>CM076113.1:2677500-12677500 GCA_038048805.1 Hipparchia sbordonii
AGTCAGTCAGTCAGTCAGTCAGTCAGTCAATCAGTCAGTCAGTCACCTTTGCCTTTTATATATTTAGATAACTCGCCAATCACTCCGTATTTTCATCCCCGATATGTATCTCTTAATTGAGTTCAGTCAGAAGAATATCTTCTGACTGATTGGGACATAAAAATGTTGATATGAAAATATAGTCCCTCTGAGTCGCAAAATATCATAAATGTTTAGTAAGGTGCTGGAGTGGCGACCTCGCACCGGGAAGCGCAGTGTTGGCAGACCCCTCACTAGGTGGACAAACGACATCAAATGAGTCGCAGGGAGCCGCTGGATTCAGGCGGCGCAAGACCGAGGCTTGTGGAGGTCCATGCAGGAGACTTATGTCCAGCAGTGGACGTCCATTAGTTGATAAAGAAGAAGAAGAAGAATATGTTTAGGTATTCTGTGGCTAAGCTTATGATATTTTGTGTCTCAGAGGGACTGTAGAGAACACAGTTTTACGTAGCGGACAGTAATAATCAAATCTAGCTACTTTTAAACTTCGTTAGAAAAAGAGAGCGCTATTTCCACATGACGTCATGATTCAATAGATCCACACACTCTCCATACAAAATTTCGTTTTAGAAAGTGCCAGATACAGTCGCATTAAAACAGCTTATAACTTGTTTTTTGACCAATTTATTTTCTGTATTTATAAATGTTATTCTTACATGTTACATTTTCAAACATTTGCGTCATCTAGCTTAGCTTACCGTCTTTCCAAACATTGTCTGCAAAGCTTCGCTTATTAGCCTTAACAGGTCTTAAAAACTAGAACTAAGCTAAATTAGCTTAGTTCTTAGTTCACAGTGTGACTTGCGCTTAGTAAATTGAGATCAACAATCAGTACTAATTGTTTATCACAGATAGCGATGATTAGGTATTTCAACAAGCCCACGTTACCCTTGTTAACCTAAATAACAAATATTCGTGATCAACAGTATAATCTGTACACTCTTCTCTATTAACAGCGTCTAGACTTGCTTGAATGCTCGTAACGAAGTCGCCGAAATGGATATCAATTATGAAAATAAATTCACAAATACGAGTATCAGGCAAATTCCTGTCTAAATATTCGCTCATTTTAAGGTAGAAAGTCTAAAATAGTAATCGGCATTCATTAGATATCAGACATATTAATATTTAGCTCGAATGAGTACTCTTAGCGTGGATGAAATATTTTGCTAATTTTCCCCATTGCCGAGAACCTAATATTTTACCAAGTTCTTGCAATTCACGAGGGCGCGTGGCTCATGGTTGTGTGTTTCGTATCTATATAAGTGGGAGCGAGTGCTTGCTCGCGCCTGACTGCTCCCACCTAGACTCCTGACAGGCACTTACACAATGTGCATGTACACGACGTAACCACAAGTAAAGCTCACGCGTCCTCGTGAGTTGAAAGAACATCAAAAATATTTCACAGGATTGATCGGTCAAACGGTAATCTGCGTTGGTGAAATTGGACCTATGAAATTGGATTATTTAAATGGACCGTTGGAGTCGTGGAAGAATTATTGCCCATTTTTGATATGAACCTTTAATCTCATTCTATAGATATACATACATAAATGTACAATAGAAAAAGAGATCGGTTTATTTCATAGTGCACTATTTATTTCATATACCTTTGAAAACATTATGGTGAACTCTCAGGTATGCAGATTTTCTTACGATGTTTTCCTTTGCTGTTAAAGCAAGTGATGTTTATTTCTTAAGACGCACATAACTTCGAAAAGCTAGAGGTGGGAGCCCCGGAGCTCCCAAAAGGTAAACCTAAGTTTGTAGATTAAATCCTAGGTTATAACCACTAGTTACCTAGAAGACAGTTTGCTCCTCCACGTAGTTGGTAGTTAAACTTTTGCCAGTATTTAGTTATGTAGATTTTGTGTTGATTGAAATCCATACATTACATAGGTACCTACTTACCTACGTGTATTTCATATTTGGGTAGGTACATAAAGTGTACTCCTTGATATTTCTGTATGAATTTACATACAACATGGTTCAATTTACACTGCAGTTCGTAAATGACCTACGGGGCTTATATGATTGGAATTTCTGACCATTTATTTTGTGAATTTCGAACAACATGTTGCCGTTTGGTCAAGCATATTTGCTGGTTGTAGAGCACATCGCTTTGATTGGTAACAATTGGTAGGTATACCTATATATAATTGACATTTGCACCATAATGTATAACTAATTTTTACGGGCTACCTAAGCTAAGTAAGGTGACGCTTTCTATCAATTTTAAGTTTTCTCAACGCCTTTAGAGAACACCTGAAGGTGGAAATTATATTTGGTAAGGGATTGTGTTTAGGAACTACCTACATAAAAAAAATCCTACTTAGGTAATGATTTACGTATGGTTGATGAAAACGGGCATTTGTGTAACTATTCAAGTTAAAGTTTCTTCATTTATTCTTTAACGGCATTCTTTTCCGATGCTTTCCTTCAAGTTTTGCCCACGAGCTTGATGAAGACGGATCCAATGGTGGCCTAAAGTTAACGTTATCTGTGTTAATCCATGGACACTGTAAATTACTACATTTAACACTTTAAGTTTGCAAGTACCTAACAAAAATCTCCTTATAATTTAGGCCCAAACAGCCTTGTCTACAAGGAAATTTAAGTCCAGTAAAATTAAGCAGATAAATCGTTTACGGCCTGAATGAAACGAAGTCTTGGATAATCGAGAAATTTTATCGGAAATTACTTGGCGAAATGGCGGTTCTCGCCGGGAAGTTAAAGTTTCGAAGCGATCTCAATGTATCATTTTCAAAAACTTCTGAAGTAATGCGATGACAACTTTTATTTTCGACTGACTTATGCTCTTTGAACCAATGTTATCATCATACTGTATTAGATTAGGAATATACCTTAATTTATTACTTTTTCTTTTCTACAAAGGTCCATGCTCCAAATATTTTTTCTTATCATAAAATTGACCTGTAAAATATTGTACGATGCTTGAAGGAAATGTGTCATCTTGGCCGAATATATACGTACACTAACTAAAACCCGCGTGAGTTAAGATTTTTATAATTTCCGCAAGAATTCTATAATTTTCCGGGATAAAATAAAGCCTATGTGTTAATCCTATCTCCATTCCACAGCCAAATCGGTTCATTCGTTGTTGCGTGAAGGAGTAACAAACATCCATCCATACATTCATACTCACAAACTTTCAAAATCTACAACCAAAAATATAACAAGGAAATAATAAAAGGTGACGGACAAGGAAACACTTATCACACTACGATAATAATTATATTTATCATATACCACACAATAGGCGAGCTTGTTAGCGAGAAAAAATCATAAGGATAATACACTTAATTAGAAGGATTTAGACACAAAAGGTGTTCGTAGATTTTACATGGGTTTCTAAAGATTCATTTTTCACGATACTAATGAAGTTGGCGATATCGGTGAAATTTTATCGGAAATGACTCCGCGAAATGGCAGTAAACGTTGAAGTTTTGACGCGTTATTAATGTATCATAAAATATTTTCAAGCGAAGAGGCGATAACTTTTATTTCCGGCTAACTTTTGCCTCCGATATTTTCACGGAATGCTGTCGAATAATGCGACTTTGCAATTCTTGTTGACATACAAGATATTATTATGAGTTTCAAATATCAATAGAAATGTCCTTTGAAAATTGGACCACAACAGTTTCGTATTTTCTTTTCCAAATATATTCTTCACCCCTATAGAATTACCTGAATCAAAATAGGACTCTTTTGGGGATTTCCCTTATGTTATGGTGTTACCCGCGTGTTACCAAGTTCAATCGATTTGAAAATTTATAATTTTTAAATTTCTAGCTTGCTGAATTGGCTATAGCTCGTATCCTCCTGGAAGAGCTATGTACGCGTAGCAACCATAATACCCCATAGGTTTCATAGGAATAACATCAAAATAAACCCTAAATAAGATTTCTATTTATTTTCTCACATATGAAACTTAAAACAGATATATGATGCAATAATTGATTATTTATATTTATTTATAGATTATTCTTCATTTCATTTCTTTTCCCAAACTTAAAGCTCTCAAAAATAATGCGACTAAACAAAAAAGTTTTGAATAATAAACAGTCAGAACATACGTATAAATGACTATAATGTACGAATAGCATGCTTTTAATATTAACGTTTCGTTTGGTACGTAAGGGATGGGGGTATTTCAATGTAAAGCTTTAACCGTGTTTTAATGTATGTAGATGTGATTAAAATTCGCCGGTACATACACCTACGTACGTTTGTGGAAAAAATAGCACACACATTGAAATATACCATTAACTCATATTTTTCTTAATTAAATGCTTCGTGGAAATAAAAGCAGCTGTTCCAGATTTTATTATATTTTCCGCAGCGTGCTGAGTTGCGTTTTCAATCCTACTTTTTTTTATTCAGTACACGTTTTCGCCAAGAGTGCTGAGTTATATTTGTACAGGGTTATTTGTAAAACACCGGCGTGCTTTATCGGTAAAAATTATATAATAAACAAGTGTAACGCGCGAGTATCCGAATTATACGCTCGTCTTCCACCATCTCGTCTCGTCATGACCAAGAGGTCATTGGTAGATTGGCCGTCGGCCATTTTGTTATAGCTTGGATTGATCGTGAAGCGTTATCATGGCTTTCGAGTTAACCTTTTTCTTACAAGTATACTTAATTTTTTTTAATACAAGCTTTTATGCTTGCATTGCCATTGAGTTCCTGTAGCTGACTTCCAATGTACCACCTTCTGGCTCCATCATTAGAACCTGGATATCGTCTAGGACCAGAGTAATTCTTAAGATGAATCAAACGAGCTCAAACTCGTTGGGGTTTCGTAGTTTTATTACAGAGTTTCCATAATCACCTTCTGGCTCCATCATCAGATCAGTTTTATGTCACAGTAATATTGCATTGTCATCCTATTTACATATTATACGTGCTTTTGAACACAATCGGAAACCGGAAAATCGTTCTAATTCATACATACATACATTGCAAGTTAAATAAAAGCTAAAAATAAAAAAAAATTGCATGGGTATAGTTAAGGACCTGCAGTGTGATATATGCTACCTTTTACCCCGGACTGCTATTGAGGATTGATTGATACAAAAATCCAATAAAATTTTTTGGCTGCATTCCAGACTTAAAGACCCGGGATGTTTTGATTTTCAGCCAAAAAAGTAGTCATTCAACTACAGAGGCAGTTTTTCCAAAGGAAGTTTTATTACTGCTATATCCCTTCCAAGTCAGCCCGCTACCATCTTAGATGGCATCGTCACTTACCATCAGGTGAGGTCGCAGTCAAGGTCTATCTTTTCATCGAATAAAAAAAAAATATCAATAATGTAAAACATAAAGGTATTTTTCAGCACGCCAAAAACTACTTTTTCAAAACTTCTTCCAACCTTCATCGTTCATGACTCAATTAATTTTATTTATTATCTATCGTACCTGTCTTGAAGGCTTATATTAATTGAATACTAAATCTAGGTCGAAAGAGTCTAATAACATTTTGTTGTGGTTTAGACATTCTAGCCAATTCATTAACTTAGTAGTTACCTTGACGTCCTTGAGCCTTCAGAAACTAAATATTTTAAGAACTTTGTATTAAGTTCTAAGTGTTCTTACTTTGTTTACTCGTATTATAGTTATCAGGCAATTCAATGGAACGTTATATTCCAATTTATACTCGTAAAACATTCAGGCTTAATTTAATTGAAATGTTCATTTAGTCTTTTTGTCTAGATAAGGCGTTCATTTCAGTCTATCAATGTACTTTGTTGAGTTTTGCATATTTTATTAATCTTTACTATAATATTATAAATACACAAGTGGGTTGGTTTTTATTAATCCTTACTAATTATTATTAACCCCCGACGCAAAAACTTAGAATGGAGAGTGTTCTTAGCTATGTTTGATGAAAATCGGTCCAAGATGGCCGCCGCCACAAAATGGCGGATAACTTATTTTTTCACAACTCCCTCAATATGGGTATCAAATGAAAGGGCTTGACTATGAAAATATAGGCGCCCTGAAACTTTTGACCTCACGCTGTGTGACCTAGTGCTGCCGCCTAGTGGGCGTAATTTCAGAAAACCTTCATGGAAGACGCGGACGAAGTCGCGGGCAATCTCTAGTGCAAAATAAGTTTCCGCAATATTCAGTAAATGCCTGACTAAATATTTAGAGGCAATTCGTCAGCCACCGGCTACCTCTCATTATAATTTCAGATTGGCCTTTATATCCTTTGAGAGCGGTTTACGTCTTATCAATATTCTATGAAATACATTAAGTTAGATCCCGCCTGCAATTTCGTTTTTATTTGGTTATTAACGTTGGCCCTCGACTTTCTTCCGCGTAGAGTTTTTTAAATCCCGCTGGAATCTTTTCTTTCCCCGATACAAAAACTATTCTAATATTGTTGTCGCTTCACTCTCCAGTAGGGCTAAGACGCGTTGACTCGTAATCTCTATGTGAATCTCTATATAGATTCCCGGAGGAATCCCGATTTAAGTTTTAGTCAACCTGTATCTCGGGAAACCTGCTATTCCTCCGTCGTTTATGTATGCGTGTGCGTGTAAGGAAGAGGAGATGTGCTTGAGGTGTGTTTTTATATTTGTGTGTGTGTGTGTGTGTGTTTCTGTGTAAAAAATAGAAACAATTTAAGAAAAATATGCCAAAGTTAATAAAATAATAATACTACCTTCCGAAAGCAATATTTAAATTTTAAGAACATAATTATTTTAAATTTAAATAAACCGTCTTAGCATTAATCAGGGTGTCCAAACAACAAACAAAATCCTTTTCATAAATTTGAGTGCTCGTTGCTCGCGTTAAAAGGCAATTTCGGGCGGTCCACTAAAATTAATTTACGCTTTTAACGAAGTCTGCGAAATCGTTGAGTTATCGAAAACGTCGAGAGAATGGATTTTGTAACTTTAAAATTTGAGAGTTTTTCTGCAATCTTAGCTTTAACAAAACTAAATTCAGGAACTAAAAAAGAAATAAAATTGAGAATGCTCTTCACTATCACGTGATCGTGAGATAATGCCTTTAATCTATTTAAATCAACACTTACGAGTGGAAAATACCTACTATTGTTACGGCATGATGGAAGGACAAACCAATACCCGGCAGATTGGAGCACCTTTAAATTTGATTTGAATAAACCGAATAGAAAACTCACTTTTGATTTATTATATTAGAAGGAACAGTAGAGAAGTATGGTAGATCCATACTTCTCTACTGTTCCTTCTAATAAATAAAATATTATAAATTATAATTTGATGTAAAATATAATATTATAAATGCGAAAGTTTGGTTGGATAGATGGATGTTAGTTACTCAATCACGCCGCAACGTCTGAACCGATTTGGCTAAAATTTAGCACAGAGTAGATTATAGTCCGTTATAACACGAGCTCCCGCGGGAATTAAAAAACCTTAATCCACACGGACGAAGTCGTGGGCATCAACTAGTGTAAAATAAATAGAATTAAATGATAAAAACAAATATGACAAAAAGTTCTAAAGCAAATATTCGCTTGGAATATTTTTAACGCAGTACCCTTTGTATGAAATTCGTTTGAAATCCCGTTGGTAAATGAAAACACGTACCTACTCATATCATTAACCCATATTTTAAGTAATTAAAGGTCGAAATATAAACTGCTGCTCTACTTTTTTTTATATTACGCCAACATTTAAAGCCTCAATGGTTCTACGATATAACTGGAGCCTGAAAGATCGTAGGTTTAACGTTAACATTAATTTAAATTTTAATGTTAACGTTAATTTAAATTTTATTGGAGTAAAAGGGAGAATATATGTATACCTACCTACGTATTTATTTTATATTGCATACCTTAACAAGGTCCAAATTTTATTTTAGTATCACTAAAAAAAAATTAGTGTTAATGTGATGATTTTTATCCCTATTATTGTGCGGCGATTACCATAAAGCAAATTTTCTCTGAAGTTATTATCTTTGCAAAAGTCTATAAGAGGTATATAAAACAGAATTCATAATAATACATGATATAGTAAATTGTGAGGTAACTCCGTAAATATCTCTGTGTGATATCTCCCAGTTTTACTAGGGGAAAAAAGGACTCAGAATACTTTGTATCCGGCATTCCAGAATATAAAAGTTGCAAAGCGAACCGGTGGTAGATTTATGACGTGTCATAAGTGCTACAAGGTAGCCTACATGAAATAAATAAAATTTGAATTTGAAAGATCTTCGCTGACGACGCTGCGATCTTCAGCTAGTTTACTGATCAAAATTAAAATTAAAGTTCAATAACTATGGAAAAACCATTTTCTCGTATTATATAATCTAGTAGTTCTTAGTGATATATTTACTTGACGATTCGTAAGCGCTTTGTAAGAGATTTTTTGAATAGAACTGCATTCATTAATGACTGACTTTACAGGGCAAATATCTGGAACGTTCTCTTTTTCAACAAATATTCACTCGTCAGTGACGGAATCGGCATTACCCTTGCATTACCTAACCTATATACCTTAACTATAATTATAGTAGAGTAGCTATACATTATATCGAGGGATGAAACGCGTTTCGCCGACTCATCAATACCAGTCCCTAATGAGTATCGCTTATTGCGATCCAGTGTGCCGTTGGAATCAGCACTATAGCCGCTCATTGTCTGGCTGTATTGTTGCTCTAATATACCTAGAGTTAGATAGAATTTTAAAATACACTATCTGATGCCCTCAACTTCGTTCGCATGGATTGAGGTTTTTAATTCACGCAACACTCTATTTTCCGGGATAAAATGTAGCCTATGTGTTATTCCAGACAATAATCTATCTCTGTGCCCAGCCAAATCGGTATAGCCGGTTCCATCCACGTTGGTAACTATTTTTCGTAACCAGCTACGAAATAAGAAAAATACTTCGTTTCGTAACCGGTTATTAATCAAGCATATTTTATCCGGGTTCGTAACTGTTTCGTAACCGGCTACGAAATAAGATTATTGTACTTGGTTCATAACTGTTAAACGGTTTCTCGTAGAAATTCGACATAATTTGGCATTTCCTAAATCACAAACATAAATAATAATAAAAATTAATCTGTACAAATTTATTTATATCTATAGGTACTTATAATAAAACTGTAACGGGACGAAATCTGTACATTAAATATATTTTGAAAATTTTAGTCGGAGGATGCTTTATTATCGATACTGAGCCCGAAACAATTTTTTTTGAATTTTTTGTCTGTCTGTCTGTCTGTATCTTGGCCGCGCATCACGCTGAAACTACTGGACGGATTTAAATGAAACTTAGCATAATTTAAGTTTATACTACGAGGTAAAATATAGGATATAAAAAAATAAAATTGATGTGCATGTTTGTGAAATAACTCATATGACCTTATAATTAGCCCATATAACTGTTTGAACGATAGCATTGATTGAGTAACAAACATCTATCCATCCATCCATCCATACATCCAAACTTTCGCATTTATAAAATCGCTAGCAATTTCGGAAAGCGAGAACAAAGAACACTACCTACGTGTAAGTAGTGTTCTTTGTGTACGTGTAATCACCGACAGCCCTCTATGCAGAGCATGCAAGGAGGGCGACGAGACACCGGAACACGTACTGCTTAAATTCAGGGGTGTATACGACCAACGTCACTGACAGCCCTCTAGCATGCATGGAGGCCTCAAGACACCGGAATACGTACTGCTTAATTTCAGGGGTGTATACGACCAACGTCACTGACAGCCCTCTAGCATGCATGGAGGGCGACAAGACACCGGAATACGTACTGCTTAATTTCAGGGGTGTATACGACCAACGTCACTGACAGCCCTCTAGCATGCATGGAGGGCGACGAGACACCGGAATACGTACTGCTTAATTTCAGGGGTGTATACGACCAACGTCACTGACAGCCCTCTAGCATGCATGGAGGGCGACGAGACACCGGAATACGTACTGCTTAATTTCAGGGGTGTATACGACCAACGTCACTGACAGCCCTCTAGCATGCATGGAGGGCGACAAGACACCGGAATACGTATTGCTTAAATTCAGGGGTGTATCCGACCCACGTCAAATACTCCAAATCAAAACACTCAAAGTCAAGTGTTTTGATTTGGAGTATAGACAGCAACAATTCCTGAAGTCCTCGCCGACCTGGATAACCTGCTCGGATTCTGTAGTGACCTCGGCTGACTGGAGTGATCCGGTGGGGAGCTGTACCAGCGGAATTACGCAAGGTGGCTATCGCCTACTTGCGGAGACAATTCCCAGGAAGATGAAGGTGATACCTACATGTGTCTACTCGTAGCGTAATCGGTCAAAATCGGTCCATTTCTTGAAGACTTAAGAAACAGACAGACACTTCGATACACATAATATAGGTACACTCGTTAAACTTATAAACCCCTCTTTTTGTCGGGGGCAAGAAACAGAGGTCTCTAGCTTTCATATCTACGAGTACCTAACATTGTAACTGAACTAAACTAGTAAGTCAGTACAATAGACTGAAGCTGGACAGGAGTGGGTGTTACTGAGAAATCTTGTTTTGTAACGTTCCACCTAACAATAGCAAGATGACCTAGAAACATGAAACTACTGCCCGCTCTGTAATCTATTATTAACTATTAACTTCATAGGATTACGAAAACATTTTAAAATATGTGCATTTGGATAGAGTCAGGCGTTACTTTGCGGAAGTTCATGATTAACAAAAAAATGTTAGAGTTATTTTGCTGCATGTGGGTGGTGGTGGAATTGCTTGCTTGGGAACATTACTTTATTGCTTGGTTGGGGAGGTAAGCGGTGCTTAGCTTATAACTGCATGTTTGACCATACAGATTTTTTTCTGTTGGCGGATTACAGCAAAATAACTCTAACATTTTTTTGTTAATATGTGCATTTATTTCATTTCATATATATACCTATAATTGGTATAATATATTACTTATAGTGATTTAGTAGTATAATTATTTGTTAGTTTTATGACAAAAACAAATAAATAACACGAATAATTTAAAAAAACTTAAAAAAATATTGAAACCCCAAAATAACAGCTGTATAATATAAAAAAACAAAATTAGTAATTTTGTATAGAAATCACCGCTTTGGGTTACTGTTTGATGATAAAATGCTAAGTAGTGTGTGTTCACATAAAGACACTTCTTTATATAGGTAATTTTAACAAGCAAACTGGGACAGAGCTTTGTTAATTAGGCGTATTTATTTCGTATCCATTGCCAAAAGTATGCGAAAGAGGTCAGTTGGCAGGCAAATAAGCCAGCTGTGCATAATATGGAGTCTCTTTTTTAACTTATTGCGGTTTTTCTTGTGTAGGTATAATAATTTTTTATTACCCAGTATAATTCGTTCAGTTTGTACAGTCAGTTTATTCTTTTATCGTATAGACTTACTAGCTTTTGCCCCCGCGACTTCGTCAGCGTGGAATTAGATTTTGGGGTGGAATTTTCAAAAACTGTGACACACGTACTTTTTTATTTTTAACTGAAAGCTCAAATACCAACTTTGATGGAAACAGCTTCAAAAATGACGGAGTTTCATATAAACTTCCATCCCCTATTTAAACCCCTTAGGGGTGGAATTTCCAATAATCCTTTCTTAGTGTGCGCCTACGTCATAAAAGGAACCAACTGTAAAAATTTCAAGTTTCTAACTTCAGTAGCTGTGCGTTGATATCTCAGTCAGTCAGTCAGGACTTTGAATTTTATATATACAGATAGAGCATGCTCTAAGTATAGAGTATTCAACCAACTCGACTTCCTAAGCATTGGTTTTTTTACCATTTTTATTATGCTGTACCAAAAGATACAGGCAGATATTCAACTATGTCGTAACGAAAATTTTATCATTATGTAGGTACTCTAACCTATACGTAAATAATAATAATTATTATCATCATTATAATAATTACAATCTACTAGACTTCACCTAATAGACATGGGTCTCATGAACTCACCACAGAACAATTGCCGGCCTGCGTCTAGCGACTGCCAGCGACTCGTCTGATCTTACTAACATTATAAATGCGAATGTTTTAATGTATGGATGGATGAACGGATAGATGGATTAATGGATGGATCAATGAATGGATGGATGGATGTTTGTTACTGTTACTCAATCACGCCGCAAGGGCTTAACTGATTTGGCTGGGCACAGATATATATTATACATAGTCTGGAATAACATATAGGCTACTTTTTATCACAGAAAATAAGAGAGTTACCGCAGGAATTAAAAAAACTTTAATCCAAAACTAACACATTTATAATATTAAGTAGAATTATGATCCAAAACCCAGTAACACTGAAAGCTCCGGCACGTGGAATCGAAATTTTTTTTAACATTTTTTATTATAATGATTTAAATATTTTTCGGTTTTTAAATTAACGCTTACCAAGCTTATTTTGCTCGTATAATTTTTAACTATCAATTCGCATAAAATAAAAATTCATAACGCTATAACGACGCTTTCAGAGTCATCGGCTCCCGCATTAATAGGTATATAACTCAATAATATAATATCAGTGCTATAAAAGATTTCCATTTATAGGCAGTCCAAAACACTATCTGAAAAAAAGAATATAACAAAGCAAATACAAAACTATCACTGTCGCCTTTCAAAGCTCTATTCGATTTATACCACTCGAAACAATCCGAAGGCCGAGAAAAGTGTAAGTGGCTATAGATTTGCGTAAAAAACATTCCCAACGACGAAATAAGTCGCAAACAGACAATAAATGCGAACCGGGAGATAATCGATGACCTAAAGGTTTTTCCACGGTCGATGTTAACCCGTTGACGAATCCGGGTAAAAATTACCCCAAAGATTTAAATCTTATGGCGATTTTTTTATTGAACATTCGATTGTACACAATCTCTATTCTTATTTGACGGATCTGAAAATAACGCTGCTCTATCCCGGAGGGGACATCACGAAAAGGATAGAACTACTTTTAAACCTATCAATCCTTAGTCAATTTTACCTTTCGATTTAATATTAGGTATATTTATTTGTTCCAAATAATGTACACCAAACAAGAAAAAAAAAAGATGGTGGACAAGAGAACTCTTAAGTTGTTATTCTGTTATTTTAAAAGTATTTTATGTAGTTTATATGTTTTTCACTGCTTTCCATATTTTTTTTAAGTTTATAACGCTAATGTGACCAATAACCATCTAGGTCATGATTTTATGAATACATATCAATTATCTCGAGATAAATATTGGTTTCCACGAATTTGAGTGTAGAAATGATGAAAAGTTAGTCTGTAATAAAGTATTTACATTTACGTTCTAGGGGTACTTTTTACCCTGCAGCGGTTATTTATGTTCTAAATGGGGACGCGCCTTCTGCCGGGTTAAAAAAGGAAGAGTGGCTCTTTTATCTTGTCGGGAATTGAGCAAAGCAGCGGGGTTATCCTTGTTTATGCTGACGCCAAATCTAAAAATCCCTCGGAGTAATTCCATTAGTCTATCAGATCCGTCTACGTAAAAATAGCCTTTGTTAATGATTGAAAATTCGATCAAACACTATCGCACTTATATCTCTTAATTAAGTCAGTCAGTTAATTAAGTGAGATCGCACTCAAGGACTACCTTGTCATCGAATAATAACAATAAAAAAAACTACCTTATTTCAGCTTTGGAACATTCATTTATAACGTAGATTAATAAAGCCACTTTCGAGTCAAACTTAGAGATAAAAGCTACTAACTGTTGCCCGTGACTTCATCCGCGTGTAGTTAGGTTTTTAAAAATGCCTCCGGAACTCTCTGTTTTTCCGGGATAGAAACTTATGTTACTCTCTAAGTCCTCAACTATACCCCTGTAAATAATCATGTCATGTTACTACGTGATCGAAACAACCAACCAACCAAACCAACAAACAACAATATTGATCTTTTTCCGAGATAAATTCAAGCTCGTGTTCGATATCATGAGTTTCGATGTGGCATACGGGACTAATATAATATAGGAATTAAAGCCATAAATAGGAAGAATACGTGATCTCTTACCAATCTGTTCATTCCTTTGACCCCAAGACAGATTGTCCCGTCTCTAATAGGATATTATCCATTCAGGTCTCGTGTTTACGGCCCTTAAATACTCTTTTCAAACAGACATTACGGACACAGGGTCTTCTTATCTCCATGATTAATGTGAAACAAAGTGATCGGGAGGTCTCTCAAAGAATTTGGTCCTTTGGGCAGGAATGTTATTAATGTTTTCTTTTATAAAAAATATGCAACCTACACACTTTTTTTTATTCACAACTAGATGATTCCCACGACGACGACGACGTCGACGACGATGATAAGGCTTTTTCATTCCCGCAAAAACTCTTTAATTTTCCGGGATATATGTTAATCTTGGATATGAGCTATCTCTATTCCAAACAGACATATCCGTCCAGTTTTTACTCTTTCACACTGACAAAAAAATTAAAATTGTTGAAAAAAATCCAATCTTATTTTAAGGCAGGCTTAAAATAAGATTTTTTTTTTTCATTTGCGGAATGTAAAATATAGCATAATAGAAGCGAATTAAGCTAATAAATAAAAATCGTCATTTTTGAGTTTCGATGATTTACGTAAGAGCCGTCGACATATAAACTTCGCTTCTCTAATATTAGTGTGATAAGACATTATCCGAAAAAAAAGGTCATATGTCGGAGGTTGTGAGGTTATGAGGTATGACATTTAAATCAATCACAAATGTACGAATTCATTGTACCTACCACTTTATTTTGAAGGTCGGTTGAATGCCCACTTTTAAAAAAACCGCCGCATCGGATACAGCTATGATAAAAGACCTCTTTGTTCCGTAGATTGGCTTTCAACTTTTTTATTACTTCATTTTGCAATGAATATATTTTCAGTATGAATATTTCACGGTAACAGTTCCAATGGTTTTGCCTCGTAAAATCTCATCCACTAAATTCTGAAAAGGCTTAGAGAAAATCTTTATTTTACGATTATTTATACTTTTATTTGAATGGAAATTGTAATAGAAAAGATAACTCCAAACCGTAGTCATCAGGGCCTTTTTACAGAAACACCAGTGTAAGAAGGCACTTGGACCTATTTTTTTTTTTCTTACTTATAAATACAAAAGTGTGGTTGTCTGTTGGTTTGTCCTCCGATCACGCAACAATGGATAGATGAGATTTTTTTGCATGTTGAGGACTTGAACAGTGACAAATACCTTTTATCCCAAAAACAGAGGATTCTTACGGGATTTTATAAACCACACTAACGAAGTCGAAGAAACGAAGAAAAGGTTTTTTTTTATCAAGCATGCGGTACGCTTTACGGTACCACTCAAAATAATTAGTACAGGGTGTTCTCAATATGAAATATTGTTTGCCTTCGCGAATTACCTGAGCGTGCCGCAATTACAACCGGCCCGCAAATTACGCCCCAATTGTGTCCCAGTTTGATCTAGTTATAAGTAATGGTAAAACAGTCATGCCTGCATTTGATAAAAGCAGTTTAAGGCTCTATTCACAATAGCGCTGAGTGTACACGTTATAGTGTGCTGTACTCTGTCTCTTGAATTAGTAACGCCGCAAATTACGCCCCAATTGTGTCCCAGTTTGATCTAGTTATAAGTAATGGTAAAACAGTCATGCCAGCATTTAATAAAAGCAGTTTAAGGCTCTATTCACAATAGCGCTGAGTGTACACGTTATAGTGTGCTGTACTCTGTCTCTCGAATTAGTAATGCCGCAAATTACGCCCCAATTGTGTCCCAGTTTGATCTAGTTATAAGTAATGGTAAAACAGTCATGCCAGCATTTGATAAAAGCAGTTTAAGGCTCTATTCACAATAGCGCTGAGTGTACACGTTATAGTGTGTTGTACTCTTTCTCTCGAATTAGTAATGCCGCAAATTACGCCCCAAGTGTGTCCCAGTTCGAATCTAGTTATAAATAATGGTAAAACAGTCATGCCAGCATTTGATAAAAGCAGTTTAAGGCTCTATTCACAATAGCGCTGAGTGTATACACGTTATAGTGTACTGTACTCTGTCTCTCGAATTAGTAACGCCGCAAATTACGCCCCAATTGTGTCCCAGTTTAATCTTTTTATAAGTAATGGTAAAATAGTGTTGCCCGCATTTGATAAAAGCAGTTTAAGGCTCTATTCAGAATAGCGCTGAGTGTACACGTTATAGTGTACTGTACTCTGTCTCGAATTAATAATAATGTACGTTTATATGTTACGCTAAATATTATAATATTATTAAAAATTATTATTAATGATGTTGTTATTATTGTTGTTAAATGTGATAAAAACTATGAATTTCATTACTTTTATAGGTTATTATTAATAATTCAGAAATGTCTTTGGTAAAAGTAAGAAAACAAACGAGAAACTAACTAATTAATTGTTAATAACTAGGTACTACATTTATCATAACTTAATTATTCAAGGACGCATAGCGATGCGCGACAACACGCACTTGCCCATATCGACTAGCGTTTGAGTATAATACACTTGTGCAAAAACTATGTAAAACTTAATTTAAGTAGAAAAATTCTATTCTATCATCAACGTTATAAGCAAACGGTACCCTGAAAAATAATAAATTATACGAAAAGAGAATCATTGTTTGCCTTCACGAATTACATCAATTATACAAGTGGGCCGCAAATTACGCCCCAATTGTGTCCCGGTTTGATTCCATTCGTTACTAACGGCACAAACGGTCGTGCTAGCGTTTGATAGAGCCGTTTAAATTACTATTCCGAACCGTAAAAGGTATTTGAATTTAAAAATGGAGGCAAGCAGCCAGCGCAAAATACGTACTTGTAAATTATGAATAAACAACCGATTTCTAGATAAATATGTTAATTTTATCGAGTCGCGAGGCTTAAGTGGAATTGGGTAGGTACATATAGTTAGAAGAATATTTGGTCGTTGGGGTCCCAAGGTGCTGGAGTGGCGTAGGGAGGGGAAGTGGCGACCTGGGGTAGTGACAGTGGCGACCTGGGGTAGTGGCATGGCAACCTGAGGTAGTAGTAGTGGATCATGGTTGATAAAGAAGTGATACGATTGTAGTTCTCAAACTCATAAACGTATCTACCATAACTTAACGTTGACGTTCTAAAATCTATTAAATTATAATAAGGACGCCCGAATAACCTAGTCTAATCAAAGGTCTAATCATAAGAGCCACAAGTTGGCCTACATGAAATAAATAATTTTGAGTTTGAGTTTAATATTATTATTTATTTATTTATTTATTAATTAGTATTAAATAAATATTTATTTATTAATTAGTATTATTTATTATTATTTATTTATAAATTAGTCATATATTTTATATTAGTATTATTATAAAAGCGAAAGTTTGTATGTGTGTGTCTGCTACTCCTTCACGTGACAACAAATAAACCGATTTGGCTGAAAATTGGAATGGAGATAGCTCGTACCCAGCAATAAGACAGACATTTTATCCCGGAAGATTAAAGAGTTCCCGCGGGAATTAATTAACCTTTATCCACGCGACGAAAGGAACGAAGAAGGGCAAAGGGCCTAGTTGATCAATATAACAACATAATGTACAAACACATGTTAAAGAAAATTCCATTAGCAATGATAAATTCCATTGAGTTTATACAAGAATCAAATAATAATAAAGTTTGAGGGCGCAATTAGTGAATTTCGGAGTCGCGTGTTTGAGCCCGAATTAAAACTTTGCCGCTTAATGATAATTATGTTCACCAGCTTGGAAATGAACAATCGCTTACCGCTTTTTGCTTTTTAATTATGAGATACCTACATATCCATTAAAATAATAATATTATTCGCTATGAGTCAAAAATAATTATTAGATTGGGTATATAACCCACACGATATCGTAGGGTGCTTTAAGCGCTTGCCAACATTAATTTAAGTTACACATTGAGGTCTTTAGTACACTTAGTCTTTTGTCTGGTGGGAGGCTTTG
Organism: Hipparchia sbordonii; assembly: GCA_038048805.1. Taxonomy (NCBI): domain Eukaryota; kingdom Metazoa; phylum Arthropoda; class Insecta; order Lepidoptera; family Nymphalidae; genus Hipparchia; species Hipparchia sbordonii. The sequence continues at coordinate 2,695,523 of CM076113.1, forward strand.
GCCGTGGCTAGTTACCACCCTACCATCAATGACGTGCCGTCAAGCGATTTAGCGTTCCGGCACGATGGTGTATAGAAACCGATTAGGGGTATGGGTGAATGAATACTGCCTACTCCTTCCAAGTTAGCCCGCTACCATCTTAGACTGCATCGTCACTTACCATCAGGTGAGATCGCAGTCAAGGACTAACTTATCATCTAATAAAAAGAATAAAAAAATAAACTTATAAGAACCTTATTCGCCGTTTCAACTTTCATTGCAAAACAGTCAACAAGCGCAAATTAAGCCTCAATGGCCCAATGGTTACAGGTGCGAACTGAAAACTTGAAGATTACAGGTTCGATTTTCACCCGTTACACTATTGTCGTACCCACTCCTAACACAAGTTTTCACTTATTTGGAGGGGAAAGGTGAACGCCTACTTATTGAGACCATTTTAATGAGACCAAACACACTATATCTGCTGTAAGTTGCTGAGGAGTTGGATGTCCCGCAGACTACTTTATGGTCCAGCAATAGTTCAAAGTTACCATGTCTTGGAAATAATGCAAAGTAACATCCTACACCCAAATCAATTGCACCTATGAAAGTAAAAAAACCCTTAATTTAACTTTATTTGATTAAAGATTATCAAATAGGAAATGAGCTGATCTTCAACCGCCAGAACAAACAAATTATAGCTAAGATCCATCTCGATTACGTTAGCTTCCAAACAGAAGAAACTTCATTAAAATCGGTCCATTTGTTGGAGAGCAACGAGGGAACAGACAGACACACAATCAACCTTATAACACCCTTCTTTTTTTTGTCGGAGGTTAAAGATTCGGCGCTATGTTCTTTTATGTTACGTAACTACGAACAAACTACGTAAACAATTTAGTGCTGGTCTCATTCGTTCCAAACAAACTAAAATAAATTTCATTCGACATTATTTGATTTTGCTGTTGAAAAATATTCAATTTCGACTTTTCAGCGGCCTCGCGTACAGGAATTATGGAGTTATAAAACCGAGCGTGACTAACCTTTTTACATATGTACCAGGTACCTACTGTTAAACAAGGATAAAAATGAACTATATCACTAAGTGCCAATTTCACTATCATGATAACTTTTATGGTCTGCGCAATGAGAATTTATCCAAGGTTGGCTCGTCATATAAAACTCGCGTTAAATAGTCTGGACGTTCACTCTTGCTTTAAAACTACAGGGCGTCCCTTCCGTAGACTTGGGAAGTGCCAAATTTCTTCACATATCCCCGCGCAGCTAATAAAATTAATGCAGTGAAGGAGTGCCAATCAAAATGATTAGGATCATGCAGAGCTATTGAACCAAAGGCAAAGTGAGTGAAAGACATTATGATATGAATCTCTTTTTTCTTTCGATGCTTTGCACAGTGCACACCTCTAGCAGGTAGCTATAAAGTCCCTAGATATTGCGAGCGTTCTTTTTTGTTCCCATTACAGTGCCAGTCGGCGACGTCATCACTTTGAACATGAAATAGGCCCTGAGTAGGCGATGGTAGAGACACGGGGGAATTTTCGTGACTGGGAAATTTTAAATTGAGTCAAAGTTTACACTTTAGTAATAGGAATATTGGAATAGTTTCGGATGTGAAACTTTTATAATATGCACTGAGCACGAATCACGAAGGTAAAAAAAACTGTGAGATGTCGTGGACACAGGAAATTAAACCTTTCGGTATTTAATTGTTCTGTAATCGTGGACTTGACAGAGAAGAGAAGCTTATTCGTTCTCTGTCTCGCTCACTTATGGCTAAAAAGAGAGAGCGAAACGTGGGAACGAAACGTAAATAAAATGTAATGAGAATTGAGAGGTAACGTATGGAAGCCTTTGAAAGAAGCCTGTCAGGGAAAAAATGATATAGCGTCGGCGTCGAGTGTGTGCGGTGCGATGTACTAAGATATTGATTAGTGAAATAAAACCAACAAAACAAGTTTCCACGCTTTTATTTCTTGCCTGCATCTCACAAAATTCCCATTTTGTGAGATCGTCACGGATCGCTCGTCCGGGATTATTGTCTTACCCTTATCAACTCTAACTAGTAGGTGTAGACATAAAAAAAACATGAGCAGTCATAGGGACTGCCAACAGAAGTGAAAAAGTCATACTCATAGCTATGGATATAGCTTTTATACCTACCTTTAATATTAATAATAGCCCGACCATATCCGGCCAAGGCGGCCAACTCAACGGAGAGTAGCCATCGGTGCGGTAAATAGGTGTTATAGTGCACAGCTGTGTGCGCAAACACACTCCCTTCCCTCTTCTCTCTTTATTCCCTCACTCTGATAGCCTGATGGCACGGAGTGACACACCGCCAGCTTCCTAACTCCAGGCTAGTACCTACTGAGAATTTCTTGTCAGAAAAACCCAATACATTTTTGATCCGACTCGGGAATCGAATCCTCGCCACAGTCAAACTTGCTAAACCAACGAGGCAGTTAACATTGGCATGTCGGTTCCGCCGACCCCTACCAAAAATCGTTCAACGCGCCTAAAGACGATCGCTTCAAAAATCTGCGATCTAAGGTAAATATGAGTGAAATATTTTTTGTATGAAAAATCTCTCATAAAAGAGCTGTGTTCACGCGCGGGCGATCAAAGCAGCTAATCGCGCGAATAAAGGTCCGGCATCACTGCACCGCGGGTAATGACCCGGTTTTGTTCACACTGAAACACTATTTCACGGTTCGAGAAATAGGTAAGGGAAGTAGAGGAGACCGGGGCTGGTTGACTATAGGTTGACTAACTATTAAAAACTTTAAACTCTGCGTGCTTGAAAGTGTTGCGCTATCCAGCCTATTACGGGTACCTTTTGCAAGAAAAATGCCTAATGAACACGTGAGAAGTTTAAAAACTTTAGCCCGACTGTAGGCCGTTTTCTTTCACACTGAAACACGTCCACGGTGCGAAGAATAAGTAAGGGAAGTAGGGGACTCCGGTAGACTTTTGTCCAGTTAGACGGGAGGCTTCGGTGTTGGCTTGTTACCAGCCTACTAAAAACGCCAGACTCAAAATCCATTGAGTATTCAAAATTTTTCGCCATTTTGGGCTTCATTGTAACTACCGTTATACCCTTTCTGGGTTCGCTCCCTATCTTCACCTACAAATCTAATATTGCTACCGGAATATCGTATAGAAAAATCGCACATAATAATCATAAAACTCTATCTTTTTATTAAGTGCCTAGGCATTTTATCGTAAACTCTCAAAATGCCCACAAAAAGGCAAAAAGGTAGAGCATCCTCCCAATACTTACTAAAGGAGAGATATCAGTAATCACCTACGAACACGGTAATAGGAAAAAGATGCTCCATAAAATGTTACGCCTTATCGTAACTTGGTTAACTTAATGGCCACCTAAGAAGAGAGATGAGGGTGGAACTGTAATGTATCGATTGTCACTCTAATTCCGCTTAGAGGATATGGATAATCGTGTAAGTGCAATGATATTCCATGTAAGTGTATCGATTTTTATTTTTTATTGTTCAAGAAATCCACCATCCAGAATAAAATCAAAATTTATTTATTTCATGTAGGCCAACTTGTAGCTCTTATGACACGTCATAAATCTACCACTGCACCGGTTCGGAATGCAGATTCTACTACTTCTATATAGATAACAAATGTCGCTTATTCCGCTTTAGTAATTATTGTTGAACTAGCTGATAGCCACGGCTTCGTCCGCGTGGATTGAGGCTTTTAATTCCCGTGGGAACCCGCGGGAACAGGCTACGTTTTATCCCGGAAAATTCGGAGTCCTCGCGAGAATTGAAAAAACCTTCATCAATGCGAAAAAACTCATGGGCATCATCTTGTAAGTTTTTATTATTAAAAGGTAAATCGTCCAAAAAATCGTGCCTCGGACCACTGAGTATAAGTACCTATCTAATCACTTTTATTTTCAGCTTTTACCTACACGTACATTAAATTGCTCTTGTTAGTATTAAGACAATAGCGTATTAGTAAATAATATACCAAGTTCTAGAGAAAAGAATACTTGATATCGTTTGAAAGAATTAGAACGACAATCGATACATCAGCCTCCCACACACATCTCTCTCCTTAGGCATCCATTAAGGTAACCAGGTTACGGCGAGACGTATAGACTACGTATTTTTGTAGAGTGTCCTTAAATCCTTTCTATTTCTACCCTATTATAGATATATTTCGGAGAGTGTGCCCAAGAACTATTCAATTTAGTTCCGCCATCACCTTTCTACCACTGAACCGCAAGGCATCGTACGAATTTTACCGCTACGTGGTTGAAATTCCACGATCTCGCACTAAGCGCTTTGCTTCCTCGTTCCCAATACTCACCTCAAAAATTTGGATTGCCCTTCTGGCTTCCGTTTTTTCAACTAACTAGTCTTTAAATCTAGAGTGAATAGGCATCTTCTAGGCAAGCGCACACCATCTTAGGCTGCATCTTCACTTACCATCAGGTGAGATCGCAGATATTTAAAAAAAACCCTTACTAATATTATAAATACGAAAGTGTGTTTGTTTGTTAGTTTTAATCACCCTGCAACAGAGCTTATGGATAGACATGATTTTATGCATGTTATAGTTGGGCAAACGGGCAGTTGGCTACTTTTTATCCCGGGAAATCAAAGTTCCTACGGGATTTTTAAAAACGAAACACATGCGAAGTCGCGGATATCAGTTGTAATATTATAAGGGCGGAAATTAATCGCATTAATATAATCATTTTTTTAGTTCAATATTCTTAAGCAAGTTTGTGGATACCTTCTTGTTTTAGACGATTTTTAATGACGATGGTATTTCCATGATCATTAAAAATCATCTAGAAGTCTGCAATCATGAAAAATTTGAAGGTGATTTTTAATGATGAACAAAGTAATGAAGCGAATACTTATAGGGTTGTATTTTTTTATTATAACTCTCGAATGACATCAGATGCATTTATAAAACATCTTACTGATATTCTAAATTGGATAGTGCGTTTGTTTTGATTTATTGGTTTGTCCTTCAATCATGTCGTAACAGGCGTCGTAACGAATCGATGTGATTTTTGTGTGGGTGTAGGAGAGTATAGTGCGTTTATCTCTCGAAGGTACGGGCGCTTTACTTGTGGTTACGTCGTGTACATGCACATTGCGTAAGTGTGCGTGCCTGTCAGGAGTCTAGGTGGGAGCAGTCAGGTGCGAGCAAGCTCTCGAACACACTTATACAGATACGACACACACACTACCATGAGTCACGAGCCCTCGTCTCTCGCCTCATAATACTACTCGTACATCTTTATGAAGCTTTCTAAGTGATATGATTTTTCCTCAAAATAACTCGATCCAACACTCTGTGAACCTATCCAACCCAGATCTAAACTAAATCTCGATTCAATGAGCTTACCACTAAAAGTATATTCTATCCACCATTATTCAATTTTGACGCCTAGACGATTCAATTTCGCCATTACCACCGAGTTTCTCTTACAAATCTTTTAGAACAGTTCTTTCTGAGCTAGGGTCATACTAGGGACTTTTTATTGCAAAAAAAAGCACATATTTTACAGCAAAGTACCTATTTTGTAGAAGCTATTTGAAACTCTAGAGAAAGGTTTTAAGGGCTAGGCAATGTAGACAGACATAATATAAATTTTCGCGGATTTCGTAAGAGGAGCGTTCGTAGTTCAAAATACCTAGTGTACCTTCATTTATCATTTATTTATATTAAGTATATAGAAGGTATTATAGTATATTATGTAGTGGTGTACATTTTTCACCCATACCACTATAATTTCATCTTACTCACTTTCAAGGGATGCTGGATTTTTTTTAATTTATTCGGAGATAAGCCTGACCTTTGTCCACTTCTTTTAATAATATTTTCTTGTGACTGTTACAAGCGAAAAGCTTGTGCTAGGAGTGAGTACGACAATATGGTAACGGGTGGGGCTCGAATCTGCGACGTTTCAGTTCTCAGTCTGCACTTTTAACCGTTGGGTTACTGAGGCTTTGGACGTTGGGCTATTTGGAGGGGATAGGATGATATGCGTCAACTTCAGCTTGAAGCAAAAAAACAAGAGTGAGTCGTAAAAACGGAAGCCGGAGGGGCATTCCAATTTTTAGCGGTGCGTATTAAGAGCGAGCATAAAGCTAGCAAAAAAATCAGATTACACCCCCGGCCTCACATGTTCCGACAAAACAACACATACTCGCGTGAAGTGCGACAGGAGTTTGCGTTATTGATTGCGTTGAATATGGGATGTAGTAAACTCCAAATACATTTTTCAATTGATCCGTCATTGACGTCCGGTCATGGTGTTTTAGGGTTCCGAAGAAAAACTACCAGGCAACTTTATAGTTTCGCCAAGACCGTCCGTCTGTCCGCCTGACTGTAGCATATCTCATAGAGTATTGGTACTAAAGAGCTGTAATTTGGCAAGGTTATGCATATTAATATAACGTTGAAAAAGTTGTACAATAAAATTTTGAAAAAAAGTTATTATTTTGGGTACATCTCCTACACGTAAAGGAGGATGCTATTTTTTTTACTCATCTTACCCAAAGTGTAAGGGAGGTCAAGGTTTCAAAATTATTGGAGATACGTTATGAATATTTTTTCGATTTAGGAGTCCACTTGGGAAATATTAAACCTAAAAATGAAAATTTTCGTCTGAGTAGGGATGTTACAATGCAACTACGGAACCCTACACTGCGTATGTCCTGACATGCGACATTTATTTTAAATATGCCTTGTCGTACAAGCAGTTTTGCAACTCATTCAAGACTATAAAAAATTTAATATTATTGTAAACGCGCATAAATCTTATTAAATACTGATAGGTACTATAGGATTGGTATTTTCTTTTGGGAAACGTCGCCCTTTTTTGAGGCTAACGCTTCACTTATTATGAGGCAGCTCTGATTAATTACCAAGAAAACGCCAACACAAAGACTTATAAAAGAATTTTCCAAAGTATAAGCTGTAAAATAACAAGCGCTGTGAAATAAAAGCCGGCCGGCAATAACTCAGCGTTTTCTCAGTTACATTATGAAACAGAGCGAGCAATTAGCATATAAAAGAAAATCCGATAATAATGGATACGTTTCAGGAATATTAAACTGGAGCTCGCGATGCGCGACCAAATCGCGCTCTCTTAATTAAGATTTATTCAAACTTCATTTATAGCTTTGATGATCTTTGAAGACTTTTTTATCGTCGCCGTATAACTGGGTCACAGTATTGATGCAAGCAAGGGTTTGATAACTGGGAAGCTCTGACCTCGTTAACTTTAACTACCTCGTTGGTCTAGTGGTTAGCGCGTTCCACTGCGGATGACGAGGTCCCGGGTTCAATTCCCGGTTCAGGCCAATAAATGTATTGGGTTTTCTGTCAAGAAATTCTCAATACTAGCCCAGAGTTAGGAAGTTGCCGGTGAGCCCGCGGCTTCGCTCACATTCAAATTCAAATTCAAAATCAATTTATTTCATGTAGGCCAACCTGTAGCTCCTATGACACGTCATAAATCTACCACCGGTTCGGAATGCAGATTCTGCTGAGAAGAGCCGATAAGAAACTCAGCAGTTGCTCTTTTCAAAAAAAATATATATTTTTTTACAAAGCTATGCTCATGCTATGCTATGTATACAGTGCCTCCACAATAAAGCTTCAAAAATGCAAAAATACATACGTAGGTACACCAATCCAACGAACGTCAAGACGGGCAGCTAAAGCAGACCCATTCCTGTTGGCGGCACCCGTTCACGAGCATGACGCATGATCCAGCCATTGCTTCGCTCAACCATATTTAAGGGAACGTAACAACCCGCACCATTACCCTATTTTAACCCCTTAGGGGTTGAATTTTCAAAAATCCTTTATTAACAGATGCCTACATCGTAACAGCCTTCAGCCGTTCGGTGGTTTGAACTGTGCGTTGCTAAATCAGTAATATATATTCAGACATATTCAGATAAAAATAAAGATAAAAATAAGTCTCAGCAAAATATACTATGAAAAGAGAGAGAAACTTTCAAACATCCGATTTCTACGGGCGGAAGGATTATTCGGTAAATAGGTACTTCGCTGTATCCGTTAACATTAATCAATTTATTCCCATCTATCAATAACAACAGAGCGTTCAAAATACAGTACAAAAGCAACAGTTTGAGCAGACAAGATAATTGCTCTGTTGAACTTTCCACAGTTTGTTTGTAAGTATAAGACAGCTTGAAGGCAACTATTTTAGTTTAGCGTCACGCTCCAGCGAGATGTATACAGGGTGTTTCTTGTTTATCTGATCAATTATTCATGAATATTTAATGTAAAACTTAGCTTCTTGTCTTAGAGCGATCGCAAGTGCTTTTGCAACTTTTTGATTGGCCGTAGCTAGTTTAGTTGAAGACCTGAGAAAATCCTATTAAATACTGAACTACACTTAGAGCAGATTTAATACACCATACACGGTGATGCACTGTGGCTGCGCAATTGTCATTACTCATTAGATTTATGCCCAAATAGAGCACGAGTGCGGCACATCCTAGCATAACTTATTTCATACAATGCCACACAATAATTCTTCCAAACGAGTAGGTTATATAAATCAAACGTAATAGTGGAAAGCCCTTCCGGCGTTCTTTTATCCTACCAATCATATAACATGAGCATATAACCTTCAAGACGTGCGTCCGTTTCCCCTGACGGAGGGGTATGCTAGGCGTTTCCTGTCTATAAAAAAAAAGACGTGCGTTCTAACCTAGACTAAATAATTGTTTTACAAAAGAAACTTTTGAAGTTTGACTTCATTCCCTTGAATTGTGCCTGATGTGGTAATTTGTAGCCAAGCGCAAGCCTGTCTTGCAATAAAATACAATTATGTACATATTAATAGTCATCTCTACTGTCAGAAAATAGGTTCATTTAGTTTGTGGGCGTTTTCTATGGATGTTTTCATTACGTTCATCATTATCATCATCATTTCAAGGCTGAAAACTTCCTTTGAAAATTTTTTTGGTGGCAGACATCTACTGCTGAACATAGGCCTTTCCCAAACAGCGCCATCACCCGATCCTCAACCCTTCTCATCCAGCCACTTCCCGCCATTTTATTACGTTAATATTTAGAAACACCCTGTATGTTTAACGGTATCCTGTCTTAAACATAACCTATTTCGTGGAAATGATTTGTTCAATACATATTTGAAATACAATAATAATGTTTAGTTACCAATATTAAGTATAAATACTACTGTCAATAGCCATTTATTTTTTAAATAAATAGCCATTTATTTTATTTATTTATTTACTGTTCCTAGCTCTTCTAAAAATAATTCTTTCTTTCGGAGATTATCGATAAATGTACCAGCACTGGGAGCATGGGCAGGATATAAAAGCTTTATCCCCCGATTTTATCCACTGACAGGGGATACACCTATCTTTTCCCTATGCTAGAGCATGGCGACAGGGGAAAGGAGAAGTTTATCCCTATTTGACATTACAAGTGGAGCAACTTCCCCCGGATAGAGCATGGGGACAAGTGAAAGGGATAAACTTTTCCTTTTTTGACTTTTGAAAGGGTCAAACGAAAACAAAAACCACAGACAAAAACCACCTACGAATCACCTATTAACTGTCAAAATCACGAGTATAGATAAAAATAATGACTTTTTGAGATCGAATTGACATAAATTTTGAAGTATTGTGGTATTTGTACCTCCTACTTCCGTGATTTTCTTATAATGGCAATAATTGCGGGGATAAATTTTCTCCCATTTTATCCACTGTCAATATTCTTCCACCGCTGAGCCCATGCTCGACGGGTGGATAAGGGGATAAACATTTTATCCTTTTCCCGGGGATAAAACTTCTCCCGCCCATGCTCGCCCTGCAGATTCCGTAAACATTTTCCATTGTTCGAGGTGTTTACTTTGATATATTTTTGTAGGGCGCACGTAAAAGTTGTTTATGTAAGGAAATTATTGTTTGTTTTCCCGCCAGACTCTGTTGAGATTTGAATACTTAATGTGGCTTCTTCGATTTGAAGTGTTCCAGCTATTAAATAAGGGATAGCTTGGGCATTATACAGTTTACAGGTTATCGCAGTTGACACTTGGGAAGTGATACTTGAACACTACTTATATACTTATACATAGTATACTTAACTGGACGATGCAGCCACAGACTAAATGGTCGTTTTTACGTAGTGCGCAAAGGCCCTAAGTACTTGGTGTTCTGTCAATACTTGGGAATTTCTCACATAGTTCTTTCTGACTGTTTTGAATTAATCTCAAGCAAGAAAATTCAAAACCTTGTAGATTAAAGTTAATTTTAATCTTTTAGAACTAACCTGATTAATTTCAAAGTCTAACTTTCATCGAAGTAGCGTCTACGTTAATTACCACGAAGTTATAAGCAAAGTTAATTTATTATTTATCGACCAATTTTCTTGGAAATGTTGAACGTTGAAATATTTAAGATTTTATTTTTAACACATGCCTGTTATTTATAGGTACCTATAATAGGTATATCGTAAAAAATTAAAAATTTCTAGATTAAATTTGATTATTTTTAATGTACTTAACGTAACTTGTCAGTACCTATATTATAATAAGATCTTTTAGAAAGGCACAAGTAAAAATCTATGGCAATCTATAGCGCGCACTTTTTTTATTGTTAACATTAGAACAGCATGTGTGTCAAATAGTCGAAATCTATAGTTTTCCCATTTAAAACTATCTTTTTTTTTTTTATTAGAAGACAAGATAGTCCTTGACTGCGATCTCACCTGATGGTAAGTGACGATGCAGTCTAAGAGTAGCGGGCTAACTTGCAAGGGGTATGGCTAATGGCAGTGTATATTCAACCCATATCACTAATCGGTTTCTACACGCCTTCGTGCCGGAACGCTAAATCGGTTGGCGGCACGTCATTGACGGTAGGGTGGTAACTAGCCACGATCAGAGCCTCCCACCATTTTAGTTCATGAATCAGTCAAATGAATCAAGGTAACATGAAGGTAAACGCACTGCAGAATACAAGAGTTCTCTTTACCAGTAGGTAAGAGCCTAAAAGTGCTCGAGTCGTGAAAAGATAACAGGCTTTATACACACTTTAGCATTTATAATAAACTAGCTGCTGTCCGCGACTTCGTTCGCGTGGGTTGAGATTTTGTGATTCCCGCGAGAACTCTGTTATTTTCCGGGATAAAAAGTTAGCCTATATGTTATTCCAGACTATAATTTATCTCTGTGTCCAGCCAAATCGGTTCAGTCGGTGCAACGTGATTGAGTAACAAACATCCCACACATTTCACATTTATAATATTAGTAGGATTAGTAAGAAGTTGGATAAAGAAGAGATTGCCGCTGCCGGGAAGAGAATCTGAGACCTCCGACACCGCAGAGCCACGGAGCTCACCACTGCATCGTGGAGGTCGTAAAATTTAATTTAAAAGCTTCGTTGCTGAAAAATCCAATTAACGTAACGAAAATTATTTCCATTCACCGCTCACCTCACAATGAGAGACAGGTTCTCCGAAAATGGAGATCGTGGAGTGGTTCCAATTACATTTTAATTTTGGTTTAATTAACAAAAATTGTATTAACTGTATTGAACAGCGTCACACTTGATTTAACATTTTATGACGGTGCTGAGATTTAAGATGATGATAAATTAATTATCTATACTTATAGAATATTATGTATTATACAGGGTGTCCCACGGCTATGCCACATGGAGGGGAAGTACCTTAAATATTGTAGATGGAACATTTTACTGAAAGAAGACTTCATTTTAATTTAAAAAACAATTTAAGCTGCATTCATAGATTTTTCAATAATTGCCTGGTTGAACCGGGATTCGAACCCGCTATACGAGAAAAAAAATTAACCTGTATCTTTATTATACCGATCGGAAGCCTTCATCATAAGGATTATTTTTTGTTAAATAACATAGCATGAGAAATAAAAGGAAGACCATGAATTTTAGCCTTTGATGTAAAATTTTGTTCAGATGATTACTGGTTACGAATACGAGACAGAGCTACGAATTGCAGCGGGATTGAAGGACAAACCAGTAAATCAACAAACAAACACACTTTCGCATTTATAGGTAATATAAGTAAGGATTAGTAAGGATAGTAAGGATCGGGAAATGATGTGTACTTCTCAAGTGGGTACTCATTAGTAATAGTTCATGTCAGTTGTACGTCGATACGCCAATGTCAGCTTTTCATTTTTCTGAACAAAATTTTACATCAAAGGCTAAAATTCATGGTCTTCCTTTTATTTCTGATGCTATGTTATTTAACAAAAAATAATCCTTATGATGAAGCCTTCCGATCGGTATGATAAAGATACAGGTTAATTTTTTTTCTCGTATAGCGGGTTCGAGTCCCGGTTCAACCAGGCAATTATTTAAAAATCTATGAATGCAGTTTAAATTGTTTTTTAAATTAAAATGAAGTCTTCTTTCAGTAAAATGTTCCATCTACAATATTTAAGGTACTTCCCCTCCATGTGGCATAGCCGTGGGACACCCTGTATATAAGTTCTTGATAAATAATTTTTTTTAAGCTATTGCATAGCTTCTATCGCGGGCCTTGAGCGTGGAGACCGAATCCAGAAATTCCGTAACGAAAATAACCTGACACGGGACTCCTCTCACCGCTAGATGGCGTTGATAAAAAATGCTATGCAATAGCTTTCCCGCGGCAGTCCCCGAGTGCCACACGTCTTTTTTGAATGATCTTAAAGATTTTATTTCATAATTTTTATAAGGTTTATCTTCTTCTTTTTTATCAAATAACTAGCTGACGCCCGCGTGGATTTAATTTTTAAAATTCCGCGGGAAATCTTTGATTTTCCGGGATAAAAAGTAGCCTATGTCACTCTCCAGATCCTCAACTATGCCCATGCAAAAAATCACGCTGATCCGTAGCTCTGTTGCAGCGTTATTGAAGGACAAACCAACAAACAAACAAACACATTCTCGCATTTATAATATTAGTAAGGATAGATATCTGGCTGGACATAGGTCTCTTATGTAGACATCTACATGCCTCGGTTTTGCGCCGCTTGTATCCAGCGACTCCCTGTGACTCCGTCTACACTATCAGTGTGCAATTACACAAATGAAAAAGCTGAGCGTATGCCTGCGGAAGGTACAATTACTTACTTAAAATAATTAAATTACATTATAGTGCAAGTCAATTCTAAAAATTCAAAAAAAATCCTATAAAATGTTTAAGACAAAACCGGTATAAGGCCATTTCTACTTAGTTAATAATTTAAGCGCGAAACCACTTTGAAATGAATTATCTCAGTGTAAATATTTCTTTAGCAGCTTTTCTAAACACTCATTTTCCTTAGAATAGAAAGTCCTGACCCAGTTACACTCCGGGAGAAGTAAAGAAAAATAATATTAAAGTACCTATTCAAAAGATTTGTTCACTGTATAAATTCAGAGAAGCATTTGACCGATATTTTTTGCTAGAGGCCCTTAACCTAAAAACTTATTTTAAACCATTGCAACGAATAACGAAATGGTCCGAGAGTCGGTACATTGAAAGTCTCGACATGCGTGATAATTTTTTTTTAGTCAATTCATAGTTAGTGACGATGACGATGACGACGACGACGATGGCGCCGTGGTGAGCGCTTTGGTCTTATAACTGGGAGGTCTCGGGTTCGATTCCCGGCAGGGACAATTTGGAAATTTATAATTTCTAAACTGTCTGGTCCAGTGGAAGGCTTCGGCCGTGGCTAGTAACCACGCTATCGTCAAAGACGTGGCGCCACGCGATTTAAAGCGGCACGATGGTGTCTTGAAACCAATTAGGGGTATGAGTACACTGCAGAGTGTCTTCGAACCATGTACGTTGCCAGTAATGATAGAAATAGAAATAGAAATAAAAATATTTTTTTATTCAAATAAACTTTTACAAGCACTTTTGAATCGTCAATGAATCTACCACTGGTTCGGAATGCCTTTCCTGCCGAGAAGAGCCAGCAAGAAACTCGGCGGTTGCTTTTTTCAAAATAAAAAAATATTTTTGAAACTATGCTATGTATACAGTGCTTCCACGATGAAGTTTCCTAAGTCCAATACAATACAAATACAAATAAATACAATCCAATGCATGTTAAGACGAGTAAACAGAAAGCAGACCCATTCCCTTTGGTGGCACCCGTTCACGAGCATGACGCATGATCCAGCCATTGCTTCGCTCAACCATATTTGATGTTACCGAAAAGTGGTCGCTAACTATGGCCTCATAGGAAAGCTCAAGCACACTCAGCGGGCGATGAAGAGCTGTTCTGAGTATCCCTACGAGATAGATATACTGCTATTTAATACTTAAGTCAAGTACTAGGTATTAGCTAATTAATAACCTACTTTACTTAAGTAGGTACTCTACATAATCTAAGTAAGTACGATCTATGTATACTGCCGACTGTACAATTCATCATCTATACTCTTATAATAAAGAGAGAGCGCTAATTTTGTGAGTTTGTATGTATGTCCGGAACAAACTTTGGAACCACCGCACCTATTTCAAAAATTCTTTCACCATTTTAAAGGTACATTATTCCAGATGGTTATAGGCTATATATTATGCACATAAATTTATTATGGCTAGATATGATGTGCAAATTTGTTAAAGAAGTCGGAAAAATTTTTGACTCTTAAATGTTTTCAGGGCGTGCGCTGGGTCATATACTGTTATTGCATAAAAATGATGTATGGGTGAACTGTTCCTCTCAAAGAGTTCTAAAAAATAATCCGCGACAGCATATGTCTATTTTCTAAGGATAACTTATAGTAACCATTTCTATCTTTCAAATTTTGATTAAAAATAATGAATTATTTTCGATGCTTTTTTAACGGATGTGATGTCAATCTTTATCTAAATAAATATGTTTATTATCTTAAATATCTAATTTAGAACATATTTGCCGTTTATACTATACAATTTAAATTAATATCTTAGGAGTTATAGTAAAATTAATATTTTCGCGCGACAAAATAATAAAATGGGGCCGGCCGGCGCGCGGCGCGGCTGTGCACTGTGGCGGGTTTCGGCGCGGGAGATTGCAGTAGTTCCTGTGGTGATCTTATTAACAATCGTCTCCTATATGAAGCTCTGTGCGATCAGTCCCGTAAAAACAAATATTTAGTTTTTCAACCCGGACGAAGTCGGCGCGGGCTTCTAGTTATTATAATAAAACTAGCTTTTGCCCCCGCGACTTCGTCCGCGTGGAATTAGATTTTGGGGTGGAATTTTCAAAAACTGTGACACACGTACTTCTTTATTTTTAACTGAAAGCTCAAATACCAACTTTGATGGAAACAGCTTGAAAAATGACGGAGTTTCATATAAACTTCCATCCCCTATTTAAAACCCTTAGGGATGGAATTTCCAATAATCCTTTCTTAGTGTGCGCCCACGTCATAAAAGGAACCAACTGTAAAAAATTCAAGTTTCTAACTTCAGTAGTTTAGGCTGTGCGTTGATATCTCAGTCAGTCAGTCAGTCAGTCAGTCAGGACTTTGAATTTTATTTGTGTAAGTGTATATTATTACAGGGTTTAAATTGTGAGGTTACAGTTTTAAAGAAGTCGCCACTTCAAATTAAAACCGGGATAGTTCAAACGGCCTTCTATTGTTTGACTTTTGATTATTTTTATATTTGCAGATATCGAAAATTAAAATAATTTTTGAATACGAGCTTCAGGAAAATTGTTTCACAAAAATACGCAATAATGCCTTTTAGGCTATAGATCGTAGTCTCACTCTGCGCAGATTCAAGATAGAAAAATAAAAATATTTCTTTTTAACTAAGTCGGAGAACACTTTAAAGATCTCAGGCGGAATTTTTATGCACGAAGCTGTAGGTATATTTTGCCATTCCAACTGACCCAAGAAAGAGATGTTCAAAAATTAAACAGTTATACATTCTTATTCCCATATTAAAGTGGAAATGTGAGCATAAATTAATAAATGACTATAATAATATTAACCTCTAACTTTTATATTATTACTAATAATATCCATATTATAAAAATCTAATTTTCGCACGCCATTTTATTATTGAGATTGTATGTTAAACTACTTATAATTTTGTAACTATGTCCATACTAGAGTACAATCCAATACATTTATTTTTTTTTCATTCAGTGCGTATTTACATTAGCGTTGTGATGGGAAAAAATCGCGTGAATCGGTCCAGAAACCCCGGAGAAATCGGTGGACGTACATAGAAAAAAAAAAGATACCGGCCGAATAGATAACCTCCTCCTTTTTGGAAGACGGTTAAAAATAACTCCTTCCTAACATAAAGTTAACAGAGATAAGTAGGTAGATATATCAGAATTTGCATAAAACACGAAAATCCCCTGCAGATCTTCAGAGAGAACTGGGAACTTGGAAGGCAAATAATTTCCTTGTATAAACAAAATTTCTCTTGCGCCCCACAAAAGGTATTAAAGCAAACACCGAGTACAATGGAATCGTTTATATGGCATCAAATGGGAGAATATTTTTCGGAGTTTTGAAGAAAAATTGTGTTAGTCGATTCGTTTATCGAATGGTTCTGCTGTGTAAGTGCTGAGTGTCTGGCAGAGATTGCGACGTGGCGATAAGATATCGAATTGAACAACTTTTTATTGTACATACAAGCTTTTACCCGCGGCTTCACTTCCGCCATCTAATTTTTTTTTTATTCTTTGACTTTGCGATCTCACCTGATGGTAAGTGACGATGCAGTCTAAGATGGTAGTGGGCTAACTTGGAACGGGTATGGCAGGGTAGATTCAACTCATACCCCCTAATCGGTTTCTACACGCCATCGTGCTGGAACGCTAAATCGCTTGGCGGCACGTCTTTGCCTTTAACTAGCCACGGCTAAAGCCTCCCACCAGACAAAAGTAATCCAAAGTAGTAATTCCTATAGAAATAGAATATTTTTTATTCAAATAAACTTTTACAAAGTGCTTTCGAATCATGAAATGAATCTACTACTGGTTCGGAATGTCGTCCCATATATTCCGTTCCATATACAAAATTACCTATTTTGATTTTTGGAACTGTTCTTCTGAGTTTCTCCTATTTTTAAGCTATCGTTCGTGGAGACCGAATCCAGAAATTCCATAACGAAAATAACCTGACACGGGACTCCTCTACGGTGAGCCGCTAGATGGCGCATTTTTTGCTAATGCTAAAAAATGCTATGCAATAGCTTTACCGCGGCGGTCCCCGAGTGCCACACGTCTTTTTTTATTTCTCAACCACCCCCATTTTTGAGTTTTTGCCAGACTAACAAATAGCAATTGATTTTCATAGTCAACAGCTTGCCAATGTAATTCTTTAAAAAAAAATTTAAAAAATTAATGATTGTTGCAGATGAAATGGCGAGTGGCTGGCGGGATGGGCATACCGTTCGCCGCTGCTGTGTTCTGCATGCTGCCCCTGTTCACGTCTTCCAACGGAGACATACGTGAGTATCACAGAAATGTGACCTACTGAGATTTCTTTAACCGCGCGGGAACTCTCTTATTTTTCGGGAAAAAGTAGCCTATGTGTTGTTTCAGACTCTGTCTATCTCTTTGTCAAATTTCAACCAAATCGGTTTCGTCGTTGCGGCATGATTGAGTTACAAACATCCATCCATACATCCAATATTTTGCATTTATAATATTAATTTACAATAGGATAACAATGTTAATAATAATATGTTGTATGATTCTTAGGGCATCACGGGACATCGCGAGCGCGCGGTTGGAGAGGCAACGCCCCGCCCGCCGACGTGACAGCGAACAACTCTGTCAGCAACGTGACAGCGCAGCTTGGCGGGACGGCATACCTGCACTGTCTTGTTGGACACTTGAGCGAAAGAGGCGTAAGCACTATTCATAGAAGAGATACAATTAGGAATGACAGCGAACAACTCATGAACGGCACAACATTTTAACAGTCTTCTCGTAGTCATCTCGTCACTTGAAGTTGTATCAAAGGTAAGACAAACGTACTTGCCGACGTGACAGCGAGCAACTCCATCATCAACGTGGCGGGACAGCGAGAGACGTAAGTACTCATTATTGAGACCAAAAGGCGAATACGAGCTTAAGAGACATGAAAGCGAATAAATCTGTCAGTAATATGACAGCGCAGCTCGGCCCGACGGGGTACCTACACTGTTTTGTTGGACACTTGAGCGGAGGAGACGTAAGCACCAGTCATAGAAAAGATCCAATTAGGAATGACAACGAACAACTCACTGCCGGCACGCCATCTATACAGTTTTCTCGTAGTAGTCTCCTCACTTGAACAGAACAGACGTAGGTATTAATCACGGAAGTAGTATCAAAGGTAATGCAAACGTACTCGCCGACGTGACAGCGAGCAACTCCGTCAGCAATGTGACAGGAGACGAGAGACGCAAGTATTAAATATTGAGATCAAAAGGCGAATATGAATTTAGCGACGCGACGTTACGGTGAATAGCTAACTAATTTTATTGGACTGTCTTGTTGGACACTTGTGTGAAAGCGGCATAAGCACTATTATTTCAGATACAATAAGCAATAACAACCAACAACTTAACAAGCTTCGAAGCTATGTAATCCAAAATTTCAAATCGGCCAATCTAAATATGTATTAAAATTCTAACAAAATAATTGGTAAAATAGAAATGGCTATTGATTGAACGCAATCTCATTAATTAATGACACGCTGTACTACATAATATTTGGTTTAAATGGAATTTCAGTTTTTAGATTTTGGATTAGATATTTAGTTTATTAAAACTTGGAATACCAAGCTGACTAATAAGTCTGCAAGGTTCCAATTCAGTTCAGCACATGAGACCGCGTTTTTGTACCGTTTACCAAAAAGTTCACCGTCTAAAAACTAAAGTGTTAATCGCATCGAACAACTTTAATTAGAACAGCAAAATTATTAAAAACTACACGACGATACAAAGCTAAAAAGTTTTGGTAGTATAAATGTTAAAATATCGAAAAAGTTATACTGTATGTCCTAATCGCGAAAATTAAGAAATTCCTATGCCAAACTCTAAAAGAAACAGTTAATTAAGAAACTTTGAAATCCAGATGTCGCATTGCAGATCGTAGAAGTCACAATAGTCCTTGTTAAGCAAAATATACTAAGTTATATTGTGTTTGGTACCTGTGACCAAATGTTCAGAGTTTCGAGGATTTTTCTGCACATTTTTGCAAGAAATATAGAGTAAGAAAAGCCAAAAGGATGTTTAAGCTGACGGGTTCTATTGTATAAATGACGTAACTTAATTTGTATGAATAATCTGTTGCATAAATAATAATCAAGGAGTTTGCAGAAAGGTTATTATGTATAATCTGAGACACAAACAAACTGTCAAAAACAACAACACATACTAACTGCAAACTGCTTTCACTTATTGTGTAATAAGTATTTATTACTACGGCTGCTCAAGAGATTAACATAAAATATAATAATCATTTATTAAAACATTAATAATGAAAATCAGTTCCTGATGTCCTATCATTTAAATTTATCATATATTTTAAAGATCGCTTTTAATCAATAAGGCCTTTTTTTATTTATTTTTTAGGTTTATTTATATGATTTTATTCTAATTAGGTGTATTATATCAGGCATAGGATACACATTTACGTGTACCTATCAGGAATAGATTCTTGAAAAGAACAATTAATTATTATATTAACCCTTGTATCATAAAACTAGGTAACTCTACTGCTTATTGCAGCAGTATTAAAAAACCTGATTAAAAAATGCATCTGTTTTCTTAAAAAATCAAATATCAGAAATTTCCTAGAAAAACCTGATATGTGGCCTTAGTACCTACCTACTAGAGTATCGTAAAACTAATTTAGTCCTGTCTATTTCACAGCAAGTGTCGTGGATTAGGAAGCGGGACTGGCACATCCTGAGTTCGGGGAAATTCACATACACAAACGATGAGAGATTCCAGGTGAGGAAAATTTATTTATTATACTAGATGATGCCCTCGACTTCGTCCGCGTGGATTAATGTTTTTTTGATTCCCGCGGGAACTCTTTAATTTTCCGGCGTAAAATATAGATTACTGTTAATCCTGGGTGCAACCTATCTCCAGTTTCAAACTTCAGCCAAATCGGTTCATTCGTTGTGGCGTGAAGAAGTAACAAACACACACACACATACAAACTTTCGCCTTTATAATATCACTAGTTGATGCCCGCGACTTCGTTAGCATGGATTGAGGTTTTTAAATTCTCTTATTTTCCGGGATAAAAAATCCTATGTGTTATTCAAGACTGTAACCTATCTCTAAATTAAAAATAAAACGGGGCTCCCAACCTACTACAAACGTGATTTTTTCGGCATTTTTGGTACGGAATCCTCCGTAAGCGAGTTGACCGGTTATTTTGTCTTTGCAGTCCAGGTAAAACAACAAATTACACAGGATGAATTGTAAATTTGTATGTAAATATACGTACAATTTGAATTGTAAATGTGAACCTCCATCACATCTAATTTGAGATCCTCTTTCTACCCAACGCAGACTCTTTCAAAAATCTCTATAAATCATTATCATTTCATCAGACGGACGGTACTTTGACGGTACGAGATAAAAAAAGACGTGTGGCACTCGGGGACTGCCGCGGTAAAGCTATTGCATAGCATTCTTTATCAACGCCATCTAGCGGCTCACCGTAGAGGAGTCCCGTGTCAGGTTATTTTCGTTACGGAATTTCTGGATTCGGTCTCCACGCCGGCCCGCAATAGAAGCTATGCTATAGCTTCACAGTCTTAGGACTGTACTCGGCTATAATGATCATTTTTCATGATTCTCATCATTTCCGGGAAGTGTAACAGAAATAATCAAAAGCAATTTGTAAGCTGCGTCATTGCGGGCCGAACATTGTTAGGAATAGATCACGTCCTTCGAATTTGTAGATTGGATTCGGTACGATCGATAATATTAATTATACCAAGACCCGCTTGTTAGTTGGAACTTGGTCTTCATAAGCCAACCGAGAATCTTAGCTGAATAAACGAAGCAATAAAAACCGGAGGCTAACTAAGGCATGACAGTGTGTAGATCTTCCATAGTTCTATACTTATAAAAATATTTGTCCTGACTGATTGACTGACTGATCTATCAATGCACAACCCCTGGAGTTAGAAACTTGTGACAGTAGATTCTTTTTAAGCTATTGCATAGCTTCTATCGCGGGCCTTGAGCGTGGAGAGCGAATCCAGAAATTCCGTAACGAAAATAACCTGACACGGGACTCCTCTCACCGCTAGATGGCGTTGATAAAAAATGCTATGCAATAGCTTTACCGCGGCAGTCCCCGAGTGCCACACGTCTTTTTTTTTTAAATCTCAAATATTTATAGAAGCTTTGTTCTATGAACATGCCACCCTCATCCGCTCTCATTTTACGGACCTACTGCCTACATTTTACATGTAGTTTGTATATCTCGTACAGTGTTCTAGTCTCCTTCGATAACGGGCAGGCTAGAACACTGTTACAAGTGCCTAACTCCCGTAAATCAATGTTATACTTAAATCTAAATCTTTCCCTTTCGTTGCGAACACATTCCACTAAAACATGATACACATCCTCGATCACATCGCATTCTGCAGTAGATTCTTTTTAAGACATAGGCACCCACTAAGAAAGGATTTGTGTAAAATTCCACCACCAAGGGTGAAAGTTTGTATGAATTTAATTCCACGCGGATGAAGTCGCAGGGCCGAAAGCTACGAGTATTTTGCGGCATATTTATTTATTTTATTCGAAGACAATTCAAGAGCTAGACTGCAATCTCAGTTGAGTAGGTAAGTGAGGATGCAGTCTATATATGAATAGTTCAACGGATGAGAATAGAACCGTCGACCTTTCAATTTGCTTTGGGGCTTCAAACATTTGCTCAATGACAACGCTAAATAAAACCGGAATCGCACAGACTGTCATTTCAGTACACAAACAATGAGTTTAGTCAGCATTAGTGGGCCGAGTCATCATTAGTTAATTCGATAGTCATCTAAAATGCTCCACGGAACGCGTCCACATTTTCATTAGAGCTTCGAAGCGTTGATTTCGCGGTTTTCAATTCGTGCCCATTCACGGGTTACTGCTGAAGTGTCTAATTTCCTGTTTCCGCTAATTAAATTGACTTTAGTTGAATTCTGCACGGATTTGTTGCATTGGGGAAATTAAAACAGTTATTTTTGTAGCTGCCTGCAAATTCCATACGTACCATCACACAGACATTTTTATACATTTGTCTGGTGGGAGGCTTTGGCCGTGGCTAGTTACCACCCTACCGTCAAAGACGTGCCGCCAAGCAATTTAGCGTTCCGGCACGATGGCGTGTAAAAACCGATTAGAGATTTGGGTTAAATGTATACTGCCATACCTCTTTCAAGTTAGCCCGCTACCATCTTAGACTGCATAGTCGCTTACCATCAGGAGAGATTGCAGAAAGGTGTGGAAATTGAAAGGTTGACCGTTCGTTCCCTACCCGTTGGCTATTGTCGTACCCGCTTCTAACACAAGCTTAACGCTTATTTGAGAGGAAAATATAAGTCAGGTTCAACTTGGCTAATTTTGAAAAAAAAAATTTAATCCATCTCCATAAAATAAAATTTATCCATTTCCATAAAATAAAATGAATGTTGCTACGTCTTTTGGGTTTTCGAAAATTAAATTTCAAACTTTAGTACACAATCACTATCAACGAGAAAATCATATTGTAATGTTAACAATACTGTAACTCATATAAGATAACATGGCGACTGTCTGATCGTCGGTGACTGGGAAATCAGATACGCAAAT
This sequence comes from Hipparchia sbordonii, assembly GCA_038048805.1. Classification (NCBI taxonomy): domain Eukaryota; kingdom Metazoa; phylum Arthropoda; class Insecta; order Lepidoptera; family Nymphalidae; genus Hipparchia; species Hipparchia sbordonii. The sequence continues at coordinate 2,718,359 of CM076113.1, forward strand.
GTATCAAGTTTAATTAATCTGAACAGACAAATTACATGCAATAACTCTATATTATATATGAAACTAAATCCGTATTCATAATAGACTAGAATAAACTAGCTTTTGCCCGCGACTTGCTCACGTTAAGTTCGATTTTTCAAAACCCTATTTTACCCCTTTAGGGGTTATTTGGATGGGATTTAGCTTTGTTTCTAGCAATCTTCTAAATAAAAGCATAAGTTGACTGACTGACTGACTGATCTATCAATGCATAGCTCATACCACTGGACGGATCGGGCTGAAAGGCATACCGATAGCTACTAGAACGTAGACATCCGCTAAGAAAGGATTTTTGAAAATTCAATCCCTAATAGGGTAAAATAGGGGTTTAAAATATCAAACTTAACGTGAGTTTGTTCTAATGTATATAACCTTATCAATCTATACTTCTTTAACTTATCTCTGACTAACTGATGCCTGCGACTTCGTCCACGTGGATTTAGTTTTTAAAATCCCGCGGGAACTCTTTGATTTTCCGTGATAAAAAGTAGCCTATGTCTCTCTCTCGGTCCTCAACTATACCCATGCAAATCACGTCGATCCGTAGCTCTGTTGCAGCGTTATTGAAGGACAAACCAACAAACAAACACACTTTCGCATTTATAATATTACTAGCTTTTGCTCGCGGCTTCGCTCACGTTAAATTCGATTTTTTAAACCCCTATGTTACCCCCTTAGGGGTTGAATTTTCAAAAATCCTTTCTTAGCGGATGCCTACGTCATAATAGCTGTCTGGATGCCAAATTTCAGCCCGATCCGTCCAGTGGTTAGGGCTGTGCGTTGATAGATCAGTCAGTCAGTCAGTCAGTCAGTCAGTCAGTCAATCAGTCACCTTTGCCTTTTATATATTTAGATAAGTATTTGAATTATCCGATAACTTTCTTAGCCCAACTGAAAAGTCGAACTCACTAACTCGCAACTCTAAGTAGAACCACTAGACAGTTACCTACTACTTTACATAATAATATCATCCATACATGTCACACACAGAATACATCGTCCCTTGAATCAGAGATGCCAGACAATTCGCACCGGAGATTTTCCGTCCTATTTCATTTATTAAAGTGTGTTGAGGAAAACATAGTTGACTGACTCAATGTCGTCGGGGCAGGATGAAATTTCGAGATATTTTTTTAGAGAATAATATCCCGTTGAGCACGATTCATTCTACTAATGTAATGAATTAGTGTGGTTGGATATATTTATTTACTAGATGATTCCCGCGACTTCGTTCGCGTGGATTAAGGTTTTTTATTCCCGCGGGAACTGTCGTATTGCCCGGAATAAAAGTAACCTATGTGCTATTCCAGACTATGATCGATCTATGTCCCAAATTTCAGCCAAATCGGTTCAGTCGTTACGACGTGATTGAATTACAAACATCCAAACTTTCGCATTTATAATATTAATAGGATTAGGATATTAGGATTAGGATAGGATAATGGGATTACTAGCGGACGCCCGCGACTTCGTCCGCTTCCTCAATTCACAATCGACAGTTCCTAAATCCCCACAGTTTAGGTAGGCAGATCCCCTGCAGCATCAGGATTGAGGAGTTGGGTCCTGGAATTCAACGTTGTAGTCTTTACTTGGTACCTAAAATAACTATTCATAATCGATAGTTCCTAAATCTCCATAGTTTAGAGGGGCAGTACCTCTGCAGCATCGGGATTGAGGAGTTAGAACCCAAAGTTTTAATGAAGCATTTCGCAAAGTTTTTTTATCGATTAAAAAAGATTCACGCAAATTGATTTAAAAATCACGGAGATATTGATATACATAGGTAGAAATACACAATTCCTTTTTTCTCCTTTTTCAAAAGTCAGTTAAAAAAGTAACCTACGTTACTCCCGAGATGTTACATCAGCTATCTAGTATCTACCAATGAAAGTCCCGTCAAAATAAGTGATAGGTTTTCAGTAGTGTTGGGTACGACATGACTTGAAAAAGAGTTTGAAAGAGTAGCCTCTTTTTTGTACTGAGCCAGTTCATTGTCCCACTTCAAATGAGGCGAGGCGTACTGAAGATTGGCTTTACATTTGAAGTAATGAGTACAAATAAGACATTTGATGTCACTACAGTCGGATTGAAGACATTGATACTGAATCGCCTCAGCCTCAAAGATATGAGTAACGCGGCTACCGCGACAAAAATGTGAAGTAGTACATTTTGAAATGTTGAGCCGCTCTTACATTTTGACGTCATGTACGGGACAAATGTACCGCCTTTTTTATATCCTACTCAACACTAAAGTGAAAGGTTTTCATTACAAAAATGTCTTTCTATTTCAGGTCCTCCACGGGGAAGGTTCGGAGGATTGGACGCTACAAATCAAGTTCGTACAGAAGAGGGACAACGGTACTTACGAATGTCAGGTACGCTTATCTATTTTTTTTTTTAATTTAATTTTAAGTTTTAAGGTTCACTATGTAGAATATCCACGTTTCAAAACGACGATGTCGATATAATGTCTAGTTATTCGAACGTCCTAATTACTAAATCACATCACATCACACTAATTTAATAAAGGCACAGAATACCTAAAGGCGAAAGTTTGTATGTATGTGTGTGTATGTTGTTAGTCCTTCAGGCGAAATGACGTCCTTTAGACGAATGAATCGATTTGGCTATTTGAAATGAAGATAGCCCATAGCCAGAAATTGAAAGTTCCCGTGAGAATTGAAAATGCGAACGAAGTCTCGGGCCTCATATAGTAGAAGAAAATAAATACTTATATCATTTTAATTTTGAAACGAATAAATAAAAATCTACAAGTAGATTTTCTCCAAAACGGATAAAATAAAAAATATAAGCACATTCTGAAAACCTAGAGGTCTGATTTCGTAAGAGCTTTTAATACATCCAAATTAGGTAAATCTTTTGTCTACTTAAATCTAATAACGTTATAATACGCAAGCAAAAGAATTCCTTGAAAATGGTCGCTAAAAAGGGGTTTTTACATTCATGCAATTTAAATTGCAAATGTTAAAGTGCTCTTCGGAATGGCGGAGCTGTTTGAGATAGAACTATTTTAATCGTAGTAGGTACCTACGTACGCAAGTGAAGTACCTACTGAATATAAACTTTAAATTAAATTTCCTAAATAACAAATTATCATTTAGGTACTTTTCTAAATAGGTTTAACTAGCTTTTGCCCCCGCGACTTCGTCCGCGTGGAATTAGATTTTGGAGTGGAATTTTCAAAAACTGTGACACACGTACTTTTCTATTTTTAACTGAAAGCTCAAATACCAACTTTGATGGAAACAGCTTGAAAAATGACAGAGTTTCATATAAACTTCCATCCCCTATTTAAACCCCTTAGGGGTGGAATTTCCAATAATCCTTTCTTAGTGTACGCCTACGTCATAAAAGGAACCAACTATAAAAATTTCAAGTTTCTAACTTCAGTAGTTTAGGCTGTGCGTTGATATCTCAGTCAGTTAGTCAGGACTTTGAATTTTATATATATATATAGATTAATTAATAGGGAATGTTACACGATTTAGATAAAAATAAATATTAAGTATATGATTAGAAGTTAAATAAAATCTAAATTAAAACAAGGTTGACAAAAAAATATCATTAAAACCACTGGGACGAGGATTTTAGCCTAAGCTTTCATTTAGCATTTTCGCCCCATGACTCCAGGGTTTCAACACAAAACAACACAATTATGAAAATGGTCTCTGTGTTCATATTTACGCCGCTTGGCTTAAATAACTTAAAAATAATTTTCTTTAAATATTTTGTTGATTTCTGTAACCGTGGTAGTCAGCTAGCAAATTAAATAATAATATTAATTAATTTTAATATACCTACTAATAATAGGTTAATTTAACATGCATTTATTAGGACAAAAGCTGACAAATTCACGTTACAAATGCTCTAATAAAGTTAATTATAATTTTGCAATTAGATAATAACCAAATAAAAGCTCTCGTGGGATTATAAACATGCAATTGAGTGAAATATTCAATTACGTGAATGACAAAAGGGCTATTATTTCAACGCAGCGATTATTATTAGCTAGCTTTTGCCCACAACTTCGTCTGCGTGACTTAGGTTACTGTTTTTCCGGGGTAAAAGGTCACTTTCCTTGTCATCAAAAACCCCGTTCAATACAAAATTTATGAGAAAAAAATTTTTTTTCGTGAATTTTTTCGATATTTTAATAGTTATTCTGCTATCCGGGACGGAGATAAATACAACAAATCAAAAACCATGAAAATCGATTCAGCCGTTCTAGAGTTGTAAGTGTCACTAAATCAAGAGTGAATAGGTATCCTCTGGGCAAGCGTGCACCATCTTAGGCTGCATCTTCACTTACCTTCAGGTGATATCGCAGTCATACGCTAGTATTTAAAAAAAAGCTATATATTTAAAAAAAAGCTCCGCAAGCAACGCTTTGTGGCTAAACAAGTGGCCCTAAAGGTAATGGAATTAAACTTTGTCGAAATATTTGATGCCAATCAAAAGTATTAAAGCAAACAAACGAAATTGGAAAAATAAGGCCAAGCGCTGAACACGTCCTGTGAAATTGGCAACCTGTATGAGGATATTGTCACCCGGCCGGAGTGGGAACCGCATTGTTTGTCGGTTTTTATTGGCATTTCTGCGCGCCTCGAATTGAAAATGTTTCACACAAAAATTCTTTTTGGTGTCAAGGGCACAGCCCAAATCGTTTATTAAAAAATCCATCGACCTCGTTCAAAGCACGCTTTTTTGCTCATTATCATCGAGAAGTTTTCGCTTCAATGTGATTTCATGTAAGTTCTTTCATTTCACGAGGGCTCGTGGCTCAAGGTTGTGTAGGTATGTGTCGTATCTGTATAAGTGTGAGCGAGAGCTTGCTCGCGCCTGACCGCTCCCACCTAGACTCCTGACAGGCACGCACACTTACGCAATGTGCATGTTCACGACGTAACCACAAGTAAAGCGCCCGTAACTTCGTGAGATAAACGTACTATAATGATAGTTTTAAGTGATACGAGCAGTGGTACCAGCTACGGTCTACTGGAATAAATTTTCAACCTACAAGAATCTTCAGTAATTCATATAATACCCCGTCCTTTCTATTTCACTCATACAACATTTTCAAAAAAAAAAATTACTGATTCTTCTTCAGATCTCCTCCTTTCTAATATACAGAGATAGATTCTCGAAGCACGACTCTTAATAACTTCTAAGAAGGCTCTACATGAAATAGACAATATACGGTTAGGTAAATTTCCCTAACACGGTGATCAAACAGTACGTAACGCGTAAAATTCAAGATGGCCGCCTCGTTTCGGAACGCTTTATTCCATTTGTGTTGTTTATTGTTCCATTTGCATATTTTCATTGCTGGAAGAATGGAGAGCGTTTAGGTAAAATGTTGGTAATTAGTTTAAAATGAGACAATGTGGGGGAAATAAAGATAACCGTTCACTTCAAGTTGGCCGTTACCTCCACGCTTCCCTGCAGCGCGGTCCAAGTTCATCACACCCACTTTTTGTACAGATAGCAATGTACCGCATGGAATTGACACTACCGTGACTAAACTTAAACTTTTCTCATTGTTAGTACGTTTAAAAATTTTCATTCGGTCCTGTAGGGCTAACATGCGCGCCACGAGAAAGTTTTGTCTACACGTTTACTCGTAGTGTCTATGTGAATCTCTACACGAGATTCACGAGTAAAGTGTAGAGAAAATTTTCTCGTGGCGCGCATGTTAGCCCTACTTGTCGTTTTAGATTTTCTCCCAAGTCTCAATAGACTAAGTTCAATAGCCTTGGTTAAAGGTGCGGTTCCAAGCCTCAGTAGCCTAGGTTAAAGGTGCGGACTGCAAACTCAAAGATTCGAACCCCATCCGTTGCACTATTGTCGTACCCACTCCAAGTACAAGCTTCCCGCTTATTTGGAGGGGATAGGAGGATATAAGTCAACTACAGATTGGCTGATATTCTTTTTTTATTCTTGATTAAAAGACTATTTTTTTTTTTTTTAAAGTTATGTGAAGTCTTCTAATTCGCATTGGGCCAGTGCTGGGACTATGACCCTTCTCTGAGTAGTGAGACGTGAATAGGTTGCTCATGCTTAAGTTTTCATACATCATCATGATTCATGAATCATGATGATGTGTGAAAACTTAAGCATTTCTTTTTAGTTGCAATCTAATTAACATAACACAGTCGCTCGCTCCTGCCCACTCAGACACACTTGCAAATGTTTTAATACGGTTACTTAACACGATAAGCCGGCACAAGTCACTTGCATTCATTGTACTCTTTTTGATTTTGTTGACTTGCTTTATTTATGCCAGCTTTTGTTTTATACAGGTTTTACGAGTGGCCACTGATGCCAGACGCCGTTTGTATTGATGCCAGCTTTTGATTTATACAGGTTTTACGAGTGGCCGCAATTGATGCCAGATGCCGTTTGTATTGATGCCAGCTTTTGATTTATACAGGTTTTCCGAGTGGCCGCTATTTTGAAAGAAAACCAAAATGTCGGAACCGTAGATAGGGCAGGCTTTATACAAAAATAATCAAACCCCTTAGATACTTCTCCGTTATGCTTTTGAATAACGGTTCGTGCAATATTTGTAATTTACATATACCCTCATGTAGTTACTAAAGTTTTCTCACAAAACATTATAATGTTATTCATGGTCTTTGGTGAAATTATTCAGCATGCATGCCTCGGAAGTGCTCCGGGAAGCAGTGAGATACGTCTTAAGATCCTCTCATGTATGATTCATGAAATGTTTCTTTTTAATGGGCCTCAGACGTGAAAGTACCTACTACCCGAATGGTTAGTTTGCTTCAATACAATCAGAGTTAATACAACTAGGTAGTACTATAGTAATTTTCCTACATATCAAAAGCTAGCTTTTGCCCGTGACTTCGTCCGCGTCAAGTTTTTGATAATCTCGCGGGAACTCTAGACTTACCTGGTGCCTACCCCTATCCTAGGATAACAAGCTACATTTTTTATTAAATTACATATAATAAAAAAAATTTAACTAACTCCAATAAAGCAAAATAAAGAATAACTGAATAAGGAAAGTGTCCATATCTTGAAAACTGCTAAACCGATTTTGACGAAATATTTACTGTTCTCTAAGTTGAAGTATTTTGGTACTTCTACTTAGAGAACAGTAAAAGCAAATAAAAAAATGGATCACAATCCAATAAATAGTTTCCGAGATATGCGTGGACAAACATACATACATACATCTATAATATTATGCTATATATTTGCTCGGAAGCCCTAATAGATGATCATAATATATGAATAATATATTATGTGAATATTTTGCAGTTCCAATAAAATATTACATACATAAGTGCATGTCAAATTGATAACCACCTTTTTTAAAGTCGGTTAAAAAGAAGTCTAGCATAATCTTCAGGACATACCCTAGCAATATCATAACGTCGGTCGTGATTGAAGAACAAACCACCCAAGTAGCACACGAAGGCTGCTTAGCAGCTGAATAACGAATTCCCGTCACGCTTAAAGCTGTATAAAAAAGCTGCATAAGGGCTGTATACGGCCGTATACAGCTCTTATACCTCTTAAATGGGCACAAATTATACAGCCTTAAGTTGAGTAAAAGATCACAAGTTACTCTTTATTCAGCAAATATGTCACGTGACGTAAAAGTGAAGTAGCAAACCATAGATAATACAAATCTAGCAAATTAATATACTTCGTGGAGTGAATTGAATTTGATTGAATACGTGTGGTTATAAATTCAAAGTTAAGTGCATTGTTTTCATATTTATAAAAGAAAAATGATTGGGAATGTAATTTTACTGACATTATACATATATATTACCTAAGAAAATTTTAGTGCGCCACGAAAATATTCGGTTTTTAATTAGTTTCGTGATATAAATAAGCCGTGATGAAAACTTGAATAAACAATTTTTAGTGCTTTGAAAAGAATTATAAGATAAAAAGTTGCTATTATGATATCGAGAAGTAAAAACTAATGCAATCCATTCCTAATTCATACACAAAACATCATAAAAGTTGAAAAATGAATCAGTATATTTATATAGGTTATGAGGTTATACAACAAAAATGGTGGATTCATGTTAAACAGCGACGTGAATAGTTAAAACTCTGATATTCAGCAACAAGCTTCATAATAGTTCACACGTGCCCCCTTAATAAGTCAGTGTAATAAGAGTTCACAAATACCTTCTTATACAGCATTTGGCGTAATTTTATCCACTAAACAGCCCTTATTCAGCCTAAGCTGTTTAAATATCACTGACAGCTATTATGCAGCTGTAGGATCACCAGTGTACTCTTAAAAGAGTCTTAATACGCTTAGAGGTTCAAATAGGTCTAAAAGTGAGTATTTATACAGCTATCTGTGCTACTTGGGCAACTAACAAACAAACTTTCGCTAAACAAAAAAAGCCTCAATAGCCCAACGGTTAAAGGTGCGGACTGAAAACTAAAAGGTCGCAGATTCGAACCGCAACCAGTCAACTGCAGCTTGGCTTTTTGACGACCTCCCTGGCGCAGTGGTGAGCGCTGTGGTCTTATAATTGGGAGGTCTCGGGGGCGATTCCCGGCAGGGTCAATTTGTGAATTGATAATATTTGAATAGTCTCTGGTCTAGTTTGGTAGGGAGGCTTTGGCCGTGGCTAGTTACCACCCTACCGACAAAGACGTGCCGCCAAGCGATTTAGCGTTCTGGCACGATGGCGTGTAGAAACCGATTAGGGGTATGGGTTGAATTTACACTGCTATACTCCTTCCGAGCTAGCCCGCTACCATCTTAGACTGCATCGTCACTTACCATCAGGTGAGATCGCAGTCAAGCGCTATCTTGTCATTGAATAAAAAAAAAAAGACACCAAGCCAAGCAACAAAAACTAACATCCATACAACAAAAGATTTATGACGTGTCATAAGAGCTACAAGTTAGCCTACATGAAATAAATGAATTTTGAATTTGAATTTGAATTTAAAAAAAAAGAAAAAAAAAAACAATGGTGTCTCTGTCCCTTTACATGAAAATTTTGATATGTTAGAGATTAATTTTACATCCGACAGTCGCCAGCATTAGCGCCGAATTGCAAATTGCGGCTTTATGAATTACGAGCACTGAGTTATGTACCTACCTATGTTTGTATATTATCTCCTTTGGACGCTCTGCGTTGATTATACAAGTGTGAATTAAAAATTTGAATTGCACCCCTGTTATTTGGTTATATTTTAGTTATTTATTTATTTGATACTAGCTTATACCCACGAATTCGTTCGCGTGGACTTAGTTTTTAAATCCCTTTGATTTTCCGGGATAAAAAGTAGCCTATATCATTCTCCAGGTCATCAACAATACCCATGCAAAAAATCACGTCGATCTGTCGCTCTGCTATTGGTTAAAATGTATTCAAGCAGCCAATCAGAGCTCATTGCGTCCATTACACTGATGCAATCATTTTTGAAAAATACCAATACAGGTCAATATTGATAAATAATATAATTTATGCTGCATCTTCACTTACAAGTTGTGATCGCCGCAGATATTTATTAAAAAACAAGCTGATGCCCGCGACTTTGTCGGCGTGGAATTAATTTTTAAAATCCCGAGGAAACTTTTTAATTTCCCGGGATAAAAAGTAGCCTATGTCACTCTCCAGGTCCCCAACAATTAAATACCCATGCAAAAAATCATTTGGATCCGTAGCTCTGTTGCAGCGTAACTGAAGGACAAACCAACAAACAAACACACTTATAATATTAGTAAGGATGCGATTTACACTAGCGATAGCAACGTGGCATACAATCCGATAAATTACTAAGTTGTGGCGCCAAAACGTACCGTGTGGCATCGCTATCAGGGTTGAAAATAACGATTTAAAACAAAATCCTCTTTAAATAAACCGTAATCGATACTGCGTTTCTTCCAACAGAAGCAGACTAAATCACTAATCGCGTATAAGCCGCTTCCAGTGTAGGACGCCTTTTGTTCTTATGCGGAAAAGGCTTAAGAGGGACGATGTAGTTAAATCGTATGTGCCTTAGAGTAAATACTTCTTTTTTTCTCATTATTTAATATGGGACTTTTAAAGGCGACCATGTCATACCCACCGGTACACACAAAATATTACAATTAACTATATATAAAACCAACTACCTATATACCTACATGTTGAAATTTTATTGGTTGTACTCCCTGAAGGAGGTGAATGTGCTCATGAAACTGAACAACTTTCCCCAGGGAACATAGGTCGAAATATGAAAAAAAAAAATTGGACCCTCCATACAAAATTGTCGATCAGCTGATTGATTTACTATGGGAGTTCCAAATTTTTTTTTCACATTTCGACCTATGTTCCTTGGGGAAAGTTGTTCAGTTTCATGAGCACATTCACCTCTTTCAGGGAGTACAACCAATGAAATTTCACCGTGTATATAAAACCAACTACCTATATATTTATACCAATTTGAGAAAATCACTAACAAATCTATATATCTACTTTAACAGCTGAATTAGTCAAAGGATTGCTAAAAATAGAATTAAAAATACCTACCAGTATTCATAAAATTAAAATTTAGTTCATACATTAGTGTTTCTCTCATATTGTGACTTAAGTTCTGTAATAATTTAAAAACTTTAAGTCTAGAATACTACCCGTCCACGTCAAGTTGGCCGTTACCTAACCTCGCGCTTCCCCGCACCGCACCTCAAGTCAAGTCAGGCTTAGTACAGATAGCACCGTGAAATCTTTTCGCGTCTGACTTAGGTAGAAAAACATAACGTCTCCTTTTTTGAAAGTCTGTTAAAAAAGTAGCCTAAGTAAGTTAAAAGTTATAACATCGGCTATCTGCCGGCGAAAGTCCCGTCAAAATCGGTGCAGCCATTCTCGAGATTAGCCGGAACAGACAGACAAAAGTTAAAATTGTTTTTTTGTATAAGTACAGTATTTACTTTCATAATATGCATTTAGTAAAAAGCTGTAGTTTTGATGTTACAAACAGACATTTCAATTTAATTTATTTGTGTAGATATATTAGGTTCATAAAAAAAAAAATTTTTACGATACCGCCGGAAACGCTGTACCGATTGTTTTACAAATATTTTATATCGGAAATGGTCTATGGTATTAGGGGCTCGAACCCTCCAAATCCCACCCCTCAAGCAAATAAATTAAGTAACCTCGACTTCCTTACTGACGCCGATTTAAAAATGAAACGTTTTATGAATTTAACATGAGGTTAGAGAGATCTTATGACGTATCCCGTAGCGGTCCCGAGCTACTAGCGCGCTATGCATGCGGAATTCGGAATTCGGAATCGGAAACATGAATATGATAATTCGTAGAAACCTTAAGTACCAAAGACGAAATATCCAATTATGCGATTTGTAAAGCCAGACTAGCGTGCACAATGCACATCTGAAACTTAAAAAACATAATTTAAGGACAGAAAAAAAGATAGATAGAAAATTCTTTATTGCTACGAACAAGAATTGATGTTTAGTTCGAGAAATACATACGAGTAGATAACAGATTGTACATATGGGTGAGGCCGTAGATTTTGCCACTTTGTAACATAGACACTTCTATGTTACGGTAACGTAGAAGTAACGTGAAAGTAACACACTGTTTGTAAGGCTGATTACATAACGTACTTAATTTAACCGACTTCAAAAAAGGAGGAGTTTTTTGTAATAAACTTGTAAGTATAGCATTTTTTATAATCGCCGATCATTCAGAGATAAGAGAGAGAATTCAGTAAGAGGAAAAATATATTTTTTTAAACTATCATCAATGGAATTTAGTAACCAAAACTCTCTGGCTGTTTATCAAATAAAGGTACATTATTCTGATTATTACGAAGATGAGTTTCAATTAACTCATCTTCTTTTAAACTCATTCTTTATTTAAAATAACTATTTGAAAAATCCGCTTCTGGCAGAATATGTACACTAACCTTTACAACACTTCAACGTTACTAAATAACAATCAACGTTACCAGTAACATAGAAGTCACATAAAAGTAACGTCGAAGCGTAATTTTTGAGGTTTTAAACAGGAATAATTACTAAATGCGAGCCGATTTTAGTCAAATACACATTGTCATGTTTTTATAAATCACTTTAGCTTAGTATAACACATACATGTGTGCAATAAAAACTGTTATTTACCTTTAAAATCACCAAAATTCACAAAAAAAAGCTCCTGACGAAACACACGCGCACACCTTTGATAAAATTCCACAGACCAGAAAATGGCGGTATCTTTTTTTTTATTTCGTTGCCGGAATCTTTAGTGTGGCACGTGCCATTATAAAATACTACCCTAAAGTTATTGAATATTTAGATGCCCAATTTTGGTAACATACAAAATAGTAACGTAATAAGTGAAAATAAGGAGACAACATTTTGAATTGCGATAAAACATTTAAAAACGCATATTTAAATACATGGAACCCAGGATGTAATTGCTTAATCTATTCACATTTCAGATATTTATAGTAAATTAGGGCTTTAAATAGAAATAATGTAGTTATAACAAGCCAAATATTTGACTGGATCAAAAAGACAGCTTATTTTGGGCAAAATTTCGGGGTACGGTCGGTTTTAAGTCATTGTATTTTTTTAAATATACGACATACATTCAATTTAAGAATGCACTATAGGAGTTTAGGAACTACCTAACCTAATTAGGATACTTGCATAACAATTTACGCAGTAATTCGATTTTAAATACGCAGGGACATTTTTTTTTTACAAAAAGTGGCAAAATCTACGGCCTTACCCATATACGTACAGTAGATTTGTCTGGTGGGAGGCTTTGGCCGTGGCTAGTTACCACCCTAGCGTCAAAGACGTGCCGCCAAGCGATTTAGCGTTCCGGCACGATGGCGAGCAGAAACCGATTAGGGGTATGGGTTGAATGTACACTGTCATACCCCTTCCCAGTTAGTCCGCAACCATCTTAGACTGCATCGTCACTTACCATCAGGTGAGATCGCAGTCAAGGACTATCTTGTCATCGAATTAAAAAAAAGTTCAAAGCGTTTGACACTGCGTTATTAATTATATGAATTCTTTATATTTTTCTTTTTTTTTAAAGATGTACTTGACTAATATTCTCCTCTTCCCTCAAAATAAGCAGATATTTTGCATTAGGAATGATGAAAAGTGCAACGGGTGGGGATAGAACCGTTCAGAAAAGTTTCAGTTTTCAGTCCGCTCCTTTAACCGTTGGGCTATAGATAGCGTTGCCAGACATCCCGTATTTCCCGGGACATCCCGTATTTTAGGCATAGTTTAAAATGTCCCGGCGGGACTGACTCTGTCCCGTATTTGAACCGTACTTCGTTTTTCATTATGAAATCGATCTAAGTATTCACACACGCAACGTCGTAAAACGTATGGTTTACATTGTCTGACTCGGCTCGTCTCGAGCGAGTGTGTAGTGTAAATGTAAAGTAACTTGAACTCGCAGCCTACATCGACCAATGACAGTGTAAATGTCAGTAAAACTGACTCGATCCGCGGAAAAATATAAAAAATAATAAAAAATGACACTAAATAATTTTGTTTTTTATTTGTCCCGGGTAAAAAACTGAAATCCCGTATTTTTTTGCCCATTTAACCATTCGTCCCTTATAGGCTGAAAAAAAATCTGGCTACCCTAGCTATAGAGGCTATATTAATAACCTGTATCGATATCGTATATACAAACAACTTTTCATTATGAAAAGGTTTATTGACACTCTTAATATAAGCAAACAGAACTTAATCTAATCAATGTACTTTTGAAGTATAATAAAACCATTAAAAATATAATTTTATCCGTTTGTCACCCTATAGATGTCACTTATCAGGAACTTCTATTAGAGGCTTAGAGAAAAACCTGTTCAGAAGCAGGTATTACACTTTAAAAGCCTCTAAAGGAGTCTTCATAAAACGCCGTATGTTAGGGGCCTTAGCTTTTCCATTAGCTGATCCCTTACAAAGTGGGCGCTTTAAGTTGTTTGGATTTGAGCAAATAATAACAGGGGCGACCTTACACTCTGTATTTTTAATGAGGTTCTATCCCGGGCTAAAACTAAAAGTCCCTTATTGGACAAACATTGGAATAATTAGTGGATAAAGGTGTAGGTAAGGTGGATAAAGTACATTTACACAGACCTCAACTTATTTAGGTTCCAGCTTTATATAATAAAGTATAAACTGACCTCAGCCCCTAGACATGTACGGAGTTTGTTGAGAAAGGTACTTTGAACGTTTACTTTGACTTGGATTTCGTCTTTGAGGATCCAAGTTTGGATGATGGAGCCATTTCGTTTGAATCCATTTGCCTTTTGCCCTAATTTATTATAGACACGCAAATATTACATAGGTATAGTCACACTTATATTATAAAAGCGAAAGTTTGTATGTGTGTGCGTGTGTGTGTGTATCGATCAAATCTATTTGGCTGAAATTTGGAATGGAGATAGCTTATACCCAGGATTAACACATAGGCTACATTTTATCCCGGAAAATTAAAGAGTCCCGCGGGAATTAATAAACCTTAATCCACGCGGACGAAGTCGCGGCCATCATCTAGTAATATTATAAAATAAACTTGGATTAAATTATAGCTTGGTTTTTAAAACTAAAAAGGGTAACTTTCCTTAGGTGCCCTTTCTTTAGGTTTTGACTTTCAAATCAAAGCAATTAAAATTTCTTACGCTGATTGCGACTAAGTACCTACGTACCAACTATGTAAGAAAAAGGTACCTAGAAACGCTAGAAAAATGGCGAGGAAAAATCGAGCTACATTTATGTCCAGGGCGCAAAGGGCAAAGACCTCTTCCTTAAAGAGGGTCTGGGAAGTAAACTCTTGAGGGTTTTGAAAGAAAAATGAATTTCTCAACGGCATTCCTGTTTCAAACGTCAATTTGCTTTCGCGCTTTGCACTTAATTTTCCGAGGTAGTAATGGAACGGTTATTTTTGCTATATAATTAATTTCGTGCTAAATATTTGTGACCATTTTATTGAAAGAACAGTTTTGCTTTATAACCAATTGTAGGGTGAGTATAAGATTTAATTTCATTAATCGTATTCATATTCGATGACATAAGCGTCTCCTCGTTTTTGGAAGTCGGTTAAAAATAATGTTGGATTTGAATTTTTATTCGAGACGACATCGACCTTAAGAGTTTTTCGTCGGTCTGCGGGTACCCTAAAAAGGTGAAACAAAATAATGTAAAAGGATGATCAGGGGATTTGTGATATAATTTTTGCTTTGTTTTTATTTGTACCGTGAATTGAATCCATTCGAGCGTAAGCTTGATCCGGGACTGGCAATATGAAAAAAATTAATTAACGACCCAAATGAAAAGAGTCCCTTGAAAGAGTCTTTTGAAATGAAAATGCTCGAACAATATTATTAAAAAGCTACCAAATAAGCCAAATAAGCTTTTTTTTATAATATATCAATTAATTTATTATTGACGATTTTTTTTAATATTATGCTTAAAATAAAGATCATTTTTCTTTTTTTTATATCTTAACTAGTCTCGAAAATAAGGAGCTTTTAAGTTTCCTGTTAGAAAAAGAGAGCGCTATTGCAACATGACGTCACGATTCAATAGCTCCGTACACTCTCCATACAAAACGTTTTAGAAACAGACGGATACAGTTGTAGTAAAACAGCTTATAACTTATTTGTTTTACGACCGATTTATTTTCTGTTTTTACAAATGTTATTCTTACATGTTACATTTTCGATTTAATTTATGAATTTTGAGAAAAGTAAAATACCCGATTTAATTTCTGTACCATAATAGATAAAATTTAACCAGAATTTACTCCACTCTCATGAACCGTTTTAGTGCAACATTTCTGAAACGAACCGCTTAGGCGTGGAACGCCCTTCCGGCGTCCGTGTTTCCTGCCAAGTTTAATTTGAGTAGGTATCAAGGCTAAAGTGAACAGGCATCTTCTAAGCAAGCGCGCTCCAATCTAGATCTCATCAGTGCTTACCATCATTGATTGTAGTCAAGTGTCCGCCTATTTCGCGTTAAAAAAAACCCACTGGGCAAAGCCGGAAATGGTCAGGCTAATTAAAAACTAAAATAGGTACTTTTTTTTTATTACACGGTGTCCCTTTCATAGAAAGGGATTTTGTTTGCCATAATATTTTAATCACTAGTTTTTTTAATTTTTTAATTAAGCCAATTTTTTAATTTTTTTTCCAAATAGGTACATTAGATGCAATCGTGCTTATTAAACCTTAGCTAAAAAGAGAACAAGCAAATTAAAACTGAACGATTTGCCAGAACCAAGTCCGCCTAATCCAATTAAAGCCTATTTTCAGGAGGGAAAAAATAAGTGTGAGATGTGACATTTTCACAGATATCTCGGACGTTTTCCAAATGGTTTGCAAATAAGTTAAACCCTTATTTCCTCAAATTTTGTTTCGCGATGTTGTATTCACATTGCCGGCAAGTACCTATAATATTACCCCTTTATTTCTACGCCAGTTTGTGTCCCAAAGAAAACCCATGAATGGCCCTTCAATACTTGAAATCATTCTCTTTATGTAAATGGCACAATTTCATCTACATACAACGCAGGATACGCTTTGAAAGATTCAAGCCTTCATTCCAGTTCTTTTTCTTTGTTTTTTCTTTGCACCGGAAATGGGACATTTCTCATGGGTTAAGGCAATATACTTATTTGACTATTTACTGGGTAACTCAAAAGTCTTAAGTACCAAAACTTAAATAATAATCTCTACTAAATATACGTATAATAGGTACCTAAAATAAAAATTCTTTTCAAAAAACCGACTTGTTACGCCACTTCAAGGTATAAAAATAATTTTAGTTAAAGTAGAAAGTACCTAAATCTTGACAGTTTAGGTGGACCGTATTCTGCAACACCAGGATTAAGGAGCTAGGACCTAGCACTCCATGATGTAGATTATGCTTGGTGATAAGCTTATCAGTTCGTAATCGACAGTTCCTAGAGCCCCACAATTTGGGTGGAAAGTACCCCTGCAGCATCAAGCTTGAGGAGTTGAAGGTGAAAAAAATTATGGGACCACCTTGCGAGCTTCCTCTGTCGATAAAAAAAAATCAGGCGAATCGATCCAGAAATCCCGGGATAATCGGTGGGCATACCTACATAGAAAAAAAAAAGATACCGGCCGAATTGATAACCTCCTCCTTTTTGGAAGTCGGTTACTAGAACTACCTACAGTATCGAGTAAATTTGTTTAATTGGTGGACATAGAAAAAAAAAATATACCGGCTGAATTGATAACCTCCTCCTTTTTGGAAGTCTGTTAACTACAACTACAGTATCGAGTAAATTTGTTTAATGCCATTGAACTCCCGTTGTAGAGTTCAGATTTTGATGAATCGTCCGACCTAAGGGCTTCATTCTTAAACGACTTCCTAATAACCTGAGCAAAAATCCACCAAATAAAGAATATCCGTTACCAAAGAGATACACAAACAATCAGTGCGGTACGTGAGACGAATATAAGGCCTTTTATTCATCCTTCTACGTCACGCTGAATCAATTTC
Organism: Hipparchia sbordonii; assembly: GCA_038048805.1. Classification (NCBI taxonomy): domain Eukaryota; kingdom Metazoa; phylum Arthropoda; class Insecta; order Lepidoptera; family Nymphalidae; genus Hipparchia; species Hipparchia sbordonii. Next base: position 2,735,946 of record CM076113.1, read on the forward strand.
ATGAGGATTCATAACTTGTGACGAAGAAATTATTGTGAAGTGTGAACTTCTAAAGGCCTTTTATTCGATTCCCGCGGGAACTCTCCTATTTTTCGGGATAAAAAGTAGCTTATATTTATACTAGCTTTAACCCGCGGCTTCGCTCACGTTAGGTTCGATTTTTTAACCCCCTATTTAACCCTCTTGGGGTTGAAATTTTCCAAAATCCTTTCTTAGCGAATGTCTACGTCCTAACAGCTACCTGTATACCAAATTTCAGCTCGATCGGTCCAGTGATTAGAGCTGTGCGTTGATAGATCAGTCAGTCAGTCAGTCAGTCACCATTGCCTTTTATATATTTAGATAATGTATCTCTGTGCCAAATTTCATCCAAATCCGTTAAGCTGTTTTTGCGTGATTAAGTAACAAACATCCAAACATCCACACTTTCACATTTATAATATTAATAGGATTATGAACAACGATTAGCATTTGTCCGCGTGGAATTAGGTTCTTCAAAATTCCGCCGAATCCTCCATTTTTACGGTATAAAAGATCTATGTCATTCTCCAAGCCCTCAACTTTATCCATGCATGATCCATGCAAAAAATCACGTTGATCCATTGTTCGCTTGCTGCGTGATTGAAGGACAAAACCAATAAACAAACACATTTTCGTATTTATAATATTATTAGGGTTCTTTGGTTCTAAAATAAAGGAACAAAATACTCGTAAAAATGAAGAATATTTTTTCTATCATAAAAGGTTTCGAATAAACAAGAATAGCAGTCTCTATTTTCACTGATGCCAATTATATTGCCCGTATTGTAAAGGAATATCGATATCGTGAAAAAATGTAATCATTTCTTTAAGTGGGTGTCTGTTTTGTTTCTGAAATTCTTTCACAATACCTTTTTACAGAAAAATTTGAAAGAATCCTAAATATAATCTATAGGGAGAAAAAATTATCGTACCCACATTGATGTAGGTACTACAATATAGGTATTCCTCAATGGTATATCCATGCAAAGAAATCACGTCGATCCGTTAAAGAACAAACTAACAAACAAAGACACTTTCGCATTTTTTATTATATTAGTAAGGATTTAGGATGATAAGAAAACTTTGTTTTTATACTGTGAATTCTAAAGTTATGTGATAAAAAATATCGACACGAAAAGCTTCTGTGTCCCGAAGGGTTAAAGCTATCACACCCAAGCCTTAAAAACGATTTAGATCCATTTCTAGAGTCGACAGTGAAAACAAAGAGAGATAAAACGGGAACAAGCTTGAATCTTTTAAAGCGTAAGTATCCTCCCCTTGTTTTCAGATGGAATAGTTAGGTGTCTACCTACATAAAACGACACACCTAGAAGTAGGTAGGTATGCTTCGACAAATAGGTGCCTTCACTAATTTTATCCCTATTACCTACTAACATCCTTACTAATCCTTAGGTACCTTCCTTAGGTACCTATTATATACTAGATTTTGCCCCCGCGACTTCGTCCGCGTGGAATTAGATTTTGGGGTGGAATTTTCAAAAACACACGTACTTCTTTATTTTTAACTGAAAGCTCTAATACCAACTTTGATGGAAACAGCGTGAAAAATGACGGAGTTTCATATAAACTTCCATGCCCTATTTAAACCCCTTAGGGGTGGAATTTCCAATAATCCTTTCTTAGTGTGCGCCTACGTCATAAACGGAACCAACTGTAAAAATTTCAAGTTTCTAACTTCAGTAGTTTAGGCTGTGCGTTGATATCTCAGTCAGTCAGTCAGGACTTTGAATTTTATATATATAGATTACACATAATATTATGTAAATGAGAAAGTGTTTCTTGGTTTGTCTTCCAATCACGGAGCAACGGATCAACGTGATTTTGTGCATGGACAGAATAGCTGACCCAGGAGAGTGACATAAGCCCTACTTTTTATCCCGAAAATCAAAAGGTTGTTTATTTTTTTTAAATCGAAAGTTCTTTTCTGTATAGGTACTGTATACAGACTGTGTTGCTTATAAAATACAATAAAAAAAGACGTGTGGCACTCGGGGACTGCCGCGGTAAAGCTATTGCATAGCATTTATTATCAACGCCATCTAGCGGTGAGAAGAGTCCCGTGTCAGGTTATTTTCGTTACGAAATTTCTGGATTCGGCCTCCACGCTCAAGGCCCGCGATAGAAGCTATGCAATAGCGTAAAAATTAAAAAAGACGTGTGGCACTCGGGGACTGCCGCGGTAAAGCTATTGCATAGCATTTTTTATCAACGCCATCTAGCGGCTCACCGTAGTGGAGTCCCGTGTCAGGTCATTTCCGTTACGGAATTTCTGGATTCGGTCTCCACGCTGGCCCGCGATAGAAGCTATGCTATAGCATAGCTTCTATCGCACTTAAAATTTTTTATTAAATAAGTAACAAAACTATGCTATGTATGTTTCCACAATGAAGTTTCAAAAATGCAAAACAATCCAATACATGTTAAGACAGGTAGGCAAAAGCAGACCCATTCCCGTTGGTGGCACCCGTTCAATAGCTTAATTAAATAAATAAATAGATAAATTACACTCTTATAACCACAGAATGGATACAGATAGTAAAAAGAATACATTTACTTTAGAACTAAGGCTGGATCCCCACGGCTGAAATTGTACAAAGTAAACACTTTCATACTTTGTTTATGAAACCGGGGGAGACCCGACGCTGTTATTTTATCACTACTACGAAGAGCACACTTCGTAATTTCCAACCCTGTCAGAATAATAGGTATACCTCCAGGTTGAGAACTTGAGACTAACAGGTTTTTGTACGCAGTCTTAGTTGAGATAAGCTACTCTTGTTTGAAACGCACAGTAATAAGTCGGTTTTTGAAGAAGAATTTCTATTTATTTTTATTTTAAGCATTTTAGTGTAGCATAGGACCATTCTACACATTCTCCGACCGCGAGCAATTTGCTCTTATTCATTGAGGAGTTCCGTCCTCCATCTCCGACGATATTCATCAGATCTTCACCTTAAACTCTTGTACGGTATATCCAAAACTGCATGCAGGCTTGGACCGTTACCATGACAACGGTAGGCGATTCCCCGCGCATCCACCTCGTTACCCCTCGGTCACCCGCCGCCGTCGCGCACGAGCAGTCGACACTCGACAGTCCGCAGTAAAAGACGTCTATGCCTACACGCATCACATATTTACTAAGTTTTCGATCGAACTTACCCATTGTTTTGTTAAATTTTATTGCGTTACATGTGTGTTTGAAATATACCTCTTTTTAAGTTGTAAAAGGACTTTCATTCGCGTTTATTACACTCTCAATTCCCATAGCCTACAATTCATACTTCGTCGATTTTTCATACGTGAATCCTCCATGTTCCAGGTGTCAACGCGGACAGGGATCGTGTCACACTACGTGAGGCTGCAAATAGTGGTCCCCGAGGCTTTCATACTGGGCTCCGGCGAGCATCACGTAGACCTGGGCAGCGTTATACACCTCATTTGCATCGTTGAGAAGGTGTGTAGTGTGGATAGACTACAAAACTTGTACATAGGCGAATACTTACGCCATACAGACAAAAACTTAATCAGCAACTACTACGGCAACCGTCTACGCTAAAGTCAAATTTGAACAGTCTATGTATGTATGTAAGGAACACCATAACGAAAACTTTGTGAATAGGTTACACTTAATGCCCATAATAAGTAAATTACAAATGCTCTCTCGGAAATGATGGGTTACCAGTATTGTAATTTTTGAGCGCGCAATGTATCGCGATCAACGAGCGCCGATACCTACTCTTGCTCGCCGTTCGCAAGCGGTGCGTGGCGGTTCACAATCACATTAGGCGCGCGCAATACATTGCTGTTTTGTGTTAAATATTGCAATTTCTTATTTTCTTTCAATTTAATCAAGTTGAGATACATTCATGGTTACATACATGGCTTCCATTATGTATCATTCTTTAATATCCCGCGGGAACCTTTATTTTTTCGAAATACAAAATAGCTTGTCACTAAAAGCCCTCAACTGTACCTACCCTACTTAGTACCTATCTAACTACTCAATGCTAAAAGTTATTACTTTATTAGATAAAATAGATTGAGCCCTATACGCCGTGTACTCAATCAACCATCTCGGTTGTTTGTATTCGTACAGGCTAATCTTTCACTGGATAAAGATATTTATTATGCCCGTCTATGCCCATTGCCCATTCACAGTAGGATCCCCAATACCCAGATTAATGTTGTATTGCATACGAACTGAAGCCCATCCATAAAACCGTGAATGTTTAATAAGTTTTTAGAAGATAATGGAATTGTATGACCCCAAATGGATATAGTTAATTTATGTACCTAACTGCCTACGTAATGTATGTCTTTGAATTTCTACTATGTAATACTTAACTACGTATCATCTCTACAGCAGGGTACTTACTTATATTATAAGTCTGTAATAGTAGTAGATAGAAGGCTCCTAATATAAAAGCGAAAGTGTGTTGGTTTGTTGGTTACAAACACAGATACGGATCGTCCTAACTTTTAGCATGGGTTGGTAGGTATATAACTAGTTCAGGACTTTTAATGCCAATTTCACGTCGAGTGACGCTTAAGCGAGGAATAAATTGACAGTTTTTGTATTGAAAATCTGCCAAAATATCTTTACGTTCGGATAACTCATTTTACTTTAGTGAAATAACTTTTTTAGCCCGCCCCAAAATTCGAACTTTGAACTATACTCACATAATTCGTAATCGAACAAACCCAAACCAGTCACTAGGTTTTAGTACTTACCAAACTTGTTCGACTAGTTTGCTCTAAACCAATGAAGCAAACAAAATCTAATACACCTTCTATTGCTATAAATTCCAGAGTCCCACACCACCACAGTACGTGTTCTGGTACCACAACGATCGCATGATCAACTACGATGCGACGCGTGGAGGCATCACAGTTGAGACAGAGCCGGGGGCGAGGACACAGTCTAGACTCACAGTGCGCGGAGCCACGCTCAAAGACTCTGGCAACTATACGTGCAGTGCTAGCAACACCGAGCCGGCGTCTATACACGTCTTCGTGTCTGAAGGCAGTAAGTATCTCTCATTACACCGACGTCATAGCATAATGAGCCAGGGAGAACATAGTCTAGACTCACAGTGCGCGGAGCCAAGCTCAAAGACTCTGGCAACTTTACGTGCAGTGCTAGCAACACCGAACCGGCGTCTATACACGTCTTCGTGTCTGAAGGCAGTAAGTATCTCTCATTACACCGACGTCATAGCATAATGAGCCAGGGAGAACATAGTCTAGACGCACAGTGTGCGGAGCCAAGCTCAAAGACTCTGGCAAATATACGTGCATTGCTAGCAACACCGAGCCGGCGTCTATACACGTCTTCGTGTCTGAAGGCAGTAAGTATCTCTCACTATGTCGACGTCATAGCATAATGAACCAGGGAGAACATTGTCTAGACTCACAGTGTGTGGAGCCACGCTCAAAGACTCTGGCAACTATACGTGCAGTGCTAGCAACACCGAGCCGGCGTCTATACACGTCTTCGTGTCTGAAGGCAGTAATTATCTCTCATTATACCGACGCGACGTCATAGCATAATGAACCAGGGAGAACACAGTCTAGACTCACAGTGCGCGGAGCCACGCTCAAAGACTCTGGCAACTATACGTGCAGTGCTAGCAACACCGAGCCGGCGTCTATACACGTCTTCATGTCTGAAGGCAGTAATTATCTCTCATTATACCGACGCGACGTCATAGCATAATGAACCAGGGAGAACACAGTCTAGACTCACAGTGCGCGGAGCCACGCTCAAAGACTCTGGCAACTATACGTGCAGTGCTAGCAACACCGAGCCGGCGTCTATACACGTCTTCGTGTCTGAAGGCAGTAATTATCTCTCATTACACCGACGCGACGTCATAGCATAATGAACCAGGGAGAACACAGTCTAGACTCACAGTGCGCGGAGCCAAAGACTCTGGCAACTATACGTGCAGTGCTAGCAACACCGAGCCGGCGTCTATACACGTCTTCGTGTCTGAAGGCAATAAATAACCCTCTTCATGCTGACTTCAGTCTTCATAGCTTAGACTGAGCCTTGGCGCGAACACTGTCTAGACTCGCACTTCGCAGTGCGCGGAGCCACGCTCAAAGACACTGGCAACTATACGTGCAGTGCTAGCAACACCAAGCCGGCGTATATAGGTACCAGTTTGGCCAACGTAGGCGATTTATCGCCATTTAGGCTACTCAAAACAAGAATCGGCAACGAAAAAATCCGAAAGGCGACTGGTCGCTTTTTAGGCTACTTCATAGGGACCAGCAGGGCGATCAGCTAACAATTGTCTCTTATCTCACATCAAAAAATATCCTTATGGACCGATATCGAAACAGTCCATATAACCGGTACCGCGTAAGCTTTTTCAGGATTGTAGCAATGGTCGCAATCACGTGACTATCGATATTTTAGTGGTGGGTCATAACTTATAATCCGACTAATTTGAATATCTATGGTAACCTAGCAATCTATACGGCCATAGCAGTCTTCCAAATTTGACTGCGTTATAGGTGTCGAAATAAAGAGTGAAAGAGTCTGTGCCCGTGCCGCAGATTTGTGGTTCTTCTAGGTTCATAGAGTAATATTTATTATTTATTTACACTTTTATTTTACAGGTTCTTTCTACTGTGTTGTGTTATTTATTATCTGCAAATAATAGGTATAGGCAGTATTTAATTATGTAGGTACTTCTTACACATAAAAACACAAAAGTTAGGTTATGAAAACTAAAATAGTAAATATGTACTATGTTCCCACATGCTTATGCCTTATGTATTGAACATTAACGTATGTAATATGTATCACAAACAGAATTTACCCAGGTGCATATTATTATTGAGTAGGTACATAAATCTTATGTAATACATACACCTACCTACCTACCTCTCTATACGGCAAACATACGAAAGTGTAAAAAGGTAAATCTAAAAATTATTCTTCAATGATTTTAACATTTTCTTACTTCATATAATAATACTAATTGCATTGTTAATTTGATAAATTATTTAATAAAGCTTATTAAATATTTTTACAAAAATATGAGTAGTAAAACGACTTTGGATACCACATATGTCACCGATAAGAACACCTAACGAGGTGTATCAATGAAAGCCTAGTTTGACGTTATATTTGTCGTAGTCCTTAAAGGATATCTTACTTCAAAAGTACCAATTTTCAGCAATATTCATACAAAACTTTTATCGATGTGATACTGCATCAATGTCAAAATATTTTTTTGTCCTCAACGATCCTTTACGGACTGTCTCAATGTTACGTGGAGCCAAAACCATGTTTTGACATTGACGCTGTCCTTTAATGATTGCGATAAAAGTTAGCTGATCGCCCTGCAGGGCTATTTAATTTAAGCCAAAATTTAAGCCAAATTACCAGAATGTCGTCGCAAACTTATCTGTTTGCGCTCACTAAATCTACTTCTAGACGTTCAGTTTGCACAAACTTTTATTATTATTATTTATTTTGAAATAATGATTCGAGATGTGGGTTTGAATCTCGCCAGCCTCGGAATTTTGATATGTATTTATAAATCTATTAGGATATTTCCTTTAAGTATAGGTTAACACTTTAATAAATAATAAAAAAATCATAGCGATATTTTGGCGTTTGGGCTACTTTAGGCTACATTACATACAGCGGAAATTCGGCTACATTAGGCTACTTAAGTTGTGAAAAATGGCGACTTTAGGCCTTATGTTGTTGGCAACACTGATGGGTACACGTCTTCGTGTCTGAAGTATCTCTCATTGCACTGACGTAATAGCATAATCAGAGCCGGAGGGAACAGTCTAGGCACAGTAAGCGGAGCAACGCTCAAACGCTAGCAACTGTACGTGCAGCTCTAGCAACACTGAGCCAAACATTATTTTTCAATTTCAAACAATTCCACAATTCCGTCTGACTCTAGGTGTAGAGCTATAGAGTCCTATGAGTAGGTAATGTTAAAGAATATATTATTTTGAATTCCAGGCAACAAAATGGCAGCGATTCTCCGTCGCAACACTAGCGCCATCCACGGCATAACCTCCAGTATCACATGCCTGCTCCTCTTCTCTTCCGTGATGATACACTTCGGCCTCCGATGACGTTAGACGAATAGCGGCCCTATCACTCATAGAATACGGTTTATTTTTAAACATTTCAATACCATACCTACACATAAGTAGAATAATATGCAGCCTAGATAAATGTATGGACTGGTCAAGAAAACTTGTTTAGCGTGACAAATATATGCCGTTGTACATTTAGTTTGTTAAGACGAAGTTGCTGTGAATTCTATGAATTGTTCAGACCAGCCCATATTTTTGTCTGTAGCAAAGCCAAATAAGGCACATAACATTATAATAAAATTATAAGAAATAATTATTTTGCAATTTGTTAAGAATGGCTCGTCTATGCTCTGGTTTTTCTTTTTTTATAAAATTTTAACAGCCTTTATTTTGTGAAATTAAAAATTATTTTAAGAACTATTGTAAGTTGTTCCTTATTCTGTTATCTACTAAGCCTGACAAAAATTTTTTTTTCATAATTTAATCAAATCTAAATTGTTAAAAAATTTTAATGTATTATAATAATTAATAAAATTTCTATGTAGTCAAAGGCACTTAAAGTATTCGAATTTATATAATAGAAAAGGAATATTACCTACGTCATAATTTAAGATGAAATTCTAACATTTTATTTTTAGCTAAAACCTCTTGACAAAAAAGATTTTTTTATTTCTAACTGAACCGTCTATTTAGATATTCAAACGTTAGTAGTTTATTACGAAATTAATTAATTATTATTATTAAGTATAGTAATATGATAAAAAATATTACTTATTATATTTTATTAATAATAGATTCAGAGGAGTAAGTAATAGCTCAATGTAAAATAATTCAGATTTAAAATGTTACATACTTACTTACTCGTAAATGTTTTTCGTTTTTTTTTATGTTATCAAACAAATAATTACCGAATTGTGGTCAATTAAGTACATTTATACGCCATAAGTGTAATATTTATTTTCAATTTAGATACTTATATTTTTTTATATTTAAGTCTGTAAACATGTTTATTTTTCTAGTAAATTTTTTATTACTTAATTAGAAAAATATAAAAATATGTTTTCAATAATGTTCTAAAGAACATTTTAATATGCAACTAAATGTTTTTATTTATTTATAGGAAAAGAATATATTATTAGGCATATTATAAAAAGTTTAAAAATTACAATCACACAGAAATAAAATATCTTGTACTTTCAGAGCGTAAAATTTTCAAGTCGGAAGAAATTATTTTCTTAGCGTGTAAGATATTAAATTCCAAGGAATTAAAACTTAAAATAAGTCAGACTTATAAGTATGTACTTACTTAATTTAATTATTTATACCGGTAGTTGGTGTTACTGTAAAAAGCTTTGTTACACTTAACTATGGCTTGTCATTTTTGTTCATATTTATTTCTATTCAAAAAGTCACTATGTTGACTCCTAAAAGAAAAGAGTTGAATTGAAAAACATAGTAAGTACTTTTTTAAACTGCGATTTATAAGAGAAAATTTCATAAACGCCGAGTCACATTTAACAGACGATATTGACAGATTTTTATTACCAATTAAAAGTGACAAAACGTCAAAAGTCCTCGCTTAAACGTTGCTCTGCGATGGTAAACTTGGTACTTAGCGTGTTTATAAATTGATTTGTCCTTCAATCACCAATCAAAGTTATAATCAACCGAACCATACAAGAATGACGCCTAGTTAATGAATTCTCTAAGGTAAACCCAGTGGTGTAGTCTTTATCTAGCCCAGAACAGAAGTCACTGCCTACCCTACTATTTAATTGTACAAAACATTCCTAATTATATATTCTAAAACTATGTTTTGCCGAAACTATACCTACTTACTTAAATAATTCTAATCATATTATGCCAACATTGACTGAGACAACCCACTGGTCATAGCATAAACATGTATCGTAAATAAAAATGATTACGTTTTAGTATATCTCTTCATTTAGTAATTGAATATAGGCACAGATTTACTAAATCTGTGAATATAGGTACTTACCTAAGTATAAAAATTTAAACTTCGAAGCCATTTGTCAGCTTATGTATAGTACGTTTATCACACGAAGTTACGGGTACTTTACTTGTGGTTTCGTCGTGCACATGCACATTGCGTAAGTGTGTGTGCCTGTCAGGAGTCTAGGTGGGAGCGGTCAGGTGCGAGCAAGCTCTCGCTCACTTATACGATATGACACGCACACAACCATGAGCCACGCGCCCTCGTATCCCCTTTTACGTATTTTATGCATCGCTGCAAAAATAACTGTATTACTAAGGTGTTTTAAGTAGATAAGTTTCTTGTACCAAGCCAAATCTGCTGAAGATACATGTTTATGGTAAAGTATCATAGAGAATATAGAATTAAACATCCTACACGTATACCTATTTGAATTCTAAGAGGTTATTCTAAATTGTTAATCTGTAAATATAATAAAAATACGATTACACAGATAAAATTAAACGTAGGCAATAGTGTAATAGGTACATAATAATAATAAATAATAATAATTTATGAATGTAAATAAATTGTCAGTGTTATTTAAAATTACTCTGTACAAAAACATTTTTGGTGATTCTGTATGCAATAAACATTTCTTCGGAATTTTGTTTTATTTATAGTTCTTACAATTCACGAGGGCGCGTGAGCTTTACTTGTGGCAGAGAGTAGAGTATTGTCTCTGGCCTGCCCAGGCCTGCCAAGAGCATAGGTGGGAGAAGCCAGGCGCGAGCAAGCTCTCGCTCACACTTATACAGATACACACACAACCATGAGCCACGCGCCCTCGTGAATTGCAAGATCTATACTACAGTTTTTGTCACTAACTCTTACAAAATCCTCAATGCACTGATAGTTTTTCAGTCCAAATTAAAAATAGGATCGTTTTCACTAATAGGAAACTCATCTGATCCACCGTTTTCAATATTTAGTCTATGATTAACACGGACTGACTGACCCAATTCAAATGACAGCATAATTATGGATCAATTTGAAGCGCCACTTTTGACATACGAGTGTCTCTGGAACTAATAATATTGCAAATGGCGCACCGACCTCTATATCTATAATTATCTAGATTTCATATGAAATCATAGATTAAATAAAGAGGTTGGTTATGAAATCATAGATAAATTATAGAGGTTGGTGCGCCATTTGCTATATTATTAGTTCCAGAGACATTTATATCAGCTATACTTACAACGCCAAGATGGCGTCAGTTAAATCGAAAATGGCGCCAATTAAGTAGGTCCAAAGAAATCGCAGCAGTCTGTCGTGTTAATCAATAAATTAAAGATACAGGTCAGTGCATCTGATCAAACTTAAATTACCACCCTTGATAAATAAAAATTACGAAGGGTTTAAAATAAAGTACTTATCATATTTGTAACAAAAACCATTTATTACTTTCACCGACCACAAAATCTCAATAACATTGAAATAAACTATTTTAACAATAAGCATAAACTTTACTTAATCAAATGAGTCAATTCAATAAATATAATATGTCAACCCAACCCAACCCAACCAAACACTAAACTCATTATCATCATCGGTCAACCTGGTGGGGGGGTCTGCAAACTATGCAGTTTTCAATGCGAGATCTCCACTCTAATGCTAAGATCTATAGAGCGTGCTCTGACTTAGCTCGGACTTAAGATAGAGTTAAAACGAGACACAAATATGCTCTGACATAAATCTGTCTCGTTTTAACTCTGTCTTGAGTCTGTGCAGAGTAAGAGTGCGATCTATAGATTTTAGCCTAAGAGAGGCCACATACGATCGAGTTTGCATGATGCTTAGGGATTTGAAAAAAGGATCGATACCTGAGTAGTATCGATACTTTTGGTTCGATACCTAGAAAAGCTCCAGAAAGCTGTACCACTCCATCGAGAGAGATAACGCTATCCATCAGAAAGAGATCTATACTACAGACTACAGTCTGATGCCTGACTTATGAAATCTAGTGATGAGATAAAAGCATCTATCGGGTAATTGTGAAAGTACCGTAAGTAAGCAGATTATAGTCTATACTATTCTCTTTCTGATGTATAGCGTTATCTCTCTCGATGGAGTGGTACAACTTTCGGGAGCTTTCCTTGGTATCATCGAAAGTATTGGATCGGTGTCGGGGCGAAACGTGCGTCAAGAGTAGTATAAAAGTCTTGTGTGGTGGTGCATGTGAGTGGTGGTGGCATTGCTTGCTTGGGAACTTTGCTTTATTGCTTGGTTGGGAAGGTAAGCGGTGCTTAGCTTATAATTGTATGTTTGACCATACAGATTTTTTCTGTTGGCGGATTATAGCAAAATAATTCTAACATTTTTTTGTTAACCATCGAAAGTGTCGATTCTACTCAGGTATCGATCCTTTTTTCGAATCCCTAGGCATCATGCAATCATGACTGCAAACTTGAACGTATGTGGCCTCCCTAACTCATTCATCAAAATCGGCTCAGTAATTTAGCCGTTACGGTGGAATATTCGTAAATAGTCACATAAATAGACTAAAAGCCTAAACTCTTTTTAATTTAGCCATAGTCGGGTATAAATAATAATACTTTAATCTAATTAGTGCACTTAAGGAATTGTTCTAATTAATAACTTCGACTAGTTTGTCGTTTGTCTTCATAAAGACCTGGAGGAATCTTCAGCTTCTTGGTCCTGTTGCTTTATCAGGTTCCAGTAATGGCCTTTTAGTTTTCTCAGTTGATCGTGAGTACCCATCTGTGAAGAAAATTTTTGTTGTATTTTTTTTTTTTCGATAAAAGTTTTTTAGTAATTTCGAAAGTTATCCAAATACGATATTTGTCAGTCAACATTAATGTGAACGAAAAGACAAAATCCTGTTGTTTTTTTTCCAGGCAAGCCGCCATTAATGTTAAGTTTTAATGGACAATACTGTTCTCTTTACTGAATTTTAGCCACGATTTCTCAGGATATACAATAACAATGCACTTTGTGTGCGCAAACAGGTGCACCCTCTATTCCCTAACTCTCATTGTCCAATGCGTGGTGCACTATGACCTGCATCTTTTGATACCTTACTTGTTGTTCAGTCTTTAGTTTGAAATAGTCAACTTTAGTTTAAAATAGTTAACTTTAGTTTAAAATAGTTAGCTTTAGTTTATAAAAGTTAACTTTAGTTAAAAATAGTTAGCTTTAGTTTATAAAAGTTAACTTTAGTTTAAAATAGTTAACTTTAGTTTAAAATAATTAAATAGGTAATAGATACCTCCACAATCTTGCCCTTGCTCAGAACGACTATCAGGTCAGCGTTCATGACAGTGGACAGTCGGTGCGCGATAACAAGCACCGTACGACCTTTCGAGGCAGTTTCCAACGCGGTTTGTACTACCTTCTCGCTGGCTGAGTCTAAGGCACTGAAATTCATATAATGTATATGAAATAGCTATATATGCAACAATTTTTTTTTTTTTAGGTTTGATATCGATATTGAGTGGCAGTATCAACCATAGTGGGTTGGGTACTAAATTTAATACATTTAGGTATATGAACGATACAAAAATGCCAAAACTCAGACCCTCTTAGCTATAGCTATCCTATTTTATGAAGATAACCATTTTGATGCAGCTCCCATACAACGAGCTGCATCGCTGTTGCAAGAAAGCAAAGGCAGATTCTTCTTCCGGGGATTCCCCGAAGGCTACAACAAGATGATAGGGTAGTGACATTGCTTCTGTTCCCCGCTCAAGGAAATAATTGAGAGGGGAAGAGAAGTAATGTCACTCCCCTACATTGTTGTAGCCTTCAGGGAATCCCCGGAAGAATCTTCGTATTCTTTGCTGTTTGGTATACTTGCATAGGAATCATTATTTAGCTTCATCCAATATCATGACGGGCTCTTCAAAACAGCGCCAGCGATAGTCTATACTCTATACTCTACCGGTTTTCTGTCCCCCGTTCAGAAACATGTCCCCTATTCAGAGTTCGGAGAATCCCCGGATGAAGTCATCTGCCTTCGCTTTTAACTGCTTTGTGTAGGCAGTTACCTAGTAGCTTCATCTAGTATCATGACGGGCGGGTTTTTCAGCACGGCACGCGCGATGGCGATGCGCTGTTTCTGTCCCCCGCTCAGCGACATGCCTCGCTCCCCCACCATAGTGTTGTAGCCTTCGGGAAATCCCCGGACGAAGTCATCTGCGTTCGCCGTCTTTGCCGCTTGGTATACCTGCACACAGATTGCTCAACTTTTCAGTATCGATTGGTTTAAGTTAGACGCAGATAATTTTAAAATAAAATAAATAAACAGCCACATAAAAAGAAATACAAAAAACAAAAAAGAACACATCAATAAAAAAAAAATTAGAAAAACTAATGGTGGTAAAATGCTCATTCATTTTACCACCCTTAGTTTTTCTATTTTTTTTTTAATATAATACATAATTTGTAATGAACGACGTCATTACAAATTATGGCACTAAAGTTCAGCCGTTCAGAGAATGCGTTCCTGACACCTATCAGTTAGTCACGACTAGTGATGGGCACAACATAACACTGAGTTCGTTACCGTTCCTCCAAAATGAACCGGGGCATTATTTTAAGATTATTTTCGTTTTAAATTGGCGGAATCATTTAAAATTTATATTTTAGTTATTTAAGTAGAAACCAAAAAAAGGTAATATTCATATAATAAAATTGTTTTATTTATTCTTTGTTACAAAGTTACTTACAATCTGTATTTCTATGCAATAAAGTAAGTACATTGAATTGAATGTGCGTACAGAATATTAATCAGACTCCGATTCGCTTGAAGAAGTGGTGTCTTCATCATCTTCGCCTACATGTATAATTATATTATTATCAATAACAGAATCAATCCTCATATCTCGGTCAAAATGTTCCAAAATCAGATTTTTAGTCTATTATAGTATAGTAGTATATTATAAGTATAACTGTATATAGTATAGTAGTATATTATAAGTATAACTGTATAACAGATTACGATACTTGCCTGTTATTTTTAGCACAGCACTACAAATATAAAGCGCTGACATAACCTTGTAATAGCGCAGTATAGATTTAGAAAAATATTGTTTACCAAGTTATTTGACACTCAGTTTGGCACAAAATTATAACATTCATTGATTATTGATATAATAATGTTGTTTTAATGCTCATCAATTGTTAAAACGGTAAACAACCAGCAAAAATATTTTTATCGTAACTGCAACGCCATTACAAAGCTACGTCGTCAGTTCAATCGCGACGTGTCAGGAACGCATTCTCTGAACGGCCGAATTATAATAATATAAGTAACAAAATTATTTGTTGTTCCTTATGTACAAAGCAATCAATATCAAATGAAATCAAAAACACTCTCTCTCAGTATACTATTCCTTATATGGAATAAAAATATAGCGGGCTTCAGGACCCTTCCGTATACATATTAAATAATATTGTAAGTATAGTTCTTTCAAGGATAAACTTCATTAAATACCCTATCGAATATTGTAATTTTCATTGTCATTAGTGCAATAATTTTTTATAGCCAAAAATATAGGGTAGCCAAAAATATATACCCTATAGTTCTTGCAATTCACGAGCGCGCGTGAGCTTTACTTGTGGTTACGTCGTGTACATGCACATTGCGCAAGTGTGCGTGCCTGTCAGGAGCCTAGGTGGGAGCGTTCAGGCGCGAGCAAGCTCTCGCTCACACGTATACTGATACGACACACATACAACCATGAGCCACGTACCCTCGTGAAATGAAAGAACTATACTAAGTTCCCCTTCACTTCAAGTTGGCCTTTGATGACCGTTACAGAATGACGTCAGCAAAACTACTAGTATCGTTGACAAAAAAATAAAAATTGTATACCTAATAGATTTATAAATACATATCAAAAATTCCGGGGCCGGCGGGATTCGAACCCACATCTCTCTGGGAATCGCGCCCGAGTGTGTTATCCGTTACACCACGGCGAACCACACGTCAGCTACGAAATTAGTGATATGTATCTACTTTTTCAATCAGTTTTATAGCAACTGTTAGCGACATCTAGTAGCGACACATTACAGTTGTCGATCTACTTTTTTCCCAAGACATCATATTACAATGGAGCTCTTAAGAAATTATAGATGCCACATTGCTTGTTACAATTTTTTAATTTTTTATTGAAGTGTTAACCTACACTTAAAGGAAATAACCTAATAGATTTATAAATACATATCAAAAATTCCGGGGCCGGCGGGATTCGAACCCACATCTCTCTGGGAATCGCGCCCGAGTGTGTTATCCGTTACACCACGGCGAACCACACGTCAGCTACGAAATTAGTGATATGTATCTACTTTTTCAATCAGTTTTATAGCAACTGTTAGCGACATCTAGTAGCGACACATTACAGTTGTCGATCTACTTTTTTCCCAAGACATCATATTACAATGGAGCTCTTAAGAAATTATAGATGCCACATTGCTTGTTACAATTTTTTAATTTTTTATTGAAGTGTTAACCTACACTTAAAGGAAATAACCTAATAGATTTATAAATACATATCAAAAATTCCGGGGCCGGCGGGATTCGAACCCACATCTCTCTGGGAATCGCGCCCGAGTGTGTTATCCGTTACACCACGGCGAACCACACGTCAGCTACGAAATTAGTGATATGTATCTACTTTTTCAATCAGTTTTATAGCAACTGTTAGCGACATCTAGTAGCGACACATTACAGTTGTCGATCTACTTTTTTCCCAAGACATCATATTACAATGGAGCTCTTAAGAAATTATAGATGCCACATTGCTTGTTACAATTTTTTAATTTTTTATTGAAGTGTTAACCTACACTTAAAGGAAATAACCTAATAGATTTATAAATACATATCAAAAATTCCGGGGCCGGCGGGATTCGAACCCACATCTCTCTGGGAATCGCGCCCGAGTGTGTTATCCGTTACACCACGGCGAACCACACGTCAGCTACGAAATTAGTGATATGTATCTACTTTTTCAATCAGTTTTATAGCAACTGTTAGCGACATCTAGTAGCGACACATTACAGTTGTCGATCTACTTTTTTCCCAAGACATCATATTACAATGGAGCTCTTAAGAAATTATAGATGCCACATTGCTTGTTACAATTTTTTAATTTTTTATTGAAGTGTTAACCTACACTTAAAGGAAATAACCTAATAGACGTGTGGTTCGCCGTGGTGTAACGGATAACACACTCGGGCGCGATTCCCAGAGAGATGTGGGTTCGAATCCCGCCGGCCCCGGAATTTTTGATATGTATTTATAAATCTATTAGGTTATTTCCTTTAAGTGTAGGTTAACACTTCAATAAAAAATTAAAAAATTGTAACAAGCAATGTGGCATCTATAATTTCTTAAGAGCTCCATTGTAATATGATGTCTTGGGAAAAAAGTAGATCGACAACTGTAATGTGTCGCTACTAGATGTCGCTAACAGTTGCTATAAAACTGATTGAAAAAGTAGATACATATCACTAATTTCGTAGCTGACGTGTGGTTCGCCGTGGTGTAACGGATAACACACTCGGGCGCGATTCCCAGAGAGATGTGGGTTCGAATCCCGCCGGCCCCGGAATTTTTGATATGTATTTATAAATCTATTAGGTTATTTCCTTTAAGTGTAGGTTAACACTTCAATAAAAAATTAAAAAATTGTAACAAGCAATGTGGCATCTATAATTTCTTAAGAGCTCCATTGTAATATGATGTCTTGGGAAAAAAGTAGATCGACAACTGTAATGTGTCGCTACTAGATGTCGCTAACAGTTGCTATAAAACTGATTGAAAAAGTAGATACATATCACTAATTTCGTAGCTGACGTGTGGTTCGCCGTGGTGTAACGGATAACACACTCGGGCGCGATTCCCAGAGAGATGTGGGTTCGAATCCCGCCGGCCCCGGAATTTTTGATATGTATTTATAAATCTATTAGGTTATTTCCTTTAAGTGTAGGTTAACACTTCAATAAAAAATTAAAAAATTGTAACAAGCAATGTGGCATCTATAATTTCTTAAGAGCTCCATTGTAATATGATGTCTTGGGAAAAAAGTAGATCGACAACTGTAATGTGTCGCTACTAGATGTCGCTAACAGTTGCTATAAAACTGATTGAAAAAGTAGATACATATCACTAATTTCGTAGCTGACGTGTGGTTCGCCGTGGTGTAACGGATAACACACTCGGGCGCGATTCCCAGAGAGATGTGGGTTCGAATCCCGCCGGCCCCGGAATTTTTGATATGTATTTATAAATCTATTAGGTTATTTCCTTTAAGTGTAGGTTAACACTTCAATAAAAAATTAAAAAATTGTATATTTTAATGTAACCGTGTGATGGACTTTATTTCTGGCAATGGCGTCTTGAATTTTGAAGAACCTGATGGTTAATTTTTTATTTTACCCTTTTTGTTTTGCCCTTACTTACCTCGGCATCGCTCGCCTCAGGCCGGCCATAGCGTATGTTTTCCCTGACTGTAGTGGCGAACAGCACCGGCTCCTGGCTGATGAGGCCCAACGCCCGGCCTCGCAGCCAACGGCAGTCCAACTCGCGTAAATCTATGCCGTCTATTGTCACCGACCCACCGTTTACGTCGTAAAACCTGTGTGTAAGAATAGAATAGAATAATTTTTCATTCAAATAAACTTTTACAAAGTGCTTTCGAATCGTCAAAGGAATCTACCATGGAATCGGAATGCCGTTCCAACTGAGAAGAACCAGTGAGAAACTCGACGATTGATCTTTTAAAATAAATATATATATAATATATCGCTCATTTGCGACAAGGGTGACATAATTCAAAATCGACGATGAGAGAATTCTTTCGTTAGAGAGTAATGTTTTGTGGATGCTGCGGTCTCGAAACAACAAAGCGACAGAGCTTTAAGCCACAATCTCTCTCTCTTTGATTCTTTGATGAGATTGAACTCTTGATTTTCCGGGATACAAAGTGGCCTATGTCCCTCTCCCGGTCTTCAACAGACCAGATAGACGCGCGTTAATGAAACGCGCTACTGAATCACTATAAAAAAGTGATCCAATCTCATAATCGATATAAGAATAAAAAATCCATAAGAAACCCAAAACAAAGACCTTCTTTGTTTTGGGTTTCTTATATCTTTTTACGTTATCTATTATTATTAATTACCTTTCTAATAAAGCGGCAATCGTCGACTTCCCGTTACCAGACGTTCCAACAATGGCAACAGTTTTCCCCGCAGGAATCTTCAAGTTGAAATTTTTCAGCACTATCTGAAAATATAAAACTTCTTCTAAACTAGTTCTTTTTTTTTTTCACGTACTGAAACTGTGGAACCAACTTCCTGCGACGGTACTCCCACTAAATTACAAAATGGGGATATTCAAGGGGCGGACCAACAAATTCCTGAAAAGCCGGCAACGCATTGGTGGTGCCTCAGGTGCTACAAATGTTCATGGGCGGCGGTAATCACTTAACATCAGGTGACCCGCCTGCTTGTTGGTTTGCTAAAAATATATATTTTTTAAAGTCCGGTGAGGGGGCAGCGTAATCAAATCAAAGCAGACCTTATTTCAGTGTAATTTTAATCATCCTTTAAATTGTTTAAATCAGTACAGTCAACTTAAACTTTCAAAAAATTATTATTATTTTATTCACTTTCTTGAACGGGGTTTTTAGGGTTTATCAGACCTTCGGCCAGAAATCAACCTTCGGTTGGACACTACTGAGAGATCTGGGCTCAGTATTGATCCATTGATTGATAGCTGATGATGATGATGATGATTATAAAGCTGATGATTTTAATGATGATGGTGATTATAATGATGATGATGACAATAATCATGTCGATAACGAAAACGTTTGATGATTTAAATTAAGACATTACAAACAATTAAGAAATAACTGTGATACTAACTGCATCAGGTCGCGTAGGATAAGCGAATGTGACGTCCTTAAATTCTATATCGCCATGGAACTCGTGGTATTTGATGACCCTAGTGCCTGACGTGTCCATCTTTGGTTCTTTATTTATGTACTGTTGAAGAAAATAATCATATTTCAATAGTAGAAATAGTACAACATTCCCTAAGTTACTAACAAAGGGTGGCGTTGCCAAATTAAACTAATGTGGTACTAAAAAATCTCTCATTGCCTGAAGACCCAAAGTCTTCGAACAGTGAGTGTTACCAGTACTCAAGAAGACAAGATTTTTTCTTTTTTTTTTTTTAAAGAATATGCGACCTTTCAGTTTTCAGTCCGCACCTTTAACCGCTGGGCTATTGAGGCTTCTAAATTGCGATCTCATCTGATGGTACATGACGATGCAGTCTAAGATGGTAGCGGGCTAACTTGGAAAATATATCTTGACAATGTACATTGCACCCATACCCCTGTTTCTACACACCATCGTGCCGGAACGCTAAATCGCTTCGCAGCACGACTTTAACAAGGTGAGTACTAGTTATATGGCCACGGCGAAAGCCTCCCACCAGACTAAACCATAGACAATTCAGAAATCATAAATTCAAAAATTAATTCTCAAATTGACCCCACTAGAAATCGAAACCGAGACTTTTCGCCTTTCTAATATTAGTGTGATAATTAAAATAAACCATGTACATTGTACATTTCACATCTGATAACCCTAACCTCCCCCTTTTCCCTGTTCTTGGTGGAATATAAATTATTGTTATATTGTGAACTTGGAATACAGAATTCTGTATTTGAGATTATGAAGGACCCTCTAGTATTTTCGGGTCCTGTCATAAGTAATTAGCACTTTGTAAAAAAGCGAAAGCCTCCCACCAGACCAGACCAGAGACAATATAGAAATTATAAATTCCCAAATTACCCCCGCAGGGAATCAAACCCGAGACCTCCCAGTTATAAGACCACAGCGCTCTCCACTTCGCCAGGGAGGTCGTCAAATAGTCGTCCATACCTCAAACACTCGGCCTCCAGCGCTGAGGCCTTTGACAACGGACCCGAACAGCAGCGACAGTTGCGCGACCGAGCGCTGGACCGTCTGCGCATTGACCAGGAACGCCATGACGTCACCGGCCGACATCTGCCCCGTCGACATCAGGTGCCCGCCTAGGAACATTGTCGCTAGAACCATACTGGAATTAATACATTATAACTTTAAAAATGGTCGATAGGGTCCCAAGGTGCTGGAGTGGCGAACCCGCACCGGGAACCGCAGTGTTGGCAGACCCCCACTAGGTGGACCGACGGCATCAAACGAGTCGCAGGGAGTCGCTAGATTCAGGTGCGCAAGACCGAAGCCTGTGGTAGTCCAAGCACCTATGTCCAGCAGTGGACGTCTATCGATTGATGAAGAAGAAGTTTTAAAAACTACGCATTAAAAGGCTGCAACGATCCTGATTTCCAACAAAAATGAGTTAAGTTGTGACCTTATTTTTAAGCTATTGCATAGCTTCTATCGCGGGCCAGCGTGGAGACCGAATCCAGAAATTCCGTAACGAAAATAACCTGACACGGGACTCCTCTACGGTGAGCCGCTAGATGGCGCATTTTTTATCAACGCCATCTAGCGGTGAGCCACTAGATGGTGTTGATAAAAAATGCTATGCAATAGCTTTACCGCGGCAGTCCCCGAGTGCCACACGTTTTTTTTTTGCCAAATATTAGTACAGTAGAGACACAAAGATGGTATAATACGTATTATAGTCTCTCACACTTTACCATTTGCATGGTGTGCAAAATTGCAGTCAAGAGGTTTGCTGCTTACTATATTGCTATTAAATATATGAAAATTATAATGGAACAATGATGCCAACGATAAAATGTCGTAATTAATTACAATAAGAAAAAAGATAAAAATAAAAATGTCATAGATTAACAATTAAGTAATAAAAATGTCATAGATCAGTAATGAATGTGAGATAGATTTATATATTTTTTATTGGCTAGCAAGATAGTCCTTGACTGCGATCTCACCTGAAGGTAAATGATGATGAAGTCTAAGATTCTAGCGGGCTAACTTGGAAGGGATATGGCATTATACATTCAACCCACACCCCTAATCGGTTTCTAAACGCCATAGTGCCGGAACGCTAAATCGCTTGGCGGCACGTATTTGATGGTAGGGTGGTTACTAGCCACGGCCAAAGCCTCCCACCAGAAGAATTTATGTATCAAACTACTCGTAGGTTCAAAAGCTTACCCATTCAAAAAGAGATTGGTCCCAGCTTGAAACAGCCCAACGCCCAAACCGAGCTCCATACTAAGATCAGCAGCGACATTGCATTCCTCAGCAAACAGTTTAGCTTCATTCTCTTCGCCCGCAAACGCTCTTACTGTTCTAACATTTGCTATCGCTTCCTCGGCGACTAGTGTGGATTTTTCTATCTGAGGAAAATACTTGCGATATATACATAATCTTTAATTAAATTCAAATTCAAAATTTATTTATTTCATATAGGCTAACTTGTAGCTCTTATGACACGTCACAAATCTACCACCGGTTCGGAATGCAGATTCTGCTGAGAAGATCCGGTAAGAAACTCAGCAGTTGCTCTTTTCAAAAAAAATTTTTTTTTACAAAGCTATGCTATGTATACAGTGCTTCCACAATAAAGCTTCAAAAATGCATACGTAGGTACACCAATCCAACGCATGTCAAGACGGGCAGTCAAAGCAGACCCATTCCCGTTGGTGGCACCTGTTCACGAGCATGACGCATGATCCAGCCATTGCTTCGCTCAACCATATTTATAAAATAAATAAGATAACACAATAAAGTCTTTTGGAGTTTACATATCACATACATACAATATACGTTATTTAAAAAAAAAAAAAACATTTTTTTGGAATATATACCCAATCTATAAAAAGCCTCAATAGCCCGGTTATAGGTGTGGACTGAAAACTGAAAGGTCGCAGGTTCGAACCCCACCCGTTGCACTATTGTCGTACCCACTCCTAACACAAGCTTTTCGCTTATTTGGAGGGGAGACAAGAACATCAGCCAAGTTCAGCTTGTCTGTTAAAAAAAAAAATATTACCTGAGCCTGTGCTTCTCTAGATAGCTTTCTCAACAGCGAGCCGATAAAAGTTCCTCCAATAACGACGGATGGCACACAAACCAGTGTTAACCCGGTTAGGTGAGGAGATATTACTAACAAACTCACTGCCGAACCCACTACCTGAAAACATTTATAAATTAGTTAATAGAGTGCATACAAACAATAAACTGTAAACAGTAATTAACTGGAAATAGTAAACAGTATCGGTCTTCTATCGGATATACTTTGAAGAGTGCGCTCAGGAACTTCACAACCTAGTTCCTCTTTCACCTTTTCCCCACAGAACTGCGAGAAGTTGTGAGCGTTGGCATCCTTATGTGGTAGAAATCCAACCTACTCGAACGAAACGCTTCAATTCAACGTTTCTGATAAGAACCGCTAAGGTGTGGAACACTCTTCCAGCATCCGTGTTTCCTGCCACTTATAATTTGAGTACCTTCAAGGCAAGAGTGAATAGGCATTTTCTAGGCAAGCGCGCTCCAACCTAGACCTCATCAGTGCTATCCAGTATTGATTGTCATCAAGCGCAAGCCTATATCGGTTAAAAAAAAAACTAAACTATATGTTCTCACAATGTTTAAGCTATGATAATTAGACTTTTACTAAACCAATAATAATTAATAAATAAATAGTCAAACAAGTTTAAATACCTGAGTTATAGCCCGCAAGCCACCCGATATGGTTTGCTTGAAGGAACTTTTGAAGTCCTGTACGTCTACTGTAATCCTGAAAACAAAACTCAGTTTTTCTTTAACATTAACACAAATGGATGAACCGATTTTGATATAAAATACAATATGTATTTTAAATCGGTTCATCCCTTCGGTAGCTTCGATGCCACAGACAGACACACACACACAGACAGGTCAACTTATAAAACACCTTCGTTTTTGTGTCGGGGGTTACAGAAGCTCCACTTGCGCTCAGAGTGAGACATTAATGGTTTGTTGATGATGATATGGGAACCCGAGACCTCCCCCACCTATAATACCACTGCACCAGGAAGGACTTCAAAAATCATCTATGTTTACTTCAAAAATGATCTAGTCTTTTTTTTTAATTTTTTATTGAAGTGTTAACCTACACTTAAAGGAAATGATCTATAGTCTATTTTTTTTAACAGACGAGTACCGAAAATTTTGACTGCGTTGTTATTGGTCAACGTAATCAACATAAAGTCCGTTTCACACAAACGCCATAGCTGCATGCACATTCAGTTATCCTATCGACTACCTGCGCGTCGCACGTATCTGCAGAAAGTTCATCAGAAGGAAATGATGACGATAGTTTTTGAAGATTACAGGAATTATATAATAATTATTTTCTTTTTAAGTTCTCGTGCATAATACATGTATACTATATCCAACATTGTTTTATTGTTATTTATTTATCAAATTATTTTTATAGAAAAATAATTACAAATATAATTTCTGTACAGTACATTTTAGGAGTATTCAATATGAAAGGGCCTTTACAATTTTAAACAAGAACAAAGGCGTTGGCTCCACCCTTAACAATCACCCATTTCACACAGGTAATGTGAGAGAGACATACTCAGTCTGTTAAATAGACTATAGTAGAGAATACAGGTTATGCAGAAATGCACAAAAATCTACCTATTTACAAGTTCTCCAGTTCTCTCCTGGTCGAAAAACTCCATATCCTGTTGCAGTATGGACACAAACAGGTCTTGCTTCATTTGTGCTGCAACACACTCTCCCACTTGAGCTAGGAGGTGGATGTAGAAGAATGTAAAGATGGCCTGCAAAACAATGAAACTTATTAATCACTTTTCGTCTGGCGGGAGGCTTTGGCCGTGGCTAGTTACCACCCTCCTACCTCGGGGCCGTAGCCCGATGTGTTGGTCAGACCAAATCCGCACCACTCTCGATAGTTAGGTCCACGAAGCCTTGCATGTCCCAAAAAACCGAGGCACATGGCGCGACATCGCTTACAAAAAAAGTCCTTGGTGGAAGGGGTCACGACCCTCAGTAATAGAGAACACGACGCAGAGAGAGGGTGACCACCCTACCGTCAAAGACGTGCAGCCAAGCGATTTAGCATTCCGGCACAATGGCGTGTAGAAACCAATTAGGTGTATGGGTTGAATTTACCCCTTCCAAGTTAGCCCGCTACCATCTTAGACTGCCTCGTCACTTCCCATCAGGTGGGTTTGCAGTCAAGGGCTATCTTGTCATCGAATAAAAAAAAACCTATGGAGAGTTCATGTGATCCTCTAGAATTACTTACACTTGCTGATCCTTGCTAGATCATTTTTTTTTAGATGACAGATAGTCCTTGACTGAGATCTCACCTGATGGTAAGTGACGATGCAGTCTAAGATAGCAAGCAGCTAACTTGGAAGGTGTATGGCAGTGTAGATTCAACCCATACCCCGGATTGGTTTCTACACAGGATGGTACTTACAGTAAAGTAAATAGAAAGTCAGCCACAAACCTGTCCAATATACAATGAGATCATCTTCAGTGCAGGAAGTTTTATCTCCTCAATGAAGTCTGCCGTAGGGTTGTTCTTCATACTGGCTAGAATATTCACTATCACTCCCAACATTGCTGGAATGTAGACATTTAGGAATGCCACTGCCAGAGCAGACTGAAAAAAAAAACCAATATATTTATCACTAAATGATGCCCGTGACTTCATTCACATGGATGAAGGTTTTTTATTCTCACAACTCTTTTATTTCCCAGGATAAAAAGCCCATGTGTTATTCCAGACTATAATCTATCTCTGTGCCAAATTTCAGTCAAATCGGTTCAGTTGTTGCGACGTGATTGAGTAACAAACATCCATACATCTAAACTTTCACATTTATAACATTATAATAGGATAATAGGATACAGTAAGGAAGAAATATTTTTTTACTTGTATTTGATGGCAAGTCGACTGCAATAATTAGTGTAAAAAAGTGTGCAATTAAGTGACGCAGCTTTTCTGAAATCACCCAGCACTTCTATCAAATAAATTTTTTTAAACTTGAAATTACGATTATGAACATTCCAAAATCAGTTTATCATTATGTAGATCTATAAAATCAATTTCTTTTAGATTAAGATTATCAAATCAGTCTATCACATACTTACAGCAACAGCAGCAGCCAAGAGCCATTTGTGTGGCAGGAGGTATTCCCAAAACCGCTTCCAATCAAACTTTGCACTATCTTCGTTTATATTTGGTCTTCGCTGTATAACCCTAGATGGCAAAGCTTTACAATATACCGAATTATTATATAACAAACGTGCAGCTAACCCTAAACTGATGCCTGAGCACAGCTTCCACGGGCTACAGAGTAACAATAACCCTTTTGAAACATCTTTTTCACATGAATTTTTCACATTAGATATGTATCGTTTCACCGCTTGGGACGGCTTGTTTTTCACCAAATTTACAAAGTAACCATTATTCTTTATCGGCAATAACCTGAAAACATCATATTAATACTATTATTCACTCTCAAAACAGGAAAAATATCAAATATAATCACGTAATAGGTTAGCTAAACAAACCTTTGCCGTATAATGTTACAAGAGTTCGCGTGTAGTAAATACCACATTTTTATGTTTCCATTTATTACAAATTGTAAAAAGATATAAAACTATTCATGATTTTATTGTTATCATCATAGTTTAACACGGGAAAATACTTCGATTACGATATAGCCCAACTGTCATTATCGATTGACAATTCAGTCAAAGTCAAAATGAAAACGTCAATGTCATAAATGGACGTCAAAACTGTTCGGATAGTATAACGTGAAAATACATAAACATTGAAACGGACTGAATCTTTGGTTTTACAGGATAGAAGTACGTGAGAAGTACCTAGTTACTAGAAATTAAGCACTTTATCATAGAGCTTGTGTTATGAGTGGATGCAACTCATCGCCACTCATCGCACAAGTTCTCTGCTTGTTTTTTGGTCTATGCTCAGCGGAAATGGATGGTAGGGACAATGGACCATATAAAGACCTTACAGAATTCAGTCCAAGGAACATAATATTCTGACGAGATTCAGTCCGTTGAGTGCTATGCTAGCTATGGATGCTTTTGCTATTTAGGTGCCTAAGCTAAGAATGTAGAATAACAAAATAAATCTCTGCTATAATAATGCACAGAGAGGCACTTAGCTTAGCAGTAGATCATTGCCACAAACTCGCCATACACTTATTAAAATCGATAAACTAATATCATTTTAATTTCAATAGAAATAAATTGTGTTGACTAACTACAGTATTGGGGCACATCACAAACGGTGATTAAACCTAACCACCCTTTATTGTAATGCCGTAATCCTTTCCGACCCCCGATAAACCCTCCGTTACGAATGGCCTCTACAAATCGCAGTGAAGACCCGGCTATAAAATGTATTAATGTTTGACCGGAAAGCACCTACTATTACCTATTCGGCTACTAGGTGAATAAAATATTTTCGTACCCAAATGGCGTGTAGAATCAGATTAGGGGTATGGGTTGATTGTACACTGTCATACCCCTTCCAAGTTAGCCCGCTACCATCTTAGACTGCATCGTCACTTACCATCAGGTGGGATCGCAGTCAAGGACTATCTTGTCATCAAATATAAAATATATATATATATCTCTGGGACTGGGTCAGCTAGGCTCATTTGCGAGGAAGAGGTCAACTGCCGAATCCAACTTGGTTGTGCAGCGTTCGGGGAGTTTTGACATTTTGTGAATGACGTCATCAGACAAATCGCGTAGAGACACTGAATAAAGGTGCCTTCAGTAAATCTACATCCAGTTGTGGACGTGGAAAGTGAAGGGTTGAGCTCATCTTTTGCATCAACCTTTAGGAGAACGACTGAAAATTGAAAAAATAAAAATTCCTGCTGCTTACTTGCTTGAAAGAAAAATACTTACCTAGTTTATTGACCGCGACTTCATTGGCTTAATACTCAAAGCTTCATCCGCATAGAGTAAGATATATTTTTTTTAATTCTGTGGGAACATTTGATTTCTTCAACTTCTATATTTTCTAGTTACAGTTCTATTGATGGTCATAGGTACAATGTTCTAGTCGAGACCGAATTCATAGGTAGACCCGTACATCCATAACGACAAAATTGTTGGCCGTAGCTCTATATTCGCTTACTAGTTAGGGAGCATAAATCATAAATACACGGCTTCAAATAAGAACTTTTTTGTACACAAACCTTTTTACATCGGAATAAAATAATTTAAAAATCGAATCGTATTCACTCCGCAATCACACAGATGGCCAAGTGGCGTATGCACCCCGATTTTGGCGCCAATAAACCTATTGTTTAACTCAAGTGCAGCGAGTTTAACGCAATTATTTGTGTATCGCTGTTTTTTATTTCATTTTCTATTTATGCCATTTAAAGTTTGCGAACGCATTTGTTTATTTTTAAACCTGCAATAAAAAAAATAGGAAGCGCAGCGTTATAAGACTAAATAGGTGGACAGAGGATTGCTTGCAGGTCGTGCCCTGTAGCAATCCTTT
Source organism: Hipparchia sbordonii (assembly GCA_038048805.1). NCBI lineage: Eukaryota > Metazoa > Arthropoda > Insecta > Lepidoptera > Nymphalidae > Hipparchia > Hipparchia sbordonii. The sequence continues at coordinate 2,764,595 of CM076113.1, forward strand.
CAAGAGAGTTTAATGAGTCCAACAGGGCGTAGTTAAATCGATTGAGAGGATAATGCGGAATAAAAATGTGTTCCAACTTCCAAAAGGTACTAATCTCCTAACCGAATTTCAGCCACGGCATTAAATCTCACAAGATTACATAGCATTCTCTGATCCCTCACAGTCCGATGTAACGACTGATATGTGATGTTTCTACAGAAAACTCAGATACAGAGAAGATTTACTTACATATATGCTCTTTCAGGCAAGGGGGTGTAGTACCGCTCACTTCCCAACTAACTAAAAACGGTATCTATACGGTTATATTGGAATAGTCTGTCATAATCTGTCGATTAGTTAGGTACTTAGCTGGTTTAGTAGCTACAGGTAAAGCCATAACCGTGAATGTGGCCTATACGTAGATGTTAATACATCTACGTATAGGCCACATTCACGGTTATGGCTTGCTGCTGGGTTGCTGCTGATGATATTAGTTTACAAGAAAGTTCTCCGAAATTTAAACTAAACGTCAAACCATTAAAATTATAACCAATAAAAGCATAATGATCTCGCACCATTTTATAACATCACGATTCACGCCCTAACCATTTGGAGACGAGATGAACAGGGGTGAATAATGCTTGCATATTCCGCTGTCACCACAACTCATAAATTGTGGTATTAGCAGGATCTACATTACGAGAATTTGTCATTCGATATTGCTTTTACCTATTGAAATATTGGCATGTGGGTAAACTATTAATTTTAATAAGTATCTACTGTTATCCGTATTACTACTTAACCCAGGAATGCCCGAATTATTTTTTTTCCACTTTCATTGCTTTTTTTTCTCTAAAACTACTTGGAAGGGGATCCGAAAATGATAAAAACAATAAAATATTTTAAAAATATATTTGAAGTATGAAAAATAACGCGTGTCCATATGGACACGCTGGGCAGTTAGAGTATCAGAAAATACAACAACTAGGTGAAAACCTAATGAGTACTAAATTTGATTTTAGACAAGAAATTAGGCATTATGACTTTGTGATACTTCTTTGTAAGCTATGCTTCGAAGCATGCAATACTTAATCTCAAATTATACTTCATAAGTCCTATTTTACCAGCTGCATGTTTGGCTTTTCAGTAAGGAGCCAAGTATCGTTTCTTATTTTTCCGACTTTTCAGTAAAGTTATGAACTCAGTCAAATTTCCATGAATCGGTAGTGAAGAGGCGGTACCTCTGTCGTCCTGAATCTCTTTGTGGTGTATCTTGGACTTATTGAAATAAGGCAGAATAATTTCCAAGTAGAAATCAAGCTGGAATTTTACCACTCCAGATATTTTTTTTATTTCCCAGGCACAATGAATATCCAGCATCCATGTCATAAGTGACCAGTGCTGATTATTTGAGTGCTATATTTATTTTATTCATTGTAAAATTTTGTATTGCATTCCCAGGTTGTAGAAAATAAGATTTTTAGTATGGAAATAGCTCGAGTTCCCCATGAATCTACGTCTTAGCTTCTATATTCAGGTGATGAACGGCTTTCATGACCTTCTTGATCAACATACAAAATATCTTAGATTTCATTTAGTGTCCAGTTGCCTCTTAACTGGTTGATATCAAATAATTTGGTCAGATGTAATTCATGTGTATAAAGCTATTGCAAGTGCCCAGCGTGTCCATATGGACACGCTAACTTCATCGTGATAAAAAGTAATCAAAATAAAGATTTATCCATTGCTTTACTCTATAAAAACATAGGTAAATAATAACTAAATAGTTTACAATACAACAATTCCTTCCAGAATACATAAATATGGATCAATTTTACTCTTTCTCTTCTCGAATCCACTTTTTTTGTAAATTCACAACTTGTGAAAAAACAAACGCAATTTTCTTCAAGATCACTCCAACTTTTTGCCCCAATTTTTACATATTATAAAAGATTATACCTTAGGCTACCCGAATATCATTAACTTTTTCTTTTATATATACAAAATGTTTTCATAATGGGCAAATAATTTTACTACTATAAGCGTGTCCATATGGACACACTGGGCATTACTGGGTTAATTATAAATGTAAAAATTCTTTTTACGAAACCGACTTCAAACGCCACTACAAAGTACCTCTACCAATTTTGCTTATTTTGAAGATTTCCCTCGATTTCTCCAGGATCCCATCATAAGATCCTGACTTGACAAAAACAAAATTTTCCAAATCAATCAGGGCGTCTTCGAGTAATCGGGGAACATACATAAAAAAGAAAAAAAAAGATTCCGACGAATTTAGAATCTGCTCTTTTTTTGCAAATCGGTTAATAATAATAATAGATGATGACCGCTACTTCGTCCGCGTGGATAAAGATTTTTAATTCCCGCGGGAACTCTATGTAGGCTACGTGTTAATCCTACGTATCTATCTCCATTTCAAACAGCCAAATCGGTTCATTCGTTGTGGCATAAAGGAATAACAAACATATATACGCACACACAAATACAAACTTTCGCCTTTATATTATCAGTGTGGTGTGATCATTTTGGTGAGATTATAAACTTTCCTTACTGTCATCTGACTAATATCACAGTAAACAGATTACGTTTACTGTGCTAATATTATGATTTATGAATGTGAAAGTTTTCCTTTGTTGGTTTGTCCCTCAGCCACGTAGCAGAGCGGAGTTTTTGCATGGGTAAGTTATTTGAAGACTTGAACGTATAGGTATATCTTTTATCCTGAAAAAGCAGAGGAGTCTCACGGGGTTAATCGGATCGTGAGGAAGATCATAGGATCGTGAGGAAACTTGCACTCCTGAGACTCTCTCATTACGTTCTCAAAGGTGTGTGAAGTCCGCCAATTTGCATTGGGCTAGCATGGTGGACTATGGCCTCAGTGCCGGCTTTACCTATGGTGCAGGGTGGTGAAAATATAACTGTAAGTCAAACGGTATTCTTGTACTGTAAGTATTCCACTTAGGCTGCGCGTCTACTAGAGGGCGCCAAGATACGGGCGCTACATGGGCTAGAGCCGCCTCTGTACGGCCTATAGGCTATAAGCCTTCTCTGAGACATGTGTTCAGTAGTAAATCTTTGGGTTGCTAATAATGATGCATCATGCAGATCGCTTCGATGTTTCCAGGGTTATTTTATTAATAGTTTGTCCAGACATCCAGCGGATCCTAAGCGCCCTCCTGATGTATAATCTCCTCAAAACACCTAATCCTATTACTGCACACTTGTCCTGTGCAAGTGCTTAATGAATCGGATTATAGCGACATCAATTCCTGACTACGTTGCGAGGGAGCGCTAAAAAGACGCTGTTGTAAAAGCCTATTTGGAAGATGAGTACAGATAGATATATATAATACATAGGTATATATAGTATATAATTTAAAACAAAGATGCTAGAAATCCAGTCACCTTAGCGCAAAAGTTGTGATTATTGCATTGCTACAATCTCAATTGTTGCATTTTAGCCATTTATCTACATCACTTTTAATTCATCATTTTTAATTTTTCAAAAGGAACTATGAATATTTCCGAAATGAAATATAGCTTTGATCAACTTCTTGTGTAGGTCTCTACCGCTTGTAAGCTGTCAATAATTCTTAAAAATAGTCCAAACAAACATACAGAAAAAAACGTGTGTTTGAGTTATGCGTCGAATTCAAGCAATCCTGGGCCAATTTTTTTTTATTCATTTATTAGTAACAAAAAAATTTTTTGACAGCTTCAGAAATTCAGATTAGATCTGCTAAGCGCCAATTTCACCATCGGCGAATTTAAAAGAGGAATAAAATTGATGTTTCGGTAATTTTTCAATACAAAAGCTGTCAGAACGTCCAATTTATTTCTCATTCAAACGTTATTCGTATCGCCGAACCATCACCATCACCATCAAGTGGATATTCGCTATCGGGTGAAATTGGCACTAACATTGGCCATCTGGTAACAGAAGGGCTGGCTCATTTTTGCACATCGGATCAGCCTGGCTGTCCAGCGTGGAAATGCAGGCAGTATTCTTGGCACCACGCGAGCATGATTTGTGTAGTCATTAGACTAGTTTAGCTATAAGTTTTATTGTAACATTTTGATTTAAAAAAAAAAGCACTTACTCGGTAAGTATCGGTAAGTATGATAGTGGCATTTTAGGGGACCTCGCCTTGACACCACAGCTGCAAACGGCCACCCGCGAGGTAGGAAGCTCACCACGATTTGACTTTACATTTACTTCCAAATAACCCACACCTCCCACAAACATTACACACACCCTTATTCCTTACACATAAGATTAATATTCCCTTAACTTTTTTACATCAAGGTGTTTGTGTCTTGGTGCTTTCGGTCTTGCCGACAGATGGTGGTACTGAGGATAATACCGCACGTATTATAGGGCGTATATTCTTTATGAGCAATAAATATTGTTTGTTTTCTAATCGATATGACTGTTGGGTGTTTTATTCTATGAACTATTGGGTAAGTGCAGATACTTAAATGGTTTTTATTGGGCATGAGATCGCATTTGTTGAGGCAAGACATGCCCGGATGAATATAGGCACATTCAATCTATCTGTAATGGTTATTTAGCGCCCGGTTAGCGGCCGTTTTCAAAAACCTACCGGAATTTACGGGTTGATAGCTATCTCCGATAAAATCAGTAAAAACTTGTCTATCCATATCCATAAATCTATTTGTGGATGTGTTATCTGTTTTACTTAAGTTATTAAGTTAACAAGTAACTTTCAGAGTTGTCAATCAAAAGGAAATATATTCTTTTACTTTACAAATAACAAGGGTAGGTACAGATCACCAGATTAAAGGTAGATTGAATATAGGAACCGGGCTTATAATAGAAACGTAGTTTTTGTCTATGCACTATGCATAGAATTTTTGATAAATAATAATGTAGCTACGAGTATAGCTAGATAGGTAAATCGAAAGATCGCAGATTGCTTGATTATAATCAACCAATAATGAAGAAAGCTCGAATCTACCCATGGTTTTCATCATTTAGTATTATTAAAAAGAAAACAAGCAACTGCGACTATAGAAGTGACCTTATTAATCTGAAATCCAGTACAGTTGCTCCAACATTAAAATCACCTCTAATCTAACAAAATCACGGCAAACACATGACGTTCTGTAAATATTTACAGTAGGGGTAAGCGTCCGCGTCTTAGCGAGGATTATGAGATTTTTACTGTGTGAACCTCCATAGCTCATAACAGTTTAGGGGATACAACTGTTGAAGGATAAACAGAGTGAGTAAATACAAAAAACTTAATCGTAATTGAGCTATTAAGAGCGCTTTTTGTTTGACAGCCACTCGTGCAGCTGTGTGTTAACTCGAAGCAATAATTAGGAGCGATGGCAAATGGTGCGTTGCGGCTCGAAACGTGCTGATTTTGTGCGGTGCGGCGTCGCAAGTGAAATAGCAAGGGATTGTGAGGCTGATTTCTATAGATCGCACTGTCACTCAGTTCAGACTCAAGACCGAGTTAAAACGAGACAGATTTATGTCAGAGCATATTTGTGTCTCGTTTTAACTCTATCTTAAGTCTGAGCTGAAACAGAGCACGCTCTATAGATCTCAGCATAAAAAGAATGTGGATTTCAGGTGATTCAACATCTTGCTAACATTATGAAGTGTATGGATGTATGGATGAATGTTTGTTACTCAATTACGCCGCGACTGAACTGACTTGACAATTTGGCACAGAGGTAGATTACAGTCTGGAATAAGAACTATTTTTATCCCGCAAAATAAGAGAATTCCCGTAGGAATTAAAAAAACCTCAATCCTATCGCGGGCATCAGCTAGTAGGTAATTCTATGATTCCATAACATTCCGAGTTCCGACTTAACTCGCCTGCCACGCTCACTCTAGGGCATACTCTCAGTTTGCATTGGCTCTAGTTAGGTCGAATCAACTAGACGAAAGTTGATTTCTCGGCGTAGGTCACCTTAGCTCAACTAAGGCTGACTTAGATGAGTGAGACAGACTTAAGTTGAATTTTTTTCTTACAACAGAGTATCCCCTTCCATAGAATTTTTTTTTTTTCATTTTGCTTAAATTTTTATCATTAACGGTTGGTTTTTTTAACTAATTTTAAACATTCTAAGGTCATCAATCATCTTCAAAGCTCGGAGTACGGAATCAGCAGAATGAGACTGTTCCGACTTAAGTTGGTTAGATCGAGCTAGTTCGACTGATGTCCATATATGATAGTACCCGCGGGATTTTTAAAAACGTTACTCCACGCGGACGAAGTCGTGGACAAAAGCTAGTGTAATAACAAATTAATAAGAGAAAATTATAAAGTCAATTTTAAATATAGAAAATTAGTATGAAACACTTAATAAAACCCGCATTTCAACGAGGCAACTCGTACCTACCGTAAGATCAAAGTTCAGAGGCCTTACCTACGTCTACTTTCGCCGACAAATGGGCCCACAATTTTAACATAGCCCTTTGACTCGACCGTGTATCAAATTCATAATAATTTGAGGAACAATTAACGTCCCCTTTCATCTCCTACACCTTTGTGGTTAAGCCCATTGCGTCCTATTTGACTTTGAGCGTTTAATAGAGAGTAACCTCAAAGAAAAATGTACTTACAAACAATTACACCTACGTATGTAACTATGAGGCACTTGGTTTGAGCTGAGTCAGTCGGTAGGGTTGGGGGAATCCTTGTCGATAACATTTTGTAAATCTTACACTAATATTATAAAGGCGAAAGTTTGTATGTGTATGTGTGTTTGTGTGTGTGTGTGTGTGTATTTTTGTTACTCTTTCACGCAAAAATTACTGGTCGGATTTGGTTTGGATAGATTATACCCTGGATTAACACATAAGCTTTTATCCCGGATAATTAAAGGGTTTCCGCGGGAATTAAAAAAAACCTCAGTTCATGCAGACGAAGTCGCGGGCATCATCTAGTATGAAATAAAACTATGTTCATTCTAAGAATCTGTGTAAATTTTTCTAAAATAAAATATGGAAACTGACTTATAAGTTCGTAGATTCACTTGATGATTTAAAAGCACTTATTGTAAGAGTTAATTTGAATAAAAAACCATTCTGTTCGTTTTCGGCGTAAGTCAATCGAGCTTGGTCCTGGCCGCGCGCTTATAGGCACAGCCGGTCACGTAGTAGTTGTTTTAAACCTATATCGGGTTTTTGTTAATAATAATTTATCTGAAATTTTTACTTACATTTACCAGAACTTTTTCCAAGTTTTTATTTTTTCATCCATTATTTTATTATTTTGGTAAAAAAAGTCTTATGATTATAATAATAATAAGACTTTTTTTAATGAAACTTCTGACGACCTCCTTGCCGCAGTAGTGAACGCTGTGGTCTTATAAGAAGGTCTCGGGTTCGATTCCCGGCGGAAGTAATTTGGGAATTTATAATTTCTGAATTCTCTCGGGTCTGGTCTGGTGGGAGGCTTTGGCCGTGGCTAGTTACCACCATATAGTCAAAGACGTGCTGCCAAGCGATTTAGCGTTCCAGCACGATGGCGAGTACAAACAGATCAGGGGTTGTATGTTCTCTGCCATACCCCTTCCAAGTTAGCCCGCTCCCATCTTAGACTGCATCGTCACTTACCACCAGGTGAAATCGCAGTCAAGGACTAACTTGTCAATGTCATCGAATAAAAAAAAAACTTAACGTCGATAAAATAATAAGACGGTCGGCACAGGCCTACCGAGCCTCGCCCGGCGGGTGGCTTTTGTGGAAGCTCTCCAATATTCGCTTTGTTACTCTGAAAAATGTTCCGTTAGCCGCTCACATCTACTCTGTCTTATGTTTGCCTTTATAATAAATACATTTTATGTGCCACAAAATGGCCGAATGTTACTAAAGTTTTCCAATTTGGACGCTTCGTAAATTGTTTATTCCATACTTAGATATTAAAATTGATAAAAAATTTGGCTTGTTGAAATGTACCTAGTATGTACCTATCTACCTACTTTAAAGATTTTAACCTCCAGCGCAAAATGAGGGGTGTTATGAGTTTGATGGATGAATCTGTGTTTCAATGGTAATCTCTTGATGTAAGCTCTCTTTGCGTATTCTATCGGCTAAATAACGGGGAGTGTTCCGAAGAGCTATTTTGACCTTATTCCACCCTCTTGTTTCATCAACCGAACCACTCGCCACCGAACAAAATTTCACCCTTACCACCTGGGTGCCTGGAGCACTTCGACCATCCGTTGTGCCAGATCTTTTTTTTTTCGTGCCTACCTCGAAACTGTGGAACCAACTTTCTGCGACGGTATGTCCACTAAATTACAACATGGGGTAATTAAAAAAAAACCTTGAACTGAGCTGCAGAATCAAGAAGTCTACGGGATATCCAACTCCTCAGCAACTTACAGCAGATATAGGTGTGTTTGAGTCACGAATTTGGGCTCATTAAAATGTTTTTTTTTATATGAATAGGTGTTAGATAGATGATGAATTGATGATCGAGGATCGAGGAGGAAAATCTGAAAACCCGCCATAAATTCACAAACGCAGTGTGTGATTTAGACACGTATAATATTTATTGCTGAGACCTATAGAGAGTGCTTTGACTCAGCTCAGACTTCAGTTAGAGTTAAAACGAGACACATAATATGCACTGACGTAAATCCGTCTCGTTTTAACTCTGTCTTGAGTCAGAGCTGAGTAAAAGTAGAAAGAAGAGTTTATATTTCAGCCTAAGTACCTACCCATGGATAAGAATGAACAAAGACAAAACCCTCAAGATCGTTTAATACCGTAATCACAAAAACAAAATGTTCCCCCGACAAAAGCAATCTCCCAAATGACCGCCGGAATTGTTTTTTCCTAAATAAATTACTTCGCCGCTAATGAATTTGACCGGGGGAAATTGCTGACCACTAACTATATCTACTACCGTACATAAAGACCAGCGCGAATTGTAGGAGATTCTCCAACGAACAATTACGCCTGAGTAAATATAACTTAAGTTACTTTGGACATAGCTCGCTCGATACAGGTTAAAATATTGTGGAAATATTGCTTGTCTATCATTTTAAAATAGTTTTGAAACGACTTCAAAAAAAGGAAGGAGGTTCTCAATTCGGCATGATTTTTTTATATTTGAAAAGACGTATCGTCTGGGTTTATTTTGTTATTGGTCCCATTTAAATTTGGTGAAGATCTGATAAATATCTTCGGAGATGGAGGACGAAACTCCTCAATGAGTAAGAGCATATAATGTGTAGATTGATTCTATGAAGCTTCATTAAAAAGCGTAAAAGAAAAATTCTTTAAAAAAAAACAACTTTAAACGCCAAAAATCAAGTCAATCCATTGCTCCGTAACATTGGCTGCCCTAACCCGGAAAAACTGAAAGTTTCCACAGAATTTTTATAAACCATCCACGTGGACGAAGTCATGGGCAGAAGTCAGTTTCTTGTTATATAAGTCGTGTTCTATTTACGTAGCTCAATGAAATATTTTCCTACATAATGTTCATATTGCTCATAACGCGTAGTCTCGGCGCAACGGTCAGGCCCCCGGGAGGGCACGTGTTCTGAACATCGCCGGCAATATCGCGATAGCCGGCGGCGGCTCATTTAATCACGCGACGGAATGTATCGCCGTAGAGGTCACTATGGAGTCGGCTTTTCCAATTACTACCAACAATGGGTGGTCACTGGTCAAAGGTGAATCCATCCAACCTATCGGCAACGTTAAAGAAATAGTAGTTCTTACACAAGCTTCTTAATATTGGTTAACACTGACTCTCAATACAAAACACCGATTGCTCAACTACGCTTAAAGCAAGCCTGAAATTCGTTAATGGCAATGGGCATGACGTTCTATAATAAAATTTCCTAAGTAATAAAAAAATTACAAATCAAAAAATGTATTCGTAAGGCAATTAATCACGTACACAACACAATATTAAAATCTTTTTTTAAAAGAGCAGAACAAGCAAAAAGCTTACAGTTTAACATTACTTACTCTATCGTTGTTGGAACAGTAATCGTAGTAAATTCACTTGTCATACCGAAAACACTTATTTAAAGCCGCCATGCTGCCTAAGAATACATCTCGCAAACTACGTCTTTCAATAAAAAAAATCACGCAAGTCGGTCCATCAATAAACGCAGAATTGGAAGTCACCTTCCAAAAAGGAGAATGAAATAATAGAATAGGATAGTAGTAAGAAGAATGGAATAGGATAGTTTTTTATTAAATGGTTAGTAAAAACTTTTCTATCTATCCCTTCTTACTTTTAATGGACGCCATTTCCATAGTTTTCGTCAAGAAGCTGGCAAAAGGCACGCGGCCATCGCACGCTTATTGGACGAGTCAATAATGTCGTAGCCGGACATCGCATACTTGTGTGTATAGAGACGGCAATAACCGATGTCAACCATAACGTTGGCGGGTACATGGAAAATTATGTTCGGGATTTTGTGCCTACCCTTATTGGGTTGCTGTCGTTTGCTTGGAAGAATCTAGTTGGGACGGATAAAGAATCTTGTCGAACTGAATTAGAAAGCTCTTTGAGAAGATGTTAGAACTTACGATGGCTTTAAGTTGGTAATATATCATTGAAAAACAATTTATTGACTTCAAAGTAAGGTTTATTATATCTACTATGACAAGCATAGGTGACAAGTTACAACCTAAAAGTCAAACTTTATCATGAAGTTGATGTTTTGCGATGAAGTTAGCTGACTGGGAAGTGTCTGATTTATTGCATTCACTATACAGATTTTTCGTTTTAGCATAGTCCGGGTGACAGGTCAATAAAATGTACAACGTGTTAGGTAGGTACTTATTTTGTACCATAGTCACAAGTTTCAAACTACGAAAACAGAGTTTCTGAACCGATTTGGCTGTTTGGAATGGAGAAAGCTCATATTCAGGATCAACACATAGGCTACATTTTATTAGGATAAAATGTATCTCGGAAAATTAAAAGAGTTCCCGCGGGAATTAATAAACCTAAGTAATTGACGCGGACGAAGTCACGGTCATCATTTAGTACCTACGTAATAAAACAATAATGTTGGTACAAATGCGAACTTATCTTAAGTATCCTCTTCCAGTTAGCTTTTATTATTGGGACAGAATGAAATAAATAAAATAAAATTAGGCGGAAACTCAGCCTAATTTTATTTTATTTATTTCATTCCGTCCCAATAATAAAACTCTTATTAGTCTTAATAATAAAACACTTAATAGTCCCAAAAATAACTTCCCAAAGTACAGGGGACCTAGTTTGAGGACCAGGCACTTGCTGGGCTATACCGACCATGATTTTACTTTGCCTATTTATTGTATTGTAATACTCACATCATTTATTTTATTGTTTATACAATACTAGTTGATGCCCGCGACTTCGTTCGCGTGGATTGAGGTTTTTTGGATTCCCGCGGGAACTCTCTTACTTTTAGTGATAAAAAGTAACCTATGTGCTATTCCAGTCTATAATAATAGTTAGTCTTTGTCTGTGCCAGAGAAAAATCGGTTTAGTCGTTGCAGCGTGATGAAGTAACAAACATCCATCCAAACTTTCGCATTTATAATATTAATAGGATTAATAGGAATACTAGGATAATTAATAAAGAGTACTGAGTGTGAGATAATAAATTTAATTTGATCTTAAATAACACTAATATCTACCTACTTTGGCGTGATTCACATTTATAGACTCTATCAAGCGCAAAAACTGAAAAACATCTCCGCCATTCCATCCATGCAATCGGGATTCCGGAAGGGCTCGCAAAAAGTATCCAAGGCATTGTCCGTAAAACATTTCTCATCTTGGAGTGAATGTTCACGCTCTGAAGTGCCTAATCCTCAAGGCATCGTCCCCATTGTCGCTCTGCAGCAGGACATTAATCCTGCCTTTAGAAGACAAGAGATATCCATCAATTGTCAACATTGGACTGGCGGGGTACCGCCCTACCCCTCTCCCCCATTGGGTGCGCCCCCCCTCTCACACAGAGGAAAACTGTCATAGATTAGACAGAGGAATCGATGTATCGACGGTAAAAGCTGTTTTTGATTCAACAGTTTATACCTACTCATCTGTTTATTAAGCTTATGACCAGCGCCCATGAGCGCTGTGATCTTACAAATGGGAACTCCCGGGTGCGTTTTCAGGCAGGTCAATTTGGGAACCTATAATTTCTTAATTGCTTCTGATCTTGATTTGCTGGGACGCTTGTAATCAAGGGCTAACTAGTTATTGGAAAAAAAACCTGTTGTTTAAAATTGCTAATATCAAAAATGGCTTACTCTATGTAGAGCCTGAACTTGAATCTGCCATAAACCATGTAATTGAAATATTTTACGAGTACCTACCTGCTTTTCGCAGACGCAATATCATGTCGTTATTCCGGAGAAAAGATACTACAGCTTGCCGTGATATCGTAGCATAGTCGGTGCCGTAGAAGTGAAGATCTTGTAATATGGATTTTTCACTTCCAATACGATGCGTATTAAATCGTAAGTCTAATCTTAAATAAGATAGAAGGTCGTATATAGAGGGTACTGATGTATGTATAAATTTTAAAATACCTACCTATCAAAAATTACGAGGCTGACGGGGATTGAACCTATATCTCTTGGGAATCGAGAATGTGCTGACCACTACAACCACGGTCGTACTATCTGTTGACGCCATAATATTTATGTAAGTATCTACTTTCAATCAGTTTAAGCAACAACTTGTCTCTGGTCCGGTTTGGTGGGAGGCTTTGGCCGTGGCTAGTTACCACCCTACCGTCAAAGAAGTGCCGCCAAACAATTTAGCGTTACGACACGATGGCGTGTAGAAACCGACTAGGGGTAGGGGAATGTACACTGCCATACCCCTGCCAAGTTAGCCCGCTACCATCTTAGACTGCATATTCACTTACCATCAGGTGAGATCGCAGTCAAGGGCTATCTTATCATCGAATAAAAAAAAAAGACGTGTGGCACTCGGGGACTGCCGCGGTAAAACTATTGCATAGCATTTTTTATCAACGCCATCTAGCGGCTCACCGTAGAGGAGTCCCGTGTCAGGTTATTTTCGTTACGGAATTTCTGGATTCGGTCTCCACGCTGGCCCGCGATAGAAGCTATGCAATAGCTTAAAACTTTTAGCACTTTAACCCAGGAATGCCCGAATTATTTTTTTTTCACTTTCATTGCTTTTTTTTCTCTAAATCTACTTGGAAGGGGATCCGAAAATGACAAAAACAATAAAATATTTTAAAAACATATTTGAAGTATGAAAAATAAAGCGTGTCCATATGGACACGCTGGGCAGTTACAGTATCAGAAAATACAACTACTAGGTGAAAATCGAATAAGTACTAAACTTGATTTTAGACAAGAAATTAGGCATTATGACATTGTAATACTTCTTTGTATGCTATGCTTTGAAGCATGCAATACTTAATCTCAAATTACACTTCATAAGTCCTGTTTTAACAGCTAAATGTTTGACTTTCCAATAAGGAGCCAAGTATCGTTCCTTATTTTTCCGACTTTTCAATGAAGTTATGAACTCAGTCAAATTTCCATGCATCGGTAGTGAAGAGGCGGTACCTCTGTCTTCCTGAATCTCTTTGTGGGTATCTTGTACTTATTGAAATACGGCAGAATAATCTCCAAGTGGAAATCAAGCTGGAATTTTACTACTCCAGATATATTTTTTTAATTCCCAGGCACAATGAATATCCAGCATCTATGTCATCAGTGACCAGTGCTGATATTTATAGTGCTATATTTATTTTGTTCATTATAAAATTTTGGATTGCATTCCCAGATTGTAGAAATTAGATTTTTAGTATGGAAATAGCTCCAGTTCCCTAGGAATCTACGTCTTAGCTTCTATATTTAGGTGATGAACGGCTTTTATGACCTTCTTGATCAACATACAAAATATCTTAGATCTCATTTAGTGTCCAGCTGCCTCTTAACTGGTTGATATCAAATAATTTGGTCAGATGTAACTTATGTGTATAAAGCTATTGCAAGTGCCCAGCGTGTCCATATGGACACGTTAAGTTCATCGTTATAAAAAGCAATCAAAATAAAGATTTATCCATTGCTTCACTATGTAAATACATAGGTAGATAATAACTAAATAATTTACAATACAAAAACTCCTTCCAGAATACATAAATATGGGTCAATTTTACTCTTTCTCTTCTCGGATCCACTTTTTTTGCAAATTCACAACTTGTGAAAAAACAAACGCAATTTTCTCTAATACCACTTCCACATATTGCCCCAATTTTTACATACTATAACAGGCTATACCTTAGGCTACCCGAATGTCATTAAATTTTTCTTTTATATATACAAAATGTTGTCATAATGGGTAAATAATTATACTACTATAAGCGTGTCCATATGGACACACTGGGCATTACTGGGTTAATAAAAAAAATCGTAAGTACCAACTTATGACCAACTTGTTAAAAATACAATAACACGTTGGTTCTACGCGAATTCGTTATTCTTTGCCGCCAATCCGCTAAACATAGATATAGCGAGTGAGCTAGTGATTGTCAAAATTTGGCTTCGTAGAACAAAGCGTTATTTACCGAGCGGGGAGGGCCTTTGTGGCGCATTACACCACTCTACATAATATTGTGAAAGTTCTAACAATACACTGTTTGCAGCTAACGTATTATGAGGCTTTTTGTTCGGAATAGCGACTTGTTTGGATCTTTCTGAGGCGCCGATGATTAGTTTTGGATGGAGGAACTTTCCGACTTTGAGGTTCGTGTTTGCGTCTTGGTGATTATAATACTGTTGGCAGTTGTTACGAGTTTTGCGCCTTTTGTAATTATTAATAGGGTTTTTATGGTTGGCTGATTATATTCGTGAATTAATTTTGTCTGTGATATACTGGTGATAGATTTATTAGGCTTTAAAAAAAATCTATCTTTATGCCAACTTTGAATTTACCCAATATTTTTTTTGAACAGATGTTCAGTCATTCAAGTCAATTTTGTAAACTTTTATTTATTTCCTTTTTTAATGATTATTATGATTGGCTGATTATATTCTTGGATTAATTTTGTCTGTGATAGGTTTATTAGGCTTTAAAAAATTTACCTATATGCCAACTTTGAATTTACGCAATTTGTTTTTTGAACATTGACCAATTTTGTGAAGATTTACTTTTATTTATTTTTTATCAAAAAAATATTTACAAAAAATAATTTTTAGTAGGTAGGTATTTAATTCATTTATACATACATACCTGCATCATATTGATATGGTAAGTGGTAAATTATTATTTTGTTAAACCGCGAGAAAAAAAATCCCATAATTTTGGGAAGTAATTGACGATGGAACCTAACCTATGGTAGAGCCTCCACATGTCATAAGAGTCGAAGGATAAATAATTTAATTTTAAATAATTTTGAATTTTGGAAGAACTAGTTGGAACCGAAATCAAAAAGGCTTATGAGTAGGTACCTACCTTCAAGAATGCAGTAAAAATCTATGAATTAACTTTGCTCTAGTTAAGAAGGTACATAATAAAATAAAAAATATAATATTATAAAAAATAGGTTAGATTATTGAGAGTCAAATAAATATATTTTTTTAATTAATTCTTTTATTTTTAATTCTCCGAAGTTATTGTTTAAGATAATCTTTTATCATAATAGGATTATCTATGCTAGAAGACTAATTTGATTGTAAATGTTTATCGATAAATACCTAAATAACAAATTAACATTGAACTATTATTCTGTTCTTCAATGAACCGCCACAAAAATGGACCCCACATTATTACCAATTTAACAATGATAAAGCCAAATAGAAGCAGTTGAAACCGAATTATTCTGAAATTAATTGGCCGAAAACCCGTTTGGAAATTCAAGCACACGTTCGAAAAGCTCGGGTTCGAAATTCAAATGAGGCGGCACGCCCCACCCCCTGCTCCGCCCCGGCGCCATCTTGAATCCGTGCGGGGGATGTTGGGGGGCTATTAAATTATTTCATTCCGCATCGGGCCGCGCTAGCTATCGGATTAAAATAATTGCCTGCGAAAGCGTAAACGGATAATGATTTTTGTGAACAAAATAATATGGTATGAAATTTAATTTTGCTTCAAGCGTTCTCGCATTTTGTTCCTTTTAGCGGAAATGGAGGTAGCCGTTATGAATTAATAGGTAGACAGTGTAAGTGTAATGAAACGCGTTTTTATTTAATAACTGTCATTACACGCTGTTACTTTTAAAACAATTCTTTTATTTTCTTTTTTTATTGAATAAGTACTTTTCCACTCAACAGCTTATACAACCTACCCACCTAAGTCAATTTAGAACATACTTAAATTTATTTGTAGGGTCAGATGTCCAACAATGAAACACAAAAAATTCAAAGTCTCATGCACCTTTTGTTTTTACAGATAGAAGTCTAATTTTTTACAGGTGTGTAGGTAATTTTATTGCTCATCGGATTTCATTTACAATTTTTTTAATTAATATGTCATCAATCGGCAAAAAATTATAAATTAAAAAATGGGAAATGTTTCATTGTGTCCACAGTGGTGTACACTATGAAACACCACAAATTCAACAATGAAACATTAATAGTATTGTCTCGACTTTTGTGTAATTTATGGAGTAGGTGAATAAAAAAAAATGCTTGAGTTAATAATCACAAAAGGATTTATTTATAATTAACTATAATCAGACACTTCAGGTTACCAGTACTATTACTGGTATTATAAAAAATTTAATGTTAATAAAATTAATTTGTGAATTTGTACCCACAAAAATTATTAATTTACCCGGAAAGTACATGATTTTATGCACTTTCACACAATAAAACAAGATGATACACATTGAAATAGTGTTTCATTGTGTTCACTGTGCAACTGTTTCATTGTGAACTAACTAAGGTTTTTTTTACTAATCTCAATTTTTTACCCACTAAATTGTAACACTTTAAGATATAATTTATTGCACATTAATCTACAAAATGTGTGTAATGCTAATTAATCATGAAATTTATGAAATTTTCAACCATACTTTAGTAAAAAATCTATAAAGAATACTAAAAATATTTACTTTTTGTCCAAAAAAAACAAAAGTGCTCTGCAAACACATCTTCTCGCACGCGGCGTCGATGCAAATTGGGCTAGGGCGAGGGGTTTACGAGAGTGTCCTAATGCAATATAATGCACGAACTGGCAACGCAGAATTTTAGAAATATCACAGTGTTTTATTGTGTACCACTGTTTCATTGTTGGACATCTGACCCTACTTACTTTCATGAAAACTAAAACACATGTGCCCAATGTGAAATTAACTTTCTCATTTCCTTTACTATATAAATCCTTATAGATATATATGTAAATCCTCTATATGCTTATCCCCGTTTTTACCAACCATACTCAAATCACTCCCAGATTAATTTATGTCAGTAAGATACCAACTACCTAGTATGTGAGTAAGTATTAATGTACTACTTTACAGACACATAATAATAAAGTTTAATATACTTTACAAATACAATATAATAAAGTGTAATCACTTTACTAATCTCAGTTAGCAAAACAGAGCCTTAGTACTAGTTACGTAGGACGAACCTCGTAAACCCTATTACAATCACAAATAATTCTGAAAAGGCTATAATTTTTTTCTCATTCCCAACTTAAAGCGAAATAAACTTTCTTATTCGCTAAACTGGAATATAAATCCGCACTTCAAAAGCCAAGTGTTAAGAACATGTTAATCCCACTACAGTTTCAACTGCAAGGTGGAAGTGACCTAAAGTTTCAAAAACTCCCGACTTGAGAGTTGAGTGTAGCAAACTTGCGGCCTCGGTTAGGCTAGGAGGTGATGGCAACTTTGTAGAGAATATTGCGGTAGTCGAGGCACCGAATGGAATATGCTCTGTTTTATTTTTCTCATAAAACCATCTTCTTCTTCTTCCTGTTCTTGTCCATTTCCCACGCTATTTGGGGTCGACACAACATGTGTTCATTTGTCAACTCATTATCTACTCTATTTCTGATAAAATCATCACCCGTTTATTTTTATAGTAGGTACATATTTTTGTTTTGCTTTTATCTATGTAACACAGAGTTTCTTGCAGGTTCTTTTCGATTGGAACGGAATTCCGAATATACTTTGCTTTACCCTAGTTAGTTCTTGCAACTCACGAGGATGCGTGGCTCATGGTCGTGTGTGTATCGTATCTGTATAAGTGCGAGCGAGAGCTTGCTTGCACCTGACCGCTCCCACCTAGGCTCCAACAAGCACGCACACTTACGCAATGTTCATGTACACGACGTAACCACAAGTAAAGCTCATGCACCCTCATGAATTGAAAGAACTATAGTAGAGTAGATTTAGTTGACGATTGAAAAGCACTTTATAAAACTCTATTTGAATAAAAAAGTTTCCTATTCTATTTTATTAACTGATAAAAATCTCTAAAGGAAAAAATCTTCTATAACTTTTTTTTATAAAAAAGAGCAATTGGCTCGTTAAAATCATGATGTTTTATTATTTATAAGTTAATACCTATCTAAACTCGTAACCTATGGTACTGACGACCGACGCGAACCATGCGCTTAACGATCAAGAATGGGAAATATACTTTTATAAAAAAATAATGTACCACAAAGTAGAGCATACCTCAGTGAGAGTGGCAAGTCAGGTGAAAATCGAACACGATTTAGCCATCAGCGAAGCGTCGTCAGTCGCACCCCCGCCCCCCACTTGTCTCATCAAATTGAATCTAGTTGCATTCGCGTCAACTACGCGGCGCTACTAGATGCTACTATCTTTGCACTTATGCTACTAACTTCCTGTGTGTATGCTACTGTGATGTGCATGTGGTGTTTATTAGTTGGTAACACTCGATTCACAATACGAATCATTAGGCGTTGCTACATGTAATTTTATGCTTTGAGTAATTATACGCTCAATCTTTAGAAGTAGGGAGGTTAGAGATTCCTAATTGTGTAGTTAATAATAATAATTTATTTATTCACTAGAATGCAGGTACAATGTAATGGAATAGAGAAAATCGAGCTTTATACATTTTACCAGGACTGTGTGAATATTATGCTATAAAATTAAACAAATTAATGTCATTATCTGTAGTTACTATAATAAAGTGGAAGAGTTTGTTTATTTGACCGCGCTAATCTCTGGAACTATAAGTCGGATTTGAAAAATTCTTTTTGTATCTGATAGCTCAATTCTTAAGGAAGGTTATAAGCTATTCAATATCTCGGTACGACTCTTAGAAGCTGAGCAAAAAGAAAAAATAACGCGGGCGAACAATGCGATGCGGTAAGTCGGTGGTCAAGGACGGTCACCCGACGAGAACCGAACAAGAACCGAACATTTTATTCACTTTCATTTTCAGTTATTTTCATTAAAAGTAAAGGTAAAGGTATTTTAAAAATCGCATAAGAATTTTATTCTAATTCCATCTACTAGTATGCAGAGCCCATAATATTTTTACAAGGGCATCTAGAGTTTGATTTGAGAGTGTATACCCTCCCTCCCATTCTTCCTCTATCAAATTGAATTCGCTAGAACTGCATTGCGTAGCTTCATCCAATGAAGCTGTGCGGTTGTTTGTTCGGAACGCTTGGCGCTCGACTGGAAAACGGCATAGAATATAGATATACATATATCGATACGGACGTATTGCTTCTAATTTGTATGGATACCGCAGACATTGATTTTATTGGAAACTAGCTTTAGCTAGATGGTCTACATATCGTCGTATCTTATTAATTCTATTACAAAAGCAGTACCAAATACCTTATTGAGAATAGACTAAAATGTAAGTCGATAAAATGTTCTGCTACCAAAGACTAGCCAATAACAAGACATTAATTCTAGTGGATTTAGTGTATGCAAAAACATAATATTATACACTAGTTGATGCCCGCAGCTTTGCTCGCGTGAACTATTTGATTTTCCAGGATAAGAAGTAACCTATGTCACTCTCCCGGTCCTCAACCATACCCCTACAAAAAATCATGTCGATCTGTTGCTTTGTTGCGGCGTGATTGAAGGACAAACCAAC
This sequence comes from Hipparchia sbordonii, assembly GCA_038048805.1. Lineage (NCBI taxonomy): Eukaryota > Metazoa > Arthropoda > Insecta > Lepidoptera > Nymphalidae > Hipparchia > Hipparchia sbordonii. The sequence continues at coordinate 2,784,636 of CM076113.1, forward strand.
AAACAAACACACTTTCGCATTTATAATATTAGTAAGGATTTGCTATTCCCTATCTCTCATATGGAAAGTATCACTAAAAGTTATTAAAAATGCGAAAGTGTTTGATCATTGTTTTGTCCTTCAATCACTCGGTAACGGAGCAAATAATTGAGGAGAATTTTTATATGAGTGTAGTTGAGGACTCGGAGAGTGAAGTAGACTGACGTAATTGACTTTTTATCCCGAAAAACAATGGTTTAGCAAACATCCATCAAAATTCAAAAAAAAAAAAAACAATTCAAAATTATTTATTTCAGGTAGGCCAACTTGTAGCTCTTATGATACGTCATGACTCTACCACCGGCTGGGAAAGCCGATTCTGCTGAGAAGAGCCGGCAAAAGAAAGCAAAAGGGAGTAACAAACATCCGTCCATCCATTCATTCTCACAAACTTTCGCATAAATATCACAAACTCCTAACCAAGTTCAGTTTGTATTACCTAGTCAAAACTAACTTTGAATACTTTTGAGTTTTCCCCTTCAAAACTATTAACTGTATTCCTAGAATATCGCTGCTCGCTGGTGATTGATAGACGATGTATTTACCCGTATATACAGCTATATATATACAGTAACAATCGCTCAGTCCGTTAAGTGATTTGTCCGCTTGCCTGCATTATTGATGCGCCATACTCCCCGCTTCTATCGCAATTTAACAACACCCGAAACGAAATGGAATGCCTATATTTATTATCTATACATCTATTCTGTAGCGTTTTCGAAAATACCGATGCAAAACTCTGAGGCAGGAATAAAATTCATGATTTAACACTATTTATCTTGTCAATTGTTACAAAAAAAATTGATATTGTTTATTGAAGTTTTTGTAAAGAATCAGCTTGACTGTTCAGCGTCAAATAGTACCTACCTAGTATTCTTAGCTCCATTACTAACCTTTTGAATCAAAATAAAAAACAACCTAAATTCATCATTATAATCATCACTGATGATCACTGACGATGATGATGAATTCTCTATTTGCATCATGAGCAATTCATTTTTAGACGTAACGTAAATATGCCATTAGTTTTAAAAACTTATCTTATTTGTATACTAGATGATACCAACGACTTCGTCCGCGTGACACACACACATACATACATACACACTTTTGCCTTTAACTATAAAGGCGAAAGTTTGTATGTGTACCTATTAGTGTGACTGTCTACACGATAACTTGGTGTAGGTATACAGCTATAAAATCAATATCAACATGATTCAGTAGTAGATGTTCAGCTGAAAACAAAAAAGCGCAGTCGCCTGTAGGAGGCGGAGACAAAAAAACAAAGGCTTCCAAAGAAAGACGTCGCGGCCTTTTTAAAATGGACATTCTTCATTAGAAAAGTCGATGGCATCCTAGAATGTGCGATCTTTTCTTTCAGTCCCGGCGACTTAATGAAATACCTTTTTGATGAAGCCGTAGAAGAAATTTTTTTAGGACGGAAAAAGTTCCTTCGGGATGCTGAAGGTTCGTTTCGAAGTTATTTCAGTACATTAACACCGTTATTCGTAGGTACTTATATAAAAATGTTGAAGTGTCGAAATGACTGCCCCTATGTCTACAGGTTTATTTGAACAATAGTAGGTACAACCCACGAAACATGTTTTTTAAGATCAAGCTTTTATCTGTCTGGTTGTACGGGCTAATTTTCAAAACGGCTGTAGTACCAATTTTGACATAATATTTAGAAACAGGTCTGGTAGAGAGCAGATAGAGAAGCACAAATCAAAACAAATAAGCGGAGAAAGCTATGGGCATTAGCTAAGTTTAAATATTTTATAAAGCAATAGGTTAGAATAAAACTTTAAACACTATGTTTAATATAATTAAAATTGTATATAACTTTTAACTTTATGTAATTTTTAATTTTGCATATATTTATAAATTAAATATAACAGTTGGCAGAGGCATTATTTTTTAACGTTTACTGGCTTGCTCTTAACATAATATTATAGTATATTTATTTTATATCTATATTTTATTGTAATGTAAAGTTGGGTGCTAATCGCCACTGATCGTAGCGCTACGAGGTTGCTACGAGCTAAATTGCTACGAGAATAATTCTATTTTGTTAGTGTTATTATCAGTACAAGACACGCTGCGTGTTTAGAAGAGGAAATTAGAATATTTTGGGCACGTGATGCGTAACACCATCTGGAAATATGAAATCCTTCAACTTATCATGCAGGAGAAAGCGGCAGGTAGAAGGAGGCCTGGGGCCCAAGTCTGCTATTGCAATTGTAGTTCATTTGTCTATCAATGACATGACAATTGTTATTTTTAGCAATTGTCATGTCATTGATAGACAATTGAACCCCTGGGCCCCAAGTCAAATTGCTAAAAGTAGCAATTGAGATGTCATTGATAGACACATGAACTACAATTGCAATAGCAGACTTGGGCCCCTGGCCGCAGAAGGATGGCGCGGCTGAAAAACTTCCTTGCCAATGTTTCGGGAAGAGCACAAGAGCGGTCAAAAGTTGAAATCGCCCTGATGATTACCAACCTTCGCAAGGAGACGGCATATTAAGAAGAAGACTAAAACGAAGAATTGAATAGCATCTAACATTGTAATAAACTTAAATACGAACATCGAACATCAATCCTATCGCCTGAAGCAATACCCAGCTACTCCAGGCTCAAAACGGTGTGTAAAGAACAACAAAATCCGAACGTAATACAATTTCCATGGGAATGGACAGCCATCACAAAGAACATTGTCAAATAGTACGGCACTCAAAAGCAGCCCTAATATCCGATGAGCAAACGACAAACAGTCCAAAAACCAACTTCCCTTTCCCATTACCAAGCAAAGAAGTACTTGAAACTCATCTCTATGATATAAAAAATAGAGGTTATAATAAAATTCTGTAGAGCGGGAACGTTAGTGGTGGGCAATAGTAGTTTATATCGATACACGTTGACAACTTTTGAAGGGGGGCGTGTAGTCAAATAAAAAACTAATATCGGCGCAGGTCGGGCCACGTGCCGCTGGGTCTAAAAGCGGCAATATTGAGATGGTGTTGAGATAATTGCCGTTTAATTTGACGGGATGCGTGTTAGAGCGCTTTGTGATAACACACTCGAGTGTCAGATTCTGTGAAGCGTTAAAGTACCTACCCATATTATGATTGCGTTTGTTTACTTTTAATTTAAAATTAAGGCCTGACTGTAATGTCCAACTTTAACTTATTTTTTTCGACGGTAAGTTAACCCCTGATGCATAATCGCATCTGTTTTTGATAAGTTGGAACTTATCAACATCAGATAAATTTATCATACCCCTTCCAAGTTAGCCCGCTACTATCTTAGCCTGTATCGTCACTTACCATCACGTGAGATCGCAGACAAGACTATCTTGTCATCGAATAAAAAAAAATCAAAAATAAGTCTAGCTTTTGCCCGCGGCTTCGGGCACGTTAAATTAGATTTTTCAGGATTTTCCGAACCCCTATTTTACTTCCTTAGGAGTTGAATTTTCAAAAATGCTTTCGCGAATGTCAACGTCATAAGAGCAATCGGTATGCCAAACAGCCCGATCCGTCCAGTGGTTTGAGCTGGACGTTAATAGATCGATCAGTCAGTCATTCACATTTTCCTTTTATATATTTAGGCTTCATGGAAGTCATTGCGCCTAAGACATTGCAGAATATTAATCCCAACAGTAGTTGTTGTTTTATAATTTATTAAAAATTTAAACAATTAGGTAATTTACTTGTTAAAATGTGTTTAATTTGTCTACCTCCACATGACATAGACTAATAATCTTTTATACCTACATGTTCAGATAAAATAGGCACACATAAACCATAGATACCACCATACCATAAACCACCATAACCATAGATCAGTTGTTAGTCGCTTTGTTGGTTAGTCCACGCCGCAACAAAACAAGGGGTCAATGTGATAGATAAATAAATAAAAAATTATTAAATCTAATAATAAAGGTGCGCAAAGGTGATTTTTAAGTAAAGGCCAGGGCAGACATCGGATATTATTTATCCGAGGACTGATATAATATAGGATTTTTTAATGGCCTAAATATAGACGCACGTGGGAATTACGTACGTTCAAATAGATAGAAAGTGCTTACATCTTAAAATGTAATAACAAACACAATCGCGTCTACTTGTCAATATGGAACGCGCCGATTGATTAACGAACTTGATTGGGGGCACGTGACACATCAAACGCGTCTTTACGCGTTTTGCACACGACGAGCTACGAGTACACGCGTACTTATCACTTGCTTAACACATTGCAAATATTTCCTTACTAGAGCTTTTATACCCGCGTGTGCGTGGAATGAAGTTTTTAAAAGTCCCGCGGGGTTTATTTTTCCAGGAAACAACGGATTATTGCCTATGTCACTCTACAGGTAATCAAGTATCTAGTCCATAACCAATAATATTTATTTATACTCCATAGCTCTATTGCGGCGTGATTGAAGAACAAACCAACCATGGTTGTAGAATAAGGCCCTTCTTATTATGTAGTCGGCGGATGATTTGAGATTTTATTTGTGGATTTAACCACAAATTAAAGGGGGGAGGGGAGGTTTTAACCTATTAAACTTTTACTATTTTCTAATTATAGTACTATTATTAATTATAGTAACTTTTTAAAGTTGCTCAAATTGTTGAGACCACGATGAATATACATAATATCGTACCCTTATTGCAAAAACCGATTATCTGCACCAAAATTTGAGCGAAAAGTTTTTGAGTTATAAGCATTTGAAACTTTAACGACTTAAAAATTAGTTATAATGATGTCCATTTTTAAACAATAATAATTTTTATAAACAAGAAACTATTCAAGAAATGTTAAGTAGGTTAATAATTGAAAAAAACTTACTATTTTTTCAACAAAAAGAAGAAAATAACCGGTAAGGAGCTCACTTAGTTAGTTTTTCCTGAATGTAGAAAAACTACCAAATTTTCAAATTTACCGTTCTGGTAGCTCTAATGGCATTTTTTATTTAATCACTTGTTTTGAATAGTAATAATCATCAAGACAAAAATCGTTTTAGTTCAACTTTAGCCAGTACAGGTGTAAAATAAATATCTTTAGTCGCTTTTGGCTGAAGGTAAAGTAGATTTCATTTAACTTTGTACGTACTAACTGCAGCGCCCTATGGTTTTACCCGAGGAGTTCCCGTTCCCGTGGGAAATGGGCAAGCCTACATTATTTCTTATTATCTCAGCTATCTTTAAAAGAAAGTTTCGTTGAAATCGGTCCAGCCGTTCTAGAGATTAGCTCATTTAAATTATTTCGTTTTATTATATTAGAATAACTAGCTGTGCCTTGCGGTTTCACCTACATTTGTCCCGTTCCCGTAGGAATTTAGGGAAACACTATAACTGTAAACTTTCCTCTCGAATCCCTCTATCTACTGATGAAAACTGATTTAAAATCCGTTGCGTAGTTTAAAAGATCTACGCGTACACAAAGAGGGCCAGACAGCGGGAATCGATTTTATTTTATACTATGTAAAGATAACATATACAGCAGAGCTAAGTTTGCCCGCAAGCGTTGCTATATGGGTGCCCCATTGTAGCTTTGAATCCAGGGTTAATCCCAAGAACACTTTGGAGTCCTCAGTTTTCAAAGGTTCATTATTTATCTTTAAATTTTTACTGACAGTTCTCGGGTTAGGTAATAAAAACTCAACACACTTTGTTTTTTTAGTATTTAAAAGTAGATTATTTGCCGTAAACCATTCAGAAACTTGAGATAATGCATTATTTACATCGTCAAAATTGTCTTTTATCCTATCGACTTTAAAATTCAAAGACGTATCATCAGCAAATAGTACAATATCGCAAGTATTGTGGACAAAATGTGGTAAATCATTTATGTAGACCAAAAACATGAATGGACCTAGAATAGAACCCTGGGGTACACCCATTACTGAGGCTGATCCGGATGATTTTACATGATTGACACATACTCTTTGGACTCGTTCACTGAGATAAGACGCAATGAGACTAAGTGCAAAATCTTTAATGCCATAGTGGCTCAGTTTAAGCAAAAGTGTCTCGTGATCAACGCAGTCGAATGCCTTTGACGACAAATCACAGAAAATACCAATGGCACTCTGTGAGTTCTCCCATGCATCGAATATGTGTTGTAACAGCCTTGCGGCTGCATCGGTTGTTGATCGACCCTTTGTAAAACCATACTGCTCAGTGTGTAGGATTTTATTTAAATTAAAGTGTAAAAGCAGTTGGTTGAGCATTATTTTTCCGAATATCTTGCTGAGAGTTGGCAAAATTGAAATTGGCTTGTAGTTATTCGGGTCACTTTTGCTTCCCGATTTAAAAAGCGGTATTAGCTTACTACATTTCATAACGTCTGGAAAAGATCCAGAATCTACTGATTTATTAAAAATTAAAGCAAGATATGGCGCAATAATATCAATTATGTTATGAATTATTTTAACTGATATCCCCCATAGATCTGCTGTTTTCTTATTTTGTAAAGATTTAAATGTTTTAACTATGTCATATGGGGTAACGTGTTCAAACCTAAATAACTTATTGCACTCAGAGACATTGCTCCTTAGAAGACGATAGACTTCTGCTGGCGAGGAATTCAGAGAACTGGTTGTAGTAATTGGAATATTTTTGAAAAAGTTCTCAAATGTATTTACAATTACTGTATCGGAGTTAATTACATGATTATCACTTTTAAGCTCCAATTTATTATTATTATGTACCTTATGTTTACTCATTTCATCGCCGATGATGTCCCATGCTGTTTTAATTTTATTATCAGAATTGGCAATTTTTTGTTTTATGTGAAGTGACTTTGCTTGTATGCACACATTTTCAAACAATTTAGAATAGTTTCTTACATATTCAATAAACGCGGGGGAATAATTATATTTTTTTCTGCATATAAGTCAAACAGCTTATTTCTACTTTTATAGATTCCGGCAGTTGGCCAGTTACTAAACTTAAGATCTTTAGACAGTCTTTTCTCTATCACCTTAAAGATAGAGTTATATTGTGAGCTTAACAAATCAAAAAACTTTTGATTTGTGAAGATGTTCAAAAACCCTCGTAGCCCAGTTATACAGTAAAAGTGAACTTAAGTTCTTTTACCTGCAATAATTTTAACAAAATATTGAGTTCATTATTCTGCAAAAAGCAACTAATGTTGTTTAGTTCGTTTTTCTTTTTAGATACATCAGCAATTTCTAGTATATTAATAAAAGCTGAAACCTGTTAACGCAGGTTAACATGTATTAACAGAATAATATTGACATAATGATAAATCAAGCAACTACATCTGAAAAGTATTATAATACAATACATTGTTTTTGTGGTATAGATTTATAAATCTAAATTATTTAAATGAGTTTAGTTCTTTTTTTAAGAAGGTAATTAAATCATACCTGTAGGTAGTTGCTTTTAACTCTAGCTATCTCCGTAAAAAAGCGTCGTAGCAGACAATGGGTTTTACCTACAGCTTCGCCGTGAGTTGAGGAGTCGATTGATATATTTAACCTAATTTTGGTACAAAAATGCAGATAATCGGTTTTTGCAATAAGGGTACGATATGTGGCTATATTAAGGCTATATTGACGTAATGCGATGTCTCAACTTAAAAATGCTACGAGCGGCTACGAGCGTAGACCCTATAATAATTATATTTTTACTATTTGTCTACGAAAGTTTCAAACGCGGCCTTTTCTGAAAAAACCACACAAAATAGTGGTAACTTTTCACTGTGACTATCTTCTACTTCTTCTAGTGACATCTTCTAGTAGAGTTGCCTTAATGGTTATTAAGAGTAGTTGTACCTACTTTGTTTACTGCGGCTTTACACAGAGACATCTAGCTCATGTTGTACCACTGGGAAAGATTTTTAAGCCAGGATATTTTTCTTCGTTCAGGCAAATTACAGCATTACAGCACGTCGTATTAGTCAACACATGCGTATTGCATATGCATATGCGTCCAAGATATTCGAACTTTTTTCTCTGCACATTTTTGACTATAGTTTATTTTTCCTTAGCTGTATTAAAAGGTAACCAGATCACAGAAAACATTTTGGCAAAATGCGTAAGCTCCTTGCCGGGCGCTTACGATGTTTAGAAGTTTGATTTTTAACATGGTTTCATCGTCAATGTCCGGAAAGAACGTCCTATGCATGTGCTGTGCTTAGCGCGTCGCTTACGCATTTCTTCTCTTGCGAGAAAAAAGTTGTTTACCGTTTAAGATACCTATAGAAAAATAGAATGTAGGTACCTCTATGCACTTTCCCATGACTGATCACTGTGACGATACAAAATAATAGTTTTCGCTTAGTCACAATTTGTATGAGAGCAGAGACAAATCCAGTGCGAATCACAAACACCCCCGCGGCGCCACGCGACTCGTGCAGGACTTGTAATTGATATCAATACTGTATAGGGGGCGTTGTTTTTTTGTGTAGATGTCTTAATTTCTGTATATTACTAGTGAGTGTATAGGTTCCACAGTACGTGAAAGTGACCAGGTCAAAGTGGCGATGGGCGGGGCATGTTGCTAGGACGACAGACGATAGACTCGCTTGGTACTTGAGTGGACACCACGTACAGGCAAGAGATATGTGCGGAGGCAACCATCGCGCTGGTCTGATGACATCAAGATTGTGGGCAAAACCTGGATTCTCTGGTGGCTGGCACAACACCGACAGGAATAGCGTGCATATGGGAAGGCCTATGTCCAACGATGGATAAAATGAAAAGGCTCGCAAAGAAGAAGAAGACTAGTAAGAGTTTTGAAAGTTCTCCATAATGTTCTCAGAGGTCTGTGATTTCTGCGAATTCGATTTCGGTCAGCGTGGTGGACTACGGCCTATATTCTTCTCCAAGAAGAGACCCGAGTTCAGTAGTGAGGCGTTGATGGGTGTCTGCTACTAATGATGTTGTCGAATTACTACTAGGAATCTAGGAATGAGCTATTATAACTAATAGCTTATACCTAGAAGTTTGTAGTTAACTAGACCTACAATAATTGTGTACCTACACGAAATTTTAACGTAGAGTTTCAGTAAGATTAAATTGATTTCAATTTGTTTATTTTCTATTTATAAAGTGATGAATTTATTTTACATCTGCTTGATAATTTATTGAATGATTGTTAATTCCAGATATGACTGAAAATATAATAATAAATATTGTAAGTGTCAACTTTTAATATTAAGCCGTTTTTTATGAACTTCAAGGCAAAAAAGGGCTAAAAGGTAACTTTGGAAACCATTGAGTAAATGTTGGAACAAATAACGTGATCTAGTCAAATGAATTTATTTTTGTAGGTAAATTGTAAGTCTTGTTTAAAATATTTAACATATTACCAAACCATATAATGAGTTCCAATAAAATACCAGTTTCAACTGAAAGCGCTTCATAGACCAAAAGTTATTAAACATTCATCCATAATGACATAAAAAGTGGAAATGCAGTAAAAGCGTAACTGAGGGAATAAATTAAGTTTCGCCGCCGGAGCAGTCGCCCGATCCGTGCTAAGTGTTAACTCGCGGATAATGAAAATTATTCATCCCCCCTCCCTTTTTGAATATCGTTCACTTTATAACGCCGTGGATATTCGTCCATGGTGTTATAAACCGCTAAGCATTTGTATAATATCGATATATTAGGTATGTTAACGTTCCAATGCTATAAATATTACCGGTAGGAATTTATTTATTATTTATTGCACCAGAAGTAGAAAAAAAGTAAAATTAACAAAATATATTATGTCAGTACAAAAGGGTGGTCTTAGCTAAAAAACGATCTCTTCTTATGGCAGAGAAAAATAATAAAAAAATAAGATGAAAGCATAACATAAAAAATATATATTTTTTAATGTGAAATAACTAGTGGCTCCTATAATAACTGTCTGCTAATTTTTAACCGTCTTTCAAAAAGGAGGAGGTTATCAATTCGGCTAGAATCTTTTTTTTTCTATGTTGTTATTTCTTATAATGTACCTATGTATGCCCCTCTGGGGAAGTGTGTCGGTTTATGAAGAAAAAGAAAAATAAGAAAACGAAAATAATATCATTGTCATCATACAAAGTCTCGACAACTTGAATGTTTACTTTATTAGGTACTATAGTAAAATCGTAGCGTAATCTGTACGCGTCCTAAAAATACTGGTACGAATCCGTCTGGTTTATAATTGAAATATTTATAATTGCGCGTCGGCCTTCCAACCAACGAATTTGCGGAAAACGAAAATACGCCGCGCCAACATTCTACCAATTAAGCTTATACCTATTTATTACAAGCTTTTATTTTACTTGGAATGTATGTATGTATGTTTAGGCCAAATCTTCTTCTTCTTCTTCTTCATCAACTAATGGACGTCCACTGCTGGACATAAGTCTCCTGCATGGACCTCCACAAGCCTCGGTCTTGCGCCGCCTGAATCCAGCGGCTCCCTGCGACTCGTTTGATGTCGTCTGTCCACCTAGTGGGGGGTCTGCCAACACTGCGCTTCCCGGTGCGGGGTCGCCACTCCAGCACCTTGGGACCCCATCGACCATCAGCTCTTCGAACTATGTGCCCCGCCCATTTCCACTTCAGTTTCGCCACTCGCAGAGCTATGTCGGTGACTTTGGTTCTCCTACGGATCTCCTCATTTCTGATTTGATCTCGCAGGGATACTCCGAGCATAGCTCTCTCCATCGCCCGCTGAGTGATCCTGAGCCTTCTTATGAGGCCCATAGTTAGCGACCATGTTTCGGATCCGTAAGTCATCACTGGCAACACGCACTGTTCGAAGACTTTAGTCTTCAGGCACTGAGGAATTTTGGACGAAAAGACATCTCTAAGCTTCCCGAACGCTGCCCAGCCGAGTTGGATTCGGCGGTTGATCTCTTTCTCGAAATTGGACCTACCTAGCTGGACTGTGTGTCCCATGTATATGTATATACTCGTCTACAATTTCGAGTGCAGAGTTATCAACGATTACTGGGTGGAGCGGAGCATGAGCATTAGACATAATTTTCGTCTTGCTCATGTTCATTTTAAGGCCCACCTGTTGAGAAACCCTGCTGAGGTCATTGAGCATTGTATTGAGGTCTCCGAGAGTCTCTGCTATAATGACTATGTCATCGGCAAATCGAAGGTGAGTGATATACTCGCCGTTTATGTTGATGCCAAGTCCGTTCCAATCCAGAAGCTTAAAGACGTCCTCCAACGCAGCAGTAAAGAGCTTCGGGGAGATTACGACTCCCTGCCGCACTCCAGGCCAAATCTTGCAAGCTGAATTATAACAATTGAGCTGATCTGATGGCTCTGGAACCTCTGTAATAAAACGACGTGATCCCATCGAACTTGGGCTCGTAGTATTTAGGGATGATATTCTGATGATTTAGCCAACTACTAAAAGCTTTTTTGTAAATAAAGTTTAAAAAATGGGATTTTCTTTTTTTTTAAATTCAAAATTCAAAATTAATTTATTTCATGTAGGCTAACTTGTAGCTCTTATGACACGTCATAAATCTACCACCGGTTCGGAATTCAGATTCTGCTGAGAAGAGCCGGTAAGAAACTCAGCAGTTGCTCTTTTCAAAAAAAATTTTTTTTTTTTTACAAAGCTATGCTATGTATATAGTGCTTCCACAATTAAGCTTCAAAAATGCAAAAATGCATACGTAGGTACACCAATCCAACGCATGTCAAAATGGGCAGTCAAAGCAGACCCATTCCCGTTGGTGGCACCCGTTCTCGAGCATGACGTATGATCCAGCTATTGCTTCGCTCAACCATTTTTGAGGGAACGTAACAGTTTAACTCGAATTATTTCTTCATGTTGTTTTTTAATTTAAGATTTTTTGTTATATACTGTAAAGGTATTTACAAACAATTTACTTACTACAATAGCAAGCCGCTATGTCGTTGACATTGGGTACAAGACAGCTGTTGTAAATTAAATACAATCTATGGGTAAGTACTCAGGTAGAAACGTAATAAAATAATCACCAAACAAATAGATTCTATGTCTGTAGTTACATAGCTGTCTGGGAAGATATAGTAACAAGGTTGTATTACAATTTTATCTATTATACAATTTCCGTAAATAAGTAAAAGTATGTAAAAATTAATAAATATGAAGAGCGTAAAACATACAAAAGATTAAGTAATTATTTGAAATAATTTTTAGGGAGAGGCCAAATGAACATGTGATTTACGGAGTTTACGTGTTACAGCTTTCTAATAAGTACTCAATAGTTTCTGAGTTAACCGCGGACAGAGGCACAGATAGACGGAGGGGCAGACAGACGGTCGAACAGACTTGGCGGTCGATCAAACTATGAGGGTTCCTTATTGTTTCACCGTGGAACCCTAAAAAGGTAAAGTACATAGCCTATTCCATAAAGGTGGTATAATCCGTAATCGCCAAAGAATTGTCATCCTCAACTACTGAAGACAAAGCACAATACTTAGCCCACAGCCGGCTCGCGCTCGTTACAGCCACGTGAGCGGGGAGGGCGCGGGAGTACAGTCGGCGACGTCATCCCCTCGAGTATTGTGTCCACACAATATAAGCGCAAATAAACCGGATCTCTTGCCGCGCCCGGATGTACTCGCGGCTTTGGTGGCGCGCCTGAGAAATGGCTGTTTTCATTTAAAAAAAAAAATACTCTTAATTTTCCCCTCTCTGTGTAACAACTATGAAATAGAAACTAAACTGAACTCTTAAATAGATTACTAAACTATTTTGAATGAATGATTGAATGAACGAATAAATGAACGAATAAATAAATGTAATGTGTTATTTGGAACACAATAATAAATTATACTGTAGAGTAGAAGCTACTAAAAAATATCACTAGGTTGATACATATATATTAAACAAGCTAGGTAAAGTATATAGCCTATTTTCTAAAGGTGGTATAATCCACAATCTTAGCCCACAGCCGGCTCGCGCTCGTTACAGCCACGTGAGCGGGGAGGGCGCGGGAGTACAGTCGGCGACGTCATCCCCTCGAGTATTGTGTCCACACAATATAAGCGCAAATAAACCGGATCTCTTGCCGCGCCCGGATGTACTCGCGGCTTTTGTGACACGCCTGAGAAATGGCTGTTTTAATAAAAAAAAATACTCTTGATTTTCCCACTCTGTACTATCAAATAGAAACTAAACCGAACTATTAAATAGATTAATAAACTACGAGTATTTTTGTTCTACTGTTTACTGTTAACATTTATGTTGAACTGTTAATTTTCCCAATTTTGAATGAATTATTGAATGAATGAACGAATGAATGAATGTAATGTGCTATTTGAAACGCAATAATAAATGATACTATAGAGTAGAAGCTACTAAAAATATCGCTAGGTTGATACATAAATATTGAACAAGCTAGGTAAAGTAAATATCCTATTTTATAAAGGTGGTATAATCCACAATCTTAGCCCACAGCCGGCTTATGTTCGTTACAGCCACGTGAGCAGGGAGGGCGTGGAAGTAGGTACAGTTGGCGACGTCATCCCCTCGAGAATTGTGACCACACAATATAAGCGCAAATAAACCTGATTTCATGCCGCGCCCGGATGTACTCGCGGCTTTGGTGATTTGTGACACATCTGGGAAATGGCTGTTTTAATTTTAAAAAAATTTTTGATTTTCCCAGTCTGCATTACGATTATCAAATAAAAACTAAACTGAACTATTAAATAAACTTCTAAACTATTTTTATTCTACTGTAAATGTGGAACTGTTAATTGTTCCAATTTTGAATGAATGATTGAATGAACGAATGAGTGAATGTAATGTGCTATTTGGAATGCAATAATAAAGCATAGCTGCCAATTCACTGTGGCGGCACTATGCACGTATGAAAATAGTGCCTTTCAGTGCGATGACACATTTTGAAGGAGACTTTGAGCGCAGCACAAGTGAGATTAAGCCAGACAGCGGTTTACGGTTGTTGTGTGTCTACCCACGTATGCACACAACTGCGTGTGTACATTGCATTGTACATACACACTTCGCACACATGCACGTATGGCAAGTGTAACACATAGGGACAACATATAAAACAGTGCAGGTAACTATGTGTACGTATTAATATGGGCGGGGCGTATGGTTTGAAGAACCGATGGAGGTTGGGGTCTAAGGTACTGGAAACGTAGTGTTAAAAGACCTCTATATATGCGAATGCATGATCTCAAGCGAGTCACTGGCACCTCCTAGATACAGGCGGCAGAAGATCGAGTTCTGTGGCAATTCTTTTCCTACCTAAATTCATCTGTAGTCGTCTAAGCGTTGAGTTAATGTTGATGAAACTACTCGTATGTTTAGTTTAAATGCGTAAGTAGCCCTACCGTTTGTCCTTCAATCCCGCCGCAACACGCGCTACGGATTGACGTAATTTTTTGCATGGGTATAGTTGGGGACCTGGAGAGTGACATAGGTTAATTTTTATCCCGGAAAGTTATAGAATTCCCGCGGGATTTGACAAACTAAATCCACGCGGGCGAAGTCGCTGGCATCAGCTATTTATTAATAAATAATTAATTCCTGGTCTATTAAGCAAACACCAATCAGGTAGTCGCTTTACAGTGCGAATTCATTTTGTCAAATTACAAAAATTGCTTCACAGAATAGCCTTGCGTATTCTTTTACATTTTCGAAAACAAAAGAGCTAAAAGAGTATAATATTATTCCTTAATCTCAAAATAAAGGGAGCATAAAGCATTCACGGGAAGCTGTGTGCGGATAGGCTCAGCAGCTGTGCTCTCTCAGGCTCTGCGAGAATCACTTCGCCAAACATCAACTTGTTTAGATTTAGCCCATTGCCAGTTTAGGTTTAAGATCTTTTAAGCCTTTGTGTTGATGTGAGCCAAGCTGAAAGTCTGTTTATCCGACTGCGGGAAGAAGGAAGAATCTTTGTGATTTTAACAGTCTCAAATGCATTATTACATCGATGGCGTTATCGTATTAATATTATAAATGCGAAAGTTGGATGTATGGATGGATGGATGTTTGTTACTCGATCACACCGCAGTTACAAAACCGAATTGGCTGAGGCACAGAGATAGATTATAGTCTGGAATAACATATAGACTTAAAAATCCCGCGGGAACCTTCTGTTTTTTCGGGATAAAAGGTAGCCTATGTCACTTTCCAAGTCTTTAGTTATACATGTCCAAAAATCACGTTGATTCGTTGCTTTGTTGCTGACTGAAGGACAAACCAACAAATAAAATAAATTTCGCATGAATAATATTAATACCTAATAAATTAAAATAATATTATGTTCCTGTAGTAAATATCGAATGCATAACTGTGTTACAGCAAAACCAAAGTTGGAAGTCGTAAAAATATCTACATAGACGTGACCTCGGATTATTCTTAATGCCTTCATTCGAATGATTTATTCCAGAGTCGGTAGAATAACTTATGATTTTAGATTTAAGTGGCGCTTGAATAATATTATAAATGCGAGATTGTGCTTGTTTGTTGGTTTGTCTTTCAATCACGCTGCGGATCGACGTGATTTTTGCATGGATATAGTTGAGGACCTAGACAGTGCTATAAGCCTAATATACTTTTTATCCCGGAAAATCAAAGAATTCCCGCGGGAATTTAAAAACTAAATCGCATCAGTTAGTGCATGATATGATAACATTGATGTATGATATAGTTATGGTTTCGCAGCCAAATAATAATAAGTAATGTTTTTATTTCAGACAGTTTGACCATATCAAAAAATAAACCGTTATGTTAGTAACTAGCTTTTGCCAGCGGCTTTGCTCACTTTAAGTTCCATTTTTTAAATCCCTATTTTATCGCCTTAGGGGTTGAATTTTCCAATATCCTTTCTTAGTAGATCCCTATGCCATAATAGCTACTATTTGTCTTATTTCAGCCCGACCCGTCCATTGACTTGAGCTGTGTGTTGATAGATCAGTCAGTCAGTCAGTCACCTTTTCCTTTTAAATATTTAGAATTTTAGATTATAATGAAGATGGGTTCCTATACACTACTCTGTAATAAAACGACGTAATCCCATCGAATTTGGGCTCGTTTGTTTAATCCAGGATCTGATTTTGTAGCCTGCTACGAAAAGCTTGTTTTTTAAAAATAAAATTTTTAATTTAGGTACACTTGTTTATATCAAATTAAAGCGGGTTTGTAGTATACTCATGAATTAGTATTAAGAATTATTTAATCAACGATTAATTTTAACAGCTCGATAATTCTTGTAGCGCATGACATCACTCCACCGAAACACGTTCAAGACACCCCCCCACGTTTATTACAAGTAAAATTAAGAGGACCAGTGACAGTGTGGACGATTTAAATGAATCTCACTTACCCCTTATCTGGTTTTACTATGCATAACCATACGAAAGCCATTTTCAACTCTAAACATAAGATTTAAAGTTTAATTTACTATGTAGGTTTTGTTGACAATGGTACTGCGTTTGATCGTGGCATTATCCTGACAATAGTGCTTCGCATTGAACTTACGTTGACAAATACTTGTTGTTAAATTTTCAACCTTATTTTGTGTGTGCTATGGTTGGTTCTGGTGGGGTGTAAGTGACAATATCACCACAGGGGTCGAAAAAATCCAGCCCTCGATTGTGACGCCCCGCGAAGTAAGCTATGATCTGTTCCTATACTAACATGTTGTTGCTAAAGTTGGGGAATTAGATAACGATTAAAGCTTCTAAATTAGGCGTTAGTAATTTGTCATTTATTGAAAAGTTACAGAAGCGTAATTATTCAAATTAACGTCGGTATAAGTAACAAGACAGTATGAGCGTCGAAAGTTCTTTTAGTATGGACCAACAGCGAACTTGTCTAAGAACGAAAAAAATTAAGTTGTTGGCTGTATTAATCCAAGAAGAAGAGATAAATAAAGGAAAAATTAATCTACAATGTAACATACCTGCCAAATATACCTAAAATTCCAAACACTGCTTTGGTATAATTCTATTCATCGTACTTAATTATTAAATAAAAAAACCGCTGCGGTGACATTAATGAGGTCTTAGGTTTAATTTAGTTTTAATTTTAGAAGTAATTTAATATTTATTTCAATTTTAGTTTAATTTATCGAATAAAGTAAAATATATTATCTATTAATATGTAGCGTATAAGTAAGTATAGATAAATTAATTAATACAACACTTTCCAGTCATTTCAAAAAGAGACCCATATTAAAACTCGCACTGCAACACAGATTAGGACCTATGAATAGGAGTAATGAAATAAATATTTTGCCGGTGGGGCAGATTCGGTAACGCCTGGCTGCTCGAGCCCCCAATTTGGCGAGCCGGCCGTTCCATAAAACACCCGAATTGTTTGCAGTAAAGTACCATGAGAGATTGCGTGAGATTGGGCGGAAACTAACTACTGCTTTTTGTCAGTTGGAGAATGCTGGAATAAATCATTCGAATGAAGGTATTAAGTGCGTATAATAAATCGTAGGGCCAGGTCATGTCTATGCGGCTATTTTATTTTTCCGCTATTTTTTATTTCGATGACATACTAGCGTTTTATTTCCGTTGTCATGTCATTATTTCAACTGATGGATATCCACCGCTGGACCTGGGTCATAAATGCCACAAGATGGCTTACATGAAATAAATAATTTTTAATTTTTAATTCAGCGCCAGCGGCCTAATGTACCTATAAGATTTTGGGCGAAAACTTATTATGACCCTTTTTCGGTTAGTGAATGCTGGAATAAATCAGTCGAATAAAGATATAGGGTTAGGTCATCTCTATGCGGCTATTTTATTGTTCCGCTATTTTTTATTCCGATGACATATTAGCGTTTTATTTCCGTTATTGTCACTCTGTCAACCGAAGAATATCCATCACTAGACCTGGGTCTATTGAAGAACGTTCATGTTATCCAAACTGGTTATAAAGCTTTGACTAATAAGAGCCTCAAGTTGGCCTGCATGAAATAAAAAAGAATTTAGAATATAGCGTCAGCGTTTATGAAGTTTTGCGTGAGATTGGGCGAAAACTTAGGTACTATGGCTTTTTGTCAGTTAGAGAACACTGGATTAAATCATTCGAATGAAGGTATTAAGTGCGTATAATATAGGGCCAGGTCATGTTTACGCGGCTATTTTATTGTTCCGCTATTTTTTATTTCGGTGACATATTAGCGTTTTATTTCCGTTGTCATGTCATTCTTTCTACCGACGGATGCCCACTGCTGGACATAGGTCTCTTTAAAGGAATTTAGGGGACTAATATACCTGCTATAAGAGTAGGTATACCCACGTATATGCGTACCTTTAGTAAATATCAAACGTTGGGCCCCAAACAATCGACTTTCCTTGGTTTCTACAGCTTCGACTCTTTCACGCATACTCTTAAGTACATAATATATGTGTTGTTTTGTCTATTCATGCTACAGAGACGATGCTCTACAAAGTTCGAACCCAATCTACGCGTACCTATTGTTTAAACCCGGGTAGCGTACATAACATTAGGTACATTTTGTTCTGCATAGTCGTAGTTGTACATATAGGTAGGTACAAGAGGCAAATCAATGTGTTCAAATAGTTTCTAAGTGTCCGTCTGTTTATTAGATTTACAAAGGAGACAAGGGTCTGTTTCCCTAATATGTAATTTATGGACACAAGGATTCTGCTCTGTTCACAATGTGTCTACATAGTATTTCGATTAGATGTCACAGAAATAGAAATCTGCTATATTATTGTTATATATATTATTTTTCTGGTGGGAGGCTTTGGCCGTGGCTACTTACCGTCAAAGACGAGACGCCAAGCGATTTCGCGTTCCGGCACGATGGCGTGTAGAAACCGATTAGGGTTATGGGTTGAAGTACACTACCATACCCGTTCCAAGTTAGCCCGCTACCATCTTAGACTGCATCGTAACTTACCATCAGTTGAGATCGCAGTCAAAGATTATCTTGTCATCGAATAAAACATAAAGGCTACATTTAATATTAATAATTTTTCCTGATTATTATTAAACAGAACCACCCGGAAATCGAACCCGAAACCATGCTAGCCGACTATTCGCACCACCGCACAACAGACGTCAAATCAAATACGCAATAAAGGACCCATTACCACAGAATTTGCAACCTACTTTGTATAACAAAAAAAAAAGGTTACAACTAACAGCAGGGGTGCTCCAAAACACGATAAAAACATCTCCAAGCAAATTCAATAAGAATCAAACCCGCGACGCATGTGTTCAAGTACCATTATACACTATTCGCACCAATGCACACGTCATAATACCAAAATTACTATGCCAAAGTTCCATGTTTCATACTATTTGTATGAGATAAAGGGCTCTGTCAATGTGTAATTTGGACATGTTACATTTGTTCGCGGTACTTGTTTAATTGATATGGAAAAATCATAGGGGCCTGTGTATGGGCCGTGGGCATAGCCCAACGGGTGGTTATAAGTACCTGCGTACGAACTTTGAGGTTATTTCGCGATTATGTATGTCGCAGACGCGCCAGCAGGTATAAAATCACGAATTATACCTCGCCGGTACCCTTTATTACATTTCACATCACATCGCACTAATATTATAAAGGCGACAGTTATTTGTATACATATGTGTGTGTGTGTGTGTGTGTGTGTGTGTGTGTGTGTGTGTGTGTGTGTGTGTGTGTGTGTGTGTGTGTGCGTGCGTGCGTGCGTGCGTGCGTGTGTGCGTGCGTGCGAGCGTGTGTGTGCGTGCGTGTGTGTGTGTGTGTGTGTGTGTGTGTATGTATACATACATATATAATAGTTCATACTCAGGATTACACACATAGGCTTTATCCCGGAAAATTAAAAAGTTCTCACGGGAATTACAAAAACCTCAATCCACGCGGACGAAGTCGCAGGCATCAGCTAGAATGATATAAAAATAATTCTTTGAATTTCAGCCTGTTGGACTAAAAATGCAGGCTGTAAAGTTGCCTTAAATTTTAGATTAACATTAACATGTCTTCAATATACCTATACCTTGACATAATTGTGAATAGAAAGGTCTTTTAGTCAAATTAACTTTTACAAAGTGCTTTTGAATTATTATACGAATCTATAGCTGGTTCGGACTGCCTTCTAACCGAGAAGACCAGCAAGAAAGGTGTTTACTCTTTTAAAAATTATTAAAAAAAAATTGGATTGCAATTAATAAAAAATACGCCACAGTACAAAAACATACAAACAAACACACAAAACATACAAACTTGACTCTATTTTTACTGAACATTTAAGTAAATATTTTAGAATGTTATCTGTGATCTTTAGTTCGGAACGTGAATGAAAATATTCATTTTCAATTTCACATTGAATTCTAGAAGATCGCATGTGTATTAAAATAAAATAAATATTGATTTAATAAAAAAAAGACGTGTGGCACTCGGGGACTGCCGCGGTAAAGCTAATGCATAGTATTTTTTATCAACGCCATCTAGCGGTGAGAGGAGTTCCGTGTCAGGTTATTTTCGTTACATAGATTCGGTCTCCACGCTCAAGGCCCGCGACAGAAGCTATGCAATAGCTTAATATGAGTTTTTGTGACTTATGTGCTTTAGTCTGCTGACCCTAGAACTTGTCGTCTCTGCAGTATTATTCTTTGACCGTATTTCATTGTTGCATCTAACCATGGTTAGACGCAAGCGTCAGCATTAAACGCTCAATTGATTTCACATTATTGTGTGAATCTGTAAGCAATGCTATAAAAACCGCAAAATACAAAGGTCTTCACTTTTACTTATTTTCGATTGAAACGTGTTTTAACCGACTTTCAAAAAAGAAGAAGGTTCTCAATTCGTCGGAATCTTTTTTTTTATGTATATACCCCAATTACTCGAAGACGCCTGGACCGATTTAGAAAATTCTTTTTTCGTGTACTTCCCAGGTGGTTCTATTGTCATCAGGCCAAAATCTGATGATGGGATCCTGGAGAAATCGAGGGAACTCTTCTTTTATAGGCCAATTGGTATAGGTACCTACTTTGTAGTGGCGTTTGAAGTCGTTTTTGTAAAAAAAATTTTTACGTTTAAGATTGAATGTTGAGCACCTTAGTGAAATATGAAAATATTTTGAAAGATTTTGCTTTTGTGAGTTAGAAGTTATTATTCATCGTTGAGTTTTCTAATTTGTGGTGACCAGGTACGTCTCTAGGACATAAATCTGAATATATATAAAAGAAAAAGGTGACTTACTGACTGACTGACTGATCTATTAATACAGTGCTCTAACCACTGGACGGATTGGGCTGTTTGGCATACAACTATCATGACGTAAGCATGCGCTAAGAAAGGATTTTTGAAAATTCAACCCCTAAGGGAAAAATAGGGGTTTGAAAAATCGTCCTTAAAACGTAGGCGAAGCCCCGGGCAAGCAAGCTAGTTAGCTATATAATCCGTCGCAGAAAAGTAGGTAGATAAGTACTTATATTTTTTCCACACCCCCAATTTTTTCACTAAACTTAGCACGTTGATGTCTGGTAGGAGGCTTTGGCCCTGGCTAGTTACCACCCTACCGTCAAAGACGCCAAGCGATTTAGCGTTCCGGCACGATGGTGTGTAGAAACCGATTAGGGATATACCGTAGCCCGCTACCATCTTAGACTGCATCGTCACTTACCACCAGGTGAGATCACAGTCAAGGATTATCTTGTCATCGAATAAAAAAAAGTTAAAACTCATACTGTTTACTATCTTTAGGTACTTTTTACACAAACAAGCTAAGCTATGACGCCGTGTGAGGTTACTCAAACAAACCAATTGACAGACAGGAAAAAGCCGTGATTAAAGTTATCGTGATAAGGCGCGAATTAACTCAAGGAAACAACGGGATATTTCAGAGCTTTTATTTTGGGTGGTCTCGACTTTACTTATACGTCTTATACTTTATTATTGACTAGCGGCCCGCTCCGGCTTCGCACGGGTATAAAATATATAGCCTATGTCATTCACTGTTAATGGATGTTATTATACATATAAACCTTCCTCTTCAAACACTCTATCTATTAAAAAAAACCGCATCAAAACCCTTTTGCGTAGTTTTAAAGATTTAAGCATACATAGGGACAGAGAAAGCGACTTTGTTTTATACTATCTAGTGACTGGTGACTAGTGATATAAAATGTTCTATGCATTACGTTACGTTACGTTACAAAATAGTTACAACAACAAACTAAAAACTTGACTCTATAACTAAACTACTTACTATATTTACATACCTATTTAAAAAATAGAGTCAAGTTTGTCATGATCAAGAGCCAAGAGACTTCACACGGTTTAATATTCGCGGAAAGATATTACATCGTGTATTAAAACCACAGTATATTTGTATAGTTCTAATAAGAAACTAAGATTACACACCCCAAGATCTTAGAACTGTGTAAATTAACTTCCCACACTGTTTCAATCTGCAAACGCGGTCTATTGTTTAAAAGTGCTATTTTTAAATAGTTATATTTAGCAAAATACATTTTCAAGTTCTGAATAAATGTTTCATATATTATATGAAACACAGTCGCGTCGTAGTATTTCAGAATTTTGTGTCTAGGATTCGATTCCGGTGTTAATTTTTTTATTGAAGCCTATTTTGATTGAATGTTAAACACATAGTGAAAATTATGAATATTAAATCTTGATAATAAATCTTAAATAGATTATTAAATATTAATTGATTCAAATTTTGAAAGTTCTAACTTTTTGTGTTCATCATGAACCCATTCGTCTCACTACGGAGTCGCAGGGAGGCGCTAGATTCAGGCAGCGCAAGGCCGAGGCCTGTGGAGATCCTTGCAAGAGACCTATGCCCAGCAGTGGAGGTCTATCGGTTGATAAAGAAGAAAAAGAGGAAGACTCAGCTAGGTGTGCAGATTTCTTCATGATGTTTTCCGTCACCGGTGAAGCATGTGATATTTAATTATTTTTTTTAAAGAATATTACCCAAACTGAACTTGACTTATACTCTCCTCTCACCTCCAAATAAGTGAAAAGCTTGTGGTAGGAGTGGCTACGACAATAGTGCAACGGGTGGGGTTCGAACTTGCGACCTTTCAGATTTCAGTCCACACCTTTAACCGTTGGTAACTTCGAAAAATCTATCAATCTTGCGACCCCCCGAACAGGAGAAATCACTCAATCCACAGCTTTGTTGCAACGTGATTGTAGGACAAACCAATAAGCAATCACACTTTCGCATTTATAATATTAGTAAGTAGGTATATTATTGTTGTGTTTTATTTTATTTATATGTTACGGTAAATGTGATAAATGCGATAATTATTAATAATTTTCGGTAATTATTAATAATTTTCGCATGATTTGGTAAATGTGATAAATACTATGAAATTCATCACTTTTATCGGTTATTATTAATAGTTCACAACTGTCTTTGGTAAAAGTGATAAATCAAACAATAATCGGACTGAGAGACTTTCTAACCCCCACCTAACTCCTTCTTCCTGCCACCCTTTAATCTCACTAACGATAAAAAAAATTGAGTGCAGGTATTTCTGAGTGATCATGAAAAAAATGACTACCAAAGCTGTTACTAACCATTACTATATATATAGCTACTCGTGCTGATTCACTGATTGACTGACTGACTCACTGACTCATTGATCACCTCTCCTGTAAAATTTTGTACGGAAAAATTTTTTTTCACTCACGGTTTCGTATATAGGAGAAAAATTCATTCGGAACAAAAATATGGAGAGAGCTGATGATTGAGGATTTCGGAGACGGGTGAGGAGCACCGGCCAGGGTATTGAAGATAGGTGGGGGGTGTTCAACCAAATGTCACTCGAAACTTCATCCAATTGGCAAAATTCCAAAATGGCGGATTCAAGATGGCGGCCATACAAATTTCGTCGGTGTCTATCTCGGAGACTATAAGAGATGGAAGAGTGATTTCTTGGAAAAAGGTGATCAGGACCCGAAGATCTATTTGATGAATAGAAAAAAAATTCAAGATGGCGGATTTTTTTTTATTTCATACAAAATATATGCAAGACTTTAATAAGGTTCCTTTTCCAAATTTCTGATGGTTTCGTATAGAGGACAAAAATTCATTTGAAGGAAAAATATGGAGAGAGCTGATGGTTGAGGATTTCGGAGACGGGTGAGGAGCTCCGGCCAGGGTATCGAAGATAGGTGGGGGGTGTTCAACCAAACGTCACTCGAAACCTTATCCAATTGGCAATGAGCCGAAAAAAACCTCCAAAATGGCGGATTCAAGATGGCAGCCATACAAATTGCGTCGGTGTCTATCTCGGAGACTATAAGAGATGGAAGAGTGATTTCTTGGAAAAAGGTGATCAGGACCCGAAGGTCTACTTGATGAATAGAAAAAAAATTCAAGATGGCGGATTTTTTTTTATTTCATATAAAATGTATGCAAGACTTTGATACGTTGCTTTCCGCTGATGGTTTCGTAGAGAGGACTAAAATTCATACGAAGGAAAAATATGGAGAGAGCTGATGATTGAGGATTTCAGAGACGGGTGAGGAGCACCGGCCGGGGTATCGAAGATAGGTGGGGGGTGTTCAACCAAACGTCACTCGAAACCTTATCCAATTGGCAAAGAGCCGAAAAAAACCTCCAAAATGGCGGATTCAAGATGGCGGCCATACAAATTGCGTCGGTGTCTATCTCGGAGACTATAAGAGATGGAAGAGTGATTTCTTGGAAAAAGGTGATCAGGACCCGAAGGTCTACTTGATGAATAGAAAAAAAATTCAAGATGGCGGATTTTTTTTTTCCATACAAAATATGTATATGCAAGACTTTATACAGTGTCTTTTCAAAATTTCTGATGGTTTCGTAGAGAGGACTAAAATTCATACGAAGGAAAAATATGGAGAGAGCTGATGATTGAGGATTTCAGAGACGGGTGAGGAGCACCGGCCGGGGTATCGAAGATAGGTGGGGGGTGTTCAACCAAATGTCACTCGAAACCTCACCCAATTGGCAGAAAGCTGAAAAAAACTCCAAAATGGCGGATTCAAGATGGCGGCCATACAAAGGGTCTAGCCGGTTAAGCATGGGAAAGCTGCACCAGCGTGTAATGAAGAGTTCTTACCTTGTGATTATTGTACTCTATCTAAAACATCTTTATGCTTAATTTCAGACTTCTACCCCTGATAGTTAGGGAGTAATCGGGGTGGCAACCCTTATCGTTAAATTTGATTTTTTCCGAAACTATTGGAGGTATCTTAATGAAACTGAAACTGTATATATATGTCTATGAGTTACATATTATATATTTATTTCAGAATTTTCCCATTTTGAAAAATGGTGAAAAACGAGAAGTAAAATTTTTGGGGGTGATTTTTTATACTAATCCGCGAAGTGACAAGGTTGAAAAAAATACAGTTGTTTTGTTTAATAGTTAGCTATTATATATAAAAATTGTAAAAATATCGAATTGGGAATCAGTAAAAAAAATGAAAATATGTTAGGGACGATATTTGATATGAAGTGATAAATCTATGAGACAATATTTAGAATAAAATATGTCTGGCATCATTTATTACTTATAACAATAAATAAACATTGAACGCAAATAGGAAAATATTTTATTTACATTTTGTCATTAAAAATTAACAGTTAGCAATACATATTATTTATTCCATGTAGTGCTATGTGTGTTTTCATTTTCGCTACAATAAACTAGTACTGGCATGTGTTATATTATGATTCTTATGCGCGCTCATTTCAATAAGTTATAACAAGTTTACTAGCGACAAGAAATCAATAAAACTATTATCTTTTTGAGGGCTTACACATTAAAGCTTATGGCAAAGGCTTCATTACTTAATGCAGTAAGTTTTTTGCGGTTGTTTTATGTAAAGTTTAGTAGATCTTCAAATTGCATAATTTTTTCGTTTTAAAACAATGCATAAAATAGTTGTTAGTAACAGTAGACTTGTAGAGGACAGATGTGTTCATTGTAAAGTGCTTATCAGGAAAACCACTAAACAAGAAAAGCGAATCTTTACAGATGAAGAAGTAATTAGATATCAACCTTATTTTAAAAATATTGTGCAAATCGGATCTATATTTTGTCATAAATGTAGAATGATAATATATAGAAATAAGCTACCTACAGCATCTACGAGTAATGACGATAATATTGAAGATGAAAATAACGACATTGATTTAGAGGATCCAGAGTGTAAAGTATTTTACCGTAGGTCTTCACGTAAAGAATATGTAGAACTTCAGATTAAAAGAGTTAAAATAACTCATATATACTGTACATTATGTCAATTCGATAAATGAGGGCTCAGCTTATTTTCCAGTAAAGCAAAACATTCTTTTGTCATACGAAAATACTTATAAAATTGAGTCTCGTCATCCAAAAGTTCTTTGTAAAGAGTGTGGTATTCTCCTTCTTGTTCTCTTTTCTGCCATGTAGGATGTACAGAAAATCTTCTTTTCCTCTTGACGGCCGTAGCTTCTTCGTCATCTAAAGCAATAGCGATTAAAGCCAATTCTTCAAATGAAAAATCCATCTTTCCAGCAATTAGAGCCCTCAAAAAGATAATAGTTTTATTGATTTCTTGTCGCTAGTAAACTTGTTATAACTTGCCTATTGAAATGAGCGCGCATAAGAATCATAATATAACACATGCCAGTACTAGTTTATTGTAGCGAAAATGAAAACACTCATAGCACTACATGGAATAAATATGTATTGCTAACTGTTAATTTTTAATGACAAAATGTAAATAAAATATTTTCCTATTTGCGTTCAATGTTTATTTATTGTTATAAGTAATAAATGATGCCAGACATATTTTATTCTAAATATTGTCTCATAGATTTATCACTTCATATCAAATATCGTCCCTAACATATTTTCATTTTTTTTACTGATTCCCAATTCGATATTTTTGCAATTTTTATATATAATAGCTAACTAATAAACAAAACAACTGTATTTTTTTCAACCTTGTCACTTCGCGGATTAGTATAAAAAATCACCCCCAAAAATTTTACTTCTCGTTTTTTACCATTTTTCAAAATGGGAAAATTCTGAAATAAATATATAATATGTAACTCATAGACATATATATACAGTTTCAGTTTCATTAAGATACCTCCAATAGTTTCGGAAAAAATCAAATTTAACGATAAGGGTTGCCACCCCGATTACTCCCTAACTGTCAGGGGTAGAAGTCTGAAATTAAGCATAAAGATGTTTTAGATAGAGTACAATAATCACAAGGTAAGAACTCTTCATTACACGCTGGTGCAGCTTTCCCATGCTTAACCGGCTAGACCCTTTCGTTGGTGCCTATCTCGGAGACTGTAAGAGATGGAAGAGTGGTTTCTTGACAAAATATGATCAGGAGTTGAAGGTCCACTTGATGAACAGAAAAAAAATTCAAAATGGCAGAATTTATTTTTTTCCCTACAAAATATATGCAAGACTATACGCGGCTCTTTTACAAAATTTCTGATGGTTTCGTATAGAGGACAAAAATTCATTTGGAGGAAAAATATGGAGAGAGCTGATGGCTGAGGATTTCGGAGACGGGTGAGGAGCCCGGCCAGGGTATCGAAGATAGGTGGGGAGTGTTCGA
This sequence comes from Hipparchia sbordonii, assembly GCA_038048805.1. Taxonomy (NCBI): domain Eukaryota; kingdom Metazoa; phylum Arthropoda; class Insecta; order Lepidoptera; family Nymphalidae; genus Hipparchia; species Hipparchia sbordonii. Next base: position 2,812,248 of record CM076113.1, read on the forward strand.
ACAAAAGTCACTCGAAACCTCATCCAACTGGCAGTGAGCTGAAAAAAAATAACAAAATGGTGGATTCAAGATGGCGGCCATACAAATTTCGTCGGTATCTATCTCAGAGAGTATAAAAGATGGAAGAGTGGTTTCTTGGAAAAAAAGTGATCAGGACCCGAAGGTCTACTTGATGAGTAGAAAAAAATTCAAGATGGTGGATTTTTTTTATTTGATACAAAATAAAAGCAAGACTTTGATACGGATTTTCAAAATTTCTGATGGTTTCGATAGAGGACCAAACTTCGTTTGGAGGAAAAATATGGAGACAGCTGATGATTGAGGATTTCAGAGACGGGTGAGGAGCACGGTCAGGGTGTTGAAGATAGGTGGGAGGTGCTCGAACAAAAATCACTCGAAACCTTATTTAGTTGGCACAGAGCTAAAAAAACCTCCAAAATGGCGCATTCAAGATGGCGGCCATACAAATTTCGTCGGTGTCTATCTCAGAGAGTATGGAAGATGGAAGAGTAGTTCCTTGGAAATAGATAATCAAGACCCGAAGGTCTACTTGGTGGACAGAAAAACCGCGGTTCGCTTTAGCGAGCCGCGCACCCACGCACCCTACTAGTAAGATATATAACTAACAATAAGGATTTCTTGATACAATTTCTATTCTATTTTTTTCTATTCAAACAAACAAACAAATATAGGTCGAATAGTGTGTCAGAACCGAAATGGCCAACCTCGACTCCACGTAGTCTTGTCTGCCCTACCCCTAGAGTGTTTTTATGAAGCGCGAAGCCAGAAGCTCGCAAAGGAGGTCCTGAATGAAGCGAGCCTACAAGGCCGAGTGAAGCGAAGGGGGGAGGTGGCGAGCGAAGCGAGCCGGCGACCTCCGTAGCGAAACGAAGGTCGAGTAGGTGAAGCTGAATGAAGGGGCGACGGAGCGAGTCTTCTGGCGTAGCCCATTTGATTTATAACGAAGCGCAGCTTCCGCTACAGCCTTGGTGGTAATGATTTTTTTTTACCACCCAAAAATCCTTACAGTTGTGATAGGGGACACCTTCACACTTCTTACCCCTCCCTCTCCTGCCGCACGATACTAAATTTTTATCTATTTTTTTTATAACCACCCAAAAATACTTGCACCCAGAAATCCAGTGTTAGTTAGGTTAGAAGGCTGTAATGGGGAGAATGGAAGGTCGTAATCCCTCCTACTCCTTTCTCCTTTCCCCTTACACTCTTTCAAGTCCCATCCGTCATAACTTAGTGAAGTTTTGCCCGAATCCACTCCCCTGAACCCCTCCCTTCTTCTTAGCAGCCACTATACTAAAGAACACCCTAAGTTTACGACGGTTTACCTACAAACGTATGTTATTTTTAGAAATTAATCACATTTATCAAAAGTAAGGTGTAATTATTAATAATCACTGAAAAAAGTGAATAATTTATCACTTTTATCAGCAGTCTTGGTAATTATTAATAATTTTCGGTAATTATTAATAATTTTCAATTAATCACATTTACCGTAACATATACACAAAAAATCTTCTTTAACTAGTAGGAGCTGCCCTCCTGAAATCAGTCTGTTTAGTGCTTTACGTACAGTATAGTGGAATTGGTATAAGTTCTTGTAATTCACGAGGGCACGTGGTTCATGGTTGTGTGTGTGTGTGTCGTATCTATGTAAGTGGGAGAGAGAGCTTGCTCGCGACTGACCGCTTCCACCTAGGCTCCTGACAGGCACACACACATGACACAACGTGCATGTACACGACGTAACGACAAGTAAAACTCACGCGCCCTCGTGAATTGCAAGAACTTATATTATTAAGGCTGTTTAATGATAAAGACAAAAACAAAAATATCGCTATAAAAATGGTTGAAAAGCCTCATTTTGGTGTGCAAGCATCATAAATTAGATAACTTGAACGTTACTTTCGTTTCGTCACACGTTATCATCGAGATTTGTGAAGTTTTCGTAACGCAGTATCTTTGTTTTCTCAGTGAGTTGATATGCACGTTTGTACGTTTGTCTACAGATTGACAGAAGAATTCTTAGTACAAGAGCAGTGAGTCTAAATTTAGTCCCAATTGCGTTCTGACAATTTTTATATTGAAAATCTGTCAAAACGTCAAATCCCCAAGATGAAATTGACACTAATGCCCGTTTTCCCCAACTATACCTATATCATCCCTTAAGTAGAAGTCTCTTTATGTATGTAGCCCCTAAATGCCATTTCCTGCCCCTTACCTAATGTCATTTCCACCTTCTCTCCTAGCGCCTACATGTAGTTTGTACAATGTAGATACAAGCTTCTCTATGCACTACTATTTAATAAACTCGCAAAGTGGTTTTTTAATCTTTTAATTCTACTTGTTTATTCTATTTTTTGGTAAATAAATATATATTCATTTTTTTCATTTTTCAAACATCATCATTAACATCATTAACTTTGAAACTTTTCTATGAAACTTTTAGAACCTATTTTCTATTTTCTACACTATTGAAAACAAATATCGTGCTCCCGCTCTTTGACTATTTTACATAAACAATGCCCCAATTAAAACAATCCGTTTTATCTGTTCGTGTAAATAGAAATGGAAACTCGTAGATAGGAATTTTTTTAAGATTTATCTCATCAGTTTGTCCTGCATTTCGCAATTCTTAACATTTGAATCTTTATTGCCTACTTATGAGTACGTTGCTTGTTTATGATTGTACATAATTACTATGTATTTATTATATACATAATTTTTTTTGATATCCAGTACAATAAAATATATAGCTATATAGTGCCCGCGTGAAATAGTGCCAAGAATACTGGCTTCTGGACTGATTGTTTACGCAATAATATAAACGTAAAAATTCTTTTTACATAACCAACTTCAAACGCTACTACAAAGTAAGTAGGTAGGTATATCAATTGTGCCTATATGAGAGTTCCTTCGATTTCTCCAGGATGACGAGTCATCAGATCCTGACCTGATGACAATGGGACCACATGCGAAGTATACCCTTTCAAACAAAAAAAGAATTTTCCAAATCGGTCCAGGCGTCTTTAAAAAATCGGGGAACATACATAAAAAAAATAAAAAAAAGATTCCGACGAATTCAGAACCTCCTCCTTTTTTGGAAGTCACGTATATTTTTTTTATGTATGACCAATTGACCACGCATAACTTTTCGCAGAGTCGTCCGATTTTGATGATTTTTTTAATGGATAGCGTCTACCTTGAAGTTGGTCCCATTTTTTGAAAAAGAAATACCACCTCTAAGTGTAGCCGCACACAGTTTTCCCAATTCTATCACGCATAACTTTATACTGGGTTATCCGATTTTGATGAATTATTTTATTGAATAGTGGATTTACTTACCTACCTCAAAATTGGTCCTCATTAAAGCTATCTCGCAGCCATGCTTAAAAATAAAGCAACGTAGTTAAGCAATCTGCTATACTTAAAAAAATAAAGCTATTAAAGTTTGTCGCCGACTCAAAATTAGTTACTTACATTGGCTTAGGTAGTCAGTCTAAAAAGATTTATATTTTATTTTTCCCTTTAAGTTCCTCGTACCGTCGGTTCAATTTTTTGTAAAAAGTAATTATATAAGCACTTTCAAAGATACACATTACAAAGTACCTACTTGGCGTCGGTAAATACACAAATACGCAATTAATTATAGCCTGTAGAGTACAACAATTGGTGACAGTCAGACTTCACGCGTCAGATAAGATCTAAATAACCGGCATTCTGTTATTTGCTGAGTCAACATTTATGCTGAGCATAAGTTAAGCTAATGTGTTGTATGGATACAGCACGTGAGGGCTGACAAAAATACCTCAAAAAAAAAAATACTCACATGTATAAATAATGACTTAAAATCATGGGTTTGTGTCGCAGAGAACTGCTGGATACAGACGGCGCAAGACCCAGAACTGTGGAAGTCCATGCAAGAAACCTTTGTTCAACAGTCGACATCTATCGGTTGATAATGAAATAAAAGAAAATGTCTTCAACGCGCGTTTTGCATGGTAGCTCCCAAAAAAATTGACCGATTTTGTAGAGGTTCTATTTGTTCGAATTATAAAAAAAAATAGTAACTCTGGTTGTCTTGTACATAGAGTGTTCCTCTACTCTATCCATGCCTGCAGCATGTCACCAATTCGAAAATTGATTTTATTGAGAAGAGCTAGATCTTAGTTAAATCCACTGTTTTTGTTGTAGAAGATAATCCTCGATTTTCTTAACCTAGGTAGGTTTAAGTAGGTACTTAAAAATCGAAATCTTTGGAAGACTTCTTTTGAATGTAAACCATCATAAACTACTATATCTTGCCATAAATACAGCTGTCATTCCCCCTTCCGAGTTACACCGCTACCATCTTAGACTGCATCGTCACTTACCACCAGGTGAGATCACAGTCAAGGCTATCTTCTCAAGCATGAAAAACGTCGCTGATTTTTTCAAAATCCGTACGTAGCTAATTTGACTTTATGGTTGAAAATTTTTAATCAATATCTAGTAGGTATTATAATAAATGCTGAAACTCTACTAATTTCGAAATGCAATAATGTATCTACCTATTTATTTGTTGGTTTTTCGATTTTTTGGCTTGTCGAGTTGTCCTTGAATCACGCAACAACATAGAGCAACAGATCGACGTGATTTTTGCATGGGTATAGTTGAGGACTTGGAGAGTGATTTAGGCTACTTTTTATCCCGGAAAAAACAAACGGATCTCGTGAAATTTTGAAAACCTAACTCTATGCGGACAAAGTCCCTGCAAAATCCAGTATGAAATAAAGCATAACCCTAAACGCAGGCAACATTGTATGGTAGGTACAATAACAAAATTAGCAAGAATTAAACAAACTTGTTACCTGTGCAAATCTCACTTCAAACATTTGCTGTGTCTGTTATTTTATATTTAGTGTTAATATTACTGTAACATTGTTTTAAGGTGATCTACAGCGTGTTTTATCTTTTGCTGAAACATTACTAAACTTGTTCCATAATAATAATTAATGACTGATATTAATTTTTATTATTCGGGAGAAGCCCGATGTTAACAATATTCAAATAAAAAAGCGGTATATTAATACCGATTCGAATAAAGTTCGATTAAACGATAAAACATAAAAAAAAAAAAAATTCTATGGTTTAAATTTAATTAATAAATTTAATTATTTTTTTCATATTTTGTAAAGTTTTAAAGACTGAAACCAAATTATAAAACTTTGGTCAGAGGTTTTTAAGAACCTCGAACAACATAAATAAATAGGTTTATGTAATCTACTTGAAATAATATATTATTTTGTACCTAGGTAGGTATTTATTTACGTTCATTTCCTTTAATAAGCTAATATATTTATGAGATATATATGTAAGTATAGCATATTAATAAGTAGATATAGCATATTTATAAATTTGTAGGTCATTGTAGGCTTCGATCACAGAAGAAAAAATATTTTTTCTGTGATCGAAGATTGTAGGTATATTTAAAGAGAGTGTAGTTCATGAGCTAAAATGCTGCTTCGAAATAATAAAAATAACAGTATCTTCTATTTTTATATATTTTGTATCTTATTGGAAATAATTACACAAAAATATATGCTACAATTAAAACTACGTAATAAATACAGCATGTTTTTGGCAAAGTAGTCCTTACTGAACAATATCTAGGTACTTATTTCCTAGCTAATTGTAACGAAAATTTACATAATATTTACAGTTTCTATATTTTGTAACTACTCTGTACAAATAATGACTAGATTTTTTATCTTTAAGGTAGGTATATACAGGCATCGTAATTTTTTTTTGATATAAAAAATATTCAGTGTTAACAAAATTAGATTAAAATGATAACAATTAGTTCAAAACAAATGAATTCAATACTGTTCATTATTAATTATTTTAATTTCAAATTAATAAATTGTACATCTATGCATCAGCATTGTAAAGAAATATATTTAGTAAATACCTATAGATAAAAACTTTTAGCTGTATTTAAATAGCCTGATAATTTTATTTCAGTTCTCATCAAATAAAAAACTAAAGAAAACATTATTAAATCGTCGCTAGATAAAGTAGAATTTATTTTTGCCATGTTTATTTTTATCTTATTATAATTATTATTTTACGGACGTAATTCATATTATTTATTTATACATTTTTATTTATTGTGATCTTTCCAAACATAGTTACACTTCAACTTTACACCAGACACTGTTAACTTATAAAAATATGCATTGTAGGTAACTGTGACATATTTGGTCATAAAGTATTATTACAATCGAACTAATAAATTAAACCCGTCGCGAAAATGTACATTTTTACAAATCCACATGGCAAATCATTTAATATACACCATCGAATCAGCCGCGCAACAATACGAGCGACTGTCTCACACCAAAAACCTTTCCTTTGAATTTCACCCAAACAATGTCCGTCGGTACGTTCTAAAATGTATTAAGATTAGAAACGCACCCGCTTAAGAACGTTCATCTCGCCCAGTCGTCCGGCGGCATGCCCTGATGCAGCGGCGAGAACGCACTACGCCTAGGTTCCGACACGTGGCTCTCCTGCGAGCCAATTATGGATTCGATCGAGAAACCGTTCCGGGACCGCTTGCTTCGCGTATCCGTGGTCTCCGGGAGGCGCGGCGGCAGCGGGACCGGCCGCAGCGTCGCCGGCGGCGGGCGCGGGAGCGACAGCAGGGGCGACGGCGGCAAGTAGCACGGCAGAGGCAACAAGGGCGCATAGGCTTCTCTGGCCAGCATCGCCACCACCGCGTGCGCGTGCTGCAGAGACGGCGCCGGCCGCTTGTACCTCTTCCGTCGGCGGAGAAAGCTTCCGTTGTCGAACATGTCCTCGGCCAGCGGATCCAACGTCCAATAGTTCCCCTTCCCGGGATTCCCCGGCTCCCGCGGGATCTTAATGAAACAATCGTTCAGGCTCAGGTTGTGCCGGATAGAGTTCTGCCATGCGGGGAACTTTTCGCGGTAGTACGGGAACCTGGTCATGATGAACTCGCAAATGCCGCTGAGGGTGAGCTTCTTGTGCGGGGACTGCAGGATGGCCATGGTGATGAGCGCGATGTACGAGTAGGGCGGCTTGATCAGCTGGGACGAGGACTTCGTCTTGGGCTTCTTGGGCGAGCTGGGCTTGGAGTCGCTCGGGCTGGGCGCGTCGTAGCGCTCCGAGTCGCTGGACGGCGGCGGCAGGTCGGGCGGGTCCTCGTCCACGGACACGTAGGTGTCGTCGGGCGGGTAGTCGTCGCGCTCGTCGCGCTCGTCGCGTAGGTAGTGCGGCAGGTAGAGGCGCGGCGGCGGCCGCAGGTCCAGCGGCAGCTCGCCCTCGATGATCATGTCGCGGTACTGGCTCAGGTCACAGTCTTCCATGGCACCGTCACATGTCAGAGGTGCGTTGAGGCGCGAGGCGCGGCACGGACTGCAGCGGGCCCCGGCGCGCCGGAGGCCGGCCCGCCTGGCTCCGCCCCGGGGGGGTCACCCACTCCGCGCGTTTACGTTTCAGTAAACACAACAATTGTCGTTATTATTACTGCGGGTCGGAGCTTTGTGCATGAATTTCAGGCCGTTGACTAATAATTATTAGGCTCCCTATCGATTTAACTTTGTTGCGGTATTTATTTTGGGTCGGCGGGACTTTTTCGTTCGTCGAACGCTTGTTTTGTCCAAAGTTATTTCTTTACAAATGATTCGTATATTTTTTAATTTAAATGTTTCTTTTTATTTATTTTTTCAGATGTTAAAACATAATATTTGTATGCTTTAGTAACAAATTTCATATTTATTTTTGGGGCTCTATCGACTCTACCAGCTTTTAAGCTTTTACAAAAATAATTTAGATATAAATTTAAACTGGCCCAAGAACAATTTTCTTTCTACCTACCTACTCAAACATTTACTTACCTACGTAAATATACGGAATCTTAAAAATACTTATAAGCTTATCGTAATAAGAAGGATGAGTAACAAAATTGTTCCTTATTATCATTGAGTACAAAACATATTTTCTGCTCAAACCGAAACGAGAGTTTAGCTAAACTTTTACCAAGAAAAGATGCGAAAATAAATATGAAAAAGCTCCAAAAAGAACCCAACAAAACGAGGAAAAGTAACTGTTTACCAAGATACGTATAGAAAGATCCTTTAATCCTTAAAGGACTCTATTGAAAAAAATCTCATAAAGCGAATTCTAACACACAATTCAGGTATCACCGAATAAAATGCGCGTAAAAAATATCTCTCAACGAAACGCCCCGACAATACGCGTCTCTGGAAAACCCTCGTGTGTGTTGCTACCAAAACATTTACCCCTCGGGCGTCGGGCAAAGCTACGCGGGCGACAGGGACGGACTGCGCGCGTAAGGGAGAGCGAGGGGTCGGGCACCAATCCGCGAGAGTGCCTCTCTGGGAGGAGCCTCCTAAAGCTAACATGTCAGGGCGGAGCAATAGATCCTATTATTGTCTGGCAAGGCAAATAATATTTTGCACAATGTACACATTGGGGAAAAAGGGGGGTAGGGTGGTTGCTAATTTATTCTCAACTTCGGTTACGGGTTGTTTTTCAGCTTTGCGAGGCTGTTATTTAAATTGGACACAGCCAGTTATTTGTATGTAGCCGACTCTATAGGCATTGTCGGTTGTAATGAAGGAATTTTCCTGTTTGCCTGAAATTCTGCGAACGTTTACGCACGGCTACCGGCTTAAAGTTTGTATTCGGAGCTTATTTAAAAGTTATTTGCCTGTCTTCATACTTCTTCTTCTCCGTCAGCCTTTTCATCTACTTACCTATACTTGTAATAAAACTGTAACGGGATGAATTATGTACCTACATTAAATATATTTTGAAACTTTTAATTGGAGGATGCTTTATTGTCGATACTGAGCCCAAAATAATTTTTTATGAATTTTTTGTCTGTCTGTCTGTCTGTGCGCGCATCACCCAAAAACTACCGAACGAATTTGAATGAAACCTACCTATAACTATAGGCTTTGTATCCTGATAAACAATAAGGTTTATCCGGGATAGAGGATGAAAGTTTTTATTGATTCCGCTCCATAACTTCGTCAAATCTAAACTGAATTTGATAATTCTTTTTTTTTTATTATAAATTGTGTAGGTACTATTAAAAATGTTTTGTCTAATTTTGGTGAAGGTGTCCTAAATATTATCGCAGATAGGACATAACTTCTCGCGGATATTAGCAAGTCACTCTGAAGTCTGTCTAAACTCTTTCCACGCGGACGAAGTCACGGAAATCAGCTAGTATACCTACAGTATAGAAGATAGCCTCCTCATGTGCACACTAATTTCCTGATGTTGAACGCGTCTCTTATATACTAAGTCTATAAGTATTTTTGTTCTAGTACCTATATATTTCATTTATTTATTATATGCATCATTGTAGTTTTAATTTTAGCAGTAATTTAATATTAATTTAATTTATATATCTTGTAGCTTTTGTGCTATAAGTCTTCATATTAAATATGTCAAAATATTTTGTACCTACCTACCTATGATTTCACCATACACAGAAACTTTGTTTTACTTATTAGCACTAGTTATATGTACTTACTTTACAGTTGTAGGGGAACCCACCCTACTGGGTGAGTTCCTCTTTAGCAAATGAAAATAAAACTGAAACCTCTTTGTATCACCTAAACTATAACTAATTTCTACACTTTTTAAAATATTGTTTATTAACTCTGCTTAACACTACTTGGGGGAACTAACACACCCCTAGATACCATCTGAAACGTCTCTAGGGGTGGGTTCAAATATTACATTCATGATGAAATCAAATTGAATCCAAAAACGTGCGCTAACTAAAAAAGCTGAAAAAATTTAAAAAATATATTATTATAAAACTGCAAAAATATTAGGTAAATAATAAAATAAAATAAAAAAATTCCTCCCAACCGAATCCGGTCACGGCGGCCAACATTTTCAGAGATTAGCCATCTGCGCGGGATATATTATATTGCACAAGTGTGTGCGAAGACACAGGTGCACTCTCTATTCTCTCACTCTCATAGTCCGATGACACAACCAGAGAGAGATCAAATGCAGGACCGACGGCTTTAAGTGCTCTTCGAGGCTCAGGGGTGACTCACCACCAACTTCCTAACTCCGGGCTAGTACCTACTGAGAATTACTTTGACAAAAAACTCACTACATTTTTTTTGGTCTTGTCGTGATTTTAATTTTTTATAACTACAACACTGAATCGTGTATGTAACCAATCACAACTTGATTTTAATTGAAAGAATAAGAAATGACAGTAAGTATTTAACACAAATTCACGCGCAGATGCTGTTTATTAAAAGTTCAAACTCAAACTCAAAGTGCCTACAAACTGTCGCTTAAATATGGCTATGTTCAGATGGCTGAATTGCGACGCGCGTTTTCAAATCGCGCGCTTAGACATCCTAATATATACCTAGCAACCGTTGAACCGATGAACCCAATGTGTACGTTTTCTTTTTCTATATTTTTCTTTATAATATAACCACAAAATAATAGCCTCTTCCACGTCCATTTTCTACGTTCTACCGAACTAGACTGACGAGTACTCTTGCAACGCGCATTAGCGCTCATCATCTGAACTCTCTTCAAATTTGATCGCGCGTTGACGCGCGTTAACGCGCGTTACATGTGAACATAGCCTATTAGTAACCTGTCATTTCCCAGATCAGTGGCATTTAAAATTTTATGACTTCAAAAAATTTCGTTGTTTTATTTTATTTCCTGCTACTATTTCTTTTATAGCAACTTTTAGCGCTAATACAAAGAGTTTTTGTTAGGTCCCTTACACTATGTATACTCGTAACATGTCATATATTCATAATATAACATGTTTCGTTTAGCACTAACATTAGGAGAATCTATCCCTGGCTACATCCCTGTTTTAAATATAAGTACTTAACCACCGGATATAGGTCACCTGAACTTTTTGAATCGCCTAGTTTGCTTTAAGTTTTTGTATATTTTTTCTGTTACATTATTTCTACATTACCTCTGTTTAGCACTGACACTACACACTGGGGGAGTCTACCCCACCCCTGGCGACGCCCCTGTTTAAATATTACCTTCCTCCTGTCAGTCGAATGAAAATAAAATTGAAACCTCTTCAGTGAAAAGGGTTCTGATATGTTGCGTGAGAAATGAGAACGTGTTCTTTCTACGAAAAAATGGAGGGGGGTCGAGGGGGGTTGAATTTGATACATTCAATTTCATATCGTTCGTTTTACACTCACCTACTTACTTCACTAAGATGTTACGACTGACGAGTAGGAATTCATATATCTACTGGCTGTTCCTTCGGGAGACAGAACTGCGATCTCACCTGATGGTAAGTGACGATGCAGTCTAAGCTGGTAGCGAGCTAACTTGGGCGGGTAAGCAAACGTCAGTGTAGGTACCTGCATTTAACCCATACCGCTAATCTGGGTCTACACGCCATCGTACCGGAACGCTAAATCGCTTGGCGGCCGGTCTTTGATGATGGTAACTAGCCACGGCCAAAGCCTCCCGCCAGACCAGACCAGAGACGCTTCAGAAATTACAAATTCCCAAATTGCTTCCGCCGGGAATCGAACCCAAGATCTCCCAGTTATAAGACCACACCGCTCACTACTGCGCTAGGGAGGTCGTCAAAGTTTTCACCAACCTTAGTTAAATCATCCCCTAAATAAGAGTCTCTTGAATTAGGTAGGTAGCTCCTAAATATTACCCTTATCCAACAAAATTATCCAATGTCATTTCCACCCTTAGGTGTTCTAGTTTGTGGAAATTAAAGTGACAGAATGCGTCGTTAGCTAGCCCGTATAAGTTAGGGAATGTTGATGAAAACAGGTGTTAAATTTAAATAAGTAAAAAATAACGCAGGAAGTAGTTTGAAGAGCTGATGGTCGTTAGGCTCCCATGGTGCTGGAGTGGCGACCCTACCTACACCGGGAAGCAGACCTCCTACTAGGTGAACTGACGACTTCAAACGAGTCGCAGGAAGCCTCTTGAGGTAAACGCAAGGAGTCTAGTAACATTATAAGTTCAAAGTGTTCGTCCAACGGATCGATTGGATTTTTCGCATGAATATAGCTGGAAAATAACATAGGCTACTTTTTATCTCAAAAAAAAGAGGGGTTCCCAAGAGAATTTAAAACCTAACTTCACGCGGATGAAGTTGCGTGAAAAAGTTTTTTTCATTCGATTTTCACGCTAAGCACGGGAGGTGAAAGCACCGGAGTAATCTACTTTAGGGTCATAGAGTACTAAATACATATACATATAAAAGGCAAAGGTGACTGACTGACTGATCTATCAAACCACTAGATGGATCGAGGTGAAATTTGGCATACAGTAGCTATTATGACATAGGCATCCGGTAAGAAAGGGTTTTTAATAGTTCAACGCCTAAGGGGATAAAAAAGGGGTTGGAAAGATCGAACTTAACGTAAGCCAAGCCGCGGGAAAAATCTAGTATATTATATTATAGGTAGCTTTATAACGTTTTCCTTTCTTTCATCTTCTTTCTAAGGTAGATGCAGCTTGTAAGAAACTATGTACCTACCTACAATATTTATTAGGATTAGCTAAACGCGCGGTAGGTCGGTAATCCGTCAAAGCGGAACTCGGCGCAAACATTTCCATTTGCAAGATAAGCATGCGGGCTTCGCAGCCGCCTTGAGATTATCCTTGCACAGCCAAAGGAAAATGTGTGCCTAGCTGTTTTGAAAGTAACCTAGCGGTTCGTTCGTGCACATTGCAGCCGCGAACCGTACCGCATATCGCCGCATCAATGCGTTTTTTTAACCAACTTCAATACCGCGTCCGCATGCTTGTGGCAAACGGCAAACGCCAAACCTCTACAAACGTTTGCCTTGAATTTGGGAATCATCCGCACGCTTGCGAGGGCGTTTGTATGTTCTGAACAGGCAAGCATGACGGCCGTCGAACTTGTGTCGGCTTTATTATTTGGCTTAAGTTATTTTTACAAATGTTTTAAGCTCAGTATCGATCAATAATCCTACTAAAATGGAATATGGATGGATGTTTGTTACTCTTTCAGCCACAACTAATGAACCGATTTGAATGAAATGTGGAATAGCGATAGCTCATACCTACATTTTAGCCCGGAAAATTAAGGACTTTCCGCGGGAATTAAAAAACCTTAATCCGCGAGGACGAAGCCGCGGGGGTTGATAGTAAAGCGTCCTCTAATTAAAATTTTCAAAACATATTTCATGTGCACAATTTGTCCAGTTACAGTTTTAGTATAATATTATAGATTCGTAGTAGTAGCTAGTAATATGTTCGAAAACACTTGGTACCTACCTAGTTTATTTATTTGAATATAAAAATATTCTACTCTATTCTAGTATGTACCTACTCAATAGATATTTTGTTTTTTTTTTCTTTATCAACCGATAGACGTCCACTGCTGGACTGTTTATTGCATGGACTTCCTCAGGCTTCGGTCTTGCGCCACCTGTACCCAGTGGCTCCCTGAGGGTCGCCTGATGGTGTCGGTCCACCTATTACCATACCATTATATACCATTTTCCGGTGCGGAGTCGCCACTTATTATTATTAATATTTAAAACTAATTAATTAATTAAATTATATAAACAAATCGTCTTCAAAAGTCTACAGTCGACCAGTCATTCATTTTACGTTTTTACCCACTCACAAAATGAAGATTTCTAAAGGTGCGATACGTAAATCGTAGTACAATGACACGTCTAATCGCCACCAGTGCACAAACGAGACTGAGTGCGCCAGTGTTGTTCCTGACAAATTTAGAGTTGCCGTATTCTAACTCTAAAATTGCCGTATTTTCAGGGAAAATTAAGAAAATTGCCGTATTGTATAAAATATAATTATTCAGAAGGTTAAAATTAAAAAAAAAACATGAAATACATGTAGTTTACAAATATTGCACTAATTTTCAATTAAAACTTAAAAAATATTCGTAAATTTGCTTTCACTGATAGATCGTACCAGAGATCACGAACACTAGGTACTGGATCGTACATAAAGCAAAACAAATCATTAATGATTAAATGACAGAACCACAAAAGTTTACCTATTATAATATTATATTATATAGTGCACAGTAACAATTTTTCCGGGGATTCCCCATATATCCTAGAACATACCCGAGTAAAGTTGAAGAACCTACTAGAATGAAGAACTAAAGATTTTAGACATTAATTTCTCAGGGATAAGGTTGAATCTATTTGAATACTGTTAAAGTTTGACGTTTCTGATCGTGGCGCTTCTACTTTATCTGTGGCGAAAGTACTCGTCGATCTATGATTCACAAGTTGGTGCGTTCCATTATACGAAATATTTTTTTTTGTTTACTTTAGTCAATTGCCGTATATTTCAATACGGTAATCAAGTAGCTGCCGTATACCGTATTTTTGTTGCCCAAGAGACCTGATTGCCGTATATTACGGCAATTGCCGTATCAAGAACAACACTGGAGTGCGCGCAAACGTGTGGACGGAGACGCAAGCGCTTGTGGCAAATTCCCTTTGGTTTGCGATCAAAAGACCGACACTCGATGGATCGGCCACAAACGCTCGCAAGCGTAGGCAAACCATGGCAAACGCTCTATCCGCACGTTTGCGTTTGTGAAGGTTTGCCAAGCGTGCGGATGCAGCTCAATATAAACCCTGATGCTGCAGAGGTCTGCCCCCCTAAACTATGGGGATATGAATGGAAGAAGCTGACGAAGTCGCGGGCATCCTTTAGTTATTTTTATAAAATCTTAAAAATAAACGGTCATTACCGCCATCTATGGAGATAAAAAGAAACATGAAGTACAGCGCCATCTGTTGAGAACCGTTATAACTACTAAGCAGTTTTATGAATTAGTTTTATATAATTGGTATAGATGGCGTTTCAGTCTTAGCCTAAGGTAACCTATGTAATTTCTATGATAGTTGATAGATGTCACTGTCGTCTGAAATTAAAGTTAGAACTCCGTCGCTTATCAAACATCACCGTGCAATTACTGCCGTGCCACAATATGGTTTTTTTTTTCTGTGATTGATTTATTAGTTATTTTATTTTGTATTATTATTAATAATAATTTTGTATTTTTTGTAAATATAAGTGTAATAAGATTATAATGGGGCTGATATGTACCAAGGTACAAAAGCCCCTAAATAAATAAAGAAATAAAAAAAAAAAACTGCCGTGCAAGTCATTTTGATGACTTATAGGAGGGTGAAAAAACTTTTTAAATTATTATTGATTTCTAGAGCTTTTTAGTTAGTTAGTTAGTTTTAATTAAATATTCTGCTCTATTTATGGACGATAAGCAATAAATTAAATGCGAACTTTTTAACTTTAACGCGCGGGACAAGTTTTTATCAGCTAATCCAAAGTAATTTAAAATCACATTTTCCGCATTAACCGAAAATGCTTCTAAGCATTGAATATATCGAACACAACGATGATGGCTAATACTTACTTGCCGTTTAATTTTTTTAAATAGTTAAGCCATGAAAACATTTTCTGAAAATGATTCGGCTTGTTTTTGAGTATTCCATGCTTTAAAGTTATAATAAGCCGCCATGTACGTACCTACCTACCTACCTATCTGTCGCGAGATTTAGTTGGCAAAATGGCTTTTTTTTTATGGAAACATACTTCTTCTTGGCTTCTTGTAAAAAATTCGTTGAGTTGAGCTGAGGTGCCTACCACAAAAAACGTGTGAATGAAATCTATTAGAATATTTGTAAATAGCAAGACATCGGATAGAACATAAGGGAACCAATGCAGGTGTCCTCTCACAAGAATTTTCAACGATCAAAGCTACCGATTAACTGAAGCGGCATGCCTTTGCCTTTACAATATTTACTAAAAAAAAATGGAATAAAACCTCTTTGTCACATTGAATCTTTACGGTCTTCTTGGTTCAAATTGAAACCACTATGGAAGCTGTAGGCCGGCCATTTTAATTTTTTTAAGCTCTGTACTAATTAATTATTCAAATCATACTAATATAAAAATAATCGTTAATAAATTCATCTGTGAAATTCAAACGGAATATTTTTATTGTAAACGCGCGTTTGCATCGCTACTTTTGCGGTTCGTCGCATTTACAACACAACGCGCGACAGAAGTGATTCAATCGCTATCGATTTAGCATAGCTACGTCGCTACTACGCGCGCTTGTTTCAAACGACTTCGGGTAGAAGAAGAGCGGGAAGCCACATGCGTTGACAGGTACCTAGGTAGTTAATACAGCGCTGACTGTATTTATTGCTGGATCGTGATAGTACCTACTGATGCAGTGTCGTGGTATAGGCGACTGTATCGCGGTCGTTTTGCGATTGTATGTATGTATTGTAAAAAGTCGCCTCCTCCAAAGACTTCCCTGAGAGGACACCTGTGCCCAGAAGTTGGCAGGCCCAATTAATCATAACCCATTGTTAAGATGAATGAATGAATAAAATTATAAAACTAAATAATTTTTAAACATGAACCTGTCCTTGCATAGGTTCATGTTTTTAGACAGTCCCGTAGCAATGAACTCGATTAATACAGCGTTTGCTACAAAAGCAATTTGATAATCATCATCATAATCGTCATCCTTAGCTGATAGTAGTATCATTAGATCTCTTGGAAGGATCGGTATAGAACACGATCTTGTGCCGCCTGTATACAGCGTCTGCCTACACAGATTTCCCAGTTCACACATTAGCAATTTCAAAACGCACATAGTTAACTCTAAAAAGTCAATTGTGCGTGCCGCGGCACAAGTTATTGCCAGCCGTTATTCCGTTACCGTCGATAGCCGTGGCCCCAGGTTTATGGCTCCACACGAATGCTGCATGGCTCGGCGACCTCGGCGATGCCATAGCGCCCATGCCGGGCCGCGCGCAGCGCAGTTGACGCGCGCATGCGTTGAGTATTTGACGTGTGTTTGACAGTTTTACTTCCAGTCGAGCTTGACGTTTCGTAACGTTTGTGTAACAGTTTTTCAGTGAATTTTCCCATTTCTTAACAATTTTGAACTGTAAATTATCATAAAAATGGAGAGGAACGAACGTAAAACAAACTCTCGTGCCCATTCGATTACAATTGACCGTGATTCCAAGTTTATTTTGCGAAAAGTTCTCACGGATTTTGCGATTCTTTTTGTTGGTGAGTATTTTGGGGTTTTTTCTTGTATAAAATGACACGTATTTTTAAATCGTAGTGTCGTAAAATGAAGCACATTTAGTCTTCTCTATTTAGTGACTTCGTTGCAAGTTAAAAACAATAGATAGGTAGGTAAACTTTCTTCCTCATTTTCTAGCTATACGCACGGTGACATTGATTCTTATTCAAGGCCGTTCTAAATAACAACAATAAAATGAATGGGTAGTGTTTATCGGATACAACTTGCGAAAAAACTAGAACGGAATAAGTGATAACAAAATACAGTGTTAACACTTATCAGGCGCATAATAGATTCGCATTTTGCGCTATGTTACAAAATGATTAAAAATTAACTATTTAACTTAGTTTAGTTGTTATCAATACCAACGAACTTATTACTTGCTATTTACTCAGTTGTAATTTCAGAGAATATTTTGTTTTTTATCTGTATAATGTACATTTTGGGTGTATCTACCTACACCTAGTTATGTATTATAAATTAGTTATGAAACCCTGAGATGTTTAGTAAAATCTGTATATCCGTCCGATATTATTTTTCTGTGATCGCTGGTCCGATATAACTAATAATTTTTGGTTCTTCTGAATTCCCTGATTATGTCAAACTAGGTTGCCAGCTGATCTTTTGAAAGGTGTTTAGTGGATGCACAATTTTATTTTATCTTTGGTAAAAAGCTACTTTGTTATCACATCTTAAATCACTGAATGATCAGACTGAAATTTGGCATACAGATAGCTTTTATGATTATGACTTAGGCATCCGCTAAGAAAGAATTTTTAAAAATTTTAACCCTTAGTAGAAAAATCAAATATAATGGGAGCGAAGCCGTGGGCAAAGATCTATCTCACAATGCTTGTAAAAACTCTAAATAGAAACATAATACTATTTTATCTATATTTGATACCTTCTTAAAATTTAAGAATAAGTTCAGCATAAAAATATATAACTTATTATAATTTCAAACTAAGAAGTTTGAAATTATAATAATTATAATAAGTTATATATTTTTTATATAAAGTTATATTTTATATAAAGTAATATTTTATTTGTTAATTATTACTAGGTATATTACAAGATTTTTTATGTAAGCAGCTATATTTTCAAACTTTTAAAATTATTTTGTCTAAATAAATGTATCACACTACATCAATACACATCATCAAAATACCTATATAATTACCTATATACAAATTAATAAAATTGAAGTAGGTACCTATCTGTCCCTTTTTGTATTAACTGCCAAATGTTTTTGAAATTTTTATGTCTGTCTGTTTGTAGTATCTGGTCCCAAATGTACAGACACACAACATGTACAACTTTGTACATGTTTTAGTGTCTATACGTTTGGGATTTTCACAGCAAATTAAAATATTATATTACAGGAAGCGACATAGGTTGGGCTTTTGACCAACTTTAAAAAAAAATGAAGATCTGTTTTTACCATGTAGTTACTCTAGGAACCCTGAAATCAACAATGAAGTACCTTTTTTTTTTTTTTTTTTTTTATTCGATGACAAGATAGCCCTTGACTGCGATCTCACCTGATGGTAAGTGACGATGCAGTCTAAGATGGTAGCGGGCTAACTTGGAAGGGGTATAGCAGTGTAAATTTAACCCATACCCCTAATCGGTTTCTACACGCCATCGTGCCGGAACCTACCTACTCTATTATACTCTTTGTCGTTCGGAACAATTTTTTCGCTTGTTTCGTGAATATATAACTCACCCTAGGTGGAATATACCTACGAACTCTGAGATAAAAATACCTAATTAATTGACACATGCACTTATCAACGGCTAATCAAATTAAACTCCACACATTTCCGAGTAGCGCCTGCGGGTTACATCGGCTGATGAATGGCCGCACTCGAGCCATCAAAGCATTCACTGTGCTCAATGGGAACCGATGCACTAATGTGACTAAACTTTGTTAGTAGGTTTGGAGGCGATACAAATAAGCCGTTTTTTTTTGTAGCTCCAAACCAAGCTATGTAATAAGTGCTAACCTTGTAATGCTATAGCCTCAATAGGCCAACGGATAAAGGTGCGGACTGGAAACTGAAAGGTCGCAGGTTCGATTCGCACTCGTTGCACTATTGTCGTAGCACAAGCTTTCCGCTTCTTTGGAGGAGGAGGAAAATATAAGTCAAGCTCAGCTTGGCTAATATTCTTTAAAAATAACCGGCGACGTGCGAGGGATATTGGGGCACTGAGGGTTCCGAAACTTGTGAGGATTATATTAGGTAGGTACCTACAAGATGTACCTACCTACAACGGGACTTTCTATAAAAGTAAAAATTGTGAAAAAAACGATTTTTGGAAAAACTCACTTACTGGGTTTTGTTAATGAGGCTGTCTCGCTTTGAAAGCTGTAACTTTTCGCTGAGCTAAACTATAAACTTGGAATTTTTAGAGCATTAAGAGACCATTCAGTATTTCAACTTAGTACCCATCTCAAGCCGTTTCTGTAGGGTGTTATCCCTACTGATAAATGATGATAATAATTGATAGATATAAGTGAACTATATTATTTAGCAATATCAATCAATATCATATTAATATCATTAAATAATCAGTTCACTTATATCTATCAATTATCATCATTTATCAGTAGGGATAACACCCTACATTTTGTTTCCGACTTCGTTCAGGCTTTAATGACATGTTATAAAAAGAGGTAATAAACGAGATGCAGAGAAAACGAAAAGGCCAAATTCATCAATCACCCATCAAGTTACTGACCGGGGTCACCGTTGCTAGACCAGCGTGATCGTTTGATATGCGCTGTCACAACTAGGCCACGCGTCCCTTAATTATCACGTGTTTCATAATGCAGGTCACATCGGTTAGGGAGCAACGAACGAAGGATGTGAACGGTGGGCGCAGCGAGCCGCCAAACAAAGTGGCAGGTAATTGCGCGGCTGTCAAAACATCCGACGCGATTCCTGTCAGATTAGCAGTATCCGTTAAGGAGGCCTATATATTCAAGCGAGTACGCTCGCGTGACAGCAGCTCGGCGAGAATTAAAAAAAGTAACCTGTCGGCTGTGATGTGACAGCTCGTTTGCCGCGAATTTTGTCTTAAATGTCAGATAAATACTTTGTGGAATTTTGTTACATGACCATCCATAATTCGACTGTTCCGTAGAACAAAGTCTCATCTGCTAAATTCATAACTTGAGATTTGAGCCTTGCAGATGTGACTTTTAAGGCTCAAATTTCAAGTTGTGAATTTAGCAGATGAGACTTTTGTTCTACGGAACGGTCGAATTATCCTTACTACTTACTATAAATGCGAAAGTGTGTTTGTTGGTTGGTTTATTCTTCAATTTGTATGGGTATGTAATAGTCGAGGACTTGGGAGTGACATAAGCTACTTTTTCTCGCGAGATGTTTAAAGAAATAAAAAGAGGTTTGCAGAACCTGCGAATCCTCATCGTTCATATAATTCTGAACCTAACAAAGTTAAACGACAATAAAATTAATTGCTATCAGTACTAAAAATACCTAAAGTCGCTAAACGGATACGTCGTTTTTGTCAATTCAAACTAATATTAGCTGGCATTTTTTTTTATAAAATCGGTATCATTTTGCCTACAATTATAAGTCTTGCTAAATACCGATACAGCAAAGCACAGCTAAAAAATTGAGCATTCTACTCATCGATCTTTGCTACGTGAAAATGAAAAAGTAAACCGTGGTAATAATGGCTGCCGTTGTTTGTCGGCCTCGCTTCCCGCCAATTTCATGATATGTCAAGGAGTTCATTACCCAAAGAAAATTGTATATTTTTAACGTTTCAAGTTGGTTTTTTAACACTGTCTGTAAAGTACACGATACATACTTAATACGTAATTGCATTCTGTTTCTGTTTTTTATATTCAGATTTAAAAAGTAGATCGCAATATTTTGACAGCTCGTTTACCGCCAATTTCGTATGTCAAGGATATTTTACAGAGATAAAAATTAATAAGTTAACTGCCCTACTTCATTTATCTTGTATAATATTTTGCTGCATTTTGTATAATAGGTACCTACTCGTAATTATTAACTTTTACTTAAAAAAAGAAGCCTATGTCACTTTCTAGGTACTAACCTTTCCTATGAAAATCGAGTCGATCCTCCTGTCCAGTATAATTGAAGAAGGACCCTGCAAACAAACGCATTTCGCATTTATAATATTTGTTTAGACATCTGATGAACGTGACATGGTCCGTGTGGATTGTATATCTTAAATGCCCCGAAGGAACTCTGGTTTTCCTGGATAATAAATGAAATTCTATGTACCTACCTACCTGTCTTCATTGTGTGTTATGCGATCGCTACACTGATGCAATCATTGTTAGAAAATCGACACACAGGATGCTTTTTATTGTGCCTTTTGAGAAATCGGTTCAGTCTTTGAGCAGTGAAAAGCTTTTGGCTGCCGAATGTACTTACAATGTATAAGTACGTTTAAGCATTTTCACTTCTTAAGTGGCAAAGATATCGCGGACTTAATGCGTGTTATCTTTATGTACCAAACATGTTGCCCACAACAATTTTAGCGACAAGACGTCTCTACGCCGCCGCGCGATTGACAAAGATTAAGTACAAAACAGATAATCCGTATATAAGTCGACTGCGGAACAGCTGCGTCAATCATTGCTACAAACTAAATTTTGGTGATGAGCTGAATTTATTATACTCTTACTGCAAAAATACATTCTATCCAGTAGGGAGAGTGTCGGAAGAGGGCTAATCAGAGGTGATTGCGATCGTCACACTATAGCTGTTTCTAAAACGTCATAAGCGCCCGGCAATAGGCGTCGGTTATGCGTTTCACGAAAAATTTTCTGCGATTTGTTTACCTTTTAAGACAGCTAAGGAAAAGTAGACTATACTTACTCAGGTACATTTAAATTTTTTACTACGATAGATAACTTACGATTGCTTATTATTGCTAACTAGATGATGCCCGCGACTTCGTCTGCGTGAATTTAGTTTGTAAAAATCCTTCGGGTACTTTGATTTTCCGGGATAAAATGTAGCCTCCAGGTTCTCAACTATACCCATGCAAAAAATCACGCCAATCTCGTCGTCGACGCTTTGTTGCGGCGTGGTTGAAGGACAAACCAACAAACACATTTTCGCATTTATAATATTAGTAAGAATTATAACTAAAGAGCTTTAGGTGTCAATTTATTATATTGCATTAAATAAAATTAATTTAATTGCTAAGATAATTAACCTGTAATGTCTGTTTTTTCGCAAATCAGCTTACTCGGTTAAGACTTATTTAACTAGTAAAGTTATAATCAATTAAAATAATGAACACGTCAATTAATTAGTAAAGCACACGAAATTGTAATTCTCTCTTTTTTTTGACGTCTGTTAATAAATAAGTTTCAATTTACTAATTGCTTTTATACGGGTGTGTAATGAATTACGATTTCAATGTCATTGCGAACTTAATTATTTTAATATGGGATTGGCTTGCAGTTAATTACAATCAATTATGGAAAGCACTAATGAGGTCAAGCTAACTTAGACTAAGTTGGAGCACGAAAGACGCCTATTCACTCTTGCATTGGAGGTATTCAAATTATACATAGCAGGAGACACGGACGCCAGAAAAGACTTCCACATATTAGCGGTTTGTTTCAGAAACGTTGAACCAAAGCATCTCGTGCGAGTAGGTTAAAGTGGTAGGTAAAGCTAACGCTTTTCACAGGTCAATTGTCGCGCAGAAATTACAAATTACCACCGTTTTTCTGCCTGACTATTAGGTAGTAATCAAATGGTCCTTACTCATTGCAATATCTGCGCGATAATTGATCTTTGCCAAACGTCGGCTTTTAAGTTCCCACGTGTTTTCATATTGGTGTTCAATATTTGTGGTGCTATCGCGTGCTATATCTGTACCACTTAGCCCAACCTCTGCTTTTAATTGACGTTCTAAAATAGAACGTGTAACTGAGCAAAATGCTTGTCGCGTCTGTGCGTACCTAATCTTTTTCAAACAAGGTTATTTTTGTTTATTATTACTAAAAAACACATGTGGCACTCGGAGACTGCCGCGGTACAGCTATTGCATAGCATTTTTTATCAACGCCATCTAGCGGTGAGAGGAGTCCCGTGTCAGGTTATTTTCGTTACGGAATTCCTGGATTCGGTCTCCACGCTCAAGGCCCGCGATAGAAGCTATGCAATAGCTTAAAAAAAGACGTGTGGCACTCGGGGACTGCCGCGGTAAAGCTATTGCATAGCATTTTTATCAACGCCATCTAGCGGTGAGAGGAGTCCCGTTTCAGGTTATTTTCGTTACGGAATTTCTGGATTCGGTCTCCACATTCAAGGCCCGCGATAGAAGCTATGCAATAGCTTAAAAACGTTACTCAAACAATCAAAATCTACGCAAGAAGAAGCGGATATACTATCATTATTTTCCTTAAACTCGAAACGACTATCGTAATGAATCGTAGTGTCCTTACAATTATTATTATTCTTAAGGCCAGGGTCACGTCCGTAATAGGGCCGCGCCGATGCACGGGTCCATTATTAATTCAACCGTTGTTTTGTTGAATTAATTATGTTCACTTCTGTCTCAACGCACCAATTGCATTGAATGCCTACAATCAATAATATTATAAACTACTGTTATTGTTGTGTACTAACTACGTTTTTGATTCACGCGGGAATTCTTTAATTTTCCGGGATAAAATGTAGTCTTATGTGTTAATCCTGGGTATGAGCTCGATTCATTCGTTGTGGCGTGAAGGAGTAACAAACATCCATCTATCCATACCACAGAATTCATAATTGTCCATCTATCCTCACAAATTTTCGCATTTATAATATTTTAACAATAATACAATAGTATTTGTTTGTTGGTTTGTCCTACAATTACGAAGCAACGGAGGAACAAATCGACATGATTTTTTCGTGGAGACATACTTTTTATTTATGCCGGAGAAACATGAGGGTTTTTTATGTACATATAAGGAACTACAAGAAATAAATATTAGAAGAAGTTGTCATAGGTGAGGCTTATTTCTAAAAAAAAGTAATTTCTTCCAGCTTCCCTTGAAAGTGTTTTCGCGGGTTTTTAAAAACCTAACACCACGCAGGCGAAGTCGCTTTAAACAGTGATTTATAAATTAATTGACGTTACAGTAATAAGTATAATTTATTTCCAAAGAGGAAAAATGTGAAACAAATATCTATTTTCAGCTTACAATAATTGAAGGACTTACGGAAAAAATAAGTGGGAAAATTCTTTTATATGAGGAAAAAAAACAGGGAAAAAGTTATAACAATCTAAGTAATTGTTTCATAGATTACATCCTTTTAAG
This sequence comes from Hipparchia sbordonii, assembly GCA_038048805.1. NCBI lineage: Eukaryota > Metazoa > Arthropoda > Insecta > Lepidoptera > Nymphalidae > Hipparchia > Hipparchia sbordonii. Next base: position 2,836,769 of record CM076113.1, read on the forward strand.
TATAATAACTTAAATGATTGAATGAATAGCACTAGGCCGGTACTCGCGACTTCCTAGCTAGCCCTGTGCCAATTAATTTTGCTAAAGCCGTGAAATGGTAACACCGACTTCGCATTTTTAATACTGGTGTGGATCTTAATTGTCGTTGAAGTAAACAATTACCTGTGTTTTTTTTAGCTACTATCATCATACAAATAATTTTATTTTTCCGTCTTCGGACTTCGTCCGCGTGGATTATGATTTTAAAATACCGTGGGAACTCTTTAATTTCCGGAAATTTCCAGGTCCTCAACTATACCTACCGATGCAAAAAAATCACGTCGATCCAGCTCTGTTGCAGCGTTATTGAAGGACAAACCAACAAACACACTTTCGCATTTATAATATTCTTCTTTTTCTTCTTTATCAACTAATGGACGTCCACTGCTGGACATAAGTCTCCTGCATGGACCTCCACAAGCCTCGGTCTTGCGCAGCCTGAATCCAGCGGCTCCCTGCGACTCGTTTGATGTCGTCTGTCCACCTAGTGGGGGGTCTGCCAACACTGCGCTTCCCGGTGCGGGGGCTATTTTAATATTAGTAAGGACTAATATTATAATAGCTTTTGCTGCGTGGTTTTCAAGAATCCCGCGGAAAATAGAAGTCACTCTTCAAGTCCTCAACTATGCAAAAGAGACATCAATCTGTTATTTCGTTGAAGGAAAAACAAACACCCTTTCGCATTTATAAGTAAGGAAGTAAGGCTAACCATTATTATTAATCCATCATTACATTATTTTTAATTATGAGATATTTCAATTAAAAATGGAAATGGCAAGCTATTACGGATCGTAATATCAATTGCATCTAAATACGATACAAGGAAGCGCGCCTGATGCCTAAACGCTTTCCGCTCTTATTAAGTATACATTTCACGGGATATATTATACTCAATTGATACCGGAGACCTAAACGATTCCATCCTGTGTGTGGGCGAATTTGTTGTTAGGCACTTTACTCGTATCTAGAACGGGCACCAATTAAGTAAGGTGGCGGGAATTTACGTATCTGCGGCTACCTCATCTATGAAAAATTCCCGTTTTAAACTCGGCTCAGACAAATTGGCTTAACAAGAGTTTAACGATTTTTAGTAACGTGTAAGGGATAGTTATATTTATTACGACTATATTTAATTACTAGTGTGTTTGTTTATTGGTTTGTCTTTCAATCACGCTGCAACACTGCTACGGATCGACGTGATTTTCTGTATGGATATAGTTGAAGACTTTGAGAGTGACATACTCTTTCTAATTAAAAGTCGTTTTTTTTTGTTTTGTTAGTCTTAATAATGGTTTATAAACAAAAAATAAAATTTGAGCTCACAAAAGAACAGCTGATAAATCGAAAAAATCAAAATTGGTAATTTTGAATAGGAATCACCACTTCGGAAGTTCGGATTACTTTTAATACGTATAGATAGTGGGAACGCCGCGGGTAAAAGCTAGTAAACAATAAATTACATTTAAGGCTTTTATATCAGAAATCGATTCGTTTCGTGGCCACTACAAATGGACCACCTACGGGATTCAATTTGTATGTTGATTAAAGTGACGGGTTACAAATAACCAACTGCCTAGGTGTTTGTTTTGATTTCTTTAATTTTCTTTTAAACAAATAATTAAGTAGTATACAGATTGGAAATGAAAACATAGAGTGCACTATAAAAAAAAATTGAAGTGCGCGGAGATAGCTTTCAGCCTATTTTTCGATAGTCGATTAATAAATTAATTATCCGTGTAAAATAAGTTCTCACTTACAAGAAAGAAACGACCGATGTCACATCTGCTTTGGGACTGGGCTAAATGAATTGCATCAATATATCGATCGTATCACGTTTGATTGGCGGAATTTGTGGCGTTCTTGTTGCTTTAATGCATTTCAACCAATAGCGGAAGAGTAGGTACCAGCCAGTCAGACGTCATTGCAATCGTTAAACTGCGTATCGATTCTCTAAAAATGATTGTATCAGTGTAACGAACGCAATGGCCTCTTATTGGCTGAATTTAAGGCGTTCTTGCTGCATCAATGCTTTTCAACCAATTGGGGCGGGGTACCAGCCAATTAGATGCCATTGCGATCGTTACACTGATGTAATCATCTTTAGACAATCTCACTGCTGATACATAAGATTTATGAGTATCATCGAAGCCTTAGACAGTAATTTGACGCCTAAAGAATTCTGAAAACCTCCAAAGTAGCAGTTACGCTTACAAGAGTCTCTAACAAGGTTCACGCTACCTCGTCATCGCGGCACCTTACACTTATGGCAGCACTATACTTAGCCGCTAACCATGCATTGTTAACCTAACTGCAGTACTAGATTACCCGTAATACCACGGCTCGATAAAGGAAGCATACGAAATTACGTCCGCAACAACATTGGTAGGATGTACTTACTTGTAAAGTAGTAATCAGTTTCCTATTTAGCGCTGAGCTTTCGTGATCTACGTAATAGGTAGCCTAAGCTTAACTAGCTTTTAGATCGCTTCAATGGCCCAATGGTTAAAGGTGTTGACTGAAAACTGAAAATCTTTTAAGCTATTGCATAGCTTCTATCGCGGGCCAGCGTGGAGACCGAATCCAGAAATTCCGTAACGAAAATAACCTGACACGGGACCCCTCTACGGTGAGCCGCTTGATGGCGTTGATAAAAAATGCTATGCAATAGCTATACCTCGGCAGTCCCCGAGTGCCACACGTCTTTTTTTTGTCTGGTCGGAGGCTTTGGCCGTCGCAAGCGATGTAGCGTTCCGGCACGATGGCGTGTAGTAAGTAACCGTCTTAGGGGTATGGGTTGAATGTACACTGCCATACCTCTTCCAAGTTAGCCCGCTACCATCTTAGACTGCATCGTCACTTACTATAAGGTGAGATCGCAGTAAAGGGATATCTTGCCATCGAATAAAAAAAAGATCGATGGTTCAATCCCCACCACTATTGTACCCACTCCGAACACATGCTTTATGCTTATTTGGAGGGGAGAGGGGAATATTTGTCATGTCAAAAAAACTCAAGGTTTGAGAATACGTGAGAAATATTAAAAAAATTCGTGAGAAATATTAAAAACGTTTCTATAGGTACATAGGCTTACTATAAAACAATATAATAAACAGATTACCAAGATCGATACATCTTAATTCCTATCAAAATCAATAAATCAACTTCAAACTTTATCACCCTCTAAAGTCGCTTAATGAAATCCGTGGCCCTTTACAGATGAAAATAAAATAATCAATACCTTTGCTAGATTTATTACTTCTTAATATCCCACACCTACGCGATAAGAATTTATCTTGATCTATGAACTTGTATATTTAATTTTGAACCTTAAGTTTTGGTGGTAGAGATCAATTTCGCGTTATTATAGGTGGGATTTTATTTGTGGGGTCCGACTGCTTGAAAAGTAATGGCTGCAAATTATAATCTGCGAATGTATGGATGAACATTTGTATGATTCGCAGGTATGGAAGGCGTCTTTAATTGGTTATTGTGGGATGAGCATTGAACGTTAAATGGAGTTTCTCACCGGCGAGTTCTATACAAATGAACTTTGGTATCTACTTATTTGAATACTAGATGAAGCCCACAACTTCGTCCGCGTGGATTTAGTTTTTAAAAATCCCGCGGGAACTCGTCATTTTCCGGAGTAAAAAATAGCCTATGTCACTACGTGTTTGAAGGACAAACCAACAAAAAAACACACTTTCGCATTTATAATATTGGTAAGGATTACCTAGTATAGTAGGTAGGATATTAGTAGATTAGGATTAACCAAACTAACTTTATGATTTTGTTGTCTACAGATAATACCACTAGCTTTTGCCCCCGCGACTTCGTCCGCGTGGAATTAGGTATTGGGGTGGAATTTTCAAAAACTGTGACACACGTACTTCTTTATTTTTAACTGAAAGCTCTAATACCAACTTTGATGGAAACAGCTTGAAAAATAACGGAGTTTCATATACACTTCCATCCCCTATTTAAACCCCTTAGGGGTGGAATTTCCAATAATCCTTTCTTAGTGTGCGCCTACGTCATAAAAGGAACCAACTGTAAAAATTTCAAGTTTCTCACTTCAGTAGTTTAGGCTGTTCGTTCATATCTCAGTCAGTCAGTCAGTCAGGACTTTGAATTTTAAATATATAGATTAGTAAGGATTACTAAGGATTACCTAGTCGGTAGGGTATTAGTAGATAGGTCTAACCAAACTAACTTGATGAAATGTTGTCTACATGTCTACAGATAATATCTGTCTGGTTTGCCCATTAAGTTCGTAATGATACTACGTATTATGGGTTTGACAGATTTCCGTTATACTCGTAGGTTACATTATTAATATTACATACCTACGTACGTTTAGTTCACAGTTATGGAATGGTTCGATGGGGTTTGAACGGTCGACCTTTCAGATTTCAGTCCGATCTCTTGCCCGCTGAGCTATAAGGGCTGAAGTTTCCGGTAAAAAAGAAGAAAATCTAGTAGTCTATTTTTGTAAACTCATTGCAATCAACAATTTTAAAAATAGATTCCTGCATGGCCTGATAAAGCTAGTGCCATATTAAGCCCAGAAACACGAGAGTGACTCACCAAGTAATTATGGTCATCTAAAATAGTATCCTAGGAACAAGTAACCCAAATATGGAATTAGAAATAGTTTTATTAATCTGTTACTAAACAATACATATTCTTCTAAATATATAAAAGGAAAAGGTGACTGTCTGACTGACTGATCTGTCAACGCACAGCTCAAATTATATAGCTATATTTTTTATTCGATGACAAGATAGTCTTTGACTGCGATCTCACCTGTGCAGTGCGACTAATATGGTAGCGAGCAAACTTGAAAGAGCCAGTAGAGATTCAACCCATACCCCTAATCGCTTTCTACACGCCATCGTGCCGGAACGCTAAATCGCTTGGCGCCACGTCTTTGACGATAGGGTGGTAACTAGCCATAAGCCTCCCACCAGATCAGACCAGAGACAATTCAGAAATTATAAATTCTCCCAGTTATAAGACCACAGCGTTCACCACTGACTGCGCCAGAGAGGTCGTCAAATATTTTTTTTTAAATTCAACCCAGCATTGAATAATTATGTATTGTGCCCCCAAGAGGGTAAAATAGGGGTTTGAAAAATCGAAATTAAAGTGAGCGAAGCCATAGGCGTAAGTATCGAAGCGATCATGTACAAAACACGCACGGTTCAATACAAAAACTAGCTTTTGCTTGCGGCTTTGCTCACGTATTTTACCCCCTTAGGGGTTGAATTTTCAAAAATCCTTCCTTAGTGTGCGCCTACGTCATAAAAGGAACCAACTGTAAAAATTTCAAGTTTCTCACTTCAGTAGTTTAGGCTGTGCGTTGATATCTCAGTCAGTCAGTCAGTCAGTCAGGACTTTGAATTTTAGCGGCGTCCGCTTCTGCGCCCGCACCCGCACTTTATACGTGAACACGGACTTAGATATCTCGTAAGTATAACAATTCATACAGGTTTCTTTGCGGAGGCGGCCGGGCGTGTCGGAATCTCCCCTATAATTAATTTCAATGGGGCTGCAGATATCATCCATTTGTATGGTACCGATACTTATGTGCCTTATTGTATTACTTACCTTCCTTGACAATGGGCACGGCTGTTCACGAAAGATTTATGAGACTTTGATACCATTGTCTTATCCTATTTGTATTTCGTACGTTTTTGCTGTCAGGGTTGAATATATTATTTAAAATTCGTATACCTACGGCTGCGGATTGAGAAGTTTTATATAAGTAGCCAAGTTTGCTTCAAATTTTTTTGTATCAGAAAAAAAACATACATAATAACCAGTCAAATGCGAGTCGGAAAACAAAAGATTCCCACAAGGTTTTTAAATAACCTTCCTACTACCTACCTAGAAAGTTGTTTAAATATTTATTGAACGATAATAATTTTCGTGATTTTTGGCTACTATTTTATCAATAGAAGCAGATAGTATTATCTTTACTTAAGCCTTAATTATTTCACATTAGTACGCTAAAAGGACATTAATGGAGCCGACGCGACGAAGTGAAAGACCAAATAAGTGCTTCCTCCTAGCAAGTGCCGTAAATGTTGTAACAGTTAATGAGTTGGTCACCCGGTCAAATGCCGCTAATTGCATAATTTTCGTATCGTTCATACTGGGGGCGCATGACTAAATAAACTCGTAGAGGCAAGCTTCTGAAGATCGTGCATTTATACCTACGTAGGTATGGTTTCAGTTGAGGAGAGATAAGATGAATGAAGCAAAATACTTTGGAGTTACGTTTTAAAATCCCGCGGAAATTGTTTTTTTTTTTTCGGCATGAAAAGTAGCCTATGTTACTTTCCATGTCATCAACTATATCCAAGCAAAAATCACTGATTTGCAGCTGATCTGTTTTGGAGAGATCGAAGGACAAACCAACCCACAATTATTATTGACACACTTTCACATTCATATTAGTAAGGGTAGTAGGGATATATTTTTTTTACACTAACATTAATTAATATTAGAATTCTCAGAAAAAATATCACGTGTCGCCCAGAACATGGGCTTGTTCACTGGCCTGACCGGTGTACTCTCACTCAGCTCAGACTCAAGACAGAGTTAAAACGAGACAGATTTATGTCAGAGCATATTTGTGTCTCGTTTTAACTCTTATCTTCAGTCTGAACTGAGTTAGAGCGCGCTCTATAGATTAGCATTACTCGCAGCTCGCAGAGACGCGAGTGGACACTCACACAAGCGCCTCATGCGTGTATGTAGTAGTGTAATTATCACAGCACGGATGAATGAAATTTTGTCTCTGTTCGGTTATTTATTCAAGTGCTGCGAGCGTGCAAGCCATGAATCATTTATTGCGGTTCGTTTGACCGATATACTCGCTACGTTCCTAGACGACGCGCGGTGAAGTTGTCTCTATAATGCACCTCAAGCGTAGAATCGGAGACATTTGTCTCGAGACACTTGGCAATGTATCCAATGCAATTTTACATGATCAAAATCACATGTAACCAATCCGATTTCTTGCTCATTAACAGACCATCTTTCATTCATTCATTATTTTCTTTATGGCTTTTATTAACGCCAACGCGCAACGTTTGTTTCTGAACAACGCCAATTTCACGTGGAATGGAAGAGATTTATATTTTAGAATATAAAGATGATGAATCTTTATATTCTAAAATATAAATTGACATTTGACATGGTATTTTTGACATAAGTATTGTATTGATGCTTTTATTATGTGGATATAGTTTAGCTAACAAAAAATTTGATTCCTCCATGGCTATAATTATTGTGATAATTTTAATAATATTAACGATCACTGTATTTAATACTTATTAACTTTAACTTCTCATTTAATTTCTCGCTTTTTCGATTAACGCGTCGTAGAACTTCCACATTCGCAACTAATTGACATATTAGTATAATATGACGGATACGTGTATAAATATAAGTACCGATTAGGTAACGTGGAGTAGGTAACAGGACAAATATAGAATGTTGTTACTGCACATACGAGTACATTATTTCCTGTACTAGTTACTCAAATAGCTAATGTGAATGCCCTAGTAACACTCTAGCTTTAATGGTCTCTACTCCCTTCCTATAACCGCCTAGAAGGGTACATGAGGGAAGATTTACGACGACTTTAACAGTGCTGTGAATGGAAATGTTGATATTAGTAATCATGTGTAAGATATTTTTGACGATATGTTGCAGTGTTTTTATCTACACATTGAAATAATTATTAATATAGATCTTTAGCAACTCATCAACAGCTCACTACTGAGCGCAGGTCTTTCAGAGAAGGAAGGAAATAAGCCGCATTGATGGTGCCTCTGGTACTACAAATATGGTTGAGCGAAGCAACGGCTGGATCATGCGTCATGCTCGTGAACGGGTGCCACCAACGGGAATGTAATGTATTGTAAATTTTTTTTATTTTTTTTGAAAAGAGCAACCGCCGCCGCCGAGTTTATTGCTGGCTCTCTCGGCAGGAAGGGCATTCCGAAACCTTTTCAAAAGCACTTGTAAAAGTTTATTTGAATAAAAAATACTTCTAAAAAAAATGTTCATGGGCGGTGGTAATTACTTATTATGTATCAAGTGACCCGCCTGCTCGTTTGCTCGCTATACATATAAAAAAAATTACACGTCCACTGTTAGTTTTAGAAATAGAAAGGATTTGCGTGATTGTAAATACAAGCCTACGATATTATAAATTATGTAGTATTATGCAGTGCAATTCACAACCTGCCATAACTTAAATTTGATAACCATTTTAATTATACCGATTTAACTATAAAAAGTGCGTCTTCATGTGCGTAAAGACACGCACGTTTTAAAGTTTGATAAAGAGTTGGCGGTTTGATCAGTTGGCAACATCCATATGTTCAAGAAGTTAATGATTGTACACTTAAAGGTCGTAGCCGATTTACACGACTCCGCTCCCACCCAACCAAAGTATGAGCATTCAAATATGGACTTAATTTCGTGCTCTGGAGGTGCACTTTACAGTAACAACACCGCGGTACGGTAACGGTACCGCGCGCTGTTTTCTATTTTGTGTTGTTACTGTAAAGTGCACCTCCAGAGCACGATATTAAGTCCATATTTGAATGCTCATACTTTGGTTGGGTGGGAGCGGAGTCGTGTAAATCGGCTACGACCTTTATTGTAGAAAAATTATTATCGCTCGCTGCAACGCCGGTGCGATTTGAACAATGGCTTGATTAATTGTTCATTTAATTGGGCTATTAGGGTGCATTGTGCGGATGGGATCACTCGATATTTTTTTTAACGTCGCTCCTTACAGGCGCCAATCTAATCAGTTGATGTCGAATTGATGGTGACAATCTTTTGCTTAACTTTATGAACTTTTATGAGCGTTCGCCTGCGACTTCGTCCATGTTGATTAATATGAAGATCCTGTGGTAATCCTTTTTTCGAAATAATCATCAGGTCTTCTACTAGATGGTAGATTGCTGCGTGATTTAACGAAAAACCAACGATCACATTGTTGCATGCATTTCTTTTCTTTTTTTTTTTAATAAGAATATTAGCCAAGCTGAACTTGACTTATATTCTCCTCTCCCCTCCAAATAAGCGGAAGGCTTGTGCTAGGAGTGGGTACGCCAATAGTGCAACGGGTGAGGTTCGAATCTGCGACCTTTCAGTTTTCACCTTTAACCGTTGGGCTAGTGAGACTTCGAATAATTATATTAAAAGTATAACAATATCATATGTATAGATAAGATATAAGGTATTGTATTTAAGGGATAAAAAGGATTGATATAAAAATCTTAAATAATAGCGATGTTTTCTAGACTAAACTTAAAATCCATATCAGTTCGATCGAAACTCAAGGTTAACAGACTAAGGGCCAGTTGCCTGAGTGGCCGGCACGGTTACGTTACGGCTAAGTTAGGTTTAAAGCTAAATGTGACAGCCGAAACAAGCAAATTGCGTTGCACGAGTCCTTTTTTAGTTAACTTTTGACTTTAACTTTAGCTTTAAACCTTACCGACCGAATGCGAGGGTTTACGGTCAAGTTAACCTCAAAATAAAACTTCAATAGACATTTATCAATATTTTTGATGGATTGTGACAGTTTATTTCGTTGAAAATATAAATAAAGGAAGTAAATAATTATGTCGCAAAATAACTTCCTGCGTGCTCTCCTCACTGAAGATGAGAGCAGTGATGAAGAAAATAATATCATTGAATATCTCTTCCAAAGAAAAAAGTCTTTTTTAAGAAAAAGGATCGACTTTTTTCTTTGGGACGAAATTGACTTCGTCGCCCGTTTTAGATTGTCTAAACGTACAGCAAAATTTATAATTTCCACATTGGAATCGACGCTCAATAGGGGTAGAAACAGGTACTTACCTACCTTACTATATTGAATTAATATTTATTTGTAATTTGAGCTAGGACCTACCCATTTTATATATAGGTGGTAACCTGTGAGGGCGGCAATATCCTAGTGATTAAAACTTCGGTCTCCTTTTCGGAGAGTTCATAGTTCGATTCCAGGCATGTGACAAAGGCACAAAAATAGATTATAGTCTGGATTAACACAAAGGTATCTAGGCTATTTTTATCCCGGAAAATAAGCGAGTTCTCGCGGGAATTAGAAACCCTCAATACACGCGAACGACGTTGTAGGCATCAGCCAGTAAGCAAATAATTTCATCACTGGTTTTAACGGTAAAGGAAAACAAAAAAACGGTGAGGAAACCTGCATGCCAGAGTTCTCCGTAATCTTTTCAAAGGTGTGAGAAGCCAATTCGCACTTGGCCAGCACTGGACTAGGACCTAAACTCAAGAAACCTCTGCTTAGTACCTAAGTATTAGTACCTATTTACTTTTATTACCTACCTATTAGTAAACGAGGCATGCATATTTATTTCTCATTCATTCAAGTAAAATCTTATCCTATTATCCTACTAATCCTACTAATATTATAAATGCGAAAGTGTGGATATTTGTTGCTCAATCACGTCGCAACGACTGAACCAATTTAGCTGAAAGGCACAGAGATAGATTATAGTCTGGAATAGCACATAGGCTACTTTTTATCCTGGTAAATAAGGGAGTTCCCGCGGAAATAAAAACCTTAATCCACGCGAACGAAGTCGCGGGTATCAGCTAGTAAAATATTTTAATAATTACAGAAATCAATCAATGTCCGCAGCAGACAAGGTTTTGCTTGCTTTGCAGTTTTATGCATCAGGATCTTTCCAAAGATGCGTAGGAGATGCAAAGGGAGTCCATAAATCGACTGTTTGCCGAGCTGTAAAAGATGTGAGCATAGCATTGGCTAAATTGAGACCTCAGTACATATATATGCCCAGAAGTCATGAAATAAATACTGTAATAGAAAATTTTCATAAAATTAGCTCATTTCCAAAAGTTATTGGTGCAATTGATTGTACACATGTTCCGATAGCTTCACCCGGCGGAAATGAGGCTGAATATTTTAGAAACAGAAAAGATTACTTTTCCATTAACGTTCAAGTAATCTGTGATGCAGACAGTTATATCCGGAATATTGTTGCCAGATGGCCAGGTGGCAGTCACGACAGCCATATATTCAATTCCAGTAACATTAAAGGGCGATTAGAAGATAGGGAATTTGGGGATTGCTGGTTATTGGGAGATAGAGGCTATGGATTAAAACCATATTTGTTAACACCATTGACTAACCCAATAACCAGAGGTGAAAAACTTTATAATGAGAGCCATATTCGTACGAGAAATGTTGTAGAGCGTACTTTTGGCTGCTGGAAAAGAAGATTTCCTGCAATTGGATCTAAATTAAGAAACAAAATTGATAGAATACAACCAGTTATTGTGGCTACAGCTGTACTGCATAATATTTGTAAAAAAATTAATGAAATTGAGCCACCAGATTTGCTACCTTTGGTTAATGAAATTGAAATTGAAAATTTTATGTTTAACTTTGAGAGCTACGACAGCAACAGAAGGAAACTAGTAGATGAATATTTTAGCAGTATGTAATTTTTTAGTGTTGAAGTAAAACAAAGCAGCAAGAGCAAATGCAGTTTCTTGTCGACTCTTCTCAGGAAAATCTGCATTCTGAACCTCTGGTAGAGTCCCTCTGGTAGAGTCTTGACGTGTCATAAGGCCCACAGGTTCTTCTTCTTTATCAACCGATAGACGCTGGACATAGGTCACTTGCATGGATTTCCACAAATCTCGTTCTTGCGCCGCCTAAATCCAGCGGCTCCCTGCGACTCGTTTGATGTGACTTTAGTTCTCCCCATTCCTGATTTGATGTCGCATGGATATTCCGAGCATAGCACAAAGGCCCACAGGTTGGCCTACATGAAATACATAAATAATTTTTAATTTGGAATATAATTATAACATTCAGGGTTCTGGGCACTTTTCCTCGTTCCAGTGGTTTAGATGATATTACTATATATTAGGTCCTTACATATGAAATTGACGTTTGCAAAATGGAAAACTTGAAATCACAAAAATCGTCGATTCCAATGTGGTGTAGAAACGGCTCGAAGGATTAATGATGTGTATGGCGGCGGTGTCGCAAAAGAAAAGCGTTTTTGGTTCCAACGTTTTCGTTCTGGAAATTTCGACCTGCTTGAAGGGAGTGAGAGTATAAAAGACGGAAGAGTGGGTTTTCGATAGAAAATGATTAGGACCTGAAAGTCTACTTGATGAGCAGAAAAACTGCAGTCTACTGCAGCGGGCCGCGACCCAACGCGCCTTACTAGTTTTTTATGTTTAGCTTTTATTTTTGATATTTACGTTTTAGTTTTAATTTAGAATTTAGTTTTGTATTATAATCTATACTTATAATAAAACTGTAACTTATAATAATTCTTTTTTTATTATTATGTGCGTACAATTAGAAGTATTTTGTTCAATTTTGGTGAAGGTCTACTAAATATTATCGGAGATAGAGGACATAACATTTCGCGGAGTTGTAAGTCACTCTAAACTTTTTCCACGCGGACGCGGTCGCGGGAATCAGCTAGTTATTACATATTTTAATTAACAACAGCTCTTTAGATATTGGAAACGCTAAGCTTAAATTGTCATGGCCTGCAAATAAGTTATGTACTTAAAGCTATTGAATATCTAATTCTGTATCAGTATTGTAAATATGTTTTGTAATAAAAGAAAAACCTCTATTTAAAAGCTTTTATTCAACTTGCAATATATTATGTGTTATATACATGTTTGTTCGGGTGGATTCTTGCAACTCAATTTTGAAGCAGATATCTTCATCCGATTACTTTGCATTTTATACTTTTCGTACTTATTGAAATAAGGCAGAATAATCTCCAAGTGGAAATCGAGCAGGAATTTCAGTACTCTAGATATTCTTTTTTATTTCCCAGGCACAATGAATATCCAGCATCCATGTCATAAGTGACCAGTACTGATTTTTTAATACTATATTTATGTTGTACATCATAAAACTTTAGATTGCATTCTCAGGTGGTAGAAAATAAGCTCCAGTTCCCCACGAATTTACGTTTTCGCTTCTTTATTTATATCAATACAAATAAATAAAATTGAAGTGTCTGTTTGTAATATCAAAAGAACAGCTTTTTACTAACTACATACGAAGTAATTACGGTACTTATAACAAGAAAACAATTTTTAAAAATTTTTGTCTGTCTGTCTGTCTGTCTGTCTGTCTGTCTGTTTGTTGCCGCTAATCTCGGGAACGGCTGGACCGATTTTGACGGGACTTTCACTAGTAGATAGTTGATATTATCGGACATAGTATAGGCTACTTTTTTAACCGACTTTCGAAAAATGAGGAGAAGGAGTTGTGTTTTTCTACCTCTGTATATCGATATCTCCGTGATTTCTTAACCGATTTGCGTGAATCTCTTTTTAATTGAAACAAAAAGTTTGTAAGATGCTCCCATAAAAATTATGTGTTCCAACTCTTCAACCCTGATGCACTGGCACATGCTAGGGTACTGCCCTCCTAAACTTTATATAATTAATAGGTATGCCCTATGAGTTTGAAAAAATGAACAAATGATAACATTATCATGTCTTCATTTTTTCAATCTCAATTTCTAAGAGCTGAGCTTTTAAATTAAGTATACGGATTTCCGCAGCATGCCTTTCTTCATTGTGCCGAAAGGCTTGCGCGTGTATTTCTTCTTTGTGCCTTATTTGTTGTTGAAACTCCTGCTCTTCCCTACTGTTTGCTTCGTCCATAATCTTTTGCTTTTTTTCAGTCAAGCATAACTTGTTTTCATTAAGTTCCTTGAAGGAATTTCTTAAGCCTTGTGTTGTAACGTTCGTGGTGATGTTTCTATCACGTGGTCCTAAAACATACACAGTAGATGGAAGTAAAGCTAATACTATACACCCATTAATGGGGCAGTATAGGATAGTCGAGTTACAAGGATCCTGATCATCCCCAAGGGCATTGCCATTCAAGCACTTTGGGACGCAAACATGCAGTTAAAAGCTAAGCACCGTTTACCTTCCCAATCAAGCAAAAAAGCCAAGGTCCCAAGTAAGCAATGCCACCACCACTCACATGCACCACCACACAAGACTTTTATACTGCTCTCGACGCACTTTACACCCTGACACCGGAGCATCCGCAGGATATCGACTTTACAATGCTGTATTGTCTAGTGATATATACATACGTTTCAATGGATTAGAAACTGCACGTCTCAGTAGGGATGCAGGAGTTCCACTATCAAATACTGGCAACGTATTAGAGCTATCCGTGACATCAATCTGAAACAGTTAAATATACCTATTATAATTGCCACAAAATAAGACAGTTCCCGCGGGAATTAAATGACCTTAATCCACGCAAATGAAGTTGCGGGTATCAGCTAGTATAGTTTATTTTATTATATTTCTAAATAAGTAAGAAGTGTATCAATCACATAAAGAATAAGAGTCATGCACAACAAAGTAGCAAAAAATGGTTTATTTCCTTACTATTTCTATATTACTGTTAGCAAATGTGCCTTCCTGACTTCCTGACTGGCTTGCTTTTATGTCTGGATAGTCAGCTTTAATTGACTGCTCAGTCACCTGTAAAAATAATGTAATCTGTGTCACGTGGACCATATAAACTAATCGATTGTTACCTCATTCATTAAAATCGGCTCAGTAGTTCCAGAAACATTGTTTACTTACATATAGATACTAAATTTTAATGTTATTAGAAACATCTATTTTTAATAAATTTTGTAACTGAAAAATCACATCACACTAATATGATAAAGATGAATTCACTAATAAGAGAAAGTTATGTGTTAATGTTTTTTACTCTTTTACATCGCAACAAATGAACCAATTTGGCTAAAATTTGGATTGGAGATAGCTCATACCCAGGGTTAACACATTTTTATCCCGGAAAATGAAAGAGTTCCTGCGAGAATTAAAGTAACTAGTTAAAATATAAGCAGGTACTTACAGTTTGTGGTTTTAAATCATCATTTATTGATGTATTTATAAAATCATCTTTGACATGCTCTATGGGGCTCTAAAACAAGTTAATAAGTAGGTATAGTTGGTACCAGTGTGTGTGAACTTAAGCTTTTTAATAATACTGTGAGAAATTCCTTTTTCCGTGATCAGTGTCCTGTCAATCTTCATGTTGCAAGCTGTCTCTATGCCTAATTTCGTCCAAATCAATTAGTTGTTTCAACTCTGAAAGTAGTATCTAACAGACACACTCGCTTATATGAGTAAATTAGAATTTTTAGAAATCTGTGTACCCACTTTAACCAACAAACACACTTTCTTTTTTATGACAGAAATATGAAGACTATGTTACCTTAGGTTTATTCATAATGACATCATCATCATATTTTGCCTCCAGTCCATCAGTCGACAAAACAATAATAGATCGCATCCAGTCTCCTGTATTTGAGGAAGCAGGAGGTAGATCTGGCCTTCCTCCACCTGTGCGCCGTCTCTCTTGCCGTTCTTTGCTGGCATCCTAAACATAACTGTATTATAACAAACACCCTTCTAAAGATAACGTAACAATCATCATTAATTTCATAACTATGTACCTACATGGTTATATTTCAGGTCTAAAAACCACTACTTGGAATTGAATTGGTTATATTTAAAAACAAATAGCTAATTATCACATACTTTACGTGCAGTCTTTTTTATGTTATCAAATTTATTTTTTAATTGTTTTATCGAGCGGTGTACTGTTGAATTAGAATTATTGAAAATTTGATGAATATCCCGCCATGCTGATTCTTTTAAATTGTATGAAACTCCATCAGTTTTTTTACAGAAAAGGACATCCCTGTGTTTCTCAATTAATATTTTTAATTTTTCAATTTCTTCCGATGTAAAATTTGATGACCGTTCTCTGAAGAATGTAAGATTAGTTACACTATTTATAACTCAAGAACGGCTGAACCGATTTGGCTGAAAATTGGTAGGGAGGTAGCTTAGAACTAGTAGACGGTCATAGGATACTTTTTATCCCGTTCCCTTGAGACGTAACATGAAACGTAGTATAGCAACGTTTGTATGGAACGGCTTTCTTGGTGATATTTCGAGTACGGATTGACTGATTTCGATGAACTTTTTATATATGTCATAGCATAGTTGAGGGCAAAAAGAGTCTTAAAAGGCTCTTCTGCCCCCTTTTTTCTTTTGGGGTAAACCCCAGAAAAACAGTAACCTAACTCACGCGGATGAAGTCACGGGCAAAAGCTAGTACATTTTAAATAGAAGAATCATACAGCAAATGGGCACTTACTTTGCATTAATATCCATATTATTTTTCTTTGTAATAAAACTAAGTAAATAAAATGGCTATTTCGACAAAAATCTTTTGATTGATAATGACAACCAACCGGCAACAAACACAGATGAAAAGACAACTATCTCAAACTGTTATTTCGGCATTATGTTGCATGTTGATAAAATAATTCAACATAATAAGACTAAAAAACCGGGAATGGAATCATGATTTTACTGGCAGCCCCATTAGCTGAAGTTAATTTTGACGGGGGTCAAAATTGGCGCTGTGCAACGCCTTTAACGCAATTGACTGGACGTCAGAGCTCGGTAACGGTAAAAGTTAAAGTCAAATGTAGCCGCGGTTACAACTTTAACTTAACTTTAAACGGCCACTCCGGCAACTGGCCCTAAGCGATGAACAACTTTTTTATTAAACAACCTAATGATTATTTTAAAAATTTATGAAAAGCTCAAAACTTATTTTCATTCGCGACAATTCGGCCACAGATTTTGAATTTCCCAAAGACCACACACAATTTACCTCGCATCTTTATACCGTGCTTTTTATATGTGTCAAAAATCTCCAAGATACCAAACAATATGGCTTCTCGTACACCTTGCAACTGGCTGAGTGTTTATAGACACTGTTTGTATACGGAGTTCTTATATCTACGTGACTATTCAACTGGTTTACTTTTCATCGCATTTCCATAAAACAATATTTTATGCCACGAATTATAACCATCGTGGTCGTTTCGTGAAAGGTATCGTGCATCAGGCAACACGCTACAACAGTGTAGGATATCATAAACTCCTTGAATTTGAATAAAGCAAGGGGTTCTGAAGACCTCCCTGGCAGAGTGGTGAGTGCTAATATGAATGAGAGGTCTCGGGTTCGACTCCGGGCAGGAGCAATTTGTTCTGGTCTGGTGGGAGGCTTTTGCAGTGGCTAGTTACCACTCTACTATCAAATGTACCGCGATTAAGCGTTCCGAGATAAAACTGCCATAACTCTTCTAAGTTAGCCCGGTACCATCTTAGATTGCATCGTCACTTACCATCAGGTGAGATCTCAGTCATGGGCTATCTTGTCATCAAATAAAAAGGGTCATTGTTACGTTAAGGGACAAAATAGAGCTACGAAAAGGAAAAAAAAATGTAAAACAGGAAAATGGCGATGGCTTTCACAAGTCTACTTCTAAAGAAAAATTCTAGAGCTGCTAAACTGACGCTTCGACTCTTAACGTAGCCGCCAAGAACTAACAATTTTCGAAGTTTCAAATCCCAATACTCAAAGATTTCCACATTCAATAAATTATCATTTTCTTGTAATTTACGTGGTTTTCCACGCTTTTGCATAATATTATACAAATGCGTATCAAAAATTGCAGTCTAAGATGGAACGCGCTTTAATTTGCGCTTGACAATGTTACGAACTTCATTCAAATCATATCTACTTCGTGAGAACCGAATAAGATAGCGCGACCTAAAGTAATACAGCGCCATCTATTATCGGTCATAGTCAACATCGCGTCCTCTGCACGCATCCATTTTTTCAATTTTCCACCTGTCCATCTGAAGTTGACAATGCGGGATTAAGAAGACCTCATGAAACATAATTTCAAGGGATAACTTGCGTACTGGAGAATTTTTATCCCGGAAATTAATTCCCATAGAATTTTGGAAACCCATAAATTCATACGAAATCGGGACCTCACGCTGTTATGATAGGCATAAATAATATGGACGCTGATATGCAATACAATGTCCCACACGTTCGCCATTTTCAGAAAATGGCAGTCAAAAATGTTGATCATTTTTTGTAGTATTGAAAATCATAATGTGACTTCTTCACAGAGTTTCTGTCTATCTACCATTTTTCAAGATTTCATTTCACAACTTTATGGACGTGATTAGTGGTGATTAATATGTACAATATAGCCATGTCAAGTTACAGATTTTTAGTACCAATTCTTTAAGCTAAGCCGCGGATAGAGGGACTGAATTGCCAAAACTATAAGGTTTCCTTGTTGATTTAATAAAGAACCCTAAAAGTTCAGACAACAATTATTATTATATTGAAGCTGTTTACCATTCAAATAATATGAAACATGCATAGCCTCGTGTCTTGTTCACGAGAGTAGGGACTCTGCTTAGTTAACGCAAGTACATGTTAAATGTTAAGCTTGATAGGTGATTTGTTTTGGACAAGTCCTGGAGCCATTGTCTCTCAGAGCGAGCCTCATTGTTATGGTGATTTATGTTAAACACGCTGGTATACTGTTGCTTGTTTTGACGGTGCCATATTTACTACACATACCATAGTTATAGATATAGACAGTAAAAAAAAAATTATTAAAAATACGGTGATTGGTTTTTGGAAGATTTACAATTTGACTTGGAAGCTTTTTAACCGACTTCCAAAAAGGGAGAAGGTCGTCAATTCGTCGAAATCTTTTATTTTTGTATTTTTTACTAGTTGATGCCCGCGGGTTCGGTCGCGTGGTTTTTTTTTTTAATCTCATTGATTTTCCGAGATAAAAAGTAGCCTTTTGTATAGGGGAGGATCTAGGGAGGAGGAGGACATATTATATAATTTATGTAAGTTAGTTATATCATATGTATTATATTTATCTTATTTTGATATTTATTGGAATATACTCGTGCTATGATTTATTTATTAAGACACAAGGCGTCAAGCAGAAGAAAAACACTGAATGAAACTGGACCAAAATCATGAATTCATGATAAAAGAGTGGTCATACATACATCTATGGGATTAAAATCCCAAAAGAACTGTATCAACACTCCATCCTGCAGGATGGGGTCATTGCATTGACTCCATTAAGTGACCGTCGCGTCGCTTATTACGTACACTGATCGCAATCACAATCACAATGGAATTACAATTTCCAAGTGTAAATTAACGTGACATAGCCGTGTCGCGTTATAATTTTACTCACGAGCCATATCTTAAACGTGTCTGTTCCATTCCACACGTCATTGACGAAGTAAAGTGCACAAAAGGAGTGTAACGGCATGCCATAAAAAGAAAATTGAATAATTTCACAGATGTACATAAAATCATTGTAAGTTAAATTAGCGTGGTCTTATTATGATGCCTTGACGATACAGTTAAATGGAAATATTTTTTAATTCATAATTCATAATTCATAAT
The DNA here is from genome assembly GCA_038048805.1 of Hipparchia sbordonii. Taxonomy (NCBI): domain Eukaryota; kingdom Metazoa; phylum Arthropoda; class Insecta; order Lepidoptera; family Nymphalidae; genus Hipparchia; species Hipparchia sbordonii. The sequence goes on from CM076113.1 coordinate 2,856,249, forward strand.
TCATTTATTCATTTGTGAATACAGTAGGTATATAGATGTTACAATAAAATAGTGATCTTGTATTCTGCCACAGTGTGGCGTACAAATATATCATTATTATACTTATATTTAGGTTGATATTAGTATGTCAACCTAAATATAAGTATAATAATGATATATTTGTTTTAACTAATTTTTTTTTATTTTAGAACATTATTATAGAGTTCTAATGAAAAATTTTGGTTTTACTTAACATCACTCAAACAGAATAGCAGATGATGGCCCTATCTGCTGTTTTAGATCTGGATGATAAGTAATAGGGTCCGTTGGTTACCCTTCGGGTGGGAAAGCCTAAAAACCTTGGTCAATACTGCCGTCATAAGGAAAAAAGACGTATCTGACATTTTTTTTCAAAATTGAGTTAAATATTCGGCATCAGATCAAAATGACTCATCTACCAGTATTTTTAAATTTTGTTTAAACTTATCGATGTGATCACTGTGATAAGTTGAAACAAAATTTTAAAATATTCATAGATATGCGTCTTTTTGTTTTGATGCCAAATATGTCGACCGTTCCGTAGAACAAAGTCTCATCTGCTAAATTCACAACTTGAAATTTGAGCCTTAAAAGTCACATCTGCAAGGCTCAAATCTCAAGTTATGAATTCAGCAATTGAGACTTTGTTCTACGGAACGGTCGATGTGTCTAACTCAATTTCGAAAAAAATGTCAGATACGTCTTCTTTCCTTATGAGTTATGACGGCAGAATAGCCAGTTACAATCGCTTTCCGTAATCGGTCCCTCCAACAGGGAGCTGGGAACACTGTGGCCATTCATGCAGCAACGCTTGTTTTTATTCGAGACCATTAGTGGCAATGCAACTGAACACTTATTGTTACTTGGGCACTGTTTTGGTACTTTCGCGGTTTTGTTTCGGCCACAAAGTGTTTAGCATTTGCATAATGGTGGACGTAATTTTGGTGCACTTTTTGTATATTATATAGGTATTCTTTGTTTTCAGTAAGTAGCTTTTTGAAAAAACAAAGTCATTTTCTTTTGTTCAACGAAAAGCTTATACTGTAAAAAATACAACTAGTTACTATAATATGTATTATAGACCGTACAATATTTAATGACTACTAGATGTTGCAAGTGACTTCGTCCGTGTGGATTAAGGTTTTTTTTAATTCCCGCGGGAACTACTTTTCCGGGATAAAATGTGGCCTTTGTGTCAATCCTGGGATAGCTCGTAAGCTAGCTATCCTCCATTCTAAATTTCAGCCAGATCGGTTTATTTTTTGTGGCTTGAAGGTGTAACTAACATCCATTCATCCATCCATCCATCCATTCATCCATCCTCACTCACAAAATTTCGCCTTTATAATATTAGTGTGAAGTCTAGCGATGAGATAAGTAAATGGGAAAGCACCTACCTTAAGTAAGCATACTATAGTCTATACTATTCTCTTTCTGATGTACAGCGTTATCTCTCTCGATGGAGTGATATAGCTTTCGGGAGCTTCCCTAGGTATCGAACCAAAAGTATCGATACTTTTTGCGAATCCCTAAGCATCATGCAAACTTGACGGCAAACTTGATCGTATATGGCCTGCCTTACAGCATCAATACGACCCACACTGAGCAAAATGAAAAAAAAAGTATGCCATTGTCACGCCTTATTATACGAATGACGTTATTTTCGCCCACTGCCTTTTTTGAGAGTCAGCGAAAACGTGTCAGCTATAATTTTTAAGCTATTGCAAAGCTTCTATCGCGGGCCTTGAGCGTGGAGACCGAATCCAGAAATTCCGTAACGAAAATAACCTGACACGGGACTCCTCTCACCGCTAGATGGCGTTGATAAAAAATGCTATGCAATAGCTTTACCGCGGCAGTCCCCGAGTGCCACACGTCTTTTTTTTTTTTTTAATAGACAGGAAATGCCTAACACGCACCCCTCCGTCAGGGGAAACGGAGGGTTTATGTGGGGCTTGCACCCACCAAAACCTATCTTTGTCCCTCCACGGACCCTGGCAGTACCGTGGGTTACACTTGGCGGAGTATTCACCATGCCACCATCAATAAAATAATAGGTAGCCTGAAGAACCCATCCCAAACACGATTTACCGGTTTTGAGCAGTTTTATGGTAGCTTGTTACGTAACTACCATATTATTTTCATACTAATCTATGTAAAGTCGTTGACCTTACTTTGGCGACTACTGAAATTTAAGCATTACACAATATGCCTTAACGCAAATCTGCCATTGGATTTTCAACCTTATCGTTAATTGTACAAGGTGGAATTAACAAAGGTCTTAGCTTAGCATACTTTCGTGTTTGTTGTGGTCTTAAATCCAGGCGTTATCAGTTTGTTGTATCAGCTTTTACACCTTTCAAGTTATAAATTCCTTGTTTAAGTTGTTGATAGGGCATGTTTGTATAATGATTTCTATCGATACACGTTTATCTCTTATGAGTTTTTAATAATTCGATTTAAACGCAGCGTGTTGCCATTAGGTTTTTTAGGCCCACTCATTTCATACTACCAAAAAACTTAATGTGCTTTTTACCTAACGCCATGTATACAGGGCTTAGGAGAGCCGTTTTTTTTAAATAGGTCTCGACCTTGAGCAGTGATAGCTTGGTTTTTTTTATATTTTTAGCGAGCAAACGAGCAGGCGGGTCACCTGATGTTAAGTGATTACCGCCGCCCATGAACATTTGTAGCACCTGAAACACCACCAATGCAATGCCGGCTTTTAAAGCTGTCGCCTGTCGGTCCTGCTCCTGATCTCTCTCCGGTCGTGTAGAATTTCCGTCCCATCGGACTATGAGAGTAAGGGAATAGAGAGTGCACTTGTGTTTGCCAACACACTTATGCACTATAATATCTCCCGCGCAGATGGCTAATCGGAAGATGGATTCGGGCGGGAGGACAAATAGAATTGCGCTTATAGAAAATCATGCTTGCCTAGAAGTAATTGTTATTAGGTACACTTTCTATTTCTTGTTACATCGATGTTTTTAATCTTTACCTATTCCGGCTAGTAAGCGATGCAGAAGAACCCTTCCCTAATAAACTTGATTAATTACAATTCCTCAACCATGTATGGACTGTATCATCGCAAGTTAATTTCGCTCTGTATCAAGCTTCAAGGAAAGCTTTAACGTTAAAAACATCAAAGAACTTCAAACGTTAGTTCGAAGTAAACATTAAATACACTTAGAAGCAAATTAATCATTATGTTCACACCAAGCTATTAGATGGAATCGGATTTTTAATTGAGTTTACATATCCCTTAGGAAGTACCACTTAAGGATGCCGTAGACACCTAGCCAAACTTTCGTCCTTTCACTACTTCACCGCTTATTTTATTACGTAAATAATGATCATTTATTTATCAATATAATATACGTAAGTAAAATATCTAATTAATAACCTATAATTATATTTATATTATAATATAACCATTTTTTACGTTTATATTATAATATAAACGCAAAAAATGGGACCACCTGGGAAGTATGCCCTTTCAAATAAAAAAGGATTTTCCAAATCGGTCCAAGCGTTTTCGAGTAATCAGGGAACCAACATAGAAAAAAGATTCCGATGAATTGAGAACCTCCTCCATTTTTGGAAATTGGTTACAAATATCAGGCAGTAAAACAGTAACAGTACTAACTTGAATAATCAAGGGACGGGCCAACAAATTCCTGAAAAGCCGCCAACGCATTGGTGTTGCCTCTGGTCCAAATGTTCAAGGATCACTAAACATCGGGTGACCTGCCTGCGCATTTGCTCTCTATTCATATTAAAAAACCCAGGCGTAAGGGTAACCAGGTGGTTTATGTGGAGCGATCAAAACACAGATGGTATCAAATCAAACAACTCTTCAAAACATCCCCTTTTATGGAGTTTCAGTAGGTTTCAATGTAGAGCTGTATTAGCCATGCGTTTGTCGTAATGTGTAGGTGTATAGACCACACGGTGTAATTTATCTCGCGTGATGTAAGAGGTCGTTGTCCCAATTCGTAGGCGACTCTTATGATTCACGAGCTTTATGTATCTAAGGCAGCGCTCAAACAAACAGATGGAGAGAGGCAAAAGTGTCTGTCCACGCTTGCGTCTTGTCTTATGACAACCTATTGGCCGCGACTTAGTCCAAGTAGTGTTAGGTTTATAAAAAAGCCGCGGGAACTCTTTGTTTTGCAGGATAAAAAGTAAACTATGTCACTCTCCAGATCTTTTACTATACGCTGCAAAAATCACATCCATCCGTTGCTTCGTTGCTTCCATGCTGCGTGATAGTTAAACATACTTTCGAATTAATAAGAGGTTGTAGATTTTGCATTGAAAAAATTAACATTTTATCCGGGCTAAATTATCAGAACGTTAAAAGCTGCATATAGGTTTGTGAAAAGCATTGACGATTGATAAGGTTGAAGCACTCCTACCATCAAGTTAACATTGCGAAATATATTTTTTGCAAGCCACTCTAAATTGATAAATTATTTAGTTCCCTCAATCGGTCCAAACTCCAAACTGGAAGCAAAATCAGCATCTCCTGTTTTCGACGTTCTTCGGCGTTTGTCTTAGTGCCTACTTCAAGACTATAATAAAATAAGCGACGAAAAGTCTACCGTTTGTAGTTGCTCTACACAACAGAATCAATGAAGTGTTGTTATGTGGTCTGCAGTTTATTAATTGTTTGTTGATGTTATTAGGTGATTGTATTTGCTTCTTTTTTTCCCGGGTCCAATTTTTTCACATGTCTGTAATGCTTGCACAGATTGAACATTTTCAACTGGGTTTTCCTGTTATGTATTAGTGCTGAATATAGTCATTTAGAACTATTCAATTTAGGCAAGGCATCGTACGAATCACGATCTCGCACTAAACGCTTTGCTTTCTCGTTCCTAATACGCACCGCAAAAATTTGGAATGCCCTTCCGGCTTCCGTTTCTCTAACTAACTATAATGTGGTCTTTAAATCAAGAGTGAATAAGCATCTTCTAGGCAAGCGCGCACCATCTTAAGCTGCATCTTCACTTACCATCAGGTGAGATCACAGTCAAACGCAAGTCTGTATATTAAAAAAACCTCTGTTATGGCAACCATAAGTCCTTTAGCGGCGTCACTGTAACCGAAATTCAATAACTATTAACTGCTCACCGTAAAAGCTTCAACCCCTCCACCCATCGCTCCTAACTCCTAACGATAATGTTGTGTTTGTTATTTTTAACCCGGATCAATAACAAAGGGGATTGCATTACGATGTATGGTTTTAGTGGTTTTAAGTATTACTGGAAGCGGCATACTACTTGTTACTGTTTTCTTATTATTCTATGGCAATATATTCCTTGAATGAATGAATTAATTAATGAAATATTCCTTAGTGTGTACTACCGTGTAAGGAAATACCTAACATAACGCAACATGAAAATTAAACAAAACTAGAGTACAATAGGCTGCGTTATCACCTGATGATAAGTGAAAATGCTGTCAGATGGAGTAAGCAAACATGAAAAGGTTATAGCAGTATGTACAAAACAAATATGCAGACAAGGATACACAACGACAAGAAGTAATTTTATCACTAAGTACAATAAATAATATGTAATTTAAAGTTGCGACGATTTTGTTGGTTCACTCCGCATTAACCTTGCTTTCGCTTGTTCGTTTTCGACTGAAAATTGACGATCGTATTCTTTATTCCGACTGTTATAAATAAAATTTCTATCTCTCAGTAGACTCAGTTAAAATTTCACTTCAAATTAATATTTCAAGTATTGACGATTAATTATTTCAAGTATTGATCACAGGATCGGTGAATTCATTAAACGGATTAGGGCTATGGGTTTAATTTTTAATGAATATCCATATCTTTAATGGGTTCCTACACGCCATAATCTCTCCCTCTGCATAGCTTGGCGTCACGACTTTGACGGTAACTAAACCAGAGACAATTCAAATGTATCCTTATACCTGCATATTTGTTTTGTTCGTAACAAACCTGAGTAAAAAAATGTGGACTTCGTTACAACTTCTAGTTTCCCTAATTCCGGGACCAGGCATCCAGTACCTGATGTTTTTTGTCAGTCCCCCGAAGTGTTTGGAGAAGCAGCAATCGAAACAATGGTTAATTCCGTCAGAACGGGATCAGTCCACACCAATTTAAATTCCCCACTGATGCCTTGCAGTTGATTTTAATAGTTTCTTCTAAATATAGAACGATTGTCGACGTGATTTATTAATGGTTGTACAGTAGAATCCCGATTATCCGGATCAATTAAAACCAGGGGTATTCCGTATAATCGAAAATCCGGATAATCGATTTCAAAGCAAATGAATTACAAAGTACCTATGTAATTTAAAATTTTGGTTGGAAATAACTTGTTATTGATCTTTGACGTAATCAATCACATCTTTTGAGTGATCACGAATGAGTTCGGATAATCGGATGTTCGGATAATCGATGTTCGGATAATCGGGATTCTACTGTATATTATATTTTTAACGATATTTTCTTCACTTCTTTTAATAGTTTTATCGTTTGTTTTTTTTATAAAGTCTTTTTATAGAGAGACTCGTTTCTATTACGTTTTTGCTTCGTATTTGTCTTGTTATTTTTAAACTCAGTTACAATTTATTTTCTTTCCATTTGGCCGATAAGCCCTATTGTCAGTTTCGCTACATTATAAAATAAGAAATCAGAAGACCCAGTAGAAAATATAAAATGTCGGTTTCCTAGAGCACTCTATTCAGTATCGACTTAGTATCTTAAACTGTTTTAGAGCAAAAGGGTCTTGATACACCGACAGACTATTTTATATTTGAAACCCTAGAAATCACAAAATCAGGATCATTGTAATCCTCTCAATGAGAACTTTCTCTTGTTACAGTTGGCTTCCTAATCCTAGTGTACTACCTGTGGGGGACACCCTACAAGCGCGGCTTCTTCTGCGACGATGAATCTCTCAAGCATCCCTACAAGGAGTCCACCGTCACCAACTTGATGCTCTACATCATTGGCATTGGCCTGCCTGTGTTCACGGTAACATTTTTTTTTTCTGAAAGATTTGTCTGTAAAAATCACGACATGATCCGAAATGATGGCGTGTAGAAACCGATTAGGGGTATGAGTATATTGCCATATCTCTTCCAAGTTAGCCCGCTATCATCTTAGACTGTATCGTCACTTATCATCAGGTGAGATTGCAGTCAAGGACTGCAAGGTCATCGAATAAAAAAAACAGTGGTGTCCTTCTTCTTTATCAACCGATAGACCTACATTGCTGGACATAAGTCTGTCCCATAGACTTCCACAGTTTTTTTTATTATTCGATAACAAGATAGTTCTTGGCTATCACCAGTTCTTGGTCTTGCGCCGCTTGTATCGGCCTGCGACGCGACTGATATCGTCGGTCCACCTTGTGAGGAGTCCGTCGATACTGCGCTTTCTGGGCGAGGTAATGAATAATTTTAAATACCTACCTACATCATATCTTTTTAAATCTTCAAAAATTTTTAATATATAACACGGGTTTCCCTTAGCATTTGTTTGTTCCGTCTTATCTCTAGCATACGCATATTGTATGTATATTTGATATGTTTGAATCACCTATAATTATACGTATAGTACCTATCACTCTGTTCAGGAAAAACCGAACTATGTTTTTATACGATAAGTTTTCAGTATATCTAGAATTCATTTGAATTTCCTGCCAATTATCAGTATGATTTTCGTGATATCTCAGCTTCCACGAAAACCTTAAGTTTGTATCGTTAATGTTCCACATATCGCCAGCCTCTCTCTATTGATTTGCAGAATTCACACACCTTTGAGAACATTATGGAGAATTCTCAGGTTTGTAGGTTTCCTCACGATGTTTTCATTCGCCGTTAAATTTCTTAAAACCCATATTACTCCTAAAAGTCACAGATTTGTACCTAGCCGGACCATCCCAAAAAGGAGGCTGAAATATTATCCACTAGCTATCACTGCTTTTTCATATTTACTTAGTCATTATTACTAAAACGCTTTGTCTACTACTCACTTTTTCTGCGTAAGGCCAATGACCAAAATAAACATTTCCTACTTTCAATATAATTTGTTCCACAATCCGTTTACTAAGTCAAGGTGTGAAATACTACAGGATCGATGATGGTCATTCAATATTTGTGTCCACTGTATTTAGTCAGCCATTAGTTGTCATCTGACGCTTACCATCGAGGCCTTTTATGTAAGAGTAAGTAATGTTATTCTATTTCTTGCGTGTAGGGCTGGGTAATCGATTAGAATTGTCTTCAAGGATATGTATTTTACACGATACGTTTCACCAGTCAATTCGGTTTCAATGTGATGGCTGATGAGCTATTGATGGAAATCCGATGGAGATCCGTATGTAACAATATCATTTTTCACTGTCACTCACGTGACTATCAGTGCCGTGAAAATGTACCGTCTAAAACGTCAATCCTATTAATCACGAGTGGACTACTGAATTCGGAATTCCCCGTTCACTCTACACAGTCAGAAGTAGTGCAATCGTTACTAACAAATTAACTGTTGCACTATTTTTGTGTTCTTTAAATCTGCTCGTAGAATTCTTGAACTCTTTTGCTGCGATCTATAGAGCGTGCTCTGCCTCAGCTCAGACTTAAGTTAGAGTTAAAACGAGACACAAATATGTTCTGACATAAATCTGTCTCGTTCTATGTCTGTCTTGAATCGGTGTAGAGTTGGTTCGGTCTGTAGATTTCAGCATTTGATTCGCTACCAAATCCACAGTCCCTACCATTTTCACCAAGACGGTCACATTTGAAAAATCTCTGTCGATAATTCTTTTATCAGGTAATTCTGTTCGACGAGTTCGGTCGACCATTAGTTGTCACCTCTCGCTTATCATCTAATGACTCTAACCTTTTGTATACATATTGCTGTTGGCGCGTGGGCTGAAAATGTTCAAGACATTATTGACTTGAGTAACAGATTTCGTAAAAGTTGCTAACAAATGTAAACTACACTATAAAATGACGACCAGTCGTTAACCTTCTCTTGAGCTCTGCACCTTGCATCGTAAATTTAATAATATACCTACCTACGTACGTTTCTAATTGCACGTTCAAATCTCAATTTCGAACTCAAATCTTAATTTTGAACTATCCTGATTCTACTTTGGCTTTTTTCTTTTCCAGACAAAAGTTGCCTGGAAGAGATTGCTTCTGCATAAGGCCACCTTTGCGCCCTTTAATATTTTTAGTTTTTTGCTTTCTTCCTGATGCAAAAAAGAATTTTCTACTCTATTCCTTCATAATATTTCTATCGATTAACCAATGCATACAGCTGAATTTACTCAGGTCTATCCTTTTCACAGTGATCTTTGGGAGAAAGACCAATTTGAATTAAATTAAATTTTTAATTATTTAATTTAGTTTATTCTGATTTAGTCTGATCAGAAAAATTTCGATAGCGTCTATCAGAACTCTATAATAATTTTTTAAATTAGAAAACTTTCATAAAAGCTTGTGCTTTTTTATAGAATTCATAAATTCTTTTTAACGATCATTACTTTCTTTCAATCAAATTGTAGTTTTGTTTTCGATATTGAAATCTTTTTCATCGATGAAATGCAATCAACATTCTATTAGAAAAAAAATTGTAGCGGACTTACTATTCCCGTTACCCTTGATGTACTGATTGCCTGTTATTAGTTAATAAATAGCCTTTATCTCTATCACAATCAGAGCCTACCGTCTTTAAATCTTCGATACGATCATTATTTACCGTTTAAAGCACTCGTGTTGAATACCAAGGTTTAGAAATCAATTCCCATATAGGCTTTTTTACGATATTGACTACTTGATTTGAATAGCTTTGATAAGATAGTTTAGTGGAGAATAGCGTTGCCAGACGTCCCGTATTTCCCGGGACATCCCGTATGTTAGGCATAGTTTAAAATGTCCCGGCGGGACTGACTCTGTCCCGTATTTTAACCGTACTTCGTTTTTCATTATGAATTCGATCTAAGTATTCACACACGCAACGCGAACGTTCGTAAAAAAGCGAGTTGATCACCGTTTTTATTAATTACGATTATAATTGTATTGATTTTTACAGATATGTTAAAACAAATACAAATATGTTAAACTGACTTGATCCTTGAAAAATTATCAAAAAAAAAATAACACTACATAATTTAATTTTTTTATTTGTCCCGGGTAAAAAACTGAAATCCCGTATTTTTTTGCCTATTTAACCATTTGTCCCTTATAGGCTGAAAAAAAATCTGGCAACCCTAGCGCCTTCTTATGATGGCCATAGTAAGCGACCAGTGTCTCTCGGATCCATAAGTCATCTCTGGAAGACTGAGAGAGGTCAGTGAATTGAAATAAAAAACTTCCTGTGCGAAACCAGGTCAAATCAGTAAGTAAAATGACAAAACCGACACGATTAACTAACTAGCCGAAACAATTTAAACAATCCTGATTTAGTTTCGGACTTTAATAAACTCGTTCGAATTGTTTCAACAGTATTAAATGATAAAATTTATTGCTCCGATAACCATTCATTATGCTTGCAATGAAAATATTATTGGCTCAGTTATTTTGAGAGCGCATAACTGCGTAATCCTGAGGGGTCGATTTGTCGACCAAATTGTTTATTTACATTTCCGAAATATTATTTCTAATATGAAAATTGGTATTATTGGCTATTATGTAAATTATGGTGTAGTCAGAATCTTGTTTTCTCTTTGTCTGTTTTCATTATTACAATTTTCCTATACTTTATTTTATTCATGCTAACCTACCACTGACTTATTATTACAGGTTTCACATTTAAGAACATTATGGAGAACTCTTGTTTGATGTTTTGCTTTACCTTAGGTACCGAAAAGTGATTTTTAATTCCTTAAAACGCACATACGAAAAATAAGAAGTGCCTGCCTAGGATTCGAACCCTGAACACCCGAAAAGGAAGCCATACTTGTTTAAGTATTAAACATTAAAGTAGTATTTACTAAGATTGTAGTGGCAACACTCAATTGAAACGCTCGGTATTGTTCTCTTCTCACTGGGACCTCGCGTTTAACAACTATATATCACCACATTCGCCTTTTCTTTTGATATGTTGTTACTATTACAGGTATGTATTACCTATTTATTGTTTTTATATAGCTAATACATTCGAACGTGTGTAGAAATCGATATCTGGCTATTCAGTATCAATCACTTGATACCTTTCTGTTTCTCTGTTGTCACAATTCTGAGGTGTAACTTTCAAAACAGTATCACCTGTTTTATCGTTAATCAAAATTATGATACTTTTTATAATATTAACTACCATTCCCTTTAAGTTATAGATAGTTCTAGTTTCACGTACTTTGAGAATGGGTATCATAATATTATCCTAAACATAAACATTGCAAGGTCTGCGGTTGGTAACATCTGGGTATAATATACCAATTCCATACTTATTTCGTTGCTGATAAAGTTAAAAATTCGGTGAAACTTAAAGATGCATTCAAGTATATCAGTAAAAGTATTAATGTAGTAGATAGTTTATTGGGTATACCGAGTGTCGAATTATGGTTAGTGTCACATGATTGATTTGGAGTTGTTATTTAATACGACCTTTTTTGTGTCCGCGTTAACCCAGCAGGTGATATTCTACCGTATGTATCAACACGGTAGAATATCAGGTAGTCCTTTAACTTGTTGCTGTCAGATTTGTTGAAACTTGAAAAGAATAGGCGGACCCTAATAATATGTCGGGGTGATGCTAGGATGACGAAGGTACGGTAGTATATCAGCCATGTTCAGAAAAACTACCAGGAAGTGATCACTAATCGTGTGTTACTACTATACTGATTAAAATTAATTTCGACTCTCTTCTTCTTCTTTGTCAACTAATGGACGTCCATTGCTGGACATAAGTCTCCTGCATGGACCTCCACAAGTCTCGGTCTTGCGCCGCCTGAATCCAGCGGCTCCCTGGACTCGATTTCGACTCTCGTTTAATTAAAAAAATTGAATCTTTTCCTCGTCAATCAGTATCAATTTTACGAACCAAAGTAGGCCTGACTGGGCTGAAGTTTTATTTATATTTTTCCGAAAGGCTGCCGTTATTAAGTGGTCATAAAGCTAAAAAACTAAAGACTTTGTAGAAGTGTAATAGATTTCTTACCTGCCGTAAGTATGCTGCTGTAATGCAGTAAATACTCGGCTTTTTTCTCCGTCTTCTCTGTCTTATGAAACGACAATATGTAGCATACTACATACGTAAGAGTGACAAAGCCGTTCTACGAAGCTGAGACCATCTGGCTGTCTTTTTCCTGATGTGTAAAATTCACTGTCGGGTACTGTTAACTGTAGATGCTAATATTCACTAATGCACCGTGTCATACAAACCTTCCTATGGATTGACATTCTCATTACGATTAGCCTGAATACATAGCTTTGCAAAAGCCACATGAGTTCAGCCAAGAACAACAATCTGCAAATCATTTGTTCGCTGCTACACGACGCGTTTCATTCGGAAAGTAGTAACACTACCTTTATTATTATTAGCAACACATAAACAGCTTGCAACTGAGCAGTGTTCTTCTCTCAAAGAAGGGTTGTAGTCCCTAGTACACCACGCTGGTCTAATGCATTGGGCAGACTTCACGAACTCCCAGAACTCTCTGGCGTGCAGGTTTCCTCACGGTGCTTTTCTTCACTGTTGAAGCATGTAATAAGTATTTAATTGCTTACTACGTTTATGGTTCCACCTAACTGCATAGTTTCTAGATATTAGTTAAAATCGTGTTCAAGCGCAAAGCTGTCATCGATAAAAAAGATAAATCCGGCTCACAACCAATCTTATATCCATAAGATGCAGTGCTGGAAAAAATTCGATGCGTATCAAAAACTTACGCTTGTCAAATCCTGACGGTTTAATTAAACGAATCTTCCGCTAGATGATTATTATTTATTTTCATCACAAGTGGAGCGAACAGATTTGAGATTTATCGATAAAAATAACGCTGAGTTCTAAAAGATTTATCGATATAACGTTGCACCTGCTCATCACCTGTATCTAATTTGACAGTGAATTCGAATTGGAACGTAACTAATTACAATTATAATAATAATTATTGTAGTTTATTGCTGAGTTTTTTTTATATTTTCTTTTGAGGCCTCAACAGCCCAACGGTAGCTGCAGACTTAAAACTGAAAGGTCGCAGGTTCGATCCCAACTATTGTCGATCCCACTTTTTCACGCGATTTCTATTAATTTCGATTTTTAAACCCTTATTTTACCCCCTTAGAGGTTTCGAAAATTCTTAGTAGATGCCTAGCACTTCATAATAATTCATCCAGTGTCTTAAGTTTGCGTTGGTAGATCAGTCAATTAGTCAAGCAGTCACCTTTTTCTTTAGATAGAAGATATAAAAGATTTCTATGTGTGGATTGTAAAGCTGCACGTGTTGTTTCCACAACTAAGTATTAAATATGTATATCAGATCGTGACGCACTAATTGTTTGTAACGGTCTAGTAAGAATGGTTGCTAACAATACTTAATAACTATAAATGGTTACATCAACATATTTATGCTTGCTTAGTCACTTCCTATATTTTCATTTCCACTTTATCTCTGTTTGTGTTTTCTTTTTTGTTAAATTAATTGTTGCAAATTGTTAAGACATTGATTCCATTGGTTCCGGGATTCCATTCCAGGCATGCACGTTGAAGTATATACTAACACTCACGTACATAGTAATCAAGTATACAACGTGTAACAAAAGTGTGAAATAACCCTGATGGAGGTGAATGTGCTCATGAAACTGAACAACTTTCTCCAAGGAACATAGGTCGAAATATGAAAAAAAAAATTTTACGTACAGCCTACGTACAGCACACATTTACTCACTTCGGCACACTCTTGTAAAAAACATAATGTCTCTATGAACGCACACTAACTCAAAAGCTGTCACACTTACAAGCTGACACGTACGTTTGTACATGTAATTCGGCGGAGGGGAATGGGTGCGCTTGCCAAGTCCTGGCTAAATGGTCGAAGACTATATTAGAGTAGCAATTATCAGAAAATATACCTACATAATTGTTATTCAAAAAATTTTTGTACCGATATCGAACTCGAGACCTGCCTCCTAATATAAGGCAAGTGAGAGAGGTTAAAGACGTCTTCCCTTAATTACAATACAAACTGTTCAAAGAGAATGTTTCGACGTTTTTTATGATGCTTACTCAGAGATAACGATCTTTTCTCAAATATTAGTTTTCCATTAACGTGTGTGTTCGACTTTGTTCGAACCCACTACCTTTGATAATAATGGGCGGGAAAAAATGTAGACTGTGTCTACTACTTATCAGCTATTCGGATAGTATAAGTGCTCCTTCACATTAGAAGTAAATTCTTAGGACATTTTTGGATATCAATCGTCTGTGAAAACGTATAATCGCCATCGTATAGTTCTCGCAATTCACGAGGGCGCGTGAGCTTGCCTGTGGTTACGTCGTGTACATGCACATTGTGTAAGTGTTGCCTGTCAGGAGCCTAGGTGGGAGCGTTCAGGCGCGAGCAAGCTCTCGCTCACTCTTATACAGATACGACACACACACACAACCATGCGCCACACACCCTATTGTATTGTAAGAATTATACGATATTTAACGTAGCCCATGTCACCCGGACCTTAATAATGACGAATGTTTGAAACCACATTCATCAAAATCAGCTCAGTAGTTTAGGTGCTACAGTGGAGCATAAGAAATACAAACAAACATGACAGACTGCTTAAAATCCTTTCTTGGCTTTAGTATTATTTTTATTCAATGACAAGATAGTCCTTGATTGCGATCTCACTTGTTGGCAAGTGACGATGCAGTCTAAGAAGGTAGTGGGCTAACTTAGAACGAGTACGACAGTGTACTTCAACCCATACCCCTAATCGGTTTCTACGCGCCCTCGTGCCGGAACGCGAAATCGCTTGGCGGCACGGCCAAAACCTATCAGACCAGACAATAAGAAATTATAAATTGCCCCCGCCGGGAATCGAACCCGAGACCTCCCAGTTATAAAACCACAGCACTTACAACTGAGCCAGGGAGATTGTCAAAACCATAGTCGGATAAAAAGAGGGACAAAAGAAATAAGTGGAGGACACAGCTTGCGTTACACGCACATTGCGCTGATAAAGTGCGTCGCATCGGCCGATATTGCTCCATTATTCAGATAACGCACTCGCCGTTACGACTGCCATCTAGATACGAGGCGCTTGATACGCAACATCTGGTTGCTGGCAAACTGTCGTCCCTCTCAGACACTCACATCCTTTGTACATCCATACTTAACTGCCTGGTTGGTCTAGTGGTTAGCATTTTCGACTACGGATGACGAGGTTCCGGGTTCGATACCCGAGTCGGGTCAAAAATTGGGTTTTCTGTCAAAGAAATTCTCAGGACTAGCCGGAGTGAGAAAATTGGCGGTGAGACACCCCCGTGCCTCGTAGAGCACGTAAAGCCGTCGGTCCTGCGCCTGATCTCTCTTCGGATTTCCGACCCGTCGGACTATGAGAGCGAGGAAATAGCGAGTGAATCTATGTCTGCGCACATACTTGTGCACTCTAATATGTCCCTAATAAACTCTGAGGAGGTGGGCCGCCTTGACCGAAAGAGGTCGGAAGAGGTTTTAAATCCATACTCCACAATCCGTAATATCCACACTATTCTTTACATAACTTTTTTTACCCGACCACGAGAAAGACAAAAGAAATGGGTTATGATATTAACAGTCTGAATTATATTTAAATTCTGTAGTATTATTTTAAAACCCCGCGAGAATCTTTTGTTAGGTACACTAAAAACTAAATATACCTATACCTATATCTCTCAAAATCAAGTCGATACGTGGCCCCGTGATTGAAGAACAAACACAGTTTCGCATTTATAAAATGAGTAGGTATAATGTCAACTCAGTTAATAATGCTGGTGTCGAGTAAAATACTACAGTTTACATTGTTACCGTTCGACAAATAGAGTACATTATCAGAGATTTATGTTATTAGGACATCAATCAAAAGCGTTTACTCGAGGAAACACTATCATGCGAGCGTGATGAGTAAACGTTCACATACAATATACATACAACTGTCCGATAACATTGAAATTTGCGGAAGTTGTAAAGTAGCACGCTGTTTATTTTAAGGAAATCTTTTTAACCCCCGACGCAAAATAGATGTTGTGCGTGCGTGCCTGTCTGTATGTCTGTGGCATCGTAGCAGCTGAACGGATGAACCGATTTTTAAGCTATTGCATAGCTTCTATCGCGGGCCAGCGTGGAGACCGAATCCAGAAATTCCGTAACGAAAATAACCTGACACGGGACTCCTCTACGGTGAGCCGCTAGATGGCGCATTTTTATCGGCTCACCGCTGCTTGATGGCGTTGATAAAAAATGCTATGCAATAGCTTTACCGCGGCAGTCCCCGAGTGCCACACGTCTTTGTTTTTTTGTTTGAAATGTGAATTAGTCGGGAGTGTTCTTAGCTATGTTTGATGAAAATCGGTCCAAGATGGCCGCCACCACAAAATGGCGGATTACATATTTTTATTTTAACGATTACTGTCTAGCGATTAGGATGTTATAACATGTCAGGAGTGTTTTAAATTTTAATTTATATTTATTAGGGCGATGTAAGAGACATTTCCTGGAAATGAATGCTGCTGATCGTGACTCTTTCGTGGCTACATTCTCTAGGAAATGCCTCCTACTAGTGGGCATGTCCTGGGTGTTTCATTGTTTCATTCTTTCTATTGTATTTTAAGCTACTGCATAGCTTCTATCGCGGGCCAGCGTGGAAACCGAATCCAGAAATTCCATAACACCATAGTTCACTACGCTGCTGGCCCAAGGAAAATTGGCAGACTACACACCTTTGAGAACATAAAGAAGAACTTGAGTGTGAGCGGAGTTCATAATCCTCACGATGTTTTCCTTTACCGTTGAAGCATGTGGAAAATTGCTTAAACACAGGCTATACGGAAGGCAATACATTTATGAACAGCTATGAGTTATGGTTTCCATATGGTTACCATAAAGCCTAGCCTCAAAATGTCAACGCGTCACGCGAAACTGTCTGTGTCGTAAACAGCGTGGTAACGGTGTCATTGTCGCGTCTAATTTTAGCTCATGCGGGTTCGTATACCTATTTACGGTTTTCTATTTATTTCGTAACTAGACCGTAGACAGACACTACACTTTTATTTGTTACTAGCTGATGCCTGCGACTTCGTATGCGTAGATTGAGGTTTTTTATTTCCGGGATAAAAAGCCTATATGTTATTCTGGACTTTAATCTATCGCTGTGCCAAATTTCATTCAGTTGTTGCTGCGTGATCGAGTAATAAACAGCCATACGTCCAAACTTTCGCATTTATAATATTAGTACTAGCTTTTGCCCGCGGTTTCACTCACGTCAACTTCGATTTTTCAAACTCCTATTTTACCTCCTTAGGCTTTGAATTTGGAGTGGTTGGAGCTGTGCGTTGATAGATCAGTCACCTTTTCTTTAACATATTTAGATACACTCACGTTAGTAAGTACTATATTAATAACTGCCTCGTTGGTCAAATGGTTAGCAAGTTCAACTGCGGATGACGGGGTCCCGGTTTCAAAATCAAATCAAAAAATGAAATTAAATGGAAAAAATCAAAATCGATAATTTTGTATAGGAATGACAACTTCGGACTTTTAACGGCTGGCGAGAGTGAAGCCGCGGGTAAAAACTAGTGAATAATAATATAATTTTGTTTTATTTCCCTTTATATTGCCCTAACAGAGTTGTTCATCGTTTGTCAATCCGTTGTATAAACTTTACAACCTCAGAAATAACTTGGAAATCCTTATTTATGTCGCCCGGTATTTGAATTGTAATCCCTTTTCGTTCCCACTTTGAAATGGATACTTCGCCACAATAAAACTTGACACTCCGAGATATTCAGTGTGGCTCGTGTTGTACACTCTAAACCAAACTGATAGAGATCTGAATCTCGTGGTATCCCTTTTACAATTCTCCCTGTAGAAAAGGATAGATAGGATTTAGACTTGTCAATTTAGTTTACAGATTACGTACAACAGCTGTGCGATACAATAACTAGCAAAGTAGTCTTGTAAAAAAGACTAAGTCTATCAATACTAATAAAGCTCCTATAAAGGCATTGTATTACACTCTTTTACTTATAGTAGCATTTCACAAGCACGAGTAGACTATAAGTGAATTACAAGATCGTTATAGAAATAAATGCTCCTGGAAATACGCCCAAATCCACCTTTATAGTATGCTACAAGTATTTTTAACCACTTTCAAGTTATTTTTAAGTTTGACGTGTCTGTGTGTGTGCGCGTGTGTGTCTGTCTGTTGCATCGTACCTTCCGAACGGATGAATCGATTTTGATTTTATTTATTTTTTTTGTTTGAAGAGTGAATTAGTCAAGAGTGTTCTTAGCTACGTTTGATGAAAATTGGTCCAAGATGGCCATCGCTACAAAATGGCGGATTGCATATTTTTATTTTAACGATTATTGACTAGCGATTAGGATGTAACATGTCGGGGGTGTTTTAAATTTTTAATTTACACTTGTTTAAGTGTAAAGAAAGAAGAAAAAAGAACATTTTGCTAGTCGGATAATAACCGGTCAAATGCGAGTTGAAGTAGGATGAAGATCGTAAATCGTTATAAGAACGCTTAGAACTCGCGGATCAAAGCTTGTAAGAATAGAAGCTATCTATTACAATTTAATTTGTGATGTTCATTAGATTTATTTTGCAAGTAACCGATTCCATTATTCATTGTCTTGAAAGAGATGTAGAGCCTACTGACATAGGTACGATTCAAGATTTATAGATATTTAACTAGCTGATGCTCGCGACGCTGTCCGCGTGAGTTTATGTCCTCAGGATATTCTTAATTTTTAATTGAAAATAGCTTTGCCTTCTGCTGAATATGTTCCCAGTAACAGACAATGTTACATTCAATTTTAACTATAATAATAAATAATATTCGGCCCACTCTCTGGGAATTTTGCTTTCTTCTAGGATTTTGTTAAAAAGTAGAGTTAAGTATAGGTCTTGATAATAGAGTTTTTCCCACTTTCAGCATTTCGTTAGAAATTTTGTCAGGACCGCTACTTTTATTGATTTTTAATTTTTCTAGTTTTTTTAAAATCTCTGATTCTGTAAATCTCCTCAATGTTTCACATGTATAGGCTCTACTAACCTCTGATGCTTTATTAATCTCTTCAGGTAGTGTAGTACGTTTGCTATATAGATTTTTGTAGAACTCTGTGGCGATATGTATGATTTCAGACCTGGAATAAGTTTTGTCACTGGACGTATTAAGGCAAGGAATCCAGCGTTTGCTTGTATCACTTTTTTTCAGACTGCCTGATTTAATTAAGTGTTTTTCAATAATATTAAGCCTGTATTTTTTATTTTTTATTTTTTATTAAATAATATTAGTGTGAATTGTCAATATTAGTAAACATTTCTATACGCCAACAGAGAGAAAATCTTAGAAACTAAAACAAGCAATGAATATGCATTCTGCTAATTACACGTTCCCATTCTCATTTACGCCACAACTTCGTTTGTGTACGTATGCATGTATTTAATTTGCCTGTGTGTGTACAGTTGCTTTGAAAATCCTTTACAGAAAAAATATATAGGAATATTATATGTATATAAATAAATACGAATGCATGGAGTAGAGTTTATCTAATCAAGCTGAAAGAAAAATGGTACGAAATTAAAATAAAACTAGTTACTCAAAGCATAAAAATCTTAAGTTTATAAAAAATTTCACTCCGCTTTCATATGATTTGCATTAAGTAAATATTTTATATTCGAGCTTTTTTTAATTATTTTATCTCTACTATATCTACCAGTTACGGCCGAAATTCTGACTACAAACCTTAGATTAATTAAATATTCTAAGCTAAAAACTAAATAAAGCCTCGCTGATGTCAGTCTGTTTGTAATTTGGAAAATTATTTATTATTAATTTTTTCTCTAGTCGGGCTATTCTAGTGGACAATTTCGGCTGTGGCTTGGTAGTTTAATAAATAATTATTAGAAAACTGTATCATCATACGAAAACATAGTGCCAGTCGTCGAATGAAAAAATATTGATTAGCACTTTACAATTTCGCTCTCAACTGTACGTCTCTTACGCGAGTTATAAGACTTTATGCAATTCTCTCTTATCTAGATTTGCATACAGATAATTAGTTTGCTAACTTGAAAATATCACTCGATAAGCATAGTTTAGTTCTGTAATTGCTATTACCAATCTG
Organism: Hipparchia sbordonii; assembly: GCA_038048805.1. NCBI lineage: Eukaryota > Metazoa > Arthropoda > Insecta > Lepidoptera > Nymphalidae > Hipparchia > Hipparchia sbordonii. The sequence goes on from CM076113.1 coordinate 2,876,594, forward strand.
CGTCGGAGCGTGAAATATCGATTCAACATGAAATATCGATTTTGTTGACAATTTCTCGTCTAATCAACGTTAACGTAAATTATGTTGTTTAGAACTTTTCGCAATTTCACGATAATTATACCCATTAAAACTTGCCTGTTGTTGCAATATTCTCAATTTGATTGTTGAAATTGTTTTTTTCTTACGCGATATCTTCAGTGGGTAAACCAATTTTAAAGTTTATTTTTATCTGATCTATAAAATTACAAATAAATAAAATTGAAATATCTGTTTGTAATATCAAAATAACAAAAAAAACAATTTTTTAACATTTTTGTCTGTCTGTCTGTTTGTTTGTTGGCGCTAATCTCGAGAACGGCTGGACGGGACTTTCACTGGTAGATAGCCGATGTTATCGGGAATAACATAGGCTACTTTCTTAACCGACTTTTGAAAAAGGAGGAGGATTTGTATCTTTCTACCTATGAAAATCGATTCATGATAATCGTTTTCAATATACAGGGCGTCCCACGGCTATGCCACATGGAGGGGAAGTACCTTAAATATTGTAGATGGAACATTTTACTGAAAGAAGACTTCATTTTAATTTAAAAAACAATTTAAACTGCATTCATAGATTTTTAAATAATTGCCTGGTTGAACCGGGACTCGAACCCGCTATACCAGAAAAAAAATTAACCTGTATCTTTATTATACCGATCGGAAGGCTTCATCATAAGGATTATTTTTTTAACCGACTTCCAAAAAGGAGGAGGTTATCAATTCGGCCGGTATCTTTTTTTTTTTTTTTTGTATGTATGTCCACCGATTACTCCGAGGTTTCTGAACCGATTCACGCGATTTTTTTTTAATCGACAGAGGATGCTCGCGAAATGGTCCCATAAAAATGTTTACCTTCAACTCCTCAAACCTGATGCTGCAGAGGTACTTTCCCCCTAAATTATGGGTCTTTAGGAACTGTCATTTACGAATTGGTATGCTTGGCTCAAGCATATACTAGATCATAGAGCTCCAGGTCCTACTCTTCAAACCTGATGCTGTAGGGTACTGCCCAGCTAAATTATAGGGACTTAGGAACTGCTAATCATGAATTGTTATTGTATGTAATAAGCATATACTACACCATCGAGGTCTAGGTTCTAGCTCCTCAATCCTGAAGCTGCAGGACACTGCCCACTTAAACTGTGAGGATTTAGGAACTTTCGCTTGCGAATTGATATTGTTAGTATCAAGCATATTCTACATCGTGGAACTCAAGGTCCTAGCTCTTCAATACTGATGCTGCAGGGGATCTGCCTACCTAAACTGTCAGGATTTAAGAAATGTCACTTACGAATTGATATTGTCAGTACCAAGCATATACTACATCATAAAGTTCAAGGTTCTAGCTCCTCTATCCTGATGCTGCAGGGTTGGAGGAATACGAACCGTCGCTTTCGAATTGATTCGATTGTTGGTATGTCCCAAGCATTAACTACATCATGAAGCTCCTGGTCTTTAGAAATTGTGTATTGTTAAGAAGTACTGAAGGTACCAAGTATATACTACATTAGTACCGTAGCGTTGGAGGGAGGGTAGAAAGAGTGCAGGAACAAGTTACACTAAAAAGCTTACAATAAAAATTCTTTTCAAAAAACCGACTTCAAACGCCACTACAAAGTATAAAAATAATTTTATTTTGTACACGTTTGTTGAAGTCGGGCGGGCTTAACTAGAAACGATGAAATCGATGCGCGACGCTTATCTTATGGTGACATATAAAAGACACGCTTATTAAAATCGGGCGAGCATCGCGTATCGGAGTCATCATTTCTATTTAAGCCCGCCCGACTTCAACAAACGTGTACAAAATAATAGTACATTATGGTACAAGTGTCAAAGTTGGTGATTACCGCTGAGGCGCTATTGAGACCCGAGCCGTCAGGTGAGGGTCTTAAGGTAGCCGAGGACGGTAATCATCAATATACACGTGTATCATACGACGTTTTTCAACACACTTGTGAAGAAAATAATACTAAAATAGTACATTATGGTACAAAACAGTGAAAACGAGTTGTGAAAATTTTTTCGCAATGGCGGGAAAAATTAATGTTGTTCTTTTGTTCGCCCTCTTGAGATGCTCTTGAGAGCAGGCAAAGATCGACGACCATACAGCCTATTCAGGTGTTTATTTGATTTAATCAGTTTTCCGGAATGCGCGCACCTTTAATGGCCATAGACTAAAAGAATGAGATTTCTTTTTTTTTTGGCTTTTCTCTTATAGCCACGTACAAAATGGGGAATTTCCAGTTTTCTTTATTACAGAAAAAAACAAAAGTTATATTTGAGTGACAGTTTTATTTATTAAACACGTACAAGTTGTATGAAATGAGCAAGCAATAGGTATTTTGGCAATAGGTAGGATCTTTTTTGTAATAGAAACTTTTTTAAGAACAAAGCAACTCAACCAATAAAATTAAAAAAATAATTCTATAACTCACATTGTGAATAATAGTAATCAAAAGTCACAGTTTGAGTTAAAGGTGTCATTGTGTGCCTAGTTGCGGTGAACCGAGAGCCATTTTATGAGCAAGTGTGTTGAAAAATTATTTTTATACTTTGTAGTGGCGTTTGAAGTCGGTTTTTTGAAAAGAATTTTGTTAAATAACATAGCATGAGAAATAAAAGGAAGACCATGAATTTTAGCTTTTGATGTAAAATTTTGTTCAGAAAAATGAAAAGCTGACATTGGCGTATCGACATACAACTGACATGAACTATTACTAATGAGTACCCACTTGAGAAGTACGCATCATTTCTCGATCCTTACTATCCTTACTAATCCTTACTTATATTACCTATAAATGCGAAAGTGTGTTTGTTTGTTGATTTACTGGTTTGTCCTTCAATCCCGCTGCAACAGAGCTACGAATTGCAGCGGGATTTTAGCGGGAACAAAATTTTACATCAAAGGCTAAAATTCATGGTCTTCCGATCGGTATGATAAAGATACAGGTTAATTTTTTTCTCGTATAGCGGGTTCGAGTCCCGGTTCAACCAGGCAGTTATTTAAAAATCTATGAATGCAGTTTAAATTGTTTTTTAAATTAAAATGAAGTCTTCTTTCAGTAAAATGTTCCATCTACAATATTTAAGGTACTTCCCCTCCATGTGGCATAGTCGTGGGACACCCTGTATATGTATAATTGGATTAGAATATAACAGTTGAAAGAAGATTTAATCCAAATATGTAGTTAAACGTGTCATAACTCATAATACTCGTAGATAGATAGTAGATATTACTTTGATAGATATTTATTTGATTTTTATTCAAGGAAATTATTTTCAGTTTCATAAAGCCGGAATGACACGGTTTTGAGTCACTGAGATATTGGTCATTGATAAAACGACTTCTCTTTATAGTATCTACTATCTGAGATAACGGATAATCTTATCGATATTCGATAGTTAATCACATTGGTTTATCTGGCATTAGTTATCTTAATCTCAGATTAGAGCAAGCCATCATGATGAGACGCAGGATTGAAATGAAGGCCCAGAGCAGACCAGTGGAGCCGAGACGCAGCGTTTTTAATGACTACTTTGCGAAAGTGTGTTTTTGTTGGTTTGTCCTTCAATTACGCTGTAACAGAGGTACGGATCGACTTGATTTTGTGCATGGCTATAGCTGAGGACAGTGTCCAACAAATAGATAAGTAAAGGCAGATGAAGATTAAGAAGTGATCTGTGCACGCATTACGTCTACTTGCACGTGCACGTCGCACATGTACACACGTGTACGTTACACGTTACATCACACACGTTTACATGCGTGCTGAGGATTGGCAAGAGTCCACAAGCTCCAAGCCTTTAAAAACGCTTGGATGCCATTTACGCGCTTGCGTGTGTGTTAGTGGGTTACGGACAGGCAAACTGTGCAGACATAGTGCAGACAAACATGGAAGTGATGGAAGACGTAGACGTTGAAGTTGAGTCAGCAAGGAGTCAGCTATTACGTTTGACGTTTGACGGTGTTTACACGCTTGTGTTTGTGGACGCTTGTCGAGATTTGCCAAGCATGTAAACGTAGCAATACAGTTTTTTTTTTTAATTTGAAATAGGCTTGCGCTTTACGACAATCACTACTAAATAGCACTGATGAGGTCTAGGTTGGAGCGCGCTTACCTAGAAAATGCCTATTCACTCTTGCCTTGAAGGTACTCAAATTATAAGTGGCAGGAAACACGGATGCTGGAAGAGTGTTCTGCACCTTAGCGGTTCTTATCAGAAACGTTGAATTGAAGCGTTTCGTTCGAGTAGGTTCCATACATTGCAACTCTGTGGAACATGCATGTGCAGTGTGCACGTGCACGTGTACACAGCTGGTGTGCTTAGGCCTTTAGCCACAGTATTGGATCACAAAGCCATGCAAATGATAACTCATTTTCGTACAATCGCTCTATCAGGAATCAACTGTAATGAAGTGTGACTTGTCTTCTATTCATAAGGTTCTGTCATGCGAAACACGTTCCACTGAGGGGATGAGCTAAAAGCCCATAATGATAACCTAGTACTTAAACTTACCTTGCTGTATTATTAAAGTGAACACATAAATCACACATTAGTATAACTAAAAGCAATTCAGACTATTGAGTTTAAAAAAAATAAAAAAGAATATCGGCCAAACTGAAGTTGATTAATATCCACCTCTCCCCTCCAAATAAGCAGAAAGCTTGCGCTAGGAGTGGGTACGACAATAGTGCAACGGGTGGGTCTCGAACCTGCGACCTTTCAGTTTTTCAGTCCGCATCTTTAACCGTTGGGCTATTGAGGCTATAAACTATATTTAATTTTAACTATTTATATATATTTAATTAACCAAGAGGCAACACTATCGCCTTTACTATCGCATTTCTAAAACTAGTGTGATTATATCGCAAATAAGAGTCGTTAACCTTAAAAGTTACGAATGTTTGTAACAAAATTATTGTCAGGCAATACTGTGCCAATTTGAAGCGACAATAAAAATCCGGCCGCGAATGCAAGTATATTGTAGGTATAGACTGCATAATGACATTAACTTCCTGCCTCGATCTGCAGCGGCCTTGTGTTGCGCGCGGTCCACTCATTTAAATAAATAAATCTGTCATTTAAGAGAAGTTTCTCCCTAGCACGAGCCATACAAATGAAATTAGTATAAAGCTCAATGAAAGTTTGTATACACGATGAAAGATGATACCCGTAACGAACGTAACGAACGTACCCATTCAATTAAAAATTCAACTTCGTTTGTATAGGGCGCTCTAAAGCGGTCGAGGAAGACCTCATTAAGTGTTAAATTGCGATGTTATTTCCTATTTATCCCGCCTTCGAGAGGCGTACAACAGTGTAATATCATTTTCAACACACTTGCTCATAAAATGGCTCCCGGTTCACCGCAACTAGGCACGCAATGACACCTTTAACTCAAACTGTGACTTTTTATTACCATTATTCACAATGTGAGTTATAGAATTATTTTTTTTAATTATATTGGTTGAGTTGCTTTGTTCTTAAAAAAGTTTCTATTACAAAAAAAATCCTACCTATTGCCAAGATACCTATTGCTTGCTCATTTCATACAACTTCGTATTTAAATAGATAATTTCAACTTGTACGTGTTTAATAAATAAAACTGTCACTCAAATATAACTTTTGTTTTTTCTGTAATAAAGAAAACTGGAAATTCCCCAGTTTGTACGTGGCTATAAGACAAAAGCCAAAAAAAAAGAAACCTCAATCTTTTAGTCTATGGCCATTAAAGGTGCGCGCGCATTCCGGAAAACTGATTAAATCAAATAAACATCTGAATAGGCTGTATGGTCGTCGATCTTTGCCTGCCCTCAAGAGCATCTCAAGAGGGTGAACAAATAACAACATTAATTTTTCCCGTCATTGCGAAAAAATTTTCACAACTCGTTTTCACTGTTTTGTACCATAATGTACTATTTTAGTATTATTTTCTTCACAAGTGTGTTGAAAAACGTCGTATGATACACGTGTATATTGATGATTACCGTCCTCGGCTACCTTAAGACCCTCACCTGACGGCTCGGGTCTCAATAGCGCCTCAGCGGTAATCACCAACTTTGACACTTGTACCATAATGTACTATTATCTATACTCTTGATAAGTCTTCTCAGATATTACCAAGAATAGAAACTATTTAATTTACTCATATTATAAATGCGAAAGTGTGTTGATTTGTCCTTTAATCATGCCGCAACAGAGCTACGGATTGACGTTATTTTTGCATAGGTTTACTTGAGGTCCTGGAGAGTGACACGTAGGCTATTTTTTATCACGGAAAATGTAAGAGTTCCCTCGGGATTTTAAAAACTATATCCACGCGAACATCACGGGCGTCAGCTAATAATAAATAGTTTTGACAGATTTCAGTTGATAATTTTGACGACCTCCCTGGCGCAGTGGTGAGCGCTGTGGTCTTATAACTGGGAGGTCTCGGGTTCGATTCCCGGCGGGGGCAATTTAGGAATTTATAATTTCTAAATTGTCTCTGGTCTGGTCTGGTGGGAGGCTTTGGCCGTGGCTAGTTACCACCCCATCGTCAAAGACGTGCCACCAAGCGATTTAGCGTTCCGGCACGATGGCGTGTAGAAACCGATCAGGGATATGGGTTGAATTTATTTTTATTTATTTATTTATACAGCTTTATTGCATGAAAAAAAAGAACAAAATACATAAGTAAATAAACAGTGTAACACAAAAGGTGACCTTATCACTAATAGTGATCTCTTCCAGGCAACCTGTACGAGAGAACTTAATGTAAATGAGAGACGAGGATCGCAATAAATACGTAGGATAATAATATTATATTATTACATAATTATAAATATACTATAATAAATACAAAATATACTAAAAACATAATATACACATATATACATATATAATATAATAAATATATAATGTAAATAAGTATGATACATAAGCATAATATAGATAGATTACAGTAGCAAGTGAATGTTTAGAGTGAAAGATAGTGTTTCTTAAGACGGCTTCTAAAAGCTGCTTTGGATGAATTACACTGGAATTTACACTGCCATACCCCTTCCAAGTTAGCCCGCTACCATCTTAGACTGCATCGTCACTTACTATCAGGTGAGATCGCAGTCAAGGGCTCGAATCGAAAGTTGTCATCGAATTAAAAAAAAAAAAAATGCCCACGCGATACAAGGTTTATTTTTATCGACACATGACATCACGCATGATCTGTATTTTAGAGGCTGCCTACTTACGGCTCCTTTCTGATGCGGAGGTCAATATCAATGTTGATAAAAATACATATTAAGTACGTTGTTGCAGTTTTACACCCACGCTCTCCGATAAACCCGGTATTTTCACGAGGACGGAACCGACTTCAAACGCTACTACAACGTATAAAATAATTTTAGTTTGTAGGTACACGTATGTGACCTCCCTACGGATCTCTTCATTCGTTAATTGATCTCGCAGCTGGGATACTCACCAAGAGACCATGCCGAGCCATGACCCCGACTTTTCATAATCGACATTTCTACCTTTTTTGTTACAAACGATATTATAAACTGTATAGGACTAGGGCACGTCAACATTTCCCAGGAAGATAACATGTTTATTTGATGTTAATATGTTACATTCCCCGGAAATGTCGGCTTTAGTGCTTTATAGATTAAAATATTATTATCGTTAGCAATGTAGGCAAAAATGTCGCTTACAATAAGTCGGTGGTCATGGCATGATGTTTGCATGAGCAACCGAGCATCCTAATCCTAATAATCACACTAATATTATAAAGCCGAAAGTTTGTATGTGTATGTGTGTGTGTGTGTGTGTATGTTTGTTACTCCTTCACGCCACAACGAATGAACCGATTTGGCTGAAATTTGAAATGGAGATAGCTCATACACAGGATTAAAACATAGGCTTCTTTTTATCCCGGAAAATTACAGAGTTCCCGCGGGAATTGAAAAACCTTGATCCATGCGGACGAAGTCGCGGGCATCGTCTAGTAATATTATAAAGGCGAAAGTTTGTATGTGTATGTGTGTGTGTGTGTATGTTTGTTACTCCTTCACGCCACAGCGAACTAACCAATTTAGCTGAAATTTTTAATGGTGGCAGTTCATACCCAGGATTAAAACATAGGCTACATTTTATCCCGGAAAATTAAAGAGTCCCTACGGGAATTAAAAAAACCTTAATCCACGCGGACGCGGGCATCATCTAGTTAATTTTAATTTTTGTATCACCAGATGTGCCTCACGGAGTGGATCAGGCTACGGGACTACAAAGGCGGGCGGTCAAGAGTGATCCTCGGGTACGAAGTGCCGGCGTGGGCGTGGGAGGTGTACAGGGTCGTCGGCGTGTTCCTGTTTGGCTGCGCCTGCCAGCAGCTGACCACGGATGTCGCCAAGTACACTATAGGAAGGCTGAGGCCGCATTTCTTTACTGTGAGTAATGGCTTCACTGTTATTTTAGTATCGTACGTACCAACTTATGTATTCTGCATACTTCATCATCTTCTCTTCTTCTTCATCAATTAATAGACGTCCACAGCTGGTTGAGCGAAGCAATGGCTGGATCATGCGTCGTGCTCGTGAACGGGTGCCACCAACGGGAATGGGTCTGCTTTGTCTTCCCATGTTGACATGTGTTGGATTATTATGTATTGCATTTTTGAAGCTTCACTGTGGAAGCACTGCATACATAGTCTGGTTACTTATTGTAAAATTATTTTATTTTTTGAAAAGAGCAACTGCTGAGTTTCTTGCCGGTTCTTCTCAGCAGAATCTGCATTCCGAACCGGTGGTAGATTTATGACGTGTCATAAGAGCTACAAGGTAGCCTACATGAAATAAATAAATTTTGAATTTGAATTTGGTCATAAGTCTCTTGCATGGGACCTCCACAGGCCTCGGTCTTGAGCCACGTTTGATGAAGAAGAGCTGTATCTACTTTTCAAATGTGTTTTTTTTTTTCAATGAATAGTGTGCTAAAACAAGCGCTTACCACCGCCATTCATCATTTGCATTTTGTATGAACTGCCAATATATTATGATTATTATGTATATTGTACTAATACTGCCACAAGTAAACTATAGAGTTTACTTTTGAGTCATAAAATTCGCAATTGCTATTAAACAATTTTTTTTTTATATGAATAGCGGGCAAACGAGCTGGCGGGTCACCTGATGTTAAGTGATTACCGCCGCCCATGAACAATTGTAGTACCAGAGGCAATTTGAAATTAACATCATCAATTTGCTTATCAAAACGGCACACATAGTCATGTTTATATATTAACATCTTGTTCAATCAAATCAGAAAATTAAACAATCGTTATCTCGTCTAATTAAACAATTTCGTAAAACAGTTGGCTGATGGTAATAACAAGTGATTTACTTGACGTTGTCATAAAGTAAACATGGGAAACGCTATTTACTATTATCATTGTATTGTCAAAAGATTGTCAATGATAAAATATAGTTTCCTTATCACCTACTTGTCAGATATCACGTATTTCCGAAAGTTCTATTTTTTTAAAGAAAATTAGGCTTCAGGTAAAACTCGTTTTACCTTATCCTACGACCTAAGTGAGATCATGAAACCTGTGGTTAGGTTTTCATGTAAAAAGTTGCCTGTATTTGTAAGTGCCTATTTAAATATAGCTATTAGGTAAAAAATATTCTTTAATCCGTGAAAGATGAAATAGCGTCACCGTGTAACGGTAAACCGATGAATTTTGGCATTCTGACAGTTTTTGTGTGGAAAATTTGTCAAAACGTCTTTATTCGTCGGTTAAGGTTTACTTCGTGAATGTTAAATAAGGCGTAACTATTAAATAGCACAGACAGATACCTTACCATGTCACCAGCTCAGACAACATTGTGGGCCTCCATAATAAAAATAAAAATTACTTCAATTTAATTTTTTTTATTTGTGCAAATTCCATACACATATCCCTTAAAAAACACTTAGAACAACTACTTAGTACTATATTTATTATAATTATTGCCACCTCGATTACATGATGCAAATCTTTATATAGTTCAATGTGTCATTATAAGGTACAGTTACCTATTTATCTAGAATTCTAGACCATCTCAAGTGGCTTAAATTAGATGATTGGCCAGGTCAATAGAATTATTATCATCACTCACAATAGCTTCAGTAGCCCAACGATTAAAGGTGCGGACTGAAAACTTAAAGGTCCCAAGTTCGGTCCGCACCTGTTGCACGGTGAGGACCGAACCTGCGTGTATTGTCGTAGCCTCTCCTAAAAAGCGTAGAGGGGAGAGGAAAATATAAGTCAATAATAAACTTGCTTAATATTCTTTAAAAAAAAATAAGTTCAGTGTTATGTTGCCGAGGAGACTATACAAATAGAAAAATTAGCTTGGGTGTTTTTTTTTAAATTTTATGATCAGGACCATTAGCCCAAAGGATCGTATACAATTACTTATTCCAATCAGCACTGATTCTCTTAATTTCAGTCTACTCTTTAAGTATCAACTTTAAAATAGAATTGGAGTCTTTGTTATTATTTTGTTGAAAGTTTACAAATCGCTAGTTAACACGTGTTTAAAGTTTCGTGAACAGTAGCTATTGTTTGTCTTATAAAAATATCCGTTACACTCTTTGTACAACACCATGGTAAAATTAACTATGAAATTTGATTACCATGGCGTTTGTGATATCGCGGTGTACCTTTAAAAGTCGTAACTCACATACACGATAGACACCGCTTCCGCACGGTAAAAGAATGAAAGTTCAAAAATGGGCTTAACGGGATTTATTGAGAATTTATATTATCGTGTTATCTGTTTTTCGGTACATGTTATACATTGTATAAATAAATAGTCTATCACCCCAATAGTCACCCTTTTTTTTAATTCATCAAACGTAGCTAGAACGTAGAGCACTTCCAACTAATTCACCTTTCCAAGAAAAAAAAAAAAACAAAATCAACTACGATGCCGCACACACGCACGCACGCACAAACACACTTGTCATTTTTGCGCGATAGAGAGACACCACGGTAGCGACGCCACTGTCTTCATCTATTGCCCATAGACAGTTTTTTTATTACGAGACGTCAGCACTCGGTCAGCGAGTTACCTCTACATATTTGAAGGGCCCCGTGCGGGTGTTATATTGTAGGTGCGGTATCGTGCAAGTGAGCTACGCCTTTATTTATAAAGGTCGTGGTAATAAAGATTTATCGGTAATAAAAAACATTTTATTTATAAAACGTGGGCTGCCAGGGCGCTATTAAAAGGCACTATATCTTATAATTGAATTATCACGAATTTACGAAGTAATCCTATCCATAGCATATAAAAACTAAAAACAGATCGAGTAAAATATCAGTTGAGTTTTTCTTGAACCATCATAATGTCTTGATTAGTATTTAGTAACTGTCGTGTAATTTTCAGCGTACAGCTTCCTTAAATGAAGTACCTACCTGCCTACGAAAATAATGTTCTAATTTATATGTAAATCAGTAGAAAGTATTAACGAAAGGAAGTTGGAGTCAGTTAGAGGTTTACAATGACGGGTGACGGACAAATCAGCTTATGATATTAACATAATGAAATACTGGGGTATTATCGATACGACTACTTAACGGCTTCCATCGCATCGAGTATCTTCGGTTGACATTTGAATGATACGCATAAAAATGATCCCCCAGTTGACTAGTGACTCTGAATGCGACAATCGTCATCATCTCAATTGATAGACGTCCATTGCTGGTCATAGGCCTTGCCATGATCCAGTCGTGTGAAGCGGGTTTGGACTTAGTAACTAAGTACGTATTTGAACGAGACGTGCCGTGTGCCTATTTCAATATTTTTAAGTGCTTTAATTTATATTGTTTTGGTTAAAGTAGGCAGTGCTTTTTTGCCTGTATGAACTGCACGCCACTGCCATGATCGCCACAGAGCACGATACCGCGCCGCCTTTATCGCTGCCAGTGACTCACCTAAGATCCTCCGTCTATCTTGTGGCGGGTCTACCAACGCTGCGCCTTTTGGTGCGGGGTCGTCATTTTAGCATCTTGAGACCCCAACGCCGGTTCTTCGAGACTCGATAAGCTAGACTGCAAAAACTAATTGCCAGTTAATGATATCACCACATCTTAAGCGAGTGTTGATAACTCCTTGACAGACTAATGCCGCCTTCCCTTGAATACTTATAGCCGATTAACAGTTGACAGATTGTGATTGCTTTGCATAAAATATTCACAAATTGAATACCTTTAATAGCTACCGTGGACGGGTTTTTATCAATAAATTGCTGGGTTTTCACCGGTGTTAAGAGGTTCGCTGTTCTTAACATTGTTTTACGTGTATTGCGTCTTAAGACTATCTCTTGTAGAAGTGATCATATCCGTTTAACGTCATATTTATTAAAATTTACGTCAATTTAGTTATGTTACGTACATACCTACGCGTACGTCCCAAATCAGCGTGATATCGATCAATGATCTTCATTAGCATATACGATTATACGATTTATCACCACATTTGAGGTTATTATGTAAATAAATATTACGAATGCGATCAGCGCAATTGTTGTTATATGTATACTTACTGATATTATGCTTATTTTATTGCGTCAGTGAAGTATCGCCGATCGGAACAGTTCATTGTATTCCTATTTCCTTACGATTTACAACTGCTTCAGAGCTCATACAAATATCAAACATGTATCATTCTAATTCAGCTGCCTTTCTCCAACATTTTTATATCACCCTGTACGTATGTTTTATTTACATCTAAAGCACCTAATTTAGTAAGAATAACTTCACAGAATTAAGCTTCGTGATGCAAAGATATGTTTACAGCGTACGTATCCTTAATTTTAATTAAATTAACGTTGGAAACCACTTGCTCGCTTTATATTTGTGGACCGGGAGTGCATAAATCTACACACAGTCTCCATTTGTTAAATCCCCCTGGTCTATATTTATTCGGGCTCGTGTTATGGCTTTTAAGTGACGTTTTCCCTTCTGGGTGGCGCATTAGAACTTAGTATCATGCGTTTTAAGTATGTGTTCTGTATTAATATTCTTTTTTTTTAATGATCTAACGTATCAGAATATTTATTATTGTTAGTATTTGCCTTTTCTTGCAAAGTTTACTTTACGTACCTAATCAAAGTCTGCTTAACTCTTAATTAAGTGTCACTCCACAGTTCTAGATCTTTTTTTGTTTTCTTTATAATTTTATCATATACTATTCATTTTAGTACTTTTGTAATCAACTAAAGTTGAAAGATAGCAGTAACAGTTTTAAACTAAAACAGTTTGTTACCGTACCAAATAGCAAACATCAAATCATGAACAAATTAAAATTAAAATCTTACTTCTTGCAAGTGATTATGTTCAAAGTCCGGTTTCGTTTAATCACATCACACTATGTGTGTGTGTGTGTGTGTGTATGTTTGTTACTCCTTCACGCCACAACGAATAAACCGATTTGGCTGAAATTTGGAATGGAGATAGCTCATACCCAGGATTAAAACATAGGCTACATTTTATCCCGGAAAATTACATAGTTCCCATGGGAATTGAAAAACCTTGATCCACGCGGACGAAGTCGCGGGCATCGTCTAGTAAGCTATATAAAGCAAATTAAAACCAGCAAGGTCACGGTCATCTGTAGTACGCGTATAACTTACATTCGAGTTTAACTCATCACAGTGCGTGTTCGTTTGTACGTGCACCCCAAGCCCTAAATTAACTTTCGTATTAAGTGGATACATCTGTTATAAATGTCCGGCGACACGCTTCGCCGCCATCGCGGCTTCAATTTGACATATTGTAACAACAGTAGGAACCCTTTACATCTAGAAATTGACAGATTATTCAAGGATTTTCAATAATATTTGTATAGTACGTTTATCTCACGAAGTTACGGGCGCTTTACTTGTGGTTACGTCGTGTACGTGCACATCGCGTAAGTGTGCGTGCCTGTCAGGAGCCTAGGTGGGAGCGGTCAGGTGCGAGCAAGCTCTCGCTCACACTTATGCAGACACACACACAACCATGAGCCACGAGCCCTCGTGAAATGAAAGAACTATAGCATCATTTTAACTAAGGTTTTAATTTTATTAAATTTTAACACCAATCAGTTCCCAAAATAGATCCTCAAAATTCAGCAAACAGTTGCAAATATTGACTTATGCAACTCTTTTTCTCTTTCTTTGCTCCTTTTCATTTTGTCTATGATAGGACAATTGGACATGGTTGTACAATCCACTTTGCTTGTTTTTTGGTGGTTTAAGTTTAATCTTAACGGTAAAATAAACTATAAGTACAATAATCGTCGAAGATTAAAATAAGCTTCACAGCTTGCAATTTCGGTCAGTTTCTATTTCAGATTAACCATGGTTCGAGTCTTTCGTTTAGGTTGAATGTTGTAACTTTTTTACCTGAAACGTCATTTAGGCCAAAAAGTGCAGGAACACGTCTAACAAAACTTGGTAGGAGTGTCCTGTTAAATGTAAGTTATTCAGCGCTATATTAACGGCAGGATCTCCGAAAACAGCCTGTTTTGGATTCAATAGTAAACAATCAAATATTCATTGTTTTGATAGGTTAAAAATATATGTTGTAGATTAATACACGTTCTAATTTATTTTGCCGTTCAAAAGTCCATATTTTGAACTTCACTCGATGAAATAATATTCCGAAAACAGTGTAGTTTTCAATTGGGTTTCGGTTGTATGTGTAGTATATCAAAGTTAAACTAAAAAAAAAAATTACAAAAAATAGGCAAAAGCTTCTAGAATAATATTTTGCCGTTAATTTTTCTCTAAAAAGCTTTCTTTTTTTTTTAATCATGACTGGTTTACTTTCTTTATAACAAAGTGGCTCGGGCGCCTCATTTCAGTAGCTCGCAAGGTATCATCGAGGGAGGACGTATCGCTCTAGCTGGCTCACTGCGATCCCCGCTGATCAGACGAACTATTGGAGTATTATTTATTTGTGTTCACTTATCATAGATAATCAAAATAAAATTAGTGTGTAAATATTATTACCTATTATCTTCTAGTGTGTAAATCTTGTTATGTATTATTAAATCTGTAAATATTAATGTAAGTTAGGTACTCTTATAGTAAATTAATTAATTAAGAATATAATAAAGTGAAAATATGGGGACTAAAAATAAACAAAAGAACAAAATATCCAGATTTAAATTACGAAAGCTTAGACAAAATATAAGGTAAGTTTGATCCTTCTAATACAAATGTTGTACCTATTCTGTACCTTACCTACTTTATTTTTTTTAATTCTTGTGAATCTTTGGACAGACTTTCGAAATCGATCTGGACTCTCGAATTCCCTGCACTTGAGAACCATTGCCAAAATCAGAAAAAAGTGGCAGCCAT
Source organism: Hipparchia sbordonii (assembly GCA_038048805.1). Classification (NCBI taxonomy): domain Eukaryota; kingdom Metazoa; phylum Arthropoda; class Insecta; order Lepidoptera; family Nymphalidae; genus Hipparchia; species Hipparchia sbordonii. Next base: position 2,892,011 of record CM076113.1, read on the forward strand.
TTTCTTTTTTCTCGTTATGGGACCAATTCCTTTCAAAATCGATATCTGGAGATCCCTGTGCTCATAAAGGAGAACCACTGCCAAAATCAAAAAAAGTGGCGGCCATTTTCTTTTTTCTCGTTATGGGACCGGATTCTTTCAAAATCAATATCTAGGGGTCCCTGTGCTCATAAAAGAGATAACCACTACCAAAATTAGAAAAAGTGGCGGCCATTTTCTTTTTTCTCGTTATGGGACCGATTTCTTTCAAAATCGATATCTGGGGATCCCTGTGCTCATAAAAGAGATTACCACTGCCAAAATAAAAAAAAGTGGCGGCCATTTTCTTTTTTCTCGTTATGGGACCGATTTCTTTCAAAATCGATATCTGGGGATCCCTGTGCTCATAAAAGAGATTACCACTGCCAAAATCAAAAAAAGTGGCGGCCATTTTCTTTTTTCTCGTTATGGGACTGATTTCTTTCAAAATCGATATCTGGGGATCCCTGTGCTCATAAAAGAGATAACCACTGCCAAAATTAGAAAAAGGGGCAGCCATTTTCTTTTTTCTCGTTATGGGACCGATTTCTTTCAAAATCGATATCTGGGGATCCCTGTGCTCATAAAAGAGATAACCACTGCCAAAATTAGAAAAAGTGGCGGCCATTTTCTTTTTTTTCGTTATGTGACCGATTTCTTTCAAAATCGATATCTGGGGATCCCTGTGCTCATAAAAGAGATAACCACTGCCAAAATTAGAAAAAGTGGCGGCCATTTTCTTTTTTTTCGTTATGGGACCGATTTCTTTCAAAATCGATATCTGGGGATCCCTGTGCTCATAAAAGAGATAACCACTGCCAAAATTAGAAAAAGTGGCGGCCATTTTCTTTTTTCTCGTTATGGGACCGATTTCTTTCAAAATCGATATCTGGGGATCCCTGTGCTCATAAAAGAGATAACCACTGCCAAAATTAGAAAAAGTGAAAATGGCCACCACTTTTTCTAATTTTGGCCATGGTTACCTCATTTATGAACCTAAGGAACCCCAGATATCGATTTTGAAAGAAATTGGTCAATTAACGAGAAAAAAGAAAATGGCCGCCATTTTTTCTAATTTTGGCAGTGGTTACCTTTTTTACGAGCACAGGTATCCCCAGATATCGATTTTGAAATAAATTGGCCCCATAACGAGAAAAACGAAAATGACTGCAACTTTTTTTAATTTTGGCAGTGGTTACCTCTTTTATGAGCACAGGGATCCCCAGATATCGATTTTGAAAGAAGTCGGTCCCATAACGAGAAAAAAGAAAATGGACGCCACTTTTTTTGATTTTGGCAGTGGTTATCTCTTTTATGAGCACAGGGATCCCCAGATATCGATTTTGAAAGAAATCGGTCCCATAACGAGAAAAACGAAAATGGCCGCCACTTTTTCTAATTTTGGCAGTGGTTATCTCTTTTATGAGCACAGGGATCCCCAGATATCGATTTTGAAAGAAATCGGTCCCATAACGAAAAAAAGAAAATGGCCGCCACTTTTTCTAATTTTGGCAGTGGTTATCTCTTTTATGAGCACAGGGATCCCCAGATATCGATTTTGAAAGAAATCGGTCCCATAACGAGAAAAAAGAAAATGGCCGCCACTTTTTCTAATTTTGGCAGTGGTTATCTCTTTTATGAGCACAGGGATCCCCAGATATCGATTTTGAAAGAAATCGGTCACATAATGAAAAAAAAGAAAATGGCCGCCACTTTTTCTAATTTTGGCAGTGGTTATCTCTTTTATGAGCACAGGGATCCCCAGATATCGATTTTGAAAGAAATCGGTCACATAATGAAAAAAAAGAAAATGGCCGCCACTTTTTCTAATTTTGGCAGTGGTTATCTCTTTTATGAGCACAGGGATCCCCAGATATCGATTTTGAAAGAAATCGGTCACATATCGAAAAAAAAGAAAATGGCCGCCACTTTTTCTAATTTTGGCAGTGGTTATCTCTTTTATGAGCACAGGGATCCCCAGATATCGATTTTGAAAGAAATCGGTCCCATAACGAGAAAAAAGAAAATGGCCGCCACTTTTTTTGATTTTGGCTGTAGTTATCTCTTTTATGAGCACAGGGATCCCCAGATATCGATTTTGAAAGAAATCGGTCCCATAACGAGAAAAAATAAAATGGCCGCCACTTTTTTTGATTTTGGCAGTGGTTCTCTTTTATGAGCACAGGGATCCCCAGATATCGATTTTGAAAGAAATCGGTCCCATAACGAGAAAAAAGAAAATGGCCGCCACTTTTTCTAATTTTGGCAGTGGTTATCTCTTTTATGAGCACAGGGATCCCCAGATATCGATTTTGAAAGAAATCGGTCCCATAACGAGAAAAAAGAAAATGGCCGCCACTTTTTTTGATTTTGGCAGTGGTTCTCTTTTATGAGCACAGGGATCACCAGATATCGATTTTGAAAGAAATCGGTCCCATAACGAGAAAAAAGAAAATGGCCGCCACTTTTTCTAATTTTGGCAGTGGTTATCTCTTTTATGAGCACAGGGATCCCCAGATATCGATTTTGAAAGAAATCGGTCTAATAACAAAAAAAAAACTGAACAAAATATGTAGTAAGTAAAATATTAATCGAACAGCGAACTTACTTAATACCTTGTTTGAGCTTTAGCAGTTTAAAACTGCATGTTTTGTTCTTTCTTCAATATAAATATTTCATAAACCTTAGAACTGCCCTACTGTTAGGTATCATAAGGTTATTTAATCTATGACGTAAAATTTGCGCTGCGGCGGGGTTAGCGAGTTCATTTGATGAGCGCGAGCGAGACCTCACCGTGCGAGGAACGAAGTGGCTCTAAAATACCTACTGCGGCCGAAGATCGTGCCCTTAAGGCCTGTTTCTTGTCCCAATTTGAAGACAATTTAAACATGGGATCTCTACTGAACGGTAACGTTTCAAGACGAGAGCCGTCCATGTATTCAAAGTAACTGTACGTAACTTTATTTGGTGTTTATGGCTCATAAAGTTGTATAACTTGTTTCCTATTAAAACATTAATATAATTGTCTCTTATTATATTACACGATTAAGATAATAACGTTATTAAAATTTAGTTTTTGTGGTTTTGATGGGTTTTTTGATGTTTATTTGCCGTACACACTTATTTAATAAGCTGAGATCCGGGTGTTAATTAACCTAAGCCCTTAACAATATTTTAAAAGCCTGTTCATATTTTTTACGTCTTATGAAAATCAGTATTTTGATTCTAGAGTCTGATAAGTTAGACAATATCTTTATTTACTTTAACGTTGGCAGAAATACAAACGTCTCTATCTATTTGAAGAAAACTTCCCACTAAACTACAACATGGATTACAAGGGGCGGACCAACAAATTCCTAAAGAGCCGGCAACGCATTGGTGGTGCTTCAGGTGCTACAAATGTTCATGGGCGGCAGTAATCACTTAACATCAGGCGACCCGCCTGCTTGTTTGCTCGTCAAAAATTAAACTAGTGGTTCGCCCCGAACTGAGACCTCGCGATATCCCATAATTCCCAAAAGTTTTAATTATATATTGTAATAATTAACTTTTAACATTAGACACAATAAAAAAAATAATAGTTGACATAAAACTGTTTTACTGACACAGCGCCATCTATTAGCATTATAGTAAAGCTATTAGCTTCACAATAATGCTAATAGATGGCGCATTAAAATTAAATAATTTCGTTTCTTTATAACATTTATCTAATTTTAGTATTTGTTGTTCAAGTACAGGATATAACTGAATTTTCAACCAAGTTTCACGTTCTAATATTCAGTAATTCAGAAGTTATAGGGCTCTGACAGACATTTAGACGGACACACTTCTCTGTCTAGTAGGCAAGCGCCCTAGTTGACTCAGAGAACTCGCTTCGCTCGTTCAAAAAAGAAGTAGGTAACAGAAGAAAGGTTTATCGAAGAAAGACAACTTAGCTCAAAACACGCTTTGAGAAGAGTACAAAACATAATTCTAAATAGTGGTCTCCAAAGAAATCCTCTAAACATTTCCAACGTTCATTATAAATGTAAAAAGAAAAAGAAATATGTTGTAGAAATAATAATTTAATTTGAAATTGCAAATCATACTTCTGTAACTCAATTACGAAATAAGAACGTAGACAAATCAGTGCTGTGCTACGAGTCAATGACCTGCGAGTATAGTAAAGAAGGCAGTCAATCAATTTTATCTATTTGAATGATGATCACTCATAGATCTGATTAAAGTTCATTACCTGAACGATTGATGATAAAGAACCTTTAATGCTTTTAACGGCTATTAGACGTGTAGGTACCTAATCAATTTGTCTTTGTGCGCTTTTTACACTTTTTAATGAACTTAATATTTTTTATTTGCCTTTATCTATTCAATTGATTTGATTCTTTCACGCAATGTTTATCGTCGATGCTTTTTCAATAGTTTTTTTTATTGCTTTTTGTTGAAATCATTCTTCTTTGACCTCCATCTACCATTGATCAAACCTTTACTTTAAATACTAATGGATAGTTTTGTAGCTTTTATCAATTTCTTATACGTGACTTTTTACATGTCAGCGTAATATTTCATTTGGGATTAGTCTTTTATTTATTTTCTTTTATTTAGTTAGTTCTCAAAACGATCGAATTTTGAAACAATTAATAGAAGATACAAGCGGCACAAGATCGTCTTCTGTGACGATTCTTGCAGGAGTCCTTTGTCTAGATATCTATCGCTTGAGACGATGTCTTGGACGATGGAATTTATGTACCGGATACTATTTTTATTTTATTTTTATTTTTTTTAAAAAAGAATATTAGCCAAGCTGAACTTGACTTATATTCTCCTCTCCCCTCCAAATAAGCGAAAAGCTTGTGCTAGGAGTGGGTACGACAATAGTGCAACGGGTGGGGTTCGAACCTGCGACCTTTCAGTTTTCAGTCCGCACCTTTAACCGTTGGGCTATTGAGGCTTTAACTATGGATTTATCTAAGTATTTCCATATGCTCTAAGTTCCATGTATTGCTGCTAATCCTCGTCGTAACTGTAATTATTATAAATGGACACTCATAAACCTAGTTTATCGTTTAACGAAGTACCAGTTACTGCGGCATTTTCCTTTTACAACCCGTTAAAACCAATAACAACTTAGAAACAACATAAATTCACGTCCAAAATGCATAAATCTTTGAAAGATTGAGAATTATTGTAGAGAAAGGACAATACTCAGCAAATCTAAAATAACAATTCCCAGTTTACTGTTACTATTATTTTCTACTAACCTTGCTGAAGTATTGCTTCGATCATTTCTTCACGTTTCAAAACATAATTTACAAGTACTGTTTTTTATACCGTTCTTACAATCGCTGGGAAGATTGCTCTTACTTACAATTTAAAGTAATACCTTTTTAATTATGAATGTTTAATTATAAAATCATTCAGAATTAAATTTTTTAAAGGATTTACCATGGTTGGCAAGTTTTATTTTTTCATAAAATTGCTATTGAGTTCTCCAATAGTATGTAGGGCTTTAAAGTTATCGAAAACTGAAAAAAACCCTTGATTATTTCAAACAAAACCCATCATCGTCTCCGTTTCGTAGATCTCTTGAACTGAACGCCACAGAACACGATCCTGTGCCACCTGCATCCAACGGCTGCAACTGACCCGCCTATATTGTCCATCAATCTTAGTCTAACACTGCGCCTCCTAAAACAAAACCCAAATATTTAATTCTCCTTCAACATTGTAGCCTATGCAACTATATCAGAGTGCGTTCACATTGTATTGTAACCAAATATAGCAGTGCAAAGTATAATTGATACAAATAACACAGTTAGAGTGAAGAGTTCAAGTGACGATGCGTAACGTGTAACGACCAGACGGTGTCCTTTCACAAAAAGACCATGCAAAGGTAAGCCTGGCATTTGGACTTGACATTCTGTTTGTGATGCCAACGATGCTTATCTTTTTAGGTCTGGGTTTTTGGTCTTTGGTAAAATGCCATGCGATTTATGTACGATGGTGTAAAAATTCACATTTCTCTTTACTTTTGTTTACTTGAATCAAACTTTGGGGTCAAATCCCAGCATGCCAAAAAGTTTTGGTATTTGTAGAATATTGTTAGATGAGTTATTTCAAGACCGGTCTTGGAAATTTTCGTCTGTTTCTTCGCTTTTAAGTTCGGTTTGTTTGCATTTAAGAGCAGGAGCAAAGAGGGTCCAAATCGAGATAATATTTGATCTTGATCTGGTTAACTGTAGAAGTAATATTTGCTGTATAAAAGCTGCTATTTGCTGTATAGATTAATTTCAGGGTAGTTCAGTGACTACTAAATATATATATTTTATTTGTCTTTAAAGGCTATTTACTAGTTCATTTGAATTCAGTTTCTATTTACTAGTTAATTTAGTTTCACAGAGACTATTTAATAATTCATTTTAATTTAAAACTACTATTTACAAGTTGTTTTTGCTTCAGAAACTATGTACGTACTAGTTAATTTAAAATCAGCTTCGAAGTGACTTGCTTCAGTGACTATTTACCTAGTTTAGTTGTTAATTTCCCACTAAGATGACTTGGGTAGGTACTTTCCAAGCTCCGAGAAAGAGAGATCTGCTTCCAAACTGTATTCTTTGTATACATTAAGGTATTGTGTGTATGTTGTGTTAATATTTAAATATGTGATTATTTATAAGCTCATAATAATATCTATTACATTATTGTCACGTTAGTAGTATAGAAAGCCGGTTTCAGCTCACTCCCAGCCTAGGCCAAAAAAAAAAGTGTGGCTAGGCCAAAAAAAATAAAGTGTGGCTAGGCCAAAAAAATAAAAAAGTGTGCCTACCCCCCAAAAAAAAGTGCGCCTAGGCCAAAAAAAAATAGGGTCAGGGCAAAAAAAAGGGTCAGGGCGATCCGAAAAAAAAGAGGCCCGCCGCAGGCGAAAAATTTTTGGCTAAAATTCCAATAAGACGAATTCCAATTGGAATTCCAATGATTGGAATTCCAATTGAAGAGTTTACTATTTCCGCTCCCTACTAGATGGTGCTGCTTGTCAAGGAATCAAATGGTACGCTACTGTAAGACAGATGGCGTTTTGTATGTAATGGGGCGACTTAAAATGATACGCTACTATACGGTAGATGGCGTTAAGAGTTTCAAGTGTGATGTATTATCCGTCCCATTTCGTGTTGGATTTTCCATTCCCATTGTTTATGAGAGTGAGGGAATGGAGAGTGCACCAGTGTTTGTGCACACACTTGTGCACTATAATACCTCCAGTGGTTAAACTCGTATCACTGCCATATAATGTATCGAATAGAACCTAAATGCCCGACAGCGGAATTTTTATGTTCTAACCTAACCTAACCTAGCTAGTAAGTTGGCTTAGCCTAACCATTAGGCGCTCACTAATGTTTGTTACACAAGAAATTCATTCCAAATAATCGAACCCCGGAGCAGAGCGATCGCATTAAACACTGTGTCAAGAGGTTGTCTACCTGCTTGCTATGAAAATACACTTTTCCTTTCTTCGCATTCCTACGTTTTTTTTTTAACCGAATTCAAAATAAAAAGAGGTTGTCTACCTGCTTGCTATGAAAATACACTTTTCCTTTCTTCGCATTCCTACGTTTTTTTTTTAACCGAATTCAAAATAAAAAAGGTTATGCACTTTATGTTTGCAACATACGAATTAAAAATAGAATTCTATATTGATTAATCATTTATAGATTTAAATATGATTATACACTAGCTAATGTTTGTTACACAAGAAATTCATTTCAAAGAATCGAATCCAAGACCTCTCAGTTAAAAATAAAACCACTGCACCACTGCGTTGCGTCTTGGAAGTCGTCATGTGTGGTAGATATCAAAAAAAAAGGTACAGGCATAAAAACTGGAACCCCGACTTTCTTAAGTGTTTGCGTTTTTAACCGAATTCAAAATAAAAATGGTTCTGTATTTATGTAAGTCGTACGTTAAGTCGCAAGTATAGTACATCGTAAGTAGTTACACATACGAATTGAAAGTCAAATTAAATGTTTCAAAAAATCGAATAATAACTTCTGAATTAATCAATGAGTGAATATGAAAAACGGTAAACTTGAAAATACTTTGAGCACTCGTAACTAGCTATTGAATGGTGTATTTAGATCACATATTCGACACGTACGAACTTGGTTGATTTTTTTGTACTCTTTACATCCCCCATTATCTTTGGGTAGGATATGGACACAAAAAAATTATATTGCCTACAGATGCAAGGGACATCAGGCACTCAAGACATGTTAATTCATGTCTAAAACATGTGTGTATAAAAAGGCCTCATTCTTATTTTCTATCATAAATTTACCTTGTGTCAGCTCGTGAGCATCTCTATAAAGTCTTAAATATTACTAATTGCCAGTCTAGGAATATTGTGTTGTGAATCTACATATTTCCGTTCATTATGGTGGTAAGTGTGTAATTATACTTGTTATTATTTAAATTATATTTGTAGCTAACATATCGATTCGTTATTATTGGACTACTTTTTTAAATTTTATAAATATAATTAGTTTATTACAGTAATTACATTACAGTATAATATTATAAAGGCTAAAGTTTGTATGTGTATGTTTGTTACTCCTTCACGCCACAAGAAATGAGCCGAATTGGCTGAAATTTGGAATGGATCCAGGATTTAAACATGGGCTACATTTTCTCATGGAAAATTAAAGATTCCCTACGAGAATTAAAAAAACCTTAATCTACACGGACATCATCTAGTGTAATTCCATAAATTGAATAATCTCCTTTTTATTTCAGGACTCGGAAAATGAAATCAGTTATAAGAATTATTATTATCCACTCAATGTGTCAGATGATCAAGATGCAAGTGATTGTATGACAAATAATAAAAAGACTACTTCAAAAAGGAGCAAAACAATGGAGCAAAATAATATAGATGTATTTTTCGAACATCCAAAGAAAAAGAAGCGGACAACTACTTCTTCATCTGTAGCTCAAGCGACTGATGGAGGTCTGTCGTATATCTCATCCAATGATGCTGACAGTACAAACGCAAGTCATCTCATCAAAATAGATGTCTATGACATGAAGAATCTGAAAGGGGTTTCACCTCTTGAATACTGGAAATATGCAGATTTACGATTAAAGTACTATGTGAATTCAGACGCTGATAAATTTTATCTCAGCACTCGAGATATTATTTACAACATAACAAAGCAGATCGCAGGAAGACATGATTGTAAAAAATATTTTGTCGAGAGAGATAACAAGCTATAAATTATTCCGTCCCAAAAAATAAAACTATTTAAAAGATAGCATCGTTTCCTGCAAATCAAGTCAGTAACCCATGTCACTTAACGTAAATAAATTAAAAAACAAAAAAGATACCAGTCGAATTGATAACCTCCTCCTTTTTGGAAGTCGGTTAATAATATGCACTGTTCCTACACCTATTTGATTTTTTGCACTCGGTTGCGTTCCATTATCTTTGGGTAAGGATTTAGATACAAAAAATATTTTTTTCCCGGTAGTTCCATCAAGGCATGTCGATAAATTATTCCATCTTAAAAAAATATAACTATTTAAATGAATAGCATCGTTTCCCTGTTGCGGATAAATCAATAAATTTTAAAATAATGTACTCTCCCACTACTGTTTGTCTGCGAACACACTCGAAACAAATTATAAAAGGGTCCTGTTCTAATACAATGAAGTCATATTCCGTCTCACCATTCGCTACAATGTTGTGTCATCGCTGTGCTTTCAACGACTCTGATTACAACGAAGAATTGGTTGCAAATTGTGAAGAAACAGAATTGAACATCGAGTTAGTTAACATATGTATGAAAGCCGACCGAGATCAAGTTTATTCGTGAGTATTTTTTATTCATTATTTTTCTATAAACAGTATTTATTTTAATCTATTATGTTTCAAACGGTTCATTGAAGCTTGGGTGCGTGACTCTAAATTTTTACTAATTGAACAGCTACCATCATCCTGATTAGTTCAAACTTGTTTAAACATAACACTGATTGGGAGGGGACTATTTAAGTATAAATACTCGGTTAGGATGTTAGCTACACTCATTCAGAGAGAAGTTGTGATAGAAAAATATTAATAATGGAAGCTTTTTCCAATGAAGAAATAAGTGTATTTACCAAATCATTTGTGTTAAATAAGATGCATAGATACATACGGTTGTGGTATATCTCTGATAGACTCCCCAGATGGATGTTAGATGATCCAGAGATTAAACCGTTTTATACACCATGTAGTGGTCATCGTATTTCAATTTTTCCTCTTTCTGATGAAATTGACGGTGTATTTCCTATGAAAGCATATTGTAATATGTGTGTTACAAATGGTAAATTATATTTAAATAAAGATTAGTGTAACTGCGTAGTGTATTTTATAGAAAATATGTTTTATTATATCTATTTTTGTTTTTCAGTTCAAAGCAAACTGGAGCCGGAGTGAAAAGAAAAGCTACTACAGTCACAAACTCTACGAGTAAGCAACCATGTTCTCAAGAACCTTCTACATCTAAGGGGCCATTGAATACAGCAAGACCAACGGAGGAAGAATCGTTCTTACCTGTAAGTTCTACAAAATATCATAGTGTCGAGTGTTCTTACTGTAAAATAAATGTGAATCAAAAGTACTATTCTAACCACCTTAGAAGCAAAAAACATATAAATAATGTACTTCTTAATAGTTCCGTTCAAAACTTAACCAATGTGCAATTAATAGAAAATGCCTTCGGCCAACGGATAGCAACATACAGAATTTCCAATAAGAATTCAGAATTTCAGACGCCTGAAGCTTTTCTTGATTCAATTAAAAATACTGTTCATGACTTGCTTCATACGTTTTTAAAAGAGCATACTTTAATTAAAGTTAACTTCATTTTAAACGGAGATTTTATTCAAGCAACAAAAAACTTAGAAACTTCCTTTGACTTTCAAACGCATAACTATACATTCTGTTTAGGTGATGAAGTTAATACCATTTACTCGGATTTATTAACTGAAACTTCGAGTAAAGTTTGTAATTTTGAAAAGAAAGATAGCGGTTGGAGTCTTAAAAAAATTAATTATGTGGATTTAAATATAAATAAATTAAACCCGTTAAAAGGGAACTCTTATATAGATTTACCAATAGACATCAAACATAAACTTGCTATTATTAATGTTAAAAATAATGACAATAAATGTTTTCAATGGGCTATACTTTCCGCTTTGTATCCTGTTCAAAAAAATGCCGACAGGGTGACTTCATATATATCGAAACAAAACTCTTTAGATTTTTCAAATATTCCATTTCCAGTACAATTAAAAGATATCAACAAATTTGAAACCTTAAATAATATTAGTATAAATGTTTTTGGACTTGAACATGACACAAAAAGCAATTCTACGAAGATTATTGGTCCTCTTTATTTCACAAAATGCCGAAAACAGAAACACATAAATTTATTATACGTAAATAATGGTTCTAATGGTCATTATTGTTATATAAAAAATCTTTCTAGGCTAGTTGGTCGACAATTAACCAAACATAACCATGCTGTATTTATTTGTGATGGTTGCTTACTATATTTTCAATCAGATATTAAATTAAAATCCCATCAAGAGTTTGATTGTAATCATATTAGAACTGATTTGCCCAATATCACACAAGCTAAACTAACATTTAATAAATATGAAAGAAAGCTCAAATTGCCTTTTGTTGTTTACGCAGATTTTGAAGCATTTTTAAGTCCTATACAAGGTTGTGATAATGATCCATCTACCTCATACACGACAAATTTTCAAAAACATGAAGTATATAGCTTTGGATACTATATCAAATGTACATTTAATAATAGTCTATCCGTATATAAAACTTATACAGGTACCAACTGTGCCAAAGTGTTTATGGAGACTTTAAATGATGATATAAAACGAATTTATAATGAGCATTTAATTGAAGTTAATCCACTGCCTCTAACAATAAATGACAACGAAAAATTATCTAGGATATCCACATGTCATATATGTGAAAAAGAACTAAAATCGGATTACGAAATAGCATATAATAAATACACCGGAGTTTTCGTAGGTGTTTGTCACAAAAGTTGTAGTAAAAAGTTAGAAATTCCTCAATTTATACCGATAATTTTACATAACCTTAGTAACTATGATGCTCATTTCATTGTGCATGCATTGAATTTCTCAGAAGGTGGAATAAATGTCATACCCCAAAATAAAGAACGATATATTTCATTTTCAAAAAAGATAAAAATCATGGACAAACAAATTGAATTGAGGTTTATTGATTCTTTTAAATTTTTATCTAGTAGTCTAGAATCCTTAACAAATAATTTAAATGATAAAGACTTCATCGAATTGCGAAGAAATTTTCAAAGTGAAAAAGATATTTATTATTTAAAACGTAAGGGTGTATACCCATACGAATGTATGATATCATTTGACTCCTTAAAGTTAACGTCACTCCCAACACAGAATCAATTTTTCAGTACACTTACAAACAGTACTGTTTCAAATGAGGATTATAAACATGCTAGAGATGTATGGAATCATTTTAAATGTCGTAATATGAGTGATTACTCTGATTTATACCTCAAAACGGATGTGTTACTTTTAGCAGATATATTTGAAAATTTTAGAAATGTATGTATTAAAACTTATGATTTAGATCCTGCGCAATATTATACTGCACCAGGTCTTAGTTGGGATGCAATGTTAAAGTACACCCAAATAACATTAGATTTACTAACAGATTTTGAAAAAATCGCATTCGTGAAATCAGGTATACGCGGTGGTGTTTCACAGTGCAGTAACCGTTATGCACAAGCTAATAATAAGCACATGGCAAATTTTAATCAGAAAATCCAATCGTCCTATCTCACATACTTAGATGCTAATAATTTATATGGTTGGGCTATGTCTCAATACCTTCCAACGGGAGGTTTTGAATGGGTAAGTTGTGAAACTAATTTCAACATACCAATTGATTCTGATGTGGGTTATATTCTAGAAGTAGATTTAGAATACCCTGAAGCTTTACATGACTTACATACCGATTTTCCTCTTTGTCCAGAGAATATACTTGTTGGAGGAAGTAAAACTATAAAATTAGTTCCAAATCTATTTGATAAAACTAAGTATGTGATTCATTATAGAAATCTTGTACAGTGTCTAGAAATGGGTTTAAAACTAAAAAAAATTCATAGGATTTTAAAATTTAATCAAAGTCCTTGGTTACAAAAATATATTGATTTAAATACACAGTTGCGTACATCTGCACAATCTGATTTTGAAAAGGATTTCTATAAGTTAATGAATAATTCAATATTCGGAAAAACAATGGAGAACATTGAAAAACGTGTTGATGTTAAACTATGTACACATTGGGAAGATAAGGGAAAATCTATCGGTGTTCAAAAACTTATTGCGAGACCTGAATTTCATAGTGTCTCAATATTTTCGGAAAATTTGGTCGCTATACAATTGAAAAAAACTAAATTACTTTACAATAAACCTATTTACTTAGGATTTTGTATTTTAGATATTTCTAAAACACTTATGTATGATTTCCATTACAAGTATATGAAAGAAAAATATGGCTCAAATTGTAAAATGTTATATACTGACACTGACAGCTTCATATATCAGATTTTTACTGATAACTTTTATGATGACATTAAACCTGACTTAAATAAATACTTTGATACTTCGGATTATCCCCCTAATAATATTTTTGATATTCCCCGGATAAATAAAAAAAAAAATGGTTATTTTAAGGATGAAAATAATGGTAGCATTATGACTGAATTTGTTGGTTTGAGATCAAAAGTATATGCTTTTAATACACATAATAAATTCATTGCTAAAGCAAAAGGTGTAAACAAATCGGTTACCAAAAATTTCAAAATGCAGAATTATAAAACAGTTTTATTTGAACAAAAAAATGAACTATGTGAGATGTATAGATTCAGATCGATAAAGCATATAATATTTACTCAAAAAACGAATAAAATATCATTATCACATTCAGATACAAAACGGTTTTTAGTTAATAACTCTACCAACACTTTAGCTTGGGGTCATTACAAAATAAAGTCACTTAATAATGATTTGCAGTAAGACACATTGATGATATTTTTAAGTACTTATAAGTATATCCAAGTATGTAGTCTTAAGTTATAAATTGTATAGAAAATTAATTTTATAATTATAACTTTCAGACACAAAACAGTTTTTAGTTAATAAATCTACCAACATTTTAGCTTCTTCTTAAGAAGAAAACTACAATAACATAAGCAAAAAAAAAATGTATAATTAAGAATCAATAGATGAAAGAAAGTATGTATACTTATATTATATAAGATAATGTAATATTATACTAATTTTAAAATAGTTATATATTTTAACTAGTTTTTAAGTAATTTATAATAACGAATGATATGCTAGAAAACAAAGCTACTCATTCTTGTCCAACAGAGCAAGGCACATAATAATAAAAAAAAAAGCAAGCCATGTCAGCTATAAAAGGTTTCCGATCATCATGTCGGAGGACGAATAGAGGACACACATTTAAAAACCACTTTAGCCGGGGGATCATTACAAAAAAGTCGTTTGATGATGATTTGTAGTAAGACTCATTGATAATATTTTAAAGTACTTATAAGTATGTAGCCTGAAGTTATAAATTGTATAGAAAAATAAATTGATAATTATAAATAAATGTATACTTAAATCGATGTTGTGTCACTTTATTCCCCATTTCTTTATCTAATTTAACTAAAGCTACACGTATTTTGAACATGTATCATTTTCTCCATCCATTTACTGCTATAGTTGCAGGACCGAGTGGATGTGGTAAATCACATTTTGTGACAAATTTCTTGAAACACTGTAATTATATATGTAATACACGATTTGATCAAGTTTTATGGTGCTACGATGAAATGCAGCCTCTATATAATCTAGAAAATGTAACTTACATTCAAGGAATTCCTGAAATGAATATGTTTGATGGGAAACATCCTCAATTAATTATACTTGACGATCTCATGAGGGAGTCAGATGGTCGTGTCGTTGATATTTTTACTAAAGGTAGTCACCACAGAAATTTAAGTGTTTTTTATATCACACAAAATCTTTTTCATCAAGGGAAAGGCCAACGAGATATTTCTCTGAATACAAGTTACATAATTTACTTTAAAAATCCCAGAGATCGAACACAAATTCGTCATTTAGCGCGTCAAGTATTTCCAGAGAATTCAAAGTTTGTTGAAGAGGCTTATAAAGATGCCACTACTGAGCCTCATGGTTATTTAATGATTGATTTAAAGCAAAATACAAATGATTCATGTCGTTTTAAAACTAAGATAGATAGTACCTCTAATGATTGTGTGGTATACATCCCTAAAAAGGGGTTTAAATATGGTTTACATCACTCAGTTCTTGTCAGTAACAAATAATGGTTGAAGGAAGCAGCACGCTAGATTCAAAAAAGTTAAGGTGTGCATTACAAACATTTAAACCAAAATATCGTAAAATTTTACTTCGCTCTCTTAAGAAAGAAGAAATTAATCGTGTTTGTGAGTATATCAAAGAAATATTTAAAGAAAATACCCCCAATAAAGAGACAAGAGAATCTTCCGTAAAACTGAATTGTTTCTTTTCTACAAAGTTAATATAAATATGTATTCAGATTCATTCTAAAATAATGTCTGCACGAGTAAAAACACACAAAAATTTACTAAAGGCTTTACACACACTTCAACCGAAATTCCGCACAGCCTTATTGAAAGCTTGTAAGGACGAGGAAATCAACTGTATTTGTGAGTGTATTTTCAATATACTAAATGGTAAACTACCTTTGAAGGATTGTGAGAAGGCCAAGTTAAAAAAACACAAAACTATTCTCAGAAAATTAATAAAGAAAGGGAGAAATAATTCACGAAAACGTATTATAATTCAGAAAGGGGGAGCATTTCTACCTATTATTTTGGGAGCTGTTTTAAGTGGACTGTTTAATTTAATATAAAAAATGGAACACGCAAAAAAAATGGTCCTTATTGAACCAGAGGTTATTGAAAGGTTAAAATCAAGAAATATTGCACCTGACGATTCTTTATCAAGATTAGATAAAGAAATGCAAAAAATACTGAAAAGTAAACTGGATGATCGCGAAAAATGGTCACTGTACACGCAAATTTTACAAAGATATCTCCATATAACTGAAGGAGAGAGAAAACCAATTAAATTACCAGTGACTGTGGAGGACGATCGAAACTATGACAATATCAGTATATTTAAAAAGGAAATGAAAGACAATGATTCAACAGTTTATGAGGAATCAGAGGATGATAAGCACGTACGGGGGCTACCAATTGATATTTTATATTCCTCTACTTATATAAACAAATTAATACCAAAAACGTATAGGAAAAAAGCTGATATATTATTAAATGCTCTGCTAAATAATAAAGAAAAAATTAGCTGGAAAAAGGATGGATCTATAGTCGTAGATAATGAAGTTGTAGATGGTAGTAATATAGTGGATCTAGTGAATTATACCCTAAGGCCATTAAAACGCTCCAAACCTAATGGATGGGAAATATTTATCAAAACTATAAAAGATATAGGGGTTCCCTTAATATGTATTGGTAATCCTCAAGCTTCTGAAAATATTAGTAACATTTCTCCAAAATTCAGAGAACATAGTTCTCCAACTGATGATAAAAGTCCAAAAACTTCATCATACAGACTAAGGAAAAAACAAGACATTTGGGAAAGATGGAATCCATATTAGACATAAACGATATTTATTATGATGTATCTAATCCTGCTGGTTACGGAAGCGCAGAGAAATTAAAAAGAGCATTAAAAGGTAAAATGAATAGAAAGCAAGTGAAAGAATGGTTGCAAGCTCAGGAAACTTATACTTTACATAAGCCTGTGCAGCGCAAATTCCCCCGGAATAAATATATATTATCTAATCTTAATGAACTTTGGCAAGCAGATTTAAGTGATATGCGTACTTATTCTCAATATAATGAAGGTTTTAATTATATTCTTTGTGTTATTGATGTTTTTAGTAAATACGCTTTCGCTAGAGCACTAAAAAAGAAAAATTCTGAAAGCATAAAGCAAGCATTTGAAAGCATATTTACTGAAGCTAATACAACTCCCACCCACTTACAATCAGATAAAGGTACTGAATTTGTATCAAAAGATGTTAGACAGTACTTTAAAAGTAAAAATGTAAATTATTACACAACCAACAACCCAGATATTAAAGCAAGTATAGTTGAGAGATTTCAAAGGACATTAAAAACTAAAATGTGGCGTTATTTTACACATAAAAATACCTATACTTATATAAACATTTTACAAGATTTACTCTATTCTTATAATCATAGTTTTCATTCAAGCATAAAAATGTGTCCGTTTGAAGTTAATTTTAATAACATCATGACAGTTTGGAATAATTTATATGGAAATATATACAATAAAATCAGTGCTAAACAACAGTCTAAGTTTTCAATTGGAGATCATGTAAGGATAACAAAATATAAGCACATTTTTCAAAAAGGATATGAGACAAATTGGAGTGATGAAATATTTATTATAACGGGTATAAAAAATAACATATCTAGAGTAGTCTACACACTTAAAGATCTTCAAAGTGAACCTATTGTTGGTACTTTTTATGAGAATGAACTACAAAAAGTTACATATAACCCCACCACTCAATATAAAATTGATAAAATACTACGGTCTCGCTACTCAGGTAACAGAAAAGAAGTACTTGTCAAGTGGAAAGGTTATCCTGACAAATTTAACAGTTGGATTTTAGAATCCAGTCTTAAACAGATAGGATGATGGAAGACAATTTTTATTTAACTTTACTTAGTAATAGTTCAATGGAATACTTCCCGGAAAACACGACGACCACGTTCTCAACAAAATTACCAAAATCGCTTATTTTGGAAGGTGAATGGCACGTTGGAGTTGTAGAATTTCAATATCCTTGCACTATGTATACGGTTAGAGACTATGAAAATGTTATTTATACATCAAAGTGGATTACAATACCCGATGAAGATATAAACTCTTTAGTGCACTATAGAAACCGTATTCCTGCCATGAACTATGATAGCATTGAACATATTGTAGCTGAATTAAATAAAAATACAGATGCTGGAATAATGTTTAACTATGATGAAATAAAGAAGCAAGTATCAGTATTATGTGCGAATAACGCAATTGATGTACTTAAGTTGTCAACCAAATTATATTTACAACTTGGTTTTGAACCAAATACAAATCTAATTCAAAATAATATCGGAACATATCCTTATAATTTAAAATTAGGATTACCATCTCAATTGTTCATTTATTGTGATATAATAGAACCACAGATTGTTGGTGATGTTATGGCCCCTCTTCTCAGAATAGCACCACTAGATCCTACAGTCTATGTATACGGGGCAAATAAAATGCATATTTTTTCACCGCCTCATTACGTACCTGTCATGCGTAGAGAGTTCGATGTGATAGAAATAGATATAAGAACGAGTACAGGTCGAAAAGTACCATTCCAGTTTGGGACAACGTGTATTAAAGTACATTTTAAGAGAATCAAGTGAATACACATATTTCAAATGCCGTGCCCGTATTTACATTATTATTCTCATCAAGCTGGTACAGGTGTAGGTGCAATTTATAAAGGTGCACCTTATCAGCGAGGTCACGGTATTGGTAGTTTTTTGGGCGGACTATTCAGATCTGTTCTTCCACTTTTGAAAAGTGGTGCAAAAGTTGTGGGTAAAGAAGCTTTGAATGCTGGTGTGGGTCTACTGTCTGATATGTTAAATGTGCAACCAATGGATGAATCTATCAGGTCACGTTTAAAAACAGCAACTTCGAATTTAAAAGAAAAAGCTGACAAAAAAATTGATTCAATAATGAGAGGATCAGGATATAAAATTAGACGACAAAAACGGAAACGTATCACTCCTAAAAACACTCTCAAACGGAGCGGTACTAAGAAAATTAAACAAAGTAATATTCAGGATATTTTTCATAAAAGTTAAAATTAAAAAATGTCATTTTTACATCATCACTCCTGTGAATGCGTAAAATCTGAGTTGGATTTGTTTGCTCTACCATCGACTCAAACTAGTATTGAAGGAGGTCAGTGGATCCATTACAACCCCATTTCATCATTGACCGATGATGGACCCATTGAGTTTTTAGTACCAGGAAATGGAGATGATTATATTGATTTATCTCATAGCCTACTTCACATAAAAGCTAAAATTCAGAATACTGATGCAACTAACATTGCGGCGACGTCAAATGTTGCTCCAGTTAATAATTGGCTGCATTCGCTTTTTAGTCAGGTTGATATATATTTAAATCAAAAACTCGTATCACCACCAAACAACACTTATGGGTATCGTGCTTACATCGAGACTTTGCTTAACTATGGTACAGCTGCTAAGAAATCTCATCTTACTTGTGGGCTTTGGTATAAAGATACAGCCTCAAAAATGGATTCATGTGATGCTTCAAATCAGGGATATGCAAAAAGAGAAGAATTAGCAAAGGAAAGTCAAATTATTGAAATGATTGGACACATACACGCTGATATTTTTAATCAAGATAAGTTTTTAATCAACGGTGTTGAAATGCGTCTAAAACTAGTACGTTCTAAAGATACTTTTAATCTTATGTGTTCAATGGCAGATAGTAAATTCAAAGTGCATATATCTAGTGCTAGCCTTATAATGCGCAAAGTTCGGATCAATCCGAGTGTATTAATTGCACATGAGAAAGTATTAGCTACTACAACTGCAAAATATCCTATCACTCGTGCTGAAGTAAAAGTCTTAACGATCCCATCGGGCATCCAAGGAAAAATGCTTGATAATGTATTTTTAGGACAAATTCCCAAAAGATGTATTATTGGTTTCGTAGGAAACTCAGCTTTCAATGGAACTTTAAATACTAATCCTTTTAATTTTGGTAATCACGGTCTTAATCTGTTCGGTTTATATGTTGATGGTCAATCTATACCATCAAAAACATTAACACCCTCTTTTGATGATAATATGTTCACAAGTGCATATCATACTTTATTCTCTGGAACAGGAATTCATTTTTTGAATGAAGGGAATGATGTCTCTAAGGAGGAGTATAATAATGGATATTGTCTGCTTGCCTTTGATTTAACTCCTGATTTATCTGCTAATTCAAACTCCCACTGGAATCTCATAAAACGAGGTAGTGTAAGATTTGAAGTTCGATTTGAAAGAGCTCTAACTACAACTCTTAATTGTATTGTATACGCAGAGTTTGATAACGTAATTGAAATTAATAAAAATCGAGATGTTAATTTAGACTACAATAGTTAAAAATTTAATATAAAAATGGAGATATTCAATTTTTAAGTCATTTGTTAATCACTCATTGTATCAAGAAGATTATCTTATTTGTAAGTCTTATTTGCTCTAAATTTATTTCAATTTTAGTTTCAATGAATACCGCAGAGATTGGAAAATATTTAAAAATAATCGATCCCAATATTCAATTCAATGTTTTTGCAGCAAATAAGATACCGATATATTTAACACCACCAGCTTATTTAATTTCCAATTTAGATCCAGATACAAAACCTGGATCTCATTGGGTAGCAATATATGTGGATGCTAATGGTGTCGGTGAATATTTTGATTCGTTTGGTCGAAAACCAACGGATTATCATGAAATGTTCCTAAAAACCAACTGTAAGAAGTGGACCCATAATAACAAAGTACTTCAGAACTATTTAAGTTCATTTTGTGGAATGTATTGTTTAGTTTATATATATTTTAAATATAACAACATCTCAATGTCACAATTCCTTAATATATTTACTGATAATACTTTGTATAATGATCAACTTTTACAATGTATGTTTACAACTTTATTTATAAGGAGATGAAATAAAAAATATTGTTTTGAATAATTATAGTTTTATTTATATACAAATCTTAAATAACATTTTTACTAAAAATAAACATAAGACTACCTAAATACTAACTAACTATAACTTAAGGGTACGCTGTGATGAAAACGAATGATCTTGCTCAGAGTCTTCATCATCAGTTGTTGGTCCTCCTCGTATTCCGAATAATGCATCTTCGATTGGAATGAAGTCAACTGGACTGTAAAGGCTCGGACTAGGGCTTAGGCAGGCAAAATGATCCCCATCTTGTGAATCCTCACACAACTCCATATCTTCAAAATTCAGTTCCGCTTCTGCTTCTTCACATAGCGAAACCATTTCTGTATCGTAAATGGTCTCGCTCAGTTCACACAGTTGAGAAGGTTGAGACGACATCGTATACTCGTAGTTGAACGTAGTGAGATGGAATATGAAGTTCACCTCTCAAGGCAAAACACTTTTATACTTTGTTCTGTTGTCGAAGAGTGGGGGACTCGGTTAACTAATTCAACAAAAACTCCAGGTATAGGGAGACTGCACATTATTTTAAAAATTTATTTACGTTAAGTGACATGGGTCTTGATTTGCAGGTAACGATGCTATCTTTTAAATAGTTTTATTTTTTGGGATGGAATAATTTATAGCTATTGTTATTGCTTGTTATCTCTCTCGACAAAATATTTTTTACAATCATGTCTTCCTGCGATCTGCTTTGTTATGTTGTAAATAATATCTCGAGTGCTGAGATAAAATTTATCAGCGTCTGAATTCACATAGTACTTTAATCGTAAATCTGCATATTTCCAGTATTCAAGAGGTGAAACCCCTTTCAGATTCTTCATGTCATAGACATCTATTTTGATGAGATGACTTGCGTTTGTACTGTCAGCATCATTGGATGAGATATACGACAGACCTCCATCAGTCGCTTGAGCTACAGATGAAGAAGTAGTTGTCCGCTTCTTTTTCTTTGGATGTTCGAAAAATACATCTATATTATTTTGCTCCATTGTTTTGCTCCTTTTTGAAGTAGTCTTTTTATTATTTGTCATACAATCACTTGCATCTTGATCATCTGACACATTGAGTGGATAATAATAATTCTTATAACTGATTTCATTTTCCGAGTCCTGAAATAAAAAGGAGATTATTCAATTTATGGAATTACACTAGATGATGTCCGTGTAGATTAAGGTTTTTTTAATTCTCGTAGGGAATCTTTAATTTTCCATGAGAAAATGTAGCCCATGTTTAAATCCTGGATCCATTCCAAATTTCAGCCAATTCGGCTCATTTCTTGTGGCGTGAAGGAGTAACAAACATACACATACAAACTTTAGCCTTTATAATATTATACTGTAATGTAATTACTGTAATAAACTAATTATATTTATAAAATTTAAAAAAGTAGTCCAATAATAACGAATCGATATGTTAGCTACAAATATAATTTAAATAATAACAAGTATAATTACACACTTACCACCATAATGAACGGAAATATGTAGATTCACAACACAATATTCCTAGACTGGCAATTAGTAATATTTAAGACTTTATAGAGATGCTCACGAGCTGACACAAGGTAAATTTATGATAGAAAATAAGAATGAGGCCTTTTTATACACACATGTTTTAGACATGAATTAACATGTCTTGAGTGCCTGATGTCCCTTGCATCTGTAGGCAATATAATTTTTTTGTGTCCATATCCTACCCAAAGATAATGGGGGATGTAAAGAGTACAAAAAAATCAACCAAGTTCGTACGTGTCGAATATGTGATCTAAATACACCATTCAATAGCTAGTTACGAGTGCTCAAAGTATTTTCAAGTTTACCGTTTTTCATATTCACTCATTGATTAATTCAGAAGTTATTATTCGATTTTTTGAAACATTTAATTTGACTTTCAATTCGTATGTGTAACTACTTACGATGTACTATACTTGCGACTTAACGTACGACTTACATAAATACAGAACCATTTTTATTTTGAATTCGGTTAAAAACGCAAACACTTAAGAAAGTCGGGGTTCCAGTTTTTATGCCTGTACCTTTTTTTTTGATATCTACCACACATGACGACTTCCAAGACGCAACGCAGTGGTGCAGTGGTTTTATTTTTAACTGAGAGGTCTTGGATTCGATTCTTTGAAATGAATTTCTTGTGTAACAAACATTAGCTAGTGTATAATCATATTTAAATCTATAAATGATTAATCAATATAGAATTCTATTTTTAATTCGTATGTTGCAAACATAAAGTGCATAACCTTTTTTATTTTGAATTCGGTTAAAAAAAAAACGTAGGAATGCGAAGAAAGGAAAAGTGTATTTTCATAGCAAGCAGGTAGACAACCTCTTTTTATTTTGAATTCGGTTAAAAAAAAAACGTAGGAATGCGAAGAAAGGAAAAGTGTATTTTCATAGCAAGCAGGTAGACAACCTCTTGACACAGTGTTTAATGCGATCGCTCTGCTCCGGGGTTCGATTATTTGGAATGAATTTCTTGTGTAACAAACATTAGTGAGCGCCTAATGGTTAGGCTAAGCCAACTTACTAGCTAGGTTAGGTTAGGTTAGAACATAAAAATTCCGCTGTCGGGCATTTAGGTTCTATTCGATACATTATATGGCAGTGATACGAGTTTAACCACTGGAGGTATTATAGTGCACAAGTGTGTGCACAAACACTGGTGCACTCTCCATTCCCTCACTCTCATAAACAATGGGAATGGAAAATCCAACACGAAATGGGACGGATAATACATCACACTTGAAACTCTTAACGCCATCTACCGTATAGTAGCGTATCATTTTAAGTCGCCCCATTACATACAAAACGCCATCTGTCTTACAGTAGCGTACCATTTGATTCCTTGACAAGCAGCACCATCTAGTAGGGAGCGGAAATAGTAAACTCTTCAATTGGAATTCCAATCATTGGAATTCCAATTGGAATTCGTCTTATTGGAATTTTAGCCAAAAATTTTTCGCCTGCGGCGGGCCTCTTTTTTTTCGGATCGCCCTGACCCTTTTTTTTGCCCTGACCCTATTTTTTTTTGGCCTAGGCGCACTTTTTTTTGGGGGGTAGGCACACTTTTTTATTTTTTTGGCCTAGCCACACTTTATTTTTTTTGGCCTAGCCACACTTTTTTTTTTGGCCTAGGCTGGGAGTGAGCTGAAACCGGCTTTCTATACTACTCACGTTTCAGCACTTTAGTAGGTACGCGTTTGTATGACAATAGAAATAAAATATGACAATAGAATTTCTCTATTTTGTTTTGAACATTATTGTAGGAGCCCTCCGTATAGATGGAGATTGCATTATCACTGTTTATCCATGCGTAAACCAATAACAAAAACTGTAGAGGGCTATTTTTAGGGCCCCTTAGTGGAATCGAAAACCCCGATTCTGTACTACTCGACAAATTCAGTAAGTAGTATATCTAAAAAGGGCTTTTCACAAGATAAAATTTAACTCTACGCAGACGAAGTCGCGGGCATCCGCTAGTTAAATAATAAATAGCTACAGACCGTAAAACCGTGCATGCATCATGCATGTCAAGCTTTGTCAAGTCATTTAATTGATCGCCGTTGTTTACGTCCTC
The DNA here is from genome assembly GCA_038048805.1 of Hipparchia sbordonii. Classification (NCBI taxonomy): domain Eukaryota; kingdom Metazoa; phylum Arthropoda; class Insecta; order Lepidoptera; family Nymphalidae; genus Hipparchia; species Hipparchia sbordonii. Next base: position 2,916,636 of record CM076113.1, read on the forward strand.
GGGGACACTATTCAGTGTCCTTTTTTGAAAATAAAACGAGATACACAGATCTCTTTGAAATTAATTCGCATCAATTCGAGACTCAGGGTATACTAATTCAATGCTCGAGAGTTCAGACGCGTATACTTAAGGGCGCGAACAAGCCAAGGATGCCTCACTGCGATACCTCGCGGTCGCGGTTTAGCTCGCTACCTCGATGCCACCTCCATTTAAAACAAATGTATGCAAACAGACGAGCGCGAACATGCCGAAGGATACCTCACTGCGATACATCGCGGTTCACATCGATGTTTCTCGGCATGTTCGCGCTCGTCTGTTTGCATACATTTGTTTTACATGGAGGTGGCATCGAGGTAGCGAGCTAAACCGCGACCGCGAGGTATCGCAGTGAGGCATCCTTGGCTTGTTCGCGCCCTAACATTGCGCAGAACGCCCATTGAATTTTTCTGACATTTTCTGATAGGATTTTTTTCTGACATTCTTTTTAGTACATAGTTACTAAAAAGAATGTCAGAAAAAAAATACATAAGTACTAAAAAGAATGTCAGAAAAAAATCCCCGCAATTGATGAAATATAACATCGCCGAAATCTCGTGTGAAACGCGACAGATGCTAGCGTGTAGGAGTGTAGTAAGCGCCAAATACAATCGCCTAGTTTCTTGCTGGTTTTTCTCGGTTGGAACGACATTCCGATTTGACGATTCGCAAGTACTTTGTAAAAGTTTATTTGAATAAGAAAACTATTCTATTCTGTAAATCATGTATCTCGTAAGATATTTATTTAAGCTTATTTGAAACGCCGGTTATAACCCTATAAAATTTATGTTTCATATCAAATCTTATATCAAAACTGTAGCTGTTGCACTGTTGTTATTCGTCTTTGTCAAAACATAACCGCTTAATAAGATGAAATAAATTATCCTGTCAGACTTCAGGAGCCATCGTTTGTCAAAGGTAACGACCCAACTCAAAATAAAACGTTATTCGAGCAAAACTGCAATTGAAATGCAAAATAACATTTATTCGTATAGCGACTAAATCGTATAGCGATATGAAAGTATGATTAAAATCACACGGTGCTTGTCCTGCTCGTTACGAGGTGAATTTCTTCTTTCTTTTATCTTCTTTAACAACCGATAGACGTCCACTGTTGAACAAAGGCCTCTTCCGTGGACTTCCACATGTCTCGGTCATGCGCCGCGTGTAGCTTCCTGCGATTCGTTTGGTACGTGGTGTCCAAAAAATATATTCATTAATTTCAAAAATTTTAACATTAACGAGGTTTTGCCCGGCTTACATTTTAGAAAATTCCGCGGATTTTTTTCGAAATAAAAAGTAAGTTTACTTATTAGGGAAACATGCGAAAAAAAGGATGAAATTTTTTTTTTTTAATAAAACAAAACTTAAATTTTTAAATTCATTTCTAAATTCTAGTCTTATTGATGTGTTGATTGATTTTAAATTGTTAATCCATAATGCCTTCTATCTATGTATAAATCCGTATCTCGCACAGATTTTTTTTAATATACTATATCTGTTCGTTCATTTGCATCAATGCAACTGAGATTCCGGCCAACCTTACCCTGATTTATTCATACTAAACTGTAATAAATAACAAGAAATGTTATCACTTATTCTTGAACTCTCGGGAGTTGGGACTTATTATGGACAATTATTTTAATTTCTGCTAAATTAACTCATTTATGTTGTTGTAAATTAATCTTTGTTTTCATTGTCATAAAAACCTTTGTTTTTATTTTGATATTTGGAATATGATTTCAGATTAATAAATAATTGACAGACCAGGTCTAAGGTTATCTTAATAACTTCTAGGGAACGCGATAGACAATGTTATTACGAAAAGTAATTTGTCATTTTTTTTTGATAAACCAATAATAACGCACGGTTTTTATTATCTTTGCTTTGTATATATTTTTTTTGATTACGTATTGTTGGTATTTTATACTGTAAGGCTAGGTGCAGAACTATTGCAATATCGCAAGAATATTAAGCTTTTTTTATTCGATAACAAAATAGCCCTTACTGCAATCTCATCTAATAATAAGTGACGATGCAGTCTTAGATAGAATAATAATACCACTACAAAACTAGATTATATTCCGAACATAGTACCTATATGTACGGTACGGCATATAAAGATTTTAATAAATAAAAATTCTTTTCAAATAACCGACTTCAAACGCCACTACAAAATAAGTTCAAGGTAAAATTTTTTATGGGACCATTTCGCAAGCTTGTTCTGTCGATTAAAAAAAACACGTGAATCAGCCCAGAAACTCCGGAGATATCGGTGGCGGGTGGACATACATAAAAAAAAAGATACCGGCCGAATTTATAACCTCCTCCTTTTTAGAAGTCGGTTAAAAAGGGAGCAACTAGAATAATTTAATCCATTTACTCTCAAATGCCTTTACAAATTTTCTCACTCAATTGTTAATCTCGAGTATGCTGCGCGTACCAAAGCTCCGGGTAGATTGGAACGGATTTATTGCGGCGGCGCATTAGCGGTGCGACTCAAACGTCCAATTAGCGCTATCTGGCCAGCGACGATTGAAACGCAGCGGTCGAGTGCCGCCTGTGAGACACAAGCTTTAGAGATATCTTTGGTTCTCTTGTCACACTTTTCATTAAACTTTTTCTTAGACTGCATCGTCACTTATCATCAGGTGAGATCGCAGTCATGGGCTTCTTGTCATCGAATAAAAAAAACTTAATGAAAAATATATGTGAGTGTTGTCAAAATGTGGACATTCGTTAATTACAATCGAAAATGTAACATTTTTAAAAACAGAAAATAAATAAATAAGTTATTACCTGTTTTACTGCGACTGTACTTATCGTCTCTTTATAAAATTTCTCTTTATGAAATTTTCTACGGAGAGTGTATCGAGCTAATCGCTTGTGATGTCCTTATTTAGTAGAACTATCTTTGCCTTACATAAAACTCAAAAGCTCTATATTTTCGAGACTGGTTAAGAAATAAAAAAATAAAAAAAATTCATTGTGTTATAGTATAAAAACGTTTATTTTAAAAATACCAAATCCCCAATTGTAGACCGAAGTCCAACACGTCGGCCCAATGCAAAGCGATAGCCTAGTGATAGTATAGAGGTAAAAATTGCGATCTTTTATTCGAAAGGCTGTGGGTTCGATCCCGGGCACCTCTGATTCCTGAGTTATATCCGCTTAAGCAATTAAATATCACATGCATCAACGGTGAAAGAAAACTTCGTGAGGATAGTACGCCTGAGACCTCCCTATAATGTTTTCAAAGATGTGTAAAGGCTGTCAAGGTTTGCAATGGGTCAGTGTGGTGGACTATAACCCTTCTCTGACCTGGAGACCTGATGATCATGATGATGATTAAAAAAAAGATTTTCTTCTTCTTTATCAACTGATAGACATCCACTGCTGGACATAAGTCTCTTGCATATACCTCCACAGGCTTCGGTCCTACGCCGCCTGAATCCAGCGGCTCCCTGTAAAATAGATAGAAAATATAAAAGATAAGAAAATATAGAAGATGTGATTTAACATTATTAAATTGTGATTTAACATTATTAAGTTGTGATTTAACATTATTAAATCACAACCGCCCAGTGCTCGATGCTTACACCATACAGCCTCTATTTGCCCGGTAACATAAGTTTGTAATTGAATCGAAAGGAAAACGAATGGTACAGAAGTTCTCATTTAAATAAAACCATGGAAATTGGTACATACTTCTGACATACAGCTGCAGGTATTTACGTATTTGAATTTGAATATAAATTAACTATACTTACTTGTATAAGCCGCTAGTACATCTACAAATACTTAGGATTATACATAATGTCTTGTTAGCCACAGGCATAGAGTTCATTGGTTAGATATGCAAATCACAGTAATGAATTTTGAAGATTTTATATGTATGTACTTTATATTAAACAGTTTTTATTGCTATAACTATGAATAACTAGTTACCATCTTATCGTCAAAGACTGTTACATAGTAAAATTCGTGGTAGAAATGCCATACGGTACACTGTTGTACAGTGATGCGTTACGTGCTTCGGCGGCATCGTGCATAAAATTCGTGGTATGCCACACAATGTGCTGCAGAACGGTGGACGCATAGCGTGTATCGGTGGCATCCTGCGTAAAATCCGTGGTATGCCACACCATGCGCGATTAAATGTCACTTGTTACATGCGCTGCACGACGCCACACAAGTAATGTAGCATCCAATCCGCTATAATGTGTGGCATCATAGCATAAGGTGGCAAGTGGCTCTTACAGATTAAGTTAGAAACTACAATTTATCCTACAAGTGTGCTCATTGTAATACAATATCTAATCTCGTGAAAAGAAATAGCCTGAACTAGAACTAGGTTTACGAGTATTATACCATCAACTTCCGTAACCCAAAACTTCAGGAAACCCATAAAAGTCTTTTTCCCTCTAAAATAATTATATTATCAATTTTATAGTCTCAAAAGTCTATTCGTGTTTTTTAAAAAGCCATTCCGAGTTACCATTTTATGGACCATTTCATTCTTTAGTTAAAACTAAGTGACATTTACGATTAAGCGTATTAAAAAATAAAACTGTTCTTAAATCGAGATGAAAAAACCTTTAAATCGTGACAACAAACAGGTACTTACATATATTTTTGATCTTTTTACTGTTTTTTGGGATACAGATTTGTATTTCCGGAACTAAGTGACTGTGGTTAATTTGTTTGTATGCAATCTCTAAACTATACGTAAATTGACAGAACTAAACTTACACGTACTAATACAGGCTCTTCAAAAATGCTAAGATATCTATTACTGATGAGTCTACCATCCATTCGGAGAGATTTTCCTAAAAAAATAACCGGCGTGAGAAGTCACTCTTTTCAAAAATTAAGTATGAATTAAGTGGATTTTGACAGCTGTTGTGTTTGTAATCTGTAAGAACGTACAGGAGATATAATTCTTCACAACTGTCAGGAGTAAATTCAAAATTTGTATTTCACGAAGATTTCACGTGAATTTACAAACTCATTTTCACTGTCAATCTGTCAACGTAGTTAAGTGTTCTTTCCTGTTGTATATTTAGGGTATTTAAGCTTCTTGTTCAACGTATGCCAAGAAATAATTTGGTTTGTCACGTTTTGTTTGTCCATATACATATTTTAATATTATCTTAAAGACTTTCTTTATCTTTTATTTTCTTGATATATTTTATTACCATTGTGCCTGTCCTACCTTCGAGAGTATATTAGGTACATTAACTTGTCATGGTTACTATATATAAGACTGATTTAAAAGCAAAATTATATCTCGAGAAATCAGTGAGTTCTCCATCACAATTTGATATTTATCCTTTCTCTTTGGTCTGCATTATATCAATTCTTATTTTCAGGGTTATTAAATGGTTAATAGAAATATCCTTATGTTCCTATTTTACTTCAATTCAGTTTATTAATCAATAAAATTTCTATCTTGCAATTGGAGAAAGACTTTTTAAACGTTTTTTTTTTCTTTTTAAGAATCTCTATGATAGGTAGGTATATATCTTAACATAAACTTTACCTATTTCATTTTAATTCATTTTATTTTATCATTAAAATAAGTGACTTGTTTCATGATCCGTTTCCTTCTTAGGACACGAGCTCTTTTTATTTCATCTTTTTTACGATCTCTAAATATATTTGAAACACCATCGCGGAGCAATTTCCTAATGTCACTAACCTTACCCAGTACATCGTAAAAGAGTTTATTGTCATTAAGAGTCGGGAAATTCCATTTTATTGACCATCACCGTCCTCCTAGAGTTTACTGTTTGACAACTCTTATGTATGTTGAAGTAGAGCAGCGTCGCTTATGTTATAACTAGCTTTAACCCGCGGCTTCGCTCACGTTAGGTTCGATTTTTTAACCCCCTATTTAACCCTCTTGGGGTTGAAATTTTCCAAAATCCTTTCTTAGCGGATGTCTACGTCCTAACAGCTACCTGTATACCAAATTTCAGCTCGATCGGTCTAGTAGTTAGAGCTGTGCGTTGATAGATCAGTCAGTCAGTCAGTCAGTCAGTTAGTCAGTCAGTCACCTTTGCCTTTTATATATTTAGATAACAACACGTAACTAAAAAAATCCCTTCAAGAGCGCAAAAAATATGTCTCTTTATAATATATTAGTTGATGCCCGCGACTTCGCGTGGATTGAGGTTTTCCTCTTTTATTTTATTTTTTTATCTATCTTTGTGTCCAGCTAAATCGATTCCGTCGTTGTGGCGTGATTGAGTAACAAACATCCATTCATCCTTGTTTTGCAACGGTGCTTATTTTTCCTATGTTTTTTTTATGTCTGTCTAATGGCTGATATTTGCATCACCTGGAGCCATTCTTTGCGCCATCGTTCATGATTAATTTAATGTAGTACCTATCTATTAGGTAAGATCTAAGTCGGCTCTCCTTGGATAAATCTTTGACTGGTTGCTATTATGTCAAATCATTCTAACTATAAATTATGCATTTAATAAACCACCATGCATTGCGTCAAGTGGAGCGATGCATTAACAATGGTTCTCATCTAAATTGAAGTCTTCACTTTCCATTACGCGCAATTTATTCAAGAGGCCTGCAACTGTATGCGACGTTGACTATTCATGGTCTCATGGTCGTGTGGATAATTATTATCAAGTACAAGAAGCACAGCCTTAATTCCTACTTGCACGCAATCGTTTGATAATGTAATGGGACCATTGCGTTCTTTTATTTAGCTGTGACGTTATTTTGTACTTTATTGAAATTAAGTAAGTTCTTCAAAAAATTAAGAATTTTTGCCCATGCGGAATCAATTACTTATGTTATTTTCAATCATAATTAGATTACCATCACTTTGCTTCATCTTCGCTTTAAGCTTTTTTTTAATTCATGACAAGATTAACTGCGATCTCTAATGCTAAGTGACGATGCAATCTTAAGATGGTAGCGGGCTAACCTGGGAATTGTATGGGTTATTGGCAATTTTGAACTTTGATTACGTAATGAAAATACTCAAGGTTAAAATCGCTGACTATGCTAGCGTAATCTTAAATCTCAATCTTAATAAAATTGTATTGAAAATAAATCAAACGCTTAATAAACACGTAATTTGGAAGTAGAACATTATAAAACATAAGTCGTTTATGAAGACGTTAACTAAATGTGTTAGTGATATAAAATAGATTTTATGTAAAGATAATAAATAGGTGGAAGCCAATGCTACTACTATGCAGCTTGCACTAAAGAAAGCAATAAAAAGGCGCGGCGTTACAAAGTGTGATATATGGACGTGCGTGATAACACACGCCGTGTCATCGGAACACAATATATCACCGATATTATCGAATCTAACGATTCCCATCGCGTTAACACAATCAATTACACGGACAACATTTATTGAATCGCCTCCCTTCGTACCTACTCCTGTTCATTTCATCTTTGACAGCCCCGACCCAATGTCCCGTTCTAATTAAAACTTATGACATATCTCCAATGCCCCTACGTTTATCATTTCTAAGGGCTTGGTTACACGACGCGGTAGAGGTGCGTCGCTAACACCCCACGGAAACGTCTATACTTCTATTCTCGCAAGTCTGAAGTGTGTATTATACCTAAAATTCATAGTTTAGGTATAAGAACTCTCTCTGCAGGACTCCGCGTTTTTTAAAGATTAGAAGAATGAAGAGGCCCCAAGAGAACCAAGGTCCCTCCAGCAAGTTGGACCGACGTCATAAAAAATTTAAGAGAAGCCATAACTTATAAGAAGGGATGTCCATTGTGGACGTCCACAAGCTGATATGATGATGAAGAGTATTAGAACGAGTAGTTGTTAGTAGTTTAATATGAGTTAAACCTATTCATTAGTACTGAGCGAAAAGAACCAATTTTTGGCCCCGCGTAGTGTGTAGGCAGTTTAAAGGTATCGTATAGATGCGCGCCCCTATTTTGACCTCCTTTGTCGGCCAGTTTAGCCTGACCTCTTACACCTCTTGCATCTGAAAAAAACTTTACTAAATTAAAGTTTCTTACATATTTGGTCATCTTTAATCCCAACAATTCATCTACTTATGAATGGTAGCCGAGCTGTCTTTATTCCATAGTGTCAGGGCTTACTATGGCATTTAATAGTCCTGTAAGAAGCTTTAGTATGCTTGTTTATTTTTTACCGCTCGACAGGTTTCCTTGAGATTATAACATCTCCCTTTGACGGTAAAAATTAAATGGTTAAGATTATTATTAGACGAAATTAGGATGTTTTGAAGTCTCGAAATATGAATTCCGAATCTGGAAATGTTAATTGCTTACCCTCGAAAGAAAAAAAGAGAAAACCCACTTTCTCCACTGAAGTGAAGAACTATGCGACTTGTCAGTTTTGATTGACTTACATCTTTGAGTATATAACCAACACTTACATGGTTCGAAATTACCACAATCTATCTTTGTTGGTACATGACTGTAACATTCATTCAAACTTAAAATAATGTCGAATATTTAAATAAATCTCTAGTTAAGAGCTTAATAAGCTGTACGCTAAGAAAAACAATGAAACCCAATAGTGCTGTATCGAAAAGTTTAAACAGCTGCATCTGTTCTGATTGAGGGAGTGATTGTTGTCGTTAAAACTTTTTATTGACGACAATTGGCCGTGATTATGCTTATATCTCGCGAGTGGGAAAGTGTTTGTTTTATACTCGTAAGTCGTAACTACAGTGACAACTTTTATCCAATTGTGTAGTGAAAATAAACAATGTGTAACGTGTTGCTGTTACATCTTTACTAATATTATAAATGCGAAAGTTTCTTTGTTGTTTACATGCAGCAACGGAGCAACGAATCGACGTTATTCTGAACGAAGTCGCAGACAAAAGCTAGCAAAAGAATCATAAATATCTTGTAATTTTCCCATCTTCATGCAATCAAGCAAAACAAAAATACTACTAAACTGAAAAAAGTGTTGATTATGGGGTGCTAAAGTCAAGACTCCAGGAAGATGGCTTGTAAATGGATACCAAAATATATGATTAACTAATATTACTTAGACAAAACTAATTCTTCCTAATTGTTATAAAATACTACGAGTGCGGTAATTATTTTAGTTGGGATTGTCGATATTTCGATCCAATTGCATGGACCGTGGTCACAACGAGACTGCGGTATTGCGAGACGTCAAGTTGAAGCTGTCATGGGTAGAATCTATCTACCCGCCTTTTTGATCTTTTCGGAGGAACTTCATTTAAAGTTCGGCAAAAAACACTAAGGGCCAGTTGCCTGAGTGGCCGGCACGGTTACGTTACGGCTAAGTTAGGTTTAAAGCTAAATGTGACAGCCGAAACAAGCAAATCGCGTTGCACGAGTCCTTTTTTAGTTAACTTTTGACTTTAACTTTTGCCTTAAACCTTACCGACCGAATGCGAGGGTTTACGGTCAAGTTAACCTCAAAATAAAACTTCAATAGACATTTTTCAATATTTTTGATGGATTGTGACAGTTTGTTATTTTGTTAAAAGTACAAATAAAATAAATAATCTTATCTACGAGTATTTTCCGAAGTGTTTATTCGCAAAATAAATTGAAGATGAGAGTTCCAGTGATGAAGAAAATATAATGGGTAGAATATCTTTTCCAAGGAAAAAAATCATTACACAAATAAATCAATGTCCGTAGCAGATCAAGTAAAACAGAGCAGCAGGAGCAAATGCAGAGTTTCTTGTCGACTCTTCACCAGAAATCGTCGATTTCAATGTGGTGCAGAAACGGCTCGAGGGATTAATGATGTGTATGGTGGCGGTGTCGCAAAAGAAAACACAGTGCGTTTTTGGTTCCAACTTTTTCGTTTTGGAAATTTCGACCTGCAGAACAAGCTCCGTGGACAGCCGGACACCAAAGTTGATAATGAAGAATTGAAGGCTCTTGTGGAAGCGGATCCATCGCAAACCACGTCCGAGCTAGCTGCTCGTCGGCTGTAGTGCTAGTGATAAAACTGTTAATGTGTGTTGTGTAACGGGACGAATTCCATACATTAAATATATTTTGAAAATTTTATTCGGAGGATGCTTTAATTATAGTATCGATACTGAGCCCAAAACAATTTTTTTTGATTTTTTTGTTTGTGAATTTGTGCGCGCATCACGCGAAAACTACTGAACAGATTTAAATGAAATTTGGTATAGTGATAGCTGATACTCCGGATCAACATATAGCATACTTTTTATCCTTATAAACGAAAGGGTTTATCCGGGATAGGGGATAAAAGTTTTTGTTGATTTTGCTCCATAACTTTGTCCACTGTAAACTGAATTTGATATTTCTTTTTTTAATATAATGTGTGTACTATTAGAAGTATTTTTCTCAATTTTGGTGAAGGTCTAATAAGTATTATCGGAGATAGAGAACATAACTTCTCGTGGAGTTGCAAGTCACTCTATAAACTTTTTCCACGTAGACGAAGTCGCGGGAATTAGCTAGTTATTACATATTTTAATTAACAACAGCTCTTTAGATATTGTCAATAAGTTATGTACTTAAAGCTATTGAATATCTAATTAAATTATAACATTGTATCAGTATTGTAAATAGTTAGAATATGTTTTTTAATAAAAGAAAAACCTCTATTTAAAATCTTTTATTTAGCTTACAATGTATGTATGTACAACAAAGTACCAAAAAATGGTTTATTTCCTTACTATTTCTGTATTATTGTTAATAAATGTGACTTCCTGACTTTCTTTTAAGTCTGAATATTCAGTTCCAATTGACTCCTCAGTCACCTGTAAAAATAAATAATTACAAACCAGCTTTTGCCTGCACCTTCGCTCGCATCAAGTTAAATTTTTTAAAACTCTATTTTCCCTCTTTAAGGGTTGAATTATCAAAACCCCTTTTTTTAGCAGATGGCTATTTCATAATAGCTATACATATCTGTATGCCAATCAGTATGATCCGTCCAGTGTTTTGAGTCGTCAATGATTTACAGTCTTGATTTTGGTATGGTATTTTATTCATAATTACCATTAATTACCATAAAATATTTGGTAGGCATATTGATTTTGTTTGTGTATAATGTAACCTGTGTCACCTGGACCGACCTGGACTGAATCGATTGATACCTCATTCATTAAAATCGGCTCAGTAGTTAACACATGTTTATCCCGGAAAATGAGAGCTCCTGCGAAAATTAAAAACCTTTAATCCACACGGACGAAGTTCCGAGATAGTCTAGTTAAAATATAAACAGGTACTCACAGTTTGTGGTTTAAAATCATCATTTATTGATATATTTATAAAATGATCCTTCACATGCTCTATGGGGCACAATATGTTAATAAGTATAGTTGGGACCAGTGTGTGTGAACGCTTTTTAATAATACTGTGAAAAATCCCTTTTTCCGTGATCAGTGTCACTTACTTTGCATTAACATGCATTTTATTTTTCTTTGTAATCTATAATTATATAAAAAGGCTTGTAAAACTAAATAAAATGACTATTTCGACAAAAATCTTTTAGTTGACAATCCAAGAGAATGTAATCACTCCGTGTTGACAATCAACAAACACAGATGAAAAGACAACTATCACATAATCACAGACTAGAACACTGACTGTTATTTCAGCATAATGTTGCATGTTGATAAAATAATTCAACATAATAAGACTAAAAAACCGAGAAGGGAATCATTATTTACTGGCAGCTCCATTAGCTGAAGTTAATTTTGACGGGGGTCAAAATTGGCGTTGTGCAACGCCTATAATGGAGTTCAGAGCTCGGTTACGGAAAAAGTTAAAGTTAAATGTAGCCGCGGTTACAACTTTAACTTAACTTTAAACGGCCACTCAGGCAATCGGCCCTAACAACGTCACTTTTTAAAGGTGCTGTACGACGTGGTACGTACTCGTAGTATTTTATAACAATTATGTCAGTAAACCACGAATCAAGTCTAAAATCTTTAATTCTTCCTATAATCGAGTTTCGTGTACCAAAGCGTAACGAAAAAAACCGAGGAGAATCCAGTCTTCATGGTAGCTCTATGGTTATTTTTAAAGCGTAAAAAGTAAAAACACACAAAGTAGCACACGCTCACAAAGGACGTCCTGAATAAAGCGACCCTTTGCGGCCGAGCGAAGGTGAATGAATGGAGGGACAATGAAGCGAGTATTCTGGCGTAGCTCATTTGAAAAACTCCAGCGCTAATTTTTTTGAACGATAACCGCCGCAGCGTGGCATATCATCATCATCTCAACTGGTAGACGTCCACAGCTGTTTAAAGGTCTGTGATCGCAACAGAACAAGATCCTGCGCCTCTGAGCACCATTCCAATACCTTGGGACCTCAACACCTATCGGGGTATATAGTCCTGACTATCACTAGTCAATCAAGCATCAAGCAGCGTCTATCGTCTATTGTAGGATAGTGCAAGCTCGCATTCTCACCTTCTTTGGCCACGTATCAAGACGGGAGGTTGAGTCAATCGAACGTCTAGTGGTCCAAGGTGAAGTAGAGAGCATAAAGGGACGTGGCAGATCGCCAATGAGATGGACGGAACAAGTGAGGGCTGCGGTGGATGTCTTGTTGCACGAATGCACAAGCAAGCAGCTATTAGGGAGGAGTGGCGGCGTATAGTGAAGCGTGCCACAACACCGAAATGACGACCACGACCGCTCTGACAAGAGTGTAACAACTGAGAAGAAGATCACTCGCTTCACTCAGTCACTTCGTTGTAGTGCCGCCACGCACACTCTGGCTGTACTTTATAGGCTCATGAGCCTTCGGAAACGTGAGTATCTAATGGGCGTAGTACTCTCGTACGCGTCCTAAATTGAGTGTGACGGGTGCATTCCGCTACACTGAAAAAAATAATTTAGCTAAGCAGTTCAGTAACATGACGTTTAACTAAACTTTGGTAGATAATTACTTAAGTTTATCAACTATCTCACTACTCATTTAGTTGTTCTAACTAATTGCTTAATAGTTAAAACTTATTGGGCTACCAAAAACCAAACAATTAGGTACTATCTACTAAACGAAACTTAAATCGTATATTAACCAAACAATTGAGCTGTGTCAACTGAACTTTAGCTAGTAGTACCCAAACTTTTAAAGGTAATGTTAGACAATCATTTAGCAATTTTTTTTGGATTTACTAAATAAATAATTTTACTGAACTGGTATGCATACTGTTTACAAAATTAGTCGTTAACGAGCGCACGAGACTGGGCGTAAATAAAATAATAATATAATAGGTAGGTATGTGGGAACACCTACGGCATACACGTTTATACGCACGCATATTAGTGTTTGGCTATCATTTACACAACGTTTTGTAAATAGTTGTTGTTTAGTAAATACTTACCAACCATTTAGTAAATATTTACTATACTTGTGAAAATGACCGTTACGGTTTTTTCTACGACCGTTTAGTTACTTTTTACCAAACAGTTCAGTTATTAAACCCAAACTACAAAACAAAACAAACTTCAGTAAATAATTACCTTACGTTAAGCAACTGTTTACTGAATGGCTGCGATAGCTAAATGTTTAGCTATGTTTAGTTACTATTTACTAAGTACGCATGCCATTTACTAAACGATTAGTAATTGTCTACTATAAACTATATTTTTACAAAACGTTTAGGTAAAGTAACTAATTTATTTAGTAAACAATTTTTAAATGTTTTGTAACAGTCTACTGTACGTTAAGTAAATAACTATCAAATAAAATCTATAAATACAGGTCGCGTTCCTAGTTTCTGTGTAGTATTTTTTAAATTTTACTAAGTGAAAGACTTATAGGGTACGGGGTGTACCGGTTGTTGACGCTAGCTTCAAAATTTTATTAAAATCGACTGTTATCGACATCGTCGTAGAGAGTTTTCAAAGTCTGGATTAATAAAATCAAGAAAAAGGAGTGCTTCTGAAAGTTCTTCATGCTCAAGTTCCACATCATCATATAAATTAAAGTTAAGGGTTGAAGAAGCTGCTGACAAGTTGGAAGATCCATCGTGTTCAAGTGGAGTAAATATAGAAGAATGCATGTTGTGGCTTCAAAATTCATGCGATCCATGGGATACTGTGGAAAAGTATTGGGATTTGACAGCGAAGGCCAGGTTTAAAAAAATTTCTGAGGAGTCTATGACCATCAATGAATACTATAATAGATTTAGAGCATTGGGTCAAGCCAGCGGTATATATTTAGTGAGTATCTATTTGAATTTTAATTACTGTTTGAGACTATGCCTGACACTAACCATTCTCCACCTTTTTAACCAATAAATAAAACACAATAAATACAATAAAAAATATTTGATTACATCTTTTAATATTTTAAAAATATATTTATTTTGCAGCTGCTGAAGGATTTTACAACGTTATACCCTGGATGTGACGATTTATTATATAATCACTGGCCGTTATATCGGGGGAAAATACTCGACTTAGCCAGGAATCGCATACGCATTGATCCTCATGTCAAGGAGATCTTGTTATGCTGTACGAATAATGGTAACTTTCATATTTATTTTTTTCAAACTTTTGTATGACTTTTTTTTTTCGTTTTCTTATTTTACATTTTTTTTAGCTGACGAGGATACCCTCAACACTGCAGCATTTATGGTCCTGCCTTTCCTAATAAGCACGGCGACGATACGATGAGCAAAAACGAAAAAGCAATGGAGGCCTAGCCGCCTAGAGGCTCAAGAAGGATTTATAACACACGTAAGAAGCTCTGACCAGTTGGAGGACACTATAACTCGGAGAAAGAAGAAACTAACGGAATTGGGCTTCACTCTACAACCATACATAGTAATAGTAGGTGCTAGTATAAGTGAAATTCACGAGATATATATTGTCATTAACGATGTAAAATACTGTGCCTTCAGTATGTCTGAGATTTTTTAATACTATAATGTATTATTGATATTTTTTTGCAAACGTGCAAAATTGTATAATTTACAAGACGGAACGATATTTTTTTTTTGAAATCAGCAGATAGTACTCATTAAATAAGTATAGCAACTTCCTTTATGGAACTACCTAGAATCAGCATAACATAATTTTGAAATAAAAATCAGCTGTTATACTGTTTTTACTGTTTTTTTTTTTTTGAAAAATTGCCAAAGCAAAATCTGATAGTACTCATCAAATAGAGCAACTTTTTATATTTTGTACCTGGAAATTCGTAAAAAAAAATTGATCTGTTTCATACTAAAAATTATTATTTACACTACTGAATTTTAATATGAAACAGATGATTTTTTTTCACGAATTGTTGCTCTTTTTGATGAGTACTATCAGGAATTTTGCTATGGCAATTTTTCAAAAAATTTACTTACTGAATTCTGGTATGGAACAGCTGTTTTTTTCCTCGAGTTTCGGGTGCCTCCCAAAGAAAAAGTTGCTTCAATTGATGAGTACAATCTGCTGATTTAAAATTTCAAAATAATTTTGTTACGGGCGGTACCTATATCTGCTGTTAACGTGAATATGTAAGTTGGACATTCTCTTATAACAAAATCCATTTATTGTAAATATATCTTACTAAAATCTAATTAATACTACCGCACTCAGAGTCGCATAAATCATTAACACTTTTTAGAATAAACTGCTTAACTTGTATGTTTTGGTTTATAGCCCTGAAGTATAGGTATTTCTTTATTTTAATAAGATCATTAATTGGTTTGTCAAATTTTTTTTTATAACATTATAACATTTCTAAGTAGGTACTATGTAAGTATTTTGTATTTTATAAGATCAACAATTGATTTGTTTGTAAAAAAAATTAAATAACAACATAGCGTCTCTGAGTATTTAAGTTATTATTCTGTATGTAAAATTATAGTCTCTGAGTGTTTAAAATAATAAATCAATCTTAATAATTTTTAATATTTTTATTTTCATTTCAGTCCTCGAGTCCCAGTTGAGTCCAGCTGAAACTGAACGTTTTGTAAGCTGCCTGTTTACGGACCTCGCCACCGATCGCAGCGACATGTCCGTTCGAAATATTACATAATGTAAGTACATCATCACTCGTGAGTTATAACATTGCTTAGTACTTGTGTAATTTTTTCTATCACGTGATCAGGAGAATTTATAAAATTAGACGATTGTTACTAATTTATTAATAAAAAAAAATTATCTCCTGAACAGTTGACTGAAAAAATTAGTTAAGTACAATATTGACAAGCATGTTCATAGCTCACTAGTGAAGATGTACCTATATAATGTATTATTTCGGACGGATATGGCGCTGCGTTCGGTGGCAGGATCTGTAAACTAGCAGACTTACAAAACGTTTAGTTAGAATAGCTAAATAAAACATTCAGTTAATATTTACCGAACATTCAATTCAAATAGCTGAACAGCGTTTAGCCAATCTAGCAAAACATTCAGTTAATATCTACTTAACGTTAAGTTCGAATGGCTAAACGGTGTTCAGCTAATCTAACCAAACGTTTAGTTATTATCTACCGAACATTCATATATAACAGTTCGAATAGCTGAACAATGTTCAGCTACGCTTGTCAAACGTTTAGTTATTATCTACCAAACGTTCAGTTCAGCGTTGCAACAGCATTCAACTAACATAGCCAAACATTTAGTTAATATCTACTTAACGTTAAGTTCGGATGGCTAAACGGTGTTCAGCTAATCTAACCATACGTTTAGTTATTATCTAGCGAACATTCTTAAATAACAGTTCGAATAGCTGAACTGTGTTCAGCTACGATTGTCAAACGTTTGGTTATTATCTAACAAACGATCAGTTCAGCGTTCAAACAGCGTTCAGCTAATCTAGCAAAGCATTTAGTTATTATTTACGGAACGTACAGTTCGGATGGCTAAACGGTGTTCAGCTGCTATAATCAAACGTTTTAAGTTTATTTACTAAATGCATTTAACTAAATATTGTTAGTTAGGATTAGCTAACTGATTAGCAGTCCCCTTTCTAACTAAATAAATCAGTAAGTAGTAGCTAATTTTTAGCAATTAACTACAAAACTTTTCTTTCAGTGTATTAGACACGCTTGTGTCTGAAATGTTGTCAGAACTAAATGCGCGTGTTATGTTCTGTGGCCTAGATGTTGTATGACTTGCTAGAAACTTAGATGCTTTAGACAGGCTTACTATATATCACTACAAAGTCATTAAATTGAACCTCAGTAGATTATTTACCAACAAATTATTTACCAACAAATTATTGGAGGTCAAATGGAGTGACAGAGTCCTTCTGTACCAAACTCTTAAAATAAAGATTTAAAAAAATTTGTACATAATGAGGTTGTGTTTTTTTGTTACCATTTTCCTGTTTGCATTGTTAAACATACCCTTTTTTCTTCTCAATCAAATCCTATTTGTGTTGGAAGTGGTAAAGATAAAATATAATACGAGTATTGCAACCAAACGGTTTTGGAAACGTCGACGCTTTTGGACCCCTCTCAGGCCACCCCGCCCGTTAAGGTATTGAGGCTTTGACGACCTCTACTAGGCTATTTTTAATATGTTTTTTTGAAATAATTCCGTATCACATCTCTGTTTACTGTTTTCAAAATATAATGGACTGAGGTATATTAAGTAAAATAAAAAATGCTTTACCATATCGGTCGTCCATACCAAAATTCACAAAAAAACGTCATTCCGTGACCCACATTTCGGTGTAAGATTACAAAATGTAGTAAGTAGGTTTAGCGAAAACGTGCGAGAAGTCAAAACAGTTCGGCACGTGGCGAGCCGACGAAAATCAATGCAGTCCGCATTAGTTTTAAAAACAATCAAATATGTATGTATATTGACAAAAGTAGATTTGCACAACTTTCATCGATAACTGCAGGTTTTTCACCCGACTAAGCCAAAGCCAAAAGGAAGAGTTATGATTTTAGCAGTCTGTGTATGTTTGTATTTACGTATTTTTCTCTGTAGCGCCTCGTACTGGCACGATTTTGATGAGCGAGGTGTCAATCGATTGGTTTTTATGGTCCGGGTTAGCGCTAGCCCGCTATCCCGGTTAGTGCTGGCAGAATCGGGCAATCAGGAATTCCAGTGTTTTGTTAGAATTCTTGCACGCATTACTATAATATCTACTGTCTTGTCTTGTCTCGTCAGTGAGAAATATTAATGCTAATATTTCTCGATCTAGTATTTATTTATTTATATATTTAAAATATTTATAAAAATGTAATTTATAGGCTACCAAAATGGTAAATAACATAAATATGAAAATTCTTTTTAAAAACCGATTTCAAACGCCACTACAAAGTACATCAAGTCTGCCTATAGAAGAGTTCCCTCGATTTCTCCAGGGTTCCATCCTGATGACCATTCGACTATGGTACAATATTTAAAACTTTATTTTAAATGTATAAAAAAATGTCAGTTAAATACTCTATTGAAATATCATTTCACGGCTTCGATTTCTCACGTAGTCAGGCATTAGATCGTGCAAATCGCTGCTTATCGCATTCAAAAGGCGTGTTGGCCCATTTCTGTATCGCCGTCAGTCAATAAAGCCTTTCAAGCAGAGTTCGCTCGCAGCCATTTATTTGCAGTTATCACTCATTCAGGCCCGTATGAATCTCTCGCGCTATTGTGTCCCCTTGCGTCAGAGGGCTAAAGTGTTTACTACTTCCTTTTATTTTCTTTTGTGTAAATAATAGGTATTTACAGGTATATATGCAACGTGTGAGAACGTGATCATTGCGTTCGACAACGCAACGATCACGTCTAGGGTTGCCAGATTTTTTTTCAGCCTATAAGGGACAAATGGTTAAATAGGCAAAAAAATACAGGATTTGAGTTTTTTGCCCGGGACAAATAAAAAAATAAAATTATTTAGTGTCATTTTTTTTTTGATAATTTTTCGAGGATCAAGTCAGTTTTAACATATTTGTTGTATTCGTTTTAACATATCTGTAAAAATCAATACAATTATAATCGTAATTAAAAACGGTGATCAACTCGCTTTTTTACGAACGTTCGCGTTGCGTGTGTGAATACTTAGATCGATTTCATAATGAAAAACGAAGTACGGTTAAAATACGGGACAGAGTCCGTCCCGCCGGGACATTTAAAACTATGTCTAAAATACGGGATGTCCCTGGAAATACGGGACGTCTGGCAACGCATTCACGTCCGACGTCCGCGGCAGGTTCAGTGTCCGTAATATTGGAGACAGGTTGCAAGATGCCCGTCTAAGATGGTACTGACATGAAGCACGAAAACCACAAATTTACGTAGGTAACAAATGTTAACATCGCCGTTCTTGGAGCTGATACTCGAGGCCATCCCAGAAAGCGCTAGTTTGGAATCCGAGCCGATAGTAAAATCATTACTACAATCTCACTACTGAATAGCAAATTATAATCTAGAACACTCAAATAAACATAAAATGAAAGGCTATCAGGTATTTTTCATTCACTGAGAGCCTATGCATTTGAATCAGCTGGCCGGAGGCATAAAAACCAATATTGCTAACATCAAAGCAATCGTAAAATCGTATCTCAGATAAGTGGAAAGATGCAATCGCACATTACTTTAATAGGCGTAATAATGTTACAGGATGTGAAATTGATAACTTCTGTAAGGTTATATTTAAAGCAATTGCACTTTATTTTATGGATATGCAAAGACGTAAGTTACGTAGCATACCTAGAGTCTACCTACATGGTAACTACAGCGACCTTCACATACCTACGGAGGCTAGATATGAAGATATCTGCACGTAAAGACGTGATGGCATGTGATCGAGCCGAAGACTAGTAAATAAGAATAGTTATTAAAAATAGAGTATATCAGCTAGGGTTTAAGTATTAGATTTAACCGTTAGATCTGTGGTCTACCAATCGACACAGTTGTAAGTTAGGTTTATGTACTTTTAATTAAATTAGTAGTAGTCAAAATCTTCGTTTCCTTTCGTCGAGCCCTTCGTCGTTGTCGCTAACTTAAGTCGTATGAATATTATTTTGAATGTTAATAATAATAATATTATATTTTATCTACTATGTGAACATAATGTTCATAATATGTCTACAGAATTTTTTTCGTCGCAACGCAAAATATTCAATACGCAGAACGTTCAAAACGCAAAAATATACCTACATACTCGTGCTTATATTAGTATGAAAACTCTAACAGTTTGCAAGCGTTATTTTATTTCATCTTTATTTACTTCTTCATGATCCATATTAAAAGTCTAGTATTGTCAGTATTATTATCTTAATCTTTGAATCGAAAAGTTACTCGAACTATGTTAGTTTAACCCTCGATTAAAAATCTTCTATTTTATCATCGTGTTTTGCGTTCAATAAATAAGAATTGTTGTTATAGCAATTGCTGTTGATGCAATTTCTATGAAGTGCTAAAGTAAAGCCCCCGGGCTAGCTACAAATTGCGGTGTTCGTCGTAAGTGCTATAATATTTCCACAGTGCCAACGCGCCTCTCTCATTATTGACTTTAATGCTATGCATAACTTAAAAATATACCATTTCTGCCGTCCATAATAACTCTTCTATGTTTATAATCTTGTTTCAACATCAAAAAATTCATTTATGTGATAATTTTGCAATTCAATTATTCTTAAATGTGACAAGAAATTTAAAAAATCTAGGTGTAACTTAAACTATCTGTTGAGAAAAATTTGTATTGATTTTGTCCTGGTCTAAAAATGTATCTGACTTCTATCGGTGATGACTTCTTATGTCTTCCTTGGTGTACTCCAGTCTGGCATCCATACTGCCCTCGTAATTGAAAACACAGTAAGTTACATAGAAGTGACCTTTAAGTTACTGTGTTTTCAATTACGAGGGCAGCATAGGTTTGCGATGAGTTTTCGTAAAGGCTAGCTCGCCGCACCGACTGTGTATTAAATTGAGCGATTACTTCTTACTGCGTGTTTGAATTAAACACGTTTTCAACGGACATTTTTCAAAACCAATATGTGGTGCAATTTTATCTTCATCATTTACTGCATATTTGAAAACGAACCACCAAGCAAATACAGTTTCGCATCTATAAAGGAATATTCGTAAGACAGGTTAGCAATCTCACTATTCTTGCTGTACTTAGTTTTTCCACAATAAAATACTGTGTGTATGAAACAACTTCAAGCCAGCTTATGCGTTCAATTCTATGAACTGTCAAAGCTCGAGGCGTTTCAAGCTGTGAAATAACACGCTTCGTTATAACTGTTATAATATTTGCACTATTTTATTCCTTCTCCGCAGACTTTATGCTTTTATTATTGTTTTGCTGGCTCGCGTTTAATATGCGTCTGTTTTCCTAGAGTTATTTTGTTTGTGGTAGAATTCTATATGTAGCAGAGAAGTTATTGCTAATTTATTACTGTTGTATTCAAACATTGGCATTCTAAACCAAACATTGTATATTTATATTTTTAGTTTTGCTAATCTTCACGGTAAAATAAACCAGGTAGTTGTCTTGGACTTGAGACAGAGTTAAAACAAGACGTTTTAGTAAGTCTGAGTAAAGCTAACTTTAGGAAAAACGCGCACAGGATTATTCTTCGACATTATGTCCTCCGTGATATGATGCTTTTCTAACATTTAATTAATTAGATTTGTCCCTACACTAATAGACACTTTGTGGAATGGTTGATTCACTTGACGATTCAATACACTTCGTAAAAGTTTATTTGAATAAAAAACTTTTCTATTCTATTCTAATGCGTAGTACAACCACTGTGATTGTATTTTATGTATTTATTAAGCATTTACAATATTATCAATAAAAGGTTATCTTAGAGTCAGAGAAGACTATATTATTTTAAAATAGAAAAGAAAAGGTTTAACAGAGAAGTAGATGTTAAAACAACAATAATATTCACAACGTGCCTGTGCTAGTGATTGTGTGTGATTTAAGTAAGTGCTTAAGTTCCCATAATATAGTGAAAAAGAATTTAAAGTGAACAAATAAGGTAGAGTGTTTATAAAAATAACAAACATACGAGTCGTGCTGGCAGAATCGGGCAATCAGGGATTCCATTGTTTTGTTAGAATTCTTGCACGCAACAACTGACGAGAGAAGACAAGACAACACAGTAGGCATAGGCCTACTGTGTTGTCTTGTCTCGTCAGTAATGCTAATATTTCTCGATCTAGTGTTAAAATTTATTTATTTCTAGTATTACAATTTATTTATTTAAAATATTTATAAAAATGCAATTTATAGGCTCCGTATCAAATTGGTAAATAATATAAAAATAAAAATTCTTTTTAAAAACCAACTTCAAACGCTTCTACAATATCGAGTGTGCCTATAAAATTTGAAGAGTTCCCTCGATTTCTCCAGGGTTCCATCCTGATGACAACCTAGGAAGGACCCCTTTCAAATAAAAGAAAAATTTTCCAAATCAGTCCAAGCGGCTTTGAGTTGTCGGGGAACATACATACAAAAAAAGGTTCCAACAAATTGAGAACCTCCTCCTTCTTTAAAGCAACATTTATGCTGCGATTTCACCTATTCTTATCTTACACCACCACTGCTTATTACGTTCATCTTGACCCTTTGCCGGCCCACGGCTGGGCAAAGGTCTAATCTCAAATCAGAAGGGTTTAACTTTAGGCCATAGTCCACTACACTGACCAAGTGCGGATTAGCGGACTTCCACACACCTTTGAGATCATTATGAAGAGCCTATTACTTCAGATTACTTCTCAGACATGTTCATTGTTCACTCATTCATTCAGTTTCCTCTTGACATTTTCCTACACTGTTAAAGCATCCATCCATCCAGTCTTTACTGCTGGACATGCCTTTTCGAGAGCGCGCCACCAATCACGGTCCTCCGCCTTCCTCATACACCACAGCAAGTGATTGTTAATTGCTTAAAACGCACATAGCTCTGAAAGTTGGAGGTGCCAGGGATTGGAACCACGACCCCTAAAAAGGAGGCCTTAGAGTATCAACGTCACTTACTGGCTTTTAACTTTATTATTACCTACTCTTTATATTGAACTTTACTAAGGCGTTAGTTGTTACATATCTTGGATGTACCTAGTTATCTAATATGCATATAAATTGACATGTGTGGTATATTTCTAAGGCTCATTAAATTCAAGAGACGTTGCAAACGGTCGTGAATAATCACCAATAAATACGGAACGATGCACAGAATTCATTATGAAGCTATTTCTTATAATTTATAGAGGTGTTGTGTTACGTTTGTAGGTTGGTATTTCTTGTGACTTCAAATTAAAACAGTTAGTTAACCTTAATACTGAACCAAAGGTTTGTGTTAAAAATATTAAAGTACTTGCTTAGTAAAACGTTTAGTTGAAGTAGAAACGTTTAAGCAACTGATGTAGAGATTGTCCTAAATATTTCAAATCCCTCTTCTGAATCGTAAGTCAACTGCAGATCGCTTGTCGGTTCTCCATAATGTTCTCTAAGATTTAAATTTTTTTTTTTATTTTAAGCGCGGAAATGAGCAGGAGAAACTTGATGTTAAGTGATTACCGCCGCCCATGAACATTTGTAGCACCTGAGGCACCACCAATGCGTTGCCGGCTTTTCAGGAATTTGTTGGTCCGTCCCTTGAATAACCCCATGTTGTAGTTGGAATATGTGAAGTCTACCAATCCACACATGGCAAGCGTAGTGGTCTATGGCCATAAATTTTATCATTCTGAGACCAGACCGTGCGCAGTAGTGGGTTTAGATTTAGATAAAGAAGAAAAAGATTACCTAAAATTTTGTATTTTTGAAAGTTGATCTCTTGGAACTGTTTTTAAACCGTCGAAACTCTAGTTAGATTAGAATATCTTAAAACTCTGCTTAAAATTTACAATAGGCGTAACGAGAAAAATATGTACGTAGGTAATACCTACTGCCCTCCTAACGAAAAGTGCAATAAATCGGGTTTTGGGCCTCAAAGACTTTTAGCCTAACGCATATATAAATAGAGTTGAAAGTCTGTGAGGCCCAAAACCCGAGTTATTGCACTTTTCGTTAGGAGGGCAGAGTAACCCTTCGATTTTCAATAAATAACTTACAGAAAGCTCCTCGATTATACCATAAGAAACTACGTGCCTCCGGCTTGCGAGGCTCCAAGCACGAAATTACTAAATTACACCGGCTTAGTATGCAAAACGCGAAAAATAAACATCTTCCCACTTTATAAAGGCAACATATCGTTAAAACAGCCAATTTCAGTATAAAAAGGCGATTATCGTGAATATAAAACTTGTTCTCGATACGATGGAATGACGGGCTGATGGACGTATGGGTAGGCTTACCAAATATTTCGTTAGCGAATCGAGACCTAGTCTGAATTTATGTACTTATTCAGAATTAAAATAATGTGTAGGTACAATTATTGCAACAAATACGGAGTATGTTAAGGATGATTTTTTTTTTTATATTGGAAATTGTCTTTTTTTTATAATGTTATTATGTAGTTACTTGTAAGCTAATTACCTAATTGCATGTTGAGTTAGCCCGTAAATGGGGTGTACGATGTAAGATTAATTAGTGTGTAAAATTTACAATAAGGAATTTAACATTGTATGTACAACGTGGGCTTCCTATTTAATAAATAAATAAATAAATCAATGACAATTTTTGACGACCTCCCTGGCGCAGTGGTGAGCGCTGTGGTCTTATGACTGGGAGGTCTCGGGTTCGATTCCCGGAGGGGGCAATTTGGGAATTTATAATTTCAAAAGTGTCTCTGGTCTGATCTGGTGGGAGGCTTTGGCCGAAGCTAGTTACCACACTACCGTCAAAGACGTGTAGCCAAGCGATTTAGCGTTCCGGTACAATAGCGTGTAGAAACCGATTATAGGGGGTATGGATTGAATCTACACTGCCAAACCCCAAAGTTAGCCTGCTACCATCATAGACTACATCGTCACATACCATTAGGTGAGATCGCAGTCAAGGACTATCTTGTCATCGAATTAAAAAAAAAAGGCATTTTAATTTCGAACTTGGGACTATCCCTATAAATCAGCAACATAACGTTGTCCTATTTATAGTCGATACTCTGACGAGATTGTATAATAACCATAATAACACGTTGGCGCATGTAAACAATGTGTGATTAATATTTAAGGCTGAGATGAAAAAGCTGGTAGCCCTATAAAAGCTTTTGTTTTTTTTTTTTGGCTGTAAAAGAGAAACTACTCGTATGTTTACCTTTAAAAATACATTTTCGTTTTTTATACGATATTTATACCATGCACGCTTATTTAACCAACAGGCCTATGTACGTACCTACATAAAGCAATTAAAAGCTTCAGCGCTGAAGAAAAACAACTTAAGGAAATATTATGGAGAACTCTCTCTGAGGAGGAGAGAGTTCTCCATAGTGTTCCCAAAGGTGTGTGAAGTCTGCCAATCCGCACTTAGAAAGCTGGTCGACAGCAGACAGCTGTGGTTTAAACTCTCACACAGGTCACATCACAATGCCTATTCTTGTGGTCAATTTTAAGGGGTTAAACCGAAAAGTCCCAAAATATGTAGTACTCTTCTTTCCCGTACGATGGGTAAAAAGACGAGAAAAATCAAGTATTTTATGTTTTGCAAAGCTGGTAGAAAAGAGGTTTGCATGTTGAATAGGAGGTATCCCGCGGCGGGAAAGCAACCACTCATAGCTATTGACTGGTTGTAAGCCGGGTCAACGGGAATTATTATTGTTCTTACGGTCTTTAAGCTAAGATATGATGGCCTAGACATATGCCTACTTTACGAATGTTCACGATTTCGATTCCAGAAAAAAGGGTCTGGCCGGATAAGTTTGTTTAGCTCACTATTTCGTGCTCGTCACTTACCATCAGACGAGATCGCAATCTGGGGTTTGTCTTGTCGTGGAATAATAAAAAAAGCTACAAAGCCGTCTTAAGAAAATTACCCAAGAAAATCTGCGTCGTAATCCCTTGGTGGTCGCACAAGTAATTTACTTGGGCATCTACCTAGTTGATAATTTTATCACGAACTGATTATTACTTGATGATTACAGGTTTTGCGTATGCCAAGGTTGGCTTATTTAATTTGTACGGTGCTGTTGTTAACTTTCTGCCTTTCTTAGCGATATTCCGTAACTTATAAGGAAAATTGCTGCTATTAGATATGGGAAGTACTCGTAACTCTAATGTGAGATTGTCTAACAATAAGTGCTACGACATGACGATTACAATCACCTCTGTAGGGTTAGTATAAGATTTAAGTCGATTGACCGTATTCATATACGATGACATTATTTAGCGTCAACTATGACGCTAATGTCATCGTATACGAAAACTACTCAATTTACTAAAACTGAACCATTATAATTGTTTCAGGGCTCAATTTTGTCTATATGCATTATTTTACGTTTACGTATACGCTCCAAATTAAAATCGGTTGTACTGAATTTGTGACTTTAATTCAATACATTTAAGATTCGTTTTACTTTGATGCCTATAATGTCATCGAATACGAATACGATCAATCTTAAATCTTATACTAATCCAACTGGTTGATACTTTCTCGCTATTCATCCCGTACCATTGTACAAGACCAGCTACTATTACGAGCAAGCAAAAATAAAATTTTGTTGTACTCGTATTATTAATTATTATAGTGGCAATAGAAATACCTATTCCGTGACAAGTATCTGCCTATTACGGTTCATGAGATACAGCTCGCTGACAGACAGACGAACTGACGGGCAATAGAGGCTTCGTAATAAGCTTCCGTTGACACCCTTTAGGTAGGCTTATGGTCTCTATAAAACTTGAATAATTATTTTGTTGTTTACAGGTCTGCATGCCAGACATAGACTGTACGCTGCCGGACAACAAGTGGCGTTACATCGAAGACTTCAAGTGCCTCGGCACTGAAGATAAGCTGATGAAGGAGATGCGACTGTCGTTCCCCAGCGGACACTCGTCCTTCTCCGCGTACACTATGTTTTATTTTGCGGTGAGTTGACAACAGCTGTAGCCTAAGTACAAAACTGTACCTTATGTGGGAGTCAACAGATTGACGATGTGTACCATCTCTTGACGGAGTGTGTACAGAACGAAACGGAGCGACCGCGCCTTTTTTAAGACAATTGCAGTGTGGGGTTATGCAACAGCATTTTAGCAGCCCCACTCTCAAAGAAGGCGCGGTCACTCAGCAAACATGCTTAATAGTTTAGATATTTTAAGCTATTGCATAGCTTCTATCGCGGGCCTTGAGCGTGGAGACCGAATCCAGAAATTCCGTAACGAAAATAATCTGACACGGGACTCCTCTCACCGCTAGATGGCGTTGATAAAAAATGCTATGCAATAGCTTTACCGTGGCAGTCCCCGAGTGCCACACGTCTTTTTTAATTATTATACACCTTTTATGGTAACAAAATAATTGCTAATTCACCTGTTTACCATGGCAGCCGGATCCAAGATAATTATTCTCCCTCACAACTTTCCACTGCGTCGATATTTGTTCCACCCCAATACGCATAGTGAAAATAATTATTCAAGTGCGTGTTAAAACGCATAAAGTAGGGTTCCGTAGCCATATAACTAGTAATTATTTTTTAAATCAAAGACCAATGACAAGATAGCCCTTCACTATGATCGCATATGATAACAAGTGACGATCAGTCTAATGGTGAGATCTATAGAGCGATCTCTGACTTAGCTCGGACTTAAGATAGAGTTAAAACGAGACAAAAATATGCTCTGACATAAATCTGTCTCGTTTTAACTCTGTCTCGAGTCTGAGCTGAGTGAGAGTACGGTCTATAGATTACAGCCTAAGATGTTAGCGGGCTAGAGTCTGTTCAAAGGAGTCATAGCTAAAGTAACGCTAATTATTGCACTATTTTATGGCTATTGTATTGCGCACTAAACAAAAAATTCAATTAAGCACAGCAGCCCTCTCCAATCCAACGACGGTTCCCTTTTTGAACATGCTCTAACTTGAAAGGAAGTTTAATTTACTAACAAAAACCTCCAGTAGGTTTCCAACACGTCATCGTGTCGGAACGCTAAATCGCTTGGCGGCACGTCTATGACGGTAGGTTGGTAACCAGAAAAAAATTGTCTCTGGTCTAATCTGATGGGAGACTTTGGCCAGTTAAAACTTTGTATTAAATCTATTTGTAATGCTTAAGTTACTGACGTAAACCTTTCAAAAGGATCAAGATTTTGCCACTTCCGTGCTTACGAAATTTCATTGAACAACAATGACCAAACTCGTCTCTCTGACGATATATAACAAGGTTTCCATAAAGGTCCCTTTCAACTTTATAGCCTTGGCTTGCAAATAAACGGACAGACAGATAGACAAAACTACAAGGATTCCTTTTACGGAACCCTAAATAGATATTACTGTCTAAGCAGATATTATCGAGACTCCCCTAGAAGTAAATCCGTAAACTGATATGGGCAGTCCGTTTACGTTGCTATGGGCTATGCTTTTATTGGTCAAGATATTATAATATGACGCGGTTTAGCGGTACTAATAACACTTCATGATTATTTTTAATTATACTTAGGGGGTATAGGTTCCAAGTTAGCCCGCTACCGTCTTAGACTGCATCGTCACTTAACATCAGGTGAGATCGCAGTAAAGGACTATCTTGTCAACGAATATACCTATATACCTATTTTATATACAGCTGTGGTCTCTAAATTTGAAACTGCATAAGTAGGTACATAACGAGGTATATACCGTACATAATACCGTAATGTAAACTTAAACATTGTTTGGAAAAAAGCTATGAAATTAGGCTACAAAGCAAGTGTATTGTGTGAAGATTTTTCACGCATGTGTTTTGAGTGGGTCATGCTTTGTCAACCTTTCTTTTACTTAGTGAACTAACTGACTATGAATAAATGATGCATAGACAAACATCTGTTTATGTTTGAATCAATGTTACTGACCCCGTCGCTGCTATATGCGCTTTTGAAACTTTTACGATGGGGGAGGATAGTCCGCCAATCCGCTTTTGGTCAACGTGGTCGATGTGTGCCCTGTTGTGGACGAAGCCTCAATAGCCCAACGGGTAAAGATGCGGACTGAAAACTGAAATGTCGCAGATTCGAGCCCCATCCCACTATTGTCCTACTCACTCCTAACACAAGCTTTTCGCTTATTTAGAGGGGAGAGGAGACTATAAGTCAAGGTCAGCTTGACTGATATTTTCTTTAAAAAAGAATGAATGAATGAAAATTTCTTTGTTTATGTCATGCTCACTTAAACATTTCTGTGGTGGTGTCGTGTGGTGCGGGTTGTTACGTTCCCTCAAATATGGTTGAGCGAAGCAATGGCTGGATCATGCGTCGTGCTCGTGAACGGGTGCTGCCAACGGGAATGGGTCTGCTTTGACTTCCCATGCTGACATGTTTTAGATTGTATTATGTATTGTATTTTTGAAGCTTCACTGTGGAAGCTATGTATACTTAGCTTAGTTTTATTACTTATTGTAAAATTAGTTTATTTTATTTTTTGAAAAGAGCAACTGCTGAGTTTCTTGCCGGTTCTTCTCAGCAGAATCTGCATACCGAACCGGTGGTAGATTTGTGACTTATCATAAGTGCTACAGGGTAGCCTACATGAAATAAATAAATTTTGAATTTTGAATTTTATATTTCAGTTCTATCTCCACAAGCGTTTCACGTGGCGTGGCTCGAAGCTACTCCGTCACGGCATCCAGTTCGTGCTGATCATGATGGCCTGGTACACGGTGATGACGCGCGTGTCGGACTACAAGCACCACTGGAGCGATGTCCTCGCCGGCTTCAGTATCGGACTCATCTATGCCATTGTTATTGTGAGTTCGTTTTGGAATTAAACTCATACTGAGATCTATAGAGCTCGCTGTGTTGGGAACGCAACATAAGAGTTCTCGGTCATTCAA
This sequence comes from Hipparchia sbordonii, assembly GCA_038048805.1. Lineage (NCBI taxonomy): Eukaryota > Metazoa > Arthropoda > Insecta > Lepidoptera > Nymphalidae > Hipparchia > Hipparchia sbordonii. The sequence continues at coordinate 2,946,506 of CM076113.1, forward strand.
TAGTTCATTCAGCTATGTGCTTCGAACTGCCATGGTGTAAAGATGTATTCGCTTTCTTTAATTTTCAATATACTCAAGTACTGTGCCACAAGCCGTTGTTTTGTTTTGTACTCATCGAGCACCCAGCCCACACAGAGTCTTCCACATGCTGTGACTCAGCTCAAGTTCTAGATAGAGGTTAAAACGTGACAGATTTATGTCGGAGTATATATGTGTCTCGTTTTAATCTCTCTCTTGAGTCTGAGCTGAGTCAGAGCACGCTCTGAAAATTTCAAGTCAAAATTCTTTTTTTATTTGAAATGGTATACTTTCCAGGTGGTCCCATTGTCATCAGGACAGGATTTAATGATAGGATCCTGGAAAAAATCGAAGGAACTTTTGTATAGGCATAATTGATATACCTACTTTGTAATGGCGTTTGAAGTCGGTTTTGTAAAAAGAATTTTTACGTGTATATTATAACAAGCTTTTGCCTGCGGCTTCGCTCACGTTATGTTCAATTTTCAAACCCTTATTTTACCCCCTTAGGGGTTTAATTTTCAAAAATTCTTTCTTAGCAGATGCCTACGTCATAATAGCTATCTGTATGCCAAATTTCAACCCGATCCTTCCAGCGGTTAGAGCTGTGCGTTGATAGATCAGTCAGTCAGTCAGTCAATCAATCTGTCAGTCAACTTTGCGTTTTATATATTTAGATGAACAAAATCAATAATATGACGAGTATGACGGATGTTATATCCGATTTTCTTAACTTAAAAAAACTCCAACTTAAAAAAAACATATCGTTTCTCCACAGTTTACATTCGTCTCCGGTCTCCGCAAGACGCCGCGAAGACAGTCTGCCAACCACCACGACAACGAGCTGACCACCAACGGCAACACGCGATCAGCCGCCAGTTGGAATGTCTGACACTCACCCGAGTCCCACAGCTCCTTAGCCGAAGAGGAACCATGACCCCCGAACGTGTCGTGGATCTCCCATGAGTATATGGACCATTGAACGCTTGCCGTTCACAGTTTGATGCAATTTAAAGACTGTGTGTAGTTCGATGATTGAATATTGACTTGAACTCTTTGAATTTATGAGAACCTGGTATGTGGTTGGTGATGCAGTGTTAAATTGATGACGTGAATTCCAATATGCGTGGCTCAAAAAAGGCTTCACAAAAATATTATTTATATACATATTCTGGTAAAACATCAATATATACAATATATTTACATATAAATATTTGGACGTGGCAATTACGCAGCGCAATTCTAATCAGGATAGTAGTATGATTGTGGCAGTTGAACTGACAGTCACAATCGTATTATAACTCTTTATCTCTTTCCTTCTCTCTTTGCTCTACTCGAGATCATAACCATCTTCAAGTTTAAATGTGATAAGATCGTTATTGCTTTGCGTAACTGCTCCCCTGGTAAGATGTTCATAAATAAAATTAATGTATATGTATTAATGTAATGTATATAATTAATGTAATATAAGTACTTTATAATATTAATTTTATCTGTGAACATTATAGTTTCCCAACTGCATCAGAAATATTAGGAAAAATTTAGTTCTGGTTAGTTAATAGAAGAACTCTGCAATTCTACTTTCTTTCTTCTTTCGTTTCTTTAAAATTGCAGAGATTTCTATTTATAAGAATTATATGAATGAGGTTGGTGCATTCTTGGATAGATACATAATTTCATAATAGTTTTAATTCTCAAATATGATATTCAATTGTTATAAAAGCAATTTCAGGCCTGATAGACTTACTTTATAAAAGACATTTTGGACTTATCATAATTTATATTTGTTTGGCAATTTTTACTAGAAATGTACACTAGAATGTCAATTAAACAAAATATCTGTTAATTTTATTAAATTAGATCTAGCAATAAAAGGTTGTCATTTTCAAGAACAAATAACTTTTCAGTATAAGTTTAAGGTTTAAATTTATGTAAAATATTAATGTGGTTACAAAAAAATTGGATTTAGTAAAATATGTAAACAAATAACATATTTAAAGAGTAGAGTCTGTATTAGTATTATCCCTAAAATAAACTAAAATTGTTGTCATTTTCACATACGGTATTTTAGAATAAGGGGTTCAATAAAAATGCCACTGTCGCTTCCAACGTTACTTACCATCAAGTGATATAAAGGTAAAGCTTTTCGTCGAATAAAAACGAAGAACAATAAGCATATACAAAATTTAATAATATAAGAGGATAAATATACGGAAATGCACTTCTAAATTCGAAAATATTTGTGTGAACCCCTAATAAAATGTATAGCTTCGTATATATGCGTTTCGAGTGCAATTGTACATAATATAAAATCGATCTGCGTGGTCGATAACACATTTCTCCAGATTATTATTTTAACATCTTGTCTTCCATACAGATGCACATCTTATATTAAGTCAATTTGTCGGCTTGTCACGTTTAAATTGCTTGTATGACAGTATTATGAGCTCCGTTGCAACTTTACTGCGTGTAGAGAATAGATTTATATATGTACACTCGATTTAAGATCTTATAATATTTAATTTAATGTCTATAATTCATTGAATGCAACTCGGTTTCAATGTAAATACATAGTATGTGCACTATTGTGCAATGTATAATGTAATTTATAGTTAAGGCATTTATACACGAGATGCATTTTTATTAGACCTTCCACCAATCAGTTAAAGGTCTATTTAAATCTATTTGCTTTTATCTATTACTAAGTTTTGCAGATATTTTGGCTAGTTATATAAAAATAAAAGTTTACAATAAAGCAGCTTTTATCGGCAGAAAATATCATTCGTTATGCGCGTTACTACCAGACTTAGTACAGGCACTACTGGCAGTAACATATTAAAGAAAAAAAAAAGTAGATATAGGAATTTCCCGTGTTATAACTGAGGCATTTAATAGTAACACGGGTAACGAATGAAAAATATTAAGTTATTTTAAAAGGGTGTTGGTATAATTTATACAATATGTTAGTTATAAAAATAGTATTCTTATGAAATCGTTTCTACTTATAACTACTCTATTTAAGTATATATTTATTTACGTGTTAAAGTAATCTTAGTAGATAGTACAATATTATTATTTTAGGTTCTTTTTTAAAATAAGTAACAGGTTTATTATCATAACAAATTTGAGTGCATTTTTACTCACTTTTTACAAAAAAAAAAAAAATTACAAGGCACATTTATTTATTAGTAGATGTAGATATAAAAATACCCAGTCTCGAAGACGTTGGGGTTGTATTTTTATTCTGTGATATATGTAGAGGTGTAAATAAAATGTTATTGCAGCGTTTCATTAGAGTTGCTGAAATAGGCGTTTATTAGGAAATTAAAATTTATAACTGTGCTTATTTATTGTAAATAATAATGTATGAAATTAAAAAATTCTTGTCAATTTTAATGTAAATTGAATTGGAGTAACTGCTTCTTAATGGAACTTTGATAGTCAAATCTTTGTTTTTTTTTTGTATACTTATTTGAAACGTGTGAACACCACACAAGTGAAGAAAATTTATAATAACGACATCATATTTTCCATTTCCGTTCAAAGTTACACAGAACGGCAAAGTTACCCCGTTTTAATAATATCACAAGGGTTTTGGTGGATTAATGTATGAAATGTTTATAAAAATTAGTGTCTAGACAGACGGGCTACAAAATTTCAATTTGAATGCAGCTGTGGACTAAAAATGATTGATTGACTACAGTGTGACAATTGCAATCACCTCTGATTGACTGAATTTGTGACGTTCATGCCGCATCAATGTATTTTAACCAATAGCGAGAGGGCACCATCCAATCAGAAGCGATTGCGATACTGTAGCAATCATTTTTAGACGATCCCAAGCTATTATACATTTCAAAAGTAAAGACCATCGCCATTTTTAACAGTAATATAGACTCTGTCTGATATCTATAGACCGCACTTACACTTTGCTTAGAGTCAAGACAGAGATAAAACGAGACAGATTTATGTCGGAACATATTTGTGTCTCGTTCTAAGTCTTATCTTGAGTCCGAGCTAAGTCAGAGATCTCAATCTCTATAGATCTCAGCATAAATGTCAAGTAAGTAATTGAGATTACATGATAATCAGTCTTTTTACACTCGTTTCGGTCAGATATAATATTATTTTAAAAATAGACCCAAAAAATTTGAGTGTAGAAAAAGCCCCATTTAAAATAATTAAACCAACCCAAATTCAAGCGGCAATATGCAAACTGGGCCGAGTTAGTTACACCGGGAAAAGAATTCAGATTTATTAATTCCGCTTGTATGACACCGGTCTTATAGTTATTATATAAAATATGTTGTGTTATATAATATAGAAACTAAGTTATTCTATGGTACAATGCACCTAATTTATTATATGTCATAGTTTTCGAGAACGCACTGCCTAGCACTACTTAGTTATTATATGGCAGCTATTTAGTTTTAATATTTTATAATGTACATAGTTTTAACACTGAAGCATAATAAACACGTTCTGAACTTACCATATCTCTTTTCTTTATCTAAACTCGAACTATCATTTTTGTTAATTGGAAGAAAAACCTCATAATTTACCGTAAAGCAATGTGTTGTCTTAACAAAATAATAATAACTTCTATGCTTATCTGTAATTTTCGTCTAGACCAAGAATTCGTTTTCTGTTAGTAATTTCGATAAGACACTCTGTTTTTTATTTACTTATTAATGTTTTTTTTTTTGGATTTGCTCTCAAATTTTCTTGGCAATAAAAAGCAGATTGAGTAAGTAACTATGTACTAAATCTAGCGACTGCTTATATCCGTAACGCTGTTACAATAACCGTTTACTTCACCTCTTGCAGCCTCACGCAGTTATTATATGCTCAGTGCCTAAAATAGTGTTTGTCTCGGCACTGCTCAAACAATTTCACATGGCTGCATCTCTTTCACTCTTAAAACTGTATATGCATAATCCTGAATTAATAAAATAATTAATTCATAAGCTTTCAAAAGATGTGAATGGTAAAAAAAAAGGACGGTGGCGCCACCTATCAGGAGAATGTTGCAATGTCGGTAATGTTTTTCCTAAATACGTACATAGATGTCGCTGTCTGCTCAAATAGAATTAAATAACAATTGTAACGGAATTATATCATTATTGCATTGCAATAAAGTTTCTAATTGTGTACGCGATTTCCAAAGCAAAGTTTAGTGTTCCACATGTCACAACCATAATCAGTTGAGGATAAAATGTTATGTTACTTGAGTCCTTAACGCTTGAGTATATAAGGACTTTAATGGTATGATAAAACTCATAATTTCCGCACAGCTGGCTAAGTTTATCAAGCACCCACATTAGTTGGTCTCTTGCAAATAGTAAAATAACTTGTGAAGTATAACAGAGGTTAAAAGAAAATTGTTGTATAGATATCAAATTAATTCTATAATTACGGTATAATATGTATTTGGAGGAAAACCCGGGACTTTTTTACCAATAAATGACGGCATGAATGACTAATGCTAACCCCACTTAGAGATTGCCTTTTTTATCAGCGATTTTATCATTGAGATTTCATTGCGCTGCGAAACGGTCATATTCGATTTTAACAGACTAAAAAATATATTCCAAACTGTTCTTGTATTTTTTTAACGGTTTTGGACGTTGACCTAAACTTGTTTGGTGACTAAATGAAAGTCCTGCGCAAAAAACGACGAATCTGTTGATAAAGTAAGATGGCTTTTGACAAGTTGTTACTCAAGATTATATTGGACGTTTTTGTACTGGCGTGTGGTAAGTACTTTCCTTATATTGTATAATTATATTGTTTTGCTTTAGTTTATAATTCAGTTCAGTTTTGAAGTTGGTAAAAATTAGCTATGATTTATATACCTACTTACCTATGTACCTACCTCTGATCATGCCTAGTATATGAATAGGTATTTATTGAAGTTTTATGTAGGTAATATGAGAACTAAAACTAAAAAAAAAAAAGTAGGGTAGGTATGTAAATTTTTATATTTGCCACTTGCCACAAATAGGGGAGGATAGGCCGCGTAGACAGGATGGTGTTGGCCCAAAACCCTATGGTACGGCCTATGGTATTCTGTATTCAAATGCTGTTGGGTAAGGTCATGATCTGTCAGTGTCAGAATAGTGTCAACTGTCAAGAGCCAATGACAATCACTTCTGATTGGTCGACACTCTCTCGCTATTGGCTAAAATGCATTGCTGCAGTAAGAATGCCATTAATTCATCCAATCACCGCTATTGATATAGGTATTTTGTTACGCGCTGAAGGAAATAGATGTCGCTACGAGCGATGGCTCGCGGCGCGGGGAGCGGACATATGGCGCCAGCCGGTCTACACTATCATGGCGACGGTCGGTGCGAAGTAATGTTCTGTGTGGGTTAATGCAAAATTGTGAACCTAACCTAAATATGTAACTGATGTTGCGTTGTAATTCTAAGTGATGTGAATTAATAACTGGACAAGCTAATTATTAAACGAGATTGTAAACATATCCAGAGTCTGATTTCACATTCAGAAGTGGTATTTACGACGAAAATTGGACCCAAATATAGAGAGATCAGTGCAGTGAAAGACAATGCGTTCATGCGGCTACTAAGAAATGCTGATTAACTCCGGCTTCCCTGACAAGTGCCAGCACATTTCATGTGGAATCAGTCAATGTCGCTATCGATAAAACTTTTGTATGGTGAACGCGATTTTGTAAGAGTTGAAGAGGATGTCTTTTAACCCACTTGTTACTAGCGTTTGATATACGGATCAATGCACAATAAAAAATATTAAACAAAATGTGGGTGGTTTCAAATATCATTGTTTATTGCTTATGTTAGATGTATGATCCCTTTGTAATTAGAAGTGGTCAGTGCTCGGGTTGGTTGGACGTATTCAATTCTATGAGTGCATATAACTAGTGCATTTTTATCATGAGTGTACCAAGGTGAGTAAATAATATAAATTGCAAATATTTTAAAATTTTCTTGTGAAAACATGATAGATTAGGATACACCTATTATATGAGGAATGCATATTTATCGATTTTGTTTCACTGTCTGTCACTAAAATGTTGTTATTGTTGGTGTTCCGTATATCAAACGATAGTAATATAAGCTGCTATATTTTGTTGTTTTAGGTCAAAGACCAAAATATTGACTTTGAATGAAATTGTCGAAATATTGGAGTATAATGACGATGAACCGGTACCAGATACTATTACGATTTTCCCTCCGGAAAATTGCACCGGAGATGTTACAGATGAAGACTCGGAAGATGAATTTGCAGTGACATTACAAAATCTGCCAGGTTCACAGCTGCGAGCAGAGGCTATGATCCCTGGTTGCGATTCATCAGGTGATGATGATGATGAAGATATTGTTCCACTAGCTCAGTTGTCTAAGCGCCAAAGAATGGTTGAACCAATCGCTACTATTAGCTCTATAGGTGCAATTCCCTCACCACCTCGTCCACAAACAACTGCAACCACACTTTCAAAGAGCAAAACTTATACTTGGCGTTCACGAAATATTCAACCAGTGCACAAAAATTGGAATAAAATGCAGGAGGCATAATTGAAACAAACCCCCATGTATTTCTTCGATTGTCTTTTTGATGATGCAATAATACAGATGTTGGTTGAATACACAAATCTGTATGCTACTCAGAAGAACAAAGATGGCAATGTGAGTGTTACTGAAATGAAGTGTTTCATTGGTATTCTTCTGTACAGTGGTTATGTTGTTGTACCAAGAAGATATATGTATTGGGAAAATGCCGCTGACTGACATCCGAAAAATTGCTTTGAAAGTTACCACAAACTTCCTGAGTGATTTGTTTAGCATGTGGTATACCTATATAATATATTTACAAAGTAGCGCTAATAATATAATTAATTATAATATTATAATAAAAAAAATACACATTTTGTTTATTTGTTATCTCTGAACCTGAAATTAGTTGGAAAAGTGTATAAGGTAATATACTACCTACATTTGTGTCATAGCAGTGCATATTACTAGTGTTCCGTATATCAAACGGCATTTTCCAGCATTTCCACAAGCACTAGAATTTTTTTTTTTATTTTTTTCTTTTCAAGTGCTGTGTTACTAAACATAATACTGAATATCAGTAAATTCTATCGAAAAAAGAGATATCCGTAACAACTGGGTTAAGGATCTCGACAAAGTTGCGTGAAACTATTTCATTGAGACGACTCGAGAGGTGTTAAAGCGGTGACATTAGCGGTTTGCTAAGCGTTTTACAATAAAAAACGAGCCGCTGTAGAATGAAACTTCCAGCTGATGGTCATAGATACCTACAGGGTGTAATCTACTCGAAGGGATACTCAATAGTTGCTACCCAGAAGTCTGCGATATTATAGAAGATGCTTTTCATGAAACTGACTTGTCTGAGACTAAGTGCAAATTGAGTTATACTTGGACGTATAGATTTTACTACAAGAATCAAGTTTGTGGGACTGAATATCGTAGAGAATGCAGCTGATCATGATGAAGATGTATTTTGGCAGAAAGGCGAATTTATTACACGTGCTTTACCCTTGCTTTACCCTGTTAACCGATGCACGACGAGATAAGGGTCGAAGGTGATGATGATAAATCGACTTTTCTTCCGACACAGTTATTACTGAGGTGCGTAGTTGTTATTTTTATTTGTCTGTTGGTTTTAACCATCTGTTTTCTGTCTGATCTGATCTGTTCTGTTTTCTGTCCGATCTGTTCTGATTCCTGTCTGATCTGTTCTGTCCATTTAATTTCTTAATCTGTTTAATCCGTTTATCCGTTTTACCCGTTTCACCTGTTTATTTGTTTTATCCGTTTAATCCGTTTACCCATTTCACCTGTTTTGTTTTATCCGTTTATCCGTTTTACCGATTTCACCTGTTTTATGTTTTATCCGTTTAACCATTTTACCCGTTTCACTTGTTTATTTGTTTTATCCATTTTACCTGTTTTACCCGTTTTATCCGTTTACCCGTTTTATCCGTTTACTCGTTTTATCTGTTTTATCCGTTTATCCGTTTTACCCATGTCACATGTTTTATGTTTTAACCGTTTATCTGTTTTACCCATTTCACCTGTTTTATGTTTTATCCGTTTTACCGTTTCACCTGTTTATTTGTTTTACCTGTTTTATCCGTTTACCCGTTTCACCTGTTTCATCCATTTATCCGTTTAATGCGTTTTACCTGTTTTATCCTTTTATCCGTCTTATCCGTTTTACTCATTTCACCTGTTTTATGTTTTATCCGTTTTATCGTTACACCTGTTTATTTGTTTTGCCCGTTTTATCCGTTTCACCTGTTCCATCCATTTATCCGTCTAATGCGTTTTACCAGTTTTATCCGTCTTATCCGTTTTACCCATTTCCCCTGTTTTATGTTTTGTCCGTTTTACCGTTTTCCCTGTTTATTTGTTTTATGCGTTTTATTCATTTACCCATTTCACCTGGTTTATCCGTTAAATCCGTTTTACCTGTTTTATCCGTTATCCGTTTTACCCATTTCACCTGTTTATGTTTTATCCGTTTACTCGGTTCACCTGTTTTATCCGTTTATCCGTTTAACCCGTTTTATCCGGTTATCCGTTATATCCGTTTCACCTGTTTATGTTTTATGCGTTTTACCCATATCATCTGTTTATCTGTTTTATCCATTTTACCTGTTTCACCCGTTTTATCCGTTTTACTTGATTAACTGTTTAACTTGTTTTCCTATTTATCCGTTTAATCCGTTTTATCCAATCTGCCCGTTCTGTCCGTCCTGTCCATCCTGTACGTCCTGTCCTGTACGTTCTGTACGTTCTGCGCGTTCTGCACGTTCTGTACGTTCTGTACGTTCTGTGCGTTCTGTGCGTTCTGTGCGTTCTGTACGTTCTGTCTTATCTGTACTATCTGTATTATATCTTTTATCAGTTTTATCCGTTTAATCTGTGTTATCTGCTGTAACTGCTTTATCTCTATTAACTGTATTATCTGTACTATCTGTACCATCTATCTATATCTATATATATATCTATATATGTATGTATAAAAATGTTAGTTATGTTATGTGTACTAACTGTATTATCTGTACTATCTGTATTATATCTTTTATCAGTTTTATCAGTTTTATCCGTTATATCTGTGCTATCTACTGTAACTGCTTTATCTCTATTAACTGTATTCTGTATTATCTGTACTATCTGTACTGTCTGTATTATCTCTTTTATCTGTATTATTTCTTTTATCTATTTATCTGTTTTATCTGTTAAATCTGTTCATTCTGTTTAATCTGTTTTGATTTGAGTATGATGTTCTGATTCTGAACCCAAGTAGAGTCTGTTCCGACTTCTGTTCTATTCCATTCTGATTCTAATTTTTAACCCTCATACGAAAATACGAGTGTTATGGGTTGACATATGTGTCTGTATATCTGTATATCTGTGACATCATCGCTCCCAAATGAATGTACCGATTTTGATGCGGTTCCTTTCTGTTTGAAAGCTGACGGGATTAGGATGGTTTTGGATAATCAAAAGTGACGATCTGTACAGGCGTTAAATATCATCAGCTCATTTCCTGCTTGACAAAAGGGTCTTACAGACTTCCGCAGGTCTGTCGATCTGAAAATTGATGATTGGGGTCCCTGATAGAGAAAATAATAATTACAATTTTATTTGTTTATGTGCATGAGAAAATCCGATTCTGATTCACAAAAAATATGTCTTTTACTCTGGTTCATCTTTTACGAAGGATATGGTTAAATTATATTCTGATTTACGAAATTATGATGTGTTCATATTATGTGTATAACTTAATAATGTTTTTATTTTAATTGACTCTACTAGAGCGGACTGTAGAACGTAGCTGATCAGCATAAACGGTTTTTAGTCAAAGAAAATGTTGATAGTAGATTGTGTGTGGAGTACTGAGCTTTGAATGTCTTAACAGTCAAGAACAGGTTCCTTTTGCCAAGCATTGGTGATGATAAGTTGAGAGATTAACTGGTAAACACTAGTTTAGACTTAGCACAGGACTACTACCTAATTATCCTAGCAACGGAGGCTATTAAGATCACACCTGATTTTAAATTCTATCTTAAGTTTACTATACCTATCCGGAAGTAGGGGTCGCACCCGAAGAACTGTTTGTTCCTATAATGTTGTTGAAAATATTATAAGAATTTCCTTAAGTGATATTGTTTTAAGTTCCGGATACCTTGACCTTAATATGGGTAAATAGTATCAACTGCTTTAACCGAAAGGAGGTAGGTTGATAAGGCCCAAAATCCGCCCCTCATACACTCGAAAAAAAAAGTTCCAGATTCCGACAAATTGTAAATGTATTTATATACTTGAAGATATAAACTTTATTTTAATATAAAGTTTAGGTGATAAAAAAAATAGTAAGTTACAGAAAATATTACCCAAAAAGAGAGTGTTTCTTTTACTTTTCATACATTTTCATACATTTTAGTCGTTTTTTAAGCTTTGATTTAATATTTTAGAATGAAGCGCTCCATGAACCAAAATAAATTAATACTCATATGAAAGCTTATAAAAAGGAGCATCATTATCAGTTACGTTTACCATGGTTCATGGAGCGCTTCATTCTAAAATATTAAATCAAAGCTTAAAAAACGACTAAAATGTATGAAAATGTATGAAAAGTAAAAGAAACACTCTCTTTTTGGGTAATATTTTCTGTAACTTACTATTTTTTTTATCACCTAAACTTTATATTAAAATAAAGTTTATATCTTCAAGTATATAAATACATTTACAATTTGTCGAAATCTGGAACTTTTTTTTTCGAGTGTATGAGGGGCGGATTTTGTTGCCTTATCAACCCACCTCCTTTGGCTCGTCTCTGTTATGCGTGCTCTACCGCCTTAAGATATTTTGTTAACTGATCCGTCATCTCATGTGCCTTAGTGTCAAAAGTCCAAGTAACTTAAAAGTGTGCACCAAACATTGGTTGCCTTACATCTGCAACGATAAAGTTCCATCCGAAATCGTAGATTAAGCACACTGATACATTTGACACCTTAAGTATTGATCTCCGATTCATTTGCAGCAAGTAATTATAGTCCCTTAGTAAAATATTTGCTGGACAGTGAAATCACTGACACGTTCACACCAGAAGAACTTAAGTTTTAACTCACATCCGAAAAGCTTAGGTAGTTTAAGGCGACGACCAGCAATGTAGTGAATAGGTAGCTACAGTAGTAATTTGTTGAAGAGCCACAACTTCCGGCCCTGTGGCCATATTCAGTTTCCGCTTCTTTCCCTCCAGTTCTCCTCCCAGTTGTATGGTTTGATTCCTACGCATTCTATCACCAAATTTGGTGATTTCCGCTATCATATTAGGAGAGTTACTATTGGATTACTTCGTAGAAGTATTGGGTGTCGATTTTAGTTCTGAGACTAGATGAGTAGTACCTGCTGTTTCATCATCTTATCAGCAATTTTGGTCAAATAGTTGAGGCCCCTGGAGTTTGCCACTATCCTGCATATATCTCAAAGCTGAGATTGCTTTTGCTCTCTTAGTTTCATCTTCTCTAAGAGGTTCTGGATTTGATGTATTTCCAAATTTCCGATGCCATGGCCTCGGCTCTTACTTAAAGGCCCTAGAACTCATTAGGTTATTGTGATGCCAGCTGGGACCATGTATTGGCAACGACGCCACTTATAGATGAAAACACTCGTCGGTTTCCTTTTTGCTCTGCGCGCCAGGTGTCGAGCCTTGTGCCGGGACAGGCACCGGTGGAAGTGCTTTTGGGATAGTGTTGGGTGGCTGAGTGCTTAATAAGAGGTATACTAGCTTGCTCACTGTGGCATATATATGTATGCAGTTGTTATATGTTTGGTTGGGAGAGTAAAGTTGTGTCACTGTGGACACATTAGCGCTGACTGTTGTTCGCTCGCAGGCCAATGGGTATACATAGTGCTCAAGGTGTGTTGAGGTGTACAGTGCCGACACCGCAGTGTGCATGTAAGCAGGGCTGTGCGAAAGGACGCGGGTTCTACCGAATGGTCGATCTAACTTCGTGGTGTAAAAAAATGGAAGGTTGTAGAATATTGTGGCGGTGGTTGCTGCTGGTGTCTGCAACCGAAGTTCAGTAAATTATGGCAACTGGTTCTGATAAGGACAGTGTAGATACACAGGATATAATAGATCTTCTAGAAAGTTAAAAACCTACTTCAGTCCGATCTGGTTCAGTCAATTTAGCTCTGCATCTGAAAATCTTATTCTCCACTAATGCCTGTGTGTGAATACCTGGTGGTATTCACTTTTCAGGATGGCCGATGTTACGCGCTGAAGGAAATAGATGTCGCTACGAGCGATGGCTCGCGGCGCGGGGAGCGGACATATGGCGCCAGCCGGTCTACACTATCATGGCGACGGTCGGTGCGAAGTAATGTTCTGTGTGGGTTAATGCAAAATTGTGAACCTAACCTAAATATGTAACTGATGTTGCGTTGTAATTCTAAGTGATGTGAATTAATAACTGGACAAGCTAATTATTAAACGAGATTGTAAACATATCCAGAGTCTGATTTCACAATTTTTTTTTATTCGATGACAAGATGGTCCTTGACTGCGATCTCACCTGACGGTAAGTGACAATGCAGTCTAAAATGGTAGCGGGCTATCTTGGAAGGGGAGATTCAACCCACACCCCCAGCTTCAATACGCCATAGTGCCGGAACGCTAAATCACTTGGCGGCACGTCGTTGACGGTAGGGTGGTAGCTAGCCACGGCCAAAGCCTCCCACCAGACAAACAATTGTAACAATGATTGATACACTTAATACGCCTTTGCAGATTTGATGGTTTATACTATGTCTCATTGTTTTCGAGTTACCTATGTCCCATAAATTCTATTATTTCCGTTTAAAATCACGGTTTTATTCAGCTAGGGTTCTAGTATGTACATTAAAACCTTAACAATCGGTCGTAACCACGTCGTAACTAAGTAACTATAGCAAATGACCTCAGCTTCGACGAATACGGAAGTGGTACAATACCGTATAATTGCAGCATCCAGGCCACTAGGATTCTGTTAAGATAAAAAACACTGTTTACCTACTTTAGTACTTAGGTCTACTAACGTAATTTTTTTAAATTGTTATCAATTTCACATATTTAATGCAATAGGGTACGGTACCTATACCTATTTTTTCACACTTTCATTAATTTTTTTGAACAATTTTCGTCATACATTTGAAGCAGTGATAAAACCTAAATCTATACTCATAATATCTCGAAACTGGTTTTCTGGCGCTAGTCGTTTTCCGGTTAACGAGGCTCAATTTGTGCAATTAATATTATTTTCTTGAAGAAGACAGGAAACTGACAAAGTTATAATCTAGTTTTCCACTCACAATCATACCTACACGCTGAACATATGGAAACTGCGCCCGCGCTAACTTAAAAATTGCCAAAATGTCCCTGTCGGGAATTAAATCCACAGCTTTCCGTTTATAATGCAGGGCTAGGGTTGACAAAAATCACATTAATATTATAAAGGCGAAAGTTTGTGTATGTGTGTGTTTGTGTGTTTGTTATTCCTACACACCACAACGAATTAAAATGATGAAATAGCTCATACCCAGGATTAACACATCGGCTATCTATTTTCCCCGAAAATGAAAGAGTTCCCGCGGAAATCAAAAAATCTTAATTCGTATTCTATAAAATACGTGCAAAGTTAATATAGGTAACTTACACGATAAATAAGTAGGCTAAGGGCCTATTTCACCACCTTCAAGTAAACTTTAATTGACGAATAAATTTGATGTTTTGGCAGTTTATGTATGGGCAATCTGTCAAAACGTCAGATTTATTCGTCAGTTAAAGCTTACTTGCAGGTGGCGAAATAGGCACTAAGTAATTAGTAGGTTTTTTATTTTAACCTAGCTATTGGCTATATTAAAAACTACAAAATTCTTATACGTTTGATTGACCTATTTACCTTTATACATATGCACTTAGTTATAGGTGCTGGTATTGAAGTGAAGGAGTTTATAATAAATATAAGTAGGTACCTACCGACTAAGTATGCCAATAAAAAGGCTAGCAAAAAGTGTGATTAACGTGTGAATTGAATGATTAATGCAGTATTGTCGTATTCACTCCTAAATCCTAATACGTGCCTTACGTTTAGGTACTAATGCCTTAACTAGCTATTAGTCAAGTTTAGTATGGATAATATTTTTCAAAAAAATATATACCTATATTTACCCATTAACTAGATTATTTAGGTACATATCGTTCTTAGAAATACAGTAATTAGTACACTTAAGTATTACTAGGTGTTACTAGTGACTCAAATCTCAATTATTAATACTTAATAATAAAAATGATCGCATTAGCTTGATCACTATCATGTATTATCGGTTGGTATCATGTTTATCTACCTTTGCTAGTCTATGTACCTACGCAAACAAATATTTATTACTTACCATAGATAAATTACATGTATTTAGTTACTTATTTACTTTTACCCGTAACTTAGCGTGGAGCAAGATTTTTAAAAATCCCGCGGGTACCCTATATGGCAATGGCCTCTGATTGGGTGAATTTTTGGCGTTCTTGCTGCATCAATGCATTTTAACCAATAGCGGGAGGGTAGGTACAAGACAATCAGAGGTCATTGCAATCGTTACACTGATGCAATCATTTTTAGACAATCGACACACAGGCCTCCCAAATGAGAAGGATTGACCCATAGTACACCACGCTGCTGGCTTGTAAGTCGGACTTTTAAGCCCAAATTAGATGCACCGTTCATAGTTCATTTTTGCGATGAACGATGCACGATACCACTGAACCTTTCGTCGCAGAGGCAAAATCGCCTGCGAACGATAAACGGTCGGTATTTAGACGGTTGATTTTTGATGACTCATTGATGAAGCCTCGAAAATAAAAGCAAAAATCCCAACAAGTGAAACGTCTAATTTGCGCTTTAGTTAATTATATGCAGTGAACTGACAGTGAAGTGCTTGTACGAAAACGCCACTATGTCAGTTCGTATACAGGACCAGACTACAAGGCCAATCCAATTGCAGCGTGGAGTGCGGCAGGGAGACGTAATCTCCCCGAAGCTCTTTACTGCTGCGTTGGAGGACGTCTTTAAGCTTCTGGATTGGAACGGACTTGGCATCAACATAAACGGCGAGTACATCACTCACCTTCGATTTGCCGATGACATAGTCATTATAGCAGAGACTCTCGGAGACCTCAATACAATGCTCAATGACCTCAGCAGGGTTTCTCAACAGGTGGGCCTTAAAATGAACATGAGCAAGACGAAAATTATGTCTAATGCTCATGCTCCGCTCCACCCAGTAATCGTTGATAACTCTGCACTCGAAGTTGTAGACGAGTATATATACCTGGGACACACAGTCCAGCTAGGTAGGTCCAATTTCGAGAAAGAGATCAACCGCCGAATCCAACTCGGCTGGGCAGCGTTCGGGAAGCTTAGAGATGTCTTTTCGTCCAAAATTCCTCAGTGCCTGAAGACTAAAGTCTTCGAACAGTGCGTGTTGCCAGTGATGACTTACGGATCCGAAACATGGTCGCTAACTATGGGCCTCATAAGAAGGCTCAGGATCACTCAGCGGGCGATGGAGAGAGCTATGCTCGGAGTATCCCTGCGAGATCAAATCAGAAATGAGGAGATCCGTAGGAGAACCAAAGTCACCGACATAGCTCTGCGAGTTGCGAAACTGAAGTGGAAATGGGCGGGGCACATAGTTCGAAGAGCTGATGGTCGATGGGGTCCCAAGGTGCTGGAGTGGCGACCCCGCACCGGGAAGCGCAGTGTTGGCAGACCCCCCACTAAGTGGACAGACGACATCAAACGAGTCGCAGGGAGCCGCTGGATTCAGGCGGCGCAAGACCGAGGCTTGTGGAGGTCCATGCAGGAGACTTATGTCCAGCAGTGGACGTCCATTAGTTGATGAAGAAGAAGAAGAAGTGAACTGACTTTTCGTAGGTTGCCATTTTAACGAAAAAAAATAAACGGGGATGTGATAAAGTGATTGTAGAACGGTTGGCAATAGGTTGAAATGATGATGTATAAATAACAAGTTTATTTATTTATCTTTCAGTGTCAGTACCTCTGCTTGTAATATATCTGATAGCGGAGCCCTACCACCGGGGCTACTTTCCGAATGATGAATCCCTCATGCTGCCGTACAAGTCGCAGCAGATATCTGAAGGTCTGCTGGCAGGCCTCGGCTTCGCTCTCAATGTTGTGATGGTATGTACCTCGTCGTCTCCGTCTCAACCCATCGCCACAGTACATGACCGTATATTACTTTAACCAAGGGTTGCCGGCTGAAGTTCTTCGTTCACATCTCCAGAATGAAGGGTTAATTGAGCGGTTGGTGGTGCAGAGTCAGATGGAAGGGAAAAGTTAAAAGAGCGAGAGGACCCTCACCTACGTAATGGGCAGATTTTGTCAAAGCGGTTACCCAGAAAACGGTGGTGAGTGCTCCCGCAACGCTGCCAATCGTCACAAGTGGAGGAGCATCGCGTGGAAGCAACCAAGGTTATTCTGCCCTCGTAATTGAAAACACAGTAACTTAAAGGTAACTTCTATGAAACTTACTGTGTTTTCAATTACGAGGGCAGTATTGACGACTGGCGTTACATCATCTGGGCAGCCACAACCACTCTGTCAAGTAACCAATTGAGAGGAAGAAGCTTGGGGTTTCAATATGCAACGTTTTCCGGTACGAGATCACCGTTCGCCACTACCACTAGTTTCTCTAATAATTTGCGATCATCCTGTGCGAAAACTTTCCATACAATTTTCGCCCGCGATTATACATTACATTGTTAAACATTATGAGAAAAACTCATCTGTTAAGCAATACTCGAATATGAGTGCGAAAATTTCGCTCTCTTTGTGTTACTGAGCCATTAGTGTCGGTCTCCTTCCAGATAATAGTAGTGGAGTTAGTTCGGAACGAGCAAGGGAAGGGCGTCGGAGACAAGTTCCTGCTGGGGAATCTGGTCCCCGGCTGGGTGTGGGAGAGCTACGCGGCTGTTGGCGTGTTCACGTTTGGTGCAGCGTGCCAGCAGCTGACGGTCAACTCGGCCAAGTACGTCATCGGGAGGTTGAGGCCGCATTTCTTTGATGTAAGTTCCTTTCTTTGTATTCCATACCCAAGGGAAGAGTGGAAGGGCGTCGGGGACAAGTTCCTACTGGGGAGCCTGGTCCCCGGCTGGGTGTGGGAGAGCTACGCGGCCGTAGACGTGTTCACGTTACGTCATCGGGAGGTTGAGGCCGCATTTCTTTGATGTAAGTTCCCCTTTATTTGTATTTCGTACCCAAAGGATGCCAAGGGGACCATATTACAAAGCCTTCGCTGTCCGTCCGTCCGTCTGTTTGTCACTGAGCTGTAATTCATGGCTGCAATTCATAGGTAGCTACTTGAAATTTTTTCAGATGTGTATTTATTTCTATTACCGCTATAACAACAAATCAGTGGCGTAACTATAAGGTGGCAAGTCGGCAAAATGCCACGGGCCTCCAGCAGGAAAGGGCCCCCAGTCAGAGAGGGCCGAAAGCACAAGAGGATTCCAACATTTATAGCCATTCTTGTGACTATAGCTAGTGCCGAGCGATCATTTTCAAAATTAAAATTGATATAATTCTTTGGGAGGGAGGGCCCCATCCGATGAATTTGCCACGGGCCTCAAAGGTTATAGTTACGCCACTGCAACAAATAATAAAAATAAAATAAAAAAATAAAGGGAGTCCCCATACAAGAAACGTGATTTTTTCGGTGTTTTTTGTTAACAATCACTGTTACGATGGCATGGATAACGATGGCATGGTACGAGTCTAAACCGAGCAAGCCTATAAGAGTTCCATTTATTTGTTTTCGGAACCAAGTCGGAACCTCAATAAATAATGTTTTAATGCGTCTATTTTGGCTTGTATGGTCCACTTGCTCTTAGTGAATTCTCATATTCCAGGTATGCCAACCACTAGCAAAAGAGACATCCACGCTCAACACTTTAGGCTACATTCAAGACTTCACATGCTCTGCTCCGGACGTGAGCGCGGCGCGTCTAAAGGACATGCGGCTATCCTTCCCCAGTGCACACTCCAGCTTTGCTATGTACAGCGCTGTGTTTTTCATTGTAAGTGTTAAAGAAAAGGTTTGATACCCTCCCCGGCGTAGTGGTGAGCGCTGTGGTCTTATAACTGAGAGGTCTCGGGTTCGATTCCCGGCGGGAATAATTTGGGAATTTATAATTTCTGAATTGTCTCTGGTCTGGTCTAGTGCGAGGTTTTGGCCGTGGCTAGTTACCACCCTACTGTCAAAGACGTGTCGCCAAGCAATTTAGCATTCCGGCACGATGGCGAGTAGAAACCGATTAGGGGTATGGGTTTACTACACTTTCAAGTTAACCCGCTACCATCTTAGAGTCAGGTGAGATCGCAGTCAAGGACTATCTTGTCATCGAAAAAATAAGTAAGAAAGAAAGAAGGAAGAAAGAAAATAAGTGTATTTCGATGTGGAGGACCCTCAGATCGGACCTTTTACACGTGGATACAAATCATGAAACACACAATAACTTTAAAATTGGCTTTTGCACCCATAATATTATGTCACACTAGACGATGCCCGCTGGAATCAAGGTTTTTTGATTCCCGCGGGAACTCTGTAATTTTCCGGGATAAAAAGTAGCCTATGTTTTAATCCTGGGTATGAGCTATTTCCATTTCAAATTTCAGCCAAATCGGTTCATTCGTTGTGGCGTGAAGGAGTAACAAACATACACACACACACACACACATACAAACTTTCGGCTTTATAATATTAGTGTGATAGACGATGCCCGCGGGAATCAAGGTTTTTTGATTCCCGCGGGAACTCTGTAATTTTCCGGGATAAAAAGTAGCCTATGTTTTAATCCTGGGTATGAGCTATTTCCATTTCAAATTTCAGCCAAATCGGTTCATTCGTTGTGGCGTGAAGGAGTAACAAACATACACACACACACACACACACACATACAAACTTTCGGCTTTATAATATTAGTGTGAAGTGTGATGTGATAGTGTGATAAGCAAAAAGATACCGTCTCAGCATTATTGCTGCAAGATACCAGCAAGTTTTATGAAAAACCTGAGCACTGGAATTTTGCTGGTACCTGTTTGAGATTTTTAAAAATTATGTGTCTTTTAAGCCTTAGGTAAGGTTTTATCAATAGGTAGGCCTGTCCTGACTTAAGACAGTGAGTGGTCATCATCAAACTAGGTTTACTAACCTGTTTTGCTGACGACCCTCCTTTTCATATCTTTGAAATAAGGGGTTTTCGCATTCTCCCTTTCAGTTCTACATCCAAGTGAAAGGCAAATGGCGTGGCTCGAAGCTCCTACGTCACGGCGTACAGTTTGCAGTGCTGATCGGCGCGTGGTACGTGGGGCTGTCGCGCGTGGTGGACCACATGCACCACTGGAGCGACGTGGCCGTTGGCTTCGCTGTCGGGGCTCTGTACGGCGTTATTGTGGTGGGTGTTATATACTTCCACAGGCCTCGGTCTCGGCTCCCTGCGACTCGTTTGATATCGCCTGTCGGTCACTGCGTCTCTAGCCATATCGCTCATTTGCGACAAGGGTGACATAATTCAAAATTCACCAATTGGAACGAAGTTCCTTATCGCGCGTTGTGAAAGGGGGCTAGACGGAAAAAATTCTTACGAAAAGTTGTCACGACACTCTTTGCTATAGTAAGCTATTGTAAGCTGTGCGGCGTCGCATGTTTCTCTGTCTGTCTCTCTCTCTCTTATAGAAAGCAAGCCAGATATTTTCATTTCTATTTCGCATTGAACTTCGTTCCATCCGGGTGTCCCTTGACACCTCTCAAGTTTTTTTTAGTGTCGAAAATTTATACTGTTTGCTATAAAAACAACATTACGCTAAGCACAAAAAAACAAGAGCGAGAGAGATTGTGGCCGCTGTGTTGTTTCGAGACTGTAGCATCCACAAAACAGTACTCTCTAACGAGAGAATTCTCTCATCGTCGATTTTGAATTATGTCACCCTTGTCGCAAATGAGCGATATTACAAACATGTTGTCTCTTTCTACGATCGCTAACGCTAAAGCAGGGGCTCCCAAAGAATTTTTTATCGCACGTCCTATCCTTCAGAAAGGCAGCGTGATATAATGCACACTTAAATTAAGTTACTTAAAGTAGTACCTTACTTTAAAGATTTGATGATCGAATGTCACTGTATAAAAGATCTTATGTATGTTAATTGTTGTAATGATTTATTTCCAGTTTATCTTCGTATTGAAACCTAAGAAGTACGGAGCACCTGCGTCTTGGGAGGCTGCCCAGCCGGAGATGTTGCCGCGGCCTGTTCTATCCCGATGACCCGTTTTGGGATTGTCTGAAAACGATTGCTATAGTGTCGCCATCCTTATCACCTTTGATTAGCCGACACTCTCTTGCTATTGGCTAAAATGCATTGTAGCAGCAAAAACGCCGTAAATTCGGCCAATCACCACAATGGACATGATGACCGATTTTGAAAAACTGTAGGACAATGTTCGGAAGTATCTACTATTGAACCTACTCGTACGAAACGCTTCAGTTCAACGTTTCTGAAACAAACGACTAAGGTATGGAACGCACTTCCAGCGTCTGACAAGGCTGAATAGGTATTTTCTAGGCAAGCGCGCTCCAACATAGACCTAAACAATGCTTTCACCATTGATTGCCGAATAAAATAAAATTTATTTTCGGAGAGAAACTGTTTAAAATTATTTTAATGTGATATAAGAATGATAGATATATTATACCTTAAACTTCTTAAACTTATTTAAAACCTATAGTGCTATTCTCTAACATTGTTGACATCAGTGTAACATTCGATCGCAATGAATTCTGATTGGGTGGTACTCTCCCGTTAATGGTTAAAATGCATTGATGCAGCAAGATCGCCATTATAATTCGGCCGTTCAGAGAATGCGTTCCTGACACGTCGCGATTGAACTGACGACGTAGCTTTGTAATGGCGTTGCAGTTACGATAAAAATATTTTTGCTGGTTGTTTACCGTTTTAACAATTGATGAGCATTAAAACAACATTATTATATCAATAATCAATGAATGTTATAATTTTGTGCCAAACTGAGTGTCAAATAACTTGGTAAACAATATTTTTCTAAATCTATACTGCGCTATTACAAGGTTATGTCAGCGCTTTATATTTGTAGTGCTGTGCTAAAAATAACAGGCAAGTATCGTAATCTGTTATACAGTTATACTTATAATATACTACTATACTATAATAGACTAAAAATCTGATTTTGGAACATTTTGACCGAGATATGAGGATTGATTCTGTTATTGATAATAATATAATTATACATGTAGGCGAAGATGATGAAGACACCACTTCTTCAAGCGAATCGGAGTCTGATTAATATTCTGTACGCACATTCAATTCAATGTACTTACTTTATTGCATAGAAATACAGATTGTAAGTAACTTTGTAACAAAGAATAAATAAAACAATTTTATTATATGAATATTACCTTTTTTTGGTTTCTACTTAAATAACTAAAATATAAATTTTAAATGATTCCGCCAATTTAAAACGAAAATAATCTTAAAATAATGCCCCGGTTCATTTTGGAGGAACGGTAACGAACTCAGTGTTATGTTGTGCCCATCACTAGTCGTGACTAACTGATAGGTGTCAGGAACGCATTCTCTGAACGGCTGAACTTTAATTGAGTCAATTAGAGGCCATTGCGATAGTGCTCTGAATTAGCTCAGACTTAAGTTAGAGTTAAAATGAGAGACAAAATATGCTCTGACATAAATCTGTCTCGTTTTAACTCTGTCTCGAGTCACAGGTTCTAACTCTGTCAGAGCAGAGTGAAGTGCGGTCTATAGATTTCAGCCTTAGATACTGTTTATAACTTAGTTTAAGCTTACTTTATAATGACAGCAATTTTTTTATTTATGACAAGCGAGGCTGCAGTAGTCTAAGATAGATTTTTAAAAAGTTCCTTTTTTCTACTAGAATTTCTTTACAATTATTTCTTTTACTGTTACGCGTTACGACCAGGATCTATTGGCACTCGGATGACATTTAAAGGGCGTAAGTATGTTACAAAAGATCCTTGTCGCAACGTACATTATTATTAACAAAAAAGGGTTTGAATATTTTCGTATGAAACCTGGCCTATCTATGTTTCCACCATATTGGGTTTCTTTCAAAATAGCGGCAACTAATATCTTAAACCTGTATAAATCAAAAGCTGGCATCAATACAAACAAGTTTTATTATTAGACAAAATCTTCTAAAACGTCAGGTTTTGGAGATATAAGCTATCAAAATTATAAAATCTCAGTTGTCAGCAGCGATTTTCAGGTTGAGTTTAGTACATTTTGTTCAAAAAGAAAACTTGTTTTTTTTAAGCCAGTTATTTATTTATTAAGGTAATAACAGCCGCTATTTTGAAAAAAAAAAATCAAAATGGCGGAACGGTAAGGTGGGAGAAAATATTCAAATCCGTTCCTAAAAATTTTAAAATTTTCAACCATGTGACGCACATACTTTTCTTTACCTTACCTTTTATTTATTGAAACTTGTCTGTACTTTACTGGTTTAAGTTGTATGCATAGACTATAGTCTGATTTTTAATTCCTTGGAATTCTGACGTATCTTAATGTTACCAGAGATTAAAAAAATCCCACAAAAAAGATAATAAATTGAAACTTATACAAATAAAAATCAATGACCGCACACAGATATATGACAAATGCCTGACAGATAGTTTGGGGTAAAATCGAACTACAGGTGGTAATACTGTTTTTCATACAAATAACTCGCTCTATTTATAAAATGACATCTGTCAGAATTCCACCGAATTAAAAATCAGACTATAATTATATTACTGATATCAATGGTTGTATGTCACTGTTATAATATATTAAATGTTTGTAAAATAAGTGCCAATTTCACCAACGCAGACTTACGTTTAACCAAGGAGTGAAGTCGATGTTCTGACAGTTTTTGTGTCGAGAATCTGTCAAAACATGAAGTCAGTTAAACTTTACTTGGCGTTGTAAAAATTAACTCTAAAAAGTATATTATGTTATTTTGAATAAATACGTACAAAAATAATATGCATTCCAATAGGTTAATTAATTAAATAGTTAATAAAAATCTTAGCGTGTGCAAGTATTATGTAAGTATTCAGTATTTTTGTCGCCATCATCATCATCAGGAATTGTAATCATACGAGTACGTACCACGGTGATTGTTTTTGTTGGAATGGTCGATATTTCGATTCAACTGCATGGACCGTGGTCACGACGGGACTGCGGTGTTGCGAGACGTCAAGTTGAAGCTCTATTACAATTATGTCATTACCACGATTCAAGTCTAAAATCCTTAGATCATCATCAGGAACCCAACAACGTCTCACTACTGAGCGCAGGTCTCCTCTCAAAGCAGCGCTGTAGCTAGAGTTGAATTTGAGGTAGGGCAGCATTGGTTACAGGTAGGGCGAAAGTAAAAAATTTATCATAATTGTTAGAAATTATGTAAATAATTGTAAGCGACTTAGAAATTGTACACTAATACAGATAATTGATTGAGTTCACGTATTGTAATATTAAGAAAACATTTGATTGAATGAATTATAAGGTATCAATACTTATTCATTCAATCAAATGCACAATATATATCCATAAAATGTATGTAGCTTTAATTTAATTAAGTAATATTATTGATCAGGGTTGTGATACACATTTTTGTTTGTTAGAATAATAATTAAGATACTGTTTCTACTAATGTTGATTCTTGATGTAGGTAGAAACTTCATTAATAGCGAACTTCATTCAAAACAATGTTATAAAAGTGAGGAGACAAAAATAGAGGAGGTCATTCTGTACAGAAAATTCGAAGAATAAACATGTGAAGTCGGACTCCGAGTTGTATTCTTTACCGGCTTCTTATATAATAATTGATCTGCTCCGAAGCACGGGCTCCTAAATCAATAACCATGTATTTCAACAGTAATTCGTAGACAAATAATTTTTGTACCAAAATCTAAGATAAATTATTATATATTGGTACAATGCCCCCCCCCCCCTCTCTACCCCTTAGCTACGGCCGTGTCTCAGAGAAGGATTAGAGACGATAGTCCACCACGTTAATGTTAATTGCCAGACTTCACACACCTTTGAGAACATTATGGAGAACTCTCAGGCGTGCAGGTTTCCTCACGATGTTTTCCTTCACCGTTAAAGCATTAAATTGAAAAGCGAATAAAATTTATTAAAGCGTTGATTTTTTTGTTGTAATATACTTAATATATGTAGAAGAAATAAAATAAATTTATTTATTTATGACTTCTTATTGCTCTCATTTTCCCATTATCAGTAGCCTCAATAGCCCAACGGTTAAAGGTGCGGACTGAAAACTGAAAGGTCGCAGGTTCGAATCCCACCCGTTTTGTCTATTGTCGTACCCACTCCTAGTACAAGCTTTCCGCTTATTTGGAGGGGCTAGGAGGATATTAATCAACTTCAGCTTGGTTAATATTCTTTTTAAAAAAAACTGATCGCGTTCTCTTCGCATACTTTTCTCCTTATCCGTGTCTTATTTTAATCACGTATTACATACATTCCCTCCATAGGACACTTCAAGGAGCTATTTATTTCTGATGAGAAGTTAGTCGTTGACCGCATCACACCTGATGTTTAGTAACGACGTAAGCGGTCTAACGTGGAAGGAGTATTGGTAGTTTAATAAAACTCATACCCCTATTCAATTTTTACGCGGGAATGTACCGGTACGCTACAAAAATAGCCAAACTTCCCACCAGACCAGAGAAAATTCAAGAAATAAAAAATGCCTAAATTACCTCTGCCGTGAACCGAACCCTTATAAGACCAGAGCATTAATCACTGTGCCATGAAGGCTAGATCTTTGATATTTTCCACGTTTTTAGTAGCCATCCTACTTAGGTGAAGGTAATCCTACACGTGTAGGTATTACGCAACTGTGAAACACACAATGATCAGTGGGGTTAGACCGTTAGTATAAGATTTAATTCGATTGATCGTATTCGTATTCGAGGACATTAGCGTCAAAGTAATTTGAACCTTAACAGTATTGATTTAAAGTCGCAAATTCACTGCAACTGATGTTAATTTGGAGCATATCCGTATGAGAATGCGAGCACGAAATTGAGCTCTAATTCAATATAACTATGGTTCACTTTACTTTGATGCTAAGGTCATAGATTACGAATACGATCAATCGAATTAAATCTTATACTTACTAACCCTACAGGTCACCGCGTACGTAAACGCCCTTTATAGATTGGGTTATCTATTCCAATCCGTAATATACCTATCCTTATCAGTGTACTTTACACTGTGGTCCATTTAATTGTACCTACCTACGCTACAGGCTAAAGTCTACCTTAGTACAGTGGGTACAAAATAGAAAGGTTATGAATGTGACCTATTGATAGCTGATAGATTTTATTAATTCAATAGTAATTTCCTTGTCTATGTTGAGTTTGCAAAGGGTAAGGGGTCGGTGGATTACAGGGTTGGGGGAGATCGTGGACTCTGGGACAGGGGATTAGGAAGTATGGGGGTTGAGGTCGTGGAATGTGGCGTAAAGATTCGTGACTTCGAGGTCGCGGAGTTGAGGTACGCGACCTCGCAAGCAAGCGCAAGGTGACTTGGCAGTTACCTTGTCGCGGTCGCGCACCTCAACTCTATAGCGAAGTCTGATGTATCGCTCTCTGACTTTACTCACACAAATGAGAGAGTTGAAGCGAGTTAGATTTATGACAAGTCATAATTATTTATAATTATTTCGCTTATTCGCTGCTACACTGTTAAAGATAATTAATATTGTAACATTTAACAAAATGTTAAAGATAACTAATATACACTGTTAATATGTCGTAAAAGTAATATTGATTTTAGTGTAGAAAAAATGGCCAGTTCAGTTACTTTATGAAACTTACATAAGTTAAAAAATAAAATCACAGAAGACTACCTACTATTAAATCGAAATATTATTATTATTTAAAGTAACATATTTTTAAATCGAGATTTTTGAGATAAATCAGTGTTGCAGCAAACGTTGCCTCAAAAGATTGAGTCAAGTCAGAACAGAGTGCGCTCTATAAATCTCACCGTGAGCGTCCCTCCGGGTCGCTCATCTCAAAGTGTTTCAAATCTTCTCAATAGATAGGTATAGTTAAGTATTTGTTTACAAAGCAGTGTGCAGTTACTACCCTAATGTCGCGTGTCACGGTCGCACACCTCAAATCCTCTTCACAATATGTATGCAATATACATGTCATAATATATACATATTTGTACCTATACAAAGCA
The DNA here is from genome assembly GCA_038048805.1 of Hipparchia sbordonii. NCBI lineage: Eukaryota > Metazoa > Arthropoda > Insecta > Lepidoptera > Nymphalidae > Hipparchia > Hipparchia sbordonii. The sequence goes on from CM076113.1 coordinate 2,973,930, forward strand.
AGGAGCAAATGTCACATATCACAATCGTGCGTCGCAGTCGCCTCAAAGATAGACACACCCACATTTAATTAAAAGATAAGGAATCAAAAATAGCATAGCCCTATTACGCACATACAAAGTGCGTAAACAAATTAAATATCTGCTTACAATTTAATTATCATTTCAAACTATTTATTGCTATAGTTTACATAATAATTTATCTATTCTATAGTTGCCCCTCATCGAATGATTGAACCCTAGAGTATGATAAACAACATGGAGGGTTTTCTACGAGGATGACGCAAAAGCGATTCCGTTGGAATCACAGATTAAAATTAAAATAGTTATTTGTGTTATATGGGGCCAAAGAAAATTTTTGTTCCCCGAGGGCGCTATTTTGAATTCAGAGCGAAGTGAAGGATTCTAAAGTGGCAATTAATATACGCCGCCCGAGAACAAAAAATTTGGCCCCGAGTGACACACACTATTTTTCGTCATTACCTATGAGAAAAACCTAGGAGTCAACCTTCTATGATCACGTGACTTATCGAAGACAACAGCTGCTCAAACATTTTTGAATTTCGAGTTTAATTTCTGCAACAATCGCAGTAGTAATAAACAAATACTAAAGCACGAACGCGGACCAATCAGAAGAGAGAAATGAAAACTCCCATGGGACTAAAAATAAAATTTTGCTCCCGCTATCCTCTGACGCTAATATTCGTTTTTCGAATAGGTATGATGAAAATAGTTTTTATACCCTAGCCTGTATTTTTAAAAATTGGCAACACTGTTTACCGCGTCGTCATCGCATCGCATTCTCTTTGCCGATACTAGTATGGTCCTACTCTAAGGACTTTCTGAAAAGACATATCAACTCGGAAAGGATCGTCACCGTATCAACTCGAGCCGTCCAGTAGACCGTATGCTTTGTATGAAACTCCTTACTGCAACGCACACTAATCGTATCGTAATCGCCTCGCCTCGGGAGAAGCTCGCAAACTGCGGTGTGGTGCGTGGTCAACTGGCAGTTCCCGCGCCTACGGCTCGTCGTCCCCGCGCTTACGTCTCTCCAGTCTCCATACCGAGCACGTCTCTTCATCCACGCTTGCCCTTCTCACCCCTCTTACCGCTGTAAGCACGGCGTCGCTTAACCATAGCCGCGTACCGAAGTTGCTGATCCGTTTTTTCATTAGGACGGGTCTCCACCATAGAAAAGTTGTCAACTTTTGTGTTGCCAACACGTGTTGGTGATAAAAGTTGGCAACTTTTCTTTGGTGGAGACCCGGCTGGTTGACGGCGAGGTAAAAGGCGATGCGGTGACAATATACATATCAAATGATATAATGTGCTGACAGAAGCCCTTAAAAGTATAGGTTTAAAAAAAATATTGACTCCCATAAATATAAGTAGGTAGGGTGAAGGTGGCAAAGTGCGCCTAGCGGGCAAGTGCACCTACCACAAATATCTCGAAAACTACCGATTTGATACTAGTAGTGACACCATATATCGATGCTACAAACAAAATCATAGTTCTTAGTGAAACTCATAGATGGCTCTAGTCATGTGAGTTTGAGATACGCGCCATTTTATTTTCACTGATATTCAAAGTGGTGAGGAGAGATGACTATGGCGTGATCATCGTCGTAAATCTCAAGAAATCGAGTTTTTACCGATATACGAGTGAGATAAGTGCACAATTTAAATATTTTGCTTTAAGATTCTGACTTTATTTCACTTCTATCTAGTAAAATATATATATTTCTCGCAAGTTAAATATTCTGACCTCAAATTTATATAGTTGGGGCAGCGCGCCATACTGACTTTTTATATGGCGCACTTCGCCGCAATCCAGAGGTTACAAACTTTTTAAAATGTGTCTTTTTTACAAGCTTTTATTTAACTTGCAATGTTTGTATACTTGTTTGTTTGTATGTTCGGGTGAAATCTTGCAAATGAATTGTAAAGCAGTTATCTTAAACCGATTAAGATGTAATTTGCATATCGTGGGCCTAATTATCAAACTTCGTATCTCCGTTTGGTCAAACTTTACAGGAGGAAGAAAAAACTTTTTTATTTTTTTAAGTATTTTTATTTTTTGTAAATAGCAAGAAAACTAAAATCAAGTAGGAGATACGAGTGATTCCATCGTTTTCGTTACGGATTTTTACGCTAGATGGCATCAAAACAAAAAAATTCGGAAATTTTGGAGTTACGAAGTTTAATAATTAAGCCGACGATATACGTTTATTAGTGAAATACATTTACACAAGTTTAAGATCGCGACAATTTTTTTTAATTTAAATTTTGTAGGCATTGGTGGTTTTGTCTAATAGGGGAAAGGAAGGTAAAACGGACCACTTAACTTATTTCAGTCCCTTTATAATACTGATACCAAATAAGTAGTTCCAAATCATGGTATTCCTATCGTAAATAAAAGAAAAAATATACTTGACACTCGATTATCAATATTTAGAAAAAAGGTTCATAGCCTCTGACTTAAGATTGTATGGCGCATTTAGCCGAAATTCGGTTTTAAATACATAGATTCTTCTAGAATGTGGCTACGAAAAAAAACAAAATGGCATGCGTTTAGTTGCTTGTTTTCTTAAAATAATATAGGACTGTTTTTATTCTGATGCTTTATTATTGCGTTTTATTAATACAAGGCGCACTTTCCCGATTTGTCGGCAAAGTGCGCCGGGTCAGACTGTTTTCAAATTTTATGCTAAAATTCATTAATTTGCCGTCAGATTCCAATGACACGACATTAGTTGTTGTTGCAAAACATCACAGATCCTTATGGTAACATGATTTAGTGTCACTCGTGAACTTAAGCACAAATAATATTGCACCAAAGTCAACTATGAAAAAAGTATGGCGCACTTTGCCCCCATCACCCTAACATTACAAAAGTTTCGCCTTCTTAATTCTCGATCTCATATTACTATTAAGTACTCGTATGTAATGACATAATATCAGGTTTAGGCATAAAATATTTACCATCATTCTAATACGCAATCTATTATCGTTTAATATATTTATACTACTTTACTCATTATATTTTACAGTCAAAGTATCCTCACATTGTTATGTCAAGCATGCCTGAAATGAATGATAAGACATTATCTTAGCCTAATTTTTAATCAGCTTTTCTGTTACTAACCACTTTAGACAGATACTGATAATATTTCGGTTGTAAAAGCTACTATAATACGCTGAAATACGCTGTATGTTGCAGTCAGTAAGTAAGTATGTACTCGTCAATAGATACACCTAGACACTTACGATTATACGTAGGTAAGTTTGTAAGAAAATCCTCGCGAGTACCTAGCATGGAGTAGCATGATGGAATTAGTTGAAAGTTGAAAACTTTAATAACTTGGTGCGTAAATAGGTGTTGTGCTGCTACCACAGCCTATTTATCAGTAGAAATAAAAGTATTTTGGAAACTAAAATAGATCTGAAACATAGTTGGATATATTACAAACTAGCTGATGCCCGCCCGACTTCGTCCACGTCGATTTATCTTTAAAAATCCTGCTTGAACTCTTTGATTTTCCGGGATAAAAAGTAGCATATATCATTCTCAAGTAAATCCATGCAAGAAATCACGTCGATTCGTTGCTGCGTGATATACCTAATATTCGTAAGGAAAGTAAGTTGTAAGGACTAATAGGGATAAGTAGTAGGATATTACGCTACTGACGGGATACTTATCACTGTGTGTGTGTGTGTGTGTGTGTGTGTGTGTGTGTGTGTGTGTGTGTGTGTGTGTGTGCGCGTTTGCGTGCGTGCGTGACACCGGAAGCTTAATAATAGGGTCTCGTTCACGCCCTTTAGGAGAGGCAGCTCTAGCCCATGTAGCGCCCGTGTGCAATCAATATCTTGGCACCTGAATACTTACAGTACAAGAATACCGTTTGACTTACAGTTATAATTTCACCAGTGAAAGGAAATTCACGTGCAAAAAATGACGCAATTTTAAATGATGTCGGAAAGCAAGCAATCGCGGCTTGGCGCGGTGCCCCCTACAACCCTACAACGCACCCTGCACCATAGGTAAAGCCGGCACTGCCTTTAGGTACGGAATCCTAAAATTTATCAACTTTATCCGCAATCAAAAAAGTGGTGCGGCACAGTGCCGTAAATAGCCTTTTCTGCGCCCTGTGCGAGTTTCTATAACTGCGCCCTGTTCGAGCTTCTATAACTGCGCCCTTGTTTTTTTTTTTTAGATATTAAAGGTACCCGAGCTAGAGCAATGCTATGTATAGATCTACTTTATTTCATTCAGGGTTATAAAATTAAGCACAAGGACCTTGGGTGTTGGTGGACAAATCATCTAATATTTTGGAAGAAAAATCTATTTTTTTAAAGAACTAGAACTGATGTGGGCAAACAAGCACTAGGGGCGCAGCGGGAACTTATCAGGAGCAAACCGAAAAAATAATATTCCTGCCTGGTCTGGCCATTCTTGCGCCCCCCAGAGTCTACGCCCTGTGCCTGGGCACCGGTGGCACCGCCCTATTTACGGCACTGCGGCAGCAAAAACAACTTTGTATTACCTAACAGTATCTGCTATCCCTTTGTTCTCACAACAAAGTTGGTAATTTTTTCCACGTCTATTTGGTGAACCCGGTATCTCGCGCTTTACGTCGCGCTATAAAGTATTGTCACGCCCTCGATAACAACGAATCACACACCAGCAACGTAGTGGACGCATGACAGAATATAATATAGGCTATAAATTATTATTTATTACAGTTGACGATTAGGTACACGTTTTATCGACATGTATTATTAACAATCCGAAACGATTTATTAGGTACTTCTATCTAATTAACGGTAGTTTTATAAAGGACAGTTATAATATCAATCACTTTAAGAACAAGCTCAAATTACACATCATTACTTCCTTAATCCTACATCCTATTATTAATTTATATTATATTAATTAATTAATATTAATAAGTATATATAATATTTATGGGGTAATTTTATTATATGTATAACTGTTTGTAAAATTTATATGTTATTTTATATTAATTTGTTATATATTTTTTCTTGGGTTTTTATTGCCTGAAAAAAAAAATATTTTATATTATAAATGTTAAAGTGTAGATGTTTGTTACTCAATCACGTCGCAAAGACTGAATCAATTCTGCTGAAATTTGGCACAGAAGTAGATCATAGTCTGGAATAACATACACGCTACTTTTTATCCCGGAAAATGAGAGAGTTCCCGCGGGAATTAAAAAACCTCAGTCCACGCGAACGAAGTCGCGGGCATCAACTTGTAATATTATAAATACGAAAGTGTGTTTGTTTGTTGGTTTATCGTTCAATCCCGCTGCAACAGAGCTATCAAAATATTAAAGAAAGTCAAAGACGTCCCGCGGGATTTTAAAGGTTCTACTTAATACATCATTCGAATATTCTTTAGGTTGCATAAATAAGATATTTCACAGTTCTAACAGTTGGTAGGTTAGTAACACCTACTATGTTTATGGTTCTAAGTTCTAACATTTCAGATTTAAAATGTAGGTATTCCAGCGCCAGAAATGTGATTTGAGAGCATCAACCACTTCGTAGCCTATATTTTAAAGCTGCTATCAGTTATCACCAATTTTGATAACGATATATTATGTATCTAATGATGTATGAAGATATAATGTATCTAATGATGTATAAAGATATATGTATATAATAAATAATAGATTGTCACTAGCTGTCACGCCCCCAGTAATTAGGTACGAATCACATACCAAGAACGTATGTAATGCATGCTAGGAGGATATAATCTAAATTAAGTATATCCTTCAAGATTGCATGCAACCATCATGCAACATATTTGAGATTACAAGCGATATCGGCGCGATTTACTTTCAATCCGAAATCAGTTGGCAGACCCGCCACTAGGTGGACCGACGACATCAAAGAGTCGCAGGGGGCCACTGGATTCAGGCGACGCAAGACCAAGGCCTGTGGAAGTCCATGCAAAAGACCTAAGTCCAACAGTGGACTTCTATCGGTTGATAAAGAAGAAGAAGAAACAAATGATTCCCACGTGAAATGGTGCCAAAGATCATCTGGTCTTTATATTCTTTGATGGTGCTAAGAATTCTGGCTGCATTTTCCAGATCACGCCAAAACCCGATAAAACATGTCTGAGTGCATTGACTGATTTCGTTCAATGAGACTTTATGTATTTTTAAAGGTTTCATTAAACTCACTAATCTGATTTAAAAGTTCATCTCATTAATTGAAAACGATGTTATTTTGATTCAGTTTTATAAATATAAAGTTTATCGTAAATGACTTTTACTCTTTTTTAGTTCGTACGTGAGATATTTTAAGAGTAAACATATTTTTTTCTGTCTTAGTTTGACTAAAAATAATACTTCCATGTCTTATCTGTATTATTATAAAGCAACATATTGTACCTATTTCTGTAGATAATTTTTTTTAACTGTTCCAGTTAAAAAAAATTATCTACAGAAATAATATCTAAGTCGGGCGATTTTGTAAAAATTAAATATTTATTTGAGTACCAATTTTTTTTTGAAAACCGTTTTGTGCTGTCAAATTAATAATAAGAGATTCTTTCACAATCGCACCACAAAAAGCCTATGTATTTGTGTGAGAACAGCTAAAGCACATAATGAAGAAATTAAGAAAAAAATATTAAGTACATGAAATTATTCCTAGATAATTTTAATACTTTTATCTAATTAAGATATTTTATCAATCAATTTACGAAAATAAATACAAATTAAAGAGTCGAAATGTGACGCACAGAAATCATAAGTATGTTATGTATAAAATAAACAGTTAAAATAAACTACGTAGATGTGATGCGTAATGAACGCGTATCAATGATGCAATATTGATTTTTTTTTTATTCGATGACAAGATAGCCCTTGACTGCGATCTCACCTGATGGTAAGTGACGATGCAGTCTAAGATGATAGCGGGCTAACTTGGAAGGGGTATAGCAGTGTAAATTCAACCCATACCCCTACTCGGTTTCTACACGCCATCGTGCCGGAACGCTAAATCGCTTGGCGGCACATCTTTGGCGGGTGGTTACTAGCCACGGCCGCAGCCTCCCACCAGACCAGACCAGAGACAATTTAGAAATTATAAATTTCTTAATTGCCCCCGCCGGGAATCGAACCCGAGACTTCCCAGTTATAAGATCACAGCGCTCACCACTGCGCCAGGGAGGTCGTCAATTAAGGGAGGGATTGTTAATAATTGCATATTTAGATATATAACTTGCTAATTATGATGTTTTTATAATATTTTTCTATAGGTTCTAATGTCTTACCACAGTATAAAGCTACACTACATAGTAGGTACCATCGTAGCTAAAATTATTACTACAATCAATCTTATTTTATTAATGTAACTAAATCGACTGCGAATATCAAAACAAACTCCATGTTTTGATTTCCTATTGGCGATAAACATAATCTGTAACAGTACAAGATGTATATAAGGTACCATGTGTATATAACATTTTAGAAACCACACACCACACTACAGTTAGTGCTTACAGTACAGACGTACAAGATGTCGAGGGAAGACTCAATGCGGATACTTAGAAAATTCTTCGTGGATATATTTTTAATATCTGGTTGTAAGTACATAACTACTTGAGTCATTAAAATATGGGTAATTAGATACTTTAATGGGTTTTTTCCAGGATTCACGCGTATGCTACCCCCCATAAAAAGTCAATCCCTCACTAAAAATTAAAATTAAGTATTTTTATTTTTAATTAACTAATTTTTTCTTTATTTCTTCTATTTTATTTACCATTATAAGGATTCAGTTTATAAAAAAGTATTAGTTTTTTAAAAAGTATTAGAATTTAGTTTCTTTTATGAGTTTTTCCTAGATGGGTAATTTATTGGAATCCTAACAGTTTATCTCCTTTAGGTATTCTTATGGCTTGCTAAAAAAATTGCTGAAGTACAATTTAACTATTTATAAAAAAGTTAAATAACTCGATACCCGTGGATACTAATCACGATTGAACTAATATTAATGTGTTAATTAAATTAATTAAATTATATAACTTAATAAAAAAAATTATAATAAGTATAAAAAAACTTCGATATCCATAATAAAGATAACACCATAATAAGATATGTAAATATAAGTTAGTATATAATATATATACTAACTATTTATAAGAATAAGATTTCCTATTTGTGATTATAGTTTATCAAGTATCGTAAATAGCACAAAGATTTATTTTCCGACGCTTATATAGCGGGGAATAAATAATATTATCTTTAGTTAGTGAGTTGGTCGACATAGTCAACATGGCCCATCAAGAATCAATACGTGTGGTCAAGAAGTTTTTTGTAGATGTATTTTTAATATCTGCATGTAAGTGACTTGTAATCATTATTTCATAATGATATAATTAAAAAATTCTTAAACCCAAATTATCTTCTATAAGATAATATAATATTATAAAAAACCTTTATTTCTATTACGATTGCAATCATTGTTGAAATCATTTATCACAATTAATTCATTATATACATATAATTACTATATTTTTTTAATAAAAATAATTAATAGGAATGTCATAAGTATATTAAAATTAAATGTCAAAAGTTTATTAAAATAAATTATTACTTAAATTAAAATTTAATAAATTTATAATAATATTATACTACAACTATTTCTAAAATTAAAACTATTAATAATAATAATTATTTCTAAAATTAAAACTAATATAAACCTAAAACCTCATCGATGTCACCGCAGCGCGGCATAGTACCCAAGATGCTGGCAGCATTGCCCCTTTGAATGGCCAAACTAATTCTTTGGCCAAGGTAGCTGCCAGCTCTTGGATCCCCGGTGGACTCGATGATCTTTTTACATAGCTCTCCAAAAAGAGCTCGAGCCCCCGGGCCCCACGGCCCCAAGGTCTCCACCCCAAAAGGCACAAATACGAAACTACCATCAAGATTTTCATATTTGCGCCTCTTGGCCTGTTCGGCGCTAGTAGCCGCCGCACCCGCCACAGAGGAGGTCGCCTGTAAATGGGATGCAGCTAAAGTGTCTGCACACGTGGCATCCCAAACAAGCGACCTTCCCTTACTCCAAGGCACCAACGTCATACCATCCGGCCTCCTGCCATCGCTACGCGCCAAGCCAATAGGCTCTAATACAGCTGCTATAATAATTACTTAAATTAAATTAAACATTAAATATAATGTCACGTAAAAGTCGCCTCTACGGCGTAGGCCTCCCCTAGATCTTTCCAAAGCTTTCGGTCGCGAGCTTGTCGCATCCAGTCCGGAACACATCTCTCCTGGAAAATATCTCGCCACCACTTTCTTTGTCGTCCTCTTTTCCTTTTTTCTATTTCTTGGAATCCATTCCGTTATCTTTTTAGTTAATGTAATATTATACATAATTATAAAATAGCTAGTTTTTAAATATAATAATGAATGACGTGTAAAAAAAAACAAATCTGCTCATTCTCGTCCAACAGAGCAAGATTAATAATAAATAAATAAAGCAACCCATATCAGACAACAATTTCTTATAAGACATTTCTCATAAGACACAAGAAATTTTCTTATAATGTACAAAAGACCTTAGAGTGAACCGCTAATTTATTTCAATTTTACAATTCCGCAGTGGTGTTATGCATATATGCGACAAACAACCTGTGGGAGCCCTTCGAGCGAGGGTTCTTCTGTGACGACGAGAGCCTCATGTTCCCCTACAGGAACGACACCGTCACCACGCCGATGCTCAGGATATTTGGACTGAGCCTACCCATACTAGCTGTGAGGATCCTACTAATATTATAAATGCGAAAGTTTAAATGTATGGATGGATGTTTGTCATTCAATCACGTCGCAAAGACTGAAGCGATTTTGCTGGGCACAAAGTTAGATTGTAGTCTGGATTAATATATAGGCTAGCTATCCCGAAAAATAAGAGAGAAAAAACCTCAATCTGCGCGAATGAAGTCGCGGGCATCAGGTAGCAAATAATATTTCTATTATATTTTATCCTTATTTATCAACCCATAAACGTCCACTGCTGAGCAAAGGTCTCTTGCAGCAAAGGTCGTTTTGCGTCATTTCATGCCGTCGGTCTACCTAATGGGGGGTCTGAAAACACTGCGCTTCCCGGTTCGGTAAAGGAGCTTAATCTGATTTAGTTAATTTTATTTATTAATTAATCGAGAGAGTTACAATTTTAGGGCATATTGCAGTTGTATAGTTCTTTCAATTCACGAGGGCGTGTGAGCTTTGTTTGCGGTTACGTCCTGTACCTACATGCACATTGCGGTATGCGTGCCTGTCAGGAGCCTAGGTGGGAGCTGTTAGACGAGAGCAAGCTCTTGCTCCCACTTATATAGTTACGACACACACACACAACCATGAGCCACGCGCCCTCGTGAATTGCAAGAACTTATAGCATCTAATCATCGATAATCGTGAACGGGTGCCACCAACGTAAATGGGTCTGCTTTGTGTCTACCCATCTTAACATGTGTTAGGTTGTGGTAGGTGTGCATTTTTGAAACTTCTTTGTGGAAACACTGTGTGCATAGCATAGTTTTGTTAACCATTGTAAAAAATTTTTTTGAAGAGAGCAACTGCTGAGTTTCTTGTCGACTCTTCACAGCAGAATCTGCATTCCGAACCGGTGGTAGATTTATGACGTGTCATAAGAGCTACAAGTTGGCCTACATGAAATAAATAAATTTTGATTTGATTTGATTTAATTAATTGAATAAATGTGTACCTTCAGTTCTTCCTCTGCGAGTGGGTGCTCCTCCGCAAGGAAGTGGATGACCAGCGCATCCTCAGCATCTGCGTGCCGGCGTGGTTGCGCGGCTTCTACTGCCCGCTGGCCTCCTTCGGCTTCGGCACCTGCTTCATCGAGCTCACCACCAACGTCGCCAAGAACGTCATCGGGAGACCTAGGCCGCATTTCTTTGACGTAAGCTACTTTAGTCGTAGGAATCGTTCAACATAATGCCCCTGCTTCACCTGCGCCGTAACGCGTAAATTAACACTATAATAAAGACATTATTTTATTTGAGCGCAGCCGTTAACACTAACATTAATGCAGATGGAGCAGTAGCATAACAAAAACAAATAGAAGTAAACCTCCGAAATAGGTACATATCAAAAATTACGCTTCTTCCATAAGAGTATAGACCCCTTTGCAAATTGGCAGACTTCACTTTTAAGAACACTATGAGGAATCTTAGGCGTTCAGGTTTCCTCACGATGTGTTCCTTCACTGTTGAATACAATATATGATATTTAATTTTTATTATAGTGACATCATTGACTTATTATACATATTAATAAATACGTATATTTCGTTTTTCTGGCAGTATATTATGTATTTTAACTCTTTTATTTCACGAGGACTCGTGGCTCATGGTAGTGTGTGTGTGTCGTAAGTGTAAGAAAGAGCTCGCTCGCTGCTGACCGCTCCCACCTAGGCTTCTGCAACACGCACACTTACGCAATGTGCACTCGACGTAACCACAAGTAAAGCGTCCGTAACGTCGTGAGATAAACGTACTATAACTGAGCATGAGCGCGGCGGGAGGAAAGTAAAACATTTCTTGCGCATCTATAGGTCTTGTAATGTCTTATATGATTCTTTCATCGTGCATGTCTTTTGTCTCCAGCTCTGCAAACCCTCGATAGACTGCAGCCTACCAGAGTGGCAGAAGCGCTACGTGCAACCTAACGAGTACCACTGCACGGGCGAACAGACGGACAAGTTCGTAGACATGCACATGTCTTTCCTTAGTGGGCATTCTGCTTGGTCCGCCTTCACCATGTTTTACTTGGCTGTGAGTACTTACATCTGAGACTTTTTTACTTTTTAGTTTTTAACCGACTTCCAAAAAAGGACGAGGTTCTCAATTCGTCGGAATATGTTCTGCCAAACTGACTAATATCCTCCTATCCCCTCCAAATAAGTGGAAAGCTTTTGCTAAGAGTGGGTACGACAATAGTGCAACGGGTGGGATTCGAACCTGCGACCTTTCAATTTTGAGTCCGCATCTTTAACCATTGGACTATTGAGGTTTTAATTAATTAATAAATAAAATTAACTAAATCGGGTTCAGTTCCTTTACTGTACCGGAAAGCGCAGTGTTTTCCTTCCCCCCCATTAGGTGGACCGACGACATCAAAAGAGTCGCAGGAAGCCGTTGGTGACGCAAAACGAGGCCTGTGGAAGTCCATGCAAGAGACCATTGTTCAGCAATGGACGTCTATGGGTTGATAAATGCTTAACGGCAGGATCTCCGAAAACAGCCTGTTTTTGATTCAATAGTAAACAATCAAATATTCTTTGTTTTGATAGGTTAAAAATATATGTTGTAGTTTAATACACGTTCTAAATTATTTTACCGTTCAAAAGTCCATATTTTGAACTTCACTCGATCAAATAATATTCCGAAAACAGTGTAGTTTTTTAATCAGGTTCAGGTTGTATTTATAGTATATCATAGTTAAACTAAAAAAAAAATGTCAAAAAATAGGCAAAAGCTTTTAGAAGAATATTTTACCGTTAATTTTTCTCTAAAAAGTTTACTTTTTTTTTGTCATGACTAAACACTTTTTTTATAACAAATTGGCTCGTGCACCTCACTTCAATTGCTTGCAAGTTACTGCGGCCGAAGATCGTGCCCTTAAGAGTTGTCCTCTAATTTTACAGCTGTACCTAGAAAAGAGGATGGTGTGGCGCGATACCCGCGTCCTTCGACACGTGCTGCAGTTCGTGGCGGTGATGCTTAGCTGGTTCACCGCGCTGTCTCGCGTGTCCGACTACAAGCACCACTGGAGCGACGTGCTGGCTGGATACTTCCTTGGAATGACCTTCGCTGTGCTCATAGTACGTAATAAACAGTGGAAGTAGTGCAATTTGGGATAAACGACCGCAAACATTATCATAGTATGGATGTGACTGCGGGATTGCGGGAATATGATCCCGCATTTGTTTTTAAATACCTACTTATGTACAGCTTTCTATTTATAACCGACCAGGGATAACCGACCAAACAAGGGATAATATTTCTGAAGGTCTAGCTCATTGTTACATTAAAAAAAGTCTTGGAATGATAGAAATTATTTATTTAATTTATTATATACCAGCCCTCCGGTCAGCAGTAGGCTAGTTCTAGGAGACGGATGACTGGTCCCTAATTAATGGTAAAATATCTATGTATCTTTCGCTTTCACAGTTTATTATTTCAATATTAGGTATATTTCCAACGAACTCTGTATTTTGATGTTTAAATTAATCATCTATAAAGGTATTTTTGACTTGAAACAAAGGAGGTTATCAATTTCTTAAATAACATAGCTTGTTATTTATATTTTATAAAAAAATTGTTTTTCAGTGGACTTGGGGTACGGATATTTTGGAGCCAAAACATAAACACCAATCGCTTCCACAACACGAGTTATCTTCAGTACACCATGGGGCTGGACAAATAGCGGCGCCTGCGTAGTTCACGCTTAGTTTGAAAGATATAACTATATTAGTTATATTATAGAAATTATTTTTAATAAGACACATTTAGTTTTTACATACCTCTACGTATTCGCTAAGATGTAGAGTTCGTTGTTTGTATAAATATAACCGGTCAAATGCAAGCCGGACTTGCATACGAAGGGTTCCGTACTAAAAACGCCGAAAAAAACACGCTTTTAGTAGGGGAGCCCCCTTTAATTTTTAATTTAATTGTATTATTTGTTGTTAAAGCGGCAACAGAACATTCTCTAAAATTTCAACTGTCTACCTATTATGAATCATGAGATACAGCCCGCTGACAATCATATGGACATACGGACAGACGGATGGACAGCGGAGGCTCAGTAATAGGGTACCGTTGGTTACGCTTCGGGTACGGAACCCTAAATAACTTTCGCCCGCATTTTCGTCCGCGTGGATTTAAGTTTAATGAAAAATCTCGCGAATTCCCTCTGTTTTTCCGGGATAAAAAGATATGCATGCAAAAAAATTGCTTCTTTCCTGCGTGATTGAAGGATAAACCAAGAAACAAACACACTCGCATTTTTTTTATATTAGCGGAACGCGTGGGGATTGAACCTGCAACCTTTAAGTTTTCAGTCCGCACCTGTAACCGTTGGGCTATTGAAGCTTAGGATGACTGACGATTCCATCGCACTATGTGTAAGTCTGTGAAATATGTTGTAGCAAAAACATAAAGCAGACAATTTGCTTTGCATAAGGCAAAGTGCCGAAATAATCTGTATATAAAACTAATTTTATTAATTAAGTTGTATCATAATTTTGTAAATACCTTTACGTGTAGAAATAATTAATTAAGTAATGCTTTATATGAACATAAAAAATAAAAAAATAAGATTTTACTTTGTTTTTTATTTCATCCGCAAAACGATATACCTACTCTGAATCAGCCTTATATGCATTCGCTTGGTGGCACATCTTTGACGGGGGGATGGTAAATAGCCACGGCCAAAGCCTCCCACCAGAATATTAGTTTTAACCATTACCTACGCAGTGCATTTTCAGGAGAAGCAATGCTTATCTGTCTTACAAAGTTACGCCTCTGGAAATGACATAGGTAGCTATGGTATGCCCCAATTCTATGTGTATAGGTATGGGTTTAATTTACACTACTATACCCTTTCCAAGTTAGCCCGCTACCATTGTCACTTACCATCAAGCGAGATCGCAGTCATGGACTATCTTGTCATCAAATTATAAAAAATTGTCATTCATTTATTTTAAGTGGTGTACAAGAAAAGTATATTCATTCAATTTTGAAACTTCATTGTGGAAACACTGTATACATAGCATAGTTTTGTTACCTATTGTAAAAAAAAATCTTTTTTGTATAGAGCAACCGCCGAGTTTATTGCTGGCTCTCCTCGGCAGGAAGGGCATTCCAAACCAGTGGTAGATTCATCGACAATTCAAAAGCACTTGTAAAAGTTTATTTGAATAAAAAATATTTCTATTCTATTCTATTCATTGACTTTGAATGGTCCAAATTGAAACAAATTTTATTTTCCTTTATTTGATTTCGCTATCGATCGGTCACGCAGCGCCACTACGCTAAAACGAAAGCGGTGACTCGGATACGCATCTCTTTTTGTATTAATTAGCTTTTTAAAGCGATCTTAACTGAGTTAGTGCGGGTCAGTGGTTATCTGTTTCACAGGGTTTTTGGAAACGCAGTTCCGAGTACCCATGTAGTGCGAATTGATTTTTTTTTTATTCGATGACAAGAAAGTACTTGACTGCAATCTCACCTGTTTAATAATATTCTATTAATTCACGAGTAAAATGTAGACAAAGTTTTCTCGTGACGCGCATCTTAGCCCTACTGGGCTCAGTAGTGACTAGTGAGCCATCGATGGGTTGCTGGTGAAAAAAAATCTATTCTATTCATAAACGTCCACAGTTTGATGTAGTCTCTTGAAAGGATAGCCACAGAACAAAATATTGTGCCGCCTATATTCAACGGCTGCCAATGAATCGCTTAAGATCGTCCGTCCATCTAAAAGGCGGGTCAAACGAGGTGCATCGGTATTGCCATTCCTGCACAACGTACCCAATTCATTAAAAGGAAATGAACATAATTTCCAAGTTTTGTTAGATGTTATACATTGCTAGTTGGATACTTCCAGGAGCCTGATATGCCAGGAATAATTATTTATTTATGTAACGAATACAGCGGACTTATCAGCAGGCTGTTTGAGGTAAATTTTTATATATGTCTTACAGAAATTTTTAAATAAAAAAAAAGATTCATACTGATATAGGTAATTAAATGTCATTAGGTCCTTAAATATATATACTTATGGGAACCTCAGGTTTTTGTTGTGCTAGAATTTAAAATAGGCATTACTAGTGAATATATACCTACATAAAATTAATATTAAGAAATGACATTAATACACCAACACTTACAAAACTTTTATACAGTGTTTTGTTATTAATTTTGTCGGTATTAGCTATCGAATTTTTTTTTACTAAATGTCGGATTCTGACGTACAGTATTAACACATAAACAATATTTATATAATAAAAGTACAATTTATTATAAGTAACGTACTACTTATTATAACGTTGTCTACGGTACCTTGCATGAATTTGAAAGCGATGATATCAAAATGTAGTCAAGATTTTCAAATTGTCTTTAAAAATCTCACGCAGGCGCAGCGTGAAACCCGTTGATGTCTTTTGTATCTAATCTTTTCCTATCTCAGGAAAGTCTCGAGTGTTTCACCTGTGTTTGATGTAAGTATGTTTAACGTGAATAAAGAATTTATAAAATCAAATCAATCAACACACATGGAGAAAATAACAATTTTTTTCTGGTGGGAGGCTCTGGCCGTGGCTAGTTAGTTACCTTCCTACCGTTAAAGACGTGCCGCCAAGCGATTTAGCGTTCCGGCAAGATGGCGTGTAGAAACCAATTAGGGGTACGGGTTGAATCTACACTGCTATACCCCTTCCAAGTTAGCCCGCTACCATCTTAGACTGCATCGTCACTTACCATCAGGAGAGATCGTAGTCAAGGACTATCTTGTCGAATAAAAAAAAGTTTCAGTAGATCCATTTGATTATAAGTTTTTGCCTAAGACCTGGTGAAAACGCATTTCAAAGTATAAACGGGGTGTTTTCTATGCAAAGAACTCTTGAACCCCGGCAGCGTAGTACATGCTAGGTATACGATGCAATCACCTGTATTGCCGGCCTGCGATGACTTTGTATTTACCAGCTCTCTTAAAATATCAACTCTATTTCTTGGATATAGAGTTTAATTTAGTCATAATGGTTTCGTAAAAGGCTATATTAGTAGAGTTTACTTTCTCCAACAGGCGATTTGGTTCGGAATGCCCGATGTACTGCCCGCGCCGCTTCTTCGCTACCTTCGCAGTCATAGATTAGTCAACTTTTAATAACCTCGTAGGTATTGGCTCGTAGACAGGTCATAAAAAAATCGTAGACTTCTGAAAGTAGAATTCAAAATTCACTTCTTCTACGTTCGTGTTATTTATTTTTACCGGTTAACAAATTAAACATTTAAGTACAACTTTTTTGAATTTTTAAAAAGAAGAAGAAATAATAACTTAATTTGGATTTTTTTATCTATGGACACGTAAGTAAGTTTTTTTGCTAAATTGGTTTTTCCAAAGTTTTTCAAAACTTAAAAGTTCTGAACTGAAACGAAATAGAGGAAAAAGAAAAACTAATATGATTAATATTATTTATAGGTATTATGCGTACCCAATAACGATAAAAATCATCATCAAAGGGCAAGTTAGAGCAAGGGTTATCAGTGTTACATAATAATACCAATCAGCATATCATCTAGAATCTGTCCGATATTCGATAGCGAATGACGAATTGCTGAATCTGTCACAATAATCAGTAGGTATTATCGAACCACAATCAAGATTATGTCTATTCAATATACAGTTTGTTATTATTATTGAGTTAATCAAAGTGAAAATGATGTTTTATATTAATTGTCTGAGTCGTTAAAACTACACTAAGGTGGTTCGGGTTAACCTATACACTGATGGAGCCAGACGATAGATCCTAATGGAGGTAATCCTAAGTATTACAGGATCCATCCTGACCAATAGTGGGTGACAGTGAACTCCTTAGCCTAGGCACTAGGAACATTTTAACTTTCGAAAAGTAAAGGTAAAGTTAACGACAGCAAGAATGTATGAAAATGACAGAAGCGCTCCTGCCATTTTAATACATTCGCGTTGACTTCACCCTTACTATTTGAAAGTTAAAATATACGTGCTTAGGATACAGTGCTATTCAATACCCTGGTGGTTTCTAGTGTACTCTATCACCTCTATCTCCACTAAGACATAACTATCTCTACCAAAATAAAAAATTCATATAAAATCCAACTCTCACAGAGACCACTTATATCCACGTATTGAAAGGAACCTCAATAGCATATAAAAGGTTCTTTTATCTTTGCCGTAGCGAGACCGGCCGTAAACAATCGCGGGCAGTCCACGGCCGGTCCCCGCGAACGCCGCGCGTCCTATCGCGACATGATAAATGACCTAAACAACTGTCAAACTAAGTCATAGACAAGATTCGTTCTTTTTAAGTGTTTTCCTATGTACCGTTGCGTTTCTTTGAGGTTTCTTTTATTCCGTTAGTGCTGTGTTGTGCGATTACATTGGTGTACACGTAATGTATTTAGATTTACAGTAAAAGGTACCGCGTAAGCAGATTTTAATGATGGCAATCTCATGGTAGTGGTACGAGTCGAAAAGGTTATTTAACAATGATGGAATGATGCTGTTATTCGTGTTTTTTTTTTGCCCTGTTTTTTACTAAAACTAAATCTAAGTCTTATAATGTTACCTGTGTAGATACATACGTCTATCAATCTTTACAGTAGGTAAATTAAGTTATTTACCATTCAACACCTTATAGCACCTAATAAAATATTTACCTAGTAGGTACCTGATAGGTACATATAATTGAGTTTTGAGCGCAAGGATGCCTTTCAAGGTTTTTAGTCAGTCAGAGTTTAAATGATTTTTAGGTATGGTTTAAAAATAAAATGTACTATTGCTACGACCCATCTGATTGTTATAATTTCCATTTTTATACTATTCTGTTATCAAATCTAATTACAGGCTACTTTTCCTCAGCTCTCTTAAACGGTAAATAAGTGTATTATTGCAGAAACACGTAAACGACACCCTAAACCATCGTTAAACACACCCGGGGCGTTCTTTCCGCACGCTGGCAATAAAACCGTAGTAGGCACAACCACAAGTGAAAAACGAAACTTTAAAACGTCTTAAGCGCCCGGCTAAGGACGTCGTTCGCGCTTTTCGCCGAAATTTTTACTGCGATTTGTTTACCTTTTGAGACAGCTAAAGAAAAATAGACTAAATCTACCCACCTACCTAACCTAAGTTACTAAGAACGTTATCAGTCGTGGCTTCAGGTTCTCTACCTCAATTTATGACCCGCATAGCCTTAAAAGAGCCTTATCATTTTACTTGAAATTAAATGTGAAGCAACTAAAGCTAACTAAGGATAATAAATAGGTATACCTAACTTTAAAATTAAATAAACATTGGTATAAATAGCTAAGCGGGTGTATTGGTAAAGAAAACCTGTTTTTAGTGTTTGGATCATTCTGCTCACGTAAATAGGTATTTTAGAGACACATGTGTACGTACCTATATCTATGACCAACGCCGATATAAGGTAGGTAGGTATATATAGTTACTTCGAGAACAAATATGTCACTAGTAGGTGGTAACTTACACCTGTGACAATTTTCTAATGTTATATATTTATAACTTTGCCGAATCTGACTCTTTTTCACCTTTTCCCTCAAAACAAACCCCCCTCTAACAAATAATGGATGGATGTTTCTTACCTATTTCTTCACGCCACAACGAATGCACCGATTTGGCTGAAATTTGGAATAGAGACAGCTTTATACCCAGGATTAACACGTTGGCTACATTTTATCCCAGAAAATTAAAGTTCCCACGGAAATTGAAAACCTTAATACACGTGCACGAAGTCGCGAGCATCATCAAGTCTACCATATTTTAAAGAATTATCTAAAAAGTACCTAAAACTGAGACTACATTATGTACGTTTAAAAAAAGGTCGAACTACATTCGACAAATTATAAGTACCTACCTACTCGTAGAACTAAAAAAAAATGCTTCAAACATAATTTAATTAGACTCGATTTCAAATACCGTTATCATCTGAATTAAATCAAAGAGTAATAAGAAATCGACAACAGTTTTTGTCAATGACAAAAAATTACGTGACTGAATAAGCTGAACAAGCTTTGATCTTCGCCAAACTGGATAAATTAAAAAAACACCTCACAAAAAATGTTCAATGGTCCTATTCAGTTGCTAGAAAGTGCAAAAAATTAGGGGCAGAGTACCTACCTATACTGTCATTATTTTTTTGTACTTTCTAGCAATGGACATACTATAAAAGCCTATGGAAGCCTAATCCAATTTTTTTCCGTATGTAAACGGTAAAGACGCCCTTCTTCGTCAACATTAAACTATAATTTGTATAAATAAAAAAAATCTTCTAGAAAAAGTTGTTTAAAAAAAATATAATGCATAGGTAGCCTGCCGGTATGTAAAAGCCGTCTTGGCTTATCTCTATCTAGCAGCTAGCGTCTACCAATGAGATGCGAGTATTTTGTTCCTTAGACGTTCAACATATGAAAAAAATCATTTGCTGTTCATTCCTTTAATTATCTAACCGATCGCAACGATCCGCCAGACAAAAGGCGCCTTAAGCACATCCTTAACGACCCCGACGAAAAGATTACGACTGACAACGCACCCGTATCAGGTAGGGCCACACACATCGTCAAACGCTTCACAGAATCTTCGCCGGCGAAGACGAGGCTCCCGATTTCTAACGTCACCCGGGAAAGAATCCTTGCCACGATATCGGGGACGTAGGGGCTAATTTAGTTCAGCAACTCCTCCCATTCATCCCAACGCCATCCTAAGCCAAGGTTCGAGCCTCACAGGAGGCGTCCCTTAGCAAGACGTCGTCCTCCGATGTCTTCGAGACCTAAGGCTCATTCTCCTGGCGATTCTTCACGCTTGCCCACCAGTCCGGTGACTCTATAGAGGCCGGCAGCATACTCCACCCGAAAAAAAAAATGGTGTTCGTTAGTCTGGCTAAAACTCAATATAATAATTTTATTTCATTTTGTCCGCCTTATAGCCCAGTCATTAAAGCCAAAACCCGAAAGTAATTAGTAACTTGATAAAAATTTTAGGGGGTTTTTAAAGAAGGTAAAATAACTTACCGTGTGATTTTGCAGTGTTGTGGGGTGTACGGAAAGGGTTGAAAAGGGGTGAAAAGGGTTTTTTGTTAATAACATTGCCAAAAAAATTAGTAACACGCTGCAAATTTATAATAAGGTTGTTCTTACCGTTTTGTAACGTTTATTAAATTTGCAGCGTTTTGCAACATACGGAACATTGTTTATTATTAAAAAACAATGAAATTTGTTATTAACATGGGTAAAAAAAATAGTAACACGCTGCAAATTTATAATTAGGTTGTTCTTACCGTTTTGTAACGTGTGTTAAATTTGCAGCGTTTTGCAACATACGGAACATTGTTTATTATTAAAAAACAATGAAATTTGTTAATAACAGGGGTAAAAAAGTAGTAACACGCTGCAAATTTATAATTAAGCTGTTTTTACTCTTTTGTAACGTATATTAAATTTGCAGCGTTTTAGTAATTAACAATGTTCCGTATGTTGCAAAACGCTGCAAATTGAATAAACGTTTGAAAACGGTAAGAACAACGTCATTATAAATTTACACCGAGTTACTAATTTTTTTTACCCCTGTTATTAATAAATTTCATTGTTTTTTTAATAATAAACAATGTTCCGTATGTTGCAAAACGCTGCAAATTTAATACACGTTACAAAACGGTAAGAACAACCTAATTATAAATTTGCAGCGTGTTACTATTTTTTTACCCTTGTTAATAACAAATTTCATTGTTTTTTAATAATAAACAATGTTCCGTATGTTGCAAAACGCTGCAAATTTAATAAAAGTTACAAAACGGTAAGAACAACCTTATTATAAATTTGCAGCGTGTTACTAATTTTTTTGGAAATGTTATTAACAAAAAACCCTTTTCACCCCTTTTCAACCCTTTCCGTACACCCCACAACACTGCAAAATCACACGGTAAGTTATTTTACCTTCTTTAAAAACCCCCTAAAATTTTTATCAAGTTACTAATTACTTTCGGGTTTTGGCTTTAATGACTGGGCTATTAATACAGGGATGGTTTAAAAACAAACAAAAATAGGGAGAACCCAAAAGAATAGCTGAAAAATCAAAAGCATCAAAATTGGTAATTTTTATAGGAATCATCACTTCGGATTAATTTTAATATATGGCGGGAGTGGAGCCGCGGGTAAAAACTAGTTTAACAATAGAAAGGAAGTAGCTACTATTCAATATTTACATTTAAATAAAACACTGCCTAAACCAAGCTGCCCCGGTTTGCCTTCGCCAATAATGTGGGCAAACGACATGCCAACTTTAGCAAATACAGGCTTTGAATGAGAACACATGTCAGTGAATGAAACTACAATATTGCTTTTTTAACCGACTTCCATAAAAAAGGAGGAGGTTTTCAATAGAATAGAATAGAAATATTTTTTATTCAAATAAACCTGTACAAGTGATTTTGAATCGTCGATAAATCTACCACTGGTTCGGAATGCCCTTCCTGGCGAGAAGAGCCAGCAATAAACTCGGCGGTTGCTCTTTTCAAAAATTGTTTTTTACAATAGGTAACAAAACTATGCTATGTATACAGTGCTTCCACAAAGAAGTTTCCTAAGTCGGACATACAATCCAATGCAGATTAAGATGGGTAGACAGAAAGCAGACTCATTCCCGTATTTAGCCGGTATATTTTTTCTTACGATGTTTTCCTTCAACGTTGAAGCATGTGAATTGCTTAAACGCACATATGAAGTCAGAGGTGCATACCCGGGATCCCCTAGCGATCTCCCGAATAGAAAACCGCAGTTCTAATCACGAGCCTATCGCTGCTCAGTAGGACTAGTAGAAGAAGTCTTCTTTAAGTCAAATTCACTTTCAACAAATGCACCTGTTAATTGGAATCAAACCCGATTGAGTAATACGTTATAGCTACAGGTAAAAGTGGTTCTAAAGTTCACAGCACCCACTCTCCACCAACGCTTTATCATCTACACCCATATACACCCATATATACATAATACACCTATTGACCAATACTGCCCAAAACAATCACCGAAGTAATAAGTGAGAATTTCATTAATTAAAACGGCTCAAGGTTCGCTCGGTTAAGAATCGATCGATTTCGAAAATGATGGAGTTTAGAGTAATCGTAGGATTAGATAAATTGTAAGAGCTTTAAAGTTGTAATACGAGTATATTGAAAATTGCATTTTCTTGCGACCTTGCCCGCATGGAGGTAGGTTCTTAAAAATCAGTGGGAACCCTCCGTTTTTCCAGAATAAAAGATAAACTACATCACTTTCCAACCTACTATCTCCCCATGCAAAAAATCAGTTGCTCCGTGATTGAAGAACAAACCAACAAACAAACACATTCACATTTATAATTATGTTAGTCAGGATTCAATTAGTTATTTAATAAATTGTATAATATAATTATATCACAATCGGTCTACAATTCCCAAAAAAGAAAAACGTTAAAAAAACTCTAAAATATTATTAATTTAAGATGTGGTAGCAATCAATAAAATTTCTAAATGTTCAGATTAAATTCAAATTCAAAATTATTTAGGCCAACTTGTGGCTCTTATGACACATCGAGACTTTACTGCCGGATCAAAGTGTAGATTCTGCTGTGAAGAGCCGGCAAGAAACTCAGTAGTTGCTCTTTTCATAATAAAATATTACCATATAAATGTAAAGCGACATAATAAACCATAAAGCCAATAATCCGTTCAGATTTCCGTGGTACCTATTTTCACTTTCCACCAAATACGGCATACGATCACAATTATGGAATCTAGAAACGTTTTGCTTTTTGCATAATCTGCAAAATAAAAGTATTTTAGAATTAACATTTCAATTTCGTTTTATATAATTTGCTGATGTCACGAATGATGTTATTTTATTATATATAGATTTTAATATATAACTTTTGTCTGAGTGTTAATAATTTTCTCAACACGTACCTAATTAATGCGGATAGGTTCCTTTTATGTATTGTGTGTTCTAATCGCAAAAACGGCATGTGTCGCACCAATAAAGGTGATTCTTCTGTGTCACAATAATCTTAAAAGGCGAAAAGCTTAGAGTATAATATGTACTTGTAGCTACATGAGCTTTAAGTATATATGTACCTTAACGGTTAGTAACAATATTTTAGGTTTGTGACTACCTGAAGAAATTCTCAGTACTAGCCCGGAGTTAGGAAGTTAGCGGTGACGTCAGATATCTCAACCCCGTGCCTCGTAGAGCATATAAAGCCGTCGGTCCTGCGCCTGATCTCTCTTCAGTAGTGTCGGATTTTGCGTTCCATCGGACTAAGAGAGCGAGGGAATAGACTCTATATTATAGAGACTCTATACTATAGAGAGTGAATATGGCCACAGCGGCTAATCTCCACAGAGATTAGCCATCTGCGCGGGAAATATTATAGTGCACAAGTGTGTGCGCAAACACAGGTGCACTCTCTATTCCCTCACTCTCATAGCCCGATAGAACGGAAAATCCGACACGACCGGAAAGAGATCAGCCGTAGGACCAACTTCTTTACATGCTCTACAAGCTAGTACTGAAAATTTCTTAACAGAAAACCCAATACATTTTTGGCCCGGCCCGGGAATTAAACCCGGAACCTTGTCATCCGTAGTCGAACTTGCTAACCTCTAGACCAACAAGGCAGTTAAATACATCTATATATATAAAATTCAAAGTCCTGACTGACTGACTGACTGATTGAGATATCAACGCACAGCCTAAACTACTGAAGTTAGAAACTTGAAATTTTTACAGCTGGTTCCTTTTATGACGTAGCCGCACACTAAGAAAGGATTATTGGAAATTCCACCCCTAAGGGGTTTAAATAGGGGATGGAAGTTTACATGAAACTCCGTCATTTTTCAAGCTGTTTCCACCAAAGTTGGTATTAAAGCTTTCAGTGAAAAATAAAGAAGTACGTGTGTCACAGTTTTTGAAAATTCCACCCCAAAATTTAATTCCACGCGGACGAAGTCGCGGGGGAAAAAGCTAGTATAGTATATCCGCCTTACATTCCTTTCAGCAATTAATCAAGATTAAATCAAATAGCCGAGTTAGACCCGAGCGATCCGCTCAGGTATTTCCATCAAGTAAACACTAGCTATTCTGGCTAATAGCTATAAATTGACTATTGAAATGTGAGCTTTCTAACGTTATATTGGCATAAGAAATTGTCTCGCAGATTTATCACCTGTTTGGGCAGTAAATAAAGTAAATGAGCCGCCATTAAGATTTCACTCGATGCTGAATGCAATCATATAATTTGCAAAAACCGTTAAGGATTTATTAATTTATTAACGTGTTAATTCAACTCTGAATAACTACATTGGTAATTGGCGAATATATTACGTTAGATAACGATATATATGAATTACGTTGATTTACGTGATTAACGATTTTTGATACATTATTAGGTTATTAACGAATTTATTTATCGTTATTATATTCGATGACCTGGCGATGGCGTACTGGTACGAGCTGTTGTGTATAAGTGGAAAGTCTCGGGTTCGATTCCTGGCAAGGGAAAGAAAATTTATAACTTCTAGTTAATTAGCTAAATCCGAGTTAGCCAGCAACCATCTTTAACTGCATCGGAGAAATACGTGGTCAAACATATGTATGTATATTTGTTGTATGTACCTACAAACACCTATAAAATTTTGTTTGTTTGGAAGCTCTAATAGATTATCATAATATTTGATTACTTTGTAGTTCCAATAATATTACATACCTACATACGTGTCGAAATGATAACCTCCTTTTTTGAAGTCGGTTAAAAATACATTTTCGAATGAACGAATGAAGTGAACTATGTAACCATAACTGTCACTGCAGCTTTGCAAACCCCTTTAAGTTCTATCGATGTCACTGTTCCCTATGTCCTACATATACATACCTATACTACCTACTGGGCTGAACCTACACAAAATGAACCGTTTAATTGAAGAATGCAAGATTTATAAATAACAAGGAGTAACGCGTGCAGCGTGTGAGCGCGGCCTATCATTACATCGGCACGCTCCAATACGCTGCACCATGCCGGTGCATCGTGTGGTGCAAACCATAAGCGATAGTATTGTTCTTGCAATTCACAACGGCGCGTGGCTCATGGTTGTGTGTGTGTCGTATCTGTATAAGTGTGAGCGAGAGCTTGCTCGCGCCTGACCGCTCCTACCTAGGAGGATTAATAAAATTTTTTTTCCTCCGAGGCTCCTACCTAGGCCCTGACAGGCACGCACACTTACGCAATGTGCATGTACGCGACGTAACCACAAGTAAAGCTCACGCGCCCTCGTGAATTACAAGAACTATACTTTCGGAATGTAACTAAATGTACAGATATCAATCTATAAATTGCACTTTAACTCTGCCTTTTTTAGGGCCACGATGCTTTTGCGATTCGAAAGCACATTGTAAAAGGTTATTTGAATAAGAAATTATTCTATTCTATTCTGTTAGCTGTGGCGATTGGATGTTATCGCAATTTTTAGTCGTTCGGCAGCTCGATACCGTGTTCGAAAGCAAGAGCGCCGATCGCCGCCACTACTAAATGGTGTCTGCCCGGGCCATTAAAACGCTCCCGCTGAAGTCTTTAACTTGAACCATGCATTCAGCCCGAAGCAACGGTACGCGGCTGGCAAGCATTAATTTGCTAATAAACGGCGCTCATGGAGTGGAATCAGAATGTATTGTATCTGAAATCATATCTGCCGCGGACAACTCATTATTTATTTATTTATTTATTAAAGAGGCACACAAAACAGGTTGAGACTAAAAATTACACAAAATATAAATACATACAGCTTATCGAGAACCAAGTAACAACCCTTAATATGTGTACACAGCATGATTGAATAAATTAATTAACGAGTCAGAAAATTATAACATAAAATTAGTACCTAAATGAATGACATAAAATATTGACGTGGTCCATATTGTGGTAGAATATTATGTATCTACTATCTACCTAGTTCCTAGAGCAGTAGTCTTAAATAGGAGATTCCAGGTTTTTTCAGTGCGTTGCCTAGAATATACATAGTCACTGTTGATTTAAAGGTATTATACTTAACGAAGTTATAATTAGGTGGAAAAATGGAAGCCGGATTTCCAAATTTTGGCGGTGCTATGTACTTTATACCTATGCTATAAATAAGAAACGAAGATGCAAAGTGTTTAACACTTATAGATTTGTAAAGGAGGCACACTCTAATAAAGGACCCTTGCCCAGTAGTGGATGCATTAGCGTTTCATTTAGCTTAAAAAATGCATTAATTTAAAAGAAATCGCCTATTCGATTCCAATTAAAAGATATATTTTAATTTTACTAAAATCATAAAGTTTACCATGGAACGGTTCGGAAAACGTGGAAAGCGGAAGTTAAGTGCGTCGAACTGTTTTAACAAAATATTTTTACGAGTGAGTGAACTGACCACGGCGTCGTACTTTCCGTCTTTATGGTAAACCGTAAACCAAGGGGTTCCTGTGGATCAATAAACTTGCCGCGGGTCACCCTAGCTGCTTCATTATTATTAAACAGTAAGTAACTTAAGCCACAATAAAGTACAAACAGAATTTAAACATGTTTCCGAGTAGGTATTTGAAACTAAAAATTTCAGCTTGACAATATCTGCTTCAAACCGATTCCTCCCGAACAAACATAGTTACATCCATACATACATTGCAAGTTAAATAAAAGCTTGTAAAAACACACCTATTATCTCTCAAAACCTATTTAGTTGTCAATGATTACATGTTCACCGCTAAATGTAGGTACTCGTAGGTCTATTGTAGCGACTTATGTTTATACATATATGTATGTTACGATCTTACGCCGCTTGTATCCTTCCAGCGACTAGACGCCTGATGTCATTGGTTCACCGACATCTGTCTTCAAATTAGTTTGAAACTGAAACTTAAGTAACTACTTTTTTTAAAAAATCGTTAGTCTTATTCGCACGGCTAGAGTCTGGAATTCTCTTCCGAGATCTGTGTTGCGCGACACTTTAAATCTGCGTACCGATTATTATTATTAAAACAAAAGTGATTAAGCACCTTCTAGGCAAGCGCGTGCCATCTTAGGCTACATCGTTACTTTCCATCATAGTGACAGATAGATAAGCGTGTTAATGATGTATAAAAAAATCTAAATGATTTTTCGTATCACTTGCTTCGTAATGTAGTAGGAGATCGATCCATCAAATAAAATGAACGATCATGACAAAAACTGGACATACGTGAAAACGAGATTTAATACGGTAGATAAAACTATAAATAAAAACAATTGATTTATTATATAAGAAAACTTAGGTAATCAAAAATCAACGCTGGATTTGATTACATAATAATAATATGTAATATTTTATTTAATATTACGTAATTTTGTACACTCGACATCATATATTATGTATATGATGTAAGTATAGTATGCATGTAGCATAGTTAGTAGGACATTCTTGTTTTATGTACATAAAGACAAGAATGTGTGAAGTGTAAAAGTGTTCTAGTGTTCTTAAAAACAAATGATTCCTGGGGTTTGGCTTGCTTTATCCCGAAACATTAAAAAGTGCTGAATTTGATTCCCTGTTAGACCATTTTTGGTAAACAATAATAGGTGAACTCTATCATGTTCTACTTTTTTCAGTAATAAGGATAGTAGTTTTATTTTCAATAAAAAAATTAAGTCAGTAAAAAATACAGTAGGGAAAATAAGGTAGGGAATATGTGTTTTAATATAATTTTTGGTGACTGTATCCGTAAAATATATACTTATAACATCTTTGTGGGATTGAGTGAGTAAAGAAACTTACAAAATATTTAAATTTGCTTTATCTAATACGGATAAAGGATATAAGTGTAATAATAATGGAAATGAACTACCTACAAGTGGCAAGATTTTAACAGTTTTATTTCATTTTATTTTAAACCCCTTAGGCTGTGCGCACACCTTCTATACCCACACAAATTAACCCCAGAATGTTCTCAATTGGTAAACAAACCTTGAAAAAGTAGCTACATGAGTTATAGAACGTTTATCTCATGAATTTACGGGTGCTTTACTTGTAGTTACGTCGTGTAGGTACATGCACATTGCGTAAGTGTCTGTCAGGAGCGATTAGGCGCGAGCAAGCTCTCGCTAACACTTATACAGATACGACACAAATACAACCATAAGCCACGTGCAATCGTGAATTGAAAGAACTATACCTACCTAGACTCTCCTATACTAGATTTAACTGACCAAGAAGCGTCCACGAAATAAACTAAAGAAAGAAAAATGGGACCTAC
Organism: Hipparchia sbordonii; assembly: GCA_038048805.1. Taxonomy (NCBI): domain Eukaryota; kingdom Metazoa; phylum Arthropoda; class Insecta; order Lepidoptera; family Nymphalidae; genus Hipparchia; species Hipparchia sbordonii. Next base: position 3,003,067 of record CM076113.1, read on the forward strand.
GTATCATCGAGTCATCAAGAAAATGTGATGGGTTTGAAGAGGGTGTTAAAAAAAGAGGTAAACCGCTCTTCTTAAACTCCCCCTTCACCTTCTTACCCCAGTGCACAGAAGTGGGCCGGAGCGATGTGTTGAGATGATGATAGTGGAATAGAAAATTGCTGCTACAAATAGCATAAATTCCTAACCTCCTGAGTTTTCAGAAGATTCATTCCATTTGCCATTCTCCTCGACAAAAAAAGACCTGAAAACTGAAGTCTTTTCTTAAAGACTGGCTATTTTGAATCGATTGATTGCATATTCAATGGACCCGAAAACCCGAGACATTATAATGCACTGCTTCGCAGTTGTGTGCGCTCAGCCTTAGATTTTAACCTCTTTTTACTGTTTGTTCTTCCGCAAACATTTACATAACGTACTCTTTATCTAGCACAAGGCTTAAAGTATTACATCCTTTTCTCAATTTTAACCTCATAGTCATAAAATAGGATTAATTTTGACATAATTTATGCTAAGTAATAAATTTTGAAAATACTAGATGATACCCGCGACTTCATCCGCGTGGATTAAGGTTTTCAATTTCCACTCTTTAATTTTCCGGGATAAAATGTAGCCTATGTGTTAATCCTGGGTATGAGCTATCTCCATTTCAAACAGCCAAGTCGGTTCATTCGTTGTGGCGTGAAGAAGTAACAAACAAACACACACACACACACACACACACACACACACACACACACACACACACACACACACACACACACACACAAAATTTAGCCTTTATAATATAAGTATGATAAAGGAGGGAAATTAGAAAAATAAAATCAACGCAGCTAGGTATCTAGGCCAAAGAATTAGTTTGGCCACATCTGCCAGATCTTAGATCCCAGGTTAAGTTGACAAACCTTTTGAAATTACTTCTAAAAGAACCCGAGTCCCTGGGCCCCACGGCCTCAAAAGGCTGGCCTATTCGGCGCTAGTAGCCGCTACGCCGGCCGTAGAGGAGGTCGTTTGTATGTAGGATGCAACTAGGGTATCTACACAGGTAGCGTCCCAAACAAGTGACCAGTCATCAGGTCTCTTGCCATCACTACCTATGCCTTTGCCATCACTACATATTATGCCTAATAATTTTATTTATTGTAACCTTTGAACAAATCATGTTTATGCGTCGTTACAACTACAAATTGTATTCCAGAATTTACAACAATCAGACAATGTGCAAGTGAAATAAGTGACCGATAAGTGAGCACAGTGAAGTGAAAGTGAAGTGAATTCTAATTATGACGTGACTAAAAAACCCAGCCATGTACCGGCCGAATTTCTACGAGAGCACGTGCTTTAGGTGCAACGAAATCGTGTACCAAGTGGACAGAGTGGGTCCACTGAAAGACTTCACTTTCTTCCACAGTGGATGCTTTAAATGTGCTGTGTGTGGAACCAAATTAACTTTAAAGGTGAGTTTTCTGTTTTGTTGTTTTGAACAAGTGTTTAATTTTTTTTGGTACTAGCTGATACCCGCACTTTCGTTCGCGTGGTGAGGTTTTTCTGTTCCCGCTGAAACTCTTTAATTTTCCGGGATAAAAAGTAGCCTATATCCTATTCCAGACCATAATCTATCTCTGTGCCAAATTTCAGCCAAATCGGTTCAGTCGTTGCGACGTGATCAATCAGGTCAACTCAAAGTCATTTATCCTGACTCCCTGAAAAAAGGTCATAGTCTTTATATGACTATGCTATCTAGGTAGGTAGGTATAGCTGTCAATTTTAAACAATGACGACGTTGGTTTCAAGTTTTTTTACCACCATGCAAAAATTGTACGGTGTACAATTTTAAGCCTTTTGTTAAGATCGGATCTACATACAGGTGAGCCGTTAAAAAGTAGCAGACAGACAGACGCTTTCCAAATTACATATATAGTTCTTCCAATTCACGAGGGCACGTAGCTCATGGCTGTGTGTGCGTTGTATCCGTATAAGTGTGAACGAGAGCTTGCTCGCGCCTGACCGCTCCCACCTAGGTTTCGGCTAGGCACGCACACGTACGCAATGTGCATGTACACGACGTAACCACAAGTAAAGCTCACGCGCCCTTGTGAAATGCAAGAATAGGATTTTGATTCCTTATTTACATCTATTCTAATCTAACGTCATATTGTTACCGCAGGCAACAAAAAAAAAGTACAATAGCCCAAAAAAACTGTTTCGCGGGTGAGGTGCGCAGACGCAAGGTCGCCTAAATGTCAGCAGACATTTGAAATGTCGCGAAGAAGGTATTGTCAAGGTTGATAAAACAATGATAAAATAATATTTTTTAATAAATACTACTTGACAACAAGAGGTTTACAAAACATTGATGAGAATTGGTTCGTATAATTAGGTATAGGGACATAATTTTATCTCATTGAAGTTTTTAAGCTATTGCATAGCTTCTATCGCGGGCCTTGAGCGTGGAGACCGAATCCAGAAATTCCGTAACGAAAATAACCTGACACGGGACTCCTCTCACCGCTAGATGGCGTTGATAAAAAATGCTATGAAATAGCTTTACCGCGGCAGTCCCCGAGTGCCACACGTCTTTTTTTTTAATATATTAAAAAAATTACAGAACACAGAAGTAATAAAACTATTGATTTGATTTGACTCTACCTAACTGAAACCTTTAGATAGATTTTTGAAATACAAGTGTAAATCCTTACAGTTCTCAGTTACCTTTAACCGTTGGGCTATTGAGGCTTAGAATTATCTGGCTGTGAAAAGCGAATTTTTTTTATAAATATCACTTCCAAAAACTGTCGAACCTTCACCGTAATGAGTAATCCAAGGTAAATAAATATGAGTAGGGTCAGATGGCCAACAATGAAACAGTGGTACACAATAAAACACTGTGATATTTCTAAAATTCTGCGTTGCCATTTCGTACATTATATTGCGTTAGGACACTCTCGTGAACCCCCCGCCCTAGCCCAATTTGCATCGACGCCGCGTGCGAGAAGATGTGTTTGCGGAGCACTTTTGGTTTTTTTCGACAAAAAGTAAGTATTTTTAGCATTCTTTATAGATTTTTTACTAAAGTATGGTTGAAAATTTCATAAATTTCATGATTATTTAGCATTACACACATTTCGTAGATTAATGTGCAATAAATTATATCTTAAAGTGTTACAATTTAGTGGGTAAAAAATTGAGATTAGTAAAAAAAACCTTAGGTAGTTCACAATGAAACAGTTGCACAGTAACACAATGAAACACTATTTCAATGTGTATCATTTTGTTTTATTGTGTACCGTATAATTGTACATACATAATATCATGTACTTTCCGGGCAAATTAATAATTTTTGTTGCTACAAATTCACAAATTAATCTTATTAACATTAAATTTTTTATAATACCAGTAATAGTACTGGTAACCTGATTGAAGTTAATTAAAAATAAATCCTTTTGTGATTATTAACTCAAGCATTTTTTTTTATTCACCTACTCCATAAATTACACAAAAGTCGAGACAATACTATTAATGTTTCATTGTTGAATTTGTGGTGTTTCATTGTGTACCACCACTGTGGACACAATGAAACATTTCCCATTTTTTAGTTTATAATTTTTTGTCGATTGATTACATATTAATTAAAAAAATTGTAAATGAAATCCGATGCCGAATAAAATTACCTACAAACCTGTAAAAAATTAGACTTCTATCTGTCAAAACAAAAGGTGCAGGAGACTTTGAATTTTTTGTGTTTCATTGTTGAACACATGACCCTAATGATATTGTTACAGATCAGATGTTCATGCGTATGACTCATGAGTTATTAACCTTCCTTACCTACTCAGTGCATTGTGTAATTATTGTTACTGTTATAATATGTTTCATATAATATTGGAGGCCATACAATTTTTTTGTATTCGTATTCGTCACAAGTACAACTTTTTATAAAACAAGTTTATTTACGCAAAGCCTATTCCAGTTTTCATCTTGTTTGAAATATTAAAGGAAGTTATAAAATTATGCACGAGTGTTCTCCATAGGCCATACAAACGAAGTTTGATTCTAAAATCTTTATTTCCCGCGATCTCACGCCTATATTACTACAGCGCTCACAACTGCGCCAGGCAGCTTGTCGAAAATTATATTTCACTTGTTGTTTAGCAATAGAGAATATACAACGTGTGTCCGGTTCCGTGGCTCCGGTTGTGTTCTTAGGAGATCTCGGAGCCTTCCATTATTCGCTGAAGGTGGCCGAAATAATACTGAAGGAGGTGAATGAAACTGAACAATTTTCCCCAAGGAACGTTATCACCTTTTGGGTACGGAACCCTAAAAAGAATAGCACTTTAGTATTCAGAATTGGTGATGTTGATGAATGGAACAGGTTCAATGTCCCCACTTAAAAATTAAGGTCTCTACTCATCTATACACAAAAACTTTAATTGAATATCAATGCTGGATTGTCCGTAATAACGAAGCATGTCAATGTTAACATCGTTTTATTACTCTTTTGTTAAATTAACCAGTGTAATATGACCTCCTTTCTCCCCATAAAAAATGGAATCGAAATAGGTAGTAAGTGCAATAATGAGGCCAACTTTTAACCCCGACGAAAATTAAGGGGTGTTAAAACTTTATAATATTATTCTAAATTATAGCCTTTATTCTAAGATTATGGCATTTAAAAATAGCAGCAATTTTTTTTAATCTAAGTAGGTAATTTAGTTTATTTAAAAAAATATACTTAGCCCTTTAAAATGCTTTTTTACTGTAATATAATATGTAACGAAAACAAAAGTTAAATCTCCCCTGACGTAAGATATTTAAAAACTAGCTATAAATAAATAATTTGTTTACAATTCAATTCATATCAACAATAAGTGTTGACAATAAAGGTAGGAACTAATGTTTTGCCTAATAAATAATCGACATGCAAATATCACCTAATGTTTAATTCCTCTAATATACAAAAGTCCACGGCAAGTTTAATGGCATTTTAACGCCACCACGATGAATACCTATTCTTTTCGCTACTGCATGGTTCAATTACAGTCTGTCATTAGAGTTGATTCATTCATTGGAACACAATAGCAAATGCACCGGAGTTAATAAACCTCAATGCTTATCGCTTTCCGATGTATTATTTATGGTTCGCAACACGTTAGACGAAGCAAGTTATATTTATATTATTATTTCTTATACCTATGTATCTAATTCTATAAATTGTGTGAATATTAGCTAAACGAACTATTTAAAGTAGTTCTTTGAAATAATAGAATAGAATAAAAAAGTTTTTAATCAAATCTACAAAGTGCTTTTGAATGGTCAAGTGAGTTACCGCTGGGTCGATTTTTTTTTTGGTTCAACGGATCGATCTGATTGGCATATAGTTGAGGATCTCGGTCCTCAATTATAAGTCAATCCGAAAAAAAAGGTTCGTTTCCCGGTAGGGGCAATTTGGAAATTTATAATTTCTAAATTGTCTCTGGTCTGGTGGGAGGCTTTGGCCGTAGTTAGTTACCACCCTAAGACGTGCCGCCAAGCGATATAGCGTTCCGGCACGATGGTATGTAGAAACAGAAAGATTAGAAGTATAGATTGAATGTATACTGCCATATCATCATCCATCGTCACTTACCATCAGTTAAGATCGCAGTCAAAGACTATCTTGTCATAGAATAAAAAAAAAGAATTCTAACTTCGAACCGTCTTTTCCAGACATACTACAACAACCAGCACTGGACTGAAGACAAGGAGGTGTACTGCTCGAGTCACGTGCCCAAGATCGGGCCCGGCCACCTGGACAACTCGTCGGTGGGCATCCGGAGTGCCCTCAACGTGCCCAAGAGCAACAACTACGTGAACGAGCAGATCCGCGGACTCGCCCGGAACAGCCATGAGACTGAATGTAAGGATATTGAATTTGTATATAATGAATTTTAGGGTTCTGTCCGTTCGTCCGTCTGTCTGTCAGCGGGCTGTATCTCATGATCCGTAATAAATAGTTGAAATTTTCAGAAAATGTGTACTTTTTTTTTTAGACAAGATAGCCCTTGACTGCGATCTCACCTGATGGTAAGTGACGATGCAGTCTAAGATGGTAGCGGGTATTTCTGTTGCCGCTATAAAAACAAATAAGTAATAAAAATAAATTATAAATTAAACGGGGTCCCCTAGTAGAAACGTGTTTTTTTCGGCGTTTTTTAGTCCGGAAACCTTCGTAGGTACGTGTACCTACGAAGGTTTCCGGACTAAAAAACGTGTGAGTCCGATTCGCATTTGACCGGTTATGTACCTACTACCTTTTTTCCCCCAACTTCATGTCATCAAAATCAGAATTATAGCTTATCATAATCAGTCAACTCTATCTCTACTCTGGTCATCTAGTCCATCGTAAGTTTTAAGGTTGTAATCCATCAAAATTTTACGATGGTAATTTCGTAAAGCTGTAGTAGGTAGGTACCTACCTAGTAAGTAGTAGATAATTAGTATATTTTATGGCTTAATATTTGACCAGCTGCTTGCAAGTACCTACTTGAAATTTCAGAGCCAGTTGATACACTTTTGTTGTACCTACCTACCTATTTGATTACAACCGCCTAGTAACGTCAAATTAATCTCTATTGTAATGAACCTTATTATGTATCTGTACCTATATATCACGGAGCCCTGACGTTTCAACAATAGCCATGACCTTGCAATCTGGTTTACGACCAGTCACAATAAATAATACCTTAGCTATCTAGGTAGGTATAACGATAAACGACACAAACAAGAAAAAAGTTCAAATATGTACTGTAAATCCGACTATGGATAATTGGATATAGCATCGGTCATATCGTTTTGTTCTGTTCCTCGAAATAGCCGGAACAGTCTTCTATTTTGCTATTCCGTATTCCGAGCTTCGAAGAATGATCACACCTTACTGTTTTAAATTAAAATGAAAATTAAATACATAATTAAAATTACAAAAATTAAATACTTAATGATTTAATTTTTGCTTAAAAGAAAACATAAAAAATAACAATAATGATAATTTAATCAAGATGAAGATAATTAATAGTACTGCAAATAAGATCTCTTTTAGGCATAGGTACCTACCTATTGATTTTGTTCGTAGGTATAAAATATAGCCTATATACGTCATCCGGCCCATAATAACGTATGGATTCAAAATCAGCTAGGCATTTAGGCTAGGTTTTAGTGCCTATAGGCACTAAAAAAAAGTAAATAGACACAGACTGCTAAAATCATAAAACCTTCCTCTTGGCATAGTCGTTAGAGTTCGCTGGGTACCTACCTAGAATTTGCCATTCAAATCGCGAAAGGCAACTAATTTAAAGAAAATTTGCTCTCAACGCCTCATCCAATACAAGTTACATTATAAAGGAATGCAGACGTAATAAATCGTCGAATAATTTTCCACCTATCTCAAATCGCCAAACCTGTACTGGAATCGCCATACACTATATCGCCGAAGAAGGTAGCTGAGATATTATTTAGAGTTTCCATTTACTTTATTTGTGCCTAAATTGATTTTTGACTCGTATCTTGAAACAATAGAAGCAAACTTTCATGTTATTCCATAAATACCTATATAATATACCTACATATAAAATGCTTTTTGAGGATTTATTCTTTAAAATTTAGTTTTTAAAATTCCGCGGGAACTCTTTGTTTTTCCGGGATAAAAAGTAGCCTATGTCACTCTCCCGGTCCCCAACTATACCCATGCAAAAAATAACGTCGATTCGATGCTTTGCGTAATTGAAGGACAAACCAACAAACAAACACACTTTCGCATTTATAATATTAGTAAGGATTTGTTATTAAATAGAAAAAAATATTAGAAACATATTTAATTTTCTCTGCAGAATCTCGCTTAGGTAGAGTTATATATATACCTCTACCTAAACGAGATCCTGCAGAGAAAATTCGAGCTTTTGGACACAAGCAGCACGAGATCGTGTCCTGTAGCGATTATCGCAAGATAATACTTACATCCTTATTAAAATAATAGCACCTCATTCGATAGACGGAAGTGATTTGATTTTGGTGCAAAAATGACGGATTTCAGATTAAAATTGGAGGAAACCGCCAAATCGAGCCTCGAGCAAATAAATCGGTGGTCTCCGCAACGGTTCGGTGCGAAAACGAGAGAACACGACATTTCTAACTAGAGTAAAAGAGATAGAAACAACTGTCAAAAAGGGAAGGGTAATAAATGGCTGCGAGAGTGAAAGGGACGGAAGAACTTGTTGCAAAAGAGGCCGCATTCCATACAATACAACAGTGAACACTGAACAGCCCAGTGACCCAAAGCTGCTTGGACCTCACCTGTATTTGACCTGTGAATTTAGGTATCCTTATTATAATATGAATGGAAATGAATACGAAACTATTTGCCTAATATAAATAATATTCAAATTGTGAAGTATAGGTATACTGGTATAAGTTATTTGAAATAACGGATAAGAAACTAAATAATAAAGTGTAGGTGCTTCCTACCTAAACTGAAAGAATTTTTAGGCGTGCTATTTTAATTTTTAAATTTTTGATGAATTAATATAACTATATTAATTTATGCCCACAACTGTGGGCAAACTTGGAAGGGACATCGTACCGGAACGCTAAATCACTTGGCAGTCGTTGACAGTAAGCTACTACTACTACTACTACCTCAGCCACCACCCAGACCAGAGATAATTTAGAAATAATAAATTCCTAAATTGCCCCTGCCGGGAATCAAACCCATTACCTCACACTTTTATGCCACAGCGGGCACCACTGCGCGAGGGAAATCTTTAATTTAGGACGAGAATCCTACATTTCTAAAATCCTTTCCATAATGTGGTAACCGTATCAAAAATGGCGTCGTTATTTAGCAGAGAGTATTTAGTTTAGTAACGTTTCATTACCTTATTAAGAATGTATAACACTTGGGCAATAAGTAAAGCAGTTAGTCAATATTTATGTCAGAAAACCTATTACATATGATGTACTTGCAAATAAACTAAGCGGTGAGACTGAATAGAAAATCCTTTATTACGAAATTATTCTTTTTACTTGTATAAGTAAACACAGTACAGTATTGATGTATATCAATACTGTGATTATTTATTTGAACGATAGCATCAGACTGAAAAAAAAAAAAAAAATTTTTTTGTCTCAAATTTGAAACGACCAGAGAAAAGTCAGGCGCAGAACCGACGGCTTTACGTGCTCAAAAATCCGATCAGTACTTTTTTTTTGCGAGATCAAATCAGAAATGAGGAGATCCGTAGGAGAACTAAAGTCACTCTCATAGCTCTGCGAGTTGCGAAACTGAAGTGGACATGGGCGGGGCACATATGGGGTCCCAAGATGCTGGAGTGGCGACCCCGCACCGGGAAGAGCAGTGTTGGCAGATCCCCCACTAGGTGGACCGACGACATCAAACGAGTCGCAAGGAGCCGCTGGATTCAGGCGGCGCAAGACCGAGACCTGTGGAGGTCTATGCAAGAGACTTATGTCCAGCAGTGGATGTCTATCAACTGATAGACATCCACTGCTGGACATAAGTCTTCTCTTCTTCTTCTTTATCAACTAAGAAGAAGAAGAAGATAGTTGAGGACCGGGAAAGTGAGATAAGCTACTTTTTATCCCGGAAAATCAAAGAGTTCCCGAGGGATTTTAAAAACTAAATCCAAGTCGTAAAGAAGTCGCGGTTGTTAGCTAGTACGCTATAAGCGGAAAACTAAAGCAAATCTTTACTCTATGAGGTAAATATTTCAGAGAATTTGATTACTATGTTAGGTACCACCTTTCTACTAAACGACTAACGAGTATGTATAACATATCTATAAATGGAGAGACGGATAAGTTTAAGCATTCCTTAAGAGACTTTGAGCGTAATAACGAGATTGTTACGTCCGTCAAATTGACCAATTGACCACGTTTACACCAGTTTCGCAATAACCGGTTGGGATGAAATAAGAACATGGATGTCTTCCAGTTTTTGCTCGAGAATGTTATCGGCGGAATTTATTAAAGCATTAGATCCTATGAGTATAAATTAAAACAAGAATGTTAGATTCACTTAACGTTCGAACACATTGTAAACAGTTTATTTAAAAAATTATTCTATTCTAAATAAATTCAAACGCAGCATTGTAGCAATATACCCTAACTCTAATAATTAATACTAATAAATATAAATTAATACTAATTTTCATGGATATAACTTGAAATGTGACGGGCTTTCGTAATAAAAAACATCCCCTATTTGACCCTATTAGAAAATACGTATTTAATGAATGCCAACGTTATAAAAGGGATCTCATAATTTCAATAGTTTCGGCTTGGTATTAATGGACAAATTCCTATATATTTATAGAAAAAAGAAGAAAGAAAAAGAAAATAGAAGAATATAGATAAGCCTTGAAGCTAAGCTAAACAGGACGTTTCCTTGTTTTATTAAAGAACCCTAAAATGCCGTACCTAGTACGTATACTAACAACCTCTCACATATATCTAACTACTGAATAACTATTTCCTACTTAACAGGATGAACGTTAATTACTTCTGAGCCTTGTAGATTTCAAACAGATTATAGATTAGTACCTACCATTGAATCAGATACCTAGGTGTATGGCTGAATTCTACGAAAGACAGTATAGTGTGACTTATGCCTTAGGGTCAGCTCACACTGACACGTAATTATTAAGGCTCTTCTCTGATCAATCCAGATCAGAGAAGAGCCTTAATAATTTGCGAGCAAAGATCTGAACTCATCAAATTTACACTGCATCTGGACTGGAATGGTGGAGATAAGCCGCTTCGAAGTCGGCTTCGCGATACACCTCACGGCACATCGATTTTCCTCGCAGTATTCTCTCAAGTATCTGCGTGCCACGTTGTTTCTAGGTTCTTGTGCTGACCAGCGAGATGTTCCGCAGCACAGTATAGCGCAGGGTGGTGAAGACTTCGATATATGTCTATGCTATATGTCGCTTTCATGCTCTCACTAAAATTTTAATTATTTGTGTAGTAAACAAGTTGTATATTACTATCGCTGTCAAGAAAAGTACGCGTTCGTCGCGTCTCGATGTGAGCTGACCCTTATGGTTATGTAAAGGGCCGTTGACACCATTCCGAGGTGTAAATTTATTACCATTAACTTATAGAAATTGTGTCTCTATTTCAGAAAGTGTTAGGACGTACTTTTGCTTGAAACGTCTTTAATTTATTCTTTACATAGGTATACTTAGCCGTTTCTTAAGTGACAACCGATGCGATAATATTTTAATTTTCACTAAAGCATATTGTATTATCTAAAATATAAGCAGGTATCACGATTTTGCAGTAAAAGACTAGTAATTAGCAGTTAGCAGATGATAAGGAAGAATTTTCCAAATCGGTCCAGGCGTCTTTGAGTAAAAGATTCGGACGAATTAAGAACCTCCTTTCTTTGAAGTCGGCTAACTCAATAGTCATGCATAACGGCCGTACACGGTCGGCCACACGCCAATAGCCGCCAATAGCCGCTCATTATGCGAATAGCCGTTACCGATAGCGGCTTACGAGAAAAACATGTTTTATTTATCTAATAATTAATACCTTTACAATCTTCTGAATATATCAAAGGTAAAGCCTCAATAGCCCAACGGTTAAAGGTGCGGACTGTGAACTGAAAGGTCGCAGGTTTGAACCCCACCCGTTGCACTATTGTCGTACCTACCTACTCCTACCACAAGCTTTCCGCTTATTTGGAGGCGAGAGGAGAACATAAGTCAAGTTCAGCTTGGCTTCTTTAAAAAAAAAGGTGATTGACTGATTTATCAACGCACAGTTGTGGACAATGTGGACCCCCCATACAAAATTGACGATCAGCCGATTGATTTACTAGGGGAGGTAAAAATTTTTTTTTCATATTTCGACCTAGGTTCCTTGGGGAAAGTTGTTCAGTTTCATGAGCACATTCACCTCCTTCAAGGTTATTTCACACTTTTGTTACACGTTGTATATGTAGATTATTTTCGTCCAACAGTGTCGCCGAGTCGCGCGACCAACGGCGGCAGCGTGCACGCGTCGCCCGCGCGCGAGATATCGCGCGACACGCCCGACTACCAGTACGGGCGCTTCGACGCGAGCGCGCTGCACATCGCGCACGCGCTCAAGCAGACCGAGCTGCAGAAGGCGTACCACAGGCCCAAGGAGAAGCCCATTGATTGCTACTTGGTAAGTCTAAACCTGAAGTCTATAGACCGCACTCGCACTTTACTCAGACTCGAGACAGCGTTAAAACGAGATAGATTTATATCAGGGCATATTATCTCGTTTTAACTCTATCTTAAGTCAAAGCACGCAGAGATCTCAGCATAAGTTTCAACTTTCATGCTATACCTAATAAGTATGGGATAGAGTAGGCCGACATCTTTTAGCGGCAGTGATCGGCGTTTTTGAGTTTGCATCGCGTTTTCGCGACTCAAAAGACGCGAATGTCAGCGTTTTGGCGTCCTTTATACGCGGAAACGCCGATACCTGCCGCCAAAAGAAGTCAGTCTGCAAACACGGAGGAACTTTACTTACTAAAACTATCTTTTAAAAGTTTCTGTACAGTTGCGATCACTGAAACTCGCGACTAGAGTTGCTCCGAAGTTCTTCAAAATATGAAAATAGTAAAAACGTGTGTGCGACGCTTTGAGTTGCGAGTTATATTATCAAACTGTTAATCGATTGATAAGCAGTTTTTTTCTAACTATGCACAGCAACTGGATTAAAAACTCAACCTTCAATCTGTAGATTTTCAATTAGATAGGTCATAAATACCGGTTGATAATTTAAAATGTTCTCCGAATTAACTAGTCGTCGAGTGGATTAAAACATAGGTATTTAACATATATACTTACTTACCTATTACAACAATACATATACGACACAAACGGTGTGTCGTTAGCTAAAGAACCTTGCAAGGCTGTGTTCTACTTCCTAGGTATTGCGTATTGAGTTTAATGATTTCACTGTTACACTAGTTTGCCTAGTCTAGGTTTCTATTGCATCTGAACGTAAAGACCAAAGCGATTAGGTACCTACTGCAGTTTGTGATTTAACTTCGTGTTCTAAACCCTAGCCAATAATACTCAACACCAAATGATGTTTGAAGCTTTATTACACTCTGAGAGCACAATTAAAATATTAAGAGTGAATAGGCATCTTCTAGGCAAGTGCGCACCATCTTAGGCTGCATCTTCACTTACCATCAGGTGAGGTCGCAGTTAAGTGCTAGTCTATATATTTAAAAAAAAATGCACATGTGCATCAAGAATACCGTACATACATATTAATATATAAATAAATAAATAAATCATTTACTAACTGAAAATAAATAACAGGTTTTATAACTAAAATAGGTACATAATTATTTCAGTTCAATTTAGTATTAACTAGTACTAAGTCGTGGAAATGAATTATTCTTTTGACAAACTTCTTAATCATTAGTAGTAGAACGAGAACGTTTTAGCCAGGCAATACACGTCAGGTTTTTTCATCCGATTGTCTGATCCGGTAGCCTGATCAGGCTACCGGAAGGCGTTGAAGCCATTACTTTGTATGAACAGTCAATACACGTCCGATCCGGTGGCCGGATCGGACGTCCGAGTCGGAAACGGGCGCGAGGCGTTTCCGATTTTACTGTCGGTCCGATTGTCTGAAGGCGCGGTCTACATACTTCTAGTATGAGACAAAATAGACATCCGGTTACTCCTTCCGATTTTGCCAGTCAGGGTTCCCAACTCAGGGCTTTTAGCCCCAAATTTAGGGCGGAATTTTGCTTATTGGGATTTTTTAGGGCCCAAAAAATCTAGCGCTGACACTGTGTGGACGCATCGTTGTGGTTCGAATAATGGGCGAAAATTATGAAAAAAAAAAAAACATTATAATAAAATTATTATTATTATGAATTATTTTGGATGTTTTAAATAGAAATGACTCTCGGTAAGTCTTGTCAAATTGATTGGATGAATCCAATAGCGACGTTTTTTCTTCTTTCTCTTTCCTCTCTTTAAAATTTCTGTGGTGGTGTCGTGTGGTGCGGGTTGTTACGTTCCCTCGAATATGGTTGAGCGAAGCAATGGCTGGATCCTGCGTCATGCTCGTGAACGGGTGCCACCAACGGGAATGGGTCTGCTTTTGCCTGCCTGTCTTAACATGCATTGGATTGTTTTGCATTTTTGAAACTTTATTGTGGAAACACTGTATACATAGCATAGCATTGTTACCTATTGTATATAAAAAAAATTTTTTTTTGAAAAGAGCGACCGCCGAGTTTATTGCTGGCTCTTCTCGGCAGGAACGGCATTCCGAACCAGTGGTAGATTCATTGACGATTCAAAAGTACTTGTAAAAGTTTATTTGAATAAAAAATATTTCTATTTCTATTAACTCGTCATCCATCTTCTTTTCTTTTGCTTTGCTCCAAACGCAAGCACTCGGGATGATAGCTCGGGAACGACTGAGTTTAGAAAAAGCCTGACGGAAAAATCGGATGTGTATCGAGTAAATACGATCCGGTAGCCTGATCAGACAATCGGAAACAAAATCGGACGTGTATTTCCAGGCTTAAGGTATCGCTCCCGTCTGCAAGACCTTTGCGGGCGTGCGTTACTAGAAAAGCTCTTGATTATGCCCCTTGTAACACCATTTTCTATAAATATTCTTTTTCGTCCGAAGCTACTCGGCTATGGAACTTACTTCCTGAACATATTAGAGACAGTCGGTCAATACACACATTCAAATTTAAAGTGAAGCAGCACTATCTCTCGTTATGTGTTACTTAGTTATGTATATTTATGTAGGTATGTATTATATTATTTATGTATTATGTGTATTTATGTATTCATATGTATTTATGTATCTTCGTGTTTATGTAGTTTATTATTTATTTATATTATATAGAAAGGTATTATATTATATGTCTGATGTACATTTTTGACCTTTACCACTCTATAATTTCACCTTACTCACTTTCAAGGGAAGCTGGAAGAAATTTCTTTTTTAGAGATAAGCTTTTCCTATGTATACTTCTTCTAATATATCTTCTTTTGTAAATATTTATATGGTACATGAAAAATAAAAATAAATAAATAAATAAAATAAATAGTATTATTACAACAATATGTTCTAATTAATGCATTGTGAGATAGTCATAAGTTCTGTGCTAACCCCTCGGACGATTTTGTGGACCTCAATTGGTTCCCAACCTTTATTTTTTTACTTTATTTTCCGTGTAAATACTAAGAGTGTATTTGTAGCTTTGAATAGATCTAATTAAAACTGTACAGCAAAATATCTTATAAATGATTTAAAATGGTATAATTATTTATCTCTCGCAGAGCAATATCGAGTGATCTTCGCATTCTTGCCTTTCGGACTAGAAACGATCGCGTGCGCATCGGGAATGTGCGAATGTTGTGGAAAAAGTGATGAGAGTAAAGCGGGTAAATAAATTAAATATTGTAAGCAAAAAAACTCTCCTCGAGAGGAGACCTGTGCCCAGTATTTGCCTGCTGTCGGTTGAGATGATAAAGCAAAGAATGAATGAAACCTAGTTTGAAAATCAAAGTTCCTATTTAATTTTTATTTTTAAAACAAGTTACGCCAACGCATAAACATAATGTTACTTACTACCTTACGAGTACTACCGTTGTCAACCACATAAAATGACAGATGCTGCATAGATTTTCTGATTTCATTATTCTAGGTTTGGGCTCTTATGTAGGTAAATAGTAGGCATAGGCTATTTAATCAACTGAATCTTCGTCAAACTAGAATGCAGATTTCACACAGCACCCAAATGCCTTCAATATAAACCTGATAATAACTAGGTATTCTTATGAGTATGATCGGATTGATGGCCATAATGACAAGATAGTCCTTGACTGCGATCTCAGCTGATGGTAAGTGACGATGCAGTTTAAAATGGTAACTAGTCAATTTGGAAGGGGTATGGCAGTGTAAATTCAACCCATACTCCTAATGTGTTTCTACAGGCCATCATGCCGGAACGATAAATCTAAACGCTAAAAGATAATAAAAATCGCCATTATTAATACCGCTATCGCTTATAACTTACGGAGCGACCACACCACCATAACAATCGACCGTCATTAAGTGTAGCGAGAAATCGACAAAGCTTCCGATGCGATGGCAGGACGATCCGCACGCAGATAAAATAATATTTTCTTCTTTTGCATTTCGTATCAGTCTTTGCATTTTGTATCTTTGACTTTGCATTTTCTTATTATTGCCCGCTTACTTTCTTTGGCATTTCAACCATCTCACTACTATTGCATTTAAGTAGTTCTCTCGTTCATGAACGATATTAGCAGCTTTCTTGATCTCCATGGGTCGCTTATAAAAATAAATAAATAAATCGATTTCTTCAACTTTTCCAGCACGAATATTATCTGGTTAGTAAGTAATCTATCGTTTGCCATTATTTGGCTGTTGTGTTGTGTGTGTATTGGGTTTGGCCAGGGTTTGGTCTATAGCCCTACCTGAAGCCTTAGTATAACTGTGCATTGTCACTGTAAATTGTCTCTGGTCTGGTCTGGTGGGAGGCTTTAGCCGTGGCTAGTTACCACCCTACCGTCAAAGACGTGCCAATAAGCGATTTAGCGTTCCGCCACGATGGCGTGTAGAAACCGATTAGGGGTATGAGTACACTGCCATACCCCTACCAAGTTAGTCCACTACCATCGTAGACTGCATCGTCACTTACTATCAGCTGAGATCGCAGTCAAGGACTATCTTGTCATTATGGCCATCAATCCGATCATACTCGTAAGAAATGAAATCGCAGTCAAGGACTTTCATTGAATAAAAAAAAGACGTGTGGCACTCGGGGACTGCCGCGGTAAAGCTATTGCACAGCATTTTTTATCAACGCCATCTAGCGGTAAGAGGAGTCCCGTGTCAGGTTATTTCGTTACGGAATTTCTGGATTCGGTCTCCACGCTCAAGGCCCGCGATAGAAGCTATGCAATAGCTTAAAAAAAGACAGCGTTTTCTCGTGGCGCGCATGTGAGCCCTACAGGTCATATGAAGACACGAAATCTGGCTTTCTATACGTTAGTTCTGCTTGGGTGTTGTTGTTGCCTTTTTGGCCAAAAACGAACTGAGTCGGGCATTGGGCCGTGGCCATATACGGTGTTGAAGGACCTGCTCCGCTCGTCAGCGGTCAGTCATTTCTTGTGGGAAGCCGGTTATTATGCAACCTTTAAATGGAGACGCGGGTTTTTGTAGGTGGTAGTACCACATGTAGGTACTCTGGTTTTATTATATTTGACATTGTCTGTGTAAAACTAATTCTTGAAATATTTTTTAGCCAGTTTTGAAACACTAATTTCGTTTTCGCCAAGGTTTCTTTGGGGGTTTTGGTATGGTTGGTGAAAACGGACATACGTAAGTTTTTCTTAACGGAAAAGGTTTGGATCGTGAAATCAAATACACACTTTAAAATACTTAATTTAAGTATCTTAAGAGATACACTTAATTTTTCACTTGATCCTTAACATAAGAGGACAAACCTCTGCTGTTTTTTCGATGTGCATTATATGCAAGTGTATAACAAATTTGTAAAAGGTTATAAAATAAAATAAAAATAAACTATGAAGCTATCTCACACAAAAGCAAATATTGAAATGCCACAGCTCACTATTACATAAAGAAAGATTGGCTTTAACTTTCTCCATGAAACACGTATGAATTGAAAACCACAGGATGATTGGCAGCTTCGAAGGTACAAAAAGATGGTCTCGTACCTATCGGTGACAACTGAAGTATTGTATTGAATAATGCAAGGTGGGTAAGATTTGTAACCAAGTGACTGCGCGTCCTTTTAGTGAAAACAGGATGTGTTTATATTCCGTCTGCCAAGGAACGGTAACAGACTATTTTTGGTACCTGCCAATCCTTGGTCATACAATATTTATATAGACTTGCAATGTTGCTGATCAAAGCTTGCAATTCATCAAATGAAACGGTAGGTACCTGTTGCTTTTTTCATAGAAGAGATTTAGGTCCATCGCATCGTCAAGTTAACTTTAAACGACTTTAACAAACTCAAACTCAAAATTATTTATTTCCTTGTATTTGTTATTTAGGCCAACTTGTGGCTCTTATGACAGACAAGTCGAGAATCTACCACCGGTTCAGAATGCTGATTCTGCTGAGAAGAGCCGGCATGAACCTCAGCAGATGCTCTTTTCAAAACAAAAAATGTTACAATATGCAGCTTATCTATCTTGACAGCTGAAACAAAGCAGATTGGTTCCAAGCAACTCTGTCATTAAGGAATTCATTAACTGTGTAATAATCTCTACTTATTAAAAGTGTCTTTACACACTGTTTAAATCTGAATAAAAGGTAAGGAGATCCGTAGAAGGACCAATATCTAACGACATAGCTAAACAAATAAAAGTTTTATAGTCTAGACTCTAGACTCTAGAGTCTAGAGTCTAGACTTATGTCTAGCAATGGTCGTCTATGGATTGAAAATGAAGCAGAGAGAGTTATATATCACCAAAAATCGAATAAATCTTCTGAATGTCATAAAAAACCGTGTCCGGTATGGTAAATAGCTGTTGTGAGTGTAAAGAATGATCTCATTTATACATTTTAAATGGTGATACAATATTATTTGAAAGAATGTTTGGACAAACTGCCTTTTATATAAAAGCTGTTCCTTCCCACGTACAACCTAACGGAAAACGACAGACTGACAATTTAGCTATATTATAAAAAGATTATCATAAATTGGAATGATATAATGACAATATTGATTTCTGAAATCATCTATAGAACAGGAAAGTTGTTTATTCAAATAAGCTATTACAAAAAGCTTTCGATTTACAAGTGAATCTAGATAAGTACCTATTATTTATAAAAATATTGTGCTTATAAAATATGATTGCTATAGTGTTGCTGACCCAAAAAAATTATGAAACAAATTTCTTTCTTCTCGCACCTCTTTTAATAGAAATTTAAAAAAATATATATTTATTTCATGTAGGCCAACTTG
The DNA here is from genome assembly GCA_038048805.1 of Hipparchia sbordonii. NCBI lineage: Eukaryota > Metazoa > Arthropoda > Insecta > Lepidoptera > Nymphalidae > Hipparchia > Hipparchia sbordonii. Next base: position 3,022,115 of record CM076113.1, read on the forward strand.
TAGCTCTTATGACACGACATGACCACCGGCTCGGAATGTATAGATTCTGCTGAGAAGAGCCAACAAGAAACTCAGCAGTTGCTCTTTTCATAACAAAATATTACAATATTAATGTATAGCTACATAATATTACAATGTAATAACTTATTACACTATCTTGTGGGTAGTAAATTATTTTAATATCCCCATTAACATTTAGTTATGAAATTATGATATATTTTATGATAGTTTTATAATATTGGTTGCATAATCTGGCTATCTCCGGTTTTTTGATTAATGGATTATTGTGTATGCGAATTAAAAAGTTTAACATTTTGCACGATTCGGTATTCAATAATATTCAATATCCGCGTGGATTTAAATCTTCCGGATTAATAAATAGTCTTCGGTTCAGTTCTCATCGGCTGAGCGCCCTCGACCACCAACTTACCGCATCGCATTGTTCGCCCGCGCTATTTTTTCTTTTTGCTCAGCTTCTAAGAGAGATACCGAGATATTGAATAGCTTATAACCTTCCTCAAGAATTGGGCTATCAGATACAAAAATAATTTTTCAAATCCGACTGATAGTTCTAGAGATTAGCGCGTTCAAACAAACAAACTCTTGCTCTTTATTATATTAGTATAGATTACGGCATTATCATCACCTGCATCCCATCAACGGCTCACTACTGTGCACAGGTCTCCTTTCAGAGAAGGATTAGACCATAGACCATCACGTTGATCCAATGCGAATTGGTGGACTTCACACACTTTCGAGATTTTTTTTTTTTTTAAAGAATATCAGCCAAGCTGAACTTCGCTGATGTTCTCCTCTCCCTTCCAAATAAGTGAAAACTTGTGTTACTTCCTTTCCTCACGATGTTTTCCTACACGTTGAAGCATGTAATATTTAATGACTTAAACGCACATGCCACATAACTTCGAACAGTCAAAGTTCAGGATCAAACCCGCGATCCCCCGAATAGGATTATCACAATTTTTTTTACTTACGTAATTGATGGTTTTGCTGTCATAAGTTTCTTCCCTATATGTATATGCCTCGATGACTCAGCGATGATACGTTTCAACGAATTTTGAGAAAAGTAAAAAAATCTTTCATACTTACTTATTTATTTACTTATTCTGTTCAATTAACCTTAAAAACTAAACTTAAATATAGAAAGGACTTACTTCTGCTTTAAATTAAAAAATACGTGAACTAAGTATGGGTACACTTTTGTTATTAGGTACTCTTCTCTTGCGTAAGTCTCTATGTCTCTATTCTATATCATATCCTACATTATATAATACATGCAAATTATACGTATAAATTATAGATAGTTATCGAAAAATTAATGCACAAATGTCACCCGCGTGATATAATCTGATGCAAGCAATTTAAATTGAGTGCTTAATAGTAGGCTTACTACATGTATCTACGAAAATTCAGGACATATTTCATTAAAATTGAAGTACATAGTTAAATATTGTGATATTAACGGTGAAGCAAAACATCGTGAGGAAAACTGCACTGGACGCCTGAGAGTTCTTTTTTTTAATTCGTTGACAAGATAGTCCTTGACTGCGATCTCACCTGATGGTAAGTGACGATGCTAAGATGGTAGCGGACTAACTTGAAACGGGTATGGCAGTGTAGATTATTGAATCTATAATCTACACTGGATATAATATATGGATTGCCATATCCCCTAATTAGTTTCTACACGCCATCGTGCCGGAACGCTAAATCGCACGTGTTTGACGGTAGGGTGGTAACTAGCCACGGCTAAAGCCTAACCTGACCAGACCAGAGACAATTCAAAAATTATAAATTCCCAAATCACCCCCGCCGGTAATTAAACCCGAGACCTCCCAGTTATAAGACCACAGTGATTAAGATCCATCCGGCTTTTGGACTTCCAAGTAATTCCACATGCCCAATAAGGCTTGAAAACATTATGCTGACTTTTCTATAGCACAGACTGGTATAGTTCTTGCAACTCACGAGGGCGTGGCTCAAGCTTGTGTGCGTGTCGTAACTGTATAAGTGTGAGGGCTTGCTCGCGCCTGACCGCTCCCACCTAGGCTCCTGACAGGCACGCACACTTACGCAATGTGCATGTACATGACGTAACCGCAAGTAAAGCTCACGCACCCTCGTGAATTGCAACAACTTATAATAAATGAATTTGACGCCCCAAGAGTAACTAAACATAATATCTTCGAATGACGATACGATTACAATCACTTGAGCAGTTCGTTTGATAACGCAGTAAGTAATTCATATTTTTAGGAAGGTTCTCGTAAAGTTAAACATTGATGGTGACCTTAGTTGATCGTATATGAATGGATTGTATCATAACGACCTTGCGCCCACGCTTGCCGATACCGTACGCTTTGTAGGCCGTAACTTGATAACTGAACGAAATCTGTGCCGATTTTTTATAGCATCTGTAGTAGAAAACTGATGTAGGTAATGCAGCTTGAGCTCAGTTGTTTTAAACGGTAGATTAATGCTGAGCTCATCGTAAGAATCGCATTTTGCATTGGGCACTGAAAGTGAATGACGTCATCAGTGCGCGTTGACGTCATTTAACGCATAGCAATAAAAATGACGTAGCTGCAGGGCCAGCGACCGCAAATAAGCGATCGTCTTATTCTCCAAAGCACCAACATCACACCATCAAACTCTATTGCCAACGATATGTGCAAAGCCATTATATTCTAATACCTATAGTTGAACGTTTTTAAGCTATTGCATAGCTTTTGTCGCGGGCCTTGAGCGTGGAGACCGAATCCAGAGACTCCGTAACGAAAATAACCTGACACGAGACTCCTCTCACCGCTAGATGGCGTTGATAAAAAATGCTATGCAATAGCTTTACCGCGGCAGTCCCCGAGTGCCACACGTCTTTTTTTTTATTCAATGACAAAATAGTCCTTGACTGCGATTTCACCTGATGGTAAATGACGATGCAGTCTAAGATGGTAGCGGGCTAACTTGGTACAGGTATGGCAGTGTACTTCAACCCATACCCCTAATCGGTTTCTACACGTCATCGTGCCGGAACGCGAAATCGCTTGACGGCAATACTTTGACGGTAGGCTGGTAACTAGCCACGGCCAAAGCCTCCCACCAGATGCACAATAGAATACAAAAATAGAAATAGGAATGAAAATTAATATGTATTTTTTTTTTCTTTAGTTCCTACTACTATTTATTTTGTAGCAACTTTTAGTACTATGATTTTTTTTTTATAACTTCTATTTTAATTATCTATCTTACTTCTATCTAATCTAGTATATCCTATCTAGTACCTATATGTCTAAATGAAGGACCCGTTGGCCCTTAATAAAATTAATATGTATAGGAAAATTATAGCTTAAGTTAAATAGGTATCTACAAGTTTTCACGGATAGATAGTTACATAATTCATAACAAGCAATATTATGATATACAATGAAACACTTTGCGTAAGCAAAATGCAAACGCACTCAATAGCGATTGAGTTTTCCAATCGCTTTTTAACAAACAGAAGTGGAACATGGATTGTTTCATTATCAATTTTCGCTTTTGTAACGCAAACGAGCCTGCGGTCCCTTACGACAGTGTAACAAGGCAGTTACAACAATACTGTAACGCGGAAGGACCGTGGAGGACCGTTGAAATTGATCCAGTTTCATAACTATATTGCATAGAAGCAAAAGCGTATACTTTGCAGAATTCCATGATACATATAAATATAAGGAAAAACAAAAAAAGACGTGTGGCACTCGGGGACTGCCGCGGTAAAGCTATTACATAGCATTTTTTATCAACGCCATCTAGCGGTGAGAGGAGTCCCGTGTCAGGATATTTTCGTTACGGAATTTCTGGATTCGGTCTCCACACTCAAGGCCCGCGACAGAAGCTATGCAATAGCTTAAAATTTGCAAAATCTAAATCTATCAAATTTAGAATAGGGCATAAGATACCTCAGATCAATAACAAAAACGATGACTGTCGCACTCAGGGTCGTTTTATTTCTCCCCATTATTGATAAATAACAGCTCAAACATTCATTAGGCATAATTTAACAAATGTCTCTAAGCACTCATTAAATGTAATTTATCTTGAGTGTACCTAATCAATAAATCATATTATAGCCACAAGTTGGCTAATTAAAGAACTTTTGTATTTGGTCCTAATAAGATTAATTTCATTATTGTCACCAGTGACGAGTTATTTTTCAAGTCCAAATAGCAATAATTATGTTTCGAGTTAAAAAGAGCGGTTTTTAACAGTGATTAGTAAGATTATACTGGTTAGATAAGGAAATCCATTTCTACTAAATACTTAATTCAACGTCGTCATGCGACCCAAAGTAAAAGTTAGACAAGATAAATACATCTTTGGGAACTCATTCGCCCTAAATACTGTGAGCCCCGTTCACAAGTTCAAGTAATTCAAATCAAAACACAATTTCACTTCAAAGTTAACCCACTAACATTTGACAAAGATCTTATTCTCACGGAGTTACCGTAAGGTATAAATAAATATGAAATGATATTTAAAATTGTGGGTGGGTGAGTCGGACCGGTTTACGCGGAATGGGAAATATTTGCTGAGACCATAGGCAATGATGTCATGGTGGTGTCTTATCTATGCTAGTAAGTGACTAACTGTTGAATGGGGTTTCCTCTGCAAAAGGTAGGTTATTGAGCGGGAAATGGCTAAGCGAAACGGACTCTGTGTAGACAAAATTACTGTACAAAAGTGTAGCTTTACACTTTATGGTAGAAATACCAGGCTAGGCTCACTCCGCATTTTAGGTGTAAAGCTACCAGTACCCGGCGTCGTCCCGTCCGGACGGGCCAAATCAAGGGGCTAATGTAATACGAAGTGATAAGAGTTACGCGATAGAAAGAGGCAACCTTATACTCTGGTCTGGTCTGTGGTTGGACAGAGACCAGGAGACTTCTTAAGGGTGACTGTAGAATTACCCGTTTCTTAGATAACTAGACTAAATACAATTAATGTTATAAAATGCATTAAGGAAAATTAATATCATTTATAACGAACACGCTTAGAATATGCAGATCTTATTTGTCCCTGAATTGAAAATGGCGACTACATGATGCAAAACAAAAGAAATAGCTTGGAGGAGTAAATACGAGTAGATGGCATAGTAGATTTAAAAGTTAAAACACATACGAAACATGCAGATAAGTCTTGCCAGCGTAACATGTGAATACAGCCGCCTTCGCCGTGGGAGCAGCGGTCTATTTACCGTTCGGTGCACACAAAGGCGGGCGTATCAACTCGTAAATCATACGGTTGCGATCGAAGTAAAAACTGAACATTCAGTGTTCAACTGTAATTCGCTGCGCTTACTGGGAAATGTTGCGACTACTTGTCAATGCGTGCCTTTGTTGAATTGAGCATTTATTTCGGAATGGTATCGACCAGTCGATTTGCATTCCAAAATGCACCTTGATACGAGATAAGTAGTGTTTCGTAACTGCGGCGGTGCCTTTTAACTTCTACTTTAGAGTTCTTTTTAAGCTATTGCATAGCTTCTATCGCGGGCCAGCGTGGAGACCGAATCCAGAAATTCCGTAACGAAAATAACCTGACACGGGACTCCTCTAATGTGAGCCGTTAGATGGCACATTTTTATCGTCGCCATCTAGCGGTGAGCTGCTAGATGGCGTTGATAAAAACTGCTATGCAATAGCTTTACCGCGGCAGTCCCCGAGTGCCACACGTCTTTTTTTTTAAATATATAAATAGAATATTTAAGCCTCAATAGCCCAACGGTTACAGATTCGAACTGAAAATTTAAAGATTGCAGGTTCGATCCCCACCCGTTGCACTATTGTCGTACCCACTCTTAACACAAGTTTTCACTTATTTGGAGGAGAAAGGAGAACATCAATCAAGTTCAACTTGGCTGATATTCTTCATTAAAAAAATATATTATTATATCAGCCAAGCTGAAATTGACTATTATCCTCCTTTCCCCTCTAAACCAAATTTCAAATCAATCTGGAAGGCTTACTAAAACTCTACGCTGGAACCCTTTGACAAAATTTAACAATGATCAAGATAGTTAGAATGTGGTTAGAATACTTTTATAATGGATATCAAAGAGTTCGCACAAAGTTATAAAAAGCTAAACCCATCAGCATCAGCTAATGCAGAAATAATTCAAAAGCACTATGGGTACATCATTATTATTCAAAGCAACGTAAACGGAAGTTTAATGCTGTACAAATACGTTTGTTTTTACAATAACGGAAACTAATGATCTACTACACATATGCGCGAGAATAAGGTTTAATTAAGCGAGCTCCGTTACCGATTCTCTAGAACATTATTTTATGTTTGCTGTTATTTAAAATACCACATTAAAAGTTATTTGTATGCATAGACTAGCTGATGCCCGCAACTTCGTTCGCGTGGAATTAGTTTTCAAAATCCCGCTGGAACTTTGATTTTTTTCGGGATAAAAAGTAGCCTATGTTTTAATCTAAGGTAATCAATTTTCATTTTAAATTTCAGCCAAATCTGTACGGTACTTTTTGAGCCAATTCGTTACAAACATTCAAATCTTACCTCTTTATAATATTAGTATAGATCTAAGAATATTTATACCTAGAAGCGCAGTAGTTGACGCGATAATAAGCCATTTTTAGGGATATTAAATCATATCCGCACGCCTGTCGTCGCGTTAGTGTTCAAGGTCGAGTCTTACTAGGACGAGCTCGCACAAAAATATTCAAAAATGCCGTACTGTGCTGTGAAAGGATGTAATAATTCATCACATAAAAAACAAAAACATTTAAACATCACATTTCACAAGTAAGTACTTCCAAAAAACTTACATTTTTGAGTAAAACATTCTTCACAACATAAAAATAAATCGTAGGTATCACAGACCCTATTGCAATGAAAATGTTGCTAGCTCTACGAGAAATATTTTACCCCGTAACTTTTTTTTCTCATTCTAAGTACCTGTTGTTTTTAATCCCGATTCACATTAGTTCATTTATGTATTACTAGGGTGACCAAATATTAATTATTAGGATGACCAAGTGGTACCTACTCTAGAAAAAAATTGTAAATGGTAGATTCATTTGACTATTCGAAAGCACTTTGTAAAAGTTTATTTGAATAAAAATTATTCTATTCTATTCTGTTTGAATGATATCTAAATATTATATTAAAGGAAATGTTATGACTATTATGACGTGGGCATCTGTTAAGAAAGGATTTTTAAAAACTTAACCCCTAAGGGGTTTGAAAAATCGAACTTAACGTGAGTGAAGTCGCGGGCAAAAGCTAGTGAGTTAGACTTCATTAAAAAATTACAAACAGAAACATCAATTTTATTTATTTATCTATACTAATATTATACAGCTGAAGAGTTTGTTTGTTTGAACGCACTAATCTCAGGAACTACTGGTTCGAATTGAAAAATTCTTATTGTGTTGGATAGTTCATTTATCGAGGAAGGCTTTAGGCTATACAGGGTTAATTGTAAAATACCAACAACCTTCTACAGGCAACTTCTATGCATCAAAGTAAATAACTTTTGTTCCACGACTTTTTAATATTCTTTAAAAAAAAAAAATTTTTTTTTCATACAAAAATAAAAATATTTTCTTTTTCTGTTCTAAAATTTTAAAAACTCTACGCGGCACGTATCAAAGGGAGTCAGGGAACGGGCGCGCGGTATGCGGGGGGCGTGGCGTGCGGAGGAACGAAAGCCTGCGGCGCTCTAAAAGTCACAATCCCGCAGGTTCTGCTCGATCGCACGCGCCGGTGATATTTGCGTAGTATTATTAGTACCTACTTACTGTTCATAGTAGTACCTACTGTTCGCCTAGGTTCTGTTCTGTCATCTGTGCCTACTGCCTAGTGCTTAAACGATGGCTTATCAGTATTCCAACGTTGAATACACAGAAATGGTTCGAGTGCTCGCGATATGTGGTGATAACGTGTTGGAAGCTTGCCGAGAGTATGCAAGAAGATTCCCTAACGTCCGTAGGCCAAGCCGCATGACAATGCTGGTGGGGGAATCACTAGCCGCGATATGTTAGTCGAAAGAATAATGTCTGCATTCGAACTAATAAAAACCAATTTTGAAGTGCTGTCAAGAGTTGATGAACAGTTAATTTTTAGGTGTGGTCTTTGTGTTGGCTGTGAAGGTGACTATTTTGAACGTTTTGTTCGTGATTCTCACCGACATCCAAGGGACTTAAATCTGAGACGTAATGTCAATTAATTTAGGTAAGCAAAATTTCGTATAATTTTATTCATTTAAATTCAGTAAATTGTTTTTATTCATTTATTTAAATAGGTAGGTACCTACGCCTGCATTAAAAACAATACAGGTGGCATCTAGTTCCGACTTCCGTAGCAATCGAACGTGAGAAAAAACGACCATAATATTATGTAGGTCAGCTGTACCTACCAACTAAGTTGAATTTGATTCTTGATTGCTTTTTATTTCAATACGTAGGTACATACGAACTCTAATAAAAAGAGGATAATAATAACGTTTTTTGTTGGCTCTAATACTCGTAGCATAGCTTATAAACCTAGAAAGTAGGTAAGTAATAAATCTGAAGAATTGTGGAATCAGCCCACCCCAATTATTAGTGAATAATTCTCAGTCTAAACTCTTAATAGATACCTACCTACCTACCTACCTAACTTCACTTTTCGTGAAATGAATTGGTACATTTTTATTTAATTTCAAACTAAAACTGTTTAGGTACCTAGTTAACTAGCCTCTCATTGCGTAGGTACGTATCGCAATAAATTACGCGGCGGGAATCAAAGGTACCTAGGTCGAAAGGTAAACATTAAACAAACATCTCATATTTTTAATTAGCGGCTGAGCGCGCCGCCGGCACTGAGAAGACGGCGGCGTGATCCTTGAAATCCGATTTCTGGATACTTACTAGGTATAAATATCTAATCAGCTGGTCCATAAATCGAATGCGACCGACAAAGCGTAGGCTAGGTACCCATATTATGTGCTCATGACGTACTACTAAGGTTAGGAATACCTAACCTTAGTAACACTTAAAACACCATCTAAACTGCTACGTACCTAACGCGTCACATAAATATATGTGACGCGTTAGGTACGTAGCAGTTTAGATGGTGTTTTAAGTGTTACTTAGACAGGTTAGATTGGTAGGTATCTGAGGCATTAGGTAGGTTCGTGTCAATGACTACTGAAAGTTTCATACCTAGCTACTTAGATTGGTGAGCCGTGTGATGAAGGAAGGTAAGTAGGTAGTAATATGTAGGTAAACTAATAAGGAATTGATAGGTAGTAATTTTGCTCTTCCGTAAAAAAGCGCGGGAAATTGTCAAGTAAACAATCGTACGCGTATGGTAGGTAGGTACCTACTTAATGCCTGTTCGACACTTACGTCTGTCGCTGTGAGAAGCTTTTTTGGTATTCGCGATAAACGCCAATGTAGGAAGATATTATTGACCTGCAGACAATAGCTCAGTCCGATGTTAGTAATAGACATCGCAAAGCATTTTTAAATACGACAGAGAAGCGATAACTTCGGACATTTATTGCTGCACGGTTAGTAGTCGACGCTTCATCTCGCAGGTGTGGAAGAGGCGTTACATAAAATGACCATAGAGTTAAAAAAATGTCTGACTCTTCAACAAAAACTGAAAATTTTTTTTTTGGTGAATTTATTGAGTTACGTGAAAAGTCGTTGAACAAATGTTGTTCAGTATCATGCATAGAAATTACATGTAGGAGGTTGTTGGTAAATTACAATTAACCCTGTATAACATCACGCTGCGACCAATAGGAGCGAAGCATAAGTGTTGTCAAAAATGTTGCAAAAACAGGGAAAATTATCCGTATTTAAAATATTCTTTTAAAAACTTCTTAATCGCAATCATAATAACAAAAATTGACGCGGACGAAGTCACGGGCAACAGCTAGTATATTTATAAAATTGCCGCTTAAGGCTAAATCGGAAGATGAATTTTCCCTACATCTAGGGAGAATTTCTTTCCAATCCTTCCGCTTGTGGCATGACTCACGCACACAAGTGCGTATCGGTGAATGTAATTACATGAACTCACACATTGTTGTGGTTGTTTTGAAGCTTACGTTTCGAGCGGAATTTTGTTAGAGACTTACTATCTATGTATAATTAATCTAAGGTATAGATTTAAGATTGTTACGCGGTACGGCCCATCCTAATTCTATGATTGTGTTATTTCAAAGCGTTTTGTCTCCTTATCAAATATTTTACGTCTTAATTTTGTTATTACCTTGTTCTGATCAACCTACGCTGTGCCCACACGCATTTACCAACTTATCATAATATTTGATTTATTACCTGAACCTACTTTATTTTATGGCAAATTAATTAGTTACTTTGACGTCGGCAGCATGGATTAATTATACCTACGTATAAAAAGAGTTAAATAATCACAATCAAAATTTATTTATTTCATGTAGGCCAACTTGTAGCTCTTATGACACGTCATAAATCTACCACCGGTTCGGAATGCAGATTCTGCTGAGAAGAGCCGGTAAGACGCTACCGGTACCGGCTCTTTAAAAAAAAAAAAAAAATATTTTTTTTTCAATGGTTAACAAAACTATGCTATGCACACAGTGTTTCCACAAAGAAGTTTCAAAAATGCACACCTACCACAACCTAACACATGTTAAGATGGGTAGACACAAAGCAGACCCATTCCGTTAGATATTTAGATAGTTATAAGCGCGCAGTAAATGAAGCACGTAATGGTCACAGTGAGATTGAAGTCAAGGAATATCGTCATGCAATAAAGAAAGTAAAGAAAGAAAATAAATTCAAGACGGTTTTTACATCAAATTTTCCATATTCGAACTTTTCTTTCTAAAACTTTTTCTGTCTGAAACAATTCTACCTCTAGCACTATGACAGCACTGTTGTAACGCGTGGGGCCCCCCGTTCGTTGACTGTATCAGAGAAAGTCGTTAATTAAGACCGTTGATTGACTCTACATTGTGTAACGGTATGGGATAAGCCTTTGACAGCTAATTTGGTTGTCTTTGGAAATAAAATGCTTTGAAATCGGTTATTTTTTGCTCGTTTCGTATCTATGTATCTACGTAACACATTGACGATATGTTTGGACATTTGATCCGTGCCCGTAAGTATCCTAATCCTTACCCTTACTTCCTTACTAATATCCTTACTATATTATAAAGGCGAAAGGGTCTTTCTTTGTTCGTTTGTCCTTCAATCATGTTGCAACAGAGCTACGGATCGACGTAATTTTTTGCATGGGTAGGTATAGTTGAGAACCTGGAGAGTGACATAGGCTACTTTTTATCCCGGAAAATTAAAGAGTTCTCGCGGGCTAAGCTATTATGACTTAGGCATCCGCTAAGAAAGGATTTTTACCCCAGGGATAAAATAGGGGTTTGAAAAATCAAACTTAACGTGAGCGAAGCCGCGGGCTAAAGCTAGTTTAAAATAACATTATTTTAAAAACAAGTGAAAGATAATAAGTATTTATTTGGGGTTTTACTAATGGAGTTCTAAAAACCTAAATCCACACGAACGACGCCGCAGGTTCTAGCTAGATAAAAATCTAATTTGATTGTATTGTGCGCGCTTATTATGTCATCTCGGATGTGTTATTGGGTTAATTTGATTGGAATTAACTTGCGATATTAAAATAACATTAACAACCTATTACCGAATTAGAATAAGATTAACATTAATTCATAGACTGAAATCTAATTAACTTGTAGGTACCTACCTACTAACCGAATTAACATCACTGTCGGTGATTTGCTGCTAAAAACATAAAGCTAATCATCATCTAATATATTATTATGCAATATATCTGCTATTGGGAAATATCAGATCGAAAATTTACTCAATTCGGATATGAAATAAAGTGTGAAGTGTTTAACAATTCGCTGATTTACTGCATTAATGATTATGTACTTCAACTTCATCATCATCATCATCAACTTATGGACGTCCACTGCTGGACATAAGTCTCTTGCATGGACCTCCACAGACCTCGGTCTTGCGCCGCCTGAATCCAGCGACTCCCTGCGACTCGTTTGATGTCGTCGGTCCACCTAGTGGGGGGTCTGCCAACACTGCGCTTCCCGACGCGGGGTCGCCACTCCAGCACCTTGGGACCCCAACGACCATCAGCTCTTCGAACTATGTGCCCCGCCCATTTCCACTTCAGTTTCGCGACTCGCTGAGCTATGTCGGTGACTTTGGTTCTCCTACGGATCTCCTCATTTCTGATTTGATCTCGCAGGGATACTCCGAGCATAGCTCTCTCCATCGCCCGCTGAGTGATCCTGAGCCTTCTTATGAGGCCCATAGTTAGCGACCATGTTTCGGATCCATAGGTCATCACTGGCAACACGCACTGTTCGAAGACTTTAGTCTTCAGGCACTGAGGAATTTTGGACGAGAAGACATCTCTGAGCTTCCCGAATGCTGCCCAGCCGAGTTGGATTCGGCGGTTGATCTCTTTCTCGAAATTGGACCTACCTAGCTGGACTGTGTGTCCCAGGTATATACACTCGTCTACAATTTCGAGTGCAGAGTTCTCAACAATTACTGGGTGGAGCGAAGCATGAGCATTGGACATGATCTTCGTCTTGCTCATGTTCATTTTAAGGCCCACCTGTTGAGAAACCCTGCTGAGGTCATTGAGCATTGTATTGAGGTCTCCGAGAGTCTCTGCCATAATGACTATGTCGTCGGCAAATCGAAGGTGAGTGATGTACTCGCCGTTTATGTTGATGCCAAGTCCGTTCCAATCCAGAAGCTTAAAGACGTCCTCCAACGCAGCGGTAAAGAGCTTCGGGGAGATAACGTCTCCCTGTCGCACTCCACGCTGCAATTGAATTGGCCTTGTAGTCTGGTCCTGTATACGTACTGACATAGTGGCGTTTTCGTACAAGCACTTCAACACTTGAATGTACCGATAGTCGATACGGCATCTCTGCAGAGACCTCAACACAGCCCAAGTTTCCACCGAATCGAAGGCTTTCTCATAGTCCACAAACGCTAAGCAAAGTGGCCTGTTATACTCTTCTGTCTTCTGTATAACCTGCCGCAGCGTATGAATGTGGTCTATGGTGCTAAAGCCTTTTCGGAATCCGGCTTGTTCGGGAGGCTGGAAGTCGTCGAACCTACGGGCGAGACGATTCGTAATGACTCTCGAGAACAACTTATAAACATGACTCAGCAGCGAGATGGGTCTATAATTATTCAACAAGGTGTTATCACCTTTTTTGAAGAACAGAACCACCACGCCCCTGTGCCATGCTTCCGGCGTTGTACCCTCGTGAATGACGGAATTGAACAATCGCTGAAAGATTTTTAAAACCGGTTTTCCACCCGCTTTCAGGAGTTCCGCCGTGATTCCGTCATCACCAGGCGCCTTGTTGTTCTTAAGTTGTTTGAGAGCCATACTAATCTCGTATAGGCTGACGTCCGGGATATCTTCGGTATAGTGTCGGGTCAGTTTGGCTCTGGGGTCTTTGGCCAAATCATCAACAGGTTTTTGTGTCGTGGTATATAACTGCCCATAGAACTTCTCGACCTCTCCCAAGACCTCAGGTCGAGAAGAAACGAGACGACCGTCGTCAGTTTTCAGCCGCGTCAGCTGGCTCTGTCCGATAGACAGATCTCTCGCGAACACTTTGGAGCCTCGGTTCCGCTCAATAGTATCCTTAATACACTCGGTATTAAAGATACGAGATACTTCAACTTCAGTACATGTATTTTTAAGGCAGGTTGAGTCCCTATAATAAGTATAGTAAATCAACCTTCAGTCTGTACCTATTAGATAGATCTTTAATTTCAGTCAAAAAGTGATCGACTTCCAAAAAGAAAGAGGAAGAGCAAACGGAGGAGGTTCTCAATTCGTCTGAATCTTTTTTTTATGTATGTTCCCCGATTACCTACTTGAAGACGCCTGGACCGATTTGGAAAATTCTTTTTTTGTTTGAAAGGTTATAACTTCTCAGGTGGTCTCATTGTCATCAGGTCAGGATCTGATGATGGGATCCTGGAGAAATCGAGGGAACTCTTCAAAATTTACAGGCACAATTTTACTTTGTAGTGGCGTTTGAAGTCGGTTTTGTAAAAAGAATTTTTACATTTATATTATTTTTTGTATGCAGATAACCTTAGAATTTTTCCAGATCAAACACTTGTAAAGCGAGAATAAAACGTTAAAATACTTTACGACAATATAAACAAGATACTTAAGAACTTATGGGGGTTGCAAAAAGCAATGGCTCCTGTCATGTACACCGACGCAATAACATCACTTATGATACAGGAATGTCGAGGAGAAATAATAGGAATTACGCACCGTGGCATCTTGTTAAAGTACATTAGAATTACAAAATATTACACCTGTAGAATTAAATGCATTGCTTGTAACTTGTAAGGTGCAGTGGGGTTAGTATAAGATGTAATTCGATTGACCGTATTCGTATACTATGACATTAGCGTCAAAAGAAATTGAACCTTATCGCTATTGATTTGAAGTCACAAAGTCAGTACAACCGATTTTAGTTTGGAGCTTATCGGTATACGTAAAAGTATAAGAATGCGTGCACGAAATTGAGCTCTAATGCAATGTAGTTATGGTTCATTTTACTATGACGCTAATGTCATAGTATACGAATACGATCAATCGAATTAAAACTTATACTAACCCCACAGTATTAGAGGCCGTTTCCATTCGATGCAGATTCTGAGGCCACAGAGTATAAACATAGTAAATAGACCTCTGACGTAATGACGAGCTTAGGTCAAGGCATGGAAGTACTAAAGTCCTACTTCCATTGGTCAAGGCGTGGAATTACTTTTAACCGATTTCAAAAATGGGTAGGATTTCAATTTAACATGTAGGTATCTACCTACCCACTCAGTTACATGTCAAATTGAAAACATTGAAAACCTCATCCTTGTTTTCCATTTCCTTCTCATCCAGGTTCCTCATCCTCATCAAAGTTTACGGATAACTTCTCATTGGGTGAATCGATTTTAATGATTCTCTTTTATTTGATAAGTGATGTTTGGCCTCCTTTGCGAAAGCTCCGGGGTTCAAACCCAGGCACGCATCTGCATTAAATTGACAGATTTCACAATCCGTGCAAATCTTTGATTTTCCGGGATAAAAAGTAGCAATGATACTGTCCAGATTTACCCATGTATAACTGAGGATGGGTATGGGTATTGCACGAGCACAATTCACGCCGATCCTCGCTGCGTGATTGAAAGTTTGTAATTTCCAAGAAACATTTTGTATTTATCATACACATTAGCAAAAATATTATATTATAGTATGGGTTCTTAGCTCAAGAAAATAGGAAATACGGTCGCATCCGGAAGAAAGCATAAAACTTGGCATGCATGTAGCTTTGGCATATATGACTCAATGTAGAAGTAAAAACACGTCGATTAGTTCACTGCTTGGCTACGACTGTTCTCTTTTAGAACAAACTCTGTTCAAATAGAGAATCGTCGTTGTAGTGAGATTTTTTTCAATCAACATGAAAACGGACCTTTAAAGCAACCTGTATAATAATAAAGAGCGAGAATAAATGTAAGTGTGCAGGATTATTAGTGGCTGCGAATGGCGTCTTAACTTCCTGCTCGGAGGGATTATAATATGCTTTCAAATGCCTCATATGTAGTTATAATGACTTTAACATATAGAGACATAAACGCTGCGGGTAATATTGGTCGGCGATCTATGTACGGAAGAGAAAGCAAAGATGTTTCTTAATAAGCCGTCTGAAATTATCATAATTCTTACCTACTAATAGATTTTTCATATTAGTTAAATACATAGTAAATTATGTAGAAGCTTTTTCGCGCAACTTCGTCCGCGTTGAGTTAGATTTTAAAAATTCCGTGAGAATCCATTTTTTCCGGGATAAAAAGCCTATATCACTGAACTAAGTAAGAGTACCGCTAAGACAATACACTGTATATTCAGATACAGTGTTTTATCGTAACAGCGATAAATGAGTTCCTCGCACAATATGTTTTCATTTAATGGCATTTAAATCTTCTACTATATAAAAATAAGTCGGGTTTTCCTTCCTGACGCTATAACTCCAGAACGCACGAACCGATTTCCACGGTTTTGCATTCGTTGGAAAGGTCTCGGGCTCCGTGAAGTTTATAGCAAAGAAAATTCAGGAAAAATTTCAACAGAAAATTGACGCGGACGAAGTCGCGGGCAACAGCTAGTATTTACTAAGTTTCAAATGTAAATACACTGTATCGAGCCCGGCTGACCTCTTTTGACGAAGTGTGTCAAAAGAGGTAGATGATGAGAGCTGAATGGATGGATGCTTGAGGAGGGCTCTTGGATATTTGGTAGAAAAAATACAGATTTTAGAACTCAAACAAAACCAAGATTAATAGTCTTACAGCTTCGGCGTCATAATAAGAAATGTTTAGGTGGACATGTTCTAAGGAAATACAGCAAAATTTTTGTTTGGCCGGCACTTTCAGATTTGGACCAAAATGGATGATGTCCTTTCCTATTTGTAAATCCGATAATCGACCAAATCACAAAACGTAGGACGTGAGTAATTGGCTTTAAATACCAAAGTCGTTATGGATTAATAGAGAGGCGCTATGTGCTTGAGACTGGCGTGGGTGGGGCTGTAGTCTAAGATCCTGAGTAGGTACACACGGCGGCTCAACAAAAGATGATCTTAATTAAAGTTGCATGAACAACTTGAGATTTTGAATATTGAATTAAAGGGAGATGGGTGAAATTGGGACCAGCTTGTTATTTGTAACAGCTCTGTGAAATCTTTCGTACTAAACAAAGGAATAAATAAGTTTTATTTTTAATGTTACCCATGCTGAACATTATTAATATTCCCCTTTCCCCTCTAACTAAGCTTAGGTTGCTTTTAAGCTTAAAGCTTGTATAAGAGTAGGCTTATCAATAGTATAAAGAGTGGGGTTCGAATCGTAGACCATTCTGCAGTTGACACCGATGCATTACTGAGACTTCAATTTTCAAAGTCGATCGAATTGTTTTTTGACCGACTTCCAAAAAAGGAGGAGGCTCTCTTTTTTTTATGTATGTTCCCCGATTACTCGAAGACGCCTGGAGCGATTTGGAAAATTCTTTTTTTTGTTTGAAAGGGTATACTTCACAGGTGGTCCCGTTATCATCAGGTCAGGATCTGATGATGGATCCTGGAGAAATCAAGGGAACTCTTGAGTTTTTATAGGCCCAATTGATATACTTTGTAGTGGCGTTTAAAGTCGGTTTTGTAAAAAGAATTTTTACGTTTATTTATACATCTGTTAATCGTGATTATTACCCATGTAATACTATGTTCATGGTTTAACAAAGGTGACATACTCGTATCAATAAATTGAAGAAGTAAATACATGGGCACGAGTAGATCAATTGTTAACGATTAGCTGGCAATTAGAATACTAAATGCAAAATAATTAGTTATTTATTACAACAATCATGTAGGTATTATTATTGCTGTGGTAACATTCATCAGCAGGTACATGTGCAGAATAATTTATTAATTTGTTGGATAAAATACTTTTAATATTGGATAGAAGCAGCGTTACTTTGCGGAAGTCTATGATTAGCAAGAAAAGGTTAGAATTATTTGGCTATAATCCGCCAACAGAAAAAATCTGTATGGTCAATCATGTAGAACTATGAGTTTAGTATGCATACAGTATACTATACTCATAGTTCAGCCAATTTACACTAAATCCTTAAATTTTGAGATTATAGCGCGTGTTATACAAACAGATTCAGCGGAGAAATACGAAATACAAGATAGACAATTTAAGCAAAGACTTTTCTTCTTACTAATCTGAGCTTAGAGAGATCTCTTTAAATGAATTAGCATCAAACGGGAGGAAATTTCTAGAAGATTACAGCACAGACAACGGCTGATAAAAACAGATCGCCATAGTTGTTCATTCGGCATACAAATCGGCAATTAACTGTGTTAATAGCAAAGACTGGAGATTTCTTATGAAGAATGCTTGGGGCAAAAACTGCGCGTGCGGCCCAAGAGTGGAAAGCGTAAAATGTACATGATGTATGATGTATTTTGTGCGAGGTATTTGTTTACTATTGCTCAGTGACGTAAGTTGACAATAATGTTCGATCTTCAATTATTTAATTAAGATATGGCACTATCCCTAAAACCACAGTTGATTTTATGAAGAGCTGGCTGATTTCTGCGACTTCGTCCGCGTGGAAAAAGTTAAGAGTGACTTGCTACTATCCACGAGAAATTGTGTCCTCTATCTCCTATAAAATATTTAGTAGATCTTCACCAAAATTGGACAAAATATTTGTAATAGTACACAAGATTACATATTTTTTCACAACTCCCTCAATATGGGTATGAAACGAAAGGGCTTGACTAGTAGAATACTATGATAAACAAATCCAAGATGGCCGCCACCACAAAATGGCGAATTGCATTTTCTTTTTCTAACTTGTGAAGTGCCGGAGATGTTTTAAATTTTCAATTTACACTTGTTTAGAGTTATAAAAAAGTGGTAGAGAATAAATCCACAGCCTGATTCTCTACAAAATTGGTGTCAGGTGATATGGTTACATAATAACGGTGATTATTATAGCAATAACAGCTGACACTTGCTCCTAAATAGCTGTAAAGGTGTTACGACGTGAACACGACTCGCTCGTACACCTAGTGGGGTTAGTATAAGATTTGACACGATTGATCGTATTCGTATACTATAACATTAGCGTCAAAGTAAAATGAACCTTAAGCGTATTGATTTAAAGTCACAAATTCAGTACAGACGAGTTTAGTTTGGAGCGTATCCGTACACGTAAAGGTATAAAATTGCATACGCGAATTTGAGCTCTAATTCAATGTGATTATGGTTGATTTTACTTTGACGCTAATGTCATAGTATACGAATACGATCAATCGAACTAAATCATATACTAACCCCACAGGTCACTCCATCTGCATATTAATCAAAACGGATATTGTTTTTATCGCACCATTGTTCTCGCTGCTATAATCAACTGCTATTCTTTTTAAACGTTCAACTCCAACCAAAAATGTATTATAAACTCTATTGTTCTCACTTTTGGGTTCGTATTCATTTGCGTCGGCGATTTCGACGCTGATTGATCTAAATTGATTAATGAGATGAATGTCCTTATTTATGTGGCATTGTGTTACGATGAGACTAAGGTTAGTTTATAATTGCAGCAATTAGACGTCAATTTCCACTTTGATATTGTTATTAAGTACTTATTCTTTGTTGACTGACAAGGAAGACCCAACTATAAACAAAAAAGACGTGTGGCACTCGGGGACTGCCGCGGTAAAGCTATTGCATAGCATTTTTTATCAACGCCATCTAGCGGTGAGAGGAGTCCCGTGTCAGGTTATTCTCGTTACGGAATTTCTGGATTCGGTCTCCACGCTCAAGGCCCGCGATAGAAGCTATGCAATAGCTTAAAAATATACCTACCTAAAGAAGAATAAACTTTCGTTTTAAACATTAAAAGTATGTAGAATGTAATAGGTACACCTATGCTTAAATATAAATAAAATATTAAATTTAATAAAAAATCAAAAACCCAACTGCGTAAATAAAAACTGAACATAATTGGGAAGATTTGAACCGATCTAAATTTTTAATACATATGTATGTAGGTATGTGGCGCTCTGGAGACCATGCAAACGCGTGGTAATGTGGTTATCAGTCTATGTATGTATGTACTGTACGTACATACACTCATAAACACATTATCCACGTGTGCGTCGCCCAGTCAGGTAAAAAATCTAAATAATAAAATAAACAGTAAGTTGAATACTAGTTCTTGCATCTTCGCTCATGTCTATTTAGGTTTTTGAAAATCCCATGAGAACTCATGAATTTTCCGGGACAAAAAGTATCCTATGTATCTCATCGGTTCAGCTGTTAAGCCATGCAAAGTTAAAAGACAGACAGACAAAGTTACTTTTGCATTTACAATATTAACAAAATGGATTAGGCATTTCTGAAATAGAAACATATGTAATTCAAAAACAAGATTGTGTAACAACTAAATTATAATTAAGTACTGATAAGGCAATCAAACACAAATCAAATTACATATGTATTATTCAAGTCTTGTCATTATTATCACGGTAAACTGTTTTATCGTGGTACCACATTTTATCACAAATTCACTCAATTACCTGTCATCCATATATTAAGTACATTACATTCTGAACACACCAAACTTACTGTCTCTGAATGGTGCATTCAAAGCAACCGATAAACTCAGTCCTATAACTTTTCTCGTATCTCTTGGAGCCACTATGCCGTCATCCCACAGTCGAGCTGTACTAAAATATGGCCGACCTTCTTTCTCAAATAGAGCTTCCAACGGTCCTCTAACTTTCTTCTCGTCCTCATCAGTCCAAGGCTTCTTGTCTCTCAAAGCTTTCTCTTTTGCGACTAATGATAGAACAGTCGCGGCCTGAGGCCCACCCATCACAGATATTCTAGCATTAGGCCACATATAAAGGAAACTTGGTGAGTACGCCCTTCCACACATTCCATAATTACCAGCTCCGAAACTGCCACCTACTAGAACAGTTATTTTAGGCCCTTTAAAACAACTCACAGCCGTAACCATTTTCGCACCGTTCTTAGCAATCCCACCCGCCTCCGCTTCCCTACCAACCATAAAACCGGTTATATTTTGAAGAAACAGAAGCGGTATTTTACGAGCGGCACAAAGCTGAATGAAGTGCGAACCTTTTAAAGCGGATTCTGATTGCAAAACACCATTATTGCCTATAACGCCCACGGGGTGACCATATATCGATGCAAATCCACACACTAACGTGTCTCCGTAAAACTCTTTGAATTCGTGAAACCTACTCCCATCTACTATTCTGGCTACTACTTCTCGGATGTCGAAAGGTCTTTGAATGTTTGCACCTACTATTCCGTGTAATTCTTCGATGTCATGTAAAGGTTCGTCAACTTTTGGTGGATAGATTCTGACACTTTTGTCACTGTTCCAGTTCAGGTTAGCGACCACATTTCTAGCCAGATGTAAGGCATGCTCGTCGTCTTGAGCATAGTGATCTGTTACTCCAGATTGTCTACAGTGCAGATCAGCACCTCCTAAATCCTCAGCTGACACGGACTCTCCCGTAGCCGCTTTCACTAACGGCGGTCCAGCGAGAAAAATTGTACCTTGGTTCTTTATTATAATACTTTCATCCGACATACTGGGGATATAAGCACCTCCGGCAGTGCACGATCCCATTACAACAGATATTTGCGGGATGCCTTCGGCGGACATATTCGCTTGGTTATAAAAAATCCGTCCAAAATGCTCCTTGTCGGGAAAAACATCCGCTTGATCCGGTAAATGGGCACCTCCCGAGTCAACGAGGTAAATGCAAGGAAGCCGACATTCCTGCGCGATCGCCTGCGCTCGCAAATGCTTCTTCACTGTCATAGGAAAATAGGTCCCTCCTTTAACGGTGGCGTCGTTCGCAACAATCATGCAGTCCTGGCCTTGAACTCTGCCGATAGCCGTAACTATGCCGGCGCACGGAACCTGACCTTTGTACATGTCGGTGGCGGCTAGCGTGCTCAATTCTAAAACGTCGCTTCCTTCGTCCACTAACCGGTTAATCCTGTCTCTCACGAGTAATTTTCCTCTCGCCGTGTGCCTCTTTACCGCCTCTTCGGGCCCGCCTTTGATAGCGTCATTCGTTTTCTGGCATAGCTCGTCTACCAGTTCGTCCATTTTCGCCTTATTTTCTTGGTAGAAGGGGTCATTTTTGTTTGGTTCGCTGCCGATGACTGTTGCGTGGCTGTACCGCCGGCATTGGGCATTCAGTCGCCGTATTCCTCTGACTAGTTTTAACATTTTCGCTTTATAAATTACACATTTAAACACGACCGGCCGTGGGGTTTGCTGTTGACTACTGGCGATAAAGAACCGTTATCACGGCGATTAAGTCGTACGAAAACAAAATATTTCGTCGTATGGTTTGACCCGTGTTGATAAAAACTTGAATAATGGAACGATAATGTGAATCGTATAAGTGACTTGATGTAATATTTACATACACTTATCGTTTTATATTGCCATTCAAGACGTGTGTGCGAATACATACCTACCTATTATTATGCACTGAAGTAAATGACAATGGCACGCTTTTCGGTACATACCATAAACGCATATATAATTACGCGGCCTATTTAAACTGCCAATAATAGGCATCAGTTTTTTTTACCCAACTACGGAAAAGCCAAAAACAGGGGTTATGTGTTGTGACTTAAGCAGTCTATGTATGTTCATTTTTCCACCGCAGCACCTAAATTACTAAGCCGATTTCGATAAACAAGGTTTCGTTACTATGGACCAGATGACATAGGCTACATTTCATATGAACAAAATGAGGGATGTTAAAGCCAATTTTCCGTAGACGTGGAACAGATTTTAAACTTTTTTTTTTTAAATTAAAGTGTTTGTCTTGCCCTGTCTTGCCAAATTATCTTGGGACCCTATACCTACTGCCAATAAATGCCGCCAAGCGATTTAGCGTGTATATATTTGCTAAGTTACCCCTAGCTCATCAACATCATAGATTACAGCGCATCGTCACTTATCATCCTGTCCACCTGTCAACGAAACAAAGACCAGAAAAGCACATGCTGTCTTTGTGCACTTTCTTTATAATATGTATACCTAATATGCTAAAGTTTTAAGTACGAAATAAATAAATAAAAACCCGACGTCAATCAGAAGGCGACTGGTGAAACAAACGGTGTATCTAATCGACGTCGCACTATCTATTCTATTCAGATGCGGCAGGTGAATGACACGTTCACTTTCAATTTGCAACTCGCCCGCCAGTTGGCGACACTTGCACGATAACTGCTCAAGTGCGTGCCAGAACACGCACAAGTTAGGGTTCCGTAGTCAGCATGCTAATAAAATACTCTTATCTAAAACTACGTATAAAATTATAGCATTGGCTCGCAGCTTCGCTCGAATGGAATTTCGTTTACCCTATCCTAAGGGAACTTCGCAAAATCTCGAAAACCGTTATCAATGCTAATAATATGTGTAATAAAATCTACTTACTTATACATATGCCAAATTTGAAATCTCTACGGAAATAATGCAATTTTAAAGCGAATATATACCTATATATCCTTTATCTCTATCCCGTGGAAATTTCGAAAAATCTGAACATTTTTTTTTTGCATATACTTTTAGCGAGCAAACGTGCAGGCGGATCACCTGATGTTAAGTGATTACCGTCGTCCATGAACATTTGCAGCACCTGAGGCACCACCAATGCGTTGCCGGCTTTTTAGGAATTTGTTGGTCGGCCCCTTGAATAGCCCCATGTTGTAATTTAGTGGGAACACCGTCGCAGGAAGTTGGTTCCACAGTTTCAAAGTATTTGGTTACGAATAAAAGAAAATTGATTTTTTTAATGTTTGTTCCAGGATCGAGACGAACAGACAAAGCTAGAAATGAAACACCGACAGGAAGAAGATGATTTGTACAGAAAATTCTCCAAACATCGAGAAGAAGAGAACAGAAGAATACGGGAAGAAATACAGGTATTTAAACTCCCTTCCTGACAAAAAAAAATTGAAATTTCTTCTTCGCCCACGGATAAACGACTACTGCTGGACATAGGTCTCTTGTTGGCAATTTTGGATTTCAAAGTTTAGGCTGTCTTATTCGTAATAGAAATAGAAATATTTTTTATTCTAATAAACTTTTACAGGTACTTTTGAATTGTCAATGAATCTACCTCTGGTTCGGAATGCCGTAATATCAGAAGTTAATTTTTTTACAGAGGAGCCCCATATTTACGGGATAAAATGTAGTAACATAGACGTAACTCCTCAAATATATCTCTACTTGCCTGTGAACATCTTGACATTCCGAAAATTAAGCTGGTACAAACAGATAGACAGACAAATATTTTAAAAATATGCGTTTGGAATCTGATTTCCTTGAAATAACAGTTATATTGAAATTACAGACGCTTCAGTTTTACTCTTGTTTATTTGTAGGTAGGTATACATTTTTAAAGGTGTTTTTGTAAACTTCTTGAAAATAAAATAGATACGTAGATTCTCGTGTCTAAAAGTAATAAGTTGACTGGCAGAGATCACTAAGGTCACCTTTTGTATGCCATATTTCATGTACAACATTAACTCTGTATTTATGTATGCAACAAAGCTGTTTAAATAAAAATTAATAAATAATTACAATTTAATGTGTGCCTAAATAAATAAAAGATGTTATAACATCATGTCTTGCAGGATGAGTGGGAAAGAGAACTAGAAAGGCTGACCAACAGATTCCAACAAGAGATGCAAGTGAAGAAACGGAGGCCAGAATCGGAAATTGGAGCACTGACTCTCCGTCACCAGCAGGAGAGAGCGGACCTGGAGAAGAACATGACTCTGCGGAGAGACAAGAAAAAGGAGAGTTTGACCAGGAAAATGTTGGAACATGAAAGGTACCCAACACTTTTACTTATTTATTTATTTTTTATTGGATAAGATAGTCCTTGACTGCGATCTCACCTGATGGTAAGTAAACTTGAGTGATGATGCAGTCTAAGATGGTAGCGGACTAACTTGGAAGGGATATGGCAGTGTACGTTCAACCCATAAACCCCTAATCGGTTTCCACACGCCATCGTGCCGGAACGCTAAATCGTGCAAAGCATGATTATATATAATATCAAACATTTCTGTGGTGGTGTCGTGTGGTGCGGGTTGTTACGTTCCCTCAAATATGGTTGAGCGAAGCAATGGCTGGATCATGCGTCATGCTCGTGAACGGGTGCCACCAACGGGAATGGGTCTGCTTTGACTACCCGTCTTGACATGCGTTGGATTGGTGTATTTTTGAAGCTTTATTGTGGAAGCACTGTATACATAGCATAGCTTTGTAAAAAAAAATTTTTTTTTGAAAAGAGCAACTGCTGAGTTTCTTGCCGGCTCTTCTCAGCAGAATCTGCATTCCGAACCGGTGGTAGATTTATGACGTGTCATAAGAGCTACAAGTTAGCCTACATGAAATAAATAAATTTTGAATTTGAATTTGAATTATCTTGCTTTGGAAGAAAAATATTAACTGCCGGGTACTGGGTACCTAATTGGATGTCCGGAAAACACTCGTTAGTCTACGTCCAAAGTATAATAAAATAATCACTTTTTATTATCATAATATTAACATTCAAATAAGCTCAGTCACTGACCGTAAAAAATTGCACTCATCAGCGGTTGGGTTCAAAGCAAAACAGTAGTGGGAAGTTACTTTCATTTGCGCCAGTCGTACGTACAACCGGATGTTAGAGTAAAGGCTTGGACAGACAAACCGCGTGGAGGTAACATCAAGCGACGGCAGCAGTAAGGCAGGATGTTACATTGAAAGCGTACTGTATTTTCAGTACAAGTTTTTACATCTCGGCGATGCTTATAGGTTTCTATTATCAAGACACTATAATGTCACAGTAAAATGGAAACTAAATTTGTTACTTCGTGTATATCGAGTTAATCCCCAATTCCCAAAAGTACGAATAATGTAACGACGTTCATTACCATTTTATTTCACGTTATAGTGTTTCGATACTCTAAAAAGCCCTAAATGATTTAGGCTAAATCTATCAACTATGTTCAAATATGCAAACTACTTACTCAAAATACAAATACATATGCAAAATACTTGTACTCTCGTGCCTCATGTGATGGAGGCAATGCGGCTCTTATACGCGCTCTCCGTTTTGTGAACGCCTTCATACATTATTGCAACTTCCACGTGTCTAATTGGATACGTTCACAACTCACAACTCATGAGGAAGTGCGTCGCGTCGCGGTGCGTCCGACCAAGACTTTACGCATGAGAATATTTGTTTGAATGACTTATCAGATAAAATATGTTAACAAGAGACAGCTGGAATTATGAGAATTCTAATTACCATTCATCTCAGTTCCTAACAATGAGATTGTCGTAACATCTGTACCTAGTTACCTAAATTATTTACAAAAACTAATATGAATCGAATTTTATTAGAAGTTTTCTTTTAAGCTATTGCATAGCTTCTATCGCGGGCTTTGAGCGTGGAGACCGAATCCAGAAATTCCGTAACGAAAATAACCTGACACGGGACTCCTCTCACCGCTAGATGGCGTTGATAAAAAAATGCTATGCAATAGCTTTACCGCGGTAGTCCCCGAGTGCCACACGTCATTTTTTATCTTCTAACAGTTAGAACGTTTATTTAAACGTTGGCTACTAGGGATTAGAGTGGCTTTTAATCTAGGTGTTTGAAATATTCATTTCCAGGGCCGCCACGGCAGCACTGGTGGAGAAGCAAAGCCACGAAATGATGGAGTTGATAACGGAAAGAAGGTCAGAGTACATGGCGGCGTCGTCGCTATACCTCGATGGAGAAGAGGCACCCCCGTATCCAGCGAGGGCGCCACCCCCTCAACCACCCCTGGTCTCCAAGTTCCACATTTATACAGACCCGATGGAGTTTGCGGATGTCGATAAAATTGCCATCTCGGTAAGTCACACAAAAACTTGACTAGTATTCTCCACTCTCCTTCAAATAGCGTAAAGCTTGTGTTAATTGGACTATTGAGTCTTTTTGTCGTTCTTACAAATGAGCGGCTTAGAGTAAGCTGCAATTGGGTATTTCACTAAAAAAAATTTATATTCTTAAAATAAAGTTTTTTAATATTAAAACATAATGTCATTTTTGTTTTTTTAATATCTTAACTAATCTCGAAAAAATAGAGCTTTAAAGTATCCTGTAGGACAGAGAGAGCGCTACTGACATATGGCGTCATAAATTCGTAGCTCCATACACTGTCAATACAAAATATCGTTTTAGAAAGAGACAGGTACAGTTGCAGTAAAACAGCTTGTAACTTATTTGTTTTTTGACCGATTTATTTTCTGTTTTTACAAATGTTATTCTTATATGTTACATTTTTCGATCCACTTTTCGACAACAGTAAAATACTTAATTGTGAGCGTTATTCGAAGTTTCAACACGGTCTTTTCTTATATTTTTAATCCCCAGGTGGCACAAGAAGACCAAAAGACTTTTACGGACCTGGTCCGGCAGCTAGTGGGCAGGTGTGCGAGCGACGTCGAGAAGGCGCGCACGATATTCCGCTGGATCACCGTGAAGAACCTCAACAACATACACTTCGATGACAACCTCAAGGGAGACTCTCCGCTCGGCTTGCTTCGAGGAATCAAACACGGCACGGAGAGTTACCACGTTCTATTTAAAAGATTATGCAGGTATTATTCTGTTTAATAGATATCTGCAACTTTGGAAGCTAAAAAGCACCGATTGTTGTGGATAGGTATAGTTCTTGCAATTCACGAGGGCGCGTGAGCTTTATTTGTGGTAACGTCGTGTACATGCGCATTGCGTAAGTGTGTGTGCCTGTCAGGAGCCTATGTAGGAGCGGTCAAGCGCGAGCAAGCTCTCGCTCCCACTTATATAGATACGACACACACACAACCATGAGTCGTCCGCCCTCGTGAATTGCAAGAATTATAACAAGAAAGTGAAAAGAAATTTCATCTCTCTGCTTTGAATATTATACTAACCTCGATCTTTTACGATGAAGGAAAACCCTGCACGCCTGAGAGTTCTCCATAATGTTCTCAAAAGTAAAGTCTGCCAATTCACATTGGGTTAACTTGGTAGACTATGACCTTCTCTGAGAAGAGACCCGCGCTCAGTAAGGTGCCGTTGATCGATTGATTTCATAATAATGATTATGACGATGTTTATTTATTTCCAGCTACGCAGGCCTCCACTGCGTGGTGATAAAGGGCTACAGCAAATCGGCGGGCTACCAGCCCGGCGTCCGCTTTGAGGACAACCGCTTCAGGAACTCGTGGAACGCGGTGTACGTGGCCGGCGCGTGGCGGTTCGTGCAGTGCAACTGGGGGGCGCGGCACTTGGTCAACGCGAAAGATGCCCCCAAGCCCGGCAATAGAGGGAAGAGTGATAGTTTAAGGTTTGTATCTGTGCTAGATATTCAGTAAGTACTTGATGTATTGTGCTGGTTTGATACTAGAGTCTGTTCAAAAAGAGAACCGTCGTGGCCAAACAGTGAACTAACACTGTTTATTGAACCACTAGTTGATGCTCGCTGCTTCGCTCGCGTGGATTTAGTTTTTAAAATCCCACGGAAATTCTTTGATTTTCCGGGATAATAAGTAGCCTTTGTCACTCTCCCAGTCTTCAGCTATACCCATGCAAAAAATCACGTCGACCCGTTGCTTTTTTGCGGCGTGATTGAAGGACAAACCATCAAACAAACACACGTACACATTTATAATATTAGTAGTAAGGAAGTAGTTTATGTGTCGACTTTATATGTCAAATCACAAATGTATTGAAAAAATACTTTACCTAAGTATGGTTCTTGTAATTCACGAGGGCGCGTGAGCTTTACTTGTGGTTACGTCGTGTACATGCACATTGCGTAAGTGTGCGTGCCTGTCAGGAGCCTAGGTGGGGGCGTCACAACCATGCACACAATGACACAACCATAAGCCACGCGCCCTCGTGAATTGCAAGAACTATAACAAGAGAGTGAAAGGAAATATTCAAGGTTTCCTTAAATTCCACAGATACGAGTACGACGACCACTACTTCCTCACGGACCCGCGCGAGTTCATCTACGAGTTCTACCCGCTGCAGCCGGACTGGCAGCTGCTGAAGACGCCCATCACGCTGCATGACTTCGAGGAGCTGCCCTTCGTCAGGTCGCTGTTCTTCCGCTACGGACTCTACTTCAGTGATCCTAACACTAAAGCCGTTATGTTTACGGACTCCACGGGTATGTAAATAGAGAAAAATCCATGAGCTTTATAATTAATTAATTTATGATTAACAGATTGATTAACAGTGAAGAGGCAACTGTCCTACCTAGTTTAGGACCTATTTGACTGATACCATTTTGGACTTGATTGACGCCATTTTGGCGCTGTGAGCACTAAGCAAATACGAATGTTTGTGGAACTAATAGCTAGGTAATATTGCAAATGGCGTACCGACCAATACAATTAATCTATCATTTTATTGTTCTTGTTGTTGTATGACTTCATAGATTAATAGAGATCGGTGCAATATTATTAGTTCCAGAGACACTCGTGTGTCAGATGTGGCGCTTCAATTTGATCATGCCATTTGTATAGGGTCAGCAAATCCAGTAATAATAATGGATTAACCGATATAGAGATTATTGGTAAGAATAGAATACAGAAGTTTTTTATGCAAATCAGTTTTACAAACTTGTTTTAAATCGTCAAATGAATATATAAGACTATCAGTGTTATATTTAAATGGCCGATACCTACTCTCTCGGAATTAGTAATTTTAAATTTTCAACTCTTTCAATAACCATATTTCGACATGAAGAAAACAAGAGTGGCAATTCGTGACGGCCACACATTTTTTTTATTTATTGGTATTGTGTATTTATGGTTGTTATATGTTATTCTTGCAATTCACGAGTGGCCGTGGCTCAAATCTTGTGTCGTATCTGTAGCGTGAGCGAGCGCGATGCTCGCACTGACCGCTCCCACCTAGACTCCAGATAGGCACGCACACTAATGCAATGTGCATGTACACGTCGTAACCACAAGTAACGCTCACGCGCGCTCATGAATTGCAAGAACAATACTACGTTAGTGGGTTTGACCCATGTTTAACGGTATCAAAATCCCCTGTTGTGCAGGTGCGGCGACTATGCGCATAGCCATGCCCGCACACATGCAGAGCTCGCTCATCTTCCACTACAACCTCAAGTTCTACGACACCGAGGGCGACGGCTTCGACGGTGTCAGCCTCAAGCGCTTTGTTATGCAGGTAACCCACCACGAAAAACATCCGACGAGTTTGTCTGTCTGTGCACACTTATCTCACAAACTATTATGTATTACCTATTTCAATTAAAAGCAGAAACTTGAGATAAGCTAACTTAATGTGTAGTTTTGACTTTTGTAATTTTTTTTTTCAATAAATAAATAAAAAACACCATGCATATACTTATGTGGCAAAATGTGAAAGAGGCAAAAACTATCTTTTAATTTTTCAAAAGTAAATAAAAGCATTTCATATGATTTATGTATCATATCTAATAAGGGATTTTCATATCAATATTATCACTCGTTTTAATGGTGATGGAGAAGATCGTGAAAAAACTTGCACGTCTGAAACTTCCCCATAATGCACCTGAAATGAAAAATAAAATGGTCACAAAGGTGTGGGAAGTCTGCCGATCCGCATTTGGCCAGGCGTGATCGAGTTTGGGCAAACCTTTGCCCAGTTGTGGCTCCTCGAGGGGTTAAGGTGATGATGTTAATGGACACGTCACAAATTTTTTTTTTTATAAAGGATATTAGCCAAGTTGAAGTTGACCAATAGCCTCCTATACCCTCCATATAAGCGGAAAGCTTGTGCTTTTGACCTGCGACCTTTCAGTTCGCACCTTAAACCGTTGGGCTATTTTGTCCATAATGTCCTAAGCTCTTCATTTCGAGAGCAAATCCAGAACTAAACCATACAAGTATTGGGCCGGCGCCGGCGGCGGATTGAAATGATGATAATGACTATTGTAATAACTCATTTGCAGTCGGTGGTAGGCAACGTGGTTTCCTTCCGTGTCCACGCGCCCTGCAGCGGCGCCTTCCTGCTGGACATCTTCGCGAACGCCGTGACGCCTCGAGAGTATCTCACCGGAGAACCCATGAAGTTCAAGAGCGTGTGCAAGTTTAAGGTAACCTCTTCAAAGTAGATCATCTGCTTGTTCATTTTAATATTAACCAATCAAAGTTAATGTTTGAGACACGCTCTCTTCAATCTAAAATATCCGTGTCCGAGTTTGAAACAGCGCGTGACTGAGTGAGCAAGCTACGGGAGGGGTAAGCGGGGCGCCGGCAAGACGTAAGCGCGGGGACGACTAGACGTAAGCTCGGGGACGACTGGATTTTTAAGCCCGGAGACGACTAGACGTAAGCTCGGGGACGACTGGAATTTTAAGCTCAGAGACGACTGGATTTAAGCTCGGAGACGACTAGACGTAAGCTCGGGGACGACTAGAAATAAGCTCTTGGCCAACTAGACATGAGTCTGGGGTCGACTAGGTGTAAGCTCGGGGATTACGAGTTAACCACGATCGAGCTTGATTATCCGTTTCCGAGGTGTGCTTTAAGATTTCCATTTGTTTCAGATTTGCTGTGCTGAGTTGCAAACAGTAATGGTGCCGCTGCCTGACTGTGCGAGCGGCGAGTGGGGCCCAACAAAAGCTACAAGACTCTTTGGGCTGGTTCCTATCACTCATCAGGTATCACTTCTAAAGTCAAAATTATTTACTTCATGTATAGTTAGGTACTCTTATGACAAGTCAAAATTTTCCAGTTTGGAAAGCAGATTCTGCTGATATATACCTACCAGCAACAAATGACGGTTTCTAGTAAGTCGATTTAGAGTGATATGTTAGTTTTGATACAAAAGAACCGATACATTGCCATCCTCAATTTGTGGCCAAAATCATCACTGGAGAAGGAATCAGATTCAGAATTCCAGATGTAGGTATATGGCCGCCCTAATACCACTCCAGTGTCTTAACGATTGATTGTTTATTAAGTATTAACTTATAAACGATGTGCCTAACTTATTGCATCATTGTGATACTTTAGGAGGCGCTAGTGTTCGCGGGTCGCGAGCTGGAGATCCAGTTCCGGATGTCGCGGCCTCTGGCGGACTTCATGGCGACTTTGCACAAGAACGGCGTGGACGAGAAGCGGCTCTCCAAATACGTGCAGCAGAACGTCGTCGACGACATTGTGAACTTCTACATCACTTTCCCTGAAGAGGGTACGTATTTTTAGGAGCTATTTGACCGGTTACATTCATGACAGCCGCATATTTTTTAAAAGAATTAAAATTGTACCTAATACCGAACAAATCTTCCAAATAAGCTTTATTTAGGTAATGTTTTTCGAGCAAATTATTTATGTACCTACATGTGTGTGTATTTGCCTACTATCTATATTTCACGTAGGTAGTTATGTACTTATGTTTTGTAATCTTCAAAAAGTCTGAAGCGGTTTGACTTGACGGATTTTGAGTTATAAGGTTACTTTTCTTGATCAGTTATTATGGGAGTGAGATAGGACGTTCGCGAAAAAAACTCGAATCTATCTTAATTTTCAATTCTTATTTTTTCACGTATGTACCTAGCCAAGTCTTTTTTTAATAATTTTCTCGTTTCTTCCTATAATAGGTCAGTACGGCCTGGATATCTACACTCGTGAGCGAGGGGGGCCCACTGCTATACATCAAAACGGATCTACTGAGAAAGAGAAGCACCTACTGACACATTGCTGCAAGTATCTCATCAATAGTAGCAAGAGAAACTGAATGCACTACTTCCTTGAGAATCAGCCAACAGGCTTTGTCATCGTTGTCTACTACCGAAAGATGTCCACTGCTGGACAGAGAGCATAGGCTTACAAACGCGTAATTGACATCGTCTGTCCACTGAGTGGGGAGTAAGAATATAATATTGCTGCGGTTGCTGGTCGGTGCGGTTTCGCCGTTTTGGGGCTCTAACATCTTCAACATCAATTCTTCGAGCTATTATTAGAACTTCTCGACTCGCTACGTCGGTAACTCTGGTTTTCCTACAGAACAACCAGAAATACCTAGGACTATGTAATCGCCCGCTGATTAAGTGCCTCCCTGCCTTTCTCAAATAATTATAGTTAGCGACCATGTTTCGGAGCTGTTATTCATCACAGGCAACATGCACTGATTGAAGACTTTCGTCTTCAGATTCTGAGCAATTTTATAAGAGAGCTATCTATGAGGAATTTTAATATGGAATTAAAAATCTGGAAAACTTCCTAACGTGCTGAACCATAAAATGTTTGAGTAAGAATGAATAAAATAATGCAATTTTTACGGCAAATTGTTAGGTTTTTTTAATTACTGTAAGAATTATTATCCAAATGTAGATATTAATAGGAAATAAAAGCCGTCCATTAACATATTCGTTTATTAAGTACACATAATATAATTTAATTTTATACATATTTTTTGTAAGTGTTTTATTTTTAATTGATAACTTTATTTCTTAAGTACTCTAGGTTGTGCTAGTGCAATCTAATTGCATTTTACGTTATTTATATTAAAACTTGCATCTTTACTGGTGTTATAGACAACTTGAGCTTATGATATTATTTCAACTTACCCTAGACTAACATTATTGCAAGTATGACAATATTTAAGCTGTTTGTTAACAATTTCGAAATATAGGAAATTAATAAAAGACAGGTTTCCAAACCATAAAAGTAAGACAGAAAAATATATTTTGAAAATTGTTTGTCACAACTAAAATCATAGAGAGAAATACTTTTAGATAAACAGTTTTAAATCACAAATATACACATATTTCAAATATTATACATAATAATTGTAATGGTGCTAATTATTTTGTACACAATCTCTGAACTAAAGTTGTCAGTTCTAAATGTAAGTTTATCAGTAGGAAACATAGTGAAAGAGGGTAGTTTAGAGATTCTGTACAACAAAATTAGTCCCAGCATCAGACAGATTGCTCCACTTACGCTTAACCCATAAGAATAGTTAGTCTAAGAATTATATCGAAATAATAATCTTAACAGTACATTTAAGGGATACGTAATTTATACTATAATTTTATTATACACGAACATTATATTGTAAATTTTTTTTTTTATAAAATATATGGCATGTTATTTTTCTAAAGTTTTCGTTTTATTCGATATCTAATCAGATCCTTATAAATAAAGTCTTACGTGATTTGAGCACCTATTATATTGGGACGGAAAAATTTCTTAAGAAATAATTCATTGGGAATGTTTTTTTTTTACAACTTTTATCCATAGTTGACGGATATATTACATCAATATTTAGTTCTAAATACTTAGGCCCTAGTGTAAATTCTCAAGCTACTGCGTTTCAAATGTTTTTGTTAAATTTTGATTAGCCATTTATTGTGGTTACTATTGTTTCAAAAGTTTTTGTTAAGTTTTGATTAGCTACGATGAGTTAAAAAAAGGGAAAGTTTTGCATAGCGCAGACTATTTATTGCTTTAATTAATGACTTTCTTTGTAGAGAAGAAAAATAAGAAATTAAAATCACTTCTTTCGACATTCAAGACGTAATTGCCATGGCAATTACGTCTTGAATTACCAGAAAAGAAAACTTCCATCACAGTTGTAGTTACAGTAAGAATTAAGAAATACAATTTTTTTTTTTATAATTATGTTTTGGTCAACTGTACGAGTATGACGTCATTTTGTCATGGTCGACGACAGTCAACTTGGAATGTACATACTGTTGAGTATTTTCAAGGACGATTTTGTTTGCACGCTTTGTAATATACTAGCTTTTGCCCGCGGCTTTACTCACTTTAAGTCTGAGTAAGCCCTATTTTACCCCCTTAGGGGTTGAATTTTCAAAAATATTTTCTTAGCGGATGCCTGTCACAAAAGCTGTATGCCAAATTTCAGCCCGATCCATCCGTTGGTTTGAGCTGTGCGTTGATAGATCAGTCAGTCAGTCAGCTTTTCCTTTTATATATACCTACCGTCAAAGACGTGCCGCTAAGCGATTGAGCGTTCCGGCGCGATGGCGTGTAGAAACCGATTAAAGGGTATGGGTTGAATCTAAACTGCCTTACCCGTTCCAAGTTAGCCCGCTATCATCTTAGATTGCATCGTCACTTACCATCAGGTGAGATCGCAGTCAAGGACTATCTTGTCAACGAGTAAAAAAAATATATATAAACAACGTGTAACGAAACTCCGAAATAATACTGAAGGAGGTGAATGTGCTCATGAAACTGAACAACTTTCCCCAAGGAACATAGGTCGAAATGTGAAAAAAAAAATGTGGATCTCCCATACAAAATAGACGATCAGCTGATTGATTTACTATGGGAGGTAAAAAATTTTGTTTCATATTTCGACCTATGTTCCTTGGGGAAAGTTGTTCAGTTTCATGGTGGTAGATTCATCGACGATTCAAAAGTGCTTGTAAAAGTTTATTTGAATAAAAAATATTTCTATTTCTATTTCTATTTCATGAGCACATTCACCTCCTTCAGGGTTATTTCACACTTTTGTTACACGTTGTGTATTTAGATGTTGGTATAGCAATACGAGTGTGCTACACTTGTCCGTGGTTGGCCGTGAGCGTGGCGCGCTGCTCCACGCCGCGGATGAGGGTCCCCAGCAGCCCCTCCATCTCGCTGGCCGTCTCCCGCAGCTGGGTGTTGTCGAAACACGACTCTGAAACAAACCTTACATGAAGTATCACCATCATCTCTGAAGTTTGTAAGTCCACCGTGCATGCATGTTCGTAATAACTCAAGGTCAAGGACTATCTTGTCATTAAGGGCACGATCTTCGGCCGCAGTAACTTGCAAGCAATTGAAGTGAGGTGCACGAGCCACTTTGTTATAAAAAAGTAAAACAGTCAAAACAAAAAAAAAAGAAAACATTTTAGACAAAAATTAACGGTAAAATAAAAACGGTACTCGATTTCAATAAGCGTGTCTCTTATATGTCACCATAAGGTAAGCGTCGCATATCGATTACATCGTTTCTAGTTAAGCCCGCCCGACTTCAACAAACGTGTACAAAATAAAATTATTTTTATACTTTGTAGTGGCGTTTGAAGTCGGTTTTTTGAAAAGAATTTTTATTTTAAGCTTTTTAGTGTAGCTTGTTCCTGCTCTCTTTCTCCCCTCCCTCCAACACTACGGTACTACAGTAGTCTATACTTGGTACCTACAGTACTTATTAACAACACACAATTTCTAAAGAGCTAGGACCAGGAGGTCCATGATGTAGTCCATGCTTGGTACCAACAATATCAATTCGAAAGCGACAGTTCGTAATCCCTCCAACCCTGCAGCATCAGGATTGAGGAGCTAGAACCTTGAATTTTATATGTAGTATATGCTTGGTACCAACAATATCAA
Organism: Hipparchia sbordonii; assembly: GCA_038048805.1. Taxonomy (NCBI): domain Eukaryota; kingdom Metazoa; phylum Arthropoda; class Insecta; order Lepidoptera; family Nymphalidae; genus Hipparchia; species Hipparchia sbordonii. Next base: position 3,058,253 of record CM076113.1, read on the forward strand.
TTCGTAAGCGACAGTTCCTAAATCCTCACAGATTAGGTAGGCAGTACCCCTGCAGCATCAGTATTGAAGAGCTAGGACCTTGAGCTCCACGATGTAGCCTATGCTTAATACTAACAATATCAATTCGCAAGCGAAAGTCCCTAAATCCTCACAGTTTAGGTAGGCAGTACCCTGCAGCATCAGGAGTGAAGAGCTAGGACCTTGAGCTCCACGATGTAGACTATGCTTAATACTAACAATATCAATTCGCAAGCGAAAGTTCCTAAATTCTCACAGTTTAGGTGAGCAGTACCCTGCAGCATCAGGATTGAAGAGCTAGGACCTTGAGCTCTACGATGTAGGCTATGCTTAATACCAATAATATCAATTCGCAAGCGAAAGTTCCTAAAGCCTCATAGTTTGGGTGGGCAGTACCCTGCAGCATCAGGATTGAGGAGTAGGACCCGAAGCTCTAAGATCTAGTATATGCTTAGGCCAAGCATACCAATTCGTAAATGACAGTTCCTAAAACCCCATAATTTAGGGGGAAAGTACCTCTGCAGCATCAGGCTTGAAGAGTTGAAGGTAAAAATTTTTATGGGACCATTTCGCGAGCTTCCTGTCGATTAAAAAAAAAATCGCGTGAATCGGTCCAGAAACCCCGGAGTAATCGGTGGGCATACATAGAAAAAAAAAAAAAAAAGATACCGGCCGAATTGATAACCTCCTCCTTTTTGGAAGTCGGTTAAAAAGAACAGCTTTTTACGAACTGCATACGAAAGTAAATACGGTAAGAAAACAATTTTTAAAATTTTTGCCTGTCTGTTTGTTGTCGCTAGTCTCGGGAACGGCTGGATCGATTTTGATGAGACTTTCACTGGTAGATAGCTGATATTATCGGACATAGTACACGCTACTTTTTTAACCAACTTTCGAAAAAGGAGGAGGAGTTGTGTTTTTCTACCTCTGTATATTGATGTTTCTGTGTTTTTTTAATTGAAACAAAATCTTTGCAAGATACTCCCATAAAAATATCGGGTTCCAACTCTTCAATCCTAATGCTGCAGAGGTACTGCCCACCTAAACTGTGGGGATTTAGGAACGCGGACGAAGTCGCGGGCGTCCGTTAGTATTATATAATGTCAAAAGTTAAAATAGATGACACTAGATGCAAATGTAGGTTGGTTCCCTTAATACCTTCCATAAGACGCTGTTACATCAAATGTTTTTCCTACCAAATCCTTCAATTTCATATATTTGTATGGATACAAAGGTACTTACCATCCATAGCGAAGTTGTTAGTGAGTATCTGCTGCAGCCTGTCTAACACCGTGTCTAGATCAGCGTTCAGTTCCCTCATTTTGTCGTTGCTGTTCTCTACTGAGCGAATGTCTGCAGCAAATCGCTTCTCCGTCGCCGTTATACTATGATTGCTTTCCAGATTTGACTTTGTGGCGTTACGTTTTTGGGTTGTTGTTTCCGTTTCTGAAACAATTTCACCATTATTCATCTACAATTTTTCATTCTACAATATATCTCTAGGATGCCAGTTCTATCTAGGGTGTAAGATATCTCAAGGATGCATGCTATCTCTAGGATGCAAGCTGACTCTAGGAAGCAAGTTATTTCTAGGATGCAAATTTTCTCCATGCCCAATTTCGTCAAAATCAGCTCAAATAAGAAAGAAAATCATAAAGGACTTTGTTTCTGACTGTGAAAATTCCATGAAAAAGTAAAAACAATATGAATTACTTGTTTCGATAAATGTTTGTTTTGATTATGCAACCATTCAAATGATGAGTTAAATGAGAGGCAGGTATTTTTAAATCACAGATAGAAATTATTTATTTGTTTTACGTTCATTTACTCATTTTTTTTTTTTGTTAGGATCACTGAAATCCTATTCAAGTTTCAACTTACCGTTATACCAATTGCTCATATCGTTCATAGATACAGTGGAAATGCTATCAGACGTTGCATGAACGACGACTGGCTTGAGAGCGTCTCCGGACATGGTCAACAGATTCTGACTATCGGGCTTATCGGTCACTGAGAAGTTTCCAGAATCCAGGCTAAGTACCCTCGGCTGTGCTTTGATGTTTTCTGTGACTTTACATTGTTTTTCGTCCACTATTGGTATGGGACTAAAGAGGTCGAACGCTTGGGGTCTCTCTGTTTTCTCCGTTTTACTTTCAGGTGGGAAGTTTTCCGGGTTTAGGAAGTTGTCCTGAAAGATTTTTTTAATTTGAAGTTAAAAGTTAGCATTTAACTTAAAATGACAATGTATTGTCATTTTAATGTATTAAATCCTATTATCCCATTATCTAAATATATAAAAGGCAAAGGTGACTGACTGACTGACTGATCTATCAACGCACAGCTCTAACCACTGGACCGATCGAGCTGAAATTTGATATACAGGTAGCTGTTAGGACGTAGACATCCGCTAAGAAAGGATTTTGGAAAATTTCAACCCCACGAGGGTTAAATAGGGGGTTAAAAATCGAACTTAACGTGAGCGAAGCCGCGGGTTAAAGCTAGTTAATATTATAAATGCGAAAGATTGGATGGATGTATGGATGTTTGTTACTCAATCACGCTGCAATGTCTGAACCGATTTGGCTGAAAGGCACAGACATAGATTATAAACTGGAATAGCACATAGGCACTTTTTATCCCGTAAAATATGAGAGTTTCCGCAGGAATCCAATAAAATCTCAATCCACGCTAACGAAGTCGAACAAACACACTTACTTACATTATTTACTTATATTAGTTGGGATTTCAATCAGTTTTGTAAGATTTAAACGCCGAATTTTTACGGGCGTTTATAGTTCGTTTTGGTCAATCAAAAATCAAGGAGTTCCTGTAGGATTTTTAAAACTAAATCCACGCTAACGAAGCCGCGGGCATCAGCTAGTAGTGTAATAAATAGCATTAGTTCACGGTTAGGCCACGACGGTTGTCTCTTTAAACAGAATCTACACTGATCTCATATATCAAATTTTATAACATACCTTCAATGTTTTCAGCCTCGCAATTTGTGCAGATATCTGGTTGTAATACGTTTCAGCCTTGCCTTTCAGCTGATCGTCGCCGGCTTTGGCCGCTGTTTCTAGCTGATCCATCAGATCTTTCAGGGCCCTTCAATATGGAATTTTATTATCAAGTTATTTTTTTATTATTCGATGACAAGATAGTCCTTGACTGCGATCTCACCTGAATGTAAGTGACAATGCAGTCTAAGATGGTAGCGGGCTAACTTACCCCTTCCAGGGTAAGGCAGATGGCGTCTATAAACAGATAGGGGCATGGGTTGTGAATGGATACTGCAATATCCCTTCCAAGTCAGCCCGCTACCATCTTAGACTGCATCGTCACTTACCAGCAGATGAGATCGCAGTCAAGGACTATCAAAATAGTCTTTTAGTTTGATGACAAGTTATTGAATAAAAAAAGGACTGTATCTGTCTCTTTTTGAAAAGAAATTTTGTATGGAGACTGTATGTACTGAATCATGCAATTGCAATAGCACTGTCTTTTTCTAACAGAAAGAAAATATAGAAATATTTTCGAAACTAACTAAGATATTAAAACAAGAAATATAACATTGTGTTAAATTATAAATCTTTATTTTAAGTATATAAAAAAAAAATAAGTCAAATACCCAATTGGGCGTCCTTCAATAACTACAGACTTACTTAGTATCATTTTCCATATTAGTGATAATATCCTGCAGGGTCATGGCCGGGTTGCTTGTCTTATTACCCGATGCCTTGCCCACCGTAGAGGTAAATATCACTGGCTTTTCGTTCCTTTTCATGGGACCTTGTCTCGTTTGTTTGTTCTTTTTATCCTTTTTAATCGTTTTTTTCTTTCTTGTTTTCGTACAGAAGAAAAATCTTTTCATACCTTTCATAAAGCCTAGGCATTGGGCAGGTTTAATCTTAAAAAAACATATAATTATGGAATAGAAATAAATATCTTATGTGAATATTAACGTAGAAGTAACTCTGTCCACTATTTTTTGTGCCTAAACCATTGAACCAATTTTGACAAAATTTAGCAAGGAGATAGCTTGCATCCTGAGGAAACACATAGGATACTTTTTATCCAGGATTAGCTCATGAAGCTTTAATTAAAAAAAACTCAATCCAAGTGAAAAACTCATCCAAAAATCTGTTAAGTTCTTTTTCCCCCGGAGGAGTTAGCGGAATACATATAAGTCACAACTTCAGCCTGAATAGCCCAAGAGTTAAAGTTGGGGACTGAAAACTCTAAGGTCGCAGGTTCGAACCCCACCTGTTGCACTATTGTCGTACCCACTCCTAGCACAAGCTTTCTGCTTATTTGGAGGGAATAGGAGGATATTAGTTAACTTCAGCTTGACTTCTTTTTTTTTCTTTAAGTTAAAAAAGGAAAAGAAAGGCAAAAGGTACAACAAAATTATCATAATGGCAATAAATACCTCTCCATCTATAACTTCTTGCACTAAATGTGTCTTCTTATGACTGGCTACACTAGACAAATCCTTGCCATATAAATAACACTTCTCGCAAAAGTAAACATTGCTACACTTTGCACATTTGAATTTCAGCACCTGAAAATTTTATAAGCAATCAAACAAAACAAATCTTCAAGCTGCTGGCCGAAAAATATAATTTTTAGAACATATCATATATTTTGTTTTTTTCATGTTCTGTAATTTTATATAAATTTTAGTTTTAAGTTCTCTATAAGTGAGCAAAATGTTCTTTGGAGAATAAATTTCTTTAAACCTAAACCTATATCTGTGAAGTTTGAAGTTTGAATAAGCATCTTCTAGGCAAACATGTTACACCTTAGACCACATCATCACTTTCCATCAGGTGTGATAGTGGTCAAGTGTGTGATAATGATCAAGGTATTGTAGGTACATTATATTATACCCTTATAGAATATAGATATATGAAGTAATAATAGTAGATTGTTACACAAGGGACGTAAGTAAGCTATTACAGAACAAGATCCAATTTGGCGCCAGTGCGAGCGCAGCTCGCATAGGGCGCTAATGGATCGCGTGCACCCGAGATATTTAGTCACACGAGCGAGCGCAGCGAGCGAGGGTGAATATAGTTCGAGGGTGTAATAGCTACTTGCAACCGAGGTAAGCATTCTACTTTATATCATTCTTGCGAGGTAACTTTAGACTTATCCGGCAAAAGGTTTTGCATCATTTGTTCTGCTTCAAAATTGTTGTAAATAACTTAAATCCCTTTACGAACAAACTTCACAAACTTTCAGATCAAATGAAATTATTTTTTTCGTAAATAGTTTTCCATTTTTTTTTTTACGGCTCTGAGTTCCAAGGCGTTTTGCATAGTTTGAAATGTATGGAAATTAAATGCCGCCATGTTCAGTGTTTTTTTTTTCAGTAAAAAGTTTTCTTACCATTTTATAAGAAAAGAGATTGTTTACCAAGAAGTTTTGCATAGCTTGAACTGTAATGTGAACATTACAATTAAAGCATAGTGCGACGTAATGTTGCCTTGAATTGCAAACACCAACTTACAAGGAGACTTTCCACCATAGTAATCCCTAGTTACTGAGCAAGTATGATATAAAAAAATATAATAACGATGTCCTCCCGACCGAATCTGGTTGTGGTGATCAATCTTCAGAGATTAGTCATTTGCGCGGGAGATATTATAGTGACAAGTGTGTGCTATTCCCTCACTCTCATATTCTAGTGGGACGGCTTAACGTGCTCTCCGAGGCACGGGGGTGACACATAGCCTACTTCGGGCCAGTATTGAGAATTTCTTGGCAGAAAACCCAATTTGCCTTTAGTCCAACCACGGGATCAAATACAGGACCTCGTCATCTGCAATCATACATGCTTACCACCAGGCCAATGAGGTATTTGATGCCTACCTGTATAAGGGGTTGTCCACATGCACTGCAGCACAAGCTTGCGTTGGAAATGTTCCTACTTTCAACTACTCGCTGCACCACACTGAGCCATCGAGTGCTGGAACAACTCTGCACCCCCCACTCCGCTACTGCTTGAGCGGACATACCAAGCATGCCTGCATTCTGTACGATACATAAAGAGACAAAGAAGTGAAAAAATATTTTATAGTACACTTACATTAACAAAGAAATATAATCTGAGTACCTTCAAGACAAGAGTGAATAAGATAAAGAGTGAATAGGCATTTTCTAGGCAAGCACACTCCAACCTCATCAATGCTTTCTATCATTGATTGTCGTCAAGCGCAAGCCTATCTCATAATAAAAAAAAAAGAAATGCTTAATCTGTTTTCTTTTATTCAATGACAAGATAGTCCTTGACTGCAATCTCACCTGATGGTAGGTGACGATGCAGTATAAAATGGTAGCTGGCTAACTTGGAAGGGGTATGGCAGTATAAATTCAACCAGTACGCCTAATCGGTTTCTAGTCACCATCATGCCAGAACGCTAAATCCCATGGTCGCACATCTTTGACAGTAGGGTGATAACTAGCCATGGCCAAGACAGACCAGACCACACCAGAGACAATTCAAAAATTATGAATGCCCAAATTGCCCCTGCGGGGAATCAAACCCTGAGACCTGGTACTTATAAGACCACAGTGCTTAGCACTGCACCACAGAGTTCATCAAAGGGTTACCTTAGCAAAGCAGGAATCCACGTCACTTTGCAAGTGGTCACACTGACAGCCCAGATACTTGGGCAAGGCTGTGACGTGCAGTAAGAGGGCAGCAAGCCTCCTCGGTGACACGCAGCCATTGTGATCTGCACAGCAGTTTGCCAGGGCCTGCCATTTCTCTGCTATAGATTCCTCACTCAACAATATTAGTAAGGTTTTGGCTGCTAAAACACGTATTGATGATTTTCTTTCTCTGTAACAATGCACTGAATCATTATTAGATGGAAAGATAGCCCTTGACTGCGATCTCACCGATGGTAAGTGACACTGAGCTTCTTAGCAAGTTTAGTATTACCAAAAATGATCATATAACTCACTGGTCATACACATTGAGCAAAAATTTGAGCAACTGATCCACTGCCAGGTCAACATCACCACTGAAAAGTCCCTCCTTTTCTGCAGCAAAGTAAATATCAGCTAGTACAGCTTCTAACTCAGCAGGATCTAGAGATAAGCTGCTCTCCGATAAACTTAGCTGGTGGCGAGCAAACACTCCTGAACTTATACGTAGTGGGGGCACTGAAAATAAAAAATGTGTGCTTTAATCTTAAGCAATCTTGTTTAATTATATAGATAGGCTATTTAATGCAGCAATTTTATTAATACTGATTGTTATTGGACGTGAGTGCTTGTAACTATTGACAAATTGTATTACACATTAGATCAAAAGTCAGAAAACTCAAAGCGTAGTAAAGTAATCAAACTCAATTCTATTTTATGTCATATTTCACAACATACTTGACATAAAATAAAATTCCAAAAGAATGTAATCACTCTGTTTTAATAAAATTGGGTTTCAAAACTTTACCAACAAAAGATTCAGAAAGATTTTTTGTACCTACAGAATAGACCCTTTTTGATTTTTCTGACTTTTTGGTCTGTACCTAGGTGTGCAAATTGTATGGGATTTTTTTTTAAATTTAGTGTATAGTTCCCATTACATTTACATATTTGATTGGCCTTTCCAGGGTACGGCATAAAGTGAGCAAATAATATTCCCTCAGTTTTGTATTCATGATAATATGAAAAATTTACAACTCACCTTTAAAATTTTTTTGCAGGGCAAATAATTTAAATGCAATTCTGTAAGCACTGTATTTGATATGATCATATTCATCCATATTGTTGGCCAGTTGTTTCACTATAACAAAAGACATTTTTAGTATGGGACTGAACTTGTATTTGCTTCGGCCGGCCGCCGCGCTGGAAAAAATAAACGGATTATTAGTAGAAATAATAATTACCTATTCATTTTGCTTTCTCGAATGTTTTTTTATAAAGTAATCAGTGAAAGTTTTACCCCGATTGACTGTGATTTTAAACAAGTTTAAAAAAAATAACCGCCGTAGAAATGCGGAATTCAAAAGTTATAAAACTAGTGACCAATTAAATTTTGTATCGTATTTTTTTGAACCAATAAAAAAAGTTGTTTCAGTCTTATGATTGGTTACAAATCAATTGTCAATTTTTTTTTTTTTAATTTATTAACAGCCTGGATTCTAATCCTATAAGGCCTTTCATAAAAACTTTTTGGGTGAATAATTTAGGTTTTAGGTATTATTTAACGTGAAGTACCTATAAGTAATTTTCGCAAAACTTACTTTTAAATTAATTAAATTATCGAACGATTAATTTATATAAATAAGTAGGTTAGGTAGGTACCTACTCAAAAATCTGCCACCGCTGCTATACCATTGTCCTTTGTTATGAAAGAAATTTAGTACTAAAAATTAATTGTTAAGGTACCTATTCCAAAATATTTTTTTAATTAATTTTTAAAACCAAGAAAATTTTTTTTTAAACAAAAACATAGGATTTTACTTCATAAGTACGTTCTCATTGCAAATTTCACCCATCTTAATAGTATTAGCCAATGATAAAACAGATTTCTTTGTTTACATATCGTACGAACCAATAGAAATTCTTTATTCGAATGAAGTTTGAGCTGCCATTTTCTCTTTGTAAAGGAGACGCCATTTTGCAAGCGTCACTTGGCGGCGTGTTGGGTTTCGGTATTTTCATCACACTTACCCGAAAGCGAATCATAATATTGTTTTGTTTCTGTGTAATATGTCGTATCATTCTAGTGTAGCGCAGGATTCACTGTCTTCAGCGCAACTAGAAATGGCCGGTAACCCCAATGCTTTGGCTCTTCGTCGGCCATTCGACCCTGTGGCACACGACTTGGAAGCTAGTTTTCGCTTGACGAGATTCGCCGATCTCAAAGGAAGAAGTTGTAAAGTACCCCAAGATGTCCTCTCCAAGCTCGTCGAGTCGCTGCAGCAGGACTATTCCCAGCAGGATCAAGACCAGTTTATGCATGTGGCTATCCCGCGCATCGGAATCGGTTTGGACTGTTCAGTGACGCCGCTGAGACACGGAGGCCTTTGTTTGGTACAAACTACTGACTTTTTCTACCCTTTAGTTGACGATCCCTATATGATGGGTAAGATCGCGTGTGCCAATGTACTTAGCGATTTATACGCCATGGGTGTGACTGAATGTGACAATATGTTGATGCTACTCGGAGTATCTACCAAGATGACTGAAAAGGAGCGAGACGTAGTTATTCCTCTCATCATGCGAGGCTTCAAGGATTCTGCACTTGAAGCGGGCACGTCTGTGACGGGAGGGCAAACTGTGATCAATCCGTGGTGCACCATTGGGGGGGTTGCTACAACTATTTGCCAGCCAAATGAATACATTGTACCCGATAATGCTGTCATGGGTGACGTTTTAGTCCTAACCAAGCCTCTCGGCACTCAAGTTGCTGTGAATGCTCATCAATGGCTTGATCAGCCAGAACGATGGAATAGAATTAAATTGGTTGTGTCAGAAGAAGACGTAAGAAGAGCTTACCACCGTGCTATGGATTCTATGAGCAGACTCAACCGTATTGCAGCTCGGCTTATGCACAAATACAATGCTCATGGCTCTACAGATGTCACAGGATTTGGCCTTCTTGGACATGCTCAGAATTTGGCGTCACACCAAAAGAATGAGGTGTCATTCGTGATCCATAACTTACCAGTGATTGCCAAGATGGCAGCAGTTGCAAAGGCCTGTGGCAATATGTTCCAACTGTTACAAGGACATGCACCAGAGACTTCAGGTGGGCTGCTGATCTGCTTGCCCCGTGAGCAAGCTGCTGCCTACTGCAAAGACATTGAGAAGCAGGAGGGCTACCAAGCCTGGATCATTGGCATCGTTGAGAAAGGCAACCGCACTGCTCGCATCATTGACAAGCCACGAGTCATCGAAGTGCCTGCTAAAGATTAAATTGTTCATTATAATTGAGACATTTTTATAAAAATGTTAGTCTAAAATTATTATTTCAGAGCTGAAAAAATTTTAAATTTTATTTTAAAGCAAATTTATCATCATGATAATTGAATTAGCATTTCCTTTTATAATTTTAAAAAACTTGTGAATCACAGGCTAGATAGGAATTTCTTTTCTTTTTAAATCTTGGTTTTAAACTGACATAATTACTATTATACTAATTATTATTGCTTGACCCCTATGACAAGATGTCAGACAAGTTGTATTGAATTGAAAAGCCAGTGTATGAAAAGTGTAACATTTAAGACATCTATTACAGACTAAGGAATACAGATAATTGTATTCATTATATATTGACTCTTTATGCAGTTGTCTTACTATGTCATAGAGTAAATCATTGTTAAAAGGTCTATAGATAATGATAGGAGGGTACTTCTTTGTCCAACTGATCAACGCTCATTGTTGGACAAAGGTCTCTTACATGAACGCCGCCTGTATCCAGGGGCTCCCTGCGCTTGGTTTTTAGCCATCGTTCCACCTAGTGGGCGGGTTGCCACCTAGAAGGGTACTTATAAGCAACAATTTGAAAGTTGAGCTGAATTTATGTTCAATAAAATGTAATTATGCAAACAATATGTTGGGTTTAGTCTCACCCAAGTTATGCTCCTATTAAATCTATGGCCTATAGATATCTTGTTCTTAGCATTTGGTGTCTTAGGTATTTAAGTAAGATATCACTATTAACATTTAAGCGAGATTCCATTAGGTACCCTTGAAAATCCAACAATGCAGCTTGTGGATCAATTCTGCAAATTGTGAAATAAGTATAATTGTTTAGAATAAAATTATTTTTCTTTCTAATGCTGTAGTTTTATTTATCACTACCACTATTATTCACAAATTATGTATGAGTAGTAAATATCAGCCATAAATAAGAACAACTTAAAATCAATTTTTTATGTGCAGCTTTGTTCATACATATATGTATTAACAATTATATAGCAATTATATTTGTAAGATTACTGAAATTCTGCCATATGTACTAAATGAGAAAAGGCAAAACAAAACTACATGTGTATATATTCATTAAAATATATTTATTATTGTGTTTTAATTAAAACGAAACAACTGAATAGCACTACAAGTTAGATCAGAGCTGCAAAATATTTAAGTATCATTATAAAATAAACCTTACTAAATAATAAGTAGGTTTAGGAAATAAAACGGCAGAAATAGAAAAAACCCAAGCGTGGATTAAATCCACAGGTACACATTTATTTTGAGTTAGAAATACTTGGTACTATTTTAATTTAATTCTTCTAAAAGTGTGCAATTAATAAGCTCTGAAAATAAATTACAAATTATCAATTATTCAAATGATTAGGTACAAACTATTGTATAATTATTGAGTACCAAAACCAATACTTAAACAAGAAAAAAGAAAAAAAAAATTATACTTATACGTAGGTACTCAAGATATTATTTTGTGTACTTATGTGACTACGAAAATCTATTAGAAATATTATAAAAATAGATGATGCCCGCGGCTTCGTCCGCGTGGATTAAGTTTTTGATTCCCGATGCGGGTACTTTTTGATTTTCTGGGATAAAATATAGCCAATGTGTTAATTGTGGATAAAAATCCATTTAAAATTTCAACCAAATCGGCTCAGTAGTTTTTGCGTAAAAAAATAACAAACATCTATCTATCCATCCTCATAAACTTTCATATTTGATATTCATAATATATATTAGTAGGCTAGAAGTTTCGTAAAAAATTGTTCGTTCAGGCGACAGCTATTTTTCTCAACTAGCAAATATTGGGTAGGTACATTTTATTATGTATTTCTAATTATAATAATACATATAAGTGTTTATGTGCAATAAATACTGAACACATTTTTAATCAATAGTATGCATCAACCCTCTGTTAAAATCTAAAAAGTTATTTATTTCCAGTGCAAATAAAGTTATTATGTAGTAATAATATTATGTTATTACCCGTTCATCTCAAGTTGCCGCTACTTCGCCTCGCGCTTCCCCGCAGCGCACCTCAAGTCAGACCCGCTTAAAACAAAATGCAACATATCGCTCGAAATCGTCACAAACAAATTTTTTCATAGTTTTGTTATTGTTACGTTTTGAATGTTTTTGTTAACTTTAAATTAGTCATTTATTTTTGTTTGGTTACTATTGTTAGCGTATCGTCTTCTACGATGAGTAAAAAAGGATAAGTTTTGCATAGCGCAGACTATTAATTGGCTAATTGCTTTAATTAATGACTTTTTTCAGGCGAAAAAAAAAATTAAAAATTACACTTTAGTTTAGACTTTAAAGATGTCATTGCCATGAAAAAAATTGTCAGAGAAGAAAACTTCCGTTATAGTTGTGGTTACAGTAAAAAATACAATTATTATTTTCTTGTCAACGGTACGGTATGACGTCATTTTGTAATGGACGACGACGGCCAACTTGAGATGGATGGTAATACAATAGAATAACATCAGAAATATTTATAGCAAGGCAAATGGAATGAATTGACCTTAACTTCTTGTTAACATTCAAAAAGATAGAAGAGTATTGTAGTAGGTAGTGCTAATTAGGTTGCTACAATAGTAGTATGTTTATGGCTGCTTCACAAAACCAAACAAGTTTTAATACAAATCGTTATGATCGCAATTTGCTCTTTCTAATGTAGTTTTTTAACAGACTCCCAAAAAAGTTCTCAATTCGGACAGTACCTTTTTTTAAAACTTATACTCTCTAGGCAACAATAAAAATATAATTATATTCTCCTGTAGGGTTAAGATGCGCGCTACGAGAAAATTTTGTCTACAATTTACTCGTAAATCTCTATAGAGATTACGAGTAGACAAAATTTTCTCGTAGCGCGTACCTTAGCCCTACTGGGCGTACATATTGCAGAGATTTAGCGTGACATCATGTGACCTGAAATACTACTATATATTATCAAGTATAATCTATTTCTTCCTTAGGTGTCTTAAAAGCTAAATAAATCGCAGAAAACGCGTGTAGTTATTTCAATTCACGAGGGTACGTGGCTCATGGTTGTGTGGGTGTCGTATCTGTATAAGTATGAGCGAGAGCTTGCTCGCGCCTGACCGCTCTCACCTAGGCTCCTGACAGGCACGCACACTTACGCAATGTGCATGTATAATAATTGTACACGACGTAACCACAAGTAAAGCTCACGCGCCCTCGTGAAATGCAAGAACTATACACATATAACTGAAGGACTTAGCTGGCTTTAGACGTTCTTAAGTTTCGTTTTTATATCTAGTAGTACAGTTTCATTGTCAGTGCAGTAAGAACATCCTATGTGCTGTGCTTAGTGCGTCCTTAAGCTTTCCTACGAGAAACTACTTGTATCGATTGTACACTTGTTTACCATTTAAGACAGCTGAGGAAAAATAGATTGTACAAAAGTATTAAAAGTAGTAAAAAAAAATTCCCAAGTCTCTCCTTTAAAATGTATCTTTTGAAAATTCGTAACTTTGCTGTAGATGTACCGATATCGTCGCACATGTAGTGTGATGTCCATTTGTTCACTTGCTCTAGACAATTATTCCTAGAGACCACAATTTCAATGTTTTTACAACATTCTCTAAGATACAAGATACCAATGCTTTTTCAATTGTCAATCATAATTTAAGTATTGGTGTTAAACCAAACAGCTGAGATGTATAATCTATAAATCGAGCAATTAGTGAGGCTTAGGTTCCTTAAAAATGTAGAACCAATGCGTTTCGAGAATCAATGTATAATTTAACCTAAAAATGTGATATACAAATGTCAATATAAAATGGCAATACACTTGGTAAAGTCTGTAACCGAAGCACAACATAATCGTGTGGGAACATTTTCAGTGGAATGGAGAGTTTAGGCAGGGCCTCTTGCGCGGTCGAGTTTCATCACCATTTTGTTCTACGTGACTTTGATCGCGTTTCTTTGGGGAGGTGTTATTCTGTAAAGACAAAACTGATTATCAACTTCATTGTTGTAAAAAATAATAAATTAGTAGAGTAAAGGCAAAGTTAAAAAGAAAGAAAAAAAAAGTTCACAGTCACATCATAATATCAAACCTATGAAACATATGAATAGCAGCCTAGTCATTTTTCAGACTCAGAGTCAATAAAATTGCCTATCATAAAATAAGAATAAATAGAGAAGAATTCCTAAAAAGCCGGCAACACATTGGTGGTGCATCAGGTGCTACAAATGTTCATGGGCAGTGGTAATCACTTAACAACAGGTGACCCGCCTGCTCATTTGCTCACTTAAAATAATAAACAAAAGAATAAATATGTATTTTATGATAGGCTATGCAGCTCTCGCACCTATATCTTATTGTGCTTTGAGTATTTTTTTTTTTTTAATTTATTGTTCAAGATCTATACAACAATACATTCTTTGATTTTTTTATATGCCATCCTCCAGGAAACTGCGTCTAATGGCAGTCAAAATGGCAGTCTAATTTATACTTAAAATGGTTCATTCAGTTTGACCCCACTATTTCCCTGGGCAACTTATTCCACACGTGCACTACTCTGTTTGTCAAGAAGACGTGTTTAAATTTATTGGTTGATGCCATAGCTTTAGATCATGTCCTCTCAGAACAGAGTTGCTTTTTCTCAAAAATAAATTCTTGAAATCAGGAATGTTGTAGTAATTGTTTAAGATTATGTATCAATCATGTTATTAATTGATAATTATAATTACCTTTTTCTCCCACTGCTGATGTAGGTATCTTAATAGAATATTTGTCTTTTCCGTTACAATTACTGAAAAAAGAAATAAAAATATATTGTAGTAAGGTGTCAATATAAAACCTGGCAAAATAGTCTTAAAACCCTATTAAAACTAGGTGATCATCTAACATGAATAAGATTGCCGTCCAACTGGGCTTCCCTGAATTATTTACAGGGTGTAGAACCAAGGTATCACTATACGAAATTTTCAGAATTTAAACTTCCTCTTTTCAAGCCTTTACATTTCATCCATCGTTGGGCATATGCTGAGATCTATAAACTCGAGCTCAGAGTCAAGATAGAGGCCTCTTTCTGTCCACTTTGCCAGTAATCACAATCTGTTCTAGGTTGTTTCCCTCCCTTCTGACAATGTGGTCACAGTAATTAAGTATCCTCTGGAGACAGATGGTTGATAGCCTTCTCATTATGTTCAGCTGTTTTATGTGATCTTTGTGTTGGTTCTATGTGCTGTCCATGGAATTCGCAACATTCTCTTCTAGCACCATATCTCGAAAGTGTCAATGCAATGTCAGTCAGCAGTTTTTAATATCCATATCTCGGCTGCATACATGAATATCAGGAAGATGATTGTGCAGACGAGACACATTTTTATTATTAAGTACACTATCAGTAAATCTATTAAGTTCTAATAATTCTTAAGTATTTAGAATTAGGTATTAAGTTAAGGAGTTTGTTGTATGAAAAATTGATACTAAAAGAAATATATTATGTAGAGTAGCCACCAATAAAAAATAATTACACTTATTTTACAAACAAAAATCGCATACTCAACTTTGTTCAGAAGGAATATCCTTAGTGGGGAGGTATATTGAAGGTCTTTTAGAACAATTCCGAATGCCATGATCAGTGTTGAAGAGGGTAAAGTTGTGCTCGTCATACGATGGTAGATCTTTCAAAAATTCTATTACCGACTGAAATAAACAAAGTTATTAATAAATTATTGAGTAGATGGATGGAAAACATGTGGATTTACAAGTGGAAATGTACTAAATATTACTGTTGTATCAATCCCAGAACTGTCTTACCATTTCGATCCTATTTTGATTTTAATTAGGCGTCTAAAACACTAATTCACTCGAGGATAAATTGATAATTTTAACAACAAATTAATGTAAAATAAAAATACTTTGCAATAGTTCGACTTGGACTCGACTTGAAATTCTTGAAAATGACATTTGTTGACAATGACAATGACAAGATGACAAGTTAACTGCAAAAGGTAGGTAGCTGGTGTCTACCATCTTTTAAGTTCTCTATGGTAGGTACCCACTGAGAAAACCATCGTCATAATGATAAACAGTTATCTACCTACTAATTATTAAAACCCGCCTAGAGGGCGCCATTTATTAGTTACAAACGAACTGTAAATCTACAGAAATTGTTTATTAATTTAGCTCTTAATCGTTCAAGTTAATTTGTGATTATCTTGATTTAAACAAAATATCTCTTGATTTATACAAAATATCTTTTTTAAGGTCCTTTATTTAAGACAGCCAGTCCAGTGCTAATCATAGATTAATTATAAAGGTCAGTGTATTCAATATCCTATTGTTCATTGTCTATGCTTTTATAATAGCGGGAAAAATCAATTCTTCCTAATAGCTATTTTTCTTATTGGAGATTAAAAATTTAAAAAATGTACAATTTAGTTACCTGTAACTTCAATCGAACTTATAATCCCAGAAGTAAACAAAATATTTTATGTGACTTAAAACGGTTGTTGACATCTCGAGACACGGCAGCTCAAAGCAAAGCCTGCGGTTATCTAATCGAAGTTATAAGCAAGTACAACTACAATTCAAACGAAAGAAGCGGCATAGTTCAATATTTACTGGACAATGATATAACTGTATTCTTATGTGAAGCAACATCTAACTTGGATTTTTCACTTTTTCGGTATTAACAATATTATCTCATGCATACCTATAAACTTTCTATGATTTTTTTTCCGTGAATGTAAAAATTATTTGATAAAAATAATTTTGATTATGGATAATTAATAATTCAAATGCGCCATAAATACTTACTTAATTAACGATACATAAGAAAAAAAAATACCTACGTTTTTGAGTGTACCTACCCAACTACGTTTTTTCGTTGTGGCTTTTGTGTTTGATACTCTGGCTCCGTGTTCATGTGTTCAACAAAGGGTTTTTAAACTTCTTCGTGGTTTCTCAAAAGCTGATCAATGAGTTTGACGGTCCAACCGCTGGAAAAGCCTTATTCAAAGGGGCAATGTGCCCAAGACTACTTTGCATATGGGTGAAAACGGGTGGGGTATTTATTTCTTGTAAATAGTTTTATGTACAAGTAGGCGAGGTCTTTTTTAAGCTATTGCATAGCTTCTATCGCGGGCCTTGAGCGTGGAGACCGAATCCAGAAATTCCGTAACGAAAATAACCAGACACGGGACTCCTCTCACCGCTAGATGGCGTTGATAAAAAATGCTATGCAATAGCTTTACCGCGGCAGTCCCCGAGTGCCACATGTCTTTTTTTTCCACTTTCTTTCCACTTATTTGAAGAAGACAAGAAAAGGATCTTCTCAGCAGAATCAGTATTCCGAACCATTGGTAGATTCTTGACTTGTCATAAGAGCCACAAGTTGGCCTTTTTTTATTCGATGACAAGATAGACTTGACCTGATGGTAAGTGACGATGCAGTCTAAGATAGTAGCGGGCTAACTTGGAAGGGGTATGGCAGTGTAGATTTAACCTATACCTCTAATCGGTTTCTACACAGCACCGTGCCGGAACGCTAAATCGCTTGGCGGCATGTCTTTGATGGCAGGGTGGTAACCCCCAAGCCACCCCCAAGCATTCCACCAGAAACCTATTTACAGTCCTTAAGTCTATTATTAATAACTTTGTATTTAAGGTCAGTGCTACACTGCATGCGGCTGCTATGGCGCGAAGTGCGCTTCTTTACGGAGGAACACGCCGCTCACTCCATGGCCGCGGTAACTCGCGCCATGGCTCACTATACTGCCACCGACGCCTATACTGCCGTTGACGCGTGCTTGCACTTTATCTGCGATCTTTTGAATGGGTATGATTAAGCAGCTATTCTCCTTCCATGTGCTTCGTATTTAACATTATTTACATCTACCCTCACACCTCATTCACTTCCCTCACCGAAGGTTGGTTGAGAAATCGCTCTGTTTATGTATGATGCGTGCTTGCACTTTATCTGCGATCTTTTGAATGGGTATGATTAAGCAGCTATTCTCCTTCCATGTGCTTCGTATTTAACATTATTAACATCTACCCTCACACCTCATTCACTTCCCTCACCGAAGGTTGGTTGAGAAATCGCTCTGTTTATGTATATTTTTGTTTTATATTGTGTGCAAAAGTCTATCTATCTATTATTTATTATTAACTATATGATGCCCGCGACTTCGTTCGCGTGGATTGAGTTTTTTTTGGATTCCCGCGGGAACTCTCTTATTTTCCGGATTAAAAATGCCGATGTGTTATTTCAGACTATAACCTATCTCTGTGCCAAATTTCAGCCAAATCGGTTCGGTCGTTACGACGTGATTAAGTAACAAACATCCATTCATCCTTTCGCATTTAGGTATAATATTAATCCTTCTAGAATTTTAAAACACATCTTAATACTTCTGCAGGGTGAAATCTAATGAAACAACGCCTCCCCTATCCCACCAAACTCCTTACAGCACAGAACAGCTTTTAGCTTGCTTCACTGCAATGGCTGATAAAATAAGAGGCAAAGTCAACTCTATCCTATCAAGCGCTTTAGTGCTGCATGCGCTAATTTCTTACCAGCCAGCTGAGCTAGACCTTAAGGGTTCTGTAGCCAGTGGGCTTGTGGAGGTCTTAGAAAAATGGTTTGAACTACTCATAGGGGGGCTAAATCAAATAGTGCTGATAGGCGTTGGTGGGGAAATCGGTATGATGTTGATAGTCACGTGTGAACTTGGAATAGACATGCTGAGGTGAGTAGGTAACATACGAGAAAATAATGAGATAAATGTCCAAAGTACCATACTAATTCTGGTAAAATAAATTTTCTTCAATAACAAACCTATTTGTCATGAAGAATGAGATTCAATAATAATCAAATCAAATCATTTTCCCAAAAGTGAATGATAGCGTTTACATAAATAGAAACATTCATTGCTTGGCAGAGATGAATGAAAACATGGTATTTTAATAGTTACCACCTACTTAGCCGGTCACTATTACAATACTATATAACTAATACTAGTTACTAACTATAAGACTCATGACGATAAAGAAATCCAAACAGACAGACATTCAGAGAAACAGACAGATATTATAAAGATATTGAAAAATAATAAATAATAATTTAATAATTCTCCTATAAAACGCAATCTTGTACAGCAAGGAATTCTACTTATAGGCTTATACGAGTTCTAGAGAACAGCAAAGAGCCTGTAGACTTCGTACATAAAATATTAAAAGATGAGCAAGAGATCAATACGCTAACACAATGTTCTTTAAAACTGAGACATACCATTCTAACTGCGATGAACCAGCTCGTGGTATTTGTGAAGGTAAGTTTTAGCTATGCACCTTTATATCGTTACTTAATAATATAATATTAACATCTTAAGAAACTTTCGCTTAATACTTGGATCAAGAGCAGGATACAGAAGGCAGTACTCCTTGAGTCGGCACGCATTGTGAGGAGGTTCCTCACTCTGGAGCCCTGACCACTGGCTGCTTGGGTTCCTATCCCGCAGCAAGTGGGACCCATTTGTTTTATTGTTTTTAATGATGTTTTTATATTTATATTTGTATAATGTATATTTGTAATCATTTTTAAAAATAATAAGATAAATGTGTATAAAAATAAATGATAGAATATAAGTTAATATTATTATTGGTCCTTCGAACCAACGGCAAGTCAATAGAATGTTATTTATTTTGTTCTTACCATACCTATTGTTGCAATCAGGTTCAAATTCATACTATTAAATTCTATTGTTGAATTTAGTTTATACTAGATGATGCCCGCGACTTCGTCCGCGTGAATTTAGTTTTTAAAATCCCGCGGGAACTCTTTGATTTTCCGGGATAAAAAGTAGCCTATGTTTTAATCCAAGGTATAATCTATCTTCATTTTAAATTTCAGCCAAATCGGTCCAATAGTTTTTGCGTGAAAGAGTAACAAACATACACACACACACACACACACACACACACACATACAAACTTTCGGCTTTATAATATTAGATGATGCCCGCGACTTCGTCCGCGTGAATTTAGTTTTTAAAATCCCGCGGGAACTCTTTGATTTTCCGGGATAAAAAGTAGCCTATGTTTTAATCCAAGGTATAATCTATCTTCATTTTAAATTTCAGCCAAATCGGTCCAATAGTTTTTGCGTGAAAGAGTAACAAACATACACACACACACACACACACACACACACATACAAACTTTCGGCTTTATAATATTAGTGTGATGTGATGTGATAAGATAAATGTGTATAAAAATAAATGATAGAATATAAGTTAATATTATTATTGGTCCTTCGAACCAACGGCAAGTCAATAGAATGTTATTTATTTTGTTCTTACCATACCTATTGTTGCAATCAGGTTCAAATTCATACTATTAAATTCTATTGTTGAATTTAGTTTATACTAGATGATGCCCGCGACTTCGTCCGCGTGAATTTAGTTTTTAAAATCCCGCGGGAACTCTTTGATTTTCCGGGATAAAAAGTAGCCTATGTTTTAATCCAAGGTATAATCTATCTTCATTTTAAATTTCAGCCAAATCGGTCCAATAGTTTTTGCGTGAAAGAGTAACAAACATACACACACACACACACACACACACACACACACACACACACACACACATACAAACTTTCGGCTTTATAATATTAGTGTGATTTCAATTTCAGGACAACCTGGATATGATTGGTACAGAAGAATACAGTGTATTTCTAAAAGTTCTCCTTAACTTCATGTACGAAAATTCGAATACCGATGTTCTACCAGAGTTCTGTGACGCCTTATTTTCTAAAGGTTATCTTATAATGTTGCCGAAGACACAAATAATAAGGTAAAGTCGTACCTACCTTTCCTAAAGAGGCTGTAGCAATATTAACAAGAAGATATTGTACCAATTAAATCAAAGATCAGTGCAATCTAGAATTTAGATAAATAACTGTAAATTATAAAATTTTAGAGTACCTACCAATAAATTATCATCAAAATATATAGAAACTACTTAATCTTAATTATATTAATAAAAGTACTAAATAAGCACTTCAAATGCTATGAAATATTTATATTGTAGTTATAGTTAAATATTGCATAGCCTCTAAAAGTATCACAAAACTATTTCAGAGACAATATAATGATCCGTAAAATAAGCACTCAAATATTAGGAGAGATGCTAAAAATATTAGCTGCGAAATATCTATCTGTTAAGGATAATGACAATATCGCCACTTACATAAATGATATACACGTAAGATATTGTTTTAATTCTATTAAATTAAGGAGTTAATCAGGGTAGTCTGATTAAGCCAAATCTCTTTTTGATTTATATTAACGAGCTCTGTGAGCAACTTAAAAACGGTTTAGCGAACGATGGAATTGACGATTTTGAAAATATTTTTGATTTCAATCAAGACTAAATAAATAAAGTAATTGAAATAGTGTGCTTAACATATACTAAAGAATTAATGACTTTTGTAGACGGGTTTAGTTGAGCTGCAATGTGGAATTGAAAAGCTGCAAAATATAGGTCTGCAATTACAGAAGAATGAACCCTATTGCTTGCTGATTTATATTTATTTCTACTGCCAATCTTCAGAGAAGTATCTTCATTTTTTTTTGTACTAATAAGTTTTATTAGAGCGCTTGACCTGTTTCTAAATCTATTTACTTCATCGTAACTAACTGATTACCGCAGAAATTCTATTTCTAGATTTTGAAGTCTGTTTTTTATTTATTGTCTTTTAGTGGGCTTGATCCAAGATTATTCAGATTTACAATTAAATTTTATTTTGTTATTTATTATTTATAATTTTGTTATTTATATTAATTAATTTATTAAATGATTAAATTGATTGTTATTTTACAGTCCTGAAGAATCTACAGCACCTTTGCTACCTTATCTCATCAAACATATATTGCAACTTCCCAAAGTGTTTAAACCTCCGGGATACATAATAAAAGCATTGTGGCTTGTTTTTGCTGTAAAAATATTTTTCCTAATAATTCTATATGTTTTACTTTCGATAATTTTTTATTTTTACAAGTATTCTATGAATTTAAAAATTATAAATCATTACTTAATTGTAATCAAACATTTACTATATATTTTAACAATACAAACAACATAAGTATCCGAGTAATACTAATAATATATATTGTGAATGAAATGAACAATATTTCACACATGATTCTAGATGTCAACAGTATCAAACGGCTCACTGGATTCCTTGGAGCAAAGAATTTATTTAGAGAAAGCAACAGAACGTCTTGTAGCGATGTTGCACCCGGAACCGTATATCTATTACACCCACAATCCCGCTATATTGTTTTGGGCTTTCACATCTTTAAGGATATCTAAATCTGTTAAATTACATGTTGTAAGTCATTTGCCTAAACTATCTATTTTAATGTAGAATATACTTATGTGTATGCTCCTAAGGTTTTAAAAATAATCATATTATCATTACTATTTATAATTAACATCACTAATTCTCAAGGTTCCCAAGAATAAGGTTCACAAAAATTAAACTATTGTTCCCATTAAAACAGTTATCGGAGTGGTTAAAAATAGAAAATACACTCCCAGAAGATTTAATACAAGAATTGATGGTTTGGGAATTGCTACTAAACGTTTTAATACAAAGTAAAGATAATAAAGTGATAACAAATTGTATGGAAGCTCTTAATGTTTGCATTGAAAGAGGAGATGAAACATCTAAGGAAGAATTTTCAACGTTAATATGGTCTTTGTTACCTGAAGTTCTGTCCAACGCATTAATTAATTGTAATGAAATAGGTATGAATATACTTTATTCATGTACATTAAAATAGGTATGGATTGATATACCAAAATATGGTACGAAACATACCTGTGAAAGTTTCCAAAATTTTAGATAAAATAAAACAGTCGAATCAAATCACCAAGCTACAAAACTTGTGACTATAATTTTTTTTGTCCATTATACGAATTCCTCGTAGAATTTAAAATTATTTGTATGTTGGCAGAAACAAATATTTGCTATCTCTTGGAAATAGCAATATCAGAGCTACCTTCAAAAATAGACCAAACTGTTTGTCTTAAAGTCGCTGTACTTATTGCCACGTTGTATTCCAAAAATACAGTAGATTCAAAAGATGTGCAAAATCACTTTGAATTCGTATGCTTGAAGTTATGTTTCTTGCTATTGAACGTATCCAGAGAACAAAATGATGACAAAGGTATGTTCAATACGAAGCGTTTCTCAACACTTTTCAAAGTTTAAAGAATTCAAATGTTTATAATCAATTTATTAGCCATCTTCCTCTTCGTTTAGTTCTAAATGTTAAAAGATAGATTAATTTTGATTCTGCTTGATCAATTCTAATTTGAGTTTTAAACCATTCAAAATATTTTTAGTTTTGCTCACATATATAAATCGCGCGGGTTTCCTACCCTGCGTTCTAATAGCTGCCAATAGCTTGGATGACAACGTCGCCTGCACTTCTTTACAGCTGCTTACTTGTATCATCTTCTATTTCACCAAGAACAACTATAAAGTAAGAATCTTTAATGTTATTTTCTCTTTTAACATGCTTCATTTTATCTTAGATAGGTACCTAATATCTTTGTAGTTCTCTTATGTTAAGTATCTTACAAAATATCAGATTCATCTTTGATGTGGGTATTTTTCTTTTCATAAGAGATTCATTCAATAATCGTACTAAACTCATTTTTTATCTCTTGTATAATGTATCATTTATCCCTTACTTTACTAGTTTTATCAATCTCTAGAAACCTTTCTACACCTAGTATTTGTGAATTATCATGTTGATGTCGTTTTCGTAGAATGAAAATTAACTTTTACTCTATTTCAGCCAAGATCAGTCCTGGAATTGCAAACTGATCTAATTGTAAAATCTCTCCGTCAAGACAGTGAAAACGAAAGGGGCACTTCTTTGTTACAACTTGTTCATATCATTCTCAGTTCTGGGCCCAGCACACCAATAGTCCTAACCTACGGTCTAAAGGAGCATCCATCACAGATTCAGCAATGTAACGCCTTGAGGGCGCTTATGTTTAGAATACAGTTAATGCTGTGCTGTCGGGTAAGAAATCCTACTACATAATATTTTAAATGTGAAAGTTTGAATGTATGGTTGCATGGATGTTTGTTACTCCTTCACGCCACAACAAAAGAACCGATTTTGCTGTGGAATGGAGATAGCTCATACCCATTATTAGGTTCTATGATATATGTAGTATATTTATAAAAGTTAGGTCATTTTTTCCTGAAAATGAAATAGGTCCCGCGGGTATTAAAAAACCTTAATCAACGCGGACGGAGTCACGGGTCTAGTAGTTTCTATGGATCTATCAAATCGACGTTTCAAACTCGATCAAAAATCAGAAAAAACCGAGGCTATAAAATAGAAAGATCCCAATCTAAGCATAATATTCAATGTAACTTTTTTTCAGGACTCAAAAAACCAATCGTCAGATGGTTGGAAAACTTTGAACTCAATTTTCAAGCATGCGATTGTATACAAAAATGACTCCAACTTGGTCGCTACACTAACATCGCAACCATGGACGCACACCTTAATACGTTTCCAACTAACTCAAAACGTTACGCAGGAATTCCTTACATTCGCACTAAATTGGCTTAGCTTACTGAAAGTAACCATTAAGGTGGGCAAAGGGAAAAAGTATCACATTTCAAAGTATAGCCTCATAGGAAAGACGATGAACATGTTGAAAAGAAATTTGAATAAAGACGAATCAAAGGGGTCCAGCAAGAATGTGCTCAAAGTTGTAAATGAAATTATGGAACTCTAATACCTATTGAATGATTAACATCAATTTAATTTTAGAGATGTGCAGACATTTACCTAATTTTCATGTACATCCGATGAATGTTAGGTACAATTGAGTCGTACATAGACAAACATAGGAGCAAAATAAAATATGTAATTCATTTAGGAACTAAGTATGAACATAAACCGAATAAAGAAAGATATTCAATAAAAAATAACCTGAAATATTATAATATTGTAGCACTTTGTGACCTCAAACCCCACATCCTACTACTACTACTACTACTACTACTACTATTACTACTACTACTACTACTGCTACTACTACTACTACTTCTGGTAAATGCCAGCTTTGTGCAGAACAGGTATTAAAAATTGAATTCAGACTGCGTCCGTGTAACGTCAGAGCCAGTTGTGAGCCAGCTTCTAAAGAAATAAATGATTGAACTTTCAGATATTAATATATCTAATTAATTAAGCAATATTGTTTCCAGTCCATTGCGGCTTGCTTAATTTAAATAATACATATATCGTATTGTTTCGATTGCCATTTACAATATTATCTATTGCTTTCCAAATTGTTGAATCGGAAGTTAGAACACACAACGGAAGCGTATCAATTCCCGAACTAATTGGATAACTGTGGTAATGCATGAAAATGCATTCTCTGTTTCCTCGTGTTACGAATACAAACATTATTGACGCCTTATATTACGTATCTGCATATAACATTGTACGTTGCGTTTAATGAAATTCGTTTCAATCAAAATACGTTGATTTCGAATATAACGCCTAATTAAATTACCGAATTAGAGATAATAAAATAGGTCTTAGAAAAATGATTACGTATAATTTAACGATTGATAAAAGAGCAAATGACAAAACAACTCTATTTACTGGACGTTTCGTGAGTAATTGGGCTTACCAACAATATAGTATGATTCCAAAGGAATCACTGGATTTCCCAGTGCACTTTAAACAATGCGTGAAAACACATTTTTAACTTCCAAAAAGGAGGAACAAAGGCGGTGGTTCTCAATTCATCGGAATATTTTTTTTAATGTATGTTCTCCGATTACTCGAAGACACCTGGACCGATTTGGAAAATTCTTTTTTTATTCCCATTGTCATCAGGTCAGGATCTGATGATGGGATCCTGGAGAAATCAAGGGAACTCTGCTTTTATTGGCACAATGGATATGTGGAGTCCAGCGGTCTCCACGGAGAGCTTACTGTTGCTGGCTGGTTATGAGCTGGCCACTATCTATCACTTTTATTTTCATATTCGAAGGCATTCAAACTTGGAATGCAATTTGAATGTTGTTTGGAATGTAAGTTTGAACAGGCGTCGTAAGGCATTATTCTATCAGCCACCGACCGAGCCGGAGGCCTAGAACAGTAATATTCTCGACTTCCGTCCACGCCGGACGACACAGCGCCTGTTCATCCAAGTTTAAGTTTATCTTGTTACATTATTTTATTGTTGGATAAATACAAATGTACAATAACCAGTGTGATACGGTTTTCATTTAGATAGGGCTTCATTTCCCCTATATTGGTGACTCCCGACCCGTACAATTTTATGGGTTGCCCGGACAAGTTGTGTGCATAATTGATGGACGGCCGTAAGAAATATTATTTATTATTGGAAAATGTGAAACGTAACGTCATCGTATCGTAGAAGTGGAAATACGCAGCGAAACCTCATTCGAACGATTAGAAAATCATATTTAAAAACAATTTGACAAACGTCGACGTCGTCGCCCGTCATTCGTGACAGTGAAGTTTTAAAGAAAATTTTGGGACACTAAAATTTAATTTTAATATTTTTCTTTTTCAGTGTATTAATTTTAGATTTATTTTAGTGATTTTAGGTATATAACTAATACGATTTTTGTGTAATTTTTATTTAATATGGAGGCGAAATTAAGAGATTTAGCAAAAGAAAATGAAGATCTTAAGAGTAAACTGAAGGAGTTGGCTGGTTCAGCTATTCCTTTACTAGAGGAGAACAAGTCACTAAGGGATAAAATTGCCAGTTTTCCGGCGCATCAATCGGAAGCCCCCATGGAAGACACGAGGGTATTTAAAGTGTCCGCGAAACTTCCTCCGTTTTGGTCCGATCGGCCAAGCATATGGTTTGCCCAGGTCGAGGCCCAATTCTCAATTTCAGGGGTAACAGCGGATCAGACTAAGTACGATTACGTTGTAGCTCAATTGGATTCACGTGTGATTGGCGAGGTGGAGGATATTATTACTCAGCCGCCGGTCACAAACCGTTACTCCTTTTTGAAAGGTGAGCTTATTCGTCGTTTATCCACCTCTGAGGAACAGCGGGTCAGGCAATTAGTGAGTGATGAGGCGTTTCGCATCACCATCCCCTAGGAGAAACAGTCCTAGCAATGGTGATGATTTATGCTGGTATCATAGGAATTTTGCGTCGCGTGCTGTGAAGTGCGTCAAGCCATGTTCATTTAAAGGACAGGGAAACGCGAGCGACAATCAGTAGAGGCGGTTCCTGATTGGTCGGCCCGTAGCCGCCGTCTATTTATTACCGATGTCAAGTCGAAAAAAAGATTTTTGATTGACACCGGCTCAGACGTTTCATGTTTTCCGGTTTCTTGGATGGAAAGTCGTCCGAAGGTAGCCGATTATTCGATGCGCGCTGCAAACGGAAGCGATATCAAAACATTTGGAACTATTTTACTATCGTTAGATTTTAGATTAAGGCGTGATTTTAGGTGGCATTTCATAATTTGTGATGTGACAACTGCAATTATTGGCGCTGATTTTCTCGCGCATTTTTGCTTATTACCCGACTGTAGGTCAGGTCGAGTTCTTGATGGTTCGACTGGCCTGTCGTGTGTTGCATCGGTTGCCCATCACGAGCAGGTTAGCATTAAAACTGTAGCTTCAGAATACAATATTTTATCTGAATTTCCCGCGATCGTTCGCCCGCCGGGTCCGGTTCGTTTAATCAAACATAGTACCGTGCATTACATCCGAACAACGGATGGTCCGCCGGTTTGTTGCCGTCCGCGCCGCCTAGGTCCATCAAAGTTAGCTGTTGCTAAGAAGGAATTCGATAGCATGTTAGCTTGTGGCACTGCAAGGCCTTCAGATAGTGCGTGGTCATCGGCACTTCATTTAGCCCCGAAGGGGGAGTCTGATTGGCGTCCGTGCGGTGATTATCGTGCTTTAAACGCTCGCACGATTCCAGATAGATATCCAGTGCGTCATATCGGCGATTTTAACCAAAATTTGGTTGGTTCGACGATTTTTAGCACAATCGATTTGGTTAAAGCGTATCATCAAATTCCAGTAGCGAAGGAAGATATCTGTAAGACTGCTATCATTACTCCATTTGGTCTTTTTGAGTTTCCTTATATGACCTTTGGACTTAGGAACGCAGGGCAAACATTTCAAAGGTTTATCGATGAAGTTGTCCGCGGTTTAGATTTTTGTTTCGCTTATGTTGATGATATTTTGGTCTTTTCCAAAGATCAACAACAACATTTAGAACATTTACGTATCCTTTTTAAAAGATTAGAGGAATACGGGATTGTTATTAATGAGAAAAAATCTCATTTTAATCTTACAGAAGTTCGTTTCCTGGGATACACCATAAGCGCTGCCGGGATTAGTCCTCCTACGGACAGGATTAGGAACCTTCAAGAGTTTCCTTTGCCTAAAACAGTGCAAGGTGTACGTCGTTTTCTCGGTATGGTGAATTTTTATCGTAAATTTCTCCCTAGTATTGCGCGCTATCAAGCTCCTCTAATTGATGCTCTATCAGCGATTCAAGGTAAGGGTGCAAAGCCATTTACTTGGACTCCTGACTTAGAGCGTAGTTTTATTATTTGTAAAGAAAGTTTAGCTAACGCGACTCTGTTAGCACACCCAGTCGCTGATGCTCGGCTAGGTTTATTTACAGATGCATCGAGCTCTCATGTCGGTGCATGTCTGCAGCAAGAGGTCAGACAGGGTTGGCAGCCTATTGCATTTTTTAGTAAGAAACTTAATTCTAAGCAATCAACGTGGCCTGCCTACTATCGTGAATTATTAGCTATTTACGAAAGTGTGCAACATTTTAAGCACATTCTTGAAGCACAAGCGGCAACGATATATACAGATCATAAGCCGTTGCTTTACGTGTTTACACAAAGACGGGAAAAACTTCCGCCCGTTCAATTAAATCAATTAATTTTTATTTCTCCGTATACCACGGACATTCAACACGTTAAGGGAGCTGAGAACGTTGTGGCTGATGCATTCTCGCGCGTCGAGAGCGTCGCTGCCCAAGATATCCTGGTTGAGCTTGCGAAGTCGCAAGCAGCTGATGAGGAATTAAAGGCGCTGAGTGACTCAACGTCGATGACGTTGGCTCGGGTCACAATTCCAGACACCAGGTTAAAAATTACATGCGATGTGTCAACAGGTAAACCACGTCCTTATGTAACTCCGCAGTTTAGGAAGAGTATTTTTGAAAGTTTTCACAATCTCTCTCATCCCGGGGTCCGTGCGACTAATAAATTAATTTCGGAACGTTTTGTTTGGCCATCTATGAAAAGAGACTGTCGTGCATGGACACAGGCTTGTCAGGGGTGTCAGTTGTCAAAAGTAACGCGGCACACTAGTGCACCTTTCTCTAAGTTTGCTCTCCCATCGGAGAGATTTGCATATATCCACATGGATATTATAGGCCCATTACCTTATTCTTCGGGAATGAGGTATTGCTTAACTATCGTGGATAGATTTACTCGTTGGCCAGAGGTATTGCCCATGCCAGACATTACAGCGGAAACTTGCGTGGCAACTTTTGTCTCTGGCTGGCTATCAAGATTCGGTTCAGCACGGGTTATTTTAACAGATCGAGGATCTCAATTTGGCTCGCATTTGTTTCAGAAGATAGCTGCGGTTGTAGGTGCTCAACACCAGACGACAACCGCGTATCATCCTCAAGCAAACGGGATGGTCGAAAGATTTCACCGGCAGCTCAAGGCAGCGATCATGTGCCATGCGAATCCAAGGTGGACTGAGGTTCTCCCGTTGGTACTTCTAGGGATCAGGAGTGCCTGGAAGGAAGACCTCGGCACTTCCTGCGCAGAGCTAGTCTACGGGGAGCCGCTACGTCTACCAGGTGAATTTTTCGACCCTAAAGATTATATTAAGGACCCAACATATTTAGTGGACAGACTCAGGTCTCATTTCGCAAAGGACATGTCCCAGTTTAGTATGGAGGGTGGTTTTTTATTCTGAGTGTCTATTAACCAGAACCAAACTGCTATCACATGAAAGAGAAAAAAATATAAAATTAAACGCCATTTAAATAATAATTTTAGAAACCCCCATTTTTTTTTTAATTAATAAAGAAAAATATTGTTTGTAGAAAATATTTTTCGATGGATGGCAACATTAAAAACATTTTCTTATCTAGAAATAATTGAATCTGACACCTGTTACTGTCACTTTAATGTCATTTAAATGTCATTTAAATGCCAAAAGTTCAAAAACGTCATTATAATTGTCACTTTTGACAGTCCTGACAATCACCTGACATACGCCTGACATTGACAAGTTACCTAGACAAATAATATTTTTGAAGTTTTTTTTTTAATCGGTGCGTAATCACAAGCAAAGGTCCATAAAAGCATCAAAACAAAAAAAAATATTTTCTCCAAATCGGGGTCTTTAAAAAAATCGGTAAATTATTTAGATAGAAGCCTTTTTGGATCTCTATCGAACTATATTAAAATCATTCTGGTTAATTACACTCAATAATAAAAAACCATTTTGGGACAACTCCTTTATCTCCATCCCCCGCTTCTGACCACAATAGTAGGAAGATATTTCATATCCCAAAGGATTTAGCTTCGTCGGAATATGTTTTCGTTCGTAGAGGTCCTTTTCAAAAAGCCTTAGAGCAACCCTACGTAGGCCCTTTCAAGGTTCTAAGTAGGGAAGGGAAACATTATAAAATAGAAATGAAAGGCAAAGAGGAAAATATTTCAATCGACAGGTTGAAACCAGCCTATGTTTTAGGTCCGGAGGAATTGGACGAGCTGGGCAAACCTGTTGTTAGGACGCGTTCAGGGCGTAGAGTTCATTTTAATCTGACTTAGTTAATTAATCATTGTTTGTTTTTTTCCTTACTTTTCATGTCTTCCTGGGGGAGTGATGTGGAGTCCAGCGGTCTCCACGGAGAGCTTACTGTTGCTGGCTGGTTATGAGCTGGCCACTATCTAAATATCACTATTGTTGGATAAATACAAATGTACAATAACCAGTGTGATACGGTTTTCATTTAGATAGGGCTTCATTTCCCCTATAGATATACTTTGTTGTGGCGTTTGAAGTCGGTTTTGTAAAAAATTTTTTACTTACGTTTATTAAGGTTATTATAAAGTTAGTGACTTTCTTAATGACAAAGGTGCATGGAATCAATCGGCTTGGCATATAATATTATGGTAGTTTTTTATAGTCTATTGCAATAAATTGACCAAACAATAATTTTAGAATTAGAGAACTGAAAATTATGAGTAGGTAGGTACCAAAAACATTGACCAACCAATTGACTTTCTATTTCATCGATTAGTACCCAAAAATTATTCCGGAACTACTTTCCATACATTTTACATGCCAAGGGACGAGAGAAATTATAGTAGGTATCGCGCGTCCATATGCGCTAAGGCGCTTGCATTGAATAGAAATGAGCTCGGAAGAAAGTATAATAGATAATAATTTATTTGTCATTTGTCGTGGGGACATGGGATTTTCTTTTCATATTAAGAACTAGCTTTAGCCCGCGGCTTCGCTCACGTTAGGTTCTATTTTTTAACCCCCTATTTAACCCTCTTGGGGTTGAAATTTTCCAAAATCCTTTCTTAGCGGATGTTTACGTCCTAACAGCTACCTGTATACCAAATTTCAGCTCGATCGGTCCAGTGGTTAGAGCTATGCGTTGATAGATCAGTCAGTCAGTCAGTCAGTCAGTCAGTCAGTCAGTCAGTCAGTCAGTCAGTCAGTCAGTCAGTCAGTCAGTCAGTCAGTCAGTCAGTCAGTCAGTCAGTCAGTCAGTCAGTCAGTCAGTCAGTCACCTTTGCCTTTTATATATTTAGATGTAGGTACCAAATGCGAGGCTATGATTTTTTTTAATAGTTTTATTCAAGGTAGCAAAATCTTTTTCTTCTTCCTTATCGAACGATAAACATCCAACGCTGGACGTATGTAGGTCTTTTGCATAGACTTCCATATGCCTCAGTCTTGCGCCCTTTGTAAAATCTTAACTGACATTATTTACCTACAGAGCTTAAAAGTTCATTATCCCTTGTCTTCTCTTGATTAATCAATGAAAGCTTAAAAGAGACTATACTTAAATAGTAACAAAGGTAAGTAATCGAAAATTTTCATTTTCAATTTTTTGGTTTTGCGATACAGCTGCAGTCTTTTCTAAATGGCCTAGATACTCTTTTCATTTGATTGTGATGAATCAACCCTTCTCTCTAACTCTCTACGATGAACGAAATTATTCTTAATTAAGGTTTCCACTTTTGAGGCTCCTCTAAAGTAGTATACCTATGTTACAGTTGGTTACATTGCAATCTTAAGCCAAACAAGTGACATGACAATAACGACAAAGCAACCCGTCCCTACCCGTTGGTAGATGTGATTCCATATTCAAACTCCGCCACCCACCACTGACCACAGAGCTGCGCTCAGTGGCTCAGACGCAGTTACCCACTGCAACTGTACGTGCGTTGCCATCGCGAGTGTTGTGACAGTGATGCGAACGTGTGTACACAGCCTTATCTAGGAGCCTACGTGTGGAGTAGCCGTAATAAAATGAACGGTAAGTTTATTTGTTTTTTTTTTTTCATAATTAAGCCTGGTAGGTACCGAAATTATGTACCTAGGTAACGTGAAAAAAATAGAAATCTCTATGATAATCTATTTCTAATCAATATTTTTTATACTTTTCCATTTAAAAAATTTCTAACGGAATTTTAACGGAAATATTACTTATCGTAATATAAATTTTATTATAATTGTATTTTATTATAATATAAAGCCAAATTATTAATAAATATTTTTTATGATAAGTAGTTTCAATAACTTCAAAGGTTTTCAATCTGTATGGTCGTAGGATCGATACAAACTTAAACACTATTTTCTACCAAAAGTAGGGTGCTCTACCTAATATTGTCAAAAAAATTACTAATATTAATCACACAATTTTTTAACATTAAACATTTTTTTGTCAGTCACTGGTAAAGAGTTAGTTTTCATTCTATATTCAATCAGTCATTTAAAAAATGCTTTATTTCTCGGACTCTCGATCGTGACGGAAAAATCATGCAAAAATAAAAACCGTTAGTGGTTATCAGTGCATTCAGCGTGGTATAGATTTTATAATAAAAAGTGTTCAAAGAACGACTTCGAAACCGTCCTTCTTATTTTAGGGTTCCACACCTAGGGATGTAAAACGGTAATATTACTTTCGTAAAATTCGGTAATTTACCATATTTTACGTAAAATATAAATAAATTACGTAAATTACGGTAAAATTGGGTAAAATACGATTTAACTCTTACTAACAAAACTATTGTGACCCACACTTTTGCTTGATTTCGTGGCATAATTTACTAAATGCACGTATAGTGCAGTCAGTCAAAACAATTTAACTGATCGCCGATCGGCTTGCCGAATGCTCACTGTTCAGTCGGAATGGCAACAGCGCAAAACATAAAGGCAAACTGCACTAAACGGCAACGTCGCATCGTGCGAGTCGCGCCGCGCGACTCGCAGTACGTGAGTATGTTGCAACTATACGCTCGTCTCACCCCCCCGCTATACTTTTCAGCATACATACGTAGCCGGTAATTTTACCGTAATATATATAAATTACCGTAAAATATGCGTATTTTACTAGCTTTTTCGGTAAAATTACGTAATTTTGCAACCGTATCCACACCTACCCAAAGGGTGCCAACGACCCTATTAATTAGCCTCCGCTGATTAAAAGGAAAAGGTGACAGATTGACTGATCTGTGATCTATCAAAGTAAACTCAAATCTATAAGGCTATGACACGATCAGGCTGAAATTTCGCATGCAGATGGCTATTATATAAGAAAAGGTTTTTTGAAAATTCAACCCTAATGGAACAACAAAACACAAAACAGAAACAGAATTGAAAATCAAGAGATAACGTGAGCAAAGCCGCGGACAAAAGTTAGTTTATTATATGAGTGAATTTAGCGGAAGGTGTCAAACCGTATCCATTAGCATTTAATAAGTAAGGAATTAAAAAACGCGCGGCGCCGTTTGGTTTCCGTTTATCTTTAATTTAATTTTTCTGCAAGGCTTTCTTTTATTTTTAATGAATTATTAGGTATGTGCTCGTTTTTGTGCTCTAGTTTCTACCGAGATGAGTAACCAGCAGGTTCCAATGGTCCGGGAGCCGGTGGCACTAAAATGGCAATTACACGGATCTTCAAGATTTTTATATAATCTATACTATTATTATAAAGCTGAAGAGTTTGTTTGTTTGAACGAGCTAATCTCAGGAACTACTGGTTCGAATTGAAAAATTCTTTTTGTGTTGGATAGTCCTTTTACCGAGGAAGGCTTTAGGCTATATCAACTCACCAATCACGCTGCAACCAACAGGAGCGAAGCATCAATGAAAAATGTTGCAAAAACGGGGAAAAATATCCATATTTGAGGGCTTCCGTTGCGTGCGCTGCGTAAACGGTTCAAGTTACCCAAAAAATAACTAAATATTTTCGGAGATGGAGGACATAACTTCTCGCGGATAGTAGTAGTAGTAGCAAGTCACTCTAAACCTTTTCCACGCGGACGAAGTCGCGGGAATCAGCTAGTGTTAATATATAAAACAAAGTCGAGTTTGTTCGAAAACTTATAACTATAAAATGGCTGGACCGATTTTCATGGTTTTTGATTTGATGTGTTTGTCTCCATTCCGAATAGCAGAATAACTATCAAAAACATTGGAAAATTGTGTTTGTATGTTTTCTAAATAGGTGTGACAGAGTTTTTTAAAAATATATTGTACCTACCTACAACTTTCAATTTATATAAAAAAAAAATTGAAAATCCGTGTAAGTTTTAGTGTCACCGGCTCTCCGCCTACACTGGAGACCATCGCAAAATAATAAGCGACACATCGGCGATAACCAGTAGAGCTCGTTTGTTTAGTTACTTGTACTTTTTGCTGTCCAAACGGTTTCTATCAACTAGTTTGTTGTTGTTAGCGGTTCCTACCTACTACAGGAGGTACTTGGGAAAATGCGATACGTGCTCATCATTTATATAAAAAACTAGATGATGCTCGCGACTTCGTCCACGTGTAAAAAAAAAATTGCCTTTAACGTGGGGCCCGGGAACTCGAGCTCTTTTTGAAAAGGTTTCAAAAAAAGGTCATCAAGTCTACCGGGGATCCAAGAGCTACCTTGGCCAAATAATTAGTTTGATTATCCAAAGTTAACTAATTAATTTAACAGAAGTAATTTTATTTAATATTGTTAATTTAATTAATTTAACAGAATTCAACCTACGTTTATTAGGTACGTTAAGTACCTACTAAGTAGTATGGGATGTCTGATGTTTACCTTAAGTTACTTTCCATCAAACTCTTGGTTTCTATACCGAAGGACACAGACCGACACCGAATGATGTACAGTTATTAACTAGCTATCAAAGTTATACTAGAACCATAGATTTGCTAAATCAAGATGATCCGGAAACTGCCTAATAAGTTTACCGTGACAAAAATACTAGCCATGCGGCTATTTATTGATAAAATCAGTAATAGCGTGCTCTATAATTTTACAGTTTACAATTTTTATAATAATACTGAGGAAAAAAATCACTTCGTAACCGCAACTCGAGTGGAACTCTCGTACCAAGAAAATTATATAGTTTATGTAGACGGAACCGATTAACATAGCGTCTGCAGGGTCCGATTGAAATAATAGGTAGTGTTTGTGTTGTGTCTATACTTGAGCCATGGCGAGCTGTTTTCCTTTAAATTTCTCTTTCATTTATGTGTGCCTAATGTCTGTATTAAGTGCTTTCTTTGCATTTAAATTTGAAGTAACTTGTAGATACTGTATGGTAATAATATAATAGTATATAAGTATTAAAAAGAAAACTGTTATGAACTGCACCTGATGGACTATAATAATATAAGAACCTACTATGCTTGCCTGCTTACCTATGTAATGCAAAATACTGCATCAAAATGGTAACAATTTTGTAAAGCACGACTGCCAGGTGCCTGACATCACACATCTTAACCTTAAAAGATGTATATATTTTATATATGTACTTAATAACTTGGTCAGAACTAATACGTATTTAATGCAAAAAATCATCAGCTCAGTAATTTTTCAGGAAAATGTAGGAAAATGACAAAAACTAAGTACTTAAGCAAAAAAACTAAATCGCAATATTTATTGGACGTTTTAGATTTTCAGTGTTCTAACGAACGACATGCAACAATGCATTCAAGCCAGGCAGTGGCAATCACAGAAAAAAAAAGAAAAATCAAGGAGTTGCCACGAGTATTTTCTTTTTTTTTTTTAATTTTTATACGTGTCCCCTATCGTAGACAGGGATTTTGTTTTGCAATTTTTAATTTTCATTTTATTTAAATTTATTAATATTTATTTTGAGCAATTTTACTATTTAATTAAATTCAATTTTGTTATTTACTGATTTTACTAACAATATAATCAATCTTACAACTATAATCTTATAAAGCCACGAGATTTAAATCCACATGGAAATCATGACCGTCAAGCTGGTAGTTAATTCACTTAATTATGTAAAGACATCTGAGTAGGGCTACCTACGCCCACATAATGGCATATACTGACAGCATGCAATTCGTCTTTCAGAAAAACCATAGGCTTTCCCTCTCGTGGGAAAATGCAACAAAGAAACGCAAACCAACCCCTGAATCGAGTTTTTCCTGCTTTTCATTGTCATTCATTGCCTACGATTCAATGGCCTTCCGTATTATACATGCCGGCCGCTTTCTAATCGCATGGGAAAAGGAGTCTGAATTCACTGGGGACAAATTGGTGTACTGCGTTACTACATGAGGGAATCGTTACGTCATGAACATAATTTTCTTTCCAATTTTATTTTTCAAAGGTCTTCAGATACTTAAAATAATGTGAACTGCTAGAGCGGCCAATGTAAACTGATATTGGCCAACCACGTAATGAGATATTTACCTCCTTAAGTTTAACCTATTAATATTATGCGGCACGATGGTGTGTAGGATGTGTGTATGCGTACACTGCCATACCCCTTCCAAGTTAGCCCGCTAGCAGCTTAGACTGCATCGTCACTTATCATCAGATGAGATTGCAATCAATGGACTATATGTATGGATCGATGGATGGATGTTTGTTACTTCTTCACGCCACAACGACTGAATCAATTTGGCTGGGAATAGAGATATCCAGGTTTGACACAAAGATAAATATAAATTTATCCCGAAAAATTAAAGAGTTCTCACGAAGTCAAGGGTTTTTTTTTTTTATTTTTTCATTTATTTATTAGCATCAGCTAGTAGCGCATAAATGTGTGCGCGAATACAAAAGTGTGTACTCTTTTCTGTTGGTACTAAGGTATGTAAGCCCTAAATCTTGACTTATCAGATCTATACTTGTATTTTTGTAACTAGGTATATTCTACATTATACAATTTTGAAGACAGCTTTATTATTTCAGCTGGTGTAGCTAATTGCCATTTGCGGTTAAGTATAGGTAATATAAACGGTCTATTTTCACTTTTACGGTGGACGCACAGCGTGTGTGCAAAACTGAGCCCAGTATAAATTATATTGATGTTAATCAGAGCAGACCAAATAGTGTTTTCGGTAAGCGATCTTATTTAACTTTCTCCTAAGAAAGTGCTGCACCCAAATTGGTACGGTTTAGTAATACTTACGTATGCTTCGTACAGAGGTCTTTTGGTTGTCTAAATTTGGAGTGCAACGTGTTAAATTGTTATGACATTTTTAATGGGTTTTGTTATTGCTATTGAGTAACAGAATGCATGTAATATAACGGTAATAATTATTGTTATAGGTACATGCACTTTAAAATAACTATTATATTGCTAGGTATTTGTTATAGGTACATTTTAAGTATCTATATTGTGGTTTGTTGTGGAATAGCTATAGAAAACACTTCTTGGTCAAGCTTAGACGTGTGTCATTTCCACCGAACCTCCCCTGCGCACTATGAGGCGACCCTGCCAGAATTCGAACCTGGAATCTTTTGATTCCACCTCAACCTCATCTCACCTAACCTGACCTCAGTTAACATCAAGTGACCCGCCTGCTTATTTGCCTGCTACTCATATAAAAAAAACGATACATTCACCTGTCAATCGTCACACGTATAGCTTAACTTAGGGATGACTCTGCAATAACACTGACAATGTTAGTGGCACTAAAGAATTTCACTTGTAGCTCATAATAATAATAATACTTGTGTCTATATCGTAGTAAATTATATCCTAGTAATATTATAAATGCGAAAGTTTGTGAGGATTGTGAACTACTGGACGGATATTGATGAATCTTCACCATGTAATCATCGATATAAATGATCTTTTTCGATGTATGTAATAGCTTGTCCATCAGAGTATTACATAGGCTTTATTTTATCCCCGAAAATGAAAGAATTCCTGGAGTCAAAAACACTTAATTCACGCTGACGAAGTCATGGGCCTCAGGTAGAACAAAATAAACAAAATTCACCTTTTTTTGAATTACTGCCCTCTCGATGACTACATCAGTTCGCCACAACGTGTTATTACCGTAAAGTTCCTTACCGTACGTACTTAGTTTAGTTTGTTATCAAAATACAAAATAATTACAGCAAAAGCGTAATTTTCTCGAATCCACCATTCTGACTTACTGCTCTTGATTACCACAGCAAAATTCGACACAATGACATGATTTTTAGTGTAAGTACGTTTGCTCAGAAAGTTTCGTGCTAGATCGCAGTTCACCTACTGACTGTTTTGGAGCTAATTTCTCAAAACGTTTATTTGGTGGCCGGATTTTTTCCGCCCATTTCTCACGTAAATCTTATATAATTTATAAAT
Source organism: Hipparchia sbordonii (assembly GCA_038048805.1). Taxonomy (NCBI): domain Eukaryota; kingdom Metazoa; phylum Arthropoda; class Insecta; order Lepidoptera; family Nymphalidae; genus Hipparchia; species Hipparchia sbordonii. The sequence goes on from CM076113.1 coordinate 3,097,168, forward strand.
AGGTATAAACATTCTTGTGTTGTAATAAATGTTTTCTTTCCTTAATCGTTTCACTGACCGGGTTATATTTGTCATGAAAGTTGGTACATAGGTACAGGTCGACCACTTTTATAAGTTATAGCGACGATACCTGCGCAGATTGTTTTTCTTGGGAAAAACTGCTTTATGGTTTAAGAGTGTTGTATTTCAAATCTTAACATATTTAATGTAAGCCTTTATTAATATTATTGGCATTACAATAGTTACTTTTCTGTTTTCTGACCTAACGAATGTTGACGACATAGGTACATAAAATAAATAAATGATGTCCTAATATACTCAAAATAAGTATACTTAGGTTTGGGGAAATAAGTGAGAGCAATTTCGACTGTTGCAATTAAAAGAATTTTATTAGCAGTCATTACCTACTTTGTCACGAACTCATGATCATGATTTATTTGCCCTTTCCGCCGAAATAAGCGTGAAAGTATGTTGTGGGAATAAATAATTTAATAAATGATAATAATTGTTTAACTAACTAAGCCGATACGACCTTTTAACGGAAACTTTTTTGACGACCTCCCTGGCGCAGTGCTGAGCGCTGTGGTCTTAAAATTGGGAGGTCTCGGATTCGATTTCCGGCGAAAGCAATTTGGCTATTTATAATTTCTGAATTGACTCTGGTCTGGTCTGATGGGAGGCTTTGGCCTTTAGTTGCCACCACTACTATCAAAGACGTGCCGCCAAGCGATTTAGCGTTCCGGCACGATGGCGTGTAGAAACCGATTCGGGGTTTGGGTTGAATATATAATGCTATACCCCTAACCAAGTTAGCCCGCTACTATCTTAGATTGCATCGTCACTTACCATCAGGTGAGATCGCAATCAAGGACTAACTTTTCATAGAGAAAAAAAAGAGACTTTGGAAACATGACTGAAATCGTTGAGAGGATCATAGTAAGAAGTGTTAACGTAATTTTTGTACCTTTTATCCTTCCTTTAAAATATCTTATTAATATTTTTTGGTACCTAATAGGTCGATGTCCATTTTAGTTTCTGAACAGCTTTTATAGTTCGATGCTCCACAAATTGATTCCCATGGTAATTGGTTACCACAGTGTCACAATAAGTCGTAATACGTAACTACCATTACTTTCGTTAACGCAAAAAGGCCACTATGGCTTACTGTGGGAACAGTTCGCAATAGAACAAGTGTTTTGTAGTATTATATGTGGTATAGGTAAGTATATTTAAAGCTTTTTTGGTCCTGATTGCTCACAAGAAGCAAGACATGGAATTTTATAACTGTAGTAGTAACTTGATAAATGTTAAAATTAGTAGGCACTAGTACGTTATAGGTACCTTCGATGCGGTGTGAATCGCTCTTAGACCATTAAGTATTAACCCTCAGAACAATAAGGCTTGTTAGTATGAGATTTGACTGTAACTAAACAACAACACGTTTGTTATGCATCGCTATTCCGTTAGCGGCCGGTCGTTCATTACCATTCAGCGCCCGTGACCTTCGTATCACTGCGTAGACTGTGCAGTGAACACGCGGCCACTTTCCTTGGCGACGTGACGAGCTTGCGAGGAGCATCACTCATGGTTGAGTACTTTCTTGCTCACTTGAGGTCAATTTCCCAATATTTGGATTATAATCAGGCAACCTATCTCTCTCTGCATCGTATTCCTCACTGCTGTGGGTTCGTTAGCGCCTAAATTAGTGATATGTATTTACTTTTAATCAGTTTTAAGCCAATGTGTTGCTAACATAGCATTTCGGATATTTCTTACAAGTGTCTGGTGACTGGGAAAAGGGAGGCCTTGGCCATGCGCCCCACCGTCGAAAGACGTGTCGCCAAGCGATTAAGCGTTCCGGCACGATGGCGAGTAGAAACCGATTAGGGGGTATAGGTTGATTGTAAACTGCCAGACCCCTTCCAAGTTAGCTGATTACCATCTTAGACTGAATCGTAACTTACCATCAGGTGAGATCACAGTCAAGGACTATCTTGTCATCGAATATAAAAAGTGTAGGTCTTTAATTCAAGCAACACCCAATTTACGTTAAAAAAAATTAATTAGATATAGGTGTTATATTATCATTAACATGTCAGCCGACAGACGTCTACTGCTGGGCATTGGCCTCTTGAATTAATGATGTAGCGGCTAGAGACTCGCTTGCATTTAGTTGCTCCTATATTAGAGTTCAACGCGCAACAATGCGTTTTTCAAATAACTGACTGAAGATTTCACATTACATATTCTATTCGCATTATTAGCATCATATTATTATGTATGTCACAGTATAATAATAATGTCTTCTTCAAGTCATAGTAAATAATTACACCTAAAGGACTTCACACACGGCAACTATAATGTAAAGATGTATATTATAGCACGATACATCTCATTACATCTTTCCATATAAATCGTCAGGAGACCACACACGACAGCTTCTTACATCTTCGTATCTTAAGATACAGAGCGATACGAAAATATACATTTATTTGATACATATCATTTTGAGACGTATACCAATGGAATAAAGGGAAAGATATATTACATTACCTGCTCCGTGTGTGATAGGTTAAGATAATGTAAAGCTATACATCCCGGGATGCAATGTACATTAATATACATTATAGCTGCCGTGTGTGAAGTCCTTAAGAGTATGTAAAAACAAAAACTTTCATTCAGAGTAGGTGTGTTTCGTTTTGGCAGTTTTATTAAGTGCAAATAACCTTTTTTTCATATAATAAATTTATATAAATAATATATATTTTAGCACCTATGCTAAAACATATTTTATAAACTGCAGCAAAATAAAGTGGCGATTTCTCCTGCGTAATTATAGTTTTGCATATCGTCTACGCTCGCGTTCTTTATGACAGCTTTCTTGTGTCTTTTTAAATATGAATCCTTACTAATATTATAAATGCGAAAGTGCGTGTTTGTTTGTTGGTTTGTCTTTCAATCACGCCGCAACAACTTCACACTTATCTGTCTTATCTGTCATCACAGACATTAAACTCTAGTCTATATTAGGTACATACAACCTACATTTATTATAATAAATATTTGTTGTCTTCCAACAGTACCTAATATTAATAAACTCAAAAATCGGCTAATAACAGTACAATATGTTGATAGTGTCTGTCGGTGCATCAACCTGGCGCAACATTTTTCAAATTACACTTTTATTTTCATGACGATATGGTACACTTTTGTTCACTCTCCCATGTTTCGCGAGACGGTAAAAATGTAGCGAAGTTTTCTCGAATAGCTAGAGTGAAACGTTCCACGGTGGGTGAGCACTGGAGCCGCGTACGAGATCACGACATGAGCAATTTAGCTAAATCTGATATGAATTAGGACTATTTTTTTTATTCGATGACAAGATAGTCCTTGACTGCGATCTCAAAGGTAAGTAACGATGCAGTCTAAGTTGGTAGCGGGCTAATTTGGAAGGGGTATGGCAGTATACATTCAGCCTATACCCCTATTCGTCCCATCAGACCAGACCAGATACAATTTAAAAATTACAAATTCCCAAATTATCTCCGCCGGGAATCGAACCCGAGACCTTCCAGTTATGAAACCACCGCGCTCACCACCAAACCAGTGAAGTCGTTAAAACTACTTTTAATTACTATTCTTAATGCTATGCTAGAAACGACAATATAGGAGACGAAATCCGGTACGAGGTCGTCACTCCTGCACCTTGGGACCCCAACGACCATCAGTTCATCTTCTAAATATATGAAAGGGTGACTGACTGACTGATCTATCAACGTAGAGCTCAAACCACTGAACTGAAACTGAAAGCCATATACATATAGCTGTTATAACGTAGGTATCCGCTAAGTAAGGATTTTTGAAAATTCGGGGTTTTAAAAATCGAACTTAACGTGAGCGGAGCCGCGGGCCAAAGCTAGTCGGACTTCACTTCAGGTTTGCGACTCGATGACCTATGTCGGGTAACTCTAATTTTCCTACGGATCTCTTCATTCCTGATTTCATTCTTATACTCCAAGCATAGCTTTCACCAACGCCCGCTAAGCGACCTAGGCTCAATACGCAACTCTTAATTTCTTTAGTGACTACTTGGGATTACCGACGTAACATTGGGCAAGTGTTGGGCAAACCCCATAACAATAACGAATTGTTATGGTGGTACGTGCTCCCACACGAAACAATTTACATTTACACCACGTTCCATACACGCAATCGTTAGAAAGTGACACTTCCATAATTATTTGTGTAAGTTTTCTTTGACACCTTATTGATATTTGAAATGACTCATGCATGCGATAATATGTAAGTGATTTCCTTCCGACCTAAACCGACCACGGCGGCTAATCTCCACAGAGATACGCCAGATGGCTATAATATCTCCTGCGCAGATGCGCGAGAGATGTTACAATGCATAAGTTTTTTTTTTATTCGATGACAAGGTAGCCCTTGACTGCGATCTCACCTGATGGTAAGTGACGATGCAGTCTAAGATGGTAGCGGGCTAACTTGGAAGGGGCATAGCAGTGTAAATTCAACCCATACCCCTTATCGGTTTCTACACGCCATCGTGCCGGAACGCTAAATCGCTTGGCGGCACGTCTTTGACGGTAGGGTGGTAACTAGCCACGGCCAAAGCCTCCCACCAAACCAGACCAGAGACCATTTAGAAATTATAAATTCCTAAACTGCCCCCGCCGGGAATCGAACCCGAGACCTCCCAGTTATAAGACCGCAGCGCTCACCACTGCGCCAGGGAGGTCGTCAAAAAAAGTGTAAATGAAATGACAATTTACAATTATCCATAATTCATTAGGTTGAGCCAATGTTACCTAATTTCACAACTCGTAAAATATGTATCAGTCCTTTCCCCTTACATCATAAAAATACAAGTGCACTCTGTATTCCCTCACTCTCATAATCTTGTAGGATAGAAACCCGACTGATCAACTTAAAATTTTCGTCATCATGATGATGAAAAATAATTCATCTCACGTAGGCCAACCACTGACTCTTATGACACGTCGAGACTACCACCCGTTCGGAATGCAGATTCTGTTGAAAAGAGCCGGCAAGATGGTGATAATAATCTGATTATTTTCAATCGATCTCGATCAATATTTACTTGTAAGAGTAATATCACAATATCGAACTCAATAGAAAACTGTAAACGAATAGGTATATAGAGCGGAACAGATCACTGTCGAATCCGAAGTTCCCACGACTTCGGATACGCTTTTTATTTATTTTCTAGAACTAAATAATAGCTATTATTATCAATAACCACAATATCCGACATAAAAAGTGGAAGTTTTATTGTATCCGGGTCGCGAGAGCCAAACGATTTATTACATACAGTCTTGCTCTTTGAACTCAAATATTGTCGAAAAAAATATAAAATTAAACCTAAGTTAAACTAATTTATTTTATTGGTAATAAAAAAAGGATGATTTTCTCTATGGTCTAGAACAGACAGACTTATTTTAGCTCAAAAGCACTGGTTTATCTAATCAATTAATCACTTTGTTCTAGGTTTAAAAGGACCTGCCTACGTACAGACATACTACTTACATATTATGTAGGTTTCGGACGTAATTTGTCTTTTCGTTAAACTTTTTTTCTTCGGTGACTATTTTTGTCTAGATTTCTGTCCCGTTAATGTCTCTTAGTTCTTACGTACAATAGTACGTAATTTGAACTTTGGTTTAGGGTCACACTTTCATTACATTTGCCTTGTCATGGCTCTATACGAAAAGTAAAATTACATAGTGAGAGAAGCGGAGAGACGAATAGTTAGGTACGAATCATTGGTCATTATTTTTGGATTATCACTATTACTGGATTCGTACTTAGATACTTAGGTACCTACTTTGTGTTGGTTGCGTGTGTTAAAGATAATAATGTAGGTACCTACTTACCTGTTTTTGCTGAGTAAACATCTGTTGTAATAACTTCTCAGCTCATAAATCTTTTTAAATTTTTGATAACCCAGATACTTTTGTACCTACAGGTGGTAATGCTTTATAAGTATTACACCAAGAAGTTATCTTCACGGACTTATTGACGAACTCAGAGACATTCATTAAATTCTATTTAATGAGCCATTAAGTAATTATCATTAAATCTGTTATTGAGCTGCCATTTGCATATAAATACCTGCAATGTGCTTAAATGATTTAAGAGTGATTGGTAAACCAATCTATACTAGGAGATCCATAAAAATAAAGAATTGAAATTTTATTTATTTCCTGTACTTAGGTTGGCTTGTGGTAAGGCCCATGATAAGTTGTGTAACTTATCATAAGGCCCGTGTAGGTAAATAACGCAGATTCTGCATGAGTAACGATTAGGGACTCGTTAGTACTTATTAATAATAATATGTAATTAGAAAAACAAGAAAAATAATTCTCGCAAATCGCTCTTTTGCCCTTGACTATGTAATTTTGAAATAATCGTTAATTTGTTTGTCGTTTTCCAGGGGTGCGGCTATGTCTGGTCGCGCTGGCAACACAAACGCTGCTGCTGACGGTCGCGTGTCACAGGCCCCACCGACGACGCTCCCTAGCGGCTCAAGTGAGTATGATCGCTGTGTCACTCCTGCAGCGCTATTCAGTAAAATACAAACTCACTTCGAAAGCAAACTCACTTCGTCAATCACGGAATAGTATAAAGACTAGAACAGTTATGACATTCGTCCTAATAAAAAATAAGAGCGAATGCCTATTCATTCTCAATCATCTTGTTCTGTGTTATTAATTTGACATAATTGACGAGTGAATTCGCTTTCGAAGTGAGTTTTATTTTAGTGAATAGCCCTACAGATCACAACGTGAATATTCTAGCGAAAATCTATGATATAGACAAATATAGATTCATCTGTGTACCAATGTTCGGAATGCAATTCTACTGAGAACAGCCGGCAAGAAACTCGGCAGTTGCTCATAACAAAATATTACGATTCTAGTTGATGCCCGCGGATTCGCTCGCGTGGATTTAGTTTTTGAAATCCCGCGGGAGCTCTTTAATGTTCCGGGATAAAAAGCCTAGCCTATGTCACTCTCCCGGTCCTAAACTATACCCATGCAAAAAATCACGTCGATCCGTTGCTTTGTTGCGGCGTGATTGAAAGACAAACCAACAAACAAACAAACTTTCTCATTTATAATATTAGTAAGGATAAGGAATAATTAAATAAAATTAAATTTATACTAACCATAATTAATTATCTTTCCAGAATTTTCCAGTCTCGAAAGGCGGCTGGAGACCCGTAGTCGGATCCGGAGGGCTTCTATACGGATCTATGAACACTGCGCCTCTGCATGCACCGTATAAAATCCCAGTTTCCGGACTAGATATGTACCATTCCTCCGCGAGGCCGCTAACAGCCAGGGATATCAACAAAATGACTTCCATCGCTCAGTCCTACCGCCCTACAACACTTCGCACTGTCCCTATAACTTCTCATTCTTTACCGCCCAATCAACCAATTAACTCCTATCTCAATCCTTTCGCCCTACCCAATAATTTAAACCACTACAAATTCCTCCAAAACTACCCAATGGACAGCGTGATTTACCGAAACCCTCACAACTCGTACTCCGCTCGCCCGGTCTTGAAAAACACAAAGCAAAAGCCACAGTACCATAACAATATACTGCAGCAATTGACGAACGTTCAGCCGATCCAATTCGGGCAGTATAACGTCCCGGTAGATATATACGGGAAGATAGATTACTCAAGACCGGATGGAAAGCGGCCACAGTCGTCAGAAACCGAGATCTTCAAGCCCGAAGTTTATAAGTTACCCGATAGCGACACAGCCTCCCAGTTCATCGCACAGCCTGTGAAGACGGCGCAACAGCAGACGTTGACGTCAAAATTACCGATCAATCAATATGGGCATCCGTTCCAAGATAATGTTTACAATTTCCAACAACTGCCGAACATTTTAGGTAAGTTCATTTTTATCAACTTTACCACTATCGCATTTTGAACTTAAGTAATATATATAAGTTAATATATAAGTTAAGTAGTAATAAGTCATCATTACTAAATAATCTTTTTTTTATCCTTTCAGGAACGTTCGGATCCTTTGGCCTACAATCCGTTAAAGGAAGAGATCATCTGTATCCAAAAACAAAAACGACATATTTACCCCCTCAACCGACCAAACAGACTATTTTCAACTCGTTCAACTATTCACCGAATTTCAAAACTACGTCATCCTTGTTTTCTTCAACTACCCCCAAGCTGCAAACGACGCAAAATCATTTAATCTTTCCTACGACGTTTAATGATCTCGGAAACGTGCCCACACCACAAACTAAATTAATTTCTCCATTGAAAATCGACCCTAACGCTGGAAGTAAAACCTACTTTAAACCTAGCCCTCAGGATCCCTTCATCAAGAACTTCCATAACTTCGACTTCAATAAGATTACAACTTATAATCCTCCTATAATACAGACTACTACGCAAAGTATTTATAACGATTATGGCTACCAGCCACAAAAATCTCATAACTATGACGAACCCGAAACTGTCAACATCAACTATGATAAAACAAAACAAAAGGTATCTGACAACGTCGGTCTCACCCAACAAGTTTCCCAACAATATGCTAATGCGCCAGGAATGTTTGATCTACAGAGCACCTTGAATGCTCTATCCCATCGACCCACATATGAAGTAGTGGAAAAAGTATCAGAAAATGTAATGACACACTCATCGCCACCAGCTTGGACTGTAACTCCACATGGTAACAATCAAGCATCTGAAGAAACCGTTACAAACCCTGGCAATACCAATAACGTTTTTGAGAGACCAACAACATCAAATCCGGATTCAGCAGACGAGTACGCTATCGTCACAGAAGGCGAAAAAGGTTATGAAAACGGCTTCAATTACGAGAGTCACATAGATACCCAAAGCAGACGACCACTTGGTGATGACTTCGAACCAATCGGAAAGACTAAATTAAAGGAATACTATTACAAAGTGTCAACTCCAGCGTACCACGACCACAAACAATACAGACGGACGAAGAAGCCGAATGAAACTCCCAAACAAGAAGTTACAACCCAAAGTGTAAACAAAGAAACTAATGACCTTCCGATTGAAACGTTACCTACTCTTCCTCCCAGCTTACACTTCAAACGTCCGAGTACTTCTGAACCTTCAGTAGATAAAGATAAAATCCGAAAACGCAATAAAATTAGGAGACGTCGTCCTATAAACCGCAATAAAGATGAAACCAGCACGCGCAATATTGTATCCACGGAAGCTTTCACTACTACTACTTCAGATGACATTCCCACTATACGACCCCGAGTGAGACCTATCAAGACTAGAACTGAAGCAAGCGTGACCACGCCAACTGTGACTACCGACTTAACTACGAGCGCATTACCAACCACTTCTGCAACAAAACCTACAGTAGTTAAGAAGAAGCTTCTCAGTCACCGACGTCCCCTAACTACTCCCTCGGATAAGATTGATACAACGACACAGTCGATAAAAGAAGATATTAAAGAATCGCCAATCATGAAAATATCGTCACGTCCACATTCATCGAAGCTGCCTTCTAATCTTAATGACTTCAAATTTACCAACGAAACTCCGGATTATAGCCATAAACAGGATGAAAAAGATACTCCAACAAGTGACGTTTCCGTAAGTCTAACTGATAACCTTCAGGAATTTTCATTCCACAGGGACGCAAGACCCGTAGGAATAAAAGAGTCTAGCACAGAATCTGTTAAAAATACTGAACCAACCACTATCGCATCACGCAGTGAATCGGATACAAGAACGACAGGAAAAATTCAAAGGCCAAGGCTGAAAAATAAATTGGACAGACCCAAATTCAGCATCAAAGATTACAGAAGTCGGCTGAATTCAACAACAAGTACAACGGAAAAAGTGGTAGAAAATACACCCAAAGCAAGACCTCACAGAAAGAATCCATACAGCGAAGGCATTTTCAGCGACGTCGAAACCACAACTGAGAGAAAGAAGTTTACACCTAAGGAACCTAGACACAAATTGAACAAGACTGAAAATAATGAACAGGAAATCCATTCGAGACATAATGGACGCAAGAATACTGACAGTGAAGTGACCACTCAAAAGATTTCAGCTCGTATAAGAAACGGCCAAAGAAGACCAAAACCAACAGAAGAGCCTACAGAAACCACAAGTGCAACAACCGTAAATAATAAAAGACCTTCAAGAAAGAAGATTACAGACTCAGAAATAGGACAATCGGTCCAAGACGTGAGTGTTACGGAAACCACAGCAAGCAATGATCACAAAAATGATATTACGTCAGAAAGAACACGATCTGAAAGTGCAATAATGAAAATAGCAGACAAAAAGCATCAGGATCATCTAGAACGACTATTCGAGCATTCCAAGCGAGTTTCAGATCTAACCTTAGCAGCCAGTAAAGACTACAACACCCCCGGCATGTTCAAAACTATTTCTGCAAATAGCAGGCGAATACCAAACTATTTCACAATAGCAACCGACGATCCAATACTACCCATTGAAGCGTTCTTCCCTCAGCTTAACCAAAAGAAGGAATCGTAATGTTCCTAATTCCTATTAAATATTACAAAAAAACCAAATCTCTTCGACTGCCAAAGCGTCAGTAAAATTCTAGTTTTACGCTGTATTAGTTCTAGCATTTACAAAATGTGGTTAACCCCACCTTATTTTTTTTGTTACAGACTGTTTTTTGTTTATTTAACAAGTGTTTTTCTGATTTTCATTGGTGCTCATTTTAGTATTAAGAGGGTACTCTAGTGGGCATTTCTCCATACAAACGTATTCTGCTGTTTTCTTCGTGGATAATGCCTCTAGAGCAATGATTTTTTTCCAAAAAATCTAGGTCTAATTAATACGTGCCCCTATGTTTTTCTTTTTTCCAAAACATTATCATTAAAAAAAATATGACAATCCAAAAACCCGAAAAAACCCCTCGATTTTACCGCCATGTTCAAACGACTATCAGACAAATTTGATAAGTTTTTAACAAAAAAGAAAAACATAGAAGCATAGATATACTCTTCCTCTAAATTTTGATATAAGAATATTTGAGATTTGTCCAGTTTTGAAGAAGGAAACAGCAGAATACGAAACGTCTTTTGGCCAAGGTTTTTGTAGGTAAAGTCAGCCCGAGCTGCAGCTGTCCCTTTCGTACTTTACGGGGGTAGGGTGGAGGTGAGGGAGGGTAAGGCTTACATGTACACTAATAGGGAAGTGACAATTGTCGATATTTTTATCGATACTCTAGTGATGTACTCTGATGTCGATATTTACACTATACAATGATTATTTTATTTATTACTAGCGGACACCCGTGACTTCTTCCGCGTTCCTAAATCACCACAATTTAGGTTGGCAGAACCCCTTCAGCATCAGGATTGAGGAGTTGGATCCTGGAATTTAACGATGTCTTTACTTGGTCCCTACAATAACTATTCATAATAATCAACAATTCCTAAATCCCCACAGTTTAGGGATTTAGGGAAGCAGTACCCCTGCAGCATCAGGATTGAAGAGTTGGAAACCGAAGTTTTTATGGGACCATCTCGCAAAGTTTTTGTGTCGATTAAAAAAAGATTCACGCAAATCGGTTAAGAAATCACGGAGATATCGATATACAGAGGTAGAAAAACACAACTCCTCCTCCTTTTAGCCTATACGATGCCCGATAATATCTACCAGTGAAAGTCCCGTTAAAATCGGTTCAGCCATTCCCGAGATTAGTGGCAACAAACAGACAGACAGACAAAAACTTTAAAATTGTTGTCTTGGTATAAGTACCGTATTTACTTTCGTATGCAGTTAGTAAAAAGCGGCCAAGTGCGAGTCGGACTCGCCCATGAAGGGTTCCGTAGCAGCAATTGCGGTTTACGATTTATGACGTATTAAAAAAAACTACTTACTAGATCTCGTTCAAACTAATTGTCGGTGGAAGTTTGCATGGTAATGTACATCATATCGTCACCGCCAATACTAAAGCGCCAAAAGGCCATTTTACAGTAGAGCTATTTAAAGTTTTTTTTTTACTAAACCGTAGCTAGTCGTAGTAGAAAATTTTATTCTTTTTAGCGCATTTAAAGCTTATTTTTAAAAAAAGTTTTTTACTTTTAATTTATTTATGGTTTGTAGTGGCGCTTGAAGTCGGTTTTTGAAAAGAATTTTTATTTTAAGTTTTTTAGTGTAGCTTGTTCCTGCAGCTTGCTCTCTTTCTCCCCTCCTAAATCCCTACAATTTAGGTGGGCAGTAAGTACCCTACAGGATTGAAGAGGATGACCTGGAGCTCTATGATCTAGTAGCAAGCATACCAATTCGTAAACGACAGTTCCTAAAGCTTTTAGGGAGAAAGTACCTCTGCAGCATCAGGTTTGAGGAGTTGAAGGTAAAAAATTTTAAGGGCCCATTAAAAAAAATTGCGTGAATCGGTCCAGAAACCCCGGAGTAATCGGTGGACATATCTACATAGAAAAAAAAGATACCGACCGAATTGATAACCTCCTCCTTTTTGAAGGTCGGTTAAAAATAGGGCTATCCATTATGGTTTACGATAGTGTTATCCCAGCTTAAGATGAGCCGTACATTCAAAGTTTCCTGTACGTAACGGGGTTCAAGTTATTTGGACCTATTACTGAGCATTGTGAAGTCTATAATTTTTGAACTACTAAACTGACGACCTTGAAATAATTACAGAACAATCATTGCAGTATGTTCTTTCTAATAAAAAATTAATTAATGAAATCGGAGTACACGTTAATGAATTACAATGAAATACACATTTTGACTTTCATCCCCTCTCCCAAGGGAATCGTGCTGAATTTCGGGATAAAAAGTATCCTATATTTTACCTCGTAGTATGAACTTAAATCATATTACGTTTCATTTAAATCCGTCCAGTAGTTTCAGTGTGATGCGCGGCCAAGATACAGACAGACGAAAAATTAAAAAAAAAATTGTTTTGGGCTCAGTATCAATAGTAAAGCATCATCCGATTCAAATTTTCAAAATATATTTATTCACCCGCAGGCGGCCAGCGGGTGAATGTTACGGGCATGGGAGGGGCGAGGACTCGCGCACACAAATACACTACTCTTACACATGGATAACTCCTGTTGGTCGGGCGCAGCGCGACGGCGATATTTTCTTCAAATACCTATTTTTCAAATTCCTTGGGACTAGAGTACCGTCTTAAGTCCAATATGTCTTGAGTGATATATTCGTATAGTATTAAAGTACATTTAAATGTACGATTGCGTGTATTTGTGCGTTGTCTTATATGAGTGTGAGCTAGGGTTTAAGTGTGTGTTTCTTAAAATATTTATATTAAACTTAGTTGTTAAAATGTGTAAATAAATTAATTTCTTAAAGTAGCAAAAATTTTTATTTCCCTTTCCTTTCACAAATAACCAAGGCATTATAAATTCCTATGGTTGCATTTCAGGTGGTTAGAGTAAAGGTTAAAAATTAGACCGTTAACTAAATCACGTAGGTACAAATCCATGTTTAATACTTGTGGTTATTCTAACATTAACTTTAACCGCCTAACGTGCAATTAATTTGAATTATCCGGCATTAGCTTCTTCGGCCTGCATTTTCGATGTTTTCTGAATACATTTCACCGCCGCTTGATGGATACTTTTGTCCAATGAATCTGTAACCAAAGTAAGTACAATATGATTATTGTTCGATGCGAAAGTGTGTTTTTTCGCATTTATAATATTGATAGGATTACGATGATTGAAGGTCAAACCAACTTACCAACAAACAACTATGATATAAAAAAAGGCGCATATGTTACAAGCATGCGGTAAATGAAGCTCGTAATGGCAGATATTTGTCGTGTCGAGTCATTTAACAATGAAGGACTCTATTATATTCTTCGTCGTCCGGAACAATTTTTTCGTTTGTTTTGGGAGTATAAAACTCATCCCTAGTAGAATATCATAGACTAACAAACACACTTTCGCATTCATAATATTACTAAAGAGTAAGTACGAGTATTAAGTACATACGTTATTTGGTACAAAATAAATAACTTACAAATCTTATGTTGTCCCTTGATAGGGAAGCGCAGCCTCAAACTGATGGGGTTGGAGCAAATCAACACATACGGACTGTCGCTCTCGTCCACGTCTGCATACCTACAAGAAATAACTAAATTATGAATAAAATGTTTTTGTGACGGTCTCAAACTAGTTACGAATTTTTAATTTTTTTTATTAACAAGACAAGAATATTAGCCAACCTGAAGTTAATAAAAAAATAGTGCAACGGGTGGGATTCGAACCTGCGACCTTACAGTTTTCAGTTTACCTTTAACCGTTGGGCTACTGAGGCTTCGATTTTTTTAAATAATAATACTAACTTCTTAGTATATTCTTCTTGCGGCAAACAATCTTCTACGTTGACACAGCCGAGTAGGCAGCCCGTCGGATAGAAAGAGGGGAACTTGGGCTGCTCGTCTGAAATATAAACCATAATGTACCTATGGTTATGGTATAAACCATAATCCATCTATGGTTAATATTTATATATAGTGGTTACTCTATTTATATAGAGTAACCATAGATAGATGATGTTCGAAGATCGAGAAGGATGATCTGATGATTAAGTTGAAAACTGGGTAACATGATGGCAAGTGCGGCCAAGATATCCGCGGACTAAATGTAAAAATGTAATGTTTGATGATCTCGCTGGCGCAGTGGTAAGCGCTGTGGTCTTATAACTGGAAGGTCTAGGGTTCGATTCCAGGCGGGGTCAATTTGGGAATTTATAATTTTTGATCTGTAATGGTCTGGTGGAAGTCTTTGGCCGTGGCTAGTTACCACCTTATCGTCAAAGACGTGCCGCCAAGCGATTTATCTTTTTCCGGCACGATGGTGTGTAGAAATAGATTAGGGGTATGAGTTCAATGTACACTGCCATACCCCTTCCAAGTTATCCCGCTACCATCTTAGACCGAATCGTCACTTTCAGATGAGATCGCGACTAAAGACTATCTTGTCATCCAATAAAAAAAATAGTACATAGAGGTCATTAATATAATGAAATAGCAAAATTAGATATTGATATTTTTGATTCAAGATTTTCATTATTTTTTAATAAATTAAGTAAAATAATTAAATAGTTTAGGAATCTTGTAGATTATGAATATGAATACTTCGCGCGTCTGATTTTTTTTTTATTCTATGACAAGATAGCCCTTGACTGCGATCTCACCTGATGATAAGTGACGATGCAGTCTAAGATGGTAGCGGGCTAACTTGGAAGGGGTATAGCAGTGTAAATTCAACCCATACCCCTAATCGGTTTCTACACGCCATCGTGCCGGAACGCTAAATCGCTTGGCGGCACGTTTTTGACGATAGGGTGGTAACTAGCCACGGCCAAAGCCTCCCACCAGACCAGACCAGAGACAATTTAGAAATAATAAATTACTAAATTGCCCCCACCGGGAATCGAACCCGAGACCTCCCAGTTATAAGACCACAGCGCTCACCACTGCGCCAGGGAGGTCGTCAAAGATTTCAAAATCTTAGTCATGCTGTGCGACCCTATAGGATTACAATAAGATTGAAGTGTAATTTAATTAAGACTTTAGGTTAAATAAATAATTATTGTAAATTGTTTGGTTTGCCTAAATAAATAAATTAATTAATTAAGTACCTGGGCGGAGAACTCGATACTGATTCTCGACGGCTCTGATCACGGATTGATCCGGCGGCTTAGCGGTGGAGGCGATCCACAGCCGGCCGCGGTGGCTCGTGTACCAGGTTCGACCCTCGTGTCTGCGAAAGACACGCTTAAAATTTAAACTTGATAATATTTTTTATAAAAGAACTAGCTTTTGTTTATTTTTTAAAATATTACTCATTGGAATGTTCTTTATTTTTTTTTTTTTGATTCGCTTATCGATAAATAGGCACTTGGGCACATTAACTGGTTTGTTTTTGTAATACGATTAAAGTCACAGTGTATATAGTCGTATTAGTTTAGTTAAGTTAGTATTAAGTTGGATAAGTTTATTTGTTAACTAGCTGACTCCCGCGACTTCGTCCGCGGGAAAAGTTTAGTGACTTGCTACTATCCGCGAGAAGTTATATCTATCTCCGATAATATTCAGTAGATGTTCACCAAAATTGAACAAAATATTTCTGATAGTACACAATTTATAGTAAAAAAAGAATTATCAAATTCGGTTTAGATTTGACGAAGCTATAGAGCAAAATCAACAAAAACTTTCATCCCCTATCCTGGATAAACCTTATTGTTTATTAGGATAAAAAGTATCCTATATGTTGACCCGGAGTATCAGCTATAAAAAGGATTGAATGTTACCGTTTTATGCCCTCTACCAGCAGCGAGGCCCAGGGTTGGTGCATGGAGAGACACTTGCCGGCGTCGCTCATCTCCTGCAGCTCCAAGTCCTGGATGCGAGAGGTCTGGTGCCAGGTCGACCTCGCCGCACCAGCGTAGCCTTGACCCTTGTGACCTACTGACTCGTCAAACTGAAAGGGAAGAGGGTCTGATCGATCTGTTTTTTTTTAATTCGATGACAAGATAGTCCTTGACTGTGATCTCACCTGATGGTAAGTGACGATGCAGTCTAAGATGGTAGCGGGCTAACTGGGAAGGGGTATGGCAGGGTACTCATACCCTTAATCTGTTTCTACACGCTATCGTGCTGGAAAGATAAATCGCTTGGCGGCACGTATTTGACGGTAGGGTGGTAACTAGCAACGACCAAAGCCTCCCACCAGACCAAACACACAATAAAATAATGTCCTCCCGACCGAACCCAGTCACGACAGCCAATCTGCACAGAAATTAGCCATCTGCGCGGGAGATATTATAGTGCACAACACAAGTGCGTGCGCAAACATAGGTGCACTCTCTATTCCCTCAGTTTCATAGTCCGATGGGATGGAAATCCGACACGACCGCAGAGAGATCAGGTGCAGGACTTATGGTAAAGCCGGCGGCTCGGCACGGCTCTCCGAGGCACGTGGGCGTCACACCATCTACTTACATAAATTATTTTCGATAGATACTATTAAATTCCAATGAAAGTAATAAATTAAATTAAATGAAAATATTCTTTATACACCAAAGAGTAAAAACCAGTTATTTTATAAACACAAGTGAAAGTACCTGTAATAAAGGCGCGTTCACTCCCGGAGCGACGTCGCGATCGGCCGACGCGTCGACCAACAAGTCCGGTCGCAACATCTGTGTGCTGCTGCCGGTGTTGCCAGTGTTTGCAGTAATTTCCCTAATGCGTTCTTCGTCCACTTCATGTTCTATTGTCTTGTCTTCTACAATTTGACGCCCTGTAAAAAGATGTTAAAAGATGTGTGAATATTCAGTTGGCTTTCAAAATAATATTCAGCTGTATTTTTACTGAATATTCAGAAAAGATCTCCCGGGAAATTGTCTCCGCAAGTAGGCGATAGTCGCCCGTTTTGTATGATTCTGCTGCTTTCAACATTATTAAAAATTCTAATTTTTTTATTAAAGCTTTAATTTGTGGCTCATATGGCAAGTCAAGACTCTACCACTGGTTAAGGTTTGCGGCATGTCGTGCTAATGGCGCTGAAGTCGTCTGCGACGCGCAGCATTAAGTTCATACAGGTATAACTTACCAGCGAAGTCGAAAGTCATCTTCTTGTGCAGCCTGGAAGCATGCTTCTTGTCGTGCAGCGTTTGCTGATATTGCTGCAGCTTGTCACGCTCGGCCGCGCTCAGCCACACGCTGTTCGCGCTGAAGTAATCGCTGTCGTCGTCTGTGACGCGCGTGCGACGCTCGCTGTACGGTTTAGCAAATAGAAGTGCTTTTAGAGATGTGTGAATATTCAGTTGGCTTTCAAAGTAATATTCAGCTGAATTTTCGCTCGCTATACGATTTAGCAAATAGAAGTGCTTTTAGAGGTGTGAATATTCAGTTGGCTTTCAAAATAATATTCAGCTGAATTTTCGCTCGCTACACGGGTTAGCAAGTAGAAGTGCTTTTAAGATTTCCTTCGTCCAGACTATCAGCGTAATTATATTCATCATCAACCATCAATGGCTCACAACTGAGCTTAGGTCTCCTCTCTGAGAAGGGTTGTAGGCCCATAGTCCACCACTCAGGCCCATTGCAAATTGGCAGATGTCACACACCTTTGAGAACATTATGGAGAATTGGAGGACTCCAGGTGTGTAGGTTTCGTTTTACAATATTTTCCTTCACCATTGAAGCATGTGATATTTAAGTTCTTAAATGCACATAATTCAGAAAATTCAAAGGTTCTTGCTTTGGATCGAGCCCTGTGACCCCCCGAAAAGAAGAGAGCAGTCCTAACCATTAGACAATCACTGCTCTCCAGATTAAGATGGATAAATAAATCAATTAAAGACTGAACTAGCTATCTATCTCTACAGGAAGACATACCTGGTGCGATCATACTCTAGCAGCCTGTTTCTATGTGACACTGCAGCCTCCCAGCCTTTAGGTCGGCTTCTCTCCATCAGAGTCTCCATAAGCTTGGCGCTGGACTTTGTCTTTGCATTGATTTCTCTTTGCTCCTCCGGCGTACATACCTGTTTATAAAGTTTAAATAATAATCATAACCTAACCAATACGAAATAATACGTCAATAGATGGCGCTCATAGTATACCATTAGATGGCGTTGTTATAAAGTTTAACTCAGCTCCCCTGAGATAAAAAGTATCTTAAATGTTAATACATATCTGCAACTTGACGTCTTTGTGTAAGAAATTTCATGAAATTCCATCCAGCCCTTGTAATGTGAGTACAACAGTAACAAACTTCTTAAGAAAACATTTGCGTTTATAATATTAAGTATAGGTGACAGAGTATGTGTGGTCCTCGGAATTCGCGTGTATCTCTACAACCACTTATCGAACCAATCAGTTCTGCCATCCACAAGCTATAATGCCGTCAACTACCAAAACCATATTTCCTAATATAAACCCTAATTTAAATGCTTTTGGGTTTATATTAGGAAATATGGTCTTGGTAGTTAAAGGCATTATAGCTTGTGGATGGCAGAGTTGTGTAAGACATGAAATATGTCAATAGATGGCATGTTTACAGTTTTATAAGTTTTTAATCAATGATGCTTTGATAATTCAATTATTTCAAAACTTACCAAATTTCCACAAAACAGACATGGTCCGGAGCCTTCTTGCTTGCAAACCACTCGGCCACATTGTAGGCAGTTATTAATAAGCTCGTGCTTTGATGCCTGACAATCGCAATGGTGTCTACCTATGTAACAAACAAGTACAACATCTGAAGGTATATATATAATACTGAAATCATAACAGTTATCAGTATATTCAAAGGAGTGATTTCATAATGTATAATAACTGTAATTTAATCAGTTTATGCCATACAACCATAGTGTCATAGCATCGTCCACCACGGCTCTGTTCAAGTACATTTGTTACTAAGCTTTCTTTTGTTAAGGAACAAACCTTTCAATAACACAACTTGAGCATTTTTCCCCTCTTGAGAGTAAAGGTTGACATATTTAGTTTTTTTCTTAGATTTAGATTCCACTTCAGGGGTATCACTTTGCACAGCAGGTGGATGTTCAATGCTCATGAAATCTTGCTGCTTATTCTTTGATATCTTTTTCTTTTGCTGCTTTGTTTGAGAATTACCTGGAATTAAAAAAAAATAAGTAACCTCTTTTATTGCATCATATCTGAATATCTGATAGAATTCATTTATCTAGTATAAATAACATATAAATAATAATATAGTATAAATAGCATATAAATGTATGTTATCGGAAATATATGTGATAACTCTTATAGGTTAGTAAGTTTCTTTCCAAACTGGGAATCAAATGAGATTTGCAATTTATTTCTATTAAAAAGAGGTATTTAAAGAAACAGCTGATAATACATTGAAACTAACCTCTGTTCGGAAATTTTTTCTTAGTCAATTCCAAATAAAAGTTTTTATGCTGTGAATTATCGAAATCAAGTAGAGTTTTAAGATACTCATTCAAATCCTTCTCGTTCTCAATTGATAAAATATATCTGAAATGAAAAACAATAATTTCAAAAGAAATTAAGTATCTAACACTGTATATCGAAATTTTTATTGACTTACTTTATCAGATCTTCGGGGATTTCGAAGTCTAATATTTTAGATAATCCTTCACTTAACCAATCTTCCATTTTAAATAAACTTTTGCAATAATAGTAATGCAATAAGTAAAAGCAAAATACTTTTATTGTAGATTTCAAAGAACTTTCACAGCTGTTTTTGACAGATCAATGATTATATATTTTTGACACTTTTATGATGAGCTTTTCTTTAGTCGATGGCATTTACTTGTTAAAGTTGGTACTTACTTCCTGTTCCAATGGCGCTCTTGCAAAAAACCGACCTTAGCAGTTATAGGTAGTAGTAGGTACCAGAAGGTACCTATAGGTTCAATAGCTCAATAGAAGTGCGGATTGATAACTAAATAGTCGACGGTTCGATCCCTACCAGTTGCACTTTTATGTACAATTGTGTACGACAAGTCGAGTTCACTATTAGCCATATTAGCCATTGGCTATATAATATTCAAGGAATTTTCAATATTCTTTGAAAAAAGCGGATGAATATATTATGTTTTGCTTTCCAAAAAACCTTTGTATTGACGATAGACCATTAGTAATTATTACAATATGTGTGGAAAATAATGAAAACAACAAAAAAGTTCATCACTATTTAATTAAAATAAATAAATAAAATAAATATAGTTGTGTGTAATATTATTTGCTATTATCATAATCGCTTAAAATTAATATCTGCAGCAGATACAAAACGCGTTCGATGACATCCTCAAATGATTTATGGGTCAATCTATTTGTTACAATGTTTAACAAATTCTTTTCTTTGATAATTTCTATTATGGTTTTGTCGCTTCTTTCTTCTGGGGTTAAGTATTGCTTCAGTAGTTCTAGTATAATTTTGTCGTCTTCTCTCGTCCATTCTAAGGGTTCAGTCTTGATGGATTCTTCCGCGGACATAATTTGAATCGACATGTCGGATTCGCTGTTTTCCTGCACCTCAGTCTTGGTTACGGTTAATTCGCTGGTTTCAATTGGTTCCTGTTTTGCAAAGAAATTGTTACTACATTAACGTAAAATTCATACAAAACTACCTATGATGATAACAGTCTAGGATGGTAACTAGCCACGGCTAAAGCCTTCCACCAGACCAGACCAGAGACAATTTAGAAATTATAAATTCCTAAATTACACCGGCCGGGATTCGAACAAGAAACCTCTCAGTTATAAGACCACAGCGCTCACCACTGTGTCAGGGAGATCGTCAAAAAGTAGAAGTAGTAAAAGTAGGCTCTTCCAGTGTTAATGTTTAGATATTCTTACATATTTAATAGTAGTGACTAGTTGTACTCCTTGGTGTTGGTTTTCTTCTCTCTTTTCAAATAAAACTTCATCAGAATTGCTGTTGTCAGGTGAAGGTTCTTTATCTTCGTCTACTGCGAGCTCGAGTTCTTCATCACTGAAACAATTTTTTATTTCTCAAAAAATGCTATAAAAAATATGTTATAACTGGCAATACCACGTGGAGTTATGTTTTTTAAATTCCTCGGGAACTGTTTATTTTTCCCAAATAAAAAGTAGTCCATGTCACTATTTTTTTTTTGCAAAAAAGTCACGTCGATGCATTGCTCCATGATTGAATGAACAAACCAACAAACAAACACACTTTCAAATATTTATGAGAAGCAGGCGTTACTTTGAAAATAAAATTCCATTGCTATAATCCGCCTAAGCAGAAAAAATCTGTATGGCAAAAGTCAAAACGCGCCATTCGGGCTATATACCGTTGAAAGAAGATACGCAGGAACAACACAACACCATACAAACCCCTCAAAAAACCTTCTATGTACGCTTCACAGGCGGTACAATACCGAGGGCTGTGGAATTCCATGCAAGAGACCTTTGTCCTGCAGTGAGTTTCTATCAGTTGATAAAAAAGAATGATAGTATCATACCTGGACCATGGGACTGATTTTGTAACTCACTGGCTATCAACGACGATAGGCATTTTTTATCCATTGAAGCTTTGAAGAGAAATGTCATTTACTATTTCATAGTAAAGCTTCAATGGATAAAAAATTTATGTCAGTGGCTTTTATTTTTTGATAGGCACTGAGTTACAGAATCAGGGGGCATATATGGATAAACTTGACATATTTGACAATTGTCAAGAAAATGATAAAGAGAGACCTAGTCTCACCCACACGCTAGGAGCTGATTTGACCCTCTTTGGAAGGTCTGTAGCTACTAAACCTGTGGTGGCAAGGAGCCGATCTAAATCTCTGTCATCTGAATAAGATGAACTATGAAGCTCTGTAAAATAATTATATATGGATAAACTTAATTGTCAAATATACCTGGACGAGTTATCAGCCTCATAATCCATAGTGAGAGCTGATTCCTCACAGCCATTTCTCGCAACCTCACACGTGCTCTCCCCTAATCCAGAAAGTGGGTCTGCGTCTTTTTGAATACTAGTTGTGATTCCACTTGTACTTGTTGCTTCTTGGTTGCTCGCAGGTTGCTCTATCAGCCTAATAAATACAAGGTGTAAATTTATTTATTTTTATTTTTTATGTGTATATTATAAGGAATTAAAAGACAACATATATTAGAAGATGTAGATATAGGTGAAGCTTTTCTCTAAAAGAGAACCCTTGGTAATAATAATAATAGGATAATGTCCGGGTTTCGTCTGTATTCAATATTATCAACTAGCGTAAGTCCTTAACTAAACCCATACAAAGATCACGTCGATCTCTTGCTCCGTTACTGCGTGCGTAAACCAACAAATAAATTCGAAATTGAAACAATAGCAGGAAAAACATGGACAAGACAATTGGAAGAGGCCTTTGCCAAAGGGCACAGGAACTAGAAATAAACTTATTAATATAATAACACTTATTGTTAATTGTTAAAACGTGTAATGTTGTTCGACAATGACTTAATCCTTTTATTTTTTTTCCTACTAATATTATAAATGTGAAAGTGTGGATGTTTGTTACTCAATCACGTGGCAACGACTGAACCGATTTAGCTGAAAGGGTCTAGCCGGTTAAGCATGGGAAAGCTGCACCAGCGTGTAATGAAGAGTTCTTACCTTGTGATTATTGTACTCTATCTAAAACATCTTTATGCTTAATTTCAGACTTCTACCCCTGATAGTTAAGGAGTAATCGGGGTGGCAACCCTTATCGTTAAATTTGATTTTTTCCGAAACTATTAGAGGTATCTTAATGAAACTGAAACTGTATATATATGTCTATGAGTTACATATTATATATTTATTTCAGAATTTTCCCATTTTGAAAAATGGTAAAAAACGAGAAGTAAAATTTTTGGGGGTGATTTTTTCTACTAATCCGCGAAGTGACAAGGTTGAAAAAAATACAGTTGTTTTGTTTATTAGTTAGCTATTATATATAAAAATTGTAAAAATATCGAATTGGGAATCAGTAAAAAAAATGAAAATATGTTAGGGACGATATTTGATATGAAGTGATAAATCTATGAGACAATATTTAGAATAAAATATGTCTGGCATCATTTATTACTTATAACAATAAATAAACATTAAACGCAAATAGGAAAATATTTTATTTACATTTTGTCATTAAAAATTAACAGTTAGCAATACATATTTATTCCATGTAGTGCTATGAGTGTTTTCATTTTCGCTACAGTAAACTAGTACTGGCATGTGTTATATTATGATTCTTATGCGCGCTCATTTCAATAGGCAAGTTATAACAAGTTTACTAGCGACAAGAAATCAATAAAACTATTATCTTTTTGAGGGCTCTAATTGCCCTAATATAATAGTTATATGACTGTTTTTTCATATAGCTTTTTCCACACGAGCTACCGTTTCTAGCACTATCACTTTGAAGCATCCACCTAGACAAGAATCATCGTCGAGTCCAAATTCGCCACGGTTGAATTGCAGATACCAGTGTTCTATAGTCCTTGAGGATGGTGCTTCTTGACCAAATACGGAAATCATCTCATCCATACATTCTTGTTTGCTTAAACCACGTTTGAAATTGTACTACGGAATTACGCGATAATCAAAGATGCCATAGTTAAATTAATTAAAAAAATACTGCAACCAAGTTATCCTTATAAACATAACACTTTATAAACATACTATTAGTTTTACTGCTACCCTTAAAAATAAGTGGTACGACAAGACTTACTGAACACCCTACGTATCCTTTTCAAAAGCTTTGATTACCTCATGAAAATAATGTGATACTTGATGATATGTCAACCCGAATATTTTTTGTATTAAATCGTTAGAATTACCAGTTTTAAGTTTAAATAAAAACACCACCAGTGCTTGTATTACTGATCGTCCTTCACTATTTCTCATACTAGTGAGCATTTGTTGTAACTGAATAATGTTTTCCCATTTAAGACCTGTGTATGTAAATATTTCTTCCTCAGATATAGAAAATTCGCCAATCCTATTGAGTAGTCCTGCATCCACATTAATCGCCATAAGACTTAAAAACTGAGATATTTCTTCTTTTTCTATCAAACTATAATAATTAGAATAAACGCGTAAAAATTGTAATTCATCGTCAAAAAACCGTCGGCTAGTGCAACACCTGTTTCCCTTTGGAATAAAAATTCTACGTTTAGTAAACGCTTGAATGCGAGCATCTAGAGGAACAACGATAAGATTTTTATCGGATTGACATAATGTACAGTATATATGAGTTATTTTAACTCTTTTAATCTGAAGTTCTACATATTCTTTACGTGAAGACCTACGGTAAAATACTTTACACTCTGGATCCTCTAAATCAATGTCGTTATTTTCATCTTCAATATTATCGTCATTACTCGTAGATGCTGTAGGTTGCTTATTTTTATATATTATCATTCTACATTTATGACAAAATATGACAAAATATAGATCCGATTTGCACAATATTTTTAAAATAAGGTTGATA
Source organism: Hipparchia sbordonii (assembly GCA_038048805.1). Classification (NCBI taxonomy): domain Eukaryota; kingdom Metazoa; phylum Arthropoda; class Insecta; order Lepidoptera; family Nymphalidae; genus Hipparchia; species Hipparchia sbordonii. The sequence goes on from CM076113.1 coordinate 3,122,242, forward strand.
ATATCTAATTACTTCTTCATCTGTAAAGATTCGCTTTTCTTGTTTAGTGGTTTTCCTGATAAGCACTTTACAATGAACACATCTGTCCTCTACAAGTCTACTGTTACTAACAACTATTTTATCCATTGTTTTAAAACGAAAAAATTATGCAATTTGAAGATCTACTAAACTTTACTAATGTAGCCTTTTCCATAAGCTTTAATGTGTAAGCCCTCAAAAAGATAATAGTTTTATTGATTTCTTTTCGCTAGTAAACTTGTTATAACTTGCCTATTGAAATGAGCGCGCATAAGAATCATAATATAACACATGCCAGTACTAGTTTACTGTAGCGAAAATGAAAACACTCATAGCACTACATGGAATAAATATGTATTGCTAACTGTTAATTTTTAATGACAAAATGTAAATAAAATATTTTCCTATTTGCGTTTAATGTTTATTTATTGTTATAAGTAATAAATGATGCCAGACATATTTTATTCTAAATATTGTCTCATAGATTTATCACTTCATATCAAATATCGTCCCTAACATATTTTCATTTTTTTTACTGATTCCCAATTCGATATTTTTACAATTTTTATATATAATAGCTAACTAATAAACAAAACAACTGTATTTTTTTCAACCTTGTCACTTCGCGGATTAGTAGAAAAAATCACCCCCAAAAATTTTACTTCTCGTTTTTTACCATTTTTCAAAATGGGAAAATTCTGAAATAAATATATAATATGTAACTCATAGACATATATATACAGTTTCAGTTTCATTAAGATACCTCTAATAGTTTCGGAAAAAATCAAATTTAACGATAAGGGTTGCCACCCCGATTACTCCCTAACTATCAGAGGTAGAAGTCTGAAATTAAGCATAAAGATGTTTTAGATAGAGTACAATAATCACAAGGTAAGAACTCTTCATTACACGCTGGTGCAGCTTTCCCATGCTTAACCGGCTAGACCCTTTGGCACAGAGATAGATTAGTCTGGAATAGCACTCAGGCTAATTTTTATGCCGGAAAATAAAAGAGTTTGCGCGGGAATAAAAAACCTTAATCTACGCGAAGTCGCGGGGTATCATCTAGAAAATAAATAAATAAAAATATTAACCCTTATTAACCCTTAATTTTATTAATATTAACCTATTAACCCTTAATATTAACTTATTAACTCTTTCCCTGTCCCATGAATCACATGTGAGCATGGTTATTGTTTAACTATTGTCTGTTGTCTGGACAGGGAACCTGTTAACTTACGTATCTTTCCGTCGATGTGGGAACAGCGAGAACACGTATCGCGCCAGCTCAGGATGTTCCTCCATATTCATCAGCAACTTGCAGCAAATGTCGCACGGCGAGAACGACTTGCAGACAAACAGTTCTTTGATCTGCTTAAATATCTCCCGACGCTTCACACTATTTTGGACTACTTCCTGAAAATAGTTATTTGTTCAACAATTTTTTTTTTATTCGATGACAAGTTAACCCTTGACTGCGATCTCACCTGATGGTAAGTGACGATGCAATCTAAGATGGTAGTGGGCAAACTTGGAAGGGGTATAGCAGTGTAAATTCAACCCACACCCCTAATCGGTTTCTACACGCAATCGTGACGGAAAGCTAAATCGCTTGGCGGCACGTCTTTGACGGTAGGGTGGTAACTAGCCACGGCCAAAGCCTCCCACCAGACCAGACCAGAGACAATTTAGAAATTATAAATTCCTAAATTGCCCCCTCCGGGAATCGAACCCGAGACCTCCCAGTTATAATACCACAGCGCTCACCACAGCGCAAGGGAGGTCGTCAACAAGATAGCAAAGTTCATTTTTGTTGCGAGTACGTAGTTTGAACTTCGATTCTAGGTTAGAATCCTGAGTGTATTGAGGAAATCAAAGGTACAAGTAACAAAAACTTTGCTATCGTGTAATACATACAACTTTTCACCTCACTAGAAGTAGTAGTAATTAGTTTTTAAGATTATAATGTATAGAATAAATAAATAAATAAATAGTTACTCAGTGAGAAAAAGTGTTGAACTTTTATTGAGACTACACTTTTTCTCACTGAGTGAGCAAAAACGACTTTTGCTCACTGGTTGAGACAGCAAAGGCACCCTTTTTGAGCTAGTGAGGTGAAATAAAAATTTTATCACTTGCTTTGTTAGAATCACTCACCCAGTGCAATTCAGTTAAAAAAAGCTCATAAAATAAGAAAAGCACCCTTAAGAGCAAAAAGTTGACAAGCATGCGAATAGATGGCTCTGATAGTTTGCTAGATGGCGCTATTAGAAATCTCATATAGGGAATTTTTTTTTTACCGGAATAAAAAATATCCTTTACTGGCTGATACCCGCGACTTCGTCTGCGTAAATTTAGTTTTCAAAATCCCGCGGGAATTCTTTAATTTTCCGCCATATAAAGTAGAATAAGAAGTAAATAACCCTAACCCACGTGAACGAAGTCGCGGGCATCAACTTAATTAATAGAGGGACAGGAAAGATTATAGATTTACCTCAATTTTCTTAATTAAATCCTCAAGACAATTTTCCACGAAATACTCTTTAAATTGTCCAAGCATAGCAGCTTGCTCCGCCGTCAGAAATCCCAGAAACTCTTTGTACATATCCGCTAAGTCGACGTTAAATATTTTGTACAATTTCGCGGCCAATTCCAAAGGATCCCCACATTCGACGTTGAATTTCGAAAATGCTGTATGCACAGCGTGTTTGACTGTATTATTTCTGATTATACCCGTCCGAACTGATAGTTTAGTTTGGTACGATATGGCTGATGCTGAAAGGAAATTAACAGTTAGTTAAATTGCACGTTGATGGACACAGAAACTTCTTTTCAAGTAAAGCCAACGGTTAAAGGTCTGAAAACTGAAAGGTCGCAGATTCGAATCCCACCCGGTGCACTATTGTCGTACCCCTCCTAGGGGTACACAATACCCCTAATAATAATACCCCTAATAGGGGTATGGGGGGGGGGTAACTTTCCGCTTATTTGGAGGGGCTTTAGGGGGGGCAGGATATTAGTCAACTTCAGCTTGGCTTGTGTTCTTTTTGTAATAAAAAAAAAAGCTATTAGTTATTAAGGACTCTTTCACTGACTTTTAGTAGATAATAATAATAATATTTTTTTTAGTATATCTATATAGATATACTAAAAAATATTTACCAGTTTGGTGGGATAAAATAAAATTTGAAGTGTAAAAAAATTTTTTTTAGAACTTGTAAATTGTTTTTTTTTTTTTTAAAGAATATCAGCCAAGTGAAATTGACTGATATCTTCCTGTCCCCTCCAAATATGCGGAAAGCTTGTGCTAGGAGTGGGTACAACAATAGTGTAACGGGTGGGGTTCGAACCTGCGACCTTTCAGTTTTCACTTTACCTTTAATCGTTGGACTATTTTTATTCAGGCTTAAATAAAAATAATACATACCAAAGTCATCAAAACTAAAATCCGTTGATTTATCCATTATTCTATTCCTTTCATCGTGCTTTTCCTTAAGTCTTTCCATTACCATACTATACAACACTTTAGACTGAGTTTTATAATTATTCACTAAAAGTTTCAACTTATTCGTTATTCTTGGATACTTTTTATCAGCATAAGTAGTGCATTCACAGACTTTGCCCTTGTCTCTATTGGATTTGAAGTATTCTGTTATACGTGGCTGTCTAATTTTACATATCTTTCTTAGTCGTACACAACACTGGCAATGTTTGAGTCTTTCGATTGCTTTAAAAACATTACCAGGTGTTATGACGATACAATTTTGTTTGGTGCTTATTCCAGCCACTGTACCACTATCTCTATCTACAGCCTTATCACTTTCTACGTTGACATAACTTGCAGTAGTTGAACAAATCGGTGTAGTTGAGCTGTTGACGGTGCTTGTTTGAAAAAAATTTAATGGCATCAACTTTGCACCGGTACTAGTGTTCACTAGTGTGTAAAGATTCGTAGCTACAAGGAAATTTGTTTTTGGCACGTTTTCTGAAGTCGTCGTTATATGAACATCAACTTTGTCTACTGAGCTTTCTTTAGGAGCTTTTGGGATTATATTTATACGATTGCAGGATATAGGTTTTATAAAATCGATAGGTAGGGCCTCTTTCTGTATCGGTTCTATCGGTTTGTCGTTGTGAACTTCTACACCCAGTGGTATTTTTAAATGTGGGTAGATTCGATTTCGATTTGCGTAAGTCTGAAATAGTTACACAATTTCGTAGATAATCCATCAATGATTATGACTAATTCATTTGTATTTATTATGATAATCATTCAAGTTAACTAATTATAATTATACTAGCTGATTACCCGCGACTTCGTCCGCCTGGATTTAGTTATTAAAATCCCGCGGGAACTCTTTGATTTTCCGGGATAAAAAGTAGCCTATGTCACTCCCCAGGCCGTCAACTATACCCATGCAAAAAATCACGTCGATCCGTATTTCTGTTGCAGCATTATTGATGGACAAACCAACAAACAAACACACTTTAGCATTTATAATATTAGTAAGGATATCTTCTAAACATGTCTTATGGAAAGAATATAAAGTCCCGTCTTAACTCTGTCTTGAGTCTGAGCTAAGTAAGAATGCAGTCAATAACCATATAAAAATTCAAAATTTATTTATGTCATGTAAGCCAACTTGTAGCTCTTATGACACGTCATAAATCTACCACCGGTTGGGAACGCAGATTCTGCTGAGAAGAGCCGGTAAGAAACTCAGCAGTTGCTCTTTTCAAAAAAATAATTTTTACAATAGGTAACAAAACTATGCTATGTATACAGTGCTTCCACAATGAAGCTTCAAAAATGAATACGTAGGTACACACAATCCAAAGCATGTCAAAATGGGCAGTCAAAGCAGACCCATTCCCATAAAAGTACAAACAATTTTTTTTTTATTTTTTTTTTATTCGATGACAAGATAGCCCTTGACTACCTTGAAATATAACTTACTTTGAACCGTTTGCTACTTATAGAGAGATATTTTATCCAGATCTTAGGCATTTCATACTCGGGGTGTTCGTATAGCGTCAGCTTCGGATTGAACGGCAATATTGTGTGCCTCACAGGATCGATCACTTTATCCTCAAAATATTTCTACAAAATGAAAAAACTTTTTTTTATTTATAAGATTATAAGCCAAGCTTGACTTGATTAATATTCTCCTCTCCACTCCAAATAAGCCGAAAGTTTATGTAGTAGTTATTAAACCAAAAAACAAAATTCGGTAGATGTTATAACTAATAGTAATCATAATATCAAAACCCTCTGTCTTGCAACAGAACCAATTACACTAACAGAACTACTACAACAGTTTATGTTAGCTTTTTTTTATTCAATGACAAGATAGTCCTTGAATGCGATCTCACCTGATGGTAAGTGACGATAGTGATAGTCTAAGATGGTAGCGGACTAACTTGGAAGGGGTTTGGCAGTGCAAAATCAACCCATACCCTTAATCGGTTTCTACACGCCATCGTGCCGGAACGCTAAACTTATACTAAATTGGATACTCACTTCTATAGGATTGGATACTCATTACTAGAGACCGGATTATATGCAACATAAAAAGCTTGTTATATGCATGCAAATATGCATGAAAAATGCTTGAAATATGCACGAAAACTGGCAGAATATGCAAAATTAAATGATAAATTTTAGGAATCCCTAAAAAATAGAAAAGTAAGTATTCATTTTTTTTATTTCAAAATCAGCATACAATTAGTAAATTATTTTTTGATAGGCGATAATAGGTACACTAAGTAACATTATATGATATTAAAATGATTTAGAATTTGTGTAAACGTAAGCAATCAAATATTCTTCTAAATTTTCAGTGGTAAGATTGTATCTACGATCATTTAGAATATTTTTGTAAGTAGAAAAGGTTCGCTCCATATCGCTCATATCCATATGAGGTAACTTGGCAGAATTTGAACTTGGGTGCTATGGCACTTATAGTTTCCGGCAAAATTTCTGCCGTCCCATTAATGAAACTATCAATTTGACACAAGCTTTGAAAACCTGGGCTATTGCTCAATATGTTTTAAAACTTTTCTTTAAGTTTATGGGGCAATGCGGCGGCGGCGGAACGCAGAGTGAGTGAAAAATATTGTAAATGTACCGATAATATGCATCATAACTAGATCTTAGGTAAAATATGCTATTACCGCTGAGAATGGCTAAAATATGCAAATGCATATGCGAATATGCAAATGCATATAATCCGGTCTCTACTCATTACTATAGGATTGGATACTCACTACTATAGGATTGGATACTCACTACTATAGGATTAGATACTCACTACTATAGGGTTGGATACTCACTACTATAGGATTAGATACTCACTACTATAGGGTTGGTTTTATCGTTTGTCTTCCTCACTGACTGTATGTGCGCCATCAACGCTTTGGGGGTGAGCCAGGGTAGTATGTGCTTGCAGACCAGACTAACGGTTGTCAACAACCCCCAGCGGCGTCGAGGGTGTACCTTTTGTGGGGGTTTGAAGATTGCCGGGTTGTTTTCTACGTACCACCAGAATTGGTCCAGTCCTAACACTATGAGCCTGTAAAAAAAGTTTAAACACTGAAACTCTATACGACTACGGAAAATTGGGTGTAACATCAGCCATATTCATCTTTTGTGCGTGCGTGCGTGTAATTTTCAATTTGCACTTGTTTTGGAGATGACCTATGATAGAGAGCACTGATGAGGTCTATGTTGGAGCGCGCTTGCGTAGAAAATGCCTATTCTTTTAAAGGTGACCTATAAGGAAAACCTAAAGGTGGAAATGACATTGACTAAGGGATTTTATTTAGGGGCTACCTATGTAGAGAGACTTCTACTTAAGGGGTGATTTAGGTATGGTTGATGAAAATATGCGATTTGTGAAGATAGATAAATACGAAGGACGGATTAATGGATGGATGTTAACTCCTTCACGATACAACGAGTGAACCGGTTTGACTGAAATTTGGAATGGACATAGCTCATGTCCAGGAATAACATAGGCTATATCAAGTAAAATGGCCAAAGGAACGGAAACGGATGAAGTAGTTTAAAATAATACTCACGAATCCTCCGATTTCATATAGTTGAACCTCCTGGTTATGGGGACAGCGCGGTAGGGGCAAGGCGGCAACATGTAGGGGTACAGAAACACGGTGCTGTTGGCGACCACCTTCTTGAACATTTCGGGGAATTCCCCCGTATAGAGACCATTTCCAGCGCTGCGTCGACGACTAAAACAACCACAGATTAAAGATTTTTTTTTTAATCCAGAATAGGCGCTTGACGACAATCAGTATTGGATAGCACTAATGAGGTCTAGGTTGGAGCGCGCTTGTCTAGAAGATGCCTATTCACTCTTGCCTTAAAGGTACTCAAATTATAGGTGGCAGGAAACACGGATGCTGGAAGAGTGTTCCACACCTTAGCGATTCTTATCAGAAAAGTTGAATTTTATAGCCTCAATAGCCCAACGGTTAAAGGTGCGGACTGAAAATTGTAAGGTCGCAAATTCGAATCCCACCCATTGCATTAAAGAGATATGGAATTTTTTATTAAACATACCACTAATTGGTTTCTACACGCCACCGTGCCGGGACCCTAAATCGCTTGGCGGTGTCTTTGACGATATAGTGGTAACTAGCCACGGCCGAAGCCGTGGAGAGGAGAGCCGAAAGAGGCTTTATAGGCTTGTAGGCTGATAGGAATCTGACCAGACCAGAGACAATTTAGAAATTACATCACTTATGTCTAAATTGCCTACTTACTTAACACATATAATAAAAAACTTACCATTTTTCAACTTCTTCTTGAACAAATCTGAAATCAGAGAAAAATAAGTTATTTTACATGAATACATACTCATCTTTATTAATATTGTTTAAGTATGAATAAATTGAGTTTATTTGTCCTTCAATCACGGAGCAACTAAAGCAAAAAATCGTCATATTTTTTGTATGGATGTATATTGTATATTAATTGTTGCTTTGCTGCATAGAGTATTATTAATAAACTAACTTTAGAAAATAGGGAGTTTTTAAGTTTCCTGTTAGAAAAAGAGAGCACTACTGCAACATGACGTCACGTTCAAAAGCTCCATACTCTTTCCATACAAAATTTCGTTTTAGAAAGAGACACATACAGTCGCAGTAAAACAGCTAATATCTTATTTGTTCCTTGACCGATTTATTTTCTGTTTTTACAAATGTTATTCTTACATGTTACATTTTCGATTGTAATTAATGAATATCCACCTTTTAACAACCAAATTCAGTTAAATACCCAATTATTTTACTGTCATTAATTTCAACAAGTAGTTTTTTTTATCTTTATCTATACTAATATTATAAAACTGAAGAGTTTTTTTGTTTGAACGCGCTAATCTCAGGAACTACAGGTTCGAATTGAAAAATTATTTTTGTGTTGGATAGTCCATTTATCGAGGAAGGCTTTAGGCTATATAACATCACGCTGCCACCAATAGGAGTGAAGTATCAGTGAAAAATGTTGCAAAAACGGGGAAAATTGTCCATATTTAAAATAATCGCGATATGAAATATGTAACAGAAATTGACGCGGACGAAGTGGCGAGCAACAGCTAGTTTATTTTAAAGGACTTTTATAAACAAGTACTTACTCTACCATTTTCTTATTTTCCTCCGTGTTTTCGGACACTGAAGACTCCCAGCTATTGACGAGTTCGACCGCGGTACTCAGATTGCATACATTCACTACTGACTTGGGGTTCTCACGGGCTATTTTGTCGAAGGTCTCCTGTGAACAATAATAAAAAAAATAGTACATTATGGTACAAGTGTGGAATATTGGTGATTACCGCTGAGGCGCTATTGAGACCCGAGCCGTTAGGTGAGGGTCTTAAGATAGCCGAGGACGAACGTGTGTGAAACTTAAATCCATAAACTATTAAATACAATTTTTTGCCGTTATAATATTCATCACTAGCTGATTCCCGCGACTTTGTCCGGGTGGAAAAAGTTTAGAGTGACTTGCTACTATCCGCAAGAAGTTATGTCCTCTATCTCCGATAATATTTAGTAGATCTTCACCAAAATTGAACAAAATATTTCTAGTACACAATACTACTTCCTACTAATATTATAAAGGTGAAAGTTTGTATGTGTATGTGTGTGTGTGTATGTTTGTAACTCCTTCAAGCCACAGCGAATGAACCGATTTGGCTGAAATTTGAAATGGAGATAGCTCATATCCAGGATTAAAACATAGGCTACATTTCATCCCGGAAAATTACAGAGTTCCCATGAGAATTGAAAAACCTTGATCCACGCGGACGAAGTCGCGGGCATCGTCTAGTTACTAATAAATTATTGAATACAAATTTTTGCCGTTATACAGTGCAACCTTAATATAACGTACCTCAATATAACGACTTCCTCGATTTAACAAATTCTTCGTAATCCCCTTGAATTGTCTATAAGAGTCAATATAAAATATACCTTTACATTGCGAACATTCTTTGCGTACAACCTCTTAATAACGAATTTTCAACTATCAAGAAAAAGTATTCATACCTCTAATTAACGAATTTTGCCAACCCAAAACCTTTATATAAAGTTTCCACCAATAATATAACTCTTAATCTTATAATGTGATTCATGTCTCGACATGTTTCGACACGCTTTTGTTTGTAAAGTAATCATTGTTGTTCGTTAATCAGAAGTTGTTCGCTAAATAAGGTGAATAAAACTATTCTTTTACCTCTTTATAACGAATTTTAGACCAATCTAACCTCAACATAACAAACCTCAGTTCAACGAATTACTTGATATTACGAATATTTTCTTGTTCCCCTCCAATTTGTTATATCGAGGTTGCACTGTATTATTCATCAGAAGCTGATGGCTGCGACTTTAATTTTTACGCGAATTATGTTTGTATTAGTTAAATATTTTTATGTTTATTATATTTTGATTGAGTCATCATTTGAGCCGTAAAAGTGTAACAGCTTGACAGACATACGCATATACGATAATACTATTATGGATTTAAATACATACCAAATATCCTTTGTACTTAGGCGCCAAGGACCAATGTACAGGATGCACAAACAGTTGTAAGAAGTTCGAAGCGGCCAGTTGAATGTGCAACCGCAGCTGCTGCTCTAGTATACTCACTTGCTGTGGGGACATCTAAACAATGGGGGAAAATAAACAATAACTATTTAATTTCATCTATTCTACAACGTTATTATCTTGATTGTGCACAAAATTTATGTTTTTACTAGTGTCCGACCGAAACAGGTTTTTCAGCCGAAACCGAAACCGAACTTTCGGCCTTGCTCTTAGTTTCGGCCGAAACCGAAACCGAAACCGAAACTTAAACATTTATTTCTTACGATAGAAAAAATTAATAAAAAAAATTTTACAATCTATACAAATAAATAAAATTGAAGCGTCTGTTTGTAATATCAAAAGAACAGTTTTTTACTAACTGCATACGAAAGTAAATACGCTACTTATAACAAGAAAACAATTTTTAAAATTTTTGTCTGTCTGTCTGTTTATTTGTTGCCGCTAATCTCGGAAACGGCTGGACCGATTTTGACGGGACTTTCACTGGTAGATAGCTGATATTATTGGGCATAATATAGGCTACTTTTTTAACCGACTTTCGAAAAAGGAGGAGAAGGATTAGTGTTTTTCATCCTCTGTATATCGATATCTCCGTGATTTCTTAACCGATTTCCGTGAATCTTTTTTTAATCGATACAAAAACTTTGCGAAATGCTCCTATAAAAACTTCGGGTTCCAATTCATCAATCCTGATGCTGCAGGGTTTCTGCCCACCTAAACTGTGGGGATTTAGGAACTGTCGATTGTATATTGAAGAAACGAACGAAGTCGCGGGCGTCCACTAGTAGATAATAAAACTATGCTATGCTACATAGTGCATAGCATGCATATATGTATACAGTGCTTCCATAATGAAGGGGGTAGGGGTAGGGCAGACAAGACTGCGTGGAGAGGCGCAAGGGAATGCGGGAATATATAAAGGGAAACGACTGTAATTTTAGTTCGATAATAATATATTTTGGGTTCATCATTTATCCATTTTGGTAGGCAAAAAGAATAAAAGAAGTTAACATATTTTATTTGGTGCTTAGTCTGGGTCTAAAAAATTATTTTGGTGAGCATTTAAATTGTAGCCTAAACTAAATAACGATGGACGGCGGCGAACGAAGCGGGCGACGCGACGAGCGAGCACGATAATTCACAAACAATCAAGTTTCGGCGCGGCCGAAAGTTTCGGCCATTTTGTGGCCGAAACCGAAACTAAGGCCGAAACTAGATTTTTTGGCCGAAACTGGCCGAAACCGAAACCGAAACCGAAATTTCGGTCGGTCACTAGTTTTTACTAGCTTTAACCCGCGGCTTCGCTCACGTTAGGTTCGATTTTTTAACCCCCTATTTAACCCTCTTGGGGTTGAAATTTTCCAAAATCCTTTCTTAGCGGATGTCTACGTCCTAACAGCTACCTGTATACCAAATTTCAGCTCGATCGGTCCAGTGGTTAGAGCTGTGCATTGATAGATCAGTCAGTCAGTCAGTCAGTCACCTTTGCCTTTTATATATTTAGATTAACGAAATTTAATCAACACGTATTTTTTATTTTTTTTATTTTACCTAAGAATACCAAAGTTATCGTTTACCAAAGAGATCCACTTTTAAACAAATGGTTAGGGTCACTTTACAAACGTTATTAAGGCAATAGGTACTTTTTAATTTTTATATTTTGTTGTTATAGTGGTAATAGAAATACACTGTGAAAATTTCTAGTATATAATTCATGAGATACAGCCGGTTGACAGACGGAAAACTGAGGCTCAGTAGTGGGGTCCCGTTTGTGCCCTGTGGGTAAGGAAGAACTTACCTGTACAGTGTTGTCGACTTCGATGTTGACAGTGACTGGTGGTGGTGCCACCAGCTGAAGCAGCGGTGGAGGCGGCTTCATTGGCGACTGTGCGGCCTCCACCACGGGGAGCTCCCTCTCTTCCACAGAGATCGTAATGGAACGAGCCCTATAATTAATCTATGATTAACACTTAAACAAATATGGTTGAGCAACGGCTGGATCATGCGTCATGCTCGTGAACGGGTGCCACCAACGGGAATGGGTCTGCTTTCTGTCTACTTGTCTTAGCATGCATTGGATTGTATTTATTTGTTTTTGTATTGTATTGGACTTAGGAAATTTCATCATGGAAGCACTGTATACATAGCATAGTTTCATTAAGTATTGTATAATTTTTTTTTTTTTTTTAAAAAAACAACCGAGTTTATTGCTGGCTCTTCTCAGCAAGAACGGCATTCCGAACTAGTGGTAGATTCATCGACGATTCAAAAGCACTTGAAAAAGTTTATTTGAATAAAAAATATTTCTAAAATATAAATAAAAAATATATTTATTTTACACGCAATTGTGCCGGAACGCTAAATCGCTTGGCGGCACGTGTTTGTCGGTAGGGTGGTAACTAGCTACGGCGAAAGCCTCCCACCAGACGTACCTTAGTATTATCTACCGATTTTATTTTTGTATGCCGTCCTTTTCTATTACATGCTCATCTAGATTTTCTAGCTCTATCTTACCAATGTGAACGTCACAATATTACTAAATTCACAGGTTTATTAAATAATCAAAATCAAAACTATGCATACTCACGTTGTTGGTACACCTGAAATTCTAATAGTATGGACTTCAGTTTTAGGAACTTCTGTGTTATCTGCGGTGGCTGTCTCTTGTGTGCTGTCTCCTTCTGGCGCGTACTCATCAACATCTTCTATCTCTGTCTTGCCGACGGATACTCGGTTTACAACGTTACTGGGTTCAAATGTAATTTTAGCTGCTATATTGGTAGTTTGAGCTTCGTCGTCTGATAAAGGCTCTTGTTTACCTTCCCAATGTGTTTGTGCCTTAAAAAAAATACTGTCATTATCATCAAATTCAAATTCAAAATTTATTTATTTCATGTACGTGGCGTACATGAAATAAATAAGCTCTTGTAGCTCTTATGACACGTCATAAATCTACCACAGGTTCGGAATGCAGATTCTGCTGATAAGAACTGGCAAGAAACTCAGCAGTTGCTCTTTTCAAAAAATAAAATAATTTTACATTAGGTAACCAAACTATTCTATGTATACAGTGCTTCCACAGTGAAGCTTCAAAAATGCAATACATATAATCCAACACATGTCAAGATGGGAAGACAAAGCAGACCCATTCCCGTTGGTGGCACCCGTTGGTGACATCCAAAATTCATTCGTGCTCTCATTTATATAATTTATATTAAGTTAATTTTATCTTTTATGTATCTATCTAATTTGGTGTACAATAAAGTGTATTCATTTCATTTCATTTCATTCATCGCCAACGTAAGAAGTAAATTCCATACAATTCTTTACAATATATCGAAACCTGCTTTTGCCCGCGACTTCAAACGATGGAGTTTTTCTTAAAATCCCCCGAAAATGGGGATGAAAAGTAGCCTAGATCTTTTTTTTAAAATATTTTTAGCGAGAATCTGATCAGGCGGGTCACCTGATGTTAAGTGATTACTGCCGCCCATGAACATTTGTAGCACCTGAGGCACCACCAATATGTTAATCTATGGTTGTTTTCAGGAATTTGTTGGTCCGCCCCAGAATAACCCCATGTTGTAATTTAGTGGGAACACTGTCGCAGGTCTCTACAAGTTTTAGACTATGCTGTTGCTCCGTTGTTGCGTGATTCAAAGACTAACCAACAAACAAACACACTTTCGCATTTAGTAAGGATTTTCGCCATAACCTACCACATCAGTCTTGTTCATCGGGCCGGAGAACCTCGTTTTAACGCCCCCTGTATCTATAACTCCGTTACTCTGATTCGGATCATCCTGTATGTTGGGAATGAGTTGGTTTTCGAGCCCATCGGGCATCACGTTCATCAGTTCGGTCACTAAATCATTCAACTCCTTCTTTGATATCTTGATTATACTTTTATCTAATGCCTCTTCATCGTCTTCATCTGTAAGAATAAAAAATACAATTATAATACAATCGGAATTATAATTCGATTCCACGTTTGACATTAGCTACTGTCATTTTGTAAAATAATGATACCACATTGTAGTGATGAACACAAAAATCGATAAACAATCGCGATTTATGTTTATGTAATCATAATATTGGTGTGCCAATTAAAGACTAAATTATTGATTTTTATTTAAATAAATACATAATTATTCATAATAATTATTTATTAATTAGTAACCGCTGCTTTATTTTATAAAAAGTTAATATTTTTGTTTTTTATATTAAAAACAAAACTTATAATAAAAGAGCCTATATATCCCATGTTGTCCAAGAATAGGAAAAAATGAGTAGGCTAGATAATATGTTAATTGACAATATCACAGATACCATTTATAATAAATGTTACAGAAAGTGACAGCGATAGAAAGCGATGACGGCGACGATTTATAAAATAAAATATTACCATAATAGATATTATATTTCTTTTATTTCCCATGTTCCTTCATGATCACATTTTTTTATTTATTTCACACACAATTATTAAAGAAAACTCTCAGATCCTTAATAAAATTAATCGTCATAACTAAATTATCCGTTCAGAAATATTTAATTTCCTGATATACTTAGTTTCTATTAAAGTAGTAGTTGTTTAGATATACTACTATAAACGAGAGGAATCGATCCGGAAATATTCCATTTCCGTATCGAATAATTTCGCAACGTCACTATTTAGTACTTGTCATAACGTTGCAACACTGAAATTGTCAAATCTGGAATCGAATTAAAATTCCGACTATATATACAAACCATAATATAATTGGGAATTTGCCAGTTTTAAATATAAATGATTCCTTATTCTATATATTTCAAAAAAAAGTAGCCTATGTCACTCTCCAAGTCCTCAACTATACCGATGCAAAAAATCACGTCGATCCGTTGTTTTTTCCCGGCGTGATTGAACGACAAACCAACAAACACACTTTCGCATTTATGTTAGTAGGGTATGCTATACATTTTTTTAGTTAGAGTAACATATAGGCTAGTTTTTAGCGTGAGGAATTTGTGATGAAACCCATTTGTTTTTGGTTTCATGACCATGGTTGTTGGTTCGACTTTGTAACGTTCACTAAAAACTTAGCTTCCAATAACCCTAGATAGAACTTACTTGCATCAGGATCTGCAGCAACATTATACTCCGGATCCAATTCATCGTCCTCTTCATTGGCTTTGGATTCAGGATTCAAGCACTCGTTCAGAAATTCATTCCATAGATCATCCACATCGGGCATCGGCAGATCATCGGGTGGTACGAAGGAACTCTCTATATGCTCTATGGGTGTCTCTGAGAGACTCAGTTTGGATCGAGTACGCAGCGCTATTGTTGCTTCTTCTTCTAGATCCAACTTTTTGCAAACTTTTACTGAAACTTCCTAGAAACAATTAGTGTAAATCACTCTACATAATATGTACTAATGTATTCTTGTAATAACACACGTCACTTTTGAAATGAAATTATTTCACAAGTGACGAGAAGTTAAAAACCAGCCATTTTGTGGCGGCGGCTATCTTGGACCGATTTTTAGTTTGGACCGCGTGCGTGCGTGCGTGCTTGTGTGTGTGTGTAAAGCGGTGCAAGACCAAGGCCTGTAGTAGTATGAAAGAGACCTTTATTAAACAGTGTGTCTAGTGGATGCCTATGGGTTCATAAAGAAGAATAAGTGAAATACTAACTTGTGGCACTTTGAAGGGTCCATCTTTAACAACCATCGGACTTTCTTTCTTTTGGCTCGCAGGGGTGGCCGGCGTTCGCGGCTGCGAATCCAAGTCACTGCATGTGACGTCATCATCACTCTGAAATCATATGTTTTTTCAAAATATATAGACTAAACTACTATCTACTATATCGCAGGTAAGCCCTGACTGCAATCACAACTGTGTAGATGCAGTCTTTAGATGATGTCGAATGGGCTAACCACTAGACCAACACGGCAGTTACTTACATCATCATGCGTTGGTTCATACTCCTCGTCATCTTCATCATCAGGCAGTTCCTGAGCTATCAGGGCTGTCACTTCGGGCCTGGTCTTCACTGGTATATGTCTAATAGGCGTCAACTCTAATCGATGCCATGCAGTCCCACGAGACACATTCCTCAACTCCCTGAGAGTGGAATTAATATATTTAGACTAGCTGATGCCTGTGACTTCGACTGCGTACATTTCTCTCTGGGTCCTCACCCATATGAAAAATCACATCTATCCGTAGCTCTACTGCGGCGTAATTGAAAGACAAACCAACAACAAACATACATTCGCATTTATGTTTGTTGGTTTTGATTCTTGTAAATATTATATTAGTACTTAGTAGAGCAAAACATAGGTCCATCAGAATATTGAAACTCAAAAAAAAATGAATACTGTTGAAATTGGTTGTAATTACACAGGGGGAACTTTTTTAGCTGTACATTCCAAATTAACACCAAAAAAATTATTGATGTATCACAATTATAAGTGCACTATACTTAAGTTCTTTGATTGAGGACTTTACCTTAATCAAAAACTATGTGCAGTTCACTCATATTTTTTTTTGTGTACTTACATATTGGGTGGCTGGGGAAATCAAATATTTCTTGCGTATCCCAATATTAGATACTGAATAAAAAACTCACTATACTATAAAACACACTGATTACTCAGTACTCACTTGGCTTTAGCCCTTGTAAGCTTCGGTCTAAGACCATCCTCTGTTCCTGAATCTTCCTCCTCTTCCCGCATCTTAACAAGAGCCAGTACATGGTCATTTGTCACTACTTTCTGTAAAATAATCTAAATATATAAAAGGCAAAGGTGACTGACTGACTGACTGATCTATCAACGCACAGCTCTAACCACTGGACCGATCGAGCTGAAATTTGGTATACAGGTAGCTGTTAGGACGTAGACATCCGCTAAGAAAGGATTTTGGAAAATTTTAACCCCAGGAGGGTTAAATAGGGGGTTAAAAAATCGAACCTAACGTGAGCGAAGCTGCGGGTTAAAGCTAGTAATATAATAATATTGTTAGGTACTTTAGAGAAGCAACTCTTTTATTGGTGTCTCCCTTGAAGTTTCACTAACAGAGGTTTTAGTGTATATTAACACGTTCACGGACAGTACGCCTCTGGGCGTCGTAACTGTAAAAACTAATACGACAGTATGCCTGTCGATGTCAAATTTTTTTCTTGTATAAAATCGAAAAGTGTCAAAAAAAGCTTCAAGCCTTGTTCGACGATGCTTCTTCACCTGAATCTAGTCAAGACCAAGAACTCATTACGACATATACGCCACCTGTACTGTCATATCACATCATTTATTACTTTTTGTGATGTGACAAAACACCTCTAGGCAATTTATGAAATTTTGTAGTGTCACAACACGATCAACCAATGACGTAATACTGTCCATGAACGTGTTAATATTAATAAGCAATACATACCTTTAGAATTTTTTTAACACTAACATCATCTAAGTTATTTTTGATAGCCAATGCTTGTAAGTTTTTCTCTGTCTCCAAAGTGTTTTCCGGGAGGTCATCCTCTATCTCACCACTACTTTCACTGTCTTGTCTAAAAAAAATATTTGTTTCAGGGTTTTACAGCTGGCACCGTAATTGATAGCAGTTAAAATTATCACAGAATATGTGCTACTGTGGGTTCTATCAAGGAAATAAAAAAAATCAACCAAAGGGATTCCATCACGGAGGTCCAATGAACTTTGATATTCTTGAAAAAAAAAAAAAACATTCTTGCAACAATATTTGCATTAGCTTTATCTTAAGAACAGTGGGTATATTAAAAACAATAGGTACGTTAAAGCTTCAAGTTTAGTCAATCAATAGAGTAGTACATTTTCCATTGATTTTGATTAGATCGATGTTTTGATTCCTCCTAACTTCTGAGAAATGTTAAGTTGTGAGTTACAGGTGATTATTGGATTAAGAAGCATTCTTTATACTATTCACAGCAATGAAGAAAACAAGAGAAAGGTTTGCTCTTAAAATATTCAATAGATCGTACCGTTTCCGTTTTCTACCACGAACTCTAGGTTTGCCTTTTAAATTGTTTTCTGAATTGGAATTATCAGACACTGGCTTTTCTTCGTTTTTATTCATTGCAACTTATATTTTTACTAAAGCATTTTATTTCATTCAATTCAGTTTTTATAAATTGATTAAAAATTAAAATTCGTATTGATAAATGCTATCATGTCACAAGTCAAATGTCAATGTCAATAAGTCAAATTCTGCAAAAAAAATAAACAACCACAGAGACACATAGAATAGAAGCTACCCACTACTGACCACTGACCTCTATAGCACTATGATTAACACTGGGCTGGCTATCCATATACAAAATATGACAATTGATCAATATTTGAAGCGCCAAGTTTGGCAAACGAGTGTCTTTGGAACTAAAGACTAAAGTA
Organism: Hipparchia sbordonii; assembly: GCA_038048805.1. Classification (NCBI taxonomy): domain Eukaryota; kingdom Metazoa; phylum Arthropoda; class Insecta; order Lepidoptera; family Nymphalidae; genus Hipparchia; species Hipparchia sbordonii. The sequence continues at coordinate 3,140,790 of CM076113.1, forward strand.
AATAGATGCAGGAAGTGCCAAATAAGAACAGAAGACGACGAGTGACAACTATCAGTTGTAAACTAGTGCTCTGACTTAACTGTTGTGTTTAGAACGCTAAAATGTCGTCAATCAAGTAAGGGGGTCCATACACGGTCAAATATGTTTGTCAAACAAACGGAAACGGAGTTGTTTGACAAACATGTTTGACCTCCGTTAGTGTTCTGTGTTTGACCCACAAACATATAAGAGTAAGGTTTGACCGTGTACGGGCCTTCGTCCTAAAAAAAAATACTTTCAAGGCGCGAGTACGGTGGGTATATTATCTACTCTTTGAATACAATGTTAATTTCTAAATGTAGGCCAAGTGTTATACCTATTCTCTACCTTTTTTCTATTTAACTCACTCCAGATTCTATTGCTTTATTTATTTCACTTCTCGATAATCCCAGGAGCGGTATCTTGAAGTAGTAAAGTTAGACAATATTTTATCAAAGTAGGTTTATTTATTTTTGATCAATTGATACAACCTATACTAGGTACCTATATGAAACAAGGTGCAATTATAATTTATTAGGAATTTATATTTGATGTTAAAAATTACACTATTTTCAGTGCCTTTTCATGGAATTCTGCAAGCAATTCTTGCATGTCCTTAAATCCAGACACTTCTTGAGCCTTTTCTAAAGAAAGCCATTTTAAATCTTGATGCTCATCTGATAGTGTAACTTTCTGATCTGGATTTTTGAGTTTAGCCAACCAATACACAACAGCCTTTGGTTTACCCTTGACTTCATAATTCAATGTTTTAGATATATCTCTGTAGATCTGTAAAAGGAAAATAAAGAAATAGAAACATTATCTTTAAAGTTTGAAAGGAAAAAATGCACAAAGTTGGTATGGTTAAGTTGACAGTCAGTCAATTTAACATATTGTGTTGCAATTTTTGCAGAATTAAATGGATAAATAACCAAGTCTTTGTTACCCCACCATAAAGACCATAAGTATTAATTAATCAACAGAGGAACTATGTAAAATCTGACATCCTCATTTATCTATAACAGGTTACTGAGGTTAGATAGAAATCTTTCTGTTTAAATACTAGTAGCAGTGGCGTGCACAGGATGTACTACAGGGTAGGCAGATGATACAAAATGGAAAAAATCTTCGGTGCGAATTAATAAAAACTTAAGGGTAGGCATTGTATAAATTATAAAAAGCCTACCCTTAAGTTTTTATAACTCGTACTGGCGATTTTCTCCATTTTATATCATTTTTCCGCATTATGCCTACCCTCTGTGCACGCCACTGACTAGTAGTATAAGTTCTTGATATTTGAACATAATAATATAATAGTGAACCCTATGCTGATACTGAGAGCAAGCTAGGAAGAAAAAAGACTACCTCCAAATCATTCTCAGACAGACCAGCCTCTTCTTTGGTTTCGCGTAAAGCTGTTTCCCAGTCTGATTCTCCAGGGTCTACATGACCTGAAAAAATAAAATGTTTATTATGTCCCGCTCCTCTTATATCCCACACTTCTGAGCTCACCCTAAACTTAACTTAGAATAATTCTAAGTTTAGGGTGTAACCTAAATGTATATTAATGTGATTATCCAGGATAAAATTATTTTGATAAGGGACAGCATAGTTTTCAGATCTGGTAATTTAGTTTAGACATTGTTTAAAACAGAATACCTACCAAAATATTCCCAGAGTACCTTTTTAATGAATAGTAAAAGTTTAAATTCTAATATACCTTTTGGTGGGGTCCAGTGGTGTTCCCCATACGATGTTTGCAGCAGAAGGTACTGAATCATTGTATTTGCATATCTGAATATTACCAGACCAGCAGCTCGTGTTGGAGACATTTTGTACTAATTCTGAATCTATAATTCAATTAATATACTTAGTAGTTTAGTAGTCGTTTTTAACTGAAAATACAGGTTATAATACCTACAAACTTGCGTACATAAATGGTTACAAAAAATATTGTAGCACTTTATTATGTGTACATATTTTACAATACTTCTTTACCAATTCACTTCTCAATTTAACTATATTAGTTAACCCTGTCGGATCCCGATTTGATATTTAATTAGGTAAAGTAAATCGCAAATAAATCTTCGTATTTGTTTACTTTTCTTTTTTTTAATTTATTTAGTATTTACGGCCTGAATTCTAGTCGTTTTGTTTGTCTTCTCTGTCTACGTTTTGTCTATGGCTTTGTTTACAACGTAGACAGAGAAGGCAATAGACCAAGGTACTGTGTAACCGCGACTGAAATAGAGATAACATGACGTAACGATGACGTCACATGACAAGTTCGAGTTTAATGTTGCCACAATAACTGCACTCCCCTAGTACCCCAAATTAGATGGAAAATTCTTCCCAGGATTTTTAAATAAAACGATAAAACAGATGCTGAACTGTTTTATTTTTTAAATAACATACCTACACATATAAGGTTGTCTGGGAGAGACATACCTATTAGGGTAAGCTTCTATTTTTTACATATATCTTAATATTGTGTGCAATAAAGAATTTATTATTCTTTATTGCACACAATATTAACTTCAACCACCACTTAAAAGTATAAAATAATTTTAGTTTGTACACGTAAGTCGGTTTTTTAAAAATATTTTTTTTTATACTAAAGTTTTTTAATGTACTTTCATAGGACCAATTCACTAGATAATTATTTGCTCCTTAAAAAAAATATTGAAATGCCGAATAGAAATTTAGCATATGTGAGTCACTTTGAAAAAAGATGTATGTAACACAAAGGAAAATTTTTTTTCGTTACTAGTAAGAATGTTACACAAAATAATTTGTAATGAACAGTTAAAATTTTCCTTCGATCGAGTAATGCTATTGAATTAAAAGCAACAAAAATTGTATATTTAGTCATCAAAATCATCATTAATGAAATAAACAGTGTATTCCTTTTTTCAGGCAGTCGTATAAAACTGCAACTCTTCATAGTTTAAGTTAATAATTATTTAAAAAAAACATTAAAAGTCTGCCTCTAGCTATTTAAAAATGGCTTTAAAAATTAAGAACTTTGTAAATAAAATAATTCTTAAGATCGCCAACAGTTCTCGACTGGTTGTTGGACATTCGAACGAAACTTCAGGATGATTCAGAACAGTAACCGACACTATCTAACTGAATACACTTTAATCATCGCCGACATAATATATTATATTCTAGTATCCATCATCTTTCTTTTCTTTTCTCATAATATTCATTTCTTCCATCACGACTTTATTTTGTTTCAACAAAAATTTAAAAAAAAATTGAAAAAGTAGCCAAAGTAACCCGCCGTTACGGTATGTCAGAGGACATTACTAAAAAAAACCTATCTCCGTGCCAAATTTCAGCCATATCGGTTTAGTGTGGCGTATTGAGTAACAAACATCCATATGTTTGTTACTCAATCACGCCACACTAAACCGATATGGCTGAAATTTGGATGTATGTATGGATGGCCCTACATACATTCAAACTTTCACATTTATAATATAAGTAGGATAGGGAAAATCGGGACATTGTATAGGTACCTAAAGCTGGCAACACACATAGATACTAAATTTTCTTATTAACTGTCAGTTTGTTTCGCACAAAAGTGTGTCGACCTTGAAAAAAACTGGTTACACGATGAGGGACAAAAAATTGGGTAGCTGCGTCTCTGTTTATCACATTAATAACTTTATTTCAGCTCTCTTTTTAGTGTGAGTGAGAAAGAAATCGTCACTGGCTCTATGTCTTCTCTCTCTACGGTTTACAATTTAGCACCCAAGGATTCACAGATTACTTACTATTACAAGGATTAAATCTCGGTAGTATATTCCTTGGTACCTACTAAATAGTAGAGGTACCTACCTACTGTACTGGTATTACCCTTCCATCTCAAGTTGGTCGTCGTCGACCGTTACAAAATGACGTCATACCCGGGTACCGTTGATAAGAAAATATTTTTTTGTCACTACCAAATTTTTTCAAAGTTTTGTTATTGTTACGTTTTGAATGTTTTTATTAACTTTAAATTAGTTATTTATTTTTGTTTGGTTACTATTTTTAGCATATCGTCTTCTGCGATGAGTAAAAAAAGGAAAAATTTTGCATAACACGGACTATTAATTACATTAATATAATTAATGACTTTTTAAGCGGACAAAAAATAAGAAATTAAAAATCACGCCTCCGAACAATGCGACATTCAAGATGTCATTGTCATGAAAAGCATTGCCTGAGAAGAAAACCCTCCCTAATAGTCGTGGTTACAGTAAAAAATACAATTATTATTTTCTTGTCAACAGTACCCGGGGATGACGTCATTTTGTAACGGTCAACGATGGCCAACTTGAAATGAACATTTAGTATATACATACCTTCATAGTGCATTCAACATTGAAAAAAATATTTCAAAGTCAAAAACTGGTTACTGATTTTTATAATTAATCTATCATTAACGCTGGACTGCCTGTCTCTATACAAATCACAGCTGAAGCTGAATGAAGAATTTGAAGCGCCACATTTGATATACGAGCGTCTCTGGAACCAACTAATAATTTAAGGATGCATGAAGTGCTAAAAAGTATCAACTATCTATACCTATCAGTTATTAACTAGGGCTCTCACTAATAATTCTAGTCCCTTGGGCGCTCGTAATCACAGACCAGTCTCCTGATTCTTTAACTCAGTGCCTATCAGAAAATGAAAGCCACTGACACATATTTTTTATTCATTGAAAGTTTACTATGAATTAATAGCAAATGGCAAAGCATTTCTCTTCAAACCTTCAATGGATAAAAAAATCTTATGATCGTTGATAGGCACTGACTTAGGTACCTACCTACTGTTTACAGCGCTAAAATGGCGTCAATTAAGTAGGTCAAAAAATATGACAGCAGCCTATCCAGTGGTGACTATAGAGGTCAGTGCCTGTGGTAAAAATCCGTACCTACCTGTCTACGGTACCTACTGTTTACAAATTATTTCAAATTGCAAGTTGCAACGGCAAAATCTCAAACTGACGAAAACTTATTCTCACCAATTTCATTCAAATCATTTGTTTGTGTAACTTTTACGGACTTGCTTTTTTAATTTTAAACTGGTGTGATTTTAAATACTACATATCATGTAAACAAACACTTCTTTTTGTTTTAAACAGTAGCATATTTTGATTTTTACTTTAATTAGGCTAGAAGCTAACATTTAAAATGTTACAAAAATGGAAAACTATTCTTGTGAATTGGGTATGTTTTATTTTCATTACTTTTTAATTTTCGAATACATTTATTCTTTGTTGATTCCGTATGCGCCGTACGACCCTGCCATCTGCTACCGTGCGCCAGGTGCGATTTGGTAGACGACTTGCATATGGCCAAATTTTTGGCCCAGGAAACGAAGACGAATGGCCAAATTTTGTAAAAGGCAAACAAAAAAACTGCGTTGAACCATTTACATTCGTTCTAGTAATATTCAATTTACATTCTCACATTTAACCACTCTCATCCATGATAATTAAAGTAACTTTATGATTTTCAAACATTGTTGTATACACAATATACCACTTACAACATAATAGTAATAGCTCAAATCTAGTAAGTATCCATTATTAGATTTTGGAGATTTTGGATGAATTAAAAAAAAATATTCTTTAGATTTTATAGTAGATACACAATAAATACTTCCTTTTAAATATTTTAGCACATTAGGTATTAAATTTTCATTTCAGATCAACTGTTATTCTGAAGAAGATACAAATAAAAGGTATCCACTAACTTCAGAATCTCTTGTGAACATTATTTCCCATTTACGAGAGAATTTTAACTTCGATGAGTCAACGTCATCTAGTTTAGATGCTCGCACAATACAGGAATTTATATTGGAGAAATATCCAGGATTCCATTTCGAGAATGGAAACTTGCAGCCTGCAAATGATGAAGAAATCTACCTAGCTGCTTCTCTGCTACTTTTCTTCGTGTGTGTAAACTCAAAAGATTTGGACATTAAGAAGGCAATGTGCAATGAACTTAGTTCAGCTGACCAGGAAATTATATTGAAATTCAGTAAACGCCTAATGGATTGTAATGATATATCCTCTACAGATGTTTTGGCTGCTATTGCAGGTATTACTAATTAAAACTACTATTTACGATTTCCGAGGAACATATTTTTGATAAAATAATGTTAAAAGACTCTAATATTATATTAGATATTATTTGAACAATAGTTTAATTCATCAGTCACAAAAGTTAATTTCCGAACTAAATTACCGATTTAACATAACCAATAGAATAAATTAAGTTATACCAATAGAATCTGAGAAGATTTTGTGTTGTTCAATGTTTGTTTGCTCACACTAAACCGATAATTGCCTAGAAGGCCATGAGAATAAACATGCAAATGAAACCTTAGCAATATCCATAGCTATTACAGTAATTCTATGCATGGGATCTACTATGCATTTAAAGTAAGATATTGACATACTTGTTACATAATTACAATGATTTGTAGGTCCATGCAAATAATCCATTAACACAAAATACAAGTCACCATTTTTGTATGAATAAATGATTTGAATTTTGAAAAAAAAAAAAACCATTCCTGAAAAATAAAATGGTAATTGGCATTATACATAATGGTGATTACCATTTATTATTACAAAAGGCTCCATCAGGCTTTTTAACACCTAACTCACAAAAGTGAAGTCACTGACGAAAGCTAGCTTTTTAAAATATTAAAAAACATTGTAAGGGGTCATGGCCCTCAATGATGTGGAATATATTGCTGATATTCCTTACTATTCCTTCTTTTCTTACTAATATTACAAATCCGAAAGTGTGTTCATTTGGCTTCAATCACACCACAACAGAGCTATGGATTTACATGATCTGGACTTGGGGAGTGACAAAGGCTACTTTTTATCTTGGAAAAACAAAGGGTCTTTAAAGACTAAATCCACACAGATAAAACTAATATTCTCTCTAACCTTGTCCTCCAAATGAGCGAAAAGCTTGTGTTAAGAGTGGGTACAACAATAGTGCAACAGGTGGGATCGAAACTTCAACCTTTCAGTTTTTAGTCCACACTTGTAACTGTTGAGCTATTGAGGCTTATTTCTTTATACCTAAACCTTTCAGAAGCCTGTGGACAAGACGCGGCGGTGGCTTTCACAGGTCAAGTGGCAGTAGCAGAGACGCCGCCAGCGCTTCGCTCGCTTCACAATGAGGTGCGGCGACTACAGGCCGCGCTGGACGCTGAGAGGTTCGACAGGAACTATCTACAGGAGGAACTCGCCAGAACCAACTTGAAAATGGAAAAACTCTGTAAGTATACATAATAATACAGGTGCAGAATTTTCACTCAGCAAAATCATTTAAATTAATAACGACCATTGCTATCACACAATAAAGTATAGGTAATTCAATTTGCCCGGCGCTAATATTATTTACAGCGTTATTCACCTTGCCTCTGTTCCCATTGCATAACTTTACTCCCATTGCATAACTTATCTCTTTGCACTAAGTTAGCCCATTGACTTGTCAGGATAGATTTCCAGGTGCAGGCATACAACTCTAATAAGAGAATGAGATTTTCACTTTTAGGTTGAATGTTATTATCTTATGTTAGGGATAATAACTAGGACTGGGCTTAAAATGCTCTCTGAGGCACAGCTTATTTATTTTAGTTATGAATAAATATTTTAGTTATAACATACTTGTTATATCTACAGTGAAAGATAAGGAGCAGTACAAACAAGACATAGTAAACTTAAAGGCCAAGTTGTCCACTTGTGGGCAAGATAGCAATGTCCAAGACACAGAGGTGTCTAACAACAATTCAGTCAAGCTTGTCAAACAGCTGGAGCAGACGGAACAGAGACTGGTAGCTGTACAGGAGAAGTTGGACGATGTGCAATATGAGAGGGATATGTATAAACATAAGGTAAGTTGACAAAAAATACCAAGCAAAGTACAGATAAACACTGATGGTATCAAACTAACTAATCGTCAAGCCATTGAAAATTAGGAGGCTTAAACAAGCAACCTTATGTGATATCAAATCACCATCAAAAACTACACTTGATGTATCATTTATTGAATAAAAAAAAATGAGTTTATTGTATTGTATTACTATTAAAATTACTAACGTTTAATAATGACATTTTGTTTTGTGTTTGGTAAAATGTATAAGGCTCGATTTTCTCTATTCCATCACATTGTACCTGCATTTAATGGTGAATAAAATAAGTTATTATTAAATAAAATTAGGGGACTCTGGTTATAGCTGTAACATTGATGAAAAAAAACTGGCAAAAGGAAATCTTACATTATTGAATAGCTGATGCCCAGGACTTGAACTTCTAGCAAATATAGGTTTTTAAGAATTCCATGGAAGCCATGATTTCCAAGATAAAAAAAAACTGGCCACTTCTATATTTCACATGAGTGGCCAAAAGGGGTTTCTTTTGCTTTTTATTTTTAATTTTTGGATTTAATTCAAAATTCATTAGAAAATTGACCACACATTAAATGACTGAGTTCTTATCACTTTTCTTTTTTTGGGAAAGTTAAAAAACAAAATCAATTCATTAGAGTGTAGACATATTTTAAATTTTGTAGCTAGAGGAATTGAAACGCGATCGTGATAAATGGATAGCAACAAGTCAGGAGGAAACATCCAGAGCATGCCAGCTTGCTGAAGAATTAGAGACGGAGCGAAAAAACGTGCATTCCTTGAGGGAGCTTGTCGCAGAGTTGAGGCAACACAATCGCCTTAATGGCGTTGATACTAGCCAACTAGAGTGCGATGATCTTGACGCGAGCGTGCGATCGCTGCATAATACATGTTAGTATACAGTTTTGATTATAACTGATGCCCACATCTTCGCAATTTTATATGTATTTAAAACTATTTTATGGTGATAGTTTACTGGTTAAGAATTAAATATCACTCGCTTAAATCGCTAATGTAACACCATTTATGTACCTGCAATCAAGCAATAAATGATTTGATTTGATTTAACGGTGACAGAAAACACAGTGAGGAAATTGAGTTTGTTTGTTTGTCCTTCAATTATACAGCAACAGAGCAATTGATCAATGTGATTTTTGCATATTTTATTGGGTATAGTTGACAACCTGGAGAGTGCACCCTTTATTTTTAAAAATAAAGGGTTTCCAAGAGATTTTTAAAACATAACTCCAAATGGATGAAGTCACAGGCAAAAGCTAGTAATGAAATATAACTTTCCTCAAAAAGATTTATATTGTTGCAGCTGTATGTAGTGAAGCTTGTGCCAACGTCATAGAAGTACAATTAGGTGAGGAACGCGCTAAAATTGTTTTACTGGAACAGCAGATTAAACTGTTGCAGGTTTGTTTTATATTAAATTTTTATCTAAATTTTTTTTTTTCATTTATTGTTTTGTTCATCAATTAATTATTTTATTAGGAACAACTTAATGAGGTAACAAAAAAATCTAATGAAGAAAGTCGAAACCTATCTAAAATAATTTCTGAGAAAGACACAGATATATTTAATTTAAAACACCGTGTTAATGAGGAAATAGAGGAAGGGAACCACTTGAAGTTGCGCTATGATGAGGAAGTTACAAGATTAAACAATGAGGTTACTGAATTGGAGCAAAGGCTACAAGGAAATGGGGAAAATTCTAGAAGAATCATTGATTCAAAGATGAAAGAAATTCAAATTTTGCAAGAAGAGAAATTATCTCTCTTACATAGCCTAACAGACGAAACTACTAAACTTGAAAGTATAATACAAAAATTACATTCTGATCTTGATGTTGAGAAATCTACAAGACTCAAAATGAAAGAAGAGTATGAAACTAAAGTGATGAAGTTGAATGAGAAAGTGTTGAACAGAAATAACGAATTGGTGGAACTACAAAATAAAATATGTGAAAATGGTGATGCAATAGAAAAATTACAATTTGATTTGAGAAAGGAGAAGGAGTCCAGAGGAGAATTAGTTAACAAATACAATAACGACATAACGAATTTAAACACAAAAATTCAAGCATATGAGGATGATTTGAGACGAAAAAATGATGAAATTACTTATTTAAAAGAACATTTACAAGAATGTAATTTTTACAATAAACAGTTGGAGAAAGATGTTGAAAATCTAAGTTCTTGTCTTGCAAATTGTAAAGATGATAACCGTGTTTTAGAAGAATTTAAAACAAAATTAATAATAGACATTCAAAACAGAGATTCAAAGATTGAAAATATGCAAAAAGAAAAGGAATGTCTTGAAAACGAGTTTATTGAAAAGAACAAGAAGTTACAATACAATTTAGATGAAATAAATGCTACAGTGGAAGCTTTAAGAAATCAATTACAAAATGAGATTCAATATAAGATAGGGGTTCAGAATGAATTACATGAGATGGAACTCTGCAATAAAAAATTGACAGAAAATATTAATGACTTAAATGAACAATTGACTACATTAAAAATAAACCATAATGAAACAGAACAAAGTTTATCTAATGAAAGAAAACTTAAAACGGAATTGCAGAAAACCTGTGAATATTTAAACACGACCATTGAGAAATTAAACAAAGATAATACTGAAAAAGAAACTAAGATAAATACTGTTGAAGATTCTCTAATTGAAGCGAAAACAAAATTTGATGGACAGTGTCGTGAAAAAGATAAAGTTATAGATACGTTGAATATTAAATTGACATCTGAAATAAAAAACTTTATCGGTTTAGAAAAAAGTTTTGATGTCATTCGAATGGAAAAAGAAGACTTAATAAAAGACCTTAATGATAAGTGTAATATCATAATCAACTTACAAAATGAAATTCAAAAACTATCTCACAATGTTAAAGAATCCGAAAATAGTAAGTCCAAATACAAATGTCATTAATTCACTCTTTTATGTAATTATGAATTCTTAACTTAGTTCTTTTGTGTTTCTATTTTAGCTATAGGTGAACTCAAAAATACTATTGATGAAAAAACAAAAGCGTATGACCATATTCAAATGATCTATGATAAAGAAACAACAACGTTAATGACAAAATTAAACGAAATGGAAAAATCACTTAAAGAACTGCGATCAAAGTCAAATAATACAGTACAAGCTAAGGATTTACAAATAGAAACCTTGAAAATGGATATCGAAAAATTACAAATAACTTTACAACAAGAACGTGTGAAATCTTCTGTGATTGAAAAAGAGAAAGTAGTTCTTTTACAGAAGTTAAATGAAGTCAATAGTTACAAAGCTAAATGTGAAAAAGAATATTTGAATAAATGCAGTCTACTCAATTCCATAAGCGCCCAATTAAATGAAGAAATTTTGAGAAAAAATGCTGAAATTAGGGATTTGAAAAATCAACTAGAGATGTCAACAAAGTCCAACGAAGACAGAATACAAGGTAAGTGTTTCATAAAGTGTTCCATAGTAAAATGTTTATTTGCGGTATTTATAGTATATTTTTATGTTATTTAAATAATACATATTTTCACTTATGTTTTTTTAGAAATAAACTCCTTAAAAAGTAACTTTAATCAAGCTATGGAAAATGCTAAAGATATTACGATGAAAAAAGAAATAGAGATAGAAAAGTTATTAGACAAAATTAAATATTTAGATTGTCTGGTTCGTCAGTCCGAAAAAGAATTAAAAGCTGTTATGGAAAAAAATGCTCAAGTGGTTGAAGCGTTACAGAGGGAAAATGTTCAGCTGCACTACACTATTGAAGAAGATAACAGTAATCACGAACTATTGATCAAAGAAAAAGATTCAATAATAGAAGGGCTAGAAACACGGCTTAAAAACATAACAGACAGCATGAAACTTTTACAGAAAGAATACGAGAATGATAAATTTGTTTGGGAAAAACTAAAAACTGAAATGCGAGAGGAAATTGATGCTAAAGCAAATGAAATAATTCGCTCTACTAACAAAATTACATCTGCTGAATCAAAGATACGTAACTTAGAAGCCTTAGTTCATATTTTAAGCAATGAGAAAGCTGAATTAACTGCACAAATAACTTCACTACGCAAAACGTGCACCGAAGGTGCTCATACTAATGATAAATTAAAAGAAAATCTTCTGGCTGAAAAGGCTATAACAGACACTTTAAAAAGTGAAAAACAAAATTTAATTAAAGAAAAGGAGTACTTGCTTAAAAAAATAGCTACAGATGAATCTGCTTACAAAAAAGTTACATCAGAAATAGACAGTTTGTTAAACGAGAAAGCAATATTAATACAAGAACTGACAGAAGAAAAATCAATTAGAAAAATAGCAGATGAAGGTAAGGGTGCACTTTATGTTGAAAATCAAGAAATAGGCAATAAGTTACGTATAGTTGAGGATATAAAAAATACTTTATTGCAAGAAAAAGAATGTCTTACTCAACAACTTGTTGAAGAGAGACTTGCTAAGAACTTAGCTGATCAAGAGAAGAAGAATGCTATTGATTTGAAAGCTAAAATAGAAGATAAATTATCAGCAGAGACATCTCTGAGGGTCGAATTGGAAAGGAAAAATGAAAGTCTGATACAGGATATCCAACATCTTGGGAAACAATATGCAGTGCTTGAAAAAGAAAAAATGTTACTTAAAACTGAGAAGGAGATGCTAACTGAATCATATAATGAATTGAAAGCGTCACTTGATAAATTAACATTAGAGAAAACTAACCTATTAGAAAAAATATCAGATTTAAACCAAAAACTGGTTTCAGAAATTACTAGCAATAGAGATATAATACAGAATACGGTAATCGATCACGAACGGTTAAATACCGATTACAATGGTATGTATGTTCTTGTGTTGAAATAGTATTTCATTTTCATATTAAAGTAATAATGAAGCCAGACACTCTCCAACTAAGCGTAAAGCTTGTGCTAAGACTAGGTACGACAATGGTGAAACGTCGGAGTTTGAACGATTTTCAGTCCACTTTTGCACCTTGCCTGACCTTTACACACTATTGAGGCGTTTAATTTTATTAACTAACTAGCTTTTACTGCGGCTCCGCTCACGTTAAATTTCAATTTTTCAATCCGCTTTTTAACCCCCTTGGGGTTGAAATGTTCAAAAATTCTTTCTTAGTGGATGCCTATATGATAATAGTTATCTGTATGCCTTTCAGCCCGATCCGTCCAATGGTTAGAGCTTTGTATTGATAGATCAGTCAGTCAGTCACCTTTGCCTTTTATATATTAAGATTTAGTAAAACTACATATTAATCATTATAAAATGAATTGGATTGTTTTTAAACAACGTTACTATATAAGTTTTATTTAAATAAGTTAGCACTTCTGTTTTTATTTCAGCTCTCAAAGAAGATAAACAAAAACTCTGTACTATTTTAAATAATGGAATAAACAAAGTTTTCGACAACATAAACAGTGATAACTCATGTAAAGACCTCCTCAGTAAATATGATAATATTTTAACTCCCAGTGCAAGCGATGTAGACAAATGTGATGTTGTTTTCAAGATTATTAACAATTTAGTTTCGGAATTGAAATTGAAGGAGAACTTGGAGAAGGCATTAGAAAAAGAAAGAACGGTCGTCAAACAAAAGGAATTACAAATCACGCTACTCAAGGACGAAGTTCAAAAAGTCGTTGAGGACAAAGTTCAGGTTTTGGAAAAAGCCGTTAAAGATTCTAAAGCCGGTAAGTCTCTAAGAAGGCCGGGAAAACATTTTTATTGAAGAACTGTTGATCGCGATTTTTCATTAAACTTGATTTTTCATTGAGTAATAGAATAATTTTTTTTTAATTTTTTAAAATTTTCATTAAGTAATTTCAGTAATAGAATCTGATCAATAATAATGTTTTTATGATTATCTGAAGCAATTAGTAGATGCGCTTTAAACTGGTTATTTCTCTATACAAATGTAGAAAAATAATGACTGTATTATTTGATACAAGTCATAAGTAACGAGCTTCGAAAGATCCATAATTTAACATTAAACACAACTTTAACTTACTTAAGTTGTTAAGTTAGTATTTTGTTATGAAAATGTAAAATAGTTAAAATAACTTTTTCTTTGGAAACAATCTTTTCAAGAACACTGTTCCCAACTTGGTGCTTGTGAAATAGCAAGCTCTATAATTAAGTTAAAAATATAAATCATTTTTCCAGATCTACTTAAACAAAAGGAAAATTATAAAATACTGTTGGAAACTAATGAACGGGACATTCAGCAACTTCAACTAGAAAATCAAGCGCTACGCAATGAGTTAGATGACGTCAAAGTACAACTAGATGTCAAAGTACACTCCCTCAAAGATAAATTAATCGACAATGAAAATTTGACTGACAAATTGAAGAAAACTTATGAATGTCAGATTGATAACTTAAATATGATGATTACTAAATTAACGAACTATTTAAAAGAGAAAACAGCGGAATTAGAGGCGTTAAGAAATGACAAAGAAAGGTTACAACATGTTATAGAAGACTATACCGCAAGTGAGTTTAGTATCAGTTTGGAATTAGTCCATATTAATTGGTAGTAATTTCATACTAATCATTTTTTTTTTATGTTAGCAATTAGCAATTATACTGCTATGGATTGTTTGAAAGATGAACCTTTATAAAAAGTTTTGAATTCATAGTTTCGATATAAATCATTTCATTTACAGCAATTTATTCCTGTGTGTTCATTTAAATCAGTCCAGTGATTTAGCCGTAAATAGATAAGAAACATGCACACGCCATAGTACCATATTATACTTATATTACATATTTATTCACTAATTCTGTTTAATTTATAGCCATCAAAACCTTAGAAGAGGATCTGAGAGCCCAGAAACAAAATCAAGAAAAACTTTTAAACGAGTTTGAATCGGAAAGACTAGTGCTTCAAAATATGGTCACCGTAACAGAATCAGTAATGGAAGATCAAAAAGTCAGCCTTAATAAAATAATCGCTGAACATACAAAAGCAAATCAAATTTTAGAAGAAGAAATAAAGAATTTCAAACAGATTGCTGAGACTGAACGAAAAAATACATTAATACAATTACAAGATAAAGGAGAAGCGTTTAAAACTGTTTTCAAAGAACTTACAGAAGTGCGTAAAGAAAAAGACACTCTTGAGAAAGAAATGGTCTCTCAAAAAGAATCGCTTGAAGAGAAAGTTGCGAAGTTAATGGAAGACGTATGTGAAAAAATGAGTAAAATAGAAACTTTGACGACTGAAAATAAAGAGATTCGCGAAAAATTGCTGGAACAAAGTGAAGGTAAGTAGTATTTGAAAATCCTAAATAGTTCAATAATTAAAAGAGATTAAGAGAAGATTTCATTATAATATACAGATTACAATAATATTCATGTTTTAGGTATAACTTCACTAGAAGAACAAAACAACGAATGGAAGATCAAAAATGACACTATGGAAGTAGAATTTGGCGACAAAGTCAAAAAATTGCAAGACGATTTGGATAAACAGTGTAAATGTACCAATGAATTAGAATTTTTACTTAAAGATAAAGAAAAAGAAAACCAAGAATTATTTGAAAATATAAATAAACTCAAAATGGAAACAGTGGAGTTGGAAAAAGAAAAGTTGACGATTGAAAATGAAATGGGAAATCTATGTAAAGAACTTAAGGAATTAAATTCAAGTCTTGAAAAAAGATTACAAGAAAATAGTAATTTGTTGACACATTCAAACAACGAAATCTTCGAACTAAATAAAGCAAATGAAGACATGAAGACAAGTATGTTTTACTTTTAGTATATTTGTTTTTACTTCTATTTTTAACTTGTCTAAGGTGATATGAGCCGTTTATTGGCATATCTCTCTTCATCGACCGCTGAGTGACTCTGAATCTCATTATGACGTTCTTAGTTAGGTTAGCTACCGTTGTGCAGAAAATATATATGATTAATAAATCTTCTATATATATGAAATTCAAAGTCCTGACTGACTGACTGACAGACTGAGATATCAACGCACAGCCTAAACTACTGAAGTTAGAAACTTGAAATTTTTACAGTTGGTTCCTTTTATGACGTAGGCGCACACTGAGAAAGAATTATTGGAAATTCCACCCCTAAGGGGTTTAAATAGGGGATGGAAGTTTATATGAAACTCCGTCATTTTTCAAGCTGTTTCCATCAAAGTTGGTATTTGAGCGTTCAGTTAAAAATAAAAAAGTACGTGTGTCACAGTTTTTGAAAATTCCACCCCACAATCTAATTCCACGCGGACGAAGTCGCGGGGACAAAATCTAGTTATATATATAGGATATGATGTATTTATAAATAAGTAGCAGTATTTGAGTGGTCTAGTTTTAATTTTCAAACTATATTTTTGGTGTTCGTAATGTCTATTTTGTAATTTCAGAGATTACAGAATTAGAAAATGTTTTACAAGTAGAAGGACAAAAGCTTGAAGAACAAGCTAAAGACCACATGAATATAACTAACAAATGTTCTATTCTTGAAGAATATCAGAAAAAAGCTGAAATAGAATTAGAATCGCGTCTTAAAGAAATTAACACCCTTCAAGATGAGGTAAAAGCTTTAAAATTGGAAATAGAAAAAGACACGAATGAAAAGGATATAATAATTGAAATGTTAAAGAAAGAAAAGGACGAAATTATAAAGGATTTATATACTGAGTTAATATCAGAAAAAGAATGTTTGGCAGATGCGACAAAACAAATCGAAGTAAAGGAATCCGAAATTCAAGGGTTGAGAAAAATGTTGTACGAAATACAACAGAAAGGGGAAACAATTAGCATTTTGAAAAACGAGAACGAAAAATTAATTAGAGCTATCGGACAAAGGGAGACGTGTAAGTTTATATTGCCTTGTTTATTTATGAAAATAGGGAACCGGGCGAAAGTTGCTAAACTAAGAAACTACTTATTGAAGAATGCAAACTTTGTATTGCGTCATTTATAAGAAAAACTTGAAATACAGTGTAAACTATAACAAAATGATGAGAAAAACAAAAAAAACATTACTTCAGTCTAGATTCATTAATATTCTGTAACGCTAGAAAATAGTTTGAGAATTGATATTTCTTTTATTTTTCTTTAAAGAGTTTACACTGGTATCAAAGTAAGCAGCCTATTTTGCTGTATATAATTAAAACCATTATAATCGTATGTAGTAATTATTGGCTTAATGACGTTAAATGTATCATACCTATAATATATCTTAATATCAATACAAAAAATTAGTAAATTAATAAAATATTTATTAGTATGGATTAGGTACTTTTATTTTACACAGTAACATTTATCCCTGAAGATAATAAGTCTTTTTTATGAGAAACAAATAGATAAATAGCGAATATAGATGCGCAATGTCTAAATTGACATATTGTCAGACGCCAATCTTTTTGAATACTCTGAAATAAGCCGCGTCGCCTTACCGTGCAAGTCTGCTCAGACTGTTTATTTAAATTTATTTATTTATTTTGGACAACAAAAACCCAATTTCATTACTAACAATATAAACTTGTATCTTTCGGTGAATTATCTGTCGGTGGATTAGTATTCAAAAAGATTAGCGAGAACTATAATTGAGCCAACTTGATGGTAATGATCAAGTTAACAATCATTTTCAGTTGCCGTCGCCAGCCATGAGAATTCGAGTCCACAATTAAGACAAGAGCATCGCGACCTGCATCACCAGGTAGATACCACTTCCACAGACTACTCTTCTATGGAGAGCTATAAGACCATCTCTGACCTAGAAAAAATCATACAGGACAAAAATCGGACAATAACCACCCTCCAAAGCGACATCACCTACTTAAAATCTCTCGTAGCCGAATCGGAAAATAAATACCTCGACGTCGCTAAGAACTTGGAAATGAGCAAGGAGAACTGCCAGCAGCTGTCTAGTCAACTCAAGAAGATCGTGCACCAGAAAAACGAAGAAATAGCAGACCTCAAAAAGCAAGTCACCAAAATGAGCGTCACCGAAAACCGCGCGTCGCAAATAATCAAAGTGTCCGCCAAGTACCAGGCCATCATACTGAAGAGGATAGCAGAAATCAAGTCCAATACGGTCTTAAAGGAACTGACGAATTTCGGGAACACGAATTGCGACAACGATCTACGAAAAAGCCTGACCGCTGGAACGATAACAATGGAGGATCTGGAAAACTTCCTCGAAACCACCGAGAGGCACATCCGACGTTGCTCAGAAAAACAGATCGCACTACAAAAAGAGAGAGATAGACTAATCGAAGTGAACAGGATAAACGAATCTGAAATAATTAATACGAGAAAGTTCCTCACTGAGCTTTCGGTTAGCATCAAAACGTTTAACTCTGTGAAGGAATTGTACACGCAAAAGTTGAGTCGAGTTGTGTCCGTACAGAGGACGGTCAGGCGGGAGATACTGAGTCTAGACGGACGCATCACCGACGCGGCTATGGGGAAGTTGGAAAGGGGATATTCTGCCGTGATGCAGGATTTGGCCGAGTGTACAATGAATTTGGAAAGGTGGATGGAACGCTGCGTGACAAGGACGATATCTTCCGAGAAGATTAAGCAAGCGTTTACAACTGACGCCGAGCGCGCTTCTCTTTCTTCTGGAAGTTTTCAGAACGCGGGGTTAGAAGTCCAGTTGGAAGAATTGCAGAACTCGTTCCAGAAGATTCTGGAAGAAGTCGCGCGCGCGCAACAAGGTGAAGGGGCGAAAGACGCCCAATCCGTTACCGTTATGGAGGTTCGGGCGGAATACGAGGACAAACTCAACAGGATGAAGGCGAAAATGGTCAGTATCCTCCCCATACTGTTCTTGATCCTTGCCTATCAGGTTCTTTGGTGGTTCTACTTGCAAACGGACTATTGGTGATTGACATATACCGTGTGCGGTACGCTTGGGCTGTTTTGACTTGTGAAGTCGTTATTTATTCAATAAAGTGTGTTTTAATGGATGCTTTTTGTTTTATTTTCAACTGTTTTTTTTTTTTTTGCGAGTGTTCATTAAAACATAGATTAGAACTACACTAAAAAGGTAATTAGTGTTTTTATATAAAAAAGAGCATGTTGCACGACCTTTTTGCGTTTTTTGTTTCGATTTTTAAGCATGTCGCATATTCTGGCTTCCTA
The DNA here is from genome assembly GCA_038048805.1 of Hipparchia sbordonii. NCBI lineage: Eukaryota > Metazoa > Arthropoda > Insecta > Lepidoptera > Nymphalidae > Hipparchia > Hipparchia sbordonii. Next base: position 3,159,875 of record CM076113.1, read on the forward strand.
TTCCTAACTCTCGTTTTTTATGTCTAACGCGATAAAACTTTTTCAGAAACAACTGTACCAAGAGCAAATAACAATGTTCAAGGAAAAGCAGAATGAAGAGATAGCAAGGTTGGAGACTGAGTTAAAAAAGACTCGGAACAAATTGCTAGAGTGTGAGGAACATATCAAGTCTTTGACCACCGAGCTGTGGACGGTTGGAGAGAAATACGTCATGAAAAAGGATGAAGCTGATTGGCTGAGGAAGATGCACAGATCTGGCTCGCTCATGTCGTTGCAACACGTTCATTCGGTGTGTATTTTATCCTTTATAATTGGTTACACCGGTCATAACACTAGCTGCCGATAATTTATAATCCTTAAATAAACGTATCTTAAGAAAGAAACGTAAAAAGAATGTAGAAACAAAAATTTATACTTTGTAGCGGGTAGTTTTATAAAATAACTTTTATGGTACGATTAAGACGCCCAAGAAAAATCAGGCCCTAGCGGAATTACGCTCGATTTGCTCGATGTATTCAACAGTGGGGTTAATGACATTAGCGTCAAAGTAAAATGAACCTTAAAAGTATTATTTTAAAGTCACAAATTCAGTACAACCGATTTTGGTTTGGAGCATAAGAATGCATGCACGAACTTGAGCTCTAATTCAATGTGTTTATGGTTCATTTTACTTTGACGCTAATGTCATAGTTTACGAATACGATCAATCGAATTAAATCTTAAACTAACCCCACAGTGAGTTACGGTTAATTTTACTTTGACGCTAATGTCATAGTTTACGAATACGATCAATCGAATTAAATCTTATACTAACCCCACAGTGAGTTATGGTTAATTTTACTTTGACGCTAATGTCATAGTATACGAATACGATCAATCTTTGATTCTCACGATTCTAGCTAAGCTACGAATACACGAATCCATTTTTATGCACTATAAGTTTAATGAAAAAAAAAAAAAAATTATTTCAGGCCATTGGCCCATAGTTGTTAGTAAAAAAAAAAAACAATTCACTATGTTAGTATAGGTAGTATAATATAATAATATTTTAAGAAAATAATGATAAAATTGGCATTGTATTTTGTTAATATGCTTTTGGATAAATAAATAAATATAATTATTATCTTAAATCTTATACTAACCCTTCTGTCGTGGTCTGGTCGAATGGGGTGATGAATGAAGTGTTTATTTTCAGTCGGGCCTCGTCCCTCCGCAAGAGGAGCGCGGCCGACCCTCCGACACGCACTCCCTCCGTTCGCTGCCCGTCAACAACAATAACACGAAAGGTAGTTTCATTGTCCAATAATTTCTATTAGTTTACATCGTAGAAAATAGACGCAAAAACAAACACACATGCACACGCACGCACGCACGCACACGCATCCACGCGAACACACGTGAATATCTCAATTGTTTTTATTTTTACTTTCATTTCTAAAAACTACCCTAAATTAACAATCATTTTTTTGTAATTTTTTTTGGTTATGAATTCTCTGTTAAACTTTATATTTTTTAATTCAAATAATATACTCATTTTTGGCTTGATTTAAGAACCAAAATAATCTTGTAAAATTATGTTGTAAACGCTGTTGATTACAAATTACCAATAAGTAAATAAAGGACGATGGGTAAAAACGTCCCCAGCCACCAACAGATTTGAAACAAGTGTCATCGGAAGCGTCTACCAGAATGAACATGGTTCATACTGCCTATAAAAGTTTTCAGATCGATCTGCAATGATGCTAGATTAGTGCATGCGAAGACACGATTTTCAGCGCGCCACCCCCTGATCCTCGCGCCCTAGGCTGCGGCCTAATTAGTCTAAGGGTTAATCATTGGAAAATTTGGATAATTTATTATAAATATTAATTGACAAGCAGAATATGCTTTTACGCATTTTTGCCGTCTTCGAAGGGCGAACCCGCAACCTCAACGGGTACCTCCTATTGTTCATGTTTTGGAATAGGGAAATGTTGCCATGGACAAAAACAGCTGACTCATAAATGAAGAGAGATGGGAAAGTTAGAATTTGGAGCTCCTGAAAGTGTGGCTTACAACTATCAGTCCAATGGAGGTTACGTATTGCTCTGATGCAACGTTTCTGAGCCCTGAAAACTTTCTCACGGTCTACCGAATTTCCCCAAAACATAATGCCATATCTCAATATTGACTCGACATATCCTAAATATGTTGTACGCAATGTTTGTGTGTTGGCCCTGTTCATTCTCGTCTGTCGCTGCAGAGCGTCGCGGCCTGCACATGTCGGACGAGGAGGGCGAGGTGTTCGACAACCGCTACCTGCGCGAGCTGTCCGAGACGCCGCGCCGCGAGGACGCGCCGCCCGCGCACCGCCTGAGCGAGCTGCGCTACCGGAACTCGCTGTGCCCGCCGCACCTCAAGAGCTCCTACCCCGCCGAGACGCAGTTCGCGCCCGCCATACACGAGGAAGACATCAAGGTGACAAAAATCTTCTTTACCTTACTACGGCAAAGCCAAAAAGCAGTCTATGTAATATTGGGAATTTGGTTATGTTTTCGTCGGATTCTACTACAGCATTACGTAAACAAAACAAATGAAGAGAAAACATCTGAAGCATGTTAAATAAATGATTGAATGAATGTATAGTATCTTAATGCAGCCGTAAAAAATTTCGCGCTTGCTTCGCTCGCGAACATTTCCTTTATGGTTTCATATCGTAAATATCAATTATGGAATACGTTATTGAACCACTTACCATGGCACATCATTGGACTCCATCTACCAACTCCTCAATCCTGTTGCTGCTGAGTACGGTGGGGATTTATAAACTATCGATTGTTAAATAATATTTTGTATGTACCGAGAATATGGACTACATAGTGGCGTAGTGTAATAGTAGAAAAATATGGGCTCGGTTCGCTCGCGAAAATGCTATTTTAGGTACCGATTTTGCTATAGTAGGTACCGATTAGTGTGGACTGGAATTTCTCTTCGTTTAACTATAACAAAGCAATTTGTAAAATCTTTGGACGCGGACGAAGTCGCGGTCATCAGCTAGTATGTGCAAATAAATGCATTTTCATTTGTAACAGAACTTACGTCCATAATGTAGTATATATGAGAGTAAAAATAGTTCATTATAAAAAATTCCACTTCATTGCATCGCCCACTTTTTGTATAATAATATTGTATTTAATCGGACATCATAACATGAGGGGACTAAAGTGAATATAACTTACTTACTAGCCGTTGCGCGCGACTTCGTCCGCGTCAATTTCTGTTATTATGATCGCGATTAAGAAGGTTTTAAAATAATATATTTTAAATATGGATAATTTTAACCGTTTTTGCAACATTTTTCACTGATGCTTCGCTCCTATTGGTCGCAGCGTAATGTTATATAGCCTAAAGCCTTCCTCGATTAATGGACTATCCAACACAAAATGAATTTTTCAATTCGAACCAGTAGTTCCTGAGATTAGCGCGTTCAAAAAAACTAACTCTTCAGCTTTTTATATTAGTATAGATAAGGGCGATATCACACGATATTCGACGCCCTTTAACGTTATAGAAAGTCATGTTTCAATTATTTCTAGGGTATATGCATGTATATTTTATGATTAGAGATATTTTTTCTTTAAGAATTCATTTAAAAATTCACTTTACAGAAAAAAAATAAAAATATCTAATTAATAATTTAACAATTTGTATCGGCAATCCTATGATTGCCATACATATCTATACACAGTGGCGTGCGCACTGCACAGGATGTACTACAGGGTAGGCAGATGATACAAAATGGAAAAAATCTTCTGTGCGAATTATAAAAAATTTAAGGGTAGGTACAAATTATAAAAAGCCTACCCTTAAGTTTTTATAACTCTTACTGGCGATTTTCTCCATTTTATATCATTTTTCCGCGTGATGCCTACTCTGTGTGCACGCCACTGTCTATACATAACTATTTATGTATATCAGGCTCAATTAAAGATTTTGGACATTGAAAAATAGATTTATTAGCGTAATTTATAGTTTTAGTAGCTTTTGCTCGCATCTTCGCTCACGTTAAGTTCGATTTTTCAAACCCTCATTTTAGCCCCTTAGGGGTTGAATTCTTGCCTACGTCATGTATGCCACATTTCAGCCCGATCCGTCTAGTGATTTGAGTCTGTGCGTTGATAGATCAGTCAGTCAGACCTTTTTCTTTTATACAGGGTGTCCCACGGCTATGCCACATGGAGGGGAAGTACCTTAAATATTATAGATGGAACATTTTACTGAAAGAAGACTTCATTTCAATTTAAAAAACAATTTAAACTGCATTCATAGATTTTTAAATAATTGCCTGGTTGAACCGGGACTCGAACCCGCTATACGAGAAAAAAAATTAACCTGTATCTTTATCATACCGATCGGAAGGCTTCATCATAAGGATTATTTTTTGTTAAATAACATAGCATGAGAAATAAAAGGAAGACCATGAATTTTAGCCTTTGATGTAAAATTTTCCTTCAATCCTGCTGCAACAGAGCTACGAATGGCAGCGGGACTGAAGGACAAACCAATAAATCAACAAACAAACACACTTTCGCATTTATAGGTAATATAAGTAAGGATTAGTAAGGATAGTAAGGATCAGGAAATGATGCGTACTTCTCAAGTGGGTACTCATTAGTAATAGTTCATGTCAGTTGTATGTCGATACGCCAATGTCAGCTTTTCATTTTTCTGAAAAAAATTTTACATCAAAGGCTAAAATTCATGGTCTTCCTTTTATTTCTCATGCTATGTTATTTAACAAAAAATAATCCTTATGATGAAGCGTTCCGATCGGTATGATAAGGATACAGGTTAATTTTTTTTCTCGTATAGCGGGTTCGAGTCCCGGTTCAACCAGGCAATTATTTAAAAACCTATGAATGCAGTTTAAATTGTTTTTTAAATTGAAATGAAGTCTTCTTTCAGTAAAATGTTCCATCTACAATATTTAAGGTACTTCCCCTCCATGTGGCATAGCCGTGGGACGCCCTGTATATTTTGGAGATTATGAGATGAAGCCTACATAAGATCGTATTATAATAAGGTTCGTTTTCCAGTGCGCGGGCGGCGCGAGCATGTCGCTGGGCGGGCGGCAGCGCAAGGAGGTGGGCATCACGGCGTACAAGAAGCCCGGCCCGCCCACGCCCAGCAAGCAGGCCGGCCGCCTGTCCGCTACGGTCAGTATCCATACTTATTTGACCCCGACGAAAAAGGGATTCTTTTGGGTTCTCCCAATTTTTCAGCTGTTCTTTTGGATTCATCCAATTTTTCAGATGTTCCTTTGGAGTCTCCCAATTTTTAGCTGTTCTTTTGGATTTATCCAATTTATCAGCTGTTCTTTTGGGCTCTCCCAATTTTTCAGCTGTTCTTTGGGTTCTCCCAATTTTTTTACCCAACTACAGCAAAGCCAAAAGGAAGATTTTAGCAATCTATGCAGGTATGTATTATAATTTAGTGTGACTATTTACGAATATTTCACCGTAGCGAAAGAATTACTGACCCGATTTTGATGAATGAGGTGCCAATAGATTCGTTATGATGGTCCAGGTGACATGGGCTACACAAAATTTACAATTTTTAAATACAGTGTAAACTCTTTATAACGTTATCCTTTATAACAATAAACTCCCTGTAACGTTGAAGTGAGCCCAACTTGGTTGGTTTGCGTTAAAACCCACATATTGAAACACTCTTTATAGCGATACGCCATTCTCTATTACGAAGAAATGTGTTCATATTTTTAGACAGTAAATATTTATTATCGGTATTATTGTTTCTCTTATGTTATCAGGTAACAAAAGTCTTTGAAGCTCCGAAACATCCGAGGTCGGTCTAGCTTTTGTTATCCTTAATTGCCTTGACGCATTGTTTTCTCGGAAGTGATGGTCTTCGACCAAGCATACTGGGTACCTATCGTATTATCAGTCGTAAACCTACTTTGAAACTGTTAATATGGCCAACATTTATTATCTAAGACATACATATTAAAAATTCTTGTTAATTTGGTTGTTTTTTTGTTAGCTCCATATAACGATAACTCTCTATAACGACAAAAAATGCTCAGTCCCTTGAGTTTCGTTATAAAGAGTTTACACTGTATTTTTTTTTCCGTCATGTACAGGATTCGGAACTACGCGAGTCTTTGCGCATCGAGGTGGACCCGTCTGCGTCCCGCAAGACTAGCACTCCCTCCCGGATCCGCGCGCTCTTCCGATCCGCCAAGAATGATACCACGGAAGTGAGTTGTGAAGTGACGGCACGCTTTTTTATTTTTAACCGACTTCCAAAAAGGAGGAGGTTATCAAGTCGGCCGGTATTTTTTTTTTCTATGTATGTCCATCAATTACTCCGGGGTTTCTGGACCGATTCACGCGATTTTTTTTTCTATATCAAACGATAGACGTCCATTATGGGCCTCATAAAAAGGCTCCGCCCGCTGAGTGATCCTGGGATCATTCACCTTTATATTTCTTTATTCTGTGATTATTATCTGATTTAATTGCCTAATTAATAAAATAAATAGCATGTCTAATCAACATGCATCTTCAAAAGTCATATATCTGTATTTATGCGCCAAATGCAAAATATATATAATTAATTCAAATACTCAAATCGAATAAATAATTTCGAAGTAATTTAGGTTTATTCAATTTGTCCTAAACTTATTTCTTCTGTTCTAAAACTTAGCAGCTATCTATTGAAGCCCATTTTGAAAACTAATCCAAAAATTTTTTAGTTTTTTGAATAAACTTTTCAAATTATTTTTTTACAGGGCACCCCGCGCAGTCGACGACTTAGCAATATATTCAGAAAGAAGTAACCTACCCACCGCCTAATATTAAAATTAATACTGCATTTTATAAATTGTTTCAGTAATAAACATTATTACTTAATTTATTTTTTTAGAACTAGTAATGTTAAAGTATAGGTAAGTAGCTGCTTACCTCCTAAATAAAGAACTTGAATCTTAATTTACTTAATTTATTATCTTATCCTACATCCTAATATCCTTTTGTCTGGTGGGAGGCTTTAGCCGTGGCTAGTTACCACCCTGCCGTCAAAGACGTACCGCTAAGCGATTTAGCGTTCCGGCACGATGGCGTGTAGAAACCGATTAGGGGGTATGGGTTAAATCTACACTGCCATACCCGTTCCAAGTTAGCCCGCTAGCATCTTAAGACTGCATTATCACATACCATCGTCAAGGACTATCTTGTCAACGAATAAAAGGATAAAGGTCGTAGCCCATTTACACGACACCGCTCCCACACAACCAAAGTATGAGACAACACTAAATAGAAAACAGCGCGCGGTACCGTTACCGTACCGCGGTGTTGTTACTGTAAAGTGCACCTCCAGAGCACGATATTAAGTCCATATTTGAATGCTCATACTTTGGTTGTGTGGGAGCGGTGTCGTGTAAATGGGCTACGACTTTAAAGGTCCTAATATAAAGATGTGAGTGTGTATGTTTGTTTTTCAACAGCTACGGATCGACATAGGTTACTTTTTATATGTAGTAAGTAGTTATATATTTAAAACAAAAAGTTCAACCTTTAATCTTTATAAGTTGCAATCAAACCTGTCCAGATATGGGATATTCCTTGGCTTTTAAATCACCTAAAGTACAGCATTATTGAGACCCTTTGACGAACAAAGTACCTATGTAGAAGATTTCCTCATCTGCCCTAAACAAACTTGTAGAATCAAGCTATTCGAAAGTTTTTAAGATTAGCATGCACTTTTTCATAGTAAATAGGTAATATCAAGAAGTTTTGCGAAACACCAGTATCTCGACGAAAACTGGTAAAGATAGCAGGTATCTATGCCTGGTACCCAGGGACCGGATAAACCGTTTAATTTCAAAACCCTTAAAAAAGGTAACCGTCAAATTGGGTAACCACAATCATTTGGGAAACCATTCTAAAAAGTAACCAAGTTATAAGGGAAACCCATTGGCTTAGGGAAACTAACCGAATGGGTAAGCGCTTACAGGGTTATTATTCTGAAAGGGAAACCCATTCCTGGTTTTGCTTTCCGCTTTTTTTTCGGGTTTCTTCCGCACCTCCCCCCACACGTGACGTGCCCCATCGATTCTGTTATTTGATTGGTCTTTCATTTAATTCCAGAAATTGCCTCGGAAGTTCGCAAGTATTACAAGAGGTTTATATTGAATTGTGATGTCTCACGATGTCTGATCAAAAAAATATAGAGGTACCTACGGGGGGTTTAAAAAACTAAACACTGAATAGCACATTATGGTACAAGTGTGTAATGTTGGTGATTACCGCTGAGAGCCATTGAGACCCGAGCCATTAGGTGAGGGTCTTAAGATAGCCGAAGACTGTTATCATCACTACACACGTGTATTGTACGACGTTTTTCAACACACTTGTGAAGAAAATAATACTAAAAAATAATTTTTCCTTAGAGTTTTCGTTTATCGGGCGTTCCGTTATATCCGGCGACGGGCGGTGTACAACATTTAAAATCATTTTCTTCATAATTAGTACTTATAGACATTTGAATTAATAAATGACTGTAATTTCAACAGTGAAAACGAGTTGTAAAAAATTTTTCGCAAAGGCGGGAAAAATTAAATAGTTTTCCTATGCACGCGCATTTTACAATGGCGATCGGCCATAGACAAAAATAATGAGGTTTTTTTTTGGGGTTCCGTACCCAAAGGGTGCCAACGGGACCCTATTACTAAGCCTCCGCAGTCCGTTCGTCCGTCTGTCCATCCGTCTGTCAGCGGGCTGTATCTCGGTAACAGGTAGACAGTTGAAATTTTCACATAATGTGTATTTATATTGCCGCTATAACATCAAATAATAAAAATTAAATTTAATTAAAAAATTAAGGGGGCTCACATACATGGAAAAGGAGTCGAAATAAAATGTAATTTTTTACCCTGGCATTATATGAATGGAACCTTAAAAAAGCGAGGCCCTATATATATTAGCCGATTTTTATTTTTGGCTTTTAGCGGACAGCGTTTTAGCCACGTACAAAATGGGGAATTTCAAATTTTCTTTATTACAGAAAAACAAAAGTTATATTTAATTTGAGCGAAGCAATGGCTGGATCATGCGTCATGCTCGTGAACGGGTGCCGCCAGCGGGAATGGGTCTGCTTTGTGACTACCCATGTTAACATGTGTTAGGTTGTGGTAGGTGTGCATTTTTGAAACTTCTGTGTGGAAACATTGTGTGCATAGCCTAGTTTTTTTTAACAATTGTAAAAAAAAAAAAAATTTTTGAAAAGAGCAACTGCTGAGTTTCTTGCCGGCTCTTCTCAGCAGAATCTGCATTCCGAACCGGTGGTAAATTTGTGACGTTTCATAGGCGCTACAAGTTGGCCTACATGAAATAAATAAATTTTGATTTTGATTTTGAGTGAATTTTTTTTTTATTTAACACGTGCAAGTTGAAATCATTTATTTAAATACGATGTTGCATGAAATGAACAAGCAATAGGTACATAAATTTATTTGTACTATGGAACACGATATTTTTTGTATCGAAACTTTTTTAAGAACAAAGCAACTCGACCAGTAAAATAAAAAAAAACCTCTATAACTCACTTGAGAATAATAGCAATGAAAAAGTCAGTTTGATTATAGGTGTCATTGTGTGCCAAATTGCGGTGAAATTAGAGCCACTTTATGAGCAAGTGTGTTGAAAAAAAGGTTTAAAGTCTCTGACGTCTGGGAACATTAAGGTGAAATCGTAATCAAATGAGTTTTGGCACACCTCAAGTGCTTTAGCGAGCCGCGCACCCACGCGCCCTACTTGTTAAATAATATACCTACATAATAATAAAAATTCTTTTCAAAAAACCGACTTCAAACGCCACTACCAAGTATGAAAATAATTTTATTTTGTACACGTTTGTTGAAGTCGGGCGGCTTAAATAGAAACGATAAAAACCGATACGCGATGCTCGCCCGATTTTAACTAACAGTAACAAGCTCTTTTCAAAAAAAAAATTTTTTTTTAAAAGAGCAACTGCTGAGTTTCTTACCGGCTCTTCTCAGCAGAATCTGCATTCCGAACCTGTGGTTGATTTATGACGTGTCATAAGATCTACAAGTTAGCCTACATGAAATAAATTAATTTTGATTTTGAATTTGAATTTGAATTAATACGTAATAGGTAGGTGCAGACTGCAGTCCCTACCTATTTACTAATAATTACGCAATTTTATTTTCAACACACTTGCTCATAAAGTGGCTCCCGTGTCACCGCAATGAGGCACACAATGACACCTATAATCAAACTGTGACTTTTTCATCACTATTATTCACAATGCGAGTTATAGATTTTTTTTTAATTTTATTGGTTAAGTTGCTTTATTCTTAAAAAGTTTCTGTTACAAAAAAGATCGTGTTCAATATTACAAATAAATTAATGTACCTATTGCTTGCTCATTTCATACAACTTATACGTGTACGATAATTTCAATTTGTACGTGTTTAATAAATAAAACTGTCACTCAAATATAACTTATGTTTTTTTCTGTAATAAAGAAAACTTGAAATTCCCCAATTTGTACGTGGCTAAAACGCTATCCGAGAAAAGCAAAAAAAAAAGAAACCTCATTCTTTTAGTCTATGGCCGATCGCCATTAAAGGTGCGAGAGCATTCCGGAAAACTGATTAATTTTTCCCGCCATTGTGAAAAAATTTTCACAACTCGTTTTCACTGTTTTGTACCATAATGTACTATTTTACTATTATTTTCTTCACAAGTGTGTTGAAAAACGTCGTATGATATATGTGTTTATTGATGATTACCGTCCTCGGCTATCTTAAGACCCTCGCCTGACGGCTCGGCAATAGCGCCTCAGCGGTAATCACCAATGTTACACACTTGTACCATAATGTACTATTATTATCCCTAAATAATAAGTGAATCTAACAGAGCAGCTTACCTCTGATTCTCTCTCTGATTCTTTTCACACAGCTGACACTGACTTATTCCATTGTGATAAGTAAAATATCGATGCATGGCATCTTGCCTTGGTTGGGGCATTATTATTAACACGTGCTCAACTCTTTGAGTGATTACTATTCTAGTCTAAACTTCAAGTTAACAAACACTACAGCTAATAACCGCGGGCGAGGGGGCGCGCGGGCGCAAGGACTATCTACCGTAAATTGAATTTAATACTCGTATGACCTTGAAGTGAATGCGTAGGCGCGCGCAGGTACGATAAAACCTTGACTGGTTAGCCCATCGGTGCTCTCATATTAGGTACATTTTTGCAAGACAATCTGAGATCGTCTTCCTTATTGCGTTCAGCGAGCAGTTAATAGAAAACTTAAAAAACTAACATTTAAAGACTCTATTAGTGAGGTGCTAAACACTAAATTCGCTTGAATATAGGTTGTTTCAGTAAGCGCTTATGAAAGGGTTATCATGATTATTTTGTGGGTTACCCCTTCCGAATGGGTAACCCAATCAATCGGCTTTTTAGTTTTGCTTAACTACTATTTGACTTATTTTTTAGGAAACCTTTTTATAGGGTTTCCGTCTAATACGCTTACCCAATCGTACGGGTTACCCAATAATACAGGTTTTTAATTCAATTAAAGTAGCCAGCCTTTCAAAAAACCCATTCAAAACCCTAAAAAGGGTAAGCGCTGGAGGTCCCTGCTGGTACCAATCTCTATTTATCCTGAGAAATCATTTTCCACAACAATTTCACTAACTACCTAGCTATATACTTGACCAATTAGCAGGAAAAGATAATTTGGAGAGAAAGAGGAATAACATTTGGAGAATAAATAAAACTCTTAAAATTATGTAATTATTGTATTTATGAATTTCCATAATGTTTTCACATATTATACGTACTTACCAGAGTAGGTACTATTGCAGAGTACAGAATCAACAATGTTATCCTTATTCAAGTTACTCAAGTAATCATAAAAAATATAATGTTTTCGTAACAAAAAAAACTACTTATTTAATAAAGTAACTGGTGTACTTAAGTTTATTAAAAAGTATTTTACTTTTATTTTTTATTAAAATAAAAAAAATTAATGGTGTGTTATTGTTAATAATCAAGTTACTTCAACTTACAGAATCAAACAAATCAAATATTGTGACACAAAAAATAAAAATGTTTTTCATATCCAAGACTAAACTTAAAAAAATAACTGATATTATTAATCAATTAAAAGTTACAAACACAAATCAAGAACAAAATATTATTAATAACAAAAAAATGTACTTTTTGATGATTAAAAAACATCTTATAATTAGTAGAGCCTTTCCCATTCGCTGGACACTCTGCGATAAATGTCCATGCAAGCTTTAGCATCTTGCACAGAGTCATGCTCGCCCTCCTGAATGTACCTTCCTAAGTACTTACTTGCCAAGAACTGTAGTGATGGAGGTTGCCCATTATTGAGCTGAAAAAGAAAGAATAAATAAGTATTACCATCCTCTGGGGACCCCACTTGTAATTTTTAAGTATCCTATTAATATTATAAATGCGAAAGTTTGTATGTTTGTTACTCAATCAGGTCGCAACGACTGAACCGATTTGGCTGAAATTTGGCACAGAGATAAACTATAGTCTGGAATAGGACACAGTCTACTTTTATCCCGGGAAATAAGAGTTCCCGCGAGAATAAAAAAACCAATGCACGTGAACAAAGTTGCGGGTATCAGCTATAGTCTGATTTTTAATTCGGTGGAATTCTGACAGCTGTCATTTTGTAAATAGAGCGAGTTGTTTGTATGAAAAACAGTATTACCACCTGTAGTTCGATTTTACCCCAAACTCAGGACTGTCTGGCATTTGTCATATTATATCTATGTGCGGCAATTGATTTTTGTTTTTATAAGTTTTTTATTATCTTTTTTGTGGGATTTTTTAAATCTCTGGTAACATTAAGATACGTCAGAATTCCACGCAATTAAAAATCAGACTATAGTGTATTATAAATAAGTTAAAAAAAAAATGAATTATTGTAGTATTTAATTATGTAGAAACCTTGGGGGGAAAAGGGTGGGTCATAACATATGAGGGCAAAATTTAAATAAATTACTTAATGGATTAGATGGAAATATTAGGCAAAATACCTATTTAGGTATACTTTGTCACGACCTGACTGAGTCGCCCTTGACGAAAGGCTCAGAGATGGCTCGTAACTATCTCAGAGAGACAGGCCTAGGTTTTAAAATCTCAGAAAAATGAATTTCCACGGGATTTAAAAAGAAAAAAAACTAGGTATATCATTGAAAATAAGGAAAAGAAATGCCTTACCCTTTTAAATGGCTCGTATTTTGCCAAGTCACGCCGATTGTGCTCCGGATGAGACAAGCCCAAAGCATCTAAGTCGAAGTGCAGCGAGTGTCCAATTAGAACGCAACCATTGATCAGCGACTGAACCTTTCGCTGAACGGTGGCAAAGGTTTGGGCATTGTCCAAATTTGCGCGTTTTATGCCGCTGACGCAAGTCCTGTAGTCAGTCACGGGGGCTGTAGGCTTCACATACTCGTCTAGCACTGTTGCCCCGTTTTCATTGACGATGGACACCCTGGCCAGGATGCTTCTGTTCCCGCTGGCGACCATCTCACAGTCAAGTGCGTATTTCACCATTACTTTGATGCTTAAAACTTTCAACACAAAATATTTCTATTCAGTAGCAGCAGAAATGTGCCTTTAATCAATATTTTTGAATCTATTTTTAGTACTTTTTGCAAATTGAAATTGCTATTTCGAAGACGCTGACGGTTAAATAAGTAATGACTGGAATAAAGGACGGTTTGGCTTTATATAGAGCATATTTTACGGGGAATACCCAACCATAGACACTAACACACATTGAAGTACAAACTAGGGTTTGCAAATTGAGACAATATTTCAATACCGGTATTTTCGCTACTGATCTCAGATCAATACCGGTATTCCGTTTTTTTTTTTTCCGAAGAAGTTGTAGGTGTACATACAATATATAAGTTAATATTAATTATTAACTAACTACCTAATTAATTATAATTGAGTATCTAATTTTTATAACAAACTAAAAAAAACAAACACACAATAAAACAAATAGCAACAGTTAGACTGGTAAGTGACCTGCAGACAACAAATCAGAAACTATCTCCGGACCATAAAAACTTCGTACAGAACTAGATCATCTCCAGAGACCTGCACGTCAGTCGTCTGTCCCACCACGCTATTCGCTGTGTGCTGCGCGATTGGTGGCTTTTGTAGTACGAATTTGGTAGTACTCGTCGTAACTTGAATTAAAATAAATCAATTTTAACTTGTAACTGTTTCACGCAAATCTTTCGCGCTTTAGAAGATATCGTCGCGGATTCGTACGTAACGTGGACCTCATAGGGACCTTCAACTCCTCACAATAGCCTAACACTTTAAACAGCTTTAAAATTATTTGGCAAAGCTGGCAGCCAGCCCAACGCACTAGTAGTTTTTAAGCTATTGCATAGCTTCTATCGCGGGCCTTGAGCGTGGAGACCGAATCCCGAAATTCCGTAACGAAAATAACCTGACACGGGACTCCTCTCACCGCTAGATGGCGTTGATAAAAATGTTATGTAATAGCTTTACCGCGGCAGTCCCCGAGTGCCACACGTCTTTTTTTTCTTTTATCAAATCTGCGATGCTGCAATCTGTTTTATTGAAAACAATAAGTGTTCCCAATGTCCTCCAGCCTTAGAGCTCAACCCCCAGGCGACACTATTGCTCGTCGAGCCGATAACATAACGGTTGTTCTGTTCATCCGAAAAAAAAACTTGCACGCATCATCCACATGAATGAAATTACGCACGGTTTTTATTTAGTTTTAATCATAGCTAACTACTTTATTTGCGATTTATTACAAAATTAACTACCTACTTAGTTGGAATTTAATTTTTTCTAAACACTGAAAATACCGATACCGATCCCAATTTTTGTGAAATAAATACCGGTATTTTTAAATATTTGATTCGATCCGGTATTCCGATACTTTCGAATACCGAGATACCAGTTTGCGACCCCTAGTACAAATGCCTATTATAGTTATATCCTCTACACTTTTGCCTGTAGTGGTGTATTGGATGACTGTTGGCATTAAAAATATTAGTAGCAGCAAAAATTCTCTTGCGCTGTGTTTTGCATAAGTACTTATGTATAACTTTAGCTTTAATCATCTGATAAAGTAGCATCCGGTATTGCATTTGAATGAAGGACTGATCTAGGCTTGATCTAGTTTGTGTTAAAGAACAAGCTTTAAAATGTTAAGTACGCGTGATTACGCGTTTAGTATATAAAATTATATTATTATTACTAGCTGTTGGCCGCGTGGATTTAGTTTTTGTAATCCCTGGGAAACTCTTTGATTTTCCGGAATAAAAAGTAGCCTATGTTACTATCCAGGTTCTCAACTATACCCATGCAAAAAATAACGTCGATCCGTAACTCTGTTACAGCGTTATTGAAGGACAAACCAACAAACAAACACACTTTCGCATTTATAATATTATTCAGGATACTACCTACCTACTACTGACCTACTAGATAATGCCCGCGACTTCGTTCGCGTGGATTAAGAATTTTTGGATTCCCGCGGGAACTCTCTTATTTTCCGGGATAAAAAGTAGCCTATGTGCTATTCCAGTAATAAACATCATTTCAAGCTTGATCTTCTTCAAGCTAGATTCAATCTGCTTGCCTGTCTCGGAAGCCAAGAAGGAAGGAACGCTTATTTGCTCAAACCAAGGCGTACAATCTGCTTTCATGGTAAAGGCTGTAGTGACGACTATGTGACCAACCTTGCATTTAGGTCTGGCCCGGCAACTTTTGCTTTTTACACGTTCTATCATGAGGGTTCTAGATCATCACGTCAGGTCGGTGATCATTCTAATCACGTTCATAGATTCTGGTCCCGCATCCGGATTGACGGCCTATGTCTGCGTGCACACGTTTGTGTTAAACAAAAAACCCTTTAATATGTGCCAAGCACTTGCTATTCATGTGATTAACTGCAATAACCAGTATTTATTTTTATTGTTTTATCACAAGAGTTTGTATATAGCATATGAGCAACACTATAGTTAAATGGGATAAAACCAACCATAGACACACATCCTTTCATAACTTACAAAGCAGTTCTCTATACTTTCGTTTGTACTCGTACATACAGCGATAAGGAGACTGCAATACAATGTTTATCGTTATGATCGTTTCGTGGTAATCAGTAGGTAGTTGAGTCATGAATGAATCACCGACCATGCGACTTGTGTAAAACATTTTGTTGTGAAGTTTGCTTATTTTGGATGACATGGGGGGGTAGGGGATTCTAGATGATGATTACGTCATCGGTAGTTATTTACTTTTTTACACGAATGGCAACCCTCACATTGTCTATGCTTAAAAACGAAACGCATTTTCGGGGATTCCCGCAAAAAATGCATATCTACGTTTAGGCTGAGCGTTTAGGGCCCAAGAGACGGGTCTGCCCGCGAAATTCAAATTTAATTTGGTGTTTCGCCATTTATAAACGAATACGACAAAGTAGGCTTATGGTATTCAAAATGCGATAATGGCAGTATCATCTTCACAGGTTTATATACTAATCTCCGTGTCTTGGGCCTTAGGTACTCGCTTTAGAACCGATAAGGGGAATTACCGCGCGCTATTTCACACTTTCACATTTATAATATTATAAGTATTTATAATAGGATAAGAGGATTAGATAGGTACCAATACAGGAATTCGGGGAAAGTCAGTCCGTAGATAATATAGATATGATAGACTCATTTTAATCTATTAATTTATATGTTCAAAGTAGGTACCTAATTAATTTTATGAGAATAATGTTGGTTGATATTAATCATAATCTTTAGTATATTTTGTGACTATATCTCCACAGACAACACAGGATAGGTATGTAATGGAATCTACAACCGCGTATAAAATGCTTTAAAAACATTTTATTCGTACCACATAATATACCGATTGGATAAAATTTTTATAAATCTAGTAATTCAAATTCTCGCTACTCTTATATTTTGGTAAAGCTACATCTCTTTTTTGAGGGAAGTAATAATAAATTCGAAATAGTTTCAACTTATTTATTTATCGAAGTACACCACAAAACCACTATAGCACCAAACATTACTTACAAAATGTACAAAATTGTGCCTGTTCAATAACTATTGACTCATCTAATCATAAAGTCATCTACAAACTAAATAAAAGTCCGACAAATTGTGATAACAGCGTAAATTGAGTATTTGAGATTTATATTTCGAAATACAGAAAATAATCACAATTTCATGCCATTCTAACTAAGTATGTGAGTTCACTTAGTAGGTAACAAAGTATAAAATATTTTAAAACTAAGATTTGACCAAGTTTAAAACCTAGGCATACCTATTTTTTTTTTATCGGAATTTTTGAGATAAAACAAGTTGCAGCAAAAGAGCGATTTGCTTTAGTTCATAAAGTACCTAGGTAGTCAAGAATTTACTTGAAAAATTTGACAGTAGGTCATTACCTACTGTCAAAATTTTCCCGTAAAGGAGGTGGGTTGATGAGGCCCAATTTTCGCCCCCCATACACTCGAAAAAAAAAAAGTTCCAGATTCCGGCAAATTGTAAATGTATTTATATACTTGAAGATATAAACTTTATTTTAATATAAAGTTTAGGTGATAAAAAAAATAGTAAGTTACAGAAAATATTACCCAAAAAGAAATTGGGCCTTATCAATCCACCTCCTTTCTCACGCACACAACAAAGCTTCGACAACTAGAAGACGAATCATACGGAGGCAATAGCTGTCCGAATTGACTGTCAAATTTTAAACATTTAACATTTTCAAAGCAGAGAACATTAGGTGCATAATTAGGCGTCATCATTATTTGAAATATGTTAGAATCCGCGCTTTTTGATACATACTGTTTTAAGTAGGGCACGCATCACACTCAATATTTTTTCAATTGTTAGACTATCTTTTGCCCACAACTTTTTTTTTTTAAATGTCTCTTGTATTTTCTCGCTACTCGCTAGTGAGGTGAAAAGTTGTGTGTATCACACGATAACAAAGTTTTTTGTTTCTCGTGTCTTTAAATCCCTCAGGATTCTAACTTAGAATCCTACGCTCGCTCAGGGTTCAAACAAGGCACTCGCAACAAAATTGAACTTTGCTATCTTGTTGAACAAATAACTATTATTTTATTCAAAATCAAAGTACATGATTAATGATTTTAACAGGTTTCTTACATGCTAATGTTTGAATATTTAGTCGGTCTTAATAAATAAGAGATTGATTTAGAATAATATACTTATCAGCTTATTAACTAAAAGATAGGTTAATTCATGACTATTATAAAAATAAATACTTAATTAAGATTTAGTAGTTATCGCATATTAATCACAGAAACATCTATAGTGATATCTATTAAGAGCCACCTTACCTTTACCTTATCCCTCCTTACCTTTTGCATCCCTCTCTCTCGCAAATCTAATATTTTCAGTTATTGTAAAAGTCTCATTATATTTTTGACCAGTTGTTCATTACTATACTTGACAATAAAATTACGGAGACTTTATACACATTTCAAATGTCTATGTCTAGCCTGTATTTAAAAAAATGGCGAAAGCAACTAGTGTAGTCATTTTTCTCTATCTAAACCTAGGTACGAGTATATGATAAATAAAAAAGACGTGTGGCACTCGGGGACTGCCGCGGTAAAGCTATTGCATAGCATTTTTTATCAACGCCATCTAGCGGTGAGAGGAGTCCCGTGTCAGGTTATTTTCGTTACGGAATTTCTGGATTCGGTCTCCACGCTCAAGGCCCGCGATAGAAGCTATGCAATAGCTTAAAAAAATATATCTAAAATATCCGTAATTTTATGGTCAAGTATAGTAATGAACCACTTAAGTTTAAGGTATTCGGAGATTCTTATAATAATTGAAAATATTAGAATGTGCGAGAGAGATGGAATGATAAACGTAAACTGGCTCTTAATGCAAGTACGCTGATGAAGTATTGACACAGTATTATGTTCTGTGTATTGACATGATAAGAAGCGAATCCTGATTGACTGTTCTAGTTCGTGCCACAAATCTGCCATATCGTCGGTTAATTATCAAACTTCGTAACTCCAAAATTTCCGATTTTTTTGACGCCATCTAGTGTAAAATTCGGTAACGAACACGATGAAATCACTCGTATCTCCCACTTGTTTTTAGTTTTTTTGCTATTTACAAAAAATAAAAATAACACGGCATAAGCCGACGCCATTTTGACCTAATACCTAAGTCCATTTATTGAATCATGATAACAGATAATAAATCATAATTACAACAAACATAAGCACATTAATATTCAAATGTAAATAAAGCTGTTTGTCTATGTTTTTGTTGTTAGTTAGGTACCTATACTTATACTAAAAAAATTTTTCTTTCTCCTGTAAAGTTTGACCAAATGGAGATACGAAGTTTGATAATTAGCCCGACGATATATTCAATAGTGCAATAGTTAGTTTACTGTTTGACCACAACGGTTCTTTTTTTTAAATCCGGAATAGGCTTGCGCTTGTTTACATTGTGCAATGTAGGTATCACCACACTGCGCAGTAGCTATTTCCTCGTAATCTAAACTACTTGGACATATTATTGTATTCACCCTACTTAACGAGTCAGCAACTAAGTTATCATTGGCTACCACGAATTGAATGTCGGATGTGAAGTCGCTGATATACAAGAGTTGTCTAGCTCTTCGAGGCGTTTCTTTATCACTCGATAGCTTAGGAAAAGCAAAAGTTAGAGGCTTATAATCGGTATAGATGGTAAGCGATCTGTCTTCAAAAATTTTCCTAAAATGGATGATACCTATAATTTATTTGCTTGTCAGTAAGTTTACACGAAAATATTAAAAAGAGTCAGTGATGATCTAGAATAGAATCAATTTTAGTCTCAAGGTTATGAACCGCCCATGCTTCCAAATTTATGACACGTCAGCGCGCCAAAAAAAAAATATAAGGCCATAGACCGTACTCACTCTGCTCAGACTCAAGACAGAGTTAAAACGAGACAGAATTATGTCAGAGCATATTTGTGTCTCGTTTTAACCTCTATGTTAAGTCTGAGTTGAGTCAAAGCACACTCTATAGATCTGAGCATAAGACTTAATCAACTAACTCTGTGAATACAACCAGTGATTAAAGGTAAGGACTATATACAACGTGTAACAAAAGGGTGGGTCAACCCTGAAGGAGGTGAATGTGCTCATGTAACTGAAAAACTTACCCCAAGGAACATAGGTCGAAATATGAAATAAAAAATGTGGACCTCCCATGTGTACTATGGGAAGTAAAAAATTTTTTTTCATATTTCGAACTATGTTCCTTGGGGAAAGTTTTTCAGTTTCATGAGCACATTCATCTCCTTCAGGGTTGACCCACCCTTTTGTTACACGTTATATATTGAAAGGTCGAAGGTTCAATTCTCACCCTTGCACTATTTCCTACCCACTTCTAACACAGGTTTACGTTTATTTGGAGAGGAGAGGGGAATACTAGTCAAGTTCAGCGTGGCTAATATTAAAAATAAAATTATTCGGAGCACAGCTTCTAGTTTTGATTCAAGTTCTAAACGTCACACATTATATTTGAGTCCGTGTAACTTTGAAACTTAATATTTTAACGGAAATGTCACTATAACGTACATAATAATATATTTGTTTCATAAAATTATGTGTACTTTTTGTTAATTTAATCCTAAAAAAATATCAACCCTATTGAAAACCTTTATGGTGTCGGTCAAAAATATGAGATTTTTTATAATATTTTTTATGTAACTTTGATGTACGAAGTTTATGCAAGAGCTAAACAAATAAACACCGGACATATAAAGCATTACAATGTTATAGCTTTTGGCTGGCGATTTGTTTCGCTACGTAATATATTTATTCATTTTCTTACTAAATATGCCACTATTTCTTCCAACAAATAATGTAATAAGCTATCAGTAAATAAAAATGTAAAAAGAAAACATTCTAATCAAGGATTGCAATGGCAAACCTATTAAGGGAGCTTTCCAGTGTGAATTTTTAAAAAATGGATTATTTTTTTTTTGCTTTTTCGAAGAAGCAGAAGGGATATTGTATGGACCTGGCATCGCTGATTGACCGTAAGTAAATGATTTACCTAAAATTTCCTCACTTGAAACTTTGAACGCGTTTTTATCGAAACATCTTTTTTCAAAACGGTGTCCAATTTGGAGGGCAGAGTTTTAAAGCTATTGAGTTGAATTTTTTACACAATATTCTTAACGTCATTGTTTATCGTGCTATGGAAGCTTTTCTTTTTTTTTTGACATCTTCCTATTTTTTTGTAAAAAAACTGCAAAAAAAAAATGCTAAAATCGATACTTTTTGTTCAAACGGGCGCCATTTTTGCAAAAAAAATAATAAAAAAAAAAGCCTCCATAGCACGAAAGCCAATTATATACCGATCAATAATCTTTTTATGTTTTTTGTTTCAGATCAAAATTGTGCCCCCCAAGGTGGACACCACATCCAAGTGCATTTTCTGCAACAATTGTTTCATCATTTTTATAGATATTAATTAATAAATAAATCGATCTTTAAAAAATTGTTTTGTATTCTTCAATACCCAATTAATATACAAAAAAAAAACCAGACCGATTAGATTATTTTTTCTTTAAAAAACAAAATCGCGAAAAACAGCGATTTTTCGAGCTGTCACACTGGAAAGCTCCCTTAAAAAAAAAGTAAATGTCAACATATGTGTAGGCACAATGCCTAGTGTAATGGCTCAGTTACACAAAAGTTAGACGTCAGCGAGCGAAATTTTCGAGCTTTGCTTGACTGATACCTACGAGTTTTTGTCATTAGTACGGGTCCTTAGCTCGAAATACGGTCCCATCCGGAAGAAAACATAAAATTTGGCATGCATGCAGCTTTGGCATATACGAGTATGACTCAATGTAGAAGTAGAAACACGTCGAGAAATCATTTTTTCACCCCCTCTCTCCCTATTTTGTATCCCAAATCGTGGTTTTTTAAAGTTTTCACGAAAACGGTTAAAGCTACGAAAAAACTGTCAAAGGCCGAAATGTTCTTCATTAAATTCTCTACAAAACATTCCTTGGAAGTATGTTGATACGACTTATAGTTTTTAAAATAATCTAACATTCAAAGCTGTAAACACAGGGATTCAAGCAATTAATTATTATTAATATTTCCTATTTTCTTGAGCTAAGAACCCGTACTACATAGTGTATAATATAATGTAATTAAATGTATAATCGCGGGCGAAAATTGTATGGAAAGTTTTCGGTTAGGATAATCTCAAACTATTTCTTGCAGCTTGCATTCGAGAAACTTTTCTTGTGCAACTGACGTCTAATTTTTCAAGTTTACGTACTTTTCCCTTTCCTGTGTGGTTAGTATAAGATTTAATTCGGTTGATCAGATTCGTATTCGATAATATTAGCGTCACAGAAAATTGAAACATAATTACATATCAATTTCGTGTATGCATTCTTATACGGTAACGTATACGGATACGCTCCAAATTAAAATCGGCTGTACTGAATTTGTGACTTTATATCAATAGGGTTAAGGTTCATTTTACTTTGACGCTAATGTCATCGAGTACGAATACGATCAATTAAATAAAAGCTTATACTAGCCCTACTGTTCATACTAATTTGACATATTTACTTACAGTTAACGTTCACAAAATTTTAAATTATTGGTTAAAGCACTATTTACATAAATTAACATATTATTACAACTTTCATCCTTACATAATTGATTAATTATTTTGTAACATATATAATTTTAAAATATTTGAGTTGTGTGCTATATGTCACATTGTGCATTATTCGTGGTAAGTAACATTTAAATTGTGATTAAAATGGCAGTCAAATAGGTAGGGTACCTAACTAACCTAATAATTATAATAATTTAGTAATTTAATATTAAAAGTACACTTCTCTATAAAGCATAAATTACGAAATACAGAGTTATTAAGTTAATATTATGGGAATAATAATAATTGTAACTACAAAGCACTGTACAAATATTTATCTAACTGTCACATCGTTAACAATTCATTTTTATGTACAACAAACCTAAACTAAAACTAAACAGGGAAGAGTCGAGTCACACATCAGCACCCTTAGTACAAATTTGCACATTTTGACAACTTTGGTAGATTTCGAGGATCGAAACACTATAAAGGTAGAGTACGAATCGGTTCATGTGGACACAGAAACAAAGAGCCTCGGACCGAAAAAAGTTAAAGTTTAACATAGTTTTGAAATTGACCTATATCTTGGAATAAGTAATTTAATGCACAAACTTCTTCTGTGATGAAAAAACGAGCGTATCGTTTTTTTGCGCGCGGCCAGCGCCGATTAGTGCGAAGTTTTCGATTCGTTTTTATTCAAATTTGCAAGAGCGTAAGTCGCCTTAAAACGAACCTCTCAAGGCTCTTTTAAAGTAAACATTACCAACCTAAGATTTCGATTTCGCATAGTTGGAGTTGGTGTAACTGAAGGTTGGTGTAACTGAAGATGCTGTAAAACTCGTACTACGTATGTAGGTGCAAATTCGTACTAAGCCTGTAGTAACAAAAACATTTTTCGAGCTATCTAACTATCTACTCGTATATAGATTTCAAGGTTTTGTGCGAGCGGCAGTCGCCAGCGCGGCATTCCAAAGCCACAGTATAAAATCCCACTCCTTCCGGAGAGCGTCGTTTAAGGCTAGAGGCAAGCGTGGGGATTATGCGAGCACCAGCGCGGCCATAACGGCGCCGCGTGGATGCCCTTAGCTAGCAGCCGCGATCTCTGAGTGTCCAGTCTTAAGTAAACGTCCGCCGTGGCGCCCTCTGCGCGGTCCGACCACAGGCGCTCGGCCAGCGCGGCGGTGCGCGGCCACACGCGCGCGTCCAGCCCGCCGGAGCCCAGCTGCTCGGTCCACTGGCACGCCGCGCCGCCGTCCACGCGCCACGGCTCCACGCCCGCGGCCAGCCCCGGCATCTCTTCGATCCAAGGCCGGTGCTCGTATATCTGCTGCCAGGAGCGGTACGGGCCGCAGTGGCCGTCGGAGCTGTCGCGCCACGAGCCGAAGCCGCAGTCCAGGTACCACGCGTCCACGTGCGACAGGATCGAGCGGTAGCCCGCGTCCAGCACGGCCCGGGACTCCGGCCAGCGCGACGAGCCCCAGATCTGCACGCCGAAATGTTTCTTGTCCAAACGCTCGAGGTACGGCGTGTGCGTTAAGCGGGAAGACCAGAGCAACGTCAATTTTGGCAGTTTGCCACCATTCGCGCGCTCGAGGGCATGCATCGCACGCTTCGTGAAGTCGAACCATAGCTCCATCGGATCCGTGTCGTTGAAATGTTGAGCCCAACAGCGTTCCGACACCTCGTCGCCGCCCAGGTGGAATATATCATCGACCCCCGTCAGCTGGATGATCTCGGCGTACACGCGTTCGAGGATCGCATACACGTTAGTGTTACGCGGGTTCAGCTGGCCGCACGGGGGCTCGCCGCAGTACGTGCTCCACGGTTCGACTTCGACGCAGTGCGCTAAGGCGCCCAGTCCCGCCATCGGCCCCCACGTCCAAGCTTTGCCGACGTGCGCGGGCGCATCTACCTCGATCAATACCCGTATTCCACGCAATCTAGCCCTTCGGACGATGGTCCTCACATCGTCGGTCGTGTATATAGCTCCGGGACCGTACGCGCCGTGCTGCGCCAGTTGCGGCGCACTGTTCAACCTCAGGGGAAACGATTGAGAGTCACTGACGTGCCAGTGAAACGTGTTCAGTTTACACGCACCCATGGCGTCGATAGTCCGTAGAATGTCACTAACGGGGAAGTAATTTCTCGCCGTATCCAACAGGAGCCCTCGGTAACGGAATCGCGGTCCATCCTCCACCGTCGCCGCTTCTAGGATCAGAAGGGACGCAGCGTAGGGGTCTAGCCAAACTAGTTGTGAGAGAGTTTCGAAGCCGTGTCGGGCGCCGACGAACGAGTGCGCAGTGATATCGACGAACAGCCCCTGGCTCACAGGTCGCAGAGTTAATTTGTAGCTCTCGTCGGTGTCCAGCCTCATCCGCGGGTCGGCGGTGCCGTTAACAGTGACGCGCACGATGACATCGCGCGGCGTGCCGCTGCCGGCTCGCCTGTTGTCCAAGCCGGCGTTTCTCTCCACCGCTTTTAAGTCTTCGACCATTAACGCGAAGGCGTCGACGAGGTGCTCCTTGACTTCCCGGGAAGGCGACGCGAGCACTTGCAGGGAGAAGCCGGCGGAGCGCACGTGCGCGGCGGCGGTGGCGAGGCTGACGGGGCCGGTGGGCTGCGGCCACAGCTGCGTGGACGCGCACAGCATGTTGCACGTGGGCAGGGACTGCAGTATCGGCGTCTCCGTCGCCAGGAACCTCTCGCAGCGGTCGTTCCGGCAAATCCAGGACCATTGAGGAGCAACATTTCTGAAAATGAAATAAGTTCTTTCTTGACAACTTGTGGTAACTATTTTAGGTATGAAATTAGAATTACGTATCATGACAATTCTTATGTAATTGCATTTATGGTGTAAATTGTGTCACTTTTTTTGTCTTTAAATAAATAAATAAAATAAATAAATTTGTCTAATTTCCTCCTTATAAAATGATTTTTTAGTCTTCCATAGTAAAACAAGGAATCTTTATAATTTTGTTCCATCCGTCTGTTTCGCCGACATTTGGAACGAGGAATGGGATGTTTCGCGGGGATATTGGATCCCTTTCCAAGTTGACATGCGTGTTGACTCATGCGTTTTGTCGTTGGCCAACTTACGCGTATAGCGAATGCAAGGGCCTATGCGCGGAGTCGTCGGTCTGCTGCCGCCAGTACAGCAGCGCGGCGGCCGTGCACGCAGCAGCAGCCAGCAGCAGCAGCGCGCGCCGCAGCCGGCCGACGCGCGAGAAGTGGCTCGACGCGCTGCGCCCCAGCGCTTCGCCCCAGGACTTCATCTTCTAGTGGCCGCCCGTCAACTGAAACAATTTGAAATCCTATTAATATTATGCGAAAGTTTTGATGTACGGATGGATGGGTGGATAGTGCATATTTGTTATTTAATAACCCCACTACTAGGTACTGAAACCGATTCGGCTGAAATGCACGGAAATAGGTTCTAGTCTGGAATAATAGATAGGCTATTTTTATCCCGGAAAATAAGAGAGTTCCCGCGGGAACTAAAAACCTCTATCCACGCGTACGAAGTCGCGGACATCATCTAGTACTTTATAAATATACGACGATTGACGGTTTATGTAGTGGCGACTCCATACCGGGAAGCGACTACTGGCAGACCTCCCAATAGGTGGACCGATGACATCAAACGACTTGCAGGGAGCTGCTGGATAGGAATATAATATTTGTTTAATTTGACTTGGATTACAAGTTCCTGGATTCGATTCCCGGATTGGGCCAAAAATTTAGTTTTTTCTGACAATAATTTCTCAGCACAGAAGTATTTTCGTGCCTCGGAAAGCACTTTAAGCCGTCAGTCCTACGCCCGATCTCTCTCTGGTCGTCAGATTTCCGTCCCGTTGGACTATGAGACTCAGGGAGTTGCGATTGCTCCTGTGTGTGCGCACTCCCTTGTGCACTATAAAATCCCCTGCGCAAGTTGCTTATCTCTGTAGAGATTATAATACAAGCATTGTATATCGTTAGATAAGCTACTTAGTATCAAGGGACATGAAGTCGAGAAACTGGATAGACAAGTGAAATTCGCATTGAGATAGATATCCGAGTTTATTCCTGCAACGAGAGAGCTGAAAGGCGCCCTAGTTGACAGTTTTAGGTCACCTGCAAGATTGACTGAATACTATCTTTCAAAATGTTAGAAGTACCAATTACGAACTTATGCTTGCTACCTAATACCCGTATATTCGTCCACGTGTACAACCTCGTGGGAACTCTTTGATTTTCCGGGATAAAAAGTTGGCTATGATTTTACTTCTTCCTTGACGTCAATTTATTATATTATATTTTTTTTATTCGATGACAAGACAGCCCTTGACTGTGATCTTATACGTGATGGTAAGTGACGATGCAGTCTAAGATGGTAGAGTGCTAACTTGGAAGGGGTGTGGCAGTGTAAATTCAACCCATACCCCAAATCTGTTTCTACATGCCATCGTGCCGGAACGCTAAATCACTTGGCGGCACGTTGTTGACGGTAGGGTGGTAACTAGCTACGGCCAAGGCCTCCCACCAGACCAGACCAGAAACAATTCAGAAATTATAAATTCCCAAATTGCCCCCGCCGGGAATCGGACCCGAGACCTACCAGTTGTAAGACCACAGCACTCACCACTGGGCCAGGGAGGTGGTCAAAAAAATTTTTGTCTATAAGTACGTATTAAACAAAGTTCAATATCCTTTATAAACGTGTATAATATGTGTGGAAGTAGAGTACTTGAAGGAAATAAAGAAAGGAACGAAAGAAACAATAGTAGAATCGAGGGAGTCGCTGGCGGCTACAAGCGACCCAAGACCGAGTCATGTAGAAGTCTATGCAAGAGACTTATGCTTAATAAAGAAGAAGACCTATAGGTACTTATTTCAGAACTGAATAAGTTGATACTTATATAAATTCTTTACTGTAAACAACCATATGCCTTTCCTATATAATTCCGTCTACAAAAACGCGCTCGAATATTACGTCAGTGGCGACGCGCGGTTCCTTTGACGCGAGTGTCAACCAATTACATTCGAGGACAAACCACGCCCACATCCAGAACAAAGATGGAATGGAGTGGCGTTAGTACTATTTTCGTATAAAATCTCATCAAAATTTTATTTGGATGGGACGTGTAAACCAGACTTTTGCATTTATATAAAATAATATAATTGCGGTTGAGCGTGTAATGAATATAAATCAAAGAATATTCACTTATTATGCATGTACGCAACGGATACACGTACAAACATATTTTTGCCATAGTTAATTGAATCACTTAAATTAAAAATATAATGTATTTATTTATTAGTTATTTATTACATAACATTAATAAAAAATATAATGTATTTATTTATTAGTTATTTATTACATAACATTGTATATTAATAACTTCCAACTTGACGTTTTATAAAAATAATCACAATTTTTATTTTTATAACTTTTTCAGTGTTTATAATATCTATAGTAGGGATGTTGCGGATGCAGTTTTTTTTAAAAGTTGCGGATGCGGATGCGTATATCCGCAGCATCCCTAATCTGTATGTACGTAATACGTAAATACAGATTAGGGACGTACGTACGACGTATACATACAAACATACATACATAGTTAAATACATACAAACAAACATAGGTACAGTACACAGTTTTCGCAACTAGCAACATCCACATCCGCATGACCATCCGCATTGATTATTGCGGATGCAGATGCGGATGTCCAACTCAATGCGGAATATCCGCAACTTACCTAATCTATAGGTACGTAATACGTACGACGTATACATACAAACATAGTTATATAGTTAAATACATACAAACACGTATACATAGTAAAATACATACATAATCATAATTCATACGCGGATAAAAAGTTTTACTTCGAAAAAAATAACACGACTCCATTCTTTTTGTAATGCAATTGTACGACATTTTAGTAGCACATTTTTTATCATAGCAAAATTAAAAAATACCCAGCTTATGCTGTAAATTAAATAAGAAAACGATATACTTACAAGTGAAATGTTATTTCATCTCTTTTTTGATGGATTTCCGAACGTTTTTTGCATGATTTGACTGCAAACGACGGCTTTTTTAACGATCAAAAATACGAGCGATACGTTGAAGCGCGTGCGGCCGACTGATAACAAAGACAAGAGACTTTTGCAAATTCTATTGTCTTTTTGAGCGCGTTTTTTTTCTTCTAAGGGCCTATCCTTATATATCGATGACTGTAAACCACATATTCTACTTTTTCATTAGGGGTGCTCTAGACGTTATCTTGACGATGGGTCATCAATTTTAGCAAGAGATAATAGTAGTGGTAATATAACGAGAATTTTGCGTTTTTATTTCTTTTTTTTATCTTTAAAAATGAGCCGCGAGATAATGAAGATGAAAGTACGCTCTTCTACCGAGGGTTTCATAAAGTTTCAGCGCTTGTGACGTCATATGACGTCATAAGCTTGTTGTGAAAGAGCCTGGTACTATTTCACGACGCAACGGCTAAACCGATCTTGATAAAATTTAATACAGATATAGCTAGTATCCCGGAGACGAACATAAGGTTAAACAGCATGAATTACGCATTACGTACTCAATTTCAGCATTTGGACTAATTTTACAAAGCAAAAATGCGTTTTTGCAAATTAGATGATTTTGCATCTCGCAGACATAATTTGAAAAATACGATAGATGTGTTGAAGTGAATTTTCACCTTTTTCTTATATCTTGTATATATAAAAAAATATGTTCGTTAGTCCGGCTAAAACTTAAAAACGCCTTGATGGATTTGAATTTTTTGTTTTGCTCGCTCTAGTATAGGGGTGGTTTAAAAACAAAGAAGAAAAAAAAAATAGGAAAACCCAGAAGAACAGTTGAAAAATCTAAAAATTTAAAAAATTGGTAATTTTGTATGGAAATCACTTCAGATTACTTTTTATAGATGGCGTAAGCGAAACCGCGAGTAAAAGCTATAAATATTAAATACTAGTGTTGATGCCCGCGGCTTTGTTCCTGTGGAATTTATTTTTTAAATGCCTATGTCACTCTCCCGGTCCTCAACTATACCCATGCAAAAAATCAAGTCGATCCGTTGCTTTTTTGGGGCATGATTGAAAGACAAACCAACAAACAAACACAATTTTTTATGTATAGTAGTACTAGCTTTTGCTCGCGGCTTTGCTCACGTTTAGTTCGATTTTTCAAACCCCTATTTTACCCCCTTAGGGGTTGAATTTTCAAAAATCCTTCCTTAGTGTGCGCCTACGTCATAAAAGGAACCAACTGTAAAAATTTCAAGTTTCTCACTTCAGTAGTTTAGGCTGTGCGTTGATATCTCAGTCAGTCAGTCAGTCAGGACTTTGAATTTTATATATATAGATAAGGATAAGGATTAATTTTAATTGCATATTTGCTCACATTGGTGTTCCCAATCCAGTCAAATAGGGATTCATAAAGATAGGTAGGTATATTTGTGTCTATTTTTGCAGCAGACGAGGGTGGCCTAGATGCTACTTTTAGGTCGTCGGGGCCTGACTTCAAACTTTTGGTTGGGAACTTCTTAGTGGATCTAATATTTATTTTTAAACCAGCTTATGCTTTTAGCAAATTGAATATGAAAAATGCTGCACCTACTGCTGCTAATCTTATTTTTATGTTGGACTGTCGTAAAATATTTATTAATGTTCAAAACAACAACACAATTGCTTACAAAATCTTACCTATCACCGCTTTAAAAAAAATATTGACAATTTATTAGTCGCATTGTCTGACCAAGTCTTAAACTCGTGAGGTAGGTCAATAACCTCAATGAGTATAGTATTCCATTACAAAAGGTGCATTTAACTAAATTACTTTCTATTCAGGGAGCGTCCCATTATACGCAGTTTATTCATTCATTGCGTCAATGCAATTGAAATGTTGCAAAATGCGAAAAATGTCTGGATGAAAGGGATGTTTGAAATAATAATTAACAATGAAACGTCCTTTTTTGCTACCCTGGTAGTTTCCACATAGTTCTAGTTATTACAGATTCCTTTAGATTTTTTAGGGTTTTATTTCTATTCAGTTTAAAACGGATCGTAAATCTTGTGGGAGCTCCATGGCTAGTCCACCACCACCACCTTAAAAACTTTATTAGAATAGAATTTTTTACTCAGATAAACTTTTACAATGTGCTTTCGAATCGTCAAATGAATCTACCACTGGTTCGGAATGCCTACACCTAAATTGACAGCTTTAAGCCTAAGTTATCATTTTGTGCAGAGAGCATTATTATTTAGGGATAGCTCGAGATTTAGACATGTCCACTAAAGATGACAACAGAACAGTATTAGCCATATTAAAAGATTAAACATAATTGTGTTTGAATTAGAATAGCATTCTTGGTATTTCATGTATGGAAGTACAAACGAGTCCCTGTAGGCAACAAAGATTAGCATAACTTTGTACCAGTTACATACAAAGTATAGTGTTTGAAATAGTGCTAAAAGTTGCCTTTAATACACCCGTTGGCAGTATTCATGCCACGTCAATAGAAAACATTGTAGAATGAAGCGGCTTTTGTTTATTTTTCGCGTAAAAGGATATTTTCATAATTTTCTATGAAAACCCCTATATTATCCTACTATGTAATATTATAAATGCGAAAGTTTGTGAGTATGAATGGATAGATGGATGTTTGTTACTCCTTCACATCCCAACGAATCAACCGATTAACTAAGTATAAAGATCAGTATCGTCAAGATTCAAAGTGGTCACCACGTTTTCTTTAATAACCGTTAAAGCAAATGATATTTAAGTTCTTAATGCGCACATAACTCCGAAAAGTCAATAGATCTAGGATCGAACCCTGGACCTCCCCGAAAAGGAGGCCCAAGTCTTAACGAATAGGCTATTAGTTGTAGAACACTGGGATGCTGTTGAGTATTTTTTAAAGAAAAACCAGATTCTTTTTATTGAACCCAGGACCACAATAGGCCAGCCGGTATTTTACTTAGTAGTAGCTAGAATATAACCTCACGTATATAAATCGATAGAAAGACAACCCTGCGTCGATGTCACAAAGCCTCAAATATTCAATTATGTAATACCTTTTCAAGATAACAACGGGGTCTTTCGGTTTTTCTAAGTTGCTACATAAAGTATTCAAAGCCTGTTACGAAGTTTCCTCAACTATGAAATGCACTATACTAGGATCTAATATTAAGGAACTTCAGCCGGGTCGAGTCATACAAAATTTTCGTTGTTTTAAAGTTTTCGCTTTCAATGAAACTGATAGTGTAGCTTTTTCTTTCGAGTTCAAGTTAAGTTATTTTTGCTGTAATGGCAGCTTTATAAAACTTAAGGTTTCATTCTATCTTTCTTATCTTTTTATTCACAACGGGATGATTGTGTTTGTGCGTTTATCTTTTTAAAAAAATTCCAAAAAAACTACAGTGCCGATTTTAATACTTGCGGGCGCTGCAGTCGTATTTAAAATTATGTCGTGTAAGTGTCAACAAAAAACTGTAAGACGAAAAAGTAGTGAGCCGTTGACGGGTTGCTGCTGATGGTGATGATGGAGTATTTTGAAAACATTTTAATAAGTTAAACATATTAATTTTAAGCTAATTGTTAAATCTATATATATATATATAAAATTCAAAGTCCTGACTGACTGACTGACGGAATGAGATATCAACGCACAGCCTAAACTACTGAAGTTAGAAACTTGAAATGTTTACAGTTGGTTCCTTTTATGACGTAGGCGCACACTAAGAAAGGATTATTGGAAATTCCACCCCTAAGGGGTTTAAATAGGGGATGGAAGTTTATATGAAACTCCGTCATTTTTCAAGCTGTTTCCATCAAAGTTGGTATTTGAGCTTTCAGTTAAAAATAAAGAAGTACGTGTGTCACAGTTTTTGAAAATTCCACCCCGAAACCTAATTCCACGCGGACGAAGTCGCGGGGGCAAAAGCTAGTCATATTATTATCAAACAAAAAACCAAAAAAACAAAACAAACAAAAAAACTATATAGATTGTCCAATTCTTTATTTTCTTTTTGGCAGATCACGCCTATAAATTACCGTTTTTTTGTTTTCGGAATAATGTACTAAAATAATGTCGTACTTTATTGACGTTTAGTGAAGTGCCCTGTGCATAACAAACAACCACAGACTAAAACACAGTTCTTGAAAGACGATAAATCATTCACAATTATGATAAAAATAATTTGACTTCGTGTAAGTATTGTTTCTGTAAATTTAATAAAAAAAAGGAAATAAAAATAGTAACTATGACTCCAATATTGAATATTTGCAAGGAATTAAGTTGAAATCTTGGAATTTAAGTTCAAACCAAGAGTAAAGAAATTTTTCTTTTCATTTTTTTTTTTTTTTGACGGCTGCCTTAAAATGTAACTATGCACGCGTTAGTGAAGTGAGTTAATTTCAAAACGCGTGGTTAATAACGTCTAAACCAAGTTTAAATCAAGAGTTATGAGCAAATATACTTGGAAAATCACATACCTACCTACTTATTTATTTAACAAACTAGCTACGTAATTGGATATACAAATGAAACAAGTAAAATTATTAAATACTAGCGGCTCGTCCTGGCTTCGCACGGCTGGACATTTATTTTTTAAACATTTTGGCATAAACGTACAGTAAATGCAGGACAAGTGACATCAACGCGTAATTTTTAAAAACATTTCACTGAGCAATTTTATTAAACTCGTAATATGTTTCGAATGGAATGTCCGATTTTAATAAACTAAAAAGTAATTTACAGGTATTTAAACTGCCTTGCTTGAGAAATCATTTATTTAGGTAAGGATTAAGGCAAAGGTATAAATAACTTGATCTGATTTATATACACTATACAATTTAAATTAATATCGGAGTTATCAGAAAATGAATATTTCCGCGTGATAAAATAATAAAATGGTGCCAGCCGGTGCGGCGGGGCAAGGTGGCAGGTATCGGCGCGGAAGATTCCTGTGGTTCCTGTGGTGATCTTATTTACAATCGTTTCCTATAAGAAGCTCTGTGCGATCAGAACCGTAAAAAAAAATATTTAATATTTCAACCCAGACGAAGTCGGGGCAGGTCGCTAGTTAAACATATTTTGAAAGAAAACCTTAATTATTATTATTATCGATAAAGAACCCAAATCAACTTATTATTTTTTTCTGTTTGTCTGTTACCGCAAACATATGTCAAATTAATTTATCTAAGTGATTAAAAATATATAATAAAATATAAGTACTACGTTAAATCAAAATTAAAAAAGATTTCATTAAATCGATTGAAAGTTCTTCTTAAATAAAATCGATTATTACTTCAAATCGAATCGGTAACGTGTGAAGGCGTCACTAAAGTCAAAATTTCTTGATCTGCCAAAAAGAAAATAAAGAATTGGACAATCTATAACAAAGTACCAGGCAAGCATGGCTAATGAGACAGTGACCGCTGACGTGGCTGTGTAAAGTGACGCGCGAGTCCATCACATGGGCGGTCACCAGGGAACCGCCACACGGGCGTGAGAAATGTGGGCAGACTGATGCAATATGTATGACACGTCTCATCATAAAATATTAAAGATTCAGTCACTATTCAGTCGAATTCCAAATATAGTCTATCTCTGTTTCGTAACCTTCTTTTATTCATCACAATCATATTGGTCAGGTTTTTTTAGAATAATCTTGTGGTCGGCTCCTAGATCCTTGTACCTATACTATACGTGATCGCTGACTATACGACATCAAATTTAGACTCTAGTTGTCGCACTTTTATTGTTATTACTATTGTTACTTCCGATACATGGCTTGTAGTGGATACACCTGGATACACACACTTAAAGAAGGAAAGACTTCTTTAAATTATAAATTTTTACCGTAGAGTTTTTAGTTTTCGCTGACTTCAAGATAAGATAAAAAAATAAACATAATTGACTTAGATAGGTACTTTGCAGTGGTTTTCAGATTATAGTACTAGCTTTTAATAGCCAGAAAAAAATCAGTTTAGATTTTTGCTACGTCGCGTGTCGTAATGCTACGCGGAAGCCAATTTGAGTATATCGTAATTCGTAGCAAAGCAACAAACTACGTAGGGCGCTACGACGTAGCAGGTAGTGTGAAATTAGTAGGTACATATAGACACAGTATAGATTTCTTGCAATCGTGTAACTAGGACGCCAATAGCACTTATGAAGTACCTAGCTGATCGATGCACGTGAATTATTAAGAAGGGCCGGCGCCTGTAAGACCACGTACGGTTTTATGTGACGGTACTTCTGCTACCCTAGTCACTTTTTATGAGACATGATATACTCGTAGTTTACTAGACAACTTTAACAGTTCTCGAATTTAGTTCTTATCGAATTATAATATCGATTAAATTCCTTATTCACCACAGCAACACCATATTTTTATGAAATTAATTTTATGTAGAGCCAATTTCACCAACCTAAAGTTGGTTAAACCTACAAGTTTTATCCGAGCGTTTTGATATTTTAGCAGAATTTCAATTCAAAAACTGTCAAAATATCAAAACGCTCTGATAAGATATATTTTGCGTTGGTGAAATCGGTTCTTAACCTGCAATTATTGAAATATGAGTTAATTATAGTATGATGACGTCATGACGAATATCTAGGCAATTACAAACTTTAGGCAATCTGTTTTTGAATATTTTCCGTTGCAAGTACTGAGTTCAGAATCGATTTATTTCATTTAAGACAACCTGCCACAAAAAAAATCTGCTGTGAAGAGCCGGCAAGAAACTCAGCAGTTGGACTTTTCCAAACAAAATGCTGGAATATTTATTAGTTAGCTATTTTATAAAAATTTCATTTATTTCTTCTTTCTTTAGCATCTCCTCCGCCTATAAAGCTTTAGAGTTCTCTTTCATAATAACGGATAAAACGCCTTTGTCCACCATCATACTCCTCAGATTGAAAACACTCCAAGAAGTGGAAGAATCGGCAAGTACGTAGCTTATTAAAAACTTCCATATCGATTTCCATTTCAACTATTATACGATATAAATAGACTTTTTCACAAGGTTTTATTCTGTGCCCCGTTTATTCGAACCAATTTAAATGCAAACTTTCGTTCTATTCACACACGCATCGCGTCTTTATTTGAATGGCGGCCACAATAGCTGAATAAGAAAGATTGAAATTCCTACATCGGTGCATTGTTGCAATGGGTCCAGTATGAAAGGAGTCTTTACTTTTGTCTGTGGATAACTATTGGCAAGTACCTAATAATTTAAAGGAGAATAATACTAAAGAAACAAGAAAAAAGTTTATAAGTATACTACTTAAATAAAAAATTGAAAACACCCCCAACATGTGAATCAACTAGTCCTTATAACTAATAAAGTGTGTTTGTTTGTTGGTTTGTCCTTCGATAACGCTGCAACAGAGCTACGGATCGACGTGATTTTTTGCATGGGTATAGTTAAGGACCATGAGAAAGGCCACATTTTGTCCCGGAAAATCAACAATGCCAAGTCAAAATAAGAAAACGAAATATAATGTGTGTCGGCCACAAGATTTGATTTAAGGGCAAGAAAACTGAAAATGCGATGTCACTCGTCAAATAAATGAGTCCGGCATCCGCACAATGGCGGACAAAAACTAGCTATCTTGAGAAATGGCTGGACGTTATGTGGGACGGAAACTTAAAATTATAGCAATAAACGATATTATAACAGTCCGCCCGGCCGACCAATCTCCACGGAAATTAACCATCTGCGCTAGAGATATTATAGTGCACAAGTGCGCGAATACAAGTGCACTCTCTATACCCTCACTCTCATAGTCCGACAAGACGGAAATACCACAAAACCCTTTCCAAGTTAGCCTTCTACCATCTTAGACTGCATCGTCACTTACCATCTTGTCATCGAATAATAATGATAAAGACCGGGAAGAGATCAGGCGCAGAACCAACAGCTTTACGTGCTTTCCGAGGCATGGGGATGACACACCGCCTACGTATTCTAACTCCAGGATTGTGCCTTTTGAAATCAAGAGTGAATAGGCATTTTCTAGGCAAGCGCGTTCAATCTTATTCTGCATTTTCACTTACCACAAGGTGTGATCGCAGCCAAGTAATATATTTAAAAAAATATATATTGACAATTGTCAAAAAGAAATTTCTTGACAGAAAAACGAATACATTTTTTGGTCCGTCCTGGGAATCGAACCCGACATGTAAACTACCGACGGACCAGTTTCGCGATATTATACTCGATAGCTCAATGGTCAAATAGCACTGACTGCAATCCGAAAGGTCGACAGTTCTACCTTTGAAACGCAAACGTATCATGCTGTTAAGTTTATTCTTTTAGTGTTCTAGTTCTAAAAATAAGGACATATCGATTTGTCTCTTCGTTATCTTTGCTTTGTTGCAAACAAAACAGTAAAATTATATTTGTTTTTTAAAGTGTCATACCTTCAAAAACAAATATAATTTTATTGTTCCTGTACCTTCGAACATATATTTTAGAGCTTTTAATATAATTATGTACTTGTACTTTTAGAGTTATGAGTACTTTGTTGTACTTTACGCTATACGCTTTTTAAATTCGTTTCCGAAAGAGATTTTAGGCATTACACAAATTCAAACGATGCGTAGAATAATAGTAGATAATAATAGTCTTAAGTAAAAATTAAGTGAAAATGTCCTACATGAAATAACGTAAAGTCATAGAATATTCATAAGGTGACAACAATACAACTACTCCGTAATTAGAAAAGCTTAAAATATAGGATCTTAACTACACCACAGGGTACAAAATCGCTTGAAATCAGATTAGGGTACGGTTAGCATACAGGCGGTGATACACACGCCGCGCGCCGCTAGGGACTGGCAAGCTAGTGAGTCTAAAAAAAGCATTTGTTTAACTTAGTTGCACGTAAGTTGAGAAATATTTTTTTGTCCAACAAGTAGACTTAGTGCAAAACTATTAATTTTCTGCCAGTCTTCTTTTTTTTTTTTTTTCGATGACAAGATAGCCCTTGACTGCGATCTCATGGTAAGTGACCTGATGGTAAATGACGATGCAGTCTAAGATGGTAGCGGGCTAACTTGGAAGGGGTATAGCAGTGTAAATTCAACCCATACCCCTTATCGGTTTCTACACGCCATCGTGCCGGAGCGCTAAATCGCTTGGCGGCACGTATTTGACGGTAGGGTGGTAAATAGCCACGGCCAAAGCCTGCCACCAGTTCCTCTTTTGATATGTATGCCAGTAAATAAATCTAACAGTCACTCAATGCAGACTGGCAAAAAATACATCACCGAATCAACGAGAATGTGACTCTCATTCAGAGAGTTCATATCTTGCAGGTTTCGCGATTTTTGTTATATAGAAAATCAAATGAATGCCAGTGTCTAGAAACGCTTCGATCGACACCAAGTCAATTCAGTTTGAAAACAACAAAATTAGATAACGCGCAAGAATAAAACAAAACAGCTTGCCATTATGTAGCTGAATAAATGCAAGCATATTAAAGCTACTAAAGATAAACGTCAATGTATAATAGGTCAAAATTGCCCGCCACTGGCACGCTACGATGCGTGCTACAAGCATGTGTGTCACGGATATTAGTGCTTAAAAGACCTTGGAATAAGGTGGAAAATCGCGTGACTTAAGGCTATGAAGGAACACGTACATACCTTGCAGCGTGGGGGACGGCCACGGGCGGAGTGACAACAAAGTTCCAAAGCTGGAATCAAATGGCCAACTAGCACCAACTTTATGTGAATATTTGATCAAACGTACGCTCGCGTGCTTTATTTTTGCCAGTAATAAAACAGGTGCTGATATTTTGTATTGCGGTAGTAAACTGCACAAAATTATAGTAACGATTGTCATATAGTAATAAAATATTTTGGACTCGATAACGTTATCACTTGTCAACATTATTTTATCATTACGCATAACTACTCGAAAATGAAATTTAGGGTCGATAAAATAGGTATTTATCAGATAATTATAAGTACATATTTTAAATATAAAAGTAAGTATGATGGTCAAGGCTGTATTTACTGTTTTTGCGCTTGACTACAATCATGCCTGATGGAAATTAATGATGACGCCTATGTTGGAGCGCGCTTGCTTGGACGATACCTTTTCTCTTTTACCTTGAAAGTACTCAAATTATACGTGACAGATAATACCTCCCACATGTCACCAATTGCCAGTGCCTAATTGGAGCCCATACACTAGGTAGCCAAGAATTCCTTCGGCTAGTCGGATACATATTTTTGCTTTTCGCCCACCCTACTTCTCATCCTGCTTTCCTCACATTTAGATAGTTTAGTATGAACAAAGCTTTACTTCTTTTTCTATCTTGTCTTCTATATATTCCTCATCGCTGAGGGTCGTGACCCCTCTCCATTATTCAGATAATGGTAGGAACTTTCTTGAGATTCCATGACGCGATGGGTTCCTAGACAAGCTTTAGTTTCCCTTTGCTAATTTGTTATAAGCGACTGATTAGTTTAAAACAAAGACAGAATTTATAAAATGAAGTAGGAATAGTAGGTCTCATGTATCATTCAGTTATTATTATTATTTACTTAAAGTGAGTACGGCATACGGCAGTGGCTACAGTTTTCGTCCGATTTTATGAAATAAATGCCAACATAGAGGTGGAATTCAATTCCATATGAAACTTTTCAGCGTACCAAAAATAAATGTGAAATGAACGTACTCGCTCAGTCACAGTTTCGTACATCCATTTATAGATTTATCCGCAGAAGTTATTCAATTTCGGTACTCCGATCTGAAAATAAAGTTTAAAAACCCAGTTCAGTTTTCAAGGCTATATGCGCTTTATTTGACGCTGTCGGGGTTGACTGTCGGGACTCGGGCCAATGTTGGCGGCAAATGTTGGCGGCAAATGTTTGTGGGGAAACGCCAGGGCGGTAGCTCTATTCAGTTTTCGTGTACCGACGGCGAGGGACATACACGCTTTCGGCCGTAAAGTTTTCCGCGAACCTCTCGCGAGCTTACCCGTTCGTAAAGTAAACATACGTCCTAAATCGGCTATTATGTTGAAAAGTTCTTCACTAAATGCTACGTAGTTATGTGAATGTATGCTATTCACAGGTACATGAACTGATTTACTTTTTTTTTAATTATTTTTAAGATAATAATTTTACGGATACTTATACTTTGTTTGATTGAGATCGATACGTAGAGACTACTTTGTATAATTATTTTATTAATAAATGATTGATCATAAATAAGCTATTGAACAAAACCAACTAGAAAACCAAATATATATAACACATCTTCACTTGGCAATTCTAAAGTTTATAAATATTTATAATATGCATTTTTGATTTAAAAAAAAGTAATACATCAGTTATAAAAGCAAAACATCGACTTTTAAGAGCAAATAAGTTCTAACGAACTTTTAGTATAGCGATTTACCCCTCGAAACTGCAATTTCGAACTGACAAAAGTTTGTTAAATTTTCATACTGTTCGTTTAAAGTTTTAGTGCCTGGATAAATTAAAGTATGTACCCTATAGTGGTTGTTATGATTTTGATATTACATATTATTAGTTTTGAACACCACAGAGAAACACTTTAGTCGCTAAGTACAATGGTACTTGATAATAAACTTAGATTTAGGAGCAACAAAGCAATAATATTCTTGAAAAGCTCGTAATATTCCTACGGAAATTCATGAAACATTTGGTAGCCAGTAAGTTGAATAGC
Source organism: Hipparchia sbordonii (assembly GCA_038048805.1). Taxonomy (NCBI): domain Eukaryota; kingdom Metazoa; phylum Arthropoda; class Insecta; order Lepidoptera; family Nymphalidae; genus Hipparchia; species Hipparchia sbordonii. The sequence goes on from CM076113.1 coordinate 3,200,371, forward strand.
CGACAATGATTTCAATTTACTTTTGGGTATTCAATCTACATTCGTTTTGCAATTGAAATATTATGCTTGAAAATGATTTTTTTCCATACAAAAAATTCCAATTCTAACTGTTTCATAAATCTTGGTTTTTCATTATTTGGTTTAAATTAGAAATGGTCTGTATTTGTTTGTATTTACATCGTTTTTTCTTTATTTTCAAAACGCTGTTTGTTTTCTTTATAATTAATATTTATTTTTAAAAGTAAGTTATTTTAAATTTAATTTTTTACTCACGTCTCAGCTAAATTGTCATCCCTTTTTTAATAGTTTAGTACACGACAGTGAATAAATATTCAGATATCCTTCAAAAATGTTTACTAAGCATCTATTTCGTTGTAGCCCCTTAAAAATAATTAAAATCTTTGAAGCCCCTTCCTTGCCTGTCTGCGATTTAAATTATTCGCAGCAGAATTTAAAATGCCCTTTGTCTAGAGTCAAGTTCTAGCCAAGACTTTAAGAAATCTTTGTGAACTTGTGCTACTGAATAGGAGCCATAAAAGAGAAAGACTGTTGAAGAGCCGATTTAGCGTAATCTAGATATATTAAAAGTAAAGTACGAGCAGTGAAAGTCGAGTGGTTGGAACTGCATTCGGGGGGTCGCAGGTTCGAGCTCGGGCACGCATCTCTGACTTTTCAGATTTATGTGGTTTTTAGCCGGATTTATGGCAATTATTAAAGGTAAACATCGTAAAAAACCTGCACACCTTAGAGTTCTCTGTAATGTTCTTAAAGGTGTGTGAAGCCTTCCACTTCGCATTTGGTTCAACGTGGTGGTATATGACCTATAACCGATGATATGACGTTAAAGTCGCAGAAAAAAATATATACTTATTCCATATTCCATGCCACATAGCGTAATTAAACCACTGTATTTGTTTCAAGCTTCGATCACAGATTGTTATCAAAGGTTCAAAGCTCAAGTTTTATGTTGTGTTCAGGAGCCATTAGCCATAAATAATTTTGTTTAACAACCTTAATCCTTACTAACATTTAAAATGCGAAAGTTTGTTTGTTTGTCCTTCAATACCACTGCAATAGGTCGACGTGATTTTTTGCATATGTATAGTTGAGGACCTGGAGAGTGACATAGGGTACTTTTATCCCGGAATATCAAAGATTTCCCGCGGGATTTTAAAAACGAAATCAACGTGGACGAAGTCGCGGCAGCAGCTAGTCAGGATATAATTATTCTTAAGAAGTTAAAACTCAGAAATGCTCTTATTACCTACTTGGTGCGTACGTGACCTATTAAAGAAACTAATTTGTTACGCAAGTTTCTATTTAAGTAATTTAGTACAAATATAATTATTTTCTTTATTCATCACAAGAGCTCTTGACTACATCATCACTTACCATCAGAGGAGATTGCAGATTTCTTTCATCAATGAGATCGCTTATACGCTTTTATAACTTGATTCCGAAAGAATTAGTAGATTTACCATTACATTTTAAACAGTGTGTAAAAACTCATTTACTAAGTAGAGGTTATTACAGAGTTAATGAATTCCTTAATGACAAAGTTGCTTGGAACCAATCTGCTTTACTTCAGCTAAAAGCTGTCCACAAGATAGATAAGCTACATACTGTAACATTTTTTGTTTTGAAAAGAGCAACTGCTGAGTTTCTTGCCGGCTCTTCTCGGCAGAATCAGCATTTCGAACCGATGGTAAATTTTCGACTTGTCATAAGAGCCACAAGTTGGCCTACATGAAATAATAATTTTGAGTTGAGTTGACAAAAGTACTTGCTTATCTACAATTTTGTTTCAGCATTTTGAGTCTTTGAACAAATTAAGCGCATTTCAATGTTGGATGGCGCGTGATCAACATCTTTAGCGTTTGAAAGAACAATAATAGCAATTAAGCGTCCTCATTATTATTCTAGAGAATGCTACATGAATATATTTAGCAAAGTGACGCTGACTAAACTTAGTAACTTTGCTCGGTAATTAATGACTTCTTATGCGTCTCTGAGACATGGTCGCTAATGGTCAATCATCTCGGAAAAACGTTTCTAGTAATTATTTTTTTTTTTATATTCTACTAGTTGATGCCCGCGACTTCATTCGCGTGGATTAAGGTTTTTTTTTTCCGGGATAAAACGTAGCCTATGTGTTATTCCAGCGGCTCCATGCGACTCGTCATATCATCGGTGCACCGTTGCGGGCCTGCCTACACTGCATTTCCCAATGCGAGGTCGCCACTCCTCGAGATCTCATTGACCATCAGCTCTTCGAACTATTTGTCCCGTCCATCTTTACTTCAGCTTTACGACTCGTTAAGCTATGTATATTGTGTATATTTGATACCCTAAATGTAACCATTATTTATTGTTACAGATGTGCCTTAAAAGTGGCATAACGGGACCGAGCTGATAGTGCCTATATTACTGGCAGAAATCAAGAAACAGTGTGCTGAAAAAATAAAAAGGTTCAGTTCGTAAAACGGATCTCGCCAGACGGCCGACAGTCGTACGCAGCGATAGACGCGGCAGTCGCGCGGGCGACGCCGCGGTGCGGTTGTGGATCACTGGCGAGGCTGGTGCCGCTGGTGCTATTTGTGTGTGGTGGCGAGCGCGGGCGCGAGTGCGCAGCGCAGCCCGCTAGGCTGGGCGATGGGAAAGTCGCACCAAATGGCCGCGGTGGCGGCCGTCGCCCACGCGAAATACTACTACAACCATACATCTCCCAATGCTGTGAAGACGGTTGAGTCCACGCATTACACGGTCAATATATTTTTTGTGAGGTAAGTTTCTCTATTTTATGTAACAATTTATCCTTAGTAGACCCCCTCACTAAGTGGACCAACGATTTTAGACGAGTCGCAAGGATGCAGGCGGTACAAGACCGAGACTTGTTGAAGTTACAAGACCTGGAAATATGAACAAAAGTTCTTTATTCAGCTGTGGACGATCAGTTGATAATGTAGTAAGAGTTTAACGGCTAATCCTTAGATCGCAGCGTTTAATACGAAGATTCCGCGGTGCTTGTCTCGCTCTCGACAAACGCTACGTTGATCAAAGCCTCATTTGCGTTCACCAAATTCCTAACAATTCCTAACGAATAAATATTTTTTGTAGGACTGAAAGTCATCACTCATCACATCAAAATATCTATTACTGTTTTTTAAATAAAAATTGCAGAAACAATGCTGACTATGCCTCTTTCTATTCAAGTAAAATCATTATTATATAAGAAAATCCTCTTTCTTTCTTACTCGTAAAGATATTCCTCACTACTATAGTGAGCAATACTATTTTTAAGAGCTTTTCTTGTGAAACATAATGAATTGTAGGGTATTTATTCACGGCACTACACTTTGGTAGAACAGCGCCTTCAGTGTTAGTTTCAGTGTAAGATAATTGATTTAGGTACTTAATTCCATTGAAATTAGTTCGAGTGAACGTTTATTTGATATAAAGGAAAAATAAACTTTTACTAGAAACTTATGATGCTTATAAAATCGCTATAAAAGCATGTGTGCCAGCAATAACTGAGTTATTGCGCGTATGACTCGAAAATATAAATTTTAATGGAACTGAGATACGACTTATGCTTGGGAAACATAAATTATTATGATTAGATTTTAATGGTAAAAATTCTTAAATACTTAAGTATGATTTTAAGTAGAGAACCGAACAGTTGAAAGAGTGCGTGTTGCCAGTGATGACCGGATCGAAACATGGTCGCGTGTTGCCAGTGATGACTTATGGATTCGAAACATGGTCGCTAACTATGGGCTCCATAGATTAATTATTGGTTTTGGTAAATACTGCTCTTTGTGCTCTCAGTGTGACGTCGTCATTCCAGCTACTTGGGACGCCAACGTCTTGTACTTTGAACTACGCGTCCCACTCATTGCGATTTCAGCGTCGCAAAGCGTTCAGCTATGTCGGTTTCACAGATTCTGCTACGGATCTCTACATTGTTAGAAAAGGATAAACGTATAGATTTTTCCGTTGTGTATTGTCAAAGGCTATTAAATAAAGCGCCAACTTGAAACAAAAAATCCTCCAATTCTGCTTCAATCTGAAATGCCTTCGTTAAAAAATGTTATTCCGTAACACTTGCACCCGACCAGCTCTGGTGTAATGAGAATAGCCTTGCCAAATGTTACAATGTTTGAAAAACTATGAACTCTGTGTTCGGACTTTTAGCCAATTATCCTAATCTAAAGTTAATTTAGCCTGAGATTCTCTTTTTCCTCTCGCCGATTCAGTACCAAGCTGGATCGCTTATCCGGCAATTAAAGTTAAATTTTACCACCAAAATATACTTTTTTTAAGTTGAATAAGTCAGGTTTTTTTTGAATTTTTACCAGACTTATAGACAGCAAGGTTATAAAACCTAACTTTTTGAAATTGGCTTAACATACAATATCGTAGTGTTATGGTGGGCAACTCAAAACGTATCTTTAACGGCCTGGCAAAAAACAACAAGGAAAAATGGCCTACGTATTTTTTCTTGTTTTTTTTTTAATCTTCTTATTTTTCCTAGTTATATTTAAGTTACTTATTAATGTATACTTAAACCGCTATAACGTTCTATAAACTAATTTAGTAATAGAATAAGCTTATTTGCTCGTATTTTCCGAACAAAATTCGCAATAAGATCAACAGTTCAAGACCACTTTACTAACATCCCCAAAAAGTGAAAAGGTCAAGGGCCTCGAATAGGTATTAGCCGCTTCAAGTCATGACCTTTCGCAAAGATGAATATCAATGGGTGGTCGCGAGACGACAGGATTGTACTTAAATTATTTTTCGGGTGAAGCCACTTTTATAAAGATACAAAAATATAGCTATTTCTTTGACATTTAACGAGATACTACTTCTCTGGCAACCCTATTTCTTTTGAGGTCGAAGCTTGCCACGGAATTACATTGACATTTAATATTGGAAGCTAATTGATACCCATGGCTTCATCCGTATAAATTAAGGTTTTTTGATTGTACTCAACATGTACAGACATATAAACTTTCGCCTTTATAATATAAGTGTGACTAGCTGATGCTATATAGCTATATCTATACAGCTAATAATAATTAGGTATACTCTTAGACTCAAATCAATAGACCGCAATCTCACTCAGCTCAGACTCAAGACAGAGTTAAAACGAGACAGATTTATGTCAGAGCATATCTCATTTTAACTCTATCTTAAGTCGAGGTGAATCAAGGTACGCTCTATACATCTCAACATTATACTCCTATGGGACAATCTCTTCAAAAATAATCTGAATTTTTTGACTTAACTACCTACGTATTCCCAGAGTTCGTAGGTTTATGGTTGCGTAAGCACAATAATTCGCTACCCATCTAAGTATGCGTGCATCTTTCACATTCGCTGGAGCGGGTACTTGGTCGATTAAGCTTCTTTAAAAATTGGCCTCGCTTCGGAAATTGCGGGCGCAGTTGGGGCTAACTGGCTCATTTCAGTCCACAGTGGATACGCAAAGTACCTAGTTTTTCGGACAAAAGTTTTCTGAAAATGGGAGTTTGTATACGTGGTTTGTTAATAGGTTTCGAGGGTTCGCTTGGAAGGATAAAAATAAATTATGGAATATTTTAACAACAAAATATGTAATATGCATTTGGCTCGGCAAATTAGGTTTTTTCTTGCTACTTTTCGGTTCGGTTTTTGTTCGGATGTCTACTTCGGGTAACTTCCAAAATATTACATTGGTTACTTTTTTTATTAAATTTTGCGATGTTAAAGGCAGTGCGTCTACGGGGAAATAAGAATTCCTCGTAGACTAACTGGCGAGAGAAGCCGGTAGGTTCACTGGTCATCGCCCCTAAATAGGACGAATTATCCCCTCTTCCCACCAAAAAGCGTAAGGCTTGTGCCAAAAAGCCACACTCCTAACAATAGTACAACGGGTGGATTGAACACGTAACCTTTCAGTCCACGCCATTAACCGTTGCGCTGTTAAGGCTCTTCTTTATCTGTGTATCTATCCGGAAGCCATTTCGTATGAATACTTGAATCTAATCTGGTACCAGCCTACATCTCTATCATAAAGCCTACCCCACCTTCCCCTAAGTATACACACCTACCCAACGCTACCCTAAATAGAGACGTTAAGATTCAAGGTGTGACACTTAGCGTAAACGACTGTATAATTCGTGCGTTACGGACTACTTCCGCGAGTTATCGGGGTTACTGCGTCGCATAATGATCTAGATTAGAACGGATCAATGTTATGGTATAATGGACATTAGAACACGTTCATTTCATTCGTTCATCTCAAATCATGGCCTGGGATCGAAGCTTGAAACAAATCCACTGATTTAATTACGCTATACCACAGAATACCTAATAGCACCTAAAGGTATAGAATTCAATTTAAAAATTAAGAACTCCTAGAGTGTCCCCGTCGGGAACCGAGGCCCCTATTTTATTAACAAATAGCCATTTTTTTTTCTTTTTTTTATACATTTAAGTCGCACGCTTTACCACTGTCATACATTAGTAAGGTGATGATGTTGCCTAAGACGGAACTATCCTCCCTAGATGAAACGCATTTGTTTAGAAGATGTCTATTGACTCTTGTTTTAAAGATACACATATTGTACGTATCAGCAAACACAGATCTCGATTTTTTATTTTTGAAAATTTCGTCCGCAATCTTACCACCCTCAAGAGGTGATATCCTAAATCACTTATTAGAGGACTTTATTATTTAAATAATTTAAATGTCGATTTTTATGTCTCTGACTTCAAAAATATACGTGGCGGGATCCGGTCGGAGGAACATAATTATATAATTTAGTTTTCGTTCCGCAGCGCAACGCTTTGCGGAGTCCTGGTGGCGGTGTGCGCCGCGTGCTGGCGACGCTCGACCCCTGGCCACAAGCCGGAAGCCGTCGCGGACTGCAGGGTCTACACCGTGAGCGCGGACACCCGGCTGACACAGGTAAGTTAGTGTACAACTACGACACGTTTAAGCGAACGTTCAGGAACGTACACACGTTCAGGTAGTTTGACGTCTAATAAATGGAGGGGATTTAGGTTTCTACTATGATGAAGTGATTTGTATGTGCCAGCTCGTAACATACATAATTATGTAGGTACGGAATCTCTAACTATGAGATTCGATTATGTAGGTACGGAATTTGAGATTCGATGCTGTGGAAAAGAAAGTCTTTTTTTTTACCCGACTATAACGAAGCCAAAAGGAATCTGAATCTACTTTCTGAACAGGTGATAGAGTTTTGACGTGTCATAAGAGCCACAGGTTGGCCTCTCGTTGACCTATATGAAATAAATTTGTATTTCTTACTAATATTATAAATGCGAAAGTGTGTTGTTGGTTTATCCTTCAATAACGCTGCAACAGAGCTACGGATCGACGTGATTTTTTGCATGAGGTATACTTGAGGACCTGGAGAGTGACATAGGCTACTTTTTATCCCGGAAAATCAAAGAGTTCCCACGAGATTTTAAAAACAAAATCCACGCGGACGAAGTCGCGGGCATCAGTTAATATGTACCTAGGTACGGAATTTTTAACTTTGAGATTGGATGCTATGGAAAAAAAAGAGCCTTTTCCATAGTAAAGCCCTGCGTGCGTTGTTTACCTATGCTCATAATTATAATAGTTTATTGAAGCGCACAAACAAACAACATACAAGTGAAAAGCGCCCTAACATCGCGTACATTTTCTAGAAATCCTGCTGTTTTCTTCAAAAAAACATTTTTATATTAATCCGTTGTTTGCTCAGTGTACGTATCTCAAACACTGCAGTCAGTTTTAAGTGTTAAACAAAACAAAGAGAGAAGAGAGTGAGCGAATTGCATTCTGTAGATGTTTGTGAAGAGCGGAACAGTTGAATTAAGTAAACGGGCAAATCTGATTTCGCCTTAACGAATCGCTTTTCTTGTTGCGGAATTTTTTATATTGTCTTTATATTCATATTTAAATTAAGCTATTTAAAGTGTATTTAAATGTATAAATTCAGGCGCGTTTTTACAGCAGTGCTTATTATTATTCCAATATTAGTAGGTACGAAAAGAATTTAAAATGTTTCATAACAATACTAGATACGGTTAACCGCCAACACTCGGTCTGCTGCTGACATTTAAGACAAACTTTTCGGTTAATTTTCACGGTAAAACATTCCAAATAATTATAAACCAGTGTATACACCCAGTTATCACGGGTAGCTATATAAATTGTATAAATATTGGTAATTTACAACCTTTAATTGAGTGTCGTTAAGCAGAAAGCGACCAATGGCTTTTTTTGCGAAAATAAGTAGATTTGATATTTTGGCGACAAAAAGTGGCTAATATTACCTATTAAAATATACTATAAGCCTAATATTAGCTAATTAAATATACTTAAACTTTCGTTACTTATTTAACAATTTTGGACATTCGAAGCAGTGATAAAAATACCTAAATCAGCTCATACCTAAAACTGGTTTTTTGGCGCTGGTCGTTTTCTGCTTAACAACGCTCAATTATTATTAAGTAGGTATCATAAATAATTGGATTACTTTAATTTCGACAAAAGTTTTAGCTGTTTTCATAACGACAACGTAACAAGTCCTCCGATTTTTTCTGGTAATAAGTTTAATTTCTTCATCTTTCTTTTTAATTAATGACAGTATGGTTGACTATTCAATAGGAAGCCATCTATCAAACTCTACTTATAAACTGCGTTTGCAAAAAAACGATTGATGGAAGCCTTAGATGTAAGAAAATTCTGAAACAACGTTAGCTGCCGCAACATCCGCAGGAAGTGGAGGTTCCTGTCGCAGTAAACTGTCGTTAGCTTTCTACGTCATTTCATTTCCACTTGCCTCCTACGTCAGCACGTCTCAAGAAATCTCGCTTGAGTTTGCATAGGTTAGCAATATTGTTACGGATGATTAATGATCTTATGAATCTTATCTATCTTTATGAATTTCCATAAATTTCTTCTTTATTTATTAAGCCATTTTTGAAAACAAATTGTCAATTTTTTAACATAATATATGCATTATGCATAAGCATTTTTTGTCCCCCATTTGCTTCAATTGGCGGCCCTTCAATTCAAAAACTACTCGTAATAAACTAAAATAATTATGTTATTAATTCAGGAATTTTAAGGCTCTGATCGACACTCAGAAATACAGAAAAACAAGTGCTAATTCACCCATGTACCTCCAGTTATCTGCGTCTATTATGAACACGAAAGCAAGAACCCATATCCTATTAAAGCATAATTTATACTCATACCACACATAATGTCTCTTTCATAATTCAGTTTTGTTGCATTAGGACGCTTGAGGGGTAGATGAAGCCAATTTAAAACCAAATTAAAGAATCATAAGTATAGTTATAAAAGCAAACTTTATTAGGTCGCTCATGTTTGTAAATAAAACTTTTCGCATTTGATACCGTGAGTTAAATTTAATATGCGGGTTTAGCATTATATTGTGGCTAATTCTTTAGTACAAAATTTCTAAACTAAACCAAATTGACTGGTCTAAATCTAATGCTGTCCTATTCCACAGACCAGACCAGACTCAGACTTGTCAGTTTGTAGTTTAGTTTAGAAATATCAGTAGGTACTATAGTTCTTTAATTTCACGAGGACTTGTGGCTCATGGTTGTGTGTCGTGTCTGTATAAGTGTGAGCGAGAGCTTGCTCGCGCCTGACCGCTCCCACCTAGGCTCCTGACAGGCACGCACACTTACATAATGTGCATGTACACGATGTAACCACAAGTAAAGCTCACGCGCCTTCGTGAATTGCAAGCACTTATACAATGAACTTTACAATGAAGTACACTATACCACTATAATTTCACCTTACTCACTTTCAAGGGAAGCTGGAAGAAATTTCTTTTTTAGAGATAAGCTTCCCCTATGTATACTTCTTCTAATATATCTTCTTTTGTAAATATTTATATGTACATAAAAAATAAAAATAAATAAATAAATAATATAGTAGGTACAGTTTGGTGAAGCAGGAATCAATTCACCTCAAATTCCCATCAGTGCGGTTGCGGTTACAAGCCTTATTAGTTGGTTTTCCGCCCCATATTGTTTCTAATTTCAATGTCTAATGATCATCATATTATCATGCCATTGTTTAGGCACATTTAATTTGCAAAGCTCTTTTACTCGTAGTTTCATAAAATAATGTCTTTTACAGATATTCTTTTTACAAAACCAACTTCAAACGCCACTACAAAATATATCCATTGTGCCCAAAAAATTTGAAAAGACCTCGATTTCTCCAGCAGCCCACCATCAGATCTTGACCTGATGACAAATGATGGTTTCAAACAAAAAAGAATTTTCCAAATCGGTCCAAGCGTTTTCGAGTAATCGGGGAACATACATAAAAAAATAAAATTAAAAAAAAAAAGTTTCCGACGAATTGAGAACCTCCTCCTTTTTGGGAAGTCGGTTAAAAAATAATGTATCTTCTTTACTGTGTCATGTTAGAATGCTAGTAGGGGCTCCAATAGGAGTTTATAATAACGATTATTATTTGCTTAATAACTTGTAATCAGCCCTTAGTTTTCGTATAACAAATTATACTTAACGTTAGCTAGCAAAAGCGATTAGGGCGATTCATCTTCAAGGCTCGGCTGGCGGCCGCCCCCCGGAGACCGTGACGAGTGTAATTGACCTCCAAACAGACATTCCGATCGGACTCACTGCCCGAGTTATTAGTTGATGCCTGCGGAATGAGTGTTGCGCCATGCAATCAGTGCCGTGCAGATATTAGCTTATTCAGAGCTAACTAAGCAGTAACCAGCCAGTAAAATTATAACGTCACTATAGGTAAACCACTGTAAGCGCGACCCTCCAGATGGTCTGCGCAGCGTGGGGCGGGAGCGCGCTCAACCAATGAGGTATGTAGTCAGTGTTGTTCTTGATACGGCAATTGCCGTAATATACGGCAATTGCCGTAATATACGGCAATCAGGTCTCTTGGGCAACAAAAATACGGTATACGGCAGCTACTTGATTACCGTATTGAAATATACGGCAATTGACTAAAGTAAACAAAAAAAAATATTTCGTATAATGGAACGCACCAACTTGTGAATCATAGATCGACGAGTACTTTCGCCACAGATAAAGTAGAAGCGCCACGATCAGAAACGTCAAACTTTAACAGTATTCAAATAGATTCAACCTTATCCCTGAGAAATTAATGTCTAAAATCTTTAGTTCTTCATTCTAGTAGGTTCTTCAACTTTACTCGGGTATGTTCTAGGATACATGGGGAATCCCCGGAATAATTGTTCCTGTGCACTATATAATATAATATTATAATAGGTAAACTATTGTGGTTCTGTCATTTAATCATTAATGATTTGTTTTGCTTTATGTACTATCCAGTACATAGTGTTCGTGGTCTCTGGTACGATCTATCAGTGAAAGCTAATTTACGAATATTTTTTAAGTTTTAATTGAAAATTAATGCAATATTTGTAAACTACATGTATTTCATGTTTTTTTTTTTAATTTTAACCTTCTGAATAATTATATTTTGTACAATACGGCAATTTTCTTAATTTTCCCTAAAAATACGGCAATTTTAGAGTTAGAATACGGCAACTCTAAATTTGTCAGGAACAACACTGTATGTAGTCTGCCGCTGACCACCGGCAGTGACTGACGTAAAAGCTGGTCTGCGCGTTATATTTTCCTAGCAACTGCTTCACACGGTATTTTATTATTATTGAACAATCGCAAGATACATCATAGGCATCATCATATTAAAAGTGATGCAGAAAGTTCAGATTAATGTTAATATATATTTTTCTATTGTCTACTTACAATTATGTATGATATCAATAAATAAAAAATAATAAATACCACTGTTTATTTTATTTTAGCTTGCTCATTATGAGATAACTGCATCAGAATATAAAATTCGACTCACATTTATTTCTAATAGAATAAATGTATTTCATTAAAAAAATATATCATAAGATGTAGTTGATCTTAAGATGATAATTACGTCGCATCGTGTATAGCCGACCGCATCACCCACCGCGCGCCCCGCAGACCATCAGGAGGGTCGCGCTTATATAGTGGTTTACCTATCTATAAGATTGTCTCTTGTTACCTACTGTACTTTGAGTATATAACCTAATGTATGTGTATGTGTAAAAAAGTCCGTGCAATTATACCACTAGTGAAATTATAATATCACTGTTTTTACAATAATCCTCCGATATTTGTAAAAATATCGTATATGTACTAGGCACAATATAACGATTCCGAAGAAATCTAAAAAAACCAAAGCGCCTTATACTCCCAACAACGATGGTCACATTTTCTAAGAACACAAAAGAAGGAAAAACAAAAAGCCCCGCCCCGCTTTGCACAAAGGATTTTCCGGCCCCGCTCAAGCTAAGTGAGATCTAATTGTTCGGGTTAGTCTTAAGTGTCGAGTCATTTAGCTGTTAAGTCTAACGCTGAAATGTAGGCCAAAGGAGAAAATCCTTTCAAGTTTACTTTAAAGTTGCTTTATAAAAAGGCGTAGAGTAATTGTAGAAATGTAGTAGTAAATTTTATTTGAGAACCTTGGAATAGTCCCAGCAGGGAGAGCATGTGCAGGCGAGATATTATCCATACGGGGAAAAGATAAAATGTTTATCCCCTCGCATGGACAAAATGGTGGAAATAATATCCACCAACGGGAATGGGTCTGCTTTGTCTTCCCATGTTGACATGTGTTGGATTATATGTATTGCATTTTTGAAGCTTCACTGTGGAAGCACTGTATACATAGCTTAGTTTGGTTACTTATTGTAAAATTATTTTATTTTTTGAAAAGAGCAACTGCTGAGTTTCTTGCCGGTTCTTCTCAGCAGAATCTGCATTCCGAATTGGTATTAGATTTATGACGTGTCATAAGAGCTACAAGGTAGCCTACATGAAATAAATAAATTTTGAATCTGAGAGTGGATATACTTATAGAAACATATTCTCCTTTCCCCCGTCGCCATGCTTTAGCATAGGGAGAAGATAATTTTATCTCTTGTCAATGGATAAAATCCATGACGCCTACATCAAATCTACTTATAGTCACAGATGGACTGATTGTAGATGACTGAAAATGGCAAAACAAAAAAAAAAAAAGAAGCATCATAGACTATGTCTTAACTACCTCAAGCATCCCTTCAGTTTAAGGTCTATACTCGGGAATTAATTCGTTTACTCGATCGCTTCAAATATTCCACTTCACACAGACCGGATGTATGTATGTTTGCTAACTTAATTATAGTAGAAACTCGGTAAGTCGAATTTCACGGAAGAAGCCATAAAATTCGAGTTGTAGAGTTTTTGACATATTCGGATTTCCTAACGAAATATTCGACTTGTAGAGGTTCAAATACTTTCTAACGATCGTCTTTACCTTTGAAATGGTCGGGCCATAAAATGTATTGGGGTTTTCTGTCAAGAAATTCTCAGTACTAGCCCGGAGTTCGCCCATCAAACTATATGAGAAAGGGAATATCTCTATATTCCCTTACTCTCGTAGTCCGATGGGACGGAAATAGCTAATCTTTGAGGAGATCGGCCGCCGTGGACGGATTCGGTCGGGAGGACATTATTATTTTTTCCCAGCACCTTGGGTCCCCAATGCCCATCGCTTCTTCGAGCCATGTTCTTATTCAATAAAAGAGAAATTTTCATCATGCATCAAGGCCCGGGAAACACCTAGTTACAATTGGGATGAGTTATATACTCACAAAACAAGCGAAAAAATTGTGCCGAACGACGAAGAGTATAATTCAGTCCTTCATTGTCAAATAATATGACAAATTATCTCAAAAATCTGGCATTACGCGCTTCATTTACCGCACGCTTGTAACCTACAAGCGTACCTCTTTTATACATAAACAATATCATAGGTTACAATATTATATGGAAACCAAGAATTCGGGATATTCCTTTGAGATTAGAGACTACACGTTTCTAAGATGTCGGCAAAAATTTGACTCGGCAATGTCATATCGCTGTGACAAAAATGTATTTGATGTAGAGAATGTCTGGCTTTTGGGTTCCTGAAATTCACTTTGAGTTTTGACATTATATTGTATGAACATTGATATGTGTATGAAAATCTTTTTGACGCGGTGTCGTAAAAACGCATTGCGAGTGAATAAGTAGCGTGTTATACTCAAACAATATTACTAAACTTACTAGTATCTTTACGATTTAGCGATACGAGTAATTCTTACAAATATCCTTTATCCTAACTTCCTTACTAAGGTTTCCAAGGAATTAAGACCTTAATCTAATCAGACGAAATCGTGCATTAGCCAGTAGCTGCCAATAGTAACTTTGATTTAATTATTGAAGACAAGTTGCGAGGTATTTCGCAATAAACTGAAATTAGTATAGATTTCCAAACGTAAGAGTTTCCATATCGGTCCAATGGAACTTGGTAACAAGGCTCTGCTTAGAACCCTGGCTAACCATGACTAACAAAGTTGGGCACACTTGCGGAGACTTGATAGTTTAGCCGTCTTAGGGTTTAGTTAGGAATACTGAATTGGGCCTGAGACACACAAAAGGCGGGATATCCTCTAAAATAAGTCTTATCCAAAACTTCAAAACGCTCAGATGAGATAAGTTTTACGTTGGTGAAATCGGTTCCGGTTCGATATTAAGAACGGTATATTCAAAATTGCAAAATGTTGATTACATTGAAATATAGCGTCAAAAAACATGTAAACAATAATTTTATCATCCAAAAAATTTCAGCGTGACAAAATCGTTTTCATTACATAATTCTTTTACTATTATTATAAATGCAAAAGTGTTTGTTAGTTTGTTCCCCAATCAAGCCGGAACAGAGCTACGGATCGACATGATTTTTTGCTTAGATATAGTTGAGAACCTGGAGAGTGACATTTACTTTTATTTCGAAAAATCGAATTCGTCGTAATCAGTTAGTTAAAATTGTAGTTCAATTCACATAATCAGTGTGATCACGCGTGAAGTTTCCGTCGCAAATACGCTGCCATGTCGCGTTGTGTATGTTTCACGCTTTACTCCTAGATAGTCGCTTAGCTATCGCGGATGCATTAGGTCCATTGGGCTTTATTGAAGACTCTACAGATATACATGAATTTGCGATTTCGACTTTACTTACATACTATAATTTAAAGAAGCTTAACCCGATTTTTAAGCGAATATTTCTCTTGCATTGCAAAAGGGGCCGAAGTGGGGGAAATCATATGAAGTTATCGTCAAAAAAAAAATTAATTATACATGTAAAATAATTACTTAATCGTACAGTGAGTAGATAATAATGAACAAGGATGCTTTTTTTTTAAATAAATAGACTAGCGCTTGGCTTCGATCACACGCTTGTAAGGACTTTATCGGTTTTTATCGGTTGAGAATGGAGAAGACGCCACGCCTTGGTGCATGAGGCGGACTCTCTCCAGATTTCTACATTCGCAGCAAATTTTTTTTAAAAAGAATATTAGCCAAACTCAACTTGACTTATATTCTCCTCTCCCCTCCAAAATAAGCGAAATGCTTGTGCTAGGAGTGGGCACGACAATAGTACAACGGGTGGGGTTCGAACCTGCGACCTTTCAGTTTTCAGTCCGCGCCTTTAACCGTTGGGCTATTGAGGCTTAAATTCGAACTAAGTAGAACAGTGCTGTAATGAATTTCCTTTTTCGAACGCTCCATTATTCTTTTGCCTAATAATCCAACTTAAAACGCTACTAATTGGGTTTGCTTCGCTCTCAATGTAGAGACGTGGGGACACAAAATGGTCGACGTTTAGGTCCAATTAAATCCGTGCATCATCTTCCGAAACCGAAAGTCAATCAGCTAATTTTTAATTAATTTAAGTATTCCCACTAATGTTATAAATGCTAAAGTATTTGTTTGTTAGCAAGAAAAGGTTAGAGTTATTTGGCTATAATCCGCCAACAGAAAAAATCTGTGTGGTCAAACATGTAGTTAAAAGCTAAGCACCGCTTACCTTCCCAACCAAGCGAAAAAGCCAAGGGAAGGGAAGCGGTAGCTTTTAACTGCACGTTTGACCATACAGATTTTTTCTGTTGGCGGATTATAGCAAAATAACTCAACTTTTTCTTGCTAATCATGAACTTCCGCAAAGTAACGCCTGATTCTATCCAATGTTTGTTTGTTGATTTGTTCTTCCATCACGCAGCAACGGAGCAAGTATGATTTTTTTTGCATGGGTATTAGGTACTATAGTTGAGAACTAGGAGTGATTCTATTTTCCATTCGCAACACTGTCTCAGATGGCGACATAAAATGCATTTATGGAAAATATTTATCATATAACATGTTACTTACATTAATTCTATTGCTGTTTCTAAATACTATGTATTCGCTAGGATTCCGCGCAAATACGCAATGGATATCACTGGAAATGCTACTTTAAACATTAATGGATCGTCATTTTATTCAATGGTTTTTAAACATTGAATAAAATGATTAAAACCCTCACCCTACTTAAAACATTAAAAAAAAAAAGATTCCGACAAAATTGAGAACCTCCAAATTCAAATTCAAATTCAAAATTTATTTATTTCATATAGGCTAACTTGTAGCTCTTATGACACGTCACAAATCTACCACCGGTTCGGAATGCAGATTCTGCTGAGAAGAGCCGGCAAGAAACTCAGCAGTTGCTCTTTTCAAAAAAATTTTTTTTTTTTACTAAGTTATGCTATGATTACAGTGCTTCCACAATAAAGCTTCAAAAATGCAAAAATGCATACGTAGGTACACCAATCCAACGCATGTCAAGACGGGCAGTCAAAGCAGACCCATTCCCGTTGGTGGCACCCGTTCACGAGCATGACGCATGATCCAGCCATTGCTTCGCTCAACCATATTTGAGGGAACGTAACAACCCGCACCACACGACACCACCACAGAAATGTTTAAAGAGAGCATGAGCTCCTCTTTTTTTAAGTCGGTTAAAAAAATTGTAGCCTTAGAGAACCTGTATCATTGAGTCTCTACACAATAGTAAATTACACAGTACACAGCCATTATGACTTTCCATAAATAACGCATTTTCATCCGAAGCCATAACTACCATACCTGATCATCCCTAATTCCCTAACAAACATCTAGGGAACGGTTATTGCTTATCAAAATTTCATATACCTTCGTAAGGTTCTAGAGATTTCCCAGAACAATAATAATATAGAATGTTTATATCGACTCCAGAGAATGTTGAATGTTTTATGATGAACATTCTGTTAGGTAGTATCCAGAATGTAAACTTGGCGTTTTCAATGAACAATCCTTAATATTAAATACTAGACGATGCCCGCGACTTCATCCACGTGGATCAAGGTTTTTCAATTCCAATGGGAACTCTGTTTTAATCCTGGGAATGAGCTATCTCCATTCCAAATTTCAGCCAAATCGGTTCATACGTTGTGGCGTGAAGGAGTAACAAACATACATACACACACACACACATACACATACAAACTTTCGGCTTTATAATATTACTAGCTGATGCCCGCGACTTCGTTCGCGTGGATTGAGGGTTTTTTATTCCCGTGGGAACTCTTTCATTTTCCGGGATAAAAAGTAGCCTATGTGCTATTCCAGACTATAATCTATCTCTGTGCCAAATTTCAGCCAAATCGGTTCAGTCTTTGCAACGTGATTGAGTAACAAACATCCAAACATCCACACTTTCAGATTTATTATATTACTAGATACTATATGATGCCCGCGACTTCGTTCGCGTGGACTATGTTTTTGATTCCCGCGGGAACTCTTTGATTTTCCGGGATAAAATGTAGCCTATGTTTTAATCCAGGATATGAGCTATCTCCATTCCAAATTTCAGCTAAATCCGTCCAGTAGTTTTTGCGTGAAAGAGTAACAAACATACACACACACGTACAAACTTTCGCCTTTATAATATTAGTGTGATTATATTATATATTATATATTATATATTATATTATATTATATATTATAATTAAATAATTAATAATTAATTAAATTAAAATTAAAATAATTAATAATAATTAATATAAGTGAAATGAGATGTGATGTGATAGTGTGATATAAAAGGAAAATGTGACTGACCGACTGATCTATCAACGCACAGCTCAAACTACTGGACGGATCAGGCTGAAAGGCATACAGGTAGCTATTATGGGGTAGGCTTTCGCTAAGAAAGGATTTTAAAAAATTCAGCTACTATGGGGGTAAAATAGTGGTTTAAGAAATCGAACATAACGTGAGCGAAGCTGCAGGCAAAAGTTAGTATTAATTAAGTTTAGAGCATGCTTGTTGGATTGAAATTGAGCAATTTAGAACATATAACTGCCAAGTAGTGGGCGGGTGAGGGGTTTAGTTAAAAAAAATCACTTCGATCCGTAGCTGTAGCGTGATTGAAGGACAAACCTACTACCCAACAAACAAACAAACACACTTTCGCATTTATAATATAGTAAGATAAAGAGAAATATAGTGTAGGTACCTAGTAAACTAAGCTAAATTACAAAATATAATTGACAAAGTTTTTAGTGAAATTCTTGTAGTCTACGTTAACGAATTCCAATGACGTAGAGACAAGAGGTTTGCAGATTGAATGTGCTCTTCCTTTGAACTCGTTCAGTACTCTAAAACTCACGGACTTCGGTCATATTGGTTTTGCTCTTTCATCTAGCACTAACGTCGAGTTTCGAAAAAAAAAATATGGCCCACCGTAAAACGAAGTGTCTGGACAGACGCACTGCTTTTGAACTGCACACAGATTCCAAAATGGCAGTTTTGATGCAGTTCTGTTGCAGTTGACATAAGTGCATCCCAACTGCAAACCGACTGCGCTGTCCATTAAGATTGCAATTATGTTGCAGTATCTCCATAATAATCTGATTTACTCAACACATTTTATCAATAATATTACAATTTACATTCTATTTTATGTATTATTTTTTTAATGAATTAAAGTTAAAATATAAGTAGAATGATAAACAACAAGAAATATTAAATTATTTCTTTAATTAAAAGTTCATAAGGCCGGAAAAATGGGAGCGTGACGTCACACTGAAATGTTGAAACTGTCTTCTTCAATTATTATTGATTGATTTCAAAAATTTTTAAATTCTCAGTTTATTACTTACCATTACTATTAGTAAAGTCGGGGTTCGTTTTCTTTACGTATATACGGGAACATCTGAAAAAATATACAAATAACATTACTCAAAACCAGAAATTTTTTGAAAAGGAAAATCAAAAATTATTTATACCTAAAGGAATTTAGTGGTTCCTTCTATTTACCTTCCTAGATCGGTCGGTCTTCATGTTATGCCTACTTTTGCTCTTGTAACAAGCATTTAAATCCCCTTCTCACCTTTCATTTTTCAAAGTTATGTGCGTTTAAGCAATTAAATATAACATGCTTCAACGGCGAAGGAAAATAAAATATAGTACCTATATTTGGAATGCCTTTCCGGCCTCCATTTTTCCCTGTAACTACAATTTGGGTACCTTCAAATCAATAATAGGCATTTTCTAGGCAAGCGCGTTCCATCTTAGGCTACATCTTCACTTACTATCAGGTGTTTTCCAGTGTTCTCAAAGGTGTGTGAAGTTTGTGATTCCGCACTTGGCTAGCGTGGACTATGGCCTAAAACCTCATTCGAGAGGACTGCGCCCAGAAGTGTACTAAGACTTGCGTATAGATGATATTGGAAGTTCACGGTTTTTAATTTTCAATTGTCTTTTTCAGCAACCACACCAAGAGGATCTGCCTGGTCCACCTCCGGCGTATGACACTGTCATTGAAGATATTACCCATAAAGATTACAGCATTTTAGAAGTAAGTCAAGACATATATTATTACGTTTATATTGGACTAGCATTTGCCCCCGCGACTTCGTCCTCGTGGAATTAGATTTTGGGGTGTAATTTTCAAAAACTGTGACACACGTACTTTTTTATTTTTAACTGAAAGCTCAAATACCAACTTTGATGGAAGCAGCTTGAAAAATGACGGAGTTTCATATAAACTTCCATCCCCTATTTAAACCCCTTAGGGGTGGAATTTCCAATAATCCTTTCTTAGTGTGCGCCTACGTCATAAAAGGAACCAACTGTAAAAAGGAGGTGGGTTGATAAGGCAACAAAATCCGCCCCTCAGACACTCGAAAAAAAAAGTTCCAGATTTCGACAAATTGTAAATGTATTTATATACTTGAAGATATAAACTTTATATTAATATAAAGTTTAGGTGATAAAAAAAATAGTAAGTTACAGAAAATATTACCCAAAAAGAGAGTGTTTCTTTTACTTTTCTTACATTTTCATACATTTTAGTCGTTTTTTAAGCTTTGATTTAATATTTTAGAATGAGGCGCTCCATGAACCAAAATAAATTAATACTCATATAAAAGCTTATAAAAAGGAGCATCATTATCAGTTACGTTTACCATGGTTCAAGGAGCGCCTCATTCTAAAATATTAAATCAAAGCTTAAAAAACGACTAAAATGTATGAAAATGTAAGAAAAGTAAAAGAAACACTCTCTTTTTGGGTAATATTTTCTGTAACTTACTATTTTTTTTATCACCTAAACTTTATATTAATATAAAGTTTATATCTTCAAGTATATAAATACATTTACAATTTGTCGGAATCTGAAACTTTTTTTTTCGAGTGTATGAGGGGCGGATTTTGGGCCTTATCAACCCACCTCCTTTCAAGTTTCTAACTTCAGTAATTTAGGCTGTGCGTTGATATCTCAGTCAGTCAGTCAGTCAGGACTTTGAATTTTATATATATATATATATAGATTACGTTTATATTGGATAAATAATAATTAATATCCCGGATTGAAAATTAGCTCACTACTTTTTTTATAGTCGGGAAATCCCTAACGCATACCCCTCCGTAAAGGGAAACGGAGGGTTATGGACGGTGGGGCTTGCACCCACTAAAACCTGTCTTTGTCACTCCACGGACCCTGGCAGTAGCGTAGCTCACTACTTGATGTCCCGTGTAATTCCCAGCTTAACCCCCTTTGGGGTGAAATTTTCGAAAATCCTAAAATATGTCTTTCTTCATTTTTAGCCGAAATACCTAATATTCTTTATGTTACTGGCAAAATAACGGAATTTCTTAAAAAATGGCAACCTCTATTTTACCCCCTTAGGGTTGAATTGAAGAAATCTTTTCTTAATGAGTCCCAACGTCCGAAAAGAAAATTATGATAAAAATTTCGTGTTTCGCATTAATAGTGTCTGGATTTGATAATACGCTGTTTGGTTTACTTAAATAAATTTAACTTCTTATAATATAACTTTATTTACTTTTTTTATGATTGTCTTTTCAAAAGAACATTGAAACAATTACATAAAATGCGCTCAAAAGCAAGTATAAGAGGTATAAGATATTATTGCGCAATATAAATTGGATGAATTCAACTATTAATTAAAATAACTTTGAGGAAGAAATTAATTTTCGTTATTTTAATTAAAATGATTTTTATGAAAAGATACGAATGCCGAATGATTCATATTTTAATGTAAAGCAACTCATTGAGTTTTATTTTTCGTTACTGCATTACTAACTCTAGTTTTCCAGAAATCAAAAGTACTAGTTGACAAATCCTCCAACAGTCAAATTGATCCAACCCGTTTAAAAAAAACCCAGAGAAAAAGAGCACAGTCATAGAATTAAAAATGGGAGTTTGGCTTTTAATTTTTAATAACAAAATAAAGTAAACTGACAGTTTTAAATGTAATGCTAAATGCATAAATGCAAACATAACAACAGTAAGGCAATTAAACATGTTTAACAATAAGCATGGTGACCGATTTAAAAAGCTATTGGATAGTGTTCGGAAGTATTTACTATTTCGAAAAATATCTTATTTCAGCAAAAAAAAAAGGTTTGGTAGATAAAAACGCTCGACGGTGTCATGGCGTCGTTCGTGACGTCACTTCTGTTTTCCCTTTTTGAAGATAGATATATGTGACGTATCGCTCTGATTGACGTCCAATTCAATATGGCGGATTGTTGTATTTTACAGTTTTATTTTATCAAAACAAATACCAATCTCACTCAAAACAGAAAATTAAATACGTTTTTGAACCCATGAATCTTAATTTATGAGAAAAATTCATAATTTCATTCAATTTCATTAATTCTTGGTTACTGTCATCCTACCTATTATGTACAAAACGATTGGACGTGGAATTTGTCGCAAGTTGTTATTATTTCTGTTCATTTTACAGGAGGTGGTCACAGAACCCTGTACGAAATGCAAGACGTCGAGGGTAGACAGTGGTCTACCATCCTACGAGGCCGCAGTACTTCTACATGACACCAAATTATAATGCAATAACCTTAGATGTATTAGGCAATTTGATAATTAATTTAAGTATGCGGGTAGTATGATAGCATTGCTAATTCGGTTGTACAGAAATATTTAATAGTAAACCACACACACACAACAAACAGCTCGAACCATGGACCGAAACAAAAAATCGGTTTAAAATATACGACCCTTAAGTAGAGGTCACAGTTCATACTAATAACAACCCCTATGGCAGAAAATACTTTACAGAAAATAATTTCAAAATTTTAGTTTGCATTTGTGTCCAACTGAATTAGCACCAATAATAAGTATTAAAAATGTTAATATGCAATACAATATCAAATCATCAAAACTTTTAAAAGCAATATTCATAATTTTCGATAAATAAAGAATTCGTTCTAACTTCATTGACTGATTTAACTTGCCATCACTCATATTATTCTCTGGGTACTCTTCATAATCATTTCATTTACGTTTGTCTCTGGAACTAAAAATATTGCAAATGGCGCACGGACCTCTTTATATTTTAATCTATGAAATCATAGATTAAAGATGTTGGTGCGCTATTTGCAATATTACCTATTAGTTCCTTAGACACTCGTATCTATCTGCTTAGTGCTTACAGCGCCAAAATGGCGTCAGTCAAGTAGGTCCTAAAAAGAAATCAGAGCAGTAAGTCCAGTGAGTAGACACTGACCTCTATATTTAATCTATGATTAATAGGTTAAATATACCAATAATATGCTTTGAGCCTCATACCATTTCTGTTCTCCCGAAGCTTGAGTCTAATGACTAAATGTAAATACGCATTGTATGTATGAGAGTCATTAGGATTATTTTAGAAACAAAATCCTTAGGAGAAACTAATTTATGTACCTATGTATTTATATAAATGGCCTTTGTAATGAAGTAAATATCTTATGACTAGGTTAAGACTAATAATAACCAAAACATTGATTACGATGAACTATGACCTAAAGGAGAACGCAGAACGTGTAGAGTAGGAGCACGGCGGCTTTTTAAACTAAAAATGAAACTCAACTGTATTCATATGAAGGTAAGATTGATATTAGTATAATTAAAAACGAAGCACCGAAGCGGTGCGTGGCCCTTGTTTTTTAAAATACATACCAATTTAAAAAGTATGCTGATTAGTTATAAAACAGGCCGTCTAGCTCTACCCTTTGGAATTTCGTGACGATGTAGAGTGTAGACCATCCGCCCGCGTCAGACTTTTTGTAGGTTCGAAGGTAGGTAGGGCCGATAATTTCGCCAATTTACCCATAGATTCTGTGTGTGATTTTGACAGACTCTTTGTAGGAAGTGTGCGTTTCGATATAGTAATCTGTATGTTTCATTTTTTTCCAACAATCGGTGGCCGATAAAAAAATCGGTCACCGATTGTTGGACGTGGGCGGAGCACCGTAACGGTCAATATAAATGTAATAGGCATGATACTTCAACATTAATAATTGTGTACGAATAATAATAGACTAGTGAAATATGCTGACCCGTTAAAGATAAGACGATTTAAAATAAGACGATTAAAATTTTGTATCAAGACTATTTTGTATCAATATTTTTGTTTCTTACATAGAGTAAGAGCCTTTTCAGAGATATAAGGCTTTCGTAACGTTCACGGATTTGCACCCCACCACTAACTTTCTTTTTTTTTTGTGATCGAAGGTCTAATAACACACTGTATTAATTTTGTTTTTACGGTCTACGCTAATTTATAATGTATAATTTCGATTTTTCAAACCCCTATTTTACCCCCTTGGGGATTGAATTTCCAAAACTCCTTTCTACCTACGTCATAATAACTATATGTGTTGGCATATAACAGCCCGATCCGTCCAGTGATTTGAGAGCTGTGCTTTGATAGATATCTCTGAAAACACTCTTATGATGAGTAATAAGTATTTTACTTTGGTTTATGTGGTTACAGTTAGTTTTATCCAAATTAATCGCACAACATAGTGTGTAATGAGGAAGTTTAAAAGTACACTTAAAATAAATAAATATTAAACACATGAGTTTTCTTTCATGAAAATCCTTGCTAGTGATGAGTTGCAGGTAGTCAACGGAAAAATCTAAAACCGGTAGCTAAAAAAGGTATAAAAGTGTCAGTTGCAAACACACCTGCTACAAGAATCCAATTTATTCCTAGTAGTTATAATATAAAGACTCTCATAACAAGAGAGCTTGGAACACTTAAAGCTATAAGCATGCTTCCCTCTTTTGACTAAGGCGTACTTTACGTACCTACAATTTTATCTTTCATTTTCTATCTTATAGAAATGTATCTTTTACAAATATAATAAGGTTAAGGTTCTGCATCAGATTAATTTAGTCACTAGAAGGATGTTACCTTTTTTTTAAAGCTATGCAATTGAAGGGTTATTTTGTTAAGCTTTGTAGTATGTAGTATTCTATTAGGTATACTTGTATTTTGATAAATAGGATGTTTTTTCACCGTTTCACATTTATTATATCCGGGAACTCTTTAGTGCACCGTTTTAGCGCCTTTTAGACTAGTCATCAATCATACTTAAATCATCCCCTAAGTAGGAGTCTTTTTAAGTAGGTATCCCCCTAAATACAATCCCTTACTCAATGTTATTTTCACCTATAGGAGTTCATGAGAACGAATTGACCGAAAGCGTCACCTAACTTAGCTTAGGTAGCCCGTAAAGTTAGGCAACGTTGGTGAGAACTTAATATATTGTATTTCAAAATTCAAAAATTCGACGACGTCTCCGGTGTAGATTGCTGATACTGTTGCTTGTTACTGTTGCTTTTTTAGCGAATTTCTGTTCTTCGTATCCGCTACAATTACCTATTGGATTTGTCAAGTTATATGAACATGATGAACACTAAATACGCGAAGAAAGCAAGTCACATCAGAATCGACACCGGAGACAGCATTGAATTTTTAAATTTCGAAATCTTTACTAATGTAATAAATGTGTGTTAGTTTGTCCTTCAATCGCCCAGCAACGTGATTTTTGCATGGGTATAGTTGAGGACATGGAGAGTGACATAGGCTATTTTTATCCCGGAAAAACAAAAGGTTCCCCAGGGAATTTTAAAAACTAAATCCACGCGGACGAAGTCGCGGGCATCAGCTAGTAGTAAAATAAATAGACAGATATAAAACCTAGTTCTTCGCGCTAAAACGGTGGCACAAAAGAGATCCCGACTTGTTTAGTTCGAAAACTATTTAATAACTATTCAGCGCCTACTTAGTTCGTAGGAACGTAGTTTATATTCATAACGCTCCCACAGAACTGCCCCATTTAACGCCTCAAGCATACGGTTCTTTCTCTTTTCTTATTCTCGAACTTACTTTCACGAGCTTTCTTAGCTAAGCTAAGCTCATATTATATTCTCAAGGCAAGTTTGTAACCGCCTTTGAAATAGATATTTTCGGCATATTTGTCTAACCTAGGTTATACACGGTGCTATTTTATTCCCCGTAAACCCTGAAGGAGGTAAATATGCTCATGAAACTGAACAACTTTCCCCAAGGAACATAGGTCGAAATATGAAAAAAATTTTTTGACCTCCCATAGTAAATCAATCAACTAATCGTCAATTTTGTATGGAGAGTACAATTTTTTTTTCATATTTCGAGCTATGTTCCTTGGAGAAAGTTGTTCAGTTTCATGAGCACATTCACCTCCTTCAGGGTTTACGGGGAATAAAATAACACCGTGTATAAATAGTAAATACCAACATTTTTTGTAGGTAGGTATAGTCCTACATGGTTTGACTATATTTTGGTTTATTACCCAACTGCGGCACGCAAAGAAGGATAGTGTGTTTATCAGTCCTACTTAAACAGTTGTGACCATAGTTGGGACCCATTAGAATCTAGTTCGGTTCAAATCTTTCCAATGTCGCGGGAAAAAGCTAGTACAGTCGCAAATGTTATCATTATATTATTTAACTTAGTTCAACTATGTTAACTAAGCAGCTTAGTGGTTTTGTTAGGTACAGCTGGTAAAGTCATAGATAAACGAAACGGGCGCTATAAATAAAACGCATTCAATTCTAAAAATAACCTCTAATCTTTTAAACGAAAAGGTTAATACTTTATACGGTAGAGTTCGCAGAAAACAAAACAGATCAACGGAAATAGTTTTACATTTTCCTATTAGAAGTTTCCAATCGTTTGATCAACTAATGTGCTCAAGCTCAGTTATAGGCGAGAATAGCTGAAGAACGAATGGGAAGTTTTGAAGACGTGCTTTATAACTGAAAGTTTGAAATGTTACCCGTGATAAGGCTAAATACCTGCCATGGCAATAAATGAGTGCATGTAATAAAAGTGAAATCATTATGTGTGTAACACTTAAGGCTGGACTAAACATTTCGCCGACGGCAGTAGATGTGAGTACAATATCAGAAACAGCGTGCACTGCTAAGGGAATGTAAAAAGCACGTAACTTTGACTATAAATGAGCGACGTGGTAATTGATTAATAAAATCGAAATTTTGTTGCTGATTAACTGAAGTTAGTCGGTGGTGCTAAACCGTGGTGCGAACTGTCATTCTATATGGCACAAATTATCCAGCGGCCAATACTAAACGAAGGCATTGATGTTTAAGGTTTTGTATTCAAATGCTACTACATAAATGAAAACCAATATTAAGTAGAGTCGACTTCGAAGCGTACGTTAAGTAACGCTAAGTTTCAGTTTCTTGTTGAGTGCACTTGAGCCTTTATCAAGCATTTCCTCGAAATTGCCCCCCAGCTCTGACACTATAAGTTCAGCGCAGCCAGTCAGCGGTTTTATCATCCATCAAAGCCAATTCTTTCACGTTATAAACCACGCTCGCTTGCGGCGGTTTATCGGAAATCTGTTTTTAAAGCCAAATAAAAACTTGTCTACACCAACCGGATGCGAATGGCCATTTCAATGCGAGCTCTTGCTTTTATATATTTTCCAGATTTTATTTGGGTCTATTCAATTATATGGGGGTCGAATGTACAAATAAAGTTATTTTGACACTTTTCATGAATTGAGTATTTATTGCAATTGATACTGAAATTGAATTGTGCTGTCGCATATTAGGCAACGTAAACAAGAAAACCCCCGACCATTAAAGCTCCGTTCACATCTACCAGCACATAGCGTGTCCAGCATGCAACGTGGCAGACACAGAACCACGTACAGATGGCCGACAGACACTGACAAACTCAAATCACTCAAATAGCTCAAATTATTATAGAGAAACTTATAATCTTTAGAGGTTATAAGTTTCATATTTATAAATAACTAGCTTTAACCCGCGGCTTCGCTCACGTTAGGCTCGATTTTTTAACCCCCTATTTAACCCTCTTGGGGTTGAAATTTTCCAAAATCCTTTCTTAGCGGATGTCTAGGTCCTAACAGCTACCTGTATACCAAATTTCAGCTCGATCGGTCCAGTGGTTAGAGCTGTGCGTTGATAGATCAGTCAGTCAGTCAGTCAGTCAGTCAGTCAGTCAGTCAGTCACCTTTGCCTTTTATATATTTAGATGAAAAATTCGATTAATTTTTCATTATTTATATTGGTATAGATAAAAGCATTCATGCTAATCGCATAGACACCGCCAGACGCCCACAAAGGCGCTAACACAACAGACACGGATCGGCACAGACAAAACATTTTCGCCGAGAATGTCTGCTACGCTTACGTTGCCTAGATATGAATACGTTCATAGATATGTGTGGAATAATATTTCTACGTCTGTGCTGGTACGTGTTTGTTACGTACAATGTTTGTAGATGTGAACGGAGCTTAAAGGGACCCTTAAATTTAAATTCACAATTATTTATTTCATGTAGGTCAACATTTTATCTTTTGTTCAAGCTTTTTTTCCAAGCCACCGGTTTGGAAAGCAGATTCTGCTGTGAAGAGTCAGTTTCTGTCCGCCGGCCTCGGTAAGCAACTGTTATCTCCTCAGCATATAGCTAGCAAATGACCCCAACCTCCGAAAAGGCCTTTCGAAAACTTCAGTCCGCGAAGTGAGCGATTTAAGTTGACATTAAAGAGTAAGAATTGTAAAATCGAATATTTAACTTACTTTTTATGACTCAGGGTTTTCAGGAAAACTAAGTCTGACTTGGTTGGTCTAGAGTCTAGACAACAAGTATGCCAGATTTAAATATGCATAAACCAAGATTATCTTAACGTTTGGTACAAGTGTTTGAAAACAGTATTTTGAAAAGAGTTTTTAATTTTTATATCCCTTAATGTTAAAGACTCTTATATGTTTGTGTAAAGACTTCCCGTCACGTCGTGGGACTTTGAGAAAACCTAAATCCCGCTGATACATAATTAATAAAATAGCTTTGGATTGAATGCTTGGCATGTTGCAGTATTGACTGAGCAAATGAACACACTCCGCGCAGTTTAGAGATTCTAATTGGATGGATCCGTAATCAATTGGAAGGAGGTATTAGAGAGTGCTTTGAGCTGACTAGTGAGGTATCTTGGTATTTCCTCACTCTAAGTTTAAGTAGTTTCTAATTTCGAATATACAGGAGACCTACCATCAACGCTAAATGTAGTAAGTAAATAGATAGATAGATTGTTTATTCACCAAAATGCAGGTACAATGTGATGCAATATGGAAAATCGAGCCTTATACATTTTACCAGGATTGATGTGTGAATATTATACCTACAATGAAATATGAAACAAGTATTCGATATTATCGACATTTCTTACCATGACGACCTTAAAGTATTTAATCATAATATTGAAATAATACTACTTTATTAAACGTTGGTGGTATGCCCCAGGATCCATTTTTAGGATTCTGTACCCGAAGGGTAACCAACGAAACCCTATTACTAAGCCTCCACTGTCCATCCGTCTGTCTGACTTGGTTGTTTGGCACAGAGATAGATTATAGTCTGGAATAGCACATAGGCTCCTTTTTATACCAGGAAATAAGGAATTAAAAATCTCAATCCACGCAGACATCTACTAGTAGGTACAAAGCATACAGCATATTGCTGAGTTGGGACCTTTTTTCCGGACAATTGTGCAACACATGACTTACTTATTCTGACGCTTCTTCTGCTTAACGCCTTTTGTCTTTAATGCTCAATGTGGAGGCGCCGCAACAACCTAATCTAGGTAACCTTAGGTATACCCATTAGGTGATGTGTGGCACAATTTATAAAATAAACATTTCTTTCTTTTCTTTCTTTGTTATAAAAACCCTAAAAAATTAGGCGCATGCAAACGACATGTTTTTTGAGTGAAACTCAGTCCTCAGTCCTACTAATCAGTAATCTCACTAGCTTCTTCGACTCGAGGTGAGCGATGCGCTTTACTTAGCCTAACCTTCAAGTACTTAGCTTTTACATTTTCGTAACCTTTGTTATACGCGCACATGGCTACGGGGCTACGGTGGTACAAAAGTTGCTACTTGCTGCTTCACAATGCCCTCGATGCTTAGCCTCGGATGGAGTTTGAGTGTGCTCCAAGCCCATTGTTCGTGGCCTCTTTGGGACCAATAATACATTTTTCAAATTAAAATTTATGGATGATATTATTAATTTTGTTATGAGTACCTTAGCTAAGGTACATAACGCACGCTTAGAATTGAGGAGCGTCGGAACACAAACCGATAAATCACATTTTGAGCTTTTTTTTTGTTTTTTTTTTATCTCAACAGATACCGAACTCACTACTGTGACATTTAGGTTTCGAAACAGTGCTGCCAACACCAATATATTAATAACTATTGTTCATCTTTAAATTAAAAAGCCATAGACTTTTAATCAATTTCCCAAAAAAAAAATCTGAAGTGATTTATCGGTTTTTGTTCCGACGCTCCTCAATTAAAGTGACCGAATTAAAAAAAAAAACGTTTTTTGGCAAATCACAAAAAACGAATAAATTTTTAATTAAATTAAATGACTACTTAATTCTTTCTTTTAAATGAAAACTTAAACTCTTTTGTCGAAATAAATAGCTGAAGTAGTAAATGCAAAACGTTTCACACCTGTAAGTTTTCCATAATGTTCTCCAGGTGCCAATCCGCACTTGGCCAAAAACAGTTTTTTTTTTAATTCGGTCACTTTAATAAAGCTTTGATACTAAGCGTGCGATAATGGATAATACATATGGTCTTCCAATAGGTGTATTTTAGTGTAAATACCATGTACGCAACAAAAGTTAGTCTTAGTTACCTGAAATAAATGATTTATTATTTATTATTAAGTCTGTAAGTACCTAAGGGCTTATGACCAACTAGCTGACGCCCGCGACTTCTGACACGTGGATTTAACATATATGTGTTATTCCAGAATATATTCTATCTCTGTGCCAAACAGCCCACGGTTCAGTGATTGAGTAACAAATATCCATACAGCCAAAATTTCGCATTTATAATAATAGTAGGAAATAGGAAGTAGTATTCAGGTAATCTATATCTAACCTCATTGCATACACAGCTGGAATAACTAGTGATATTTACATAGAATTTAGGCGATTTCTATTGAATATTTTGTCTGGATTTCAAACCGCGGCGATGTGGTTTTGTGAAATTTCATTAATATTTGTCGAATGCAGACTAACACCGCATTACTGTCAATTTACTGTGGCCCGTGAAATATGATCGTGAATTAGGGTTACCACATTTGTTTTTGGTGCGATAAATTACACAGTTCTCAGCATATTTCAATAATTTTATTTGTTGACCATTCTAATGAGGCCAAACACGCTATATTTGCTGTAAATTGCTGAGGAGTAAGGTACCCATAGACCACTTGATGTCGCAGTATCAGCTCAAGGTTACCGTACCTTGGAAATAATCCGAAGTAACAGGGCACCAAAATTTAAATCAATCGCAACAATGTATGTAAAAATTAGGAAATGATGATCTTTAAACGCCTGAGCAGATCTTCATAAGTTATAGCTAAGATCCATCTCGATTACGTCAGCTTTCAAATTGAAAACCGCATCAAAATCGGTTCAGGGAGCTACGAGGGAACAAACAGACAGATACACACGTCAAATTAATCGAGGATTAAAAATATTAATTATGAGTGGCAACCCTACTGCAACTAATCCTACATTGTATGCTAAAATCAACATACATTTATTGCAGATTTAAAATTAGTTCCTACCGCTAATAAATTGTAACTTGACACGACCAAAAAGTTATTCGTTCATTTTTGAGGTTCATTTTCTCAAACAAGCTTTGGCTTTCAGAAAGTTCCGAACTCACTTATTTGCCTTATTAACAAAGTTATTGCTAAATTATATTAAATGTAGAACATGCTCGTTTCATTTAACATGCTGATATTTGGATAAAGCACTGCGATCAGCCGATCAGGGTAAATGATTGATCGGCAGTTAGCTAATTGATTGATATGATAAATAATTGTTTGTGAACACTGTTTACTCTACGGAACATTGAGCTGGCATGTAGCTTGGAATATTTAATTTTGTCTGAATCTTTAACCAACATCAAAAAGTTAATAGATTCTCGAATTGAGTGACAATTTTTTTATATAAGTATTTAAAATAAAGGTTTTTAATATTATAACAGAATGGCATTTTTCTTTTTTTAATATCTTGACTACTCACCAAAATATAGAGCTTTTACGTTTCCTGTTAGCAAGAGAGAGCATTATACGTATTGTAACATGACGTCACGATTCATTAGCTCCATACCCAATTTTCCAAATATGTATTAAAAATTGCGGGGCCCCAAGGGGATCGGGAATCGCGCCCTGAGTGTGTTTATTTTACACCAAAGCCAAGGTTCAACTGCCCATCAGCGATGAAATAAAATGCTAATTATCATCTTAGCCAATTACAAAAAAGAAAATAAACACAACTAAATGTTTCAATTAATTGAATTGATATTGCATCAATTGGATAAATTGATTGCAACAAATGTTTATTTTATTACGTCGTACTCTGCTGATAGAGTGACCCCTTTTCTACTATCACAATATAATGGTGGAGGTTTTCATAGTAGGAGTATCTCTCCCAGATCCTTCCGCTTAGATTACGAGTTCCGACTGTTATCTTTTACGATTATTATCAGATTTTAGTGATAATAACCGGGACTGATGGCTTAGGGCCGATTTCACCATTGAAACCTTTGAGTATTAATTCAAACTAAACTCGGTTTACGGGTTTGACTGAGTTTAGGACTGTAGATTGCATTTCATCAATGTTAACTAAACGCAATTGAAGCTAAACGCAGTTCAGTTGTCTACGATCGTGACAACATTTTATGTACATTGTACAACCTTCATTTTACTAAACGCTATCAATATAGAGCTAGTGAAATAGGTTTGATTAAACCGAGGTTAAATTGTATATTTGATCAATACATATTATAGAGCTACTGAAATCGGTTTGATTTAAATCGAGATCAATTGTATATTTAATCAATATAGAGCTAGTGATATGGGTTTGATATAAACCGAGATCAACTGTATACATATTTGAATTTAGCAAGACTTGGTTTTATTAAACTTAGCTTATAAAGTGAATGGTGAGATCGGACTTTTCAAGATGCAGAAGAAACGAAATGACCACATTCGGATCTCTAATGTCAGCCAATCTCATAGCTTGCTAGATACATATTTTTTTTAACCCCTGACATGTCTGTGTGTGTGTGTGTGTGTGTGTGTCTGTGGCATCGTAACATCCGAACGGATGACCCGATTTTAATTTTTTTTTGTTTGGAAGGTGAATTATTCGGAAGTGTTTTTAGCTATATTTTATGAAAATCGGTCCAAGATGACCGCCGCACCGCCACAAAATGGCGGATTAACATATTTTTTTCACAACTCCCTGTGAAAATCTAAGTACCGATCTATAGAAAATTCTGAAGCCTCCATGTCCCAAAAAATGATACTCAAAATACGGGCTGGATTTCCATACTGAATAGCCATATGGCCCCAGGGTCTCTACGGAAAACGGAACAAAAATGTAACTCTCGATGAGAGAGGCATAGATCCAGCGGAATAAGGCATGAAAAAGGATGTTACACCATAAAAAATTTTCTCGACGCGAAAGATTTTTTTTGCTAACTAAACGTGTATATATTGAGGCCAGCATGGAAAAACAAAATTTCCTTCGGGATTATTGACAGTGGCCTAAAAACTTCGTAGATTTTTGTATATTCAAAATATCTCGGTGACTGCTGTTCCTAGATCAATAGCGTACTGATTTCTTCTAAAAGAGAAGAAAATTTAAAATTTTCATCTTCTAATCTTTATAATGAAAATGCCTATGTCATCATCGCCAAGTAAACTTTAGCCAACAAATAAAGTTGACGGTTTGACAATTTTAGTATTGGCAATCTGTCAAAACGTCAAAATCCGTCGCTTTTAAAATTCTCTAGGTGATGGTGAAATAGGCTCTTAAGAGTAGGTACCTATTTTTAACCGACAAAACAAAAGGAGGTTCTCAATTCGTCGGCGTATATATTTTTTTAAAATCCTCAAAAGCTTATAAATGTGAAACCTTCCATCCTGGGAAATAAAGTAACTATATCATGTAAGTAGTTATAATGAAGGTTCATTCCAACGCAGATCACGATTTCCTGAAGTAAAGGCAGGCTTTGAAACGACAATGTTCGCAGTTATGATGGCAGTAAAGTAAAGGATACTTACTATCTCATACGTGTCACATTACGCCTTAGTTCACATCGATATGATCTGAAACAAAACAAGACGCATATAAATAAATCACTCCAAGTTCACTACAACTTATATTGTAATATACTAGCTTTGGCCCGCGGCTTCGCTCACGTTCAATTCGATTTTTCAAACCCCTATTTTAATCCCCTTACCGCTGAACTTTCCTAAATTCTATCTTAGCGGAAGCCTACTATAATAGCTATCTGTATGTCAGATTTCATAGATCTTCTTGAGAGATCAATCATCTTTTTTTTTATATATCCTTATCCTTACTAATATATAAATGCGAAAATGTATTTATTTGTTGGTTTGTCCGTCAATAACGCTTCAACACAGCTACGGATCGACGTGATTTTTTGCATGGGTATAGTTGAAGGAACTGAAGAGTGACATAGACTTTTTATCCCGGAAAATCAAAGATTTCCCGCGGGATTTTAAAAACTAAATCCACGCGGACGAAGTCGCGAGCATCAGTTAGTTTTAAATAAAATAAAATACCTATTAAAAAGACAAGAAATAGTTAAATAAAGAAAAACTAAATAAATATAAACACATAGATGCATAATCTAAGTCTACCTACGTAACTCTGACAAACTTAAAAAAAGTAGTAATTGTGTGCGACGCAGTTGTTATAATAGTAATATTTATTTTGCAGTACATATTATTATTAAAAACAACTGCGACAATATTTAAATAGCTGCAATTACAGACATATTGTCTGCACAAGACTTCATTCAATAGTAATGATATAGATTTTTGCGACATTTAATTCATAAAAATTAACTAATTAATTGCCGTAATTTCATTTTGCGATATGTTGTATTGGCAGATAAAATATTTTAGCCACTAGTGAGACCCTATCACTATTGGCTACAAGTATTAATTAAAAATTTAAAACCACCCAGACATGTTACAACATCCTAATCGCTAGTCAGTAATCTTTAAAATAAAAATATGTAATCCGCCATTTTGTGGCGGCTGCCATCTTGGACCGATTTTCAGCAAACATAGCTAAGAACACTCCCGACTAATTCACCTTTCAAACAAAAAATCAAAATCGGTTCATTCGTTCGGCTGCTACGATGCCACATACAGATACACACACACACACACACAGAACGTCAAACTTATAATACCCCGTTTGTTGCAGCAAGAATACCATAAATTCAACCGAACACCACAACGAAGACTACAGCAATGATTGACGCAGTTTTTCACAATCGAACAAGTTGTTCATGGTTTACGTGGTGAAAAGGTAAATGACTGATACATATTTGTATTTTTTTTATAGGACAATCTGAAAAATATATTCTTGTACATATATAAAAGATGAGGAAAGAGCAAAGAAGTTGATGAAAGAAAGCAAGTAAAAATGCAGCATAGTTCGCAAACTTAAGTCGAGCTATCAACGACACGAGACAATAAAATCTTGTACTTCGAAGTCCCCGTGTACATAAAGTTAATAGATGTCTCAGCAACTACCCCGGTTCCGTAACCTACAGTACTTAGAGAACGTTGAACAAAGGTCGACGCGAAATACCCCAAGACAGTGGGGCTCCTAAAATAACGTTCGAACGTTCCTTTTTATTTGCGGTCTCAAAAAGACAAGTTGGAAATTCCTCTTACACTGGTAAATCAAACAATTTTGTGCAAAAAAAGAAAAAAAAAAGTTTCCATCCATGTTACGATTTACGAAGCGCTCGGTGTGCTAGTCCGACTCACACTTGGCCGGTTTTATTTTACGCTATAGTAATATGTAATACGGAATGAACAGTCTTTGGTAAATATTGCACCGCCGCGCCGCCTCAATAAGAACGGCAGATAGGGTGCAGATGAGCTCGTTCAGTGCGAACAGAAACCTTTGAATTTCTATACAACTGATTGAAATGGAGGATTAATCATAGATCGGTTAATACTTTATTATTCTTCGTACCCTAGTTCGTCGTTGCTAGAAATCTAGTAATACCACTGACCTCTATATTTAATATATAATTAACACTGGACTTGCTGCTGTGATTTCTTTTTTGGGCTTACTTAATTGACGTCAATTTCATTTGCCATCATCAGATTTCATTGACGCCATTTTGGCGATGTAAACACTAAGCAGATACTTATGTCTCTGGATTACTCTGGAAATAATAAGTAATATTGTTAAAGGCGCACCGACCTATATAATTAATTTATGATTTCGTTGTTGTTGTTATTGTATGATTTCAAAGATTAAAAGGTCGGTGCGCCATTTGCAATATCATTAGTTTCAGAGACAATCGTATGTCAAATGTGGCATTTTAAATTTTAAGCTGTCATTTGTATAGGGTCAGCAAATCCAGTGTTAATCATAGATTAACTATAGAGATCAGTGAGTAATACGTACTTTGCACAATAAAAGCTTATTATTATTTGTATACTCCCTAGAAAACTAGTAATACCTTTTTTGCCATTAATGATGATTATGATGGCTGCTAAAAACTCGAGATACCTTCAAAGCTAAGGAACTAATAACGTCAGCAATTAGATAAAACAAACAGAACCCATCTCCGGCAATCAAATCGGGAGTGGGTGAAGACGGCATATTTTATTATATTTGAGCAGCCATATTTGCGATCAGCGCGCCGGATATTAAGCGCCGATTGCAATAAGTGGGTTTATGACGTTTGCATAAATAAAATGACGGATGACAAGGTAGATTTACGTTTAACTGAATCTGAGGTTAACCGACTAGCTTTTGCTTTTGACTTCATTCGTGTGGAGTTAGGTTTCCTGGATTAAAAGGTGGCCAGTGACAAGTCCTTAACTCAATCTAAAGTAGCGCAAAGTACCGAAGCTCCAAAGTCCAAATAGTCCGACGGCCCCTACGTAGTTTTTTTCATCAGGTTAATTGGCTTCTATTATGCTATATTTATAGCATAATAATGGAAGCCAATTAAGGTAATGAAAAAATTACGTCATTTTTCAGTTTCGATGATTTACGTAGGGGCCATCGATTTCTGATTACGTGCCACAGTTTATTAGTCAACTAGCTTTTGCCCCCGCGACTTCGTCCGCGTGGAATTAGATATTGGGGTGGAATTTTCAAAAACTGTGACAAACGTACTTCTTTACTTTTAACTGAAAGCTCAAATACCAACTTTGATGGAAACAGCTTGAAAAATGAGGGAGTTTCATATAAACTTCCATCCCCTATTTAAACCCCTTAGGGGTAGAATTTCCAATAATCCTTTCTTAGTGTGCGCCTACGTCATAAAAGGAACCAACTGTAAAAATTTCAAGTTTCTAACTTCAGTAGTTTAGGCTGTGCGTTGATATCTCAGTCAGTCAGTCAGTCAATCAGTCAGTCAGGACTTTGAATTTTATATATATAGATAAAAGCAATCCTAAATATCCATCCTTTCACTCACTAAGAGTCCTTTACTTTAAATTAAAGCATAGTAGGTACTTTTTATTTGACATTTACTAGGTGCATAAAAAATTTTGGCGCAAACTGACCCCAAGTTTATTTTCTTGTATTACTTAGTATAAATTATGAACATAAAAATATCGGGCGCTTCTATTTTCTTTGTCGAGTAACTTTGGTTTAGAATATGTGACGTGTTGAATAACTCTGTAGTACGAAATATAATGAAAACCATTTAACGACATTTTTATAGACCATAAACTTGTTAACGATTGCGTTCCCTCTTAATAGGCCACGTGCTCTAAATACAAAGGAAAAAACTCGAATGCAGTCATATTTTAATTTTCTTAACTTGAATATAATGTCGCAGGCTTCCTAACAGACTTAAGTCATTACAGACTGAGAGTAAGCATAATTTTGGCAGTTTTTTTGTGAAGTAAGTTGGCAACAAACTTGTTTCTTCTCTTCTACTTGAAAATTATTTCTGGATCTAGGTGGTGACCTCCCGTTTTGCGTGATAACGCTGGTACGGCTCCCTGCCGGATCAATCCAGCCAGTCGAGCTCACTACAGAATCCGAGCAGGCCACCCAGCCCCCTGATTCCGTAAATCAGTGCCTATCACAAAATGAAAGCCACTGACATATATTTCTTATCCATTGAAGGTTTACTATGAAACAGTAAATGATATTTCTCTTCAAACCTTCAATGGATAAAAAATGCCTATCGTCGTTGATAGGCACTGAGTTACAGAATTAGGGGGCAGGTCGGCGAGGATTTCCGGAAGAGTTGCTGGAGAGCCAATGTTTTTGCGTCGTTGGTAACCAACCAAACTTGATTAAAAGCAGGTTTAAAATTGACTGTGGACTGAACGCCAAGACTAGTTCCTATCTAGTTAAATCTAGATTAGTTCAATAGGTAAGTGATATTTAATTGCTTGAAGGCACATAACTCCGAAAAGTTAGAGGTTTCGCACCTGCCTGCTTGGGATTCGAACTCTGGCCCCTGATTCTGTAACTCAGTGTCCATCAACGACGATAGACCTTTTTTATCCATTGAAGGTTTGAAGAGAAATGTCATTTACTATTTTATAGTAAACCTTCCATGGATAAAAAATATATGTAAGTGACTATCATTTTTTGACAGGCACAGTTACAGAATAAGGGGGTTGGATCCCCGAAAAGGTGACTGAAGTCTCATCGACTAGGCTATCTCCTCTATTTAAGGTAGTCAGATAAACGTCATTTCAACGTCTAGTTGCACCCTTCTTTCTTTCCATTATTTTAAATATTTAACTTTAAAGTAATATACTTACGTAAAACTTTAGAATTAAATACTTACGTAATAAATATCGACGTACTTTTGCGCTCGTCCGTTGCCAAACTTTATTAAAAGTTCTTTCTCATTTAATTTAAACTTAACATCGTTCCGGAAATTAAAACTTTATCATTTTTCGTATGCAAGGTACAAAATTATTTCAAGTTACTTAAAAAATATATATTAGACATGCTGAACGTGACTAGTATCCGGTACGACAACAGTGCAACGGGTGGGGATTGAACCTTCGACCTTACAGTTATCAGCCCGCACCTTTAACAACCGTTAAGTCCAAATTAGCCGGCGCACAGTTCATTTATGCAATGAACGATGCACGATACCAATATATAGGTAATACTAACAGGTATTTAATAAAATTACCATCTGAACCACATAATATTACTTTCAGTCAATTAATCGTATAAACTTTCGCGCGGTTGAGATAGCGACGCAAATTCACTCCTTCCTGTCTGTAATTAGTTATTACTGATTACTACTAATTAGGTACCTATCTACCAGGAGATTGCACACATTAGCAATCTAATTAATTGACTGACGACGTGAAGTCTCCGAGTTTACTTGGGTGAATTTCCATCCGTCTGTCTGACGGATAACTTTACATAGGCTTATAGGCTTGTAGGGTATAAGAATATTTTTAAGCTATTGCATAGCTTCTATCGCGGGCCAGCGTGGAGACCGAATCCAGAAATTCCGTAACGAAAATAACCTGACACGGGACTCCTCTACGGTGAGCCGCTAGATGGCGCATTTTTTATCAACGCCATCTAGTGGTGAGCCGCTAGATGGCGTTGATAAAAAATGCTATGCAATAGCTTTACCGCGGCAGTCCCCGAGTCCCACGCGTCTTTTTTTCATTTATAATTTCACTGCAAATTGATAATTTGAGGAGCCATCAAAGTAGCCGTTTTTAGACCTGTTTTGTCTACTTTGGATTTCATTGATACAATTAAATTACTTAATTTAATGACGGGCACAATAAGTGGCAGATATTTCGAAATCATAAAGACCTTTATAGACACTTTATTTACTAGTAAAAGTAAACCGTATGTATATTTTTAGAAGTCTTTTTTATTCGCTTGACAATAATAATTCATCGGTAGAGTAATTTAACATACATAAGTTTGGGTCTTATTTGAATAATCATGACGCAGAAAGTTAGTTGGGAACGTCTCAGTATTTAATATAAGACCGGGGGCCGACGAACGTACCAACGAAGTGCTCAAATATTCTCGAATCCCGCTAAATTGTTTAATTTACTTCATAGTTTGGTTTGAGCCTATACAGGAATTCATTACATTTACCCATTGACAAGTATTGTTATGTCAATGTGTTTACCACATGAAAAAGATTTCTATTTTACTACATGATGCCCGCGACTTCGTCCGAGTAGATATCTAAATATATAAAAGGTAAAAGTGACTGACTGACTGATCTATCAACGCACAGCCCTAACCACTGGACGGATCGGGCTGAAATTTGGCATCCAGACAGCTATTATGACGTAGGCATCCGCTAAGAAAGGATTTTTGATAATTCAACCCCTAAGGGGGTAAAATAGGTGTTTGAAAAATCGAACTTAACGTGAGCGAAGCCGCGGGCAAAAGCTAGTATTGTAGATAAAGGTTTTTTAAGTCCCGCGGAACTCTAATATTTCGCGTTAAAATGTAGCTTATTTGTTAATCTTGGGTATGAGCTACCTCCATTCCAAATGGCCAAATCGGTTCATTCGTTTTGACGTGAAGGAGTAACAAATATACACACAGACACACACACATAAACTTTCACCTTTATAATATTAGTGTGATGCGATTTTATTTTTGAAATGAGCAACCCTAGATCAGAGTACATGATCTCAAACTAACGTATGGATGTGTGCCTTTCAGCCAAATGGGTTCAGTCGCTGCGGCGTGATTGAGTAATAAACATCTATACATGCGTCCATACATCCAAACTTGCATTTTAATTTTTAATATTAGTAGAATAATTTAGACACTTAAGTTAAGTTTTTGGAGAAGGTACATCCTTACTAATATTATAAATGCGAAAGTGTGTTTGTTTGTTTGTTTGTCCTTCAATCCCGCTGCAACAGAGCTACGGATCGACGTGATTTTTTGCATGGGTATAGTTGAGGACCTGGAGAGTGTCAGAGGCTGCTTTTTCAATCAAAGAGTTGAAAATCAAAGTCGTGTGGATTTAGTTTTTAAAATCATCGGATTTTAAAAAAAATTGACGACCTCCCTGGCGCAGTGGTGAGCGCTGTGGTCTTATAACTGGGAGGTCTCGGGTTCGATTCCCGGCGGGGGCAATTAGTAATTTATTATTTCTAAATTGTCTCTGGTCTGGTCTGGTGGGAGGCTTTGGCCGTGGCTAGTTACCACCCTACCGTCAAAAACGTACCGCCAAGCGATTTAGCGTTCCGGCACGATGGCGTGTAGAAACCGATTAGGGGTATGGGTTGAATTTACACTGCTATACCCCTTCCAAGTTAGCCCGCTACCATCTTAGACTGCATCGTCACTTACCATCAGGTGAGATCGCAGTCAAGGGCTATCCTGTCATAGAATAAAAAAAAAAATTAAAAACTAAATCCACACGAACGAAGTCGCGGGCATCAGCTAGTACTTCTATGTCCGTGACATTTCCACTTCATATTAGAAGTTCAATAAAATGGCACCGCGCGGAGTGCCTTGCTGTGATCAAGTTAACAATGAAAATTCAGTCAAGGTCGAAAGCCTTCATACTCTATTCTATTCTAGATTCTAGACTGCCTACTTCGGAAAATGTCAGTTCCATTTTAATAGTGTTAGTATATTCACGACAATTTTTATTCATAAACAATCTTCTTTTTTATACTCAAGGTTGTACTAAATAAATTGGTAAGTAAATAGAAAATGGATAAAAAATTCGCACTTGGCCTGTGCTGGATTGTGCCCTAAACCCTTCTCATTTTTGGCGACCGTGTCCATAAGTAGACCGGATATTACAATATATCTATACATATAAAATGCAAAGTCCTGACTGACTGACTGAGATATCAACGCACAGCCTAAACTACTGAAGTTAGAAACTTGAAATTTTTACAGTTGGTTCCTTTTATGACGTAGGCGCACACTAAGGAAGGATTTTTGAAAATTCAACCCCTAAGGGGGTAAAATAGGGGTTTGAAAAATCGAACTTAACGTGAGCAAAGCCGCGAGCAAAAGCTAGTTTACTATATGAGAAAAAACCTATCAGTCACGGTTGAAATAACCTTTTCAACGGAAATTCGCGCGTAGAGCTATTATTATTTAATATTAGTCAATTTAGCTGATTTGATATTGTGTACAACTGAATTAGCTCCAATATTATTTGTTTGAAAACGTTTGCAGTTAAATTTCTATATCGCAAAACAATGTCCACCAACGAATCTCATTAACAAACATGTCAGGCGAATATTAACTTTGAAGCAATTCCACCATTTCAGTTTTGCACCAACCACAGTTTTTGGCTACCCTTTGAGTTTAGACTGAAAATTGCACAACAACTTTATTAAATTTAAAACAGACAAATATTTCTATCCGAAAATGAGTGAATTAGTGTCGTGTGAAATTAAAAGTTTGGTTTTATGAATACAGCAGAAAAGTATTATTTTTTACTAGCTTTTGCCCGTGACTTCGTACACATGGAGTGTACGAAGTCACGGGCAAATGAATTGTACTAAAGGTCTTACAAACTGTGCTTACAAAGTTAATTTATATTTGGGCATGTTCTCTATAATTAGGTAAAAAAAATTAAATAACCTTTTTTAATTTCATGGTAGATGCATATGGCACGTTTGCGGTATTAATTTAAGAATTATTACAGCACTTTATAAAAAAAAAATATCTCTGTAATGTGCTTTAAGCCATTAATGTGGGGAAGGGCTACGTTGTGAAACATAAAAATGTTTATTAAACCGCTTCAGGTGTAAAAAAACGAGGAAAAGATTTTTGGATTTTACAAAAGGGCCCAGTTATTTCTCGAGGAAGGACGTAGTTAGGCTACTTTTGTATCGATATGAAAGAGTTCCCACGGATGTCTAAAAAAACTTTTAAATCTAAGCGGATTTTGCGTTTTATTCCTTAAATTAACTAATTTATAGCGACGGTTTTTGGAGGTGAAAGCGTACACTTGGGTTTGGATACCTGGTGTTGCAATGTATGTAAGAGACTTAACTATACATTATCTGCTATGTATGTAAGAGGCTTAAACTATGCACTATGCTATATCTAATTGTCTATGGTTTGATAATAAAATTCTTCTTCTTGTCTACGCCACCAACACGGCAGCGTCTTATTTTATCCCGAGCCCTGAATCTCAATTATCCATAATCTGGAACTCTACTAAAGACACTATAAAATGAACGCAACTGATTTCTAGAAAGTAAATTCGCTTTTGAAAACCCTTTTAATTAAATACTTAATTATAATGATGCGACACCCAAAAAGTTTCAAGTAGCAATAATTCTACAAAATTAATTAATAAACAACGGTAATTTAAACTCCAACGGGATCACGGATTTGATGGCGATATTAAAGTAGAGTACCTATTTGTTCATCAAATTTTAATTACTTTCTCGTATTTTCGCGTCCAGATATTGTGTTAATTAATAGTATAAGTTTGGACTAAGTATGCTCCTGGATTTAGACTAGCTTTATAGTGTCAGAATCAGAAAAAATTGAGGCGCACCGGAAAGCACTTTGCCATTTTACGTCGGTTAGACTCGGTATTCTTTTACCATTTAAAAATTTTACCAAACACTATACGACTATACTAAAAAAAAAAACAAATGGTAACGGTAAGATTTGAGTTTCGTGATTTTATGATTTCATCAGAGCCATCTAGCGAAACGAGCTTAAACTTCGTTCCCGAGAACGTCAACAAGTCCCTAGAACCACAGCCAGGGTGAAGTTCCTATCACAACAAAACATCACAGTTCCTGTACTGTACCTAGTAAGTAAATAAGTTGCAGACAGATGGCGCAGTATGTAAAATCACTTTACAAATGCAAGTGCCATAGCGTAAAAAAAAGAGCGAGAAACCAATTTTTGGATTAATTTTGCAAAAATTTTTGGTTTGGGACAAAATGGCCCTTTTTAAGCCTGGATAAAAATGGCTTAACATCAGAATTGAAACTTATAAAATAAGTCAAATCCTGTAGTTACAATAATAATAAATACTGAAATCAGTAATTATGCACCCTACTAATATTATAAATGCGAAAGTTTGGATGTATGGATGTTTGTTACTCAATCACACTGCAACGACTGAACCGATTTGGCTGGAAGGCACAGAGATATCTCTGTGCCTTCAGCTAAATCGGTTCAGTCCGAATATGTCCGAGTCGGTATTTTCCGGGATAAAAAGTAGTCTATGTGTTATTCCAGAATATAATCTTATAGTCTGGATATAGTCTGGAATAGCACAGGCTACTTTTTATCCCGGAAAACATGAAGAAATTTAAAAAACCTTAATCTACGCGGACGAAGAAGCGGGCGTTATCTAGCGATATAACGATATAAAATTAAGTTTGTCTGATTGTTTGGATAATTGCTCTATTTATTTCATAAAAAAAATACATATTTCATTAAGTTCTTAGAAAACCTTCAACAAAACGCAGTTACCATGCCCGTATACGCACTAGTGGGCATAATAAGGTTATGAGGATATTTAACTTTTTTCTTCTTATGTGTATTCTCGTATCAGTCATTGCTTTAAAAGCAAAGGAGCTCATTTCACCTATTTGTAAAAAGTTGTCAATTTTTGACAAACTTATCTTAAAATTGACAAGAAAAGAACAGGTATACAAAATTTTGCGCTTTGGTGCATGTGGACCCAAGTCCATGATTAAGTAAAATTCTTTTCAAAAAACGAAATTTTTATGGGACCA
Organism: Hipparchia sbordonii; assembly: GCA_038048805.1. NCBI lineage: Eukaryota > Metazoa > Arthropoda > Insecta > Lepidoptera > Nymphalidae > Hipparchia > Hipparchia sbordonii. Next base: position 3,245,044 of record CM076113.1, read on the forward strand.
TTTCGCGAGCTTCTTCTGTCGATTAAAAAAAAAAATCTCGTGAATCGGTCCAGAAACCTCGGAGTAATCGGTGGGCATACATAGAAAAAAAAAAAAAAGATACCGGCCGAATTGATAACCTCCTCCTTTTTGGAAGTCGGTTAATAAATGGTGCTGTATTGGTTCGTAAACAAGTGTGTCGTGATCTTATCAACGTGCCCAATTAAAAGCCACTCAGCTCGGCTTCCAATTGATAGTAATTACTGTGTTAATGATGTAATTACTTCGTCCGACCTTAGTTCGAGACCTGAGACATCCATACCGTGAACATTCTTCGTATTACTTCATCTTTATGATCCATACATGCAGGATACCGATGAAATTAACCGTACCTTTACCGGTACTTAGACTTAAGTACGTATGTAGTATACGTATACTTAGTTGGTAATGCTCGTTTTCACTGGCAACCGCTAAGGGACAATCACAACTTTCTATGAGGGACTGGTATGAATAACAGCGCTGTAGCCTAAGCACGAACATTTTATCGTTTAACGTCAGCAAGAAATTTTGTATGAAAATGACAGGAGCACTCCTGTCAAAAGTCAAAAGTCTAGTCAAAATAAGTTATATTGTATTTTTTTAGTTTTTCTAAAAGGCAAAGGTGACTGACTGATCTATCAACGCACAGCTCTAACTGCTAGACGGATTGGGCTGAAAGTGGCAAACAGCTATAGCTATATACAAAGGGGCATCCGCTAAGAATTGAAATTAAACCCCTAAGGGCGTAAAATAGGAGATTGAAAAATCGAACTTAACGAGAGCGAAGCGGCGGGAAAAAACTAGTTCCATATAAAATCCATTGTCACGATTCTGTCGTAGCTATCACCACGTTTTTATGGTCTTAATAATACATGGTATAATAATAATAACGGCATTACTAAACAAGCCATAAAGATCAAGTAAGTTGGTACATAATATATAGGTACAATCTATAATACCAATAAACCAAGTCTTGTTTTTCAAAATTATCGAATTAGAGTGAACAGTAGATCTATACCTAATTACCTACACTAGACGCATTGATGCGCGAGAAATATTTTCTGAATTTTGAAAATCCCGCCGTCTAAAATACCTAAAACAATTCACGCTCACTTCAATACGTTCATAACCATTGATCTTTTATTTATTATAATTACACAGGAGATTATGTCCAGTAAGTCCACTTGTGTATGCGCAAGCGCACTCTTTCTATTCCCTCGCTGCACATTCGGTCGGCACTTTCTATTTTCTCACTTCCATAGTCCGGTGGGACAGAAACACTACCGGAAAGATCAGACGCAGGACGGGTCTCAAAAGCATGGAGGTGACACACTGCCAACTTTAGAAGCCTCAATAGCCCAACAGTTGAAGGTGTGAACTGAAAACTGTAAGGTCGCAGGTTCGAATCCCACCCGTTGCACTATTGTCGTACCCACTCCTAGCACAAGCTTTCCGCTTATTTGGAGGGGACAGGACAATATTAGTCAACTTCAAGTTGGCTAATATTAGCAAGTTCTCCATAATGTACCTACTAAATGGTGTGTGAGGTGTGCAAATCCACGTATGATCGTTTTTCGTTTCTCAATCTGAGAAAGGCCCGTGCTCAGTAGTGGGCGAAATGTTACTTATCCGTAACATCAATCAAGTATAATATTCATTAATCTGTATGAAAACATAACCACGGTAAGTACTTGATTGTCATCGTATCTAACATAATATTCTCATTTCCGGCGTTCTAGCACAGATTACTTAATAATATAATTTATATTAAATGGTCCTTTTCCATTGTTTCAAAACAGTAGTAAAATATTATAATAACAAGCTTTTTCCTTCGGCTTCGTTCGCGTTAAGTTAGTTTTTTTCAAACCCCTGTTTTACCCCCTTAAGTGGTTAATTTTTCAAAACTCTTTCTTATGTGATGCCTACGTACAATAGCTCCCGGGTCCGACCAAAAAGGAGGAGGAGAAGGAGGAGGGGGAGGAGGAGGAGGAGGAAGAAGAATCACCGACGATAGGCATTTTTTATCCATTGAAGGTTTGGAGAGAATTGTCATTTACTATTTCATAGTAATCCTTCAATGGATAAAAAATATATATGATAGTGGCTTTCATTTTTAAGGCAGCATGACCGTGCCTGTGTGTGCGTGTGAACAGTGCATGTATAGAATTGCGATTTAATACCTAGTCTTTTTGCATATACGCCCTTAAGCCGTCGGTCCTGTACTGTGGTCCTGTAAGACCTTGTCGGGTTTCCGTCCAACCGGAAGTGAGGGAAACTGTGCCCCAGTGTTTGTGCACTATGATAATAATCTCCTGTGCAGATGTCTAATCTCTGTGGAGCTTAGCCGCAGTGGCTGGATTCGGTCGGGAGGATATTATAATTACATCTGCACGTAGGGGGCACAATGCCGTCGCATAGGTGTAGGGGGCATAATGAGCCAACGGCATCGTTCCGGATCGTTGAGGTAATCCGCAGGTTACGAGAAAGTCACGTTGTCGGGTCACCTTGGTTGGTAACTATAGTTTTTTTTTAAATCCTAAATGGGCTTGCGCTTGACGACAATCTTATTCACTCTTGCCTTGAAGGTACTCGAGTGGTTTCTTTTTTAGAAATGAGGAGATCCGTAGGAGAATCTAAATCACCGCCATAGCTCAGCGAGTCGCGAAACTGAAGTAGAAAGGGGCGGTGTACATAGTTCGAAGAGCGTCGTTGGAATCCCAACGTGCTGGAGTGGCGACCCCCTACTAAGTGGACCGACGACATCAAACGAATCGCAAGGAGCTGGGAGCCGCTCGATTCAAACGGCGCAAGACCTGTGGAAGTCCATCCAATAGATCTTTGTCCAGCAGTGGACACCGATCGGTTGAAGAAGACACACTATTGAGAACATCATAGAGAGCTCTCAAGTTATCTCCCGATATTTTATTTCCTAGTGACGTTTCAGAAACCTCTACAATTCATTTGGGTAAGAAATAACTACGATTAATTTAACTCAACACATTTATTGGACAATAGCCTTTTGTGCGGATACCATAATAAATATTATTTTTAGATTTAACGTGGGAATACGGCTATTACGTAATAAACCCATTTACTAACAATGCGCTGGGATGCTAAACGCAGTGATTCAAACGTAAATCACCATACAATTTCAAATAACCAATAATAGAATTGGATTAGTTATGTTGAACTGGCTCTTGCCCACGACTTAAGTCCGGTTATATTGATTTTAATCGACTTCCAAAAACAGGAGGAAGAGGTTTTCAATTCGGCCGGTATCTTTATTCTATTTGCACCGATTTCTCCGGGATTTCAGGATTAATTCGCTTTTTTTTAATCAATATAGGAAGTTTGCGAAATGGTTCCACGAATTTTTTTTATCTTCAACTCCTCATTGTTTTTACCCTTTTAAATGTTGGATCTTAATACGCGTGGAGTCAAAGAGAGAAGGACCGTCTAATAAAGCTTTTAAAAGACATATAGGTCCTTAAGAAATAACTAGGGCATTTTGTGAAGTCCAAAAATCTTTTCCTCATTTTGTTACACCTGAATCGGTTTATAAACACAATAGCTGATACTCGCGATTTTTAGATTACTACGCGTGGACTTAGTTTTTAAAATCCCGCGGGAACTCTTTGTTTTTCCTCAACTTTACCCTTGCAAACTTTTACGTCAATCCGTAGCTCTGTTGCAGCGTGATTGAAGGACAAAACAACAAATAAACACTCGCATTTATATTATTAGGTAAGTTAAGTTTTGAATCACAGAAAAGGCCAGTAAATATAATTAACTTTTCCGCTATTGACGAGCCGTATAACAGGACTAATTATTTTTCTTATCGCAAATATGGTATGTAGAGCGCTAACGAGAATATTTCTACATAACATATTTGTATGGAATTGTATTTGCAGCACGCAACAAACAAAATAAAGAAATTGTTTACATTTATGAAATAGCCATACCTACCTATTAATAATAAATATTTAAGTAGAAATGCGTGTGTGTAGGTTTAGCCTTTCACGCAACCAACGAAATTGTCTTTGTGTAAGTAAGTACCTACTTAGTTCAGTAGCTGCTACCTACTGAACTAAGTAGGTACCTACAATGCTATCGACAGGGGAATAGTTGTAAATATTGTGATGCTTGCAAAAGGGGACCGAAATGGGGCATCGTTATGTGGGTAATTAGGTCATGTGTAGTATATTACTTGAAAGGGCTTTATTATAACATCCTTACTAATCTGAATAATAAAAATATAAAAGAAAAAGATGGCCGACAGACTGTCTGACAAACTGCCTGATCTATCACGTATATTATGACGTAGGCAACTGCTAAGAAAAGTTTTTGAAAATTCAACCCTTAAGGGGGTCAAATAGGGTCAAGTCGAGTCAATATGTCAAGTTCAGCTTGGCTAATATTCTTTATGAAAAAAAAACTGGTTTTCCTTAAGAACATTTCAACTAACTATTGCCTATTACTATTTCGTTTTTGTGACAAAAAAGTGGTAAAAATAGACTCCAGTATTTTGACTATATCCGTGAACTCGTGAATCGATTGACTTCCTGCTTCACACGCCATCTATTTGTTGATGTTGCTCAACGAACGAATCGAACGGTGCGATACGGTTCACTGTGCTTATTGAAATACAGAGGTTACGTTCAGAAAAAAACATAAACCGATTGTATGCGCAAGAATCCACTATTGCACAAACTGTACTGCCGCCCTAGCCGTATTAGGTACAAGCGTGTCGTATCTATTCTCTTTCCATAATCGCTAACGCTGTAGAGCAGGGGTTCCCAAAGATTATTTTATCACGCTTTCCGCCTGCAGGGTGAGCAATGAGCATGGGCAGGAGACAAAAATTTTATCCCCGATTTTTAAACGACTACCAAAAAAAGAGGTTCTCAATTCGTCGGAATCTTTTTTTTTCCATTTTTTATGTATATTCCCCGATTACTCAAAGACGCCTCGATCGATTTGGAAAATTCTTTTTTTATTTGAAAGGATGTACTTTCCAGGTGGTCCCATTGTCATCAGGTCAGGATCTAATGATGGGATCCTGTAGAAATCGAGGGAACTCTTCAAATTTTATAGGCACAATTGATATACTTTTTAGTGTGTAGTGTTTGAAATCGGTTTTATAAAAAGAATTTTTACATTTATATTATACCCAGTACCCACTGAAAAAAATTATCTCCCTATGCTAAAGCATGGCGACAGCGGGAACGAGAAGTATATTCCTAGCAGTATATCCACTGTGGATATTATTTCCACCGTTTTGCCCATGCTCGACGCGTGGATGAAACTGAGCGAGGGGATAAACATTTTATCCTTTCCCCGTGGAGAAAATGTGAAAAAAACTTAGGGAGCCTTTGCTTTAGCGATCATGGAAATAGAATAGATACTACACGTTTGTGATATGGCAAGGGCGGTATTCCCGTTCTAGTAGGCCTATAATTCTGCTTGCTTTTTTTTTGCGAAATAGGCTTGCGCTTGATGAAAGACAATGATGAAAAGCACTGATGAGCGCGCTTGCCTATAGAAGATGCCTATTCACTAATGCCTTGAAGTTAGTTTTGTAGGGTTCCATACCCGAAGAGTAACCAACAGGAGCTTATTACTAAGCCTCTGCTGTCCGTCCGTCTGTCTGTCAGCGAATGAGCTGTACCTCATGAGCCGCAATAGGTAAACAGTTGAAATTTTCAAAGAATGTGTATTTCCGTTGCCGCTTTTGGTACGGAACCCTTCGCATGCGAGTCCGACTCGCATTTGACCGGTTATTTTTTCTAATCTGTAATCTCTGCCATGCCTATATCAGCGTATATCAAGTTTGGAGTTCAGCCAATCTGTTTATTAGATAGCTTGCGCTATTTATCTTGCCCTCATTTCCTTATAGCATATAGGTAACTATAGTTCAGCAAGCATGTATAGTTCTTGCAATTTACGAGGGCACGTGGCTCATGATTGTGTGTGTGTGTTGTATCAACTTGTATCTATATAAGTGAGAATCGAGAGCTTGCTCCCACCTAGACTCCTGACAGGCACACACTCTTACGCAATGTGCATGTACACGACGTAACCACAAGTAAAGCTCACGCGCCATCGTGAATTGAAAGAACTGTACATACAATACAATAGTTTATCGCCTATCAGTCATTTTTGTTTGTCTCTAACCACTACACCGGTCATTGGTATCATAATTCGCGGACAGCAAATAGTGGCGAATCGATAAGATAGACTAGAGAGGTACTTTTACTCTTTACCTATTCAGTATCGATGAAAAAGCATCAATAAAAACTGCTTTTTTTTAAATTTTTAAAGGATTAGCGGAAAGTTAGAATATATTCTGTTTTTTTTTAAATACATAAATAAATAAATAAAGAGTCTTTTAATCAAGAAAAAAAAACAGCTACATAAGAAAAAATACAAAGAAAAACAACAAAAAAAAGAACACAATAAAATATATAAAAACTAAAGATGGATCCCGACGGCTTAAATTGTTTAATAATTTTGAGTTATTTAAAAAAAGCTGAAATAGTGAATGTAGCGTCAGCTTTTGAAAACAATCACGTCTCTTAGATATAATATAGCACGAGAAGGAAGCGTAGGTATACTCGTATATGTAGTATGCGTATGGTAAGATGATGTACGATTGTAGCCGTAATATAGTTATATTCCTAGGGATATAGACAATATGAAAGCGGTTCGTAACTATCTTACTAGATTATTATTTCTAGATTATTGAAATATTCATTTCACTAGATTTGTCTAGTAAGATAGTTACGAACCGCAAGTCGAAGTGGCGTGTAGAGTGCGATATATTTTTAACATCATTATTTCCCCTTAAATACAAAAGACGAAGACTTCTGCATATTATTAGTTCCAGAGACACTCGTAAGTCGAATGTGGTGCTTCAAATAATCCATAATTATGCTTTCATTTGTATAGGGACAGCAAGTCCAGTGTTAATCATAGATTAAAATGTAGAGGTCAATGGTCAGAAGTTAGAATCGAATTATACGCGTTATCTTATGAGGGTGTCATAACCTCACTCATTTCCTAAAAATTTAAACTCGTATATTTATTTCACTAGATTAACTTAGTAAGATAGTTATATTACGTATACTAGATCGTGCTCCTATCATAGCCATCCGCGAACTGTTTTCGAAAATTTAGTTACATAAACACACAGTTGAACCTTGACTTCATAGGCCTATATCGTAACATGGCGTCATCATTTCCACTGATTTCTACTTGAGAATATCCCACGCTTTCAAGTTCGTTGTCTTGATAATATCTTAGACTTGAGTGAACTGCTTGTCAAGCATGTTTAAAAAATCGAGCCCTAGTTTGCAAAAGTTTACTTAAAGATTTTTTTCTAATCATAATCTTAGTCCTATCCAACTAATATTATAAACTAGTTGATGCCCGCGGCTTCGCTCGCGTGGATTTAGTTTTTAAAATTCCCACGGGAACTCTTTGATTTTCCGGGATAAAAGTAGCCTATGTCATTCTCTCAGTCCTCAACTATACCCATGCAAAAAATCACGTTGATCCGTTACTTTGTTGCGGCGTGATTGAAGGACAAACCAATAAACAAACACACTCACATTTATAATATCGTACCCTTATTGCAAAAACCGATTATCTGCATTTTTGTACCAAAATTAGGTTAAATATATCAATCGACTCCTCAACTCACGGCGAAGCTGTAGGTAAAACCCATTATCTGCTACGACGCTTTTTTACGGAGATAGCTAGAGTTAAAAGCAACTACCTACAGGTATGATTTAATTACCTTCTTAAAAAAAGAACTAAACTCATTTAAATAATTTAGATTTATAAATCTATACCACAAAAACAATGTATTGTATTATAATACTTTTCAGATGTAGTTGCTTGATTTATCATTATGTCAATATTATTCTGTTAATACATGTTAACCTGCGTTAACAGGTTTCAGCTTTTATTAATATAATAGAAATTGCTGATGTATCTAAAAAGAAAAACGAACTAAACAACATTAGTTGCTTTTTGCAGAATAATGAACTCAATATTTTGTTAAAATTATTGCAGGTAAAAGAACTTAAGTTCACTTTTACTGTATAACTGGGCTACGAGGGTTTTTGAACATCTTCACAAATCAAAAGTTTTTTGATTTGTTAAGCTCACAATATAACTCTATCTTTAAGGTGATAGAGAAAAGACTGTCTAAAGATCTTAAGTTTAGTAACTGGCCAACTGCCGGAATCTATAAAAGTAGAAATAAGCTGTTTGACTTATATGCAGAAAAAAATATAATTATTCCCCCGCGTTTATTGAATATGTAAGAAACTATTCTAAATTGTTTGAAAATGTGTGCATACAAGCAAAGTCACTTCACATAAAACAAAAAATTGCCAATTCTGATAATAAAATTAAAACAGCATGGGACATCATCGGCGATGAAATGAGTAAACATAAGGTACATAATAATAATAAATTGGAGCTTAAAAGTGATAATCATGTAATTAACTCCGATACAGTAATTGTAAATACATTTGAGAACTTTTTCAAAAATATTCCAATTACTACAACCAGTTCTCTGAATTCCTCGCCAGCAGAAGTCTATCGTCTTCTAAGGAGCAATGTCTCTGAGTGCAATAAGTTATTTAGGTTTGAACACGTTACCCCATATGACATAGTCAAAACATTTAAATCTTTACAAAATAAGAAAACAGCAGATCTATGGGGGATATCAGTTAAAATAATTCATAACATAATTGATATTATTGAGCCATATCTTGCTTTAATTTTTAATAAATCAGTAGATTCTGGATCTTTTCCAGACCTTATGAAATGTAGTAAGCTAATACCGCTTTTTAAATCGGGAAGCAAAAGTGATCCGAATAACTACAGGCCAATTTCAATTTTGCCAACTCTCAGCAAGATATTCGGAAAAATAATGCTCAACCAACTGCTTTTACACTTTAATTTAAATAAAATCCTACACACTGAGCAGTATGGTTTTACAAAGGGTCGATCAACAACCGATGCAGCCGCAAGGCTGTTACAACACATATTCGATGCATGGGAGAACTCGCAGAGTGCCATTGGTATTTTCTGTGATTTGTCGTCAAAGGCATTCGACTGCGTTGATCACGAGACACTTTTGCTTAAACTGAGCCACTATGGCATTAAAGATTTTGCACTTAGTCTCATTGCGTCTTATCTCAGTGAACGAGTCCAAAGAGTATGTGTCAATGATGTAAAATCATCCGGATCAGCCTCAGTAATGGGTGTACCCCAGGGTTCTATTCTAGGTCCATTCATGTTTTTGGTCTACATAAATGATTTACCACATTTTGTCCACAATACTTGCGATATTGTACTATTTGCTGATGATACGTCTTTGAATTTTAAAGTCGATAGGATAAAAGACAATTTTGACGATGTAAATAATGCATTATCTCAAGTTTCTGAATGGTTTACGGCAAATAATCTACTTTTAAATACTAAAAAAACAAAGTGTGTTGAGTTTTTATTACCTAACCCGAGAACTGTCAGTAAAAATTTAAAGATAAATAATGAACCTTTGAAAACTGAGGACTCCAAAGTGTTCTTGGGATTAACCCTGGATTCAAAGCTACAATGGGGCACCCATATAGCAACGCTTGCGGGCAAACTTAGCTCTGCTGTATATGTTATCTTTACATAGTATAAAACAAAATCGATTCCCGCTGTCTGGCCCTCTTTATGTACGCGTAGATCTTTTAAACTACGCAACGGATTTTAATTCAGTTTTCATCAGTAGATAGAGGGATTCGAGAGGAAAGTTTACAGTTATAGTGTTTCCCTAAATTCCTACGGGAACGGGACAAATGTAGGTGAAACCGCAAGGCACAGCTAGTTATTCTAATATAATAAAACGAAATAGTTTTTTTATTTAAATGAGCTAATCTCTAGAACGGCTGGACCGATTTCAACGAAACTTTCTTTTAAAGATAGCTGAGATTATAAGAAATAATGTAGGCTTGCCCATTTCCCACGGGAACGGGAACTCCTCGGGTAAAACCATAAGGCGCTGCAGTTAGTACGTACAAAGTTAAATGAAATCTACTTTACCTTCAGCCAAAAGCGACTAAAGATATTTATTTTACACCTGTACTGGCTAAAGTTGAACTAAAACGATTTTTGTCTTGATGATTATTACTATTCAAAACAAGTGATTAAATAAAAAATGCCATTAGAGCTACCAGAACGGTAAATTTGAAAATTTGGTAGTTTTTCTACATTCAGGAAAAACTAACTAAGTGAGCTCCTTACCGGTTATTTTCTTCTTTTTGTTGAAAAAATAGTAAGTTTTTTTCAATTATTAACCTACTTAACATTTCTTGAATAGTTTCTTGTTTATAAAAATTATTATTGTTTAAAAATGGACATCATTATGACTAATTTTTAAGTCGTTAAAGTTTCAAATGCTTGTAACTCAAAAACTTTTCGCTCAAATTTTGGTGCAGATAATCGGTTTTTGCAATAAGGGTACGATATTATAAATATAATGTAATATAGTAATAAAAATACTAGTAAGGATAATGGTACGGATGCGAAATTTTGTGAGGATGGATTGATAATTGTTACTCTTTCACATAAAAACTACTGGTGGGATTTAGATGAAATTCACGATGTAATAGTTTAAACAACAGAATAGCACATAGGCTAGAATTTATCCTGGAAAATAAGAGCTTCCGCTGGATTCGAAAAAACCTTAATCCACACAGACAAATATGTGCATCATCTAGTGACTATTCTGCATAAGTAAGCTTATATTTATTTGAACTATTGCATAACCCAATCACATGTCAATCTTTTGTCTATTTATACCAGCTTAAATCTTCGAAACAGTTGATTGTCTGTGTTATGCTTGCAATCACCTTGTTTGGCTATAATGACATACTTGCTACATCAATGCATTTTAACAAATTGTGACAGAGTACAGGACAGAGGTGATTGTGACTATATTGCATAGAAATCCTTACTAATATTATTAATGCGAAAGTGTGTTTGTTTGTCCTTCAATAACGCTGCAACAGAGCTACACATTGACATGAATTTTTGCATGGGTATAGTTGAGGACCTGGAGAGTGGCATAGGCTACTTTTTATTCTAGAAAATCAAAGGGTTTCCGCTGGATATTAAAAACTAAATCCACACAGACAAAGTCACTGGCATCAGCTAGTAAATAAATAAACCAAGAAAGTGTGTTGGTTTCCTTCATTCAACAGCAACAGATCAACATGATTTTTACAGTAGAGAATGAGGATCTGGAGAATGACAAAGGTACTTTTTATCCCTAAAAACATGATTTTTTACCTTTTAAAAGCTGTTTTTCAATTAACTACTTTAACTAAACTCATTCTGCAAATTGTTAAGTGTTTAGTGACAATTGCTACTAATTCCATTGTAAAATCAGTTTTTAGAATAAGAATAGTTATTTTATAATATTATTATATTGTATGTAATTTACTTCAACCTCGGACAGGATATAGATAAGTAAGATAGATAAAAATAATTAATCAACTACCGTACACAATTACTTTTAGATTCATTTAAATCAAGCTGATTAATCAGGACGAATCAATCTTGTTATAAGATTAAAACTAGCTAACTAGTTATATAAGCTTGATTTAGATGAGTTCTCAAAAATAAAATAATTCTATCCTTTTCTACAGAATACATATTGAAAAAGGACAGCAATATTTTACGTTTGAAGATAATATACACAAAACGCTTCATATATGTAATGTTTTCTGCCTTGGTGGGACTTTGCATACAAATATATTCCCATGACAAAGTGTGAGGTCTAAGGATCGCCCCATTGTGCATTGATTTACGAGTTGGTATTCACAATACTACCAAAAATAAACTTTATCATTCTGGAGGATAGAGGATGACAAATTAGGAATTGACGTTGTGTGGAAAGGAAAATTGTTTAGGTAACTTTAATTATCTTCATCTTCAGAAGTACATATAAATAAATAGGTCACTTAAAGTAATCCTCCGTAAACTTTCTTCTAAAAGGTTTCTTCCTAAAGGATTTTGGGAATTGAATGGATCTGGAAATATAAGGAAGTGATTAGTAGGTAAACACGTTATAATAAGTTTAAAATACTAAAATATACGTAATAAATATGTAGTGGCACTTTCACTTACCTCTAAGTATATTTTACTTCCTGTCCCTCAATTTATCCGGGCAGACAAACTTCACAAAACTATTACAAAAACAGGCCTTCGAACTGGGTTCACTTTATCTAAATTATTAATCACACAACAAAAAAACTACTGTATAATGATTTCAGATTGTAACATAATATAACAAAACAAACACCGAACGTTTTTTATCAAATCGCAGTTCCTGCGTTTTAGTTTCACTTCAAGTTTCTATTCATTTGTGTCGATTATATATTTTAACACAGGATTTATTTTTAAAATTGGAATTGCAATATTCAAAACATCGAAATCGAATTGACAATTTGAGATTTTGACAATCCAGCTAACCTCATTACAAAACAAAACAATTTGGATTATTTTTACGTTTTATTCTCTTTTAATCACACACTGATATCTACCTACTTTAAGAATTAATCCGCCAGGCACTATTATTATTTTATATTCAGACTGTTGCGATTTCTCGATCGTCAACGAAAAAATCTAGGCAGCTACCACAGACAGTTAACTAAATCAAAGTCAAACTCCCATTCTGACAGCAGCTGCTAGATGGTCACAGATAACCATAACCGACTGTCTACGCATAGATGAATTTTTGAGTTCAATCGATTTCAATCTTCTAATCACTGCGTTAATAAATAGACTTTCTGTAACAACTAACAACGGCAGCGACAGCTCTGCTAAAGCGCCGACAGGCAACTAAATGATACAATGCAAAGAAATAATAAATAAGCAAGCCCTGTTAGCGAGCCTAAACCAAAAGATAAATAAATTATAATATTTAACTTGCTAATAATTATTATTATAAAGCTTAAGTTAAGTTTTTAAAAATCCCACGGAAACCTTGGGTTTTCCGAGGTTAAGGCCAAGTCATGCAAAGTTTTGCGATTCACGCTTCCTTTTTATTCGTTCGGCGGTGAGTAGTTACCTATCTACTTCGAATCCTGTGAGGTATCACAGGATTTGAGGATCCTGGACTCCTCAACAGATATTTTTTCGACTTGAAAAAAGATGTCATTGACTTTGTCATAGCGTTCCGAGAACAAATCAAAAAATAATTTTTGTTCAGTGGCTCCGACTGTTTTATGATGGTTTTATGACGTCACAAATTATTCAGTATGGCGGAATATAGGTATAATTAAGAAAAAAGACAGATAAATCAGAATTGAATTTAGAATCAAATGGTTTTATGACGTCATAAATTATTCAGTATATGGCGAAATATTAGTTATAATTAAGCAAAAAGAGAGATAAATCAGAATTGAATTTAGAATCAAATGGAAGGTCTCAAATCAAATCGGAAGATCCCGAAATTATTACCTACCTACTGTTTGTATAGTAAAGCATAAATAAGTAGGTGTTATTCCAGACTATGATATTTTATAGATATCTGTGGCTAACAGCAAAATCGGTTCAGTCGTTGCGGCGCGATTGGGTAAAAAACATTCATCCATCCATCCACCATCCAACCAAACTTTCGCATTTATAATATTAGTAGGATTTTCTTTCTAATAGCTTTTCTAGTTTCGTCCCTTGTCCACCATTGTAAGTTGTACGTGTATTTTTTTTTTTATAAAAGTACAGCCGCTCCGGTCTCTTTTATTGTGTAGGTACTTACATTTTCTGTTATTGTATTTTAATAGCTCTACCCATTAAAACGGTAAAAGCATATACCTTATCTCGTTTATCTCGGAGAACTACTGTCACGCCCGCGCCGCTCTAATTAAGCTGTCATGGCGATGCTAATAAGTAATAACCGTTAAGTACCTACTGTGGACAGAATATTTTTTTATTCTCGTAACCTGCATCGATGAAGTTTACCTAGTCAAAATCAAAATTTATTTATTTCATGTAGGCCAACTTGTCGCTCTTATGACACGTCATAAATCTACCACCGGTTCGGAATGCAGATTCTGCTGAGAAGAGCCGGCAAGAAACTCTGCAGTTGCTCTTTACAAAAAAATATTTTTTTTTTACAATAGGTAACAAAACTATGCTATACGTATACAGTGTTTCCGCAATGAATCTTGAAGACGTATGGCAGATTTTTTTACCTAATTGGTAACAACATGGCATCCTTATCTTTCCGAAATCTAAATCACTTGGTCCATGCTGGTTGTTGCTGCATGGATATGGTACAAATGTCATTCAAATTCAAATGCTAGAAGGCTGTGTCATCGACTACGACTGACACCTTTGGCTACCTTCACTCAAAATCTTAAGGCCCAACATTGGCAACAGAGGCAGCTCTAGCCCATGTAGCGCCCGTGTGCAATCAATATCTTGGCGCTCTCTAGTAGACGTGCGGTCAAAATGGAATACTTACAATACAAGAATACCGTTTGAAAAATCAGTGAAAGGAAATTCAGGTGCAAAAAATGGTGCAATTTTAAATGATGTCGGGAAGCAAGCAAAGCGCGGCGCGGCGCCCCCTAAAACCCTGCGCGTGTGAGCTTTGCACACCCTGCACTATAGGTAAAGCAGGCGCTGATTGGCAACATTAAAGATGTGGCTGAAAGGTTTTATTAGGGATTGTAAGAAAAAACGTAGCTTTGCCTCTTCACTCTTCAGGTTCCAATGAAGACTAATCTTTAAGGTAGTATGGGATTCTTAATTACCGTCATCTTGTATAAATGCTAATTTTAGCAGCTGTCTCGCCCTACGTATGCGTAATATATTACGTCACGTTACACGTCTATTTTAGATTCACCTGACGAATTGCGAACTCGAAGATTGCGAAGTATTGAGAAATGTGCAGAAATTTTAGAATAATCAATTTTCATTTTAGGTAGGTACATATTATGTACTGAAAACTGAAAAGTCGACGGTTCGATATTTAGCGGTGACGGGAGAAGAATAATCGATTTAAGTTTGCCTAATATTATAATATGTACTCGTAGGTATATTATATTAAAAAAATAATAAAGGTAAGTATACACAGGTAAGCAATTTTCTTAATAGAGTGAATGAAAAAACATGAAGAGGAAAATTAAAAACATTCAGACATAAAACAAACAATTGTTTTTATTTTTTTATCAACATCCATTAACAAACAATTCGTCCTCACAGATAATTTAGGATAATTTTGACTAAAATTAAATCATCCTTATTTGTTATCTATCTATTTGTATTACTTAATCTGAGCCACTCAGCGTTGGAACATTTGATTCAAACAGCGTTTGACATTCTTTATCAATTTATAAGTTAGGTTGAATTATATTTACTAATTAAGTTAGGCTCTTGTTAGGCTAGATTGATATTGTACTGAGTACCACTTTGGTGCACAGCATCACAGTTAAAAAAAAATATTCAGCAAAAATAACTCTTGTCACTTACGAAATACATTTAATTCTAAATTAAAATTGAATCAGTTCATAATTTCCATGGGTTTGACTTGCAACTTTTTCGCAAGCGCTTCGCTGGATCGCAACTGTTGTTCCACGTAAGCGACCGATCCGAGCGAGTCAGTCAGTTGAGCTGCTTTCTTTTCTTTATCGCCTGGCGCCAGCACCGGTAGACTATCATCCGACTGCAATAGGAACAAGTCATCATTATTATTACCATCAGTAACACGTGAACTGCTCACTATTGATCACAGGTCTCCTCTCAGAATATTTATTTTATAGGCCACAGTCCACCACTCTGGCTCAATACTTTGCAGACTTCACAAACCTTTGAGAACAAAATGGAGATCTCTCAGGCTTTCTGGCTTCCTCACGAAAATATGTTCCTTTAATGTTAAAGCAACTAATATGTCAGCAGTTAGGTTTCTTAATGTCTTTTAATTGCTTGTTGCTTTTGTGACATATTATGTTATGGAGAGGGCCATGTTAGGAGTTTGTCTGAAGGATAAAATACGCAATGTAGAGATCCGTAGGAGAACCAAGGTCACACACATAGCTGGAACCATCAGTAAGCTGAAGTGGCAGTGGGCCATGTTTGTCGCAGGAACAATGGCCGCTGGAGCCGGAAAGTTCTGGTCTCTGGAGTGGAGACCGCGAACAAGCAAGCGTAGTGTGGGGCGCCCTCCAGCAAGATGGACTGACGACATACAGAGAGTGGTGGGAAGCGGCTGGATGAGAAGGGCTGAGGACCGGGTGTGGTGGCGCTGTTTGGGAGAGGCCTATGTTCAGCAGTGGACGTCCGCAGGCTGAAATGATGATGATGAGTGCAAAAGCCAATTTTGAGTATCTCTTTTCTTGTTTTCTCAGGTTAGTACCTATTGTCTTTCTTATACCTACCGGTTCCAACTCCCTCCAGTGCCTGATACAATCAGTTAGACGATCCCCGAAGCCGGGCGCGAAGTTCTCAGGATCCACGGCAATGAAGCAGTGACCCAAGTTTGCCGGACCGCCTGTTCCTTGGTGAGACCACGAACGTATGTGGTGACCATAGTTAGCACCTGCGATTGAAAAAATGAAGATAACATTGGTGGTGATTGGTGGTAACAAAAAAGGTTCGAGCCCCACCCGTTGCGCTATTGTAGTACCTACTCCTAGCACAAGCTTTTCGCTTATTTGGAGGGGAGAAGAATATAAGTTAAGTTCAGCTTGGCTAATACTCTTTATAGAAAAAAAATTGAAATCGCAATAACAGACGCATATACATATAGACCAACAGTCTCTTATCGTATGAATACAACTCGCTGTTTTAATTCAAAACTACCATAAATCAAAATTGCACTTTTTTACATAAGAGCTAATAAAATAAAAATATTACTATTTTTTGTCTACTGCTTTCTTACTTTATACCAAATATATGCGTATTATATATCGTTAGGAGCGTATTTTTAAGCAGCTTTGAGTTTTGAGTAGTTTTTTTTTTTTTTTGTAGAAATTTTCTACAAATTTTTTTATTTAAAAATGCCACGGAAACCTCTGTTTTCCGGTGTAAAACGTAGCTCATGTCACTCTCCAAGACCACCGCTAAAACCAACCAAAAAATTCACGTCGATCCGTTACGGCAATACACTTTTGCAATTGTAAAGATTTTAGTAAGGACTAGCGGACTTAATAGCTAAATCTAAATAGCTAGAAAAGTGGATTATATTAATCTAACCTGACGAGATCCCACAAAATAGCTCTACCATAGCTGCCAAGCCATATCCCTTGTAGCCAGAGGTTTCTTCACCACCTCCCAGCGGCATTAGACAACCTGTTTGGAACGCCTGGAATAGCAACATAATGGGCTAATTAATTCTATTATTTGGTAGAAGCTTGGAAATAACTTTTTAACTTGATCTTAAAAATATTCTAAAAGTGTCCAGAATTGATACTGAAGTGCCAGCTGAAGTTTCCATTGCCTCCTGCCCTCAAGAGCACCTATGCGTCTCAAATTCCGCTAAACATAGGTAAATAATAATAATAAAAAAGACGTGTGGCACTCGGGGACTGCCGCGGTAAAGCTATTGCATAGCATTTTTTTCAACACACTTGCTCATAAAATGGCTCCCGGTTCACCGCAATTTAGGCACACAATGACACCTTTAACTCAAACTGTGACTTTTGATTACTATTATTCACAATGTGAGTTATAGAATATTTTTTTTTAATTTTATTGGTTGAGTTGCTTTGTTCTTAAAAAAGTTTCTATTACAAAAAAGATCCTACCTAATGCCAAGATACCTATTGCTTGCTCATTTCATACAACTTCGTATTTAAATAGATAATTTCAACTTGTACGTGTTTAATAAATAAACTGTCACTCAAATATAACTTTTGTTTTTTCTGTAATAAAGAAAACTGGAAATTCTCCATTTTGTACGTGGCTATAAGAGAAAAGCCAAAAAAAAGAAACCTCATTCTTTTAGTCTATGGCCATTAAAGGTGCGCGCGCATTCCGGAAAACTAATTAAATCAAATAAACACCTGAATAGGCTGTATGGTCGTCGATCTTTGCCTGCCCTCAAGAGCATCTCAAGAGGGCGAACAAAAAAACAACATTAATTTTTCCCGCCATTGCGAAAAAATTTTCACAACTCGTTTTCACTGTTTTGTACCATAATGTACTATTTTAGTATTATTTTCTTCACAAGTGTGTTGAAAAACGTCGTATGATACACGTGTATATTGATGATTACCGTCCTCGGCTACCTTAAGACCCTCACCTAACGGCTCGGGTCTCAATAGCGCCTCAGCGGTAATCACCAACTTTTACACTTGTACCATAATGTACTATTATCAACGCCATCTAGCGGTGAGAGGAGTCCCGTGTCAGGTTATTTTCGTTACGGAATTTCTGGATTCGGTCTCCACGCTCAAGGCCCGCGATAGAAGCTATGCAATATAGCTTAAAAAAAATCTATGAAAGTCCGCAAAGTAAAGCCAAAATCATACTTCTATTCAAGATAGGTAGACTCGTAGAACTATTAGAACCATGATCCTAATCGGTTTTTACGCGATGTTTTGTTTCAAGCTATTACTAAAGGGAGAAAAATACATACGAGTTCGGCGTCATTTGTTTGGTTTCCACTGGGGTCCTGCGCCCAGCCAGTAGGTATGGGTTCTCCTTTGCGCATCTGCATTTCTATCTGAAATAGATCAATTTTACATCTTACTGTCCATATTTCCAAATGAAAAACTTATATGTCTCTTATCTCTTACCTAAACCTCTAAATTAATTGGCATCGCTAATCTGATGAAAAGATTTTCTCATAAAAAAATGTCACTATACTGTAAATGAATATTTGTCGGAAAAATAATAATTAATCTTAAATAAAGAAATAGACTGTAATTAACTTTTTTATACTTACACGACATTTAGGATTTATTAATATTTATTTGACATTAAGTAAGTCAGATTCGGTCAGGAGGACATTATAACCACATTTTCTCTGTACCTTTCCAACAGCCACAGCAGTCGTCGCCATGTCCAAATAGAATGTTTCTCCATCCGCAGCCGGCGCCACTACAGACAAAGGGTTTGTTCCTAAAGCAGCCTAAAACAATTTTTAATAAGGTAAGTATAGTAAATTCATATCTTGATATATTTTATACACATAAAAGTAAACTAGCTGTGCCCGCGACTTCGTTCGCGTGGAATAGTGACTTTTCGGGGCGCGGCTCTCAGCGCGCTTTATATAGCCACGGACGTTCAGGCGCGAGGCGTGTAGTACGTACTCTGTACGTTAAAAATGTTCGCCGTGATTCTTTAAATTGACATAACTTTTTTATTTATGCACCGATTGACATGAAATAAACACTAAATGTTAAGTAAAGCTTACTAAAATATATTAGTGAAAACCGTATCTAAATCGAATAAGCCGTTTCTGATATTAGCGTGCACAAACACACAGACAAACAGACAAAAATAAAATTAATTACAATTTCGGGTTCGGTATCGATATAATAACAACCCCTGGTACTTTTTTTTATATATTTCCGTTGTACAGACACCACTTTTCTACAATTTTATTATATGTATAGATAAAATTTGAGTCACCGCCTATTATTATTTAAATAAAGAGCTGCCTTTTACATGTTTTAAAAATGTTGCAATTTAAACTGTGGTGATCGGCTGAATTTATAAAAACGCGCGCACGCATGCACGCACGCATGCACGCACGCACGCACACACACAAGCAAGAGAGGGTCGGCCAATCAGAGGTGATTGCGATTAACACATTGCTGTAACAATCATTTTTAGACAATCCCGCTGCAGGTCATGGTAATATTACTTTCCGATCCTCTCCAGCCTAAGCTATAAAAATCAGTTACCTACTGTTGATTTTTTATTGCGTCAGTCTAGCTCAAACTCAAAAAACGGACCGATTTGAATTTTTTTGTTTTGTTCGCCTTAGTACAGGCGTGGTCAAAAAAATAGGAAAAATCCAAAAGAACAGTTGAAAAATCGAATATATCAAAATTCATAATTTTGTATAGGATTACTTAGCGAAGCCGGGGGTAACAGCTAGTAATAAGAAAAATTAAAAGTTCAAAAAAAAATGTTTGAAGCGTTGTAGGCTTGTAGTTACCTTTCTACTTCTCGTAGGTGCAAGAAGTGGTGAGGTGTTGGTAAACGCCATTCCGATTAAACCTTCTTTAGCAGCTTTCTTCGCCCAGTAACCTGCCATGCCGTTGTGGTTTGAACCTGAAATGAAGTTTCATCATCAGCAACCCATTAACGGCTTTTTTTTATTTTTATTCGAAGACAAGATAGCCCTTGACTGCGATCTCACCTGATGGTAAGTGGCGATACAGTCTAAGATGGTAGAGAACTAACTTAACTTGGAAGGGGTATGGCAGAGTTCACGACATCGTGCTGGAATGCTAAATCGCTTGGCGGCACGTCTTTGACGGTAGGGTGGTAACTAGCCACGGCCAAAGCCTCCGACCAGACCAGACCAGAGACAATTCAGAAATTCCCAAATTGCCCCCGCCGGGAATGGAATTCGAAACCTCCCAGCTATAAGACCACAGCGCTCACTTTGGCGCACACCACTGCGCCAGGGAGGTCGTCATTAATAGGATTTAAGAATTTAATGATAACAGTCAATTTACAGGTGGGTATTAATTTTATAATAAATCATATTCTATGAACTCTAAATTGCTACTAACAAGTTACTTTACTATTCATTTTGATAATGGCTTTGTCATTTATAGCATTAGTAAATAAGTATCATTCAAATACTTAATGAGCAAATTGCAGAAAATCACTCATTGTAATGTCCTACTTCCATGCAGGCAGGCAACTTTCCGGAGCGCGACGGTGGCGACGCGCGATATTTCGTCGTCAAATGACGTAACTTCTAGTTCTATCTCGTTGATAAAAAGTAAAATTAATTATGAACAACCTACTTCGTATCACAGTTATCAATAAAGCCTTGACAAATCTCATTGAGTTGCGAAGCTGAAGTGACAATAAACGGAGCACATGACGTATTACCACGGAGCACTGACCTCTATATTTAATCTATGATTGACACTGGACTTGCTACTTGATTGACGCCATTTTGACGCTGTAAGCACTAAACAGCTATACAAGTGTCTCTGGAACCAATAGGTAATTTTGCAAATGGCGCACAGACCTCTATAGTTAATTAATTTATGATTTCATTGTTGTTGTTATATGACTTCATAGATTAATTATGGAGGACGGTGCGCTATTTGCAATTGTATTAGTTCCAGAACTTTATTTTTTATTTCATTTTATTTTTATTATTTGTTTATTATAGAGGCATATTATACACGTCTTGTGAAAATTTCAAGTATCTACTACGGTTTATGAGATGACACACAGACGGACGGACGGACAGCTTAGTAATAGGATCCCGTTGGCATCCTTCGGGTTCAAAACCCTACAGTCTCAGAGGCGGCTCTAGCCCATGTAGCGCCCGTGTGCAATCAATATCTTAGCGCCCTCTAGTAGACCCGCAGCCAAAATGGAATACTTACAATACAAGAGTACCGTGAGTTACCGTGAGTTATACAAGAGTTGACTTACAGTTATATTTTCACCAGTGAAAGGATATTCAGGTGCAAAAAATGGTGCAATTTTAAATGATGTCGGCAAGCAAGCAAGCGCGGCTCGGCGCGGCGCCAACTACAACTCGGCGCCCGTGTGTGTTGCATACCCTGCACCATAGGTAAAGCCGGCACTGCACAGCGCCTATGTTTAAAACATAGTTCGCGAGAGCTTTACCTTTTACAGTGACCCATCCAACGCCAGTGGTCTTAGCTTTCTTGATGGCAATGTCCATGGCCAAGTGGCTAACTGTTGCTCCCAGCACGTTGTTGGCATCCACCCACGCCGTCGAGGCGTTCTCCTTCAGTATCACAGGCTGGTCGTTAGGTTTACAGTTGCCGCTTATTATGTCGTTAATGTAGAATTCTGAAAAGAGAACCCAACGATAAGATCCTTATCTAAATATATAAAAGGAAAATGTGACTGACTGACTGATCTATCAACGCACAGCTCCGCTAAGCAATTCAGTCTGTTGCTGTACAACCTGAGCCGTGTTGAAAATGTGCCCATTGCTTTGAGACAGTCCGTCATGAGATACGGACATACCTACCTAATCTATTAAGTCCATGACTAGGATGGCCCACGCGGTCAGCTTCGATGAGCAACTCGGCCTGCTGCTGCGCGGCTTTAGCTGAGGTGCCGACAGCTTTGAGACAGTCCGTCATGAAGCGCAGAGCTTCTGTAGTCGCTCCTTGCTACTCTACCTATTGCTTTAATTTGAGACAGTCCGTCATGAGATACGGACATAATTACCTACCTAATCTATTTAGTCCATGACTAGGATGACCCACGCGGTCAGCTTCGATGAGCAACTCGGCCTGCTGCTGCGCGGCTTTAGCTGAGGTGCCAACAGCTTTGAGACAGTCCGTCATGAAGCGCAGAGCCTCCGTAGTTGCTACTCTAGCCATTGCTTAAAGCCTGAAATACCAAAAAAAATCGAAAATATGAAGCTCCACCGTGTAGATTCTCTAAAAATGATTGCATCAGTGTTAAGATCGCAATGGCCTCTGATTGGCTGAATTTATGGCGTTCTTGCTGCATCAATGCATTTTAACCAATAGCGGGAGGGTACCAGCCAATCAGAGATCATTGCGATCGTATACTGATGCAACCATTTTTAGAGATCTCTCGCATCCTGTTCCTAAAATCAAAGGACAATCAATGGACACAAAACTTCGCGTTTCGAATCACATTTTCGTCGTTCCTTTTTATTTCGTATTTCACAATATTTGCTCTATCATGTAAAAATACGTACCTACCTAAAACTTTATAACAAGGCAACTGAATGAAAATATTTGTAATGATTACAAAATGATTAACGATTCAATTTTCAATGGAAAAGAGTATTGCGAGCAGGTACCTACCCATACTTTTAAAAATTGTAAAAATGGTTAAAACATTTTTGTGAGTACGTATTAAGGTTTAAACAAGTTTGACGAAGTTTATTTTCTCGTACTTACACTTTTTCAATTAGATTATGTATGGGACTTCATTTATCTTGAATATTAATAATAATTATCGAAAATCGTGATGGAAAGGAAAAAAGAAAATATAAGAAAAATTCTAACGGTTAACCGTTAGAATTTTAATTTAATTAAAAAAAATTCTAACGGTTACCCGTTAGAATTTTTTTACTTATTAATTCTTTAGGCTCTTATGAGTATACCTACTAAAATGTTTTTATTTTGGCTTTATCTAAGGAGCCTTTAGTGCGTTATCATTTTACTTATCACTGTATTTTAATTATTTAGTACTTAGATGTAAATTACAATGTTTACCTCAAATATAATAAGGTACCTGTACCTAATCTCGCACCGTTATAAAAGTCCCTTTTATTTATCCATCCATCCAAAAATAAATGATTGAATGAATGAAATGAAGTGAGTTTAAAAGTTCTATGAAGATAAGAAAAGATGAAAATTCATTTTATTATCATTCGAGGTCGTAAGTAGACATAAAAAATGGAACTAGATTGAACCCGGTGGTAGAGTCATTCACTCATTACTTTTTCGCAATGCTCACGGTCGAATTGACAATTTAAATCTAATTTAAATGACCATGAAATGACCACTATGTTGACGTTCCCAATACGAAACGTCAAACGTAAAGGTTATGCAGGGATAAAGTAGATAATAATTTATATAAACACCGCACCCGCCGCATAAGGAAAAAAATAATAATAATTAATTCAAACCAATGTCAGGTACTTACACTTTATAGAGGTTATAATAATAAAGAAATAAGAGTCAATTTCGAATAAAACCTCTGATATGATAAAAACTTCTTTGAATTAATAACACCAAAATAAACAAAATAGACAAATCGCGTATAGCCAGCGCGTCTATCACACGGCACCCAATGTCGCCGACTGAATGTGGATCCTGAACAGTGTTGCCACCTCGAAAATTATCTTGTCACTAGATTCAATGTAAAATATCACCAGATTTTAAAAAAATTGAATGAAAAAAAAACACCAGAAGTCGCTAATTATTTTATAAGTACTAAATAAGTATGAATAAAAAACTCACTGTCAAGATTTTAGAAACGTCATAATTACGTTGATCTGTAACCTCCTCAAGATCAACTCATAAATTACGTGACCATGGAAAAACTCTCAGATCAATTTACACCTTAAATTTTGATGATACTTGTACAATATATATGTGCATATAAATGTATAATTATAATTAAAAAATAAATATAATTATGAAGATAATTTTGCCGCAGTTGCTAACAAGTTGTCCTAAATTACGTTACGTAGTATGTATTGCTTCTATGAGAAAGAATATAGAATAAAGAAAAGTTATTTAGAAAACGAGCAAACTTGACTACGACATTGACAGATTAATGTCATAATCAAGGTGGTTGGTTGGGTATTGCATTTCTGCGTCATTACCTACACACAACAAAGCATTTTTTTAAAACGCTTTTAAGGTTCTTCCCACTGAAATAAGTATTGCCAGATGCTGTATCAAAAATCGCCAAAAAACACTAAAAATAAATTGTCGCTAAATGATGAAAAATTATCGCTATAAGCTCTGAAAAATCACCAGATCTAGTGACAAAATCGCTAAGGTGGCAACACTGATCCTGAACATTGCACCAAGTGCCAACCTTAACTCGTTAAGAATACGATGCACATTATTGTGACATTAATATACCTAATAACATGGCAGCGAGTAACAAAGTCAAGGTGAGTCAAAAAGGAAAACAAAACCTACGAGAAAAAGATCGCGAAACAGGTATTTCTTTAGTAATAAATTAACGACATTCATGAGCGGAAAGTAGAACAGAAAAATGAGAGGAAGAATCTGAAGTAGTAAGTAAGCCATTAAAGGATTTTAGTCCTCATTTAGGTTGAAGAATAGCTTCGTTCTTTTTCTGCTTTATGTAAATGATAGACGTCTCACTCGGCGGGCTTTGGAGAGAGCTACGCTCGGAGTATCCCAGCAAGATCAAATCAGAAATGAGATGATCTGTAGGAGAACCAAACTCACCGACATAATTCAGCAAATCGTGAAATTGAAACGGAAATGGGCGGGGCATATCGCGAGATGAGCTGATGGTCGATGGGGTCCCAAGGTGCTGGAGTGGTGAACCCGCACCGGGAAGAGCAGTGTTGACAGACCCCCGACTAGGTGAACCGACGACATCAAACGAGTCGCAGGGAGCCGCTGGATTCAGGCGGCGCAAGACCGAGACTTGTGGAAATCCATGCAAGAGACCTATATCCAGCTGTGGACCTCTATCGGTGAATAAAGAAGAAGTAGTTTATTGCGATATTCAGCGATTTGATAAAAATCGATAATTCGCAGCGAGGGGTCGATTGGAAAGTTCCAAATTTTTATAAACATCTGATATGCGGGCAATATCAACAATTCGTTGAACAACATAGTATGTTTATATTTATCCCGATAACATTGTTATCAAACATCTTTATTTGTGCGAATAATTTACATCAGCTGGTTTAATTACCATCGTTATCATGTTTGTATACCTACATAATATAATTATAAGCAATAATGAACATATTATGGCGACAGTCTTAACTTTGAATAGGTACCTAACGTCTGTAGATATTGATTATCAATACCAGAAACTGCAGAAACTGTCAGAATGCCCAAAGCCCTTAAACGTCACTCGACGTTAGTGAAATAGGCACTAAGAATAATAAGTATAATTTCATTTCAAACAGTTTCTGGATCAGTACTGGGCACAGATCATCTCTCGGAATGAAGAGGGTTTAGGCCATAACCCACCACGCTAGGCCAAGTGCGGATTGGCACATGTCACCCAACTTCGCGAACTTTCAAGCATGCAAGTTTCCTCATGTTTCCCTTCAGTGACATTTTTTTCGCTTGACTGCGATCTCACCTGATGGTAAGTGAAGATGCAGCCTAAGATGGTACGCGCTTGCCTAGAAGATGCCTATTCACTCTTGATTTAAAGACACCCACAGTATAGTTAGTTGGAAAAACAGAAGCCGGAAGGGCATTCCAAATTTTTGCGGTGCGTATTAGGAACGAGGAAGTGAAGCGCTTAGTGCGGGATCGTGGAATTTCGACCACGTAGCGGTGCAGATTCGTGCGATGTCTCGCGGTTCGGTGGTAGAATGGTGATGGAGGAACTAAATCGAATAGTTCTTGGGCACACTCTTGGGACATTTACGAAAAAATCTATTTAGTGCCGATCGCCAACGTAAAAACTGTCAGATATATCTTCGAATGAAGCGTACTCATATAATATCGATCGAACTTCACTTTGCAAGTTCGTTTGATCATATATTATTCGCTCATTCAAAGTTCATTTGCCCTAGAAATTTTACATTTTATTATGATCTGCGAAACTTAATTTCTTGTATTAATGTTTTTCTGTATAATTTTTGTTATTTCATGTACAATAAATTGTACTCATTCATACATTTATAAACATCATTAATTATAATGACACCTACCACTGATATTAAACTATTATTACCTATACCAACTAATGATTGAAACCATTATTATCTGCCGTCTCTTAATAAATGTAATAAGTGAAATAGAGTATTAACCATCAAGCTTGATGTGACTATCAAAACGGTAATATCCTAGTGGTTGGAATTTCGACCTCCGTTTCGATAGTTTTGGGGTTCGATCCTGACCGCGTCTGACTTTTCAGACTGAAAACTACGAGTATGTTCATGCTTTTATGGTAAAGGAGTGAGGAAACCTGAATGGCTGAGAGTTCTCCATAATGATCGCAAACGAGTGTGAGGTTTGCAAATCTTTTTTCTATTTCTAGATAGGCTCGCACTTGACGACAATCAAAGATGGAAAGCACTGATGAGGTCTACTAGGTTGGAGCGCGCTTGCCTAGAAAATGCCATGTAAGGGTACCATTGCTCACGATTTCCCGAAGTTCTGTGGTAGAACAGTGATGGACACTTTGCACTTGGTCAGCGTGGGGGTCTATGGCCGAAATCCTTCTCGTACCGAGAGGTGAGATGAATGACCTATCACGTATCTATCTAGCGTTGTTATTATATTACCTATCAGCGAAATAAACGAGCAGCTATTATGTATTGTATGAGACGGTATATCTTGACTCGTGACTAAAGTACTAAAGTAATAATAATAATAGCTTTTTTTTTACATAATATTCAGTTTATCAAGCTCATGACATGGTTAGTAAGAGTAATAATTCATCACTTTATCTTTATTTTTCGCGCTATGTTAGTCGTTTTCATGTAGTAGGTATATTTTAATTTTTGTTAATTTTTGTTGTAATATTTGTTGTGTGAAATTGTTTTGGTTATTCGCGTTTCGGAAATTCTTTTAATTTTAGAGTGGGTTCGTCCAAAAAGTTTTACTGCCGCGAGTAACAATAAAATATTTAAAAAAAAAAAAGTTATATTAAGCCAGTAACCTTATTGTAGAAAGATTGTCCTTTGAACTTGTTTTATGCCTTGGGGATCCAACCTATAGGTTTCTGAGTTTGAGGTAAGTATTATAAACTTGTAAGTTCGAAGTAAACTGTATACCTGAGAGTGCTCTACAATATTCTCAAAAGTGTGTGACGTCAGTTAATGCACACTTGGCCCAGCGTAGTGGATTATGGCCTAGACTTACTCATTCAGAAAAGAGTCCCGTGCCCGGTTAGTGTGCCGGTGCAGGGTTGAGACCGATAATATTTAGGTATATTACACTAGCTTTCACTAAGGACATTTCAGAAATTATAAATTCCCAAATTGGCCCCGCCGGGAATCGAACTCGAGACTTCCCAGTTATAAGACCACAGCGCTCACCACTGCGCTAGGGAGGTCTTCACTATAATATAGCATGGATACTTTGGGTGATTTTGTGCTGTTTCCGCTCATTGTAAGATTTAGAAAGAAAGAAAGTAAAAATTGTGGCACACATCACGATACATTATCCTGACACTTCCACCTCTCAAGCATTTTATCAAAACATTTTACGTATTTAGGTATTAGTTCAATCACCTTATTGCGAACGTGCTTAGAAATGTCTTTAAAGCGTGAATATCAGGTAATTATAGCAATAAAAGCGAACTCAACATAATCGATCCACACAAAAAACTGTGCGATAATGATTACTGTGATTGATGTTAAATCGGAATAAGGGAGGATAAATTTATTATTCAAAATCAATCAAAATCAAAATTTATTTATTTCATGTAGGCCAACTTGTAGCTCTTATGACACGTCATAAATATACCACCGGTTCGGAATGCAGGTTCTGCTGAGAAGAGCCGGCAAGAAACTCAGCAGTTGCTCTTTTCAAAAAAAAATTTTTTTACAATGGTTAACAAAACTATGCTATGCACACAGTGTTTCCACAAAGAAGTTTCAAAAATGCACACCTACCACAACCTAACATGTGTTAGGCTGTGGTAGGTGTGCAGTTAAGATGGGTAGACACAAAGCAGACCCATTCCCGTTGGTGGCACCCGTTCACGAGCACGACGCATGATCCAGCCATTGCTTCGCTCAACCATATTTGAGGGAACGTAACAACCCGCAGCATATTTTTCCAGCAAATACTAGTATATAATATAAATATATTATAATATATATTTGTGTAGATAGTTTTTTAGCCAAACTGAACGACTTATATTCTCCTCTCCCCTCCAAATAAGCGAAAAGCTCGTGCTAGGAGTAGGTACGACAATAGTGCAACGGTTGGGGTGCGAACCTGCGACCTTTCAGTTTTTATTCCACACCTTTAATCTTTGGGCTATTGAGGCTTAAAAGATTATAGGTTATGTTCGGGTGAAAGCAGCGTACAAGCAATTAGCAAAGAATTAAAATCGCATTTACATAATTATTGTTTCACTAACTAGTTATGTGGAGTGATCCTAGAACAAATTAGTAAATATGGCATCGTTATCGCATTGCATTATTAAGATTAATTTATGATTAGATAGAACGGGAGCAACCTGTAGGTATTTGTACTAAACGGCTGTATATAAAGAACCTAACCGCGAAAGCATTTTTGTCTGTCATTGGCATTGATCGATATTGGTTGCAAACTGTGGACGCAAATAAGGTTGTAGTGTTGTGCTCGTGTATCTGTCCTTGACAATTGTGTTGGATTGATTGGTAAGTTGGTGAACTTACCTGAAAATAAAACCGACCCAGACTCGGAAGGTCTGTAACGAGTTTAGTTCAATCTGTAGTGTGGTGGACTTTAACAATAACAATAGGTATAGATCAGGGGTGGCCAACTAGATCTACTATTTACTGACGAAGCCCTATGAGATCTACCAATTTCATACTTCTTGATAAATGAAACTATATAGGTTACTTATGTACCTACCTAGTATTTTTTATTTGATTAAAAGAGAAAACATAAAATTGAAATTCTTAGTAACTAGTTAGTTACTAACTACTTGTTCATAATATTAGTGTAAGCATTGCTTCTGAGCATCTACTGCTAGATTTGCAAAGTCATGCAGCGATCGACTCTATCAATAGCCGCTACTAATCGACCGGTTGGCCACCCGGTTGGTATAAATAAAAAGATAAAACACTATGGCATATGGTAGCGACCAGCTCTACTAAAACATAAAAAAATGTATAATGCAAAGGATCAACTTGACTTTTAAAGACGCGGTTAAACGGCGCGCTATAACACGAGCCGAGCCTAGCTCGGCGCGTGGTTCGGCGCGCCACGCGCCGTGTAAACAACTACGCTCGGCGCGGCTCGGCAAACTTTGCCCGATCCACGGATCAAAGGCGCGCGCGCCATCTAGGCTCGGCTCGTGTTAATACGCGCCGTCTAAACAGATGGCACAGAGCGCGCGACGAACGAATGCCGCTGATGCCGCATCTCCGCGGACGGCTCGGCTCGTGCTACCCCGCGTCGTTTAAACGAGCAGGCTTGCGTCCGCATTAAGCCGAGCCGCGCCTACACGGATGGTGCGGCGCGGCGCGGCTCGTGTTATAGCGCGCCGTTTAATCGCACCATAACAAGGGTTTCTACTTAAGGTCCGTGAGAGCGACATTGATTTGGCCACACAAAATCTAAGCAACAATGCAATGTGGCCAAACAAGACAAACATTCGGCCCGAAGGCTCTCCTTTACTGAAATTGACGAATATCCTCCTCTCTTTTCCAAGTAACTTTGTGCTAGCAATAAATATCTACGACAATAGCGCAAGGCAGCGTTCGAAACTGCGACCTTTCAATTTTCAGTCCGCACCTAAACTGTTAGGCTATTGAGGGTTCAGTAGGTTTCAAATTGACACAAAAATATTGGCTCTTCACAGACAGCATCAATAAGGAGTATTAGAACTCAGCAGCCATGCCCGAAGTTCGTGTGGAAGAAGCTCAGAGATTTATGGAGGAGAGTCTGTTGACTGGTGGCGCGCCACTCGCAGAGGCAAAGGCACAGGCCGATTTGCTACTCCACGCAGACATCGTAGGCCATTACAGCCACGGCATGAATAGACTGGGTGAGTCCTATTCATTCATTTCCTTCATTTCGTCGTAAGTAGCTACATTTCTTACATTTCAGTCTTTCAGTCATTCATTAATTTCAGTCATTTCATTCATTTCAGTCATTTCATTCATTTTATTCATCTCAACCCATCTGCTACTGCTACTGCTCTAGTGCTACTGGGTACAGCCGCCCTAGTCATATTACAAACGTTTCGTATATCTATTTTCTTTCTATGATCATTTTCTAAGGTTCTGAAGGCGTGGTAAAAAGAATACAGTGAAGTGATACTAATCAATTGATAATGTTTGGAAAGATAGTTCGTAATATCTGAGACGTTTTTTTATTACGAGATAAGCTTGCTTGAAGACAATTAATGATGGAAAGCACTGATGAGGTCGAGGTTGAAGCGCGCTTGCTTAGAAAATGTCTTCTTTTATGGTGATTTGAACCACGTAAGGGTGCCAAAGCTCTCGAGTCT
Organism: Hipparchia sbordonii; assembly: GCA_038048805.1. Lineage (NCBI taxonomy): Eukaryota > Metazoa > Arthropoda > Insecta > Lepidoptera > Nymphalidae > Hipparchia > Hipparchia sbordonii. Next base: position 3,276,151 of record CM076113.1, read on the forward strand.
TCGAAGTTACGTGACAATATTGTGGACATTACATTAAGAATTTACGAACCTCAAAAATACTAAAGAAGACTCAGGTTATCTTAAATCATGATTGGAAATGGAAAACGTCGATATGACCGCTCAATCAGTTTTCTTTTTAATTTTCCAGAGCTATACATAAATGACATGAAGTCAGGGGCGTGCAACCCTCTCGCAGAACCAGTTATTCTGAAGGAAACAGTTGCGACCGCCTGGGTGGACGGTTGCAACGGCCTGGGTGCCACAGTTGGCAACTTCTGCATGGATTTAGCTATCAAGAAAGCCAAGCAGTGTGGAGTCGGTTGGGTTGCTGTTAAACGTAAGTAACGTACTCGTATTTATTGCTACTGTTATGCGTTAGTAGCGTACTCGTTACTACTGTTATACGTTAGAGTAGCGTACTTGTATGAATTACTACTGTTAAATATAAGTAGCATAGGTACTCATATATTTCTTTACACTTTACAGTAGTATTTATGTAAGTTCAGTTTTAGACTGAAGTCAGCAGCTGCTCTTTTAAAAAGCTGTACTTATCTATAGAATATAAGCTAGGTAGGTATATGAATGTTACAAATCAACAATACAAAAATAGATAATATGTGATGGACAGCTTAAATACAAGCCATTTGCTAGCAATTTTATCATTAGAAATTCTTGAAATAGGTAAGTACCTATCTATATCTAACGCAGTTACAAAACTTCTTCTTTGAAATCTTGAAATGAAAATATGTCAATTTGGAAGCTCAAGGTCTGATTTCAACTGTGTATCTATTTAGGAATTTCAATTAAGTACATTATTATGTTTTAAAGGCACACCTACCTGTTGCTTGTCGATATTGCTCTAGTTAAGAAATTATTTCGTAAGAAAACGCCAAATATTGTAAAAGTACAAAAGCCTTTATACAAGGTGTGTTTATAATTTATTCAGATGGAAAAAACCATAAAACTAGGCTTAAGATAAACTTAGAGTTAGTGAGATATCAAATATCTATCTCGGAAAACCATGAGGCCTTTCACGGGTACTTACTTCTATTGATTCATATCGATTACGGGAACACTGTTTTTCTCTTCTCGATCTTTCAAAAAATTGTGTCTAAAGGTTTCCAAATTTTCAAAATCTACAGTTTAAGATTTTATACTTAAGACTAGTAAGTAATGGCGATTTTATCTAAGTTTTAGTTAAAATCGCTATTATAGTTTGAAGATTTGTTGCAGCAAATGAGGAATAATGCATAAATATATGTTTAGGTTGCAACCACTACGGCATGGCAGGTTATTGGGCGCTGAAGGCTGAGAAGGAGGGTCTTATTGGCATGTCGTTCACGAACTCCGCTCCAATCATGGTTCCCACGAGATCTAGACAGGTAAGTGAATATAAAGTTAGATTTTAATCACTGTGCTTCCCGGTGCAAGTTCGCCACCGGGAAGCGCACTGTTGGCAAACCCCCCACTAGGTGAACCGACGACATCAGACGAGTCGCAGGGAGCTGCTAGATACCAGGTGGCGCAAGACCGAGGATTGTGGAAGTCCATGCAAGAGAACTTTGTCCAATAGTGGACGTCTATCGGTTGATAAAGAAGAAGAAGAAGAAAAAGATACCAAACAAAACACAAGAATTGTAATGTAGATACCACGAAGATACTACTACTATCACGGCTCAAAACTCCAGCCGAAACCACGCACGGTTTTTTCGTTGGTTTATTAAGACTTGTTTATCGATGGATTTTTTTTCTTTTTCAGAGAGCCTGTGGAACCAATCCAATTTCGATGGCTGCACCAGCCACAGGTGGAGATTCCATTATGGTTGACTTAGCGACCACCACTGCTGCTATGGGCAAGGTATTATAAACATTGTACTATGTAGGTAAATGGATATTAAGCCTGCTAGGTCTGCCAATCTGCACGTGGCCGGGTGGCGGGCATATAATAGCCGAAGACCTTACAATCTGAGAGGAGTGCCCGGTGCTCCGGCGATGGGAATGTGCAATGTGCATGTTCTATTTTATTAAATTTTGTGCTACAAATGTTCATAGACCACTATGGCCCATCTTCGCGCTTATACCATATTTATATAAAAAATTGTAGTCTACCTTAGGTCTAAAACGTTAATTATATTGTCAGGTTGAGATGCAATTACGTAAAGGCGAGCCTTTACCCGAAGGATGGGCGTTGGACCCCGATTGCAAACCCACCACAGATCCGAAATTGGTAAGATATTATTTAAATTAATTGTGGAACGATAAAATATACGTATATTTCATTCTATTTACTACATACAGAATAATTTTAATTTGCTTTAATTAAATATTTATTAGTCTCCTAAAAGGATTTTATTATCAATTGCATGTTACGATAACTTTGCTATTATATTTCCGCAGGCGTTTGAAACAGGCCACCTTTTACCTTTGGGCGGATTTGAGAAAACTAGCGGATACAAAGGGTACTGTCTCAGTGCTATGGTAGAAGTTTTCTGCAGTGGACTTTCTGGTAAGATTCTATATGTGACGGATTGTTAACAGACTTTCACCTGATACTGCCCATATGAGGCATAACCTCTTCTGGTTATAATTCCGGAATAGGTAACTCATTCCGGTTATTAATTATTGAAATATAACATGTATCTTTGCTATTGTGCATTAACTTTATTTATTAGAAAATGCCAAGCTGTAATGAAAATTGCTTTTGCTTTGAAAGCATTGAAAATTTAAATTATTTTTGGAAGGTTCATAAAGAAACTGTTATAATTAGTTAAATCGTTCGTTTCTTACTTTGTGCAGGTTCCCGAGCTACTCACAATGTACCACAGTGGTCTCACACTCAGACCGAGCCTCCTAACCTAGGGCAGTGCTTCGTTGCCGTCGACCCAGATTGCTTCGCTCCTGGCTTCGGAGAGAGAATAGCTGATTGCTTGCAACACTGGAGAAACCTGGAGCCTGTAAGTTAATAAACAATGCACCAACGAAACCTCTTAGCCTAGGTCAGTAATTCGTTAATCCAGACTGCTTTGCTCCCAGCTTGAGACATGGAAAAGCTGATGTAGCAAATATTATGTAAGTGAATATCATATATCGTAGCTGTTTATTTGCTCAATAAACGAATTGCATCGTTAACATACGGCAGCGATCATGTGTGACAAGCAAGTGGTCCGAGGAATTACGATTAGTACTCCTAAGGAGTAGGAGGAGAGCATGAAAGGAGGACCATGGGCTGTCAGACGAAGAGCTAGTCTTCGGAGAGCCATTAAAAGAATTTTTCAGTCCATCCACCAGCGATCGATTTTATACAAATAAAACGCGTAGAATATAATCTCTACAATTTACGTTATTAGGTATACAAGTTAATAATATTAGTCCACACTCTACATAATTCATGTCTTTTATGCAAACTTATTCTTAATGCACATCTTAACGCTTAGGTGTAATACTTTATTCATGAGGCCGTGAAGGTGATAAGAGTACAGGCGACAGTAATGAAAATAATGCTTTATGTTGCAAAAGTGGGTCAAAATAATGCCACATCCTGTTACTTCAAACGGTATTTACAATAGAACTATGGGTGACAACTTTCTTTTGGCTCTCGTTCAAGTGGATTAATACATCAATGATGTTCAATCAGAAATATTTTTTCACATTCTTATCGATTGACTACAATGCAAACGTGACCAATTTTAAATGTTTTAATTGGCTTTGCTAGGAGAATAATTGGAGGTAACTGCCTGAGCAAAGTTATAATGCCTATAAAATAATCAACAGTGCCTATTTTTTTATTATTATTGAGATTGATTCTTCCGCATACAACTCAAATATAGAACGTGATTTCGGCTCTTAGGTTTAATTGCTTATTTTATCAGATATAATAACCCAGACCAACGGTATCAGCGTAACATGGAAGAATGGACCAAACGAAGGCGAAATTCACAACATCACCCATTCACTTACCGACTGGGGTCAAAGTTGCTTACCCAGCGTGGTCGTTTGATATACGCTATCGCCATAAAGCCATACATCCTTCAATTTTACTTCTTCTTCTTTATAAACCGATAAACGTCTACTATTGGACAAAGGTCTGTTGCATGGACTTCCACAGGCTACAGTCTTGCGCCTGAATCCAGCGACTCATTTGATGCCGTCGCTCGGTCTACTTAGTGGGGCGTCTGCTGAGCTACATAGCTGCGGTGACTTTGGTTCTCCTACGGATCTCCTCATTTCTGATTTGATTTCGTATGGATACTCCGAGCATAGCTCTCTCTGAGACTTCTTATGAGACCCATTTAATTAGCGATTAACGCAATCTTACTAATACCATTAGTTCAATTTAACTTTTTTTTTTATCCTCTCTGTTCTATCTGCGATCAGTCCGTGAACTATGAGCAGATCTGGGGGCTCTTTAATCGAACGTTAGGCTTTGCACATCCATTGACGTGACATCCCATGATAGTAGAGCACATTATGATTTATGCTATGTTAGCCAGTGTGGCCCTTTTAAGGCGAAACGTGTTGCCACTAGCATCCAGGAGTTGGACGGCTAGGCTGTTTTTATGACGCTCTAGCCTCTGCTTGTAGGCGTCAAGGTGGCTCTCTATTTCTTGTTTCACAGTTGGGATTTCAGTATACTCATGTACTTCGGAATTTTTTGTGTGCATGGCGCATTACACAGAACTTTTAATACACTGTTCAATTTAACTGACGACCTCCCTGGCGCAGTGGTGAGCGCTGTGGTCTTATAACCGGGAGGTGTCGGGTTCGATTCCCGGCGGGGGCAATTTAGTAATTTATTATTTCTAAATTGTCTCTGGTCTGGTCTGGTGGGAGGCTTTGGCCGTGGCTAGTTACCACCCTACCGTCAAAAACGTGCCGCCAAGCGATTTAGCGTTCCGGCACGATGGCGTGTAGAAACCGATTAGGGGTATGGGTTGAATTTACACTGCTATACCCCTTACAAGTTAGCCCGCTACCATCTTAGACTGCATCGTCACTTACCATCAGGTGAGATCGCAGTCAAGGGCTATCTTGTCATAGAATAAAAAAAAAAAAAAAAAAAACTAATACCATTAATTTCTAGGTTGACCCATCGCTGCCCGTGTTAGCACCAGGAGACAAGGAAAGGAAGAACGCTAAGATCACCAACGCAAGAGGTACCATCGTCTATCCAGAGTCACAGATAGATTCCGCCAAACTGCTGGCCGAGCGAATTGGGATACAACCTTTGGAGGCTGTAAAAGCGTGAAAGAACAAAAAGTTGCCTGAAATTAATTGAAGCAGTATTTTTTAATAAATGTCTCTGGTTTTATTTTTGTTCTTTTCTTTGTTTTTATTAAAATCTGACTAATTAATATTATCGGTCATTCGTTGTGGCATGAAGGTTTAATAAACATCCAATCATCCTCACAAACTTTCGCATTTAGCTTCGTTCCAATGCAAATATTTTCCTAATCATTTTGCAGTTGGGTTTGAGCCAAAATAGGGGACAAAGTTGATTGCACTCTCCTCTCGCACACAAGGAATTAATTTACTTACGAAGGATTAAAATTTACGACAACTTAAAATGTTGTAAAATCCTTACTAATATTATACATGCATAAGGGTGTTTGTTTGTTGGTTATTTTGCATCCGAATAATATAGTTAAAGATTTAGAGGATTGATACATATTATTTTTATCCCGGAAAATCAAAAACAGGGAGGGTTTCCGCGGGATTTTTAAGAAACCCAATTGGAAAAGTTGCCACATAGGTAGGCACCTACTATGGCGAAGTCTCTCTCAAGCGAGTAGCTGGCAGCTATTGTATATAAATAGCACAAGAATGTATTCTATACCGATCCTATGTACTCCTAGAGTCTTCACAAGAACCACAGGTACATGATATAAATAATTTTGAATTATGGATTACGCAAGCAGACTTGCAAAGGTCCCATGACACCACCTTATAAAATCGTATTTACTTAAATCCTCTTTTCTTAATTCGTTTAACAAAGGAAATTCACAATACAGTACGGCATTACGGTTGTATTTCATGCAATTGTCAAATATGTTTTTAAAATTTGTCTGCATCGATAATACTTTATTATATCAATAAATAAAATGCATTACATACAAAGTAATATTAAAGGTTACATTAAATTTTGTAATTCAAGTTTCAACGAAAGTTACCTATAAATAAATTGAGTGATGAAGTCATGGCAAAGCCTGCGTAGGACCCTCAAATTGAGGGTGCCGTAGTTTCCCTTGTTTTTTTTACAAAAGCGAGACCTAATAAATTATCTACAGGTCGAATCGAGAATGACCGTGTTTTTGGTGTCGGTCAAAAATATGCAGCTTTATTATTAAGTTCTGTAGGATCTGTAGGTACCTACATAAAGGGCAGTGTAATTAGGTAAGTATTATTTAAGTTATTTTATTAGCTCCATTGCACCCACTACCTACTAGTGATTTGATTACCTATAAACATTCCATTGCACCCCGGGGACCTAGCTAGTGGTTGATTTTTACTAATACATAGCCAATTATTTGGAATACTTACCTAATGGGAGATACACAGTACATCCGTATGTGTAACTTTTATTTTTTTGTTGGAAAATTAATTTGTCGAAAAACACATGAGCTAGAAATAAACTGACGTGCAAAAATTAACCTTAATGCTTGTAATGTAACTTTCAATTTAACTTAAGTAAGAATACTTTTTAATTTTTGAGAAAGTGTCATATTGTCATTGCTCAGTCTCCACAAATACGAGTACCTACACAGTTTACGTTAAGTAAAAGATAAAAAGATAAAGATGAAAGGGATGAAAGATATTTTATTTTCACGAACATGGGTACAAATATTATTTTAATTATATCACCCAATCATTATGACGTGATGTCATCAAGTATAATGTCTGAAAGCTGTAACGATAAATAATTATTATTTGTCATAAATGTCATAAAGATTAAGAACCCGAGTAAAATTTAAACGTCCCCAGAACTATTTCAAAAATATTAAGTAAACCGATGACGTCAAATAAAGAAACTGTTACGGAACGCTAAAACGTTTGACAGCCTAATAAACACTTTATAAACGTCATGCAATTGCCTAATTCATAAAGCAATAATATCTTCGATGGTGCTAAATATTAACACCAGTTGGTGGGCTTGTCAGTTAAGTAAACATCAGGTTAATTTACAATCTACTAGCAAATACCTGCTACTTCACCTGTGCCATTTATCATATTAAAATACAAATGAAATTAATTTATTATTTTCATTTGTATACGGACCGCGAACTTTCGCATTTAGGTTCCCATGCATAGGTTATTTCTAATAAGATAAAAGGAAAAATACATTTTCAAACTTCTTTCCCGATTTGTAACAACATTAGATTCGACTTTACAATATCCAAGCATCTTTTGAATCGATCATACATTCAATTTCAACGATCAACTTTTCGTTGTTTTTAACCCCCAGAAAAAGAGGGGTGTTATATGTTTGGCGTGCGTATCAGAGTGTCTATGTATCTTTTTATCTGTGTATCTATGTGTCTGTCTGTTTCCTCGTAGCTCCCTAACGTATGGACTGATTTTGATGCGGTTTTTTATGTTTGAAACTTACAATAAGAAAGAAATTAACTACGACATGGGGTTATGGGGTTATTCAAGGGGTCGGGCCAAGAAATTCCTGAAAAGTTGGCAATGAAACGGTGGTGCCTCCGGTGCTAAAAATGTTCATGAGCGGCGGTAATCACTTAACATCAAGTGACCCGCCTGCTCGTTTGCTCGCTGTACATACTAGTTCTTGTAATTCACGAGGGCGCGTGAGCTTTACTTGTGGTTACGTCGTGTAGTACATGCACATTGCGTGTGTGTGCCTGTCAGGAGCCTAGGTGGGAGCGATCAGGCGCGAGAAAGCTCTCGCTCCCATTAATATAGACACACACTAACATGAGCCACGCGCCCTCGTGAATTGCAAAAACTTATACTGTGAATTCAGATTTATGTAATTGTAAATTGTACCTGGTTAAGCGCCATTACGCGCAATTCAGAATTTTATCCTTAGAAGATTGCACAAATCCTTTGAAAGCTGTGCCCCTTGGGACGGCGTAATAAACAAAACATCCTCAAAAATGTTGCATTAAATGTTCATAGAGGCCTTGCATAGTGTGCAATAGTTAAATGTTTTTATTTCTCAAGCTATTTGGTTATCTTAAATATCATCTTTTAAAGAGAACAATTTTCCACGCATCTTGTGAAATTAACTACAGTGAAGATTTACAGTATGATATTATTTTTTTTGAAGTAGGTATGTACTTACATATTATTCTTAACAATTCTTAAAAATAATCGACATAAAAATAATTATTTGATCTTCCTTTATATTGAACGGCACGGCAATCCCGCTGCAGGTTAAGCCCTATTGAATCGCAAGCGAAGCAAGCACCATATTTCTTAGAAAGACAGCTGCCCTAGCGCAGTGATGAGCGCTGTTGTCTGTAGTATAGTAGTATGGTAACTGGGAAGTCTCGGATTCGATTCCCGGCGGGGAAAATTTGGGAATTTATAATTTCCCAATTGTCTCTGGTTTGGTCGGTACAACAGCACTCACCACTCGCCAGATCATAAAATTTCGTATTAGATAAAATCAATTATGCTCAAAGCAAAGGAAAAACCAATGTGTTACCTCAGATACCAAATAATAGATGCATGATATTATGATAATGATAGCATGCGAGAATAAAAAAAAAAAAAAAACAAAATATCCTTAATTGGCGTGTTTTCCCGGGTAAAATAAATCGATTTGGTATAAAAACTTTTACCTAATAATGAACATAGGTGTTAATTTTTATTAGTTCACAGTCTGGGCGTTTATAAATAATTTCCCGCTTACGTTATAGGTACGTGGGATGCCCCGATACGGGATTTTGCCTACAATAATACGTATACCGATCCGGATATTTCAAAAAAGTACCACTGATATCAATGTCTAAACTAAATTGACAGATAATTATCTGTCAATTTAGTTTAGACATTGTGCATAATGCATAAGTGAATCAGTTAACTCACGCAGTATCTCTATCAGCTTGAATCTTTGGCTTGAATATAAGCACCTAAAAGATTCTCATCCTTACTTAAAAAAAAGACGTGTGGCACTCGGGGACTGCCGCGGTAAAGCTATTGTATAGCATTTTTTATCAACGCCATCTAGCGGCTCACCGTAGAGGAGTCCCGTGTCAGGTTATTTTCGTTACGGAATTTCTGGATTCGGTCTCCACGCTGGCCCGCGATAGAAGCTATGCAATAGCTTAAAAGATATACTTACCAACAAAATTAAAGTCTTTATTAATCAAATAAAACACAATACCATAAACAATATAACACCAGCTGGGATATTAAAACATCTTTATAATATTGAATAATTGTTTTGCATCAACATAAAATGATATTTTTTTATGGAAAGTACGTGTAACATCGCTTTATTACATAACCATAACGCACAATATTGTGATCAGGAAAATAATGTTTTATTGAAAGAATGCAGATGATACTTGACATGTCTTAAATAAAATAATAAAAATAAAATAAAATAAGAAACCTTGAAATAAAAGCTAAAGTTAGCGTAAATAGCGTAAGTTATTATAGTAAGCTAGAATACGACAACTAAAGCGTAACTTATGTATTTATTTGTCTGATTAGAACGTCCCAGTTACACTAGCTAGATGAAACACAAAAAAAAAGAAAAGACAAAAAGAAAGAACATTAAAGAATAAAATCAGGTTCATTCAATGCTCTCCGCGTACCTGAGTAGAGATTATGAGTACCTAAATTATGTTGATGAAAGTACATCTGTCCCCGATTACTATTTAGACCCCTGACCCTACTAGTTTTACTTTCATCTGAATAATGATATTAAGTAAGTATGTAAGAGAAACGTCCTTGTTAGCTTTCTCTACAGCTTTCTCTCGAGGAACTCGTAAAAATTCATAAACAGCTTCATTATCACATTACATTACCATATACATATTTAAGTACGTATGTTCTAAGTGTCTAAAGAGAGTCCTATCATTAACATTTATTACATTTACTTTTTCACATAAAATTAAATTTCAGATAAGAAAAATCCAATTCGTGATGCCAAGGTTGTAAAAAAATATGACTTTTTCTAGAACTTCCCACGACGGTGTTCCTAATAAATTACAACATGGGATTATTCAAGGGGCGCCGGGTGGACTTACAAATTCCTGAAAAGCTGGCAACGCATTGGTGGTGCCTCAGGTGCTACAAATGTTTAGGGGCGGTGTGCGGTTATCACTTAACATCAGGTGACCCGCCTGCTCCTTTGCTCGCTAAAAATATTAAAAAAAAAATTAAAAGAAAATTTTGGTATTGAAGCATGAGAAAACTTGAGACCATCCTCAATAATTCTCCTAGTACTATAACCATCCTACAGTAGTACAGGTATCACGTAGACCAAGTGACTAATGAGTGGAACTTATGAATGACACAACTTTACTGTCATACAACATACTTTCAAAGAGCATACTAGATTCACCTTGATACCTACTCTATTAGAATGCGAGTGGTGTATAGTACTAGTCCATACGTCCGCATCTTTTTATTTGTAATTGATAGTAAAATCTACTTTAGATTCATGTATCTACTATCTACGTGATCGCAAGCCTGTATGCTTTCAATTGGGTATTTCTGCTTCTTCTTTTATTTATTTTTAAGCTATTGCATAGCTTCTATCGTGGGCCAGCGTAGAGATCGAATCCAGAAATTCCGTAACGAAAATAACCTGACACGGGACTCCTCTACGGTGAACCGCTAGATGGCGCATAAAATGCTATGCAATTGCTTTACCGCGGCAGTCCCCGAGTGCCACACGTCTTTTTTTTTCTAAGTATTTGCACGAGTTTGTTGTACAGTAAAAAATATAGGAAAACGCTAATTAGGTATACTTACCTAATATCTGCAATGTAACATTCTAGACAATCGAAAGATAATACTTGTATCTACATGTTACAATTAACGAATGAGCAGAGTATTAGATTAATGTCTGCGTTCTGACAGTTTTTGTACTGAAAATCTACCAAAATATCACGTTCGGATAAGACTTATTTTACGTTGCCAAGTCGGCCCTTAGTAGGAAAACTATGATTGGATTAATTACATTTCTCTTCATAAAATGCAGCCATAATAAGGTTATGAAATTGTAGAAGCTTAAGATGACAATTTTCCCTTTGCGATGGCTTGCAAGACAGTTATTTTTTAATCGCGGTTACAAACAATAGTCTTGAGATTATTATACGCGGAGTAAAAAAATAATAATAATAATTAGATGTTAACGGCACAACATTTTGGAAAGGGTTCTACGCGGTATTGTAAGAACTTTAATATTTGCATGTGCGAAGTGTTTTTGTCAACAACCTATGTGAATTTTATTCAACCTGTGTTAAAACTTTATTTGCTCTGCTATTTAGTAAGATTCATCGATGTAAGTAAAATGTATTTGTTGCTATGCTTACATTTTGTAGGAGGGAAAAGGGGAAAAGTCTTTATAAACTAAAATTGTTAGACTTATTTGGTGGTTTAACGACATAATATAGGTAATGTTTTGGTTGAGTCCCGTCGTTGTAAAGTAACTACGGTTCATATAATAGGACCGAAAAATCGACTAAACATTTATCGTGGTTTAGCAAAAAAATAGTAGAGCAGGGTTGGGACTGCTATCTCTTATTCGGGGGACAGCAGGTTCGATGCCGAGCTTTTCGAGTTATGAGCGTTTATAAATATATGTATGTACAATATGTGCGTAGATATCGCACGCTGAACCGTGAATAACATTGTGAGGAAACCTGCAAGCCTGAGAGTTCTCCATGTTTTCGAAGGTGTGCGAAGTCTCCCAATTCGCGTTCGGCCAACATGATGGAATAGCTCTTCTCTAAGAGGATCTTATAGTAACCCTATTGCAGGTAGTAGGTAAGTCCAAGATGGGACGTTGGTGACGATAAAAATGCACGTGCCAAGCAAGCAAAAGTTAGTACCTAAACAATCCTTCCTAATATTATAAATGCGAAAGTGTGTTTGTTTGTTGGTTTGCCCTCCAATCACGCGGCAACAAAGCAACGGATCAACGTAATTTTTCGCCCTATAGTTGAGGACCGGGAGAGTGACATGGGCTACTTTTTATCCCGGCAAATCAAAGAGTTCCTGCGGGATTTTAAAAATTAGTTTTTATCCAAGCGAGCTAAGCCGCGGGCATCTAATATAATAATAACATCGTAATTTTCTACAACTGCTAGCTACACCAGCCGACTATGATGGAATAACAAAAGTCTAAACAAGGAAACATCGGAGCGATTAACCTTGCTAAAATGTTAATGCGCCGGCAATTACAACGTCATCACTCCGGAATGGACCATCTGCAGAAGATCTGTTTATACCGTGAACAATGATGTTATATTTATCGATATCTCATTTGAAAGGATGCGCAACCCTAATGACTGACGTCACTGATGTGGTTTATGATCCCGCGTGCCATGAAGGATTGTATACCTATGTATTATACAACGTGTAATGAAACTCCGCAATAGTACTGAAGGAGGTGAATGTGCTCATGAAACTGAACAACTTTCCCCAAGGAACATAGGTCGAAATGTGAAAAAAAAATGTGGACCTCCCATACAAAATTGACGATCAGCTAATTGATTTAGGTACTATGGGAGGTAAAAATTTTTTTTTTATATTTCGACATAGGTTCCTTGGGGAAAGTTGTTCAGTTTTATGAGCACATTCACCTCCTTCAGTATTATTTCGGAGTTTCAATACACGTTGTATATCTGAATCTGAATCCAATTAATATTATAAATGCAAAAGTTTGGATGTATGTATGGGTGGATGGATGGATGTTTGTTACTCAATTACGCTGCAACGACTGAACCGATTTGGCTGTTTGGCATCAGCTAATTTATTCGAAAAGTCGAACCTGGGTGATCCCAGGACCTCCCGAAAAGAAGGTCGAAGGTAAGCAGGCCCAGCATCAAGTGAACGGATAAAATCTTAAACGTGTTCTTGACAGCCGTTGGATACAAGCGGCACAAGATCGTGCTCTGTGACGACCCTTTCGTCTATGGTTGAGATTATTATGATTTATTTTTACCGTGAACTAAGTACCTATGTAAGTACCTACTTACAAAAAAATCGTTTATACAGCGTATCACTGGCACATAGCATTTTTTATTCTGTCTCCATAAGAAAATGGGCGATTGACAGCTGATAATCTTCATGTCTACCACCAGTTCATGTGAAGTAAAAATAACTGATCTAGTGCGAGTCAAAACACGCATTACGTAGGGTTCCGTAGTCAAGCCAGTAGAAAAACTTCTGACCATGAACTTAAATCTAGAATTGTAAGAAACAAAGATACAGATAGAACAAACATAAAGATGAAACATAAGTACAGAAGATGATACTGCTATGTTGTAGTTGTAAGTTATTAAGGGGCTTTAAAAGTCAGCCTCAACGAAAATAATGTTTCGCTAATGTGTAAACGTCACTGAATATTTTCATTTTTGATTGGCACGATATTTTCTTAAAAAAACACAATATTCAATTCTGCAGCTAATACGTATTGTACATATAGTTCTTTGCTTAATAAAAACCTGACAAATGTTCAAATGAAACTAAATAAAGAATCCTTAATTTATTACGGAACCCTAAAAAACTACATTTTTTCATAACAAATACTAAAAAAACTACCTTTTTTTAAATGCTCGTCGTAGACGCCTCTTTTTTGTTAAGAAAAACACCTGTGTTTTATTTTATGAATAACTGTTAAAGGTTACCTCTTAACTATTATTAACCTTTGATTGACCCGCTACTTAGCATCAATTTCCCGTTTGACAGGCGAACAAAATCAGGTTCATATCGAATTAGTGGTTTCCGGCAATACCGCAGACATAATGTACCGAATTTCTGACGCGGCAGATTTCGTAACAGCTGTAATAGGTACCTATCAATGTTATCTAATGTTTCGCTATTTACACTTCGCTATTTTACACTGTTCTAACTTTTATGACAGAAATTACCAACAACGAGTGTTAAAAAATATCAACATATTTTGACTTCTTTAGTTCAATCAAATCTCTATACCTACTCAACTAGATGATGCCCGCGACTTGGTCCGTGTGGATTAAGGTTTTAAATTCCCGCGGGAACTCTTTAATTTTCCGGGATAAATGTACCCTATGTATTAATCCTGGATATGTATGGTCGCGGACAGGAAATGTTTATCAGTTTTCAAAGTAGATTCTATATCACATTGCGTGCAGTAAGGTCTAAAACGCCATTGATTATCGAAAACATATCGACTGTCAGGCATAGACGTGTGCATGTAACTATGAATCTTAAGGTGCGGTAAACATTTTCTGTCCGCGACCGTACATCAGAGCTAGATCGATTCAATTGTTGTGGCGCGAAGGGGTGACAAACGTCCATCCATTGACCATACATCCATCCTCAAAAACTTTCGCATTTATATAATTATTACTAAGTTTTGCCCATGACTTCGTCGGCATTTTTAAAAATCCCGCAGCATCCCTCTGTTTTTCCGGGATAAAAGGTAGCCTGTGTCACTCTTCAAGTCCTCAACTATAAACATGCAATTTGTTAGTGTAAAATGTTCCCTGTCAGGATCATAGTTATGAATTGATTCATCAAAATCGGCTCAGTAGTTTACGTGACGCGATGGAAAATTCGTAGATAGCCACAAACATATTACATACATGCATAGACGGCTAAAATCGCAATCCGGAAACCAAAAAACTAAAACATTTTCGCATTTAGAATTAATATAACAAAAAATTCTTGCTTCTTACTTCCTTACCAAGGTAAAGATTTTTTATAAATTTATTATAACTTGAGGACTATTAATAATAATCACCATTGAGAGAAATATACCTAATTTTCAATTAAGAGCCTCAATAGACCAACGGTTACAGGTGCGGACTCAAAACTGAAAGGTCGCAAGTTCAATTCCCACTCGTTGCATTATTGTCGTACCCACTCCTAACACAAGCTTTCCGCTTATTTGGAGGGGAGGGGAGAATGTTAGGCAAGTCAGCTTGGCTGATATTCTTTTTAAAAAGAAAAATTAACGATTTTCAAAAAACTAACTCTCCCAGTAGAATGAACTTATTACAATTAATTTTTTACAAGGAAAGTATTCCTTGTACGTTCGTATCGCATAATAGGTAGAGTATATAAAATTAAAAAGAATTACATTTGTATGTAAAGTACAACTATACCTATGTCTTGCTATCTCTGACAAGTGATCGGATAATTAATAGAATGTAGAGTCGATAAAATGTTACGAGATAACTGCCGCCGGAAGGTCAAATTAGCGAAAGTATCATTAGTGTTTTAACATTTCGCAAAGCATTAAAATAAAATTTATACCTATATTATTTAAATTATCTGGTAGCAGTAATTTAATTATTAGTCCGGTTGACGGTATTAATGCTACTTTTCAGTGGCCATAGTTGGGCTATTAAAAAGCACCTAAATACTTTATAATGCAAACAAAGATCAACTATGTATCTAGATACAAAAATTATTTATTAACTAGTAGTGATGATAACTTGGTAAGACTTCGACCTTTTCGGACTTTTAAGCGGTCAGGTCTCCATCCAGGCACGCATTTCTGAATTTTCTCTGAAATATCAATTGCTTTGACGGTGAAGAAAACTTCACCGTTAAAGCAATTGATGATTGATTGAGCAATTGATTGATTGATGAGAATGTCTAATCTCTGGAACTAAAAATATTGCAAATCCTGCAACGACCTGTATAATTAATCTATGAAATCATACAAAAACAATAATGAAAATCATAGACTAATTATAGAGTAGAGACTAAGTTGCGCCCATAACCGACAAAATAACAGAATCAAGGCTCAGATGGTACGGTCATGTAATTCATAATAGGCCCGATGATTATATAGTTAAAAAGTGCCTTTCCATGGCTGTCAGAAAGAGGGGAAGGGGAAGGCCACAAACCACCTGGTTGACAAATGTCACACGCGACATGAAACGCCTTGGCCTCATGTAACAACGACGCGAAATCGCGATCTTCATGGCGCCTTATGATAAGAAAAGCCGACCCCGCGTAACGGGATAAGGCGAGGTCAAAGAAGAAGAAGAAGATAGACTAATTATGGAGGTCGGTGCGCCATTTGTAATAAGTATTACCTATTCGTCCCATGGACACTTGTATCTGCTTAGTACTTACAGCGCCAAAATGGCCTTAATCAAGTCCAATAGAGGCAATCAAGTAGGTCCAAAACCAAGTTGGACAGCAGCTCCTCCAGTGTTAGTCTTCTTCTTCTTTATCAACCGATAGATGTCTGGTCACTGCTGGACACAGGTATCTTGCATGGACTTCCGCAGGCCTCGGTCTTGCGCCGCCTGAATCCAGCGGCTCGCTGCGACTCGTTTGATATCGTCGGTCCACTACGTGTAGGGGGTCTGCCAACACTGCGCTTCCCTGCGAGATCAAATCAGAAATGAGGAGATCCGTAGGAGAACCAAGGTCAGGTTAATCATAGTTTTAAAGAATACATTAATTTTTAGAGCTCAGTGCCTATAACCCTACTCTCACAGGAGATCTGTGCTCAGTAGAGACTCATTGATGGGTTGCTGATGAAGCAGCTAGAAGGTAGTTCGAGACAAGTTCTTTGTTTAGAAATATTAACGTTATAATACTCGAAAATTACCGTCAGGTATGAAAAAAAAAAAACCGTTCTAGACGCTTTTGAGGTCTTACAATGCACGAAATATTAATTCAGAGGTCACTAAATTCTGCATAATATTATTCTCGTATTTCTCAGATCCAATTGCTACTCATAACACTATAAATCACTCTTGTAATTTATTTAATTCAAAAAGATGACCTTAACCTACGAATTAATTTTTTATTAATTTTTTTCATTATCGAATAGAATTACTCTTGGAATAGTCTCTTTTGATTAATATTTTACCATAATTTTACCATCGCCAAATAACTTTAACCGACTAATCTATGGTTTCATTTGAAATCATAGATTAAAATTAAAAATAGAGGTCGGTGCGCCATTTGCAATATTATTAGTTCCAGAGACACTCGTATGTCAAATGTGGCGCTTCAAATTGGTCAGTAAAACCGGTGTTAATCATAGATTAAACTTAAAGATCAGTGAGCGTCCATAACAATATTTTATTTATTTTTTAGGGTTCCGAAAAAAAACTTCGGAACCCTTATAGGATCACTCCGTTGTCCGTCTGTCTGTCAGTGTGTCACCACCGTTTTTCTCGAAAACGGCTTATGATACTAAGTCGAAATTTATACTGAATATAAAGTTCAATGGTCTCGTAGTGTTTTAAGAATATCAAGCTTATAGCTTAACTCAGTGAAAAGTTACAGCTTTAAAACCACGGCTTTCTCACTATTAAAACAAATTAAGGGACATCTTCCAAAAATCGTTTCTTTCCACACCTAATTCTTAGTTTCATAGTAAGTCCCGTTATATTTTACAAACACCAGTATTAAAATTTTGCAAATTACGGAGATTTTGCTACCTCTAAACCATATAATAGTACCTAAAACAGTCAAAAAAACAAAAAAAAAAAACGATAACTTACTATGGTTTTTAAATTAATTGCAACGCTAAAGCTAAAGCAAACTATCGGATGCGTCCGCAAGCCGCGACTATAGCTGCGACTGACAAGTGTGCACAGTCGTTTGAGATCAGCAGGCCCATATTTCTATCGGACATCCGAACGCTCAAGGATCGCCAAAGGTTACGTTCGCGACTACGCCCGATATAGTGTCTAAAGTTCAATGGAATTTACTATCCAGCCGCGGCTTACGTGTCCGTTAGTTTGTTCAAAGCTTAACTTTTTACGCGTCACGTCCACATGTCACTTGTCACAACTACAGATTCACAGAACACTAATAGAATTTTTTTTTCTACTACAGATTATTATTACAACTTTTTTACACTGACCTCTAGAATTAATCTATGAAAGTATTGATTTGTTGCTAACTTTTGTATAGGTATAACAAAGTTAGCGACACTGCATTGATAAATGTAATTACTTTTAATTTATTTCTCCACTATTACTTATTCATTTTTATTTATTCACTATTTATATTAGTTAATAAAATTATGGCGGTCAGTGCACCATTTGCAATATTATTAGTTCCAGAGACACTCGTATGTCAAATGTGGTGCTTCAAATTGATTCATAACTATTAAGGTATCTAATCATTGGTAGGTAGGTCTAGGTAGGTATGTACCTGCAGAGACAGCCAGTCCAGTAGGTTTTAATCATAGCATAGATTTCATAGAGGCGTAGACAGCTGTCTACGGTGTTCAAAGTTGGTTCAAAATTCAAACTTTCAAAGCCAAATTCAAACAAACAAAAGTTCAATAGTAGTTTGCACAAATAAGCATACTAAATGGTTTATATTCTCTTGGAGACAAATAACATTTGATTTCTTGTTTTATATGTGGGATAGTTACATTACATTTTACAATATTAGTACTGAATCAGTGTTTTCTTTTAACTTTGTATGGAGGTGAACTTCGTATTCGAGACAGAGACTTAATGCATATACTTTAACTTTGTGAATTAAACCCATTATCAAAATGGACAATACTCCATCGCCAATGGATAATACGTCATCACCAATGTCGGTGAGTACTTATTTATTTTAATCTCGCAAAGAAGCATTAGAAAGGGAAACTCAAACTACAACTCCCAAATTCATACAGTTATCTAACTATAGAAATGCCTATCTATAGAAGACAGTCTCAGACTTAAGACCGAGTTAAAACTAGCTTGTTATGAAGAATCCATACATATATCTGTACCTCCACACAACCCAGAGAACCTACAACTTTTAGGATTGTGTCACAAGCTCATATACATTCTGTGTTTACCTTGAGACATTATATATTTTTAGGATAAAATGTTGAATGCCTATTGGTGCCAATTGCAGTCAAAGAAATGTTATTAAACTGATATGCTGAGGCATTATTTTCAAATCACTGTGTGGTAAGCTCAATGTCAACCTTTGCTATGTTTATATATCACCTTTAGAATTAATGTGATTTAACTCAAAATTCCTGTAACTTCTGTTGTAAAATGTATTTAACATTTAATATAATATGTATTACCAATCCATATGTATAAGATGATTAAGTATTAAGATAATTAACTTTTTTAATAGTTTTATTGGCAGAGATACATTCAATTTTACTCAACACTACTTTTTTGAAGTCTTGCTCATTTCCCACAAATTGCAATTTTTGAGTTAGGTCACTTTAATTCCAAAGTTTGTATCTCCTACTCACATTTTTTATAGGTAAGATAAACTTAATGAATAAATTAAATTGTTTTTATAATTTTTATTATCAAAATACTGTATCAACCCCAAAATAATATAGTAGTAAAAGGCAATTCATAGTTCAATGATACGGAAATCAGAGAGAGAGATTAGGTGTAAAGCCAACATCTTTATATGCTCTCTGAGGTACAGGTATAATGGAACCTTGTCATCTGCAGTCTACTGCTACATCCACTAGACCAACGAGACAAATAATGTGATGAAAGATGGAGATTGGGGACTCTGTGAGAAAACTACACAACCCCATCGAGTTTGGGCTTTTTAATTCGTCTTGACAAGTTCTCTAGTCCTAAATGATAATATGCAGGTTCTGATGATGAAGCCGAAAGGCGTTTATGGGAACTCTGTAATGAAACGACGTAACCCCATCGAGTTTCGACTCGTTTGATTCTTTTTGACGTTTAGAAGGTCATTAGTAGGTACCTAATTAATACATTGGTCAATAGTTTCGGAACCCTCAGTGCGCGAGTATGACTCGCACTTGACCGGTTATTATTATTATTACGTAGGTACCTAGTGAAATATTTATATTATGCAGTAGTGGTCGGTGGTCGCCCCCCTGTGGCGTCAGTGGTCATACAACAGCCTATAAATATTTTTGTTGTCTCATTTTATTTGACAACTTGACTATTTGGACAGGCCTTTAAACAATTTAATTATCCATTTACAAAAAACTATGATGCAATTGAAAAAAAAGCTACCAAAACTACTGAAATTGAAATTGTGTTGTTACACCAAATTATAATTATTATGGGTACAACGATTTTCAATTGCGATAACAGGAAAATGATGGGAAAATATCAGTCTCTGTTATGTCAGAATTAGGTACTTCTAAACATCACAATCGAGAATGAATACATTAAAAAGCACTTAACCTATTTATGAGCCCATCGCGTATAAAACTATCAAGATAAATTTCTTTAGAAATCGTATAATACAGGACGTTGCAAAATATAGGCAGTGAAGATTTTTAAAGTTCCCAAACCTAAGTGGCAAAGAAACCATTGGAAATAGAAATAGAAATATTTTTTATTCAAATAAACTTTTACAAGCACTTTTGAATTGTCAATGAATCTACCACTGCTGGTTCGGAATGCCTTTCCTGCCGAGAAGAAGAAACTCGGCGGTTGCTCTTTTAAAAAAAAAAATTTTTTACAATCGTTAATGAAACTGTGCTATGTATACAGTGCTACATTTTACATATTGCACTCGTATGTAGGCGATATTGTCCATCTAACTTTTCTGTCACCACTTGATTTCACTAAATCGGCATGACTACAATGTCTCTACCGTTATTTTAGACATTAATTTTTTTTACATTATTTAGGTTAGTGACATTGCAGTCTAAGATGGTAGCGGGCTAACTTAGGGTAGGTATGCCAGTCTAAATTAAACCCATACGGTTTCTACACGCCATCGCTACACTTAATCTCTTGGCGGCACGTTTTTGACGATTGGTGGTAATCTATAATTATATAAAAAGGCTTGTCCTGACTGACTGACTGACTGACTGACTGACTGACGATCAACGCACAGCCTAAACCACTGAAGTTAGAAACTTGAAATTTTGACAGTAGGTTCCTTTTATGACGTAGGCGAGCACTAAGAAAGGATTTTTCGAAATTCGCCCCCCAAGGGGGTAAAAAGGGGGGTTAAAGTTTGTATGAAACTCCGTCATTTTTCGAGTTATACTCATGAAATTCGGTATTTAGGCTTTAAATTGAAAACAAAAAAGTACGTGTTTCACAGTTTTTAAAAATTCTACCCCCTAAGGGGTTAAATAGGGGTTGAATGTTTGTATAATAGTCCTTCGTTCTTCAAGTTATTTTTCAAGTTACGTTTATGAAACTTGATATTTTGGCTCTTGATTAAAAATAAAGAATTACGTATTTTACATTTTTTTTAAATTCTCCCCCCAAGGGGGTAAAAAGGGGGGTTAAAGTTTGTATGAAACTCCGTCATTTTTCAAGCTATACCCATAAAATTCGGTATTTAGGCTTTAAATTGAAAACAAAAAAGTAAGTGTTTCACACTTTTAAAAAATTCTACCCCCTAAGGGGTTAAATAGGGGTTGAATGTTTGTATGATAGTCCTTCGTTCTTCAAGTTATTTTTCAAGTTATGTTTATGAAACTTGATATTTTGGCTCTTGATCAAAAATAAAGAATTACATATTTTACATTTTTCGAAAATTCTCCCCCCAAGGGGGTAAAAAGGGGGGTTAAAGTTTTTATGAAACTCCGTTATTTTTCAAGCTATACCCATAAAATTCGGTACTTAGGCTTTAAATTGAAAATAAAAAAGGACGTGTTTCACGGTTTTCAAAAATTCTACTCCCAAAGGGGTTGAATGGGGGTTGAATGTTTGTATGAAAATCCATAATTTTTCAAGTTAATATCGAGCAACGGATCTACGTGATTCTTTGATGGGTATGGTTGCAGACAGTGTGTTATAGGTTACTTTTATTCGGACAAAATCAGGAGTCCGCACGGGATTTTCAAAGAACCTAATTCCACGCGGACGAAGTCGCGAGGGGACAGCTAGTAAGAGTTAAAGCCAGACCAAAAAGTATACAGAAATCATAAATTCCCAAATTACCCTTTTTTTTTTATTCGATGACAAGATAGCCCTTGAGTGCGATCTAACCTGATGGTAAGTGACGATGCAGTTTAAGATGGTAGCGGGCTAACTTGGAAGGGGTATAGCAGTGTAAATACAACCCATATCCCTAATCGGTTTCTACACGCCATCGTGCCGGAACGCTAAATCGCTTGGCGGCACGTCTTTGACGGTAGGGTGGTAACTAGCCACGGCCAAAGCCTCCCACCAGACAAAACCCCTGCTGGAAGTCGAATTCTTCCCATTTATAAGACCATAGTTCTCACCATTGCGCTGCGTGGGAGGTTTTATTTCCAGTTATTTTGATTACAAAATTAATTTATCAATAGTTTTCCGCATTTTGTCTTACTCAGAAATTTTATCACACTATTCCGAACGATACACTTCTAGATATCTGTTTTGACTAATATGTCATAGGTCAAACTGTTCGCAGTAATATTATTATTTTAATTTATTATAATCACAATACGTCGAGTTAGGAGGTTTCTTATCGCCGAAAATAAATAATTTGAACCTTGCTAAGTTAATTATTATTTTAAGTTTGACAGAGACGTAACGTGAAGGGAGTCCCTTTTCGATCGATATTTATTCAAGCTATATAAGTTACCTATGCATTTCTCTTTTATTTTGTACTCCACTGTTTTTAGAATTTTTTAACATACAAGTTATTAATAGTCTTTTGCCCACGACTTTGTTAGGTTTTCCTGAAAAAAAAAAACCCCTTGGTTTTTGCGGGATAAAAAGCTTTCTCTTATTATTTCTTTTTTATTCTTAAATTAATCTATGTTAATTTTCAAGTCATCAAAGCCCATACAAAAAATTACGGCGATCTGTTGCACCGTTGCCGCGTTGATATGTAATTGGAGGACAAAGAAACAAACAAACACACTTTCGCATTTATATTATTAATTAGATATGTAAGTAGAAAACAATAAGATTCTTATACTTTTTTATCAACCAAAAGACGTCCGCTACTGGATATCCTTATCCTTACTAATATATAAATGCGAAAGTATGTTTGTTTGTTGGTTTGTTGGATTGTCCTTCAATCCCGCTGTAACAAAGGTACGGATCGACGTAACTACCTAATTTTTTGCATGGGTATACTTGAAGACCTGGAAAATGATCTAGGCTACTTTTTATCCCGAAAAATCAAATCATCATCATCATCATCGGGCATCAGCTAGTAGGTCTCATAAAAGTCCACCTTTCATAAAGTAAAATGTTTACTTTCCCAGCTAACGCTTTGTTGTTATTTTATTTTCTTTTACGTTTGCAAAACTGTTTAAACATGCTTTGAGGATGGTTATCTCGTAGCCATAGACGGGTATTGCAAATACATCAATTCGATAAGATTGCTTTACGGCAATTGTATGGTGAATGAGTAATGTTTTGTTGGCTAGACTAAGTGCAATCATTATATTAACGTCATGTACAGCATGAATAAATATAATATAAGTACGTCAAATTGAAAGATGAACTTATTGGTACCCGTGGAACCAGCGTTAGATGCACTTGACGATTCTTTGGTATATCTAATAACTTAAAATTTAAAATAAATTACCTTAATTTTAAATTAAAACAGAAAGAAGGTTTGACCGAAAGTATAGTATATTCATTATGAGTTAAAAATGAAAATCATAGCATATACCTAAGTATTTTCTAAAATAAGTACGCTGTTTTAAGGTATACAATCATGTATTTATACAAAATTGTATACCGTACATCATAAAAATTAATATAGATTGTCAATGATTTGTGTTTATTATAATATCTTTTTCCCACCCTTCTACTCTATCACAATCGCCGGCTTAATGCTTAGAGTTCCGTATGGCTGCTCCCACACAATAGAGCTTCCTCTATTCACATACGCACACATACATGCACGTTTGATTAAAGACTTGTACACATACTGACGGAGATTTAATAATTATATCGAGTCATCTTTGTTATCTCGACATACATAATTTAATCCGTGACTAGCGTATGATCGCTCTTCTGACACGCTTATTTAATGGGGTTGTCAAGAAATCTTTTAATAAATAACATTTTCATGTTATAAATGTATAGGCAAGTAATATGATCTAAATATATAGTGTATAGGTAAGTAAAATGATCTCTTCAACGTCCTAATTCTAAAATGCTACTATTATTTATTTAAATATTTGAGCACTCCTTAAATATTGAGTATTGGGTTTTTACTTTTACTTTGTACCCATATGATATTTTTTTTAAGAAAGCTGAAAATTCCTAGTTTATTCAGAATCAGCAACCAACCTAATCGATTGCAACAACTTTGAAAACATTCTACATTTTATCCCAAAAAATAATAAATACACTATTCTTTTACTTACTCTACTTATTTTCTAACTTTCTACGTCGGCAGACGGTGCCTTATCAGTGAGCACACAGTTCCACGCTCGTAGAGTATTTTGCGCTATCAATGAGTTATCAAAAGTACTTACAAACTTACTTACGTTACGTAGTAACTTTATGAGTTTTCATATTTTATTTAGAAAAAGAAATTCACAGATTCTCAAAATGAAAATATTTTGTATGTACGTGTTTCAGATTTTCTATAACCTAACAATAAAATAACGTTATTTAGGAGTCAAGTAGTAGTTCATTATTCGGGGATATTCTAATTAAAAAAGGGTTAAAAGTCGAAACCCCCACCGCTCTATCTCAGGCTACAACTCTGTATAAAGTAATTAATTAAATTCAAAATCAAATCATCCTAAGCCGAATTTAAGAATCATTCATAATTATTCAAATTATTTTATAAGAAATCCATAATGACTGGGAAGTTCCATGGGTAAATATTCTAAGAAAAATGTTTATACATATATGTATGTATTTTAACATATTGACTCCTCCCTGAATCAGCATTATCCTTAATTAATCGAGCAATTTATTATTTTATTGTATTCCGAAGTGGTTGCGTAATTAATTATAATCATTGATGCGCATCACAAATTAACTAACAAGCGATCTAGTAGTTTGTCTTATTCCTGAGGAGCTTGCCATGTTCATTTAAATAACATAACTAGCTGATGCCCGCGACTTCGTTTGCGTGGTTTATGATTTTTAATTACCGTGGAAACTCGTTTATTTTCCGGGATAAAAATACCCTATGTGTTTTTTTTTTCAGACTATAATCTATTTCTGCTTTCGCTGATTCTTCTGCACACAGGTTTTTTTTTATAAAGATCTGTTTCAAATGGTCGATGGATACCAACGTATCCTTTAGGACCTTAGGACATACATATAATAAATAGTACATTTGTGAACTAAAAATAAAGTATGATGGCCCTTTAGAGTCCAAAAACTATAAAACTGTTAGAAACTTGTCTTGGGAGTCCGGTTTTGAATCTAATGATTTACTAAAGCATATGGTCTGAGAGCCACGAATAAAAGCTATAGTATACAAAAGCAAACCCCCGATAAATTATATGTACAATAAATACAAAACTAAGCATACGAACGAGCATTAACCCTTCACAGTGTAAATACTCGTAAATGTGGTTGGCCAACCATCGTAAAAGGACTATAATTAATTTCTAACTAAGTAATTAGTTTTAAGTAAAACAAGAAATGAAAAACTATAATCTACCTAAATATATAAAAGGAAAAGGTGACTGTCTAATTGATTGACTGACTGACTGATCTATCAACGCACAGCTCAAAACATTGCACGGATCGGGTTGAAATTTGCCATACAGATAGCTATTATGTCGTAAGCATCCGCTAAGAAAGGATTTTTGAAAATTCAACCCCTAAGGGAGTAAAATAGGGGTTTAAAAAATCGAGCTTAATGTGAGCGAAGCCGCGGGCAAAAGCTAGTAATATTTAACTATAAAGATGTCCAAAACTGAAGCAATGATTGGCATAAGATTTAAGCTAACTCTGATGTGGGATTTGAATTGTTAGAAGTTCAATAGCTTCGACTCCTTGACTGTTTTTTTTGCAGTGCTAACTTTCGCATGTACAGTCTAGACTCTAGGACCTATAAAAAGACCGAACTTTGCAATTATTCTACAGAGTATCTAAACAAGCCCTTGAATGGAACCTGTCTAATTTCAGGACGCAAGTTATCCGAGGCATTCAACCTTTCATATACCGGCAAAGCGAACTCGGTACAACATAACAATATAGAGAATCAACGCGCGCGCACGTATTCGTATGAAGTGAGACGGCGCGAAAATTAAATCGCGAGATATGTGAACAACAACATTTGACAGTTCATTTTTTTTTTAACTAAGAATATATTTTTTATTGACCAATAAGGTTTTTATACTTTAGAAAAATGAAGTTAATAGTGTTGTGCTGCGTATGTGTGTTGACAGTGGTGGGACAGGACATTGAATCGATGCGGAATTTGCCCAAATACGACTCGAGATATGATTATTTAGATGTGGATGCGGTTTTCAATAGCAAGCGACTAGTGAGGAACTATGTGGACTGTTTAATTAATGGACAGAGGTGCACACCTGAAGGAAAAGCGCTGAAAAGTGAGTTAAATTTTTTTTGTCATACTAGTCTAAATTGTGTAAATTTAGTAAAACAAAATGATTATTGGAGGTCAAATTGAGTGACGTAGTCCTTATGGACCAAACTCCTTAAATAAAGATTTAAAAAAAATCACAAGACTATTTCTAAACGCAAGATCCAACAACGGAGTTTTGTGGCGCCGAGGCGCAGAGTCTTTCAGCCATAACGATCTGAATTCAGCTTTATTTACTTTGCCATACGATTGAAATCAAATCTAACGAACCATTTCAATTACAACCATGAAGGTTTAAATTGTTAATAAGTGGTTTATGTATTTTGTTACTATATTAGGTATAGATACAGACATTTATGGAATTATTATTATTGCTGTTGTAATTGTATGTACTTATAACAATTTCATGTATGTTGTGTTAAATAGATTTTACGTAAGCACAACGTGCATCACCAAAAGTTAGGTATTTGACAATTTTTTTATATGTAGGAAAATAAAGGTTTTTTAATATTATATGCAATGTCATTTTTCTTTTTTAATATCTTAACTAGTTTCGAAAATATAGAACTTTAAAGTTTCCTGTTAGAAAAAGAGAGCATTGCAACATGAGTTGACGCTTCAGTAAATTAACTTTTTGGAAAATTTTCATTTTTAAATTTTACAAAATTCAACCCTTCCTAGCAACGGTTCTGGATGCGATAATTTATTCGATGTGAAATTGGAAGAGAGTTTTGGTTTTGCATAAATATTCGTAACTATAGTTTAATAGAACATGGTTAGTAAATTATAATAATTGTACATACAATATAGAGTAGAATTTTTGTTGATTTAACAGAAATAGAATAGAAATATTTTTTTTAATAGAAATATTTTTTTAATAGAATAGACTGACTTAGCTCGGACTCAAGATAAGAGTTAAAACGAGACACAAACTGTTTTGTCTGGTGGGAGGCTTTGGCCGTAGCTAGTTACCACCCTACCGTCAAAGACGTGCCGCCAAGCGATTTAGCATTCCGGCACGATGGCGTGTAGAAACCGATTAGGAGTACCTATGGTTTGAATTTACACTGCTATACCCCTTAAAAGTTAGCCCGCTACCATCTTACACTGCATCGTCACTTACCATCAGGTGAGATCGCAGTCAAGGGCTATCTTGTCATCGAATAAAAAAAACATGTTCCGACATAAATCTGTTCCGTTTTATCTCTGTCTTGAATCTGAGCAGAGTGAGAGTGCGGTCTATAGATTTCAGCCTCAGTCTCTGGCGCTTCTTCTCGAATACAGCCGAGTTTATCTATATGTTCCCTTATAACTTCCAAACTTTGTAGTAAAATTCAGTCTGGTTTTTTACCATTAATTTTATAATTTACGAGGTAGGCTTTGTGGTTTATAATTTGTTTTAAGTCTATAAAATAAATAAGCTTACATTTACGAAGTCGTGAAGCGAATTTTTATTTATTGAAAGCCCGACGTTACAATAAATCAAATCCGAAGTAGGTATATAATAATATATCTTATAGGCAATAAAGGTGTTAAAAATTTAGATACAAGGAAAATTAGCAGTTGTATCGTAAGATAAAGTTTAATTAGGCAATCTATGTGAAACTGCGGTTAGGAGATTTTGTATATTTTTTAAAATTAAAAAAATAAATATCGAACCATACATTTATCCTGCATATTTATTAAAAACTAGTTGGTGCCCGCGACTTTGTCTGCGTGGACTAAGATTTTGTAATTCTCGGGGGAACTCTTTAATTTTCCGGGATAAAATGTAGCCGTATATTAATCCTGGATATGAGCAATATTCATTCCAAATTTCAGTCACATCGGTTCAATCGTGGTGGCTTGAAGGAGTAACAAACATCCATCTATCCAGCCTGTCGGCCTTATTACAATTTATGTTATATGTTTATTTTTGTGATTTCGTTTGTTTGACTGCGATCTCACCACTCACCAGGAGGTCTACCATTGACATTTCACACAATGGCGACCTTAAAACAACTTTAAGCATTAGTGGTAACAAACGATAGGTTATTGAAACATGTCGTAAAATTTAACCTTATTCCACCCTCTTTCTTCTATAACCGAACAAACCGAATACAATTTCACCCTCACCACCTGAGTGTTTGCCATCCTTGCTTATGGAGTCCATTAATGGTTGAAGGGAGAAATGTGCAATGCCGATGAATCTACCGTAAGGATAGTAAGAATTATTCAAAACATGCTGTAGGTACCGTCAACTAAGGCATCTTTACCTTTCCTTGTCATCTTTACCTACCACTGACTAGTAATAAGAAAAATCACTTTCAGAAAGTAAAGCGGAATAGTATCTTTACCAATTTTAGTTAAAACAGCTTCATTTTATGGAGAAATACTGTATAGGTAAAGAGGTAAAGTTGCCATTTTTGTGGCTTATTTACCGGAATCATGCTTATGGTGTTACTTTAGTGATTTTACAAATAAATGTCGCAGGGAATTTATAAAGCCACAGAGAAGAGTCATCGATTAAAAATCATAGCTTAATCCTAAATGCTTTTTTTTCGATTTATTACGTTTTTTTCTTAAAAATTATGGTAAAGATTCCGTGATTGACGATACCTATACAAAATGTAGAAATTCTCTTTGGATTTTATTGTATTCGATGACGAGATAGCCCTCATTGTTATCTAACCAAGTGACGAATTGACGATGCAAGCGAAGACGGAAGCGTTCTAACGTGAAAGCGTTATTCATAGAGCAGTTTTAATAACCTCTAATCGATTTCCGGCATAGTACCGATTCACAAAATTTACCATTCTTTCTCTGATATCTTAGTTGAATGCATTGTTTCTAGCCAAATTATCGTATAGTTCTTGCAATTCACGAGGGCGCGTGAGCTTTACTTGTGGTTACGTCGTGTGCACATGCGTAAGTGTGCGTGCGTTTTAGGAGCCTAGGTGGGAGCGGTCAGGCGCGAGGAAGCTCTCGCTCACACTTACAGATACGACACGCACACAACCATGAGCCACGCGCCCTCGTGATTTGAAAGAACCTATAAGTTGACTTAGCACGTGCAATGGCTTGCGCAATTTTAAAGTTAGATCACTCCTAATCAATATTGTTTATTATGTTGGTAAGCAAGACGATAGTCTCGATATAGAAAAATCCTTCAACAAAATGTTCTAGACTACCTACTTTGTAAAATTAAAAATGATTTGTATTCAAATTGACCGTGCAATTATTACATAACGATGCATTCACATTTAAAGTGCAAAATTTCAATATAGCAAGGACGAAGATCAAAGTTTTATTTTAATTATTATTAGCTTCCGAAGAGTGTTATATTAATTAGAACGTCTTTATGGATTTGCTCTTGGATTTATTTAAAGAGTAACATTGAGTTTCTGACTTTTATAAACTTACTCCACTGGCTGAGTGACTGAAAGAGGATCTTGGCCTCCAATATTAGAAGCTGCCCCTTTGCCTTTTCTGTTCTTTCGCAGATTCGATTCCCAGCTGGGGCAATTTGGGAATTTATAATTTCTAAATTGTCTCTGGTCCGGTCTGGTGGGAGGCTTTTGCTGTAGCTAGTCACCACCCAATCGTCAAAGACGCGATTTAGCGTCAAGCCGACCGCCAAGCGATTTAGCGTTCCAGTACGATGGTGTGAAGAAACAGATTAGGGGTAAGTATGGGTTGAATGTACACTGATCCCCTACCCGTTACCATCCTACCAGTCCGTACCATCTTAGACTTCATCACTTAGCATCAGGTGAGATCGCAGTCAAGGACTATCTTGTCATCTAATAAAAAAAGAACTAATTCTGTGCCGCTTCATGCCAATCGGGTCTCTTGAGGGATTGCAGGTATTTGCACACTTTGAACAGAGCATTTTCCTATCTGACGACCCAAGTAGGTACCTACGCGTTTTTCACAAACCGACACTCTCCCATTATTTTTCTAAATCTCTGGCTTGGCTGAGTATTATGAGGCCATAAATTAAAATCTCCATATATTTCGCGGGCAATAACATAATAAAATTATACTGACTGAGCTTATAATGCGTTTCAAATGAGAATAAGACTGTCAAACAGCCATTTTATATTTATGTCCTGCTCATATGCGGCTTACACAGAGTGAAATAGAAACAGAAAATGGCGGCCTCTTGTTCCTATTGTTATTTGAATCCCATTATATAGTTGGCGTCTGATGAGACGTTGAACCTTCCACGCTCTTTAACTGGAACAGGTTCTAAGCATATCAAAGCATTTAATTTCATTGAAGTTATCCAGTGTTGAAGAAACATGTTTCTTAATTATTCTAATCATAGTAAATGTCAGACCGCAAGTCGTAGATACCTACACATTTTTTTAAATTGTTATTTCAGTAATTATTCCGAAAACCCGCTTTGATTCCAATAAAAAAAACATAATAATATTATCTAATATCCATTCAAATTAATTCAGAGATTTTTAGATTTTTGTTTAATCTAAGACGCAGTTGCAAGGCGACTACGAAATTCCTATTTTTTTTGGTTGACAAAATGACTTGACTGTTATCTTACCTGATGGGAAGTAACGATGCAGTCTAAGATGGTAGCGGGCTAACTTGGAAAAGGTGTGACAGTGTTCGGTGTTGTGTGGTAAACACACCATCGTGCCGGAATGCTAAATCGCTGGGCAGCACGTCTTTGACGGTAGGGTGGTAGGTAACTAGCCACGGCCAAAGCCTCCCACTAGACCAGACCAGAAATAATTCAGAAATTATAAATTCCCAAATTGCCCCCGCCGGGCATCGTACCTGAGACCTCCCAGTTATAAGACCACAGCGCTCACCACTGCGAAAGGGAGGTCGTCGTCCTTAGTTATTATTGAACCGCTACAAGTCATCACATGGATCTGCACCTTTACGTATCCCACGGTCCGGTCGTACTCGTGCACTAAGCTCTTTGCTTCTTCGTAGCGCTGCATATTGCATATTAGGAATATGCACCGCTATTTGGAATGCCCTTCCGCTTCCATTTTTAGGACTATCTATAACTTGAGTTCCTTCGAGTCAAGGTAGAATAGAAAGAAAGAAAGAAAATACATTTATTCTTGTTTAGTGTTACAAACTTATACTAATATAGATTATTGATTACTAATAGAAATTATTTGTATAGATGTATATAGCTATCTTAATAAATTAAAAAAAATTGTTTCTTAGAAAAAGGTCACTTAACGTTATAGTTTTAGAAACTTTCACAAAAACAGCAATTAAGCATATGATTACAGTTAATTAATTAACATAAAATTTGTTTAATGCTAAAACATCTGAATAATTAGGTGATAATGAGCGGAGAAGAAAGTGTGTCTGCGATTTTTATTGCGTATCATAAGGTTATACAAAAAAATTATAGCTAAAGCACCTACCTACAGGCTAAAGGATTCTCAGAGAAACACCTAGGCTGAAATCTATAGACCGTGCTCTCAGACTCAAGACAGCGTTAAAACGAGACAGATTCATAATCTGACATCTCAGAGCATATTTGTGTCTCGTTTTAACTCTAACTTTTGTCTGAGCTGAGTCAAAGCACGCTCTATAGATCTTAGAATTAGTGCTTAACTGCCCAGTGACCTATTGCCTAGACTTCGACTTCCTTTTCGGAGGGTTTTTTTATTAAAAAAGAATATCAGCCTAGCTGAACTTGACTGATGTTCTCCTCTTCCCTCCAAATAAATGAAAACTTGTGTTAGGAGTGGTTACGACAATAGTGCAACGGGTGGGGATTGAACCTGCAACCTTTAAGTTATCGGTTCGCACCTGTAACCGTTGGGCTATTGAGGCTCAAATTTAATTTTTGCCTGTTTTTTTCGGATGTTTGAAACTTGATCTACTGCCTGAGAAAATCAAATCTGCATCAGAAGATTTACCATTACATGCGCTCTTAAGACGCAACCTACCACAATAAGTATAATTATTTCACTTTGTTATGCACAACTTTAGTGACTAAGTTCCGAGAACGTTACAATGTCACGCATGGTGTCTTCCAACCTTGAGTTGTTGCTGTTCATTAATCTCTATTAACTACTATTGATACCTATTTTGCAACGTATTTAACGTACCTAGTTGTCACCTTTGATAAAGTAGGTAAAGAGTTGATAAACTTCAAACGCCTGAGTATAGATCTTCATGAATTATAGTTAGGAACCATCTCAATCACGCTAGCTTTCAAACAGAAAAAACCAAATCGAAATAGGTCTATTCGTTAGGGAGCTACGAGGGAACAGATAAACACAGGCGTCAAACTTTTTTGTGTCGGGGGCTAAAAATATATAAAAGTTGCATTGTATTAACATTTGTTGTATTAATTTATTTCAGAACATTCTGGAACAAATAGAAATAAAAATAATTACCATACATGAAGTATTTTGATGCAGATTGCAAATAAAGCAAGACAAATACATATTCAATTAAGTATAGTTTTACAGCAATCTGCACACATTTGCCTGACATGAAAATTGCGAATATGGAAAGCCCTAAAGAAATGATAAAACAAATTAAATTAAAAAAAAATGTATATATTTCAAGAATAATCAAAAAGAAAAATATATGGAAGTCGACCTATGCACATGGACCTTAACTAAAAATAGCTTCATTTATATGCTAAAACCTGAATTAATATTTTCATTTTAATATAGTTATGGAAATTAGAACTACAACCTGTCCTGGTAGCATGGGCGGGAGAAATTTTATCCCCGGGAAAAGGATAAAACGTTGATCCCCTCGCTTAGCTTTATCCACCCGTCGAGCATGGGCACAGCGGTAGAAATAACACTCAGTGGATATACTTATAGAAATATACATCACCTTCTCCTCTGTCGCCATGCTTTAGCATAGGGAAAAGGTAATGTTATCCCCTGTCAGTGGATAAAATCGGGGGATAAATTTTTTATCTCCTGCCCATGCTAGCTATGCTGCAAAGACAAAATACACACATATTCAATTTTATTAGTTTTTCAGCAATTTGCACACATTAATCAAAAATAACTTCATTAAAATCTGAATTAATATTTTCATTTTATATTTACAGAAATTAGAAGTATTGTAAGCAAAGGAAGTATTGTGCTATTTGGGCATTTTGGCTTTCTACTAATATTAATTTCTAAGTAAACATCATGTGGGTCAAGGCTTCGATCCGAATCTTTTTCACAACGTTGTCGTGGTCAAACGATACACCTTTTTTGTCTTTTTATTACCAAACTTTTCGTCAAGCTAGGAGATTAATTGGTTTGTTGCACAACTTGCACATAATTTGACCAATTCCGTCCTTTATTGTCAGAGATCTCGCACTTGCGATTTAAAAAAAGCGTAGGTATATCAAACTACAGATCATTTTACCGCGTGAAAAAAATTCGCGCAATTTTTTTTTTCGCAGATAAACTAAGTGATTTCGTCCACGTGGGTATAGTTAGTCCCGTGGGAACTTTTATAACTATATTTTCCCGGATAAAAAGTAGCCCATGTCATTTTCCAGGTTCTCAACAACCCATGCGGAAAAATGTAACCTAACTCCTAGTTAAGGGTAAGGACTGAAAACTAAAAGGGCGCAGGTTCGGACCCCACCCGTTGCACTATTGTCGTACCCACTCCTAACACAAGCTTTCCGCTTATTTGGAGGAGATAGAAGGATATTGGTCAACTTCAGCTTGGCTCATATTCTTAAAAAAATCTTGAATTTCTGTTATAAAAATAAATAAACAAATATTGATATTATTGCAATAAAGCGTGTGATTTGATTCGGGATACGTGCTAGGGTTAGGATTACGGTTCGCTTCGTAATATTTTCATTGTTCGTAGTATAGGTACGTACAGTTATATAATGACTAAGATTATTTCTTAGAAAGTTTTCCTATGAATCGTATCGACTTATCGACGAACCGCGCACAGAATACTTAACGCTCTTTGCGTAAAGTGACCATTAATTTTTTTCCTCAGAGCGGGACGCCAGCGAAATTAAAAAAAAAATATTGACACATTGCCCTGGAAACCTAGAAAAGCTACTGGTCACGGGAAAAGGCCAAGAGAACGTAGCCTCATGCGTTGGTCCGATCAGATCAGAACTGCACTAAATATAGATACTGCAACTCATCTCGGCTCGCGGCGCCATGTGTGCTTAAAGTTTGTATAGAGACAGTGACTGTGTGTGCGTGAGAGACGACGAGTGCCGCGTCATTACCACACAAATTAAAGCGACCTTCAGTAATGAGGAGCACGGTGTCTACACCGGAGAGAGAGGGGGGTCAGCAGGACACATAGCCCAGAATGCGGGACTATCCGGCTCAAACGGGACGTATGGTGACGTGACTTTGCCCGACCTTGCGTTATCTGAGTCACCTAGCGGGTCCCCAGTGAAAATGTAAACAACGCCCGCACGGTTAAAAAAAACTAGAATTCAGATTTCTAGAACATTAATTTCACTCTTCATCGCAATACTGCGGGTCGCTACCTAAATAAGCTATAGGTATATAATACTCTTCTTCCAGCACGATCCTCTCTCATTCTCTCTAGGTTGTCGAGCCAGCGGAGTCTTGCCGATAGTCAGTCGAGTCTTGCCGATAGCCAGTCGAGTCTTGCCGAAAGTCAACGGAGTCTTACCGATATCACAATAGTAGCAAATAGGTACTAATTCTTGTGATTGCTCAAACTTCCAAAATCTCTCATGGTCCAGCCATTCTGACGCTCACGAAATCAATTACCACAATTTATGCTGAATATAATAGTGTTTTGAGCAGTGATAGTCTAATAGGTATAACTGCGGTATTATATTCAGGGGTTACAGATTCGTGAAAAGGGAGTCCCCATACAAGAAACGTGATTTTTTCAGCGTTTTTGCTCGACCTTAAAAATCCTTCGAATGCGAGTCCAACTCGCACTTGGCCGGTTTTTATAATGCATTTGGATTTCAAAGCATTAGCAAACAAAACATCTTTTAATTTATCATGATCTTTAATATTTCATGAGATCAAGGCAAAAAACTGATGCAGTCAGGAAATGATTCTAAGCTGTACCTACCTATTCGTTCGATTCGTATCATAATGTACAAAAATTATAATTACAGACATTAACATCTTTACTGCAATAAAAAGACTGGTTATACACGGCCAGACCGGGCTGCTAATGCTAATTTTTTTTTCAAAGTTCAAGCAGTCTCGAGTTTTAAGTTATTAATCATTTAGACTTTTGCCTTAACCGTGTACACGAGGTATCAGGTATTCTCAAGACTACCATACTTAACATGTGATGAAACAAACTTCTCAAGTGATATTGTATAACTAGCTTTTGCCCCCGCGACTTCGTCCGCGTGGAATTAGATTTTGGAGTGGAATTTTCAAAAACTATGACACACGTACTTCTTTATTTTTAACTGAAAGCTCTAATACCAACTTTGATGGAAGCAGCTTAAAAAATGACGAAGTTTCATATAAACTTCCATCCCCTATTTAAACCCCTTAGGGGTGGAATTTCCAATAATCCTTTCTTAGTGTGCGCCTACGTCATAAAAGGAACCAACTGTAAAAATTTCAAGTTTCTAACTTCAGTAGTTTAGGCTGTGCGTTGATATCTCAGTCAGTCAGTCAGGACTTTAAATTTTATATATATATAGATATGATTCGCTTCATTCTTTACACCATATACTAATTTAAATTAATATCTTAGTAGTTATCGCAAAATAAAAGTGAAAGCGCGCAAAAATAAATTCAAGCGTCGTGGGTCTCACATCGACAACAAGCTAATGCGACCCTACGACAGAAAATACATATAAGCATGATATGCTCTACTACCCGAACGAATTCGGGGCGGGTCGCTAGTTCGCAAATATACCTAATGGAATCATTGTCCATCAATAATTCGGTACAAGTCGACAACCAACAATTTTAAAGTTGTTGTGTATAATTATGTCACCGGAAATGTGTGTAAAATGAATGAAATGTATACGATTCCGACTAATTCAGGAAATATATCAATTAGTTGTCAAAGGTACATGAGCAATGTATGCATTTCCTAAATGGTATTAGGAGACGTGTGAATTCCGAGTCTAAACAGATTCTTAACTGTTCTATCCTTGCAGTGTTTTGTAAAGGCTTCGCTCGCAGTAGCGAAGCCTTTACAAAACACCTGTGAGGCCAAGTGGGGGGAGTACCCCCCACTTGGCCTCACAGGCTTGCTTCATTCAGGACCTCATTCGCGAGTTTCTGGCGTAGCCCATTTAAGAGCACAGTCACACCATTTACCCTGTTCCAACCTTCAAACATTCCAAATTAAACATAATTCCGATTGAAGTTAAGGAAATGTATCTATTGAATTGCTAGGAAATGTTTATTATAGATTTCCTGATGATTGTAGGAAATACACTAGCTTTTGTCCGCGGCTTCGCTCACGTTATTTTCAATTTTTCAAACCCCTATTTTACCCCTTTAGGGGATGTATTTTCAAAAATCCTTTTAGCGGATGCCTACGTCATAAACATAGTATCTGTATGCCAAACAGCCCCATCCGTCCAGTGGTTTGAGCTATGCATTTATAGATCATGTTTTCCTTTTATATATTTATTCCGATAGTATTCCTGAGGATGTAAGCTGATAATCAATTTTTTTTAATCTATTTACTTAGCTGTTTTGGCGCCAAAGAGTTTTTTGTTGTCACATTGGCATTTTAGTGTGGATATGAATGATATTTGAGACGATCGGGGATGCTGATTTTATTTCAAACGCAAGAATTGGAAGCTGTAATCTGATACAGAACTGTTACGATTTTTATCTGTGCTTGAAGCCGTCCTATATGGCCGGCTTGTTACTGCGCAGGTTTTTAATTATAGCACAGTTTCCTGCTTTAGCACATACATTATTAAAACTACATACCTACCTACTATCAGCGCTATCATGTTCTCGCCAGAACAAGATCTTATCTGACAGTCAATGTTAAAAAATCGTAAAAAAATTTGAAGACCAAAACACGTTTGTTTGCTAAAATTGAGTAATGGTAATTATAAGTATTATTATTTACTTCGTGAGCTTGGATTAAAGTTTTCAATTTCCGTGGGAATTCTTTAATTTTCCGCGATAAAAAGTAGCCTATGTGTTTATTCCACACTCTATGTCTCTGCCAAACAGCCAAATCGATTCAGTCCTTGATCCATCCATCCATACATTCAAATTTTTTCATTTATAATATTAGTAGGATTAAGTACTATGATTGTTATTAACAAGTTATTAGCTTAGTACTAATACACTTACGTACGCAGTATTACTACCACTAAGTATTACGCTAAATGTTTGTAATTCTACTTTTTTGTGTAATATTTGAGAACGTAGGTATAGATAATATATTATACATTCGTAACACTAGATAGTATTGTAGTAAATTATAATTAGAGCGACGTTAATTAAAACTAGTTATTGTAAGTAGGTACAGTTGTCGTCAATTCTATGATAAGTGGATTTTAATTATCTTAGAGTTGTTCAAGAAACTTATCTATAGTTATTGTCATTAGTATTTAATAATAATAATTTATTCGCAAAGTGGTAATGTTTTTTTTGTTATTTTTTTAATGGTATTTTATTAATAATTTTTAAATAATCTTTAGTTAGGCTCTAAATTATACAATTTTTCAGATTTTACTAGGTATGTGTATAGGAAAATGGTTACCCTCACGCAAAAATGTAACTTCGGCTCTTATTATTACGTAAGCCATAACTTTTTCTGAAACTTCATAATTTTAAAACAGCTATATAGTCAACTATGTCTAAACAAAGCGAAAGCATAACTATGTATTTTTTTTAATTTTTGAGTTTTAATTTGGGGACGGTAGTTTTTGCACGTGGTAGATTTATGACGTGTCATAAGAGCTACAAGGTAGCCTACATGAAATAAATAAATTTTGAATTTGAATTTAAATATGAAATTAAATTGAATATTTTAGTACTTAGTCTGAGTTATTTTTTCGACCTCTGACTGTATTAAGATTTTTATTCGCTAATAATTTTAAAGTAATGACACTTTTTGTGAGAAATCTGTCAAAAAAAAACAGTTTTACTCGTAGATTAATATTCGCGGATCAATTTGACGCTCGGTTTCTCAAATATAATTCGTGGGTGGTCACTGGTTAAGTGTGTAGAGATATCACCAAAATTCTAACGTTTAAATAAATATGATTAGGTTGTTCATCGTTTTTGAATACCTACTTTAAACTCTTTGTTGACGTATATCAACAACACTTTAAGTGTTTGGAGAGTATAGATTTTCTAACACAGTGAAAATATTTTATAGAATTTACTAAATAATCTAACATGCAAGCCGTTTATATATGGAAATTAACTCAAACACATCTGTAACTAAGACATCCAAAGTATAAACAAAAATCTCTTATAACTTTCTCACTATCAAGTAAACATCCAGAGGAATTATGAAAGTCACTTAAATAACTTAACATCATTCCTTTCACCTATATCTCTTATCTGAGGCATTAGAAATTTTCTTCCTGCCTAAACGAAAACGATTTACTTCTAAACTGTGCGTCCGTTTGCAATGGTATCGGGAATCCTAAAGTAAATTTATGAGCTATACATACTACAGAATGTATTTTAGTTGAGGGGAACCCTTTGTTTTTCTAGGATAAAAACCTATGTCACTCACCAAGTCTTCAACTATAACTATGTAAAAGGTCAAATCGATCCGTTGCTCTGTTACTGTGTGATTGAAACCCAAACCAACAAACCAGGAAACAAACAAGGCTATTCATTGTTTTGAATACTCTAAACTCTTTGTTGATGTTGACGCATATCAACGACACTTTAAGTGTTTGGAGCGTATATTTTCTAACATAATCCCTACTAATATTATAAATGCGAAAGTGTGTTTGTTGGTTTGTTGGTTTGTTGGTTTGTTGGTTTGTCCTTCAATCACGCAGCAACAGAGCAACGGCTTGCTGTGATTTTTTGCATAGGGGTAATTTACGGGCCGGAGAGTGACATAGGCTACTTTTTATCCCGAAAAAATTCACAGTTCCTATGGGAAGATACGCTTACGCTTAAGTTTGTCCATCAATCACGCAGCAACAGAGCAATAGATTGACGTAATTTTTTACATAAGGATAGTTTATGGGCCGGTGAGTGTCATAGGCTACTTTTTATCCCGAAAAAATGTACAGTTCCTATGGGAAGATACGCTTACGCTTACGTTTGTCCATCAATCACGCAGCAACAGAGCAATAGATTGACGTAATTTTTTGCATAAAGATAGTTTATGGGCCGGTGAGTGACATAGGCTACTTTTTATCCCGAAAAAATGCACAGTTCCTATGGGAAGATACGCTTACGCTTACGTTTGTCCATCAATTACGCAGCAACAGAGCAATAGATTGACGTAATTTTTTACATAAGGATAGTTTATGGGCCGGTGAGTGTCATAGGCTACTTTTTATCCCGAAAAAATGCACAGTTCCTATGGGAAGATACGCTTACGCTTACGTTTGTCCATCAATCACGCAGCAACAGAGCAATAGATTGACATAATTTTTTGCATAAAGATAGTTTATGGGCCGGTGAGTGACATAGGCTACTTTTTATCCCGAAAAAATGCACAGTTCCTATGGGAAGATACGCTTACGCTTACGTTTGTCCATCAATTACGCAGCAACAGAGCAATAGATTGACGTAATTTTTTACATAAGGATAGTTTATGGGCCGGTGAGTGTCATAGGCTACTTTTTATCCCGAAAAAATGCACAGTTCCTATGGGAAGATACGCTTACGCTTACGTTTGTCCATCAATCACGCAGCAACAGAGCAATAGATTGACATAATTTTTTGCATAAAGATAGTTTATGGGCCGGTGAGTGACATAGGCTACTTTTTATCCCGAAAAAATGCACAGTTCCTATGGGAAGATACGTTTACGCTTACGTTTGTCCATCAATCACGCAGCAACAGAGCAATAGATTGACGTAATTTTTTGCATAAAGATAGTTTATACGCTTACGCTTACATTTGTCCATGAGCTTCAGATCGACCAGATTTTTTGCGCAGGTGTTGTAAACGACCTGAAGGGTGACAAAGTCTCCATTTTACTCCACAAAAACAAACATGGACTACTAAGTGCTGTAATGTAATTATAAAAATTTTGCGCTCGCTTTGCTCGCGAAAATGTCGGTTTTACGTTGCTTTTGTAGGTGTCAAGAATGGACAACTAAGTGCCGTAATGCAATCATAAAAAATTTCGTGCTCGCTTCGCTCGCGAAATGTCACTTTTACGTTTCTATTGTAGGTGCTAAGTATGGACTTCTAAGTGCCGTAATGCAATCATAAAAAATTTCGCGCTCGCTTCGCTCGCGAAAATATTGGTTTTACGTTGCTATTGTAGGTGTCAAGAATGGACAACTAAGTGCCGTAATACTATCATAAAAAATTTCGCGCTCGCTTCGCTTGCGAAAATGTCGCTTTTCCGTTGCTATTGTAGGTGCCAAGTAATTGAACTGCGTCCGCCACCCAGTCGCTGTGCACATTTTTCTAAAAGTTTCTTCTGCACTGGGCCCCTATTATATAACCATTTGCCTAGACATATTATAGAAACACAGGAAATACCACTTTTTAAAAAAAGGCTAAAAAAATTTTTGATAGACAAGACATATTATAGAACCAGTGATTACCTTATGGAAAAATTTTAATTATGAACTTTTTGACATTTAATAAGAAATTTTATATTAGACATTTAAATAATATTGCAATGTAAACACAAATTCTATAACTTAAATAAATTAATAATAATGTATTGTAATAAATTAATAGTAATATAATGAAATATATAATGTATATGTAATAAATTAATAGTAATGTAATGAAATAGATTAAGAATAGAATAGAATAGAATAGAAATATTTTTTATTCAAATAAACTTTTACAAGCTTTTTTGAATCGTCAATGAATCTACCACTGGTTCGGAAAGCTAACTTTTAATGTTGCATGCTGTATTTAAGCAGAGTTTGGTTGCCCATTTATTTTATTTGTAACACCTGTATATTACCCAAATTCGCAATAAAGAAATTGATTGATTGATTGATTGATAAACTACTAAGTGCCGTAATGCGATCATAAAAAAATTCACGCTCACTACGCTCGCGAAAATATCGCTTTTACGTTGCTATTGTAGGTGCCAAGAATGGACTACTAAGTGCCATAATGCAATTATAAAAATTTCGCGCTCGCTTCGCTCGCGAAAATTTCGGTTTTACATTGCTATTGTAGGTGTCAAGAATGGACAACTAAGTGCCGTAATGCAATCATAAAAAATTTCGCGCTCGCTTCGCTCGCGAAATGTCACTTTTACGTTTCTATTTTAGGTGCTAAGTATGGACTTCTAAGTTCCGTAATGCAATCATAAAAAATTTCGCGCTCGCTTCGCTTGCGAAACTGTCGCTTTTACGTTGCTATTGTAGGTGTCAAGAATGGACAACTAAGTGCCGTAATGCAATCATAAAAAATTTCGCGCTCGCTTCGCTTGCGAAAATGTCGCTTTTCCGTTGCTATTGTAGGTGCCAAGTAATTGAACTGCGTCCGCCACCCAGTCGCTGTGCACATTTTTCTAAAAGTTTCTTCTGCACTGGGCCCCTATTATATAACCATTTGCCTAGACATATTATAGAAACACAGGAAATACCACTTTTTAAAAAAAGGCTAAAAAAATTTTTGATAGACAAGACATATTATAAAACCAGTGATTACCTTATGGAAAAATTTTAATTATGAACTTTTTGACATTTAATAAGAAATTTTATATTAGACATTTAAATAATATTGCAATGTAAACACAAATTCTATAACTTAAATAAATTAATAATAATGTATTGTAATAAATTAATAGTAATATAATGAAATATATAATGTATATGTAATAAATTAATAGTAATGTAATGAAATAGATTAAGATAGTAATGTAATGAAATAGATTAAGAATAGAATAGAATAGAATAGAAATATTTTTTATTCAAATAAACTTTTACAAGCACTTTTGAATCGTCAATGAATCTACCACTGGTTCGGAAAGCTAACTTTTAATGTTGCATGCTGTATTTAAGCAGAGTTTGGTTGCCCATTTATTTTATTTGTAACACCTGTATATTACCCAAATTCGCAATAAAGAAATTGATTGATTGATTGATTGATTGATAAACTACTAAGTGCCGTAATGCGATCATAAAAAAATTCACGCTCACTACGCTCGCGAAAATATCGCTTTTACGTTGCTATTGTAGGTGCCAAGAATGGACTACTAAGTGCCATAATGCAATTATAAAAATTTCGCGCTCGCTTCGCTCGCGAAAATTTCGGTTTTACATTGCTATTGTAGGTGTCAAGAATGGACAACTAAGTGCCGTAATGCAATCATAAAAAATTTCGCGCTCGCTTCGCTCGCGAAATGTCACTTTTACGTTTCTATTTTAGGTGCTAAGTATGGACTTCTAAGTTCCGTAATGCAATCATAAAAAATTTCGCGCTCGCTTCGCTTGCGAAACTGTCGCTTTTACGTTGCTATTGTAGGTGTCAAGAATGGACAACTAAGTGCCGTAATGCAATCATAAAAAATTTCGCGCTCGCTTCGCTCGCGAAAATATTGGTTTTACGTTGCTATTGTAGGTGTCAAGAATGGACAACTAAGTGCCGTAATACAATCATAAAAAATTTCGCTCTCGCGATAATTGTGGTTTGTTAATAAGTACCGTAGGTACCAAGTATAGATTACATTTACGCTACGCTACTGCGTAGCGTAGGAGGGAAGGGACAAAGAGAGCAGGGACAAGCTATAAAAAAAAGAAATTTCTTCCAGCTTCCCTTGAAAGTGAGTAAGGTGAAATACAAGCTACATGCCGAGCGATCATTTTCAAAATTAAAATTGATAATTAAACTAACTTCTTTGGGACAAGAAAGGTTACGCTCAGTGGCAGATTTACCAAAAGACTGAGTTGACTGGAGCCTAGGGTGGCAGGGTCTCAAGCGCCAAAAGTGTACGACTAGATATGCAATTATAAAAAATTTCGCGCTCGCTTCGCTCGCGAAAGAGTCACTTTTACGTTTCTATTGTAGGTGCTAAGTATATAACATTTCGCGCTCGCTTCGCTCGCGAAAATGTCACTTTTACTCTTCTATTGTAGGTGTCAAGTATGGATTACTTAGTGCCGTAATGCAATCATAAAAAATTTCGCGCTCGCTTCGCTCGCGAAAATATTGGTTTTACGTTGCTATTGTAGGTGTCAAGAATAGACAACTAAGTGCCGTAATGCAATCATAAAAAATTTCGCGCTCGCTTCGCTCCGTGTAGTAGTGGGCCTGCGATTGGTTGAGAGAAATTAATGAGGAATCTTTACTTC
This sequence comes from Hipparchia sbordonii, assembly GCA_038048805.1. NCBI lineage: Eukaryota > Metazoa > Arthropoda > Insecta > Lepidoptera > Nymphalidae > Hipparchia > Hipparchia sbordonii. The sequence continues at coordinate 3,320,087 of CM076113.1, forward strand.
CTTATCCTAACTAATCCTTACTAATATCTTTAATTTAAAAATGTTTGTGTCCTGGAAAAACAAAGAGTTCCTGCGGGATTTTAAAAATTAAATCCACGCAGACGAAGTCGTTACATGTGTTACTCAGTCACGTCGCAACGACTGAACCGATTTGGCTGAAATTTGGCACAGAGATAGATCATGGTCTGAAATAGGATATACTTTATATCCCGGGAAATAAGAGTGTCCCGGCGGGAATAAAAAACCTTAATCCACGCGGACGAAGTCGCGGGTATCAGCTAGTACTTTATATGTATAGATATTTGTTGATGAGTATACCTTATACCTGGCTACAGGTTGTGGTTTTGCTCGCGTGTTTGCGGTTACCCGTAAATAACCTTACACATAGGATTGGCTTGCAATCAATATTAAGTTTACGTTACTGCATAAGTGACCCAATTTAGTTTAATTGACGTCGACAATGGCCCGCCTGGCACAGTGGTTAGCGTTGTAGTCTTGGGTTCGATTCCCGGCAAGGCAGGTTCTCGCGTCGATTCCTCTGCTTTGAGGATAGTGGCGCCCTCGAATCTCGATATAACACTTCCTTCACGATGTTTCGCCATTTCTGTCTGGAGAACGTGTGGAAGGTACTGCAGAAAGCCGTGCTAACTGTTTCTCTTAACTGGTTAAACCAAAGTAGACCAAAGTTTCTCTACAACATCACAGCGTCTCTCAACATTTTTGGGAGTTAAAAATTTCTAAATTATCTCTGGTCTAATCTGGTAGGAGTCTTTGGTCAAGGCTGGTTAACACACTACCGCCATATGTGTCGCCAAGCAATTAAGCGTTCCGGTACGATGGAGAAAAATAGATTAAGGGTAGTTATCGGATTAATTTACATTGCAAAATGCCTTACAAAATAACTCGCTGCCATCTTAGACTGCATCGTCATTTTCATCAGGCATTCAAACTCAAGGGGATATTGTCTTGGAATAAAAGGACTGGCTAAAGCTTAAGCTACATTATCGGTAGTTCAGAAGAACTAAGCGTATTAACAGACAGACACGGTGGGCGACTTTGTTTCATATTATTTATAGACAGAGAAGAAATTGCAAATACAAAGTGGCATACTAGTACAAAATCCAGTTACGCTTCATAAGTAATGAATCACTGCACATACAGTATAGGTTGAGAGCGGGCGGGAAATTATGAGAGGCGCTTGACAAAAACTGAAAGTTTCTAATATTCTACTCTACTCTAGAGAAAATGTACTTACACCACACTTAGGAGTGTGGCAAACTGGAACTATCAGCCATTTCCGGAAACATTTCAGCAAAAATTACGGAAAAATCAAAAAGTCGACGTTTCAATTTCCCACTCGTTATATGTACTATTGACATACCCATCCCGAATCCAAGCTTTCCAAGCATCCCGAAACCAAAGTACGTCGAAGTAACTAAAATATGAAGCGTAAATCAACTTAATTACCAAACTTAATTAGCAAAGTTAATTCGGCTTGCCTATATAAAAAACACCTCACAATAAAGGTTTCAGTTTCAAGCCCCTCCTCAAAATTTTCCACATTCTCTCAGGTAAACATGTTTACTAAGCTTAACGGGCGTAACTGATAAGTGATGAGTAAACTGCAAAGAGTATATTTGCTCAGAGGTCGCACCGTGTCACGTCGCATATACTATAAGTACCATTCATCCTACGACATTCATCTCATTGTTTACCCCGCCTTTGCCGTTTGTTGAGGTCACCGGAATTTGGGCCACTTACGGTAGAGTTCGGCGAACTCTACCATGAGATTTTCTTAAAATGATCACTATTGTATGACGATCGTAATCGCCTCTGATTGGGTAAATATATGGCATTTTTGCTGCATCAACAGCAAATAGTCATACACACACACGATCACACATACACATACACACACGCACTCGCACACATTGACCTACTCACTTTCTACTCAAATTATTTTCCGAGGTCCATGTTTTAATTTTTTTTAGTTATTATTTTACTCCCTCTCACAAAAAGTATCTTTTTCTGTAGATAATTTTGAGAAAATCTATAATTGGCCATACAATTATCACTAGCTCTTAAGTTTAATATTGTTCTTAATCGCTGTTGATTTTCGTAAAATAAATAAAATAAAAAATAAATAAATCAATGCATGTTAGCCAATAGTGAGGCAGTACCAGCCAATGAGAGGTGATTAACTTTTTTTTAATTAATTGACAATCGCACCGTAACTGATACTGCTTTAAGCTTTTTGGGCATACTTTAGACTTCAACGGGCTCACTTCATGTTATGTAAAATGGTTTTTTTAATGTAAAAGAAAGCTTCCAAAATTCGAAAAGAGATAAACTCTTTCTCCCCCAAATCATTCCTACTAGTACTATAAATGCGAAAGTTTTTTTTTTGTCCTTGAAGCACGATTCACGCAGCTACAGATTATAAATTGAAGACCAGGAGAGTAACATTGGCTTATTTTAAATATCGGAAAAGCGAATTGTTCCCGCGAGATTTTTAAACCCTAAGTCCACGCCGACAAAGTCGTGGTTCGTAAAATATTAAAATGTTAAAAATATTATATTATATTGTACAAAAGCCTTGTATATTTCGTAATATAAAATTATTCACACAGCAGCCAGTAGACCGCACATGAACAGGTTTTAATACGCAATATAAAATCTATCACAACACTGTTCCTTATCAAACAAGCAATAAAATTTAAAAAATTAAAAAACACGACTGTTCAGCCAAAAAACGAACTGAAAAGTTAAAAATTTATTTGTGAATCACTGGATATTGAATTATAGTGTTATATATTTTTGGAATCTACTCATCATTTTCTAGATGATAATTGTATACTTTTTCGATTTGATTTTTTTTCAGTTTTAGTCTTTAATGCGGGACCATGGTCATCACATCAATTTTTTTAACTTTACTAGCCTATGTCATCCGAAATAAGCTATAGATTTTAACGATACCTCATTCATCAAAATCGGTTCAGGCGTATAGAAGTTATGGTGGAATATAAAAACTCACATACATACATATATACATAACCCTTGAAAACAATATTTCAGGCAGTCGTATAAAAAAATTATACATTCATCCTTACTAAAATTATAAATTCGAAAGCGTGTTTGTTTGTTGTTTTGTCCTAGCAATGAGCAACGGATCGACGTGATTTGGAGTTGTGAAGACTAGGAGAATGACATAGGCTATCTTTTCCACGTGGACGAACTCGTCGGCAAAACTAGTAACTTAACTTATGTATTTTGTATACATATACCACACAGATATTTAAAAACAATATTATAATATATTTATTGTAATATAATAAGGTAATATTGAAACGAAGACCTCCCTGGCGCTGTGGTCTTATAACTGGGAGGTCTCGGGTTTGATTCCTGGCGGAGACAATTTGGGAATTTGTAATTTCTAAATTGTCTCTGGTCTGTTCAGATGGGAGGCTTTAGCCGTGGCTAGTTACCACCCTACCGTCAAAGACGTGCCGCCAAGCGATTTATCGTTCCGGCACGATGGCGTGTAAAAACAATTAGGGGGTACGGGTTGAATCTACACTGCCATATCCGTTTCAAGTTAGCCCGCTACCCTTTTAGACTGCATCGTCACTTACCATTAGGTGAGATCGTAGTCAAGGACTATCTTGTCAGCGAATAAAAAAAAGAACATCGAATGATATAGGTACGCACCGCGTCGTGATATATTGTTATTGTTGTAATCAAATGATTGTGTTAAAATGATATCATGGATGTTAATTTTACGAACATAATAATATACGGAAGTAGGTAGGTACCTGTTATATACGTCAGCTTTAGGTATTGCGGTAAATTACAAGTGTTACACCGTCACAGTGGTTTTATATATTTTTTTTTATTTATATGTAGCTAGCAGAGGAGCAGGCGGGTCACCTAATGTTAAGTGATTACCTCCGCTCATAAATATTCGTGCCACCAGAAGCATCATCAATGCGTTGCCGGCTTTTTGAAATATGTTGTAGTTAAGTGAAAACAACTTTTTATGTTACAAATGTCTCCGTAACCCATCGGTTAAAGGTACTGTACGGTACTGAAAACTGTAAGGTCGACAGATCGATTCTCATCGATTGCACTACTGTGGTAGCCACTCGTAACACAAGCAACACAATATTCTCACTTATTTGGAGGAGAGAAGAATATTAGTCAGTTCAGCAAGGCTAATAATATTATTTAAAAAACATACTGTTATTGAAAAAATTCAAAATTATTTATTTCATGTAGGCTAGCCTATGGCTCTGATGATAAGTAAGGACTTTGGTACAAGTTTAAAATAGAAATTTTAAAACTTATTTTAATATAGAATGCCTAGAAAATTATAAAATTCAGAAACAATTTTTAATAATATTATTATATATAATTTAAAATATTGTTGAAGGTTCTTTAGTACATTTAAAATAACAGACATAACTGCACTATGGAGAAAAAACTAAACCGTTTAAATAAAATATAATATAGTAAGCATTACGGTATTTATTTTAATTTAATAGCATGGCGGAAAGATATTTGGATTTTTAACCCAAAAATACATCAATGCAAAAAAAGAACCAGTTTGAATCCAATATAGAATTTTCCAACATAATATGTTAAACGTATAACTGTATATTGTATTCAATACCTATTGTACAGTTATTTCCTTATTACCCACTAATTATATAAAAGAGTTTCAATAAATTAATATTGGTTTTAGTATTAAAAGCCTAAATCTACTCGCAAGAACTGATTGAAAATGGGTTTTTCTATATTTAAATACTTGAATACAAGTAATAGTGAGCGTGGGGACTCGAAGTACTTTCAAAAAGCGTCATCGAGTTTCGAATCCAAGATCTAGCAGCTATTTTATCCTAAGAAATGCAATGTTTGACATTTTACTTTAATGTTAATTTTAACACAAATTCAATAAGTAATTTGCATTTCAGCTTCGCGACTGGCTGAGCTATGTCAAGAACTTTGGTTCTCCTACAGATCTCCTCATTTCTGATTTGATCTAGCAGTGATACTCCGAGCCAAGCTGAGCGTCGGTATCTATAATAATATACTAAATATTGTATTGTTTCGTCAAACATTCTCGTGGACTGGGAATAGCCATGAAAGCCATGCACAATGGGCCTCGACACTTAACAATGATTTTCTTTAGAATGATAGCATTTTCTCACGCCTGACGCCTCTCCTCTATGTCATTTTAATTTGTTTTTATAACCTTATTTATAAACCATTCATCTTGTCTTTCGCAACTTCTCACGAAAATTACTTCCGCGCAAACACCTCGTTGTAACTAATAAAAATCTTGCCATCAGTGACTGTCGGATATCTTCGTAGTTAAGTTAGTATTAAGTTAAATAAGTTTATTGTTAATTAAGTTCAGTAGCTAATGTATGTATCGATAGGGTTGGAGTGCCAGCTGGTGAAAAACTCAAAAAAAAAAATAGTTTTATAAAAATGGTCGACCTATACTTACCTATAATAATGGCGTGATAAAGAATTCTTAGCGCGTAAGGGGAGTTAATGGACGATTCCAAACACCCGAATAACCAGGAAATTATTAAAATTCTTTGCCGCAGTGGCCTAGTCCATTATTTTGGTATCAACGACGCCCTAAGAATAATAAAAACGCGTGACGAATATTGTTTTCGTTATCGCGAAAGGAAACATTTTTAACTTTATGTGTTTATTAGTGTTACTATTAGGATTACGTACCTGCATCCGATTCGATACGACTTTTCTCGGATTAACATTTTCTCGGATTTGGAACAGATGCAGCGCATAGCTTCAACTTTGCGTCTTCACACCCTAATTAGCTTGAATCAAGTTACAAATGTCAAGCACAAGCGCACGTGGCAACTTAGTATATACCTACTCACTCTAATTATATCTAGCCGTGTGTTTTATTGGTTATCTAATTAATAGCCCATTTATATACACATGTTTATATACAACAGACACGTATGTAAGTAAATAATGATTTAATTTATTGATCTGTAGAGCTATTAATAACAGTGGATATCAACTATCAGACTAATTAAACTTTATAACCAAGATAAACTTATGCAATAGTGCAAAGTCGACGGATCCTTACCTTTCGGGTATGAAACCCTAGAAAACGGAAACGTGGACCCTCCGAGAAAGTGAGAAGAGAGAATAGACGCTCTCGAGATGTGGTGCTGAAGAAGAATGTTGAGAATAAATCCATTCTTGAAGAACTGGTACCACGCCGCGTCTGCCTTCCAGTGTGCAGGCTTTCATTCTCACTTTCGTCTGGTTACATATCAAGACGTGATGATATCTCGATTGAATGTCAAGTGGTCTAAGGAAAGGTGGAAGGCACAAGAGCAGTGACGACCTCCCTGGTGCAATGATGAGCGCTGTGGTCTTATAACTGGGAGGTCTCGGGTTCAATTGGTTTGGTCTGGGAGGCTTTGGCCGTGGCTAGTTACCACTCTACCGTCAAATACATCAAGCGATTTAGCGTTCCGGCACGATGGCGTGTAGAAACAGATTAGGGGTTCGGGTTGAATCCAGACTGCCATGCCCCTTCCAAATCTATTACCATCTTAGACTGCATCGTTACTTATCATCAGGTGAGGTCGCTGTTAAGGACTATCTTGTCATCGAATAAAAGAAAAAACACGTGGCAGTTCGCCCATGAGGTGGACAGACTAAGTGAGAGCTGACCCGTTACATGAATACACGAGTAAGGCAGGTGTTAGAGAGCATTGGAGGCGTATAGTGAAGCGTGCCACAACACGTAAGTGACGACCAAGACCTCTCTGTCAAGAACGAAATAATTAAGAAGAAGACGAAATTAAAACTACTTACTACTATTAAATTACTTGACCATGAATAAACCAAGTGATCACTGTTCATTCGTGGGCATTGTTCCCAATACATTGCGGCTATTGCTTCTCTGTATTACCAGGTTTAAGAAATTTCATTCGTTATTCCGAGATGAGAAAAAACAAGTTTCTACAAGTGCAGATTCTAAGTGAACTTCAAGATGTTCTTTGACCTTGAAGTTATGGAACCTTTAACAGACTAGTTTACTCGTACATGTTGCCCTTTGCGAAAGTAATTCAAATTCTTTTTTTTTTTCACTTTTTAGAGCCTCTAGACACCATAAGATCCGATACTGATAGATTCATCACAATATCATCATCATTTGCTTCTTCTTTTAACAGTAATTATTCTCGCTCCTCAACTGAAAGAAACATCATAGTAGCCTACCCTATATGTTACCCTAATACTACGAGTACTATTGCATAAGCAAGAAGTAGCTGTGTTACTAGATTAAGAATAGTATTGATTTCATTTCAATCACTAGCTTCGGATTTCTGCTCGAATCATTTATTCGTCTTAAAAAAAACGCAGTAGGTTCTCAATTCACTGCATCGTTTTTCACATGCTATCGATATTATATGGTCTCTCCTGAAACTGGATTTCCCTTCGTAATAATTGAAGTTACTTGGCAGTTACTTAATTTGGTGAAGGTACTTAGCACTTGACACCTAAATTTACACTTCTGTTGATCCTGGAAATAAGTTCCAATATTCTATTAATATTTTTTTAACTGATTCTAAAGTAAGTTTCTGTAAGTTGTCACAGATTTTTCCTAGTAGCGAATCTTGAGATACATACTATCTCTCAAACAACAAATAAGAACTGATCATACTTATTTATTGATCCAGCCAAGTATCCGATATATTATTGACATCCAAGATAGGATAATCGAATCGGCAAGTGTGTATAACACTGTTTCCACATTCTGCGAAGTTCAAGTTATTATTAGCTTCTTCTTTATGTTTTTGCACTGAAGAGCTCTCAAGTTATCTTTAAGTAATTAAAAAATAAATCGCAACAAAAACCAGTCCACTTGGAATATACCAGATCTCCGTATTTAAATAACATATAAATATGTTTGTTTCAAAATAACAAGAGACAGCTTCTATTTTTTTTATTTTATCTTATTAAAACTTTATTTTCTCGAAGACCCGATCTCTAAATTAATATAATTACATTTTTAAAGGTAAACAGCTCCTCAAAAATGATTGATAGGCACTTATTTAAGTATTTAAACAAATTTTTTTGTTTTCATTTTATACATATACATGTATTTAGAAAATATTTTTTGTATCATTGAATTATACTGGATTCTTTTTAACGTTATTACTTTAACCTTAAGACACATAAATCCTAACTCGCAGTCTTTGAGAATGAAGCCATCTCGTACGTGCGATTAACACAGAAGCTATATTTTTCCCCAGAAAATTATAGACTTCCCACAGGAATTACAAACCTTTAATCTGCGCGTACGAAGTCGCGGGTATCAGCTGGTTATATTATGAGTTTTAGATAAAAATCGCAAGTGAATAGAATAGAAATATTTTTATTCAAGTAAACTTTTACAAGTGCTTTTGAATCGTCGATGAATCTACCACTGGTTCGGAATGCCCTTCCTGCCGAGAAGAGCCAGCAATAAACTCGGCGGTTGCTCTTTTCAAAAAAAAAAAAAACTTTTTACAATAGGTAATAAAACAATGAAGTTCCCTAAGTCCTACATACAATCCAATGCATGGTAGACATAAAGCAGACCCATTCCCGTTGGTGGCACCCGTTCACGAGCATAACGTGGAGCTAATATTATGAATAAATAAAAATATTTTGTTACAGAGCTCCTGCCAGAAGCGTTAAGAACGAAATGTGTAAGGTGTACGGAACGACAGAAGAAAATAGCTGTAAAAATAATCAGAAGGCTCAAGAATGAGTTTCCCAACGAGTGGGCCAAGCTGTCGTCGAGGTGGGACCCCACGGGCGACTTCACGCGGTACTTCGAGGTGTACCTCGCACGTGAGCAGTTCAACACCATCGCTGGAAATGGTGAGTAGACTAATAAACACTTTTTTTTTATTTGAATTCACTGACCAGCATCTTTAATCTATGATTAACAATGGAAAGGCTGCTATGATATATTTTTTGGACCTACTTGATTGGCGCGGTGTGAGTGTCACTGGAACTAATAATATTGCAAATGGCGCACCGACCTCTGTAATTTATCTATGACTAGTAGATGACTTCGCTCGCGTGGATTTAGTCTTTTAAAATTTCCGCGGGATTTCATTGATTTTCCGGGATAAAAAGTAGCCTATGTCACTCTCCCGGTCCTCAACTAAACCCATGCAAAAAATCAGGTTGATCCGTTTCTTTGTTGCCGCGAGATTAAAGAACAAACCAACAAACAAACGCACTTTCGCATTTATAATATTAGTAAGGATTTCATAACCAACCTCTTTATTTAATCAATGATTTCATATGAACTTATAGTTTATCTTTAATCTATAATTAACTTGCTGTCCCAATACAAATGATAGCCTAAATTATGGACCAATTTGAAGCGCCATTTTTGACATTTGAGTGTCTCTGGAACTAATAATACTGCAAATGGCGCACCGACCTCTATAATTAATCTGTGAAATGATACAACAGCAACAATCAAATCATAGACTAATTATAGGGATCGGTGCGCCATTTGCAATATTGCGTATTAGTTCCCGAGACACTCGTACCTATCTGCTTAGTGCATACGGACAGTGCCGGCTTTACCTATGGTGCAGGGTGTGCAACGCACACGGGCGCAGGGTTTTAGGGGGCGCGCGCCGAGCCGTACTTGCTTGCTTCCCGACATCATTTAAAATTGCACCTTTTTTGCACCTAAATTTCCTTTCACTGGTAAAAATATAAGTGTAAGTCAAACGGTATTCTTGTATTGTAAGTACCCCGCCACGCGTCTACTAGAGGGCGCCAAGATATTGATTGCACACGGGCGCTACATGGGCTAGAGCCGCCCTGCATACGAACATAGCCTTCAGCGTTTCTTCCGAAGGAACGTCCACAAGAAAAAAACTCGGAACCCTACGATACAAAAAGAATTTATCTATACTTGCATAACTAAATGTTATATAATATTTAAGTAAGTATTTTTATAAAAACCACATGTATCTAATTTGCGGTTGCAACCACAAAATACTTACCCATCACACCTTATGTTGCTAACACAATTAAGTATGTCAGCGAACGCTTGTGAGATGATTTTTTCTCTGAGGTTTTCCCATAGCAAAACAATCGATAAACGTTTCTAAACAGTTTATGTGCCATTTAAATATGCGAATAAAAAATAAAGGCAAAAAGTAATACAGACCTGTTGGTTATACCTATCGCATTATGATCTACGCGTAGATCACATCAACAAGGATAAAAGTTTAATAAAAAAACGGCCAAGTGCGAGTCAGAGTCGCTCATGAAGTGTTCCGACTTCCGTACAATCGAAACAGTGATTGTTTAGGTCTAGCAAAAAATGCTGAAAAAATCACGTTTCTTGTATGGGGACTATTACTGTTATAGCGGCAATAGATATACACATTCTGTGAAAATTTGAAGTACCTACCTATTACGGTTCATGAGATACAGCCCGCTGATAGACAAACGGACAAATGGCAGAACTGCGGAAGTTTAGTTATAGGGTCCCGTTGGTTACTTTTCGGGGACAGAACCCTAAAAACTAATCCGACTGTAACATCGTCTTATTGATTTTGTTTGTATAAAATGTATGTAGCGTTTAAAATATTAGATTTTTTAAAAATTCAACCCCTTAGGGAGTCACAAATAAATTAATAAATTAATCCTTTATAAAACAAAATTATTTATACGGTCCCAAACAGTATGTATATTGTATACGTTTCGTGATGAGGTATTGAACCCTCGATGAACCCGTCTGATTCACACTTGGCCGGTTCAATGTTTTTTACTAGTCTGGTCTATACATTACTATTATTATTAATATGTATACTATACCTATCTACTATGTTTCTCACACATATAAACCTGGTATACGCAGTAGTTACATAAACAAACCGATACGACGTATATTTATAACACATTCCATTGTATAAAGGGATATAAATAGGCAGTATTTTTTGTCAACAGTGGGTATGTCGCAGTTAAAGTATTGACAATAATTTATTATTGTATTTACGTTTTACAATTGTATTATTCTAGTACTAGTAATAGGTATACTTACTGCATACCTGCTATAAAAACTGTTGTTAAGTTTGCGTTAATTTCCCTTTTATTCCATAATATATTCGTAGCAATTAAAGTATTGACATGTATAAAACGTCTTATTATATTACTAGTAGTAAGTATACTGCATACCTGCTACAAAAATTCCGGTTAGATTTCCGTTAATTTCCGTTTTTAGAACGTAATATACAAAGATAATATATAATACGAGTATTAATCTTTTCAGCATTTGAATAAAGAAAACACATTGAAACTTTACAGAAGTAAAAAAATGTTCCTTATAAAACACGAAAAGGCACTATTTTTTTTGCTGTTACCGTTTATAGCTCCACCATCGTAGACATCAGCTAGTTAGATTCAGGGTGGGTCAATAACACTAACAACGCAATCTCAATACCTACGTAGGTAGGTATACTGATTAATTATATTATTGAAGCGCTTTACTACATATCTGTATAAAATTTTCGGCCATTAATCTGTAGATTTTAGATTAGATACGGTTATTAATACACTTCAGACACTCATAGAGTCATAGATAGTTTGATTAGTTTGGCCTGCGGCTTATAGCTTAGTTACTTGCATCCCACGTCTTTCTAAAAATAGGCACGAATGGTTAGGTAAGCGAACTTGTTTCGTGTGAGACTGCAGTGTTCAAGTTCACAAGATATCTACCTATTTAGAATGTATTGCAAAGGTTGTGTCCCAGGTTTTAACCGACTTCAAAAAGGAGGAGGTGCTCAATTCGTGGGAATCTTTTATTTCTTTTTATTTTTTATGTACATACATAGATCCAAGCGTCTTCGAGTAATTGGGGGACATCCCCCAATTACTCGAAGACGCTTGGATCAATTTGGAACATTCTTTTTTGTTTGAAAGGGTATACTTTCCAGGTGGTCCCATAGTCATCAGGTTAGGATGATGGGATCCTGGAGAAATCGAAGGAAATGTTCAAATTTTATAAACACTTTTATAGGAACTTTGTAGTGCCGTTTGTAGTCGGTTTAGTAAAAATAATTTTTACGTTTTTTTTACATTATTTGACATTAATTAAACAAAGACTCGGCGCATCTCTATTACATACCTACATATGTGCTCGTAGGTACATGTCAAATTGAAAACCTCCTTTGTTTTTTTGAAATCGGTAAAAAATATTCGTTATTTCAACAGGTAACGAGATAACGCCACCGGAACCGCCACAGCCGATACCACTCGGAACGGTGCCGCCACCTGCGCCAGCCGAGACACCAGTGCCGACCCCCACGCCGCCAACACCTGTACTGTTCAATAGGTGAGTTACATACAGTAACTGCCTCGTTGGTCTAGTGGTTAGCAAGTTCGACTACGGATTGAGAGGCCCCGGGTTCGATTCCCGGGTCGGGCCAAAAATGTATTGGGTTTTCTGAATGAAAGAAAGAAAGAATTCTGAATGAAAGAATGAAAGAAATTTTCAGTACTAGCCCGGAGTTAGGAAGTCGGTGGTGAGTCACCCCCGTGCCTCGGAGAGCACCTAAAGCCGTCGGTCCTGCGCCTGATCTCTTTCCGGTCGTGTCGGATTTTCCGTCCCATGGGGCTATGAGAGTGAGGGAATAGAGAGTGCACCTGTGTTTGCGCACACACTTGTGCACTAGAATATCTCCCGCGCAGATGGGGATTCGGTCGGGAGGACATTATTATTATTACATACAGTTTGCTTCTTATCTTATTGTTATAAGATAGACGTGTGTATCTGCTCTCTCGTAACTCCCTAACTAATTGACCGATTTTGATGCAGTTTCTCTGTTTGAAAGCTGACGTGATCGAGGCAGATCTGAGCTATAATTTGTGAAAATCTGATCAGGCGTTTGAAGAGCATCAATTCATTTCCTATTTGATACTTCAATATCGTACCACGGGCAAAAAAGATCTCCCGTGCTACTACCAGTAGCAACACCGGTAGTAGTACGAGGAAGTGACGCTCAGCCATTAGTAAGGCTAAGGAGTAATATACCTATTTTGTTACTAACTATTTTTAGCCGACTTCAAAAAAGGAGGAGTCGGAATCTTTTTTTTATGTATGTTTCCCGATTACTCAAAGACGCCTCGACCGATTAGGAAAATATTTTTTTTATTTGCAAGGGTATACTTCCCAGGTGGTCCCATTGTCATCAGGTCAGGATCTGATGATGGGATCCTGGAGAAATTGAGAAAAATCTTCAAATTTTATAAGCACAATTGGTATACTTTGTAGTGGCGTTTGAAGTCGGTTTTATAAAAACAATTTTTACGCTTATATTATGTTATACTACCTATTTATCAAAATTCTAATTACAGCTGTTAATGTGTAGGTATAAAAGCAAAAAATTAATTATAAAAAACATGCATAATAACCAATTTCTATTCATCAATTTTTTTTAACTCACCCGGGACAAAATTTAAATAATTTATCTAGTAATATGAGCATACGGTTTCGAGCAATGAACTCGACTCAAGATCTCTTTAATGACTAGTCATTTACGATTGACTTACTCATAATAACATCTTTAGATCGGAAACAAACGAGAAATCACCGATCATTTATTTAATGTTATGTATAAGTGAGGTACCCGTTACTTTTAAGCATTTGACATCAAAATGTAGCAAAAAACATCCGCTCTAGAACTGTAGCATCGATGTATATGGATATGCCTTTCCCATATAATTGCGTCAACGAGAATGTGCTTGAATATTACTTCAATGAAAACCGCGCGTTCCCCGCGGTTCGCTTTGACGCGAGTGTCAACCAATCACGTTCGAGGAGCAGCCACTCCCTATTAACCAGAACAAAAAATGGAATGGTTTTACAACATTAGTACTTTTTTTTTTTACTTTTTTTTAAGTTCTTTTAAGATAAGAGAATCTGTTGTCTTTTTGAGCGCGTTTTTTCCTCTAGAGGCCTATCCATATAGATCGATGGATTGCCAGTAGCTACACTGAAATGCCAGTCTTAGAAAACTACAGCTTGATTCCCATAGATATAAACAAAGGTGGTACAATTTTTAAACAATAATTATTTAGGTAGGTATTTAATTAAATAAATAACAATTATATCTCTATCTTGGATCAAAAAATATCTACCTTGTGACTAGGTATAGAAATACAATTCACAATGGACTAGGCCCTAGTCCATTGTGAATTGTAATTCTATGAATTTTTGGACATACCTACCTAACTAGCGCTTATCTAATTACTAATTAGGCTGAAAACTCTAGAACTTGAATTTTTTAGCGTCTCTTTTCAGAGGTTCTATTGTAGTAAGTTGGTAGCTTTCCGCTTTTTTGACGGGGGCAGGAGGAATATAAGTCAAGTTCAGATTTTTTACTCTACATTAGCTTTGATGCTACCGTTCAGACTATATTTTTTTGTTCAATGAACGAAAGTGGTCTTTGTGTTTATTTATATTTCTCTTTAATATTAAAAATATGCCTATCTATTGAACATAGAAATATATATTTATGGCATAATAAACTCAACACCTATCAACATCAGATGCTATGAATGCCTTTAGTACAAGTTTAGACATCGATCATAAATTTCGAGCTTCGAAACAAAAAACGTCAGAGCAAAAGACTACCGATTCTTATTGCGTATAGTTTCTGCTTGGGGCGCTGGCTATGTGGATAGATGAACTTAAGTCTTAAAAAAGGGCTTTAAGATCCATTTTACAATGAGGCTAAAGTGTGTCGATACTCAAACGGTATGAAGGTTGTCGAGATTAATAAACCTGTACTCAAGATAAAAGATATAACTCAAAATGTTAAATTCAATATACATTTAATTTGACAGTTTTAGCATAACGTGTTGATGGGTATTGTATCAAAAATCTCCATCGGTATAGTTCAAGGTTTAGTTCTAATAAAATGATGTCATTATAGTAGACATATTAGTAAAAAACTGGCAAAGTGCGAGCCAAACCCGCTCACGAAGTGTCCCGTACAACCTTTATTGTATGGAAACTCTCTTCAATATATAAGTATATTTTTTAATATTTGTTGTTATAGCGCCAATAGAATTGAGATATACGTAAAGACTGCTGACGGACGGACGGACGGCCAGCGGACGCTTAGTAACAGTCTCTACCCCTGAAAACTAGCGACTCGTGCAGAGACTATGTCCGCGTGAAGTTACGAAAAATTGGCCAGTTTTATTTTAAATCGGATGTGCAATTCTCCTTTGTCTTGCGCCGCCTGAATCCAGTGGCTCCCTGCGACTAGTTTGATGTCGTCGGTCCACCTAGTGGGGGGGTCTGCCAACACTACGTTCCCGGTGCGGGGTCGCTACTCCAGCCCCTTGGGACCCCATCGACCATCAGCTCTTCGAACTATGTGCCCGAACATTTACACTCCAGTTTCGCAACTCGCTTAGCTATGTCGGTGACTTTGGTTCTCCGACCAAAGCCTGTGGAGGTTCATGCAAGAGACCTATGTCCAGCAGTGGACGTCCATCAGTTGATGAAGAAGTGCAATTCTCTAATCGTGAATGCTATAGTGTGACGATTGCAATCGCCTCCTTGCTTGGCTAAAACGCATTGTTGCAGAAAGAACGCGATAAATTCAGCCAATCCCTACAATTGAGACTGTAGCATTAACTGATGCCGCTTTTACATAGTTGGCCTAAAGGTAGAGAGTAGTAGACTATCAATCCTATCCTATCCTATCCTACTCAATATATAAATGCGAAAGTGTGTTTGTTTGTTGGTTTGTCCTTCAATAACGCTGCAACAGAGCTACGGATCGACGTGATTTTTTGCATGGGTATAGTTGAGGACCTGGAGAGTGACAGGCTACTTTTTATCCCGGAAAATCAAAGAGTTCCCGTGGGATTTTCAAAACTAAATCCACGCGGATGAAGTTGCGGGCATCAGCTAGTATAGGATTATGAGTATAATTTTTTGATAACCCTAACAACAAAGAGAAATAACCAGTTGACCTCTAATCTGCTTGTCTACACGCTCGTCCTTGTCTATGATACTTTTACTGAATAAATAATTCGGCCTTTGCCCATCTATCAAAGACAACCTGGTATTATTAGGCAACAGTATCATCTTAAAGAATTACCTAATATACAGTTTATGGCAGCTTTTAGCGGCAGCAATTTAATCGAGTGTAGCTTATATTTTATAGACAACACAATAACTATTAACCTTAATAACCTTCGAACTTATTTATTCCATGAAAAACAATATTATTATGTTAAAAAATTCAAAACCTTGTACTTTGACTTTCTACTAAACTTCGGATATAGATTGTACTTTTATCCTTTGCACTCCATTTAGCAATTTTAACAAAAATATATAATATAAACGTAAAAATTCTTTTTACAAAACTGACTTCAAACGCCACTACAAAGTATACCAATTGTGCTTATAAAATTTGAAGATTTTTCTCGATTTCTCCAGGATCCCATCATAAGATCCTGACCAGATGACAATGGGACCACTTGGGAAGTATACCCTTTCAAATAAAAAAGAATTCCAAATCGGTCCAGGCGTCTCTGAGTAGGTAATCGGAAAACAGACATAAAAAAAAAATATTTCACGATTCCTAAAAAAGTTACCCTTGACTTTGAGAGCAGCATGCATCCCCCGAAAGATCTCTCGCATCAAATTCCCTGAATCAACTGTGGGACTGTCTAAAAATGATTGAATCATTGTGGCGATCTCAATCACCTGCTGATTGGCTGTAACTCTCTCGCAATTTGTTAAAATGCATTAATGCAGCATGAACGTAATAAATTCAGTATTTCATTCATATCACAGGTGATATCAGAACGACATCGGCCTTTCCGGGACGGTTGGTAATCATATTTTGGTCGTCTATGTTTGGAAATAACATGGGTTTTCTTAACAGAAGTAGAAAATCATTTACGGATTTCTCAATTATGAAAAGATTATGTCGTAAAACTATTATTCAAAAACATAAGATGGGCAGCTATTACGTCAGTTATTCAAATTGACGTATACGACGTTAATCGTTGAAAACCGCGTGCGTGTATAAATTCGTAAATCGTCCGACGCGTACCGCCTAACACAATTCTATAAACTGGTTTATATCGACAATTCATTTGTTATGTATCTAGACGTTACCACATTATATTCATAATTATACCTATATTTCAGCTAAAATCATTGTAGAGAAGATAAAATACGGTAGTTATTTAAGCCACCATACCCTCTACGGTTAAAATGATACCTAAACATTGAAGATTTCAAAATCAATACAACAAAAATATTTAAATATGTATTAAATTATTAACCTGTTGTTAAATTAATTTAAAAACTCAAAACATTTAAATTTATTTAATTAAAGTATTGTCGTACAGTTTATAAAATATTTTAAAAATGAAAAAATTTGATGTTTCTCTTAAAAATACGTCATGCAGTGCAGAACGTGTTTTCGAGATCTATTCAATCTACACACAAATACTAGAAGTAAATGGCATTAACAGAACGATTAACTTAACTCTAGCAGTAATCTACATAATAGTACCTATTATCTACATAATCTTTTGTTAAGAAGTTCCGGAACAAAACAATCATTGAAATGTTAAATGACTCAGGCCTTTAGAGAATAAAAAAATTCTATCAGATTGTATTTAAAAGTACGACTCAGTACTATAGTAAAAAAATATATATGCGACGAATTGAGAACCTCCTTTTTTGGTTAATTATATCGACGAGAAACGATGACTGTCTGCCTGAAATAAATTAAACGATACAATAGTCTACTATGAACTATTAAAAAAACAATTTATCTATCGACTAATAACGCTTGAAAGCGTTCTATCGACTAATAACGCTTTCAAGCGTTATTAGTGCGATGATAAGCCATTTTTAGTAAGCCTCTATAGGCTGACTACGAAGTATCGTCACATTAGTACAACCAGCTCACAGAAAATTATTAAAAAACTAGTTGATGCCCGCGGTTTCGCTCGCGTGGATGTAGTTGCTAAAATCCCTATAAATAGCCTATGTCATTCTCCAGGTCCTCAACTATACCCGTGCAAAAATCACGTTGATCCGTTGCTTTATTGAGGCGTGATTGAAGGACAAACCAACAAACCAACAAACAAAAACACTTTCGCATTTATAATATCAGTAAGGATTATTAAGGATGGCTTACTGTGCTGTGAAAGAGTGTCATAATTTTTCACAATAACCTTCCAAAACGGAATTATCAATACCAGTACAGAAAACAAATTATATGGCACTCACATATTCATTGGTTGTTTTGTCTACGTTTGGAGCGGAAGTTTATTAGGAACTTAAGCTTCTAAGCCTTAGAGTTCGATGACCTTACCTAAATACAGTGTTTTTGATAGGTGTGTACTCAGATACGATAGTACGAAAAAGTTAAATCATATAAATCAAAAGATTACCGAAACCCAGTTAGCTGTTCAAGGTAAGCGAGATGCAATCGGTTTAAAAACTTACAAAATATATCAATAGTTCTTGCGATTTTGTATAATATATTCAATATTAGGGCAACCATGAGTTAATAATCGGATTAAAACAAGTGTAATTTGAAAATTTAAAACACTCCCGACAATCGGTCTATTTGTTAGGGAGCTACGAGGGAACGGACAGACACACATATACACATGTCAAACTCATAATGCCCTTCTTTTTTCATTTAAAAATGACTTTAACCTATGGTATACGAGTACCTACTTACTAAGCTTTTATTAATTTTTAACCATTCTTTATATAATGCAAAGAATTTTTTCAGATACTCTGAAAATGTAATTAAGTATGACCTTCGTATACGGTATAAAAAAATAAAATAATGCCACAGAAAACACTCATGTGCCGTTTGTATCCAGCCGCTCCTAGCAACTCGCTTGAGACCGTCCGTCTATTTTGTGAGGATAACCAGAGTCATAGTGGCTTATGTGAAAAATAAGTAGATATATAGATAAAAACTTTATTGCACACAAGAAAGAAACAAAATTGAATACATCTTAAAACTACGCATGCATAGGCGACCTTATTGCTAACAGAGTGATCTCTACCAGGCAACCATCGGTGACAGGAGTGAAATTAGGTGTCAGGAAAGTATTTATTTTTGGCAAAAACCTCAGGACTTTATCCACGTCAGACGCTAAATCTTGGTAATGTTAGTAAATAGAACAGTAACAATGCATTTCTGCAACACATTCCCACGTGGATTGCGTGCATCGATAGAGAAAGATGTTACTTAATGGCTGTAATGTATTTTATAGTTGCGTAGGTATATGTACAGGTATTTGACAAATAAATTAAATCCCGAGAATTTTAATATTATTGTTATAGTGTTTACGACTTTCACAAAATTATTTATTCAATGTCAAACAAGTTTCGGTGTAAGAATGATATTAAAAATCAATTTAAATCAACGACTCTCATGGAATTCGGAAAATCGTAGACTATAAACGTTAATTCTAGAGAAACGAAGTTATTGAAGTTTTTGTTGTTGATTGTTGTTAGTAGTAGTAGTAGAGTAGTGGAACTCGAATGTCGTTCCGCTACTGGTTTTATGTTTGTATTCAAAAATATTAGATTTCGTACGTTTATCTCACGAAATTACGTACCGATTAACAAAATTTATCATTCTTTCTCTGATGTCTTAGTTGAATGGATTTTTTCTAGCCAAATTTTCGTATACTTAGTTCTTGCGATTCACGAGGACGCGTGAGCTTTACTTGTGGTTACGTCGTGTACATGCACATTGCATAAGTGTGCGTGCCTGTCAGGAGTCTAGGTGGGAACGGTCAGACGCGAGCAAACTCTCGCTCACACTTATATAGATACGACACCGTCGTGAATTGCAATAACATATTATTATAGTTACCTCGTTTTAAATAGGTTGAGCTTTTAAAACGAAAACTTAGACCTTGATTTACGTTATTAAAACTGTTAAATCAGAGCTTATTTTAATTGAATTTTTGCGTCTTCAAATTATAACATCTCCTTAAAGGATTATTATTATACCTACACGTAAAAACTTCCAGCGTTTTCGATACTATGTAATGTATTATCTATAAAAAGGGAGAAACTTCCTCTAAATGGATTTTAACATTAAAACGATATTTGACTCTTATTTCAGGTTTGGTGACGAAGACATGATGGTCGACAGTTCGTCGTCCGTGGTGACCACCCCGCGCCCCACGGTAGCTACCACTCCGAAGATGGAAAGACCTACCACGATGAGGGCTCCGATAGCACCAAGGTACTGAATTTTTAGCTCAATTTTTTTTTTCTAGCTACTGCCCGCGACTAAGGCTTAAATCTATAGATTGCACTCTCATTCAGCTCAGACTCAAGAATCAGTCAAAGCTCAGAATTAAAACATGACAGATTTATGTCAGAGCATATTTGTATCTCGATTTAACCTGTATTTTAAGTCTAAACTAAGTCAGAGCACGCTCTATTGATTTCAGCATTAGACTTAGAGCACTGCGAAAAAGAAACGTTTTGCGACTAGCCGCCCTAAATTTTTTAAATAGACGTGGGAAATCTTTCATTTTCCAGAATTTATTTCTTTGTACAACCATTTTATAAAAGAATAGAATTCAATAAATAAAAAAGTGACTTAGATGTAAAGAGACTAATGCCCGTTTTCACTAAGGTTCTCTAACTTCTATGGGCTACCTAAGCTAAGTTAGGTGACGCTTTCTGTTAATTTCATTTTCACGAACTTTTAGGAAACATCTCGGGAAAGAAATGACACTGGGTAAGACAGTGCATTTACTCCTACTTAGGGGATGATTGAGGTAGGATTGGTGAAAACGGGCATAACTATCCTTACCTGCAGAAAACGTTAGATATATTATGATTACCCTACATTTAAACCTGTCAAAATATACAACCTTTACATTTTAGGTAAGTATTTTTTATACATTTACTAAGCATACTTAGCAGCAACCATTATTCCAAGAAACTGGAACGTAATAAAAATATACGTTTCCGCTTCAGGCAAAAAAGTGGTGTTTAAGCTCACGTTTAGAAAAACTGACCTTTGTTTTTACTTAATTATGTTACCTTTAAAAAAATTAATTTACTCGGATCATGTCCAGATCTGTGTAGATCAGACCCTTAGAATTAATTAAGAATGACGTTAATAGATTTTGAGATAACATAGAGGAACTAGAGTACTCTAAGCATATGCATGCGGGAGAATTTTTCTAATCTGACGTGTTCCCACTTCTCGCCGCCCAAATGCTCAATTTTAATTTTCAGAAAAATTATGTTATGTCTTTACACTAAGAGCACTTTGAAGCACACTTGTGATTCATGATCACTGATCATGAATTTGTTGAAGTCATTAATTCATGATCACTGATCATGAATTTATTGAAGTAGCTAGTACATTTAAAACAAAGAAGTCGCGACTATAAATGATTGTGTACCTACAGGTACTTATCCTAGAAGCTATAAGTTTAAAGAGAAAAAAAAAATCAGTTTTCAGTTAAGTCAATGGGGTTAGTGCACAGATAATAATATAATATTATGTATATGTGAGTTAGTACGATTGGTTGGTACAGTTTGCATATCGCGACAACGATGATAAATCCCAGTAAAATTTAAATAAAAGTAAACTCCTCGTTTTAAATTTTTTTTTTTAGTTAACTCAGTTCCATTACTTTTATTTGCCGTTATATTATGTACGTATTTTCATTTCAATATTGAAAAGTGAGATACGAGAGCTTTCTGCGGAATATAGAACCTCGTATCAATATGCTTTCAGTTTAAAAGGGTTTCGTAAATGAAAACGACATACCCAAGTACAAAATTAATGAATTGCATTACCTATGAAGCTACACAATTGTTTATTCCCAAAATCATTAGTCTTAACCACATTAACACTAATGATATATTGTACTTTGGTCCATTATTAAAGGTTTATTACCGTTTCAATGACCGCAAAAATACACATTTCATAATACCTGTGCTACTACCGAACCGAACCAAGGTTCTTAAAAACTCCCTTCAATTTGCTTAATTACGAAAATAAAATCATTTGTCATAATTAATCTTTTTTAAAAGTGTCTCTAAATACAAAGTAGGTAATTATCTATTACAAAAAGGATTCTGACAACTATAATTTTTGAGTCGATGAAAAACTTGAGCATAGGTATTCACAATAGGCTCTCAATTTGCGGCTGACCGTGAGCATAGATAAAATGATATTCTTTTCTCTATGCCGTGAGCAATAATTTAGCGTCTATTAAAACAGAGAGTTTACACTTCACACGAACACTACTCATATCTTTTTTTTTATTCAATGACAAGATAGTCCTAGACTGCGATCTCACCTGCTGGTAAGTGACGATGCAGTCTAAGATGGTGCGGACTGGAAGTGTAAATTCGAAACCCATACCACTAATTTGTTTTTACACGCCATCGTGCCGGAAGACTAAATCGCTTGGCGGCACGTCTTCGACGGTAGGGTGGTAGCTACGGCCAAAGCCTCCCACCAGACTAAACGTATCTCATGTATACTCGTATATTACTTTACTCTATGCTTCACAGTAATAGCGGTTAAACTCTCACCGACACGTTCAGTCGACAGTCAGAGGTTTTTTTCTGATCTGTCAGCTAGTTAGGGCATTTGCAATTTGCAGCCAGAGTCAACTAGCATACACAATCAGCCGCAAAGTTTTTGCCGAAGGATCCGAAGCCTATGTAGTGACTTTGTTTTGCGTACCTATACGACTTATATATAAGCTTGACCTTCCTTACTCTGACGTAAAACAAATCATTTCAAGTTTCACGATAATCAGGAAATTGTTAAAAAATACATGCATAAATAGCTTAGTTGTTTCTGATGAAGGAATGCGTTATATATTCTAAAGTAAAATTCCATACAGCATAAAATTATCCTCTTGTAGACATTTGTTAGGTAATCGCTTCGGATACAGTAATTGGTATAATTAACGATAATTTGTATACAATAATTACATACATACTTGCATACAGATATATTATGATACTACGCAGAAATAATGGAACCGAATCATCTTATATATAGCTAAGTAGGTCTTACAAGTAGGTATAGTGGGAAGTAGCCAGTAGGTGTATTTCGTGAAGGCAGGAATGTACTGTCTGCCCTTAAAAACAATTCATAAAACAATTTCATACTACTACCTAGGTGTCCAATATGAAAATGAAATCGAACTCTAAACTAACAACCCAACTAGCAACAAGCAATATAAGCAGCGACTGTACTGCTTTATTTCTGGATAATAGCTTGTTTAAAGGAGTTAGTTCATCAATTAAGCGGTACAGTGGCTGCTTATATTGCTTATGTGCTAGTTGGGTATATAGATGTAGGTAAAGTAGATACATCGATACACCATTCATTAAATGTGTGCAACAACTTAAGAATTCAATTTAATACATTTTTATGATGAGCATAATATATTCCATCCATAAAACACCATATCATTTCCTGTACACATAAATATCTCACTTTTCCGCGATGCGCATTAATATCGACTGTGAATTATTTCAATTATAATTAATTATCTACTAACTATGCACACACCTGATTTTACTATACCTAGTTTAAACATGTATAAACAGTTATACCTACCTACATTTATGAACAGTTATAATAAAAACATGCAAAGTAAAAAAATTAATTAAGTATCTCGCAGATTAATTATTTATTTTTATGGCTTCTCTACTCCTACTACAGCTTTCCACGACCATAATTATGTGATTAACTATGACCTTATGTAGATAATAATGGTATACCTACTGAGCGCCTAGCGCTACATCTAGCCAGATTAATAGGTGCTTACACATCAGTTATAAATTACAGTAACAATAGTAACATCTATATATATAAAATTCAAAGTCCTGACTGACTGACTGAGATATCAACGCACAGCCTAAACTACTGAAGTTAGAAACTTGAAATTTTTACAGTCGGTTCCTTTTATGACGTAGGCGCACACTAAGGAAGGATTTTTGAAAATTCAACCCCTAAGGGGGTAAAATAGGGGTTTGAAAAATCGAACTTAACGTGAGCAAAGCCGCGAGCAAAAACTAGTTTGTTAGATAACATCCCACTAATCCAACTAATATTATAATAATTATAATATATGCAAAAGTGTCTTTGCTTGTTGTTTTTTCCGTCAATCTCGCCGTAACAAAACTTCTTGCTAACAAAAACAGAGATTAATTTCATCACATTTTCTATAATGTACCTAAATAAATTTTTAAAAATCCTGCGTGGATGAAGTCGCGGGTAAAATCTTATTTATTAAAAAAATATTGCAGAGCGATGAAATGTTTACAATGTTTTTTGACAATAAATTATAATTTATTATGTTGTGTACGTTTTAAAAAAATTGTATTCTAATTGCGCTATGAGTAACAAAATTTTACACATGTTATTAAAAACTCTTTACTGATATTTATTAAGAGTGATTACCTATCGAGTAATAAATTGTAACAAAGCGTAACTTATGTTAGAGAATTTTATGTCATCAAGTTAGAATTAGGTAAGTATAACTTCTGTGTGGGAGGCACACTTTAAAATGCAACAATCTATCAAAGAAAACAATGGCGGTCGATATTTTTTTCTACCTACTTATACACTCGTAGAGTATTTTTTACAATATATTTTATTTCTATAGAACAACTATTGGTGTCACTTTTTACGGCTTGATTGATTGCTCTTAGATAGAAACTTAATATATATTTTTAAAGTGAACCTTCTTTAGCGACGTTACATATGTGTTTTTCCCAGGTTTTTCCAGTCAAAACTCTTATTAGCAAAAAATAGACAAAGCTTCTGTTGACTATGAAGTGCCTACTAAGTTTTTGTTTTGACGATTCATAGTCACTTACTTTCCAATAGCGGAGGTGTGCTAGAGCCTTAGAGGCATCACAGAAATCATGGGAAAGAAATTCATAGTCAAACCTCTGTGTTACATACAGATTCGCTTCTGTTAAACAACAGATAAGGCATCCTGGATCTTCATTGTTTTCGCTACATTTCGTGGCGGACTACATAACTAAAATTCATTACCAGAGGCCCTGTTTATGCCCTGCAGGCCCTATTTATAACTTACATACCTGAGAACAAGCTCCAAACGAACTTGAATGCGGAATGCGGATGCCTTATTTACTTATTTACTGCTTGGTTGGGCCATTGATTAGCATGACGTAGGACTACGAGGTCTCAGGTCTGATTCCCGGGTCGGGCGGGTCGGTTTTTGTTTTGTTTTGGGTTTTTCTATTGAGAACTTGTCAGTACTAGCCCCACGAGCCTCGGAGAGCGTGTAAAGTCCTGTGCCTGAACTCTTCGGTTGTGTATTGGATTGCCCATCGGACTATGAGGACGAAGGAACCTCTAGTGGGCGCAAACACTAATGCACTATAATATTTTCAACGTGATCGGCTAGTCTTTGTCAGAATTGTTCGCCGCCTCGCAGTCGAAAAAAATAATATTACTTACTTATGTCTAGGTAGCTACTTTTATTTATAAATAGAACTCTCATATCATATTTCTCTACTCTATGCTACAAGAAAAAGCTTTTAACTCGGACACTTCTCGAACCTAAGTCGGGATTATCCAAATGTGAAGAAACACCTAAAGAACAAAAAACAACTAACGACTTAGTTACAAATAATTACATAATTTTAACTTGAACGACTTGTATGTCAGTCTTAACCTTGATTAATTATTATTATTAACCATTCACCATGCAGAACTAATCGCAAAAATTCAATTCGAAACCACAAAATCATTATTTACGTGCTTATATCTAAGACGATGAACAGGTATTTCCAAAATTAATTTTATTCTAGGAAAACCATATTGTGATGGTTTTAATTGTTAGATCGAATATTACTACTACTTAGCTATGGGTATTTAAAACTTGAAATACTACCAATTTAAGATACCTGTGAAGAAGATTAATTGATCTGTATGCCACTAAGAGCATAACTGGAACAAAGTCCTCGTGAAAAAGGGTTTAACGAATTTTTTTTTAACAACAAGGTGTAGATTTTATTCGTAAATTTTAAATTTTTACATTTCGGTTGATATCGGATTATTACAATTATAATATAAGTATGTATACAATTTTTATTTCAATTTCAATTAAGGTGTGGTCATATTCAAAGCTCGGAGTACGGAATCAGCAGAATACGAGACTGTTCCGGCTATTGTGAGGAACAGAACAGCGATTATTTATTATATGCAAGTGCCATCTACGTATACTTACGAATACGATACGAGAAGCACTATGCATCTCTATCGTTTATTCTGTCCCTGGCAATAGCGATTCTCGCTATTCTGCTAGCTTACCTACTCCAGCAGAGGTTGACAGAGGCCATGGGCAGCCCCACTTATAGAAACGAGTACTTACCTGCATTCAATTTGTTTTTCAGGCCAACACCCGTCTCTTGGGCGAGCGTCGGAGCGGACACGATACCAACCCATTACACGCTGCGGCCGACCAACGAGATCCCAACAGTGGTGTACACCACCGCCATAACGCTCATCGACCAAATAGGCATCAAGATTATCAGAACAACAGAACTCGTTACAGACATCCTTAAGAACACGGTTAGAGCTGTGGTAGGATGATAACATTTTAAAAGAAAACACTTTTTTTTTTTTGTTTTAATTGGAAGCGGGGCCGGATTAAGCCATGTAGAGGCTCCTAGGCAATGCATGTCTTGGGGTTACTTTTCTATCTTACTTAAACATATTTCTTCTTCTCTTCTTTAGAACTAATAGACGTCCACAAGAGACTCTATGTCCACATGGACATAGAGTCTCTTGTAAGGACTTTTATTCGCCTGAGGCTTTGCGCAGCTTGCATCTGTGCAATTTTAGCTTTATTTTTTTGGTATTACTATTTTAAAAAAACTTTGATTAATGATTGAATTGAAGTTATTCATTAGATAGCAAAATTATTTCGATGAATAAATTTTTCAGAATAAATTCTTGATTATTAAATATTTCAAATTACTTGAGTATTTTAAAATGCCTTGGGGTCACAGCCCTTTTTTTTCTACCTTTTTGAAACTTCGCCTTCTTTTTTCTTCTCTTCTTCGTCAACTGATAACGATTCATATGATGTCATCTATCCATCGGGGAGTCGCCATTTCATAACCTTGGGACCTTATCCATTGCCATTTCAGCTTCACTTCGTTGAGCTATTATATTATGTCGATAAACTCAGGTTTTTCTACGGATTTCCTCATTTCTGATTTGAACTCTAGAAAAACACCGAGCTTAGCTCTGAGTAACCCTGAGCTTTCATATGAGGCCAATAGTTAACGACCATTGGGTCTCAGTAACGTACCTATATCACTATAATTGGCAACCTTCCCGAACCTTGCCCAACCGAGTTCCATTCGACGTTTAACTTCTTTCTGGAAATTCTATTTAAGTATTTATACTTAACCAAAATTTTATTGTTGTAGGTACGCTGTTTTTTTCTGCACCACCGACCTTCATGTTATGAATGACTCTTAAGACAATACCTAATGAATAAAGAATAGGGCACCAATCTGTAAATAAACAAACAACTCAAGAGTGGATTCCATACATTTATTCAGATCAAGACGCTGGTAAAGTATGAGTGCGTCACCCTGTTCAATACAGATTTTCAAATTATTTAAATCTCATAACGAGACAAATTCTCTATTCAACCATCAAGTTCAAATAGGACTACTCGTGAGGAATTTTGTAAAAAAAATATTTTTTTCTCGAACCACCGTATGAGCCTCTTAGCTCAGAATACTAAATAGTACTAGTTGTAAGGATTACATACTCCGCAAAGACGAAGAGAAGAAAAAAAGAAACATGAAAAAATCTATTTTTCCTTAGCTTTCTTAAAAGGTAAACAAGTGATTTCTCGCAGGAAAGCGTAAGTGACGCGCTAAGCATAGTGCATAATGACATTCTTTTCGCACTACAATGAAAAAAAAAACATAAGAACGTCGTAAGCGCCCGACTACTTACTTACTTGGGTTACGCTTTCCTCCGAAAAGTTTTTACCATTTCGGACAGGTAAGGAAAAATAGATTATACAAATAAATAACGTTTCTTCCGACTGATTCGTAAGCCTTCGAGTGCTTGTTCTGCCTACCCTTTGCACTTGCTTACTTCGCCTTTAGGTTAATCCGGCTCTGATGTTAGGATATCGTGATGGTCAGGTCTGCTGCCAGAATTAAGCCACTATGCTGATGTTGAGTTATAGCACATTACAGCAAGAGGAATAATTCAGGCCTTACTGGAAGTACCTACTATCAGATGTAATCACAGGTGGTTAAGTGCTAACAGATTTTTCATAGAATTATTAATAGTTGTTTGTGATTTAAGTAGTTAAGTGCGGAAAGTGATAGAGTCGCAGGCGAGGATTCTAAATAGCCCCAAGAGTATATTTCGCAATGCGAACTTGTATCATGCTACGTTTTTCAAAACATTTTTAAAAGTGGTAAAGATCAATAAAATAATTATTAATAATGACTCGTAAACCAATAGATAGGTGCTATGGTACAAGCTTAGCATAACACAGTTTAAGAATAATACTAAAAGTCTTTTATAGTGCGCAACTAGGTACAACTTACAACTATATAGTTAGTTGTATTGACTTAAAAATATACTATAATTCAATTTAATTTCAGCGAATATATTTTCCTAATTTCAAGTAGGTAATCATTGTTATAGTTTTTGAATGAAGTTGCGGGAGACGCGACCTCTGCGCCCGTCAGTAGGTACTTGCTAACTTGTGAGTTAAGTTACATTACCACACGAGTGGGGCAAAGTAACTTAGTTCACAAGGGCTGACGGGCACCATTTGAAAACTATTGCGAAGTTAATGGAGTAAAGTGAAGGGTAGGTACTTGGTCCGAACTGTTGATAAGTAATATTTTATAGATAAAAAGTATCTAACAAAAAAAAAATTAGAAACTATTGTAATACTGCAAATTAAAATAATTATTATTGTTGATAGCTTATATTATAATGCATGATGCTGTGACATAAATTGCCAGTGCACTTTAAGGTTTATTATGGGGATAACTAGGTAGGTATATCTACAAATTTAGGTTTTTTGTAATTAAAATTGTTAGATCTTATTTTTGTCGGCAACTTTGTCTTATTAACTTGTCAAGAAAAATTCCTGATTTCATACAAATGAATAGTAGTCCTACTTAATTTTTATCCGTTAAGTTATAAGTAAGCGTTTTTTCTTTACAATTTTTCACGTTTTGTAAAACATACGAGATTATTATTCCTAAGACTAGAAGCTGCACCTCTATAGAATGTCTCTTATTTCTAAAATCGTAGCTGCTCCGACATCACACTATAATTAACTAAAAGTTAAATTGACCGTCGTCATCATTCAGAGAAACTGAGAAAAAAAAATAGTCGTTTACGTCTACATTGCTAGACATTGGTCTCTTGTAGAAATTTCCTCAAGCCGGTACTGAGCTGGCCTCGGAGCTGTTGTGGTAGGTTAGTATAATATGTATAATAGTACCACATATATTAATATCTTCTTACGAATAAATAATAATTATTTTCCCTTATTTATATGGATCAGCATTTATATTGCAATAGGTACCTAAGTTAGTACTTCCTCCTAGATTTTACTTTTTTCTTATAAAATACCTATATATTTAATATCAACTTTCTTATTTAGGACGGACTATGTAATACAAATTAAGTTACTTACCAATGAGTACAGACCTACAGACTTTTATCGTTGTTCAAAATAGTTGGTAATACATTACGTAATACGTTATATTTAACTTTGGTCTATTATTGCACATGTGACCAAAACCCGCACTTATATATTATATATTATTATTGTGTAAAATAATAATTATGTATTTAGTAATAGCAGTAGATATAAGTATACATACGTACATAGATGATTTAACGTTAAATTATTATTTGTAAAGATCAATTCGTATTCAAAACTAATACGAATTGAGATGCTCCACTCAATTTGGATATTTAAATCTAAATTGAAAAGGCAGTGACTCAGTAAATATAATATTTTTTTATTTATTTTGTTGGTTTTATTCAGATTGTTTTACTTACACCCTATGCGCCTATCTAGGTACTACCTATCTAGTGGCTCTAGTGCCCATCAGTTTTCGTAAAGCTGTGCTATTTAATTTACCTTTCTACTAAAACAAAAACTTAGTGATCATAAGTCTCGTAGGTATATACTCTACCTCGGCACTACGTACGTATACACTAACTTTTCGTCAGCCAGACTCATAAACCTTGTATTGCTAATTAATACCTACTCACTACTGCCATACATTGATGTGGTGGACAAGGAAACACCTATCTAAGAGATAAATCTCTTTAAGAGACCTCTACCACTGGTAGAGGTCTCTTAAAGTGACCCTGGTACATTAACTACAAGTAAGTATGAAGTATTTTTAAAGTGGTGAAGGCGTAAAAAATTAAATAAGACATTCAGTCGTTGCCAAATCAACATTTCCTTTTCCTCTATGAATGTAACAAGGCAGCAACAATAAACTTGTAAATCAAGAAAATAACGCCTTCAAATAATAACGCAGCATTGTCTTTTTTACATGATAATGATAATAATTTATGATAATAGCAGGCGCTAAGAAGTATGACTGGTGTTATACCTAGATATTTGGTTGTATTTATGCTTGTGAATACTGCTGTAATCGTTATATTAAATTAAATAACATACTATACCTATTATATATGTATACGATAAGTGATGACACAAAAGACAAAAACTTGTATGAGTTCTACTTATTGAACTGAAAAGTGAAAGCTGGTGAGTACTTATCTACTATCAAACCGTAAAAAAGAATCCAGTTATTTCACTTTCATTGTAAATGTACATACCTACCTGCGTGTTATTGTTACGAAAAGTGAACGCTCAAATACCTAACAGTTGCGTAATAATTAATGAATAATGCAAGTGTCTCCGTTATAGGTACTATGCCGGTAGATTTTGCATGGTAAAACGTCAGTGATAGATATAAAATCATAAACAGGATTCCTTACTACTTGGTATCTTTTTGGTAAAACCCATTGACGTCCACTCGCCGGCCCACAATAAGTACTACTTATAATATATCGATGTCCTATCTACACTCTACTGACGTGAATAATTCGAATTGTTCCTTAACTTTTTGGTATTATTGGATTTTAAATTCAAATCAGGTGTTTAAAAATTTATAAAGTTGCGAATGCCTGCCAAACTAAACAAGGTCGGTACAATATAAGGTGTAAGTTGCCACCAAATACCTAAGTCATGTATCGCTTCAGTCTAATGAATCGATGTGTGACATCCGTTGTCCGGTTCACTATACTGCGCCAGTACAAAAAAGAGCCTATTCTTACAAAACTCATTTTCAAATCGTGGTAAGCGTCAAGATGACTGACCAAAGTGACCGATCAGCGTCAAATTTTTCCAGCATTTAGTACCTATTTAGTACTATTTAATACCTTTATTTAAATATTTAGTACCTCAATAGTAACAGAGAAATTTAATTTACTAAGTGGTCAGCCATCTTGACGTCAAGATGACTGACCACTTTTGAGTTTCCGCATAAGGGCTTAGTATTGTGCATATGTTTCTGCACTATAATTTAGTACCTATTTGGTACCTACACATATATTTTTTCCAGAATTTTTTGACAAAAAATAAAGATTTTATGAATAGATCAAGTTTTTCTATACAAATAACACTATGAAGTATGCAATGAGAACAAAGGGAAAAACTGCCAAGTTTTCACTACAGATGTCGCTCGTAATGCTCAGCCATGAATAAACGTACATAATTATAAGAAACTAGTTGATGCCCGCGACTTCGCTCGCGTGGATTTAGTTTATGTACGTTTATTCATGGCTGAGCATTACGAGCGACATCTGTAGTGAAAACTTGGCAGTTTTTCCCTTTGTTCTCATTGCATACTTCATAGTGTTATTTGTATAGAAAAACTTGATCTATTCATAAAATCTTTATTTTTTGTCAAAAAATTCTGGAAAAAATATATGTGTAGGTACCAAATAGGTACTAAATTATAGTGCAGAAACATATGCACAATACTAAGCCCTTATGGGGAAACTCAAAAGTGGTCAGTCATCTTGACGTCAAGATGGCTGACCACTTAGTAAATTAAATTTCTCTGTTACTATTGAGGTACTAAATATTTAAACAAAGGTATTAAATAGTACTAAATAGGTACTAAATGCTGGAAAAATTTGACGCTGATCGGTCACTTTGGTCAGTCATCTTGACGCTTACAAATCGTGTCATACCCAACACTACATCGACGAGTGGACGCCGAGCGAAGAGGCGATGCTGGCCGGGTGCCGCCTGAATAAGTGAGCGACGACCTTTACTCATCAGTCACGACACTAATGACTGAAGGTTTGCATGACAAAAAACGGGTCAATGAACTGGAAAAGGTAGTGGCTACTGGCGCAATCACTTGCTTGAGTTCGTCCGTCCATCTAGGCACAATCTATTTTTCCTTACCTGTCATAAAAAGCAAGTGGTTGGACCTGCTAAGCACAGCGCATGAGACGTATCTAGTTATACTTACCGCACCGACAACGAAATCGTGATAGTGATACAAGTAAAAATCTTAAACTCCCGGCCAAGTTTGTCGATCACGCGTTTCTCCGATATGTTTGCTTTGATAATTTTTTAACCTTTTTGGACAGTTAAGGAAAGATAGACCTAATGTAGAAGAATTTTTTTAAGAAAGCACAAAGTGATTATATTCTCTTGGAAGAAAGCTACATAAAAATCAATTAAATGGAATCAGAGGTAGGTAACTGCACCTTGCAAGATTCCTTCTTAGTTCTTTATACCGAAAAATCGAAGCATTCTTGTAGGTACAGATTTTGAAATGGTTAAATTGTAAAATAAAATAATAGACTTTATAATGCTTTAAGCATAATAGTATATGACACCAATTTTATTGTTCTCCATAAATCCTTACTTTGAGCTAGGTACTTAAAAAGTTATACGTTTATTTAATATAATATTATGCAGTACCTTTAAAATGTAGTAGGTACCTACTTAAATATTTCTATATAATTTGAGATTGTTCCCTTGTATTTTTTATTAATGTTGCATACATTAAATTAAGTAAAAAGATATCAAAAGCTCATATCACTTATAAATTAAACTTATAAAAATAATATAATTTTTTTCAGTAGATATCTTACTAATTAAAATTCAAGATAAATTACACAACATCATAACATTCATAACCTTTGATAAATGAGATAATAACTAAGTATACAGTACAATGCTGATTGGAAGCAAATACCAGAAATATAAAACTTATAACATTTTTATAGTAATACATAAATGTATTATCAAGAACTAATAACAACAGCTAATTTTTATGGCTGATTCAAACATTTATTACATTACATCAATCTTTATGTTTTATTATAGTAGAACACATTGCACTCATTAAAATTTTGATCACTAAATAACTGCCTGTGGTAGTGTGCTATATGGGTATACAGCACAATTTACTTTGCCAATTTTGCAAATATTGGAGAAAGCACAAACAAGATTGATCAGTTTAGACCTGTTGAGTATTCAATAGATGGGTTATAAAAATGATATTTTAGACATTTGTAATATCGTATACCAAATGCTGGTCTATTTATTCAAATTACTGAACAATCAATTCAGTAACATTGTCCTTAGTAACAAGTGCAACAAGACTTCCACTTGGGGGCCTTTCTTCTCCCTTCATCCATTTAGCAAACAGCTCTGCAACGAAGCTTAGGGGTGTCCAAGAACCAAAATCAGCCTTTGGCATCCACTTCCTGTTCATTTCAGTGTCCAAGGTCACAGGTAAGATTGCAACAGCAAGGGAATTTTCTGGCAACCCTGAGTCTTTAGCGCCTAGAGATTTTGTTAATTGGTGTACAGCACCTTTAGCGAGACCATAGCCAATCATTCCTGGTGTGCCATCTAGTGCTGCTTTAGCACCTGTTAGAGCGACGAGGCCGCCAGGAGTGAGGTACTTAGCAGCCACAGTTGCAGCTATGGTTGAACTCCAAACAGATTGACGCCACATCAGTTCCGCCTGCTTACTTAAATCCTTAGCCGCGTTGCCGCCAGCCCAACCACCCGCCACGCAAATAACAGCATTCACTTTCTGGCCTTGTAACGCCGCACCGAGTTCGGTCACGACGTAATCCTCTTGCTGGACCCACGAAGCATCTTTCGGTACCATTATGTTGACGTCCGCACTGTCATTCGGGTTGAGATCGACACTGGCGACCCAATAATTCGCTTTCTTAAAGTGGTTCACGCAAGCAGCCCCTAGAGCTCCACGTCCACCGTACACGACGATTCTACCGCTGGCCATTTTCACGACTTAATTGATCCGCAGTACACAGACAACTAAGCGGCGTAAGATAAGTTACTGTGCGCAGCAAAGCAGCCTAGTGCGAGCCTTCACTCTCACTTTTTATCAGCGGTGACACAAATGACAACAAAACCGCGAAGGTTGGAGATGTAAAATGGAAATAACCGGTAGGTAATTCGTGGGAATTTTATGATTCAAATCAAGTTTTATCAACCTTGTTTTTCCTTGTAAGTTAAAATTGTACCCACATTTAGTCACTACCTATACTACACAACACAAAAAAATGACAAATTAATATTATTATGAATTTATGAATGCGCAACTTCAGCTAACCTCAACAAATTAGTATGACACTTGATAGATTACATGACAGATGATTTGATGACAGATGACTTTGAATAGGTAGGTAGGTACCTACCTATTCTATTTTAACCGTAGAGAGAGAAGACATAGAGCCAGTGACGATTTCTTTCTCGCTCACACTAAAAAGAGAGCAGAAATAAAGTTATTAATGTGATAAACAGAGACGCAGCTACCCAATTTTTTGTCCCTCATCGTGTAACCAGTTTTTTCAAGGTCGACACACTTTTGTGCGAAACAAACTGACAGTTAATAAGAAAATTTAGTATCTATGTGTGTTGCCAGCTTTAGGTACCTATACAATGTCCCGATTTTCCCTATCCTACTTATATTATAAATGTGAAAGTTTGAATGTATGTATGGCCATCCATACATACATCCAAATTTCAGCCATATCGGTTTAGTGTGGCGTGATTGAGTAACAAACATATGGATGTTTGTTACTCAATACGCCACACTAAACCGATATGGCTGAAATTTGGCACGGAGATAGGTTTTTTTAGTAATGTCCTCTGACATACCGTAACGGCGGGTTACTTTGGCTACTTTTTCAATTTTTTTTTTTAATTTTTGTTGAAACAAAATAAAGTCGTGATGGAAGAAATGAATATTATGAGAAAAGAAAAGAAAGATGATGGATACTAGAATATAATATATGTCGGCGATGATTAAAGTGTATTCAGTTAGATAGTGTCTGTTACTGTTCTGAATCATCCTGAAGTTTCGTTCGAATGTCCAACGACCAGTCGAGAACTGTTGGCGATCTTAAGAATTATTTTATTTACAAAGTTCTTAATTTTTAAAGCCATTTTTAAATAGCTAGAGGCAGACTTTTAATGTTTTTTTAAATAATTATTAACTTAAACTATGAAGAGTTGCAGTTTTATACGACTGCCTGAAAAAAGGAATATACTGTTAATTTCATTAATGATGATTTTGATGACTAAATATACAATTTTTGTTGCTTTTAATTCAATAGCATTACTCGATCGAAGGAAAATTTTAACTGTTCATTAAAAATTATTTTGTGTAACATTCTTACTAGTAACGAAAAAAAATTTTCCTTTGTGTTACATACATCTTTTTTCAAAGTGACTCACATATGCTAAATTTCTATTTGGCATTTCAATATTTTTTGTAAGGAGCAAATAATTATCTAGTGAATTGGTCCTATGAAACTACATTAAAAAACTTTAGTATAAAAAAAAATATTTTTAAAAAACCGACTTACGTGTACAAACTAAAATTATTTTATACTTTTAAGTGGTGGTTGAAGTTAATATTGTGTGCAATAAAGAATAATAAATTCTTTATTGCACACAATATTAAGATATATGTAAAAAAATAGGAGCTTACCCTAATAGGTATGTCTCTCCCAGACAACCTTATATGTGTAGGTATGTTATTTAAAAAATAAAACAGTTCAGCATCTGTTTTGTCGTTTTATTTAAAAATCCTGGGAAGAATTTTCCATCTAATTTGGGGTACTAGGGGAGTGCAGTTATTGTGGCAACATTAAACTCGAACTTGTCATGTGACGTCATCGTTACGTCATGTTATCTCTATTTCAGTCGCGGTTACACAGTACCTTGGTCTATTGCCTTCTCTGTCTACGATTTTAACCCTCCAAAATGATCCCAATGACCATAGAACAAGTATGTACTAGAATCTGCAACTGTGTATATCCGTGAAAAAACCGAGAATAAAGTGCGTGATACACATGCTAGTTACTCGCACAAAAGCATGCCAGTTACAAGCAAAACCGAGCTACTCGCATGTGTATCGAGGTTGTGCCAGTAACTGACGTGCCATTACAAAGCATACGAGTAGATCGCATGAATTTTTCCCCTTGAGGGCCTCTGATACAAGTACGTGAAACAGATCGTAATGTGTTGCCAGTAAATCACAACTCTCAACTATCTGCCAAAATCTTTTTAATTTTTGTGCTTGTTTTTCTTGTTTTTTGCCTAATATAATTGCGAGTTGTATTGTAACACTTTTTTCATAAATATTCATTTTGTGAACTTTTAGAAACGTTACGTACGTGGAATGTAGAAGTTTAGAAACCGACATACCATTCACTAGCATGTAAATCACGCGCTGACATTCTACTAGTACCTAGCATGCCAGCTTACCAGCACTTAGTATGTCATCTACTAGCATGTGTATTACGCGCTTAATTATTACAGTTTTAAGTTATAACAGCCCAAAATACTATTGTGTTTACCAACATTAACAGTATGATGGCTGGCAGAAATGTCGCACACGCTGAATAGGACAAAATATTGTAGCATATATTTCGCTTCACTCATTCATTTTGGTAATAGATGCTTTTGATGGTGATCTCTTTCACACTTAAACCATAATTTTATGAGTAGGTACCTACCCTTTAGTCCTATTTCCATGACTTTAGTCTTGACACTCTATGATGACAATTGACCACAGACATCGAGAGTCGACAGAGACCACAGTAACTGACAGTAACTTTCTAAACCGGAAAAGGGTTGGAAAAGGCGGAAAAGGAAGAACCAACATTGACACACTACTTGAAGAAGACCTAAGCGCCAAAGGAGGTGGGTTGATAAGGCCCAAAATCCGCCCCTCAGACACTCGAAAAAAAAAGTTCCAGATTCCAACAAATTGTAAATGTATTTATATACTTGAAGATATAAACTTTATTTTAATATAAAGTTTAGGTGATAAAAAAAATAGTAAGTTACAGAAAATATTACCCAAAAAGAGAGTGTTTCTTTTACTTTTCTTACATTTTCATACATTTTAGTCGTTTTTTAAGCTTTGATTTAATATTTTAGAATGAGGCGCTCCATGAACCAAAATAAATTAATACTCATATAAAAGCTTATAAAAAGGAGCATCATTATCAGTTACGTTTACCATGGTTCATGGAGCGCCTCATTCTAAAATATTAAGTCAAAGCTTAAAAAACGACTAAAATGTATGAAAATGTAAGAAAAGTAAAAGAAACACTCTCTTTTTGGGTAATATTTTCTGTAACTTACTATTTTTTTTATCACCTAAACTTTATATTAAAATAAAGTTTATATCTTCAAGTATATAAATACATTTACAATTTGTCGAAATCTGGAACTTTTTTTTTCGAGTGTATGAGGGGCGGATTTTGTTGCCTTATCAACCCACCTCCTTTGAAAAAAATTATTATTTTCATTTCTCGATACATTATATCAAATTCGAGAATTGTATAAGTTTTGATATTAAATAAAACATTCCTTTCACTTTTCAATAGTACAATTTATTATTTTTTAATTCTTACCAATACAAAAGTTAAAGTTCACAAGTAGGTACTTACAACAATTCGGGCTTTTACAATGCAAACGAAAATGAATAAAAAAATTACTGTACACGAAAAAAAAAATAGGTTATAATATCTAGTTAGTGCAGGAAGCAAGGTACCTTATTCTTAACCTATTTTGATTAAGTAATTTTTTTTTACAAATAAGTGAGATTTCTGTAATGCCTTCTAATAAAAAGAAAAATATTTACAAACTAGCTGTGCCCGCGACTTCGTTCGCGTGGAATAGTGACTTTTCGGGCAGCATATTTTGAATTACATATACCGTCGACGCTCAGGCGCGAGGCGTGTAGTACGTACTCTGTACGTTAAAAATGTTCGCCGTGATTCTTTAAATTGACATAACTTTTTTATTTATGAACCGATTGACATGAAATAAACACTAAATGTTAAGTGAAGCTTATTACAATATATTAGTGAAAACCGTATCTAAATCGAATAAGCCGTTTCTGATATTAGCGTGCACAAACACACAGACAAACAGACAAAAAAAAAATTAATTACAATTTCGGGTTCGGCATCGATATAATAACAACCCCTGCTACTTTTTTTTATATATTTCCATTGTACAGACACCACTTTTCTACAATTTTATTATATGTATAGATAAACACAACGTAACAATACAAAATTTAAAAAATAAAAATAATTAAATTGGGGCTAGGTAGGATAACATACTGGCTCACAAATAAAACAAATCTCAAAGAGAATTAGTATCAAATGATATTGAATAGAAAATTGATAAAATAATATTGACGATGGTACTAATTAGTTTAAACATTAGAGACAAATTATTTAATATTTCTGCAGAGCGGTGATGAGGCTGATGATTTATATCGAAAATGAAACCGAGGATTATGGCAGATACAGCTGAAATTACCTAGGAGAAAAAAAAAACAAAAAAATTAAAATGAAACAAAAATACATGCATTCCAAAAACGAATAAAAAAATTACTGTGCACGAAGAAAAAATTAGAACCTATCTAGTTAGTGAAGGAAGCAAGGTAGCCGACATAAATTATTGTGGACGCGAGTACTTATTATCATATTCACCCCAGCACATTATTATAAAATGTTTATAAGTATAATATTTTTATAAACATAATAACTAATATTATAATACTTTTAGTTCTAAAACTACCTACTATCACTATAATACTTACAAGTCATAACTTCTTAAGAGCCTACAGTATGCCAGCGTGCCACGTTTGATCGTCCTTATCAATAAAAATATTGAATCAATAATATTGAAAGAAATATATAGTAAAGTTGACGATATAGACTGAATTTTGTATGTTGTGAAAACACGATTGCTAAAAATTTTCTCGATAGAAAAAATTCACAAATTTCCCTCTGAATTTTACAAATAAATCGCAGTAGTCAATGAATACTTTACCTATACTAATAAAACTTAAAATATATACTCAACTTAGTACAATAAGTGTCCTATATGTACTATTTAAAATTAAATAATTTTTTCGTTATTAGAAATGAAATTCTGAAAAATATTGCGTGTGGGCCGACGGGCGACTCGTGTCCACCGCATGAATTCATTCACGCTCCGGCATTCGAACGGGGAACCCGCGTCGCTTGTTCTCACGCATACCTACCAGAATACGTATATTATCTAAGAAATTATAAGTGTAATGAAATGGGAAATAAGCGGAATAAGAAAAATAAGACGGAATTGGAGAATAGAAAATGCTAAAAACATGAATTGATTACTACAATAATAACTTTTTTGGCTCTTGCTGTGGAATAGGTACATAGTTTCATACACCTACCATCACTAAATATTAAGGTAGTTTTCCCAGTTAGTAGCCACGGTCACATTATTTTAGTAGTATAAACAAAAGACTAGTTATAGCCTATTTTGTTACAGAATGCAAATACATAGCTTCCTAAAGGTCTTCCTTAGGCTTCCTAAGTCTAAGACTAAGTCTAAGTCTTAGACTGAGTCTAAGACTGAGTCTAAGACTGAGTCTAAGACTGAGTCTAAGACTGAGTCTAAGACTGAGCCTAAGACTGAGTCTAAGACTGAGCCTAAGACTGAGCCTAAGACTGAGCCTAAGACTGAGCCTAAGACTGAGCCTGACTGAGCCTAAGACTGAGCCTAAGACTGAGCCTAAGACTGAGCCTAAGACTGAGCCTAAGACTGAGCCTAAGACTGAGCCTAAGACTGAGCCTAAAACTGAGCCTGACTGAGCCTAAGACTGAGCCTAAGACTGAGCCTAAGACTGAGCCTAAGACTGAGCCTAAGACTGAGCCTAAGACTGAGCCTAAGACTGAGCCTAAGACTGAGCCTAAGACTGAGCCTAAGACTGAGCCTAAGACTGAGCCTAAGACTGAGCCTAAGACTGAGCCTAAGACTGAGCCTAAGACTGAGCCTAAGACTGAGCCTAAGACTGAGCCTAAGACTGAGTCTAAGACTGAGTCTGACTGAGTCTAAGACTGAGTCTAAGACTATGGTCTAAGACTAAGTCTTAGACTAAGTATATATCTATGTCTAACACTAAGACTTAGACTTAGCCTTAGTGTGAGACTTAGACTTAGATTTAAACTTAGACTTAGTCTAAATCTAAGTCTAATTCTAAGTCTAAGTTTAATTGTAAATCTAAGTCTAAGACTCAGTCTAAGACTAAGTCTAAGACTAAGTCTAAGACTAAGTCTAATACTAAGTCTAAGACTAAGTCTAAGACTAAGTCTAAGACTAAGTCTAAGACTAAGTCTAAGACTAAGTCTAAGACTAAGTCTAAGACTAAGTCTAAGACTAAGTCTAAGACTAAGTCTAAGACTAAGTCTAAGACTAAGTCTAAGTCTAAGACTAAGTCTAAGACTAAGTCATAGTCTTAGTGAAAGACTTAGACTTAGACCTAGTCTTAGTCTTTGCTTAGACTTAGTCTTTGACTTAAACTTAGTCTTAGTGTTAGACTTATACTTAGTCTAAGTCTAATTCTAAGTCTTAGTTATTAATAATATATAATAATATTAGTTTCATTTTATTTCCATACCTATGTACTAGAGGTTCGTTAAAATGTATCATATACCCTATCGTACGGCGCGTGACCCCTGCCGCGTGATGAACTCGTGCGAGTGAGATAGCTGCAACTACGCGGTGCGGGCGGCTGCACGCTGGGTAGTGAGGCGGGGGCAAAATTTGGATTCCAGCTGGCATACTATAAGCTCTTAAGCTGATAAGTAGGTATAGGTAGGTACACGCCACGTTATTAATTTAGTAACATTTTTATATTATACCTATATTATTAAAAACAATCAAAGAGCTATTGCCGAAATATTTTCAATTCGATAGAACAAAAACTCTTTTGCGGTCTTCTATTTTTGAATTTTATTGATTGAAAATAGTTAAAGAGCCATTGTCTAAAGAATCTTGCACAGAAAGTGCAGGGTCAAGGCCGAAGGTCATTTTGATGACGTCACAGAACACTACACCTGTCATCAATCCCACGGAAATGTGGTAAAGCCAATCAGCAATTTTCTTCTGCTTGCTACTATTTTCTCCATCCATGGCCGATATAACTAAGGCCAGGATTCCCGCGCTCGCCTGCTTTAACAAGAAAGTTATTTAACGTAATATTTTAATAATGTTCGTTATATAATATCAAACTTCAGCTTCCCCAAAGGTTCTAATTGAAAGTCAAATTATCTTTTAAATTTAACTTGCAGTAGCATTGGCTTTTCTTAAATATTCCGCATTGATGTAACTTAAACGTTCTAATACCAATGGATTATTTGAATATTCAATTCCAAAAGCAGATATCACAATGTTTGTAACAGATATAACGAATATGAATATAACTATGATGTCATTGAGTACGACCGCGGAGGGCTGGTCTGCGTCGTCATTTAGGTCCAATCCTCCAATCGCTACGAACAGTAAGCCAACGAGAAGCTAAAACAATACGCACAAAACTTTGACTTAACTAAATTTTAGATTTCTACTTACCTAACTATGTCAATTTTAGATAAGCTTAAGTTCTATATCCTACAAACATACTATAAGTAAGTGGCCGTAGGTATCTTAAATCAAGTACCAATAGACATGAACGGAAAAAGTTAATCAATGTTTTAATGAAGCTTAGCTTTAGTAACTTAATGATTACATACAGATAAAATGTGTTGCACGAAATGTCCTAATATTTCGTACATTTGATTCATGATCCTTATGATCACTTTTTTAAGTTTAGCATTTAGTTCGGACCATTATACAAAAATGGTATATTTAATTCCTACCTAATCAAGTTCAATATATCTAGCTAGTGAAGAATCAAATGCCGAAACTAGAATATTTAGCACTGTGACTAAAAATGCAGTGGCTGTAGTTCCGTAGTTTATGTTAAGCGAGGAGGTTCGATGCCGAGGCTCATGGAATTTGCAGTCGCGAAGCAAGTTCAGTGATAGAAGCACCAGTCCCATCGCCACCTAGAATCTCTTAAATTTACCCATTGCGTTCCCAGTCTTTCAACCTTTTGAATTACCAGATTTTCAAGTTAACATTAGGTACGTGAGTAAATTAGGTAAAGGGTAGTACATACTATGATACTAAATTAAAATTAGTGGTCTGGCTGTTATTGACTCCCGTGGCACTTTCACCGTGAAATTTCCACGGGAGTCAATTTTATAGCCATTAATGTATAGATAAATAAAATGATACTATGTTAGTAGTAGTTGTTAGGCAAAAAAACTATAATTATAATATGATCCCATTTCCTTACCACTTTCATACATCCCTTTCTATTAAACACGTAAGGGCGCGAACAAGCCAAGGATGCCTCACTGCGATACCTCGCGGTCGCGGTTTAGCTCGCTACCTCGATGCCACCTCCATGTAAAACAAATGTATGCAAACAGACGAGCGCGAACATGCCGAGAAACATCGATGTGAACCGCGATGTATCGCAGTGAGGTATCCTTCGGCATGTTCGCGCTCGTCTGTTTGCATACATTTGTTTTACATGGAGGTGGCATCGAGGTAGCGAGCTAAACCGCGACCGCGAGGTATCGCAGTGAGGCATCTCTGGCATATTTTCACCCTAACGGTAGTGCATTACGTGGTGATGCAAAGATGTCACGGCCCTTAGCAATGGGTAATACCACACAGAATAAGAGAGAAAGTGAAAGAAAGAGAGAAAAGAGAGATATATTACAACTTATATAATTTACCTGTAAAATAATCGAGACCGATATAAGCACCAGCAGCAGCATATAGAACTCATGTTTAGGCCCAACTTGCAGCACGTACTTCAGCTGTGAGGCATTCGAAGTGAGAAGTGCAATATCCAGCATGCCCTGGGCCACAGTCTTCTTCGTGGCATATCGGTTAGCGTCGA
Source organism: Hipparchia sbordonii (assembly GCA_038048805.1). Classification (NCBI taxonomy): domain Eukaryota; kingdom Metazoa; phylum Arthropoda; class Insecta; order Lepidoptera; family Nymphalidae; genus Hipparchia; species Hipparchia sbordonii. Next base: position 3,363,621 of record CM076113.1, read on the forward strand.
GGCCTTTGACCTGGAAAAAAATAACGCCCATAAAACTTCTCAAAATAATGTACCTCAACCATGACACCCTATTTTCATACCCTAATTTCTAGAAAACATTATGGCACAATTTTTTTTTTTTAGTAATCTGTCTCTCACTTAATTCTTCAAATCGCTCTGATTTGCTATTATCATGTCTTGTCTTGGCTTTGAGATTGTCAGCTACAGTGTGACCCGAGGCGATTGGCCTACACTCTCGTTATTGGCTTAAATATAACAGAAAGAATGTCATTATTAATTCAACCAATCGCCACAACTGAAACTGCACCATCGACCAGCTGAACTCTACTTATTTACTTAAATAGGACATACTTATTGATTTTAACAATGACGAAATCGAACCTTGTTGGAGAATCAGAATTACCGACATATCTACTTAGTTCATCGTGTCGCGAAGCGAAAGTGTATAGGGGCATATCATTCAAAGAAGCGATAGATACGCGTTGGGGTTCCAAAGTGCTCTAAAGCTGCATCCGCACGCTTGGCAAACCTCGGCAAACCTTCACAAACGCAAACGTGCGGATAGAGCGTTTGCCATGGTTTGCCTAGGCTTGCGAGCGTTTGTGGCCGATCCATCGAGTGTCGGTCTTTTGATCGCAAACCAAAGGGAATTTGCCGCAAGCGCTTGCGTCTCCGTCCACACGTTTGCGCGCACTCAGTCTCGTTTGTGCACTGGCGGCGATTAGACGTGTCATTGTATTACGATTTACGTATCGCACCTTTAGAAATCTTCATTTTGTGAGTGGGTAAAAACGTAAAATGAATGACTGGTCGACTGAAGACTTTTGAAGACGATTTGTTTATATATAATTTAATTAATTAATTAGATTTATATATTAATAATAATAAGCGGCGACTCCGCACCGGAAAATGGTATATAATGGTATGGTAATAGGTGGATCGACACCATCAGGCGACCCTCAGGGAGCCACTGGGTACAGGTGGCGCAAGACCGAAGCCTGAGGAAGTCCATGCAATAAACAGTCCAGCAGTGGACGTCTATCGGTTGATAAAGAAAAAAAACAAAATATCTATTGAGTAGGTACATACTAGAATAGAGTAGAATATTTTTTTATTCAAATAAATAAACTAGGTAGGTACCAAGTGTTTTCGAACATACTACTAGCTACTACTACTAATCTATAATATTATACTAAAACTGTAACTGGACAAATTGTGCACATGAAATATGTTTTGAAAATTTTAATTAGAGGACGCTTTACTATCAACTAGATGACGTCCGCGACTTCGTCCTCGCGGATTAAGGTTTTTTAATTCCCGCGGAAAGTCCTTAATTTTCCGGGCTAAAATGTAGGTATGAGCTATCGCTATTCCACATTTCATTCAAATCGGTTCATTAGTTGTGGCTGAAAGAGTAACAAACATCCATCTATCCATCCATCGATCCATCCATATTCCATTTTAGTAGGATTATTGATCGATACTGAGCTTAAAACCTTTGTAAAAATAACTTAAGCCAAATAATAAAGCCGACACAAATTCGACGTCCGTCATGCTTGCCTGTTCAGAACATACAAACGCCCTCGCAAGCGTGCGGATGATTCCCAAATTCAAGGCAAACGTTTGTAGAGGTTTGGCGTTTGCCGTTTGCCACAAGCATGCGGACGCGGTATAACGGTGATGCTGCACTGTGGAAACCAACGCTATAAAACTGAACATAAGATCCCGAGGGAGTCACTGGATACGAGCGGCACAGGATCGTATTCTGCGGCGTTCCTTACAACCTAAGTCCACCTGTGAACGGCTATTACTTTAGAGGATGGTGACGAAAATGTCTCAAATGATCGAGAACTAAAATCCCTCTATACAATACAAATACAAGATGAGATAGATATAGTAAATAGTAAATAATAAATTGTAAAATAGTTACTGCTTCACATATTGCCGTAGCGGTATCTTGATTACTCAATACAAATTCATCAGTATTCACTTGGTTGGTACCATAGTCTGTTTTATCGTAACCACTTTTGTCCGTAACTTTGTCACCCATGATGTGATTATTTAGAACACGACCCAAATATTACTTTGTTTTCAGCTCAATATACGAGTTAGTAAGATTGCTTTCGAATTCAAACTAAAATGTTACATAGGTATAGCGGAAAAGATACCTAATTATAGTTTCCTTTTACCAAGGCTAATAAAATCCGGAAATCATGCATTAAGTAGAGTTCTTACTGAATTTGTTGTTACTTACAAATTTGTAGAGATACTCGTATCATTGATGGCTATTAAATATCTATAACGGCAATTTTTAAAACTTAGCTTTATGAGAACATTGAATCAATAGTGTATACCTACGAATATTCACGAAGGCCTAGAATAGTAAAAGGCTTAAGAAATTGCAGATGGAAATAATGAAATTAAAATGCTTTAAATTGTAATTACTTTTGATGAAAATGAGATAGTTATTTTTATCAATTCTCATACCTAATAAAAATAGAATGTGAATTTGAAATCATTTACTAAGTACTTTCTAAAAAAAGATCGATATAAGTACGTGGTTGTAGAGTATTATATGATGGATTAGTTAAACCCTGAATTATGGAATGTATCTACAAATACTTTAAAACCAAATCGTAGTTTAAAACACTAACACACCGCGCTTTTGAGCCATTTCAGCTCTAAAACAAAAATTGTACTAAGCATTATTATTAACTCTACCAGCTTTTATAAAAAACTTGGCTACACAAAAGCTCAACAGACTTACCGCGTTCCTTAACCCCGCTGGGAATATAGATGCCATTGTAACACCTACTTAATAATTATAAATAATTTAAAAAATAAGCGTTAAAGAACAATAACATTTAAATTAACTAATTCAAAGAAGTATTAAGTATATTCAGTTTCATATAAAAAATTAAGGTTTTCATTGTTTTGTGTGAGAATGCAAGAGACAGTACGTTATGTCGTCGTTCGATGACACGAAGTAAAATACGAAAAAATCGATTTGGTTACTAGACAACGGTAAACAAAACAATAAAATTTAAATATCCTCCTACCTACTACGGTTGCAAAATTACGTAATTTTACCGAAAAAGCTAGTAAAATACGGATATTTTACGGTAATTTATATATATTACGGTAAAATTACCGGCTACGTATGTATGCTGAAAAGTATAGCGGGGGGTGAGACGAGCGTGTAGTTGCAACATACTTACGTACTGCGAGTCGCGTGGCGCGACTCGCACGATGCGACGTTGCCGTTTAGTGCAGTTTGCCTTTATGTTTTGCGCTGTTGCCATTCCGACTGAACAGTGAGCATTCGGCAAGCCGATCGGCGATCAGTTGAATTGTTTTGACTGACTGCACTATACGTGCAGTTAGTAAATTATATGCCACGAAATCATATTAGCCGCGCGGTCACAATAGTTTTGTTAGTAAGACTTAAATCGTATTTTACCCAATTTTACCGTAATTTACGTAATTTATTTATATTTTACGTAAAATATGGTAAATTACCGAATTTTACGAAAGTAATATTACCGCTTTACATCCCTACTACCTACCCAAACTGTGTTATTACTTTAGAATGATACTACAATTTGTAGTAAATTTGTTAACGGTATGCGAGCCTTAAATTCGAATTTCGTAAAACCGTAGATAGGCGTTAAATTACTAATCTCTACTATGGTACTGAATAAATTCTTTTTTAATGAATTTAAATTGTAATTTTTTAAATGTTAACGGTGCGACTGAAAACTAAAAGGTCGCAGGTTCGAACCCCACCCGTTGCGCTATTGTCGTACCCACTCCTAGCACAAGCTTTCCACTTATGTGGAGTGGAGGGGATAGGAGGATATAAGTCAACTTCAGCTATATTCTTTAAAAAAAAATGTTTGCTCTACTTACTCTATTTAAAGTATTTTTCTCTACTTGGGTTTATATTTTCACCAACCATGCCTACCTAAGTCATCATCTCAGCAGGAGGTATCTTTTTTACGTAAGTAGGTATAGCCCCTAAATATCCTTTACCCAATCCCTTATCTACCCAATGTCATTTCCATCTATAGGTTTTTCCTAAAACTTTGTGAAAACGAAATTGGTAGAAAGCGTCACCTAACTTCGCTTAGGTAACTACTTAGCCCATAAAAGATAAGAGAACGTCGCGTTGGTGAAACTGAAGGGCATTAGTTAATAAAACTTCTCCAACAGAGGCGGTTTGAAGCAACTTCTCTCCAATCCCTCAAATTCCTAATATTATCCTCTTCTACTTCATCTGTCCACCGGTTGATGTTTAGCTACTTTTTCGGGGCTCTACGTCAAACGTCAATGCACTGCACATGTCCTGCCCATCGATTTATGAAGGTAGTTGTAAGTAAAAATGTAATTTCGTTTTATTATAGGTAAGTAAAACTGTAAGCACATATCTTATATGAAAAGAAACCAACAAATATTAAGGTTTTATTGTAAGATACATTAAAATTCAAACATTGTGTTCATTGTTATGCATCTAGTTCACAAATAATTTTTTTACCGCGATTTACTTAGGTACCTACCTTTCTCTGGCTTGTTACCTCAACCCTGGTTGTAAAGTTAAGTTAATAACTACTTTCCTCAAAATTGCCTCAACAGTTCAACTCATTATAGGCACAACTAGGTACCTACATTTAAACAGCACAAAGTAGATTAGATACCTACCCATAGAGTCAACAGCTCAAATTCAGAAATCGAAAACTTTAAAACTCGCGCTCTATCGCTCTACCTTTTATTATTAAATAAACTTTATTAAATAGTTTAATTAAATTTATATTATATTTTGCAATTTAAAATAAAACATAATTAATAGTTTATTAAAATTACTAAAATCCGGTATTAAAGAATATAATTATAATGGTTTATAAGATAACGTCCGATCCGAGTCAACTCATCACTCAAGAACTTTTCCCTTTTCGTTTTCTTCCCGCCCGCGCCGCGTCGTTGATGTTGTGTTGTCAATCAAACAAAAATATTTTCTATGCGTTGTGCACTATTAAATGTTTAGATTTTTTTTTATATCAACGATGTATCATATTTTAAACAATTTTAAATGTAATCTGCTTGTTCTTAACCTGATTATGTTAAAACTTTGAGTGTTTTAAAATTGGTGGGAAGTGTTTGTGAGAAGTCGCAATTTGCTGTGTATCTATTGTTTTGTTTTGATATTTCCAAGAGCGGTTAATAAATCAACCAAATGCTGCCTTCTATGCCAATTTTATTTACTAGGGATAGCCAAGATGCATTTGGGAACAAAATAGTGCCCAGCACAAGTTATTTAAACCATAATATTCAAACAAACACTATCGCTCAATCAGAGGTGAGTCAGAGTAAATGTTATTTTATGTAACTTTCTTGTAGTTTAATTCAAATACTTCGATAGTTTTTCTATGTTAAGTAGTACTTCGCTTGTTTTAGACGATTTAAAGTGTTGAATTTTCTCTAAAACTTATGAAATAAATAGCCTTCAATTAGGCGTACTTTTGCGTTGCAATGTCTGCCATCTTTCTTGTCGTTGTTAATCGTATTTATAAGGTTTATTTTGTTTAAGGATCCTTTATCGACGCTAGAAAATAAACCACGAAACGAAAAACCAAATGAAGCAAATAATAAAACAAATATAAATAAAAAAGAAGAGCAATCAGATTCTAAAAGTGATGAGAACCTCAAGGAAACAGGTAACTAATAATATCGAAGTATTTTAGTTGCATATTAAATATGTCTATGACATTATGAATGACCCTAGAGTTAGCCAAATCACCTATAATTTAAGCAAAATCTAACAAATAATAATTCCTTAAACAAATTATTATTTTAATTTATTCAACAGTGACCTTTAAATGCAATGGATTTTGTGTTTCTGTACTTTGCACTGCTGTTAAACATGTACTAAAATATACCTTTTACCAATAACTTATTGATAAATCTAGGTAGATTATAATTATATAGGTTATATGTAATTTTTTATACTAAACCAAAACTACACTTACACACTAAAATTGAAGAAATACTTCAAAAGTAGAGCATACTTTCTATTGGTTCAAACTTTCTTTGTAATGATTATCATTCATAGAAATAACAGTAATACACTGTAATTGTTTTGCGGAATAATGAAATCTTCTATGAATATATGTATAGCATAATAAAAGTGGACCTTGTTGGTCTAGTTGTAGCTGCTGGTCTTGAGGTCCTGGGTACAAGTCCCACATAATCACAAAAAAGCTATTGGGGTTTTCAGATAAGAAATTCTCAGTATGCTAGGTTCTCAACTTTCTTTTGGGTGTAACTTTGCCCCTAAGGGCATGAAAAGCTTTAATCCTGATCCATCTACTACTGAAGTTGAGGGAATAGTGAGTGTACCTTTTTTCACATATACTTGAGCACTATAATATCTCCTGTGTAATTGGTTAGTCATCATGCATCATGCTCGTGAACGGGTTCCACCAACGGGAATGGGTCTGCTTTCTGTCTGCTCGTCTTAATATGCATTGGATTGTATTTATTTGTATTTGTATTGTATTTAGTTGTATTTGTATTATATTGAACTTAGGAAAATTCATTGTGGAAGCACTGTACTATACATAGTATAGTTTCATTAACAATTGTAAAAATTTTATTTTTTTGAAAAGAGCAACCGCCGAGTTTCTTGCTGGCTCTTCTCGGCAGGAAAGGCATTCCGAATCAGTGGTAGATTCATTGACAATTCAAAAGTGCTTGTAAAAGTTTATTTGAATAAAAAATATTTCTATTTCTATTTCATCATTAAGATTGGCTACTTCAACGACAGTTGACTGTCAAACCAGAGTAATAGAGCTTAAAGAGACAGGATTTTTATGAATTGTTTTGTTTCAGCATTCGTTAGGGCTTATTATACAAAGATACAGTCAAGATTTGCAACACACTTAACAGATCCAAAAAATAAGTTTGTACAATTCAGAGAGATTTTGAGAGCCTTTGACCCATCGAAGGAGACACCGGTAGGCTTGTATAAGAAAATTGAACAACTGTTTGGTGCAGAACACAACGACATTGTGGAAGAGTTCCTCTTATTTCTTAAGCCCTGTCAAGCAGCTTCCGTTGGTAGATTCATGGACCATTTTATGCTTTCACAGATGACTGTTTTTATAGAACTGTTACAAGTAAGTTGTATGTATTGAATAATATGTGTTGTTGTGACATTATAATATATAACTAACATTTTCAACAGTTGTATGAATGTTATTACTATTTAGCTTATGATTTTGCACAGCGAATAATATTATTTTAGTTAAACATATTCTGGACTTATTGTAGTTACATACGTTTAAGCTTTAAAAAATATCACATGCTTCATCTGTTGTGGAAACACTGTGTGCATAGCATAGTTTTGTTAACCATTGTAAAAAATTTTTTTTTTGAAAAGAGCAACTGCTGAGTTTCTTGCCGGCTCTTCTCAGCATAATCTGCATTCCGAACTGGTGGTAGATTTATGACGTGTCATAAGAGCCACAAGTTGGCCTACATGAAATAAATAAATTTTGATTTTGTCATCCTTGACATCGTGAGGAATCCTGCACATCTTAGAATTCTTGTATTAAATTCTTGAATTAATGTTCTTAATGGTGTGTGAAATTACTAATTTGGCCTTGTGCCCGCATTGTGGACTATGGCCTATAAATCTTCTCTTAAGCTAAAATCTATAGACTGCACTCTTGCTCAGCTCAGACTCAAGACAGAATTAAAATGAGTCAGATTTTTGTCAGAGCATATTTGTGCCTCATTTTAACCTCTATCTTGGGTCTGAGCTGAGTCAGAGCACTCTCTATAGGTCTTAGCATGAGAGTAGAGCTGAGCTGAGTAGTGAGTTGCTGATGATAGCCTAAAGATATAAATTATTTTGCAGTCAACATTGAGTCGCAAACCAACAGTGCTCAGGAAAGTGATTCGCGCAATAACAACTGGCATCAACAGTGATAACAGTACAGATATGAAGTCGAGGGTCTTGCCGCATCTCAGGTCGAACCCGCGCCTCACGCAAATGTTCAAGACTCTATTCCCTGACGAGCGACCACCAGACAGGTAAGAGCATTTCGTTGAGCTGTGTAGGAGCACTAAAATTGACAAGAGTCAATGCAATTTTTCAAAAAGACAGGTGTCATTAGTTTGACTTGTGTGTCTGTGTGTTTGTGTGTCATAGATAGTTTAATTATTTTTTTATATCAAAAATTATGGGATTGATGGGATTCAAGCCCTTACTGATAGAATTCCTTTGAAGAAATCGGCCACACCTCCAAATTATAATTTAATAAGAGCCATATAAAGACTTGCGGTCTTGTGAGCCTCTAGAAATATTTCGTCAAACACAACTATATTATGGGTATTTGGAAGAAGCTGTCTGAAATAGTTTAAAAACCGGCTTTAGATGATAATATTGTTTACAGCGTATATGACACAGGCGCAGATGTTCTAGTAGACAGTTTCCTGGAATGTGATAAAGGTTATGACGTGTGGGAATTTGAAGACAAAGACAATACGAAGAAAGCGGACGCCAAAGTCCTAGATTCAGAGGTAAGCGCAAAATTTTATGGAAACAATCAGATTTTCAGGTCTCAAATTAGTGCTATCCTTTTCCTGTGAAAGCGAATGTTGCTACTGCTACGTTTCAAAGGATTTGTGTTTGCAACCAAACTAGCCTCAGTATATTTTCATTAATAAACAAGATAAAAATGTCAAATCATTTTCTTTACAGTACTTACATGGTCGAGTATTTCTTCAACATGGAAGACTTTTACGCACAGCGTGTGTCACCTATCCATACAGTAAGGAACCGTATAGATCTCACGCCAGAAGACTCGCTCCCGATCATTGCCTTTCACCGCCTGAATCAGATTCTGAACGTGCATCACCCAAAAGAAATAATAAAAATACATGTAAAATACCCCAGAAGAGAACAAGAAAACAACTTAAATCACCCACAAAAAGTGCCAAGGACGTCAATGATAATACTAAAAAAGATTGTATTACAATTCCAATAAATAATGCTAAAGTTAAATCAAAACATCAGAAAAGTAAACAAAACAAAAAAGAGGAAGTAACGCATAAGAAAAAAGAAAGCATTAACAAAAATTCGTGTGTTAAAAAAGATTATGAACTAAAAGGTAAGCAAAACAAAGTAGATATTAATGAATTAAAACTTAAGCAACTCAAAGAAGCGAAAGTCGAAAATAGAAACTGGACAAGGGATGAAGATAAAACAATGTTAGAAGTTTTAAAAGGAGAACCTGGTTCTGAGCAAGTGTTTATTAGGATAAGAGAGTTGTTGCCTCATCGGACAACAACAGAAATCAAAGAAAGATTTTGCCATGTTATGAACCTTTTACAACAAATGGCAGTCAATGAAGTGACATAGTTATAGGTTGAATGAATTTAAATTTTACAGTTAAAGTGGTATTTATAATTTTATATAAATTAAAGTGAATATTTTTATCTATTCGTGTTTTTGACTGATCTCAACCCTGAAATTTTGTAGATATTACGGGTAAGCGTCAAGATGACTGACCAAAGTGACCGATCAGCGTCAAATTTTTCCAGCATTTAGTACCTATTTAGTACTATTTAATACCTTTGTTTAAATATTTAGTACCTCAATAGTAACAGAGAAATTTAATTTACTAAGTGGTCAGCCATCTTGACGTCAAGATGACTGACCACTTTTGAGTTTCCCCATAAGGGCTTAGTATTGTGCATATGTTTCTGCACTATAATTTAGTACCTATTTGGTACCTACACATATATTTTTTCCAGAATTTTTTGACAAAAAATAAAGATTTTATGAATAGATCAAGTTTTTCTATACAAATAACACTATGAAGTATGCAATGAGAACAAAGGGAAAAACTGCCAAGTTTTCACTACAGATGTCGCTCGTAATGCTCAGCCATGAATAAACGTACATAAACTAAATCCACGCGAGCGAAGTCGCGGGCATCAACTAGTTTCTTATAATTATGTACGTTTATTCATGGCTGAGCATTACGAGCGACATCTGTAGTGAAAACTTGGCAGTTTTTCCCTTTGTTCTCATTGCATACTTCATAGTGTTATTTGTATAGAAAAACTTGATCTATTCATAAAATCTTTATTTTTTGTCAAAAAATTCTGGAAAAAATATATGTGTAGGTACCAAATAGGTACTAAATTATAGTGCAGAAACATATGCACAATACTAAGCCCTTATGCGGAAACTCAAAAGTGGTCAGTCATCTTGACGTCAAGATGGCTGACCACTTAGTAAATTAAATTTCTCTGTTACTATTGAGGTACTAAATATTTAAATAAAGGTATTAAATAGTACTAAATAGGTACTAAATGCTGGAAAAATTTGACGCTGATCGGTCACTTTGGTCAGTCATCTTGACGCTTACTATTACGGGTGCTCCCGATGCTTTATATTTTCATATAATACATTTATATTTTTATTTGGCATCTTTTAATGATTTTTTTGTTCAAACTAATTATTACTCTATTTTAAAGAATTTCCTAAAAATTGCAATCTTTTTTCGTGAATATTTCTTCTAATTCTGGTGCGACTTCCATCAAGCGTCTTAAAGAATGTGCTCTGTCATGTGCGAAGGAACTGTCACTTTTTTGAAGGTCTGTAGGAGTGAGGGCACCGTCCATAACATTAAATTTAGTATCGGCATCTTGGGAAAATAGTTTAAATATTTTTTCTACCTCGTCATCCGAAAAGCAAGTACACATAAAATCAAATTCTTGGTCAGAGTATTGCGTACCTATATCTCTTGTTTTAGATTCAGCCTTCACGGGCGCAGGTGGGGTAGATAGTCTTTTTTGCGCATTCTTTACTAATTTTTTTATTGTATTAATGGTGCAAGTTTTATAATTAGGTAAATTAGGCTCATCAAATATAGACACAGTTCGCATATAGATCGGTAGGTGTTCTTCTAAATGTTTCTTAGCTTTTTTAGCACACTTGCATCGTTTGGGGATTATATACTCCAGATAACTATCCCATTTAGGTTCACGTTCGTGTTCTAATTCTTCGTTTCTGGATTTTATTTCTTGACCATAATCCCTTGTTGTCATCGGTGTTTCTTCAGTTGTTTCTTCTTTAGGTGGAATCGGAGTAGTTTTCTTTGTTGGGCTTTCTAAAGAATAGGCTGGTTCACGTTCACGTTGCAAATTAACGTTGTCGATTATTGAAAGTTCATTTTGTAATACTTGCATTAAAGAACTTTCTAATTTCAGTTGCAGTAGCTGATCAAATGACGTACATTTGACGGGGATGTCAAATTTGTAGTCATGATCATCAGCGAGATCATCATCATCTCCACGATGACCATCAAGAAATAATTTAACTTTGTTACTAAAACTTTCGAAGTTATCGCAAGCTGCATATATATAGTGCTTATTAATGACAATAACTGGGAACTGTGATGCACTAGATGTGCAATGCTTTGGACACAGATCTTGATCTAATTGTGGTTTATAACCTTTATCACAAAAGAGAAAAAATGGATGAGGCTTGGGTACAGGAGTATGAAAAGTGGGTTCCTCTGGCACAAAAATACTTTCAATACTTGGATTTTCCATAGCTTCGCTAAGTTGTAAAAGCATCAATTTTTCCATATTTATAAAAAAATCTGCTTGTTCCGGCAAGGTATTCAAACAATATTTCACAAATAGTTGAAATTTTTTTACCACACAGCAAATCTTTTTTTGCCACATCCTTATAAAATTTTGTCTTTGCACTTCCTTCTCTTTTGCGAGTCGAATTTCAAAATCTTGCATTTGAATTCGCTCAGATAACATTTTAACAGTTTTTTTATGTTCATGTTTCGACTGGTCAATTTCCTTTTTGCACTCTTCTCGCTCCTTTAGAGCTACATATACTTGACACGCTAAATTCTGGCATTCTAAGAAAGCGCGCAACCTTTCTATAGCAACAAGTTTCTCTACATTAATATCATGAAGTTTATTGCCTAATTCCGTTCGAGTATTTTCGACTTTGGAAATAAATAAGTCTTTTTGTCTAGCTTTTTCTTTTAGAAGTCTAATAGTGTACCTGTCATATAACATAGTCGCTTGTTGTTTGAGAAGTTCTGCATATTGTGCGGACAATCTGGTAAATTCTTCCTCTTCTACGCGCTTAATCTCTTTTATAGCAGCATCAAATAGCAAACTCTCTATACTGGTTATTGATTTGGTATACAATGTGCTGAATTCGTGGAAAGCCTGCTGAATCTTAGCTGTGTTTTCTTTAGCTTGTTCTCTCGAAGTTTCATCCCATTGCCGGCTGCAACTGGCTTCTATGGTTGCCTTCCAATTCAAGTCGCTTTCCAGGAGAAGTCTGCGTTTTTCTTCTTCCATTGCCTTATGATGATCACGAACGATCTTATCTCCAAAGTGGTCAATGCCGCTGAACCCCAATTTTTTTATATATTCCTTTTTTATGGGTTTCATCACAGCCCTTCCCTTTAGTAACTCTTCCGGTGGTACGAACCAGTCACTTCCGCCTCCTTTCATGGGTGGTTCGAGGCCAGCAAGTACTTTCAGTTTTGGAGTCATAGATTTAAAGTAAACGTTCGCGAGAGGTTGTGTCATTCTCTCTTTCATAACGGTTTGTGTTGGGACTTGCTCCACTTCTAAGTAATGTTTTCTAAGATAATAATTTTCACTTAATTTGGACATAGTAATAGATGATCGCGTGTTCTTCGCTGCTTTATAACAAGTATATAATCACTACGTGCTTTATAAAAGATATATATAAAAGTTTCTTAAATTCAAATCAAATGTCAAAATTAACTATCGTTTGAAGGTTTGTTTACGGTCGGTCTATGGTGTAAAAAAAGAATATAATAAATTACTTATAAACGAAGTGACAGAAACGAAAAATTATATTCTCTTTGCTTGTATAAAGTTTATAATATCTGGTGGGAGGCTTTATAGCCTTCGCTAAAAAAATGCTTTAGCCGTAGCTAGTTGCCACCGTCAAAGACGTGCCGCCAAGCGATCTAGCGTTCGCGTGTAGAAACCGATTAGGGGAATGGGTTGTTCTTACCAGGACAAAGGCTAAATAAATACCTGATGATCCACGGAAACGTTTTCACGCAAAAAAAAAATACGCTGGTGAAAGGATACTATCATCCTGATTTTTATCATGTTAAATAGGTATAGGCACAGATTTGGTGTGTAGAGTTACTAACTGATTAATTGAAAGAGATGTTTAACTTGAAATAACTAAGTAAAAGTAGAATAAGGCAAAAGTTTGAATTTTTCATTAATAAAATGACCAGCGAGATTTACATGGAGCAACCGGTGAAAAACTAGTTTTCAACAGCTACACAACCAGACACATGACAATAATATTAAGCCTCGATGGCCTAACGGTTAAAGACTGAAAAGTCGTAGCTTCGTACCCCACCACTTGAACTATTGTCGTACCCACTCCTTGCTCAAGCTTTCCCCTTATTTGGAGGGGATAAAAGTATATTAGTCAGCTGAGTTAAGCTGAAATCAGCTTAACTGATATTTTTTTTAAGAAAAAAAAAAGACGTGTGGTAAAAAAAGCTATTGCATAGCATTTTTTATCAACGCCATCTAGCGGTGAGAGGAGTCCCGTGTCAGGTTATTTTTGTTACGGAATTTCTGAATTCGGTCTCCACGCTCAAGGCCCGCGATAGAAGCTATGCAATAGCTTAAAAATGTACCTTTCTTTTCCGTATCATAGACACACGGGGTATGTAGCCCAATGAGGAAATGCAGCAAATACTTGTCAAATGTCAGCTCAAACTATGAACTCGTGGATCTATCATTTGACCGGATATATCTAAACTTAATCGGAGGATGTTTTATTATCGATACTGAGCTCAAACCAATTTTTTTTTTAATTTTTTGTCTGTCTGTGCGCACATCACGCGAAAACTACTGAACGGATTTGAATGAAATTTGGTATAGTGGTAACTGATACTCCAGGATACTTTTTATCCTGATAAAAAATAAGGTTTATCTGGGATAGGGGGATCAAAGTTTTTATCGATTTTGCTCCATAACTTCGTCAAATCTAAACCGAATTTGATAATTCTTTTTTATTTTAGATACTAGCTTGCGACTTCGTTCCGCGGGAACACTGTTTTCAGTTATAAATAGAAGGAAGCCCTCGCAAAATATGAAAATTGATATGTTGATCCATTTCTACGTGATTGAAGGACTAACAAACACACTTTCACATTTGTAATATTGGCAAGGACTTCATAAATGGACGCATGCAAGATTCTACCCACAAACTTTTGTCAAATTAAATACATACGTAATGTAAAGGAATAAAGTCAACTTTTCAATTGATAAGTTGTGTGGGTTGACTCTTTATTGCGTATGTGCATCCAAGATGTCACTTTAAATCATTTCATTTTAGTTAGAAAGGATCATTGAGGTACTCCTATGGAGTGGCCCTATTTACAAAATGAGCGTGACTACCCATGGCACATAAGATGGCTATTTCTTTACCTTTATAGATTTTACTTCCAGAAAATAGATAGACTTTACTCTTGGCGATTAAAATGGCGTCCGCGCCGGTAAATATCCGGTCAAGCTCATGACGTCACACATTGTTGTGATAAATAAGTATTCAGCAAACATATATTTGTCTTTCTTTGCATATGCAGGTGTCGCTTAGTTAAAAAGAGACAACATACTATTGATATATATTTGTATAACCTATTCTGCTATAATAGAATAGGGCCACTCCATAGGTGTATGGATAAATAAAATAAAACAGCATTATTGGACTATAAAAATCTTTTTATTCAATAAAAATTACTGCGATATTGTGTAATGTCGGCACATGCCAACGTCGCCTACTCACACGATCTGACAATTACAGGTAACAGTTACATATCGTAGGATCATACGGCCCGGCCGCGCGGGCGCTTCCAAACACAACAAAACATAAGCGAATCAAATTATAATGATTGAATTATAAAATAAATACATTTACATTCGGAGTTGCGACGCCAGTCAGACTGGTCCGTCTGTTCTATTGTCTATGAAATAATTTTCGAAACTGTGTTCGTGCACGCAATACCTTTTCCAAAACAGCCATAATAATTCATTTGTCATGGGGTAAGTCCGTAAAATACGTACACAAATCAATAGGTAATTTTGTGAGGTGATAATTTATTAAATTATAATTATTTCACTTCAAACATAATATACAGAGTTAATCTCCTTTAAAAGATTGTAGAGGGTCTCTGTCATAACTCCTAATACCACCGAAAATGAGTTTTTAACCGAAGAAAAAAAAGGAGGTTCTCAATTCGTCGCATATATATATTTTTGTCTTAAATAGTTTTTGAGGCTACACTAGGACAGAAATACATTATTGGATTGAAATTGCTAGTTTTATTTAGAAAACTTTTTAAGATTGTCTTTTTATAAATACATATTATTGGAATGTTCAGTCACTATCCAGTTTTTGCTGCAAAATATAAAACTATCAATTGCTCATAATTAATTTTCGGCCGAGGAATCATTTGATATACAGTTTACCTCCCCTACAACCCTTAAAATGGGATTGCAACATTTTAACAATGATTTCTACTAGATAGATGAGTTATATGCTCACAAAACAAGCGAAAAAAAATGTTCCGAACAGCGCGACCCACCGCGTGGCACTTATTTTTAGGTTTTATTATTTCACTTCATTGCTAAATGATGTAAAAGTTAATACCAAAAAATATTTGATGAAAAGATGGATTTTTACAAATTTTATTAGTCCCACGTATGCGAGCCGCGCTCAATATTCATGACATTAATGAATTGTATGAAAAGATGGAAACTGTATTTTAAGCATTTTTAATTACACACGTCATTACAAAATATAAGTATATAAATATAAAAGAAAACATTAAGTAATGAAAATGGGATAGAGGATAACACGGCAAAAAAGTATATGTAACTGTTGAAAAATAACATGCAACGTATTTTACGTACCGGCCCCAAAACGTACTCCTAAAAGTATATTTATAAGATAATTCTTATGTGATAACGTCAGTTCTACGACTGCAGAGCGTCCGGTGCGTTCACTGATTGCTGCCGGAGGGGGGTTCGACGCACACGGCACTTAACTGTAGAGGTCGTCGTCGCCGCCCTCCTCCTGGAAGGTGGGTTGGTCCCCACCCGACGTGCCCGTGCCGCCTGACGCCGCCCCTGACGTTGGGAATCTGTAATGAAATACATTTAAAATTAAATAAAAATATTCTGTACTAATTGATGCCCGCGACTTCGTTCGTGTGGATTGAGGTTTTTGATTCCCGCAGGATCTGTCTTATTTTCCGGGATAAAAAGTAGCCTATGTGTTATTCCAGACTATAATCTAGTTCCGTGTAAAATTTCATCCAAATTCGTTCAGCGGTTTTTGCGTGATTAACAAACATCCAAACATCCACACTTTCACATTTATAATATTAAAATAATAGGATTGTACACTAAATAAAGAAACAACATATCAGAAGTTAAAAGTTAAATACAAATAGAGTACAATAGGTGGCCTTATCGCTAAAAAGCATTCCACTTTTAATAACTTACTCTAATAACTCCCCCCTCAAACACTAATCTCTCCCAATCCGATGGATGGGAAAATCCGCCTCAACCAGAGAGATCAGACAGAACCGATACGTTTACGAACCTTTACGTGCTCTTCGAAGCACGGGGGTAGCACGCCATACACTTTATAACTCCAGGCTAGTACTGAGAATTTCTCGATAGAAAGATCAAATACATTTATTGGCCCGACTTGGGAAAACGAATCCAGGTCCTGCTATAAACATGCTAGCCACTAGAGCAACGAGGCAATTAACGCTTAATATAATGACCTGAGATGAGCCCAATGGCGTCGTGCAAGGAAGGCACCGGTACGTGTTCTTAGATCCCGGAGCCCTCCAATATGCGCTGAGGGTGGCCACCGAGGGGGTTTTAGTAGGTAAAAATCCTACATAACCCGACTTTTCCTCCCGGAGGTCGGGTATCTTAAGATTTCTCCCCCGTTAACAAAAAAAAAAGGGGTATAATGACCTGAAGTTGGTGCCAAATCCTCGGCTCTGCTGCAGCGTCTGCGCGAACATCTCGTACTTGCGGATGTCGTTGTCGGACACGGAGCGCCGCGCGAACTTCATCGCCTCCTCGAAGTGCGCGCGGCTGATCTCCGGCACGGGGTCCTCCTCATCCATCTGAACAAACAATACATTCAGTTCATCTTAACCACTACATCACTGAGCCATTAATAGACAGTCTCCTCACAAACGAATAAAGTTTAGGACATAGTCCACCATTTATATTATGGATACCTTGGCTTGATCAGGCCTACAAGTACATGGCGTACCTCTTCCAAGAGCCTAAATTCAGAGAGTGCAAAGTGAAGTTACGTAAAAGAATGAGAAAAGTATAGGTGAATAAGACGGTAGGTAAGTAGCGCTGTGTCAATCTGAATTGCACTTTATTGAGTGGTGAGTCACTTCCATAATAAAATTAAACAACAAGAAAAAACATAATAATACTGGACCTTGGGTGTAATGCAAAATTCACGATAAAAGTGTCTGGAGGAAACCTATATATACGAGTAAACAAACTAATACATTGTAATTTATGTGTTAGACCATTAATATACAGCCTAATTTTGCTTGCAATAATTTGCTTTCGTTTGCTCACGCGGCAGCCCGAGCGTGCCCGAGCTAAATGCGATCAATTTAATAAAAATATTGTACTCCCTCGCTCTTATACGCGCGTAGCGTGTTAGAAAAGGACAGATAGATATTTTTTGTCTGATGACAAACACGAGACTGAAGTGTGACTGGTAACCTTATCGCGTTTTGGTTTTCTTTCGGTTCGGACAATTTTTAGCGTTGACACGAAGTCCATAGTATTATTATGTCAATGATTAAAGTGGCAAATGTCCCAAAATAACTCAGCAACAACAAATAAACAACGAAGATATTACATATTTTATTATCTGTCTAAAAAGTGAACTCACGTCCATGACAGCTGCGGGCTGCTGCTGCTGGCGCGCGCGCTCGCGGTGTATCTCGGCCTCGATGGCCTGCCGGATGGCGAGCTTGCACGCGCGCTGGCAGATCTCCGTCAGGTCCGCGCCGCTGAAGCCTTGCGTCACCTGACCAAATACACTTTCATTTACATTTGTAGTCTTGTGTCACCTGACCAAATACACTTTCATTTACTACCTCAATAGCCCAACGGTTAAAGGGGCGGACTCAAAACTGAAAGGTCACAGCTTCGAATCCCACCTGTTGCACTATTGTCGTACCCACTCCTAGCACAAGCTTTCCGGTTATTTGGCGGGGAAAGGAGGATATTAGTCAATTACACTTTAGCTGACATTCTTTAAAAAAAATTACGTTTGTAGACAACTATAAAAAGGTAACCGAAATTCGGTCGGGACGACATTATTTATGACGCCTTTTCGAACCAGTGGTATTTCAACTTGACGATTTATTTCAATAAAAATAATATCCTTTTCTCACTAGTGACCATTATAAGGCATCACACGTTTATTGTGTGATGTCTAATAATGGTACAGTAATGGTAATGGCTAGTAGGTAGATGGCAGATGGTAATGTTTGCAGACCCCCACTAAGTGGACCGACAAGATAAAAAGACTCGCAGGAAACGGCGTGGAAGTCCTTGCTAGAGACCTTTGTCCGGCAGTGGATGTCCATCAGTTGATGAAGAATTACACATCTTCTTTTTTGTTCAAAGGTCTCTTATAGACTCTTTGTCTAGCAGTGGCCGGAAGTAGTGTGTCACCTTAGCGATGTAAGTGAGGTCGACGTCCTTCGCGATGGGCGACTTGCGCAAGTTGGCGCGCAGGATGGCCTCGCGCGACTTCTCGTCGGGCAGCGGGATGTAGATCAGCTGGTCCAGCCGCCCCGGCCGCAGGATCGCCGGGTCGATGATGTCGGGCCGGTTCGTCGCGCCTGAGGATACGATCGCGTTTATTCTTCACCATCGATTCCCGGCGGGGACAATTTAGGAATTTATAATTTCTAAATTGTCTCTGGACTGGTCTGGTGGGAGGCTTTGGCCGTGGCTAGTTACCACCCTACCGTCAAAGACGTACCCCCAAGCTATTTAGCGTTCCGGCACGATGGCGTGTAGAAACCGATTAGGGGTATGGGTTGAATTTACACTGTTATATCCCCTTCCAAGTTAGCCCGCTAATATCTTAGACTGCATCGTCACTTACCATCAGGTGAGATCGAAGTCAAGGGCTATCTTGTCATCAAATAAAAAAAAAATCAACGGCATCAACAGCAGCAGCAGCAGCTACCCATCAACCACTCAGTACTGAGTGCTGGGCTCTCATAGAAAGGGTAAGCTGGCCCAATACACATTGGTAGAGTTTCAAACCTTTCAGAACATTATGGAAAGCTTTAGGTGTGCAGGTCTGCTCACAATGTTTTCCTTCACAGTTTTTCTTACATACTGCGTTAGTAAGCATTACTGCTTCATTAATTTATCATATCTGCTAATGGTATACAAGATGTAATTTGTACGTGTGATTGTCTATATTGTTTGTTTTGTTTCACGAGGGTCCTTTTTTTTATTTTTTATTATACACTGTTTCAAGTTGCATAATGTAAACTGCCAAAGCAATACATGCTAGTTCATGCCTCTACCCATGCACTGACGTGTGCCAGCCGATATGAGTTATTGCGAACGAACATGAGGCATACAACAACACATTTTTTTTATAATTAGTCATGACTTATAATACATAGGAGCCAGTAAGTGTACATGATATAATAATTTTGAATTGATTTGCCTCACCAATGATAAAGACATTCTTCTTAGCGCCCATGCCGTCCATCTCGGTGAGGATCTGGTTGATGACCCGGTCGGCCGCGCCGCCCGCGTCCGACACCGACCCGCCGCGGGACTTCGCGATCGAATCCAACTCGTCGAAGAACAACACGCACGGGGACGCCGATCGAGCCTTAGAAAGAGAGGAGTACATGATAAAAAATCTAATGCATGTAAGTCTTTTTATACTATTCTGCCCTTGTAATTGAAAACACAGTAAGTTAAATAGAAGTTACCTAAAGTTACTGTGTTTTCAATTACGAGGGCAGTATTGCTGTTCAGCTATAGTTCAGCTTGAGCCTATCTATTTATGTTACCAATTGCTGAATTTATATTACATCAAGAGTACATACACACAGCAGGATAGGACTGGATGTGTATTGCCCAAGACGGACAGAAATGGCAAAAGATGGAGGAGGCTTTTACCCATAGGGGACCACACACCAAGGACTAGATTAGGCTTGCAAATCTAAAGCTTAATTTGTTGAGATACATGTGTGTGTGTTAAAAAGGCTTAATAAGTAAATAAATATGTCTGTAGTTCATAGAGACATTACTAGATAATTTTACATTAAAAAATCCATCAATAAATAACGAAGAAATAGGTCATCATTAGGGAATGCAAATCTCGCGAGATTGGGGCTCAAGCGAGATCTCGCGAGATTGGCAGTTTTGTGTGTTTTTTTTTTGCAAATAATCACAATATTTGAATAAATTAGAAAAAAAAATAATAAAAATTATAAGTATTATAAGATAACATTTATTTTCACGAATTTTTTCAATAGAATTTTATGAATCAAATTGTCTATAATTTTTTAATAAACTTCTAAGTAGTAAACTTTGACGTACGTATCAATCAAATCACTGTGGAAGCACTGTACTGCCCTCGTAATTGAAAACAAAGTAAGTTAAATAGAAGTTACCTTTAAGTTACTGTGTTTTCAATTACGAGGGCAGTGTATACATAGCACAGTTTGGTTACCTATTGTAAAAAAAATTATTTTTTATTTTTTGAAAAGCAACTGCTGAGTATCTTGCCGGTTCTTCTCAACAGAATCTGCATTCCGAACGGGTGGGTGGTAGATTTATAAGAGCTACAAGTTGGCCTACATGAAATAAATAAATTTTGAATTTGAAATAACAAATGAAAAAAACAACCAGTCTTCTCTTCTAATATCAAACGCAAATCTTTTAGTAATTTAAAAATTAATTCGCGCACCGAACGAAACCGACAGGTCGCAACTCCGTCCGTGTCAGTCCGCGCTTCGAATAAGACTTTTTTATGCTCGAGTGCAATCTCGTTAATCTCGCGAGATCTCGCCCTTTTTTCGGCCGAGATCAATCTCGCTAAAAAAGGCCGAGATCTCGCGAAAACGAGATCTCGCGAGATCGAGATTGCATTCCCTAGTCATCATGTATTTTAATTTGAATTGAGTTTTAATACAGATTGGCAGTCCGTTTACAATGTTTCAGGCTTTCAAGCAAGTAGTATAAGGCTTTTGTTTATTAAAATAGATAATAATATAATTATGAGATAATCACATTTATATACATATTTAAATGGTCTGTACATTGTATGTGTACAAACATTGTAAAAAGTTAGTGTATTTTCATAAATTATTGCACAACAGAATAAGATAAACAGTTTACCTTATCAAAGATGTCTCGCACGTTGGCTTCAGATTCACCAAACCACATGGTGAGCAGTTCTGGTCCCTTCACGGAAATAAAGTTCGCTTGGCACTCGTTGGCAATGGCTTTGGCCAAGAGTGTTTTACCTGTGTAAGTAAAAATTACTATGTATAGCTAAATAAATATTTAAAGTTATCATTACATATTATATAGATTCGCACCATCTCTCGCATTATTCACACCAAATTATAATAATAATATAATCGCATTTATTTTATTAATAACAATAATTATAAAAAACTTAATCATTAGAATCAAAACTGGCTGTCCTAGCTAGATTTTGTCGATCTGTGTTAGCCAGAGATTATTTGAAAAAGGTAGGCACAAGTTAAACCAGATTCTAAATGAATAGACAAAATTCAAACCAGATTGGAGAATTGGCCTAATTTATGCAATACTAGACGATTCCCGCGACTTCGTTCGCGTGGATTGAGGTTTTTAGTTCCCGCGGGAACTTTTATTTTCCGGGATAAAAAATAGCCTATGTGTTATTCCAGACTATAATCCAAGTCAGTTCAGTGGTTGTGACGAGATTGAGTAACAAACATCCATACATCCATAATAATAGTTAATAGTATAATATTAATAGGATTGTAGAGGAATAGGCCCAAACCAGATCAGAAATGAATAGGCAAGACTGAAGAAACTCTTTTCCTGTGACATTTAGCTTGTTATTTTATTCTTAATTTAATCATTTAATCATTTATCACAATTTGTTTTGACGAAATTTTATTATTGTTAACATTGCACGCCAAGAATGGCAGATTGTGACATGTACCTAGACTAATGACATATCTGTAACATCTTAACTGTAACTCACAATCACGCAATAAAAAAAAAAAAAGAAACTCACCGCAACCAGGAGGTCCGTAGAAGAGCACCCCGCGGGAGGGTTGCATCCCGAACTTGAGGAACTTGTCGGGATGCTCCACGGGGTACTGCACCAGCTCCTGCAGTTCCCGCTTCACGTTCTGCAGACCGCCGATATCCGTCCACGACACGTTGGGCACTTCCACGACCGTCTCGCGGAGGGCCGACGGCGAGGACTTTGTCATCGCGTACTGAATAGAACAAAAGCTTGTTAAAAGCTTACCTATTTGAATTCTTGAACTGTAGAAGCAAATTAAAACTCATGATACCCAATAGATATACCTAATTTAGGTATACCTATTGGGTGATGTGTGGCACAATGCATTAAATAAACGCTTCTTTCTTTCTTTCTGATACAGGTTTTGAAATGAGTTACACCCTAAACGTAACATAATTTAATGATCATTCAAGATTCTGTACATGTTGTAGATTCTGACAAATAAGAGCCACAATTTGGCTTACATTTTTATTTTATTTTGATTTGTTGACAAGATAGTTCTTGACTACAATCTCACCTGATGGTAAGTGACAATGCAGTCTAAGATGATAGTGTTTGGACGTTTTTCATCAGATTTAATTAATAAATAATTAATAATTTTGCATTTACAGTGTTTAAGTTATTCACAGCTCTATTATGAAACAAAAAATTAATATTAGAATTTCCACTTCCATATTATTATCGACTTCAATATTCCGGTGAAAGTTCTGATGTCGAATAGGAAGTTTATATAATGTGTATTGAAAATGTGCTAAAATAACCTATTTAATGTGACATGGTACATAATGTAAAAGGCTAAGGAGAACTTACGCGGAAGTTGTCCATGGAGACAGCAAGTGAGTTGAGAACTTCGGCATCAATTTGATCATCCTCCAGGTCAATAAGGTCCATTTTCTCGCGAATTTGTTGAAGAGCGGCCTCCGAGCACAAAGACGCAAGATCCGCGCCCACGTGACCGTGAGACTCCGCTGCGATCTGAAGATAAGCGTAAATAATATATATTCCTTTTTAAAAAACTGACTCCAAACACCACAACAAAGTATATCAAGTCTAAATATATAAAAAGAAAAGGTGACTCACTGACTGACTGATCTATCAACGCACAGCTCATACTACTGGGTGGATCAGGCTGAGCATACAGATAGCTTTTACAACATAGGCATCCGCTAAGAAAGGATTTTTGAAAATCAAACTCAACATGAGCGATATTGGAGGCAAAAGCTAGTGTGTGTATAAAATTTGAAGAGTTCCCTCAATTTCTCCAGGATCCCATCATCAGATCTTAATTTGATGCACATGGGACCACCTGGGAAGTATAAGGAATATTTCAAATAGGTCCAGGCGTCTTTGAGAAATCAGGGAACATACATAAAAAAAAGATTCCCACGGATTGAGAACCTCCTGAACCTTTGAATTTTTCCTCTTTTTGGTCTATTGTAGATAACTCTAACTGTTGCACCTAGTTGCTGCTTGTTAATTTTATTAAAAAAAAAAAGACACTGGCCGAATTGATAAACTCCTCCTTTTTAGAAGTCGGTTAAAAAAAGAAGAAAATTTTGTATAAACACAAAATATTAATACCTTTTTCAAATCATATACCCAAGCTAGTGAAAGCATGGAATAAATGTATTTCTCTTTAAAGTATATTAGCCATGCTGTACATGACTTCCCACCTTCCCTTTCCCCTCCAACCAAGAGTCAACCTTGTGCTAGAAGGTACGACAAAATGGATAGGGGGGATTTTTTTCCCCAGACTATCTCATACCTGTTCCAAATCAACATCATCCCCGAGCTTCATGTTCTTGGTATGGATGCGCAGGATCTCAAGACGTCCGGTGGCATCGGGAATACCGATGTCAATCTCACGGTCGAACCGCCCGAAGCGACGCAAGGCCGCGTCAATAGAATTCGGCCGGTTGGTCGCCGCCATTACTATCACGTGGGAGGACTTCTTCATACCTGTGGATGAGGATAAATATTGATTGAAATGGACAAAAATAATAATTATTCTTCATACCTGTGGATGAGGATAAATATTAATTGAAATGGACAAAAATAATAATTATCAATATCATCGGCTCACTACTAAGTACAAGTATCCTCATAATACAACCGGTTCAAAACCGCCACATATGGAAGTCTCTGTATAAAACCTTTACCCTACATAATATTATGACGACCTCTATGGCGCAGTGGTGAGCGCTGTGGTCTTATAACTGGGAGGTCTCGAGTTCGAGTCCCAGTGGGGACAAATTGGGAATTTATAAATAATTTCTGAATTGTCTCTGGTCAGGTGGGAGGCTTTGGCTGTGGTTAGCTAATACTGTATTGTAAAAGACGTGCTGAGCGATTTAGCGTTCCGGCACGATGGCGTGTAGAAACCGATTAGTGGTATGCCCTTTCCAAGATATCCCGCTACCACCTTAGACTGCATCGTCACTTACCATCAGGTGAGATTGCAGTCAAGGACTATCTTGTCATTAATTTAAAAAAAAAAACAACGGCTCACTACTAAGTACAAGTATCCTCACAATACAACTGGGTAGTTAGCGCTTACTTCTAACACAAGTTGAAAGTGCATGTTCATGCTTTAGTTTCTTACCATCCATAAGAGTGAGCAGCTGCGAAACGATACGGCGTTCGACTTCTCCGTGAGTCTTCTCGCGTTTGGGAGCTATAGCGTCCAACTCGTCTATGAAGATGATGGCGGGCGAGTTCTTGTCGGCCTCCTCGAAAGCCTTGCGCAAGTTGGACTCCGACTCGCCGGCCAACTTCGACATGATCTCCGGACCGTTGATCAGGAAGAAAAATGCGCCTGTGTACAAGGTAATACTGATTAATGGAACTAAACTTTTTTATTCACATGAGTGTTCTTATAAAAATTATGATAATTTCGACCGTTCCGTAAAACAGAGTCCCATCTGCTAAATTTACAACTTGTTTGAGTCTTAAAAGTCAAGTCTGTAACGCTCAAATCTCAAGTTATGAATTTAGCAGATGAGACTTTGTTTTACGGAACGGTCGATTTATAAGATTAATTTATAGCAGCAATTACTATTGATTATTATTATTATCCTTGTTGAAAAATATATCGATATTTTTTTAGCAATTCCTAATATTCCGATATAATGATATAAAATAAGATCTTAAATTTTAAAACCGCCACTATACTTTTTTACTTTGCGGCACTTCCAGCACCCCTACTATGAACACTAAACTACTATCATAAACTATAATAATTTATTAATAGATATTGGAACCTGCATAGTTTTAATTTGATGGATTGTACAAGAATTAATTAATTAATTATAAAAGTCACAACTTCTCTAGCGCGATTGATCTCTGTACAACGCCATCTAGTGTGTAACTTGAAAGTTAAGTCACCATACCTGTCTCGTTAGCAACGGCGCGTGCAATGAGAGTCTTCCCTGTCCCCGGCGGCCCGTACATGAGGATGCCGCGCGGTGGCTTCACACCGATGGCCTTGAACAGCGACGGATGACGGAGTGGCAACTCCACCATCTCCTTGATCTGCGCGAGCTGCTTGCGGCAGCCGCCGATGTCATCGTATCCCACCGCGTTGAGAGCCTCCTCCTCTTCCTTTACCCAACATTGAGTGGAATTTAACATTAGAATGTACATTAGTTTTAATTTAATATTTTAGAAAAGACTTATAGTGTTAGCACTCTAAAGGTCTCGAAAACAAATGTTCGCCATGGGGTTGTTAAAAAAACATAGCTCCACAGTTTTCTTAAACGATAGCTGTTTCGATTTTCACTCTATGGGCCGATACTAAGAATAATAAATCTGTGAGAATAAATGGTCCTCTAAAGTTGGCTATCCTTACTAATATTATAAATGCAAAAGTGTGTTTGTTTGTTGATTTATCCTCCAATCACGCTGCAGCAGTTACAGATCGACATGACATTTTGTATGGATATAGTTAAGGACCTTGAGAGTGACATTGGCTAAAAAATCAAAGAGTTCCCGCGGGAATTAAAAAGCTAAATTCACGCGGACTGCGAAAATGATATAAAATGATTCACATCTTCACTAGTACTAGACTAGTGTCATAAGGTAGAAATGTAGTAAAGGACAATATTAGCTGAAAATATTTAGCAGCGTCACACAAGGTCGCCAAGTGGCGCTCACCTCGCGTTTGATGGGGTCGCCCTCGCAGTGAATGACCGTGTCGGGCGCGACGATGCAGTAGGGCGCGGGGTCCGTCTCCACAACCTTGAACTCCACGGCGCGCATGCCACCGCGCACCATGAACGTGTCGTCGCGGTGGATGGGCCGGTAGGCTTCCATGAAGTACGGCTTCAGATATACCTCGAACAGGTTGCTGTATGACACAAACATTTCATTTTTAGAGGATACATAGCCACACTAGATGGATACGTTTATTTTATTTATTTCAACAACTTTGTTGCTTACATAATTACAGAGTTATTGTGGTATGTGAAATATCTTACACAAAAGGTGACCTAATCATTAAGAGTGGTCTCTGCCAGGCAATCTATACAAAATAAAGAAGTATGTACTTTTGTAGATTTAAATTAAAATAATTGCACACTAATTATATTATTGCTGCAGTCTAGAATATGAAAACATGACATCACAGGAATTTCACCATTCCACCTTAATATAGTTTGATGATTTATGTCTCCAACATTTCTTGACAGATTTGAAATATTTTTACACTAATGCATTAATTAATCCCTATATCATAACCAAAAAATAACACCAAAATGCCGACAGATATATTCACCATCATTTTTATGGACTTGAATGATAACAAGTTAACATTTTGTAAACTTACCCAGTCAAACCTTCAACTGAATCATCGATAGGCAAGATGTGAACTCTCTTCCCGTACTTGACCGACGGGCAGGGTGCGATGGACACCACGTCGGAGAGTCGCACGCGGAGGTTGTTCCTCACCACGCGGTTCATGCGGATCTTCTCGTCGGGGCAGTTGTCGTCTGAGAGCACGATGCAGACGGTCTCCTTGCGACGCTTTCCCTTCAACAGGACCGTGTCCCCGCGGAACAGCTGTAGCTGCTCCATTTTAGCCTGTATGACAACATACATTGTGTTGAATTTTGCATAGAGAACTCTCTAGGGATTTAACACAGTTTCTTACCACGGGAACACGATAGCTATGCCCTTTCCTATTATCTAAATAAATGTAAACCCTGATCTTCGTTTTAAATCTAATCCTTTTTTTAATGTTGGTTGCCTGGAATAAATTGCTTTTTAGCAATAAGGCCAAGGATCTGACCTGATGGGAAGTGACAATGCAGTCTAAGATAGTAGCGGGCCTACTTACAAAGGGTATGGCGGTGTATATTCAACCCATATGCTTAACTGGTTTCTTCACGCCATCGTGCCGGAATGCTAAATCGCTTGGCGGCACATTTTTGATAATAGAGTGGCAACGCCCTGACGGGGCTTCATATAATCTAACTCGCAATTAAACATGTATGATGAAATGTAAATATTGACATGTAAGTGGATACATGAATACAAATGAATGAATGAATGAACTAGCCACGCCCAAAGTCTCCCACCAGACCTTCTTTAATGTCTAACATTTAGATCATTTGTTAACAAGATTGTCTCAAATAAAACTGTATGTAATTGCAAATAAAAATACCCTAATCCAAAGTCCACAAAAGTGGGTCAGTTATAAGAAAAATAATATAATCGGGTTGTTACGGACATTGGGCGACACGGCGTCTTACAACCATAGCAGTGAGATAGTAAGTAGGCAATCTAAGCAAAACTTACGAGATTAGGTATTGTACTTTGCTGAACCACCACAAATCATTTTATTACAACTAATTTTATTGGTACATCAAACTTCACCATGTACACATTAACGTAAAGCATTTTTATGCCTGTTTTGTTATACAGTAGAACCTCTGTAAGTCGAATCTGAAGGAAGACGCCAAAAAATTCGAGTTTTCGATTTATAAAGGACTTTGACTTAGGCGGATTTTGTAAGGCAATACAATATAATTCAAATTGTAGAGTTTAGATTCATTCTATATGCAATTGACATCAAAAGACTTGCTTCGCTAAAGTTCATGAGAAAGCAATAACAATAAATAAAAAAAAGAAAAAAAAAAGTACTAGTTAACGTCAGCCATAAATTCCTTTATCAATTTTGATAGAATTGGTAATAAATGGGTTATTAGAGGTGGTATACTCTTATATTGTTTTGCTAAGAAACAATACATTGTCAGCAAATTCTTAGTTGGTCACTTTTTTCTTCGAGCTATAGAGGTAATTAGTTTCAAATGATCGAGTTATGGAGGTGGTAACAATTAAACATTGCTATGTTTGAGATACAGAATTCAAGTTTATTTTTTTGAGTTGAGGGAAAATATGTACTGAAACGGTTTGTAGGACTTACTGATTATTTCAACTTTGAAGGTTGAGATTTTGAGTAATCAAAGTTTTTGGGCTTGATGGGAAGGGGACAAGTCTTTTTTCGAGTTTTGGAGGTTTTCAACTTATCAAGGTTCGACTTACTGAGGTTCTACTGTATCTATTTGTAATAATAATGAATGTCGGGCATTTTGTTCTTTATTGTACAAATACATATAGGCTTAAAATGACCTAATTTATCACATACTATGTTGCATGTTTATAAAAATGCTTCATGTTGTGTACCTAGTATTTTATCAGCTTTTTTTTATCACCTCAAAATATTGTACTTATATTTATAAATGCAGGATGGCACAATATGGATGTTTAAAGTTGATTCTATTTACTATTCAAATTGGAAAGAGGATTTGCGATATCTTATTTTCTATCGACTTATGCTTTTGGTACATACACCAAAATCAGCATTATGTTCAATTGAACCATAATGGTGTAAATTGTCCAAACTAGTGTAAAGTCACGCTCAGGCACCATTTCCAAGAGATTTGAATTAAATCCTTGTCAGCTCTGCAATTTTTTGGTATTTATTTAATAACTAGATGATGCCCGCGACTTACAAGAAATGCTCACAGATCTAAACACCCAAAGTAAGAAAGTTGGTTTAAAAATGAACATACTAAAAACTAAAGCCATGACTAATAGAGAGGAAGAAACAATTACAGTAAATAATAACGAAATAGAATATGTGAATGAATATGTATACCTTGGCCAATTGATTACAACTAAGAAAATATCAACCAAAGAAATAGATATAAGAATAGGGAATGCCTGGAAACAATATTGGTCATTCAGGGAAATAATGAAAGATCCCAAAATGAGTGCAATAATAAAGGGAAAATTGTTTAATGCCTGCATTCTTCCCATACTAACATACGGCTGCCAAACCTGGGCGCTCACCAAGGCTCATTTATCAAAACTCCGAACCTGCCAGCGGAGCATGGAAAGGAGCATGTTGGGGAAGCGCAAATTAGACAAAACACCTCATGTAAAAATAAGGAAAGTTACATGAACCCAAGATGTGACGCTTAAGGTTAAGCTGCTTAAATGGCGATGGGCTGGCCACACCATTCGGGGTGGGGATAAATGGAGCAAAGCAATCAGCGTTTGGTATCCTAGGGAAGGAAAGAGAAGACAAGGGCGTCAAATCAAGAGATGGCAGGATGAAATAGAAGCGATAGCCGGGAAAACATGGACGAGACGAGCAGCCATAAGAAAGGATTGGAAAGGATTGGAGGAGGCCTTTGCCAAAGGGCACACAGGCTAGCATTATAAACTACGAAAACAATAACAACTATGAAAAACTGTTACCTAAAAACTTATATTGCTGTCTGACAAATAGGCTTAATAAATAAACAAATAATAAAAGATGCCCGCGACTTCGTCCGCGTGGATAAAGATTTTTGATCCCCCCGGGAACTCTTAAATTTTCCGGTATAAAAAGTAGCCTATGTTTTAATCCTGGGAATGGGCTATCTTCATTCAAAATTTCAGCCAAATCGGTTTATGCGTTGTGGCGTAAAGGAGTAACAAACATACACACATACAAACTTTCGCCTTTATAATATTAGTGTGATGTGATTTATACAGAAACCTTCAATTAAACTCAAACACAAAAAAAAACACACAAAGATGGTTCTAGCTGTATGTTTCAAAGTGCTAGGTGCTTTAATAACCACTTTTAAGTTGGAAGGAATGTGTTCATTGGAAACAAGGTTACAACAATCTAAATATTATATAAAAGGAAAAGGTGACCGACTGACTGATATATAGCTAAGGAAGGATTTGAAGATTCCATCCCCAAGGGGGTAAAGTAAGGCTTTAAAATTTGCATAAAAATGAACCTAACATGAGCGAAACTGCAGGCAAAAGATAATCTTCTTATAAGTTCTCTGATCACACAATTTCATATGACATTAAAGTAATGTGCTTGGTTCTGATGTATGGTCCTTGGAGATGTTACACAAATTTTCTTTCTGCGGGGCTATTTACGATGTAGTTAAATGTATTGGTTGTGTTTAATTGTATGTTTTGTTTTTATACACACAACTTTCAAAACTCCCTGAAGTGATAGATCAAAATTTTATGCAATTGTTTTATACATACTACCCATGTTTGACTACAATAGCATCTGTTGGAAAATGATGTGGCCTAAAGATGAAACATGTCTGTCTAAAAGATAATTATTCATGCCGTCTAATGCCGTATTTTCTGCAGGAATCATTTTAAAGAGGATAAAGAGCTGAACTGAGCTAAATTAATGGTTCTAAACACAATGGTACCAGTTTTAACAAGGTATATTTTGACAACAATTTTATTTAGTTTATTAGTGATTGTGCACCAACTTAACACTAATATAGGCAGGTAAATCTGTTACTATTTATATTAGTAGCTGATGTCATTTATCATATTTTCTACAAGATTGGAGAGGTTAATATAGTTTAATGAAATGTAAGTTGACATAGCGAAAATAATTAAGTACCTACAACATTTGTAGGCAAATTAAGTTTTTATAAGTAAATGCTTACAATAATTTTCTTATAAGTACAGTGCAGGAAACCTAAGTAACGGAAAAAAGACAAAGAACTAAGTCACTAACCTGTGATAAAGCAACCACCGAATTGTCATCGCTCACGGCTTCCTCAACGATCAGACGATTGGGCCTGTCCTTGCGACGTAGGATAGC
Source organism: Hipparchia sbordonii (assembly GCA_038048805.1). Lineage (NCBI taxonomy): Eukaryota > Metazoa > Arthropoda > Insecta > Lepidoptera > Nymphalidae > Hipparchia > Hipparchia sbordonii. The sequence continues at coordinate 3,395,222 of CM076113.1, forward strand.
GGTGGAAAGATCATCAGGGCTACGCAAAATATAAATCATAAAACTATAACGCCCGGTGTTCGCATTACACAGTCAAAACCATAATTTCGTAGAAAACGAATTACTACTCCATTTTCAATTGCTTTTCTAAGTAAAAAGACTCGATTTTCTCATAAATTTGTTCAAAATTATTATAAAAATCATCTTGCACAAATGTTAGACATGATGACAAGCCAAATTTCGAATATTGGTTTCCATGATATTACAGTATTTCATTCATAAAACACGTAAAACACTTTTATTTTATCAAAAATTTCCATGGTTAAACTCTCACCTTTTATTATCTGCCATTTTAAACACTAAATAAAGTTAAAATTCTTAAATTTTAATAAATTATTTGCAATGCCGAATGTGTAAATCACTCTCGCCTTTCCTAATACATGAGTCGGTTGTACCCAGTGTTGCCGGCTGTCGAACAAGAAAGTTCCGAAACAGAATCATCAGATTTTATGCGTTTTGATTTTGTTTTTTAGAAAAAAATAAAATAAGTATTTCGTTGTTTGGCATTTTACTTCAGTTTTATTTCTTTGGAATTTTAATGCCAAAATAATAGAAGTAACTCTGTTTATTACTTTTCACGACCCAACTATTTAACAAAACACTTAGATGGAATTAGGCCCAGAAAACCCGGAAATCACTAGGGTTTTTATAAAATCTCCAAGTCTGTGTTCCGTGTCACAAGTGAAGAGAATAATAAATAACCTGACATTCATCGTTACACCAACAACCCACTTAAAATAATAAAATAAAGAAAAATCTAAATTACCCGAAATCTGGTAAAAAATACCCATCCCGGCAACCCTGGCTGTGCGTGACGTTGCCGTATTTCATTTGTTCTGTCTCTTGTAGCGTCAGTGTTGCTATATTTTAATTTGTCTATGACTGTATAAATTCTGTGTATAATTTACGATTTTTCGGTTTTTATTTTAGTGATTGCAATGGAAGCAGGATGTAGGTACTACAGGTAGGTACCTAATGCATAAGTACCTCTCATAATAATTGCAATATAGGTCGGTAACTTTGGAACTTTGGAAAACGTGATAAAGCCACAGTTAAAGCATAAAATATCAATAACTCTGTAGAGATACTTTGATTTACAGCTATTATGTGGTGATAAAATTAATATAAATAAATGAAAGAAATAATTAACGTTTACATTGTTTAATTAAATATTAAACATAGTTCTGTATGATATAATTTTCACAGCATATTATGCTAGCCCTATGCTACATTCGAGTAGATACCACCACTTCTTGATTTTGCTAGGAAAAACAATCGTTGCCTGCAGAATTTAAAATAATCCTATCTACCCGCGCACGAAGTCACGGGCAAATGTTCCATTAGGTAAATAAAGTTTGTACGTTTTGTGCAAATAAAAAAAAAGTTAAGGTCAGGCGGAGCCGTCTTTCTGTATTATAATTATCTAAGTATCTTGCCATTTACCTTGCTATGAATAAAAAAAAAAATAAGTATGTAAAAGTCAAGCATTTTGTGGTCTTAAGTATTTTTTCTCGTGCACCATGTGTACTACCTGTTCATTTGAAGTTGGTCGTCGTCGGCCGTTACAAAATGACGTTATACCGTACCGTTGACAAGAAAATAATAAAGCTTTGAAAAGATTTGGTAGTGACAATCGCGAGCGGTACGTTGGTATGTACTGTTGGTACTTTAGTGCGGTGCGAGGAAGCGCGACCCGAGGTTGCGGCCAACTTGAAGTGAACAGTTAATACGTGGCGTGCACTGCCCAACTAACAAAATGGTCATAAGATTTTAAGCTTTTATGATTATTTCGTCACATAGGTGTCGTATATTAGCAAGTTTTAAAATGTGACGTTGTACAGGCATCATGTATATTGCATTTAAGTTTCAATGCAATTAGGTAATAAAAGTCGTTGTACAAACGTCTGTATGAAATAGCTATAAAGCAATTTAATCGTAGAAAATACACAGTCATACAAACGTTTTAGGCGGGACATTTTGGCTGGTATTACAACCTTAATAACGCTGCTATAAGACTATGCATGTGAACATGACATTTTAAATATATTCGCAGTAATGTAAACCAGCCAAGCCCAATAAACGCGACAGAGAGTGATGGTTCCGTACCTGTTTTTTAACCGACTTCCAAAAAGGAGGAGGTTATCAATTCGGCCGGTATCTTTTTTTTTCTGTTGAAAATCGATGTCAACACGAATGAACCGATTTGGCTGAAATTTGGAATGGAGATAGCTCATACCCAGGATTAGCACATAGGCTACATTTTATCCCTGATAATTAAAGAAACCTTAATCATGTCAATCAAGTCATTATGGCCATACCTCCCATGGTTAACGACACAACACAACGGCCCCTAGTCCCCGGATAAAGTTGGGAACCGACAATTATGTCATTTTTCCACGTTGACAAAATATGTTTTTTGCCGCATTCCCAAAAAACTTATGGTCTCTAAAATGTTCTGTTAATGTATAAAACTATTTTTTGGAATGACAAATAACGGTTTACTAAACTGTTTTAGGGAACTCTGATAGGTTCGTAATGAAAGAACGCCATGTTCTTTAAGAGTTTATAACTCTTAACACAGCAGTATTCATCGTATACAAGTATTTTGTAACTTATAATGGCACGATGAAGGGAGCTTTAACTCTTAACACAGCAGTATTCATGGTATATAAGTATTTCGTAAGTCATAATGGCATAATAATTTATTTTTTATTTAAAAAATAATAATTAAATACACAATAAATGAAGGGGGCATTTAAAATTTATTAATAAACCTAAAAAGTTGGTCCCTAAAGTAATATTCGCATTAAGTTTTCCAAACTTAAACATAAACACATCCCATTTCAAACTTGTAAATAATTTGATTACACTTATAGTATAAAAGTATAAAAATATAGTCTGCACACATGCAGAATTTATTAATAGTTAAATTCTATTACTTATAATTGAAAGCGCTTCAATACTGCATCAAATAGATTCATTGGTCCGAAAAACGTCTGCGCTATGAATGCTATGATAACTATACGACTAAATACTCATACCAATGATAATATTACAACACTACTACGTTCTCGCTTATGACTTTTGAATGACAGCTATACGACTTTATAGAAATAGTAACTGCGCCAAAATCGCGTTGTATAAGCGTTTGTAAGCCTTATTTTCATGCCATTCAGTTTTTCGAAAACGTTTACACAATTCTTATATGACTTATATTAAGACCATTTTGTTAGTTGGGTGAGTCTAATTAATAATATCAGTTTATACTCGGGGAATACCAGAAACTTGCTTTATATTTCCTAGGTATTTTGAAATCAGAAACTGCATCATCATAATATTGAGTTTCAATTTGTGCCTGTAAATAGACGTATCAAAAGGTTTGACCTCTATCTACCGAAGAACTTGGACATATTATCTCCGAAAAATTAGAGTGGAATCCGCGTTCGATAAGTAATTTTTCAACATTTCGTCCTTTCTTACTCTGCTTAGGTAGCGCGTGGTAGTCTTGACTTGTCATAAGACTCATAAGCCATGTAGATTGACTTACGTAAAATAAAAAATTTTGATTTTGAATGTAAATATTATTCATACAAGTTTATTTCACATTCCAATCCTTAAATTCCTTAATAGCTTCTTTTAGTTTCTTCTGTAATTCGGAACGATCTCTAGAACTTTGTCTCATTATGCTCTTCATAATAACATCGTTCACTAACTTTTCTGTTTCTTTATCAATGAATAATATATCATCGGTGCCATAATTTTTCAGTTCATAAATATAATCCTCAAATCGTATGTGTTCTTGTAGAGTGAATATCTGGTCCATGGCGTCTAGGAAATTCGTCTGATGCTGTCGTTTCGTGTCAAGTTGCTGTTTATAAGATGTTAGCTCGTCCTTCAATTCATCTCTATACATTCTAGACATATGCCGCAAATGCTTAGCTAGCTTTTTAGCGTGCCTATAGTCCAATTGATTTATATATCGGCTCAGAATTCGACAATATTTCGGAAGCTTCTTTTCAGGAAATGTTGTAGTAAGCAATTCCAATAGATTACGAATAAATCTTACAAAAATTCCTCCCGATCTCAAATTAGTTTTTTTTATTAATGGCGGAATTATTAAGGGTTCGTTTGGATGGTTGGTATCAATTATTCCTGAAGTACTTATGCTACAACATAGTTCTAACATTATTAAAAGAAAAAGTACACCATTACACTTCAGGGATTCAATCATTTTTATTAATTTTGCTGCAGTTATCTAACTTGAAGTTTTCTCTTATAATGAAGTTAATTCCAATTTCACGGTAGATAAGACCGCAATAAGTTTTCAGTACTAAAACATTATTCATATTAAAAGCATTAGCAATTTCACTCCTTCTTTAGCTTTCTATTTCTTTCTAGCACTTTTTTTATGATTGTGCCCACTCACTGATGATCATTTTGCTTATTTAAATTATTACTTTGTTACTCTTATTATAATATTCGATTAAAGATAGTGTAAATTTTAATTGAATGTCTCGCTTCACACCGTCCTTTTGCTTTCTTATTGTATCAAATATTACCTTTCTAAATATCTCTCTAGTAAATTCACTTATACGTCGCTTTTCCTTTCGACCATAGCGTTTTAAACGGTAAATATATACATCCATTTTTATATCTTCTCCTGTAGTGTAAATATTATTTAATGATTCAAATAATTCCTTTTTCTTTGGCATAGGCTCTTTTATAACTTTTAAAAAATATTTGACTTTTGGTTTTATAAGTTCACCTCTATACTGACTTAGCTGATATAATCTTTTCGCAAACCTTTTGACCATCTTCTTCATTAAATATCCTAAACCCAATCCTTTGAGACTTCTGTGTAGAATATTCAGATATGTTGGTATTCTGGAGTTTGAGAAATCTTCTAATATCACATCGCAAATATTCACGACGAAATTGTATAATGGTCCTGCCATTTCAGGTCGCGGTGCTTTAGTAGTTTCTATTGTAATTGGTTTAAAATATTCACTAGCGTCGAAAACTTCACCACCATCTGTATCATCATCAACGTTTATTATTTTATGAGTCACATCTTCACGACTTCCACTGACTACGTTAACTAAAATAATAGAAGCTAAAAGATTAACAATCATTTCATAATCCTGAGTTTTTTTAACTGAGCATTGTAATTTCCTATATCCTAATATCAGTCGTCGTTAAATTCATATATTATCCAGCCTCGTATTAATTCATTAAATTAGTTTTTCTCTGAACATTCCATTTTCCAGCGCACATTCGTGTGAATTTCACTACCTGAAGAAATTGAAAACAATACGTTAGGTAGGGACTTATTAAAAAAAATTATAATGGCCACATAAAATTTTACGTCTATTTATTTAACTAAAGGCCGCTGCATACATAACGTGCACGGGACGGGACGGGACGTGGACGGGACGGGACGTGGAGTTTTGGAAACATCGTTTCATAGAAAATGTAAGCGACTGTGCATACGTCACGGAGCACGGACGGGACGGGAACGTGCCACGCGCGGAACGGGAAAAATATCGTCGGCGACGATGTTTAGCACGTCCCGTCCCGCACGTGCCCCGTCCCGTGCGTGATTCCGCTGCGTATGCACAGTCGCCCCGTTCGCTCCGGAGAGCTAAGTAGTGATGTTTGTGTATTTACCTACGAAGCAAAAATGGACGAATGGAAAAACTAATTGAGTGTGTACGATCATGAAAGTATTTAGACACCAAATATAAAAATTATCTGTGGCGTAAAATTGCAGTCGAACTATCACTCACTGAAAACCGGTCAGATTTATTTTATTAATTTATTGCATTGGTATCTCTACTTATATTTTAATATGTAATAATAATTACAGTTGAACTTTTTATGCTCAAATCAATAGGTATATAGTATCAACCTTTGACGACCTCCCTGGCGCAGTGGTGAGCGCTGTGGTCTTATAACTGAGAGGTCTCGGGTTCGATTCCCGGCGGGGGCAATTTAGGAATTTATAATTTCTAAATTGTCTCTGGTCTGGCCTGGTGGGAGGCTTTGGCCGTGGCTAGTTACCACCCTACCGTCAAAGACGTGCCGCCAAGCGATTTAACGTTTCGACACGATGGCGTGTAAAAACCGATTAGGGGTATGGGTTGTATTTACACTGCTATACCCCTTCCAAGTTAGCTCGCTACAATCTTAGAAAAATCCATCTTTCCTTGTTCACATCACTAGCACGTTAGTTCTGAGTTATTGCCACGTTGCGTATGCATTAAAAATTCCCGTCCGTGTTTACTAACCACGTCCGGGCCACGTCCGGGCCACGTCCCGTCCACGTCCCGTGCACGTTATGTATGCAGCGAGCTTAAGTAAAATGTAAATTTAAACCACATCTACACTACTAGAAAAAGTGCAAATCTGCGATCTGTATGCGGACTACGCAATCGTCTGCAGTTACGATACAGTTTTATGAACTGCAATGGAACTGCAAACTGCCATTTTGGATAAAAATCGGCGTGCAGTTCAAATGCAGTCCGTACTCGGTCTAAGATCGCATTCACTCGGCGCAGACTCAAGACAGAGGTAAAGCGTGAGGGATTTATGTCAGAGGATATAAATTTTTCACGTTTTGAGTCAAAGTAGAGTGAGATCTACAAATCTCTGCCTAACGATGGGCACCCTTCCCTTGCCCTAGACATTTGGTTATTTGTGGATAACAGCCCACTCTTAGACAGTTGGACACTCTTAATAAAAATCTTTATTTTACCTTCCAAACTATCAATGTAATGAGAGCTGCTAAAAGTGTGTGATCTGTGGCAATTAATATACAACCGAACAACATAATGTCAAAAGTTGCTAGCTGCCACTCTTCGCCCCACCTGAAATAAAAAAATGTTCAGGTAGATACTATTATCACAATATGAGTTCGGTATAAAGCTATAAGTACCCAGCGTAGTCCCGGCCCGTTGCGCCAATTCAATGGACTAACATACTCGTAGTCTGAAGGGATAAGAGTTACGCGATAGGCAACAAAAGGGGCGAACTGTAGGTGAGCGCTGTGCGACCGGAATTGCACTTTATTGTGTGGTAGCAAGACTCACTATTTATTTAAATGATCGGAGTGAATCTTCTGTACCTGTACTAAGTACTTATTATAAATTCTGTGCTGTTTGTATATAGAGGTACAATGCAGTAAAAGCCTAGTGTTCACAGTTAAAATTATCCAAAAATATTTATTCGAAAATTAAAATTATCTACTACTTTACGTACCACGTCACAGCAAAGCACGAAGGAGTTGTGAGGTTAGCGTCGTACAACAGAACGCTGGTGTTGCCACCCTCTCTTGCAACGAATTCCACATCAAACAACTTTTCCATTATTGTCCTTTCGCTAGCAACCCAACTCAAACCATCTAAAGCCTAGAAAAAATCAATAGCTAGATAAATAATAGGTATGATAGGTATCATTTATGATCTTGTTGAAATACTGTAGGTACAGCTCGAATTACAAAGGTTGATAAAATATTTTATAGGGGCTTTATCTATATTGAAAGTGGTCAGTGAGGCGAAAATTTCAGAGATGAATTTCGTATTGTTAGAAAGATTTTTAAAGAAATCCGTTTTTATTTTCGTCAGTAATATTTTTTGTCTGATTGGTCGCCTTCAAAATAATATAGGTATTGTATATAGTTTATTATTAGGAAATCTTAAATAGGTAATAATTTTATCTGATGTGTTGCACGTTGTTAACTTACTCTCTCGAAAAATGCAGCCAAAAATTGATTTATGAGTTTACAATTTGAATCGCCGTCCGTTAGAACGCCTGAAAATTGTTATAGGTTATTATTATTCTTCAATTTTGATAGTATTTCCAAATTAGTGGTAGGTAACTAATTTCTTAAAATGAGGGTAGTTTTTAAAAAATTGTATCAAACATAATTAATTAGCAAAGACCCTTCTTTACCAGGCGGTATATTGAGTCGGGAAAATTCATACTAACGAACCTGTTGTTGCGATCTTGTTATAGACAGTCCTGAAAAATAAATTGTTCCATATCAGCCATACTATTACTACCTATTCCACAAAAATATGTCTGTGTATCTGTCTATCTCTCCGTCTTTCTGATACTTTGTGCGGCTTTTAACTATTTTTAAAATTTACCCTGTGGTAAAGTAGTGGTATCTCTATGTGTGTAGCTTATAGTCCGGAAAATAAATGAGTTACCAAGGGATTTAAATTATATTTTATTTTATACTAGCTGATGCCCGCAACTTCGTTCGCGTGGATTGTGGTTTTGTGTGTGGTTCTCTGAACTCTTTATTTTCCAGGATAAAAAGTAGCCTGTGTTATTCCAGACTATAATCTATCTATACAGGCAAATCGGTTCAGTCGTTGCGGCGTGATTGAGTAACAAACATCCATCTATCTATAAATCCAAACTTTCGCATATACCTAATATTAAGAAGGATAAAAATAAATAGATATTGCTCGTGCCTTAGTTGAGGTGCGCATATAACACGACAGGATGATATGGGGTTCGTCATCGCCATTAAATCCATTGAGTCTTCGTTACTGGAACAAAGATAATATGGGATGAAAAACACTATTCATATATGATCTTATAATCGCCAGGATTAATAGAGTACTTTTTTTTAAACCAGATTCTACTAGATCTACTAAAGACGCAGTTCCTCGGGCAGAGGTTTTTCTCTATTCGATAAAGGTAAAGATGTTTTTATTTGCTCGAATATGGGTACAAAATAGTGATGACATTATAGCCCTTGAATACGATTTCACCTGATGGTAAGTGATGATGCAGTCTAAGATGGTAGCGGCCTAGCTTGGAAGGGAGATGACTGTGTACATTCAACCCACACCGGGTATATCGTACCTCGTTATGTCATGTCATGGGTCATGTCGCTGGTGTTTTAAATTTTTAATTTAGGTACCGCTTTTAATTTACACTTGTTTAAATTCATAAAACCAAGAACTAACCGTCCATTTACATAATGCGCATAAAACTCCTCTTCAAAGACCAACAGTGACATTTCAAGGTCGGTGCAAACCTTGATCAACCTAATCCAATGTGGCTCAACCAATTTATCAATCAAGAACCGGGTACAAAGAAGAGCTGTATATGAGCACCACCAAGTAGTAACTGCTATCGACCATTTGTAGCCTTGGCTTTTTGGTATAGTAGACTGCCATGGTGACAGAATCTGGAAACAAGTGAAAACTTAAATATTAATAAAAGGCCACGGGTGTAACGGACTCAATCCCGAGAACGTATAATTTTACCCGACTGCACAACGGAAAGGAGGGTAATGTGTTTAGCAGTCTATGTTTGTATGTTTGTGGTGCTCTGAAAACCAAACAATTGGGCTGATTTTAATGATTCTCACGTCAATTGATTTGTATTAATCTTGCGAGTGTTACTACGGACATGGCAATAATCAAAATTCATTATGGCGACCACCAGCCGCCATATGGAATTATTTACCAATTCACATTGGGCCAGTGAAGCCTTATACCCTTCCTCTCTGAGGAGACCAGGGCTCAATAGTGAGTCATTTAAGGATTGCTGATGATGAGTATTACGAGTACTTACGTGTAAAACTAACAAAGTTATTGTAATTGTGTAACCAGGCGAAACCCTTCGTTGTGTCTGCAAAGACATCCATTCTCTGGTTAACATATCTGTTTTCCACTGGTTTGAGTTGTCCTTAGTTTGTGTCTCTAAAATAAAATAAAATTATTTGCCGTACACAAAATATCTAGAAGAATATTTCATTTAGTTATAGAGTGGATATGATTTTAGATGGTTACAGATTTATACTCTACCTACCTTCGATATTTGGGTTGTATTTCGACCAATCCAGAAAGAATATGTCATAACGGCATTGCATCCAGTTTATCCAGATAATTTTGAGGCACTAAAAATAAATCATTACTTAACATCACAAAAGCATCAAAATTAAAATTAATACAAGATTAAAATTAATTTATATTATGGTCGGAACTTCTTTAGGATAATAATAATAGGGTGGGATTCCAAATCCTTCCGCATACTTTTCGACAGAGTATAGGAATCCGACAAGATTCCGAGAAGATTAGTGAAAACCCGGAACTGCCGGTTTAGCTTGCTCTCCGAGGCAAGGAGGAAACGAAATTAGCAAATTCAGACCTCGAATATGGGCGTCGAGTATCGCTTTTGGTCAACATTGTTTAACTAACATAATCGACTGATATGCACTATCGCGAATTACTCGTAGAAACAAGACAGCAAAGTACAAGTCCCTCTCTCTACATTTCAAACTTCCAGCTTTTTTCAAAGACCTCCTCAAAATTTATTGATTCTGATTCTAGGGCCAATTTAATTTTCACAACAAGTGTGAAAGTTGTGTGTACCTTCAATAAAACGCAAGCGTAGATCAAGGCTTCAGTTATTTGTTCTTCTGCTTTTGATAAGGGTAGCGTCAGTCCCAGGGTGCCGGCTTCAGATGCTAACGCGTGAAGCGTTGATAGAACTAACGCCTAGGAAAATAAATAAACTGTAACATAGATAGATAATTTGGATATATAATAATAATATTTATCACGAGATCCATTCAAGTAGCTCAGGTGGTTATAGTAAAAATACCATTTAATTTTTTTTCCATCGTAAAACAAATGAAGTGCGTAAGGTACACTACAAAAACATTAAAAAAACAAAACAAAATCCTCAATAACCCAACGGTCAAAGATGCGAACTGAAAACTGAAAGGTAGCAGGTTCGAACCCCACCCGTCGCACTATTATCGTACCCACTCCTAGCACAAGCTTTCCGCTTATTAGGAGGATATTAGTCAACTTCAGCTTGATTAATATTCATTTGAAAAAAAATGTACGAACTTTCATCGCCAAGGTCAGGGTCAAATAATAAAAAGTTCTTGCAACCAGAGTACTTAACGGTTTTTGAGGCCATCTTAATTTAATTAAATTTTAAGGTATTTAAAAATAAAAAACTATTACATTTTTGTTTATGTATTTACACTGTTACGCACGCCATTTGCTCCTTCCGGATCCGTTTTTCAACTAACTATAACTTGCATCCCTTTAAATCAAAAGTGAACAGACATCTTCTAGGCACGCATGTGATCGCTTGAAGTGCTAGTCTATACACGTAAATTTTAAAAAATGTTTCAATTTAAAATATATACTTACAAAATGTAGAGCATCAGCAACAGCGCTGCCTATTATAGGCACTATGACAATGTAAGAACCACCCCTTCTTATCACACCGCGATATTGAACCAAACTATAGAGAACCATGAGTGCTCCTAGAACTCCTCCCCATATCTAAAATACATAAACAGCATTATTTTTCATTTGGAATAAGATAAAAGATAGTTCTTAACCAACAATGAGCTCCAAAGTCCATAAAATTTATAGGTAAGGCGTAAGGGAACTCATCGACAGATTGTACAGAGAGATTGAATATACTATATAGGATCCAGGCGCAAATACTGTTCCCATGACTCGTCCCATTTATATATTTGGTGCTAAATATTAGGGAGACCACATACGATCAAGTTTGCGTCAAGCTTGCATGATGCTTAGAGATTCGAAAAAAGAATCGATACCTGATCTAGTGATAGTCTATACTATTCTCTTTCTGAAGTAGCGTTATTACTTTCGATGGAGTGGTACAGCTTTCGGAAGCTTTCCTAGGTATCGAACCAAAAGTATCGATACGACTCAGGTATCGATCCTTTTTTCGAATCACTAAGCACCATGCCAACTTGACGGCAAACTTGATCGTATGTACCTAGTCTCCCTAACGTAATATTTAGCATCAAACGTATAAATGGGACGAGTTATCGGAAGTGTTTTTGCGCCTGGATGCTATATATTCAATCGCTCTGTACAATCTCTCGATGAGTTCCCGAGTAATTTTAAAAACGACGTCATCATAAAACCTACTTGTAACCCTTGAAGCACACCAGCGTTGGGCATGTCGTGTCCAACTATTAACAATGTTGTCACCATATCAGAATCCGGCGTAGCGTACTGAGCGTCTACGGTCAGCCGCAACTGAAGATAACCTACTTTGGATTTATCTCGTTTTACACTAGAATAATTAATGTATAACAAAAAAAAATTAATAATAAAAAGTAATGAATTTTTTTACTATATATTTTATTAGAATAAAAATAGTTAATAATAGTTTTAATAGAATTATTTATTTTAATTATTTAGAGTAGCTTATTATTACTTACTTGCTATTTAAACTGAATAGTTACTGAAATGAATATTTAAATATCTTCAAAAATGTATTGAAATATATTTTAAGGGAATGCATTGTTTTTTTTTTATTTTTTTACAAAATTCCTAAACCAATTTTCATAAAATCGAAATAATAGTTAAAAAATATTATAAGTGGAGAAAGCAACATTATGAAAAAATATATTACGTCAAAAGTAAATGTAGAGTCCGCAAGTAAACTGTATTCGTTGTGTTTGTGATAGTAGATAGATATTTGTTTATAAAGAAGAATTTTCTGAAGTTGCTAGTAGACCACACGTGTTTCTGAAAAATATGAAAATACAAATAAAAATCACAAATTTTTCTTCCAAAAAATATTATGTCAAATATGTTCTAATTGTTTTAATCATCTTGGATTAAATCTAAATATACATAGTTCGTAAGGGCTGATCTAACGTATAGAACCAGTATGTAAAACTAAAAAATCTTAAAAATCGTTAGATAAATTTCGTATGGACTTCATTTGGCAGAAAAAATTTAAAATAGCTACTTTATTAAAGCTATTAGTTTACTTGTTAGAGGAAACTTTATTGCGAAATATAAAGCAAGCATAATAACCTCGTTTTTGTATAAGCTATTAAGATTTATAGAAAAGATAAACTTTACTACACTAACATCTTTACTTAAGATATAAACTTGCCCTTTGATGGCCTTACCTTAACGTAATAACCATTCGGCTTTTGTAATGAAATAGACAGAGGAGTTAATTTTTTTTCGGCCAAAAGATACAACTCAAATGTGTTCGTGTACTCGGAAGAGGGCAGTTCTGTAATATTATATACACAACTGCGTCTGAAATAAAATGAAAAAAAAAATAATTCAGATTTTTGAAATGTTTCACTAATGAATTTGACCGACGATAGATATGTGACTCATTTTCGTATTTACAAAACGAAGTTTTTTTTGTTTTTTTTTTTTTAATGCAGGCAAAGGTTAGCTTTAAAATCTACTTCACGGCAAAAACCAATAAACGGTCTAAACAGCAAACAGAATTTTAATTACTCAAATAGCTTACGGGTATTTACATAATTACTTAATTAAGTGGATGATTATTAAATGGAAAGTGTTTACTTATTGCGACAGTATGTGCTCACAAAAAAAATTAGCTGGCATTAGAGTAGTTTGTGTATTGTAACTCACTGTGTACCTTTGTTTATATACTCAAAGCTTTGAGTACATGTAAAACATAATATAATCACTACGCATTCCATTATAATTTTATTGTAGTTATGTTTGAAACAATTGTCAAACTTTACAAATACAAAATAGGAGACGTAATAAGGTTGGACATGTCTTTGCTGTGAGAAAATAAAATGTTTGAGTATTAAACCTAAAATAAAATGGAAAAACAAGGGTCCCGAGTTCAAACAGAGAACTTCGCTCTATTGTTTGGATTGTATCAGTCAATAACATCCTTTGAGATAACATCCAATCTTAAACTTAGACACCTGTCACCCCCATGTCACCCCATTATATTTAAATAGTACCTATAAAGTTGTACGAGTGTATAGGTAAATTGAAGAAACAAGTGTATGAAAACTCGAGTTTACTTGAGCTAATGGACTTAAAACATAGTTAATTTCACGACCATCGTGGGTTGGCACCATAAACGTGTTATTACGTCGTATCTTTATGGTAGGCATCAGTGTGAAAATCACATAAATCCCAGAGGATAATTGAGTGCGAGACACAGGCCTCCCATCTCACGGGAGAAATAAATCGTAGATTATTATAACTATTGTCTACGCCACAGTCTACGCCTGAAGCGCTACGCCATATATGTCGTAGCTTATGTATGAAACTGGACAAAAAGTAATTATAGCGATACTAAATACACCGGGGATTATTGTATATTGTACTTATTGATGTATTTTGATAGATAAAATTCGGTTGATTGTATAAATATTTAGATGAATTCCCTCAAAGAGCTTATACCTACTCGTATCTACATGCTGTTGGAACCATTTCTCCGTGCAAGTTTAAGACCCGTTCTGTGAAAGTATTAGGAGGCAAAAGTGGCTCTAAATGATTCCTGGAATTCCTGTAATATACACACAGGCGCGTCGCCAGTTCCTTTCTTTTAGCTCGAACTTGGCTTGACACTCTACGGCGTGTCTTGATAAATGCGAAAATATGTCTGTCACATTTTCACCCATCGTCACCATCCGGTGAGATCGCAGTCACGGGTTATCTTGCGATCAATTAAAAAAACACTTACGATAAATACTCGCCAACTCTAATCTCGATCGGAGGAAGACATGTTCTCGGAGCATGGAGTGGATCAGTTATTATTTGAAAACCTCCGTTAAACGTGTGTTTTCCCATTACAATAGTTAGCGTATCCTAGAAAATAAACACAAATGACATTATGTTCTTCTGACCGAGTTTTAGTCAAGGCTGCAAATCTCAACAAAGAATTTCCAAATACGCAGGAGATACTTATTATATTGCACCACCACCCGTTTCACTGGTGCGATAGATTTGTGTACTTTGGATTATTTCCAAAGCATGGCAAACTTGACGTGATGCTGCAGCATCAAGTAGTCTGCGGAATATCTAACTCCTGAGCAACTTAGGTACAGCAGATATAGTATGTTTGGGCTCATTAGAATGGTCTCAATGAGTAGTTGTTAGATATATGATCATCGAGGATCGAGAAGGAAGATCTGATGATGGAACAGAAAACTTGATTTCACAATCATATGTTGGGGATGGTTTTTTCCTTTTTCAATTTACACTTGTAGTTCAGATATTTGCACGCTCTGTGCTGCGTTCTTCCTGTCCTGAGTCGTCCATAACATTTCGCTAGGATAAGTACCTATATTTATGCCAGACATCTGAATAAGATGAACTATAAAGCGCAGTAAAGCAATCATATTATACTTATGGATAAACTTAATTGTCAAATATGTCAAGACATGCCCGTGTTAAACTGGTAAAGCATTTGCGAAGCAATGGCGAACTTTAAAACTGCTCTCCTGAAAACAACCAAAGCACATTTATTTTCCAGACTGCGTATACCTAAGTCCTGCCTATGTCTAATTTCGATGTGATTACGCACAATTTTAAGGGATCATCATACTTACTTAATAATATCGGAAAACTGTAATGATCGCCATAAAATATTTTGGGTATAAGTTAATGGCTCAGTTAACCACCGTGAGCGGTTTAATTGCTCGTTATACTCACTTGACCTCGCTCCAAAGAAAACTCCGTCTTATATTTCGTGCTATCAATCGTAAGTAAAGGAAAACCTACAACAATAAAAACTGAAAGTACTAAATGAATACACAAAAATATTGTTATCAAAATAAAAACATTATATAGAGAAAATATTATATTATGTTTAGAAAAACATTACAAAACCAATTTACAACATTACTAAAGCTTTTCTTGTTTTTTTTTTTTAATTATCCTTCTTACATATATCTATTAATTTAAATACCTATCACTATGCATGCGGTGTTTTTTGTAATTAGTTTATCATTTTTAGCTCAATACTATTTTGAAAACTTGATAAAATACCTCTAAAATTAATCAATTTAGGTTTTATCCAAAGCCTGCAAGGCCCTGGAAGTTCTGGAGGATAAAAGTTTCGAACACACGAACTTGCTAGAGCCCGACACGCTCTTATATTTTGTTGCTGAAACAAAATATTATTGTTATAATATACATCCGCATATGCCTATTAACGTGTTTTAACTTTAAACTAATGAGCTTACTAAACTGTGGGTTAAGGTAAGTTAATCTTTGGGTAAAGCCCAACGATTTCAACTAAGCTAGGTATGTGTACTTTGTTGTTATTACGGCGGCGCAGCCCACAGAGTACACTATGGACTGGCCCATATTATACCTTTACCGCTATATATAACGCTAAGTTAAATTGGTTGTAGCTTAAGCTTTATATTGGAGAGTCATTTCCTCCAGGAAGAGCTGAACGGGGTGGTAAAAATAAACCACATACACAACCCACTTACGAGGTGGTTTTAGAGTATTAGTAGACTTTTGGTAAGCTGTAAACTTAGAAAAATCCAAATACTGCCATCAAAATCTTGATCTTTTAAGTTTTAATCGGATAATTAAGTAATCTATCTTTCTCACATTTTTGCACAAAGAATTAGGATCTTTGTAGTTCACTGACCGTACACAAATATTCCAGCTTCACAATCTCCAACAGTTCATCTGGGTGTAAATGGTTCACTGTATACTTCGGTCGATCAACCACGTACTTCTTCGGTATACATTTCCCTTTAACCGCAATCTCGTTTTTGTTGCACGAGCAAGCTTCACACCGCTCGCATCGGTTCCCGACAGCTTTATACCCTCGTGAGCATTTTATGCACTGGACTTCTTTCATTGGAGATCCGTCAAAATTTTGAGTTACTAGACAAATAATTATTTACGTATTAATACATTTCTTTCTAATATAATTGGCGAAGGAAAAAGATATGAACGCACCTTACTAAGTTAAGTTACTAAAGTTGATACCAAATTAGCGCAAAAAGGAAATATGACAAAAAAAGTCATAGAATAGAACAGAATAAAATTTTATTTAAATAAACTTTAACAACATTCGCCTGGTCATGCCCGCAAACTCGTGGTCTGGGTCCTTACCTGATATGTAATCACGAGGACATTTTCTACAAGAAATCCTCCCAACAGAACTTTGACATCGTCGTGGAACACAAGACATTCCATCAGATGTAACTACCTCAGTGATATTGCAAGGTTTGCATCGCATTATTCCCACTCGAACGCTATGTTCTTCGCAGGAACAACCAAAACCTTAGAAGACAATTTAAAAATCTTAATTCCTACTTCTTAATTCGTACTCTACTCTTCTCTATATTACCTACTTTTATTCCACTTGGTCTTATTAGTGCAACTGTGATAATGAAATATTTTGCTGTGCTAATTTATTTCAATTCTGAATGAGCAACAGCGAGGTAGGTACTAGTACACAAGCCCACCTTTGCTTTATTATTAAACTAGTTTTTACCCTTGACTTCGTTTTCATAGCTGTTAGATTTTTTTAAAGTCCCTACAAAATTTCTGCTTTTCTGAGAAAAAGGCGTCACTCTCCAAGTCCTTAACTACACCTATGCAAAAAGACACGCCCTTGTTCCATTGCTGGGTGATTGAAGGATAAACCAACCAACCATGTATGTGTAGTGAGGATGGAAACAATGAGGTCTCACCAGTCAATTTACAATTCTGGCAAGAGATCTGAGGCAAAAGTTACTTTTGAAAAGTACCTTCTACTACGTTTGTAGTAAAATGCAAAAGTATTTGGTTAAGATCTCTTACCTCATTTAAAGTTTACTACGTAAATCTTGGAGTGACGGTTTTTGGCTTTCTTAATTGGAGGAAGAATAATGAACCTCTTACAATAATAATAGTAATTAATGATCTTACCATCCGCAGATGTGACTAATGACGCATTAGCAGCGCAAGCCAGACAATCCATCAAGCTTGGCTCGTAGAAGTGGCCAGGCTCACAGCTGCCGGGCAATCTATAACTGTTCGCACTACTGAGCAACAACAACACTAACAACATTGTTTGAAAACTTCGGCACTTCACAAGTTCTTCAAAAGTTTGATACAGGCACTCCTAGATTTTCTTCTATGATTTTATCGATATAATTTTCGCTATTGAACTTTAGCATACACAATGGATCGTATTCATTTTACTTTATTATTATGTTTCTCTTGCATTCTTTCATTCCTCCTTATTATGGTCAATTATATAAGTTTCAATCTATCTTTCAAATGATTCTACAAACATAAGTTGGTAGTAGCTAATAGCTACTTAAATGGTTGAAAATTATGTAAAAATCAAGATGTTCTTGTGTTCCGCTTTGTCTTACTATTTCCTTACATATTTTTGCATTATATTATAATTTATATACATACTTGTTTATAACCTACCTCTTTATTTTCTCACTGTTCTCACATTCGAGGGCATAGATAATACACTAGTTCGAGGGCTTCTGAAAGAAATCTCTTCCTTAGAGATAAGTTGTCATTATGCACGTCCGCTATATGTTTGTTTTATTGTTTATTTTTTGTTTTCTGGTATTAAATAAATAAATACTTTGCACCATTATGATTAAAGCATACTTAACAGTTAACACTACTGAACAGGACGGTAATGTTTTCATTTGTAGTACCTATACCTAATATTATATGTACGTTAACATTGAATAGATAATATCTAAATCCGGAAAAAATTCACTCACGAAATAACTATATCTATTAAATACGGAATTCATAAGAAAGAACACAAAAGCCATATTAAATGCAATAACATGGCGAGTGGCATGGGAAGTCGTTTGTTTATGTAATTCCGGGCTGCGCGTTGCTTGGTAACTACCTACCTACATTGAGTTTATAATAGAAGAAAGAGGAGCCTACCTCGGTATCAAAAAATCACCACCTATTATAACGATTGCAAAGATGTGGACGTAATAATCAATTTAATAAGCAGTTTAAAGTAAAACTATATATCTAACGAGTGGCACTGTCAGGCCCTCTAGCGTAGCGTCGCGTGTATGGTAGCGAGGGAGTCATCGTATAACAATCTCTTTCTCTTGGTAACCTGTGCACCACGATTGCGAAGAATCGCTGTTTTATTCCTGATCTAAGGAATTCTTGCTCAAAAGGGATTATTCAACTATTGGAAGAATTATCATGTTGTGTTTGACTTTGATTTTTTGATTGGAAGATTATAATTTTGTGTTCAAAGAAAGTTTCATTAATCACCCATAAATCCTCGCACAGCCAAGATGAATCAGCTATAATGAAAGCCTATATATGTATATATTTTTAATGTAAAACATCCCCCCCATCACACTCCCTTCTCCGCCGCCACGGGAGTCTGCGTTGTCTGTTGGGATTACCGTGACGTCCACAATTTTTTATTTATTCTTGTTTTTACTCAACATAACTGTAGATAAAATGTCTTATTTTAACCAATTTGCCGAACAACACTGTTATATGGCACTTTAGAAATAAAGGCAACTCTCCGGTAACATATTATGAATTGAGGGAAAAGATAAATCTTACAAAAAGTTACTTGATGTAATTCAAGAATTTACCCTTAAATTCGTAATTTGCCTTTAAATAAAGAAATTCCATTTCTTTAAAAGGTTTTGATTTCTCATTTGAAAAGGAAAATTTATGTTTTCTTAAAGGAAAAATGTTGAGGCGATTATATTGAGGTTTTGCTCGTATAAATATTGGGCCTTGTTTTTATTAATTTTAACTTAGTCATCTGACTTATATTGAGTAGATCTTATTGATGAGTAAAAGTCTCGTCTCGTTTTCATCTTTTCACTTATCCCATTGTAGTGCTTCTTGACGTACTTGCGGAATCTTTTCCGCAAGTGGGCGTCAATTCGCCAGAAATGGAGGCAGCTCATATCCAGGATTAAAACATAGGCTACATTTTATACCGGAAAATCCCTACGGGAATTAAAAAAACCTTCATCCACGCGGACGAAGTCGCGGGCATCATCTAGTCCAGAATAACTTTCAAATACATAAACTCTTAAGATTAATAAATAAATAAACATTATGCTGTTCTTGGTATAATCTATTTTCTCTTAGCTGTCTCCGTGAATGACGAACTTACGACTTAAGTCTTGATTTTTTACGGTTTCATTTCAATGCGATGTCGGTTTCTAAGGAAAAATAGATCATACGATCATACAATAGAGGTTTATTTATTTCACTGCAGGTAAAAATTTCTTTCTTCAGTTCAATTTTCTTATCTACAGCTTTGATCGGCAGGAAAACCGATTACAAATTACGCAAAACTGTCGCTAGCATCCATTAACTTTAAAACGAAAAGTATATTTCTACAAAAAAAGCTATTTCGAAAACAAAGGTTGATTAATAAGCTGTCCTAATGCATGTCATGTTAGGGTTTAAATCATGATGTCTATTACAATTTTTTTAACTTTACCGATCGTAGAACAGTTGAAATTATGATTTTATAGGCCAATATGGTCTCTCTTAATTTTAAACTCTTCATATACTTCGTAACCGTTAATTCCATAAACACGCAGCTAATTTATGAAGATGAGGAAAACACAAAACACGATCGCATAATAGAAACTGCAATTGAAATCTCAAATCAATACTTTAATTTCAGAATACAAACTGCCATCGTATCAAATGATGTTGAAGATGCTATAGTGAGCAAATTCATTCAATCGTTCGGAGGAACAGTGATTATGGAGAAACGAGACGGATTTCAAACGGAACAAGTTGTTCTCATAATAAAGTCATACTTTTCTTTGATAAAAATTTTGGGAAAGCTGAAACCAGACTTGAAAGGGAGAACGTTCCTCCAGAGTGGGGCATATTATGTCATCGTCATTCTGTCTTATCCACATAGACTGGAACGTATTAACCGCTTTCTTTGGAGTTACTACGCCACTAACGTTGTAATTATTGTGTCCAATAAAAACGATAAAATAGCTCTGTATACTTACTTCCCATACAAAAATCCGTTAAGTTGTCAGAACTTAGAGCCCAGTCTCATTGGGTTTTGGGACGATAAGGGAATTCTTCAAAAGAATATATTTCCGGACAAAATGGGTAACATGCAAGGTTGTCCTCTTTATATATCAACTAATAAACTGTATCATCCATCAACAGAGCAGAGAGTCCCGTTAGAAATTATAAAGAAAGCAATAGTAAGATTGTTTAGAAGTGCAATCAATTTCACACCAATAATATCGACGAGAGATTATCTAAGCATAGATTCCGATGGCAATAAAAACTGGTCTAGTACTTTGGAGGATGTATTGACGGGAGCTTCAAATATTTCGATGTGTAGTATTTCGCCAGGGTTAGAAAGAGAGGGAGTTTTGGGCTACTCGATACCATATTTTCGTATAAGTTTGGCGTGGCTGGCGCCGCCTCTACGACCTGAACCGCTATGGTTGCGACTTCTGTCACCGCTAAATGGATACTTATGGCTCGTACTTTTATTTGTTATTTTTATTGTTAAATCCATACCGTTTATAATGAAAAGGGGATGCGTGAAAAGCTTTTGCTATCGAAATTTTAAAAACGCAGATAAATTACACGGAGTTGTGATCAGGATTTGGGCTGTGTTGATGGGACAGCCGATACGGGTAGAGCCGAAACGTTTTAGAGACTTCTATATATTATCGCTTTGGATATGGTTCACGTTCGTTGTAAGGAGTGCCTACCAAAGTGTTCTCATCGGGGCATTAAAATCTGAGGTGGCCGTTGTGAAATTTCGTGACTTAAAAGAGGCTGTCAGTGAAGGCTATACATTTGGTGGCAGGGCAGGTGTTCTAGACCATTTTGACTACGACCCTTACATAAGGGATAATTTCGTTGTAGTGCCCGAAAGTGAATTCGAGGATCTGTTCCGTGATGTACTAGAAGGAAAGAAAAAGTTCATATTTGCCATACCTCTGGAATACGTATTCGCGTACTGTATGTCGCAGGGAATAAATGACAATGAATGCGGTTACGTACTACCCGATTCAATCATGACCGTCCCGTTAGTGATTTGGATGAAGAAGAACTCTACATTTAAGAGGCCCTTGTCGGTGTGGCTGATACGTCTCATAGAAAGCGGTCTCATAGACAAGGATATGTTGAAAGGGTCCGTAACCAAAAAATTGAAAACGACTGAGTGTAGTCCCTTGACAATTGATCAAATATCCAGTTGTATGCTTTGTCTATTGCTTGGATACGTGTTGTCTACTCTTGTTTTTATAATGGAGATTGCAAAATTTAAAACAAAACAAATGAACCCTTTTTCGAATAAATGGCGATGGTAGTTCAGTAGGTATCACGTAGAAAGGAATGTTCAATGAAGTAGATTTTCTCACACAATTCGCTATCCATCCCCCTTTTTAGAAGTGGTAAAATAAAATCACATCATAATCACAAATAGTATATTTATTTTTATATTCATCTACTTAAAAATACCTTAAATATAATTCTTGAAAGTAATTGACAAAACAAATAATTTTATTATACTTTGTATAGACATTGTAAACATTAAAAATAGATTTCTTTAGCGTTTAATGAATCTGGATAGTGTTTCTAATAGTTAAGCACTGTTTTATACAAAAATAGCCATTACAATTTGTTATTGTTAGTATATCGTAGAATAATAAAAAATACCTATACAAAAATAAAATTATCTTAAGTACAACATTGATTTTAACTATTGATGTATTTCTATTCATACTAATAAATTGTGCTCATTATTAGACTAGAATGCTAGACTACAATAGGATTAATCTTTAAAAAATAACGTTTATTAATCAGCTAGATAATGCCCGCGAATTCGTCCGCGTGGATTAAGATTTTTTGATTGCAGCCCATGTGGCAATCCTGGGTATGAACTGTCTCCATTCCTAATTTCAGCAAAATCGGTTTATTCGTTGTGCCGTGAAGGAGTAACAAACATAAACTCACACGCACACACATACAAACTTTCGCCTTTATAATATTAAGTGTGATTAATCACGCCATAAATATAACTATCTACTACGTACTTCCGTTCCCTGATTAATAAACATTAGTTTCTAAAGATTAATTGATAGCATTCATGCTCGCAGGCTGTTAAATGTAAATTTTATCGTTGGATCTAACTAGGTCTCTTATTTCGAAGCACAAACAGTGTCGTTAGATTTTTAATTAACGCAGCTTTAAGCGGAACACTAGGATTACGCACATTGAGGGAGAAATTAATAAGTCGACTAAATTGTTTTCAATCAACGAGAATATCGTTCTTGTTAAATATAAAAAAAATTGTAATCAACAGCAATTTTTATATCTATTTAAATAACTTCGTACGACTTTCAGCGACTATAGGAATAATCTCATCAGAACGGGCATTTATATGAAAGTTACAATATAAAACATTTACTGTGTGTTTCAGTTATAGCAAAATTTGTCATATAAAGTGAACACGAAAAGGACAGCTATAGAAAATTTAACTTAAAATTTAGGGGGTTGGTGCAAGTGGACCGAAGTCTATCGCGCAGTTGGGTAAATATGAGATCTTCCTCCGTTTTTGGAAGTCTGTTAAAAATGAAATCGTTTACGCAGCTATGGTCGGCGGTTCAACCACTAAATACGGGGTATGTATGGCCATCGCGGCTTGCGGCAACGCGGGGAACAGTATCGGGTATTGGGGCGGTGGTTGAGGACTCTGCGCCAGGAGTCGGGGTTCAGGCTCCGAGCAGTGTAGCAGCCAGTGCGTGAGCATGCGACCGCGCCCTTTGAGCTCCACTTCTCCACGCCGCTCCACTACGAAGGTACCCCACTGGTCGAGAAGAATTCGCGTGTTCTCGCTTAGGTGAATCCTTAAAGCTAGAAAAAAAAATCTAAATAAAAGCTAAAGTTTGTCGCTCACTTATCGCAAGGAAACTCGATACCCACAAACTGCCAGTCCGCTTGCCTATCTATTCATAACTTATAAAGCTTTTACAAAAAAAACATGTAGATAAAGAAATTCATTTGTTATTTCTATTGTACCTTTTACTTTTTATATAGGTACATCTTGTACTAATGGGATTGACCCTTTCTTAGGAAGTTAGGGGATCACTTTGTGAATAAAAAATTAAAATATTGTTGGAAATAAGAAACCTAACCGCAAAGGTTAGGTCGCAGAGCACTTGGTTTCATTCGTCAACGCGTAAGGTTGTCCCTTGGTTTTTCCGTCCAGGGTGACTGATGCTCTTTTTAAAAGTACTCTCCCACACTATTTACACTAGAATATAAATATATATACTCATCAAGCTTACGTTGTCCAGTAGATTCCATCCTGCTAGCAGTGTTGACAGTGTCGCCAAACAAACAGTAGTGTGGCATCTTAACTCCAACCACTCCAGCGCATACTGGACCTGAGTGTACCCCCACGCGGACCTGTTCCCGATTAGAAACGAAGACGAGCCAATTAGTTCTCTCATTACTACTGAGTAAATTGTCAAAATGAAATGAATTTCTCATGTACTAACTCCAGGGTCCATAATCCCAAAACATTAAAACTGTATTGCACTAATTGCAAATGTCTCCCTGGTTAAGCGACTAGCCTATTCAGCTACGTTTTGAATAGCTCAATAAGATTGAGCTATTAGAATGAGGAAACATAGAGTGCATCTATTTTTATCAAATTGTGCATTATGAAGTCAACATCTAATGATGATGCTCCGGTGTCGGAGCGCAACGTGCATCTAATGTGTTTGGAAGAGTTCGTGTGGTGTTGAGTGTTGGTGTTGTGTTGTTCCTGCGTTTCTTCTACACCTGGAGAAACGACGTTGTACAGCGCGAACGGCGCGTTTTTCCATACAGATTTTTCTGGTTTGGCTGATTATTGAGCAACCTTATGATTATTATTAGCATGTCTACGCTGATAATGACCGGCGTAGCCGTAATTCTATAGGAGTACAAGTTTTATACTAACCTCAAGTCGATGTGCTGGTCGATGCCGGACTACAAAGGTTCGTACTGCCTCCACTACAGCCAGTGCCATCAGGCATATCTCTTTGGCGTGCAAATCACCGTTACGTTCTGGCAACCCTGATACTACCATGTATGCGTCTCCAATAGTCTCCACCTTGGATCAAAGTGAATTCAAATGAATATTTCTTTAGGTTATACTTACTTCGCTGATTCAATGACCCAACAAGGATTTTGGCCACTCTTCTTTATCAACCGATAGATGTCCACTGCTGGACAAAGGTTTTATGTGTGGACTTCCACAGGCCTCGTTATTGCGCTGCCTGTCATTGGCCCCTGCTACTCGTCTGATTTCGTCGGTCCATCCAATGGATTTGCCAACACTTCACTTACAGTGTGGGTTCGCCTCTCCAGCACCTTGGGACCCCAACTATCAGTTCTTCGAACCATGTGCTTTGTCATTTTCCACTTTAGCTTCGCAACTCACTGAACTTTGTCGGTACTTTTGTGTGTTTCTCCTACGGATCTCTTGATTTTATAATGGCATAAATTTTTCTTCCTACGTGCATTTTTTATCAATAACACCATATTTTTTTAAATAATAAAGAATAAAGAATATTGCAAATAAATAAATAATAAATAATAAAGAATATTGCATGAATTATATTCCCCTCTCCAAATAAGCATAAACCTTGAGTTAAGAGTGGGAACAACAATATAATTTTCAGGCAGTTTCAGTTTCACCTTTAACAGTTAGTCTAATAGAACAAACCAAATAATTGAGGCTGGAATTTACCTTATACACGTCATAGAATCCGATGATCCTGTCAAACGTACTGTACAGGTCGTTGAGAAGGTCAACGACCTGCATGGGAGTGGACGCCGCACAGAGTTCGGTGAAGCCAACGATGTCGCTGAAGTATACGGTGACACACTCGAAGCTCTCCGGCTGGACCACTTCACCTGCCATCAGCTGCTGAGCGACGGGCCTGTAATTGAAGCTAAGATGAGGCTTGCTTAAATGAATTAATTACATATTTTTAGTGCCGATTTCACCAATGTCGAATGACGCAAAACTGAGGAATAAATTGGGCGTTCTAACAGTTTTTAACATAAATTTAGGACATGGTTTTGTATTGAAAATCTACCAAAATATCACGTTCGGATAACACTTATTTTACGTTGTTAAAATCGGCCCTGAGGGCGAATATGAAAATTAGCAGTGGCGCGGCTAGTGTAGGCTACAACAAACAACAAGTAAACAAAGCAGAGTACCTACCTATATACTTACTTATAGAGATGATGATGAATCATTTAATTAAACAGCAATATGTTATCATCATTATCGTTCGCAAGCTTGTTTACCTTGGTAAAACCTGGTACAACAACTCCTCTGATCGCTTCTTCTCTAAAGAGAGTTGTTCCGTCTTCTCTTCTACGAGTGACTCGAGGTTGTTCGCGTACTGCTCCATGCGCCGCAACAGATCGTCCATTAAATTGTCGCAGTAACCTCTGCAATAGTACTATTGTTATCTATATCTACTCTATATAATTCAATAAAATTGAAGTATCTGTTTGTAATATCAAAATAACAGCTTTTTACTAAATGCATAATATGAAAGTAAATACGGTACTTATAACAAAAAAAAACTATTTTGACGGTATTTCACTGGTAGATAGCTGATATCATCGGGAGTAACTTAGACTACTTTTTTAACCGTCTTTCGAAAAAGGAGGAGAAGGCGTTGTGTCTTTCTCCCTCCTCCTCGCATCGTCATCCTCATTACTGAGGGTCGCGATCCTTGGCACGGATCACCTTCTCCCACACGATGTTCTTCCACTTCGTCCTATTTTCCGCGTTATGTAGAGCGGCGTGGAAAGATGTTCCGAGTGCAGTGCTGATCTGGTCAGACCAACGCATAGGGCTACGTCCTCTTTTCTTCTTCTTCTTTCTTTTTTCCTTCTACCTTGCCCGTTACCAGTAACTTTTCAAGATTTCCAGGGCTACGGCGGGCAATGTGTCCGAAGTACTCCAAGGTGCGCTGTCTTTCTACCTATGTATATCTTATATCTATATCTTTGTGATTTCTAAACCGATTCGCGTGAATCGTTTTTT
Source organism: Hipparchia sbordonii (assembly GCA_038048805.1). Lineage (NCBI taxonomy): Eukaryota > Metazoa > Arthropoda > Insecta > Lepidoptera > Nymphalidae > Hipparchia > Hipparchia sbordonii. Next base: position 3,422,129 of record CM076113.1, read on the forward strand.
AATCATATTTTTAAAACCAACTCCACGCGGACGAAGTCGCGGGCAAAAGCTATAGTAATGTAAAAATTAATCAGTCAACTATTACATTACTAATTAGTATAGACTACTACTACTTCTATTCTTACTTAATATAGTTAGCGTTAATGGTGTCAAACGAGGGTCTATCATCAGGCGAGTCAGCCCAGCATCTCGCGGCCAGCTCTAGCAACTCAGCCGCCGCGCCGCCCGCCGATCCCACTTCGCCCAGTCCCACAACTGGGCGGAATGGGGGGGACTCTCGTGCACAAACACGGGAGACGATTTCTTAAAAGAAAGCACGAACTTTTTTTTACTTATTCTTTTATTTAACGGCTAAAAACCATTTTTGTTTATTTTTCACCGAGTCGAATCATAAAGTGTACATCACGTACGAAATTGGCATTCCGAAAATGATTATCATTTTATAACACTAACGATAAACGAAGTTAAAATTTTTGGGTAAAATTTTGGTTGGTTTTATACCTAAAAGCTTCGAGCATTTATGATAAGAGGTATATTTAGTAAATGAGCATTTTCAGGTAACTTAAGTAATTTAAATTTATCTTTGCCGCCGCGCTATCACAGGCTTTCTGCTTATTTTGAGGGGCTTGGAGAATAAGTATAATTTAAGTCAAGTTCACCTTGGCTTAATATTCTTAAAAAAAATATTGAGCAAGATATGTGACATTAAAAAGAACGTTGACTAAGACAAAGATAAACTAGCTCTGAGCGGACAGAGGAATATAATATAATAGCCAATAAAAAAACCTGCGTAAGTATTTTTCCTTTACAATCTAAATATATATCAACCATTCTTAAAAGATCCTGATGCAAATCATAAAGATCTTACCTTTATGTGTCATCGCAGGCGTATAATGATGGAATGGTCCAGCGCGCAAGACAATCTCCTCGAGAATTATGCCGAAACTATACACATCGCCCTTGAGTGACGCCACCACACCAGGGTAAACACTCCCTGCCACCAACTCAGGAGCAGTCCACAGAAGTTCTATAGAGGAAGATAACCTATTTATTGCACATTGCTACGGGCATCCAAGAGCTGACAGCTACCTTGGCCAAGGAAACAGTTTGGTCATCAAAAGGAGCCATGCTGCCAGCATCTGGGATACCTACACAAAAATTAATTATTATTGGGCTTGATAAATTTCAGACTAGTCCTAATTAGAACAAAATTTTACTTATTCGAATGTAATGCTTACACGTACAAAAAATAAATTTCATCAAGATTTTCAACATTGGAAGTCTTCGATCACAGAAGAAAAAATCTGTGATCGAAGAGAGCAGTGCTTCGAGAGCAAAGCAAACTTTAGCAAATAGAAATTGGACCGATACTATATTATTATTACCTACTAAGGTTTTTGATCTCCAAAAATTTCAATACCAACGTGATTGCCTTGAGAATTCCAGTAATTTTGGAAAACAATTTCAGTTAGTTAACTAAATCAGGACAGGAAACCGTATCTCTCAAAATATTTAGACGGCCCAGATTAAACCAAAGAGTCTAAAGAACGATAATAAGCACAGTTAAAATAATTACTGAAATAGAAGGCATCGTCTTTAATCAAGTCGGTGGGCGTGCACAGAGTGTTCAGGCCGTAGTCGGATATTTTCAGCACGAAGCGTCCATCGATGAGACAGTTTGAAGAACGCAGCTTTCCGTGCGCACCCAGTCCGCTATGTAGATAGCACATACCCTAAGGAACGGAAAACTTAGATCGATTATGGTGTTGTATAAATTGAAAAGGATTTTTCTTCCCTGCTCGCTTAGGTTTAGCTATAAATGCCAAAAATGCCAAGTAAAAATACCTTACCTTTTCAATCCTTAAGGTTTAAATATTTTTGAAATTATTCCTTAATAAAGTTATTTTTAACAGTAATAATTAATCATATTATACTCATAGATAAAATTTGTAGTCGCTACGAGGATCGGCGTAGCGACTACCAATCCTTAAATCTATACATATACTAATACTATTTGATCGTAGCAGGCGTTACTTTGCGGAATTCCACGACATTCAAGGAAAAATAAATTATTTTGCTCTAATCATAAATTTTTTTCTAAAATCTGTCAAACAATAAAAAATCTGTATGGCAAAGCAAAACTCGCAGTTCACGCCATCGTTGTTTCCCAGGATACGAATAACTACTACAAAGGTACTACTTCATATACGTACACATACCATAAACGCAAAAGCATGTTTTGTTTGTGTGTTGCTTTGACCTTCAATCATAAAGCTACGGAGCAATGGATCAAATTAATGTTTTGTGAAAAACCTAGAAAATTACATAGGATACTTTTTATCCCGGGAAAATATAGATCCTAACTACACATAGACGAGATTGCGGAGAAAAGGCTAATTCATCCTAAATATTAAGATAATAATAATGGCTCCCCGAGCTGCGGTTGATTCGCAAAGGATTACCACAAAGGTCACGGTTGGGAAAGATAAACTAGTATAGCCGCTGAAATCCACGACAAATCCCCCAATTCACGCTTCGCTAGCGTTCAGTAATTATTTGTTTCTTTCATTAAGAAATGCCTACGAATGTTACCTAACTAACTAGTTAGTGTAAAAATAGCAGCTCAGGATTAAGCCCTCTCGACTAGAAAGATAATGATCATGAAATTCTTTAGAAATAGAATAATCTGCACAAATGAATAAAATTCAAGTTGCCAACTGTGATTTCGATAAAAGGGCCTCATAACGTTGGTTATATACTCCAAACTCATAACTAAACCTTCCTCCTTCCTTTAGAAATTCCTTTAGACGACGATGGTAACCTTAAAAATCAAGAGAATAGGGAATATTACCTTCGCAAAATTACATAATTCTATTGGCCGATTGTCACGATGTGTAATATTTATCCTGGGTAGTGTACACGACCTCATAATAGCTTAAGCTCAAACTATTGTGACTTTGAAGACTTTTATTAATCCTTACTTAAAACACTTCATAGCAACTTAGCTAGAACTGTTTCATACTTGAGTTACCTAGTTTGTGTTTAGTCCAAGTCATAAGTCCTTGCAACGGCCATGGAAAGCTTAATATGCCACAACTTTTATCGGACAAGTATTAAGCTTATATGTAGTGTTATCAGCATTGTGCAATGTCCAATGCTGATGCAGAGACCTATAGAGCGTGCTCTGACTTAACTCAGACTTAAGATAGAGTTGAAACGAGACACAAATATGCTTTGACATAAATCTTTCGTTTTGACTCTGTCTTGAGTCTGAGCTGAGTGAGAGTGTGGTCCATAGATTACAGCCTAAGAATTTTAGAACAAACTTTGACTTTGCTCAAACTTCACTTTCGAATTAAAGTGAGACAGTATGACCTGACGCAACTCGAAAGTAAAATCTCAAAGTACACTCTTGTTACGGAGACTTATTCGAACAAAATATATACCTCCACGATAATAATATCGCTTAGCATTTAATTCGTAAACTACCTAATAGATATCCATTTCAGGGGAGAAACCCTAAAGTAGATATATCTACCTACAGAAGTTAACCATTGGAAAACTGGCATGTTCATTATGACAATAATAGGTATACCTACCAGCTATAAAATCCGATACATTACGCTACACATTTTACATGCAAATTCTTTATTCAATGATATTCAGCGCATATCTAGAAGACATAAAAAATTACCTAAGCAAACAACGCTTTAATGTAATAAAAGCTTTATGATCCATTAAACATTTTTAAAGAAAGTGGATACCTACAAACAACACTACAGACAAATGCAAAAAGGTTTGTTTTAATAGTAGATACGTAGCCCGCATCATTTAGATATTGCTATAAATTGGAAAATAACTACGTAGGTAGGTACTAGGTAAGTGTTGTTAAATATCATCAATATCGCCTACTTGCGGAGACAATTCTAAGGGAGAAGAATCCTTTGAGTTGTGCGACGATTTCCTAACTTAACCTAACCTGTCGATTGCTACGCAAAACGGGTAGATATTGCCTACTTGATATTCTCTTCTAGTAGTTTTAAACTTTAAGCATGTTGTGGCAACCAGTAAGTAGGTCTACATTACTGCATCATAACTTATTTAACATGTATTTTTTTCAGTTTCAATTTTAATTTATTATAACCTGTTGGTTGTCCATATTAACAAAAAAAAAAATACTTGCGGGGATAAAAATCCTTTGGTGTGCGGCGATTTAATAATGAATTTAACTATTTTCCTAACGTAATCTAACCTATTTATTGCTACGCAAAACGACAGATATCACCTTCTAGCGGAAACAATTCCCAGGAACAGGAGCCCTTTGGGATGTGCGGCGATTTCCTCATGTAACCTAACTCCTACCTGTACAATATCATGGACTAGCGACGTCCTGAAGTTCCAGTCCAATTGCAGCTCTTCGTTGGCGAGCACATCCTTCAGCGAACCTTTGGGGCAGTACTCCGTCAGGATGAACATGAGAGGACAGTCAACACAAGCGCCGATGAAACGCGCTGTGTTCTCGTGGGAGACGTTTCGAGCCTACAACAATAAATTTTATTATCACACTATTATAATATTATAAAGGCGAAAGTTTGTATGTGTATGTGTGTGTGTGTGTATGTTTGTTACTCCTTCACACCTCAACGAATGAACCGATTTGAAATTTGGGGATAGCTCATACCCACATTAACATATTATCATTAACACATAGGCTACATTTTATCCCGGAATATTAAAGAGTTCCCGCGAGAATTAAAAACGAAGACGAAGGGACGAAGTCTTGGGCATCATCTAGTTTATTACAGCATGCATATAATATGTAGGCTTTGGAATCCCGCGGTAACTCTTTCATTTAAAAAAAATCAAAAACTCACACAACAACTAACTCTCTGACTCGATGATTTATTATACACAGTTTTCCTAACTTTGGTTAGGAAAAAATTTAAAATACTTACCTGTTTTATCTCCCAAAGTAGCTTTTTGTTCAAGTCCAACTTCTTCCTGTGTATCTTCTTGACGGCGACGCGGTTGCCTTTGTAGAGGCCGACCGTGAAGGGAGTCAGGGGAACCGGCGTACCCAGCGAGCTGGAGCTTCGAGCGCTCCAGCCCAAGGATAACTGACAAACAAACAGACGTTTAAATAGCGCAAGAGAAAGCCTGCTTTTCTAAGCCTCCGCTGTCCGTACGTCCGTCCGTCTATCTGTTACCGGGCCTTATCTCATGAACCGTAATAGGTAGATTCTAGAAATTTTCACAGAATGTGTATATCTATTACCGCTATAATAACATATAATAAAAATTAAAAATAAAGAAACCCAAAAAATCACGTTTCTTGTATGGGGGGCTATTTTTTGGTGTCTTTCCCGTCCCGTTGTCTTTCCGTAGTCGGATAAAATATGGTAGGTAATAGCTAGCTGCTAGCAATTATCTAATAGTTGATTATACCTATTTAACGATGATCAAAGAACACCTACCTATTTTAAGGTTTCTTAGTAGAATCTATAAATGGAAATAAAGGAGGTTTACTACGCAAAAAGTTAGAACTCGATAAATTTTTTCCTCAATAATTAATTAATATGATAATGGTTGCCTGGTAGAGATTGCTCTGTAGCAATAAGCCGCCTTTGCATGCGTAGTTTTAAGTTGTATTGAATTTTGTTTCTTTCTTGTGTGCAATAAAGTTTTTATCTAAATACTAAATACCTGTAAAAAAACGCAATATAAAAGCGTTATTTTTGATCGCCGTTCATAGAAGTCAGTCTGACTGAAAGGGAAAGGACTATAAAAATTGTTTACGACGTAGATATTCGATCCAATTCCAATTACGTTGATTAACGCCCTCAATAATAACACCGAAAAGAACTAACAACACATTGGCTATTGTCGGGCTCTGTAAAGTTTAACGAGCATTTTTGAGGGGTTTCATTTCTTTTGATCTGAATTTGTATTTATTATTGTTGAAAAATTACTGAATTCAATAGAGGTAGAGGTAATTGAGGGCTAAATGTCAACATTTTCGATCACAATCAACATATCCAAGTCCAACCTGAGATTGAATTTACATACATACATATGCTCGTATCATTTTTCTCAAGACGTTTTCGTGGTACGAGTATGCTAACCTATGCAACTGCAATCTGCATATTTAGAGATTTACCGTTTATACGTCGTTTTCTTACATTTTCCTTTACATTTTTTATGCGTAATATGTTTTAAAAATAGTTTCTCTTTGCTGGGAAAATTGTGAAGAAATCTCTGGATGGCTAAGTATTGAAGAGTTGAAACTACTAGGCAAATATTAGACCAGAAGGTTTAGCATGATCTTCGCGTAACAATGTTCCCACGGCTTTTACGGTTAACCAAAACAACAAAGCAGCTAGGGAAAAATAGATTTTAGTGTAGCTTATTGTGAAGGTATCCATACAAATAAATGCTGAGCGATGTTGTTGGGCTATGCCCTATTGACTACAAACGTTAGATATCAACGAGACATTCAACTCGTATTTCAGGGTACTTTTTTTTTAATTGGATAGGTCTCCGCACTTAAACTGCTACGTCTGGTGTGCGTAAAGTTCCTTTCCTGCTGAAATTTTAACTCCAGCAGTCCAACTCCAAAAGCGTGGGGATTGCTTGGGGTTAGGCTAGAGTAGATCTCAGGTAGATCTTGCGTTAGTCCGCCACGCCCGTGGACGGCAAAAGCACGTGCGTTGATGTTTCATCCGCATCTATGCAGGTGGTACCCACCTTCAGCACTTCATTGATGCTATGCAGCGCGGGGCTGGTGCCAAGGCCGGTGCCCACCTCCACCAGCACCTCCTCGGGCCGAACGCGCCACGCGGTGTTGTTGAGCTCTGCCTCGATACGTACTTGCCTGGCACATAGTTAGAAAAACTAATTATATTAAGGGAGTCCATACACGGTCAAATATGTTTGTCAAACAAACGGAAACGGAGGTGTTTGATCAAGGTCATCAAACACCAGCGCACCCAATCAAACACCTCCGTTTCCGTTTGTTTGACAAACCTGTTTATTATTGCAAGACAGCCTCTCGCTTGACGAAAGTCATGCCTGATGAAATGCAATGAGGAGTCTTGTCTACAAGTTTACTCGTAATCTGTATGTGAATCTCTATAGAGATTCACGAGTAAATATGTAGGTAAAAAAATTCTCGTGACCCGCACTTTAGCCCTACAGGACACGTCTACTTTAGTGCTAAAATGTTGTCTAGTTCAGCGGTCGAACTTTACCAGGGCAGCAGATGTACCTACTACAGACAGTTTCGCATTTATAATTTTATAGCTATAATATACTCTATGTATTCTAAAGATCTCGTATCAAGCGGGTATCAGTCAGAATAACCCATCGGCTTGTTGTACAAGTTAAAATCCTTTTGCGGAGAAATGTAGTGTAGACTTTCTAGGGACACGGATCTCCTTAATGTCTGTATGTAAATTTCAGTAGATAAATAATAGTAAGTACGTAGGTATTGGTGTGTAATGTTCCTAAAAACTTACTTGTAGGCAACGCATCCGGCTGTCACAGCCAGGGTGAGGAAAACCGCCAGCCCAATAAAGCAATATATCAAAACGGCTTGCGCCTCTGGGCAGCGTGAAACGATAAATTTCAATTTACACACAAACCATTCCACTTTACAGTTTTCTGTTTCATAATGGTGTACGAAATCTTTTAAATTCTAAGTGATTTCGCAATTATAAGTTTTTTATCAGTTAGTTAGGTGCCTCGGTATATTAGTCAGTAGTTCACAAATGAAGCGATACGATTTTATTGTTTACAACTATTATTTATATGTGTAGTTTGTATACCTACTAATAATTAATTTAAGTACATAATTCCAGCACGTTAGAAACAAAATGCATTGAAATTTAATACGAGCAGGTGGTACCTACGTTTACACGTGGTATACACTCGTTATTAATTTAACAAAGTGAGCCATACTTGCTCTTTGTTTTTAATTTAACTGAGTGTCATAGTAAAGGAGACAGACGTATGTATTTACATGGCTAAACTATTATAACCTTATCGAAATGTGTAAAAATTACTAAAGAAGGAATAGGAAAATAATTGTAATTAAAAATAGAGCTTCAATAACCCAACGGTTAAAGGGACTGATAAGTTCAGCTTGAATTTTTGACTCACCTTTCTGTGAGTCATGTATGCGGTGTATGCCACAGAGAGGTGAGTTAATAGAGGATGTTCATCACCTGTTGATGGAATATGTCCGATTTCAGTCGGGGCGAGAAGAAATTGTAGACCTTGTGGGTATGATTTTAAATATACTCGCTCGTCCAGCATCCAACGTTGCTATAATTCTGTTTGAATCCATAAGGCTGATTTGATTTGATTATAACCACAATATTGTTTTTTTTTCCTGTGATTGATTTTTGCGTTATCGGTAATGATTTTGAATTTGTATATATTAGTGTAGTAAGATTATAATGGGGCTGACATGTGCTAAAGTATAAAAGCCCCTAAACAAATAACGGAAAAAAAAAGTTCAGCTTGGTTGTTATTCTTTAAGAAAAAATTACCTCCTTGACACATGGGGTCCGTTCCAAGGAAACCGCATCGTGGTTTATCCGGGGGCGGCCCGCGTTTACCGCCCGGCCAGTGAATGGCTTTCCCGGCGACGGGCTTATAACTGCTGTTCAGTCCATGGTAAAAAGCCACAACCTAGGGAAAAATTTACCTATGTGTAAATTTTGAAGCCTCCATAGCCCAACGGTTACAGGTGCGGACTGAAAACTTAAAGGTTGCAGGTTCGATCCCCGCACGTTGCATTTTCGTACCCAATCCTAACACAAGTTCTCACTTATTTGGAGGGGAGAGGAGAACATCAGTCCTAGCTGATGTTCTTTTTTAAAAAGGAAAACAAATTCTATGCATACACAAATACTGACCTGCTTAATGTAATTGAAAAAGTCCATACTTTATATTAAACTAGCGGACGCCCGCGACTTCGTCCGCGTTCCTAAATCCGCACAGTTTCCTGAATTTTCTTTGCTATAAACCTCACGGAGCCCGAGACCTTTCCAACGAATGCAAAACCGTGGAAATCGGTTCGCGCGTTCTGGAGTTATAGCGTCAGGAAGGAAAACCCGACTTATTTTTATATATACCTAGTAGATATGCGAAAGTGTGGTTTTTACATGGATCTAGTTGCGGACTTAAAGTGCTAATATAAGCTACTTTTTATCCGGGAATAACAAAGGGTTCTCGCGGAATTTTTAAAAACCCAACTCCGCACAAATGAATTTGCGAGCAAAAGCTAACTAGCACACTTGCTCAGCAATTTTGTTTTTTTATTTCTGATGACTACTCATCATACTCACCTCTCACTCATCGTCATTAGTTATATGATAGTCAACTTGAAATTGTATGTCTGCAGTCGCTCTAACATTAGTATTTTTAACATCATCTTACCTCAAACTTGCCAGTAACGGGATCCAAATCAAAGATGGCGTAGTCGGCATCTCGATCACCAACGGAATCGATACGCACGTGGCCAGTTATACCTTACAAAATAACATTATACAAGTTTCATTGTACAAAATAATATTAAATACCCATGACGACCTAGCGATGACGTACTGTGCTGTAAAAGGGTGTCATAATTCATCACAATAACCATCAAAAATTGCAATTTACCGGCAACTGACTTTTTTCTACCTTCACCGTGGTCCGATATTATACTACGGTATCCTTTTATTAATACCAAACAAATAAAAGTAGGTATGATGGTACTGAAGTCAGAGTTTGAAACCAGAATTCTGTTTGAAAGCCAGAGAAAATCATTGGATTTTGGATTGGATCTATACAGTACAAAGAAAATGATAATTATTTTCTACTATACTGAAAACGAATGTACTTAAATACCAAACTAAACTTAAATATTCAGTAAAACATTAGGTATAATAGTTACCGTGAAAATCCCGTCCCCACATTCGACTGGTGATGTTTCGTCCATTCCTGATGTCACCGCCTTCGGTCAAAGTCTCGTTTAGCGCCATGCCCAACAAATACACTCCGTCGTAGAAAGCACCGATGAAGAAATTCACCTGTTAATGATACAATCTCTATCACCACCTTACTTGGTGCTCGAATATTGTTTGCTATGTTTATATCTCTAAACACTAAATGACGATTTTCCTGACGCAGTGCAAAGCTCTATGGGCTTAAGAGGGAGGTTTTGTGGGGAGTGGGTTCGATTCTCGGCGGGTACATTTCGAAATTTTTAATTTCTGAAATGTCTCTGGTAAGATCTGGTAAGAAGCTTTTGCCGTGACTAGTTACCACCCTACCTTCAACACTAGTGTTTGCGAGTTACAAATGCGCGTACAATCCGTCAAGTCAAATACAAGTCAGTAAAATTGTGAAGACAAACTCTAAAAGCTATTATATTATGTGTCTGTGTGTGGTTAATGGTTATAATTATAGCTACCACACTTTATTGCACTACAAAAGACAAGGATAATGGTGGTCCGCAAGTTCATTGGTTCTGGCTTGTCAGATATCTGTAAAAATGTGTAATTTAAAAGTTACACGGCCTCAAATACTTCTATATCGATCCTTGAGCTCGTCCTCTCACCTCTTCTCCATCCGAGAACGTGTAGTTGTAATGCAACTTGGCACGTGTCCGTACAGTGTCCGCGAACTCGTCGAAACGATCGCCAGTTGGCAGTTTGAGGGACACTCTCAACAGCGCTTCGTAGGCCGCCCTCGCAGCTGCATCGCGCTCGTCGCCTGCCGCCCACCCCGTCTCTCCCCAGTAACCACCCTAACACAAAATCATCAATCAACACAAGTCTCAGTGGCCTTAGCCTTGGCTCATTCCCGCTAGTATACAACTAATTAGTTCAACCGTTGAACTAGTGAGACTTTTTCCCAGTAGTTCAACTCTTAAAAGGATTTACACGCAGGACAAAATAGTTGAACTCAGATACTTATACTTGGTATTACTGAGCTGATGTAACAGTAAGCATATTGAAAACATGATTCAATCTCCACCCGTTGCACTATTCCGTATATTTAGTATTAAAACCTCAGGACAAATGGCCTCTCTGTAGATCGCCTCCGTCGAACAAGTGACAGCTACCCAAGATAGACGGTCCAGTCCTTGGTTGCCAAGGTCTTCGGAATGAAATATCTTGATAGAATATGAATAATATCCAACTTTATTACTGGTTACATAAACACTTGAACTCTAAACTCATTATGAGGGCAACCACGTCCTACGTCGGCGCTCGTCCGTCCCGGAATGACATAGCGGGCGCGCGCTGCATGTTCAAAATGCTAACAGACGGCCATTCTGCCGCGGGGATGTCCCCATCCCCAATTTCAGCTCGGCCATTCGTTAGGTAGGTATGCCCTCATACCGGTTAAAAGGATACAACAAAAAAAAAATGATAATAATGAGATAATCACAATTTCAATCTTAGATTAATTCATAAGTGTCTAATATAGGGTATGTTTTACGCTTATTTTGATAGGATTACAAAAAATATGTATTAATACAAAAATAAATAATCAATTCCTGACTGACACATACCTACTTTAGGTTTTAGATTTAATGAATTTATTCTCAAAGAATAATTTGCTATAAAACAAAATAATAACAAAAAAAAAAAAAAAAACTAATTCACAAATATTTTGCAAATGCATACTAATTTTTTTTTTTTTTTTTTTATGTTACAAATGACTTTTCAGTAACAATCTCTTAAGGCAGACCCAATACAATACCTTCAAATTACAAAATTATTTATAGTAGTGTTAACAAAAGTATTGAGTTAAACTGGCACAAAGACACTGGCACAGACAAAGAGAAATAATTTTGTCTGACAGTAACACTATCCATTATATATATTGTTACATACATCTAAATAATAAGTAGTCAAATTGATTTATATATTGATTCATTTCCAACTAATTGTAGACCGAGTTATATTTGTTATATCTTTATCACATAAAATTTATAATCAATAATTCTAGTTTATACTACTCTAGGAGCAATCACATCATCCCTGAATTACAGATTACTACACTATGGTTATACACGTGTCATATCTAGCTTTTTGCCTTTTCATATGATATGTACCACACTGGGGCACAATTTAATTATTTATTTATTTATTAGAAAGTAATCAACAGTGTTACATCCCAATAGTATACAATTAATATATAGGTAGTTAGTTTTACAATAAGGCTAAACAGATCACACAATAATTATAAAACATGTTAAAAGATAAAAATGTAACTAGGTGAACTATATAGGTATAAAACAATAAACAATGAACAATAGAACACAATAATAATATGAGCAAGTACTATATTACATTTCGCATAAGTACCTCGCAAGGGGTACGCCGCATGTCATTTTTTCTTACATAAGTACCATACTGGGGTTACTACAGATGTCCATTTCACATAAATACCACACTGAGGGTACGACCGACGACGTATGCCAAAGTTCATATAAGTACCACACTGGGGGTACTACAGATGTCCATTTCACAAGAGTATCACACTGGGGGTACGACGTATTTCACATAAGTACCACACTGGGGGTACTACAGATGTCCATTTCACAAGCGTACCACACTGGGGGTACGACGTATTTCACATAAGTACCACACTGGGGGTACTACAGATGTCCATTTCACAAGCGTACCACACTGGGGGTACGACGTATGCCATATTTCACATAAGTACCACACTGGGGGTACTACGGATGTCTATTACACATGAGTACCACACTAGGGGTACGACATATGCCATATTTTACATAAGTACCACACTGGGGGTACGACGTATGCACTTCACATCTGGATCAATTCTCCCAGCTGGCAATAGGTGACGACCGAGCGCCTTCCACACTAGGGGAACAGCACGGCTCGATCATTCGTTAACTCAGGGTCGAATCCACAATTCGCACTAGAAACATAGTTTAAAAGAACAAATTTAGCTTATCTAGATTTAGCTTAAAATAATTTAAATGTACAACTTGCACTCGGTGTATATTGAACCAATTTAACCAGCTCCACATAAATTGCGTTTAGCAAAACTACTAGCTTACATGAGGCGCTGTCACGATCACAAACAAAACCGTGTCAGCAACAAAACAAAACTCGATGCAACCTGTGTCTGCAACATATTAATAACACTAAACAGCGCCTATTATGCGTCTTTATAATAAATCTTTATTGAAAGTTAAAAGCTCTATGTAAAAAAAACACATATACAGTAAAAATAAAACAAAACGATAGATAGGTATATAAATAATAGTGAATCATGAACCAACAGGCATACAATAGTAATATCTCGTCCACCATAATCAAAGATCGACACTGTTGACCCGGACAGCTCTTTAAACTCGTTTGAAGAATCCAAACGTTAAAAATTGGGTGTTTAGAATCTAAACCTTGTTCAGTTCTGAGCAGTACTCGTTGGTGAAATACAAACCATAACCTCAAACTGAACGCTGAACCTCAAACGCTTAAACCGAGATTAGCGCGAACCAATTGCGTTCGATTTGAACGGTTCGTTGCAGGTACTATCCAGGCCCTGCATCCCACGTGCTCCGTCCGCGGCGACAGTACCCACTCAGTATTCATTCGTGTTTCCGTATAGGATATAAGATATTGAAGCAGTGTAGAGATTTAATAACCATTTATATACGTTTTCTATTGTCTATTTTGGAAAGCCAACAGCTGAATACTCTAAAACGTTTGTAGATATTCATCACAAGTTATGAGGGTCACATGATTAAATGCCCAATTAATTGTAAGCTTCCACAACATGCACACATATCGAACGATTATTACGTTGATATAATAACTAACTTTTCGTGTTAACAATAAAACTCCTTGAATTAATTTGTTATTACCCTTACTTAAATATATTATATTCATTTACGAGATTTTACTTTCATTCATTACAGAATGTAATGAAAATATCAAAATATTGAAAAGTCAAGTCAGTTGGTGTATATAATGCTGTCAATAATATGACACCTAAATTGAGCATAGCGTTACAAAGTAAATCTATTTCTTTCCTTTATTTAACAATACAATGTAAGAGTTAGCAACCTTTGGTATAGGAGAATATTTGCTTAGCTTAGTTCTGCACCATCCAATATTTAACAGTTTGAAAGGCTGTCGTGGACAGTCACTCGCGGTGTTTCAAGCGCAAATATATAATAAGCAACTCGGAACAATTAACTTGACTCTTAAACAATTTAAACAAAACGTTAATGACAATATCAGTCTTCTATCCTTAAGGATATGTTTCTTGGAAAGGGTAGGTCTCTTTTTTTTTTTTTTTTTATATATTCATTCAGATTTTTCTGAAATGGTTGACAACTGGCGCAAAAATCGTTACTACACTCTCTCAATTCTTTTAATGTGGACTTCAGTGAACGGAGACCAGATCAAAGCGCAATATTCCAGTCTGGCACGCACACAGCAATCGAAAAGCTTAATTATATTAAAACACTTTGAACACCTAAGAACAAATCCAAGTGATTTATTTGCAAGGCCCAAAGCTTTAGCTCTGTGGGGGATAAGACCCAGTTTATTGTCCAACGTATGACCTAGATCACGAATTGCATCAACTTCGGCCAGTCGACTGTCATCCATGCACACACATCATCCTATCTAATATCCCATCCAATGTGCGAGTGAACGCCAGGGTACATTTTATTTATTTTACACCATTCATTCAATCTGTATAAATCATACTGTAATAATTGAACATCTTTATTGTCCTTAATAATACGTGTCAGTTTTAAATCATCCGCGAAAACGCTTATATTACTATTATAAAAGATTTCGCCAGTGTAGACATTATAAGAAGAGAAGACCCAAATTGGATCGTTGGGGCACTCCCATTTGAGCCATAGATTGGTAGCCGTTCATGACTACTCCAGACCTCCTATTCGCAAGATGTGATTTAGACCGCATTAACAAGTTATGTGACACTCCGTGCGCTTGCAGTTCACTTAGAAAGACACTATGATTGACCTTGCCAAAAGCCTTTGAAAAGTCGGTACACACGGCATCGATTTGTTTCCCGTTATCAATACATTCTGTTACATTTGTAGTACGAGGTAGCAGATTGCTAGATTGCTAGTCGAGCAGTCACTCATAAATCCATATTGCTTTCTACTAATTACATTCAGATGGCCCTACATGCGCTGATACACTAGCGATTCAAAAACCTTCGCCATGGTAGACAAAATAAATATTGGGTGATAATTTTTCACTTGTTTCCCCTTGCCAGACTTAGACTGTGTCTACACGTTAAGTATTACTGTGTAAACATAACTTTAAAGACTAGACTATTAAGGTGTCGGTAAAATGCCCATCTTTTAAAGACTAATTAAAAATCAACGCAAGAGACAGTCATATCGGCCAGGCACACTTCATCAAAAATATTGGGGTATATGGTAAAAGCTGCCCTTTAAAATACTTTGGGTTGCTTCCTTTTTCTGTTTCTCATTGTATAAATGTGTTCACTGTAACATAGCACTATTAACCCTCGCAATCCAACGGATCTTTATATCTTGTCACTTTTGCGCGATGCCCATGTTTCAATTCTAGAAGCTCAATTCATTGAGGAAAACTACACAGGATAAGACCTGCTTTTGGGCTTATTCAAAGACATATGGGTCGAACCATATCGCAAAAGATATTATAAAATTTAGACACCATGGCATCAACATTCTCACAACCACTAACTTCATCTATCCAGGAATTACAGTTTAGAGAGAGATAAATGACCCTTTCACAGTCAACTTTTTTTTCTTTTTTTTTTTTTTTGTTCTGATTGAGACATTATAATTTCCAATGGAGGATGATATTTATCAATCTTTCTTAAATAATTAAAACATCCACTTTCTATAATTCCCTTATTTGTTGAAATTTAATCAGGAATTTTGGTTCTGTGATTATATACTAGATTATATTGTTTAAATCATTAATCAACAATAGAGCTTATCAATGCACCAGTAATGTAATTAAGGCGTCAAACGCGTTATCACAAGGAGACGAAATATTCTACTTAAATTAAATTATTAATTAGTGTAGCACAATTATTATTATTGAATATTTTGTTAATGTTCCCAAGAAATTGTCAAGTAAAGTGAAAATTGAGTCTAAGTATGTGTCGATTCGCACACAGATATGCATATACTCCACCCACTAAGCATTCCACCACATATCCAAAACTATCACAGCTAACCCCGTTATCACGTCTGCCAACATGGTAACGACTATCAAAAATTTCTCTGTGTAAAATACTATCATTAAACTATGACTCAGTTAATATTATAATGTCAAATTCACTGTTGAGATAGGTTACGATAGATCTCGTTAGTGCATGAACGAAGTCCTCTAACATTCTGATTATAACACTTATTCGTCTTAAATAATTTTTTTTTTTTTTTTTTAAACTTTAAAATTAATAAAATTATTATGCAGTAAAATACTTAAATGTATTATTAAGATTATTTAAAGAGTCCTTATTCCTTATAGATATTAAAAATTCCTTATATGGTCAGAGGATTCATTTTTGCATATGTATACAAATCCTCATTTAACCCACACAAATCTATTTATATTTTAGTTTCTTAGCCTTCAGACGAGATGCATGCAGAACGTTCTGCAATATAGATTTGTTGAAGGTCTCCACCTAATCCGATATAGCTTGTATTCTATTTATCTCCACTATACTCAGCGTTTCTATTAGAATTACTCGCTGCTGCCGAAAACTCAAACCCTTGGATAACCGAATTCGCCGTTCTTGTACACAAGTGAACATCAATTCAATTCAATTTATTTGCATAAAACATGTGACATACAGGTGTTAACAATTGGTTATGAATGAGAACAATGTTTTGCCTAATAATCGGCATGCACATATTTACAAATTCATCTAATATAGAATGTCGATTGATTCTAATAATGACGGCAACAATCAGTCAATTTAATTCTTACAATGTCATACTTATTCTCACACAGATTACACATCAGATTCTTTAAGATTATATTTAATTGTGTTTGCTATCTGGTTAACCATCGATAATAAATTTTCATTCCAATGCTCTGGAACACACTGTATTTCAATGTTATTTACTCGCGATTTTTGTTCTGATTGAATTGAAGTTTATTTGTATAATTCTTGTAACCGACGGCGCGCGGCTCACGGTCGCGTGCGCGTCGCATCTGTATAAGTGCGAGCGACCCCGCTCGCGCCTGACCGCTTCCACCCAGGCTCCCAACAGGCTCAGACACTCACGCAATATGCATGTACACAACGCAACCACAACTAAATCGCCCGCAACTTCGTGAGACAAATGTACTATAAAATTTTATATTCAGTTTCTAACATATTAATGCTCTTGATCTTAAATTGAAGTCCTTTCTTTAAATCTTCGTGTTGCTAATCCATAAAGAATATGGAATTTGTAACTTGAGTAAGTTGATCAAGGGTATCCTTCAAGTTTCGACCAAACTGACATATATATATAATGTTTGCTTAAAAGAAAGTGAAGTTCTTCTCTAACAACCTGACGAATATACTATGATTGTTAAATCATTTATCACACTAGTATCACTGTTTTTTTTTTTTTTTAATTTATTTATTTATTTATTTATTTATTTATTTATTTATTTATTATTATTATTATTTTTTTTTTTTTTTCATTCACATTAATAACCGTGTTATCGTTTTTCGATGAGCTTCGTAATGGAGTATAGTATTGGTTTTACCAGACCGTGGACGGTTACATGATGGGCATAGTCAGGTAGTTAAAATCAGAAGATAAGCCTTTTTATTGACCATTAGACGTTTTGAAATCATCAAAGTGATATTTTGTCATACATGATGAAATTCTGTAGTAATTAGTTGGTCAGTACAACAATCAAACTTCTTGGCATTCTCTTTTGTAGAAGCGAACATTGTTATTAACGATGTAGATAAAAATTCAATCCACATTCAATATAATTGATCGTCTAATATATTAGATTTGTAGCGAGAATCGAACTCGCATTTAGTAACCTCACCAGTGGGCCACATGGGCCGTCACATTGTTTATGCACTTAAATAACATCCTCTTTAACCGAAAATTGAATATTAGTCCTTAACAACAATTTTGCCCCACACGCACACTTACCACTTACTTATCCCGTCATTGTAATTACTGCAACCTCAGGTATATAAAATAATTAATATAGTGTCGTACACATATCATTAAGGCACCCATATGTGTGGTAATTCGTCGTTAAAAGATTTAATACTAAAGTAGTATAACGTGTTATCAAAGTGCACCACCTCGCAATACTCCCATCGCTCAACACAGAGCAGCCATATTCAGTATTCGCATCTTATTAAAAATAAAGATATCGCTTATGCCTTAAACAGTCGGCATAAGTACCTACAACCCGACTCCGGCGTCCGTAGTATTATTACATCACTCTATGCGCCCACGTTACGGGGAATGTCGGCCCGAGCCTCGGCGGCTGGCGCACTTTAAGGTACCTACCACTAAGGTACCTAATTAATGCGACGTTGTCACTCTGCTCTACGACGTGACGTAGCGATTCATTTTGGCGGCAATTGGGACGCATCCTCAACAATAGTCACTATCGAGCAGCTGGGCGTTTTACCAGATATAATAATAATATGAATGCATATATTGCGTATGGTAGGTATCTATGCAATGCAAACACAAGAACAAAAAATAATAATTATGTTAAACGGATCCATGAATAAAATACATAATTTGTACATACCATTGTTAAGTTCTTACCACTTCTGAAGTATTAAAACCTCAGGACAAATGGCCTCTCTGTAGATCGCCTCCGTCGAACAAGTGACAGCTACCCAAGATAGACGGTCCAGTCCTTGGTTGCCAAGGTCTTCGGAATGAAATATCTTGATAGAATATGAATAATATCCAACTTTATTACTGGTTACATAAACACTTGAACTCTAAACTCATTATGAGGGCAACCACGTCCTACGTCGGCGCTCGTCCGTCCCGGAATGACATAGCGGGCGCGCGCTGCATGTTCAAAATGCTAACATTAGGGGGAAGAGGACAATATTAGTAAAGTTCAGCTTAGCATTATTGGCAGCATTATTTAAAAAAAATGTAAATTCAATCTTCTATGTACAAGATAAGCATTCCCAGTATAAAAACTAACTGAAAAAGGGTCCGTGAAAATAAACTAGTAGCTAGTAATCTCGATGGAAGCTCCTTTTTTGCCTTTTGGAGGGGAGACTATGTGAGACAATAATCTAATAACAATCACATAAAACAGAAATACAAACGCGTCTCTTGTTATTGTATAAGGACTGAAAGTAGTCAGAGACTCGTTCATTAATAGTTAATTTCTTTCGGGTTCAACAGAAAGGTATAATAAATGCTAAAGTGCTAATGTCCAGTCAAGTAAAGTTATGATTGTTATTTTCAAAATATTTATTCATCATTGTTATGAATAAGGAAGGAACTCTGTCTGTTACATTTTCATGCCTAAATTATTATTATGGAAACCGATTGTAATATTTGGCAAAAATATAACTCGTATCCTTAGGCATAATTTCGGGTATACTCTTTATCTCGCACTATAAAAGAGTTCCCACATGACGTAAACCTCGATTGCATGAAGTCGCGAGTTTAAGCGAGTTTCATAATAATTTTACCTATGAGTAAAGTAGTACGACATAAATACCTAATTCTCAAATTAAAACATGAAGCGTTTGCTTCAATGCGCGGTGGTATTTTGAAGAATAGTAATCAGGCTTATGTTTCCGCAGCCTTTTTAGAAAAAAAAACAAACCTGGAATATTTCCACGTCCAGGAACGCCCAGTCTCCACGTGTCATGCCCAGGGAATGAGCGGCGAGCAGGAACTCTCGCACGAGAGACCCACGCACACTTAGTATTACGACTGCAAAAAAAAATAAGGATACAATACTCGACAAGACGGCAGTGCGGGAAAAATCAAATTAAAAATTACTTGTTAGTAACTTGTGGCTCTTAGGACCAGTCATGACTCTATATACGAGAGTAAATATTTAATATGTACTATTAT
This sequence comes from Hipparchia sbordonii, assembly GCA_038048805.1. NCBI lineage: Eukaryota > Metazoa > Arthropoda > Insecta > Lepidoptera > Nymphalidae > Hipparchia > Hipparchia sbordonii. The sequence continues at coordinate 3,442,239 of CM076113.1, forward strand.
ATAAATATGTAATATGTACGGTACACTAAAACAATAACTCTATTTTCACAATGAACAATAAATAATTTGACGGGGGTATCTGGTATAGAATGAAAGTTATTAACGTCAAACACATTGGCGCGTTTCAAATTAGAGCCGAATCACTGAGCGCACTGACTTTGAACTTTGCTTGGAAGTCTCAAGATTACTTCTCAGACAGAGCTACAAGTATATAGATAGGTAGGTACTACAAACTAGCCGTTACTAACTGTACTCATATAACTGCGAACGTAAGTTTGTTTGTTGGTATGTCCTTCAATCATGCAGCAACGGAGCAACGGGTCGACGCGTTTTTTCCTATAGGTACATTTTATTATAGGTATAATTGAGGATCTGGAGGTATCATATTTTTATCCTGGAAAAAAGATTTAAAGAAACCGAACTCCACGAAGATGAAATCGCGGGCAAAAGTTAGTGTAGGTACTCAAAGTTGTGCGTTCTGTTATCTGTTCACAGGCTTTGGTCTTGCACCGAGCAGCTTGCCGTTTTTGAGATAAAGCCTGTGACAAAAGAGGTCTGAATATGACGACGATGATGATTATTATAAATGCGAAAGTTTGAATCTATGGATGGATGGATGGATGGTTTGTTAGTAATATTAGTAAGAGAGGAAGGATTGCCTACCTCTTGCATACATGCTGACGTCCTTAAGAAGTGCTTCGCATGACTCCCTCTCGTTGCCGTCGAGTTCCCGGACCGCTTTCAACACACCTTCCTTTCTTAGACCCCATTCTAGACTTTTACCTGTTAATGAGGTGCCATCATTTTCCATAATAATATATAAATTGATAATTTTCTCTGGTAGATTAAAGTAAGAATACTTAAGTAATTTTAACCTTAACCCGAGGCCCACGAGGTTCATCGCTCAAAGTGTATTCGCTCAGTGCTACAAACCAGCCTCTAGCAACACAAATAAAGGTACTGTGTAATAGGATAGCCCACGTTTGCGCTATCTACTCCTAAAAGAGGATGTCTAACAGGGATGCTTATTGGCTGATTATAATGATACTAGACGATGCCCGCGACTTTGTCCGCGTGGATCAAGGTTTTTCAATTCCCATGGGAACTCTGCAATTTTCCGGGATAAAATATAGCCTATGTTTTAATCCTGGGTATGAGCTATGTCCATTTCAAATTTCAGTCAAATCGGTTCATTTGTTGTGGCGTGAAGGAGTAACAAACATACACACATACACACACACACACACATACACATACAAACTTTCGGCTTTATAATATTAGTGTGATAGTGTGATGTGATGTGATGTGATAGTGTGATAGTGTGATTAATTTTTGCCTCAGCGCGGACCCTGACGCTATCGACGCAGAGGTAATTCACTTTGAGCGTTGAATCTCATGGCCGTGGCAAATATAATTACATAAAAAAAATATTAGTGCAAATCCTTACCAACAGTAAGTGAAAATAAATCCGACTTGTCTAACAGCAATGCGACGTGGGACCACCCAAAGCGTTCAAATACACTAGTGAAGACGCGAGGTAGTCGACACTGGCAGTAGGACATCCGCGTCAAAGTAGGGTACTTGCCCTTATCGTTGAATAAAGTTTGCGGCTGTACAGACAAAGTTATAATCAAGACAAAGATATCATCATATCTTCGGTTCAATTAACTCCCCGGTTTATCATGATGTACCTACGCCAAGAAATGTTTCACGCGGCATGCAGTCCACGTAAGCCGTAAGTAGTTACATAACCGTGAGAAATTGTTGTCAAAGTCGTGACCATCTTTCATTTTATTCAACACGTTCAGTCACAAGTTCAGTCTTCGTTTTATGGCATTAGGTTAGGTGAAATGCGAGGGTGACCCTTACATACATACTTACCTATTCTACCAATAAATATTTTTTAACTTAATTAAAGATTTACTCTTACCGTAGGTACATAATGCGCAAGTATAAATAAGACCATTAACACGAAATTTATTTAAAAAAATACCACAATTTACTTATTACATTTATACCTAGGGAAAAATATTATACGGTTTACTTTACTATTAATATAAAATTCCTATTAATTTAATACTTTAATATAATGATATTGTGTATATCAATACAAAACTTATCTTCATCAAGGTTCATTCATTTTCATGAAAGTTCCATCAACCGTCACGTTTTCAACTAAGGTCAAAGGTAACAGTTGCACTGCTTTCAAAGAACCATATTAAACTATAAACATAGTATTACCTACTTACTACCGTTATTAATAACCATAAACAGAATATTAACTAACTACCGTTATTAATAACCCATAAACCTAATATTACCTTACTAACGTTATTAAACTATACATTAATAATAAATAAAAATAGTAGTTACTCACCCGAGTGCCCTTTCGCAAATTTCTCAACCTGTGCATGCGACTGACGACGCTTGCCGGAGCTGCCAGTTCCCCTTCCGATGGAGGCTAATAAATTGAAAATACGTAGAATTAATATGATAGAAAATAGCCTAATGGTTAAAATTTCGGGCTCCGTGATGGGAATCTAGACTTCGATCTCTGGCACGCATCTCTGACTTTTCGGTTAATGCGGATTTCAAGACTAGAAGCCTCAATTGCTTAATTGAGGCTATAGTGCGGACTGAAAACTGAAAGGAGTTCGAATCCCACCCGTTGCACTAATATCGTACCGATCCCTAGCACAAGCTTTCTGCTTATATGGAAGGGATAGGAGGGTATTAATCAACTTCAGCTTGGCTGAAATTCTTTATTTTATGATCATATCCGAAATAAATGAATTTGAATTTGAATTTTAAAAAAAATTATAAATATGGTGGCTTTAATGGTGAAGGAAAACATCGTGAAGAAACCTACAAGCCTTAAAGTTCTCCATAAAGTTCTCAGAAGTGTGTATAATCTACCAATTCGAGATGTGTTTAAGAAGCAATGAAGCAAGATGTGTGAAAGAAGCAAAAATGTGTTCGGCGGACCAATAATGTCATTGGGCCACCGAACACATCTTTGCTTCTTTGGTCTGGGAACCTTAAGCTTGTGCTTGTGTGTAGGTGCAACAATATGATGTGCGCGAGATTTGAACTGTCTATCATCCAAGTGTGCACTGTCACCAATGCGCTACCGAGGCTTCTAAATGACTAGATTGCAAAAAGCATTTAGTTGCCCTCAATAAAAACAATGATACGTTCCACTTTAAAATGTAGGTAGAGCACTTTAGAAAGTATCGTTCCAGCAAGAATTGCAAAGTTCCCCAGAGTGAACTTTCCCCGCTCATTTGTCCGTGGTCAAGGGTACAAACAAATCAGAGTGAAAGCTGAGAAATGTTGTCCCAATGAACTTGGCATTGAAGGGAAATGAGATTGGATTGGAGTGTAATGGTGCGGGAAAACACCTCCGATTGTTTTACTGGTGAATAACTTGTTTTGTTCGTAGCCTACTGATCTGTTACATTTTGAGCTGTTTAAAAGAATTTTATGGAATAAAATAGATACCTATTACGTATCTACACAAAAAATTCACGATAACGCAGCCATACGGTGCGCTATAAGTATACGAGTACAACCGTAAGCGCGCCCCTCCTGATGGTCTGTGGGGTGCAGGGCGAGAGCGTCGTCCTATTAATCCTATTATTAGGGTAAGGATGCCGAATATGAGATGGTTGCCAAATATGAGATAGTTAGGTTTTGGCGAAACTAATCGCCGCAGCTATTTGGCGATACTGTCACCAGAAGCCACGTGGCAACAGACCAAAACATGTGTTGGTGCTTCCCAGTTCGAGGCGAAGTCAGGTTGTGTACGTGCGGGTTTTTACGAAACCACAAAACCCGATTTTTGACACCAAATATTAACGAGGTATGTTACAACTTTATAGTCACACTAAATGATTTAAATTTACAGTCATTGTATCAGTTATATGATTAATTTTACAATGCATTTGCAGTTTAGTTGTATTTTCTTCGTCAAGAAATAATAGGCAGCCTAGTTTTTAAATTTGGGTGTTTTCCTAATATGAGACACGTGGAGGCTCCTTAAATGAGATATCTCATATTAGGATGTATAGAAATACGACTATTTAAAAACCTCTTTTTCTAAATCAAAGAAGTCCTAGGACCACGATGCCATAATATGGGCCGTGAGTGCAGTGCGAAGCAAACAAATATGTTACCTAATAGCGTCAAAACTTTCGATGTTCCTAAGAGTATCCTAGAACGTTATGTCAAAAAAGATGCTAATGCAGAAGTATTTGTCAATGTTCATGGGAAGACCTCCAGCTTTTTCTGACTATTTAGAAGCAAAAATAGAAAAATATTGTAAAGCTGGACAAACGATTTTAAGGGTTACATCTACATCTGAAGAACATCAAGCACTTGGCACAAGCACATGATAATATATTATTAAGTTGTTACTAAAACCTTTTTATTTAGTAGTACGATGTTGTAGATTAATAAATATCGTCAATAAAAAGTTTTTTGAATTGATTTCTTTTCTTTTTCTCTAAATCTATACTATCTCATATTAAAAACCCTTGGTATCTCATAATAGGAGACCATTTCCCTGAGACGTAATTTCTGACTTTTCTAATATTATCTGTTATAACAAAAAATCTATTATACCTAGCACTAAACGGTCTTTCAAGGATAAACTTCATTAAATTCTTATCGAATATAAATAATTTTCATAGTCATTAGGGCAATAACTTATTTTTTATGGCCGAATATGTAAATGGTATCTCATATTCGGCATCTTTACCCTATATAATATTATAAATGCGAAAGTTTGTATGTTTGTTACTTAATCACGTCGCAACGACTGAACCGATTTGGCTAAAAGGCACAGGGATAGATTATGGTCTGGAATAGCACATAGGCTACTTATTATCCCGGGAAATAAGAGAGTTCCCGCGGGAATAAAAAACCTTAATCCACGCGAACGAAGTCGCGGGTATCAACTAGTGTAATATAATTTGTTTTCACTCAGCGCGCAGTCGTCTTGCATATACAATCAAAAATAACAAACACATTTTAGCGCCGCAGCGCGCCGTTTCGCATTGAAGGTAATAATGTGTCATTAGTATTGACCTTTAAGTACCCACCCATTATCTGCGTCGTGACGTAATTAATGAACGCAATCACGAGCGTTGTACTCATCAGCATTAAGATGTGAACCTTGGGGTCCAATTAGCAAAACTGTTAGAAACACGCATAGTAATTTCTTTTTCATTACTCATACACGGAAAGTAGGTCTGATGTTGCCTGAGAAGCGGGTTGAAAGTAATACTTTTCAGCCCTAGGGAGAATCGTTTTCAACTGACAGCTGTCAAATAATTAAAAAAAACTAGTTGTCACATTTTTATTGGAATTCAAATGAAACACGACATACCCGAGTGCATCCATAGACAAGAAGAAAGATAGACTTTATTCATAAAGTAAAGACAACTGATTCATAGACATTCATAGACAATCATAGACAATACTTGACTATTAAAAAGCTAAATGCATAGCCCGCCGGCTAGGCCAAAGAAAAAAAAAAGGCGGTAAAGTTCACTCAATTTTCTTTAGCTAATTTCTATTTTTATTTTGACTTTCCTTATATTCGTAATGAAAAGCACAGTGTTTACCTCGGGATAAAGACTTATTTAGTCCCTCGAACTATAGGCCCCCTCGCTACGCTCGGGCGCCAAACCCCGTCTCGGGACTAAATAAGTTACTTTCATCCCTAAGGTAACAATGTACTATTATTCGATGATAGCCCTTGTCAGCTATCTCATCTGATGGTAAGTGAAGATGCAGTCCAAGACGGTAGCGAGCTAGTTGGAAGGGGGTGTGCCAGTTTTAATGTTATATTATTAACTAGCTTTAACCCGCGGCTTCGCTCACGTTAGGTTCGATTTTTTAACCTCCTATTTAACCCTCTTGGGGTTGAAATTTTCCAAAATCCTTTCTTAGCGGATGTCTACCTCCTAACAGCTACCTGTATGCCAAATTTCAGCTCGATCGGTCCAGTGGTTAGAGCTGTGCGTTGATAGATCAGTCAGTCAGTCAGTCAGTCACCTTTGCCTTTTATATATTTAGATTCCCGTTTTAAACTCGGCTCAGACAAATTGGCTTAAGACTAGCTGATACCCGCGACTTCTTACGCGTGGATTGACTTGGTTTGTTCGAGTCCCGCGGAAACTCTCTTATTTTCCGGGATAAAAAATAGCCTATATGCTATTTCAGACTTATAGTCTTCTCTGTGCCAAACTTAAGACAAATCCGTTCAGTCGTTGCGGCGTGATTAACAAACAATAATACATCCAAATTTTCGCATTTAAATAATATTAGTAGGATGTTGTAAGGAACTTATAATTTGCACACTACTAAAAGTTGAATGTGTCAGGACAAAATAGTTTTAAGACCGAATATTTGTACCACATTCTGGCAAATAAATTCTTATTCTTATCCTGTTCCCCCAAGAGCAGTGTTTTCCCCTAGAACTAACTATACATATTACGAAGTTTGAGAACTCCAAATTTTACCCTTCAACTCATTAATAAATAATTATAGAGCAATTTTACAACGGCCTAAGCTTCAACATAATAAAACTTATGCGCCCGAGGGAAATTAATAATTAACTAAGTACCTACATCAAGGATCATAAAAAGAAGTTTCTAATATTTTATCAAATGCTTACAAGACCGGTAGGTCTCTTGATCTAGTCTGTACACCTTCAATTCCTTACTAATATTATAAATACGAAAGTGTGTTTGTTTCTTGGTTTGTCCTTCAATCACGCAGCAACAGAGCAATGGATCGACGTGTTTGACATTTTATTTGAATGGAGTTACTGTTCTCCTATACACAATACAATACAGTCTTCGACCATTACAGCACTCGTAGCCAAGCCGTAGCACAACTTGTGTAGATGTGCTACAGCGGTGTGCTACGATGCTATAATGTGTAAAGCTACGCAGTTACGCACCCACTACGAATACCACTACTACATGAGTCTAGGATATGATTCCAAAAAATATAACACAAAATAATAATATTTTATCACCACTTCCAACTTTGATAAAATAGTAATAAAATTTCCAGTATTCTGCACGAACCTATCATCCTTTTATTAAGTTTTTTAATGGAGTTTTCTATCACTATGTAGTTTTAATAGAGTTTTCTAATCCATTACTTTGTTCATCAAACTATTCTATGAAGATTGAAATCTACTGCTCAAAGTTGTGATAAGAATGATCGGTTAAGCTCGTTTTTAATTATAACTTTCGATTAGTAGAAGTATCCTTAGTTTTGTATTTTTCGTAAGATAACGGTCGCTATAAAGCTGAGTTGAAAGAGGATTTAAAAATCGTGTTCTTTTTCTGTGTAGTCCACTTTCTATTGTACTCAAGCCTACTTTGCTCGATCTTGTGCATCCAATTTTTGAGTTTATTAGCTTTTAAATCTTTTGATGTCTGGCCAGTACATTCTAAATAGCCAGGACTTTCAACTCCAGCAATTTGGGAATTTATAATTTCTGAATTATCTCTGGCCTGATGTGGTGGGCCGTGACTAGTTACCACCCTACCGTCGAAGACGTGCCGCCAAGTGATTTAGCGTTCCGGTACGATGGCGTGCAGAAACCCTACACTACACAGCCATACCGCTTCCAAGTTAGCCCGCTACCATCTTAAACTGCATCGTCACTTATCATCAGGTGAGATCGTAGACTAGGACTATCATTTTTTTTCAATAAAGAATATCAGCCAAGCTGAAGTTGACTAATATCCTCCTCTCTCCTACAAATAAGTAGAAGTCTTGTGCTAGGAGTGGATACGACAATAGTGCAACGAATTGTGGGATTCGAACCTGCGACCTTTCAGTTTTCAGTCCGCACCTTTATCCGTTGGGCTATTATTATTGAGACTGTAACTATGATTAAAAATTGGATAGAATCAGGCGCTTTGCGGAAGTTCATGATTAGCAAGAAAAGGTTAGAGTTATTGTGGCCCCGGTGTCGGGGCGAAACGTGCGTCGAGAGTAGTAAAAAAGTCTTGTATGGTGGTGCATGTGAGTGGTGGTATTGCTTGCTTGGGAACTTGGCTTGTTTGCTTGGTCGGGAAGGTAAGCGGTGCTTAGATTTTAACTGCATGTTTGACCATACAGATTGTTTCTGTTGGCGGATTATAGCAAAATAACTCTAACCTTTTCTTGCTATGATTAAAAAATTAAAAAAGACGTGTGGCACTCGGGGACTGCCGCGGTAAAGCTATTGCATAGCATTTTTTATCAACGCCATCTAGCGGTGAGAGGAGACCCGTGTCAGGTTATTTTCGTTACAGAATTTCTGGATTCGGTCTCCACGCTCAAGGCCCGCGATAGAAGCTATGCAATAGCTTAAAAAAAATACCTGATCCCCCATGCCTGTGATGATGGGGGTATTCCAGTAGGCGGCGAGGCGCGCGACGGGCTCCAGCGCGAAGGCGCAGGCGGGGCCCACGAAGGCGATCACGTCGTCCTTGAAGTGCATGTCCGCGGCCAGGCCCGGCGCGATCGCTCCCGAGCATGACGGGTAACTGGCAAAATCCCACTAATATTATAAAGGCGAAAGTTTGTATGTTTGTGTGTGTGTGTGTGTGTGTGTGTGTGTGGTTGTGTGTGTGTGTGTGTGTGTGTGTGTGTGTGTGTTACTCCTTCACGCCACAACAAATAAACCGATTTGACTGAAATTTGGAGTGAAGATAACTCACATCTAGAATAATTAACACACGCGGGAAGCAAAAAAACGTTAATCCACGCGGACGAAGTCGCGGGTATCATCTAGTAAGAAATAATAATGTCCTCCTGACCTCCTAACTGAATCCGGCTACAATTTGCGCGGGAGATATTATAGTGCAGGTGCACATGCAGGTGTAGCACTGGCCCAGGCATTACCACTTTCCAACAGGTGAGACAGCAGTCTGTGGAATGGAGATTGAAACTACGGTCGCCCTTTTAGCATTATCTATTTTTTATTAAAATAAAAAACCGTCAATAGCCGTTTGTGTCAATGCAATTTGGAATTTTCCATTGAAAATACCATTCCTTTGAAGAAAATTTGATTTAGGTAGTACTTTGAACCTTTCAATTTTATGAGCAAAATTCTCTGCTGTCTCCGCTATTTCTCAAACAATAAAACGTGTCTTTAAAGATAGAGCAAGTGTTACAGTGACTCGAATAACAAGTAAAAATCTTCTATAGAACATTTAATGCTTGCCGTTGACTCGCACAAGGTGTCATTTCTTATCAAAACGTGTAAAAATGCTTTTCCTTTATATGGCTTGTGAAAACAAAGTAAAATATGAAAACAATAGGCTATTTTTAACCAAGGGGCCCTTTAGTTTTGCCGTCAGGTTTGCTACAGGGCGATGCTATAGGGCGCGGTACGACGCTATCGTGCCGTGTAGCATTAATACTAGCTTTTACCTGCGGCTTCGCTCCTACCATCTATTAAAAGGAATACAATTTTTTCGATTTTTCAGTGGCTCTTGTGGGTTTTTTTTGTTTTCAAACAGTATTAGATTGAATAAAATAACAAATCATTCAAATTGGTCAAGCCGTTTTTGAATTTAAGCCAAACTAACGAACAGCAATTGATTTTTATACCTATGTATAGAAGATACATGTTGTGTGGTGGTGAATCAAAATTTAAAATATTTTTTTTATTATAAGTAGGCTCTAACACAGGCTCTTATCGCATCGGAAAGCAGATAATATTAAATTCATACTTATTATTAACGTGGAAATATTTATTGACTGATGCCATGGAGGAATCAAATTTTTTGGGGCTATATACTTCAAGACTGATGCAGAACCTATCTAATCAATCAAATTTGATTTTAATTTTATTGAAAAGAACAACTGCTGAGTTTCTTACCGGCTCTTCTCAGCAGAGTCCGCATTCCGAGCCGGTGGTAGTTTAATTTTTTTGAAAAGAGCTGAGTTTCTTACCGGCTCTTCTCAGCAGAGTCTGCATTCCGAACCGGTGGTAGATTTATGACGTGGTACAAGAGCTTCAAGTTGGCCTACATGAAATAAACGAATTTTGAATTTGAATTTAATTTGAAATTTATCTCAACCCATTACTGATTTAGTTTTAAAGTTTGTTGAGAACATTTTGGAAAAATCTCGGAAAGGAAAAACTCATGCAGATTCCCACGCTATATTTTTTCTACAACATTAAAGAAGTGACATAATTAATTGCTTAAGTCGTGGGTACATACGTACTCGTGCATGGGATTGAAACCCTTGAACCTGTAAAAAAGAGGCCCAATCTTAGTACAACCACTAGACTATCACCGTATCGTCAAAAGAAAAACTCTGTCTATATAAATGGTTTGATATACATATACATGGACAGAGTATGTCCATGATAGTCTTTGCTACTTTAATTAAAGAATTCATAGGCTTCATTATAGTGTGTAACAGACACTTACGTACCTAAATAGATACTTACAGTTTTCTATTAGATTTTTTATGTAAAGGATAAGGCCGAGATAATAAATAAGTCCCAAGTAGGGTATTCCTACAGATATTTCCCTCGTAAAGACGATATACTAAGATGAAATTTCAAGATTGGTTCCTCAATTTGAGAGAAACACTATGGACTAGATAAAATTTTATGAATACTGGTGTTTTTAACTCTATTATTTTTATTATTCGTTGACAAGATAGTCCTTGACTGCGATTTCACCTGATGATAAGTGACGATTTTTAGTAAACCTTTGAGTGATTCGGCTATTAAAGTATACAGATCTGTAAGTGATTCTCTCAAATTAGTATAGTTATTGTGTTAGATTTGGTAATGATTTTGTATATTGTTTATTTTAATTTGTGTGTACTGATAGAGGTAATATAGAGGATACCTTTAAGAATAAAATAAAGGTTTGAATAAAAAAAAAGATTTCTTCTTAACTTAGTATTCGTCTCAACCAATACATGTCTATCTACTGCTTGCATCTTGCATGGATCCTCACAGAACATGTTACATGATTATTGACTTCATGTTCATTATTGACTTTCTCAGTTTTAACAGGCCTGGCGCACTCCGCAGTGAATTGCGGAGCTACAAGTACATGGCGTACCTCTTCCAAGGGCCTAAATTCAGAGAGTGCGAAGGGATAAGAGTTCCTCTATAGAAAGAGAGAAAAGTCTACGTGAATAAGAAGATAGGTAAGTAGCGCTGTGTCAACCTGAATCGCACTTTATTGTATGGTAACAAGAGTTGCTATTTATTTAAATAATTTTGCGGATTGAATCTTCTGTACTTTTAGGTGCTATTAGGTATTCTGTGGTTTTAGTATAAATATTATATAAGATAAGGTGATATTCGTAAGTAATCTCCCGAACCGTATTTCCATATTTCCGTCTTCGTAAATTATACTGAAGAAACTTGACGTATGATATGCAAACATTGCTTACACATGCTTACACAAAACTATCGGGTATCATAATCATAGTAATGGATTTGGATATTATAATCTTTATAATAATATGTATTTATGATCCTCTATGGTGCCTCTTTGGCGCCATGGTATGGTACTGATAACGATGCGTTATTGAAGTCTTGAGATCAAATATCTAAGTACCTACCTACCAATTGTAGTGAAATTAGTTTTTTTTGTTTTAATTTTTAACTTTTTTTTTATAAAAAAAGCGTCCGAAGACAATAATGGAAAGCACGGATGATGTCTACGTTGGAGCGTACTTACTTATCTGCAAGACGCCTATATTCACTCTTACTTTGAAGGTTCATAGTCAAGTTATAGGTAGGTACCTACGTGGCAGGAAAAACGGATGCCGGAAGAGCATTCTACTACTCTTTAGCATTCGTTTCAGAAACGAACTGCCAGTTCGACGTGCTACCCTTGAGAGCTATGTCAGTTACTTTATATAGTTCTTTGGCGAATTACTTCGTTTTCAACTTTATCCTTCAAAGAAATTCCGAACATATAGCTCTCTCCTTAGCACGCTGAGCGACAAGTTTATGGATTAGCCTTATTGCTGCTTATATGCCTCCTGACTAAGTTTAACGTACGTACAATAATTATATGTAGCATAATTATAATAAGCATTCTTCATCTTGACTACGCACATTTAATGAGAAGCTTAAATCTCCTACAAACTTACCTGCCCTGAACCTTTTGCAGTTCGACATTGTGATGAGCGAGGAACTTCTCGTTCACCTTGTCCAAAGCCAGGTCCACAGCTGGGCCACAACGCTCTAAATCAAACGGTGAGTCCAACCGAGAGGCCATAAGTACCCCCACTTTATACACAGTACGTTTACAAATGCAAACATACAATAATCGCGTTATAAACACGAGACGTGATAGCTTTACTAAAAGCATTTTTAACTTTATATGAGCCGAAAAGTTTGCACCCTCTGATTGGAGCACTCAAAGTGTTAAGTTAAGAAGTCCTGAAAATAAAGTTTTGTAAAGCTTTCTCTAAGAAAATACCTATTTCGATCACGAAAATAAATGTAGCACTTAGAATTATTTATTTACTTAATTGGAAAATATTTATCATTTATAACAATCGAGGATGACTTTTTACCTATTAAAAAATTAAAAATTTTACTGATTTCTGATTCAAAATTCACACGGTAATTTTGAAAACTATTTATTAAAAGCTATTTTAGGTAAAATGTGATGTTTGTGTTTTCATTCACACGTTCTTAAAGCCGAGTAAACCTTTGATTAATTCTTATATAAAAGTTCACCTACTTTATTTCAAAAGCTATAGATGTTCACCACTAAACAACCTCTTTTTTTAATTTAAATCATACGTTTTCAAAGCCGCGATATTTCTCTCGCAAAAGCGTGTCGGAAAAGCGTGCGATATCCTAGAAGGCGTTTATTGTACTGACGCCGAGATCAGGCGGGATGATCAAACTTGGTAGGGCTAGAAAGGGGGTGACGCAACAGGTCGGTCGACGGCTGACGCTTTTCCCGCCATTCCCCGCCATTAACCCTTGATGAGAGATCATCAAATTAATGGTCTCTCGGACCCATTATAACTTGAATATATTTTGAAAACTGACGCTTTATGGGCAAGAAAGTTGAAATGTCTGAAATATTACAGTCGAGTGAAATAAGACTGAAACCGATAACGTAGCTGCATACGCTAAATATATTTTTATCGTATTTTAGAATGTTGAAATGTCTTATTGCAGTCGACAAAAATAGAACCTCTACGAATGAGGTACTTCAATTACTCCCTACTTTAATTCCTACCCAAACCGGGGTCACCGGGGAAATACGAATTCTCCATAGACCCACTGATGGGAGAAGACGGTGGGTCCATCCATCATCCGGGGCATCGACCCATATATTATGTAACTGCGAGCATGATAAGTCCGAATGAAGAATCCTACAGACGCTCAAGCGTGCTTGTTCAAAATGATTTTCCATACAGGCTTGTCATGCTCGCAGTTAAGTATGAAGCCACCTTTACTACAACTCTACTTTTGCAACACCCAAAAACATACCGGTAGCACACATTCGCAACATAGGCTTGACAGGTGGGGACAGCAGAATACAATGATTATTTAAAATTAATTAAAATATAGATGACCTTAGATTGTTTTCCTTACGTGTTTCCTTTGGCAAATTCCTATTATGCTGCGGCTACATTAAGGTTAATGTCAATGCCCAACAATGCCTTTAACTATGCCATATTTTTTCACTGGTAAACTACGCGTAGAACTGAGTGGCCACACATACGGTAAATGTCTAAATAATGCTATAATTCTGCCGTTGAACCTCTTTGATCTGCCAAAATTTACCACCACCCGACTTAATGCCAAACTTCTACGGCATTGTCAATGCCATTTCCCGTAGATCGTGGCTACACCTACGGTTAATGGTGATATACAGCATGTTCACTGGCATATCCCATTAATGTGGCCGCAGCATTAAGTTATGGGAATTTCAGTCAAACTTACAGTTTTGAACTGATTTTGAATATAAGAGTGAGCTTACTAAATAAAAGAAAATTGAAAATGGATTCTGTTGTAATAGGTCTAGTTCTTTATTCTGTTGCAACACGGGTTTGATACATGTCAATTGTTGGGCGTGGTCTGTCATTAATATTATTCATGTGACTAATTAATGGCTACCGATGTTCGTAAGTATGTTCTATCTGCGTGTTCTATGTTTTAAGTGCTTATGTAAAAGTATCTGGGTTGGTTTCATTTCTAATACCTTCCTTTCCTTTATATACTTTCAGCTGATCAATATAATCTATTCAGATCTAAGGATTCAAGGTTTAGGACGAGATCCCCTTGTCCTAATTCAAGTCTCAATGTGACCTCTTCCAGTAAAGACCAAAGCGGTACTCGTAAAGTCGTAATCAGAATGGATTTAGAGTTAAGACCGGAATAGCGGAGTACTTGTATAGAGCCGAAATTAAATTAATATTAAAGCTACTGAAATTCAGTTCAATTTCTTCATCGATATAATGAAAAATGTTTGTACCATTTCTTCTTATTTCTTTCTCATTTCATTCAGAGTGTGAGTCCGGAATAGAGAGTTCGATTCATTATACGCACACACTTATGCACAATAATATCTCTAGTCATAGGATTGGGTTCCGTAGCTGAAATTAAATTGGGAGGACATTTTCCATATTATAGGAAGCGACCCTAAAACATCAGGTAAAATATTAGGTACCTACCTAGCTACCGATATATTATGCAAACGTATTATCTACACGTGCTTACATAATATATAATGCATATTTCATTTTCACCGACATAGTACGTATAAAATATGTACAAGGTAATACATAAATAATCAATTGGATAAAATAACATGTTATTGGCTCATGTCTCATAACTTTTATTTGATCTACTTACTCACAAAATTGGAGAGCCCTTTACCGCAGATCAATAGCTTCGTTTCTACGGATTAATGAATAAGTTTCGTAAGTTCCTAATCCTGTATTAAAATGAAATCTTTGTTTGCCGAAACATTTATCAACATGACAAAAGGAGGTGCAATTGGTTTGCTAGCGATTTTTACACAAGATAAACTTGCATACTACTTACATACTATTTTCATGGACAAAATATGCAAAATCATTTGGAAGCAAATACTTCATTCATAAAAGAATTACCTTAATTACTTACATTGTACCTTAATTACTTACATAGTTTGTGTAGCGGCGTATAGGTAGGTACTAATCTGGCTGTGTGTTATCTTTGCTTGGATAGTTGGCCGCAAAGCTTTAAGATGCCGGCTGTCATCCATTAACTGCAAGTTTATGATCTGTATTGTTAGTGCGAAATATTATGGGGATAATGGCAGACATAACGCACACTTGACATAACACCGTATATTGTCCTCCGTATAATAGCTGAATACCTATAGCGAAGAATTTAAAAGCCTGGCGTTATAACATTATAAGAAGTACCTACATAATGGGGCGTGGGTATTTATTTCTACAATCGGGTCGAGTTTCCATACTGGTCATCTGTGGGGCTAGTATAAGATTTAATACGAATAAATACGAATGTCATAGTACACGAATACGATCTTCTTCTTCTTCAACTTATAGACGTCCACTGCTGGACATAAGTCTCTTGCATGGACCTCCGCAGACCTCGGTCTTGCGCCGCCTGAATCCAGCGACTCCCTGCGACTCGTTTGATGTCGTCGGTCCTAGTGGGGGGTCTGCCAACACTGCGCTTCCCGGTGCAGGGTCGCCACTCCAGCAACTTGGGACCCCATCAACCATCAGCTCTTCGAATACGATCAATCGTGTTAAATCTTATACTTACCCCACTGTTTACTGTGCTGTAGGATTAGTAGTATTTGATGACATTAGCGTCAAAGTAAAATGAACCTCTTAACTCAATCGATTTAAAATCACAAATACAGTGCAACCGATTTTAATTTGGGGCGTATCCGTGTGTATATAAACGTATAACAATGCTGACACGAAATTAAGCTCTCAATATATTAGTTATAGTTCAATTTAGTTTGATGCTAATGGCATCGAATACAAATACGATCAATCAAATGAAATCTTACAGATCTTACAGACTAAGGGCCAAATTAGACGGTGCACTGTTCATCGTTCATTTTTGCCATGAACGATGCACGATATGAGTACCATTGAACTTTCCGTCGCGGAGGCATAATCACCTTAGAACGGTGAAATGTGGGTAACTCATTTGTGAAGCCTCGAAAATGAAAGCAAAAATCTCGAAAAATGGACCGTTTAATTTGGCCTTAACCTATAGATAGATTGACCTGCTGGTCGATCGCGGAAAAAGTCGATTGCCATCAATCATTGCTACAAACTCAGTCGATACAATCTCCAAATATATTCCATCTAAGAAAATTTCGAAATTAGGTAATAAAAAGGCAAAAACGACTCGAAACCGGGTATATAAGGGTATAAATTAGAGATCATTTATTAGCATAATATGAACCCCCCTTACAACCTCTTATAGGGATTGAGACGCATGTTACCAGTGACCCTTTATGTATTTATAGGACAAGTAAAATAAAACAAATTTCAACGCTTTTAAACAAGACATTTATTCAACAAAACCACTACACATTGCTTACATATCCGCTTACAATAGATATTACGAGTATATTATACCGTAAAAGTGCAAAGATCTATTCCACAAGATAAAAAAATACTGAACCAAAGTGATTATATTCTCTTGATACTGAACCACACTGATGTGACTACGAGTCCGCAATATAATGGATATTATATTTCTTGTCTATGGTGCTCATTAGGTCCCGCACAGACAACAGATATAATCTATGTCGTGCTTTATATCACAGCTTTTTATTAATGCGTAAAAATAGAACTAAATACGTAAGTAGTTTTTTTAAGCTATTGCATAGCTTCTATCGCGGGCCTTGAGCGTGGAGACCGAATCCAGAAATTCCGTAACGAAAATAACCTGACACGGGACTCCTCTCACCGCTAGATGGCGTTGATAATAAATGCTATGCAATAGCTTTACCGCGGCAGTCCCCGAGTGCCACACGTCTTTTTTTTGTAGTTTGACAATGTAGCACTTGACTGCTATTTCAGTTGATGGTAAATGACGATGCAGTCTAAGATGGTAACGGGCTAACCAAGAAGTGGTATGACACTGTAAATAAATAAACCCCATATATACCCCAAATCAGTTTTACACGCCAATGTACCGGAACGCTAAATCGCTTAGCGGCACATCTTTCACAGTAGGGTGGTAAATAGTTACGGCCATTTCCCACCAGACCAGAACAGAGATAATTTACAAATTACAAAGTCCAAATTGCCCCTTCCGGAAATCGAAGCTGAGACCTCTTGGACTTATAAACCACTGCGCTCAACATTGCGCCAGGGAAATTGTTATATGCAAAAGCACACACGACGCACAAATAAATAATTTGACACTTTACGGAAATGGATTATTTATTTTGTCATAGTTTCTTTTAAATTACTAAAATCATATTTTAGTATTCACATATTGACTGTATTATAATTATTAAGCCAAATATCCATAAATAAGGCGAAATTGAAACGTGATAGGTACTTAAAAACCCCCAAGAATCGATTCATGGATTTTTGAATTAACGGTATGGATTATTTTGTTTGTTGTTAGTTAGACTTTTGCGCTTATACGATTTATACAATTATGAAAAGGTACTTGGTATTATTTTGGTGTTATAAATAATTACAAATAACAAAATTAAACCTACTAGACCTTTTTTTTATTACAAAAATATTACGAGAACGAAATTTACATCTTTATTATAGTTCTTTCACTTCACGAGGGTACGCGGCTCATATTTGTGTGTGTCCTATCTATATAAGTGGGAGCGAGAGCTTGCACGTGCCTGACTCCTCCCACCTAGGCTCCTGACAGGCACGCACACTTACGCAATGTGTATGTACACGACGTAACCACAAGTAAAGCTCACGCGCTCTCGTGAATTGCAAGAACTATAACATAATAATACAACTGATAAGTAAAACACGATTAACTTTTTTATTGTTAAAACCACTACATTCACAAAGGTAATCTAATTTTTTATGGGATATACTAATTTAATACTATATCAAACGTTTCAAAGCGTAACCTTTAAATGCGTTCGTCTTAATCGTTACTGGTTAAAATCTTTTTTAATAAACTTAATAATAAAACATAAAATAACAAAAAAAAAAATACAAATTACTGTTATTTTCTGTATAATTTGCAAATTAGTAATCTGATATACTGAATTTTTATGTGTACATAAATGAAATAGACTATTATGATTAGCAAATAATTTTAAAAACAATAAATATACTTACTAAGAAATGTTAACAAAAATACTGTACTTATACGATATTATAAACTTTTATAAATTAACATTATACATTTTTAACAAAACCGGTACATTATAACATTCTTAAAGAACCGATAATAAATAATAAAATTGATTTATAACGGCAACAGAATAATACTATAAAACATTCATGAAACAACGAGGATTGGTTCCTTTGTGATAATCTATTTGCACTAAATACCCTTTACTTAACTTATTTGACTAGTAAAATAGATCCTTAATAAAATATAAAGAAATAATTTAAAAATATAATATAATATAATATAATATACTAATTTAGGCTTGATGGGTTCGGAGAAAAAAGGTTTTTCACTTTTATTAATTGATTTAAGTGGAATTTAATTTTTAAGCTATTGCATAGCTTCTATCGCGGGCCTTGAGCGTGGAGACCGAATCCAGAAATTCCGTAACGAAAATAACCTGACACGGGACTCCTCTCACCGCTACATGGTGTTGATAAAAAATGCTATGCAATAGCTTTACCGCGGCAGTCCCCGAGTGCCACACGTCTTTTTTTTTAATCAAATAAACGCTGTCCGATGTTATTTCAATGTAAAATGACCTCTTAAGGCTTTGCAACATTAATTAGTATGGAAATCGTTCCACCTTAAGAGACCGAGTTAAATGGTTTTTTTAAGGGAATGTACAGAATATGTTTACACCCGTTTTCGTAAACTTAGACTACTCCTAAATTTTTGCGAACATCTGAGCCCCATTACCAAAATTTTAATTAACATCCAAGTTTAAGTGATACCTAAGGGATTCGTACTTAAGAAATTGTTTAAGTGATAAACTGGTGAAAATCGGCACGAGAAAAATTTAAATTAAAAACCATTATTATCGCGTTTATGAAAATCTTCATTTTATATTCAGACCTCTTTTATTAGTCAAATATCACTACTAGAAAAATCCTACCTAAACTAATAATGACTAGATGCCTATTGGTGAATTCCACTAACAATTGTAAAATCTATGGATTTTTTTCAAATATGGCATTTACACGGTCCATAACTCAGGCGGTTTACAGATTATATTAAGTAGAAATAATATCGGATTTTATTTTACATATTATGAACACTTTTTGTTTCTTATGAATTATTATTGGATAAAAATTTGGCAAGTGCCAAAACCCATTTTTGGGACATTTATCTTTAATCATAAAGAAAAAAGTGACATTTCCAGGGTTTTCAGTACTATCCGCGCGCTTTCAGAATGTGTTGAACAAATGCAATATGTAATGTGAGGGTAGATGGTGCAAAATTAAGTGTTATATAAATCTGATAGCGATACTACTTATTATTACTATTAAGATATTTATTGCTTTCTCAGTTTGCTGGCGATACATGGATTCGTGGCAGGGTGTGCCTCAATTCTAAAAGGTCGCATTCTCATCTCATTCTGAACCCGCGCGAATTACAATAAACTACTATTATAAGAGTATTTTGACACTTGCTAGTTTTTTATAAGGAACAATATTTTTTTACAAAAATAACTGAAATATAAATTGCCTTTACGAACATGGATAATAAATATGTATAATTAAATTATTATTTTTTTTCTTAATGTAAAGCAATATTTTATTTGCAGGCCATGTTATTCGCGTAGACATTGTTAGTTCTGTATCCGGTAGTCAATATCACACATCGTTTGGTTTTGGTGTCGTAGATCATCGTCCATTCGTCGCCAGTCTCAGTCGCACAAAGTGACAAAACGACACAGTAGGGTTAGTACAAGATTTAATTCGATTGATAGTATTTGTATTCGATGAAATTAGCGTCAAAGTAATATGAACCTTAGCTGTGTTGAATTAAAATCACAAATTCAGTACAAATAATTTTAATTTGGAGCTTATCCGTATACGTAAAACGTATAAGAATGCATGCACGAAATTGAGCGCTAATTCAATACTGTTATTTTCATTTTACTTTGACGCAAATGTCATCGAATACGAATACGATCAATCGAATTAAATCTTATACTAACTTCACTGGTATGAATGGCAAAAACCGAACAAAAATACCAACGTGTCATACTGTAACCCGTGATTTTTACATGAAATATGAGTGATATTGGGCAGGACAAGCAATTGATTTACATTAAGAAAACTGCGCCCTTGGAACGGGCGTAGTGCGGCGTCGAATGCCGTGAAGCTCATATTAGGTACTTATGAATACTTCCATCAATCAATACTCTAGTTTGACACCATGGTATTGTAGGTAAACCCAACTGTATAGAATGCCGCATTCCGAATAGGATTTGTTGTGTTAAGAATGTTCGGACTGGGCATGCAGGTTTTGACACGTTTTAAGAGTAGCTATGCCAAATCTGGGATCGTCTGGAAGTGATTTCTACAGCGTGACGATCGCAATTACCTCTAATTGGCAAAATTTATGGCGTTCTTGCTGCATCAATGTATTTTAACCAATAGCCAGATAGTATCAGCTAATCAGAGGCGATCGTCAATCTGTAGCAATCGTTTTTGTATAATTCCATAACTGGTCTGCTGCAAACAAATGTGTCAAAATTATTAGCAATTATTTGTAGAGAATCTCTCAGCTGGACATCCATCTTGAGACAACAAATCCTTACCCCAAATAGGTATGTCCTTAAAGTCACAATAACCACTACTCTAAAATTTGTGCGTATCGACCTAATATTACAATAAAAATATCAATACGTTTGCTCACAATACTAACATCACACGTACAAATAAATTGTCATATAAATATACTTTTTTTTTCAATTCATAATTATTGCTGTCTCTGTCACACAGATTATAAAGGACACGCTATATTTATTAATATTACTTAAATTGTACTTCAGGTTTGAATCTAAATAAAATAAATAATAAAATAGGTAGGAAGGAGAAATAGGAGAGCTTTTTTCGATTTCTCAAAAATGATACTACATAATATATGTAGACTGTTTTATCGCAAATCTTTAGAAGGATACATAACAGGCGGATCGATGTAATTTTTCAAAGAAGGTATGTTTGTAATTTCCAATATTTTGAGATTAAAATAAGGAATTTATTTTCCCACTCAATACTCCGGTCTGCCCTAATAATAATATGCAATTGTTTTCTTAATTCTAAAAATTGTTATTCTAAACATGATGAATGTTTAGTTTTAAACACATTAAGTGCCGATTTCGTCAACGTCGAGTGACTCTTAACCGAGGAATAAATTGGGCATTCTGACAGTTTTTGTATTGAAAATCTGCCAAATTAACAAAACGCTCTGATTAAACTTATTTTACGTTGATGGAATCGGCTCTAAATGTCCTATTAATATTGAACACTTAATGTTTCGCTGTAATTCAATTTTCAATACTTATTTAAAGAAAGGGTCCGTCGTAATAACATGCATTTTTTTTCTAATAACTTTGACTCTAAACATTATGGATAAAAAGTTTTAGGCCCAAATTATTATTACAAATTGAACGAGTTTTTGTTTTGCCTTATAATTTCACTTTAATATTCGAGAAAATAAAAATATCTTTATCTTTAAAATCTCATCTAAATAGCGGAAAATCTAATGGGTTCATTACAATCTAATGCAATCTTTTCAGGGTTGCCATCACTTTAGTCATAATTATTTATTAACTCGTTATATCAAACTTGCACATACCTACAATAGTAACTGCAATCAAAACTTTTGAAATGTGCAGCACTACGGAATTCGATACCGGTATTAAACACCTATTTTGATGAATAGGCAACCCTATTCCATGTTCACAATTCCATCAATTAAATTTAAATTTCTATGTAAAACTTCTCTTCTACAGGGATCGGGAAAGAACATTTAATTCCTACTTTGCTACTAAAAAATAAACGTATTCGCGACAATATAAGTGATCTAGTAATGTAATTCCTAAGTTTTAAAAGACGCTCTAATGTTACCAACCTTATACTCTGTACGGTGTAGTATGGTGCGGCATAGACAATAGACAATGAAAGTACGATTGAAAAGGAGACGGTCCAGAATTGTATGGAGTGTGGGTCTAGTCTTTGTACTACTAATAAATTAAATAAAATATTAAACCATTTTTGACTGATCAAATCCACGAACTCATCTTTATTTCAGTGGTAATATTATTTATTTTCTCCACGTGACGCAACATAACATACGTAATCATACCGGGCGGATTCATCTTTCTGACGTTAGCTGTCAAAATATGATGAGGTCATTGATCCGCAAATCTTGAATTCCGTGAACGAAAGCCGAGTCAAACAAGTAGCAAAAGATCCAAAGTACAAATAAAAACTCCAAATCGCCAAAGAAAATCCACAAGAAACACAAGAAACGCATTCACGAGGTCACAGCACCACGACAACGCTCGGAAATCGGAATAAACAAAAAATATCACGTGACACGTCACTTGTCAGATAACTCAGAAATGGTAATTTGACGTAGAACCCCGTCTACTGCCTTCTGAAAGGCTGAAAGGTAGCAATGTTGTAAGTGTTGCGAGCAGTACAGAAAAACTTGAAATAACATTTTTATTTTAGCAATTTATTTGTTATAATTTTCTAATTGATTTTATTTTTATTGATCTCTTTGTATTCTTCGCTTTTAACTGTACAGGGTACAAGAGTAAACCCAAAATAGACCGTCTCCTTTAGACGAACTATTCCGTATAACGGTTGTCCATTACCACAAATGACTTATTTGCAGTTGCCTCCTAAATATCACAGTCGTAAAATGCGGAATGAGTACCTAATAACTATAGTAAATTAAATAATCGGCTCCAAAATATGAATTATGCATCTGTTTCGTATTAAGGTTGTTCTAGACCACTTAAATGACACAAATACGCACTTTGTAAATATACAATCTAAATACTGAAATATCGAAATGCTATGACACATAAAACAGCAAAAAATTTAATATTTATTTAGGTATATTATTGCTTTTTATGGATTCCATTGCGGAAGACGTCCATTCCCTGAGGCCAGTTTTAAATAGGCAGCCATTGGAATTTAGATAAGTAGAGCTACAAACAGAGTATTTTGTATCATGTTGTTTAACATCTAGGTATGGCTTTTTTATTCAGGAACGTATTTAAACTATATAATTTAATTACAAGAGAGGTAGAACACATTTATTTTCAGTAGTCTTAGAATGAGTTTTTAATGGTTTTCGTATATATTACAATATAACAGTAGAGAACAATAAACCAAGAGTTTTGTTTCAAAGTCTTACATTCTGTGCAACCGATTTTTATTTTAAAAGACTTTCACTTAGATGAACATTGAATTTCGTTTTCGAAAAGTATAAAAAACTCGTACTAAGCATACTACAAAAAGACGATTTATTAGATTGTTATTCTTCATATTATTGGTTAATACAATAATAATGGAATATTTTAATTTATTAATAAATAAGTTAAGGTACATTAGTTACATGACTAAAATAGGTAGATAACACAATAACAATAACTTATAATAATAAGCATCAACATGAGGTAGTGGAGTCGAAAGTCTGACCATAAACATTTCAGTTCACCGAACTAGTTTTATGTTTATAATTATAATTTGAAAAAAAAATGTTAGGTACACTAAGGGCCAGTTAGTTGCACGTCAGGCAGTTAAAGTTAAACTTGCTCACTAAAAGACTGCAGTATTCATACTCCAGTAGTTCAGATTAAGTAACCTTGCTTTAATTGTCTGATGAGCAACTCACCATAAGCAAATTGGAATAGTCACATTAATAAGCTTCAATTGTTCCACGAATATAAATTTTAACCGTAAAGAAATAAAGACCATTTTTGTGCAAGTACAATAAAATTCGAAAAGTGACTAAGACACTTTTTGTTCAACTGAAATGTGTAACTGGTCAGATATTTAAACGAATATAGGCTTTACAGTGAGGGGCATAGAGACCTGTGTTCAGGGCGTGTGGCGGCGCTTGCGGCGGAAGACCAGCGCGAAGATGCTCCGAAGGCGTCTCCAGCGTCGACGGCCGCCACCTCCAGACGTTGCGCTGCCTAGGATTGATGCCTAAAAATTCAAAAAGAATAACAGCTCTTTTTACCATTACAAACAACATCATGAAACTTCTCCATCTGGATTTTGAAAAAGGTTGATGTTTATCATAATCAGCAAGCACCCCAAGAAAACTCAAAAACGACATCAAAATATATTTTTTTTAAATCCTGTGTCACAGTTAGCGTTGCCTGGCGGCTGTATAAAGCTGGACACAGGAATTTCGGATGCGTGTGCTGCCAAATTAGACGATACCGGCCTGTCCCGCTTTTGTCAGGTTTTTCAAATTTGTTCATTTTATTTACAATATTTTGTCATGTGTTAGTTTCCTTGTCTCGCTAGCGAAAGCAAGCGGACTAGCACTATCCTCTCCGCGCCCGCGCTGCCCTACTACTCTTGTTATTATTTTTTCATTAGAATTTAAGAAGATTTTATGGTAAATGATAACAGTCTCGTTTTACTTGTAAAAAAATTTGTCGTGTCGCATTTATACTAAGACTAAAAAATTAAGGGTGTCCTATCTTTTTGCCCAAATATTCGACTAAACTGGTGGGGTCTGTCCAGCTTTTCGATTTTAAGGCCTGGCAACTAGCGAGTATAGTGAGACAGCTTTATCACCTGTCTCTGTCGCTCGAGGCGGCGTATCTCGCGCACAAGCCCGTGGAAGGCGTCGTCGACGAAGTGCCGCAGCGCAGCCGACGTCTCGAAGAACGGACACCCCAGCTGTGTTGCAAGCGCTGCGCCTTCTTCACTTGTTACCTATAAATAAATAATATATAACAATTGTCTAAAATTGCCGAACCGCCGGTGTTCGAACCCACATCTCTGTAAGTAAAATAAAGTACTTTTTTACCACTTATGGTAAAGTACTTTAATTTGAATCATATTTTAGTTAAGTAAAGTAGTTTCCTTTGATAAAAAGTAGCCTATATTACTCTTCAAGTCCTCAACTATACCCATTCCAAAAATTTGACACATTGGTCAGCTGTGACGCATTGTGCACAATTTCCAAATCCTCACCTGTCTGAATCTTGGCGCCAGGTCGAGCTTGTTTCCCACCAGCACGAGCGGCAGGCGCTCGCTGGGCCGAGCCTGCGCCAGCAAGCGCTTGTACTCGGCGGCTGCGCGGAACGAACGCCGGTCCGTCACCGAGTAGCACAACATGAAGCCCTCGCCGCAGCGCATGTACTGCTCCCTCATTGCTGTGAACTCCACCTGATCATCAACAGTGACAAACATTGTCAATTATCATTACCCTATCCTACTAATATTATAAACACGAAAGTTTGTAAGTTTAAAGTTCTATTCTAAGTTTGGATGTATGCAAGTTTGTTACTCAATCATATCTCACATCATCACACCATCACATCACATCGATTTGGCTGAACTTTGGTACAGAGATAGATTATAGTCTTGAATAACACATAGGCTCCTTTTTAACCCGAGAAATAAGAGAGTTCCCGTGGGAATAAAAATCCTTAATCCATGTGAAAGAAGTTGTGGGCGTCATCTAGTTATTTATAAAAACTCTTTTGTGGTTTTCCGTACACCATTTGCCATTAACATCAATATGGAAACTAATAAAATAACTATGCATATACATTATACATACACAATGAAGTACCTACATTGAATGTCTATCATAAATAATATTATATTTTCAATGGCTAACTATCCATTAATACTAAATACAAAGAGCATTATAAACCCTTAGTAAAAACCTTTTGTTAGTAATCTTAAATGATTACAATTCATGAGTTACAACAGTACTTACTTCAATCAATACAAGTTCATTCATTCAGCAAACAGTGTGGCATTATTTTTAGTTAATTGTTACCTAAACATTTTATCAAGATATTTATAAGTTGAGTATGAAAGTTTTACATACTTTTTTAAATGCAACCAATATGTTTGCACTGATATCATCAATCGATAATCAGCTTTAATGCAAACATAATTTTGCATTAAAGATGATTAGAGATTAGCAATTGTATTTTGGCATTTATTTTATTTAAATACCTGTCCAGCTGTATCCAAGATATCCAGTAGTGCTGGCTCCCCATCAATCACTGCCTGTTGCTGGTATGAGTCCTCTGAAAAGACAGACACATATAATCATTGCCAGGTATTTTCAAGAAACATGAATTAAATAGCTTTTATAGTGTTGATATTATAATAAGCATAATTTTTGTCACCTTCACTTCACGCATGATGATATTTTACTGAAGTATATCTATCTGAGGTATTTTTTGTATGTAACCCAGAAAATAATTCCACTTTCATAAGATATCTATAAAAAACTGGAGATTGTTAGTTAGTAACAACTAAATGGTGAAAAGACAGTTCCATATGGCTGCTACACCATAAATATTCTAGCTGTATTAACAACAAATACCCCATTAAACACCCATTACAACCTTGGAAGTAGTATATAGTTTATAGTAAGTTAAGAATTCGTGCGTAAGAATAATAAAAGTAGAAATAGATGAATAAATTTATAATATATACCGATAGTAGGGTCGTGGTAGTCCAAGAAGCTATGGCTAACGAACTGGAGGGTGACAGCGGACTTGCCGACGCCCCCGTCGCCGAGCACCACGATCTTGTAGACGCGGAGGCCACGCGACGTGCCCGCAGCCTCCGCCATGCCGCCGCATGCCTCCAGCCCTAGCGGGGGCCCTGGTGAGCCGCGCCCGTGGTCACTCGACCCGCTCGCTCTTCGTGCCCGCCATCCACACAGACCGCCCCCCGACACTACTACCGTGCACGTTTTATTATTAAGCAACTCAACCTACACGCCATTTAATACACATTTTAGCGAATTTTTAGTTAATAAAAGATTTTTCGCCAATATTAATCGACTGCAGCTGATTGAAAATTATTTAGATTGACTTTGACAAGTGACAATCTTGAGTTATTGACATTAACATTGACATTCAATTCAATTTTCATTTTTTTTTAATATGTTGGTCGTATGTTGGTACTTTGTCTTCTCTGTCTACGGTTGGTAGGTAGTATATAGGTACCTACCTACCTTAAAAAATGGTATAACCCCATACCATTTTTTAAGGTAGGTTTTAATGTTTGTGTATAACCCTTACTCTTATATGTTTGTGGTATAACCATATAACTACCTACTACAGTGCGTGATACACATGCTTGTTACTCGCACAAAAGCATGCCAGTAACAAGCAAGAACGAGCTACTCGCCCGCATGTGTAGCTATCGAGTTCTGCCAGTAACATTTATACAAAGTACTCTGTGCCAGTAACTCACGTGCCAGTTAGAGATGGTCGTTCTTGTAAAAATGTTTTTGAACAACAATGCCAGTGCTCGATGCCGGCCACAAACATATACTCTTATACGTTTGTGATGCCGGCATTGAGTACTGGCATCGTTACTGATATACTGTCGTGCCTGATATATAATATTATAGGTACGGCAAATGGGCCCACGTAATACTGTACCTATCTCACGTAGGTATGGACTGTTGACTTAGAATAGGTAAGTAGGTATCTACATGAAGTGATTATATGGTGATAACCTGTGGCAGACCCAATTATGGGCACTTTAAGAGTTTATCTAATTTCAAATATGTTTTTTAAATATAAATTTAACAAAATCCTATAAATCACTTTGTTCATAAGGTTACTTGTTTAATAAAATATATACTTAAAGAAGATATTGAAATATTTTTGTTTAAATCAACTAGAATTTTAAATAAGATTGAAAAATGACCCAGTCCCCAATTATTCACACATTTGTTACCACTTATGGGCACAAAATTATCCAATTATCAACACTCAGATTTTAATGGGGTTTAAGGGAAATAAAAGGCTAAGCTACCTACCTAAGTCTTTAAAAATATAGATTTTATTACGAAATAATATAAGGAAATTATTAAAGTAACTGTAGGTAACTTAATTTTATTATATTTAAAACAAACACACTTACATATTTAATAAGAAAAAAAACATAGTCTTTATCAAACGTTAGACATCCACTGCCGGACAAAGGTCTCTGAATCCAGCGGCTTCCTGCGACTCGTTTGATGTCGTCGGTCCACCTAGCTTACCGGTACAGGGTCGCACAACGTACAATCTTTAACAGATTTTTGTTTCATGATAACTGCCTATAGAACCTGTCGACCTTTCTCGATACCTCAGGTGGAGAAGAAACGTGACAGCCTTCGTCAGTTTTCAGTCGCATCAGCTGGCTCTGTCCGATAGATAGATCTCTCACGGGCACTTTGGAACTTCTGTTCCACTAGATGGTATCTTTAACAAACTTGGTATTAAAGACCCGCAGGTCGCGAGTTTGTGTCTTAGAGATCTGCCTAGTAACCTACCAGTAGGCATTCGCGTCTGCTGACGACTGAAGTCTCATCTGTTGTCTCTCTTCCATCAGGGGCCCAAGTCTGCTATTGCAATTGTAGTTCAATTGTCTATCAATGACATCCCAATTGCTACTTTTAGCAATTTGACTTGGGGCTCAGGGGTTCAATTGTCTATCAATGACATGACAATTGCTAAAAATAACAATTGTCATGTCAATGATAGACAATTGAACTACAATTGCAATAGCAGACTTGGGCCCCTGGTGAAAGTATGTTCAGACAACTTTTTGGTCCTTTTCGTGTGATGGGTCTCAAAGATTTTAGACTCCACAGTATGGACAGTTTACACACACTTGTTAAGATCGTCTATAGACTCCCAGTCTGCTAGGGAATCGAATCGGTTCGGAGTGCTGATAAACTGGAGAATCTCCAAATTTTGTAACCAGATACGGGCACCCCTTGTTTTGCAATGAAATAACGGGAAAGTTTCATTTACTTTTTGAATTAGTAACTAATAATACTTAGAAAATCAATTGAAAACTATTATATTATTAAAACTCAAATAAAACTACAGTTAAATCATAATTAAGTAAGTACTGATCCTTAACGTCGATCAGTCAAAATGGCCGAAAAACTTGGGGAACTCCAGAACGACATCTTTCAACTATGATACTGACGTCATTTTACAACTTTCCAGATTAGAAAGGTCGCGATTGTGAAAAATATGAATTCCCCTAAATATTTTTTAATCTGAAAATTTAAAAACCATAATCAGAAACTTATATTTTAATCATTTTTGCCAAAGTGCGAATAAATTGGTGCAGTGCTAGCTATTGGGTTGGTCACCCTACCTATTGGAGTATCTATAGTAATCTGTGATAGGTTGGTACTGAGTACTGATGACATTAATGACATTTAAAAAAAATATAAACTCGTTAGAGTAGGGTGACCAACCCAATTGCTAGCACTGCACCAGTTTATTCGCACCTTGGCAAAAAACATTAAAATATAAGTTTCTGATTGTGGTTTTTAAATTTTCAGATTAAAAATATTTAGGGGAATTCATATTTTTCACAATCGCAACCATTCTAATCTGGAATGTTTTAAAATGACGTCAGTATCGTAGTTGAAAGATATCGTTCTGGAGTTCCCGAAGATTTTCGGCCATTTTGACTGATCGACGTTAAGGGTCAGTACTTACTTAATTATGATTTAACTGTAGTTTTATCTGAGTTTTAATAATATGATAGTTTTCAATTGATTTTCTAAGTATTATTAGTTACTAATTCAAAAAGTAAATGAAACTTTCCCGTTATTTCATTGCAAAACAAGGGGTGTCAATATCTGGTTACAAAATTTGGAGATTCTCCTGTTTATCAACGCTCCGAACCGATTCGATTCCCTAGCAGACTGGGAGTCTGTAGACGATCTTAACAAGTGTGTGTAAACTGTCCATATTGTGGAGTGTAAATTCTTTAAGACTCATCACACGAAAAGGACCAAGAAGTTCTCTGACCATACTCTCAAACTGATGGAAGACAGACAAGAGACGAGACTTCAGTCGTCAGTAGACGCGGATGCCTACTGGTAGGTTAATAGGCAGATCTCTAAAGCAAGAACTCACGACCTGCGGGCCTTGAATACCAAGTGTATTAAAGATACCATCTAGTGGAACAGAAGTTCTATTCCAAAGTGTCCGTGAGAGATCTATCTATCGGACAGAGCCAGCTGACGCGGCTGAAAACTGAGGAATGCTGTCACGTTTCTTCTCCACCTGAGGTATGGAGAGAGATTGAGAAGTTCTATGGGCAGTTATATATCACGAAACAAAAATCATTCAGCGGACGATGGAGAGAGCTATGCTCGGAGTATCCCTGCGAGATCATATCAGAAATGAGGATATCCGTAAGAGAACCAAAGTCACGGAAATAGCTCAGCGAAACTGAAGTGGAAATGGGCGGGCATATAGTTTGAAGAGCTGATGGTCGATGGGATCCCATGGTGCTGGAGTAGCGACCCCGTACCGGGAAGCTAGGTGGAACGACGACATCAAACGAGTTTTCTTATTAAATATGTAAGTGTGTTTGTTTTAAATATAATAAATATAAAAAAAATTAAGTCACCTACAGTTACTATAATACTTTCCTTATATTATTTCGTAATAAAATCTATATTCTAAAAGACTTAGGTAGGTAGCCTAGCCTTTTATTTCCCTTAAACCCTATTAAAATCTGGGTGTTGATAATTGGATAATTTTGTGCCCATAACTGGTAACAAATGTGCGAATAATTGGGGACTGGTTCATTTTTCAATCTTATTTAAAATTCTAGTTGATTTAAACAAAAATATTTCAATATCTTCTTTAATTATATATTTTATTAAACTCGTAACCTTATGACTACAGTGATTTATAGGATTTGGTTAAATTTTTATTTAAAAAACATATTTGAAGTTAGATAAACTCTTAAAGTGCCCATAATTGGGTCTGCCACCCTATATATGTTCCTTGAATATAAATATACGTAGTATCATAGTAATCTGTGTATCCTACATGTTCTTTATATTAGGCACAGAAATATTTTATTTTATTGTTTAATTCACGTTTAGTTATTCGGATTTCGGTTAGTTTGCTTACGTATCAAAATATGTGACTAGGTACCTATTCGAAATAAGAAATTAGTGTGCCATCTATACTAATCTATGAGTGTACCTATTTAATATGGCCCACATTCAACTTGTTGATGAATTAGTGAGAGAGTATTTGCTATATAGAGGTTTCACCAGTACAGTAAAAGCATTCGATAATGACTTGAAATCGGATAAGGACAAAGGATTCAGAGTGGATAAAATTGTGGAACAAATTGTGCATTATATAAATGTATCCGACTTGAACGGACTCAAAGAATACTGGTCACACCTTGATACTTTAGTATTCTCGAAATTAGAAATTCATGTACAACCTGGTATGTAGGTAACCTTCATATACCACCACCACTTATAAGCAGTCAAATCAAGGCTATCCATAATCATTTTAGTTGAGCTTTTCTTATTTTTAAATTTCATTCTTTTCCAGCTGTACGTAAAATAGAATACAGTCTGTACAAATTATATCTCATAACAGCAGCACAGAGTGCAGGTGGTGTCAGAAATGAAAAAGTAGCAGAATTTCTTTCAAAGATGTTGCCAGAATTGCAGGGGCAGAGTGAATGGAGAGACTGGTTTAGTAAGTAAGGAATTTTTGACAAAACATGAAAGTAGATTCCAACATCCTCATATTAACATCATAACGAATGAGGTGGAACCAATGAGCATGCCCACAAAAGTTTCTCTGAAAAGTTTTTCCTTAATGCATTCCAGCAACGTTAGTCAGTCAGCAGTTTAGATGCAGCTAAGTCAACTGCATCCATAATCATTTTGCAATAGGTATGCAGTTCAAATTGTTTGTCTAGACATAAATTTTGACATGCTCTTACAGTGCTGCCTTATGTGCAAAAGCCTGAAGAAAATCCATCATTCAGTCTGTACTTCACACGGGCCTGGCAGGACAGCGTTTTGGTGTCACTTCACAATCTCTTGGCTACTGTATTCCAATGTATGCCACAACCCACCCTCACCAGTTATGAGAGTGATGCAGCTTTAGTGAAAAGACTGCAGGATGAAATAACTACACTAAAGGGAAAAGTAAGAAAAACATTTAACATACTTATTGTCCCACTCTCTACAGCTTTCCTCCTTGCTGAGGATCAGGGCCTCTTTCCATCAATTACTAAATAGTAAGGGTCTTTTGGGGTATTTATGTGGTGGTTTCCTAGGTCACATATGACTCAATTCAGAGTGTATTTTCAATTCCTAGGTTGAATGATGATTATTATCAGATGTTTGTGATAATGGAAATAATAAGAGGAAATTATGCACTTTCACAAATAGGAAAAATATCCCCTGCTAGAATCCTCATGAACTAAACATTCACAAGCACAAAGGCTGTCACAAAGTCTTTGTTTTAGTAATCAGGGATTTGGGTTGTATGTACGCTGCCATAGCCCTCCCAAATTAGTCTGCTACCATTTTAGACTGCATTGTCACTTACCATCAGGTTGTCATCGAATAAAAAAAAACCAGGACCCCTCATACTCATTTCAAATTTTTTTACCATAACTAACTAAACATTCAAATGAAGTGCACTAATAATATGAAATGTATACATAATGATTTGTTAAAAAAAGTATAAGATTTTAACAC
The DNA here is from genome assembly GCA_038048805.1 of Hipparchia sbordonii. NCBI lineage: Eukaryota > Metazoa > Arthropoda > Insecta > Lepidoptera > Nymphalidae > Hipparchia > Hipparchia sbordonii. Next base: position 3,475,168 of record CM076113.1, read on the forward strand.
ATAAGTGATCTCCATTGTATCTTATAATTATTATTAATTTGCAGCCACAGTCTGCCTCAGAAAAGACATCGCCAATTTGCCACCAATCACGCTTAGCTCAGTACTCGGAAAGACTTAGTGGACCCCTACCATTGGTCGACGATTTTTCTGCTATACCTTCAGAACAGTATGAAGGAGGTGTAAGGGAGGCCCGTGGACTGAGGGGTTTATTGAGACAAATGGGAGGTAGCCCTGTTATGGGCAGGAAAACAGGAAGATCTCAAAGTCAAAACTAATTAAGTCAAATTATTATTACTGTTAATTTATTAAGGATTATTATTTTTAAGTCTTTATTTTATTCATATTAGAGAAATGGTCTTAAATAGTTTTTCATTTGCATTTATTATTAGTTGAGGCTGTCTCTTCTACGCCCAGCAATTATTTCTAATTTTCTGAGTTGAAATTGTTAATTCAGTAGAAACAGGTTCATTACGGGTGTGTTACTCTATAACAGCAGTGGTATATTTTTAGTTTTGTAAATTTAGTTATTCATAGATGTTAGTGAACATGTTTTACATGCTGTTTTAAACGCTATCTGACGTTGATGGTTTTGTGCTATGATATAGGTATAAAGTGTGGGAATAATGCTTTTACTGTATTTTCAGATGGGTAATTTTTTAATTCAAGGCTTTTTCTATAATATATTATGTATTACTAAAATAATATTTCCATCCCTTTCCATCTAATTTTAAAAGTCATTAATTAATACTATGCAAGTTTTTTCGTTTTTTACTCATCGTAGAAGACGATACTCTATTAATTATTGTAACCAAACCAAAATAAATGACTAATATAAGTAAATTGAACAAAATAATTCAAAACGTAACAATAACAAAACTGAAAATATTTGGTAGTGATAATTGCGAGCGGTACGTTGCTATCTGTACTAAGCGATCCGACTTGAGGTGCGGTGCGGGGAAGCACAGAGTGAGGTAGCGGCCAACTTGAGGTGGACGTGTAGTACAATATGATTCTAAAGTTACCCACCTTCTTTATAGCGATTTTTAATAGGCCAGCACTATTTTACCGAATTACCGATTAGCCGCACAAACATATAAGGTGATTAGCCGTTGTCGCACAGAGTACCTACCTAGGTACGTACTTTTTGTGGTATGTACTGTGGCCTGTGGGTAGGTATTTCTATGTCATTATATTGGCACTCTTGTCTCTTCAAGTGGCGTTTTTAATTTTCAGCCAAACGAATGTAGTCAAAACTAAGCTTCGCACCCTTTCGCAACCGTTTGTCGGTAAAAGCTTATGCTGCTGCAATTCTTAACAGTTCCGGATAACGTGCTGTTCTCTATAGGTACAAGGAGCGTTACATACTTGATAATAGAACTTCTACGTCTTTATGCACGTCAGCTGCTGACGAGTAGGGATGACGATTCTTTCCGAAAAAAAACGAATTTTAAATCGATTCGAATCGTAACTTGATGAATCGATTCATAAAAAAATCGAGATCTAAAAGATCGATTTCTAAAAAATCGATTTTTGTTCCGAAAGGCATAAACCACATATAAGTAATATATAGCAATGAATGACGCAATATCAACAAACACATACCACAGATACAAAGACTACAACCGTAACTTTTTTATTTATTAAAGAGAGGCGAAGTCAGGAAACTAGACACAGCCATCTCGTGAAAAGAAAAAATCGAATTTCGATTCTCTAGGGTGAAATATCGATTCAGTGTTGCATATCGATTTAAAAAAATCGATTTATTTGGCCCGAAATATCGATTCTTCGATTAATCGATCTCGAATCGCCATCCCTAGCTGACAGCAGTTTTGCAGTGGCCACAGATTAGGTAGGTTAGGTACCTAGATATAGATAGCACAGATTATCTTTTCTGGTCTGTGGCACAGAACTGATCTGAGATTGATAGCAGCAATATCAGTCTATTCAAAGTACTCTGTGGATAGCAGTGGCATCTGCTATCTTTTAAATCTGTGGTATTAATATAGTCTTTAATCTGAGTATTAATACACGGAGTGATTACATTCTCTTTGATTAATACTGTAGTCTGTGGCAGTCTGTGGTGGCAGTGGCTTTCTGTGGTGTGGGGGGTTTTGTGACAACTTTAATTATTTTTATCGTATTTATTATGCCCCTAATTAAAATCGAATAGATATAAGTTAAATGCAACTAACAATATTCATGTGAGATAAAACGATGAGTTATATTTATTTCAAAGATTAAAAAGTGACAAAAAATATCGTTGTTTACGCGGCACTCGATAGCCCTCCAAAATGGCGGGGTAAGTTTTTATGCTTTATTGTGTTGATTGTTGACTATCGTTGAATAAACCAAACTATATAGTAATCTTATCCACCTAGGAATTTTTAACTGAACGTACTTTGAAATATGAGTTTTGACATAGTTATTCAATCTTTTTATAATTTGGGGGGTTACAGTACGTACAATCTACCCACAATTCAAGTAAGAATTATGTTGCACCCAAGTCACATTTAGTTTACTTACCTTATTTCATTCTTATGGGGTTTAGCATTTATACAAAAACTAGAAATATTGAGCTGAGATGCAACAGCATACCGTGGGTAAGAGTGTATAAGCATCTAGGCAAACATTTCTTTTTATAATGTCACTGACAATTACAGTTACATTGTAATCATACCTTATATTTCCCTGTCAACATTTAGTTTGGCCTCAGAGTGGACGATTTCCCTAAATGTAGAACAGCTTTGGAACGGCTGAACCAATTTCAACAGGACTTTTACTAGCAGGCAGGGTATTATACAAGGAGTAGATGAGTAGATCACTCCTGGAGTGGAGTGATAAGCTTCTCTTAATTCCAGAAAATCAAAAAGTCTAATGGATTTTTTAAAATCTAACTAGATTTTTAAATCCTATTAAACTCATGTCAACAAAGTTATGAACATCAGCTAGAATTTATAATACAGAGGCAGCTTTTGCTGATACAACAGCCAATTATTTAACTTTAATAATAAATTATATGTAATTTGTTTTGACTTGATCTATTTTTGTGGCAATTTGTTCTACATTGTGTCAACTTTTTTAAACAATTGGTTAAGGGATTTGAAGAGGTGTTGTTTTATTACAGGAAAGCATATACTATGAAGGAAATGAAAGCTATTGTGGAGTACTTGACTGAACACAGAGCATATAATGAAATTAAAGGGAGAAAGATGTGGATGGATTTAGCCAGTTCCAATGTAAGTAAAGCATTAAATACCATGAATGATGAACATGTTACAAGTAAATAAAAGTATTCCTTGTCTAATTTACTTAAATGAGAAGCTACTTATAAGAAGTAGTTTAAGGGAGAGTGTCTAAGAACTGCTTCTTACATTGTACATCTTGGACATATATGAAAGCTCTTCACAGCAGAATCACTTTTTGAACCAGTGCTCTGGAAGGAGTCTCTTGAAATAAATGAATGTGAATTTTATTGAATTTTAATATTTATGGTAACAGAATGACAGTCAGTCAATCCTTATTAATCCTATTAATATTATAAATGCAAAAGTTTGGATGCATGTATGGATGTTTGTTACTCAATCACACTGCAACAACTACTCTGTGCTAAATTACAGCCAAATGGCTGTAATTTGGCACAGAGTTCCTCAATCCACGCATTTTGTATGCGTGGATTGAGGTTGCAGGTGTTAGCTAGAAATATCTTAAATGAGAAAAAGAGTGATGATAAAACATGATATTTGTACGCATATAGTTCAAAACGTGGACGCTCATATAGGCTACATCAAATTGTTTCCTATGCCTGCTTCTGAAAACCAAAATATTTGGTGCATTCAGTCAATGAATAAAATGAAAATAAATTAGTTATTTTCATTTCACTGATTTGGCAACCAAAACATACTATTGTATTATTATAATTATTAGTTAAAGATTAAGTAAAGTAAAGGTAATAGTATTGTAATTATTAGTTAAAGAACTGTTACCTGAACTCATAATCAAGTAGTAATAATATGTTCATGTCAAAATGCATGTATTTATTTTTGAACTGTGTTTATTAGATAAATTGTGTAACAAGTAAAATAGTAATAAACATACTTGGATATGGTATGATAAGCTTTCCTACTTATCCTGAAGTGCACTTAATCTAAGGTTGTGGACATATTGCAAGACAGCAGCAATGCACATTGACAATGTGTTGTAAATTTATATACAAGTTATTGTTTAAAATGCTTTTTACTAATCTGATGGAGACATTTTTGCATAATGTTCCGGCTGTTTAGTTCAAAGTTACAACATGGTACCTAAACAAGGTCCTCAGTATAAAAGCTTCTCAGTTGTTGCATTAAAAATCTAAGAGTCATGACCACTGGCGTGCACACTATATATATCTCCATTTTATAAATGATATAAAATGGAGAAAATCGCCAGTACGAGTTATAAAAACTTAAGGGTAGGCTTTTTATAATTTGTACAATACCTACCCTTAAGTTTTTTATAATTCGCACTGAAAATTTTTTCCATTTTGTATCATCTGCCTACCCTGTAGTACATTCTGTGCACGCCACTGGTCATGACAATCATACTTCGTACTATTCGTAGTTTCAGTCAATTCTTTGTATCAATCAGTATTAATCAATGAATCCTTAAAACAAGAACATTGGAGCATTACCATGCTAAGATCTTTTAATACACATACCATCAGATAAGATCTTGGTCAAGGGCCATCTTGCCACCTAGTAAAAAAATTGTAGAGACAAAGTATTCCATATGTTGTTGTTGCATATAGCTTCCATTGCACAAACAATCACTTTAAACACTACTTCACTTTAAGTGTTATTCATATGATACAATATATTGTTACTTCATTATAGGTTACAACCAGAACATGGCAGAGTTTGAAGGAGACATTCTTAAAAAGGATACTGCCTGATATTCACAATCCCTATTACAAGTTATCTGTCACCCAGATAGCTAGTTTCCGGCAAGAGTAAGTCATATCATTTAAAATCTTAAGAATTTATTATAGATTATAGACAATTTAAAAATACTCTAATATTAACCTTCAAGAAAATTGTATGTGTATTTGTGAAAAATTCAAGTTCAAGTGCAAGTTCTTGTTACTTAATTATTCTCTTAGCAATAAATTTATTTTATATTATGATAATTATTGTAATTGCTTTTCATTCTCTTGTTTCCAGACAAGACATAGAAAAAAGACTAAAAAACAGGCTACAAATACGTTCTACTAGTCCAGATACAGATAGAAATGGTAAATTAAGATTTGTTTTAATTAATTTTCATTCATTATTAATATTAAAGTATTATACATCATCTTTTTTTTTTAGACTTTAATTCCTTGGGTTACCTCTTAATTTTTTGAGAAAAATATTTAGCCTATGTTACTCACTGATAATGTGTAATGCTGTAATTCTATAAGTGACTTTTTAAAATCATTCACCTTAAGTATTTTTTGAATTTTTCCATTACAAACAAACACACTATGAAATCTTTTCTCTTTATAATATTAGTTAAGTAAAAGTAGTAATTAATTTCTAAGGTAGCACTTGATTTGAGCAATCAAAAAAGCAAAGTTACAATTTACATGTATATGTACATACATATACATGTAAATTGTAACTTTGCTTTTTTGATTGCTCAAATACAAACAAACATACAAACATTTGTATGTATGTACTACATTTTAATTTAGATTAAGGTTCATGTTTAATAAAAAGCTGTCAATTGTTTTAATTAATCTTTTTTTTCCTATATTATGTTTGTTTTTTCTTAAAAGGGATTAATTCGTCATAGGCGTACAAGGAGTCATTTAAATTGTAATTTCCAGCATGTATTTAGACTAGCTTAGAAAGTTAAATTTTTTATAATATACTTAAATCTTTTATAACTAATTACAGGTGTCAAAGAACAAGTAACAGAAAAGCCCGGGAATAGTAATGAGATAGAAGATAAAATTGCAGGTGAGGAACATAAACTGTCAAATCTCAGAGCATCCACAGAAACGCTTGTGCTAGAAAACTGTTACGAAACAGCTGAGGAAATAAGAAAAGATCTGCAATCACCAACCAATGAAGCTGAAGAGGAAAAAGAAAAACAACCAACAAAAACTATGAGGGAACTTATAACTTATTCGGAACCACTTACACCGATGCTGCAGAGTGTAATTGACGATTTTGTGACAGACGATGAAGAAGGAGAACCTAAAATGCAAATAGTTGAACCAGAAGAGGTAACTGACAGAAAAAACGAAAACATCGAAGATAACGTTACCATTGAGATTTCTGATTCAGAGGGTAATGACGTGCGAGAGGAACCTAAACAAACAAAACCTACAGATGATGATCGTCCATTATTGCCTGATAAAAATGAAGATGCAGTAACGTCGAATGGTCAAGAATTAGAAATTACAAATCAAAACTCGACTTTGTTAAGTCAGACTAATAATACAACTAATGAAAAAAATAGCTCTGAGGTCAAAAATGCTGAGGGCGATAAGATAAAAAGTTCATCCGAAATAACCCAGAATAATTCGGTCAGCATTACTGATACATTCTTACCTGGAAATCAAGAAGCTTTTGAACAAAATTTAAAGAAATTGCCAGAAAAACGTTCATCTTTACGTTTGAACAAAAAAACAAATGTAGAAAACAGTAGAAAAAGAGCTAGTTCACAAGATGCGGAACCGAAGACAAAAAAAAGAATCTTATCTAAACTGAAATCTATATCAGATTCCGAAAAGTCTGTTCCAACCAATGGGAACATTTTTATAAAATCAAAGATATCTACTGTAAACCAAACTTTAGCAAAATGTAACAAAACATCTTCAAATGTAAATAAAGAAAATTTTGAAAAATCGCCTAGACAAAAAGAAGCTGCTGAGAATTCACAAGATACTATTATGAAAAATACTACAGAAATGGAAAATCCCTGTTTAAAAAATGTTAGCTTGTATGCAGAACAGTTTTCGACGGAAAAATACATTGATTCTGATACAAGCAACATGGAAGATGACAACGTAGACAAAAATAAGAAAAATGAGGATATAAAAGACAAAAAAGCGAAAAAAAACGATAAAAAGGAAAAGTCAGATAATGAGAAGAGCGTAGATAGAAAAGACAAGACAGGCGTTACAAATAAGAAAAGACCTACTGAAAATGAAAAAAGCAGTGATAAAGTTGAGGAAACACCTGATAAGAATAAGAAAAGTGACATCAAAAATAAGAGCGTGGAAAGAATAAATGAGAATATAGAGGATAAAAACGCAGGATTCAAAAATAAGAAAAAAATTAATATTAGTCTGAAGTCAAATGAAAAAATTGAGAACATAGACAATAAAAATATGAAGAAAATTGATAACAATGATAAGACAGATGATAAAAATAAGAAATATGACAAACCAAGTTCTACTGCCGGTCAAGCATGCGTTCGGGATGATGAAAACGACGTTATCATGTTAAGATCGTATTCCGATTCTGTGGCAGAAAGTGATAATGAAGTAAAAAGAGGCAAGGACCGGTCGGAGAGGCAACAAAGAGATAACGCTTTAGCTCATATGTTTGGATTTGCAAGTGGTGAGTAAATTTTTTAGGTGGTCATATTGTGGGCAAATGTTTCTAATAAAAACTAATATGAAAACTCAATAAAGGAATGTGCTGTTAAATTGTCTTTGAGTCTTATCAGATATATTATTTATCGAATAAACTAAACTCATTTTATTTATAAGTACCAGGGGTGATCCAAATGTAATGGTACCAAGTATGTAAAACAAAGTTATTTTTCAACATATGTAATTCCTAACAAATTAACACAATTAATCTAATCTTTTTTCTAAACCTCGAATAACTCTAACAAAATCATTGTCTTGTTCCTCCTAAAATGCTTTGCCTTATCAAAGACATCGAATGCTGTTTGGTCTCTGGAATTCGAAATCAAGAAGCCTCAATAGCCCAACAGTTAAAGGTGCTGAGTCAAAATTGAAAGGTCGCATGTTCGAATCCTACCCGTTGCACTGTTGTCGTACCCACTCCTAACACAAGCTTTCCGCTTATTTGAAGGGGATAGAAGGATATTAGTCAACTTCAGCTTGGCTAATATTCTTTAAAAAAAAATTGTTTTTTCTTATAACTTGAATCACCCCTGATATTATATGGAGGGAAAAGAAAAATATTAGTCATGTTCATCTTCTTGATTTTTTAACCTATCACACAATCACGGTAAAAAGAATCCAATTCACAAAATTTTTGTAAAATTGAATACATACATAATAATTGTTTTAGAGTTAAACTTTTCTATTTCATTTTTTTGTGGGTTGGATCCATTAATATTAATTATCATTATTCATGCATAATAACAGGCATTATTTCTCTTGTATGGCTTTTTAGGGTTCGCAATTCTTCTAATGTGCTTTCAGTTTATGGTTACGTATTGATTTGACATAAATCCCTAATATAAAAAACTAGCATTTGCCCGCGACACTTCGTCCGCTTGGAGTTAGGTTTTAAATCCCGCGGGAACCCTTTGTTTGTCCGGGAGAAAAAGTACCCAATTCAGTCACTCATATGCAAAAAATCATGTAAATCCGTTGCTCTGTTGATGCTTGATTGAAGTATAAACCAACAAGAAACACATTTTCGCATTTAAATATTTATTATGCGAAAGTGTGTGGTTTTGTCCTTCTGTCCTTCCAGAACAACGGATCTGCGTGATTTTTTGCATGGGCATAATTGAGGATTTGCAAGAGTGACATAGGCTACATTTTATCCTGGAAGAACAGAAGGTTCCCGCGGGATTTAAAAACCTAAATTCGCGGGTAAAAGCTAGTTATTCATATAATACTGTAATTTTTTTCTCTTGTATGGCTTTCAAGTGTTCGTAATTCAAATATTATTGTGTTTGGATAGAGTCAGGCGTTACTTTGCGGAAGTTCATGATTAACAAAAAATGTTAGAGTTATTTTGCTGTAATCCGCCAACAGAATCCTGTTGGCGGATTACAGCAAAATAACTCTAACATTTTTTATTATTGTGTTTTCGATTATGGTTGACATATTGATTCAGAGGGTTATGATGTTACAAGTCTATGTATGTATATGTCTATTTACGTATCCACCAAACCACCTAAACAACGAAGCAGATTTTTTTCATTATTCATTATGGTCCGGGTGACGAACTATGTCGGTTACAATTTATACAAAAACAATATGACTGAAAAAGAAAAAATATATGACTGATGTAAAATTCAATTTTCCGTGGTCGTGTTTCTAAATGTTTTCCTGTTATCTTTACAGGTGCAGCGAGTAGAAGACAGACAAGGGGGACCGATCGCCGCAAACGCACTATATCTCATTCGCATAAACGGTAAGTTTTTTCGAAATTCACGACAACACATAGGCTACTTTTTAACCCGGAAAATAAGAGAGTTCCCACAGGAATTAACCTCAGTCCACGCGTACGAAGTCGCGGGCATCAGCTAGTTATATATAATCTATACATCTATACAAATAAATAAAATTGAAGTGTCTGTTTGTAATATCAAAAGAACAGCTTTTTACTAACCGCATACTAAAGTAAATACGGTACTTATAACAAGAAAACAATTTTTAAAATTTTTGTCTGTCTGTCTGTTTGTTGCCGCTAATCTCGGAAACGGCTGGACCGATGGTAGATAGGTGATGTTATCGGGCATAGTATAGGCTACTTTTTTAACCGACTTTCGAAAAAGGAGGAGAAGGAGTAGCGTTTTCTATGTCTGTATCGATATCTCCGAACCGATTTGCGTGAATCTTTTTTAAATTGAAACAAAAACTTTGCAAGATGCTCCCATAAAAATTTCGGGTTCCAACTCTTCAATCCTGATGCTGCAGGGGTACTGCCCTCCTAAACTGTGGGGATTTAGGAACAGCCGATTATGAATAGTTATATTAGGTACCAAGTAAAGACTACATCATCGTTGAATTCCAGGACCCAACTTCTCAATCCTGATGCTGCAGGGGTTCTGCCCACCTAAACTGTGGGGATTTAGGAAATGTCGAATGAGAATTGAAGACGCGGACGAAGTCGCGGGCGTCCGCTAGTTTTTTTATAATGCATGCTTTTAGCCACAGCAAATACGACAACATGAGCTCCGCATCGAGTGACTGGACGTCGGACACTGGCTCAGAGTTCGTGTCGTCGCCACCACGCCGCAGCGCCAGAAAGGGACGACACACTAGGAAGTACTTGTAAGTGGCATATATGTACAACGTGTAATGAAACTCCGAAATAATACTGAAGGAGGTGAATGTGCTCATGAAACTGAACAACTTTCCCCAAGGAACATAGGTCGAAATGTGAAACAAAATGTGGACCTCCCATTCAAAATTGACGATCAGCTTATTGATTTACTATGGGAGGTAAAATTTCCTTGGGAAGGTTCCTTGGGGAAAGTTGTTCATTTTCATGATTACATTCACCTCCTTCAGTATTATTTCGGAGTTTCATTACACGTTGTACAGTGTCTCTCTCTCTCCAAATATAAATTAGCAATTATGGATATCTTTCCCAAAACCGACTAGCGATACGTTAGTCAGTTTTCGGAATGCTTTTGTTTTAAAAAATATACAAAATAAGTTCATTTCTCATTGGTAACTTTGTAATTAATTGATTGTGAGTATAATCGTATAACTTTTTTAAATTAATACTGAAAAATAATGTGTGTGGTTACGTCACATTCTTAAGTCTCAAGAAAAAAATATATGAAGAATTTTTGAAGGCAATGGATAAAAAAGAGAAGTCTTTTTACATTTGAACTTTATTTCCTCAAAATTAAGTTACCCAAAGTTAAAAACAGGGGTACAAATTCGTCCATTAACGAAAAACCAATTTTACAAATGATTACCACATTTTTAAGTTTACAATAATAAAAATCTGTTTTTGTTTTCGATGCAGGAAGCCCAGATCAGCTCCAATATTATCACTAGAGGAGGAAGGTGGATTGTTTGTTATGTATAACAATAAAATATACCCTCTGGTTAAAGATGGAAAAAACATCAAAAACTATGTCAATTATTTTCCTGAGGGTAAGTCTTATTATCATATGAACGAACATACTATACCACATAAGTCTGCGTAAATGAAGCTTTTTAAATTCACCCTTTCAGGGATGGAATTTCTGGGATAAAAAGTGCTCTATGTCCATCTCCAAATAAAAACAGATATTCAGGGTCAGGACAATTTTGATAATTTTTTCTATATACTTAAAATAAAGGTTTTTAATATTAGAATACAATGTCATTTTCCTTTTTTTAATATCTTATATGAACGCAGATACACAATAATGAGTCAACCCACACAACATATCAATTGAAAAGTCAACTTTATTCTTTTACATTATGTATGTATTTAATTTGGCAAAGGTTTGTGGGTTGAATCGTTATTGCGTATCTGCGTCCATGAAATCTTGAAAATATCGATTTTAAGTTTCCTGATAGAAAAAGAGAGTGCTATTGCAACATGACGTCACGATTCAGTTGCTCACTTGCCAGTTAATGGTTTGCCTACAAATTATATAGAGTTTATTGTTTTCAGATGATGTGGATCCAGATGAGTCGTATTGGAAACTGAAATATGTAGAAGAAAGTAAAAAGACTGCTGAATTAACGAAGTACATAGTTTATTTTTAAATTTAAGTTTATCGTTACACAATATTAAGAGTATATTAAAATTAAAATATTTAATAATTATTATTATTCCAAAAATAACAAATTAAAGCTGGCTGAATTAAATAGCAAAACGGAGACAAAGCATTGTAATTTTATATTGATTTATTTATAAATATAAAAGTCATTTAGAAAATAAATACAAGCTTCAATAGCCCAACGGTTAAAGGTGCGGACTGAAAACTGAATGGTCGCAGGTTCGAATCTCACCCGTTGCACTATTGTCGTACCCACTCCTAGCACAAGCTTTCCGCTTATTTGGAGGGGATAGGAGGATATTAGTCAACTTCAGCTTGGCTAATATTCTTTAAAAAAAAGACGTGGCACTCGGGGACTGCCGCGGTAAAGCTATTGCATAGCATTTTTTATCAACGCCATCTAGCGGCTCACCGTAGAGGAGTCCCGTGTCAGGTTATTTTCGTTACGGAATTTCTGGATTCGGTCTCCACGCTGGCCCGCGATAGAAGCTATGCAATAGCTTAAAAAAAAGAAACACTGTTTAATTATGCAGGTTGCTAAATCGGGGCAAAGACAACGAGCAACAAGGGGAAAGCAGTCGAGTTCCACCACTTCTACCAACCACCGTGCAGTAAGTATTTCATATGTGTAATAAATAATTTATAGTCCTCGTGACATTTCCATTAGTGAAAATTGAAATGACGTCATCACCACACTCGGCAAACACATTTTTTTATGGAGAGTGACTTATACTAGACATTATTTCTCGCTGTAAGTGCGATAATACATCATGTTTTTCATCATAACTGCCTTCTTAGTCTAGTGGTTAGTATGATCGATTGCGGATGTCTAGGTTTGATTCCTGGGTCGGGCCAAAAATGTATTGGATTTTTCTGTCAAAAAAAACTCTACTAACCCGGCGTTAGCATGGTGGCGGTGCGTCTCCCCCGTGCTCCAGAGAGCACGTGTAGCCTAATCTCTGGTCGTGTCGGATTTCCGTCTCATCGGACTCTGAGAGTGAGGGAATAGAAAATGCACCTGTGTTTGCGCACACACTTGTGCATTATAATATCATCCGCGCCGATGGCCGGAATCAGTTGAATGGACGTTATTTTATCATATTTTTACTTTCCAGAAACAATAACGCACTCGCATTAAGAGAGGACACACCTCTACCCGAGTCAACAAAGAGCGTTCCAGGTAAACTTTTTACAGTGTAACCTGTAATCTTGCATCTCAAGGGACCTAGGATTTTTTATCACTTAAAGAGGCTTTTCATCTACCCAGTTTCCCAAACAGCCAAGTTTAAAATGACTACTGAATAATTTTTTTATTTATGCAAGGGAGAGTAGAGGGTAGTTATCGAATATTTGTAAACAAGCATGTCACAACTCTAGTTCGCGCGCAACTCGTTGGCCGCGCCTCAGGTGTGTGCGGGAAGGGAGTTTATGCTTTCAATTTTTTTTTTTAATTATTAAGATTTTATTCCCATATTGCATTTTTACAAAGTTATTAATATAAAATAACATATGAATAAAGTTACTGTTGTTTACTTTCAAGTTATCATTACTTACGATTGCTAATCCCCCCCATTAGCCCTGCCCTAAGGCGCGGCCAACGAGTTGCGCGCTGACTATTTAACCATAATATAACTATATAAGTCTTATACAGGCTATAGAGCTACAAAGTCCTAATTATAGATCTCTATACCTTAATATCGAAAAAAATCTAAGAAATCAAATTTCAATCACAAAAGTTTAAAATTCGCAGTAACAGAGATATTGCAAATTGCAATGCAAAAGTATCGGGAGCTTATTGTAAAATTATCAGTAGCCTAAGCACGAACATGTTAACTTTCGAATTATAGTTAACGTGAAGTTAACGCCAATGTATGAAAATGACAGGAGCGCTCTTGTCATTTTCATACAAAAAGTTTTTGCTGGCGTTTAAATGTTCGTGCTTAGGCTACTGTAGAGTTAGTATAAGATTTAATTCGATTCGTATTCGATGACGTTAGCGTCACAGTGAAATGAACCATAAATGCATTGAATGAGAGCTCAATTTCGTGCATGCATTCTTATACGTTTACGTATACGAATACGCTCCAAAGTATAATCGGTTGTAATGAATTTGTGACTTTAAATCAATGCGGCTGAGGTTCATTTTGCTTTGACGCTAATGTCATCGAATATGAATACCATCAATCGTATTAAATCTTATACTAACCCCACTGTACAGTGGTTTCTGTATATTTTTCATTTTAGCACAAATCTTGCCTGTGAAAGCTCCACAGCCAAACCCAATCTCAGAAGAGAAGACTGTCAAAATTAAATTTATCAAAAATAATGAGGTAAAAATAATTATGTATTGTTTTTTAAACTACTCTAATAAACTTTTAATAAACTTTTTTTTAAAGGTGACCTTTATGTCAGCCCCATCGGTACACACAAAATATTACAATTAACTACATAATATATACAAAATCAACTACCTATATAACTATACCAAATTGAGGAGAAAAAACTTGTTTACCGTTTAAGATGACTGAAAAAAAAAAAAAAAAAAAAAAAAAAAGATTATAAGTTTCGATGTTGGGTTTCCTTGTCTATGAATTTCGGGCGGCTGATGAATTTTTTTTTTTTTTTTTTTCATAGGAGGTGCAATTAGAAGGGCACTGGCCCCAGATCAGCCCAGTTCTCGCGCACGTGGCTCAGCTGTTCCAGAAAGAACCGGATCCTGTAATACCCAGTAGTGCTAGCGTCAAGACAGACTCTCTAGCACCAGAGCCAATAGTGGAAAGCGGGATATCTACCCCCATTGAGGGTATGTCTTCTGCTTTATCAACCGATATACGTCACTGGACATAGGTCTCTTAGATAAAACTTTCACGTGTCTCGACCTTGCGCCGCATGTAACCAGCATGATGTCGTCGGTTCGTCTTGTGAGTTTATGTATGTACTTTCTAGAGCACTAATTACTACAAATTTTTTTACTACTTAGTACTAATTTTTTTTCTTTATCAACCGAAGTGCGTCACTGAACATGGTCTCTTAAATAGACTTTCACATGTCTCGGACCTGCGCCACATGTAGCTGATATGTAGAGCACATAGTGGAAAGCGGAAAATATACCCTCATTAAGGGTGTGTCTTCTTTATCAACCGACTAGCTTTTGCGCGCGATTTCGGCCGCGTGGTATTAGGTTTTTAAAAATGTCTCGGAAACCGTTTGTTGTTCCGGTATAAAAAGCATATATCACTCCAGATCCTCAACTGCATCCATGCAAGGTCGAACCGTTGCTCCGTTGCTACGTGATTGAAGGACAAACCAACAAACAAATACACTTTCGCATTTCTGCTACAACCTTATTGGCTCTGAGAGCAGACGTGTCGGCTTAACGTCGCATAGGACTATGAGAGTGAGGGAATATAGCACACTTTCGTTAGTGCCTAGTCTCGGTTAAGATTGAGCAACATATCAGCGAAAGAGGAGAAAATTATTATTATTATACGAAATGGATACCACCATCGATCCAAATTGTTATTTACATAATCTTTTCAGATGTGGTAGAAAAAGTTAACCAAAGGGAGAAGGAAATCGCGCAAGAAATCGAGAGGTATCACGAACAAGAGGCGAATGCTTCAAAAACGATTCCGCAGACGCAGAATAACGTTACGAAACGGTAACTGACTTGACTATCCGCTATTGACTTGGTTTAAACAACATGAGGGTAATGTGTTTATCAGTCTATGTATGCATGTGGCGCTCTGTAGACAAAACGCACGGGCCGATTTTGATGATTCTTACGTCAATCGTTCGTTTATCTTAGGAGTGGCACTAAGACATTACGGTAATCAAAATCAAGTGAAAAAGCAAAAATATTAAATTTAAAAAATCAAAAACAGTCAGAACCCATTGAAAAGATTTGAACCGATCTAGATTTTTATTGGGTCCCGACTGTTTAAGTAGGGTTTATTTTTTCCCTTTTTTTTTTTTAATTTAATTTTATTATAGGTTTTATTTTTTAAATTTAATATTTTTATTTTCCATTTTTGTACAAAAAAAGTACATTTTAAAAAATAGATTGTTATCGATTTCAGCAAAGGTAGGCCGAGAAAAACTTCGCCCGCCGTGCCGCCAGCTCCAGCGAAGATTGCCAAACTCGACGTCGAAGTAAGTGAACAAAAAGAATCCGCTGAGAAAACCCAACAAGCAGCAGAAGGGCAAGATAATACTGCAGTAACCACTCGCAGAACTAGGACGCCAAGAAAGTTACTCGCAGGTTACTCTGAGACATTTTTTTAAAACAACTTACCGACTTACCCGCTACATAGTCCGCGTGGTCTAATAAGGGTCTTTTCATTCCCACATATAATTCTTTAATTTTCCGGGATAAAATAATAGCCTTGGGACTATTTTTAACCGACTTCCAAAATGGAGGAGGTTATCAATTCGGCTGGTATCTTTTTTTTTGTATGCTAAGTCTAAGTTTAAATTCGATTGATCGTATAAGAATTCGATGACATTAGCGTCAAAGTAAAATGAACTTTAAACGTTCAACAGTTCAACCTATTTTAATTCGGAGCCCACGTATAAGTAAATGTATAAAAATGCGTGCACGAAATTGAACTCTAATTCAATGATGTTATGATTCATTCCAGAAACAGTCGAAGTGAACCAAAGTACAATAGTAAAAACGAGGAAGACTGCGTCGAGAAAGTCTCAAGAAAAGATAATCGGTGACACAAAACAAGCTAATCATCCCGACCAAGACGATGAAATCCGATACAAGTTCCCCTCCCCGCCGCCGCCCGCCAACAGGAAATCATATACAAACAGATCAAAAACAAACGCGGCGGCGAAAAATACGAGTCAAAGAAAAACTAAAAGGTAGTGAGTAGATTTTATTTTGTATAAATGCTCTTGCAATTCACGACGGCGCGTTGCTTATGGTCGTGTGTGTGTCTCTTGACAGGCACGCACACTTACACAATGTGCATGTACACGACGTAACCACAAGTAAAGCTCACGCACCCTTGTGAATTGCCAGAATATTATCATGTAAGGTTAAGCTGATCTCACATTACAGGAAGCGGGTCGCACGCGCATCTATCGGTAGCTTTCCCTATTAATTTTATTATTACATTAAGGAATAGGCCTAAAATCTAGTCTATTTTTTTATACCAAAAATTGTGACGAACAAAAATTTCAAATCTAAGAATGGAGCTGCTGCTTTAAGTTAATTTAATAAATTATTCGGATTTTGTAATCATGTTACTATATGTTTTAAAACGTATTTGTTTTATATTATGCAATTTGCAAAATGTTATCATTTCTTTTCTTAGTTGTATCGCAATTTTCATGTTGAGAAATATGAAATTTGTGTTATAATATGTTTTGCGAATCGAATGAACAATAATGTATATAATATACAATCGTGCATTTTTTCGCGTTTGCCCCGCACCACGTAATGTGCGGTCAGGGTTTAGATTTCATATTCTGATGTCAAGTATTTTAATACAAGCAAATGAATCGGTTGAATTTCCAGAAATGTACAATTTAAATTATGTAGTGAATTTTCGCTAATTAAAAAAAAATAGTTTAATGAAATAATGCTATTCTATTGTTTTTTTAACATTTCATTATATTGCTACAATGACAAAATAAAATTTATCTTAAATCAAATTTATTTTATTTTCACTTTTATAAACTCTCCTCTTTATCTTCTTATAATTTTAATTTTACTTGTTGGGCAGATTTTACACTACAAAAAATTACTGCCGCTGTATTTTTATTTTTGAAAACAATTCTGTTGTAAACAATTTCTAATCCAAAGAAAATTTACAGATTAAAAAAAGTCCCTTTAACTATGTTCGCTGCGGCGAATCACAGCCAATCAATCAATTTAGAACATTTTTACAAAAAACAATAGGCCTTATAGAGCCTTAATAAATCAACCGGTTCAGTTGCTCTATCTAGGTTTAACATTAGATCATAACTTAAAAAATATACAAAGAACCCAAAATTTTTATATTTTAAGAAATTTCAAACTATTTTCTACACTAATCTCTCTTGACTATATATAATTTTTTTTGACTGAATTGAGCATTAAAAACCTTTTTGCATGCACATAATATTAGAGACCTTAAGTTAGACTTTCTTAAAAGCTAATTAATTCAAGGAAATAATAAAGATTATCTTGTAAATTTTTTTAAAGTATTTAACAATCAAAATTATACAATAAGTAATTTTGTTTAAAATTTTGGATTCTACTAATTCACATTTGACTTTTTTTTATTCATTTGGACCTTTACAACCATCTGAATAACTGATTTCTTGTAAAAACGTTCAAAACTGTTAAAGTTAACTATTTATGAATTAGCTCAGTGTAAAATGTTTTTTTAATATTTTATATGGTTCCTCAATATCACTTTCTCTTGATTCTTTGTACGAAATTTTAGTTTTAATTGTCTTAATGCAGAAGTTAAAGGAGCTAATATAAGATTACTAAGACGTACTATTCCATTGAGTGTATGGGAGCAGTATAAGTAGTAAATAAATATTACAAATTATCAAACGTTTTTTATTTATAGACAGTAGACACATAAACCTTAAGATTATACATTAATTTCACACTATATTAATAAAATTAGAAATTACTAAAACAAATTAAAATTATATCACAAATAACAAATATAAAGGTAACTAATTATAACTATGTATTTCTAAATATTTCTAAATATTGCAAGGGTAGGCAATTGTGTTTTGTACCCATATTTACATATTCATTTATCTAAAAATACAAAAGGACTGACTGATCTATCAACGCACAGCTCAACTCACTGGTCTTATCGGCCTGAAATTTGGCGTACAGATAGCTGTTATGACGAAGTTATAATATAAAAGGATTTTTGAAAATCAACCCCTATGGGGTTTGAAAAATCGAACTTAACGCGAGTGAAGCCGCGGGAAAAAGTTACACCATAACTGAACAGTTTTATCACTATGTCTATTTATTTATTTTAGTATTTATTTATGTGTATATGTCGTGAACCCTGCTTCCATCATTCGTGCACAGCGCTTGTCTGGCTAGCATCACTTGCACTTTAGCTTCTGCATTTTGTTGCACGCATTTTCAATCGCTATATCTTTTTTTTTTATTCACAATAGAACAACGGACCTGTTCTCGGCTGAAAACGTATTCCTCGACTCCATAGATAGCATGCAGGGATACCAAGACTCTGATATTAGTCCTTCGAGATTATGTGTTAATAAAAAAAGGAGAAAAACAAGTTTATCATTCAGGACATATAGAAAGCGCTACACAACGCGTAACCGACAGAGAACCCGCTACCCTGAGATGACCAGCGATTCCAGCAACTCATACCAGAGTCCCCGTTTAAAGGCAATGACCTTCCAAAATTCTACCATAACATCTGAGATATACAGATCGGAGTCCTATAGATTGTTAATGAATAAAGATCCAAAACGTACCAAAAACGTCTCAAAATTGGGGAAAATAGTAGAGACTAGTCCTGCTTCGAAAGATTTTGACGTAAATATGCAAGCTAACAATGAAATTGCTGCAGAAGGCAATATTGATTTAAATAATAAAGAAAATGTCTCAGAGTTACTACAAACTAATATGGATGAGAATTCAAGCAACGTGTCTTTGCCCACATCTCCAGTTTTGTCTGTAGTTGAAAACATATCTATCAGTAAAAGTCATATGGATTTATTTAGTAGTATGGAACTTGATGATTACCTTTTTGAAGATAGGCAAGAAGAGCAAATTACGTTGAATGAATTGATGACACTGAATGAGGACGTAACCATGCCTTTAATGGAACAGGAGTGTGGTATTGAGAAAAGCCACCAAGATGGAAAAGCCTACCATTACAAAATGAGCATTTCCAAAACTGATGCGGCAATATCTGAGTCGTTACTAAATAAAATAAATACAGTTAACATACAAGATCCATCTCTAACTGAAACTTTAAATGTTAATCTTAAAAATTTACAATTAGAGAGCGCTAAGAAAGTACATAAGGTTAAGGATATTATTGACAATGGAAAAAAAGATGAAGACGTAAAAGGTAAACCTCCTGGCCCCAAAAAGGCTAGAAAACGCAGTTCCACGCCTCGTAAACGTCAAAGTACACGCAAACAAAAACTAACAAATACCGAGCCATGTATCGTAGAAGAACATATAGAATCGTGCTCTCGGTTTGGGCGGCAGTCCTGTCCTCCTACTATAATTATTTCTGAACACGATTGCAATGAAACGATCACTCCCACCGAAACTGAACGGGCGCAACTTACAGTAAAACCTACTAGAGGACAGAAAAAGAAAGATATAATTAAAGTAAAAATTACTAAACCAAAGTCGAAGTCCCAGGATAATTTTAATAAACAGAAAACTAATTTCTCAGATAGCGGCATAAATGAAACAGAAACTGAAATCATATTACAGGCTTCAGATGATAGTGTGGAACTCATTCATAACCATTCAGATACTTGTCTAAACGCGCATGAATGTATGGGAGACAGTGTTCAAATTTTGGACAATCCGGATCAATCCATTATATCGCTGGACTCGAATACTGCTAAGTCTGACATCATTGTAAGTCAACACACAGTAGGAGACATGTTTGATAAGCAAGAAATATTCAGCAGTGATGCTCAAGATGGTACTGATGTGGTAAAAGGTACTTTCACATTTTATTGCTTTAAAATTTTAATATGTAGTTCCACAATAGTTAAGATAAACCTAATAAAAACTCCCAAAACTTTCTCGTATAGGTAACATTTAATAGACGGACTTCGACGGAGTTTTTGTACTTTTAAGCCGATATTAAGTACGAAAAAGGTCTAAAAAAGCATGATTTTAATCATATCAATTAATATTTTATACTTATCCAATCCGAATGATCGACCTCGGAGCACCGCAACGGATTTTTCTTTGCAGTACCAAAACATTGAAATATGCCTACCTGGGAACACGCCCATAATGCTTATATCGATAGCATCAGTATAATATATTAAATGATAAATATAAAATCCTTTGCCGTCCTGTCCACCGGTGTGCGCTAGCCCTAATACGATAACAATTGGAAAGTAACGTTGCAATACCATTTTCAAGATGATTTGTTCGTAAATGTAATATCAGCTTTCCTTTACTTTGAATATTAATTTTCTTTTACAGAATTTGATTTTGTAGAACCTAGGCAGGTTAACAGCTCGGCCACATCTATTGGAACGTCATCTTCGCGCAACAGTGTTATAACAGAGGATCTATCTGTCGAAATTCCCGAACAACCGGCCCGTAACTCAAATTGGTACCTTTTTTCAGAGGACGAATCTTCTAATACAAATTGTCCCAATTACAAAAATTTGGAAGCGATTGGGCTCGGTGCTAGACTGGAGCAAATCTTTCCCATAGCATGCGCTATACCTGACCTTTCCACTATTACAGAGATATCCAGGGAAAATGGAGACAGCAAACAATTTTCCGACAATAATACTCGCACTAGAGACGTTTCAAATTCGCCAAATATATTTGATTAATTAAGGATATTTGTTGAAGAGTTGATATTAGTGATGTCGTGCTGTGCATATATTGTGATTTATGTGTTGTGATTATATTGTGATTTAATAAATAATAATTTGATGTAGGTACTTAATCTTATAAAGTTGAATTAAAATATGATTTAAAAGATGATTTGATCAGTTTATTTTATGCTTGTAACTTAATTAAAAAATAATTTATTAGTGCTGGTAATATTACAAAATGGAGGTAACAATAATATTTTTAATGCTATCATCACAGACCAGGCTATCATCAACTGCGCTAAGCCTAAACTAGAAAGGAATCTTGGATAATTTATCTGAGTGTGCTGCGAAAGTGAAAGGTAGTCTGCATTAATTTGATGCCAATAATAAAAATTAATATGTAGGTAGGTACCTAATTATGTAACTTTAATAATTTTTTAATAAATAAAAGTTTTAACATTTTACACTTAGAGCATTTAATTAGGTACTTATAATAGCTTGTAGTCGTAGACAGCTCTGTCTACGCTCGTAGTTCTCTTTTTGTTTTTAACCGACTTCCAAAAAGGAGGAGGTTATCAATTTGTGATCAATTCGGCCGGTATCTTTTTTTTTTTTTTTTTTACCTTTGTGTTTTTACTCTCTATGCCTATGACTGACAGAAACGTTAGTGATTATATTCTCTTGGACTGATATTAATTGTCAATGTCAATAATTGTCATTTAATAAAAAAACAATTCAATTTAAACAAAAATATTTTCAAAACAATACTTATTAATATGATTTCTGTAATTGCATATTTAAAACTTATTATTAGTTAAAACGTGGTGATGTTCTCAATTTTCTAAGTGTGCAACAAAATGTGTAGATTTTTACCACTTAGAATAGCTGTCAAGGATTCTTTAGTTCTAATTCTGTTAGTGATTTTCAATACAATTCATATGACCGACCTGGGTAAGTAAGGTATATTTATAACACCTAAATAGTCAAAACTTATAGGGATAACACTAAAATGTATTCTGCTAAGGTTGCTGCTTTTGAGACCCTGTCTCAAAAGCTAGTCTGTAGTGGAAGCCAATTACAAAATTACTCATGGTGGGCAATTCTTTTAGTATGGACTATAAAGTCTGTCAATACCTGCAATGCAGATTATGCTTCAATAGTGCTGCAACAAACAGTTTGTCTGTCTCGAAATTTCATTCAAGAATTAAATGCAGATCAAATTATCATCTAATGTATCATTTTTGGGATCATTGATTTGATCTTACTATGTTGTTGACTTATAAACAGTAACCAGGGTCTTATGATTTAGCAGGAAGGTGGTGTTAGTAAATAAGCTCTATGAATCCTAGTCTTTAAATTCTCGTAGATTGATTTTGACTACTAGTGGGAAATTATAAAAGATGATCATTTAAAGACCCAAAGATTCCACATGAGGGGAACTGATTCAATTTTTTTATTAACACTTGTACCTAATCCTAAGGTTTTGTCAAGGAGGATATAAACTTCCATGCCATTATTATTTAAATAATGTCTTGCAGCAAAAAATGACATGGATATTCACAGCAAACAGAGCAAGGTAAAAGATGACACAAACAACAATATAGTGAACTTCAAAAGCAATGAAGACCTGAAGAACTGCCCCGTTAAGCCAGGCAACACATCTGAGTGTTCCACCCTGAACTATCCTTGCATTGCCTGTGACAGGGGTTGGGACTGCGTGTATGGTGGAGACACAAATTACACTTGTAGGGTGAATTCCAATGTGGTTTGTAATGTAAGTAGTTTTTGGTCTACTAATAATTATCTTTGTTGCATTGCTCTTTTCAAAAAAAAACTATCAAGAATTAATGCCCTGTGAAGCCAGATAAAATGCCTAAATGCTCTATACTGAACTATCCTTGTATTGCCTGTAAGAGGGGTCACAAATTACACTTGGTGAATTCAAATGTGGTTTGTAATGCAAGTGGTTTTTCCTGCTAGTATAACAACAGTTTTGCTCATTTCCTCTGTTCTGTATTCCTCTTTACTCAGGGTTGTGACCCTTTCCATTAATCACAATCATGATACCATCATGAGGAGTTACATGGTATCATTAGTACCATGATAAGAGAGACAGTTTTCTTGGTATTTTAGAATTTTATTAGTTTGGAATTATTATGGTTTCTTACACTATAGATATTAAACTGCAAAACACAGTTGTACTTAATTCCTTCACTCTATGGGCTGGCAATTCAACCACAGTTGCCAACCCATACCTAAGCTACGCTAAAGTTATGGTCAATTGTCTCAATAGATCAGGTATGAAACTGTCATAATTAACTTAAATTTTTATATTTTCAGGGCTTGAAAACATTCAACAGAACAGCAATGTGTCGTTTCTGCTACCAAACTGAGAAATGGGAGCACCGATGTGAACAGAAAGCTAACTGCAACTCCTTGGCTTCACCCACAAAGTATTATTTGTAAGTTTGAAAGTACCTGTTTAGTAGTTTGTTTTTTTTTTTCAAAATTTTATTGTAAGTTCAATGTTGTCGCCGTAATTAATATGCAAAACCTTGCCAAATAAAAACAGCTGTTTAGCATCAATAGTCTCTACGCTATGCTGCGTACAGACGGACCGACTTGGTGAAACTATAAAGGTTCCTTGTAGTTTTACTACAGAACCCTAAATAGGTTTTTCATAAAATAGTTAAATAAGTGTGTCAACATTAACATCAAAAAAGTTTAACTTCTGACCCATGATCGAATATATAACTACTTTTTCTTTTATTCGATGACAACTGACAAGATAGCCCTTGACTGCGATCTCACCTGATGGTAAGTGACGATGCAGTCTAAAATGGTAGTAGCGGGCTAACTTGGAAGGGGTATAGCAGTGTAAATTCAACCTAATCAGTTTCTACACGCCATCGTGCCGGAACGCTAAATCGCTTGGCGGCACGTCTTTGACTGTAGCGTGGTAACTAGCCACGGCCAAAGCCTCCCGCCAGAAAATTATTTATTAATTATTATATTTTTTCAGAACGAACTGCACTGTGTCAGATGATGTCATATGCTTGGGGAAGCGAAAGTTTCTCAAAAAAGTACGTTGCTCGTGGACATCTGGCACACGATGGGGCACAGCACTAATATTAGCGCTTACCCTCGGCGGTTTCGGCGCCGATAGGTTTTACCTCGGACATTGGCAGGAGGGGATCGGAAAACTGTTTAGCTTTGGAGGGCTCGGAGTGTGGACGTTGGTAGATGCGCTCCTCATCGGCATACATCATCTCGGTCCTGCCGATGGATCTGTCTTTATTTAAGTTTATTGTTTTAGTCATTATGTAATTTATTAATTATTTCGTAATGTAATAAAAGTACTTATAGAAAGTTCTAAATGTGTTTTAGTGGAGTGATGAACCTCTTTTTCCTCTAAAGTATTAATTATATCTATTTTAAGGTAACTACTTAATTGGGGGTTTTAATAAACTATTTTGCCTAGGTAGGTACATTAACGATTTAGTGCCGATTTCACCAACTTTGAGTAACGTTTAAGAATAAATTGGGCCGTCTTTACAGTTTTTGCTAGGAGGATTAAGCTCTGGAGTGGCCATAGGATGCGTACCCCTCTGTAAGTTTTTATTTGACGGGTATGCCCAGCGGTCATACCCGTTATATAAAACTGTTTGACTCGTGTCACGCGCCTGTCAACAACGTATGGTTAGCGGAGGATGAGCTCCGGTATAATATGCCGACTATGAGTGATTTTCCTTCTAAAAAAAATACCAAAAATATCCAGTTTATGAAAAGATAACATTACTTTTCTCCTGATATATTCTTTTATCCAATTAATGCATTATTTAAGGAGAAAACTTAAAAATACTGTTGATCCGAAAATGTTGCTACGGAATCGTACAAGAAATAATTTCGGGAAATTTTAAAAAATTAACCAATCTACTTATTACTCGATTGGAGCCCTTTATCATGAACTGCATAATGATTTGATTACATACAATTAAAATTACGATCGAATAGGAAAGGTTGGGGGTTTATGTTTATATTAATTTATAAACTTTAGGCAAACAATTTAATCGGTTATTTTGAAAAGGACGAGTCACACATTTCGTCAAAACTGAGTTAAGTAGAATATTCGTTAACATTTTATAATATTTTCTTGTCGTGTGACTGAGATTTTGTTGGTCTTGCATAGTAAAAATATATCATTATCTGTAGTAAACTCTTACTAGTAAACTGAGCTACTATTGTAGCTATGTCACTATAACTACTTTTTAACATTTTAAAATTTAATAGAAATCCGACCAAAATCAGACCAAGTTATTTATACCTTTGCCTTAATCCTTACCAAAATAAATGTTTTTTCAAGCAAGGCTGTTTAAATACCTGCAAATTACTTTTTAGTTTATTAAAATCGGACATTCCATTCGAAAGATATTACGAGTTCATTGATGTAATTTATTCTGTTATCATTTTGTTTTCAATCATCAAGTCCCATACCCAAAGGGAGCCAGCGATACACTATTGCTAAATATATTAAGTATTATTTAGGTAAGTATGTCCTGCATTTACTGTGCGTTTATGCCAAAATGTTTAAAAAATAAATATCCACCCTTGCGACAGATTTTTTTGCAAAGAAATTAGACGTCAAGGCGTCTCCATCTAAAACACAAAATTTTTTTTCCTCCGAGAGTTTTTGTATTGAAAATCTGCCAAAATATCTTTAAGCTCGAATAAGACTTATTTTACGTTGGTGAAATGGGCCCATAGTTTACTAAAATTTGAAAAACTATGGTAGTGTAGTGACAATCACGAGCGGTTTGTTACTGTCTGTAATAAACGGGTCTGACTTAAGGTGCGGTGAGGGGAAGCGCGACACGAGGTAGCGGTCAACTTGCAGTGAACGGGTAGTACCTACATAACCTCACACTTTAAATTATGTAGGTATCTACCCTAAAAGCCTCACACACTTTTATCTTGGATTATCTCTTACTCTTATATGTTTGTGTCTAAATATGTATAGTAACTACGGTATACTATAATCACTTGATTATATACCTACTCAGTGCCAAAACGAAGTGATAATACAATATATACCTACCTCTCTCTCTTGGGGGACAGACAGATTTGTAAAGTCAAAATCAGTAGTAACTATAATTCCTTGGTCAAAATTGATGCCAATACAATAGTTTCAATATTCGCTAAAGATTCATAAGATTAGAGACAAAATTTACAGTTGTTTTATATTCATTTAGGCAGTTATTATAAAATAATGTCTCACGCCTTCTACGCGGATGCATGGAGCCGAACAGCCCGCCGCGATCGCGCGTGGTATCAGCAGAACTTGATGCCGGCTCTTTTAGCCGCTAAAGAGAAGCAAGCGAGGGATATTGATGCCACGATCGCTGTTGCTCAGGAACTATTGCGGGTAGACGGAAATTTTTAATAATATTAAAATTGATACAGACGGTACAAGAACATGTGCTGTGGCAATCCTTTCAAGAGATTTCCCTATGTTCAGCACTCAGCAGTGTACGTCTATCAGTTGAAATGATTATGAGGTAGTTTATATTAGCAATAGACGTGTACCTTTGAGAAGTAGGTAGGTACGTTATGAAAATTCTGACACAGGTAAGCTGAGTAACCTCTCAAACTTCTGCCCCGTCTCCAAATATCCACCCCCAAATCTGCCATTCCGGTGTAGATCGGTCCTTGGGCACAAGTGCCCAGTCCTAACAACCGTTCGCTTTCCAACTTGTATAACTAAGTATTAGGAACTTACAATATACCTTAGGTACTTTACCTACCTATTGTCTGGAAGATGACGTTAACATGGTGTGATGACAGCTAGATCTTATGCCAGATTTACGACGAGCCTGTCGAGAAACCTATTATCGTGCCGCCGCATGACATAGAAACCCGCGATGACGACAGCCTCATGAAGCCGATAGAGCCCGAAGTGTTGAACCTGCTGTACGGGTCTACTGAAAAGGGTGCTGCAGAACAGTATCTTAAAGCGAGATACAAGAAGTCGCCTGAAGACAAGTAGGTAGGCCTTTAATAGTCGGTATCAGATCGGTAACGGTTGCAGATTTTATACCCGGGAAAATAGTAAATCCTCTCGAGCTCAATGAAGCGTTTTGAGAATTTTTAGTAGATAACTGTTAAGAAGCGAAACCTTGACTTTGACGACTTCGCTGGCGCTGTGGTCTTATAACTTAGAGGCCTGTGGTTCGATTCTCGGCGGGGCCAATTTGGGCATTTATAATTTTTGAATTGACTCTGGTCTGGTCTTGTGGGAGGCTTTGACCGTAACTAGAAGTTTAGCTGAATAACATCCTCCTATCATATAACATTTGGAGGGCCAAATAAGCGGAAAGCTTGTGCTAGGATTGGGTACGACAAGGATGGGTGCAACGGGTGGGGTTCGAACCTGTGACCTCAACCTAGCTAACTAATTAGACCGAGTCTGTTCTAAAAGAAATGGCGAATATACAAAAAATAATCCAACGCGTACTTATTTGTTAGGTTCTTTTTCCGTTTATCGACAAACTGGGACTACGGGTGGCAACAGAAGCACTCCCGACTGCGCGCGCGCGACGTGAACCGCGGCCGCTGCGCTATTCTGCGCGACACCTTCTACCGGAAAAACAATCTCGGACCAGACCCCAGGCATTACTCAATACCCTCTGGAGGGGAAATCTCCTTCTGCAGCGAATACAGTTGCGACTTTAACTGATAGAAGTACCTACTGTACCTACTGCGAAATCCGTATGGCTGCGTTTTGAGAAAATAACAACAGGACGCTAGATGCATCAGGTGAAAGTTGGAACTTGGAACTCAGGAATATAAAACTCCAGATTACCATTACTAAATTGCTTTAAATTGTTTAAATAAGAAGGCAGTAGTATACCAAAAAACATATATTTTATAATTTTATTATTTACAATAAAATTAAACTTTTATTTACATATTTAACAACAGCAAAATGTACCCGTTCCTTAAGGTCGCATCACACTGTTTTACAAAGAATTTGTAAATTAAGAAATTGTTTACAGATTAATATTTGTTTAATTTACAAACCTTGTCCCTAATGACAAGTATATATTATGAGGTCCAATGTAGGAGCGTATCAATGAACGGATCCTAACAAACATAGTTCCCTACGCTACAATATAAGTATAAAAATAATATAAGAATGGAAATTAACATAACAGCATTGTGACGACCTCAAAAACAATTCTGCGTAAGTAAGGTTGGGGAAAATTTTTAAATAATATATAATATTTACAGCATCTTTAACAAATTGATTATTATTTACAAAACTAATTATTAGAAGTATTTAACATTGTATTGTAGTAGTTCTTGTAATTCACGACGGCGCGTGGCTCATGGTTGTGTGTGTGTCGTATCTGTATAAGTGTGAGCAAGAGCTTGGTCGCGCCTGACCGCTCCCACCTCTCTGAACAGGCACGCACACTTACCCAATGAGCATGTACACGACGTAACCACAAGTAAAGCTTCCGTGACTTCGTGAGATAAACGTACTATACCAAAGTTTCATTTGTCATTTTTCTTTTCAATCGGTCAATCTTGTCAGAGTGATCGTGGCCGCGTCTATGATGATGCAACAATAGTTTTTTGAGTTTGAATTTTTTCACATTGCGGGAGCACCACCACCACCTCACACTTGGCAATGCTTTGAATTTCTATTCTGTTTTTATTTAAGCTACAATCTACTATCATCATCTCGGTTTTCTCTCTGTTGATGGCCAGTCCGCAATCAAGGCTGCTTATTTTTAATTATACAGATTATTGTCATTTTTATTATACAGGAAATTAAACAAACTAAAATAGAAGCCTAAACACAATATAGAATCTAAATAAATTACTAAAAATTGATATTGATTGAATAGTTTACAAAATATCTTCGTCAATGTTTTTAACCTTGTTTCTTACTCCTGCAGAATTCACCTAGATCCATCCATTGAAACGTGTTTATAAATCACAATATAATCTACAATTAATCAATCAGCCACATTCAACAAATTCTCATGCTAACAAATTACTAATTAATTAAAGTAATAAATATGAGACATCTTTGTTCTTTCTCAAGTCCGTATCCGACAAGTATGTACAATTTTACACTATTATATATCAGTCCAAAGAATTCAGCGGAAATCCACATTAATTTCAGGCTTAGCGCAATTAAAATATTCGATTATTAGTAAAAGTTTTACAAAAGTTCTTTTACTGTCGTATTTTTTTTTTATTCAGAGCTTTTTCTGGCGTTAGTGCCAGAAAGCAAATTTTTTCAAATACAGTTAAAATATTATTTTTAGACCCACTAAAACCCTGGTTTTAGAGGGCTTTTTTCCGAAATTACGCAAATACATCATCAATACATATTTATAATCTAATCTTTAGGCGTAAGTTACACAATTAGTTTCTCTAATGCGAGCGGCAAGAAATAGTTTGCGACCATCCTATACGAAAACTTTTCATAATGCATGCAATTAAACATTACATTATTATACACTAGTTGATGCCTGCGGCTTCGCTCGCGTGGATTTAGTTCCCGTGGAAACTCTTTGATTTTCCGGGATAAAAAGTATGTCACTCAACTATACCCAGTGGCGTGCACAGGATGTACAAGAGGATCTGCCTACGCAGATGATATAAAATGGAAAAAATCTGCAGTACAAGCTATAAAAAACTTAAGGGTAGGCATTGTACAAATTATAAAAGCCTACCCTTAAGTTTTTATAACTCGTATTGGAGATTTTCTGCATTTAATATCATCTGCCCGCTTAATGCCCACACTGTATACCCATGCAAAAAATCACGTCGATCTGTTGCTTTGTTGCGGCGTGATTAAAGGACAAACCAGCAAACAAACACAACTTTCACATTTATAATATTAGTAACGATTATGACAAAAACTCGTAACAGTTAAGCAATGCTCAAACACAAATGCATTCGAGAAACTCTCATATATTGAGCCATAAGGGTGGTTGCCTTTATTAAAATTTATTCCAAAGTCATGTTTTCATGAAGGAACAATAAAGGTGCAAAGACGATGCTCAATATGTGTGACAATGCTGCCCAACATTGCATGACATTGCTGGATGAATTGCGCATTGTAAAGCGTGTCTCAACATGATGAACTACTTAGTAACATTTAGAGCAGTATGTTGGATGGCATTTGTTGCCCAGTTAATGGTTTGCACCGGAGCAGTGATCACCGAGAATCACCGGTGATTCTCCGGAGAAAGTAATCAATTGAAAACACTGGAGAAACACCGGTGTATCACCTGTGATTATTAGATCATAAGGCCCAGGTACCTATATATAGGATCCTATTTCGTACCATAGAGAGATTCACCGGAGATCTCCGATGAATCTCCGGAGAATGTCAAATCACCCGTGATTTTCACCGGTGCTCGAAATTCCGCTCCGGTGCAAAGCTCTATGCCCAGTGGATGCATCGCTTAAATATGTACTCTGTTAACTGTGGATTAGCCAGCTTATTAGCAGCAGATACATTACCATTATAATTAATTATTCACTGTCTTTTTGGAGTCTGTATCTATACCAGAATGCCTATTTCCC
This sequence comes from Hipparchia sbordonii, assembly GCA_038048805.1. NCBI lineage: Eukaryota > Metazoa > Arthropoda > Insecta > Lepidoptera > Nymphalidae > Hipparchia > Hipparchia sbordonii. Next base: position 3,505,996 of record CM076113.1, read on the forward strand.
CATTTATACATAGCATTTACACTGTTCACTGTGGATTTTCACTGCACTCGTATATTGTTGCACTAGTTTCGTAACACGTGATTTAATGCACTGGTGTCATAACGCAGGTTTTGTCACACTAGTGTTGTTTCACATGTATGGTTGTACTAGTAAGTCGCTCGTTATCGCACTAGTGTCGCGTACTGTCACACAAGTGTATTAACGCGAATTTTGCCGCACAAGTTTCATCGCATGTCGTAAGACGCTCGTTACCGCAGTAATAACGTATTGTCGCACAAATGTTGCTACACATGTATTGTCACACTGGTGTCTTAAAGCGCTCGTTATCACCCTAGTGTCATAAAGCGCGTGTATCTGCTTAGGAGGGATGCGTAGCCCCCGGGGGCGCGGGCAGCGCGGGCGGGTCGCCGCTCGTCCAGTGCACGAGCGCATGTTCGGGCATCTGCGTCGCCTGGAAGTGATCCTTGAGGAGGGCTTGCGAGAAGTTGCAGTGCATCTGGTATGCTTCGTTCTCGCGCTCCGTATCGCCCGCTAGCCGGTACAGATCTGCGTAACAAGTTTACAACAGTTTTACAATAAAGATGAATGATGATGAATAATGATTGAATTTTTTTTTAGAAGTATGTAACTATATAAATAGAGAACAGACAGCAGAAGGGGTAACCTGCGGGGATATTCTCTAAATTTCCAGTGGCCAGTTGAAAGCAATGCTTCAATCTTTGCTTGCTTTCAAATGGCGTATATTAATACGTGTTTGACAGTTTTATTAAGCAACTAAATAACAGCTACTGAGATAGAATGTCCCTGATGTTCAGTGCTTACTGCCCTTGACATTTAAAGCAACAGATCCAACGCCAATGTGTTGTAGTTTTCAGGAATCTCTTGATCCTCATATCCTCATTCATGAATGCATATTACCGATGCTAGGCCACTATTCAAGCGCTTTATAAGGAGCATGTGTTCTAGAAAATACCTACCTTTCAGTATAGCGCTTGCCCACAGTTGGACATGCACGTCGGGTATCTTGCTCGCCAGCTGCATGGCGGGCGTCACCATGTTCATACTCTCTCGCGAGTTGTTGATGGACAGGAAGATGTGCCCCAGCAGCACCAGCGAGCACGACGTTAGACGGTTGAGGTCCTCTGCATTGGCCATTTTTAACGTCTCTCGGAGGTACCTCCTGAAATTTTTTTTTTTAGAAATATGCCATGCGAGACGCGAATATAAATTCTTAACTCTTACATTCGCGGATACGAATGTCAAATAATACGCGAATACGGAATTAATTATATAATACGGAATTTTGGCGAATGCGAAATTTTCGCGAAAATTCCGTATTATACGGAACGGAACGAAATTTTCGCGAATGCGAATATTCCTTACGTCACTAGTAAGGATTAGTATATAAATATAAGCAGATTAATAAGAACTCACTTGGCTTCGTTATATCGTGCTTGGAAAAATGCTTGCAGACCCAAAACATAGTAAGAAGCAGCTCTAAGTCCATGTGCATACGCAGGCAATGCTTCCGGCCTCACCTGAACAGTAGATAAAGGATTCTTTATAGAAGTGTTTCTATTATATTATATTTACAAAAAATAACTTACTAGCATCTAGTCTAGGTATCCTACTCATAATTATCAATAACAAAGTACTAACTCAGCTAAATTTTTTGCATACAAAAATAACAACACTGTTAATTTCTTCAAATGACAAAACATTAACAAATTCAGTCGCCTATTTCTTTTATATATTTAGATTAGATAAACTAAACACACATTAAAATAAATGCAAATAAGTAACCCGGTAAGTCAACTGACTTCATGAATAGAGAAGGTATAGTGGTATAAGATATACCTGTTCCATTAGTTGTGCTAGGTCATTGTCTCTCCTTCCCCTTAAGTAAACAATAGCCAGATTCAGTTTCGCAAACATCCATAGGTCTCTTTCTTGTGACATCTGTAACCAAAAAATTATAACTTTTATGTTTAAAATATAATCTTTTTACTTTTCTGGAATAAATTGTGGTACGTTATAAAACATGGCCACATTATTTATCTGTACACTTGACGTTAAAGCACAGCTGCTCTCTCTCTTTTTTAACAGAATCTAGTCACATCTCACACTAAAATTATCACACTATCACACTAATATTATAAAGGCGAAAGTTTGTACGTGTAAATGTGTATGTCTGTTACTCTTTCACGCAAAAACTACTGGACGGGTTTGGCTGAAATTTGGAATGGAGATAGATTATACCCTGGATTAACACACAGGCCACATTTTATCCCGAAAAATAAAAGGGTTTCTGCGGGAATCAAAAAACCTTAGTTCACGCAGACGAAGTCGCGGGCATCATCTAGTAATATTACAATATCAACACTTCTCCATTGGAGGTACTCACATGTATGGCAGTGTGGAACTGCGCCTCGGCGGCTTCCATGCAGTTCATCGACATCGCGTACAGCCCCAGCAGGCAGTGCAGCTGTGGCGTGTGCGCCGCCGCCGTGTGCGCTGCAACAATCGCAGGCCATTGACAACACTTTAGCTTGTGGGGTACTTCCTTTTTTTTGACAAGATAACCTTCAACTACTATCTCACTGACTGTAATGTTGCAGTGTAAGGCGGTTAACATGACAGGGATTTAGTATGGCAGTCTAAATTAAGCTTATCACACGTGAGGGGTTAGGTAAAGAAAAGAGAAGAAAAGATGAAGTAAAGAAGTAAGAAATAACTACAATGGCATACTAACTACACTATTGCGAATGGGCTACAAGCTATGATATAATGCTATAACTCGCGAGTGGTCAGTTGTGCATGCAAGTGACGCGGGCCTAACGTTCGAGCTTCGGATCGTGACTGATTTGGCGCGCGTCTCGCATAATTATGTAATGTGTATGTAAGTGTAGTATATGTATGTATGTGTCACCCACACACATACCGTTAGGCGCCGTGGAGAGCAGATGCGCGGCGCGCGCGATCTCGTGCAGCGCGTGCGCCTTCCCGCCCGCGACCAGCCGGCACAGCGCCGCGTGCTCCAGCAGCGCCATGCGCAGCCTCCACGCTAGCGCGGCGCCCCCGCGCGCGCCGCTCGCGCCGGAGCTGCTGCCCGCCACCTCGCCGACTTCCTCACTCGCTGGCAACATAGTAGTTTATGTCAAAATTGAAGACAAATTGCATCACAACTGACGAGCGACACTGCAGTCTACGTAACTGCATACTGCAAGATTGCAGTTGAAGTTCAAAAAAAGCCTCAATAGCCCAACGGTTAAAGGTGCGGACTCAAATCTGAAAGGTCGCAGGTTCGAATCCCACCCGTTGCACTATTGTCGTACCCACTCCTAGCACAAGCTTTCCGCTTATTTGGAGGGGAGAGGAGAATATAAGTCAAGTTCAGCTTGGCTAATATTCTTTATTAAAAAAAAAAGAAGTATCAATCTACATATGCATATCAATACAGATGCATCATACAGGTATACAAAGGTATGAAGGGGTGTGTGCGCGTGATACTCACAGGTGAGTTTGTCGATCTGCGCGAGCGCCTTCTCGGTGTACTTGTGAGCCTTGTCCATGTAGCCGGCCTGCGCGGAGTGCATCACCGTCACCAGGTACACCAGCACGTACAGCTGCTGGCGCGACAGCCACACGAACGACTCGCCCGCGCACGCCGCGCCCGCGCCGCCGCACACCGCTACATGTTACCACACAATAATGTATCAAACATAAATGGAGAACGGAGAAGTTTTTGGAGATATTTTTTAAATAACTGATATGGGTGCCCATTTTAGATTTCTCTGGGTATTCATTGCATGTTGCCAGTGTTGACTTGTGGATCCGAAACTAAGAGCCTCGTAAAAAGGCTCAGGGTCACTAAGTTGGCGATGGAGGGGTGATGATCGCAGTGTCCGTGCAAGATCAAATCAGGGCTGAAGAGAGAATTCTTGGGAGAACCAAAATTCAGTGAGTCACAAAGCTGAAGTGGAAATGAACCCCTACGAGATGGACTGATATCAAACAAGACGCAGAGAACTACTAGATACAGGCGGCACAAGACTGACCGTAGAAGTTAAGAGACCTTTATGCAGAAGTGATGTCTGTCGGTTGATAAAGAAAAATAATTTATTCTTGGAATTTCAAGCCTTCAAGCTACTAACCATCATCGTCTGGCCACGTGGGTGCCATGATAGTCTGGATGCTCTGCTGTAGTTGCTTCAGACAGGGCTTCACACTCTTCACCTGCCCCGCCATCAAGTAGTGGCATACCTAAATAATAATAAAAATTTTGTAAATGCATACATGCAGGAATAAAAACTTCTTTGATTCCTTTTTCCTTGATCTTCAGATAAGGGTGCTACATTGAACTATAAAGCTTAGGACGCAATAGTCAACCTTGTGGTGATAAGCCGTTTTTAGGAAGCTGTTCATAGACTGATTACGCAGTATTGTCACATTAGTATAACGAGCTCACAGAAAGTTATTGAAAAATGATGTACTGTGTAAACATTCCTTGTAAATGGAGAAATCTAAGACTCTAGTAGTAACTCTTCAAGGTAATGAGCATTTGAGAGATGAACAGAGTTGATATTTAACAGTTTTTTACTGGCAATTTGTCAAAACATCAAACTGATAAATAATGTGAGAAAGTTTACTTGACCACTGAAATAGGCCCAAAATGACAGATTCATTCATAAATAATATTAATTTGATAAATTACATTAAATTGTAAGATTGTATTAAAGAACAATGCAACCTTTAGAGATGACGTATCTAAATTTAAATTTATTATATTGCCATTTTATTACATACAGTGTAATAAAAAAATTTATGTTCAACATTAGTAAAATGTGTAAAAATAATAGACAAATAATAAGTAAAGTATATAAAGTACCTGAAGGACAAAATAGAATACTTTGAGGTATTCTTTCTGGTGAGGACTGCCGGCCCAAGTCTCCACAAGATGTCCTGCCTGGTTCAGTAGTGGTAACACTTCTTGGATTTTCTTGTCTATTAATAGTAACTGAAACAAGTCACAAAAATTACTTTTAAGCTGATCATTTATTTGTGTGTGCCAATGCATCAGAAAAATTATTGACAGTCAACCACACAGATAATGGTACATTTCTATTAGTGCTTAAGACCCTATTAATATAACAAATATGCGAAAGTGTGTTTACTGGTCTGTTGGTTTATTCTTCAATCATGCAGCAACAGAGCAACAAATCAACATGATTTTTTCCAATTTCTTATATAAAGAGGACGATAAGAAAAAAATCGATTCAGCAGTGGGACCAACGGTACACGGAGAGTAGTACTGCTGCACTAACAAAGGTGTTCTTTCCGAGTGTAATAGGCGCCTATAAGACACTAAAATCAATAAAGCTTACACCGACTCTTGTACAGATATTCACAGGGCACGGCGGAATTGGGCAGTACCTATACCGTTTCAAATGTAAGGATAGCCCAGCCTGTGACTGCGACGATGTGACTGAAGAATCGGTATTACATATCTTGACCGAATGTCCTAAATTTGGTAGGAAACGCATGGAGCTGGAACACTTAATAGATAGTAAAATAAATAAAGAAACTATACCCGCCATTATAGCCAGCAAGAAAGTAAATGGAAAGTTCTTACAATATTGTGAATATGTAATAAAATTAGTTAGATTAAGGCATAAATAGAATTAGGTAATACTCATGTAGGTAATAAATACCTAGAAGAGTATTAAGTGTTAAATGTAAATATATACTATCCGTAAAATTAAAGAATGGTTTTAGAAATGGCGGCTCATTATGCCGGTACTGTCAGCATACACGGGATCTATAGCGAGCGATAATCTGCTAATAATCAATAAATTATAATATACTAGTAAATAATATAAACGTTATATATATTTTTTAATTCAAATAATGTAATCATTTTTGGTTTTATTTAAGAACTAGATGATGCCCGCGACTTCGTCCGCGCGGATAAAGGTTTTTTGATTCCCGTGGGAACTCTTTAATTTTCCGGGATAAAAAGTAGCATATGTTTTAATCCTGGGAATGAGCTATCTCCATTCCAAATTTCAGCCAAATCGGTTCATGCGTTGTGGCGCAAAGGAGTAACAAACATACACATATACACACACATATACACACACACATACACGTACAAACTTTCACCTTTATAATATTAGTGTGTTGTGATTAAAATAATCTTGTAAAATTATGTTGTACACGCTGTTGATTACCAATAAATAAATAAATAAAGACGGTCATTTTATCAGTTTATTGTTGTTGTCCGTACCGGCGAGTGTGAGTATAGATAGCGACAGTGTGCGAGTGAGAGGTGAACAGAAGCGACGCCATTTATAAAACCATTCTTTAATTTTACGAGTAGTAATAGCAGATAAGAACTAAGTAAAATGTAATAATAAAAAAAAAAGTAAAACTAACTTAGAAGTAAGAAAATATGTATACCTATATTATATAAGATAATATATTCTTATACATATATAAATATTGTAAAAAGCATAAAAAAAAAAAAAAAAAAAAAAAAAAAAAAAAAAAAAAAAAAAAAAAAAAAAAAAAAAAAACCAAAATGTATTATCAGAATAAGTAAATTCAATGTACATACAGTTATCTGAAATGAAGAATTTCAGAAAAATTTTGAACTTCAAGTTTTATCATATTTTACAGATTGTTATAAATGAAAGCCAGCTAAAAGGAGGCCATTTTCATATTTTACACTTTATGAAAATATATTTTTTTAAATAATTGTGTATATGACTTTAATAAATATACTTACTTGAAACTTATGTGCTTGAATAGACAAAAAATATAAATTGAAATAGATCTACTTATACACAGCTTTATATGTAGTAGTTTGTATCTTTCAGAGATTAATATTTTTATTATTTTTAATCTCAATTGCTTGCTAGTCATTTTTAGTTTTGATTGACCATCCTTTGAATAATTTTGATAAGAATTCCTTGTATTATTTACATAACTATTCCTTGTATAATTTAGACAAATATTTCTTGTATATTTTGGATTAGCTTTCCTTGTATAATTGAGATAAAATTTGCTCACTTACCATAACTCTACTGAGTAAGAACAGTACTCTTGTGTATGCTGCATTGGAAATCTGTGCATAATCAACCCCTACTCCTAGGAGACTGCTTGCCACTTCATATTCCCGCTCGGTTGCATGGATTTGCTAAAAAAAAAAATATCATTACTCTATGTATAAATCAAACTTATTACTCTGTAATAAACACATGAATTAATGAGTTCTTAAATTTCATTATTATAGTTAATCCAATTAACAAAATAATTAATAAGTATATAGTTGATTTCATCATATTTTAGTGTAAAAATATTATTTGGTTTGAATGGAATGTAAATTTAAAAAGAAAGCATTACAACATTTGGTATTTCTAAGAGATTCATTAAGAAAATTGCCTGTTTTAATCACATCACAATCACAATAATATTATAAAGGCGAAAGTTTGTATGTGGGTGTGTTTGTTTGTTACTCCTTCAGGCCACAACGGAAAAAAACAACTAAACCAAGGACTTCAACCCTAAACCTCATGCATTGCAACCAACTAAGTAGACCAACCAAGGTATTAAGGTTATAATGATAATGGTATAGCTTAATTTATATAAATTAAATGTGAATAATTTATAATACTCACTGCTAGTTGGAATATAAGCCTGCAGTGCCAATAAACACTGTGTTGTGATAGTTCAATAGCCTTCCGCAATATCGGTTTGGAGTGAGTTGGCTGGCCTTGCTGCTCGAACAGCTCCGCCAGCACGCTCGCCGCTTCGAACTTGACATCATCGAACCCGTTGATGGTCTGGGACAAGCACCACTGCAACGAAAACACTACATGACCCACTTCAATAATACTGTTTACATCCTATTTGTGTTTCTCACCAACATTAACCGATTTAGAAAAACAATTACATCAACCAATTAGGTCAACACATAACGTAACAAGTCTCCAAGCTCACTAAATAAGTAATAAAATAACAAAAAAACTTACACTCTGTTCCAAGTGCGTTCTCGCCAAGTCGATGTTTTTGGTGTGTGTCAAAAGGATATTTCCGAGTTGTAAATGTGTTCTGGCCTCGACCCTCGGTGGTGGTTTGAAATTAAATACGGCTTGAAGGCACTGAATACAACTTTTTATGTCAGGAGGATTTGATGTACGGAAATGTTCCGCTAAACCAAGTAAAGAAATATACCAAGCGTCCGCCGTTGACGCCATTTTGACATTTCTGCTTGGAGGGAGCAGAGTTGACAGCTAGAGCCAAGTTTTTTAATTGTCTTTGGAGTTTGAGTTAGGGATTCATAGAGTTAAAGAAGTAGGTACTTCCTATCTCCATCCATTCCATTCCATAAAGCATAGAATAACAATGAGTCTGTAGTCTATTTTTTAATCCGAGAGACCAAAATGACAGCTAGAAATGTCAAACTTAGAAATAATAGAATAGTGTTGTCCTCAAGATTCCGGTTCAGATTAAAATCGATAAAAAATAATGATTAAAAAAACCTTAATCCGAAGTCGCGGGCATCGTCTAGTAGCTAATAAAAACGCGCCATACATACCTAATAAAAGAAACACGTGTGCAACGAGTCAATGTAAAATACCTAAAACTTAAATTATCTATTCGTTATCCAGGAAAACTGATATTTTTAATAACACGAATACCAGCCAAACCTATATGTACAGCAACGAACCGCAATAGACAGTTATTAAAATAGTTTCAAAACAGTCTATAGATACCAATAACGATAGTGTTTAGTTATTACAATAACGCGCAACGACCCACCTCTACTATAAAGTGTACCTCCAGAGCACGATATTAAGTCCATATTTGAATGCTCATATTTTGGTTGTGTGGGAGCGGTGTCGTATAAATGGGCTACCTTTAGTCTTTGGTCATCACACTAGGATAACCTGTCGTGAAGACCTTGTTACCTATGTAAATATTTTGGATACTTCTCACACTAATTGATAGTCATCAATATTCTTTTATCGTTATAATAAATTGTTTACTACGTGTGGGTAAAGAATAAAACAACAGTTGATTATGAAGCTCTACAAAGTTTATTCATCAATAGTCACTGCACCACTGTTTATGTCTGCAATGATGTCGTGTGGTGGTCTGCTGTCGACAGTGCAGCCAACAGACTGTGCAGTTCCAAGGATCTCCTTAACTGTGCCAGAGAGATACCTGGCCATGGAGCGGGGCCTCATGGTCTTAGCAATGCTAATTACATCCTCCATTGTGATGTTACCACTGTGCTTGACTGAAAAATAAAAAAAGAATTGTTAAAGTAAAGGGAACAAAGTAGATAGTAGTCAGGGCTCACCTTCCATTGCACTATTGTGGTACCTACTACTAATGCAAACTTTAGACTTAGGGGTAATAGGACTGAAAATTCAAATCTTTAGACCACACTCTCACTCTGCTCAGACTCAAGACAGAATTAAATTGAGACATATTTATGTCGGAGAATATTTGGATGGTTCAAAAAGTCCTTAAATCCATTTTTCTTGAACTGGTCTTTTTTTCAAAAACAGAAAAATTGACATATGAAGAAAGAGCACACTCTATAGATCTCAGAATAAGGGAAATGTAAGTGAGTCAAGTAAGTTTAAAGAAATGAACTTTCATACATTCTAAATTAGGACTTCATATAATTTAGGACTACTGCCATATACTATGTAAAGAAACTAACTGCAAAAGAAAAGGCTACAAATTGATTCACTCATAATATTGAACAGAGATTAATAGCATAAGTATAGTAACACTGAGAATTGTTTTTGTAGTAGTGGTCAACTTTATACAGGATATCATGTGTACATACTACTTATACATCTATGATAAGGTGTGATAAGAAAACCAGACTAAAGTGCAGAGAAAAGCAAAACAGTGGGGTCATATTGTAATGGAGAGTCTGTGATTAATTAAATTATTTTTAACTGAAGCATGAAATGACCACAACTTACTGTTTTTCTGCTTCTTGCGGTCACGTGGAGGTTCCTTCAGAGCTCTTATGATGAGGGCGGCTGCAGACGGTACAACAGAGATCTGGGCCTGTCTGTTCTGTACTATTAGCTGCACTGTGATCTTCAGCCCCTTCCAGTCGCTTGTGGCCTTGGCGATGTCATCACCCACTTTTTTGGGGGACTGAAGCATAGGTAAACAAATCATTAAGAGATTTATAAACGAAGAGTTCATAACTGAAAAAAAGTTTTATTAATTCAATAAGTTATACATAGGAAGAAATGGAAGTATAAGAGTCTAGATAGACAAAGATAATATTGACTGCACAGAATGCAGTTTGGAGGTGACAACTGCATGGCAACAAATGGGCAGAATCAGGGCAAGTGTTGAGTTTTAGTACAGAAGATTTTCAGTTTATCTATCTAGACTCTAAGGCTGAGATCTATAGATTGCACTTACACTCTGCTCAGACTTTTTGTATTAAAACATAACAAATGAGTCCTGACATAAACCTGTCTTTTTAAACTTGGTCTTTCCTGAGTGTGATCTAAAGATCTCAGCCCAAAATATCAAGAACAATAATCAATTATGGATTTGCTGTAACAAAACCAAAGTTGAATTTAGCATCAAATTCTGTCAAAGTAAAAATAAACTAAGTACTTGAAGACAGTAATTTTAAATTGAGTGTAAGTCAAGGTTTGCTTTAATTACAGTATACATAATAAACACACTCAAATCAGCATAAGGTACTACTGATTTTTTATTCACATACATACCAAAGTTAGCAATATAACTAATCAACATAGCCTGGTCCGCGACTCCTTATTGGGCATTCGGAGTAGCCGTGACAGGGAAACATATCCTGAGTCACGGGTTCCTTCCATCCGCCACCCGGAAGGACGCGCCTGGTAGGGAGGCACCCCCCAGGATCATACATCACATTCAAGTGTAACACATTACAGCCAATGTGACTAATTCTATTGTACAACCTTTTAACTAAATTAGTATAGTGCTATCCTATTGAACAGGACGTAGCATTATTCACTTTCGACCCTGCCTTTACAATTAGTAAAAAAATCACTATTAAATATAAATAGGGTACAAACTACTTTTGAAAATAATTGATAACCTTAAAATGTCACGCAAGATTTTATAGGTTATCAAAAAATAATTCTGCAAAAATCGTACTCACCAGACCAAGGGGACCGATTTTAGGAGCTAAAGATGATGTGGCACCCACTTCTCCGCCGACACATCTCAAGTTAACTGGAATAGCACAAAGATTTAGGTAAAACAAGAATTAGAAACCAAAAATAAAGTTTTATTTTAAACACTTAGCACACGCTTACCGATTTTAATTTCGTTTGGATCAAATTTAGGTGGCATTGTTTTATACTAGTGTAACGTGAAATCACAATAATAAAGACGATCCAAAGAGATTACTTTGGATTTTAATTGATAAACTCAATGCAAACGTTCCTTAGACGTGACAGCGTGACAGCTCGTCCAAAGGAAAAAGAAATATGCAGTGTTGAGTGTTGCCATATATTATTTCAAACTTAAAAATCTATACTGCATTGTCTAAAAATCTGTATAAGTATAATCTATAGTAACCCAAAATATGTATAAAAACTGTTTTATTGGTGTTTTTAAAGGAAGGTATGTATATCAAAGAAAATATTATTTCTCCTGCTAAATAAAGCTGAGTGTGAAAGGCACATTAATGTGGAAACCAGCTTTTTCTAGGTCATCATAGTTAGTATAAAAGATTTTAGACTTGATTCGTGGTTTACTGACATAATTGTTATAACTACTACGAGTACGTAACACGGTAATTATTTTAGTTGAGATTGTCGATATTTCGATCCAATTGCTCACAAAACGAGACTCACAGTCTCGTCGTGACCACGGTCCATGCAATTGGATCGAAATATCGACAATCCCAACTAAAATAATTACCGTGGTACGTACTCGTAGTAGTTATAACAATTACATCATAGTATTGTGCAAAGCAGGATCTTCTTCATCAGACTCTAGAAGACTATAATTGTTCATTCTTAAATGTCACCAGTCAACCTAAATCCTAGGGGGGGGGGGGTGTAGTTTATAGTTTTACCCACAAGTTTTACCAAATAAATAAATGTCTATTGTCTAGCTGCAGCTGTTGCCAGATGGTTATCAGAATATTACTTGTAGAGTTTAGTAGGTGCCAGCGAATAAGCGCCATACCAAGAGCGTACAGCACTATTTTTGTTATTTTTGGAAGCTTTTGTATCTGTGAATATCATAATTTTGTCATTTGTAGTCACTAGTCTATACTCTATTGTCAAAAATAAAAATCTGTGATAAAAATTGATTGGATTCGTACCAATGCCTTGTTGTCTTGTTTAATTTTATCTTAATTATAGCATTTTCGTCGTATTATTCAAGTTCTTTGTGTATGTGACTATCATCATGGCAAACGACGAGGCTGTTTTAAAAGTGTATCTCTCGAAATATAAGCATCGAGACATTACATCACGAGAGGTGATTAATTTGATTCAAGTATATCGGAGTTTGACTTATCGTTTAGAAGCCTTTGTGTTCAATAATGGAGTTCGAAAAGACTTGCTCAATCTAGAAGGCACCATACCGGTAAACTACAAAGGCTCATTTTATAACATACCCATATGCATCTGGTTGATGGATACACATCCGCAGCATGCGCCGTTGTGTTTCGTAAAACCAACACCTGATATGTCCCTAAAGGTTTCCAGGTATGTCGACAGCAATGGCAAAGTGTATCTACCATACCTACATGAGTGGAAACCAAATGGATCCACTCTACAGACTCTCGTGCAATGTATGATCACAGCATTCGGTGAACTGCCACCAGTATTTTCTAAACCACGAAACGAAACTCGAGCGCCATACCCCGTGAATTCTTTCATGCCACAACCATCTGGATACCCATTTCCTACTGTGAGCCCTTCACAGCCTGGTTACCCATCAGTAACTCCATATCCTACAACATCTAACTTGCCTTACCCAAACTACGGTACTCCGTATCCTGGTGTAGGCAACTCTAATGGGCCACCATTCTCTCCCCCTAATACTACACCATATCCTCCTGCAGCACTAGCTACTGACGTAGCTGGGGGAACGATTACTGAGGAGCATATCAAAGCTTCATTGTTATCTGCAGTTGAGGATAAACTCAGAAGGAGACTAAAAGAGCAGTCCCAACAATCACAAGCAGAGCTTGAGACATTACGTCGCACCCAACAGGAGCTTCGTGAAGGAAAATCGAGATTGGAAGATATTTTAAACAGGCTGCAAAGAGAGAGAAGTGAACTTGATAAAAATGTAACAATACTACAAGAAAAAGAGAAGGAACTGCAGTCTGCTGTGGAACACTTGGGTGAACAAGAGAGTGTAGATGTGGATGAGGCAGTTGTTACCACTGCTCCACTTTATTCTCAGCTTTTGAATGCCTTTGCAGAGGAAGCAACCTTGGAAGATGCTATCTACTACATGGGTGAGGCTTTACGTAAAGAGATCATTGATTTGGACACATTTTTGAAGCAAGTACGGACATTGGCTCGGCGACAATTCACTTTAAGGGCTTTAATGCATAAATGTCGTCAAAAGGCCCAACTGGCGTGTTAGAGCCTACTAGCACTGATATTACCAATTTCAAATGCTAGTAGCCATAGCTTGACACCTCCCATTAACTTTACTCACAAAATGTACTAATAATAATATTGAAAACATAATGAAGTTGAAAATGCAAATAGGAGGCACTAAAACTACGCCTATTAACATTTGAAAATGGTGACAGTAAAATGAGTCATAACCTGTTATCAAATAAATATAACTGAAATATTAAGCTCAGTATGTTAATGCTGATATTAAAAAAATGTTGTGTATACTGTAATATTATGTAAGTACTGATTAAGTGTTCAACATCACTATTTATGTTGATGCCTGGCTGCTTTTAGGGAGAGCCCAGACTGGCATCTTTTAGCTGCAGCGATCGGCGTCATATAACGCGTCATCTAAAATACGCGGACCGCGGCAGCTACAAAATGCAACTCACTGCAATAATTGGTGTTTGCACTTTGCATCTGTGCCCAGTGAAGCGAACAGCGACTAAAATAAGTAAAAACGACGATAACTGCCACTAAAAGAAGTCAGCCTGCCCTCTCCCTTCCTCAAGTCTTGTTGTTTTTCTTCAGGACAGTTTGCTAAATAAGTTATTACCACAAATGACGCCAGGCAAGGTAGGTATATGTATCTTATTTATTACATTCTATCCATCTTCTTAATACATTGTTTGTGTGTTTGTTTGATGGTTTGTCCTAAGGTCACTATATGATTTTTAAAACCTAACTTCACAAGGACAAAGTCACAGGCAAAAGTTGGATCTTTAATCACACAGCTAGAAATCAATGTAATTTTTTGCATGGGGACCTGGAATGTGATATAGGCTACTTTTTAGGGTTGGGGGCAAAAGCTAGTTACTAAAAAATCATTTAAGATTACGGTACTAGCTATGAATTGTTAATTATAGTTCTGTTACAGTTATTTTATCAATGTATTTAATTTTATTTCATTCAATTACTTAAAATTATACAAATAAGATTTTAAGTGACTAATTCAGAATTCAGAAAATATACAGTCTATAAAGCATTTGCAACTGATTTTTTACCAGTGGTTTTATGATTTATATGTATTTATACCAAGCACATTATATGAATATTTGTGTGTATCCCTGTATTTTTAATTAGTAATGTATACTTCACTGAGTTCATAAGCAAAAAATAAGTTTTGGGAGCTTTTTGTAAGAGTGATTTATATAGAAATGAAAACCAAATATGACATCAGTTTTATACAATACAGGGATTTAGTGCAGGCACTGCTTCTTCTATTTAAATCAAATATTATTACAAATATTATAAATGTAAGTGTTTGTTGGTTTGTCCTTCAATCACGCAGCAACGGGGCGACGGATTGAAGTGATTTTTACATGTATATAGTTGAGTACTTGGAGAGTAACATATGCTACTCTGTGTTGTATCCCAGAAGGACAGACTGTTCCTCTAGGATTTTTAAAATCTAACTCCACATGTAGGAAGTCGCATGCAAAAGCTTTTCAAATAAAACTCTTCATATATCTACTTATTATGTAAATTGAGATTTAAGATTTGACAATAAATGAAACTAATTTTATGAGTATGTATAATTGTTTGAATTAATTAATTGTCTTTTATAATTTTAATATTTATTACTAATATTCTTATTTTGCTTATTACCTACCAATTATGACCAATGTATGTATCATCCATTGAATGGAGACTTTAATTTTTTTTATTGTACAGTAATATAAAATAACTAGCCTACCTATGTATTTAGAATTTAATTGTTTATATTCGTACCATACACTACTTTGATAAAGTTACTTTTATGTAAAATCGGGTGTATCATGAAAGTTGAAAATGTAGTCTGTCATTGCTAAAACTTCAATGCACAGTATGAAGATGCAAAGTGTACTCTGTGTTGTGATGTGTGTGCGACTTACTCAGACGTGATAATCGACCAATCGGAGTTAACTTTTAACGTCAGCACTCCACGACAGAAAACGTATACTGTGATGTGTTTGTTAGCACGTGTTTTACGTTAATTGCAATTTTCTTTTTATGGTACGACTTAAATCTACGTATTTTTTTGTTAATAGGAAAGCTGAAAAAGGATTATCAGACCCAGTAACTTAATCGATAGCAATATTTTTTTAACATTTATTCAAAGTGGTGACAGAGGCCAGACTCCATACAAAAATTTAATTACCGGTCAAATCCGAGTCGTACTCGCATACGAAGGATTCCGTACCGAAAAAACACGTTTCTAGTAGGGGGGGGGAGCCCACTTTAATTTTTATTTTTATTATTTGTTGTTATAGCAGCAACAGATATACGCATTCTCTGAAAATTCCAACTGTATACCTATTACGGATTATGAGATAAATCCCGCTGACAAACAGATGGACGGACACTGACGGACAGCGGAAGCTTAGCGATAGGGTCCCGTTGGTTATTCTTCGGGTACGCAACTCAAAAAACCTTTTATCATCACCCCTGGGATTACTTCAAGAATTTTTCAACCTCCATTTTATTTGTATAGGTCCACCAGGGCAAATTTGTAGGTTACTTATTGTTGTATGAGTAATCGCCTGTTGCATTATGACACATCAATCACAACAATAGTTTGCACCTTGAAGTAGCAGCATCAATACCTTTGACAATTTATAGCACAGTTTCAACTTTCGTCACACGAACAGCTGCAATAGTAGATTCATTTGATCAGTTGGGTCACCCAACTTGGGTAGAGACATTTAAAACACGACGCGATTCCATGCCTTACGTAGAATTTTCTTACTTACTCTGGGTGTTTTAAGTATAACATTCATGAGCTGGGTGTTTTAATGTTCATTTGACTAGAGACTTGTACTATAGCATCGCGTTGAATCACGAGTTTAAATGTTTCCGCGTTCATGTATCTCTGTATAAAAACTCCTGAGACTTGTAATAATCATATTATAATTAATTATTGTATCCCGTCTCGAGGATATGGTGTTTAGATTAAGTTTGCATACCTATGTGTAACTTTTTGTCACAATAAATCTTATAAAATGTAATGGTGTTTTGTTATAAATCATAATCCATAACTGTTAATATACCTATACGAAAAATAAAACAAAAACTTATGATAAGTCAATCATTTAATGTAATAAATATTTAGAAACTTTAAAAGCTTAGCATAGAAATAAGTTAAATGCCTGCGGAAAATAAATGTGACATTTTGTTTTCAATATCCCATTGCCAAATTGTAAAACATATTTGCAATAATTAATGCATTAATTCCGATTATCTGAGACTCATAATGGAATGTGATAACATAACATTTTTGTATTATTATTTTTTAATTATTCACGATTACATCCTTCTGAGTAATAGTACACACAGAATTCAAAGCCGAATGTGTGCAATAAGCAAGTTTTATATGTTCTATTTCAATGTCAATTTAACTAAACTTTGTCGCACCAGAAATGGTTAATGACTAATAGGTAACCAATTAGTACTATCCCACAACAGTTCATAAACCATTGGGCTATAGAGGAATATTGATTTACAAATATACTTATTTGTTTCATACAAATATCAAATTAAGGCAGCAGCGATTGAGACAAACGCAATGTTATCACAAGTGTAGCAATAGATACTATTTTTTCTCGTTCTTATTTTTTCCTTTCTTGCCGGCGGCGGCGGCTTCGACGTCGATGGGCGCTGGCTTCACGAATGGAATGAGTTCTTGATACTGCTCCGGCATCCAATCTTTCAGAACTGCTGGCACCTGTGAAAAAGGTTTACACATGTTAAAGCTAGACCTATCAATTTAATTTGAAATATGTAGGGTATTCCTGTCAATTATGATGTAGGTGCACATGTATGGAACAATCTCAATCAAATTAACCATGCGAAATAAGAAAATTGCGTTCAAGCATATATATAGTACATTCTGTGTAGCTGCGTTCATTTTATTACCTTGATGCCGTCCTCCGCTTGGTGCACCTCGAGCAGCGCGCAGATGACGCGCGTGGTGGCGCACATGGTTGCGTTCAACATGTGTACATACTCTGTAGCGGCGTTCATTTTTTTGGTTTGCCCATACCTGTAAAATAATGTGCTTTTTCAATTTTGCTCATAAAATGGCTTTAATTGCACTGTCAAAACTAGTTTTACCACGTAAGATCGATAAATAAATTAGTACATTACGATACGTATTTGAATCACGTATTGAACACTATTTTAGAACTTTATGACCTTTTCATACTTCGAGTGACCAATTCATATTATTTTACACGGATAAGCGTTACATAAGTACCGGATTAGGTCACACAGTGTATTTAAATATTAGCGGAGATATATGCTTTGGGTAGTAATGATTTACGCACAAGTGCGGTAAAAAATTGTTTTTGTTTCGTTGGACAACATGTAAGTTTTAAGCCAAGTATATGACAGAATGATTTCTTACCTGACTAATAGCCTTCGCGCTTGGTATTCGAGACAGTTGCTGCATGACACCAGCTCTCTGAAGGCGCCGGACCCTGGGAACCACGCCTCAAGGTCCAACTTCTTGGCAGCGGCGTGGTTGAGCGCGCCAGACACGATGTTCACGACGCGGTACGGGATGCCGAGTATCTGACAGAACTCCTCAGCATTGGAGATCATCTCTTCCATCATAATCCAGGATGCGTTGTCATGAGGCGACGTCAGAACAAATTGTTCTACCTTGAAAAAAAAAACACCATTTATGATACACAAAACTAATAAGTACTGAAATAAAATTGTGGTAAGCTAAGCAGTACTTAAGTACTGGTTATACCTACTGATAATAATATTTTATTGTTTTGAAAATTATTATTAGGTACTTGTTGCAAATGTAGGTATTTATTTAGAAACGACATTGAAAAACGTCGAGGCCCAAATTAGACCCGAGCCGCTCGTGAGGGTTTTAAATAGTTTAATATCATAAATAACATGAATAATTTATTTATTTATAAGATTTACTGACTATACTTTTTAATTTAGTGTGCTAACCTTTTCAAACTGATGCACTCTAAAGATGCCGCGAGTATCTCGACCGTGTGATCCAACTTCTTGCCGGAAACAGGTTGACAGACCTGCATACCTAAATAACAAACAAAAAAAAATATTATAAGGATTCACTTTCTTGACTATTGCTGCTTTGGCTTGATGCGAGGCTTCGGCCGTGGCTAGTTATTATTTTACCGACATGCTGATATGCGATTTAGACTGAAATCACATGTGTGCTCATCGCATTTTGTCCATATAAAAGTGCTATTTTGTATGGAGTCCCGTACGCATCGATTCGGCTTTCGCATTTTGTGTACTACCTCAAATCCGTATAAGTGTAATTCTCTGTTCGGATGCGAACGGGTCCGATCGGCTCCGTATGGCTCCGTTCGCATCCTTAACTATATAGTTTAACCTTTTTCACGAGCCCTCCATTAGATGGATGCCGGCGATACATCGAGAAATGACCACCGACTTATTATAAGCGAAATTTTTACTAAATAGAGTTTTTTATTTCAAACGATATTTAGGTAAAAATGTCGCTTACGATAAGGCGGCGATCATAACAAGATCGTGTTCCGTGGCGATCATTTCAAGAGACTTATATCCAGCAGTGGAAATAGGTTAATGGTTCAGATGATGATGATGATACGAACTTTATAGGCAAGGAAGCCTCAGGGATCCACTCGTCCCTGTGGTAAGCAGCGATGGGTTGCTCGGAGGTGGCGATGAGGTACTTCTCCTCCACAATGGTGTCTCCCTTGTTCTCGGACCCCTTCCCCACCACTTTGTACAGTTCCTCATCAAATTGAGCTAGTTGAGCTACTTCTTGCATTACCTTAACATAATAATGATTTCATGAGCGAAGAAAGAGTCATACTTAATTAATTTCGCTAATAAATAATAAGTACCTAATTAGAACACATTGGATTAAAATAACATTAACATCTGAAATAAATATCTACTCTACTAATAACAAAGTGTATACCTACCTACTCATCTACAAAGCTTATCTTTAAACCATAGAAAAGTAGATATACATATTTAGTATAATTACTTAAAAAGTTAAAATATTGAAAATTGCCGCCGCTAGTGTAATTAACTAAATTGTCAACATCATAACAGAGAACTAGGGTCACCATATTGAAATAGCGTTGAGTAGGACATACAAGAGGCGGTACATTTGTCCCGGACACGACGTCAAAATGTAAGAGCGGCTCAACATTTCAAAATGTCCCACTTCAAATTTTCTGTCGCGGTAGTCGTCTTACGCGCAAGCGGGGAGGAGCGAGGCACATGCTACAAAGTCTACAATAGCGCGTCTGACGCGCATGACATGACGCGCCGCGTCATGTCATGCCATCGTAGACAGAGAAGGCAATAGACCAAGGTACTGTGTAACCGCGACTGAAATAGAGATAACATGACGTAACGATGACGTCACATGACAAGTTCGAGTTTAATGTTGCCACAATAACTGCACTCCCCTAGTACCCCAAATTAGATGGAAAATTCTTCCCAGGATTTTTAAATAAAACGACAAAACAGATGCTGAACTGTTTTATTTTTTAAATAACATACCTACACATATAAGGTTGTCTGGGAGAGACATACCTATTAGGGTAAGCTTCTATTTTTTACATATATCTTAATATTGTGTGCAATAAAGAATTTATTATTCTTTATTGCACACAATATTAACTTCAACCACCATTTAAAAGTATAAAATAATTTTAGTTTGTACACGTAAGTCGGTTTTTTAAAAATATTTTTTTTTTACTAAAGTTTTTTAATGTAGTTTCATAGGACCAATTCACTAGATAATTATTTGCTCCTTAAAAAAAATATTGAAATGCCGAATAGAAATTTAGCATATGTGAGTCACTTTGAAAAAAGATGTATGTAACACAAAGGAAAATTTTTTTTCGTTACTAGTAAGAATGTTACACAAAATAATTTTTAATGAACAGTTAAAATTTTCCTTCGATCGAGTAATGCTATTGAATTAAAAGCAACAAAAATTGTATATTTAGTCATCAAAATCATCATTAATGAAATTAACAGTATATTCCTTTTTTCAGGCAGTCGTATAAAACTGCAACTCTTCATAGTTTAAGTTAATAATTATTTAAAAAAAACATTAAAAATCTGCCTCGAGCTATTTAAAAATGGCTTTAAAAATTAAGAACTTTGTAAATAAAATAATTCTTAAGATCGCCAACAGTTCTCGACTGGTCGTTGGACATTCGAACGAAACTTCAGGATGATTCAGAACAGTAACCGACACTATCTAACTGAATACACTTTAATCATCGCCGACATATATTATATTCTAGTATCCATCATCTTTCTTTTCTTTTCTCATAATATTCATTTCTTCCATCACGACTTTATTTTGTTTCAACAAAAATTAAAAAAAAAACGGTGGTGACACACTGACAGACAGACGGACAACGAAGTGATCCTATAAGGGTTCCGAAGTTTTTTTCGGAACCCTAAAATTGAAAAAGTAGCCAAAGTAACCCGCCGTTACGGTATGTCAGAGGACATTACTAAAAAAAACCTATCTCCGTGCCAAATTTCAGCCATATCGGTTTAGTGTGGCGTATTGAGTAACAAACATCCATATGTTTGTTACTCAATCACGCCACACTAAACCGATATGGCTGAAATTTGGATGTATGTATGGATGGCCATACATACATTCAAACTTTCACATTTATAATATAAGTAGGATAGGGAAAATCGGGACATTGTATAGGTACCTAAAGCTGGCAACACACATAGATACTAAATTTTCTTATTAACTGTCAGTTTGTTTCGCACAAAAGTGTGTCGACCTTGAAAAAAACTGGTTACACGATGAGGGACAAAAAATTGGGTAGCTGCGTCTCTGTTTATCACATTAATAACTTTATTTCTGCTCTCTTTTTAGTGTGAGTGAGAAAGAAATCGTCACTGACTCTATGTCTTCTCTCTCTACGCATGCCATTCATTCTGTAATGGACGCTCACGCGTTTCGAGCGAGCGAAATGGAAATACTCGTATGAGGGAGAGAGAGGCGCGTATTGAAGCTATGTAGTTTGTATTGTGATCTGTGAAACGTTTTTATATCTTAGTTGTGAAATAAGTAGAATAGGTAGTTATTAATATATTCAGGTGTTTATAATTAGGTATTATGTTTTATGAATGACTTTCAACTTTCAATAACTATATACATATTTAACCTATTTTGTTTATTTGGCTTTATGATTGTGTTACCTTTATTGTGGTTTAACATTTTAAAATTATTTACATATTTTTTTATTTAATTACAAGCGCTATTTAGGAACTATGTTAAGGCCCAAGACACGGAGCTGCCCGCGAAATTCAAATTTAATTTGGTTTTTCGCCATTTATAAACGAATACGACAAAGTAGGCTTATGGTATTCAAATTGCGATAATGGCAGTATCATTTTCACAGGTTTATATACTAATCTTAACGTGAAAGTATCCAGTTTAAGAAATTAGTCAAAATAATGAGTTTGACGTGAGTTACTCACAAATTAGTCATTATTTTGATTAATTTCTTAAACTGGATACTTTTACGTAAATATTAGTATATAAACCTATGAAGATGATACTACCATTAGCGCAATTTGAATACCATAAGCCTACTTTGTCGTATTCGTTTATAAATGGCGAAAAACCAAATTAAATTTGAATTTCGCGGGCAGCTCCGTGTCTTGGGCCTTAATCGGTTTTTATTATTTGACGATGACTTTACCATATACCATATTTTATTAGATACCTACTAGCTGATGCCCGAGACTTCGTGTTCGCGTGGATTAAGGTTTTTTAATTCCCGCGGGAATTGTTATTCATTGTACTGTAATGGACGCTTTCTGCTGTTTCTGCCTCTCTGTCATATTTTTGAAGCTGAGGTGATTTAGTACCAATGCTTCAATCCGACTGTAGTGACATCAAATGTCATATTTGTACTCATTACTTCAAATGTAATGCCAAGCATCAGGACGCGTCGCGTCATTTGAAGTGGGACAATGTACTGGCCCAGGACAAAAAAGAGGCTACTCTTACAAACTCTTTTTCAAGTCATGTCCTACCCAACACTATATTGAAAGATCAAAATCATTAAGTATAGGTACTTAAAATAGCTCGACAATTAGGATTTATGGCTGGAGTAATAGCCAGTAAAATCGCTATTAATCACCAAAAGAATAAAAGAAGAATGGAAAAATTAAAGATGTCTTGACAGGTAGAAAAATTCAAAAGTAGTAGGTATTTAATTTGGAATCTATTTGTGGCGGCGATTAGGTTTACCTAATTTTACCAGGAAATCTTGCGTAAATTCGGAAAGTTGGACCAAACAATATGATATTAAATGGAAAATCCAGCTAAGTCCCACCCACATCGGGCAGCCCTAATTCGGCGTTGCTAAATAATTTCTTAGCGGCTCTTTAGTATAGTCCAATCTCAAGGCCAGGTTAGACTTCATTAGTATACAGCTAAAGGAGCTCTCATTAAATTATAATTGATTAATGACTCATGCGGCAGTGTCCAGTGCAAACATCGATGAGTGCGAATTAATGAGTAATACAGCGAGTAAGAAATCGAACTATCAATTTTGTGATGATAAAACTAATAATCCATGGTCTTGTCATATTTAGTATTCGAATGACGATTGACACATTAAAATAAAACCGAGTTTATGATAATATTGATTATGATTTACTTTCATTAGGTACATTGTGGCCACATCCATCCCATCACATCACATCACACTAATATTATAAAGCCGAAAGTTTGTGTGTGTGTGTGTGTGTGTATGTTACTCCTTCACTCCATCGAAATTTGAAATGGAGATACCTCATACCCAGGATTAAAAAATAGGCTACTTTTTATCCCGGAAAATTTTGATTCTTGCGGAGTTTCCGCAAGAATCAAAAAACCTTTATCCACGCGTACGAAGTCGCGGGCATCGTCTAGTCTCTCATAAACGATTCGAATTCTTAAATTATTCGAATAGAGTTTATTAACACGTTGAAGTTAAATAACTCGAATAACCAGCTATTCGAGTGATTATTCGGCTTAGGTAATCATTCCCATTTGCCCATCTCTAGTGTAACATTAATTAATGTCAAACTGACATTTAGTTTGCTAATGTTGTTGTTAGTTTAGTTTGCTTGTTTGCATGTGGTTTGCATTTTTATTACTGTGAAAAAAGTGAATATATTGTTTGATTTCTTATAAAAGTCAGTAAATTATGGTGAGTATTAACAACCGAACCAAAGGCGCCTCGAATATTTGCAACCATTTACAGTTTTCATTCATAAATACTTTTTTTTAGGATCAGTTATCGAGAATACCACGCAAAAGAGTAGCTAATTTTACCCCCGATGAAAAGGCTTTACTAGCAGAGTTAATTAAGAAGAGGCCTATCATAGAATCCAAGTTGACGGACGGAAAGTCTGTTGTAAAGAAAAAAGCGGCGTGGTTTAAAATAACTGAGGAATTCAATTTTCGTTCTCACGTACATAGGGTATGTATAATATATTCCTTAGTAAATCTTTTGTCGAGTTTGTCTGTTTGTGTGGTTGTCTTAAAAACTACTAGGTTTTCATCTGGTTTCCACGGTCTCTGATATGCTTGTGCTAATAAGGTTCTTTTAATGTCCATGGCATATGTTGCAATGAAACATAGCATTGAATTTACAATAATTTTGAAATGTATTTGCAGAAACAGTTTATATATATATATGTGTGAAAGTTGAATGAAAATCTCAACAGTTTTTGAGATTAGTAAACATTAAACTTAGCATAGGGACTTGAAAAAAGTTTTTGGTTATAGGGAATCAAATCTAGGAGTTATTTGAGGAGAAGAAAAATAACTGTGTTGATATACTACTTCACAGATATACTGTGAGACATAAATCTACCAACAATTTTTTTTACAGCGTGATACTATTACTTTAAAGAGAGCATGGGATAACATGAAGGCAGTAACCCGTAAAGAGAGAGCAACAGAACATAGCAATTCATTCAGATCTGGTGGTGATGGTCCTCCAGATTCTCCACAATCACCTAAACAGGGAACTATAGTACCAATTGTAGAAGAGGTAATTTTTTTTTTATTCATGACAAGATAGCTTTTGCCTGTGATCTCAGCTGATGGTAAGTGACAATGCAGTGGTGAATAAGTGGCAGTTTTAATTAAACCTATACCACCAATTGGTTTTTACTGGCCATCATGCAGGAATGCTGAATTGTTTGGCTGCACATTTCTGATACCAGGGTGGTATCTAGCCACAGCCAAGGTCTTCCACCAGATCAGACCAGAGATATTGCAGAAATTATAAATTTCTAAACTTTCCTCATTTGAACGAAACCGGAGCACTTCCACTTTAAGACCACAGTGACAGAGAGGTCAAAACATTTGTTTATTCTGTACTAGCTGTGTTGATTTAGTTTTCATAGATTCTGTGGGAGCTCTGATTTTTCTGGTTATATCTAGGCCTATATTACTCTCATGCTCAACTAGGTATGTCCATGCAAAAAATCATGATGATCCATAGCTCTTGTGGAGTGATTGAAGGACGAACCAACAAATACACACTTTTATAATATTAATAAAAGCGCAAGATTAATTTGTTTTAGCCAATATCTGCATATTCACTAATGTCAGCTTTTTCTTTAATTTCAAGGCTGCTTCTGGTATAAAATATGAGGTGAACTATTCTTTTGACAGCAATGACACTACTTTAAATGGCTACAGTCAAACATCTCCTGCCTCAAGCGATTTACCTTTACATAATCAACCTTATCTAACAGAGGAGAAAGGTTGGTACTTTAATTTACTTAAATGTTTGGTTAATGATGGTTTGAAATTGTATGGGGCTTTATGATTTTATATTTTATAAGAATTTTTGTAGTATACTGTTAAAACTGATGCAATTTCAAGCGAAAACAGACCAGTAGGAAAATTTTGTCTATCCATTTACTCATATCTTATGAGTAAATGTGTGTCCATAATATTTTCTTGTGTCCTACTACTAATGGAGTAACTGCCCTATTGGAGTAATTGGAAATGTTTTTCTGGTGATTTTGATTCTTTGGATATTATGATTTTATTAGTGAAATAGTTTTTTAAATTAATCTTCTTCTTCTTAAGGGCACTTTAATTCGATTGACTAAAACACCCATTTAACTAAAAATATTTTTTTTTTTGTTAAATTGTTTTATGCTTGTCTATTACACATACTAAACAGATCTGCATTTTATTAAACGTATTAATAATTTTTTAGATAGCGGTATATCTACACAGCAGAGTGGTTCACATATACCACAGAATACTACTCATTTGTATGTAGATTCAATACCACATTCACTTCCGGTTGAACCAAACCACAAACTACCAGACTTCATACGACGGGAGGCAGTTATGAGGATTAAACATTTAAAAGCAAAGAACAAAATTGAAATTCAAATATTAAAAGCACAGGTGAAGAACTCTTTCAAATATCAAAAACCTTATTTGTCACTAAAAGTTGCATGACTATTACTACTAATATACAAATTTTTGTAAAAATAAAGTTTACCATAAGTGCTAATGACTTAATGTCATAATTCTAGTGCTATTGTCCATAATGATCTTTAATTCTCTGTATTCTTATATTACCAAATGATTATATTGTACATCATTTATATATTTTTATAGTTGGAGGCAGCAGAAGCTAGTAAAAAGGCATCAGAAGCTAATCAAAGGGCAGCACATTTAGAAGAAGAAAGAAGCAAAACACGCTTAGAAGTAGTTAAACTAGAATTAGAGAAATGTAGAAAACAATTAGACTAGAATATCTGTTTAAGTTAAATAAAAATATTTATTTATTATATTTGTATACCTTCATTTATTGTTCTAAAAAAATTCTTAACATTCTGAATAGCCATTTTCATTAAAAATAATGTCAAAGAAATGCAAAAGCTTACAGCAATATCTACCTTTATAGCCAATCCCACTAGAAGGCAAGGAAACTTGTTTTTCTAACCAAATTATAGTTTATATTGTCCTTATCTGAGGAGCTGAGGATTTAGCTGTACTAATGAAGTTTTAATCAACTTGAGAGTGGAGTTTATAAAATCAATACCATAAAGGTACTCTATAACACTCTATATATAAAAAGCTCTTATTACCTTATTAATATTTTATTGATTACTAAAGTTTTTTAAGTATGAAATTATTTATTTACCTCTTTCCTCATAAAGAAAGGTGTGTAAAGTGGTGTATACCCCTTTTTCAAGAGTATTCTAAGAGAGAGCTGTACCAAGGCCTGTTCCAGGAAAACTGCTGGCCCTTTGAGATAATAACCTCTACCACCAGCCACAGCAGCACCCCTCTCACCATCCATACCTGAAATGAAACATCTGTTAATGAAAAGCATGGTAAGTACTACATAGGGTGTGCCCCTGCAGATTTTAGAAATGGTAGAAAAACAATGCAGACTTAGACTTAACTTAATAAAAATATAATATAGTTCCTCCAATTCACAAGTGTATGGTTTATGGTTGTATGTGTCGTATCTATATAAGTGTGAGCTTGCTATAGGCTCCGACAGGCACACACTCTTATGCAATGTGCATGTACACAACAAAACCACAAGTAAAGCTAATGCACACTTGTGAATTGCAAGAACTTATAACACTAGCTTTGGCCCACAACTTAGGTCTTATGTCACTCTCTAGATCCCCAACTATGCATAAAATTACACTGATATACACCATGGCATATGTTGCAGTGTGAATGGTGAACAAAACACACTGGCATTTATAATATCAATAGGAATGCATAAAAAATTAAAAGAAATTATAAAAACTCCAGACTTAATAGACCTTGGTAATTTTTCTAATGGTTGTTAGATAGAGTGCAGCCCACAGTTGAGATGCAGTCTGACTGTCCAGACACTTACCATCAATCATACAAATGAGATCAACGTGTGAGTACTTTTGCCTCACAGTGCAGTCTCCATAGGTCCTCTCAATACCATTGTGGTCTTCATCATCATCCACTGGCACTGACTCATGCAAGTGGTTCCCCACTTCGCGGAGAGCTGTAGAACGGGCTTTTTCTGCTGTCACAAGAGATTGCTCATTCTTTGTGATTGCATCATCTATTAGTATTCTGACCTAGGTAAACAAATCAATATTATAAAGTTAAGTTTTTTAATAATAAAGACATTAATTATTTCAGAGATGTGACCTACATATGACATAACAGTGAGTTTCACTTAACTGTGCAGATGAAGCATGGGGATTGACTTTGGCAATCAAACTAGACCAATTTATTGTCACAAGCATGTGAAAATAATTATTGTTAATTCAGGCATACAGATTGAAGCTCAACTAGCAACTGCAAGCTCATACTAGCACACCCCACTAATCAGCAAATTGTAAAAGCGGCCTGCTTTACCAACGTAGTTAACTTGACTATTTTTGCCATATGGTTTGCAAAATTTTGAGTTAAACTTAAAATAAAAGGCTTACAATTATCCTGATAGGTTTTAGGATAATCTAAAGTTACCTTCTTAATTTGATTGACGGTGAGGGGCCGTAATTGCTCTCCGGTAAGGGTAATAAGATTATTACAAACTTCCTGAGGCACTGCCTCATCCTCTGGACCAACCGGTTCTTTACTCTTCATCTTGAGACCAATCTCTTTGCTGCACACATTTTTAAGTTTGTTCAAATTGTCAGCGTCGTGGCGTAGTTTTCTCCATAAGGTATCCTGTTCAACTACAGTGTCCACTAAACCAACGTCTTTGAAACGTTTGCGTTGATTTTCGCGAATTTTGTCTGGATCTCCATCTTTGTCCGCGCGGAACAAGTCTAGATCAAGAACCATTTTGTAATACCTATATGCAAGATTAAGTAGATTTTCTTATCAATAAATAATTAAGATGATGAAAGTCTTGGACAAGTAACAACAGTCAACGAACCCTATAAAATAACCTAAAAAACCATAAAACTATGGACTGACACCGACACTGTAAAAAACATATGACATAAAAAGTTGACGTCAGTTACGATGTGTTGTTTAGACACAGGTTGACAGTTGACACTTGGTTACGGTTGCATCTTGGTTGGCACCACAGACATAATAGACTAAACATAATGACAAAAATAGGTGTCGTGCCGTGGCAATTTCTCACTCACGTAAACAATACCTACGCACACCTATACAAAGCACAGGGCCGCATCTTGCGGTTGAATCAAAAATTATGGCCAAAGCTTAGTAGAGTGTGAAAACATTCGACTGCATTCGACCTAATAAAGGTTACCTATCTACTTGTCATTTTTAAATGGATATGGTATTTAAAAAATATTAATACTTTTTAAGGTTTTTCAAGTAGATACAAATTTTTTTTTTTTTTCGATTTTACAAGTAGATACTTGCGCGAAACAATGAATCAGACAGTTATAGTCTTCGACCATTTAGCCCGGGACGTGGTACGCGCACGCATTCCCCTCTGCCGAAGTACATGTACAAACGTACGGTTCAGCTTGTAAGTGTGACAGCTTTTGAGTTAGTTGTGTTCATAGAGACATTAAGTATTTATAAGAGTGTGCGGAAGTGAGTAAATGTGTGCTGTACGTGTTTACCCCACCTCACCGCAAAAAGTGGCAGAATATATTCAGTACTAAATCTGCGTAAAGGCACATCTGCGTACATCGTTCATTTAGTGCTTCGTTCCTCGTGGATCTAGGTAAGTAGGTAGGTATTTAATTTGTGATCCTGTCGCTTTGCTCGGAACTCAGAACTAGGTACCTACTATCGTTTTGTGCCTACTATACTAACAACACTAGAATTCCGAATTTTTATTTTTGCTTTTACTTTTATTCAAATACTTTCGGTAAATACCGGTGATTCTCCGGTGATCACTGCTCCTCCGGTGCAAACCAACTATTAATACTGTAGTCTTTGGTGCAAACCACTAGTTTGAAGTTTGAACCATTTTTGACGTTTAAGCTCAATCATTGTTGTAACTCTTCAATCGTATTTTGTGAATGTTTTGTATACTATGTTAATCCTATCGAATATTAGATGAATTATTAAATTTTATTCATCCGTCTAAAAATTGTAAGTAGCTCTTCAACCTGTATAATGTGCACGGTGCTTAGTTAGTTTTTTCCCCTATATAGTTTTCGTCTCGTAAATTTATGTTCTCACTGCAAAGGGGAGGATACGTATTCGCAAAATCGGTTTATATCATGATATTACAGCATATGAGCATGATGATGACGAGTTGTTGATCAATTAAAGCCATTTCATTTGCTCTAAGGTATTTCTAGGCGTTTTCTAGTCGATTATATTATAATATAACTAATTATCTTGTAATAAAACATATGTACCCTATCCAGGTATATTTTTTACATCTCATAAATTCCAATGATAGTTTACATTCAAATGTAATAATATGTGATAAAAGGTGGTATGTATAAAATATGATTAAAAAACCAGTATATACCTAAATTGAAGGAAATAAGATGAAAGTAGTACTGCAAATGTAACTATTCTCCCAATTCAGCTGTCACCAGTGCCTGTCCAGTGGCTATTTTTCATTTACATTATTAAATGTTACATGACAATATGCAGTTGGCTCGGCTCTTTATATCTCAGTTGTATTCTCGGCGATATATAGATACACCTTGCATATCTATATATCGCCATTATCTGCCTAGGGCATGGGGTGTCAACCCCGTGTCTCAGAGAGCATGTTAAGCTGTTGGGTCCGCATCTGATTTCCCACTGGTTGTGTATGATTTCTGTTCTATCGGACTACGAGAGTGAGCAAATAGAGAATGCACCAGTGTGTTCGCACACTTGTACATTATAATATCTTAATAGATTTATAAATACATATCAAAAATTCCGAGGCCGGCGGGATTCGAACCCACATCTCTCTGGGAATCGCGCCCGAGTGTGTTAACCCGTTACACCACGGCGAACCACACATCAGCTACGAAATTAGTGATATGTATCTACTTTTTCAATCAGTTTTATAGCAACTGTTAGCGACATCTAGTAGCGACACATTACAGTTGTCGATCTACTTTTTTCCAAGACACCATATTGCAATGGAGCTCTTAAGAAATTATAGATGCCACATTGCTTGATACAATTTTTAATTTTTTATTGAAGTGTTAACCTACACTTAAAGGAAATAACCTAATAGATTTATAAATACATATCAAAAATTCCGAGGCCGGCGGGATTCGAACCCACATCTCTCTGGGAATCGCGCCCGAGTGTGTTAACCCGTTACACCACGGCGAACCACACGTCAGCTACGAAATTAGTGATATGTATCTACTTTTTCAATCAGTTTTATAGCAACTGTTAGCGACATCTAGTAGCGACACATTACAGTTGTCGATCTACTCCTAATATCTCCTGCCCAGATGACTAATCTCAGTGTAGATTGGCTCCAATAGCTGGATTTGGTCAGGAGGATTATTTTTAGGTGTATTATTCTTCATATTGTTTTACAAAGATTGTTATAAAATAATTCCAAGTCGGAAGTAAGATAGCATTGCTATGCTATCTTATATATAATATCTATATATTGTACCAACAAACAGGAAATAGCTAACTTTCTTCCACAGGCAATGATAAGATGATGCCATTAAAAGACAATCAAGATGTGGCCACATTCCTTGTCACAAAACACTCCTGGAAAGGAAGGTACAAAAGAGTCTTCTCAATTGGGACTCATGGAATCACAACCTACAACCCTGACCGTTTGGAGGTGACCAACAAATGGCAGTATTCCGATGTTGTAACGTTAGCTTCAGCCAAGCATTCTAATCCATCTAACAATTATGACTTTACCCTTGTCATGAAAAAGGATAAGAAAGTGGATACAATGAAGTTTTCTTCGGAACACAAATGTCTTATTATAACTGAGGCTTTTAAGTACAGGCATTTGTTTGCTGAGAAACCTAAGGATATTTATGTGAGTGTGAATTTTACATTTACTTAATTTCTAATGTTCATTACATACAAAAATAATAAATATTGTGGAAAGTTGGACCCATAATAAAGTTAATAGATTGTGATTTTGATTTGTAATTTGTAATTTTTCTGGAATTTAGAAGATAAAGTACTGAAAAACCATGTAGATTCTAAAGGGCTTTATTTGAATAAGTATGCAACCCACCCTTTTCCTAACATGATCATTAATAAACTTATTATATTCCATCCATCCATTCCATTAAGTTCATTTGTCTAGTGTATAAAATAATATTTTGCTTCATTGAAAAAAAAAAAAACAATGATTATGTTCTTGGAACTAAAATCATTTGTCATGTCTATATTAAACTGCACCAACATCTGTGGTGTTGTGGTGTTCCAATTTTATTGGATGTAATTGTTATTCCTAAATTGGTCTCTACTGTCCCTAATGAAAACTATTTTGGGACAATCCTTACTAATACTATAAATGCGAAAGTGTGTTTGTTTGCTGGTTTGTCTTTCAATAACGCTGCAACAGAGCTACGGAACGACGTGATTTTTTGCATGGGTATAGTTGAGAACCTGGAGAGTGACATAGGCTATTTCTTATCCCAAAAAATCAAAGAGTTCCTGCGGGATTTTAAAAACTAATTCAAAAATGAGTCATGGGCATCAGCTAGTATTAACATATTTTAACATCTTCAATAGTTAAAGGCCTGAATGGTGACAGATTTACATTGCAAAAACTGTATCAAAACCTTTAATCATGAGTTAAACTTGTTAAATTTTTTGTAGGAAGACTGGTAGTGTTTTTATTTTTAGTGTTGCAATTCTTATGGTGATTGTACATTCTTTGCAGAGATACCACTCATATAAACACCACTGGAGTGGTACAAGACTGCCCATAGTACTTGAAGTGGGGCCTTGTTCCCTAGAACAACTTGATCCCTCAACACACACTCTGCTAGCTAGCTACCCCTACAGTGATATACAAGGCATCCTTCAAGTCAGGGACATACCGGGAGGCTTTGTCCTGGCTGTAGGGGGCTACAGCCGCTTGCATCTGTTCTCTAATTCTATGGATCACCAAATAATCATAAACAAGATGCTAGAAATGGCCAGTTTAAGCTTAAACATCAGTATTAAAGTGTTATCTGCAACAATAACTCTGGATGACTATCACAACCAAAGATTTGGCAAGTACAGGTATGGATAATTTTTTTTTACTAAGTACATGGTACATATTCTATATTATATTGATCATGTTAAGTACGATTTTTCAAACTGCTGTTTTATCCCCTTAGGGGTTGAATTTTCAAAAATTCTTTCTTAATGGATGGATATGTCATAATAGCTATCTATATGCCAAAATTCAGCCTGATACATCCATTGGTTTGAGCTGTGCATTGATAGATCAGTCAGTCAGTGCGTCAGTCACCTTTTCCTTTTACATATTTAGAAGACTATAATAGATTTGGATGATAGATAACTTTCTTTTCTTAGAATAAAGAATAAGCAGTTTTACTTGCCTGAGTAAGCTGTTATATTCATACAGCAAATTCAAGCTTTAAAAAGTGTTCATTCAAATGTATGGATGTGCCATAAATATTTCTGATTATTATGAATTCTTCATAACAAATAAGAATTAGGAACAAAAAAGTACATTTTCACATAAAAAAAAAAAAGTTAAAAGGCTTATTTCAGAGCAAAACTGCTGTCTGTATTACATTAACTAAAATAGTTTGGGCAGCACTTTTAGTAGTGACAAAGGATGTTTATTTACACACAAATTAGTATTAATTAACCTGGATAAAACATTGCTGTATTTTTATAATTTCGCTTGTTGTTTCATTAGTGCAAACCAGATGAATTATTTATTAACATGATTCACATGACCTTCAACTCAGGTTATCAGTTGTATTTCCAATGTAAATCATAATAAATTATAATAATATGATTGTGGCCCTACTCTTAATTAAATAGAGCAACAGACTTTAGAAACAGAACAGAAATGTCTACCTTGAAAATTTGTTTAGGTTAACATTACAAATATTATACTCCAGTAGCTTAATTGAGTTATAATTAAGTCTGTCTTAATTGTTGTCTATTTTTCATTTCTAGATTCTGTAAAACTAGGTGATGCCCGCGACTTTGTTCGCGTTGAGGTTGGATTCCCGCGGGAACACTCCTATTTTCCGGGATAAATAGTAGCCTATGTGCTATTCCAGTCTGTAATCTATCTCTGTGCCAAATAGCTACAGGTCTCTTGCAAAGACTTCCACCTGCCTCAGTCTTACGCCACCTGTATTCCACCATCTCCCTGTTATTCATCTTATGGTGTTGGTGCACCTAGTGAACAGTTAGGCTGCACCATCTGGTGGGAGGCTTTGGTCGTGGTTAGTTACCACCGTACCGTCAGAGACGTGCCGCCAAGCGATTTAGCGTTCTGGCACAATGGCGTGTAGAAACCGATTAGGGGTATGCCCTTTCCAATTTAGAGAGCTACCATCTTAGACGGCATCGTCACTTACCATCAGGTGAGATCGCAGTCAAGGACTATCTTCTCATTAAATATAAAAAAGAAATCCAATGTGGGCTATTACAAGTCTACTAGTTTATTACACTTATTGTTGGGGGGGTTACAAAATAAATACATTGGAAGTGTTTCATTGCAGTGGAGATCAACACCAGACATCCTTGAGTGAGTTCATGGTGCACAAAGTGAATCCAGCACGACATATGGAGCCCATGCGCCGCACGCTCTGTCTCTCTGACACTTGCATATTGGAGAGAGATCCACAGACATATTCAGTAAGTTACTCTTTTGTATCTAGCTTTATTAATAAACTTCAACACTATGCAAATTGCAAAAGCTGTAGTAAAAGGATTAATTAATATTGTGGTGCACTACAAAGTGCACCAAAGTTTTATCAAAAAGTGAAAAGTTCAGTAGGAAGAGTGCTGTTAGACTAGACAGATAATAACAATTTTCAAATAATCACTTGCATTGAGGATTCTGTTTGACAAGCCTTAATAAGCAAGCTGATAGTGGTTCACGACTCTGAGTCTTGAGATGAGGAACCAATTAAACAAAATGTTTGAATTTTGATTTTGTTTACTTCAGGTAGTGTGCTTGCGGCCGCTGTGCGACGTGTTCGCGCTGGTACGCGACCCGGATCATCCGCAAAAGTTCTCCATTGAGTACCTTAATGGTCAGACCCGCACATATTTAGCTGGTGAAAGGTAGGTCTGTTCTGTTGCATCCGTTGCAATTGCCCCACAACATTGCCCCCAAGTGGTCACTTGGGGCACAAAGGAAAGTTGCGGGGCAGATGCAACAGGTGCAAGAATGGGGTGGCAGATGGAATAAACCCTAATTTTACACCAATGCAATTTGTTCAACTGGATTAGGCATCATTTTCTATGAATGTGTATGCAGGGATGCTCTACTGGCGTCGCTGGTGGACGGCGTGCGCTCGGCCGGGCAGCGCGACGTGCACGTGCGCTCGTCGCGCACGCCGCGCGGGTACCGCCTCGGCCCCTTGCACCACCCCGTCGACGAGGAGACCGAGTCCAACCACTTGCGGTATGATACATTATGTACTACGTGCGCTTGTCGTCCCCTTGAACCACATTGTCTACAAGGAGGCCGAGTCCAACCACTAGCGGTATGATATATTATCTACTACGTGTGCTTGTCGTCCCCCTGAACCACATTGCCTACAAGGAGGCCGAGTCCAACCATTTGCTGTATGATATATTATGTACTACTGGCGTCGCTGGTGCCCTTGTCCTCCTGAATTACAGTGTCTACAAGGAGACAATCCAACCACTTGCAGTACAAAAACTTATGTACTACTGCGGCTATTCTGCTTGCGTCTCTAGTGGACAGTATGCGCTCGACGCAACCTCTCTTCCCACCCTCTGCCCCATGTTGTCGATGAAGTCCAATCACTTAGGGTGGTGTGATTAAAAAAACCTAAAGACAGTTGCTAAGCTGTTGTCAGCTACACCCAAACTAATTTTGCAGTCTAAAATATGCAGTCTCTCACTCTAGAGAGTAGTCAATCACAACAGGCATCATTTTCCATTTTGGTTCGATTATAGAGAATGTCGATTTACTTGTGAATTGTGACGCTTTACACGACTTCTCAGAGTAGATGAAAAATTTGTTTTGGTGGCAGATTATTCCAAAACCCAGTGCAAGCCGGAGCAAAAGTGTTGTCCAGAGCAGAAGTGATCGAGCGGTTCAACGCCAATGTCGGCTACAGCGGCCTCATTTATTCCGTCAGTCAAGATGTAAGTTCTGTATTTTTTGGCAAAGTGCATAGTTTTCATTCAAATTAACATTTGTAACATTCTGCCAAGGAACTTTCCTCACAATCATTCGAAATCTCACATGTGATTGCTTTAGTCCCTTTTTTATATCAGCAAGCTATAAATACTTTTTTTTTCAACACTACAGTGGAGTTAGTATAAGATTTAATTCGATCGATCGTACTTGTATACTATGACATTAGCGTCAAAGTAAAATGAACCATATAACCACATTGAATTAGAGCTAAATTTCGTGCATGCATTCTTATACTTTTACGTATACGGATACTCTCCAAACTATAATCGGTTGTACTGAATTTGTGACTTTAAATCAATATTTTGAAGGTTCATTTTACTTTGACGCTAATTTATACGAATACCATAAAACGTGTTAAGTCTTATACTAACCCCACTGGTCACACACAAAGTCGGCTACATCATAATATACTGTATGTACTACTAACAATATCACTTACATAATATCAACAACTGAAAATATAATTTGCATGTTTTTTCTTTCGCACTTGCGTTTGTCTCTGAAATATAAATACATACGCCATGCGCCAGCAATTCGATCAACTAAAAATCATTTGTTAATTTTCCTATTGTCACATGTGAAAGTTCCCTTACATATTAAAAATATTATCGAAATTGCTTTTAAATTAATGTATTTTTTTAAACTTTCTTATTCCTAAACTACGTTAATAAACGATATGATAAGATATGATTTTTTATTTAAATAGTGTGAAAGATCTTCAAAGATGAAAGACGGACTTTACAGAATTTGTTAATAGATACCTATATTCAACAGAACACGCTATAGATACATATTATATTCAATGTTTTGAATCATCGATTTGTATTTTTTAAATCCCATTTCTTATTTATGTTTTTAATTCGAAATTCATTCAATTTCATTTCAATGAATCGTACTTCATAGCTTCCTCATTAACGTAATGTAATACTTGGGCATGTTAATATTATGTTGTTGCCTTGTAGGCTCGTCCCCTGTTGTTGCTGTTTCTTACGTGGGATCTTGTAAGTCCCTATAATGTTTATTATTTTCTGTCCCTTGCCTTTTTTGCGACACCAGTAGGACTAATCTATATCTCAGTGGCTATAACTTGACAACTAAGAACAGTCAAAACCGCATTTTTTATGATGAAGTGCGGGTTTGACATTTCCTAGTAACTTTCTATTGGTTTCCATTGATTTTCCATAGCCACTGGAAATGTCAAAAATAGAGAATAAACAGAACTGGCCATAGTTTAATTAAACTAAGAAAATAAGTTTTAAAAGAATTGATACTAATTATTTTTAATATCTGCCTAATTCCCAAAATAGCCTTATTAATGACTTTATTTTTACTAAACTATCAATAACGACTTATCAGATATTAAGAAATCGGTTTGCCCTTCTTCCCGGAAAAATGCGGAGTTGCGCGCTTAAAACGTTCTGAAGTAGATTTTTCACTTATTCCATTGTTAGTTCATGGTGCCTTCATAGGATTATTATTCTTTGATTTACATAAAAAATAAATCTAATTAGTTACATTTATTTAACATTTTACTAAGGCCAGCTCTGTTTTTATATTCACCACACCTTGGGATAACGCCACTTAGAAGTAACGTTATAATGTCACTTTTGTAAAATATGGGTTCTTCATGGCATAGTTCTCTATTAAATATACAATTATTTACCATTAACTTCGATGTATTATGTAATGCGTATTTTACTCATAGGAGAAATTTTTTTTTTTGGTTGTCATGTAAATAACTTCAAGTTTCTCTGTGTACAAACATTTTATATGTATTTGTAAATATGTAAATATGAAGATGTTAATAATATAACTCGCTTAGGAGCCCCATCGAAATGTTTGCAAAGTGTTACATGTCTGTAGCTTCTTTATCATTTTTGGGCCCAATTATTGTGTCAAGCGTCCGCATAGTTATGCAATAATGCTTTAAAAAAAAAATCTTTTATTTCCAAATTCCGAACCGTTGTTAACATTTTTTTTGTTTATTGGGAATTACATTACATTGTTTTATAGTGCTATGATACGTTTTTAGTTTAACCCATTTTCATTAAAGAACAACGACCCCAATCCAAAAGCATTACTCAAAAAGCAACGTTAAATGCATTCAGACATAGCGTCCATTTTACAGCGTCTATTCGCGGAGAACAAGGAGAAGTTGATTACGGGGGCCCTATCCGCTATCATGAGCAGCTGTCCATCTGGTTCCAATCTGCCGCTACGGGAGTTAGAGGCGCAATTCCATGCACTGCGGCGTCTTTGCGCCAGCAAAGTGGGATTCGCCGCCTTTACTGCTCTCTCTGGGTAATGTTGTAAGATATATTCTCGCATAATATCTCTTTTCGTCACTTTAAGTTGTAACCAATGTAGGTGAAATGTTTAGAGAAAAAATAAACGGTGCGGCAGTGTGTGCTTTGAGGTGGGAGTGTAGTGCGTCATACGCACGTTGGACGCACTATGTGCGTCATTTTTACGGATACACATGTAACTTGATAAAATGGGGATAGATTAATACAATCTGGGACCTGATAAAAAATATATGTCAGTGGCTTTCATTTTTTGGTAGGCACTGAGTTACAGGATCAGTCCCCAGGCCTTGATCAGTGTGCGTTACTTTAATAAAAACGGGGATAGATTATCAACAAAGTCCTGATTGAATGTGTATATAACCTGAATAAATATTTTAAACTTTTGGGTGTACACAGTTTCCGAGAATGGATGGGGAGTGCTGTGGTAGGTGCGTTGCGGCGCGAGTGCAGTGCGTGCTCACACGCGGCGTTGGACGCACTGTGTGCGTTGCTGCAGCCGATGCACGCGGAGCCTGATCTGCGGCAGGAACAACTGAACAAAGCCAGTATGCTTGCCTCGCAGACATTCCTTGAAGGCTTGCTGTCCATGTGGGCCACACACGTTGTGAGTACTATAACTGATAACTATAGTTTACTGACCCGCCCAGGCTTCGCACGGGTGGGTTATTTGTTCTATGGTCAACCATAGACTAAATTCGATTGTGTTTAAACCCTCTTCCGTAAAAAGTTATTTTGTGTAAATTTTCATTTTGTTTTCACCATCTGGTTAGCTGAGTTTAAATTGTGCATGTATTTTATTTTGTCCATTAGGTATACTATTTTTATCTTTCAACCATATGGTTACTTTATGTTCTATGGATACTGAATTTTGAG
The DNA here is from genome assembly GCA_038048805.1 of Hipparchia sbordonii. NCBI lineage: Eukaryota > Metazoa > Arthropoda > Insecta > Lepidoptera > Nymphalidae > Hipparchia > Hipparchia sbordonii. The sequence goes on from CM076113.1 coordinate 3,545,170, forward strand.
GATCCCGATATTTGAATTAATTGTTGGTATTATACATCATCTGACACTATAAAATTAGTAATAGATTTTTGACTTAAAAAGTGAAGAAGATTATATTTGTGTCAGTTATTCACACGTTTTATTTTGAAGAATTCAAGATATCACACACACTTCAATACGGAATAGCGTAAATGAACCCCGAAACAAAAGTTAAAAGAAAACATGGGACCCAGGAAAAGAATAATGTGAATGAACCTATTTCCTTGTCGCAGACAGCGGGCAGCGGGGCGCTAGTGGTGGCCGCCATGTTGGATTTCCTCACATTCGCGCTGTGCGTGCCCTACAGCGAAACCACCGACGGGAAACAGTTCGACCAGCTGCTGGAAATGGTGGCTAGTCGCGGACGTATCATCTTTAAACTGTTTGAGGTATGATTATCCTACATAACATGTATATGGATTTGCCTATCCCATATAATTCTGTCTTAATTAATTTCGAGTTTTTTTTTTGCAATTACGTCTTTGTTCTATTGTATGAGGGATATAATCTACTAGACGATGTCCGCGACTTCGTCCGCGTGGATCAAGGTTTTTCAATTCCCATGGGTTTAATCCTGGGTATGAGCTATCTCCATTTCAAATTTCAGCCAAATCGGTTCTTTCGCTGTGGCGTAAAGGAGTAACAAACATACACACACACATATACACACACGCATACACACACACACGCATACACACACACACACACACACACACACACACACACATACAAACTTTCGGCTTTATAATATTAGTGTGATGTGATGTGAAGTGTGATTGATTATTTCTCAGAACCTGTTTTTCCCCTCAGCATCCATCAGCCGCAATAGTAAAAGGCGCGGGTCTGGTGGCTCGAGCGCTGGTGGAGGAGGGTAGCGGCGGCGTGGGCGCCAAAGTGCAAGCCCTCGCTCTGGCCGAGGCGGCCTTGCCGAGGCACTTGCTTCACGCCCTATACACGACCGCGGCGCCCGCGAGGATGCAGCGGCGGCACTTGGCGAGGCACCTCGTCGCGCTGTGGCTGGTCGAACACGGACCCGCTAACGATCTGCTGAAAAGAATTATGGTAAGTTAAATTGTGGAATCATCTCCCTTCGACAGTGTTCCCACTTAATTACAATATGAGATTATTCAAGGGGCGAACCAATAAGTTCCTGAAAAGCCGGCAATGCATTGGTGGCGCCTCTGGTACTACAAGTGTTCATGGGCGGCGGTAATCACTTTAATCACTGCTATTCATATAAAAAAAAAAGTTTTTAATGTAGTGTTTTTTTATGTGTTCCTCCCTTTTTCCCTCCGACAAGGCAGTCAGAGACAGTTTTAGGTCGGTATTGAATATGTTTTTTTTTGTCATATTTTGTTTTTACTGTACTTTGGTCAACTTATCTACTACACATTGGTGCAATTCGTAATGTAATAGTTACCCAGCACCGTAAAACGCAGTTTTAGCAGACTTTCCCCGACATACATCAGACGTGCCGATTTGGTAAGTTTTAGAACTTTATATACAGAAGAAGCTGCTGGATAGATAGTAGATACCTTTATCGGCTGATAAATACCAAGTTTACTACTGAGAACTCACACAAAATTATAAAATCACTTTTTTTATAAAGAATATAAAGCTGAACTTGATTTATATTCTTCTCTCCGCTCCAAATAAGCGAAAAGCTTGTGCTAGAAGTGGGTACGACAATAGTGAATCGGGTGAGGCTCGAACCTGCGACCTTTCAGTTTTCAGTCCGCACCTTTAACTGTTAGGCTATTGACGCTTACAAGGCTTGTTTGGTTACGAGTTTCTTTTTTTTAGCCATCAGGACTATTAGCGTTTTTGGAGTCAGTAGAGGCGCCACCGGCGGCGGCGTTGGAAGCGGAGCGAATCGAGGAGCGCGACAACCTGCAGCTCGCCCAAGCGCAAGCGGCCAACCGACCGCGCGCGCCGCACTGGGAGGCGATCGAGCGACAGGTCAAATACGTCGAGAAGCATATTGAGGTATACTCAAAAAAAAGGAAAAATTGTCAATACAAAAACATTTTCTCTGACAGAAGATTGCATGGTAGAGATTGTCCTGTTAGCATTAAGGGAGAGGGCGTTTTTATGGCGTTTAACACTAACATAGGCACACAAAAAACGCAGAAATCTGCGTTCAATAACGCGATGCAGATATAGGAAGCATTAAAAAGTCTCGCTGCTGTTAAAAGTAGTCAGTCTGCCCGCTCCTCTAGAGGACACCTTTTCATGCGTAGTTTTAAGTTATGTATATTTTTGTTTTCTCTTTTTTGTGTGCAATAGTCTTTATCTATGTCTGAGATTCTTAATATTTAGTAATCCGGTATCAACAGGAAGCGACTTGGAACATATCTGGGGTGGAATCTGAACAGTATATTTCGAGCCTAAGTATCAAAATGGTACCAATTCTTTTATAATTACAAATTAAATTTTATTGCTAGTACCATTAATTTAGTAGTATCCTCGTTAGTTTATTGCTAGGTCGCCCATCGCACTAGACTACCATTTTTCCATTAATACATATCGCTCGTTTGCGAGAACTTAGGATTTGACTTTACTGATGTCGGTGTTGTAATTTCTATACACTATAAAATATCAAAGATTTATGAGCGTTTGGCATACTTATAGTCCAGTCATTATAGTAAGTAAGTATTAGTTCAGTTTGATGGAATTTTGAGTTACGTCGATATTCTCGCAAACCTGCGATATATTTCAGCCTTAGACCCCCTCGCTGTCTCGAGGATTGGCTCGCCTAGGTATCGTCACATCTGTCAGAAATCCTCGTCCTCCTCACGTGCCAGTTTTATGCCCAAGTGGGCACTCTGACCCAGTGTAATGCTTGCAGCACTACGCGTCGCTGGCCCTGCAGCACTGGGCGCAACGCACCCGAGGCACGGACGCGCGGAAGGAGGTACGCGACCGCCCCGTCGTGTTGCGCAGGCGCAGGGAGCGGGTCAAGTCCACTGCCAACTGGCCCATGTTCTACTACCAGTTTCACAGGGATCACGCGCTGCCTAACCTTATTTGGAACCATACCGTAAGTGTACCAACATTTTAATGACTGTTCCACATAACTACTACTTTTATGATATTCATTTAATGTTATACTCTAATACTAATTCAATTTCACAGTTGCATCAATCATTGCTGCAGTCTCAATTGCAGTTTAGTCTGTTCTGTTTAATAAGTCAGTTGACTTACACGGGTTACTTTTCTCTATTTGTTCCACCTTTCCATGTACAAATATGCATCATTTATTTTTAATTAAAACCAGATTTATGTTTATGTAAATTGTCAAACTGATTCATCAATGGCCCTTTCACTACGTTGCTACAGCCTATTTTTCGATCGTCATTCTGTAGCAATCATCTTTAGACAATACCAGGGTTAATTCGAAAAATGACAAAATATACCGGCCGAATTGATAACTTCCTCCTTTTTGGAAGCCGGTTACAAATGTCTTTCACTTTTGACTGCATGTTTTTATCATAGACTCGAGAGGAATTACGCAACGCTCTCGAGAACGAGTTGCGTGCGTTCGCAATGGACCGCGAGGTAGCGGGCGGCGCGCTGACCTCGTGGAACCACGCCGAACTCGAGGTGCACTACCAGTGCCTGCAGAACGAGGTCAAGATCGGGGACTACTACTTGCGGATACTCCTCGAACAGAAGGACAATGATGACAGCCCCATTCGCAAATCGTAAGCCTTGTAACACACACACACACGTAATCGCAATCGTAACACACACACACACATACACTTGTATGTGTGTGTGTATGTTTGTTACTCCTTCACGCCACAACGAATGAACCGATTTGGCTGTTTGGAATGGAGATAGTTCATAGCCTGGATTAAAACATAGGCACAGAGATAGATTATAGTGTGGAATAACACATAAGCTACATTTTATACCGGGAAATCAAAGAGTTCCCGCGGGAATTAAAAAACCTTAATCCACGCGGACGAAGTCGCGGGCATCATCTAGTAAGACTATAAAACTAATATAAAAAATACAATCATATGAAAAAAAATGGTAACTCCTAATGATAAAAAAGACTAACTCCTAGACACGACTATTTTGGAAATGCGTTATAAGTTTTTTTTTAAAGTTACAAATGACTAGCATATTGACTATCATCATCAGCAAACCATAAGACTCACTACTTATGCCGAGATTTATAGAGCGTGCTTTACTCAGCTCAGACTTAAGATAGAGGTTAAAACGAGACACAATAATATGCTCTAATATAAATCTATTTCGTTTTAACTCTGTCTGGAGTTTGAGTGCAGATCTCAGAGTAGGGTTTTAGGTCAACTTTAACATATCTTTAAATGCGGTTTTCTGTCTCAAGCTGTTTTCACTCACATCTTTCCTATATTATTATGTTTACAGGTTTATTCTTGTTTTGTTCGTCTTTTATTCTTGTTTATTTTATTCTAATCACATGTTTGTCTGTATTCTATTTTCAGATATGAATTCTTCAACGACCTATACCACAGATTCCTGTCCACGCCGAAAGTTGAAATGAAATGCATGTGTCTACAGGCGATGACTATAGTGTATGGCAGATATTACGAAGACATTGGACCTTTTGCCGATACAAAATACATTGTACAGATGTTAGATAGAGTAAGTTTTTTATGTATTATGTTCTAATGTTGATATATACATATACAATACTATACTCTATAGGCAACTCTTCAAATTAGTATGTACTTAAAAGACGAAGGTTCTCAATTTGGAACATATTTTTCATCTTTTTTGCCACTGTTACCCAAATTTTAAAGATTTTTTTGTAAATTTTTGTCATAGAGAAGGAAACTTCTCAATCCACTAACTTCACGCAGACGAAGACGTGGGCAAAAGCTAGTTTCAAATAGATTATTTATGTATTTTTTATATATGTATCGAATTCAAAATTATTTATTTCATGTAGTATCAATAAATATAATATTATTTTCAGACATGCGACAAAATGGAAAGAGACAGATTAGTACAGTTTTTAGCCAAATTAATTTTACACAGGAAAAATGTTAGTGAAATATTAGAATGGAATGGTATAAGGTACGTAAAGTTAATATTTAGAATAGAAATAGAAGATTTTTTTACGATAACAATTTACTTTAAATTCTATAAATAACTCTAAATCTAACTTACATTCATTTTTAATTAAATTTTCATTTTTCTTCTCTTTGTGGCTAGACAGTGACAGCAGGTCAGTTATGTTGTAAGAACAAACTTCAAAATGACTTTTCCAAGTTTATTTTTCAATGGACATAATTATTTTTGAATGAATACACATAATTATCATCATATGCATCTCGGTTGGAACTTGGAATACATTTTATTTGAAAAAAAAAACTATTCTATTGTATTCTATTCTATTCTAATGCTTACATAGAATACTCGTGGATCTCATGACACTGGCGCATTTGCACACGTCGCGAGCGATGGTGCCGACGCAGACGAACGTCATAGAAGGAGCGGCGCAGACGGGCGACGGCGATCGCGAGTGGTACTACAATGTTGAAACTGGGGACAAGGTTCAGAGGAAAGGGCCTGTCAGCTTTCAGCAGGTCAGTTTTTCAATCCAATAAAACTTATGATATGCTCTATAACTCAGAACCACAAGGCCCGAAGTTTTTTTTTTTTTTTTCAAAATAGATTTTTCTTAAATCCTTAAATATTGATGATATGATTTTTTTACGCTGCGTCAATCTGTCCAGTCAAATTAACAGAAAAGTGAAATATTAATAGAGGGTACATATTCATAATGTCTATTGTTCTGTACATTATTATTGTTGTTATATTCTATGTGTAGAAAATATATTTAATTCCGAGAATCTGTGTAATTTTTACATACTCACCTAATGTAGATCTGCGCTCGCGCTAATAGTAAAACACACTCCGCACCGACCTCTCAAGTAAAAAAGACCTTTATCCAATTTAAAATACATATTTTGTATTAAAATTTTGGCATAAAAATGTGAAATAGACAATTTTTGCAATCGAATAGGTTCCTATTTCCTGCTTATGAACAAACTGTTTTCCGGTTTTTCACTTTAAAAAATACTAGACGATGCCCGCGACTTCGTACGCGTGGATAAAGGTTTTTTGATTCCCGCGGGAACTCAGTAATTTTCCGGGATAAAAAGTAGCCTATGTTTTAATCCTGGGTATGAGCTATTTCCATTTCAAATTTCAGCCAAATCGGTTCATTCGTTGTGGCGTGAAGGAGTAACAAACATACACACACACACACACACACACACACACACATACAAACTTTCGGCTTTATAATATTAGTGTGATAAGGTTTACTGTAGGTAATATAACGCTTTAGGACATCGGTTGTAACCACAACACCTACAATCGACTGTGTATTTTCAGTCAAAGACTTTTTTAAATCAATTTTAGCTGAAGGAGCTGTACAAAAGCGGGGAAATAAACAACAAAACAAAGTGCTGGGCTAACAGCATGGAGGGGTGGCGCGCGCTGGGCGGCATCCCGCAGCTGCGCTGGAGCCTGGTGGCTCGCGGCGCGCCCGCGCTCACCGAGACCGAGCTCGCCGCCACCATACTGGACCTGCTCGTGGCTTGCGCGCGCTACTACCCCAGCAGGTGTGTACACAGTGTGCCAAGAACGAGCCTTTGCCGCCAACCGGGCAAGCCCGAAGGCGGGGTTCACATTAAAAACATCGCCTCAATCAATCGAACATGGACTCTATCTATTTATTTTTTACAATTATGTATTTTACTGTTGTCGAAATATGGATATTCACTAATTACAATCGAAAATGTAACATGTAAGAATAATATTGGTAAAAATAGAAAATAAATCGGTCAAAAAACAAATAAGTTATAAGCTGTTTTACTGCGACTGTATCCGTCTCTTTTAAAACGATATTTTGTATGGACAATGTATGGAGCTACTGAATCTGTGACGGCATATGTCAATAGCGCTCTCTCTGTCTAACAGGATATTTTAAAGCTCTATATTTTCGGGACTAGTTAAGATATTTAAAAAACAAAAATGACATTACGTTTTAATGTTAAAAAACTTTATTTTAAGCATATAAAAAAAATTTAGTGAAATACCCAATTAGTCCGACGAGACAAGGTGGGAATTTATACTAACAAACTATACGCCTTATCAACTTGCGACGTCGTACTACAGCAGTGTTATTGCGGATAAAGTTTAAACTTGACTTAATTGAGTACCAGTTTCGTAATTTTTGTTGATAATGATTTTTGAACTGATGATTTTGAAGAATTGTATCAGATGATTTTCGTATCTTCATCAACAATTCTTTTTTCCTTAGAGATGAAGAGGACGCAATAATAAGACCTTTGCCCCGAGTTAAGAGAATGCTTTCCGAACCAGCTTGCCTAGCTCACGTAGTGCAGTTACTATTGACGTTCGATCCTATACTTGTTGAAAAGGTAACCATGCATAAACTGATGAGCAAAGTACGGCCAACGAATAGCAATTTTTAATCGTATTTTTATTAATAATTTATTTTGTTCCTATTTTTCTTTGTCAGGCCATGTAATTAATCCGCCATGTCGTTTAATCCTTTTTTTTAATTCGATGACAAGATAGCCCTTGACTGAAATCTTACCTGATGGCAAGGTAGGATAAGATGGTAGCGGGCTAACTTAGAAGGAGGTCAGGCAGTTTTAAGCTTAACGACTTTGTCTGTCTGTGTGAGACATTGCACCACTCAAACGGATGGACCGATTTGCGGTTTTTAACGTTTAATGTTTTTGGTCATATCATGAATAAAACAGACAATTTTTAGGCGCTAATTGGCACATATATAATATACTAATGCATTAATTAGCTCAAAGTTTTCAAAAGTATAAGTTAAAGAAGTTACTATACAATATGAACGCAAAAGTTCTTTTTACAAATCCGACTTCAAACGCCACTACAAAGTATATCAATTGTGCCTATGAAATTTGAAGAGTCCCCTCGATTTCTCCAGGATCCTATCATCAGATCCTGCCCTGATGAAAATGGGACCACCTGGGAAATGAACCCTTTCAAACAAAAAAATAATTTTCCAAATCGATCCAGGCGCCTTAGAGTAATCGGGGAACATACATAAAAAAAAAGATTCCGACGAATTGAGAACATCCTCCTTTTTTGGAAGTTGGTTAAAAATGTCGTTGGCCGTACTTTATTTTATTTTCATTACAATTTTGTATAATTTCATCGCAAAAGTATCAATTGAAGAAATCGTTTTCAGGTGGCGACGTTACTATATGAAGTGATGCAAGACAATCCGGAAATCTCCAAATTATATTTGACCGGCGTCTTCTACTTCATGCTGTTGTACACGGGATCCAACTTGTTACCTATAGCGAGGTTTTTAAGGCTCACGCATATGACCCAGGCCTTTAGAGCTGATCAGGTAGGTGCAGGTCGAACATAAGATACACGTCAATAGCCCAATAGTTAAAGGTGTGGACTGAAAATTGAAACATCGCAGGTTCGAGCCCCACGCGTTGCACTAATGTCGTACCCACTCCTAGCACAAGCTTTTCGCTTATTTGAAAAGGAGTGGAGAATATAAGTCAAGTTAAGCTTGGATTACATTCTTAAAAAAAAAAAAGATGTCTAAGGCTGAAATCTATAAACGGGACAGATTTATGTCAGAGAATATTTGTGTCTCGTTTTAACTCTATCTTAAGTCCGAGCTAAGTCAGAATACGCTCTATAGATCTCAGCATAATTCTCAACAGGACCGCTTTTCAGTCATATAACTAAATACTATCTAATAAGTTAAAGTGCTTCTCAGTCGCATTTCCACTCTCGTTATTGGTTAAAATGCATTGATACATCTAGAACGCCATAAAAGTTAATCGGTGGTGATTACAATCACGTGGTTGAAATTCAATCTACTCGCACGAAACGCTTCAGTTCAACGTTTCTGAAACGAACGGCTAAGGTATGGAACGCACTTCCAGCTTCTGTGTTTCCGGCCACGTATAATCTGAGTACCTTCAAGACAAGAGTGAATAGGCATTTTCTAGGCAAGCGGGCTCCAACCTAGACCTCATCAATGCTTAAAAAAAAACTCCATCTTGTTTCTGAGCAGAAAGAAAAAACGTTCTATAGATTTTAGTCTAAATAATTTAATTTTTGCAGTCAAGTTCGGATATAATGCAGAGGTCGATACTGGGCCAGCTGCTGCCAGAAGCTATGGTGTGCTATTTGGAAAATCACGGCTCGGATAAATTCGCACAGATCTTCCTCGGGGAGTGGGACACGCCTGAGGCGATATGGAACTCTGAAATGAGGTATATGAAACTTCATTTTATATGAAAACTAGTTGAAGCCCGCAGCTTCGCTCACGTTAAGTTCAATTTTTCCAACCCCTATTTTACCCCCATAGGATTTTAATTTTCAAAAATTCTTTCTTAGCGGATGCCTAGTCATAATAGCTATCTGTATGGCTTTCAGCCCGATCCGTCCGCGGTTAGAGCTGTACGTTGATATATCAGTCAGTCAGTCAATCAGTCAGTCACCTTTTTCTTTTATACATTTAGATTTTATTTAAGGCAATAAGGCAATGAATAGGAAATTTTTAGCAACATTGAAAAAGAGTCATCTATGAATTGGTTTGATAATTTTCTTAAAAGTAAATCTGATTTTAATTAAATGTAAACTCTGCATACATTAATATGGAAATGTGGAATATACTCTCTTTTTTCTTTTATTCGATGTCAAGATAGTCCTTGACTGGGATCTCACCGGTAAGAGATGATGCAGTCTAAGATGGTAGCGAGCTAACTTGAAGGGGTATGGCAGTGTAGATACAACCTATACCCCTAATCGGTTTCTACACGCCATCGTGCCGGAACGCTGAATCGCTTGGCGGCACGTCTTTAACGGTAGGGTGGTAACTAGCCAAAGCCTTCCACCAGCCAAAAGTGCAGTCTCTCAGTGCAGGGCGTCAAATCACTCATTTGCGACAAGGGTGACATAATTCAAAATCGACGATGAGAGAATTCTCGCGAGAGAGTAATGTTTTGTGGATGCTACGGTCTCGAAACAACACAGCGGCCAACAAAGCGACAGAGCATTAAGTCAGAATCTCTCTCACTCTTATTTTTTTGTGCTTAGCGTAATGTTGTTTTTATAGCAAAAAGTATACATTTTCCACACTAAAATTGGTGAATTTTGAATTATATCACCCTTATCGCAAATGAGCGAAATGAGTGTTTTTTTTTTTTCAGGCGCATGTTAATAATGAAGGTGTCGGCACACATCGGGGAGTTCACGCCGCGGCTGCGCGCGCACATCGCCGCGCGGTACCCCTACCTCGCCATCCCCGCAGTGCTCTACCCGCAGCTGCGCAATGAGCTGTTCTGCAATATGTTCTACCTGCGGCATCTGTGCGACACACAGAAGTTCCCCGACTGGCCTATACCGGACCCGGTAGTTATTACTTTTTTTTTAATAGTCACCTGTAAAAGTAAAATTCACCTGCTTAAAAATATATATTTTATAGTCAAATCATCTATTTTTGAAGAATATCAAAAAGAATATAAAACTCTAATGTCATTATCGATATACACTGCGCTCTCTTTGCAACAGTATAAAAGATTATTGTATCAATATATTTTAACCGCATCATAGCCTCATATGCTTCTCATAGTTCAATTGTAGACAGTAAATTAACCTTTAATTGTTAACTGACAAACCCGCATTTGCACTTTTGCTTATACGCATGTCGGTTCGCCTGTAATTGGGTACCTGAAATGTTTCTATAGATGTAAAGTCTGATTTTTAATTGCGTGGCATTCTGACATATCTTAATGTTACCAGAGATTTAAAAAATCCCACAAAAAAGATATCAAATTTAAACTTAGAAAAATAAATATCAATCGCCGCACATAGATATTTATGACAAATGCCTGACAGATAGTTTGGGGTAAAATCGAACTACAGGTGGTAATACTGTTTTTCATACAAATAACTCGCTCGATTTATAAAATGACAAGTGTCAGAATTCCACCGAATTAAAAATCAGACTATAGTATAATTTTTTGTAATTCTTGTTGGCAAACCAATAAATAAATAAAAAAATATATTTTTTATAATGCGTTTACGCATGTTCAGGTAGGTCTTCTGAAGGACGTGCTGGAGGCGTGGCGGCGCGAGGTGGACAAGAAGCCGTCGTCCATGACGGCGGAGCAGGCCTACGTCGCGCTGGGGCTGGAGCCGGGCCAGCACGACGAGGCGGCCGTGCGCAAGGCCTACTACCGCCTGGCGCAGCAGTTCCATCCCGACAAGAACCCGGAGGGACGGGTCAGTGATGTTTCCTTAGCTCCTCGACAACTTTTTTTTGTACTTAATAGGGTAGTAGTCTGTTTCAATGTCATCATTATTTCATTTCATATTTATTATGGAAAAAAAAAAACATTTTAAAGTAAAAGCATTTTTTCTGAGAAAACACAATTATTAACAAATAATAATCCTATTAATATAATAAAAGCGAAAGTTTGGATGTATGGATGTTTTTTACTCAATCACGTCGCAACGACTGAACCGATTTGGCTGAAAAGCATAGAGACAGATTATAGTCTGGAATAGCACATAAGCTACTTTTTATGCCGTGAAATAAGAGAGTTCCCCCGGGAATAAAAACCTCAATCACCGCGAATGAAGTCGCGGTCATCATCTAGTTTTTAAATACATATCAAAAATTCCAAGGTCGCCGGCGGGATTCGAACCCACATTGCTCGGGACTCGCGCCCTGAAGGTGTTGACCAGATTACACTACGGGCAAGTGTACATGTGTTCATCCTAAACCGCTGGATCGATTTTGATGAAATTTTGTGTGTTTGATTGGGTCCCTGGATGGTTTAGATTCCGATCGGCCCCAATAGGTGGTAATGCCGCAGGATTCCAGCTTCTTTCTACGTTTCAGCAGGCCATCAGGTTCGCTAGTGCTTTTATAAATATTTAAGTCATGGAAGACGGAATCGATCACAGTATACAATTTAAATCTTAGTTACTTTCTTTTGTCTTTGTTACTATTTTGTATTGTTTGGTCTATATTTTTTCAGGATCGTTTCGAGTCTGTGAATCAGGCCTACGAGTTCTTGTGCAGTAGAAACGTATGGACCGGCGACGGGCCCAACACGAACAACATCTTGCTCATTCTACGAACACAGACTATATTGTTCCAACGATATTCTGAAGGTAAGTTACTAGCTGATGCCTGCGACTTCGTCCGCGTGGATTTAGTTTTTTAATTCCCGCGGGAGCTCTTTGATTTTCCGGTATAAAAAGTTTGCCTATGTCACTTTCAAGGTCCTCAACTATAACCATACAAAAAATCATGTCGATCTGTTGCAGCGTGATTGAAAGACAAACCGACAAACACACTTGAACGAAGTCGCGGGCAAAAACGAGTCGGTTGGTAAAGAAGAAATCGACTCAAGTGTAAGCTTAAGGATTCGTATAACAGTTTTTATATTCCCTAGTGTTATCCCCGTACAAGTACGCTGGGTATGGCGCGCTGCTCCGCACGGCGCGCCTCGAGGCAGAAGCGGAGTCGTTGTTCGCGCGCGACACCGCGCTGCTGCCCGCTGCGTGCGAGCTCGCGCACGCCACGCTCGCGTGCTCCGCGCTCAACGCTGAGGAGCTGTGTCGAGAACGCGGCCTCGAGGTACGCTCTGAGTAATGATCCAAATCGAATGAAAAATTTGTAAATATTATATCACAGTAACACTACATGTATAGGGGAAAATAGAGCCCTATTTAAATGAAAATCGTGTCACAATAGTTGCACTTGTATTTATCCAGTAATTACAGCAAATAACATAGTAAAACTTTGGTAAACTGCTTGGACATGCGTTGAGGATGTCCTGCGTGGACGGAAGCTTAGAATATACTCTAGACACCACATGCTCGGGCGGTGGATAAAAGAATAATGAATAACGACGTATGTGGACATGCGTCGTTATTCATTATTAACTTACAATTCCAAACAATATTTAAATAACGTTCTAAGTTTGAACGTCTTCGAATACCGAAGATAAAAGTGGCCAGTCAATAAACCAGCCAGCAGCAGTAAGATCTCTGTGGAGACCGTTAGACTCCACACATGGCATACAAGCGTTTATTTTAAGAAATTGTGTTTTTCTATAAATATCTCTGATTTCTAAACCGATTTGCATGATTCTTTTTTTAATCTTGTTCTTTGTGGTGCACAATAAGGTATAAAATAAATAAATAAAAATAATCGTAACGAAATCAACGTCGTGTTTTGGATGTTTTGAAACAATGTAATATTTAATTCATACACTTTATTTATTTCTATATTCATATTTTATATGAGGAATTGATTGAAAGTCACTCCAATGAGTCAGCTCTATAAATGAGACTAAAAAATACTACCTTGTCAGGTGTTGCAAGAAGCGCTGTCACGCTGCGTGTCAGTATTGGGCGGCAGCAAAGAGGGCAGCACGGCGGCCGCCGTATGCATGCACTGCGCGCGATGCTTCGCAGTCGCGGCGCGCTTCCCGTCGTGTCGCGCTGCAGCGTCGCAGCTGCCGCAACTCTGCGCCGACATCGTACCGCTGCTGAGGCGACCGGTACGTGCTATACCTACTTTCTTATAGAAGTCACTCATGCCCATTTTCACCAACCATAAATCTCAATCATCATAAAAAAAATCATCGCCTAAGTAGAAGTTTTTTTACATAGATATCCCCTAAATATAAACCCTTACCCAATGGTATTTCCACCTTTAGTGTTCTGTAAAGGTTCCTGAAAACGAAATTTACAGTAAGCGTCACCTAACTTAGCTTTGATAACCCGTAAATGTTACGGAACGGCAACGATGGCTGACAAACGTTGCGTCAAATTTTGGCCTTTTCGCTCCCTCCGTGTCTTCGAGAGCACGTTAGCCGTCGGTTCCGCTTATTATCACTAACATTGATTGTGTCTGTTGCACGATAGATGGTTGTTTAACCACACGACCCTCAACTCAAATAAGAATTGGGTACTTTACTGTTGTCAAAATGTCAACATTCATTAACTACAATCGAAAATGTAACATGTAAGAATAACATTTGTAAAAACAGAAAATAAATCGGTCAAGAAACAAATGAAAGCTGTTTTACTGCGACTGTATCCATCTTTTCTAAAACGATATTTTGTACTGAGCTACTGAATTTGTGACACCAAATGTCAGTAGCGCTCTCTCTGTCTAACAGGATACTTTAAAGCTCTATATTTTGGAGACTAGTTAAAATATTAAAAAAACAAAAATGACATTATGTTTTAATATTAAGAAACTTTATTTTAAGTATATATAAAAATTTTGTGAAATACCCAATTCTTATTTGTGCAGGAGTTAGGTGAGACGGCGTGCGCGGGCGCGGAGGCGGTGGCGGCGCTGTCCGCGGACCCGCAGTGCCGGGCGCGCTTCGCCCGCGCGCACGCGCTGCACGCTCTCCTGCCCGCAGTGCTGCGGTACGACTACACGCTCGCCGAGTCCGGCGTGCCCAACGAGGGAGATAACAAACAGGCATGTGGACCTTACCTTTAAAATTATCTCTTTACTGACTAAATAGCTATAAATATACAAATTCATCCTTTTAAAGACTGGCCACTGAAACAAAATTATGCGGCTACTGAAGGATTTTAGGAGATTTTCCTTTACATTTAACTTACATTATACTGTACTACTGAAAGCCAAATTTTTTTTTCTGGGCAAATGTTCTTAAATAGTAACTATTCTAATTTGCCTATTTAGTGTCCAAATCTTAAACTTATTTCAAAGCATTAGAGCATTACTGTGTTTTGACATTTGGAGTATAAACAAAACAGTCTATTAGCGTTTATTGACTTGAATTTTCATTCATATTTAAGTTATGGAAATGTAATTTGAAATGAAATTATGGCAGTTCCAATTTAGATTAAAAAAGTTTTTTTTTTTTAATGTTTGTTCAGTAATTTCTCACTCATCTTGGTCCAATCATAGTCTCCTGTAGTGCAGGTTTCCTCACGATGTTTTCCTTCACAGTTAAAGCAGGTGATATTTAATTGCTTAAATGCACATAGTTTCTATATGTCAGAGATGCTTACCTGGGATCAAACCTTGGCCCCGAAAAGGAGGCTGAAATTTTAACCACTAGGTTATCACCGCTAATGCTGTCATTATTTGTTTAGGAAGTAGCAAACCGCCTGGCGACGCGATGCGTGGCGGCATTGGCGGCATTGTATGGGCCGCACGAGGAGGCCAGCGAAGTGGACGAAAATGTGCGTCAAGCGTTACACGCTTTGCTCACACCACATCTGTGCGAGAAGCTGGACAGCTCCGATACACATGAGGTAAGATGAATTCTATGAAATTAGTAGGAACTAGTCTGTGTCGTTTTGTACTCTATGACAGACGTCACTTTGATTGTCAAATATTGGTCAATTTGTTGCCGCGTAAAATGAATAACTTCTAAAAAATTTTTCTAAAAAGAACGTTATACCTATTTATTTCAGTAAAAAATAACTTTATTTGTATAAAGTTAGCTGTCTTTACTATTAACAATTACCGCTTAATAAATATTTGCGATAGGAGCTTTTTACATTTGTAATGTTTTTAGCTCAAGCTGAACGGGGACTTGACTATGAAATTTTATCTATAGTAATTATTCGATCGCTAGAATAGATGTCCACATCTGGAGATCGGTCTCTTGCATGGACTCCCTCCCTTGTTTCGTTTTTGCGAAGCCTACATTCAGCGGTTCCCTACGACTCGTCTCGTGTCGCCGGTTCACCTAGTGTGGAGTCTGCCAACATTGCGCTTTTCGTTACTATGGGACTCCAACGACAATTGGTTTTTCGCACTATGATTAAATAATATAAAAACTTGACAGCTCCTCAAAACACTAACATCAAATTGGAAAACGCCGTACCTGGTATGGGACAACAGCACGCGCGCAGAATTACAAGAGGCGCTCCGCACGCGGCCCGTGGGCGAAGACGAGCCGCTGGTCCCGCTGTTGCAGTACTCCGCGCACGAGGGGCTGCTGTCTGTCGGTGGTGTCTATTTGGACATTTACAATGAACAGCCGGATTTCCCTATTGAGGTATGATTCATCATCCTAGTATAGATAGTTCAACTCATCTTGGCGCGCGGCGTTATGTGTGCGTGTGCTTGTAAACATGCAGTTTTAATTTGTGTGGCAATGACGCGGCGGCTGCCTATTCGTCCTTTTGTCACGCACACACAGTTATTGACTGTACGCAGGCTTTACGCACACATGGCACCGCGCGCCAAGATGAGTTGAACTATCTATACCTATTTATTATTTTTTATTATTTTATACATGATAGATTTCGTGTTTTTGTGTGATTCTGTTTTTATTTAATTTATGTAATCCTAGCTGACGCCCGCGACTTCGTCCACGTGGATTTAGTTTTTAAAATCCCGCGGAAACTCTGATTTTCCGGGATAAAAAGTAGCCTATGTCGCTCTCCAGGTCCTCAACTATATACCTACCCAAGCGAAAAATCATGTCGATCCGTAGCTCTCTTGCAGCGTTATTGAAGGACAAATCAACAAACAAACACACTTTCGCATTTATAACATTAGTAAGGAAGTAGGGATTTTTGACATTTTGACAAGGCTTTTGTAAGTCGGAATCGAGGAAATAAACAATACAATATAATTACAATATTACAATATAATTAACATTATCATTTCGACCGATAGACGTCCTCTGCTGGACATAGGTCTTGTGAAATGATTGCCATAGAGTGACAGAACGCGGTGCTGTGCCGCCTGTATCCAATGGCTGCCAGATCGCCTAAGATCGTCTGCCCACCTAGTGTGGGACTACCAATCACCGAAAAGGAGGTAGAAGTCTTAACATCTAGACTATAAGCTGCTCTATAATTTGTGGATAAATAAAACAATATTGTTTCCAGAATCCCCAACAATTTGTCTTGGACCTGCTCAAGTTTATTCAAGAGGAGACTCAAGCTGACGTGGTGGAGGAGAAAGCTGAACACATCACGTTGGCTTTAAATGCTCTCGCCAATTGTATTATAAAAAATCCAGGTAAAGTCCCCAATTTAACTTATTTTATTATGATTAATGATTTACAAGTTAAGACAGTGTTAAAAATTTGAGCTGAGCTTAAACTCTGAGCCAAGTCAGAGCACATTCTATAGAACGTTCTCAGCCTCAGACTGAATCGTCATTTCGCTGCCAGCTGAGATCGCTTTCAAGGGCTGTCTAGTGATCGAATTAAAAAAACATACTTAAGTTTACAAAACTTAGCTCCAAAGTAATTAAACTTTTTCTTGTTACGAGTCTAGCAAGAGTGTACTGGTATAGGGTTTAAATTGTAACCTATGAATAGGTTTGACATTTTGACACATTTTCAAAAGTTTGACATTTTGATACAACTGTCAGCTCTTTATTCCTTGGTTTTTAAACGTTACTAGTGAAATAGGCCCTAATATTTGTCATATTGAAGCCTCAATAGCCCAACGGTTACAGGTGCAAAGGTCGCAGGTTCGAACCCCATCCGTTGCAATATTGTCGTATCCACTCCTAGCACAAGTTTTACCGCTTATTTGGAGGGGATAGAAGGATATTAGTCAACTTCAGCTTGGCTAATGTTCTTTAAAAAAAACTGATGATTTTATTGTCAGGTGTAGAAATCCAGTGCATCGGACACTTCGGTCTAATATTCGGTCTGATGTCCGCCCGAGCGTTGCCTCAGGCTTCGGAAGCGGCGGTGGCGGTGGTGGGCGCCGCGGCGCGCAGTCGGGAGTGCGTGGAGGACGTGGCGGCCGGCGCGCTGCTGGGACACCTGCTCCCGCTGCTGGCGCCCGCGCGCCCCGACGCGCTGAACGCGCTCTCCGCGCTGCTCACCGCCACGCCGCTTGTGCGAGAGGCCTTAGCTAAAGGTACGTGAAGTAGGTAGGTTAGGTAATGGTAGTCTGGTGGGAGGCTTTAACACTTCTACCTCCTTTGGTTGCTAGACCCCCACTAGGCGGACAGACGATCTTAGGCGATCTGGCAGCCGTTGGATGCAGGCGGCACAAGATCGTGTTCTGTCACTCTGTGGCAATCATTTCACAAGACCATGTCTGATGGAAGGTTTTGGCTGTGGCTAGTTACCACCTTACCGTCAAAGAAACCGATTAGGCACTGCCATACCCGTTCCAAGTTAGCCCGCTACCATCTTAGATTGCATCGTCACTTACCATCAGGTGAGATCGCAGTTAAGGGTTATCTTGTCATTGAATAAAAAAAAGGTATGTAAAATGTACTTGTTTTCGATTCAGGGAGTATAATTACGCTATAGAAAGCCTTCCTAACGGCCTTAAGAACTTCTATATCTATCTCGCCCATTGCTTTTTGAAAGAGATTACGAATAAACTCGGAAGCGATTTTAAAGCATGCTAAAAATGTATTTACTTTGAGAGCCTGTGTGATAAAGAGCCTGTGTTTAAAAGAAAAAAAAAATGACGCAAGAATTTTTTGCATCTCACTCCATTATATTTATTTGCGAACTTTCAAATACATCAGACACATTATAGGTTCTTAATTAAATCAAAACTACGTTTGTATGGACTCCATGAAAAATAATGTGCAATTGAGTTATTCAATGAGCTGCTTGATTACAGGTGCTGTGATATACTTATTAGATTTATTCTGCAATTGTAAAATACCGGAAATAAGGGAAATGGCAGTGGATCTGCTAGCGCGTATGATGGCTGACAAATTACATGGACCAAAGGTAACATTATACATATATACCTTCTATACATACTACCTTTAGAGCCTCTAAAAGCTTTATAGCGTTGCGTTACTTTATCGCATTTCCTTTTGTTTTTGTTATATATGATACTAGCTGATATTGATTTTCCAAGGTAAAAAGAAATATCTTCTGTCAATGAAAGAATGACAACAAACTCACATTATTACATTTATCATTGAAATTTCGGGTATCTTTTACAAATAGTAAAAAAAAGTCTGTTTTTGTACTCAGTTCTTCTAAACCAAAAAAACTTTTGATATAGTTTTAATATTACGGTTTAGGTTTAAAAATTAAATACTCGAAAACTCGAGGCTGAAACTACGTAGAGTATGATGTAGTAAAATGAACCGAGTTTCTTGCTGGCTCTTCTCGGCAGGAAAGGCATTCCGAACCAGTGGTAGATTCATTGGCGATTCAAAAGTGCTTGTAAAAGTTTATTTGAATAAAAAAAAATGTTTATTTCTATTTCCTGAGAGCCTAGTTCCCGTGTATTGCACAGGTCCGTCTGACGATATCGCGGTACGTGCCGAGTGTGTTCGCCGAAGCGATGCGGGAGGCGGGCGCGGCGGGCGCGCTGCACACCTTCGACGCGGCGCACGAACATCCCGAACTAGTTTGGGGCGACGAGCTCAGAGCGCGCGTGCGGGCCAACCTGGCGCAGTTGCGGGACAGGTGAGCCTATACATTACTATTTATATATATCACCGTAAAATTGCTTGGACACATAACGGCCTACCGTAAGACCGACAAATCAGGGTCAGCCTTCGGAAAGTTGACAATTTAACGCGCGACAGATTGTGATTAAACACTTCGCTAGATTATAAATCTACCGAAAAATAATGCGTTAAATTGTAAGCAGTATGTTACGGTTCACAATCTTTCGACAGTTCACAATCTCGGGAGATAGATTATAATCTAAGGTTATTTAAAATTTTACGATGACAGATATATTTATTACGATCGTTACCGTTATTAATGGCTGTTTTATTTTGTTATTTAGATTACTCTTGTCTTAGCCAATAGGAGAAAATATTGATCGCATCAAAACTTGGTGCTATTGTACGAATTTTGGTAGTTTGTGGAAGACTAATTGAATCATTTTCTGGTATTGATAGGCATTATACGAACCAAATCCGAGACCCATCAGTATTATTCGAAGACCGCGACGCGACGGAGACGGGCGAAGAGGCGTGGGCGCCGGCTGGCGAAGTGGTCGTAGGCGGCGTGTACCTCAAACTGTTCCTGCAAAACCCGACCTGGAGCTTGCGAAGCCCCAAGCGATTCCTACAGGAACTCCTCACCGAGACGCTTGCATCGTTGCACAAAGACTCTTCCGAGGTAAGCAATGCGGGATTTCAAATTCAAAATCCAAAATTATTTATTTCCTGTGCCTCTTATGTCAATTCAATGCCGGTTTTGTGTTGAGAAATCGAGTTTGTACCAACACAGTAATTGTATCTCAAAATGACGGCTCGTGCAATCGTTGAACTGTTGATGATTGGATTGCATAGTTTTCTTAATTGATTTATTAATTATATATCTACGATCTGCAATTCCTATTATAACTGGAATTGTACCACAAATATGTTTAAGCTAACACATAGAATTGTATAAGTAAATAGAAAATTTTTTGAGATAGACCCAGAATCAAAGAGGTCTATATGGTTTTTTAGCCACCTCCAATAAACAAATATGATAAATGAATAATAATATTATTATTTATAATAGTACCTACCTCACAAGCCAGCGTAAAGTGCAAAATTTTTTGATCACCATTCATTCCTATAAACATGGAAAGGACTTCAATCAATTATCTAAAAACCAACTTCCCTGGCTTCGCTCACACTTGACTTCGACTTTTCAAACCCCTATTTTACCCCTTTAGGGGTTAAATTTTCAAAATCCTTTCTTACGTCATAATAGCTATCTGTATGCCAAATTTCAGCCCGTACCGTCCAGAGATTTAACCTGTCGTTAATAGAGCAGTCGGAAGTCACCTTTTCCTTTTATATATTTAAGAAGAAGAAAAAGACTAAATTAATACGTGTGCAGGGCAGCAGAGGGGACACGTGCGCGCGTGCGTTGGCGGCGTTGCTGCGCGCGCGGCCCGCGCTGTGTGAAGCGTGCGCGCAGCTCGGGGAGCTGCCCCGTCTCGCTCGCTTGTTACCCGCGTGCCCCAAACATGCAGTGCCTGTACTAGCTGCGCTGGCGCAGACTCAGGTAACAGAGAGTATCATTGTATTTACTGACTACCCCCAGCCTAGGAATAACACCACTCGGATGACACTGACAGAAGAGCGTGAGTGGGGTAACTGCAAATACAACTATCTGTCAAGTGATGTTTCTAAAGATGGCGACGCAAGATCCATAACAGATCCTTGTCATACATTCAGTCACCCATTAACATACCTGACATTGACGAGTTTCTTGACAAGACTGACGTATGTCAATTTTTTAAGGTTTCAATTAAAGATTGAAGAATTTTGGGATCTCGTCCATATATTTTAATTAACCCTTTTCCTTTTTTAATACCATTCTTAGATATTATGTCCTTTCAAGGGTACAAATATTATAATCTACGAGATTAGATGCCTTACTCGTACTAATTATTTTATTGAATTTTTTTTTTTTGTGAAATCAGGCATGTGTAATGGCGCTCAGTCAGACAGACGTGATGTCGGGCCTGAAGACCGCGGTGAAGACGTGTCGCGAAGTGGTGGGTTCGGCGTGTGACGCGCTCTGCTCCATATTCAACAGCACCGTCAACACTGACAAACTTGTGCTTCAGGTACGCATTTATTGGTTCAGGAAGACTTCCTACATTTTTGAACAATATCTGTGGATATTTTCCACTGCCCTAACTGGGTACTACACAATTAAACGACAGTAGAGCACGGGAATTAAATTTATTACTGATATTATCCAATTTTACACGATACACAATGCTGTTCCAATATTATCCAATTTTACACGATACATAAGTCTACTAGAACGTGCAGGGCGCGCGCAGGCCATCTCCCTGTAGCTGTGACGCTTCAAGTTCTTTCAGATGTTTAGTACTTATTTAGAACATTTAAAGTTTCCTCGACTGATATTTTCGTGTTGAACATAATTATTGTAATACTTACATGTATTAGTACATTGAAAAGTTCAAGTAAGATTACTTGTACTTTTTCGCGCCACCGATATGTATCACAAGCTCACACACTACGGTTAGGCTGAAGCGCGCTTCATGTAGTGTTCCGTTGGTACAGGCACTGGAGTCGGAGCTGGTGAGCGAGCTGCTGTCGGTGCTGGAGGCGCGCGGCGTGGAGGGCAGCGCGGCGGCGCGCGTGGTGGGCGCGCTCAAGGCCATGTGCCGCGGCGGCGCGCACGCCGAGCGCGTGCGCGCGCTGCTGGCGCGCTCGCCCGTGTGGGAGCAGTACTCCGCGCAGCGCCACGACCTGTTCATATCCGCGCCCCAACACCATTCCATTGCTGGTGAGTTGCTACACATATTATCTTTGGGACTTCACATGTGGACTTCACATGCTTCGGTTTTGCCTCTATCCAGCGGCTCCCTGCGACTCGTCTGACTTCGGTAGTCCACTTGGTGGGTAATCTGCCAACACTGCGCTTCTCGATGCGATATTAGAAAACTGGTTTTTGCCCGTGGGGTTAGGTTTTCAAAAATACCGCGGGATATTTCTGTTTACCGAGATAAAAGGTAAACTCTGTCACTCCGGATCCTCCCGGCAACATTAGAAATCGTATAGCTCTTCACTGGTCTTCACCAGATCATAAAGCTCTTCACTGGTCTTCACCAGTGAAGAGCTATGTCATCATCATCAGCAATCCATAAACGACCGCTGAGCGTAGGTTTCAGATAAGAATTAAAGGCCTCCACCACGCTGCCCCAATGAGAATTGGCAAACTTCATACACATTTGGCGAACTCTAAGGCGTGCAGGTTCCCTCGCGATGTTTTCCTTCACCGTAGAAGTATCTGATATTTATTTGCTTAAACGCATTAACTCTAATTAAAATGTCTCATACAGTCCTATTCACTAAGATATCCACTTTCTTGACGCTATGTAGGAACGAACTATAACAGTTTATATTTTACGCAGCGGCGCCGCAGACCGCGGGCTACCTGTCCGCGCCGCCGTCCGCCCCGCCGGCCCACCCGCCGCCGCTCGACTGACCGACTCACTCTCTCTCACCGAGCTCCCCTCACTCACTCTCCGCCGAGACGAGTGTACTGCTCACCAGCACAGAGATCTCATGTTCTTGATTACTTCCATACACTTTCGCTCTTACCAAACTTGGATTGGTCTCGGCTCCTGAATCTTCTCGGTTCCGAAGGCGAAACTTACGATCTTGCCAAAAAAGAATAGAATTAAATAGGGGCGCCACTATCGCTAATTTATCTTATCTAGCAACCCAAAGAGTAACAATTCAAAATGTGGCAACCCGAAAATCTCTCGGGTAAATTCGAAGTACAGCTACAGATAGTTTTGTTAATATAATTTAGACAATTTAACGCAAATTAAAAAAAAATGTATTCCAATTAATATAGAGTTTTCATTAAAGAAAAGAATTCGTTTCGTTTCTAAATTTTTTTGCCAAGCTGTACTCGTTAATATACGGATTTCCTCCGAGACATACTAGAGAATGTATCTAGTCTTTGCGGAACCCGTAGCTAAGTTTCGACCGGCCATAAAGTTTGGTACGATCGATATGAGATGTTGCAGAGCCCATTTATTTATTATTTTCTTGACATTCCTTCCAAAACTACAAACGGATTTAGAGAATTCGACTGATAGTATGTATTATACGTTTCAACATAACTTACTCACTAAAACAAGTTTATTACGAAAAAACATACGAATGATTTTAACCGTGATTTAGCTTTAGGGAGCATTTTGTCCTTGTTAATAATGTTTCTATATCAATATAAATAGGCACTGTCATACTATGGAAGAATCTAGCGTTTTGTAATGAAGTGTAAATTACGATACGTTACTTTTAAAATGTTGGTCTTTTAATGCTTATAAAATCAAATCAAAAATATAAATATTGTATAATATTTTCTTTTTCGTTTCTAAGAAAATATGCCATAAGTGCTCGAAATTTTCCTGCAAAATAAAATATTTATCGTAACGCTAATGTAATTTTGGTGTTTATTATGTAATATAAGAATGTAATATACTACAATCTACTGTTTCATTGGAAAAAAAAAACTTGAAACTGCCCATTCGCGATAACTTTACTATACATAACATTCTAAATTAATATAATACGAATTTTTAATGTAAACTCATGCATATTGCTTTATTATTATTGTGTTATTATACTATGCTATTGTTATGTATTGCAGTGTCGGCGTTTTTGGAATTCTATTATCTGTCAAAAATATCGTCAAAATGTCAAATGTCCTAATTGTCGCTTTTAGGCGTGCCAACTGAGCGTAGACTGTTTCGCCAGTGATGTCAAATGTTAAATTTCTTGTTAATTCAACGCAACAGTTAAAGGTTAATAGTTCAACGGTTAAAGGTTAAACTGAAAACTGAATGGTCGTAGGTTCGAATCCCACCAGTTGCACTACTGTCGTACCCACTCCTAGCACAAGCTTTCCGCTTATTTTGTGGGGATAGGAGGATATTATTCAACTTCAGCATGGCTAATATTCTTTTTTGTAAAAAAAAAAATCACATGTACCAGTGCACAGAGAGAAGCAAAGCGTGTTCATTTTTTTGACAGGTTAGAACATTGCCTCAGGCATTTCTTTGGTATCACGGTTTTATGCAAATACATTAGGTTGTTACACAAAGTCTTTAGTAGCACATTGGGTACCAATTCAGATGATCACAACCTAACCTAAACCGTGTACTATGTCGTATATATACTGTATCGTGTACTATACAGACCTGTTCATTTGGATATTCCCGTCAGAACAGGATAAAATTACTCTAAGATAGATTGTGAACATTCTTGTTTAATACATAAATCTTTTTTATTATTTACAATATTCATCTGAATTGGCACCAAAACACGACACTTTGCAAAATATTTTTCTTCTATTAATTTTATTATATTCGGAAAAAATATAAAGAGTATGTAGATGCAAAAGATTTTTGCCACAGATATTTACATACATAACAATTATGTATCTATATAATATTTATTTTTAATAATTATCATCACACACCATATCATAAAAAAAGTTGCGATTTTTATATTGTACTTATGTTTTAATCACCAAAAATTATAATATAAATCGTTTATAAAAGATATAAAGTATTAAATGCTCAGAGTATATTGTTTTATTACTATAGTGGCCGATAACACAGATCAAGTTTGAAAGCGGTATTTTGAAGAGAAAATATTATAAATACTGGTTTTTCATCGTAGCATGGTGCGGGTAGCGCGTAAATAGAACGTAACTTATTTTGTACCATATTGTTGCAATGATAAGGTTCAAATGACGAAAATAGATTTTCTCAAAAAAAAGTAGTCTCAATAGATTTTAATAGTGCTAATTTGATTCCTATGACTGCGACCATGTGGTACAAAATAATTTACGTTCTATTGACCTATCACCCCCATGATGCTCCAACGAAAGAACTGTAATTAAATAGTTTTCATTTGTTTCTACTTTTTCATAATTATTATTATTTTATTTCTTCAAAAATGCGATCTACTTACAAAGCGGTCGCATCATTGTAATTTTCAAATTGAGATAGAGTTCTTGCCAGGCTTTTTATATTATTCCTTTTATTCCTTAGACTGAAATCGTCGGCATTTTTGTCATGTCAATTTTTAAAGTAATTTTCAAAGAAATTATTATGATACTAAAAACAAAAGTAATCCTACTACAATGTAAACTTAACTAATTTTAAGGCTCGGTTTAGCGTTCGCCTAAATTCAATATTTGTAATGGATTGTATGAAAGTTTGTCTTGTACGAATATTAGTGTGATATTACTATTATATTAAAATTAATATTAATGTTGTATTTGTTAGTCATATCATAGTGATAAGTAAATGAAAAGTATAGGCTGCGTTTACACTGCAGGTCGAATTATAGCACTTGTCTTGAGTCATTGAAAAACTAGGTGATTTAAATTCTCTCTATTCTTCACGCTCTAATCAAGCGTGTTTGACAACAGAATTTGTTGCTCAAGTGCATATTTACATGTGATAATCGCCGCCCAAATTTCTTATAAATGCAAAGCAACGCACTTTCGTGGACAAACAAACATTTAAATATTTTCGGGAATCTCGAGAGCATCCAAATACCAAAATAAGCTCTCCTTCTATACTGGTCCGACAATCTAATCTTAGAAATTACGGGTATTCTATGGAACATGACGCCATTGGATAAAATAAGTCTCTTTTTGTCTTTGTTTCTTAAATTCCATAAACAAAGGAGATACTGGAATATAGGGTCTGAAATGTACCGTATTCTTTCGGGTTCCGATCAGAAACTGGTAGTATTTAATACCGAACGAAATTTTTTCGATACATCTTTTTTTTATACAGATCAGACAAGTGCATAACCGCTGTAAGACAAATGCGTTAAATATATAATGACAAAATGAAGTGTGTAAACGTATCAAGCAATTTTTCTGTTGCTCACAGTACGTCCTAATTGTTTTAATGATATGATTAAAAAAATTGCTGCGGTCATACCCATCGTGTGTACCTGGTTGCATAAAGTTTCCTTTCTTAGTTTAAGCTTGCTATGTAATATTTTCTTATATTGGCAAAGTTGTTATAGATATGCGTAGAGACTACAATAACCAAGACTCGAGGCACTGCTAGAATCTGTTACAAGTTTTAATGGTTGGTTTTAACCGAAAAAAGTTAGGCCTCAAAGGACTGGAATCAAGGCCGTAAATAAATAATTAAAATAAAAAGAAAAAGTTTGCTAGCTATAGTACATTTATCTCACGAAGTTACTTGTGGTTACGTCGTGTACATGCACATTGCGTAAGTGTGCGTGCCTTTTAGGAGCCTAGGTGGGAGCGGTCAGGCGCTAGCAAGTTCTCGCCTACACTTATACAGACAACACGCACATAACCATAAACCACGCGCCCTCATGAATTGAAAGAACTATACCTACATATTTTTTTTATAATTTTTAAACTTTGCCGATTTAAGAAATATTGATCTATGGTCATACTCAATTATAAAGCTGGATACACACGTGCGATTGAATGGAATGTTTAAAATGCGATGGCAACATGTGATGTTACGGAGAAACTGAATGTTTAATATTTTTATATTTAGCAGTAAGCTATACATGTGTAATGTAAAGTAATATATGGAATTCATATTATAATACGGTTTTTTATTTAATAAGCCTTTCCCACTATATTTATAATAACTAGCGGCCCACGCGTTTACGTGGTTTAAGCTTTTACATTTAACCCCTTTAAGGGGGTGTAAGGTAGTGGCCTTTGGGCTTTTAATTTTAAGTAGGTTAGGTTCCCTCAATAGGTTAATAGTAACCTATTGAAGGAATAACTTACTCCCTAGGGTATAGACCCCAGGGATATTTCATCTTTTAAAATCTCTAGTTCCATACACCGGATTAAGCTGTGCGTTGTCTATCAGTCCGTATCAATATCACGGTAATAATAAAAATTGCAAATATTTATTCCAATCTTTATTTTTAAGTAATATTTACAAGTTTATTTCCACATTTGAGGGCCTATTTCTCAATCGCAAAGAAAATACGCTAGATCGCTAAAAAGATTATCTAAATTCTAAAACAGGTACGATCATTGGGATTTGTACTGATCTCCAGTTACTGACACAGTCACCAGCAAACGCTTTATGTCTGGCTAGATACATTATTCTTTCATATCGATCCAACGCCGAAAATGTTTACACGGCTTGTATCATGCAAGCGACTACACATATTTTACACAACGCTGTCGACTGTCATTGGATTGGATCAATGAAAATCTGCCTTTACTGTACCTTTACAAAATCACCATTTCGTATTTGAGATCATAGGAGTTTATATTATCTAAATATAAAATAATTGCGTAATATCACTCTTGCTTCAAAGTACAATGCAACCACAAACGACACTGCGTTTGTCAGATAGCGGCGATGATTGATCCATGGATTCAGTCAAGTCTGTATGAGGGTCGAGGGCTGAGCGGTGTAGTGGTTCGTGGGCGTCGTGAGCGGCCGCTCGTACATCTTGCCATTCCGCCACTTGCCTCTGCGAATTAGATAAAATTTTGGCTAAAACACTGCAACATTTTTAAGAGAAATTCCTATTCATAGTACTTAGTTTACCTATTTAGCTAAGAAGTTCTCACATTTTAGGCTAGGTGTTCCTACACCAAAACCACGAGCGTGTTTTGATTTGGCTCGAACGGAACATAAAAATCACTCGTTTGCTGTAAGTACCTAACACTGTTTTCTCTCAAAAATTCAGATTTTTCAAACAATGTGTCTAAAGGTTTCAATTGAGGGCCTAGCGCTTAGTTTTTGAAAATTTTATAGTAAAGTATTCTATAAGTACTTTTCAACTACCTACCTAATGTAAAATTGAAATGAAATGTAAAATTGCCATTTCATCTATAATACTTTTTATAGATGAAATGGCGATTTTTTTTAAATCAATAGTTACCGTTATAATCACTACTTTTTTGGGATAAAACTTTGCAAAACAAAGTTTGCATTTGAGGGATATGTCTTGATGTAAATCTCTCGTTTTAACTTTGTCTTTAGCCTGAGCAGAGTCACAGTACACCCTCTTGTCACGCCCGAGATTGTCGTCTTAATTGCAAGTTAGGGCAATCATTTAAGTACAGTGTACAGGTACCTCATCAAATTGCGCACGTATCGGCTGAACGGCGGCGCGTCGGTGTTGACGTCATCGGGCTGCGTCAGAGACAGGTAGTGGTCGGCGCTCGCACACAGCAGCTCGTCCAGCGTGGCGTGCAGCTCAGAGAACGTGGGTCGGGAGCGTGGCCGAGCGTTCCAGCACGCCAGCATTAATTGGTATCTGTATAAAGTTCAATCCGTTAGAATCTTAGTTTATTTGAATGAAAAAAGAACATCTACCTAAAGGTACACACTTGCATTGAAAGCGATTGGGACAAGAGTGCGTGGTGTATCTTTATGAATTGAACCAACTACACTGTCGTTGGTTTAGATTACCCAGCAGATCATGATTAAATACCAGGATGCTATGATGGTGAAGAGTTACTCACAGTGCCGCACTACAGTTTTGTGGTCTTGGCATTCGGTATCCCGCGGCCAGCAAGCGCGGTAGTCGCGCTGCGCTCACGCCGGCGTAGGGCGCCCCGCCCACCGACACCACCTCCCACATCACCACGCCGAACGACCATCTAACAACAAATAAATCTCAATTTCAATAAAATGTACATGCAGCTTAACTGACATTAAAACTTCGTCGGAGGATGCCTTATTTCACCCTCTGTCTTCTAAATCAGCACCGCACGCCACCAAATGCAATTTGACCCTCCACCTGGGTGCCTGGACCACATCGACCAACCGCTGTTCCAGATCTTTTTTCCACGTACCACCAAACTATTGAACCAACTCACTTCGACGGTATTCCCAGTTAATTACAACATTCAAGGGACGGACCAACAAACTGAAAAGCCGGCAACACATTGGTAGTGTATCTGGTGCTACAAATGTTCATGGGCGGCGATAATCACTAACATTAGGTGACCCGCCTGCTCGTTTGCTCGCTATTCATATAAAAAAATGCCTAATTTCTTTTAACGAGGAAGAAGACTTCATGAGGAAACCTGTATGCTTGAGGGTTTTCCATAAAGTGTATAAAGTCTGCCAATCCATCAACTTGGCCAACATGGTGAACTATGGCTAGAATCCTTCTCATTCGAGAGAAGAATAAGCCCAGTAGTGGACCGGCGATGGGGTAAGCGTCAAGATGACTGACCAAAGTGACCAATCAGCGTCAAATTTTTCCAGCATTTAGTACCTATTTAGTACTATTTAATACCTTTGTTTAAATATTTAGTACCTCAATAGTAACAGAGAAATTTAATTTACTAAGTGGTCAGCCATCTTGACGTCAAGATGACTGACCACTTTTGAGTTTCCCCATAAGGGCTTAGTATTGTGCATATGTTTCTGCACTATAATTTAGTACCTATTTGGTACCTACACATATATTTTTTCCAGAATTTTTTGACAAAAAATAAAGATTTTATGAATAGATCAAGTTTTTCTATACAAATAACACTATGAAGTATGCAATGAGAACGAAGGGAAAAACTGCCAAGTTTTCACTACAGATGTCGCTCGTAATGCTCAGCCATGAATAAACGTACATAATTATAAGAAACTAGTTGATGCCCGCGACTTCGCTCGCGTGGATTTAGTTTTTCCCGCGGCAAAGAGGGTACTTACGGGCCCTTAACTTAAGACTACTTGTTACTTTGTGTGTTTATCAGTCTATATAATTATGTAAGTGTTTATCAGTC
This sequence comes from Hipparchia sbordonii, assembly GCA_038048805.1. Classification (NCBI taxonomy): domain Eukaryota; kingdom Metazoa; phylum Arthropoda; class Insecta; order Lepidoptera; family Nymphalidae; genus Hipparchia; species Hipparchia sbordonii. The sequence goes on from CM076113.1 coordinate 3,575,475, forward strand.
TATATAATTATGTAAAAACTAAATCCACGCGAGCGAAGTCGCGGGCATCAACTAGTTTCTTATAATTATGTACGTTTATTCATGGCTGAGCATTACGAGCGACATCTGTAGTGAAAACTTGGCAGTTTTTCCCTTCGTTCTCATTGCATACTTCATAGTGTTATTTGTATAGAAAAACTTGATCTATTCATAAAATCTTTATTTTTTGTCAAAAAATTCTGGAAAAAATATATGTGTAGGTACCAAATAGGTACTAAATTATAGTGCAGAAACATATGCACAATACTAAGCCCTTATGGGGAAACTCAAAAGTGGTCAGTCATCTTGACGTCAAGATGGCTGACCACTTAGTAAATTAAATTTCTCTGTTACTATTGAGGTACTAAATATTTAAACAAAGGTATTAAATAGTACTAAATAGGTACTAAATGCTGGAAAAATTTGACGCTGATCGGTCACTTTGGTCAGTCATCTTGACACTTACGGCGATGGGTTGAGGAGAATGAATCAATGACGTAAAGAGAAGCTGTCACTTTTCCTATTCGGTGATAGGCGACGGCACCTTACAACCTTACATCACGCGAGATAGTTATAAATAAGATAACATTACGAAACTAAAATGGAGATCGACGAACTAAATACATATAAAATATTAATTAAGTGCATAATATATTTTTATATAAACATACAACTCATTTTTAATTCATCACTAATGAAATATTTTAAATTCAAAAGACGTTTCTAGAAAAAAAATTAAAACTGTAATCAATTATAATACCACAAAAATGTCAATTTTAATGCTACGAGGATTAATAATAAATTACTCATACAAAAGACATCAACGAGCGCGACGATTATAATATGTTATTTTAACGGCTAGTCGATTGTGAAATGCTACATCAATCATTGAGGTACAGTTTCCATTGTAGTGATTGACTGAATTTATGACGTTCTTGAAGCGTCAATGCTTTTAAGGCAATAGAGAGAGAGAGTGTCGACCAATCAGAGCTGATTGCGATTATCAGAAAGTGGCAATCTTTTTTAGATAATCAGATTTTATAATCCCATTAACAAATGATAAGAAAACCACTTACACGTCCGTCTGTGTCGTATAAATCCTATGCGTTAAAGACTCCAAAGCCATCCATTTCACCGGCATCTTGCCGTTGCTCTTCTGCTTATACTGGTTTTCTTGATACACGTCTCGCGAGAGACCAAAATCAGCTATTTTTAGTGTTCTATCTGCAGTTACTAATATATTTCTAGCTGCAAGGTCCCTATAAAGAAATAGAAAAGTACATTAAGTGGGTACGATGTTTTTTTATTCGACGACAAGATATTCTGATTTCTGACTTAAGTAATCCATTAATACCATGTTATGCATTAATGGACTATCTGACATAAGTAATGACAATGTATGTGGACGTATATCGATCGATAAGAAGATTAATAGACTACTTTACTCAAGACACTTGTATATTACTCGTATTTTAATGTATGTGTGTGACCTACAGGTTACACCTGCACTTAAGTAACATGTGTACACTTTAAGCGTAACTTAAGTTCAATAATATGATTCATAAGAATCTTTACTTAGAGGTTGCCGATCTCTGCGATCTACTTCTTTTTTAATCACTCACCTATGGACTACGCGGTTCGAAGCCAGGAACTCCATGCCCATGGCAATTTGCCGGCAGAAGGAAAGCAAGTCGAGCAATGTTAGCTCCGTGTCACAAATTCCTTCCACCTCGTAGAGGCGGTTCGCAACAAACCTCGAGTCCGGTTTGTTTTTGAACAGGTCGATGCGGTAGTTGGTGACTTCTTTGTTGTTGTTGTAATATTTGGCATTGCGCCTTGACAGCATCACATCCCAAGAGCATCTGGGGATAATCAGTTTTGTTAACCGACTTCTTTTAATCTATAGATAACATATTCAAAATGAACGTAGAAGAATTGCCAGCTTTATTTCCAGTCTAAAAACAAATCTTGCCTCCATTTTGAATGTGGAAAGGCGGAAAAAGTAACTTTATATGATCAAGTTATTTCTGCTATTGCGTTGCTTTCGTAATCTCTGGATGGCTTGGTTATTGGTCGCAAATAAAGTTGCGTAATTTTTTGCACGTCCATATTTAACAAGTTATTATTATAGTAGGTAGGTACAATTATTTTTAAAAAATAACATTAAAACAGTTTCTCAAAAATTATTTTCAGTATGAGTGAGTCGTAATGAGTGAACTTTTCATGTCTATCTATTCCGTCTTTATGGTCGATTCTGTCCATAATTATTTTGTCAGTATAAATAAGAATGTTCATATCTTCTCGCAGTTCTACAATAGAACGGTGAAAGAAGAACTTGGTTGTAAAGTTCCAGGGCACATTCTCCAAAGCCATAAGCACTCGACGTTACATCAGTATGCACTGTACATCGAGCAGTACTAGGTACCTGAGGTAGGTCAAGAGGTCGCCCCGACTGCAGTACTCTGCCACGATGAGCGGTCGCCGTCCGCTGCAGCACCCCACCAGGCTCACCACGTGCGGGTGAGCTCCGACGCTCTTCATCAGCTCCATTTCCGCACGAAACGAGCGGATCTCCTCCAGGGATGGGAAATCTAATGAGGTTAGACAAGCATCTATTATGATTTATTTCAATACCTACTGGTTACTTGCATGGAACTTCATTCTGAAATGGTTGGCTATGGCCTGAGTATTAGATAGGGTATTTAATTTTAAATATTTGCAATAAATAAAATTTAAATTTGTCAATTTTTGAGACAATAATTCCTTAGTCAAGTGCCAATGGTTTGGATGATATCTTTTATTATTTTAAATTCAAACATACTAGGTACATGCCACATTATGAATAGTCGACCGAATTTTGCGGAAAGTGAGAGTAGCCGCGAGGATGTGAGATATTTACAGGGAGTGATTTAAAAAAATACGTTTACAAACCTTTTAGCATTTTAACAGCTACATTCTTGCTAGCAGGCGCCAAGGTCCCTCGCCGCACGACGCCAAAGGCACCTTCTCCTATAATCTCATGCAGGAGCAAACGTTCAGGACGAATTTCCCATTGGTCTTCCGAACCAGATTCGAGGACGCCTGCGTCTTTGTCATTATCTTCCGAAATTTTCTCCAGGACACCCTGTTAATTAAGATGAACTTTCAAGTAGTTTCTAGGTAGCGAGAATAGATAATATTGTATGCTTGCCAAATTCATAAAATGTGGACTATAAAATCATTTTTCCGCCAAAACTTTGTTCTATTGAATAGTCTTATTTAACAGTTCAACGAGTCAACGTCTCTTGCTAGTAAAAATTTAATTGTACTCGTATCTGAAAACTGATGGAACTTAGAAGTTAAGTGCTATATAGGTATGGTCCTAGACTTACCGGAAAATATATTTTAGAACACCGCCTAGCGGCCAGTCTCCTGCGCACGTACAGTATGAACATGAGCAGCGCGCTCATTGTAAGCAGCGCCACCGCCCACGATGCGCCCATCATCAGACCATTCGACCCTGGCGTGGTTTCCCGAACTGCAATCAATACCTACTGATTTACCCTCTTTTGTTTATCTTAGCTTCCATCTTTTCGTTGATAAGAAATTTTGAAAAACTTGTGGTTTGCGGATATAACTAACTGCACAAGTATTTATACTGGCTATTATTGTATCACAAATCCTATGGATATGTGGAATTAATCTTTTTGACGACCGCCCTGGCGCAATGGTGAGCGCTGTGTCTTATAACTGGAAGATCTCGGGTTCGATTCCCGACGGGGGCAATTTGAGAATTTATAATTTCTAAATTGTCTCTGGTCTGGTCTGGTGGGAGGCTTTGGCCGTGGCTAGTTACCACCATACCGTCAAAGACGTGCCGCCAAGCGATTTCGCGTTCCGGCACGATGGCGTGTAGAAACCGATTGCTGCTGATTGTGTTCGTCGAAGTGACAATGTCTAGGAACTTCGTGTAATAAGTGTGTCGTGTGTAAGATTATGCAAGTATAATATTTACCCGGGAATAACCTTCTTACGTTGGCAACTGCAGGATGTTTTCCAGGAATTAGCGCGACTACCGAGACGTTGTACACCCCTTTGCCTGTTACGTTTTCGAACTTCACCTCTGTTATGTTCTGTTTGTAAGTCAAGTTATTATTTTTAGTTCACATTTTTTTACTTACAAAAATAATGAAATGATTTGGGTATTATCGCTCTTTTTACATAAAACAGTTGGTTTTAGGTAAAAAGAGCTAGTGCAGGAGGATACATCCAGTATTTTGCGCATCCAAAATATATAGGTACTTTTCTTTAATTCTAAAGTGATATCAAGTAATTGAAACACCGTAGTGCTTATGTGTTTGACCATCCCACTACATTATATTGCTCTTATATTTAAGCACTTGTCCAGAATAAAAGGTTCTCTCTTACTCTAAGGCTATCTATAGACTGCACTCTCACTCTGCTCAGACTCAAGACAGAGTTAAAACGAGACAGATTTATGTCAGACTATATTTTGTGTCTCGTTTTAACTCTAGCTTAAGGCTGAGCTGAGTCAGAGCACGCTCTATATAGATCTCAGTATAAGCATCTATATACCATACTCTCACTCTGCTCAAATTCAAGATGGAGTTAAAACAAGTCAGACATATTTGTGCCTCCTTTAACTCCTCCTCTGTCTGCCTTAGTATAGTGGTAATTAGTATTAACTGCCTGAGTGAAGAAACCTTAGCAGATTCGAGTATTTAGTATAGATCTTACAATTCACGAGAACGCGTGGCTCATGGTTGTGTGTGTATCTTATCTGTATAAGTGTGAGCAGGAGCATGTTCGCGCAAGACCACTCCCACATAGGTTCACAAGTAAAGCTCACTTGCAAAGAATTGCAAGAACTATAAGTAAGAGTGTTTCAAACTTACCCCCGGAACAACAAGATTATGCACGGAGTCCGCACGTAAAGTGACGTTGTAGTTGTGTGGTGCGCGACGCGGCTTTCCCCACCGCACTATCACCGACCATGACTGATTAGAATTCTCCTCCTTAGATATTTCCGTAGAAACATTCTGAGGGATTTCTGGCGCTAAGAACAAAAACATTGAGTTCTGAATCTAAATCCTAAAGTTCCGCGAAGGAATTTAGGCTAGCACCGGTTGTAAAGTTTTGTCTCGTTTATTGACAATCTTCTTCATTATCAACCGATAGACACTCCACAGGTCCCCTTATATTGACATCCACAAGCTTCGGTCTTGTGCCATCTTTATCCAGCGACTCTCTGCGACACACATATAAGTTATATAACACTCTAATTTCGTACGTCATATCTTGATTTTTAACGTCCCTTTAAACTACATAAACTCGCTCAACTCACCAGGTTAGAAGATGAGTTCTTCACATAATGATTATGTAGGTTTTATGCATGTATAGTTCAGGCACTCTTCTGTAGACGCTACAGAAGAGTGCCTGTCTCCCGCCTTATTAAATTTCTGCTTCCCGCGCAATAAAGTACCTCTGCGCAAAACCTTCGCTTCAATGGTGATCCAGACTTCTTCTTACGTAATGCTATAAGTATAACCGGGTACTTACGCGGCTCACAGAGGGACACATTTTCACAAGCAGGCGTGTGGTACTTCAGAATAGTCATGCCGTAGTTTCCCTTCACTCGTATCGTGCACGTGTCGTTTAATGGCAAACTTGGCAATATGACGGTGCAATTTGAGCCTGGCTAAAAGATATTTATTTAGTTTCTAACATATGAAACACCATACGAGAAAATACAACTATGAGACATTATGTAGGTATATTATGTGTGTTACTTACTCCGATCTGTCTGTTGTACATATTCCCTTGGGTTTCTTTGTTGCAATTATTTGTTACGTCGAAATTTGAATCTGAAGCTGAAAATAAGGTTATTTTATTTAAAAAAAGCTTCAGGGATTTCTCGGGATCATAAAATTTCACAAGTAGACGAATACATGTCCTTAAATTAATTTTAAACCCTTTACTTAATTAAGTAGAAAATGAGCTGATAAACGCCTGAGTAGATCTGGACACATTGTAGCCAAAATCCACCTCGATCACGTCAGCTATCAAACAGAGAAAACCGCATCAAAATCAGACAGACACATAGATACACCCACAAACAAATACACAGATACAAACGTCAAACTTGTTAATTTTTAACTTGAATTATGCTTTGTGTTAACTTACAATCACTAGTATTCCACCAGAATTGACCATCAATATAATACGAATCCTTTTTATACGAGTCCATTAAAAAATTAAACTGAATATGATATAGCTTCTCAACGTGCTGAATAGATTCCCATGACTGTAAACTCGGTCCTCGTCTCCACTGCGAGCGAAAGCCAGTGCCAGTAGGGCTCAGTGCAGCCGACCAGAAAGTGTAATTCTGTTCAGGAACGGGGTAAATTGCGCTGGGCTTTTCATTGTTTTTGACAAGGCTGTAATATATCTGAAAGAGACATTTGTGTAAATTTAGTTTTTTATGATTTTTAGGGTTCCCGAAAAAAAAAGACGGAACTCTCATAGGCTCCCTCCGTTGTCCGTTAAACAGAGACGCTGGAAGTGGGTTCCACACCTTAACGGTTCGTTTCAGAATCTATACTAATATTATAAAGCTGAAGAGTTTGTTTGTTTGAACGCGCTAATCTCAGGAACTACTGGTTCGAATTGAAAAATTCTTTTTGTGTTGGATAGTCCATTTATCGAGGAAGGCTTTAGGCTTTAACATCACGCTGTGACCAATAGGAACGAAGCATCAGTGAAAAATGTTGCAAAAACGGGGAAAATTATGCATATTTAAAATATATTCTTTTAAAAGCTTCTTAATCGCGATCATAATAACAGAAATTGACGCGGACGAAGTCGCGCGCAACAGCTAGTACATAATACAATTGGTCAACATCTGATCACCAATTGATATCTATTATTACCTATCTACAATCTACATACTCGTACTTACTTTTTCATTTTTGTCATATTCGTTGACCAACGCCACAATTTGTAAATGTCTCGAAGGCGTCACTGTAAACGAAACTTTGTAGTTTGTTCGCTGAGTAATTGTTACCTTTGGTGGTTTCTCAGAAATGTGGTTGTGACCTTAAATTACAAAAAAAATATACATTAATACGTTTGGACTGTCAAATTTCAGTTCAGATCCAGTTCTATTGAAGTTGATAACGCTACTTTGCTAATATTATAAATCCGAAAGTATTTCTTGGTTTGTCCTTCAGTCACGTAGCAACGGAGCAACGCTGCGGATAAACTTAATATGTCCTACTCAAATACTGTAAGTAGAATAAACTTAAGAAGAAATGCTGATTTTTCTTTTTTACTTAAAGAATAACAATAGTTACTTATTTTATTATGTTGCAATAATACTCACTTAAAAAATTATTTTGACACATTTTACGGTCCTCCTTCACTTGCGTGTTAATTTTTGGATTCTGAAAACAAATAAAATCGTTCCTTAGTTTTAAAATGAGGTACTTCGGTACCTTTATAAATTAAGGTAGGTAACTAAACAGCTATGTAACTACTACCCGTTCACTGTGTGAAAATCTGTGACACAATTTGATTAATTTTTGGGAAAACTACAAATTATTTGACACCAGTACCTTTTGTTTTTTTTTTTTGATTCAATGACAAGATAGCCCTTGATTGCGATCTCACCTGATGGTAAGTGACGATGCAGTCTAAGATGATAGCGGGCTAACTTGGAAGGGGTATAGCAGTGTAAATTCAACCCATACCCCTAATCGGTTTCTACACGCCATCGTGCCGGAACGCTAAATCGCTTGGCGGCACGACTTTGACAGTAGGATGGTAACTAGCCACGGCCAAAGCCTCCCACCAGACAAATTTTAATTGCCAGGTTTACCTACGCATAGAAAGTTCTAACTTGATAAGACTCGTAATATCTAGAAATAACTAAGTCCGTGCAATTAACACAATATATAAATACCTAATTAAAAGTAGCATGTAAGTTACACGGACCACACGGACCAAAGGACCTTTAGTCCATCAGTGGACGTATATTGGTTGATAAAGGAGAGAAAAAGGTAGAGACAACATATTGTTGTCTAATAATTTTGTCAAAAAGTTATTAGATTTGCATTACACTAACAATCTCTATTCTAGCTCTATATGTGTTAAAAAATTTAAAATTTCTGGGGGTTACTAAAGATTCTATGTTATTACAGATGAGAGGTCAAGGGCTTACACAAAGTTACCTACTCATATTGTTTACGCGCTAGAAAACGGCACGTTTACTCGTAGCATTGTGCGCAGAAATCAAAATTGACTCATTGCTACAGTTTATTGGCTGTTTACCAAACATTCACACTAAAATACTCCGTTAAGAGTTTTCGATTTCCCATGAATGGAGATCAGGTGTTCGGAATACTGAAATATACCTATGCTGCAATAGTTGAACGAGCCTAGCCTAGCTCTTGTAGACGCAGTGGACCAAAAATTTCCATGGAATAGAATAGAATAGCAAAGTTTTTTTATTTATTTATTCAAGTAAACTTTCAATCAATAGCTGTTAATAATTACTGTTCCATAAACTCAAAAAACGTTTTACCGGGTTGAATTTTTTTTTTTGTTTTGTTCCCTCGAATACAGGAGTAGTTCGAAAAAATAGGGCAAGGGCAACCCCAAAAAAACAGCTGAAAAATATAAAAAATCAAATATGGTAATTTTTTATACGAATCACTTCGGCTTATTTTTAATAAATTAGTCTTGTAAATAAGTTGTACCTGAGTTGTTTACTGCAATAAAGGCTCGTTGGAGCAGGTAAATAAATAATATGTTTTTTGTCTATTTTATTTGTTACAAGGAAGTAATCTGCATTATCATAGCACAAAGAACGCAACCTCTATCTATCATAGCGGGCAGTGACCTCAAAACCTTTAGCTCTAATAAGGAAATCTTCACACAGAGGTTTGATTAATATTCGATTTACTAAATTCGGTTTCTGTTTATGTATTTTGTTATTTTGATGAATTCCAACTTATTTTAGGATTCCTTAACAAAACTGATGGCATTGTATCGAAAATATCAAAATCCATCCTTATCCGGATCTCAATCAATACTCCGTCAAGTATATGATCTTCTATCTTTACTTCATTTACCCTTAGATATACAAATTTTTCGCTATGACTTCGTAAGGTTAAACCATCTTCATAGTAAGTAAATATATGGATTTTTTAAAAGAACCCAATACATAAATCTTGTCACAGATAGTTTGAAATAGCGACCTTTCGGTTTTCAATCCGGGCCTTGAACCGTTACGCCGTTGAGGCTTTTAATTTAATAATGTGTAATTAATTAATTATATCTGACTAATTCAAATTAAACTCTGTTTTGATTTGGTTTCCATTTCTTATTTCTAAAAGAGATTAAGTGTAGCTAAGCTATACCTACTAGTTCACATGAAGTAGGTACTGTTTCCTAGAAATCAGTAGGTAATATATCTTTGCAAATAAAATTAGTTATGCAGTCCTAAACAAAAAGATTTGTTTTCAAGCCAGGCGAAAACTTGATACGGAACCCTAAGTGCGCACTTTGACGGGGTATTTTTGATTTTCCGATTGTTTTGGTTTGTTCTTCAATCACGCAAAAAGAAGCAATCATTCATTGAGCTGATTTATTCATGGATGTAACTAGTTGAGGACCTGGAGATTGAAGTAGGCCACTTTAAAAAAATCTTACACCACGCGGACAAGCTTAGATATACAGTATGGCTGACGGCGTGATTCAAAGTCTGATTAGCTCCCATTGTGTGTCTCACTCAAGCTCACAATTTTTTGGTCATCATTAAATCTCATTGTTAAAACAATTTCTTTTCGTTTAGCTTACTGTATCGAGTAACTGCACTGTAGGTACTGTATCGAGTAATTAACAATTTCCACGTGCATCTTGCATGAAGCGAGTAACTAATTTGAAAAAAGCATAGAACTAGCTTTTGCCCTCAACTTCGTCGGTGTGAAAATAAGTATTTCAAATGCCCCGGGGAACCTTCGTTTTTTGGAATTAAAAGCTTATGTCACTCTCAATTATTATTGGAGAATACCTATACAAAATATCACATCGATCCGTAGCTCTGTTGCGACGTGTTTGAAGAAAAAAATCAACAAACACACTTTTGCATTAATATTAGTAGGATATTGTATAACGTCGCACAAAAGACCTCCTTTCAGCGCTGGGCATGATATGTAGGTATAGTATAAAAACCTTATCTATAAAAGACTTGTTAATCTTTTTCTATCTTCTTCTTCTATCCTATTATAATCCTATCCTATTATCCTATTAATCATATTAATTAATATTATAAATACGAAAATTGTATGTTTGTAATTCAATCACGTCGCAACGATTAATCCCGGGAAATTAAAGAGTTCCCGCGGCATCAAAAACCTTAATCCACGCGAACGAAGTCGCGGGCATCAGCTAGTATATTATAAATGCAAAAGTTTGGGTGTATGGATGTTTGTTAGTACTCAATCACGTCGCAACGACTGAACCGATTTGGTTGAAATTTGGCACAGAGATAGATTATAGTCTGGAATAACACTTGGTCTTGGCTTTTTATCCCAGAAAATACGAAAGTTCCCGCGAGACTCCAAAAAAACCTCAATCCACGCGAACGAAGTTGCGGGTATCAGCTAGTGTTAAGATAAATTGATGATAATAAATTAAGGTGTTCTGATTAAATAGTTGTAAGTTAGTAAACAAAACTAATTAAAAACTAAAAAAAATATGTACGAAAATCTTTTAAATTGTCCTGCAGAAAGATGTTTAAGTATTGTAGTTACATTAAACTTACCTCAGTATTTGCAATTAAATCTCTGCATACGGATTCCGCTAGGTCTTTCCTCTGTTCCAAAGTCGCCTTTATCTCTTTCAACAATTCTTCATCGCCCATCGCTTTTACTATTGTCCATAATATAAGAAGTAATAGTAAAATAGTGTTTTTACTCATTTTCACTCTAACGATTATCTTAATTTTCATATATAAGTAATTGAATTAATATATTTTGATTATATTTTTAATGTCAATTAATCTTTAATAATTGTCTGAAGCATTATTCGTTATATTTAAACTTAATGCCATATTAATTAACAAGTCGACTCGAGAAAATTTTCAGTTGCGCTCGGAAAACTTTTAGACACGTGATATGTAGAAGTAGCGCACGTTCTTATTGGCCACACAATTTGCACTGAACTTACGGGCAGGCGCGTTCCACCGCCCGATTTTTTAAAAACAATCGCTATTCGCTACTGTACGCAATTAACCCAAAAAAAATATGTTCAAATTAATCACGTCTGTTTACGCATTACAATCCTGTTCAATAACATAATATGTATTATCATATTTCAAGTGAAGAATGCTGAATGGTGATTCATTGAAAAATAATACTGTGTTTTTGCTGCTAATAGCTTAATTTTATGTAGTTATTATGTAGGTACCTAGGCCTAGGTAGTAAACAAAATCGGCCATTAAAAATATATTGTGAAATTATTAAAAGTGCATAACCTTACATGTTAGATATGTAGATTAGAGATAACTAAGAGAATAAACAACCCACGATTTGAAACACGCGATTGCGCGATTTTTTCGTTATTTTCGGAATTTTTTTAAAAATAAAAACTCATAATAATTTAAAAATTCTGACCCCTCTAGGCTGTGCCTCTAGGGTACAAATTCAAATTCTTTACTTGTTTATTTTAATGTAGGCCAACCTTCGATCACAGAAAAAACTTCTATGATCGAAGAGGCCAACTCAAGCTGTAGCTCTTATGACAATTATTAGTAAAGATTCTATCACCGCACCGGTTCCAAAAATAGATTGTTGAGACTTGAGAGATATAACAAACTAGCGGTCGCCCGCAACTTTGTCCGCGTAGAATTTCTGATTTCCAGTGGAACCATAATAAGATTTTCCCGCTGTAAAAGGCCTATCTCTAGTGAAAACCGCGATCGCTCTTTATTTTTTTAAATTTCGTCCCCAGCTATTTTATCACCCTAAAGAGAAGATTTTCTAAAATAACTTATAGAATTTTTCCGATTTTCTTGTCTCTGACATTCGCATAACCTGCCAACCCCCATTTCACGCTATTAGGGATGTATTCTCTTAAAACCGTCTCTTAGTTTAGGCGTAAACAAAGAATACCTTTTAATCGAAGAAAATCAAAGTTATCCACCGCTATCCTAATTCCAACATTAGATGTAGGTATCTACGGGTACCTACCCATTTTTAAAAACAGCCTAAAGAGTGTTTTACTGGCCTACTATTTTAAACGTATTCAAACGGTAAATAAAAGGTAAACAAGAAACTTTTTACCGAAACACGGTTAACTGTTATCCCACTTTAAGCTTTTTCCTCAATTTGTCACAATTCAAATTCAAATTCAAAATTTATTTATTTCACGTAGGCTACCTTGTGGCACTTATGACACGTCATAAATCTACCACCGGTTCGGAATGCAGATTCTGCTGAGAAGAACCGGCAAGAAAGTCAGCAGTTGCTCTTTTCAAAAAATAAAATAAACTAATTTTACAAAAAGTAACAAAACTAAGCTAAGTATACAGTGCTTCCACAGTGAAGCTTCAAAAATACAATACATATAATCTAACACATGTCAACATGGGAAGACAAAGCAGACCCATTCTCGTTGGTGGCACAGGCACCCGTTCACGAGCACGACGCATGATCCAGCCATTGCTTCGCTCAACCATATTTGAGGGAACGTAACAACCCGCACCACACGACACCACCATTTTTTGATCATTTATTTTGGATGATCATTTATTTTGGATTTTAGATAGTTCGGGGATCCTTCAAATAAAAAATACAGGCTTTATTGTAGGTACTTCTAAGAAGTGGAAAGAGCAACTGCTGAGTTTCTTACCAGCTCTTCTCAGCAAAATCTTATTTCCACCGGTGGTAAAGTCTTGCCTAGACATAATAGCCACAAGTTAGCCTATATGTATAAATTAAATAATTTTCGATTGACATTTCAATTTGAGAAGTACTTTTTCAAAATCCATCTACAACTCCCGTCGCGAAAGAAAAAAGTGTAAATTGAAAATTACAAAAAAAAAACATCCTCGACATGTGAATTTAGGGTCGGACTGTGTACGATATACCTGATCTCCTGTTACCCAGTTTTCTGCTCCATCACCAAATCCTTCTCCTCGATCCACGATTATCATCTATCCAACATCTACTCAGTGAGACCATTCTAATGTGCCCAAACACACTATATATGCTGTAAGTTGCTGAGGAGTTGCGTATCCCGCAGACTACTTGATGCTGAAGCATCAGCCCAAGATTGCCATGCCTCGGAAATAACCCGAAAAAACATTACACCAAATTTCAAATCAATCGCTCCAGTTAAAATTTGTAAGTTTAATTAAGTAGTAAAGGAGCTGATGATCTTCAAACATAGAACAGATCTTCATAAATTGTGGTTTTGATCCATCTCGATCACGTTAGCTTTCAAACAGAACAAAACCACATCAATATCGGTCTATTCGTTAGGGAGCTACGAGGGAACATACAGACACACAGCTACACAGGCCAAACTTACGATGTTACAAACAGGCACACAAACAAACAGTCAGATGAAGAAGTTATAAAACCCCTATTTTTACGTTAGGATAAAAATACGAGTAGGTACTCTAAATCTGTGAAAATAGGTACCTACCTGCCTACGGGCCTACGGAGTTACGGACACTAGGTAGTACCTATCAATTTTTACAAGTTTTACTTGTACTTACCATCAGGTGCTAGTCTATATATTTAAAAAAATATATATTAATTTGCAATATACGTAGGATGTATGTTTAGGTCAAATCTTGCAAGCTGAATTAGAACAACTTCCCGGTTTCCAATTGAGGTAAAACTTTTGCATGTAAGTAGGTATATGTAAATCGGACGACAATGCATTAGGTATTATTGTTACATATGGATGATGATGGCGCTGGAAGATGGCTTTAGCGACTCTGTAATAAAATGACGTAACCCTATGAAGTTTGGTTCGTCTTAAAAATACTCTGGTCCTAGATGTTATCCAGGATGTGATGGAGCCGGAAGGCGGTATTCGGGATCTCTGTAATAAAACAACGTAACCCCAACGATTTTGGGATCGTTTGATTCGTCTTGACAAGTAGAAGATATTCAGGGTCTGATGATCCTAAAAGCATGTTTTTTAACAGACTTTTTTTAATCCACACTTCTTATTTTGAAATGAATATTATTTCTCTCGTGTACGCTGTCTGAACGGACGGGGGCAATAGTATTCACAAAACAATACATTGAAATTCTAATATCAATCCTCGAACACGGTCGACCTAAGGAATAACTTGAAATATTCCAAAAGCAGACATCAATTTAATTTACATCCAACAATAAGTATTCCTAGATAAATCTACGTATGTACCCTGATTTTTTATATATTTTTTTTAATCTTTAATGAAGAGATAATTCGTCTGGAAGTACCCTGTTCGATTTGTTTATTGCCCATGTGGTTGCCAATAAGCTCTAGGTAGATATAGGTTCTTTCTATACGGTACTACTACAATAATACAGGCGTGTGCGCTCATGGTAATACTGACTACGCGACGCGACGCGACGCGACGTTCAAGCTACAGTAATGAGTAGATACCCTCTACTGACAACAGCGTAAGAGAAAAAATTCGAGCCATATATTAATAATATTCATATCAGATTGGCAATGTATGTATGTATATGTGACTATTTACGAATTTTCGAAAATAAACTACCTACTGAAGTACTGAGCCGATTTTGATGAATGAGTTGTCAATCCATTCGTGATCCGTCAAACCAGAAAAATCTGTATGACGCGCCTCCCGCGCCGTACGTCGTCGTTTTTCCAGAATAGAAGAAACACAGGAACAACACAACAACAGATATAATGATAATTCCTACAACAGTGTCGGATAATATGGTAGATTCATTTCCCAGTCAAAATCGGCCACGCATGAATTATTTATTTATCGTGTTGTACCGGGACACTGAAAGATTGATTCGACCGCCAGAATAAAATTCATATTGATAGTACAAAAAACCTTCGTTTCTTAAAAGTCACCTGCCTACTTCGTGTTAGCTGGACGCCAAACGTGGTATCGTGGTATTTTCCGAAAAGAACCACTAGTACCCTCAATTAGGTACTAGTAACCTCAAGAACTGAAAAAAGCAATTTCTAGAAATTGCAAGTTAAGTAGACAATTATTTATTAACGTACTAAAATAAGTTGGTCTGTCAATCAAACTGGCACTTACGGGCCACATATATGAGTAATTGTTCAGGTTAAAAAATCGTTTAAAAAAATCCTACTAATAATATAAATGCGTAAGTTTGTGAGGATGGATGTATGGATGGATGAATGGATGGATGTTTGCTACTCCTACACGTCATAAGGAATAAACCGATTTGGCTGAAATTGGGAATGAAGATAGCTCATGTCCAGGATACATATGGGCTACATTTTATCCCGAAAAATTAAAGCAAAAATCTGTAATGCTCTTACTAAAACTAAACTTCGCTCTTATTTCTGTTAGTAGAAAATAATATCTACTATATAAAAATAAGTCGGGTTTTCCTTCCTGACGCTATAACTCCAGAACGCACGAACCGATTTCCACGGTTTTGCATTCGCTGGAAAGTTCTCGGGCTCCGTGAGGTTTATAGCAAAGAAAATTCAGGAAAAATTGGAATCTAATTCCACGCGG
Source organism: Hipparchia sbordonii (assembly GCA_038048805.1). NCBI lineage: Eukaryota > Metazoa > Arthropoda > Insecta > Lepidoptera > Nymphalidae > Hipparchia > Hipparchia sbordonii. Next base: position 3,591,250 of record CM076113.1, read on the forward strand.
ACGAAGTCGCGGGGGCAAAAGCTAGTCTAAAGTATAAAATAATATCTAAAGAATAAAATAATATCCAAAAATAGTATCTGTTAGTATAATATAATATTTTCCAAATGTCGACCAATCGATGATCGCGCCGCCGTTATGATTCGAAATATAGTAGAAGAGGGGGTTGACATCCTGGGAGATCTTTGTCCTCCGACAATAAAAGGACGATAGCTTTTAAATTAATCAGTCTAAAAACTCGAGAAGGTCGAGAACCTTTGATCAGTTTCCGTGTAATATACATTCACACCAATTTTTTTATTATTTTTTTTCTGCCAGAGGGCACCGCTCGATTTCGTCAGGTACCTGGGCACGATTTGATATAACCTTCGCTCGTATTTCATCAGCAAAGGCCGGTCAATAACCCACACGACTAAATTGTTAAATGTTAGTCTCGACATCTATTTCATTATTATTATTATATCGACCGATCAACCAATAATGATAGAAGACAAACAAGAATTCATCCGAGCAAAACATAAGTTATTGCCAAAATGTTAAAATGTCCTTCAAATTAATTATTTACTTACCTACCTACTTCAATTTTTATTCTTATACTAGCTTTTGCCCCCGCCTTTTCCTGGATAAAAAGGCCGCAATCATACTCGTCAAAGAATCGAAAGCCTAAACATGGATATACCTATAACTTGAAAAATGAAGGACATACATTCTTTTACCCCCCTTGGGGCTAAAATTTATGGAAAACCTTGTTGTTGTTGTTTTAGCTTTTTGGCTTTATTTAGTGCCAGTTCAGCGCACTTCACGTAGATTAGTCAGTCAGTCAGCACAAGTCTTTTTATAAGTAGATACCTACGTATAGAAGAAAAAGATAGAAGATAGATAAGTAGTCGACTGCTGATCTTATTTAAAAATGTAGGTATTTATATTTTAACTCGACTGCATCGGATAATGTGTTTCGGATATATTATTAATTTATTACTTAGGTAGGTAGGTATGTAACGTATACTGTACAAAAAAATAGTTTGTAGTCGCCTTTGCAAAGGCGGTCGGCTTTTTAACAAAAATTCCTAAAACTTTTATCGGTATTAATAAATAAGATGTCGTTAGACTGAGGAGCCGGTCAAATACATCCGGAATTCCGGATCTGATTCTGTCTCCGGTGTTGTTATCGTAAGTCCCTTGGCCCTAAACTAAGGGCGGCAATATCTAACTAACAGCAGTCGCTAAGTTGTATCTAACTTAATTTTTAAAGAAAAGCTACTTCAATACATAAAGATGCATTACAAAATAAGTTAAATAGTTTATACAGTATTTAATCTCAATTAGTAGTTTGAGATTGCATGACTATCGTCATGTTTTAAAATATAACGAATACGAGTAAGTAGGTATACTTAATTGTGAATTTAAAAAATATTTTCTTTGAAATTTATGATTTGTCTACCTATGTACGCCGAGTCTATTTATAAATATTAATCATTATTCAGTCGCCCCTCATAAATAAAATGTCTGTATAATAAAACGACCGCTATGGACAGTTCCTCCCAATAATACACTCGAATCACGCAGTAACCTTAAGAAATCGGCGTGAGCAAAAAAGTTATCGAAATAAAAATAATATTGTCCATTATATAGCATGTGAGAATTAATTATTATTGTCAATAGTTTGGCGCCAAAATTCCGCGCAAAAACGCCTTCGACCGACCGTGACTTGTGCGCAAAAAAACTGATATCGGACGGCGACGGACGCTCGCCACATACTTGGCATAGTTCAAACCTTCTACCGACTCCTAGGGAGCTCGTACACCTACAAAGTTAATGTTTAATTAAAGACATATCACTAAGCAGAGAACCTGCCGTGATAGTTTGATAAAGTTTTAGCATTTCAGTAACTTAGACTAGGTATTGTTTTTTGCTACTTTAGTAACGGAAACGCTGCCGTTTTCCCGTCTCAAGCTGTATTCGCACTAAAAACCTAGCTATGAATCGACGTTACAGCTTCATTTTATCTATCTACCTACAAATTAATTTAATCTAATATATAAAAATGAATCGCTTAATGTGTTGGTAAGCGCATCACGCGTGAACGGCTGGACCGATTTCGCTAATTCTTTTTTTATTGTGTTTGTTATTGTCAGGAGAAGGTTCTTATGAAAGAAAAAATTAAGAAAATTGCGCGGAAAATTAGAAAATTTAAGAAATATTAACCACCATATTAAATTATTTCTAATGTAACCGCTTTTACAATTCAAACTTTTTTGATGTAACCTTATGGCGTTTGACATAACATTGACAGAATGCGTGCTGCCAATTTCGTCAAAGAGGATGTAAAAAAACTTAAGACAGGACAACGTCTGTCGGGTCCGCTAGTTTACATAATAAAAAAAACATTCTTGTGATATAATACGAGTACGTATCACGAAGCCATTTTAATTTTCGTGAATTTTTCGCTCTACGCCCACGTTGGTCTATGGCTTCGATTCGGTTGCCCTTTTTAACCGACTTCCAAAAAGGAGGAGGTTATCAATTCGGCCGGTATCTTTTTTTTTTTTTTTCTATGTGTGCCCACCGATTACTCCGAGGTTTCTGGACCGATTCACTAGATTTTTTTTTTAATCGACAGAGGAAGCTCGCGAAATGGTCCCATAAAAATTCTTACCTTCAACTCCTCAAGTATTTTTATACTTTGTAGTGGCGTTTGAAGTCGGTTTTTTGAAAAGAATTTTTATGTTTTTAATTAACGCTCATATAAATGGTCTTCATTCCAATGATATTATAATAATATGTAATTGCTGCATTCCGAATAAGTTGAATGCGCTTTCAGTGAAAGAAAAACGTAACATTTGAACTTTCATAAAAACTCTCGAGGAATTCAAATAGGTAGGTATAGTTAATATCTCGTTATGTTAGAATCAGTCTTTGTTACGATTGTTAATCCTTACTAGGTAGGTTTAATATTATTATATTATTGCAAAAAAAAAAGTAAATTATTAAAATTAATTTAATTTTTAAATGAGAATTTATAGAGCCTAACACATTGCTGTTAGTAGCTATCCATTCTTGGTGACACATATGCTTTGTCTTTGCTCAGCTCTCCACACGCTATTTTTCTGTCACGCTCTCTACGCATTGCCTGCCAAAAAAAAATTTATTTTCCTTACCAAGCTTTTCGACTCGCTACTTATTACCTTGGGTATCCCCCTAATTGAAATAGATAGGTAGGTGAATTAATGTTTTTCAGACTAAATGTCGCGGGTCACAATGGTGAATGATAACAGCCATATTTTAATATACGCGGGAGATATTATAGTGCACAAATGTGTGCGCAACACAAGCTCACTTTCTATTTCCTTCCTCTCATAGTTCGATGGGATGGAAATCCGATAGGCCGCAGAGAGATCAGGCGCAAGATCGGCGGCTTTAAGGGCGCTCCGACGAACGGGGGTGAGAGAACTTCGGGATAGGTAGTAAGTATTGAGAATTTCTTTGACAGAAAAATCAATACATTTTTTGGCCTGACCCGGGAATCGATTCCGGGACCTCGTCATTCATAGTCGAACATGCTAACCACTAGACCAACGAGGCAACAATAAACTACCTTGACTGATGATTACTAATAACTACTAAGTAAATACTTACTTGACGTATCGAAATAATTCTTTCACGTCTATTTTTTTAACAGAAAATACGCAGAGCTAAAAGTTAAATTTAGTGAACAATCTTCGTTATGCTTACAATAAAACGCAGATATTGCTTCCTATTAGTTTGGCACTCCTGGAAATCTTCCAACAGATGCTTACATCGGATGAGCCCGCGATCCCAGCCGTAGCCTTCCATACAATCTCTAAACGCCAACTCCTGACGCGCGCACCTGCCCATCTGCTGGTGGTCCACTATACCGCCCGTGATGTCCGTGAAAATATTTCGGAATAGCGGTGAAAGTTCACCCATATTTTTTATCCAATTATGACCTAAGTCTAAGGGCAAATACGGAGTGATTATATTCTCTTGTATTCTCTTGGGGCAAATAATGCTCGAAGGCCAAATATAAATTTTTAGGTTTTGTCACCAACTTGACAACGAAATAAGGAAAGTGTCTTTTCTTTTCATTTTCTTTTTGGCATTTTCATGTGCCAGTATTATTATTATAAACTAGACGATGCCCGCAACTTCGTTCGCGTGGATTAAGGTATTTTTAATTTCCGTGGGAACTTTTTAATTTTCCGGGATAAAATGTAGCCTTTCACTCTTCCGGCCCTCAACCATGTGTATGAGCTATCACCATTCCGAATTTTAGCCAGGAAGGCAGTGTTTAGGAGTTATTATACAGAATGTATTATGTCCCGTCGTCTAGAGGTTATAGAGGAGCTAATTTCTCGACGGGATCGTGACGTTTTACTGGACATACAGGATGTATGTCTGAGTTTGTGGGTTCATCAACTCCCTCATAAATGCCAAACAACTCAAAATTGATGAATAATGGCTGTACAGTCCACATGCTATAGTTAATGATATCATAATGATTATTATGAATTACTGTAGAATTTTAAATATTTCACAAGAATTGCAGCAAATATTCTGTGTTAAATTGCTAAGAGCAATAATATTTAAAAAATGATTTTCTTAGAATAACTCACTAGCCACCTATGTCATATTATATCAACAAGAATACAATTAATTATTACTCGTTCGTAGCTAATAAGCTTCACTCGCCTCGATTTGGTTTTTAAAAAACCCCCACGAACTCCTTAATTTTCCGGGATAAAAAGTAGCCTTTCACTCTTCCGGCCCTCAACTATACAAAAAATTACGTCGATCCGATGCTTTGCTGCTTGCTTTGTGAAGATAAGGATTTGTCTGCATGTAGGTACTTTTTAAAAGTTATTTTATTTGGAAATATCACTCTTCTTGATTAAAAAGAAAAGTCATTAGAATAAATTTAGAGACTATATTACTGAAATAAATTTTATAAACATATAATTCACATGATTTAGAAACTGTCTACTCTGGGGCTCAAATATTTTGCATCTCCCTTAAGTTTTCCTTCTGCAATCTGCCTGTCCCTTTCTTTTCTCATAGCCTGGAACAAAGATTTTATTTTACAGAAAGTTGTTTTTTATTTAATTTAATAGGTTAACTGACAAAACAACTATAAATTATTGATTTTCCAAGATTTGACAAGTACCTACAGTCTGGCATAGCAATTTGGAGACAAAAAAGTATGTAGACAATTATGAACTTTAGTTAGGCATCTTTTGTTTTAGATAATAAGTTCAGAACCTTTCTTCTTCTTTACCAACCTTTAGATGACAAAAATGAATGGATTGATTAATAAATAATTATTACAAAAATTGAAAAAAAAAATTATGAAAATTAAAAGTATAAACCTGTTAACGAAATAGGTTATGGTGAGTGCCATCTAAAAAGTTAGATACAAATCTTTAAACTACATATTTTTGCAGTGTGACAAACTACAGATCCAAGATTTTTATCTAGATTCTAGATTATGACTTCAATAATTTTAATAAAGTTTAATTACTTAACAATCTTAATTAAATTAGAATCAAAACTCATTTGTACAGAATGGAATAATGACACTTCTTATCAGTATTAGAGATTTACATTCACCCATCATCAATGGCAAATGGCATCGACTCTTTGAGATTTTTTAAACAGACCAACTTGCCTAGGAACACTGAACTGATTCTAGTTTTTTTTTTTCGGCTGAGATGAAACTTTCACTGTTCGTTGACTGATTCTAGTTGGCTAAGTGATGGCTGTCATTTAATTATTATTAGTAGAACTTTAAATATTTTTGTTCAGACTGGCTCTTTTATAGATATTTTCTTCACCATCAGACTTCAATTGAGCTCTAACTGTATATTACAAATAAATAAAATTATACCCACCATAAATCTCTTGAACTGCTTAGTCTTAGTTTGACACTCATGGAAGTCATCAAACAGCTCCGCACACTTCACCTTGCCGCGATCAAGACCATAGGCCTCCAGGCAGTCCATGAAACGGATCTCATGCTTCTGGCATGATCCCAGCATCTGATGGGACACCAACCCACCCGTCAGGTCAGTGAATGGGTTTCGCAGAAAAGGTGAGATCGACATTGTCTGTGTACAAAATAAATAATGAATTTAAGCTTCTCTTTCATAAATATGAGGTTAGAGCAATTACGTAAACAAATCCAGAGGACACAATAAAATTAGAAGGTACTATCACAGTATTTTATTATAGGTAGTTGTATATTAGGAACTGAATATTAACCTTAAATTGACAGATTGTTTAAACAGAAATTATTTAATAGAAACAGTTGAATTTTACTGATAATTTTACATTTTCTTTCCTGAAAATCGAATGGGCATTTCAAAGTAAAATGTCAATGTCAGCTGTACTCACCACAGAACACTAATCAAAGAGTAAATATAGATTAGGGCACTAATACTCCTAGACCTCTATAATTAGTCTATTCAAAAAGAGAACCGTGGCTAAACCTCAACCACGGCTAAACAAACGGTGCACTAACGTTAGGTTAGTAGTAGATACCTACCTACTCTACCGAGAGGCTCGAGTGTGCTCGAGAGCGAGTGACGTTTAATTTTTACTTATAATTTATACTCTCTACTCTGTACTCTTTGGGTCTGTGGTGACGTTTTTAATCTGTGTTATTCGTTGTGGTGGCCTGAATGTTTTTGAATTTATGAATTTAATCACGGCCAGTTCAGTCCCATACAAATTTCCATAGCCTTACAAAATCTTTTCCACTATGATGCATGACAATTTTTACAAACATCTCTATATCTACATTAGGTACCTATATGTAGTATGAAGTATTTATAGATCTACAGTAATCTATGATTCTCCTGATGGCTGACGCCCAATCGACGCCATTATTATTGTATTTGGTTTTTTTAGTTTAATTTTCATATATTTCTGTCCCAGAATAGCAATTGTTATTTCAATTTATTGAAATATAGTGCAAGTGTTATGTGCCCGTTATAATAATTCGCGTAAGGACGCTTTTTTTTTATAAGTTTCCACAGTGTGAGAAAAGACAAAGTTTAATGGTTTATATTATAAAAGTGTTTAGGATCTTATGTGTTTACCAGTGTGTTGTAATTTGAAAAACGTTTCGTGACACAAATTATTAAAAATATGACGTCTTAATTGGTGTAGGGTGTATCTAATAAACAAAATTAGGACATATAAGTATATATTAGACAAGATCATAAAGACTTACCTGAAATTCCAAAAATGCGTATAACAAAAGCGATAGGTATTATGTTATTTCAAAGTGAATTAAACAAATATTTTTAAAAAATTTGTTTCTTTATTTCCTATTTTTTATAAATTATAACCTATAATTATTATTATGGGCAAGGATGGCAATAGGTAGATACCTACGGTACATACCTGTGGTAGATACCTATGGTACATACCTATGGTAGATACCTTCATAACAAAAATAAAAATCCATAGACAAAAATAGAAAAAAAATTGTTATTACGCCATTGGTTACAGCAGTTTTCCAAAATGATACATTAGCCAATCATGGGCCTTGATTTCGAGGGTTTAAAATTTGTAGGGCACTGAGCCATCTGATACGTAGTATCATAGTAATCTGTGAATTTAATAATCAAAACTCTTAAGAAAGAAGAAAAATAACTATTGTAATAATTTATAATTAGCCGTTTTGCTAACGACATTGTTTTCAGTTTGACTGTAACACTACTGTAACATGGCTCGCCATAGCATTGAAGTCGATGATGATAACATAGATCCTGCATCAGTAACATCTGAAGTTCAAAGTTCTATTAAACAAGTGAGTTTTATTTAAAACAAGCTTTTGACCGCGAACACCTAGCTACATATTATTATGCGTGGAGTTAGGTTTTTAAAAATGCCGCAGCAATCCTTTTTTTCCGGGACAGGATATAAAGTAGGTAGCCAGGTAGCCCTAGATCCAAGTGCTCAACTATATACTTACACAAAAAATCACGTCTATCCATGCGTGATTGAAGGACAAAATTTATACTGCTAGAGAAAAAATAATTCAACTTTATGCCAACAGCCTTGAACTATCACTATTCACTATCTTTATAAGGGAGATATATTTCAATTTGATATTTAATTGCTTAAAACGCACCTAACTTCCAAGTCACAGATGCGTGCCCACGATCGAACCCCCAGACTCCCCGAAAAGGAAGCTGAAGTCTTAACCACTAGGCCAATTTTAGTAATTTGAACTTAAAATATAATTTTATTATTAAAAGCACCTATTTTGTTCTACCAGGATATCATAAAAGAGCTACTAAATGGTTCATTTCAAGACAATAAAACGAAGTTGGACAATGATGCACTCACACTGGTGGTGGAGGTGGCCAAGTGTTTGGTCACCGAGACCTGCTTGCGCGCCTCGAGCCAGGCTTTACTGGAAGGGTGCAACAAAGTTGACTTCGAGCATGTAGAGAAATGTCTTCCACAACTGGTAACTAAGAGTTTCATTGATATTTTATTTTTTACTTGTTTCTTCATAGAGCATGCCTACTCATAAGTATATTTGCATGTACAAATTATATGTATATTCAGAATATACATATAAGGTATACAAAGGTTCTTTGATACCAAACTTGATAGATTTATCTCTATTTTTATTTTTTGAGGAATTATTGTCATATATTTTCAAAATGTAAGTTATGACTTATGAGGTCTTTTGTTTGATACCAAATTCCTAACTTTATTTTGAACATTATGAGAAAACTGATGAACTGGTAAGCAAGTAAACCAACACTTCTAATGAATAATTCCCGATATAAGTAAAAATAAGCATTGAATGATTAGCTTGTGATCAGTTATTTTGTAAACAGTAGTGTTTATCTATACATAATTATAACAAATTGAGATTGATTTGTTTTTTTTTTAATAATTCAATTGCTTGGTCTATGATTCTTCAAAGCTTAAAGATTTTAAATTAGATTCATATCAATTTATTTTTTTCAGATGTTGGACTTTCCATAGATAACACAAAGTCTAAATAAGTACTGTTAAGTAATAAGTCTTAAATCAAACCAAGATCCAAAGATATTGTATGGATGATTTGTTGTGCTTGTTGTTATAATGTATTATTTCTGAGTGAAGGACATTTTTTTCTGTACTTATAATATTTTAGTAGAAGCCATTTTGTAGGTGATAGCTGAATAGTAATATAAAAAAAGTATAAGACCCCTAAATAGGCGATTGCAATTATTCTCTCTCAAATATTCAAACCAAGGTTACTCAAGAGTAACTTAAGCTAGACCTTGCACATCAAAGTGCAAGAAAAGAATCAAGATTTTTTCTTGCACTTGCTGCAGTTTGCTGTGCTCTGTCTGATCTGAATCGTACATAATGCACATTGAATCATAACGCAAATGGACCTAGAATCCAATTTCCCACCAACTAATTAAGTTTATCCATAAATATGCATTATTCAGTTGTTTTATTCTATCATTATCTAATAAATCTGTGATAATATTCTATCAGTGTTTTATTTTTACAAACAAAATGGATCACATAGATATTATGAAAGACAAAAGAACACTTAAAATAATATTTTTACAAAACTTTATTAAACTGCTCTATAATAGGTTGGGAAAATTGTACAAGTTCTTATATTCACACAACTAAATATTTTGTCTTAGTAAAAAAAAAGTAATTACAGCCCCAATAGAAACCGACCAAATAATAGACATCAAACTTAAGAAAAGCAGTACTATTATTGTCTACATTCTACAGTTACATAATATAGCACAAGTTTGGGCCAACTGATGTGGAAGGATGCTTTGAGTGCTACATAGATCATTTAATATGATCTGTGCTTCATTTTTATAGTTAAGCTATGAAAATGAAGGGATCTTATTGGTTGGTTTCACACATCCCTGCTGAAAAAGTAGCACAAGGCCCAACACATAAATGGAGCAGAAGTGCAGTGTCTCAGAGGAGTCTTCTCAATCAGTTCTGCTCTAGAAACATACTCTAGAAAATAATGTCTTAGTAGTTTGTCAGATCTCTTTAAAAATAGATGATTACTTCCAAAGTTGATGTTACACGGGCTCAAAGATTTATAATATACCAGCATTATTTACTCTGAAATATGGTTACATATAAACAAAACAAGGAGGTGTCTGCTTTGTTTCACCATCCCTATTGCCTCTATAAAGTTAACTTTGGTTTGTGGTCAAAAACTGTGCCTCGGCTCCACCCCACTAAGTGGGTGCTCCTACTAAAGATAATTTTTTTAAGTGGAGATAAAATAATGCCCAAATATTATTATTATTTATATGCCGAACAGTAGACTGAAGTGGGCTGTTGTATAAAAATAGTGTAAATTTATATTTGAACATTGTATTTAGCGCAATATTGTAGGAACATTTTATGTGTAATATTTCTACAATAAGAGATTATTTTAAATTACATTTAAGTGACATTAATGGTATTTTGGTTTGTCTAATATTCATCCACCTTATGTATTCAAATTAGCCAAAAAGAAAAATCTGCACATTTTTTATATAATACAATGAAGATAGGTAGATACATTACATATTATAGCTAATAACAAAAAAAGAACAGTTCAGGTTATTACAGTTACATTATGAGAACAAATCTACAATTAGTTAAGATGATCGCACAAAAGCAACACAAACATTTTCATATCCTGATTGTAATTTACTCAAAATTGAAACAACAGAATTGGTATGGGGCATGCTAAAAAAATACAGTCAAGAGCAACCCTTAATACAATGTTTTCCTTCAATGTTAAAGCAAGTGATCTTCATCTTAAAACATACATAACTTCGAAAATTAAAGGTTTGCCTAGGATTTGAACACCAGATCCCCCAAAAAGGAGGTCAAAGCCTTAATGACTAGGCTACCATCCCTTTTACTACTATACAATCACCTCTGTTAATTGGACAACATTAGTGCCTATTATAAAAGTGACTGTGGATAGGCCAATTACAATATATTGAAAGTAGGCAAAGACTTGAATATTTTAAAACTGATTAACTATTCTGACAAACCTATTATTAAGTTATCATAATATAAGAGATGTGACTTAAAAATAAAATATAATATAAACAACAGTCATAATGAATGGAAACAGGATTCCTTCACTCTTCACTCTATATGTAAATACACGAAAGTATATCATCATAAGATAACATTCAGTATCCGCTCAGGATTACTTCATACCATCATAATTCATATTCATAATGAATATAACTTCATTCAAATGTTCATGACAATGAAGGAGTGCATACAACATATTATCCAGTCGAATGGATCACATGGGCGCAGAGGCAGACTAACATACCTCAGGCATGGTCCTGATAGAAGGCAAAAATTATGCAACCAATGCTATAATAAATAATGATTAGAATTTTTTTCATAATAGATGACTCAATTGACATACACGCAAATATGAGAACATGCATTGATAGCGTAATCATGTCTCACATGTCGCTTGCATTCCCTCCTTGTCATGTACTATACTATATCAACACTTAAGTTCTAACACTGCCATATTTTTTTGTAAAAAAATTACCATAGATCTAACACATAATATTCTTTACTCTCTTAAGTTTTCTATTTGACTTACATGTAAGAACTTAAGTGACAATATGTAGTATTCCAAAGTCCACACACATCTACAGAAAATAGTAGTAGCACATGGGCACTTAGACGCAGGGGCCGTACATTATCACTTGGCTCTAAAACGAAGAGGCACACAGCACTGGGGATAATTCGTGTATTCAGAACAACTCCATGTCTTCGTTGCACATAACTTCTAAGAAATCGTCATCATCGTAGTTCTGCACGTGCCGCGTCTCGGTTCGGTCTGGAGGGGAGGGCAGGGGGGAGCGCGGGCGCGGCGGGGACGGCGGCAACTCCGCGTGCGACTGTGCATCGGTGTCGCTGGAGCCATCACGCGCGTCGGTCGCCGGCGACGGTGGCGGGTTGGAGCCGTGCTCAGACTGTACTGTTGCCTCGCTCCGCGAAAGCAGCGACGGCAGCTCAGAATCTGATAAAAAAGTAAGTATAATATTAAACAAAGGTGTTGCCTCAGTTCCATGATTCTGTAACTATACCTTATAAAAATTACAGCTAAGTGTAAAGCTGGGTTGCACTTGCAAGTAGGGATGTAAAGCGGTAATATTACTTTCGTAAAATTCGGTAATTTACCATATTTTACGTAAAATATAAATAAATTACGTAAATTACGGTAAAACTGGGTAAAATACGATTTATCTCTTTAACAAAACTATTGTGACTAGGGTTGCCAGACGTCCCGTATTTCCCTGGACATCCCGTATTTTAGACATAGTTTAAAATGTCGAAAAATCGATTTTAATTACGATTATAATTACACAGTCCTACAACGAAATTCCTTTTTGAAGTTCAAGTAACGTTTCTCCTAGATTTTTGTGAGTTGAGGAAATATTTTTTTTTATTTTGCAAAATTTTTCTACATGAATTTGACGGTGATTTTCATTTAGTTAAACTTATAATTATGATATAAAATGAAGTTTGTCTGATCGGATGGATAATTGCCCTGTTTATTTATTAAAAAAATATATAGATTTCTTTGAGTTCTTAGAAAATCTTCAACAAAACGCAGCTACTATGCGCGTATACGTGCTAGTAGTAAGCATAATTAGGTAATGAAGGTATTTAAGTTTTTTTAACTTTTAAAAAGAAAAAGTTCCTCAAGTTGCACTAGTATTTTAAAATGTTCCTCTTGACTAACTATTCGGATACTAAAAATAATACTAACTATCCAGCTATTTCTTTACTTCTGGTTGTTTTTTTTTTCTTGAATACCCCAATACATTCTTGATTTTTATAAATGTGTATTGTGAAAAATTCTGATGTATTCTGATGTGATAGAGCCAAACTGACTTCAGATTCGTCATTAGGAGATTCCAAAACCCAAGAAATCAGCACTGACATCAAAAAAGGAAAAAATAATAATTTGTAGGTGTGTTATTGTATTGACGTTTACAGATACCCATGTTCAAACAAATAAAAATATGTTAAAACTGACTCGATCCTCGGAAAAATATTAAAAAAAAATGACACTAAATAATTTTGTTTTTTTATTTGTCCCGGGTAAAAAACTGAAATCCCGTATTTTTTTGCCCATTTGACCATTTGTCCCTTATAGGCTGAAAAAAAATCTGGCAACCCTAATTGTGGCCCACACTTTTGCTTGATTTCGTGGCATAATTTACTAAATGCACGTATAGTGCAGTCAGTCAAAACAATTCAACTGATCGCCGATCGGCTTGCCGAATGCTCACTGTTCAGTCGGAATGGCAACAGCGCAAAACATAAAGGCAAACTGCACTAAACGGCAACGTCGCATCGTGCGAGTCGCGCCGCGCGACTCGCAGTACGTATGTTTCAACTACACGCTCGTCTCACCCCCTCGCCATACTTTTCAGCATACATACGTAGCCGGTAATTTTACCGTAATATATATAAATTACCGTAAAATATCCGTATTTTACAAGCTTTTTCGGTAAAATTACGTAATTTTGCAACCGTACTTGCAAGGCAATGATAGTGATTCTATTAAAACATAATATAGCTATGCCAACTTTACTTTTAATTTTTTTCTGCCATCATTCACAACCAAATTAACAGGATACAGACAAAAAAAGCGAATTTTTAAATACTTTTACTGCAAACTTCTGTATGAGGAACTTAAGTTGTATAAATTACAGTATTAAGATGGGTAAATAATTTTTTTCCTTTTTGGGTTTACATGGTCACATTTCCTGTAAAGATCCTGCAAACTTGTTGTGTGTTACATCTTTGGTCTTAGTTCAGCAGTTAATAAGAATCACCTGTGAGGCTCTGTTTCAGCTGCTCCATGACCTTCTGGCGGTTCCTTGTTCGCGTTTTCTTAATCTTACGTGCGTTCTCTCTGCGGTCCTCATTGAATATGTCGTTAATCATTACTTGCGAGACTTCATCGTCGCGCTTTAATAGGAAGAAGAAAATACCGCCTGGGGTACGCCTGCGTGTGCCATTCTGCAACACAACAACAACAGAAATAATATAAACAAAGCAAGTATAACTCTCAAAGAAAGTTACATATAAATTGATCTATAGGCTGTAGATACCATGAGTGGCCATGGAGTCTCAGTGCAAAAAAATTGTAAGGTTTTTTGGGTTCCTTAGTAAAACTACAAGGAACCCTTAGTTTCGCAATGTCCGTCCTTCTGTCCCTCTGTTTGCAGCATATCTCAGAGACTATTATTTGGCTTAAAAAGTAGACCAGTTGTGCTTACCATAACAAGCATTCCACCATCTGCTTCAATTCTCTGTGTTTCTTTGAAGATTTCTATAGCTTTACTTGATCCAGTTACTTGTACTATCCTAGCTGAAAATTAATAAAAAATTATGTTTTAGGCATGTAAAACCTATTGAAAGTGACAAAGTTCTATATGTTTTTGATTTTGAGGTTCAAGCTGAGTGGGATTTTTTTGTGTGTGAACTTGCATAGCACAATATCATAGGGCGAATCAGCCTTTCCAACATCTAAATCTTGTCATGTGTAAAATTTGTAAGTTAAACTAAGACAACACACAGTCTGTTTGTGATTGAAGGACAAACCAACAATTCAATAAACCTCTACTAAATCTGACCTTTAATAAACAATTAAACAAACACACTTTCACATTTATAATATTAGTAAGAAGTACGATAGCAAACCTACCAAGCAGTTCTTTCTTTTCTTCAGACAACTTCTCAGCGATATCATGAGCGACAAGTTCTGTGGGTTGATCCGATGTTACAACTAAGTCTGCCAAGACTCTTGGCATCTGCTTTTCTTCCAGGGGATGTTCACTATTGAGCCTTTTCCCTTGCCTAAACTTTTTATTAGATCTGTCAGAATAACTCCTCTTATTAGTTTTATAGGAGTTTTGTTTTTGTGGGTGACTATTTGTAAATATTTTCTTAGAAGCATAGTCGTCATCTAGCCTGTACTTAATAGTGTAATCATAAGATTCAACACCATATCTACTTTTCTTTGTTACATCACAGCTTACCATGTCTTCTGTAAGGAGGTCTTCCTATAAAAAAATTATAAGTTAAATGTAATAACACAAGTCTTGAAATTAGTACAAAGCAAGTATGAATTATTGTCCACATCATATTCCTCACGAGAATGAAAAGCTGTTGGTCCTGCGTTTGATGTCGCACTTGTCTATTGTATCATATTTCTGTTCCATCAAACTATGAGTGTAAGGGAATAAGATTGTACCTACACTTATGCATAATATCTCAAGCACAGAGGTTTTGTGGATATTACCAGAACAAAAGCTTATCATGTTCTCCAAGACATAGAGGAAACAAGAAGAACCTTTATCTACCCAGTTATTCCCACTTGGATCAATGTTGCTTAGTCTTAAAAGTTTAATTGATTCATTTATCTTAAGTGCACTAACAAATAGACAGAAAAACTAGCACAGTAATTATTAATTTTATACACTTTTACGTCTCTTGAAATGTTGGCAATGTTCTACTTTTCCACTGCAATTTAAGCCAAAGTTTTCTATTTAAAATTGGTTTCACAATAACACTCAGCATGTTATTGCACAGAAATTTTCTATTGTTAATCTTTCTACTACCACTCTTGCTTATTATTTTGATGTTGTGTAATAAAGAAGTTATCTGTAATAGATATAAATGTGTATATAATTTATATTACTGATGTTTTGTTCTTGTTTAATTTTTTATCCATTACTTGTTTTAATAACCAAATAGAATTTTTGCTTCTATGACCTATTTGCACTGAAGTTTATTCACAAATACAATTCAAGTTATTTACCTGCAATGCTTTACACCAAACATTATATTTGTCCTTTTTGTCCGGCTGCGCTTGTGGCTGTGGACGTTTCGGCCTTAATTTAGTGCGCTTCGGGCGTCGACGCGGTTCATCGTCCGATTCAGACCCTGACGTCTCTAGTCCCGTATCTTCGTCGCTCTGCTCATCCTGTATCTGCATGTTCACTAAAGACGGCGGGTTGAAGGTGTCTGGACGCGTCAAGGGAATGTACGTTCCCTCTTCTACGTCAGAATCTTCTAACTATAACAGAAGTCATTGCACTTTGTAGATTGCCTTTTATGGTGCGAAAAACGCTGTTTTTACGTTTCAAACTGTACAAATATAAGCAATATTGTGTTTATATACGGTAAATAACTGCATATAAAGCAATAGTTAAGTAAAATCACTTTTTATGAAAGTTTTAGCAGTAAGTAGTATTGTCAAAGTTAACGGACTCACCTCGCCATCTTCAAGTTCATGGGACACCTCGACATCCAGTTCTCCTTCTGTCGTTGACATCATACTTCCCGAAATTAATCAGAGTTGAACAATAATTGCACATATGAGTGTTTTACAAAATGCAATAATTCCGCTTCTAATTACCGTCACTCGCTTTTTCGCTCACTGCTGTCTTCTGTCATTTGCTGTCATTCACACTGTCATTTATTACTATAGACAATGTAGATTAACTGTCAAATTGCATATTATGAAGCGTAGACTAGGCATAGACTGGCATAGATATTCTTATTATTCTTGGTCTGTGATAGACACAGTTACTTTTCAAGCGGAATTATTCCAGACAAAATCACTGTATAGGGTGACCAACCCAATAGCTAGCACTGCACCAGTTTATTCGCACTTTGGCAAAAAAGATTAAAATATAAGTTTCTGAGTGTGGTTTTTAAATTTTCAGATTAAAAAATATTTAGGGGAATTCATATTTTTCACAATCAAAACCTTTCTAATCTGGAAAGTTTTAAAATGACGTCAGTATCGTAGTTGAAAGATATCGTTCTGGAGTTCCCGAAGTTTTTCGGCCATTTTGACTCATCGACGTTAAGGGTCAGTACTTACTTAATAATGATTTAACTGTGTTTTTATTTGAGTTTTAATAATATGATTGTTTTCAATTGATTTTCTAAGTATTATTAGTTACTAATTCAAAAAGTAAATGGAACTTTCCCGTTATTTCATTGCAAAACAAGGGATGTCAGTATCTGGTTACAAAATTTGGAGATTTTCCTGTTTATTAACACTCCGAAGTGATTCGATTCCCTAGCAGACTGGGAGTCTGTAGACGATCTTAACAAGTGTATGTTAACTGTCCATACTCTGGAGTCTAAATTCTTTAAGACCCATCACACGAAAAGGACCAAGAAGTTCTCTGACCTTACTCTCAAACTGATGGAAGACAGACAAGAGATGAGACTTCAGTCGTCAGCAGACGCGGATGCCTACTGGTAGGTTAATAGGCAGATCACTAAGAAAAGAACTCGCGACCTGCGGGGCTTGAATACCAAGTGTATTAAAGATACCATCTAGTGGAACAGAAGTTCCATTCCAAAGTGTCCGTGAGAGAACTATCTATCGGACAGAGCCAGCTGACGCGGCTGAAAACTGACGAAGGCTGTCACGTTTCTTCTCTACCTGAGGTATGGAGAGAGGTTGAGAAGTTCTGTGGGCAGTTATTTATCACGAAACAATAATCATTCAGCGGACGAAGACGAAGAGAGAGCTATGCTCGGAGTATCCCTGCGAGATCATATCAGAAATGAAGATATCTGTAAGAGAATCAAAGTCACGGACATAGCTAAGCGAAACTGAAGTGGAAATGGGCGGGCATATAGTTCGAAGAGCTGACGGTCGATGGGATCCCATGGTGTTAGAGTAGCGATCCCGTACCGGGAAGCTAGGTGGACCGACGACATCAAACGAGTCGCAGAGAGCCGCTGGATTCAGGTAGCGTAAGACCGAGGCCTGTGGAAGTCCATATAAGAGACCTTTGTCCAGCTGTGGACGTCTGTCGTTTGATAAAGACTATGTTTACGTTTTCTTATTAAATATGTAAGGGAGATTGTTTTAAATATAATAAATATAAAAAAATTAAGTCACCTACAGTTACTATAAGAATTTCCGTATATTATTTCGTAATAATATCTATATTCTAAAAGACTTCCGTAGGTAGCCTAGCGTTATATTTCCCTTAAACTCTATTAAAATCTGAGTGCAGATAATTGGATAATTTTGTGCCCATAACTGGTAACAAATGTGCGAATAATTGGAGACTGGGTCATTTTTCAATCTTATTTAAAATTCTAGTTGATTTAAACAAAAATATTTCAATATCTTCTTTAATTATATATTTTATTAATCAAGTAACCTTATGAACACAGTGATTTATAGGATTTGGTTAAATTTATATTTAAAAAACATATTTGAAATTAGATAAACTCTTAAAGTGCCCATAATTGGGTGTGCCACCCTAAATGTGAACTCTTTTGTAATATTTGATTCACAGATTCATATCTAGTGCAGATTTTATTGTACGGAAACATTACCAAGAGAATATAATCACTTCATTCTATCAATCTTCTTTATTATTATAATAATAATAATATAATAACTATTTACCATTATTTCATTTTACGTTTAACGTAGGTATTTATAATTTTAAATTCAGCGATGCCAAGGATCTTGTCAATATTCAATGTGAGAACCCCTGACATGCTCTAATTAATGTAAGTCCTCCTACTATACAAATATAAAGTAGGTATTCAATCGCGTAAAAACATATTCATTCGCTGGCTGCCTTCTACTCGACCGCTGGAAAATTAATTCATAATTTATAATCATCTGCCTAGATAGTGTTCAGCTGCTCTCAGATTTGAAATGTGGTGTATCCTCGTCTATTTCCTACAAATTCTTTAATGTTCCTATTAGCATCCTGGTTTTTGTCTTATTCTTTGTTTGCTCCGGATCTTGTATACATTTTATTGTATTTATTACTTGTATTTATTTTATTCTATGTGTGTATTAGTAGGTATATATATATATATATATATTATATGTATGTATATGTTATGTTTGCATTTATTTATGAATAGGTATATGTATTAAATATTAGGTTTTTATTAAGTTTTGTGTGACTGTTAAATTTATTTTCATACACATTCATCCTATTATTTTTAAAAATATTTACAAATATACATTATACAAATATAAATATAAAAACATCATTAAAAACAATAAAACGAATGGGTCCCACTTGCTGCGGGATAGGGACCCAAGCAGCCAGTGGTCAGGGCTCCAGAGTGAGGAACCTCCTCACAATGCGTGCCGTCTCAAGGAGCACCGCCTTCTGTATCCTGCTCTTGATCCAAGTATTAAGCGAAAGTTTCTTAAGATGTTGATCGAAACTTTTCGCTATGAGACCGTTGACCGAAACGACCATCGGCACTACAATCGTTGAATCAACATTCCACATGGCGGTAATCTCGTGGGCAAGGTCTAAATATTTTGACAATTTTTCTTCAAGATACAGAAGGCGGTACTCCTTGAGACGGCACGCATTGTGAGGAGGTTCCTCACTCTGGAGCCCTGACCACTGGCTGCTTGGGTCCCTATCCCGCAGCAAGTGGGACCCATTTATTTTATTGTTTTTAATGATGTTTTTATATTTATATTTGTATAATGTATATTTGTAATCATTTTTAGGGTTCCGAAAAAAACTTCGGAACCCTTATAGGATCACTTCGTTGTCCGTCTGTCTGTCAGTGTGTCACCACCGTTTTTCTCGAAAACGGCTTATGATCCGAAGTCGAAATTTATACTGAATATAAAGTTCAATGGTCTCGTAGTGTTTTAAGAATATCAAGCTTATAGCTTAACTCAGTAAAAAGTTACAGCTTGAAAACCACGGTTTTCTAATTATTAAAACAAATTAAGGCACATCTTCAAAAATCGTTTTTTTCCATACCGAATTCTTAGTTTCATAGTAAGTCCCGTTATATTTTACAAACACCAGCCTTAAAATCTTACAAATTACGGATATTTTGATACCTCTAAACCTTATAATAGTACCTAAAACAGCCAAAAAAACCAAAAAAAAACCGATATCTTACTGTGAATTACAACTATTGCTACGCTTCTTTAGGGCGCGAACAAGCCAAGGATGCCTCACTGCGATACCTCGCGGTCGCGGTTTAGCTCGCTACCTCGATGCCACCTCCATGTAAAACAAATGTATGCAAACAGACGAGCGCGAACATGCCGAAGGATACCTCACTGCGATACATCGCGGTTCACATCGATGTTTACCTCGATGCCTACGCGAAAACAAAATATTTTGTTTTTACATCGCGGTCGACGGCAAGCATCGATGTGCTCTGGCTTGTGATTGGTCGAATCTCAAGGACTCCCACCGTCGTTTACTTTAGGCCTCGAATACATTATTTTAATTTAATAAAATAAATACAATGTTGGTATAGCGTTTCAAATATTAATTATATGATGTATTATTTTATGAATTTTTTATAAATTATGGTTTTCAAAGCTCTATAAGATTTGTGCCAATAAACTTAGAATAAAAATTATTATAATAGACTTAGGTACTTGTTTAGAAAATTATTCATTAAAATAAATATTATATTATATTTGCACAACTATTTTATAACTAAACTACTCGTAAAATTGGTACATATTATTATAATATTATTATTAATTATGGTTCATTTTTTATTTTAATTAAATAATGGAAAAGGAAGCGCTATGTAATAGATTTAATTTTTAATATTCCTGCCCTGTGGGATAAGCGGCACAAAAACCACCACAACAGATTTACGATCTCCCTGGCGCAGTGGTGAGCGCTGTGGTCTTATAACTGGGAGGACTCGGGTTCGATTCCCGGCGGGGGCAATTTAGGAATTTATAATTTCTAAATAGTCTCTGATCCAGACCAGGCCAGCCTGGTGGGAGGCTTTGGCCGTGGTTAGTTACCACCCTAACGTCAAAGAAGTGCCGCCAAGCGATTTAGCGTTCCGGCACGATGGCGTATAGAAACCGATTAGGGTTGAATTTACACTGCTATACCCCTTCCAAGTTAGCCCGCTACCATCTTAGATTGCATCGTCACTTACCATCAGGTGAGATGGCAGTCAAGGGCTATCTTGTCATCGAATAAAAAAATATATATTTTAGCTAAGGAATTGAAGAATATTACTTTAGCGTTTAGTGAGCATTTGAACTAAGCATCCAGGTGCGACTGAACCGGCATGTTCGCACCGACATCTATGTAAAACATCCAGATATCGACATCGAGGTATCGAGCAGCGACCGCGACCGCGAGGCATCCCCGGCGTGTTCCCACCCTTAGTGACGCGTCACGTAGACAGATTATAATGGTGCGGCCACACTATGGTAAACGTCAATGTCGATCATCTCAACTATTATCGTGGTTATTTCCGACAATATTAAACGCGACAAACTGAGTGCTCACACTTCGTCAACGTCAACGCAAATTTAATTGGCGATAACGCAATAATTCTGTATTAATTTTTTAATGATGTATTTATTAATCCTGTATTAATTCATTGGCGATAACGCAATGTGAATGCAGCAGCGTCAGCGTCCATCTTGAATCAAGACATTTTATCGTCATTATCGGGCATTGACGTTGACCGTTCAAGTGTTTCCACTCAATTTTTCGCATTAAATATTGGGGGAAGCTGCCGTGTTAATAGCGGCAACGTTAACCCTCTAATGTGGCTAGCTCATAAAGCTAAAACGACTAAAGTGAGAAGACATTATGTCAAAATATGTATGTAGGAGCAGGACAACGCATTGTGTTTCTATTTGGTACCTATCCATTGACGTGTAGAGCTGTCTCTATCTAGAGAGCTATGAAGTAGAAGCATAGAGAAGGATATATATATAGACTCAAGACTGTAGAAGTCTGGCAACCTCTCAAGGTAGTGCGTCCGTGTTATTTTGTTTTGTATATAAATCATAATTATTTAATAAAAGTTACAATAATGTACGGTTTCAGTCAAGGTGCATAGAAACCTAAAAATACATCAGTTACGACGAGATAAATCCATGTTTCGTACCTACCTATATGTATAATGTATATCGACTGCAAAGTGCAAACAAAATTGCAAAGGTAAAAAGCTATGTTTATTACTTACTGGCTAATACTGTCAATATATTTTGGTGTAACAAATGAAGATATTTTCGTTTAAAGATGTTTAGTAACAAGGTACATAGTAACTTACAATTAAGTGCCAGACTCATAATTTAAATAAGTAAGTAATAAGTATCTAGGTTTGAAAACATAACCTACAAAACAAATACTTATATTTCATTTTGTTTATGATAATAAAAGTTATTTTAACTGTTTTAGATGCCAAGAAAATGCTGTGT
The DNA here is from genome assembly GCA_038048805.1 of Hipparchia sbordonii. Lineage (NCBI taxonomy): Eukaryota > Metazoa > Arthropoda > Insecta > Lepidoptera > Nymphalidae > Hipparchia > Hipparchia sbordonii. Next base: position 3,613,547 of record CM076113.1, read on the forward strand.
GCCCGAATGCAAATCAAATTACGACAGTGTGATCAGCATTGAAGGAGCTAAAAGTACATTTTCTTTCCCGAAAGATGCTCATATATCTCTCAAGCGTAGCAACCATTTTTCAAGAAGAAATAATCATTGGACGTGATGGACAGAACAGCAATTGATAAATTTTTAGAGTGACATAATAACATCATTCGCAGACTTAGTGTATAAATTCCAAGAAAATTTAAGAGACTAAATGGTTGTATCAAATGATACCTAATAAGAGGCTATATTTCTATTTGTTAAATCTTGATATTGAAAGTGATAATGGTGACAGCAATGTAATAGTGTGTTAATAGTGTGTTGGTGGATGAAAATCTAAGCATTCAGGTATATGTAAAAGGACATTTAATGCATCATGAAGATTTGAGCTGGATATTACCTAGTGAACTTAAGCTTAGCAGATGGTCACAGCTTGAAAATATACTATCTTGTTATTATAACAATAGTTGTGAACCAACAAAGTCATTTGACAAGACAATAGTCTTGATAGGTCTATTGAGTACTTGAATGAAGCAGTTAATCTTGAAAATGGTAATTTTGCTGCAGAGCTTGTTCTAGACCAAATGAAATTGCTAAAAAATAAGCAACGTAGATGTAGTGTTGAGACATCTCTATGAGACGGCTATGTGTATAGTATGTTAATCTAGTATATTATGTTAGTGTGGGTATCGGATTTTTGTAGTGCTGCCAGGGATCGCAACTTATGGGGGTTTCTCCCCAAATTAAGGGAGTAAAGTGAAATGGGATTATTTAGGGGCTTTATATTTTAAGAGGTAGGTAGGAACGAAATTGCCGAATGAAATCAACCAAAAAAACGAGAGTATACAATCAAAGAAAAAACCTTTCATGGGTAGGTAGCTAGTAAAACAACTAGTTTTATTTACTCGCATAAAGTATGTTAATCAAAGATTTATATAATAAAGGTCTCATTCTATACTATACCGGTGAAACACCAGAGAAAAACTGGTGTTTTACCGGTTATTACTGAATCATAACTCAAGTAATTTTATTTAAATAAAAAGAAGTTTGATGATCAACATTGTTCATTACTTAATAACATTTTTTCAAATACAATTACTTTATCATTATTTAAATTCAAGATCAGTCAAATTTTATTTTATTTTGTAAAAGAAATATTATAATAATTTGTGACCATGTATACTTACTAGTGTTTAGATTCGTTATAAGATGTCATTCTGTATTGGTTAACTTAAGATGTATTAAGTATGTATGAAAACTGTATTGTTTAACTTAGGTGTATTAGTGTTGAGAAGGTATGCGAAGAAGTATGAATATGGTAAAGATGTATAAACGGAGAAGGTATGTCTGTGCAGGATGACAGAATGTGGGAAACGGAATGTAAGTGTATGACAGGGATGGATGTATGCGATAGAGAGAGTGGGAAGATATGGAGATAAAAAAGATTGGCAAGATGGCATATGGAGTTAAGACATGCTAAGGAGTGCTAAAAGTAGTTTAAATAAAAGAAGTTAATATATATTTAGTGTTTTTACTTTGAGCTATTCCCACATTTATTAGAACATACAATACTATTACTTGCTTGTTTAGACATGAAAAGGGTCACAAAGAAAATTCTATCAAACATAGAGAACCTTTTGATTGACTATCTCGAATGCTTTAAAGACAGCTTAGACTTAGTTTTACAGGTTATACATTGTCTTATGGAAGTAACTCAAAGAAACAAATAATGGGATGAAAGATGGATAGTGGGAACTGTGAGAAAACTACACAACCCCATTGAGTTTGGGCTTGTTTGATTCATCTTGACAGTAGGTACTCTAGTCCTAGATGATATGCAGGGTCTGATGATGAGACCGGAAGGCGTCTATAGGAACTGCAATAACACTGCGCACTTAAGTTGTCATCTAGTAGGTACCTAATTAATCCTAATTAATACAATGGTCAAGAGTTTCGGAACCCTCAGTGCGCGAGTATGACTCGCACTTGACCGGTTATTAAAAATAATAAGATAAATGTGTTTAAAAATAAATGATAGACAATATAATAACTATTTACCATTATTTCATTTTACGTTTAACGTAGGTATTTATAATTTTAAATTCAGCGATGCCAAGGATCTTGTCAATATTCAATGTGAGAACCCCTGACATGCTCTAATTAATGTAAGTCCTCCTACTATACAAATATAAAGTAGGTATTCAATCGCGTAAAAACATATTCATTCGCTGCGTAAAAATTCCTATCTTCGTAATATGAAAAAGATACCTATTATATTCACTATCCTTTCTAATATTATAAATGCGAAAGTGCGTTTGTTTGTTGGCTGTTTGTTGGTTTGTCCATCAATCACGCTTCAACAGAGATACAGATCGACGTGATTTTTAGCATGGGTGTAATTGAGGACCTGGAACGTGACATAGGCTACTTTTTATCCCTGAAAATCAAAGAATTCCCATGGGATTAGAACCTAAATCCACGCAGACAACGTCGCGGGCGTCAGCTAGTTTAATATAAATAACTAAAAAGTTTTAATACAGGGCCGCATTCGAAGCAGTCAGCCATGTCTCAATACCTGCCCACAACCGGGCCTCACTTATTGACGTCAGATATGCTCGTCTACCATCAGAAACACCGCCTTTAGGTGACTATGATCCTGCAGAGCATAGAGATCCTGCACAACCTATCAAGTAAGTAATCAAAGAAAAACAACTATCATTGAGCTTGAGTAAGGTAGGTAGGTATAGGTACTTAATTGTGTCAAAGAAGAAGTGGCAATATAGGCGAGTTCCATAGCTCACCCGATGGTTGTTGGTGTCTCAAGGTGCTGGAATGGCAAAAATCATGGTGATCAACGTGTAGCGTAGCGTTGGAAGTCCCTATGTAGATGGACGTACGATCTCAAGCGAGCCGTTGGCAGCTGGCAGCTAGCATACATGCGGCAGAAGATCCAGATCGGTCGATCGCTAATGATAAAATAATAATTTGTTCCAGGCTTTGGATGGCCAATTTTAATCTCCTACGAACAATATTCGGAGCGGGAACGTTAGGTCTTCCATTGGCTGTCAGTCAAGCTGGTATTATACTCGGCCCTATAATGACTATGTCTTTGGGACTTCTTATTATGCACATGCATCATACTTTGGTAATCGTATTTCTTAAGTAATCATAGGTAATAGGTATAGCTATTAGCTAGTAATGAGCGGGTGATGAAGAAAATTTCTTTTCGTAATTAAATCCTATAAAGATATCCTTAGAAGACAAGCTGTGGATTTACTTAACTTTAAACCACCGCGAGGTGGTGGTGGTATATCTGTAATCTGTTCACCCCTTGAGAGCCTTATTCCCGTTTCACCAAGCATGCGTAAAACATCTCTCTGGGAGTCTCTTAACGAAGGCACTTACTTCCAAATGCAACCTCGACATTTGGGACAGGTACCTATTTACCTGTTGTCATTTTCACCTTTAGGTTTTCTCTAAAACTAAATGTAGATGTGAAGATTGCCACTTGGCTTAAATAGTCCCAAAGCGAATCTTGGTAAAAACGGGCATCAATTCTCTAAATCAATTGGTTTATGAATACGTGCCTACCTATTACCTAAACGTAATAATGTGTGCGTCTATTAGTCATTCATCCTCCTGTTAATATTCTTCCGCAGATTATCCATTTACCCACGGCTCTTTTGTTTCAGTTATGGTGTTTAAACGAAATAAGCAGGCAGCTCAAAATTTCTCACATACCGTACAGATACGGGTTTCGGTTAGCTCTGCTACATGGACCAGATTTTTGTCATAAACTTGGTGACTACGCTCCGTAAGTTGACTGTGAATCATGTCACGAATAATTTTAGTAATACCAGTAAGGTCTTTAGCCAATCTTCGCTGAAAAACTACAATCACAATGGCTGCAAAACTACAATCACAATGGCAGTCGTGACTTTCAAAAAACGAAACTTTAAAAAAAATATGTAAAAATCATCGTTTATCAATTATTTATCATTAAATTAATGTAACTAATCTACGGATTTACAGAACAATTGTCGCCACGTTCATGATCTTGAGCCAGCTGAGCATTTGCACTGTGTTCGTCATATTCACTACAGACAGCTTGAGAGACGTGAGTTCCATTAGAAAATATGTTTTGCGAATCCTTTTTTACGAAAAACTAAAAATAAATGTGGGAACAAGTGTTCCAAACGTAAGAGTCGTACGGTACGCCGTACGACACGTTTGGAATACTCGTTGTAGTAGCAGATATTTTTTATTTTCCAGATTATGGATTGGCAAACATCAAAGCCTGCGATTGCGGCTTTATTATTCCCTTACCTTTTCCTTGAATATTTTATGAAGACTCTGAAAATTGTCAGTTACATATCAATGTTTGGTAAAAATACATTTATTCTCGAAACTGGCTTTAAGCCTATGTTCTTTTAGTTATAAACCAATATACGATAACGATTTCGCAAGAAGGTCGCATAGAGTTTATCTTAGGAACTGTATTACTGAGCTAAGAAGATATCATAAATCGTTGGCTATACGACTACGCTTGCATAGCTGTGTACCTGTAAATCGTACTAAATTTTACTAAGTATTATAAATGCGAAAGTTTGGATGTATGGACGAATGTTTGTTACTGACTGCACCGATTGTGCTGAATTTTGGCACTGGGATAAATTATATTCTGGAACAACGCAATTAACATATAGGCTACGTTTTATCCTTTTTAATCATCACCAATTTAAGATTTCTCGCGGGAATCAAAAATCCGTAATCCGCGCGTACGAAATCGCCGGCACCAGCTATTTGTAAATACTTTCAGGTAATTTCCTGAACATTATCGGCTTGACGTTGGTAACTTACCACGAGTTGCTCCAGCCTCAGGGTAAAGTGATATATGCCACTACTGACTCCATTGCACTCTACTTCGTCATTGGCACTTGCTTGTTCAATCTCAGTTGTCTTGCCGTGGTAATAAAAATTATCTCTTCTCTCTCTTCATATCTCATTTAGCTACATTAAAATCATGTAGTACTACCCATTGAAGTATTACCACTTTTATAAGCTATATATGTATTATATAATAACCCATAAAGTTAAGTAATACACTGGAGTAATCGCCGAGTTTCTTGGTTCTTCTCGATCGGAAAGGCATTCCGAGAAGTAGCAGATCTATTTGACGATTCGAAATCATTTTGTAAAAGTTTACCAAAGTTTGTTTACCAACTTGAATTCTATTACTTTCAGGTACTCTCTCTTGATAGAGCTCTGAAGGACCCCAGGGTATTGACAAAACGATACGGTGTGCTTAACATCTGCATGATTGCAACAACAATCTTCCTCACATTATTTGGAATGTTGGGGTATTGGTCTTTTGGGACTATGGAGGAAAACGTTTTGAGATCTCTTCCTTTTGATGACGAGTAAGATAAAATATGAAATAAACTTACTTATAATTTTATATGAAGAATTATATCCACAGTTTTTGGTATAGTTTTGAAAGTGACAGTCAAAAGTGTATCTAGCGCTAGGTAAAAGCCTAAGTAATTAGACTTGTACGAAGCGCTATTGTAGCGGAGAAAGACCTTCCTGAAACTGGCGAGCCCATACTATCGCTCCCTACATATTGTATTTGAATTTTTTCAAACTTTTAAAAGTTATATGATCGATGAATAAAACCTTTCTTTTATTAGACATCATACCAGGGGCCCAAGTCTGCTATTGCAATTGTAGTTACATTGTCTATCAATGACATGACAATTGTTATTTTTAGCAATTGTCATGTCATTGATAGACAATTGAACCCCTGGGCTCCAAGTCAAATTGCTAAAAGTAGCAATTGGGATGTCATTGAAAGGCAATGTAACTGTAATGTAACTACAATGGCAATAGCAGACTTGGGCCCCTGTTTTGTTTTGTTCTAGCTCAGCGATGTTAGCAATCGGTTTATATTTAGTGGCAGTTGCGTTTGCTTATCCGATACAGTGCTATCCAGCTATTCAGATCGTATTGGAAATTTTGAGAAACCAGAGAGAGACTCTGTCGCCCAAAATTTTGCGGATAATCGAACATGTGGCAAGACCTACCTTCGTTCTAACTTCATGTATGTTGTCTTACCTATAGCATCGACTCAGTAAGCCGGCCGCAAATTATAATTGAAAGTGGAATTGCCATTTGCCATACGTAATTTTACTAGTGCCATTTAGTTGAATACCTAGCTATATATTAACAGTATGGCTATAATGACAACATAATGAGCCGTAAGCTCATTATGTTGTTTTTTTCGAACATATCATACTCATTATATATACTTCTGTTACAGTTTTTATATGTTACATGGTGCCGATCCAAGGAGCATTTGTTGCATTCGTCGGAAATCTCTGTACGACATTGGTCGCCTTGGTGTTTCCTGCTCTCATGGAACTCTGCCTTTTGTATCCCAATAATTACGGCAAATATCATTTTTATTTGATAAAAAACCTGATCGTGCTTGTGTTTGGACTTTCCTGCGCGATTCTTGGTGTTGCACTTTGTGCATACCTTATTTATGTAAGAATTCTCTCCTTGCATTCCCCAAATGATGATTCCATATGATTAGACGGATTGAATAAATAAATAATTACTTACTCAATGATATTTCCTTGGTAGTTTTCGTTGATATCTACATATATATAAGTATATATACTTTTTGATTGTGATTTGAATATTTATTTCTTAAGGTTTTTGCAAAATAAAAAGTTTTATTTCGTATAATTTTATATACCTACTTAAAACTTCCTTAAGTGTACCTTTAAGAAGTGTACCTACTTATCCAACTATCTTTCGTCATTGTCAATCGCTTGTTAATTGAGAAGTTAATTGACAAATCAATCAAGCAATGCCATGCCGTGGCCATGCCAGAGTGATTATCATGTGATTATATTCTCTTGGTGCCATGCCATGAATACATCATGAATATCAAAATCATTAAAACGGAGTGATTACATTCTCTTTGAAAATCATTTTGCATACGAAATATGCCGTTATATAGTTATTATAAAAAGTTAATTGAGTAAGCACCGCATTCGCGTGATATAAAATATTTTTTACTTATGACTTATATAAATATCTACTTCTCTAAATGACTTTACACATTAGGACCATATTGCTTTGGCTTTTATGCAATGTAATACCACTCTGTAAACATATCTCAGTGTAAGTATACGTTATCATCATCATCATCAATAACATTGTCATCATCAGCAAACCATGAACGGCTCACTACTGAGCGCAGGTCTCCTCTCAAAGAATCCTTCTAATCTACATGCTTGCATTTGCCTGCATGCCTGCGTGTATCCTGAAAATTAATTAAATGTTTATTATAGTTTCTTAAGGTTTCTACTAATAATTATATAAAAATTAACTAATGTTTACCTTATATTTTATGTATATTTTTGGTTATTTATAAAGGAGAGGTTTAAACGTATCTGTTTTGTTACAGCCATAAGCATCCATTATGGACATGGGAGTGCATGAACGACAAATGTGTTCCTTTAAAAGCCTTAATATCAGGTAAACTGCAATCACTAGAGACGTGTAACATGTTGTGTGCCTCGATGCACCTTTGGCCGCAACCCACAGGAGCGGTCAGCCTGGCCACCACAGCAGTGCCTATTCGGTCAGATCTATTTCACCTAAAACTTTTGTCATTTCCATCAAGATCTGTTCGAGACCTTTTTCATGAAGCTTTCGAGCTATTCCGTGAAGATTTGCTAAGGATAGAAAATAACGCTAGAGCCTCTGAGGAGTGGCGTGCTGTCACCGTCCGTGTAGCGATCAATGAAAGTGGCAGTCCAGATCCTAGAATGCGTCTCGACACAGACGAGAGCTATCGACTGTGGCTTCGACCAAAGAGTGGAGCTGGAAGTTCTTTGCTTGTGGATATCTCTTCGAACTCCTTTTGCGGAGCGCGGCATGCACTAGAAACTTTAACACAATTAATTTGGCTAGACCCTTATGCAGGAACTTTACTAATATTGGAAGCTGCAAATGTGAATGACGCTCCACGATTTCGTTACCGCGGTCTAATGTTGGACACTGCCCGTAATTTCTTCCCAGTGAATGAAATAATGCGAACTATTGATGCCATGGCGGCTTCGAAGCTTAATACGTTTCACTGGCACGCAACGGACTCTCAAGCATTTTCTTTGCAACTGAGCAGTGTCCCTCAGCTGACACAATTCGGAGCGTATGGACAGGGAGCAGTGTATACACCGGAGGCAATACGCGCAATCGCACGTCGTGCTCGACTCCGTGGTATTCGGGTACTCCTAGAAGTCGATCTACCCGCCCACGTAGGGAGTGCATGGGCTTGGGGCCCTATGTTTGGTCTCCAAGAATTGGCTCATTGTGTTCAGGCCGCGTCGTGGAGTGCGTATTGTAAAGAACCTCCGTGTGGCCAAATCAATCCTCTTAATCCACTCGTATATGATCTTATAGCACGCATATATTCTGACATCATTGAACTTACAGGTGTAGATGACATTTTCCATCTCGGCGGAGATGACATTTCCAATCAATGTTGGGCTGAACATTTTAAAGAATCAGCTCCAGTAAATCTTTGGGTGAATTTTACTCTCAACGTTTTAAAAAGATTAGAATCCGTTAATGGAAAATTACCGTCTCTAGTAATATTATGGTCGACACATTTTTCAGAACGTATGAAATTAGATTTAAAACCTTACGTCCATAAGCTGGGCATTCAGGCAAGAGGTGTTGCGTGGTCGCAGAAGTATGTAAGCGGAGTGAGAACAGTGTTATCACATGAAGACGCGTGGGATTTGAACAGTGGTTTTGGTGCTTGGTATGAAGATTCTGGTGGCGTACCGTACAACTCGTGGCAACGAGTTTACGAGCATAGGCCTTGGGGTCATAAGACGATCGGTTGTTTAGAGGGAGGGGAAGCGACAGTGTGGTCGTCGTTGCTGAGCGCAGGAGGCCTGGATTCGCGGATATGGCCCCGAGCCGCAGCGTTAGCGGAGAGGCTGTGGTCAGATCGCGCAGAAGGCGCCACGCGTCCGGTGCACGCTCGATTAGATGTTCATCGATCACGTCTACTCAGCCGCGGTATACACGCTGCTCCTTTGTGGTCCATGTGGTGTACTCATAATACTCATACTTGTTAAATAAAATATTAAGATTAACTCATTATTTTTTAAAGTTTTAATTACCAGATTACTAAAAAAAAGCGTCGAAGCCAGAATAGCCTTTTCTATACCTAAACTGCCTAACTACGATTTTTTGATAAAAAGCCAAAAATAAAAAATAAGCTTTTGGCAACCCTATTACAATCACAACTATGATTTCCGGTTCCGTTTTAAAGAACTACGTTTAGAAACATTACAATTTTTTTATGTTTTACATTTTAAATATAGCATTTCATATTATTGCATTATATATCATATGCATTGTGCAAGGGTATATCGTTTTAATTTGTGTGCCCAAAGCCCCACTATTTTTCGAAAAGCATCGTTTTGTGGTTTTATATATCGTATAAAAAAAAATCGATGAGTACTCAGTCCATGGTAGGTAGGAAATGTGGGAAATACCCCAAGAGAATATAATCAAAGGAAATACCTATAGGTATTTCCCACAAACATATAAGAGTCTTATATGTTTGTGGTATTTCCTTCCTCCATGGCCAGACCCAGACAACGTTGACTTTGTAAGAAAAAGTGTGTAATAGAATCTGCAACCACGTACACTCATAATAAAAAGAGACAGAGTATAACCTTAAAGTAGTACAATCCTTCCAGCCTAATCTTGAGCCTAATCATAAAAAGACAGTACTAAGTTTAATACAATATATTACATCACTTTGATTCGGCAGCATTGAATTTTTCGCAGGGACCACGGGTAAAATAACCCGGGACTTCAGAAGGGAACACGGACTTTGACCACGAGTAGTCGTGCTTATTAATATAAATCACATTTAGCTGTAGCAGATTTCAAAGAGCGTTAGTTTGTACAATTAGAAAATAGATGAAAGTGATGAGTCCCAAGGGCCTCTTTAAAAGAAGGTTTAAATAAAACGAACATTATAGCGAACACTACATATTATAAAAGAAAGTCCCCCTCCGCGTCTGTCTGCCTGTCTGTTCACGATAAACTCAAAACTACTGAACGGATTTTCATGCAGTTTTCACCAATAGATGGGGTGATTCATGAGAGAGGTATAGGTGTATAATTTGGTTTTGTGAGAATTGTCTGAAATGTGACGATATTTGTTGGAAAATGGGCTAACGTAATGCGTAGTGGTAAAACTTACGCGATGAAAAAAAGTAACTTTTAGGTGAACTTTATTGTGCGATAGCAAAAGTCGCTAGATTTTGCGAAGTGTATCTTCTGTACCTGTATTATGTATTTTGTACATGAGTTTAAATAAGCCCCTAGAATTTGATGTTTGATAAAATATGAATACCTATACTTATTTCATAAACTTATTCCACTGTTTACCCAAATAAATCCAAATGGCACCAAATATTTTTTTAAATAAAATGAAAAATTTTGTTCAACCCTAACGATGCGGAAAAGGAAGTGACGTAATGTCTTTAATTTATGGTTCTTTTGTATAAGACACAAAATTTAGATAAAATAAAGCTTTATTAGAGCATATTGCTTTGCTTTACATAATTTAAACGTTTTATTCGGATAATTAATTATTAAAATCACCATTTAAACAAAGAATATCTATTTGATTCAAATTTTAAACGGTTTAAATGTTCTAAGTGTCGAAAACATGTCTGACTTTGTCTATGATCAATCCAAACCAATGTGGCGGACGTAGGTTGACCAACAAGCGTCAAGTTATGGCGTTTTGTGATAGACGTTCGTAAATAATATAAATTGGTGAATCTAAGTATTATTTTTAAGTTTTGATAATATATTTAATATGAGTAATCGTAATCTATATTACGATTACGGGAACGCAATATCATGGTGAGTAAATTCAAATATTTCTACTGACACCCATATTGTTATAAATTTTGTAGTTTTATTTCAAACAGTTCTTTCGATTTGTTTGTGAATAACAATATAATTTGGTCTGAGTGAAACGTATTAAAGTATTATATTTCTATAATTTTAAAGATATTTGACGCCGGTTTATTCAAATCCTCAAAGCATGGAGCACTTTGAATACAAACTTGAATTGTTTCCAAATGTAATGTTTCCAGTGCTTTATTTCTATCTGGATTAATTAATTTAACTTGTTTGTATTGTTACTTTACAAATATATTGTTTTACACAATTTAAATGACCCCACCTAACTCAGTATACTTTTACACAAGTTAATAATTTTTGAAATGGATATTATGGTTTAGCCTTACTTAATTTAAAATCATTAATTTCATGTAGGGCAACTCGTGGCTTTTAGGACAGGCCAAGGCTTTACCAGTGGTTTGAAAAGCAGTTTCTATATTACAGCCAGTAAAAAACTCAGCAGTTGCTTTTTTTTTTTTTCAAAACAAGTGTTACAATATGTAGTTTACGATATAATGTCATAAATTAAAATTGTTTAAATAATAATTAAATTAATGCTAGTCGCATGGAATATTTAAATTGTTTACATATTTATTAAATCAAAAAAATTCAAAAATGTTACTTTGTTCACCCTCTTAAAGATTAAATTCTCCTTCCTTAAATTAATTTAAGAGCATACACTAAACTTTAACTTAAATGATGCTTGTCTGATTTAAGTAATCAATTTTTATGTGGATAAGTATTGCTAAAGTGCTGCTTTAAATCACACAAGCTTTAAAATAGGATAAAATCTTTGTGATAAAAGTCCATTAATGCACATGATTTAGGGCTCTTATATTCAATACAAGTAGTGTCTTAAGCAAACATTAATGCATGGCATTTAGCACACCTGCTAAGTTCAGGCATTAACTCTCATTGTTCATTAATGGACATTGGTCATATGTAATTACTTTTATGTAGTATTTAAGGACAGAAAACTTCATTGATTTAGGATAAATCTAGACTTAGATACATTACATTTTAATTTAAGGTAGCAAAAATCAAAGTGATAAATTGTTTTAATCATAAACAGAATTTGAAATTTGTTTGTTTTTGTTCTTAGCTTGTACTACTATGTTGACCAAATTCTTTTGTATTTATCACTTTTATTTTTCTGTAATATTAACAATTTAAATTATGTTTAACCATGCTGCATATCATCAATAGACTTGAGATTTGCCTGATTAGCTGTAATTTTTAAAGCAAGTACTTAGCTACCTCATTTAAAAGAACTTGCAGAGTAATTTTTGTAGTTTGGCAAATTGTTTTTGGTGGTCCTACTCCCCTGTAGATTTTGAAACTGTTAACTTTGTAAATTAGTAAATAACATGTGAATGAAAAGACCTGGAAAATTTCCTCGACAGGATATCCAACTTATTTCTCTTACTACTCCTGTCACCCCCGTACTTCTTCTGATTTTGTCAGCTTCTGAATTCATTAATATAATTTTTCTCCTTAGCAAGCTCTACAGCTGCAGTGGAATAATTGATTTGTAATAATATCAATGGGACCGCCAGCATTGTCTCTAAATCTCCATTTTGGACTCTCGTGGTTTGTCTAGTAAAAAGCTGTAAGACATGTTTTAACCATTGTAGACTAAGCGGGTAATTATTCGATTGCAGATGTTCTCTTGCTCCCCAGTCCTCTTAAACTCCACGTGTTGTAAGAGAAATAAGGAGGCGCGACTTCCTGCGTCTCGCTGTGTCGAAGAAATTTTCCAGTGAATCTCACCGGGTTGAAAGTAATGGTCATTTCTGTCCGTTTTCGGACTCCTAAATTTCAGTTGACATAAGACATTGGGTTGTCAACAATGGTTAAAACACGGTCTTCAGCGAGGGTAGGAAACGCTGCCCAGAGTGCCCCCGCCGAAAATGGAGACGCGCGTCTAAAGGCCTATGACATCAGGCCACGGTCGCAAAAGAGCACCACCTCTAGGCAAGTGTCTTGTCGTCACTTCTCACGCGTTTGGCCTAGCTCTTCAGCATGACCCTAAGAATAAGATATCACCTTGACATTTTATCGTTGGTACAAGGTTTGGCCAAGTAATGTTTACACAAGGAAAAAATTTGACGTTTTGGCAGATATTCAATACAAAAACTGTCAACGCAACCAATTTATTCCTCATTTAAATGTTACTTGGCAATAGTGGAATTGGCTCTATATTTTTGAAAGAACATCTAAAAAATTAGATAAAACCTTAGATAAAATGTCATTATAGCTCTATTATATTATGCTAACAGGCGTGGTTTATGCTTTGAGCTTAGTAGTTTCACTCCTTACTTTGTATGGAACAATATTACTTATTTTGTGAGTGAAGCTAACATAAGGTGTCAAGCTGCGCCTGTAAACAACTATATTTTGAGAAGCGCGCGCGATGAATGCAATGTGACATTATAAGGAAGTTAAAGCATGATGAGTATAGGAGCTTGTGGTGTTGGTGTATTGGCGAATTGTAAGTATGATGAGATGAGCGATGCAGAATTATATGCAATTTTGCATGTCATATTGACAGGTCAATATCTAATGCTGTCCTTTTCTGCGGCGAACATTGTAAAAAGATAGGCGGATCAGTTTATTTTAGTTTTCAGATTGTATGCTATTCAATTGGCAACACATCATAGTATGGCTTTTTAGTTCTAGAATTACACAGTTATTAACATGTTTCTTGAAAATATTGTGTTCCCGTCACGTTTAGCCACTCGTTGCTTTATAAACGGCAAGCATGCCGATTATTACCGGTTGTAATGCATCCCTCAACGAAAAGTGAAGAAAAATAGAATTACATAGATATACATATACCAGACTAGTGACAAATCCAGCCAGGCCCTTATTGGTGAGCATGTTCAAACTACGATGCGCTGATCTTACTAATATTTTATGGGCAGCCCGAATCGTCCTTCAGGTGTGCTTTGAGGGAACTACGGTTCATGTATTTTTTATAAATTTTCAAACCTTTTTGGGCACTAGGAACAGCCAGGCGCTGCCATCAGGCGGGTCACAAGGCAATGACCCCCTCGCCCCCGCGATCCCGAACTCGCGAAACATGTACCAGCACCCCGCAGTCAGCGGGTACAACCCCAACCCTCAAGACTCGAGGTCACAGAACATGCCAGTTACGGTGAGATATATTGTCACTGTGGTTCATTATGCATGCAATCTACATTTATGTAATTTAACCAGTTTAGGTTAGTCATAGGAAATCGTTATTATTATTTAAATTAGGTAAGTAATAGGAAATCGTTATTACCACATCTCTCTGCTTAAACTACAGTGATGTTCAAGCTAAGAAGAAAGAGCCTTCTCACTTCTTTGGGCCTAGCACAGCAGAGACGTAGATATGTGTGTGGTGGTTTGCTGTGTGTATTTTGTGGTCGTCTTGCTTTCCTAAACCTTTGTATGTATAGACAAGTCAACCCTTCTTTAGTCATTTTAGTGAATACGACTGGCTATGAATGCTCCACTTCTGTCCTCCAAACTCAACTCCGCTTTGCCTTTGGATACCTCACCTTGGTGTGTACAAGGGGCAGTTAAAATGTGTGCACCGCGCAGGCTCGGCAGAACCCGATGTACGGCAGCGGGATGTACCACAGCTACAGCGGCGGCGGCGGCGCCACGCTCGCTCCCATGCCGTCGCCGTCGCCCACCGCGCCTCTGCCGCCCTTCCCCGTGCACCCCGACGTTAAGTTCAAAAAGTGAGTACTTCGTTTTATAGCTCCTTGTCACTAAATTTTTTCGAGTGTCGAGTGCTGAGATCGAGGTCTGAGAAGTGTTCCAATCTGAGAGAGGTCACTAAATTGGTCAGAGACCAACTTGGAGGTAACTGGCTTCCCTAAACTGATGGACCCCTTTCATCCCATTACTGGCACACTATTGGAAACAAGGCTCCTCATGATGAGAACTATAGCCATAGTTCACCATAGAGATTGGCAGTCTTCACACACCTTTGAGGCGGTCAAGTTTCCTCAACATGATTGCCTTCACTGTTATAGCAACTGATATTTGTTTAAAACGAAAAACTCCGAGAATCGGAAATGTGTGCCCGTTACATAATATTGACTTGCAAATAAAGAATTCTATTCTATTCTATTCTATTCTTGCAGATGTGGCTTTTAAGGCTCAAATTTCAAGTTGTGAATTTAGCAGATGAGACTTTGTTCTATGGAGGGGTTGATATGTCATACATATTATGCTCACATTGTGTGCTATTTTCACGCAACCTTTTAAATCATTAGGACTTTTTCGAACACTTGCTAGGTAACCTAATGACAGTTTTTAGATAGATTGAATATACGACTTTTAAATATGAAGTATGTCCATTGTCCACACTCAGGCTGCCTTTCTACGACGTGCTCGCGGAGCTGATGAAGCCGTCGACGATGATGCCAATGCAGGCTGGCCGAATGCAGGAGGGCACCTTCATCTTCCACCTCACGCCGCAGCAGGCCACCGAGATCGCGTCCGGCAAGGACATCGTCGGCGCCAGCAACAAGCTCGACTATGTTGTGCAGGTATCCTTCTTTTTTTAAAGATTTATAAGATTTACTAGCGGCCCGCTCCGGCTTCGCACGAGTATAAAATATATAGCCTATGTCATTTACTGTTAATGGATGTTATTATACATATAAACCTTCCTCTTCAATCACTCTATCTATTAAAAAAAACCGCATCAAAATCCGTTGCGTAGTTTTATAGATTTAAGCATACATAGGGACAGAGAAAGCGACTTTGTTTTATACTATGTAGTGATTGATTATGTGACGATTGTGACGAATGACGTCACATGTCTAGGTACACACTTTCCACACTAGAATTTTTACTTCTTGATTTGTATTGTTTGTTTTTTCTGGATAAAAAGTTTATAGGGATTTATGTGAATCTTTTGTACCGATTTCTCTAGTAAAAGTAGTAGTCCAAGTGTATAAGAATATTTTTAGATTTTTTTCTTTCTGTGAGACTATTTTTGTTTGTTACAGGCACAGTTACGGTTTTGTCTGCTGGAGACCTCGTGCGAACAAGAAGACTACTTCCCACCTAGCGTTAATGTTAAAGTTAATAATAAGATGTGTCCATTACCAGTGAGTAATATTCTCTACACTGCTTTATGCTTTCCAGTTAAATGTAGAAATTAAAATTGCATTGGAAATATCAAAACCAAACAAGCTTATTTAAGTTTTGCAATTTACCATTATATTTGCTTGATAATTTTGAGCTATTTTGAAAGTCAATAAATAGATTCAGGTTGAATAGTTAATTATCATATTGAAATCGGATTTATTTATATGTAACTAAACACTGGAAGAAATTGAAATATTCTCTCATTGATTAAAATGCATTGATGCAGCAAGGACACATTGTGTAGCAATCATCTATAGATTGTCTCATAGCTGAGTACTCAATCTAATGTAGCAGGGTACAAATCGCTGCTTCAGAACTAAAGGGCCACATCTCAAAATTTTCCAAATTCACTTTTATTTCAAAAATAGGGCCATAACGCGAAGACATTCGTCAAAATCGGCCTTTAAATCACAATAATTTACGCGTACGCCCTTTTAGCATTATCATACATTGTAAGTTGGAGAGCCAAAAAACCAAAAAAAAAATGAAAAAAAATTCAATCTGCTCTCATGAAAAAAATTTGATTTTGAGATGTGGCTCTTTAGTTCTGAAGCAGCGAAATGCAGAGGGTTTGGTAATAAAGACACTTTCTTTTCCAGAATCCCATACCAACAAATAAACCAACCCCTGAGCCAAAGCGACCTCCCCGGCCTGTGAACATCTCATCGCTAGTTAAACTGTCCCCGACCGTCGCTAACACGATACACGTGACGTGGGCGGCGGACTTCACGAGAGCATACGTCCTCAGCGTGTTTATGGTTAAGAAGCTCACTTCAGCTGAACTTTTGGTCAGATTAAAATCTAAGGGAACTAAGAATCCGGACTACACTAGATCGTTGAGTAAGTTGTTTTCTATTGTCTCATATCCTCTAGTGAAAATTATACAAGCAAAATACACGTCAGTGTCGTGATTGCTTTGAAATAAAAAAAAACAGATATGCTATTCCTTTGCAATAAAGACAAAAAACATATGTAAATACACAAAATACTACATGAGTAATCTAGCTCTACAGGACTGACTCGATTTTCAGTGCTCGCACGCAGGCGGCATATCAAAAACTAGCTGATGCCCGCGACTTCGTCCGCGTGGATTTAGTTTTTAAAATCCCGCGGGAACTAGCCTATGTCACTGTCCAGGTCTTCAACTATTAACATGCAAAAAATCATGTCGATCCGTAGCTCTGTTGCCTAAGGACAAACCGACAAACAAACACGCTTTCAAATTTATAATATTAGTAAGGATTGCTTGTTGATCCATTTGGGAATTCAGTCCCCTACAGCACCTTTTTAACCGACTCCCAAAAAGGAGGAGGTTATCAATTCGGTTGGTATCTTTTTTTTTATGTATGCCCACCAATTACTCCGGGGTTTCTGGACCGATTCACGCTATTTTTTTTTTATTTGCAGTTAAAGAAAAGTTATCCGAAGACTACGACAGCGAGATCGCAACCACGTCCCTGCGAGTGTCCCTGATGTGTCCGCTGGGCAAGATGCGGATGTCGTGTCCGTGCCGGCCGGCCGCGTGTCCGCACCTGCAGTGCTTCGACGCGTCGCTGTTCCTGCAGATGAACGAGCGCAAACCCACTTGGCTGTGTCCCGTCTGTGACCGACCGGCGCCCTACGACTCGCTGGTGGTGGACGGGTGAGCGTTGCAGTAACATATCATAGTTTAAATTACTAACATTAGTTAAAAATACAAGAGTGTTTACTAATAAAATGAGCCTCAGATGCTATAAATAAAGAATATTATTATTATATCAGCACATCGATAGGGCTAACATACGTGCCACGAGAAAATTTTGTCTACACGTCTACTCGTGAATCTCTAGAAATTCACGAGTAAACATGTTGACAAAATTTTGTCGTGGCACGCATGTTAGCCGGGCTGGAAACTCAATTGGTTAAATCATTTTCTTCTCTTCATCTTCCTGGGATTCGTTTCCGCAAGTAGATGATGTTCTGCTCATTTTGTGTGACTACTATTACAGTTGCCCACCAGATCATTAAAAACCATATAAAAACTAAACATAAAGAATTGAACTTCTAATAGTCGAGTCGACAAGCACAGCTATTTTCGCCACACCGCCACAGCCTCACAAAAATAATGGGTCTTCGTGGATTGAACTATAATCCTTTTTTGGATAATTTAACACTTACCCCTATTTATAAATAAAAAAAATATTGATGATAATGTCGTATTTTTTCAATAAAAATATAATACATATTCTGTGTTTTTGGTCCAAAACTAGGCCTTTCCCTTTCGCAAGAGTTGTGTTGTTTTGTCTAAGAGGATTATTCTGTGTGGTCAGGTATTTCCAAGAGGTGCTGACGTCGCCGCGGCTGGCGAGCGAGTGCAACGAGATCCAGCTGCACGCGGACGGCAGCTGGTCTGCGCACGTGCCTCCCGCGAGAGCTCCGCAACCCCAGCCAGCGGCCGAGCCCGTCACGCTCATATCTGACGACCTGGGTACGTACTAAGCGCTCACGTTATCTTGCCTCCTAACTGCCATGTTGGCATAGTCACCTAGTGGTTAGCATCTCGGCTGCCCCATTACAGGACCTAAAAACATATTTGTGGTAGCCCTTCTGAACTCTTCAGTAACTGTTGGTAAATTAATGTTTCGTAAATAAACAACTTTGAAAGCTTTTATTGGATATATTTATTACTTCGCTAAGCAATTTTGGAGATGGCTACAAAACATGTTTTTTTTTTGCCCCTATAAAATTTTGTCAATCACACTTACTAGGTTTTGAAATGGAGCAGCCGATCTGACTGCAGTTGACGAGACCCCGGGTCGGGCCGATATATGTAATGGAGTTTCCGTCAATACTCAGTACTAGCCCCGTGTTCGGAAGTTAGAAAGTGCCTCAAAGAGGACATAAAGCCGTCAGTCCTGCGCCTGATCTCTCTCCGATCGTTTCGTATTTCCGTCTCGTCGGATTATGAGAGTGAGGGAAACACTCGCAACAAAAATGAACTTTGCCATCTTGTTGAATAGTTATTTAACTATTGTCTCAACAGAAGTGATACCAGTAGACGGCAATGGTGCAGCGAAACGAGCGGCAGTGGGTGACGGCAGAACACCTAAAGCGGTGGAGACGCTGGTGGACCTCACGTCCGACTCGGAGGACGAGCTGCCTCTCAAGAGGAAGGTCGTGCAGCCCAAGAGCACGCCGCCGGATGTGGATATACCCGCTAAGTCGGAGGACAACTACAACTCTTCTAATGGTGAGTGTCGCACCGAGAACCGCTGATAGCGGATGATTTGACGACCTCCCTGGCGCAGTGGTGAGCGCTGTGGTCTTGTAACTGGGAGGTCTTGGGTCCTATTCCCGGCGGGGGCAATTTATAAAATTTATAATTTCTAAATTGTCTCTGGTCTGGTCTGGTGGGAGGCTTTGCTGTGGCTAGTTACCACCCTACAGTCAAAGACGTGCCGCCAATTTAGTGCTCCGGCACGATGGCGTGACGAAACCGATTAGGGGTATTGGCTAAATTTACACTGCTATAACCCATCCAAGTCAGCTTGCTACCATCTTAGACTGCATTGTCACTTACCATTAGGTGAGATCGCAGTCAAGGGCTATCTTGTCATCGAATAAAAAAAAATAAAAAAAAAAAACTGGCACTTTGGTCTAGTTATTCATGTGTAACTGCAGATGATTAGGTCCTGGGTTTGTTACCCGGATCAGATGAAAAATAGATTTACGTAATTGGATTTCTCTGTTAAAAAATACTCGGTACTAGCTCATAGTTAGCCCAGCCGTTGCTTCGCTCAACCATACTTGAGCGATATATGAAGCGGTGTACTGTTGCAGCTGAAAAAAAAAAACTTATTGTTAGTATAGAATAAGGAAAAATGTTACGTCTTAAAATAGGATAAGGATAGGATTAGCTATAGTTTTTGTAAATATCATTTTTCAGTAAATAAAAGGCTATATTATTATACTGTTGCAGCGGAGGCGGTGTCGTCGAGCGGCTACCGGTCGCCGGGCGGCGGCGCGGTCATCTCGCTGGACAGCCCGTCCCCGCCCGCGCCCGCGTCCCCGCAGCCCTCGCACGCGCCCGCGCACGCCGCGCACGAGCCCTCCTCGCCGCGCTCCACCAGTGAACACTGTAAGCGAATCATTCTTTCTTTCTTTTCTTCAAATTTTTTTATGGAATGTCATTTTTTTTAATATACAACGTGTATTGAAACTCCGAAATAATACTGAAGTAGGTGAATGTGCTCATGAAACTGAAGAACTTTCCCCAAGGAACTGAAATGAAAAGGAAAGGAACAAAATTGACGATCAGCTGATTGATTTACTATGGGAGGTAAAAAAAATTTTTTCATATTTCGAACTATGTTCCTACGGAAGCCGGAAGGGCATTCCAAATTTTTGCAGTGCGTATTAGGAACGAGGAAGCTAAGCGCTTGGTGCGGCATCGTGGAATTTCGACCACGTAGCGGTGCAGATTCGTACAATGTTTTGCGATTCGGTGGTAGAATGGCGATGGAGGAACTAAATCGAATAGTTCTTGGGCACACTCTCCGAAATATATCCTGTAGAACACCGACAGACAGGCAACCTTGTCTAATGAAATTAAACCATTTTTGCAATATTTGAAAGGTTTTTATCATTTCAATTGAAAAAATCAAATTATAGGGACACATGGCATGGCACAGATAGATCAATTGATCGAATGGATATGGATAAACGGCCGCCCGCATTTCCTCACAATCTTGTTTGTTTGTTGTAGGCACGAGCAACAACACAGATCGGGAGGACAACGAGCCCGTGTCGTCACACTGGGCGCCCTACGCTGACGCGGACCGCGACACGCACGACTCGTACCGGAGGTGAGCGACCCGAACATGGGCATAGACACAATACCTACAGTCCTTTATTTTACCTCTAGCTATAAAGTTGGCTAACCTGAGTTCTTTGATGTGACATGAGTCATTCTAGAACTCAAATATGCATTTAATGTATTCTATACCTACTAGATAACTAATTTAAAAAAACAATAATTTTTATGGTTTTATTTATTTTGTATAGGGGTAATCTCGATGACTAACATCGTTAAGTTACTATTCAAAGTATTCAAGCATTGCTTGACAGGAAGTAATGCCAACATAGTGGAAACTACAATGACAGATATCAGAGGTAAAATAACTATGAACGGGCTGTAATAGTAGAGTTCAATAAGTCAGTCGACATGGGTGAATGGAAAAATATATTGTAGAGACTTTGTGAAAGGGTCATCAAGGAATCACACAATTTGATAATTTAGGGCATCTCTCAATAATGCCTTTGCTCCACTGAATCTCTGCTCCGCAATCTCCGCTTCTGCTGCTCATACTATTTTTCAATACAAAAAAATGTGCACCCTCTAACTAGCTATTGCCTGTTTCTGATACGATGGCGTACAGAAACCGATTATTGGGTTTGACGACCTCCCTGGCGCAGTGGTGAGCGCTGTGGTCTTATAACTGGGAGGTCTCGGCTTCGATTCCCGGCGGGGGCAATTTAGGAATTTATAATTTCTAAATTATCTCTGGTCTGGTCTGGTGGGAGGCTTTGGCCGTGGCTAGTTACCACCCTACCGTCAAAGACGTGCCGCCAAGCGATTTAGCGTTCCGGCACGATGGCGTGTAGAAACCGATTAGGGGTATGGGTTGAATTTACGCTGCTATACCCCTTCCAAGTTAGCCCGCTACCATCTTAGACTGCATCGTCACTTACCATCAGGTGAGATCGCAGTCAAGGGCTATCTTGTCATCGAATAAAAAAAAAAAAAAAAAGGTTTAATTTCCATTGCTACACCAATCTAAGTTAGCGAGTTACCTGAAATTTTTGTTCCGCGGCTATGTTGACAGCGGCCATAAAGTTTGGCGAGTACTGTAAAGTGATTTTCTTACCCAGGTACTGACTGAGGGAGAAGAGTGGTCGCCCCTCCTACACCAGCGGCCATTCTTCTGAAGACGAACAGGAACCCTCGTATCCGGAAGTACCACTTCTGCAGCCCTAAGCGCCCCACCCAAAGACGGGTCGCTCTAAGCTTATCCCAAACTACAGCCGAACGCAATGGTATTTTCGGTAGTAAAAACGTGAATGACGTCACAATAGCTAGAAATCCTCTGCTGGATAGGTCGGCTGGATGAATACAACGGCTCCCTGTGTCTCATTTGATGTCATACTAGAATCCGCACCATGAAAGAAGTCTTCTAGAAACGGCGCTAGTAGTCGCATATTTATGTAGTCATTGAATGTAAAAAGTATTACATAGTTCTATTGGGAATGCGACTGATATTTTTATATTATTTAAAATAAAGCTTTAAATATTATGAACACAATGCCATTTTTCTTTTTTTAATATCTAACTAGTCCCGAAAGTATAGAGCTTTAAAGTAACCTCTTAGACAGAGAGAGCGTTATTGGCGTGTGACGTCACAAGTTAGTAGCTCTATACACGCACTCGCTTTAGAAAAAGTCTCAATAAAACAGCTTAAAATTTGTTTTTTTGACAGATTTATTTTCTGTTTTTACAAATGTTATTCTTACTTGTTACATTTTTGATTATAAATAATAATTAATTAATAAATACCAACATTTTGACGACAGTTAAATACCCAATTGCCGCGGGACTTGTTTGGTGGCGCGGACTCTAGTACCAAGAGAATGTAATCACTCGGTTTTACTCTAGAAGGTCGACTTTAGCGTGCTAGTATCTAGTACCATCGCTGTGCTGGCTTGAATGTGGAGTAGCCACATAACTGCAGATACTGAAAGTTGCACCCTCTGAAGCAGTAGGTGTCCTGTTCGAGGAGATTCTACAAATCTACCAATACTGCAACTTGCGATTCGAGTTCGCCACTTCAGCACTTTGGGCCCCCAACGTGCCAAACTTCAGTTACCATGTGGGTACCATTTTCAAATGGATACTTTCGTCGATCAGTCGGTAAAAGTCTTCAGATGTTTTTAGGGGTTTATTTTCACTGCCACACTATTTCCAAGTTAGCCCGCTACCATCGTAGGCTGAAATCTATAGACCGCACTTTCATTCTGCTTAGACTCAAGACAGTAAAAACAAGACAGATTTATGTGAGAGCATATTTGTGTCTCGTTTTAACTCTTATGTCTGAGCTAAGTCAGAGAATTCTCTATAATCTTAACATTAGATCTTAGGTGAGATTGCAGTCAAAGGCTATCTTTTCATCGATAAAATAAAGTTATTTAAAAAAATATGTTGTGTCTACATTTGAGTGTATGCCCTCCCTCCTCAGCAACAATAAAGTTTTTTCTGCCTACCGGCAGGTAGCACGCATTGATCGGATCAAATGCACTGCAGAAATGTGGATATCAACTTCTACGCCACGGTAATTTTTTTTTGAACTTGACAAATATTCTCTTCTCCACTCCCCAAATAGGTAAAAACCTTGTGGTAGGAGTGGGCGCAGCAATAGTGCGACGTATAGGGATCAAACTGTTCGGCAAAACAATTTTTATCTACCGTTGGGCTATTGAGGTTACCAAAACAAAAGGCGTTGCGTTCGGCTCGCTTCCAGTGCGCAATCCGCTACAAAGTGCGTGCGTGCGTGCGTGTGTGCTTGCGTTATGCGTGCGTGCGTGCCGTGTTAGAGTGTGTATGTGTCTGTGTGACGTAAAAACGTAATACTGAATAAGCTGTGACAACTGAAAAAATTAATAACATTTTTTCCTTAATGAAAAACCTGAAAATATTTTGTTCAGAATCGGAAACCTAATCGTTTTTAGAGCCATGATACATTATTTTGAAAAATGTATATGTGGACGTAGTTACGCAAAAAGGAAGGTTCAACCTGCTTGGTTGGACCATTCTGCTCTAATTTAATCCAGCCTGAAAATTGACAGTGATTTTGGTCATTTCAGTTATTTATATTTTCTCTAAATATTGTAAATATCGAATAAATAAAAATAATTCTAATTGCTGTGTTGTGTTAATAGGAAATTAAAAATCCTCTCCTCTCACATTTTAACACCATTTTACGACTTTTTTTAAACTTTAAATAGTAATTTTTTAAAAGTTAACTCCAGGCATATTAAAAGATATGATGAAATTTTAGATATTTGAAAACAGCCTATTTTCTTAGAATCAGGTTTGATTTTTAAAGACGCCTTAATTTAAATATTTCTTATATTTCTATTATAATAAATAGGTATAATGTTCGCAGCATTAATTTAAGAAATAAGCATTTTCAGGATATATCCTAACAATGTTTGTTAGGGTGTATATGTCTGCATACGTATATGGGACATATTCCCTCGTTTAAATGATAAAAAAAGAAATCTGCACTCATTTCATAGGGTAAGTAAGTATGTGTGTTGTATTGTTATAACATTGAAATCGCTTGTACCGGCTTTTAATTCGACATTTTTAAAGAAACTGACAATTAATCAAACTTAATTCCTTTTTGACTCGGTATTGTATACATTAATTTTATTTATTATCTAAGAACTCTACATTACATTTATAGAGTTCCTAACTTTAATACCATTTTAATACAATTAATTCCTAATTTTAATCTAGGAAAGGCATCTTGAATTTTAATTACTTAAGTAAAAGAATACTGCAAACCTAAGCCGTGATTTTAATTTTCTTTAGTTTAATAAATTAAGCATTTTTTTAATAGAGTTTGTAAGGTCTCATAATGAATGAAAGTTTTTATATTAGTGTGTGAAAAAGCAGTCTCGGACGTTTTGTAATTTTTACCTTGTAATTTAAGGGAGACTTTTCTCTAATTTATTTATTAGGATGAATCAGAATATGTTGTGTGATTGTATAATAGGTACTTGTTAGGTAATTTCATTGCATTGCGACATTTCCAAATAGCACTAAAGAATAATTTAATTTAGAATAGCAATGAATAAGTGTAGGAATAAACTCAGGAAAATCCAATAACAAACTTCATGTTTTGGAGACGCTTTTCTGTAGTCGAAGAGCAATCAATGCTTGTCCTTCTGCGATTATTTATAAGTGGGTAAGGCCGTAGATTTTGCCACTTTTTGTAAAAAGAAAATGTCCCTTAACTTGACATGCGTATTAAAAATCGAAGTACTGCGTAAATTGTTATGCAAGTATCCTAATTAGGTTAGGTAGTTCTTAAACTCCTATAGTGCATTCTTAAATTGAATGTATGTCGTATATTTAAAAAAATACAATGATTTAAAACTGACCTTACCCCGAAATTTTGCCCAAAATAAGCTGTCTTTTTGATCCAGTCAAATATTTGGCTCGTTATAACTACATTATTTCTATTTAAAGTCCTAAATTACTATGAATATCTGAAATGTGAATAGATTAAGCAATTACATCCTGGGTTCCATGTATTTAAATATGCGTTTTTAAATGTTTTATCGCAATTCAAAATGTTGTCTCCGTAGACACGTAACGTAAAAACTTATTACGTTACTATTTTGTATGTTACCAAAATTGGGCATCTAAACATTCAATAACTTTAGGGTAGTATTTTATAATGGCACTGGCCACACTAAAGATTCCGGCAACGAAATAAAAAAAAAGAAACCGCCATTTTCTAGCCTGTGGAATTTTATCAAAGGTGTGCGCGTGTGTTTCGTCAGCAGCTTTTTTTTGTGAATTTTGGTGATTTTAAAGGTAAATAACAGTTTTTATTGCACACATGTATGTGTTATACTTAGCTAAAGTGATTTATAAAAACATGATAATGTGTATTTGACTAAAATGGTCTCGCATTTAGTAATTATTCCTGTTTAAAACCTCAAAAATTACGCTTCGACGTTACTTTTATGTGACTTCTATGTTACTGGTAACGTTGATTGTTATTTAGTAACGTTGAAGTGTTGTAAAGGTTAATGTACACATTCTGCCAGTAGCGGATTTTTCAAATAATTCTTTTAAATAAAGAATGAGTTTAAAAGAAGATGAGTTAATTGAAACTCATCTTCGTAATAATCAGAATAATGTACCTTTATTTGATAAACAGCCAGAGAGTTTTGGTTACTAAATTCCATTGATGATAGTTTAAAAAAATATATTTTTCCTATTACTGAATTCTCTCTCTTATCTCTGAATGATCAGCGATTATAAAAAATGCTATACTTACAAGTTTATTACAAAAATCTCTTCCTTTTTTGAAGTCGGTTAAAATAAGTACGTTATGTAATCAGCCTTACAAACACTGTGTTACTTTCACGTTACTTCTACGTTACCGTAACATAGGAGTGTCTATGTTACTCTATGTTACAAAGTGGCAAAATCTACGGCCTTACCCAAGTACCGATCTAAAGAGGTGGTAAGGAACAAAGTCATAAAGTTTGCTTACTTTTTTCCAACGAAAATGAAAATTACTTTGAAGATAAGTATAATATTACACCAAACTTTGTTAAATCTTTATTTATCTTTTAAGTACACATCTACTTTTTTCCTAGCATTTTAACGTTTAGACCCGAAAAGGGTGGATAGAAGACAAGGTGTAAAAAAAAAATGAAAAAATGGGAATAGCAAATAATTGTTCCTAATCTTCTCAATTCATATAATCTGATTGCACATTTGATCGCGCCGCACGCTATTCATTCTCTATTTATTTGTTTGATTAATTAATTACCTTTTTAATTACATTTCTACTGTCGCATGGCCGCATTCTTCGTCACGCCAAATTGGCTTTGAACACAATTCACCCAACTAACAAAATGGTCTTAATATAAGTCATATAAGAATTGTGTAAACGTTTTCGAAAAACTGAATGGCGTGAAAATAAGGCTTACAAACGCTTATACAACGCGATTTTGGCGCAGTTACTATTTCTATAAAGTCGTATAGCTGTCATTCAAAAGTCATAAGCGAGAACATAGTAGTGTTGTAATATTATCATTGGTATGAGTATTTAGTCGTATAGTTATCATAGCATTCATAGCGCAGACGTTTATCGAACCAATGAATCTATTTGATGCAGTATTGAAGCGCTTTCAATTATAAGTAATAGAATTTAACTATTAATAAATTCTGCATGTGTGCAGATTATATTTTTATACTATAAGTGTAATCAAATTATTTACAAGTTTGAAATGGGATGTGTTTATGTTTAAGTTTGGAAAACTTAATGCGAATATTACTTTAGGGACCAACTTTTTAGGTTTATTAATAAATTTTCAATGCCCCCTTCATTTATTGTGTATTTAATTATTATTTTTTAAATAAAAAATAAATTATTAAATGTCATAATGCCATTATGACTTACGAAATACTTATATACCATGAGTACTGCTGTGTTAAGAGTTAAAACTCCCTTCATCGTGCCATTATAAGTTACAAAATACTTGTATAGGATGAATACTGCTGTGTTAAGAGTTATAAACTCTTAAACAACATGGCGTTCTTTCATTACGAACCTATCAGAGTTCCCTAAAACATTTTAGTAAACCGTTATTTGTCATTCCAAAAAATAGTTTTTTACATTAACAGAACATTTTAGAGACCATAAGTTTTTTGGGAATGCGGCAAAAAACATATTTTGTCAACGTGGAAAAATGACATAATTGTCGGTTCCCAACTTTATCCGGGGACTAGGGGCCGTTGTGTTGTGTCGTTAACCATGGGAGATATGGCCATAATGACTTGATTGACATGATTAAGATTTCTTTAATTATCAGGGATAAAATGTAGCCTATGTGCTAATCCTGGGTATGAGCTATCTCCATTCCAAATTTCAGCCAAATCGGTTCATTCGTGTTGACATCGATTTTCAACAGAAAAAAAAAGATACCGGCCGAATTGATAACATCCTCCTTTTTGGAAGTCGGTTAAAAAATAGGTACGGAACCATCACTCTCTGTCGCGTTTATTGGGCTTGGCTGGTTTACATTACTGCGAATATATTTAAAATGTCATGTTCACATGCATAGTCTTATAGTAGCGTTATTAAGGTTGTAATACCAGCCAAAATGTCCCGCCTAAAACGTTTGTATGACTGTGTATTTTCTACGATTAAATTGCTTTATAGCTATTTCATACAGACGTTTGTACAACGACTTTTATTACCTAATTGCATTGAAACTTAAATGCAATATACATGATGCCTGTACAACGTTACATTTTAAAACTTGCTAATATACGACACCTATGTGACGAAATAATCATAAAAGCTTAAAATCTTATGACCATTTTGTTAGTTGGGCAATGTGTGCGCCGCGATCAAATGTGTGATCATCTTTTTTATATTCGTAGTCAGTATTGTCCGTTTATTTCAAAATGTTCGACTATGTATATTATTGGTGGCATCTCGGAGCATAATTATTATTTTTACATTTCAATTATTTGTGCAATTCATTACTAGAGTGGTCAATCAGCAAATAAAAAGGAGAATAAATGTAAATACACTCAGGTTGTTTTTTTTATTTTATTTTATTATAGATGGTCCCCGCGTATTTACGATTTTAAAAATCCTGTGAGAACTCAGACTTTCCGGGATAAAAAGTAGCCTAATTATATACGTTTCCAGAAGGCAAGCTTAATACAGCGTTAAGCTAAAGACCATTATTATCAAACATTTAACTATATTTACGAAGGGACCTCATTATTTCCGAGATTATAACAGCTTTAGTTTTTCCTTGTATCATCCTATTTATGAAAATCCGTTCAAAATCGGTTCAACGGTATCGTAAATAAATCCGAGATAAGAATTAAATTAAAACACGCAAAGTGCGAGTCGAATCTGGCACTTTTATGTGGACAAAATGGGAATCGATGCGCACAGATATGATTTCACCCTTAGCGAATGCCGACGTCCTAATACCTATCTGTAGGTAAGTACCTATGCCAAATAGCACGATCCGTCCTGTGGTTTGGGTTGTGCGTTAATAAACTAGTCAGTCAGTCACCTTCTCCTTTTATATGTTTTGAATAGATAGATATGGATTGTATACTTATAACAAGTTATAATCGTAAAAATTCTTTTTACAAAACCGACTTCAAACGCCACTACAAAGTACCTATATCAATTGTGCCTATTAAAGAAGAGTTCCCTCATTGAATTATTATGTACTAAAGTTGGTACCTACCTACTCAATGAGTTCCCTCGATTTCTCCAGGATCCCGTCATCAGATCAAACAAAAAAAATTCCAAATCGGTCTCAGGAGTCTTCGAGTTACCTAGGGTCAATGTGCCTGATTTCGGCCTTTTAGTGCTCCTGTCAACTTTAGGACATCAGAAAAAAATGTTACAGTCTATATATAGTTATACTTGTTATGTTAGATGAAAGCCCATATAATGAAATTTCTTTTTTTTAAACTGTTTTGTGCTTGAAGCTTTTAGTTATTTTTATTTTTAATTTTATCTGGAAAAACGCTTAAAATTCAGTTTTCGGCCCCAAATTTCAGTTTTCGGCCATAGAGTATTCTGTTTTCGGCCACTACATTGTGATGGATTTAAAATGCATTTATTATACATTTAAGTCTAAAATTACATAAAAACGCTTTTATGTAAGTTAATCATTATTTTTAGTAAATAACTAACAATGTTAGTTATCATTTATCTATCTTTCTGTACTTAAAACTGTATTATCTATTATAATAAAACTGTAACGGGACGAATTCTGTACATTAACTATATTTTGAAAATTTTAATCGGAGGATGCTTTATTATCGATACTGAAGCCAGCACAATTTTTTTTTAATTTTTTGTCTATCTGTCTTTCTGTCTGTCGGTCAGTGAGCGCATCACGCGAAAACTACTGAACAGATTTGAATGAAATTTGGTATAGTGGTAGCTGATACTCCGGGTAAATATATAGGATACTTTTTATCCTGATAAACAATAAGGTTTATCTGGGATAGGGGATGTAAGTTTTTGTTAATTTTGCTCCATAACTTCGTCAAATCTAAACCGATTTTGATAATTCTTTTTTTATTATAAATTGTGTACTATTAAAAATATTTTGTCCAATTTTGGTGAAGATCTACTCAATATTATTGGAGACTAGCGGGTGCCTGCGACTTCATCCGCGTTCCTAAATCCCCAGTTTAGGTGGGCAGAAACCCTGTTGCATCAGGATTAAGGAGTTGGGTCCTGGAATTCAACGATTTAGTCTTTACTTGGTACCTACAATAACTATTTATAATCGACAGTTCCTAAATCCCCACAGTTTAGGAGGGCAGTACCCCTGCAGCATCAGGATTGAAGAGTTGGAACCCGAAATTTTTATAATCCATAACTTCGTCAAATCTAAACCGATTTTGATAATTCTTTTTTTATTATAAATTGTGTACTATTAAAAATATTTTGTCCAATTTTGGTGAAGATCTACTCAATATTATTGGAGACTAGCGGGTGCCTGCGACTTCATCCGCGTTCCTAAATCCCCAGTTTAGGTGGGCAGAAACCCTGTTGCATCAGGATTAAGGAGTTGGGTCCTGGAATTCAACGATTTAGTCTTTACTTGGTACCTACAATAACTATTTATAATCGACAGTTCCTAAATCCCCACAGTTTAGGAGGGCAGTACCCCTGCAGCATCAGGATTGAAGAGTTGGAACCCGAAATTTTTATAAAAGCATCTTGCAAGGTTTTTGTTTCATTTAAAAAAAATTCACGCAAATCGGTTAAGAAATCATGGAGATATCGATTTACAAAGGTAGAAAAACACAACTCCTCCACCTTTTTCGAAAGTCGATTAAAAAAGTAGCCTATACTATGCCTGATAATATCAGGTATCTACCAGTGAAAGTCCTGTCAAAATTGGTCCAGCCGTTCCCAAGATAAACGTAACAAACAAACAGACAGACGGACAGACAGACAAAAATTTTAAAAATTGTTTTCTTGTCATAAGTACCGTATTTACTTTTGTATGCAGTTAGTAAAAAGCCGTTCTTTTGATATTACAAAAAAATACTTCAAGTTTATTTATTCGTATAGATAGAGGACATAACTTCTCGCGGATAGTAGCAAGTCACTCTAAACTTTTTCCACGCGGACGAAGTCGCGGGAATCAGCTAGTTTTTAAAATAAAAACATTGATTCAAATAAATAATCTGATAACTGGCTGAAAACTAACAGCGATATTCAATTTTCAGCCACATGCATTTAAGTTGTGCCGAAAACTGAAGTAACATTTCATCTATATTCTGCAGATATTCTGGATTTCGGCCACCCCCAGCCTTAGAATGTTCTTCCTTATTCCTTCATAAATTGACGGCCGAAAACTAATGGCGAGGATCTTCGTATCAGTTACAATAATAAGAGAAGGAGTGTGAGATATATTATTTCACCATTTAAATAGAAAAGATGAAAACGTGGAAGACTTTTTATACCACATATCGGCCCCCCGGCCGATAACCAAAATTTTGAAAAAATTTGAATGTCAGATCCCGGCCCCCATCATTATTGTTGTTCTGTACAAAATATTGCAAAAATGATATTAGGAGTACGTTAATATGTTATTTTTGTAGTATATTACATGCCTATTAATATCATTTATTTAGGAAAACAACACAATGCTTACCTTGGAGTGAAACGCGCGGTACTATTTTTTTTGTAATTTCCGCAGGTTGCGTCACCTTCATCGGCAGCCGCCGAATTGAACAAATTCAGTAAAATCACTCGAAGATGTGACCAGGTCAAAAGTTTTGTCATAAACAAATTAAACGTTTTCATATGTCCGAGTAAAAAATTTATTTGGAAATAGTATTTCTAATCGATATTATCTCAATTTTACGGCATCGTGTACGCGTAAAGGCCGAAAACTGAAGGGGGCCGGCGAAAGGGCTCATCTACCCTACTTACTTAACGGGGGAATATACATAAAAAAAGATCCCGACGAATTGAGAACTTTCCTTTTTTGGTAGTCGGTTAAAAAGGAACCATGGCCATGTGCTGAGATGATGAATAGGTATTATTACATCTTAGGTAGGTTTACACGCGAGTATCTAGGTACAACTCCGATATAATGAAGGTCAATAGCCTTGAGTATTCTAATGATTCAAATCTAAAGTATTAAATGAATGGACGTGGCGGAAAGACATGAGAAAATAAGTGTTTAGTGTGCTACAATTTTTACTTGGATAAAATCTTCGACAGGAGAATACACCGGTAACAATGAGTATGCGCCCTTCCATTTTTGTGCCGGTCGTAAAACTTCTCTCATCCCTTTTCGACGTCGCGTTCGCTGTATTCGTCGTCTCGCTCGCAAACGCGGGGCCGCGCAACCGGGGGACACGTAGCGTTGCTCCCTTCATGCAAGTTCCGCGGTCGTCCGCCGACTCGACGCGGCGCTGACGTGCGATACAATACGCTAAACTAGTGTTTCCACCGTGAAATCACCAGTGTTATTTGTTTATACCTACTATGGCTTTGATTACATGGCCCCAAGGATCGGCCGTCGATAGTGCGGTGTACTGTACGTGTGTATGTGAAGTTTGAAGCGACTAATATTGTGAAACGAGTCGGCCGTGTCGTTTATATGTTGGATTCTCCGGATTGTGATTAAAAGTAATTTGCTTTGCTTTTACCGTGCAGAGGGTCGGTCGGTATCGATCGCACATTGAAACAAAGCCGTGGATTGTTTTGGCGGCGTTTAGACTGCAGACCGGTGCAACTTGAGGTGAGCGCTCTTTGTATATTGGTGTAAAATGGGCCGCCTCCGAGCGAAGAGGAGCCGTCGCACGCAACCGGTGCATGTGGGCCTAGGGAGCAGGGGAGGGCGGGGAGGCAATGCACCGCTCTTCAAAAGCTATTATAGATTTTATTTCAGTCATACCATTTAGTTTATAATTTAACTTATAGTTGTTACGCTAAAGGCGATACTAGTGAATAAGCCGTGAGCGATGTGCAGCGAGCATCGGGCTAATAGCTTCACATCGAGAGTGAGTAATGCCTTCCCTAATGGGATAATGGCAGTGCTGCCTGCTGGCCGTCGCTCGAAATATTTATAAAGCGGTCGAACGAATCGCGCCGTGTCAACAAGCGGTGGGTTGTTTGGTTGTTTGCCTTCCCATTTAGACGACAAGGGAGCCGATAAGGCGAAGCTCGACAGTCGAGAGCCGCCCGACGTAAATGGCATAAATATAGATTTAATTGCCGTGTTCGACGTGTAAAACGAACAAAAAACCGCCTTTGTTTCTTATAAGGAGGTAGCTAAAAGCATTCCAGCTAAACTAATTTTTGTTTGCATATTAATGACTTAATATAATAAAACGAATTAGGGTGGACCTAACTACCTACTAAACTAAGTACCTACCTACTCAATAATTTAAAGTCACATAACTATATGTATTTCTTCATCAGTCGGTAGTAAAAACTGTTCTTTATAGATATCTAATTACATTTGTATAATTACGCGATAACTGTCGAATATCTACGTAAAAATATATCACACACAAGGTCGTACTCACGGCACACAAATCAAAACTACGCACGCTCTAACTTACCTAACATACTAAAACCTTCACAAACATAAAATAATTTTATTATAGCGTCTCTCCCCTTTCATTAACCATTGTTGTACCTACCTACTTCTTCTGCAGTACAGTCTACAGCAGAGAAAAGAAAATTATTTAGATATTATCTACGATATTATTATAATTATTGCATTATTTACTATCAGATAAAGATCAGTAGGGTTAGTAGGTATAATATTTAATTTGATCGATCGTATTCGATCACATTAGTGTCAAAGTAAAATGAACCTTAAGTGCAAACTATTAGAGCTCAATTTAAAAGCTCCAAATTAAAATCGGTTGTACTGTCTTCGAATCAATACAGTTAAGGACTATTTTACTTTGACGGTAATGTCATCGAATACGAATACGATCAATCGAATTAAATCTTATACTAACCCTACACATAACACTCAACTTATGATTTCACTCTTTTTCTACTCTATGGTTATTTATGATCTATCTTAATCCAATCCTTGGCTCAAGGGTCAGGAAAAGGTCGGGCAACCAAAAGATCGTCGGTTCAAAATCCATCAGCTTTAACACTTATCGTTGTCTCTACTCATAGAAGGGTAGGTAGATATAAACTTTTCGCTTAGTTGAGGGAAACACATTATAGGTAGGTACACAAAACAAAGAAAACCTCGAATATGTTGAAAACATCTACTGAAAAATCCTATTCAATTGTTTTCCATTTCAAATTATTTCAATTTTATATCTACCCTTTGCCACTCCATTGCTTTGCTCTATTGTGTCACCTCACAATATAATATTATCTAATACATGTGTGTGCATACTTACTAAAAAAAATTAAAATCAATGAAATGGTTTTATGGTAGGAAGTCGTAAGGCAAAAAATAGACATCAATCATCGATAAAAAATATGTACTTATACCTATTTCGATGATATCAATAGTATACATAGGTAACATAGGTATGATCGAAAAACATTAACCTCCTTCCGCAGTTGGGTAAAAAGTAAATGGTCTATCTATGAATAAAAGCCTGGCGTACTCGAAAGTAATGCAACATCTTCAAGTGCGGTAGTGATTTTGTCAAACAAAGTAAAGCTGTGAAGCCACATTGTGGTACCACAGTTGTATGACGAAATCTCCGTGCCACTGCGCCCTGTGGCATCACTCATTACTAAACTCATTAGCGGGGCTCGTAAGTATACACTATACAGGTCATGTTAATCTCATTATGTCATTGACAGCAATCTGAATGGCCACAAGTTACGTGGGTGGGTAATGTTTTACATATAAATTGGTATCCTATCTATGAAGTTTAATCATAATATTCCATGTTTATGTTACGGTAAATGTGATAAATGTGGTAATTATTAATAATAAAATCTTATAGGTACTTATTAATAATACCTAATTACATCATGATTTGGTAAGTGTGATAAAAACTACGAATTTCATCACTTACGGGTTATTTTTAATAATTCACGGCTGGCTTCGATATAGGTAAGTAATAACAAAGAATAAACGAACTAAGAACCTCTCTAATCCCTGCCCAACTCCTCCCTCCTGCCACTCTCTAACCTAACCAACAGTAAGGAGTTTCGTGTGCAAGTATTCTGCGTGGTTTAAAAAAAAATTGCTTATTTAATTGAGAGCTATACCTACTCGAAGTATCCCTGCAAGATCGAATCGAATATGAGCAGATTCGTAGAATTGAAGTTGTTCACTCAGCCCAGAGAGTCGTGAAACTGAAGTGTAAATGGGCGGGACACATAGTTGAAAGAACTGATGGCCATTGAGGTCCCAAGGTGCTGGAGAGAGGGAAGCACAGTGTTGCAAGACTCCCCACTAGGTGTCCACCTATCATTGATTTTAACTGCGATACTTATTAGGACCAACTACAACAACACAGAAGTGTACCTATCAATACAAAAAGGAATTTAATTATAATATTACTAGTTGATGCTTGCGACTTCGTTCGCGTTCGCGTGGATTAAGGTTTTTAATTCTCGCGAAACTCTTATTTTCCGGGATAAAAAGTAGCCTATGTGTTATTCCAGACTATAATCTATCTCTGTGCCAAACAGCTAAATCGGATCATACGTTGCGGCGTGATTGAGTAACAAACGTCCATCCATCAATTCAAACTTTCGCATCTATAATATTAATAGGATCGTATCTTTTTTGTTTCTATTATTTTAAAGGGAAATAACCTGCTCAATCATAGTACGAGTACATATTATAATTATACGTTAAACCTACTTCCTATAGAGTTTCATGCATACCGGTTTATTTTTATAGAACAGTGGCTAGATTTACTCGTATTAAACGAACTTAACGATGCAATAAAGTCTGTAAGTCTATTAGAATAGAGCTTATTTTGAATTGGTAGGAAGTAGGAACTATACTAAGCAAGTTCGGTACCTTTGATCCCACACTATGTAATGTGACACTTAACTCACACTGTGCGTCCCCGTAATAGATACCTTATTAATTTTACGACCTAATTTAAATAATTATAAGTGTCAACTTTTAAAAGCACCGCCTTCGAATAACGTGGGCTATAATATCATAGAGTAAGAAGTAGTGGCTATTTCTATATTCGACACTAACAATAAGTTAGTTCATCTCAGCATGACTTTGATAATTTTCTGTTTATTATGGCTCAGGCGTAATATTACGTGGTGGAGCTTAGTTATTTCTTACACCACATGCTTATTTACATCAATATTTCCCAATCATCCCAAAAAACCTTCATAATCCTATATCAATTTTTTCTAATAATAAAAAAAAAAACTACCTATAAAAGATATAAGACGGCTATCTTTAAGTAATGGTATATATCATTTTCGTATAAACCAAAGAAATCTCGAACCATTTATAAAATAAAAATACGTCAGCCCTAGGTAGTTGACCGGGTAACAGACACAAGTCTAATAAAAATAATTAATCAAAGTTTATACTGCTCATTCGTATTATCCGGACATTTCTTTCCGCGAGTCGCACCCGTTACCCCGCACGAATGCTCTGCCTCCGTTGGATGAATGATGAATGGTACTATCTCTTTAGTCTGTGGTCGAGGAAATTTTTTTGATAACTAAAAAGTGCCAGCTTAAATTAGAGTCTTAATTAATTAAGTATTTTAAAATCTGGTTATCTTTTACTTATAAAAAGGTTACGAACTCTATATTAGTTATGGAAAATAAATGTCTTCATTTCTGACGGCATGCAGTAGGTAGGTAGGTACATAAAAACAAAACTATTTCGATCAAAATACTAAAAACTTTTGTTTTTGCAGTGGCTATTATTCATCTTTACCTATTATATTTATGTACGTAAGTTTCTAGCTATAAAAGTTCCAATTTAAGATCATTGACATTTCCAAAAACGTAAGTCGTAAAAAATCTCGACAAGAGATAAAAACTGCACGAACGAGTTAAGTTTGATGACCACCGGCTCCTATCATCATAAAAAAATACTGTATAAAAGTAATACAATATCAAAACCAGAATGGGAAACTTGTAGTCTAACTTTTACACACTAACTTTTGTACCTACTTGGTTTGACTCATGTGAAAATGGGCTTGTTGTACGTCAGTTACCTATAGATTTCCAATAAATACCTATCTGAAAATGTATGCTTTAGAACTACGAAAGTTATGTTTCAATCTAGTTTAGTTGTTACTTGTTACACGGCATTATAATATGATGATGTGTGCATAAACAAATTTATATACCATTAAAATTTAATCTATTACGTAGGTAGGTAGGTATCTATATTATCTAGGTTTCGGTTTAGAATCTATTCTCAATAGAACAAAATTGATTTACAAACTTGAAATTAAGAGATTATTATTATTAATTACATACATAAAACAGGTGATGACTCTTAAATGTTTAGATTTCGTTTTGATTTTGATTTGATTTGTTTGATTTAGCCTTTTTTTAATTTGAAAAATGACGTTTTCTTTTACATAATATCCTTAGGCCATAAGAATTAGGTATTTTCTATTCCCTAGCATTATGCATACCATTATTTATATAAACAACTACTTGTTCTCTACTAGAGAAAATAATAATTTCATTAGGTATTCGAAGTCGGTAAATACCTTCGTAAGTCTTGTATTGATAACCTCCTTAGTCAGAGAATAGATGTAGCTTCAAGACATCTGGTTATTATTCCAGGTTTTATCTACTCTACCAACAGAATTCTTTACCTGCTTTTTTTCTCTATTATTCTTTACCCATTAAGGGTAAAGCCTTTTGGAGATATGATAAGAAAGGTATTTCCTGTAAGATTTCATTAATAGCTGGCAGAGCATTATTGTAACTATAAAGTTATCTACTTAGTTATTAATCTAAATTCTAAGATAATATTTAGCATAATCTAAATTCCATAAAACACATTTTAAACGGAATTCAGGTTTACTAAGTATGTACTTACTAAAAACTATAATTCTATTATAAGTACACCAAGTCAGATGATAATTTCATACATTTTACATACTTTAGCCCATGGGTCCGGTTCTCTGAGCATGCCTTATTTGTATATTCGAGATTCCAATGAAATAAAAACGATTTGTCTCATTAACATTGTCCTACATTAAGATAATTTTTTACTGAATTCAGAGCCAGTACGTTTATCATTCCCTCGGTTTAGTCTTTGCGGCGTGATTGAGTAAAAATAATCCATCCATCCATACATCCTTTTTGCATTTATAATATTAGTAGGATTTTTGGCATAAATAGAGGCATAGAGGATTCAATGATGTACATTGGTAATATACTTTCATTCGTTAACAAGATTTTGTTCATTGAAAAACTATTCCCGGGCGCATATTTAAATTCAGTCAAGGAACAAATTCAAGAGCTAGCTGCGAACGTCTTAAGAGTTTCACCTTGACAGCGGGATTCTTTGCGACGCTTTTCTTGACTCTCGACAAAATTACTCTCTCGCTTACTTTGCATTCGTGCAGCTTTGCGGACCGAGTAGTACCACCTTGCATTATGAAAATAAATTCATTGAGAGATCATCACACTTATATTATAAAGGCGAAATTTCCCGCGGGAATTTTAAAAACCTTTATCCACGTGTACGAACTCGCGGGCATCATCTAGTAGTTAATATTTCAAGGCATAGCTCATACATTTCGTAGTTAGTTACCTGCCCTTTAAGACGGTTAAGAAAAATAGATTGTAGACTGACCTCTATATTTAATCTATGATTAAGACAGGACTTGCTGTCCCTATACAAATGTCAGCCTAATTTATGGATCAATTTGAAGCGCTACTTTTGATATACGAGTGTCTCTGGAACTAACAATATTGCAAATGGCGCACCGACCTCTATAATTACTCTATGAAATGATACAACAATAAAATAAAATCATAGATTAATTATAGAGATCGGTGCGCCATTTGCAAAGTTACCTACTTATTAGTTCCAGAGACACAATCAAATCAGTAATGGCGCCAATAGAGTAGGTCCAAAAAAGAAATCACAGCAGCAGCAGTGTTAATAAAAAAAGAAATATAGAGGTCAGTGGTTACTGGTTGATCATGATGGCAGTCGTTCTCGGCGCGGCGTTTGCCGTTCGCTGCATTTAAACTATGAAATTGATTAAGTACCGCCACGGACTAGCCCCGGGCGCCAATTGAACTTTCTACACTATTTGCAGTTCGCTTGCAATGTACGACATTACAATACCGAACAAATTGGACCGATTAACGTGATACAGATCGATAATAAACCGGCTAAATAATTGTACAAATATAATATAACAAATGTGTTCTATCTATTGGAAAGGGTTTGTTAAAATAGAATAGGTAATAAAGTCTATAATATGTTTAATGCGATAAGATTGGAATAAATGGCCAATTGCGTGTTATCTTAAATCAATTGTTTAGTTTTTAGATTTGTTTAAATTTAAATTGGCAACTAGAGACTTTATAGTGTCAAATTTTGAATAGCTAATGATTCTGCGTCTAGACGCGTTTTTTGCAATTTATACTAAGTACTTACCTATACAAACATTTAGTATGCATACTTTGCTAATGGTAATACATTTTACACAAGAGAGCAAAGTTAATTGAGAGTCCTAAGTTTGAATACCGAGCAAGCGAAGAATTTAAAGGTAATACAAGTTCAAAGGCTGAAATGAATGATGCTATAGTTTATCGAGATTTACAAATACTTACTAAGAGTTTATAGTATTCTAGAGAAGTATAATTTAGATTCATGTAAAGAAAACTATAAAGGAACCTTGTTATTTGATAACAATTGTATGGACTTTTTGACTAAGAAAAACTTGTTCGCTAAATATGCCCATAACTTAACGACAGATTATCGATAGATTGAAAAGAATAACCGGGCGTTAGTCATAATATTGTGCCTAACTACCAATTAAGTATTGAGTATATTAGGTATCACACGCGTTGGTGCAGTGACATTGATGACACTGATCGCTGCGGCCCCACGTCGTATTCGTTTAGTTTTTCGGCGATGCACCGCGGGGGACTCGCCGCAGGCGGTCCGCGCAATCGATATACACGTATATTATACGTTATACATTATACACTGTATTTGTGCTCGAAGCTTATGTGCAACGTGCACAATAGAGCAACGGATGGGGATCGAAACGTTGACCTTCAATTTTTAGTTTTTGTCACAAATGCACTGGACCACACATTCGGTCACCACATTTCAAATTACTTACTTCTGAGATCATTCACACTCACTCTTAGTAGCAATCCGCGCCAAAATGATGGTAAGCAAAGTGCTTCACTTTCATCGTCAATAGCAAGTCCAGCGTAAAATCAAACATTCAATAGAGGTCAATGTTCCCTATATGTTTCATTGTCCATGTAATTTTTTTACTGACGTCGCAACGCAACCTCTCAAGTCTCAACTGACACAAATATGTGTACTTTGCTTTGGCCTAAGAATTACGACCTTATGTCATGTTTAAGTTGTTAAAATCACTGTTAACCAACAAGCTATTTTAAAGTGTTTGCTTTCATATTTTCGGTAAGTTACAATAATTTAACACTTACGATTTTCTAACAGCTTTCAAGAAACTTGAAGTAGGTACAAATTACTTCAATAAATAATGCAAAAAAACGTAGTTTCGGTATTGTCCGCGTTTTTAATCTAACTACGAACACAATTGCTTTAGAAATTCTTTAAAAAAGGTGCGTAAATGTAAGATTTTCTGTCGTTTAGTGGTAGTAGTTATATAATATTTTCTATCTGCAGTTGGTGTAAGTGTAATCGAGTTCTATTTTATACTGGCAGTAACAATTTATAAATTGATGCGTTAATTAATTTCATCCTATGAAAAGTATTAATAAAATTATACTATCAATTCAATATTATAATGTTTTTTTTGCAGAGTAGTATAATTCGATCAACTCATCAACAATGATTGTTGATGTCAATCTTATAACGGTGCTCGGCGAGATTTGATCGAGATATTATACAAAATTCGTTAACATCTCGTGCCGTGCCGTTATCTGTACCTACTTCGGACAGTTCCCGAGCCCCCGCTCGCTTGATCAGCGAGCACTCTATTAAAATCACACTTGATTAGATCTTACACAGTTTAATTGAACACTCCACTCGCGGTATGCGCGCCTGGTACTTCTTACTCGCCGGCCGTCGAGCGCTCGAACAGTGAGAGCCTCTTTTCTTTTAAGCTGCATCCGCACGCTTGGCAAACCTCGGCAAACCTTCACAAACGCAAACGTGCGGATAGAGCGTTTGCCATGGTTTGCCTAGACTTGCAAGCGTTTGTGGCCGATCCATCGAGTGTCGGTCTTTTGATCGCAAACCAAAGGGAATTTGCCACAAGCGCTTGCGTCTCCGTCCACACGTTTGCGCGCACTCAGTCTCGTTTGTGCACTGGCGGCGATTAGACGTGTTATTGTATTACGATTTACGTATCGCACCTTTAGAAATCTTCATTTTGTGAGTGGGTAAAAACGTAAAATGAATGACTGGTCGACTGAAGACTTTTGAAGACGATTTGTTTATATAATTTAATTAGTTAATTAGTTTTATATATTAATAATAATAAGTGGCGACTCCGCACCGGAAAATGGTATATAATGGTATGGTAATAGGTGGACCGACACCATCAGGCGACCCTCAGGGAGCCACTGGGTACAGGTGGCGCAAGACCGAAGCCTGAGGAAGTCCATGCAATAAACAGTCCAGCAGTGGACGTCTATCGGTTGATAAAGAAAAAAAACAAAATATCTATTGAGTAGGTACATACTAGAATAGAGTAGAATATTTTTTTATTCAAATAAATAAACTAGGTAGGTACCAAGTGTTTTCGAACATACTACTAGCTACTACTACTAATCTATAATATTATACTAAAACTGTAACTGGACAAATTGTGCACATGAAATATGTTTTGAAAATTTTAATTAGAGGACGCTTTACTATCAACTAGATGACGTCCGCGACTTCGTCCTCGCAGATTAAGGTTTTTTAATTCCCGCGGAAAGTCCTTAATTTTCCGGGCTAAAATGTAGGTATGAGCTATCGCTATTCCACATTTCATTCAAATCGGTTCATTAGTTGTGGCTGAAAGAGTAACAAACATCCATCCACCCATCCATCCATCCATCCATATTCCATTTTAGTAGGATTATTGATCGATACTGAGCTTAAAACATTTGTAAAAATAACTTAAGCCAAATAATAAAGCCGACACAAGTTCGACGTCCGTCATGCTTGCCTGTTCAGAACATACAAACGCCCTCGCAAGCGTGCGGATGATTCCCAAATTCAAGGCAAACGTTTGTAGAGGTTTGGCGTTTGCCGTTTGCCACAAGCATGCGGACGCGGTATTACAACGTTTTAACTTTCTTTTTTTTTGCTTCTTCATCTCGTCCGATTCCTTTTGAATTTTGTCTCTTTTGTTGGAATTTTCATATCCTTCTGTTTTCCGGGTGGATTAATTTTAATATCGAGTCAAAGACTCTCTTTTCTAGTATTTTTTGCTTTTTGTTTTGCTGTACGGCTTTTGTGCTGTTTATTAAGTTTGTCGACATTGAAACGTTTCGTTGGTGGGAGGCATACGAGCGCGATAGATGGAATATTTATCCGAGGGGTCGCGGGATCACGCCGCGCCGCCCACTAGCAATTTGCCGTCTGCCCGCGGCGCGGCGCATTCAATACTCGACTCCGAGACGTGTTCTCCAACTAAACGCTATGCTAATGTAATGGGGCTCCATTTAATCACAGCCCACGGGCAACTTCAAATTTTCAATGAGACGTTTCTGGCAGCGACATTATTATGTACTTTCTGTTCTGTTATGGTAATTGTTGAATCGTTAAATAACTTTAGTGGCTTCACGCGTTGATTTAAGTCTGAACAAACAGTATTGTTTATCTGGTTAGTCATACGTTTATTGATTGCTTAATAATTGTCCTCAAGTGTTTAAAGCAAACAACTTACCTGTGTACACGGATTTATTTAATCATGAAACATGGTTTGATATATGACAAGTAGATTCAAACTGATGATGATGAATAATGAGATAAACACAATCAATTTAGATAAGGTCTTTTCTTATTAACAAAGGAAAGCGGATTGCCTGGATGGTTTTTGGTTTTATTTTGCTCTACTTGACTTTATTTAGCGTAAAAGTAATTACCTTGTAATTACCCATTGCAGCAAGGTATGCGTACCAGCCTAGGACTGTCCCAGTGATTGTTATCCATCCTTGTGCCTGACAATCATTAACACAATTATAATGGCTTTACAAGTTAATTTATGAGACTCAGTTTAGCCCTTATAGAAAGAAATAAATAAAGTTTTTACATCTTTTTCAGCAAGCTTCGTTACAATTGCATAAAAATTTATTTATTTGTTATTAAAATAGTGACTTTTCAACCTTATACCGACTGTCCATAACTGGAACCGTTACTGTATTAAGTTAAAAATACACAAAATACATATTTAGTTCTTGCCCAGCATATTTATTGTTAGGCTAGAACTAAATATGTATTTCAACTATTATTTCCACTATTATTTTTACTTAATTATAAATGGGAAAATTTCTCAAGTTCACGGTGAATCCATATTGACGGTCAAATTGATAGTTTGGACGCTCGAAACTGATAGGATATACTGGGACTAAAAGTATCCCAGGAAAATAGAGACTAAACACGGGATTCAATCGATCCTTTCACGTAGATAAACTTACGGCATTAGCTAGGTGTTAAAAAGTTTAAGGGACGCAGACCTACTTCACCTGAAAAAAAAGCTTGTAGCAATATTTTAAGTACACGTTACCAACCCGTTTTAATGTTTAATTTATAAGCCCTAATCGTCTATCTTGTCTTTGAAATTGATTTGACAGCCACAATCAATATTCTCAGAAGGTCCGTCAATATGCTGCCCAATTTAGCCGTGCCCAATAACCGTATCAAGGATGTAGGTATTTTGCATTTATTATGAGGTTCCAATTAAATCTAATGGCACTTAAACTTTGGTATTAAGGTTTATCAGCTACTAGCCGTTATCTGTGACTTTATTCGGGTCAGTTTAGGTTAATACCTAATTTTTGCTGGTATGTATTTCTAGTCAACTTTAATAAGTTGACTAGAAATACCCACTAAGGATTTCCAAAGACTGCCTACCAATTTTTTTGAAATATACCAAGATTTTCCAAAAACGAATAGTAGGTACATTACCTACATAGTTAAATTAGTCGCTGTAGTCGTTATTATTAGATGGTCGTAGCTAGTTGCTAAGATAATAGTTTCAAGGACTTAGGAATTTAGTTTTACTACGGTACTAAAATGTTATAAATAAAGAAAAAATTTATTAATTTACACTCAAAAAAATTGTATGTTTGTCTGTTACGCCACTAACCTACTTAAAATTGTCATCATCTTCAGCTACACGTTATTTGTCAGTGGCAATTTATCGTTCGCGTTGGAGTTCGGTGTACGGGCATTTCACATGACATTTATCAGCTCAGACGAATCTTGTTTACTCGCACGTTGGAACATGTAAGATCAACGCTCACTTATCAACCCGGCACTCAACTAGCACCGCCACTTCACCCGGTGTCCACTTGTCGACAGGTGGCCCTCGCGTTAAGGTCACGTGGTGGTGGATACCGCATGGTCAAGGAGTCAACATTGCGTATCAACGAATTAGTGGACTTGGGCATGAACCTATAAATAGGTTCATGTTATTGGGTAGTTATTGTCAAAGGTCGAGTGAACAACTTGCGATTGGGCAGAATTTTGGCGAAGTGAGCAACGCATGGCAAGCGAGTGAGCATCGGGTTCGGGTGGTCACGAGATGTTTACTCTTCGTCGCATAGA
Source organism: Hipparchia sbordonii (assembly GCA_038048805.1). NCBI lineage: Eukaryota > Metazoa > Arthropoda > Insecta > Lepidoptera > Nymphalidae > Hipparchia > Hipparchia sbordonii. The sequence goes on from CM076113.1 coordinate 3,658,487, forward strand.
CTTGAGATCGAGGCTATTTCATGTGGCTACGGAGCTAATAAGTGAGTGCATATAAGAAATCTCAACCGCTCTACTGTGCCGGTGCTGGTCGGGCGTCGGGTTGATAAGTGAGCGACTACTTTTATATTTTATGCAACGGTGCTCAACTCACGCGTTCCGTTCAACACTCACTTCACATTTATTTCACAAGCAGGTTTGCGTTAGTGATGGACGGTTTGGTTCAACAAATCGATTTGGAATGACGCCGCCTCGACACAATGGAGCTTCAAGTGCATTTCTTTTATAAACGGAATGGCTAATATCCAAGTAAAAACAATAAAATAAGTATATTCGACGGTGTTCCCACTGGACTTCAACTTGGAGATTGTTCAAGGGGCGGGTCAACTTTCTGAAAGCCGGTACCTCTGGTGCTCTAAATGTTTATAGGCGGCGATAATCACTTATCATCCCTCCTGTTCGTTATTTTTACCCAGCTGCGGCAAAGTCAAAAGGAAGGGTTATGATTTTAGCAGTCTATGTCTATTTACGTATGTTCCACCGTAGCGTCTAAACTACTAAGCCGATTTTGATGAATGAGGTGTCAATCAACTCGTTATTATGGTCTGGGTGACGTAGGCTACATTTTAAACTTACAAAATCAATATGACGTGTGTTATATCCAATTTTCCGTAGTCGGGTTACAGTTTTCAAACATTTTACTTATTATAAAAAAAAAAACTGACATTACACTAGGTTTTATTCGACACCAAGCCGTTTCTCCAGAAAAATCTTTAGTTAGTCATTAGTCTGCGACTCGAAACCGGTATATGTCTGCCATGTGTGGTAGCCTCGTAAATCACTGTTCGTAATGCGTAGATAAGAGCTCTCTCATTTGTTCCCCTATCTCTGGCTTTCTCAGGCATTAGTGTAACGCATTGAGATGAATCTTTAAGTCTTAGTAAGTTGTTGCAGTGGGTAACAGTTATTTACTTTATAGTTTACTATTATCTTTTATCTGTCTAGTCGTTTGAAGGATGAAGATTACATATAAAACAGTTTGACAGGTGTTTAACATATACTACTAGCATATATATCTATATATATAAAATTCAATGTCCTGACTGACTGATTGACTGACTGAGATATCAACGCACAGCCTAAACTATTGAAGTTAGAAACTTGAAATTTTTACAGTTGGTTCCTTTTATGACGTAGGCGCACACTAAGAAAGGATTATTGGAAATTCCACCCCTAAGGGGTTTAAATAGGGGATGGAAGTTTATATGAAACTCCGTCATTTTTCAAGCTGTTTCCATCAAAGTTGGTATTTGAGCTATCAGTTAAAAATAAAGAAGTACGTGTGTCACAGTTTTTGAAAATTCCACCCCAATACCTAATTCCACGCGGACGAAGTGGCGGGGGCAAAAGCTAGTTATATATACTATTACTAACTTTTGCCAGCAATTTCGTCCGCGTGGAGTCCAAAAGTTTTTAAAATCCCTCTGGAACCCTTTGTTTTTCCGATATAAAAGGTAGCCTATGTCACTCTTCAGGGCCAAAGATAAACAAAATTATTCAACATTCAGAACACATAGCACATGTATGAGGTATCGTGTATATAATTTATATATGGATATTTAGCTCCCTTTTAATACGATTAGCTTAGTAAGATAACAAGAGGGCTTATTACGATTTTCAAAATATATTTCAACTAGTTGATGCCCGCGGCTTCGCTCGCGTGGATTTAGTTTTTTAAATCCCACGGGAACTCTCTCCCGGTCCTCAAGTATACCCGTAAAAAAAATCACGTCGATCCGTTGCTTTGTTGCGGCGTGATTGAAGGACCAATCAACAAAAAACACTTTCGTAAATTTATAATATTAGTAAGGATTTACAGAAATCGTCCAATTATAGTTAAGTAGGTATAGATAGCACACGATTCCCTCGATTAGGGCTAATTACAGCATTCACGCGATTGCCGTCTCCATTCACGAGTCTTTACATTTAAATGAAACCACTCTCGTTAACGTAAGAATGGTCTCTCCCAAAAGACGGTTTTATCTTTAATGCAAACGTCGCAAAACAGACGCAGAAAATTTTATATTCCTCTAAATAAACGATGAGGGATAAAGTTCTTTGTCTCTTATCTTGATTGTAGAGATTATTTTACTGGCAAATAGGATTCAAGAAAACCGTCTTCAGTTTGTCTTTATACCTACTAATAGTACTGCCTCGTTTGATCTAGTGGTTAGCAAATTCCACTGCAGATGACGTTCCGGGTTCGATTCCCGGGTCGTGCCATAAAAATTTTTGGATTTTTCTGTCAAGAAATTCAATAGGACCAACATGATGCTACTTTTCAAACAATTAGATTGTGGTTTTTTTCGGAAATTTTCTTACGACACGCCCACCTCATAGCGTGATTAAATTTTTTTTACAACTAATTGTCTTCACTGTAAAGTAATAATTATGGTGTAATCTTCGATCACAAAAAATAAGGTTGCCTCTACGTGTTGGTCCTATAGTGCAAACTTACAACAGAAGACAAGCTGGGCCGACGATATCATTAAGACGATGGGAAGACTTGAATGAGACTAGCATAACACAGGAGGTCAATGGACGAAATAAAGGGCTAGCCAAGAAGAATCATAATGATCAAAATCAAACACGGCATCTACTCTATTGTTCAAAACATTCGACACGATTCGATTAAAAGCGATCTAAACTGGGACGGTGTCGATTGATGTCTCAACTAAAATGAGCTTTAGTTGGCTTAAGTTTATCCATATTGTGATCGCTGACGCAATAACAACTAATATTCACTCGCAGCGTGGCCCCAAGCTATACTCTATCTGACTTGATTTGGGGCCAATTACGGCGTTCACGCGATTACCTTCATTGAGGGCCCTCCCATTTCCAACGGGGACTCATTACCGTACGAATTGTCTTCTTCAAAAGACAGTTTTATTCGCCGTGACATTTGCGATTTATTGCAAGACATTTCATTATCCTTGCGTTATATTATTTATTTTGTTTTTCTTGTAGTGCCATTTTCTTTCCGAACCTGTAGTTGAATCTATCACAGATTGACTACCATTGACGCTTTGTTAGACACTACACATATTCTGTAATGGTGTCGCTGGCTAATAACTAACGGAAAATTACCGTGTTGTCCATGACGCTAATCAGAATAGGTGTACACGTACACTGAATCATACGCACAAACATCCATGCAAAGCAGGCTGATTTTCAGCTTTCCAATGTCGTGCTATGACCACTTTTGATAATGTTATTAATGTGTCAGAGTTGTTTTAATTGGTGATCTCAGTCTCAGGTGGCCTTTTTTTTTTTGGCCAATTTTCCTAGATTATGACCTGATGGGTTTATAATTTGTTGTCTCTCAAACTATGACCAAAAGAGGTTTTTCTTCCGAATTTCTTAACATTCACTTTAACCTTATATGTTTCTAGATTGAAGCAATTTAGGCATTTTTAAAGTCAGGCTTTTTATTTTTCTTAATTCGGTGCTCCAGTCTTTTTTTGTTTCTATGATCGAAGCTTCCAGTACATATTTGAATTTATTTTTGGTTTGCACTTGTTTGTATTATACGTAAAAAATAACTTATTATCTTTTAAGAGCTTCGTTGAACGTTAACAGTTTCTAGAATAAAACAATTTAGTCATTCTAAGTCAGGCTATTTTATTCTTCTTAATACGGTGTACCAGTACATACTTGTATTTGTTTTTGTTTTGTACTTGCCTGTACTTTACGTAAAGAGTCCATTTCAGAGCAGCGCGGCCAGTAAGGGCTTAGGGCAAGATCGACCGATAATACGCCCACTTATCGCATACAATGCGGATATAAATCGGCTACGATCGTTTCCAGACCGATGTAGATACTAGAAATATTTGTGAAGAATACGATAGTCATACTAATAAAAATACATTCAAGACTCTATTCATTTGAAAAAGTAAAGATGAGGCTTTCGTATTTTATGCATAGACTGCTGATGTAGCGTCACTATTGACTAAAATTGTTATTCTTTCGCAACGATGCGACGCGACGCTGCAGAAGAAACCCTAATTTTGGTATTATTTACGTAGATAACGGACTGTATTATATTATGGCTAAATTAACAACTTTGTACATCAATCATTAACGACAAATCATCAGTCACAGATTTTGTAATAGAGACAAATGGCGATAATTACATAGCTTGCCACAAAAACCGCCTACAGAAACTTTGAGTTATAAACCGAACCCTCAAAGTAATTTTGAAATTAAATAATTTGAAAGGTCTAAAAGTTATTAAATAATTTTTTTTCTGACGCTTCCCCGAGGATTAAAGATTGTGAATATGTGATCCTTATTTTGGCTTATTAAATAGTTACTAATTACTACTGGTATGTTAAAGTCTTAGTTATAGAAAAATCGTCAATAACTCAGTAATGCATAATATATCTTTATTTATCCAATTAAAATACTCGTATGTAATAATTAATAATACTTAATATAAAACTAAATTCTAAATTAAAACTAAAACGTAAATATCAAAAATAAAAGCTAAATATAAAAAATATCATCTAGTGTAATGTATATTAATTAATATTTATCACCTTTCAATTTTACTTACCTGTCTATAAGTTACGATATCTATCCGTTTTGGTCCAAGATTTTTTTTTTCATGTAAGCACTTCGTGGAATGAATGGTGCATGAAGCGTAACATTTTACGTGTTTTTAAAAGAATAACAATAGGTACGTAAAAGTTAACATTGTATCTTTGATTGGTGATGCAGAAAACGTGGAGCTCTACTTTCGATATCAAGTAGGTTTATGCCATACTCGCAGTATGATAATTCGATTTCATTTAAGCTAAAAAGAAACAATGGTTACACAGTAGGGGTATGAAAACTTTTGTTTCCATATTTTGCTTCGAAATAGTTCTCATACAGGGTGTAACATGAAACATGAAAGTTCAAACATTGTGTTAGTGTTTGTGATCCGTTTTACAAGCCTTATGTCGTGATATTAAATCATCAAACGTGCCAGACAACAGAAAACACCTATCGCTATTAAACGCTGTATTCTGTTCATAATAACATACCTTCACATTGTACACGTATTGAACTTAATGATAGAGATCATACTTAATTCTTAATGTAGGTACTTAATTTCAATGGTTGAAAAGTATGTATTCGCAAAAGTATAGCGGTCGAATAGTAGGAGTTACCTACATTTAAGTAAATACCCACTGTGGTATTTAATTTGCGCTATTAATGTAAGTCAGTCCTCATTATATTTACTCATTAGTCAGTATTATTAATTTATTATGTAAGTTTAACGATCAAAAATATATCGACTTCGACTTTTTTTTTGCAAGCCTGAAATTATTTATGTATCTTTGATAATATTAAAACCAATTTAGGATATTGCTAACGAAGCTCAATGCTTGTTATTTATTATGCGCATTCATAACCTCATTTAGATTTTAACGAAGCAAATAACAATTTGTAACTTTATGGACTCTATTTACCTAAATAGTTACTCATAACTCATTTATTTGCCCGTTATTTATTGTGTATTTGTTAAGAGTTGACTATGATAGCGGTGTGGTTTAACAAATCCTGCGTATGTATTTCTGCGGTTAACTAAAGGTGAGGTAAAAGAGGGTAAATAAATTGAGGAGGACATGGTATTGGCTGATTTCGAACACATTCCGATCGTATAGAAATCAATCGAACGTTGTGATCAGATGGACCAGGGGAGCATGAATGCGTAGAAGCGAGACGGAGCGAAGGTCGGTAGAACCAGTTTGGCGGGACTCTGCAAGGTGCCGGCGGCCAGGTTAAGTTCACTGTATTAGCATCATCGTCCGCCCTTTCATGTCTATTTATCCGTCGGTCTAGGCGATTTAAATGAGCCTATTCAATTGTGCCGTGTTAAGCCTCAGGCCGGCTCGGTACTTGTACATGATATAGTTGAGACGAGGCGCATTCATTACGTCTTTACTTGAAATTAAAATGTTCATTGTTCGTACAACAAAATACTCGTAGAGGAACAACTGAATGGAAATTTAATAATTAAGTCATTTTTCATGGATTTTCAATGAAAGACTAAAAATTAACCGATATTTTTATCTGTAAGAACTTAGTTTCTCTCTTTTTCCATATAACATTCTTCTTAGCCTGTTCTTAATTAATAACATCTCAAATAAATTAGGATTGGGATAAGTGATTTAATTACTATAAAAACGAGATTAATTACAAAATCTGTGTAGACTTAATTATTATTAAAGTTTTGCTAAAGAAATTAAACTGTAGAGGACATATTCATCTTAGAAGGAATTCCTCGGTTTCATCCGCGTGATATTTGGCTTAAGCTGTAAGTAGAAGATGATTTTTATCAAAAAGCAGTGTTTAAATAGGTAAGTTACTTACTAAGTATGCTTTACTTAAACTACTCTAAAAGTCTCTTCTTAATCAATTACTCGAACAAGCTATGTACCTAAGAATTAGATAATAGAGATGCTCCTTGCAAAAGATATATATATTAGAAATCTTTACAAATAAACTGCCTTGTAAATGTAATTAAAAAACGTTTCACTTAATTGGCAACTGGCTACCGTCGCTCCAAAACCTCAATTCCATATAAAAGACGCGACTCAATTGACGTAATGCAAAGCGGTACTTACAGTTTAACAAGGCAATAACGGTTCAGAAATAAACTGGCTATTCTCGTATTGATTGAAGACTCAAGACACCCAGTCGTGAATCGCGATTTGCTACTTGCGTTGTTATTATTTTGACATAAAGCGAGAAATATTCAAAACAGGTTACTGGCTATTCATATTTTATCTTCGAGCATTTTATGCATGCCGCGTGTAAATTTTCGGCTACTAATTAATAGAATAGACTTTTACTATCCTTCTTCTTCGACTTAGCGTTGTCCCACTAGGTGGGGTCCACTTTCCGGCATGCTTTTGCCCACTTTGCCCGGTTTTGTGCATCCGATTTTTATTTATTGGCTCTCATATCGGCGCCTACAAGGTCTAGCTAGCGCTTTCTTGGACGGCCGCGGCGCCGAGATTTAGCTCCAGGGACGATATACTAATAATATGCTAATAGACTTTTACAATGTGCTTTTGAAATGTTGTTTGACTAAATAAATTAAAACGACATTAAACATATAACCATCTTGAAATAAATAGTGTAAAGTAGAGACGATGTTCTGAAACGACAAATATGTACTTCATACATATAAACTGCGCAACCAATTCAGTATTTGTACCTACTTATATTGAAAAATTTATTTCTCAGCTAAAAATATCAGCCCTAAAAAGCAACCACAAAAAAGAATTTATAACTAGTAATTAACTCGTTAGTATAACCTCTGTTTAACTAACGACTTCATTACACGGTACACCTAAGTTATATATACAGGGTGTCCCACGGCTATGCCACATGGAGGGGAAGTACCTTAAATATTGTAGATGGAACATTTTACTGAAAGAAGACTTCATTTTAATTTAAAAAACAATTTAAACTGCATTCATAGATTTTTAAATAATTGCCTGGTTGAACCGGGACTCGAACCCGCTATACGAGAAAAAAAATTAACTTGTATCTTTATCATACCGATCGGAAGGCTTCATCATAAGGATTATTTTTTGTTAAATAACATAGCATGAGAAATAAAAGGAAGACCATGAATTTTAGCCTTTGATGTAAAATTTTGTTCAGAAAAATGAAAAGCTGATATTGGCGTATCGACATACAACTGACATGAACTATTACTAATTAGTACCCACTTGAGAAGTACGCATCATTTCCCGATCCTTAATATCCTTACTAATCCTTACTTATATTACCTATAAATGCGAAAGTGTGTTTGTTTGTTGATTTATTGGTTTGTCCTACAATCCCGCTGCAACAGAGCTGCGAATTGCAGCGGGATTGAAGGACAAACCAATAAATCAACAAACAAACACACTTTCGCATTTATAGGTAATATAAGTAAGGATCGGGAAATGATGCCTACTGCTCAAGTGGGTACTCATTAGTAATAGTTCATGTCAGTTGTATGTCGATACGCCAATGTCAGCTTTTCATTTTTCTGAACAAAATTTTACATCAAAGGCTAAAATTCATGGTCTTCCTTTTATTTCTCATGCTATGTTATTTAACAAAAAATAATCCTTATGATGAAGCCTTCCGATCGGTATGATAAAGATACAGGTTAATTTTTTTTCTCGTATAGCGGGTTCGAGTCCCGGTTCAACCAGGCAATTATTTAAAAATCTATGAATGCAGTTTAAATGGTTTTTTAAATCAAAATGAAGTCTTCTTTCAGTAAAATGTTCCATCTACAATATTTAAGGTACTTCCCCTCCATGTGGCATAGCTGTGGGACACCCTGTATATTATTTTACTTTTAAAATACAATACAATTATACATACTGACTAGAATTATTTAAATATTCGACTCAGTCTGGAATGGCTATTATGTCATAATTGCTTATTTTTCTGTGATCGAAGCATAATTGTAATAGAAATATATACGAGTACGTACCACGGTGATTGTTTTTGTTAGAATTGTCGATAATTTGATACAGTTGCATGGACCGTGGTCACGATGGAATTGCGGTGTTGCGAGACGTCAAGTTGAAGCTGTCATAGCTGAAGAAGCTGGCAGATAGATTCTACCCATGACAGCTTCAACTTGACGTCTTGCAACACCACAGTCCCGTCGTGACCACGGTCCATGCAACTGGATCGAAATATCGACAATTCCAACAAATACAATCGCCGTGGTACGTACTAGTATAATTACTATTACGTCATAATATACAATGTATGTCATGGATCTCGCAACAAGCAATACTATCAATGTTGCTTTGCTAACGAGTATTAACCCGACTACGGAAACTTGGATGTAGCATCCGTCATATTGATTTGTTCGTATGAAATGTAGCTTATGTTGCCCGGAATCAATTGACACCTTATCGGCTAATCGGCTTAGAAGTTTAGAAACTACGGTGGGACATATTTAAATAGCCTCAAACATACCTCCAAAAAAGAAACAAATACACAGTGTGCTAAAATTTTAGTACTTGGGTATAAATATTCTGTAATATTCATAACATAATGTAACAAACCAATTTCCAAGGTCCGATAAATGAGTAAGAGAAGTACCTAGTGCCTTAAATTTATAATTCTCAATAGTTCGCCAATTAAATAACAAACGCCGATACGATCGAGGAAACTCAATATTTGCATTATAAATTGGCATTACCTTATAATTAAATTAATCAGCCGACCTGAGGCGGAAAGGATAAAAATATAATAAATAAGGCGGAACGAATAAAAATATAATAAATTATCAAAACATTTTGTTTTTATGTTTAACATTATTGTAATATTTATCACCTTTTCTTATCTTAATTTACCCGTCACTTTGCACCTATCCTATAGTTCAAACTCCAATATATGTGAATGGTGCTTACAGTAATTTATACACGAACTCCTTTAGGTGTAAAAAATAAAATGAAACAAGATAACATGCTAAAAGGTATCGAAAATAACCGGTCAAATGCGAGTGGGATTAGCATACGAAGGGATCCGTACAAAAAAACGCCGGAAAAAAAAAGCACGCACATAATAAAATTAAGCATTGATTTTACCAAGCAAGTCTAAATCAAGGTTAAAAATGATAAATAAAATACCTTGAAAGTTTTATAAACACATTTGAAATTTATTATAAAGCAAGAGAAACAGCATAAATAGACTAATCCATTAAATAATATTGTGTCCAGCAGTTGTTATTGCTTCAACTGTGAAATTATACCGTCACGATTCGGGCTGTCTGTACACAACCAAGTGGACACAAGACGTATTGATGTGGTAATAATACCTATATAGGTCTCGTATATCTTGTTTTACTTGTAATGTTGGGGTGAAACCCCTCTAAAAATGTCGTCTTACATTTTTAATTTACACTATCTGGTTGTATATTATAAAACCCCTCTTATTTTGCAGCATGATTAAAGTGTGGAGAGGACACTTATTTTACCAACTACCAGGACTTCATGATCTTCAGGACTTGCAACTTGAAACTCTCAAACGTACCTACCTATTTTCCTATGTTTTTCTATGTATGTCCTTTCTATTAACAAGCACTACACTGTTGACTGTACACTACCACAGCTAATACTACTTACCCATCTAATCAGTTGTTTAAGAGTGCGTTTCCGCATATCGGGTGACTTTCGGTACATATTGTGACTAAGTTAAACCAAATAAGATGGAAATAAAAATTGCTACACATAGATTGGTCCTTAATCTCCAAATCTTGGGAGTTGATTTTGTTCAAAATCTCAATTTTTAGTACTATAAAAATTATTTTCCGTCACCTCTTCACACAAAATTCACGATTTTGGGGTGACTTTAGGTACATTTCTTGTATATAATATACCCGTTTTATGTAATTAAAAAATACTATCTGTTAGCAGATATGTTCAACTCAAAATCTTGGAGAGAAAAATATCAAAAATATTACAAATAGTATAAAAAATAAAATATAGCATCGCGTGTACTTTTTTCACATATTTTCGTTTAAACCGAACCTTAAAATAGTGTGCAATAAGGCTTATTTTGATTTTACTCGGTCTCTGGTTTGATTTCATTTCAAAATTCGAAATTCAAATATCAATCAGTCGGCGTTTGACCGCCTTTCTGAGTGGAGGCTGCGCTGGTTGTAAGCAGATGCTGGTATCGAAAAACATCGCTGTACGAACACGAAATAGTTCATAGCAAACCAAATTGATACTTTATATATTTTGAAAAGAAAGGTAAGTAACTAAGTACTAGGTACCTGTGGTACCTTCAATATAATAGCATTATTTTATTATTTGATAGAATTTCGAAATTTCTTGCAAAGTTATATTCCCCGAATGTAGTACTGACCTGCATGTATACCTCGAAAACTTCTATTGGAACTCCTAGATCTTTAGAGTTAATTGTATCGAGTTTGGGCTCGTTTTGTAAGTTATGATGAGATCTTACCACTGGACTTGTTGGAGTGACCTGATGGTATACTTCGAAGACTACTACTGGATCTTCTAGACGGCTACAGCTAGTTATATCGAGTTTGGGCTCGTTTTGTAAGTAATGATGAGATCTTACCACTTGACTTGTTGGAGTGACCTGATGGTATACTTCGAAGACTACTACTGGATCTTCTAGACGGCTACAGCTAGTTATAGCGAGTTTGGGCTCGTTTTGTAAGTAATGATGAGATCTTACCACTGGACTTGTTGGAGTGACCTGATGGTATACTTCGAAGACTACTACTGGATCTTCTAGACGGCTACAGCTAGTTATATCGAGTTTGGGCTCGTTTTGTAAGTAATGATGAGATCTTACCACTGGAATTGTTGGAGCGACTCGGTGGTATACCTCGAAGACTTCTATTGGAACTCCTAGATCTTTACAGCTAGTTATATCGAGTTTGGGCTCGTTTTGTAAGTAATGATGAGATCTTACCACTGGACTTGTTGGAGTGACTTGGTGGTATACCTCGAAGACTTCTATTGGAACTCCTAGATCTTCAGAGTTAGTTGTATCGAGTTTGGGCTCGTTTTGAAAGTTGATGAGATCTTACCACTGGACTTGTTGGAGTGACCTGATGGTATACTTCGAAGACTACTACTGGATCTTCTAGACGGCTACAGCTAGTTATAGCGAGTTTGGGCTCGTTTTGTAAGTAATGATGAGATCTTACCACTGGACTTGTTAGAGTGACCTGATGGTATACTTCGAAGACTACTACTGGATCTTCTAGACGGCTACAGCTAGTTATATCGAGTTTGGGCTCGTTTTGTAAGTAATGATGAGATCTTACCACTGGACTTGTTGGAGTGACCTGATGGTATACCTCAAAGACTTCTATTGGAACTCCTAGATCTTCAGAGTTAGTTGTATCGAGTTTGGGCTCGTTTTGAAAGTTACGATGAGATCTTACCACTGGACTTGTTGGAGTGACCTGATGGTATACTTCGAAGACTACTACTGGATCTTCTAGACGGCTACAGCTAGTTATATCGAGTTTGGGCTCGTTTTGTAAGTAATGATGAGATCTTACCACTGGACTTGTTGGAGTGACTTGGTGGTATACCTCGAAGACTTCTATTGGAACTCCTAGATCTTCAGAGTTAGTTGTATCGAGTTTGGGCTCGTTTTGAAAGTTACGATGAGATCTTACCACTGAACTTGTTGGAGTGACCTGATGGTATACTTCGAAGACTACTACTGGATCTTCTAGACGGCTACAGCTAGTTATAGCGAGTTTGGGCTCGTTTTGTAAGTAATGATGAGATCTTACCACTGGACTTGTTGGAGTGACCTGATGGTATACTTCGAAGACTACTACTGGATCTTCTAGACGGCTACAGCTAGTTATAGCGAGTTTGGGCTCGTTTTGTAAGTAATGATGAGATCTTACCACTGGACTTGTTGGAGTGACCTGATGGTATACTGCGAAGACTACTACTGGATCTTCTAGACGGCTACAGCTAGTTATAGCGAGTTTGGGCTCGTTTTGTAACTAATGATGAGATCTTACCACTGGACTTGTTGGAGTGACCTGATGGTATACTTCGAAGACTACTACTGGATCTTCTAGACGGCTACAGCTAGTTATATCGAATTTGGGCTCGTTTTGTAAGTAACGATGAGATCTTACCACTGGACTTGTTGGAGTGACTTGGTGGTATACCTCGAAGACTTCTATTGGAACTCCTAGATCTTTACAGCTAGTTATATCGAGTTTGGGCTCGTTTTGTAAGTTATGATGAGATCTTACCACTGGACTTGTTGGAGTGACCTGATGGTATACCTCGAAGACTTCTATTGGAACTCCTAGATCTTTAGAGTTAGTTGTATTGAGTTTGGGCTCGTTTTGTAAGTTATGAAGATTAGATCTTGGAGTTCCAATAGAAGTCTTCGAGATATACCATCAGGTCACTCCAACAAGTCCAGTGGTAAGATCTCATCATTACTTACAAAACGAGCCCAAACTCGATATAACTAGCTGTAGCCGTCTAGAAGATCCAGTAGTAGTCTTTGAAGTATACCATCAGGTCACTCCAAGAAGTCCAGTGGTAAGATCTCATCATAACTTACAAAACGAGCCCAAACTCGATATAACTAGCTGTAAAGATCTAGGAGTTCCAATAGAAGTCTTCGAGGTATACCACCAAGTCACTCCAACAAGTCCAGTGGTAAGATCTCATCATTACTTACAAAACGAGCCCAAACTCGATATAACTAGCTGTAAAGATCTAGGAGTTCCAATAGAAGTCTTCGAGGTATACCACCAAGTCACTCCAACAAGTCCAGTGGTAAGATCTCATCATTACTTACAAAACGAGCCCAACCTCGATATAACTAGCTGTAGCTGTCTAGAAGATCCAGTAGTATAGTCTTCGAAGTATACCATCAGGTCACTCCAACAAGTCCAGTGGTAAGATCTCATCATTACTTACAAAACGAGCCCAAACTCGATATAACTAGCTGTAGCTGTCTAGAAGATCCAGTAGTAGTCTTCGAAGTATACCATCAGGTCACTCCAACAAGTCCAGTGGTAAGATCTCATCATTACTTACAAAACGAGCCCAAACTCGATATAACTAGCTGTAGCCGTCTAGAAGATCCAGTAGTAGTCTTCGAAGTATACCATCAGGTCCCTCCAACAAGTCCAGTGGTAAGATCTCATCCTAACTTACAAAACGAGCCCAAACTCGATATAACTAGCTGTAAAGATCTAGGAGTTCCAATAGAAGTCTTCGAGGTATACCACCAAGTCACTCCAACAAGTCCAGTGGTAAGATCTCATCATTACTTACAAAACGAGCCCAAACTCGATATAACTAGCTGTAGCTGTCTAGAAGATCCAGTAGTAGTCTTCGAAGTATACCATCAGGTCACTCCAATAAGGCCAGTGGTAAGATCTCATCATAACTTACAAAACGAGCCCAAACTCAATACAACTAACTCTAAAGATCTAGGAGTTCCAATAGAAGTTTTCGAGGTATACATGCAGGTCAGTACTACATTCGGGGAATGTAACTTTGCAAGAAATTTCGAAATTCTATCAAATAATAAAATAATGCTATTATATTGAAGGTACCATAGGTACCTAGTACTTAGTTTCTTCTTTTCAAAATATATTATCAATTTGGTTTGCTCAACTTAGACTTAGATTTAGAATTAAACTTAGACTTAGACTAAGTCTGAGTTCAAATCTAAGCCTAAGTCTAACACTAAGACTAAGTCTTAGACTAATACTAAGTCTAAGTCTATATCTTAGTCTTAGTGTTAGACTTAGACTTAGCTTAGACTTAGACTCAGACTTAAAGAGACTTAGTTTAAGTCTAAGACTAAGTCTAAGTCTTAGTCTTAGTGTTAGACTTAGGCTTAGACTTAAAGAGACTTAGTCTTAGTCTAATGCATTTCCCAGTGGCTTAAAAAAGTCTAAATCTAAGTCTAAGACTAAGACTAAATCTAAGTCTAACTTAGTGTACAGCAAGTCCGGACGAAAATAAAAAATAAAAAAATAAAACATAAACAATTTATATCCAAGTATCAAAACAAGTTAATTCACTCATTTTTAACGCAGCTCGCCCGCGCCTGTGTGTGCGTGTGAACGGTGCATGTGTAGAAGTGCGTTTTTATACCTACTCTTTGCGAAATCCCGTCCTTAATATTCAATCTGTGTGCGCAATAGATGGGCTTAGTACGAGCGAAGCTGTTCAGTGTTCACTGAACCACATCGGCAAAGGAGCGCGCAGGCCTTTGTGTCTGTAATTTCACCGACATATTCCGCTAATATTACGCTCCTTTGCGACAGTCTCGTCAATAATTGATTTACACTGAAACCACTGAGTTATTTTGCCTAAATTAACATTCAAAATATACCGAGGCATTGATTCTTGAGAGAGAGGGAGTGAATATTTTGTACAGGCGTAGATCTAAAGATATAGCATAAATATACTGGGAGAAAGGCTAGGAACGAAAACACATTTTCCACTATTGGTTATTCCGTACAAGTTATGTTCTTCTTGTATTTCAAATCTAAACACAAGGTCTTATTGGAGTGTTATTAAAAGGTCATTTTCAATAAGGACGGGGTCACTTACATGAAAAATTCCTTACGGCCCGGAATTCACTTTCAGGTGTAGGCTAGCAGGTTTTCTCACGATGTTATTTGATTGCCATATTTCTGAAAGTCAGAGATGGAAACCCGGGATAGAACCCGCGATACCGCAGTCCTAACCAGACTATCACTGTTCTACCTGAATTTAGTGTAAGTATCCTATTGTAGAAGTCAGTGCATGGAATTAGGAAGTAGTTAATTCCAGTGATGTCTGATCAATCTCTATTATGTAATTTATCTATGGTCAATCCAAAGTTATTTGACATCTCCTTGGCACTTGGCTTGTTTATGTTTCTCAAACGTATTATAGTCACTGAATATAATATGTACATATAATCACTCCAGTTTTAATTATAATGTGTTTCTCATCCTCATCATAAACTGTTTAAGATAAGGCCTGATAAATCGTTAAGTGCATTCTGGCGAAAATGCTAGCATAAAGAGAAAAGATCGTTCATCAAAAACTGATGGAATCTTCACAGAAATTAACACTGAGATAAACAACATAACGAAGGTATACGTAAATACTCATCGTAATACTTATTTTATTTCCTAGTTTCCTAATAGCAGTATCTAACTCAAGAAGATAAGGCCCATTACTTAGGAAGTTATCCAAAAGGATAAGGTAATAGATAGACCGTACTAAATCAAGTAAAAAACAATCTCAATTCTCGACCTCTCTCGCGTAGTAGTTAGCGCCGTAGTTCTTAATAGGTGGTCTTCGTTTCGAAATCCAGCAGAGGCATGTCCATGTCCAATGTCCATGATTTGTTATTGTTGTTTACTAGTTGATGACCGCGATTTCGTCCGCGTGGATTTAGTTTTTAAAATCCCGTGGAGTCTTTGATTTTCCGTGATAAAAAGTAGCCTATGTCATTGTCCAGGTCCTCAACTATACCCATGCAAAAAATTACGTCAATTCATTGCTCCGTTGTGGCGTGATTCAAGGACAAACCAACAAACAAACACTTTCGAATTTATAATATTAGTAAGGATATTAAGGATAATGATTAGGTTGGTAAGTATACAATGTAGATTTAGCTAAGTAAATCATTCGTTAATCGTAAGTCATATTATGATTAACGAATATACAAGTTCCACTTAAAACTAAGCTAAGTAAATTACACGTAACGCAATTAGACAAAGGCAGTTGTTCAATTAATCAAGATCTGCGGGACGTAATCCAAGTTATTGTTATCGCACTATACGATTTCCCCGATAACAATTGTCACCCAAACGGGAACCGCGAAGTCTTGAAACGATATCCTTTGTTTGATTTACTGGGACGGAATCTGGAGGCGAGGGTAGCTACGGAGTACGGTTGCCATGACAACACGCGCCCGGTGGTTGTCCCCCGTCCCCCGTTGCCGCGTTCCCCCGCGCTTTTATCGATCCCGGTCCCCTCCCCGCGCCACTCCAAATCAAATTACATGAACGGAGCAAGCGACTGCCGTGCCGGCACACAACGCCCGGCCGGCCGACCGCGTTCCCTCTGCTGACTCAATCAACTTTGTATTGCCGTAATAGTATTTTAATTCTATTGCCGCTTTTGACTGCAGCCCCCATAATGGCTTGTTTGCAAATTAGTAACGAACACGTAACAATATTGGCAGCAGATACGTACAACGTTTGCGCACTCATTGGGCCCCCGTGTGTAACATGACTAACAAGCTAATTACGGCCTCGATTTAATTTAAATGAACTACTTACTCGATTAGGTACCAGGCTTCGTGCTTGGTCGTATTAATCTTCTTTTAACGATCACTAATAAATACATGTTAACTAGATGATGCCCGCGACTTCGTCCGCGTGGATTAAGGTTTTTCAAATTCCCGCGGAAACTCTTTAATTTTCTGGGATAAAATGTAGCCTATGTGTTAATAGGTAGTGACGGTAATTGGTATACGATAAAGGTAAATAATTAAACTAGAAAGTTTATTTAGTGTTAATATAAAAAGAGTAGGTAATATAATTACTAAGGGCCAGTTACACATCAGATGGTTAAAGTAAAGTTACCGTTAAAAGGTATTATATTATAATTGTTTCCACCAAAAAACATAAAAATCTTTAACTTTAAAGTTACGTTGACATCTTGAAGAGAAAATATCGTCCTTAGTTAAAAATTGTAACAAAATAATGTCACTGAAATTCCCAAAGCAGTAGAAAATACTGCTTTTGATATAGAAGTTACTATAGAGATCAATTTGGTTTGAGCTTTCATAAGCACTGGCGCGTATTTTTATCATAAATGGGCGCGACGCGGCAGATTCAAAGCAAATTTACACGGGACACGGCTGGGTTTCAGCTGCTGCATTATTAAACGGGTACATTAAAACGGCGTGCTCGGTGCTTGCCTACAATTCAACTGTGAGGTAGTTGCAAATTCTTTAACAATGGCTATCTCGTGATAGATAATTATCATGTGAGTACTACTTACGTTTTAAAAATGGTAACAAATTTTTCTCAACGATTATGCTAGTAATTTAATCATCAATTTACTAAACAGAATGGTTTGAAAAACCCAAAATGATTATATTATTTTATAATTAACAATTAATGTCATTAAATGTTATTGACAATCGTTATTCGTATCGAAGAAGCTTATCCGTTGTTACTGAATCTTTCTTTTTGCAAACCTATTTCATTATACTACATAGTATCCATATGATTATTCAGCCGATTTGGTCAGTCGATCATGAACAGTGTTTTTGCACTTGAGTAAAATATTTATTGTGATTTATTCTTTACAGCATTGTCCTTATTCGATTTTAAACAGGTACTTACCTACTTTTTATTGACAGCTGAGAAGCCAAAATCTAACCGCTGAGTTTTTGTGTTGAATACTCGTCAAAACGACAAAATACATCAGTCAAACGTTACTCGATGATGGTGAGATTGGCACTTGGACTGTTAATATTATCTAGTTATTAGACCTGATTGTAGTTTATTTAATTTTCTTTCTTCTTCTTATTATAATTAACATTTTATCATTGTAACTTTTTAATGAAACGAACAGGAAAATATTATAACTCCATCACGAGTAGGTAATGAAAAACGTCGTTAAACTTTATGAATAATCATTTTTTCATGTTAATGTTGGCCTATTGACCCAAAAAGCCATTTAAAAGTTTTACAATGTCTAAATTAAGTAAAATATTAAGTACTTATATCGTCATCGTTGTCATCTTGATATATTGTATGTTAACAAATAAATACATACCAATATCCACGCAGATAGGTTCTCGTGACACCGCTCGTGCACCAAGCCAACAAATTACATCTATTATTCATTCCGCTATATCTTTATAATCTTGTGTTGAAATAATACCGTGATTGATACGCTAGCTGGAATGTGCGACAGAAATAAAACAAACGCGTGTTCAGTTATCGTTTATTTTATAGCGATTGGCAATAAAATCGATTATCGTATCGTCCGTATCGAAACACTCGAGTGGGGGCGACAGCCGCTTGGGGATATTTTAATGAGGGAATGTCGTGTGCCGCGCCGAGCCACCGACGGGACATTTGTCTCCCTCCAAATAATGGAAAAGCGTCGAAAGGATATTTATCAAAACTACCGTAAACTACTCTGTCCCTATCTCTATTGTTTGTCTCTACGACTGCTAAATGACAATAAAAAAATATGTTAAAATATGCAGCGCTATCTTAGTAACAACTTTCTACTTTATAAGACTTTATACCATAAAGTATGAAGTATGGTTTCCATAACGCTTATAATAATTTATTGCCCAGTATTTCGTAAATAGTCGTGATATTTTATAACACAAAGAAAATTTGTCGCTAAATGACGTTTGCGTGTTGCGTGATTGTGATGAGCTCGGTTTGGATCAACGCCAACATTGTTAAGACAAGTCGACAAGTTTCGAAGAAATAATTTAATTTGACTGAAACTAATTTACTTTAGTTAGACATTAAATATTGCTTTTTACAGCGTATAATTTCTGAAAGACTTTAAACAGTTCATCCGGGAATTATTTATAGCAGCTTAATTTGGTCATGCAAGCGCAGTAAAACCACTGTGTAAGTGACGTTGGATTTCCGCCAAATGTTACTTTGTTTCCAACTTTTCGGGCATGCATTACGACCTAAACGAAATTTGTTCCCCTTATCTTTGAGACTTTTGTGAATTGGATGTATCTATCTAATGTATCGTATTGTGGAAACTCAAAAGCCTATTAATTAATTAGAAGTTATCAAGGCAGGAACATGTGTAGTATGTACAGTGAAGCGAACTGGCGAGTGCAGAGAATTCAAGATTAGCGAAGCGATACGGACTGACCTCAGAGGGTCGTGACTCGTAGGTCGAGTAGGTCCGACTACATGCTGTCCTGGTCCGTCACTGTTATAACATGTACTACACAATCTATCGCCACTAATAAACACCTACGACGCTACGCACGTACAAAGCCACTTCGTGCGGACACAAATTGCTTTTGTTCGAGGTTCGAGCGTCGAACGTGCTGTGATAGAGCCCGCTGCAATTATTTCTTTCTTATTGCGGTTGACGTTTGATGGACTCACAATGAGCGACTCAACTTAGGTAATTACCGATCTTTATATTGCCTCATCCTTAAGCCTCTTAAATTCTCATCTTATATAAACGTTGGCGTCAATTAAATTATTGAAAGTCTCGCACTGAAATTGAAATATTGAACCATTAATGGTAACCTGCATATTAAATTATTTTGGTTTATTTGATTAATTCAAGTATGTACGTATGGTAAGGAGAAGAAATCTTTGAAGCTTGGATAGATTATTGTAAGTTGATAAGCGACATAAAACAAAATAAGTATAAATCAGAATAAGTGTTGAGGATTTCAATAATACTTACCTACACAATTTATGATCAATCCTGATATTTGTGAGTAGTTGTAAATTGTTTGCGTAAATTCAAATATGTATTTAAATTGTAAGTACATGTAATTAATTTCTTTTAGATTCTTTTGTGTTAAAATTCAGCACATTTTACATTAATATATATATAGCTACTCGTGCTGATTCACTGATTGACTGACTGACTCACTGACTCATTGATCACCTCTCCTGTAAAATTTTGTATGGAAAAATTTTTTTTCACTCACGGTTTCGTATGGAGGACAAAAATTCATTCGGAAGAAAAATATGGAGAGAGCTGATGATTGAAGATTTCGGAGACGGGTAAGGAGCACCGGCCAGGGTATCGAAGATAGGTGGGGGGTGTTCAACCAAATGTCACTCGAAACCTCATCCAATTGGCAAAGAGCCGAAAAAATCTCCAAAATGGCGGATTCAAGATGGCGGCCATACAAATTTTGTTTGTGTCTATCTCGGAGAGTATAAGAGATGGAAGAGTGGTTTCTTGGCAAAAGATGATCAAGAGCCGAAGGTCCACTTGATGAATAGAAAAAAAATTCAAGATGGCGGAATTTATTTTTTTCCATACAAAATATATGCACGAGTTTATGCGGTTCCTTTTCAAAATTTCTGATGGTTTCGTATAGAGGACAAAAATTTATTTTATTATTTATTTATTTATTTTATTTAAATATAAAATACATTTTAAAAATTACATTATATATTATACAATTACGGTGTCACAAAAACCCAATCGAGTTTATCCGTACACCGTCATTCGTCCCAGAGCGCTCGGAATTTCTGTATTTTATGTACAAATATATTGTGTGTATATATAGATATATTACGCATTTAAGTATACATTGGACATGTTTACATAAAGAAGAAAAGGAGTAATACAAATAAATACTATTAAATACAAATGAATATAGGAGGGTAGGTAACTGATAAAGTATTACGGTTGGTATTAAACGATGTTCATCGAACTGGTTTCTCACAGCAGTCTACGAGGTTTGAATAAAGGTTTAGACAGGGTGTTCCTATTACGCGTTAAAATTAGGTTAATTAAGTTAAGAAAAATGATTTGAGTTTGCCCTTAATATTTTTCGTGTTAATTTCCTTCCTCAACTTATATGGCAGGCTGTTCAGTAATTTCGGCACAAGGCAGTCTAGGGTCTGCCTACCATACAGGTTGTTAGCGCGAGGAATCATAAGTTTGGCGTTTGATGCACTGCGTGTTTGTATGCCGTACTTTATTAGTTTTTGTAAGTGTATATTAAAAAAGTTTTCTAATAGTATTGTGTACTTAACTTATTACTTATTTGGAGGAAAAATATGGAGAGAGCTGATGGTTGAGGATTTTGGAGACGGGTGAGGAGCACGACCAGGGTATCGAAGATAGGTGTGGAGTGTTCAAACAAAAGTCGCTCCAAACCTCATCCAATTGGCAGAGAGCTGAAAAAAAACTCCGAATTGGCGCATTCAAGATGGCGGCCATACAAATTTCGTCGTTGTCTATCTCGGAGACTATAAGAGATGGAAGAGTGGTTTCCTGGAAAAAGATAATCAAGAGCCAAAGGTCCATTTAATCAACAGAAAAAAATTCAAGATGTCGGAATTTATTTTTTTTCATACAAAATATATGCAAGACTTTTTACGGTTCCTTTTCAAAATTTCTGATGGTTTCGTATAGAGGACAAAAATTCATTTGGAGGAAAAATATGGAAAGAGCTGATGGTTGAGGATTTCGGAGACGGGTGAGGAGCATGGCCAGGGTATCGAAGATAGGGGCGGAGTGTTCAAACAAAAGTCACTCGAAACCTCATCCAATTGGCAGGGAGCCGAAAAAATTTCAAAAATGGTGGATTCAAGATGGCGGTCAAACAAATTTCGTCAGTGTCTATCTCAGAGAGTACAAAAGCTGGAAGAGTGATTTCTTGGAAAAAGGTGATCAGGATCCGAAGGTCTATTTGATGAATAGAAAAAAATTCAAGATGGCGGATTTTTTTTATTTCATACAAAATATGTGCAAGACTGATACGGTTCCTTTTGAAAATTTCTGATGGTTTCGTTTAGAGGACAAAAATTCATTTGGATGAAAAATATGGAGGGATTGAGGATTTCTTAGACGGGTAAGGAGCACGGTCAGGGTATTGAAGATAGGTTGAGGGTGCCCAAACAAAAATCACTCGAAACCTCATCCAATTGGCAGGGAGCTGAAAAAAATTCAAAATAGCGGATTCAAGATGGCGGCCATACAAATTTCGACGGTGTCTATCTCAGAGAGTATAAAAGATGGAAGAGGGGTTTCTTAGAAAAAGATGATCAAGACCCGAAGATCTACTTGGTGGTCAGAAAACCGCGGTTCGCTTTAGCGAGCCGCGCACCCACGCACCCTACTAGTACTAGTATAAAATTTATGGTAAGCCACATAGTTTAGGATTATTATCTCACATTAGTTTATTGCGCAGGTTTGTGCTTCGAACATCTGATATAATAAAGGGAATCGTTTGTAAAGTGGAAATCTCTCTATCTCTGGTAATAGTGAAACGGCAAAGTTAACTAAAAGTGAATAGGTATATTTATTTTCAGACAACATAGAAAAATAATTTACTTAGTAATTATCATTTATTTATTTATTTATTTATTTATGTATGTGTGTGATTGATTGCGTGTTATCACCGCGCCGCCATCACATCTATTAACTTGATACCAGGCGAACATAAAAATAAAGAGAAGTACTTCTTATGCTAAATGATGTCGTTCGCCGCTGGGTTTGAAACGCGTGGGCGCATTGGTTGTTTATAATAAACTATTTTATCAGATGATTTCCAAAGCGCGATCGAGCGATGTTTGCTTACACGAGACAAGATTGATTTAATTTTTATCTAATTTGAATTCAACACCACGGTTCTTAGATATTTACGTAGACTAAACATTTAAGACGGAATGACATCATGATAGCTTAGTTAACATGCAGTGTTTACGTTACTATTTATTTTGTTGATTCTTCGCCTTATATATTTCTGAAAGTCATTTTATTCATGGACTTTTCGTTATTTGGTAAATAACTTATGATTAATGATATTCTTAGTATCTCTAAAAAATAAGGTTACATATACATAATGTTTTACATATTACTCAATAAATTAAACGTACATATGTAGTAACTTGTATGAGGCTTACCGGTTGCAATTATTCGAAATGATCAATCTTCATATTATTTTATGAATAAGTACATAATATGTAACATTTAACTTTAATCGCCTGATGTGTAAGTTACACATCAGGCGATTAAAGTTAAATGTTGCACAGTGTTACACAGTGTAACTCGACCTTAGATTAACAAAGTTAACAAACGAGAAACAGATATTTATTTTATTCTAAAAGCAACTCTTCTCTGTTTTTCATAATTTATTTATCTTTTAAATCTTTTTTTGTGTAGGTATATATCTGTGGTATAAAAAATGTATACAGACAACTAGACATTTTACGTGGGTAGGTATAGTTTTAATTATTCAAAATCATATTTCGAATGTATTCATTCTATTTTCAATTCCGACGAGACGGAACGAATGGCATGGAACTATGGAAGTATAAGCATTGTATCAAAGGAAAGATCAGAGGAAGGTATTTTCAAATAAGATCGGAAAGGTTACAAGGGTTCTGAATTTTTACCGAGTTCACAAAATGCGATGCGGATAGGGACGGGAAATATTGCAATGTTACATGAATAACAAATTAGGTTGTTATACTTTCGAAATGCTGCTTTATGGCAATGTTCGAGGGCCTATTCCATTATATGTATTATTAAGTCAAATATTATGTTATTAGGGTATCTACCAGCCAAAAGGTGAACTTTGAAACGAACTTGAAACTTTGAACGTGAAATAATAACTTTTTCTAAATTATATACTTACCTACTTACGTACTTAAAAAGAGCTGTTTAAAAGAGTTGTTGTTGTAAGATTAATTATACTTTATACATTTTTGATAAGCCATATTGATATTAAAATATTGCATAGGACATTGTTTTGTTAAACATTGTTAAGATTAAAAACTCTAAGCTTGGTTTTTATGCATTTTTTCTGGGTATATACTTATCTATTTTAAGTTTCACTTTTCCGCGCAAATTATGTACAATGGGTTGAGTGTAGAATTATACCATAACTATATTAATATACAAACTAATAAAAAATTAAAAGTATAATTCTTGCCATTTATTATCATTTAAAATAGATATTTTTTAGGTTTCCGTACCCAAAAAGTGCCAGCGGGACCTCATTACTGCCTCCTCCGTTGTCCACCCGTCTGTCAGCGGGCTGTATCTCATGAATAGGTAGATACTTGAAATTTTCACATGTGTGTTTCTATTGCCGCCATGATACAACATTTTGTTTGATTGATTGATGAACAAATTAAAAGAAAATATGAAGTTAAAAACTAAAGAGAGAGATCGAGCAAAACAAAAGTTTATACAATAAACTTTAATGGCTGGTGTTTTTTGTACGATGCATGGTACGGATCCCTTCGTGTGCGTGTCCAACCCGCACTCGGTATATTTTTTATAGTATCTACGTATATACCATTTTTACGGAATAAAATATGTTTACATGGCTATTGGCTAGCTCAGCGGTCGTGATAGAGGAGAATAATAAAACGTGGTACCATTAAAATGTACACTCACTAGTTACTACATAAATTCACACACACACAATAATACGCCATATTCTAAGCCCAAGTTAAAAAGTCCCGCTTCTACACTCACGAAGGGAGACTGGGGCAACATTAATATACATCGTATACAGCAGGTGACGCTTAATAATTGCAATTATTTTTTACTCTAGTGCGCTGTTTGCAAAGGTTTTTATTTTTTGAATGAAGTTGACATTCCGTTATTGGCTTTCATGCATTTGTTAATATGCGTATGGATTTAAAATTACATATTCTGTTTTTATTCTATGTCAGGTTTTCTTCTTTGCGCTATTAATAGTACACACGGACAAAAAAAATTGTATATCTACGCCAGAATATTTAAACAGTTCACGCACACTCCAATATTTTCGTGATCAGTGAGTAGTGAGCATGGATTCACGCCGTTCTTAAGGCCAATCAGAATATAATAAAAAGAAGCGATCTACGGACTGGACTTTGATTTTATGATTCAGGCAAATGGATGGACATACCTACTTACAAAGTATTTGTAGGGTGAACCGTGGTCAAGCGGATTCTCAGTTATATATTATCACCAACCCATAGTTACAGAAGCGTTGAATTAGTATATTAAAATGTTTCTTACGCTTATTTCTCAATTGCATAGGCCTCTGAAGTAACAGTTAGTTATAATAATGTCGAGGGAAGCGTGTGACGAATTGTTAACGCTCCAAACCATTTCAACAGTACAATAACGCGCGGCTTTCTGTGACCCTCAGGCTTTGCCACTTTCATAGGCGTTTCAAACCCGTAGGTAGAAACACACTAGTAACACGCCCCGTGCCTCGTTGGCGCAGTAGCTGGCCTATTCGGCTACGCATCATGAGCTCCTAGTCAACACAAGTCAAAAAAATATTTTAAAAAAAGTTGTTGTGAATAAATTCTCAGTAACAGTCCGGAGTTTTTACCAAAAGTTGGCGTCGATATACCCTTCTGACTCGGAGAGCACTTAAAACCGTTGGACCTGCGTCTGATCTCTCTTCGGTCGTGTCGAATTGCAATTTGCAGACCGTCCCATTGGACTATGAGAGTCATTAGAGAGTGCTGTATCTGTTTTTGCGCGCACACTTATGCAATAATATCTCCTGCGTAGTTGGCTGCTGTGTACGGAAATTCGACGAAAAGAACAGTACACAATTACATATCCCACGCATCACATGTTGAATTAAAGCAAAGTATTTTTGGATGACCAGATTGATAAAGAGAGAGGGTTTACTGTAACTAACTTTCAAGTTACGTTAAATGTGCGTCAATTAGATTTAGTATGAACTGGAATAGGGTGGAGTTTCCATCCCTTTTGAAACGTTATGGTGCGGTTAAACGGCGCGCTATAACACGAGCCGCGCCGCGCCGCACCATCCGTGTAGGCGCGGCTCGGCTTAATGCGGACGCAAGCCTGCTCGTTTATTGGGCAAAGTTTGCCGAGCCGCACCGAGCGTAGTTGTTTACACGGCGCGTGGCGCGCCGAGCCACGCGCCGAGCTAGGCTCGTCTCGTGTTATAGCGCGCCGTTTAATCGCGTCTTTACACTAGGGCCACAGAAATATATAACCACAATCAATACCTGGAGAAACATAGCTTTGGATGTTGGCTTTATTTTATAACGTTTTGATTACAAGGATTTGGATAGAATTTACGTATATTATACTAAGTTTTAGTTTAGTATTGATATTATGACCCACATAATTAAAAAAAACATATTTGAATTGAGTCGGCGCTTGAAATTCCATGGGGTGAGTTTTGCAAATGTGTCTCTACCATAATGCGTGCATTCTGCGTGCCTACCCTCCGTACCCTCGTGCGTTACTGCTCTTATAAACCTTTCCAACGCACAGTTATTATTTACCTTAAATGAAAAAGCTTTGTGGGTTACGCGATAATATGCGTTCGTTTAAGTGGAACTAACGATATCATAATAGGAACAACTTGTAGAGAAATAAATACTAGCAATTATAGGTATAATTATTGCACTATTTATAAATAACAATTATCCCAGAGAAAAACATTAATGAGCTCCTAAGATATATTTAACCCTGAATATTACACTTTTTTGTACTACATATTTGCAATTTTTTTTATTCCTTGAGAAGTAAACAGTTATTGAGATCTCATTAAGTGGTGAATGGAATCGAACCCGTGATCTCTCATATAAAACACCGTTTAACATAGCCCTCGCCACTGCGCAAATATACCTTTGAAGAGACTTCGTCTCAGAACCAGTTAACGTAAATAATATAAATCCCTAGTCCTTGTTATGAAGGGATAAAGTCGCCTTACGCTATTTGTCGGTATCCGAGACACTACGTGACCCGATCATGAAATTGATACTGCAGCTATTGTTGACCAAATAAATAACAGTAAGGACATTGTACAAACTAACCAAGAGTTTGTACATAGTACTTAATAATTAATGCCCGAGAGCATTGCTCTAACCTAACAGACCACAAAAAACTACCTACGCGATTACAATCTAAGAATCGAAATAGAAATATCTATTAAGATGGTTGCATGCATTAAGGCGCTAAGTGACGTTGAAATTAATTAGCATCAAACATATTATTAAAGTGAGACGTAAGCGCTCATATTATACCTGTTGCTTTTGTCGATTGAGTCGATTATCCCAAGCGTTGCTGCTCGTTTCACGAACCTATCGCATTTATCATGCGAACTTGATCTTATCGAAAGCGAATCTTGATTCATAAATAGCAATAAACAGTTCATTACCTCAATAAAATGCAAACCTGTTTAAATATAAGCTTTTAAATGCACAATAAAATATGATAGAACAAGAAAAGCTCATAACTTGTTGATACCAGAACCGCTTATTTAAAATCAAAATTAAACTATTTTTTTAATGAGCTCACACTTACAATCATCTTACACTCACACCAACGTACACACATAATATTCTGATTCACACAACCCTTCTTTAGAATCTGACAATAAATTTAGAGAGATCTATGGATAGCTTGAGATCGATGCTTAAAATAAACAAAACCACACTAGAAGAAGTAAGATAACAAAGAGAACAAAGGAGAACGAATAACTGTTCACTTATTTCCAAGACAACATGATAATGGTTATAAGATATTCACTAAAATATTTATGCAACAATCTCATCGTAACAGCCGTGGGACCAGGGTGTCAACGATAACGTGAAATTGACACCGCGCCATCAATCACTTTAGAGGGAGTGGGCCGATCGAGTGTGTAGTGTCGTGTTGCAGTTGTGGTTATCGGCTACAAATTGCTGTCGCTCTGGTGATTAACTGTGCAACACTTTGACTATAACCCGCGCCAATAAAGAAACGTTTTATAAATGGCGTCGCTAATCATTCCCTCTCACTCGCACGTTATTTCTGTCTTTAGTCACACCTTTCGTTACAGCGCGCAAAAAAATAATCAGTCTGTAACTGCCATTCAGGCATACCCTTTAATGACGTCGCGATCTGACTGCGAGATACAAGTCAAGATAAGTTATAGGACACAAGAAAAAAATAAATAAATAGAGATATTAAACATGTACTTCGGGATTAATATATAATTAAATGTGGGCCCTAATATTTAGAGTTTATTTTAATGTTTTATTATAAGATTTTGTATCGTAGTTTAATTGTTTTAATTTAGAATACTAATTCTAATATTAAAACTTAAATAAATTAAAACTACTACCTACTAAGATAGTAGTTTTAATTTATTTAAATTTTATAATATTATGTTAACTATAATAAATTTATATAATCTGCAAAATAATAACAATTATATAGTAATATAGTATATCTATATTTTTAAAACATTTATGTGTGTCTGTATAGTTACACGTACATCAGTTCAGCTTCGCTTCGTTTTTTGCTGACGGTCCAACCTGTACCTGTCATTACAAGTACAAGCCGCCATTTATAAAACGTTTCTTTATTGGCGCGGGTTATACAAACCTTTGAATATTATTTTATGATTCCCTGGTCTATTGCTAAGCCTGGTTCTGTTTGGCTTTAAGGAGTCATTTTATAACTGCATAAAGCCCACAGCCAAAGTTCTTTCCGAGTTCAAGGTAATGATAATAACCTATGCGATGATTTAGGTACGTACGTATTTTCTACTTTCATAAAAGCAGTTAAACAAATCGCAGAAACTATCAAAATAAAGCGAACTCAGAACTCTATCTATGGCTCTGACTTCGCGACGGGATGCTCGACTGAGCTCAGTAAACGATATTTCTCAAAAAGTATATTTCCACTTCAAAACGTAAACGTGCTCAAGTCTCAAGTACACAAACGGTTTCCGTACATTTCCCTGCGCTTCCACTTAATGTCTGTATTTTTCTACAACCCACTTCCAAGTACCAACATTATCACAGTCGACAGGTTAGATTTAGAAAGCGATGTAACGTTACGAGTACAATGCATTCATAACATTACAACCGTCACATTAATACAATGGCGAACGGTACATCTGAATGCACGAGGAAATTGTACTTGCGATTTATGACTTACGTCTTTATGAGTCAACTTGAAACTCTTGGTAAGTACTCGTACGTTTGTACGTGCTGCCACTTATTGCTGAAGAAACTAATATCTATAGTGACTATCTGTGTATATTTACTAATATGGATTTAAAAGCAGGTCTATGTCTGATTACTTTTCCTGGTATTTAAAATAGCTGACAATTATGTATTTCTAGCATATTATGTCAAATTACATTATGTTAAATTATGTATTAAAAATACATTATGGCTACGGTTATAATTAACATGCGTTGTTTTAATAAAGAATATTTGCCATGTTAAACATGATTAAGGATTGGAATAGTAGTTTTCTAGTTGATGTATTATACCTTGCCCATTGAGCTATAGGTATAATAAGGCTTCAAAAGTTTAATGCTTCTTTCAATTTTTATGGTCAACTGTAACGAACGTTATATTAGTAGGTATAAAATTATGACAGCCATTTTTCATCTTTTACTTGTTATTGAAAATGTGTTTCATCGGAAAGTGCTTGTCAACTCCGAACAATATTGGAGCCCAAATATAAATACGGAGTATTGTTCGAAATTGATGATCAGAAAATCTTTTTCTTTCTTTTCTTCATCATCAGAACTTTCTTCAATTCCTGCTTATTATTCTTCGCCGATATGACTAGTTATTACATGGTTAGCTCAGAATTATTTCTTTTAAATCACACAAATACCAAATAATGCTACTTTATGGGTCTCTTTTCTAGAGTAATGCTTTAGTTTTGTTATTTAGACAGCTATTTTATAACTCATCATAACAAAGAGCCGACCGCAGAGATCGTAACAAAAGAATATAAGAAATATCTCCCCTACAATGCGAATCGGATCGCGGATATATCTAGGGTTGTCGTTCTCCCCGATTTATTTCCTGAAACGTGACATATAACCATATTCGGTATCCTCACATCGATGATTATGTCAGTTTAAAGCTCTTTCCACACAGTTACTTATTGTATTGTAATGCATCTCATTAAAAATTCAATTTACTTCCATGGTATAATTAACATTACATTCATCGTTCTTCTCGACGAATTCCATACTTTTTTTAGAGCCTACCACCATCCCAAAGTCAACTTTCTCCAACGAGTAAAGACGTAGGTACTTCTTTACTTTGCCACGGTGAAATAGGCCATCAACCTTGAATACAAATTAAACATGCTCGATATATGTAATTATAATTTATGCTGTAAATATATTAATTATATTTTTTACGTCACTAGGTGTTTATAAATTCTATAAGGTCTATTAGTAGCAGGTATTTAAAATTTATGATCAATTCTAATTAAAGGTGGATCACCTTTAGGTTCCTACTAATTAATTAAACAATGTCACGTAGAATAAATTCAGATAAGATATTCGAAAAAAAAAAAAACTTCTTTTGTATTCCTAGTTTTACATCTAAAGAGTAACCTCTAATAAAAATATTCCGACGGGGTCTCAGGAAATGGAGTATTAATCCCTACAAAATACAGCAACCCTTGCCTATCGAGGAAAATTGCGCGCCTCTCAAATATCTCAGTACATAGTTAAAATCTCTTCTCGTATTTTATCAAAGGGAAATGGCAAACAGCTTTGGAGGATAAATTGCTTTTGCGATAAGGAAAACGTTATTTTTCTATGATACTATCTAATCTGCCACTTTAGTGTTAGTTTATCTTTAAAGAAAACAATCCATTCTGTGTTTTAGAGTTTCAAGCACTTCAAGTGTTTGTTCGTATCTTTTTGATTGATCTGAAGTATTTGCTGGTAACAAGCCTCTTTATGAGTAGTTACTTCCCTGTTATTACTGCTATTAATTGTAACTTAGGACTACTATTTATAGCATAGTACTGCTATTTACATAGCATATATATAGCATACTTTATGATGAGGTAAATACCTACACTTATGCATTAGGATTAAGGATCCCTATTGTATTTCAACCCGCAGCTTGTATGTTTATAACAATAACTTTTTGTTACACTGAATATTTTTTCTTCTGCAAATAAAAAAATATTTCTGCATTTTCATAGTCTCCCAGTAGATGCTTCACCAGTTGAACGTTTTTTTAGTTGACATTTTTTTTTTTTTTCGATGACAAGATAGCCCTTGACTGCGATCTCACCTGATGGTAAGTGACGATGCAGTCTAAGATGGTAGCGGGCTAACTTGGAAGGGGTATAGCAGTGTAAATTCAACCCATACCCCTAATCGGTTTCTACACGCCATCATGCCGGAACGCTAAATCGCTTGGCGGCACGTCTTTGACGGTAGGGTGGTAACTAGCAACGGCCAAAGCCTCCCACCAGACCAGACCAGAGACAATTTAGAAATTATAAATTCCCAAATTGCTTCCGCCGGGAATCGAACCCGAGACCTCCCAGTTATAAGACCACAGCGCTCACCACTGCGCCAGGGAGGTCGTCAAAATACACATTCACATTCTCTCGTGTTTTATTGAATTATTATAATTCTGCAATAATACCTAATGTAACAAGTCCGGACGTTACGTGAAATCTTCAATAAACTTCTACTTGTTAGTTTAACCATTATAAATTTTGTACGTAATTCCTGGAAATATTTAATCGATACTTCTCGACTTGGTAAGTCTATAATTTATTGTCTGTTAAGATGATATATAATAAAATTAACTCATCAATCATCTCAAGACAATGGGACATTAAATGTACATTTAAATACCTACCTGCCTATAAAATATTATAATAGTAAATAAAATATAATAATATATGGGATGGCAATAAAATTGTAGTGACATTGAAATGCAATTTATAAAGAAAAATACATAATCAAGTAAGTAGGTATGTATTAATATTCAGAATTTATTATTTCAAATTACTTTTAATTAAATGTTTCATTTATTTATACATGAATATTAATTTATACTGTACAAAACAGTAGGAACTTGAAACATGGAAAATAATAATTCTTCTTAATTGCTGCTGTAGTTTTTATTATTTCTATCTAGAAATAAATTGAAATAAATATGTACCTAATAATAAATAATCATTAGAGACGGATAAATTTCCATAACGAATGGAATGAACTCGTTATAAATAAATATCATCGTATCCAATGATTGAAAAATGAACCACTATAACCACGTATATATCTAAAGCGCTTAGTAATTATCCGTTTGTTTAAGAAATGTATTACACAAATAAACTTTACGAGTCGAACGTTCGAGCATAACTTTTTTTATTATCTCACATGTTTTCTTGAACGCATGCACACATCGAATGAAAAAAAAAAACGTGTTTTATCGCCATCCACCGCACGCTTGTGAACAGGCATGCGGCCGCCATTCCCGAGTCCAATTACTTGAACGCTTTATAATTATTATCAATCGACCGCGTCCCGTATAACGTTACGCTATGAATAAATCCGCTTCAATCAGGAAGGTACAACAGCAGTGTAACATTTTGTTATCCCTTCATGCATAAATGTATGTATAATAATTTTGGAAGCCGTGTTCCCACTTTGCCCCTTCTCCCCGTGCCGTTCCGCGTTCGCCATGTTGCACACGCTCCAAGCGGAATAGTGTTTCTTTTTCTGTTATTAATTTTTGTACAAGCAAAACTTACACTCCGAGTATGCTTTATATTCTTATGGCAGCAGAAAATACATTTAAATAAAAACGCCAAATATTTTTTATTTATTTTTTAACACTTAAAGGAAATATCCGTATAAATTAAAAACATTTCAAAAATTACGAGGCCGGCGGAATTCGAACCCGCATTTCTCAGGAAACGCGCCCTGAATGTGTTGACCATCGATGTATATACTATATGGATAGGCCTCTGGGAGAAAAAAAACGCGTTCAAACAACTTGTCTTAAAAGAACTTCTTTTAAGAAGTTTTAGAAAATGTACTAATGTCGCTTCATTCCATTTTTTGTTCTGGTTAATAGGGAGGGTTGAAAGTTTGTATAAAACTCCGTTATTTTTAAGCTTACCTTCTATTCAAACTATTTTGTAATTTGTTCTCATTAGTTGTGTTTTTTAAAGTTATTTTTTTTAGAAAATCTATAATTGGCCATGAAATTGTTATTACTCTTAAGTTAAATATTTTTAAATTCGCTGATGATTTTCATAATATAAATAAATAAAAAATAAATAAGTTATGTTGATGTGATTGGAGTTTAAACTTAAGATCTAGCTATCTAGATAAACGGTATGACAGTTTCTTTAAAAATTCATTATTATCAAGTTTTATAAAAATTTTTAAACGTGAAAATTGGTGTTTAGGATTTCAGTTAAAAATAAATAAAGTAATGGTAAACTTCTTGTAAAGTTTGTATGGAGAAACTTTTTCTGTGGTGGGCGTCATCTATCTGCTATACTATTATTTACTTTGTCCTTATACTGCTAAGTAGGTATATGATTAATGATAACATTGATAATATTAAATGAATAATATTTAAAAACAGGCACACTTGAAATTGCCTAGCCGTGACTGATATAAATATAATCGTCAAGGTGAATCCTTTATCCTCCTTTATTATAAATGCGAAAGACGTGCGAAAGTGTGTTTGTTGATTTGTTGGTTTGTCCTTCAATCATGCTGGAACAGAGGTACGGATCGACGTGATTTTTCGCATGGGTAAAAAATCATGTTACGACAAATGTGACATAAAATGAACATGATGTATTTGGCTAAATAATGTAATTGACTATTTAATTTGGGAATAAATGGCTATTTATTATTATTTATTTATTAAAGTTGAGGACTTGGATAGGTGACCGTTTATTCCGAAAAATCAAGGAGTTCCTGCATGAATTAAAAAAATCCACGCTAAGTCGCGGGCATCATCTAGTTTTAAATAAAAGAAACGTTACTGAATGGCTAGTTGGACATTACTTGCGTGTAATTTTACACTTTACTCTTCCACTTAGTGAAGCGTGAAATGATCGTAGCCGCGGGGACTCGGGTAGCATGGACTATGGAGCGGTGGAGCCATGGAACGGAGCGTGTTCGAGTCCGCTCCGCCGCTCGCCGCTCCGCTACGCTCAGTATTCGAGTAGCGTGCACTCGTAACGCGCGTTTGCTGTCGATCCATACCTTATTCGCGCCTATACTTGTGTGTCTTTTGACATGTTTTAACTTAGTGTCCCAGTGTGTTTGATCAGTTTTATTTCTTCGTAGGTGCCGGGACGTTCCGTTCGGTGCAAGGATCGCATGGTGTTGAAGTGATGGTGCATTTGATGGTGCGACTTCTGCAGTGATAGTGTTAACTATAGTGCTATACAGTGCTGTATGGATTGTGTTTGTTTGGGATTGCCATCGCCGGTCACCGATAGATCCAGTTGGGAACGGTGAGATCTGAGAACATATTTTTTGGAACTACAACTTTACAGCACCTAATGTTATTGCGTATTTATGCATGCATGTCGAGTACGCATATGTACAATAGTAGGTACACTGCACAAATGTTACTTAATATGTTTAGTTATTCGTTTATTTCTGTTTGGCAATGGCTTGTTTATGCTATATTATAATACCTGCGTACATACGCCTATTTACATAAGGCTTAACGGTTATGTAGATTTACCTTATCATTCGCAAACTTAATATGTTACCTATCGCTTTCGATGTGAGTAGGTACTGAGTACAATCAAATTGTTTATCTGATAGCTCCGTAACACTTAAAGAATTTAGATAATCGTCCAGAAACGTGATTCATAAAGCTTGATATCGTAAAAAGGCATTTGTCGATTGTTTCGACCACACACGAAGTATGACGAAACAAGAATCAGTAGATTCCTTCCTACCAAGAAGTTACCTTCTTGGTTCCTACTAAGAATATGGGGGTATTTCTGAGAAACATGAACTGCCCATTAAAATTTATTTCAAATGAGATGGAAAAAATTACCAACTTAATTTGCCGTTCAAGAACATATTATCTGCTGCTATGCCTACATTGTGAACCTTAAGGCAATGCGAATATTTTTGTTTGTTGATTTGTCTTTCAATCACGCTGCAACAGACCTCCGGACTGACGTGATTTTTTTCATTCATATAGTTCATTGTATTCGTTTAAATGTAACGTCGGCACGATATGTTTTTGAACCGCAAATAAAGTTTGTAAGTTTTTTTGGTTCCGTAGCCCAAGGGGTTACCTATTACTAAGCCTCCTTTGTCCGTCCGTCCGTCCGTCCGTCCGTCCGTCCGTCCGTCCGTCCGTCCGTCTGTTAGCGGGACGGTTGTAACTCATGATCCCCGTAATATTTCAGAGAATTTGTAGGTATATCTGTTGCCGCTATAACAACAAATAATAAAAATAAATTAAAAATTAAAGGGATCCTACTAGAAACGTGTTTTATTCAGCGTTTTTTGGTACAGAACCCTTCGTATGCGAATTGCGAGTCCAACTTGTATGTGGCCGGTTATTTCATGTTCATCATGGCATCACAACATTTACGCAGCTGAAAGTAAATGAATTTGTTTTTTGTATGATTTAGGTTTGTATGTACCTACATACCTTAGTAGGTACAGTAACAGTGTTGTCGCTTTTAGCATAATCGAGTGGAACCGATTTTTTTTCGATGTGTAATCGATCCGCACAGTTATGTTTGATAAAAATCTGTTCAGCCGTATAAGAAGAAAGTGTTCAAGGTCTGCTGATACTGTTTGTACTATGGCTGATAGGTACAGCAGGATGAGGTGGTCATGACAACTCAGCCCTATATCTAACTTAGATTCATAGAGTAGGAATCATGAACAGGTTTCGACGAACACCTTGTCTTAATGGCGAAGAAAAACATCGTGAGAAAATCTGCATGCTTGACGACATGACGACATGCTAATCCATATTTTTTTTTTTATAAAAAAGAATATCAGCCAAGCTGAACTTGGCCTGTATTCTTCTCTCCCCTCCAAATAAGCGAAAAGCTTGTGTTAGGAGTGGGTACGACAATAGTGCAACCGGTGGAGCTCGAACCTGCGACCTTTCAGTTTTCAGTCCGCGGGGTTTTCAGGTTCAGAAAGTAAGTCGACGAAATGTATCATCGAGTTTTACTACGAGTTTTTGAAAGTTTGAAACTTTTAGACTTTTTTAACTACGTACTTTTAAATGAAATTAATAAATGAAATGCCCTTTCTTTAATGATTTTTATGTCAGCATCTGTTATTCTCGAAAAAGAAAAACAACACAAGCCACTGAAGTTTACTAATAACGAAACTCAATCTGTTTGCGATTCATGTTAAGTATTTTCTACGACTTCCATTTTCCTCCACTCTCCGAATAGGATCTGATGCGATGACAGAGACAGTGCTATAAAAACTGTAACGTTCGACAGAGATAAAAAAGGGGAATATGTTAAGTTCATATTATTATAATTACATTCATGATATTATATACCTAGAAAAGTAATAGTAAAAAAATTTATCACAAAGAACCTTTACGCGAAATGAGACAATTTTGTATAAGTAATAAAATGTGATATCAAATGGTATAATATAAATAATGTAATCAAAGAACTCCTAGATTTTATTGAGTACCTATGATCTGTAGTGTAGGTAACTTTTAGAAATGAGACAATTTTCTATAAGTAATAAAATATGATATCAAATGATATAATATAAATAATGTAATCAAAGACTCCTACATTTTATTGAGTACCTATGATCTCTAGTGTTCTTTCAATATTTGACACTAAATAAATAAGTAAAAGAATATGATTGTTAGCGCTCATAATAACAAGAAACAAAAAATATGAAAGCACACGCATTATTGGCTTACTTTATCCGTACATAACAACACAGTTAAAGGATCTTTTTGTTAACAAAGCATCGAGTGTCCTTTGTTTATTTTGAAACATCAAGAGGGTCAGAATCCATTACGGATTAGTGAAGAGGCAACTTTAGTTGAGCGAAATCACGGAGCGAAATTACGGGACAAAAAGTTGGAATCAGAGAGACGATTCGGGCGATCGCTTTTGAATAAATTGGTGACGTCTAAGAAAGGTACCTACACAAGTTACTGAATGTGTAGGTACCCACCGAAAAGGTGACCGCAGTCCTAACCTCTAGGATATCACTACTGTATAACTTCCTCATTATTTATATTTAAATTAACCAGTTTTGATTTATTGATTCGTTTAATTATTTATCGGCTTGTCATAAAATAATTATTGTCCGTTTGCTACCGCGCTTCACTATGCCCCCTACCATGATATTTGGCTATAAAAACGATAATCATAATCTTATTTAAATTAATTAATGTAGCATGATAATAATATGTTATGTACTCCTGGTATATTTTGTCCTCAAATGTATTTTTTTTTCGTTTATTTAACGTAAGATACGTTGAACTTCTATTTACAACTTACTGATATTGATATATTCTTAAAGTTAAGTAAGATTGATTAGATAAGACGTAATGAATCTTAACATTCTTAATGCTTTTAGCTGAGAGATGCTCTGTGTGAACACAAGCGAGCCTTGTATAAAGCCACAGATTGATGATGCGAACGGCATTAACCTCTTTTGTAAACCGCAAAACTAATCTGTATTCATTATTTGGTACCTAAAGGAAAAATACTTAGGAATTTCTTTGTTAGATAAATATTTAATACTTACTCGAACGAAAGTTATGAAGAATAAGAAAGTACTGACTTTAACAAAAAGACTTTTTCAAAAAGTAAAATATGCACTGGCATATTTTACTTTTTGAAATTACATAGAAGTTATGTTAAAATGGGTTTTAATGAAAATATTATGATTTAATTATAAATGATAAATCATTATATTTTTCTGTACAAGTTATGCCACATCGTAGTATAGTGACAAATACAAAGGCTAAATGCTATTCTCTGCGCAAAAATTTAAAAAATATAAGTAAAAATTCTCTATATTTCATAGACTATTGAAATATATAAATTGTTTCTACTGATAAAATCTAAAATCAAGTACTTAGTTTACTTTTAATATGACTACGTTGTAGATAGTACAAATTGAATAAGTTGATTTAATCGAATATTAGTTGATACTATATATAATTTAATTTAAAATAGAACTTAATTCAAATTATTTTAAATTACAAATTTAAAAAATATGCATTTACAAACATACATGAAAGCGTTCATTTATGATATAAATAGATTAGGAACATCGATTTACGAATCTAGTAGTAGTAAATTCGTAAATCAATGATTGCATAAAATATATTCAAGGCAATTTATGAATTCAACCGGAAAACTAAGTTTTGATTTCATGCATATTTCCTTTTATATGTGCGAATTGCTAACAATTCCTTAATTGATAAACATTTATAACGAATTGCACGCGATTCGAAAGAAATTTTTTTGATCGCATATGTAACAACAATTCACACGCGCCACACGAATAGCACGCGCCGTAATCAACAAATTGTTCAGTACTAAGCCTAAACCACTGGAGTCGGAAACTTATGAGCGCGTGTAATGGAAAATCTTCAGATATATTTGATTTTTACAGCAGTAGATATAACTATCTGAGAAAAAACAGGCAAAAATTACATTATATTTCCAAGGGACGATATTGAGTTGAAACAAAATGTTTGTTCGACAAAAGAAATCGCGAAGTTAGGACTAATTTCTAACCCATTTGCATTTATTAATTATTTTCAATACTTTTGACACGTCGTCGTGATCTTAACATTCACTTCATTCATCCATTCACCTAAGCGACTCTCCTATCAAATCTATATTGTGTTTAATGGAGATGACAGATCGCGACCGACCACAATAATAATAATTGTTACAAGAAATTGTAATATAGGTAACAGGTCGCTTTTATATATGCGATAACCCTTTAATAGGTGTAATAGCATTTTACCGTTCGGTATATTTAACCAGCTAATAAGTGTTATTATACCGGCTCATTATGGCCTTTAAAGAGCAGCAATTTGCTAGCGGCACAATTTCGTTGTTGATAGTAAGTAACGTCATTATAAGAACGTGAACGTGAGATAATCAACCGACATCTATTATCGCTCGCTTACATAGCATGTTGTTGCGAGACTAGATTAACTTTTTAGTGGCAATTTACTTGATGACTTCTATAAGGTTTATTGATGGAGGTGTTATAAAATGCTGCCTAAATGTTAATACCCTACTGTTAATTCTACGAGCAGATAAAATGATAGAATGAACATTATCGTGTTCATTTAAATTCCACATTTTTTTTTTAAATTCGTCAAGCCGAGGATTGAGAAATATATCGTCTCTAAACCCGAAACTCAAATTTTTCGGATTTATAAACTACAAAGTAACTAATAAATTAATTGGTATGGAGAAGGAAATTCTTGAAGTGTAAATTTTCCAGTGAATTAAAACTCATTATTATAATTTCATAGAGCATAAACGAAAAAGGTGTTATGAATCTACTACGTATTTCTTTTGCTGAAACTGAACTGCGGATCAAATCTAGATCAAAAATAGAACTTCTTGATAAGAAACTTCTTGGAAATGCCCTCAATGAAGAAAATTTTCCAGTGAATAATGAAAAATTCATCTTTGCTAAACTTAATATCCGAGAATCCCCGAAGTAGGCGCATTACATTTCTGCGTCAAAAGCAATTTTTCTCGTAAAGTGCAGGCGGGTTCGATGCTCGGGCAAAGCGCCAAGAGCGCGGCTTGCCCGTAAATCACTGGTAGGTACCAGGCTCGCAGCGCGTCGAGGAGCTCCCAATCAGCCGGCCTATTGACAAACATACGGCCCGAGCATAATGGATTCAGCTGCGATTTATCCGCGGCTCTTTCTTTGAATTTTGCATTCAATCTAGCGTTATTTAAGCAGTCGAAATGAATAATGGCTGAATATTATGCTTTATTTTGCTATTTGAGAGAGAGATTTGTGGCTCCAACTGAGATTATTCTTCTAACAACATAGCTATAACAGCGATTCATAAATTGTCTTTGCATTAGGGAATGGTTATGAAATTTGAAGAGTTCCCTCGATTTCTCCAGGATCCCATCATCAAATCCTGACCTGATGACCATCGGATCACCTGGAAAGTATACCCTTTCAAACAAAAGAAGAATTTTCCAAATCGGTCCTGGCGTCTTTGCGTTAATCGTATGTTCCGCGATAAAAATTCCGACGAATTGAGAACCTCACTCATTTTGAAGTCGGTCAAAAATATCATTGTAACCGTTATCTTTTTACAAAAATTAAATCGATTCACGCAAAGTATTTACCTACTTATTTCTTTTTACGCAAAAATATAAAGCGCCAACAGCAGGAAATATTTCTCACGCTCATTGATACATGATACATCGAGTATTGGCCATACTTTTAAAACGTGGTGTGATGTTATTATCATCTAATGCCTGATTAATTCATACCATTAGCGTGTCGCGTCTGTCAGCCGTGTTTACTAACTATAGGCATTTTTTACCTTCATAAAGGATTAGTTAGTTAGAGCTAAGTGTCATTATTTATAGTAATCACTTAGCTGTTAGGTGTTAGAGATTTAAATAATAATACATATATAATATATCTGTTGTCTGTCTTTGGTTTCTTTACAATGTATAAATAGGAACTATGTTTTGTCATAATCAACGCAAGCTAATTTTACTTATTTTTAGAAAATATTTAACATTAATTTATAAACCTTTTAATTCAGACACCACTTTTACACTATAATACATAATTACACACACACACATATACACAATTTACACTATAATTTAAAGAACATTATCAATTAGCTCTTATTTCTTGTCCGTTTAGCCTCTGACAAAGACCTTTCATTCTCTTCTGCCCTTTTCTGCGTTTGCCTTCTAGGTTGCCAAAGTGTTATCATTTTGCTCCACTTATATCATTTTCTAATCATGTGACATTATTTTAGAATTCACATTTTCAGTATTTTATTTTCCAGTTTTGTAATATCGGCTGGTGATAATGTCGATACCGAAACCTCTTTGTTAGCAAAGCAAAGAAATATTCGTATATTATCGTTTAAAAGTTTAAGCGACGATAATCCCAACCCTGGGCTATTATTTTACTTACGAGACTTATATACTCAATACCTGCGCTCTGAGTTAGTTCGTTTTAAGTATATCTAATACCTGTATTTATTTATCTGTTATCTCAAAGATAATCAAGCATTAATAGATTCAGATAGTAATTATAAGTTGCCGCCTTGTGAATATGTACTTGCGAGACGGGTTCCGAGAAACTCATGTTAATGTCAGTTGTAAAGTGTGGTCACGTCGTGCTTCGATTAATTGCTTAATTACCATCGGTAGCTCGCTTACAAGCGAGCCGACAAAGTTGCACGAGACAAAGTATCTACTTCCTTTAATCATACCATTTTGTTTTATGTATCTACTTGTCCGTTTAGGTACTCGAATGTTTGTGTAATATTTTTAACTGTAGAGTATTAATTACGTCGACTTAATGAATTAAGTCGAATTACGAAGATAATTGACGTACTTCATCAGTTTGTATAGCTGTACAAATATAGTTCATCATCTAAACATACAAAAGGAAGCAGTGACTGAATGACTGACTGATCTATCAACGCACAGCTCAAATCACTGGAGGGATCGTCCAAACAGCCAAATCCGTTCAGTTGTTGCGGCGTGATTGAGTAACAAACATCCATCCATACATCCAAACTTTCGTATTTATACTATTAGTAGGACAGTGGGATTCAGTAGGTAGCTTGCCTCATAGATTTACATTAACAACTTTAATAGGTTCAGAAAGTAATTGCTGGTTGCCGCGTTGACCAGCAGTTCTAAGAAACTCATGTTTGATGTTTATGTCTGTTTTTAATGCGGTCACATCGCGCATCGATTAATTGCTTAATTAAGTGCCTTCAGTGGCTCGTATGTATAAATAATCCTATGAGCGTCGTATTGAATACTAGCATTTGCCACTCACGTTAAGATTTTTCCCGTTAGGGATTGAATTTTCAAAAGCCCTTTCTTAGCAGATCCGTACGTTACAAATATCTATCAGTATGCCAAACAGTCCGATCCGTCCCGTATTATGGCCTGTTAAAAATATTGGCGTTTCCAGAAAGCTTTTTTGAGATCGTAACGACATTGTTTGTATCAAAACTCGTCTAATCTAATAGATATTACCCATAAAAGCATAGCTATAAAAAGGTGCTGGAGTGGCGACCACATGAGTAAAGATTCGGTTTCTTTACTCGTGTGGTGGTGTACGGTCCCCCATTAGAACCAACGACATCAGACAACACGCGTCACTGGAGCAACTAGTAAATAAAAACAAAAGATAAATAATAATGTTACGACCACTCAACACTAGATGGCGTTAGTCTCGAAAGTGTTACGACCACACTCAACTCAACTCACTCGACACTAGATGGCGTTAGTCGCGAAAACCGGGTACGCGAACTTACCAGAACTATCCGACCCGGCTGATCACTTCCGCGCACGTTGGGAAGATTCGAGAAAGGAACGTTCTGGAACGTCTCGGCTCATATAAATAGCCGTAGAGAGGCGCCGGAGTTCAGTTCAGTTCGAGCAACCGTCGAGGCGACTTCGAAGCGAAACCTAGTGATCAAAAGTGCTACCAGTGAAACCTACGACTTGGCTACGACCTAGGACATTGTGAGTGTTTGGACCTAGTGCTTTGTAGTGTTAGTGAATAAAGTCTTTCAAGGAGTCAGCAGGTCTTTCTTTCCAAATCCAGCGAACCCTAGCACGTAACAACTGGTGTCAGAAGTGGGATTTGGAGATGCCATTGACTCCGAGAGAGGACTTCAAGGAGGGCGTCAGGACAAGGGCACAACGAGCTGCGGAGGCCACACCCAATGGGGACCAAGCTCCACCCACTGGACCCGCCCACCAGGCTCCGCCCACCGACCACGCCCCTCAGGCCCCGCCCACTCCGGTTCAGGCTCCGCCCACTTCAGTTCAAGCCACGCCCACTGGCCACGCCCACCGGGCTCCGCCTACTAGACAGGCCACGCCCACCATCGGCACCGCAGCTTCTACAGCCCCTCAAGTGGCCCTTCAATTAGGAAGTTTAATTGAATTAATGGAGCTGCAAAGGGCTGAAATTCAGGCAATGAAGGAAACACAGGAACGCAAGCTGACTACGATTCAAGAGTTTCAAAAGGCTGAAATCAGAGCGATTCGAGAATCACAAGAGCAACAAAAAGACCTCCAGGAAAAAGCGCTTTGGGCTATAAATGATGTTAGTGACACGGTGACTAAGCTTCGAAAAGATGTCGACGTAGTGGAAGAACGAGTTACCGGGTTAGGATTGGATGTTGAAAATGTGAAAACCGGCCTTACTGAACTACAGAAGAAAGTAGTGCGCCTCGAAACCACGGGAGTTGCGATGTCCAGTGGAACTACCGGAGTGGCGCAAGGACCAAGAGTGAAAGTGCCGCCATACGACGGCACTACTTCTTGGAGCGCTTATCGTCAGCAATTTCAGACTGTTGCTACTGCCAACGGATGGACGGAAGAACAGTGCCTGACTGCTCTCACTGTTGCGCTCAGAGGGCAAGCTTTGTCAGTCCTGGAAGCACTGCCACATACAGGGAATGGGTTTCAAAACCTGATGGAGGCACTTGAATCCAGATACGGGGAGCGACACTTGGAGCACGTGTTCCGTGCTCAACTTCGTGACAGAGTTCAACGCTCAGGAGAAGGACTACAACAATGGGCGTTGGAAATTGAAAAACTCGTCAGGAAGGCACATCCAGGAGCCGACTCCAAGATGGTAGACACGAATGTTGTTCAAGCATTTGTCGACGGAATCAAAGACCTGGAGGTCAGGGCTGCAGTGAGGCTTCGTCACCATACCTCGCTAAAGGAAGCATTGGCGCATGCTTTGGAGGTCGAGGCTGTTCGCCATGACATACGGCAGGCCCATAAGATCCGCGAGGTCTCTGAGGAAGTCAAGGAGGTTAAGGCTCCTATGAAGAAACGTTTTGGAGTCATGTGCTACAAGTGCGGCGAGAGGGGCCATCTTCAGCTCAACTGCCCGCAGAAGGAGACCCAGATGACAAGGATGAAAAGGATCGAGGAACAAATAGAGGAGCTGAAGAAACAAGGGGGTTCCGTCCCCTGCCCGGGATCAGGGAAACGAATAAGAGCCAGGACTAAGGGGCGAGTACTGGCTGACGCGGAGGGAGCCCCGACAACTGTTATCTCCCAGGCTTGCAGCGGGAATAGTCTGGCGATTCAGGGGACTATTAACGGGACGGATTGCAAAATGACCCTAGACACAGGAGCCTCTAGAACAATAGTGAACCCAAACCTGGTAAAAGCCGCAAGGGGACACAAAAGGAGAATTAACTGTCGGCTTCTTACTGCCTCCGGCCAGCCAATACCCGTCCTGGGAGAAGTGTCAGTTACGATGTATGTAGGGGAGTCCTCATACTCTCATGACGTTATCGTGGCTGAGATTATGGATGATTGCATCTTGGGTTTGGATTTTATGAAGAAACACAACTGCAGAATTAATGTCGCTGACGGAGTCTTCAAGTGTGGTGAAGAAGAAATCTTCATTCTTGGAGGTGCCTGCG
The DNA here is from genome assembly GCA_038048805.1 of Hipparchia sbordonii. Classification (NCBI taxonomy): domain Eukaryota; kingdom Metazoa; phylum Arthropoda; class Insecta; order Lepidoptera; family Nymphalidae; genus Hipparchia; species Hipparchia sbordonii. Next base: position 3,703,251 of record CM076113.1, read on the forward strand.
GGAAAGTCGCATGTGTAAAGAAAGTAATTATACCTGGACGAACGGAAGCTCAGGTGCTGGTGAAACTGCCGCCAGCTGGAAAGAAAAAGGCAAACAGATGCGTGTTGATCGAAGACACACCTACCAAGACATCGGCGCAGAAACTGATGACGGCGAGAACCCTTGTTAGTGGAAGCAGTAACGCTGTAGTCAAGGTTTTGAATCTTGGTGATCGCGAGATCTGCTTGAACAAAGGTGACGTCATTGGAAAGTGCGAGGAAGTTATCTGGATGAAAAAGTGTAGTTCGATGACAGGCGCAGACTCAGCAAACAGCAACAACTACGGACTAGTGGCTGAGTTACTCGATGACTGCAAGAGTAATCTGACTTATTCGCAGGGCATGAAAGCTAAGAAGTTCCTACAGCGCTACGCGAATATCTTCTCCAGTCAAGAAGGGGACCTTGGAAGAACGTCGATGGTTCAGCATAGGATAGATACCGGAAGCGAGAGACCAATTCGTCAACGAGCAAGACGGATACCGATTGCAAAGGAAAAAGAAGTTGAAGGCCTTTTGGAGGACATGAGAAGGAATAAGATTATTGAACCGTCTGCAAGTCCGTGGTGTTCACCTGTTGTATTAGTGAAGAAGAAAGATGGTAGCACGAGATTTTGTGTGGACTATAGGCGTCTGAATGATGTCACTAAGAAGGACAGTTACCCGTTACCTAGAATCGACGACACTTTGGATACCTTGAGTGGCATGAAATGGTTCTCGACCCTAGACCTGAAATCTGGATACTGGCAGGTGGAAATTCATCCAAAAGACAAGGAGAAGACAGCTTTCTCGACCGGCAAAGGTTTATGGCAATTTAACGTCATGCCCTTCGGACTGTGCAACGCACCTGCCACATTTGAGCGACTCATGGAGTGTGTACTGGCAGGCTTAGTTGGAGAGGCTTGCTTAGTCTATTTAGATGACGTCATCATTGTCGGCCGTGACTTCGAGGACCATTTGCGAAACTTGGAGCAAGTTTTCGCCAAAATAGAGGGAGCCAAATTAAAGTTGAACCCGAAAAAGTGTCGTTTATTCAGGAGAGAGGTCAATTATCTCGGCCATGTTATCTCCAGTGATGGAATCCAGACAGACCCGGAGAAACTGGAGGCAGTTCAGAAATGGCCTACCCCTAAGGACAAAACCGAAGTGCGGGCATTCCTCGGCCTATGCTCATACTATAGGCGTTTTGTCAAGGGATTCTCAGAGATAGCTAAGCCATTACATCGGCTGACAGAAGATAAACGACAATTTAGTTGGGATGGGACTTGCGAAGATTCTTTCCAGAAACTGAAGAAACATCTGTGTGAAACACCAATCCTGGGGTATCCACAAGCTGAAGGTCAGTTTATAGTCGACACGGACGCAAGCAACACGGCCATTGGAGGAGTGTTATCCCAAAAACAGGGTGAAAGAGAAGTTGTTATTGCATATTTCAGCAAATCTTTATCCAAGCCAGAGAGAAACTACTGTGTGACAAGAAGAGAACTCTTGGCTGTTGTAAAGACGCTACAACATTTCAACAAATATCTCATCGGCAGACAGTTTTTACTGCGAACTGATCACGCAGCCTTGAAGTGGCTACTGCAATTCAAGAACCCAGAAGGTCAAGTAGCTCGATGGATTGAACAGCTCCAGGAGTATGACTTCAAGACTGAACACCGCAGCGGAAAGACGCATGGGAATGCCGACGCACTCTCACGAAGGCCGTGTTCAGAAGACTGCAAACATTGTGTTAAGCAGGAATCCAACGAAGAAGCATTAAAGCTAACGAGAACAAGTCCTTTGGGTCCCTGGGAGAATGATGCTATGAGGGAGGCTCAAGAAAAAGATGACGACCTTCGGCACATCATCACATGGAAGAAACGGGGTGATGTAAAACCAATCTGGAGTGAGGTTGCACCCACTGGCGCTGTCACTAAGGCGTACTGGGCGCAATGGGACAGTCTGATACTCCAAAACGGAATACTCTACCGGAAATGGGAGAAGACTAACGGCAGAGAGTTCCATCTTCAGATAATTGTCCCAAGAACGAGAGTACCAGATGTTCTCCGTGAAATACATGATGGCGTATCAGGAGGTCATCTAGGTGTCAAGAGGACGTTAACAAAAGTGCGAGAACGATTCTACTGGTTGCATTGTCGAGATGATGTACAAAATTGGTGCCGCAAATGTACCACTTGCGCTGCTGTAAAAGGACCACAGACCAGGAGCCGTGGGAACCTGCGGTTGTATAACGTCGGTGCACCGTGGGAACGAATTGCAGTTGACGTAGCTGGGCCATTTCCTGTAACGGAATCGGGAAACAAGTATTTTATGGTCGTCATGGACTACTTCACCAAATGGCCGGAAGTGTTCGCCATACCAAACCAAGAAGCTACAACAGTCGCTTCTAAGTTAGTCGAAGAAGTGATATGTCGCTTTGGTGTGCCTCTAGAAATCCATTCAGATCAGGGCAGGAACTTCGAATCGCAAGTATTCCAGGAAGTGTGCAGAATTTTGGGCATGCATAAGACGAGGACCACTGCGTACCATCCACAGTCTGATGGAATGGTAGAGAGATTTAACCAGACCCTTGAGAGGCATTTGGCGAAAGTGGTAGACGACAAACAAAAGGATTGGGACAAGTATATACCACTCTTCCTTCTGTCGTACCGAACCGCCGAGCATGAGAGCATAAAAGCTACCCCGGCGTATGTCAATTACGGTAGAGAACTACGAATACCAGTAGACCTATTGACAGGAGGGTCACCAGAGGAACCAGAGACCGTACAAGACTATGTCTGTGATTTAAAGGAAAAAATGCGCTATATACACGCCTTGGTTCGGGAAAATGGATTACAGTCAAGTGAGAACATGAAAACCAGATACGACCGGAAATCGAACACGAGCGGCTTCGAGGAAGGATCACTGGTGTGGCTGCATAACCCAACTCGCCGGAAAGGGAAATCTCCAAAGTTGCAGACCAAGTGGGACGGTCCATACAAAGTGGTGACCCGACTGAATGATGTGACTTATAGGATTCAAAAGCATCCAAGGGGGACATTCAAAGTGGTACACATAGACCGCCTGGCGCGTTACCATGGCAGTAACAACGATGCTCGGGACGAGCATCTCTAAGAGGGGAGTAGTGTTACGACCACTCAACACTAGATGGCGTTAGTCTCGAAAGTGTTACGACCACACTCAACTCAACTCACTCGACACTAGATGGCGTTAGTCGCGAAAACCGGGTACGCGAACTTACCAGAACTATCCGACCCGGCTGATCACTTCCGCGCACGTTGGGAAGATTCGAGAAAGGAACGTTCTGGAACGTCTCGGCTCATATAAATAGCCGTAGAGAGGCGCCGGAGTTCAGTTCAGTTCGAGCAACCGTCGAGGCGACTTCGAAGCGAAACCTAGTGATCAAAAGTGCTACCAGTGAAACCTACGACTTGGCTACGACCTAGGACATTGTGAGTGTTTGGACCTAGTGCTTTGTAGTGTTAGTGAATAAAGTCTTTCAAGGAGTCAGCAGGTCTTTCTTTCCAAATCCAGCGAACCCTAGCACGTAACAATAATAATTTAGCAATTCTGTAAAAAAAGAATCATGATTTAATTGGAGTTTGATCAGTTATTTATGAAAAAGATCATTATTTGGATAGAGCAATGAACATCAACCAATTTCATTTATCTTCCAAAATTTTGAAGTTTACTTTCAACGGATAATTTAGTAAGAAAAACTTTTACATCAACCTGTATTCTGCTAAAAATTTGTTTATAGGTATTATACCAAAAAAAAAGGGAATCCTTTCAGAGAAATATCGGTGATTTTACAATGATGCTCACTTTCCTTGGTTCGCAAATTGAATAAGTGCTTTTATCGACTTAACGACGATAACGTCTAGCGAAATATCGATAAAATCAATGATAAGAGTAAACTCGTTATTCGTATCGTAATAGCTAAATATGTTGACAGAACATAAAATCGGGGCAGGTACGTTAATAGGCCATTGTTTATAGGTTTTATCCGTTTATAATATAACTGAGATTGAAATCCTACTATATATATATATATATATTATATATAATTGAACGAGCGAAGCGAAGTTCTCTGAGTCAACTAGGGCGCTTGCCTACTAGACAGAGAAGTGTGTTCGTCTAAATGTCTGTCAGAGCCCTATAACTTCTGAATTACTGAACGTAATTACTTCAAATTTAAATATAATATGTAAACTGATGGCCTTCAGCCGAACATTGTATAAAAAAATATAAAAAGCTTTATTTCAGGGGGGCTCTCATAGAAGCGTATTTGAAGTAAAATCTTGTTTGTTGCTCTACATAGACTTGCGATAGGTATATCTTTTTAAAGACGACTTTGAACAGAGTACAAAAATATATTTTTTTTAATTTTTCCCTAAAAATTGACCAAATGGGGGGGTTTCAAAGTGGAGATTTTAATTTGAGCCATATGTCAAGAATTACTGAATATTAGAACGTGAAACTTGGTTGAAAATTCAGTTATATCCTGTACTTGAACAACAAATACTAAAATTAGATAAATGTTATAAAGAAACGAAATTATTTAATTTTAATGCGCCATCTATTAGCATTATTGTGAAGCTAATAGCTTCACTATAATGCTTCACTATAATGCTTCACTATAGATGGCGCTGTGTCAGTAAAACAGTTTTATGTCAACTTTTATTTTTTTTATTGCGTCTAATGTTAAAAGTTAATTATTACAATATATAATTAAAACTTTTGGGAATTATGGGATATCGCGAGGTCTCAGTTCGGGGCGAACCACTAGTATTATAAATGTGAAAGTGTGGATGTTTGTTACTCAATCACGTCGCAACGACTGAACCGATTCTGCTAAAATTTGGCACAGAAGTAGTTCATAGTCTGGAATAACATATAGGCTACTTTTTATCCACGCGAACGAAGTCCAGGACATCAAGTATTATTCCTACAAATCGCACTCTCACTCTACTCAGACTCAAGACAGAGTTAGAACGAGACAGACATCAGTTTAAAGATTGTCTAAAAATGTCGAAAAACTTTTTCCACTGCAGTAAAAAAGAGTTTTTTAAATCGATTGAAACGACGATCTCCGTGAAATTAATAGAATGTACTTACTATATTAAATGAATTTCCGTATGATGAACATTTTGTTTTCTATTACGTATATTATGTTTCCTTGTAGAAGTAAATAACTATCGAACAATGAATTATCGCTTTGTTTAGTAGGTAAGTACCTACCTACACACGTAGGATTATTCGACGCTATGAGTTAAGTTGAGCGGGCTTATCTACGAGGTTTTATGAGTATTTTATGATTATTGCCACTTCGAATCGGTTATAACTTCGAAAGATATGGAATTCCTATAAAGGAATAAATTCAAATGGTTGTATTAATTTGGGGTTTTATGGAGCTATTTTAATTTTTATGAGATTACAGGCTACAAAAGTAGCGTGTAATCTCTGGGTTAGGCAAAGCAGGCCACAAACATTTGTTACATTCTACCAAATACTTTAAATTTTTGAGCTTGAGAGATTAAGACTTGCGTGACAACTGCAATTTAGTTTTGGTGCAGTAAACTCTTGCTTGAAGATGACCTGCACAGCTCATTGATGTCTAGAACAATAACTAAAGCTTAGTATTTGTTCTGGTGGGTAGTTGCGTATTTGCGGTGTATAGTAATTGTGTGTGTGCGTTGTTGCAGGGCTACAATGGTGTGTGTGTGCGCGGGGCTGCGGGGGGCGGGCGCGGTCTGCCGGCGCGCATGGCGGCGCCAATGAGGGAGGGCGCGCCGGCCGGCGGAGCTCGCCCCGCGCCCCACGCGCACCCCGCCAACTTCGAGTACGATGACAACGAGTGGGACATCGGCATCGGCGACCTCATCATAGACCTCGATGCCGACATAGAGAAGACGGCCGAGGCGGGCGGCATGGCGGCGCGCGCCGAGCCCGACGCGCAGCGCACCGCGCTCAAGATGAAGATCAAGCGCACCAAGCCCGGCACCAAGAGCTCTGAGGCCAAGCACGAGATCGTCAAGTCCAACGAGGTGAACGGCGAGCCCAAGCCGCAGGCCACACCGCCCGCCGCCGCCAAGCGCGGCTCCGGCGGCCATCGCCGCGACAAGGCGCGCGACAAGCACCACCACCCGCACGCGCCGCACGACGTCAACGGCGTGGCGCGCGTGCCGCCGCCGCCCAACGCGCCCGGCCCGCCCGCGCCGCCGCAGTCCGCGCCGCTGCAGCCCGCGCCCGCGCCACCGCCGCACGCGCCTCTCGCGACCCACGCGACGCACGCGCCTCACGCGCCACACCCGGCCCATCCGACCCATCCGACCCACGCGACTCATGCGCCCCACGCGCCGCACGCGCCTCACGCGCCTCACGCGCCTCATGCGCCCCACGCACCCCACGCGCCTCACGCGCCCCACGCGACCCACACGACCCACACGCCGCATGCGGCGTCCGCGCTCCCCAAGCCCGAGCCGCGACCCGCCGCGCCGCGCCTCGATGCGAAACCCACGACGCCGCCCGCGCCGACGCCCGCGGCGCCTGTGCCCGCACCTCCTCCGCCCCCGGCACCGGCGCCGCCTCCGCCCACGAAGCCCGAGCCCGACGACTCGCGGCAAGAACACAATTCAGCTCAACCCCCGACCAAGAAACAGAAAACTGAAACCAAGGTAAGCTTTCTTGAAGTCTTTAGTTTTGTTTAGATCGAGGAAGATCTACAAGCCTTCGAAAAAGCCGATTGGCGACTGGAAAGCATGAGTAGACTTATGAATGTGCCATTAGGCCAGTGTAGTAGAAGAACTTACATATTATATGCTTACTTCCTCTGCAGCATTCAATCGAGAAATACCTACATGGTACTACTTGGATATTATTTAGTTAAGAAGAGTCATCGCTACCTAGGTACGATGACATTAATGTCTTTTTCTCTTCCAGCGTGCAGCTACTTTTAATTAAGTAGAAACTAAATCTGGCTTAATTTTTTCGTATGTAACACAAAATACCTAATAATACTAAATATGTACCTATAGGTACAATATAACACCTGACATTTTGCTTGTAATCAATCAACAGTTTAATATCACTGATACTCGTATTAAGTTAACAAATCTAACTAGGCCGCTTCCTGGGTGTGGTTGTCGCATTATGACTACCAGTATTTAGTGTTAGGCGTCATTTAATACCTTCCAAATTAGTTAAATAGTCGTCGGTTTCCTAAATACATAATTTTAATACTTCAGAGACTATATTATATATCGATCGTAGGTTATGTCTGAAAGGTTTTCAGTAGGTATTCAAACCGTGGACATCCCAAAATAATCACACGTGCGATCTACCACAAATAGAACTGTCATCATATCATTTGTTTGTAAGAGATAATTTTCAATAGCCAGGAATATCAATCTCATATTTATTTGTTCAGCACGATATTGCATCCTTGATCTAAATTCGCGACGCGCCCGATTGTGACTCAGTTTATTGTTTGTTAGCAAATCCTTATGACAGTGACCCTCTGCAAGAGATACACAATATTTGTTTTTTATTAGATCTCCCTTTAATTCTTGTTCTTCTACGTCGACAGAACACAAGCAAGTTTCTTGTCATGCGTCTACACAACTTACGTTTCGCTTGATATCTGTTCTCCTAGTGGTAAGTCTGGCGACAGGATAACTTGACAAGTAATTTTACATCGTCCTCTGTCCACCCTGCACTTTGCAGTGTAGGGTCGTCCTTCCAGCATCTTGGGTCCCCTACGTCTTATGGTTTCTTCGGAAGATTCTTCGGACTATCTACTCCGCCCAATGCCTCCGTTCTGTTCTCTAATTGCCACTTGGCTCAAGTTTTCTTATCAAACATTTATGTTTAAGAGCTGTAAACTCGCACTGTTTGATTTACTCCAAATGATACAGTTTTATTGAACAGTTATAAGTTCCCATTATCAATTCATATTTTGACAGATTCTATACCTGTTCTGTTGATGTTTATTTTTAGAATTGAAAAGTTGAAATCCAACTTATACGCCTTACGCAGCAGTGCCAATTGCCAGAACTTAATCCCTCTCTAAATAGTCGAAATCAAATTCGCAATCTGCTTTTATATGTGAATTTACTTCTAAATTCTAAACTTCTGAGTGCCAATATCGCCCTTACCGAGTAGCGTTTAATGGAGAAAAAAGACGTTCTGACAGTTTTTATATTGAAAATTTGCCAAAACGTCTTTATACCGCGGTAAAATTTAATTTTCCATAAACAAGAATATTTAAAAAAAAAAATTCAAATTTCAAAATTATTTATTTCATGTAGGTCAACTTGTAATTCTTATGACACGTCATGACTCTACCACCGGTTCGGAATGCAAATTTTGCTGATTTCAGGAAGAAGGTTTTTCTGGTATGTTAAATAAGTTTACATAATCTTTTTAAGGCGGGATGCGACTATTTGTTCAACATTACAAATCAGTGATAGCCTCTAATTTTACTGTAGGTTTATCAGTTAAGTACTCAAAGGAATCCAATCCATTACAATAATCGCTAATTGTCCGATAGCTCTTATCGGACTTGTATCTGATTGTTTCGTGTATTTAATTGCCGGAGCTTAGGGGTGTTTGCCAGCTTGATTGAGTGCAAACTGTGGGGTGTAATCCACGCTGTCGCCCGCCGCGGCGGTTCATTAAATCACTCCCTACCTTCCCTCAACCCCCCTACCTCGGCTCTCTCTTTACAAATTAATGCGATTGCGGTCGAGGCTACTTATCTCCCAATCTATACTATTGCACTATTTCGCCGGACGCTAATTGTGCTAAATTGTAAATGATGGGCTTGAAATACTAATGATGAAAACTCTGTTGAAGAGAAAACTTTAACCTCACATATGTTACGTACCTATAGGCCCTATAAGCATCGGCTTCGCTATAGGGATTAGGGACGTATTGTTAACGTGCTTGGTAGAAACAGGCGCCCCACTCAATACCACACAAACCTTGCAAAATACATTACACAAGTGTCACTTCTCTCCGTTCTTGATCCACAGTTGTATGAACTAACAAATCTGTCTTAGATTAAGTTTTAGATTTTAGTTTTACTTATACACATCTATGTTCGAGATGTAATTGATAATTTTTTTATTTTACTTCGATAAAATTTAACAAGTGTTTAGTTTGACTGAAAGATTAAAAAAAGAATAAATACTTAGTAGGTAAATTGTTTGTACATACTCGTATCCTTTGACATAAGACCACATAAGACTGATCGCCTCCTGAAACGTCCGCCAACACCACACTCTAATGTTTCGGCGAATTTCAACTAAAACAATGTACCTCTCCTCCCCCTAGTCTCTTCCCTCTACCCCCCTACCTCGGCACTCTCTTTACTAATTAATGCGATTACGGTCGGGGCTACTAATCTCCCAATCTATAGGTACTATTACCGCTGATTTGTGCTCAATTAGTCGATATTTTAATCCCTACCGATATTATTAATGCGAAAGCGTATTTTGTTGGATTGTGATTCAATCACAAAGCAATAGATCGAAGTGGTTTTTGCACGGGCATAGTTGAGGACCTGGAGAATGAACGGAAAAAGAAAGAAATAAAGAAATAGAAAGCCTTTTATTCGAGAAGGAAAGGGTTCTCGCGGGTTTTTAAAACGCTAGTAGTAAATAGTAGTTTGTCAAACACAGTCAATTGAATTGTAGAAAGCTTCATCGCCGTCAATAACTGATATATTATTATTAACTAGCTGATGCCCGCGACTTCGATCGTGTGGATTGAGGCTTTTTAACTTCCGCGGGAACTCTTATTTTCCGGGATAAAAAGTCGTCTGTGCGTTATTTTCGACTATAATCTATCCCTGTGCCCAGCCAAATCGTTTCAGTCGTTGCGGAATGATTGAGTAACAAACATCCATCCGTTACATCCAAACTTTCGTAGCTATTTAGTAGGATTAAGATATCCTTTGAATGTCACAGACCTTGGTCTAGTGTCGTGTCTATGTGTCCAGAGATTCCTGCGATTCGTTTGATGTCGTCTGTTCACTTATTTGTACATCCAAATTGCGCTTTTCGATGTGAGGTCTCCATACCAGTAGCTTCCCCTTGGGATTTCAACGTTGCTACAATTCCCTGAGCTCCGCATTCATTTCTGATCTTCATTGATCTGATTACGTAGAGAAATTCGAGGATAGATTCGAGGATTCGAGAGAGATCTCTCTGAGAATATAATGTCTTTCAAGCTTTTTCGGGTTCTGTTTCCGAAGGATAACCAACGGGACCCAATTACTAAACCTCCGCTGTCCGTCTGTCCGTCCGTCCGTCCGTCTATCCGTCCGTCCGTCTGTCTGTCCGTCTGTAACCTTATTATTAGGGAGGTACGATATTTTGAGTGTGAACTAGACGATGCCTGCGATTTCGTCCGCGTGGATTAAGGTAATTGATTCCCGCGAGAACTCTTCAATTTTCCGGGATAAAATGTATTAAACCTGGCTATGAGCTATTTCCATTCCAAATTTCAGCCAAATCGGTTCATTCGTTGTGGTGTGAAGGAGTAACAAACATACACACACATGCACACATATACAAAGTTTCGCCTTTTTAATATTAGTGTGATGTGATTTAGTGTGAATACTGTGAATTCCATCATTGTGAGTGCTCGGTTTTCACAAAGTATGATGGATATTGTATGTATGGTAAGTACTAGGTAAGTGATGTTATGTCAACGTGGGTACAAGCCGATGTGCAACGCACACGTCATTAATCAAAAACGTGACATGGCATTGTGCAGTTTGCGCGCCGAGACGCGGTCACCGCGGCTAACCGCATCGAATTACAGAGACATCAGCTTGAGCAATCGCATAATTAGGCGCAGAGGTGGCTGTGCGATTTGTTTATTATGAGGTATAAACCTCATTTCATTATTTATTTATTTTTATTATTCTCGTACGGAAAAATACTGCAAGAATTGGAAATCTTTTCCTAAAATATTTTTATTTTTTCTCTATTAAAACTAGCCAAATCGACCTGATATAATAAAAATACTATGTTAATCGATAAGCCATGTGTTCAATTCACAGATTATCTCACAGCGGTCTCACACATTACATCGTAACCGCTATATTTTATGACAACTAAATTGCTCAACACTCAACAGCAACGCGTGAAACTTTGAACGCCGAAGGGTCGTCACTCGTCTCCCTTAGCATTTCTTGGCATCATCCGAGGGGAGCGTGGAGCGCACAGTTTCCGAAATTCAACTCATTAATCACTGTCAAGGGCTCTAAAAATTTCTAAAGTCGCCCAAAGTGCTGCGGGAATCAATTTAACGTTTTCTAAGGCTCATACCAGACGACCGAATATCAATGCTAATATTTTAAATCGAAATGTATCTGTTGGATTATTTAATTCTTATTGATGTCTCAACTACTCTACAGTGGGTACCTATTTGCGTCCTACTAGCATGCGACATGTCGCCAGATCTCGTAGCACGCTCTATTGAAAAAGGGCAGTGTACTTTTTATATTGCGGAAATAAATGCTTCCTACAGGATTTTTAGAAACGTAAATCCACGGCTCTTGTTGTAATTTAAAGCTAATTAATTATGGTTTTACAAAAATTATGATCAATGAATCTTCACGGTATCGCTATTGTAGCGCAGCAGATTTTATTCAGACTAAATAGTCAAAGCCAGACTGACCCGATCTACTCTTGTCAACCCGTGTCACTCACGTTGAAATAAAAGATCGTGAAAATTAAGAAAACAACTTAATGACAACTGACCAGATAAAGTATAAGTACAACTCATATCGTATCAGGGTCGTGGTAAGGTGTAAAGCTATATGTAATGATGCAGGTAATATAAGGTACCGCAATCTCCTTATCCGCAATAAGACAGAATACTTCTGCTTGTCAACAGAGGTATGTCTATTCTACGTCGTAGAATCAAGAATGCCGATAAATATGCCAGTTATGTACAAATATGTGCTATTTAAAATATGTATAACATTTTATGTGTTTCTTTACATAATATAATCGACAACTCCCTGGAAACCATGCGTTGAGTCGGAAATAAATCCAAAATCTAATGAGCGTCGGCTACAATGTAAGTCAGTGTTCTGTGGTAGACTTAAATAGTCCAAAAGTTCTCCGGGGATCAATTTACCATTTCCTAACACTGAAAGTTCAGCGACGTGATAATTAAAGTCGATGTCGATTTAAAATTCCTCACCTCAAGTGGTATTGACTCTGACATAATGCCAGTCGCTTATCTAATTGTACTAGAGCCTTTCTGTACACGTCTTAATTACAATTACAAATGTAATTTCAACATTTACTTAACAATTTTCTGTTATCGGGTATTAGAACCGAGGTTCGTTATTGATGTTATTCGGTGTAAACACACCAAATAACATAAATAACGAATAACATTATCGAAGTAACTAATATATCATTAAATATGAATAGTTGTAAAGGATAGAAAGGCATAGAAAATTAAATCATAACATAAAAAGCCAATAATACTTCTTTCTATTCTCATTAAATTCTTATCCAAGTATAAATTCGTTTGCATTTGAAGTACTTATCGAAGAAGAGAAGCCAATACTGTTGTGCTCGACATCTATCGGTGTATTGAAAATAGAGTATCTACATAGAAAAAAATTGAAAGTATACAGAACTGAAATGTTTTCTACGCGGTCATAATTGCGTAGAATGAAAATCTTGAGGTCCACCTACAACTTAACGACAAATGTCGTTACCTAATGTTACCTGTAGACTACTGAAAAACATTTCAATATTTAATTGATCTTTACTCTGTGAGTCTAAAACATTCCCGAGACATAAAAAAAATAACGTCATATTGATCGTTAAAATAGCTAGAGTTCGTATTATACTGTTATTACCTCTATAGTTGAAGTTTTTTTATCGAACATCACCATTGTGCTATTCAATCGCATCAACAAATAGGGTGCGACCCCTGTCAGTACTATTTTTTGCTTTATAATAATCTTCTTTATTTAAATTTACAACTTGTTTTTTTATCGAACCGGTTTGTTTATTATCTTTGATGAGATTGATATTGACGCGAGAAGAACTCTTTTAGTGTCGCGACGTAAAAATAAAATCTGTGATAATATTATGAGTATCCAAATTCAGTCTTTGTTTGTTGTTTTATAAAATAAAAATAAAAGGCAGGTAACAAAAAAGGTAAGACTTTTTTTGGTCGGAGTTTCTTTCATAAATTATTCGTTACTTTTAAACATTAATTTAATTAATTTGATTAACTTTAAGTAGTGATTGCCGCTAATCAAAACCTTTGCTTGCTGGCGTTTAATCTATTAAGCATTAATTATTATTTATAGACGTTATAATAATTAACGTTGCAGCGATTGCATTACGATTTTGACTCAGCAAATTAATAAGATTTCTATCAAACTAAAAAAGCAGTTTAACTTCTCCGTGTCTCACATCGAGGTTAATATAACTACTATACCACACTCGATTAAATTGATCGCTCCGAATAAATTTACATGCTGATTACAGCTTGATCAGTGTTCTCACTGAACCGACTGCTAACTGGTTACCGGGCTCGTGTGCATTAAATTAATACGTTTAGCATCTGTCCTTTAGAGTCGAGATATTCTTATAAATATTTCTCAGCGAACGGAATGAAATTTCTGTGCTTTGTCGCTTCCAAAACGTGATTCATTTGATGTTCTATTTGTGCCAGTCAATTGAAATGGGAACTATAAAGAATGTATAATATTAAGATTTGATTACTTTTGTATTGGCGAACGAGTCCAAAAGAAACACGCCTGGCTGTAAGTATTATTAGAGCTGCAGACGGGATGTTATTTGCACAAAGCAACGCCAGCGTGAGTGATAAATTCTGATGAATTTTTCGCTTCAACGACTTTATTTATATCCCACAACGGACGTATCGCGTTACCTGCCTCGGGCGTATCATCATTCATTTTACAAAAACGTTATTGCCCCGGCCGAAAAGACCCGCGATCTCTGTTGCGAATTAAAATTTTAATATCGAATTCTCGATGTAATTGATTGATGTGATAAAATAAATCGCCTCGCGGGACAGGTTAGCCCGCAGATAGAGATTGCGGAACGAATCACTACAGTTATTACATGAATGATTTTCAATAAATTATAATTGTTCCCGCGCTCGTTTGCAACGAACTGATAAGCTCAAGATAAATAAGCATGGAGTTCGTTATTCCATCCTTCGTATCTAACAGATATTAAATTCTGATGAACTCTAGTATAATGAGAGGATTTTTTATTCGTACCTAGAATATAAGTTGTTTTTCATATCTGGTTGATCGTATCTATCTACTAGAAGAAATGTGGAACGAGATTATGTGGTATCATAATGTTAATTAATTATTTAATAGTATTCTTGTGCGAGCAGGCAAGCAGAAGGCGTAAGGAGATAGCGGCAGCTGTCGAGTCGACTACTGAGCGGGTAATTATTATTGGCGTAATTAGGATGTGAGGTCGGGCAAAGCCCGCGGCGTCGACAGCCTGTGCTCTAAACAAACGCCATTATTATTTCCGCTTCACGTTATAACAGCTACAGTACCTACTGCACAGTTTGTTAGCCGCTTGTGGCTACTCGTTTATTATGTCATGAACAATTGAAATGATAATAAATTCCGCACCGCACAGCAAATTGATTCAAAATTAATTGCGTCGACTGTAGCCAAGTACTTAACTCCTTTCGTGTCGACGTCGATATTCATCAAGTTTACAGTTAGGTACACGGTTAACGGTTTGCGATCGTACAAATACATTATTACTTACGAGAGAGATGGCTACTTAACAATTCGAAAATAATTACGAATTAAGCTTTTAAGATCTGTTGTAGAGAAGGTAACAGGTTTCATTGGGCTTTCAACAATAAATTCTGGAGTCTCAGTTGTCATAAACCCATTTAAGTTGGACGTTATTCGGTGTGCTCGGATTTCATCGGGCTGTGAGTTGAGTTGGGTTTGTTAGCGATGGACTGATCGAGCGACGGGTTTGTGGTTTTGTTGGTGGAAGCTGTAATCCGCAGCTGGCGTGTACCTGGTCGCTTCTTTGTTAGAACGGAAAGTTTCTCGGGACAGATTTGTCGCGGTAAACGCTCACCAAATATATAAACACCAATGTTATTTCTAGTTAACGCTTTCAGAACTTCGGCTTTAGCTCCGAGCGAGCAGTTTAATTTGCGGTACGAGTTACAAAATGAATAAAACTACTTGAGGTTGTAAAAGCGAGTTAATGGTTGGGTTGTTGGGTTGGGGAGTTCTCGTTATATCATTGCGATATATTTCAAACGTGGGTACTCAGTCTATTTCATTAAATGCCTTTGATGTGAGGCGGAAAGCATTCATCATAATAATATAATAATTTGTACGAGTTTCCGAGTAACAAGATATTTTAATTAAAACCAAGTTCTTACAAAGAACGAGTCGAGTAGTAAAGTAATTTACAAATATCTTTATTCGTCGTCAGCAACTCAGCATTATGCTCACAATATTAACACCAGATACGAAAGGGAGAGATTTTGAACTAAAATAAACCCGACAAAGTATTACACAAAATCAACAAATCGTTTGCCCGACTAGTCAGCAGACTAATAAAACCTTCACAGATGCAGGATAGGGGAGCTCGGGATCAAAAGGCGATTTTTTGTTACCTTTTTTTGTATAAGCCGCTATTTTGCCCTCTTTTGTGTCCGTGTTGTTTACTAATGGGTTCTGTTCGGTTCGACTTGAGATAATAACTTTAGTTTTTTCTCGCCCATGTGTCGAGTTGAGTTTTTGCCGCCGGAAATGCGAGAATGCTGTTTGGTCGGATTAAAATTTATTTGTTGATCTTGCGGATTAATCCGTGTTTGTATTGTTGGCGCGGTAGGTTACTCTTAGTCTACGCTTTCTCTTTAAAATCTATTTAGTCTTTATTTTCTATTTCGATTGGAGGATGTGCTTTCCAACTTTTTCTTCTGTTTAAAGTTACACTTCTAACTAAAAGTGCATCGTAGTACGTATAGTTCATAATTATTTAATTTTTCATTGAGTAACTTCTTCTTTGTTTCTTAACAGCTATATTATTTATTTGACCGTAAGTTGATGTATATATTTATTCTATTTAGAACAAAACGACAAACATAAATATTTAAAGGACGTGCACAAGGACAGTTTGTTCTAAGTTATCAAAATATTAGTTATCATAGAACCACAACAAAACGCCTTCTTATTCGATCAATTCATGTGGAAACTGTAGTTAGCTACATGTTCTATCTCGCTAACGACTAGGCCATTAGAGAACGATCGTATAGATTTGTCTTTTTAATAATTTTGCTTGTCATTCTTCCTTTTAATAGACGGTTTAGGTTGATTAATGAATCAATTCCATTTAATTACCGGCGTGTGCTATCACCCCTCCAATTCTTCATCGCCTGCAATATCGGCGGGCATTTTCGTTATCGCCGCTTAATCAATCACCGCTCGTATAATTCCCCAATATCCTGCGGTCCCACTAACAATTACACATGAGGGCCCCGTATCGCCTGTGTCCAGTCCTGTGCGGGGCAATGACATAAATTGCCACGAAGGGACGCTCGCGCTTGTGTTCTCCTGGTCACCCTCGGTGTTTTAGATGAAATTCCCTTAATCTCTGAGCCAATTTTGGATTATTTTATAACCGTTTTCTATGTTTGTAAACTTAGAGAAATAAAAACATTCTAAAAATATGATTATGTGGTTAATTGAAATACGATTCGACCTTCATCAATGAGGAATACGATGCAGAGAGAGGTATAAAATTAAGGTATAAATTAAACTCT
This sequence comes from Hipparchia sbordonii, assembly GCA_038048805.1. NCBI lineage: Eukaryota > Metazoa > Arthropoda > Insecta > Lepidoptera > Nymphalidae > Hipparchia > Hipparchia sbordonii. Next base: position 3,720,125 of record CM076113.1, read on the forward strand.
CTAAATAAAATCATCGACATATTTTGCTCTGAAAAAAGAAATGCGAACAAAAACCGTCGTCAGTTCAAGTAGGATTTAGCTGGTATATAATAATAGCAGTGAGAAATCTCTCCGATTGCTGTCGACTCGACAATCGATATTCAATCTCTTTTCATGTTTTGGTCGCCTCCTCTCTCCCTACTTTTCTAACTTTGTGCCGACGTTAAGCGCAACAGGAATGTTCGTTTCGTTATTTATTTATTCGCTTTTTACATTTTTTACTCAAAAAATTGAGACTCAAGTAAGTTGAGTATTAAGTAATCATCATTAGTAACTTCTGCTTCAATTTTCTTCTTAAAAATGTTATAAGTAACAAGTATTATGTATGTAATTAACTATTTTATTAGATTTTAATTAAAGAAAAGATATGTTCGCTAGGTAAGAATATTTTAATTAAAAGTGAATATCAGTATAAATTAACATAAAATTACCGCATTAACTTTTTTGTTAGCCAGTGGCCATTATCGAATACTTTAATGTTGGAACGCTTTATCCTTTTACAAACGTGTGTATTTAAAATATTTGAATGTCAATGAATTTTTTGTTTTATTACCAGAGTAGATTAACTAGTAATTATTTATTCCAAGTACTTTATTTTTATTTTGCATCTGCATGTCAACCATTATACTATTTATTATATTCGGGTTTGATAAAAATTCATAGTAACGTAAACTTTTAATTAATGGAACGGGAACAAGGCGCGCAGATATCAGTAGCATGTACGGCAGACCCACGTCATTTATACTAAGTTATAATTGAATGCTTGGCATCTCGGGCATTCTCGGATCTAGGAGCCGGGTGTATCGCGTTATTAGGCGCGCATACGTAATTTGTTTGTTAAAGACGGCGGTACGCAGTTATACCCGCTGTGAATAATTTAAATTCATCCCCACATTTGTAGGGTGGCGGCCCCCCGTATCGATTCAGAGTAAGCGTCTGTATGCCACACCGAATGTATGCTCATATTATGGCCACTTTCGGTCGGGCTCTGTTCCCCTAGTAGGAACTAGACAGCGTGGATCCTCGGCTCGGTGCTCGGAGAGATCCATTTGCAGGTCCATGATGATATTCTGTAAAATTGATTGCATCAGAATAGCGACCGCAATGACCTTTGATTGGCTGAATATGGCTTATTAGTTGTTGCTGTATCAATGCATTTTAACCAATAGCGGAAGAGTAGGTACCAGCCATTCAGAGGTCATTGCGATCGTTACACTGATGCAATTAATTTTAAAGAATATCACAGCTGCTCCATCCAACGAACTAAAATTTTTATCCTAGATTAATGCTAGGTCCCTACACAAGTTCTGATAAGGGAATTGCAGAATTACCAAAACATTGTTAATTTTTTTTTACTTACATACGTATTTAAAGAAAGAACCAATAATAATACCAGTACGCAGAACAAATATTTTTTTATAATTAAATATTTTCCTAACTAATTTCTACCTAATGCTAATATATACTAAATGCTATAAGGAAAAAATTGTGTATATGATATACCTATTGCTTTTTCGCGGCAAACATTAATAAAAAGTTGTATCGTCTAATAAATAATTCATGATTTCGCCTACTTACTTGCTTTTGTAATGCAAAATTCATTTTGATTTCAATAATTGTATTCCAAACACGTAATAACAGTATTAGAGTTTTACGAGGTCTTTTATCTATGCGAGATGGGGAATATAATTTATATTATCAACCCCGGCAGCGAGGCGGAAACGACCGGGTTTAGTAGGTATTTTATCATGTGCACGAGCGTGTGTAAATGTATGAGAGCCCTGGTGTTTCGAGATACAATATGACAACGGATTTGAGTTCGGCCTTCTTTATTTATTATTCGTCATCATTGCGAAGTGTTTTAGAAAGCAGCGAGCGACAAAAACATTATTATCTTTAGCAAGGAGCGTCCTAGGTGCCCTAACGTACCTTAGCTATCAGATTGTACTTATGTTCTAAGTTCTTATTAGTTAGTACTACAGTTTCGAAACTCTTTTCAACAATATGTAAGTAATAGACTGTTGAATTATAAATTGTATTGTTTGTATAGGTAAAATTTTACTAGATGCCTTGATAGTAGAGCCACTCACTACTTATCTATAATATGTATTCGTACTTGATTTTGTAAAGGAATCTATGTACTAGGAGTAGGTAAAGTAATTCACTTTTGAATCCGCATATTATGGATTACTTTAATATGATAAACGCGTAGTTTAACAAAGTGTATTTTAGTTTATTTATTACCTACCTTTTTACGGCTTGAATCGGTAAATTGATGGTCTTTAAAGGTACCTACCGGAATGGCTTGTATTCTAGAGATTCGCATTGGATATTTTTTATCTCGGAAAATCATAGTTTACTTCGGAATTTTTAAAACCTAAATCTAAGTCGCGGGCATCAGCTTTGCTACTAAATCAAATAAATCCCAATCTGAAACGGATTCTATTGTTTGAATTTGTTAGGAAATATATTTATTATTCCGCTCCACGAATAAAATAATGTCCGTAATAAACTAAGCGAGGTGAACATTTATCAGGCGTTATTCCACTGAAAAGCCCGTTAATCTGCCGCTAATTCGGAATGTTTACTGTAATATTTTGATGCTTCTCCCACGCAATGCCGCCGTCTATTTCGGAAGCAAAAGTTATTACGCCCGAAGCCCTGGGACCACTTTATCTGAAACTAAAATACACATAATCAAGATGCGAACGTCCAAAATATACGGAGTACTGTGTTGACACGCGCACTCGATCTTAGTGTAAAAATAAATTATGAGATTAGTTTTTCTGGACAGTATTTTGAATTAGCGATGGTACCACACTCTAGTGGTTAAGACTTCAGCATCCTTTTCGGAAGCCTTTACGGAGACTTTGGCTTGGCTTTGACGGTGAAGAAGACATGAGGCAACCTGCATTCCAGCCTACAAAAGAGAGAGAGTTCTTGAAGTTGTATGACGTTTGCCAATCTGCACTTGGCCAGTTTTTTGGACTATAACCTTAAATTCTTCTTTTTCTGGGGGGTCTTCCAACGCTGCATTTCTCGATACGAGGTCGCTATCTACCGGTTCTTAACGCTATGGGCCCTGCCCATTGTCATTCCAATTTCGCGATTCGATGAGTTAAGTCGGTAACTCCAGTTTCCTCATGCCTGATTTGATCCCGCAGGGATACTTCGAGCATAGCTCTTCAATATTATGATATCTTATGATGAGGTGTCTATAGGTAGCGACTAGCGACCATGTTTCTATAAAAACCTTTACAAACCTTGGGAGAGTGTGAATTTTGTTTTCGTTATGTTGCACTGTATTTTGTGATTTGTGTCACTTTATTAGGTCAATTCTTACGGTGGTAAGGAATACTATATTTATGTACCTTCCTTACTGATACCAAAGAGCGTCATTAACCCAAACAAGTTCAATTTTTGCACCTGATTATTAATTTTAATTATCAAGCATAAAGCGTAACGTAAGAGACACTGCAAAAACAAAGAAATAAAGATCTTAATCTGTAATATTATAAGTATGAATCCATTTAAAATATATTTTACTACGTCACAGGCGAGGGAATATTTAGCATAGCGAGCCTCGAAACCAATTCGAGTTCTCATGATGAATTGCGTAGTGTACCTAATCTGTGGCTAAATCCAAACACTCATTCACTCATCTGACTCGTTGCCAACAGTTGCCAACGATCGTGAGCACCTACTAATTATTGTTTAATCTGTATCACAACCCGGGACTGAGCCGACTCATTTCTATTTTCTTTGAAATCAACATTAAAAAAAATTATGACCGCGTATAATTTATTGCTGCTTGGAAGACGTTTATATTTTTTAATGTTATGTTTACAGCTTTTCTTTTTTGTTAACAACCGTAACAGAATAACCGTAACAGAATATAATAATATAATGCTTAAAATGGATATGAATAAGCAAACTGTGTATAAAATAATGTATCGTGGAAATCAGAGCAAAGCAACTTTTATAGTTTGGCTAAATGGCGTCACGGATTTGAAATGAATCTTCATATCGTGAAGATGTACATTCTCATTTATTTTTATCTGCGCCAGTGCGAAATTTGACGGGTTATCTGATAAATGTTCAAAATAAAACCACTCACCGGTTGCGTATTCATGTCTGAGCAAAGCGACTTAATTGCTTATTTATGTAGCTGCCCAATGCAAGGTGTAATTAAAAACATGGATGTTTAATATCGAAGATGCCGTGTAAGCCACCGTGTTCATTATGTATCTATTTCATTTTTTGTGTCAGATATTAATATCCATTAATATCTTTAACTTTAATGCTACAGTACTTGTTATTATGGACTCGTTTAAATGATGTTCCAAGAATAGCATTCACAATTTCGCATTCGTTTGTTTCAATGCAGAGCAGATTTATATAAAAAAGTAAAGTAGAAACAAAGAATGCAAAATAAAGAGTGTTGATTTTTAAAGAATGAAACAGATGAATCCGAGCACATACGCAGTTAAAATATAAAATAACAAAGAGAGGCGTAGAGCGTTGAGTAACAAAAGAACACTGCTCGTTGCATTTTCCAACGTAAAATGCAAGTTTATTTTTCCCCCAAACTCTTTCATTTTGTATGACTCGTGTCGGAATGCAACATATTATTTCAAATTCTTTTTTGTGTCCCATTTTACTTTGTAGTTTCCATGTGGTTAACACTTTGGTTTGTACTAATATTTTATGACGGAAATTTATTTTATTCAATAGCACATTGTGTTTGTGTTATTTTTCACACAATTTATTCAAGTTTTATTTTCAAATGAGTAGCACATAGGTATCAGTAACATACGTAAAAGATAATAATAATATGTTAGAGTTGAATTTCATAGCGTTTGAATTAGGAGTGTTTCTTGTAGGCTCCTTTCTGTTCTAACGGAATCTGTTCTCTTAAGTGATCAAAGACAAGCCAGAAGTTTACCCACATGAAATAATTTAGAAGACAGAGAGAGAAAGAGAGTGATACGAAATATTGTATTAGTCAGTCTTGTAGAATATCGAAATATGTACTGGGAAAGCAAGAAAGTGGGGAGTTGCAACTCGCAAATGAAGCGGATTCCGTGGCGGGAATAATTTCCTCCGGCGCAGCCAGCGGGCGACAACGAATTGAATAAAGTTTCGTACCGCGATAATTGCCACCAGGGCCCCACGAACTCGAAGCACGTCTATAATGAGACGGCTTCTTTAATGAAAATACCGAGTGCATGCTTCACAACTCGTTCAGTACAAGTTGGCATTGGAGCGAGATCTCGGTCTCGAATGCTTTTGTGTTTTTTATTGGCAGAACGGAACAAGATTGATAAATTACTCGAGCTCTCGCAGCTACTATGACAAAATAAAACAATACGATATAAATCCTTGTAATGGGGAATAAAGAATTGTGTTCTGCTGGTACGTTTCTGCAATAATTTTAAATTGTTATCGCATATTATGCGATAGCTTTTACGCTTCGTCTGGACTTTATAATGTTGTTTCGCGTCGTATTTTAACGGGCTTTTGGTTTTAATTCGTTGTGTGCTTTAGGAACCATGACTTAGTAGCAAATTAGAATCTAAATTAGCATCTAGAATATTTGGAACTACTGAAGCATCGGAATATATTAATTTATTTTAGTGGAAGTTGATTAAAAACAGCTACGTCAGGAGTATCGTTGCGAGATCTGATCAGAAATCATATGATATCTGTAGAATATGTAACCGACATAGCTCATGGAGTTGCGAGACTGAAGTGGCAATGGGCGGGGCCTATGATCGTTGGATTTATACAAGGTGGACCCAGGACGTCAGAGATGCGTTGCAGGCATAAGAACGATGCATTAGGAAGTCTATAATAATATACGATGCAAAGAAGAAGGCTAAAAAGAACAATAAGTACTTAGGTAGGTACAGACCAGTAATCCTAGGCTAGGTTTGCTGGTCTTCAAAGTCAAAAGTTTTATTGCACAATACATTGCCTCTTCGGGCGTGCAACAGAAGTACAAAACAATTTATAAATATGATAATTGTAATAAATTAATAATGTAAGCATACAGGAAAATATAAATTAATTATGAAAATTATCAACGTCTGAATCCATTTCGGTCCGATCCATTCAATAGTTTGAGCTGTGCGTTGATCAGAGAATTTAGAAATAAAAATGTTCGTAAGAATTCTTTATTGTATTAAAAATGTAAGAGCGTCAGTGATTATAAATTCAAAATTGAAGTAAAGAAACCATAACGAACAATCTACCCAATCTCAGATATTAATATCAAAAGATTTAACTCTAAGAAACAAAATATGTATATGAATTCTTACTATGATACTAATAAAAGGGAGAGCTCATAGCAATTTATTCTCTACTACAATAGTAATAAAGGTCAATTTTTGTGATACTGTGTGCTCGCACAAAACCAAGTTCTGGAATCGCGGTCAAGTGAGTTGATCTTGTTTGTCTTGTTAACATGACTATACCCAAGTACTTATTATTATAATAGCTTACTGAGGGCTTCACTCAACTTTTGTTAACATATTATAACGTTTCCTTATAATATGGACTGTTTTTATGTAAGACTAGCTTTTCCCAGCGACTTCGTCCACGTGGAGTTAGATTTTTTGGAAAATATTTCTAAAGAGTAGGTACACAATCTAAATATATAAAAGGCAAAGGTGACTGACTGACTGACTGACTGATCTATCAACGCACAGCTCTAACTACTGGACCGATCGAGCTGAAATTTGGCATACAGGTAGCTGTTAGGACGTAGGCATCCGCTAAGAAAGGATTTTGGAAAATTTCAACCCCAAGAGGGTTAAATAGGGGGTTAAAGTTTGTATGAAAGTCCGTCATTTTTCAAGTTATTTCCATGAAACTTTGTATTTAGGCTTTCGAATAAAAATAAAGAAATACGTATTTCACAGATTTTGAAAAATCGAACCTAACGTGAGCGAAGCCGCGGGTTAAAGCTAGTTTAATAATAAAGAAAGAATTATCAAATTTTAGATTTGATGAAGTTATGAAGCAAAATCACCAAAAAACATGATACATAGGTAAATTAATTTAATTTGAATAAAATATTGTGATAAGAGTGATTGCATTAATTTATTCAAAACAAGCACTTTATTTTTATCGGCAGTCGTCTTATACCTAATTGAAATAAAAAAATAAAAAAAAAAATGGAACGACTCGCTCAATTAGAACCTATTATATTATGTAAACCTGTGAAGCAAAAACTTAATTCTTTAACTTAATAAAGAAGGCGTAAGCCTATTAAGGTAAAAAAAATGTGCTGTGACTTCGCACCTGGTATAACCAGTATCGTTTGTTTATTGTTGAAAAATGCTCGTTCTTTTGCATTTGTATGTCGATAATTACTCGCTGGCATCTCATCTAGATGCATTTAAGGTTTTTGTAATATAAATTCAAAGATAAATAATATAATTATTATAAATTACTACGAAAAGTGGCTTCTTAAGAAGGGCTTTATAAACGTAACGGCTAGGCTACAAGAAAGGTGCTAATCAAATACCTTCAGTATCTAAAATAACTAAACTAATTTTGTCCAATAAATAAATATCAATTTTAATTCCTTGCATAATTTTTAATTCCTATTGCATACCTTTATACCTACTTATATTAATTTATATCGATAGATTTTCATGATGAAAAAGGTTTCCCGGACTCAGGTTTTACCTACTCGTAAACTACGGGTGATCGCTATAGTACCTACCTATATTTTTTTATTTATTCAAGTCACGCTAACGATCAGTATTTTCGCTATTTTTGGAACAAAAAGTGGTTATTTTTGTTTATAATGCTATGATATTATAATCTCTTAACTGAATATCAAATTAGTAAACGCCGCGTTGTACGTCTCAAAAACTTCAAAACAAAATTGAGGAATATTATCATAACTAATAATACATCACATTTTGTTATTTTTATTTGTTTTGATTTAACCGGTACTTTTCATAGATTTTTAGGCATTGTTAATAGATACGTTGCTTTAGAAGGCTATAGATGAAAAAAACTTGGCTTTTAGCAAAAAACCTAAGTGGATATATTTTTGCTAAATAATCACTGTCTAAATCTGCGCCTAGCTTGTAGGTATACGAATAGTTAGCAAGAAAATCGCAGTGACGAGCAAACTTTTACTAAAAAATAATATTCATTTCTTTGTTACATTTAATAGACTCAACAGCTGGTCTATTGTCAATTAATTTGAATGAGATAGGGGTACATTAGTCATATAACATAGTAAATATTCTATAAGGAAACTATTGATTGTTATCTGTGTATATTAGTTTTATCAAATTTTCCATTAACATTTTCCTTTTATAGTATAAACATACTTCTCGTAATTCACAAATAAAGATCAATTGTAAAAAGCTTTTAAAAATGCAGGAAGGTAATAAATTAGTTTTTTATTTGAAACCGTTTACATTAATTATTTTCAGGCTACGTGACAAATGACAATTATTTAAACTTGTTTACCATTGAAAAATGGCGGTTAATTATTATTTTTCTTGTCGCGATAAATAACGCTAAACTGCCAACGAGCATACAACTGCTCTTAACATTGAATGTTAATATTAATACCGTGTACTTGGAAATTGGAACGTTATTATTTGCTGAAGGATTTACATCTTGTTCGAAGATTGTATAGCATTACCGTAGGCGCAGATAAACAATACATAAATCAACGCTTAACTTTTATTGTACTGTTCTCAATATTTTAGCTGTTATTTTGAGACATCTGATAACTTACGTACATTTTGTTCATTATTATTAAAAAAAAATGTTTTAGCCATGCTAAACTTGGCTAATATCCTCCTCTCCCTTCCAAATAAGCGGAAGCTTGTATTAAGGACAAGGTACAACAATAGTGCAACGGGTGCGGATCAACGTCGACCTTTTAGTTACCAGTCCGTACCTTTTGAAAGGAATTAATAGACTTTTTCTGTTTTGTTCTTTTTTAAATATTGAAGTAATTTTTTAGATAGCGGCAGAAAATTTTAGGATCACTAGATAAAATCCTATATTATAATATTATAAATGCGAAAGTTTGCATGTTTGTTACTCAATCACGTCGCAACGACTGAACCGATTTGGTTGAAATTTGACACAGAGATAGATCATGGTCTGGAATAGGACATAGGTTACCTTTTTATCCCGGGAAATAAGAGAGTTCCCGTGGCAATAAAAAACCCTAATCCACGCGAACGAAGTCGCGGGTATCAGCTAGTAAATAATATGTACCAAGTAAGTAATAAACATTTTAAAGTAATGGCAGAGTTATTTAAATGTATTATTGCTTTATGTTACACTTTTTATGAAACAACATACCCTTAGAAAATTTACACTGGTGGAGTTAGGGACTAGGGTGGAGCGAAATAATCATTTCTTTATAGGGCTTATAATTCGCAATGTTCATGACAGTTTAACTTTTCCTTTACGCATTAAATTGAATAGATTTCATCCGTCGCGTCGCGAAGCATTTGTACAATGTAGGCGAAGGCCATTATATCAACGTAAATCATTGTTGACGCGCCGAAGTAATTGCCTCGCCGTTGCCAGACCGCCGCCCGACTGCCCGTCTCAGTCGATTGCCTATCCATTGATGCTACCCTGGTAGTGAACCGCAATTTCGACGTAGATGAGCGGCAAACTCTGATTGGGTTGGGTGACTGGTGCCCGTTCTATTTAGTTAAATGTTCATTAGAAATTACCATAACAATGTCAACAAAGAGAGAGGCTAATTGATTGATTATTGTGGTACGAACGAAATACGGGTGTTTACTACAAAATATGTATGCAAAAGATTTCGATATGATGCGAAGGCAAAGCTTTAACTTAATAAATTCCAAATGTTTATTTTGTTTAAACTTTAAATATTACATCAATTAATTTTGAAAAAAAAAAAAAACTAAACACTCATTTGTGCGATCAAAAGATATATTATAGTAATTTTCATATTAAAATAGTTGACTTGAATTCAAATAATAAACTTCTTATGTAAACAAACGTGCGCATTTATATATGTATAAATAAACAACTCTGCTTTGGGTTTGTTTGAAAAAGTTGAGCGGTCTCGAAAACACTAAAATAAAACAGTAAAGTCAATCGACGCTTTCGTTGTTCGCCAGTAATAGTTTCGAAACTAGTGTTCCGGGAAATAAATCTAAATCCCTCTTTGTTCTAGAAAAGTTTTGTTTTTATGTGCTGCGCTCTCCGTACATGCTACAATGCAATAACAATACATTCTGCAGTGTACAATATTTGTTGTAACTAAATTATGCGTGTGCTGGATATTCATATACTGAAAATATTTTATAGGTGCGTTCTGATTTTGACTCTCTATACAGGATCGCGGAGGCTTAGTAATAGGGTCCCGTTGGGTAGATATCCTTCAGATACGGAACCTTAAAAAATGACGGCAGAATAATCTACCGAGAGTTTTATGAATAATTTTCTGTTCTTTTTAGAAGCCGTGGTTTCTCCATCGCATGAATTATTGGCACTAATAAAGACATTTTGTGGGCGGTAGGGGTTCTAGTGACAAAAGGTGTGCACAAACGACGCTCCATTTCGCGAATACTTTTTATTTTCAAGCCCTTCCTAAGAAGTACCTACCTGCGGGGCTTTCGTGACAGGATTTCATATAATTTTTTTAGTCCCATTAATTTGAGTTAAATAAGCCCGGTGTGAATAGGTTAATTATGCGAAAGCGGATCTTTTTTATTTTTTTGTTTCGCTGTGCACATAATAAATATATGTAGTATTATATTCGTAAGGTGGATTGTAAATTATAATCACGAGTTGATCAAGGTAGGTACTTTTGTTTCCTATTGCAATATGAACAAAGTAATTTTAATCGCATTATATTATTTATAATACACTTTGATTAAATAATGTTCCTTTTCCGTGATTAAATATTATATCAAATAACTCTTTTGTAAACGTCAAAACTTTGTTAGAATTTAATTTACTATAAGAGCCATATCTCATTAGGATGCCATGGCAGCGACGCCAGCAGCGCTGCCATGGCTACCCTTGGCGTGGCGTCGCCGCCAAGCCGTCGCCAAGTAAGGTAGGTTTAGGTACGTTGTAATACAACATAGAATTTGATACGTTTCGATTGGCGTCGGTGCCATAGCATCCTAACGAGATAGGGTTCTTAAAATACTTTTTAATTTTGTTTTTTTGGTAGGTACTTATATTCACATAAATGTAGTTTGAAGATAACCGTTTATTACATAATTAAACACCTAATACAAAAATAGTAAAACATAAACTTTTAGAGAACTGAAATTAGCTCACATGGAAAACTAGCACTCATTCGCATAGCATGCTTTGTCAGCTGCCCACAAGATAATGCCTAATTAGCTACACTGAAATAGCTAAAAAGTAATACTTTTATTGTAGCATTTTGTTTTTGACGAGAGACTCTACTAAGTGTCTTTCCGGTTCTTCTCAGCAGAGTCTGCTTTCCCAACCAATGGTGGTAGAGTCTTGACTTTGACATTTCACAGACCTACCTGCACAGAGCATATTTAAACATAAAGCAGTATTCAATAGGCGGATTTCTAGATGCTTCCGCATTCATGTACAATATACCAATACGTAAGCATATGAAGTATAAGCTAACCAACTATCATTATTTGCACAACAAGGCTGATAGCAGTCGATCAAAAGTCAGCTCACGAAAGTTTCGTATACAAACCACTCTTGCAATACAAATGTCCTCATATCTATACGGCACTCCGTTTTAGATCGTTCTCGCTCGAATACTCGGATACAGAGGCTGGATTATTCCAAATAAGGCCATATCGATTTTACCCGCGTCAGCTTTTCATGTGTAGCTTTACACTGTTACATAACAATTCATAACTTTTATATCCGACTGTATCAGGAGTAAAAGTGATAATAATTTTATAGGAGACTTATGTAAGCAGTGGATGTCTATTTTTTATATAATATATAAAAATCAATTTTATTGTTGTTCGTTAGTCTGGCTAAAAGTCAAAAATGCCTTGATCGTTATGATTTTTTTTTGTTTTAGAAATAAAAAAAGAGAAAACCTAAAAGACCAGCTGAAAAAATCAAAATGGTTAGTTTTCTATAATAGGAATCGCCACTTTGGATTATCTACTTTTTAATATATGGCGGGAAAGAAGCTGCGAGTAAAAACTTGTCGAAGTATCTAGAAGGAGGGTGGCTGTTTTTCGGTATATTTGACATCGCCTGTAGTCTAAATGATGATGATCATAAAATTTTAATAAATTTTGTTTTGTTAGATTCGCCTTATCCACCTGTGAAAATGACTCCAGTAGAGCTAGGATGCGCGCCACGAGAAAATTTTGTCTACATTTTACTCGTGAATCTCTAGAGATTCACATAGACTACGAGTAAACGTGTAGACAAAATTTTCTCGTGGCGCGCATGTTAGGTGGGTGATATCGCAAGAAAGGTCATAATATAGTGGTTTTTAAACTCCGCACGCAAGAACTCTTTGTTTTTCCGTGATATAAAGCAGCCTATATCGCTCTCCAAGTTTTCATCTTTAACCATGTTAAAAATCACGTCAATCTGTTGCTTCCAAAACTAAACATAAAAAAAACAACTACCAAAGAAGAAATATTTTCACATTTAGGCCACAATAGATTTTATTTGTGATAGTTGTTCTACATATTTCATGAAGCCTTGGTTGTATTAGCGATAAATGCATTTGAGTGTGTCGCAAAGCTTAAGCTCTAGTACTTACTCGTTTCTCGATTCCTCGTAATGTGCGCTAATAGTATTGGTACGCCAGAAATCGACACCATTTCCAAAATCCATCCGATTTACCTCCATTAATCGGCTCGTATTTGTACAGCTGTACGGCACTACAGTTTAGATTGTTCACGGTCGAATTCACGGGTAGGTACAGGGGCGAGGACCGAGGTTCACTTCAAATACAGCGAAATCGATTTCAGCGTCAGTTTTCAGTCGAATACACTGTGTTCAAATAAATCGAGCTGTATCACGTTCGTGAAAGCGCCCGGTTATTTGATTCCACGTCTAACGTGAAATGTAAAATGTGATGTTAATTTATTTATACTTTTATTATAGTAGGTATGGTCTGATGTGTTTATTGGGTGCTTACTTTTAAAGTACCTAAACTAGCCGATTTCGTTTGCATGAATTTTCCGGAACTCTGATTTCCTGGTAAAGAAAGTAACTTTGTTGTAAGATTCAGTTCTCAGAAGTTGAGCTGTGAAAAGGTAGCAAACAGACAGACATAATATAAGTTACGTTCGCATTTTTTATAGACTAGATTTTTCCCACGGTTTCGTCCGTGCGATTTAGGTTTATCAAAACTCTTTTAATTTCCTAGAATAAAAGTAGCTTATGTTTCCGTGACCGCCAAGAAAGTTTTTTCTATGAAGAAATAAATACATATACCTACCTGTCTATAATAAAAATCCCGATAAAATAGGTTCAGTCTTTCTTATGAGTTTAACTAGTGATTTAGAAATTCAGGATTGACACTACCAAGCATCAAACAGAATTTTTATTTATTGGTATGTGTAGATGTATTGATTAGCTTTCATATTGTTGCAATGAAAAATAACGAAACGTCTTTTTATTTTTCAGGTAAGAGCGGAACAGCTGAATGGGTGAGAGTTTTATTTAGTACTAGGGACACCTTAAACTTTTCGACGTGGGTTTTGTTAAATTTTATGTATTGATATGTAATGTGTGTCGAAGTACTAAAATGCGGTAATTTACGGAAGGTTCGCACTTGGCAACCCTAATGCGAGTTGACATGTGTGAACTTTATGACGGTCTTTATTGTCCACAGCGTTCTTCGCTGCTTGCTAATGACCGCTATTTCAGTGTGGCGGCTAACCGCTGTATTCCTAGTCCTAGTAACATAAATCAAACCAGACAAATCACCTATTAGGCTTATTGATTCTTGGACTATTATGGTATGTATACCTACAGAGTACAGACGTTTAAAATATAGAAAAGGTTATATTAAAAGATAACTTTTTTTCATAAATTTTTTTGGATGCCAATCAATTTTACAATGTTTTATTTTGGCAACTTAAATTAAAGCTAGGGTTGTAATCGCGCCGTAGTTTCCATCCGATTCAAACTCAGTCGCGAATTATTTTGTTTATGGTCACAAACTTGATTGAATTGACTATATGGAATATGGATTGACAGGTCTAAAAGTAATATCCTTTTGTGCAGGAAGCACTACAGACCAGACAGCAATACGAATGTTAAGATCTGCCATTTTAGCTTAGTTTAGAGATGTGAATCCACTTTGTTTCTGCTTTTTCGTTTGAAATCGTTGCTTTATCTTAAACGCGCTAAAGTTAAGAGTGTATGGGATCAGAATCCGATTTCGATAGATTAATCGCTAATCGCAATGGCTGCGTTGGTAACTTTTACAAAGCCAGTGTATCTCACGCATGGCTGAGTCTGTTACAAAGCGCTGTTCACAACTTTATGCTCGATATAATCTTTACGAAATATTATAACCATATTAGAGCAATCCCACACGGCGTATTGCGGTGTCGCTGCATTGTCAGTGGTATGCCACACAGTAGCTGATACGTTTAAGTTCATATTTAAAGCTATCTCGAACCCTGCCTGCTTTTGATATGGATTAATTAAAAAGAAAAAGATATTTACCTAAATGCGATGCCACACATCGCGGCATCCTTAATAGAAAAAGCCGTGGTAGGTATACCATTCTACTTGCAGTACCTAATATTATTGTAACTTTCAACGCTCACCGCTTTAGCAGGTGGCATACTCCGACAAAATCTCTTCGGCGCGGCGCGGCGTGGCCCGTGTGGCAGTGCTCTTGGTGTATTATGTCTGCTTCTAGACGCAAATGGTTGGAAGATATAAGAAAGAAAAACGGTTCTTATAATGACGAATTCTCATAATGACTTTGAACAACACATGATGAAAATGAATGAATTAGCTGAATAGTAAAAAAAAAAGAAATTACTTTGGTGGATAGATAAGTACTTATAATTATGTACACTTTTAATAAAAACGTAATCATCATTTATTTTAATTGCTAGCGATAGCCTGTGCCTAAAGCTATACCTATCAACACCGAACAAATTGTTTCGTATGGTATGGTTATCTGCATTTGCAGCTGCTACATATATTTAAACTGACTTAAGTCTAAATAACAGAGACCTTTCTTATCTCGGTATTGACCTTATCAACGCGCTGTCGCCTCCAATAAGTTGCTCTATCGGATTTTATACGAACCGTGACATTGTGATAGTAATGTTTTTAATAGAAATACTAAAATATAATATAATAAGACTGAATTTTGTCCCTGCATTCTTTAGTGCTTACGCTAACTTTTCGTGCCAAATCTGCTGTTATTTTAAGCAAAATGGGTTTCTAACGGATGGTAGCGTAAAGCCATTTACGTGGGGAAAATAAAGGCTAAATCTATGCAAACAAGCTGCCCAATATGTTAGGTATACACGCCCCGTAACATATTTTGGTATCTGAAGTGGGATAACAGTTACTATCCTTTTTTATATTTGTTCGATGACATTGTTATTCTTAAGAAACTAACTCAATTTTTAATTCAAAATAGAATACAAAAATCCAATTTAGGAGATTTTTCGTGGACATGATAAGTTAATCATTTAATATAAACTTTTTTTATCTTAAGCTAGGAATTCGTGAGATTAAGATAAATTGAAAAATATAGATACATAATATAATTAATCGGATTACTCGTAGGCAAGGAACAAACATAATAAGAATCAATTTATTTCATAAACAAAGATTAGACACACTTATTTATAGTAAGATACAAAATTCGGTTACTTAGAACAGCAACTGACAAAAATCTAGTTTTTGCTTGATTGTTGTTGCTAATTAACTTAACTAAAAATAGTAAATTAAAAAAATATGTAATGTGAAAAATCGCTAGCCAGCTTAAAAATGAAATAACAATTTATAAATACACGATCGAAAAAATTGATTAAAATATACCCGAGGATTACAGTCAGCATTTTAAAAATGCAGTCGAAATTAAAGCAAACAGGCCCGATCGCAATTTGTTTGTGTAGTAGGTATTCGACAATCCAAACAGTCGTGCTCATGTCCAAATAAATTCAACAGAAGAGAAATATTTTTGCGTCGTATTTAATATTTTTTATTGCGTAAATTGTAATGTGAGGAATTATTACTTATCTCGATGGATTGAGTCATGGTGTCAAATATCCTAATAATTAAAGTAAATATTTGAACGTTTTAAAGACAAAGGCTTACAGTAGGTATGTGTTGGTTGAATATCATCTGAAGTTTTGGTATCTATTTTTGTTTTATTTGTTAAATGTATCTTGACATTAAAAGCAATTTGTCATAAAACAAAATATAGACGAGTCCTTAGTTTCTTTATACGTATGAACCGATTTCGAAAAAAAATTGTCAAAGAGATAGCTTGCTATCGGAACAAGGATAGTATACTTTTCGTTCTCAAAATCAAAAAGTTTCCACGCGATTTTTAAAAATTCTGATTCAAACCTTTCTTACATAACATACCAAGTCCTGGCCAAGACAAAAAGTTGAGATGATTTCAAATCGATTGGATATTTATTATTAAAGATACGTTTCCTACTTAATATCTGGATAACATCCTCGACTTTCAATCTGTAGATGTTGGATTTACCGGCTAATACCGGCGGTAATTTGGCTTTAAGTGTGTACGAGGAGCCGTCAGCAAATGAAAATAAATAAATAACGAACAAAATCTACGATTCCATCGGTACGTGAGACCGTAAACCGAAAGCAGTCGTTGATGGGTGATTGATTCATTCCAGTGTAGATAAAGTCACGTTTACAGCCGACATTTTATTGTTTCTACGGCATTAAAGAGTCGAAATGGCATCGCAGGGTTGCCTAATACCTATTCCTTGGAAAAATTTAACTTATTACTAACGACCTCTTACGCAGTGGTTAGCGTTTTGAATCTATAAAGGGAAGGTTCCGGGTTTGAATCTCGGTGGTGGTAACTGGCAAATTTCGACACCTATTCTAAATTGGGTATTTGACTGAAATTTAAAAGCTCTATAGTTCGAAACTAGATTGTGTTATAATATTAAAAACCTTATTTAGTCATTTAAGGTAACAAACATATGTAAAAAAAAATACCCAATTGTCTCTGATCTGGTGGGAGGCTTTAGGGTTAAATGTCATCCTATCGGCAAAGTCGTGCCGCATAGCGATTTACCGTACCCGTACGATTCGATGTAGAAACTGATTAAAGATACGGGTTCTGCATCTCAAATTGTATAGTTACTACTAGATGAGTATACGCAGTCAATAACATTCCTAGAATTTATAAATTCGCTACATAGGGTTATGGTTTATCTATTGTTTTTTCCTCATCCATATTTGGAAGTTAAACGACCGAACTCCAAACCGCCAATAAATAAGGCGCAATTTTAATTTAATACATGCGTAGTTTATTTGTTAACGCAATCTAAGTTCTCCATTCAATGGATTTAAAATATAATTTAAATAAAATTTAAACGTCAATTCTATGATTGCCGAGTGAAGTTTTGATCGTAGAATTTGGCATCCTGACAGTTATTGTATTGAAAATCAGTCAAAACATCAAAATTCGTTGATTTAAATGGAGGAATCAAATTTTTTATGGTGAAATTGATACATGAGATTTACATATATTCGTAACTAGCTGACCCGGTAAACGTTGTTTTGCCAAAAAAAAATTCGGGGTGGACCACCCTTATCAAAACCTATATGTTAAAACCTTCCACAGATATTTCGAGATCAAAATTAGCCGAATCGGTCCAGCCATTCTCGAGTTTTAACGAGACGAACGAACAGCAATCCATTTATATATATATACCTATATATAGAATAGATACATAATATATGTATGTTGAGTAGGTAAAATAGAATTAAATATTAAAGCTACTAATAGCGACTAACGCCTAAATTCACCGTCTAAATTCAACATGGACATTACTAACGGCAGGTCTATGATAATAGGGTTGCATAATTGATTTTCCCTTTCCCGTTAGCATAATAGACTGTAATAGATTCCAGATAAGGGCTGTATTTAGGTGGGGCTACGATGGCACACGGATTAAGTCTTAGATACATAGTAGTTTATAACGATTGTCTCGATTTATTATCGCTTTAAGATTATTGCAGAAAAGTTCTCACATAATCAGTTGTACATACACTACATGTTACTTAATTTGTAAGTCTCATACCCGTTTTCATCGACAAATATTAAAAATTTAAAGTGTTTGTTTGTTGGTTTGTCCTTTAATAACACTGTAACGATACAACGGATTTTAAATTCTACTAGCATTTGCCCGCGGCTTCGCTCACGTTAAGTTCGATTCGGTTCGGTTGAATTTTCAAAAATCCTTTCTGAACGGATATCTACGTCATAATAGCTATTTGTATGACCAGCCATATCCGTCCAGTGATTTGAGCTGTGCGTTGATAGATCAGTCAGTAAGTCGCCTTCTCCTATAATATTTTTTAGATATAACCGAAGCACTCACTACTGCACTCCTAGTGTTTTTATAGCGAATACATGCTTTGATCCATATAATTTAAAATTAAAAGAGCATTTTTCAACACGTTTTTATTCATTAGTATCAAAAAAAGAGGGAGAGCACGAGAAAGAAATGTACATAACAGAATTTAGTTGGCAAATATTAAACACGTAGGATACATTTGGCAACCCTGATCATTGTATAATAGCTTTGTATAATAGGCACCTTCCTAATGACGCCGTATTTATGGTCTGGTTTTAAATAACGTCGGCGAATGAATAATCTCCCTCTCTCGGCGATAAATCACCTCGTATTATTCTAATATCTTAGGCTTCATTCATAAAATTAATATTATTATAGTGAAACATGATTTATCGCGAGCTTGTATTTGATCAAATTATATTGTAGCGTCTACATGCTACATTAATCGATATAAGACTAGTCACATATTAGGAAACGAACCATTAGGTATATCCGCACTCAGCGCATAATCACTTTTGTTGCAATACAACCATAATTGGATGGAAAATCCGTAAACTATCCATACTATTGTTTCACGGGTTGTCGCAATGTTAAAACGGGCTTATTAAATAAGCCGTCATTAAATTGCCTTTGTCTCAACTTTGCTTCCATCTTTCCCTTACCAGTGATGATGCAGACGCCATGTCGACCAATGAACAAAGATAAAAGTTTAAAAATTGTAACCCGACTATGGAAAACTGGATGTCATATTTATTTTATTCATATAAAATGTAGCCCATGCCACCCGGACGATCATAATAATGAATCGATTGACGCTTCATTCATCAAAATCGGTTCAATAGTTTATTCGCTACGGTGGAACATTCGTAAATAGTCACAGACATTTAAACATAGACTGCGAAAATAATAGTAACCCTTCAATTTGGCTTTGCAGTGTTCGGCTAAAAACTGAAAATCGCACATTTTCGTTTTCTATAGTTGAGGTAAATGCGTTGCGTGCGTCTCTTGCGGCTTTGCATGTCGAAACTTTGTATGCGAACAACTTTATCGTGCGCTTGTAATACATTCTAGACGCTACATTTCTCGATATAAAAGAGAAACTTATTAGAAATACATTTATTCAATAAAAAGAGAACTCATAGAATATTAAAGCGAGACTTCTTAGAATATTATTATAGACATCTTTTGATGTTTGATATTCTTATTTCAACGAGGCCAACCCTCTTTCATGTTATTATTATTTTTCTTCATAAATGTAATAAGCCCTGGAAGGAAGCTCGCATTCGAGAATCCTTTGTATTGGCTTCCCCTGACACAGAGCTTCATAACAATGTCAGAGAATATAACAACTTTAAACCCATTTAATAAAATTGCTTTTTAACCCTCGACGCGCGACGGAAAAGAGGGGTGTTATAAGTTTGATGTGCGTATGTGTGTGGATCTGTGAATCTGCGTGTCTGTCTGTACTCTGTATACTCGTAGCTCTCGAACAAATGGATCGATTTTGATGAGGTTTTTTTCAGTTTGCAAGTTTTGCTAGGGATTATAGTGATCGTAATGCTTAACTATAATTTATGAAGATCTGCGCAGGCGTTTGAAGAACATAAGCACATTTCCTACTTGATTAAAGGGCTTAATTGATTTAAAATTTGCCGTAAGATTTCTACGGATTATTTGCAAGCATGATAATCTTGAGCTGATGCTACTTTTGGGGTGCTACGAGGGAACAGACAGACACACAGATGTACACGTCAAACAACACCCCTCTTTTTTGTCGGGGTTTAAAAACTTAATTTATTGAGCCCTTTGGTAACACTGTGAATTATGATTGAAAAATGCGCCACTCGTAAAGCATTTTTTTAAGCATTTGTAATTTTCATAGGTCATAAAATTGTAATTAGGCTTTAGCTTGTGTTAAAGAACTTAAAGATTTTTTGTATGGCGTTACGAAACTATTCACCGGAACGGATGTAGCAAAAAATTAAACGGCTACGTTTTAACTGCGTTTTTTACTGATTTCAAGTCTGGTGATCACGAAAATGCAGCTGTAGTTTTAACTGACTATGGCTAAGCCAAAAGGGAGGGTTATGACTTTAGCAATCTATGTATGTGACTATTTAAGAATGTTCCACCGTAGCGAATAAACTACTGAGCTGATTTTGATGGATGAAGTGTCTATCGAGTCGTCACTATACCCCGGCTACGTTTTTTAGAACAATATCGATGTGATCCATATTACATCCAATTTTCCGAAGTCGGGTTACAGTTTTTTTTAACTTATATCCTTGTTTTATTATAATTTAATTTGTTTTACTCCTAATATTGTTTTTAGAGATAAGCTGATTAGCTTAAATAGTTGCCGCTTTTCTTGCAATATAATTTATCGATAAATCCATACGTAATATTATCAATGATTTATAAGAGAAAATGCTTAGATCAAATTCACTGATGTCGGACATTTTATTGTCAATCAATCCCTCGGGAACCCTGTTTTTTCCTTCACTCTTCAGGCCCCTAAATATACCCATACACTTATCACATACATTTGTTGCATCGTTGCCGAGTTATTGAAGGAAAAAAAAAACACGCTTCCGAATTTATATATTAGCATTAAACTGCTCTCCTAAAAAAACACCAATCTTGTGATAGCATTGTTCCTTGGAAATCCTAAATCGACGCAAATGAAGTAGCGGGTATCAGCTAGTTTAAGTTATAATGCAAAGACAAATACTTGAGAAGAAAAGATTCCCAAGTTTTAATATTATGTCAAGAACTCAACGAAATTATATCTGTCTTATCACTATCAAATCACTTATCAAATCGATCGGAACATTGTTTAGTCATCACGTCAAAGGAAACGATGCGAAACTATTGTAATCGATTATGCGCTATCTTTTAGATAATTATTTTTAAATATATTTACGCAAGTCATCAGTACATGATATCAACCACTTGCTATCAGATATTTTATACGTATTCTTTTGGACTTTTCGTTTTTGGATGGACCTAATGTAGACGCAGTGGTGAAAAAAAGAATAGTCTTTAGACTTTTAGTGCAGCGGTGAATACTTAATTGTATAAGCCGCAGTATAGGTCGCCCCCAGATTGATCGAATTGGGAAATTATAATATAGTCATCATGATTGTTTAGAAGACTTTTAAGGGGGCCATAGTTGGGGACGAATAAATTGATAGAAAAAATTCCTCGTGCGCACAAAATAGACCTACATGTGGTTCAGTATGTCATCAAATCAGAAATGAGGAGATCTGTGTAAGAACTAGAGTAACTAACACAGGTAGTTCAACGAGTCGCATAGCTAAAGCCGATGCCTACGTGCTGGAAAGCCAGCATCGAAAAGCGCAGTGTTTAAAGACGACAAGAAGCCGCATGGAGCTGCTGGATATAAGTGGCGTAAGACCGAGACATCTTTAATTCCCTACAAAGTCCCGTTGTGGTCATTTATTGGGCTGACAAATAATGGCTGTGACCTGTCTTAGCTTAGCCTAGGTAGGTATTATGAGGTAAGTTAGAAACTTATAATAATATAAAAAAATATTTAAAAAAAACCGACTTCAAACGCCACTTAAAAGTATAAAATAATTTTAGTTTGTACACGTATGTTGAAGTCGGGCCAGCGTCGCGCATCGGTTTCATCGTTTCTATTTAGGCCCGTCCGTCTCACGGGCTAATTCAACAAGTATACCGGCCTGATAGTATTTACGATTTAATAATTTTAGTTTGTATACGTATTCAAGTCGGACGGGCTTAAAATATAGAAACGATGATACCATTGCGCAACGCTGGCCCGACTTCAACATACGTGTACAAACTAAAATTATTTTATACTTTTAAGTGGCGTTTGAAGTCGGTTTTTTTTAAATATTTTTTTATATTATTATTTTAAGCTTTTTAGTGTGTAGCTTCATGGGACCAATTCACTAGACCATTTGTTTTGCTCCTTCAAAAAAGTATTGAAATATATTATTCCAAATAGAAATTTAGCATATGTATGTATGCTATGAAGTTTGCATGGTTAAAATCCTACACACACTCTGATCACGAGCGATTTGCTCTTATTCAATGAGGAGTTCCATCCTATATCTCCGAAGATATTCATCAGATCTTCACCAAACTTAAATGGGACCAACCCGACGATATGCTCTTTTTAAATAAAAAAAATTTATTGAAATCGGTTCAGATTTGACAGAGTTATAGAGTAACATCGTCAAAAATTCGGTTAAAAAAATTATATTGAAATGCCGAATAGAAAAGCATTATGTATGTATGCTATGAAGAATGCATGGTTAAAATCCGACACACACTCTGATCACGAGCGATTTGCTCTTATTCATTGAGGAGTTCCGTCCTCCATCTCCGAAGATATTCACCAGATCTTCACCAAATTTAAATGGGACCAACCTGACGATACGTCCTTTCAAATAAAAAAAAAATTATTAAAATCGGTTCAGATTTGACGGAGTTATGGAGTAACATCGCCAAAAAATAAAAATAAAAATAAAAAAAAAAAACATATGCGTCGAATTGAGAACCTCCTTTTTTTTTGAAATCGGTTAAAAATATAGGTATTACCTACTGCTAATGTATAGCGCATTCCTTGTAGATTACAATGAAAAGCTAACTTTAATCGAAATTAAAAAAAAGTTTTATTACGAAAGCAAACAAAAGCAATCTGAAAAGGCTAGTCAAATAACAATAGAACAGGATGTGTGCAAGCGTTTAAGTACACGTAAAAAGCGGAGGCGAACCCGCCGGGAAGGCCATTTGCCCAGTCAACCTTACAAACCCGCATTATAGACTGTATCCTGAAAGGAATAGAGTTGCAATTACAATGTGAACCTGCAATTCTAGGGATGGAATGGCCGGCTGCACTAAGAGCGTCTGTGTCCACATTTCCACATTCAATGCATTCGAGTCTGTATTACAAAGGAGATAAGGGTTATTGATGTTTGCATGTTTGGATTGTAGTAGGAAATTGGTAGGAGATCGCGGGACGCTCGCCGCACTTTGATTACACGTTCGAGACACTAACTGCCGTCTTCTAGCTTGAGAATGTTTAGCGTCGCAGTCGTTTTAGTGATTTTAGCTCTGAATTGGTAAGCATCGGGTTTGTCACACGAAGTCTTTGATCTAAAGGACTTGTGAGTTATATGAATAGGTGTACAGTTTACTGTTAACTTTTTTTTAAATTCAAACGAAGGGGAGGTTGTATCTTACATGCTCATTGCTCTCCCTTTATATTATCCAAGCGTGAAATAAAAGAAGAGTTTTCATCACAATCTACCTTATACCTACTCGCTCAAAGCGTTTTACGTTGTCTTTCTTCATGAAATACCCTTCCGAAAACAATTTCCTAACTCTTACTACACGATTTTCAGAAAA
This sequence comes from Hipparchia sbordonii, assembly GCA_038048805.1. Taxonomy (NCBI): domain Eukaryota; kingdom Metazoa; phylum Arthropoda; class Insecta; order Lepidoptera; family Nymphalidae; genus Hipparchia; species Hipparchia sbordonii. The sequence continues at coordinate 3,744,121 of CM076113.1, forward strand.
TGGTTTCATAATGTTGTAGATTCACATTTGGTTTCTAGTTTAATAAAATTCACCTATCTCTAAATAGTATAAAACAAAATGTTTGTGCGATATTCTTCTAAACTGTTTTCGATTTTGATAAATTTTTCTTTTTCATTTTTAGAGAGTTATTTCCAAAAGGTTTTTAAAATGTATAATCCCACATCTAAATTTTATTCAAAGTAGAGAAAAGTCGATATTTTGTGATAAAGAATATAGGTTCCACTTTATAAAAAAGTTTCGCTCATATCGTATTTGCGATATTCCAGTGAGCCATGGAAGCAGTACTAAAGCCAATGTCAACAGAAGTAGCGCAATAATTAATAATGTACATACTCATAAATATACATTCAGTATATCACTCTACTTACATATTTTGCTTGTTCCAATAAATCGGTACATGACATCTAACATTTTTTTCTCTACATTAGAATTACACAGCAAGAATGATTATGCAGCAAGACTTGACGCAAAATATGACATAGGTAGGTACTATTTTTTGCTTGAAAGTTAAAAAGCATTAGGTACTTAATTAAAATTTCTGTTGCAGCTTGCAAAAAACTCTAATTTACGAGGTAGTACTTAATATAAATTAACAATTTTGTCAAATAATTTTCTATCCTATTAATAGCAGATAACTTATCTTTTCAAATCTTAATTTAAAAATTCTTTCTTTTTATTTAGCCGTCAATCGACTAACTAAGTACATAAAGTTAGTATTCTTTAGTAAGGAATAGTAACTTTATGAGTGTCATACTTACACCAAAATGGCACAAACTCTCTAGCTATATTATTAATTTAGATTCGAGGTGTTTTGGGGTGTTTGTTTTTTGATCGAGGTAATTTTTCTAAAGTTAAAATTTTAATAAAGAACAATCCCTACAGGCTACACTGTAATTAGATTTAAGGAGCGAAAGATGCTCAAGAACCTACTATTTATTAACATAGAAAAATCTTTTAAAGAAGCGCAATGCGTAGAATTATATGAAAGTAAAATTTACGAGCATTATTCACAGACCTGCATAAAGTTTAAACAATATTATTACCACGCATTTACTGTTTGATACGTAGCGATTCATTATCGGTCCAATGGACTATAAATTATATTGAAGCAGTAATAAGAGAGCCCGAGCTAATCGAGCTTCACAGATTATATCTACACTGCGTATAGACAAGATTATATCTCTGGTATTAAATTAATTGTCGTTCGTTGTTAATGTTTTCATTGGATATTTAATGTGAATTTGTACTGGCAATTGCAGTTAATTTGCAAATACGAGAGTTAATTTAATTACTTATCTGTTATTAATTAATTACATTATTTTACACAAAAACGCCATTTTTTTAACAAATACGCAGAGATTTTAGACCCGTCCAACAAGCGTTTTGACATAGGTATTCTTGGATTTTACTGGATTAAATGCTGAAAATAAGTTGGGCAGAAACTCCGATTCTTTTTGATTTATTTTTGTTGTTCTATAAGTATCTTCGAAAACAGTTATTTTGAACATTCCACGCAAATCTTTAGTTTTGCCTGTCACTCTCCAGGTCCTAAACTATATCCATTCTAAAAATCACGTCGATCCGTTGCTAAGTTGCTACGTGCCTGAAGGACAAACCACTTTCACATTTTTGATATTTGTTGAAATGTACGCATAACTTTCTATAGATAAACTTACATTCCAGAAAATATATTAATTGTACTAGAATAGATATTACGTATTTCGAACATTTTATGAAACTCGATAAAATAAAAATGTATTGGTAGAGTAGAGAGCCATTTAAAAATTCAATATACCAGCAACGAATATTTTAACATCAATTTTGTTTGCCTCGCGAGGAAAATACACGTAGCTTTTCACCGAAATGTATTTTAGCTTTCCATTGAAAACATAATTTCAATATCTTATCCAAGAAACTAAGTGCTCATATAATAACTAGGCACCTATATTAAATAATACTTCTACTTGATACTTATTGAGAGGTGACATAGACCAATACCATCTCAAGCGATTGACATCCACTGATGGGCATAGATTTCTTGAAAGGATTTCCACAGAACCATGCTCTTGCGTCGGCATTATAAGGCGACTACCAGCGACTTGGTTGATATCGTTCGTTCATAATAGGAGGTGTTTCAATGCTGGGCTATACCTAAGGGGGCCATTCGAGCATCTTGGAACCTCCAACCACTAGCAATTACTTCCATTACCACTTACTTCATCTTAAATCATGAACATGTACAACTCTAGCTCTACTATGCGGCCTTCCTCAAACTATAACGTCGTTAACCAACATTTGGCCAAATGCGTTTTTTTAATGCTATCTTACTTAAAAAAAATCTCTATTGGTCCATCTAATCGGTATTCTCCTTACAGCTGTAGTTTTTGATTTAGCGATATGAAAAATATCGTTTATTAGTCATCAAAAGGTGTCATTTCTTTGTAAATTGCCGCTTTTTGGATCATAGCTCCAAATATGTTTTTGGTAGTTAGCAACATTTTAGCTTTAGGACGGTAGATAGAATGCCCTCACTTCTAATTTAATCCCACAGGGAAGTGCATAATAGCTCTCTTCATAGCAGAATGACCCCATTGTGAGGAGACCCATAGATAGTTGGGGACCATTCTTACTAATAATAATCAAGTACTTTTATTAGTGGTTAATACATAATGGGTGTTTAATGTTATAAGATCTTACCCTAAAGTACCAGCATAACATAAAATATAACTAAGAAAACTAAAAGAGGACGTATCGCATATAAAACTGCTTACAGCGTTTCACGCGTTTTATGCTCTTCAGTAAAACAACAATGTATCAACAAAGAGAACCGTTTATAATGCCGGTTTAAAATTTTAAGACTGCAATTTACCAGCAGCGAACGCCTGAGAACTTGCAACACAGATGCCGTGATGTAATTCACTTTGTAGCTACTAGCTAGCTACTGTTGCTGTTATCTAATGACGATTGCTTTTTATGTCTTGTGCCGACGAACGATCTGGGAATTGTAACTGTTTTAATGTTTTTCGATTGTTTGTTTTTGGGAAGAATCACGTAAATAGACGATAGCGTATTGGGTAATTTCAGATTCTTATTAACCGACTTCCAAAGAGGAGGAGGTTATCCAATTGGCCGGTATCTTTTTCTTTTTGTAAATCAATCGACTTGTATCCATCGGGTACGTGCAACTCATTCGATGTTGTTTGTCCGAAAAGTAGACTCAAAGTTCGAGGACTGATGGTGGATTATGGATCAATAGCAAATTAATGATGACTTATGAAATCTTCTTTCCAAACCGGTGTTAAGAGTCTTAACTTGTACTAAGTGCTATAATTATTGGCCTACATGACACAGATAAAGAATTTATTCAGCTTCAAAACACAATAAAATGAAAATGAAACAGTCTATAAGATTAAAATTCAAACAAAAAGAAAAATTATAAAGGGCAAAATATAAATGCTTGAAAGAAAAAACTAACTAAATACTTTTAATCACATAATGATTTTAGGGCACATGGCTTACGGCCACGGGCCACACCGTCCAAATGTGCCCCTAATTACCTGCCCTACTTCAGTCTAATCCTAATCGCCCACTACCGTTAATTAATGGCTCGCTACGGTTTTGATTACCCTATTCACATAACTGCTAAGTTTTAGAACGGAAATATACTTTACAACTTTGTAACACCTGGCTCATAGAATAGAATAGAATATAAAAGTTTTTTATTCCAATAAATAAACTTTTGCAAAGTGCTTTTGAATCGTCAAGTAGTGAATCTACCACTTAGTTTAGCCTAATGCTATTCCAACCGTAAAGAACCACCAAGAAACTCGGCGGTTGCTCTTTATAAATCTTATGTTGTCAGTTTACAGCTTTAAATGCTCAAAGGTTTACAGTTAAGAGGAAATGCGGGCGGTCTTTTCTACATAGAAACGCTCTTGTCTTTTGTCTTTCTGGTTTTTGACAGTAAAGCAATGATTTTTACAGTTAAATTAATGGAATTATTTAAGTTGAAATTAAATTATTAGTTTGTATAAAGGCAAGTCTAAAATCACCAGCTTAAATCTATGTCCCTACGTCCCTACTAATAAATGCGAAATTCTGTCTGTCTGCTTTCACACTTGCTTGATATAGACAAATTGGGCCTTGGGAAAGGAGTAAAGGACAAAGGCTATACTTTGTGTGAAAAATTAACTAATCAACGATCTTAATAGATGCCTACCATAAAAGAATTTTTATGTAAAACCTAGATCAACGCGAACGAAGTCGCGGGCAATAGCTAGTTCTACTACTCGTACCTATAACGAGAAACACACAACAAACACCCGAAGCACGATGAATGGTTAGATTCCCGCCTTCATTAATATCCCAGACTCCAATACATTTCTGATTACACAAAATAATAAATATACAACTGCCAAGTTTTATAGTTTATGTAATGAATAACGCTCGTAAATTTAAATTGCTTTTCATCAGCGTGTAATCGGCGTATATGTTACCGGCTATATGTAATGTGTGTATTTAATTATAGCGCCGCGTGGTGCTATGTAACTTTGTAAGTTGTAGCTTGTAACTGTTATAAGATCTCTCTCTCGTATTCTTCATTATTGAGAATCGGATTACGAGGTTCCTACATTTATGTTTAACGATTATATCTTTTGGATGGATTTAGTTTTTGAAAATCCCGTGCGAACTCCTTTATTTTCCGAAATGAAAAGTAGCCTCTGTCACTCTCCAGATCCTCAACATACTCTTTTACCCATGCAAATAATCACTTCAATCCGTTGTTCTGTTGCGGAGTGATTGACGGACAAACCAACAAACAAACTCTTTCGCATTTATGTTTGTAGTGAGTCACATTATTTAAAATATATTGTTAAAATAACCGAGGTTGACCAAAATCGGGTTTCAAAATTCACTGTCCAGTTACCGACTAGAACCAACGTTGCTTACCCGTACTGTTATATAATATATAACTATATGTATACTATTTTCCTTAATAAGAATTTGAATCAAATTCCTTTTTTAAAAAGAATATTTATTATTGAAGCCTCACCACTTCACCTATTTGAGTTCTAAATGAGCCTAAGCGCAGCTTAGACCTACCGATAAAAATAGCCTGCATAGTGTATTGTTCATTAATATAAATCCCGACTTGTTATTACGTAAGTTTCCACTTTAAACTACTAAGTATCATCCACTTAACTGTTTTCGTCAGAGCAGAGATTTTTAATCAGAAGCTTTGTTTCTGAGAAATTATATAAGAGAAATTTTGCTTAAACTCGTAACCACTTCTAAGCTGAAACTTTGTTCTTCTTCGCCAAATTAATAAAAGTTTTAATTGAATCCTAACGGAAAGCAATTTTCCTCGAGTGTCAAGCTAAAGAATCTGTTGTCTTTGATAACAAAACCGACAGACCTCCTTCTATTGTTCATACTCTCACCAGAAAGACGATCTCCTTTTATTTTAACGACTTTGGAATTTTTGCATTTCTTATTTTCTCAACGTTTGTCTTAAGCTTTGTACCCATTTCAGTAGTCTTAAGTCGAACGTCCTCGACTTGAGGTAGAATGAGGTTGCTCTCAAGGAATATGTCTGTTTGTACATCTGTTTTTGCAATAAGGCACAGTATTTAGCCTCAATAGCCCAACGGTTAAAGGTGCGGACTGAAAAAAAAACTGACCTCATGCTAAGGTAGATTGAGGCAGTTAAATCACACTTTATTCCCACTAGAATTCATAATAAAAGTTTCAGGTGAAATTCGAAATTGCTCTTGATTCAAGAAGGTACGAGTAACCTCTTGAAAAACCCTTTTCTCAAGTTATTTCTCTTACTTTTAGTCTATTTTATTTTCATCGATAGAAGTTTTTGCCAGCTGTGGGACCAGTGTGGACTAACAGATAGTAGCTACTTTCGTCAGGGTAGAATTTATGTCCCTAATAAGACCCTCTTTCCCTTGGGACTTAGATTTATTACGATTTAAAGTGCCTACTACTTGTTTACCTTCAGATTTAAGAATACGAGCCAAATATGCCAAATTTCAATAATGTAATTTCGCGGTAATATAATTTGAAAGCGGTTTTACCGTTAAAATTAGTGATAATCACAGTGGCAAATATATTTTTAGACATAACTTATTTCTCTATACATTTATATTTCATTTTATTCTTTTACTCCACTCACATTTATTTAACAAAAACTAATAAATCGTAGCAATAACCGACTCACTTCCGCTTTCCGGACACGCCTCGACAATCTACTTTTCTATATAAATGTAACTCATTTCTACTTCATTCGGATTTTGCGCCACTATCTTTTCCTCTAATTTTTTATCATGTCGTATTTTGTGTCATAGTAGCTAAGGAATATGTCGTCAAAAATACAATCTCTAGTCTACTTTCTTTATCACTTACTTTAACTTTTTTTGTTGAATATGTTTGTTTTGTACTTATTGTCATCTTTCAAAGTTTTCTTTCATCAGTGCAATTTCAGATATTCTTTTTGCTTTTTAAGCTTTTGTATTACTTTGAAGGTCTCTCGTTTCTTTTAGTTGATTTACATTTGAAATGAATACAGCCATAGGAATTTATAATTATAGAAAATCATCATTTAATTCATAAAAATTAATATCAGCCGAAGCTTATGTATTTACGTTTAGGTATATCCTGCAGTTAAACAATAATTACTTCAATAAGATAATTATGCACTAGGAATAAAGTTATTTTGACTTTACTAAGAACTAATTTCTTAATCAAAACTTTACAATTGTGTTGGTAGACGTCGTTAATATCAAAATCTTGGAATTAAATTATTTCAGGACACGAGGTCTAAGTTCGTGGCGGACCACTTATAGTATCTATAAAATATAATAGAGATATCCAACATTTCATTTCGAGGCACGCTTGCACAATTCTCTTGCTTTTCCGCTTAAGTTAGCTTTTCTTATATTTCTCTCGTGATATTCTTATCCTGATACTTTTTCACGATTGCGTGAAAGTATTGATAAATTGTATCAATACTGGTGGCTACGTTACGAGTCACGTGCTAGCAATTCCTTTGTTCTGCGCTGCGTCGAGTTTTCGAGGAAACGATACTGGATTTGTTAAGGTTTTCATTGTTAAAGAATTTCTAGAAACTTCACTCTATATGACACTTATGACTCTTAGTCGTATGTTCCTGAAACTAGAAATGATCATGAAATATGGAAATCCCTATAAGAGATTAAGGTATATCGATCAATTGAAATTCATGTGTTTGAGATTATAACGACCACAAAATAAAAACGAACGACGAAAAGTGAGTTTTAATACCAAAATGTTCGTATTCTAAATTAATAAGCAATGAGATAAAATTTGTACATAATGGAATAAGAACTTACTTTTAATAATTCACACTAATAATAACTGGAAAACCGTTTAAGAATGTTTAAGTAAAAAATAAAAGCAATTCCTTCTGTTGAACATTAGATTTATTATATCAAACGACACCTCCCGGCCCTTTGAAGTCGCTAGAAAGGAAAATAAATTCCCATTAAGCTTTTAATTAAAACGTTGAAACTTTATAATACCCAAATGTCTTTGAACACAAAGAATTTTGTATCAAGCAACGAACGATGTTTATCAGAAAATTAAATGAGAATTTATGTAATAACTGGAAACATTTCAAATTATATTTTACGGTAGCTACAATAGTATTTTATAAACGAAATTAATGTTTAAGTAATTAAATTATTTAAGCCTGGCCGAAGTTTTCTTAAAAGACTGACTGGTTTGGCTAGAAACAGAAGTTGAGGATTCTAATCCCAATTCCCTAATCCAGTGTTACTAGGACTTCATAGATGTGATAGAATTACGAGTAGAGTACCCATAGAAAAACAAAAAAAAAAATGCAACAGTAAAGTGACAAAAACATACAGCTATAAATACGTAAGGAACTCATAAGTCTAATTATATGCCTAGTGAAAATAAATGTACGAGAGTCCGTAGTTAGTACGTATTTGTGTATGTTCAAACTTCAATAGCTGTTCGTACGGTTCGTTAATAGGATTAATATTAAATGAAACATGATCAGATATGGTGTAAAAGCTATTAGTGGAAGCCGTAGAGGGCCGTGTGATCTCCTCTTAATCCCGTGGACGCGGATAACAACGCTAACAATGTGATAAAGCCGCTCGGCACACGTCGCACTCCCTCGCAATAACTATAAACTATCAACCACAAAAGTCTGCCATCTTGTAGCTGGAGTCGATGAAATATCCACCTCTCGCTCACACCCCCTGGGGAGCTGTACTTGTCTCCCTTCCACCCCAACTTGTGCAGACGAGCGTCAAGAACGCGGGGGAACTGATCATATCCCTATGCGGTTTGTCCCGTTCCTATCAATTTAACAGTCTTCTATAAGAGCATCGGTTTCGATATTCGTTGCTCAACTTGTTGGCATGCATTCAAAGAGTACGTTTTAAGTATTTCACATTTCATCATTTATTTAATGTAATCATTCTTATTTATTTTTATTAGTCACCTCTGGATATTATCTTTGTGCCACTTCTATTAAACCTAAATAGAAAGTTATGATTATATTTATTTTAACCATTGATCAGTTTTATAAACGAATGAAGTCGATGTATACGTAGATAACTTATTAAAGTGATACTGTACGAAAAATTATGTTTACGGGATTTGTTCATCCTTACTTATGAAATTCGAGAATTTGCAGAGTCTAGAGAGGATAGTCTTCTTTTAAAAATATACTCTTATGTCATTAACATAATTATCAAATACGAAAATGAAACTTTAATGCTCTGTGCAGCCAACTGCAAATAGTTATGTAAACAATTTTGAAGAAGCTTATAATACAGCGCTCGTCTGCGTAACTTCGTCCTTTGAATACCTCCTCAGCTTTGTATTCTCCTGGTATTGGACTTTAAATTACAAGAATTAATCCAAACGGGTGCTTTGCATCCTGAGGAATGAGTGGTGCTTACTTTATGTAATTTATGTGATTTTTTTCTCGCGTTCAAAAGAGATTGTACCTTGACTGAAACAATATTTAGTTCACTGACGTTATTTATAAAACATGAATAAAATAAACGCTCCGTTATTATTCAGCAATCGATTAAAAAGTAATTCTTTTTGCGTTGTGAACAATAGTACATTATTGCAAAGGCAGGGAAGTAGGCAATTGCAGGTCGAGTATGAGTTTGAAGGCCGAGCCGTAGGCGAGGACTTCACTAAATACGAGACAGGCAATTGCCATTTCCCGCCGAGGCATATATAGTGCTTTTCTCAAAAGAATGCAGGGAAATAAAACACTTTATATTATACATCCAAATCCATCCGCCATTTTGGTTTAAATCTGGTGGAGTACAATCATTCTCCATTTCACTCTCTGAACCGTTGGAACTCATTTTAATTATTATTAAATTTATATTTATTAAGTAGGTATGTAAATAACAAATCAAGACGAATTTTCAGCTTTGCCGCCAATTTTTTTTTTATCATCTGTGCCGACAGGCAAACGCATTTGTGGCTATACAGCCACGTAAACGCAATTTGTACTAAGCAAAGAGACTATGGTATGCCAAGAATGACAACCAAAGAGATCCGATCATAGAGTATTTAGTAACCCCAGCACGTTAGTTTCATACTGTTGTATGAAACGGCATTATTGTTTTTTTTTTTAATATTGCAGGAGCTTTGTAATGATGACAAAGCTCCTGCAATATTTAAAAAAAAAACAAAAACTGTTTCGCGGAGCGTTGTAATGTTCCAAATTCAAAAAACGCTCTTACAATGGATTTAATTTTCTTTGTCCGACAATTCGATACTTCGCGTGTTCTTTTTTCGAAAATAATGACAATATTTCCATGCATGTTTGAGAAAAGACTCTTTAATTAACAGAAACAACGACACGCTCGATCAAGCGAGAATATACGCGGCGAGCGCTATTATTGAGCACAATATGTTTAATATTTGAGAGAGTCGTAAACGTTTTTCAACGCATTATTACTTCGTGTGTTTCTTTTGTGCTCTTTGTATTTTCAATTTTATATAGGGACGTTTTTATTTGGTAAATTACGTGGAAATACTGACACATCATTTACGTTCAGGTTCTGAAAGGCTAATAAAATCAGCTGTAGAAAACTAAAAATAAGACATTCGATTGATTTACTAATTTGTTGTCTCTTTCGGATTTGGAAATCAGTAACTTGTAATAAGCTGGTTTGGTAGTTTGATTGAATAGCGTTTCAAAGAATAGGAGAATTTAAACTACGTCGCAAGTAGATATTTGATGTTATGTTCAAGCGCAAGCATAACCTCAGTACATATAATATCCTCACATATCGACCTCGAATCTGAGATAAAGTGATGCTAATATGCTATACTCGTAAATGTGCAGTGTATACAGACTAGTAATACAATATTTAGCGATTCAACTTCTCAATAATTAGTATGGCGATCACAAAGCACTTTCTCAATGGCGCGCTGTAGAATGAATTATTTATGTAGGCGGGTGGGAAGCCAAGGCTCGACTCGGTGCTCACCATTTCTTTGTCATAAATTATCCTTTTTTCCTTCTTTTGTGGTCGCTGTTGTCACATCAGATGTCCACTACTGGACATAGTTGCTTGTAAGGGTTACAATAAACTGTCTTGTGCCGCTTGTATTCAGTGGCTCTCTGTAACTTGTTGTTATTGTTCATATTTTGTTGACTTTATGTCACTAACTTTCCTTTCTGTCACTAACTGCCCTTTCCGTTTATTGTTAGTCCGAACCATTGAAAGAATAGAATACAAAATTTTCTAGGTCTAACAAGGGAAAAGTCTCAAAGAAATAAAGGGAATTCTATGTATAATTGTAATTCAGAAGAAAAAGCACAACCTTACAAATTTTACACTGTCTTTTCCATTTACGTTGACATTGACAGAATTATTTCGGACCAATCCGCAGTACAAAGGGTCATAGAGAAGCAACAACAACAAAGTGCTTTTGATTCATCAAGTGAATCTAAGACAACGAGTGGTTCATAGTTCGGAATGCCTTGCCAACCTAAATAAACCAAGAAGGCGTTTGCCTCTTTAAAAAACAAATTCAAATAACAATATTATGTTTTGTACATAATCTGGCACATTTGATTGGATCACGTAGAGAAACTCCAAACATTTATTTCTCTCCATTGTCCGCTGAATGATATGAGTTTTTTGGGCCCGTTGTTAGACATCATTTTGTCTCAGAGACGAGCGACGTATGTATGCTGCACAATCGCTTTGATATATTGCTATTGATTATGGCCTGACGACATGACTGACGTGCATTAGCACAAATGTCACGAATATTATGGGATGTAAAATGTAGAATGAGTTTCTTAATAAAGAACGCATTAAATCTTTATTCAATGCAAATTTTTATGGCACAGAAATTGCAAAGCGATATAATATAGGTTTTAATTGAAAGCTCCAATGTTATTGCCAGTAATGTATTTTAACTGCCCCTGTATGCCAACCAAAAGACAAATCTTGTGGGTAGCATGTTCGACTGCGGATGACGAGGTCCCGGGTTTGATTCTCAAGTAATTCTCAGTACCGGAGTTAGGAAGTTGGCGTATCGGATTTCTATCTATCGGACTATGAGAGCGAGGGAATAGAGAGTGCACCTGTGTTTGCGCACTCACTCGTGGACTATATTATCGCCAGCGCAGATGGCTAGTCTCTGAGGAGGTTGGCCGCCGTGACCGGATTCGGTCGCGAGGACATTGGTTTTAAAGCGGCGAAGGCGGGTCTCGGTCGACGTGTTGGCAAACTGTTAATCAATTACACACACCGCTGGTCTGCGCGCTTTTTCCGCAGCGGTAATGGATACCGCAGCACAAGTATTGGTAATGAGTGCGGTTGTGTACACGAGGCGCTCGGGTTCGCGCATGGATGCCTCGCCGAGTGCGGGGCTGAGCTACGCTCTGCTCGTGTGCACTCGGCTGTTATTTTTTATTCGCGCATGTGTTGCTGGCTTTGTGCTCCCCCGACGCGAGCCGCGTGGCGTGGAAGTCGCCATTTTTTCGAGACGAGCTCGGTTTGCGTGCTTGGAGTTCGTTTTTTCGCCCTCTTTCGATTTTATTGTTTTCGTTTTGTAATTTAAGCGTTATTATGGTTTACTACACATCTCGTCCAAAGCTCTTGATATTATACATATTTTGCTTATATTACGTCGCCGTTCTAGTTTTTTTGCTCATCTATTAAAGCAATTTGTCCGTTAATTAAAGATTCGATCGGGCATCAATTTATATCGCTTAATGTATATAAATGGAGGGATTCAGCCGTCGACGGCTCTCGAATTAGCATAAGGACGCAGAATTTAACTCGTCCGCCCAAATAAAGACGGAAAGTCATTTCCATATGTAAATCTCGTTTCGTTTTCAAGTAGGGTTATCAAGCTGCAAACTGCAAAGCTGCAATACCCAGTTATGGGCACACATTCCACTAACTGTATTTTAAGTTCCACTAAGAACATGTCTAACTCTTAATAAAACAACGACCGAATCCAAACTCGTAAACTTTCGGGAATCGACGCAATTCTATAGGTACCTCATATTTACTTACTAGATGACTTATTTTTTTAAGCTGTTATAAAATCAGCTGTTGCTACATCACCTATTAATAGTTAAATCGTTTCTTTGTAAACGTTTATTTATAGAATTACGTGTTTTACGTAAGGTCGATCGAAGAACATGACTTATCATACATCTAAGTTCATTGTCGTAGTTAAACAGATACTGTACCTAGGGAATAAAAGTTAGATATGCCATTCTGGAGTTCAAATTTTTACTTACATAAGCTTTCTTTTACTTGCGACAGACTTGTACCTACATACTTATTTTGCCATGGATGGATAAACGTTTACTTTGGATCGGCAGCCCATATTATGATAAAATAACATTATTGTTATACTTAGTTGCATTGTTAGTCGTAAATGTTGCTTCTCGTAAAAAATAAGTACTTACTGAAATTCTGGTTATAATCTTCTCAGCAGATTATGATTTCCAAAATGGTTGTAGTTTTCAAATTATTAAGTAATTAATGTTAATATATTTAATAAATCAGTCCTGGTAAAATGTTTTAGGATATCAGGATCGATTATTTATCTGTGTTCCATGCTGTGTTTCGCATAAATATACTATCCTTAATCTGTAGTATTACAACTCTTTGTGGGTCTTCTCATTGTATTTACATTTTGATGAATAAAACATCTATCTATCTATGTGCCTTCTGCATATTAAAATTAAAATTGATGTATTTCACATACCTTATGACTCTTCCATCGGTTCGAAAAGCAGATTCTGCTGAGAAAACATGGCAAGAAATTATTGTCTTTATTTAATATCTTTAAGTGGCAGCCCTACAATGTAAAATACGTATTTGCTTTATTACAAACGGCTTAATGATACTTACACGGCTTGTAAGTGCCCTCGGGTGTTCTGTGAACTCTATTTGTCATTCAGAGCTCGTAATATAAAGGCTATGTTGTATCTCTGTCGTATAATATGGACACAGCTCTATCTTTAGGTACGAGAAAATGGTTTGTAACAAATCATTATTTAGGGCCTATTTGAATATCGCCAAGTTAACTTTGACGTTTCGACAGATTGTAAATACAAAAACTGTCAAAACGTTTATTGTTAAAAGTTATTTACCAAATGTAAATGAGTATAAATAATACATTATGTGGAGTAATAATGTCATTTTTATGTTTCATGACAAAATATATTTGACGTTGCATCTATAAAAGTAGAAATAAGCTGTTTGACTTGTATGCAGAAAAAAAATATAATTATTCCCCCGCGTTTATTGAATATGTAAGAAATTATTCTAAATTGTTTAAAAATGTGTGCATACAAGCAAAGTCACTTCACATAAAACAAAAAATTGTCAATTCTGATAATAAAATTAAAACAACATGGGGCATCATTGGCGATGAAATGAATAACCATAAGGTGCATAATAATAATAAATTTGAGCTTAAAATTGATAATCATGTAATTAACTCCGATATAGAAGTTGTAAATACATTTGAGAACTTTTTCAAAAATATTCCAATTACCACAACCAGTTCTCTAAATTCCTCGCCGGCAGAAGCCTATCGTCTTCTAAGAAGCAATGTCTCTGAGTGCAATAAGTTATTTAGGTTTGAACACGTTACCCCATATGACATAGTCAAAACATTTAAATCTTTACAAAATAAGAAAACAGCAGATCTATGGGGGATATCAGTTAAAATAATTCATAATGTAATTGATATTATTGCGCCGTATCTTGCTTTAATTTTTAATAAATCAGTAGATTCTGGATCTTTTCCAGATCTTATGAAATGTAGTAAGCTAATACCGCTTTTTAAATCGGGCAGCAAAAGTGACCCGAATAACTACAGGCCAATTTCAATTTTGCCAACTCTCAGCAAGATATTCGAAAAAATAATGCTCCACCAACTGCTTTTACACTTTAATTTAAATAAACTCCTACACACTGAGCAGTATGGTTTTACAAAGGGTCGATCAACAACCGATGCAGCCGCAAGGCTATTACAACACATATTCGATGCGTGGGAGAACTCACAGAATGCCATTGGTATTTTCTGTGATTTGTCAAAGGCATTCGACTGCGTTGATCACGAGACTCTTTTGCTTAAACTGAGCCACTATGGCATTAAAGATTTTGCACTTAGTCTCATTGCGTCTTATCTCAGCAACCGAGTACAAAGAGTATGTGTCAATGATGTAAAATCATCCGGATCAGCCTCAGTAATGGGTGTACCCCAGGGTTCTATTCTAGGTCCATTCATGTTTTTGGTCTACATAAATGATTTACCACATTTTGTCCAAAATACTTGCGATATTGTACTATTTGCTGATGATACGTCTTTAATTTTTAAAGTCGATAGGATGAAAGACAATTTTGACGATGTAAATAATGCATTATCTCAAGTTTCTGAATGGTTTACGGCAAATAATCTCCTTTTAAATGCTAAAAAAACAAAGTGTGTTGAGTTTTTATTACCTAACACGAGAACTGTCAGTAAAAATTTAAAGATAAATAATGAACCTTTGAAAACTGAGGACTCCACAGTGTTTTTGGGGTTAACCCTGGATTCAAAGCTACAATGGGGCACCCATATAGCAACGCTTGCTGGCAAACTTAGCTCTGCTGCTTACGCTGTTAGGAAGATTCGACAGTTGACTGACATAGAAACTGCAAAAATTGTTTATTTTGCATATTTCCATAGTATTATGTCATACGGAATCTTAGTATGGGGTAAGGCAGCCGATATTGGAAAAATTTTTGTTTTGCAGAAGAGGGCAATCCGCGCAATCTATAATTTGAGGCCGCGGGATTCCCTTCGAGAAAGATTTAAAGAGATAGGCATTCTTACAGTAGCTTCACAATATATTTATAACAACATAATATTTGTCAGACAAAACATTTTGAGTTACAAAAAAAAGAGTGATTTGTCCGATAGACCAAGTAGAAATCCAAATAGGCTCATGTTTCCTGGGCTGCGCCTCAAGAGGGTCCAAAAGACATTTGTGAGAATGGGCGTGACGTTTTACAATAAAATTCCACAGTCAATCTTAGACTTGCCTCTACACAAGTTTAAGAAATCAATTAAATCTGCTCTCATGAAAAAAGCATATTATACAATTGAAGACTATGTAAATGATAAAAAAGCGTGGATATAATTCGCTCCAGTGATTCATAAGACAGTAATAACTATCCTGTGTTCAATAAAAATTGTAAATTTTTTTATTTTTTTTGAAAAGAGCAACCGCCGAGTTTCTTACTGGCTCTTCTCGGCAGGAAAGGCATTCCGAACCAGTGGTAGATTCATTGACGATTCAAAAGTGCTTGTAAAAGTTTATTTGAATAAAAAATATTTCTATTTCTATTTCTATTTCTGTTTATTGCCACTGGCATTTATATTTATTTTATTTTAATTAAGAATTTAAGATTTACTCGATGTTTTTTTTTTATACAATGGTATTGGGTTTATAACTTTTAATAAAGATTATATTATTATTGTTTGTTCGTCAGTTAAAGATTATATGACGATGGTGAAAATGAAATATCCTTTGTGTTATAAAATATGACATTTTATTTCTGTCTTTGATTATTCAATTTAGTTTTCTTCAGAAATTTCAATAGATAGCAAATTTTTCAACGGATACGTCGGTTTTTAAGATTCACACGCTCAAAATAATGTTTGTATGTTTATGTTGCAAATATCATAAAGCAGCATCAGCGTAACAGTCGTAAACCAAGAAATTATATTTCCAAAAGCAATTGATGTTGTCCTAATGACCGCATATTAATATGTAGCTGAGGGTTAAATACATTCAAAACTGCGGTCCGCGATCGCAATATTAACATAAACGAGGCCCGTTTGCCCGCTTAAATACGAAATAATTGATACTTATCATTGCTTTTTATTAGTAACAGGTTTAATTAATTTTGCAAATAATTACGCTTTGCACGCGAGCCACATTCTACGTGATTATATTTTAACCCTCAATATATTTTAAAATAAACATTAATTATAAAATTTTATTTAGTCCGGGAGGTGGTGACACTGAAAGTGCTCTTATATATATTATTATTATAAATAATATATGTTTTCCATGTATTATCCATTATAGATTATTATGTTTTATAAAGTTCCATCATATATTATTAGTATAAAGTTGTACCTATTAGTATATTTAGATTAATGTTTCAATGTCGACGATGGTGTACAGAAAAACTCGAATGAGTTTATGATTACACCAAGCTGTAAAACTTGTAAAAATTGTTGTGAAATAAATAAAAAAATAAAATAATAAAAAAAAAACATGCATTTTTAATTTTTGTATATAAATTGATTTTATAATTTTTTTAATTTTTGTATATAATTTGATTGATATTATAATTGTGATTGGTACAACATAAGCTCGGTGTGACAGAATTTGTCCTGGCAATAGTATTTTTTATATTAACTAGACGATGCCCGCGACTTCATCCGCGTGGATCAAGGTTTTTCAATTCTCATGGGAACTCTGTAATTTTCCGGGATAAAATGTAACCTATGTTTTAATCCTGGGTATGAGCTATCTCCATTTTAAATTTAAGCTAAATCGGTTCATTCGTTGTGGCGTGAAGGAGTAACAAACATACATACACACACAAACTTTCGATATTATAAGTGTGATGATGTGAAGTATGATGTGATACTGTGATGAGCAATAGTATTTTTGCACAAACATGGAAATTAATAATTGTAAGTGGACCATTTTATTGCACATTTTATGTATTTTAAGAAAAAATTGATCTGAAAACTGCCATCGTGGCATAAAAGTCTGTCACATTTTTTTCTACCTACTAAGGTATGATTTAATGATCTTTTAATTTACATGCAAAATTTGAAAATCAGTGTAAGTAAACTTTTAGTAACACCGGCTCCCCACCTATTATGAAAATACGTGTTGCGGCGAGCTTGTACGCGTTACATATTAAATTATTATAATTTATTAAACACGAGCGCACTTCAAATGATTCATTTACTGTTTCGCCCAATTTGTTTGGCTACAAATTCCTTTGATTTTATTAAAGCGTATCTACTAAAATTAATATTGTAAATTCGCAATCACTCACTGGAAATATTCAGTAGCTAATATTTTCTTTTCAAAACGCAAATAAATCGGTGATATTTGTAGTGAGAGACATCTACTTTATATTTAGCTTATAGTACCTACCTAAGTTTCTCTCCGCGACTTCACGCTAAATTCATACGTTGCTGCGTGATTGAAGGAAAACCCAACAAACAAACAGACATCGTCGTCATCAACCGATAGACGTTCATTAGGTACTGGACATACTCGTAAGTTTCTTGTTCGGACTTTCATATATCGTGGTCCTACGCCGCCATGTACATTGTACATATCCAAAAGACCCTGTCCTCGTTCAATATCATCTTTGCAACACTGCCCTTAGCAAAGTTAGCAGTGCGAAGTCGCCACGATAAGTACAAACTAAATAATTTAGTCGTAGCCTACAAAATAGCAACGTTCTGCGCTCGTGACAGGCGTTAATAAAAGCAAGCATAGATGTAAGGTACTTAGTTTAAAGCACGCTATTTATAGAGTGTAGGACATACGAATAGGAACCATATAACACGGAAACCTCTCGTATACTTGACCCGCTTACGCCGGCATACGGACAGCTTTCTTAACGTTTTCCAATATTTACACCGCGTTGCACCACACCTTCTCGCTTTATGCCCATGTTTACTACATCTTTGTCATGGCTTGGTACTTAAAAAGGCATAGGATTTACGAGCGGAATTACACGGGTACACACTATAAATTCACATACGATATCCATATTTAAATCTCAGTTTGTTTCTTTACGCCTCAACTATTCAACTTAATAACTGTTATTGTAATATTTACATTTAGATATTTTCAAGCATTATCATGTTTTAGAGGATTTAATCCTTTATTAATAACTCTGGTCCTTTTCGAAGTCACAACTCACATTGAATTAAGAGACGATTTTGAGACTAGATGACTAGTATTCCATTTTTCCTCCAAATTAAATGTCAAGCTTGTATTAGAAGTAGATTAAACGACGACGGCATTTGAGTTTCAGTCAGTTGAGCTGTTAGGACTTGTTATTTCATGTTTACAGTTAAATTAGATTTAAATACATATTTCAATCTAATAATAATCATTTGTTTAACTTTCCGCAATGACAAGCCGCATCTCATTTTAGAATAACGCTTATGTTAATATCGTTGTTAGTGTAACGTTATATATCGTTACTGAATTAAATAAATGCTTGCAAGAAGATCACAGAATATGAATATATTGTAATAAATTAATATATTATTATTTAAATGAAATCACTGTAATATACTCGAACTCACTGACGTCTATTATTCAGTTTATTCCTCATGCTATTCGTATGTTAATTGGAATTGACACAAATATGTTTAATGTTCTTCTAAACGGTCATTTGCTGATTAAATTCTCACTTCATATAACAAATAAATAGTAATAAATCAGTCAGTTAAATTAATACATTATTTTCTCTACTTAACGTTCGCGTCATCTTTATTATACGTTTTCAGCGTCTAATTGCATGGCATTTGTTAATGTCAATTGGAACGGACACAACGTTATTTATAGCGAGATTTATACTGTGAATTAATATATCCCCTGCAAAAGGAAACCCGTTTGAAGACTTTTTAATGCCAAGTACCTACAGTTGATGTAGATATCACATTATAGGTGGTAATCGATGGAATAATGCTTTTATGGCGATAATAGCGTCGCATTTTTTATGGTCTTTCCTTTTTAATGTCGATAGCATAACGGCGTTTTAGCATTCATAGACCAAATTTTTGGCCATGTTACTCCGTCAAATCTGGACCAATGTAGGACAGCAGCCTCTCCAGTGTTAATCATAGATTAATTATAGAGCTCAGTGCAGTCGGCCCATACTGGGCACAGGTCTCTCAGAATGCGAGGGACCCCTAAGCTTAGATCATAGTCCACCATGGCCATGTGCGAATTGGCTCACTTCACACGCCTTTCACACAGAATGTTTTCCTTCACCGCGATAATATACTTGTTTAAAATGCACATAACTCCGAAAAGTTAGATGGAATTCGAACTCGGCACTGCCGACAAGCAGGCCGCGAAGTTTACCACTAGGATATCATCCCTTACGACGAAAAAATACGATTTTCAGTTCATACTTATAGCATTGTTTTTATAGCAGAGTTCCTTACGGTCCGGAAGATCCAATTCCCTGAATGTATTTTCAAATTTAATCTGTGAAATATTGGAAGAATTTTTTTTAATAGAATCTTTTGGGAGTTTCAACATCTTTTAGCGTAATAGTCTTTGAAGTTCTAATTTCTTTTGAGTACCTACCTACCGGCGGCGGTCCCTACAATTACGAATTCATTTAAATTCAGTTATATTTAGTTTTTCAAGCGCCCTATTGGCTTTTTTAACTAACTTTTTTTCATGAATTGTATATGTTTAATTAGTTAGTTAGGTATATTAAATTTAAAATGATTGTGATGTTAATGGAGTCGATAAAGACCATATTTTTTTAAAATATATGTATATAGCGCTTGACTGCAATCTTACTTGATAGTAAGTGAAGATGCAGCTTAAGGTGGAGCGCGCTTGCCTAGGAGGTCTGTCTATTCACTCTTGATTTAAAGGTACCTAAGTTAAAGTTACTTAGAAAAACGGAAGCCGGAAGAGCATTCCAAGTTTTTGCGATGCGTATAAGGAACGAGAAAGCAAGGCGCTTAGGTTTCTAAACATGCACTGCTATAATAAAATATGATAGTAGTATTTTGTTAAAAAGTATCCTAGATAATATAAATAATAAAACTTTGAATACTCAAAGATATAAGAACTATGAAAGATAAAACGACAACCACGGAAATATGTAAAATACCTATTTAAATACATATTTAAACGCAATATTTTTGTCACGTTAGCGTTGTTTACTTCAAAAGCTTGAACTGTAACTTACAGTAGGGCTTCATAGATCAGGTTAATCATTAAAGCCTAGGCTATAACGTCTTTATGTCAGGTGTTATTAACATTATTAATGATCAGTCAAATTAGCTAACAATTTATAGTATAATTAGCGCGGCGCGTGTCAAAGGACAATATTAATAAGCAATCGCTTTATTAATGATTCAGCTATGTTCCTTTGATAGTACATCAAAGCCTCTTTGAATTTGATTACGGTAATGAGATGCTGCGAAACGCTGATGTCTCGATATCGATAATGATATAATATGTAGTTGCTTCAAAGTGATGGTAGGTAGTGAGATTTAGTTATGGGCACTAACATTAGTATGAAGACAGGGTGGTAATTTAAGATGGGTCAATATTAATTATAAGCAATCACACTATTATCCTATTATCACACTAATATTATAAAGGCGAAAGTTTGTATGTGTATGTGTGTGTGTGTATGTTTGTTACTCCTTCACGCCACAACGAATGAACCGATTTGGCTGAAATTTGGAATGAAGATACCTCATACCCAAAATTAAAACAAAGGCTACAGTTTATACAGTTTATCAGTTTATCGAAGTCGCGAGCATCGTCTAGTTATATTTATTTCAAGAAATATCCGGGTAACTAACTGTCTAACTGTATAATAAAATCTATTTGAACAAAATAAGAGTCGAGTAGGTATTGCCAAATCATTCATGATCGCTAAAAACATTTTGCTATTCAAATCCAAAACTTTCATTCAAATGGACTTATGCAAGCTCTTTTGAATATGAAATGCTGACTTCTGAAGAAGACTATTTAGTTTTAATGAGGAACTCAAAAATGCAGCTCTAAGTTAGTATCGCGCATATAAAAGCAACGTCACATTACGTAAGCAGGGTGTTAGCTGGGTGGGGGGAGGAGAAAAGGGGGGGGGGGGAGCTTAATTTGTTTTGCTGTAGAGCAGAGGCAGACACCCAGAGAAAACATTTCCGAACTCACTTTATCGTTTTACGCGAAGAGCTGAGCTTAGACTCTCTATGACAGTAACCCTTCTATAGAGAATTTCCAATATGGAAGTTCCATATTATTGTTTGATTTCGGTCATTATTTTATAAGCAAAAACAAAAAAGTTTTTTGTGACAGTAATTAATATTATATACATTGCAAAAGAGTGTGGAGTAGCGGGAGCATCTGGCTATCTCCCTTGGACAACCGCGTGATAATGGCGGTGACGTCACTCTCCATTCATGCATCCCTTTTTTGTATTTTTATTTTATATCTGAATTTTGAGTAGATCTGCCAGGTAGTCTAGGAAGTTATTCCAAATCTCAGTATTCGCCTTTTATTGTAATTCTAACTCTTATTGCCTACTGGTAATAAAATCCCAGGTCGCACCAGAAACTTACTTATTGGATTTTTTGTCCAGTAATAATCTTAATAGCAGACTGGAGTTTTGAAATTGGAAGTGTTATATCGCTGTGTCCCTGAGAGCACGTAAAGCCCTTGTTCCTGGTCCTACGTGTAATCTCTCTGTCGCATTGGCGCTTGCCGCGTCATCGAACTAATAATATTATATGCCTTTGCACACACTATTCGCACACTTGTGCACCATAATATCTTTGCTTGCTTGGATTGATTGACTCAGTAAGAAGTTTATTTTAAACAATCGTTAAGTACGTATCTATGAAAAGTTATCTTTGTGAAGTTTAAGAACCTCACAATTCCACCAATAGATTCTCGGACCACAGCATCGATGTATAAACCAGCTATTTCTCAGTTCTCCGTCGAATTGGACTCGTCATGCGCTTTCCTTGCACGCGCCACGCTCATAATTTCATTTTCTTCGCTGGGGTAACATGAAGCGACTGAGTTCATTTCATAACCTATATGACTCTCTGTCTCTTTCTTTCAAATTGAGAGTAAAAAGGACGTGTTTTTGGAGCTGATTTTCCTTCCGTCCACGTTGCCCCCATCGGAATTTCACCTCTACAACGGTCGTGCTAAACGAAGTTTTCGGTTGAATGTCTTTTTAATGGCTCTTTTAATAATATACGAGTATTTATTAAAGCTACATTTATTCGGAATCGAATTAAAGAAGAAAAAAGAAAAAACCTTAATTCTTGATTGCTCTTTTTGGCTTATAAAATTATGTTAGCAAAACAACATTGTAACAAAAGAAAAATGTTGATTTTTGTATTGGCCTCCGCTCTTCGTCCGTCTGTCAACGAGCTGGATCTCATGAACCGTAGTAGGTGTAGACACTTGAAATTTTTACAGTATGTATCGCTATAACAACAAATAATAATAATAAAAAGTTAAACATTAAAGAGGGTCTCCACACACAAAACTTTTGTTTTGACTCGATCTTAATAAATAAATTAGTAACTAGCTCGTGTTAAATCTTGTGCGATGGTATTGAACCCTTCGTGTGCTCGTCCGATTCGGACTTGGCCGATTTTATTTTTCAATTTCCATTTTGAATTGTTTGGCAATCGCTGCGAAGTTTTAGACCGTGTGAAAGAGATTTCGCAGTCGTAGAAGTTTTCTGGTTCATTTATTATCGCTATGTCGTCGCAGAGCCAATAAAGAGACGAGCTCCCGCCACTCGCCACCCTCCGGAGTCCGGACGATTTATGAGCCAAACTCGTTTTAATTCCGCTAACAGCACTCCCCCTAATTTAAATGTTAATTTTTAACAGTTTAGGGCTGTTTCGAGAGCTTCTTACGAGTTGTTTCCAGGCTGTTTGTCGGTTTTGTCTTTCAGAAAAATCTATGACGGATTGTGTATTTAATAAAATTATTAATTAATTGTCTTACTTTTAATTAAATATGGAGTAATTCCTGTTTCTACCAACGTTCCCTAACTTTTACGGGCTACCTGAGTTAGGTTAGGGTGACACTTTCTGTCAATTTCGTTTTCATGAACCTTTAGGGACACCTAAAGTTGGAAATAAAAACATTTGGTAAGAGATTGTATTTAGGGGCTACCTACAGGACTCCTTCCTAGGAGATTTAGGTATGGTTAGTGAAAACGGGGATTAGATTGCTAAAGAGTTGTGATTTGTACCATGCACGGTTTTGCCCAGAATGACCGCGCTGACCGCTAGTGAGCCGATACATAAGACGAGTCGCAAGGAACCGCTGGAAACAAACGGCGCAAGACCGAGACATGTGGAAGACCATGCAAGAGACCTTTGTTTGACAGTGTCTATTTATAAAGAGGAAGAGAAGACTCGTGAGTCGATTAGTGCGAGTTGCCAGTGATGACATGCAGTTTTGAGACAACTATGGGCATCTCTGGCTTTCATGGAAAAGCACAGAGCACTCAGCGGGCGATGGAGAGATGCTCGGAGTCTCTCCGTGTACATATCAGGAAATGAGTAGATCCGTAGCAGGTATAGGGGTAAGAAGGCACTTGGCAAATCTCTTACTAGATCAGGGATCGATGGATACAAAACCGCGTCCTACAAAAGATCACCGCGATCCAACAGTGGAAGTCGGTCGGTTGACAGCCACGATTAGGTTTAGTTATGGGTAAAATATTAATTCACACAAAGCTTCTGCCGTACCCAAGTAACAATTTCTTGTCCTATAGCAGCCCATAGAACGTTTCCTCTAACACCACTTAAGCACTGTAAAAGCAATAAGAAGGTCGTATAACGCTGATTTGGCGCAGTTATATCTCTATTTAGAGACATAGCGAAACTATAGCAGTTGTGCTTGGGACTTTTTTTTTCTATAAATTTGATATATTGGTGCCTTGTATGACAATTTGTTGACATACGAGGCACAATAAAGCTTTTATAGTTCTTTTTTATTCTGTAGCAGCGTTCGTAATTCCATTATAGTGCTATTATACTCTATAGAAAAGTACGTGATTCTTTTACTACGCTTTTCATTTTAATTTTTCACGGCAAGGTGGTCTACGTGTGTTTATACAAAAACAAAAAAATAAAAGGGATAAGGATTCCATCTTGCTGAGTTTAATGTCATCTTTTATTTAGACATGGATAAATTCGACCAATACTATAAAAACCACTTGGAACCAAAGTTTTACTGATAGAATAGCATTAGTTTTACTTATTATTTTCAATGCGCCCTAAATTAATTGAGTTTTTTAATTAAAATATTAATAAAAATAAATAAAATTAACCGTAGTTTCTGCTACACAGCCAAAAAGCGAATTTGGTTCTCTTTTAGGTTAACTATAGCACAAGTGACAAAAAATCTGCCGCCATTGACGTAAAATTAGGGTTCTTTATGACTAGTCTTGTCCCACATACTTAATTTTTGAATACATTTTTGTATCCAAGGAAGAAATAAAATAGGTAGGTAGGTAATCGTTGCTCATGATTGGTTTTCTTTCTCAGGTACTTACTAGTGGTTCGCCCCGAACTGAGACCTCGCGATATCCCATAATTCCCAAAAGTTTTAATTATATATTGTAATAATTAACTTTTAACATTAGACGCAATAAAAAAAATAGTTGACAAAACTGTTTTACTGACACAGCGCCATCTATTAGCATTATAGTGAAGCTATTAGCTTCACAATAATGCTAATAGATGGCGCATTAAAATTAAATAATTTCGTTTCTTTATACCATTTATCTAATTTTAGTATTTGTTGTTCAAGTACAGGATATAACTGAATTTTCAACCAAGTTTCATGTTCTAATATTCAGTAATTCAGAAGTTATAGGGCTCTGACAGACATTTAGACGGACACACTTCTCTGTCTAGTAGGCAAGCGCCCTAGTTGACTCAGAGAACTCGCTTCGCTCGTTCAATAATAAATATGCCCCTAGTAATGGATATTGATAAATTTCTAAAATTTGTTCTATAAAGGAAATAAAGGAATTAGCTATATTTCGCTGTTGTCTTAAAACAGAACAACCAAAACCATAATAGAAAACTTTGGTCATGTAATAGAGTCATGGTGACTTCTTCTTCAATGAGACTATAATAAACCCAACAAAGATAATTAAAACACTTTTTATTGTTATAAAAATGTCCCGAAAATCGTTTATAAAGCAAAACCGCTCTATAACAGTGTTGTTATGAGTAATTATGTACCATGTACTATAGCAGTGTTTTGTGGGACCACAATAGCGTCAAATTATTGTATTGTTGTGTCCTTCATCACTGCTAAAACGCCATACTTATAGCAGTTACCAGGAAAACTTTATAGTACTAATGGGGTACATAATAGTGAATTCAAACGCTGTTATACATTAATATAGCGCTATATTGTCTAAATTTGAGGTTTTTATAGAACTTGCCTATAACGGCTCTACAAAACGGTTTTGTAAACCTTTACATCCCCTGCTAAAAGGATAGTTTGGCTATATAAGCTTATAGAGCAAAAAAGTCATAGCAAATGCTTTTATATAACGGGTGGTTATCGCTACAACCTTTACACGATGTTAACTCAACCTTTTCGTGATGAATTCTTAAATTATAGTACCAAAATGTTACTTGGGTAATTACAATGTTGTGACTGTTTTAACCATTTAGTGTTCTTATAATACTATGTTTTAGTTCTATTGCCATAATTATTATTATTATATTAATAATTATGTTATTATATTAAATATTATATTCTTTATTGCCCGGATGTGACATTTAAATAAATTCCTAAAAAATTGGAGGATTGCCAGTTCGCTTACAAATAACTTAAATGTTTACAGAATGGACTATTGGAGGCAGTAAATCGTTTAAGCTTGCGTTTAAATTCCGCCAACAACATTCCTCACGATTAAATATTAACTTTTAACAATTAAGGGCCATTTCGCGGACTTGTTATGCGTGGTCGCGTGCCCAAGAATGGCGAAATTGCCTTTTAAAACAATTCGAACATAAGATAAAGTTTAACGATACGTCGGACCACTTAAAAACATAATTCGTGTTCACCTTTGCGTTTTATAATATGACCCTTAATAAATAAATAATTGAAATGTAAAATACTAGCTTTTGCTCCCGCGACTTCGTCCGCGTGGAATTAGATTTTGGGGTGGAATTTTCAAAAACTGTGACGCACGTACTTCTTTATTTTTAACTGAAAGCCCAAATACCAACTTTGATGGAAACAGCTTGAAAAATGACGGAGTTTCATATAAACTTCCATCCCCTATTTAAACCCCTTAGGGGTGGAATTTCCAATTATCCTTTCTTAGTGTGCGCCTACGTCATAAAAGGAACCAACTGTAAAAATTTCAAGTTTCTAACTTCAGTAGTTTAGGCTGTACGTTGATATCTCAGTCAGTCAGTCATTCAGTCAGTCAGTCAGTCAGGACTTTGAATTTTATATATATAGATTATGGAAATTTGGAAGAGTAGTTTAAAAAGTTTTCATGGGTTCTCACGCGTTGGAAAACATTAAAACCTAACTCTGATTCTTAAAACTTCGTTTGGATTTAGACCCAGTTTCATTAAGATTGGTTCTGATTGAGGCTTGAAAAGGTAACAAATAGACACAGACAATGAAATACATAGTAACATAGTTACTTTCGCATTAATTAGAAAGAATGCAGCTTAAATTAAAATGTGATGATATTTTACGAATGTTAATAATTGTTTCTATTGTGTCATTTCAACGTTTGCGAAGTAAAAGTAACTTGTGCCCTAAGGAGATATGGACAAAAGTAAATTATTACAGAAAATAAACACTGATAAATGTTCTACATTTCCATTTTATTCCTTGCAAAGCGCTCCCGTAATTGGAATGTTAATTTTTAACAATTAAGGCTATTTATTTTGCGAATTTGTTTTGAATAGATGGTTCGCAGCGCGCGTCCGAGATTTGTCTTTGTGAACAACCGGAACGTGATGAAATTTTACGATGAGGTCTCTGATATTAATTATGGTGGACAAATGAATTACTGAAAAGTTTTCTTGTTTTGGTTTTCCATAATATTAGAGGAATAAGATGTAAAAACCTCCTCTATAGTCGTCGTATCGAATCGCTATAGTCTGTTCGGTACAATGTGCTGCTGCATACTCTAGGTACATTGCTACTCTTCCGGTACTAGAAATACAGGAACAACACGCTAGCAGCACGTTGTGTGAAATTCAAAATATCTTTCTACTTATTACGGTTCATGAGTTACAGCCTGCTGACAGACAGTCGGACGGACGGACGTAAAGCGGATTATTATGTAATATTACACTCCTTACGCAACAAGTTTTTGTATTTTCATTATACAGCAATTATACAGTTACCAAGGTTTTAAGGTTTTTAAATTAATATTATATAAAACTTTTCAAATTAAGACATACGAAACTCAATATAGGCTCTAATTGGTGCCTGTTATAAATTAATTAACAGCGCAAACATTCATTGATTATAGAGTGCGAACTAAAAGTCAAGGATGTATACAAATTGATTATATTATGACACACTTTGCTTGTAAGTAAATATTATGTTAATTTTGTAAATGATATGTAAAACTCAATTTATGACGTTTTATTTAAGTTTAAACTTTTTAAATAATCCACCAAAACAGAAAAAAACTTGTGTGGTACAAAGTTTTCCTCGCGCTGTACCTACACTGCCGCTTTTCTATTGTTAGAAATTCAGGAACAACGAACCACCAATACGCAACACCATATATTATAAACTCTACCAAAAACCAAAATATACTCAAGGTTTTTATTTTACCGAATTATTTGAACTTTTAGGGTCGATAAGCAATATAGATAACTTTGTTAACTTTATGGCATCGTACATGTTATCTAATAATTAATTTATTTCGGCCCAAGTCATTGATTCTTGTACAAGAAAAATAGTTTTATTAAATTAATTATTCGTATAGGTATTAACAACAGGAATTACTTTTAATTGCAGTTTTTTCTTTCAGGTAAGTCAACGTTTTTCGGCGGCCATCTTCTACAATACGGTGCTTCCATAACAAACGTGAGATAATGTAAGTTTACGGCTGTTATTCGTTGATTATACTTAGATTTTTAATCTAACACCTTCAATTTATTATGTACCTAATAGACTAGCTGTCGGTCGTCATACAGGTTTTGTGGGAAATAAGTTCTCACCTATGATTGGGATTTGTCAGGTTCCTGGTATGGTATTTACATATGAGAATGAGAACATTCCCTCAATGACGTATTGTACACTCAAAAGATCTAAAAAACAAAGGTTGAAAGTTGTTTGAGAGAAATCCTATTTTCCTATTTTTATATTTAATGTTGTAAATGCGAAAGTTTGCATGTATGGATGTTTGTTACTCAATCACGCCGCAACGACTGAACCGATTTGGCTGATTTAGATTATTATAGTCAGGAATAACACATAGGCTACCTTTTATCCCGGAAAATAAGAGAGTTCCCGTGGAAATTAAATGCCTTAATCCACGCGAACGAAGTCGCGGGAATTAAGTAGTATTATAATAGTTCGCTTAACCATACTAATCCATACAATAAATATTGTAATTATTATACATTGAATATAATGTTAGTGCGTGCATAGAAATAGGGCACCCATTAGTGAGAAATTGGAATAATTACAATTTAATGGAATTTTGATTGGAAAGCCGTTAATCGTGGTTGGGATTAATTGTTATTTTATGTGGAAATGTTCAGTTTGGAATTAGAATAATGTTGTTTAATTAACATAAATTGTTTATCGACTTAATAAATATATGACGCATATTAATAATAGTAATCCTCGGCCCGCTACAAATATTTATTTGTGTAGTTGGTATATATTTATGTGTGTATTATTGCATAATTATTTATGTTTATTATATAATTCTTTGACCTTAAATGTATTTATATTGTACGAGGGTGTGAGAGTATGGGAAATAATAATTATAAAGTTTGCTTGTTTTTTTATACAAAATCGAACTAAATGAGGAATTATTTTCTGATTGTATAACCATTTTTAGATAATAAACACGAACAAAGTCGTGAATGCTCTGGTTTTTCCCGCGACTTCCGATATATGAACTTTTTGTTTTTCCGGAACCGCTGGGTCTCATAGAAATCAGTCCATCTGAATTTGCCCATACAAACAGAAAGACTAACATTTAAAAAACGCGTCTTTGTTTTATAAAACTAAATACTTTGAGCTTAATGAGAGTCAGTGATTTCAAAATCACAGGCAATTTTATTTATTTGTATACTTTGCAGGATGAAACGAAGGCAACATTGAAAGAATGCAATGTATTACGAAAACCTTAAGTCCGTTGCATGTTATGCCCATTTACTTAAAATTAATTAGGTCCTATTAGTACGAATCATTTGTATTTTCTATTTACAAAAACATTTGTGCCAGAGTTCTACATTAGTTTAGTTGCAATGTAACATAAATTTCAACTTAGCGAACACGTTCAACGTTCTAATTAGTCGAAATCACAGCTTTGCAAAATTATTAACCAAAGTTAATCGCATACTGGCGGTGGAATATTTAATCAAGCTCTGAGATGTACATCAGAATGATATTATGTACCCTTAATATGAGTTCACTAATTTCGACAACGTTGCTTGATTTCGAGTATCGAAACAAAATGACGTCAGACTAAAATCGTCTTCTAAATCCAGAACGAGGATCTCTAGGTCCTTCTTGTTCTTCAATTGAGCTTTATCCCACTGGGTAGGATAACGCTCAGTTTTCCGGCATACTCTGCCCACTTTGCCCTATCTTGTGCATCGGATTTTAAGTTTATTAACTCTCATAGATGCGAGAGTACGCTTACGAGGTCATACGCTTTTTGGACGGCCGCGAGTTTTAGCTCCAGGGAAGGTTATGTCCCAGTGCTCCTTGTGAATTCACAATTACTGATTTTAATTTCCCAAATTTTTCGATTGCAGGGTCAGCTATGGATGTGTGAATAAAGCTTAAGCCTAAGCAGCCTTGTTTTTAGGCACATACACCTGTATGGTCCATAACCTTTTATACATTGAGGTTATAGAGATTCGATAATCGAAATCTATCAAGTTCGTCGAGATATTTAAACTCGTAGTAAGGATTACTGACGTAGGTTGTAGCAAAGTCCCTCACACTTTATTTACCCGAGGGGGAGGTTTTCCTTCTTTGATCTCCCTGCATTTTCTTACCCTCGCCTTTAATTATTTCGCCTTTGAACCTCAGGCGAGGAGTGAATTTTAAGAGGAAGTAAAATGGACTCTTAATTGCGACAGGCCATTCTGTTTCTGATAATTAATAAGTTTGTGCCTTACGACGGTTTTTATGGACGTCAAATTGTTTTTATTGATATTTCTAAGGTCTACTCGTATTTGGGATAAAATATTCACGGAAAGACAATAATCGCCATCGGGTCAGGTCTTAAAACCGAAAAGACGGACAGACCAGCCAGCTTAACTGGACATTTATGTAAGAAGGCTTATACTAGGACTAAAAGAGATTCCATCTCTTTTAGTCCTAGTATAACACGACAATTTATTTTAAAAGTAAAGGCTTCTTTATCATCTATAATATAAAAATGAATCGCAAAATGTGTTGGTAAGCGCATAACTCAACAACGCCTGGACCAATTTGGCCAAATCTTTTTTTAAAATGTTCGTTGAAGTTCAAGGATGGTTTTTACGGCGAGAAAAATTAGAATTATTGCTTGAAAAACCCTAAAAATAGCCCTTTTCTTTTTCCCATACAAATGATTTGAAACTAAAACGTAGTCAATTTGAGCTTTATTGCTATGGTATAAAGTTCATATTAAATTACAAGCACTCACTGTTGTCTAAGCAATGTAGGTGTGTTCCTAACGTCAAAGATCATATCTATCAAAACAATGTGCGTGTGTGCGTTGGAGCACAGAATACATAGTTGGAGGAGTTTAATGTCGCGTTCCGAAACTCGCGTTTCTTTTGTATTAGTTTCGGCACGCGAGATAAAATGCATCAGTTTCCACGTCATTACATCAGTCAAACAAAAAGCGAAGCATCGGTGAAAAATGTCGCAAAAACGGGGAAAATTATCCATATTTAAAATCTTTTAAAAACTTCTTAATCGCGACCATAATAATAGAAATTGACGCGGACGAAGTCGCGGGCGTCCGCTAGTTTACCATAAAATCTTCTTAAATTCTAATGAAATGCTCCCTTGCGCTAGCGATACAAGAAGGCGAGCGGAGCGGAAACCAACACATGACAATTTATGTAAAAAAATAATGCTCTTTAAAAAGCCTAACAAAAGCCGGACAGGCCGGATACCGTCTAATTTGACCGCAAACGCAACCAAAAAGCCTCGCTGTGTCCGGCTTTACCCGGACGCCTGCCAAAATTCTCGAATGAGAAGAATTAATAAAAATATTTAACAAAAGACTTGTACCTGTCTACATAGAGTTTTATTAGCACACAAGAAAAAGGAAGGCAATTTTAATATCGCTGTCACGGCACTACTTCAATTCAAAGGTTATAAAAATATAGACACATACTATCCTTTTACGTGCGTTGTTATAAAAGCACCTCTTTTATATATAAGTGCCTCTTTTATCTTACACAACACACTTGAGGCTTTGTTTAATGTTAGATTTTTAGTACGAAAAGAATAACTTTTTACGACCTTTCAACTTTTAATAAGCATTGTTATATCCGATTGAGTGAGCTTCTTTGAAGATAAATTTCTTTGAAATTCGATGAACCCTTATATTATGTTAAAAGTTTTTAATATCTAAGTAAGCAAATGAGAAGTGTTTTTGAAGTGTTGAAGGTCCTCAGTGAAGCCAATTTCACAGCAAGTAAACAGCGTTGACCCAATTCGTAATAAGTAAAAATTAACCGGTTAAATGCCAGTCGAACATACGAAGGGTTCCGTACCAAAAAACACCGAAAAAAAAGCAAGTTTCTAGTAGGGGAACACCTTTAATTTTTAATTTATTTTTATTATTTGTTGTTATAGCGGCAACAGAAATGCACATTCTCTGAAAATTCCTAGTGTCTACCTATTACGGATCATGAGATACATCCTGCTTACAGACAGACGGATGGACAGCGGAGGCTAATAGGCTTAAATAGAACTATATTTGAGGACCTGGAGAGTGTAATACGTTACATTTTATAGCCTGTCACTCTTCAAAGCCTCAACTCAAGTATACGCTTACAAAAAATCACGTGGATACCTTGCTGATTGAAGGAAAAACCGACAAACATACACAGTTTCGCATTTATAATATTAAGTAGGGATAACGATATCATCTAAATTGCTAAAGAGTCGCGGTCAGAGACCTAAGTATCCCGAGCAACAAAATAATATTATATCAGTAAAACGCTAACATGCCGCGATAGAGGCGTCGTAAAATAAATATTAAACAGCAAACAATGTTGCGTGTCGCCGGCACCACGTCGTCGCATAAAAAACTAATAATATTTAGAGTTTCCGACTCCCGCCCGTATTACAATATCATTCGCCCATAAACGAACTCATATTTCCATAAACCAACCAGCCAATTTAGACCCTTAGGATCCTCCACCCTCCGAAAGATAAGTATGATTTCGTACCTTCGTCTGTTATTTCATTTCATTCCTTCTTTGTGCTGAGATTTTTTGCGCAGTTATATTTAACTTGCCCGTGACATCAACCGTGTTTGAAAGCTTGGGAAATTAGTTAGTTGCTTCCTAATTGTATTGTAACAAGTTGATAGATGTTCAATTTGAAAATCTTAGTAGATAAGTATATTATTAAAAGAGCCATTAGCAATTTTAAAGCCATCGCCGGCCCATAACTGGCATGGGTCTCGGAATGAGAAAGGTTTAGGCCATATTTCACAACGCCGGCCTAGTTCGAATTGGTGCATTTTACGCACCTTTGAAAACAATACGGAGAATTGCATAAGATGCATTAGATGCGGTCGATCGCCGCGCAACCCGAATTTTTAGGAGATCAGTCAATGACGCAGGCGAAAATGCTCAATCTACAGTACAGACGCAATATTGCATGTCCATCGGTCTTCTATCGGATATACTTCGGAGAGTGCGGTCAGGAACTTCACAACCTTGTGCCCCCTTCACAGTTCTACCACAAAACTTCGAGAAATCATCAGCGTTGGCACCCTTACGCGTTTGAAATCCAACCTACTAGCACGCTCTAGCTCAACATTTCTGGAACGAACCGCTAAGGTGTGGAAAGCACTTCCTGCGTTCGTGTTTCAGGAAGGTTTCATGCTACGTATTTAGGTACATAATTTGTGTACCTTCAAGGCAAGAGTGAATAAGCATTTTCTTGGCAAGCGCGCACCAACCTAGTCCTCATCAGTGCTTTTCATCATTGATTGTCGTCAAGCGCAAGACTATCTCGTAATTAGAAAATAACTCTTAGGCATGCAGGGTTTCCTTCACCCAGTAATATTTAATTGCTTACAACGCTCATAACACCGAAGAGGTGTCTGGGAATCGAATCCCAGTCTCACCGGGAAAACCGGGAAGCTCGGGAAGGCCCGAATCTTTACCACTAGGATTCCACTGTTAAGTTCTTTGTTTTAGTTATGTTATTATGTAACACTTCAACTCAATTTGCTCGTTGATAATATAATTACATTTTGTTTATAATATTGGTTAATGAAATATCAACAAGGCTTCGGTTTTAGGTACAATCAGTTGGGAAATTGTTAGTGTAATTTACAATCAATTTCGTGATACTAAAATTGTTAATGGCTGCGGTGGTTTTGATGCCACAATCAAATAAGTTCATCATAACATTGTTAACAAAAAAACATTATGTAAAACGACGTACACTAAAGCAAGAGAAGCTACAAACTCTCAGCTAAGAATCTTTTGTATGAATCAACAATAAACGTCAGCCGTCAGGTATAATAATTTCTCTGCATCGCATTATGAAGATACGCCTACGCTATTTTTGAGGCGTTCGTGTTTCATGATCATTAATATTTTTTAAAAGCCGTATTTATGCCCGTGGGTACGAGGCAGAAAGACTATTATTTTATTGAGGAAGTTGGCTCAGGTCGCTCGTTAAACGCCGACTGCGGCGATCAAGTTAATCCATTACCATTTTATACTGTCGTAAAGGTTTCACGACTGCCGTCAACTGTTCAAACTTTATTTGCTATTATAATATCTAATAATTTTCACAATTGGTTATTATTTCTCTGACAACAGACATTGAAATTAAAAATAATTTTCAAATTATCAAGACTGGGTCTTGATAATTTTGTAAGAAAGCGAAAAATATCAACCGATCTGATACAAATTAGTAGTCAGCCAAGTTCTTTCAATATCGACGCTTACTAACAAAAGACAATCAAAATAAGTAGCAAACACGAATAATCGCGGATAAAATACCAGGCAAGCAGTATCATGTAGGAGGTTAGACTTAGTTTGCGTACGAATTACCCGGTAACAAGGCGGGAGGATGTAGTAATCCTGTTATCGGCCAGATATCCACTGGAGCTTGTGGCACGGAGTAACCACAACTTTTAGAGCTCACTAAAAGCCAACTTAAGTTGGACTACACTTTAATTGTTGTTCCCTTGGTACGGAGATTAGCGCGTGATAAAATTTTCAATGTGATGCTCAACGTCTTACTAATCCTGGCCTTTAAGCCCCGCTTTAAAATGTATTTAAACTTCGTTTATAATATCGCTTACTTGCAATTCATCCGAGGGAAGATAACTAAAAAAAGTGTGTAAAGAAAATAATATTGATTTAAATCAAGTGTTTGAAGAAAGTGCAATATTATTATTATAAATTCATGATTCTACGATTACTATGATCTTCCTTGTGACAAATGTTAAAGATAAAATCTTGTAAGCTTAGTAAAACGCACATTATTACATGGATGATGATCACTCAACATCACTATTGCTTCATGACGTAGAGTCATAAATATCTTTGTTATTTTATTACATTGCTTATTGTTATAAGTTATAATAATACCACCGTAACAAAAATTAAATTATAATCAAATTATTTCACCCAGACGTAGGTGTTATATGTTGCAAGCTACAAATTAGTTTTTTTTTATAGCAGCCATTTGCCTCGGTACTCCATAAAATTATATTTTGCTCGCGTATTTCTTTAATAATTCATAACATCAGCATCTAATAATACACGTAGCTGGAATCATGTTTTTAGTGTTTGTTGGAGTACAGGCAATTTGTTTTCCTTGGGAAAACAGCAGAACAAAGAAAAAGCTTGGAAAACCTTGTTAACTTTTTAAAACATTCGTTGGCTCTCATGCATAATTCAGCACTCTGGCATATACTGCGTGTCTGTTCAGTGTACAGTGGTACGCTGAGTGGAAACCCAGTCCGTGCTCGGTGAGGCGGACTAACTACCAGGGCCACATAAATAGTGAAGCGTCGCCGTACACTTCCGCAATCCGCATTACGGGACAACATCGAGCGACGCCATCGCCAGTCCCCAACCCTCCTCACAATTGACATTTCGTAAGAGCCCAACCCTTTGTTATTCCGATGAAATGTGAATTTCAATGAAAACGAGGTTAAAATTGCTCAGGCCCGACGTGCCCGTAAAAAAAGAGATTTCATTACGAGCCATTGTTGTGTTACGATTTTCACGGTCCATTTTCCTTTCGAGAATTGTTAAGCGGAGAGGTTACGGTTTTAATATTTGTATTAGGCACGGTGCCGCGTCTCGAGGAGCTCTTTGAATACTTTATTGCGAAAGTAATTAACTCAAAGTGCTGTTCTTGTGTTTTTCGCCTGCTTTTACGCAATTAAAAATAATTTGAAATAATAGCCTGAGTACAAAGACGCTCAAGACGCGGCTGGAATAATTCAAAAGCTTTGTGAAGCGAGTCAGCATATCTTGTTAGTTGTTTCATTAACGCGCGGCTGTCTCGACTCGACGAATATTTATATGAGTTAGCATCATGAATATTTACATTACGGACTGACTCGTGTTTCGAGATGCTAATTATATCCATTTTACGATTTATTTCGTCATAATATCGTCAATAACTAATTCTTACTAACGTTTAGTGACATATTACAATATTATTGATTTAATAGATATACATCGTTAGCGATTGAGCTATTGAGTTGGTTGGTTGAGTAGTTTTGCCGACTCGCGTACCCTGTTCGTAACCCATTGGGAAGAGACCGCAATCGAACGAATCTAAGATAAAAATTCTTTTCAAAAAACCGACTTCAAACGCCACTACAAAGTATAAAAATAATTTTATTTTGTACACGTTTGTTGAAGTCGGGCGGCTTAAATAGAAACGATGAAATCGATACGCGATGCTCGCCCGATTTCAATAAACGTGTCTCTTATAATGTCACCATAAGATAAGCGTCGCGCATCGATTTCATCGTTTCTAGTTAAGCCCGCCCGACTTCAACAAACGTGTACAAAATAAAATTATTTTTATACTTTGTAGTGGCGTTTGAAGTCGGTTTTTTGAAAAGAATTTTTATTTTAAGCTTTTTAGCGTAGTTTGTTCCTGCTCTCTTTCTCCCCTCCCTCCAACGCTACGTTACTAATGTAGTTCTACACTTGGTACCTACAGTACTTATTAACAATACACAAGAGCTAGGACTAGGAGCTCCATGATGTAGTCCATGGTTGGTACCAACAATATCAATTCGAAAGCGTCAGTTCGTAATTCCTCCAACTCTGCAGCATCAGGATTGAGGAGCTAGAACCTTGAGCATTATGATGTAGTATATGCTTGGTACCAACAATATCAATTCGTAAACGACAGTTCCTAAATCCTCACAGTTTACGTAGGCAGTGCCCCTGCAGCATCAGTAGTGAAGAGCGAGGACCTTGAATTCCACAATGTAGAATATGCTTGATACTAACAATATCAATTCGCAAGCGAAAGTTCCTAAATCCTCACAGTTTAAGTGGGCAGTACCCTGCAGCATCAGGATTGAGGAGCTAGAACCTAGACCTCGATGGAGTAGTATATGCTTATTACATACAATAACAATTCATGATTAGCAGTTCCTAAATCTCTACAATTTAGGTGGGCAGTACCCTGCAGCATCAGGATTGCGGAGCTAGAACCTAGACCTCGATGATGTAGTATATGCTTATTACATACAATAACAATTCATGATTAGCAGTTCCTACATCCCTATAATTTAGGTGGGCACTACCCTGCACCATCAGGATTGAAGAGTAGGACCTGGAGCTCTATGATCTAGTATATGCTTAGGCCAAGCATACCAATTCTTAAACGACGGTTCGTAAAGTCCCATAATTTAGGGGGGAAATACCCCTGCAGCATCAGGCTTGAAGAGTTGAAGGTAAAAAAATTTATGGGACCATTTCGTGAGCTTCTTCTGTAGATTAAAAAAAAATTTCGTGAATCGGTCCAGAAACCTCGGAGTAATTGGTGGGCATACATAGAAAAAAAAAAAAAAAAGATACCGGCCGAATTGATAACCTCCTCCTTTTTGAAAGTCGGTTAAAAATTGAAGCTATTTTCTTTGATCTTCTGAGCCAAGAGACAGTGCAATAATGCGTAACATCCTCCTTAAAAGTAAAAAAGCTCAAGTGAGAAGTGTATGATGTATTTTTGGATCCAAGGGTTCTTTTTTTTTCAATATGAATTACGGAACCCTAAAAATCGAAGCACCGCGCACAGATTTCACATCTGTAAAAATATAGAGTCGTCAAATTACGACATCGCCAAAACTTAGAGCTTCAGCTTCAAACTTAAAGTTTTTAAATAGCTATATTTTTTCTTATTTAAATATTGATTTTATATAATCACTCAGTCGAAGCAAGTAATTAATTAATAATAATCTATAACGACTTCATTAAACAACTTATACTTAGTGACATTTAATTTAAATCGAATAAATAATATATGCTAATTTAATGAAAACAGTTTTGAAGTTCTTCAAATCTTCTTTTTCTTTATATGTATTATATTATGTAAAAGTTAATTACTGTGTTCGGGTTAAACGCCTAGACCGATTCAAATATTTTTTTTTTTTGGTCGTACAGGGGTGGTTTAAAAAGAAGAAAACACCACCATTAATTAAGACACTTGGCATGTATTTGCTAAAATAATCCAACATCAAGGTAACGAGAGAAGTATTTGTTTTTATGAATGCAAATAAAATAAGTAGGTAAAGTTAAGTTAATTAGAGTAAAAAAGTTTTATTTCGTTAAAGTTATTTCTATTTTAAATCCCAGGGCAGCAGCCAATCGAGGAAGGTTTTACTTTTAATTAATATTGTCGAGCCTCCGTCGAGGGTGCGATTGTTTTCAGTTTTATGATGCCTTTCAACTCGTTCGCGAAAATAACAATTTGACAATGGAAAGCTTGTGATTAATTAGCAAATGTTCGTTAATTCCTACTGCCAATCATCTTTTAATTTAATTGGCTAAGAAACTGGCATTATAATAAAATAGATTATTTCCACAAATATTTTATCAAAGTCCATATTGCTTTTACTTGATGAGTGAGTTGTCTATAAAAGCAGAGTAAACATTGATTGCTTAGTGAAGATTGCTAATAATCAACCGATATTATTTATACTAGATCCAATCTATTCAATATGTAATCCAAAATCTACGGATCTAAGGTCGAAAATTCAAAACAAATAATATGTAGTAAAGCGTGTCAAATGTCAATAATAATTTTATTTCACGTTTCAAGATCGCAATTTGTTTTACATTTTATACTTTTTTATAAGTGCATAATATTTAGAATTTGATGGCTTCAAATTGGCTTCAAATGATCAGGTTTGAAAATCTTTACCTACTAGGTATTTTTATCGATGACTATTCAACTATTTCTAAAAACTATAATTATTTCGACCTACATATTGTACTCTATTATTTAAAGGAGCATTGTAGAAAGGTTATAATAAACGCAATGATAATACGATAAAATCCTAAAGATCCGGTGATAGCTACGTCATTACCTCAAGTCGGTCTGATAGCTCGTTACGACAGTATTAGCCTGTTGATAACATCTTTTATCAGATGCAAGCGCCATTCGAAGCGTGAAGTTTGCTTTTTATTGTAACTGCAGGGTATGAGTGTGTATCGTTAGTTTAAACTCGTTTTATAGCGCGCGTTATTAAATGTAAACCTATGAAAGAACTTTATTAGAGTTGGAGCCTTATTTAGTTTATTACGGAATATCATGTTAATAGCTCTTCTATAGAGCTATGAATTCCTAGCATTTGCTGCTAACGAGATACTTCATCGTCATCAGCTTTTTTCCCGACAACGGAAAAGTCAAAAGAAGGGTTATGACTTTAGCAATCTATGTATGTATGTCTGTTTAGGTATGTTCAACTGTAGCGTTGAAACTACTGAGCAGATTTTGATGAACAAGGTGTTCGTTATTATGGTCCGATTACATTTTATACTAACAGAATCAATATGACCGATGTTTACCCAATTTTCCATAGTCGAGTTACTTTACCTTTTTCTTGTTTATACTCGTATGTATATAATTACTTCCTTAGCTTGTATTTTTGAAGGTTGTGAAATAAAAAGGATTTATTCGGCACATTAACCTAAATAGGCATCAGCGAAACCCATTATTCGAAAGAATTTTCACATAAAGCACTTTTTTGGCTTTAAACGCCAATCTGTCAATGTCCTATTTCCGTAAAATTCCTTTTGCATCCCGAAGCGAGTTCGACCACCCACAGTCCCAGATATAAGAGGAAAATAATAACCTCTTGATTTATTCACTTCCTGAAGTTTTTCCAAAAGGAACACCAAAATGCAAGGCAGCCAGTTATTTAAACCAAATTACGTACGGTATCTTAAAATGGCTTTTCATTGGAAACTTGAAACTAAATGAATTGCTACAAAAACATCAAATACGCTCTGAACGCTCCGTTTTAAAGCGAATTTTAAAAGTAAATTAATTATTTGGAACAGTTGGATGCACGTAATCCGAACAGCGAATGTTTGTGAAACTTACCACAGCTGTAGTATAAATTCTATGAAGTTAAAACAATGTTTGCAGTGTTTCTGTTTTTGAATTTCGCAACTGGGTCTTTCATATTAGTCTATCTTTTTAAGGGCCTGTTTTACCACTTTCAGTTAAACTTTTACCGATGAATAAAGTTGACATTTTGTGTGGGCAATCTGTCAAATTCGTCAGTTTAAGTTTACCTGAAGGTAATTATTTGCCTTTCTTTTAAAGAACAGCAAATTATCTGCTCATTCTCATTAGTTGGTAGCACCTATTTCTTCCATCGTTGAGCTAGTCAGATTCTTTTTTCCAGTACTTCAACTACATGTTCAACTTCATCTAAATCAATTGAGTTGAACTACTGGGGCTATAGTTGAACTCAGGAGAATTCACGAAAGATGATTAAATCAAATCAAAAGATCAAAGAAAAAAAAAAGAAAATAGAAATGAAGAATTTATCCAATCCCTTTAAACAAAATAACACAAAAGTTAACAGAAATAACAAGAATCTTCCTAGCAATACCGTAAAGGAAGTTATTAAAGCAGTTGTGCATGAAAACGAATTGTAGCGAGCCAATTAGTTGGGGAGTGTCACCGTTGAAGAGGGTTCCGGTAATACCCTGGAGCTATGCGGGGGCGAAAGATTTTGTAACCCAATCATTAATTATGTAGGCCTGGTAGAAAAATTGAATGGAAAAGCAAAACAAAAAGTATCTTGAATATTTATTAATCGTTTCTACTAGTAAGAGGGTTTAAATATGTACCTACTGTAATGTGTGTGTGTTTTCTGCGATTTTTATTGGTTAGGGAATATGATGCCCGTTAAGATAATGAACGTTCCCTAACTTCTACTACCTGACTACTTATGTGACGTTTTCTGTCATTTTCACGAACCTTAAAAGTTGGAAATAACATTTGGTAAGTGATTGTATTTAGAGGCTACCTACTTAAAGAGACTTTTATGGGATGATTTATTTAAGGTATGGTAGGTGAAAACGAGAATTAGTGATATAAAGTCGACCCAAAACCTAAATTTGTTGCTGCATGGTGGAATTAAAATTTAAAAAACAAATATTTTAAAAACTCAGAAAAAGCTATGAAACTCAACAAAAATGTACGAGCCACGGTAGAGTGGCTTAATAATTACGTAATCTTTCAAAAGAAAATTTTATTATGAGAGTTCAAGTATTTTAAAAGCGTTTCACCGAAGTCTCTGGCATGTTAATTTTATAAAATTCACAAGGGGGTTAATCTTTTCATTTCAATGAATGAAAAAATTCACCGAATACCAATTTAAGCATATGATGACGTGAGTTTGAGTAGGTAAGTACATAATTTATAACTCTTACGTTATTATGAGATATCAAAAAGCAAAAATCAGGTCCATTGCTGCGTGATTGAAGGTTCAAGAAACACACTTTTGCATTTATAATATTAGTAAGGATTTTTGGAATCGAGTAAGACAGTTCCCATTTTGACGACCTCCCTAGCGTACTGGTGAGCGCTGTAGTCTTATAACTGGGAGGTTTCG
Source organism: Hipparchia sbordonii (assembly GCA_038048805.1). Classification (NCBI taxonomy): domain Eukaryota; kingdom Metazoa; phylum Arthropoda; class Insecta; order Lepidoptera; family Nymphalidae; genus Hipparchia; species Hipparchia sbordonii. The sequence continues at coordinate 3,786,069 of CM076113.1, forward strand.
GGTTCGATCCCCGGCGGGGGCAATTTGGGAATTAATAATTTCTAAATTGTCTCTGGTCTGATCTGGTGGGAGGCTTTAGCCGTGGCTAGTACCCTACCACCCTACCATCAAAGACGTGCCCCCAATCGATTTTGCATTCCGGCACGATAATGGCGTGTAAAAACCGATTAGGGGGTATGGATTGAGTCTATACTGCCATACCCGTTCCAAGTTAGCCCGATACCATCTTAGACTGCATCGTCGCTTAGCATCAGGTGAGATCGCAGTCAAGGCCTATCTTGTCAACGAATTAAAAAAAAATGTTAAAATGCTAAAACTACCTAATCTAGATACATTACCCTAAACCTTAATCCTCAAGTCTTTCTATCATACTAATAAATTAAATTTGTAAACGCGACTTGAGGTTGACGAGGGAAACAGTTATTATTTCGATCACGCGAGGCTTTCGGATTCGTTCCGTGCCTTTCATTTACATGTTAATTTTCTTTGTACTTTAGGCCAAAGTCGTGAGAAAGCCGACTCGGAACATTAAACTCACAATTGAAACTTTTACTATTATGATTCTCTGGTAGATTACTATTTATTTTTAATTACTAAAATTTAATAATGCCTGCATCTTCGACTCATTAGAACTGATAGAGTCTGTACAAGAAAAGAATCGCTCGGCCAAACAGTGAAATAACACGCTGTATTGCCCGCTAAACAAAAAAGGTAAATAAATAAGCAAAGCGCGCCTCAAATCCCAAGACGGTTCTCTTTTTGAACAGACTCTAGACGTTATGGTTCTAAAGTAGTGGAATAGCGACCTCGAACTAGATAGCACAATATTGGTGGCAGACTAGGAAGACAAACGACATCAAGAGTTGTAGAGAGACATTAGGTTCAAACTGCGCAAGACCGTGATATGTGGAAGTTCTTACAAGATTTCAGTTAGTCTCCGTTTTTCCAAGGGAAAAAGTTAAGGGTAAAAAAGTACATAGGATATTAAAATAGAAAACTTTCTGAAGTCTCTAAAACTATAAGTAAATAGTGTGTTTAGACCATTAGCCAGAGCAAACAATCCTTGTCACAACTCACTGCTATTTAGTTGAAAATTTATTGTTTAACCCCAGTGGCTTGTGTATATTTCGTACAAACAAGATGCTTCGGAGTCGAAACCCCGCCCCGCTGTTTATTGCCTTTGGCACGCAAACCGATCGCGATATAACCGTTCACTTTGAAACGTGCCATTTGCCTGAATAATTTTAATGATAAACGTATGACTTGTATAGTTATTTTGTTACCCTGTTGAAAGGACCTTTTGTTTTAACTCTTATTACAACCACTGGAATTGTCAAAATTGTTGTTTCCTATAGGTTGTTTGGTTCATCGATTAAGGTTTCGGTTGCATTCGAGCCAGTTACTTACTTAACGAGCGAAATCGTATCTAATTTTATTTCGCTCAACTCAAGTAATTCTGTTATTTTTAATCGGTTTATCGAACTTTAAATTCAGCTCATTTTCCGTGGGGAATACAAGTGGTTCTTAAAAGGGTCAATCAGCGCTCCATGTTAAGATACTATTTAATATCATTCGAAGGAATTGGCTACACGTTTGGTGTATGGCATAAACCGGTTAATTTAAGTATATTAAAGTACCGAAATCGCGCCTTTGAAAATATTGGTAAGTGACATGATTTCAGTTTATTTAATCAATAGCGCAACGGTAATATGGTGCGGCCTGAAAACTGAAAGATCGCAGGTTCGATCCAAGCCTTTTTGATTGGAGAAGAGAATATTAAGTAAGTTCAGCTTATAGCTAAATAGGTGTTAGCCAAATTAATTGTTTTTTTTTCTTTTTACAAGAACAATATTTTGAATCGGTAACTAACCGTACTGATTTTAAACTAATTGCCAAGTTCTGCAGGGGCCAAGTGAAATAGGCATAGTGAGTACATAGACGAGGCATAATAAATATAATTCATAGCAACAAACGTACTTATTTACTTAATTTGTGTAGGTGCTATTATTTACGATGCTGCACTGTTTAACTGTGTTTTCATTGCTATGCAATTATCTCGGCGGTGAGCTAGTAAGTCTGGTTATGACTTGACTACAAAACGGCGGATGATCCAATCCTGAACAAAGTGTTACTAGGAAAACATACGTTACTGCAGTTAACAGCTCCGTGTGACTTCGCATATTATATTCTGAAATCACGATTACTTGCAGTACAGTGATACCAGGCGATAATGTATGAGTCAGGAGTCACCGGTCGGTCCCAAGAGACATTGTTTCGAGTCATTAGACATGTAGGTGTTGCTGCGCTTTCCTTTACCGTCGAGGCGTACGAGACTACAAATTAGTTCCTGCGATGCGCGACAACCACAAATAGGGACGTTCCAACACGATTAAACTACATTTGATTCGTAGTAATTTTCTTAATACTTTCTCAGTAGTTACTCAACCAACCAATCCTAAACATTTCTTTCTCGCTCTTTTATGTACATCCAATATTACATTTTACGTTATAAGTACAACAGAAAGCTGAAAGGTTGAGTGTAATGGATTGCCTTTGTTAAATTGTCTTTATTCGTGCTCTTTTTTTTTTCAATATCTTTATTTTTCGGTTTAGGCTAGCTCTTACGAATGTCTTACGAATTTTATGAATATGTTGGCTTCCTCTTATGAATAGAGATACTTAAATAGATCAACTTTGGTGTAACTTATAAGAAACAAAACGTAGAAGACAAGCAGAAGTATCGATACTTTGTAGATATCGGTCAATCACTATTCACAAAGAGAAATCTACAAACGACTCCCTTCGGCGTCTTAATCGAAGCCCGCTCATTACATTCCCGCTTCGACGCGCTCCTTTGTCCCTGTCTGAAGCCAGAATTGATTTACCACCCTATTGTCTTCTGACACCAGCGCACCTCCGGATTTAAGGCTGAATTTCAAAACTGCCACTTTTTTTTTTAAAGAATATTAGCCAAACTGAACTTGACTTATATTCCCCTCTCCCCTCTAAAAAAGCGAAAACGATAATAATCCATTGGGTGGGGTTTCAGTTTTCAGTCCGCACCTTTAACCGTTAGCTAGGTATTATACTATAGGTATATATTAGGTAGTATTAGGTACTTTCATAGATTTCGTCAAAAGTGGTTTGGTAGTTTCCAAGATAGGGAATATTGTCTTAACGTTTCCCTTTTCAGTTATTTTTTGTTTTGGTATATTGAAGTCTATTTAGTTTTTCTTAAAATTCAAAATGATCTATGTCCATAGGGACATGTGGAGTCCTGCCGTGCAATATCCGTCAAGCCACGCGCTATTCTCGCGTGTATTTGATCCGGCCTTTGTTTGCGTGCGATTTTCGAGCGCCTGAGTTTTATTGAAATGTTAATGTGAAAAGTTTTTTCGAGTTCCTCCCATGAAGTTCGTTTGAAGAGATAAAACGGCAGCTGGCGACCCCTGTTTGCCGACTGGGAGCGAGCATTGAACGTTACTAAGGGCGACGATGAACGGAAGACTTTTAACTTGCTTTTAACTTGCTAACTTAGGCTGAAATCTATAGACCGCACTCTCACTCAGCTCAGACTCAAGACAAAGCGAGACAGATTTATTTCAGAACGTATTTGTGTCTCGTTTTAACCTCTATCTTGAGTCGGAGCACTCAATTTCAATTTTTTTTTTAAATCTAAGCTGAAGTTGACTAATATCCTCCTCTCCCCTCCAAATGAGCGGAAAACTTGTGCTAGGCAATAGTACGACAATAGTGCAACGCTTGGGGTGGAGAACTCTCAGGCATGCAGGTTCCTTCACGATGTTGATGATATGTGTAACTAATTGGGCAGGTGTTACGTAAAGATTAGTTCAAATTCAAATTCATTTATTTCAGACATGATCATCCATAGTAATAATAGCAACAATAATCAAAAGATAAATATAAAAATGTCAGTCAAATGAAATAAAAATAAATAAATATACAGTCAAGTCAAACGTAAATAAAAATTTAAATATAAATCAAAATGTCAGAAATAATTTTCTAAGCTATATCCTTCTCACCGGCACTGGGACTGGAACATGTCTGTCGCAACAGTGCCGGATGTAAGGACAGCCTGTGAGTTTGGCTGCAATCATCTTCTTAGTGAAAACGGGCATCAGTCTATCAGTTCACATAACGACTCCAAAGTAATATAAAAATTCGAATTTATGTTGTGTCTGAGATGTACAGTCGGCCTTACATGCGCCCCTCAGCTTCATACAATACCTCCCCTGCGTCGACTTCTATAACGGCAAGGTGCTCATAAAGGACTTAATGGCGACATGGCGTGTCGAAATATTAATTTGCGGCTTAACTGTACAAATAAACATAGTACCCATTGTTTCTTGTAACGGACATTATCGTGTCAAAATCACAGACTGCTGAAACCCAACAAAGGTCAAGGCACAGAAGATATGACATAGCCGTATAGAACTTGGTAAAAAAGATTTGTAAAGCCGACAAGTCGCTTGAAAATGACTTACGGGAGAAATAGCGTGACAAAATATTATACGGCTCTGTATAACAAATATACTAATGTCCATTGTAACAAAATAACAGGCTGCTGAAATCGTACTAGTCATGGCACGGAATATATAGAGTTAAGACAATGAACCAAGGATTGTGTATGTTATTATCATAGAATTTTAAAAAGCATACCCTGCGCTTTCTCACGACGACGGTGAGACTTTATAAGTTCGGGAGGTTGTTTAAAAAGGACGTAATGGAGAGACAGAGATCTGTGCAAATAAATACAGTGATGTCTCTTGTAATGGACATTATTCTGTCTCAATTACAGACTGCTCAAACCAAACAGGTCATAGTATGGGAGACAAAGACAAAGAACTTAAAAAAGCAGACAGTTATCTCTCACAATGACAATATGACGTTGTCAGGTCGTTTAAAAAGGATTTAATGTAGAGATAGCGTGACGAAAAAATATCATACGCCCGTTTATAAATAAACCCAGTGTTGTTTCTTGTAAAAGACATTATTCTGTCGGCATAAATGACTTTTGAAAATGCACAGCCTACGGCGCGAAAGACAACGATGACTGTACTTGGTACATTCAGCAAGTCACATAAAAAGGACTTAATGGAGAGATAGCGTGTCAATATATTAATATACGGCTTAACTGTACAAATAAACACAGTAATGTCTCTTGTAACGGACGTCGAGTGGGCGGCGATCGCACATTTGTCTCAGTCTAACAATACAACGCTTACGCTATTTATATTCGACGCGTGGGTACGTTGATAATCAACTATTTGATGCTATCACTGAAGATGCTCAGACATGCGATTACATTCGTGGGACTAATGATATAAGTGGGCTAGAATACATTTATCATAAGAAGGTTACTCTCCTACAAATTGTGTTTTTTTGGTTACACAATACATTTTTCACAAAAAATGCCTTCCCGACCGAATCCGGTCACGGCGGCCAAACTCCTCAAAGGTTAGCCATCTGCGCAGGAGATATTATAGTGCACAAATAATTTCGGTTTAATATTCGACTTGTATAGTTTGTTTGCTTTTGCTTTAATATTATGTTACCTTCTTGTCATTGTGTCAATAATAGTATGCTTCATTGAACGTTATTTATTGTTCATATACACAGCTATCTATTTTTAAATAAGTGTGATTATGACTAATTTCCACATTCAGATGATCTATTATAATTATCCATAACACCTAAATACATGTACCCGCAGACATCTGGACGTTAAGATTCACAAATAGACATTAAAGTATTATACACCGTTAATGGGCCATTTGCGAGCGAGTTTTTATGAAGCATTACTCCAAAAACGTCTACTTGTATTCAGCTGCCGATCTCGGTCGCTATGGTATATCATTTGCTCGCGTCTAGACTCTAGCTAGTACGCGCTGTGCGGAATATTTCTCAGATTAACTGTCAGCTGTTCTTTATTCATACGAATTAAGAGCATTTTGCATGTTAATGGCCTGAGTTACTTGTTACGTTATAGTTTCCTAGTATATTTGCAGTGCTGTTATAATAATAATAATAACCGGTTTTGTAAATTGAAAAAAAATATTGAGGTCGTAATTATTTTGTTGTACATTATTGGATGGAAAGCATGATGCGAAAGATGCAAAAACTTAAGACCTGTATTGAAACTGTATGGTGAACAAAATGACATTAACCCTTCAATTAAAATTGATGGAATTGAATGAAGGAATGAATGATAGATACCTAGATATTTTAAAAAGACTTTGCATAGAAATTACAAAATCAGTTTCGCATAAGTTTTAACACAAAATTCCAACCTGTATTATGAATAAGTGTTAAAACTTATGCATTTTCTGTCAATAAAACAGGTTGTGGCTTTAAATAAAAAATATATTTATCTAAAATAGGCCTATTAAAATGTTTTTAGTTAAGTTACTTAAAATAACATTTCGTTTGTAAAAGCATCACTGAATCATTCCCCTCCGCACTAGTTGCTACTGAAACGTGAAAAGATTATAACTTTCAGTGAATCGAATAAAATTTTATTTTCCGATAGTAGAGCTACATTTTGTGAGTCGACATCTCTACGGATTCAAGTGGGGATGCTCCATAATTTGCGATGTCATTAACAGTGTGCGTGAAAGAGAGGGGATGATATCGCTGTACTGCTCGCATATCAGTCGCTGAATGTAAATGGCTTCATTTGATTATGTTCTACCATTTTACGCCGTAAAAGCTTTCTGCATCTATGCAATCCGAGTATGCGGGTGATAGTCCTTATTTTTTTTTTTATAAAAATAGTAAATCATTACGAGTATCATTTTTTTTTTGGTTATAAGCCGTGAAACATTAGGCCTTAGACCAGTCAACTAAAACAATAGCAGACCGACAGATGGACACATGCATTTATTATCATTTCGCATTTATTGACATTGTCTACGAATAGGAATTAAATGATTACTTTCTTCAACAGGAGACGGCTGAAGTATGCGTCGGAACTTCGGTGGGAACGATCACCGAACCAGACTGCCTCGGACCCTGCGAGCCTGGTACCTCGGTCACGCTGGAGGGCATCGTGTGGCACGAAACGGAAGGTGGTGAGTTGTTACTAGCGCACGAACCCAACGCACCGTAGCGCATCATCACACTTCCAGCACGCTTATGCACGCCTGATATTTGTGTCCGCTTCGCAGTCCACACATACCGACCGCCGCACCATCACCACAACAACTTTGATATCAATGAATGAAGGGATCCATTCATTTAAATAATTCATTCATTCTAATAATTGTATTTGGCCAACTCTATGCCCACTAGTTTACATATTGGCACATAAAGTTTAAATTTTAAACTTTATGTGGTACCTACCACAAAAAAAAAAAAAGACAACTTTGTTTGATGGCTTAATTTGACGACTGACAGTTTAGATATTCGGATTAAGAAGTCTGTTAAATTGTAGTATGGTTTAAAATAAATACGTGTTTAACGCTTGTTTACAAATATTGTTTTCTCAATTTTTATTTACAATATTATATGCTTTGTCCTAAATTACATTTAACTGCTATTAATATACTGCTACAAATAATATTTTGTTGTTAGGTTAATCAGTGATTGATCAAATGAGATACAAAATTAATAAAACTGCCGACCATAATATATTTAAAATAACATAAATGTACGCCACCCCGGCAGATGTATTTCGATTTTGCGAATATAGGAACGGCTAATTTCCATATTTGCACAATCTAAACTCTGAATACATCTACCATGCAATGCCATATTTAGATAGGATCATCCGCTACTAACTTAAACTAAATTCGAAGCTTGTGTAAATGTGTACTAAGCCCGTCAAATAACCCATATCAAAATCAGCAAACCAACCAAATACCATGGCATCTGAGAGGAATTTAGATAATCCAACCACAAATCGTAACATGAATTTAAAGTATTAAACGAAAATGAACTTTCATGTTGCGATTGCCTACTTTTCTTGTCCATATTGAGAGAAGCATAATTATCAATATAATTAATTAGCAATTATATAAACTACATAATTTAAGCATTTATTATAACCGCAAGGCCAGACGACTTGTCTTTTATGGCCCGCGAAAATTCGTGAAATGCACGTAATAAATATTGCAGAGAAGTTTTTTTGACTGATTGGCTCTTATCCGTAATTAATGAAGGGACATTATACATAATAGGTACACTACAGTCGTTAAAGCATACAAATCCAGTAACCATTTATTAATTGTTACCTTGGTTTTTATTCTTCTTCTTCTTCTTCATCAACTAATGGACGTCCACTGCTGGACATAAGTCTCCTGCATGGACCTCCACAAGCCTCGGTCTTGCGCCGCCTGAATCCAGCGGCTCCCTGCGACTCGTTTGATGTCGTCTGTCCACCTAGTGGGGGGTCTGCCAACACTGCGCTTCCCGGTGCGGGGTCGCCACTCCAGCACCTTGGGACCCCATCGACCATCAGCTTTTCGAACTATGTGCCCCGCCCATTTCCACTTCAGTTTCGCAACTCGCAGAGCTATGTCGGTGACTTTGGTTCTCCTACGGATCTCCTCATTTCTGATTTGATCTCGCAGGGATACTCCGAGCATAGCTCTCTCCATCGCCCGCTGAGTGATCCTGAGCCTGGTTTTTATTATTTTTTATTAAATAATATTTGTTAAGCCACATATTATTTTGACTAAGGGTTTGTGAAGTTAGGCCTTGTAGAGTTAGAGCGTGTAGAGTTAGAAGCTTGGCTCTGCATAAGATCTGATAACTTTTTGACAGTGCGAGTCATATGGTCTCGTCTTGGCAACATTTTACATGAAAAAGTTTTAGGCGGGATTTTGTATTTTTAAATTCTTGACACAATAGGTAAGCAGAACATTTTGCGCCGTTTTCTTGATTTATAATCTGGGCTGATATTTATCCATTGTACACCAAACTGAGCACATGATATTCCTTTATGTTGTAGTCATTTATTCTTTGATAAGCCCTATTTCTCATCCCGCTGATATCCGTCCGTGATACCCAGCCGTCTACAAAAAACTACATTGTATTACAGAAATCGCTATCTATTTATACCATACGCTAGCTGGTCGAACGCAATTTTGTTACCTTTTGTGATATAGAATACAGATTATTTCACCGTGATGTATTTCGTGCGAATTCAATACTCGCGTGTCCATTGTATAACATATTATACAATGCGTCTCCCCAGGCGTTACATATAATTACAATAAAAAGTAATAATAAATCAACATCTGCCCGGTGGCACTCCAAATTTATCCTCGCAGAGGGGGAGAGCTCACGCCCTCCCAATTTATTTATTTTCGTTGACGTTGGACGGGCTTAGGGAAATTGAATACTGTCGAGATATTTTTCGTGGAAAAGTACCAATATTTTTGTATTGTGTAATAAAAGCTTTTAATTACAACCAGTACTTTTTCTACAAATCATAATTAATTGGACACCTTTCGCCCCTACGGACTACGGAGTTTCATCTAATTTACTTTTATGTACTTGTAAATAAAGTTTGCTTTTTCTTGATTAAAAATTCTGTAAAGTATGGAAGCTTGACTTAGTCATACATAGAGTTGTATTTTTTTTTAAGAATCAACCAAGCTGAAGTTGACTAATATTTAAAAAAAAGAGGAGGATGCTAGGAGTGGGTACGACAATAGTCCAACGTTTGAGGTCCAATCCTGCGACCTTTCAATTTTTAGGCGTACTTTTAGTCTAGATAGTACCTACATTTAGGCTTAGATATTACGGCCACTTTTTAAAGTTACATCAATAATAATGTTTCTTGGCGCAGAAAGGAGTAGGTTATGTTATGCAAAGCTTATTTAAAAAGAATTTAAATATGGTCCTGTTATTTTAAATTGAAAGCATTAATAGTTGGACTAAAAAGGATGTACATTTAGTAAATGTAAATCCTTTTTATTAGTCCTTCAAGTCGGTGTTATATCACTTCGTACTTGACTATCGAATTATGACGATGTAATTTATAAGTGTTCGCACTAGACACATTTCATTATAATAATGTAGACACACGACACACACTCGAAACATTTTCGTGAACGTGATTCAGCATATTTATGATAAAGTGGCAAGTATGTGAGTCCATGCCATTAGGGCCCAAATTGTTAACTGCTGTATATTTTGTGAAATTCCAGATTTTGTAACGTGATTTATCTCATAATATGTACGTATATCAGGACCGTAAAGTGGCGAGATTGTAAGGCGGGAATTTTAATTAACTTTGCCGGCAAGTTTTTAAGACTGCAAAGTTTGCTTTTTGTTGAATGGGTGTAAATGGATGCTAACTTTGTGCGATCGCGAACAATGAATGCGGTAAAGTTTAAAATTCTATTATTATTTGCTTTTATGGCCTTTGTGAAATACCTACTGGGTTTTATTGTCAAAGGACTTGAATTTAGTAGCTATGTATATCAAAGGCAGGCGGAACGATTTTTTGTTTTTGCGCAATTAAAAGTCTTTTGGTGGTTATAAAGTCTACAGTTTTCACGTTAAAAAAAGTAATAAGCAGACAGGTTGCTTTTATTATTAGGTTCCTATGTATTTTTATCTATTTATGAGTTTTCGGTCTTATATAAGAAATTAATAAATCTGAAAACTCAATCCAATAAAATCTGTTTTAATTATTAAGTTACTAAAAATTGTTTAGGTTGTAACAGGAAATAAAGTTTTTAAAAATCTTAAGGAAGATTTTTTTTTTAATATTTTTGAGTCAATTAGCTACCCTACACATATTAATTATTATTAATACAGGATACTACCTAAAATATCATCTAAAATGGAAATTTAAACCAAAATTGGAATGGCATTCTAAAGTGAAAAGAAAATCTATCGGAACAAAATATCACACAAAGAGCGAAAAAGGAAAACCTAAGAGCGAAGGCAGGAGCTGCACAACCATTAGTCAGTTGATTACGTACCGAGGTAATTAGCATCCTAAATGAACCTATTCCACCGCTCTGCTCTCCTGGTGGCGGCCATTGCGATCTCAATCAGGAAACATTAGTTTAATCCCCCCCGTTTGCCGGTTAGTTAATTGAAAACGATAAATGGTTAGACTAGTCATGTTTAGTTTGAGGCGTAACATTACAATAAATAATTAGTTTGTAATGAGTTTTAAATCACGTTGTTAGCTTAACGTTCTATAGGTAAATAAAAGAACCTGGCGGTTGTCCAAGGAAGGCTTAAAGAAACTGTCTGTTTCAGTTGCAATGATAGTGGTAATCTAACTCTCTTATCGAAATTATAATCGATCGACTGGCTATACAGACAATGGTGTATTGTTCTGGGTTTAGAGATCTGCTTTTTATTTCATCTTGCAGTGCGGTCTCCTTCCGAAAGTTAGCAAATGAGCAATGTGGACCCTGCTGCACAATATAGAGGTTGTCACTTGTCACTGTATCTTTGATTAATTAATTAATTATCTACTATATAAAAATGAGTCGGGGTTTCCTTCCTGACGCTATAACTCCAGAACGCACGAACCGATTTCCACGGTTTTGCATTCGTTGGAAAGGTCTCGGGCTCCGTGAGGTTTATAGCAAAGAAAATTCAGGAAAAATTTCAACTTATGGGGGGTTATGTAATTATGTTATGACAGTATCTTCCTATAATCATTATCGATATTGCGTCGTCTGTATCCAGCGACTCCCTCCGGCTGTGTAGGAGGGAGTTCTTCGCTTTCTTGTGCAAAATCGCACTGTATGCTTTATTAATTTTATTAATAGTAACTATACTGTTAGAATAGAAGTAGGTAATCTTACTACTTACATAATATATAAGTACTTAGATTTACGTTTACTACTAGGTAATAAATACCTTTTGATTACTACCGTAAGTAGACGGACAAATCGTGCGAGAAAATCATCTCCTTCACGGAAATACATTTGTGTCAGAAAGAGAAAACAAGAAAAAATTATCTTAGTATAGGTTTCCGTTCAGCTGAAGGAGATATTCCATCTAGCTGTTGAAGTATCCACAAAAATTTATTTTCTAGTTCATTGGTTATCTCAGCTATATTTTCTTATATTAGCATAAAAACCAACATTATTTACCTACCGTGTACTTTTTTTTAGTAAGGAATGCTATCTTTATGTTTGAATTCGACTTAATATAGTTGGAAATTGTATCAAAGAGGTAGATTTCTCTTGAAATGTTTAATATGGATGGCCGGGGACAGAAAAGTTAAATTAGATGTCCGGGCCCTTTTGTTTGCGTATGTCCGCTTCGATTTGTACGCCTGTCACTAATGGCTGTGGGCTGGAAAGAAGGTTGTATAAAGCTTGTCTCTTTGCTTTGTAAATACCATTTAAACTTTGTCCGTCCCGTCTGTCTACTCCTCTCAATGAAACTTGGTGTAAACCTATTGAATAAGTTAAAAAGCGCTTGCAAGTCTTCCATGACTAGCTAAACCATTTTTCTGTTTGAATGACAATTTAGGATCTTCAAAGCTTCCAAGTTTGACTCTTAACCCCCGACGACGGAAAAAGAGTGGTATTATAAGTATGACGTATGTATATATTGTGTATCTGTGCGTCTGTATGTTCCCTTGTACCTGTCTAACGAATGGATTGATTTTGATGCGATTTTTTCTGTTTGAAAGCTAAGGTAATCGATTGAAACTAGGTGTATTATTACTTCGGATAATTTCCAAGACTTTTTAACCTTGAACCGATGCTGTAGCATCAAGTAGTCTGCGGGATACCAAACTCCTCAGCAACTTACAGCAGATATAGTGTTTTTGCGCACTCAAACAAAACAAAAAAAAAACAAATAAGTACTTTATCCATTGTTTTTAATTTTTTTTTATTATATTACATATCAATAACACTTACATTTATATTGTTACCATGAATTAGAACTATACTCGTAGAGCAACTACTTTAGTATGAAAATCGAGCCTAAAATTACAGCAGCGCGCATATCCGGGAAGTTATGGAACAGTTGGTGAATCCAACCCCTAAATAATAAAAGCGAGACGCGCTCCCGACAATTTCCTGAGTTTCGAAGCTCTGTCTGCCCACTTTTTAATATTCCTGTTTTCCTAGTACTTTGCCTCTCGGAAACTTAAGCTCCTTTTTAAAATATAGCGAATAAAGTAACTCCGATGGTAATGATGGAACTTTTAAGCAAGAATATTTTGTTGTTTTTATTTGTTCAAGTTTTGTGCCAACAAATGAGATTTTCATTTATAAAGTATTGTTATGATGTATGTTATGTTATTATCCTGATGGACGAACTCTTCGATGTCGAACTCGCTCAAACTTAACTAAAAGTGTTCGTCAAAGGCCCAGTATGTTTTTAAATCCCTATTAAAAGAACGAACATTGTGAGTTCAGTACAAGAATGGCTGCTGGGATATGATACTGGTACTGACTCGGTTTTGCACAATCTTCGAAATAATTTAAATTACTTTTTCACACATCACTCTGCAGATATGTATTACCTACATTCGGTAGTCGGTATATCAGCTGCCAGTTTAGATTAATCAGTACAACCGAATAGCTGATATTTCATCATCACCATTGTCTCAAGTTTCGGATCCATAATTCATCACTGGTAACGTACACAGTTGTACAAGACTTTGGTCTTCAAACACTGAGCCACTTTTCAAGTCCTTACCTACAGCTCAGTTACACAAGGAGAGTTTCTCGAATGCGAGCGTAATTTTTGGCAATCATATTCGAGCTTTGTTTATTGTCATAATGTATAATAATAATGTAATATGTATAATTTAATGTATAATCGCGAGTGAAAATTGTATGGAAAAGTTTCGCATAGAATAATCGCAAACTATTTCTTACCGCTCGCATTCGAGACATTCTTCTTGTGCAAGTGACGCCTTAATACATATTTTTTTATGGGTACGTAACTATTTACTTAAGCATTATTTAACCAATCACGATTTACACTCTGCTCTATTCAACCACATTTATCTGATAGAGCTTTCTGTACCATTGCACAATTTACCATTTATTAAACGTAAATATAACGTATGATCTTTCATTCGCTGACCGCAGCCCAAATTGATAATATAAATTGTAGGTAAATGGGGGTAATTATTAAATCGCCCTGTCAGTTGGATTCATCTATCATATTCATGTCCATTCATTCGGCACAATAACTCGCTCGTATAATGCAAATTGCTTATAGAGATGCTTTATGTGTTCATTGTTCGTGAAACAATAAATAGGATTAATTTATTTTCATACATAGACCCACAGCATAGACCTAGCTGAACGTCATCTATCTACTGTGCAGTCATGGGACACCATGTGTGCAGAAGAGTCGAAACTCTGCAGCATATGTTTGGAGCAGAGTTTCACCTCTTCTATCTAAACGTGTAGTTTGCATAATCTATATTACCTAGTACCACAGCCTAGTACCAACGAATAGAACCACAATATTAGATTTCAAGAAAAGCCTATTCGTAATTAAATATAATAACGATAATAAGTGCGTCAAAGTTATTGATACTGATCTATTTATTCAAAGAACAGATTAGACAAGGAACTTTTTAAACTAAGAGACAATTTTACCATCGCCGAACGCCAACGAATGATATTGACGCTTTGGCAGATTTTCAATACAAAAACTGTCAGACCGTGAATTTTTTTCCTCGGTTAAATGTTACTTGGCGTTGCCGAAATTGGCACTAAACGTTTTAACGGTTGTAACATTGTAATTAATTTGCAAATTATTGAGAACGCTCTTTCAGAACCAAGTTTTCATTGAGCGACACGTTTTATAGCATATCACTTCATCCTCAAATGATATTGCATGGAATTAATGAATAGTATTGCATAGCTTCTTTCGCGGGCCTTGAGCGTGGAGACCGAATCTAGAAATTCCGTAACGAAAATAACCTGACATGGGACTCTTCTCACCGCTAGATGGCGTTGATAAAAAATGCTATGCAATAGCTTTACCGCGGCAGTCCCCGAGTGCCACACGTCTTTTATTTTAAGTATAATACATAACCCATTGCTTTTTGTATTATAGAAGTGTAGATGTACGTACTCGTAGATGTTAATAAATACCTAGATGTATGTTTAGCGTTAATTGTGTCTTTTGTCAACGAACCCTTGACCGATCTGCAATGAAAGAAAAACTGTGCGTTGGCTAATGAATCAACGATATGAAGGTGTTTTACGTAAACCTGCGGCGTACGAATAAAAAAATCTAAAGTCAAAATTCTAATTTTAAGATAAACTATTTAGTATTAGAAATATGCCTTCAGTTAAAAAATATAATAATTCAAATTCAAATTCAAAATTTATTTATTACATGTAGGCTACCTTGTAGCACTTATGACACGTCATAAATCTACCACCGGTTCGCCGAATTGCCCACTGCAGTCTGCTGAAAATTGAAAGCACAAGCTTTGAGCATGTTATGACGCCCTGAAAAGCCGTTTACGAACAAACATCATAAATGCGAAATTGGTCTTTTTATCTGATACTTTCGCGGCTGAAGTCTTAACTACTCAAATTATGTCAAGATTGGTTCTTCTTGACGTGGTCAAAGATAGCTTGTATCTTAGAGAGTAGAGACGGACTATGTATGCCTACTTTTAAACGTGGATCATACCACAGGCTCAGCTAGCTGGCAAGATATAAGTAAATACTAGCTGTGCCCGCGACTTCGTTCGCGTGGAATAGTGACTTTTCGGGCAGCATATTTTGAATTACATATACCGTCGACGCTCAGGCGCGAGGCGTGTAGTAATTACTCTGTAAGTTAAAATGTTCGCCGTGATTCTATAAATTGACATAACTTTTTTATTTATGAACCGATTGACATGAAATAAACACTAAATGTTAAGTGAAGCTTACTACAATATATTAGTGAAAACCGTATCTAAATCGAATAAGCCGTTTCTGATATTAGCGTGCACAAACACACAGACAAACAGACAAAAAAAAATTAATTACAATTTCGGGTTCGGCATCGATATAATAACAACCCCTGCTACTTTTTTTTTATATATTTCCATTGTACAGACACCACTTTTCTACAATTTTATTATATGTATAGATGAAATTATAGAGTCAGTATCTTTATGGTAGTATGAATTGTACGCCCTTGTAAAAATACGTGACACGCGCTCTCACACATTATTTAAAAGGCAGCCTTTTACAATTCATGAGCTAGTCTCGAAAAAGAATTGCTCTCTTGGGATTAAAAAGGGATTGCCGCGTACAGAAAACCCTTATTTTATCGAAATTTGTTTATTCTACGCTCGAATAACTTTTGTGTACGAGATAGCCACGTTAAATTTTAGCGGACGTATTTTTTTAACTTTTTTTGTATAGATGATCGATTTATACTTGACTTCTGCAAAACTTATTATTATCGATTGTTATTATTGTTTTTAACAATTTAAAGACCCACAAAGTAAGTTCAACTGATTTTGACAGCTTTTCTAAAGGAAATCTGTAAAATTGTAATCTATAATTATATAAAAAGGCTTGTCCTGACTGACTGACTGACTGACGATCAACGCACAGCCTAAACCACTGAAGTTAGAAACTTGAAATTTTGACAGTAGGTTCCTTTTATGACGTAGGCGAGCACTAAGAAAGGATTTTTCGAAATTCGGTAAAAAGGGGGGTTAAAGTTTGTATGAAACTCCGTCATTTTTCGAGTTATACTCATGAAATTCGGTATTTAGGCTTTAAATTGAAAACAAAAAAGTACGTGTTTCACACTTTTAAAAAATTCTACCCCCTAAGGGGTTAAATAGGGGTTGAATGTTTGTATGATAGTCCTTCGTTCTTCAAGTTATTTTTCAAGTTATGTTTATGAAACTTGATATTTTGGCTCTTGATCAAAAATAAAGAATTACGTATTTTACATATTTCGAAAATTCTCCCCCCAAGGGGGTAAAAAGGGGGGTTAAAGTTTGTATGAAACTCCGTTATTTTTCAAGCTATACCCATAAAATTCGGTACTTAGGCTTTAAATTGAAAACAAAAAAGTAGGTGTTTCACAGTTTTTTAAAAATTCTACCCCCTAAGGGATTAAATAGGGGTTGAATGTTTGTATGATAGTCCTTCGTTCTTCAAGTTATTTTTCAAGTTATGTTTATGAAACTTGATATTTTGGCTCTTGATCAAAAATAAAGAATTACGTATTTTACATTTTTTGAAAATTCTCTCCCCAAGGGGGTAAAAAGGGGAGTTTCAATATTCATAGTTAAGACAGGACAACGTCTGTCGGGTCCGCTAGTTAGTTTTATAAAGATGGTTCTTTGTCATCACCGTGATTTTAATGACCGTTTTCACCAAGCATACCTAAATTATTACCTAAGTAGGAGTCTGTTTATGTAGGTAGCCCTAAATTAAAATTATAAAGATTTGTGAAAACGAAATTGACAGAAAGCGTCACCCACCGTCACCTAACTTATCTTAGGTAGCCCGTAAAAGTTAGGGAACGTTGGTGAAAACGGGCATAAATAGTTATTGTACTAATGTGATTATGTTATAATATACAGGCAGGTATTCGTTTATGTCACCTTTTGTATAACGTTAGCACAATAACCTGCAATATCATAACAATTGCGATTCGTGTATAACTTTATGTAAAACAGCAAGTAATAGTGTGGAAAAGTTTTATACTAGCGCAGAGGGGATTAAATTGATTAATTAAATTTGCATAAGTAAGCACGCGAGCGTGATAAGCGGGGTGGTACGGGCCCGAGCGCGGGCATTTCTAAATATACAGCTGGAGTCACGTTCCTAGCGCGCCCGGCCCCTCGCTGTATGCAAATGAGCGCCCGTGACAAATTGGATTGCCTCGCCAATAACTCGGCTGCATCCATTTCGCCCGTGTCGACCCAAATTTTAAAGCTCGATACTTGTAGTTTGTAACCGAATCGTTGCGGGGATTACGACAGGTGACCGTTAAATTGCCGGGTTTATTCGTGCAATTCAGTGGCTTTATCCTGTTAAGACAAGCAGTAGTTGCTTTAAAGTTTTTATTTGTCTTTATGGAGTCCTAATATACTTACATAATGTTATGTGCCTTATACTGCGCCCTTATGTAGTCTACTTGCTACCTTTTTCAGCTTTTTAACTCTGTTTTTCCCGATTAAAATACTATCTATGTCTCTCTACAATTTGTCATTAACAATAGGCAAATAAACATGTCGATCCATTGTACCGTTATCGCGTTATTGAAGAACAAACCAACAAACAAACATCCGTTCATATTTATAATATTTAGTAAGAATTAGTAGTCTTATGCCCGTTTTCACCATCCGTATCTAAATCGTCCCCTAAGTAGGAGTCTCTTGGTGGGTAGCCCATAAATACAAACTCTCACCTAGTGCCATTTCCACCTTTAGGTGTTACCTAAACGTTCGTTAAAACGAAATTGATAGAAAGCGTTACCTAACTTAACTTAGGTAGCCCATAAAAATTAGAGAACTTTGATGAAAACGCGAGCTTTAATATTTCATGTCATGTATTTATTGTTGCATGTTAGTTAGCCAAAACAACAATTATTGTAAGATATTCGAGATTTCATGGTCCTCTCCCATCGTTCCAGGTGTGCTGGTGGTGAACGTGACGTGGCGGGGGAAGACCTATGTCGGCACCTTGCTGGACTGCACGAGACATGACTGGGCGCCGCCTCGGTCAGTAACAAACATTGCAGTTTCCAAGTCCCTGGTGTTGCCAGTAGACCCTGTGTTTTCGGCCCTTGCAATAGAGGAATCAGAATCCTCTTAAAACATGTACGGTCGGGGACAAAAAATGTTTACCACTTTTCAAATTAGATTCTTCGTAACCCTGCGTTCAGTAAGGTCTATAATGCTATATCAAGGCATTTGTTACGTTATAAAAATTTCATGCATCGTTTTATCAAAAAAAAGTATTAATGACTTTTCTATACAAATATTAGTAATAAAACTCATTTCCTAAATTCAAGTTTGACACATTAGCATCATTGCCCTTGTAAAAGTGACAATTAATTATCAAAAATATTATATTTGTTATTTGAAATTTAAATATACAAAATAAATGGCAAGCTTAATCATAATTCTAATGGTGAAGTTCATATTGTGCATTGAATCATAATGATGCTGTTAGCATCCACAGTCAAAAACAGTCAAAAGGAGGAGGATGAGCTACGGTGATGCGTGGTGTTTCTGTAGCATTTTACATCGATGTTCTGCAGCAAAATTCCGACAACCTAAGTTCAAGATAATGCGCCGAGCTACTATTCCATGGTTCAATCTGCACCGTGGCAGTCATCTCGTTCAATAGCCCGCTCGATCTGCTGATTTGAAACAAAATTTATGGGGCTTAATGATTCAAAGCTGGGACTGTCAGAATCAAAGAAATCCTCAAACTCTTAGATCACATTGCAATGGGGTATGAGATGATATCACAGATGATATGAACTGACTTATCGCCTTGTCGAATTTATGCGAGAGAGCCTACGTGTTGTCATAGCAGCGAATGGAAGCTAATTAAGCTAATTATTTATTTATACTAATATTGTTTAGTTTTTCAATAATAAAATTAAGAAATAAAGATTCTTTGAAGTCTCATTAGATTATTACTCCCGTTTTCATATTTTGGTAACTCGTGTCCTGTGCTCGTGTCTATATGAGATAATATCTATTTATTAAAATTACTAGCTTTTGCCCGTGACTTCGTCCGCGTAAAGTTAGGATTCTAAAATTTCCATGGGAACCTTCTATTTTTCCGGAATAAATGTCGCTATCCAAATCCTCAACTATATCCATGCAAAAAATCATGTGGATCTATTGCTCCGTAGCTGTGTAATGGAAGGACAAACCAACAACGAACAAACAAACACTCACATTATTTTATAACATTAGTAAGGATTTTTTGTTCCAAAAAAGGTACCTATTAGGTACCTAAAAGGTATCTAACCTATTTAGCAGTCACCTACTAAAGAGACCGCTAAAGGACTGTCTAAGCACCGCTACATGTTAAAAAGTCTATGATCTATGGCTAATCAAATCACATATCGACCTTCTGACACAGATGCGTGCATGCAATTATGAATCTTAAGGTGGTAAACATTTTCTGTCCGCGACTGTACCTAATAAGATTCATCTTTTGACTTTTTTTATGTCACCTTCAGTATTGTTGTCTAAAGCCTCCGATTTTCACAGCCGATGACATTTGTAGAAAGAAAGAATCGCCACGCCATCTATTAATTTGGCCCCAGACTAGTTTTAAAGGGACGTTCAGATTATTTTTAGTCACATTTTGTGATTTGAATAAATGCATAGATTAACTATTACTAAAAGTATTTTAACAAAAATATCTACAAAATATTAAGATACCAAACAAAAGTTTAAATACAAGATACAAAATTAATTTTAAAAACCGCTTCTTTTTTGTAAGTCGGTTAAAAAGTATTTTAGATACATGATGAAAATACGCATTTTGTAACTTGTATTTCAGATACTTGTATCTTAGATTATGTCACTTCTCTGTATATAAGTATATTAGTGAACATATCACATTCAATATAAGTAATCATCATCTTTACAGGTTTTGTGACTCCCCAACGGAAGAGTTGGACTCACGGACGCCCAAAGGCCGCGCGAAACGCGGTCGAGGCGCAGTTCCCACGGACATGACGAACTTCACCGAAACGCGCTCCTCAGTGCACAGTAAACTGCGCAACGGAGGCGCTAAAGGCCGAAGAGCATTACCATCTCCTACTCCTTTCACTCCCCCCAAACCGGACTCCAAGAGAAAGAGGAACTCGGATGCGGAAGAACGTCCGCCAACACCTAAAGCGAAACGCCCACCACCTACCCCTTCATCGCCTCCACCCGACCCGGTCCTACTCGAATGTCCAGAGCCGAACTGTAACAAGAAGTACAAACACGCGAACGGACTGAAATACCACAGGTCGCATGCGCACGGCGCGCCCGATGATGACGACAAAGACGGCTCGAGCTCCGAGCAAGAAGAACCGACAGTCGAGCCTGCATCGCCGGCGCAACCTCCTTCCGAACCTGCCACACCGGCGACTCCCGTAAAATCCCCCACGCCAACGAAATCTCCGGAGGAAAAGATTGATAAATCTCCTGAAAAATCTCCAGAGAAGCCGGAGGTAGTAGAATCTCCACCTCAGCCAAGGTTTGAGGAGTTCGCGACAACACCGGAGCCTCCACCGCAAGTGGAGCGGCCGGTGACCCCTCCCGCGTCAAGTACCCCACCGCCTGAAGCATTGCCCACGTTACAACCGACTACCCAATTAACGCAGTTTAAGGTATGTTTTGCGCTGTCCACTAACCTTTTTATCAAAAATAATATGTATTATCTCACTGGAATATAAAAATACGATAGCTAAGATAAGACGTGCTTTTACCAGAAAATGTATTTATATAGCCGGAAAAAATATATTGACAGTGTCCCTGCCAAAGCATTCCTTGCTTCCCCTAGTTTGTTAAAGGACTTAACCTCTGAAAATGTTCAGTTCATTTGTCGTTTTCAAAGACCTTTGAAGCATGATTGTGTCTAATTTTCCAGGTTAAACCACGGTCGGCACTAATGCCATCAGAAGAGCGTAAATCCACGGAATCTCCACCAGACGGGTCGCCTGGCAAACGACGGGCAAGACGGTCCCCTACCCCTGGCGTGCGATCCCCGGCCTACTCCGATATATCTGATGATGCCGCGCCGACTGAGGGCGCCCCTGACACTGATACGGGCCATCGACCCTTCCCAGTGTATCATCAGGTAAACATGGTAATTACCTCGGAATTGTGTTTTATCTAAGCTGGAGTCAGGACTAAATATTTTCTTCGACTTCTTCGAATAACTTGTTTTAGATGAAAGTTATACGGAGCAATGGACATCAACCTCTATCATGCTTAAGGATAAACTATTAGCTTACGGAAAATGAAAGATCACCATCCAATTGGAGAAAGGATCACAGGACGAAAGAAACGTTTAAGCTCTGTTTGTGAATAATTTTCGTTTTAGATCAACGAATTTAGTGTCCCAAAATAAAGAATTACCTATATTGTTAGCGGAGTAGAAGACAAAGATGTTGTCTTCTACCAAAAATATGTCTTAAGACACAAATATGAGAAAAGAAACAATCTGTGCGCAGTTAATACGACTTAAAGCTACTATTTTGGAATTGAATTGAACGTCAAAGAAGACATTCCTATTGCTCGTTTTACCAAAACATTAGACCACCATAATTTTGAATGATAACTTGGACCAAATACCACAACCAAACCACCAAACCACCGGAGTCTGAAGTTATAATTTATGTTCCTCGTTACAGTACTACGGCCAGCCGCCCTACTTGCCGCCCACCCATCCAACCAGCGTACCGCCTCCCCCAGACAAGGGAAAGGAAGACCTTTCCAAAGGGGATCCTAAAGGCGATCTTAAGGTATGCGTAGCACGAAAAGACTCTCGTAAACAATTTATAATTATATTAGAGCCACGAAGTTCAACATTCAAGCATCTAGCGTCGAGTGGTAAAACCACGAACCAACCATTGGTATTGTTTCAGTATTGTTCATTCTTTAAGATCCCGAAAAAGTGGTTGGTGTTCTCCTTTAGATAAATTGTTCAATTTGTGTCCGGTAGAAGAAATCTCATGTGGAATTTACCTTCTTTCTGTTAAATTTTTACTATTTATGAGACGAGAATACTTTCTCGTCTCATAAATAGTGTACTAGCTGTAATACTTTTAAACTATGCTGAACCAGTCGCAAGGAGATATTAATTATGCTGCTTGGTTTTTTCCATGTAATTTGCGCAAAACTGGCTAACTTCTAGAAGTGTTCTAATGAAACTGGCCGATAATCTCTTTCTAATTCGAGACTAATATTTCTCTACAATTTTTGCAGGATGGTAAACCAGATGGTGGACCGCAGAAGGTTCTTCCGCCGCACTTCTATCCATACAACTACGTTCCAAATTTTCCCTACAACGTGGAATCCGGGCCACCCCCTGGACCGCCCCTAGATGACAAATCGAAGGAATCAGACCGTTCCAAAACTACTCCAAGCCCCCTAGATAAGAGTAAACAGCAGAGGCCATCCGAAGGAAAGGACCCAAGTAGACCGAATGAAAACCATCAGATACTGAAAGAGAGTATAGAAATGAAAGCCCAGATGGGGCCATACGCCTTCCAGAGACCTCCGCACGCGAGAGAAGAGGAGTTGAGAAGGTTAGTTGTTCTTTATAGACTGATAGGCGTGCTGGACAAAGTTGTTAGTTACGCATTATTTTATAGTAATTCGATGAGAGGTTGTTAGCTTGGGAGAGGAATCGTTGATAATTTTGAACATTACTAGGAACTATCTCAAAATAGAGAAATAACTGAGTGACTAAAGTTGGGCTACATGAAATAAATAATTTTGAATTTGAATTTAGATTATTTGCCATGTTCAAAATGACTAATATTGCCCTTTCCTCTTCAAATGAATTGTAAATTTTTAAATAAATATAGTTACGTTAATATTTTACAAGTGGACAAGGTTTAGTGCAATGTGATGGGGTTTGAACTGACTACCTTTTCGGATTTCAGCCCTGCCTATTGATCTTTAGCTAAATTGCAATTTGGATTGCAGTTTTACTAAACATTTAACCTGACTGCATTGCATGTGCCAACCGACTGCAATACAGTTTCTTTAGAAGAATGAGGTACTAAGGAACCATAAATGGTATGTTACAGATATTACATGAGTTTGGAGCAGCGTCGTAAGGAAGGCGGGGATGGTAAACCAGTAGGAGCACCACCGGGAGCTCCGGTACCAGGCGGGCCGCCTCGCCCTCAGCCCGCGCACAAGCCTAAGGACAAGGATGATAAGCCTAAGGAGGAAGTCAAGGTATGGAGCTTGTTATTTGCTTTCGAACACATCATCCTGTAAGAACAAAATTCGTCCCCAAGCTCATTGTCACTTGTCATCACTGATTGAAGTTGGACTTCAATCAGTGATGACAAGGCTGGACATAGATCACCGTTCAAACAGTTCTTTGAGCTATGTGCTCTATATCTATCTGTGCGCCGAATTTGAAAAGGACAGTGACGGTCAGATACACTTTGATTTCCGCATTTTATTCTCCAATTTCTTGTGAAATCGTGCTTCATGATTGACCGATTATATTTTGAAAACAGCTCTAAACGCTACAATGTTTTGTTTCTTTTCTTCCCAGGTGAAGCAAGAAGGACAAAAGCCGACGACCGAAACCCAAGGGCCGCCGCCGCCGCCCACCTCGCAATATTACTTACCGCCGTACATGCAACCGCCGCACTACGGAGCCCTGCCGTTTGACCCCGTATACCGAGCACCCCTGAGCCCTATGCTCGTTGGAAGCTTCGGTGGCGGTTGGACCGTGCCAAGGTATAACATTTTTTTTCTGTTTTAGGACGAAACTTTTCATAAAGAATAGACTATATTTTTGTCACCATATTTTAAGATTTCTTATATTTCACTTGATAGGAGTTCACGCAAATATTAACAGAAAAATAAATCGATTTCTCTATCTCTCTCTCAAGAAATCAGCAGCAAACATATTTTAAAAATGAACTTGTTAATGGAGCCTCGAACAAAAGGTATGCCGGAACGGTTCCTTTTGTTTGGGGCCGCATAATAAGCGAGTATGCAGCCCAGTATCACGAGCATCATTATCATCATCTCGATAGATGCCCACTGTTGGGCATAGTTGGACGAATGACTCGAACGTGCCGTAATTTTGATATTTTGTACCAAGGTATCATGCACCCGAGGATCTGTCAAGACCGGGTGCGCCAACAAAGTTGGAACTCCTACCGCCCGGCCACGGAGCGCAGTACGCCTACGGGCCGCACTCTGCGCCTCACAAGATTCACGAGTTGCAAGAGCACGCGAAGTCTCCGCAGGGAAAGCCGCCGAGGCCCGAGCCGCCGAAGGAGTCCCCCCGGTCGCCGCCCCCGCAGAGACATGTGCACACACACCATCACACGCACGTCGGGCTCGGATACCCGCTGTACCCGCCGCCTTATCCTGGTAAGCTCAGTCTATTAAACCACATTAAAAATACTGCGATCCATTGTTTCCATTTCCATTCATTCATTTTATTGCTTTCAAGTTTAATTTTATTCACATTTAATCTTTATTGACAGCTACCGAGCATGGACATACAACATATTGACTACATTTAATTCTTATTTGAATATTAACCAAAGTAAATAAAATTTTGAAGACTCGCTATAAAAACTAATATTCATGTTTATGCACTCATAACAGCTAATATCTATAGATATTAGTTATTAGTATGTCTGTAGCATGACATTTCTATGTCAAAATATGTAGTTTCAAAGTTACCCACTTATCTAAAACGATCTCCAAAATGTCAATGAGTTTCATTGGTTAATCCTCAAAATAAATATTACGAAACTTCGGTTGTATGGAACGCGCTCAAGACGTATGTTCTATCAAGCTGCTTTTCTTATAACTGATAAATAACATACATTTTGATTTTCATTTTAACGGACATTTTATTTCATCACCATCCTGTCATTTTTATTTTTTTCTCGGATACATCTTTCTTTGACCCCTGACGTCTGTGTCGCTTCTAATATAAACATGTGATTGGTTGCAGGAGCGCGATAGCATTCGGCCGAAAAGCGGCCGAGCACCGCGCAAGTGTAACTAAGCGTTCACTGTAGAAAGATGTCATTCGGGAAAGGAATGAAAGTGAAAGTAAAAGTGAAAGTTAGATAGAGACTAATAGAAGATTGTCATAATGATTATTGTGATTCCAGCGGCGGCTGTCCTTGCTAGTACACAAGCAGTCGTCAATTCCTTCCCGACTCCGCCCAAGTGAGAAAACGGATACAAGAGCCGGCGCTAACTTTACATCGAACACGAGTTCGATTAACAACACATCGTTAAAAATGTGACTTTTGTGTCACTTTCTCGATTCGTTCTATCGGAATTGGATGAATAAAATAACTCGGAACCGACAAAAAAAAAACTTAAAATGTGCCAGTGAAATAAACAATAAACAATAGTGTTTCGCTTATGCCAGTAGCCATAATTAAATACTGTGATCTCGCGTGACCCATTTGAAAGTGATGTGCGCTTTGAATGTTCTAGAATGTGAACTAATAGTTACCTGAGTTTTAGTTGGACTGTTGTGGTATCAGACTCCCAAAATGGATGTTGTGAAAGTGTAAACGTTGTTGGAAAATGAAGGACTAATTGCACCGACGTTAAGTTTTAATTTTAATTTTACTAGTGAAAGCACAAACTAGTTTTGTAAATATTAGTGTTATATGTAAATTGCCCTACTATTTTTAGTGTCCTGTTAATCATAACTGTAATATAAAGAATTGAACTTTCTCATTCTTCCTCCGGGCATTGTACTGATGTTTGAAGCCCCGTAAAAATTATACCGAATTCAGTGTGTACTAAGATCTTTATTTATAAAAAGTGCATTCCACAAACAAAATCAAGCGTACCTAGTTTTAATATTAAGATTAATTGATATTTAGATAATATAGTGTAACTTTAAAGGCGTCAATGTGATCATTGTAACAATATAGAATGGGGGGTGGGGAACAGATTTCCTATCGAATTAAAGCGTGAAAATAATTATTATAAAGTCTTTTCTTCTAGTGTAGACTAACAAAGATCCATAATTATTATTATGCATATAATGACTGAAAGTGAAACGCTTACATTAGTATAATCGGTTACGACTTACGAGAATATTTTTCATTAACAATTTTAATTTTACAGACAAAATATAAAAGGTCTACTCTTTTGTGTAAAATGTAAAGTAATATTATATGTTCCACTGAGATAGGGCGTAATATTTATTATGGTGTGGTTGGTCTATGCACGTAGGAAAGTACGTTCAACTCATTTGTGCGTGGGGTGCTGTATGAAAAGGCGTAAGGAATAGATACATTGACTGTGTGTGTCAATATATATACAGAACAAAGTGGCCACACAAAGCCACATAATATATACACAAGTTCACGCACACACACGTCCTTTGAGCGTAACTGAGTTGAACATATAATAATTATCTTCATGTTTTGACACAGTAGGTAATGTTTAGGCCGTCTCCGGGACTAATATGAGTGTAGCGTGCACAAATCGTACTCTGTGTCGATGATAGTGAGAAGCGAATATTTATAATGTAGAGAGCAACCTATAGAATCGTGGAGTGTTTTGAATATCGCTGTGCGTATGTATGTTTGGCTTTTAAACGATAAATGTATAAAATCTCATATTCTCAAGATACAAGGGATTAGAGTTTCCGAATCTTCCGTACTGCACCGTAGTTAAGGGCTGCATTTCTTAATATGTGTAAACATTTTTCTTTACTTTTTAAACTATTCTGACTGTATTTGATATTGATTTTTAACAAATTGTCTTCCAGTCGTAATGTTGATCGACTGCTGTTTTTGTCAGTTTTCCATTTCGATATTTTTGTCCTATCAAATTAGGTGCACATGGATTATAGCGTATTAGATTTTTTTTGAGTAATTTCGGTTATTGAAATCAAAATAAGTACCTACCTAGGCATAATTATTTTTGTTTATGCTTTTAGGAAGAACCTACACAATTGAGCTATTTTTTACATTAATTACAAGTATCTACTTATACAAGTACATTTAATTTATTTGTTCTTTGAACATACGTCATAAAGTTTTATGACAATTATTACAGTGTGATTATTTAATGAACAAAAGGAGAAAATATTGTTTTTTTAATTGATAAAATTTTAATTTCAATTCTTGCTTCATAATAAAGAAAAATCCATGTGTACTGACTGAGAGACATACATACAAATCGTAATTTACAAATGCAATTTATAACGTCGAACTTTACGAACTTCTAAGGTCGGTAATTCCTCTATAATTTTTAAATGATCCTACTCTATGGTTCATAGAAGTATGAGAACTGTATGACAGTGGTAAAACAACATATTTTGATATAATATGTTGCGACCTTTCGAAGAGATGCGAAGTTTGACGTCATAAAATGCGTCGATCGCGTGATTACGACTTTAATGAGTAGAGACTTTAACCAACTTCAATGTCATAGAGAATCAGGGCCCTAATCGTTGCTCTAGCGCCAGCACATAAGTGTTATCGTATTTTAAGTGTAATTACCAAGTGTATAGATGAGAGACACTTTGATTGAGCGCATTTTCGACATATGTAGTGTACCTCTATAACACATAGGAGCAAATATATGTAGAGATTCACTGTTCTTTAACGTTACTCTATGTACGTGTGTACCTGTTTCAGAAATTACCCGGTTATCTGTGTAAGGAGTGAGGCCTATATGTTTTATTTTATATTTTTTAAATTAATAAAATTTTATAATCGTGATTCCTTTTTCGTTATTCAGTGAACTGTATAAACAACTTTTCTATGGAGTACCTACTACTATCAACTTTTTACTGCTAGTCTATTCTGAACAATGATTTCAAGTTATACATATTTTCTTGCATTTGAAAGATATTTCAACTGCTTGTTGCGACTGTATACGTGAAATTGTAAGTACGCATAAGTATATGCATTCAATTTAATAAGTTTATTTGTTACATAAAGTGCCTATTTCACCGACTTCAAATTTTAACTAACGAATTTTGACAAACTGAAAAAAAAACATGAATTTTTATTAAATATTTTTCAAGTGGACAAAAACATGTCAGTTACAACCTTAAGACGAAACAAATTGTAATATTTCGCTCACACTCTCACGCATACATCACCGCGCGCTCAAATTAGTTGAACTCTACAATAGTGCAACAGGTGGGGTTTGAACCATCCACCTTTCGGTTTTCAGTCCTCAATAGAGACATCAACTGCACCCAAACTGCAGTTTTGCAGTCGGCTTGCAGACCGTTTGTCTAGACCCCTTAGATTCAATTCTAGGGACAAAATATATATAATTAAAAAAACCTAGCGGAATTTCGCTTTAATGTAAGAGATAAAATATTTCGCGCGCGTTTTCCCGTTAGATTAGCCCCTGGCCTTAATTAAAAGTTGATAGTAGGGTATAACTACAAGTTGTTATTTTTAATCACAAAGAAAAAAATTGAGGATTGATTTGACGCTAGTTGATGTTGATTAGATAATATTTTATTGTTCGTTCGAATTAGTTGATTTTATTCTCATGACTGGATCATTGAATCTAATATGTTATGAGAGATTGCTTTAAACTAGCGACAAATCGGCCCCGCGTCGTGAAAAGAACTTAAATTTTATGTATCTCAGGTGGGAGGACCATTGTCACTGACGTTTCGCTCCGCATTTCCCATGCACCTACAGCATTTTTTTGATAACCGTACTGTACGTACTGAACGTGCGGTATGGTTAGCAAAAAAAAACCCATCCTACAAGAAATGTTAAATGCTGTACTAGTAATAATTAAATAGCTTTTCAAAGATTCAAATATTACACGTATTAAAAATCGTAAGTATTGTAATGAAGAAAATTCATTTATAGACTTTTACAAGTTTCCAAATAATTTCTATGTTATATTTTTAATAGTAAGAAAATATTTTTTTATTTTCCAATACTTTATGGTACACTTGAATTATAACCACGCTGGAGTCTGCGCCCAACGGGTTGCAGTGTGATTATAATTACCGATGGTCTTCTCACCTGAAATGAATGATATGATATGGAATATTTTTGAACGTTGTATTTATAAAAATTATGAATGTAAAGTGAAAATTATATCTTTTCGCCATACGGGCTCCCAAGCACAACGA
The DNA here is from genome assembly GCA_038048805.1 of Hipparchia sbordonii. NCBI lineage: Eukaryota > Metazoa > Arthropoda > Insecta > Lepidoptera > Nymphalidae > Hipparchia > Hipparchia sbordonii. The sequence continues at coordinate 3,815,852 of CM076113.1, forward strand.
ATGCTTTCTCGTGGCGTTTTCAGCGACTCGAGCTATGCCGCATATATTGTGCTTGGGCTGCTAAAGTTCTAATTTATAAATGTCAATAGAGATTCTATGTAAGTACCTATCTAAAAGTTTAAAATAGGACGTACAAAATCATGGCAATGTGTATAAAAGTAGCATTTTTGTTCATGTATAAAAATCGGGGATTACGTTGAAACATGGAATTTACTTGAGCATGGTAAATTGATGAAAAATCTGTTATTTTTGTAATAATTGCTAACTGCGCTAATTCTATCTAAGCTATATAAAGGGCGGTTAACTTGTGGCACGTTTTAGAAACTTGCTACAGAGACAATGGGTAATTAGAAGTTCTACCCTCTAAATAGAGATTTTTCGAATGTAGCGTGAAATGATAGTTGTTTGGTAAGTAGGTATTTGACTTGATAAAAGTTATTAAATTATTGATCTAACCGCAGGAACCTTCTTATTCTGAGCGGAGAACCGTGCCCAGTAGATCGGTGAACGATGAGCAGGCAGTTATATATAGTTTCGCTGCTATTAAAGAAAAGCAGAACTGTAGAGAAACTCAGTCCTACAGCAGACATAATATGACTTAGCTGCTTATTTTACAATCCGCACCAGCAGTTTCACGCCAATATATTAACGACCATTATGTATTAAAGTCAATAACTACCTAAAACTATTTGTCGCTTTTTACGTAAAGGCAGCGGACAGACTGGCTTCTTTTAGCGGCAGCGTTCGGCGATTTTATGTCCTTTTGCGATTCTCAACCTCTGTCCGAATGCTTGACAGCGACTGAGAATCGCAAAGGCTATAAAAACGCCGAACGCTGCTGCAAAAAGTAGCCAGTCTGTCCTCTCCATAAATTGTTGCCCATGCTCTAAGGCCGTAGCAATAGCACAATTCAAGAAAGAAAGAATTATTCTTTTGGAAAAGATATATTAAAAAAACTTTGTATTAACTAAAAACTTGCAACTGTTAAAGGTAGGTATACCTTTGTAGATCATTCCCAAAATGGTCTTCAAAATGAATATGTTAAATGAATAAATGTATACATAAATAGTTTGGACTGTGCCCGGATATTATAATTTAGCAAAATTCCATTTTTGTCACTTGTCTCTGTAGTACATTTGTTTTTAAAACGTACGGTGGAATAAATAGCCTATTTTGTATGAATGTAATGAGAACATGATGACATGATCTCGTTTTGCGCTCGTGCATTGACAAATAGACTGATGATTACTTTACAGCGATATCAAGACGTGGTGTTGTGAGGTTACTGTTGACGGGTTCAATTGAAGCATATTTTTGTTCGTTAGATACCCTCGGGATTAATACTTTGTAATTTATTTATCCATAAAGATCAGAAAATTTTATTTACACAAAATTTTACCGAAAATATTTCTAAATTTTTTTTTATTGGGTATACTTTGAGTTATCAAAGGTCCTTGGTTCCACTAAACACTTACACTGGGTATGTTCTGGATGAACGCATTTCATCTTAGTTTCATTTTCTATCAGATATGATTAGGAAAAATGAATTAAAAAATTCATTATGGTCCTATAAATCAATACACACTTGTATAACCAAACCCTATATTTATTATCCGGCAATAATATTATGTATTAACGTAACTTTGGTATGCGACAGAATTGGAATTCCGGTCCGTATTCCCCGCATTCCCCGTAGACTGGCAGTAATCGTTACGTGCGGGAAAATCGGGGAGCCGCTCCCACCTCATACCTCACCCCGCACGCCCGTTGCGGTCTGTAGTCTTTATTTACCGTCATATTTTAAATTTTAAAATTCAGCATAGAAACCCCCTCAAAGGTAACCCCACGGCCCGTCAGTACCGCTAATTAAAAGCGCGTTATCGCTGCTCATTACGCTTTCATTATTTTATAGATATTGTACCAGTGACTTGGTATACAACTTAGTGTTGTACTATAATGTATCGATATATCATTTGTGTATTTTTTCGATGTAAGTAATGCCAAGTTTGATTTCTTAGAAAAGAATTCGAGAGGTTAAAAAAAGGAATAATAAAGATAAATTATTTCTTAAAAAATATGTGTTTTATTTTCTAATAACCCTAAATAATGTACAGTTTATAAAGGATCGCTATCAATATTATGCTTTACGAATAAAAATTGACTAGGAACAACATGATACAATTTAGTGGGTTAAGGTTAAGCTTAAAACTACAATTTTAGAGTTATACCGTTATGGTATAATTTTATTACAGTATAGTTTAAAAAATGTATAATTTATAAATAATTTTGAGATCTTATTGTTCGGTTCCAACCGAACACCTTAGGTTTTGAGATATGCGATACCACCTTAATAGTCAATTTATAATTTAATGTAAGTCAATTTATAATTTATAGTTTAATGTATTTAACTATTTTTTCAAATTATAATTTCGGTCCTTCGAGTCGGATACAATTAAATTACACAACAATTATAATTTATTTTTAAAAATAATACGATAATTGTATTCGTATGCTGTTAATAATTGTTGATTTGAATTAGCAAAAGTATGTTCTTATTTGTATTATACTGAGCATATTAAAATAATCGCATATTTCATGTTAATAATAAAGTGTTCGGTTCGAACCCAACACAAACTTATTTAAATACAAAATATTTGTGTAAATTAAGAAAATGCTTGGTAACTTAATTAAAGTTAATAATAAAATTATAGTTAAAATTGGTACATAAAAAAAATTGCATAGAAATTTAAAATAAATAAATCTTACACTTAAATAGCAATGGGATTAAGAATACTGATAGTACGAGTTAATGTTAAAAATCATTATTAAAAATTAGTCTAAAATACATTTGAAAAATTGTAAAACGTTAAAAGCAAGGTAAATGTTAATATGAATAGGTAGGTAATTGTTATTTCTTTGGCTATGTCGGCTTCGAACCCACAACCAAGGGTCTAGAGTTTCAGTTCTGCGTTCACTTATCTAAGCCTGGTCTCTAGTCTCTACTTAGTTGATCGCGTTGTTCCAAATTAACCTTTTTATTTTTTACATTAAAAATCAACAGCCGGGTTTCTTGCTGGCTCTACTCTTTTGAACTAGTGGTAGATTTGAATTGCCAGAGCAACTATTTAGTGCAATTTCCACAGCAGCCTCAAGTAGAGACGAGGCTTAGACGTTCGCTTCGAGTTGGCCGTTACTTCCTGTCACGTTTCCGCGCACCGCGTTTTTATTCAGCTTTTTATCACACTTTTAGAGGGCGCACACATACATTCCCTTTGCTCCGCTGGATACTAGGATTGTGTACTGTGGCGCTTACAAAGGACCTATGTCTAGCAGAGAGCGTATATTATTTGAGACGACAGATAGCGGCGGGATAAATCGGACCGAAACAAAACTCAGACTTAAGATTTTTTATACCAATTTCAACCGTATATCAAAGAATACAAAGCTGACTTTAAGCTGTTATTATTTGAAGACGCTGCGTTTCGGCGCCACTCGTATGTAGTTATGCATATTAGGCTTTATTTGGACTTGGATAGTTGTGAACGCAGAACCCTTTATTCGTTAGTTCGAAGCTTTGGATGCAGTTTATAAAGGTACATAAACAGGGATTATTTTTGGCAAGACTTATAAAAATTAGAACTAAAATATTTGGTCTATTTGTATAGACTCCAGACTAACTGGATCGTTTAATTTAAAGTTTAAATAATGTAATATGTTTATGAATCGAGAATATTATGGGAATATTTTGTAAAAAAGTTATTCTTTACTTTTTAATAACTTTTACAAAAAATATAAAGCTTTAAAAAAGTTTAGAACTGTATTCCTTGCAAACGAAAATCTTCGTAGAATGTAGTTAATACATGGACTCTCATTTTCTCGATAGACAAGCATCTTAAACTCGCGAGCAACGAATTAGGATCAGTGTATAGAATGACCATTTTTATAAGTTATATCGACAGTAATACTTACCGCGGAAAATACATTTAATATAATTTAAATCCTTTTTACTCCTTTCTGTACTGATGAATAAAACCTGTGAGTAGCAAACTAATATAACGGCAATGCTAAGTTCTAGCACAGCTTATTTTTTGTATGATCAAATTGTCTATTCTAACTCACAGATTTGACTATGAATCCATCTCTTTCCCACCTGATCTCGACGATGGGAAAGAGACAGACTCACACTCACACTCTACTCCCTACTTACCTATGTAAAATATGTACGTCCTTGTTAAGGTTTCATTTGTGATTCGTAACTTTCCAAAATCTCAAAAAAAAAAAAAATCCATACAATTAGTACCTACTCGTGGTCTTTTTTTTGAAGGAGAATTTTGATTCTAACAGAAAAAATCAGTTCTGCTTTAGTTTCTCAAACGGTTTCGTTGCTTAGGATTCGAGGAGGAATATGTTAAATATAGCTAAAATGATCATACTATAAAAAAATATTGTGACTGGTCCAAATTGTTTGCTCGCGATTTTACTGTCACAAAAAATAAATATCAGTCTATATCTTCAGGCCGCAGTTGCCTTTCGCCTTCGTTGAAAAATATTTGCATAGATTTGTATAACAGATGCAAGCCCAGCATCCTGCGCTCCTTGAGCGGCCAAGACGACGCCACGCCGTAATAATTGCCAGATTTTAAATTCTTCAAGTTGGTTAAACCTATGACATCGATCATGGCCGCTTCGTAGGTAAACGCTTCCGCGGGTATAACGTTTTGGAATACATGTAGGCAAATAACACCTACTTTGTCCGACCATATGTCTAGGATGTGCTGAATTTTTTTGTCGCTCGACGTTTTGAAGTCCCTCTTCCACAGTGTGAGAGCCTGGTACAGATGGGAGTATGGTCTTGAACGTTTACCTGAAAATAGAAAAATTTATAAACACGAAATACAATCTACTGATAAATGAATTTGATCGGATTTGATCAATTCAAACCTGACTCGATCAGAACCAATCAGCCCCAATCCAATCCAATCGCACTCAAGTATGATGCGCACATAAGCGTAAGAAAGATAAATAAAAAAAAATAAAAAAAAATATATAAAATAGGTTTTTGATTCACCAGTATCTAATCTACATATTGTAAATATAAAATGTATATTTCCTTTAAATAAATAAATAACTAAATAAATAGAAAGCTCAGAGGTTCGGATGTAACTTAGGATTACTTAAGCTCCAAAGTAATTTAAAATTAATAGCCAAACTTTATGTAACTTCATTTTATATACAAAATACTGTTAGAACGTTATTTTTGCAATCATTATTGTAAAATATATATTTTCTTGATTGTCAATTTAAAAGAACTTTGTTAAAACTTTATTTACTTAAATAAAAATCTTTTCTGTTCTATTCTAAACAAACTGTTTTCGGTAGGGCATAGAAAATTAAGCTAACGACATCGAATTTAGACAAAGGTTTAGAACAAAAAAAAAAAGACGTGTGGCACTCGGGGACTGCGCGGTAAAGCTATTGCATAGCATTTTTTATCAGCGCCATCTAGCGGTGAGGGGAGTCCCGTGTCAGGTTATTTTCGTTACGGAATTTCTGGATTCGGTCTCCACGCTCAAGGCCCGCGATAGAAGCTATGCAATAGCTTAAAAAAAATTACTTATCAGTGTAGTAATTCATGTTCTTTAGCTAACATACATGATATGGACCTACCTTTACCAACATAAAAGATGGAGTTAACAAAAGTAACCCAGGAGTCCAGGGGTTTCTGTTTGGAGCACTTCGCTGGCAGGTTGTCGGTTAACCTCGGATCCAGTAAGAGGTATGTGAATGAGGTTTTCGAGTTCCCCTCCCTCCATTTCCTGGCCGGGTTCGCGAAGTCAGCGCGCGCTTTGTTCTCAAGCTCTATGTAGGGTGACGGGTTTCTTAGCCAATCCTCGCTTCGAAGCGACTTTTCCAATTCAACGCTGTAAGCTGAACCGTGATAAAATAATTTAGTTGAAATAGCAGTGCACAATTTTAACCCCTTAAATGTCATCGCGAAAACGAACGATTTACAAAAATAAAAATATTTAAAAATTATGGTTGTTAAAAAAAGTAAATATGACGTGAAAAGTCACTTTCGTTTGACATTTTTTTTCATCGGTTAAAAAGGACTGCTTCCGTGGTTAAAAGTGATCGTTAACTACAACTCTACCTATTTTCTAATTCCGTGAACTTAACAATGAAACTTTGGAATGGCAATGGCAATTTCTGGCGCGTATTCATGATCGTTGAGAATAAATACACACCAGAAATTCTTATTCTGTTGTAGTGACACATTATATTTTTGCCATAACATAAATTATAGCCTAAACCTTTTCAATGTAAATGATAGTCAATTGCGTGAATTTACACCGCTAAGTCGTTGCAATCCCACGGTTTCGCACTAAGCGCTTTGCTTTCTCGTTCCTTATAAGCACTGCCAAGTTCGGAATGCCTTTACGGCTTCCAATTTTCCAACTAATTACATCTTAGCTATCTTTAAATTAAGAATGAATAGGTTTATTTTAGGCACGCGCCCATCTTAAGCTGCATCTTCACTTAAAGGTTAAAGGTGCGGACTAAAAGCTGAAAGGTCGCAGGTTCAAACCCCACCCATTGCACTATTGTCGTACCTACTCCTAGCACAAGCTTTCCGCTTATTTGGAGGGGATAGGAGGATATCAGTTCAGCTTCGCGGATATACTTAAAAAAAACCTTCGGCTCCGTCCAGTAGTTTGAGCTGCGCGTTTATAGATCAGTCAGTCAGGAACCTTTTCTTTTTATATATTTAAAAGATAAAAGAAGATAACAATAAGAAGTATAATACTCACTCTTGCCTTGCCGCTGTACAACAATCGGGTTCTTCTTCAAACTCTTCAGTTTCTTCAGGTAGAGCGTCTTGTTGTGCTCCTGTATGGGGCCCGGTGTGAACCCGAGCCGTATCAGCTCCGACCTGAGCGACTTCACGTCGTACTCCATAGAGGAAGGCAGCGACGACGCCATGGAAATTATTGTTTGGTCGGGCGACGTCGCTTCGGTCGCTTCGTCCACGGGAAGCCTAAAATAGTCGACATCAAAGTTCTAAGCAAATAATAATAACGAGTGTATAATTCAAATTCCTTTAGTGGTATGGCCGGTTACAGTCTAGACCTAGACAAGCATTACACCAAAAACCTTTTTTTGAATGTAAGAAAACTTTGACAGAAAACACTAACCTATGAAGAAACTGAGTAGCTTCTTCAATTTATTTTATTTCGAATTTAAAAAGACACATTCAATACATGCGCACACGCACGCACACACACACACTACTCAATCGTTCTTATATACTTTTTTGTTTGCTATAGAAGAGCGAGGCCTCCTTGATGTTTACTGGGTCTCTACAACATGAATCATTTATTAATATGTAAGAAACGAAATAAATGATTTTTTTTTTTAATCTAATGATCAGATAAGCGTAACATAATATTTGGTTTCTTATCAAGTATTTTTTTACTTTTTTATTCTACTAATATTTCCAGGAAAACCTAAATCTCATCAAAAACCCGGCACGAAATTTTTAATGAATAATTTTAATCAGAGTAGGTTTTTCTTACGTGATTATTTACGTGATTATTGACAGTGAAACCACAAGTATCGTTATCGGTATAAATTAATTAATAGTTGTTGACGTTGTTAGCGAGTCAAAACTCAGAGGCAAATGATTGCTATAACTATGTTAGGAAGCTTAACAAAATAACGAATTACCTTGGCAAAATAGAAACAAAAGTAAGAAAGAACGCTTCTTAGTTTCCTTCTTTCTTTCCTTAATAAATATTTTTTTAATACTTACACAACTGACGAAACGAGCAGTCTTTTCTCAATCAGAACCACATCCTCTTCCTTGTCCTCGTACTTATATTCCTCTTCCACATTCGCCAATATGATGCTCCCAGAAAAGCTACTACTGACTCCGCTACTAGCTGACGACCTTCTTGTGTTACTTGACTTAACATCATAGTCGCATGAAGATAACCACTCGTTTGTTCTATTCTGGACCACTACCAGTGCTCTGTCTAAATCAACCCTAGATTCCTCAGTCATCAACGAACTTCTATCAATAGTCAGTTTATTCAATTCCGAACAAATCGACGAATCTTTTGAATCCTTGCATTTCTTCACACCACTTTTGGTAACCGCTGGTAACGTTTTATCCAAATCGACTTGAGATTCTTCAGTGAGCAAAGAACTTCTGTCTATAATAATCAACTTATTTGACTCTGAAGAATCTGAGTCAGTGATAGTTTTGCCTTTCCTCAAATTGCTTTTGGATTTATAGTTTCTGTGAATGATACTGTTCGGTGAACCGGGCAGCGAGAAGTTTTCATATATGCTCTCTTTTCGTTTAAACTCTTTAACCGATTGTCTTTTTTCTATTGTTTGCTCTAGTGGGCGTATTCCGCTTATTTCGACTTCAGTCCCTCTTTTAGATGTGCAAGTTTTGAAACTTGCGTCCGTTTCATTGAAATCCTTTGGATATTCCAAGCTATGGGTAAAGTCCCCGTCTTTCCAAGGGACGGACTCGTTTTCAAGAAGGTACGTCTCACCGAGTATAGTTGGGTATAGTTTGTTAATAACTAGACTGTTTTTGTCACACCAATCGCGTATCATTTCAGATTTTCTATTGTTAGTTGAATTGTTTGATTGTGTTTCTGCGACCGGTTCGTATTCGGCCACCATTTGATCCGTCGTTACTAATATTCTTTCTGTAAATAAATGATACAATTTTTATTGTAAGCCGCGTAAGTATTCTATAAGCTTCTCATCGAGGGTAACGTTATTTGTTTCTATTGCATTAGACTATTAGAGACTGAAGTGGACTGGAGTGTTAAAGAATTCTTACGAGACATTTCACCGAGGTTAATTGCCTCATTTGTGGTGTGATTCTCTAAAAATAGTTGATATTAAGTGACGATTGCAATCGCGTCTAATTGGCCGATACTCACTCGCTATTGGTAAAAATGCATTGTTGCAGACAGAACGCGATAAATTCAGCCAATCACCACAGTTGGGCCAGTAATCTTTTCTGGTGATAAATGGGCGGATTTCTTTTAGCAAAGCCTCGCTCAAAGCAAGTATCTCTGGCTCCATTCTAATTACATTATAGCTAGCTTTTTATTTAAAAAAACATTAAATCTGGAAAGCATATTCATATACAATAGGTATATGTAATTACTATCCTAAATCATTATAATTACGCATTAAGTACAAAAGAACGACGATCTACGTTATACTTAAGTAGCAGTCGTAACCAGGCATCATAATGACTATGTTTTCCGTGAAAATAACACTTTTTAAAGTGGTTAATCTTTTCTAGTGTAATAAGTAACTTGTTTTCTAAGTTAATAACGCATTTAGTAATTTCTTAACTTTACACTGCTTAGCGTTAATTCACTTTAACTTCTAATCGTTAATGAGTAATAAGTTGAATAATAATATACTTCAATCCCCTTCAAATAAGCGGAAAGCTTGTAAGTGGGTACGACAATAGTGCAACTAGTGGGGTTCGAACCTGTGACCTTTCAGTTTTCAGTCCGCACCTTTAACCGTTGGGCTATTAAGGCTTCATTCGTATTGTCATTTCTTTATAGATTGCACTAACATATTTACATACAATTCAATTCAATGATAACGTCTTAATAATAAAAGATTTATAGGCCGTGAGATAAATATTTGATAAGTTTTATCTCACGCTCGGTCACAATAAACAATACATAAGTCCTAAGCTGGTAGCTTGATGACTAATAAACTGGATTTTAAGATACCGCACCTCTTGTAGGAAAACGTTTCAACTTTCGGGTGTGGTTACTTTATGTTTTGCTTTGGGCATGGCTGTGGGTTTAATTTACACTGCCCGCTACCATCTTAGACTGCATCATCACTTACCATCAAGTGCAATCGCAGACGAGGGCTATCATTTCATCGAATGATAAAAAATTGTCGAACCTTATATGGGTAGTTCTACGATAAGAGGTAACTTGTGCGGCAATCAGTTTAAAATAAAAATTTTACTTTATATGTTGTTATTTTTGCAATGAAACACATCACCTAAAAGTACTTTATTAAATAACATCACGATTCAATGCCTAATTAAAGTATATTTTTCTGAAATTCCTTATAAAGCCTAAAAAAGTCTCTAACCTGGCCTGTCCCTCTGTCGTTTTCAGTTTAATTTTAAACGATACATATTTTTTTGTATCAGTTATTAAACTAAAGTATGTTAAACTCAAATTTCAATAAATGTATTTAAGTATTGTTAAGGAAAAATAGAAAAATATTTATTCATTTGCAATATATTTTACACTTTACTTTTGTCCCACTGTTTTTGGGTATCTACTCTAGAAAATTTCATTCCGCTACTACAAACACTAATATAAAACGGCCATATTCCAAAAATTGCTCAAAGTCATCTACGGACGTGAAGTTAGTAATGCAAAACACGTGAGCCGTTAAGAGCGCCGTCATTTGTTAGTTGTTGCGACCGTTGATTCGAAGTAGTCGCTTCGCGAGGTCATTGTGTCTCTCACCTGGCAAGTCATAAAGGTTATATTATTCATTCAATTTATTTGCATTTACTGGTCTAATTTAATAATGATGGACTAGTGAAAGTGTGATACATAATGTACCGAAAAACTTCTTATGTCAATTAAAACAATACAATTTATCATGAAAACGTCTCTCACCTGCCATATTTCACCTGGCAAGATAAATGTCAGGAGATAAGGTTAGTGCAAACAAACAAAGTCAATAAAGTCAACAAAGTCAACAAAGACAAAAAAGTCAAAAAAGTCAAAAAAAAGTCAAAAAAAGTCAAAAAGTCAAAAACCGTCAAAAATGTCAAAAAAGTCTTTTTTGACTTTTTTTGAATTTTTTGAATTTTTTGACTTTTTTGATTTTTTTGATTTTTTTGATTTTTTAATAAAATATGCATAAAGTGACTTGCCCTTACGTGAAAAGATAAATAAATAGGACAAAAATCGTAATATAAGTGTTTAATGAAAAAACAGCTACTTTTCTCCGTAGCCGTATTCTCTATGGACTTAGAACCTCTTATCGTAGAATTACCCATATAATAACTAGCTTTAACCCGCGGCTAGGGAATGCAAATCTCGCGAGATTGGGGCTCAAGCGAGATCTCGCGAGATTGTAAATAACAATACCGCGAGATCTCGCCAATTTCGAGATCTCGCGAGATTGGCAGTTTTGTATGTTTTTTTTGCAAATAATCACAATATTTGAATAAATTAGACAAAAAATTATAAGTATTATAAGATAACATTTATTTTCACAAATTTTTTCAATAGACTTTTATGAATCAAATTGTCTATAATTTTTTAATAAACTTCTAAGTAGTAAACTTTGACGTACGTTTCAATCAAATCACTGTGGAAGCACTGTATACATAGCACAGTTTGGTTACCTATTGTAAAAAATTTTATTTTTTATTTTTTGAAAAGCAATTGCTGAGTTTCTTGCCGGTTCTTCTCAGCAGAATCTGCATTCCGAACCGGTGGTACAAGTTGGCCTACATGAAATAAATAAATTTTGAATTTGAAATAACAAATGAAAAAAAACAACCAGTCTTATCTTCTAATATCAAACGCAAATTTTTTAGTAATTTAAAAATTAATTCGCGCACCGAACGAAACCGACAGGTCGCAACTCCGTCAGTGTCAGTCCGCGCTTCGAATAAGACTTTTTTATGCTCGAGTGCAATCTCGTTAATCTCGCGAGATCTCGCCCTTTTTTCGGCCGAGATCAATCTCGCTAAAAAAGGCCGAGATCTCGCGAAAACGAGATCTCGCGAGATCGAGATTGCATTCCCTACCCGCGGCATCGCTCACGTTAGGTTCGATTTTTTAACCCCCTATTTAACCCTCTTGGGGTTGAAATTTTCCAAAATCCTTTCTTAGCGGATGTCTACGTCTTAACAGCTACCTGTATACTAAATTTCAGCTCGATCGGTCCAGTGGTTAGAGCTGTGCGTTGATAGATCAGTCAGTCAGTCAGTCAGTCAGTCACCTTTGCCTTTTTTATATATTTAGATTTAAAGGACAATACATACACACTTACTATATGAAAGTATTAAGAGGAAACGATTACATTCTATTAGATACTTTTTATTCCAAACGCCTACTCCATCCGGAAAGATGTCGGAAGAATTTGCCTACTTATTATAAAAATTAAATAAAAAGGAAGTAGGTATAAATCTTTCGTCAATATTCTAGGCAACACAAAGGAAAACTAACGTTATTTTTATGTATTAGGTATATAGTAAGTTCTTTGTACCGATTTGAAAGTTTTCGAAAGTGTAAAACCTAAAAAATGTAGTGAGGAAATAGATAGCAATAAACATTTCCGTGGTTCATTTTTCGAAAGTTGATTAGTCTAAAATCTTAACGCTATTTGATACGCCATTTCTTTGATTTATCATGGCCACGGATTGTCTTGATAAAATTCTACGGAACCCTTTCCTTTACGTGGGAACCATATTCCCACATAACGAGTTACATACATATATTAAGTAGAACAATTTCGTAAGCAGGTGCAAGATATTACAAAGAACCCATACACATGGAGTTAATTTTTGAGCACCTGCAGAAATATGGTATACCTATTTACGAGTGTATGTTCAGAAAACCTGTATGCAATATGCGACATGTGGAGGCGTGCAGCTTGAATGTGCAGATGTTTTGATACACATAAATAGATACAGTAGGTATAATCTTAGTGGAGATAATAAACTACATTAATTGTATTGTAATAAGTTCTTTTAAAGATTAGTAGGGCAAGTGGACGGTTTTTGGCATATCAAAATTGAGAAAGTGTATTTTTTTTTGGTCTTTTCCTCAATCACGCAGAACGAGAGCAACGCATCGACATGAATTTTTGCATGAGTAAATTTGAGGACCTGGAAAAACAAGACGAAAAGATTCTGCTTGATTCATAAGACCTTAACTCCGCGCGCAATGCAAATTGGCATAATTTACACACCTTTGGAACATTATAGGGAACTCTCACGCGTAGGTTTCCACGCGATATTTTCCGTCAAAAGGCAAATATTCTTAAAAAAAAAACAGTAGGTCTATTATTCGAAGAATACAATCACGTGATATACATCAATAACATTATGATACGGTTTATTTCTAAACGCGTTCTTGATGTTGTATCGCATTCTATCCTAATGACTGGGTAGGTACCTACTACGCTCAAGAAATAGATCACTCAAGCCGGGGGCTTGCCATGCCACTGCGTGTGGAACGGTCAATGTACCCCATACACGAGCTTAGTACAAAGCTCTGGTGTAATTTACGTGTATATCTAACTACTTATTATACCCCGGTACCTGGATACCAGAAACAAAGGAAACGAGAGAGCGCACGTTTTGTTTTGTAAATTACGTATTTTCTTTTCATAAGTCAAAATTGAAATATTTCAAAGAAATGAGTTTTGTATACTAATAGGTAGTTATAGGTACTTTCATAATGAATATTGCGAACAATGGTACTTACACAAGAAAGCGGGTTTCTTCAACGGATGTTTGTGGTTTTATATCTACCAAGTATGTCCTACCTTGCTTGTAAGAGGAAGTTTACTTACTGTGAGAGAGTACCACGGGAAAGTTAAATCAATACTTTTGCAATAATTTACTGGTTTGATTGATAGAGAGCGAGCCTATCATCTAATAAATCCTTATAAGATTTTAGAAAATCTCTTCTCTCAATCTGCCGCCTGAGAGTTCTGCGTGATGTTTTTCCATTGCGATGGTAGACTAAGGCCTAAGCCCTTCACATTCTAAGAGTAGTGAGCTGGGCGGCGATGGAATTGAGATCAAGACGACAGAGATAAAATGGTTGCAACGGCGTTTTTGTGACGTTACATTCATGTAATATCGGATTAAGTCTGCCAGAAAATAACAGTTCCTGCCTACGTAGGGCAGCAGATTCCTTCAATTGTTAGTAGTGTAGTAGTTGGATCCCAATCGTTTTAATCGACCACGAATAGTATCAAAATGCAAGATGGAAATTAAGCGCCGGCGCCGCTTTGATAGTTGTCCGCCTCCGCAGAGCTAACAGTAGGCCGATTCCGCATTTGAAAAAGTTTTTAAGTACCTACCCACATTAACTTTTTTAATACCAATTTCCGTTACGCCCACGATATGTCACAAATAGTGATTTTTGACTGTAACCTACCACCCACTATAGTTTTTCACTAATACGCAAGTAATAAATTAAATTCGAAATCGAGTTTCGTCATATTTTACGCGACCTCAGAGTTCGACACGAGTGGGATGGTATTTCCACAGTCATGTTCATGTAAGCCTAGAACATGGAATTTAATTGGTTCACATAAGGTACATACCAATATTACTTTAAAAAATAGTTTAAATAGTTAATAGGTGTTTAGGCATAATAAATAAAGTTAAAAGATCGAAAAATCGATACAATAAAAATACCTTGACTTGGCCTTGATTCAAAATGAGCTCATTAATTTTTACTAAATATCTGATTTTAGTCTTTTATTGAAAAGAAGTCTGTTTCATTTTTAATAAATAAGTACACTGGACCAAACAAGTTTCTGAGAATAAGTGAAAATGCCTAAAGTGTTGAATTATTTAATTTCATTGTGCAACAACAATTGCACAATGTTATATCAGTGCAAAAGAATAATATAAAAAATATGTAATATTTAATGCAATATCTGAGAATATTATGCAAATTGTATTTTAAAGTACTTTAAAATAATAAATATAACATAAAGATTAGTTTCTAGTGGAATTAAACAAGCAACGGTTAAAAGTTAAGTGAGAATGTTATTAGATTAACTAGAAGCAAGTGATAGGTTAACAAGGGTTATTGTGTACTTACTGAGACATTTAGAACCTGTGATTCACTTAATATGCCTTATTAGGTCAAATGCATGTTGAAGAAGTAACCACCTGCCTGGCACATGTAGATTACTTTACACTCATGATTGTTGATGCCCCCTACTTTAACTTGTTTGAATTTAGGGTACTTAGAATAATTAGAATGATTGACAGTTACTATGTACTGTTAATTAATACAAAATTGTCACAAAAAAACTGCATCCTTACTGCAATTTTGCATTTGGATGGCAGTCTGTCCGCCATTCTTCTATTCCTATACCTAAATGTAATACTACAATACCTTTCATTTGGATGGCAGACTGTCTGTCTGTCTGTCTGTGGAAACACTTAACAGGTGGACTTTTACTTAAAAATATTCTAAAACTCTCCCTCAGCACAGTTGAGTGTACAATAGTTTATTTTTGAATTAATAATTTGTTTTTGTTATGGTCCAGTGGAAGGCTTCAGACTTGGCTTGTTACCGAGCAATTTAGTTTTCTAATACAATCCCAGGTAGAAACTATGAGGCTATGAATGAAATTACCATATCCCATTTCAAGATAGCCAATTCCTTTAAAAAAACTATTGCATTGACACTTAACACCAGGTTATTAGGTCTAGATCAGAAGATTGCAGTAAAGGGCGATTTTATTACAGAATAAAAGAACTTACCTAAACCTAATGTATAGGCACATTGAGATCCCAGGGAGTCATCACTTTGGTCAACAACATTATGCAGGTAGTCATATACCTCCCACTGTTGTTCTCGCACAGCGTAGTCAAAAGCAGAGATCCCATCATAGTCCAGTCTGGATGGGTCTCCCCCGCAGCCAATAAGCAGCTTCATATTGTCAACTTTTCCCCATATTGCGGCTATATGTACTGGCGTTATGCCATCGTCATTGCTACAAGAAATATCATTTTAAATTAACATTATGGCAAATTAAATTTTAAACACAAAATAAATAGGAGGTATTATTAGATAAAATTAATAAATTAGTAGTTTTAAAGTTATGAAATAAATAGCAAAATTATTTGTATGTAAATAATAAGTTAATCAAAAAAATTTACTTGATAGAACTTGGCATATTACAAGTGAGTTTAAGTCATACAGAAAAAGCTCCTTATTCGCGCTTCCTTCATTCGCGGTTTCACTATTCGCGGATTAAAAAATTGTGACCCAATTCCTTTATTCGCGGCTAAAGATTTCTTTATTCGCGGATTTAGTCGGTACATAGGCTTCAACAAGCACTGGAAATGTGACATTTAATCTGAAAAATCTTAGTGAAGGTTTAAGAATGGCAAATGAGCTGTGTGATTTCTTTATGAAAATTGATCCGTCCATGGAACGAAGTCTTATTTTTAAGAGGAAAATTGCTAATGCCACTGCTGAATATCAGTTTGAACTGAAGGAGCTTTTAAAAACTGCCAAGCAAGAAAAAATTACAAAGTTCTTTAAACCTTTGCCTAAGCCTGACGATTATAATTAATAAGTATGGTCAAAAACTTCAATTAAATTGTTATTTTTTTATATGTTTGTTTTTTATTTTGTCACCTAGGAACGTATCCCCTATAATCCCATACAAATTACCATTCTGTATTCACGGTTTCTGTATTCGCGGCATATTTACGGAACGTATACCCCGCGAATAAGGAGCTTTTACTGTACTTATTTTAATCTCTAAATAAATATTAAAAAATTAATACATTATAATTTTATAGCAATAATTATTTACACCTTTATTACCTTAAATTTGGATCTCCGCCATTCTTTAATATAATTTCTGTGCACTCCTTTGATTTGTCTTGGTCTTCTATTCCTACAGCTAAATGTAATACTCCAATACCTTTACAAGGTAAAATCACGTTTAATTCTATCTTATTTTCAGAGAAAAATCGTTCCACGGATCTGCAATATTGAGACTATGTGTAGAACTTTATTAAAAATTATAACTCCCTTAGCAATAAGATAACAAACAGTAATCATATAAAATACCTCGAATTCCCGTTTTGTATAAGATCGTACAATTTAAAAAGCTCTCTATACGTCGTGCCCATGGTTTTCGCGAAAGGAAACTAAATTAGAAGTCGGCGAGCTTGCCACTTTTGTCTCTCATTTCCTGTAGGATTTCCTGCCGCGATATCACTTTTATTTTTAGATTACGACACTTTATATCACATTATCTTTAGTTAATATCTTTGATATAACAATACACATGTAATAATTTAAATTAAATAACCAAATCTACTGTGCTCACATTTTTTGTTCGGAACTTTTTCAAAATAACGTCACACTTCGTCAGTCACAGCTTTGTTTTGTTTACGTTTGAGTGGAGAGAGAGGGATTCATTCCGTTACATTCGTGCATCGTTTCAATATTACATTCTCGATGATCACATTCAATCTTGAAAAATATTTCTTTATATAGATAATATGTATTATATAAATAATGTCCTATATTATTATTATACAGTAAAATATGGTACAAAAACGATGACAGAATCATAAAAAAAAATAAAAGCGTTTACCAAAGCGTCAAACGTGAAATGGAACGCCGACGCTAGTTTGACTTTTCTACGATTTGAATTTGAATTTTGTAACTGACCACAAGGTTCGAATTAAATTACCTTAGTAGTTTGAAACCTACGCGTACTGAGATTTGAGGAATAGTTTATTGTTGCGTAGGAGTTATGGTATGTAAGACAATATAAGTATTTATCTAATATTCTCTTATGAGGTCGCTAAACTGTTCAGAATTACTCTTTTTGTTATTTATTTGGCATGCATAGTTTTGTGGTGTTAAGACTTAAGATTTCAGCACAATTTTGCTAATGGGTAACCTGACCATTGGTTATAGGTACCCTTCGTTCCTTCTTTAGCAAGACTACACCATAATCACTGTACCTAGCTGAACATAAAGGTCTAGACTCTAGAGATTTTCGTACGCCGCGGTCTTGCGCCGCTTGTATCTAGCCTAGACCATCTGATGTTATCAGTCCACCTAGTGTCCCCCACACTAGTGACCACCTGGATTCACCTACTAGTAATATTATCCTAATTTTAATTACAAAAAGTACCTACCTACTTAGATTGACTTAGATAGGTAAATACTTAAATATTATAATATTTTACCATTATTTGTATTTGTTTTTGTGTGTTTGTTTTTGAATGTAGAGTATGTATATTGTTAGTATACCTATTAAATAAATAAATTAATTAATTAAATATTAATACTTCACATAAGAAAACGAGCCAAGTGCGAGTTGAACTCGCACACGAAGGGTTCCGTATCATCGTAACGTAGGTCGAGCAAAAAACTTCGTAAAAATCACGTTTCTTGTATAGAGACCATCTTTAATTTTTACCCAACTGCGCGTCACAAAGCAGGGTAATGTGTTTATCAGCCTATGTATGTATTTATGTCGGTATGTTTGTGGCGCTCTATAGATCAAACGCGTGGGCCGATTTTGATGATTCTTAACTGTTTTATTTCTTTTTAATTTCTTATTCTTCGTCAATCCATTTTTGTTAATCTTGCGAGTGTCATTAAAGACATTACAGTAATTTAAATTCATTAAGCCGACTACTAGACACCATATTGTGAAAAAGAAAAAAATGATAGTCGACGTCGATAGTAAGTGGGAATGGGATTGAATAGGAGGTACCTATATGAAAATCATTTTTAGGTTTATTTTATAAATTTTCATTTCGATTGACCATTTATTTCAGCTGATATTGTTTAAAGCAGTCGGTTTTTATTCTATTTTAAAAATTTGCTTGTTATCTTTATTTTTTGTTGTTATATTATACTAAAATACAAATAGACAATCTGAGAAAATTTCAAGTATCTTACGAATTACGGTTCGTGCCCGCTGACAGATAGATAGACGGAAGGATAGACATAGGGTCCCGTTGGTATACGGAACCCTAAAAATTACGTATTCTACTACCATGCTCTAACGTCACGTAGAAAATTGTTATACTTACGTAGTACCAGCATGGAGGCACTATGATAAGTGATAACACATTGGACTACTTTTACCTAGCTGATTAAACAAACGCGTTTATTGCACTTACCTATTTATATAATATTAAGGTCTATCTTTTTTCTTTATGACAGTTTTATTTCTTTGGTGAATAGAAAGTTGAATAGGCAAAGATATAATATTGTAAACATAGGTATGAATTTATATTAACTTCTTCACAGAGCTGAATACCTACTTGCATTAGACACTATAGACAGGCACTGACTTATTTAATATTATTATTAATAGATACTAATTATTAAATAGTTTAATTATTAACAAAATAAAACTTAAACAAATAAATTAAATAAATTAAAACTACTAAAATAAATTAATAAATACTAAAATAATATTAAAATTTCTTCGCTGCTCACGACTTCAAAAAGTCGTGAGTGTGAGCGTTGGCATAATATCATACTGATATCATAATATTTCGTAATAAAAAAAATATGTAGGTAATTAGGTACCTACTCGTATATAAATAGTTTATGGTACCTACCTACTATGTTTACTAAGGCGTGATTTTGTGTAGTCTGTTCAAAAAGAGAACCGTTGTGGCCAAACAGCTACGCCAAACAGTGAACACGCTATTTAACTATTGCGCTAAACAAAAAAGGCAATAAGCGCAGCAGCGCCCTCCAATCCTATGACGGTTCTCTTTTTAAACTTTCTACTCCTGCTTATTTCATTCAGCCAGGCCAGATTCAAGGATTATGAAGATAATATGATATCCTCATAACTGCCGTTATGTAGGTATATTTACGATACCTGTAAACCGGTATATATGGTATAATACGGTATATATGTTACGGTAAATGTGATAATTATTAATAATTTTCGGTAATTATTAATAATTTTCTCATGATTTGGTAAATGTGATAAAAACTATGAATTTCATCACTTTTATCGGTTATTATTAATAAGTCACTACTTGGTAAAAGTGATAAAACAAACAATAATTAATCGGACTGAGACACTTTCTAACTCCTTCCTCCTGCCAGCCAATCTGTAACCTCACTAACGGTAAGAAATTTTGGGTGCAAGTATTTTTGTGGTCATCAAAAAAATGACTACGAAAGCTGTCGCGAACCTAACTATAATAAAGATTTATCGATACAAGCATTTCTGGGTGATTATAAAAAACATAAACACGAAGGCTACATCTGCCGAATGGATGAAGTTTCGAGTGATTTTCGTTTGGGCACACTCCTATTTTTAATACCTTGGCCGTGCTCTTCATCCGTCTCCAAAATCCTCAATCATCAGCTCTCTCCATAATATGTTTCTTCCTAATGAATTTTTGTCCTCTGTATGAATTACGAAAAATCAGAAATTTTGAAAAGGAACGGTATCAAAGTCTAGCATATATTTTGTATGGAAAAATAAATGATGAATAGAAAAAAAAATCAAGATGGCGGTCTTGAATTTTTTTCTATTCAAACAAACAAACAAATATAGGTCAAATAGTGTGTCAGAACCGAAATGGCCAACGTTGACTCCACGTAGTCTTGTCTTCCCTACCTCTAGAGTGTTTTTATGAAGCGCGAAGCCAGAAGCTTGCGAAGGAGGTCCTGAATGAAACGAAGGTGGAGTAGGTGAAGCTGAATGAAGGGGTGACGGAGCGAGTCTTCTGGCGTAGCCCATTTGATTAATAGCGAAGCGCAGCTCCGCTTAAGGTAATGATTTTTTTTACCACCCAAAAATCCTTACAGTTGTGATAGGGGACACCTCCTCCCCCGCCTGCCTTGCGATTCTAAAGTTTTATCAATTTTATTTTATAACCACCCAGAAATACTTGCACCCAGAAATCCTTAGTGTTAGTTAGGTTACAATGCTGTAATGGGGAGAATGGAGGATCGTAATCCCTTCCACTCCTTTCTCCTTTCCCCTTACACTCTTTCATGTCCCATCTGTCCTTACCTAGTGAAGTTTTGCCCGAATCCACTCCCCTGAACCCCTCCCCTCTCCGTAGCGGCAACTGTACTAAAGAACAATACAAGTTTACGACGGTTTACCTACAAACGCATGTTATTTTTAGAAATTAATCACATTTATCATAAGTAAGGTGAAATTATTAATAATCACCGAAAAAAGTGAATAATATATCATTTTTATGATCAGTCTTGGTAATTATTAATAATGTTCGGTAATTATTAATAATTTTCAATTAGTCACATTTACCGTAACACATATACCGTATTATACCATATATACCGGATCTATCTAATTAACGGTTTTTTATCGGCAAATATTTTTCTAAGTCTGTTTTTTTTTACATAATTTAGAAGTTATAGATAGATAACCATAATTTCGTAGGAAGTCGGACCTCCAAAGTACTGTTTTGAATCCAAGTGGATCCCAGTGGATTGAGCCTAGTTCTAGAATATTAATAATGGGGTATGGTATGTAGGTACAGTCTACCTACAGTCTACACCTTTGACCTACACCAGTGTGGCTAACATGCGCGCCACGAGAAAATTTTGTCTACACTTTATTCGTGAATCTCTGTAGAGATTCACATAGAGACTACGAGTAAACGTGTAGACAAAACTTTCTCGTGGCGCGTATGTTAGCCCTACTGAAAAGAAAACAAACTTGACTTTTGTTTTTTGTAATAAATCGCTATAGGTACTTACTATAATATGGATAAGATACCTATTATTGTTTTACATCGTTAATTTCTCATTGTAATTCTGAATGGGAATAAAGTTCTTTTTAGCAATTCTGTTATAGGCAGTTTATGTACATTAATAGGTAGATATGGATTCAAATATTTTAACTAGGTACCCACCTACTCACTTAATTGCACTAAAACGGATAGTTCAGATAGTTTCAAACTGTGTATAAGTTAGAATTTCTCATCTTATCGCTGCGTGCTAGTTTACTGGGTTGCCATGTCCAAGGAAAAAAAAGCGGGCTAAAAAATTGTTTTTTTTATTTATTCATTCATTCATTGAAGTGATTCATCCCGCTGATTCTATAACTCAGTGAATATCAAAAAATGGAAGTAACTGACATATATTTTTTATACATTGAAGGTTTGAAGACCAATGTCATTTACTATTTCATAGTAAACCTTCAATGGATAAAAAATATAAGTGGCTTTAATTTTTTGAAAGGCACTGAGTTACAGAATCAGCCCCAGTCGCAATTTCGAGTGGCTATAACTTATTTGGCCGCGCATCATAAAGTATCAGGTTCGAGTTTTCAACTTCTGGATCAGGCCAAAAAGGTTTTACTGTCAAGAAATTCTCGAAGAAGTCGTGAGGCGTTGGCATCCTTATGTGATAGAAATTCAACCTACTCGAACGAAACGCTTCAATTCAACGTTTCTGATAAGAACCGCTAAGGTGTGGAACACTTTTCCAGCATCCGTGTTTCCAGCCACTTATAATAATTTGAGTACCTTCAAGGCAAGAGTGAATAGGCATTTTCTAGGCAAGCGCGCTCCAACCTAGACCTCAT
The DNA here is from genome assembly GCA_038048805.1 of Hipparchia sbordonii. Classification (NCBI taxonomy): domain Eukaryota; kingdom Metazoa; phylum Arthropoda; class Insecta; order Lepidoptera; family Nymphalidae; genus Hipparchia; species Hipparchia sbordonii. The sequence goes on from CM076113.1 coordinate 3,838,226, forward strand.
CAGTGCTATTTAGTATTGATTGTCGTCAAGCGCAAGCCTATTTGGAATAAAAAAAATAAAAAAAAATTGGGAAGTTGGCGTTGTTGCCCTTTTGAGTTCTGCGTACCTAGTTGAGTGCGTTGAGATTAGCTCTTTGTTCAGGTGTACCTATATCTGTCTTCTTATCTACTAACTAGGTCAGCACAAGATTTTTCAAGATGACCCTCTTTTCGCGTGCCAGATATCTGAACTTATCTAATAGTGTATCGATTTAACATACGATAAGATCTTAAATCTCTTAACTCTACTATATAAGAGAGATAGCTTTGTTTATAAAGCAAACGTCGTTGTTCGTATTTCATTTATTCGCACAAGACATCTCGGTATTGATCAGTATATCCTAAAAGAGTAAAAAGGCTGGCCACTCTAGTTAAACAAAACAAATATAAAGGTACAGTATTTATTACGAATTTTAACTTTTTGACGTTCAGTAATTGCTTAACGACCGAATTTAGAACACCTACCTACCTCCTAATTTATTATAGGGTTTTTAAAACAAAAATACCTACTTTGATAGCCCAGTGTCATAATAAGTACAGCATAATATTATACATAAACTAAACTAAATTTAACTAAAGTTACGTAGAGTTAGTAAACTTTTCTTATTTAAAACAGTGGTTATTTTTATAAGGACCTGACACCGTTGCTTTAATCAAAAGGTAAATATCAAGATACATTCACTATAAAGCTATAAAAATATTTTTAAATTATTATAATAATTTCGGTATTGAGCCTGAATAGCACAACGGTTAAAGGTGCGGACTGAAAACTGGTGGTAGAGGGTTCCCGCAGAAGTTTTAAAAATCTACCCTCACGTGGACGAAGTCGCGAGTAGTGAGCTAGTAGGAATATAATAATTACGGAGTTTTTTCGATCCACCAGAATTTATCTGAGGTGAGGTTATCGATCTGAGGCACTATCTTATTTATTATTGACAAACGTAAAATAAAATCGGTTCAGTACTTTAGCGATATCACTTTTACTATTAATGATAGATAATATTAGTTTGAATGCCTAAAGGTATAACGCTAGTCGTTTAATAATAGAATATACCTACTTAGAGATAGATACTCCAATATTCTTTGGAATAAAATCAGAAAAGAGCAGGTCGATTCTGTAAAAGCTATATCAATCATTGCTACATTCCCTAATGGCTGAGTTTATCGCGTTCTTTCTGGAACCATGTATTTTTTTTTAATAAAAAATATTAGCCAAGCTGAAGCTGACTATCCCCTCCAAATAAGCGGAAAGTTTGTGCTAGGAGTGGGTACGACCATAGTGCAACGGGTGGGGCTCGAATCTGCGACCTTTCAGTTTAACCTTTAACCTTTACGTTTTACCTTTAAGTTTTTTCCGCACCTATAACCGTTATATAGGGCTATTGAAGCTATCACCTTACAAGTGGACGGACGATCTCAAGAAGTCGTTAGGAGCTGCTGGATACAAACGGCACGAGATGATGCTCTGTGGCATCGGTTCTGACGACGACGACGATGAAAAAGTTTTGAGATATACATGTATTTAATAAAGAATGCATATATTTACAGATGCGGATGTTATTAGTATTTGTGGGCCTAATGTCATGCGCTGCGGCCCTTAAAAATGGATTGGCGCTAACACCTCCCATGGGCTGGTTGACGTGGGAAAGATTCAGATGCATCACGGATTGCAAGAAATATCCTAACGAATGTATAAGGTAAGCGTGATCAATGTAGTAGTACCTACCTACGTAGGTATATAACATAATATGAAATCAAATACTACATAATTAAAAAACAATGTCTTAAATATCAAAAATAAACGCTAAATATCAAAAATATCATCTAAACCACTGGATCGAGGAAATGCCCAGAACGCTGGCTGCGTTACCCCGCTGAATGGCCAAACTTATATGTTGACTGAGGTAACTTCTAGCCCTCCGGTCCCCAGTGGACTCTATGAGACGGGATGATATTATATCCTTAAAAAACAGTTAATCAATAAATTAACAGTTGTAAACTTGTAGCCAATATTTGCGATTATATTAGTCGCAGGCGTAATATTTTTGATAAAAAAATCTTTGAATTTAATTTTAGGAGTAGTCTTATATTAATTGTTCATTATTTTAAGATCCGTCTATATATTGTGTATAATAATATTAAATAAGAATCTTTGAATAATAATTATATTCGGAATGAAAACAATTATAATTTTAATAATAATTTCTAACTTTCTAGTGAGGCTCTCATAAAACGCACAGCAGATCTAATGCTAAGCGAAGGTTACCTGGATGCTGGATACATTTACGTAGGAATTGATGACTGCTGGATGGAGAAAGAGCGCGATAAAAATGGTCGACTTGTACCGGATCGGGAACGGTTCCCGAATGGCATGAAGGCTGTTGCTGATTACGTAAGTTTATAGAGTAACTGTATCTATTCTCCAAAAATGATTGCATCAGTGTAACGATCGCAATGACCCGTGATTGGCTGGTACCCTCCCGCTATTGGTTAAAATGCATTGATGCAGCAATAACGCCATAAATTCAGCCAATCAGAGGTCATTGTCATCGCTTTTTTAGAGAATCGACACACTCTTCTCAAATGCATATGAAGTCTGTCAACTTGGATCCAGTCAGCGTGTCCATATTCTTGTCTGAGAAGAAACCAGCTGTCGGATTGTCTAACAATGATTAGCTGAATCTATGGCGTTCTTGCTTGCTTCAATGCATTTTAAATAATAGCGGGAAAGTAGTACCAGCAAATCAGAGGTCATTGCGATCGTTACCTTGATGCAATAATTTTTAGACAGTCCTGCAGCTGCGCTTCCATGGTATTTTACTTACCAGAATATGTTGTGCTAAAATTAATTTAAATTAAATAATAAACGATCTCAATTGGACTTGTTTATGAGTATGCAGAGGTACTCATGAACAAGTCCAATTGACTGTCAAGCAATAGCTTGAACTTTGTTGAGCGAGGAAGTTACTGGATACAATTGGCACAGCATTGCGTTCTGTGGCAATATCGGATCAGATAAAGACGGCCACATACTCAAAATATTAGTTTTTTCAGCTTCATAGCAAAGGCTTCAAGTTCGCCTTGTACGAGGACTATGGGACCAAGACATGTGCGGGCTACCCGGGTGTGCTCGGTCGTGAGGTGCTTGACGTACAAACTTTTGTGGAATGGGACGTTGATTATATAAAACTAGACGGATGTAACGTTGATATATCGAAAATGGACACTGGTAAGAACTTCCGCACGATTTCTGCGGCGTAGAATTTGTTTTTAAATTTTTCCCAAAAAAAGTAGGTGTAAAGTAGGTACTAACCTAATTAACTATGTCTAGCGAGTTTTAACTTGGATATCATCAATGGCTTTGTACAGTAGCAAGATTGTCTTCAAATTATTGATACCCCACCTTGTTCAACTGACATGCACAGTCGACCGTGCATTAGGTAGTTGTTAGTGCCATGACCATTGGCGACGTACGAACGGGGCGCTACCTACGCGATAAAACTTTTTAAGCACCTAATTTTGAATTGAAAAGCCAACATTACCTATATTCAAGTAAGTAACAAAAAATATACTTAGTTGATTTAGTTATTAAATAGTTAGTAGTTATCTGCTAACTACTTATTCACTAAATTAACTACATTGTAGGTACATTGTAGCGGAATGTACAAGTTTTGTACTCTGATGTTCGTGTCTATGTATCTATGTCGATGCAGAAGTATTCCATTGTTTTAATGAATTAATCTACACAATTAATCTACACACAGGATATCCCTATTTCGGTAAAGTGATGAACGAATCAGGTCGCCCTATGGTATACTCTTGCAGTTGGCCTGCCTATCAAAAAGAGGTAAGTTAGTTACTGTATGTCTGTCTGTCTGTGTCATAGTATCGCTCAAATAATTCAACACAAAATGTAACTGATTTGAATGCGTTTCTTTTGAAGGCGGGTTTAGTGGGGGTAGTTCTGAATAAGTTCTTTAAACGTATTCGGTAATTTACTGAAAACTTTGAATTACAATGTTTTTTTGGACACTAAAAAACCTTGTCTTGCAGCCGGATTACGCCTCTATCGCAAAGTATTGTAACCTGTGGCGTAATTGGGATGACATTGAGGACTCCTGGAGCTCCCTTACCACCATCATGACCTGGTTTGCTGACCACCAAGACATATTTGCCAAATACGCTGGACCAGGCAACTGGAATGACCCAGATATGGTAAGATTCCAACTCGTTAAATCTAGAGGCTAATATTTCGTTCTACCCTCCAAATAAATGTAAAATATTAGAAGCGGATACGAGAATAGTGTAACGAGTGGGAATTGATAAGCGACGACCTTTCTGTTTTCAGTCCGCACCTTTATCCTTTTATAGAGCGTGCTCTGACTCAGCTCAGACTCAAGATTGAAGTTAAAATGAGACATAAATATGCTCTGAAATAAATCTGTCTCGTTTTAACTCTGTCTTGAGTCTGAGCTGAGAGAAAGCGGTCTACAGATTTCAGCCTATGTCTACTACTATACTTGATATGGTACTCTAAAATCCTGAATTAGTACTCGTAGCGACTACCGAGGAGCAAAGGACACTGTTAGATTTTTATTCGAAAGGGAATGGCAGTGGAGTAAATTAAACCAACCAATGTAATGTAGATTACCGTTAATTTATATTTAGTAGATTTTTAATGCTTTAAAAAAATAGCCACATTATTCAGTAATAAAGTCTTTGCTTCAATTTTCAGCTGATAATAGGCAATTTCGGATTATCCGTCGACCAGGCGAAAGTGCAAATGGCCGTTTGGTCAATACTGGCAGCTCCATTGCTTATGAGCGTCGACTTGGCCACCATCCGGCCCGAGTTCAAGGAGATTTTGCTCAACCGAGACATTATCGCTATAGACCAAGATGTTCTAGGAAAACAGGGGCTGAGAGTCTGGAATGCATCGCGGTGTGAGGTAGGTTTTTTTAACAAATGTAGGTACCTATAGACTAACGCTTGACTGCAATCTCACCTGAGATTTTAGACTTGATTCGTGGTTAAATGACATAATTGTTACACCAACACCGCAGTCCCGTCGTGACCACGGTCCATGCAATTGGATCGAAATATCGACAATCCCAACTAAAATAATAATTACCGTGGTACGTACTCGTAATATTTTGTAACAATTATCTCACCTGAGATACTTGTAATAAAACTAGGTAACTGGGAGATTTCTGAACGTCTACATATATAAAAGGGAAAAATGACTAACTCACTGACTGACTGATTTATCAACGCAAAGTTCTAACCGCTGAACGGATCGGGCTGGGCATACAAATGTCTATTAAATATGACGTAAGCATCCGCTAAGAAAGGACGCTTTTTTTAATTCAACTCTTTTATGTGCTTAATAAATTAATACTGTATATTTTTGTATGAAACCGATAAGATATGGAGGAGAGAACTTTCGGATGGCTCCTACGCAGTGGCCTTTGTGAACAGACGCGACGACGGGACGCCCTACGTCATCAAAGCTTCTTTCAAAGACATGGCTATACCGGCACAGACCTATGAGATACAGGTAGGTACATTATGATAAATTCAATTTATCTGCACTGGTAGCATGGGCAGGAGATAAAAGTTTTATCCCCCGATTTTATCCACTGACAGGGGATAAAATTATCTTTTCCCTATGCTAAAGCATGGCGACAGAGGAGAAGGCGATGTATATTTCTATAAGTAAGTATACCTACTGAGTGTTATTTCCACCGTTGTGCCCATGCTCGACGGGTGGATAAAGCTAAGCGAGGGGATAAGCGTTTTATCCTTTTCCCGGGGATAAAATTTCTCGCGCCCATGCTACCAGGGCTGTTTTGCATTGCCAATACACTAGTACTTGCTGCTTACAGAATGAGTAGGGTTTGTTTAGGCAATACTTAGTGCACCACCCAGACCAAGTCCGGAACGATATCAGGCGCAGGACCGACGGCTTTACGTGCTCTCCGAAGCACGGGGGTAACTCCGGGCTAGCACTGAGAGTTTCTTGACCGAAAATCCCAATACATTTTTTGGCCCGACCCGGGTATCAAACCCGGGGCCTCGTCATCCGCAGTCGAACTTGCTAACCACTAGACCAACGAGGCAGTTACATTTATAGGCTGAAGTTCTGGTGGGAGGCTTTGGCCGTGGCTAGTTACCACCCTACCGTCAAAGACGTGCCGCCAAGCGATTTAGCGTTCCGGCACGATGGCGTGTAGAAACCGATTAGGGGTATGGGTTGAATTTACACTGCTATAGCCCTTCCAAGTTAGCCCGCTACCATCTTAGACTGCATCGTCACTTACCATAAGGTGAGATCGCAGTCAAGGGCTATCTTGTCATCGAAAATAATAACCGGTCAAGTGCGAGTCATACTCGCGCACTGAGGGTTCCGAAACTCTTGACCATTGTATTAATTAGGTACCTACTAGATGACAGCTTAAGTGCGCAGTGTTATTGAAGTTCCTATAGACGCCTTCCGGTCTCATCATCAGACCCTGCATATCATCTAGGACTAGAGTACTTGTCAAGATGAATCAAACAAGCCCAAACTCAATGGGGTTGTGTAGTTTTCTCACAGTTCCCAATCTCCATGTTTCATCCCATTATTTGTCTCTTTGAGTTACTTCCATAATGCAATGTATAACTTGTAAAACTAAGTCTAAGCTGTCTTTTCATGTCTGAACAAGCAAGTAATAATATCGTATGTTCTAATAAATGTGGGAATAGCTCAAAGTAAAAACACTAAATATATATTAACTTCTTTTATTTAAACTACTTTTAGCACTCCTTAGCATGTCTTAACTCCGTATGCCATCTTGCCAATCTTTTTTATCTCCATATCTTCCCACTCTCTCTATCGCATACATCCATCCCTGTCATACACTTACATTCCGTTTCCCACATTCGGTCATCCTGCAACTATGTCTGTCCCCAGACATACCTTCTCCGTTCATACATCTTTACCATATTCATACTTCCGCGCATACTTCATACCTTCTCAACACTAACACACCTTAAGTTAAATAATACAGTTTTCATACATACTTAACAGTAATACATCTTAAGTTAACCAATATAGAATGACATCTTATGTATAAGGAATCTAAACACTAGTAAGTATACATGGTCACAAATTATTATAATTAATATTTCTTTTACAAAATGAAATAAAATTTGAATGATCTCGAATATAAAAAACCATAGGTATACTTAAGTTGGTTTTTTTTTTCCTACCATAAAGCACCATGTAACGGTGGCTTTATTTTATACTACCATCTAGCCTGTGGGCTAATAAGTAATATTACTTTAACTTAAACTTATTATTAATTTCTATATTATCTAATTTACAGTTCAATAACTGTCCTTAGTTTATTCTAACAAGTTCACTATAAGTTCACTTTGAGTTCACTGTGTGTTCTTAAGTTGGTAATAACAAAATCATGTACAAACATATTATCAGTGTAACACATAACCTAGTATATATACAATATACTTGGCGGTGCTGTTGACAAAGCTAACTACATACATCTACTTAACTATATTAATACACAAACATTCATTCAACACAGTCACCTTCATTATTACTTTACAGTACTATTTACCTACTATTACTATCTCTATCGACTATTTGACTCTGGTTTTTTTTCATAATATGGTCATCTGAGCCACGCGTCTTATACATATTTCCAATTCTTCTTCTTCTTTAAAAAATGTCCATTGCTATGGTTTATTTCTTTTTCCAATTGCTTGGGTATGACCAACGATTGTCCTGGATACTTGCAGAGTACATCTCCATCCACTGAGTAATTATTCTTGTACGACTGTTCTTTTATCTCCTTACTTGCTCCGATGCTATCTTTCTTTTTAACGAATGTATTGCCTTGCTTCAATAATTTCGGCCGCTGTGCTATGGACACTTCATCTTTTAACAAGCTCTTGAGCTGCTGAGGTGCCGCTTTAACTTGGACTGGATGGTAGTTATCTATGCACTGGTCAACCTCCTGCTTAATTAATGGCTTTCCGACATGTTCCACCAAAGATTCCACTTCACTCTTGATGTTTCCCTTAGCTAACCACCTCTTCGCATCTTTAAATATAGACGTATCCTTCTCTCATTAACACTGTTACATCTTTCAAAAACTCATTTCCTAATTCCTATCGTTATATGAACATTCGAAATATTATAACAATTCAATTCAAACATTATTTAATAAGACATGACAGTTTTTGACAACTGGGTTATAAGACTGCGTTGACCTCTATTTTTAATCTATGATTAACACTGGATTGTAAATGCCATAGCAGATTCTATTACATATCTACCTATTCTACAAAAAAATGAAGGTAAATTTATTAGGTACTAGACGATGCCCGCGACTTCGGCCGCGTGGATCAAGATTTTTCAATTCCCATGGGAACTCTGTAATTTTTAGGGATAAAATGTTTCCTATGTTTTAATCCTGGGTATTAGCTATCTCCATTCCAAATTTCAGCCAAATCGGTTAATTCGTTGTGGCGTGAAGGAGTAATAAGAGTAATAAACATACACACACACATACATATACAAACATTCGGCTTTATAATATGAATTAGTGTGATATGTGATATAGTGTGATGTGAATACAAAATATGACGGCATAAATTAATTAAAGAGATAGGTAAGTAATAGATAAAAAATATTTTTCTTAATGTATATGCCATTGCAGATTCTATTACATACCTGGTCTATTCTACAAATCATAGAGTAATTATAGAGGTCAGTCTACAAAAGTTGTGACAGTTCTGTGTTGTGACGCATTAAAAAGTTAGGCTTAGAACAAACTATCCGACGCGTCAACCGCGGCTGGATAGTGAATGTACATTGAATTGTGCACACAATCGGACGTAGTCGCGGATGTAACCTTGGGCCATTCTTGAGTCTTCGAACGTCCGATAGAAATATGGGCCTGCTGATCTCAAACGACTGTGAAACCTTATCTGTCGCGGCTCTCAGTCGATGCATCTGATAGTGTGTTTTAGCTTCAGATACTTTACTCCAGTTACAGTACTTTAAAAGTCATAGTAAGTGGTAGGTTTTTATTTGGTTTTTAGCTGTTTAAGTTAGTCTTACTCTGTTTAGAGATATCAATATGTTCGTCATTTGTAAGACTTTAAAGCTGGTGTTTGTAAAATATAACGGCACTTACTATGAAACTAAGAATTAGGTATGGAAAAAAACGATTTTTGGAAGATGTCTCTTAATTTGTTTTAATAATGAGAAAGCCGTGGTTTTAAAGCTGTAACTTTTCACTGAGTCAAGCTATAAGCTTGATATTCTTAAAACACTACGAGACCATTGAACTTTATATTCAGTATAAATTTCGACTTCGGATCATAAGCCGTTTTCGAGAAAAACGGTGGTGACACACTGACAGACAGACGGACAACGAAGTGATCCTATAAGGGTTCCGAAGTTTTTTTCGGAACCCTAAAAAAGAAAAAAAAGTTACATCTGTCAGCATCGATTCGCATTTTTGCGTATGATTTCAGTCACATTTATACGCAGCATGCGTAGGCATGTGTAAACATCCTTTTAATCCTATTTTATTGTAGAAGTAGGTACGTAAATTCAATTTAAATTTTTATATTACAGGACTTGTACAAAGAAGATGAAGATCGTTCCTTCGGACCTGACGGCGAATTTAGTACAAGAGTGAATCCATCAGGTATCTAAGTAGTATAGTACCTATTCTTCTAAATGCGAAAGTGTGTTTGTGTGTAGGTTGTCCTTCAATCACGCAGCAACGGATTGAGGTGATTTCTTGCATACCTACTTCAAAGTGAAAAATATTATCTCATTGGTTGAGCTTCTTTATATTGAGGGAGGGAGGACTTCATCCGATGAATTTGCCACGGGCCTCATACGGGTATAGTTACGCCACTAATGCTGAGATCAATAGAGTGTGCTTTGCCTCAACTCAGACTTAAGATAGAGGTTAAAACGAGACTCAAATATGTTCTGACATAAGTAAATCCGTCTCGTTTTAACTCTGTCTCGAGTCTGAGCTGAGGGAGAGTGCGGTATATAGATTTCAGCCTGAGAGTGACACAGGCAAACTAACAGGAAAACAGAGTTCTCGCGGGAGGAAACTTAACTCCACGCGGACGTAATAGTGAGCAAAAGCTAGTAATAAATAAAATACTAGTTGATACCCGCGTCTTCGCTCGCGTGGATTTAGTTTAAAAAAAATCCGCGGGAACTTTTTGATTTTCCGGGATAGCCTATGTCACTCTCCCGGTCCTCAACTATACACATGCAAAAAATCACGTCGATCCGTTGCTTTATTGCGGCGCGATTGAAGGAGAGACCAACAAACAAACTTTCACATTTCTATTTTTCTAATAAGTGAAAAATATTTATTTACTTACATTTACTTACTTATCTTTATAGGTGTAAAATACTTCAAGTTCATTCCAAACAATTGCAACAAATCAAAACAAAGGAATCAAAAGCAGAAGAAAAACAATTGTTTGTACAGTGAAATAAGAGCAAGAATAGATAATAATTAGAATAAATACGAGTAATACTTTCCATACTTTAATTAAAATATAAATAATACTCTAATGACTGACTTTTATTCTATTCTTTTTATTCAGTTTACCTACTTAGAATAATAATAGATGTAGGTAAGTATGTCGCAAGTCGCAATAGCTCTACAATCTACATGTTTACAATTTAGTGAAGGACCTAAATCGCTTGTCTGCTGCGCTGTTTTATTAAAAAAAAACCCCCGATATTTCAAATAAAAAACGTTTGTAAACTTTTCAAAATCTTAGTTGATGTTTTACCTAAAGTATTCTTTGAGCTGAGATTGCTTTTTAATGTAGAACGTTTACGCAGAAATTTCATTTTTTTTAATTATTCGATGATAAAATAGTTTCTCATTAGTAGATTGCGATCTCACCTGATGGTAATAAAGGATGCAGTCTAAGATGGTAGCGGGCTAACTTGGAAGGGGTATGGCAGGGTACATTCAACTTATACCTACCCCTAATCGGTTTCTACTCGCCATCGTGCCGGAACGCTAAATCGCTTGGCGGCACGTCTTTGACGGTAGGGTGTTAACTAGCCACGGCCAAAGCCTCCCGCCAGAATCATCATCTCATCATCTCATGCTCTATCCGTGGTGATTTTTTTCTACTAAGTAGTTATAATTAATGTCACAATTTCGAGATAAAACATTTTTCCAGCAAATGAGCGAATATTATTAGATTTATAGAATATAGTTAGATGGTCAAATTTCGGAACGGGTTATTGCAAGTGGGGCAACCAAAGGCTGGGCTTACCGTGGCCGAAACCTACCGACCACAGGTGAAAGTTTATACGTCATGAGAACTCAAAAAAACTCATTCACGGCTATATGAATTAAGTGGCTAGAAGTGAGTAGGTATAACTTTATTCTAGTCGCGTCTTCGTTTCTCCTAACGGCAAGTGGTTGTCTAAGCGTGTTTCTTTTTCAAGTGGTGTTGGCGCCGCGATGGGCGATATATAGGATATATTTTTATATTAGCAGATAGATAGCTTCCATTCTGGATAGTGTCTCATGGGACAGGGAATGGGATAATACCTTCATAATACTCATGAGTCATGACTCATCTGGACATTGCGTCATCTTTTCAAATGACACATTCGAGTATTAATATTCTGCAAGTTTACTGATTGGGTTTAAATTTCTTTTTCTTTTGTCCATTCATCAGCATTTGAAGTATGGGAAAACGTGGGGAAAACATGGGGAGTATTTTGGTTCTGCCGTAGGCGTAGGAGTTATGGGTAAGGCCGTAGATTTTGCCACTTTGTAACATAGAGTAACATAGACACTCCTATGTTACGGTAACGTAGAAGTAACGTGAAAGTAACATAGTGTTTGTAAGGCTGATTACATAACGTACTTATTTTAACCGACTTCAAAAAAGGAGGAGATTTTTGTAATAAACTTGTAAGTATAGCATTTTTTATAATCGCCGATCATTCAGAGATAAGAGAGAGAATTCAGTAATAGGAAAAATATATTTTTTTAAACTATCATCAATGGAATTTAGTAACCAAAACTCTCTGGCTATTTATCAAATAAAGGTACATTATTCTGATTATTACGAAGATGAGTTTCAATTAACTCATCTTCTTTTAAACTCATTCTTTATTTAAAAGAACTATTTAAAAAATCCGCTCCTGGCAGAATGTGTACATTAACCTTTACAACACTTCAACGTTACTAAATAACAATCAACGTTACCAGTAACATAGAAGTCACATAAAAGTAACGTCGAAGCGTAATTTTTGAGGTTTTAAACAGGAATAATTACTAAATGCGAGACGATTTTAGTCAAATACACATTATCATGTTTTTATAAATCACTTTAACTATGTATAACACATAAATGTGTGCAATAAAAACTGTGATTTTCCTTTAAAATCACAAAATTCACAAAAAAAAGCTGCTGACGAAACACACGCGCACACCTTTGATAAAATTCCACAGGCTAGAAAATGGCGGTTTCTTTTTTTTTATTTCGTTGCCGGAATCTTTAGTGTGGCACGTGCCATTATAAAATACTACCCTAAAGTTATTGAATATTTAGATGCCCAATTTTGGTAACATACAAAATAGTAACGTAATAAGTGAAAATAAGGAGACAACATTTTGAATTGCGATAAAACATTTAAAAACGCATATTTAAATACATGGAACCCAGGATGTAATTGCTTAATCTATTCACATTTCAGATATTCATAGTAATTTAGGACTTTAAATAGAAATAATGTAGTTATAACGAGCCAAATACTTGACTGGATCAAAAAGACAGCTTATTTTGGGCAAAATTTCGGGGTAAGGTCAGTTTTAAGTCATTGTATTTTTTTAAATATACGACATACATTCAATTTAAGAATGCACTATAGGAGTTTAAAAACTACCTAACCTAATTAGGATATTTGCATAACAATTTACGCAGTACTTCGATTTTTAATACGCATGTAAAGTTAAGGGACATTTTCTTTTTACAAAAAGTGGCAAAATCTACGGCCTTACCCTTATACTCCTACTGTGTTCTGTGGTCTGCCTTAAGGTCCAAGACACGGAGCTGCCCGCGAAATTCAAATTTAATTTGGTTTTTCGCCATTTATAAACGAATACGACAAAGTAGGCTTATGGTAATCAAATTGCGCCAATGGCAGTATCATTTTCACAGGTTTATATACTAATCTTTACGTAAAAGTATCTAGTTTAAGAAATTAATCAAAATAATGACTAATTTGTGAGTATCTCACGTCAAACTCATTATTTTGACTAATTTCTTAAACTGGATACTTTCACGTTAAGATTAGTATATAAACCTGTGAAGATGATTCTGCCATTGGCGCAATTTGAATACCATAAGCCTACTTTGTCGTATTCGTTTACAAATTGCGAAAAACCAAATTAAATTTGAATTTCGCGGGCAGACCCGTCTCTTGGGCCTTAATGATATTACACAATATTACGTAACTAGTGTTGTGATGTTATTAGAAAGCGCTAACGGTCCTGAGGATATCAAGACACATCACTATAATCACTATTTGACAATTCGACAAATTGACAATTGACACTTGAAATTGGCAAATGGCAATTGAAAATGACATTTATGAGACGAAAGTCGCGCCTTGTCCAAGATTTTAATTTCATCATGTTTTAATTAATTCTGTAAGAAACAAAATTAAGTAACAGTGGTATTATGTTTTAATTCTCATTTAGCATCACATTAATATATGTGTGACAAAAAACAATACGATACAACGTAACTAATCAAGTCACGTAAGCGGTAAGACCAACCATAGGAAAGTTGGTTAGTACCTACTTATTTCCGCAGTAGGTCGATGGTACGAGCATCGCGTGCCGGCAGCGAAGGACTGACGTCGGCATCAGGCGAATAAGTCGCTGTCGAGGCCCGAGTGTGGTTCAAGACGCGGCGGGCGACAGTTGCTGAGTCTCATCGCACAGTTAACGCATTCTTTTGCTTGATTAACGCGTTTACCGTGACCGTGAAAGTTATAACCGTGACGCATCACCTCAACGATGGGCGGCCGAGTCGAGAACGTGGGCATTCTTGCCATGGAAATATATTTCCCATCCCAATACGTCGCCCAAGAGGAACTGGAAAAATACGATGAGGTGGCCGCGGGAAAGTACACAATCGGACTCGGCCAGAGCAAAATGGGTTTCTGTTCGGACCGGGAGGACATAAACTCTCTCTGTCTCACCGCTCTGCATCGGCTAATCGAGAAGAATAGTATAAATCTACACGACATCGGAAGGTTAGAGGTTGGCACTGAGACCATTATAGACAAAAGTAAAAGTGTTAAAACTTTTCTCATGACATTGTTTGCAAAGGAAGGTGCGACGGATATTGAAGGAATTGACACGACAAACGCTTGTTATGGAGGTACGGCTGCTTTATTTAATGCTATAAATTGGGTAGAATCATCATCATGGGATGGCAGGAAAGCTATAGTAGTGGCGGGTGACATTGCAGTGTACGGCAAGGGTCCTGCGAGGCCTACAGGAGGAGCGGGTGCTGTAGCGATGCTAATAGGGCCAGACGCACCCTTAGTTTTTGACTGTGGTGTCCGTGCATCATACATGACCCATGCGTATGACTTTTACAAGCCAGATTTAGCTTCAGAATTCCCATATGTTGATGGAAAACTATCTATCCAATGCTATCTCAGTGCTCTAGATAATTGTTACAATTTATTCTGTAAGAAAATGAGGAAAGTGGATTCCAATTTCAAAGGTCTGTTAAGTTTAGACGGTATGTTGTTTCATTCTCCTTACTGTAAGCTTGTGCAAAAATCGTTGGCTCGAGTAAGTTTTAATGATTTTCTCAATGCATCTGAAGACGAAAGAGAGGTGCAATTCCCTGGACTCTCACAGTTCAAAGATTACCAAAGAGCAGACACATACTTTGATAGAGATGTAGAAAAAGCATTTATGACATACAGTAAAGCACTTTTCGAAGAGAAAACTAAACCCTCACTAAATATAGCTCGCAATGTTGGGAATATGTACACTCCATCTTTATATGGAGGACTTGTCTCATATTTAGTTAGTAAATCAGCAGATCAGCTAATCGGAAAGAAGTTTGCCCTGTTCTCTTACGGTTCTGGCTTAGCCTCAACAATGTATTCCATTAACATTTGTAATGACATGAGCATTGGTTCCAAATTAGAAAAACTTATCAGTTCTTTACATGAAAGTGTTGCAATGTTAGACAAAAGGCAAAGTGTAGAACCTCAGTTATTCTCGGATCTAATGCAAGTGAGAACAGAAAATTATCACACAGCCCCATATGAGCCATCAGGACCTATAGATGTATTATTTCCTGGTACATACTATCTTGTGAAAATAGATGACCAAAGAAGACGTACATATGATAGGAAACTATGAAGCATTTATTTATTCTAGTTTATTTTGTGTGGGTGTAGGACATTGGTTGTATAGTTAGAAATATTTAAATGGTAACTTAATTACAATTAGTATATTTCTTTATTATTATTGAACTTAAAGGATGCAGCATTGTTTTAGAAACAATATTTAATTTATAACATTTAATTTATATCTTTACATAAACTTTAATGTATTATGGTTATATTGGGATGAATTATATATTTTTTAACTCTATTCCATCCAATTTTTATACTTTACAATAGTGATCACTGATCAGACTATTAAATGAATGTGCAATAATTTTATTATTAGTTATCTATGTAGCTGTAACTGGATTTTTAAATTCAAAAATGTTGGTAATTTTTATTCCTGAAGCTTTTTATAAGGAATTCTTATAAAAAGTAACATTTGAAAGAAATATATACACTTGCAAAACATATTTGAATTGTTTTTATTTTATCCACACTTGGACATGTATTATAAGATAAAAAGAATTGAAGACTTGGAGAATTTTTAGTGTTGTTGTAAATGAGCATAGCATGTCTACATAAATCTTGTCAGCATAAATCAGTTTTTCCATGACATTATAATTTCATCATTTCATCGAACATTAATTATTATAATGATAAAGATTAATTGTCTAAGATTTTGCTCATTAATAAATTTATCTTTATAAAAACATTACCTATCACTATGTAAAAAATATTTTAATCTATTAATTTAAGGTGAATGACTTACGAACCAATGGCGCGGCAAAACTCCGCCGTCGTCCATTACACAGAGTAATGTCAAAGTTCAAGCCTAAATAGCCAAACGGTTAAAGGTGCGGACTGAAAACTGAAAGGTCGCAGGTTCGAACCTCACCCGTTGCACTAATGTCGTACCCACTCCTAGCACAAGCTTTCCGCTTATTTGGAGGGGATAGAAGAAGTCAACTGCAGCTTGGCTAATATTCTTTTTTTTAAAAAAAGTTCTTTTAGTCTTCTCAACCGTTGGGCATAGTTTGAAGAACCGACGGTCGAGTCTCAAGGTGCTGGAGTGGCGATCACGCATCGGAAAGCGCAGTGTTGGCTAGTTGGACCCATTACGTGTACACTGTACGTAGTGTGGTGGTAGATCGCATAAGACGACACACACAAAAAAAAAATACCCATTTTTTTTCGATTTGAAAAGTGAAAACAGGCGAAAATACCATTCATACTTTCATTCTCGTCTGTCGGCGTGAGTCTAGAACGGCTTTATTGATTTCTGACATAGTTCAACTTTGAACCATCGTACCTAACATCAGTTATTCAGTAGGTAGGTAGTTAGGAGTATTCCATATTTGTATATTGAATGAATGAACATTCATTGAATGCCAAAAACCCGAAGTAGGACCTTGGGAAGGTTAACGACAGTGTTGGAAAATATCTATTTGCAGTAAGTATGATTGTAATCAAATTTTAACTATTATGTGTGTCGGTACACCTATTGAAACGGGAAATACTTTAACGTATTCGAAAACGGAAAATACGATTATGAACCTTCCTCTGAGGAAAATTATATCGAGGTGGTATCGACTATCGACTCATTTTAATATGAGCTTAGGTAAATGATAATGATAAACAGCCGATATTTGCGATATCTAATGCATCAACAACACATTGTAATGATGAATATTGTTTAGAAACAAGAATAAAAATAATTAGCTGAGTTTATCGATTAAATTTTCCTTATTACAAGCTTTTTTTATATTATAATTAATATGTATAACCTTGCCAAATTAAAGCCAACTAGGAATTTCTTGTCTTACCAGTTCGATTGGTAGAGCAAATGTGAAGTTTTTTAATTATACTATATTTAGAACAAACAATAGAAAAAATGGTAAAAATCCTCTGCGCTATTCTGTGAACAGACGGCCAGACGGATGGACGGCCAGAAGAACAGATGGCTGTCCGATAAGAGTTCCTTGTAGTTTTACTGCGGAACCCTAAAACGATGCTTTAAGGGGGGGGTAAAGTTAATTTGGTAAAAAAAGGCATGTTTTCAAGATTTTTTTTTGGCAATACAGATGGTGTTAGTTAAGGCTATGTTCACATGTAACGCGCGTTAACGCGCGTCAACGCGCGATCAAATTTGAAGAGAGTTCAGATGATGAGCGCTAATGCGCGTTGCGAGAGTACTTGCAACCTATATTCCAAATTGCTGGCCTTTTTTCTACTTCATCGATTAGTAAGTCGATTTCAATATCTTCAATTTCACTCATTTTAAATGAGTGAAAACAAAATATAATTACGAAAATTAACAAAATTACATGCGATCGCGATGAAAGCGCGCGCTCAACTGAACAGCAAACGGACATTACATTAATATCAAAGCGCGAGTCAACGCGCGATTGTCTGCGTCTAGAAACTTTTTCTCTGAGCGCCGCGTTGACGCTCGCTGACGCGCGTTAACGCGCGCGCATGTGAACGGTTGCTAGGTATATATTAGGATGTCTAAGCGCGCGATTTGAAAACGCGCGTCGCAATTCAGCCATCTGAACATAGCCTAAGGCTATGTTCACATGTAACGCGCGTTAACGCGTGTTAACGCGCGATCAAATTTGAAGAGAGTTCAGATGATGAGCGCTAATGCGCGTTGCGAGAGTACTCGTCAGTCTAGTTCGGTAGAACGTAGAAAATGGACGTGGAAGAGGCTATTATTTTGTGGTT
Organism: Hipparchia sbordonii; assembly: GCA_038048805.1. Classification (NCBI taxonomy): domain Eukaryota; kingdom Metazoa; phylum Arthropoda; class Insecta; order Lepidoptera; family Nymphalidae; genus Hipparchia; species Hipparchia sbordonii. The sequence goes on from CM076113.1 coordinate 3,856,436, forward strand.
ATATTATAAAGAAAAATATAGAAAAAGAAAACGTACACATTGGGTTCATCCAATTTTGAAAAATAGACCCAGTTTGTTTGCGACACTATATCCGAATCTAAGAGACCATGAATCTAAATTCTTTAATTACTTTAGAATGTCTACAAAGTCATTCGACAATTTGCTTCAACTCATCCAAGAGGACATTACAGCAGCTCCGAACGCCATCAGATATTGTCGAAAATTAACAAAATTACATGCGATCGCGATGAAAGCGCGCGCTCAACTGAACAGCAAACGGACATTACGTTAATATCAAAGCGCGAGTCAACGCGCGATTGTCTGCGTCTAGAAACTTTTTCTCTGAGCGCCGCGTTGACGCTCGCTGACGCGCGTTAACGCGCGCGCATGTGAACGGTTGCTAGGTATATATTAGGATGTCTAAGCGCGCGATTTGAAAACGCGCGTCGCAATTCAGCCATCTGAACATAGCCTTATTCAGTCGATCCATACATGATAATGTAACATTAGAACAATATTCTCCTAAATTTTCATTGCAAAATATCAAAAATTGAGCGAGTGACAGTGAATTTCCGGAGGCGCCTCGAGAAAAAGTTGTTTTGCGGTGCCCATCATAACTCGCAACCAAATCATCTGAAATAAAAAAATCAAAATGCATTCGTCAAAGGAGATGTTTGTCGAGGTATTCACGAGAGGATTTTTTTTTTCTTTCGATTTTTCGATTTTTCGTAGCACTTGGAAGCCAAAAACCAGATTTTCGCTTAAAAAAACGGCTTATTTGCTGTTGTAAAAAAATTAATAATTATTGAAATAAAAAAAGCTCTCGACAATACCTGGGGAATTATGTGAAGAAACACTGTGCAAAATTTCAAAACGATTGGTCCAGTAGATTTTTAGTTATGGTGGGCACGGACTTCAAAAATGACAAGTCTCAGAAAAACGCTTTAAAGTTTTGCGTACTGAAGTATTCAAGATAAAATTCGACAATTTTTTTATACTCACTCAGAGTCGTCGATGCCAGGTCCGTCACTTGTTAGTGTTCAGCACAGCATACAGCGTTTAACTGATGCATAGATCATGCCTCGAATATACTCGACTTTACCTGAAAAGACCCGTTTGGGGCGGGTGGGGCTGTAAAACCTCAGGCTGGCAACGGACGCTGAAATACTCATAACTTCGTCAATTTTGCCCCGATCGACTTGAAATTTTAACACAATCTTCTTGAGATATTATGCATTCAATTAGAAAAATAAAAAAAAAATCGAAAAAAATAAATTTTAATACCTTACCCCCCCCTTAATAGATATGTTTTACAACCTCCCTGGCGCAGTGGTGAGCGCTGTGGTCTTATAACTGGGAGGTCTCGGGTTCGATTCCCGGCGAGGGCAATTTGGGAATTTATAATTTCTAAATTGTCTCTGGTCTGGTCTGGTGGGAGGCTTTAGCCGTGGCTAGTTACCACCCTACCGTCAAAGATGTGCCGCCAAGCGATTTAGCGTTCCGGCACGATGGCGTGTAGAAACCGATTTAGGGGTTCGGGTTGAATTTACACTGCTATACCCCTTCCAAGTTAGTCCGCTACCATCTTAGACTGCATCGTCACTTACCATCAGGTGAGATCGCAGTCAAGGGCTATCTTGTCATCGAATAAAAAAAATAAAAAAATAAATGTACCTACTGTAATTAGAGCGAACAATGCATACAAGTTTTCTAGAGAACATTCTTAGCGTGGATAAATAAAAAAATAATGTATCATCACGGAACAAGCACGAATCGAGGAGTAGGTACCTACCTACCTAGGCGGCATTTGTGCCCGAGCTAAGCAAGCACGAATATTTAGCATTTACAGAATCAATGATATTCATAATATTACAAAAGTTTAATTTTTTGAGAGGCCTCCAACTCCAATCTTCCTTTTCTATTTTGCTGACTCTAGGATTTGACATAGAAGTTGTCAAGGTTTTGAGTCAATCTCTTAGTTCGCTACTGTGAGGAGTATTTTCAGCAGTGGTCGTGGACGTCTGTCGGTTGGATGATGACACTTTGAAGTGAAGAAATCGAAATGAATAGTGTACTGTATCTAAGTACATTTTCTGCTGTTTTTAACTTGAATAGGTGGGTAGATCCGGATAGATAATTCCAAGATGGGAGTCCCGATTTTGAGCTATTATATTCATGACCTTGCTAGAAATAACTCATCGTACCTACTTACTGCTTATTATTGTAATTTATGTACGCATCAAGATTTCTATTTAAGCAGCTTATTAAAATCCTATCAACCATAAATATACTTAATTAATATTATGAAAGACGCATGCAGGCATTATATAAATATTAAAGCCCGTTGAGCAATTTTTGGGAACTAGGTACCTACCTAATTATAATTTTTACGAAACCGGTATTGTAAAATAATTAAAAACAGGTACCTATAGGGGAAATGAAGCCCTATCTAAATGAAAACCGTGTCACCTGGTTATTGAACACTTGTATTTATCCAACAATAAAATAATGTAACAAGATAAACTTAAATTGGATGAACAGGCGTTGTATACGTTCTGCATGGATGAAAGTCGAGAATATTACTTTTCTAGGCCTCCGGCTTGGTCGGTGGCTAATAGAATAATGCCTTAAACATATAGACGGATCGAATGGATCATTGGCACCAGCCGTTTTTACGATGGTACGCACGCCGAAAGAAGACGTACATGAGAACGTACTAGGGCATGCATTACCAATTTTTAACCAAAATCGCCAAGGTGATGACCCAGGGAAACACAGCGTCCCGAATTTTGAAAAAGATATAACTAAGGAAAAAAGAAAAGACTCGTGCGAGGTGCAGCACTGTCCACAGCATAACGAAGTAAACAAAATAAGCAAATCCAGATCATCAAGTAGGAAGAATTCAGCTCAATCAAATAAAAGTCTCTGTGATGGAATTAATGGTTGCGGAACTTTATCAGATGTAAGCCATAACAATATGAATGACGAAAAATCCAAAATAAACAGTATCAAAGAAGCTTGGAATACAGAAAATAAATGTAAAAATTCAAAATATTACGATATTAATCGTAATCATAGCATAGAATCGTACGAAAAAACTCCACTAGCCCAAGGTAAGTTGCACCAGAGTTCGCCAAACGAATCTGAAGCGTCCAGACATTCTGCTAAAGGCTCCTCAAAAAATAGTAATTCTGCTAATACTAATACTAAACATAAGAATTGTTTGTCCTGTAATGGAGTAAAATTGCCACAAGACAAGAGACAGAAAGACGATTATAAGTTTGCTTTCAAAGTTGGTGACCCCGACGTGATACAATTTTATGGGTTGCCCGGACAAGTTGTGTGCATAATTGATGGACGGCCGTAAGAAATATTATTTATTATTGGAAAATGTGAAACGTAACGTCATCGTATCGTAGAAGTGGAAATACGCAGCGAAACCTCATTCGAACGATTAGAAAATCATATTTAAAAACAATTTGACAAACGTCGACGTCGTCGCCCGTCATTCGTGAAAGTGAAGTTTTAAAGAAAATTTTGGGACACTAAAATTTAATTTTAATATTTTTCTTTTTCAGTGTATTAATTTTAGATTTATTTTAGTGATTTTAGGTATATAACTAATACGATTTTTGTGTAATTTTTCATATTCGAAGGCATTCAAACTTGGAATGCAATTTGAATGTTGTTTGGAATGTAAGTTTGAACAGGCGTGGTATGCATTATTCTATCAGCCACCGACCGAGCCGGAGGCCTAGAACAGTAATATTCTCGACTTCCGTCCACGCCGGACGACACAACGCCTGTTCATCCAAGTTTAAGTTTATCTTGTTACATTATTTTATTGTTGGATAAATACAAATGTACAATAACCAGTGTGATACGGTTTTTATACCTAACTTAGTTCTTAACTAAGTAGACACTTAACTACCAGGTCTACCTATAACTCCTCGGATGCAGGGTAGAGATAGCAAAGTCTATTTTCTAGAACTGCCTTCCGCCCTCCTCAACGTCAGTTACATATACCTACCTAGGTACATTTCAGCAAACAAGATAAGAATCTTGTTAACATACTTAATTCATCTTTTAGAAAAGATAGAGTGGTAATAACAACGAGAGAAACTCGAACAAATGCAACAATGACTTTGTATTCACTTCCTGGAGTTCCTATCTATTCTCTGGGGTTATCTCAGAGATCGGATTCCAATAACATAAGGTCACAGTATCAGTTGCAGTTAATAGAAATTATAAACAACTGGGTAAGTAGGTAGGGTAGGTATTCTTCTACATCAGGTTTTCTTGAACATTTTCTAGTCATGGACCCCTCTCCAAATTTCAAAGAGACCACGGATCCTTTCCAAAAAGATAAAAAGTCGAGGTTTAGCTTTTACCAGCTTTTTAATTAAAATTTACATATGAATAGTAAGTGTGATGGTTGATGCTGGGCGGCAATTACGCGCGACACGCTCCAGTTCGAGATGGAAATCTCCGTCATCCAGCGAACTCACTAGACCTTGCGCCTGCAGACTTGTACTTTATCTAGAATTCGGACAACTTCTTGGAAGGAAAATATTCAATAACCGAGAGGCAGTGCAAAATGCCTTTGAAGAGTTTGTTGTCTGTCGTCCATCTGAATTCTTCAAGAAGAGCATTGATATATTGCCACTGCACTAGCAAATGTGCATCGATAGCATGGGTAAATACTTCGACCATTTAGCCGGGACGTGGTAAGCGCACGCATTCCCCTCTGCCGAAGTACATGTACAAACGTACGTGTTAGCTTGTTAGTATGACAGCTTTTGAGTTAGTGTGCGTTCATAGAGACATTAAGTATTTACAAGAGTGTGCGGAAGTGAGTAAATGTGTGTCACCACCGCACCGCAGAAAGTGGCAGAATATGTTCAGTACTAATCTGCGTAAAGGCACGTCCCGGCTGAATTGTCGAAGGGTAAATACTTCGATTAGCAGAAATAAAAAAAAATTACTTTAATTTTTTTGCATAGGTATAAAACAGCAACTTCATATTTATATCCCTACCTAGAGGCATTGAAGTCTACATGCCTAGAGGTCAGTGCTTCCAACCTGCCAACTTACGTCAACCGCTAACTTATCAACAGTAGGTACTTTCCTTCGTTATTCCTTCAGAGATTATCTCTTGAGAGATTATCTTTTTTCATTGCATATTCAAACTTCCTGGTGCTTTACATGCGATAATAAATAAATTATTAGCTGAGCTGGTCTATCTTACGATATGTAATAAAACAGTAAATATTGATAAAATATAGGTTTGTATTGATATTATCTACTTAAGTAATTGATAATAATTTCTACGTGAACATTTTATACCATCTAATTTATTGGTGTTAAGCTATTTAAGTAGGTGAATAAAGTGGTCATGAAATACTGAGTACCTATCACTAAGAGAATTTAGTAGGTACCTAAGTACCTGCTCTTGAATTTTAAATCGGAACTTTTACTGAGTTAGATAGTATGATGAAATATGAGTGCCACTTGGATAGAAGCAAATCCTAATGTTATAGTTGGCTAAATTTTGATTGAAATTTTGATTTGAGATGAGAGGTTAAAAAGCGCCATAAATTCATTCAATCAGAGATGATTGCGATCGTCACATAAATGCGATCATTTTTAGACAATCCCACAGCATACTCGAGAGTTCGAGATACGAATTCGAGAGGATACACAGTAGCAGATAAGTATATTCCACTGGACTTTGACTGACCTCACAGTTAATGCGATAGGAATAGGCTAAGTTATTAATTGATACTTAGACATTTTAGTACAGGAAAATTTATTTGAGTGTTTTTACATAAAGCTTTCGTAGATATTCTTCTGTTGCACCGTTAAGTTCGTAGTTAGCGTGCATCTACAATGTATTTCTTGTAAGGCTGTATGTTCCTTATGTTTAGTTACGTTTATTCTAGTTAAGTTAATTTTTGTCTAGTTAAGTTCGTCGGGTAAGTTGATGACGGGTTCAACCTCGATGGGGGCGACGACGATGGGCGCAGGAACCTCGAGTTCATCGACGACAATCACTGGAGTAGGTTCGATCTCAGGCAGTTCGATGGGAGCTACAATAACTGGTTCAGGGATCTCTGCTTCTTCTTCAATAATGACTGGAGTAGGCTCGATCTCGGGGTGCTCAACAACAATAACTGGGGTCGGCTTGATTTCGGGTTGCTCTACAACGACTGGGTTGCCGGATACGGAACCTGAATTGACATTGACGATAACCTGAACGAGGGGGGAGCTGTAAACGGGAACGGCTTCATCGACGATGGCGGGACCAACGGAGATCGGAGATTCCTCTTCAACTAGAGCTGGTCCAACCGAAATGGGTGATTCTTCCCAGTCGTCGACAATTGCGGGTCCAACACTGATGGGTGATTCGTCAACAATAGCAGGTCCAACACTGATGGGTGATTCGTCAACAATAGCAGGTCCAACGGAGATGGGCGAGTTGTCAAAGTCGATTGGGGCGGGTCCGACGCCTCCAGGGGCCATGAAGCGAGCCGGGCCGGCGACGGCCACAGCTACGACGGCAGCAGCGATTAACAAGAATTTCATATCTGGAAAAAGACAAATGAGCACTTTATAATACAATTTTTTAAGCCTCGGTTAAAGGTGTGGACTGAAAACTGAAAGGTCACAGGTTTGAACCCCACCCGTTGCACTATTGTCGTACCCACTCCTAGCACAAGCTTTTCGCTTATTTGGAGGGGAGAGGAGAATATAAGTCAAGTTCAGCTTGGCTAATATTCTTTTTAAAAAAAAAAATTTTGGACATAGACACATTTACTTTTCGCACAGTTACATTTATCAGCTTAATCGGTCTGACCGTAGACGAAATAAGACTGTTAGAATAGCGGTCCTCAGTGACCACCTGTAGGTCAGACCTTCTCTCAAAATGACCAAAGTTGATCGGCCGTTTCGGTTAACTGAAGTAGCACATAGTAATGTGTAATACTTACTTGTTTATTTTGCGTTGTTATTAAAACACTGAGTGAACCACCAATTTTTCTGCTTTATATACCACTATTTTATCTTCATTGGCCATTGTAAATTATTATCTAGTTTGTATTCGTAGATACCTTGTTAATCATTTATATAGCTACCTAAAAATTCCCCAAGATTCTCTTTTCTTGTGTAGTACCTAAATCGATATTAAAACTTTGTCTCAAACTTAAGTATTCGAAGAATCTCATAATCCCCTCAATCTCATCTCAATACCCTCTTGAGGCTCCCTTGATTGAGTTTCGAGGGGCTTTACAGGTTTCAATTTAGAATATGAAATTGTCTAGGGAAGTACCTACATATACAAATACCTACACGCAAACTAGGCATCAAAAATTTGTTGGTTTTTTTACTAATGCAATTTTATTCGTATTGAATGAAAAAGGTCTAGGAAGAGCATGTAGATGTAGGAAGTAGGTTATTTACTTTTAGTGCTATGTTTGAAATGCACTCTATGTGGGTTTGTGTGGTGTTGTGTTGTTCTAGCGTTACTTCTTCACCTTGAAAAACGGTGTACAGCGCGAGCGACGCGTTTTGGGATACAGTTTTTTTTTTTCGTTTTGTAAAGGAATTTTATTTTTCCTTCAATATCAATTCCTATGGAAATGCTTGCTTCTATCCAATACGGAGGTATGAATACTCTACGTATGTTTCACTCCGATAAATCTTCAGGAGATGTTGATTAACAAGAATTTCATATCTGGAAAAAGACAAATGAGCACTTTATAATACAATTTTTTAAGCCTCAGTAGCCCGACGGTGCTAATTATTTAATTGTAATTGTAATTGTGCGGTAATTGTGCACAGTGCACAATTGCAAATAATTAACTTTGCAATAATTGCAAAGTAACAATTATTATATTATGAAGGCTCAGGATCACTCAGCGGGCGATGGAGAGAGCTATGCTTAGAGTATTACTGCGAGATCCGTAGGAGAACCAAAGTTACTAACATAATTCTGCGAGTTGCGAAACTGAAGTGGAAATGGGCGCAAGGTACTGGAGTGGCGACCCCGCACCGGGAAGCGCAGTGTTGGCAGACCCGCCACTATGTGGACCGACCACTTTAAACCAGTCGCAGGGAGCCGCTGGATTCAGGCGGGGCAAGACCGAGCCTGTGGAGGTCCATGCAAGAGACCAGCAGTGGACGTCTATCAGTTGATAAAGAAGAAGAAGAAGATGAACAATTATTGTGCATTTTTCCATAAAGATTTATTCGGTTTGGCGGATTTTATCAAAAGATTTTATCATGGAATTCCACAAAGTAACGCCTGCTTCCACCCAATTGTTGGTCACAAAACAAAAGAGAAACAACCCGCCGAATTGATAATAAACCTTCTTTTTGGAAGTCGGCTAAAAATTAACTTTTAAATTCTCTTCAAATTATAAATTTGCGATACTATCTAATCGTTAAAATGTATTCTTATCATGTTCATTAATTTTTAATTGATTAAGCTAATGTCTGAATGAGGATTGAAGATGTAAGGTCTATCGTATGACGTATCAAACGCTCATTCTTGCGCATCTCAAAAAACAATCGACAACGAAATTCTTTTGAGAAATCCTTTTTATTACCATGTATGTGCATTGTGCACTTCAATAGATATAATACGTAATTATTAGCTAGTTAGTAAAATTCAAAATCCTTCATAAGTACAAAAGATTCATAGAATGTTGATTTTTCCTAGTGGAAAAGATGTTTGCAAAAGGAAAAAATTAAGAGTAGATACGTAATGCTAATTGCTAATTTTACAAACAAATACTTGCGAGTTTCCAATTAATTTTGATTAAGTTTTAGTTGCAATTTTAAACAAACACATCCTATGGGTATAAGGTACTATGTAGATTGTAGGTACCTATCTAATACTTACATTTATAATTTTCCATCACGTGCGAATTTGATCTAATGTCGAGTTTATTATATTGTAATAAAAATAATATGTATATGACGTAAACATTATTTTCATTAGGTATTATATATGTACACAATACACATATTATTATCTTTTGTGAGTTTCGGCGCGTAATAAGTTCTAATAAAATACTTTGACATCAATACCTATTGATTGCTGTTTATTGGAGCTTAACAGAAGTTATCCGTTGATTTACAACTTGATAATTTACATCTGATTGTTTATCGAAATTATAGGTATGCTATCATTTGTTGCTATTGTTTTATCATTTTCATACATTTTGTAGAGATGAAATAATGCGCCAAACTCTGGGCTGACTCTGGACAATAAAAAATAATTGGACACGGTGCCATTTTATCGTAAGTCTATCGTAAGCTATAGAAACACCTGAACAGAAAATAAGAGTTTCCATTCCCAGGAAATAATTAAACTTATTGAAGTAAGTCCTACTTCAGGTACTGTAGCTCTTACGACAAGTTAAGACTCTACCACCGGTTCGGAAAGCAAATGCTGAGAAGAGCTAGTAAGAAATTCAGCAGTCGCTCTTTTCAAAAGAAAATGTTGCAATATTAATAATATTTACTTAGATAATAAGTTATTACACTATCTTGTGAGCAGCTGGATGCCAAGTCGATTGTTCCCATGCAACTTTGTCTCATGAATATCAACACCCTCTTCAGATCATTTTGGAACTGTAAGTTTTCGCAAAATTGATCTTAGTGCAGTCCTTTACGGCAAATAGACTATGTCTATTAAAATTCCAAAATCCAAATACCTATCTAACATCAGTGATTGTGATAAAAGATAGTTCAAAAGCCCTTTAAGCTAGTGGTTGTATCAACAATTCACACCAGCTCTTTGAGTTTAGTCACTTTAATCAAGGCTGTAAATTAACCCCTAAATCTTCGCTAAATAATTATCTTGTTGGATGATAATAATACAATATATAAATCAGACAAATGGATCTAATTAGCAGTGTTTCTAAGAACTAACTCGACAAGAACGTAAGTTGAATTAAAATAAATAAAAATTATATCCTACTATTATAAATGCGAAAGTTTGGATGTATGGATGTTTGTTACTCAATCACGTCGCAACGACTGAACCGATTTGGTTGAAATTTGACACAGAGATAGATTATAGTCTGGAGTAACACTTAGACTAATTTTTATCCCGAAAAATAAGAAGCAATTAAAAAACCTTAATCCACATTCCACACGGACGAAGTCGCGGGCGTCATCTAGTGAAATATATAAAGTGAAGTCTTTTGAAACTTTTATAAATAAATCAAATAAGTAAAAACATCTTGATTTTTTAATGTCGAACTTATAGGTGGGCAATTTACCTTGAAAAATTTGTGAAAATAATTTTTCTTTTGATTTTGCAGATGAAGATCATCTTAGTGCTTGCTGCTTTTACTGCTGTGGCTACGGCCGCCCCCGCTTTACAAGAGAGTGACCGTAGTCTGCTTGATCTTATTGGGGCTATTATTAACCATATCAACAGACCACCAATCTCTGTTGGCCCCGCTATAATTGATGAAAGTCCAATCTCTGTCGGCCCCGCTATCGTCGAAGAAGAAAGCCCCATCTCGGTAGGACCCGCCATAGTTGAAGAAGAAAGCCCAATCTCCGTTGGTCCCGCAATTGTTGAAGAAGAAAGCCCAATCTCTGTTGGTCCGGCTATCATTGATGAAGAAATCTCAGTTGGACCAATTATCGTTGAAGGAGAAGGCCCAATCTCTGTAGGACCTGCCATCGTTGAAGAGGAGAGCCCAATCTCCGTTGGCCCTGCTATAGTCGAAGAAGAAAGCCCAATCTCCATTGGACCGGCTATCATTGACGAGGACTTCCCTGGTGTTATCACACTACCCGCCATTCCTGATGATGAAGATTTCCCTGGTATTATCACTCTACCCGCCATTCCTGACGATGAAGACACTCCCATTACTATTAACGTCCCTGGTGGCCCTACTATCAATATCGTGATCAACGTAAACTCGGCTCAAGAACACGAGGAAATTGAGCCCTCTCCTATTATCGTTGTTGATGAATTGGAACCTGAACCCACGCCTGTGATCGTTGTTGATAACTTTGAATCCATCAGTGATACTGATAACTTCAAACCAGACCACGATGTATACTACTAAAGATACAAAATATGTTTATTATATTTATAATACATAGTCGTGTGCTACGAAAAAAACAAACTAGAAGAAGTCTTCACAAAAATAAATATTATTAATAGATTTCCCTTCGCATTATTTTGTATCCCCGTTTTAAGAATGCAAAAATCCTAAAACCGCAGGTAATAAATGCTAAAAGTTCGTCCAGGATTAGGATTTTAAAAATCCCGTGGCAAAATAAAAAAAAACTCTTTCATTTCCTAGGATGAAAAAATCTCTACGTCCGGCATCGGGATATCTTCAAGCTAGATAGCTTCTGTGATGCCAATTAACTGACTTCGTCAAGATCGGTTCATTAGTTACGCCGGGAAATTGTATCTAAGTATAATAAATAGGTATTATAATCACTCATATCCTTAAAGCTCATATCAAAAATTTTTATTTTTTATGCAGGAATCTTAAATATGTATTCTCTAAATAAATAGATCAGGTAGGTATCTCCTTACTTGGAGGAATATGACCTAATGACCTAAGTCAAGAATGCACTTGCAATTGGCAAGGCGATGACGACGCAATAGAATAGATAGAGTAGCTATGTAGATAATAGACATTATCCTTACTTCCTTACTAATCTATATCTATATCTATACTTATAATAAAACTGTAACGGGACAAAATCTGTACATTAAATATATTTTGAAAATTTTAATCGGAGGATGCTTTAATATCGATACTGAGCCCAAAACAATTTTTTTTGAATTTTTTGTCTGTCTGTCTGTCTGTCTGTATCTTGGCCGCGCATCACACTGAAACTACTAGACGGATTTAAATGAAACTTAGCACGATTTAAGTACATACCACGAGGTAAGATATAGGATACTTTTTATCCCGAAATTCAGCACGGTTCCCTTGGGAAAGGGGATGAAAGTCAAAATGTGTATTTCATTGTAATTCATTAACGCGTACTCCGATTTCATTCATTCTTTTTTTATTAGAAAGAAGATACTGCAAAGATTGTCCTGTATAGATAACGGGACAAAATCTGTAGATTAAATATATTTTGAAAATTTTAATCGGAGGATGCTTTAATATCGATACTGAGCCCAAAACAATTTTTTTTGAATTTTTTGTCTGTCTGTCTGTCTGTCTGTATCTTGGCCGCGCATCACACTGAAACTACTAGACGGATTTAAATGAAACTTGGCACGATTTAAGTACATACCACGAGGTAAGATATAGGATACTTTTTATCCCGAAATTCAGCACGGTTTCCTTGGGAGAGGGGATGAAAGTCAAAATGTGTATTTCATTGTAATTCATTACGCGTACTCCGATTTCATTCATTCTTTTTTTATTAGAAAGAAGATACTGCAAAGATTGTCCTGTAATTATTTTAAGGTCATCGGTTTAGTAGTTCAGAAATTATAGACTTCGCAATCCTCAGTAATAGGTCCAAATAACTTGAACCCCGTTATGTACAGGAAACTTTGAATGAACGGCTCATCTTAGGCTGGCATTATACACTATCCCATAGCCATAGTGGATAGCCCTATTTTTAACCGACTTCCAAAAAGGAGGAGGTTATCAATTCGGTCGGTATCTTTTTTCTATGTATGTCCACCGATTACTACGGGGTTTCTAGACCCATAATTTTTTTTACCTTCAACTCCTCAAACCTGATGCTGCAGGGGTACTTTCCATCTAAATTATGGAGCTTTAGCATCTGTCGTTTACGAATTGGTATACTTGCTACTAGATCATAGAGCTCCAGGTCATCGTCCTCAATCCTGATGCTGTAGGGTACTGCCCACCTAAATTGTAGGGATTTAGGAACTGTCGACTATGAATTGGTATGCTTGGCCTTAGCATATACTACATCATAGAGCTCCAGTTTCTACTCTTCAATCCTGATGCTTCGGGGTACTGCCCTACTAAACTATGAGGATTTAAGAACTGTCGCTTGCGAATTGATAATATAAGTATCAAGTATAAACTACATCATGGAGCTTTAGGTCCTAGCTCTTCAATCTAAGTATACGCGGACGAAGTCGCGGGGGTCAGCTAGTATAATAATAAATGCGAATGCGTGTTTGTTTGTTGGTTTGTCCTTCGATCACGCCGCAACAGAGCTACGGATCGACTTGATTTTTTGCATGTGTATATTAGAGGACCAGGAGAGTGACTAGGGGACATAGGTTACTTTTTATTCCGGATAATCAAAGAGTTCCCGCGGGATTTTTAAAAACTAAATCCACGCGGATGAAGTCGTGAGTATCATCTAGTAAGTAGGTGTTATTATAATGGCTGTGGCCTCATCACCTGAAGAACGTGCGAAATTATTTTTTTGCAAATCTGTCGTTATTGTATTCGATATTCAATTCAATATTCAATTGCACTTCTATAAAAAATTGTTATTTGCAATTTATCGCCATTCCAATGCGGACATACGAATTATAATTTTATGATCAAATGGCCTTCGCGTCGCTTCGCAGTTCCCTAACGAAGTGGCCTTGTCCCAGGCCCATAATTAAATCAGCAGAGGCGGCTCTAGCCCATGTAGCGCCCGTGTGCAATCAATATCTTGGCGCCCTCTAGTAGACGCGCGGCCAAAATGGGATACTTACAATACAAGTTACCGTTTGACTTACAGTTATATTTTCACCAGTGAAAGGAAATTCAGGTGCAAAAAATGGTGCAACTTTAAATGATGTCGGGAAGCAAGCAAGCGCGGCTCGGCGCGGCGCCCCTTACAACCCTGCGCCCGTGTGCGTACACACCCTGCACCATAGGTAAAGCCGGCACTGATTAAATGCCTACCTGCTACTCGAGCGCGATAATTTGAAAACTGCGTGGAATGCGACTTCCTGACCGTAGCACCTTAAATCCTGCACGCACCCGTGTTTTACCCGTGTTTTGGGCCACATCCTTACTAATATTATAAATGCGCAAGTGCGTTTCTTTTTTTGTTGGTTTCATTGACATAATAATACTTGGACTCCGGGTCGGCACTAAAAAGTGTCCGAACCGAAAGAGATCCAAAACGCGAAAAATGTTTCCAATCGATCGTCAGTTGAAGCAAATTAATTATTGTACCTCGAAATGGAGCTGATGTAGGTATGTTTTGCCATGGCGATTCTAGGTGCAGGGATCTGCTTACGCTACTGCAGGGATTTGAATATGACCAATATGTGATGACCGAGAAGTTCTACGTAAAACTTAGCGAGTAGTAAACGTTGATAATATTGGGCCTAGAGTGCAAAGACGTTCGGAGATTGAATATTCAGGGGATTTTTTAAGAATAAGGTTTATGTAGTTATACGAGCTATGAAATGAATCGTCTAATATAAAATAAGGTAATTAGGGTTATTGCTTGTTTACAATCCATAACTGTAGATGTAATCATATTACCTATTTTATTGAATTTATCTATTAGATATTTAGCCATTTTACGAAGTAGTAAAGTAATAAAGAAATAACTTTTCCGGAAAAATCTTTTGTTTCACATTAATCTAGGCTGTAAATTTAAATTTTTCTAGAGATACAAAAAGATAATCTTTGGTATATAAATCCGATTAAATATCATACATTCATAGTGTTTGTGAGCTTTCAATCGACATAAAACGTAAGTTGTGTTTCAACATACTTACTATTTGTAAACATTTAGGGTTAATATGGGTTTACGTTTAGGTATATATTATTAAGTATATATAAATATACTTACGACATAAATAAAAGTGTCTGTCAGTAATTTCGAAATCAAGCTCATTATGATCGTTTCAACAACAAAACGCAAACGTCGACATGAATGCAGATTTTCTGAGGGATTATGTGAATTCAACGCCCGGCAAAAGCTAGTCCTATAAGTACCTATACCTATAGTTCTATTTTTCTGTAATTGTCAAGCGGATGTCTTTTTTCGTTTTTTTTTTAAAAGAACCTAGAGCTACATTAGCGCGAACGATAGGATAGGACGCAGCATGGGAGAAAAAATATATGTAAGGCATTTCCGCATTAACCATAGAGCAGTATTTGTTACAACTTATTTTTTATTTCCCAGATGAAATTCCTCGTAGTCTTCGCTTTAGTTGCAGCTGTGGCCACAGCTCAACCCATCGATCCCCAGAATGAACGTTTCATTAATATTATCGGAGCAATCCTTGGTGCATTGAAACCCCGGCCACCGATCTCTGTTGGTCCGGCTATCATTGAAGGAAGCCCCATTAGCATTGGTCCCGCAATCATTGAAGAAGAGAGCCCAATCTCCGTTGGTCCCGCTATCGTCGAAGAAGAAAGCCCGATCTCCGTTGGACCCGCTATAGTCGAAGAAGAAAGCCCCATCTCCGTTGGACCCGCTATTGTTGAAGAATCTAAGCCTAATCCCATCTTCCCTTTCCCAATTGACTTAAAATCCCCTCTCGTCCAAGTTGTCGTGAACGTTAACTCTGGATCTCCTTCCGCTCCTGCACCAGTAGAGGCACCTGAAATTGATCCTACACCAGTGATTGTTGTCGATCAGCCAGAGATCACCGAACCCGAAATCGACCCTACCCCCGTGATTGTCGTCGACGAAGCCGAGATTCCCGAGCCAATCATCGTCGCTCCCATCGACGTTTCACCCGTCATCAACCTCCCCGACGAGCTGAACTAAATATAAGAAGCTAGATCTAAGGAACTTTACATTGTAATATTCTTACTAGTACTACAAATGGCGCGACAACTGAACAATGTGAGCGTTGTACTTGTACCATATAAATCCAAACGGCCTAATACATTTTTCTATTAAAACAAATATCCGAATATTTTATTACCTATTCTTCCTATTTCTGCATCGGGGAGATGACTGTCAAGTAGGTTGTTTGGGAAATCTTGTCTATCTATATTCTATACTTATAATAAAAGTGTAACGGGACGAATTCTGTAGGTACATTAAAAATTTTGAAAATTTTAATCAGAGGGTGCTTTATTGTCGATACTGGGCCCAAAACAGTTTTTTTTTGAATTTTTTGTCTGTCTGTGCGCGCATCACGCGAGAACTACTGAATGAATTTTAAACAATAAAGTTTATCCGGGATACCGGATAGGGTATGAAAGTTTTTGTTGATTTTGCTCCATAACTTCGTCAAATCTAATCCAATAATTCATTTTTTATTATAAATTGTGTACAAATATTTTAACCAATTTTTTTGATGATCTATTAAATATTTTTGGAGATAGAAGACATAATTTCTCGCGGATAGTAGCAAGTCACTCTAATCTTTTTCCACGCAGACGAAGTCGCGGGAATCAGCTAGTACCTACTTATAATAAAATTGTAACGGGGCGAATTCTATATTATATTATATTAAATATATTTTGAAAATTTTATTCGGAGGATGCTTTATTGTTGATACCTACTTAAGTATAATTTATTGGATAATTGAAAAACCGGTAAATGACCGGTAGGTACCTGATCGAATATTTTCGTATCTTCAATTTTTCCAAAACATATTATTTTAATCACACTTAGGTGCATTTATTAAAATAACGTAGGTATTTCCGCTTTTATCTCGTTTATTATAATTTATTTTTAAATGGCTTTATGGTGGCAAATAAATAACAAACACAAAACATTAACAATAAGAAACATTCTTTAACAAAACAACAATAAACATTTTTCTGCATATTTTGTCATTGAAGTAACCTTTTAAACATATTACTTAGGTAGGTACTGACTAAATGCAAGACTCTTTAGGAGTATAACATGGTATAACTGTAGTACCTATCAGAAGTTATTCTTTCTAGTTTCTGGTACTACAGTCTGCGTATGACCTCTTTTTTCCTGATAGTTTTCTTGAGTGCTTTTCTATATTGCTCGCGTTTTCCTCTTGTTAATCGCAGCTTGCTTCCATTTTCTTATTATTTATGAAGTCTGCATTTCAAAATTTCAAAACTAGTAAAAGAGGAAGCTACTCATTTTTTTTTTTGTTTGCTGCGACTTCTCTTATCAACTTGCTATATCTACTCGAATTTCGTGTTGAGGAATGAATTAATAACCATGCCATGCCATTAATAACACGCTGACGAGGTTTAAAACCAAATCCTCTTTTTTCTAGTAAAGGTTCCCGCTTCCCTCGCACGACTAGGGAATTTGTTGTTACAACAGAGAAAAAATTATCGTACCTATCTACTTATGTATTTGCTTCCGTAACTATATTGCTGTCACAAAAATAAATCTCAGGTTCGTCAGCGGTTACAGATAGGTAGGCCTGCTGTTTAATTTAGGGTCCATCTATATATATAAAATTCAAAGTCCTGATTTACTGACTGAAATATCAACGCACAGCCTAAACTACTGAAGTTAGAAACTTGAAATTACAGTTGGTTCCTTTTATGACGTAGGCCCACACTAAGAAAGGATTATTGGAAATTCCACCCCTAAGGGGTTTAAATAGGGAATGGAAGTTTATATGAAAGTCCGTCATTTTTCAAGCTGTTTCCATCAAAGTTATTATTATAGTCATTAGAGCTTTCAGTTAAAAATAAAGAAGTACGTGTGTCACAGTTTTTGAAAATTCCACCCCAAAATCTAATTCCACGCGGACGAAGTCGCGGGGGCAAAAGCTAGTTGATAAATATACCGTTTGTATAAGTGTCGGACGTCGAACTAAGGTGGAGGTGAAGCTCCTATTTAAAAAATATTTTTAGCTTGCTAGGTACTTTATTTAATTAAATTAGCAGTTATAAAAAATTGCGTAACACTTTAGTTAATGTGGATGCCAGGAAAGACTCCAGGAATTGTTTCGATAGGAGAAACGATCTCAGGCTGGTCAACTACGACAACATCGTCAACCTCAGGTCGGTCAACTACGACAACATCGTCAACCTCGGGTTGGTCAACTACGACGACATCGTCAACCACGGTCTGCTCAGGCTGCTCTACTACGACAGCGTTGCCGGGAGCGTTGGTGTTGACGTTGACGATGACTTGAACGAGGGGTGGGCGATAGTTGGCAGGCTCAGAGACGATGGACTCGTCGATGATTGCGGGCCCGACATCGATGGGGACTTGCTCTTCATCGTGTCCAGGTTCGACGACGATCGATTCATCAACGATTGCGGGGCCGACGTCTATGGGCGAGGTTTCATTCTCTTCGATGGTGACTGGTTTGTTGATGCCGAGGATCTCGAGAAGCATCTGCTCCAGGGCGGCGGCAGTTGCGGGGTCAGTGCTAGGGTGGTAGATGGCTTCGATGATCTGCTGGATCTCAGCGGCGTCCGCACCAGTCACGGTGGGTGGGATGGCAAAAGCCGAAGCCGCAGCGACGCACAGAGCGAATACAATGAAGTATTTCATTTTGAGGATCTGCACAGAAATATATAAAAATCAGCGTCTTTAACAATGGGCAAAACTTAAGTTGAAAAGTATATACGAGTATTTAAGAACTACATATGTACTAGAGTGTACTAGTATTTTTTGTGCTGTCACAAAATGAAAAATTACGTGATGATTACAAATATGCAGTAGGTACTTACTTACGACTTCTGAAAAACTTCTGTGTATTTGATTGCTTATAACGTTTTATATGCAAATGTTATCTTCTTTTTCACTTAATTGTCCGATAGTATTTATTGTTTAATATGAAATCATAACCTTTTTTTTATAATTTTAATTGTTTTACTGTGAGATAATTAGTTGTTGTCTCAACATAAATTTTTGCATAGTCATCCGATGCATGGATTGTTAACATGCAATTCATCGCACACTATAATCTTAAAACATATCTATTGTTTTTATCATTGTGTCTATCAATAAAGAAATTATAGGTAAATATTATTTACTTACAATATACCTAAAATGTTTTCTTTTGTTCCAAACTTTGAAGTTTGGAATTGATTAGCGCTTTGTCACCACCATCAGTACTAGGATGCCAAGTTTTTGCTTTCGATGTTCTATAAAAAGGGCAATATCATGGAAGCTAGATTTGAGGATAAGTGATTGAGGAAAACTAATATCAAAAAAAGTTCCGCTCATGCAAATTTTTTATCTACCAGCGTTTAGGACTTAGGTACTATAAGCAAATTGGTGCAAAAGAATTGATACTTACTAAAGTACTTTATTTTTTCCATGGAACATTCGGTGATTGCTTGCTCTACTTATATCTACCTATATACGTACTTTACTTACTCTGCCTTGACGCTCAATTACGATTGACCTTTTCTTCGTGTAAGTTGTTCGATTGAGGTAATAAATGTAGGGAAGAAAATAGACGATACATGACAATGTTCTGTACCGAAGAATTGCTGTATCGTGGAAGATGAAATCATAGCTACTTATAAGTAGAAAAAGGGACGGTAAGTTTAAAAGCGAAAACGTTAAAATAGAGATGGCGTTTGGTCTAAGGAACCATGCCGTAGATTTTGGGTAATAGCACAGTACCTAAAGGTACAGAAGATTCAATCTGCAAAATGATTTAAATAAATAGCGACTCTTGTCACCACACAATAAAGTGCAATTCAGGTTGACACAGCGCTACTTACCGACCGTATTATTCATCTAGAATTTTCGCTCTTTCTATTACGTAACTCTTATTCCTTTGCACTCTCTGAATTTAAACTCTTGGAAGAGGCAGGTACGCCATGTTCTTGTAGCTCCGCAGTTTACTTACTGCGGAGTGCGCCAAGCCTGGTAATAGGTACTTATGTAGAAAAATTGTTATCCAGCTTTTAAAAATCCCTCCGTTCAATCGAATACCGATTGAATGCAATCGACATATTTTACAAATGCGTAGGTGCTGTTCGTACCTATTTTGCGTCCCGAAAAAGACCTAGAGCAATTAAATCTCTAAAAAATTGGCTCCAGGTGTTAACTTACTTTAATTACATAGGTACTAAATTGATACCCGCGACTTCGTTCGCGTGGATTGAGGTTTTTTGATTCGAGCGGGAACTCTTATTTTGCGCTATAAAAAGTAGCATATATTAATAGGCTATATTCTAAGACACAAGGGAATAACCGATTCCAGACTTAAGTCGTTAAGTCTGGAATCGGTTATTCCCTGACTAGTTAAGTGCGTGTAACCAAATCTTGCAAGCATGTTTAAGACCTGTTGACTGGATCACGTCCAGTAATGCTAAGGACCAGGGAAGACATATATAACGCTGTTATCGGCGTTTTTTCGCTTCAAACGCGGTATCGAGCTTTCAAAAATAGACTAAAAACCGCAATAATAAAATAATATTTTGTTCGGGCCGTAATTCATAATAAGGGATCCACGCGTGGACACGTGACTACCAATTTGCACTTTATGTAGGTACCTATGGCTGATGCCCCGGGGGTCTACCGGCTTCTCCCTTCAGTGGGTCTACGGGGTATTCATGTTACGGTTCATGAGCGATGGATGGGCGGATGGACAGCGGAGGGGTCCCGTTGGCGGCCTTTTTTGAACCCTAAAAAATTGACCCGTATTCAGAACCTAAGAATATTTTACTACCCATGTCTTAACACGAGCAATATTCTCCTTTTCTAATTTTCAAATTATCAAGCTAATTAGTGCTTTCATACCTTTCGAATATAAAATTATCTTGAATAGGTAACTAATGATAGAAAGAACCCATATTTTGGGTAGGTACGTTATGTGTTAACTTTAAAATTATCTTTGATCTAATGGATCTAAGTTATCGTTGAAAGTAGGCTGACTTGTTCTTTTTAATTATTTATTTTTATCATATACCTGTCTACTCGTCTACCTATCACTACATATTCTAAGGTAAGTATATATTCTAACTATAAAATAAAAACTTCCAGGTAGGATTAATTAATTTATTATAAACGTATCTTTAAAGTGATCATTTAATTAATGATATCAGGGATGTTGATAGCAGGAATTGTTTCGATGGGAGAAACAATCACAGGTGTGGGCACCTGAACCGGCTCTTCGGGTACGATCACGGGAGCTACAATAATGTCCTCAGGAATCTCAGGCTGGTCAACTACGACAACATTGTCAACCTCTGGTTGGTCAACTACGGCAACATCGTCAATCTCTGGTTGGTCAACTACGACGACATCGTCAACCACGGTCTGCTCAGGCTGCTCTACTACGACAGCGTTGCCGGGAGCGTTAGTGTTGACGTTGACGATGACTTGAACGAGGGGTGGGCGATAGTTGGCAGGCTCAGAGACGATGGACTCGTCGATGATTGCGGGCCCGACATCGATGGGGACTTGCTCTTCGTCGTGTCCAGCTTCGACGACGATCGATTCATCAACGATTGCGGGGCCGACGTCTACGGGCGAGATTTCATTCTCTTCGATAGTGACTGGTTTGTTGATGCCGAGGATCTCGAGAAGCATCTGCTCGAGCGCGGCGGCAGTTGCGGGGTCGGTGCTAGGGTGGTAGATGGCTTCGATGATTTCCTGGATCTCAGCCGCGTCAACACCAGACACGGTGGGCGGCACTGCGAAGGCCGAAGCCGCAGCGACGCATAGAGCGAGTACGACGAAGAGTTTCATTTTTATAATCTACAAAAAAAATATATATATGAATACAAGAAAGTAGAAATACTTAAATCTCTTAATTAAGAATTTTACTTACAGGTTAGTTGCTCTCGAATGTTGAAACAACTTATGAAAATATGAACTCGCGGGACGTTTTTATAATGATAGGTTATCAACGATAATAGGAAATTTATCTTTTTAATCTTATTATTTACTGGTTTTTTTTTTATGAATCAGATGTACGTGTTCATTTTTGGGGAAACCTTGGGATTTTTAAGTAGTACCTAAATAATAAGAAAGACTCCTTATTAGTAGGTAGTTACCTAGTCCTTTTGTTAGTTTTTGTTCATACTAGGTATTATATGCTCTTAATGTGTTCTTGATATGGAAAAATTAAAAAAAAAGACGTGTGGCACTCGGGGACTGCCGCGGACTGCTATTGCATTTTTCATCAACGCCATCTAGCGGTGAGCCGCTAGATGGCGTTGATAAAAAATGCGCCATCTAGCGGCTAACCGTAGAGGAGTCCCGTGTCAGGTTATTTTCGTAACGGAATTTCTGGATTCGGTCTCCACGCTGGCCCGCGATAGAAGCTATGCAATAGTTTAAAAAGCCTCAGGGAGTAAATTCTGCGCGTTTTCAAGTAAGTTTTTCGTTTGCTACAAATATAGAAACATAATAAGTACCTAATATTGTGTTGTTTGGTAGGGTAAGGATGCCGAATATGAGATGGTTGCCAAATATGAGATAGTTAGGTTTTGGCGAAACTAATCGCCGCAGCTATTTGGCGATACTGTCACCAGAAGCCACGTGGCAACAGACCGAAACATGTGTTGGTGCTTCCCAGTTCGAGGCGAAGATAGGTCGCGTACGTGCGGATTTTTACGAAACCACAAAACCCGATTTTTGACACCAAATATTCACGAGGTATGTTACAACTTTATAGTCACACTAAATGATTTAAATTTACAGTCATTGTATCAGTTATATGATTAATTTTACAATGCATTTGCAGTTTAGTTGTATTTTCTTCGTCAAGAAATAATAGGCAGCCTAGTTTTTAAATTTGGGTGTTTTCCTAATATGAGACACGTGGGGGCTCCTTAAATGAGATATCTCATATTAGGATGTATAGAAATACGACTATTTAAAAACCTCTTATTCTAGATCAAAGAAGTCCTAGGACCACGATGCCATAATATGGGCCGTGAGTGCAGTGCAAAGCAAACAAATACGTTACCTAATAGCGTCAAAACTTTCGATGTTCCTAAGAGTATCCTAGAACGTCATGTCAAAAAAGATGCTAATGCAGAAGTATTGTCAAGGTTCATCGGAAGACCTCCAGCTTTTTCTGACTATTTAGAAGCAAAAATAGAAAAATATTGTAAAGCTGGACTAAAGATTTTAAGGGTTACATCTACATCTGAAGAACATCAAGCACTTGGCACAAGCACATGATAATATATTATTAAGTTGTTACTAAAACCTTTTTATTTAGTAGTACGATGTTGTAGATTAATAAATATCGACAATAAAAAGTTTTTTTGAATTGATTTCTTTTCTTTTTCTCTAAATCTATACTATCTCATATTAAAAACCCTTGGTATCTCATAATAAGAGACCATTTCCCTGAGACGTAATTTCTGACTTTTCTAATATTATCTGATATAACAAAAAATCTATTTTACCTAGCACTAAACGGTCTTTCAAGGATAAACTTCATTAAATACTTATCGAATATAAGTAATTTTCATAGTCATTAGGGCAATAACTTATTTTTTATGGCCGAATATGTAAATGGTATCTCATATTCGGCATCTTTACCCTATCATAAATCAAAATCAAAATCAAAACTTATTTATTTCATGTAGGCCAACTTGTAGCTCTTATGAAACGTCAAAAATCTACCACCGGTTCGGAATGCAGATTCTGCTGAGAAGAACCGGAAAGAAACTCAGCAGTTGCTCTTTTCAAAAAAAAAAAAAAAATTTTTTTTTTTACAATTGTTAAAAAGAACTAGGCTATGCACACAATGTTTCCACACAGAAGTTTCAAAAATGTACACCTACCGCAACCAAACACATGTTAACATGGGTAGACACAAAGCAGACCCATTCCCGTTGGCGGCACCCGTTCACGAGCATGACGCATGATCCAGCCATTGCCTCGCTCAACCATATTTGAGGGAACGTAACAACCCGCACCACACGACACCACCACAGAAATGTTTAAGTGAGCATGACATACTTAGGCTACCCATGTTAAGGCATACTAACTGGCTTAGGATATATCATAATACACATAATAAATACTTCATTATACACCTATATACTCAGAATTTTATTTGTTGAATCTTTATAAAAGACTAGACGACGCCCGCGACTTCGTCCGCATTGTCCGCGTGGATAAGATTTTTTAATTCCTGTGGGAACTGTTTAATTTTCCGGAATAAATTATATATTCATATCAAATAGTTATTTATTCAAACAAACATCCATCCATCCATCCATTCTTACAAACTTTCGCATCATATAATTATAGTAGGTAGGTAGTAGTAGGATAGTAGGATTGGATATACCTACATAGTACACAAATAATATGTAAATTAGGAACTTAGGTAGTCGGAATAGTAGTAGGTGGGTACCTACCTCTATCTGGTATTTTTTCTTTCAAAATCTAATCTGATTATAGTTAGTCAGTAACAGTAATAATATTTACTATTATATGGCACATTATTTATTTACAATAGCAATTCGCAAGCTTAACGACTTAAGATTTAATCTTTACTGTTTCTAATAAAATTTATTGACTGTTAATAACCTAGGGTTCCTACGTACGCGGTACCTACGCCGTAACAACAAATAAAATACTTTAGGTCCTTTTAATTTTGCCGACTTTACGTTTCAGAATTACTATAAATAGTAACTAATTAATCGGAAATCTTCATTTGCAATGATAAATCTATGGAAGTTGATTCTGGACTCAGGCTCAAGTCTGAGGGGATTCTAGCATACGCCATTACACAATATTATGAGCTTCAATAGCCCAATAGATAAAAATGCGGACTGAAAACTGAAAGGTCGACAGTTCAATCCCCACCCGTTACACTATTTTCGGTGGTACAAGGTATGTAGGTAACTACTAACTACTCCGACAAGCTTTAGAGTGCCCGCAGACTTACAATTTCAAGTTGGACAACTATCGCAGAGTATAGGTACCTACTATGTGTGGGTTAAAAGGCGGGCCGGGCTACCATATAAGTCACTAAGCCTATTAGTATACTCTGCGATTTAGTTGTCCAACTTGAAATTATTGTAAGTCTGCGGGTACTCTTAAGTTTATTTCGAGGGGAGAGGGTATATTAGTCGAGCTCAGTGTGTTTTAATGTTCTTTTTCTTTAATTAAAAAAATATGATTTCCTATTTAAATCGAATTTAGATCGTTAGATTTAGCGTTGTTTATCAGGACAAAATTATTATTATGCGACAATTTTCTACTTCTTTTGCTTTTTCGGGTTCAGTACCCAAAAGGTGCCAACGGGATCCTACTATCTGCCGCTTCTACCTACTTGCGCTGTCCGTATGTACGGACATACGGACAGCGGAAGCTTAATGAGTTACAGCCCACTGATAGACGGCTATCAGTGGACTGCAGGTAGGTACCTAACTCATGAAGACGTATTAAGAAGATAGGTGCTTGTCGCGAGTGTGTATTGCCGCTATAACAACAAATAAAAAAATTAAAAATTAAAGAGGGTCTCCATACAATTTTTTTTACTCGATCTTAATAATCTTGAACGACATTACGGAACTCTACGTGTGCGAGTCCTACTCGCACTTGGATGGTTTTTGGCTTTGTACCTATTTTTTTATTATAATAAAAACAAATAGGTACGAAGCCAAAAACCGTAATATTAACTATTAGTGACAAGTCAGCTACGTGGAATTAGCACGTACCTACTTAAAGGTATAACGTCAACGTAGGTAGGAAATACATACCTCCATGGGAGATGTCAAGATTATTGTCAATGACAAATTGACATTGACAGATTGACATTCCGTAAAAATAACCTCTAAAATCACTAAAACAAGTAAATAATAGTATAAATTTTATTTTTTACTTAATAAATAAATAACGAGTAAATATGCGGTTAAATCTCACTCTTTTTACGGCGCCTTCAAGCAAAAGTGCAAGAAGGCCCCAACGAGAACCTATCCCTTTCCAAATGCTCTTACCTCTTCGGCTTAAGAAAACCGTATCTGGTAAAGGAGATAAACTCAAAGAAGCTGCTTGTATGCAAGAAATGGCAGTCATGTTTGCATGCTTTAAGAAATCAGAGTTCGATCAACAACAGTGCTTGAAAGAAGTATCTGCATTTCAAAGTTGTTATAAGGAATACAACGAACGAGCCAAGGTACAGCGGGAACAAGGCAAGAAAGGTATTCTTGTACCTGGTGAGAAGAGCCTTACACATAGACAATTGAATCAACTTTTAAAGTCTTTCCCTCCTAAAGCGTAAACTAGGTTTTTATTATGTAACTTTTAACTAATGTAAATAAATGTTAATAATGTAGTATGATATTGATCTTGTTTTTATTTTAAAAATCTTCATTCAAACAATTTGCGATGTACCTTTATAGAAGTCTTCAGAGTGATTATATTATACCCACCTACTCAGTGGAAGTCTTTTTCTTACTTTAAATTTACACTATCTTATGTAGAGGAATATAAAATTACTGAACAGCATTCTGTTGTACCATGTCAACCATACTGGCATCATAATGCCAGTGTGGTTGACATGATTCTCATCTCTGTAAATCATTCAGCAGGTGATAGAGCTGTGGCTGGAGTATTTCATAGAATCATAGAAAAATCAAAGTACAACAACATAGCTCAAGGGGTTGTGAAGGAAAGGGTGACATTCTTTGAAAAACAATAGACATTGGGGTCTCAAGGTATTTTGGGATGTTGACTTTGCATTGCAAAGAATCCTCCTGTCGACCCCCAGGTGGCTGTTGATACTGATACATCAGCATTACAAAATTTGTAATTGTAAGGTATATTAGTAGATGTTCCAAATATGTACTCAATATAATATATTCAAGGAACATACTACTCTCTACTGAGACATTATATTTTAGATATATTTTCAGATACCTTTAGATGATATAACTAGAAAATGGAATTAGCAAAGATAGAAGACATTTTTGATTCGATCAGTTGTTGCATGTAAGTAAAATAAAATCACACAGTACATTCACATAAAACATATATTATATATTTTAAAATATCATTTTCATCACAATATTTATATCAATATGTAAAAATAGCACACTATTTATCACTTAGGGGCAGTGTGAATCCATTGCGGAGATGAAACATGCAGTTCTATGCGTCTCACTGTTATGAATTCATCATCTATCTCGTGTATATTGTAAAATCTTTCCAATTCCTCTATAGCTTTATCTTCAAGCTGAAATAAATAAATATTTATATACTAATGCCTTGAGGGTATTGGTCTTTTCCTTGGTGACCAACCAACTTGGAGAATAGTTATATTTTTTACAGTATTTTGGATGTGTTGTGTGAAGTCAGACAAAAATGGAAAGAATAAGACGAGGCTTTTACCCATAATATGGCGTCCATTATTTACAATTATAATTTATGTATGAATACATTGATATATAGTAGTAATAGTAGTGGGTAAAAAGAGAACAGCAATTTAAAAGTTAAAATATAAACTAACCAAGATTTATGTTCCAGGCAATATTTAGATTTAGAGTTTACATTTAACTTTAAACTTATTACATAATTGCATAGTTAAAAGAAATAACTAACCTGCGTCAAAAGAAGAGGTTTGGTCATAATTCTAGAAGAGTCACCTTTCTGTTTCTTTTGATCCGCTAAAATCTTATTGAATTCCATAGCATTTGACTTATTAGGGCTACTTTGAGCGATAGGTGCTTCACAAATTTTCCAAGGATTCTTAGGTTTATCTGGAGGACTACCTACAGTCAGTTTATTGAAGAAATTATCCAGGGTCTGTGGAGGAGATTGTTCTGTTTCTAAAGCCAACTTCTTTCTCTGTTTCTGAGAAAGTTTTGGTCCAACATGGCTAATGACTAGATTGCCTTGGCCCCTGGCCATATCAGAAATGGGTGTCGTATCTTTAGGAGAAACTGACATCCACGACGTCGTAGGCGTAGAAGGTTCTTGGATGGCACTGAAAGAGTTATTCTTGGAAAGTTTGGTGAATGAATTCACTGGTGTTTCATTCATAATTTCCTTAGCAGAAGAAATGGCTTTTAGGCGCGCTTGGACAACTTTTTGTTGTTTCTGCTGAGATGTGGGAACTTCTGTCCACTTTTCTGTCTGTCTGTTCTTCTTTTCTTCGTCCTTGGAAATTGAGCTAAGTGATAATGTTACATCTCCCGATGTGTCATTGGATAGGTCCAAGGATGTCACTGAGCTGACAGATTCATATCTCATTCGTGCTTTCTCACTCTCTGTATACTCAATCTTTTTCTGTTTCTTGTTCTTTTTAACTTCGATAATGCTGTCTTCCCTTTTGAAATCTTCATCCACAACTTCCAAGTCTACGGGAGCTAATTTTGCACATTCGTCAATAGTTTCGTCGCTTGGACAATTGTAGAATGGTGTTACAATTCTAGAGGACATAATGGGGTTGAATTTGCAGTAGTATTTAGAAATGTCTTCCAGCAAAGTTTCTTCCAGTAAATCTAAGGATCTGTTTTCAAGAATGCTGCCTATGTTAAGAGATATAAATTCCATGCAGCACTGTTTAAGTTGAGCTGCATTGTAGGTGTGCGCAAATTGACATAGTTCTGTACAGTTTTTCAAAGTTATAAGACTAGCGAGGGCTATTTCGCACATTTCTCGCAGCCGACTGATGAACAACTGGTCGGAAACAATAAGCATGCTGCAAATGAAGTCGATACTGTCAGAGTTTTCGATTTCTGGACAGGCGTCAGTGTAGAGAAAATTGATCACAGGAAGGAGAATTCCATGGTTGACCGGTAAGGTTACCGTTGATAGAAGTTTACTCTGGAACAAAGAAACATTCAAGAACATTTTCCTTTATTATGCAAACTTTTAAAACTGTCCACGCAATTGCAATGTGACTGTCGACTTTTTGGTAGTACAAACCTATTTATTATCCAACTAAGTTAAAAATCTATGGCAGCCTAGCAATTTAAAATGGAATTGGAATTGAAAACAATAATATGAGTTGTATAAAAATGATTCAGAAGAACCAGAGACTGCATCAGCTAAATGTCAAGATATTTTTGAAAATCTAAAAAATAAAATAAGTATACACATTCTGAAAAAACTTTTCCTAACCTCAGTCCAAGAATGCATAAACATTCCTTGAAAATACTCCAGTCTGGCCGCCAGTATACACTTATGAGCTGAAATCAGAATTCCGTCTTTGGAACAAACGTTGGTATCCACTAACTCTGGCAAGCTGTTCCGGTCCCATGTTAATGGTCCATTCTTATTAAATGTTGCACTTTCCTTGAGGTATACAGTGCCATCTCTGTAACTGAAAAAAAAAATACTGTCAATCTAGTACTTCAACTAGCCTCGCTGGTCTAGTGGTAAGACTATTCCTGCAGATGGCGAGGTCCCGGGTTCAATTCTTGGGTCAGGGCGTTTGGGTCAGGAAGTTTCACTCTTGATTAAAACTTGCACTTTTTGCAGATTAATCGATAATTTAAAACTGTAACGGAGATGTGTATTTCACATCCACTAAGATAGGATTTTTGAAAATCCAACCCCTGAGCGATGCCGCGGGCAAAAGCTAGTAAATTTAAATAAAGTACTTACTAGAACTTATCAAGCAGTTTGTGCAGTCCCATAACTTGGAGCCTCTTGGCACTGGCTTGCACCAACTTGACGGGGTCACAGTACAAATGCTGGCGCGGGGGAGTTTCCGTGTTGCGTTTTTTGCTGCCTCTTTTCTTTTCTGAGTTTTTGTACACTTCGAATGCCGATATTTCCGCTGGATTATCTGTTCAATATGATTTATACTCTTACCAATGCTAATCTCTAAATTGGCAGCCCTAAATGCTATCCTATTCTTTCCTGCAAGGAACAGAGCGAAAAGGACAGCACTATTTTTAGACACGGCAATGTAGTTTAGGGATTATTTAGAAGTTTTCAAGCAAATAAATTCTTCATTATCATTACGGATATAAAAATCAATAGGTATTTATCATCATTTTCATATTCATAAAGGGTTATTGGCCAAAGCAGACTTCAAACACCTTTGAGAACATTATGGAGAATTTTCACGCGTGCAGGTTTCCGCACAATTTTTCGAATATACCCTCACTTACCAATAAATTCAATTTCAGTTTCGACACCGCTTTTAGCATCTTCCTTGTCTCTCTTAGCATTAACCAGATCTTCCTTCCTTATCTTCAGTCCACAAGGTCCCAACTCCGCTACATCGCAGCTACCAGTGTACATGTATCTTATAATGCGTTCGAAAACTTCAGGATGTACGTTATCAAGGGTTATTGTAGGTTTGTGCTCGTTAGTGCGTGATTCTTGATACAACTTGTACAGATGGTCGCTGCTTGATGCTATTATGAATATGTGGGCTGGGAAACTTTTGGCACCAACCTGTTATAGATAAAAACATCGTTTAAACGAAATAGTACTAGAACCTCAGACTTTTTTTTGTACGGGCATCCAAAGCGAATGACTAAATAGCACGATTTTTAGTTATAGAATAGATATCAGTTAAAAAACATCTTGAGGAAATTTTCTCAGAGGTAAAAAATGTACTTACAATGTTATTCTATAACTAAAAACACACATAACTTCGAAAAGACACTCGTGTCTCGAAAAGGAATTCTTAACCACTAGACTATTAGGCAATTAGGTAGTAGGCTAAGTCTAGGTTCGGCTCACATATTTTTGAAATTAAACTTAAACCTTGAATTTCAGGAGTTTGAAGTCAGTTGTAACTTGTAACTGCATACTAAAATTGTGGGTACGTACCTTAAATATCACATCGTGAAGTATATCATCTTCAGCCGCAGTCTCTAGGAGAGATTCCATATGCTTTGAGAGGCTCGATGGCGACAGATCTGGTAATGAGGTGAGACCGCAAGTTGGTTTAATCTAAAGAAAAACAGTACTTTATTAAAAAAAAATACGACATTGAGATCTCATACTTGGTATAGTATCGATACGCTAAGAGGTACATTCCACTATCAGAGATCTAGAGTTTTGAGTTCAGACCTCTAGTCATATTATGATCACTGTAATTTGTGAATTTGGGAACTTAAAACATACAAAAAATATGATTGATATTTGAATACCTGTAAACAAGCAAAATTAAGTCCCTCGCTGTCAACAGCGATCGTAACCGCCCGATGAATATTTTGAATCTTAGTGATTCTGACAGGCGTACAGTCGTCCTTCTCTAAGAACTTCACTAATGCGGATTTGTTGTCCTTTTCCCGCTCTTTCTTGATTGGTTGGGCGGGAGGGGGCGTGGCTTTGCGAGATATACTGCCAATGAACGCTTCGCCGTGTTTGGTTGTGAAGTAGAGCGCGTCGTGAGTGAGGGCCACGTGTGTTATTATTATTTGATGGCTGAGGCCGAATACGCATCTAGAATTAACACATGGCTGCAATCAAACTTGTATTCCTTATTAATTTAACTTACTGGACATATACAACAATCTCGTAAAACAGTAGTTTTACGAGATCTATGCTATTTTTTGACGACCTCCCTGGCGCAGTGGTGAGCGCTGTTCTTATAACTGGGAGGTCTCGGGTTCGATTCCTGGCGGGGTCAGTTTGGGAATTTATAATCTCTAAATTGTCTCCGGTCTGGCCTGGTGAGAGGCTTTGGCCGTGGCTAGTTACCACCCTACCGGCAAAGATGTGCCGCCAAGCGATTCAGCGTTCCGGGATGATGGTGTTTAGAAACCGATTAGGGGTATGGGTTGAATCTACACTGCCATACCCCTTCAAGTTAGCCTGCTACGGTCTTAGACTGCATCGCCACTTACCATCAGGTGAGATCGCAGTCAAAGACTATCTTGTCATCGAATAAAAAAAAATTACGATAGTAATGTTTACAATGGTTGGATTAAAAGGCGCAAAAGCTGAAACTACCCGCGTAAGCTGGAGTAAAAAGTTTCTACTTTGCCTTAATAGTTTGTAAATAGAAAGGCAGTGGCACATAAATGGACAAACGGTAAGGCCAGTTTTGTAAGAAGAAAATATATGCTTTTTGTATGACAGAAAATGCTCCAAAAGATTCACAGCTGTTATATTTACCTGGTCAACTTGTTTGTCGTGTCTTGCCATAGCATCAGTTGGCCAACATTGGTCAGAAGTAGAACGGTGACCCTCGTGTAGACGCCTTGCTCGCTCACTTTAGCTTCTACGCACACTTGACGCAGGTTGATCTGTCTGTTGTAAACGCACGTTAAAATGAGGAGATTACTTATAAATTAATTTACAGGGATTCAGATTTAACGACCTAAAACGTCGAAAATACTTGGCTCTGTGTGGTTTCTCCTGCTGACACTCTAAAAAACGACAAAAATATAAACAGTTCTTTCTAAGTTGCCGATATTAATAAAAATTCAGTCAAGTATAAGTTCTGCATCAATATGAATACATTTTAGCTAATAGCGAGAGATTATCGCCTAATCAGAGCATTCATTCCAAATGTCCAATGTCTGGAACGTCCTATTCCCGGAACAATCAATCCTCATCTGTCCAAAAGTCATATCGCGGATAAACAACACTTTAGACACTCACACTGCCGGTATATATATTACTTACTTGATAGCGATCTTCTTGCAGATGTGTTTGTGAAGCAAGTACACGTCACCGCGACTGGTCGTTATGACTGTAGCCGCATCGGATGCATCCACGAGCTGTAGACTCGCCTCTTCCTTGTTGTTCAATGAAATGGCGACCTGGTTGAAATTAATACACTTTTTCGTACACTAGATACACTCTAGATTTAATTTTTCGTAATATTCCCTATTATACTCTCCATTTTTTTCCTGTCAATTTTACCTTGACCAGACAAAGCCAAAAAATATAGCTACATCGTTCGAATCGTGATTTATGCTCTTGAGTTCATACGAAAATCCCACAGTAAAACGACGTTCAGTTTTTCCCGAATTTGAAAAATTTTCCAATTTTTTTCAAACTCATTTCCAATTTAGGAGCAGGCATAACTTTGTCCTCCTACGAATGTCCCAACTGTCAAAAGCTTATATCCTAGGGTAAACAAAATGAGCTTTCAAAACATCATGGAATATGGGATCTCCCGGCACATAATATGCTCAAAGGAGGTACATCTTAGCAAAAGGTTTTTAATTAAACAGTAAACAGTAAGATATTCACCCTTTTAGGAGCAGGCACAACTTTGTCCTCCTGCGAATGTCCCAATTGTCCCAAGTTTAGACCCCAAGTGTAAACGGCATGAGCGTTCCACACAACTGCGTGGCTCCTTCCGGCACATATGCCAAGGGGATGTGATATCTTTATAAGAGGCTTCACGAATGCTAGTTTTATTGTTGCTGGGCTTTTAACAGTCGACGGACTTGGGTTTTCAGTGTTGTTCAGCGAGTATTGAATTACCTGTGGAAAATATAAATTACATATTATGGTCATAAGAAAGCTCAATCAACGCTCGATTTTTTCGAATTTTGCAGAACGAATCGGGTACCATTGAAGATCCAGGGCCACCGACATAGTTAAATTGCGTACAAAGCCGAAATGGTAATGCAGAGTGTATAATTCGAAGAACCAGTAGACTAGCATCCCATGGTATGTTGACCTTGCATTGGAAAGTTCAGTTTTGGCTGACACCCCAATATTTTTTAATTGGTGGGCAATGACCAATCAAAATTGTCGCATGCAGCCACTGGATATAATCTGCACAAGACCACGCTGTGTGAAAGTTTCAATAGAACTTTGATCGGCAGTGAATATCTATCGGTCTATTTGTTCTGGAAAGAAAAAATAGGGAACAGCACTGGTTAAATTTTCCAACCAGATGGTCAAGGTGGGATTTGGGCCGCAACAAGTTCCTAAGTCCTGTTGGATATGGGTCTGTCCTCCCCATTGCCTTAGATTAGAGCTACGGAGACCGGCGAATGCTGATTAAGGGGAAAGAATAAATTAACCAATAAAGCTCACCGCTCCACTCTGCAGTAAGAACACCGTAGAAGTCAACGTGATCGCGACTTGTATGCAAGGCTCGGGCAGTTTCAAGGGCGCGGGACGCAGCGCAGTGGAGTGCGGGCCGCCCGCGCGCGCCGGCTGCCCCGCGCACCACACCTCACCCCCCTCGCTCGTAGTGCCGCTAACCCACACACTGTGGAATTTGCCGAGACAGACCTGGAAATAAGAAAACGTCTTAGCCATAATATTCTTTTACTGTGAAACTATTATTAATAGTATTAATAAAAGATTATCTAAATTGAAATAATGTGTAGTAATTAAATCCATACTAATATTAAGGTTTGTTTGTTAAGTCCACTGTGCCCTTCTTTTATCCTGATCCAAACTTAAAAAAAAAAAAAAAACTTTTTTTGTTCTGTATGTGCAGTATTTAGAAAAAATGTATATTAAGTGTATATTATGAATGAAGTTAAGCATTGAGATAGCAAATAGCTGAAATACAAATTATTATCGACAGAATAATCGATAGCAAGAAAAGGTTAGAATTATTTTGGCGGATGCCAACAGAAAAAATCTGTATGGTCAAACATGCAGTTACAAGCTAAGCACCGCTTACCTCCCCAACCAAGCAAGAAAGCAAAGTTTCCAAGCAAGCAATGCCACCACTACTCACATGCACCCACACAAGACTTTCATACTACTCTCGACGCACGTTTCGCCCCGACATCGGAGCTCTGAATTTTGAAGTTTCTGGATTCAGAGAGCTGGTATAAAACCAATTCCATAATTTTCAAATCATTACACATCAAATACTCATTTTTTATTGGTCTGGATCAGTTAAATAAAAACAACAATTAATTGTTAAATACATATTTATTTCATTTGTGATCTGACACTCAGCGGATAGGTCTTGGATCCGGTATGCTGCACGTTTGGAGTGAACTGGTAAGTTTGAAAAGGATTCATTGCTGATACCACTTTGACGACTTTTTTCGGCGGTTCCTCGACAAACATCATGTTGTCCAAAGAGGAGTTCGAAGGTACTTCCTTGTTCGCATGTTCTTGACGTTGTGGTAACACGTCGCTCAAGTCACCCGCTATTGCTTTAAACAAGGGCTCCCCTCTTATAATGCAATAAGCAAACAGCATGATAATAGAGTACAACGAACCAATTAATATAATATAGAATATAATCTTCGCTTTGTTCTCCACAATGGCATTTCTGAGAGCGTTAAAGCAACTAATATTTGAGTTCGCCTGAGCATGGGTGTCGTGAGTTTTCGTACAATCCTTGGATACAGGCACCAAACTTGTCTTATTCACTAATTTACAGCATTGTATCGGATAGAGTTTATCTAAATTAGCTCTATGCCATTCTGTATCAATAAAATCCTTATAGTCAACCGCTCCACAGCATTCGTAGTTCACCATAATGTGATCCCATACATGCGTTATGAGGTCATTCTCTTTCCCATAATTATTCATGATTGTTGATCGCATATACTTTAAGAAGTTTTCGTTATTCGTGTAAATGTTGTAGATTCCCGTTATAAAAAATAACCAGAAAGCAGTAGAAGACAGGGCTGTCACGAGGAAAATGTATGACTTGATCGCACATTTCATTTTGCATCCAGCACCTAAGATTCCACAACAAGACGTCAATATTGTTAGTACCGCTAATGGTATGAGAACTGTGGTCATCGGGGTGAACCACAGTTTCAAATTAACGAAGTTCGCTATAACCGACACGATGGAACTCTTCGTCACAGTGTAGTTAACTTCTCGGAAAAACTCTGTGTTCACTGCGCACCAGACGCAAATCACGCACCCGACGACGCCGAATATAAAGAACAACATATTTGTGAAGCCTAAACAAGTACGCGGTAAACCAACAGTGTGCATTTTTACTTGTTTACGAGTATTTTAAAATTAAAAAAATTAACATAATAATTTGAGATAAATAATGCAAGATTTCTTTTGTCAAACTGACATTGCATTTTTTAAGCAAATTGACAATGTGATTGTCAAGTACATGGAAACTTCTTTCCGAAAAAAAAAACATCAAAGCCACATAAATCGCGTGTCGGGGGATTTTTTAGGTCTGAGCCGTGCACAAAGTAGTCTGGGCTAGATAAAATCGTTTGGTATGAACAATGACTCGACATTTCAAGGAATTGCGATTAGTTAAACAACTTGCATGAATAATAATAATTAATGATAGTGTGGCTGGAGTAAGTCTGGAACATTCCGCGGCTGGTGGGAACCCGTGCCCAGCATTTAGTTGGAGTTACTCCCGTACACATATATGTCACAAGGCTCATAGCTAAATAGTTTGCACATGCAGTGCTAAAGACCTCACCTGTTTGACATTAGCATTAGTGCGGCTGAAGCAAGTGAGCAAGTCTGGAACATTCCGCGGCTGGTGGGAACCTGTGCCCAGTGTGTAGTTGGAGTTGCTCCCCCACACATACACGTCACAAGGCTCATTACTAGACAGTTTGCACATGTAGTGCTTGTCAAGCATTGCATGTTCTAGGGCCTTGTAATCATCCTTATCCACAATGTCGGTGTTTACCCCTGGTAAAAAAAAATAACAATAATTAGTTTTTTTTATATCAATGATAGGTTAGTACTTTATTACGATAAATGGAGGATATTGGAGGAAATATTGTAGCTTTAGGATTTTGGCAGTTATTTTGTTAAGTCTAAATTTAAACCCCTTAGGTTCATTAATTAACACTCTTTATAGGTATAAAAGATATTATAAAATATAAATAATAAATAAAGGTGTATTAAACAGAATTATTGAGTTCTATTAAAAATCATAACTACAAAAACCTTTTCCCATAAACATATATTAATATCTATGTATATGGGACAGATAGAGTTTTTTTTAGCTATATGAATATTTATAAGTCATACATTCATTATTTTTATCAACCATGCTGAATATTTAGCCTTTCACCTTGATAATGTGATATAGCCTTGGTTATAATGTAATTCATGTTACATGTACGTCTTATAAGTACATAATATATAACTTTGGACAGCCAATCGATTAAGCTTTCGGCCTTCTTTTCGGGGGTCCCAGGCTCGAATCCTAGGCCATCAATTTTTCGAAGTTACGTGGATTTTAAGCAATCAGTAGGGGTAGCAATAAATACTTTATTGTGCGTGCAGCAAGATAAAATATTTACTTGTGGAAAGTGCCGATTTCACCAATGTCGAGTGTCGTTTAAGCGTAGAATAAATTGGGCGTTCTGACAGTTTTTATATTGAAAATTTAACAAAATATTTATTCCACAGTTAAATTGACACTAAGATACAAATTTTTCTCGTGAGCGCATGCTAGCCTTATGGGTAAGATATCGCAGACAAATATGCATCGCGCATGTCTTGGTAGCAACGACCAACTGGCCACAAGGCCGTAACTAATCATAGCGACCAAACTTTGACTACTTTCTACTTTAACGATGAACAAATGTGGTTTTAGACTAAGTCGTGATTTGGACCAGGCCGTGGTTTGGCCCAAGGCATGGTTTGGACCAGGTCATGGTTTGGACCGGTTCGTATTTGGACCAGGTCGTGGTTGGTTTAAAAAAACAAAAAAGTAGCTAATTTACCCAGCTTCATTAAAGTAACGGCCGAATGGATCTGTCCGTAAAAGATGCTCCTATGCAGCGGAGTATATCCAGACTCACGGTCACGCGCGTTGATGAAAGCGTCTGATGAGTGACGCACAAGCCATTCCATTAGATTATTCCTCCCCCTCGATGCAGTCATGTGCAAAGCTGTACGGCCCTGGAAAATATAGAACAGCTAAGTATAGTTTTAAATTTTACATCTCATATTTAGCAGATTTCATTGGGCCTCAATGATATTCAAAATTTATTTGACATTTTGAGTTCATATTTGGATATACCTACCATATTTTGGTAATCATTGAGGACGCTTGTAAGTTACGCAAACATATTTTATATCTGCAAGAGGGCCTAAAGTAAGGACTCAACTATGTAGAGTACTGTTAAATAATATGAATGCCTAGCTGACACCTGTGGCTTCGTTCATGTGGATCTAAATCCAACTAAAAACTAATTTTTAAAAATCATTCAAGTCCCAAAAAATTACGACAATCCATAGGTATGTTGCAGTGTGATAAATGGGCTAACCAACAAACAAACAGTAAGTAGTAAGTATCATAGACAACATTCTCATAAAAACTCCATCCAATCTATACCTACTGAATTAAGTTGGAAAAATATAGCTTCATAATAAGAGAGTGGTTGACTATAGAATATTAATGACTTACCTCAAAATCGAAAGCCTTTGCAAAATTAGCGCAAGTGGACTTAATAAAGCTTGCCAGAGCTTCATCGCTTACAGATCTCTTAGTTATTGCACTAGTTAACCATTGCCCATGGATTCGTGATTTGCAACGTTTGGTGCAATCAATTTCAACCAATTTACTCATTTTAGTTTTCTTCTACAGTAGATTTTGTAATTCAAATGAGTAAAACTTTTATTACTGTCCAAGATTCTATGAATTACTTTTTTTTTCACAATGATATTTGCTTGTCGGAAACTATAATGTCAATTACTAAACTAATAGATTTATTCCTTTGTCTAGTTGCTCTAGTAGTAATTCATTCACTTATTTCAATTCTATATTCATCAAGCAAAGGCTTACATAATACCAATGAGTGTTTTTTCTAGATCTTGTTTCTTAGACAGTTAAGTACAAATATATTTTTTCTATGAAGGTACAGAATAGATATGGAATAGATGACGATTATTCTACGTTTATTAATGATTGTACTTGAGGTTGGCGAATGCCAGACCCCATTAAGGGTCCCAATATTGTTTAACACAGCATAATGGTAGTTGTGGCAATCTGTAATAAAGAATAAATAAAAGCAATATTTAAAAAAGGTAATAATAATCTTATTATTATGGTAAACTAGATGATGCTTGCCTCCACATGGATTAAGGTTTTTTGATTCCTGAGGGAATTATATTATATTATTTAATTTTTATTTATATGACTAGCGGACTCCCGCAACTTTTTCTGCTTCTTCAATTCACAATCGACAGTTTTTAAATCCCCACAGTTTAGGTGGGCAAAGTTTTTGTATTGATTAAAAAAAGATTCACTCAAATTGGTTTAGAAATCGTGGAGATATTTCTCCACCTTTTTCGAAAGCTGGTTCAAAAAGTAGGTAGCCTAAGTTACTCCCGATAACATCAGCTATCTACCAGTGAAAGTCCCGTCAAAATCGGTCCAGCTGTTCCCGAGATTAGACGGAACATACAAACAGACACACAGATATTTAAAAAATGCTTTTTTGTTACAAGAACCGTATTTACTTTCATATGCATTTAGTAAAAAGCTGTTATTTTGATATTACAAACAGACACTTCAATTTTATTTATCTGTGTAGATTCACAATGTTGTGAAACATTGATGGTTGTGAAACATTGATTTACTTATATTACACATCATAACATAATTATTATATCATATTGCAACGTCCTTGACATTGGTTATTTTAAATTTAGATACACAAAAATTTTAATAGTTCCCTAGCATACCTTTACATGAAAACAGCTGCACTATATTTAACAGACTCGGAGACCACTATAAACATCATATTTTACGTACGATATATCAGAAATAAGCACATAAATTGTTCTAAATAAGAATTAAGATCACATACACAATTTTCAAATTATATTTTACTAAAATACTAAATCTAGAAAATATCTAAACTTCTCCAAGATTAGACAGATTAGACAGTTTAGACTTTAGACACCTTGACATTTGACATTGACAACACTTTGATGTTTGACAGAGAGAATATCCAATTGCTGTCAAAATCAAAATGACAATTCTCCGATTTAGGAGTAGGGATGTAAAGCGGTAATATTACTTTCGTAAAATTCGGTAATTTACCATATTTTACGTAAAATATAAATAAATTACGTAAATTACGGTAAAATTGGGTAAAATACTATGTACTAACTCTTACTAACAAAACCACACTTTTGCTTGATTTCGAGGCATAATTTACTAAATGCACGTATAGTGCAGTCAGTCAAAACAATTCAACTGATCGCCGATCGGCTTGCCGAAATCGAATGCTCACTGTTCAGTCGGAATGGCAACAGCGCAAAACATAAAGGGAAACTGCACTAAACGGCAACGTCGCATCGTGCGAGTCGCGCCGCGCGACTCGCAGTACGTAAGTATGTTTCAACTACACGCTCGTCTCACCCCCCGCTATACTTTTCAGCATACATACGTAGCCGGTAATTTTACCGTAATATATATAAATTACCGTAAAATATCCGTATTTTACTAGCTTTTTTGGTAAAATTACGTAATTTTGCAACCGTATTTAGGAGGTCCATACCTTTGTCCATACACGGTCAAATATGTTTGTCAAACAAATGGAAACGGAAGTGTTTGATTGGGTGTGCTGTTTGATCAAGGTCATCAAACACCAGCGCACCCAATCAAACACCTCCATTTCCGATTGTTTGACAAATATATTTGACCGTGTATGGGCCCCATTATGGATTTTGCTTTTGTGAAATGTGAATTTGTCATTTACTCATTTGACAGTTGACACTCATTGTCAATAAATGAATGTTCAAGTTGTTGGGTAATCGGTACCTAATCGCATGAAAACATTCTCTTAAATCTAAGAGGAACCAGCTATGTTACAAGCAATTGGCGCTGTGGCTAGGCTGTCCAGGACAGGCCTGTCGAGGTAAGTGCAACAACCAGCCAAATATCTTGTAGCTCAAAGGAGAAGCTCGAAAAATACTCAAGACTCCTCTCCTTTCATGCTGCATTTCTAAAGCCTTAAATCTTAAAGCTCAGCAGCTGCACATTGACAGTATTTATTAGCGCAGGTGGGAGTAATCTCCAAGACCAAGCAATTTTAAACACCAATAAAATACAAGCCTTACTTAAAGTGTAAATGCTGTCAGGTCGCTCATAAAAGTGGATGCCACCATGATGTGTTTGGAACAAGGAATTACAGATGAAGAAATTACCTACCAAAAATATTGCTTTTTTTGTTTATAAAATATAATAACAATTATTGGTTGGTGAGTGATGATGCAGAATCCCTAAGAAAAAATCATTTTTATTTAATATTAAAAACACCCAGCATCACAGGTCAATTATTAAAACAAGGGATTTCACCCTTTTCAAAATTGTATTAATTTATTTTTAGGTCCCTGCCTGCTTTTTCAACATCTGCAAGATTGGCAGCTGAAGATCCTGCAAGCCGGAAGGAAGCTCCGATTATTGACAATGAGACAGTCTTCGCTACACCTGAAGAAGCTAAGGAAAGAATGACCCAAGCTGTAGCCATAACTGTTCCTACAAAAGTTAGTTCATAAAATTTTTTTTTGCTTTAAAACTAAAAAAAAACTTATATGTTGAATTTGATTATTGAGTGTATTTCTATAGAAGATGCTTGTTCTACGATTCAATTTCGCAACTCGCTGAGCTATGTTGGTAATTTTGGTTCTCCTACGGCTCTCCTCATATCTGATTTGATCGTGCAGGGATACTCCAAGCATAGTTCTCTCCATCGCCTGCTGAGTGACCCTGAGCCTTAAGAGACCCATAGCAACCGTGTTTTGGATCCATAAGAGCCCTGTCTCCCTGTCCATAAGCATCTGTAGGTGATATGTTTTATTTATTTATTATTTTATAAGTTTTTATAAATTTTCAGGTTGACTTATCACCAATAACCGGGGTTCCCGAAGAACACGTAAAGTGTCGCCGGGTTCGTATCTACCAACCACCAAAGAACGCAATGCAAAGCGGCACTAACAACATTCACCACTGGGAAATGGAGTTCGATACCCGCCAACGTTGGGAGAACCCTTTAATGGGTTGGACATCTACTGGTGACCCATTGTCCAATTTGAAAGTACAGTTTACATCCCCTGAAGAAGCCATAGAACATTGCGAAAAGAATGGTTGGATCTGGTTCTTGGATGTACCGAAAATTGAAAAGGATTTCAAACCAAAGAGCTACGGTGTAAACTTCGCATGGAACCGTCGTACCCGAGTATCCACTAAATAAAATGGTATGATGTTAGTCCTTTTTCATGTAGAAATTGTTAATATGAATTTTATCTAATAGTTTAAATTGATTATCAATATTTATGTATTATATTCTTGATGACAGTAAACAGCATTGAAAATATTCTCTTTCATTTATTTAAATAGAAGATTTTTTTCACATATATACATATTTCTATTTACTCTGGATTTTTATTTTAATAACTAGTTTAAAGTCATCGGACTATCTCTTTCTACCAACTTTATGACCTATTGGCAGGTCTACAGCGTGTCTTATAACAGTATATCCATATTGTAACTTAGTTTTTACACTACAGGCATAAAAAGCCTCCATGCCATCCCTATCGCCATCTATTATTATGATGCCTATGAAGTCCATTCTGCAGTGGTGCGAGGGCAGTACGACAGATACTTCAAATAAA
The DNA here is from genome assembly GCA_038048805.1 of Hipparchia sbordonii. NCBI lineage: Eukaryota > Metazoa > Arthropoda > Insecta > Lepidoptera > Nymphalidae > Hipparchia > Hipparchia sbordonii. Next base: position 3,898,700 of record CM076113.1, read on the forward strand.
TAATAGTTTTTTTAATTGGTTTTGAATTCAATTTCAATAAAAATATTTTTACCAACCTATTGATGCATGTAAAAATCGGGTTTTGTGACTAACAAACAAAATCTTGAGCAATTCCTGACTTAATACCTTCTTGTTTACCACGGTTGAACACTTCTTACAATATCAATTCATGTCCACATACAACCTAACAACTTCTTGCAGGGGAAAAATAGCGTAGGGTAGTGATGAATAAAAATACAATTATTCAATATTTTTTTAATCATAGTTTTCAACATGGTTAATTTATATTTTTGTACCTCGGAAGAAAATCATATTTCGCAGGTCTCACTTAAAACTTTTTATTTACATATAATACAATTTAAATATATTAATGTATGATACATAAGTCGAACACTGCTCAACATCTGTTCTATAGAATAGACAAAAGTGGAATGCAGAAAGTTTTTATTAACAAAAATAAAACTCCATTGTTTGTAATAAAATTGTTATATTCTGATATTGCTGTTAGCAAAGTCCGTTTTGTGTATGTGGACTGAGTAAGCTAAGAATCGTAGGTAAATCTGAGCGTAAGTGACTTGTGAGGTATTCAAAGCGCAAGAACCTCTAGCAAGTAAAAACTATGAAATGACTATTTTCTACTCTATAATTGTTTTTAATGATCAATATTCAAGAAAAAAACATATTTTTAAGTCTCAAAACACAAAATAATCAAAAAATTCAATAGTTTATTTAAAAAATACCCAATATTAACTACTTATAAAAAAAATTATTTCAAAGTATGGAGTTTCTGAATGTCTCGGGACCTTATGAAATTAGAAATGCCAGTTTACAGTATTTTTCACTGAGTTAATTTGGTTTTAAGCAATAATGGCGTGCTTTTTGTGCGATTGTGGTGAAAATTGAAAATTGATTCCATTATTTATAAATACATTGGCGGAAGCCCGCGATATGGATATACATAGGTAGAAAAACACAACTACTCCTTTTTCGAAAGTCGGTTAAAAAAGTAACCCATGTTACTCCCGGCAAAATCAGCTATCTACCAGTGAAAGTCCCGGTTCGGAAATCGATTTAGTCGTTTCCGAGATTAGCGGCAACAAACAAACAGGCAGACAGACAGGCAAAAATTTTAAAAATTGTTTTTTTGTTATAAGTACTTACATATGCAATTAGTAAAAAGTTGTTATTTTGATGTTACAAACAGACACTTCAATTTTATTTATATGTCCTATAGATGTATAGATAGTGTGGATCATTATCTAGGAGTTTATTAGAATATTAAATCCTTAATATCTAGCCTTAGTGTTGCAATATTAAGGCAATATAATATTAAGTTCATGCAGTTTTGATAACAGTTAGTTATTTTCTATTTTGTTTCTGTAGCCTATGTTTTCTGCAGTCCACATTTTGTCTATGGTTTTGTAATAATGAATTCGTCTAGCTACCGTATTATAAATGTACATCGTACATTATCATGAGTAAATTTTTAAAGTAATTTCTAACTCTTTTACTACGTTAAATTATGAAAAATTATTGCATTTCTCTCTTTATCTACTTATTTACATAGTAATAATATTAAAACTGTATTCGTGAAACATGTCTATTCTATTTAGTTAGATATATAACGTCGTTTTTATTAAAATTTCAAATTTCCGGTTAAAAATCGGGTTTTAATGCTATATTTAAAGGGTTTTAAGCAGTAGTGTAAATCTTGTAAAAGCGCGGTGGTACAAATATTAGTTAGTCAATAAAGTGTAAGGGTCGAAAATCTAAAAATTACTTTGAAATAGGTTTCGAAAATTCCTATATTTTTTTATATATCGAACTCGTTAAGAAAGACGAAGCTTCTACACAAAACGCCAATTTTAATATTTTTATTTCCCTGTGCGGTAGGTATACACAGGTTATGGTCACGAGGTTCAACGCTTAAAGCACAGTACCTCTGCTAGATTTTAATTTGAGCGTTGATTTCTTGGGCCAGTTTAATGTGTTACTCGCCTATTTATTACGCTGATAGATCTATCAATGTTTTGATGCTCGACGCTAATGCTTTCAGCGCAGAGCTAATTCGCTTTCAGCGTTGAACTTCGTGGACCTAGGCTTGAGAGCTTTTCAGAGATATGCGTATTTCGTATTCATACATTTCATCAGTTCACTCGATCGCCGGCATACTACTAGGCACACTTCTTGAATGAGAAAGGTTTAGGCCATAGTCCATAGATCTTGGCAGGCGTATCAAACCTTTGAGAACATTATGGAAAACTCTTAGGCATACAAGTTTCCTCAAGATGATTTCCTTAATCGTTAAAAAAATTGCTATTTAATTGCACACAAATTAGAAAACTTAGAGATGTATTCCTGTGATCGAACCATATTTTTTATTATTTTATCGATACTGAAGAAATTCGCGCGCGTGCTGTACACATCTCATTTTCATTCAGCATTTAATACCTATTAATATTGAGTACGTGATTTTACAGACGCGGGGTGCGTGGAGATTTAGAGGACATATCTCTGAAAAGATTCATTCTACAAGTTTAAATCATAATAATCTGTATATTTAACTATTTTCTATTGCAACCATAAGACCAACCGCGTAGGTTTAAAATGTGTTGTAGTTTTGACTTGTATAGATCACAATAATAATAAAATCTATTTTTTCATAGCTGACTGAAAAGATAAAATTGGGATGTTGACTACGTTAAAAATAAATAGTTTCTTACCGACTATATTAAATAGAGGGTTTTCTAAAGTAAGTAAAATATACGTCCGCTGTTAGTTTTAATGACCATTTTGAATTAGCGAATAAACTACAAAAATCAAAAATGTTCATGACGTCATAGCTCACCGATTCATACAAGCTCCCAAACTATGCGCAAATGTCGTTTGATAAAGGGTTACCAGTTAGATTAGTAGACAACATCCCTATTACAGACATCTTTGAATATACTAGTCGACCAAGGGAACTAGACTGGTTGAAACGTTTGCCATTCGTCTACTTCGCTTATAGGACCAAGTTCACCATCGCCGGGTAACGCTTAACATTGGAGTAAAGATATTTTGGCAGATTTTCAATACCAAGACTGTCCAATTTATCCCCAGGTTAAACCCCTACTCGAAGTTGGTGAAATTGGCTGAGATTTATAGGGCGTGCTCTGACTCAACTCAAACTCAAGATAAAGGTTAAAACGAGACACAAATATGCTCTGACATAAATCTGTCTCTTTTTAACTCCATCTTGAGTCTGAGCAGAGTGAGATTGCGGTCTATAGATTTAGTTGGCTAGTAGTATTAAATGTATTTTTTGTTGAAAACAGTGCAAACGAAAAATTGATCGTATTAAGAAAAAAAGGTTCTTTATTAAAAGTTAATAATATGCGACTAGGTATAATGACTTGGTCCTTGCTACGATTAAGTTACCTATTTGGAAATTATGATCATGAAAGAATATGATTTGAGTAGACCATTATTTCAATAGCTCAACGGTTAAAGCTGCGGACTGAAAACTGAAAGGTCGCAGGTTCGAACTCCACCAGATGCACTATTGTCGTACCCACTCCTACTACAAGCTTTTCGCTTATTTGGAGGGGAGAAGAGAATATAAGTCAAGTTCAGCTTGGCTAATATTCTTTAAAAAAAAAGTATCGACAATCGACATAGAAAACGATAAGGCATTGGCCAGCTTCATTTCAAGCGTCACCTACAAGTCACTTGTCGATCCCTTAACACATATTTCAGTAGCTGCTAGCTGCTAGCTCTATTATTCTCCCAGTGGCTATCAAAAATTGCATTTATTACGAAATACTGGTTTGTCAGTTAGTTTCGCAACTTAGAAGCATTTCATTATGCAAATATTTTATAGAAACTATTAATTTTTCACGCCACTAATTTTTAATTTTTACAACCATTCTGTATTCTCACAGTTTTTTAGTAGAAAAAAAACTACTTTTCCGTTTTCGTGTGAACTGAATTTTATAGTCGTAATAATCACGCTTAATATTCTAAGATTGTAGTGTATCTTGGGCTAAAAATTAGGGATCTCGCGCACTACGATTCAGCGACCACGATTGAACCTTGTTCGCAGGAGCTCATACGATCAGGCGGACTCTCATAATACAAAAGTTAAGGTAAATCCAGTGCGTGAGGTCCCTTAAAATGGTCTTCTTTAATCTATGGATAAGCCGCCATGTTCTATATTTCGCTACCGCGTTCGTTAAACATTGCACTGGTCATTTAAAAGGTAGTGTGACGTAATAAAGTAAACAGCCGCCCTAGCCATATAACGTGCCGCATCTATTCTCTTTCTAAGATCGCTAACTCTGAAGCAGGGGCTCCCAAAGAGTATTATCACACGTCCTAGCCTTTCAGAAGGGAAGCGTGATAAAAAAACCCCTGCTCTACAGCGTTAGCGATCACGGAATGAGAATAGATACGATACGTTTGTAATATGGCTAAGGCGGTAGCGCACGAGGGTTTTACTAAATAACATAAAATTTACTACTTACTGATATCGATATTTAAACATAATAAAAATCAAACATAGTTATATTAATGGACGGGTATGTACAACTTGCTAAATAATATAAATATTACTACTACATGGACCTAAAATTCATTTAAACATAACAATATAATAACAAAGCCTATAATGAGAAGAATTACAGACTCCTTTTTTATGTGAGTTTTTAAGTTGCAAACATGGTCGCTATTTTTAACTCTGGCACAAATTAGCTTACTTAAAATGTAATTCACATTTATCTAATGAGCGCCCTAGTTATTCTTATACTTGTCACTATAAGATAATGCTGTCAAAATAAGAAAAAATCAATATAAACAGAGCTTAAAAATACAGGTGCACACCTAGGCTAATTTACGGCGTCCTTACTGCATCAATGCATTTTAACCGCTAGCGAGACACTAACGGCCAATCAGCAGGGTTAGCATGGGGAGGAGATAAAAGTTTTATCCCCCGATTTTATCCACTGACAAGGGATAAAATTATCTTCTCCCTATGCTAAAGCATGGCGACAGGGGAAAGGAAAAGTATATTCCTATAAGAATATCCACTGTGGATATTATTTCCACCGTTTTGTTCAGGCTCGACAGGTGGATAAAATTGAGTGAGGGGATAAACATTTTATCCTTTCCCCGGGGATTAAATTTTCTTCCGCCCATGCTAGCTATGCAGAGGTGATTGGGATCGTAACACTGTTGCAATCATTTTTATACATGGAAAAATGAAACAAATGAAACTAAACGCACATTTTGTTTGGGTCTGTAGAAGAAAGATGTTATGCGCACATTGTGTTCACTAGGTTTATGTAGGTACTCATACAAAAAATAAATTACTTAACTTATAGAAAAATCTTTCGAATTATCTCGATACTACGTTATCCTATAGCGAATATTGTCAGGTTAATTAGTTCTTAGGAGCTGCTAGACAATTTCTACCAATTCTGTAGAATTCAGAACAGTTAAAATGACAGGATAAATTAAATTATGGTCGATTACCTGGACCTATACAGAAAGAATTGTATCACGGCAGTGGTTACTATCCATAAAATGTTTTGCACCAGTAATTCGAGTGGAAAATTTAACTTTTATTTATATTAGTTGTTTGAACAGCCATCGCATAAAAGTAGACGCTTTGCGCAGCTTTTTTATAACACGCCCCCAACGTCATTTCAGTCGCTGGCTTATACATAATAGGTAACGCTATTTACAATAACAAAGTAATATACAATCGCGCGACTCTACTCCGTTCTTAAATATCTATAATAAAAACCATCTAACCAATCGGCGTTTACTAAGCGTAAAGCTAAAAACGGTTTCTGATATATATTTAACGTGATGAATGATTTAACGCTATTTCATATTATAACTTTTATTGCGTATGGAAGTCTCCGGTTATTTTACATTATTATGTTCTTTATTTTTAATTTTTTACTAAAGGAATTGATATTTTCGTTTTTTTATTTATTTAATAATCTTTAAATATAACAATACTTATCGACGTCTAATTCTAAATTGGTTTAAAATCACAATTACGACCTAACCGTTGTAATATCACTGTTACCCGTGCTTGAACACAATATTCGATCTTTAAAACTTTTGACACTCACTTTGTCTTTATGTCAGCCTGGTACTTATGTTTACTACATACTATTTGGTCTAACTACACTGGTGCGCTTTCAACTTGTGTTTCAAGTTGCGTATGCGTCATGTTAGCTGTCGAAGTAATACATCCAATAGCGCATGCTTTTATCCACGCGCTGACGTGTGCCAGCCAACATGAACTATATTGTCAGCGAACATGACCCATGCGCACAAGCATACGTTTGTGTAGTTAGCGGATGCTTGTAACGCAAATTGAATCGCAAGTTGAAAGCGCACCAGTGTAGTTAGACCTATTGGTTTATTGGAGCCTCTTGGGGCTCATCGGTCATCGATCAGCTGGGTTGCTCGTCACTCTCTCGATGTACGAGTACTCGAACGACGGTGGGGGGTGCCGAAGGTGGGGGCGCGGTGTCAGGGGAGGCTTCGGTGACGAGGATGCTGACAGCGCTGCTCGCGTGCGGGGATGGTGTGCTGGCTCGAGCGGGAGGCGTTGGACGTCTGGCCGAACCTCTCCGGGAGGTCAGACGAAGTGAGCCTGTAATAACGACACACTTTAAGGCTGGAATTATACAACATGTTTGGGAACAGAGATGTCGGGTTATAATATTATGAAGGAGAGAAAAATATTAAGATGGCTTGCACAGGTGACACACTTTACGTACGATCTGTATCGATTACGAATTTTAATCCAGATAATATTGTATATGTGTAATCAGGATAATTTCAACGTGGAATAATCAACCTTCAATCTGTAGATTCCGATTTCCGAATTTCCAATTAGATCTGACCGATATCCAAAAAAGAATGTGCGTCAGTAACTACATTTTATTCTTACAAAAAATGTGCCACGTATGCAGGGCCTTGAAAGAGGCGTTTAAGATAAACAATATTTATAATGATAGATTAAATATAGAAGATAAAAAGAAGATATAAAATGGAAAAATCAGCACACATGCATTAAATACAACGGGTACCATTAAGGGTACTACTAGTACCCTAAGGGTATCAAGAGTAGGTTAAATTTATTTCCGATTGAAAATTGGTGATATTAAAAGTAAAAAGCGATGCATCAAGTAATTTGAAACAGTTTTAAATGTTCCAGCAGTGTATCTAATTTATCATATTCAAGCATCATGCATACCATAGCAACACTAGAATCCGCGATTATTTATTTCATAGAATATTTTTATATGTAAGAGGTGCAATGCGACCACAAACAGACTTCTTGCAGCGCGCTGCAGCGGTTGCATGATTTACACTAATCTAAATAACAAGTAGAAAGTTTGCCATTGAGTTATTACAAAAATACTTAGTGCTTTCCGATAATAATCGTTGAGACATCAGGAATTTTATGACTGATGAATTTTGAAGGAAGCTCATGAATTGCTACGGCTCAAGAAGAAAGCAGGTAATAAATCGGCGGCCGATATGCCTACAATCTACATACATAGGTACTCTCATTGATCCTTGCGTAGTCTGCGCTGCCGTATAGACTGGTAGATTCTGCCAAACCAGCGCAATACAAATGCATGCATATCTTTTATATTTTTAATTTATTCTTTACAAAGAAAAAAATTTATCACACACGAAAACGTATATTTTACTCAGAAAATATTTATTTGAAACTGCCATTTCGGACGATTTAAATGCCGTCATTTCGCCGCGCTTTTAAAACCGTTCGTTACCCGTATTACTACCGTTTATGATATTTATTGCCGATCTGCTCCGAAATTGAGTATATTATATTCACAACGTGTGCTCTGTTGACTGTTTGTCATTGTTCTTTTGCTTTTCTCTTAATTGCCTTGCTTTTACCAGCTTGCCCTTTGTAACGACATCAGCGCCGTAAGCGCCTTTCAGTTCGGCGTTGTTTGCCTGCTTTCTACTTGAACGCGGCCTGACTGCCTAATAGAGGAAAGACACAAAAAGCATAACATTACATATGAACCTGCTCGTTTCGGGCCGACGTCCTCGTCTACCGCGTCCTGATGCCTCAAGAACAGTGGCAAACCGTACGCTGATCTTCTACGTGGTGGAGCCGTTTCTGATCCACTCGGCTGGAGAATGCGATGTCATAGTTAAATACGATGAAGAAGTGAGCCATGAATCAGAGAATCGTGAACCTTGACAGACTGCTGAAGCTGGTCTGTTAAATATTTTGTCTGTCATTGATTAAAACAGTAAAATTACCGTTAAAGTTAAACTTGCCTCCAAATATGCTAGCAAAGTGGGTTGCTCAAATATTTGTGAATCCTTAATTGCAAGCAACCCAAAGTAACTTTTTTGCTATGGTCAACATTATCGGTAAAGTTACTGTAAAGTTAAAGTTAGTCATGGATGGCAGCGAAATATTTCGCTAATGGATGTAGCTCATATTATGAGTCATGATAGTCTAGGTATTCAATATCATAACAGGGCTGAGTTGTGGTCCATCGCCCGTGAATTTGAAAAAAAAAATGTATAAATAGATTAGATAAGATAGTAAGCTGATTCGAAATCTATGAAGTGGACGTTCTTCGAGAATTATTACACCACAGTGCTGTCCAACACTACTTCAACAGTTAACTTCAATGACTGCAATCTACTAGCAACTGGTGAGCACATGATATTTTTTCTTAAAGTAAATTTTAATTATTGACATTTTACCTGATCACCAGGTGCAGTTCCCGGTAATAACAGAAGTGGCAAGTTAAGCCAAGCTCCTCCTATATCGCTCAAGTCGGAAGCGTCAGATGCTCTTGAAGACTTTCTACTGGAGGCATGGGATCCCCTACGTACGTGAAGCAACGCACTGAGTTTACCGCCCCAGCCCTGGCCTGGAGACCATTTTGTGCTTTCTTCTTCTGGCGAGGGACTTCGATTTTTTCTCCTATTAAAAGGAAAGTAAATTATAGTTAATTCCTTGTACTTTTAAACAGGATTTTTTTAGCTTTATCGATTTGGTAACTTGAGTGAGACATCACTAACCTGTATCAAAATACGGGTATTTGGGTAGATTGATCTCGTCATACTGATCATCTGTTTGGGGATGACAGGCGTCCCCTATTTAAATAATATATAAATCTCGAGTTACCATAAAGTATTTGATTAAAGGTAAGATGAAACTTACTTAACGTATTCTCTCCACGACCTTTGTATTGTTCGTGCTGCTTTATCCTCTCTTTTCCATATTCTAGTTGAAGAAACTATCTCTAATTCTTTTCTTGTAGGAAATTGCTTCTTAAATTTAATATCCATTTGTTCTTGGAGTTGTCTGAATGTATCTGTTTCCTCTACATGACCTAGTACATGCTTAACAAGTGCATGTAAGATGTCTAAACAATGGATCTTATTGCCTCTAGCAATAGGCAAGTTAAAGCTGACAAGTGCTACTGTATTTGGCTTTGATATGCCTAATGGGGGATCTAAAGAAGCTATGAAATCTGATAGTTGAGCAAAACTTATGAATTGAGTAGCGTGGGGATCGTATCTGAAAAATTAATTAAAAAATTGATAAAATATGTAAACCTCGAAATTATTTAAATATTTTACACGAGCTGTGAAAGCAGTTATGACATTTAGCTGTCCTGAAGTAAAAGCTACTTACTTCGACCACCGAATGTAGAACATTTCCAAATCATCTTCTACGATACCAATCTCTTCCTCTTGATGTGCCTGATTGAAATTCTCGAGGATGATAGCAATGTACATATTGATAACGATCATATAACTAATTATTATGAAGGAAGTGAAATATGTTATTGCTAATAATGGACTCCCACAGTTTCCATTAGAGTGGCCATGATCGCCCAACTCGCATGCAGGGGGCTGGATCATTAAAGACTCTAAGACATCGTTCCAACCAGCTGATGTCATTAAGCTGAAAAATAAAGGCATATTAGTGTCAATAGGATTACTATAAAATAAAGAACGTATCACATCATTAAAAGATTGATATTTAAACTTGATACAAACTAAATTACTGGATGTAGGAACATCCATAAGTCATAAATTAAATCATATTGAAAACTAAGTCTCTTCAAAAACTCCTTATTAAATGTTCGTATACGATATCTTTTAAGAAATGTATTAAAAAGGAGCTTACCGAAAAAGTAGTTGCATACTTCTACCAAAAGTCTGAAAATTGACAATGTCATCAAGAGCGCCCTGTTCCTTAACGTGACCAAATACGGACATGCCGATGATCGCATATATAAAGGTAATCAGGGCTAGCAAGGCACCGATGTTGAACAGAGCTGGTAAGGACACCACCAACGCAAACAACAGTTTTCTTATGCCTTTAGCGGCCTACAAGAGAAAACAAAGATTACAACCAAGAAATAAGCTAAGGAATGATAAAACAGAAATTTGGCTTACTCACTTTAATCAGTCTTAAAATTCTCCCTATGCGAAAAACTCTGACCACTCTTAGAAGTGTAGGGGATATTGGTAAATCTATCATTATATCCTCCATTAGAATGCCTAATATTGAAGCTAAAACTAGCAAAAAATCAAAAACGTTCCATGGAACTGTGAAATAATGGTAACGGAGACCGATTATCTTAACTATAGCCTCTGAAATTAGAATAAAATATAATTATAGACATAGAATTTCAAAGATGTATGTAAATCATGGAATTAATAATTAACAGTTCTTACCTAAGCCAAAAACGGTTGTAAAAAATGCGTTACTAACTTCTAATACAAAGAAAACTGAATGAGGTTGGTCGTAATGCTCTATACCCATTGTAAGCATATTTAGGAATATTAGAACAAATATAGCTATTTCGAATCTTCGAGAATTAGATAAATCGTAAAACATCGCTAGAAATTGATTTCTTGGCCTCTTTATTACTTTCTGGGGCTTTTTTCTACCTAATTTCTTCATAGCAGTGTAATAATGTTTTTGGCTTTCCGTTAAAAACATTTCTAGTACACCACCTTCATACTGAAATTAAAACAGACGTTAATATTATTATATTTTATAATTAATCGTTCAATTTTTTAAACACATCAGTTGAAGATACTTACTTTTTTCTTGAGCATATTAAAATTATCTATAATTACTCCTATAAATAGATTTAATGTGAAGAACGATCCGCATACAATAAAAATAACGAAATATATGTATGCGTAAAGATTGGCCTCCCTTGATGGCTGTAGATCTACGCCTCGCGCATCCACTGCATCAGCCATTACTTCCATCCATCCTTCAAAAGTGGCTACTTGAAATAGAGCTAAATAAGCTATACCCACGTGATCGAAGGATATCTTAGAATTGATCCAAGAAAAATTATTGTAGTAGCACTCCCATTTATCATTAACTACCTAGAAAGAAAACAAACATTAGTCAAAAAGAAAAGACTTACAAAATTATTTGTAATGTCTAGAATTCACCTTACCTCTAATGGTAATAAATCACCTTCTTCATCCACACACTTAAAAAATTTCCCCCCAAAAAATTGTACCCCCATAATGGAAAATATTAACCAGAAAACTAAACATACTAATAATACGTTGAATATACTAGGTATTGCATACATCAATGCATTTACAACTATTCGCATTCCTTGCCACCGAGAAATTGCTCTTAGAGGTCTGAGTGCCCGCAATGTTCTAAGCGACCTCAGAACCTTTAAATTTTCATTTTCTTCTATTAACAAACTAAATACTGATACCTGAAAACATTTTGGTATTTAGAATTACAAATATTCAAAATAAATACTAATAATAATCTTCATATTGATTTATACTTACGAAAACTATAGTAAAATCTAATAACGTCCAAAAACTTGTAAAATATCTATAGAACCCCAACGCTATCCATTTGAAAAACATTTCTATAACGAAGATCATACAAAAACTAAGATTTGTCCAATAAAGTATCTTCTTGAGTGGCTTATTTTTTTCTAGATGTATATCTTCAAAACACAAAGTGATGCTTGAAGCAAAGATGAGAACTAAAACGAACCACTCAAATGCTGGTGTATCAACATAGCGAAGAATATATGTACGGATTAGCATCCATCTTTGACCTAATTTTGTTTGAATGCAAGCATCCCAACAGGAACACCTGTAATTAAAAGAAGAGTATAAACAAAAATGATTTTATTTTATGTTAACAAAACCAGTTTTGTTGTACATACGTACTGTTTATAACATTGTTTAGGGAAACAATTTTCAGGTTCTTTCGGCTCTTTACTTTTTCCGAAACCAGGAAATTTTCCCATTGGATCAACATATATGCCTTGAGAGTTTTTTCTGCCGCCTACAGTAAGTTCATCTACATATGAAACTAGTGTTTGCCAAGGACGTTTCGTATCTTCGTCATTAGGTTGCTTCACCAACTCTCTATTAAGATGTTTTGGCATCGCTACTCCCCCTATTCCTACTCCAATTCCTATTCCTTGTCGCCTAAATTTTTCTGGTGTTGTTTTACAAGATATTTGTGCCATCTCGTATTGTTCAAATTCATCTGGAAAAATTAAAACAGAACAAACATTACATTTTTCAATTCCTTATTTATGTTCTTCTTATTTTGCTCATGACTTTGCTACATATGAATCATGTAAGCCTATTTTTAATTCTTAAGGAATCCTCACACTCCCTCATCCCTCAAAATCAAACTCGCATTCGTTCAAAAAGGCTACTGTACAATTCCCACGAGTCATTAGAAAAAGACAAGGATTAGGTAGCTAGGACTGCCATGTGTTTAAAAAACTATCCCGCCATGCGATTCCGCAATCCATCTCGGAAATGCCAGATAAAAAGTTTAAAACTGCGTTAAATATGTGGCTCGTACGAAATGCTTTTTACTCGCTTTGGTATGTCGGTTATCATTTGACGCCATATTATGTGGCACAGTTATATTTTTTAAGATATTATGTTACTCATATTCTTCCCAATAAAATATTCCATGCTATCCTAACCTCTCGAGTCTGAAGGCTGCGTGTGGTATCCCGATGACATTTGATTTAGCAACTTTTGCACTGCAATTTGGTCAGTAGATGTTGGTTCGTCTAAATTTTCTTTAGAATCTTCCCGAATGCTGGTGATCTTATGTTCAGCTGCTAAATCTCGTACATCTTTTAGAGTCTCCTGACTGCCATGATTAAAATTCGGTGCTTGGAACAGATGCGGATAACCGAAGTCGGATCCTACGGATATTGGCCTAAAAATTTAATGTTTGAAAGGATCATTGTTGTTAAAAGTTTTCATTTAGTAAATGAGTTTTGTTTTCTTTATACCTGTTTAACGCTTCTTGATAACTATGGCTATAAATATTGTCGTGAGGATATAAAATAGTTTCTTGTACTGAAGTGGAGTATCTTTGTTCTGGTGGAATTGGCGCTTTAGTCTCTTTCACAGCACGTTGTTGTGTCATGAATTCGTTAACTAACTCTTCTAATTTAGTTTTTTTTTCAGTCTCTTTACTTTTAGATATAAGGAAACCTTTTTTTCTTACTATGGAACGTATTCTATCAAAACTTTTCGCTAATTTGGAATCTTCTCCTACTTCCTGAAAATAAGTTTGATTAATTATTTTGATTCCGATCCATTCAATTTGTAATCTTTGTTTTAAATCAGATGCGTTGTTGATGAAATTTAATACGACAAATTACCTCTTTTTTATTCTTTAGTTCTTCACTGTTAAAGCTATTAAGCAACAAGGCAAGGAAGAGGTTGAGCACCATGAAGTTGCCCATGACGAGCGCGGGAAGAAAAATGAAGAAGCAACTCTCCGCACCGCTCGCTTGCTCCGCACGCATGCAGTCCCAAAGCGGCTCGATCCATTCTCCGCAAAGTATGCGAAATATCATCATGAATGAATGGAAGAAATCGTTGAAGTTCCATCTAAATTGAGGCAAATTGTCATAAATAACATGATATACACAAAAAAAGAGATAAATGAGAACTTTGGCATTTGACTGTGATCATTTAAATATTCTTGAAAAAATTTAAGACTTTGAAGTGCCTTTTTGGTTTTGAATAAATTAAGATACTATGCGTTTCAATTCAACAGAGAAGAACATAGCTGTATTTGAAATTTAGTTTATATTATTAAACTTTTAATTAAGTTCGAAACTTCTAAATTGTTATTCTTATTTTTTACGTAATAATACTTAAGGAAAATACAAATCAAGTGAAAAAAAAATATTACAAGGAGTAAAAGAAAGATACTTATATGTGAATAATAAATACATACCTGGGAACTGGGTCCGGGTCGAACTTTTCATGCGTGTATGATTTCGAGAACAACTGCATACCGATAACAGCAAAAATGTATATAACTATAACTAACACGAACGTCAAGTTACCAAGAGCACCTATTGTCGATATTATTATACTCAATAAAACTTTCATCGTAGTCCATGATTGGGCTAATTTTAACACACGTAACTGGAAAAAGATTTTTAGCAGATTAGTTACATATAGAGTTCAAGGAAAAACACAATATATGGAAAAAAAACTAAGGATTCAAAACTAAAAACGAATAGTTCATGCCTTCATTTTTCATGTGTTCAGTATCTACTCAATAAAACCTTTCATTTGATATTAAATTAAAAACATTTGTATCAATTTTTCTTTCAAGAATTCAAAATATGATCTAAGTATGATATGCATTCTTGTAACATGATGGCAGCATCATAGAAATCGATAAGGGGTATGACTATCATGTACGATATGCATATGTATATCTATAAATAACAAAACATAGAACTAAAAGTTCAATATCCTTGGATAATACTTACCAATCTAAGGCCTCTTAACACTGACAGGCCATCTACAAGCTCAAATATAAGATCCAAGAGACTAGCTGAAACGATAATTAAATCGAAAATATTCCATCCACATGCGAAATAGTCTTTACTCATGGCCATTACTTTCATTATACATTCCAGCGTAAAAATTGACGTGAAAACCTGCAACGAAAAACACATTTATACATATTGAAACATAACAATTTATGTTATTAATATAAGTAATGTAAAAAGAAATCACCTTATTTCCTATGTCTAAAGCTGATCTAACATTTTCACTCATACCATGATGCTCGAGAGCCAGGAAGAGTGTATTGAGAACTATACAAGTAGTAATAAACAGTTCAAACAGCGGGTCCTTTACTATTCCATACAAACAGTTTTGAAACTGCAACCAGCCTTCATAGTCTATGCAACAAGTAACGCAGCACTCGCAGTTTCTGTCTACAAGTTCATCTGTGATCAAAGTAAACAAGTTAATGGAGCATAAGACGTAGAAATTAAATAAAAGCGATAACACATACGCACACATTTATGTAATGAAACCCAGAAAAAGGTTGGTAACTGAAGAAATAATAGCAGAAGGGGCAGAAGCACAGAAGCGTTTCAACACAATAAGAATGTTGATGCGAAGCTTGCGATTGCGGAAATTGCTTTGGTGTAAAATTATTTTACATAAAAAATTGCAACATGCACTGTAAGCGGAAATTTGGGGCTGAAGAGAAAAACGCAGGAAATGCACGATATCAAATTTTGAATCACCAATGCGTTGTTTCAAGTGGAAAATTTCAAAATCACAATTTTCGAGATCCCATTTGAATCGCATAAAAGTTCAGTCATTAGGAATAGTAAAATTGAAATATGGTACGGAGCTTGTAAATGATGGTCCTGAAACAGACTTGAATGCGATTCTTAAGACGATACAGTCGACATCAAATCAACCAATCGCATCGAATCACCCTGCAGTCTTCCCAAAAGGAACAGGGGTGGACTGGGGGGGCAGAAGCGTTGGCGTCTGTGTTTTACTAACCTGTGAAGTAAGTGCAATTTTGCTCGTAATTGCCCATATGAGATTTGTGCGTGGCTGCCAATAAACTGAGCTCATTAATTTTCGTCGTCTCCGCTTGGGGGAGGTCGGGCGCGCGCTTGTATGGCCAGTCCGCCCCTGACGATATTAATGAGGATAGAAGCGAAATTGCAACAGTGTTGTATAAAGTGTCCAATGAGGAGTAGCCCCATCAAGACGTGAAGCTAATGGTGAATGTTACCAGCCACTAGGCAATCATTAATCGTTTCTATAGCGCCAATAAATCTAGCTAGAAATTGGTGGGCTAGTTTTGCCTTTAAAATTATTGTAAGAGTCAAACAGGGTATAATTTCGTAATAAACATTGCGAATATTTCATAGAACTTTTGTTTAAATATCATAAACTGGTTCTTTAGTAGAAGTTCCAGTTAGTTATATTAATCATTTCATATATGTATGTATTGGATGTTGCCATGAAATATTCGTTTTTGTTTCTAATTCAATATTTTACAAAAGTCTAATAAAACTTTAAAAATGGTTGTAAACATAAATAAATAACATTGCGTTGATTATATTTGTTACAAAATTAAATACTACTTTGAAACTTAAAACTTCAGTAGCTTTGCGTATGCCTGTACATATTTGATTGACATTAACTTAGCGGAATTCTGTTTTTCGAATAACGTTATTAAAGCCAAGCTACCAAAGAAACCATTTGATCGTGGATTTTTTGCAGGTGCAATTTACATTTTCAGTCCACATTCAAACGGTTGAGTTTTTAATAAATAGGAAGACAAAAAAAAATCTTACACAGTGCTTCTGATATCCAAAGAAACTATCATCTGATTGCAGATGCAAATTGAAATAGAGTGTCTAATTAGAGTTTGATCGAATGAGTAGGAAAATGTTAGTAATAATTCAAACTACGTAACTTGATTGTTATTGAAGTATTAAAAACTATACAAATTAGGATAACAAGAGTTCATTTGCAAACAATGCAAGCGTTTAAGGTCATTAGAATTTCATAGAGTTGATCATGTGTTAATTATTGTAAAAGTAGGAAAAAAATAGTATCATGCAGTCGATTAGCCACATATCATTGTGTTTACATTCAATTTGAAGTCTATTCTACTTATGAAGAGGACAAGGTAACATAAAAGTTTAATTCTCATAAGAATACTCAAAGCATACATTCTGATATTGGCTGCATCTGGTTGTTACTTGATTTGTGCTTTCCAGTGTTGAAGCAGTGCCAATCAAGTGGTATTATAATGCTACCAAATTCAAAACAAATTTCTTTCTTTTATTCTACCTTTTTGATAGCATTATATCAAATAGACTTAAAGCTGTGCAAATATTATTATTTTTGTTTTACCTAGAACCACAATCTGATTAAGGTAGTCGGGGTTTAGCGGATATTTTTCTTCAATGGTCCCTTTCTCGCCCTTTTTCGTTTGATCCACTTGTATTTCTGTTTTGGAACCATTCTTTAGCTTTGTCTCTTGTTTTTTTGTTTCCTGAAAAAAATATTAGGTAGGTAAAATATAGTGAGTATTGAATATATTATTTTAGATTTTTTTCTCGCCTCGCCTTGTGTGAAATTACTTATAATATTATGCACTTCCATATATATGCTTTCATCAGCTCCCGTGAAACTTCACGGGGTCGCCTCGTTCGCAAGCCGCTCCTAGCGAGTGAACAACTTTGTGATCATCCGCTCGCCTGCTTGCCGTGCGTTGCCCAAGCACCCGAGTGGAACGCGTGCTGCCCACAAGGTCTATAGTCGGTCTATTATATCAAATACTCAGCAATTTGTCCACTCGTTGACTGCTGGGCGCCCACAGACCGACCGCGTGACATCATCGCGATGGCCACCCGTCGATAACCAGTGGACGCCGAGCGTAGAGCGGTACTGGTTGGCAACATGCTGGGTGGGTTGATAAGTGAGTGACGACTTTTACCAAGTACCATAATGGAATGCTCACTTGTTTAAGAGGTGTTGTGGTAGGTGGATGTGGCGGAAGCAGTCGTCGGTGCGGGTGCGGCGCTTGGTCGTCGGAGGTATGCTCGCCGTCGTCGTGGTCATCAACTACACCGGAGTCGTCTAGCGAAGACTCCCGGTTATTGCTGTGGTCGCTTAGCTGTCGACCGGCGACGCTTAGGGCACCGCGACCTGGAATTTCAATAATACTTATTGATGCCAAAAGTGAGCAGCTTCAATGAAACTGAGTGCCTAATCATCTCTTGTGGACTATATAAACGGTCATCATCTCATACCTCACAGAACCGGTGCACATGATCCTTTCCCTGCAACTTCGGGGAGTTACGTAGGTATCCCTTGTCGCGCACCGCGCTGCATTTGGATTGGCTTCACAGTCTGGTTTTGTCATAGTGATTTTTGCGCGAAGATGAACTGGTTATTTAGTTAGTTCCAAGAACTATGTGACCCGCTCATAACCAGTGATTGCCAGCGATGTGATTGTCGTTGGGATACCCGGGTGCTAGCCCCCACTAGGTGGACCGATGACATCAGATGAGGTGCACGAAGTTACGGCGGTACAAGACCGATGCTTGTGGCAGTCCATGCAAGATACCTTTGTTTATAAAGAAAAGGAAGATGCCTGGACTGATGCTTGCAGTACCCAGCCTTCTTCAAATCCATTGCTATGCCGCAGATTACTTTCGGAATGGTTGTAATTAAATTACCTAATGCGTTATCGGGATGCAGTGTGTGGGGGGGCGGGGGCGGAGGCGCGGGCGCGGGCAGTGGCGGCGGTGATCCACTCGGGGTCACTGACCGTGATCGCGACCTGGACCGGGACCTGGAATAGATCAATTAAACAAAAATTTAAAAACATCATTTCATCCTTAAAATATAATTAGTTTCAGAAATCGATTCATTGCATACAATATACATGCATTTGAAATTATTCTATTTAAAATGAAATTGAACTTCACATGGATTAATATCTAATGAGAAATATGCGGTAGACCTAGCAGTTGGTTAGGAATTAGGATGATGAGAATCAGCTATATTTTTTTTATAGCTCTGGCATAGAATCGAGTGGTAAGAAGCAAGACAGACTCGCTGAATACAAGGGCCAAGTCACGGGGGTTTTTCAGCAACTTCGTTATTTTTTGTAGCGGAAGTCTGCGATAGGCCTTAAAAATAAATTTGTTCGCCTTCGCCCCTACAATTACAAACTTGGTCACTCACTTGGTATACAAAACACGGCTTTCTATGCTAAATTGTCGCCTCCGTAAACACCATTATCATGCAAATTTTCATCGTGTTGACTCCCAGTTGGTTGAATTAGGTCAGTCGGGTGGTTAGTTCGAATTTATAACTGTCATGTGAGACCGGAATAGGGAAGTCGCTTTTTGTTTGAAACAGCCAATGAATGAAATCCACCCTTACAAGTACGACCCTGGCCTCGAGATCGGTTCAGGGTCGCACTGGTAAGGCGATTGCGATGCGATAGATAAATCGTGGTGATAAATAAATAATTATTATTTTCAATGCTTATACTTTTATTTGACTGGTAGTACAATAAATGTACCTACATAATCTAAGCAGATAAATTATAATATTGCATCACTTTTTAGATAATAATAATATTTTTAGATAATAATAAATTAATAATATTATGTTCAACTAGATGATGCTCGCGACTTCGTCCACGTGGAATAAGCTTTTTTAATTCTCACGGGACTTTTTAATATTCCGGGATAAAATGTAGCTTATGTGTTAATCCTGGGTATGAAATGTCTCCATTCCAAATTTCAACCAAATCGGTTCATTCGTTGCTGCGTGAAGAAGCAACAAACATATATCCCTCCTCACAAACTTTCGCACTTATAATATTAGGATTTTTTCTTTCAAAGCTCAAATATATATGTAAACATAGACATATCAATTTATGATGTCAAACAAATCAAGACGTGTAAATAATTATTTATTAATATTTACTGATAGTCCAGACGTATTGAAATTTTTTTTTTAAAACATAAAGTAAGTAGCCTTATAAAGATGTAGGGTAACGGTTTCTGCGGTAAATAACGACGTATAAAACTGACTCGAGAACATTACGTCGTAACTTGAAATTGGGCGTATAAGTGGCTATTTAATGTAACCCGCCATTGTAAATGTTTATGGACACCAGTAACGATCCGGTATCAAAAGCCGCGTAGCTACACCATTTACCTTTTACGCAAGGAGACATTATATTTATTTCGTACATAAAAGAAATGCGATGTTTTATAATAGGGGCTATACTGTTGCTTGAAGCGGTGGTAGCTTAGTGGTTTAGACTTCCGCCTTCTTTTCGTGAGGTCCGGTGTTGACCCCGTCCTGTAAAAGCTGCATCAATTATTGCTACAGTCTCAAACGTAAGCCTCAATAGCCCAACGGTTAAGGTGCGGACTGAAAACTGGAAGGTCACAGGTTCGAGCCCCATCCGTTGTACTATTGTCGTACCCACTCCTAGCACAAGCTTTCCGCTTATTTGGAGGGGAGTGGAGAATATAAGTTAAGTTCAGCTTGGCTAATATTCTTTAAAAAAAAAACGTGGCTATTGGCTGAATTTATCGCGTTTTTTCTGCAACAATGCATTTTAGCCAATAGCGGTTGAGTATCAATCAACCATAAGGAACGTAGTCCGGTTACATACCTACCTTTTTTTTTTTCGATGACAAGGTGGCCCTTGACTGCGATCTCACCTGATGGTAAGTGATGACGCAGTCTAAGATGGTAGCGGGCTAACTTGGAAGGGATATATATAGCAGTGTAAACTCAATCCATACCCCTAATCGGTTTCTACACGTCATCGTGCCGGAACGCTAAATTGCTTGGCGGCACGTCTTTGACGGTAGGGTGGTAACTAGCCACGGCGAAAGCCTCCCACCAGACCAGACCAGAGACAATTTAGAAATTATAAATTCCTTAATTGCCCCCGCCGGGAATCGAACCCGAGACCTCCCAGTTATAAGACCACAGTGCTCACCACTGCGCCAGGGAGGTCGTCTAAACTAACTATCTTTTAAGGGAGATAAGAAAATAACCGGTCAAATGCGAATCGGACTCGCATACGAAGGGTTCCGCTGAAAAAACGCCGAAAAATACACGTTTCTAGTAGCGGGGAGCCTCCTTTAACTGGCGGAAACAAATACAAATTCTCTGAAAATTTCAACTGTTTACCTATCATGAGATACAACCCGCTGGCAGACAAGACTGACGAACTGACAGCGAAGGCTTAGTAATAAGGTCCCGTTAGTTACCCTTCGGGTACGGAACCCTAAAAATTATTATATATACTATTCTAATAATTCTAATAGAAACCACAATAGTCATTCGAATCAATATCGAATAAAATATCTTAAACCCGAATATCCCATTATTCTGGGTGTAACGGATCAAATTCTGGAGAATAAATTCTCTACTGTCTTGGAAGAACGATTTTACTGAATTTAAAACCACAGTTGGGATTATTCATGTAATAAACCTATTTCGGTACGATTAAAGCTTTTGACCCAAAATTGAAGTTTATGGACCGAGCTGTGGGCTACATCCCTTTAATCAAAGTAGAATTACTTTGAGTAAGGAAAGCGGTAAAGGGTCTCATAAAGATTATCTCTGAGGGCAATTTTATTATTCATCTATTTATTTGTACCTACTGTTTTTACCCAACTACGGCAAAGGGAAGGTTATGATTTTAGCAGTCTAAGTATGGTCGCGGACAGAAAATGTTTATCAGTTTTCAAAGTAGATTATGTATCACATTGCGTGCAGTAAGGTCTATAACGCCATAGAATATCGAAAGCATATCGACTGTCAGGCATAGACGTGTGCATGTAATTATGAATCTTAAGGTGGTAAACATTTTCTGTCCGCTACCGTATGTATGTATTATTCCAGGTGACATAGTCTATTTAGACGACTTCCCTGGCGCAGTGGTGAGCGCTGTGGTCTTATAACTTGGGAGGTATCGGGTTCGTTTCCGGTGGCGGCAATTTGAAATTTTTTTTTAATTTCTGAAATTGTCTCTGGTCTGGTCTGTTGGGAGGCTTTGGTCGTGGCTAGTTGCCACCCTACCGTCAAAGACGTGCCGCGCGATTTAGCGTTCCGGCACGATGGCGTGTAGAAATATTATGGGTATGGTTTGAATGTACACTGCCATACCCCTTCCAAGTTAATCCGTTGCCATCTTAGATTGTATCGTCACTTACCATCAGGTGAGACCGCAGTTAAGGACTATCTTGTCATCGAATAAAAAAGCGAGGGCTTCTGGAAGAAATCTCTTCCTTGAGAGATAAACTGTCCTTGTGCACGTCCTTTATATGTTTATGTTTCTTTTTTATATTACTGGTACAATATAAAAAAATAAATAAACAAAAAAAAACAAAATCAATGTAAACAACAAATGTTCCATCCAGTTTTCTGTAGTCATTAGAGTTCTAAAACTTTTTCTTTATTAGAAAATGAATGTGCGGTTTGTATTTGCTTAAATAGCTCTGACAGAAAAAGATGAACACATAAAACACCTAGC
This sequence comes from Hipparchia sbordonii, assembly GCA_038048805.1. Classification (NCBI taxonomy): domain Eukaryota; kingdom Metazoa; phylum Arthropoda; class Insecta; order Lepidoptera; family Nymphalidae; genus Hipparchia; species Hipparchia sbordonii. The sequence continues at coordinate 3,921,129 of CM076113.1, forward strand.
TAAAATATGTAAGCAAATATTTCAACTTAAGCAGTACTAGAGTAAAATTCTCGAGATGTCCTCAGCGCCGTTTGAGAAACCTCTCATATATTTTTAAAATAGAAAGATTCGCAAGTAGTTTTGCGTTTCCTTAAACTTCCATTTAAATTGATAACTTAGATTGAATGTTTGAAATGCTTTCCCCTTGCGAGTCGACGCCAACTCCAACTTTTGCAATTTAAAATCTCGAACCACAATTTACCTATTTGTAAGGAAATAGTACAAAGAACGAGTGTATTGAGTTAATGATACCAGTTTGCTGAGTTTTTTTTTTTTTAATAAAAGAAAATTAGCCAAGCTGATCCTGACTTATATTCTTTTCTGTCCTCCAAGTAAGCGAAAAGCTTGTGCTAGGAGTGGGTATGACAATAGTGCAACGGGTGGGGCTCGAACCTGCGACCTTTCAGTTTCAGTCCGCACCCTTAACCCAACGGTTATTGAGTTTCAGTCCGCACCCTTTGCCCAACGGCTATTGAGATTATGTATTGTGACTAAATAAACATTAGGAATTTGTGTTCAATGCATCGATATTGAGAGCGACTAACAAGATTGACATAGAATTGAAATATAGATGGTGTGGAAATACAGCTATTGGATATATTATGCAGTGTGAATGCATCGGCCTATAGCCTCGAGCTGTAAATTAGTACTGGGATTGGCCTGTCGTTAAACACCATAAATTCAGAGGATAAACGTCAAATAAATTTACTGTTGACGGCAAAGGTTGACGGTTATTGTCATTCAAAGCCAACGTTGCGTTTTCCAGTGCAGGGTCATCATTCAAGTACTAGTAGAGTAGTAGCTTATCTCACGAAGTTACGGGCGCTTTACTTGTGGTTGCGTCGTGTACATAAACATTGCGTAAGTGTGCGTGCCTGTCAGGACCCTAGGTGGGAGCGACACACACAACCATGAGCCACGAACCCTCGTGAAATGAAAGAACTATAGCACTAGTACTAGCGGGTGGAAATCAAAGGCGTAGTAGCTCACCAAGTATGTTCTTACCTTCACATCATATTAGACGCGTCAACCCTGCTGACCGTTCTACGGTTTTTCGTTTTACGCGTACTACTTTTGGAAAAACTATGCTAGTCCTGGGGTCACCGCTTAGTTACTATTACTACACATTATACACATTAGGTACACACCATGGGCATTGGTCTAATTGCTGCTCAGTGTCGCTAATAAGAATATACTACGGAGTGACTACATTAGTATCCCCTACAAGTTTAATCATCAATAGCCAGAGTAAAATCTCTGATATTTAGGTAGGAATATAATATGTCAACTCGGATGAATTTGCACTGTCTGTCAAACTCTTATAAGTTCTTAATTAATGGAAAAACTACTTCAGTTCGTAAATAGCCCAAAGCTGAAAATAATACAAAGGTAATTAAAAACGTAAACGTTATTCGTATAGAAGCAAACGAGGGGTAATCTGATATAGGCTTGTGAGTTCCTTTAAGAACTTTTTAAACAAACCACTAGTTACTTAGGTCTACTAATTACTATATTAGTATTATCTTTTATATATGTATGTGAAAGTTTGCTAAAAGGATAATAAATCATTTATTGGAATAAGTAACATAAACTCAGAATGGATCTCTGGTAAACGCGTTATTCAATTGAGAGAAATGTTGGATGTACGCTGTACGGAAGTATCAATATTACGGACAACTTTCTTGGGTTACTAACTACATTTTCTTTCGAAACTTTTTAGAACACATGTATTTTTGTATTTGAAGTTTCTTCGCTCTAACTTCATGCTGTAACTCTTATTCAATAACAAAAACTCACTTAAACTTAATTCAACTCACTGTGGCCATGATTTTGGTATTTTAATGCCTTCGACTTTAACCATCTTAATTTGAAAAACTCATTATTATCAAGGTTGTATCTTATATTATCGCACGATTTTTGTGGGTCACTGGTAAGAACTTCTCTGAACTTTGCTTAGATATCATAATGCTAATATTGTGGTAGAAAAAAACAGAAAAGTTACGGAAGTGTCAGTATTAATTAACTTGAAGTCAAACTGAACTTTATCGAAAATATCTTAAAAAATTTGTTTGTATTTCTGGCACGTCTTTACAAGTTAGAGACTCTACATTTTACGTGTTTCCAACTGCAAATAACGTTTAACGCGACGCCTCCCGACTGACAACATTTCACTTAATAAAATGTAAAAGTTTTTAACGAATTTTCGCACCGTACAAAGTGAATAATTTAAATATATTTTTGCAGTGCCCCGCATTGCACCAAATCCCCATGGGTGGTGTTTATTTCGAAGCATTTCGAGCAAACTTTATGTGTAGTTTACATGCCTCAGTAAATGCACTATGGGTTGATACTTTACATTTTACATGCCACAAAAATGTTCATAATCTCAAATAGTAGCTTTCATAATATCGCATTCACCTGTCAGGAGCCAACTTTGGGCAGTGTCAGAATTTTTTTTTCAAGGTCTTTGTTACATTAAAAACTTAATGAATAATTGAGGACCTGGATAGTGACATATTATGCTACTTTTAATCACGAAAAACAAGAGGTTCTCGCGCGATATTTATAAACCTTGCTGCACGCAGACGAATTTGCGGGCAAAAGCTAGTCATACTATAATGTTAAAAGGACGAATTTCAAAAGAGTTAAAGGATAGCCAGACCATTTATGTTTGCTTATTCGTACAAAATACTAGACCTATGTATATCAAAACTGAAAATAGCCTAAGCATTGTGAGTAATTTCTTTTTCAACCTTGCAAAAGAAATTACCTATTTGGCTGCCGCATGCTCTTCATACAATTTACAATCCAACTTTCAGTGAAATAGCTGCCGGAAGGCAAAATGCCAACTTTATTTCGTTTGATATCAAGGTAACGAAAGGGGTAATAAAATCTACACGTTTTTATACAAATGTGAGTTATTATACTCGTATCTACTCGTATCTCGTGTTAGCCTTTGAGTAAGTATTAAAGTTGGGTTTAATATTCAAAGGTGTTAGCGGAGGCCGTCCATCTGACGACAGGTTTGAAAGAAAGAAAGAAAACTTTTTATTTGATCATAACATTGATTTAAAAAAACTAAATTACGAGTAAATGAAATGGAAACAATTGAATATGAACAAATATAGGTCTCTCATTCAGCATCATCTACTGCAAGCTAAAGCGCTGGTTTTCAGTTTGAGCCTTATGTTAGATCAGTTTTGTTGTCAATTTGGCCACAATCTCTGCTGTGATTGTTCGAATGACTTAATCATGATAAATATCATTAACATTATCTGCTCTATCAGTCATTCATCAAACATGATGATAGTATAATAGACCCCCAACGTCAATTTTACAGAATACCCACTTTTTGCTACTTTCTATAAAATTGTGATAAGGGATAATATCGTCGATTCCTTTATTTTACTAACTGCGATAAGTCTGTTTCGGAGTACGTATTTAAGAATCTCATCAAGATCGTAAGATCGTAAGAAGAAGTCGTAAATTTAAAGCTTTTGGTAATTCATCACCAGTATGTCGATTCACTAAAAGTGATCGCATCAGTGTAACGATCGGTATGGCATCTGATTGGCTGAATTTATAGCGTTCTTGCTGCATCAATTCATTTCAACCAATAGCGAAAGGGTACCAGCCAATCACAGATCATTGCTATCGTTGGTTATATCCTCCAAGTTGCTATCGCTAAACTGATGCAATCATTTTTAGAGAATCGACACGCTGCGCTGTATCCAATAGCAAGTTCTGACCACATCTCCAGCCAAGCTTTCGGCTTGCGATGCAACCTTTATCTATATTATCTTATCTCCTGTACGATGTTACTTCTGTTTGTTTCCATAAATAAATAATTATAAAAAAAACTTACCTCTCCGCCCCAGTCACTGTGTTAGCATGATGAATGGTGCTCTTGCCCCGTTTACGTCTTCTCGTCCGCTTTCTGGAGTACGAGGCCAGAAGCAGGCCTTTTCTTGCGTCGATGCGCTTTTTTGAGTCCCTCGCTAGTGTTCTAACCGATAAGGACGAGGGGTCGAAACTGAAAGTCGAGTCGTCGCGATGTTCGTTTAGGTCCTTTTTTCTTTCCTGAGTAAAAAGAAAAAGTCTGAAATTCCTGTTAAAGCAGTTGACACAGCTGCGTTGAATCTGCCGACCAACTGTGCAGATGGCTGGCAATATAACTGCCTGCACGCTAGCGACTGCGATGCGCGAGAATAGAATAGAATTTTTAGGGTTCCGTACCCAAAGGGTGCAAACGGGGCCCTATTACTAAGCCTCCGCTGTCCGTCCGTACGTCAGTCAGTCAGTCTGTCCGTCTGTCATTGGCGTTTTTACTCTACCTTAACTATTGCTTTTACTATGATACGGAACCCTTCGTATGCGAGTCCAACTTGCACTTGGCCTGTTTTTTTTATTCAAATAAATTTTTACAGAGTCCTTTCGAATCGTCAAGTGAATCTATCACTGGTCCCCGTTCCAACCAAGAAGAAGTAGCAAGAAACTCGGCGGTTGCTCTATATGTGACACTAATTTTTTGGTTAGTGTGACACACGCAAAGATGTGTCGTATCTGAAAGTCTATTTTAGCAATCTAACATAAAAGAAATTAGTTAAAAACTGTAACGCGTCTACGGAAAATTGGATGTTATATCTGTCATCTTAATTTTGTTAGACACCTCATTCATCAAAATCGGCTCAGTAATTAGGTGCAACAGTGGAAATACGCATACATAACAGTCACATGCATACATACACAGACTGCTAAAATAATAGCCCTTCCTCTTGACGTACTTAGTCGGGTGAAAAGTAACAAAAATCAATCGTAGCAGTGGGGGTTAACAATGAAATAGTGTGCAACTAAATAGCTACGCCACTGGCGCTAACGACGTGCTACGTGCTACGAGTTCTACGGAGCCACTAACGGTGATTTACTACGCTGACTCGCCACTCTATCTCCTGCCACTGTCTCTGGGGTTGCTCAAATTTATTGTCACCTCAATTATAAATAAATACTACGGCACTTGTTTTAACTGGTTTTACTTTAGTAAATAGAAAAAAATATGTGGCTTTTTGTGTTAATTCATTTGTAAATCTTATCATGCCCCGATATTCTGTTTAACCCGCGAACTGCTGAGAAAATTTTGAGAAAAAGCCATAACTACGAGAACTAAGGTAATTAATTTAACTTAGAATAATACAAAATGTTTGTGTGTGTGTGTGTGCATACGTGAGGGCTTAATATAATTTAACTCGTAAGTAATCTCCAGTAACTCTTCAGTTTCGCAATTTATTGTCATTACATGAGAGAATTTTTCTTCAAGCTGAATATTGGCTATTGGGTTAAAATGCTTGTTAATTTTGTTGAGTAGGTAGCTGGATAAATATGAATTATTACGAAACTAGCTGATGCTTGCGTCTTTGTCCGCGTGGATTTAGCTTTTAAAAATTCCGCGAGAACTCTTTAGTTTTCCGGGATGAAAAGTAGACTATGTAACTCTCCAGGTCCTCAACTATACCCATGTAAAGTAGTTTAATTGCGGCATGATTGAAGTTCAAACCAACAAATAAATACACTTTCGCATTTATAGATAAGGATTTTAAAATTCTCACATTTTATTAGGTACTTAAATCAGTTACGTTGCGGTTCTCCAAAAAATTTTTTCAGCGGTTGAATCAGAGGATAGTATACACCTATCAGCAGAAAGATAAAAAAATAATTATTATGAATATGCCTCACCTCTTGGGTGATCTGCGATTCCTCTTCGTAGCTGAGCGCCACGACGGCCAGCATCAGGTTGATCAGATAAAAGGAGCCGAAGAACACCACCACCGTGAAGAACGACACCGACATTGGTCCACACGACGATAACACCTGGTAAATATATAATGGTAAATATATAATGGTATATAATTAACTTATAAACATATAATACGAAGGTCACTCAATTAGGATGCCACCTGTGCGGACACACTAGTTGTGTTCCACTAACAAGCGACCTCCTCTGTGGTGAGCGCAGTGGCTACTAGCCCCAAACAGGCCAAGAGCCGCAAATATGAAAACCTTGAGGGTAGTTCCATATTTGTACCTTTTGGGGTGGAGACCCTGGGACCGTGAGGTTCGGGGGCTTTAGCTCTTTTTGAAGAGCTTTCAAAAAAGGTCATCGAGTCTACCGGGGATCCAGGAGCTGGCAGCTACCTTGGCCATAGAATTAGTTCGGCCATCCAAAGGGGCAATGCTGTCAACATCTTGGGTACTATGCGCGCTGTGATGACATCGATGATCATTTAGTTGGATAGGAATAGATACAACTGCAGATTTGTCTGGTCTTTTCCATTTCCTCGTACGTCTCGTTTATGATCACTGCACTTAGAGAAATCTTTAAATACATTATGTTAGCGATTCTGAGTGCGGTAATAAATAAATAATAAACTATTACAAAGCGATGGTAAAACCTAACTAAAAAAACTAAAGTAGGTAAAAACTTATTTCTGAATTTCATTCGTGTGAACTCAAATGAAAAGCAATAGTAATATTTCAATAGATTGGTGGTAGGGCCAGTGTTAATAAATCCCGAAGGCAGGAAGTTACGGTTTCAGCTGTTTCGAACATGATATTAAACCGCAGCTCAGCTGCAAATGCAACGTGGTTCTGTGATATGGATTGAAAATTGTATTTTCGGAATTTAAAATCTTTACTTATAGGTACGGATCACGAGTATAAAGGCAAAAGTATGTTATTATTAACTTATTTAGCCCAGCGGCTAAGCCACGCTATCCAACGAGGTAATAGCGCCAGTGTTTTGGGTACCATGCTCATAAACGACCACTTGGACGGCGTGTATTTTTTGTAAATATAATTTATTTATGTCATTTATTTCAGTTATTTTTTATTTTTTTAATATTACTGTAAATTATGAAAATAAAAATAAAAGATTAGCAAACGATTATAGAAAAAAAGCATATTTGTTCGTAGTCTTTTCCTTCGTTGTGCAGTAACGGGGCAACGGATTGATGTGAATTTTTTCATGGGTATAGTTGCGGATCGGGGGCCTACCACTTTCTTTAAAATTGTCATTAAATGACATCCAAAACAATATTGAAATAATACTGCTTTAATACAAATAAATAAATAAAGGTAACCCAGAATCATAGTAGGTATGAAAGAAATAGCAAGTACCTACTCGTAAACAGTTACTTCCCACATCGGAATGCAACAGTAGTAAGCAATAAATTCTCTTAACTTAGTGTTCAAAAGTGCCAATACTAGGTGCCAAAGCTCCCCACTAGCTCTACACAACTACATACGAAGGAAGTTATAACTTTATATTACTTTAGAACGGAGTTACAACTGCTCGAATCTAAGCGCACCTTGTAAATACTCAGTAGGTTCTAGGTAGAAAGTATAATTATATAAGTAAGATTTTGACTTTAATTTAATATAGGCTCAAAAATTATGTGGATCCACATATCTACCTACAATAATATGGTTGTATGTTCAAATGCATATCTGATATCATTGCATTATTTACTATTTACCGAAATATCAAATAAGTTAATACCTACTGCCATAATTAGGTATATTTCGAAAAATCAGGACTCAAGCATGAGGGTGCCTTATTACCTGTGAATGGGTGAATTAACCTTAAGTACCTTAAGTACTTTTTTTTTTATTCGATGACAACCTCACCTGATGGTAAGTGACGATGCAGTCTAAGATGGTAGCGGGCTAACTTGGAAGGGGTATGGTGGTTTACATTCAATCCATATCCCTAATCGGTTTCTACACGCCATCGTGCCGGTAGTAAGGAAGGAACAATTTTGGATTATAATTTTGCCTAAACGCGAATAAGCTTTAATCGTACTTTTGTCGTTCATTTATAAAACTGTAATTATAATAGGTCTAAACAATCACATGTTCTACGACCCTCAGCCTCACATGACGAACAAGCGACAATTAACCTGGGTACATTACATCACAAAGAGAACAATGCCGGGACAAATGTTTGCGAATTAATTATCGTTATTTGTTTGGAATTTAAATTCTAACTGTCGCTTTTAGAGACATTCATTAAATTATATTTACTAGCTTTTGCCCGCGGCTTCGCTCACGTTAAGTTCGATTTTTCAAACCCCTATTTCATCCCCTTAGGGTTTAAATTATAAGAAATCCTTTCTTAGCAGATGCCTACGTCATAATATAGCTATCTGAATGCCAAACTACCCAATCCGTCCGCGTCCAGTAATTTAAGGTGTGCGTTGATAGCTCAGTTAGTCAGTCAATCACCTTTTCCTTTTATATATATTCAGATAAAAGAAATAGTATAATTACTCAATTTCGAGCCAAAAAGTAATCAAATATCACTTTATCCGCCCGTTTTAATGAGTCACGATTCGCGAAATGTTTCCCCCGCAATATTCGTACTCGTAACATCAAAGAGATGAAATATATTCCGAATGACACTTGGGCCGCCGACGTGGACGTCATTACCGCGGAAAATATTTTTTGCTGATTCTCTTCCATTGAAATTACTACAATTTCAACCTTTATGTTAATGAAGTATTCTATTCCATTTAGGTTCCATCTCTTGTCTATCTCATACTATTTTCTTTTAATACTTTCTCATTAGTTACTTATACCTGTTGGCGATACATACATATAAAAATTAAACACACATACATACATACTATAATATGTATGTGTGTTTATATGTTTACAATATTTATAATACTTTTAAATAGAAGCAATTCAAACATCCAACTCTATGTTTCTATGGTCTGCGGGTGGAAAACATCCAACAAATTTTTTTAAAAGATAATTTTATATTTACTTGGTAAAACTGTACACCGCTGCGATTATTTTCTCACGACGTTTTCATTCACCGTTGAAGCATGTGATATTTAATTGCTTTAAACGCACATAGCTCTGAAAAGTCGGAGGTGCGGGATCGAACCCGCAACCCCACCAATAGGTGACCGCAGTCCTAACCACTAGGCAAGGACTGCTCATTTTTGCGTTCGTCACACTGTAGAAATCAGTTCTACTTGGCCAGGCCCGCTTGGTTGGTGTATTAAGTGAATTTACTGGAGGTTCTGAAGCGCGCCCTTTCATAACAAAGGCAGTACATGTTGCGAGACCCTTGCTCAGAATTTAATTATTAAGGACACCGGCAAAACGCCCTCTCTGTTTTCAATTACGTAGATACCTAACTATCTAGTAGGTAATATTATAGTACTACGTAGTAGTAGATACCTATGTATTACTACTATTACCTTTATACAAGTAATTTTAACTGATAGATAGATGGAGAAGTAACAATGTATAAATTGTTTGGATAATAGTCAAATCCACAGATACATATTTGTAGATACATCTAACTGTATACAAACATCGAACTTATAACGCTTAGAACAGAATTTTTTAACAAAGTTCCGCTCCAAACGTCGCGTAGACTCAAAATAACCACCGAATGTGTGAGTGCCGTGTAATTATTTTCTGTACTCATTCTGATAATTATGTTTTTGATGCTTATTGTGATGAATTATGACACACTTCCACAGCACCAATCACCACCAGTCAATGTATAATAATTTTTACTAACTCCTCAAAAGCCTCAATGCACTATTGTCGTACCCACTCCTAGCACAAGTTTTTCGCTTATTTGGAGGAGAGAGGAGAATATAAGTCAAGTTCAGCTTGACTAATATTCTTTTTTAAAAAAAACGCGACTAACTACTAGCTCGTACTAACGCGACAATTCTGCGTAGTCAGTCTTTAAAGGCTAACTAAAAATGGTACCGCGCCGAAGCATTATAGTTCGAGCACAAGCAATCAGTAGCTAATGTCAGGAGTTCATCCGCGTGAAAATGTTCTGGTTTTCTCTGGACTAAAATATTTTCCGAGTTATAAAAGTAAGCTGAATCTAGGAGTTCCTATCAAATAAGTAGGTACCTAATGTCTATATGAAATGCATGCTACCTTATGTTAACATAACAAGAGATTACCTTTTACCTGTAATATCATGGCAAACATTGCTGCTATTAGGTACTGGAAAGGGTCTCGGCAGCCGCCTATAAGTGACATAAAATATGACCATCCCTTAGCTTAGGGTGAGTCTACATCTGAGCTTTATCGCGCTTAACGAGATCACATCTGTAGTTGGACACAAATTATGCAATACACTAATCCAACTGCCATTGGTTATCTTCACTTACCATCACGTGAGGTCACAGTCACGGAATAAAAAAAAATACTAATTTTTGTTTGCGTTCCAGTTGAAAGACCACTAGTGGCTAAATATCGGATCAGACACAACTTCACCGATGACCTTACGAAGGATGCTCTGTTAGCGATAAGGCCGCCTTTGCGCCTTGTCGTGCGTAGTTTTAAGTTGTGTACATTTTTGTTTCCTGTTTTTTGTGTGCAATAAAGTTGTTATATAACTAACGTTATTAGTTTTGTAATATATCCCGAGAAGAAGTTGTACGATTAAGAATATTGGCTAGAATGGGCGCATCCAAACAATGTGATCGTGATCGCCAAAGAGATAGTATGGATCCATCCTTATTCCCAAGATCTACCCTTCAAACTCGATCCGGGTCTCCCTTATCTTAACCAAAAGGGTCAACAATGGTTAACCGCTTCACAACGTAGATTGTTGAGCAAAACTTTTATTCAGCGTGAACGCTCCTTACGTTAATAATATAAACGTAAAAATTATTTTTATAAAACCGACTTCAAACCGCGGTGTAAGAGTCAGATGAACGTATCTACATTTTCTCAATTTTACAGGAGAGCAAAAAATAGGATGATTTGCCTCTTCAATCTTTACCAGTTATTTAAAAGAAATAATTATTATGTATGAGTAATGGATAATATTTTTTTTGGAATTTGTGATATATTGAATATATTGTCGTTTTGGTAGTTTATGACCAGTTTTATAAAAAAAAAAAAACGATTTTTAATTTTTTTGTAGATACGTTCATCTGGTTTTTACACCGCGAAACGCCACTACAAAGTATATCAACTGTGCCTATAAAATTTGAAGAGTTCCCACGATTTCTCCGGGATCCCATCATCAGATCCTGACCTGATGACAATGGAACCACCAATTTAAAGAAAAAAAGAGTTTTCCAAATCGGTCTAGACGTCTTCGAGTTATCGGAACATACATAAAAAAAAAGAATATACTCTTTTATAATATGTTTATAATATGTATTAGATACTCGCAATATTACCGGTTAGTAGGTATGTCGCATATAAAGCGTCCTTGATAGTTCAAGATATTAACATGCCAGTTACAATAATAAACAAGACAATATGGCAACAATATGGTTTATGCGTGTTTGTATAATTGTAAATGTGAGCATACAGGCTTCGTTTAATCAACTCGATAGTATCATAATTATTCATACTCTAGACATAGAGTTAGAGACTATGGCGTTGGAGTAACAAACTTCTTGGACGCCCACTGTGGGAAGTAGTGAGCATGTGAGTGGTGTAATCTTTTAAAAGGGAGATCCCGAGAGCAGCAGGTTTGGAAATTTTATTGATATTTGTTTTTTTTTTGTGAGAGACTTTGATCGTGAATAGTTACGTAATCGTTACGTTACGTAAACGTTTTGGCAAGATGCCTTGTAGAAACTCAGACATGAGGGGTATTATCACAACAGCTGAGCACGGTTTTCCTCTCACAATTGGAGTCAGAAGGGTTTTGGCCATCGTTCACCGCGCAGGCCAAGTGTGGATTGACAGACTTCACACACCTTTGAGAACATTATAGAGAACTCTTAGACATATAGGTTTCCTCATGATGTTTCCCTTTACTGTTAAAACAAGTTATATATTTTTATTGCTTAAAATGCACATAATTATAGCTTCCAAACAATTGAGGTGCATATGCCTACAATTCGATTCCCGGGAGCCCCGTAAAGGAGCTGGAAGTTTTAACGACATTTTAACCAAGTAAGCCCACTTCCATCCTAAACTGCATCGTCACTTATAATCACTTCATCATCTAATTGAAAAAATCTAATGATAAAATAAAAAGCTCTACTTATTAGTACGTAATTATTCAATGACCGAGATTTGAGCGAGACACTGCTGTTCTAGTAATATGACAACTCCATGCTCCAAAGTAATTTGCTTCCTGTCTTCCCGACCTTAGTCACAGTTAACAAGTATTCTCTACATGCTGATGCATATCTAATTAATCCAAATATTCTCGTAAATACCTGCTCGAATTGAGTATTTGAACATTTAAGTATTTTAATGAACCTTAACTTTCTAATTCCATAATATTTCATTTGGCACGGAAGTTAGCCTGATTACTTTAAATCATAATAGTTTTCATGAAGTACAATTTTTCACAATTTATATTTAAAGATTCTGACCAAAGAACTGGCGCTTATATAGCCCAACGGCTAAGCCTCGCAATCCAACGAGGTTGGGCACCATGCCCATAAACGACCACTTGGACGGCGTGTATTTTTTGTAAATATAACTAGTGGTAGTTTTAATTTACTTATGTTATTTATTTAAGTTTTATTTTGTTGTATGCTCTTATGTTTTTCTTAATATGTTAGTGTATATTATATTATTACGCCTGATAGAAGTTGCTATTTAAAGATTCTTAGTTAATTATCAATAGAAAACTATCAATAAATTGAAAGTAAACATTGATAACATTAACAAGGTTTTACTCACCATATTGTAAACGTTCTCCCAGTAGTCGAGGGTGATCAGTTGGAACGTGGTGAGCATGGACCAGAGGAAGTTGTCGAAGTTGGTGTACCCATGGTTGGGGTTGGGCCCAACGCATAGGCACGTGAACTGCGGCGGACAGTGCCGTGCGCCGGTCAGGTTGCCGCAGATTATAGCCACTTCTTCGTCATCCATCATCCAGTGCGATGGATCGCTGATCCAACTACGAAAAAAAAAATTGTACAATGGAAGACAGTGCTATAGTTTTATTTTGTATATTATAGGCACACGCTTGACCGCTATCACACCTGATGGAGAGTACTGATGCGGTCTAACGCGTTTGCCTAAGATGCCTATTCATTTTTGTTTTAAAGGTACCCAAATTGTACGTGTTAGGAAACACATATCTAGGAAGCGCGTTCTAGACCCTAGTCGTGCGAATCAGGAACGAAGACTTAGGGTGGAATCATATCTATGCGCATCGATTCGTATTTTTTCCATGTAAAAGTTTGTTTCTTCTACACCACATTTCAAGAACTCTTACGTCATCAAGTTCACTCACCTTGACCAAAGTTCATCCGTAAAGTTCTCTCCACTTGGCACAACCAGGTCCTGCACACACTTGTTCCTCAGTTCCCCCATGTAGACTTGCAGCGCGAACAATGCGAACACCATCAGGCAGAAGATCGTCAACGTCATCACCTCAGCGAGTTGTTTGAACGAGTGGAGCAATGCGTTGATGATGGTCTTCAGGCCTGCACAAGAAATGTAAGAGTATACTTGCTGCTGGAACAGGCTGCTCTTACCATTATTGCCGCAGTGTGCGCTTACCTTTATCGATTTTTTTTCAGTTGTTATTCTATGGTTTGTTTGGTAGTAATAGAGAAGCAACTGAAAAAATTACCGATCTACGCTTTTATATCGACAGTTTGAAAATACTTTGTAGGTAGATAGAAATAAAATATACCTATTACCCATGATACCTAGAACATTTAGTGTAAACCATGACCTTAATAAGTTAACATTATTATCATAAAGTATCCGAAGAAAATAGAATAAACTCCTAAAAACATACAAAACACACAATATAAATATATCATTAATATTATAATAATAATATAGATAACAGATGCTAGGCGTAATAACTGTGAAACGAATGCATTACATGCTTTCTGAAAACAGGTAGCTAGATTTAGAATCAGACTTCAGTAGCCTTTTCTTTTTGAATTCAACTGTAGATACATGTAAGTGGAAATTCAAAAGGTGCCTTTGCTTAGCATATGTAAAAGAATACGTTGAAAACTTTATGTAGCCCGCAAAATTGAAAAGATATCCCCGACAAAGGAAATAATCTAAGAAAAGGATTCACCGTCAAAAGCCGAAACAAGTCTGCTCATCCAATGTTTAAGCCTGATACATATAACTAGGGATGAAAATTGTATCTTAGGACGTCACACAAAAAGCGCGCGTACGCGTGTAAAGCCTGTTCAAATGAGAACCATCGTGGCCAAACAGTGAACTAACGCTATTTATTGCGCTATTGTATTACCCGCTAAACAAAATAGGTTAAGTAAGCACAATAGCGCCCTCCAATCCCACGACGGTTCTCTTTTTGAACAGAATTCGATTTCTTATTTGAAAATAATAACTTAGTGACTCAATTTCTACTATGGTAGCAGGCTTGAAAGTTGTTTATAATATTATGTTAAGGATAACATCCCGATTGCAGTAGGAATGCAGTTATTTTTAGTTGATATAACTGCAACTCAACTGGTATCCGAATGCACAGTGTCTTGTTCTAGAAATGCACGGCAACTGCACGCACTGTATATGTCTAGTCAGTAATCAGCGCGGCTGTCGCGCGGTTTATGTGTCTCAGGCTTAATCTGAAAAATATCTTCGAAATACGCCTCTGTTTTCAACGATTTTAAAACAGACTGACGCAAAGCTATTTGAGGAATGAAAGAGCTAGAAAAATGGGGATATTTCAACTCTGAGAGTCCTGTGTTTCGGCCCCGAGGTGTTTTCTTTATGTTTTTCAAAACTTCAGAGATTTTGCCATGTGTGCTGAGTTTGTGCAGCTTCTGTTTTACACTTTGTTTTTTTATTTACATCATAGAATACTTCGTTTGCATTTATCTCTAAAAAGTTCAAAACAAAGCGTCTGTCTCTTTGTGCGCTTTTCCCTTCTAAGCTATGCAGTACAGTAGATTTTGATACAGTTTTTTATTTATTTTTATCTATGCTAATATTATAAAGCTGAAGAGTTTGTTTGTTTGAACTCGCTAATCTCAGAAACTACTCGACCGATTGCAAAAATTCTTTCACCGTTAGATATGTACGTGATCCCTGAGTGCTATAGGCTATATATGTTCCATTGTTGTAAACATAAACGCATACGAGTTTTTCCGTACACCATTCAATATCGTATAGAAAATTTATTCTGGAAGATTTTTATGTGTACCTAGTATTTACATAATATTTTTTATGGAAAGCAGGGAAAAATCGATGTTTTGTTGAATTCAACCTTCGTCTCACAGGGAAAAGAAATGACACGAAGACAAAGCCGCGGGAAATAGCCAGTAAAGTCCTATTTGCTTGTAAAGCAAATCCGGACACCGTCTCAGTTCCAATCACAGTCACGAGCCGCCTAAATCTCTTAAGCTTGGGTAATAGTGACTGATCAGAGCCAATGTAAGTCCTACTAGATTATTAAGATACGTTGGAATGGGAAAATCAATGGACGGAGAAGGTTCTAGGCTACGACGGTTACTTATTACGTAGTAAAAGTCAGCCATTAGGGAGGTCGTCCGTGTAATTTTTCGCAGCAATTTAGTAGCAATACAATCGCAACAAGTATATTTTTTTTAAAGCAAGCTTTTAGTAGATGGTTAACTCATCAGACCCTGGTATTATCTAGTACATACCAGAGTACTTGTCAAGACAAATAAAAAAAAAGCCTAAACACGATGGGGTTACGTCATTTTATTACGGGTGATATCTTAGAGCGTGCTCTGACTTAGCTCGGACTAGAGTTAGAACGAGACAAAAATATGCTTGGACATAAATCTGTCTCGTTTTAACTATGTCATGAATCTGAGGAGTGTGGTCTATAGATTTTAGCCTATATCGTGTAGGGTATCGTGGTAGAGATGTATCTAACAGCTAAAATGTTTCGTATTTCTCAGGTTATTGGCTTATTTAATTAAGACCTTGGAACTCAGTAGGTAGGTATAGTAGTTTTTGTTACCAAAATTAGAACCAAAACCGCCATTAGCCGTTTATCGTCCCATTTCAACGTAACCATATTATGCGGTTCAACGATACGCAGAGTTTTTGGGCTAATGAAATGGTAAGTAATTGTTGCTCAAAATTGGATACACAATTTCAATTAAAAGTATTATAAGAATATTTTATAGGTGTGACATAATTTAGTTTTATGTCGCAATTATTACCCAAAAATGTTAATAGATTTTCCCCTTTTAATTGAATAGTCCAGGTTTAATGATTTATGCTTTCGCTTGGTTTTATGTAATTCTTCGTATTTTCCGCGACGTAGTCCGCATTTATTTAGAATTTTATAGAAACTCCATGGGCGATACAAAAAAGGAGAGCCGTCAGGAAGAAGCATCTAACACATTATAACTTGCTCCATTTTACTCCTAAAAAACTAATTTCCAATTCAATTATCTACTTGTCTCAACCCATGCTATTTGTAAACTTTGATATCAATGCCACATGTACTAATTTATGAATTAAAGAAAAACGCTAAAACACTACTCTTGTATGGAAACTGGAATTTACTAGACTTTTGATTCCTGATAAATAAATGCGAAAAAGTGCCAGTTTGTCATTTTGTTGGTTTTTCCTTCAGTCACGCAGCAACTGAGAAAAGGATAGACGTGATATTCTTATTCCTGGAAAAAGAGTGTCCGCGCATTAAAAACCTAAATCCACGTGGAAAAAGTTGTG
Source organism: Hipparchia sbordonii (assembly GCA_038048805.1). NCBI lineage: Eukaryota > Metazoa > Arthropoda > Insecta > Lepidoptera > Nymphalidae > Hipparchia > Hipparchia sbordonii. The sequence continues at coordinate 3,937,833 of CM076113.1, forward strand.
GGTAAAAGTTAGTAGCAAATATAAATGAAGTCTGTAGAGAATTTAAATTCTAATCTAATTAAAATAAAGAAGTTCATTTTATGCCATATAATTTTCTCAGTGCAACCTGCCAGGTAATAAATGTACCTACGTTTGAAGAACACATTGTTAAGTACATTAACACCGTATTCAAATGCACATTTATTATTTTCCCGGAAAAAAACCATCAGATAGCGCTTGCCTCATACAAAGATCGTTACACGGAAAATTCAGATAATTTGCAGCCTCATGTTTTCCCGTCGCTTTAAACCTGCCCCATTTTTAACACGATCGTTTCGCCGGAGTTTTCGCCATTATCACCTCGTATTAAAACGGATATATGTCCGTTTTATAATGAACGTGTTGAGCTTTAGTTGCCCGTTATTCCGGACAACAAGTACAACTTTATTTTTATGTTCAATTTGTGGGGTTTTTTACTAAAATCGTGTGGAATTATGACTGAGTGTTGAGGTCCACTTTTTTAAAATTTAAATTTAAAAAAAAATACGGCATCTGACGTCGAGTCTGCGACCCAGAGCCAGTGCGGGTGCAAACATAGGTATACCATGATATTATGTTGTGTGTGTACACCCTAGTATCATGGCTGATCTAATTTAAACCGTAATTTAGATGATCTAAATTACGGTACCGAAAGGGATATGTATTATGTATAAATTTCGCAAGAGTTTAGGCAACCAGCAACATCTTTTAACCATACAGTACAATCATTGGTCTGCTTTGTAGATCTCATACATCATTTCACTCCTATCACCAATGGTTGCCTGGTAGAGATTGCTTTGTAGCAATAAGGTCGCCTTTGAATGCGTAATTTTAAGTTGTATTAATTTTGTTCCTTTCTTGAGTGCAATAAAGTTTTTATCTATCTATCTATCTATCTATCTATCTATCTTTTTAGTATATTTACTAAAACCGCGAGTTCGTCCACTCGTTTTTGATTCCCGCGGGAACTCTATGAGCTATATCCATTCCAAATTTCAGACAAATCGCTTTCGCTGCGTAACAAACATCCAAACTTTCGCATTTATAATATTAATAGGATTAGTAGCATTGTAGAATTTTTTCAAATAGGTAAAATATAACGATAGCCTGAGGCATATTGCATACTTTTTTGATGAAAAAATATTAAAAATATTCCATTTTACAGTTTTAATTTGCTTTGATTGATTTCCCTAAACTTTTCCAAAATGCAATTGTGACAATTGTTCGCCCACTCCTCATATTATATTTACCTGGCATAATAGAAACAGTCTTCAACGCCCTCAGCACCCTGAAGGTGCGCAACCCGGCCAGGTTGCCGACCTCCATGCCGATGGTTGCGTAACCCGACGTGATCACGACGAAGTCCAGCCAGTTCCAAGGGTTCCGTAGATACGTGTACTTGTTCAGGATGAAACCCTTCGCGATGCACTTTATTATCATCTCCGCCGTGTATATCGCCAGAAATATGTATCTGAAAAGGAAATTAAAGTTAACGACGACAGCATCATGCCAGAAATACAGGGACGGACGCTAACGAAAGCTTTGCGAATAAATTACACTTAGGCTGAAATCTATAGGCCTCACTCTCACTCAGCTCAGACTCAAGACAGAGTTAAAACGAGATAGATTTATGTAAGAGCATATTTGTGTCTCGTTTTAACGTCTATCTTAAGTCTGAGCTGAGTCAAAGCACGCTCTATAGATCTCAGCATTAATGCCTAGGTATAATACAAATGCCACTCATCTCGGAAATGATGGGTTACAAATATTGTTATTTTTGAGCACGCAATGTATCGCAAACAAAGAACTAAGAACACCAATTCCTACACCCGCATTAGGTGCTTCGCAAGCGGCGGTTTGTAGGTAGGTACTTAGGCCGAGTGCTTTGAACTTTTGAAAAACAGCTGATCGCGCGCATATTACTTACATCCACCCTACATCGCTGTTTTGTGTTAAATATTGTTGTTTCTTGTTTTTTTCTTCAATTAATATCTAGTTAAGATAGGTCATACATACACGATTTCATGTGGTAATTAACTCGCGGGAACTCTTTGATTTTCTGAAATAAAAAGTAGCCTATGTCACTTTCGGTCCTCAACTATACCTATGCAAAAAATCACGTAAATCCGTTACTTTGTTGCGGCGTGATTAAAGGACAAACACACTTTCACATTTATAATATTAGTAAGGATTTATCCACAAATATACATGACAAGTAGGTACATATAAGGATTAAAAATGCTCCTGCTTTTATTGTACTAACATTTTATATTCAGAAGAATTATAACGGAAAGATGTCTACATTTCGACGTCAATTCAATATTATACGTTAACTTGTAAAATTTATTTATTTTACAAGTCAAGTTCCTCGCGGAACTTAGCTGGTTAAAATGAAAAGGGACCGGCGGAATATTATGTTGGAAAATATTATCATACCCTACACCTTGTGTTACTCATGAATACTGTAAGCGAGGTAAAGAAATATGAGATCTTAATAAATTCAAGTTGTTATGAAATATCTGAAAGATGTTATAAGATGAATAAAAGGCGGCTCAGTATGAGTTAAAGTTAAGAGGGTTCCGTATCTCTGTGTTTAATAAATTGTAGCTTTGAAAACTTGGATATACGAGTATATCCAAGTGAGTGTATTGAGTTTAACGCAATATATTAGTTTGTTGTTTGTTAATTGGAGTTTGAAAGCCCAATTTTTTTATTAAAATTAGGACATCCTGTGACGTGTTAAGAATTAGGAATTACCTATTTTTTAGGTTTCTTTTAATTCCATGGTCAAGACTCTACAAAAGTTCAAGCGTGAAATTTGTTTGATGCTGAGAATTATTTGATGAAACCTCCATGCCTGAGAGTTCTTCAATATGTTCTCAAAAGTACCTATGTGTCTGCCAATCCGCACTTGACCCATCTGATTCGAGAAGACACTTGGGTTCAGTAGTGAGCTGACGTGGGATGAATGAATGAAAACAATTTTAACATGTATTTTCATGTACATTGATAACTTGGTGAATATGTGGTCCAAGTAACATTTTGGTTAACATTAAAAAACATTATGAAAAATGAATAACATTAAAAACATTAATGGATATTATAGTATTTATTATGTAGTGTAAATATGTATATTGCTTAAATAATATACCTTTATGTTGTATATACTACCATACTACCCTCACACATCATTTCACTCATATCACCAATGGTTGTCTGGTAGAGATTGCTTTGTAGCAATAAGGCCGCCTTTGCATGCGTAGTTTTAAGTTTTATTAATTTTTGTATTTTTCTTGTGTGCAATAAAGTTTTTATCTATCTATCTATCTTAGCATCAAAAATTTTCTTATTGGGTACAAGTGTACGCAGTTTCATTTTCCAGTGTTCACGGAAACCCGAGCGCACGTTAATGATTGCGTTGCATGTCGCCTGCCGTGGCTTTGTGCAGATTATGATGCTAAGTGAAACACGAAATAGAAAAGTGTGTTGCTTTATTTATAATGAACGAAAATAATACTTAATTGGAAAACATAGTAAATACAATAATCCTTATCTTTACTAATATTATAAACGCGAAAGTGTATTTGTTTGTTGGTTTGTCCTTCAATAACGCTGCAACAGAGCTACGGATCGACGTGATTTTTGCATGGGTATAGTTGAGGACCTGAAGAGTGACATAGGCTACTTTTTATCTCGAAAAATCAAAGAGTTCCCGCGGGATTTTAAAAACTAAATCTATGCGGACGAAGTCGCGGGCATCAGCTCGTAGACTATAGTTTAAAAGCTTTACTTTGTGTCAAATCAAGGTAACGTTAATATTTAATTACAAAAGCAGTCAGAAAATACATCATTTCCAGTTTATAAACGCGTGGGAGCGGTCAGGCGCGAGCAATCTCCCGCTCACACTTATACAGATACCGTCGTGAATTGCAAGAACTTAATATGTATTATTATTACTGCGGAGGCAGATAATATATTATGCTACCCGTTCGCTTTGCAGCAAACACAAAAAATGACGTCAAAGAGCAGACTCGAGGTATGGAGATGTAATTATACCGCTAAGTGGATCTCACTCAGCGACTTTGTGTCTACCGTACCCCGTATGCGAACATGGCACAACCGTGGTTTAATTTTTTAATATTAGAAGATATTAGAGCGAAGCAGTTAGTATTTTAATAACAACGGGTGTTAAATTCAGTATTAATTGCTGTTTGGCTAAAACTCAAAAATGGCTTGACCGATTTGAATTCTTCTTTTTTTTTTTGATTTGATTTTGTTTTGTTCGCCTTAATACAAGGGTGGTTTAAAAACAAAAAATAAATTCTATTGAAATCCCAAAAGAACAGCTGAAAAATCAAAATTGGTAATTTTGTATAGGGATCATCACTTCGCATTATTTTTAATAGATGGCGGGAGCGAAGTCGCGGGTAACAACTAGCCTAAATATATAAAAGGAAAAGGTGACTGGCTGACTAGCTGACTGATCTATCGACGCACAGCTCAAACCACTGGACGGATCAGGCTGAAATTTGGCATACAGCTTTTAGCATGTAGGCATCCGCTAAGAAAGGATTTTTGAAAATTCACGAGATAAAATAGGGGTTTGAAAAATCGAACTTAACGTGAGCGAAACCGCGGGCAAGAGCTAGTTAATTATATAGTTTATTAAAAACCTGTCACATACGATTCTAAGAGTAGTGATAGCCTAGTCTAAGAGTAGTGGCTAGTAGCACCACAGTTTTCAGGGTGCCTGACAAAAGATAACGAATCTCTAGGAGAGATATCTTCCAGAAGCCGGAAGATTGTTTGGTGGAATTGAAATAGTCCACCTGCCTAACTGGTTGGTGATTGAATGCTACCTAGGTACCTAGTGTTTCCACGTGTCGCAGCCAACTGAAATATTCATATCCATGAGCTGTCCATTTACTAAGCGTTAAAGCTGAGCTTCAGCCGTGCGGACTCGAGACTGGCTGACTCTAACTAAGCGTGAAGCTTTTTTTTTTTTTTTTATTCTATGACAAGATAGCCCTTGACTGCGATCTCACCTGATGGTAAGTGACGATGCAGTCTAAGATGGTAGCGGGCTAACTTGGAAGGGGTATAGCAGTGTAAATTCAACCCATACCCTTAATCGGTTTCTACACGCCATCGTGCCGGAACGCTAAATCGCTTGGCGGCACGTTTTTGACGGTAGGGTGGTAACTAGCCACGGCCAAAGCCTCCCACCAGACCAGACCAGAGACAATTTAGAAATAATAAATTACTAAATTGCCCCCGCCGGGAATCGAACCCGAGACCTCCCAGTTATAAGACCACAGCGCTCACCACTGCGCCAGGGAGCTTTGTTAGAAATACGGTTTGGTACAAGAATACACCAACTGGCGCTGTTCAAAACAGCTCCCGCATCGCTGTATTCATATCGCGAATTTATAACTGCACTAACGAAGCTTCAAATTGGTCCTTGGAAAAGCTCCGAACTATTAAGTCTATACAATGTTACCATGCACTTGAGAAGTACCGCAGAGTAACGAAATGGCGTGAGGGAGTTTTCAATTTAACAATGGTAAACTTAGTTTCAATTGGTGCACTCACTACCTTTCTAGCTGCCTATCTTACTTAGGAGTAAACCATAAGTAATTCCAGATCCATTCAAGACTGTTAATGTGCAGGTTATATTGTCATACTATTGTTGTACCCACTCCTAACACAAGTTTTCACTTATTTGGAGGGGAGAGGAGAACATCAGTCAAGTTCAAAAAAAATGTGACACTAATAGTGTAGTATCTTAGTTAATCTCTTGAGGGAAGTAGAATAGGAGACGAAATTTTCAAAATTAAAAAAATATATGTGAATTGCGATTGTGGTTTTTACTCTTGAAGTTTTTACTAGAGGTAGGAGTTCTGTCGATAGGCCTCTTGCAGCGGGATTTATGTTATTACTAGTTAACTTCGTTTGCGAGGATTGAGGTTTATTTGATTCCCGCAGGAACTCTCTTATTTTCCGGGATAAAAAGGGGCCTATGTGTTATTCTAGGCTTATTGTGTTATCTATCTCTGTGCCAAACAGCCAAATTGGTTAAGTCGTTGCGACGTGATTGAGTAACAAACATCCATCCATCCATCCATACATCCAAACTTTCGCATTTATAATATTGATAAGATACGAGTACTAGGAAATCAGAAATTCTACAGCAGTGATAGCGTAGTGACTAAGGTCTCGTATTCAGGGGATGAAGGAAAGTATTGTGAGGAAACCACACTGTTGGACGTTGTCTTATAACTTATCTCTGAGAGGAGACATGCGCTCAGTAGACAGCCGTTAATGGATTGCTGAAGATCGATAGAGTTGACTAACCATACTGTGGTTGTATTGGAACTATCCTTTATTAATAAAGCAATGTATCAAAAAGTAGGTTAATACACAGGTATGCACACATAATAATTATTATTTTACAATTATTCTACACAATGCAAACTTTATGTTTAATAATTCACTCGACTAGAAACGGTAACGGGAGAGAAAAAGCACATTTTCACTTTAACACAACAGTAAAAGTACATGAGTTTTCGCTTACAATAACCTAAGGTTTGAAACTAGCCAGAGAACTAAGGCACATTTAACAGCTCGGAATTCTTTTTAGCTGTAAGAAAATACGATGTCGCTTAAAAAGCCGTAAATCAAAACGTGGGCTATTTAGGTTAGCTTAGTGCTTAGAGCCAAGAGCTCGCTGTATTTTAGATTGTAAGATTTTTTCAGCTTCCTGAAAACTCTACCGAACGCTTTCTACAGTTGCTTAAATAATTTAACGACCAAATACTGAAACGTTTCTGAATGCCTAAGAGCATATTAAATATTAATCTTCTCCTAAGTGGAGACTAGATTCGATGAAATGTATGAACACGTGTTCGTTTATATTATTAAGTACTAGCTGATGTCTGCGACTTCGTTGGCATGGATTTAGATTTTATGAGTCCCGCGAAAACTCCTAGATATTTCGAGATTAAAAGTATCCTATGTCCTTCATTATTAAGCCAGGCTATCTCCTTGTCAAATTTTATCGAAATTGGTTCAGCGCTGTAGACGTGAAAAGGAAACAGACAGAGTTATTTTCAGATTTATAATATTAGTATGGAGTAGTAGTAATTTGACGTACAAACACTACTACTGCTTCATGTAAACTTTATTATTCAATATAAAGTTTATTATCCCATTTCACACATATAGAAGATAGTGGTATTCAAAAAATATGCTTCCTTAGTGCAGCTCTAAGGTATTCAAGGATAATTTTAGGATTTATGAACTACGGAAACTGAATGTAACTTTTGTCATAGTAGTTTTGTTCGTATATAATATAAGCAAAACTGTTTTTACAGAAGTCGGTTAAAAACTGACTTCAAACGCCACTACAAAGTATATCAATTGTACTTAGCGTTGAGAGACGCTCTTGAGTATTAAGATACGTCTCAGCACGCGGTCGTAAGACTTAAATTCATTAAGTACCTAAATAGGATAAAAAGTCGGTTATAAAAGCGAGCGCCATTCTACATTTCTTTTAGTTTATTTGCAATAAAAGAGTTCAGTAAAATATTTTAATAGGTAAAATAATGCTAAAGAACCCAAATAAAAAACTTTTAATTTCTACAAAAGCACTTACAACATAAAAAAAATTGCAATTAAAATTGTTTATATATATAAATCTAGAAACTAGGTAAAGATAACGCAATTAATATAAAATGTAGCAGGGTCTCGTCACATTTATCAATCCCTATAAAATACGTTTGTGGAGCAAACCGTTATTAGTTGGTTTTAACCATGTTCTGTGTGTAAGAACTTGCCAAAGATCAATAAAAAGCATATCTAATGTGACTGTCAGCAAAACCTTCATTGCTTTTGTTGGACTGTCAGCAAAAGCTTCATTGCTTTTGTTGGACTGTCACGGCCACATTATTTTTTTATTACAATTTTAAACATGAGCTAAACTATAAAATTAGAATCGTACTTAAATATATCACTGCATCTAATTAGCATCATCATAATTTTTGACATCTCGAAATTTAATTTAATTTGATGTATTATAACGATTATAACATCAATTTAAATATGTGTATACTGTATATGTAAACAAATATAATATAATATTTCTTTTAAAATTTATTACGTTTTGTCACTCACATTTTACACACACAATCTAGTGTATTATCTATGCACACAATATCACATTTAGACAGAATCAACTCATTTGAATGGTATTTAGTATTTTTTCTAAAATCACATTGTAGATTGTATAGGCATTCTAGCAAATAAATAATTGAATGATTATTATTTTATTTCAGAGTTGTTCAGTCTGGAAATTAACGCAAAACTAAAGTAGGATCATTTATAAAATATAGAATCCCACCTTTTCCAATTTTTGGGCGAAGTTAAATTACTTTTTTATATAAACGTTAAAACAAAACATAATCTGAAACTGTGCCATGTAAAGAGACCCATATAAAGTGTTTTCGTGTTACAAAATTTGAAACACGCTAAGTGCTGTACATACATCACAGTTGAGTTCCGCGGGAAATTCAAAAAGGCTCTCAAAGTGCATACACTGTGCCGTGAAATTTTATTTGCAGGGTTCTTGGGGCTGAGTGCCGGTACCTACCTTTGAAAATTAATATTTTATTAATATAAATGCGAAAGTGTGTTTGTTTGTTTGCTTGCTGGTCTGTTGGTTGTTGGTTGTTCTTTCAATCACGCAGGAACTGAGCAACGGATTGACGTGGCTTTTTGCATGGATATAGTTGAGAGCTTGGAGTATGGGTATATTTGGTGCTTTTATCCCTGAAAATGGGGATTTTCAGGCATAAAAAAACATACAAACAAAAACTTCACGCGGGATTTCGAAAACCTAGGTCTGAGATGAGAGAGCTAAGTTGGATGGGGTGCGGCTGAGCAAATTAAACCCATACCCCTAATCGGCTTCTACACGCCATCGTACCGAAACGCTAAAAAACTTGACGGCACGACTTTAACGGTACGGTGGTATGTCTAGCGACGGCCTATGCCTTTCACCAGTAAAGAAACTATTAAACAAAGATCTTGCAAGAATAAGAATCAGCAAACAGAAAAACTAACAAGCTACTAAATATCTAGAAAGAAGAAAGAAAGAAGTTAAGAATCAATAGTTCAATGACTTAAATATACCTAAAGTTCGAAAGCCAATTTATACAAACATAAGAGTCCATTTTGAAAGGCCTAAGCTAAAAATACCCGAGGGTTAAGTTGAGGGGTGATCAATGTTACCACGACGACGCTGGGCCAAAATATTAATATTTTAGGGCTATTAAAAACTTGTACGAAGCATCCAGGGCTTTTACCTTTTACACAAAGTGCCGCCGCTTGGTTTACTTTTCGCCATAAAATGATATGCTTAATTTGTCACACTCAATTTGTGTGTGAATATTTTATGTCCGTACGGTTTTCTTGTTTCCCTCTGCCTCTTCCTGACGCAGCAATTTTTCCCTCAATTGACTGCGATGTGCCTATAAATTTTGCAGATTCAGCTGCAGATTTTTACATGGAATGATTGATGAACCTGAGAATGGGATGTGTCTGGGAACGAACCCCGGATCCCCCAAATGGAAGCCGAAATGTAAACACTAGGCTATTACAGCTTCAGAATATAGCACCACCTAGCTTTGGGGATAGCCAACTGATCTCGATAAATAAAATTAAACTAAGATTGTCACTGGATTGGCTGTCCCTATACAAATGACATACATATTTCCGAACTCGGTCGATTTAGAAAGAAAACTTATTATTTTAAGAAAAATACAACATCGGCTTTTTACTATTACTTACTCTCTTCTCTTATACTCTTTCGTTTTTAAATATAATTTATTATTTCTGAATAGAATAGAATAGAATAATTATTCAAAAAACCTTTTACAAAGTGCTTTCGAATCATCAAATGAATCTATCACTTTCTTCGCAGACAGTCCAGTGTAAGTCATAGATTAATAAATAGAGGTCAATGGAATAGTTTATACAGTTGAATTGTACATTTTCTATGCATACGTTTTGTTTATAAGGAAATTTATTATTAATGAATAAATAGAAACAGCAGATGGAAAGTCAAGCGGGATTTACTCTCGACAGCGTGAAAGATAGGAACAAATAAACTAAATCTTTTGGGAAGGCGACTAGGAAAATAAATTTTTATCTCAGAGGGTAAAGCATTAGAGTTCAAACTCCAGTGACGGATAAAATGACTTGTGTGTCTGAATTTATTTGTCGGTTAGATTTGTGTTAAATCTGGAAGAGATTCATGAGAATTACAATGAAAGAAACAGATTGTTAGCATTACGTAGTGTTGAACTTATTAGTCTTTCAAACATAGTTGAGAGTGTTAACTGAGCTCCGAACAGTATTTTTCCTGATTATATTTATATCTATTATGTCAACACATCACGTCTTATGGGCGGCTTTTGGGCGTGTGTTTATTCGATTATCAACTTTTATAACTAAGTTCAAATTGTCAAATGACACTAAATTACACAATTCGCCTTTTATACTGTCAAAAAATCATATTCCTGGTCAACCTATACGTGTCGTTACATAGACTTAATTTTGTCGCAAAATATCATCTCATTTGGAATTTTAGTGAGCAACGAGCAACTACCTACATACTTGTAGACAACGCATAGACAATATTACTTCCACGCTAGTCCTACTTCAATAGGTCTCTCTACTACGGTCTCCTTTCGAATGAGAAGACCATACCAGCTAGTATCAATCCCCTTTTGACCAGCGTTGTGGATAACCACGCTGATTGGCAGACTTCACACATCGTTGAGAATATTTTGGCGAACTCCCCGGCATGCAGGTTTCCTCACGAGGTTTTACTTGGTGATATTTAATAGCTTAAAGCTCAAATAACTTCGAAAAGACTATCTTTATATATATTTCTAAGATATTTATACATCTAAGTACATAATACATACCTACAACTAATCAAAAAAGTTTCTTATAAAGCTCAAATTATTATTATTTGAACAATAGCATAAACACTCGTTTCAAAAATTTTTCTCTGTCTTCTGTAAGGGCTAAACTTCCAAACTGCTGAACTAATTTCGATAGGATTTTCACATGCAGTTACAGGAGTATACAAGGTCTAATTAAGCTGTAAACTAGTCTTGATGCTTAGCATAGAGATCACTGCTGGCATCCTGAACAGGAATACGGATACTTTTTATCCCAAAGATATTTTTTATTTTTCTAAACAAAGGATCTCCAATTTCATTGGTATGGACTCGGCACCAAAGTAAAGTATTCATTGGAGTTATTAATTTACTAAATAATCCATCGGAATTCCTTCAATTTTCTTACCAAAGAGCACTTTATCAAGGCAATGATGAAAACACAACATAAATTAGTATACCGCGAGCCCTTGGAAACTCAAAGTGAAGTAATCAAAAACAAAGTTTCCTACTTAAGAAAAGTTACCATCCAGGTCTTCCGAGCGCACACCACATATAAACGAAATATAATTATTATTTAAATATTAACTAATGAAAGTCAATTAATTTTGTAGACACGTTCCAAAAACTACCATTACCGCGATGGTAATCGCGCATCGCAATTGAAATTGGCAAAAATTTCATCATGACCAAATAAACTTTAAGAAGATTAATTTTTTTTTTAACATTTTAACACATTTTACATTTTTTCGTCGGTTAAAGTTTACTTGGAGATAGTTAAATAGTCTGAGACATACAAATCTTTGAACTTATGTTTCTTTGAAACGACATCCTTCCTTACTAATATTATAAATGTGAAAGTGAGTTTATTTGTTGGTTTGTCCTTCAATCTCGCGGCAACAAAGCAACGGATCGACCTGATTTTTGCATGGCTATAGTTGAGGACCGGGAGAGTGATATAGGCTGCTTTTTATCCCGGAAAATCAATGAGATCCCGCGGGATTTTTAAAAAAATAAACGAGTGAAGCCGCGGGCATCAACTAGTATAACATATTTTTTATCTACAACATCTACAAGTCGCAGAAACTACATAGATGTTAGTTTCTAGAGCGAGTTTTCAAAATTTCATGACTTAATTAATTACTTAATATAAAAAATAAAATATTTTATTAGGTATTATTGTGTAACGCTGTTGAAAAAAAAAAAGAATCAACTGCGTTTGTATGGAGTGCGCTAGAGAGAATTTCTCTTAATGAGTTCAACTTCTTGCCAGATGCCTGGAATTTGAAGAGTCATAACAATTTACTATGAACATTGATTTTACATTTACATCTTTCAAGATGATGAGGTTAAAGATGAACGCACATTAACGTACAAGGTTAAAAAGTTAAAAGCACACGTGCGTGCAACAATGTGTGTGACCAAGTGCGCATTGGCTGACTTCACAAGAGTTTGGCATAATAACGATGCCTAAAAAGAAATCCTAAAAAGCCTTATATTATAAATCTTACTATCATCTGTGACTACCACAAGAGATCGTATAAAGGCGAACACAAGCCTTTGTCAATAAATAAAACCTAGTGATTTTTGAGTACCCAAGCTTTGTTAGCTTTGTTGACTATATTGGCTTTCAGCCAATATACCACACTATTTTAGAGTACAGTCGATCGGAAGGGAGTGTACTCGTGGAGTGGCCAACGTCAATAGAAATATTGCAGCTGTATTTCAATTCGAAATTCAGTAAAACTTATTAGGAACGTCGAGTTTTTATTTTTTTTAACCATGAAACATTAATAAAATAAGATCCTGTTCCGTTTCGGTACAATGGTTAATGCAAAAAAACGACGCAATAAAATATTATTAAGTAGGAATTATAAAAAGGGATAGTATACCTACCATACAGAAAAAAAAAACACAGGTTCATCGCAAAGTTGGAACAGATTTATTAAATTGAATTTTTTTTATACTTACTACATATTATTAGAACGGCTATATAACTAGCTAGTAATCCATTAGCTTGATATATTTTCAATGATAGAGTATAGAACTTTTAATTTTTATGCCAATAAAGCTTATCTATCAAACGCAATTTTTTAAATTATTTTTACTAAAAGTTTATAAATTGAACGATCTTACGAGCTCCGCTGTTTCCGGACTTAGGTAAACTATGTATTTGTTATTCTGTATTTGCAGTAGGGATAAGGAAAATTAATTATTATCAAAACAAGAGGGAAAATAGGCGGTAAATAGCGAGGCCATTAATTTCTAATTGTTCCTAATTGTATTAAGTTATTTTATCGCTAACTAGCGGACCCGACAGACGTTGTCCTGTCTTAACTATGAATATTGAAACTCCCCTTTTTACCCCCTTGGGGAGAGAATTTTCAAAAAATGTAAAATACGTAATTCTTTATTTTTGATCAAGAGCCAAAATATCAAGTTTCATAAACATAACTTGAAAAATAACTTGAAGAACGAAGGACTATCATACAAACATTCAACCCCTATTTAATCCCTTAGGGGGTAGAATTTTTAAAAACTGTGAAACACCTACTTTTTTGTTTTCAATTTAAAGCCTAAGTACCGAATTTTATGGGTATAGCTTGAAAAATAACGGAGTTTCATACAAACTTTAACCCCCCTTTTTACCCCCTTGGGGGGAGAATTTTCGAAATATGTAAAATACGTAATTCTTTATTTTTGATCAAGAGCCAAAATATCAAGTTTCATAAACATAACTTGAAAAATAACTTGAAGAACGAAGGACTATCATACAAACATTCAACCCCTATTTAACCCCTTAGGGGGTAGAATTTTTTAAAAGTGTGAAACACTTACTTTTTTGTTTTCAATTTAAAGCCTAAATACCGAATTTTATGGGTATAGCTTGAAAAATGACGGAGTTTCATACAAACTTTAACCCCCCTTTTTACCCCCTTGGGGGGAGAATTTAAAAAAAATGTAAAATACGTAATTCTTTATTTTTAATCAAGAGCCAAAATATCAAGTTTCATAAACGTAACTTGAAAAATAACTTGAAGAACGAAGGACTATTATACAAACATTCAACCCCTATTTAACCCCTTAGGGGGTAGAATTTTTAAAAACTGTGAAACACGTACTTTTTTGTTTTCAATTTAAAGCCTAAATACCGAATTTCATGAGTATAACTCGAAAAATGACGGAGTTTCATACAAACTTTAACCCCCCTTTTTACCCCCTTGGGGGGCGAATTTCGAAAAATTCTTTCTTAGTGCTCGCCTACGTCATAAAAGGAACCTACTGTCAAAATTTCAAGTTTCTAACTTCAGTGGTTTAGGCTGTGCGTTGATCGTCAGTCAGTCAGTCAGTCAGTCAGTCAGTCAGGACAAGCCTTTTTATATAATTATAGATTAATAACAAACTTTGAATTAATTAGCTACAGTAAACAAAAGATGATTGTGAGTTTGTTTTTCATTAACGATATTTAATTATCATGTTCTCTTAAAAGAGCATAATAGCAATTCGTGCATTAGTATTTGAGTAGGTACCTCTTTACCAAAGTTATCTGAATTATTTTTATCTTTCTACATAGATACTTACCAATACTGGAACACCTTAATATTATAACGGTTAAAATGTAGAGTTTAACCTGTAGCAAAGTTTTGTTTGTTTAAGCCATATTCGCGTATTTGTTTAGGATAGTTTGTTTTAGAACGTACCAACTTCACGAGATTAGAATGGAGTTAGACCGACCGAATTTGCTTGGTTAAGTATCTCGTAGCACAGATACTGAACTTTAATTATATTATAGTCGTAGTAAAGTTACATTTTATGACATCTTGACATCGCTTTATCCAATATCTGTCCTAAACTGACTCTACTAAACTGTAATGTTTACCAGTATTATAAACACCGGTAAATATTACTGGTAAATATTAATGGTAATATACAAGGGGTGCAATGACATTAGCTTTCAAACAGCAAAAACCGTATCAAAATCGGTTCATTCGTTAGGTTGCTATGAGGGAACAGACAAACACACACATACACAGACATATGCGTATCAGTTTATCTGTTTGTCTTCGCTCGTCAGCTTGAAATACCTCTTTTTTCGTCAGGGATCAAACATACGGTGAAAAAATATTAAATTGAATTGATGATAATGATGACGGAGAATGAACTCAGATTAAAACCAGCCATAAAAATTAATCTAAATATATAAAAGGCAAAGGTGACTGACTGATTGACTGACTGACTGACTGACTGACTGATCTATCAACGCACAGCTCTAACCACTGGACCGATCGAGCTGAAATTTGGCATAAAGGTAGCTGTTAGGACGTAGAGATCCGCTAAGAAAGGATTTTGGAAAATTTCAACCCCAAGAGGGTTAAATGGGGGGTTTAAAAATCAAACCTAACGTGAGCGAAGCCGCGGGTTAAAGCTAGTAAATATATATTTACGCGAGTTATACTCGTTAAATCGAAAAGCTCCTCACCACCATCACTCACGGGCACCTGCATCAAAGTGCATTCTCGTAAATGCTCCGACAAATGACACGTCAGCCCGTTAGCTGAAAGCTATCGGCTTTCACTCCAATTTTCCCTAATGACACCGACGTGGCGGCCGACATGACACTTGCAACGATCGATTCATATCCACATTCCTATTTCGTACACTAAAACTAAAATAACTAAACCATTTGCCACATACGTTAAAATATTTGTTTGGGACGCATTCTCTATTAATGGTCGCCTTTCGTTACGATCTTGAGTCATTGCTGGTGCTAAGCCTAGCTATCGGACCAACTACCACGGATGGTTCTATTCCAACTACCTGGAATAGAACCATCTTTGGAGATGGTTGTATTCCAGGTAGTTGGAAGGCGACCTCTGCCTCTCTTGCCCTCGTCTATTTCCATAACTCGTCTCGTCATCTGGTGTTCATTCCTGTGCATAACATGACCATACCAGTGCAATCAGCATTCCTACATCTTATGATGTATATCTGCAATTTTAAAGGAGCCTCGGACATGCCTACTTATTCCGAATTTTCATTGAGTAACTCCTCTAGACCAAAATTACTTTTTCATTTCTCTGACATGCATTTTCTGTTCGTTACACTTTCTCATTCCCCAACATTCGGACCCGTAGAGCACAGTTCTTTGTTAGAGGATGTAAAACTTTCATCTACGGCCTTGTCTAATTTCCACCATGCCGGAAATCTGTGCCACTAAATGACTAATTGGGAATCATGCCGGAAAGGGGTAGGGATTTATTCTAACTTACTATCAAGTTGGGCTGGCTGGGCTGGCTTAAATAACTTAAAATTATTATCAAGTTCATATTAGTTTATCGTCCTAAACCTTTTTATTAATACTGTACAAGACTGTACCAATTATTTATTTACACTTTGTGAAATCCTTTTTTTAAAATATCTTTATATATCTAATAAACATTCTTTAATTTTATGAGAATTTGTACTAGTTACTTTGTTTAATTTGTTTTGTTTGTTTTGTTGAGAGAGTTGTTTTTGTTTGTGTAGAACGGAGATGCATTAAACTCAATGTACTTCGCGAAGTTATATTGTTTAAGAGCAGTGGATAATGGATCCATAAACCTCCTTATGTGCTTCACATTCTTTTACCTATTTTTTGAAAACCATGTAACTGGAAATTTCGCGATAGTTGACTGCTAATATTACACAAAATGCGCAAAAATATTTTGATTTTTTGAAAATATAAAGGTCGACATACCAGCATTTGGCAGGTAGGCGTTAGATATTCTGTGTAGGTATGTAAGTGGCCAAGTAGAGCACGTGTAGGGTTTATTTTTACATTGGCTTATAACGAATATAAATTAATATAAGGTCAGGTGGGGTAAGAGGGACGCGGGGGGAAGAGAAACTGTAACTAGTAAAAAGAAAACTATAACGGCGAGCTCTATGGTCACTACGTTGATATAACAGTATTAGGCGTAGTTCATATATTCTTGGATAGTTGGCGCTACAACACGGCAGATAAGCGAGTAAAAGAGAGAAAAAAAAAAATCAGTTGTCAAACTAAAAAAACCAAGTCCTAGCGGCGTTCCTTGTTTGTGTTATTAAAATATTAAAAACATCAGTTTTGCGGTTGATTGCTATGGTAAGTGTAATTATTACGTTTAATCTTTATTTTCTACGTATTGTATTGTTTGTAATGTGTGTTTTTAGTGCTTTTTCGATGTCAATAAAAACATAACTTTCAAAATGGCAAGCTGGGAAAGAGGAACGGCTATACTAGGTTAAGAGAAACATATGTTCCTCTTTCCCGGTTTCAGGGGGTAACAAACATTTTTAAAATCCATTAAAATACCGGCTGACTTTTTAAGTACTGGCCAAGATTTGTAGGATAAACCTACCTATGAATATGAACAACTTTTTCTATGGGACCAACTTTCGTACTCGAAATAAAAAGTCAGCTGTTCCATACAAAAGTATCGATCAGCTGTGACTAAAATGTATGAAATACTTAGTAGATTTTTTTTTTGAGTACGAAAGTTGGTCCCATACAAAAGGTTAAGGTTTATCCTACAAATTTTGGCCAGGACTTAAAAAGTCAGCCGGTATAACACGTTCCGTAAATAGCCATGATTTGTTTAACTGTTTATTTGTTACAGAAAAAGCAAAATGCCTCGATCTTAGGCTTAGGGCATAGGCTTCATTTTAACCGATCACGGGACACTAAAGGGGGTTCATGTTTTGAAAAATTGTGCCAAGCGCGATATAACCAAAACGCGGACGAAGTCGCGGGCGGAAAGCTAGTTTTTAATACGTTCATTTAATACCAGAAAAAGTTTAGCACCTCTGACCTTACCTATATGTTCCTGTTACCCCAAATTTCGTTTTTTTATGCTGTCAGCCTAAATAAGACTTATTTTAAACGAGGTAAGGTTTTCCTACCCTTAACTCAAAAAAATATTTAATACATGCTATATAAACACTTAAAAACACGAGTTATTACTTAAAAAATATCGAGTGTTCCTCTTACCCCAAATCTCGGGTAAGAGGAACATTTTTATGACCTAGCTTTGTTGCTAAATTGTGCCGTAATTATACGAACAATCTAGTTCTGTATCAAAAAAAATGTTAGTATATTTCAAAAGCGAAGATTTGTTTCAATTAATATCGAAATAAATGTATAATTTTGATAGCTGAAGGCCAAAATGTTCACAAACCAGTAAAGTATGTTTCTCTTACCCCACTTGACCTTAAGTAAAATAATTTGAGCTCACAAGTGTAAAGGGCCATGCACTTGTAAGCTGAAATTATTTAATCTGACATGGCTCATCGTGTCGCGAAGCTTACTTAAGTAGCAATGGGTGAGGCACATAGCTCGAAAAATCGATGCATTGCCGGTCCAAATGTGGTGGAACGGCGACCTCTCAGGGGGAAATGGGAAGTGCAAAGTTGCGAAAACACTCACTAGCTTAAAAGTAGGTCCACAGCCACTGGATACAAGCCGCACAAGATTGGATTCCGTTCAGATCCTTGCAAGAGACCTATGTCCGACAGTGGACGTCGGTTAAGACGATAATAAGCACGAAAGCTATTCAATCCGTTCTAGTTGTCCAGATATTGATGAATGGATCGAAAATACGAGTATTTGGCGTCGGCTTCTTTGATAAGCGAAGAAGTTTCTTGGCTGAGTGCCTAAGCGGGCTTGTTGCCGACAAGATGTCAATCGAGTCACACAAACGATCTTAGGGAGGGAGACATTGAGAAGATTAATTTAGTGGTATCAAAGACTCCAATAAGAAGCTTAACTTTTCGCTTGAAAACGTTTAGTAAGCTGATATATTTCCGTATTGAACATTCTGGCTATTGAACATTTTGCGTCACGACGATAGTGGAGATGTGGAGACGCGTGGCTCATTGTGTGTGTGTCGTATCTGTATAAGTGTGAGCGAGAGCTTGCTCGCGCCTGACCGCTCCCACCTAGGCTCCTGACAGGCACGCACACTTACGCAATGTGCATGTACACGACGTAACCACAAGTAAAGCTCACGCGCCCTCGTGAGTTGCAAGAACTATAACTGAAACAAATGAACCGAAACATTTGTAAGTAAAATTAAAATATTAGAATAACTCGTTCCCATGAAAAAAAATCAGACATTCCACTAACTACTCCAATAAGACATTATTTAAACGACATATTTCCTGTATCAATGATATTTTCACGAACTAATTACACACAATAATATCTACCTACGCGGGTACTCTATCTCTTCTTACAAAATTCATTTCTTTTTCTTTTTACAATTTAAATTAATTGCTGTTTAAAGTCTTTTTTTCGGTTTAATATATGTAATTATTTAGTTGAGTTTAGTTGAGTTGGTATTTAGATTTCATTTTATTATTTGTTTCAGGTATACCTAAGGTTCTAAGTATAAAATAAGGCATATTTTATGTTATATTTAAATTCTGAATAAGTAATCAGATCTAAGATGGTTATTTTCAAAGTAAGTAGTCCTTGTTGATTTTCTTTTAATAAATAAAATGAAATACTCTAATGGTGAGATCTATAGAGTATGCTCTGACTCAGCTCAGTCTCAAGACAGAATTAAAGACTTATGTCAGACCATATTTTTGTGTCGTTTTAACCTCTATCTTGAGTCTGAGCTGAGTCAGAGCACGCTCTATAGATCCCACCATAAAACTTAGGGTCAATACAATCAAGGCATAAAAATCAGTGCAATGATCTCGACTAATCTCTATTTTTTTTATTCGATGACAAGGTAGCCCTTGACTGCGATCTCACCTGATGGTAAGTGACGATGCAGTCTAAGATGGTAGCGGGCTAACTTGGAAGGGGTATAGCAGTGTAAATTCAACCCATACCCCTAATCGGTTTCTACACGCCATCGTGCCGGAACGCTAAATCGCTTGGCGGCACGTCTTTGACGGTAGGGTGGTAACTAGCTACGGCCAAAGCCTCCCACAGACAATTTAAAAAAAACTGCGATCTATGAATCTAATCTAATCTATCTACTTCTCAAAATCAATAATAACAACATAGCTACACTGCTACAGGAGTTTAACTTAAGACGCGATTAAACGGCGCGCTATAACACGAGCCGAGCCTAGCTCGGCGCGTGGCTCGGCGCGCCACGCGCCGTGTAAACAACTACGCTCGGTGCGGCTCGGCAAACTTTGCCCAATAAACGAGCAGGCTTGCGTCCGCATTAAGCCGAGCCGCGCCTACACGGATGGTGCGGCGCGGCGCGGCTCGTGTTATAGCGCGCCGTTTAACCGCACCATTACACGCAGTTACACGAGTCCTATTTATAACAAAACGCGTTAAACAAGCCACTATACAAATTAAATGTCTGTCAGAGTTTCAAACATGTCTTGTTCATGACGTACTTCGTACATCCCTTGTGTATATTCTGCTGTCAAATCATCTATTGTCACTCACCCGATGGCCACAAATATTAAGGTACTAGCGGTCGTCTCCGTACAATTTCAGACTTCCTAACTAACTGACTGACTCATGACATTATGAAATATTCGACATATCGACAAAATGACGACAAAAGTCTATGACGTCGTTTCATAACGAACGATGACGGCCAACTTGAAGTGAACGGTTAGTAGAATATAATAGAAAAGTTAATTTCAATAAAAATTTACTAAGTTATTTTGAATTGTCAAGTGAATCTACCACTGGTTCGGAATGCCGTTCTAACCGAAAAGAACCAGTAAGGAACTAAAACTCTTTTAAAAACTAATGAATGGTGTTCATTAGTTGCCACCTCACGCATTGGTGGTGAGTCAAATCCACACTTTTTTATTATATTTTATACAATTTTATAATAGGTACATTGATTAATAGTCCATTTATGGTTCTGTCGACACTATAAAGATTCTTTACTCTTGAGATAAGGAATACTGAGTTTGTGTCTGACACGTATAAAGTTATTCCAAGTTTAGTTCCACGCGGTAACGAATTTGAAAACTACCGTGATTGTGTTGTTTTTGTGTAAACAAACGAACCATTGAAGTTTCTATATTAATTTAATTTTGTATGTACTTTTTTATAGATGGCCAAAGGTCGTGATTTGATTACTCCATAGCTTCATAAAAAGGCTAATTCAGGCTACTATGAAATGAAAACTTTCAGTCAAGGTTCTAAGAAAATGAGTTACAAAGTACAATCCAAACATTATTCATTTCCTGCGATATTACAAAATTAGTGCATAATATATAGGAAACTTTCTTTTAAATTTCATCCACATAATTCCCGTTATGGTTCTCGTTCAAAATCATTGATTCGTTAGTTACCTACCCTGTTGATGGTACCTATTATAATTACCAGATGTACCTAGTTATGATGACTCGGCCGTCCGCATTAGATTAACATGTACTTCTGAGAAATCTAAGCCAACGTTGCAGTTTTGACCGTCGAGACATCATCTTTCCCGTGGGACCGTTTTACCATGATTAAATCCAGGGCCTCCGAATCGGCCAGACGTAAAAAGGTTTTTATTTTTTATTTAATACGCTCCCGAAATCAAAAGTGGCGCAGCCTAGGAGGATAATTTTTAATTATTATCCTGAACCAAATAAATAACTTTTTTTTGTGGAGTGAGTAAAATAAAATAATAAAAAAAAAAAAGGAGTATGGTGGCAGCGGTTCGGTGAGTAAATCTTTTCGCCATTCCTTTGTCCATCCTCCTTATACCTTTAATTATTTAATAAGTAAAGTGTTACAAGTGAGATTAAACTTAGCTCTGTGTAACTTTTAGATATAAGTGATAGGAGCCATATGAAATTATATGGGCTTATCTATATTAGATTCTAAGAATTTTTATAATAGAGTAATGAAGAACTAGAAACATTTATTAATTGAACAAAAAAAAATATATTTAAATAATTGAAAATTAAAAAAATTAAATTCTTTTAATCTCTAAATTGATTAAAGAATTATTTTATAACAAACTTATATTTTATTAAAATTTAATAATAATTGTGAACTCAATTCTTTTAATCTATAAATTGATTAAAGAATTATTTTATTACAACTTTATATTTTATTAAAATTAAGTAATAAATGTGAATTAAATTCATTTAATCTATAAATTGATTAAATAATTATTTGCTTAAACATAATTATATTGCGATAAATTTTCGTATTATTAAAAAAAAAAAATTT
The DNA here is from genome assembly GCA_038048805.1 of Hipparchia sbordonii. Lineage (NCBI taxonomy): Eukaryota > Metazoa > Arthropoda > Insecta > Lepidoptera > Nymphalidae > Hipparchia > Hipparchia sbordonii. The sequence continues at coordinate 3,959,988 of CM076113.1, forward strand.
TTTTTTTATTTCTCTACATTTTACAACTTTTATTTACAAATTTTCTTTTCATTTTACATTTTATTTTATATTTTACATTGTGCTTTTATTCTTTATTTTAGTGTCTTTGTGTTTTATGTGTGTGTTTTTAAGTGTTTTTTACTAAAGCCAGTTGCATCCTCTGTGCATTTCATTACTCTATCATCATGACAACCACAACCGTTGAATCGATACCTAAAGAAGTTATACAATTAATTCCTCTATATAGTGGTGATAAAAGACAGTTAAATCTTTATTTGCGAAAATGTCAGTATGTGATTGATCGGTTTAAGGGTAATGATGAACAAAATCTTTACGTATTTAATGTTTTAACGAGTCGATTAAGAGATGATGCAGCTGCGCTCTTGTCTGAACGAGAAGACGTTGTTACATGGTCCACATTGAAAGAATTGTTAATCCAACATTTCGGAGATCCTCGCAGTGAGGCATGCATCAATATCGAATTGGAATCTTTGAAAATTCATCACGGGGAAAGTTACCTAGATTTTTGTAACAGAATCCAATGTGTGCGTTCGTTGCTAATGTCCAAAGTAAATGCAATTGACGACCCACAATTAAAACATGCAAAGTCGGTTATTTACACTAATACAGCTTTAAATGTATTTCTATATAATCTTCCTGAAAGTATGGTACGCATCGTAAGGCTGAAATCACCCACGACTTTGGAAGCGGCTTTAAGTATCGTACTCGAAGAAGTAAATTTCTTAGATCAATATAATATGCGAAATCGTGTACATGGTAATAGCCAAACTATGGGTTTAGGTTCAAGGCCGTCGATGAACCAGCCGTTTGGGTACAAACCCAACTTGCCAACTATTCATCCTAAATTTAATTTTAATAATTCACAAAGTAGGATGCCTCAAATTCAGGGTCAGGTTCAACCACCAAAACCAATGTTCGGGTACAGGCCCCCACAACCATTAGGGTACAGGCCCCCGCAACAGTTCGGGTACAGGCCCCCTCAACAATTAGGGTACAGGCCCCCTCAACAATTCGGGTATAGGCCCCCTCAACAATTCGGGTATAGGCCCCCGCAACAATTTGGGTACAGGCCCCCTCAACAATTCGGGTACAGGCCCCCTCAACAATTCGGGTATAGGCCCCCGCAACCATTTGGTTACAAGCCACCACAGGTCGGACTTAATCCAACTCAAAGACCCCAACAACATACTGATGTATCCATGAGGACAGCACAACCTAAGATGCAACAAGGTTTTAAGTTAAACGAACTGACTATGACCGATTATGAAGACAATACCCTCTATGACAATTATTACTATGATGAGAATGACTACTCGAATGACATTAACTACTGCTATGACGCTGACGTGAATTATATGGAAACCCCTAACGAACCCTGTAACGAATTGGAACCAGCAAATGATAGTCAAAACCCACTAACGGATTTTCAGGAAATAGCCTCGAGTATTAGACAAGAAATCTTAGAAATAAATTGCGATCCTAATCTAAAACTGCCTTACATTTATTTAGAAGAGATAGACGCAAAAATGATGATCGATACAGGCAGTATGCGATCATTCCTCAGTCCTCGAAAAGCTTATGAGTATTTTAGAGACTCTATCAGGAAAGAGCAATTTCAGGTAGTCAGCACACATGCTTCTAGTATACACGATGAGGTGATAGAGATTCCACTTTTACCTTCTTTTGTTAGCGAAAATTGGCATAAATTCTATTTATATGACGTGGACGCCCGTTATGACGGACTTATCGGTAATGACCTATTACAACAATTAGGTGCAGTTATAGATTTAAAAGAACGATTATTAAGAACAAGCTCCACTTGTATTCCGATTATTAATAACAACCTAAATTATACAATTAATATACCCGCTAGGTCAGAACAACGAGTTAGATTACCCATCGATCAATATTCAGGAGATGCTATACTTGATTTTCAAGAATTTGAGACTGGATTGCGTATGCCTACCGCTATCGTAAATTGCGTGAATGGATATGCATATACAGTAGTCCAGAATATTACAGATAGCCCAAAACAACTTACTATTAGACACCCATTTACAGTGACTGAGTACAGGAATGCAGAATGCGATATAAATCTTACGAAAGATGATACTGACATAGAGACTGACAAACTACTGGAAGGAAATTTAAATAAACTCAGACTTGACCATACCAATGACGAAGAGCGAGAAAAAATTTACAGACTTTGTCACGAATATAGAGACATATTTTACTGTGACCAAATACCTTTGACGTTTACAAATTTAGTCAAACATCAGATCAGGACTAAAAATGAAGACCCAATATATGTTAAACCTTATAGACAGTCACCTTTCGTTCAAAATGAAATTAATAGACAAGTTGACAAATTAATGAAAGATAATGTAATACAAGAATCCCATTCTCCTTGGTGTGCCCCCGTACACCTCGTACCAAAAAAGATGGATGCTTCAGGAGAAGTCAAATATAGAATGGTCGTTGATTACAGAAAACTTAATGATATTACTTTTGATGATAAATACCCCTTGCCAAACATAAATGATCTTTTCGACAAATTAGGGAAGAGCACTTATTTCACTACACTTGATTTAGCAAGCGGATACCATCAGATAGAAGTAGACGAGAAAGATAGACAGAAAACAGCGTTTTCCACGCAAAATGGACACTTTGAACTTCTGAGAATGCCGTTTGGGCTTAAAACCGCCCCAGCTACATTCCAGAGAACTATGGATAACGTTTTACGTGGATTACATGGATTGCACTGTATGGTATACTTGGATGATATCATAATTTTCGGGAAAAGCCTCGACGATATGATACATAACTTACGAACTGTGTTTGATAGAATTAGGGCAAGTAACATGAAAATTCAATTAGACAAATCAGAATTTTTGAGGAAAGAAGTGCTCTACCTTGGACATACGATTACAAGAGACGGACTCAAACCTAATGATGACAAAATTACTGCTATACTTAATTACCCACTACCAAAAACTACGACTGAGATTAAAAGTTTCCTAGGACTCGTAGGTTACTACCGACGTTTCATCAAAGATTTTGCTAAAATCACCCAACCAATGACAAATTGTTTGAAAAAGCGTAACCGAATTATAATAGATCAGAAATACATTGACGCATTTAACCAGTGTAAGGAGCTCTTGACGCATGCCCCTCTTTTACAATATCCTGACTATGACAAACCTTTTATACTTACGACTGATGCTTCAAACGTAGCTCTAGGCGCAGTTCTATCGCAAGGACAGATCGGAAGCGACAAACCTGTCGCTTATGCTAGCCGTACCCTCAGCGATACGGAATCACGTTATAGCACAATTGAACGAGAATTGCTCGCCATCATCTGGTCTGTAAAGCACTTTAGACCATACTTGTATGGTCGCAAATTTTACATATACACTGATCATCGTCCTTTAGTGTGGCTTCAATCATTGAAAGACCCTAGCAGTAAACTTACCCGTTGGAGATTACGATTACAAGATTATGACTTTGAATTAATTTACAAAAAGGGCAAACAGAATACCAATGCTGACGCTCTGTCGCGAATTAAAATTAACGCTTTAGACTCTGATGACGAAAATCCATCAGCATCACTGATAGTTAATATTGATGAAAATGAAGGAAATCGTAAGAAAGATCTAAATAGTAAGGTTATCGATACAGAAAAGGTAGGAACTAGGAAATTAAATCGTAGTGACTCATCGACTATAACTATATCAGATTCGAGTCGAACTGCAACTGCTAGTTCTATAGAGTTTACCGATAAAAATATTGATGATTTCCCTATACCATCGGAATCTAGTAAAACAAATACAATCCAGTCAGCTCTAAATCCAGAGTCGACGGGAATACCAATTTTGAATGAGGCTATAGACACTAAGCCTAATCAAATTTTAGTTTTTTCATGGTTCAAAAACGAAATACAAGTAAGAGATCTCTCGCGAGATAAACAGAAAGTATTAGAAGTTTTCTTACCAGTAGATAATCCTGAATTGATAAAAGAATTTTTAAAACAGCATATAAAACCAAAAATTAAATATTTCATTTATTTTGAAGAGCAGGAACATCGCAGATTATTCAATAATATAATAATTCAGCTTTTTAAGGAAGGCATGGTTAATTTTTATGAATGCACGGAACGAGTAGTATATGTAGAAGATGAAGGAGAACAGAACGCTCTAATAAAGAAATATCATACAGGAAAGACATGCCATCGCGGCATTAAAGAGACATTAGTTAGGATTCGTAGAAATTATTATTGGGATAGGATGCAAGAAACGGTCACAGCAGTTATAAATAGTTGCGAAGCATGCCAGCAAATGAAGTATGATAGGAAACCCATAAAACCTGTCTTACAGTTGACACAAACCCAGAATGCCCCGTTCCAGGAATTATTTATAGATCTTTTTAGTATTGAAGGGAAAACTTACTTAACTCTCATTGATGCGTTTAGCAAACTAGGTCAGGCTATCGAAATTCAAAACAAGTCAACCCCAGAGGTTGTCCGTGCCTTGATGAAATACTTTTCATATTACGGCATACCTAAAAAAATAAGCGCTGACTCAGGTACTGAGTTTAACAACGAATTGATTAAAGAATTTCTAAGTTTACATAAGGTTGAACTTCATATTGGCACCCCCAATAACCCGAATTCAATGGGTCTAATAGAGCGTTTTCACTCTACAATAATCGAAATATACAGATTGGCCAAATATGAACAGCGATGTACCGATGCGGCATCCGTAATGACCTATTCGGTTATGGCATACAATCATTCCATTCACTCTGTTACCGAACTTACCCCATTTGAAGTTGTTTTTGGACATACGGACACAAGTAGCCCATATAGTGTAGAGTTAGGAAAACAATATTTTCAGAAAATGGTTAAGGATCATGCAAAACGAATCGGAGTATTATACAAACATTTGACTGACAAGATGGTAGCGATAAAAGAAAAGATTAGGAAAAAGAGAGGTGGTGAAGCTGATATTAGGTTTCCAGAAGGAAAAGTTATTTTTGCAAAAGATGTTAACAAGCGTAAAAGTAAAGATAAACCAAGATATGTCAAAGCAAAAGTCATAGGTCGACCTGAAAGAAATGTTTTACCCATGCAAGTAGGTGAGAGAAACACCAAAACTCCTATTAAAAATGTAAAACGCCCTCCGCAGGTTGTTCTGCGTGCTGCTAGTAGCGATGCAGTCGCAGGCCCTTCATCTGCAAAAACTTATTTGTAACTTAGATCATAATAAAGTGATTATTTCAAAAAAATTGACGATTGTCTCTGAAATGTTTGATAGATTTATTAATGTAACTGAAATGATGTATCAGAACTCTGTTCATTTTCATAATCGTCTAACAAGGGTTGAAATATTACTAAAAGATTTAGCTTCCAAGCAAAATAATTGGATTTTCTTAACTTATCTTACAGGATTATTTAGTGTATTTACAAGTAGTTTTCGTACTATCTTTGTTAGACTGAGTGAAATCGAAACAGCACTAGCCTTAAGTAGAGTCTCTATATTACATCAGTCAATTGTAAACTCTACAGAATTATTATATCATTTAGAATTAATTTCTAAATCTGAAAGCCTGGTGTATCCATCAACAGGTACAAATTTATTAAAATTAGAAGAGACTATTTGTGTAAAATCATTTATTAAGAATAATCAGATAACATTTGTAATGGAAATACCACTTACTGACAATTCCACTTATAACTATTTTAAGATATATTCCCTGCCAATTTTCCATGAATCTGTAAATAAAACCTTAGCCATTATCCCAAAATATCCTTACCTTCTGGCGAAAGGAGTAAAATACTTACCGCTTGTAAAACCATGTCGTTCGATCTCTACCGGCGATCAGTTCCTGTGCACGGCAGAAAATCAAGCATTATATTATGAACTTACATGTATAGAGCAGCTTATGAAATTTGAGGATGATCTTACTCCCTGTAAGCAGCATTAAGTCCAGATTGAAAAGGTCAAGGTCCAGCAAGTCAACGCAGATAGCTGGCTCCTCTACAGTAGACTGAGGTCCACACTGACGAAACAATGTGGTCACGAGGTCAGTAAGCAGCTTGTATTTGGTACTTACCTGATGACGATCGACGAACCTTGTGAACTCCAAATTCACGGAATTCGCCTCAACCACCGCACCTTCATAGAATCAGATGACGTAAAGAAAATTCCAGTTATTACACTACCCCAATTAAAGGCAAATGCGACTCCCGGTGCAAGTGTAGTTAATTTGAAAGGAATAAGCTTAAATGAAGTGAAATACATGGCCTTTTCGTTGAAACACAGTGCGATTGTTGAAAGTGTTTTTAAAGATAAGAAAGACTATAACTTCAGTGAAACTTTAGGTTACGTAACATTAGGATTAATAATTTTGTGTATTTTCATGTTTTTATTTTATGTAATCTGGCTAAAATCGCCAAAATGTTTAAAGGTTAAGCAAAATTATCGGAACACGTCTCAAATTGATCCTTCCGATAATTTTCCTCTTAGGGATGGAGGAGTTATGATGACTCGGCCGTCCGCATTAGATTAACATGTACTTCTGAGAAATCTAAGCCAACGTTGCAGTTTTGACCGTCGAGACATCATCTTTCCCGTGGGACCGTTTTACCATGATTAAATCCAGGGCCTCCGAATCGGCCAGACGTAAAAAGGTTTTTATTTTTTATTTAATACGCTCCCGAAATCAAAAGTACCTATTTCGTGTGTAAAAATAAAAATATATGTTAAACCTTCTCAAGACCAAGCAAGACTTAAAAAAATAAAAAAAAATAAAAAAATATATTTTTAACATACGTAAATACTATATTACCTATGTTAAAAATATTTTCATTTGAAAAATATTAAAAATTTTGTTCTGTCTTAAGGTCTCGATGCACAATTTTTAATATAGAGCTTTAAAGTTGTTAGACAAAGAGAGCGCTAGTTTCAGAAGGAGATACAGTCGCAGTAAAAAAGCTTATAGTGTATTTGTTTTTTGACCGATTTATTTTCTGTTTTTACAGTTTTTACAAAATAAATGTACTTACATTTTCAATTATAATAAATCAAAATTTTGACATTGGTCAAATATGGCACGGTGCAGATGTGAGTGGTGAGGAGAGCAAAACTCTCGATAGACAAAACTGCCATTTTAGACCTACTTACCTATTTATCACAACGAAGATCACAACACGGCTGTTTGTGTACCTCTTTGGTTATTTACTCATGTGTTACAATACCTACATTCAAAACAACGCGATGACAGGCCTCGCAATTCGCATTCAATGGATTTAGGCCGATAAAAATACATGCGAATAAAAGTTCGAAGAGATGAATCGACCGTGCGAATAACATGTCACCGCGTGGACTCTCCAAATTGAAGAGCTTATATTTTAATTTGTTTTCACACGCTTTTAGGCGAAATTTATTTCTAGCCCGCACCATACAACATAGATTGGTTCTTATTTAATTCAATTCAATTCCAAATAATGGCTGCTACGCGTGCCAACTGGTCACAGATTGTTTCGCCAGTGACGCGTTTATGGAGAAGGCATGAAGGGAATTATTGAACGGTGTTAGATACTGCAAAATTTTGAACAGCTTTCTATAATAAAACATAAAAATTCTTAAAATACAACTTCTAACGCTACTACAAAGTATATCAAGAGTGCCTATAAAATTTGAAGAGTTCCCTCGATTCCGACGAATTGAGAACCTCCTTCTTTTTGAAGTCGGCTAAAAAGGTTGCTTAATAGAATCTATCAATCTCAATAATTCATCTGATGTTAAGTAACGTTGTAGTCTAGGATGGTAGTGGACTAAATTGGAAAGGGTATGACTGTATAATTTATTCCAATTATAGAGGAATGGGCATTTACACTGCCATACCTACTCTTCTATCGATATCGATTACACGCTACCAGAACGAACATAAATATATACTTATTCCTAAAGTCCGTCTACGTATTGGTATTATTAATCTTTACAGGAAGTATGTAGGTATACTTTTCCCGTGTTTGAAAAAGAATATTGTCAATCATTATATTTCATAACACATCGTAATATCGACAGCGACACCGTATTATTCCGTTGAAGATGAATAATGTTCCATGGCAAATCTTTAGCATTTATGAGTCTGAACATATAATATGGTGAAGGGCTGATATTATTGATGTTGAAGCTCCAAATCTTTGTCAACGTTCAATAAAGATGATGAATTGAATACTTGCAAAAAATTCGAGGAGAGCCGTGTAAAGATTTTTGCAAAGTACGGGACTTTTTTTATTCTTTTTTTAAGAATGTTCTGTTAGTAGTGTTCAGCTATGCTGAACATCCTCCTTACTAATAATATAAATGCAAAAGTGTGTTTGTTTGTTGGGTAGTCCTTCAATTACGCTGCAATGGAGCAACGTATCGACGTGAATTTTTGCCTGATCCTGGGTAAGAGCTAATTAGATTCCCAGAGGCGGCTTCTAGCCCATGTAGCGCCCGTGTGCAATCAATATCTTGGCGCTCTCTGGTAGACGCGCGGCCAAAATGTAATACTTACAATACAAGAATACCGTTTGACTTACAGTTATATTTTCACCAGTGAAAGGAACTTCAGGTGCAAAAAATGGTGCAATTTTAAATGATGTCGGGAAGCAAGCAAGCGCGGCGCGCTCTAAAACCCTGCGTCCGTGTGTAACACACACCCTGCACCATAGGTAAGGCCGGCACTGTACATTACTTTCAGCCAAATCGGTTCATTCGTTGTGACGTGATAGGGTAACAAAGATCATGAACAACCCATTAACGTCTCACTACTGAGAGAAGGGTTATAGGCTAAAGTCCACCACATCACTGGGCCAGAATGCGAATTGGTAGACTTCACACACCTTTTTGAGAATATTATTATGGAGAATTCTCAGGTGTGCCGGTTTCCACGTTTCAGCGCACATAACTCCGAAAGTCAGAGGTGCGTGCCCCCGCTCGAACCTGCGCCCCCCCCGAATAGGAGACCGCAGTCCTAACCACTGGGCTATCATTGCTTCAACAACTGCTTTCGTAACAAAGATACACAAACATATACAATTGCCTAGTGGGAGGCTTTGGCCGTAGCTAGTTACCACTCTACCGTCAAATACGTGCCGCCAAGTGATTTAACGTTCCGGTACGATGGCGTGTAGAAACAGATTAGGAATGAATGCACACTGAAATACCCCTTCCAAGTTAGCCCGCAACCATCTTAGACTGCATCGTCACTTGAGATTGCAGATGAGGACTATCTTGTCATCCAATAAAAAAAAACTTTTGCCTTTATAATATTAGCTTGATAGTGTAAATTCTAAAACCTTTTAAAAGTGCCTTAAAAATATACCTACTCAGACACGAAGGCTTTACGACGGAAATGGTAAATAAAGAAAAATAAAGTTAGTGCTCGCGTCTCGTCCATCACGAACACTTCGATAGCTCAACAGGAGATTTAAAATTCCGATCACGCCCCCACAGCGACTGCACTTTGCATAACTGCCATTGACACTCTAGATGTCGATGCATGTGATCCGTATAACTTAGGTTTCCTTTATTTTTATTAAACCTGACCTGACTTCACTTTTATCTAATTGCCACTTTTACATCGCCGAGTAGCCTTTAACCGAGAATTAAAGATGTTCTGATAGTTTTGTTGTTGAAAAGGTTTAGATTATATTTATTAAAAGACATTGAAGTTTTAATCGCTAGGTTCTCACTACTACATCTATAGGTATCACAAAAATGGTGGAGTTAATGGTGGACGTAATTCCAAAAGCAACGTATTGCACTTAGTACTGGAATAAAGCAATTTAATGGAATTAGAGAGACGGTGTTAGTACGTCGTAGCATTCCGATGCAAGTTGTAATTTGAAACTAGATGTTCATGAGAGGATATGGACTAGATTGCAGTCTTGAAATTACTTTTGAACAAATAAAACAGCTCTGTTCGGAGAAATAGATTGAGACAGAAGTTTCTGGGATTTCAAACATCGATTAATAAGAGTAGGTGAGAACTTTATTTTTTAAGGTCACAATTTCCATTGGAGTTTGAACAGGAACTTGACTAATATTCTTTAAAAAACGAAGTGCGGGTCCTACTCGCGCAATGAGGGTTTCGTAGAAAGCGAGAGTTATATTGATTGTATGAAAAGCTTTTATTATTGAGTTGAAGTCTTCGATCACAAATCTGTGATCGAAGGTTGAAGTAGAAACTAGAAATCGTTACAGCATTAAAGGACCATTGACATTTGTAATCTTTATTTTCAATTTTGTACCTCAAGCCATGAAAAAGGGCCTTGACATACAGCCAGACAGACAACAAAGTGATGCTGTAAGGGTTCCGTTTTTTTTTGTAATTATGACTTGAAGCTGGGCGAAGATTTATGTCAACCAGCAAAACACGGTTTATCCAAAGGAGAGCGCGAAGCGTCACCTAGGGGCTGAGCTCAAAGACATCGGAGGGCAACGTCCTCCTAAGGCCGCGTTTTGCGAGGCTCGGACTATTGCTTAGGATGACGTTGGGAACACAATTAATGTGCTTTATACTCACTCAGCCTCTTCAATCGTCTCCGACATGGCGAGGAAGACACAGTTGAGCAGAATGGTGGCCATGACGAAGTAGTCGAAGTACTGATTGGTGGAGAGGTAGACGCAGGCGCGCCGCACCGGCGACCACGGCGACCACCAGAACAGCGAGCGCGTCGCCGTGAACCGGTGGATGTAGTTCTTGCGGAACCGCTTTGACACCACACAGAAAGTCTGCAACAAGGGACACACGGCGTTAAGCACTGCTTCTAGTAGCCCTTCATTCACAAGCTCAGGGGGCTGATTCTGTAACTCAGTGCCTATCAAAAAATGAAAGCCACTGTCATATATTTTTATCTATTGAAGGTTTACTATGAAATAGTAAATGACACCAAGGACTTTTTTGTAGATGATGTCGCGCCATGTGCCTCGGTTTTTTGCGACATGCAAGGCTTTATGGACCTTACTATCGAGAGTTAATCTCTTACATATATTATACAATAGACGTAATTTTGCATGGCTATAGTTGAGGACTTACAGAGTAACATAGGCTACCCGCGGGATTTTCAAAACCTTACATTACCGAAAAGATTTAACTAAAGAAACCAGTATGCATATTTTTTGTGTTAAGTAATAACACTAATATTTTGACAAACAAAAAACTCAGTAATTATATCCACCTTCAGCGAACAAAATTATTTCTCGCATTCAATTTTGTTAAACAAGTTCAAAGTAACCTGGAAAAGTTTCGTCATTTCCTGTAATGTATTATACCCGTTGTTTTGCTATTTTAGTTGCTTTTACAAATTCGTATTCATTAATATAAGAGCCCATTCGGTAAGGCGAGTCTAAACGTTGCTTAATATCGATATGATAATTAATTAATTACTAGTTGATGGCCGCGACTTCGTTCGCTTAGATTTAATTTTAACTCTCTTATTTTCTGAGATAAAAAGTAGCCTATGTGTTATTCCAGACTTTACTCCATCTCTGTGTCAAACAGCCAAATTGGTTCAGTCGTTGCGACATGATTGAGTAACAAACATCCACAAATATCCATCCATCCATCCAACCATCCAAACTTATAATATTAAAAGGATAGAGATCCAAAATGAAGTTTTGCTTTACAGGCAATGATAGTTTAGGTCTGGAATTTTTATAGGAGTTTCCTCATGCATTAGAGATTTCTATGTACATATGGCGTGCGCAATGAAATACGTGGTAATAATTCAATTCTAATTCTTAATTTCTGTAGTGACTGTTATTGTTATAACACTAGACTAGTCAAGACTACTACTGTACCTAAGCATGAACATTTTAACTTTGGAATAGTAAAGGTAAAGTTAGTTAAATGACAGGAGCGCTCCTGTCATTTTCATACAAAATTTCTTGCTGGCTTGCTTTAATTTTACCTTTACTATTCGAAAGCCAAGATGTTCGTGCTTAAGCTACTGCTGGTTAAAAGTAATACTCCAATTCTAATTGTTAAATTGTTAATTTCTCTAGTGACTCTTATAACAAGTCAAGACTTCTATAGTTCTTTCAATTCCCGACGGCACGTGGCTCATGGTTGTGTGTGTGTCGTATCTGTATAAGTGTGAGCGAGAGCTTGCTCGCGCCTGACCGTTCCCACCTAGACTCCAGGCAGGCACGCACACTTACGAAATGTGTATGTACACGACGTAACCACAAGTAAAACTCACGCGCCCTCGTGAAGTGTAAGAACTATTGGTTAAAAAGCCGATTTTGTTTAGATGAGCTGGTATGAAACAGCAGTTCAGTCTCCAAGGAACGTGACAGTAAGTCGTGGACATAAGAAAGAACATTATAATAGCGGCACACCTGTTAGTTTACCACTATGAAACTCTAACTTAGTAAGCTTGTGTTTAACTTAGTACTTAACTGAACAATGTTTAGGCATTGTCAAAGTTCGCGAACAATACTTATATGAACTACAGTTTCACAGTTCACACCTTGAATATGAGGATCTTGAATAACTTAGTTATCTAGTAAAACCGTCATAAACATGAGTTAGGTTTTGTAAAAACACGTGGGTATTCTTTAAAAAAAAACATAGAATAAAAAAAAGCCTATGGCATTCTTCAGATCTAACAAGCTAACAGACGAACGGACTTGGCGAAATTATAAAGGTTCCTTGTTTTCTTTTTACTACGGAACTCTAAAAACGAAAAAATGAATAAGGTTGTATATCAGATGTCTGTTACTTCTGAATACTGCAGTGGTATTCTCTAAAAATGACTTTTATGCATTTTAACCAAACTCTATAGTACCAGCCAATTAGAGGTCAAAGCGATCGTTACACTGATGCAATCAATTTTGGAGAATATTACTGCGGAATATCTACTGTATTTTACTGTATTATAAGTTACCACGTCTATACAAATAAATAAAAAACAAAGTGTCTGTTTGTAATATCAAAAGAACAGCTTTTTACTAATTGCATACGAAAGTAAATACGCTACTTATAACAAGAAAACAATTTTTAAAATTTTTATCTGTCTGCCTGTCTGTCTGTTTGTTGCCGCTAATCTCGGGAACGGCTGGACCGATTTTGACGGGACTTTCACTGGTAGATAGCTGATATTATCGGGCATAGTATAGGCTACTTTTTTAACCAACTTTCCAAAAAGGAGGAGAAGGAATTGTGTTTTTCTACCTTTGTATATATCAATATCTCCGTGATTTCTTAACCCATTTGCGTGAATCTTTTTTTAATTGAAAAAAAACTCCCATAAAATTCGGCTTCCAAGTCTTCAATCCTGATGCTACAGGGGTACTGCCCACCTAAACTGTGGGGATTTAGGAACGCGGACGAAGTCGCGGGCGTCCGCTAGTATACAGTAAAATACAGTAGATATTACCGGCATACAGCCGGTATATTCGCTAAGATCTCATTATAAGGTACCCATATAATGAGATCTTAGCGAATATACCGGCATAGTGCACGGTCCGTTTTATTAAATTTTTGACTTTCTAATATCCCCTCCTATGACAGCCTCAAAAGCTCAAAGGTAGAGGTTTCTGACTTTAAAATTTCTATACTGATATCGTAGGAGCAGAGGTTGGATATTCATCTTATTTTGCACATAAAGGCTATTTGAAAGGTTGATGGAAAATGATTAATGTATTTATACATAATATATATTTCATGTGAATTAAGCTTGCTTAAATCTTGCTAATCTTATCTTACTAATATTATAAATGCAAAAATGTGTTTGTTTGTTGGTTTTATGATTTGTCCTTCAAACACGCTGCAACACAGCTACGGGTCGATGTGATTTGTGCATGATTATTGTTAAGGACCTGGAGAGTGACATAGGCTACTTTTATATCCGAAAATAGAGTGTTCCAGCGGGATTTTTAAAACCCTAATTCCAGAAGACGTCAGAGGCAAAAGCTAGTAAAATATTTAAACATACTGTTAATTCTCAAATCTTTTAAAAGTCTCTTTAATAGTGCCGGAAAATTAAATAGTTTCCGCGGCATTTTAAACATTAAATCCACACGTATGAAGTCGTATCAGCCAGTACCTATAAATTAACGTTTGTCGGTATAAATGTAGGTTTTAATGAATATTGAATAGACCTGTAAATAAAATAATGTTCAGAACACTCGGTTATTCCGTGAAGCCTAAGCTTTAATATCTGCAATGCGGTTTTTAAACGGCTCTTCTGCCTACACCTAACATTCCTTGCTTTAATATTAAAACGGTTGTATTCTTAATTTTCTGCTAAATTATTTCTAAACTTTGTCCCAACGCCCAGCTGTACGAACAAAAAGCCAAGCGGTTTTCTGAATAAGATACTCACAGCTCCGGAGCCATTAAATGGACTTGTTATTATGCCATTGTTTCAAAAATCCCTCGGATACTAACGAGACAAATTGGATGATTGTATGAATGAATTAATGAGATCTAGTAACTGGGAAACTTCATCTTCATTAAGAGAAGTCTCCCTCGAGTGCTCCCGAGCTAGCATCATACGAACGAAATTGATACGAGAAACTCTAGATTATTATTAAAGCTCATCGATATATTATAATCTATATAATCAACTAGCTAACGCCCGCGATTTCATCCGCGTAGATTTAGTTTTTAAAATCCCGTGGAAATCTTTGATTTTCCGGAATAAAAAGTAGCCTATGTCACTCTCCAGATCCTCAACTATATCCTTGCAAAAAATCACGTCGATCCATCGCTCCGTTGTGGCGTGACTGAAGGACAAACCAAAACTCCTCTCTCCTGCGATTAAGCGAAAAGCTTGTGCTAGGATTGGGTTCGACAATTAGTGCAACGGGTGTGGCTCGAACCTGCGACCTTTCAGTTTTCAGTCCGCACCTTCAACCGATACGCTGTTGAGGATTTTCAATCAACTAGACTTCTTAATTGATAAAAACTTAATTTAAAGACTTAAACTTTAATACTATATTATTTTACTTAAATAACGGCTGTTTAGAGTTTCTGTAAGTGCACATGAACAATTCAACATTAATTGGGTCGACAGTGTTCAAAGTTCGCACGTTATATTGTGCAAACTTGCCGGATTAGAAATTAGTGCGATAGCTCCTTTGTTGGTAGTACACTCTGCACTTTATTTGATTGCAATGCTAGAACTGCTGTATCGAAAGTTTTTTAATTAATTGTTCGTGTTTTTAAGCGAGAAATCACAAAAACAGCACAATATATAGAATAAATGAGGATGCTAGATCCTTTTTTAAGGATCGTATTTATTTATATTTATATTATTATTATAAATGCGAAAGTTTGTATGTTTGTTACTCAATCAGGTCGCAACGACTGAACCGATTTGACTGAAATTTGATTACAGTCTGGAATAGCACATAGGCTTTCTATCTCGGGAAATAAGAGAGTTCCCGTAGGAATAAAAACTTTAATCCACGCGAACGAAGTCGCGAGAATAATCTAGTTTATAATAAAAAAAGAATTATAAAATTCGGTTTAGATTTGACGAAGTTATGCAGCAAAATCAACAAAAACTTTCATCCCCTATCCGGATAAACCTTAATGTTTGTCAGGATAAAAAGATAAAGACATTTTTATTTACATAACAAGCAAGCAGTGTTTATACAACATATTTTGTTCATGTAAATAGTATGTAAGTATTATGTAACTTTAAATTGTGTAAAAATCACTAGCAAACCAAATAAATAAATAAATAACATCATACTTATATCATAAATGCGCAAGTTTTGTTGGTGTTTTCTTCTAAATCGCAATAACAAAGGAAGGAACGATTTTAGCTATATATATAAAATTCAAAGTCCTGACTGACTGACTGAGATATCAACGCACAGCCTAAACTACTGAAGTTAGAAACTTGAAATTCTTACAGTTGGTTCCTTTTATGACGTAGGCGCACACTAAGAAATGATTATTGGAAATTCCACCCCTAAGGGGTTTAAATAGGGGATGGAAGTTTATATGAAACTCCGTCATTTTTCAAGCTGTTTCCATCAAAGTTGGTATTAGAGCTTTCAGTTAAAAATACAGAAGTACGTATGTCACAGTTTTTGAAAATTCCTCCCCAAAATCTAATTCCACGCGGACGAAGTCGCGGGGGCAAAAGCTAGTTTTGGTATAGATGTAGTTAAAGACCTACACGATACTTTATATTCCGGGCAAAAAGTTCCCGCGGGATTTTTAAAAACACCTCGCGGACAAAATCACGTACAACGACTAGTGACAAATGATCTACAAAAGAAGTTTGATAAATGATCGAGGTACGAGTAAGTAAGATATTTTTCACCTCTTATGCTCCAAAAAGGCTCTAAAAGGTGTCATTAGAGCTTAGCTTAGGGGACTCAAGCTTTAAGGTCTAGGGATTAAAGTAATATTTTTTAATTTAAGCCATAATCCACAGCCTACCAAATTAATGTGAGCCTATAAAAAATAAAAAGACTCTAGATGTTCCAGTTTTGAAATAATTTCTTAGAAAAAATTATGATACCTTTCATTTTCATTCATAATTTTTATTTATATTTATTTTTGAAAATGGAACTGAAAAAACGAATTTCTGCACAGGCGATCCTTATGCTGCGGCCACATTAATGGGATATGCCAGTGAACATGGCGTATATCACCATTAACCGTAGGTGTAGCCACGATCTACGGGAAATGGCATTGACAATGCCGTAGAAGTTTGGCATTAAGTCGGGTGGCGGTAAATTTGGCAGATCAAAGAGGTTCAACGGCAGAATTATAGCATTATTAATGCTGCGGCTACATTAAGGTTAATGTCAATGCCCAACAATGCCTTTAACTATGCCATATTTTTTCACTGGTAAACTACGCGTAGAACTGAGTGGCCACACATACGGTAAATGTCTAAATAATGCTATAATTCTGCCGTTGAACCTCTTTGATCTGCCAAATTTACCGCCACCCGACTTAATGCCAAACTTCTACGGCATTGTCAATGCCATTTCCCGTAGATCGTGGCCACACCTACGGTTAATGGTGATATACGCCATGTTCACTGGCATATCCCATTAATGTGGCCGCAGCATTAGACATTTACCGTATGTGTGGCCACTCAGTTCTACGCGTAGTTTACCAGTGAAAAAATATGGCATAGTTAAAGGCATTGTTGGGCATTGACATTAACCTTAATGTAGCCGCAGCATTAGTGATCATTGCATGTAGATTGTAGACCATCATTTCTTTTAATTTCTTCCCGTTGGCAAACGCAGAGATGCATTGAAGTCTGTTCAAAAAGAGAAGCGTAGTGGAATTGGAGGGTACAGCGCTGTATTTAATAACCTTTTTTGTTTAGCGGGTAAAATAATAAATCACAAAAATCATACTGGCTCAAATTATTTGCATGTGTTAAACTATCACATATTCAACAATATGGTATTTGTAGTTTTAGTCCAGCATTTACACAAGCCCTAAAACAAATACATACGTGAAGAGAATACAGCGGGAAGCCGAAAGGATCACCTAGAGATTCCGAAAAATCCTACTTGTGTTTAATGAGGTCTCCACAAATAAAGCATTGCGGGTCGGGATCGGCCCGTTTAGTTTATTGAGGACGTGGGACGTGTTCTTGAACGAGTAAACAAGAAAGCTAGCAGAAAAAATATTCTAAAGTTGACATCTTATCTGAAGCTATCTCGCAGCACTAAAGCTGATTTTTCAATTTTCTGATATGATAATGCCTATTTTCTCAAGACAGAGTAAAAACAAGACAGATTTATGTCAGAGCATATTTGTGTCTCATTTTGACTCTATCTTAAGTCCGAGCTAAGTCAGAACATCCTCTATAGATCTCAGTATAAGACATTTTAAAAAAACAGGATTTTTGAGATAAAACAGAGTTGCAGCCAGCAAATGATCGAATTTTACTTTAAAATATAAGGAGTTTCTAATCATGTTCATAAGGATCGTTGAGTCAATGACCTCACCGTGATTTAAGTACCTTTCTTAAGATTTGTTTAAGAATTCTTGTATTTAGGAGAAGCAAAAGAAAAATTTATTCGAGAGGGTTATGGATTTGATCTAAAATAATACCATTAACCATTCTCATGATTAATTGGCTTGGTTGACATTAATCAATAATTACATAAGTTTATGGGAACCCCCAAGACATAACTAAAATATTTTTAGTCACTTCCTCCATCAGTTAAAGGACACAACAATAACTCTAACATACAATAAATATATCAGAATTTTTATAATTCATTTTTTATCCGACTACGTCAAAAATAAAAGAAAGGGTTATGATTTAAGGGTGATGATGTATGTATGTGTCTTTTTGTATATTCCTCCGTAGCACTTCAACTACTGAGCTGATTTTGATGACTGAGGTATCCATTCGTTATTATAATCCGGGTCACATAAGTATAATCAAGTGGGTCCAAAAAAGATATCATAGCAGCAAGTTCATGTTAATCACTATTAATAGATTTAATATAGAGGTCAGAGTCTGAGAGGGATACTACTCAATTATTGCGAGCCGCTGATTGGTTGCGACTAGCCCATAAATAACAAAACAAGCTATATATTTTTCTTGGGTAGCTAACTAATTGTAGCAGAGACACCAGGGAGGCATGGCACCGTAGTAAGTGGGTCAAGATGTCGCCAAGCCGCATCTCGTATGAAAGAGGTAAAACGAACCCGGTGTTTTCATGCGTGAAAAGAGGTTGTGTGAATGCAGTTTTCTTTGCTCACCGTCCAGCTTTCAAATCGAAGTTAGTTGTGAAGGGCAATGGATTTCATAGCTTAAAATGTATGACACGAGGCTAAAATGACGTAATGTCTGCTTGCGTTTACGTACGAAAATATGTATGAAGACCAACCTATGCGTGTAGATTGTACTCGTAATTTTGTCCATACATACGCTAAGCGCTGTACGAAAGTGTACTTACTTCACTGTTAGCGATTCCTTATGAATGCGAAAGAGTATTTGTTTGTTTGTTTCGCCCTTCATTATGCAACAACGGTGCAAGTAACGAAATGAAGTACCTTTTTGCAAAGATACAGTTGTGGAGCTGGTAAGTGACACAGACTATTTTTAATTTTTAAGCTATTGCATAGCTTCTATCGCGGGCCTTGAGCGTGGAGACCGATTCCAGAAATTCCGTAACGAAAATAACCTGACACGGGACTCCTCTCACCGCTAGATGGAGTTGATAAAAAATGCTATGCAATAGTTTTACCGCGGTAGTCCCCGAGTGCCACATCGTCGCCCCAGTTCAACAAGGTTCTATCTAGCATTTTGCCAATTTTCGAGGTTTTTGGTTACGCTGGTAGAATATTTTTTTGTGCTTCTTTCTGTAAAAAAATCTTTCAAAAATTTTCATTCTGTAATGAGATATTATCAAAACAACGAAGTTCTATCTGCATTTTGCCTGATTTTGAGAGTCACAAGGTTCTAAGTGAAAATTGTATGGCAGGTAGAACTTTGTTTTCCAATTATGGGCAATAACTTGTAGTGGCCATATTAATTAAATTTTAAAGTAAACATTATTTATATGTATAAAAATTGAAATTTAATGTCTGGCCAAGCTATACGAAAAATAACTGCGCAAAAGTACTTGATATTAACAAAATTATTAATATAATATAATTAAAAATTTCGTTATTTTTATGTCACGATTTATTTGTTTACGAATTTTTACCCCAATCTTACTATTTAAAGAGCCAATGAGTAAAAATGCTTTTAAAATAGGGCTACTCCAATATCCTTAAAGCATTAAAAAATAAATCGGCCATATTGTTTCGCCAGACGAAGATGTTAAATGTGCGCGTCAGTTTTGAAAAAATACAATAATCAAGATTTAATGAGGTTAGAATTATATTTTATTACTATTAAACCATATTTGTTAACGAGTGTATTCATAGTGTAATTAAAAGTATTCATCAGCGTCTAATTATAGTAAATTACCGAGTTATAAGCTAAACTTAAATATGTGTTACATTTGTGTTATTGTAACACATATTTTTGTGTTACGTATCACATAAAACCTGTAAAGCCTCATTCATAATGGTAATAAAACTGAATTGATGAAAATAATAATGTATTTATGTGTGGTTCTAAGTACAGCAAAAGCTCCTTATTCGCGCTTCCTTCATTCGCGTTTTCACTATTTACCAAACCCAATATTCTCTGTAAACGCGTCGTCAAATGGACTAATAAAAAGTAAAATAGACTTTATTACAAATTGTTAAATGATATCGTCGCTGTTGGTGTTGAAGGAGCTTTTAAAAACTGCCACACCACTTTTAAAAACCATCACACGCCAGCCACGAAATTAGTGGTTCGGCCGTGGTGTAACGGTTAACACACTCGGGCGCGATTCCCAGAGAGATGTGGGTTCGAATCCCGCCGGCCTCGGAATTTTTGATATCTATATTTATAAAATTCAAAGTCCTGACTGACTGACTGAGATGAAATTTTTACAGTTGGTTCCTTTTATGACGTAGGCACTAGACACTAAGAAAGGATTATTGGAAATTCCACCCCTAAGGGGTTTAAATAGGGGATGGAAGTTTATATGAAACTCCGTCATTTTTCAAGCTGTTTCCATCAAAGTGGGTATTAGAGCTTTCAGTTAAAAATAAAGAAGTACGTGTGTCACAGTTTTTGAAAATTCCACCCCAATACCTAAATCCACGCGGACGAAGTCGCGGGGGCAAAAGCTAGTGTATTTATAAATCTATTATGACACAGACTACTTTTTATTCGGGAAAGATAGAGTTCCCGCGGGACTTTTAAGAAACCTTGTTTCAAACTCTTAATCAAGCTAACACTGTAATTCATTCCGAGTGTGCAGTACTCGTATCTATTGTGTTAAAATAATACTTGTATCAGCACCACGTCAAATCAACTCACTCAATACATTAGCGATCCCTTTGTTACACGTTGTCCGTGTTTTGTATCAATATTTATTACTGAAATGCCAAAGGTTACTGAATGCTCGTGGGTCAGTGTTGCCACCTCGAAAATTATTTTGTCACTAGATTCAATGTAAAATATCACCAGATTTTAAAAAAATTGGATGAAAAAAAAAACACCAGAAGTCGCTAATTATTTTATAAGTACTAAATAAGTATGAATAAAAAACTCACTGTCAAGATTTTAGAAACGTCATAATTACGTTGATCTGTAACCTCCTCAAGATCAACTCATAAATTACGTGACCATGGAAAAACTCTCAGATCAATTTACACCTTAAATTTTGATGATACTTGTACAATATATGGGTAAGGCCGTAGATTTTGCCACTTTGTAACATAGAGTAACATAGACACTCCTATGTTACGGTAACGTAGAAGTAACGTGAAAGTAACACAGTATTTGTAAGGCTGATTACATAACGTACTTATTTTAACCGACTTCAAAAAAGGAGGAGATTTTTGTAATAAACTTGTAAGTATAGCATTTTTTATAATCGCCGATCATTCAGAGATAAGAGAGAGAATTCAGTAATAGGCAAAAATATATTTTTTTAAACTATGATAAATGGAATTTAGAAACCAAAACTCTCTGTCTGTTTATGAAATAAAGTACATTATTCTGATTATTACGAAGATGAGTTTCAATTAACTCATTTTCTTTTAAACTCATTCTTTATTTAAAAGAACTATTTGAAAAATCCGCTCCTGGCAGAATGTGTACATTAACCTTTACAACACTTCAACGTTACTGAATTACAATCAACGTTACCAGTAACATAGAAGTCACATAAAAGTAACGTCGAAGCGTAATTTTTGAGGTTTTAAACAGGAATAATTACTAAATGCGAGACGATTTTAGTCAAATACACATTATCATGTTTTTATAAATCACTTTAGCTAAGTATAACACATACATGTGTGCAATAAAAACTGTTATTTACCTTTAAAATCAGCAAAATTCTCAAAAAAAAGCTGCTGACGAAACACACGCGCACACCTTTGATAAAATTCCACAGGCTAGAAAATGGCGGTTTCTTTTTTTTTATTTCGTTGCCGGAATCTTTAGTGTGGCCAGTGCCATTATAAAATACTACCCTAAAGTTATTGAATATTTAGATGCCCAATTTTGGTAACATACAAAATAGTAACGTAATAAGTGAAAATAAGGAGACAACATTTTGAATTGCGATAAAACATTTAAAAACGCATATTTAAATACATGGAACCCAGGATGTAATTGCTTAATCTATTCACATTTCAGATATTCATAGTAATTTAGGACTTTAAATAGAAATAATGTAGTAATAACGAGCCAAATATTTGACTGGATCAAAAAGACAGCTTATTTTGGGCAAAATTTCGGGGTAAGGTCAGTTTTAAGTCATTGAATTTTTTTAAATATACGACATACATTCAGTTTAAGAATGCACTATAGGAGTTTAAGAACTACCTAACCTAATTAGGATACTTGCATAACAATTTACGCAGTACTTCGATTTTTAATACGCATGTCAAGTTAAGGGACATTTTCTTTTTACAAAAAGTGGCAAAATCTACGGCCTTACCCATATATGTGCATATAAATGTATAATTATAATTAAAAAATAAATATAATTATGAAGATAATTTTGCCGCAGTTGCTAACAAGTTGTCCTAAATTACGTTACGTAGTATGTATTACTTCTATGAGAAAGAATATAGAATAAAGAAAAGTTATTTAGAAAACGAGCAAACTTGACTATGACATTGACAGATTAATGTCATAATCAAGGTGGTTGGTTGGGTATTGCATTTCTGCGTCATTACCTACACACAACAAAGCATTTTTTTAAAACGCTTTTAAGGTTCTTCCCACTGAAATAAGTATTGCCAGATGCTGTATCAAAAATCGCCAAAAAACACTAAAAATAAATTGTCGCTAAATGATGAAAAATTATCGCTATAAGCTCTGAAAAATCACCAGATCTAGTGACAAAATCGCTAAGGTGGCAACACTGTCGTGGGTGGAGACCATAACAGGGAGATAATATATTGTTACGAACCAAAATGACACTGAGAATTTCATTCATCACTGGTCGTAAGGGCCGATATCAACAATGTAAAATAAGTCTTAACCCGAGCGTATTTTGGCATATTTTCAATTCAAAAACTGTCAGAATGCCCAATTTATCCCTCGGTTAAACGTCACTCGACGTTGGTGACATCGGCATTTAGTTTCTAATGCGATAGAAGTCTAGGGATGTAAAGCGGTAATATTACTTTCGTAAAATTCGGTAATTTACCATATTTTACGTAAAATATAAATAAATTACGTAAATTACGGTAAAATTGGGTAAAATACGATTTATCTCTCTAACAAAACTATTGTGACTAGGGTTGCCAGACGTCCCGTATTTCCCTGGACATCCCGTATTTTAGACATAGTTTAAAATGTCCCGGCGGGACTGACTCTGTCCCGTATTTGAACCGTACTTCGTTTTTCATTATGAAATCGATTTTAATTACGATTATAATTACACAGTCCTACAACGAAATTCCTTTTTGAAGTTCAAGTAACGTTTCTCCTAGATTTTTGTGAGTTGAGGAAATATTTTTTTTTATTTTGCAAAATTTTTCTACATGAATATAGCATGACGGTGATTTTCATTTAGTTAAACTTATAATTATGATATAAAATGAAGTTTGTCTGATCGGATGGATAATTGCCCTGTTTATTTATTAAAAAAATATATAGATTTCTTTGAGTTCTTAGAAAATCTTCAACAAAACGCAGCTACTATGCGCGTATACGTGCTAGTAGTAAGCATAATTAGGTAATGAAGGTATTTAAGTTTTTTTAACTTTTAAAAAGAAAAAGTTCCTCAAGTTGCACTAGTATTTTAAAATGTTCCTCTTGACTAACTATTCGGATACTAAAAATAATACTAACTATCCAGCTTTTTCTTTACTTCTGGTTGTTTTTTTTTTCTTGAATACCCCAATACATTCTTGATTTTTATAAATGTGTATTGTGAAAAATTCTGATGTATTCTGATGTGATAGAGCCAAACTGACTTCAGATTCGTCATTAGGAGATTCCAAAACCCAAGAAATCAGCACTGACATCAAAAAAGGAAAAAATAATAATTTGTAGGTGTGTTATTGTATTGACGTTTACAGATACCCATGTTCAAACAAATAAAAATATGTTAAAACTGACTCGATCCTCGGAAAAATATTAAAAAAAATGACACTAAATAATTTTGTTTTTTTATTTGTCCCGGGTAAAAAACTGAAATCCCGTATTTTTTTGCCCATTTGACCATTTGTCCCTTATAGGCTGAAAAAAAATCTGGCAACCCTAATTGTGACCCACACTTTTGCTTGATTTCGTGGCATAATTTACTAAATGCACGTATAGTGCAGTCAGTCAAAACAATTCAACTGATCGCCGATCGGCTTGCCGAATGCTCACTGTTCAGTCGGAATGGCAACAGCGCAAAACATAAA
Source organism: Hipparchia sbordonii (assembly GCA_038048805.1). NCBI lineage: Eukaryota > Metazoa > Arthropoda > Insecta > Lepidoptera > Nymphalidae > Hipparchia > Hipparchia sbordonii. The sequence goes on from CM076113.1 coordinate 3,984,489, forward strand.
GGCAAACTGCACTAAACGGCAACGTCGCATCGTGCGAGTCGCGCCGCGCGACTCGCAGTACGTATGTTTCAACTACACGCTCGTCTCACCCCCTCGCCATACTTTTCAGCATACATACGTAGCCGGTAATTTTACCGTAATATATATAAATTACCGTAAAATATCCGTATTTTACAAGCTTTTTCGGTAAAATTACGTAATTTTGCAACCGTAGATAGAACCAGGATAGAACGATTGAATTAAATAGAAATAGAAGAGCCCGTCCGAATGTTCACAGTTGTACTAGCAATTAATTAAATGACAGCCAACGCTTAGCAACCTCTTAGATACAGTCATTGTACGTAAGTTGACACTTTTAAGAAGAAATCGCACCAACGAGTCGTAGTTACGGTTGCAAAATTACGTAATTTTACCGAAAAAGCTTGTAAAATACGGATATTTTACGGTAATTTATATATATTACGGTAAAATTACCGGCTACGTATGTATGCTGAAAAGTATGGCGGGGGGGTGAGACGAGCGTGTAGTTGAAACATACGTACTGCGAGTCGCGCGGCGCGACTCGCACGATGCGACGTTGCCGTTTAGTGCAGTTTGCCTTTATGTTTTGCGCTGTTGCCATTCCGACTGAACAGTGAGCATTCGGCAAGCCGATCGGCGATCAGTTGAATTGTTTTGACTGACTGCACTATACGTGCAATTCGTAGTATGGAAGGGCCTTCGGAAGGGCCGATTCATACTCCCTATACTCCGTTCCCAAGTCCCACTGACTTAAGAACCTCCTCCTTCTTTTTCGTCCGTTGAAAAATAAAGGTTTTTTCATATGAACGAAGTCGCGGGCAAAAGCAACTTTTAATAATATATGACAATACTCTGAATGTAATCATTTACATAAAAATATGTTCTTAGCTTCCAGAATAAAGCGTAGCGTTCTTTAATAAAATCGAAAAGCCCCGCCGACAATATGGAGTTTGTAAGGGACAGGCATAAGAAAAAGTCGTTCATAATATTATTTGGGATCTCTTGTATGCGTATGCCCCTTTCAATGATTTTATTATTAGGATTAGGGTTGCCAGATTTTTTTTCAGCCTATAAGGGACAAATGGTTAAATGGGCAAAAAAATACGGGATTTCAGTTTTTTACTCGGGACAAATAAAAAACAAAATTATTTAGTGTCATTTTTTATTATTTTTTATATTTTTCCGAGGATCGAGTCAGTTTTAACATTGTCATTCTGACACTAACACTGTCATTGGTCGATGCGGGCTGCGAGTGCAAGTTAGTAGCAAGACGAGTACGTTTAACGAACGTTGCGTGTGTGAATACGTAGATCGATTACATAATGAAAAACGACGTACGGTTCAAATACGGGACGGAGTCAGTCCCGCCGGGACATTTTAAACTATGCCAATACGGGATGTCCCGGGAAATACGTCTGGCAACCCTAATTAGGGTCCACGTCAGAACCTTTTTAAGAAACCAATCTACTGTCCATGGTAAGTCACGTATCATCGCTGAATTACTATGGACAGTAGGATATTAAAGCCATTTTGATAAAGCTTCTGATATTTTTCGTACCATACCATTATGGATGCCACGCAAAACGCAATGCGTTTCCATAGAAGAGCCTTTAATGCCGAGTTAAACAAATCACCGTCTTCGCGAAGCTGTTTCACTTGAACTCAATAATTTTCGTAAGAAACTATGCAAGTTGAGGAAACGTGGTCTGAGAAAGCACAAAATAAGCCGCAAAGTTACCAGACGATTTACTCTGTACTTTCCGTTCAGGAATAAAACAGATTTTTCCAAGCGTAAAATGTCTTTGCTTTGAGTCGATAAGTTATACAGTATGCTTGAGACGCTTTGCAGAAATACCTCGTTATTTGTGTTGGTGTATCCAGGCTCTATTATAAAGCTGTGCCGAACATTTAAAGGATTCCTAACAACATTTTGCTTAAGTCGCAAGTTAGGTTTACAACAAACGTAAAAATTCTTTTTACATAAAAATTCTTTTCAAAAAACCGACTTCAAACGCCACTACAAAGTATAAAAATAATTTGATTTTGTACACGTTTGTTGAAGTCGGGCGGCTTAAATAGAAACGATGAAACTGATACGCGATGCTCGCCCGATTTCAATAAACGTGTCTCTTATATATCACCATAAGGTAAGCGTCGCGCATCGATTTCCTCGTTTCTAGTTAAGCCCGCCCGACTTCAACAAACGTGTACAAAATCAAATTATTTTTATACTTTGTAGTGGCGTTTGAAGTCGGTTTTTTGAAAAGAATTTTTATTTTAAGCTTTTTAGTGTAGCTTGTTCCTGGTCTCTTTCTCCCCTCCCTCCAACCCTACGGTACTAATGTAGTATATACTTGGTATCTACAGTACTTATTAACAATACACAATTTCTAAAGAGCTAGGACCAGGAGCTCCATGATGTAGTCCATGCTTGGTACCAACAATATCAATTCGAAAGCGACAGTTCGTAATTCCTCCAACCCTGCAGCATCAGGATTGAGGAGCTAGAACCTTGAACTTTATGATGTAGTATATAATCGGTACCAATAATATCAATTCGTAAACGACAGTTCCTAAATCCTCACAGTTTAGGCCTACCTACCCAATACTGATGCTGCAGTACCCCTGCAGCATCAGTATTGAAGAGCTAGGAGCTTGAGTTCTACGATGTAGAATATGCTTGATACTAACAATATCAATCCGCAAGCGAAAGTTCCTAAATCCTCACAGTTTAAGTGGGCAGTACCCTGCAGCATCAGGATTGAGGAGCTAAAACCTTGACCTCGATGGTGTAGTATATGCTTATTACATACAATAACACTTCATGATTAGCAGTTCCTAAATCCCTATAATTTACATGGGCAGTAGCCTGCAGCATCAGGATTGAGGAGTAGGACCTGGAGCTCTATGATCTAGTATATGCTTAGGCCAAGCATACCAATTCGTAAACGACGATTCCTAAAGTCCCATAATTTAGGGGGGAAATACCCCTGCAGCATCAGGATTGAGGAGTTGAAGGGAAAAATTTTTATGGGACCATTTCGCGAGCTTCCTCTGTCGATTAAAAAAAAATCTCGTGAATCGGTCTAGAAACCTCGGAGTAATCGGTGGACATACATAGAAAAAAAAAAAAAAAATATACCGGCCGAATTGATAACCTCCTCCTTTTTGGAAGTCGGTTAAAAACCGACTTCAAACGCCACTACATAGTATATATATCAATTGTGCCTATAAAATTGGAAGAGTTCCGTCGATTTCTCCAGGATCCCATCATTTTCTAGATACTGGGTACTGGGGACATTAGGTGTATAATTGAATAGGGTAAAGATGCCGAATATGAGATACCATTTACATATTCGGCCATAAAAAATAAATTATTGCACTAATGACAATGAAAATTATTTATAGGTTTTTAATATGAGATAGTATAGATTCAGAGAAAAAGGAAAGAAATCAATTCAAAAAACTTTTTATTGGCGATATTTATTAATCTACAACATCATACTACTAAATAAAAAGGTTTTAGTAACAACTTAATAATATGTACATTAAAATGTGCTTGTGCTAAGTGCTTGATGTTCTTCAGATGTAGATGTAACCCATACAATCGTTAGTCCAACTTTACAATATTTTTCTATTTTTGCTTCTAAATAGTCAGAAAAAGCTGGAGGTTATCCCATGAAACTTGACAAATACTTCTGCATTAGCATCTTTTTTGACATAACGTTCTAGGATACTCTTAAGAACATCGAAAGTTTTGACGCTATTAGGTAACATATTTGTTTGCTTCGCACTGCACTCACGGCCCGTATTATGGCATCGTGGTCTTAGGACTTCTTTGATCGACGGCATCTAGAAAAAGAGGTTTTTAAATAGTCGTATCTCTATACATCCTAATATGGGATATCTCATTTAAGGAGCCCCCACGTGTCTCATATTAGGAAAACACCCAAATTTAAAAACTAGGCTGCCTATTATTTCTTGACGAAGAAAATACAACTAAACTGCAAATGCATTGTAAAATTAATCATATAACTGATACAATGACTGTAAATTTAAATCATTTAGTGTGACTATAAAGTTGTAACATACTTCGTCAATATTTGGTGTCAAAAATCGAGTTTTGTGGTTTCGTAAAAATCCGCACGTACACAACCTGACTTCGCCTCGAACTGGGAAGCACCAACACATGTTTCGGTCTGTTGCCACGCGGCTTCTGGTGACAGTATCGCCAAATGGCTGCGGCGATTAGTTTCGCCAAAACCTAACTATCTCATATTTGGCAACTATCTCATATTCGGCATCCTTACCCTATATATTTTTAAGGGCAAGCGCGCCAGTATTTTACTGTTGAATCACAAAATGATGAGCCGAGAAAACTGCATTCATACAAATCTATTCACGGAGGGAAAACGCCACGTTCGCGTAACCCTCTTTCATGCAAGGTCCGGCTAGTTGACATCTTGACCTACTTACTTCACGTTATGCCCTCCTGGTACGAGTACTTTTTACCTTAGGATTTTTTCCTCTCAAAGCGGTTAATTTCCAGATTGCTGGAAAAGTTAGTAAATAATTTTATTAAATTTTAATGTTACACAAAATTATGGGACCATTTTTTCTTTACCCTTCTTTAATTCTTTAGCACTGACGAAACAGGTGCAGCAAAAAATTGACTTAACTTATGAAAAACAGAAGAATTCTTACTTACATATTCTCTATAATTCTTCTGCTAAAATAGAGGTGTTTTGACAGTAAATAAGTGAATGTATGGTTGATAATAATTTACTCACAAAAATGCATTTCTGTATCTACTTTCCGAATAATAGGTATGAGAGTTGAAACAGTTATACAGAACATGTACAACAACTTCAAGAGATAAAACCGGAGATCGGACTACTGCTTTTACCGGATTTCAATTAAATATAGGCTTTTATGGCGTACTCAAGGAACATATTAAACTAGTTACGTAGATGTTTAGCAATAAGAATGATGGCGTAATAAAGGTTTATTCGAGCTAAATCGGAGACAACAATTAATCTGCCACAATCTCGTAACAGTTTAGCAATAATTTACCATGACGCGATGTCGCATTGCCGGCGAATGCCGGAAAACAGGAAAATTGTATGCTATTCCACCACATTCGCTAAATCCATTTCACAAATCGGTAGAGGCATTGTATTGTGTAACGCCTACGTGCAAACACGGAAATAATTGCCAATCACACTAACAAAGGAAACATTCGTTAGCCTTTCCGTTCATACATATTACTCAAGATATGGTTTATTGATATACCTTTGTTTATAATTATTGTTACAAAAAAGGTGTGTACTAACCAACAAGACTTATAATTGAGACTCTTTCATCCAAAACTTGCGACTATAAACGACGTTAAAGATCAACATTGGGTATTTCACAAAAAAAAATTTATATACTTAAAATAAAGTTTTTTAATATTAAAATATAATGTAATTTTTGTTTTTTTTAATATCTTAACTAGTCTCGAAAATATAGAGCTTTAAAGTATCCTATTAGACAGAGAAAGCGCTACTAACATGTGGCGTCACAAATGCACCATACACTATATCGTTTTTTACAAATGTTATTCTTACATGTTAGACTATAGATTGTAATGAATGAATATCTACATTACGACAACAGTAAAATATCCAATTATGCGTACCCCAAAAGAAGCAGTCGGGTAAAAAAAAAAAATTCTCTTGACAGATTTTGCACTTCATGATTATAACGGAATATAGTGAACAGTGTGGTAGGTACATTCAATTCTGAGCCACAGCTCAGTAATTCGTACCGAATACATTTACTTCGCGGTAAGGCTTTGCGTAAATTGCTCTGCGGTAAGAGTTTGCTCGAAAGCTGGAAACCCAGGAACTTAGTTGGAAACCGCTGACAAATGCTGAGTGAATCTTTAACCCTGTAAACCTTTACATGGTTTACACTGACATAATAATACTATAGACTTCGGGTCTGAAATGCTGAAAATTGTCCGAACCGAATGAAAACCAAAACGCGAAAAAGGTTTCCAATCGTACTTCACTAAGTATCCATCTGTCTTTTTCTAACACGCTACGCGCGTATAAGACAGAGGGAGTTCAATATTTTTTTCAAGTTGATCGCATTTAGCTCGGGCACGCTCGGGCTGCCGCGTGAGCAAATGAAAGCAAATTATTGCAAGCAAAATTAGGCTGTATAAAAATGGTCTAAGACATAAATTACAATGTTTGCTTATAAAAATACACATGTACACTCAAACCTTATATAGGTTTTCTCGGCACACTTTTTTCGTGAATTTTGCATTACACCCAAGGTCCAAGTATTATTATGTCAATGCCTTAGACAACATATTTTCTTTGTGCATCTACACACTACTCCTGATTCTTACGTGTCCAAAGACCATGAAAATCGGTCCAGCCGTTCTACAGTTATAAGTGTTCGAACAAACCCGACTTTGTTTTATAGTATACGGGATAAAAAGTATCCTATGTCCGTCTCCTGGTTCTAAGCTACCTCTCCACCAATTTTCAGCCAAATCGGTTCAGCCGTTCTTGAGTTATAAATAGTGTAACTACCACGACTTTCTTTTATATTTATGTAGATGTATTTGCCATTCTAGTCTCTAACTTGCTTGAAGGCAGCAAATCTGCACTGGCCAACGTTGTATGTAGACTATGGCACTATGGCCTAAGCCCTTTTCATTCGAGGGGGGAGACCTTCTTCTTTTCTAGCTTTTGCGAAGTCGAGTAAAAAAGGGTATTTTATTTGTATTGACTTGTTATAAGAGACACAAGTTGACCTACCTGAAATAAATAATTTTGAACTCCATATTATTCACTTAGTAAACACCGTCACAAATTCAAATAAAAATGACGAATATAAATTATATTTTGCGTTGATACGTTTTTAGAACACTGTGTAAAAATACCTTTCCATTTCCGGGCAGTTTTTCCGACTCTTTTACTCTTTTGGGAGTGAGAGAGGGAGATGTTTATTAAGAGATAGGCTCGAGTATTGAATACCAGACTTTCTGGGTTATTTATGATGTACGTGTCTGTACGTAAAAAGGTAAAAACTGCGAGTATGTGAAGCCAGGCTATAAAAAGATGCCCGCAGGCTGTAAACTTTCGGTTGACATAAATGAGAAAATGTTGTTTTTGCTCTTACTTTATATGTATATAGATGCGGTATTTTTACCTATATCATCCGAGTATGCACAGGTAGACCACTTATTGTTACTTTTTGTTGTAAGATATATCAACTTAGATGGTTCTTTTTTTTTGATAGGCGTGAAAGGACTTTATATGCTATTGTTGGTTCTTTTACGCGTCATTATTGCACCTACTGTTATGAGCAATAGCATGAATCTGTTGTTGTATCCTTACTAATATTATAAAATGCGAAAGTGTGTTTGTTTGTTGGTTTGTCCTTCAATCATTTGCACTTTGCACTAGGACTACCGACGACATCAAACAAGTTGCAGGGAGTCTGGTGGAAAGGTTTGAACGTTGGTTACCACTCTACCGTCAAATGGTGCGATTAAACGACGCGCTGTAACACGAGCCGCGCCGCGCCACACCATCCGTGAAGGCGCGGCTCGGCTTAATGCGGACGCAAGCCAGCTCGTTTAAACGACGCGGGGTAGCACGATCCTAAGCAAGCCGAGCCGTCCGTGGAGATGCGGCATCAGCGGCAACACATTGCGTTGAACCGCGCTGTCCGCTTGTTCGTTCTGCAATATGGATAAACGAAAACGCCTTGCTGCAGCAGCAGCTACTGTTATTTTGCTCGGTGGTGACGTGAATTGGCCACCAAGGTCTTGCGATTTGTCGCAACTAGACTATTCTTTGTGAGGTTTTCTAAAGTCGCAGGTCTATGCCAAAAAGCCACAATCGACCCATGCGCTCAAAGTCAACATAACCCAAGCCATAGCTCAAATTCAGCCAGATCTATGCGCGAGAGGCATTAGAAATTAGACCTCTCGAATCCGTGCCACTGTACGAAGCCGCGGCGGATATTTGAACGATGTTCATATTCAGTACATAATGGCATACATGGGCCTTTGAAATAATGAAAGAACTTCGTTAAAATCTCACACACATCTTGTTTTATTCCATTTCAAAATCTATCCGCCCTTATTGGAAACCCCTTTATGTAATTAATTTTATAAGTAACCATTTAATTTTAAAGTTTAAAATGTGAGAGCATCGACAGTAAACAAACTGTCCTGCAGTTTGACGGTAGTATTTAGTATAGATAAATATTGTCAATTCTTCTTTAATAAATAAATCTCGTACAAACCCAATTCAAATTAAAAACGTCGCTAAATAAAAACGTCGCTAAAAAGCAAAATGAGTCTTCATTCGTCGCGCGCTCTGTGCCATCTGTTTAGACGGCGCGTATTAACACGAGCCGAGCCTAGATGGCGGATCCGTGTCCGTAGAGAGCGTAGTTGTTTACACGGCGCGTGGCGCGCCGAGTCACGCGCCGAGCTAGGCTCGGCTCGTGTTATAGCGCGCCGTTTAACCACGTCTAAAGACGTGCCGCCAAGCGATTTAGTGTTCCGGTACGATGGTGTATAGAAACGGATTAGGGGGTATGGGTTGAATGTACACTGCTACACCCCTTCCAAGGTATCCCGCTACCATAAGACTACATCGTCACTAACCATCAGGTGAGATCTTATTCAAGGACTATCTTGTCGTCCAATAGAAAAAAATATATATAAGTGACACAAGACCGAGGCAGGGAAAGTCCACCAGTGGTGGACGTCTATCGTTTGACAAAGAAAAAATATTTTCGCAAATCAAGCTCGCCTACCTATTTATGAAGAGTAAAGAACAAGAAATGTTATTTTTATAAAGAAACGAGCAATCACATTTTCCAATCTATTTCATCAAGAGGAAAAAGACACTTATTTACATCCAATACCAATAATCGTAACTCCAGAAGCCGTCTTACAAAACGTGAAAAACGGTTCCAAATTATGATATTGAATGGTGAAATCCTTATTGAAACGTAGATGGGCCCATTCCGTTGCAGACAATTCGTACCTCGACATAAGTTTGCTATCTCGAGTGAAATGAAATTTTCCTTCCGCGACCTTTATAAATTATACCAATAATTCCAACTGACACCTGTGATACTTTTATAGGTACATTCACTCAAGTCATAGGTCGGCATATTAAATGTTGTGTGAAATAAATCTTCTCGTTTCATATTTAGTTTTCATAATTGGAGCATTCAATCAGTCAGTATAATGTGACTTTTTTTTTAAAGAGGAGAAACATAAGAAATTAAAAATAACGCCTTTCGACATTCAAGAGGTCATTGCCATGAAAAGCATTGTGAGAAAAGAAAACTTCCGTCACAATCGTGATTACAGTCAAAAATACAATTATTACTATACTGTCAACGGTACCATATTATGACGTCATTTTGTAACGGTCGACGATGGCCAACTTGAATTGAACGGCTAGTACATGTTTCATACATATCAACAAGCGTGGCTGACTGTCGAACGTCTAGTACTGTATTACATCGATGTGTATTACAAACTATCAATAAACCGTTTGCATTCCAGAGCTCTACAGTTGGTCCGCCAATTTGTTAAGAACAAAGAAACCCGAACTGAATCGTTTTCACGCTACTTTATTATTTATTCCTCATTCCTTTCTGTACGTCTTACGTTGTTTCTTACATCAACTGTACTTCGTACCTACATAGATAGACGTAATTCTTTTTACAGTTTCAATCCCTACTCTAACTTACATTTTAAATATCAAATACCTATACGCACTAAAAAGAAAAGTGTTTTGTCAACGCCGCGAAAGAATGGCTAGCTAGAAAAAAATATATTCAAAATTCAAAGAGCTCAGACGAATCTTGAAGATTTTATGGGCCCAAAAACCCATTTCGTCAGCGATGGACTGAGATGAAATACATGAATTAATCCACTTGAATACAAGTACCTACCATAAATGTTTAATTTTAATTTAAAATGAGAATTATACGAACACGAATTATTGTTTCAGCGGGCACCGGGCAGGCCACATTTATTAATTGGCACGTAATTGACACGAAGCGTGTTAATTTCGTAAAGCCTTATATAGGGAAAACTACCCAATCAATTGCACTACAATACAAAAAAAATCCTCAGGTGTTAAATATTTCCTAGTTGTTGATAAAAAATAATTGAAAAACTTTGAATTTTTTTTATTTAAATAACAGGTTTATTGACTTTATTGTTGTTTTTTTTTTACATAAAACTTGTAATTACAAAATTTTATGCACAGTGTATGCAAAATCTTTGAAAAGTGAACACAACGTGCAAGGTTACTTACGTTGTAAATTGTAATTATACATCGATATTGTAATATTTTGTTTTCAAAAGAGCAGCTGCTGAGTTTCTTGGTGACTTTTCTCAGTAGAATCTGCTTTCCGAACCGGTGGTAGTCTCGACGTGCCATAAGAGATTGGTTATACAAGGTGTTAGTTAATGTCCCTATCCTACCGAAACCCATAAGTTGGGGTCGGTGTATAGATACATGAAAAAATATCATGAGACGTGTAGCTCATATCCTGGCCAAGTTATGAGGACTTCAAAAATTCACCATAAATGTTTAGGTGGCAACCTTTAAAACAGCTGATTCAATGGCAATGAACTGCCAACGATAAAACTATGAATGGATGTTTGTAGGCCTACAACGTACTACTTGCTATGCTATAACGTTGCGATAAAATATTCCAGATGCGATACCTAACCATTAATCGGCATGCAATTAAATCTGTAAACCTGTAGTATTGTTCAGTAGAGTGAAAACCGATTAGAAATCTCGTATTTTTGCAAGAATATTCCCGACTACTTTCGGACTCCATAAGTTAAAGTCCGTACCTACGTAATCCATAAAGTGACTGCCGCCTCTTTATTTGCAGGTAATTAATATCTCGCGTCGTGGTTTTGATTAACAATGACTGTATGTGAATGAACGAATGAATGTGTGTGATATTTTTAATAATAAATCAATTGCAAAACGATACAATAATTATTATTATCGCTTGCAGTACAGTGCAAGCATATTACTAGCATTTGTAGTCGAAAGCGAGCGGTGTCCGGCGTAGTGATTTGCACCGGCGGCGCGGAGAAGTGATTTTTCACCGGAGAATCACCGGTGACTCTCCGGTGAAAGTAATCGGTATTTAACCGATTATTATTGAATCATAACTCAAGTAATTTAATTTAAATAAAAAGAAGTTTGTTGAGGAACATTGTTAATTATTAACTTAATAACATTTATTCAAATACAATTACTTTATCATTATTTCCTACCTCCTTAAATAATAATTATCATAATAAAGTAAAATATTTTTTTTCTTAATATTTTTTTTATTTAAAACCTTTACAATACATCTAATATCATTTTGAGTTCACACAATATCGATGCGCTTAAAATTCCTGTGCATTGTACTAGAACATTAACAGTCAATAACATTTTAATTGATGCTAAATCTGTATTCGAATTCACCGGAGATCTCCGATGAATCTTCGGAGAATGGCAAATCACCGGTGATTTTCACCAGTGCTCGAAATTCCCCGCTCTAGTTCCGGCCCCTTCCAAAGCCGCGTACGTGCTTTGAATATTAAATAGGTACGTCGAACACCGTAAGGGCGAGCCCTCACTGGAGTGCGACATCGCGTTGTAAAAATCATTGACGTAGCGACCACAACGCACCGTGGAAATGTCCGCTGTGCACCGTAAAAACGGATGATTGATTAATTGATCAAGATGATTAATTACGATATCGATTATCTGATTTACTTGATTCAGGATTGTCCTGTCCTTTGGGAGAAACCAACGGAAGATTGATGCGTCTTAAGCCAAGCAGAAGTAGTACTTAGTGCGGTCCATGTCTCATTAGAAACTAAACTAATGGACAGAGTTTTCTCGTACTATGTCCTATGCGATGTAATTTTTCGTTGCGCAAACGCAACCGCAAGTCTTGCTTGTAGCCTCGCCTTTACCTCGAGCGGCGCGGTCAAAGTCATTCTTGGAATTACTACTACGGAAAGGGATTTATGTGGCGTATTGTTATTATGTCTTCAGTTAGGGTTTCCAAAATGTTTTTTTGTTAATTAATTAATTAATTTTGTATGAAAGTTTTTGATAATTAATTTTCACTTTTTACCACCGCCATTGTGTTTATGGGGTCAAAGTGCATGGGTGGTTGCTGGTAAGTTATACACATTAACAAACACCTTGTATACTCAAAGCAAAAGAGTCACAGGTTGCCCTACGTGAAATAATTTTTTTTTTATTAATGATTTTTTTAAATTTACAATAGCAATTATTAGTAATGAGAGTTACATTAGAGTTATTCTTTTTTGTTTCAAAAGCCAAAAGGCTGCGGAAACAGGAAAATAAAACGTTATAAATATCATAACATGCTTAATAAGTTACGGTAAAGGTAAAAGCTAGAAAACTGTTGGCTGGACATTTTAGTAAGTAGTTATAGAAAAAAAGTGATGACTTTAAAATTAATATTGAGTAGGTATAAGTAAGATCGTGCGATCTTACTTTACCGCATTCTTTTATAAGAATCCGAGTTATTTATGGAAAGAAGCGGCTATGCGGTTAAGGCCACCGCATCTAGTAATTATACTTCTGCGTCGCTTCCATGACAGCTACTTCTTCTATTTTTCTTAAGATTGTGAGGTGACTACTTTAATTAAATATTGGGACAGTCTATATAAATTAACTCCTGCTGATTACCGCCGCCCATGAGAATTTCTAGATAGTGAGAATTTCCAAAACTCATTATATTTTTTTAATAATTGACAAGGTTATTTTTAAATTAATGTACTTAATTTATATATTATTTTATGTTAAACTTGTTTAAGTAGCATCTCTATTAAATCTCATATACCTTTAAGTGACTACTGGCATAGTCCGGGCTAGAATTCCGCAGAGTTATAACGCGTACATAAGCCTAACTGAATAAAAATTCCCCATCCGGATTAATCCCAGATTGTCCGGCTTTGTATAAACATAATAATATAGGTACTTACTAATTTCACTCGCGTGGATTTAGTTTTTAAAAAATGCCGCGGGATCTTTTTGATTTTATGGAATAAAAAGTATACCCATGCAAAAAATCAGGTCCATCCATTGCTTTGTTGCCGCGAGATTGAAAGACAAACCAAGAAACAAATACACTTTCGCATTTATAATATTAGTAAAGAATTAAGGGTGTAAGGATAGTAAGGATGGTATTTATAATAAAACGCATAAATCGTATGAATCTGTGTAAAAAGTAATTACCAATGTCCTACAAAATTTATTATGTCTGGCAACCCTAATTCCACTGCAGCATTATAAAACATTCATACTACCCCAGTGCCAAGCCCTCGCCGACTACATCGGCTCAGTCAACAACGGCCTATCTAAATCCTAACCGCAGTTCAAAACAAACTTTATTATACGCACTATTAGGTTCACAACTAGATGCAATAAAATTTAAGCTCTGACGCTACGGTAGTCACCGAGGTCTGAGTACACAGGTTAGGCAGTCCTAAAGAAACTTTGTCTATGGGTCAAAGTTTATACGAATATCGCTAGTTCAACTGTGACTTTTTTTCAATAATTGTGTATTTATTATTGTTTATTGTTCTTTGTCAATTGCCCGTCCCCATCCTAGTGGCTTCATAAATGGCCTTTTGTCTGCAATCTCACCTGACGGTAAGTGTCGATGCAGTCTAAAATGGCAGCGGACTAATAATTTTGGAAGCCCCCCCCCCCCCCCTACGGCAGTTTTAATTAATCCTGTATGACTAATCGGTTTCTACACGCCATCGTCATTTCAAAGCGCTGAATCTCTTGGCGGCACGTCTTTGACGATAGGGGATAGCATGTACGATATACCTGATATCCTGTTACCCAGTTTTCTGCTCCATCATCAGATCTTTCCCGATCCTCGATCGTCATTTATTTAACACCTGCTCATTGAGACCATTCCAATGAGCCCAAACACGATATACTTGCTGTAAGTTGCTGTGAAGTTGTGTACCCACAGACTACTTGAGCATCAGCTCAAGTTTACTGTGGCTTGGAAATAATCCGAAGTAACAGTGCACTAAATTTCAAATCAATCGCACCATGAAAGTGTATAAAACTCTTTAATCAAGTAGGAAATAAGCTGATGATCTTTAAACGCCTGAGCAGATCTTCACAAATTATAGCTAAGATCCACATCGGTCGATCAAAATCGGTCCGTTCGTTAGGGAGCTACAAGGGAACAGACAAACAGACAAATAAACCCACACACAGATACACAGCTATAGACACGTCAAACTTATAACAACCCTCTTTCGTGTGGGTTAAAAAAGCCTTTCAACAGACAAAATGTTCATGTTCATCATATTGCGTCTTTTTAACCGACTTCCAAAAAGGAGGAGGTTATCAATTCGGCCGGTATCTTTTTTTTTTTCTATGTATGCCCACCGATTACTCCGGGGTTTCTGGACCGATTCACGCGATTTTTTTTTTAATCGACAGAAGAAGCTCGCGAAATGGTCCCATAAAAATTTTTACCTTCAACTCTTCAAGCCTGATGCTGCAGAGGTACTTTCCCCCTAAATTATGGGGTTTTAGGAACTGTCATTTACGAATCGGTATGCTTGGCCTAAGCATATACTAGATCTTAGAGCTTCAGGTCCTACTCCTCAATTCTGAAGCTGCAGGGTACTGCCCACCTAAACTATGAGGTTTTAGGAACTTTCGCTTGCGAATTGATATTATTGGTATTAAGCATAGTCTACATCGTAGAGCTCAAGGTCCTAGCTCTTCAATCCTGATGCTGCAGGGTACTGCCCACCTAAACTGTGAGAATTTAGGAACTTTCGCTTGCGAATTGATATTGTTAGTATTAAGCATAGGCTACATCGTGGAGCTCAAGGTTCTAGCTCTTCACTCCTGATGCTGCAGGGTACTGCCTACCTAAACTGTGAGGATTTAGGGACTTTTGCTTGCAAATTGATATTGTTAGTATTAAGCATAGGCTACATCGTGGAGCTCAAGGTCCTAGCTCTTCAATACTGATGCTGCAGGGGTACTGCTTACCTAATCTGTGAGGATTTAGGAACTGTCGCTTACGAATTCATATTGTTGGTACCAAGCATATACTACATATAAAATTCAAGGTTCTAGCTCCTCAATCCTGATGCTGCAGGGTTGGAGGGATTACGAACTGTCGCTTTCGAATTGATATTTTTGGTACCAAGCATGGACTACATCATGGACCTCCTGGTCCTAGCTCTTTAGAAATTGTGTGTTGTTAATAAGTACTGTAGGTACCAAGTATAGACTACTTTAGTACCGTAGTGTTGGAGGAAGGGGAGAAAGAGAGCAGGAACAAGCTACACTAAAAAGCTTAAAATAAAAATTCTTTTCAAAAAACCGACTTCAAACGCCACTACAAAGTATAAAAATAATTTTATTTTGTACACGTTTGTTGAAGTCGGGCGGGCTTAACTAGAAACGATGAAATCGATGCGCGACGCTTACCTTATGGAGATATAAGAGACACGCTTATTGAAATCGGGTGAGCATCGCGTATCGGTTTCATCGTTTCTATTTAAGCCGCCCGACTTCAACAAACGTGTACAAAATAAAATTATTTTTATACTTTGTAGTGGCGTTTGAAGTCGGTTTTTTGAAAAGAATTTTTTGTAAACCTACCCTTTTACTTACCTATGCGCCCATCAACTTATGCTTATGACAGAACGGAAACACAAACAGGGGTTGACAAAATAACAATAACAGATTTCCCCGGTGAACGGAATGAAATTCGAAGCTAGTTCTTGGTTATTATTGTGGAAAATATTGAATGCTTATTTTATGACATCGAGGGACGTGTGGCCTAGTTGTGACAGCGCATGTCAAACGATCACGCTGGCTAAGCAACGTTGAAATCGTTTGCTAGCTGGATGGGTAACCAACGTTAGATGTCTTGGTTTTCTCGTTTCCTCCGTGCCTCGAAGAGCACGTTAAGCTGTCGGTCGCAGTTAATATCACATCAGATCGAAAAGATTTAAGCCTTAGTCCAAACTAGGCTGACTTCGCATACCAATTTATGGAGAACTCTCGAACATGCAGGTTTCCTTCAGATGATTTCTTTTCCCTTTAAGCAAGTTTATTTAGTAAGCTTTGGAAGTTTGTCAATTTAGCCTCAATACTGAAAACTGAAAGGTCGCAGGTTCGATCCCCATCCGTCGTACCCACTCCTAGCAAAGCTTTCCGCTTATTTGGAGGGGGGAGGGGAATATTAGTAACTTGGCTGATATACTTTTTAAAAAAAATTATTAAACATTAATAAAGAATATTCAATTTAATCGCTGAAAAAGTACAGAACTCCTAAGAGTTAGAGGACATCAAAACGCCCGAAAAGTCGGCTTTAGTACCCAGTAAGCTAAACCACTAGGTTATCACCGTTAATACCGTTAAATTATTGAGATGGAAATACGACATAAAATCTTACAATCTCTTTCCGTTAACCACTCGTATATTCTTCCTTATATCCAACAGAGCGTTATTTATTTCGCTAACATTTAGATCACGTAAGATAGAGAAAATGCCCCTCAATACTAAGACTTCTTGATAAAAGAATGTACGTGATCTTTATTTTTTATATGCGGTCACTTTGTAGAAACGAGGAGATTTTTCTAATACAAACTTAATACGTATAGATACAGAAAGGTTTTTTAATGTCAACTAGTTCAACAGACTTTTAGTTGAAGATGACGACGATGTCAAGAAAAAAGTAGACAAGAATAATTAAGCTAAAAAATTTTTTTATTTTTTTGCGATTGACTGCTTTTCATAGTTTTACCTACAGAATAAAGACTTCGTCACGTGCCGATTTCACCAATGACGTGAAGAAGTGACGACGAGTGAGTGATGTTTAACCGAGGAATAAATTGGGCATTCTGACAGTGTATTCGTATTAAAAATCTGCCAAAATATGATAGCACGCCCGGATAGGATTTATTTTACGTTGGTGAAAGAGAAAAAGAGGACGAAAACAGAGTACCTACTTGCATAAAGTGCCGTTCAAATCGCTCTATAAGTTGACCCACATAACTACATCTTATTCTACATTCGCAGTACATCAATAATAAAAAAACCTTTTTGTGCTACAGAACGCCAGCAAGGGTAGTTGGTATCTAGTACAATGGGGTATAAACAATAGGCGGCTTGAATCGCAGCTTTGTTCCAGCGCCTAATTCTACATCTCCATAATACGGACGCTCCAGTTTCCGCGTTGGGGAGCGAAAAGATATATATTTCGAGTACCTTTTATTATTATCATCGCAGAAGTCTAATTTTCTCCCATTTCGTAAAGTGTAACTAGGTACGGTAAAGTGAAAGCCTAGTACACATTGGTTTCACTCATTCGGCTAATGCATTAAGTAAACTCGAAGACATCGAACTAAGATTTTTTTTATTAGCTCAATTGGATTCTGTTATGCTATATTTTATATCCCGCTAAAGAAAAACAGTCAAAGCTTATTTTAAACCTGCCTTAAAAAAAGATTTGATTTTTTCACGTAGAGGCCGTTGAATTCTACATCTCCATATAATACAGATGCTCTACTTTTCACTTGGCGTATATATATCGATTTTTATATGTCTACGAATTTTTTGTTAACTAACCTCGCTAACTTCATATCTAGCTTCTGGCCTCTCACCAGACCAGACAAGAGATAATTCAGAAATTATAAATTCCCAAATTGCCCCGCCGGGAATCGAACCTGAGATCTCTTATAACTATAAGACCACAGCGCTCACCACTGCGCAAGGTAGATCGTCAAAATTTTCGCAGTCAAAATAGCTAATTGTACCGTCCCTACTTAGTAATAATCATCTCATACAGTACAGAATATTGCGATATTTACTAATAGTCTACAACTTTCCTATGGAGCATATGACATGTTACAAAGAATTACAAACAAAAGACCAAACAAAAGGACTCACAAATGTGGAAGTTCTGTGCCGCTACGTGTCAATCAAAAACGCGAACTTTTGTTGAGAAAGTCATATATCTGGGTACCTTTTCAGTCAGGAGAGATACAAACTACTATAACTCATAAATGATGGGAAAAGTTATGGAAGGGGCGCTGGTCGCAGAAAATTTCTGGCTAGGCAACATTGGAGAGTGGACGGGAGCCGAGAATGACGTCGAATTAATTCTGCTTTTAAAAATAGATAAGAGTATATGAGCTTTTTTCTAATAGCTAGTCAGTTGACTGCGATCACACATGATGGTAAGTAAAATAAATTCACTCTTAATTTGAATGTACCCAAGTTGTAGCTAATTTGCATTTATAATCGGAAATACCGGGTGGGCATTCCAGCGGTGCGAGAAAGGAGGAACGAGGAAGCAAAGCGCTTAGTGAACGACCACGGGATGTCAACCACGTAATGGTACACACTTATTCAATACTTTGCGGTTCAATGATAGAATAGTGATCTGGATGTTTATCGAGACCAGCTGAAATGTAGACCACCCTCCAATATAATCTACAATTATGTTAATGGTATCCTATCATGTCCTCATTGCGCGCGGCTATTTAATACGAAAATAAGGTACATCAGCCACACGAATGAAGCCCCTACTGAAAAACTAACAGAGAATCAGTCGCTGTTGCTGAAATCGGCAATGAAGTAATCAATCAATCAATCAGTGATCGTGAAACTAAGTTGGAAAGTTCCTGAGTATACACTCTGAAATATATCCTGAAGAATACCGACAGACAGGTAACCTTGCGCCGATGCTCCAAACTTCGTTGCCGGTGAGTCTTCTGCCACAGATTGCCAACTTAGCATACCAGAGAGGTCCCTGAAGAAAGTTTCACAGCTAACATTATATCAACCACACGCTGTCCATACAATGACATTTTGTGGACACGCTCTACGCGCTCTATGAGCTTATTATATTTCGGGAAATCTAATCGAGCACGGCCACAGGTGTAAGTTTATAAAGCGTGTCTATTAATAAAAAAACATTTAGCCCAAATACTTCGTTTGTATATGGTCTTCTCTTAACTGACACGAGTATCAAAAAATTTTTTATGTATATAATCGATACACTGTTTTGTTTACAAACAGTAAAAATCATCGTTAAAAACTCTACTCATAACGTTAAGAGGCTATTATTTTAACGCGGATTTGAAAACCTACGCGGTATTGGTAATAAAAACAAGAGAATACTAAAACGGGAATATTATCGTATTTTTATCACGCTATTGATGGTGATTCGGGCTTTGAACGCACTTGATTGTTTTTGGGCTATATCTGTAAAAAGAGAGAACAATTGTTAGCGACGCGAATCGTTAAATACTTTCTAAGAGTTTGTGTATTGAATGTCTGTCAAAATGCCTTTATTCCTCACTTAATTCTGGTGGTGAAATTGGTACTTGGTAAAGACACCATATCTACTAAGAATTTAGAACTAAAGGACGATCGTAAAATAAAAACTACTCTAAATACCGTGACATATAAGTTAAACTTCAATGGCGTTGAACTCAAGACTAATTTACTCGGCAATAGTTTCACAGCTTTGACAGCTTACTTGCATATACCCTACAATACATTACAAATTCATATTTATTTTCGTTCTCCGAGGAAAATGGAGCGTCCACATTATGGAAAGTAGAATTAGGCGCTAGAACAAAGCTGCGATTCAAACCGCCTATTGTTTATACCCCATTGTATACTAGGCTCCATATCTAGCTATACATAAAAATACTTTACTCTTCTAATACGCATATTATGCCTATTAAATACCTATACTATTGGTTCATTCAAGTAAAATATTGTGAAATTCTAAAAATAGGAAGTGTCTTCAAAATTATTTAAACGAAAAAATAAATAAATAAAAAACAGTACAACAATACTCAACAGTGCTCAACAGACGCTTGTTCTAATATAAGAAAGTATTTATAAACATTCTCCTCTATACGTGAGCTTAATATAACCTTTGCATCCCTCGTTACGAGTACCAACGCTTATTTTATACTTTGCCATATCTATTTAGGTAATTTAGGTCACGCTGAGCGAGTTGTAAAAAGAGTAAAATATTCTTATCTTTTCTCCACTTCCTTAGACTTCGGTTTGAGGCTGTAATGTTTAAAAGTTAAATAAATAATGAATATCAATATTTTGACGACAGTCGAATACACAATGATATGATATCTCTGCGGTATTAGTATATTCACTATTAGTAGTTTAATTTCTGATTCCGTGTTTCAATAGTCGCTGTTAACTTACAACGCATACTTTGGATATTTGTCACGTTTATCGTTTGTCGATAAACGACGTAGCAGCGGTCTACGTTATTGCATGGATGTGCTACGAGGCCTACTACGCGGTTACATCCGACTGACGCTTGGGCTTTTCGTAGGCTACGTAGCATTGTGACATTCTCTACACTCGGTGTTTTCTTCGTATATTGTACAATTATGCAAAAAGGGAGGAAGCAGGTGAGATGTTGCGCGCTTACCTAAAAGATGCCAATTCACTCTTGAGAGCTTGTTTTAGAAGAAAAATATGCGTACTTATAAACTCCATTTTTTTATTTTTTTATTCGATGACAAGATAGCCCTTAACTGCAATCTCACCTGATGGTAAGTGACGATGCAGTCTAAGATGGTAACGGGCTAACTTGGAAGGGGTATGGCAGTGTACATTCAACCCATACCCCTAGTCGGTTTCTACACGCCGTCGTGCCGGAATGCTAAATCGCTTGTACGTCGTCTTTGACGGCAGGGTGGTAACTAGCCACGGCCAAAGCCTCCCACCAGACGAAATTTATGTAGACTTCATCGTAAAATATTTATTTTTTACACTCCTACAGTAACATTACAGTTCTAACACTAGTTTATAATGCTATAGCCTTCAAGTGCAATTCAAAACCATGCTCTATTATCAAGTAATAACAACATTACACCATAATATAAAACTCGATGAAAACATAGAGGAAATTGCATGTTACAATCTCAAACAAACCATTCATTTAGGTTTTATGAATTCCGTTATTTCCCTTTAATCAAAGTAAATTGCACTTGTGTGAATGCATCGTGAATCTGCATTCTCTGGGATAGTTCAAATGCAGATTAAATTGTGACCTCGTACAGTTTTTTCTTGTATTGACGTCACTCCTTTTGATACTCGTGTGTAAAGGGTCCACAGAGCGTACTAGTGAAAGTTTTCAAGTTAACCTTATCTGTGGGTAAATATGTCAAATGGTATAAAGGAGAAAGGACGGAACTTTTTTCTAGAAAAACAAATAAAAACAAGTGTAAATTAAACATGTTTTTAAAACAAGCTTTGTTGTTGTTATGGCTGCGTTGTTTTTTTTTTATTACAGAGTTCCCTGCATAGCCGACTTCCAAAGTACCGACTTCTCGAATAACATCTAGGACCAAAGTACTAGTCAAGAGTCAAGACAAAAAAAAAAAAAGACGTGTGGCACTTGGGGACTGCCGCGGTAAAGGAGCCGCTAGATGGCGTTGATAAAAAATGAGCCATCTAGCGGCTCACCTTAGAGGAGTCCCGTGTCAGGTTATTTTCATTACGGAATTTCTGGATTCGGTCTCCACGTTGGCCCGTGATAGAAGCTATGCAATAGCTTAAAAAACCAAACGCGATGGGAGAACGTCGATTTATTAAAGAGTTCTCATTGCCACCTTCCGACTCTATCATCTGAACTTGGATATCATACGCGGCGCAAGACCGCGTAATGTGGAAGACCTTTCAAAAAACGCTGTCCAGCTGTGGACATCTATCGTTTGACGACGAAGGCCGATAGATATTATTAACAGACAGTGAACCCCTTCCAAGTTAGTCCTATTTGATCTCTTCCAAGGGACAAAGCGGTTATTATCTTACCGCTAAATTTTAGTTCACCGATGAACACTGCAGAATCTCTGTGGAGTATGAAAGAGATCTTTCTATTCATGCGCATCGCGACCCAGATACTGAGACTCGTTGATATTGCTGTTAATGGTTGTCATTTTAGTATTTTCATGACATTTTTCATGAATGCAATGAATGATATGGCTACAAATATATGCGGTCGTTTTTTTTTTTTATTCTATGACAAGATAGCCCTTGACTGCGATCTCATCTGATGGTAAGTGACGATGCAGTCTAAGATGGTAGCGGGCTAACTTGGAAGGGGTATAGAAGTGTAAATTCAACCCATACCCCTACCCCCGAGTTTTGATTTTTCACTTATCAGTTGCGGTAAAGAAGGTAGACCCAAACGACCAGTAGGAAATGTTAGAGATGTTTTATTTGATGAGTTTTCGTTATAGGTCATACCCAGGATTAATACAGAGACTACATTTTATCCCGGAAAATTAAAAAGTTTCCACGGGAATCAAAAGCCCATAATCCACGCAGACAAAGTCGCGAGCATGATCTAGTAATTTGTAAAGCTTATCTTTTTATATATTGTAAGTGTAATCACTTACAATCTCCGATAAAACATCGGATTTATTATTATATCAGTCGAAGCAAAAATCCCATTTGTTATGATTGGTAATAATTTTCAGTGTCGGAAACAGAAGTAATATTTCATCAATTTATTTATAGATTTTGAGTGAAACGTTTAAATACCGAAAATCGCTTGACGAATTTGCATTTTCCATTACAGTAGGTGAAAACATTTGTATTCGAAATTGATTTCAGCTAAAAATATTTGACACGTTTTATTTTGCCAACCACGAACCGTGCTCCGCGTAAATGTCAGATCGATTACGGAATCCCGAATTTTATTTGTGACGAATATTATTTTAAAGCCTTTGCATCCAAGTGAAGCTTCTAGACTATTAACTCTAAAAGGCCTGGCACTGGACCGTACTTAGTTGAGGCCGCACGAACTGGCTACATTAAAGTTTGCGAATATTTTATATGGACTCTTAGCATGCTACATCGTACAGCCATATTTATCCCGGAAAAACAAGGAGTTCTCGCGCGATTTTTGAAAACCCGCACGCGGACAAAGTCGCGGGCATCAGCTCGTGGTAAAATAAAGTAAAAAATCGGAAGGAACACGGAAAAAACACTGGTCGCAATTAATTTGAATGTAACAAAATGTGCTGAACAATCGCCTAAGCCCCGCGCGCGCATCGCTTCCGCAATGAGGGGCATTTTCACGGGAATTAAGTCGACAAAATTAGTATAGTCATTCTTTCCCCTACGTCACTACAGCCTGTCCAACGGAAATATTTCAGTGAACCATTACGTGCGGCGTGTGCACATGTGAAAGAAAGAAAGAAAATATATTTATTCTTGTTTAGTGTTACAAACAATACATTTTATACTTATATTGAGTAACAGTAATGTCTGTCTATAACAGTACTTAGAATGGGTGTACAATTCAGCATACGCCGTGCATTATAATACACGACGCTGATTTTCAGCTGAGACCCCGAGTAATGTGGATATTATTGGTATTAGACTGTTGTCAGAATATGGATGTATTCATTAAGCCATAGCTTTTAGCCGCGGCCTCACTCCCACCATCTATTAAAAGTACTTTATCAGAAGTGGACGTGATTTCTATACAAAATTAATGATTTCGAATTAACGAACACGTCTCGGATCGGAACGGGAAATTGAAATAATTAATTTGACGTTAAATTCTTATGGCGGCAAAATGGTTCTTTTTTGTCGTTTTATTATATCTATATTTTGCAAATGAACTATCATATGTTTCATACATAAACGGTACTATTCCTTACCGTAAACTTTAACAGAACGTTTTGCTTAAAGTCATAATCTACGAAGCCTCTTTGCTAAGCTAAAGTTGAGTCAATCGCGATGTTTAATTAATAGATGTATAGTGGACAAAGCCTTTACAATACATCAACGTCAGTCTGTGTACACCCAGTTTGTGCCGTATCGAGTGAAAGCGTCCGGATGTATCACCACAACACAGCAAAATATTGTATTAACGTTTACATCTGCATTGCCCCACTTTGCTCGTCGTCGGTCGTTTGACGGCCGGACTTTGCTCACTGAACTAAATACAATTTCGCTTCTCTTCTTGTGTAGCCATGATGGATATATTATTATATGGAAGAAAATAATTTGAAAATGATAATCTTTTAGCTACGTCCTCACTGTTTTGCTGAAATCCATCAAATCAGACCAAATGCGACCACCCTCTGCTAGAGATGCAGAAAAAGCATGGAATTAAGCCCTACCGCCGTGCAGCACGATACAAACTCAAAACATGCTTAAGCCTTTTTCTGTCCAATGAATCACATGTGAGCATGGTCATTGTTTGACTATTGTGTCTGTTGTCTGGACAGGGAACTTGTACACATTTCATAACGACACAGGAGCAGAGGCGGCTCTAGCCCATGTAGCGCCCGTGTGCAATCAAAATCTTGGCGCCCTCTAGTAGACGCGCGGCCAAAATGGAATACATACATTGGAATACAAGAATACCGTTTGACTTACAGTTATATTTTCACTAGTGAAAGGAAATTCAGGTGCAATTTTAAATGGTGCAATTTTAAATGATGTCGGGAAGCAAGCAAGCGCGGCTCGACACGGCGCCCCGTAAAACCCTGTGCCCGTGTGCGTTGCACACCCTGCACCATAGGTAAAGCCGGCACTGCAGAGGAGCATTATACAGGGGATTATACATTGCACAATCAACAATTTATTTGTCCTCGACTTTAGCCACGTGGAGTTAAGTTTTCGAAAACCCCACGGGAAATCCTCAGTTTTTCCAGGATCTAAGGTAACTTATGAGCCAGGTATTCCCCTGCAAAGAATACACGATTGCTCGGTTACTGCGTGATTGAAGGAAAAACCAACAAACCAAGACACTTTCGCATTAATCCTACTATCCTAACAATATTAGTATATCCATGCGAACGAAGTCGTGGGCATCAGTTAGTAAAATATAAATAAATATATTATATTAATACCGTAAAAGCGTGCAAGGTATTATAAATTACTTAAATAAATAAATCGTGACGTTCATCAACATTTCAGTTCAGCCATTTACATAATATACTGTATCAAGTACAATTATAATGTGAGGTCGCTGTGAAATCAAATATTGTGACCAGTGAATTTCACAGGCAAAGAGGGGCAACACAAATGAAAGCTAGCATGACTATCTAATTTTCACTTTGACACCCTGAATGCTTTAGGCTTTATTCCTTTACAACACGAACGTTTTCAAAGCACACAAACATTTAACTTGAAAATATTATGATTTAGCATTCACACCTGATTGTAATGGAAGATGCACCCTAACATCCCGCTTGCCTGTTCGCTCTTGATTTAAAGGTACCCAAGTTCTAGTTAGTTGGAAAAACTGAAGTTTTAGTTAGTTTTACTTAAATAAATTACAATCAAAGGAAACAACAAAGTGAGCTAAAGTACGAGTAGCTTTATCGATCTAAGTAATCTCCTTCAGGCAACCTTGTTCATAATTAAAAAAACTTATTGTAGAATATTGCAAAGTGCAATAATTTAAAAGACATTACAACAATGCAAATAAATTTTGTTGTACTCTCTCTCTCTTCTCGACTGTTCCGTAGAACAAAGTGTCATCTGCTAAATTCATAACTTGAGATTTGAGCCTTGCAGATGTAACTTTTAAGGCTCAAATTTCAAGTTGTAAATTTGGCAGATGAGACTTTGTTCTACGGAACGGTCGTTCTAAACTCTAATCTCTTTTCTAAACTAAATTAACAAACTATAATTATTTCAAAATGTTCTCTGAGAAAAGGATACATTTAGAGCTGTCAATTTATTTTTTATTTTTTATTCGATGACAAGATAGTACTTGACTGCAAGCTCACCTGATGGTAAGTGAAGATGCTGTATAAGATGATATATGGGTCCGACAGTGTACACATACCCCCATCGGTGTCTACACGCCATCGTGCCGGAACGCTAAATCGCTTGACGGCACATCTTTGACGGTAGGGTGGTAACTAGCCACGGCCAAAGCCTCCCACCAGAACAGACCAGAGACAATTTAGAAACTATAAATTCTTAAATTGCCCTAACCAGAAATCGAACCCGAGACCTCTCAGTCATAAGACCACAGCGCTCACCATTGCGCCAGAGAGGTCGTCAAAATTTAATTTAATCAATTTAACTTAGTTTAAAAATTTCGTGTAGCAGAATTAGCACCAAAGTATCCGTGCAACAAGCTGCATAATCGACTCGATATTTTGTATACATTGTGTGGCCCTTGACAAACTATCGAGTACACTAGAGGGCAGAATGCCAATATTGATTGGCACTTCACTACAGCCACTTGGGAAACCCGACCGCATGCTTCGCCTATCGCATGTCACAGCTCACATAAAACTTCTTGATATTACTTGTAAAATCTTTCAGGGATACAGAAAAAATGATTTGGAGGCGCCAAGTGCCCTGCTTTTGGAGTTAGGGATGTCTGGGCAGCCTTAGTAGGCTATATCGACTTAAATTAATTATTTATTAGGAACAAGTTTAAATACCGCGACTGTGTCGCTAACAAAGTTAAAGTTTTCAAAATCCTGGATGTAACTTTTTAAGTTACGCTTAAAGAGATAAAATAGGTATAATTTATGATGTTAGTTCCAGCTAACAATAGTCTCTGAGTTAAGCCGTGGTCAGATGGACAAATTAATGGATCATAAAGGTTCTACTTATTATTAATTACAGAACACACTGTTTAATTACAGAACCCTAAATATGCAGAAATCTACAAATCAATATTTTTACTGCTTAACTTATTTTCCAATCAGTACAATAATTAAATGATTAATTAAATTTCCAACAACTTATTTCACAAGAAATGATAGTTTAACTTTCTCATAAGTTTCTTTTTTAAGTTTATCCAACTTAATTTTACTATGATCTAGTACAGTATAGGAGAAATTATTCTATTTATGGAATAATTTATCTTCTGAGAGCACACTGCATTATTATCTCAAGAAAATCCCGTAATGAATAAATGGAAAGAGGTCACAACTCTCATTCATGAGGAATACAATACAGAGAGAGAGAGAGAATTTTCCTAATTAGTTAAATTAAAATTCCAAAACGTTTCGGCAGACTTGTCAATTGAACCACGACTTTCCAAAAGTTGCATTTAAACCATTTAAACGCCGGCAACTATTCATGAGGCAATTTTAATTCTAAGTGGCGTCGAGCGGCCTCGACAACCCTACATTTAACTTGGCTCTGTAAAGGCATTACTTGTAGCTTCTACCGATTAAGAAATAAGTACTATTTTTGCAGAGCAATTTTGTTTTTCCGTGTGATTTACCGATAGCGGATATCAAGGTTGGTGAGTTTGGATAGATTCCAAAACGTTAAATACTTTACTAGCTTTAAAGGCTTATCTGGAATTATTGGTGATTATACACTTTAGAAACTATATAAGAATTTCCAGAATTTCCAAACTAATAAAAATGTATTATGAGAAAATGTATTAAAGATTTCAGTGAAACGATAGCTTGAATCTAACACTAGCTTTTGCCCGCGTCTTCGTCCGTGAGAAGTTAGATTTTAAAAATTCTGCCTCGGTTTTCTGGAATAAAAGGTAACCTATGTTACTCCGTAGCCTCGTATGCTACGTGATTGAAGAACAAACCTATAAACAAAGGCTTTTTTTTGGAAGTTGACGTTGACTGAAGTTGACTAATATCATTCTATCCCCTCGAAATAAGCGGAAAGCTTGTGTTAGGAGTGGGTACGACAATAGTGTAACGGGTGGGGTTCGAACTTCCGACCTTTCTGTTTTTCAGTCCGCACCTTTAACCGTTGGGCTATTGAGGCTTAATTATTTATTTTAAAATATTAGTAAGGCAGAAGGGAAAAGTGTACCTACGCAACGAACGTGCTGTTAACTGATTGTTAATATAAAAGGCCTTTAGCAAGAAGAGTTAGACTGCATTTGGAGTGCAAGCAGACTGCAAGATTGCAACTGCCGATCGACTATTTAGTAGGCATGCAGTTGATCTGCAGTTTACTAAAATAGACCGCGTAGTCTGTTTTGAAGCCAGCTTGCAGTTGGTACGTTTGTCTAGGCACTTAAAACGCCAATGCCGATTTCAACAATGAAATGTTTATTTAAATTACATCATTAAACGCAAGGCAAGTTCTTATCGCTTTAAAATACTTTGTCGCTTAAAGAATTTTTAGGTAATTTTAACGCTGAAGAAACTTCCCTACAATGAACGAAAATTGAAAAGTTTAAAGGCAAATTCTGAAAGAAAGTTATTTATGACCTAATAAATCTTTTTGTCGCTGCGAAAATAAACACAAACATACAAAGTACGAAAGGAAGATGGAGCGTTTCACTTTGTAAATTAGCAAGAAGAACATTGAAAAATGTAGTTGTATTTGAGTTTATCTTTTCAAGTTAACGTTAACTCAATCAAACTGTTATCTTGAAAAGTTATACTCAAGGATCTGAATCTGAAAAAGATTTCGGTGATCAGGTACCTACTAGGGGTGTTGTCACGCGCGTCCGTACGACTTACATGCCTCTAAGCTTCCTTATTAATCCACAGAGAGATGCTAAAGAAGGGATCCTACCGAACTAAAGCGCCCTATAATAACCTGCAGGGATACACTGCTATATCCCTTCCAAGTACTTACCATCAGGTGAGATCGCAGTCAAGGGCTATCTTGTCATAGAATAAAAAAAAGGGATATTCACTAATATAAAACTCACTTCGAAAGCGAACTCACTTGTCAATTATGTCAAATAGGGATTTAAAAAAAAAAAAAAAGAGATAAGTTGCGATATACATATGCCACTTATGATGTCTTCTACTGCGTAAGAGGCTGAAATTAAATAATAAATTGCTACAAATGATAAATGTAACATGGGCATAGTAACAATGGGCATTAGCAATCTACTAAGCAAAAGCTTTTTTCCTTAGCAATCTGTTACGGTGCGCGGCTTCCTTCACCGCGGGAAGTAAATAATCGCAAATTAAGCCTCATTTATAACAAAACAACAATTTCTCGGAATACGAGGGAGGATTTAATACAGATTAGTACCTGTACCTTTTTAACTTAGTTCCAAGATTTTTTCCGATGAGTTTTATTTTCTTGTAGGTATTTAGTTTTCCAATAAGAATTCATAGGAGTGCCGCTTTGTTAAAAATACGATATTAATGATGTTCGCAAAAATCCTTATTAATATTGTGTGTGATTATATGTATTTACTTAACTGCATGTTGTGTTTACTTTAAAACGATTTTGCACACACTGTGCATGTATATAATGTATTATATTATAAGCCTTTGTAAAAATCACTAGTAAACCTAATTAAAAAAAAATATGTAACTAAAGACGCGAAATTATGTTTCTTTGTTGGTTTGTTCTTCAATCACCCTAGTCAACGCGATTTATAGTATGAGTATAATTGAGGACTTGGAGTAGTGACCTGTGTATCTTTCAATCTGGAGAAACCGAGATTTCTAGTCAACTCCACGAGGTCGAAATCTCGGGAAAAAGCTAGTAAAAATATGTAACATGTAAAAATTTTCTTTATGCAGCCTATTTCGCTTAAATTCTGCAATTCACAGATGTGGCTAAATTCAGCATTTTTCTAGTTCTCCAGCAAAATATATTTGCAGAGGCGCGGCACGTACTATCGCGCTCTTTCATATTCGTACCCTCTCCAGAACGGGGCTCAAACAAATTGCACCTCTTACTACCGTTTTCTGATATTTACTGAATACCCCTATTCTTTTAACATACAGAGCATAATTTTTTTATTTTTTTTATTTTTAGCGAGCAAACGAGCATGCGGGTCACCTGATGTTAAGTGATTACCGCCGTCCATGAACATTTGTAGCACCTGAGGCACCACCAATGCGTTGCCGGTTTTTTCGAAATTTGTTGGTCCACCCCCTTGAATAACCCCCCTATTAGTGGGAATACCGTTGCAGGAAGTTGGTTCCACAGTTTCAAATGAAGTGTAGAACTTCCTTACTTAGAACTTATTAGAAACTTATTTAATTTTCTCCCGACCAGATTTCGGTCACGACGCCCAATCTCAACAGAGACGCTACGCAGGTAAAAAAAACAAGGAAGCACTCTCTGTTTCCTCACTCTCATAATCAGCTGTGATGGCAATCCAGCACGAAAGGATGTAGGAATGATGGCTTTATGTGCTCTTTAGCTAGTGTTTTATTAGCTCACTAGCAAATGGGGGACGATAAATGAACTCTTACTTCTGTGCAAAAGTGTTTTTGTTAGTTTGTTAGTTTGTTGGTTTGTGCTTCAATCAAACGGATCGACGTGATTTCTTGCATGGGTTGTGGACCTGGATTGTGACATAGGCTACTTTTAATCCGAGAAATCAAAAAATTCCCGCGGGATTTAAAAAAATTAAATCCACGCGGATGAAGTCGCGGGCATGATCTAATAAAACAAAAAATTTGCTTTGCCGTTTGTCTTCACAATAGGACCTTATTAGGATTACCTAAGTAAAACTTAATCAGATGACTAAGAGACTGGAGAGATTTTCCATTATAATTGCATACGTAAATTAAGTGCTTGACTAACTAGGATCTTTTACTTGTACCACTACGGTATCTATCTATAAAGTACTTAATGAAAAATGTTTAACTAAAGAAATGCTAAAATACGTATCAAGAATTTTATCGCTAGAGGTAATAAATCCTTTAACATTTTTAAATGGTGGAAGTATTATAGTGTCGACTTCTTGGAAAGCAACAAGTAAGCCGCTAATCTGATAAGAACTGTATCGGGGGATGTCTATCACTTGCCTTAGCAAATGTTGCCGCCGCGTGGTTTACGATGTTCCGTAAAAAAACTTGACTGCAAAGTTTTAATAGGCTCAAACCTACTAGTACAAAAAGATCAGTTCAACCGTTGAACTAGTGAGACTCAGTAGTTCAACTGCACCTACTGGACCAAAATAGTTGAACTCAGATACAGTCTCAAAAGCCTAACGGTTAAAGGTGCGGGCTGTAAACTGAAAGTTCGACATTTCGATCCCACCCGTTGCAGTTGTCATACCAACTTCTAATACAAGCTTCCCGCTTATTTGGAAGAAAGAGGAGAATATTAGTCAAGTTCTTGTAAATTTTCTACCAGTAGTTTTTCACTTAGGTAAAATCAATATACCATATATTTTTCATTCACAACATTTATCATTCACATACACCAAAATATAGCAAATATAGCATATATATATATAGCGGAGTAGTTATATAGGAGTATATAACTACTCCGTGGTTGAATTACTTGAAACGATAAGCAAACTAGATGATGTCCGCGACTTCGTTCGCATGGATTAAGGTTTTTGATTCCTGCGGGAACTCTTTGATTTCCCGGGATAAAATGTAGCCTATGCTTTAATCCAGGGTATGAACTGTCTCCATTCCAAATTTCAGTTAAATCCATCCAGTAGTTTTTGCGTGAAGTGAAAGAGTAACTAACATACACGCAGACATACAGACACATACAAACTTTCGCCTTTATAATATTAGTCTGATGTCTGATAGTCTGATAAGAGAAACAGAATATGTGGTTCATTCGTTATGTACGTTAATATTATGTTTTAAGATCTGAGTTTTAATCTTACAACTATTGTAGTTTTAAAAGAAAAATATTATAGAAACTTGTTCAAAGTTTAATACCCACGAAGCAACAAGTTCGCCAGTTTATCTGATAAGCCCTTTACACTATTGAAAGTTAGTCAGTTGCCTGAACAAATATTGTGGACGTGTGGTGGAGATGTTCTAAGATAAACTAAGCGTTGGGTAGGTTATTCTCGTGCTGGAATAAAAGGACAACGGGACAAGAATGGTCGAGTGTATATTTTATCTTTCCGTATTATCGGTCCATATACATTATACATATTTTAATTGCGGAGTCTGTTTATTTGCTACGCCAGAATTTGTAATATGCTAATGTCGATCGCTGACTTTGATAGACGCCTCAAGAAATTCCGTAAGTCATTCGTGGCAATGGAAAGTATAATAGTAAAATTCTACAATCAACTTTACTCGTAGACTTGCCTTTACACAAGTTAAGCTAGAATACATCATGTTTTTTCTTGATATGTCATTATTTTTATTACTTCATTTCAAAACACTTGTTTGGTCCTCAACCGGTCGAATTTCTGCTGAATTTCCACTTGTCTTTCCAACGAGAGTTTTATTGAAATTCTCGTATTCAGAACGTAAAAATGAAATAGGGATTTATGAAAAACTCACGACGGTGCTTCTTGACAATAACGTTGGTATCAAATATTTTCAATCTTCGATTCAATAAAACTAATTGAATTTTGCCGTTTATACCTACATCTCTATGTTAACTAATAATAATAATCTATACTATAGTTTTTCAATTTGGAACTTTAAGTTGAATAGAGGTAGTAAATTTTTTTAAGCTTTACCTGTCGGAATCAAAAACGCTAATCGTTAGTTAATCGATTTAAAAATTTCGACTCTCAGACTGATTACAGTTACTACTTACATATAAATGACAGCTCATTAAAATATTTAATGATCATTAATTAAAGACCTATTAAATATAATTTAATAGTTGTCGACAAATTCCATAAACATAGTATTACTTAATTCAGCCAATAACAACAATTGCGATAATCGTTATGTGATAATTCCATCTGCCGAGTTAGCTCCTCTGGATCGCGAAAATAGCGAACAAACCATAACCAATCTCCAAGATTGATAACAATAGAATAACAATAGAATAGCTCTTCTAAGCTCTCCTGTTATTGAAATTTTCATTGCCCGCCTGTTTGACACAGATATGAGTTAAACTATTAATGCATGCGAGAATCCCCGCTGCGCTTTCCATGAGAAAGCATAGGGGTCATTAAGTATGCAAAAGTGTCGCTGAATTACGTCACTACCGTAGAGTATTTCACTCTATCCATAGACAAGGAACAAGGAACACTTATGTATAATTCACACCTGGGGTGATGCACTTGGCAATGTGAATGTATTGTTGAGGTTTAAGTTTATTTAAAACTTGGAGAAATCGTAGATATAGTCGCTAGAGACAACCAAGGCTTATAGCAGTAATCTTTTAAGGGATATAATAAGTCGAGCCGCAACTAAAAAACTTGCAAAAATACATTTATATATCATATTTCGTGTTATTTGTAAGTAATAAAAGGAGAAGGTGGTAATGTGACCCCCGCAGATATATTGGCTCCCCTTGATATTTATACCATAGAAACACGCCACTTTTTATCTAAATTAAGCAACAGATGTTGCAGCATTAAAAATATTACGCTCGTACATTAAAGTCCTGTTATTGACGATTAAAGTTGCTTGCACAATAGCGGCTATAAACTTTTAGTAAACTTTCCACTTTACGACTTCTGGTCAAGAATAATGAGTCTTATGGTTAATATTCAAATGGATTGAACGTTAAACGTTATGTCGTCCATAAGGTACTCTAAAAAACAAGAGTACAAGAGTTATTGACTAGTAAGGCAAAAATCCAAAATGTCGGACTGCAAATGTTTTCACCTCTAGAATATTACAAGATAAACGGTGGTAGTTTCGTGGTTAAAACTTTTCACTGTCTTTCTCTGACTTTTCGGAGTTTTAGCGGTAAAGGAAAACAATGTACTCAATATGTAACAATAAAACTTTATACGCGTGATAGAGAAGACACTCTAAGAAACTGAGCCTAGCCAATTATTATCTCCTTTTGATTATTATCTATTTACTACTCGCACAATTTTTCTTAAATGTATGTAAGCTTGTCGTATTTTTTTCAACTGATAGACGTCCAATCTCTTAAGATCGTCCGTCCTCCTTACAATGTTGCGTTTACAGATGCGCCCCTTGAAACCCCATATCTAGATCATTTGCGCTATATGTCCAGCCCATTGCAACTCTAAAACTATCTATCTTAAACTACAGTCCTAAAGCTAGTAATCTATAATTATATAAAAAGGCTTGTCCTGACTGACTGACTGACTGACTGACTGACTGACGATCAACGCACAGCCTAAACCACTGAAGTTAGAAACTTGAAATTTTGACAGTAGGTTCCTTTTATGACGTAGGCGAGCACTAAGAAAGGATTTTTCGAAATTCGCCCCCCAAGGGGGTAAAAAGGGGGGTTAAAGTTTGTATGAAACTCCGTCATTTTTCGAGTTATACTCATGAAATTCGGTATTTAGGCTTTAAATTGAAAACAAAAAAGTACGTGTTTCACAGTTTTTAAAAATTCTACCCCCTAAGGGGTTAAATAGGGGTTGAATGTTTGTATGATAGTCCTTCGTTCTTCAAGTTATTTTTCAAGTTATGTTTATGAAACTTGATATTTTGGCTCTTGATCAAAAATAAAGAATTACGTATTTTACATTTTTTTTAAATTCTCCCCCCAAGGGGGTAAAAAGGGGGGTTAAAGTTTGTATGAAACTCCGTCATTTTTCAAGCTATACCCATAAAATTCGGTATTTAGGCTTTAAATTGAAAACAAAAAAGTAAGTGTTTCACACTTTTAAAAAATTCTACCCCCTAAGGGGTTAAATAGGGGTTGAATGTTTGTATGATAGTCTTTCGTTCTTCAAGTTATTTTTCAAGTTATGTTTATGAAACTTGATATTTTGGCTCTTGATCAAAAATAAAGAATTACGTATTTTACATATTTCGAAAATTCTCCCCCCAAGGGGGTAAAAAGGGGGGTTAAAGTTTGTATGAAACTCCGTTATTTTTCAAGCTATACCCATAAAATTCGGTACTTAGGCTTTAAATTGAAAACAAAAAAGTAGGTGTTTCACAGTTTTTAAAAATTCTACCCCCTAAGGGATTAAATAGGGGTTGAATGTTTGTATGATAGTCCTTCGTTCTTCAAGTTATTTTTCAAGTTATGTTTATGAAACTTGATATTTTGGCTCTTGATCAAAAATAAAGAATTACGTATTTTACATTTTTTGAAAATTCTCTCCCCAAGGGGGTAAAAAGGGGAGTTTCAATATTCATAGTTAAGACAGGACAACGTCTGTCGGGTCCGCTAGTTATTGATATAGTCGGTGATGGGCTCACCTCATCGTAAATGAAGTTGTCGATCTCCTCGAGCGGGCGGCCGTACAGCTTGGGCGGGAAGGGCTCGTACTTGCGCGGCAGCCGCGCGCCGTCCTCCACGCTGAGGCGGCGGCGCGGCATGAAGCCGAACTCGCGCACGAGCTGCGCGCCGCGCGAGCCGGCCCGCTTGGCGGACTCGCGCGTGAACGGCGTGACCACCGCGCGCGGCTCGCCCTCGCCGCGCGCCGCCGGCTCCGAGAACGTGACATCGAGTGCGATGCGCAGCTCCTCGCGCCGGGGCCGCGGCGCGTCGGGCGCGGCGAGCGCGTCGCGCGACTGCGACGCGACCAGCGGCGCCGCCGCCTCCGGGTGCGTGGCCTCGAGCGTGCGCACGATCTCGCCCAGCAGCCGCGAGCCGTCGATCTCCTCTCCGGGCGAGTTGAGCGGCGCCGGCGGCGGGAACGACAGCCGCCTCTCGTCCTCCTCCATGCCGCTACGTCGAGCCCATCGCGTCGGCCGGCACTATTTGCGGACCGATGACGACATTTTCGCGTAACACTGCCACCTGCAAATAACGGCCAACTGTGAGTAGGATTCGTACACGAAGCGAATACGGGTGCGAGTAAGGGTTTAATTAAAAAACCCCCTTCCAAGTCAGCCTGCTGCCATCATGGCAGGTGAGATCGCAGTCAAGAGGGGTTCTTCGCAAGAATAAATAAAAAAGATTGTCATACCACCACACATAATAAATTCTTCAATTATGAAAAAAAAAACACAGATGCCATGCAAAAACGAGACGCTTAATTTTAATATTTGTTATTTTTCTGGATTATATCAATCCAATTTGACCAAAGAAACTTCTATAGTAGGTACGGGAACTAATATGCCGTTTGAAATTAATAGTTTACGAGATTTTTCGTTACTCTTTTTTCACATAATTTGCCGTGATAAAATGGCTTCCTTCCTCCTTCCAACCTTTTATCAGACAGACGGAATCCCGTTGGACACCCATTAGGTACGGAATCCTAAAAAAAACATGCGCATAGTATAAATCACGTGTGTCGGTTTAAAATGGCCTGTTTACGGGATTCAACGTCCGTTTTCGTTAGTTATTTCGTAGAATACGGCCATTAAGGCACGTTTTGTTGCGCTGGATCGATGATTTATCGAATGTAAAGTATCATTAAAATCGTTCGCTGGTTACCTATAAAGTTTTTGTGTTTTCAGGTAATGCTTTAGCCTTTATTTATTGGAAAGCACTAAAGTGTACAGTGTTTCCATCCGTAGATCATTAGCGCTACGTTATTTTTGTAAATCGCTTTCCAACAGAATATTACTATTGACTTTTTAGATGCCTATTTGTATTGTATTAGGGTGACATGTGCTGGGGGAGAACAGGTAAATATCGACCCCCACTGGGTAGGAGTTCGTTCGCATACCTTCCCTAGTATAGACCGTACATACTAGTTGAGTTATTAGAAGTCGTAAGTGAAATATTTTATTCAAAGCAGATGACACAGGTGTAATTAATTTGAGTTAAATACTACCAAAGCAAAAGTTATGCCTAACAACGCGGAAAAACCAAAACCAATAGTGGTATTATGGTTTCAAAAAAGATAACAAACAACCTTTATTTTTTAGGTTCATAAAGTAGGTATATCACAATTAAAGTATGTGATTTACGGAACTTTTACTAATCCATCTTTACAGAATATTGCTCATAGAGAGTTGTGAAATGCAATTGGAAAATAACCAAAACAAGAACTGGATCAATCAACTCTATTCAAACAGCAATGCGAGAACAATGCCAAAGCTAAATGAAGAGAAAACTGTATTCGCTAAACCAATCTTGTTTGCGAGATGTTTTTATTTTCAGTTTTATCGTGTTTTTCATTGAAGGTATTTTCATTGCTTAATTCAATCTTGATTACTTATATTAAGTTTCATAGTTTATGAAAAAAAAAGAAAAATGGTCAAGTGCGAATCAGACCCGCGCACATAGGATTTCATACCTACCATCGTACAAGATTTAACATCAGCTATATGGAGACCCTCTTTAATTTTTAACTTTATTTTTTTTTTAATTTTTTTCACTTTTTTTTGTTACAGTGGCAACCAAAATACACGTTCTGTGAAAATATCAAGTAGGTATATCTTACATTTCATGAGATACAAGCTGTTGATAAAAACACAGATAGATGGAGAGTGGAGAGGTTCCATTGGCACCCTCTGGGTACAAAACCCTGAAAACTGACAAAATGTGAGCTGGAATATCGCACTTACAACCTTTTCTTATGATTTGACATAACAAAGGGACTAAAAACACGTAGGTATGCTGTGAAAATTTCAACTGAAGCAAAAGCTGTACAACCTTGTGACCAACACTATATTTGGTTAAAATCCTAAAAAAACTACACATAGCTGTAAATTACAAAATTTGTCCCTTTTTTATCGCATAAT
Organism: Hipparchia sbordonii; assembly: GCA_038048805.1. Classification (NCBI taxonomy): domain Eukaryota; kingdom Metazoa; phylum Arthropoda; class Insecta; order Lepidoptera; family Nymphalidae; genus Hipparchia; species Hipparchia sbordonii. Next base: position 4,022,068 of record CM076113.1, read on the forward strand.
ATTTCCACTAAAGATACTCCTTTACAAGTGCGATAACAATCATACCATAGGAGAAGTCATAGTAAAAGAAAAAAGTAAAAAACTCATTTACCTATAACACTCACACTTTCAAAATTTTACAAAACCCTTTAACATAAAACATTTTCCTACTAAAGCAGATGGAACAGCGAGAGTTTTCAAGCTGAAAAATTGCAGCGTGGACAATTCTGGATCAAGAATTGTTACAAACTTATCGTACCTACTATTGAGAATGGTGGAACCATTGTTACATTGTCCCTTGTACTCGCCTCGGAAAAATTTAGCGCAGAAAAAGTTCTATTTTCTTACGAACTGACAGTTTTTTCTGTCACCGAATAACCAAGATGAAAATTTTTTTTCTTTGATTTCTGAATATTAAACGTATCTACATTTATTATTAGATAGGTATTTCTATAATTTAAAAGATGATTCCACAATTTGGTAGTACGTGGAAAAAAAGATCTGGAGCAACGGATGGTCGAAGTGCTCCAGGCACCCAGGTGGTGAGGGTGAAATTGCGTTCGTTGACGTGCGGTGCGGTTGCAGAAGTTAGAGGGCGGAATAAGATCAAACAGCTCTTCAGAACACTCCCCGTTATATAGCCGATCTCACGATAGAGGACGCAAAGAGAGCTTACGTCTAGATGCAGACGATTTGGTTCTTGTCGGAAAGCACGAGGTATATAAATAGAAGCCATGGTTGACACTTTGGAGCAGGAGTGCAAGAAAGTTTGACTCGCCAGTTAAATTAACTGTAAGAACACGGAATATCTATTTATGAAACGATTCAAATTTTCGCAGTTTTAGTTTTTTATCTACAACTAGCTGATGCTCGCGACTTCGTTCGCGTGGAATTAGTTTTCAAGATCCCGCGGGAACTATAATTTTTTCGGGAAAAAAGTAGCCTATGTTTTAATCCAAGGTATAATCTATCTTCATTTTAAATTTCAGCCAAATCGGTCCAGCAGTTTTTGAGTTTATTCATTACAAACATACACACAAAAATACAAATCTTTCCTCTTTATAATAGTAGTGTAGAAGGGTATCCAACCCTTTGTCCTAAAATAGGTGTGCAGGTTTCCACACGATATTTTGATGTGTTCCACACGATGGATTGAATCTACACTGCCATACCCGTTCCACGTTAGCCCGCTACCATCTTAGACTCCACCGTCACTTACCATCAGGTGAGATCGCAGTCATGAACTATCTTGTCAACGAATAAAAAAACTTCGATAAGTCAGAGTGCAGTGTGTGCGTGGGATCGAACCTGCGACCCTTGGAATAGGAAACCACAGTCCTAACCACTGCGCTATCACTGCTTATTAATTAATCATATTATGATCTTTAAATAACCCTCTTCAAATTCAATCCTGTTGCTTTTTCAACAAAGAAAGTTTTATTTTCTCCCACTTTCTAACCGGATGAGAATATCCGGATTAAGATTTCTTGCTATAGCGGCATGATTCGCGAGAAATATTTCTTTTGTACAAGTAATAAAGCGATTTTAAAGATCACGAAAAGAGTTAGGTATTATCTAAAATTCAACAAAGATTTGAGCCTTTGTGTTGCAAAATCTTCAAGTCCTTTTTATTTTAAATCGAATGATTAAATTTCCTAAGATTGTAATCCATTCAATATCAATGTCGACATAGAACTCACTAGCTGATACCCGCGACTTCGTCCGCGTGTATATAAAATATAATAATAGATAATAGAAAATAGAATAATTATAATAAGATTTCTGCTACTGCATTTTTAGGTAGGTATAAAAGTGTGAGCAGATATTAATAATATTAAAGACTGCATTTCATTTTATTCTTTTCTACTCTTCTTTTTGCTCTACTTTTCTTTTTATTTTCCTTGAATTTTCGTGTACAGATTAAAATCTTAAAGTGGCGAAGAAACAAAATTCCTCGCAATTTTTTGTTTTAAAAGATAATAACTCGAAAGTTGATTAACGTTGTAAAACATTTCCGTGACGTAAAATTATGTTCGTTAGATGGAACGTCACGCTTCGATGATTACGAATGCCGCCAGCCCAGCGCTACGGCCCGAATCGAATAGAGCAGAGGCAGCTTTGATGATTCTTAAATTATGATGCTTACGATTTATGCAAACCTGGTAGTATTTTTGTGGCCCTACTTGATTGACGCCATTTTGGCGCTGTAAGCACTAAGCAAAGTGTCTCTGGAACTAATAGGTAATATTGCAAATGGCGCACCTACATTGACCTCTACCTTTAATCTGTGATTAAAACTGGATTTGCTGCTGTGATTTCTTTTTTGGACCTACTAGATTGACGCCATCTTGGATTTGATCGATGCCATCTTTGCGTTGTAAGTATAGATAGGTATGAGTACCTCTGGAACTAATAATATTGCAAACGGCGCACCAACATCTATAATAATCAATCTATGATTTCATAATAATATGAAATCAAATCCAGTATTAATCATAGATTAAATATAGAGATAGCTAAATATTAACTTTAGGCTGGGATATGACCTATTTGACGTTGGTGATAAAATACATACAATATAATAACGATGTCATTATGATGAAAGAGTTTGTTAATTCGTCACAATAAATACAATGGTTCAAAAGGCTTTATTTGCTCATCTGACGACTGTCCAAGTGTCGACTGTATATTTTATTGGTAATAAATTTCTGGGCTTCACTAGGGTTGTCAACTTAATCCCCAAACCTAAAATCCTCCTTCACTGAATGTCGATTGAGCATGTCAGTCGGTCACTGATAGGAGTGTGTTTTTTTTTAACTGTTATACCAAGGGGGTATAGCAAGTTAGATCGCTAAAATTTGAGACTGCATCGTCATTTAACATGAGGTGAGATCACAGTCAAGGGCTATCATGTCTTGATTAACAAAAAAAAACACACACACTACGAGTACATAATGTTTGGGAGGTCCTTGTTCTTGGGTCACGGGTTCGATCCTGGGCACCTCTGACTTTTCTGAGTTATGTGAGTTTAAACAATTAAAATATATAGGTGAATGAGATCTACCAATTCGCATTAGGTTAGCGTGGCGGACTATGGTCTATAACCCTTCTCTGAGACCTCAGTAGTGAGCGATTGATGATGGTCAACGCCCGATAGCTTCTATAGCATACCCCAGAACTCTTCAAGATTGCCCGCAGACTTTGTCCAACTTGAAATTGTAAGTCTGCGGGTCCTAGGTAAAAACATTTTGACAACCCTAACCTATAACCACTTGTTTCAGCTAAACTTTAATCAGATAGGTATACTCTGCGATTTAGTTGTTCAACTTGAAATTGTAAGTCTGTGGGTCCTAGGTTAAAACATTTTGACACCTAACCTGTAACCACTTGTCTCAGCTAAACTTTAATCAGATAGGTATACTCTGCGATTTAGTTGTCCAACTTGAAATTGTAAGTCTGCGGGTCCTAGGTTAAAACATTGTGACAACCCTAGCCTATAACCACTTGTTTCAGCTAGACTTTAATCAGATAGGTATACTCTGCGATTTAGTTGTCCAACTTGAAATTGTAAGTCTGCGGGTCCTAGGTTAAAACATTGTGACAACCCTAACCTGTAACCACTTGTTTCAGCTAGACTTTAATCAGATAATTGATCCGACTTGTTTGGACAGGGCGCGTTGCGGCTTGCTGATAAAAGCGATTATTTCCCCCCCCAAGCTTTATCTTGTCAGCCGTTTAGAACAAGAGTATTCTACAACTTCTTAGAAGCTGGCGACATTTCATTTGCTACTTCTTTTGTTCATTTTATGAATAAAAAATGGTGTCCTTATGATTTATGATAACGATGTTTTTGTGGTACCTAGGTGTCTACGTTGAAAGAATTAAATTGCGTTTTCACACCTATAAAAAAATCCTTCGCTTCGTTTGAATTTAATTATTTAATTTTTCTTGTTAGTAATAGAATTTTGTGTGAAATATTCAACATTCATTTTCATTCCGAACTCTGTAAGTAGGTACACTTTTTGAATATGAATTTATTTTTGCTGGTTGTTATCGCTGCTATTCGCGATCAAATCACGAACGATACTTAAGTAACGTTCGTAAATAAAAATTAAATTAATTTAAGAATTTAGAACAGAATGACTATCCATCCTAATTTGATAGAGTAGGTAGATACAGCGGTAGCAACATCCAGCGGTTGCCAACGCCCATTACTAGACATAAGTCTCTTGCATGGATCGCCTCACAGCGTAATCTTGTGCCGCTTGCATCCAGCGGCTACCAGCAGCTTGCTTAAGATGGTCTTGAGGAGAATCTTCCAACACTGCATTTCTATACTCGAGCACCGTAGAATCCCAACGTCTATCGGTGCTTAATACTTAATTACTTGAACTTATACCTACCCTGCCCATTGCCATCACAGCTGCGCGACTCTATGCCTGAAATCTATAGACCACACTCTCACTCTGCTCAGACTCAAGACAGAGTAAAACGAGACAGATTTATGTCAGAGCATATTTGTGTCTCGTTTTAACTCTAACTTAAGTCCGAGCTGAGTCAGAACACGCTCTATAGATTTCACAGTATGGGCTCTGTCGGTAACGGTGTAGCGTATATTATAGGTATTAAGCTATACGCTAAAACTTTTTTTATTCGATGACAAGATAGCCCTTGACTGCGATCTCACCTGATGGTAAGTGACGATGCAGTCTAAGATGGTAGCGGGCTAACTTGGAAGGGGTATAGCAGTGTCAATTCAACCCATACCCCTAATCGGTTTCTACATGCCATCGTGCCGGAACGCTAAACGCGCGGCACGTCTTTGATGGTAAGATGCTAACTAGCCACGGCCAAAGCCTCCCACCAGACCCAAACATACCAAATATACCTACTAACATAGCAAAACAGTGGAAACTAGCTAATATATCAAAGGCAAGGAAGGCATGATGAATTAGCCAGCTCGGATACAATCCCTACATGTTTTCACACACACCTGGGAATTTGTTGAAATGGAAAATTCTCGCACGAAGTGAATTAATATTCTAGACTCTCCCCAGCAGCGTGCTAAATATACCTGAACAAAATCAAACTTCAAAATATTTCAATCAAGCTGTTGTAAATTGTAAGTTCTAAGTATTGTAGTGTTGCGTTTTATACAAAACTAGTTGATTGAGGTTTTTTAATTCCCGCGGGAACTCTCTTATTTTCCGGGATAAAAGAAGCCTATATGTGTTATTCTAGACTATAGTCTGTGGTATTGTCCAACTATATTCAGGAATATTGGCTCAAACTCAGCTCCAATCTACTTAACCAGAATGTACCTAGTCTGACAACCACGATAAATTGGAGAGCCCGCATATTTCCATTTGTATCGAATATCCATACGAGCACATCAGGGAATTTGTGAAATACTGAAACAAAGATAGTTAATACGCTACACTAGTGCGGCTTTTGGAAGTGAACAGCACAATATAACGATGCGAGGGAGAATGACACCATAAAATTAAATGCATAAAATACATAAAATTATTAGGACTACTAAAATTAAAACTGAGCTAAATCAACACTTTAGACCGCCCTTAAAGATATATTTTAGGAATACTTTTTGATAAATTATTATTTATTTTAAGGATTTTTTTTAAATTACTTATAACATATTGAGTATTCTCAATATGGTAATTTAAAAAAAAATCCTTTCATTCAACAGCAATACTTTTTAATTTGAATGATAAGAATCAGCAACTTTTTTCTAGAAATTACTTTATTGAGTTTAGCAGCAATTTTTTGTGAAACCTTTGTTTCAAGATATACCTGTATCAAAGACGCACTTGGCAGATATGAATCTAGCACTTCTAAGATCTTTACATCTCTAGACGTGTTGAAAGTAGATACTTGAAAATCAAAGGCGACGGTGTTCTTGAAAAGACTTAAGTATATTGTTGTATGAGTACTCAATTTTTTGATAGATTATACTGATCGCAGGTCAATCTCCTTCAAAAGGCAAGTGGGTATTTATCAGTTTTCAAAAATAACTTCAGGGATATGTGCTGCACGCACTCATGAGAGAGAGAAGAGAACACTAGAAGGGAGTAGTCAATACTTGAACAATACGAATGGCTATCTATCAGCCTCTTTTCGGCTTTTTTACGTGTCAATATCTCGGAGATTTCTAGAATGATTTGCGTATTTTTTTATCGATAACGAAAGTTTGCGATATGATCCCATAAAAGTTCTGTTCTTCAAATCTTCGATTCTGATGCTGTTTGCAGTAGCCTTGGATATTTAAACTTTAGGTTCCAACTTCTCAATCCTGATGCTACAAGTTACTACACTCCTGCAGCGTGGGAATAAGAGGAAGAAGAATAAGAATTTATTTATAGGCATAATAATTTTTACAATTTCTATTAGTCCTTATCCTCTGGGCTAGGAAATCTGTGTTGCAGAGGCTAGTTCTTTCCAGATACAAGATACAAATTTTCTTATTTATTATGTCGCTAAAATTATCTTTTGTAGGTATAACATGAAATTTTACTAACACTGGGTGCATGAGAGTGTGTGTATGTGTGTGAATTTAGGAACTATTGATACGACTGCTGAGTTGTAGGTCTCCTTTCAGAGGGGTTTAGGCTATAGACGCTATAGTCCACCACGCTGGCCCAATGGAACATGGCAAAATTCACACACCTTTGAGAACATTATATATGGGAAAATCTCAGGCGTGCAGCTTTTGTCCCCGTTGATGATGTTGTCCTTTACTGTTGAAGCATGTGCTATTTAGCGCACATGACTTCGAAAAGTCAGAGGTGCATTTCCGGAACCGAACCTTCCACATTCCGAATAGGAAACCGCAATCCTAACCACTGTCTGCACTATAGGGATAGTATAAGATTTAATCCGATTGATCGTATTCGTATTCGATTACATTAGCGTCAAAGTAAAATGAACCATAACATCACTAAATTAGCGTTCAATTTCGTGTATGATTTCTTATACTTTTACGTATAGTGATACGCTCCAAATTAAAACTGGTTGTACTGAATTTGTGACTTTAAATCAAAACAGTTAAGATTCATTCTCTTGCTCTCTCATCCAGTGCTTAATCTATAACGAATAGTTTAAAATCTACATCTCTCTGGTCACACGAATGTGGAGTGCTCATGCAACATTATTCTGAAAGTTTTCTCATATCCGGGACGACGGAGTTTAACAATGAAAATAATAAATCGCTCTAAGAGTAAGAAATAGTTGTACAATTTTGCTTGTTTTGCCACTAAATTTATTTCATGTGGAACCAAGGAAGTTTTATTTCAAATGAACATCTTATCGTTATCTTGGCCCCTGATAGTTACACTCTTGTAGAGGATTGTTAAGAATGGAAGCGATACAGAAGCAACGTAAAAATGAAACATACGATGTTAAGACTTAGGACGAAAACGTAATAATATAAGTACCTTCTAATCCAAGATTAGGTCTGATTGGGTCAAAGAAACTCAGAGTTGTGTAAGTTGCTTATATAATATATACCTGCTCCAAAACTTCATTTGCAATGGTAGTAAATATAACTTGAAACTTAATTTATCGAACTGTATATGCAGTCTTTTAAGCTATTGCATAGCTTCTATCGCGGGCCAGCGTCGAGACCGAATCCAGAAATTCCGTAACGAAAATAACCTGACTCCTCTACGGTGAGCCGCTAGATGGCGTTGATAAAAAATGCTATGCAATAGCTTTACCGCGGCAGTCCCCGAGTGCCACACGTCTTTTTTTTTTAATTCCTTGAGTTCAATTTAACTTAACAATTTTAGTAAATCGTAAAGAAAAACAATGTATTTTCATAAGAAAACTGCATAGAATTTATGTTTTGTTTTTCGTTTTAAGTTAGTGCTTCAAGTGAGGGTAGAGCCGGTGGTAGAGTCTTGACTTGTCACAAGAGCCACTGGTTGGCCTACATGAAATAAGATAATTTGAATTTCGAATTTTTTTGAATTTTGGTAAGCTTTAATATTCTACCACAGTTCCTTATGTTACAATGTAGTATTTCATGTCCGGCATATTGGATTTGTAATGACGTCACACGCATCACGTGAAAAGCTAACACAAAGCTCATTTATCAAAATCTAATAAGTATTGTGGTGTTGGAGTTACTGGAATAGATTAGCGTATACACTGTGACAAGTTTAAGAATAGAGTTGTAAAATAATACCCTGATTATTATTAATGGTTATATTTCCTTTTGGATAACACCCACTCCGGGGAATAAACGCAAAAGAAAGTAAGCATTAGGGGTTCACAAGTGTGAATTGAACGTATACAGCAATCAGTTAGTCCTTTTCAGGTAACATTCTAGGAACAAGTGCTTAGCGTAGTTGAATGATTAAAGAGGCGCCGAGGTGTTAGGTATTATAGCGAGCACTTAGCTCCGAAACAACAGGGTACACGATGTTTACAAAGTAGTCTACTCTTTATGAACTTGTTCCCAAGTATTTCGCATGGTACCTAATGAAGCATGTTGCGGGGGACTGAATAGGGTATTTTACTGTTTTTTGAAAAGTGTCTCAATTTAACCCTAAGGTAATAATTTACTACTAGAAAATTTATCAAAATTGTATCCATCGATAAGTACCAAAACAATGCATTTCAATTTTTCGTTTTCAAAAAACGCTAGATTACGTGGTCTCGACAGTAAACACACTGAGTATGTAGTTTAAGTACCTACCACAGAAAGGGGACAATGTAGCTAATAACATTAACTGACGAGGTGCTTAATGAAAGATTCTTTATTTACAGACATTATGACGTAGTGCTATGGCGGGTGCCGTTTCGCATATTTCTAGCACAGATAAAAAAAAGTGAAAACTTTGAAATAAGATATAAAATTTATTTTAGAATTTTGTGTACTGAAACCAACACTTCCCGATTTGTAATTACCTAAACTATCTAATTTATATATTTTTAGATTATTTCTTAGTAGGACTGAAATACCCTATTCTAATAATTATATGTAAGCACCTTTGAAGTCGCACGCGACTCACTCGTGCGAGTAGAAGGCCGAACAGTGGTGACCCTGACGTGATCAAAAAAATTTTTAACTTGGCCAGAAATTCAACAGCTAGTAACATCCTTTTAAATCCAGGAAACCATGATGAAGTTGGAACTATTGTAGCTTGAAGTAGAACGGAGGTCGATAAGTTTCTTGAAATAAGTTATTATCTTGGTACCCAAAACTTTGGGGTAAATGTTCCCCGCCCTTTAAGTTATCAAGTTAAACGTGGAAATCACCTGTGCCGTGTTCTGAATTACGGTTATAATATTATACGACTTGCTTTTACGAGTGATTTAGCCTGCATTAATTTTACTTCAACGTTTAATTTATCCACAAAGGGTGGTTTTGAAAATCTAAAACCTTCAAATGAACATCTTGATGTACCAACATTTTAAAAAGTGATTGATTTAAAACGTTTAAATAAGTATACTTACATTAAAATTTGGCAGTTATAAACTTTAAGATTTTGGTCAGACCTTGCAATATAAATATATCTTCACACTTTAAGAGACAGCAAATCTTAATTAAAAGGAAAAGGTGACCTACTGACTGACTGACCTATCAACGCACAGCTCAAACCACTGAACGGATCGAGTTGAAATTTGGAATACAGGTAGCTATTATGACGTAGGCATTCGCTAAGACAGGATTTTTGAAAAAAACACCTCTAAGTGGGTAAAATAGGGCTTTAAAATTAGTATGAAAGTCAAACCTAACGTGAGCGAAGCCGCGGGCCATAAGCTAATAATTATTAAAATTATAGTTACATAAATATCAAAATGAAAAAAAAAACATGAATGATTCCAAAATGTTAAAAAGCTGAAAATAAGACAAAGACACGACAAACCGACGCGACGCGACGGTTGCTTACTTCAACATACATACATATTATGTACATATAACTTAACATCAGAAGCATCAGAAGCTCTTATCTTCCAAATAAGTGAAAAAAGGTATTATTATGAGGACAAAGGGTCTCACTCTCGAGACAGTTGTTGACTCTACTCGGAGATCGGTATCGACCCTTGTTACGAAGCTTTTAAAGATTGCTTATCTATTTGTGCAAGGAATACAAGCGGAAAAGATTCTTTATCGATAATGCAAATTGATTGTGTGCAGAGTGTTCTTTTCACAGAGTTAGGAATTTTATTATTTTTATCGCATTTTGAAACCGATCACACTGTGGTTTAATTATTGGAAGACACAAATTAGTGATTAGTCTAAGGTTTTAACAAGGTGATGTGGAAAAAAATATACATGTCGAACAACTAGCTTTTGCTCACTGCTTCACTCACATTAATTTTGATTTTTCAAACCCCTATTTTATCCCCTTAAGGGTTGAATTTTTCTTAGCGCATGCCTACGTCATAATAGCTATATGTATGCCAAAGATAGATCAGTCAGTCAGTCAATCAGTCAGTCTGTCACCTTTTCATTTTATAAAAGATGATGATCAGGAACGACTGAAGTGTACGTAAACTGTTAAAAATGTATGAACCCTCATTGTAATATAACTTCCTGTCAGTGTTGGTAAAATATATGTTTTTACTTTTTGCGCATGTGGGCAGGGACTCAAAAATGGCAGAAAATATGTCTCGCGCGTCCATACTGGGCATTTCTTTAAAGACGTGCTACTCTATGGTTCGTATCACAAAAGATTTGTCTCAATCTCGATTGGACCTATCAAGGTCTCAATCGATTTGCGGAACGTGCACAGATTGACAAACAGGCCAACTTTTAAAATATTTTCTTAATAGTAGAAGTAACTATAATGTTTTCTTTCTATATTTTCCTCAATTTTTTCTTCTTATCAGCCAGTAAATGATCATTGCTGGACAAAATTCTCGTGGACTGGACTTCCACAGGCCTTAGCCTTGCACTTATTTTTTTATTTTATCCTAAATTGTTCAATTTGTAGAATTAAGAGATTTTTATGAAAGAAATCGACGATTACGTTGTTATCTCTATTTACTTTAACGACCATTATTTATTGAACTCATTACTTACAAGGGCAGTTATAATATTTATTGAAATCATTACTCATAAGGGCAGTTATAAGTTAGATACAGTTGGGAGGCATTCCAATTTAATGTAACAACTAAAGAAGCAACGAAAAAAATAAAATAATATAAAACAGATAAAACTATATTGTAGAGTACAAGATGTTTATGCATGATTTAGTTATTCTGTATTCAAAGCACTTTTTCATCGTCAACATTGAAAAAGTTTTCTTTGCAATTTCTTGCAAGATTTGAATTTGATTTAAAGGAAATCTTTGTTGCTTTGCGAATAGTTCATACTTATAAATAAAATTATATTGCAAGCGTGCAAGTATACAACTGTAGAGATAATAAGTACATCTTGACAACGTATCAAAACAGTACATCGTCAGTGTAAAAGGAACTTAAATGTGCCTTATTTTAACCCTATTTTTATCTGACATTATAGCCTGACATTATTTTATTAATGTCGCCAAGGTGTGTGAATTTGTACAAACGGTATATTTATATCTAACTAGCTTTAACCCGCGGCTTCGCTCACGTTAGGTTCGATTTTTTAACCCCCTATTTAACCCTCTTGGGGTTGAAATTTTCCAAAATCCTTTCTTAGCGGATGTCTACGTCCTAACAGCTATCTGTATACCAAATTTCAGCTCGATCGGTCCAGTGGTTAGAGCTGTGCGTTGATAGATCAGCCAGTCAGTCAGTCAATCAGTCAACTTTGCCTTTTATATATTTAGATACAATTTTAAACGCCGCCAACAGGTAGCAACATATCGAACACGTGGCTCATATGACACGTCAAAACTCTACCGGTTGGGACTCACTATATATTAATTACTGTGCGAAAAAGTAGAGATATTTTAATATGACGACGAAAGATAAAAGAAACATTGAGGTCAGAGGCTCGTCTCCGGAGGCACGCGGACCCTTGACACGGCGGCGACTCGCGAGGGCACTTCTTGTGAAAATCAACACGCTTTATATTGTCATAATACTTAGATTCGCTTTGTGTTATTTCAATTATATAATTCATTCGTTTAGTCGTAGCTAGCATTGACGACTTTCCTGGCGCAGTGGTGAGCGCTGTGGTCTTATAAACTGGACCCCAACCTAAGACCTCCCGTCTTGGGTTCGATTTTCAGCGGGGGCAATTTGGGAAGTCAGTTTCTACATGCTATCGTGCCGGAATGCTTGACGGCACGTCTTTGACGGTAGGGTGGTAACTAGCCACGGCCAAAGCCTTTCAACAGACCAGACCAGAGACAATTTAGAAATTGTAAATTCCCAAATTGACCCCGCCGGGAATCGAACCCGAGACCTCCCAGTTATAAGACCACAGCACTCACCACTGCGCTTGGGAGGTCAGATATGCATAATACAAAAAGTTTAAAAAATCTCTGAGCATTGAGGTCAGATGCATGTCTCAGCACTTAACCCTTGACAGCGCGCACTCGTTCCGACCGCTTTCGCTGTGAGAATCAACACTTTGCTAGCTCTGTGCGCTAAAGTTTCTTCACTATATTTTCCGTGTCCGTAAAACAAAAATTCCTCGTTCCTTTTTCGCGGCTTTTGCAATAATTTGTCGATGCAAAAATCTCGTTTGTTCTTGTAATTCACGAGGACGCGTGAGCTGTACTTGTGGTTACGTGGTGTACATGCACATTGCGTAAGTATGCGTGCCTGTCAGGAGCCTTGGTGGGAGCGGTCAGGCGCGAGCAAGCTCTCGCTCATACTTATACAGATACGACACACATACAACCATGAACCACGCGCTCTCGTGATTTTCAGGAACTATACATTAATATTCATCATTCAACTCAACCTATTGGTAATCCAATAGTGGGCACGGGATGGACGGAGGAGGGTTTAGGTTATAGTCCACCACGCTGGAAAGTCTTGAAGGATATAGCCAATATAATATCCTTTAAGTGGAAACCGATTTTGATTTTGTTTTTTTTTTTGTTTGAAATGTGAATTAGTCGGGAGTACTCTTAGCTGTGTTTGATGAAAATAGGTCCAAAATAGCCGACTACATATTTATATTTTAACGATTACTGACTAGCGATTAGGATGTTGTAACATGTTGGGAGTGTTTTAAATTTTTAATTTACTCTTGTTTATTTCTTTTCTGTACTCGTATTGCGAAAAAAACCTTATAGTTCGAGCCTCCAATTTTCGGGGCACCGCCACTAATTGGATCCACTTGCCGCTAACCAAATTTCCCCTCTGTGCGGCGCCTAGTTATCGCATTAGCTTCACAGGAAATTAATATCGATTGTTGACGGTAATGTATTTAGCGGTTGCTCTAGAAACATTTTTCTATTATGTAACCAAATGTTAAATTATGTACTACCCGTCAAAGTCAAGTTGGCCGGCGTCGACCGTTACAAAGCGACGTCATACCGTATCTTCGACATAAATATAATAATTGAATAGAATAGAAATATTTTTTATTCAAATAAACTTTTACAAGCACTTTTGAATCGTCAATGAATCTACCACTGGCTCGGAATGCCTTTCCTGCCGAGAAGAGCCAGCAAAAAACTCGGCGGTTGCTCTTTTCAAAAAAATAAAAATTTTACAATTGTTATTGAAACTATGCTATGTATTCAGTGCTTCCACGATGAATTTGATTTCCAAGATGATTGTATTTTTACTATAACAGTTTTCTTGTCTGGCAATGCTTGCAATTCTGGCAATTCAAAGCAATGACATTTTGAAAGTATAAAGGCGTAATTTTCAATTTCTTACTTTTTTCCCCTTGGAAAAAGTCATCAATTAAAGTAATTAATAGTCTGCGATATGCAAGAATTTCCCTTTTTTACCCATCGCTACGCTAACAATAGTAACCAAACAAAAATAAATAACAAAGTTCAACAAATCATTCAAAACGTAATAATAACAAAACTTTATCCATGCTTTTAAAATTATTTTTAAATGTGGCATTTAAATATTATCAATAAAGCATGGAAGTGAGTTAAGGTTCTAATTATTTCCAAAAACTTAAAACTAAGGCGAGATGATAATATATCTAGATAAATTTTCTGTGCAACCATTTAATTTAAAAAAAAACTCGATGAAACTTCATACATTTATGGAAAAACTTCAGCTGAAAACTAAGTCAAATTATTCAATCCAAACAATCACCGCACTTCAACAGTTGAACTATTGTTTCTCTAACATGAAGTTGCGACTTGGAACACTTTTAAAAGCTTTTCACTCAATCCATCCAACCTACTTGTGGTCTAATAGGAATCGATGCCTAACCGCATAGGTTAATAATCGAATACAGACAAAACTTCGACAGACTGAATAAAGTTTGTACGCACTATGCTACTGTTGTCACATGACGATAATATAAACGTAAAAATTCTTTTTACAAAACCCACTTCAAACGCCTCTACAACGTATAATATCAATTGTGCGTATAAAATTTGAACAGTTCCCTCGATTTATCCATTATCTCATCATGAGATTCTAATCTGATGACCGTGGGACTACCTGGGAAGTATACACTTTCATACAAAAAAAGAATTTTCCAAATCAATCCAGGCGCCTTCGAGATCGGGGAACATACATAAAAAAAAAAGATTCCGACTAATTTAGAACCTCCTCCCTTTTTTAAGTCGGTTGATAAAATAAATGAGATATATTTATCTGATTTTCTTTTATTCATACTTAATAGCTGTTGCCCTACAACTTGGTCCGTTTTGAAAATCCTGCGTAAACCCATTGTTTTTCCGGGATAAAAAATAGCCTGTGTCACTCTCCAGGTCTTCAATTATACCCATGCAAATAAACGTCGATCCGTTGCCGCAGCACGATTGAAGGACAGACCAACAAATAGATACCTATACACCTTCGCATATTCTATAATATTAATAAGAATTTTCTAGCACAAAATTAGAATAATATAATTAAGCAAAGAGCACAATTTCGCGTTCTGAATTTTAAAATATAAATTGTCAAGAGCATACGAAGATTCCTGGATTTCTCACAAAGGAGAATAAGTTTTCAAACCCATATTACATTTGAGACATATTCATGTGCTACTACTAGAAAATGTCTGCTGCAATTATATAAATGAGAAGTAGGTACTTATTATAATTTATACTTAACTACCATGCTTTCAGACTTTTCTAGTGGACTTTCATACAAACCTTGTCCTAACAATAATTATGAATCCTCAACTATACCATGTACAATATCACGTCAGAGCTAAGGCTAGCTCTGCTGAAGCGTGATTGAAGGTCACACCAACAAACACACTTTCGGATTTATAATATTTGTAAGGATTAGTAGGGATAGTAAGGATAGCTAGTAGGTATATATGGCCTAACTCCTCCATCCACGTGGAATATCAAGAGGTATAGAAGATCTTTTGACAAACTGTAGCAAAGCTCTTTAATTATTAAAAAAAATTAACTTTTCTTCTAAAGTTCATGCAACGATGCAAACGAAAGCCACCCTAAGAAATAACTATGACACAATTTTTGCAATACATAATTTTGGTTAATCATATAATTGTCACGTATTTATCTGATTTATGGCCGTGCGTGACTACATTCATTCTTAAAAAGTGATTTTATAACCTCTTCAATGGAGTATAAACTTTAATCACGTTGTGTTTAAGTCTGAACTGCAATAAAAGGACAAAACGGTGTCATGTTTGAGCTATATAAGCCTGAAATAAGGAACGGCCAAACTAATCAAAAGAACATTATTAATTCGTAGTCGTATTCGTATAGGTAGGACCTGTTTAGACGTTTCAAACAGTATAAATCCCTTCGATTAAGTATTCTACATATCTAATATAAGATTAATCTCTCCTTTCGATTTAAACTGAATAGAGATTTAGAGTCTGGATATTTATCGGAAAGATGAGAAAAGTCGCATATTTTGGTGCACGTGCTCAGGCTTGAAAGATACGAATTCCTACAACTCATGGTGATGGGAAAAGTTGCTAGGAAAATAGGCGTTACAGAAAAAAGTCCTGGGTTCGTAACATGCGGGAGTGAACGGGATTCACGAGTACAGCTGAACTAAGTAGGTATAAGTTTCTTTTAGTTTTAACTTAAGACACGTCCGACTTGCCGCTCACGTAGACACATGTTGTATTGGAGAGTGGTTAGTTCTTAATCATGGCTGTATTATTTTTTGTTTTTTATTGCCACAATCTGTTGTGTGTCTAAAATATTTAAAAAAAAACTCTTTCGCCTCGCGCAGCACAAGCAAGATTATACAAAGCTGACTGCCAACTTTCGCTAGTTGAAGAAGCAAGGGGGGAAGAAAAAAAAATTTGGGTATTACAAATAAGCTAACTTGAAGATAATTTGTTTGTTGTGTACGGTTTCTTTTCGAAAGCTATGGACTGCACGGTTATCAAAACGACTGTTTAGCTTTATATCAACTTTAGTACGATATATGTATAAGTTATAACGATAAATGTACAATGTATACAACAGAATATCTTTCAGGTCAACCGTTACTATCGGAATAGTGTCTAAGATCGCGCGTGTCCTATTACTTGCTAGGAATAGATATCGCAATAATAAATAATACATTGCGATATACCGATAACCGCTATAATATAATTTACTTGTCTAACGGAATCAATAGAACAAAGCCAACAAACAATTTCAGCGATGAAGGTACAACCAAACAAGGTAATAAACAAATTTTATTAATTTAATCTTATCTTAACCTCAGAAACTTGTAACAATCAAAACGATCAAGACAACGCTCCGAAATAGGTAGGTACAATAAAGCTTTTATCTCAACATCAAAGAAGCCTTGTTTTCTCGCTGTTCACAATCCCAACTTGATCCGAACTTTGAACTTTGAAACATCAAATTAAAGTTTAAAATCCCCTGAAATAACTTTGTCCTAAATAAACTACGAGTACTAAAGTAACAACGTCTCTGAACAATTAACAAAAACTGAAAGGAACCAGTTAATGCGGCGGTTTAATGTACGGCAAATGCCTTTCAATGAAAGCTGGCGATTGCCAGTTTTCATTCAAAAGCGAAATTCGCCATTTAAAATTTCTCGTGAACCACTAATTGCAATTTTAATAAATTAAAACTGAACTGTCGGAATCAGCTGGCAATTAGTATTAAGAGATCGGCCAATTATAGCCGTGGATTTTTGAACTAGCTTTTGACCGCAACTTTATGCTCACGAATTTAGGTTTATTTTAAAACGTCATGGGAACTCGTTGTTTTCACGGGATAAATGCAAGCTATTCGTATGTCTGTGCCAAATATCGTCTAATATGGTCGGTGGTTAGGAGTGAAAACTGTTCAACTGTTCCAAAGATTAGACCTGACAAATAGACAGACAACAATTTTATTTTTGTTAAAACCTTTTTGTTGGCCAATATTATTCTTTAGATAAAACAGTGTTGCAGCAAACGCGATATCAAACAAATAGAGCAAAAATACATAGCCGCGCACCATTTTTTCTTTATCCGAAAATAAATAGTGCCGAAATACAAATAAGGAAAACAGATAATTTACCGATTGTTCTCGGGATGAAATCTATAATAATACAACGTAGGACGGATAGGAGATAAAGAAACAATCGACCCTTATTTTCTTGTGATGGGCGTCAGGAAGTCAGTGACCTCCAATTCACTAAAAGCATATATTTTATGAGAACAGTGATTTATATGAGATTTATTAATTTTCTATATTGTTTCGAAGGTAAACAAGATTTTTATGAAATATAAAGAGCGATACAAAATAATTATAAAGCGAAGCATATTTTTACTGAGCGTTAAAAATTTTTGATTTTTTATTGACATATTTATAAAATAGAAAACAAACAGTGTATCTATGTAGTAACTAGCTATAGAAAAAATATTGACACAAAAGTTATCTTTCAAAGTAAGTTTTATTTTAGTGAATACCCCTACAGGAACCGGTATTAAGTAACACTCTGTTTATGCCTACAACAGCATTCTTCTAAGGTACATATTTCCATTATGTTTTAAAACAATCCACAATGACATGCACATTATTATGTCACCGCTACAATGGTTAATCTACGTTAAAACCCGAACCGTGTAATCTATTAGCCGGCAAGTGAGGCTGTGCAAGTCATCCACAGCATTACAGTAATATAGTGTCACATAAATTCGCCATTTGCTATGGCTGTAAACACATATCTGCCTCGAAACCGTAGCACCGGAAGAAACGGCACGGAGGGGAAAGGGGAAATATAGTCATGGCGGCCAAGTGTGAGTCGGACCCACACACGAAGGGTTCCTTACCATCATACAAGATTTAACACCAGCTATTATTAAAATCGGTCAAAAACAGAAGTTTATTTTATGATGATGGATACTCCTCTTTAATTTTTAACTTTTTTTGTCACTTGTTGTTATAGCGGCAATAGTAATTCACATTCTGTGAAAATTTCAAGTAGGTATCTACCTGGGGTCCAAGTCTGCTATTGCAATTGTAGTTCAATTGTATATCAATGACATCTTAATTGCTACTTTTAGCAATTTTGGTAGTCTACTAATTCAATGGCATCACAATTGTTTTCCAATGATTGGCCACTGACACATCTAGCTTTTATCTAGCTTAAATAAACGTCTTTAATATGTAGTTTTTTTTAAACTCATTTAGACAAACGCATTTTAAGCTAATGGCAATACCGAGGTATCATTGAATTACAATCCAATTATAAGAAATCGAACGACAATTGTGAATTTAGTAGACTACGAAATTTTGGACCAATGATAATTGAATTGTAATTGTATTGCAGTTCAATGACAATGACATGTAAAATAGCAGACTTGGGGCCCTGTTCCGGTTCATGAGATACAGCCCGCTGACAAATAGACGGACAGACAGCGGAGGTGTAGGAATAAGATCTCGTTGGCACCCTCTGGTACGAAACCCTAAGAAGGATAGCTGAGTTGACGAAAAATCCGCAGGATAGCACTTTCGTACCCTCTATGCTCGAAAACATTATTCTCTCCTTGCTCGATGCTCGAAAAAAACTCACTTCGAACATATTAGAGACTGTTGGTCAATAGTGTGAAGCAGCACTTTCTCTTTATGTATTGCTTAGTAATATGTATATTTATGTAGGTATGTAATCGTATATATTTATGTTTTCTTCGTATTTGTGTAGTTTATTATTTATTTATATTACATATATAGTAGGTTTTATAGTATATGTAGTGATGTACATTTTTGACGTATAGCACTATAATTTCACCTTACTAATTTTCAAGGGAAGCTGGAAGGAATTTCTTTTTTTAGAGATAAGCTTCACCTATGTCTACTTCTTCTAATATATGTTTTTGTATTGCAATTCTTTATATGTACATAAAAAAAAACTTGAGAGGTGTCAAGGGACACCCGGATGGAACGAAGTTCAATGTGAAATAGAAATGAAAATATCTGGCTTGCTTTCTATAAGAGAGAGAGAGAGAGACAGACAGAGAAACATGCGACGCCTATAGCAAAAAGTGTCGTGACAACTTTTCGTAAGAATTTTTTCCGTCTAGCCCCCTTTCACAACGCGCGATAAGGAACTTCGTTCCAATATAGTCAATATTATGTTGTATACATTTATAGTAAAACACGGCATCGACAACTCAGCTATCTTATAGCTTACACAGCGAGGATGTACGAGTATTAATCATCACTCACAGCGACGCAACGTCATGACATAGCTTGATGTAATATTTTATCGCCTTTTGACGCGTGGCAACTTAACGTATAAGGGAACAACATCGAGACAATTCATTAATCTTGCCTTCAGTAAAATTTTAATACAACGTTCGGATTTTCATTCTGTTTTCTTCTGAAATGATTGGAACGAAAATCTTTAACAAGATTTGCATAATACGTTGCAATTAACACGCTTAGTTAATTAACAGACTGAAAATTTTGATACTTTTTACGACCTCCCTGGCGCAGTGGTGAGCGCTGTGGTCTTATAACTGGAAGGTCTTGGGTTCGATTCTCGGCGGGGGCAATTTGAGGATTTACAATTTCTAAATTGTCTCTGGTCTGCTCTGGTGGGAGGCTTTGGTCGTGGTTACTTACCACTCTACCGTCAAAGACAGCGTTCCGGCACGATGGCGTGTAGAAACCGATTAGGGGTTTGGGTTGAATCTACACTGCTATATCCCTTCTAAGTTAGCCCGCTACCATCTTAGACTGCATCGGCACTTACCATCAGGTGAGATCGCAGTCAAGAACTATCCTGTCATCGAATAAAAAAAATGTTTTATCAATATGAATTAGACAATACTATATATGAAAATTGACAACGTAAATCCAAAATAAATACAATTTCCACTACTTATTTTAATTTGATAATAGAAATTCCGTTTAAAATAGCTATTTTTGATCTAAATTACATCAGACGTACAAAAGGCTTATAAAATACATATAGATTACACATATAGATTTCCTTTTACCCTTCTTAGTAGTGTACATCCTTTAACTGTAAAAAACATTATCTTTTCAGGATGTCTAAAATAGCTATTTTTGATCTAAATTACATCAGACGTACAAAAGGCTTATAAAATACATACAGATTACACATATAGATTTCCTTTTACCCTTCTTAGTAGTGTACATCCTTTAACTGTAAAAAAACATTATCTTTTCAGGATGTCTGCTGAAGCGTACGAGTAAAAATGTCTGTGACAAACGATGTAGAAAAGACCTTTAAGTTTTCAGCTCCAAAGCTCTGGGATCCAAAGCATTTAGAATTGTTTGCCTTTCTACAATTGATATCCGTTCCAGCCATAATACCGTTTATTTAGGTGCTATAAGGCAAAGGCCACACTAGTAGGTAAAGCTATTGCATGCGATGGGGCTACGATAAATCTTGGATCTTAGTGGCGATTTTAAAATATATTTTTTAAATGCGGACATTTTTATCACACATAGTAACAATTGAATAAAACAAACGATTTAAGCAAATTTTCATTCACCTTATCATAACGTGACGAATGACGATAATTTTACATGTATGATAAAACGGAATAGGATGATAAAGAATGGATAGGCATTCGCTCCTATTTTGTATTAGGATTAGTGTCATCACCGTTCTAGTTTCCAAATCAAATCAAATCAAAATCAAAATTTATTTATTTCATGTAGGCCAACTTGTAGCTCTTATGACACGTCATAAATCTACCACCGGTTCGGAATGCAGATTCTGCTGAGAAGAGCCGGCAAGAAACTCAGCAGTTGTTCTTTTCAAGAAACAATTTTTTTTTACAATGGTTAACAAAACTAGGCTATGCACACAATGTTTCCACAAATAAGTTTCAAAAATGCATACTTACCACAACCTAACACATGTTAAGATGGGTAGACACAAAGCAGACCCATTTCCGTTGGTGGCACCCGTTCACGAGCACGACGCATGTTCCAGCCATTGCTTCGCTCAACCATATTTGAGGGAACGTAACAACCCGCACCACCTCTACCTATTCCGTGATTGGTGAAGTGAATTTACTTTCGAAGTGAGTTTGTATTTCACTGAATAGCGCTGCTGAACTTTAAATCGCTAGAAGTGAGTAAACAGCTTAATGCTCCGGGCATTTCCATCGATGAAGGGTTGCAAAAGCCGCGACAAAGCGTTTTCGCACTGATTGTGCTTGAGCTACTGGGAAGTCGTTATGCTAAATAGTTGGTGGGTATGAGGCTTACAAAAAACGTTAATCACGTTGCTAATGCCCTAGTGTCATCAACTTGATAAATAACTCAGGCCTTAACGCACCTTTGTACCTACTTAGTATTTTTTCAGGCCATTATACTACGTAAGCGACGTATGCAATGGTGCTAAGGTACGCAACCCCTAGAAGACGGCTCAATCCGCACCCGTTGTACTTTTGTCGAATCCACTTCTAACATAAGCTTTACGTTTATTTTGTGAGGAGTAGGGAATATAAGTCAAGTTCAGTATAGCTCATCCATTAATACTTATCTACGGATATATATCTAAACTTACATAAAAAAATCAATTGCTCTTCGTTAGTCTGGCTAAAACTCAAAAATGACTTGACCGATTTGAACAATTTTTCTTTCTTTGTTCGCCTTATTACCGGAGTGGTTTAAAAACAAAAAAAAAACCAAAACAACAACAAAAAAATCGAAAAAATAAAACAATAATTGGTGATTTTGTATAAGAATCATCACTTCAGATTACTTTTAATATATGGCGGGAGCCAAGCCGCGGGTAAAGGCTAGTGTTGTAATAAATAAGTACAAAAAACAGGCGGGCACACTTGCCTCGATATTAGCTATTCACATCTACCTATATCGGTGAACCAATTTCAGCAGACTTAAATATTCCTTACGTCCTACTACCAATCTGGAAAATACGCTTCTCGCTGTTAGACGTTTATGAGAACACGATACGAAGGTCGAAATTGCCGTATTATTTCTTATACTAAGCACACTGAGGTATGAAAAAGGATACTTTTTATCCCGGAGCTCCTAAAGGATTTATTAAATCAAGTGAAATATAAACGTGGAATAAAAAAAAACCTTTCCAATTTTTACATCCATTCACATCGCGATAAGAGGGACAATGCGGTGCCTAAGTCCTAAATAAATATGATGAGGTCGTTTGCGGAGCCATTTTTAAAAGCCTTTTTCAAAAGAACCTACCGCCATTTTCGAATATTTTATTGTTCCACTCTACAATACTTTTACTTTTAGGGTCGTTTTTAAAATTCTATGTAATATACTTATATTTTTAAATTATATTATTATATTCTATGTAATATACTTATATTTGTAAATTTTTTGGTTATAGGTATTTTACTTTATTCTAATGTAGACAAAAAAAAACATTTTTATATTGACTTAGATTAACTTTAGTAATAGTAGATATTTCCTTTAAGTGTAGGTTAACTCTTCAATAAAAAATTAAAAATTATAACTTTAGTAAATTAGTCAGTTCTAAAAACAGTGTTTCTTTTTTCACATCAATCGTGTAGAAAATTATTACTTTGACCTGTCACTCCTTTTTTAATCATATTAGCCAAGCTGAAGTTGACTAGTATCCTCATATCCCCTCCAAATAAGCGGAAAACTTGTGCTAGGAGCGGTTACGACAATAGTGCAACGGGGGGTTGAACCTTCGACCTTTTAGTTTTCAGCCCTCACCTTTAATCGTTGGGCTATTGTAGCATTAAAAACATATAATATATTTAATACATATTTAGTTGGTTTTTACACTTTTGGTAATTTTAGCGCCTATTGCAAAACATACCTGTTGTATTAAAGTACCTAATGGTTTGCGACTGCGAGGAATTTAATTTGGATTAAATACAAAGGAAATCCTATTAATATTATAAATGCGAAAGTTTGGATGTATGGATGGATGTTTGTTACTCAATCACGTCGCAACGACTGAACCGATTTAATTGAATTTGGCACAAAGATAGAATATAGTCTGGAACAACACATAGGCTACTTTTTATACGACTGCCTGAAAAAAGGAGTATATTGTTTTCAGGGTTCATGTATGTATGTATGTGAGTTCCTATATTCCACCATAACTTCTATACGCCTGAACAGATTTTGATGAATGAGGTAACGTTAGAATCCTTAGCTTATTCCGGGTGACATAGGCTAGTAAAATTTAAAAAAATTGATGGGGTGACCATGGTCCCGCAATAAAGACTAAAGTTGAAAAAATAATTCGAAAATAAGATTAAGTATATACTCATCATCTAGAAAATGATGAGTAGATTCCAAAAATATATAACACTATAGTTCAATATCCAGTGATTCATAAAAAAAATACCATTTAAAAATGTGAAAAAGATTCCAAAGGTAATGACTGTAGTATTTAACTTTTTAGTTCGTTTTTTGGCTGGGCAGTCGTATTTTTCAATATTTTTAATAATAGCTTGTTATCCCGGAAAATCAAGTCCTGGAGTTGACTCGACATAGACGCGGACATCATCTCATTCATTTTATATTACATAAAATTGAAAAATAGCAATAACAAAATTAAATCCTACTCAAGATTAAGCGAACGTGACTTGCGCGTTAATTATTACATTTTCTTCTGCTTATTTAAGAATTCACAGCCTCCCTTCTATCAGAGCGATCTTGTTATCATCGTGAGTTTGTTGTAAAAGGAAAGCTAATCTTTTATTTTTTTTATCAATTATTTATTCATCTATATCTCTGTAATAAGTATTTCTATTTTTTTAATTCTATCTATAACCAACTATTACTTTGTAATGAATTTAAAAATATGTGTCGGTTTAATTTTAAGGACTATTTTGGGGGTTTTGAGCTATATTGCCTAACAAACATGAGAATTTGTATAAAAATGGTTCCCCTACCGGTTTCATCAACACACTTCTTCAAACGCTTAGAAAACCGTGCGTTCAGTTAGTATAAGATTTAATTCGATTGATCGTATTCGCTGTGGAGCGTATCCGTATACGTAGACGTATAAAAACGCATACACGAAATTGAGCTCTAATTCAATAAATTTATGTTTCAACTAGCGGACCCGACAGACGTTGTCCTGTCTTAACTATGAGTATTGAAACTCCCCTTTTTACCCCCTTGGGGAGAGAATTTTCAAAAAATGTAAAATACGTAATTCTTTATTTTTGATCAAGAGCCAAAATATCAAGTTTCATAAACATAACTTGAAAAATAACTTGAAGAACGAAGGACTATCATACAAACATTCAACCCCTATTTAATCCCTTAGGGGGTAGAATTTTTAAAAACTGTGAAACACCTACTTTTTTGTTTTCAATTTAAAGCCTAAGTACCGAATTTTATGGGTATAGCTTGAAAAATAACGGAGTTTCATACAAACTTTAACCCCCCTTTTTACCCCCTTGGGGGGAGAATTTAAAAAAAATGTAAAATACGTAATTCTTTATTTTTAATCAAGAGCCAAAATATCAAGTTTCATAAACGTAACTTGAAAAATAACTTGAAGAACGAAGGACTATTATACAAACATTCAACCCCTATTTAACCCCTTAGGGGGTAGAATTTTTAAAAACTGTGAAACACGTACTTTTTTGTTTTCAATTTAAAGCCTAAATACCGAATTTCATGAGTATAACTCGAAAAATGACGGAGTTTCATACAAACTTTAACCCCCCTTTTTACCCCCTTGGGGGGCGAATTTTGAAAAATCCTTTCTTAGTGCTCGCCTACGTCATAAAAGGAACCTACTGTCAAAATTTCAAGTTTCTAACTTCAGTGGTTTAGGCTGTGCGTTGATCGTCAGTCAGTCAGTCAGTCAGTCAGTCAGGACAAGCCTTTTTATATAATTATAGATAGATGTACTTTGACGCTAATGTCATCGATTACAAATACGATCAACCAAATGAAATCCTATACTAGCACTACAGTACTATTATTTCAATTTTACACAGGAACCTTTTGTTCTCCGGGTCACTTCAAGATCCTAAACTATACCCATGCAAAGAAGCACGTCGATCCGTAGTACCGTTGTTGCGTGATTGAAGGTCAAACCAACACTTTCGCATGAATAATATTAGTAGGGATTACCAATCAATTATTGCAGATTTACATAAACCGCATTTACATACGATATGCAAGACTATAATTCCACTCAATACACTTTGAAAGGCAATTAGCTGCATAACTTATTCATGTGGGCACCGCGGCAAAGTTACCCTGCAGCTTTCAAGGCTAGTTACACTCGATTTGACCTGACCAAGTTTTCCCTTCAATATCATATTGTAACACGGATTCTGTTAAAGTTATATAGGATCTGGAGATCCGCCGATTTAATTAAATGCCATCCGTACAAAATTATAACATGATTGCGAAATTTTGTCTGTATGTCTCGTTTTTACTGCACAACCATTGAGAAGATCTTGATGAAATGTAGCATTGAAATATTGCGAATCCTGGTATCAGATACAATACTTTTTAACCCAAAAATTCAACGGTGTCCCTAGGAATTTTCATCTTCTGAAAAATCTTCAATTTTCGGATAAACATACAGGTTCTGTATAAGTATTCGAATAATATACATTGACTAATAACTTCTCTCCCCTCCAATATATAATAGAATAGGTAAATAATTTCTAAGTAAATGAAATGAAATGAATACACTTTATTGTACACCACATTACATAATAGGAACAAAAGACAAAGTAAATTAAAGGAATGTGAGCACAAATGGCGGCCTTATCGCCATTTCCTATCTTATAGGAAAATTTAAGCCTTAAGTATAGCGAGAGCTGTGAAATCTCTAGCCATACCTAAAACCCATGATATGTTTTCCTAGCTCGATGTGGGGGTCGTGACAGTGTTATTAGGGATGAGTGATGATAATTGCGCGGTAAACTTTCAGCGATCCACCCGCTTTCCATTTACTCAAATGTCATGGTCTGGTTAGCTGAACATTGCTGAACTTTGGGAGGCGTTGGATGGTTTTACAAACCTTTGTTATAGTCTGTTTAATAAGTCATAAGTTTCGAGAGTCAAGAGTTTTTCCATTTATTCCATCTTTCCACGTTTAATGTGTCTATAGTTCATTTTTTATTAAAATCAGATTTATTTTTAAGTAAATAATAAAATCAAACTGTTTGATTCATTTTGATTTTAATCCATTCAATTTGTGAAAGTAACTATTTTTATCTATCTGTTATTTTTTCATGCTCAATGATCATGAACGTGTTGAGGTGTGCGTGAATTGTTTACTTGTTCTGTCAGAACTCAATATTTGGAAAAAAATATTTTACATGCAACCATACGTTTAGAGTGGAATGGCGATTCTATCTAAACAAATCTATAAAAGTAAATACAATTGAAGTGTCTGTTAGTAATATCAATATTTTTACTAATTGTAATCTAAGTAAATACGGTACTTGGAACGGCTGGACCGATTTTGACGAAACTTTCACTGGTAGATAGCTGATGTTATCGGAAGTAAACTAACTAGTAACTAGTAACTGTCGATTGTGAATTGAAGAAGCGAACGAAGTCGCGGGCGTCCGCTAGTTTACTCTACGGCAAAACCTTTCAGCTTTTAGACCGAGCAAGCCTAAATCTCTACAGCCTTAAGTCTACGACGATATCGCGAAACCAAACCTAAGCGATGATAATATAGCCACATACATTCCACCGAGTTGAATATTTGGGTCATAAAGTTGGTCCGAACGTCTACAGCCTGCGACGATATGGCCAAACAAAACCTAAGCGATGATAATATAGCCACATTCATTCCACTAAATTGAACATTCGGGTCATAAAGTTAAATTACGGCAGTCCATGGCAAAAAAAAATTTAATCTATGCCGGTCCGTAATGGTGGACTTACAAAACTATTTAGTACAGTTTGGTAAAGTTTATTCAAATACGTAGTTTAGTTTGGGCCAGTTTCTCTAAACATTCACGCCGTGCGAACTTTGTTCTAAATATTTATCCTTTTCACAATTTTAAAGAGAAATATATCATCTAATATTAGATAGGGGTATGAAATGAAAACCCCAGGTGGGCTCTGGTACCGAGCCAAATCCACACACAACACACCTGGGAACCCGTATAATAATAATGGACGGAACTACGGCTCATAAATAATATTGTTAGTGTAACTTGAATATGGGTAAAAAATCATTTATATCCTACTAGCTGGTGACTGCTATTATTTAATTAACCGACTTCAAAATAAGGCAGTTAACAAGACGACACGTACTTACGCACCTATGTTTGTAATGTTATTGGAACTACTAAATATTCACATATTAGATGACTTCGTCCGCGTGGATTAAGGTTTTAAGCTATTGCATAGCTTCTATCGCGGGCCTTGAGCGTGGAGACCGAATCCAGAAATTCCGTAACGAAAATAACCTGACACGGGACTCCTCTCACCGCTAGATGGCGTTGATAAAAATGCTATGCAATAGCTTTACCGCGGCAGTCCCCGAGTGCCACACGTCTTTTTTAATTCCCACGGGAACTCATTAATTTTCCGGGATGAAATCTACAATCTATCTCTGTGCCAATTTTCAGTCAAATCGGTTCAGTCATTGCGGCGTGATTGAATAACAAACATCCAAACTTTCACATTTATAATATTATAGTAGGATTCATTGGATAAAGTTTTGTGATCGCCTTCAAATTAATCTCTCTCGCGGAGGATTTCACGAGTTCTTAGCTGAAATTTATACAGCTTGAAATTACAAAGCCAAGATCATAAGAACCAGTTTGTGTACTCAGAGGGAAGTTGAGCAAGCTAACCACAAGCCGTTCTGAGAGACCAAATTAGACGAATTATAATCCATCTAAGAAACTGTCCAAATGTGCTAGAGCTGTTTGGTTTTGATCGATGAAACAGCAAAAACGATAAAAATGAAAGCTTTTTATGAAAATTAATGGTTATAAAATTGACAGTAATATTATTATTATTTGCAAAGGACGACCTTGAACGACCTTGCAGGGAGCCGCTGGATACAGTAATAGGCGGTGTAAGACGGTCCCACAATCTTTGTTAAGAGACTTTTGTTAGGTAGTGGACGTCTATCGGTTGATAAAGAAGAAGAAGAATATTTAAATTAAAGGCATGGCGAAGAACCGGGCGCATTGGGAACATTTCACTATTTATGTCTCACT
This sequence comes from Hipparchia sbordonii, assembly GCA_038048805.1. Classification (NCBI taxonomy): domain Eukaryota; kingdom Metazoa; phylum Arthropoda; class Insecta; order Lepidoptera; family Nymphalidae; genus Hipparchia; species Hipparchia sbordonii. The sequence goes on from CM076113.1 coordinate 4,050,713, forward strand.
CCCGCAGCAATATGACGTCAACGTGTAGCTATGTGCATCTCTTTTCTGTCCTTTACCACCAGATCCAAAAGATTCATAGCTTACTAGCTGATGCCCACGACTTAAGAATGGATTAATAAGGGTTTTGGATTGAATGGTAATGGCCCGCGGATTAAGGGTTAAGGGTAATAATAGATTCATGCAGGAACTCTATAATTTTCCGGGATAAAATGCAGCAAAGTTAATCTTGGATATGAGTTTTTCCACTCAAAATTTCAGCTAAATCATAAGTTCATTCGTTGTGGCGTCAAGAAGTATCAAAAGTTCGGAATGCCATCCAAACATCCAAACTTTTGTATTTATAATATTAGTAGGATCATTTAAAGGGCATTCTACAAACTTTATATTTAGATTAACGAAGATAATAAAGTCATACGTTGAAAATGATTTTACTTTGCTGCAAAAATATCTACAACTTGGTGACAAAAATAACAACACAATTATTTTCACTCAATGCAACGCAACCACACAACACGTAATTTTCATTGGTGACGCGTTGAAACAAAAAATGACCCAGTCTACTAGCATTTAATTCGTATTTAAAAGGTAAAGACTCTCTACTTTAGAAACCAGAGCTCTACATTTCTCAATGGGTTAAAATTGTACAAAGAGCTACTCCCTATAAAAAGTGCTCAGCATAAACTGCAGCCGGATTACTTTCTTTGTAAGTAGTTGGCGAATGTTTTATTTTGGATAAAGATCTCTTCTTAAAACATATATTTTGTAACTACTGAGTAGTTAGGGTGCTCTTATCCACACGAACCTTCTTTGTTTAAGTTCCACGGTTTTCGTTCTGGCTTGTTTTTGTTTCGTTCATGATTTTTAAGAGATTTTTTATACAGTTTAGTGCTTAAATGGTATTTCAGAAGCTTGATATTTTACACTGGTTCTTTCAAATTATTAGTGTGGATAAACTGTTGAAAAATTATATTTCGTTGTGTGCGAAAGTTTTTTCTCTTCGTCTAAATCTTTTTTCTCAATAGTTTCCTACTATACTCTAATAGGTAATAAAAATATAGCAAAGATAATGTACGGTAATGCATTTTGTAGTATTGTTTTTTTATTATTATTATTCAGTTGTTGTTAATGTTAGATATTTCAATATGTACCTAAATAAATAAAATTATTATCATCATACAATATCTGTTTTGTAATGTGATCAGAAAGAAGTAACTCAATATATTAACAGTACTAAAAGCTCTCAGTAGGTATTCTCCAAACCGAGTGTAGTCCAATATTATATGGAATGCAATTAACATCTCAACGGGGGTAGTTCAATTAGTTTCACATCCTGAACATGTTAGCCGCGCCTTTGGGACCCATATGCGTTTAGACATACTATGACTACATTCTCATACAATTTGTTATATAAATGTTACTAGACATGTTGAACATAATAAAGTTCTCTATACAATACCACGTGATCGTGCGTGAAAGAATGCTATTGCAAGATTTATTTACGGAGCGCTATACACGATATGATGCGCAAATCCGCGTTTCATAATACGTTATTTTTTGTAAAAGTAATAAATGCCTCGTAGACGAGTTTGGACACAACTGGCTTTCTTGAACCAATCGATCGTTTTTCACGCAATGTTTCCTTGAACGACGTCAATCGTAGGTCTCTTGTATCCTCTAAAGTGCCTCGTTCATTTTGTAACATTCTGTTATATAGTTTAACTAGCTTTTGCCCCCGCGACTTCGTCCGCGTGGAATTAGATTTTGGGGTGGAATTTTCAAAAACTGTGACACACGTACTTCTTTATTTTTAACTGAAAGCTTAAATACCAACTTTGGTGGAAACAGCTTGAAAAATGACGGAGTTTCATATAAACTTCCATCCCCTATTTAAACCCCTTAGGGGTGGAATTTCCAATAATCCTTTCTTAGTGTGCGCCTACGTGATAGAAGGAACCAACTGTAAAAATTTCAAGTTTCTAACTTCAGTAGTTTAGGCTGTGCGTTGATATCTCAGTCAGTCAGTCAGGACTTTGAATTTTATATATATAGATTTAATTACGCCCGAAGTCATCCGCCGCGCTAAACTAAAGTATGTTTGTTTTAAAAGTTAGAAAAATTCACTTGAACAACGTGAAGTGAAGATAATATGTTGATAGAAAAATTGTGTGTTTTCAATAATAAATAGGTACAATAAAGGTCAAAGGTTACTTTTGAAGACAAATTAAAAAAAAAACATAAAAAGCGAGTTCTAAAGACCTTTTGCACTAATTGGCTACAGCCTACACAGAATAAAGTACCGCAACGTAGATTCTTGGATACGAATATAAGACCTTACCGCTTTTCATTCTTTCTTCATAACGAGACAAAACGCGTAGACCCGTACCAATTAAAAAAAACTGCTTTCTTTTTATAAAAGCCAAACAGAAGTCAATTTGAAACTAACTATCACACACATAAATAAAACAACTATCACACTCATTTTCTATAAATATGCAACACATCTGATGGTAGCTATTTAAACAAATAGAAATATTACCTTGAAAAATAAAAAAAATTATAGTGAAAACCTAAAGAACAGCTGAAAAGCGAAAAAATCAAAATTGTTAATTTTGTATAGAATTTGCCACATCGTATTATGTACTTTCAATAAATGGCGCGAACGAAGCCGCACGTAAAAGCTTGTAACCAATATTTACTTCCCACTAGCGTCGTTATAACTAATATATTCGATGATAACTTTCACGTTAGGGAGTATGCGCTGTGTAAAATATAGCGAGATGGATCGCTGTGGACAAAACCAAACAAACGGCTCAGTCAATAAAGCCAGGGAATTGGATTTGGTGTTCGCTTTGGATTAGGATTAAATCCTATTTACTATTCAAATTATAAATGCGAAAGTTTGGATAGATGGGTGGATGGGGATGGGATGAATGGATGAATGTTTGTTACTGAATTACGCCGCAACGACTGAACCGATTTGACTGTTTGACACAGAGATAGATTATAGTCTAGAATAACACATATAACACACACGGTGTTCAATATTAAAATTGAAATTAGAAAAAAAAGTGTGTCAACACTTGTCACTGGCAACACTCCGGCTTCTTCCCTTTTTTCCTTGCAACAGCGGCCATTGTTAACATTACATTGAGCTTTCAATAAATCAAATAATAAAATATCAATTCACGTGCAAAAGTTCATCTTTTATTTAAAACAAACAAAATACCGTACACACGGTACAACAACATCACATCAGCTGGGGACAAGTTCGAAATATTAGTCTTTACAGACGCACCAACAAAAAACTAGATATTTTGTAACTCAGTGACCTACTAACCTTTTTTTACTCATGCATAAGAATAAATTTATAGGTCAGTTAATTGTAACCCGTGGGAATTACGCTGCGAGACACGGGTTCGTTACAAATTATTTGTGCCCGTGTGTGATTTTGTTTTTCCTTAACAATTAAATAAAAGTGAATTCAGTTCCCAAATAGTGTTCGAAGATGTAACATCTTCGAACACTATTTGGGACATAATTCAATTGTATATCTAGAACTTGCAAACTAAATTAACATGGCAGGTCTAAAAGTTGTGCTATCCTGCTCACAATGTTTCCTGCGGAAAATAATAGCATCAAAAGGGCCTAGTGTCTATTTATTCTAACTTAAACATTTTTTACAAACAGTAAATAATTAGATATTTGTGCTTTCGTTGGTTTTACAAACGCGTGAATCCCATGATTCTGAATCACAATTTTTCTAATATTCTTATACTCGTATATTCGTGATAAAGAGATATCTCTCCTGGATGCGTTTGAAAAATTCTTAACCTTTCTTTGAAATTCCTATCAAAAAAGATCCAGCAATATCAAAGATTAGAAGAACAAATAGATGCGTGTACAAACAGCAGCAAAAATACTCTGTTTTGTGATAAAATGTTGAGATTTATTCTAAGAAAGATATCAAGGGCAGCCAAAAGTAGGAAACGATAGTTGTTTGTTTTAATTAAATAAGTTTACAGCTAAGAGCATTCCCGTGCTATACAAATAGCCCTGTGTTAATCTTTCGCGCGCAGACTGGCACCGAGAATCCTGCATTTCGGTGCCGAATAACTAAACTAATTCAATACAGCCTCCATGGCCCAACCGTTATACCTACTCGAAGGTGCGACGGAAAACTAAAAGGTCGATGATTTAATCTCCGCTATTGTCGTCTTCTTCTTCTTTGTAACACTCTTATCAGAGCGGTCGTGATCATCTCGAAGTTACATCTTTAGTGGAAGTTATTTCGCCACACGTTCACCACTACAAGCTGTCAGCCAGCAAGGGATTGTTGACTGACAGCTTGTATTATACTCGTGCATGGATCGCCCACAACAGACTTAATTTGGTCGCTCCACCATGCGGTGGACATGCGTACGACCTTCCTCGCCCTCTGGTGCCCTCCATTTTGCCTTGCATGAGGCACTCAAGGGAATCACACTGTTGTCGTAATTAGTGGCTGTTCTTAAATCCTAACACAAACTTTCTGCTATTTGGAGGGGAGAGGGTAATATTAATCGTGACAGCGTGGCTGCTCCTTTAAAAAAATCACATTACGATCACTCTTCCCGATAAACCTACCGCCTGGATTGTTTACAAATATTGCTTACAGTGTTGTTAGTGGCTAAAATGGATTATTGCAGCAAGAATGCCGTAAATTCCACTGACCACAATTGAAGCTGTAGCAATGATTAATGCGGCCTTTCCTCATTCGACCAGCTGTGCATCAATAATGGTTGCAGTCTTAATTGGGTATTTGACTGTTGTCAAAATGTTGATATTTATTAATTATAATTGAAAATGTAACATGTTATTTGCATTTAAAAAAAAAAACGGAAAATAAATCGCTTAAAAGAAACAAATAAGTTATAAGCTGTTTTATTGTGACTATGTATCTGTCTCTTTCTAAATAGAATTTTTCTGTGGAGAGTATACTGTCCTTACTCTGTGGTATGGAGCTACTGACTTATGACGTCACACGCCAGTCGCGCTTTTTCTGTCTTAACTCTAACAGGATACTTTAAAACTCAATACTACCGAGACTAGTAAAGATATAAAAAAATGGCATTGTGTATTTAACATTTAAAACTACCCTACTGTAATGATGGGCTGAATTTATGGTACTCTTGCTGCGACGATAAATTTTAGCCAATAGTGATAGGTTTTCGGCCAATCAGAGCTAATAGCGATCATCACAATCATAGATGAAGCAATTACTTCCGGACAATAATTGCGCAGCTGATCTCAAACAAGATACTTCCAATGTCAATAATTTTTAATTTCCTTATCAAAAAGAAAGCCCAAAGTTGAATCGTGAACGATTATATTAACTCAGCTGTTTTACCCGCATATTCGTTAAGCGATTGATTGCCTCGATGAAAGTGTCAAATTAGTACATTGTTCTACAAGGGCTGAAAGTAGCCGATTACATACGAGGGTGTCATTTGAGGCACGAGGCGAAGCCGAGGGCCGCGATACACCCGAGTTAGGAATCGCACTTTCTCCCGAGTGATACATAGTGCTTTATACTACACCTACGAGGAAAATAATAGACACATTATTTAATTGAAATTTATATTGAAACTAGCTTTTGCCCCCGCGACTTCGTCCGCGTGGAATTAGAATTTGGGGTTGAATTTTCAAAAACTGTGACACACGTACTTTTTTATTTTTAACTGAAAGCTCAAATACCAACTTTGATGGAAACAGCTTGAAAAATGACGGAGTTTCATATAAACTTCCATCCCCTATTTAAACCCCTTAGGGGTGGAATTTCCAACAATCCTTTCTTAGTGTGCGCCTACGTCATAAAAGGAACCAATTGTAAAAATTTCAAGTTTCTAACTTCAGTAGTTTAGGCTGTGCGTTGATATTTCAGTCAGTCAATCAGTCAGTCAGGACTTTGAATTTTATATATATAGATATAGATTCATACAGTTATTAAAACTTAATAATAAACTTAATTAATAGTTTCTGATTCTGGCGGCGTCATCAAAATATCTTCACTGTCGCTATTAGACATTTTGTGTTTTAAGTAATTTTGTTAATTGAAAATTTAGATAAAACAAAAGAAAGCGAATCGCGCGAATTTTTTTTTAATTTTTCAAATAATGTACTCACTAAAGAAAATGCAAGCGGCCAGCAACAATTTTTTTTTTAACAACAATTTGAATGTGTAAATAACCTTAGACCATAGATAAGTAGACCTAAACAAAGAAATGAAATTATTATATTTACTTAAATAGATTATTATTTAGTTATTAATTAGTTACTATTACTATTTTTTTATTTTTAGTACGTTATTTATTTACCTACTACTTTGAAAACAATAAGTCTATTTGTCGAAAAAGGTCGAAATAGATTTCATTGTTTTTCAAGTTATTACTGAACTGACTTGACCAAAAATTAAAAAAAAAACAGCACGTTAGTAATGGATTTTCATACAGTTTTCAGCCCGCTGAAGCAGGTAAGTAATGAAATTTCATACATTTTGACAGCCCGCAGATTTGTCTCCACGTAATGACGTATTTTCTTTCTCGCTCTTTTGCGATTTGACACAAATCAGAACGTACTTTCCGAGCAGGTGTAGTATAAAATTAATTTGCACAACATTAATCATCGATGTAAAATAAATGCTTTAATCAAACAAATTGTGGTATCATTTTCGGTTTTAAAATTTAATATGATTTATTAATTATTATTTATAGGTACTAATAAATGCTAAGAAGTGTTTGTTTGTTGGTTTTTCCTTTAGTCACGAATTAACGGTGCAAAAGATTGACTTGTTTTTTGCATGGCAATGTCTAGCCATGAGCATATTTATGACCGCCGACTTATCGTAAGCGCCATTTTCACCTAAACTAAATTTTTTATTACAAACAATGTTTTAAACTATAAAGGACTGAGGATCGTTGATATTTCCTAGAAAAATAATTATAATATATTCCCGGGAAATTTCGATGTGCCCTAGCCCCTAGTCTTTTATAGTTTAAAATATCGTTTGTAATAAAAACTCAATTTAGGTAACAATGTCGCTTACGATAAGTTGGTGCGATGTTTCGATGTATAACTACTCTCTGTGTGTCTGAGTGATAATAATTATGCAAGATATTTTAAAAAACTGAACTCCACGTGGATGAAATCGTAAGCAAAAGCCAGTCATTTCTCTTAATTGAACCCCGAATTCTCTCAAGGTCAAACATAAATCCACCCTTACGCCTACACTAATGATGGTTTATTTATTAAAACCCCAAGCTCTAAAATCATTATATTAATGAGTGCTGTCTTCACCACACTCATTAATTCAATGCCAAAAACTTTTGAGTGGTAATTAAAATAGATTTGTTTGTACACCAGCAATTTTCATGATATTTTCATGTCACGTAATAATCATAGTAAATAGATAGGTTTGTGGGCCAAGGGCATTCGATTGTACCCACGTGGGGCATTCGGTATGCGTGTTCTTATTTGTTTTTTCCTTTGACATTTGTTTTTCCATCGAAGAAATATTCAAGCTTTAATAAAGTCGGTAGCGTATGTTAAGCTGAGACCCGTAGCATACCACAGCCGTGAAACCGCCGCCCATATCAAGCGTAATTGCGTCATAGTTGTAAATTGTTAAACAACCTAATTAGTGTATCTTCCTAAAATTGTGTAACTCCAGACTGTGATTAATATATTGCCTACCCATAGATTATAACTTATTGTCAAAATTGAACCTTTAATGTCAACGGCTTTGTGAACAGAAAAATGTAATGAGTCGATTTTTACACCAAACCGAAATATCATTGTGTGTTTTTTATTAATAAATAATATAAATATTGCTAAATTGCTGAAGTTCGGCATACGACATGCTGAACCGGGTTTATTTTAAGTATGTGCCCGTGTAGGAATGATGAATAAACTTAAAATAACCTCACTTTTTCAGCGATGAACTCGGGCTTCTATTATCCGCGCACTTTCATTTGACAGCAGCAAAACCACTACACTACGACCCTGTTCTCAGCCAGACAGACATAATGTTCGTTCCGCTGCAATAGTTTCGTGGCGGAAATGTGCGAAAGACCTCAAATATCGACATAATATTTACGGATTAAAAAGAAATTAGGTACCAGGGAAAAAAAGATATGATTAGTTTTACCGTAGCCCGAGAATATTTTGCTTCTGCATTTTATTAAGTGTTGCCCAAGATTTATCCTTAAATCGTTTAAATTTCAAATAGAGCTAACAACGAAGTTCGTGAACGAAATTCCTTGCATTATAACAAAATAAAGCCCCGGCCAGCTTTGAAAGCTTTGTGGAAAAAAATGCTTTGTGCGAAATATTTTTAGGTTCATTTCAAACATCAGACGAGTTTGAAGAGCTGACAATATATTATTCAAAGCATAAATAACTGAAAACAGATCTGAATTTTAATTACACCCGGTACAGGTTAAACTGATTGTACTATCTTGTATTTTATGTTAAACACAATGCCTTTGACATGCTAATAGTGTAGTATTATACATGCTATAGTGTAGTAGATAAATAATAATTAAAACAATAGCTGATTTAACTTTCAATTTTCCTTTGTAAATTGTTCAAACGTCCCAGAGTCAGTAGATTTTAAAGTCTACAGTAAAGATTTTGCACTTTCGTAAAAAGTAGACTTGCAACGAATAGTATATTCGGCAGTATACCGAATACCGAATATTCGGCGAGGCCCCTGACCGAATAGCCGAATATTAGGCAAAAGTATTCGGCTGGATTTTAGCGCCAAAAACTTGTACGTACAGACGTGATTGTTTCACGCTCCTTTGTTTTGTTCTAATGTACTCATCGCCCGCGCACCCGCTGTTGCTCTGCGCGGTATATTGCAACAGAAAAAAATGCAGTTTCAACAGAAATGGATCTTTTCTTAAATATAAGTAATATATCACGTCATGACAACCCGTATACATGGTGGCAAGCGAGGAAATTTGAATTTCCGTGTTTGATTAAGATTGCAGCATGTACCTGTGTTATACACCAATGACTACTTAAATGATTATAACAGAAATGAAAATATGAATATATACGTAATCAATCGATTTTAATTTTTCATTTTACCAATTATTTCTCTATGACAAAATATATTATTTAAGTATTCGGTATTCGGCCGAATAATATGTAGATATTCGGTATTCGGCCGAATATAATAAAAGCAGCCGAATAGGCCGAATACCGAATAGTAACCGAATATTCGTTGCAAGTCTAGTAAAAAGCAATGCACTGGCTGCTAGCTTTTACTCGTAAATAACATTCGCAGCTAAGATGTTCAGTACTATCTAGGATCTGTAGTACTAAAGCGTGTCAAAGCTATTGTTTTTTTTACTGGCGCTTCAAGTGAGTGCAAAATACAAACATTTAAAGGCACCTTACTCGGACGATTTATTTACACAAACTTTACCTTACCTTTCGTGTACATTTATCGTAAATAAAATTGAAGTTACAAGCAAGTACAAAGACTATTTGTTTATATTAAGTAATGTAGAGTGAGAGTTAAGAGTGTAGAATGTACTGAGAGGAGCTGTCGTTAAGAAAACTCACACAATAGTTCATTTATTTTCTACCTTCTATTAAATATATAAAAGGAAAAGGTGACTGACTCACTGATAATGATATAATTTTACAAATGCGCAGATGTTAAAATTTAAAAGTATTAAAATAAATTCTACTGTTAATGTTCGGAAACTTGCAGCATGAGTGTGACATTTGGCGAAATTGCTTACTATGTTCTTCAGCAATTTATATTAGGAATGGCTGGAACGTGGGGGCTGTTATCGATATTCTATAATATACTCGTGCAACGGATACAAGCTTATTTCAAAATTCTGGGGACCGCTTGAATAATAATGCCTTAGTATTGAAGTTAAGGCAATAAAATTTTATTGGGAAAACAATTCTTATATTTTGTTGTCAACATTATTTGGATGTTATTTCTTTATAATTTTAGGTACCAACCCTGTATAAAATTGTTTTGCATAGCAAATTCAAAGAATTTTTCATCATTACTTAAAGGTTTGTTGGTAGTTAGTATAAGTGGTTCAGAAAAATGCTGTAATGTAAACAAACAAAATTAGTGAGAAGAAAGGCAGGGTCTTTTCAGATATTTTAATGGTAGGCTTTATTGAGTTGAAATTTTTAAGAGGCCAGTTTCCTTTATAGGGAATGTCTTTACCTCTTTTGCTATTGTACTATACAAACTACATAATTGAATTCTGACCTAATGGCCAGGGAATGGAATACATTAACTCGAGTTAACATTGCTGAATGATCTCTAGGGACAAAGGTAAAGTAAAAATAAATTGGCCAAAAAGTTGGAAAATGCTTCATCAGAGAAAGCAGCAACCATTTATCATATTATTTTTATTAAGTAAAAATAAAATCATTCGTCGATAGAAACTTAGATATACTTACCTACAACTTACTTCGCTTGTCAAAATAAATACGATAGATCCAATCAAATATCAGTTCATCAATTCATACAATTGACCAAATTCAAGAAGGCATGGCAATGAAGAAAAAGAAGCTTACCGTACCTTACCTTTCTAAGAATTTGTAAAAGGTCTCACGAAGGGAATATCGATAAAGGACCTTAAGCACTATTTGAACCCAATTCAAGTTAACTTTATGTATCGAGGGAATCAAGTTCCAATAGGAACGAACCTAATGTAGTTCAAATGTATGTGATTCCATTTATATTCAAATTTTATTGTATTGGAGAAAGATAAAAACTACCTGTGTGATAGGTTCTTGTTCAAAATTGATTGGAAACTTTGGAAGAGATTTAATTAATGTAATTTCTTAGATACTAATTTACACTTTCGTTCGCGTGGATTAAGATTTTGTTATTGCCGCGGGAACTCTCTTATTTTCCGGGATAAAAAGTAGCCTATGTGTTATTCCACACTATAATCTATCTCTATGCCAAATTTCAGCCAAATCGGTTCAGGAGTTTTTACGTGAAAGAGTAACAAACATCCATCCATCCATCCATAATTACAAACTTTCGCCATTATAATATTAAGTAGGATATAAATTGACGCATTTGATGACACGCCATCAAGGTGACATCTTAAATATTTAGGAATTCATGCTCGATCCTCGAATCAAAGACTACACTAATGGATCCTTGCGCATCTACGTTACACTTTGATTCAAAGTAAAGTAAAAGCAATTACACCATAATTAATCAAAAGAATATTGCGGGTAGAGCAGAATAAAGGCTATTATACAGTTAATGAATTTCTTAATGACAAAATTGCTTGGAAGCAATCGGCTCTGCTTCAACTGTCCAGAAGATAGAAAAGGAATTTTTGATTGACATTTTTGTTTTGAAAAGAGCAACTGCTGAGTTTCTTCCCGGCTCTTCATAGCAGAATCAGCTTCCTGAACCGGTGGCAGATTCTCGACTTGTCATAAGAGCCACAATGTGACCTACATAAAATAAATAATATTGAACTTTGATTTTTTTTAACTTTGCTTAGTTAAATAGAACAAGAATAGAACTAATAAAACATCTCTGATTCGATACTACCTGAATTTGTACGGGTGAAAAATGCAGATATTATTTGCCATCTTTTGTAAAATTCATTATAAAGAATAGAATTTTATTGTTTATGATGATAGCTTTCTGATTAAGAACGTGATTGAAGAAATAATTAACAAACAAACACAGACTTCCGCATTTAAAATATTAGTAGGGACTAATTACCGTTTTGAGACCTATTATTATATAGAAAATGATAGAGACTGATTAAAATCTATATTTATACGGAAAATAAAACAAAGGTTTCGTTCGAATCAGTCAATGAACCAGACTCATTAGCTTTTTAAAAACAAAGGGCTGTCATTACCGTGCGGGTATTTTGAATTTAGAGCCATAATTATACCCCTATCGTGGTAACAGAGGAGGTTCCATACAGGAAGGCCTTTGTTGTAGGTATCGATTCAATTATTAATTTAACAATAATAATTAATTAATAGAAATATGAATCTATATAATATATTGAAAAGTGTGTAGCGAACCTAAATAAGAAGCTGATAATAATGCTTGTTTTTAGGGTGCCATACCCAAAGGGAGCTGAGAGAGGGGACCCCTTTGCTGAACATACTCTGTTTGTCGGCTGGTCCTGAAATTTTCACCGAATACGTGCTACTTTTGTTTCTATGTGTTATAGAGGACACGCTTCTAATGCAACTTACCGTCAAAAGTGGAGGGGAATCGCGCGGGAGGCGGTACGACCCAAAACTCAGGAGACCGGCGACAACTAATATCGCATCATCTTAGCGGCCACGACCACTCTGTAGAGGTGGTTAATATAGCACTTAGCAACATATTACAGCATGCTATCTTTCCATAGCACACAGCAAGTGCTACATACGTAAACGCTGTGGTGCTACGATGCTATAAATATCACGCGCTATAGGCGGTGTAGCACACTGCGCGTAGCAGCGGCGCTGAGGCGGCCGGGCAGTTAGCAGATGAATTTACCGCAACTCGCAATAAACATGCTATGTGATTTAGCGTGTCGCTATGGCGCGCGCGCCGGCCGTCCACAAGCTTTCTAATTACAGTCTGCTATAGCATAGCATTTTTTATAGCATGCTAAAATTTTATAATTTATAGTCAGTAGCATGATATTGATTTATAGCATTTTTGAACAACTCTACCACTCTGACAAGAGTGACCGATTAAGAAGAAAAAGACTGTGACTAACTTACAAATGTAGGCCACCAATATCATAACCCATATTTAACTCTACCATAGTCGGATGAAAAAGTACTCAGCCTATAAAGATAGGAATCTAAACGCGCGTCGATAACTGAATGACTAGCGACCTACGGTGCCGTGACGTCATTACAGCCCTCCACTCAGCGTAGAGCACGTTAAGCCATCGATCGCTGTACTCAGGAACATGGCAAAGTTCTCAACTGTATAATTCAGTTGTCTGATTCGTAATTTTATGCTGACAACTTCGAAGCAGCTTAATTAATTAGCCCCTCAGAATTTGGAGCGGTAAGCGAGCTTGAAATTATCCCCGTGCAGATATCAGCTAAATAGTATAGAATAGAATTGAATAGGGATGGTATGTTTGTATAGGGGCACATAGTTCGAAGAACTGATGGTCGATGGGGTCCCAAGGTGCTGGAGTGGCGACCCCGCACCGGGAAGCGCAGTGTTGGCAGACCCCCCCACTAGGTGGACCGACGACATCCAACGAGTCGCAGGGAGTCGCTGGATTCAGGCGGCGCAAGACCGAGGTCTGTGGAGGTCCATGCAAGAGACTTATTTGAATAAGAAGAAGAAGTTTGTATGAAAAGCACTTCTCATTTTCTTATTAGTAAATTGTATCCGGAAGAAGCCGGGGTGAACCGCTAGTTTCTTAATAAAAATATAATACTTGGGTATTTGAGATTGAGCCGCTGGATGCAAACGGCGCAAAGCCGAGGCCTGTGGAAGTCCATGCAAGAGACCTTTGTTCAGCAGTGGACGTCAATCGGTTGATAAAGCAGAAGGTAGGTATTCTGATTAAAAAATACTTAAGCTACATTGCACTGTCATGAACTCAGAATAGCTATTGAGTTCAATAAACCCAGTAAACTGTGGGGAACGGGTCAAAAAACATATTATTTTTGTGATACTAGATAGACTGGGCTTCAAGACTCAGCAGGGTTAGCATGGGGAGGAGATAAAAGTTTTATCCCCCGATTTTATCCACTGACAAGGGATAAAATTATCTTCTCTCTATGCTAAAGCATGGCGACAGGGGAAAGGAAAAGTATATTCCTACAAGAATATCCACTGTGGATATTATTTCCACCGTTTTGCTCATGCTCGACGGGTGGATAAAACTGAGCGAGGGGATAAACATTTTATCCTTTCCCCGGGGATAAAATTTCTCCCGCCCATGCTAGCTATGCTGTATTTGAATATCTATATCTATACAAATAAATCCTAATGCTGAAGGATTACTGTCCCCGTAAACTCTGGGGACTTAGGAACTGTCGATTATGAATTGAAGAAGCGGACGAAGTCGCGGGCGTTCGTTTGTATTAATAACTAGATGACGCCCGCGACGTCGTCTGCGTGAACCTTTAATTTTCCGAGATAAAATGTGACCTATGTGTTAATCCAGGATATAAATCTCCATTCCAAATTTCAGCCAAATCCGTCCAGTAGTTTTTGCGTGAAAGAGTAACAAACATACACACACACACACACACATACACAGACACATACAAACTTTCGCCTTTATAATATTAGTGTGATGTGATAAAGAATCAACTGTGATTTACACCGAGCAGGATATCATCATGCTCAAGTCTGAATCCGGCATCTTTGAAACTACGAGTAGGTTCATAAAAACGTTATGTTGAGTTTTACTACGGCATTAAATTAAGATTTATTGCAAAGATTTTCTTCTACTGAACTAGCAGATCCGTGTTACTTTTACAGAGTGTAAGAAGAACTCCTATGTAGTAGGTATTTTGTTCCGTTCTTCTAATAGATTCTCAGCAGAAACTGCATTCCGAACCGGTGGTAGAGTCTTGACGTGTCATAAGAGCAACAAGTTGACCTACATACATATCTCTGACTATCTCTAAATCCCTGGACTCCCTAAAAGGAAGCCGAAGTCTAAATTCAAAATTATTTATTTTACGTAGGTACAACAAGAGGCTGACCTGCGGTTCTTATGACAAGTCCAAGTCTCTACAACCGGTTCAGAATGCAGTTTCTGCTGAGAGTCTATTAACCGGTATATAACCGGTACAAAAAGCAGATCCTGCAGAAAATGTGTGCATAGCATAGTTTTGTTAACAAAACTATGCTATGCACACAGTGTTTCCACAAAGAAGTTTCAAAAATGCACACCTACCACAACCTAACACATGTTAAGATGGGTAGACACAAAGCAGACCCATTTACGTTGGTGGCACCCGTTCACGAGCACGACGCATGATCCAGCCATTGCTTCGCTCAACCATATTTGAGGGAACGTAACAACCCGCACCACACGACACCACCACAGAAATGTTTAAGTGAGCATGACATACTTAGGGCATCGAATTAAATAATAATATTAAGATACTCATTTTAAGACATAACTGAGACACAAATAAAGTGGAACAGAGTACAATTGAATCATGTTACACAGGATAGTTATTTATAAATATAAAAATTACTAGCACGTGTCCGCGACTTCGACTGCGTGAAATTAAATTTTTAAAACCCCCGCGGAAACCGTCTGTTCTTCTGGGATAAAAGGTAGCCCATGTCACTCTTCAAATTATTAACGATACCCATGCAAAAAATTGAAACCTCAATAGCCCAACAGTTAAAAGTGCGGACTAAAAGCTGGAAGGTCGCAGGTTCGAACCCCGCCCGTTGCACTATTGTCATACTCACTCCTAGCACAAGCTTTCCGCTTAATTGGAGGGGATAGGATTGGCTAATATTCTTTTTAAAAAAAAATCTCGTCGATCCGTTGCTGCGCCCACCACCAACCAGGAAATAAACACTATAGATTTTATGAAAATAAACAGGTGAGTTTCTGTAACTCAACGTCACTTGTTACAAAAAGCAGGACAGCCTGAACAATGTCAGCTTTATGCGGACAACGGATATTATGCGCCAGACGATCGATGCCACTAGATGCCACTTCACTTCGAGACCTGTTGAATGTTATTCTACACAATTTTTGTACGAAATACAAAGAATGCAGAACAGCAATTTTTAAGCTTGTTCACGAACGAAAAAACAAACAGTATTCAATTTTACGAGTACACTTTACAGGAGGGCTGTTTTAGGCAGAATAGGTGTAGTGAAGTTGAATAAGCTTTGTTTTTAATTAGGTAGGTAAGTTTTTACTTAAGGTTAATGAAGTTTTAAAGAGGACTTACACTTTTATTAAAATTTACAGTTACTAACTAAATACTTAAATATTGAAACAATTTTACTTTCATTAATGAAAAATCTTTTTACCATACAGATTTTTTTGGTTTTGGCGAATTGTAGCAAAAGAATTTTGGTTTTTTTAAG
Organism: Hipparchia sbordonii; assembly: GCA_038048805.1. NCBI lineage: Eukaryota > Metazoa > Arthropoda > Insecta > Lepidoptera > Nymphalidae > Hipparchia > Hipparchia sbordonii. The sequence continues at coordinate 4,066,818 of CM076113.1, forward strand.
TATCATGGAATTCCGCGAAGTCACGCCTGCTTCTGCAATATTAATAGCATAGCTTTGCGAATGCTATGCTATTAATATTGGAAAAGCAGGCGTTACTTTGAAGAATTCCATGATACTTAAAGAAACACAATAGCCCGTGGCATGCATAGGATGTATAACAGGGTAGGCAGATCATATAAAATGGAAAAACTCTCATTGTACAAATTATAAAAAGCCTAGCCCGCCAATATTAAGCATCTGATGAACATATGCGGTACAGAAACCACCATGCGTCGGAGGCCTTTTAGCAATTTGTTGATCCGCCTGTTGGGACCCCCATATCAAACTCCAGTTGGAACACCGCCCAAGGGAGTTGGTTTCACAATTTACATGTAGGTAGGTAGGAAGGGGACTATACATAGTCGTATATCTCGATTCAAGTTTCAGCATTATTTCTGTGATGTTTAGAATTTGCTGTATATTTTCACCTTTCTAAAAGCAGAAATCTAATAAACTTTAATGTTTTGTATCTGTGGTGTCACATTTGTGACTCTTTACTCTGGTATCTGTTTTCTGTTAAATGTTATGTTTTTCAGCAACTACGTATAAAATCAGATTTATACTTGGCAGAAATGCAGAGAATTAGTTCCCAATTTTATATTATGAATCAACTGTTCTGAATGAGTTTCGTATAAATGGAAACGATTATTCAAAATTACACTGTTTTCATAACCGCTCTGAGGATGTAGCAAATCTCTACATCGATCTATTTTATGAACTTAGCTTACAATATTTCTCCTCCTAATAATTTGATAGATTTCGTTTTTATTAATTATGTAGTAAATGGCGTAAAATAATCTGAAATTAAAAGAAGCAAACAAAATGAATGAAATGAAAATCTAAATATTTCTATAAAATTTTGGTGAAAGTTAGGTTTTTCAAAATTATCACTTTGTTTGCTTTTTACTTCAGATTGTTTGACGCTTTTAGCTAGATCCCATTTCAAAATTTTACAACTTTACCAATAAGACTTTAGCACCTGTCAGAAAATAGATTCTACTGAAAAGAGACGATAAAAGACTCATCAGTACCTAACTTCACGCGGATAAAAGCTAGTTCGTAAACCTTGAAGTTGTTTAGTGTTATATGTTGTCATCTTCTAAATATATAAACGGGAAACTGTCTGACAGACTGATCTATCAACGGGCAGCTCAAACCACTGGATAGGTTGGGCTGAAAGGCATGCAGATAGCTATTGTGACGTAGGCTTTCACTAAGAAAGGATTTTTGAAAATTCAACTCACAAGGAAGTGAAAAAAGCCAAACCGCGGGCAAAAGCCAGTAGACTATAAATTATCCTTTCACTTTTCAATAAGCCTAATGACTGCAACTTTAATAAACGTCCATGAATTGAAAACGATTGTATTTTCTATTCAGCAATGCACAAATCTAGTTCGCAATGTTAACGCTCCATTTTCGTCAAAAACATAATTAAAATGGAAACGGCTCCGTTCCGGACGCGGCTTTCACAAGTCATTTCCGGTTTTTGTATTCACGCCTACTGTTGACAGACAAATATTATTACAGGAAAGCCTTTTGGAGCCTTTTCATATGTATGGCCCGTGGTAGCATCTTAATATATTCCTCGAACAAGCGTCGATTTTGTTTGTGCAACCCTTCCAATGCTTTGTTAGGATCACTCGGTCTTAATAGGTTGGTGTGAAAAAGATTAATAGAATTTGCTTTTTAAATGGACAAATCTGCGGGACAAATCCTTTGCTTGCATAAAATGTTTACGCCGTGGCTTTACACGTTTTGGTAATGAGTTTATCTATCATATTTTACAGAGAATAAATGTGAATGTGTTAGATATAATTAGGTACCAACGTAAAACCTCAGGTACCAAATCTATGGATGGTCTAGAGTTCAAACCCTTGTTATTCTTATCCACGCCTAATGCAAGATTAACGCTTATTAAAAAAGAGAATAAAGAAAAGGAAAGGGGAATATTACTTAGTATGTTTAATATTCTTTTTTTTTTTGAGTAAAGTTTCTTAAAAAAGATATTACAGCACCTAAACTTTGCAGCAACAGTTTTAAGTCTTCGTTAAACTTGTTATGACGCGATTTATCTTAAGACCTCAAAGCGGATAATGTTGTTAAATCGACACACAACACTTAAAGTAATTTAACAAGATTTATATCCCAAGTTGCCACTCTAGCGCAGGCGTGAACTTGCGGTCTTGAAAATGCGATGTCGCGGGTTCGATTCCGGGTAGGTCACCACAGGTCTGCTTACATCATCCAGAGTGACAAAGATAGAAATCAGTTGATATTCTTTAAAGCAGTCGGGTTTTTTATTATATTTTAATAATTTGCTTGTTATTCAAATAAACTGTTTTGTCTGGTGGGAGGCTTTGGCCGTGGCTAGTTACCCTACCGTCAAAGAAGTGCCGCTAAGCGATTTAGCGTTCCGACACGATGGCGTGTAGAAACCGATTAGGGGTATGGGCTTAACGTACACTGCCATACCGCTTCCAAGTTAGCCCACTACCATATTACACTGCATCGTCACTTTCCATCAGAGAGTGAGATCGCAGTCAAGACTTGTCATCGAATAAAATAAAATATAAAACTTTTCGAATCGCCAAGTGATCGTATTTTAATTCCAAAATCCCTTTTAAGGCTCAAGGATGAAGTTTCTGCAAAGTTTACCACAGCCGCATGATGCATTGCTGATTAATTATGAATCAAAATTGCCAACGCTATTTTGATAATTTATTACTAGCAAAGTGTCGCATGGATAAAATATGAAACTCGGTCACGATACTAAAATTTCTTAATGAAAAGTTTAAAATTATGGGAACTACTAATCCCGAGCGGGCTAGGCTTTGCGAGACTACTTTTTAAGTACTAATTAATATTTAATCAACTGAACTGGGTATCATTCTAGAGCTTAAATGCTCTCAGTTCTAGACATAACAATATGAAGACGTCACTGGTTTTTTGGGAAGTGCCACGGCATATACGAGGAAGTTCGAAAAACCTGCTTTGATCCCCGGCAAGGTAAATTTAAAATTATTTATTTAATGTAACTTGTCTAGATCTTATGACAAGTCAAGACTCTTCGATCGGTTTTTAAACCAGATTCCAGCTGAGAACAGCCAGTGAGAAACTTAGCAGTTGCTCTTTTCTAAACAAAAGTTATAAATTATGTAACTTTATTAATATAATATATGTATAATAAATTACACATTCTTGTAGGCAGTCTATGCCTATCAAAATCGGTTCAACAGTTTTTTATGACGTCCCGTCCCGTCGAAATTGGTTAAAAAATCAAAAACGTATTGGGTTATGCTACGACCGTCCCATAATAACCTTAATGAGTTTAATATGAAGCAGTTATTTCGAAATCATAGAAAGATACTTCAATTGTATTTACTATTTATTTATATTGATGAATAAAATTTAAAACATTTATGGCATTTCTTATTGCTTCCACGCACTCAGTTTTATAACCTCTAAGGTTCTGTGAAGGTATTAAAGTTGACATTGCTTCTACAATAAAATTCATAATAAAACGACTACATATTTTATTAAAGCGGTTAAAACTTAAAATATACAACGAATGTTACTTTTCACAAAACTAGCTTTTGCCTGTGTGTTTGTCCGCGTGGAGTTAGGTTTTAATAATTCCAGAGGAACCTTCTGTGTTTCCAGGTTAAAAGATAGCCTATGTCACTCTACACGTCCTCAACTATACCCATGCAAGAAATCACGTCGATCTTTAGGTCTGTAGTAGGCAGCAGTGCGATTGAATGACAAACAAAGAAACACAATTTCGCATTTATAATATTGGTAAAGATTCGGATTTCGAGCCATGTTTGAATTTATAGTTTTTTTTTTATCAATCAGCAACAAATATTTTATTTAAATCTTATAAAGAACTTGTATAGCTAAACTAATCTAATTACTATACATATTATGCCAGTGTGGAATGCTGCGTAGAATACTGGCTGCATTTCACTCGGGCATGTCACTAGACACCAATGGTCGTTGTTCTAAAAGAACTAAGAAAACTGCATCAACTTTTCATATAGTTGTTTATCGTCATGTCCTTAAATCAATTAAAAAGTTAGAGCGCCGTTCCTGGTTCGGGCGAAGTTTTGCACCATTTTTATTTGAACTTTGTTCAGAAAATAGCTGGGCATCAGGGATGCTTTCTTATATAAATTTTGCTTTTAAGTTTCCTTTCATTATTCTTTGAGGCTCTCGGGATGCACGTAGTATTGCTAAAGCTTGACTGAGTCTGCAAAGAATACCTTAAAATCGCATCTCGTGAATGATAAATAAATCTTAAGGAAAAAAGTATACCTAGATGTACAATTTTTCTATGGATATCAAGTTTACAGATAAATTAAAAAATTGGTACTGACTTGAAGTCTGTCCCAATCCTCAAGCCTATGAGAATTATTTCAAATTCAAAATCGTGTTTAAAAAGTTTAGACATGTTAAGTAAATCAGCAGTTACATCTTTCCCAAGCTGAAGTGTTGAAGTTGAATGTGCCTTACAGAATTCGGAATACAAATGGTAGGTAAGTATTATGATTACTATACTTACATTGAACCCACTCATAATTCATATCGGTATCTTTCATAATATATTATAAAGATAACGGATCTACCTAATACTAGACATACCTAATAATAATTATTTACTTATTATAAGTCTTAAAATAGCATAGGGTCACGTTTCTGTTATATTCATACAAGAATAAAACTCTGTTGATGTTTATTAAAAAAATATTTTATGACCGACTTTCTTATGTTATCCATTATAATCCGTTTTGAATAAACGACGCCAGGCTCTGATCGTATATACGTCAGAGACGACCTTTGGCCTTTTACGTCGCCAATAAAAAACATCCAAACACAAAGCAAAATAAATATTGTCGAACCTCTTTCCTGTGTCCTTCATAGCTCATCCTACTGTGCTTGGGAACTCCCAAATTACAAAACAAAACCAAGAAATCGTGCCAAAATTATGTACCTATATAAAAAGCGCTTATCATAATATCTAACGTTCAAATTCACACCATTAAAATCTGTTTAAACAACCTTACGATTGCGAACATATGGTACAAAATAAGTTACGTTCTATTGACCTGTCACCCGCGCCATGCTACAATGAAAAAACTTTAAAGCCATCACCATCAGGTGAGATCGCAGTCAAGGGCTATCTTGTCATCGAATAAAAATAAAAAAAAATAAAAAAAGCTATTTTATACGTAGGTATTATCTGTAGTGTTAGTATAAGATTTAATTCGATTGACCGTATTCGTATTCGAACACTTTAGCGTCAAAGTAAAATAAACCTTAAACGTATTTTTTTAAAGTCACAAATTCAGTACAACCGATTTTAATTTGGAGCGTATCCGTATATGTGAACGTAAGAATGAATGCATGAGCTTCTATTTCAATACAATTATGATTCATTTTACTGTGACGTACGATGAATCGAAGTATATAATCGAATACGAAGTAGCATCATCGAATACGAGTACGATCTATCGAATTTTTCATACTAACCCTACTCGAAACATCAACGACTCTATTTCACAGCGTTCCACTACAAAGTAGCGTCGGAACACTCACATATTTCCGGCACGATTTCATTAACTTTCGGAAGTGACTTATCCTGATTTGTTTGAATCCATTGGGAATTCCCAATTTGATATATTGCGTACGTGTTTTACGATACCTATAGGTGTAAATACACCTGCTTCATATTACAATATTTGTTAGCGAACGTATCTATAGTGTATACCCCAAGGCCTTGTTGTATACACATTTCAATTTACACACTACTGATCCTTACTTCCTGCTGTTAATAGGAAATAAGTTATTCCTATCTATTATAATATTTTAATGTGAAATTACAACTAATCTTACTAATCCTACCCTACTAATATTATAAATGCGAAAGTTTGGATGTGTATATAGATGGATGGATGTTTGTTACTCAATTTCGCCCGCAATAACTGAACCGTATTGGCTGAAATTTGACACAGAGATAGATTAAAGACTACTTTTTATCCCGGAAAATAAAAGAATTCCCGCGGGAATAAAGAACCTCAATCGAACATAGTCGCGGGGATCACCTAGTTACAATGCGAGGGTATGTAGTACGTATATATCTTGCTGCATTGAATTTCCTTCATTCACGGAGCAATAAATGTGATTTTTATATGGGTACTAGTTGATGCCCGCTGCTTCACTCGCGTGGATTTGGTTTTTAAAAATCGCAAGTCAACTATTTGATTTTCCGGGATAAAAAGTAGCTTATGTCATTCTCCTGGTCTTTAACAGCTATACATGCAAAAAATAACGGCGATCCGTTACTTTGTTGCGGCGTGATTGAAGGACAAACCAACAAACAAACACTTTCGCATTTATAATGTTAGTAAGGATAAGGATAGAGACACTGTAGAGCGACATACAAGGTACTTTTTATCCGAACCGAACCCGAAAACCGAACTCCATGCGGACAAAATGGCGGGCAAATAAGCTACTACGTATATGTTTACTCATAAATATAAAATGAACTTTAATTCTTACTAAGTTCATATTTTCTAAGGTAAAAGTCAAAATTTTCCATTCAAGCAGGCCTTTACAAGCTCTGGAATTGTCAAAATTGCCTGTCGGTAATGGCCCTACCGTCGATTTGGGAAGCTTATTGTAATATGAAAGGCGTAAAGTCGTGACTCATTGTGGTTCTAAAAGGGTTTCCGCGCAATCCCTTCGTTTTATTGCATCATTATGAATTTAATTCATGTTTCAAGTATTTTTTACGGGATTAATTTCCTTGCCAAATTTTTTTAAAGCTTTTCTTAAATAAATCAAGTGGAGAAGTAGGTTATTTTTATTTTTAATATTAATTTTGATATGGTTAAATTTCGGTTTTGCTTAATTAAGTGCATTATATTTCGACTGCTTTGCTGCATTGATGCTTTGGCATTGAAAAAGTTTCGACTGATTTGTGCATAGAGCACACGAAGACATTTAACAAAACACATGAGAGAGTACCCATGGGATTTTTACGAAGGCTAGTAATATTATAAAAGTGTAGTTAGTGTATTTATTTTTATAAAATACGTTACTTTCCTTTTCAATAATTGAGACTGAATGAAGAAAAATTCACGAAAAGGAAAAACAAAGCTACGACAACTCGCCGAGTTAGCGTGTAAATAGATATACAGCCTGGTTGCGCAGTATTTGTAGCAAGGCCTGTTATATTATTTAACCCCGAACTTCTTGATTTCTCGCGTAAGCCGCCATTCGTGTAGATTTTCTTTACGTTCTTCAAATATGTACGAATGGTTCGTTCGGCCCCCGTCGGATCTCGGAAGGTAGTTTTCGTTTTAAACCCATTCGATGTTCGATTTTCTGGAATTTTTCATTGTTTTTCCTAGTGTTCTTCTCAAAATTGATTCACGTTATTACAACAGCTGAAAAATCGACTACGGTTTTTTATTCGGTCCACACCTGATGGTGAGTGATATAAGGTCTAATCTAATCTGTTAAGCTAAAAAATCAATCTAAGACGTTAGCGTGCTAACTTGGCAGTGGTATGGGGCGTAAATCAAATATATAACATACCCATCGACGACAGTACTGGAACGCTAAATCGCTTGGCCACATGAGTAAATTTTACTCATGTGGCTTGGCGGCGCGACTTTGACGTTCGGGTTGCAAAAAATAACAATACTGCAATCGTAATAGTAACATACTCGTTATTTGGGAAGTACTTCATGTGGTGGTATTGTGAGCACATGAATTCATTGTGGCTATACAGTATTAAAGTTATTGTAGTCAGTCAATATTGGCGCTAAGTCAAAGTTCAACCATGCAGTCTCTACGACTATAAAGGTCAGGTGGTCTCAAAGAGTTTCAGTGTAAAAGGGCCTAAATCCAGGAACCTGGTTCCTTTGTGAACACAGTGACTTGGGACGGGCACGATCCTTTGCACAAGATAATGAGTTTATCAACTGCGGCAAAATGGATAATCCCACAAAATTAAATTTGGTTACAGTCTGGACTAAACCAAGTTGTTCAAAAGGAATCAATCAAAGTGGTAGATACAACGTAATTTTTCCCGGTTTTTTATTTAATTTTGATTCTCCGTACATTAAAATGGAAAAATAGAATACTTTTATTTTTAGCAAAGTGCGGATCAACGTGATCGTGATCTGTGCTTTAGTATACTTATTTGAAGACTTTCAGAATATCATAGGCCATCTTTTATCTCAGAAAAACGGAGGATCCCCGCGGGATTTTTAAAAACCCAACTCCATGCAGATATAGAGGCGGAAAATCGCGTGCTGAAAGCTAGTATTTAATGACAATAAAATAAATTTAATTTTACGCTAAAAAGCTATTAATATCCAGCGATAACACAATCACCACAGTATAAGCATGTTCACTTTCCACTAAGAAACATAGTGTATGATACAAAAAATCGATGACACCATATTCCGGATGAGTTGACCTGCGACCTTTACAATAACATCGACGTACGGTGGACACCTAATTGTGGAGTTGGCATGACAATTATGTAGACTTATTCAAAGGTAATGGGGGCAGTGGAAATGTTGTTATTGTCGATGTTAAAAGCCGGTATAGAAATATGTATGCCGATATAAACGCAATATGTATCTCTTTATTAAACACTATTTTTAACCGACTTCCAAAATCCAAAAAAGAAGGAGGTTCTCAATTCGTCGGAATCTTTCTTTTGGTGTATGTTTCCCGTTCACTCGAAGACGCCTGGATAGATTTGGAAAATTCTTTTTTGTTTGAAAGGGTATACTTCCCAGATGGTCCCATTATCATTGGGTCAGGATCTAATAATGGGATCCTGGAGAAATCGAGGGAACTCTTCAAATTTTATAGACATAATTGATATACTTTGTAGTGGCGTTTGAAGTCGGTTTTGTAAAAAGAATTTTTACGTTTATTATTCAGTTTTAGTTCTTTAGCATCCTTACTAATACATACTATAGATGCAATAGTGTTTGTTATTTGGTTTGTTCTTCAATCGACGTTATTTTTTGAAGAAACCTTCATGCCTGAGGGTTCTCCAAAATTTTCTTAAAAGGTGTGTGAAACACAATAATTCTATGTCTGCTAATTTAGCCAGCGTGGTCGACTATGGCCTAAAGCCTTAAACCAAGAAGGAACTTTTGTCCAGTAGCGCTCGCCCAGGCTTGAAATCATGAACTCATGAAAGGTTATTGTATGTTATGTTTTATTGGATGTTATATTTTATTTCGAGCTTTTCATTGTCGCCAATTGTATCGTCATGTAAAGCACGAGAAAACAGTCGTGTTTTCTCGTGGTTTCTAACATGGCGATACAAATTCCAAATTACATTTTCTACGTAGTCAATATGGAAAAAAAATCATCAAACAAACATTTACAATAACATTTAAAAAAAATTACAAGTCAAAATAATTATTTTACTTACGCGTACCTACTATTATACACAGCAATGTACAAGTACCTACGTCAACATTAAAACTGTAAAGGATAGAAACATTTGAACTGTTTTCAGAGTTCGCAAACCAAGGTCATCATAAATCACTGTGAACAATCGTGTAGGTACAGTTAAAAGCAAAAGCCTAAGAGATGTATTAAAATATTTATAAGTGTGAATTCTATTTTAATGTTAACTTTTTTAATTTCTCTACCTTGAAATAATACTTAATTTTCTCAAGTTTAGCAGTGCTTTTCTGCCATTATAAACTGCTAGCCACTGTACACATAAACAATGCCGATTATTCTACACAAGCGTACGGATAATAAATCTTTTATATTCTGTACGAATAAACAGATCCAGTGAAAGTCCAAGTCTACGATGAATTATCTTTAGAATCTTAAGAAATAAAATACTAGTTGCTTCGTCTTTTGGGTTTGTATTACTTATTTGATTTATTACACTCTTTCTCTCTATGCTTCTTTGCATTGGAAAATAATACTGTGTCAACACTCGACCATATTCTACAACAACAATTAAAAGTCATGATTTAAACTGATATTCACAATGAAAGCACAATTTTTTTAACAAACTATATAATATTATAAATGCAAAAAGTATATGTGTATGTTTGTTACTCTTTCCCGCAAAAAGTACTTGACAGATTTGATTGAAATTAGGAATGCAGATAGCTCACATCCAGGATTAACACATAGGCCCATTTTACCCCAGAAAATTCAAAAGTACCCGCGGGAATCTAAAAATTTTAATCCACTCGTAATATCGTAAGCATCAACTATTTTTTATTTATTTATTTAGTAGGAAGCCCACCTTAGTAGTTATTCCATATGTTACCTAATAGCAATTATCATTTTTTGGAACAAAAAGTTGCCTTCGTAACCAAGCCTCTAATCCTATAGTTACCCATGCAAAAAGTCGGACAAGTCATCGTTACAATACGACTTTTGAATTTGTCTATACCTACGCAGCCAAATAAATTAAACCGCTATTGCTTTCTCACGGATGCGGATGAAAAACAACAAAACTCTCGTAAATCAAACGTGTATTAGACCAAACTGTTTATTATCTCTGGATAAATAGAGAAATACGAATGTACCTAGCCTTGGACTTAAATCTACGGCTGTGCAACCTATGTATTGGATTTCACTATTTGAAATTTTGAACATTAAAACCCCGCTGCTATATAAGAGTACTCACAGACTTACAGTTTCAAGTTGGACAACTAAATCGCAGAGTATACTAATAGGCATAGTTACTTATGGAAGCCCGCACATCTTATCCAACTAAATCGTCGATCATTTCTTTGTCAAAATCGTTGTGTTCGATAGTCGGCACACTCGAAAATGTATGTCTACGGTCGCTCTAAGGAATACATGACGTAAGCTTGCAAGTTGGGAGTAGTAAACAATTATACCCACCCTTTGTTGGACTTCAGTTAAGCACGGAGGTTAAGTTAAGTTACCGTTACGGTTAACTTGCCCACCAAATTAAATTTTAAACAATTATGATAACTAATAAAAAATCATTGAAATGCCTATATGCTAACGCGCGGAGCATAGTTAAACCAGGAAAACTTGACGAGCTACGATGTATAGTAAAATCCTTTAAATCTGCATTACATCTTATAATTTTAACAGAAACTTGGATTAAGAGCGATGAAGAGGCCAAAAGATTACATATACCAGGTTATACTCACTACTACCATTACAGGAAAAATACCATTGGGGGTGGAGTCTCGATCTTTGCTAATAACAAAATAAAACACAACTTAATTGATGAACTATCTCAAGACGATAACCACTACTTATGGGTACATTTGGAAAAGTTATCTGTGGACATTGGTGCTATATATAAACCTGGCCGAACAAACGTCAATAACTTTTTAGATACTCTCTCAATGCAACTGAATCGTAAGAAAAGAGCAGTAATTTTTGGAGACTTCAATTTTGATTTATTGGCCCCTGACAATTTAGTGGAAGACTATAAGGACACACTCCAAGAAAACGGTTTCAAAATTATCAACAAGATTCACACTGAATACTGCACTCGTGAAACGCCACAAAAGAAGACTCTGCTCGACCATGTGTCCACTAATCTTAAAGGTCACCAGTTCCACTTGGCTGTTATTGAATCCTCGATGTCAGATCATAAACAGATTTACTTTGAAGTAGATAAATATGAACCAGAGCCAAGACGAAAAATTGAGTATCAAACTATCGACTACACCAAACTTAATGAAATTGTTGAAATTAATAAAACTGAGAATAACAACGATAACTACGTAAAATTTGAAAACAAACTAATCCAAACTATTCAACACTGTAAAGTCAAAAAAACTAAAATACTAAATCCTCCGAGACAAGACTGGGTAAATAAAAACATAATATATAAAATTAACCAAAGGAACATACTTTGGAATCAACATAAAAGCAATCCAAGGGATGAAGAAATTGAGAAAAAGTTCATAAAAGTAAGGAAAACCGTCTCAGATGACATACAAACTATGAAGAGCAATTACTACTACAAAAGATTCTCTGAGTGTAAGAAGAAACCAAAAAAGATGTGGGACCTAATAGATAGCCTAACTAACAATAAGATAAGAGAGGTCCCGATACCAGCTAAACTGAAAAAAGGAGACAAGGAATTGAAAGATGGAAAAGAAATTTGCGAATATTTTAATGATTTTTTTTCATCTGTTGGTTTATTGCTAGCGGAAGCTATTCAAACAAAGTATCATAATAACAAAATATACACTGATGCAACACCTAACGTTAATAACCCTAATTACGGCCTTAATAAACTAAATTTAACAACAACAAAAGAAATCATTGAAATAATAAATAACTTAGATATTAATACCTCTTCCGGTGTTGATTGTATAAATACTAAAATTATAAAGTCCATTAAAAGCTCCATAGTTGATGAACTAACTCGATGTGTAAATACATGTTTAGAAAATGGTAGTTTTCCCGCGACTCTCAAAATAGCCAAAGTGACCCCTATTTATAAATCTGGAACAAAAACAGATCCTAGCAATTATCGACCCATTTCTGTACTCCCAGTGTTGTCAAAAATTTTTGAGAAAATTATTTACAACAGGCTAGAATCCTACCTGAACTCCATTGACTATCTATATCCTAAACAATATGGATTTAGATCGAAATCCAACACATTATCTGCTACTGTGGACTTAGTAACTAAAATAAAAAATAATATAGACGATAAAAAAATTGCTGTCGGGATCTTCATAGATCTTAAAAAAGCGTTCGACACGGTTAGCCACAATATTCTTCTGCAGAAATTGAAAGACATAGGTATCACCGATAACGCTCACAAAATGTTTGAATCTTATTTAACTGATCGTTTCCAAGTAGTGAAAATTGGCGAATACCAAAGCAAACAAAAGCCTATAACTTACGGTGTCCCTCAAGGCTCCATTCTTGGACCCATACTCTTTCTTATATATATAAACAATATAAGTAAACTTGGGCTTAAAGGAGAATTGTCGCTATATGCAGATGATACCACTCTGTTCTATTATGGAAATAAAATTGAAAGCATAATTCAAGACGCCCAAAATGATCTTAACTTACTTAATGTCTGGTTTCAGTGCAATTTGCTTACCCTTAATGTAAGCAAAACCCACTATGTAATATTTGCAGCTAAAAATAAAAAAATTAACGATTTTGTACCACTTAAAATAAATAATATTACCATTACTAGATCAGACTGTGAAAAATATCTGGGTTTAGCTTTAGACAATAAGCTCACATGGAAACCACACATTAAAAACATTAAAACCAAATTAGTTTCTATAACTGGAGCCCTTCGCAGTATTGTACGGTGCCTACCCCATAAAGTCCGTTACCTAATCTATAATTCCCTTGTAAAGCCACACTTAGATTACTTAATCCAAGTTTGGGGATCAGCAGCTAATACTAATCTTAAAATATTACAAACGGCACAAAATAAATTAATTAAAGTATTATTTAACTATGACTTTTTAACATCAACAGAAAAAATATATAAAGAAACTAAATTAATGAATATAACAAATACTTACAAATATTACACTTGTATCTTAATCCGAAAACTATTATCAAAAGAAATACATTCAAACATAACCTTTACAATCAAAAATAAATACCCCCAATTCCAAAGTTTAAGAAGTGCCAACAACATAATCTTACGCCCACCCAGAACTAACTATGGTAAACGAAACATTACATTTGAAAGTGCTCAAATGTATAATAAACTCCCCAAAACTATCAAAGAATGTAAAAGCATGCACTCCTTTAAAAAGCTACTAAAGACCCACTTCACCAATAAAATCTAAACTTAAATTAGTAATTTAACAAGATAAATATATAGGATATATAAATAATAGGATAGGATAATATAATATAATAGTATAATAATATAATACTATCAGGTTTTTGTTGTCACATCTAGTTGTACATGGAGCTATGTATTTGTCAATGAATGACACAGCAGTGCGCGACCACCGGTCATCGGTGAAATTTTAATGCAAAATACCACGAGTTTACCCACAAAATGTCATATTTAAAAAAATATTATTTTAGAATTGTAAGCTTTTTATGTAATATCTTTTCATTAGTTAATCTTATTGTGCGCTCTAAGATGTTATTTTTGTGTAAGCAACTTAGCCTGTAAGTTTCATTTAAGTGAATTGTAATTCTTTATGAAACAATAAATATCTTAAACCCGAAATTACAACAGAAGTGGGATGCACAAGTCAGTATTCCTACCTCCGTGGTTCAATTAAATGGTCAAATGGCGAACATACTCGTTGATAAAATGCGCGGTCTAGGCATAGAGTAGGATATTTTAGGAAGATTTCCTCAAAAAACAAAAAAGGCATAGAGTAGGATGTAGATATAATAGGGCTCTAGGAACTAATATCTATGTGTACTATATCTTGTTACATATCCGTAAAGATACTCGTATGTAGTTCGAAGTTTCTTATAATATTCACGTCGTTGGAGAACACGCTTGGGAGAACTCGAGGGTGATTTCTCTTTAACTAAGTGTATAATAATAAATAAACGTAGACTCTCCATAGTTCAAATGTGAAATATTGTATGGAAGTTCAAAAGCCAAATTAGATTTACGGACTAGTACATAATTCATATTACTTTGGTTCCCTGCTGTTAAGGTAGTGGTTTTATCGACATTTTGGGCTCACCCTAGCAGAGGCGTAACTATACCGTTTGAGGCCCGTGGCAAATTCATCGGACGGGGCCCTCTCTCCCCCAATATAAAGAAGCTCAACCAATGAGATAATATTTTTTTGCTTTATAATAAATCACTAGGTGAAGTAGGTACATACAAACGCGAATACAATTACTTGATTTTCTAATAACCTTTAATTCAGAGCGTATTGAACTGTATGTCACAATTTTTGTATTAGTAGATACCGAATTTCAAAGATTAAAATTCCTTTTTTCGGGCTTTTTGTTCAGCAAAAGTGTTAATGACATAAGAACCAAAAATGTCACTATCGCGAGCGAAGCGAGCGCGAAATTTTTTACGATTGTATTCTGCCACTACTCCACTAGTCCATATACTTGATGCTTAACTACCTGCAATACCAATCCACAACCGATGGTTTCTATCGTCACAATTTAGGTGGGCCTTACCAAGCAGCATCAGGATTGAGGAGTTGGTACCTGAAGTTCAATGATGTAGCCCAGTATTAACGGCTGCAACGCGCAGTTATGTATTCCATACTTGTTACTTCGAAAATGTTGCGAGCGAAGCGAGCGCGTAATTTTTTATGATTGCATTACGGCACTTAGTAGTCCATTCTTGGCACCTACAACAGCAACGTAAAAGCGACATTTTCACGAGCGAAGCGAGCGCAAAATTTATGATTGCGTTACGGCACTTAGTAGTCCATTCTTGGCACCTACAATAGCAACGTAAAAGTGACATTTTCGCGAGCGAAGCGAGCGCGAAATTTTTTATGATTGCATTACGGTACTTAATAGTTCATACTTAGCACCTACAATAGAAATGCAGAAGTGACATTTTCGCGAGCGGAGCGAGCGCTAAAATTTTTATGATTACATTACGGCACTTAGTAGTCCACACTTGGCACCTACAATAGAAACGTAAAAGCGACATTTTCGAGAGCGATGTGAGCGCGAAATTTTTTATGATTGCATTACGGCACTTAGTAGTCCATACTTGGCACCTAAAATAGCAACGTAAAAGTGACATTTTCACGAGCGAAGCGAGCGCGAAATTTTTTATTTTGTACTACGCCATATTTAGTCCTGTATTTTTGACGCTTGAGACCCTGCGCTTGTATGCGCCGCACACCTGGGATCGTAGGTAAAGTCGGCTTTACCAACTATTTAGTTATTGTTTGGGGTACCTATATTCAGTAATTAATTAGATATTTTATAAAATTTTAAAATATGTGTTTATGGACCTAATGACATTTAGGTACAATCTTACACAAATATGTATCTTTTTCATTTCTGTAAGTCATAAATAAAAATTTTGGCCCCAAATTTACCGCCCCTAAAATCTGCTGCCCTAGGCTCCAGTCAACTCAGCCTTTTGGTAAATCCGACACTGTGCAAAACCTTT
This sequence comes from Hipparchia sbordonii, assembly GCA_038048805.1. Lineage (NCBI taxonomy): Eukaryota > Metazoa > Arthropoda > Insecta > Lepidoptera > Nymphalidae > Hipparchia > Hipparchia sbordonii. The sequence continues at coordinate 4,082,971 of CM076113.1, forward strand.
CTTGTCCAAAAGAATTTAGTTTATATCAATTTTAATTTTGAAAATGATCGCTCGGCACTAGCCGTAATCGCAGGAATGGCTATAAATGTTAGGATCATCTTGTGCTTCTGGCCTTCTCTGATCGGGGGCCCCTTCCAGCTGGGGCCCGTGGCATTTTGCCGTCATGCCACCCTATAGTTACGCCTCTGCACCCTAGTATGAGAACATGCAGGCTTGCTATAAAGTAAAAAGCTCATCTAGTTTATTAAACAATCCAGTAGGCTTTGTATCTGTGCCAGGTTTTCACTATGTTCAATTGATACTTTTTAAAACCAATAGTACATTATATTACTTATGAATGCGGAAGATATGACGCCATAACAAACAAACTAAAATCTAAATTAAATGCGAAAGTATGTTCGTTTACTGGTTTGTTGGTTTTTCCATCAATTCAATCACGCAGCAACGAAGCATTCGATCAACGTAATTTTATTGTATTGATATAGCCGAGGACTTGGGGAGTGAAATAATAATATCTCGGAAATACAGACGGTTACCACCGGATGTTTAAATTTTAAAAACCACTTCACACGGACGAGGGCAAAAGCTAATAAGTGGAAAATAATGACTTATTTTTACTAGTCTACGGCAAAGCCTAGAGGAAGGGTTTCATCACAGAGTAATCATTTTTAGCAGTCTATGTGTGTATCTTTCTATTTACATAATAAAATGATCCACAAAAACGCCTAAACTACTGAGCTTTTCACTCGTTATTATGATTTGTATGACATAGACTACATTTTACTACGAACAAAATCAATAAATGTTAATTGTAAATGTAATTAATGTTACATCCAATTTACCATAATCTAATATGAAACTGTGAATTTCATAAAGAATATTAGCCAAGTTGAACTTAACTGATTGCGGATGTCGAGATTTGATTCTTGTGTCGGGCCAAAAATGTGTTGGGTTTTTCTGTTCAACGGTTAACGTTGGTCTATTGAGGCTTTTATGAATAAATTCTTTATCTTTATTTTTTCTCTTACTCATAATCAGGATACTAATTAAGCTTGAACGTAGTGTTGCTAAAAGGGATGATGTGCTTTTCTTTATGATTCCAAAAACGAAAGAGGCTGCAATACAACTTGAAGGTAATTAACTAAGGCACAACCGGCGTCCAATTTCTGTGCCGGGTTGTCGGTTTAATTCCTCATTAGAGGGAAACTCGATCATTTCAATTCGTTCGCTCCGATAACGTCGGGATTATTTTAACTTCAATTACCCATTTCGTTTATGTCATGGCATTAATGGACGCGTTTTGTGTAATTTAATAAATCAATTAATTACGTTGGGAGGTCCTACTTTTTAGGCCTTTCTCGTAAAATTTAAGTAAATAAATATTTATTTATTTATTTATTCACAGAAAGTATGTCCATATGTTTTTCTCCTGATGAAATTTTGCAAAGTTGGAATTATATGGTATAGTAATGTAATAATTAGCTCACTCTCTCACAGAAGTCTTTTCATTTAATTCAAAGCGAAAAAAGGCGCGTATACTCCGCAACGGTTCGTTAATATGGGGCTTTATTCGACCCTTGTCTAAAGAATCCCTGACATTTTATTTTATCCTATCGACTCTATCGGAATCCATGCAGGTCAGTTTAGGAAGATCTCTCTGATAAAATAATTACATATTACGTTTGTACTTTGTATACCAGAAAATATCTAGTTCTTCATGAGAACAAGAATTCTTATTGACACTTTACATAGAAATTATATAATATATATTAACCGATTTTTCACTAAAAGATAACTTTGCTTTTTATTAATTACCATCTTTTTCCCGCGATTTTGTTCGCGTGGAGTTTGGTTTTTAAAAATCCCGCGGGAACTCTCTGTTCCTACGGGATAAAAGGTAGCCTATGTCGTTCTTCAAGTGCTTAACTATTCCCATGTACGATCACGTAAATCACGTCGATCCCTTACTCCGTTGCCGCGTGATTGAAGGATAAACCAACAAACCCACAAACCAATAAACAAACGCACTTTCGCTTTTATGAATAAATATTAGTATGTATGCTATTTTAATAATAGCATGCATGTCAACGCATACAAAATACTTATATTATTCACTTAACTTATTAATCAATAATATTTAACTTGACTTTGAAATCTATATATATAAAAATGAATCCCTATTTCCTTGGTAATCGCATCACGCGTGAACGGCTGGACCGATTTCGCTAATTCTTTTTTTATTGTGTTTGTTATTGTTAGGAGAAGGTTCTTATGAAAGAAAAAATTAAGAAAATTGCGCGGAAAATTAGAAAATTTAAGAAATATTAACCACCATATTAAATTATTTCTAATGTAACCGCTTTTACAATTCAAACTTTTTTGATGTAACCTTATGGCGTTTGACATAACATTGACAGAATGCGTGCTGCCAATTTCGTCAAAGAGGATGTAAAAAAACTTAAGACAGGACAACGTCTGTCGGGTCCGCTAGTTGATAATAAGATTAACGAAACAAATAATAATACCCTTAATTGATCGCGTGTTTTACCGTTCAGTGTTTGTTTCGAATTGTGTACAAAATCGTTTTAAAGGCCCGGATACCCAAAACTTTTACTTTACGTATAACTAAAGTTAAAAGTTCGTTAATGCGAATTTTTGGTAAATGAGTTAAATTTCCGCTTTGTCTGACTAATAAATATTCTTAGACACGAACTTATCTGATGGATTATAAAAATGTTGTTAAAATCTGTATTGATGAGGTTTGAGCTATATACCTTTTAGTTGTACTTTGTGATGAAATTCAAGGAACAATAAAATATAGTTGTGAATGCTAAAACTTGTAACTATGTATAATATTGTAGTTTCTATTAGGATATATTATAAAATTTTATTTCAATTAAAAACGGAATTTATAATTCAACAAATAAAATAAAATTGGGAAACATTAAAATCACAGAGAAAAAGCTCATTTTTATGTTTACTGCTTTTATATTTATTTATTTATTTATTTACATAACTTTAAAACTAATTATAACATTGTCTAAGAAATGTATTTGTTCTCCTTTTCCTTATAATAAACGGAGGAAGGATATTACCTTTTGCAATAGCAGTCGCGCTTCTCATCTACGGACGCAAGTGGCATGAGCGGAAATTGGTGCAGAATTTCAAAGACTGTATGGAAATACATTATAGGCAATATAGCTGTTTTGGGAGATGATCAAATGCTAAGCAATTTACGAGAGATAGGAACTTCGTAAACTCTTCGATCCACCTATATAAGATGTTCCATCGTCCTTATTATCTATTCTATACATATAATAAAATTGTAGAAAAGTAGTGTCTGTACAATGGAAATATATAAAAAAAAAGTAGCAGGGGTTGTTATTATATCGATGCCGAACCCGAAATTGTAATTAATTATTTTTTTGTCTGTTTGTCTGTGTGTTTGTGCACGCTAATATCAGAAACGGCTCATTCGATTTAGATACGGTTTTCACTAATATATTGCAGTAAGCTTCACTTAACATTTAGTGTTTATTTCATGTCAATCGGTTCATAAATAAAAAAGTTATGTCAATTTAAAGAATCACGGCGAACATTTTAACGTACAGAGTACGTACTACACGCCTCGCGCCTGAGCGTCGACGGTATATGTAATTCAAAATATGCTGCCCGAAAAGTCACTATTCCACGCGAACGAAATCGCGGGCACAGCTAGTCCTTACTAAAATTATAAATGCGAAAGTGTGTTTGTTTGTTTGTTTCTTGGTTTGTCCCTCAACATACAGCAACGGAACCATGGATTAACGTAACTTATTGCATAGGTATTGAGGACCTGGAGAGTGCAATAGGCTACTTTTTATCCCGGAAAAACGAAGGGTTCCCGAGGGATATTAAAAACCTACGACGCGGACTAAGTCGCGGGCATCAGCTAATCTTATTTAAGCCTCAATAGCCCAACGGTTAAAGGTGCAGACTGAAAACTGAAAGTTCGCAGGTTGGAACCCCACCCGTTGCACTATTGTCGTACCCATTCCTAGCACAAGCTTTTCGCTTATTTGGAGGGGAGAGGAGAATATAAGTCAAGTTCAGCTTGGCTAATATTCTTTTTTAAAAAAAAATAAGTGGACCGAAGACTACCTATCGATATCATTAGCAGACGAACTTGAAGCTAGAACAGGACAGTGACATATTGTACTCGTAAATTCTAACGTCTGGGAGAACTTCAAATAAATGGGAATAATAGATGAGGTAGAGTGATGATTAAATCGATACACCACAACAAAAACGATTTGAAGTAAGATCTAGGAAAAGACGGATGAAAGTCGAAGGAAAATTGTAAAGCTAAAATCACTTAAGACGGTAAAGAATAAAGCTAAATTGAGGAAAATTGTAGACGAAGTCAAGACTCAGAAAGATTTGTAGCGCTCATCGAAGTAAGTACATGGATAATTTGAAAGAAAAAATTTATAAGCATGGCACTTATTTTCAAAATGCATGAAAATTGTAACTTTACAATTTCTCTTCAACCCGGCTTGGTACCGGTAATATATAACCTTTTTGTAGATTAAGTGAATATGTTATTCGTATAAACCTTCTACGTGTAATATTCTAAATGATAGTAAAAATCCACTAATCGCAAACAAGTTCAGAAGTTATAAGCGAATACATAAACCGCGCACAGATTACGCGTGTCACAATATTATTAAAAGAAGGGATGCGAAAAATGTTAAAGCAAATAAAACAAAGATACATACAATTCGGAAACTAATATAAAATACACGAGAAAATCTCGAATTTGTCACTCTATTTTATTTTGCCGCTTGTGAGTAAATCGTGATTGCATTTGCTTTGAATTTTATATATTATTCGTTATGATATGCTATTTTTATCATACCATATCATAATGACTGAAGTTATATAGCCCATATATGTATAATGACGTTTATTAAATGTTTGGAAGGTCGAATGGCACCCATGATTTCGGTAAAAACTTATAATGCTCCCAAAACCGTTAGGAAAAATGCAAATTCATTCAGCGTAAAAACGATAACTATTTATGCCTACCAAAACTCAGCTGTAGGGATTTTTTCTTGTGTTTGACCAGTTTTTAACTCAAGTTTATCTTAATTTTTTCTTTTAATACCTACTTAACGGTTTAAAGGAGAAATCAAAACATTTTTCAATGAATATTAGCCAAACTGAACTTAACTTATATTCTCCTCTCCCTCCAAATAACCGAAAAGCTTGTGTTAGAAGTGAGTACGACAATATAGCAACGGGTGGGGTATGAACCCACAACCTTTCAGTTTTCAGTCACCACCTTTAACGTTGGACTATTGAGGCTATAAAATTGATTATAATGTAAGATATTTGGACATTTACAAACGAAATATCTTCAACTATCTGATAAATCATGCTCTGTGGTCCTTACAAGACTTGTGTCCAAGGGGACGTCTATTGTTGGAGACAACGACGACAGTGTCAGTTTACCTTCGTTACGTTTTATTAAAGCTTCGTTTTCTATCTTCAGATTCGATAAAATAAATTAACTAGAATATTTTAAATGTAATAGCTAAGTAGTACATAATTTTCATAGTTCAGTTGTATTTCAGAGAGTAAAGTTAACAAAGAATGAAAACTTTACACGAAGCAAGGGTTGCAAGAAATTAATTTCGGTCAGGCGGACGATTTATGCTAATGTTGGAAACCGTCGTTATGGTCAACCCTTATTAACATACATTATGAACGAACCAGTAAATAGTTCACCTTACTTCTTCGCTTAAAGTTAGTGTACTTGTAATATTTAAGAGAATACTAACTTAAAACTTCATAGAGTCTCAAGTTTTAGTAAGTATTTGACGTGTTTCATACATCAAACGTCAACGCCACTTAAAATATAAGAAGCTCTTATTTCGTGTTCGGCCGTTAGTTGAGAAAGTAGCGACGTACCTTAGTTGTCGGTCATGGGGGGCGACGATTTAATGCACCGGCATTACGTCAAATGTGGGGATCGATCTGTAATATTGAAGTAGGTCAGGACAGGCACTGGGGTCCTCATTTCGCACGCTCATTATCACTTCACGGGGTTCAGCACTAGAGTCATGTGGTGGAATCGATGTGGCGTGAGCCCGCGCAACAGTGTGGCGTGCTGGCGGTCGGCACGCGCGCAGTCGCAGGGCGGCGGAGGGCGGGGCGGTCGCGGAGCTACAGAGACGGGCGGCCGGCGCGCGGCGCAAGGCGAACTGCCCGGGTTCGCCGCCGCCGCCTCTCATTGCCCTAAATTCGCGCTACAGGCGGCACAATAATTGTAAAGCTGCAACCGCGACGGCCGCCTATCGATTCAGCGTACGTTTCGTGAAAGTAAAAAGTTAACACGATCGAATACAATGCGGTCAGTACGGTAACGCGATCCCACACATTTCTAGGTCACAAAATAGCTTAAAACTTAATATCGATTATTTGCGGCGCCGCGGGCTTATAAATAAACCTGTCGGGGAATCCTTGGGTCCACTTTTATTAATCCAAATAAAATCGAAATGGATCATCTAGAATTATTAGATGCCAGAAACTTTTAAAAAAGAAACTTTACTTTTAATAATGTAATCCGAAATAATTATCAACCACAGCTTTTTTTCCCCTGTGTCTTATATTTAAAAAAAAAAAGTAATTTTTTAAAACATATTTTAATTTTAAAAAGCTCTCTAGTGTAACAAATCGCGCAATGCAGAAGACCGCCTACGCGAGGTCTACGTGTGACGACAAACATGCTACGCGGCTACGTCAGCACTTTGCTACGCGACGCGTTGCGCATTCAATCTACTACATATTTTTATTATAATAAAAGCATTGTAAAGTTTTGTCGCAAAATAGTTAGCCTGTAGGTTTATAATAATTCTTTATTTTTTAAATGATTCCTTTATTTAATGTCTTTATCGACGAAATAAATGCGATTATTAAAAAGCGAAAAAAACGACTATACACGATGTTATTTTATTCCCCGTAAACCCTGAAGGAGGTGAATGTGCTCATGAAACTGAACAACTTTCTCCAAGAAACATAGGTCGAAATATGAAAAAAAATTTTGGACCTCCCATAGTAAATCAATTAGCTAATCGTCAATTTTGTATGGAGGGTCCAATTTTTTTTTATATTTCGACCTATGTTTCTCGGGGAAAGTTGTTCAGTTTCATGAGCACATTCACCTCCTTCAGGGTTTACGGGGAATAAAATAACACCTTGTATAATTAAGTTCGAGAATGTAAAATTCAAAATGTCTTCATCATCATCATTATTATCACCAATAACTTTAAAGTAAATAGACGCCCGTCGCGTCTATTTACTTTAAAGCGCTTATCATCATAGTGTATCTCAGTGAAACATAACAATAAAAACTTTTCCAGAAAAGAACACGGTTTCAAATTGAAGCCTTGATAAAGACTTAACTGTCATACAATACACAAAATATATATAACCTTACAGATAAATCCTGCTGCTTATGTCAGGAATGGGCACGATTATTATAGAGGGGGTCGAACCTGCGACCTTTCAGTTCACATTCCGCACCTTTAAGCATACATCAAACGTTTATTTATTTAGACTACAAAGCATTATATCAGCACACAGACTAACGTGGATTGTGACTTTAACTTGATTGCTTTGAGTATAACTTAAAATAGGTTAACATTAAGAACCAATTGAAAGATAAATAATAATCAGTATACGTTTCAGGCTTAATTAATTATAGCAAACTGCAATATCACTGACTCATCCCGCTTTTAGATGAGTCTTGTTTCTATATTGCTTTGCACGAGTGTTACTGTTTATTGACTTTAATTAATATCAGTCTTTTGTCTGTGGAAGTCGAGGATGTTAATAAGTGATATTATGATGATGAAAAGTGTACTGCATAAACTAATACATTGCGGCTAATACGGCCTTATTATCTGCGTGGATTTATAAAATAACTAGCTGTTGGCCGCAACTTCGTCCGCCATCAAAATTAGCCAGAAGAGTGTGCGGTATGGTCGCTGCTTGTCGTCAGTGACTGTCGGATGTTTTCGTTGTTAAGTTAGTTTTAAGTAGGATAAGTTAATTGTATCTTTTATACGGTTGGATGGGGTTGGCGTGCCTGCGGGTAAAAAACCTCAAAAAAAAAATAGATAAAAAAAAAACTTCGGCCGCGTCACTTTTTGTTATTATGATCGCGATTAAGAAGTTTTTAAAAGAATATGTTTTAAATATGGATAATTTTCCCCGGTTTTGCAACATTTTTCACTGATGCTGCGCTCCTATTGGTTGCAGCGTGATGTTATACAGGGCGATGCCACATGGAGGGGAAGTACCTTAAATATTGTAGATGGAACATTTTACTGAAAGAAGACTTCATTTTAATTTAAAAAACAATTTAAACTGCATTCATAGATTTTTAAATAATTGCCTGGTTGAACCGGGACTCGAACCCGCTATACGAGAAAAAAAATTAACCTGTATCTTTATGATACCGATCGGAAGGCTTCATCATAAGGATTATTTTTTGTTAAATAACATAGCATGAGAAATAAAAGGAAGACCATGAATTTTAGCCTTTGATGTAAAATTTTGTTCAGAAAAATGAAAAGCTGAGATTGGCGTGTCGACATACAACTGACATGAACTATTACTAGAGTACATGAGTACCCACTTGAGAAGTACGCATCATTTCCCGATCCTTACTATCCTAATCCTTACTTATATTACCTATAAATGCGAAAGTGTGTTTGTTTGTTGATTTATTGGTTTGTCCTTTAATCCCGCTGCAACAGAGCTACGAATTGCATACTCATTAGTAATAATTCATGTCAGTTGTATGTCGATACGCCAATGTCAGCTTTTCATTTTTCTGAACAAAATTTTACATCAAAGGCTAAAAATTCATGGTCTTCCTTTTATTTCTCATGCTATGTTATTTAACAAAAAATAATCCTTATGATGAAGCCTTCCGATCGGTATCATAAAGATACAGGTTAATTTTTTTTCTCGTATAGCGGGTTCGAGTCCCGGTTCAACCAGGCAATTATTTAAAAATCTATGAATGCAGTTTAAATTGTTTTTTAAATTAAAATGAAGTCTTCTTTCAGTAAAATGTTCCATCTACAATATTTAAGGTACTTCCCCTCCATGTGGCATCGCCGTGGGACACCCTGTATAGCCTAAAGCCTTCCTCGATAAATGGACTATCCAATACAAAAAAAAAATTTTTCAATTCGAACCAGTAGTTCCTGAGATTAGCGCGTTCAAACAAACAAACTCTTCAGCTTTATATATTAGTATATATAGATGAAGCTTTGCACAGTGCAGATTGCATGAATCAAATAAAACCGACCAAGAGCGAGTCGGACCCCTGCACGAAGGGTTCCATGCCATCGTACAAGATTAAACGCCAGCTGAATTTAAGATCGAGCAAAAACAAAAGTTTATTGTATCTCTCTCTTGAATTTTTAACTGAAAAAAAGATATAACAAAAAAGTATAGATTTAGTGAATAGTAATAGATTGCAAGTGTACGGACTTCAGTGGAACAAAGTGAATGTTCGGACTGTCATATTTAGTACCTATTACACATGTTATATCGATGGATCTTTCAAATGATTCTTTATTAAAATAATGGTAGCGAAACACAAGGATCAGCCATCAGTGGGTTATTACATAAAATATAACCGTTCAACCTTCAAGCCGTTGTGGGCATTCAGCGGCGCGGTCATTTAATAAGTTTTATAAGAATCAACAGCGCGGCACGCACGCCCGGCACGCGACCGCGGCACGCTCGTCGCGCCCTCTGCCGCAGTCGGTCGATCGCACGTGCCGCAGCTAGGGATGTAAAGCGGTAATATTACTTTCGTAAAATTCGGTAATTTACCATATTTTACGTAAAATATAAATAAATTACGTAAATTACGGTAAAATTGGGTAAAATACGATTTATCTCTCTAACAAAACTATTGTGACTAGGGTTGCCAGACGTCCCGTATTTCCCGGGACATCCCGTATTTTAGACATAGTTTAAAATGTCCCGGCGGGACTGACTCTGTCCCGTATTTGAACCGTACTTCGTTTTTCATTATGAAATCGATTTTAATTACGATTATAATTACACAGTCCTACAACGAAATTCCTTTTTGAAGTTCAAGTAACGTTTCTCCTAGATTTTTGTGAGTTGAGGAAATATTTTTTTTTATTTTGCAAAATTTTTCTACATGAATATAGCATGACGGTGATTTTCATTTAGTTAAACTTATAATTATGATATAAAATGAAGTTTGTCTGATCGGATGGATAATTGCCCTGTTTATTTATTAAAAAAATATATAGATTTCTTTGAGTTCTTAGAAAATCTTCAACAAAACGCAGCTACTATGCGCGTATACGTGCTAGTAGTAAGCATAATTAGGTAATGAAGGTATTTAAGTTTTTTTAACTTTTAAAAACAAAAAGTTCCTCAAGTTGCACTAGTATTTTAAAATGTTCCTCTTGACTAACTATTCGGATACTAAAAATAATACTAACTATCCAGCTATTTCTTTACTTCTGGTTGTTTTTTTTTTCTTGAATACCCCAATACATTCTTGATTTTTATAAATGTGTATTGTGAAAAATTCTGATGTATTCTGATGTGATAGAGCCAAACTGACTTCAGATTCGTCATTAGGAGATTCCAAAACCCAAGAAATCAGCACTGACATCAAAAAAGGAAAAAATAATAATTTGTAGGTGTGTTATTGTATTGTCGTTTACAGATACCCATGTTCAAACAAATAAAAATATGTTAAAACTGACTCGATCCTCGGAAAAATATTAAAAAAAATGACACTAAATAATTTTGTTTTTTTATTTGTCCCGGGTATAAAACTGAAATCCCGTATTTTTTTGCCCATTTAACCATTTGTCCCTTATAGGCTGAAAAAAAATCTGGCACCCTAATTGTGACCCACACTTTTGCTTGATTTCGTGGCATAATTTACTAAATGCACGTATAGTGCAGTCAGTCAAAACAATTCAACTGATCGCCGATCGGCTTGCCGAATGCTCACTGTTCAGTCGGAATGGCAACAGCGCAAAACATAAAGGCAAACTGCACTAAACGGCAACGTCGCATCGTGCGAGTCGCGCCGCGCGACTCGCAGTACGTATGTTTCAACTACACGCTCGTCTCACCCCCCCGCCATACTTTTCAGCATACATACGTAGCCGGTAATTTTACCGTAATATATATAAATTACCGTAAAATATCCGTATTTTACAAGCTTTTTCGGTAAAATTACGTAATTTTGCAACCGTAGCCGCAGCTCCTATTACTGGCCTCGTTGGTCTACTGGCTTTTTTTTTATTTGATGACAAGATTGACTGCGATCTCACCTGATGGTAAGTGACGATGCAGTCTAAGATGGTAGCGGGCTAACTTGGAAGGGGTATGGCAGTGTACATTCAACCCAAACTCCTAGTCGGATTCTACACGTCGTCGTGCCGGAACGCTAAATCGCTTGGTGGCACGTCTTTGACGTTAGGGTGGTAACTAGCCACGGCCAAAGCCTCCCACCACACAAAACTTCGACTCATTCCCGGTCTTACACCCAGCTGTGCGCTTCTCTATCAATTATTGCAACTGTGTGACGATTGCAATCGTCTCTGATCGGTCGGTAATCACTCGCTATTGGCGAAAAAGCATTGTTGCAGAAAGAACGCGATAAATTCAGCCGATAAATGCAATTTAGACTGAATTGATAATTGATGCAGCTTTTACATAACAGACGTGAAAGTAAACTTGGTACATATTAAATTACATAAGAGATCCAAAATTACCGGCATAGTATAGCGCGTCGCGACTCGCGAAACGAAGTAGAAATAGGTAGGTTATACTATAGTTCTAAAAACTGATGTTCGATGGGGTCCCAAGGTGCTTTAGTGTCGACCCCACAGCGGAAAGCGCAGTGTTGGCAGAGCCCCCACTAAATGGACCGACGGCATCAGACGAGTCGCAGGGAACCATTAGATACAGGAGGCGCAAGACCGAGACCTGTGGAAATGCATGCAAGTAACCTTTGTCCAGCATTGGACGCATACTGGTAGATGATGAAGAAGAAGAAGAACAACATAGGTAATATTTATAATTACTATTTATAATTACTAAACACGAAATATACCTACCTACGTAAATGCAGCAATTATTTTTGTGTAATCAATGTGTAATATTGTGTTATTAGGTAACTCAACTTGCACATGAAATCACTTTGCGAATCAATCAATCACTTGACTGACTACGTGCCGAGGTTGATAAAGCGTCATAACATCGCCCTGATTACATAGATTTTGATTGATGCATTGCTATTTATATCAAGGAAATTATCACTATTGGCTAAATTACTAATACCAACGAGTACCTACTCTATTTATGAATCGAAGTAGCGTTTGGTGAGGTATATAGCTTAGGTCACCTTTGGGCATTGGTCTCAAGTCCCAAAGTGGCGGAATGATGCCCCTGTATCAGAAAAAGTTTTATTAACCATTATTTCTTGACTTCGAAAAAATAAGAAGATCCTACTATCCCACTTTCTTCATAATCATACTTAATATCCTTATTAATATTATAAATGCGAAAGTGTGTTTGTTCGTTGGTTTGTCCTTCAATAATGCTGCAACAGAGCTACGGATCGACATGATTTTTTGCATGGGTAAAGTTGAGAACCTGGAGGACATAGGCTACATTTTATCCCGTATCCCGAGAATCGCGGACACGCGGACGAAGTCACAGGCATCAGCTAGTTTATTATAAATGTGAAAGTTTGTGAGGATGGATGGATGGATGGATGGATGGATGGATGGATGGATGGATGGATGGATGGATAGATGGATGTTTGTTATTCCTTCACGCCACAACCAATGAACCGATTTCACTTATATTTGGAAAGGAAATTGTCATACCCAGGATTAATACATAGTCTACATTTTATCCCGGAAAATTGAAGAGTTCCTGCGGGAATTAAAAACCCTTAATCCATGCGGACGGGCATCATTTATAGTCCTAAATAATGCAGTGATCTCCATTGAAAATAGAGACGCCGACTCCCCTTAATGAGACTTAAACTGTGTAGGTTATCCAATATTTGTTCCCATTTTTTGTTATGATAAGATAGCCCTTGATTACGACCTCACCTGGTGTTCAATGAGGACGCAATTTAAGATGGTAACGGGCTAACTTGGAAGGGTGTTGGTTTCAAATAAAAATATGAACACATTTTTTATTAATTGCAAACTATTTAAAAGGTCAGACTAAAGGTTACACGTAAATCTATACGTAGGTACAATTCATATCAGAAAACGTTCGAAACAACTAAACATTTCTCCCGTTTATATTAATTTACTACCGCATGGGTACATTCATCATTCTTTGTCGAAGCCTTCAATTTTCGTTCAATGTAGATAACGACTGGAGTTTTTCCACAAAGAATGATCGGACCCTCACGAAAAAGTCTTGAATCACTTCGCTTCGTCATGCCACTTTTTCACTTTTTCCGCATCTCCAAACTTTGGCAAGCGAAAATAAATACTCTACGTGAAAGCCATTATTTCTAGGTTTTTCTTAATTTATGGTAGATTCCGTTTTATTTTAGATACTCTTATAAATCAGACCATATAAACTAATTAGGCGCCATCTTTTGACTTTCCTACGAAGTACTCTAACTTAGCTTAACATATATTTATTCTGTACGTCAATTTTGAGGTGTAAACCCTATGAATGGAGATTAGCCCAATCACTAGTTTTTTTTTTTTTTTTCAGAACACCTTACTTGGTGTCTCACCTGAACGTTGGTAAACCAAATTCGACCAGCTTGGAGGACTGGCTTCCTTCAAGGCGGATGATCCCTAAGTAAAACTCCCAATCACTATAGTTAAAAATACCAGTATTCACATAAATGTTCTTAGTTAATACATTAGTGTTTCTCTCCAACTGTAGTTCCGAACACATGCCAATCACAAGTATAAAACACACTTTACTTCACCACATACATCATAATTGGGAGTAACTTTTCCTTAATATAATATACTCGTTTAAAATTGGTTGATAAAGCGAAGCGGTGACGATCCGGTGGCGAGTTGATATGTGTGCTACAATCTTTAGGACAGTCTTTCCGCTGTTGAGAAGTTTCTTCGCCTTCCATTACCTAAGTTTCGACGTTTTGTTTTGCAGGAAGAGACAGTGCCTTTGTCTCTGACAAGATGGCATGTTTACGCAACAGCTAAGCTTAACGGGCTCTTTGTTTAACTTTCCCTATCTATCGTCTATCGACAGGATGTTAATTATCTATTCTACGAGTATTTACTTAGTTACTAGTTCATTAACATGTTATTGTGTGTTAATAAACCCTAATTATGAACTGGTAAGATAAGGTCTGTATTTACAGACAGATTACGAGTCAGTCAAATTCAAATTCAAATTCAAAATTTATTTATTTCATGTAGGCTACCTTGTAGCACTTATGACACGTCATAAATCTACCACCGGTTCGGAATGCAGATTCTGCTGAGAAGAACCGGCAAGAAACTCAGCAGTTGCTCTTTTCAAAAAATAAAATAAACTAATTTTACAATAAGTAACAAAACTAAGCTAAGTATAGAGTGCTTCCACAGTGAAGCTTCAAAAATGCAATACATATAATCTAACACATGTCAACATTAGAAGACAAAGCAAACCCATTCCCGTTGGTGGCACCCGTTCACGAGCACGACGCATGATCCAGCCATTGCTTCGCTCAACCATATTTGTCAAAGTGCAAAAACCGTACCCTAGCTGCGAACTTGCAGATAGCTTGAAAGTGATGATTCACTACGCATTCTATGTTCAGTGTGCAGTCCTCGATACTAACCTCTATAATACTAGTATGTTGGATAGCCTACTGACGACGTGAAACCAAAATTAATTCCGAATTTAAACTTAGTTACCCTTGGTACGACCCTTTGAAGCGGCATGAGAATCAGCTGTAATTTTATATGAAACAACCGGTTCAGCAAACTAATATCATGAGGTCAGTTCGTAGTTGCTTCTTACTTAGTAGAGGAGTTGCAAGAATGGAGTGCACACGCTACGTCTGTGTAATTTCTCCTCAAAAAACATTCAAAATATTTTTAGATGCACAAAGTTTTTGCTCTAGATTTTGATAAAAGTTTCAGTGTGTAGGAATATAATAAAAAAGGCGATAAATTACGTACAAGGTTCCATACGCATATGGAAACCTAAACCTCATTAGAACATTTTGTCCTAAATAAATATGATTATGTACTTGTATTTAGCAGGGCAAGAAAGGTAGCCATAATGTGTGATGTCACGTCTACCTGCAAGAATAATTTTATGTATATTATTATTAAATAATATTAGTATGGTGCTACCCCTAACGTTCTTCTTTGTCTTTAACAACTGATAAACGTCCCCTATTGTCCTCTTGCATAGACTTCCACAGGCCTCGGTCTTGCGCCGCCTGCATCTAGCGGCTCCCTGCGACTCGTTTGATGTCGTCAGTCCACCTACCAGGCGCTGGACCGACGGCTTTAAGTGCTCTCAGAGGCACGGTGATGACACAACGCCAACTTCCTAATTCCGAGCTAGTACCGAGAATTTCTCACAGTAGTAAGAAATACTATGTTCATGGAATACCTTGACAGAAAATTTCAATTGGTCTGACACGAAAATCGAACCCGGGACCTCGTCATCTCCAGTCGAACATGCTAGACCAACGAGGCAGTATAATATACTTCTTTTTAACCGACTTCCAAAAAGGAGGAGGTTATCAATTCGGCCGGTATATTTTTTTTTTTTTTCTATGTATGCCCACCGATTACTCCGGGGTTTCTGGACCGATTCACGTAATTTTTTTTTTAATCGACAGAAGAAGCTCGCGAAATGGTCCCATAAAATTTTTTTCTTCAACTCTTCAAGCCTGATGCTGCAGAGGTACTTTCCCCCTAAATTATGGGGTTTTAGGAACTGTCATTTACGAATCGGTATGCTTGGCCTAAGCATATACTAGATCTTAGAGCTTCAGGTCCTACTCCTCAATCCTGATGCTGCAGGGTACTGCCCACCTAAACTATGAGGCTTTAGGAACTTTCGCTTGCGAATTGATATTATTGGTATTAAGCATAGTCTACATCGTGGAGCTCAAGGTCCTAGCTCTTCACTCCTGATGCTGCAGGGTACTGCCTACCTAAACTGTGAAGATTTAGGGACTTTCGCTTGCGAATTGATATTGTTAGTATTAAGCATAGGCTACATCGTGGAGCTCAAGGTCCTAGCTCTTCAATACTGATGCTGCAGGGGTACTGCCTACCTAATCTGTGAGGATTTAGGAACTGTCGCTTACGAATTGATATTGTTGGTACTAAGCATATACTACATATAAAATTCAAGGTTCTAGCTCCTCAATCCTGATGCTGCAGGGTTGGAGGGATTACGAACTGTCGCTTTCGAATTGATATTTTTGGTACCAAGCATGGACTACATCATGGACCTCCTGGTCCTAGCTCTTTAGAAATTGTGTGTTGTTAATAAGTACTGTAGGTACCAAGTATAGACTACTTTAGTACCGTAGTGTTGGAGGGAGGGGAGAAAGAGAGCAGGAACAAGCTACACTAAAAAGCTTAAAATAAAAATTCTTTTCAAAAAACCGACTTCAAACGCCACTACAAAGTATAAAAATAATTTTATTTTGTACACGTTTGTTGAAGTCGGGCGGGCTTAATTAGAAACGATGAAATCGATGCGCGACGCTTACCTTATGGTGACATATAAGAGACACGCTTATTGAAATCGGGTGAGCATCGCGTATTGGTTTCATCGTTTCTATTTAAGCCGCCCGACTTCAACAAACGTGTACAAAATAAAATTATTTTTATACTTTGTAGTGGCGTTTGAAGTCGGTTTTTTGAAAAGAATTTTTATTTTTTTCCAAATTGTGCTTGTCGACAATCAATACTGAAGTCTGAATAGCACTGATGAGGTCTAGGTTGGAGCGCGCTTGCCTAGAAGATGCCTATTCACTCTTGCCTTGAAGGCACTCAAATTATAAGTGGCAGGAAACAAGTGGAAGAGTGTTCCACACCGGTTCTTATTAGACATGCATATATTACAGTAGAAATTATTTTTAAGTTCTACTTTTGCCGTCTAATCTATCTAATCACGAATTTGACGAGTCCAGATTCCAGTACCGAATAAAGGAAACAACACAAACACACAAAAGCCTCAATAGCCCAACGGTTAAAGGTGCGGACTGAAAACTGAAAGGTCGCAGGTTCGACCCCTACCCGTTGCACTATTGTCGTACCCACTCGTAGCACAAGCTTTCCGCTTATTTAAAGGGGATAGGAGGATATTAGTCAACTTCAGCTTGGCTTATGTTCTTTAAAAAAAAAGACGTGTGGCACTCGGGGACTGCCGCGGTAAAGCTATTGCATAGCATTTTTTATCAACGCCATCTAGCGGCTCACCGCTACATGGCGTTGATAAAAAATGCGCCATCTAGCGGCTCACCGTAGAGGAGTCCCGTGTCAGGTTATTTTCGTTACGGAATTTCTGGATTCGGTCTCCACGCTGGCCCGCGATAGAAGCTATGCAATAGCTTAAAAACACTACCTAACGTTACCATGTACATCATGTATAGTCGCTTCGCTTGGTAAAGTTCGCTTATCTTCTTTCCATGTTACGGTAGGCAAGCCTCGATGTGTAACGAACAAGGCAGCGTTTGGCACCCTCCCTGACAAGTTAGTAAACTTTGCTTAACGATCTGTTAGCGAGGACTCTGTTTCGCCAACTTGTGTAATTATAGTCTGCAGGGTGGGACACTTGAATTGACTTAGGTTATAAAGTAGGTACTTACCTATCTATATGCCGTAAAATCTCGTATCGTATTTTGACGACCTCCCTGGCGCAGTGGTGAGCGCTGTGGTCTTATAACTGGGAGGTCTCGGGTTCGATTCCCGGCGGGGGCAATTTAGGAATTTATAATTTCTAAATTGTCTCTGGTCTGGTCTGGTGGAAGGCTTTGGCCGTGGCTAGTTACCACCCTACCGTCAAAGACGTGCCGCTAAGCGATTTAGCGTTCCGGCACGATGGCGTGTAGAAACCGATTAGGGGTATGGGTTGAATTTACACTGCTATACCCCTTCCAAGTTAGCCCGCTACCATCTTAGACTGCATCGTCACTTACCATCAGGTGAGATCGCAGTCAAGGGCTATCTTGTCATCGAATAAAAAAAAAAAAAAAAAAAAAAAGCTTAGGTTCATGTCATTTCAATACTATCCTACTATATAATCAAATCACACTAATATTATAGAGGCGAAAGTTTGTACGTGTGTGTATGTGTGGGTATGCTTGTTAGTCTTTGATGAACCGATTTATCCCGGAAAAAAATGAGTGTTAAAAACCTCAATCCACGCATACGAACTCGCGGACATCAGCTAGTGTCAAATATTTCATGCGCAACTATGACTCGCCCTTGTCATTTGCTGGTCACATATGGGGATTTGTTTCGTCTATATTCAAAGGTTATATAATATTATTAGCTGATGCCCACTACTTCCCTCGTGTGTATTTAGTTTTTAAAAATCTAGCGGGATCTCAGCGGGATAAAAAGTCAAGTAAAAGCTTATCTTCCGGTCCTCACTATACCCATGCCAAAAATCACGTCAATTTGGCTTTGTTGCAACGTGATTGAAGGACAAAACACCAACAAACCTACAAATAAACAAATACACTTTCGCATTTATAATATTAGTAAGGATTATGGTAGGTACAGGTAAACCTGGGGTTCGTCTGTACCCGAATAATATAAGCTCAGTATAAGACCATACCATAGATAACTGTTCAGTGCCATTGACAATAATGTAACTAGAGCGCCATATCTACGGAAATCATACGGAAACACGCCAATTTTCGCGCACTAGAATTTTGTCATTATTCCGCAAGAGTAAAGCATGCTTCTTGCAGGTATAAGTGATATTATTATGTAATGTTAGTTACAAATTAGATCACGACCGAGTTAAATGGTTTAAACAATTTAAACTGAACCAAAAACAGCAATTATCTTCTCAGTAACACTCCGCTGAAATTAGTTGAACAGTTACGAACGGTGTGTTATTCAATTGTGTAAAGCCTGATACACACACAACGCGCGTCGTTACATATTCAACGCGGCTCCCAGAAGTATCAGCACCATGTATAGGGCTATAATATTCGACCACGTCGATAAAACGAATTTTGAAGCACTAAGTATAACGTTAAAGAAAAATAAACCTACACTAATTAAGGCATTCGAGTTCATTAATACACGTACAGCGCGTGATGTAGCCAAGACCAGAAACTGCTTCAATCATTGCTACAGACCCAGAGTTCCTGCTGGAACAACTCATTTTAGTCAATATTGAAACTGGATCGGCCAATCAGAAATGATTGCGGTCGTCACACTCTAGCAATCATTTTCAGACATTCCTACTGCAGTAACGTACTTCATACAATTCTGGGATTTTATGAAAAATTGTACACGCATATGCGTGGATTTAGACGGCCTGCGGTACAATGTCCGCCGCGCGATGTGTTTGCTACCTGTCTAAATGTTTCCAAATGGCCAGGACCGTTGTTTGGACGGGCGCCAGCTTACCTGTAATTGCTACCACGCTCGACTGAATATTTTATTTGACAACTCGCCAACAAGCACAATAACAACAATATGATGAATTGGCTATGTATTTAACAAATATTATTTGGAACTATTTTTCATCCGTGACTTCGACCGCGTGGAATTAGGTACGGTTTTTAAAACCCCACGGGAACCTTGCCTGTGTCACTCTCCAGGACCTCGATAGTGACTGAAGGAGGTAGTTAACCAAATAACCAACAAACATTAAAGTAGGGCATAGACTTCATATATTCGTATAAATCGACGATAGTAGGTAAGTATCTCTAATGTAGCTTGCGCGCAGGGTTTGCAGGTATTAATAAAGAAAAATTATACCAAACTTAAAAATGTATTTATGACAAAGATGAGCCGTAGGCCCTGGTTTTTTCAGACAGTTTGTTGCGAACTCTCAACACCACTGTGTATATAGCTCAAAGCCCTGCTTAACCAAGATTTTAGTGTTTCAACAATACCAGGTTCTGGAACATTGTCGTCCACTCGGTCATTTCCGCTGTTGAACATCTCGTCCACCAGTCCAGCACGAATGGGAAGCTCTGCAGAATCGCCGGGGAAAAATGTTGGAAAGTCTGGCTCTTCAAATTTGGCAATAAAATAGCTCGTTATAACGTCTTCTTTAATAGTTCTCGCAGCGACAGCCGCTACGAAAAACGCCAATACGTAGACGTTCATCATTAATTAGTTTTATGAAAATAATATTACTTCAGCATTCTTCAAAAATGCGTATAAAACATGTAGGTATAATAGAAAATTTAAAAAGTTGTGTATACACAGATTATTATTTGTATACCAACAGAATATAAAACGATTTGTATATAAATCGCTTTCTTCTTCTATTTTATTAGTCTGTGGTCCTTTTATAGCCCACTCACTCAGAGGAATAAAAATTTTTAAGCCCACTCAGTACCAATCACCTAAGAATAAAAACTCCTTGGGAACTTCCTATATCCAAGGAGTAGAACGTAGGCTAGACGTAGGTATGCCTATGTTCAAGATTATCCTTACTCATAGGGTGACCAACCCAATAGCTAGCACTGCACCAGTTTATTCGCACTTTGGCAAAAAAGATTAAAATATAAGTTTCTGATTGTGGTTTTTAATTTTCAGATTAAAAAATATTTAGGGGAATTCATATTTTTCACAATCAAAACCTTTCTAATCTGGAAAGTTTTAAAATGACGTCAGTATCGTTGTTGAAAGATATTGTTCTGGAGTTCCCGAAGTTTTTCGGCCATTTTGACTCATCGACGCTAAGGGTCAGTACTTACTTAATAATGATTTAACCGTGGTTTTATTTGAGTTTTAATAATATAATTGTTTTCAATTGATTTTCTAAGTATTATTAGTTACTAATTCAAAAAGTAAATGAAACTTTCCCGTTATTTCATTGCAAAACAAGGGGTGTCAGTATCTGGTTACAAAATTTGGAGATTTTCCTGTTTATTAACACTCCGAAGCGATTCGATTCCCTAGCAGACTGGGAGTACAGACTCCGACGATCTTAACAAGTGTGTGTAAACTGTCCATACTCTGGAGTCTAAATTCTTTAAGATCCATCACACGAAAAAGACCAAAAAGTTCTCTGACCTTACTCTCAAACTGATGGAAGACAGACAAGAGATGAGACTACAGTCGTCAGCAGACGCGGATGCCTACTGGTATGTTAATAGGCAGATCTCTAAGAAAAGAACTCGCGACCTGCGGGCCTTGAATACCAAGTGTATTAAAGATACCATCTAGTGGAACAGAAGTTCCATTCCAAAGTGTCCGTGAGAGATCTATCTATCGGACAGAGCCAGCTGACGCGGCTGAAAACTGACGAAGGCTGTCACGTTTCTTCTCCACCTGAGGTATGGAGAGAGGTTGAGAAGTTCTATGGGCAGCTATTTATCACGAAACAAAAATCATTCAGCGGACGATGGAGAGAGCTATGCTCGGAGTATCCCTGCGAGATCATATCAGAAATGAGGATATCAGTAAGAGAATCAAAGTCACGGACATAGCTAAGCGAAACGGAAGTGGAAATGGGCGGGCATATAGTTCGAAGAGCTGATGGTCGATGGGATCCCATTGTGTTGGAGTAGCGATCCCGTACCGGGAAGCTAGGTGGACCGACGACATCAAACGAGTCACAGAGAGCCGCTGGATTCAGGTAGCGTAAGACCGAGGCCTGTGGAAGTCCATATAAGAGACCTTTGTCCTGCTGTGGACGTCTGTCGTTTGATAAAGACTATGTTTATGTTTTCTTATTAAATAGGTAAGGGTGTTTGTTTTGAATATAATAAATATAAAAAAATTAAGTCATCTACAGTTACTATAAGAATTTCCGTATATTATTTCGTAATAAAATCTATATTCTAAAAGACTTCCGTAGGTAGCCTAGCGTTATATTTCCCTTAAACTCTATTAAAATCTGAGTGTTGATAATTGGATAATTTTGTGCCCATAACTGGTAACAAATGTGCGAATAATTGGTGACTGGGTCATTTTTCAATCTTATTTAAAATTCTAGTTGATTTAAACAAAAAAATTTCAATATCTTCTTTAATTATATATTTTATTAAACAAGTAACCTTATGAGCACTGTGATTTATAGAATTTGGTTAAATTTATACTTAAAAAACATATTTGAAATAAGATAAACTCTTAAAGTGCCCATAATTGGGTCTACCACCCTATATGTTTGTGAGATTATCACTACAATTTTACCCATGGAAGTAGATGGTACTAGATGTGGTACTAGTAGGTACCTACCACGTACTTACACGGACTATTTGAATATGTATAGGCAAAGTCAAAATGAAGAAACTATATAGAACATCACCTTAGTGTGAAATAATTATATATCTGATTATATCAGAGCCTATCCGTTATTTCAAAGTAAATCAAATAAGTAGGTAACCTAATCTTTTATTTACCTATAGGTATATATATGTATATTTACCTATATACCTATTTTTTTATATTTTTTTATATAATATATATAATAAAACTAGCTTTTGCCAACGCGTGGAATTAGATTCATATTTTTCCTGAATTTTCTTTGCTATAAACCTCACGGAGCCCGAGACCTTTCCAACGAATGCAAAACCGTGGAAATCGGTTCGTGCGTTCTGGAGTTATAGCGTCAGGAAGGAAAACCCGACTTATTTTTATATAGTAGATATCTTTAAGTTTAAGTCAAGTTATAATTTTAGGATGATGTATTGTAAGTACGTATGTATTTACTTAATTCACCGGATTTAAATAGATAAGAGCATAGCAGAGCAGAGCAGATAGAGCATTTTTATTTCGGTTTAAAAGTACTAATGCTAATCATTAGACTGATAGTATAGATATACTCAAAGGTATAGACTGATAGGTAGTATTCCTACATTATATTAGGTATAAAATATGACGTTAGTAATACGTGCCTAGGAACAATTTTTTAGGTATCTACGTATAGATATGAAATAAATAATAATATAATCAGTCACTGACATATATGATTTGTTTAAATAATAATTTGCCAAGTGCAAGTAGAAGTCGCACGTTGGTTCGCTTCAATGTATTGTCGTGACCCCCGATTAGGAAAGCGCAGTCCTAACCACTAGGCTATGACTACTTATTCCCTTTGGATAATCCTATCCTATTAATATTATAAATGCGAAAGTTTAGATGTAGGTAGGTATGGATGAATGGATGGATGTTTGTCACTCTATCACGCCGCAACGACTGTAGCGATTTGGCTGTTTGGCACAGAGATAGATTATAGTCTGGAATAATACATAGGCTACTTTTAATCCCTTATTTATTTTTAAGTAAATATTTTTTTATCTTTAATTAAAAAACATTAATCCACGTGAATGAAGTCGTGGGCATCAACTAGTCAACCCTAAAAATAAGCGTAAACCTACTCTAAAATCAAATCAAAATTTCAGTCAAAATAATTTTAATGGAAATAAATAACAAATATAATTAGCACTTAACTCTATACCTTGAATTACTTGTTAGGGGTTACTAAAACCAGAACCGGTTTATACTTTTGGTCCCAAGTACCATCATTTTCTGACCGAGGAGTCAAGTCGCCGCTTTGGTACACTTCGAAGATCGTTTTGAAAATATCCTTATATTTCTTCTCAAGGTCGCCGCTGTCGATTCCATTCTTTATATCTTCCACGGTAGCCCCAGAGGGTATCACTTGCTTCCCAGTAGAGTAAGGCGTTTCCTTGCCATATTGGAGATCCATATAGTCGTTGAGGAGGCCCTCTAGGACATTGTTTATACTCTTGTTGGAGGAATAGTCTTGGATGCCTTTGGAAAGCTCATCGATGGTGACTGTAGGCAGCGACATTATTAAATCTACGGAATAAAAAGAATATACTTATTTACCAACTTGCCAAATCTCTCTTGACCGAAGGGACCATTAGAAACAGAACTATGTAAAGAAGTAGGACCTATGTAATAAAATTTTTATATTAGTACCACCTAAGGTCAATATCAATAATGAATGAAGGTTAAAAAAGGAAGGAAGGAATAGCAAAATCTAGACTTTATAATATACCTAACTAGATTTTGCCCGTGACTTCGTAGCTTAGAATTAGGTTAAAAAAATAATGCGTGATTAAAGGGCAAACTAACAAACATATTTTCGCATTTATAATATAAGTAGAGATATTATGAGTTATGTAGGTATATGACGTACTATCGACTAGGTAAGCCGGTAATAAATAAAATAATCATTAAAAATATTGCTATCAAATTTTAACACGGGAAGTCAGAGAGATAAAAATATTTATTAAGAATAGGTATCGATTTTATAGTTTTCTGTTTCACATATCTACATAATGTTATAAAATACCTAATCAAGGTCTCGATCAGTAAACCGGATAAGTACTTACAAGTTCACCTAAAAATGTACCTATGTATCTACCTATTTCATAATACTTGATCATGATCTCACTGTAATAGAAAAGTATGAAACTCTTGAAACTCTTTGAATCACATACATGGTTTGTCTGGTTGGAGGCTTTGGCCGTGGCTAGTTACCATCCTACCGTCAAAGACGTGCTGCCAAGCGATTTAGCGTTCCGGCACGATGACGTGTAGAAACAGATTAGGGGTATGGGTTGAATTTAGACTGCCATACCCCTTCCAAGTTTCCAAGTTAGTCCGTTACCATCTTAGACTGCATCGTCACTTACCATCAGGTGAGATCGCAGTCAAGGACTATCTTGTCCTCGAATAAAAAAAACATGGGTGGAAAAATAAGACTAAGACTAAGATTTACCTTTAAGATTATTAATAAAACTTCCTTGAACTTTGCGCTATATCACAACTCACACGAATGACATCAAAATGTATAACCCACTGTTTTTATAAATCACTGTACAAACAAGTCACTCGAGATATGAAAGGGTTTGGTCAACCGAACGATGATAGTGACCAAATTTTATCAATATTCACACGAACCTAACGAATCATTTTTCGCAATAGTCAACTGATAAAAATATGCTCCAAATAAAACATCGCCTAATTTTTTACGTGCGAAAATATCACTTTAACTTGGGTACCTACACGATTCGACATCGAATTTAGTTCCACTCAAAAGTATTTCGAAAAGAGATTATAAGATTCATCATAGCTATTTACGAGTATTTTGTTACCGGATTTAAATTTTATAAATTAGAAACCTTAGGATAGTGAGGGATACAAAGGCACAAGAAACAAAAAAGAACCGCTCAATGTAGACGTCACATCGTACTTTTCTTTTTTTTGGATACCTCCTTTTTTTATAATTTGTAGCTAATACTAGGCTAATACCCTAAAATTAGTAGTTGAGGGAATAAAATAGATTTTTCGTCACTAGTTTTAGACGAGCTTTTCGAGCCAAGTGGTGAGGTAAAAAATTATTTCAACCTCGTTGTCGTTTCAACCGATGGATATCCATTATTGGAGCTAAGTTTCTTGAAAGGATTTTAATACTTCAATTGTGCCGCAAATCTCCAGCGGCTATCTGTGATTCGATTGATGTCATCAATCTACCAAGTAACTTCTGAATTACTGAACGTAATTACTTCGGACGGACGGACGGACAAGTGCAAATTCACTCAGGTAGACTCAGAGACCTCGCTTCGCTCGGTCAGTTATTACACTCATGTTACACTATCATATAGGCTGCCCACATGATAGTGTACCATGCATACAACGCTGATTGCTCCCATGCATCTTCCTCATTACTTACTTTTTGGAAGGTAAATGATAAAAAAAAAGAAAATTAGGTAGAGAACAAGAGCTCTTACTGCGTTACTTTTATTTTTTTCACACGATGTCATAGCAAAGAGAGCCAATATCTCAAGAGGGCCAAGAGGCTCCCACTTCGCTGTGGGATCAAAGCGATACAGAAGACGGTAGGTACATATACCTTAAGACGGCAAGTATCTTGAAGATGCTCCTGGAGTTCTGACTATCGGCTATATGAATAGATACTTACTCTACCGAGTAGGTATAAGTGTATATTATATTCCTAATCCTAAGGACGTGCACTAAGCGCTTTGCTTCTTCGTTACGATACGCACAGCTAAAATTTGGAATGCCTCTAATATAATTTGGGTACCTTCAAATCAAGAGTGAATAGGCATCTTCTAGGCAAGCGCGTTCCATCTTAGGCCGCATCTTCACTTACCATAAGGTGCGATCGCAGCCAAGCGCTAGTCTATATATTTAAAAAAAAAAGGTGGTTTAGACGATAGAGCACACAGATTTTGATCTGGGAGTGGCCATTACCGAATCTATAGCTGTTATTAATATTATGGATGTACGAGAAATATTTTATATACCTACAATTTTGAGATGAAAAATTATAATAATTATATTTTTTCTTTTCATTCACTATGTAACCACTGATTTAGTAAATGTACCTCCACCCTCAAAGTAAAAAAGTCATTAACGAGTAGTAGTTCATTTATTAATACCTCAGAAAACATTGGTATTTTTTTGTGGTATGGTTTTAGTGTCTGAGGCTGGCCAAGACTTCGGCGGGTATGTCATCGAGTTCATCGACCACATGAACAGGGGTAGGCTGGATTTCATGAGGTACTTCGGCAAGCTGCAATAATCACATCACATTAATATTATAAAGGCAAAAGTTTATATATGTATACTAGCTGTTTCCAGCGACTTCTGTTATTATGATCGCGATTAAGAAGTTTTTAAAAGTATATATTTGAAATATGGCTAATTTTCCCCGTTTTTGCAACATTTTTCACTGATGCTTCGCTCCTATTGGTCGCAGCGTGATGTTATATAGCGTAAAGCCTTCCTCGATAAATGGACTATCCAACACAAAAAGAATTTTTCAATTCGAACCAGTAGTTCCTGAGATTAGCGCGTTCAAACAAACAAACTCTTCAGCTTTACAATATTAGTAGTAATATATGTTTGTTACTCCTTCACGCCACAACGAATGAACTGATTTAGCTGAAATTTGAAATGGGGATAGCTCATACCCAGGATTACCACATAGACTACATTTTATCTCGAAAATGCTTATATAACATAAGCAGTTTATGTATGCATGTAGTTACGTATGTTCCACCGAAGCGCCTGAACTACTGAACCGATTGTGATAAATAAGCTGATGTTAATCGATCGTATAGTGTGGGTGACATACCTACATACATTTTATACGAAAAAATATGACGGATTTTACATCAAATTTTTCGCAGTCGGGTTACAATTTTTAACCGACTTCCAAAAAAGAGGTTCTCAATTCGTCGGAATATTTTTTTATGTATGTTCCTCGATTACTCGAAGACGCCTGGACCGATTAGGAAAATTCTTTCTTTGTTTGAAAGGATATACTTCCAAGGTGCCCATTGTCATCAGGTCAGGATCTGATTATGGGATCCTGGAGAAATCGAGGGAACTCTTCAAATAGGCACAATTGATATACTTTGTAGTGGCGTTTTTTTTTTTTAATATAAATCCATTATTTTAATGGATAAAGCGGCTTCCTCCAACGTGGTGGACGGAGTCGTTTTTTGATTTTAAATTTTTGTTATACTTAGTGCTGTTTTATGTAAGTTTAAATCTAGTGGCGTTTGAAGTCGGTTTTGTAAAAAGAATTTTTAACTTTAGGTAGATATACTTGTTAAATTACCCTTGTCAGTCATTCTCATTTATCAGAGCACGGTTATGTGAAGCTAGATCTGTTCGGTTATTTACTGACCTGTTGCTGTTGGCCGTTGACGTTGACGATGACCTGCACCAGTGGGCTGGACACGGGGGTCACAGGGGTGGGAATCTCGGGGACAACTGGCTCGGGCTTTTCAGGAGTCTCAGGCTCGGGGACAACGGGGACTGGGATGATAGCGATGTTGTCAACGGGTAGATTGATGACGATAGCGTTCTGTAATAAATAATAATCAATCACAGCGTGTCCGGTTTTATTCCCGGCGGCGCAATTTGAGAGTTTATAACTTCTAGATTATCTCCGGTCTGTTAAGTTGTGAGGTTTTGTGACTAGTTCCCAAACTATCGTGATTACTACCGCCAAGCGATTGACCTACCGTTCAGGTACGATGACTCCTAGAATCGGTTTTGGGGCATGGGTTCAGTTTACGACTGCCATACCTTTTCCAAGTTAGCCCTCTATCATCTTAGATTGCATCGTCACTTACCATCAGGTGAGATAGCAGGTGAAGGCTATCTTATCATTTAATAAAAAAAATGCAATTCCACTTACAACGTTCTGGCCAGAGAAGACAGCACTCATGAGCTCGTCTAGGGCGTCCTCCAACAGAGGGACGATAGCAGGGTTGGTGTGAGGACTCTGAAGAGCCTCGGAGAGATCCTGGAGCGTCCATGATGAGGGAGCGGTCTGTTCCTCGAGGACTGCTGGGGTTGGCACCACAATAGCATCCTGTTCAAATCAATAATTTTACTGCTCCGCCCTATACTTACCAATCTATTTTTCCCTAACTGTCTTAAAAAGTAAACAAATCGGAAAAACGCGTAACCGACGAAAATAGTCGGGCACTTACGACTGAGATGGCCAGACGGGGTCCATATTTTTTTTTTTCATTTCTCTCACATGTTTAAAATAAAATTTGAAACGTAGGTTAAGATAAAGAGAATTTTTTTTTTGGTAAACACTCTAGTCGCTCATAAATATCCCGAGTATAGAAATTTTACTTAAGAATAAAGCATAAGGGCATTTGGAAACGCTTTAAAATTGAAACAAAAAAGGGTCTTCGAATTGCGTTAGAAGTGCAGGCAGTTTATTTTTAAAAACAAAGCATAGGGATTTTGGAAACACATTAAGATTAGAACAAAAAAGGGTCTGGTCATAAAATGAGTTGTTTATTTCGTGAAGCATTTTGCCTTCACGAGAACATTGTAACCAGATGTGGATTGACATGGTGTCCAAACCGAGGCGAGGCGTTTTAGAAATGTAAACAAAAAACCAAGGCGTGGTCATAAGAAACCGACGCTATCAATAATTGGCCGAAACGGTTTTGGCGGGAAACCCAAGTGACAAATCAAGTTAAGGCACATTACTTTGGTGGGGATTTTCTATTTTACAGTTTTGGAGAAGGGGGAGATGGACTCGAGAGGGGAGATGCACGGGAGTGCTGGTGGAGGAAGCCATTCGGGAATCGAGAGGAGAGCGAGGCGGTCGGTTCCATCTCCGATAAATTTAATCCTAAGATTGTGTAAATTTTAACCTATTTTAATAGAACTATACATAAAAAGTAGAATCAGTGTAATAATTTACAATTAAGATTATAAGCAAGTGTGTGTGCGCAACGAGGCCTGAATATTTCTGGTAATGTACAAATATCTGAATAACTAAATTTTGATATAAATAGAATCACAGATAATTTGCTTCCTTAAGTTTGGGATTAGACGTACGTTTATTGCAGTAAATTAAGATGCATCCAGATATAATTCTCGAGGCTTTATATGCAGAAGAACAAAGGGATAGGAGACGTGCGAGAGAGATATCTCGAGACGATGGGTTCTCTATTATGATGTATATCTTATTTCTGACATTTGTTCTATATCTGCTCTTTTTATTAATCAGATTAATGTGGTCAAATCTGAGAGAGTGAAATGTAATAATTTGGCACACATACCACTTGCTTTGGAAGAGGAACATTTATATAAAATATAATCAGGAAAATTGTGAAAACGAGAATAAAATATAACTTATTATCTGTGAATCTATTTAACGCAATGTATTATGTGTTGTAATTTCTACTAAAACTATAAAATGTCTTGTCTCCCTGATACCACTAGTAGAAAGTGTACATATTCTTTTAAGCATTTAACACCTTTTGT
Source organism: Hipparchia sbordonii (assembly GCA_038048805.1). Taxonomy (NCBI): domain Eukaryota; kingdom Metazoa; phylum Arthropoda; class Insecta; order Lepidoptera; family Nymphalidae; genus Hipparchia; species Hipparchia sbordonii. The sequence goes on from CM076113.1 coordinate 4,113,012, forward strand.
AGCATGTGTGTATATATTTTAGTCTAAGATGTCTTAGGTTAGAATGCCACAAGGGTTTTTCATTTGGATATTTCCGTTTTCCCTTGTCTTAGAATGGCTGATAGGTAATGGAATATCCGGTTGGTTCTCAAATGACCCCATTTGGAACCAATCTAAATAATCAAACAGTTTCTTTTTGAGTAGAATTAATAAAATGGAAAATAAATCTATGAAGTCATAATTATCATCTTTTACTGAACAACCCTAATATTTCTCCTAAGGTATTCAATAATGGAATGTTCTCAAAGGTTCTGTCTACATAAATTGATTTAGTGTTTTATTAGTATTCAGTTGAACCCTAGACTTAACATCTGTAACGTGTGGCGGGCTGAACCGAACAATCCAATAGTGAAATACTATATCCAAAATTGAGTCACGACTCTTCAGTAGGCAGTCAGTTTAGAAAGTGCAGACTAGTGCACTAATTTAGGTCAATAGGCGACATTAAATTACTTAGGGTCAGTTTATTCTATCACGATAGAGAAGTCTGATTTCTTTCATAAACAAAGCAGATAGGTGAACGAGATGGAATAATATTGCAGTCTAAAGAAACTTTGACTTATTTTGTTTTACATAACCAATAGACTAGATTCTAGACTCACTTCGAGTTAAAAGTTAGGTATGAATGAAAACATTAGGAATCATTCACTATAAATTAAGTCTTCAAATGTACGAGACTCCGAGATACCAGAGCGGCCTTCGAGCTACGGGTGTGGGTCAACGGTACTCCCTACAAGCAGGTAGGAAGTTAGAATCCTTTGTTTATTGAATTTACAACCTTTAGGTGTAGGGTGACCACGATATTACTTCGGAATAGAGGACAAGATAGGGTAATAGGTAGGGTGACCATGATGAAATACTACAGGGATTGAGACACTGAGGCTGATTGAGTATTGGCTAAATTAATATGTTTGACTCAGATGAGTCAAAGTTATTACTAAGTGGTACACGGTTCGATGGCGTTCTTTGGCGGCGAATTTCCGGCACACCTAAACACGCCATGTCTTGCAGCACGACTCCCGAACTTAGATTTGGCCAAATCTATATCAAACTGAACAATGGATACAAATAAATAAAACCATGGTATTGGGGCGAGCTATAAGCTCAATGAAAAGAATTGTACCAACCCTTCGGGGTGTATGGGAACACCAAAACGCTTCGCAGCGAAAGGGAGTCGGCTGTGCCCCCATAACAATGATTAAAGGCCGTGGAGCGGCGTAGGGTTTCCCCCGTGCTAGAGGGAATTCGGTCAGAACGACGGCCCAAAAAGAGGCAAATTCGTACACTGTACCAGCTAATCATTCATTCTACTCGTATTTTAAACTTAAATTGATAATTTAACTCTCTAGGATTTCCCTGTTTTTCTGAAGGTTGGAGAATGCATAACATAATTCTTTTGAAACTTGTTCATAATTAATCCGCGACAGCTAAAGTAGAATGATTTGGTAGCCTACTTTGTCCATCGGACGAAATGAACTAACCCGCAGGGTGCTTAGTACATAACAGTGTTCATGCCAGAAGCCAATATGTCTCTCGATCCTGAGGTGTTTTACCTATAATTAGAATATTCTTCCTTACTCAATCAATCCACTAGATATCACTAGACGATCCAGCTGCGTACCATCACACGACGTTCCTTAATTTTTCATTTATAGTACTTCTAGTGTAGCACGGTTTCATTGTAAGTGACGTCGTGTGGTGAGAACATCCTAAGCTCTGTGTATAACGCGTTGCATTTGCCTTTCTGCAAGGAACCACTAATTTACCTTTTAAGACAGGTGAGGAAAAATAAATTTTAGGTGACCTGCTCACTTCGCTAACTGGTTTTTGGCAGGAGCTGGCAAGTTCATTAAGAGGTCAACCTCATTAATCTAGGTAAAACGTTTTCTAATTTCTATTGTGTATTTAATTTATTCACAGATTAATATGGCTGTGCGTCCGTCGTTAAAATTGACACAGTAATTACAACCAAGGTTATTGGTCTTTCATTTTATAGATTAGCACCGACAGACCAGGAGATTCGAATAAATAAGTATACTTACTTGTTATTGAACGAACTCTCTATGTGATTGAATAGGATTGAAGATCCATCTATATCCATAAAATAATTATTATTCGTCCGTCTGAAATCCATAGACAGCACTTTCACTCTGCTCAGACTCAAGACAGTGTTAAAAAGAGACAGATTTATGTCTCGTTTTAACTCTATCTTAAGTCTGAGCTAAGTCAGAGCATGCTCTATAGATCTCAGCATAAGTCTTGTAATCTACAGGTAAGTGAACTTACCACAGCAAGTCCGTTGGCGATCGTGTTCTTCAGTTCGTTAAGGGCAAACTGGAGGTATGGGAGGAGAGAAGGGTTGGTGTTTGGGTTGTTGACGGCCTCGGTGAGGTCAGCCAGGCTCCACGTGTTGAGAGGGTTGGCCGAGACCACGGCGATCAGGGCAGCGAAGGCAACGAAGAGTTTCATCTTGAATATTTTTACTATAGGAACATATATTATGATTCATTTTTAAAATTCAGGCCTAAAAAGGAACACTGTTTCTTAACCACTTTAATGTCGCAACTCACGAAAAAACGTTGCGACCCCCATTGACTATAAATCAAGCAAACTTTTAAAATAAAATAGAAAACCCGACTAAAGCTCGCTGCATACATAACGTGCACGGGACGTGGACGGGACGTGGCCCGGACGTGGCCCGGACGTGGTTAGTAAACACGGACGGGAATTTTTAATGCATACGCAACGTGGCAATAACTCAGAACTAACGTGCTAGTGATGTGAACAAGGAAAGATGGATTTTTCTAAGATTGTAGCGAGCTAACTTGGAAGGGGTATAGCAGTGTAAATACAACCCATACCCCTAATCGGTTTCTACACGCCATCGTGTCGAAACGCTAAATCGCTTGGCGGCACGTCTTTGACGGTAGGGTGGTAACTAGCCACGGCCAAAGCCTCCCACCAGACCAGACCAGAGACAATTTAGAAATTATAAATTCCTAAATTGCCTCCGCCGGGAATCGAACCCGAGACCTCTCAGTTATAAGACCACAGCGCTCACCACTGCGCCAGGGAGGTCGTCAAAGGTTGATAATATATACCTATTGATTTGAGCATAAAAAGTTCAACTGTAATTATTATTACATATTAAAATATAAGTAGAGATACGAATGCAATAAATTAATAAAATAAATCTGACCGGTTTTCAGTGAGTGATAGTTCGACTGCAATTTTACGCCACAGATAATTTTTATATTTGGTGTCTAAATACTTTCATGATCGTACACACTCAATTAGTTTTTCCATTCGTCCATTTTTGCTTCGTAGGTAAATACACAAACATCACTACTTAGCTCTCCGGAGCGAACGGGGCGACTGTGCATACGCAGCGGAATCACGCACGGGACGGGGCACGTACGGGACGGGACGTGCTAAACATCGTCGCCGACGATATTTTTCCCGTTCCGCGCGTGGCACGTTCCCGTCCCGTCCGTGCTCCGTGACGTATGCACAGTCGCTTACATTTTCTATGAAACGATGTTTCCAAAACTCCACGTCCCGTCCCGTCCCGTCCCGTGCACGTTATGTATGCAGCGGCCTTAAGTTTACTTTTAAAATATCAACTGAAAAATAACTTTAAATTGTCATAGATAGTAAATGGTCATTCGAAATGAAAAATGATAAGACAAACCTAAAAATGATTTTCATATACCTATTCAATTATTCCCCACTTAACATGGTTCAGCTTTAATTTTTTTTTTTTCACAATATGGCGTCTGGTGGTCGCCATAATGAATTTTGATTACTCCTATGTCTTTAGTGACACTTGCAAGATTAACACAAATCGACTAGTAAGAATCATCAAAATCGGCCCACGCGTTTGTTCCCCAGAGCACCACAAATATACCTACGTACATAGGCTGATAAACTCATTACCCTTCTTTGTATGCGAACGTGGTGCGACTGTAATAAAAGTTTTGTATTAAGTATCTACTAAGGCATTATGCTGTCGCATTGTTTTCGCAATCTATGGATAGAGTACTTTTGGATTTCTTTGTTTATTTGGAACAAGGAAAACCTATCTGCGACACCTACCTATATAGAAGTATTAATGAAAAAATGATTCACTTACCGCGCACTGAGACACTATAGTATAAATTTTAAAATAATAAGCATTTATATACGCTTGATAATATAGGTAGGCATCAATAAAATATATATTGCGTGGGATTAAGCATCGTTTCGAGTATTTAGTTTAGTTTTTTAGTTATCGTTCGAATAATAAACACGTCATGTCTGGTCAATCAGACATTTTTTCAACAAAAATTCAGTCTCCTGGTCTCCTATACGCGTTCAGAAACAGCTACGCGTTCAGAGCGTTCAATAATATTATACTCGTAATATTATACCTACTTACTAATAGCTTTTACCCGTGACTTCGCCCGCGTGGAATTAAACTGCCGAGGGAACTGTTTGACTTTCGGGTTTAAAAAGTACAAGTTCGACATGCCAACGTGTCGCCTGTCGGAACGCTAAATCACTTGACGGCACATCTTTTTTGCGGTAGGGTGGCCACGGCCAAAGCCTCCTTCCTACCAGCAAAACAATACTTGGTGATAACTATTATAAATAAATACGAAACAGTTTCTCCAGTTAATTAGTTACCCACGTATCAGCGTGATTGAAGTCCTAGAGAGTGACATAGGCAACTAAATTAATAATATGGACTTAGGCTAGTTTTTATCCTGGAAAAATTTCCAGATTAAAAGTAGCCTAAGTCCATATTATTAATGCCATAGCCAGAGGCGTAACTACTACATAAAAAATTTCGCGCTCGCTTCGCTCGCGAAAATGTCCCTTTTACTTTTCTATTGTAGGTGCCAAGTATGGACTACTAAGTGCCGTAATGCAATCATAAAAAATTTCACGCTCACTTCGCTCGCGAAAATGTCGCTTTTACGTTGCTATTGTAGATGCCAAGAATGGACTTCTAAGTGCCGTAATGTAATTATAAAAAATTTCGCGCTCGCTTCGCTCGCGAAAATGTCACTTTTACATTTCTATTGTAGGTGCCAAGTATGGACTACTAAGTGCCGTAATGCAATCATAAAAAATTTCGCGCTCGCTTCGCTCGCGAAAATGTCGCTTTTACGTTGCAATTGCATGTACCTACTTCACGTAGTTAGTATTTATTATAAAATAAAAAAATGCTATCTCATTGGTTGAGCTTCTTTATATTAGGGGAGGGAGGGCCCCATCCGATGAATTTGCCACGGGCCTCAAACGGTATAGTTACGCCTCTGGCCATAGCCCTTACTATTATTAATGGGTCCGTGTGTAATTTATAAAAATCTAACTTCTAACGGACGGAGTTGCGGAAAAAATTAGTTAATAATAAAATAATAAATAATTTTGTAAATATATCTAACTAATCCTTGATTTATTGCTTAACAGAGGATAGTAAAATCTTTCTTTCTTTCGATATCTATACGATATTGATCTAGATAACATACACTTACGTATAATTACGTCTAGTACTTACATAGCTCTTTCAGACACCAAAAAAATAACTATTAACTAAATGTATAGAAAAATCTCTTTTGAGATCAGACTTATTATTAGTGTAACCTACGATTTCGTATCTAGAAAACTTAGATAAAATATAATCTTGTAGCATCAATAGATAAGCGGCTGCTTACATAAAAAGTATTCTATATTGTATTTGTTCGCTTAGGTACCTACCTAAATAATATCATGCTTTCCGGTGGAATATAAAAAATATTAAGTAAGTAAGTATATTTTTTACTTTATTTTCAAGATTTTTTTATTAAGAGTTTTATAAATAATCATGCAGTACTTCATTAAGTACGTCACTGTAATTTGGTATGAAATGGCTCATTCCCATTACCTACTAGGTACAACCGATTATTTCAACTGTCTTGATTCAACTAGATAGCGATTTCAGGTACGAGGGAAATAAATAAAAATAGATATTATCAGTCTTTAAAAGATTTTTATTTTTAAGTATACTTATAACTTTTATAATTATATCACTTACAATTTACTTAAAACTAAATAAGTAGATTCTTCATATATTTTGCGCTAATCTGTAACAATAAGTAAAAAAAAAAAACAAGTATAAATCCATGACACATTTTCGGGATAAAAAGTAGCCTATGTGTTATTCCAGACTATAATCAATCTCTGTGTAAAATTTCAGACAAATCGGTTCAGTCGTTGCGATGTGACTGAGTAACAAACATCCATCCATCCAAAAACTTTCGCATTTATTATATACTAGCTGTTGCCTGCGACTTCGCGTCAATTTCTGTTATTATGATCGCGATTAAGAAGTTTTTAAAAGAATATATTTTAAATATGGATAATTCTCCCCGTTTTTGCAACATTTTTCATTGATGCTTCGCTCCTATTGGTCGCAGCGTGATGTTATATAGCTTAAAGCCTTCCTCGATAAATGGACTATCCAACACAAAAAGAATTTTTCAATTCGAACCAGTAGTTCCTGAGATTAGCGCGTTCAAACAAACAACTCTTCAGCTTTATAGTATTAGTATAGATTTATATTAGTAGGATCGAAGGACAATAATAGGATTGAAGAAAGACACTGACACACACACACCACAGACACACACATACACACAGACACACAAATACATACATACATACACACGCTCATTCTCATGCACACATCCCTCAATACACATACACAAACACAAACAAAAGTTTTAACTGTTACAAACTTTTGTTGTTACTAAACTAACTCATGTTTAAATTTTTGTATTTTATAATTTGTCTGTCACGTTATGTAATCTGTATGTCTTTGTTAATAATGTACGAGGAGGGCGATGATCACCGCAACACAGTTTATACTTCTGCGGGATCATCGTTCTAATCTGTTTTCGCATCTTGTAAGTGTCAAGACTTCAAATAAATAATTTCAATAATTTCATTTCATAAAGCTTCAGATAAAACTTAATTTATGGTAACTAACCTCTCATAATTCATGATATTATTATTCCAATGAAGTAAACTCCGTTTGTTTAGACTTCAGCGGCGGAGACTGCCAGTAACTTCCTGTACGAGCCCGCGAGTGACCGCGCCGCCAGTAGTAATATTTCCCTCCTAGACACTCCTGTTGATGCCTCCTGCCATTGCGTGTGTGGTACCTGAGATAAAGTCTGTCTGTTACCTCATAGCTCCCTAACGAATGGATCAATTTTGATGCGGTTTTTGATTTTTTTTTTTTGAAAAGAGCAACTGCTGAGTTTCTTGCCGGCTCTTCTCAGCAGAATCTGCATTCCGAACCGGTGGTAGATTTTTGACTTATCATAAGAGCTACAAGTTAGCCTATATGAAATAAATAAATTTTGAATTTGAATTTGATGATGGTGATGAATTTGTCGTGTCTATCTGTATATCTGTGTCTGTGTATCTGTGTCGATCTGTTACCTCGTAGCTGCTTAAGGAATGGATCGATTTTGATGCGGTTTTCTTCTGCTAAAGCTCGTGATCGAGATGGCTCTTAGCTATAATTTATGAAGTTCTGCTCAGGCGTTCGCAGATCATCTACTTATTTCTATCATCACATATTTCAATGAAAATGAAATGTTTAGAACCCAAATGAAATCAAGGTTAATTAATTAGTCCTACAGCTTCGGTGTCATAATAAGAAATGTTTAGGCGGCGAAAGTTGTAACGAAATACAGCATTTTTTTTTGGACCGACACTTTCTGATTTGGACCAAAATGGATAATGTCCATTCTGATGACTGGTGGGGCGCTATGGCCTCCCACCTTCACAAAAAGGCATGTACAAAAAATTATCCCCTATAAACCCAAACCCAAGCTCTGGTTAAGACTATCTACTGCTCTGTCTCTTTATCAACCGATAGATAGACGTCCACCGTTGGACGTAGGTCTCTTGCATGGACCTCCACAGATCTCGGTCTTGCGCCGCCTGAATGCAGCGGCTCCCTGCGACTCGTTTGATGTCGTCGGTCCACCTAGTGAGGGGTCTGCCAACTCTGCGATTGCCGGTGCGGGGTCGCCACACCAGCACCTTGGGACCCCATCGACCATCAGCTCTTCGACCTGCCCCGCCCATTTCCTCTTCAGTTTCGGACCTTGCTGACTATATATTTATCGCAATTTCGTATAGATATTATATATGTATTTATATATTTATGCTATGTTATATATATATAGGTATGAATGTATTATTTTATTTTATTTGTTTAAATATGTAGATATTATAGTATTTATTATGTTATTTATTATGTAGTGTAAATATGTATAATACTTAGATAATATACCTTTATGTTGCACCATACTACCCTCACACAATATTTCAGTCCTGGTTGCCTGGTAGAGATTGCTCTGTAGCAATAAAGCCGCCTTTGCATGCGTAGTTTTAAGTTTTATTAATTTTTGTTTCTTTCTTGTGTGCAATAAAGTTTTTATCTATCTATCTATCTATCTCGCTGAGCTAAGTCGGTGACTTCGGACTTTGTTTTTATTCGATGACAGGATAGTCCTTGACTGCGATCTGACGTGATGGTAAGTGACGATGCAGTCTAAGATGCTCACTCACCTGTAAGTTGGCCGCCATGATGGATCCGATGGTGACGCTGAACCCGGTCTGCGCGTGCGTGTAGTCATCGCCGGTGGCCGCGCGCGCCGCCGCCGCGGCCGCCGCGGGCACCGGCGTCGCCTGCGACTGTACCTGCAGCTCGATGCCGAGCGACGGCTGCGATAGCACTAGAAGCGCTAACTCGTACCACCTGAACATTTTTTTCTAAATATATAAAAGGCAAAGGTGACTGACTGACTGACTGACTGACTGACTGACTGACTGACTGACTGACTGATCTATCAACGCACAGCTCTAACCACTGGACCGATCGAGCTGAAATTTGGCACACAGGTAGCTATTAGGACGTAGGCATCCGCTAAGAAAGAATTTTTGAAAATTTTAACCCCAAGAAAATTAAATAGGGGTTTAAAAAATCGAACCTAACGTGAGCGAAGCTGCGGGTAAAAGCTAGTTTTAAATAAAATTAACAATCAGACAAGCTGAACGTGACTTATATTCTCCTCTCCCCTCCAAATAAGCGAAAAGCTTGTGCTAGGAGTGGGTACGACAACAGTGCGTGCATGCGTGCGTGGTTGAAGTAAAAACTAAGACACTTTCGCATTTACCTATAATTTTAGTAAGGACTAGCTGTGCCCGCGACTTCGTTCGCGTGGAATAGTGACTTTTCGGGCAGCATATTTTGAATTACATATACCGTCGACGCTCAGGCGCGAGGCGTGTAGTACGTACTCTGTACGTTAAAAATGTTCGCCGTGATTCTTTAAATTGACATAACTTTTTTATTTATGAACCGATTGACATGAAATAAACACTAAATGTTAAGCGAAGCTTACTACAATATATTAGTGAAAACCGTATCTAAATCGAATAAGCCGTTTCTGATATTAGCGTGCACAAACACACAGACAAACAGACAAAAAAAAATTAATTACAATTTCGGGTTCGGCATCGATATAATAACAACCCCTGCTACTTTTTTTTTATATATTTCCATTGTACAGACACCACTTTTCTACAATTTTATTATATGTATATAGATATATCAAACACCCTGTTACCCAACAAATTCCTGCTCCAAAATCTACTATTTATAAAGTAGTACTTATCAGCAACCCATCAACGACTCATTATCTACTGAGCGCATGTCTCCTCTCTATAATATGGTGCACGCACCAGTGCATATATTATGATCCCTCGCCTAATAAATGACTTAGATAGTAATGTTAGAGTAAAATTAAACGAATACAATTTAAAACATAAACTAAAATCATATTTTTAGATAAGTTGTTATGTTAGTTTTTATATAGGTATTTGTGTAAACCGGAATCGACTTATAGCATACAATTTAAACCTTAGTAGTTTCTCATATGTTAGTAAGAAAAAATGTTTATACAGGGTCACTGGAAATGTGACGCATTCCTCTTAAGGGCTTATAGATGAGGTCAAAACTAATCGATTTTGTCATGTGATATTGTATCCGAAACCTAACGGTTAATGAGTTATTTGAAATTTTATAATTATTGGTCAAAATACGATTTAGGCCAACTAAAAATGTAAATTTAAAAAACTATGTATTTGAGTGCGGTTTTTTAGTTACTTTTTGTCAGAAGACTTGCTGTGAAACTTCACAGTAGAAAACTACTAGATATATATCAAAAGATATTATTACCTATCAGTGACCGTTTCCTGTATGAAGCCCTCAATAGCGAGCACGGGCACGTTGTTCGTCAGTTCGCTGTGCACGCTCCGTATGTACGCGATGCGTTGCTTCGCCGAAGCGTACGCGGCCGCGTAGCTGACGGGCTGCTCCGCTGTGACGTCACTCTGTGCTGGGTAACCGCTACAAACAAAAATAATCTATACATATAATAAAATTGTAGAAAAGTGGTGTCTGTACAATGGAAATATATAAAAAAAAGTAGCAGGGGTTGATATTATATCGATGCCGAATTTATTTCATGTCAATCGGTTCATAAATAAAAAAGTTATGTCAATTTAAAGAATCACGGCGAACATTTTTAACGTACAGAGTACGTACTACACGCCTCGCGCCTGAGCGTCGACGGTATATGGAATTCAAAATATGCTGCCCGAAAAGTCACTATTCCACGTGAACGAAGTCGCGGGCACAGCTAGTTAATTAATAAATGTATTAAGAATAGAATAGAATATCGTTTATTCATTGACATGTAAAATTAAATACAAATGAAATAGGTACACTTAAGACTTACACATTAGAATTTCTTAAAATTTAACACAACTAGTAGGTATCCACAATGTATCATGCCAATGAAAGGGTCCTAGCTCAGCTCAATGCTGTGGATACAAATATGTAACCACAACGTTGTTATTCTGCTAGGGCCCGACCAGGGAATTTCATGATTAATTAAATAAATATACGTACATAAAATTTAATTAATTAATTTGATAGCATGCTTAGATCCATTACGTATAGTTCTTACAATGCACGAGGGCGCGTGAGCTTTACTTGTGGTTACGTCGTGTACATGCACATTGCGCGAGTGTGCGTGCCTGTCAGGAGCAAAGGTGGGAACGGTCAACTCCCACTTATACAGATACGACACACACACAACCATGGGCCACGCGCCGTCATGGATTGCAAGAACTATACAAAATATTTACTCCCATTCATATTGTGATGAAAATTGATGGTGAAAAATAAGCAAAAAAATACATTTTCTTTCAATCTCCTTGAAACCATTACTTTTAAAAGCACTATCTACGAATATAGAAAAAACATCCGTAGGGATGTATTTTCTATATTCGTAGGTAGTGCTTTTATGCTATACTATATTAATATTATAAATGCAAAAGTAACTCTGTTGAAACCTTTTTACAGCTTAATCAGAGAACTGATGTTGATGTTTGGCACAGAGATAGTTAACATTCTAGAGACAGACAACGTAAATTGACGCGGACGAAGTCACGGCCATCAACTAGCAAACCATATCTCTTATCTTCCTAATCTACACCCTGTTTTCTAATTCATATGTTCATAAAATTAATTTAACAATATGTTATGATAATAAATAATTATAAGATAAACATTTCATAATCTTTACTTCAACACGACTTATCTAAAATACTCAATACACTTTATAACCAATATTTCATTTCATAAATTCATGTCGTAATATTATCATATTATTCTAATAAAATATACACCTTGATATTGTTAATTCCTACTAAATTTATAAAACATTTCGATACCTCCTACGTAAGTTGTTGTATACCAAAAAATTAGCATTTAAGGTTTTGTGCACTTTATCATTTGTTTTTATCAACAAAATAATTCTAACATTTTTGTTGGTGGATTACAGCAAAATAATTCTAACATTTTTTTGTTAATCATGAACTTCCGCAAAGTAACACCTGACTCTATCCAATATTTGTTTTTATGTTTTATGTGTTCGTTTAAAAAAAAAATTAAAAACAGCATTCTTTAACATACTTTCAAGATATATAAAGTTGTATCGTTATTAAAATAACGGCCTAAACCATTTTATTGACCTTCACAACAATTAACGCGTCACGTAAGCGTTTTGAGGATACAACAACTTATGTAGGAGATATCGATGTATTCTTCTTTTGCATCTATGAACTTTTTTGGAAATTGTTGTGTATACCTATAAGTGGCGTGTCAGACAGTATAAGAATTTATATATAGTTTGTTTAACATTGTTTTGTGTACTCGCTCTTGGCGTATTTCGATAAATAAATAAATAAAATCATCTACTTGTTCACGAGTGTTATTGTGATAAAAATTGTGACTTACATTACAGTTGCTTTACCGAAAACAGTCTGAAATGCCTCTCGGACTGGTGAAACTTTAGTTTCTTTATCTGAGGCGACGACTACTAACATATCGCCACCACTCCCTGAAATTCAAACAAATAATACATTTATTTTGGTATACATCATACATCTACAATCCTTACTAATATTATAAATGTAAAAGTGGATTTTTATACATATTATGACTTGAAGTATTCTTTGAATGAAAGAGTCAGGGTCACATAGGCTACATTTTTTCCCAGATAAAGTGTTCCGATAGAATAAATCAGTTCAGATTACAAAAATAGAATTTAAATAAATCGTTCTTATAATGATAATAAAATACTCTTCAATTGGTCAATCAAATGATTTTCACCAAAACAATTTCAAAGTCAATTTGGAACAGATTCTAAACAGAAGAAATAAAAAACTTGAAACTGGCAAGAATCTTAGCAGTACTTTTTGTTACGATAAATCAGAAAAATATCAAACAAACACAATGCGCAAACTCGCAGAAGGGGTTGAAATATATTTTTTGAAACATTTGCATCAAACTGTCATTTAACATCCTAAAACGTATGGTTTCCTTTATCAATTCATTTATGAAGAGTTTTAAGTTACACATCAAATAAAGATTTTCTGTCACGATCACATAGCTGCTTTAAGTTATATACAGGGTGTCCCACGGCTATGCCACATGGAGGGGAAGTACCTTAAATATTGTAGATGGAACATTTTACTGAAAGAAGACTTCATTTTAATTTAAAAAACAATTTAAACTGCGTTCATAGATTTTTAAATAATTGCCTGGTTGAACCGGGACTCGAACCCGCTATCCGAGAAAAAAAATTAACCTGTATCTTTATCATACCGATCGGAAGGCTTCATCATAAGGATTATTTTTTGTTAAATAACATAGCATGAGAAATAAAAGGAAGACCATGAATTTTAGGCTTTGATGTAAAATTTTGTTCAGAAAAATGAAAAGCTGACATTGGCGTATCGACATACAACTGACATGAACTATTACTAATGAGTACCCATTTGAGAAGTACGCATCATTTCCCGATCCTTACTATCCTTACTAATCCTTACTTATATTACCTATAAACGCGAAAGTGTGTTTGTTTGTTGATTTACTGGTTTGTCCTTCAATCCCGCTGCAACAGAGCTACGAATTGCAGCGGGATTGAAGGACAAACCAGTAAATCAACAAACAAACACACTTTCGCATTTATAGGTAATATAAGTAAGGATTAGTAAGGATAGTAAGGATCTGATGCGTACTTCTCAAGTGGGTACTCATTAGTAATAGTTCATGTCAGTTGTATGTCGATACGCCAATGTCAGCTTTTCATTTTTCTGAACAAAATTTTACATCAAAGGCTAAAATTCATGGTCTTCCTTTTATTTCTCACGCTATGTTATTTAACAAAAAATAATCCTTATGATGAAGACTTCCGATCGGTATGATAAAGATACAGGTTAATTTTTTTTCTCGTATAGCGGGTTCGAGTCCCGGTTCAACTAGGCAATTATTTAAAAATCTATGAATGCAGTTTAAATTGTTTTTTAAATTAAAATGAAGTCTTCTTTCAGTAAAATGTTCCATCTACAATATTTAAGGTACTTCCCCTCCATGTGGCATAGCCGTGGGACGCCCTGTATAATACAGTCACTTTTTAGAAGCTTTCTAGCAATTTTACTGTGAGTACAGAGACAAGAATAAAACAGATATGGAAAATGTTAAACACTTTAAATTTTTAACATGTTGATGCAATTGGACTTTAGACATACTTAGGTACTCCTTCATTTGTGGGTCTAGTGTGGTTATCATGGAGTCGACTGAGCTCTTGGCTTTCTCGGCCACTTTTTGTAAAATCCCTCCAGTAGAGACTGCGCCTTTCATCCATGTGAATATACCACTGCCTGGCATTATGTCACCTGTAGTAGATACACTATGGTAGTATAGGAACACAATCTTGCAATCACAGTTCGGAAATATCGCAGGCAAGTAAATAGCAGGCATAGTGAAACTAACTGTACATTTATTATACTCGTCGTTCTTGCATTTCACGATGGCGCTCGAGCTTTACTTGTGGTTACGTCATGTACATGCACATTGCATAAATGTGCATGCCTATCAGGAGCCTAGGTGCTCTCGCTCACACTTATACAGATACGACACACACACAACCATAAGCCACGCGCCCTCATGAATTGCAAGTGCCATACAATAATAATGTTAATCAAACATTGCGGCCAATATGAAAGGACTGCTATAACAAAATATACAGCCAGTCTTCTGTTAGTACTCTGTTATTAGATCGTCATATAAAGTGGAAATCTCATTCATGTTAATATTGGAATATCGGATTATTTTAAGAGTTGGAATAGCTTGGTATAAACAATTAAAAACAAGTGTCATTCAATTGGAAAAAATTGAATTGAACACTAAAAATTCATTATACACATAATGTTGCATAGTTGTATTATTTAATACAAATACATAATTAGCACATAGATCACACGGTCACATAAATGTAAAGGGGTATTTACCCCCTGTGACCCCTTGTAGCCTAGTACATACATGAATGTGAATTTGTCTAAAGTACCTATATATTATGCTAATAAATTAAATTAAGCTAATAAACAAAATTATGCAAAAATAATGAACAAAATGTTATGTAAAGCTGCAAGCAAAAGTGAATCAATGAAATACCAATCTTCTCCATTTCTGATGTAGAATCCGGCAGTGACTCGGGAGATAGAGTTGTCAAAGAATCATCTGGTGACCTTATAGGTAAAGTTGGCTCTCCTTTACATAGAGGTATAGCAGGACTGCAACAAAATTTAAGAATAACTTCATATAGAATTTCATAATGCAATCAGGATAAAAAAGAAATGTCAATAAGACACATATTATGAGCAAGACAGAAATAATAAATGGCAGTTTAAAACTCATATCATTCTATTCTTTTATTGATTGCATTAAAAATATAGAAAGCTGTTATAGGCAGCTATAAAACCAAAACCCCTTCACAGGTTTGAATTTACATGGATTGAATTTACACTGTCGCCTTCCAAGTTAGCCCGCTTAGACTGCATCGTCACTTATCACCAGGTGAGATTGCAGTCAAGGACTATCTTGTCATTGAATAAAAAAATGTAATAGAATGTTATACAAAATTGAAAGGTCAGCAATTGTTTATTTTTAACTAAAATTGAAAAGTCTTTAAAGGATACATCCCTGCATAACAAAATGACTTTATAATGATGTAAGCATTTTACTTAAAGAACATTTCCTTGAAAGTTTAAAATTATGTTGATATCCTCTCAGGCAAATTGGGAAACTCTTCTTGTGGGAGATTACCTAATTACTTACCTAAATTTCTCAGGACTCTCTGGTGAAGGAGGTTGGTCTGGCTTTGGTGCAACATTTTGCATTGTTGGTGGTAGTTGTGATGCTGGTATCGCATTTGATGGTACCTTTATATAAACAATTATAATTATAATTTTAATTGAGACTAAATATTAAACTTCCAATAAGGTAGACAAAGAGATTCAAATGAGTTTTAAGTAGAAATTAGCTTATGTACGCAATGTCACATGATAACAAGTGAAGATAATTTAAGATTCATCTAAACTAAATAATAGAACACTAAATAATTTCACAGTACGGCGGTGCTACATTTCTGGTTTTGATTTTTGTAGTTTCAGGGTTATTATTATTATCTTACCACTTCTACGGTCTTCGAAACCGGTACACTTGGTGTTGGAGTTGTGGTCACAAAGTTTGGCAGTTCCGTGGGTGGAGCGACATTCGACAACAGGTTACCACTGGTGGCAAGCGTAGGGGCCGCCGGTATCTTACTTTTCCTATCGTTATTCATTATTGTGCCTAAAAAACACACTTTTGAAAGGATTATTTCAAACACGAAATAACAAAGAAGTTATTGAAACTTATAAAACATATTTGAGCACACTTAAGCTATTAATTTAATGTAAATTCTTCTATCTACAAATTCTTTCCATACTCCAAAATCAACGCTATTCAATTAATTGGAATTGAAAATTAGTAATTAACATATTTACCAGAAAAATGAAAATATTGAAAGACATTAAGAAAATTTTACCTATTTTTTACTTGTTATGACAGTTTGTTATTGAGATTGATAAACTGTCAAACTCAATTTTTGACAGCTGTATACGTGGTGCTGTCATGTTCTAAAAAATAAAAATGGTAAAACTAAAATCAAAAATGGAAAAGAATTTTTTTGTTTGGAAAAAATAGGCATGTACACACCTGGAAGGTGTGTATTTTTTTACTATATTACTATTTTACGTATTGTAGGTACCAAAAATAGAACAACACGTGAAATAGGTAGGTAGGTACCTACCTACTAACTTATCAATTAGGTAGGTAGGTGCCTAGGTCCAAAAAAGAAATCACAGCACCAAGTCCAGTGTTAATCACAGATTAATAATTATAGAGGTCAGTGAATATTATATTCAATTTAGGTAGGTCCCTACTCTGTGGCAGCCAAGTCCTTGCTGTCAAGCGATGAAATGAAATGTCAGTCATTTATGTCAAATGTCAATTCGATTGATTCATTCATGTCATCATCGTAATCGTAAATCGTTTCGGTGAAGTTATCTTGCTGTTTTTCAGAAATAAGTGGCATCAATACGTTTAACAGCTTGCTGTAGAAACTCAAATATCACAATAAGCAATGTCGGAGGAGGTCGATGCACCGTTCAGCACCGTAGAGATCAACAATGAAGGGAGGGAGGAGGAAGATCTATTCGCTTCAGCGGTCCAGGTATCTAAGAATTTGTTTTAATTACGCTCGCATTCATCCGGCGTCGATCAGGGGCGTCATCGACCCTAAAGCGACGCCCCTTTCTACAACATAAATCACCGTTTGTAAAACTTGATTACGTCCTTGATAACGCTATAAAATTCGTGGTGTAAATGATATCAATAAGTGCGAATAATTATCCGATAATTTGATTAACATACTCACCACGAACGTATTTTGTTTATCTCTGAATGTTAACAGTTGTGGAAACTTGTTTGCCTAGTCACCTTGGTAATTTTTTTTCCACTGCACTATTATCATATTGATGTCCAGTTCAATGCACTTGAAAGGCATGAAAAACCTGTGCATACTTAACTACATTTTTACTGTTTATCTCTGAATAGTTCTAGCATATGGTGAGATTTAGTGTAAAGAAAAGTTATAAAAATGAATTTAAATTGGTTTTCAGCATTTAACTTTCCAAGCAATAATTCTTTAATTTAAATAATGGAAAAATTGGTTTTTTTTTTTTTATTCGATGACAAGATAGCCCTTGACTGCGATCTCACCTGATGGTAAGTGACGATGCAGTCTAAGATGGTAGCGGGCTAACTTGGAAGGGATATAGTGTAAATTCAACCCATACCCCTAATTGGTTTCTACACGTCATCGTGCCGGAACGCTAAATCGCTTGGCGGCACGTCTTTGACGGTAGGGTATTGGTATGATTAATTGTTAATAATTATACATCTAGACAAAAATAAAATTTAGTCTGTCTGTAATTCGGAATCTAACTGGGCTCATCGTCCAAAATGCAGAATCAATTTCAAAGAATATTAAACAAAGGGTGTTCACACAAATTTTTATGCTGAAATATCCACAGGATCTTTAAAAAACCTGTATACATGTAGACAAAGCAGCAGCCAGCATCATTTAGTAATTAATACAATTATTATTTAGCAAATCTTTCTCTCCAGGAGTATTTAAATGCTAATCCTAGTAGACTTATTTAATCTTATTGTTTTAGGAAGTCAGCCTTGATCCTGAAGTGAACGGTGGTCAAGAAGACATGGAGAAGTCCAATATGGGAGATGTGTCTATATCTTCCCCAGCTACTATAGGGAGCCCTATCATGGAAGAGGTAAAGTGCAATTACATATTGAATTAATTACTATTTATTACTTGACATTCAAATTGTCAACCATTCTGTTGCATTATGTGAAATTTATCTCAATTTTCCATTTATTGTATTCTTTTCTACCTAACCTAATAATTATTTTTTAATATAACTTTGCAACACCCTGACGGGGCTTCATGTAATCTAACTCAAAATTAAACATGTAAGATATAATGTATTAGAGTATGTAAGTGGATACATAAATGCAAGTAATAAATGAAATGATTACCTCTTTGTAGGACTGGATGTATAATACTCGTATCTATTTTTACATTATATGCTCATTTTTATGTAAGCAACTGTCTACCTTTTAAACAGTTTAATAGATAAAAATTAAGGCTTGATTATGTGACTCTATGTTTATATGATTCATAATCATGTTGTAGGTTTGTAGCTTAAACAGGATATTTAATTGAAAACTAGCTGATACCTGCAATTTTTTTTAATTATTGTAGGTATTCATTGATTTTCTGGATTATAAATTAGCCCAGATCATTCCTTATTAATCCTCTACCTGCCTGATAAATAATCGGAATTATGTGCAATTTAAACAATTCAGTATTACTTTCTTTAATGGTTTGTCCAGTACTAATAAACCAACACAATGGGTATGTATTACATAACCATTGTTAGAGACCATACCATCAACCATAGAGATACGGATCTCCACGGGTGCGGACATGCGAATGAAGTGTGTGTCTGCAAACTGCCTGTCCATACATCGTGGCAGCTCTATATTATTCGGCTACCCACATCTGTGGTCAATATGCTAGTAAAGGAAAAAAATTGTGAGGTCTGATCTGCATGCATGCCTGAGAGCTCTCGATAATTTCTCAAAGGTGTGTTCAGTCTGTCAATCTACACTTGGCCAGCATCATGTACTATGGCCTAACACTTTTCACTCATAGATGAGACCCCTGCCCAAAAATTTTTTTTCTCAATACTTGATGATCAAAGTAACTTTCAAATTAATAAAATAAGCGTAGCTTTGGAATGTTTTTCAGTGTTAAACATTTAGTTTTGTATAATGTTTGCACAGTTGATTCTATGCTCTTGCTATAGGAATGAACTTATAAATTAAAATGCAATAATGCTACTCGCATTATATTTTTTGGCGACATTATATTATTGAGTTCCCTTATTAATAATCTAAATTCTTTAAAAATGTCTACATACAATACAATCATAACAAATTAGTCACAGATTGAACAATGTATAGAATTATCGACACATTGCTGTACATTGTGATATTCTCATTCTCCTATTGTATTTTTCACATTAACACACAATAGCAATTCTTACATTTATGTATGTGCTGTCACATAGTGTTATCACTTTTTACTGTCCTATCTACTTTATTGTATGTATAAATATTTTGTACCCATACCATGGCAGGTTTTTGTTTTGTTTTGCATTTAAACTTTAAAATAAATGGGCTCAGCCATAAAGACCTATTGAAACCTTTCGTGCACATTTTAGTGAAACGTTTCAAGAAAGTGAATTGTTAAAATAAAGAATATTATAAATGCGAAATTTACTTATCTATCCATCCGTTTGTTACCTATTCATGGCTTAACCACTGAACACATCTTGACGAAAGGCGTGGAGATAACTTGCATCCTGGGACGGACAAAATACTTTTTATCCCAGAAAATTAAGGATAATCCAATGGGATTTTACAAACCTTAATCTACGCGGACGCATCGTCAACTAATTTAGTATAATCGACTAAAATTTCATGGTTTGATTCTCCTTGTCGCTTTGAGTCGCCGCTCTTATGCCCAATTAAATAAAACTGAGTTTAAGTTGTTATAAAAAAAGACGCTACACTTCGGCTGGGACACCACTTCATTTGTGTGTGTTACGCCTAAGAATCTTTCCAACTTTGTGCCTTAAGCTTTAGATCCAGTAAAACCTATCTCATCTTTTATTACAGATAGCCACGGAGCGCGCCAATAATATAATCATAACCGTCACAGAGCCACAAAAGATCGGAGAGGGCATGAGCTCGTACGTCGCATACAGGGTGCTCACTAAAACCAACATGCCTATATTCAGTAGACATGAGTTCGCCGCGCTTAGACGTTTCTCCGATTTCCTAGGGCTTCATGAAAAGTTAACCGAAAAGTATCTTCGATCGGGAAGAATTATACCTCCAGCTCCCGAAAAAAGTATCGTTGGTAAGTTGTACTCTACCTACAGTTAAACTTCCCCACATTCCATTAAAACAGTCCAGTATATGTTTAATTTTTTATTGCTGTTAAATTAGTTCAGGAAATGAACAATTACTTTTTAGCCGTGTGAATTCAGTTCTGTATTTGTTTTCAGGGACAACAAAGCTGAAAATGACTTCAACGCCATCTACGGAAAGTGCGAACGGCACTAACCCGGCCGCAAGTGTGCAGTCTCAGTTCGTGGAACGTCGTCGCGCGGCGCTCGAGAGATTCCTGAACCGCGTCGCGCAACACCCTGTATTGTGCATCGATCCGGATTTTAGAGAATTTTTAGAGTCTGGTGAGAATAACATTATTTAGTTTAAATAAAATTATTTAGTATTGCATAGTAGCAAAAATTTTTGTCAATTTTCAAAGCAGATTTAACTAAATAAATCAGTTGCGGATTTACATTTTCCGCCCGTTGGCCATTCAAATTTTGCCGCCCCTACCGCTCTCTACAATTTTATATTAGTTCCTAGACCATTTTTACAACTTAACTATCAGGGGGGCGATTCAGACCTGTTCGATAACATACCGTGTCGATACGGTTAGATATCGATCTCGTATAAAAAAATTTTGTCGTGTGATTCAGAGCGTTTGGTTTGAGGATACGATTCGGTATCGACTACGTTATCGAAATCGACAAGATACATTCGATTACAAGAGCATTTACGAATTGAAAATAATTTATTATAATTATTCAATTATAGAAAATGAATTGCCTAAAGCAACAAGTACCTCCGCATTAAGTGGTGCTGGAATGCTCCGTCTATTCAACAAAGTGGGCGAGACTGTCAACAAAATCACATATAGGATGGACGAGTCAGACCCTGTAAGTGATTTACCGATATTTTACTCAGTTATACTAATATCTTTGTAACTTCATTTCTACTCACTTTGTTTTTGTGTAGAATCGCGGTCCTTTGTTACCTATTACCTATTGTTAACTTACCTATTGTTTAAATTTTGTCAATTTCTCATGCAAGTGAATTTCTGTAATTCTAAACGAGAATAAAGTTCTTTAACCATAATATCTAAATTAAACGTATAAAATTGTACTAAAACAGCAACTCTAATATGCATGTGGTTAAAATTGAGTTCTAATACTTTTTTCACTAAGGGTTGCGAACTGCGGTAAATGGCGGTATTTAAATCTCCAAATCGAATTTTTTCATAAGTAAATAAGAAAATGTCTTTTAGATTGTGATATCCCTTGGCATGAATAGTACTCACATAGAATCTAAATATATAAAAGGCAAAGGTGACTGACTGACAGTCAGTCAGTCAGTCACCTTTGCCTTTTTTGACTGACTGACTGACTGATCTATCAACGCACAGCTCTATTTGCTGGACGGATCGGGCTGAAATTTGGCATACAGATAGCTATTATGACGTAGGAATCCGCTAAGAAAGAATTTTTGAAAATAAAGCCCCTGAGGGGGTAAAATAGACGTTTGAAAAATCGAACTTAAGCCGCGAGCGAAGCCGCAGGCAAAAGCTAGTATTTTATATTTTTTATAAAATTTTCAGTGGTTCGAAGAGCGCTGTTCGCGCATTGAGTCCCTAGAAAATGGTCTTCGCCGCCTGTGCGGGGCTTGCGAAGCGCTGGCGACGGAGAGGCGCGAGCTGGCAACGCGCGCGCACGACGCCGCGCGCTCCATCGCGGCGGCGGCCGCGGCCGACCCGCACGCGCCCCTATCGCGCGCTCTGTCACACCTATCCGACTTGCACGAGAAGGTAATACTAACAGAAGAAGATTTTGACGACCTTCCTCGCGCAGGTGGTGAGCGCTGTGATCTTATAACTGGGAGGCCTCGGGTTCGATTCCGGCGGGGGCAAATTAGGAATTTATAATTTCTAAATTGTCTCTGGTCTGGTCTGGTGGAAGGCTTTGGCCGTGGCTAGTTACCATCCTAGAGTCAAAGAAGTGCCGGCAAGCGATTTAGCGTTCCGGCACGATGGCGTATAGAAACCGATTAGGGGTATGGGTTGAATTTACACTGCTATACCCCTTCCAAGTTAGCCCGCTACCATCTTAGACTGCATCGTCACTTACCATCAGGTGAGATCGCAGTCAAGGGCTATCTTGTTATCGAATAAAAACAAAGAAGACGAGGGCTGGCAACGTCGCAGGTTGCTTACAGCGACTGACTCTAGCTTCATAATCGCGCTTTCATCTACCGAACAGTTCTTTCCTTTGTGCGGGTAACAAGCCAATATAACGTAATTTATTTTGTACCATATGCAAATGCAAATCATAAAATTCAAATAAAGAAAACAGATTTTTAGAACAGAATAATCTCAATAGATTTTATAATTTTTTTTTATTCATGAATGTATTACCTTGTTACAGATTGAACACTTAAGAAATGAACAAGCCAACACGGACTTCTACGTCCTGACTGAACATATCAAAGACTACCTCGGGCTTATCGGCGCGATCAAAGACGTTTTCCATGAAAGGGTTAAGGTATACATTAAACATTATAATAATACAAATCTTTTATAAGTCGACCGTTCCGTAGAACAGTCTATTCTGCTAAATTTACAACTTGAAATTTGAGCCTTAAAAGTCACATCTGCAAAGCTCAAATCTCAAGTTATGAATTTAGCAGATGAGACTTTGTTCTACGGAACGGTCGAAGTATAGATAATGCACCAACCATTGGTTAAAGGTTCGGTTGCACTGTCGTATCCACTCCTAACACGAGTTTTTCGCTTATTTGGAGGAGAGAAAGGAATAATAATTAAAAAAAAAATAGTCAAGTTTTACAATGAAAAAAGGTTAATTTTTGTATCCGTTCGAATAGCATCTTACTAATAATATAAAAATGTGTTTGTTTGTCTTTCGATCACGCTACAACATAGTAGTAGACCTGAGACAGACTAATTTTATCCCGGAAAATCAAAAATTTTGTATCTACACATACCTGTGAGTTGATTTTATATTTTTTTGTAGG
Source organism: Hipparchia sbordonii (assembly GCA_038048805.1). Lineage (NCBI taxonomy): Eukaryota > Metazoa > Arthropoda > Insecta > Lepidoptera > Nymphalidae > Hipparchia > Hipparchia sbordonii. The sequence goes on from CM076113.1 coordinate 4,136,614, forward strand.
TATTCCAAAACTGGCAACACGCACAAATGCAGCTGACGAAGCGGAGAGAGAACAAAGCCAAAGCCGACCTGGCCAACCGTCCGGACAAGATTGCTCAAGCCTCCACTGAAATTATCGAGGTACTTATGCCGAGGGTTTTTCAACTTTTCAAGGTTCTAGAGTTTAAATTAGCCCAAATCACAAAAAAGTTAAAAAAAAATAATAATCCTATATTCATATCTAAGTGATGGAAGCTGTGGTAACAATGTGTATGGACGCACAAACATATGGCTGTTGGTCTATCTGTCCGTCCATCTATCTGTCAGCTAGCTAGATCTCAAGAAAAATAGTAGTTAAAAAATCACAGAATGTGTGTAATATACATCACATAAATTTCAAGTATTGCCGTTATAATGACTAATAATAATGAAAAATAAGTTAAAAATTAAAGAGAGTCTCAATACCCGTACAATAAATTTTAATTTAAATAATTGATGTTAAATCTTGTACGATGCTACTGAACCCTTCGTGTGCGGATGCGACTTTCACTTGGCTAGTTTGTAGAGAATCGAATAGCTAAATCGTCGCCATTGTTTCAGTGGGAAGCAAAAGTAGAACGCGGTCAGCAAGAGTTCGACTCAATCTCGCGCGTCATCAAGAAGGAGTTAGAGAGGTGGGAAGAAGTGCGGCTGAGCGAACTGCGAGCTACGCTTCTTCGCTATCTCGAGGAGCATATGAAACACCAAGCGCAGGTATTACATCCTATCTATATCTTCCTACTAAAATTATAAATGCAAAAGTTTATAACGATCGTTGCCTAGAAATTTAAACAGCTGATCTTACATCGCTAAATTGTTAAATATTGTCATTTCTGCTTTTTCTATTAAAATCAAATTCTGATTCACGATTCGACGAAAAAAAAATGTCAAAATCATGAAAAGACAGATGAAAAATTTTAATGCTGAGCGACTCCCTGGTGGTTTTAATTTTCATTAGGGTAACCCTTAGGGCCGATCTACATCAGAATGACAGCGGCCGGCAGGGGCGTGGCGACCACTTTCAGTGTGAAATAATTTTAAACTTTATCTACATTATCGCTAAAGACCAGTATCGCTTGAAAAGGTCACGCGGTCGCCCGCGGTGACGCGAGGCCGCTCGCGTCGACGTGAGCGACCACGCGGCGTCAAGCGATACTGGTCTTTAGCGATTATGTAGATAAAGTTTAAAATCATTCACACTGAAAGTGCTCGCCGCGCCGCTGCCGGCCGCTGCCATTCCGTTGTAGATCGGTCCTTATGGCGGGTCTCCACCAAAGAAAAGTTGCTAACTTTTGTGTTGCCAACACGTGTTGGTGACAAAAGTTGACAACTTTTATTGGTGGAGACGACGTGTTTCCAACTTTTGTCGGCAACAAATGTCGGGAACCGTGTTTCCGTTTTTGGCGGTAAACATCAAAGAAAGCGTGTTGCCAACATTCATGCGCTCGGTGGATACGCTTGTTGTAAACATTTAGTTGAAACAGAAACATGTCTGACTCTGGACGTATTAATGTCACTGAGGGAGACAGCTAGTTGTGAACTAAAAATGTTTCTCAAATTGTTGGCGACTTTTTCGTTTCAGTGGAGACACAAGTGAAACAAAAGTTTCTAACTTTTAGTAGACTTCCTAAATGTTGCAAACACAGAAGTTGCCAACAACTCCGGTGGAAAGCCGCCATTACACTCTTGTTGTTGACTGAAATAAATCCTTATTCGCAGGCGATTCGATACTGGGACGCGTTCCTGCCGGAGCCGCGCGCGATCAAATGAGTGCGGGACCCACGCCGACCGCGGGCCTGCCTCTAACCAACCACGCCAAAACACACCTTAGCACCTACTGTTACGTGTCATTTTATCGTGCACCGTTCAAGGCAGACAGAGGCAGTAAGCAAATTTTATAGAAATTGGAAAAATTATTATAAACAACCAACGAAACTTATGACTTTTTCAGATTTTTGGTTTTTTTTTTTTCATTTTTTCTTTCGCATTTAATAATTGTGTTATAATGCCCTTGCATAATAATCGCGCTGTGCAATATTAGCAGCTGAATAAAAGAGATGGAGTCAGATAGTCGTATGTTATATATACATATGACTATGCATCATATTATATAGTCATATTTATATTGTATATGCATAATGCATATGACTATGCATCTGTCTCTTTCCCACATAGCTGTTTCTCTAGACAGGAATTTATTACCAATCTGAAGTTTTAAAACCGAAACCCGTGCAATAATGCTACTATTCTATTGTATAAAATCGCTGAACTAAATTGATATGTCTTAATAGTGCTATCCTTTTCTCAATATTCTTTTCATTGATAGCATTATATAGAGCTGTCAATTTAGTTTAGTGGTTATGTACAACAAAACTAACACCAATGTTACAGTAAAGTGAACCTTAAATGCATTGTTTTAAAGACGTTTACTCTGTTATACCAAAATCAATTTCGCTAGGGATATTTTGGATTCCAAAGTTAATTCACCTTGATCTGCCTTGAACGAATGCACATGACGCTAGTAAATGAATTGTCACATTTGTTGCTGTCATTTTTAATGTATACGTTAAGATTTATTGGTAGCGCTTTATAAGGTGAGTCGCATCACATTTTGCTGTCAATTTTTTTTTTTTTTTTACAACTAATAGTATAAATGCGATGAAATAAAAAAAAATAGATGTAGCACTAATTTGTTTAGCAATTGCCGCTTTTTATTGATACCCGCAACATATACATCAGTCTTTATTCCCGAGTTAAATACATTGAGCTAATTGTGGTGCGGCACGCGCTTGTGTGCGCTAACCTTTAAGATAATATTTTTGCTAACATCCAGTTTGCCACCTTTCAACGTTTTATTATTTGGGACTTTGTATGCATTTTAATTTTAAAATGATCTCCGAGAGTAATTTGTAAATAAGAGATGATAATGATAATAATGAAATATGGTGTCAAAACTTGTGTAAAACTTAACCAGAAAACACTAATCCAGAAAAAAATATTACGGCAAAGACGCACATAATCTTTAATCGTTTGAAAATATTATGATAATATAAAGAGTATTTATTTAAGGACCTCATACAGCATACTAGTGATAAATAATCTCATATTAAAGGGTAAAAGACTCGCTAATCTAAGCGAAAATATGAGATTTCATTTTAAAAAAAAGTACGTACATACTTATCTATATATTTAAACGCATTCCAGCCCTGGTAGCATGGGCGGGAGAAATTTTATCCCCGGGAAAAGGATAAAACGTTTATCCCCTCGCTTAGCTTTATCCACCCGTCGAGCATGGGCACAGCGGTGGAAATAACATTCAGTGGATATACTTATAGAAATATACATCGCCTTCTCCTCTGTAGCCATGCTTTAGCATAGGGAAAAGATAATTTTATCCCCTGTCAGTGGATAAAATCGGGGGATAAAACTTATATCTCCTGCCCATGCTACCAGTGCTGGATTATTAAAAACATTATCAAAATAAAAAACTAAACTATCTGTACTGTGCGTCTTTTTGTAATACAAAAATGTATCTATATAGGCTGTGTCTTCGATAAAATATAATACTTAGAGTAATTTCATGTTAACAAGTCCGACTGATTTTCGTCTGATTTCCGATACGTTTTTCATTGTCCCTACAAGATTATTATTAGTTGAACATTTGTTATATTATGTATAGGTATGTGTTAAGTGTATTCATCTAATATACTGTTCGCTCACTATACAGACCGCACCCGCCCACCGCAATGCATTCTTCAGTACAAATATCGTTTATTGATTTCGAGTATCGAAGCCTGAAGCACAAACAACGTCGACTAAAATGAAACCTAAGTTGTTTAGGATAAATCTGGGAGACTGTCTAAAAATGTTTGCTACAATGTCACTGTCGTAATCGCCTCTGCTCGACACTCTTCCAGTTTCACTGTATTCATCTACATAAATCTACATACATACATCTACATGTATGAGGGAATCGAAGCTTCGAAACAAGGAAATCTAGATTAATTTTGCCCTTTTATAGTTTATCAGTGGTTCGAGATGTCCGAACTATGCTAAGCTTGCAGTAATGAATATGCGTTTTGATTGGGTAGTATAGTAAATCATCCTATTGTAAAATGCGTTGCGGCAAGCTCTCGCGGGCTTCTGCTGTAATGTGCGATCAGTATCACGTACACGTATAATTAATTGTGTATAGTTAAATTTTACGTTATGATATAATATAAGCAAAGGGTAGCAGATTGTAAGAATTTTATGCTCATAACCATCGATGTCTCCACGAACGTTATGCGTCCAACTTTTAAGTAGGTATTTCCAGTACTGTAAAATGCGATGCTACAATGTACGATCAATTTAATTGTTCAGAATTTTTTAATGTTATATTTCTTTCTATAAAATGGGAATAAATTGGTCATAAGATAAGCTAACGTAACTCGACATCTGTAATCTGATGCTAAATTGCTACGGTTTTTTGTAACAATAACGGAATTGTTAAAAAATAAATCCATAGAAATTAGGAAAATGGGCGTTTTACGAAGAAAAGTGTAGATGAATTTTGAATTTTAAATCAATAAGTATAATTGCGTTCTTTTCACAGCCTCGCTTTCAATGCACAACTCCATTTTGCAATAAAAATACTTACAGAAAATTAGTTAAAAAAAACAATAAAGTTAAAACAGTCGATTGTTTTTAACTTGTGTCATCGAAACATAAGCTCTTATTTAATAAATCGGGAGTACGCTAGGACTAAGAATATATTGGTGCTAATTCAGCTGTATACAAATGTTTAAAACTAACTTGGTGATGGTGAAATAGGACCTTAAATGTAGATATTTTTTAATATTTATTTATTCTGTACCAAAAATTAAGCTAAAACACAAAAATAGAAAGGATATGCAAAAGGACAGCCCATTTCTAAGGAAGAGATACTTTCAGAAGCCCTCAATGAGATTAAAATATTGCAGAGGAGCATTAATAATTACACTTCTTCTTCTTCTTTTTCAACTTATAGACGTCCACTGCTGGACATAAGTCTCTTGCATAGACCTCCACAGAACTCGGTCTTGCGCCGCCTGGATTCAATAATTACACTAATATTCTACAAACAATAATTTGCTGTATGAAAAGATTTGTGTACATCGGGAAATAGCACCATTATTTTAAACGTACGTCCAAACTATGAATTTGTACGACCCATAATAACGTTAAATAATTATGTTTTTGTTATATTCTATATTTTTTACATTTGTTTGTTATCTAAAACTGCGTATTATAATAAAATTATGTGTTAGGAAATGTATTCCAATTTAGATAAGCTAAAATAAGATTTAGCCAGAGTATTGAATTAAGAGAGGTAGACGTTAAGCATTTAAAAAGTACTACTTAATATTGTCTATTATTTATTCAAGAGGAAAATCAGATTTTTGAATTTGTTATCTGTAGAAATTGTGGAGCTGAGACAGAAATTAATGAAAACCCTCAAAAGACTAGAATCCAGCCTGAAATATTGTTTACCTTTGTTTGGAATTGGAAAGTGATAAAATTCGTGCACATGTAAACGCGCGTCAGACGTATGTTGGCAGCTATGTGGTTGGCTACAGTGTAACTATCAGGATCAGTTTTTTTTTTTTAAAGAAAATTAGCCAACCTGAAGTTGACTAATATCCTCCTATCCCCTCCAAATAAGCGGAAAGCTTGTGTTAGGAGTGGGTACGACAATAGTGCAACGGGTGGGATTCGAACCTGTGACCTTACAGTTTTCAGTCCGCACCTTTAACCGTTGGGTTACTGAGGCTTCAATTGGCTGGTACTCGCAGTTACCCAGTACCTTATTGGTTAAAATGGAATAAAAAGGTGAAATGAAGACTCGTTGGTCTAGTGGTTAGCAAGTTCTACTGCGGATGACGACGTCCCGGGTTCGATTCTCTGGTCGGGCCAAAAAATGTATTGGGTTTTTCTGTCAAGAAATTCTCAGTACTAGCCCGGAGTTAGGAAGTTGGCGATGAGTCACCCCCGTGCCTCGGAGAGCACGTAAAGCCGTCGGTCCTGCGCCTGATCTTTCCGGTCGTATCGGATTTCCGTCCCATCAATCATTCAGTGAAATAGGTAATTGCGATTATCACAAGCAATAATTTTTAATCAATTTTCAACGCTTTACGGACGTTAATCGCGCGCTTTAAGATACTTGTGCGCATATTTTGTCATACATTCTGTTTTACTTGCAACTACAACAACAGTTAGTAATTTTCCTTAACAAGTAGTTTTACAACTACTTGTCAAGGAAAAATTGATTATGCTTCATACCTTATCCTATCCTAAATATTGAAACCGCGTGCAAGCAAAACATATATATTAAGAAAGTTGCAAACAGCATAGTTTTTACTTATTTATCTCTCTCTCTCTCTCTGCAGAAAAGTAGCAATTTTTACAAACCATGACATAATAAAATATGATTTGAATGCTATGCTCGGTAGTCGGTATCTAAGAATACAGCACTCTGGTTAAAAAGTAAAATAATTTATACACATTAGGTAGTACGAATGAAAATCTCGAGTCTAATGTATTCATTATTTTTATATTGCCAAATATATATAGTGGTAATTTTAAACATAACGGGAGAGATAATTCTAAATAATGTTGGTTTCGAATTATAGAAATTGTACTTTATTCCAATTAAAAATTATTATTACTTGAAATACTTCTGTTGTTTTATTTAAAAAGTCGGATGTTTCCAGTTAAGTATACTTACCATACTTTTACTTACCATAAAAAAAGTTACATCAAAATTAGCTCCTTTATTGGTTCCTTCTTTTTTAGGGTTTCGTACTCAAAGGGTGCCAACATTACCCTATTACTAAGGGCCGATCTACACCGGAATGGCAGCGGCACAGCGAGCACTTTCAATGTGAAATAATTTTAAACTTTGTCTACATAATCGCTAAAGACCAGTTTTGCTTGACGCCCGTAGCCGCACGGCTGCTTGCTTCGACGCGAGCGGCCACGTGACCTTTTTGAGCTTTTCAAGTGATACTGGTCCTAATATCAAGGAGACAATCTCTAAAATCTAGGATCTTTTGTAAGGGTAGTATAGGGTAGGTAGGAAGATTTTACTTTGTACTAATACTAGGAAATAAGGATAGCAAGTGAGCACGAAAATTTCTATTCTAAAGCAAAACTGAAAAATCTGTAAATATTCTTTATTCTTAATTTAGTTATTCATATCTACTACAATCATACTTACTAACTTAACTCTAATAAATAAAAAAACACAATTTACTTAAGAACATAATCTTCTGGGTATTCCATGACTTTGGGGTACTTTTTGACTTCCTCTTCTGGAATATGATCAAGCCGTTTAGGAACTTGACGCAATTGACGTATTTGGCTTGACACATTTTGCATTATGTCCTCAGGTACCTCCTCGCCCGGATAAATGAGTAACCTCTGCATAGTGTGACGCCGCTGTAGATTGCCTTTCATTGCTCTATACACTGCCTTCTTAATGATCTGAAATTAACAAACAGTAAACTTTTAGTGGAGTTGTACAATTTTAGCTAGAGTCAAAAAGAGAATGGTTGTTGCATTAGAGGGTGCTACTGTGCTTAATTGACTAGTATGTACCACGGTAAATCTTTTAGTTGGAGACACAATCTATGCAACTGGATCGAAATATGTATCAACATTTCCAACTAAAACAATTAGAGCAAAATCCCAGGCCTGCTAGACCTTCCTCATTTTCTAATAAATGAAATTGATTTGATTAAATGTATTCAATTACATAGTGCTAATATCTACTTTGGAGGTGCACATACCTGCTAGCTTGAGCAGGCGGCCAGTTAACAGATATCAGGTGCTAAAGGTACTTTTTAAATTCTAAGTGCTGATTTTTATGTATGTTTGAGAGAATATCTTTAACCACTTATAACGATGTCGCCAGACAGTTCTAGACGAGACCAGACGCACTAAAGTTCGCAAAAAAATATCATAGCGTAAAATATGAGTAAGCCGTGTATACTAACCATAGTAGGATCTTTATTGTGGACTTCCCAAGCTAGGGTCCATGTTGCACCACCGGGGTAACCAGTATGATGGAAATAGGCGCGTTGGCGCCAATCGTCACCACGGAGGGCTATGTCTCTGCTATTGATGCATACCACCACATCACCACAGTCATTCATTGGGTGGTATATGGGCTTATGCATACCCATTAAATACTTCTTTATAACACTTGCAGATTGATATGGGTCCTGCCATTTACAGTCAAATATGTGCCAGGTGCGCGCAAAAGTGGCCCATTGCTGAAAACGTAAACATTTATTCACTAATTTGAGAATTAACGTAGTTTATCATATTAATAATGTTGAAAATATTTAAATAATTAAGTTATATCCAGGTTATATCAGTATTTAATTGCTTACCTGGACTCGCTTCGCTGCAGACATTGTTATGTTTATGTAATTTTAATCTCTAATTTCAATCTTATTTATTTCTGGATGTTAATTTTAAATTAAAAAAAGCAAAAGTCGAGAAGTTTTAAAATTTGAAAATATTAAATAACCTAAAAAAAATCTAGTTTGTGACATATGTCACAACTCACAATTACTGTCACAACAAAAGGGTTATCAAATTGTGACAGATACAATAAGTAGGTACCTACATAGAGGAAAAATAGGTACCTACTTTCCGATTCCATGTTAATGTACAAATCACACAAATGTAGTAGGTAGGTTCTCTTCCTATGGTATAGAAGGAGACACTCTTAAGGGGTCCCGAGACGAGCAAGCAGCTTGACGTCAAGCACGTAGATTTCTGTTGCTTGCTCCAACAGCTTGATACGCCAGTTTACGCCTGTCAAGCGGCTTCATCAAGCAAGACGTATTTTTCCGATTTTTCCTCATGTCGAGCCCGATTGTCCGTGTTGGTGGTCAAACAGAAGTGATTTTACCGACTGTGCCAAATGGATTCAAACAAACGTAAAGCATTGCTAGCTCTTGCATTAGCTTTGAGTAATGAAAAGAAGAAAAAGAAACGTATTTGGTGTCAAGAATGGTACAAATTAAGAAGTCGCTTTACTCATGAACATTTGCAAAGAGTACTGCAGGCTACGGCACCAAATGATTACAAACATTTCCTTCGAATGGATGATCGTACCTACGAAACATTGTTGGGTATGGTTGAACCTCTCATAAAAAAAACAGACACAAACATGAGGCAAGCTATCTCTGTTAATCAGAGATTGTCTGTAACATTGAGGTTTTTAGCCAGTGGAATTGATTTGCAAGAATTGAAGTATACATGTGCTATTCATCCTCGCACTCTAGAACTAATAATAATGGAAACATGTGAAGCAATTATAACTATTTTAAAAAACCATATTCAGGTAAGAAATTATTTATTATTGGAAATATAATCAACATTGATAGATAGTTACATACATTGTTTTTTTTAAACAATGTATGTAACTACCTATCAATGTTTGAGTAGGAATAAGTAAAAATTAAAAACAAGAATAATTTTTCAAATAATTGGTAGCAGAAATTAGCTCCTCGCTGACTCGCTGACCGCCTGGCTGAGTGTCATTTATAATCACTTCGCTGTCAACGTAATCAGCAACAGAAATAAACTCTACTTCTCTGGCAGGAATGCCTGGTTGGGTATCATCAATCCTTTCTGAAGTTGACTTTGATTGGACATATCCTTCTGTTCTTGAGGATAATATATGAGATGTAGTCTTACGTGGTGCAAAATTTGAAGGAGAATTAATAGGCATTCGAAATTCTTGTGGTTCTGGAGATGCAGAATACTTGGAATGTGATGAGTAAATCAAATTAGGTGTTCTACTGCTATTAACTGATGAACCGTCAGGTAAAAAACTCACACCGTTTCTAGTGAGTGAACCCATTTCACCTTCAAATAATACATCATTTATTATTTTCTTAGCAAAACGCTTTTGAGTCTCTGACAATTTTTTCAATTGTACGGCCCAAGCCTTTGCTATAATCTCGTCCTCATCCTCGGGTTTATTAAAATATGATGACGCCACTGACATTAACTCCAATTGTATATCATCACGACTTTTGGCCTTCTTCTTTTTTTTTTGAATGCTCTCAGTACGACGACCGCTATCAGTCTCGGACTCAGACACATCCTGTAACAATGAATTATTCTTTTATTTCAGATTCCCAGAAATTCAGAAAATTGGAGACAAATTGCGGATCAGTTCGAAAATCAATGGAATTTCCCGCATTGCATTGGCAGTGTGGATGGAAAGCATGTCGAAATAGAGAAGCCAGCAAATTGTGGATCCTATTACTATAATTATAAGGGCACGCACAGTATCGTTCTAATGGCAATCGTAAATGCTGATTACGAGTTCATGATGATTGATGTCGGTGCTAATGGAAGAATATCTGACGGTGGAGTTCTTAAAAATACCGAATTTTGGCGCCAATTTTCAAACAATCAATTGAATATTCCAGAACCAATGGAATTATCATCAACCTCTAATAAAAAAATACCCTTTGTATTTATTGGTGATGAAGCTTTTCAGTTAACACCAAATTTTATGAAACCCTACAATAAAGCTATTTTGACAGATGAGAGGAGAATATTTAATTATAGGCTATCTAGAGCACGCCGAGTCGTAGAAAATGCTTTTGGTATTCTATCATCTCGCTTTAAAATATTTAAGAAAGCTATTCCTATGCCTCCAGAGAAAGTCCGTAAAATGGTAATGGCATGTTGCTACTTGCACAATTATCTATCAAAGCAAAAAAGATACATTCAACGAAGTGACGTTGATGTTGAAGACACTTTAAGTGGTACAATAAGGCCAGGTTTATGGAGACAAGAAGACAGACAACTTTTGCCTTTGCAAGGTTTTAGAGGTAATTCGGCCAGAGACGCAAAGCAAGTCAGAGATGATTTTTGTGAATATTTTAATACGAATGGCGCAGTGTCATGGCAAGATAAATGTTTATCCTAATAAAATTGGTTTGCTTACTATCAAATAAATAAAAAATTAAAATACTGCTATGAAAAGTTCCTCTTTTTAACTTACCTGTGAATTTATTGAATTATCGGTATCCGCAATATCCACTGAATCAGCTAGGAACATCAATTCATTAAAGTACCAGAGTTTTGGTACATATATTTCATCCGAACCAGCACCCGACCTCATAGATAATTTCTTTTTATTTAATTCTCGGTTGAAGTTTGTTCTTAATATATTTATTTTCTTCTTCAAGTCATCTTCTGTGTAATTTGGTTTTAAAACTTTTAAAGCATTTGTTATGCGCAATAAAGTTAATGCTTTTTTATTTTTGTCATAGTAAAATTGTGACTTTACTTTCCATAGCTCTGGTGCGTCTCGGTATAAGGATATTAATAATAATAGAAATTCTTTTTCGGCCCTTTGTTGGCTATTTTCAAAGTCTTCACTGTTTGACACAGCATCGTCCTGGTCGTCCGCCATGATTGCTACTGAAGTACTGACTGAGTGACTGAGCTATGCTTGATCAAGCTACCAGCGAACACTGTCAAAACGTCGCGTCAAGCCGTCTCGTCAAGCAAAAAATATAAAATCACATCAAGCGCGGATCAAGCACGTAAATGCTTGACTCAAGCATCAATCCAGCGTTGTAGACGGTCAAAATGCTTGACGCAAGCTAAGATCTACGTGCTTGACGCCAAGCTGCTTGCTCGTCTCGGAACCCCATTAAAGTGCCCATAATTGGGTCTGCCACACTATATAGGTACCTATCCTATGTATTTTGCATTATGTGAGCTCAACAGCAGCTTTGCCAGTAATTCTGGAATATACTTTGTGGTTCCACCTCAGAATAAGAGTAGCTACTTTTTATCTTTATGGGTTCCCGCCAACCTCATTTTCAAATTATGATTTCATGAAATATTACCTACCTACCCTACTTCTATTTTTACCAGTCTCCGGAGTGATTACATTCTCTTTGCCAGTCTCCCGGAAGCATTTGATCTTGAGAGTATTTGCACTGAGTTTATAATCACTCCGTGTTTTAGATAGAAATGCCACAGAATAACTTGTATATATACTAAGAGAAATGCGTCTTCTTCGAATGTTATAAAAAATTAAGAAAATTACAATAAAACAAAATACCTACCAATTACCAAAATAAAGTAGGTTTTAGATACCTAAATTTTAGTCTTATTCCTGTTAAATATTCAAATTTGGAAGAGGTTGTAATTACATAAATAAATAATTTGAAATGAAAAAACAAAAAACATTTTAATCGTTTTATTTACATGTGCATAAAAATTGTGAATAGTTATAAAGAATTTATAACACAATTATGTTATATTATTTTAGTATACAAATAAAAAGAATATTTAATGCAATAAACAAATGCTTATTCAGATAAATGCAAGTCCTTTCTCAACATATAGGCTGTTACATGCATCATGAAAGGTTCATTTTTCAAGAAGTTCTCTATAGTTCTCTCTCTAACTTCCTCCCAAGCGTAGAGATCTCTGTACAATGGTCGTACATATTTCATTCGGCCTTGACTATTTACAAATGACAGTGCATCGTCAATTTTTGTTTCGTCTTTACTCCTTATACACAATCTGAGCCACCTGTATTCTATTTCACAGTTTTTACTTGTATCGACTTTGTATGTATGTCCCACGTTGCGAAGTTTTTCCAATGGCAATGGGTTTTGCTCGATCAAGGTTTGAAGAAGGTTGATAATCTGGTGCGGCGAGAACGCCATTACATCCCGGTAAACCAGTTCAGAGTCTGGGTTATTTATTATTTCCACTACTTCTTTTACTGCTTTAGTCTTTGTTGTGTCATAACTAAAAACAAAAAATATTCGTATTAGACACTTATAGTATAATATAAATAGAAACGTTTTTCCCCCGAAGGGTAAAAAACGTATATTTAGGTTTCAGCCGAAAGGCTTGACCCACTGTGAGATAACCCTTCAGAACATCAGCGCCATCTAGTAGTTCGTAACGAAACAACCCGAGCCTTTGACGGTATTAGTCTGTGTTGGCTCAGTGTTTGGTGGAGGGGAGTCAGCGCACAGGCAGGCGGTGCCGGCCATTTTAATTTCAGTACCGATCCAAGAATCGAAGCGAGGAGAAGCCGGTAAGGTATTAAGTGGTGGGTCAAGCCTTTCGGCTGAAACCTAAATATACGTTTTTTACCCTTCGGGGGAAAAACGTTTCTATTTAGGTGTTCGAGCCTTTAGGCTTGACCCACTGTGAGATGTTTAATATCTGCCGGCGCTGACTTTGCGTACTGTGAATATGTTCCACTTTGTGGAATACGTAGAGGCTATGTAAGATTTGGGAATATAAGCGGAAAATAAAATATTATTTTCTTAACAATCATTATAATCTTCCATCATAATTACTAACATAATGAATCAGTTTAATTTATACTTGTTAACAAAATCACAGATCCAATGCTAAATTGTCAAAAATAAATCAGACATTGCATGATTTGCAGTAACATTTCTTGTGCTAGCCTCTACTTCTTTAAAGTAGTGTTTCAAGAAAGTTGAGCTGCTACGCCAATTACCTCTGCGTAGCACCTCATCAATATCAAGGTTCTTATTGACCCAGTTGTCTGTAGCAACAGCTGATCTGAAGCTGCCAGGAGAGCCTTTGATTTTAGCATCTTTCAGAATTAGTCTTAACCAGCCTGCTATAACAGATCTAGATGCTGCTTTGACTCTGTTCCGAGTAGTGATAAATAAATTTTTCAAGGTTGGGTCTGCTTTCCTTCGTTGTTCTGACTTATTTATCAGTTTTGGTATCCAATAGCAGAGGTCAAAAATAATCTTATCACTCTTCGACAGGCACCAACCTGACTGCCGATAATTTGCATTGTCCGTTTTTGACCCAAAAGAAGGCCAAAATATGATTTGCTCTCTAGTAATCTGACAGTGTTCCGCGTCAATGTGGAGCAACGTCAAGTCGTGAACGCGACGACCCGTAGCGAGAAGTAGCAACGCTGCTACGTGTTGTGAAATCTGAAATAAGCTGGAATCGTCGATTTTCCTCTGAGCGATCCAATCGACGAGATCAGTTACATTCCAAATGTTAGAGCATGGTTTAGGGGGGTACTTCAATAAAATTGCTTTAATGGTTTTCTTCACTAAAGGATGCTCACTTAGGGGAGACGTGTTAATAGGCTTTGAGAATGTAGCAATTGCTGACTTATGGACAAGTATAGTTTTTGGGGCTAACTTTTTAACGTCATGAAGGTGAATTAAGTATCTAGCTAGGTCGCTAGGACTTGGCGTTTTCGGAGATACATTATTGTCTAATGTCCATTGTAACCATGTTCTCCAAGCCGGCCGGTAGGTTTTCAATGTGGATTGTCTCCAGGCGGATTGTAAAAGAGCGCGTTCCGATTCGCTCCAATTTGTTATCTCATTGGACCAGCCCGTACTTTCCATACCTCCAAAGACAAGTTCTGAATGTTCCGAGGCGGTAGCTTGGTTTGTAAGTCCTGAAGGTGGTCCTTTAGATTTTGGATTTTGTAGGGAGGGCATAATGCCCTCTTCTTCACTTCGGCTCTCCAAAATGCTTTCTCCCACTTCGGTACCACTAGGAGGTAGTGTCCTTGGGAGCCACTCAGATGTTGCAGCACTCGTGGAATTAGCGCTGGCGGCGGGAAGACCCAAGCCAATTTGTAATTCCATGGCCTGCTGAAAGCATCCGTGTATTCGCTCGCAACGTCCCTGTGGTCTTCGCTCACATACCTCGGAACTATTGCAGATGATTTGCTTGCAAATAGGTCGATCTCTGGTGTGCCCATCTTCTGAAAAATTTTCTTCCGGGTCGTTAGGTCGAGGTGCCATTCTTGAAGAGCTCTTAGCCGCGATAGGCTGTCGGCTAATCCGTTGTATCTGCCTGGTAGATATTTCGGGATTATGGTGATTTTGTGTTGCTGTGTTAAGTTCAAGATTCTTGCAGCAATGCTCAAGAGTTTTTGTGACTTCGTCCCACCCTGTTTCCTTATGTAGGAAGCCGCTGTTCTGTTGTCTGTTTGAAATAAGATTGTTCTCCCCGAGAACTCTTTTAATTTCACTCGAAGAACTTCGAATAAGGTCCATAATTCCTTTTGATTGCAATGCCAATGACTTTGAGAGATACTCCAGTGACCCGACAGTTTCTCGCCGTTTATTATAGCGCCCCACCCGACGTCTGAAGCATCGGTGGCTATGAAGATTGATGCTGGAGCGACTTGAATATTCGTTGTTTTTGTAATATTTCTGAGCCACCAGTTTAGTTCTTCTCTTACTTGTCTCGGCAACGGGTACATCTTGTATCTTTGTGTGTCTGAGAGTGATTTTGCTGCAATCTGAATACGTCTGCAATAGAGGAAGCCTAATGGGATTACATTAGCCGCAAAGTTTAGTTTGCCTAATAACCGCTTAGCGTCCATCCACCCCCATTTGTCTTTGGAGAGAGTATAAAGGATTGATTCTTTGATGTTGGATACTTTTGAAATGGGTAGAATTTTCTTATTTATTTTAGTATCCCAAATTAAACCCAGATATTCTATGCGTGTTTTTGGTTTCAGATCCGATTTGTCTGTGTTAATGTGCCAACCTAACTTTTTGAGAAACTGTACTGTACAACATGCCTGTTCAGCCAATATATCGGAATTCTGATTCATGAGCAAGAAATCATCTAAATAAACGATAACTCTGATTCCTTTTTCACGTAACAGTGATGCAACCCAGTTAGTAGTTTTACTAAAAATCGATGGGGCACTCGATAGTCCAAAAGGTAAGCAATTCATGTTGTAGATAATGCCATCAAACACAAAAGATAAATATCTTTTGTGTGACTCTTGGATGGGAATATGGTAGTATGCATTCGAGATGTCAATTTTTACTAAGTAATCCCCCTCTTGCACAGTCTGCGCTACCTTCGACAGGCTTATAAGTCTAAACTTTGGTGGTTGAACGTAGAAGTTTAGGTGGCGTAAATTAAAAATCAGTCTATGAGAACCGTTAGGTTTTTGTCTTAGGAAAATTGGCGACAAATAACCGGTTTTAAAAGTGTTAAGAGAAATTGCACCCATGTCTAGTAGGTTTTTGATTTGCTTAGACATTTCACATGAGGATTTAGGCTCATATGATTTGATATTACAATTAGAAAAAATTGTATTGGGTGGCCTTTTAACAAAGGGTATCCGGTAACCCCTTATAACGTTTAAAATTGTCTCCGAAGCTCCTAACGATTTCCATAGCTCAAAATTTAAGCTAAGTTGACCAGCTAGAAATACCTGCGAATTAGGATTTCCTTGTAGTGGTTTGGGTGGTCCTGGCTTTGTTAGTACTGGACGTACCGCTGTCTTGTTTTGAGCGAAAGTCACGAAAATTACGCTGTTTTTTGTTTTTGTGGCTATAATCTTTGTAATTTTTAGGTCCTTTTGAGGCTGAATTTTTCTTTCCAGTCTTATAATTGGAACTGGTTTTCTTTGGAAAAATCTTATGTGCCCCCCCCTGATCCTTTATCACTTCAGATAATCTTTCTTCTGAGAAAAGGTGAGTATCGGAGGGTGGTATGTCATGAAGAATATTATTCAGCACTTTGTTCGCCGGCTTGTAGTTCTCTCTACGGGCTTGAATAATTTCAGCCCTTCTGCCACACGAATATTGTAATAGCCCATCCGAAATTTTTTTGAAAAGGCTATCTGCGCCGAGCATATGATTTTGTATTTCCATACGGGTGTTGGCATCCATTTTTTGGCAAGCATCTTGGAAGGCTTTCCTTTGCAACAGTAACCCATAAGTTATGGCACCCAAGGTTAGGTCTGTTTTTTCTAATTGTGCTATTGAATTCCAGTTAGGTGTTATTGTTGCCAAGTGATTATTAACTTTAAGTGCCGAGAATACGGGAGTGACGTGGAACGTTTTTTGAACATCGGCGTATCTTATGTTCTTCCAGCCGTCTTCATTCAACCGTTGACACTTCCGACCTTGATCAACGAGGTTTGGATCTGCTTTCGCTAGTTTGGGTTCAGCCTCAGTGGTGCAAGGTGAAAAGTCACAATTGGGGATATTGCTGGCTGTTTTAAGAGTGGCCAGTTTCTTCTGGGCTTCAGCAATTTGTGCCATTAGTGCAGCTTCGCCGGATTCGGCATTCGTTGGGATGCCTAATGATACGTTTTCCTGAGGTTGCACATTCAGCGACGGGGCTCCAAATTCATCATCGGGTTCAGTACTGTCTGGTACTGACTCAAAGGACTCATCCAGTTCAGACGTACTTTGGTCGCTCTTAGAGGAAAAGGCTGAGACCCGAGTTGCGACGCTTTCGATCGCCTGAGTTTGCTTTGTCAGGAGATCCATCATTTTTTCCATGAATGAAAGCGTAACAGGAGCCTTGTTTGAATCTGACGATTCGTGGCGTGGTGTCTTGTTGCTGCGTGAGCTGATTGGAGATGTAGAGGTCCTTTTTTGTGGAGTGCTGCAGCTGGTTGTGGCTACATCTCTCGATGTTAGTCGTGGTTTCAGTAACCTTACTGTACTGATAAAATCTTCGTACGATTTAGTGTGAATCATTTCCATAATATTATGCGGAGCATATAGTAATGCCCTTCCAAAAGGCCATTCCAGCAATTTTCTTTTGATCAGGCGGTATTTCTTTTCAGAAAGGGACGCATCGCTTGGACAATAAGCTGTGGCCATCTCGGCCGTTGGGATTGCGAACCTTAGTTTTGCCTCTATGCGCGATGATATTTTTTCGCCAAACAAATCCGAATAAGTGAGGTCTTGCACCTCCCACAACTTCCAACCTTCGGGATAGTTGTCTTCGATAACTTGAATAATTCTATTGAAGAATCCTTTTTCATCTGGCGATACTGGCCTGAGACACAGTTCTCCCATGGTTGTAGTTGCCATGATCTGAAAGGACAGCAATAACATCATATGAGATGAATTTTGCTAATAACCACTTGTAAAGGTGACAAAGTATCAGAATGGTGCTTGTTAGTCGATGCGACGACGTATCAATTGATACGACCAAGCGACATATTGAGACGACTGAGCGCCTGAATCGATTTGATTGGGAGTCTTATTGATGTTACCGGACGTCTCGATCGATGTGACCGGACGTCTCAATCGATATGACCGGACGTCTCAATCAGCACGATCGGACGTCTCAATCGATACGACAAAAAGTCTCAATCGATACGACTGACAATGGAAAACCTTTCCCTATGTCATGGTGCTATACTGTCATCGCCTAAGATAGGTGACAGCTCGTCGTTCATTGCGAGACGACAAGAGCTTCATAATAACATTATGAAGTAGTTCGTAGCATAAACTACGAAGGTTTTGCACCAGCTTACATGAGTGATTTCCGTATCAAACTACGGACACCTATGTAAGAATATTTATTTGTTAGTTATTAATGTATAAACTTACATTTGAATAACTCTGACTGACGACGCTGAGATTCAAAAGCGTACTGAAATTAAAATGGCCGGCACCGCCTGCCTGTGCGCTGACTCCCCTCCACCAAACACTGAGCCAACACAGACTAATACCGTCAAAGGCTCGGGTTGTTTCGTTACGAACTACTAGATGGCGCTGATGTTCTGAAGGGTTATCTCACAGTGGGTCAAGCCTAAAGGCTCGAACACCTAAATAGAAGGTTTTGGTAACATACACAATTTTTTTATATTATGTACTTATAGTGAAGCAAAAATGTAATTTATTGAGGTTTGAGGAATGTGGTCTAATCTAAAAAAACTGTGGTGTGGCTGTTAAACAAAATAAAAACTGCATTCAAAATTTATAAGAACTCTTCTAAGGTCGCGCATATTGTCGTCGTTTGTTTAGATTAGAAAATCTAGCTATTTAAATGGATCTAGCTATTTAAATAGCAGAAAATTTAGCTATTTAAATGGAAAATCTCTTTTTTACTCTTTCGGTTTATTTCGGTCTTGATGAATCATCTGCACCGGGAAGCGTAGTGTTGACAGACCCGCCACTAAGTGGACTGACGACATCGAACGAGTCGTAGGGAGCGCTGGATTCAGGCGGCGCAAGACCGAGACCTGTGGAAGTCCATGTAAGAAAACCTTTGTCCAGCAGTGGACAACTATCGACGACGACATTGATAAAGAAGAAGAGTTTCATCGGTCAGTGCAGTGGAAGCTTAAACCATTTGAGATAGAATTTGGTCTACTTTCGAAATTCTACTAACAAGCCCTAGCAAAAAGAGAGATTGATTACAAAACTTACTCAGGAATTATAGTAGGCATTCCAGTTTTATACAGCCAGGTATCCCAGTCCACTTTCATCATGTTCGCATTGTCCTTGAAATAGTCCAACAGATAATTCTTGAACTGATAAGTGTCTATGGATTGTCTTTGGAACTTCTTGAGGTATGAACGCATGAACGGATCAAACACATCTGTAACGAAGGTTTTGTATTATTTTGGTTCTTAAAGTAGCAGTGTGGTGTGGCATGTCATGTTTTGACGACCTCCCTGGCGCAGTGGTGAGCGCTATGGTCTATAACTAGGAGGTCTCGGGTTCGATTCCCGGTGGGGGCAATTTAGGAATTTATAATTTCTAAATTGTCTCTGGTCTGGTGGAAAGCTTTGGCCGTGGCTAGTTACCACCCTACTGTCAAAGACGTGCCGCCAAGCGATTTAGCGTTAACATCTGTTAACAGATGATTTCGTATGGCGGAAGGACTGGAAGGATTATATTGATTCTGCAGGTTCCTCATTTTAAGACTTTTCCCTAGTAGAATAATTCACAAAATACATATATCGCCTTCTTCTCGTCTCGCGTTGCTTGTAGCCTTTAAAGTCTCAGTCATGCATCATGACTAAGTAATCGCAATATCTTATGAGGAATAGACAGCTATTGCCTATGTCAATAAAATGGGCGCTATATTCTCACATCAAGCGATTTAGCGTTCCGGCACGATGGCGTGTAGAAACCGATTAGGGGTATGGGTTGAATTTACACAGCTATACCCCTTCCAAGTTAGCTCGCTGCAATCTTAGACTGCATTGTCACTTACCATCAGGTGAGATCGCAGTCAAGGGCTATCTTGTCATCGAATAAAAAAAATGTATAGGTGTGGTAAGGTTGATGGTCGGATGGCGTAAGTTCTTGTCAACCAACAAAGACATAGAGCAATTTAGCATTCCAACATGATAATCATCACCCTAAATGCATCCACTGTTGGATATAGGCCTTTTCAAAGTGGCACCAACAGTTTTCAACACAATGGCATGTAGAAACCGATTAGGGTTATGGGTTCAATTAAAACTGCCATACTTCGAACTCCCACTTCAAAGTTAGTCCGCAACAAGTAGACTACATCGTCACTTACCATCAGGTGAGATCACAGTCAGTCATGGTATCGAATCAAAAAAAAAAAGACGTGTGGCACTCGGGGTCTGCCGCGGTAAAGCTATTGCATAGCATTTTTTATCAACGCCATCTAGCGGTGAGAGGAGTCCCGTGTCAGGTTATTTTCGTTACGGAATATCTGGATTCGGTCTCCACGCTCAAGGCCCGCGATAGAAGCTATGCAATAGCTTAAAAAATGTTTTTACTCACTAGGTCCTCCAGAGAGGTCTTCAAGGTAGCGTAAAAACAAAGAGCCCTTTTCGTACGGGACCCTTGAGAAGGCGTCGTCTGGACTGAAACCGTCTAACTTTATCACCAAGCTAGTAAATGGATTGTTGTCTCCTAATTCACTGTGCACCTGCAAAATAGATTTAAAAAAAATAGTTAATTACTTTGGGGTCCTAAGGGTAAAAACATGCCAAAGATGCCTTACTGTCATATCTACTATCAAGTGTTCTTATAAAATTCAAATTCAAAATTAATTTATTTCATGTAGGCTAACTTGTAGCTCTTATGACACGTCATAAATCTACCACCGGTTCGGAATGCAGATTCTGCTGAGAAGAGCCGGTAAGAAACTCAGCAGTTGCTCTTTTCAAAAAAATTTTTTTTTTTACAAAATTTGAAGAGTTCCCTCGATTTCTTCAGGATCCCAACATCAGATCCTAACCACATAATAAGTATACAATTTAAAAAAAAATCCAAATCGGTCCAGGTGTCTTCCAGTAATCGGGGAACATACATTAAAAAAAAACCGACAAATTGAGAACCTCCTCCTTTTTTGAAGTTGGTTAAAAATAGACTAACAGTTACTAGACGATGCCTGCGACTTCGTTCGCGTGGATTGAAATTTTCTGTATCCGCGGAAGCTCAATTTTACGGGATATAAAGTAGTTATTCCAAACCATAATCTACCTCTGTGCCAAATTTCAGCCAAATCGGTTCAATCGTTGCAGCGTGATTGATTAACAATATACACACACACGCATACACGGACGCACGCACGCACGTACGCACACATACACACACACAAACACACATACAAACTTTCGCCTTTCTGAACTATCTTAGGCAGCTGTGTCTCAACCTAACAAAACATGGATTATTGTATTTAACTAATGACCTTACTTCGTTAAATTTCATTTCATTTATAATATTAGTGTGATTTGACTTACGGTTTCACTAAGCTCTTGCAATCCGAGTAAACTCTCAAAGTCTCTGCTCCGCTTGGCCTCCACTGGGTCTGATATGAGCGACGCGGCGACCTTCCTCTCCAGATACACGGTGAAGCCCTCGTTAAGCCAGAAATGCTCAAAGTTCCTGTTCGTCACCAGGTTGCCTGTCCAACTGTGCATTATTTCGTGGACTATGACGTCAGCTTGACTCCTGTCGCCGGCCTGAAATAGTATTTATTTATTACTAGCTGATGCCCGCGACTTCGTCCGCGTGAATTTAGTATTTAAAATCCCGCGGGAACTCTTTGATTTTCCGGGATAAAAAGTAGCCTATGTTTTAATCCAAGGTATAATCTGTCTCCATTTTGCCGAAACCTTAACCATTAACATAAGGGGTTTCATAACCAATATAAGGATTTTTGAATGAAGTCCTAACAAATTGTAATATAAATACGAAAGTGCGTTTTTTGTTGGTTTGTCCTTCAATCACGCAGCAACAGAGCAACAGATCGACGTGACTTTTTGCATGGATATCGTTGAGGAGGAGAGTGACCTTTTATCCCGGATAAACAAAAGATTCCCATGGAATTTTTAAGACCTTAAACTCCACACGAACGAAGCCACAGGCAAAAGCTAGATTCAAAAATTAGATAGAAGCAAACATAACTTTTTGAAATTACACATTACACATGTATTTTGAATGGTATTTTTCGTGTTAGCATTTCTTTGTTCTTGTATTTGCAAAACAAATAAGAGCGGCAGTTTTTTCTGGTTTGGTTAATTATAAGAAAACAGTGTTGTTTTTCTTTATGAAACTAATTAATTTTTTTTTAAAAAACCAGATATGGGACAGACAATATTGAGATTATTATTATTGTGGTCAGACAGTTTTTTTCCTTACTTATACTTAATTTTTGATAAATCTATACTAATATTATAGAGCTGAAGAGTTTGTTTGTTTGAACGCGCTAATCTCAGGAACAGGTTAGAATTGAAAAATAATTCTTTTTGTGTTGGATAGTCTATTTATCGAGGAAGGCTTTAGGCTATATAATATCACGCTGCGACCAATAGGAGCGAAACATCAGTGAAAAATGTTGCAAAAACGGGGAAAATTATACATATTTGAAATACGAGTGAGTATAATCTTTTATAAACTTCTTAATCGCGATCATAAATAAAACAGAAATTGACGTGAACGAAGTCGCCATCAACAGCTAGTTTATATATATATGTCTTAAAATAAAGAAAAGAACAATAAAAAAGTTATATTGTCATAAAAATATGCAAATATTATAATATTAATGTTGCACAGTAAATTGTGACAATAGAACAAATAAGTAATTTTCACACAGCCGCGCCGTCACCGTATGCCCCAAGGTAAGTTTAAATTGATAATGCTATCAACAAAAATGTTAACAGTTCACTAAGCATATAAAATATATGATAATAGAATACACAATATTCATACTTAACCATTTAAATCAGTTATTTGAAAAAGAGTCTATGATAATAAAGTTTAAACCCCTACTTCACAAACATCAAGTAGGGGTCTCAAATATCAATCAGGGCTCTAGCAAGTCGTACTACGAATTACTTAGCTGCTACAAATTATATATAATTTTTACAACTTTCAATAAAGTAAGGGTCACAAACATTAAAAAGGGGTTCACCATATTATGCCCTATAAGGAAAGCACAAGCAAGTTTGTTTAACTGCGTCCGCTAGCCTAGCTGCTATCAAATACATATATTACATATACAACTCACCAATAAAGTAGGGGTCACAAACGTCAAGCAGGGGTTCTCCATGCCCCCGTAGGGAAAAGAAGGCGGTAGAACTAACAGGTCATACTGCGTCCACTGGTAGGGGCCGCAGAGATTCTCCGCAGCTTGCAGGTATGTCTCTGTTTCCGCGAATTCCCAAGCGCTTTTTTCTATTTCTTCTTTTTCCGACCATACGCGAGATCTGATAAAAAAAATTAATTATGTACTTCTTGTAGAGCCTGTTCAATAAATCAGTTGACATGGGTGAATGGAAAATAGGTTGTAAGCAACATTGTGACAGTCTTCGATGATTCAGTTTGATGATTTAATTAAAATGAATCTGATTTTAATTAAAAATGAACTATGCACATGTGAATGTGGAAAGGTGGAGTAAATGGAAAAAAGCAACTGACTTATTTCCATTTATTCCACCGCACCACATTTAATTTCACAGGCAGAGATTCTGTTAAAGAAGTAAAGTATTACACAGTTGGTGGCCTGCCAGCTTTACTTTGAACACTCTACCGGTGCCTGTCAAGTTTGGTAAACCATTTTCATGTTACTACGCCCAACTTCCTGCTCTCTAGCACTGCCATGACGATTGCGAGCAGGTAAGAGAGGATGGGCACTGGCTGGTGGTGTGTTCGTTGCCTCGCTGCGGCTGCATATGCTATGAACGATCATGCACGATCTCTATAGCTAGATATAGTACGGTCGCGGAACAGAAAGAATTTCGTACATTAACCTGTTACTACCTGTCTCTGTCACTCCCGCTTTAAAATAATGCGTCACGCTCGCACAAATGCAATGACCGCCGTCCTCGGGGATTGTAAACCTTTTACTTGCGAACCTAAGGTTTGTTTTTGTTTGCTTGTGAATTGAATTTAGGTAGTCTAGATCATAATGTAGACAAAACTGTACATTATTTCGTTATAACTGTGACAGGCGAGACGTCGTCGGAAAGTAGCCGATACAGAGAAATCGGATTTTGATTTTTGAATTTTGATTTTTTTATTTCTATGTAATAAGTTAATATAACTCGATTATAATAACTGTTTAAAAATAAATAATTTATTTTATAAGCTACTAATTTTTTTCTCCTTCAAATATTTTATATAAACCGCACTTAATAGAAAAATGTTTGTGACCACTGTCAGTAGGCAAAGAGGTCATTGTACGAAATTCTTTCTGTTCCGCGACCGCACTATAGCTCACCTGGGGCCCAGCTTCCTGCTCTCCAGCACGCCCACGGCGATGGCCAGCAGGTAGGATGGGATGGGCACAGGCTGGTGGAAGCTGGTGACATTGTTGGCCGCCTGGCCGCGTATGGCGCTCATCAGCACTGTGAACTCCTTGGGCGCGGTCACATCAGCTTGATACGTGAACTTGACGGCTGGCGTGTCTTGGCAGGGGAGGATCGAACGGGCGTGGATTGGCTACAAATATGAAAAAAAAAAATGTAATCGTGCCAATACATTTTTATAATATAAAGTAATAACATGTAAGTTTAAAAAAAAAAAGAAAATTTTTAAAACGGAAATTCACATAAGTACATGAAAAAAAAGTAATAAAAAAAAAAGTTCACAAAAAAGAAAAAAAAAGTACTTTACTAACATTTAAGTTACTTAAGTTTTAACCTCTGAATAGGTATTTTATTAGTCTTTGTTAAATTTGTTAATATACGAACTGCACCCATGTGTAGTAAGTTAACCAGAAAGTATAGCAAAAAGAAAATATGTCAAAAAAAAAAGCCATATTCAGTACCGACCTAGAACAGTCTCCGATTACCTTGTCGGAGGAAAAAAGGGAGGAACACATTAAAAAAAAAAATGAATTATAGGTCTACAAAATACATAGGTAAAGTACGGTCGCCGAACAGAAAGAATTTCGTACAATGACCTCTTTGCCTACTGACAGTGGTCACAAACATTTTTCTATTAAGTGCGGTTTATATAAAATATTTGAAGGAGAAAAAAAATTAGTAGCTTATTAAATAAATTATTTATTTTTAAACAGTTATTATAATCGAGTTATATTAACTTATTACATAGAAATAAAAAAATGAAAATTCAAAAATCAAAGTCCGATTTCTCTGTATCGGAGTAACTACTTTCCGACGACGTCTCGCCTGTCACAGTTATAACGAAATAATGTACAGTTTTGTCTACATTATGATCTAGACACCCTAAATTCAATTCACAAGCAAATAAAAACAAACCTTAGGTTTGCAAGTAAAAGGTTTACAATCCCCGAGGACGGCGGTCATTGCATTTGTGCGAGCGTGACGCATTATTTTAAAGCGGGAGTGACAGAGACAGGTAGTAACAGGTTAATGTACGAAATTCTTTCTGTTCGGCGACCGCACTATAGTAGTACTATTTCATAATTTATGTTTTATGTACACCTTGGTTTTTACTGTGAGCAGACTGCATAATTGCACTCTTTTTTTTAGCGAGCAAAAAAACAGGCAGGTCACCTGATTTAACCCTGTTAAGTGATTACCGCCGCCCATGAACATTTGTAGCACTTGAGGCACCACCATATTGGATGCATTTGGCTTGGCACTCGGTATGACTGCAGTCCATCAGTCAAGGAAGGTTACTATTCAAAAGCACTTGTAAAAGTTTATTTGAATAAAAACTATTTCTATTCTGTTATATTCTATTATAGACACACTATCTTCTGCCCAGACTCAAGGCGTAATTAGAAGGAGACTGTAAGGACGTATTATATGCATCGGTTAAGAGAAGGGATAACAGATGGACTACGGAAATTACAGCTTGGTGTCCACACTATAATAGAAAAAGAAAAAAACCAAAAAAAAACGATAGATGGAGAGACAATATTGTAGAGTTTGCAAGCCCTCTTTGGCATTATAACTAGGCTTGTAATAATTACAATATTTGCATCTCAGTATTACTTTAAATTCAAATAAGGTTGAGCGAAGCAATGGTTGGATCATGCGTCATGCTCGTGAACGGGTGCCACCAACGGGAATGGGTCTGCTTTGGCTGCCCATCTTGACATGCGTTGGATTGGTGTACCTACATAGGCATTTTTGCATTTTTGAAGCTTTATTGTGGAAGCACTGTATACAGAGCATAGCTTTGTAAAAAAATAATTTTTTTTTTGAAAAGAGCAACTGCTGAGTTTCTTACCGGCTCTTCTCAGCAGAATCTGCATTCTGCGGTGGTAGATTTATGACGTGTCATAAGAGCTACAAATTAGCCTACATGAAATAAATTAATTTTGAATAGAAATAGTTGTAGTATAATATTATTATAATTTAGAGATAAAAAAAAAATTTGAATTAAACTCAGAGCACACTCAATTTTAGCCTTAAAGTCCATTACTTTAAGAGCGTATTTACCTGACACTGGCTGAACATGTAAGGATGTTGCTTCCCAGCAGTCTGGTTCGCTTCCAACCATTGTAAACCTGTTGCTGTCGGCGCAGAGCTGTATTTTATTCTGATTTGGAGTCTACAAAATAACAACAGATAATATAATTAGCCTGGTTAAGTGACATATAACTCAATACTTTCCATATTAACAAAATCAAATATGTACCTACAGTTTTCAAAAATTCTAATCAAGTAACTTAATTGGATGCAGTTAGTGAAATAAATTATTTCAACCCACAAACCTTTGTCAAATTAAATACATACATAGTGTAAAGTTAACTTTTCAATTGAAACATTGTGTGGGTTGAATCATAATTGCTGTGTCCAATTTCAAATGAAAGCAATAAATGACTTTTTTACCCAAAAAATTGTCTAAAGATTTGAAATGGGGACCCCATTTCAAATCTTTAGACAATTTTTTGGGAGGCATTCTAAACCAGTGGTAGATTCATTTACAATTCAAAAGTGCTTGTAAAAGTTTATTTGAATAAATAATTTTTCTATTTCTATTTCTAACTATCGATGATCACTATACATCGATACATCACTAATTTTTTGTCACAAAGTTTCCGGAGCACTAACTCGATTTCGAATTTTATACTACCTACACTACGTAAACATGTACTAAAGGTACAAACTATAAGGTCTATAAGTCCATTTTACTTTGATGTTACAATGTAATGTTTCAATACCTACACGGAATCTAACTATAAAACAATATTCGGGTATCTAAGGTCTCACATGTTATTACTATTCAGAAAAAACTCCGAAGGTTTATTATCTTGCACGATGTCAACTTTACAGCAATTTGAGCTGATATGTTCCAAGTCAATACGCTCGCAAGATGTCTCCTCTACATCATCAGAGTAATAGCACGGCGTTCGAGGTTTGTACGAAAATCCATCGAAGGTCATTGGAACTTTGTTGGTGGGAAAGTTTTTCATAGCTTGTTCACATTCATTTTGAGTCATTCTTTTATTGTCAAAGGGATTGTAGCTTTAAAAGAAATTTCAACTGAGAATTGGACAACCAACTTTTTAACCGACTTTCCATAAAGGAGGAGGTTCTCAATTCGTTGGAATCTTTTTTTTTTATGTATGGTCCCCGATTTTTTTTTTATTCGATGACAAGATAGCCCTTGACTGCGATCTCACCTGATGGTAAGTGACGATGCAGTCTAAGATGGTAAGCGGGCTAACTTGGAAGGGGTATAGCAGTGTAAATTCAACACATACCCCTAATCGGTTT
Organism: Hipparchia sbordonii; assembly: GCA_038048805.1. Taxonomy (NCBI): domain Eukaryota; kingdom Metazoa; phylum Arthropoda; class Insecta; order Lepidoptera; family Nymphalidae; genus Hipparchia; species Hipparchia sbordonii. Next base: position 4,164,598 of record CM076113.1, read on the forward strand.
CTACACGCCATCGTGCCGGAACGCTAAATCGCTTGGCGGCACGTCTTTGACGGTAGGGTGGTAGCTAGCCACGGCCAAAGCCTCCCACCAGACCAGACCAGAGACAATTTAGAAATTATAAATTCCTAAATTGCCCCCGCCGGGAATCGAACCCGAGACCTCCCAGTTATAAGACCACAGCGGCCAGCGCTCACCACTGCGCCAGGGAGGTCGTCAAAAACCGCCGATTACTCAAAGATGCCTGGACAGATTTAGAAAATTTTTTTTGGTTTGAAAGGGTATACTTCCCAGGTGGTCTCATTGTCATCAAGTCAGGATCTGATGATGGGATCCTGGAGAAATCTCTTCAAATTTTATAGGCACTATTGATATACTTTGTAGTGGCGTTTGAAGTTGGTTTTGTAAAAATAATTTTTACATTCTATAGTTCGATTTTTCAAACCCCTATTTTATCCCCTTACTTTACAAAAATCCTTTTTTAGCAGATGCCTGCATCATAATAGCTTTCTGTATTCCAAACAGCTCGATCTGTCCAGTGATTTGAGCTGTGCATTGATAGATCAATCAGTCAGTCAGTCTTTTCCTTTTATGTATTCAGAACAGATGTATTCCACAAAATTAAGAGCATTTAATATTGATTTCTCTGTGTGTATTTTGTACTAAAAGAATCTATGTACTTACTTTTGTTCTGGCGCGGCAGATTGTGGTAATTTTATTGTCAATTTTGATCCAAAATTTGGTAAAGGCTCGTCTAATTTATATTTGAGTGGAGTACCATCATCTAGTTCCAATTTCTCTATGGTCAAATCACTCGTGTCTAATATCTGAAACATATTTGTATTGTAAGAACTACTTACTAATATTATAAATGCAAAAAAGTGTTTGTTTGTTGGTTTGTCCTTCAATCACACCCCAACAAAGCAACAGATCAATATGATTTTTCGCATGGCTATAGTTGAGTACTGGGAGAGTGACATAGGCTACTTTTTATCCCAGAAAATTAAAGAGTTTCCGCAGGATTTTAAAAACTAAAACCACGCGAGCAAAGCCGCTGTCATTGACTAGTATCAATATAATGTTGATATCAGATAGTTATGGCATAATATTGTGTTGATAGACAGGTGTTATCATTTTAAGAGCCACAGATATCCATTGAGAAAAACAGATGTAATCTACATATGTGTATAAAAATCAATTGCTGCGTGTTGGTCTGACTTAAATTCAAAAACGGTTTGACTAATTTGAATATATTTTTGTTTGGGAAACCTAAAAGAACAGCTAAAACTCAAATAAAATACTTATTGATAATTTTGTAAAGAAATCACCACTTAAAAGAACACTTTAAAAAAAGGAGCAAAGAGAAGGGTAAAAGCTAGTCATTAATACTTTTAAATACATCATGTTTTTCAAATTTATTTTTTGACTGGAAAAAAGTTGCTATAGGAAGTTAAAAAACTTAGAAAGCAAGGAGTTAATGTAATAAAAAAAATATATTTATATCTATATTTATCAGTATTACTTACCACATCGTCAATGTAATCTATAACTTGAATATTATACAAAGCAGTTCCATATAATACTTTCTTTTCAAAATCCACATCGTATGTAAGATCAATATGCTTTATTATAGCTAATTCTGCAACAAGTAAAAGATATTATTAACATTCCAAAACAAAAAAAAGCAGAACAGCCTGTATCATACTGACTGGCAACCTGAACCAATAATTCTTACATCAGTGGAGTGATGAGATACAAAATCTTGATATGGTTTTATCTACGCATCACACACACACAGCTTTAAGGTGTAATAGTCTAGGTTTAAAATCCATAATTCTAGGATTACCTGGTCTAGAGAAGGAAGATGGATCCAAAGGGCTCAAAGCACCCATTGCTTTCACTGCTCTGAAACAAATTACACTAATCACTACCACATACATTGCTCTCGGACTATGCATCTTTATATAAAAAATACCATCCACTACCACCTCTTAATCAAGATTAAATAACGCCAATATGTTAGTTCCTCTTATATTATGATACATACATGATTATACTATAGTGAATACAAACATAACAATCGATTTTGATCCCAAATGAAATACAGTTAAGTATTACATTTGTTTATCAAGATTGAAAATAAAGGCAATGACATAAGTACCTTGTATCTACCAAGTTGTTGGAGACAATATTACAGACTGATACGAAAGGTTCAGAGAGTCAATAAATAATACTATATTTGTTAGATCCATATTACTTAAGTGTAATTTTATTGCAATATCAATGTAAAATATTGAGTATCACAATATTGAATGGCAAAACTTACTTCTCATGAAGCAAATTCATAATCATTGATCATCATTTTGTGAAATGAAGAAGTACTCTTTTCCATAGAAAAAAATTCTTTATTAATGTAGAAAATATGTACCACTATCACTTAAATACAACAAAAACTATTATTTTTGGCCTATCAATGGTGATTTGAACATCTTAATGGAATAAATGATTTTTGATTCATACAGGTAATATAATTATTATAAATTATAATGTCTATAGATAATTCTCTCCTAAATTTTATTATAATACAAAAAACTAATATGTACAATAATTGTATACATCTTTGGAAGTTAAGAAAACCAATATTTGAAGTGCTGCAACTTATAAAATATATACATATCATTTGATGCATTACGCCGGGAGTAGTAAATCTAAGCATTCTTAAAGCTGATTAAATCAGAATGAAAGTTGTACCTATTTGTTCCTAAAGTTCTTACTTTGTTGACTCTACTAACTAAAAATTAAAATAAATTATCAGTTTCCCTGAAAATGAATATCATTTACCAGTCTTTGTATTACTCGTATATTTCCCGTATCCTTGCGGTATTTAAATGCCCGGTAAACTTAATTATAATCTCAGATTTTAAATTTTAAGTCTTACTTGCTTATGAGGCAATTACTTCTAGTAACTACCGAAGGCACCTTCTGTATTCCTGGTATAAATGGAAGAAAATGAACACAACTTGATTTCCTTGTGAAAAATGAATATGGTCTTTGTCTTGTTGTAAATATTGAATACCGTAACGGAATACGAAAATGCCGCGTGACTACTTTGCCGATGACAGACATTTTTCAATCAAATTCTATCATTTTCAGTGTTGCGGTGTTGCCAACAAGACTAATATAAAAGCTAAACTGCTGTTAACATTTTAAATTATGCTTATTGCTTTAAATTATGCTATGTATTTTTCAATGTCAAATAAAACGTTTTTTCATTTCAAATGTTTGTTTCTCATCAAAATTTTGATTTATTTTATGATTTAAAGGACTATGTTATCGAATAAAAGCTAACATGCATGTAAAGATGGAAGTTTCATTATCTAAATATATAAAAGGCAAAGGTGACTGACTGACTGACTGACTGACTGATCTATCAACGCACAGCTCTAACCACTGGACCGATCGGGCTGAAATTTGGCATACAGGTAGCTGTTAGGACGTAGACATCCGCTAAGAAAGGATTCTGGAAAATTTCAAACCCAAGAGGGTTAAATAGGGGGTTAAAAAATCGAACCTAACGTGAGCGAAGCCGCGGGTTAAAGCTAGTTAAGTCTATAAGTCTCCTTGGTACCTATAGAGTACGTTACGGACTGTGTAAGAATTGCAGCTTTTTCAGATCAGCTATATACTAGTGGTTCGCCTCGAACTGAAACCTCACGGTATCCCATAATTCTGTTTTCCCGATGGCAAATACAGCGCCATTTATTAGCATTATTGTGAAGCTGTAGAATCTATTAAAAGTTTATTTGAATAAAAAAAAATATTTCTATTTCTATTAGCATTAATTACAAGTTAAATAATTTCGTTTCTTTATAATATTTATCTAATTTAAGTATTTGTTGGTCAAGTACAGGATATAACTTTTACAAACAAATTTCAGTTTATAATATATTATAGTTCTTGACATATGGCTCAAATTAAATCTCCACTTTGAAAGCCCCCCATTTCGTCAACTTTAAAGGAAAAATAAAATATCTTTGTACTCTGTTCAAAGTCGTCTTTAAAAAGATATATCGCAAGTCTATGTAACGCAACAAAAAATATTTTACTTCCTACTTCACACACGCTTCTATGAGAGCCCTCCTGAAATAAAGCTTTTTATATTTTTTTATGCAATATTCGGCTGAAGGCCATCAGTTTACGTATTATATTTAAAGGAGGTGGGTTGATAAGGCAACAAAATCCGCCCCTCATACACTCGAAAAAAAAAGTTCCAGATTTCGACAAATTGTAAATGTATTTATATATACATTCACATTTTCATAGGTTCACGGAGCGCCTCATTCTAAAATATTAAATCAAAGCTTAAAAAACGACTAAAATGTATGAAAATGTAAGAAAAGTAAAAGAAACACTCTCTTTTTGGGTAATATTTTCTGTAACTTACTATTTTTTTTATCACCTAAACTTTATATTAAAATAAAGTTTATATCTTCAAGAATATAAATACATTTACAATTTGTCGGAATCTGGAACTTTTTTTTCGAGTGTATGAGGGGCGGATTTTGGGCCTTATCAACCCACCTCCTTTGAAATAATTACGTTCAGTAATTTAGAAGTTATAAGGCTCTGACAGACGGACGGACGGACGGACAAGTGCAAATTCACTCAAGTAAACTCAGAGAACTCGCTTCGCTTGTTCAAAAATGGTATTTCAACTTTTTGCCGAGAAATAGTTAGAAAGCTTAGTTTTCACTAAATTCATTTGGCTGAAAACGCCATTTGAAAAGAAAGGGGTGCCAATGTAATGACATAACTAATCTCACATGAAATTTAATCTAAATGGAATTAGTTATGTACGCTTATCGTTGGCAAAACGATCGTTTGTTTCATGGTTAAACTTTTATTTAACAATTACATATTTTAAAAAAATATGCCAAGAACATAAAAATTTGCCAAATGTAGCGTAAAAAATGCTAAATTGGCAACACTGATCAGCTTCATGTTCAAGTAGAAAGAGAATATAATCTATATCTACGACCCCCCTCATCATGTCTGTGGAAATGTCAAACCCGCATTTCTTCATACATGGGTATTCTGTGTTAAAGATAGACGTTTTTTTGATTATAGGTAGGTTTGGTTAGGTACCTACCTAGTAGTGTGACCAACCCAATTGCTAGCACTGCACCAATTTATTCGCACTTTGGCAAAAAAGATTAAAAGTTTCTGGTTGTGGTTTTTAAATTTTCAGATTAAAAAATATTTAGGGAAATTCATATTTTTCGAAACCTTTCTAATCTGGAAATATTTAAAATGACGTCAGTAGGTATCGTAGTTGAAAGATATCGTTCTGAAGCACAAACATATAAGATTCTGAAGTTCCCGAAGTTTTTCGGCCATTTTGTCTGATCGACGTTAAGGGTCAGTACTTACTTAATTATGATTTAACTGTAGTTTTATTTGAGTTTTAATAATATAATACTAATCCAAAAAGTAAATGAAACTTTCCCGTTATTTCATTACAAAACAAGGGATGCTAATATCTGGTTACAAAATTTAGAATTTAGATGGCGTTGATAAAAATGCTATGCAATAGCTTTACCGCGGCAGACCCTGAGTGCCACACGTCTTTTTTTCTCTTATTAAATATGTAAGTGTGTTTGTTTTAAATATAATAAAATATATAAAAAAATTAAGTCACCTACAGTTACAATAATAATTTCCTTATATTATTTGGGAATAAAATCTATATTATTCTAAAAGACTTAGGTAGGAAGCCTAGCCTTTTATTTCCCAAAAAACCCTATTAAAATCTGAGTGCTGATAGTTGGATAATTTTGTGCCAATAACTGGTAACAAATGTGCGAATAATTCGGGACTGAGTCATTTTTCAATTTTATTTCAAATTCTTGTTGATTTAAGAAAAAATTCCTAATCATATATATTATTAAACAAGTAACCTTATGAACACAATTATTTAAAGTATTTGGTTAGATTTTTATTTTAAAAACATATTTGAAATTGGATAAACTCTTAAAGTGCTAATAATTGGGTCGGTCACCCTACCTACAGAAAAAAGAATTGGTAAAGAACACAGACCGAACAAATCAACAAGAAAAGAATTTGATAAAGGATCAGTGGTGTTTGGGTAAATCGTGCACTTTAAAATTTTATTTTTGTTTAGATAACAAAGTATAGTTGTTATAATTACGTTATTCGTGTAGTGGTACCTATTTTAAATTAACAAACGAAGCTGCTAAAATATCTGCCACCGCAAATGTTTTTATAACACGGTTTAATAATGTTGACTCGGTTTCATCATTTTCACGGCTCAAATATCATTTTATTCGAAGACAATACGGTAGCTTATCGTAAAGCCAGCTTCGCTCATGGCCTGACGTTTAGTGAAAAGCCTCTGTTGCCTGGTGAAATATTTTTAGTCGAGATAGAAAAAACAGAACGCGGTTGGAGTGGTCATATGCGCCTAGGACTAACTTTACTCGATCCTCAGGCCGCCGCACTCGGTGATAAAGGTCTACCCCAATATGCACTGCCGGACTTGGCCAATACAGGTATGTCCTGGATTTTTCCTATATCAAAATCTCAAAACAGTGTGATAAGCACATATGAACTCGTCAACCAAAGCGGCTGTGCGCGTCGTGAAGCCGAACCAAGAGTATCGGTACTTGGTGACAGTCACAGTGTGCGTACTCCTCGCGGATTCATCTCTAAAACGATACTGAGGCCCCAAAATTTAACTCAGAAAGGCACACCACAAGGGATCCTACCTATGGACGCTGGAAGTCGTATCGGAGTAATGTTTGTTCCATGCCCTAAGACAAGCAGGGATGAACCAGATTTAGCAGAAATGCACTTCATCATAAATGGAGAAGAGCAGGGCCCATGTACTAAAGTCATACCTTATAAGAGTGGCCCCTTGCATGCAGTAGTAGATGTTTATGGGACCACAAAACAAGTGAAAATTATACAACTTTATGGAGGTAAGTCTGTTTTTATTCTTGTTTTAAAAGAGTTTAATTCCAGAATGCTAATTAGTTGTAATTTTAAGGATGAGATGTTTAGAGCATTCTCAGACTTGGTCAGATATGAAACAATTATAACAAGACAGATCTCTTTTTTTATGTCATGTGTCTGAGCAGAGTGAGATTGCAATCTATAGATCTTACCATCAGAATATTAGAATTTAAATTGTTACAGCATATAGATCTATTGTTCCAACTGTCTATTTTATGATAGGTATATTGTTTAACTGAAATGGTGGAGGCCTTCAGAAATGTAATTAATTATTCTTTAACTTTTGTTTCAGTAAAAACCCTTCAAATAGTGTGTAGAGATGCCATCCTACAGTGTGTCAAAATTGGTTCAGTGAAATCTCTACCTTTGCCCCAGTGTTTAAAAGATTTTCTACTTTCATAATACCAACTTACTAAAAGTGAAAATGGTTACATTGTGATGACAATAAGGCTGTTAAAAATTTTGTACTATTCCATATGTATTTCTGTGTTGTTATTATTTGAAATTTTGTAAATATAATTGGGATAATAGTATATTGCATTTTTAACAACTAATCAGAATACAAGAGCAAACTTTCTGGCTGAGAATTTTAAATAATAAACAGTAAATCTTCCGTAATACCTTTACTTGGCATTCTATCAAAACCTCATAAACTTTACTTGGTAATAGTGAAATAGCTCCTAAATCATTGTTACAAACATGTTATAGTCATATTATTCATTTTAAAAGTTGAAGGTATTACTGGAGTTTTTATGTACATTTTCCATCAGTCAAGCAAGTCTGATTTAATCAAAGATTTATAGGAAATTTGTTAAATTTTATCATGTTTAATGTATAGAATGGACTAGGAATTGATAAAATATTAGTTATGTAAATTATGCTCATGTATTCCAATTCATTTTAGAGCAAATAATCTTTTAAAATAATGACCAAGTGTGAGTCAGACTCGCATACAAAGGGTTCCGTAGATTATAAGGAAATAATTAGTTGTTTGGTTAAATAATTTTATCATCTCTCATCTGCCAAATTCTTTTTGTTTGGGACCACATGACTAAAGTGTTATTGATTATTATTGCTGATTTCTGAAGAACTTTGCTAGTTAGAGACATTGTTTTATGTGCCTTGCGATACTTATTTAATTATCTCTCAAATTATTTCAGACTTTTCGCTTTACAAATATCATATTATACAATACAGATTGGGTGGCGAATAGTTTTTTTAAGACATTATTAAAGATAAGAAATTGAAAGCTGTACTGGGCAGAGCAAAAAAGCTCTAAATGATACACAAATTGACTTAGAGAGACTGAAATGCTTCCTTTACTAACTGTCATTTACATGCTACAGTTGAAAAATCAAAGGACATCATCCATTTTGGGCTAAATCTGAAAGTGCCGGCCAAAAAAAAATTTTGCTGTATTTCGTTAGAACTTGTCCACCTAAACATTTTTTATTATGACACCGAAGCTGTAGAACCATTAACCTTGGTTTTATTTAAGTTTAAAAATCTGTATTTTCTCGAGTATATGAAGTGTTTCTAATAATAATAATAAAAAACTGGAGTGCCCAGCAGTCTGTTCTACATCTCAGCAGCCGAGCCCGGCTGACCTCATCGCCTTTTGGCGAAGTGTGTGGTCAAGAGAGATGGATGGCTGGATGGTTGAGGAGGGCTCTTGAATTGCGGCGGTAGAGAAAGCATGTGCCTCAATAGAGCTAATGAACCCAGTCGCCATCTCTCCGGAGGATGCACCTGGTGCGGTGCGCCGGGCCGCGAACTGGAAAATTCCGGTATCCGATGGATTGCATCATTACTGGCTGAAGGGTTTTTCGTTCTGCTATGCTATCTGGCCCAATAAGTCCAAGAAGCTCTCGAGTAAAGGGCACTCCGAGTCTTTTGTTTTTCACTCATTTAGCTCCAAAGTCCACCGATGCCGCTGACCCGACTAAGTACCGCCCCATCACATATCTTACTACCATCTATAAGACATTGACATCCGATGAGCCTGGGCGAACTGGTTAAACTAAGTCGCCGGAATTTTTCCACAGTCTGGATTGACAATAAGAAGGCATTCGACTCGGTGCCCCATTCATGGCTCTTGAGGGTCCTTTAGCTGTACAAAGTCGATAGAACAGTTCGAGGCTTTCTCGGAGAATGTATGGGGCAATGGAACACGATCCTTGGTCTTCATGATGAGCGGTTGGCAGCTTCCGATGATCGGATAAGGATAAGGCGGGGTATCTTCCAGGGCGATTGTCTGAGTCCACTATGGTTTTGTGTCTCTGAACCCGCTCAGCTCATTGCTGAAGAGATTAGGGACGGGCTTACAGTTTCGGAGAGTAGGGGCAAAAGTGCCTCACATGGATGACCTCAAGCTGCTAGCACCTAATTACACCCGCCTGAGGGAGTTGCTGAACATCACCACCGACTTCAGTAATTCCATCAAGATGGAACTTGGACTAGATAAGTGTGCGGTCCTACATGTGGAGAGGGGACAGGTTACTCATTGGGCCGAGATCAATCTCAAGCTGACAAGCATCAGAACCCTCTCTGAAGCTGAGTCATACCGGTATCTGGGTATGTCATAGTCCGTAGGGGTAAAGAAGACGGACATGAAACAATCAGTTTGCAACGTCTTTGTTGGACGCCTGGTAAAAGTCTGTAAAAGTTATTTGTCAGGTGTCAATTAGGTCCGGGCTTATAACTGTTGGGTCATGCCTGTTCTCATGTACACCTTTGGCGTACTCGGATGGACTCAGACTGAATTAGGTGTCCTGGACAGAGAAATTCACATGACTATGACTCTCTATATACGCATGCACCATCCGAAATCATCTGTTATGAGACGGGCTGTCAATCCAGGCTGCAAAGAAATCGTCTGTTCGACCCTGAAAAGGTCAAGGCGTATTAAGCGTCAAAACCATGCATAATTGGGAGATGTACAACCTCAATACCTACTTTGAGACGAAGAGAGAGAGCCCAATGCATAGAGACGTCATAGAATGTGGTAAAGGACTTACTCCCTTATCTTTGGCTGAAACCGAATGGCAGATATCAGTGGTACTAAGCACCTCTGACTGGGAGAGCATGCGCTCTCCATGCGGAAGGAGAGGAAGTTGCACGGACGCTTTTTGCTAACACTGAGTATCTCCACAGGTACAACCAAGCGGCCAAAATCCTTCACCGAGAGCCTGCTCTGAAGTACGGTCTCCTGAATGAGAGAGTGCCGTAGTACGATTCTAGCAAATAAGCCTGATATCGTGCTGATGGATCGAGCACAATCGAGGGTGTTTTAGTGGATATCACCATCGAACATGACGAAAACCTCGTGAGAGTGGAGACAGAGAAAAACGGAAGTATCTAGATCTGGCTCACGAGGTTTCTGGCATGTGGCATGTTCCTCTGAAACCAACCCGATCGTGCAATTTCTGACTGGAATTTGCACGACCGGGATGGTTTCAGCCTCGATCACCATCTGAGACGGCTGGGGTACCAGCCAAGATGCAGTCTATTTCACAATTATTATGCAATAGATATTGCTTGTGTGGTATTTTTTGGGTGTGTGGTTAGGATAGAATAGGTAGCACTTAACAAAACTCCAAAAAAAGCAAAAAAAATGGCTTCATATACTCGAGAAAATACAGATTTTTAAACTTAAATAAAACCAAGGTTAATGGTTCTACAGCTTCGGTGTCATAATAAAAAATGTTTAGGTGGACAAGTTCTAACGAAATACAGCAAAATTTTTTTTTGGCCGGCACTTTCATATTTAGCCCAAAAATGTATGAACCGCGGAGGATCTCCTTTAAAAACGTATGCACCTGATAACATTTTTCGGTTTCTCTGAAACAGTTTCTCTTATTTGTTTACCTTTTAAGCTATGGAAAAATAGATATTATAGATGAATACTTTCCAGAGTTTTATTCACAATTAATTCAAAATTTCCAAGTCTAGCTTATTACTAAAAACAATTTGCAATAAATTAGAAAAAAATCTTAAATACCTTACTCTGCTCTCCATAGGTATATTATATGTATGCATAACTATATTACCAGAGCATTATATAATTTAGGTTTGAGTTATATGTTTCTAAAGGTTTTATGTTCTGTGCATACGGTCATAAGTCACAACAAAACAAAAGAACAGCATGACAGCTACATGGGTAATAATATAGTTAGGGTTGCCAACTTTTAGTGAAAGAAGAAGAGCGGGCATATAAAGCAAAAAAATCAAATTTCACACATCCTTCATTCACAACTTTGTGAGGGTTTTCATCGAGAAAATTTTATTTGTTAATGTTTTTACCCTATCTTGTCTCTTGATATTAAGAAGCAATATTTATATTTTTTTATTCAGGTAGTTAAAAAACAAATCTAAAACCGAAGATTTCACTTTGTACATCCTCTTAAGGTGGCAGAAGAAAAGTACCTAAGTGGCCGTTTCGTCAAATGAGCCTCATGTTATGAATTTATATTTTTTAATGGCTCTGAATACCATTTGATTGATTATGGAAACAGTATTTTGTACAATTTATTATTATTGAACAGTAAACATTACAATAGAGGAAAACAAAATATGCTTTTTTAATATAGTTGGCAGCCCTAAATGTAGTGGATGGGAATCTCAGGATAAAATTTTTATACTAAATAAAATTTTATATTTTTAGACTCCGATCTGATTTAGTTTTTATAACGAATATGAAAGGAAAAAGTGTTCGTAATATATCTTGTAAAGTTTTGCTTTATTGATGTACCTATCTTTCATGTAGAATGTAGATTATGAAGTTTATAATATGAGTATTAATTGCAACTTTATTTTTTACAAGGTACGAACGAGTCCGATTGTATTTAAAGTACCTATGTATTATAAAATCCCATGAGAATTCTTTGATTTCTTGAGATAAAAATTTCCCTGGGATGCAAGCTATCATGTAATTAGACTGTATTGTCGAATCATTTTATATACTTACCTACTTATCCAAAGTTTTCTTAAACTGGATATAAATGAAAAACCTCTAAGTTATTAAAACCTTCCTAAGTACGAGTAGGTCCCTTGAGATGGGTTACACTCTTCGGTTACACTGTATTTATTTTGTAATGCTAACGGATGTCTAACGGTTTTTTGTACAGACCTGTCAAATTATTGTAGTAGGTACCTACCTACGTTCAATATCACTTCAGACTAAGTATGTCATGTCTGAAAATGTTAATAATTTAATATTGCGAACGCCGCGCTGGAATGAATTTTTATTTATTCAATAAAACTATATTTGCTTCATACTTATTTATTTTATTTTTCTTAATAACTTTAAAAAAACTAGTGCAAATAAAGCACTCTTTAGACAAAAACTATTAGCTCATTAATTTTCTAATTAAACACTAATACCTTATTTTTAATTATAATCTCTGCATTTCTTTTGGTAGGGGTAAAGTGTAAGGAACGATCTTTCCTTTATCGATGTCGAAATCTTTGTAATCGAGAAAACTGCTCACTTCAATGTGCTCTACCCAATAGTTCTCTAATTTAGGATTCAAAGATCCTCTCCAATGCTAAAAGCAAAATAAAGCCATTAACGGTTATTATGCGTACTTTACGTTCTTAAAATAATATAAATAAACTCCCGAACGGAGTTGCCATAGGTAATTATAATAATTGTTGGTGGCATTGACCGACTCAAATAAAAATGATTCACGAACACTTTATTCGTTTAAACTCATTGTCGCACAGTTAATTGTCAAAAGACCTCGTGAAATTGTAATTTATTCGCAACGAAAAAGTACGTGGGCGGCCAGATTGTGGTGGAAACGATAATTGGGTTACCTACCCACTTGCCAGTGTTTTTGTGTATGAACTGTGCAAATGATTATTTTACAATGAGTTGGTACAGTTATGTGACGTCATATTAATTATGTGCACTTTTGTACCGTGTGTATGCGAACTTTTGCACCGGGATTAATATCCGCGTATAAAAGCGACGCCACACGACGCGACGCATTGAGACGTGTCTCAACCTAGGTACATGACACACCATAGGTTTTTGTGCGTGCCGTAAAGTTTGTATGGAATCGCTGTAATACACTTCAGAACTTGTTTCTTCTTCTTTGCTAGCATTAATTATTATTATTACGTCCATCGTTGGGTATAGGCTTCCTCCTTTGGACGCCATTCTTAGTACCATTGACTCAACTTAGTAAGCTAAGTTGAGTATGTCTTATCTCATCCAACTCATACCCACAAGATTGTTGATATCGCACACCTGCATCGAAAGTCAGACAACTCGAATAAGGTATCTGTTCCCTAGACGAAAAAAAATCGTTCTGAATCTTTTGTTAGTAAAGTTATGAAACTCAATCAAAGTTCACAACATATACGATGAAATAAAACAAGATTGAGTTTCATAACTCAACTAACAAAAGATTCAGAAAAACTTTTTTTCATCTAGGAAACAGAGAACTTTTGTTGTCCGATTTTTGCTCTATAGATTTGCGATATCGGGGTCTTCTTTTCATTCCGGTCTCTCTTTCTACATTCAAGAATTAAACGTCCATCCATAAAAGTACATTGGTCATCTTACTGTAATCAGTAAACATGCTAAATGAATGGAAATAGGCTGGTCTTCGGACGGACTTTCTTGAGGCTTCAACTTCGACGCCTCAAGTAAGTCTGAAAGTTTTTTTGTGGAAGTGGTGTGGTATCTCAATATTAAGTTGATTACTTCCTTTGTGTGTTCAATCAGGATGAGCACAGAGCCATGGGAGTATTCTTTAGCGCATTCAGTTGCTTTTGTCATCATGTTATGTGCATGAATTTTCCTTCCCTTTATGTACTGGTAGTAAGCGTTCAAAACTAATAATCTAAAAAAAATTGATATTATTAATATTGCAAAGGCTCAAACCGATAATCAAAAAAAAAAGACTCAAACTTTAAAGTAAGTAATACTTTGAGGTCCAAGCACATAGGTACCTAAATGTTATTTTATTGTATGCTGTAATGCTAACAGAAGTACCTTTCTGCAGCTTAAAAACTTTGACTTTTAATGGAAAATAACAACCAATAAGCTGTCCGTTTTCTGTAGCGTTTCGAAATATATTATCTATCTATTTAAGCATACAAAATACCTAGGCCGAAAAATAGGAGCATGTTTGCAAGCCGTTTCCATGTCTCGAAACATAAACTTGAGTGTTTTGTGCATTTGTACAATTTTCTTGATGCTGCGATTATCTATCTATAAAGTAAGAAATAAAATTGTTATTTAAATACATACATTTTTGTCTCTTTATACCAATGCTCTATGTAATTGTATTTATACGTTTCCTCTTGCCTGTACTGCCAAAAAAAACCGCGCCTTTTTTTCAAAATTCTTCATATTGCGATTTAAAATTCTTGCGGCCAAAAAATCTGTGGTTTTTCGCAGTGCGGGCTAGCTCTTAATTTATTTTTTGAATGGTCTCTAGGTTAAATACAAAACTCAACTTTTACCTCTCGCACTAACTTGATCAAGAATCCTTCTGCTAATCGGACTAGTATCATCATTTTATACTCTTGTCTTTCTATTTTGGTTTCTTGTAACTTTTTTATTTGTTCCTCCCAAATTACCGTCCTTTCCCATGCGCCTATTCTAATTGTGCTGTCAGAAAAAATCTTTTTTATATCGGAAGCTAATTAACTAATTTGAATGAAGTACCTCCTGCGTCACACATTGGTAGGTACTCTATTATCCTCTAATCGATAAAAACTAAATATCCTTCTATTCAATTTGGAAATTTCGGCTAACAAAATGTGATATTGGACTTGTCTGTTTTGGTAGCATGAAGAAAATTTTTGATTATAGGTAGGTACACTTTTTTAATCCAAGATACTTAATATGACACAACAATATAAGTCTAAGTATTGATTTAAGGCCAAATAAAAGAAGAATGATTGAAAGCTGGACCATGTTCAAAAGTATAACGATCATCTTACACAAGCCACATGCAAACAAAGAAGTTCCAAGCGGCCTCCGGTGTTTTGGTTCTCAGTATAGTCTCACCCTTCTTGATGTAAAACCGTTCGCAAGTCCTGTACGGCTCCACGCTGTATCCCGTATCTAAGAGTATCACTACAGCATAATAGTAGTACCATGTTTCAGCTGTAGAATCAATACAAACATTTTTAAAGACTCCAAATGGGATTTCTTATTCTTAATTCGACCTGTATAAAAACCTATGTTGCCAACAGTTTTATCCTCCTTATATGATCACTTTTACTTGAACCAAAAATTCAAACTCACAGCTTAAATCATAATGATCGGTCATGTACAAGTATTCCCTCATGATGGCTACCATTTGTTGCAATCTCATCTCAGTGAGCAGCAACTCCAATAACCATAACACGAGCACTTGTCTTGTAGCCAGATCCGTTAGCGTTGTCATTATGCGCATCACGGATAATCCAAACTCAAGGCTTTCCATCTTTCTGCCGTGCTCCACGCTAGAAGACAAAATTCCAAATATCAGCAACGGGTCCACCAGGTCATAAAATGAGATTGTATTACTGATCGAGCGTGAAGACATGCTCATGTAAACAAGTTGGTTATTTGCACGCAAGACATGTTTTCTGTCCCATCAGTTGAACTAGTGGGAATGAGTGTCCATCCCATTCCATGTTTTTATCCCTGACGGAATAGTGACGAATTCCTATTCCTTATTAGAGATTTGTTGTAGTTTTATGATGATTCTGATATTAACGTTAAATGCAGGTAAAATTAAAAGTATCAAATGTCACCAACTAGTACAAAAATATGCTCGTATAAAGATATCCAACTGCATGGACCTCCATCACGTCAACTTGTCCTCGCTTACGTTGGAACAGTTCCATTGATCTCTTCTCCAATTTCCGACACATCCAAAACTTAAACAAGACACTTACTTAAATATATAAGTAGATTCATAGAGTATCAGAAAAGTTCAGTTTCAATTGCACAATTTGACCATAGAATGTACACAATATTATGTCTATAGTAGGCACTCTGAATATATTAGCCCGCAAATAAAATAACAGAATTTCATGTGCCTACCTTTCAGTCAAAAAGATTTTTGTAAGTAGGTATTTCTTCCTTACCTTTTGCTTCAGTCGGTATAAAGAGATCATGTTACCATAGCTCACACAGAGAAGACGGAAGTTCGAATCCGTTTTCAAAGCGCAATTCAAGGACCATTTTGCAGCTATCGCAGCGTTTCTTGTTTCTTTAGCTTCCTAAAAAGGAGAGTGTTATATTTTATTAATCATAATCACACAAGCACATCTCAAAATTTCAACTTTAGCCCTAAAAACAACGGTCTATTTGTAATAACATGACGTTAAGATTTTACCTGTGCCCGGTAGGAATCAAAAAACAGCATCTAGACCATCGTATCCAATATCTCCGATGTAGTTAGGTAGATATTTCTATTCGTAAAATGGCATCAAATCAAAAATTACTATAACTTATCATAAAAACAAACGACAATACTCGTACTAACAGTAAATAATCTGTACAGTCGATTTAGCGTCCAAGCAATTGATTCGTAGAAGTCACCAAATACTCCACTCTCTACTGCGACATACAAATTAGGTGTGACGAATAATGCCATCATTTGTGTGACGGTGGCTCGTAGGTCGCGCATTCTACATGCATGTCTACGATAGAAGGTGAAGATTTTAACAGCTGCACAGATATAATGCATCGAAGATATAATGGACGAAAGTGAATGAGTTTCATATCAAGCAGAATCATGATTGTCATGGTTATTTGTTCGTATCGTGCGAGAGTCGTAGCGTAGGTATCCATTTTAGTGTTAACACGGTTTATAACGAAATCTCCAATTTGCTGATTTTTAAGTTATTTCTTTTGATTAAGAGGCCGATATATTCAATAGTAAATATGTGCGTGTTACGTCAACTAATTAATAAATACCTAATTAATTAGAGCGTATCTTTATAAATACCTATATATTTTCATAATTACCAGGCGAACAAGAAACAAAAATCTTACTTCGTTGTGGGGAAAGGATCGTAGAACAGAGTCATGGCATGTAATAGTTCCTTCCTCGCTTCCACCAAATCTCCAGATTCCAGCAAACACGCTCCTCGTAAGGAGTAAATCCGCCCCAAACGAAAATGCCTCATCCATGATATCTTAGTACAAAATTTCTCATCCTAAAATTTGATATAACTTTATTTCCAAATAAATTTCGAAGGCTCCAAGTCTACCTTGTCGCAACCAAGGGATGCAGCCTTCTCGGTTTTAAACTATTTAATACTATTTCTAATGGTTTCCTTCGAAAGCTTTCGGGTCTTTCTGTACTTTTTTATTCCTGAGAGACCGACCTGGTTTTCAGTGTCTTATCTAATGTTCCTATTGTGTAAAACTTTTACACAATATGAACATTAGGTAAGACACTGAAAAGTGATAGATTGTACATAGGTACAATCTATCACTTTTCAGTGTCTTACCTACTCCAAAGTATAAACAGAGATATTGTAAAGATGGGCCTGATAGATTTAATATCGGGTTGTACAAAATTACCGTAAGAAGCCCTTCAGCTTTGCACAATAGATGAATAGCCTGTGGGATATTCATATTGATAATACTCAAATCCGCGTATTCCAGGTACGCTTCGAACAATTTATCATGTTCTCCTGTAAAAAAAATTAAAATAAAATAATGAACTGGCTTTAAAAACAATGAAAGCTTAAGGTTAATTGCTTGCAACTAGTAAAATGTTTTCAAATTATCAATATCTTACCAGCTCCTTTACAATGATCAATAACTTGCGAATAGGCGACAGTAAGAATCTGTAAACACTCGCAAATGTTTAGTTCCCAAGACGAGAACGATCTTATACATTTATCTTTGTCGAAGATTTGAATAGATCGCCTCATGCGAGTTAGTTCTGTAAAAAGTTGCGTTGTTTATTTCACTAATTAAACTTGCAAAGACAATTACCTACCACATGGTTTTAAAATTGATTCAACATTTTAAACTTAAAAGGAAAACCTACTAACCTTCAGATTCTAACATTGCATGCGATTCCCTTGTACGTCTTGCCTGGAAAATATTGTGTTAGTACTTTTTACCGCTTATTAATTATTAATGGAAGCTTTAAGTTAGGAAATAGGTTGGCATGTACAGGGATAAACAAATAATGACCATGTTATTCGCGTAAGAATCGTACCTAAATGTGAGGTGCATCAGCTACTTACTTCGGTTTCGCCACTTAGAGCACAAATCTGCTCACGAGTTCGTTTCAACTCATCACTTTCTGGGGTCAATCCCTGAAAATTATTTAGACATTTTACTGGATACGTGCTTGTGATGTGACATATTATATTCTTCAATTTAGTATTGAAAAAATTTAGGAATGGAATCGGGCCCAAGTAAAACCAGGAATTGAATTCGCAGAGCAAATAGGGTATCTCTAACAGGCATGCCGCAGAAGTACTAATGGAGAAGTGTCTGTACCCTAAGAAGAGTATCTATCCCGATAAGAAAACAAAATTTTTGAGGATACAATATATATTAAAATAAAGTCTGGAAAAAATATTCATACGTCATCACATCGAAGCCCGAGGAACCTTGCGAACAATCCGGTTCCACAAGAGTAACACCGGCGTGTGTACCGCTCCAAGTAAAGTAAAGAACGCGCGTGCATTTCGTGCTGAAAAATAAGTAGAAGCAAAATAATTATTAATTGGGGTACCTCTAGGTCTGAGCAAGTGCAGACTGCAGACTCGCGAAGGATAGTGATGATCTAACTACTCATATATACGAAAACACTAGAACTATGTGAAAATTAAACGAAGCGAATTTTTTTAACACTGAAAAGAAAAAATTGCACCTACAGAGACGATAAGAAAATTTATTGGATAACAAAACATCTTAATACCATCCGTTAATGGTATGGATGTGACCATTGTCACAGCACTATTGGTGTGACCACTTTTCCATCTAAAATAGAGCTACTTAATAAAACAATATCAAACCTACCTTTTGATTTTCAGTTAGCAGTTCGTAAGTAGTGGTCCTGAATAAAGTATGCCGAAACTTCATGTAGCCACAAAAAGCATACTTAGGTAGATCTTGACAAGTAACTGTAAAATAAAATAATACTAAAAGGTAACACCGGCAGTCAAGAATGAACGTAAGATTTCTGATTCTCAAACTTTTTAAACTATTTAAAATAATTATAACAAGAACTAACTGGGATAGCGTATTCCCACACAGAAGCAGTGCGGTTTCTTTGTAGTGTCTTCGTCCGTTGTGGGACGTACAAGGATCATGGAGTTATCTGATGTGAAGTCACCACCCTCACACTCCAGCACACGGATTACGAAAAGTTGTGCTACGGCTACGGACAGCAAGAAAAAAATATGTGGGTACACGAAAGTTATAGCGATATTACACTTGGATTTTCATGCGATTTTAGATGCGCTTGGAATTTGCACAAAATTCCATATTCTCTTATTTTTAATATCAACGCAACTTATCACATTGAATATTATTTCTAGTTACCTATGACATCGATGAAACTAGTGGCTCCAATTGAGACCCGCAATTGGAATATAATCGTACCAATGCTACTGATTTCGTCTGCATTGACGACTAGTTTTATTTTGACCGTTTCATAAGCATGGGCTATGGGAATGGGCATAAGTGTAAGTGAACGATAACAGACGCCCTCTTGTTATCGGAAAAGTTTGTCAGGCTTACATACAAATCTAAATCGAGTGTCCGAGAACATACTCTTGGACATTCAACATCCAATTTTTACCGGGAATTACGCATAAAATTATCAAAAAAATAATCTAGTTCTGAGTATATACCTGAAGCAACTTTCCTCATGGAATCGCTTTGTAACAAGTGGAGAAGCATGCGACGAGAAAATACTTCGCCGAGTACTGAGCCGCATTTTAAAATCATTTTCTCAAAAGGCGATAAAGAATCATATGTTTTCAAGATCAGTGCTGAAACATTATCGACATGCAGCGAAAAACTGGAAATTTTAAAAAGAAAAGCCTGTCCAATATAACGAGGAGATAATATAACCCGATTTTGAAAAAACAAATCTACATTATTTATTTAAGAAATTTTGTTTGGCTCTAGCATAGTTCTTGAAGAAAAAGCAGTATGTACTTAAATATCTTGAATTTTAGTGATTAATAACTATAAAAAAAGAAAAAAAGATCACAAGCCATTCTTTCCAATGCTATTCTTCTTCTATAGTTACTTATATAGTTCAATGATTCACATACTATCCATTTTCAGATCGATCTTCATGTTTTCAAAATTATAGGAATCTGCCAACACTGCCATTTGAACCACTTCACTTTCAACTTCAGTGTCTTGCTCATTAATTTCGGTTGTCTCATAGTAACTTTTCTATTTGATACAAATTAATTACTAATGATTTTAGTAAAATATTAAAGTGGAGTGAAATAAAATGGAGTGGAGAACAATAAACTCACTGGTTCCAAATTAGTCCAATGATCACTAGGCATAAGATCCACAGTCGTTCTTTTCAATAATGCTTGTGAAGGTATTATAGCACCCACTTCTAAAGCCTCCGTTCGGAGCACTGTAATCATCGTCAATTGGCCTCTCTGCACTAATGATATGATGAAATTCTGGATCCATCCTGGTCTTCCATCACTTGCACTTTCTATTACTCTGAAAACCATAGAGTTCGTATCAATTATTATTTGTATCAAATATTGAATTTTAACTGTATGTTACATATCCCATAAAAACCTAGGGAGCTGTGCTTGTTGTATATTAGCATTTCGTGGTTCTTTATTCCTACAATCTTTATAAACAAGATTGTACTTAACTAGTAGTTAAGGCTTCTTTTAGCCAGGAGCATTTCATCTGTTGTGCAGTTATGTTATTGGTCCCTTGAGCCGGATGGATGGTATTTTTGAATAAGCGTAAGTTATTACTTCTCTAGATCCGAAGGTATGGCTTGCACATCCAACAATTGGCACGCCAATGCCGCATGGTACCAACGGTCAATGCCTGATAGCCGCAGCTTTACAATCATGTTATTAGTCAGGCATTCGGACGCAACAGCTGTAAAAATACAAGATAAATTGGCCTTTGTAAAAAACGAACGATACTACAAAATCGATGGTTGAAAAGGTCAAAGCCTTATTGTAAAGCTCATTGGTTCATGGGCTAAAATCCAAAAGGCCGTTGGTTTTTGTTTCAATCTCTAGCATATGTTTAGGTTAAGTTGGATATAAATAAAAGATTTTATTAGTCATGTCGTGTAAAAAAATAATTACGTGACAAGTTCTCCTCGTCTGTGATGGTTATGAGCAAAAAGATAATCTTGGCATCTAATAACAGGAGAAGTATTCTCCAGGACTCATTGTCGGCATTTTGGGCTTCCTCCACGCCCACAACACGAAGCGATGGGAAATTCTATACAGGAACAGAATTTTTACTTCTACAAGTTAGCTATTCTGGTTGTAAAAAAAAAACAATAGAATATTTTTAGAAGTTTTCGCTTACGAAATCACTTAATAATACGACTGCAATGGTGAATACTATACAAGCACGCTGACCAAATAGGTGCAAATAGAATAGAATTTTCTTTTAATCAAAAAAACTTTTACAAAGTGCTTTCAAACTATACATTGAATTATTCCCCCTTGTCGGTTTCCTGGTAGATCAGACATAGGTCAATTTAGAAAACATAAAATCCCAAATTGACTAGCTTAGACTAAACCACTCTGACTCTGACTCTGAGAATCTGTGACTAAACCACTTAAATCGTTATATTATGCAAGAACTGGAAAGCATATATATAAGGCTTAATTCAGTTTCGACAATGTTAAAATTCATTAGATATTCTAAATTCTATATTTACTTCTTTGCAAATTCTTTTTATAAGTTGCTTCACTTTATATTCTTTGAGAATGTCTTCTTTGTATACATAATTCTCTGGTAATGGAAAGCGGCAATCGAACACAGTATTGACGGCATAAATTTCTAACGGCGTCAATGACGTCATGTCAATTCTGCTAGTCAAAAATACAGATCATTATATCAGCGCTCTACAAACTTAAATAGTGCTTGTGCAGTGATATTATTATCATAATATTTGATTATAAACCAAGTAGGTAATCAAAGAAAACTTGCGTAAGTTTCTTGCATGAGTTTCTGAATAAAAATACCTATCAGCAAACAAATGACTGCTTGTAAAATTATAAGATTAAAATAATTAATTGTTTATTTATAAAGGGTGTATAACTTAGTTTATTAGATAAAACACTGGTAACCATTTGTAATACAGCTGGGGCCATATAGGTAAATAGTTTTATGTTGCCACCCCATTAGGTAGATAAAAAATAAACCAAAGTAACTAATACAAAACAAAAATAGTACGATCCTTACGTTGCCAGAATTTTATTTTCTCTGTTATATCTTGATAGCCGACCACCTCCTTTAAACAACTTTTCCATGATCAAGCGAATCAATCCGAATGGTGTCTGCAAAGACAGAAAATATCAACAGCATTCTATTATCTCAACGAAAGGGGGAATATGGATTTTTCATTACTCATACACGGAAAGTAGGTCTGAAGTTGCCTGAGAAGCGGGTTGAAAGTAATACTTTTCAGCCCTAGGGAGAATCGTTTTCAACTGACAGCTGTCAAATAATTAAAAAAAACTAGTTGTCACATTTTTATTGGAATTCAAATGAAACACGACATACCCGAGTGCATCCATAGACAAGAAGAAAGATAGACTTTATTCATAAAGTAAAGACAACTGATTCATAGACATTCATAGACAATCATAGACAATACTTGACTATTAAAAAGCTAAATGCATAGCCCGCCGGCTAGGCCAAAGAAAAAAAAGGCGGTAAAGTTCACTCAATTGTCTTTAGCTAATTTCTATTTTTATTTTGACTTTCCTTATATTCGTTATGAAAAGCACAGTGTTTACCTCGGGATAAAGACTTATTTAGTCCCTCGAACTATAGGCCCCCTCGCTACGCTCGGGCGCCAAACCCCGTCTCGGGACTAAATAAGTTACTTTCATCCCTAAGGTAACAATGTACTATTAATTCCATAAAGAACTTTCTTTGGTGCTTACCTTATCTTTTTCTGTCAGTGAAATACGATCGACTTGTAGATAAGTTGGAGTTATGTTTAGACATTCTGTCATTAATCTTGTCTTTCCCACTAATTTCGGTCCCTAGAATTTTTTAATCCTAAATTTAATTAGAATATTCCCGAGTAATTTTGTTATATCTACTTATTTCCAATAATTTACTCGTAATATTGGCTATAACTAGGTCTTATACTCAGAGTAAAATGATATTGAGGAATAAGATGTAACTTTATTTGGTTGTTGATTTTCAATTCACCTCGCAAACCCTTGACAAAAGACAGCTTAGTTCACCTAATTACTCTCCTAGGGTGCAAGACAGGAACATTATTTTCTCATTTTACATTAAAAGAGGCAAATAAGACATACGATAAGTGCCACTCCAAACTTGTGATCTCTGTAACGCGTAAATGACTTTTGATGTTCCTTCAGTGCATTCTGCAGAGTCATTTTGTATCTTCTTAACTCTTCGTTTCGCCCCAAAATTGGGTGTCGCGAATGAATGGTTCTTTGCGATTTTCTTTGATAAAAACATTTAAACTTTAGTTGCTATTCATTTGGTACGTTAAGCAAAAACATATGATTTAAGGTACTAACTTTGAAGCGTTAAACTCATAAATTGGTCCAGGTTTAGAAAAGCCCTTCAATGATTTCGCCTCGAGAAGCTTGAAGGACTCATGGTTCAGTTTACTTTTCAGGAAAGTTTCCTTATCACACGTCACTCTATCTGGATATGCTACCATCAAGCGTGCTGCCTAGTTTGACAACGACAATATTATAATAATTTAAGCGGGTTCTCCATTATTTATTTAGGTAATACGAATAAATATGTATTATATTTCATAGGGAATGGGGATGGTTTTATGTTTTCCTGGAAATCCTCCGATATGATCATCAATGACTGTAATTATCCCTATACCTATAGGGATAATTCATGAAAATCATTCTGCTATGAAGAAAGTGCTATAAATACTTATATATTATGTAATATGGAGAAAACTTGTACGCTCACCTTATTTACTGCTGAACCAATAACAGTGTATTCTCTGCGAAGAACGTGTCCAACAACACCGCAGTAAGTAGATCCTGTATCACAAACATCAGATGCTTATGTAGTTTATGATTTATTCAAGGTATTTGATCAAGAACTCAATATCAACGGGTATTCACTAACCCGATGTGACTCCAACACTGATACTGATAATATTCGAATCTTTTAAACTCTCTTTCAGTTGGAAAGCACACTGCAACGCTTTCTGAGCCTCGTCCTCCTGCTTCAACCCTCTCAAACCAAACACGACAAGAAACATCATATCTTTGTCGAACATCGACACTTTGTTCACCAGGCCGCCAGCCTCTGAAGTCACACTGGGTAAAATTGTATTCAATTAGATTTAATGCCGCTTTCAACACCGTCGTCGAGTGAGTTTTAACCGTTTTAAAAGAGGAATAAATTGTGCGTTCTGACAGTTTTTGTATTTGAAAGTCTGCCATAATATTTTATACTCGGATAAGACTTATTTTACGTTGCTGAAATCGGGCCAAGTAGTTATGTAATTTTTCTCGGAGAAAAATTAAACGGGTAGGTTGAAAAAATAGGAAATATAGAGGACTTAGGTATTCCGTTATTTTTCCTTATTTTTATAAATATGAAAAATTAAACCTACCTACTCTACCTCTCGTAATTTTCCAGTTACATCGAGAATCAGTGCAGTGAACGCTAAATGTTAATAAGATTGCAATATGTACAAAGAGAAACTGTTAGAATAGCCATACAATAATGCAATAAATAGCATTGGTTCACTTTTTGGCCATGACGGTTCTCTTTTTGTAGACTCTACCAATCTACGCTTCCAAAAATAGTTAAGCTAGGCAGGAATATAAAATAATAACAATCACCTGCAGACTAACATGTAAGCCGTGTCCACAATATTAATAAGAACATTCTCAGTAACAGTCTTAGTAATAATGTTCAAGAAAACCACTACAACGTGCCGAACTTCAGTGAGGAAATCCATGGGCTCATCATTATCTACAGCTCTCAATATGGGTGACACCATGAATCGACGAAGGGCTGGCCACCATGTGCTATGCATGGCAGCTATAACGGCTGGACGATCTAGAAAATATAGCGCAGTTTATTGGAAATTGTCCAACGAAATGGTGGGACTGTGTGGTGGCGTGTCGTAACTGTGGTTAGACATGGCACATTTTTAGAAACATTTCAATCACTATCATACACAATCCAAACAAATGGGACTTGAAAAGAGAGCTTATGAAGTCATTTGCTAAATTGTGAAGGTAACTCAACATAAAACATTCAGTTCGTAATATTAGATAGGACATAGTTACTTAAGTAGGCATCATATTACTGAAACTTACGCGAAAATTCCCTGTAGTTTATTTCAGGTACTGTAGAATTTTCTTCATTTCGAAATACATTTTCAGTATTACCAAAATCGTTGGGTTCTAAAAATTCGATCTACTTAATTAGGTAAAAATTCAATGGAAAACGTTCCTAGGTTAACTTTACAATAAACATTTTACCATTATTTGTTCCTACAGTTGAGTGCAATTTCTCGACCCGTTTCCAAGTAGCACCGACTCCCAGAACCTATAGAAAATTATTTTTCATTACTCATACACGGAAAGTAGGTCTGAAGTTGCCTGAGAAGCGGGTTGAAAGTAATACTTTTCAGCCCTAGGGAGAATCGTTTTCAACTGACAGCTGTCAAATAATTAAAAAAAACTAGTTGTCACATTTTTATTGGAATTCAAATGAAACACGACATACCCGAGTGCATCCATAGACAAGAAGAAAGATAGACTTTATTCATAAAGTAAAGACAACTGATTCATAGACTGATGTAAAATAAAGTTCACTCAATTTTCTTTAGCTAGTTTCTATTTTTATTTTGACTTTCCTTATATTCGTAATGAAAAGCACAGTGTTTACCTCGGGATAAAAACTTATTTAGTCCCTCGAACTATAGGCCCCCTCGCTACGCTCGGGCGCCAAACCCCGTCTCGGGACTAAATAAGTTACTTTCATCCCTAAGGTAACAATGTACTATTGTTTTGCAAATCCAAAGACAACGTTAGATGTAAAATTATTTTCTCTACGAAGTGGAGATTACGAATAGGTAAATAGAGAATAGAAGAGAGTTACAAGAGTACTAAGATTTTCAGCAGAAACATGCGTAACGGTCACATAGGTCGGTAATATAACCTACCAATTCGATCACAAAATTGTGATCAAAGACCTACCACGATTAACTTTTTAGTTGAAACTGTCGATATTTCGATTCTGTAACCTAAGCACGACCATTTTGACTTTCGAATAGTAAAGGTGAAGCAAGAAATCTACTATATAAAAATAAGTCGGGTTTTCCTTCCTGACGCTATAACTCCAGAACGTACGAACCGATTTCCACGGTTTTGCATTCGTTGGAAAGGTCTCGGGCTCCGTGAGGTTTATAGCAAAGAAAATTCAGGAAAAATTTCAACAATTTAAGAACGCGGACGAAGTCGCGGGCGTCCGCTAGTTTTGTATGAAAATGACAGGATCGTCCATTTGCCCCGTTTAGCACATTATAATTATGTCGAAAACCACGAAATAAATCTTAAATACTATATTTCTAGTTAACAAATTTCTCGCCTTAGTATGCCTCCCGTCGCCCAAGGGCTGAGTGCAGTACTCGGCCTCGTTGACATAAATCCAGGCGCTGGCCGACGTGAGCACGTCTCCCGCCTCGCTTATGTACTCCGCCGCCTTGACATCCCATACAGGCTGTCCTACGATGACGTAGTGGGCCTGCGAGTTTTCCTTCCCTCCAATTTTGGAGAAATGGGAAAGACCAGCCGATATAGCTACTTTTACTGAAAAGTTTTAAGTACTACTTTTAGTTTTTCTATAGCTTGGTAAAAAAGAGTAAGGAGTACAGAAAATAGGGGTACCACTATCGCTAATTAATCTTGAATATAGCAACATGAAAGAGTGTTGTCATTAGAGAAAACTATTAGTTCCAGTTCTAGCCTTAATCTGTAATAGATAACTGAATTACTTGAACCTACCCTTAAGAACAACTCCAACATCCGTCAGGTATCTCCCGTAATTCTTCTGGATAAGCAATCCACAATCTATAGCGGTGTGCACAACGTCCTGCATGTTCAGTCTCAAGGATTTTTTCCACATGGAAATGAACGCATCCCCGGAAAACTTTAATATATCGCCTTTGTGAGTGAGAATCTCTTGCACCATTGCTCCTATGTAGGAGTTTAGGACTTCAGTCAGCCTTGACGGACCTCCACGACCAGTTTTGGTATACGTTTCACAAAGTTCGGTGAAACCTCGAAACATCCGGGAATATTATGAGCACGTCAAAGTTTATTCAATAAATCTTTGTCTAAATTCTACTTTGATAGGCATAAACAAGGTTCCAATGACGGTTGAACGACGAAGGTCGTTGGGTTCTTAGTTCTTACTGAAGTGGTGACCTCGCACAGGACAGCGCTGTGTTGTCAGACCCTCGACTAGGTAGACCTACGACAAAAGACGAGCCGCAGGACACTGCTGGATACAGATGACGCAAGACCGAGCCCTGTGGAGTTGGAGCAAGACACATTCGTCGAGCTGTGGACGTCTAACTATCGGTAGATAAAGTTGATCGCAAATATTTTTTAGCAAAAAGTATTAAAGCTTTAGTCTTTTTACCGGAAACATCAATAAACATGAGCGCAGTCTCGTAACACCTGACGGAATGGTCGAAGTGCTTGTAGATGATCTCGTCAGGAACAAGCGAGGCCATGACAGCTATACGCTTTGCTTGTTGAACTGCGCTCCAGCTTCCGATTACGCCGTCTAGCCTAAACGTAACAACGTATTAATTTATCACGTAACTAGGTATTGTGTAGTGTGGAAGTGGAAATGAGCGGGGCACTAGTTAGCAGAGCTGATGGTCAATAGGGTACCAAAGTGCTCAAGTGGCGAATGGGAAATGCAATATTGGCAAATACCCCTCCGCTAGTGGACCGCAGACATCAAGAGTCGCAGGAAGCCAATGAATACATGCTTCGCAATTTAGAGGTCTTTGGAAATCCAAGATAAGTGTAACCATCCGCTATAGGTATATCATAATCGGTTTCAAGCAATCATGGTGGACCGCTAAATTGCTTGGCGGCAAATCTTCTATAGTAGTATGGTAACAAGCGACAGCCAGCCTTCTACTATGCAAAAACCCTAGTGTGAAAAACTAAGCACCCCACTGGGACTTGGAGGTCATGCCGTTTCTTATTCCGTAGAAGCCCATAAATGAAACAAAATCTACATTTGAACAGATGTTATCTTCACAATACTTACAATGCTTGTTTCTTATACTCCCTGTTTCTGTGCCTCTCCCTCGGTGACACCAGCGCAACGCCAGCTGCAGACTGCCGCCGGAGCCGTTTGAGGGCCGTGAGATACGCGTCGTATTTATCTTCTTTGCCTTTGTAGGCAAAACAAGTTAATCGCATAGGCAAACAAACTGAAGTATCGACTGGCAATTAAATTCCACCCTTGTAGAAGTCAATATAGACTTAAAAACTGGCCATTCTTTTTTAATATTCTGAACATCTCATCATTCATGTTACAATCTGCAGACCGTAAACTTCAGGTAGGTTCTTCTTAAATATGGATTTAATTTACCATTCGTATTTTCGAACTCCTGTACATCGTGAATTGTTTGGTGGATGTGTTGGTGGGTGGGTGGTTCAGAGCATTGAAAAAGATTCGCGACGAGTAGATAACATACCAATTACCTATTGAAAAAATAATATAAAAAGCCCCTTTTTGTGACAGGCTCATAAAAAGATAATTCCTAAAAAAAAAAAATTAATGAGCTACCTTTAGTAATTTGTTCGTTTTCATCTTCTACAATATTATCCATTGTTCCACAAGTAGGTACCGAATTTATTGCTCGAATAAAATTAAGCAACTACCATATCATTTTTAGCATATCCATAGATTATATTCTCTTGGAGCATATCTACCCACAGACCAAGAAAATATAATGAGTCATGAGTGATTACATTCTCCTGGATAATACACCCAGCCATCGGAGTGATTATATCACAAACATATAAGAGTAAGCAGACCTAACATAAGAAAAAATTGGCGTTCCAATTACGCCTACATACAAATCTCACGCACACATTGACAGTAAACAGAGCCGGACTTCGAAAAGCGAGGTTCAGCGAGGTTGAAGGGACTGGAGAGTATTTAGTATCTGTGATTTGAAATAATATGGAAACTACGGAAAGTTGCCATCAAATTGTAGGTTAAACCCTTATTTTAGATTCTGTAATCTTAATTCTATAAATTAATTCTTAATTATGAAAATGGATTCTAATGTGCTAAGTTTCGCGGTTTTGTAATCAAACAAGTAATAATGTTACAAAATAATATTTAATAAAATCAAAACAAAACATGATTTACAAAATCTACCCAAAAGATATATCTATTAGATAAATAAAACAAAATCAAAAAGCAACTTTTTCTCTAATATCTTTTAGAAATACAAACATTGACAATACGATAACATCAACAGTAGTTTAATTAACTCTTACATTCTATTCAGCCTGTATCACTCATTTCAATAACCTTATTAGAATAGTATTACACATTTTAAACTTATAAAAATAACAAAATAAACCATATGTCTCAGTCTTTTCAATAACGTAATAAGGAATAGTATTACTCTATACTCTTTATTAATAGTATTACTAGGCTTTAAATTTTGCAAGTCCATCAAAACTTGATCTCCAGCAGCTTTTCTTTCTACTGGACCTTTTACTGATGATGTAGACATATTCTGAAAACAAGAGTAATAAATTATCAGTTGTCTAGTATTAACAATTTAATAGGTAATACAAATAGGTACACAGCTATATATATATGGGTATAGCTGTCACTATTTACGTTTAAATGGCAAGATGTTTTGGGTTGGTACCTAAATATAAGAACAACTAGAAACTTACTTGTAATGATGAATCAAAAATCATTGGGATTGCATTAGAAGTAAGGACGGTACGAAAACCACTGCAATCCACTAAATGTGCTTCAAAATGTTCAGAACATAGCACACTCGATGTTTTGTGCTGCCAATTTTTTTTATTCATCTGCATCAACCAGGCATTTTTTAGATTTTCATCCTTTGGAAAGCTGAAAAATGATTTAATTTTATAATTTATCCTTACTTTTATAGAAATAGAAATATTTTATTTCAAATAAACTTTTACAAGCACTTTTGAATCGTCAATGAATCTACCACTGGTTCGGAATGCCTTTCCCGCCGAGAAGAGCCAGCAAGAAACTCGGCGGTCGCTCTTTTCAAAAAAAAGTAAAAGTAAAAAAGTAAAAATTTTACAATATTTAATGAAACTATGCGATGTATACAGTGCTTCCACGATTAATTTTCCTAAGTCCAATACAATACAAATAAAAATTAATACAATCCAATACATCTTAAAACAGGCAGGCAAAAACAGACTAATTATTTAATCAAAATATACCCACTAAACAAAACTTGCGCCTGAATACGGCCCTGTCAAATTGTACAAGTATATGAAACGACAAACGAGATCCTGATATTAATTAATTGATAAATATTGCAACAGGAATATACTAGAACCAAAATTACTATAACTGTCTACGAGTTTTGCGTATATAATAATTGGGGACTGCTTCTAAAATGCCGAACGATTATTATTAATAATCACACAGTAAGCATATAACCAAATTACGAGTCTATAGCACATCAAAACTTACCGATGAAAAGTAATTGCAGGTGTTTTCCTATACGGAGAATTGCCACACAGAGGTGCACAACACTTCACCATTTTATTTCAGAATTTTTGATTCTTTAGACTCGATTTTAAAGCTTTAAAAGAATAAACAACTCGCAGGTTATGTTGTTGTTTTTGACAAATTGACATATTGCACCATACTGATCTTATTTGTAGCTTACGTAGACAGAGAAGGCAATAGACCAAGGTACTGTGTAACCGCGACTGAAATAGAGATAACATGACGTAACGATGACGTCACATGACAAGTTCGAGTTTAATGTTGCCACAATAACTGCACTCCCCTAGTACCCCAAATTAGATGGAAAATTCTTCCCAGGATTTTTAAATAAAACGACAAAACAGATGCTGAACTGTTTTATTTTTTAAATAACATACCTACACATATAAGGTTGTCTGGGAGAGACATACCTATTAGGGTAAGCTTCTATTTTTTACATATAATTATCTTAATATTGTGTGCAATAAAGAATTTATTATTCTTTATTGCACACAATATTAACTTCAACCACCACTTAAAAGTATAAAATAATTTTAGTTTGTACACGTAAGTCGGTTTTTTAAAAATATTTTTTTTTATACTAAAGTTTTTTAATGTAGTTTCATAGGACCAATTCACTAGATAATTATTTACTCCTTAAAAAAAATATTGAAATGCCGAATAGAAATTTAGCATATGTGAGTCACTTTGAAAAAAGATGTATGTAACACAAAGGAAAATTTTTTTTCGTTACTAGTAAGAATGTTACACAAAATAATTTGTAATGAACAGTTAAAATTTTCCTTCGATCGAGTAATGCTATTGAATTAAAAGCAACAAAAATTGTATATTTAGTCATCAAAATCATCATGAATGAAATTAACAGTATATTCCTTTTTTCAGGCAGTCGTATAAAACTGCAACTCTTCATAGTTTAAGTTAATAATTATTAAAAAAAAACATAAAAAGTCTGCCTCTAGCTATTTAAAAATGGCTTTAAAAATGAAGAACTTTGCAAATAAAATAATTCTTAAGATCGCTAACAGTTCTCGACTGGTCGTTGGACATTCGAACGAAACTTCAGGATAATTCAGAACAGTAACCGACACTATCTTACTGAATACACTTTAATCATCGCCGACATATATTATGTAGTATCCATCATCTTTCTTTTCTTTTCTCAAAATATTCATTTCTTCCATCACGACCTTATTTTGTTTCAACAAAAATTTAAAAAAAAATTGAAAAAGTAGCCAAAGTAACCCGCCGTTACGGTATGTCAGAGGACATTACTAAAAAAAACCTATCTCCGTGCCAAATTTCAGCCATATCGGTTTAGTGTGGCGTATTGAGTAACAAACATCCATATGTTTGTTACTCAATCACGCCACATTAAACCGATATGGCTGAAATTTGGATGTATGTATGGATGGCCATACATACATTCAAACTTTCACATTTATAATATAAGTAGGATAGGGAAAATCGGGACATTGTATAGGTACCTAAAGCTGGCAACACACATAGATACTAAATTTTCTTATTAACTGTCAGTTTGTTTCGCACAAAAGTGTGTCGACCTTGAAAAAAACTGGTTACACGATGAGGGACAAAAAATTGGGTAGCTGCGTCTCTGTTTATCACATTAATAACTTTATTTCTGCTCTCTTTTTAGTGTGAGTGAGAAAGAAATCGTCACTGGCTCTATGTCTTCTCTCTCTACGGTAGCTTACGAATTGCCTCAAGATCTATTATGTCTATGAGTGCGTAAGTGTTGCAACAACAGAAGTAAAAGAGATAGAATCATATATTTTTTGTTGGAAAGAAGCAAGCGAAGATATTATTTATTCGTTTAGATGTAGTTGTGAAAATTATGTTAGGTCTGCTTACTCTTATATGTTTGTGGATTATATTCTCTTTACTTGGCTACTTGGCTATGAACCCCAAGAGAATATACCCACTTCGTGCACCTATAAAAAAGTTTCAAGGAAATCTGTAGTGTAGGCATCACAAGTAGGCATCAACTATGTCTCGATGTCTGGATGATGCTGTGGAATGATGACGGTAGGACTTGATAGAATTAATGTTAGTTTCTACCTTGTCTATATTTGGCATAGAGCAATAAATTGTATAGATTAGGTATGGTCCAGGAGCCGGTAACTTTGAAACTTAAACCATTCAAAGCACTGAAAGACCCGTCATGCGGATACGAATTTTTTTATTTGAAGTGATAGTTCAAATAAAAAACTATACGAATAAAATAAGCTTCGTTATGCGTTAATTACTTTTTTGAAAGACTTTTTTAGTTTTTAAGAAGAAAAAAGATTTGAAAAAAAAAATATTTTAGTCATCGCGGATACTGATTATTTCCATTTTATTCGATACAAAATCTCGTTTTCTGTCAGAAAAACATTAGGCAAATGCACGACATGGAGGAATATCATCCCTTATCACACATTTCACGTAGGTATGCGAGACTCGTTCGGCCAAAAGTTGTTTATGTAATGTTTATCTGAAAGAATACGCCTTCTGTTGATCATACATTGCAAATTATAATCAAAATCCGCGATAAATGACAGTTAAACATTTTTACATTTATAAAATTTACTTCCGCTATGACGCGGGCTTGTCGTTGGGGTCTAGAGGTGCTGGAGTGACGAAGCCACACAGGGAAGCTCAGTGTTGGCAGACCCTCCACTAGGTGTATCGACGACATCAAACGAGTCGCAGGAAGCCGCTGAATTCAGGCAGCACACGACTATTGACCATGTGTTAAAAAATTACTCCAAGCAGTATACGGAAAGTAGTCTGCCTAAAAATATGGGTGATTGCAAATAATCAAATCGGCTTCTTTTTTTTCGCAACTCAAAACGCGCACTTATATTAAATGTGTATGTACAAGATATGACGCCATAAACATTTGATATAATTTTAGTAGTTTAATCGATGATTTTAAATAACTTAATATCACTTACATTATTATACGCGTTTTGAATTCTGAAAAAGAAGCTGATTTGATTAGATGCAATCACCCATATTTCTTAAGCAGACTGTACTTGCCGTATACTGCTTGAAGTCATTTTCTTCTTCGACCTGTGGAAGTCAGAGAGAGACCTTTGGCCAACAGTTGACGTCTATTGGTTGACAAAGAAGATTTTTCAGTGTCACCGGCTCCAGTAGGAGTAATAGAGTTCTGTGGTCACCGGCTCCTGCGCTATTACTAGCGACCCGTTGGGTTCCGCCCTAGCCATAGTACAAAAAACGTGTGGTATCTATTCTTTTTCCATTATCGCTAACGCTAAAGCTAAAGCAGGATACCAAAGTTTATATCACACGTCCTATGATCCTATCCTTTGAGAACGGAAGCGTGATAAAAAAGCCCTCTGCTCTACAGCGTTAGCGATCATGGAAAAAAGAATCGATACGACACGTTTGTGATATGGCTAGGGCAGCTGGGTTTTTCTATAGCTCCACGCTGCACCTGGAGAGTAATTTTTTTTCCTGAGGAAAAATCCTACATTCTCATATGAATCCATTTAAAACAGCTTTTGCCAATAAATGTCTCAAGATGTGCAAACTATTTTTTTAATTAATTATGTTATGGCGTCATCTCAGAAACTACTGTACAGATTTTCATTCGGCTTTCACCAGTATCCATTGGATATTTCTGAATTTATAAAGACTTACCTAGTAAATTGAATACAGTGCAAGATTTGGCATTTTCGCCGAATTAATCGAATGCTAAATAATAGGAAACTGGTAAAAAGAAAAAAAGATGAAAATTCGTACAGCAAATGGGTAGTTTTGATATTAATTAGCACAAACTTTTTTTCTAATACGTAAACATACAAAAACAGAAACCTAAAAAATATCTCTTTTTCATTTGGATTAAGAGAATATCAAATGTTCCGATTTTGGTAAAATCTACTATACCTACCTATTAGAATTCGACAGAGCAATAATGCATAAGTTTTGAGTAAAAATGGAAAAATTTTCAATATAATTAAATTACTTTATTATGTTCTTTGCACACTAATTGCTCATAAAACCACATCACATCACAGTCACTTCACTATGAAAAAAAAAACCGACGACCTCTGTAGACAGTAAGTAGATGCTCAAACTGAAAGGCAGAAATAATTATTTTGAGTAAAGAGTCGCATTTTTTAACAAGAATCTTCGACCTCTCTGCTGATAGGTAAAATAAAAATATAAAAAATCCACAAAGAACTGCCGTTCAAAACCACATCTATGAATTTGCTGTGATCTCGCGCGCATCTCTGGGGATAGCTGTGTACTTTAACGCAAAAAAACTACATCAAAATCGGTCCAGTAGATTTAAAAAAAAAAAAAAATTAAACACGATCGCAGCATCGCAGCGCTCTTTTTTAGCCAATAGCCTTAAAATAACCTGCTCACATTAAAGTGATAGTATTTATAGACGCAAAAAACCTTAAAAACGGTTCAGTAGTCTTCAGAAAATCGGAGAAAAAATGGTCTGAGCCAAACAACCAGTTTGCTCTGTCGTAAGGTAATTCCTCAGTGCCTGAAGACTAGTCTTCGAACACTGCATGTTGCCAGTTATGACTTATGGATCCAAAACATGGTCGCTAACTATGGGCCTGATAAGAAGGCTCAGGATCACTCAGTGGGCGATGGAGAGAGCTATGCTCGGAGTATCCTTGCGAGATCAAATCAGAAATGAGGAGAACCAAAGAAGCTGAAGTGAAAATGGGCGGGGCACATAGTTCGAAGAGCTGATGGTCGATGGGGTCCCGAGACGCTGGAGTGGCGACCCCACACCGGGAAGCGCAGTGTTGGCAGACCCCCACAAGGTGGACCGACAACATCAAACGAGTCGCAGGGAGCAGCTGGAGTCAGGCGGCGCAAGACCGAAGCCTGTGGAGGTCCATTTAAGACTTATGTCCAGCAGTGGACGTCTATCAGCTGATAAAGAAGAAGGGAAGACCAGACCAGAAACAATTCAGAAATTACAAATTCCCAAATTGCCCCCGCCGGGATCGAACCCGAGACCTCCCAGTTATGAGACCACAGCTCTCACTATTGCACCAGAGAGGCTGTCAAAAATCATCTAAACACTTTTTCAGTAATCAATATAATATTTATTATGAATCTAATTTTCTATTTGACTGCATTTTTTTTTAATATTATCAATTCATTATTTTAAAAATTACTACGATTGTAACATGTCATTTGACTACATAATTAATGTTTTATCACATTTACAAGTTACTATAGAATATTGAATTGAAAAAATTGTCCTTAAAATCTACTTACCTATCAACCTTCTGTGATGACTTGTTCCCTGGCCTGTGGTGATGAATTGATGACTGATGATGGCAGCTTCCACATGAAGACAAGATGTACCTACCTAACTTAGATTTAATTAAATCCTACCTACCTTTTAACTAAGCATATACTGCATAAATAAATAAAAAAATACTAACAGATTTTGATAAAACTTTGAAATACAAGACACATTGTATCTATGCCCAGACATTGAAAAAATATCAGTACTTTTTGTTTAACAGCAAATTACCTTAATAATCTTGTATCTAAAGATTTTAAATAATTACTAGAGTAAACTTAACACTTTGGTGTGTGGTAAATATAATATTTACTCAAAAACTGGAAGTAGTTTTGGCTGTGATGGAAAACCTGTTTGTGTAGCATTTTATAACCTCAATTGACTTAATCAGGAATCGAACCTGGGTAGTGAAAGCTAATTATTTAAGAAACAATTTGCAATAGTTTCACCAGATGCCATAAAAGAGCTTATAGGGTGACTTCGCCGGTTACGCGACCAGGGTCAGTTACGCGACCACTAACAGGACCTACGGCATTAAAACGAAAATAATAAGAATTCTATTCTTCTTTTCCAAATGAAATTCACTTAAGTAAAGAGGGGGATAGACCTATTAGTTTTACCTACAATAGTTGGCAGCTTTGTGTTTACCCGAAAGCAAACAAATCTTAGTTCAATCCGCCGCTCATACTTTCGGCGCGTACACGTTCCCAAAACAACGAAAAAAATAGTGAGTAAGTGATGCGTTCGAGGTAAGTAGATCGTGATGTATTTATTTGAGTCAATTTTTTAATGTTCTATTAAGTGGATATATATATGTTTTACGTTATTTGTACATTTATTACATGTAATATACAAAATCAGGTAAAAAAATTGAATGGTCGCTAACTGAAATTGGAATTAGCCAATAACTTCAGTTGGCGACCACCTGGCCGCCAATAGACATTTAGAAAGAAAAACATTTATTTTTATTTTTCATAGACTACAAATCTAATTCGGAATTTAATCACTTTCAATTTAATTTGTTTATTTTTATCCGTGTATCTTTTAGTTTACGACCACCAAATTATTATTATAAAACATCTTAAAATGTATGGGTATCAAGTGGTCGCCAACTAAAAATGAGCAAATTAATATGTGGGTTTACGACCATCTGCAATCACTACTTATAATCTTATCTGTTTTTTGCATAATGTAGGTGTTTAATATATAATATTTTCATTACAGATGTCCTCCACAAACCGTATTAGAAAATAACACCGGCTTATTCCCAAAGAGATCTGGAATGTGCTTTAAAAATATAAGAGAAGGAGGACACGGTATTAGAAAAAAATATAAAATGTATAACATCTAGAGATCTGATGATCTGATGATTTGATTCTAAACTTTTGTAATTGTTGTTTAAAGTGATATTTTTAATTTTGTATTTGTGTAGGAAAATGTATTATACTTGCTAAGATT
The DNA here is from genome assembly GCA_038048805.1 of Hipparchia sbordonii. Taxonomy (NCBI): domain Eukaryota; kingdom Metazoa; phylum Arthropoda; class Insecta; order Lepidoptera; family Nymphalidae; genus Hipparchia; species Hipparchia sbordonii. Next base: position 4,202,373 of record CM076113.1, read on the forward strand.
CATTTAAGCTTAAGCTTGAATATTATAGTGTACCTTTGATCTCATGAAAAAATGTGTTTTAATAATTTATTATAATGTATGAATAATAAAGCATGAATAATAATTATTTTTTAAACATTAACACGTTCATATTTTTAATTTTTAATTAATCAAATTTAGTTTTCCCTAGCAAATCGAGAGGTCGCCAACTAGATAAGGGGGCAGTCGTCAACTAGCAAAAGTGGTCGCCAACTAGCATTTCACATAGTTTTTAAGATTTATTCAATTTAAAATGTTTTCACAACTGTAATTCTTATTTTTTTACTTTTAAATATAACTTGACAATATCTGGGACCCCGTCATATAACTTTAATACATGTGCTATGGGTGCAACATACTTAAATATTGACGTAAAGTTGAATATCCCGCTAATCGGTCGCCAACCGGCGAAATCACCCTACTTAATCTGTTTTATTACTTTACTTACTCAGTTATAATTTATCAGTTTAGGTTTGGACACTTGGCACAAAACAGAAAACTCCCCATTTTACACTAATCACATCCACCAACACTAAAGGTAATCATTACCTATCACAGACATCACTAAACACCTTTAGGTTGGGTTTGACCACTATTGTCTTTGCATATAAGTTAGCCCCCAGACAGTCTAGATAATTTTTGATGTATTGATATTTTAGACACCTCTTTCATCACATTTCTTTCACTAACATTATCACTGACTCACAACACACAAGGTGTAAAAAAACTACAACATGGAATAAAATATTCTATTTGTGTTCACACACACTACACGTCACCTAACTTACACTGATTAAAGTATACACTAAACTTTTATCATAAAGTACACATTATAAATATCTTGCATGTATTCTAGCAAAAACTAATTTAAATAAAGTGACTTCCTAAAATGCAATACAATGATTGCTACACACTATGATGTCTTTAACTGAGGCATAGCACTCGCACAATGATGAAATATTTATAAACCTTCACAAATCATGTTTACATACACCTCACAAAACACTACACGTCACAACAGTTATATAATGAAAATGCTTTCCTAACATTCTGAAAATATTAAAGGAATTTTATAAAATCTTATGCTAACACATATGGTTTATGTTACTCTCATACAACTAGGCGGAACCTCCACGCACAACAACTATGACCAAGTGATCTTCCTTGAGACTCTCATCAGTCAGGTTGTGACAAGTCCTTTTCAGTAGCTCGGTAGAAAATTCACATGGAGGGAAGGAATACAGCACACCAGTGGCCTCTGTCTCTTTGTTCAGCAGAGATATAACTCCTGCAGCCTCCTTCTGCTTTAAATAGGACACCAAGTTTCTCATTGGTCTTGTCTGAATACTGCTGTCCTCATTTGTAATGGAGGCAGTAGAGCCAGCCACACCTAGGAAAATAGCATGAGAGCTGGATGTGGCTATACGTTTCTGTACATCATCTAGCTTGGGTTGATCCAAACGAAGTCGCTGGGTGATCCTCAACTGATTTTTCCCTTCCTCGTCTTTCATCAAACTGTCAATGATCTCAGAGTCACCATCTGTTAGATGGAATTTTGTGGGGAACAGGGAATTTTTCAAAATCAATGCACCATTCCATATTGTGGTGGCTTTGCGAACTACTTCAGGTAATGTTCTAGCAGATATGAGCATGCCACCACCTCTGCGTGGAGAGCCATCAGAATCACTGTCGGGGGAACGGCGCCGTGGGGACCGGGAGCGGGACCTATCCACCCCTGGCTCACGAGATCCTGAACGACGAATTGGCCCATCATACTCTGCTTCTGGCGGCCTCCTCCACTCCTCGTCGCGATAGTCACCTGTGCCGTGATATACGCCCCTATACATTCCACGCCCACGGCCTCGGTGTCCCCCTCTGCCCCTGTATCCACCACTATACCCATACCCTTCATCCCAGGTGCCACCTTCGTAACCTTCATAACCCTCCGCAGATCGGCCCTCTTCACCCACTGGCGGCGCAAATGTTTTCGGTCTGAATGGCCCTCCAGGACCAACATCAGCAAAATCAATACGCAGCCGCCGATCAGGCCCTCCTAAGGGGAATCCTCGCATTTCCTTCACAGCAGCTTGAGCTGCATCTATTGAATCATACAAAATGTATGCATGTGGTTCACCTTTGGCATATTCAATTTTCTTGATAGCACCAAACCTATCAAACTCTCTTTCCAACTGTGCTACTGATGTCCATGGTCCCAACCCACCGACCCACACACGAGTTGTTGGGGTGGCTTTGCCATACCCTATTTTACACTGGAATTTCCCAATGTACTGGCCTGACAGCTCTACTTTTGCACGGTGCGCCATGTCTAAAGTTTGATAGCGTACAAATGCAAATGCATTTCCAGTACCTGGGGGTGGTCTTTTAATATCAATATCTTCCACAATGCCATAGCGCCCAAAAATACGGCGTAATTCTTCATCAGATATGTTAATTTCCAAATTACCTGCAAAAAGGGTTCTCGTAGCCAAAGGGTCATCTTCAGGCTGGACATGATGCAAATAATTAGGAAATTTATCTTTTTTATTCTCCATTTTCTCAAAAGGTGGATGATGCGGACGTGGCATGTACGGCCGGGGCATATAGTGAGGATGTGGGGGATGATGCATGGGTGGCCTGTGATGCATTGGAGGCCCATGGGGCCCAGCCATAGGGTAGCCATCATGCATGGGCGGACGAAAATCTCGATGATGCGGTGGAACTGTCGGTGGCATCCCATAAGCTCTCTCATCAGGTGGTGGCCTACGCCTTTCCGGTACAGGAGACCACGCATAGGAATACGGACGTTCATAATCAGGTGGGGTTATACTCCTTGGCCTGCTTCTGTATTCCGATCTGACTGGTTCATACACAGGATCGACAATGGCCACTTTGTCGTATAGGATAATCCTCGGCTTGGCGTGTTTTGCATCCCTCGCATCCTCTACGCTACGGAAACATACATACGCTACGCGCTCGTCCAACTCGTGGGAAATCTTGATGCTGAAATCGCCGAACTTTTTGTATTCGCGGTACAAAGTATCTTTAATGATGTCGTCGGAGGCCTTGGGGTGAAGCGCACTGACACACAGCACCTTGTAATAAGGGCGCACGGATTCTTCTCTCACCTCTCGGGAACGCACGTAGTCGTCGCGATGAGGCGACACGTACCGCCCCCGAGGACTCGGCGAGCGCACCCGCCGGCGCACCCGGTCCGGCGTGACGCGCTCGTCGGAGCTGTCGTCATAACGTCCGATACTACTACGGGTTCTTTTTGATCGCGGCATACTGTCCCTGGACGAACTCCTCTTCATATTACGAATTTTCACCGTTATACGATCTCTATCGCTACGCGGTAATCCAATCATGAAAGCTCAGTACGATGAACCACTATCTGAAATGCACAACATTACACCCAATTACACGTCACTTCAAAATGTCGTCTTGTTCCAGAAATTAAGCGCACTGCACAATTAGTTTTTGTCTTACCACAAATAAAATAAGAACCAAAACCACTATTCTAAAATCACAGCACCTCCACCATTAAAAGAAATTAAGGTAGAAACTAAAAGTATCTTTACCGTAACAATAAAAAAAGCCAAGCTTGATATCACCTTGGGCTTGAAAACGTTTGTTCTTCAAAATGGCTGCCGGATTTTTTAATAAATGTTCTCAACTCAATATTGCGGCTTGCGCAGTTGCGCATTCAATCCATAGACCATAGACTAGACCACAGATTACTTTTATATTAGGTTATACGTATGGACTAGAGATAGACCACAAACATATAAGAGTAAAGCTGCGTACAGACCGGCCCAAAGAACGCCCAACGATGGATATTTGGGTCAGGCCGTAGATTTTGCCACTTTTTTTCCTTCCCTCTTGTCTTCTTAAGTTTTTACGATTTTTATGATCGGTACATGGATTTAAATAACAAAGATCCATGAATTATTGTATAGGTACTCGAGACCGCAAAGTTCATCCACGTTTTAATAGTAAATTAATAAGAAAAAAATATTTATATAATCCAAAAGGAGCTTTTTGCAAATAATCACTATGTCCTTTGTAGGGGTGGCATAGCATTTCTTCATGCTGTGTCGTATTTATTGCGTTTACAATTTATATAATTTCTTCCTCATAATCTTTATGAAATTGGCTTACATCTAGTGACAATTTTATTGCTTTAATTATTTTTTTATATATATTATTGAAATTTTTAATTTTGGTAAGAAATCCGATATTTATGTAACTTTTTGTATGTAACGCTTCATAGCCGTTTGTTTTTAACTAATCATTTAATTAGAAACATTTTTCTATTTCGCAACATAGCCACAGAATATCATGTGGTTGTTCAAACAACTACGGCTATTTTGTTAAATTTAGTCGAATTTTTTCGTGGATAGAGTGACACGGTCACGTCGTTACGGAGGTTGTTTTTGAAGATTTAAACGTAAGTACTCAACTTTTTACCAATATTTTATCAGAAATTAGTTTTACGGTCGTAAGTTATTAAACAGTCCTAATTTCAATTGGAAATATTGCATGTATAATGAGTTATCACCGATAAGATACCAGAAGTTCATGCTTATGTAACGTGTATGTAACGCTTATCTAACGTGTTACATTTAATTTTATGTAACGTTACATAAAATACCTTTAAAGCTTAGTGTAGGTGAGAGACGAGGACTTGCCATTTAGGTTAGCACTTTTTTTACGAAAATAATTAGTAGTTAGTAGCTATGTCTAATAGGTAGATACCAATCTACGCTACTATTATAAAGAGGAAAGATTTGTATTTTTGTGTGTATGTTTGTAATGAATAAACTCAAAAACTGGACAGATTTGGCTGAAATTTAAAATTAAGATAGATTATACCTTAGATTAAAACATAGGCTACTTTTTATCCCGAAAAAAGTATAATACCCGCGGGATCTTGAAAACTAAATTCAATATATAAACAACATAAATAATTATTTGTTCACAGATGCCTCCAAAATCAGTTCAGAGCCTTACAGTTATTATAACAGAATAAAAACTATTTCTTTATTTTACTGTTGTGTTTTTGTTCACAGTTCTGTTCTTAGCTTTACAATTTTAGGTAACGTTTTTATGTAACGATTATGTTATTGTTACATAAAATCTGTATAACAGTTTATGTCACTAAGTGGCAAAATTTACGGCCTGACCCATTTATCGTTCGCTAGCGTTGGCTACCGCACGCTCATTGGAGTTCGTTAATACGTCCAAATACATTTAGTGCTCGAACGAACGTTCGTTGGCACTTGATTCCGGTTCTTTTCTCTTTCATTCGCAATTTAATCATGGACGACGACGACATCATTATAATTGCTAGTTTTATATACCAAAACGTTTCATGATTTCTCCATGATCTAAATGGTGAGAAATATCAAAGTAATTATCAAATTGGACGTCTACACGCTACGCACTCTTGCTTCAACTGAGCGTTCGTTCGTTGGCCTTCGGCGACCGTCCAAACAGAGTTCGATCAAATAGCTCGATTTCTTTGATGTTACCGCCACGCTTCGGATCGCCGGCACACGCCAACGAGCGATCGTTGGCATTCGCTAAGCCGTCCAGATTGCAGCAACGAAGGTCAACGAAACCCGTTCGTTGGCGTTTGTTTGGCCGGTCTGTACGCAGCATTAGATAGACCACGGATAAACTATAAAATTTTAGCATGCTATAAAAAATGCTATGCTTTAGAAACTTTAATTAGGAAGTTTGTAGGTGACCGGCACGCGCGCTATGTCTTGCAACACGCTAAATCATATAGCATGTTTATTGCGAGTTGCTATAAATCCATCTGCTAACTGCCCGGCCGCCTCAGCGCCGCTGCTACGCGCAGTGTGCTACACCGCCTACAGCGCGTGATATTTATAGCATCGTAGCACCACCGCGCCTACGTATGTAGCACTTGCTGTGTGCTATGAAAAGATAGCATGCTGTAATATGTTGCTAAGTGCTATATTAACCACCTCTAACTACAATCCTCTAGAAACTCTCTTATATGAACATTTTATTTCTTTGGGTTAAGCAACATGCCGAAACTAACGGGTGACGTCATATTGCCAACATAATAGTGTCAAAAAGGAGTTATTTAAAAAGAGTTGATTCTTGGTTCGACTGGCTGCGCATTATGAAAAGTCATCAAAAGAAGAAAATCGTTGTCACTTCTCAGTCAGTTATCAGTATAATAAATAAGAGAAAAATATTTGTCAAACATTTTAAATATAAATATTAATTCTATAAATAATTAATTACTAGCGGGAATTGTTTATTTGTTAATTCCTCAATTAAATTTGTGAACCATCTTGGAGGATAATAGAAAATGTGAAGTTTGCAGCATGAATGATAAAAGTTCTGAGAAGTTCTTGCTTTTCCCAATGGTATCAAACCGGTAGAATGCCTACCTACGATTATTTTAATTTTTATCTGCTATTTTATCGAATGGGATAAAAAGAAGACTGCAGTGATACTTTGCTTTGCTTAGCAGATAAAAAGATGCTATTGCATTGAAAAAACTTCTAGAAAGAAAGAAAGAATTCAGTTTAAAGTAACTAATTTTGTTTCAACTAGTTGTAATATTGTGAATAAAAATGAATAAATACTAGACTCATATTGATCCTTGTTTTATTTACGCAACTTTTGAACTTGATCTTAGAACAATAGATTTGGTACCACATCCCTGTTTTTTGTCGATATCGATAAAATCTAATTATCGATAAGACATATCTATCGATACATTACATCCTTAGCTTTGACAATTCTTTCTTCATTACATGGGTTGGTAGTATTGTTTTTCTTTTATGAAGTTGGCTAAAATAAAAACAAAGTCTCGAAATTTTTTTCTTTGAAGTTCCGCCTCTTAAAACGGAGTGATTACATCGTAGAGAGAGAAGACATAGAGCCAGTGACGATTTCTTTCTCACTCACACTAAAAAGAGAGCAGAAATAAAGTTACTAATGTGATAAACAGAGACGCAGCTACCCAATTTTTTGTCCCTCATCGTGTAACCAGTTTTTTTCAAGGTCGCCACACTTTTGTGCGAAACAAACTGACAGTTATAAGAAAAATTTAGTATCTATGTGTGTTGCCAGCTTTAGGTACCTATACAATGTCCCGATTTTCCCTATCCTACTAATATTGTAAATGTGAAAGTTTGGATGTATGTATGGATGGATGTTTGTTACTCAATCACGCCACACTAAACCGATATGGTTAAAATTTGGCACGGAGATAGGTTTTTTTAGTAATGTCCTCTGACATACCGTAACGGCGGGTTACTTTGGCTACTTTTTCAATATTTTGAGAAAAGAAAAGAAAGATGATGATACATAATATATGTCGGCGATGATTAAAGTGTATTCAGTAAGATAGTGTCGGTTACTGTTCTGAATTATCCTGAAGTTTCGTTCGAATGTCCAACGACCAGTCGAGAACTGTTAGCGATCTTAAGAATTATTTTATTTGCAAAGTTCTTAATTTTTAAAGCCATTTTTAAATAGCTAGAGGCAGACTTTTTGTTTTTTTTTTTTAATAATTATTAACTTAAACTATGAAGAGTTGCAGTTTTATACGACTGCCTGAAAAAAGGAATATACTGTTAATTTCATTCATGATGATTTTGATGACTAAATATACAATTTTTGTTGCTTTTAATTCAATAGCATTACTCGATTGAAGGAAAATTATAAACTGTTCTTTACAAATTATTTTGTGTAACATTCTTACTAGTAACTTGTGTAACGAAAAAAAATATTCCTTTGTGTTACATGCATCTTTTTTCAAAATGACTCACATATGCTAAATTTCTATTCGGCATTTCAATATTTTTTTAAGGATGAAAAAATTATCTAGTGAATTGGTCCTATGAAACTACACTAAAAAACTTTAATATAAAAAAAAAATATTTTTAAAAATCCGACTTCAACCGCAATACGTGTACCTACAAACTAAAATTATTTTATACTTTTAAGTGGTGGTTGAAGTCGGTTTTTAAAAATACTTTTTTTAATATTATTATTCTTTATTGCACACAATATTAAGATATATGTAAAAAATAGAAGCTTACCCTAATAGGTATATCTCTCCCAGACAACCTTATATGTGTAGGTATGTTATTTAAAAAATAAAACAATTCAGCATCTGTTTTGTCGTTTTATTTAAAAATCCTGGGAAGAATTTTCCATCTAATTTGGGGTAACAGGGAAGTGCAGTTATTGTGGCAACATTAAACTCAAACTTGTCATGTGACGTCATCGTTACGTCATGTTATCTCTATTTCAGTCGCGGTTACACAGTACCTTCGTCTATTGCCTTCTCTGTCTACGGATTACATTCTCTTTGCTACAATCACTCCGTGTGATAGTGATCTGTGGTTTAATGGTTGTTTACAAAAGTTTTGGATTTGGATCTGGAAATGGTACACCATGGTACACTATGGCTATAATGGCTCATCTTCAAAGAAAATAATATCAAGCCGAGTAGTAGGTAGTTGAAAGAATATTATATAATCACTCCATTTGTAGTAAGAGTTTGTGATTTAGCTGCCGCTCTCGTTAGAGAATATTGAGCTGCTGGATCTCTTCGTGATCGAATATTCAGTTTTAACATTATTCATTAATTATGCTTACGTTGAGTACAACAAAGTGCGTCAAAGTACAACAGAATGATGGTTATCCAGCTTGGTTATCTAAAATAAAACAAATTACCTATTGATAGAGAACACGGGTACGTTGCTATCCACTTGCTATCTGTCGGATCTAACTTGAGGTGCGGTGCGGGGAAGCGCAACGTGAGGTAGCGGCCAACTTGCAGTGAACGCGAAATATTTTTTAACTATAATTTTCCTATAAAAACAATTTTCCTTGTTTGCAGGTTGGTCATCTGAGGATATCAGAGTTATACGTAATGCTGTAGTTATTTACTTAACATAACAATAAAAAGGCTTAGACATTGAATTCTACTGAGACTACAAAAAGATGGATATTCTTATAAAAGTAAATAATCAGTCGAATGGCAGAGATAAAATTGCACGGTAAGTGAAAAAGATTTTAAATTTCATATTATTAGTTGGGGTCAAAGATAACTGAACAATAATAAACTGATAACTGTACCAAATTTTTCGTATTTAATAATTTTTTAAAGATTATTTTAAGAATTAATGTTAATTAATCTTTTAATTTCAGATTGTGCCAATATACCAGCAGGCTAATTTGGCATCAACTTGAATCCAGAAATGTAAATAAATACTCAGTAGATAGAATCAAAAGCTTAGAAAACGCTTTAAGCTCATTTCGAAAAGGTAAGGTGGTGTGAAAGAATTCCTGAGTATCTTAATACTGATCTACTAAATAATATGTTTTCCTTGAATACCCAGCTATTGCCATACCCACATAAGTAGTTTCATTGTATGTATGTTCAAAATGACTTCAAAATCAAAAATCGAAATTTATTTATTTCATGTAGGCCAACTTGTAGCTCTTATGACACATCATAAATCTATTACCGGTTCGGAATGCAGATTCTGCTAAAAAGAGCCGGCAAGGAACTCAGCAGTTGCTTTTTTTAAAAAAAAAAAAATTACAATAGGTATGCATAATGTATAGAACTAATATAGTAAACCTTAAACCTCATCAATATCACCATAGTATTGCATAGTACCCTAGTAAATGCTAGCTAATGTATAGAATACTTGACACATATTTGTATAATGTATCTTGATTTTTCAGTTCTCCGGATGGGAAGATGCATAGATATTGTTTACATGGCTCTAAACACCATGAACATAGAAGATCCAGTATTAAGAATTTCTTTGACTGTCAGCAAGTTAGCTCATGCACTTTATTTGTACGCTGACCACATAGTGTGGCTCACAAAAAGTGGATTCCTCAAAACTGATTCAGATAATTGGAACAAAACGGCAAATAGATTCTGGTTGTTATCAATTATTGCTAATTTGGCTAGGGATTTTTATGAAATACTACATATCTTGGAATTAAACAGGTCTGTGTTGCTTAAGCCATCAGAATTATTAGGTCGATCAATTAAAAGTTTTGATTTAAATGCAAGCATGAGGCACACATATGCAATTGTTAATTGTCACAAAGATGTCTTTATAGATACACTAAAAAATTCCTGTGACCTTTTCATTCCTTTAACGGCACTTGGATTCACTAAACTTAGTCCTAGTGCTGTTGGGGCATTAGGTGCTGTGTCTTCCATAGCTGCTTTAATTACGTTAATACAACCTATTACAAAGTTAGTTCCGACATGAATACATACTGAAAAATAAATTGTTAAGACTGAAAATATAAAACTGTTGTGTAGTATATGAATTTTTTAAAAATAATGGGCATTAAGTATAGGTAATTTTTTTTTATAAAATAATTAATCATTGTTATATTTTATTTTCGAGTTCTAGAGGGATAGAGTTCTATTATTAGGTAAAGGTATAATATACAGGCTTAATTGTAAAATGCCGACAACTTTCTACATGTGATTTCTATGCATCAAAGTAAATCTTTTGTTCCACGACTTAAAATTCCTAAAGAGAAAAAAAAATTTTTTTACACAAAAATAAAAATATTTATTTTTCCGTTCTAAAATTTCAAAAACTACGCGAAACTGAACGTGTCAAAGATAATGGGCGGCGCGCGGCCTCCAAAACGAATGAAAACCTGGGGGTAGGTACTGCTTGCCTATCCGATATTTACGTCTCCCCGCGAAAAGCTTTTTAGGTGTTCGCGATAAATGCTAGTGTATGATGAAATTATTGCAGATGATAGCTCAGCCTGATGTTCGTAATTACACATCACATCAAAAAAAAAGTAGGTGTGGAAGAGGCATTACATAAACTGACCATAGAGTTAAAAAAATTACAGACATTTCAACAAAAACTTCGATTTTTTTTCTGTTTAATTTATTGAGTTATGTGAAAAGTTGAACAAATGTTGTCCAGTTATGTATCCTCCCACATGTTGGTACATTACAATATTAACACTGTTTATAATTAGCATAGTTACTTTGCGATTGTATATTATATTACTTTTCTAATGAAGGTGCTTGTTAAAATATAAATTATAATTAGTAAGTTGTTTACTTATTATTATTATTTTTTAGTAAATAAATGATCATATTTTTTGAATGTTGTTTGTTATTAAATTATTTAATAAATAATAAGAATGAAGAAGATTGAAGTCTAATGCAAGTAATGTTGACCCTTTGAGTATGTAGGTATATAAATATACTCAAAGAATGTACCCAACATTACATCACACTTCACTTCATATTATAATAAAAAGGCGAAAGTTTGTATGTGTGTGTGTGTGTGTGTATGTTTGTTACTCTTTCACGCAACGGATTTAGCTGTTTATTTAGAGTGGAGATAGCTCAAACCCAGGATTACTTAACATAAATAATAGGCATTTTCTAGGCAAGCGCGTTCCATCTTAGGCTGCATGTACACTTACCATATTCAGGCGTGATCGCAACCAAGCGCTAGTCTATTATTTTTCATTTTTCGAAATAAAATGTAGCCTATTTTTTTTAATATAGGTACTTATAGATATTTAAAAAAATAGGCTACATTTTATTTCGAAAAATGAAAGAGTTTCTACGGAAATTGAAAAATCTATACTTATAATAAGTCTTATCCACGTGGACGAAGTCAAGGGCATCAGCCAATAGAATATAATCACTCCGTTTGAGGCATCAGCTGGTTTATTGATAAAAATATGTTGAGGTTCCTTTTTTTTTCAATGTAAAGTGAAACAAAAATATGTTAACGTATCAATATTTATATAATACGTTTTATTTCAAACTAGCTAATGCCCGCGACCACATCCGTGTGGATTTAGGTGGCCTAAATGTGATACTGCATAGGTAATAGGTATCAACGATCACGCTGGTTAAACATTATTGAACCCGACTGGTAACTGGATTGATGACCGACGTTGGGTGACTTGGCATTTTCTCACCGTGTTCTCACCCTCCATGCTTGGGAAAGTCCTAAAAGGTAGGTAGGTAGTCCTAAATTATAGGGGTTGGTGCGTCAATTGCCCATTTGTAATATTATTAGTTGCAGATACCTCTATCGAAAGTGGCGCTTCAAATTGATCTTTAAATTAATTTATCATGCTGTGTCCTGTGATTTTTTTATATGGTTAGATGGTTAGCAAGTCCAGTATTAATCATAGACTAAAGATAGAGGTCAGTGAGGATTTTAGGTAGATTTTCAAAAAAAAAAAACTATCCGTTTACGTTTACGGCACAGATTATACCTAACAACAGCTGTTTATTATAATTAGGTACCTACTACCCACTTCCATGACTACGGTTTGCCTGTGCATTTGCCAAAGAGTAGGTACCTATATAATAAGTAGGTAATTATAGTAGGTACCTATGTTTTATGTCCAATATAATCTGTGGTTTTATGGATTGGGATTTGGGATTATTAATACTGTAGTCTTTGATTGGGATTTGGATTGAATCCGTAGAGAGAGAAGACATAGAGCCAGTGACGATTTCTTTCTCACTCACACTAAAAAGAGAGCAGAAATAAAGTTATTAATGTGATAAACAGAGACGCAGCTACCCAATTTTTTGTCCCTCATCGTGTAACCAGTTTTTTTCAAGGTCGACACACTTTTGTGCGAAACAAACTGACAGTTAATAAGAAAATTTAGTATCTATGTGTGTTGCCAGCTTTAGGTACCTATACAATGTCCCGATTTTCCCTATCCTACTTATATTATAAATGTGAAAGTTTGAATGTATGTATGGCCATCCATACATACATCCAAATTTCAGCCATATCGGTTTAGTGTGGCGTGATTGAGTAACAAACATATGGATGTTTGTTACTCAATACGCCACACTAAACCGATATGGCTGAAATTTGGCACGGAGATAGGTTTTTTTTAGTAATGTCCTCTGACATACCGTAACGGCGGGTTACTTTGGCTACTTTTTCAATTTTTTTTTTAATTTTTGTTGAAACAAAATAAAGTCGTGATGGAAGAAATGAATATTATGAGAAAAGAAAAGAAAGATGATGGATACTAGAATATAATATATGTCGGCGATGATTAAAGTGTATTCAGTTAGATAGTGTCTGTTACTGTTCTGAATCATCCTGAAGTTTCGTTCGAATGTCCAACGACCAGTCGAGAACTGTTGGCGATCTTAAGAATTATTTTATTTACAAAGTTCTTGTACGGTTCAGGACCGCACAGTAATAAAACTGCTGAGTAGAAGTCTTAAGTTTATTACTACTACTCTACTTAGGCTAATTATAACCTAATAGCAGTGTGAGCGCGATGCGATGTTATGTGTACTGATTTATGATATAATGAATAGCGTATTTATAATAAAGCGTGAATGATGACTGGGCGAATTGTACGGTTTCGACATAGACCGTACAGTTTTTAATTTTTAAATAGCTAGAGGCAGACTTTTAATGTTTTTTTTAAATAATTATTAACTTAAACTATGAAGAGTTGCAGTTTTATACGACTGCCTGAAAAAAGGAATATACTGTTAATTTCATTAATGATGATTTTGATGACTAAATATACAATTTTTGTTGCTTTTAATTCAATAGCATTACTCGATCGAAGGAAAATTTTAACTGTTCATTACAAATTATTTTGTGTAACATTCTTACTAGTAACGAAAAAAAAATTTTCCTTTGTGTTACATACATCTCAATTTTTCAAAGTGACTCACATATGCTAAATTTCTATTCGGCATTTCAATATTTTTTTTAAGGAGCAAATAATTATCTAGTGAATTGGTCCTATGAAACTACATTAAAAAACTTTAGTATAAAAAAAAATATTTTTAAAAAACCGACTTACGTGTACAAACTAAAATTATTTTATACTTTTAAGTGGTGGTTGAAGTTAATATTGTGTGCAATAAAGAATAATAAATTCTTTATTGCACACAATATTAAGATATATGTAAAAAATAGAAGCTTACCGTAATAAGTATGTCTCTCCCAGACAACCTTATATGTGTAGGTATGTTATTTAAAAAATAAAACAGTTCAGCATCTGTTTTGTCGTTTTATTTAAAAATCCTGGGAAGAATTTTCCATCTAATTTGGGGTACTAGGGGAGTGCAGTTATTGTGGCAACATTAAACTCGAACTTGTCATGTGACGTCATCGTTACGTCATGTTATCTCTATTTCAGTCGCGGTTACACAGTACCTTGGTCTATTGCCTTCTCTGTCTACGATTGAATCATAGTAATCTGTGGATTGAATTATAAATAAATAAAGGAAATATTGAAGGAAATAAAGGTACAACAAACACGGATTTATTTTTAACATTTTTAAAAAATGTCTCGTAACATTGCAGATGCAGCAAAAAAGTTTCTATTGTTAGGTCAATGTGTTCCAACCGTAAAACAAAATGCAACAAAAATACGCGTGAAGAGGTTAGAATTGGATGAGAATTTGCTGATGGTTAGTATAAAACCATTTAAAACTAGATTTAGTTCGTGTTATATGCAATGATTATTAAAATTAAGTACCTATTTGTCTTTCAGTATTTCAGAAAAGACGATTTCTATTATTGTCATGATCCTGACAAGAAATGTAAAACGGGTGATATTGTCCTGATACAAGCTTTACCAAAAAAAATAACTAAATTGATCACACACGAAGTCAAAGAAGTCGTGTATCCATTTGGAGATATCACTGATCCAGTCACAGGCAAGAAAGTTGCCAAAGAAAGGTACCGTGAAGATATAGACAGGGAGGCAGAATTATATGGAAAATTACCATCTGGTTTTGACTACAATAAAGCTCTCCCTAGAGGTTGGCAAGATGGGAAGAAAGATTTCACTTCAAAACCAACTTATACAAAATTCCATGTATTTGATGAAAATGATCCATATGCTGTGTAATATATATTCATTAGTGCCATAGTTGTAAATTATAGTAGGTAATTATTAAATTTTTGTTGTAATCTTGCTTGCTTTTTATTTGGTTTCAATCTAATTGATGCACATTGTAGAAACTATTTGGGTGTTTAATTTACCAAGAGAATAAGATAATGCAAACAGAGATGTATCTAAGAAATCAATTGAAAACGCTAATCTATCAAACACAGTTCATAACCTGAATTTTAAAATACCCATCTTTTGAGAAACATGTAAAATGCATCTCTTGATGTAATTATTGTTGCCACCTACAGACTGTATGTGGCACAGAGCTGGACATAAATTTCTTGAAAGGGTCCCAAAATACTATGTCCAGCTCTATCAGTTGAGATGATGATTAGGCAGATTAGCATCCTAAAGCTATATTTAAATTGCTCATTGCATAGTATTTGCAGAAAGGGATTTAATGTAGGAAAACCTCAATATTTCAAAGGGCAATTTATTAACATAAAGGTATTTTGTACAATGGGATGGTGTGGTGTTGCATCAGTCCTGTGCAAGGAACTCTCTTTCGAGCGCTGCTCCCATGAGGTTCCATGAGCTGTCGTCGTCGTCTGGCGGGACATCGTCATCGGAGGGTGGAGTGGAGGGCCTGGGCCTCTTCCGTGGCCTCTGTCCGTCCTCTGAAAACATAGTTATGTCAGATTCTGACAAAGATTGTTAACAAAGGCCTAACCTAAAGATAGAAATGGGATAAATTAAATATTAATCTGTACAATTATTATTGAGCGCAATTTAGACTATGTTTACTATTTGAGCAAATACTAATAAGGCTTTCCAAAATTTTATTGTGTGACATATCACTCACCTGTGTTTGAATCGCTTGAATCATTGTCCTCTTCATTTTCTTTTAACCTATACAGCAAAATAATATTATATTAATCAATTTATTTAGTACTACATAAAGTTAAAATAGACATGGCACAATTACATTGGGAGCTCTATTGTAATGCTATCCTTTTCCGCAAGGAGCATTATGAAAAGGATAGAACTATTTTTCATACCTGTCAATTATTTAGTTTAGAGATTGCATTCAAAACAGCAGCTTTTCAGTTTTGCAAAAGCAGCTTTTCAGTTTTGCAAAAGCACTATGTTTGCAATTGATTTGGTTGTACTGTTACGACAACAATTAGTCTGGTTAATCAAGTCTCCACTGCACCAAGTGTTTAAAATAATAGAAGTCCTCACCTATCCTGTGAGCTGTAACTTGTCTCTAGAGCCAGTAACCGGTCTTCAGAAATATTCTCCTCATCATCAAGGTCATCTGTTCGTTTCTTCTCCTCATCTGATGAACTTTCATCCGATTCATTGAAAATATCCTCTACCTGTAAAAACGTAATATTTGAATTTTGTCCACATATGTAACTCTTGCCTTGAGGGTACTGAAATTATGCATGGCGTGCAAGTTGCGAACACTGGAAGGGTGTTCCAAACCTTAGCGGTTTGTTTTAGAAACGTTGAACTAAAGTGTTTCATGCAAGGGGGTTGGATTTCAACCACATATGGATGCTATTTCATCACGACTTTTCATTTCCATGTTAAAAAGGTGAAAGAGAAACAAGGAAGTAAAGTTTTCGAGCGCACTCTACAAAAGACTGATAGATAGGAGACATTGCGTCGTTGCTGTAGACTGAGCATTTCCGCCTTCATTAGTGACTGATCGTGATCACCTTATAATTCGGCGGGCTGCAGTGCACGAGGGTCCGCCGTGCTCTGTTCATATGCAATACACGTTCAAGCCTCAAGCCTCAATAGCCCAAAGGTTAATGGTTCTTTTTTTTTTTTTTAACCATTTTAGACAATCCACAGCGGCTCACCTCGCGGTCCATGTCGGCGATGTCATCGCTGGAGAAAGACAGTAGCGGGTTCAGGGAGTCCATGAACCGGCCGGAGGGCGTGCGGCGGCGCGGCTGCGGCGGCGGCGGGCTGCTGCAGTGCGCGGGCGGCCGACGCGCGCTGCTCTGTCATACGGGACACATGTTAATTTTGACAGTTAACACTATGTGAAAACATCACTCAAATTAATTTAAAACATCCCAACATAAAATTAAGTGGAATTTGCAATGGAACATTTCGCTCATTTGCAACAAGTGTGACATAATTCAAAATTCACCAATTTTACTGTCGAAAATTTTTACTTTTTGCTATAAAAACAACATTACGATAAGCACAAAAGAATAAGAGCGAGAGAGATTGTGACTTAATTGTTGTAACTGTGTTGTTTCGAGACCGCAGCATCCACAAAACATTACCTCTCTAATGAGAGAATTCTCTCATCGTCGATTTTGAATTATGTCACCCTTGTTGCAAATGAGCAATTTGATAAACGAAAGCCTCAATGGCGCAATGGTTATGACTGACGGACCAAACAACGCGCATCACCATTATTCAATACTAGCTGCCCAATGATTTTATTAGAGTGGATTTTTAGTAGTTAGTACAATATCCTGGGATAAAAAGTAGCCATCACTCTCTAGGTAGTTGAAGACCTGGAGTCACACAGGCTGGACTTTATATCCCGTAAAAAGCAAGTTCTGATGGGTTTTTAACCCTAACACCAATTTAGGAATTTATAATTTCTAAATTGTCTCTGGTCTGGTCTGTTGGGAGGCTTTGGCCGTGGCTAGTTACCACCCTACGATCAAAGACGTGCCGCCAAGCGATTTAGCGTTCCGGCATGATGGCGTGTAGAAACCGATCAGGGGTATGGGTTGAATTTACACTGCTATATCCCTTCCAAGTTAGCCCGCTACCATCTTAGACTGCATCGTCACTTAGGTGAGATCGCAGTCAAGGGCTATCTTGTCATCGAATAAAAAAAAAATGCGTACAAAAGCTAGTGTGGAGTAAAATAAACATATTACCTGTCCCCCTCTCTGCAAGGGGTACAGCCTCTCGTCGACTCGCTCCCACCGCTCGGCGCAAGTCCACAACCATTCCGGTGTTACTACGTGCATTTTATTGCTTTTGCCTTCGCCCATTTTTCGACTTGCGTTCACTTTTGCTGTACCTACAGTATGAAATAAGAATATGTAATTCGGGATAAATAAAATACGTAGTCTTATTTTAGTGTTTATGCATCATACTTTTGTTATTATGACAACATGATCAATCCGCCATATTGGATTTTTCGTGACGTAATTAGAGAGTTGAGATCAAAAGTAGCTTGAATACTAAATAAAAAATTAAAAAAAAAAAAAGACGTGTGGCACTCGGGGACTGCCGCGGTAAAGCTATTGCATAGCATTTTTTATCAACGCCATCTAGCGGCTCACCGTAGAGAAGTCCCGTGTCAGGTTATTTTCGTTACGGAATTTCTGGATTCGGTCTCCACGCTGGCCCGCGATAGAAGCTATGCAATAGCTTAATAACCTATCTCAATTACATGTATTTTCAATTATTTTTGCATTAGATGATCTATATGAATCATCTCACATAAGAGACAGACCGCAGTGCAAAGCTAATAATAGTAAATGTCAAAGTATGTTTATCTGTTTTCTTGATTTAGTTTTGAATCAAGCAGCAACCAATTCACGTAATTTTTTGCGTGGGTGTAGTTGTAGATCTGGAGAGTTAAGGTCCAAGACACGAAGCTGCCCGCGAAATTCAAATGTAATTTGGTTTTTTGCCATTTATAAACGAATACGACAAAGTAGGCTTATGGTATTCAAATTGCGACAATGGCAGTATCATCTTCACAGGTTTATATACTAATCTTTACGTAAAAGTATCCAGTTTAAGAAATTAATCAAAATAATGACTAATTTGTGAGTAGCTTACGTCATACTCATTATTTTGACTAATTTCTTTAACTGGATACTTTCACGTTAAGATTAGTATATAAACCTGTGAAGATGATACTGCCATTGCCGCAATTTGAATACGTATTAGTTTACAAATTGCGAAAAACCAAATTAAATTTGAATTTCGCGGGCAGACCCGTCTCTTGGGTCTTAAATAAGCTACTTTTTAGCTCTGAAAAATAAAGGGTATCAGCGGGAATCACACCTTACTAATAAACTAACTTAACTCAGCGCGGATACAGTGGCGGACAAAAACTAGTAGGTAATTTAAAGATTTGTGTCTCATTTTAACCACCTATCTTTAGTCTGAACTGAGACAGAGCACGCTCTATAGATCTCAGCATAAAACTCGTAGTAGTTATAGTATAGTAGTTTTTCTTGAAGTCTCACCTGATCTAACTGCAACCAAATGCGTAGTTTTCTCAGTGAAATCCTGAGTTACTTCGGCCCCTAGGCTCTTAGCTACTTGGTAGGCTCTGGAGGTCTCCAATCGTTGGTGCGTTGGTACCAAGCCACTAAACACTAAGCTGGATCCCGCCAGTACTTTACTCTTCACTTCTGGTATTATGAACTTGAGATCCGGTATTTGATGCTTGCCCATACTGTCGTATAAGTCATAGAAGTGTCTGGAAAATAAGTGCTGATTATTATTAAATTAAGTATTATACATAGATTGTTGCTGCTTAGTTACTATTCGTTCACTTCAAGTTGTTTGTTGTCACCCGTTACAAAATGACGTCATATTGGTAGTGTGTTGTGTATTCCTTAGCATCCGCTAAGGAATTTTGAAAATTCAACTCCTAAGGGGATAAAATAGGGGTTTGAAAATTCGAACTTAACGTGAGCGAAGCCGCGAGAAAAAGCTAGTTAATTAATATAATAACTACTCAGCACTATGCAAACCTTTGTCTTTTTTAACATATCGTAGAAAACGACGCGCGAACAAATAGTAACCAAACAAAAATAAATAACTAATTAAAACTTAACCAAAACATTTAAAGCAACAGTAACAAAAGGTTGAAAATATTCGGTATATACATCGCAACTTGAGAAACGATGCGGGGAAGCGCGATGCGGGGAAGCACGACGCGAGGCATTGGCCAACTTGCAGTTAATTTCCAAAAAGATCAAAAGCACCTTAGATTCTTATTTTTTTTTATTAAATGACAAGATAGCCCTTGACTGTGATCTCACCTGATGGTAAATGACGATGCAGTCTAAGATGTAGCGGGACAACTTAGAAGGGGTATAGTAGCATAAATTCAACCCATACCACTAATCGGTTTCTACATACCATCGTGCTGGAATACTATATCGCTTGGCGGCACGACTTTGACAGTAGGGTGGTAACTAGCCACGGCCAAAGCCTCCCACCAGAGAGATACCTTCTAAAACAAAACCTGGGTCACTTACTTATGTATCCTTTTCAGTATATCCTCCAAGTATATCAAATAATCATCAGCATCATCGACCTCTATTTGTCCATCTGCAGTCTCGACCCAAACACATGGAGGAAGTTCCAGCTTATCAACTTGTTCACTTTCACTTTTCTCATCCAACACTTCCAATTTACCTTCTACCTTTTCACTTTCTAATTTTTCAGTTATGATTTTCCCATTACTACCTTCTATTGGTTTATCTTTTTCATCTGGTTGTTCTTTATCTTTTATATCTTTTTCTGGTTCCTCATCTAAGTTAGGCATTTGTTTACTTATCGGTACTTGTGAACCATTTTTGCCAATGGGCAATCTTGGTTTTTCGTCAGCTGCAATTTTTATTATATTATGTAAGGAGGAGAAAAAACATCTCTCTGAAAATAGTTGTATTCGATTCCATTGGAGATTAATTAAGGACAATGTGGCTAATTATGACAATAAAAAAAAATATAACACAATCTCTAACCTCAATAGCCCAACGGTTAAAGGTGTGGACTGAAAACTGAAAGGTCATAGGTTCAAACCCCACCTGTTGCACTATTGTCGTACCCACCCCTAGCACAAGCTTTCCGCTTATTTGGAGAAGATAGGAGGATATTAGTCAACTTCATCTTGACTAATATTCTTTAAAAAAGAATACATTGACATGTCTAAATCTTGGGCTATCTCTTTCATAATGCTCCTACCGGAAAAGGATAGCACTAGTTTTAGACTTTTCAATTCAATAATTTAAGTAAATACATGGATATGCTTTTACAATTGTGGTCCTCGTATCTGTCTACCTTTTAGAGCTCAACAAAAGGAAGTCTTCAGTAGGACAGTAATTTATGGATTGTTAGTGAGGTTACAAAAAAACTTGATATTGCAACTTGTATCTCAATCCACATTGAAAACGGAACTAAATTTATTTCTAGAAAAAATTATTACAACTTGCAAAAGGAAAATGATGCTGAGATCTATAGAGCGTGCTTTAAGGCTAAAATCTATAGACCGCACCCTCACTCAGCTCAGACAGAGTTAAAATGAGACAGATATGTCGGAGAATATTTACATCTTGTTTTAACCTCTATCTTATATCTGTGCTGAGTACACTCTATACATCTCTGCATCAGCTTAGACTTAAGATAGAGGTTAAAATGAGACACAAATATGCACTGATATAAATCTGTCTTGTTATAACTTCTGTCTTGAGTTTGAGTGAGAGTGCAGTCTATAGATTTCAGCCTTAAATCTGGTTTCTTTTGTCTAGATGTTAATGCCAGTGAAGTTGCCTTGTAGTCTGTTACTAGTAAAAGTAAATTCTCTTACGCAAAAGTGGAGGTGCGTTGATGTCTCCGGTAGACTGGAAGAAGGAATAGGGCCTGACGTGTATGAGGTTCGAGGCGTGCCTCCATACATCTTCTCTGTCGTCTATTATGCATACCATGTTGTCACCACAAGGGAATAGTGCTCTGAAAATATAATTTAAGTCATTAGATTTTCATTACTAAATGATTAGGGAATATAATTTATTTTACATTAGATGCCAGTGTCTGTGTGGATTTAAGTTTTTAAGAAATCATTTGATCTCTGTGGAGATTTGCTACCATGGCTAGATTTGGTCGGGAGGACATTATTATTTTTAACATATTATAATGTATTTATTAAAGTTTACATACACTTGAAAGAAAATAAAACTATTAAAATTTATTTGAAGATCAACTTTTGGACAAGTTTAAAAAGTAGGCCTGTTCAAACAAAGGCAATTGGATACTGTATACACTATACAGCTTCTAATAAGGCTAAAGGCGGCTAAGGCGGTTTTGGCGCTTTTAGCCTCCAAACAACCTCTAAAAGATGGAAATTTACTAAAATTTAAAAATTCTTACTTCAAATTAGCAGATTTTGTCCTAGCATCAAAACACTCGTCCCTGGAAAGTATCCTGTGTGAGAAATATTTCTTCTGTGGGTCCAATAGTTCAGCAATAGCATGTGCATACTGTCTCGCGCCAAATGTGCATACATGCAGCTCATAGTTCTTCGAAGCTGACTCGAGGAACTCTTCAGTTTTGGGTCTTAGCCGGGTGTGACACCATCTGCCTTGATTGCCTGGACCTCGCAGGAAGAAGTGTAGAACACCCTGAAAACACAATATAAAAACTGTATCACAATTGCAGTTAGCAGTTTACAACTGCAAACTAGCACTGCATGCTGATTGCACTTCAACTACGTCAACAGTTAGTTAGTGATATAGTAATATTATAACTATATAGTTCTATCTGTAGGAGGCTTTGGCCGTGGCTAGTTACCGCTCTAGCATCAAAGCCATGCCACCAAGTGAATCAGCGTTTTGAAACTGATTAGGGGTATGGGCTGAATCTACACTGCCATACCCCTTCCAAGTTAGTCCGCTAGCATCTTAAGACTGCATTGTCACTTGCCATCAGGTGAGATCGCAGGCAAGGATTATCTTGTCATCAAATAATAAAAAAAAACATTTTGTTTTGAAAAGAGCAATAGCTAAGTTTTTTGCAGGCTCTTCTCAGCCAAATTTGCTTTTGGACCTGGTGGTAGTCTTAAATTGTTATAGGAGAAGTGCCCAAATAAAAGACATTCTATTCCAATTATTAGGTTTGATTGAGAAGAATAATAATATAGTCTGCACATTTCTTATAGTGTCAGCTATTAGTCCCTTACCATTTCTACTACCTACATTTTCTACTCTAGAATATATTATCAAGAATATTTACCTTCAAGTTGGGAGGTATGTTATCATTGGTGGTGTGAACTAGTGTCTGGTCAAGGTCCACCAGCAACACCAGCTTGCGATCCTTCAGCAGGCGGTCCGCATCTTCTCTGCCCAGTTTACGAGCCAATTCTTCAGATACCTGAAATTATTATGAAGCATTTTCAAAATGCTGACTTATTAATTGAGTATAACTTTGCAATGCAAATTGTAGCTTGCAAAGACTAATACTAAAATGATTACTTGTTATTGTTTTTTTAGTGATATACTATTTATTTGACCAAGATTACCTTCAATTCAGGTACAGAGTGTACCATAGGCACGACCGCAACGTCGAGTTTTTGTATCTCGTTGGCGCGTAGATCGGCACCGCATTCCGCGCACATTTCTTTCATGACCGTCGGGTGGCGACATTCTTCTAGATCTGCTAAACAACTTCTACAAGAACAAAAGCAAAAAATTTTTAAGTTTTCAAGTTACTTAAAATGTAAACATCAGTAGCATTTGGCACAGCTTTAAGCTTTACTTTCGCGCCCTAACATTTTGACTTATAACATTGTAGCTTTGTTTTGATTTTATACAAATTACACAGTCCAAAAAATTACCTGAATATTTTATAATTACTAAAAAGAATAATTTATTTAAAATGTATGTTTATAGAACTAGTGACACTATAAAAGTAATTATTACGATATGACGTCACTTACCCAGGATCTGCAATGTCTCCTTCCCTCACCTTGATGGACACGATAGTGCCAGCGCGTGCCACTTTAAATTTCTTTATTTCACCATTATCACCCGAGGAATCGCTGTACAAAAATAAAATTTGACCATGCGACACAAATGCACCTTCTTTAACTTTCCATTTTACAAGTTTTAAAGGCTTTTCTGATGGAACAGAAATAGGCATACTTTTGGCGGCCATCTTGAACGGAAATTGCGCGATTCATATAATAGTAGTAATCTCATTGGATGACGTGGAACAATTTTGGCGGCAAGGAAATTTCTACCAATAAAAAAACAGTATTCTATCGATCGAGATTCCAATGTCATAGATACCTAGAGTCAAATGCATAGATTGAACAAGAAAGTTTTTACAGATTATGATATTGTCAAATTATTGAACTATAAGATCAGCGTAGTCGAGTAATTTACTTAGTAATTTATACATACCTACCTAAAACAATATAAAGCGGTCAAAGTGTGGGTGTAACAAAGAAATTCCTAAAAATAATACTACCTTTAGGAGTTACATTACCATACTACCTGTATTATGAACTTTATGACAGAGTAAGTACCACAAACATATAAGAGTAAGTAAGTACCTAGGTAGGTAGGTACCTACTTACGGTAAGGAAGGAGTCGGTAAAGTAGAATTTAATAAGCATACAAGAGATTCACAGATTCCTATTAGACAGGTACTACAAGAGATGCATGCATATTTGTTACATTATGCGTAGGTACTACCTCTGCGTACCTATATAACACTGTAGGTATTTATCACAGTATTTATCACAAACATATAAGAGTAAGCAGACCTAACATAAGAAAAAATTGGCGTTCCAATTACGCCTACATCCAAATGTCATGCACACATTGACAGTAAACAGAGCCGGACTTCGAAAAGCGAGGTTCAGCGAGGTTGAAGGGACTGGAGAGTATTTAGTATCTGTGATTTGAAATAATATGGAAACTACGGAAAGTTGCCATCAAATTGTAGGTTAAACCCTTATTTTAGATTCTGTAAACTTAATTCTATAAATTAATTCTTAATTATGAAAATGGATTCTAATGTGCTAAGTTTCGCGGTTTTGTAATCAAACAAGTAATAATGTTACAAAATAATATTTAATAAAATCAAAACAAAACATGATTTACAAAATCTACCCAAAAGATATATCTATTAGATAAATAAAACAAAATCAAAAAGCAACTTTTTCTCTAATAATATCTTTTAGAAATACAAACATTGACAATACGATAACATCAACAGTAGTTTAATTAACTCTTACATTCTATTCAGCCTGTATCACTCATTTCAATAACCTTATTAGAATAGTATTACACATTTTAAACTTATAAAAATAACAAAATAAACCATATGTCTTAGTCTTTTCAATAACGTAATAAGGAATAGTATTACTCTATACTCTTTATTAATAGTATTACTAGGCTTTAAATTTTGCAAGTCCATCAAAACTTGATCTCCAGCAGCTTTTCTTTCTACTGGACCTTTTACTGATGATGTAGACATATTCTGAAAACAAGAGTAATAAATTATCAGTTGTCTAGTATTAACAATTTAATAGGTAATACAAATAGATACACAGCTATATATATATGGGTATAGCTGTCAATATTTACGTTTAAATGGCAAGATGTTTTGGGTTGGTACCTAAATATAAGAACAACTAGAAACTTACTTGTAATGATGAATCAAAAATCATTGGGATTGCATTAGAAGTAAGGACGGTACGAAAACCACTGCAATCCACTAAATGTGCTTCAAAATGTTCAGAACATAGCACACTCGATGTTTTGTGCTGCCAATTTTTTTTATTCATCTGCATCAACCAGGCATTTTTTAGATTTTCATCCTTTGGAAAGCTGAAAAATGATTTAATTTTATAATTTATCCTTACTTTTATAGAAATAGAAATAGAAATATTTTATTTCAAATAAACTTTTACAAGCACTTTTGAATCGTCAACGAATCTACCACTGGTTCGGAATGCCTTTCCCGCCGAGAAGAGCCAGCAAGAAACTCGGCGGTCGCTCTTTTCAGAAAAAAGTAAAAATTTTACAATATTTAATGAAACTATGCTATGTATACAGTGCTTCCACGATTAATTTTCCTAAGTCCAATACAATACAAATAAAAATTAATACAATCCAATACATCTTAAAACAGGCAGGCAAAAACAGACTAATTATTTAATCAAAATATACCCACTAAACAAAACTTGCGCCTGAATACGGCCCTGTCAAATTGTACAAGTATATGAAACGACAAACAAGATCCTGATATTAATTAATTGATAAATATTGCAACAGGAATATACTAGAACCAAAATTACTATAACTGTCTACGAGTTTTGCGTATATAATAATTGGGGACTGCTTCTAAAATGCTGAACGATTATTAATAATCACACAGTAAGCATATAACCAAATTACGAGTCTATAGCACATCAAAACTTACCGATGAAAAGTAATTGCAGGTGTTTTCCTATACGGAGAATTGCCACACAGAGGTGCACAACACTTCACCATTTTATTTCAGAATTTTTGATTCTTTAGACTCGATTTTAAAGCAAATTTAAAAGAATAAACAACTCGCAGGTTATGTTGTTGTTTTTGACAAATTGACATATTGCACCATACTTCTCTTATTTGTAGCTTACGAATTGCCTCAAGCTCAATTATGTCTATGAGTGTGTAAGTGTTGCAACAACAGAAGTAAAAGAGATAGAATCATATATTTTTTGTTGGAGAGAAGCAAGCGAAGATATTATTTATTCGTTTAGATGTAGTTGTGAAAATTATGTTAGGTCTGCTTACTCTTATATGTTTGTGGTATTTATACACATTTCCTACATTACCTAGGTACCTACCATGAGTACCTATCCTACCTACCTAAATCCCATTCAAGTTGTTATTTAACTGAACTGACATTGACGTCTTATTTTGAATCTGTTTCTGATAACGTTTTTGTAGGTGTAGGTTTGTCGATTTACATTTTATTTTGTTTTGTTGTAAATAAAACGAGTTTACCTTTTAAACATGATGGACGATAATATAACATTGAGTGATAATTCAGACATAGAAGATGGCAGTAATCCAGAGCTTCGTGGTTATTTGAGTAAATGGACTAACTACATACACGGTTGGCAAGATAGGTTTATTGTTTTGAAGGATTCCACTTTATCCTATTACAAAAGCGAATTGGAGAGTAATCTTGGATGTCGTGGTGCGTTGTGTTTGAAAAAAGCTAAAGTCAAGGTAAATATGCATTATATTGTTGTTGACTACATGGCGGAACGAAAAATTCCTAGTAAAAAAACTAATACTTAATAGGTACGTCCTTGTTCAAAGTACGTATCTTCCATAAAAAAAAATTTACGATTAATTGCGTTAGACTTGCGTTTTATTGCTTCAGACATTCTCAATTACAATTTGTTATATGTTAGTCCTGAAGCTGTAGGTAACAATAGGTACTTCTTATTACCTACCACTTAAATTATGGATATTATACATTGGACTTTGGTCATTGAATTTTTCTCAGGATAGTCTTAGACAAATCTATAGATCAAACTCACTGTGCTCAAATTCAAGAGTTTTTACTCTGTCTTTAATCTGATCCAAATCAGAGCATACTACAGACTTCAGCCTTAGTTTGAGGTGTTTCTTTTGTCATAATAGGCTCCCATATTATGAAATACTAGCTGATGCCAGCGGCTTTGTCCATGTAGATTTAGGTTATTTATGATCCCAAAATCTGGGAAGGACAGTGTTGGCAAACCCCAGCACTAGCCGGACTGACAACATCAGGCGAGTTACAGGGAGCTGCTGGATGCAAGTGGTGTAAAACCAAGGCCTGTGGAAGTCCATGCAAGAGACATTTTTTCAACAGTGTACATCTATCGGTTGATAAAGAAGAGAAGAAGAAGATTATCCCTGGGAAATCTTTGATTTTCAGGGAGAAGAGATTATTCAATCTCTGTCTCTAAGATGAAAGCTATTTTTGTATCTGTATAAACCAGTTTAGAAGTTAACTTTCACAGTTATAACATTAGTTAGATAAATTATAAAAGTGTTTTCATTTCAGCCACATGAGTTTGATGACTGCAGATTTGATGTGTCAGTGAACGATTGCGTTTGGTATTTGAGAGCTTCAAATCCAGAGGAAAAACAACAGTGGATTGATGTTTTGGAATCATTTAAAGTTGTGAGTTTAAATACTAAATATAAGAAACTACTAAAATACTAATTAAGGAAGGAAACTAATTTCTATTTTATGTTTAATTTTCCCCAATTTTGTCGCTTATTTAACAACACTGCACAAATTGAAAAGTTAAAAAGCATTCCAAATTACTTCTCATCCATAAAAAGAACATATTTAACTAAAACTAACTTACAACCTCTTGAAATCAAAAAGCAGTTTTAATAATAAGTGACAATATGTATTATTTCAATTTTTATAATAGGTGCATACACTTATATTGCTATGTAATCAGCTTAACTACAATAACTGATAAGATTAAAATATATAAGATTGTATTCACTCAAGTATTTTATCAATAAATTTTTATATGTAATAAAAAATATGCAAAGAATGTAAATTGTCGAGATAATCATGTGGTGCTATAAAATACTTATATTGAGTTAAATGATGATATAAACTCGTAGTGCCAATTCCACCTATGTCGAGTGATGAAATTAAATGAAATGAATAAACTTTACTGTACACCACATTACACAGAAACATAAAAGATAAAATTAACTTAAAATAAATTGTAAAAATGAGAGCAAAAATGGCAGCCTTATCGTTAAGAAGCGATCTCTTCCAGGCAACCAGGCGAGTGATGTTTAACTGAGGAATAAATTAGGTGTTCTGACAGTTTTTGTATCCAAAATATCAAAACATTCCGATAAGTCTTATTGAAACATTGGTGAAATCGGCTCTTACAGGCTTAATAAAGTAGTTTGTACTTATATCATGCTTATCTATGACTTGAGTACTTATTTTTACACCATGCAAAAATAGATCTACTTATGTTACATACTGACTAAGATAAGAGCCTTTTCAATATGAATTTCTATATATATAGATCTTTTTAATATATTAAGGTGTTTGAGGTCATATAAGCTATAAAAAAGATTAAATAGTATACAAGTACTACTTAAATTATACATACTGTCTTTAAGTATTAGATACAGTAAGCATAGTTTATTTGCTAAATTAGGCCAAATGTACATATTCTATTTAATGTGACATTGAAATATCAGTTGGCACTGAAATTCAGTTTCTTGTTGGCTCTTTGCAGCAAAATGTCACAATAAGAACCACAAGATGGTGTACAAGTAATACGAGTAAATAAATGTGAATTGTTTTGAATTTATTATTTCATAGTTTTGTATTGCAGGTGGAATCAGGGTATGGAACTAGTTCAGACAGCAGTTCCAATGGCGGCGGTCTGCGAAGACATGGCTCCGTCACATCATTGCATTCAACAGGGTCACATGGTGCGAATTTTACATTTCTACCTGACTCTTCATTTCCGATTTGATCTTGCAGGGATATTCCGAGCATAGCTCTCTCGATCGCCCGCTGAGTGACTCTGAGCCACCCATTTCCACTTCAGCTTTACGACACGCAAAACTGAAGTGGAAATGGGTGGGCCATAAAGTTTAAAAAACTGACGGTTGTTGGGGTCCAAAGGTTCTGGCGTGGCGACTCTGCACCTGAAAGTGCAGTGTGAGCAGACCCTGCCCCCCACTACATTTTACATTAACAAAATCAATATGATGGATGTTATATCCAAGTTTCCGTGGTCGGGTTAGAGTTCTTTCTTCTTTCTTTCTTGGGCTGCGGCTATGCAGGTCGCAAGTCCCCGTAGCACGTTGTCTGTCGCCGATCCATTGTGCTCGCCACTATTTAAATTTCCTCGCCGATACTCGTCGCCGCCAGGAACAGCAGCACTTTCTTGACTGAGATCAGTATAGCCTCCTCTGGGTGTACCTACTACTGTTAGAGTTCTTAAGCTATTGTTTTGTGTTGAGCAGGTCGGACATCGCGCCGCCTGGCGGAGAAAATCGCAGAGCTGGAGACTTACACAGAGCTGCTCTCGAAGCAAGCGGCGCAGCTGCAGGTGTACTTCGACAAGTGTGCCACTGCCTGCCCGCTGATACACGACGACGCGGCCGATGCCATTGACGCTGTCAAACTTGCCGATAGTAAGTTTATAAACTTCCAGCCTACAAATAAATAATAAGTAAGGAAGTCTAATTCAGAACAAAATCCACTCAAAAAATGGCCCTACTTCAAACCAAAACGACGTATGATTCAAAATACGAATCATACGAATCACTTCCGAGTTTACAGTTTTGATAGGTTTACATGCTTGATGTTCTTGGTTCAAATTCAGAACGAAAGCAATGATTGGTTCGCGCGCGTACTGCTATGTTTTCTATGACAGCTGAGTCATTGGACGATGTTATAAAAATTTGACGTGCAAGAAAAATGACCAACTGTTGACTTACTATTTTTGTTTTTAAACCCCGCTTCTAAGGGCTTAATTTTAATCTCCACCCACTTCGGCGCAATTTTTGTTGGGGTCATTTTTCTAACGCAGTTAGACTTTCTTACTTATTGTTTATTCGTAGCTTCCAGCTAATATAATATAATTAATATAACATTTTTTTTATGTGATAAACCTTGATTGAGATTGATCGAAGAAGGGGTAGCTGGCTAACTTGGAAGGGGCCGTGGCAGTTTTGATTAAACCCTTACCTGAGACAATTTGGACAGGGACAATTTGGTATTTCATAATTTCTGAAATATCTCTGGTCTGATCTGGTCTGGGAGTGGGAGATTTTGTTTACTGTCAAAAAATAGCCCAATGGTAGGTGCGGTCTGAAAACTGAAAAGCCGCAGGTTCGAGCCCCACCTCTTGCACTATTGTCGTGCCCACTCCTAGCACAAGCTTTTCGCTTATTTGGAGGGGAGAGAAGAATATAAGTCAAGTTCAGCTTGGCTTTTTTTTTTTTTAAAAAGGTCCCGGCAAGCAATTTAGTGTTCCTGTACGATAGCGTGTTTTTACACGCTATCGTATCGTAACGCTTGAAAGTTATCGGTTTTTACCGATAACTTTCAAGTTAGCCTGCTACCATTTTAGACTGCATCATCACTTATTATATGATCGGAGATAGCTGTCGAAGGCTGTTTTTTCTGAAAAAAAAATATTTTGCTACAGGTGTCGATCTAAAGCAGTACGCTGAAGAGGTTCGCGCGACAAGCGCGTCGTTTAAAGCGACTTGCGGCGCGACTGTCTTGGCTGTGCAGAACTGTACCGAGCTTCTGAAGCGAAGGGAGAAGCAGGCCAGACAGGCTGAGGAGCTTTATATGTAAGTTGGCTTCATTACCACTAGAAAACCATCTACATCTCAAGAGTTAAAGGTCCGCAATTCTGGCCCAACCGGGTGGATTATGACCTATAACCTTTGATCACAAAAAAATAAGGGGATTCAGCACTTCATACTTCAACTATTATTCAAATGCATCATTGTTCCTTGACACTGAAATAACTGCTTCACGTCAATATTCGATGACAGACTAGCTAGCGAAATGATCTTGCACTCATATTAAAATTTGGTGGTTACATAAATCGGACTAACATGCGATATCCACTTATTTTTAACCGACTTCCAAAAAGGAGGAGGTTATCAATTCGGCCGGTATCTTTTTTTTTCTGTAATCGAAGCCCGTCTCTGGACACCTGCGCTCAGTAGTGACCCACTGATTCTTTTTTAAATACACATTCCTCCGGTATAGAAGTCGGAGACCTTGTTTATCGTCTGTTTCGTAATATTCATGACATTATATTTTACTTTATTGCTCTTGTAACATCTTAATGATTTACAGCATTTTTAGTGTAACAGTGGCCCATTGATGAATGCTAATAGTAAAAACCAAGGTAAAACACATAAACAAAATTACACAGTTAGTGAATTTCTTTGTGACAAAGTTTCATGGGAGCAATTAGCTTTGCATCCATCTGCCCACAATGTAGTTAAGTTGCAAGTTAAGGTTAAGCAAACCTTGTTGCATTGTAATAGCTACATATGTTTATTGTTTTGAAATGAGCAAGTACTTCAACATCCGTAATTTCGAGAATATTTTTGAGGAAGAGCAAAGGGCTAAGAGGGTATTTAAACACTTCTTAACAAACAGAGTAATACACATGTGGACCAAATTGGTCAAGGAAGTAGTGGCGTCAAAGTGGATTCAAAATAAAAAAAATTAAATTGATGTTTTTGTTTTAGGGCCCTCAAAAATCAGTTATCGGAAGTAAGATTGGCATCCAAACCAGGACCTGATCATGAGGTAAGTCATAAACTTTCTAATTAATATTGAAATGTCTCTAAGTTCTTTAGTGCTTCTTTGTACATAATAATTAATTGGTATGTTAAGTATAAAAACATGGTGAATAAAAGTACGGCTTTAATTTGGACATGTTTTTAAGAATTTGGGTAATAAGTTCTTAAAAGATGAATAAACTGAAAAGATATTGTTATTTTTTAAATTTTTTAACTATAAAATGTATACTTACAAAAAAAAAACGTGTGGCACTCGGGGACTGCCGCGGTATAGCATTTTTTATCAACGCCATCTAGCGGCTCACCGTAGAGGAGTCCCGTGTCAGGTTATTTTCGTTACGGAATTTCTGGATACGGTCTCCACGCTGGCCCGCGATAGAAGCTATGCAATAGCTTAAAAAATTAAACACTTTAACTCTATAAAAGATTTTAGAGTTTAAGTCAAGAGTTTAGTAAGGTGAGAGTTAGCCTACATGAAATAAATAAATTTTGTAATTTTTTTTTTTGATTGTAATTAATGAATATCCACATGTTGACAACAGTCAAATACCCAATTAGAGTCCATTTATGCGAACGCCTTCGTAATTGTAAAAAGCAATAACGCATACGCTTAAATTGGTTGGTATTTAGACTTTAGTACTTGAAAGAGTAACGATCGTAAGGAACCAAAATAAAAATTACGTAGTCTACAACTTGACTCATAAGTTATTTATTTGATGGGTAAAATGGTATTGGTGCTAATTGTTATAAAATAATACGAGAACGTACCACGGAGATTATTTTAGTTGGGGTTGTCGATATTTCGATTCAATTGCATGAACCGTGGTCACGACGGGACTGCGGTGTTGTGAGACGTCAAGTTGAAGCTGTCATGCTCTATCTACCCGCTTCTTGGTCTTTTCGGAAGAACGTCATTTAAAGTTCAGAAAAACCACCAACAACGTCACTTTTTAAATTTGTTGCTGTACGACGCTTTTCTGGTTTGCATAATTTCTTTTAGGGTTAAAATTCCCGATGGAAGTCCTTGATGAACCAGAATAAAAATTATCCTAGACGTTTCTGAGGATGCTATCGCTTTGGCAAAAGTCGAAATCGTTTCAGCGTATTAGGAGTGAAAAGATTTTGTTAATATTTTAATCTTAATTTAAAAAAAAATTGTGTTAGAATATCTGCCTGTTTTTAGGTTTTAGAGATAGTTAGAATTGTTTAAAAAAAAAATATTTCAAATCGATCCATCCATTTGAGCGCTACGATGACATAGACAGACAGACGAAGTGGTCAAAGTTATAATTCTTATTGAACGAGCGAAGCGAGTTCTCTGAGTCAACTAGGGCGCTTGCCTACTAGACAGAGAAGTGTGTCCATCTAAATGTCTGTCAGAGCCCTATAACTTCTGAATTACTGAATATTAGAACGTGAAACTTGGTTGAAAATTCAGTTATATCCTGTACTTGAACAACAAATACTAAAATTAGATAAATGTTATAAAGAAACGAAATTATTTAATTTTAATGCGCCATCTATTAGCATTATTGTGAAGCTAATAGCTTCACTATAATGCTAATAGATGGCGCTGTGTCAGTAAAACAGTTTTATGTCAACTATTTTTTTTTATTGCGTCTAATGTTAAAAGTTAATTATTACAATATATAATTAAAACTTTTGAGAATTATGGGATATCGCGAGGTCTCAGTTCGGGGCGAACCACTAGTTATGCTGTTTTTTCGTCAAGGCCTAAGCAAATAATGCACCTATCCAATATCCATTGTTAATGTCCAACCACAGATATTCTATAGAATGACCGACACAGTCCAACGCTTATTTATTGCCACCAAACAAGCATTCAGCTATTGCATAATTAATGTTATTAAAACTCAGTTTTTATAACATCTATATAGGCTTTGTATTTAAAGTTATCGGTTTACTGACTAACAACAATTGGATAGACCGCAACAAGACCGCAACTAAATATTCCTGTGGACTGTAGGATGGACTGTGACTGTAGGATTCCTTTATATGTTCACTAGTTGATGCCCGCGGCTTCGCTCGCGTGGATTTAGTTTTTAATAATCTCGTGGGAATTCTTTCGTTTTCCGGGATAAAAAGTAGTATGTAGTATCCCCGACGATATGCAATAAAGAGTCAACGCACACAACTTATCAATTGAAAAGTTAACTTTATTCCTTTACATTATGTATGAATTTAATTTGACAAAAGTTTGTGGGTTGAAACGTTATTGCGTATGTGCGTCCAATTAACATTTGAAAAACATGATTTTAGCCTCAACGGTCTTTGTTACTTGTTAAAATGTGCAAATGTAACGAAAATAATAATTAAAAATCCTAGACCAAAGAAAAACATCTGTCTTAAACAAATATTCACGGCAAATATCTACCTACGTTTTTCGTTTGTACGTCTAAAATGCAAATGTAATGAATTATAATAACTAGTACATTTAAATTTTTAATGTAACGCGTTGGTGTTAATACTAAAGATTAAAAAACTATATTATCTTCTCTTTAGATAGATGGATAGTCTATTAAAAAACTTTGGCTGTAAACGACCAAATGAAACAAACCATTTTGCAATTATTTTCCCAAAAATTGTTCAGTAACAAAGCCCAACGGATGATGTAGAAATTAAGGTTATAAGAAAAACGAAAACACTAGTCGGATAAAGTAATTCATTCATTTTCTTACTCATTTAATTAAAAAAAAAAATACAACTCAAACGTACACTATTACCAGAAATTTAACAACGCTAGAATTAGTAATAGTTCTTAATAAAAACTTCCTTTAATTTCTTCGTAAGATCTTCTTAATTTGTTTAGCCTAGTGCTAAAAAAGTCGCGAAGGTTTATGTGATAGCTCTGATTGTTGGTGAGCCAGTTCAATAGAAAAGCCATGGTACATGGCGTGTTTTGAATGCTCGTAATTTTCTCCGCACCGCCACTACGGAGCGGCGGGTCGCGGCGCCCGCACGCTACACTATTTATTTACTTTCAAACATTTTATCTTCTTTGCTCGCTTCTATTTTCGCGCTTTTATCTGTGACCTTGCCTCGCGAATTTGTTCTGTGTTATGGTGGCCGTGTAAAATAGTGCCTGCTGTTGCGTTTTTCAATTTTATCACGATGAAATTTAAGTTTTTCCGAAAATGTCAACGTCAGGTGAGTTGCTCATTCAGTTGCAGTGTTCCATATCTGATATCTATGTAATTAGAATTACAAAGTACATACTTATCTTTTAACTTGTTCAGTTTTCAACTGGTCTGTTGTGTTAGCTTGTAAAGTTATTATTGCTATGTTTTTTTCATCATTTTTGTTGTAGTCAAAGGCTCAATACATCATCCTAATCTATCTTTTTTACTAATCTTGATTTAGTTATATGGGTCTGAAATATTGTCGACGTATTTATTAGCCCCTGAGCTACATAAGGTGATAGGAACCATAAAATAAAGTTACCAATCAAAATTATAACATGAGTTTTAAAGGTAGGAGAAATACGAAATTTTGGTTATTTAAGTAACAGTAAAAACAATAATAGGTAGATACGTAATTTTAATACAATGTTGAATACATTGAGTATGTTTTGTCGACAACCGATCAAACAAAGCTTTATAAAAACTGGTACGTTCCTTACCACATACCTTTAGCAAAAATATGATAAACAGTGGAAAAAATAGTGTCTACTTAACATTAAAAAATATATAACTCTTTGATTTTCCGGGATAAAAAGTAGCCTATGTCATTCGCCGGGTCCTCAACTATACCCATACAAATCACGTCGATCCGTAGCTCTGTTGCAGCGTTATTTTGGGAAAAACCAACAAACAAACACACGTTTATATTTGTAATATGTATTAGGAAGGATAGTAAACTTGAAAATTTTTGTGCACAACTAAATCGGCGTGATAGTAAGAAATACCTAGTAATGCCTTTTTGATATGCAGTATTCACTCTCCGTCAGGCAGGTTAGGTACGTCGATTGAAGATAAGTTGATGAAATTCGCTACGGTCGCACCGTAACTAACGTGACTTCCGATGTCTTACTTGGATGATTGGTCGCTTTTACAAGTAAATGTGATATAATGTTTCAAAATGTATGCAAATGAGAAAGTATTTTCTTAGCAGCGAAGTAAAAACTACTCTAACATCTATGATTAGGAGTAAATATTAGTTTATACCTGAAAATGATCCGTGACGTTTACGACGTTGACGAAAATTCATCTATGAATAGCTAAATATATAATCTACTAGGTGATGCCCGCAACTTCGTTCGCGTGGATGTAGGTTTTTTAATTCCTGCGGGAATTCTTATTTTCCGGGATAAGTAGCCTATGTGTTATTCCAGACTATAATCTATCTCTGCACTAAAGTTCAGCCAAATTAGTTTAGTCGTTGCAGCGTGATTGAGTAACAAACATCCATCCAAACTTTCGCATTTATAATATTAGAAGAATTTTTATGAGCTGACTTAAAAAGTGAGTTAGTGGTTTTTCGCTGAAAGATGTAAGCGACGCGCCAAAAATAGCGCATAGGAAAATCTAATCGCACTGACAATAAAACCGTGAATACTTAACTTAACCAAACTTAAGAACGTCGTAAGTAACTACTAACTTTTAAGAGTTTTAAGAAAGCTACGGAAAAAAGATAATAGTAAAAAAATGCATTGGATCCAATCTTTGAACCATATGATCATTTTGCAGTTGAAACTGATTCAAAAGTTAATTAGACGAATCGACGGAATCTAACGTTTACACTAATTCCTGAATTTTTGTTAGTGGAAGGATATTTAAAACGTTTTACGAATTTTGGGTTAATCAAACATGTTTAGGTCGTATATTTCTAGCTTATCTTAACAGATCTTTAAAATATATCAATGTTCAAACGGATTACAATCGTGTAATTGTACTAAAGTAATAAATCCTTAGCTTAGTTTCTAAGAAAGCGTATAAAACAGTCTGTGACCTAAAAGTTTATTGGCGTGAATCTAAAACTAAGTGCCCAAAACACGCTAGTAACTTAACATGGGTGGGTTCAAAACTTATTTCTGTCTGATTGTGTATTGTTGCTTGCTTGTATGTCCTTACTTTTATAATTGTTTACAAAATTGAAAGTAGGTACCTACCTAATTTCTATGATAGCTTCAATAGCCCAACGGTTAAAGGTGCGGACTGAAAACTGAAAGGTCGCAGGTTCGAATCCCACCCGTTGCACTATTGTCGTACCCACTCCTAACACAAGTTTTCACTTATTTGGAGGGGAGAGAAGAACATCAGTCAAGTTCAGCTTGGCTGACATTCTTTTATAAAAAAAAAAACTTGTAAAACTTTCTTAATGTACACGCATAGTTACTCCAAGTTTCTACATCTGCTGTTAAAGGTACGTTACGTGTGGTGCAACCGCTGTAATGCTGGATATCATAAATTCAAAAGAGAGTAAAAGGCAGTCATGAGTAAAAGCTCTTATTCGGTTTTTGCTCTAATAGTTCTTATTTTTATGGTCTACTAGACGTTATTATGAGATGCCGATGATGAACTTGAAACCCTCTTAGATTTAATTAAGTTCATCATTAAATTATCACCATTACCCCATTTGCATAATGTAATACTATAAAATATTCTTTGTTACTTAATTTGATTTTAAAAAGTTGACTTTGACTTTGAAAAAGAAAACAATACTATTGTTTTCCTTTTCGGTGAAGGCCTGAGTCAGGCAGGCGTAATAATTTATAAAATATGTTAAAAATATTTTTATCACTTGGTGACACAGTATTTTATCTACGAATACAAAGAATACGCAATCCCGCCGATAAACAGCACATTAGTTTAAGGTTTCTTCAAAAAGAAATTAATAAAAACCTTGTACTCAGATGCGTTGGTCAGACCATATCCACATCACTCTCGATAGTAAGGTCCACGAAGCCTTCCATGTCGCACAAACCCAGGCACATGGCGCGACATCATCTGCAAATGAGTCCTTGTTGGAAGGGGTCATGGGGAATACGACGCAGAGAGAGACTCAGATAAAAAGAACTCAATCAAACCGCAACAAAATTGCGTTAAACCGTTCATAATTACTCACAAATGTGTTGATTGTTTGGTATCTTCAGGGTATAGGAATTTTCGTGATGCATCGAAGCAAACAGTGTCTGTTTCATTAAGCTATTACGTCACTTTCAATTTGCGGCTAAACACTATTCTGGCTTCTTGATGAGACACACTTAAATTAGGTGTGATATAATATTGAAAGGATGTGTTTACTTTGAATCAGTGTTTCTCTAAAGCGATCTTAGTGTTTCTACTTGGAAATAACTCTTTGAATAGAATTCATACCAGTGTCATCGTCTCACTACTAAGCGCAGGTCAAATTGGCAGACTTTACACACCTTTAACTTTTTTGGTTAACTTCTAGGCGCCCAAGTTTTTCTCACGATATTTTCTTTTAACGTCGTTGCACTGATATGTAATTGCTTAAATTCCGAAAAGTCAGAGGTGCATGCCCGACCTCGATATTTTTTTTGACACTGTAATTTGGAAATCTTTCGAAACTTACATTGTATACTTATACATGTAGTTATTTTATGTAAGGAGAAATATTTATATTAATTGATAAAATTATCGTTCATTTTACACGGAAATTGATTATTATTATTTGAATTCATACTAATTATGTAAATTCGAAAGTTACTCTGTCTGTCCTTTTTTTATTTTAACTACTAAACTGCTGATTTGTTATTTTTTGCCTTGCATTTTCAGCCATGTATTTATAAATTCGCTGACGAAGTTGTATGCCCAAAAAAATTTTTTTTAAGTACATAATAATATTTGTTTTGATTTTTACTGAAATTAAATTTTATAAAATACTAGCTTTAACCCGCGGCTCACGTTAGGTTCGATTTTTTAAACTCCTATTTTACCTCCTTCGGAGTTGAATTTTGAAAAATCCTTTCTTAGCGGATACCTACGTCTTAACAGCTACCTGTATGCCAAATTTCAGCTCGATCGGTCCAGTGGTTAGAGCTGTGCGTTGATAGATCAGTCAGTCAGTTAGTCAGTCACATTTGCCTTTTATATATTTAGATTATTATGCAAGGCCTAGACAATCATATCAACGAGTAAAAAATAATTATATTTCAAATAGCCCAATGCATTCACGGTAAATAAAATATGCCGGAATGGGTCTCACGGAGGCATCCGATAATACGTGCATAGCCGGTTTGCGTCGACGTGACCTAAAAACCATGCGCTGCACCGTATGCTCTCTTTTATATGTACCTTTTCTCTTATAGTCTCATTATATAAGGGGTTCCTTTCTCCGTTGGAAATAAGTCAAGGTAACAGGGTTTTGTTATAACAAACATATCTTGATAAAATTATCGCTTTTTCAAGGGCTTTCTGTATTTATATTTTTCACATATTTGCTATAGAGCAAAAGGATGGATACAACTGTGCCTAGTCTAGTTCCTAGGGCCGCTGTTTTAGATACCTACTCTTATAAGTGTTTCCGTGTCCACCATTTTTTCTTTTTTATTGTTTGACTTGTTGATGTCCGCGGCTTCGCTCGTGTGGATTTAGTTTTTTAAAAATCCCGCGGAATCTCATTCATTTTCCGGGATAAAAAGTAGCCTATATCACTCTCCCAATCCTCAACTATACCCATG
This sequence comes from Hipparchia sbordonii, assembly GCA_038048805.1. NCBI lineage: Eukaryota > Metazoa > Arthropoda > Insecta > Lepidoptera > Nymphalidae > Hipparchia > Hipparchia sbordonii. The sequence continues at coordinate 4,242,087 of CM076113.1, forward strand.
CAAAAAATCAGGTTGATCCATTGCTTTGCCGCGAGATTGAAGGACAAATCAAGAAACAGACACACTTTCGAATTTATAATATAAGGATTGTACGTTGTTTGGTATTAAATAAAATACGTAATAAGTTGCTCTCAAATCGGCATAATCAGTTTACTCACACTTTATAGTTATCATGGTTTAATTATAATTATTATCAAATGCCCTTTTTGAGTTATATTGTGTTTATAACTTCCTTATCTAGTACTTTCGTCTTGTCAGTTCCATGCGCTCTTATCACTATCAGCAGCCAAGGCTAACAAATGTTTATGTTTGAGTTGTTAATCTTTGAATTTCACCTTTGAGAAACTCCCAACTGAATGTTTTATGTATTTGTCTATCATTTTTCTTAAACCTTCGTAGCTCTCTCAGGGTATTGTACAAGGTAGCTTTTCTTTATGACCTCTATCTATATATATAAAATTCAAAGTCCTGACTGACTGACTGACTGAGATATCAACGCACAGCCTAAACTACTGAAGTTAGAAACTTGAAATTTTTACAGTTGGTTCCTTTTATGACGTAGGCGCACACTAAGAAAGGATTATTGGAAATTCCACCCCTAAGGGGTTTAAATAGGGGATGGAACTTTATATGAAACTCCGTCATTTTTCAAGCTGTTTCTATCAAAGTTGGTATTTGAGCTTTCAGTTAAAAATGAAAAAGTACGTGTGTCACAGTTTTTGAAAATTCCACCCCCAAAATCTAATTCCACGCGGACGAAGTCGCGGGGGCAAAAGCTAGTGTATAATATTTTTTATATCATACTTGCTCAGTAACTAGGGATTACTATGGTGGAAAGTCTCCTTGTAAGTTAGTGTTTGCAATTCAAGGCAACATTACGTCGCACTATGCTTTAATTGTAAAGTTCACTTTACAGTTCAAGCTATGCAAAACTCCTTGGTAAACAATCTCTTCTCTTTTCTTATAAAATGGTAAGAAAACTTTTTACTGGAAAAAAAAAACACTGAACATGGCGGCATTTAATTTCCATACATTTCAAACTATGCAAAACTTCTTGGAACTCAGAGCCGTAAAAAAAAAATGGAAAACTATTTACGAAAAAAAAATGGAAATGGCGGCATTTCATTTGATCTGAAAGTTTGTGAAGTTTGTTCGTAAAGGGATTTAAGTTATTTACAACAATGTCAAGCACTTCATCAGATGATGAAAAAGGAGGAGAGCCTGATTTTTGTTTGCTTGAAGCAGAACAAATGATGCAAAACCTTTTGCCGGATAAGTCCAAAGAGCGCTACGTGAAAACTTAATTTTCATAATTGCAGCAATATTACTATAATTAATTATAATAAGTAACCATTTTTTTCTATTTTTTCTCTAAATTTGCTAATTATTCTAATTAAAATTTCATTTTGCATTACCAATGTTTTATTTACCTCGCAAGAATGATATAAAGTAGAATGCTTACCTCGGTTGCAAGTAGCTATTACACCCTCGAACTATATTCACCCTCGCTCGCTGCGCTCGCTCGTGTGACTAAATATCTCGGGTGCACGCGATCCATTAGCGCCCTATGCGAGCTGCGCTCGCACTGGCGCCAAATTGGATCTTGTTCTGTAATAGCTTACTTACGTCCCTTGTGTAACAATCTACTATTTCAACACACTTGCTCATAAAATGGCTCCCGGGTCACCGCAACTAGGCACACAATGACACCTTTAACTCAAACTGTGACTTTTGATTACTATTATTCACAATGTGAGTTATAGAATTATTTTTTTTTAATTTTATTGGTTGAGTTGCTTTGTTCTTAAAAAAGTTTATATTACAAAAAAGATCCTACCTATTGCCAAGATACCTATTGCTTGCTCATTTCATACAACTTGGTATTTTAAATACATAATTTCAACTTGTGTTTAATAAATAAAACTGTCACTCAAATATAACTTTTGTTTTTTCTGTAATAAAGAAAACTGGAAATTCCCCATTTTGTACGTGGCGATAAGAGAAAAGCCAAAAAAAAAAGAAACCTCATTCTTTTAGTCTATGGCCATTAAAGGTGCGCGCGCATTCCGGAAAACTAATTAAATCAAATTAACACCTGAATAGGCTGTATGGTCGTCGATCTTTGCCTGCCCTCAAGAGCATCTCAAGAGGGCGAACAAAAAATCAACATTAATTTTTCCCGCCATTGCGAAAAAATTTTCACAACTCGTTTTCACTGTTTTGTACCATAATGTACTATTTTAGTATTATTTTCTTCACAAGTGTGTTGAAAAACGTCGTATGATACACGTGTATATTGATGATTACCGTCCTCGGCTACCTTAAGACCCTCACCTAACGGCTCGGGTCTCAATAGCGCCTCAGCGGTAATCACCAACTTTTACACTTGTACCATAATGTACTATTCTGATACTAATTTCGTTTCTGTAGTGTCATAATAATTTGTCTTAAATTCTTAACTACGTTTTAACATATCTCAATGAAACAAAGCTTCCGAAAATTCCAATGCTAAATATCATAATGTGTTATATTTTCCTTTTCTGTTAGTTTATTACTAAAATGCTATTGTTTCACCTCCAACTTTTCGCTCACGGAAAAACACACTTAGATATTTGGTCTTGAACTATTTGTATAAAAGATTACCTTATAGATATCTTGACGCATCAGGTATTAACTTGTTTATTTTTAATATGATATGTAAAATGGTACGTAATTAGGTACCCCTTCTTTAGGGTTAAGACACTCGTAGCCCGTGGTGAATTTCGATAATTACATTATCATTTCTGAGTTCCTTGTAACTGTAGATGGGAAAATGTTGTCGTTAATAAAATAAAATTTTTTATCATCAGGGTCCACTTGAAGTGAAAATAATATAGCTGTTTATGTAGAATTCTTATCGTGTTCATTTAACTTACTTTCGAATTTCTTTTTAAAAAGCAGCTGTATATAAGGGTGACAATGAATGTATGATAATGGTTTCCTTACTACGATAATAATAAGGAATGCTATCTTTGTTCCAATTTGATTGATTTTTTTTAGAAAAGAATATAAGCCAAGCTTAAGTTGACTAATGTATTCCTATCCCTTCCAAATAAGCAGAAAGCTTGTGCTTGGAGTGGGTACGACAATAGTACAACGGGTGTGGTTCGTATATGCGTCCTTTTAGTTTTCAGCCGGCACCTTTAACCGATGAACTATTGATTGGTTTGAATCAATCCAAGGTTTAAATGGAATTAGATTACCGAGATATTTTCTATCAATCCAGACACGAAAACACGAGCAATCTGACAAAGATCGTTAATTCTGTACAACGTGTTCATATATTAAAATTCAACATATCTTTAAATTACATTGTTCACTCCGATCAATGTAATTTAAAGTTTTTAAACCAAAGTGGGCTTTAAAATTACATATATGTATATATTACGATAACGGTGTCTGCGTATGAATTTATTCGAGCAGAACAAATCGGATTACGTTAATTTAATGTGGCGATAAGGCAAGCGCAAATCATGTAAAACAGACATGTAACTTTGCATATTGTACATACCAAAACAACCGCCCGATTTTTCATTTTCTCTACAAAAAAAAAATAAGAAAGAGAAGTCGCAATCATGATGACATGATTATTATGAGTTTTGACTTCTCTTTATCTCCGGCCGGCGATAAGACGAGATGAGATTGGTTGAGATTCAGAATGAACTTACAACTCACAATCATCATGACATGATTATTGTGAGTTGTGACTTCTCTCCTTTTCTTTCTTCGCCGGCCGGAGAGAAAGCTCTCCGGCCGGCGATAAGATGAGATGAGATTGGTTGAGATTCAGAATGAACTTCCTATTATAATTGCATGATCACTAATTTTAGTCCTATCGATTTAATTTAGGCACCACTGACTGACTGACCTATATTCAGAAAACGGTAAAACTATATAGATTATCTAAATATATCTTCAAATTGAGGGAAATTATTTCTGTTGAAAATAGGCGAGTTTAGAGCATGGCCAAGTTGTAAGTGACTCACCAACGATGTTATGCACCTACTGAATTATGTTAACAGCATAATTTACACAATAAGTATCAGCTTACATCTCTACTCGTAACACGATAGCTTCACAATGCACAGGCTTCTGGCACTGAGCCTAGGTCGACCAACTGCAGTGTTCTTGAGTCTTTACTAATTTGAAGCAATGTTAAAATGACATTGTCTCTTTGATGAAAGGTTTTATAGCCGCCTGTTGAATGTTTTTGTTGTTAGGTACTTGTATTTTGAGTGAGTAAGTCGAAGATCGATCGTACCAAAAGTTTCGACATAGAATAAGAGTTACACGTTCTTTTTACCCAACTCGACAGAGCCAAAAGAGAGGATTAGGATTTTAGCAGCATGTATTTACGCGTGTTCCGCCATAGCGCCTAATCTATTTAACCGATTTTGATGAATGAACTGTGAATCCATTCATTATTATGGCCCGGTTGACATCATACATACAAAGACTGCTAAAATCACAACCCTTCCTTTTGGCCGTACTCTTGTCGGGTGAAAACTTAAAAATGAAGCACCAAACGCGGTCTGATATGAGAAGAACTCACAAAAAACAGCCGAAAAGAGGGGAGTCCATTTACACAATTTTATTACAGTTATAACGGCTTTTAGTAGCGATGCTGTTGATTTTTGCGCGGGCGGCCTCCCCATGCCAGAAATACTCGTAATTCCCGATTTAAACGTGTTATTGAACGTTAAACAATACAAAGCAAATTGTAATCCAGTAGCAAAGCCAATTTATGAAATACCTCGGATTACACTTGAAGAAACATTCGACTAGAAAAGGTGCGTGGGCTGCCTATCCCACTTCTGATGTCAATTGTCTTTTCATAAAACTATCTCGATTAAATGGGCAAAAACAGTGCCCACACTTTATTAAGTTCGTACAACTTTTAACTTAGGTATTCACAAGTTAAGAAAAACAAAGTTACAAAATATTATGTTCCGTTCGTAAAGTTGTATACCTAGTTCTTTAGATGTTCGGGCCTCTACAGGTTCATAAAAAATTATAGTACTGCCCATGACTTCGTTCGTGTGAATTTCGGTTTTTTATAAATTCCGTTTGAGCAGTTAACATAATAAATGTAGTAGGGATAAAAAGTCTTTTCTTGCGTCGTTATCGGTTCATTGGTACCTATACAATTCAAAATTATTTATTTCATGTAGACCAACTTGTGGTTCTTATGACAAGTCGAAAATCTACCACCGGTTCGGAATGCTGATTCTGCTGAGAAGGCAAGGAATAGACACGCAGAGTTATAATATTGGTATGGATAAGTATTTATTGGTTGATACGTAAGTGTGACATGTGGTATTTGTGTATTTTGTAACATTTTACATCAATAAACAAAGCGACAACAATATGTTAGAATTTGTCATCATTTTCTAGTATCGCTGCCTTATCAGAATGCGCTCTGCGTCCTAGCCCAGTCATATTAGGGCTTTCACCTCGGAATGAAAGATAATAAGATGCAAATTGGTATGAACCTTTGTTTTGCCATTCTAAATGTTGTCTCAAAAGTCACAATCGTTATCGTGTCCGCGTCTCAAGATATTCAAGGTCAAAGGTCACAAAAATCGGTTTTTCGCGAATATCTGGCTTCCTATCGGTTAAATGAGATTTGCATTTATTATAAAAGTTGTAGGCTATAAAATTCCCTACAACTTTTGTTTAAACTTTTTTTTCATACGACCAACCGTTTTGAAGGTAGAGCGCGAAGAGTGCACATCGTACAGTCATATACGGCCTAATGCAAGGTCAAGCGTGAGTTATGGTTATCAGTACGTTATAAAGTCAATTATTTACTTGGAAATTATAATTATTAAACAATGCCTATTATTTATGTACTAACTATTAATTATTTATATTTAATTAAAGTAAGTAACTTGATTATTTATATATAATTATTCATATTTAACTATTTAAGTATAAAATATTATTAATTCTGGATTATATATTTTAGTTTTATTTTAAGTTAAAATGATAGTAAGAGTATATATTTTACACATATTTTTATTTATTATTAAATACGGCATAATATACATTTATCAAAATGTGAGTTCAAATATCAAAAGTATCTTTGTTGATTTTAATTGTAATGAAATTGGAAATGGAAGCTAATTATCTTCTTCTTGTTCGTCGTCTTCTTCTTCTTGTCGCTCAAAAATGTTCGATTCATTGTCATCATCCTCATTATCTGTCATGTTCATCTCCAAACCTTCCAGAATATCGGGATCATATGTATTTTCTTCATCGGGATTACTTGGATACAGTGAAGCGTTGAGGCAAGCTTGTCCGTTGCACTGGCCGCAAGCTAAAGAACATTGTAGCCCTGATTTTCTGCATCCACAGCGGGAACCACAACCATTTTTGCAATTGCAAAATATTACGTTTAGTAGTTCGGCTGGTGCTGGAGGTAATAACGTTCGTATGGGCTAAATATAAATAATTAATAGTTAGTACATAAATAATAGGCATTGTTTAATAATTATAATTTCCAAGTAAATAATTGACTTTATAACGTACTGATAACCATAACTCACGCTTGACCTTGCATTAGGCCGTATATGACTGTACGATGTGCACTTTTCGCGCTCTACCTTCAAAACGGTTGGTCGTATGAAAAAAAAGTTTAAACAAAAGTTGTAGGGAATTTTATAGCCTACAACTTTTATAATAAATGCAAATCTCATTTAACTGATAGGAAGCCAGATATTCGCGAAAAACCGATTTTTGTGACCTTTGACCTTGAATATCTTGAGACGCGGACACGATAACGATTGTGACTTTTGAGACAACATTTAGAATGACAAAACAAAGGTTCATACCAATTTGCAGCTTATTATCTTTCATTCCGAGGTTGACCCCTTTTTTTACCTAATATGACTGGGCTATCCTGTATGCCACGTATTGGTAGTTTGTCCCTATTGATTCTTGACCGCCTTGGGACACGTAATACCTACTGTGTTAAATCATCCGACTTTATTACTCAAAGTTTCCGCTATTTTTTTTGAGCAGGAAAATTTTACGTGGTTGTAATGGGCTTTATTTCCAACCGCAATTAAGATACGATAAGCTCGGTCATAGCAGATCAGTAATTGTTTTTATTAGCTCATCGGAACCAGGTTGTATATTTTTAATACTTGCGATCTCCTCTCACTTATATATAAATAAAATTCCTATTTTATCTCGATTGCTATAAATTATCCCTTATAATTGACACTGTCTGTGAATAAAATTGATGTTGTTGACCGAACTGATAATAATTGTGTAGAAATCTATAAATATTTAAGCTTCATATGAAATCGATGAGGCCGAGGGGTGAAAGGACTCGTGATTGGCACGTAGGGTGTATCGATTAACAAAACCATGAGACAGGTCAATTATGTTTTTATTTTTATTCAAAAGCCAAGCTAATATACTTCGCTTATCATCTTATTAACAATTTTTGTAACTCACTGTACCTACTCTTAATTATGAGATACTTGTGCCAAGTAAAAATTCTAGAATAATGTTATTTGACAATATAACTCTCAATTCTTGGACGGATGACTGCAGTCGCTATTTCACACTGCACGCTCTGGATGAAACACGTAAGGCGAGAGCACATTGCAGCAGTAAGGCGTTTTGTAGCGAACGCTTCATATCAGTTTTCTTTTGCCTCTTCTATTGGCGGTATGTCGGGTGGCGATCATTCTAGCACACTGAACTTTCGGACAATGATGCTCTGAATAAAAACTAAACCCGATTCTTCAGCCAGGATGTCGTCCGTCCCACATCCCTATCTTGCCTTCATATGTATGCAGTTTTGCGCCTCCTGCCCACTTCCCTCATAATTTCGTTATATTACCAACGTTATAGCATTTATTAATGACGTTAGCAGGAGGTGTGAGGTCGTGCTAAGAGAATTTGTATTACAACTCCTAGGATGTTGCACTCATTGCTGCATCGAACTTCAGTCCAACCCATTAACGTTTAGAATACGTTTAGTTACGGTTACTACTTACCGTTAGTACTTTAGTTTTTTCTACGAATAGCTTATCATTTACTTTCAGTAATGCCTACTGTTAATGTTAATTGCCTTAAATGCTCGTAGGTTATCGTTCCTTGTGTGGGAAAGTGTTCATGAAATTGAGCATTAATAGGAGTATTTTGCTTATCATCACGACGCGGTTACTCTGTCATACGAGTACACTTCCTGCAATCATAATAATTATATTATATACGCTTTCACTTTCATACTTAGACAGTAATTAGAGGAAAAGTGATGTGGAATGTTCATAATAGGTAAACGGGATTTGTACCTGCACTGTCTTTTTCTATAATCTTACTAATATTATAAATGCGAAAGTGTGTTTGTTTGTTGGTTTATTGGTTTGTCCTTCAATCACGCTGCAACAGAGCTACGGATCGACGTAATTTTTTGCATATGTAATGTGTATAGTTGAGGATCTGGAGAGTGACATAGGCTACTTTTTATCCCGGAAAATAAAGAGTTCCCGCGGGAATTTAAAAACTAATAACATGGCACATTTTATAACGGTTTGTAAATTTTATAAATTACGTGGGAAACCACTAGGTTCCTATCTTTAACAATCTTCAGGCTACTTATCTCTTGCCAAATTTCTACAAGATCGGTTCAGCGATTGATTCAGTGAAAAGATAAAACTGACACAGTTAATACTTTTGCATTTTGTAACATTAGTATTGATTCAGTCAAACCTCTTTTACATCCTAATAATTAGTTCTTCAATCTAGTCAGCCAAACCAATCCAATCAGAAGTGACAGCTTACCAAAATACATACATCTATTTTAGTTCCAATGGAAGCTAGGTATAAAAAAAATACACAATATTGCTATTTATAGGGGACGATATTAAGATTAATGGACACCTAAAACGGAAATAGGTCATCCCCGTTTCGTGCCCTTTACTCGTAAACTCGCTACAATTCGTATATTGAGCCCTAGTAACAGAGGGTGCGTCATTTCGTTAGCATCGCTGATGGTGAAGACGAATATGACCGCCCATCCTGGTTGCCAAATATAGAAAACTTTGTTGAGACCTTCCTATTAAATTGCGTACGTATATTTTGGGACATGGATAAGAAAGGGTGCGCCGCGCCTTTTCGTTTGCATAGCTGATATTGTAGTCAATAACTCTGGTTGCCAAACATAGAAACTCTTTTTTGGGACCTTATTTACATGCTACCGCATATTTTGGGACATAGGAATGCCCACATGGTAAAAAATTGTGCCGCGCTGTTTCGGTGATATTGTAGAAAATGACTGACTATATGACTCTGGTTGCCAAATAGGAATGCACCAAAGAGAATGTAGAGTTTCTATCTTTAATATAGAAACTCTTTTTCTTGGTAGGTCCATTTCTATTCGCTTGTAGGACATAGGAATGTCCACCTGGAAACCGTTAGGTTTCCAGGTCCTTTAATTAAAAAGAAATAATCTGCTGCTTCACTGCTACATGATGAAAGGATAAACCAACAGAAAAACACACTTCCGCATTTATATACATATATTAGCTGAATTTATAGTTACGAGTAATTTTGTGTGCTTTCTTTTCTTACAATTTGTTTTTAACATAAATCCCATGGCGACCCTTGGCAACCCTATTATGTCTTTCGACAACGTAGACTATTATCTATAGATAATAGTACGTTAGCGGATATTGAGTCGTTTTGACGTCATCATCCCCTTTATTTGCCCATTCCCTGTGGTCTTTGACGTAGCTTCGCAAACCGTCTGCTGTTACGTTTTTAGATAGTCGCGTGGCGCGATGTGAGGGTACGTGCAACTTTTAGACTGAAATGATGTGCTTTTTTTAAATAAGTGAATAAAAAAAATTATATTTTTTTAACTAGGTACTGATTTTATGAATTTTGGAAGTTATTTGATTTCCATTTTAATTTTTTTTTTTGTAGTAACTAATAAATAAATTAAGCATACCTCAACGCATGAAAATCGATGATGTGATCGAGTATAAAAATGTTTGCTTCGAAAAACGATAACAACGGCGCGGTCCAGATTTCGTATAATTTTGTTGGTTAGTTTTTTGCTATAGTTTTTGTTAAGTTTTTTTATCGTAGTTCATTTGTTATTGTGGTCGTTGTCGTCCTTTGTTTTTATAACATGAAGATAATATTTATTTGTTGTGTATTTTTATTTCGCACTGTTCTATGGTTCTAGTACGCGGCTGTGATGTTACTACGCTTTGCTTAGATGCCGTATTCTCTGCTCCATTTCCACGCAGTATTTAGCAACTTATGAAAACCACTGAGAGAATAGCACGACAGATCTCAAGTTATCACACACGCGTAGAACATCCTTCGTTTTCGCTCACTTATTTCCAATACGTTTGAACGTTTTATTTTCATCATTTTTCTGTGCAAGTTCGTTGGTCGCTTACGTCATAGCGGCTCTAATGTGATAATTCCGCCTCATCCAGAACAAAGACTAATGATCTCTTTTGTTTGCATCGGGCGCTAGTTTTGTGATGTTTCAAAGCCATGATCTAACCTTGCCGTTTACGTTCAAAAACCACTCGTTTGCTTGATGTACGGATTATTTTCGTACGTTTAGAAATATTTCCCGAATAGCTTTAACAAAATGGTTTATATTCTCTCGGCTTGAAATGTTTATGGTTTTTGACATGTATTCCAGCGTGCTCCACTCTTTTAAATTAAAGGTTTTTACTGATCTAATAAGAAATTCCTACAGCGCGCCGGTATAAGTAGAGACCTGATTTTGCCCATCAAACATAGAAAGGTTAGTTATTTGGGACTTGTTCTCAGATATGACCGTTTTGTGTACAGACACATCATCATGAGGGCCAGAATCCGTCCGTCACGCCCCATCTCTAGTCTTTCATTTAGTAAAGTCAGAAAAGAAGATTTTTTGCGAGTAAAATCACGTCACTAACAATTTTACTTTCACTAGCGCCTGCCTCCTTTTTTTATTGTTATTGCTATTATACTCGTGACGTGATTGGTGCTACTACTAGTGTGTGGTTAAACTTTCATTATCATTATTTGTTAAAGTTTAATATGCTGAGTTTCTTGCCGGCTCCTCTCATTAGAATCTACTTTTCGAATCGGTGGTCGAGTCTTGACTTGTCATAAGAGGCACAGGTTGGTCTGCTTGAAATAAATATAGGTTTTTTTTTAAATTATTACCTTCTTATCTTAGTAATACCAAGGGAAATTTTATCAAATAAAAGTGATTGACTAACCTCCCTCCCGCACTGGTATGCGCTGGAGTGTTATGAGAGAGCCCGGGTTTGATTCCAGGTTAAGATTAAGTATGGTCTGGTCGGCCGCGGGCCGCGGCGTCAGATAAGCACTAAGGCTGAAATCTATAGAGCGCACTCTCCCTCAGTCCAGACTTAAGACAGAGTTAAAATAAGACAGATTTATATCAGAGCATATTTGTGTCTCGTTTTTAACTTTATCTTAAGTCTGAGTTGAGTCAGAGCCCGGTCTATAGATCTCAGCATAAGTTGTCATCGAATAAAAAATACAAGAGAGGTTTAAGATTTTATATGACCATCAGGTTAATCGTCTAAAATCACACCGCTTTAACTCCCGAGTTGTCTAAATGAAAACCTAGTTTGACGTAACATTTATCGAGATCCTTAAAGTCAGTAAAGTATTTTAAATTCTTTCGTTATCGCATTTTTCATACAAATATTTTTGTCTCACATCGATCCTTTTTAGACCGTATCAATAAACAATATGTACTTTGACATTGATGCAGTATGTTAATGATTGATGCAGGCCGTACAAAATCCGTCTGCTGGAATAATAGATGATCTTTTGGTTTACATGTAAGCGACAGAGTGGATATGTCAATTGGTGCTATGGGGTGTGGCGATGACGTCAGGGGCGGGGTAAAGCTCCGCGCACGCCACTTCGGGGCACGACACGAATTACCCTTGGCATGCCATCAGCAAACTGGAATGTACCTACTTCGGAATGTTAATAGGCGACGAATATTTTTTCTAATTGTTTTTTTGATTGTATTTTGGTACCTACAGTTCGCGATGCGGGCGACTTTTACCCCCTACTGTCTAAGACGTGCCGCCAAGCGATTTAGTGTACCGGCACGATGGCGTGTAGAAATCGACTAGGGGTATGGGTTAAATGTACACTGCCAGGCCCCTTCCAAGTTAGCCCGCTACCATCTTAGACTGCATCGTCACTTACCATCAGGTGAGATCGCAGTCAAGGGCTATTTTGTCATCGAATAAAAAAAAAAGACAAGCGCGGGGCGTTTTCGTTCGTTCTCCCGCATGCGTTATTTAGACCCAGAACGGGGCTAATCTACGCGTATTAGGGCTATGTCATGATCATTAGCAACCCATCAATGGCTCACTAATGAACGCAGTAACGCTAAAACACTTGGTGGTATACGTCTTTGACGTTAGGGTGATAGCCACGGCCGAAGCCTTCCATCAGACCACACCAGAGACAATTCAGAAATTATAAATTCCACGGAATTGAACCCGAGACCTCCCAGTTATAAGACCACAGCGCTCACCCCCTCGCCAGGGGTTTACATTTTTAGCTAAGAAAAAGGAAAAATAATGATTGAGAAAAGAAAAATAATGCTTGGAAGTCTTCGATCACAGAAGAAAATGGAAGTGCCCTGCCGCGGCTGCAATATGTGAGGATTTTACTTGTATCATTAGAGACTTAAGCATAACTTGAGTTACAGTGTATTAGACAGAAGAATTATCTAGTTTAGACTTTGCTCTAGCTCATAATGTATGGAGCCTTTGTTAAATAAATACAACACAACGGATCTAATCAAGAAAACAGTTTGCGTTTATTAGATAATGTCTGCGCAATCAGCGAAATTTATTACATGATGTGCCGGTATGTAGGCTACATCGTGACGAGTATTATTCATTATTTAATCTATGCTCTATATTTCATTGCATTAATTAATTATTTTTTGTTAGCAATTCTTAATAAAACGATTGCCATTTAATTGTATCTTTATTCTTAAACTGTCGAACAACAACAGGTAATATTTGTTTTTACAAGCTCTTATTTAACTTGCAATGTATGTATGTACGTATAAGTATATGTACGTATATTTATGTTTGTTTAGGTCCAAATCTTGCAAGCTGAATTTAGGACTACTTCCCGGTTTCCGATTCAGCTGAAGTTTTTTAAATCACTACTAAGAATTATCCAGGTGTAAATATGGAGGGTAAAATAATTCCAGTTACAGTAATTATTTATTCTCGCGAGATTTTGCCTTTATATAAAAAATGTCTTCGGTTCATTCCACACAATTGTTTTGCGGGAAATTTCGGCCAAATTAAGTTTCCAGTAAAATAACCGAGCGTCATGCTTAATTTAATTTGTACCCTGAAACCTCTTACGTATTCTGTAATTGAATGTTCAACGTACGCATCGGCGCCTTTAACTTAGTTTTGTCTTTGAAAAGTAATATCTAATCAAAATATAGGTACTCGTATGTTGATCAATCATCTATCAATAATGTATCTACTAGAAAAACTATAGGGCGTCAAAATGTGTCCGTGAAAGTTCTCATTCACGATTGGGAATCTATTTTCTAATTAAGTGATTTTAAAAGTTTAAAATATTCTTAAACGGAGTAATTTAATAAAATTTCATAATCAAATAAGTAAGTAAAAGTAAAGTGTGTTTGGTTGTTGGTTTGTCCTTTAATAACGCTGTAACAGAGCTAACGGATCGACGTGATTTTTTGCATGGGTATAATTGAGGACCTGGAAAGTGACATAGGCTACTTTATCCCGGAAAATCAAAAAGTTCTCGCGGGATTTTAAAAATTGAAGTCGCGGCCATCAGCTAGTGACTAATAGCCTCAATAGCCCAACGGTTAAAAGTGTGGACTTCAAACTGAAAGGTCGCAGGTTCGAATCCCACCCGTTGCACTATTGTCGTACCCACTCCTGGTACAAGCTTTCCGCTTATTTGGAGGGGAGAGGAGGATATTAGTCAACTTCAGCTTGGCTAATATTCTTTATTAAAAAAGAAAAGAAAAAGAAATAAGGTACAAATTCGCCGCTGCACGCCGAGCGGTTGTCTGGTCCTAACACCAGTCTGATATTGGGATATTGGGATCCCAATCTATTAGCATTGTTGCATTGGTTTTATTTTGTTTGTCCACAGGAAGGGCCGCACTCAACGTTGCCGGACGACGAGTTCTACGATGCGGTGGAGACGGGCTTCGACAAGATGGAAGAGGAGCGGTGCGCGCGAGTGGCGCCCCCCGCGGGCCTCACGCGCGACGAAGTTGAGCTTCCGCCCCCGGCCATCGACAACCGGCTTACCGTACACGCTCTGTGGCCAGAGGTGAGCAATGAGTTTTTTTTTATTCGATGACAAGGTAGTCCTTGACTGCAATCTCGCTCGATAGTAAGTGACGATGCAGTCTATGATGGTAGCGGGCTAATCGGTTTCTACATGCCATCGTGCTGGAACGCTAAATCGCTTGGCGTTACGTCCTTGACAGTACGGTAACTAGCCACGGCCAAAGCCTCCCACCAGACCAGACCAGAGACAATTTAGAAATTTTAAATTCCCAAATTGCCCCCGCCGGGAATCGAACCCGAGACCTCCAAGTTATAAGACCACAGCGCCCACTACTGCGCTAGGGAGGTTTTTATTTCCCGAATTACCACTTACTTGCAGTAGTAGCAATGGTAATCAAATTACCCGTATTATTATTGGTAGTAGGATTGGTAATAAACGGTGCCATAGGGCCAAGGCAGACACGATGCGTTCAGCAGCGGTGATCGGCGTTTTTGCGACTTTTAGTCGCTTTTCTGAAGCTCTATGCCGCGTCCGAACGCAAGAACGCTAATCGCCGCTGCTAAAAGCAGCGTATGGCGTATGCAGATTTACTTTGGTATGGCGGATTATATCAAAAGAATTTTGCCTTTCCTTGAGCATCATGAGATTCCGCCAAGTATTGCTTGCTTCTATCCAATAATATTTCAATTTCAGATTGATAGGATATCAACGGAACAGCTGCAGGCAGCGTTTGAAGGAGTGGGGGGTCAGACAGGTTGGCAGTTGTTCGCCGAGGAGGGAGACATGAGGATGTACAGGAGGTATTTAAAAAAAATTGTATTTTTTTTGGCACAAATAAATATTACCTCAACTATGAACTGAATGAGAAGACTTTAGATCATGGCCTGTAACGCTGTCTTTTTAAACATTATGACAATTTTTTTAATTGTCATAATGAAAACAAATTATATACCTAAATTATATAAACCTTCAAGTATGAGGTATTTCTCACAATGTTTAAAATAAACGATATTCAATGGACCTAGACCCCCGAAAAGAAGGGTGAAATTTTAACCATTAGCCTATCGACACTTTGTACTAGCTTTAGAATTATTATTATCAGTAAATAGACCCTTCACTCGATCACATTATATATAGAGAAATGTCAATGTTTTCAGGGAAGTTGAAGTGGATGGAATGGTGATGGATCCTCTGAAGGCGATGCATAAAGTGCGCGGCGTTTCAGCGCGAGAGATGTGTCATTATTTCTTCAATCCCCGATACAGATACGAATGGGAGAGTAAGTATCAACATATTTATACAGATGCTGGAACAACTTGCCTCCGCCAAATCGGGATATCAAAAATATCTATTAAAAGAAAGACCAAAGAATATTTATTGCAAAAACATACTGTAAAGAATTGCTCTTGTCTGTTTTCCACAGTTTTATTCCTGGTCGATACTATTATAATTAATTAATTTATTTATTCGGAAGTTCTTCGGCCACATCTCTAGAAATCAAGGTACAATTGAGCGGTTGATAGTGCAGGGTTAGGGAGTTACCGTCACTAATGGAGGAGATTAGCGCGGAATATTACGGAGACCGATGACGGCTAATATCCCAACATACTAGTGGCTACAACTAATCTGACAAGAGTGACCGATTGAGAAGAAGAATTTATTCACTACTAGCTGATGTCCGCGACTTCGTTCGCGTGATTGATGGTTTTTATTCCCGCGGGAACTCTTTAATTTTCCGGGATAAAAAGTAGCCTTAAAGTAGCCGTAAACTATGTGCTATTCCAGACTATAATCTATCTCTGTGCCAAATCAGTTCAGTCGTTGCGACGTGATTGAGTAACAAACATCCAAACATCCACACTTTCACATTTATAGTATTAGTAGGACTAGCTGATGCCCGCGGCTTCGTCCGCGTGGAGTTAGGTTCTTAAAAATCCTATGGGAACCCCTTCGTTTTTCCGGGATAAAAAGTACCCTATGTCATTCTCCAGGTCCTCAACCATACCTATGCAAAAATCACCTCAATCCGTTGCTCCGTGAAGAACAAAGCAACAAAGAAACACAAATTCGCATTTATAATATTAGTAAGGATTATTGCATTATATTAGGTGCCTTGCTTGGTACAACATAGGGCCAAGTTCTTCTCAGTCGGCAAGGTACGAGTTCGTAGCCGACTGTAGACAGCAATAGCAGACGACGTGTAGACGTCTGTCCGCTAGCTACGGAAGGTATTTCACAGAAATACATAGAAACCAGTAGTGTCGCGCCGACACGTCGTCAGCTGTTGCTATCTGCGGTCCGCTACGGACTCGTACCTTTACACTTTTGCCAGAGCGGTCGTGGTAGTCATTTAGGGCCCTGTAACAGTATATAAACGCTCTTGTGACACTATTTGAATGGAGCGTCATGTTCGCAGCGACGCTGGAGACGATGAGCATCGTGGAGGCGATCTCGTCGGACGCGATCGTGTTCCACCAGACGTTCAAGCGCATCTGGCCGGCGTCGCAGCGGGACGCGCTGTTCTGGTCGCACGTGCGCGCCGCGCCCAAACACACCTACGCCGTCACCAACCACTCCACCGCCAACGCGGACTATCCGGTGAGTGCGAGTGACAACTTGAGAGGTTCGGGTTCGATTCTCAGCGGGGTCAATTTGGGAATTTATAATTTTTGTTTTTTTTTTTTTATACAGAATGTCCCCTTTCATGGAAAGAGATTTTGTTGTGATTGTTTTTAATTTGTTTAAATTTTTATCATTAATAGTTCTTTTATTTGAAGCGAATTTCCAATCAATTTTATTATTTTTAACTAATTTTGAACATTACAAGGTGTGGTCATCTTCAAAGCTTCGGAGTATGGAATCAAAATTATAATTTCTGAATTGTCTCCTGTCTGGTCTGGTGGGAGGCTTTGGCCGTGGCTCGTTACCGTCAAAGACGTGCCGCCAAGCGTTGTAGCGTTCCGGCACGATAGAGTGTAGAAAACGATTAGGGGTATGGGTTGAATTTACACTGCCATACCATCAAGTGAGACCGCAATCAAGGACGTGAAAGTGTCTGATATACGCAACTGCTTGTCAGGCAGTTTATTTATTTAATTTATTAAGGCCCAAAAAGTATGCAAAACACTAAAAATTAAAAATACATAAAAAAACCAGAGGCCAATAAGAAGCCACTAAAAATAAATTATTCAATAAACAAAAAAAAAATCTTCAATTTATAAATGACTTATATAACGTTTGTTGCAGTCAAATTCAGGCGCCTGCATCCGATTATTCGTGACGGTGTGCCTCGCGTGCCGAACTACATGGCCCGCCGGCGAGCAGCCCACCAGAGACAATATCTCCACGAGCATCGCATACTGCAGCACAGGTAGGCATTTTGTGTCTCGTTTTGACTCTACAGCCCGTTCACATTTACTTTACCTCTGATATCTGTCATTGTAGTTTCCACTATGTTGGCATTACTTCCTGTCAAACAATGCTTGAATACTTTGAATAGTAACTTAACGATGTTAGTCATCGAGATTACCCCTATACAAAATAAATAAAACCATAAAAATTGTTGTTTTTTTTTTAAATTAGTCATCTAGTAGGTATAGAATAGATTAAATGCATACTTGAGTTCCAGAGTGACTCATGTCATCAAAAAACTCAGGTTAGCAAACTTTATAGCTAGAGGTAAGATAAAGTGTCTCGTTTACTCTAGGTATCTCAAGTCCGATGTAAGTCATAGAGTATAGATTTCAGCCTAGTACGAGTAGTTACCTCTATTACGAGTTGGCACATCTCGAAACTTTTTCGTGAGACTAAATTTACAAATTTGTTACTACTATAAATATTCATGTGGTTTAAATTGGACTCAAATATATTTTTCTGTAATCTTTATCGACATGAAATCATATTTGCACCATCATAATGTTTTTTAATATTACATAATGAACTAGAACGCAAAATATGCGCGGGGTATTCAATATCGCAAAATTGACATGACATTAATGTTTCACAGTCAATCCGGGTGGCTGGGCCCCCGCTGGCGTGCTCCGCGCGGTTTACAAGAGAGAGTACCCGAAGTTCCTCAAACGGTTCACCAACTACGTGGTCGAGCAGTGCCGGGGCAAGCCGCTAGTTATGTAGCAACTACCAGGTTTGCACGCCTTAGCTACGAAAATATTGCCTGGAATATTTTTTTATTAAGTGTTTATTTGCACTTGCAGGCTGGATATATTTTTAAATACTGTATTAATTGCTGAACGCGCAGGATTCACATATTTATGTGTCCTTTTCATTCGGGTACAGTGATAGTGATACAGACTCGAATCCATACCGTTCAGCGATTTTCGATATGTATGTATTTAAAAATTTATTTGTCTGAAATATTATTTTCTTTGTAATATTCAACTTGCTTTTGATAAGGATATTTTTATTTTTTATTATTGTTTGATAATATCTAGGGATGTACAAGAAACAAAAGTATCGGAATTGATATCGATAAATTTTGAAACGATATATTTAGGGTAGGGTTACATTTTGCCATCATAAAAATGGTTATTTTGGGGACATGTTCACCTCTCACATTTTTTTAAACTTTTACCAATATTTTAGCCTTATCCTCAATAATAATTAATATACAACCAGTAATAATTAAGTACGAAATTTCACATCTCGGCAACACTGAAAGATTTGTAAAAAACAAAACAGTTTGGTTTTAAAGTTCAAATTCGTCTAAACAAACTATCTTCGTTGGACGAACTCGCCCCAAGCGAAATCTTTGCGAAATATTAACCTGAAGTACTGAATGAACTACTTTAAGACAGTATACTTTAGGGTAATTTACTCTGTAGTAATAGTTTTCGAGATTCGATATCTATCAACGTTACCGAGATGTGAACTCTTACTAAGGTACTACTACACCGTAACCAATATTGTGTTTCGATACTTTTTGTGAATTCCTAGTATTATCAAATATTCATATCATTGTCTATGACCAGACTAATAACAAGCAGTCTGTTTTTAATGTTTTTACTATTTTATTTCAAGTGACGGCATGTTATGCCTAATATAATACCGTCTTCTGTTGATTTAATTGTGTACTTTTAAATATGCGGTATCCATAAAAGGCAGTCGATAAAATTAAAGCTTCACCTGAATTTGGATGCATAAAGTGAACTTGATACATAAACCTGAAAAATCGTGACCTGTAAGTAACTTGTCATATAAACTACTGTATGTGTAATAAAATATTGTATTTATGTAATTAGTGTAAAGATTTCTCCTTGTACAGAAATCCAATTATTTACACGCATATTAAGTAAGGTCTGAGTGTAAGGTATAATATAAAATATATTTATCTATAAAATGTAGAGGTCATTAATTTATTTATTACTCGTGACTTCGTCCGCGTGGATTTGGTTTGTAAAATCCCGCGGGATAGATGCGCTCTTTGATTTTGCGGGACAAAAACTTCTTCAAGTGAATTCAGACATGCTGTCTTAGGATTAATTGAACTACGCCATTAGGGTAACAAAAGCCGATGTAGTTCATCCTTTGAAAAATTAATAATAGCCCTACTTAAATTTCATATGCAATCGTTTCAATAAAATACAATGTGTAGCAGATTCTATAGCATATTGTATAATGATATAAATAAGTATTTATTACTACATATATATGTATTTAGAATAAATGAGACCTGTACAGATTTAAGCACGTGTATCATATTTTACAAATGGAGATACATCTTAAAATTTGAATTTAAAAGTTTTTGATGTACCTTTTATTGTGTAATTATAATTGTTTACAAACTTGGGAGTATATTATAAAATAAAAAACCTAAGCATTTTCAATTCTGTTTTAGTTACTTACTTCAATAAGTTGATTCAATAAAAATTACAGGATAATTAATTGACTTCTGAATTTATGAACACAGGGACGGATTTAAGTTGGTTTTAAAAACCTATTTTCTTTTTGAAAGTAAAATATCAATATTCATTCCAGTTTTGATTGTATAGGATTATTATTAGCTTGATATAAAACATATCTCACAAAATGAAATAATTATATTTTATATTCAACATTGATTATGCATTACAACAACAGCCCCCCAAAATTAGCTTTAGTACAAGTTTATAACTTTCGAAAACGAAAATATCGTGTTATTCAAAACATTTACTTGGGGACCTCGTGCCTTTATCGATATTTACTTCGATACTGCGTTTACGACTATGGCGTGATTGCAACATCCAGGTAAAGTATCGTAATCCAATGATTACTAATGAATTATGCAATATGCATCGCGCACTTGGCGGGAAAGGCTTACTGGCTATACGACGATGTGTCCTGAACTGTCTTTGCTACCAAACGTGAACTTTGCTATGAGCGCCTACTTTATCGTGAGCTTCAGCAAGCAAGCAGCAAGGACTGGTTGTCGCATACATCACTGCGACAACCAGGCCTGATTGTGGCCACGTAGTGCCCCTTAGCGAAATCATAATTAAATTTAATTCTGTACAAAATAGCAAAATGTTACCATCAAAGTTTTCGAAAGGTGAAAACTTGTACTAGGGGCATAGTTCATTAGATTTACATACAATATTACAAACGGAGTTAAACATTTAAAAAGCTTCTCGTAATATATTCCTTTAAAAACAAAAACTTGTAACAAATATTCATTTTAGTTTTTCTATATTTAGATAAGCTTTGCAGAGGACGTTTATTTATGATATTTTGTGTCTCAAATATACCTAAGCGAGAAGGGTATTTAGATTGCATTTATAAAGCAATGTTGGAATTGTATGTTAACGCCTGTCTCTGAACAGAATTCTTTCGATAAGACCAATTAATATTTAAAAAAAACTCTTAAGAAGAAGAGACGACTGTATAATATTCAAAGGGAACTTGCTATCCTGAAATTAGGCAGTGAAACTACGTCCCAGAGACACGACATAGATGTGACGTCATTTCAAATTCAATATGGCGAATGCTGAGAATCTAAATTTTTTGTGGTTTCTTTTTAACCTTTTCTGGTTAATGATGTCTTTTCAAGAGGATTCCGTTCTGAGGGCAACCTGTCTAAATATGTTTTTTAATTATTGTTTATAATAAAATGTTTTATGATGAATAGCTTCGTCTTTTTAATACATATCCCAAAAGTCTGTCTGAGAGATCTCCATATCAAAGGTTTACCAATCCGAATTTTTTTTTCGAGCAAACGAGCAGGCGGGTCACCTGATGTTAAGTGATTTCAGGAATTTGTTGGTCCGCCCCTTGAATAACCCCATGTTGTAATTCAGTGGAAACACCGTCGCAGGAAGTTGGTTCCACAGTTTCAAAGTACGTGGAAATAAGGATCTGGAACATCGGATGGTCGAAGTGCTCCAGGCACCCAGGTGGTGAGGGTGAAATTGTTGCAGGATTGATAGACGTCGCATACATCTGTATGTGTGTTTGTTTATGTGCGTGTGTTATATTTAAAAAACCTTGCTTCACGCATATGAAATCACGGCTAATAATAAAAGCTTATAATCAAAAAAGCATAATTTGAAGGTATGTAAATGAAACTAAACAAATGTAAGTATTTATTTATTTACACAACACTTAACAATGTCAATTGTCATGAATCATAAACATGACACGTCTGGAAATTCAATAAGAACCGTATAAGAACAATCAATAAGATTCTGTACCCTATTTCTGATTTTGTACCCTAAATAAGTACCTAACGAGGAATATGGCAAACATTTATAGAACTGAAATTATCTTTGAGTATTTCAAATAGGTAGGTAGTTCAAAATATATGGGCTAGGTTAGTTTTACAGAAGGAAAAATATTACACTAAAATCTAAGCAAAAGTACATAGAAGGGAAATACGTAAAAATTATCGCTTTTAAATATTATAATTACTTAAAAATGTTTACACATTTATTAAAAATTAATAAATAAATTGTCTATTCATACGTTATCAATGACGTTTTAAATTTAAAATATAAAGCGACAAAATACAATTTTCTTTTATCTTTAAAGTGTTACAATTGTATTATTATTTTATAGACAACATTTAATAAAAGGACCGCATTCATAGTGGCTCTTTAGGCTGTAAAGTGAAATCGAATAAAAACTCAAAATTTGCTTCATAAAATATAGCTAGGCCGAATTTTATGTATTAAATACTAGCTGATGCCCTTGACTGCGTCCGCGTCGACTGAGTTATTAAAATCCTGCGGGAATTCTTTGATTTTCCGGGGAAAAATGTACCCTATGTCACTCTTCAGGTCCTCAACTATACCCATGCAAAAAATCACGTCGACCCGTTGCTCTGTTGCAGCGTTATTGAAGGACAAACCAACTAATAAACACACTTTCGCGTTTATAATATTAGTAAGGATAATATAGACTAGCGCTTGATTACAATCTCATCTGATGCTAAGTGAAGATGCTGCGCGCTTGCCTAGAAGCTTGCCAAGAGTTCATAAATACGGCCCCGGGTTTTACACATAATATTATAATTTTTAGCATAATCATAATGCTAACTATTAAATCCACATTCCTATATGGGGACCAGCCCCCTGACACAATTTCAAAACTTACATGTAAAACAATTCTTTTTATTAGGTAAGGGCGTTATTGCGCAATGTCGCGCTAGAACTAAGCTAAACTAACTCAGTTGGGCTTAGTTTGCATCCTTGGTTGAACTTTACTTTCCGTCGTCGATCGTGATGTACCTACGTCACAACTAAGTACCTGCTACACTTATAGAACGGACATCTTAACCTGGTACAAATAAATACCTAGTATTTTCTTTGAATTTGATTTTAGCGTTACAAAGATTTTTCCTATTTTTTTTATTTATCTTTTTGGTTTTATTAGTTTTTCAATAGAATAATAGGCAAATGATATTTACCTACTTATCAAGAATTACGAGACATCTCTCGTAACAAAAAATATTAGTAGCTGTTATGCAATGTGAAGTTAAATTGTGCTAACCAGCCAACTAAAATAATTTAGTAAAAATTAAAACTTAACAATTTTTACGCTCTAAGTATGTACTCTGTTAGTGGGTATGCGTAGAACTTATTAAGAACTTAAGGCTTTAGCCAGACACAAAGCTAGTCGATAGCGTCACGGCCAGCAATAAATCACAATAACGCGAAACACCGCGGTAGTTTGGCAGCTAGTGGACTTTCAGTCAGCCAATCAGAGATGATTGATACCAATGATCATTTCTGATAGGACACTCTCTCACTATTGGCTAAAATGCCCTGTTACAGCAAGAATACCATAAATTCAACTAATGACACAAATGAAAATTTAGCCATGTATTAATCACAACTATGTGCTAACGGAACTAATTTTGCTTAGACTGCATCTAGGGCGTCATTTAACGGCACCAAAGCCACACGGCATTACATACCTACCTACCGCATTTCTTGTACTTCTTAGGTATTATCTGCAGTGTGACTTCACGTTTTGCTGTTACCGTCTCGCGATGTTTCTGACCAGGGCTTTAATTCAAGTTACACTTGATCGATTCATATAATATTATGAGATTGAACACCACGATCTACAGTTAAAAAACAAATCAATTTTTACACATTAACTAGCAGATGTCCGCGACTCTGTCTGCTTTTTGTTGCCATACAGTGGTCATTATAGTAGTACAAAATTAAATACTTCATTATCTCTATTGCACAGAAGTTGAGCTTTATTCTACTAAAACTATATGAAATCTATATGAAAATCATATGAAAACTATATGAAAATCGGTCCAATCGATTTTGTCGTCAGAAAAACAGAGAGAACTAAAGTAAAGTAGGTACATTGATTTATTGGCTTGCATTTACTTCTGTACGTAAAGAAAGCTTTTAAACATTTAGAATGTAAGTACATACACACACTCCAAATAACTTTATAAATAAATGCCTACCTAAAATTATTCTAATGTACGTAAACATTATTGGGTATACAGAATACACAGATAGATAATAAGTATTATAATCTATTTTTCCTTGGCCGTCTCAAAAGTTGTTTCTCGCAGAAAGGCGTAAGTACCGCGTAAGCGACGACGCGAGTTTCGCCGAAATGTTGATTACGATTTATATATACATAACTACCTTTGACAGCTGAGTATAGATCATACATTGATATACCTACCTATGTCCGTTCGTTTAGACCGTTATGTATTGACATTGAGCACATGAAAGCGTAAACATTACACAATATTAATAGGTAACCACAATAAAACTGTATTTATTAGCTAAACATTATCTATATATAAATTACTATGAATACCAGCGTCATATAGACGAATAAATCTCTACTTTTTATATTAATAATATAATTAGTATATAAATACATTGAACCTTATTTTAATAAGTATATATTAGATAAGTAATAAATTATATTTAGATATAGCACATAGTAACACGAAATATTTAAGTGACATCACTTCAATACCTTGGCAAATTGGCCAACTTGGATAAAAAAAAACATAAATGAACATTTCTTTTAATTTCTCAAAAGAGAAACTGTTCTATTTGGTGAAAAGCATGGGAAGAATTATCAACTTTATTAAAAAAAAAGTTTTATTTTGAATACGAAGTTGGCCAATTTGCGTACTTTTAAGTTTAGATTAAGTATACACATTTATTTAAATTCTTGTAATATATAAAAGGTGAAAATCGTAGTTCTTCGCAAAAATCAAAACGAAATGGCATAGTAGTGTAAAAGTTTGTTTTAGTTTAGAAAAAGTTTCGAAAATTTGAAAATTTTGATATGACTTGGCCGAAAGGTTCGGTGTATAGATATATAAAAGTTACATATAAAAATAGGAATTTTCTCCTCAAAGCTCAAGTGTATATGTGGACCAATTTTATGTTTATAGAATTTTGATCTACCGCTTATAATATAATTTAATGATACGAAAGCTAATCATGAAACTGGAATAAGTATTTCAATTAATAACTGTCACGTTTTAGAAAATATTTTAGTTTGATACCTACTTAGAAATGTCAAAACTTCTTCGCAGTAGGTATTTGCTATATATACCTATTGGTGGTGCGACACTTTGTATGATATACCAACGGAAGTTTCTCAGGTATTCTAAGGCGTATCGCTCACTGTGTGATAAATTGAGCAAGGTTGAGGCGTTGAGGCGGGGTGGCTATTGTCACCTCAACTCTTCTTCAGTTTCCATCTTGTCAACTATACTCCTGATGAACCATAATCTGAATGAAACTATTGAAACATGGTTTTCTGGGATTCATATCGAACCAGATCATTCTGAGATCTGTTATTTAGTCTATTGTCATGGTGAATAACGAAAATTTCCAAAATTATTGCCGCCGAAAGATGGACGTGATAGCCCTTTTTTTGCAAACAATTTAATTTCTCGTGGATACAAACAATTCGTCCCACAATAAGATCGATGTTTTCAATGCGGCACCAAACTTTATCTATCACGTCATAATTTTGCCAACTATTCAATTATGGCACAGTATCACGGATTTTTAATTACATATTACATATCTATTTACTTATACAACAAATTAAATACCCGTCTAAATGGCAATTGTACACTTTATATATTATCTCATAAGTACACTGGATAACATTTACTAAGACAACGATATAGACTATAAGTATCAATGAAAATTTATTCGATAAATACAATTATAATAAACGTTGGATTCAATATTATCTACCGCTACTTGGTAGACAAAGTACGATGTTCCAATTTGGGGTTAATTTTTAAACTGGGGTGGCCATTATATAATTTTTAATGTTGAATTTATCCGAAGTCATATTCTAATTCTTGAGCTTTCTTATATTCTGACCCTATAAAGGACTTTGTGCAAAATTCTGATTTTTGTTTTGAAACAAAATAATGTGTTTTTTTTTTGTAGTGTGCAGTTGGTAAGACCGATGTTTCATGAATTTAGTAGGTATTCTTTTCCTGAACGACCACTGAAACTTTATTTAACTATTCCTTTTTGATTTTTTCAGTTTCAAAAAATTCAACCGTTATTTAAATGGCTACATTCGACAAACAGATTTCTCCCATATTTTGTGCGAAAACTTTCAACTTCTGCACAAAAAAAGTTAACCCTAAATTGGAACGTTAATTACAGTAACAATACATTTTAATAGCCACACTAACACGGTTATAATATATAATAGGTATAAAATAAGCGTATTATCGGACACATCCATTGGGGCGTTACGCCGATGATCCGTTTCAGACTTTTAAATTTAACTTTAAGTCAAAGCCCAAGTATATTTTTAGGAAGGGATCTATCTTCCTAATCGACATATCCATTTTTTCCCTCGTGAATGATGATTTATAACATCAACTAATTTTGGCCACTTGCTAAATTAATGTTTTTTTTTGCATTTTTCAATGTAGAGCGGAGAAGCCAAGATCAAAATAAAAAAAATACGTATCTTCTTTATGAAAAAGTTTCTCTTTGGTAGCAATATTTCTTTAAACAGTTGCTTAAATACAAAATTATAATATCAATTGAATTTGAATCAAGTTTTTTTCATCTCTACTCCTAAGAGTAGATTTCACTAAATCGTAATGAACATTAGAAATACATACTTGTAGGTACAAAGTCCTCTAATTTTTAATCTTCATATCAACTTTCTCCCTCCCCTTCTTTTAAATACTTTTACTCCATATTTAATATTTTAAGTTCTTGTAAACAAAAGGAAAATCAGATAGGATTTAACAGAAAAATATTAATAGACATTGAATAATCACATCATACAAGTCATATTTTTTAAAGATTTCTTTCTAGTTTTGAGCTGGTTCTTTCCTTTCTATTTCATAAGAAGTCGCGAAAAGCAATAGAAAGAAAGATTCTTGTATTTATTTCATGTCATTCAAGCATAGTCTGTCAGTATTTTGACGTATTTTTTCATTGTCTTGATTTATTTTCACAAAAATTCTTCATTCTCATCAACTAAAACTTTTGGTTGTTCAAGTATTTTCTGTCATGATATGGTCAACACTTCTAAATAAAGCGGTGTCAATTACATACATTATTTCAAAACTTTGTCTTTCCTAGCATGTTCTTTTATGCTTGGCTTCGACCGGCTGCCGGTTTATTCTTCAGCGGTGGGTTCAGACGTGGTGGTGGGCGGGGCTTGTATTGTGGCTTGTCGTTGTGCTCGCTTCACATCGGCTATAGTGGTGACACCAGCTTCGTCTAGTTCGCGCCAGCGTTGGTAGTTGCTTCGTGCGTGCGTCACCAATTCCGGGATGTCGATAAATGCTGCAAACAAAAATTTATATATTTCAATTAATTAATTTCAAATCTTAGCTACCGTTAACTTTATAAAAACACTAATCTTATCCCGCGACCGTCCGCGAGGAGTAAGGTTTTTAAAATCCCGCAGGAATCCCTTACCGTTGTACCCTTTGGTATGTCACTCTCCAAGTTCTTAATCTAAATGTAAACTTGCATAAAATCACGTCTGTCGTTTCGTTACTCCGTTTTTACGTGATTGAAGGACAAATAAACAAATACACTTTCGCATTTAATTATCTTAGGAATAAATGGTTAGAATTTTAGCTCCTTACATAGGTATAATATTATGTACCTATAATTGATGGCTTCTTATGAATGGCTCTCATTCGTAACAGTAGGTACCTGATACACAGCAAAAGCCAAAAACGAGCCTCAGAATTTTTTTGAGAAACCATAGGTTTTGCTAGGAAAAGTTTTGAAAACTAGCTACGTGCTTACATATGAAATAGAACAACAAGTTCTTGTAAGACATCATAGTGGGTAAATGAAATCTTACCAGACCAGGCCTCCATCATGTCGATGATGATGTAATCGATGAAGCCGATTTGCGAGCGCGGAATAGAGCAAGTGGCGCGGTCGAACATGGGCATCACCACGGGCAAATCCTTGGCCTTCTCCTCATCCGTCTGCAAGAAGTATTCCTCCGCGATCCTAAAACAACCAAATAATCGTAATGTTCTTCAAACCGAATTTCGGCGGCCTTAACGGAGACCAACCAACTACGCCGGAAATATTATAGTTAACAAGTGGGTATGCAGACTGGTGCACTCTTAATGCCCTCACTCATAGTTCTATAGGATTGTCGATCAATCCGGGGGAGGTATGGGAGTGGTAGAGTAAAACCCAATTACTTATTTAGCTGCTTATGTCAAATGTTCCTAAGGCAGAAGGCCACTATATGGTTTCCACAGTTTCTAAGGCGGAACACCGCATCTTCACACGACACGACGACATCAAACAAGTCGTCAAATGCAAGCGACGCAAGATTGAGGGCTGGAAGTCCATGCTAGAAACCTATAGACGTCTATCGGTTGATAAAAATGAAGCTTTTCAAAGAACCGCCTAAAAACTAGAAGAACCAGTAGAAAATGAGGGTAGCATCTGAAGTTGTAACTTACCTTCTCGCCCATTCAAAGGCGTACTTTTGTGGTCTGGACGCATTAGACACGTCTGCGCATTTGATCATCATTCTCTTCACTAGGGACACATTTTCTGGTGACGTCAAAGCTGTTGTGTCCAACGATAAAGGCTCCTGTGGGATGCCAAACATTTCGATTACCTGATCGAATAAGGTTTATAGCATTTTGTTATTTCTTTGGTAGGTACTTTATTAGGTGTGCTTCTTTCTGAGTTGTGATGTAATGTTAATTAAACATTCAAACAAACCAAATTAAAAATGAACGATACTGCATGGCTACTGAAACTGCTCCTGAGGTAGCTGTGTGATGCGGGAGGAGTGAGATAACTGAATTTTACCGCGAATATAACCCTTCTATTCAACGGTCAACCCTTCCGCTCTTAAGCGTCACCCCTCTTGCACACAGACAGGAATAAGCACGTAAGTTTTCATTTTTACGAGACGAGGAGAATTGCTTCTTCCTCATCAGTAAACAAATGCTATATTCCATAGGTAAAAGGCGTAAATAAGCGTAAGTTTTTTTTTATACATTACAGGCACACACTTGACCACTACCACACCTGATGGAAAATGATGGTGTGTTCTAAGGTGTAACGCGTTTGCCAAGAAGATGCCTATTCACTCTTGTTTTAAAGGTACCCAGATTATACCTACGTGTACCCTACCCGTGTACGTGACCCTAGCCGTGCGGATCATTAGGAATGAAGACTTAAAGCGCTTATTGCGCGTAGATGGAATATCAATGACGTAGGGATGCAAGCTCTCCCTATGTCTTGCAGCTGCAACCGCGTACTGAAGTTACTCACGTCACACTGCATGCCGTCCTCCTTGCTGCCAGTGGACTTGGCGTAGAAGACGTTGACGAACTTGGCGAGATGCTCGAAGTGCTTGGTCATCTCCGTGGCGAGAATCATGTCGATCACGTTGTGCCGCACTGACTTGTACGTGTCGCGGTCGAGATTCTTGAATATGTTCACGCGATCGTCATCTGTGGGTACGGTAACGTCCAATGTAACGGTATTTTTATAAAACTTTCGACTGGGACAGGATAAATTCTTCTGGTACACTTGAGGTTATAATTTCCCAATGTAAAGGCGCGAACTGAAAACTGAATGTTCGATAGTTCGATCTAATTGAAATTCTATCCTAAGGGATAAGAGTGAACTTAAAATTCACATCACACGGACAAATTCATGGGCATCATGATTTAGTTCTAAACAGCAAAAAATTTAAAGTTCCCAGAGAAGTTAAGAGTTCAGATTGTTTTCTTTTGCCTTTATTCGATAAAATTTTCATTCATGAACTAAAATAACGAATTATTTTCTCTCATTCATTACATTAGAATTTCAATCATTCTTTCAAAATTTTTTTAATATTTGGTAGAGAATATAAGGAATTTATCTAAGTACCTACATGTTTACAGTGGCTACTTACTGAGAGTGAGTTTGAAGGTGAGAGCTGCGTGGTGGGACTCCAGGACGCTGACGTCATTGTACAAGATGGCGAGAGAGTGCCGCGAGTTGCAGAGGAACGCGGACGAGGTTCCCGGGTGGTCGATGTCATGTGCTGCTGCCGATATCAAAGCCGCTGCGGCTTCCAACGGCTCTAGTACCATTTTGAGCCGGTCCTTTTCCAGAAAGAATGCTACGGCCTGGAAGGGTGACGAGGTAAGACTTGATTTCTTGAGGACAATAATATCACTGAATTAAGGTGGAATAAGGCTCAGGGCTGAGATCTATGGATCGTTATTCTCACTTAGCTCAAACCGATTTATGTGTGTCTCAGGACCTATTTCTGTCTCGATTTAATTCTGTTTCGAGTGTAAGTAGATTGAGGGTGCTGGTGCTATCTATATTATTAAGACTTAAACCTTAATGTTCTCTGTAAAATATTTTTAGCTTAAAGTTTGAAGTTTCTTCGAAAGGCGTTACAAAAACATGTCACAAAATTTAAAAAAACAAGTCAATTTCTTGAGGAACCTAACTGAAGTGCACTTTGAGGAAGCGCAAAATAGCGTAGGTATTTCCGAGTGAAGTTAAAAAACGGAAATACGCCAGTAGAGTTAGTTACTCACTTAATTTGTAACTTTAAATCAATACTGTTAAGGTTCATTTTACTTTGAAGCTAATGTCATCGAATACGAATACGATCAATCGAATTAAATCTTATACCCCTACTGTACTTAACTATAAACGAATACGTAGTGCGGAAACAAGCCCAATGTGTAGGCCCATGAAGATGATGGCAAAGTAACTCACCTGAAGAACGTCAGCAGCATGAGTGGAGTTATGGTACGTGTTGACTGCGTGATAATTCGTTTCTATAACAGTCAGCCAATGTAGCAGCGTCCTTTCATCGCATTCCAAGGTGGAGCACACGTCGAACCTGCCACCCATGAGGGTCAGGCCCAAGTGAGTGAGCGGTCTGCCTCGAGTCAAATCTTCTAGCCGGAAGATCTCGAAGTCCCAGCTTAATGCCGTGTCTAAAACTTCGCGTAGTTGACCTGTGGTCTGCAATATACAACGACTGTAATAATAATGAGAAGTAGAACAAAAAATATCAAGTATTTATCTATATAGAATCTATAGGAATTGCTAAGTCCTAAGATTAGGTAGATTTTTCGACCGCGGTGTGTTTTTATAAGTAGCAAAAGTACTAAGTAATACAATAATTAACAAGCCTCAATATCCCAACGGTTAAAGGTACGGACTAAAAACTGTAAGGTCACAGGTTCGAATCCCACTTGCACTATTGTCGTACCCAGTCCTAACACAAGATATAAGTCAACTTCAGGTTGGCTAATATTCTTTAAAAAAAAAAATGAAAGAAGATTGAAGAAGAATGTATTTTTCTATATTTCTCGTAGGGTTGTTCTCGTAGCTTTCACTACTTATATTTATGTATAACCTATTTATGTCTCAACTTCCTAAGGCAAAGAGATAATTGGAACGAAGTTCCTTATCCGTTCCTTACCTAATATTCCGTTGTGAAAGGGGGCTAGACGGAAAAAATTCTTACGAAAAGTTGTCACGCCACTTTTTGCTATAGTAAGCTATTGTAAGCTGTGCGGCGTCGCATGTTTCTCTGTCTGTCTCTCTCTCTCTTATAGAAAGCAAGCCAGATATTTTCATTTCTATTTCGCATTGAACAGTGTGGTGTCGCGACGATTATTTTTGTTGAGTGTATACAAGTTTTTTGTAAATAATAAATAATAAAAAGGAACTTCGTTCCATCAGGGTGTCCCTTGACACCTCTCAAGTTTTTTTTCTCTCTAGAGGGAAACACAACGATATCTAAGCGTACCTACCGATAGGATAAGTTTAATGTGTTCAAAATCAAAGTCATGTCGCTTACCTTGTGTTTCATATTAGTCCTATTTGCTTGAGTTCTGACAACTGTAGAGTCATTGCTACTTCTTCTCGACGATAGCACATTGGGAGCGCCTTGCTGGTGGAAACAAAATAGCATTGGATTATTTTTACATAGAATCAAGTCCATTAAAACCCTATTATATGCTTGATTTGTTTTGAAACAATAAAATATGATAAACCATAAAAATAATGTGTTGGCTTTGGCTATGAAGAAAAAAATAATTATCTATGCCATTAAAACTACATGAAAATTAAATACCTCAGTTCTACGGAACGACTAAAGTTTTTTTACTAAAGTAAATAATATTAAATGAATAACTCTATAAAGTTTCTATAAAACTAAAACGCTATGTAAAATGTTCAAGTCACTAAATAACATTTGTTTAGTACAAAAGCATTAGTGTTAAAGACCATAAGAAAGTGTTGAATTGCAACTTAATCTAAGGTAAATTAGAGAGATGAGCGTTAGAAGTCATTTTGATTAAATATTTAGAAGAAAAAGTAGTTTTATTTTAATAAAGGATTGTTCCCACATTTGGAGGGGAAAGGCGATTATCGGTCAATTTCATGTTAATAATAATAATAAATAATTTATTTCAAGGAATGTTGGCATTTATAATGAATCGCTTTGTATCTTGTAACTCGTGTCTCTGCTTTACTAACATCAGTTCATTACTTTTAGTTTAAAATTAATAGTAGTGACTGTCGGATGTCTTCGTAGTTAAGTTAGTATTAAGTAGGATAAGTTTATTGTTTAGTGGTATAATATCTTTTATACGTTTGGATGGGGTTGGCGTGCCAGCGGGTAAAAAAATCCCAAAAAAAAAAATAGATTAAAAAAAAATTAATAGTAATTGTAAGTAGGTATAGTAACTAGATAGAGATACCTGGGTACATACTTGCCTACTCAAAATCGTCAAAGAAAATTGAGGTACACACCAACGTAATATCAACTTAATCAAACTTTGAAGATTGGATTCGTATTTAAAAGGCTATTCAACTCTGCTTAAAGTTGGCTCGGATTTAAATTAACCCCTTAGTTTAAATAAAACCGTGAAGATTTAAACAGAGATCTCTGGATAGCAGGAGTTACGAGTTACGTTGAGTAGATACCTGCCTACTTTGTTCACTTTGCCGTCGAAATTTAATTTTGCTCCAAGAGCTAATGTAATGCTTTAGCATAATGATTCCATCAATTTATTTTTTATCACATTACCTACTCGACCGGGCTTCACGCGGGTGCAAAAAAAACATCAAAATTTCAGAATCTTCCAGTGGATTTTCCCAAACTTTTCTTTATTTGGACAGACTTTGTCACCATGATTATCAGAATCATAAACGAAACAAAAAACACTGTTGAGCCGTCTGCAAGTGATGATCTTTCATATAATTGTGCAGCAATTGATTTTTATTCGTAGGTATAGTTATGATATTGTATATGTATAAACAGAGGTATAGAGGATAAACTAAAATGGTAACGAAAAAACCTAACTGTAGCTTCTTTCATCGCTTTACATAAGTTACATCCAATTTAATTAAACTTATAGAGGTGATACCCAATTATAATAGAAGAACAATTTAGAATGTATCCAATCTCCATTATGTGCGGATCGAGTCAAGAAGGCTTCGTATGAAGTAGCATTATTTCCTCACCGAATTTATATTGCCATCTCTTGGACTAAAATTTAATAATGTCCCGAAAATGCAGCCAAGCAGAAACTCTCCAAGGAATGGGTGGCATTTCACACGGTCGAGAATGTCGTGCGTCTAGATAACGGAGTATGGATCGCATGCCAATTCTGCTCGAGGTAAAGAATTAAAGATTAAATACACTTTATGGTTATTCGGCGACGAATAACTTTGCCAAAAGTTGCGACGACTGCGCAGCGATGATAATATCGTAAGTTGATTCGACTAAAATCGGAATCGAAATAATTAGATCGTATCTCTTGGTAAGTATTTAATAATTCCCTGAAAACCTCAATCAGCCAAGATGAGTCGCATTATGCTCACACGATCGATAATTTCTAGCGTCTAGATTAAAATTTCTCTAAAATATATAGTACAAAATAAAGTCATCCGTGTGAAACTTAGTTTCTGTAACTATCTACTAAATGTTACAATTACGAAACGATTAAGGGAGTTTTACTACTATTACAGAAGAACCATTCTTCCGAAAGGTCATAACATCTAGGAATAATGTAGGGTAGGCTTCATGCATGTTATATTATTATAGAAAGTACAGAAATGGATCAGATGCTAAAACCCTCAAAGTCGTGCCAGCAAGCGAGCGATTATTATTAGTATATGGGCACAGATTACCTAATAGTATGGTATAGGTAGGTATAATTTGTACACTGCCATACCAGTTTAGGCCACTACCATTTTGAAATGCATCGAAACTTGCGATCGGGAGAGATCTCAGTCAAGACCTTGTCATTGAATGACATAAAAAAAAATCGTAGAAGCTTATCTACGAATCTTTTTCTCTACGAATTGACCTTTTTGATTCTAGAGACAGGCGATGCTATATCTAGTCGGTATAAGGTGAACCTAGCGTGTTTGATGTCTGATGGCTCGATGAAGTTCTGCTTGGCGACTAGTTTCGACGATAATACGCCGTAATCGAAACTTCATTCGACAAAAGTTCGATGGAAATAATGAAACCTTAGCACGCGCTCGTTCGTGGAAACAATCCTTTCAATCTTAATAAAAGAATAATGCCAAAGTTTGTTAGGTATCAATAGAAAATTGGTTTTTCTTTCATAAGTTTTCATCATAATATTTATTTATTTAGACTTGTGTTTTTGGGTTTTCTTTATCCGATCTTAGAAGGTAGGTAGGTATAGCTCTGTTATTGCCAATTATGTTTAAACTTGATGTGTTAGTAATCAAAATGAATCCTGTATTAGCCAACATAAGCTTGCGACGCGAATCTTTAGAAGGCATGACGAAATAAGGCAGTCATAGAGAAGGAACTATAGGGACGTTCACATGAGATGCTTGTTTTAATTTCAAACCTCCT
Source organism: Hipparchia sbordonii (assembly GCA_038048805.1). NCBI lineage: Eukaryota > Metazoa > Arthropoda > Insecta > Lepidoptera > Nymphalidae > Hipparchia > Hipparchia sbordonii. The sequence continues at coordinate 4,277,292 of CM076113.1, forward strand.
ACCATATAAATAAGGTTTGCGTTCACTTGCTCCCGCTTATCCAGGTTGTAGAGGATCATGAACAAATAAATAACAATTTATTTTGGATTACATTATATTCAAATTAATATTATAATTTATCCAGGAATAATATAGTAATTTTACTAATTGGTATGTCTATAAATTACCAATGCAGCATACTGCAGTGATTAGTAAACAGATATTAGGAGGTAGGGACTTTTCAATTATTGTGGTTGTTACTGAAATGGTATATTAGATCTATTATTTTACCATGACAAAACTATCATTTGTGTATCGAACAGCCTAGTAGAGTATTTCTGATTTACGAGAAATGGACGTTTAGAACTTTTTTCGAACATGCTTCATCAATAAAAATGAAGGTGTCTGCGTTTAATATTTAGGAGAAACCAAGTAGCTATCTAAGAACTTGCTTTTTTCTGTCAAAAGTAGAAATTTTCACTTTCTTATAATTGGCCGAGAAATGTACATTCATATTTTAAAACACTCTTGGATGCAAGTCATTCAAGTGCTAATAGATCCTTGTTGTACTGTAAGGCTGAAATCTATAGATCGAACTCTCACTCAGCTCAGACTCAATGAATGAATGAATGAAATGTCTTTATTTGCCAAATGCGAGTTCAGTGCACAGGTGGTATGGTACATAGTTAAAGTTTCTCACATTTTACCATTTACATGGTGTGCAAAATTTCGTTAAAAAAGTCAGCTTAAAAAAAGTTAGCTCAAGACAGTTAAAACGAGACAGATTTATGTCTGAGCATATTTGTGTCTCGTTTTAACCTCTATCTTGAGTCTGAGCTTAATTAGAGCACGCTCTATAGATCTCAGCTTAGGTGCGCTGGGGGATTGCTTTTTAAGGAATCCATATGAAGTTACTTACCGATAGCAAAGCTCCTATAAGGTCGGTGGCGATGGGATCCTCTGCTCTCATCCTAGGGTCTTCTCGCATCTGAGGTGAGTAGAGTTCCGAGGTGCGCAGCATGTCTACCGCCCGCTCTATACACGCCACAGTCGATGGGGGTGCACCCTCCGTCGCCGCAGAGAGGAGGGATATCACCTTGAAACAAGAAACGAGTTTAAAAACTGTGATCCGACTTCGGAAAATTGGATTTAACATCCACCATATTGATTTTGTTCGTATGAAATGTTGCCTATGTCACCCAGCAGGGTTAGCATGGAGATAAAATACTAAGTATGTATTTCGACCCTTACATATCAAGGTTACCTAAGTTATGAAATGTGGATGGATTCTGTAGGTAGGTACATTTGGACCCTAATTTCGGATCTATTGTATTCGTCTTATCCTTTAACCTTCTCCCTGATATGTTCCACACCCACGCCCCGTCCAGTATTAGTCTTTTGTGTTTCTCAGGTTGGAGGTACACTGATATATCGCACCTTTAGAATTAAAGTGACCTAACTAAGAATTAATGTAACTTCGATTTAAATACTTTAATAAAATATTACGAATCCATATATTATATAAAAGATCAATTTAAAAAATCTGTAAAAAAACCTATTTTTTCTAATAAAACACTAACACACACAATATTTTTAAATCTTTTTTGCTCATTGCCCACAGATTGCAATTTTTATATTTATCACACTGGGCAGTGGGCAGTGGACACTTGGACAGACCACGTTAAGAAAAATAAAAAAAAACAGTAGTAAATACTTTTTTACGTCGGGTTCGTTAATAGCTCAGTAAGCTTAGTCTTTAGGGTAAGAACATGCCGAAGATGCCTCACTGCGATACCTCGCGGTTAGTTTTAATTCGATTGACCGAATTCAACGACATTAGCATCAAAGTAAAATGAATCTCAATTCAATTCACATAAAGTCACAAATGCAGTACAACGGATTTTAAGTTGGAGAGTATCGTATACGTAAACGTATAAGAATACATAAACGAAATTGAGCTGTATTTTAAAATTATATCTATTAGTAAAATTTTACCTTAGTAATAGGTACACCTAAAGTCAGTTCCTGTAGTTTATTTTAGCCAGCGACGTCCTAAGCAATCCGTCCGTGGCGACGCGACGGAGCGGTCATTTGAATCACTTAGCTTAAACCTGTCCACTAAATTACGAGTACTTAGCTCGCATTCGACTAAAATCTTACCTACCTTAGTAATAGGTGCTTCTAAGGGTAACCCCTGTAGTTTAGCCAGCGACGTCCTACGTAGGCCGTCCGAGGCAACGGAGCGTACGTCGAGCGAGCCACGTCGTATCGAGTGCAGCGAGCCTCGCGCTCGTTCGCTGTCCACTGAATTGCTCGGCTCGCATACGAACACTACGTGCGAAGTGTTCCTGTAAAAAGGAGACATTTGAATCATTGTTGATTTTGAATTATGTCACTCTTGTCGCAAATGTTCGCTCATTTGCGACAAGAGTGACATAATTCAAAATCGACGATGAGAGAATTCTCTCATCTCTCAAATCAATCGCAAAAAGTATAAATTTTCGTCACTAAAATTGGTGAATTTTGAGTTATGTCACGCTTGTCGCAAATGAGCGATTTATTAAAAAAATTAAAACGCAGCTGTTTCTAAATATTTTTTGGAATAAGTTGAATCTAAAAATTCAAAATTATTTATTGTATGTAGGCTAACCTGTGGCTCTGACACGGCAAGTCTTTACCACCGCAAACTAAGATGGAATACCTATGGAATTAGCAAGTTCTACTTAGGAACAACGCATATAGATGTGCATTTAACGAATGGGTGAAAACCCTGTGCCAATGTGTTTCATAAATATACGAGTAGGTAGAGAAGGAAGATTATTTATTACAATACGGAGTCCAAGCCGCTTTCGAGATTATTTTTGTGTTACACATTGAAATGAGAACCATTGTTCACACAGAAATACATACGTCGAGAACGAGCAGGCTCGTCCGTGATACGGATGCGGCACGGCATAGCATAAACTTATCTAAAACCTTCATAAACTTATAGTTTTATGTCTAGGATAAGTTGTTTTAAATAGCAATTTTGAAGGACAGGACATTACTTTTTAGGATTCTGTACCCGAAGGGTAACCAACGGGACCCTATTACTAAGCCTCTGCAGAGATCTCGTCTACTTTGATTTGATGTTACAGCGGTAACAGAAATACACATAATCCGAAAATTTCAACTCTCTACCTATTACGGATCATGAGGTACAGCCCGCTGACAGACAGAGAGACAGACGGACGGAAGGACAGCGGTGACTTAGTGATAGGGTCCCGTTGGTTACCCTTCGGGTATGGAATCCTACAAAATATTAAATACTAGTTGATGCCTTTTTTTCCCGCGGGAACTCTCTTATTTTCCGAGATAATAAGTAGCCTATGTGCTATTCCAGTCTATAATTTATGTCTGTGTCAAATTTCAGCCAAATTGGTTCAGTCTTTGCAGCGTGATTTTTTTTTTTAGTAACAAACTTCCATCCAAACTTTCGCAATTATAATATTAATTAATTAATAGGATTTAGCTTGCCTGCCCAAAGCTACTGAAGAACCTCGGCAAGGCAACAAAACTGAGTCGGGAGCGGCTCGTCGTCGCAACATGACCGGCGCCTCCCAGTCCCTGACGCCACTGGCCGCCAGCCGCAGCGCTTCCCCGCTCAGCTGGTCTGTCAACGGTCGAGGGCCGTCTTCTGGTCTCCAACCCACCACCCGGCACCACGATTTGTTTGTGAGCTATGAGATAAAATCAAAGCTTAAGAGCCAGTTTCCCCATTCGCTGATAAATGTGTAACCCAGAATAAATCGGACATTCTGACTGATTTTCAGAATATTTGAAATGAAATGAAAATTTATTTATAAAATAAAGTCAGTTTACAAATGTATCAGCAGTCCCGATTTAAGTTATAGATAACCTGTATCCCGGGAAACCTGCTCTCCCTCTGTCATTTATGTAGATATGCGTGAGCGCGCGCGTGTGTGTGTGTGTGTGTGTGCGCGTGTATGTGTATGTATATTTATTCCTCGGTTAACCGTTACTCAGCGATGGTGAAATTCATCATCATTTCAGCCTGCGGACATCCACTGCTGAACATCTAGGCCTTTCCCAAACAGCACCAGCACACCCGGTCCTCAGCCCACCACTTTCCACCACTCTCTTTATGTCGTCGATCCATCTTGCTGAAGGGCGCCCCACACTACGCTTGCTTGTTCGCGGTCTCCACTCCAGAACTTTCCGGCTCTAACGGTCATCGATGATGAAATTGGTATCTTTATTTTTTTTTAAACAGGATAATATTAGCCAAGCAGAAATTGACTTATAATATTCCCCTTCTCTTCTCCAAATTAGCGGAAAGCTTGTGTCTAACACAAGAGTGACTAATAAGAGTGGTTACTGGACTGAAGATTTGACGTCCTCTCCTAGGCATTAAGGGAGCGATAAGGACAGACGTCGGTAAGCCATTCAGTTCCGACCGGGGTCAACGTTGCGTTTGATACGCGCTGTCACAACTAGGCCACACATCTCTTTTATTTATCTACTAGTGACAAGTTATAGAGCCAGAACACTACAAACTTGAAACTAACAAGTATCCGTTGCTGGTCGTCAGTGACGGCGACCAGGTCCCTGCAGCGGTCTGCGGCGGCGGCGAGGGCCGCAACCGCACCAATTTGCGCCCGTGCGGTCGCGGCCGCCGCACGCGCCTGTAGCATCTCCGCACACCACGCCGTCGCGCCCAACGTTTCTACCATTACCTGCAATACAAAAGTTTTTTTTTTATTCGATGACAAGACAGCCCTTGACTGCGATCTCACCTGATGGTAAGTGACGATGCAGTCTAAGATGGTAGCGGGCTAACTTGGAAGGGGTATAGCAGAGTAAATTCAACCCATACCCCTAATCGGTTTCTACACGCCATCGTGCCGGAACGCTAAATCGCTTGGCGGCACGTCTTTGACGGTAGGGTGGTAACTAGCCACGGCCAAAGCCTCCCACCAGACCAGAGACAATTTAGAAATTATAAATTTCTTAATTACCCAACGCCAGGAATCGAACCCGAGACCTCCCAGTTATAAGATCACAGCGCTCACCACTACGCCAGGGAGGTCGTCAAAAGTAGCGTCAATTACCTACCAGAACTTTTCCTTTAAATATTAGCCGCCGAGCGATTTAGCGTTCCGGTACGATGGCGTGTAAAGAAACAGATTAGGGTACAGTATACCTACACGTATCTCTTGGGTGATGCTAAAGGAGTGAATTCGCCGAATTATCGCGGTAAAATTTTCTAAGTTTGTCCTTGCCTTGTCGACTTTGTAATAAACTTGTCAAAAGTGACAGGGCTACAAAGTTTAACTAAACAAGATTAAGAAGTTTGGTGCGAGTCGACCTCATAATCAAAATGAGCTGATATTTGGCTGTAATTTGGCCCGCTAATGAAGCATTAACTTGGAAAATGAAATTCTCATTTATACTATTCCTATTTATTTTCTCAGGTTCCCTGTCCAGACAACAGACACAATAGTTCAACAATAACCATGCTCACAACCATGGGGCAGGGAAAGGGTTAATGACAACACTCTATTTGTCAAGTGTCATTGCTGAAGTGTCAGTGTTCTGTCATTCCTTGTTTGAGGATTCAGGAATATATTATATTTATTTTGCGTTAAATTGTTCAAAATACTTGTAAATAAATTAAATATCCATTAACAAAACTATCTGTATTTATATTCCGTATTTACCCGAGAGGTGATACTCGGGTTGATAAAAACTCTGGATTGCCAGATTCAAGATAAAAAAGACGTGTGGCACTCGAGGACTGCCGCGGTAAAGCTATTGCATAGCGTTTATTATCAACGCCATCTAGCGGTGAGAAGAGTCCCGTGTCAGGTTATTTTCGTTAAGGAATTTCTGGATTCGGTCTCCACGCTCAAGGCCCGCGATAGAAGCTATGCAATAGCTTAATTAGCGATACGCGTCTCTATTATTATTTCACTCTTTCTAGCAAAGCTACTCGTATACGAAGCAACTGAACTTACGATAGTATGGCTGTCGGCATACCATTAATAGAGTAATCCCTTTTACAGCCAATAAAGGCTTGTCCTATGGCCGGCGGGCGCTGAAAGCTAAAAGGTCTTTCACCCTTTGCTATGCAAAAACAACTTCATAAGAGAGAATGGTCATTCGTGACCCAGGGCCTATTTATTTATTTCAATGGTATCCATTAAAAGAAAAATATAATATTATCCATATTTATATATGTATATTTTATTCAATATAACAAATTAGAACAACAAAATCTTGCCGTATTTTTTCGCCCAGGCGCAGCATTAAAGTTTTTTTTTCATCCACTTCTAGCAGTTGTATTTGCTTATTATACCTTTAATCATTACAATGTATATACATCATTAGGTACCAATTTTTTAATCTTACTTCATCCTAGGATATTATCGGTATTATCGGTCGGAATGCTTACGTAGGTACGGTTTATGCTTAAAATGTAGGTATGGTTTGATGTATGATTTGATAAAATATGAAAGCTATAAAATTAATATGATTTTTAATGGATTTTCATCTTTATTATCATACTAGACGATGCCCGCGACTTCGTCCGCGTGGATCAAGGTTTTTCAATTCCCATGGGAACTCTGTAATTTTCCGGGATAAAATGTAGCCTATGTTTTAATCCTGGGCATGAGCTATCTACATTTCAAATTTCAGCCAAATCGGTTCATTTGTTGTGGCGTGAAGGAGTAACAAACATACACGCACACACACACACATACACATACAAACTTTATAATATTAGTGTGATGTGATGTGATTCACATAGTAACTGCCTACGAGTAATATGTATCAAGGTACCTATTTCTATAAGTCTCGCTATTATGCGATAAAAAAATATACGCAGAATATGATAACAACTTCATTACAAACTTTAATTTATCATCTTAAATATGAATAAAAGTTTGAAATACAGTGTAGATATGATAGATGTTTAGAGAAATATCTCGAACGTATTAAACTTTGAAGTAAACTTTGATTTTCTTATTAAAAGACTTAATGAAAAAAGAAAAAATACGTACAATGTTCAATTTTATTTTTTATTTATTTTTATTTTTCATGTACATATAAATATTTACAAAAGAAGATATATTAGAAGAAGTATACATAGGAAAAGCTTATCTCGAAAAAAGAAATTTCTTCCAGCTTCCCTTGAAAGTGAGTAAGGTGAAATTATAGAGTGGTAAAGGTCAAAAAGGAAAAAAGGGGGGTAAGGGAGCGCACTTCCATCTAGCGCTCCAACTGTCAACCTCACCTGCCCGTGGTGCCTCCTGCTGGTCTACTAACGAGGCTCTGACGACCGACAAATGGCGGTATAACCATTTCGTACTGGCTAGACTGAACAAATGACACAGGCCGGTGTCGGGCAGCAGCGACACCGGTGCGATCAGTCTAGCCCTGCGATGACCAACACGCCTGCCCAGCGCGGTCATTACGGGCAAAACCTTGTATGGTGCACAACACAAGGCCAAGGCCCCTAGTTCCCGGCGGCCCCGTCATTCCCGACCCTGGCAGCGGTCGTGGTAATGGCGGGGCAGGGGGTGCTAAGAATCTCCGGATGGGATTCCGCTGCCAACCCCGACGACTGGACCTGGCGACATACAACGCACGCACTTTGAGGACCGACGAGAAGATCATCGAGCTGGAAGAAGCAGTGAACAAGTTGCGCTGGAATGTTATAGGTTTGTCTGAAGTCCGAAGAGAGGGGGAGGACTCGATAATCCTCAATTCCGGCAACTTGTTTTACTACCGGGAGGGCGACCAACAGTCCCAGGGTGGTGTTGGGTTTATCGTCCACAAATCCCTCGTTAACAACATTGTCGAAGTCAAAAGTGTGTCGAGCAGGGTAGCGTACCTTATACTCAGAATAACCAAACGGTATTCGCTGAAGGTTATACAGGTTTACGCACCGACAACTGCACACACTGACGAGGAGGTGGAGGTTTTGTATGAGGATATATCAAAAGCCATACACGCCTCCACTACTCACTACAATGTTGTGATGGGGGATTTCAACGCAAGGTTAGGTGAACGAAGCGGTGCAGAGACGAGGTTGGGGCAATTTGGGCATGGGCGAAGGAACCATAGGGGCCAAATGTTGGCCGACTTCATGGAGAAGGAGGGCCTCTTTATGATGAACTCCTTCTTCAAGAAGCGGCCACACAGAAAATGGACGTGGATGAGTCCCGATGGTTCCACGAGAAATGAGATAGACTTCATCATGTCGACCAAGCGGCATATATTCAATGATGTCTCTGTGATCAATAGGGTAAAAACCGGCAGCGATCACCGTATGGTAAGAGGCACATTGAATATCAACGTAAAGCTGGAACGGGCCAGACTGGTGAAGTCAACTCTCCGACCTACTCGTGCTCATGTCCAAAACCCCGAAAACTTCCAACTCGAACTGCAGAACCGATTCGATTGCCTAGCAGATTGCGTTTCTGTGGACGATCTTAACAACAGGTTTGTGGAAACTGTCCATACTGTGGGGTCTAAGTTCTTCAAGACCCATCGCAGTAAAAGAACCAAAAAGTTCTCTGACCATACTCTCAAACTGATGGAAGAGAGACATGAGATGAGGCTTCAATCGTCGGCAGACGCGGATGCATACCGGCATATTAATAGGCAGATCTCTAAAGCTCAAACCCGCGACCTTCGGATCTTTAATACCGAGTGTATTAAAGATACCATCGAGCGGAACCGAGGCTCCAAAGTGTTCGCGAGAGATCTGTCTATCGGACAGAGCCAGCTGACGCGGCTGAAAACTGACGACGGTCGTCTCGTCTCTTCTCGTCCTGAGGTCTTGGGAGAGGTCGAGAAGTTCTATGGACAGTTATATACCACGACACAGAAACCTGTTGAAGATTTGGCCAAAGACCCTAGAGCCAAACTGACCCGACACTATACCGAAGATATCCCGGACGTCAGCCTATACGAGATTAGTATGGCTCTCAAACAACTTAAGAACAACAAGGCGCCAGGTGATGACGGAATCACGGCGGAACTCCTGAAAGCGGGTGGAAAACCGGTTTTAAAGATCTTTCAGCGATTGTTCAATTCCGTCATTCACGAGGGTACAACGCCGGAAGCATGGCACAGGAGCGTGGTGGTTCTGTTCTTCAAAAAAGGTGATAACACCTTGTTGAAGAATTATAGACCCATCTCGCTGCTGAGTCATGTTTATAAGTTGTTCTCGAGAGTCATTACGAATCGTCTCGCCCGTAGGTTCGACGACTTCCAGCCTCCCGAACAAGCCGGATTCCGAAAAGGCTTTAGCACCATAGACCACATTCATACGCTGCGGCAGGTTATACAGAAGACGGAAGAGTATAACAGGCCACTTTGCTTAGCGTTTGTGGACTATGAGAAAGCCTTCGATTCGGTGGAAACCTGGGCTGTATTGAGGTCGCTGCAGAGATGCCGTATCGACTATCGGTACATTCAAGTGTTGAAGTGCTTATACGAAAACGCCACTATGTCAGTTCGTATACAGGACCAGACTACAAGGCCAATCCAATTGCAGCGTGGAGTGCGGCAGGGAGACGTAATCTCCCCGAAGCTCTTTACTGCTGCGTTGGAGGACGTCTTTAAGCTTCTGGATTGGAACGGACTTGGCATCAACATAAACGGCGAGTATATCACTCACCTTCGATTTGCCGATGACATAGTCATTATAGCAGAGACTCTCGGAGACCTCAATACAATGCTCAATGACCTCAGCAGGGTTTCTCAACAGGTGGGCCTTAAAATGAACATGAGCAAGACGAAAATTATGTCTAATGCTCATGCTGGTCTCCACCCAGTAATCGTTGATAACTCTGCACTCGAAATTGTAGACGAGTATATATACCTGGGACACACAGTCCAGCTAGGTAGGTCCAATTTCGAGAAAGAGATCAACCGCCGAATCCAACTCGGCTGGGCAGCGTTCGGGAAGCTTAGAGATGTCTTTTCGTCCAAAATTCCTCAGTGCCTGAAGACTAAAGTCTTCGAACAGTGCGTGTTGCCAGTGATGACTTACGGATCCGAAACATGGTCGCTAACTATGGGCCTCATAAGAAGGCTCAGGATCACTCAGCGGGCGATGGAGAGAGCTATGCTCGGAGTATCCCTGCGAGATCAAATCAGAAATGAGGAGATCCGTAGGAGAACCAAAGTCACCGACATAGCTCTGCGAGTGGCGAAACTGAAGTGGAAATGGGCGGGGCACATAGTTCGAAGAGCTGATGGTCGATGGGGTCCCAAGGTGCTGGAGTGGCGACCCCGCATCGGGAAGCGCAGTGTTGGCAGACCCCCCACTAGGTGGACAGACGACATCAAACGAGTCGCAGGGAGCCGCTGGATTCAGGCGGCGCAAGACCGAGGCTTGTGGAGGTCCATGCAGGAGACTTATGTCCAGCAGTGGACGTCCATTAGTTGATGAAGAAGAAGAAGAAGAAAGGTCAAAAATGTACATCAGACATATACTATAATACCTTTCTATATAATATAAATAAATAATAAACTACATAAATACACATAATACATAAATAATATAATACATACCTACATAAATATACATAACTAAGTAACACATAACGAGAGATAGTGCTGCTTCACTTTAAATTTGAATGTGTGTATTGACCGACTGTCTCTAATATGTTCAGGAAGTAAGTTCCATAGCCGAGTAGCTTCGGACGAAAAAGAATATTTATAGAAAATGGTGTTACAAGGGGCATAATCAAGAGCTTTTCTAGTAACGCACGCCCGCAAAGGTCTTGCAGACGGGAGCGATACCTTAAAACGTTCTCGTAAGTAATCAGGGGAAGAACTGTTATGAAGGATATTATAAAGGACAGTAACAATATGCAAGTTCCGGCGAAAACGAATTGGGAGCCACTTTAATTGATGACGAAAATTGGAAACGTGATCGAATTTGCGCAGGCCGTATATAAAACGAATGCACAAATTCTGAAGTCGTTCGAGTTTGTCAAGTAGCTCTTCAGTGGCATCTAGGTAGCAGACGTCAGCGTAATCAAGGATAGGAAGTAATAGGGATTGTGCCAACATAATTTTAGTACGAAGCGGAAGGAAATTCTGCAGCCTCCTCAAAGAATGAATAGAGTAGTGCAATCTTTTACTGACTTGGTTGACGTGTGCCGACCAAGCCAGGTTACCTTCCATAATCAGACCAAGATTTTTACAATTACATGCGTAAACTATTGGTATTCCTGCAAAGACAACTTTGGGAATATTGTTGAAATTAATACGATTTCTTAGCGGTCTGCTGCCAATAATCATCGCTTGGGATTTACTTGGGTTGACCACAAGTCCGTGAGAATCAGCCCACTCTTTAATGGCAGCAAGATCATCGTTAATAGAAGTAATTGCAGAGTCAAGTTCCAATAACGAGGCATGCCTATAGAGCTGCAAATCGTCTGCATAAAGATGGTAGTGAGAAGAAAGAACTTTCGTAATTTCATTAATGAAGACTGAAAAAAGAAGAGGGGAAAGCACGCCACCTTGAGGAACACCAGCAGAGAGTTTAGCCCAGTCTGAGTAAACCTCATCTGTGCGAATTCTCTGCCGGCGACCATGAAGATAAGAGTGGAACCAAGTAATCGCAGAAGAAGATATGTTAAGAGAGCTTAGGATACCAAGGAGTATGTCAAAGTCAAGTGAGTTGAACATTTCTTAAATTTGACGTGGGTAAAATAACGAAGTTTTTAAATGTACCTACAATAATGAACCTACCTAGTAGGAAACTCCTATTTCTGAATTAAAATATTTTAATTTCTGATTTAAAACGTTTAACCAAAGTCACTGACATAGCTCAGCGAGTTGCGAAGCTGAAGTGGAAATGGGCGGGGCACATAGTTCGAAGAGCTGATGGTCGATGGGGTCCCAAGGTGCTGGAGTGGCGACCCCGCACCGGGAAGCGCAGTGTTGGCAGACCCCCCACGAGGTGGACCGACGACATCAAACGAGTCGCAGGAAGCCGCTGGATTCAGACGGCGCAAGACCGAGACCTGTGGAGGTCCATGCAAAAGACCTATGTCCAGCAGTGGATATCTATAAGTTGATAAAGAAGAAGAAAAGAAGAATTTTGCACATTGCAGAAAAGCCCAAATCAGTAGGTAAATAATATGTAACCTATACGTAGCTTCACTGAATACGTATATTCCTAAAATACATAGGTATACTTACCTAACTCTAACTTAGTCTCTAACTCATATACATAGGAATTGCGAGAAGTATAACGTACTAACATCCTGAATGTTCGCATCAAAATTTTTATTATTTAGCGCATAAAATTTCTGACGCAAAAACAAGTAAGTTCGAGCTTTCAAACGCCCCATAAAATGGCGATAAATGGACACGAATTTAAAGATGTGCCTGTCCGACATCCCATTTCCTATCCCCGATAATTGAGTTTTCGAATTTTATACGATTTTCACCCAGCTCAATTGGTACAAAATATTGAAAGGGATTACAATATTATAAGCACGTCGATCGTATTTAAATTCACTTTGACTGTTGCCTGTTACATGTATGAAGTATTCATTGGAGTTCTCTAAAACAGATAGTTTGATACGTGTAAAAGAATTTTGTAAATAACTATACATTTAGCTCAAGAATCGATAAACATTGGGATCTCGACTTAAAAGCGCTGTTACTATACAGTTAAGTACCTACGTAATGAAACTATCTATAGAATATACTATGCTTTTAAGAAAATTAATTTGACTCATTTCAAAGTTACGACAAGCTTGTTGTTAAGAACTATGGATATTCCTAGGCCGTCACCTGCAAATTAATCGGTAGGTACTTTTATGTTCTATTTAGTTTATTTAATAACAAGCCTAAATTAGAAAAACATCACACACGGGAATAGGTAAAAGATGACTAACTGGCTTATATTTAATAAAAGCCTTTCTACATTTTTATTATAAAAGTAAACAATGTAGACGTTTTAAATATATTTTTTCATTTTCTTCTAGTAAGTATAAAAGTTTATGGCAACCTTGTTATTATAATGCTATTATGATCAATTTACAGGCTATTATATCCTTAGTCCCTCGTGTATTGCCAGTGATTTTAGTTAGATACTGGATGGTGTTGGTGAGGGAGTTTATTTTGTAGTTTAATAAAATGAACACTGTTTAACTTTATCTTTTATCCTTTATCCTTTAAAGAAAACCTTTCTTCTTTCAAAACAATTAATGTCTGACATAGGGGATCCGTAGGGAAATTCAGGGGTGAGATTGTTACAAAAAGGCGCAGTAAAGCTCGCTGCATACGTAACGTGCACGGGACGTGGACGGGACGTGGCCCGGACGTGGTTAGTAAACACGGACGGGAATTTTTAATGCATACGCAACGTGGCAATAACTCAGAACTAACGTGCTAGTGATGTGAACAAGGAAAGATGGATTTTTCTAAGATTGTAGTGAGCTAACTTGGAAGGGGTATAGCAGTGTAAATACAACCCATACCCCTAATCGGTTTTTACACGCCATCGTGTCGAAACGTTAAATCGCTTGGCGGCACGTCTTTGACGGTAGGGTGGTAACTAGCCACGGCCAAAGCCTCCCACCAGGCCAGACCAGAGACAATTTAGAAATTATAAATTCCTAAATTGCCCCCGCCGGGAATCGAACCCGAGACCTCTCAGTTATAAGACCACAGCGCTCACCACTGCGCCAGGGAGGTCGTCAAAGGTTGATACTATATACCTATTGATTTGAGCATAAAAAGTTCAACTGTAATTATTATTACATATTAAAATATAAGTAGAGATACCAATGCAATAAATTAATAAAATAAATCTGACCGTTTTCAGTGAGTGATAGTTCGACTGCAATTTTACGCCACAGATAATTTTTATATTTGGTGTCTAAATACTTTCAATGATCGTACACACTCAATTAGTTTTTCCATTCGTCCATTTTTGCTTCGTAGGTAAATACACAAACATCACTACTTAGCTCTCCGGAGCGAACGGGGCATATAACGGTGCATACGCAGCGGAATCACGCACGGGACGGGGCACGTACGGGACGGGACGTGCTAAACATCGTCGCCGACGATATTTTTCCCGTTCCGCGCGTGGCACGTTCCCGTCCCGTCCGTGCTCCGTGACGTATGCACAGTCGCTTACATTTTCTATGAAACGATGTTTCCAAAACTCCACGTCCCGTCCCGTCCCGTCCCGTGCACGTTATGTATGCAGCGGCCTTAAGGCGTAAAGATATTGCAAATACATGACGCATCGAGTTTTGCTTTATTATTTCCATGCTTTTGTCAGTAATCATGACAACAAATCATGTAAACTTAGTTTAACTAAACTCGATTAGTATAGAGCTGGTGAAATCGGTTCGACTTAAACCGAGTTCAAATTGTACTACGTTTAAAGTTAAACTCAGTTAAGCTAAACTTCGTTTTATTAAAAAACTAAGTTTTTATAGCGAACGGTGAAAACGGCACTAAATGTTACTTTAAAGCTAAGTTCTCGCTCTCAGTCATCTAACCGCTTCGTTAGTTCATACAAATGACAGGTCATAACTGCCGCACTCAGAGTGCCTTTACTAAAAGATCTCATTAGAGTTCACTCTCAGAATTAGCTTAATGCCTCGTACATACAGTACCTCCAGATAAATGACAGTTAATTACGAGATTTAATGATAACTAGCTGGTGACCGCAACTCCGTCCGTGCGGATATAGTTTTTAAAAGCCTATGTCGCTCTTGAAGTTCTTAACTATACCCATGCAAGAAATCAAGTCGATCCGTAGCTCTGTTGACATTGATTGAAGGATCAACCAACAAATAAACAAACACGCTTTCGCATTTTTAATATTAGTAAGATTAGTTAATGATTCACCTTAATACTTCTAAAGTGATCCAAGTCTACCTAATCTATTTTCTATCTTCTAAATGTATGAAAGGAAAAGGTGACTGATTGACTGATCTATCAACGCACAGCTCAAACCACTGGATAAATCGAGCTGAAAGGTATACAGATATGAAAGAATTTTTGAAAATTCCACTCGATTAAATCGATGGTTAATCCATCGATAAGGGGTTGAAAAATAGAATTTAATGTGAGCGAAGCTGCGGGAAAAAGCTAGTAAAATATCATTAACTGAAATCGGAGCGCAGCAGTAAATGCTTCTAATATTTAGCCACCCATTTTCCTGCCTTTGCAGGGTATTCCTGTAGGTACCTATACTCAAAGTGTAAACGACCTTTAGCCATTACTCGCCGGGGCCGGTCCACAAACCTTTATAGACTGTAAAAGGGATGACTGCATTAACGGTTTGCCAACAGCTATATTGTAAATGCCTTTGTCCAGTAATTGGTTTATCATTTTACGAGTATATCTGTTTAAACCCGCTAACGCTAATCCGCGTCGAACTAAACGAGTAAAGACCTATTTCTCCACCTTTGAGTAAAGTTTAACTGACGAATCTTGACGGTATGACACATTGCCCATACAAAACCTATCAAACTGTCAAACTGTGTTCGTCAGTTATAGTTTACTTGGAGGTGGTGAAACCGGCACTGATAAAAGTTAAAATGAGACACAAATATGCTCTGACATAAATCTGTCTCGTTTTAACTCTGTCTTAAGTCTGAGCTGAGTGAGAGTGCGGTCTATAGATTTCAGTCTTAGATTCTAATCTACCACATATCAGATTTTAGTTCGCCTCCAAAAATGTTGGCCTTTTGGTAACAATCGTTTACAAGCCTTTAAGCCCTGAAGTGACGATTAATATAGACTAAATTCACCGTTAAACATTCCTGTAACAATTTGGGACAAGACAATTATATATGGCTCTGAATTGCGCCTGAATTTCTCATTCCCAGTTCATTTCAAATTGAAAGCATCCTAAAGTTTGAGCTTGTAACAACGTAGAGGCTTCAAAGGAAACTAGTTTGTAAAGATGCTTCTAAAAGCTCAAATATTTAGACCGCTTCTAATTGTTTTCCAGCAACGAGTTTATGACAATAACGAGCAGTTAAATAAATGGGAGTTGAACAACGGAGTCGCATAAGAACTGTAAACTAAATGCAATTTTCAAGCGACCCTATAAAGATTACATTTAGTACATAACATATATAAGGTATCTACATTTTAATTTAACGAATATTTTATTTGTAGATAAATAGTTAGCTATAGTTACGTTGTAAAAAGAATTTTGTAAAGAAACAGAATATTTAAATGTTTTCCCAAAAAGTAAATGGCATGACCGGAATTGTGTTCTGTTATGTTTACAGTGAATTTTTTAAAGAATTATTATTTCGAAAATATTTGAGTGTAATATGTCCGAGATTAGTTAGTAGTTTGCACTCCTCTAAAATCAACGCCATGCTAAGTCTTTTTGGAATTCGCAGGTTTGATTCCTGACCTGCATATGATTTTTTTTACTATGTACTATCTACTACTACTATATATGTATGTTATATGTCTCGCCAAACTGGTGGGCCAGTTTGTTGGCGAGGTGGCGCTCTTAGTAATATTTACTTACTAACTAACAAATATAAATATAACACAATTAAACAATCATTACTATTTATAACACTAACAGAAATAAAAAGAAAAGTAAATCATAATAAATCAATCATAGATAAACAAGCATGATTTATTCAGTGAGGGAGTCCCTAAGTAAGGGTTCCTTTAACTAATCAACACCCTAGTCTAGAATCTCTAGCAGTCAGTGAGAAAGTTTTTTTCTCACTGACTGCTTTCAAAATTACTCGTACCTATCTATATTAAGTATAGTCTTTTAGTCTTTCAGCATCGGGATTAGACTTGGAGAATTGAGTTGGTCGATTGTTATATAAGGAATTAGAAGTTAGATCGCGAAGTTAAATGAAAAAGTCTATACTTAGTAAGAACCCACAATATCAATTCCCAATCGTAAGATCCGAGACGTCTGATCTGATTAAGATGAAGGGATTGAAACCCGGAGTTCACATAACATTGGATCGTCATGGGATCGAAGTTTGTATTAACACCTATAAGTTCTTGTAAAAATTACTTGGAAGATAGCGTTTTTCTACCCAACTACAGAACCAACCAAATAAAAGTATTTGGTTGGCTCAGTGGGGAATGAAGCGTCATTAATTTATTTATTTTATCTCATATCTCATGCACAAAATTTTTACAAACGAAAAATCCCGCCAAACTGCACACGCAGTTTGTTGGTAAGTTGTGCAAACTCGCCAACAAACTCGTGTCTTAGAAAAATCACAACTAACGTGCACTATATGCTAAATAATTAAATAGCATTACAATTAGTTATATATCTACTAAAAAAACAAAATCTTATATACTTATAGCTTTTCAGTCAGTGAATGGGTCCTTAATAAAAACTTCCTTTAATTTCTTCTTAAGGACTTACCTTCAAAAGGTAAGATATACTTCGAGTAAAAATACACTTCGATACCTTAAAATATACTTCGAGTATCCCTACGGTTGAAATAAATTATATATAATAGGTTCACAGTAGGTATATCCCTACGTTATGGAATCAGAAGTGAGGATATTTACTGGAATATGGAATCAGAAGCGAGGATATGTAAAGGAGTGCCAATAGATGGGGCACTAAGTTCGAAGTACCAATAGACGTCGGAGTACCAAAGCACTGGAATGACGACCTCGCACTAGGAATTGCAGCGTTGGAAGGCAGGTCAAGCGAATCGCTGGCAGTAACTTGTACCAATTTTTTTTTACTTGATCGTATTCTGTGGCTATCTTATTGAAGCAATTAAAAATCTTACCCTGTTGAAGCCAGCTTCCAAATAAGGTAGAACGGCGAAGTCATCTTTGAGATATGAACTGAAACAAAAACAAAGGCGTGTGAATTACCTATCTTGTGAGAAAATCGTCGAGCTATTGAGAATCCCACCACAGAGACTTTTTAAGAAAAGACTTTATACGTTTATTTAATGTTTAATTCTTTGAAGCTTAATACAAGCTTTCCTCTTATTCAGAGGGAAGAGGAGGAGAAACATTCTTTAAGAAAAAAAAATAGAGGTAATGTCTTCTGATTTTTTCTTAGACCATTACAATGACCTTCTATAGGTACATAAGGTCATTGTAATTGTAAGGTCAAGATTAAATGGAAATCTGCGCATATAGACGCCGGCATTTTGATTTGGAAAATTCTGTATTTTTAACCGACTTTCATAAAAGGAGGAGGTTCCCAATTCGTCGGAATCTGTTTTTTTTTAATATTTATGTATTTTGAAATCGAGGAAACTCTGCAAATTTTATATTCACAATTGATATACTTTGTAGTGGCGTTTGAAGTTGGTTTTCTAAAAAGTTTTTTTTAATCCTTTCTTAGCAGATGACTACGTCATCATAGCTACCTGTATGCCAAATTTCAGCTTGATCAGTCCAGTGGTTAGAGCTGTGCGTTGATAGATCAGTCAGTCAGTCAGTCAGTCAGTCACCTTTGCCTTTTATATATATAGATAACTAAAAGGCCAAGACTCTCATATTTCAGTATCTGATAGCCTTTTAATAACGCAATAGAGCTTTTGTTGGTGTGTTAGTGCGTAGGTGGCTTCAAGTAAACATATTACATTTGTGTCATCATTCATCAGTAAAACTATCCGATAGGTCAGTCTTGTCTGGGATAATCTCCATCCCACGACATAGTATAAATGCAAAAGTGTGTTTGTTTGTTGGTGTATTGATTTGTCTTTCAATCAAGTAGCACCGAAGCAACGGATCGACGTGCATAATAATACGACGTGATGTATAATGCGATTCAAATGAGAATAGGACTGTCAAACAGACATTTTGTATTTATGTCCTGCTCATATGCGGTGTACACTGAGTGAGATAGAAACAGAAAATGGCGGCGTCTTGTTCCTATTGTTATTTGAATCGTATTATTATAGCTGTGGACCTCGAGATCGACATAGGCTAATTTTTATTCTGAAAAAAAAAGTGTTCCCGTGAGATTTTTAAAAATCTAACTCCACACACCATCCGGACGAAGTCGCGGGCAAAACTAGAGTATGATATTATGAGGTATCGGAACGCGCTGTGATTAGGGAATGCAAATCTCGCGAGATTGGGCCTCAAGCGAGATCTCGCGAGATTGTAAATAACAATACTGCGAGATCTCGCCAATTTCGAGATCTCGCGAGATTGCCAGTTTTGTGTGTTTTTTTTTTGCAAATAATCACAATATTTGAATAAATTAGAAAAAAAATAATAAAAATTAAAAGTATTTTATAAGATAACATTTATTTTCACGAATTTTTTCAATAGACTTTTATGAATCAAATTGTCTATAATTTTTTAATAAACTTCTAAGTAGTAAACTTTGACGTATGTATCAATCAAATCACTGTGGAAGCACTGATACATAGCACAGTTTGGTTACCTATTGTAAAAAAAATATTTTTTATTTTTTGAAAATCAACTGCTGAGTTTCTTGCCGGTTCTTCTCAGCAGAATCTGCATTCCGAACCGGTGGTAGATTTATGACGTGTCATAAGAGCTACAAGTTGGCCTACATGAAATAAATTGAAATAACAAATGAAAAAAACAACCAGTCTTCTCTTCTAATATCAAACGCAAACCTTTTAGTAATTTAAAAATTAATTCGCGCACCGAACGAAACCGACAGGTCGCAACTTCGTCAGTGTCAGTCCGCGCTTCGAATAAGACTTTTTTATGCTCAAGTGCAATCTCGTTAATCTCGCGAGATCTCGCCCTTTTTTCGGCCGAGATCAATCTCGCTAAAAAAGGCCGAGATCTCGCGAAAACGAGATCTCGCGAGATCGAGATTGCATTCCCTAGCTGTGATGCTGTGAACATAGTGCCATATTCCCTTGAGTGAATAGCATAGAAACAAAAATGAGATATTCTTTTGTTAAAACGCGTCTAGACATGCCGTTTTCAGTAAATGGAATTCTTCTGTCCTGGGCTAGCTTTGACCTTTATTATAAACTAGCTTTAACCCGCGGCTTCGCTCACGTTAAGTTAAATTTTTTAAACTCCTATTTTACCTCCTTCAGGGTTGAATTTTGAAAAATCCTTTCTTAGCGGATGACTATGACATCATAGCTACCTGTATGCCAATTTTCAGCTCGATCGGTCCAGTGGATAGAGCTGTGCGTTGATAGATCAGTCAGTCAGTCAGTCAGTCACCTTTGCCTTTTATATATTTAGATTTTTTAAAAGAATGTATCCTCTATTTAGCAGTGATCTAGCGGCTTCGAGCTTCTTTTCAGGTTCTTCGGGGTTCGATCCCACGTATGTATCTCTGACTTTTTGGTCAAAAGGTTAGGTTAATTTAGGTTTTTTTTAAGGCATTCTTGCGTGGCTAAACAAACATTAGTAGGAAGTAGGATTAGCTATTAATTTTGTAACATTTTTATTTGTTATAAAAATAAATAATTAACAGATCTGGTTGGTAGATAGTTGTTATATGCGTGTATGACATCACTATTATACATTACGCGAAGTAAAATTTTATTCCGAGTTTAGTACTCTAGGGACTTATAATATTATACCATTTAGTTTATCTTCATTATACATCGCAGGTATAATTATTTCATTCTTGACAGCACTAATTAATTAGATTTCGTATAATGTTTCACGTTAATTATCATTCAAGCTCTTAGACCAAGGTGCGACATAATAATAGGTAGATATTTAAGTTTCTATATAATCCTACTGTAGATGCATACGGGAACCTGCCCTAATAATAATTATTGTGACCACCATTTTTGGTACCTACTCTAAACTGAAACGAAGCATTCCGTACCATCGTACACGATTTACGGTTACGGTTCATGAGATAGGTACATCCCGCTGACAGACAGACGGCCAGATGCACAGAGGAACATCGAGGCTTAGTACGAGGGTCCCATTGGCATCCTGATATGAGAATTCACTGGAGTTTAGATTATAGTTAATTTATAAGTAGGTCATAATAACAATTGTGTGAGACGTGACTTATGATGTGGACACGGAAAGGATACTACAATATCTCTTTACATTTGAGTACCTACATTCTACGGTAACAACGAAACTTTCTATTATTTCTCAGATTGCACACACTTTTGCACTTAAATTGAAGGAAAACATTTGCTATCAGGATTATTCGGATAGGTAGCTTACTTCTTTTCTTATTCAAACACATTCAAACATTGCACGCACGAACTCTTCGTTATTTCGAAGTTCGAACGCCTATGTATTTATTGCATGCTTTATATTTTGTATGGAAAATGCTTTGAAAATATTATATACTTAGTAAGAGAGATAAATTGATGGCAAGTTTCGAGTTTTGAATATGAAATATGAATATTATATTCCAACGGGAAACATCAAAAAGAAAAGACATTTTACGAACTTTTTCAGATTAAAAAATTTCCAGTTTTTTTGAGTGGTATACCTATATAATAAGCCACAAAAACTAACGTATCTGGTTTCTAATTCAAATTCAAATTTTATTTATTTCATGTAGGCTACCTTGTAGCTCTTATGACACGTCATAAATCTACCACCGGTTCGGAATGCAGATTCTGCTGAGAGGAACCGGCAAGAAACTCAGCAGTTGCTCTTTTCAAAAAATAAAATAATTTTACAATAAGTAAAGATACTAAGCTATGTATACAGTGCTTCCAAAGTGAAGCTTCAAAAATGCAATACATATAATTCAACACATATCAACATGGGAAGACAAAGCAGACCCATTCCCGTTGGTTCTAGAAGCAAGTAGCGTTTGTTTACAACTGGATTGAACGTGCATATTGCGATAAGCTATGCTGGTTCTTCTACGGATCTCCTCATTTCTGATTTGATCTACTAGCGGAGAAGAAACTTAAAGGTAAGTCTTTTAATGGATGATTAATTTTCTCGTCTGAGAAACCAAGTGAAACGTGATGTTAATAGATTAATGGATAACAAACTAGCCTAGAGGTATTCCGTGTATTGGAGCTGAAACGCAATGCAATTTATGTAGTTATTAGTGTAGTTAATACCTCTCAGCGCCTTGTTGACTATACGGGCATCGTATCGAAATACGATAAAGTCATTAGCTATCGAAGTCTAGGGGGGATCGGAAGGGGGTCAGAAGGTTCTCAGCTAGCCCGCATGACTTATCCAATCACTCTACTATCTACTTCAATAGTACTTAATATTATAAATGTGAAAGTTTGTGAGGATGGATGGATGTTTGTTACTTTTTCTACTTCTTTCTTTTTACGCAAGAACTATACTGGATTTTGATGAAACTTCACAATGTTAATAGCTTATACATCAGAATAGCATGTAGGCTATAGGTATTTTATTTAAAGTTAAATCCACAAGCAAAACCAGCTCTATCCTGTACGTCCAAAAGTCTTTAACAATTTCCGGTACGCTCGACTTGCGTGAAGGGAAATTTGCATTTCGTAGATGCCTTGTTGATAGACAAACAACAGCATAGGGGTATAGTAGATTACTCTGTGTGCAGTTGATGAAATTGTATTTGTTCTTTGATGTCATGCTTCAAGTGTATCGGGTATTGGACATCATGTTTGACATTCAAATCTGAAAACTTTCGGAATTTTAATTCGATTCCAGATTTGACAATTTCAGTGTTGCAACGTTATGACAAGTACTAAATAGTGACGTTGCGAAATTATTCGATACGGAAATGGAATATTTCCGGATCGATTCCTCTCGTTTATAGTAGTATATCTAAACAACTACTACTTTAATAGAAACTAAGTATATCAGGAAATTAAATATTTCTGAACGGATAATTTAGTTATGACGATTAATTTTATTAAGGATCTGAGAGTTTTCTTTAATAATTGTGTGTGAAATAAATAAAAAAATGTGATCATGAAGGAACATGAGAAATAAAAGAAATAGAATATATATTATCGTAATATTTTATTTTATAAATCGTCGCCGTCATCGCTTTCTATCGCTGTCGCTTTCTGTAACATTTATTATAAATGTATCTGTGATATTGTCATTTAACATATTATCTAGCCTACTCATTTTTTCCTATTCTTGGACAACATGGGATATATAGGCTCTTTTATTATAAGTTTTGTTTTTAATATAAAAAACAAAAATATTAACTTTTTATAAAATAAAGCAGCGGTTACTAATTAATAAATAATTATTATGAATAATTATGTATTTATTTAAATAAAAATCAATAATTTAGTCTTTAATTGGCACACCAATATTATGATTACATAAACATAAATCGCGATTGTTTATCGATTTTTGTGTTCATCACTACACTATTATATGTGGTATCATTATTTTACAAAATGACAGTAGCTAATGTCAAATGTGGAATCGAATTATAATTCCGAGATAGCTTGAACCAAGCTAAAATCAAAGCGGCTGTGGGATCTAGTTAGAGGATTATATAAGGAATAATTTAGGCTACATTTTATCCCGAGAATAATTAGGGTTCCCTCGTAAAAAGCAAAAACTTTTGATAGGAACAATTTATGGTTTTACTATTGAACCGAACAGAAATGGCTTGCATTCAGAAGACGGATAGGTTACTTTTTATTTTGGAAAAACAAAGACTAGCCTCACAAATTTTAACTTTAACAGACTTAGTTTGTATGGGACGTATCGGGAAGGTGACTTCTCTTAAAGTTTAAAAACTTAAAAAAGCGCTAAACGCTGTTTAATAAAAACCTGGTAGATTTTCAATACAAAAATGCGAGACATAGTTAAACCATTTTTTTAAATGAATAGCGAGCAAACGAGCAAGTAATTACCGCCGTCCATGAACACGTAGCGCCAGAGGCACCAACAATGCGTTGCCGGCTTTTCAGGAATTTGTTGGTCCGCCCCTTGAATAACCCCATGTTGTAATTAAGTGAGAACACGACCACACCAGTGGGTGTGGGAATAGGGGGAAGGTTGTGTTAAAAATTCAATTACTTTGTTATATGTGTTGTGACGACAATGCCCATGTCTCAATTCATAACACTGTAAAAAGTCAACCTTTCCTTAAATAACTAAATTAAAAAAGACCGTTAAATTATTATAAGCGTTTTTAATCCCATCTTTTAGAAGAGTTACAAAAAAAAATCTTAATTAAAACCGGGCTTAAAGGAAAAATGGTAACGTCAACGCAAGTTGACGATGAAAAACCTTGGAAAACAGTCAAAAGTTAAAAAGTTCAAAGCCTTGTCACGTCACGTTAATAGAGCTTGCGGTCCGACGGACTTTGATGTTGTCGTACTGCCGTTTGCAATTTTGATACTCGAAACTGAAAGCCGACTTTGTATATTTGTTCGCCATTTTGAAGTAAACACAGGCCTGTGTAACTTTAAAAGTCTATAAAATGGTTGGCTTGGTAAGTTTTAAATTAAACACACTCTTCGTTTTAATGCTAAAGTTGACACAAACTTTGCTGCACAAATACTTGTTGCGTCGTTCTCTCAGTTTTGAGAGTATAACGCAAAAAGCTCATACCATAGTATTTTCACTAATATCACCTAATATTATAAATTCGAAAGTGTGTGTTGTTTGTCCTTCAATCATTTAAGTTCAATTTAAAAAATATATAATAATTTCCACTCTCCATACACTGAACTTACATAGTGTTAAATCTTTTATGATGGTACGGAACCCTTCGTACGGGTGGACTCGCATGTGCCTGGTTTTTATTTAAATAATAAATACAGGACATTTGGAAGAAATCTACATTGTACGCGTCCTTCCTATATTTAACTTTAGTTTATAAAGTTATGTAAGTATGTACATTGTACAGAATAAATAAATTTAAATAATAAAAAAATACGTTTCATTCGAAGTTACGGATCCCTCGCTGTGTGAATCTGACTCGCATTTGCCGGTTTTATTTAAAAAGCGGCCGTCTTTTTTTAAAGAACAACAAAATAATTTTAACACGATGTAAGTGTAAGTTTATCTTTCGTGTACACAGTATTTCGAGAGACACGTGTCCTAGTAAAGAACGATAAAATGAGGACACATTCATCAATCTTCAAATCGACATATAATGTTAAAACACTTTCCTTTATCAAGAAGTAACTTGTCACATTTATGTTCCACTTATACAAATTCATTCTCTTGCTCGTACGCATGTCAAGATAAGAACTACGAGTATCTACGACTGTAGGGCTATTCAAGTTTTCACTGAAATAAACCTCGAAAAATCACTGTTAATTATGTCAAATAAATCCCTGTAATAATAGTGAATTTGACATCATTGATAGCACAGAATAAGATGATAGAAAATATATAGGCCTTCGCTCTTATTTTGTATTAGGACGAGTGTCATAATTCGAAAGAAAATTAAATTATTTTTCACCTCACCAGCTCAAAAAGGGCGCCTTTGTTATCTAAAACCAGTGTGCAAAAGTCGTTTTTGCTCACTCAGTGAGAAAAAGCGTTGTCTCAAGAAAAGTTCTACACTTTTTCTCACAGAGTGAGCAAAAAAGACTTTTGCTCACTGCTTTTAGCCAGCAAAGGCGCCCTTTTTGAACTAGTGAGGTGAAAAGTTGCATGCATCACACGATAGCAAAGTTTTTGTTTCTTGTGCCTTTGAATCCCTCACTAAACTCAGGATTCTAACTTCGAATCATACGCTTCGCTCGTGATTCTATTATAGAATCCTTTGCCCGCTCGGGTTTCAAACTAGGCACTCGCAACAAAAATGAACTTTGCCAAATAACTATATATGTAGGCATATTAATTCAAAATTGGATAGGTACATATAAGTGGCAACCCTATTGAGTATCGAATAAAATCCGTCAGCTTGACCCTTTTGTACGGAAGGCCCAAATTAAAAAATGAATATAAAGGACTATATACGCCCATCCTTTATCTTTAATGTAGCACTTTACATATTTATTCATTGTAATGTAACAATAAATTGAGCAACGCCCGGTTATCGACGTAATAGCACTTTAAAATATGCAAAGGTATCGATTACTTTGCAATTTTATTGCAAGTGCTAATAGCCTCTGAGACTGAAGTTACAATTAAAGAGATATACAGCTTGACAAGAGATATATGGCTTGCCTGTGGCGGAGGCGCCACTGCCTATTAAAAAGTCAACATTTTAGGGTCAACACGGAGTTGATTCTGGTGGTTCGCCAAACGCACATAGGTATAATTCAGTCAGCTTGTCAGAATATATAGGGTCGACAGACTAAACGGCGCATAAGTCACAAAAATTCATATTTTTTGTATTAAAACAATTATATTCATTTATTTTAGTACACCGTCTGATTATTTATTATTTATTTATAGCACATAAGTCAAAGCCGTTCGCTTGAGAGTTAAATTAAAGTTAAGCTTATTGAGTGTAAATTTTTATTCATAAAAAAATATTAAAATATTTTGTAACATTAGTAATATTTTGTATTTTTGAAAATTATTTCTTTCACGGCATATTTTTTTTTAAGATGCCGTGCTAAACTTGAC
Source organism: Hipparchia sbordonii (assembly GCA_038048805.1). Lineage (NCBI taxonomy): Eukaryota > Metazoa > Arthropoda > Insecta > Lepidoptera > Nymphalidae > Hipparchia > Hipparchia sbordonii. Next base: position 4,303,746 of record CM076113.1, read on the forward strand.
TAATTATAATTATTACCATTCTCGCCTCCAAATAATGGTAAAACTTATGTTAGGTGGGTGTACATCTTTTCAGTATTCAGCCCATATTTTTAAAAACATTGAGCTATTGAGGCTTGCGCGTTTTGATTTAAATTATTTTGCCACCTAACTATTATACATAAGTAATACAATAAATAGTGACCTTTTCCATATATGTCATAAAATTATAACTTTGTTTATCAACAAAGTTCACTGTCCCTTTTCAAAGTTAAGCGATGTAATAAAAGGGTAATAACGATTAACGTTAACCATTGCTGACCCAAAAGTAAAGTTTACAAAAGGGTTCATTGATTTGATTCCTTTTAATTTTACTTTGTGACATAGTGAAACGGTTTTTAGTTACTTTCATTTTTGAAATTGAATTTCATTATTTAGGTTTCTACAGTGCCGGCTTTACCTATGGTGCAGGGTGTGCAATGCACACGGGCGCAGGGTTTTAGGGGGCGCCGCGCCGAGCCGCGCTTGCTTGCTTCCCGGTATCATTTAAAATTGCTCCATTTTCTGCACCTGAATTTCCTTTCACTGGTGAAAATATGACTGTAAGTCAAACGGTATTCTTGTGTTGTAAGAATTCCATTTTGGCCGCGCGTCTACTAGAGGGCGCCAAGATATTCATTGCACACGGGCGCTACATGGCCTAGAGCCGCTTCTGGATTTCTACATTTATTCATCTCAAACCTTCGCCACTTGCCAGCTTAATTCTGGGTACACTGATTAAGGGTCATAGGGTATAGTTCACCACGCTGGCCCAATACGAATTGGTAGTCTTCACACATTTGAGAACATTATAGTGTAGTCTCAGGCTGAAATCTATAGACCGCACTTTCACTCAGCTCAAACTCAAGACAGAGTTAAAACGAGACAGATTTATGGCAAAGCATATTTGTGTCTCGTTTTAACCTCTATCTATGAGTCTGAGCTGAGTCAAGATAGAGGTCCACCGGTGGGTCGCAACCTGTACTTTGGGAACCTACAAACTAGGCTACATCACTTATTCATATAAGGAATTCAATTCAGGATATCTGTCTTTCGAGATAGGATAGCTTCGTTAGTAGGTAGGTCAATAGGTTGCGAAGACATATATCGTTGACATTTTCATACAATAGAGATCCCCTTATTTTTCCGCTGAATTGAGTTATCAATTGCTTTTACACATTGATAGGTTCACGAGTGGATAATAAATTGCAAATGAAACGTGAAGGGGGTAAATTGCCAAGTTCTAATAGTGATTGCGTGCCTTATTCCCATTGTGGGTAATTTGGATTGATTCCAATATTTGCCGATCATTTTTTTTAAACTTTTTTTTGACTTTGACTGCGATCTGACTGCATCGTCACTTACCATCAGGTGAGATCGCAGTCAAGGACTATCTTGTCAACGAATAAAAAAAAGCTTTTGCTTGCAACTCACTTTGTTCTGCAGGTATAAAAGGTATATGTACTCAAAGACAGCCTAAAAATCACGTTGGTCCGTTGCTGCGTGATTGAAGGATAAACCAAAAAACAAACACACTCTCCAATTTATAATCTTAGTAAGGATTTTGGGTTACCTACCGCAGCTAGTACCGCAGGCTACGACTTATGTAAATCCATGAAGATTACTATCATCAGTTGCAATTGAAGTTGTGATGAATTCAATCCGGCTATCGGAACGCATTCTCCCGACGCGACGTCAGCCGCGATGAATGTGGCTGACAATTGAATGTAATGGCATCGCATTTTCTTTCAGCTCCACTGGACCGCCATTCAATCGACTGCTTCGATTCAATCTTGCCTCGGTTCACTCGGTACATATGCAAATAGGTAACGGTCAGGCGGTGAATTGATAAAAGATTGATTTAGCTGGGTGGAATGTAATAGCAAGAAAGGCGCACTCCGCATTTAGGTACGATATAAAGCTACAAGTATCTGGCGTCATCCCGTCTCGATGGGCCAAAGTGCGAAGGGACAAGAGTTACGCGATAGGATGAGAGGCAACTTCTAGGTAAACATAAGGTCCGTTCGTTCGTAAGCATGTTCTTTAAATATTTATGTTTTATTTTATTTTTTCTGGTACTAAATAAATAAATAGGTCAGCGCTGTGCAACCTGAATTACACTTAATTTTGTGGTAACGAGACCACAGATCTTCTTTCAGAGAAGAGTTTGGGAACTTTCAGGCGTGCAAGTTTCACCACTATGTTTTCCTTGAAGCATGATATATTACAATTCCGAAGTCAGAGGTGCGTGCCCGGAATCGAACTCGCGACTCCCCGAATAGGAGACCAGAGTCCTAATCACTAAGATATCACTGGTCTTGTTTGCCCAAAGTCTCCCTGAGAATCTTGGAGACGCCTGATGGTTAGGAGAAAACCTTACAATACAATAGACACTCTAACAGTACTACAGTCTAATCTAGATAGCACTATAGTAATAGACTATAGTCTAGTCTAGAATTTAGATAACACCCAGTAGCGTGTAAACTAACATGGGAACTGTAATGACCACGACCGGCGTCGGTAAGGTTTAGGGTTTTTTGTTTTTCGGATATGCTTGTACGTTTGTACTTCGCTTTATCTCGCTTTTTATCACCCGTTGTAATCATCTCGGTGCTGATATTATCCACCTTAGAAATAGACAATCACGAGACATTTATTATCAAGATACCTACCCAAGCGGAAATCCCAAGATTAGGTGGCCATTAAATTTGATCTGCGATCAACGGAATAATGCTTTTGTTTTTATTAGTCTATAGTTGTTGTTTACTTTGTAGGTACGTCAAAGATATTATGTTTTGATATTTAAATGGATATTATAATTACTCATGTTAATATGATAACTATTGACGAATTAGGTTCTTCATAGCTCGCATGGTTAGCTAACATAAATATGTTAGCTAACCGTGCAAGCTATGATAAAATTATCAAAAAAATTCGCTAGTTTTATGAATGAATGCAAAAATATGAATGAATAAATGAAATGACCATGCCTCCCTAATTTCAATTTGATTTATTCATAACTTACTGTAAGTCTTTAATTTGAAAGAAAACATTGAAAATATAAGAATTACGAAAAAAAGTGTGGAACAAAGGTAAAACAATAGGGAAATCTCGAATTGAATTTTCAAGTTTGAATTAATTGCATTTCAAGTACGGTTGAGCTCTCCTATATAATGTTTAAATACAGAGTACGATATGGTGTTGGATGGATATTGGATGGCAAGAAGGAAAAGTCTCACCGCCCCCGTCCTTGACAATTTCAAGTTTAAAAAGAAAATTGCTGATTCCGTAGCATTTACGGAATTTAGTATTAAATTTACAAGCGGTGGTGCCATTCGAAATAATTCGATAAACAGCTAACCTGATCAACAAGTGATGATACCACAGAAGAAATAAATCAGTCGTACAAAATGCCTGGAAAACCTTCAATACCGACCACTATCTGGCGGCAGGATTTTAAAAGAGAATTTCGGATATGCGGTACGTGATCGACCTTTCATTTCATATTTTTTTCTATTTTACGAGTGTTTGCTTAAAGTTATGAAGTAAACTGTCACTGGCATGATAATTAATAAATTTTTGTTTTTGCTCAATCTTGCATTACATGCACGATTGTACGGAACCCTTTGTGTTCTGAGTTCTGAATCGCACTTAGCCGGTTTTATTTCAGCACGCATGCGTGTTTATTTCTTTGCAAACTCTACCTTAAAATGAGATAAAATATTTTATTTAGCTTTTTCTCTACACTATGGCATATAATTTGTTGAAACCTTTGAAACTCGTCGAGGATTTTCGCGGAATTCAGTGTTGAGGCGAGGAATTCCGATAAGACAGTAAATTCAGAGGAAATTATCACAATATATTCCTGCACAACAAGCAAGGCGCTTATTCTGGTAAATTAAACGTTTGCCATATCCGTCATTTGTATGGTTAGAGAATAAATATAATTTTGCCCAGCGTTCTGGGCACATTTGCTCTTTCCAATGGTTGAAATGATATTTTTTTCTATTTTCGATATTTAGGTTTTATTTTAATTTAGATCTTAGTTAGATGTGTAGTATTTGATGTCATATTATGTTATAATAATTGATTTGTTAATTTATTAGATGATTGATTGGTGTTTATTATGTATTTACTTATTTCGTAGCTACTGGCTAAAAAATGATAATTAATTAATGAATATATTGATTTTTAAGTGATATTGTTTCATTTTGCTGTTCAACGTTAATTTTTTCTAGGGATTAAAATAGGTTCCTGCGTGATTAAAATAAAACATAAAAATCTAACTCCAAACGTACAAACTTGAGAACAAAAGCTAATACTTACTTGAGTTTTAATAGTGGTATAGTGTAAGTGCGAAAGTAGTAGAGAGTCAATCGACCGATGGTTTTATAAAGTTGCCGAGGGTAACTTTGTCGTGAGGAACTTAAGAAAACTTGTAGGGCAGTTATTGTCCGGCTTAGGAAGCTAATGTCACTTATTTCTCCGTGGTGCTATGGCCTCGTTCATTATATTTATTACTGTTATCGAGTCACGAAACTTTGTCTTTTACTTTGGTAGCAACTAACTAGAAACATTTGTTGTTTAGGTCATGGTTTAGAGTTTAGACAAACATTTATGTATGCCAGTTTTCACCAACCATACCTGAATCATCCCTAAGTAATGTCATTTTCATCTATCTATGATCTCTAAATTGTCGGTAAGGTCTACCTAACTAAGCATAGAGGTAGTTCCTAGTGAATACTAGAGAAAACGGGCATTACTATCGTCTAAAAAGTAGCCTATGTTGCTTTTACAAATCCTTGCAAATAAGTATACAGCTACATAATATTATATGTTACTTCTTGTACACCGTTGCTGTATGATTGAAGATTGAAGGACAAACTATAATAAACATACATTTTATAGAATGTACTTAGTATTAAAGGTGGATAATGAATCGAATAGCTTTAATAGAATATATAATATTTTTTTTTATTCATATGAACTTTTACAAAGTGCTTTTGAATCGTCCAATGAATCTACTTGTTCGAAATGTCTGAATGAATGTACCCATATTATTAGTTGTAACATCAATAGCTATTTATTTATGGTGGGTCAACTAACTTTAAACGAGACGGCGCATAATTTCGATAGGTTTATTCCGAACTAAGATAAAAGCCCACATTATAAGCTACCTGTCCTGGCAATATCGTAAACTAGATACGCCGCAATATATCGGTGTATTAATATTAGAGTACATTATAAACATAAAATTTTATGGAGCTATATGCGTCACTCTTATCACGCTATATTGGTTTAAGTACGCAATTTAGTGGAGTAAGTACGAGTGCGCAATGGTAGGAGGACAAAATTAATAAGACAGACTGTTAGATGAACTTGTTTTAAACATCTCTAAGGGCTTATTTCACAAACTCCAAGTAAATTCAAACTACGCGAATACGAAATAATATAACACGAAACGCTTCAGTACAACGTTTCTGAAATGGAATTTAGTGGAACGTTTCTGAAACACGGACTCAGAAATGGAATGCCATTTCAGAATCTGTGTTTCTTAACACGTATAATTTGACTAGAGTGAATGGGGATCTTCTAGGCAAGCTCTCTCCAACTAAGACCTCATCAGTGCTTTCCTTCGTCAAGCGCAAGCCTAGTAAATAACTAGATACTTATCTTGAAATAATAAGAGAAAAACAACCGACTAATTACAAAAAACAGTCATAACTTTAATTTTTATGCCGCTTAAACACTACTAAGTGATTGTGAAATATGCCCTACTAGTATATTATTATTGTATTACTATATAGACAGTTTAATCACGTATCAACAGCTTAAAATAACTACTCGTAACATAAAATTATGTTTTCAATCGTACCTAGTCCATAATAGGTCCTGTCAACAGAACATCAAGTACAAATGAAACACAGTTAGTATCCACGATATGACTATTGGACAGGAGAGTCGAGGATTGATTGTTCCGGGAATTGGACGTTACAGACATATTGGACATCTGGAGAATTGGACCTTCCGGGCCATAAGGAATTTATAATATATTTTGACGAGGAAGGTTTTGTAGCTGACCCGAAAATTCGATACCAAAGATTTAATTAGGTATACGAGGTGATTTTTTCAGTAAATAAAAATTGTATTTGTTAAATCATAATTTTATGATTGGAGAAGGATTGGAGCGATTCAAATAAATCAAGACATATACACGTTTATATTTATTTGTATTAATTATGTAGGACGCAGTATAATGATGCTTTAGTACTATTAAGTATTCTGTGCCTTAGATTAAAGAAGAAAGAACAATTTACTTAAAAGTCTTAAAACGAATGTTTGAGAAACAAACAGGAGAAAATAATGCGATTTGAACGCGAATTTAGCAAATAAATACTTATTCGTTGAGGAAGTTTTAAAAGAAAAGTTTATAAACTGATATGGATTAAATCCATTTATAAACTTTGGCTTTTGCCTCGCGAGTAAATTTCCTGAGTCAGATAGGACTTTAAAGTTTAACTCAGACGTTGCTATATAATAAACTTTTTGCTGCGACATATTAGACAAGTTGAGGTATAAATTGCATCTCGGAGCAAAATACCGCAACCCCCACAATGCGTTTTTTAAAGAAAATGTTAAAAATATACTGATTTTTAACAGACTAGTGAGGTTGGTTAAAAGAAACTGAAGCTGGTCGTTGAATTATTTTCAGTGGCTTCTTGGTGTTTGTGTTTTTAATGTATTTTTGTAGTGTTGTGGCCTTAATAAATAAAAGTAAAATAAAACATCAAACTATATTAGAATTATGTTGAATAATAAAAGACAAATTTGTCGTCAGATAACTTCAAAGGCTTATTTCAAAGGTAAAAACGCTTAAGTCTCGTGAAAATCGAAGTGTTTGCAATATATTTTTACCAAGCCTACTACAATTTTGTCTCCACAGTGCTCTCTGATGATAAACTTGTAGGTATATTTCCTACAGTGAAAAAAATAAAATTATTCTCCTAGCTTGTTAGTATATTTTACTATACTCTTACAGTCTTATTCATAAAAATTTATAGAAGCTTTATTAGCTTGTTATAAGCAAAGTTCTCAAAAACATTATTCATAAACGTTCAATAGTGCTATAATGCTCTATAAGGACTCAATAAAGGTTCCATAACTTATAACAGGCTGAACCCTACTATAAACCGTGAATAAAATATAAAGATGGCCGCCGTCTTGTCTTCAGATGACAGCTGATTTCAATAAATAAGATTAATTAATTATTTTAAATAAATAAGAAATAAATAAATAATCATTTAATTCAGAAAAAAAATCCATAGCATTACAATAATAATAATTTAAATTTCATTAGGATCTAAGTTAGTGTGTTAGTAACAAAATTTCCTATTTCTATGTTAGTATTGTTGGTTCAATCTCGTCATCATATCAAAGTATCATAATAACAGACTGATTAAATTCTCTTGGATTATAATGCAAGCTCTGCAAGCTATAGCCGCCATTGAGTATGTCGAAAACCCTACACGTCGTCAGAAGCTGTACCAGAGGAGAAATGACCCGTTTTCTTTGCCGGAAATCGAGTTTAAACGGCGATATCGCTTCAATAAAGATACCGCAAGGTTCATTATTAATCTCGTCAGGCAAGATTTGCAACTCGATTCGAGAGGCTGTGGCACTTCACCAGAGTTGCAAGTTTTAACTGCCATAAGAAACTGGGGACGTCGTGAAGTAAGTCCCTACTTTTTCGAAGTTTCTATTCATGTAATTATTCCTTTACATATGTGATTTCTTCTAACATGTATTTTTTTTGTCTAGGTTCAAGAAGATGGGGGAGATTTACATGGGTTATCTCAACCAACTGTAAGCCGCATTTGTGCCAGAGTAGCTCGCGCGATAGCTCGGCACTCAGCTACTTATATTAAAATTCACTTCTGTCTCTCTTTTTAGTCACTTTTCTTCCTGTTTCCATTTTAAATTTTAATTAATTCAATAAATCCAACATCCACTTTTGGCGGAAAACAAATGACACACATGACATGCGTCACTTTTTGTGTAGAGCCCAGTAGTATTTTTGCCATTTTGTCTATGAATTCATCAGAACGACAACATAATAAAGCGAAACTAGCCTATAGCGAGAATTTAGTTGTGAGAGGTTTATTGAACCTTTATGAATAAAGAAAGTTATGAAACGTTTAATAGGCCTATTGAGCATTTTAGCTAATGAACGTTTTAAACCTATAATAAGGGATTTTTATGAATAAGACTGTTAGTATTATTTATTAGAAAAGCCTTTCTCAAAATTAATCGGTTGTTGTCGAGTTCAATAAAACACTTTCCATTCGCAGTGTACCTAAATTAGGAATGTATATGTGATATCGATATACTGAATCGGCGATAAAATCGTCGATAGATTTATTTCAAATCGGAGATAGTTTAAGGTATTAATGTAAATTGCTTTTCTCCGCATAATACAAGGATTTTGTGTTTTTTTTAAATAGAAATTTTTTACATGTAATTCTAAAGACACTAAAGCAAAAATATATTTTCACTTTACTTGTATGTCGATGAAACTAAATTTAAATTAAGCAATATGCACAAAATGCATTGATCTACATTATTTAATTTAAACGTTCCAGGAAATTCATTTATAAACAATTTAATTAATCGGTATCGGTAACGATGGTAGCATACTTTTTTTGTAAATATCGATATCGTATCGGTAAAATATTGTATCGGTAAATTCCGTATCAGGGCATCCTTAGTGTGTATAATGAAAATTGATAGCTAATGTTGCTCTAACGGATTAATTGATCTTTATCTATCGAGTCCCACAGTGGCTACTTTCATTTTATATTCAACTTCTTTTGCTGAGCTTAAACTAGTTTTAATTCAAATCTTATATAAATATTATTTGATCGATTAATTAAGCTAATTGGCTTAACATCAAATGTTTAGTACAGGTATTTGATTAAGTGCCGATTTCACTACTTCGAGTCACATTTAACCGGTGAATAAATTGGGCGTTTTGACAGTCTTTATATTGAAATTTTTTTTTATTCGTTGACAAGGACGTAAAAACTAAAACGGTTATTTGGTTAGTATAAAAACGAACCTAATCTAGCTTTTCCTTCAAGAGTGCTATGAATAATTAAAGAAGTTTTCAGTGATTTAAGATCAGAGCCTTAAAATTTTTCTTATTAAAAAAAAGATGCGAAGTATCTATTACACTTATGAAGATTTATGCTATATACACACTAACATAGATGCTAATAAAAATTAAATTTTGTAATGCAATGGACTTTGTCTGAAATAAATGATTATTTATTTATTTATTACTAAACAATTATTATGAAGATTTCGGCAACGCGTGGCAACACAATTCAAAAAAGCTTGTGTCTACAAGAAACTTACCTCTTTTTGACGACGGCAATGAGAATTATGTGCTGAGTGTTCTTCATGCCCCGAATTGCTCTGAAACAAAAATAAATATTATTTTCTATAATCCATTTTCGTACTGAATACGATGTTAGGGCCGGGGGGGGGGGTCCAATTAAGGGTATAAAAATATGTCGCTGAAAATACAAGCTCTTAGAATGATGTCTCAAATATATTATAGCTAATAATATATTCATATAAATACTTAAGAGGGCGCATGAAGCTAGCAAAAAAATCAAATTTCACCCCCGGGCCTCACACGCACTCTTAGAAAAATTATTGGGATGATTTGAAACGATCTAGATTTTTAATGGGTCCTGACTATTTAATTACAATATTATTTAACAGAAATCTAGATTACTGGAATTGATTTTAGTTTTTATTTAAAATTAAATTTTTACGCAGTCGGATTTTTTATTTTTTAAATTTAATATTTTATTTCACACTTTTGTGAACCTCAGTTTTTGTTTTTCACAATATGGCGTCTGGTGGTCGCTATATTGAATTTTGATTACTGACGTATTTTTTTAGTGACACTTCTAAGATTAACACAAATCGATTAACGTAATAATCTTCAAAGTTGACCCACGCGTTTGGTCTCCAGGGCGCCACAAACATACATACATATAGACTGATAAACACATTACCCTTCTATTGTTGGGTAATAAGACTTCTTGATTTTTTTATTGCAAAAACTTTGTTCTTTTATGTTTTCACCCCAAACTAGTCCTTTGATATTATGAAGAAATATTCAGGTAGTTAAAACTAGATGTACTACTGTATGAATCAAATCTAGAACCGGCGATTCCACAGCGTACCCCCTCTTAATACACAATTGGAAAACTGTTTATGGATTCTCCACGTTGTTTGTTTATGCTTCAATCATTAGGCAACTTCTTGATTTCTTTTTTGTGGAGTGAGGGCCTTAAGGATAAATTTCTGTCAATAATTACCTCCATTTCCAGCCAATCCAATAATCATTATGTATTATTATCGAAGCGAGCTATTCAAGAACATTCAAGCAATTAACTTGAGATCAAAATAATAAGAAAATTACTAGGTATCTAATTGGAAGTGATATTGGTCTTAAAAGGGTCATGGCCGTCGGATAACAAATAAATTAGACCCTGAATAAATAAATAAACGTGATCCAGGTCAAATCACAGTCGAATTAACAGATATCAATCAGATCTTGCCAATTAAAGACAAAAACCACTAAGATCTTAATGTAGTGAATAATACTGTAACAGTGGTAGTAGTACAGGTTATACTTATATACTTACTTAGAATTAATAACACAACGACGAATATTTGTCTGAGAAATAAAAAGTTTTGACCGTTTTTGTACACAATATGTAAAATTAGATGATACCCGCGATTTCGTCCGTGTGGTTTTTTGAAGGGAATTGCTTAATTTTTCGGGGTAGCCTATGAGTTAATCCAGGGTATAATCTATCTACATTCCCAGCCAAATCCGTCCGGTAATTTTTACGTAAACACACACACATATACACATATATTGTATGTGTTTCACATTTACAAATTTTCGTCTTTATAATAGTAGTGTGAAGGGTGATAGTGTGTGATGTTTTCGAGGTTATCAAGTACCTATGATATTAATCTGTAGCAGTTTGGATGATCAGCTTTTCTTGTTTCTGTTCTGTTTCTTGTTTGCTCTTTCAGTTTAGAAATTAATTATTACTTCGGGACTAAAAAGACGTTGGTGATTGATTTTGGAAGGGTGTATTCGCTAAAGGGATATTATTTATTAGAGACTCTGTCCCCAAAGTGCTTAAAAGAGCGCCTAGGTGTCAATCAATCTCCATTGCTCTTTCACAAATACTTGATTTAATGGAATTTTCATTTTAGGTGACATTTTAGGAGCAAATACTTCCCAGTCACTTCGGGTCGCTATATTTGGTTAATGCACTGCGCCCTGCTGAGCTTATTGTTTCAATCGATACTCGCAGTAAAGTGACATAAATTCATATAATATACACATACATATGTAATACACACATTTACTTTGCGTTGAATTTTTATTTTTCACTAGTTGATGGCCGCGACTTCGTTCGCGTGGATTGAGGTTTTTTAATTCCCGCGGGGACTCTCTTATTTTGCGGGATAACAGCGGCAACACGCACTGTTCGCAGACTTTAGTCTTCAGGCACTGAGGAATTTTGGACGAGAAGTCATCTTGAAGCTTCCCGAACGCTGCCCAGCCGAGTTGGATTCGGCGGTTGACCTCTTTCTCGAAATTGGACCTACCTAGCTGGACTGTGTGTCCCAAGTATACCTACAATATACTCGTCTACAATTTCGTTATTTATCCAGTTAGAGCCTTTCAGTTCGGAAACTTAGTATTACTTTGGGAAGACGAAACACCTAAATATTACTTCGGTAAAAGGATAAATATTGTTAGAGACCTTGTCCCTAAAGTGCTCAAAGGAGAGCCAAGGAGGCAGCCTTCATCGTAATTTCACTACACCTCAATATTCCCAGTCATGGGATGGATATGATGGAATTTACATGTAAATGGAATTTTGTATGTAGGCCTCTTGTTGGGTAGGAAAGTAAAGGACGGGGATAAAAAACTGGCGCTAAATGCATCGTCGGTCGCCGATGATGATGATAGATGAACCGTAATAGATGCTTTTTGAAGATACTACAGTGAAGGTTGTTAGGTGGTGCAGGAAAACATCGTGGAGCTGCATGTCTGAGAACTCGGCATCATTTTTAACCCCCGAAGCAAAAACGACGGGGTGTTATAAGTTAAACGTGTCTGTGTGTGTGTGTTTCTGTGGCACAGTAGCTACAGAACGGATAAACTGATTTTGATTTTGTTTTTTTGGTTTGAAAGGTGAATTAGTCGAGAGTGTCCTTAGCTATGTTTGATGAAAACCGGTCCAAGATGGCCGCCGCCATGAAATGGCGACGAAAAAAGAGGGGGGATGCCATGTGTGTGTGTGCGTCTGTGAAATTATGAATATGTGTCTATATCTGTTCTTTCGTAGCTCCCTAAAGAATGGACCGATTTTGATGCGGTTTTTCTCTTTTTGAAAGCTCACAAAATCATGTCAGGTATATACAAATTGAGATCCCTTAATTAAGGGAAAGGAAAGTTATATCGAAGACACGTTTGACGAATTGAAAATAAAAGAATTCATAAAACGCTTTATAAGTGGTTGGTTCCAGAAAGATTGAACTAAAGTTTGATTTCAACACTTTGGATTTTTGGCTAAACAAAAGTCGCATAAGATCTGAATACTATGTTCCGTAAATATTTATTTAAAAATTTCCATAAAGAAGTCTTTTATAAGCGTGTGGCGCATGTATATTTTTTACAGTGGTGAAGCGATTTTCTTCATAACCATAATGAAAATGAGGTCTTTAATAAAACCGTTTTGCCTCGTGAAGCTAGCGGGAAATGGAATTAGGTATGCATTAAATCTGCGTTGGGAACACCTCATTTGCTTCAGATTATTGTGTCGCGTTGAACATACATTTTTCTTCTAGGGTTCCGCAATACAACAATACGGTTTACAACGGGAACCTATCACTAAGCTTCCGCTGTCCGTCCGTCTGTCCGTCTGTCAGGAGATCTCATGATCCGTAATAGGTAGATATTTGAAATTTTTCACAGAATGTGTATTTTTTTTGCCGTTAGAACAACAAGTAATAAAAATAAAATCCTATGAATATTATAAATGCGAAAGTTTGGATGTACGGATGGATGTTTGTAACTCAATGACGTCGCAATGACTGAACCGATTTGGCTGAAAGGCACGCAGACAGATTATACTAGACATGTAGACTGGAATACTTTTTATCCCGAAAATAAGAGAGTTCCCGCGGGAATCAAAAAATCTTAATCCAGGCGAACGAATGTCGCGGGCATCAACTAGTAAAAAAAAGGAGCTACCATACACGTGATTTTTTCGGCGTTGCTGTTACGGGACCCTACGTTTGCAAATGCGACTCGCACTTGGCTTTTTTTATACAAATAAATATTAGGCATGCATATTTAAACTTTGCGCAATCACCGTTCTTTGTGGAATAAAGCCTGAAGCTAACTGTTCGTGTTTAACGAAGTTAAAATAAGAGAATGATAATGTATGTCTATGGTAAACAGAAGATGTTAGACATTTATGTGTGCCGAAATTTTCAAATATTATTAAAATCCCTTCACCGTGAAAGCATTTGCTATTTAATTACTCCGACAAGTTATGAGTGCCCGTAATTGAACCTGCGATCCATCCGAATAGGTTCAGGTTTTGTGTACAACCTAATGATTAAGGTTGGGGCTAGGACTGGGGCGCTACCAAGTAAGACGGTTCACTTTTCGGGATTTTTGCTTTCATTTTCGCGGCTTCATCGATGAGTCATTGATGAACTGTCTAAACACCGAACATTCACCGTTCACAGGCGATAAGATTGGGTCTAGGACTGGGGCGCTACCAAGTAAGACGGTTCACTTTTCGGGATTTTTGCTTTCATTTTCGAGGCTTCATCGATGAGTCATTGAAAATGAACCGTGTAAACACCGACCGTTCGCCATTCACAGGCGATTTTGGCTCCGCGACGAAAGGTTTGCTTGTATCGTACATCGTTTATCGCAAAAATTAATGATGAACTGCACTGTCTAATTTGGGCTTAATGTTCTCAAAGGTTCTCATTCGTTCTCATTGGGCCAGCGTGGTAGTCTGTTCACGACCGACACTAGATGGCGCTGTCGCGTATTGAATCGCGTGCGAGGTGCCAGTCGGCCCAGATGTATATGGGCCGTATTTCTGTTTGTTGTTATTCTTTCTTTTCAGCTTTTCTTTTCAGCCAATATAGGTACTATTAGTTCAAACCGTGGTTTTATTTATGCCACGGTCCTAGATCGAGTAGAGTGGGAGTGCAGTGCAGTGCACAGTAAAGTGCATAGTTCAACATAATTTTGGTTCTTAACGAACCGGATTTTGGAATAGTGGTCGGTGACCACTCACCACGTACTCGAGTACGTGGTAGCAGACGCCGGCAGAGGGCGCTAAAAGCGGCGGTGGCCCGCGGCAGACGCCGGCAGAGGGCGCTAAAAGCGGCGGCGGCAGAGGGCGCTAGCAGCGGCGGCGGCAGACGCCGGCAGAGGGCGCTAGCAGCGGCGGCGGCAGAGGGCGCTAAAAGCGGCGGCGGCAGAGGGCGCTAAAAGCGGCGCCGGCAGAGGGCGCCAGCAGCGCGGATCGGTGTTAAGTGTGAGTGCAAATAGTGCGTGGAAAATTGTGAGTACTTTTTTATATATTAAAAGACTTAGACAATTTCCAACATCTTTGGACTTAGAAAATTTTCGATCGAAATTTAAAAGACTTGTAAAATTTTTCAACATCTTTGGGACTTAGAAAATTTTCGATCGAAATTTAAACCACTTAGAAAATTTTCAACATATTTTAGGACATAGAATTTTTTCACTCAAGTTTTATAAGGGTTTGACACTTATAAAATTTAAGAAATATTTTAAGTTTACAAGATTCTAGTACATTCAATTATCTTCATTGATAGAACACTTGTCAAATTTATTTAGTAACTAATTATAGTACAAATGGAAGGTCTACTGAATGTACAATTAGACCTACACAATTCAATCAAAAAGTGTTTAGTAAATTTTAAAAAGAGTCCAAAAGAAAGATTAAATAAGGAGTACATAGAAGTTCGAGCAGAAAATTTAGAACGAGATTGGGTATTGTTTAGAGCAAACCACACTAAGTTATACGAAATTTCAAAACCTGATGTCTTAGTAAACACTTCTTATGTGACCAACGAAGTTTATGATGTAACAGAAGAAAATTATTTAATGTGTAAAACGCTTATGAAAACATATTTAAATCAATTTGTATCGTCATCAGAAACTCAGCAACGAGCTGTCAAGTCAATCGGAAAGGATAGCGATAAGGTCGGCCAGCTTGTGAGATTACCCAAAATTACAATTCCTACTTTTTCGGGAAGCTATTCCGAATGGACAACCTTTCGCGATCTTTTCACGTCTTTAGTTCACAATAATAATGCTTTGGATAATGTACAAAAACTGCATTATTTGAAAACTCACTTGACGGGCGAGGCTGAGCAGTTAATCAGGCATACCCCAATCACTGATGCCAACTATAGTCAATGTTGGTCTCTACTAGAACAACGATACAACAATAGAAAGTATTTAGCTAATTGCATTTTTAAACGATTATTTGGAATTAAACGAATGAATATTGAATCAGCACCAGATTTGAAAGACCTCATAGACACCACCATTGATTGTATGAAAGCCTTAAAAAATATAAACATCGATGTCACCACATGGGACATCATAGTAATTCATATTGTTACGTTTAAACTTGACCCAGAAACACGAAAGAATTGGGAACTACATATTTCTAGTTCTGTAGATTCCAATGAATTACCAACCTTAAAACAATTTAAAGATTTTATAGAAAGTCGTTTTCGAGCATTAGAATTCGTAGATTCGAAAAAACCTTCAGTACAGCATACCAGTGGCTCTAGTTCAAAACCAAAGTCTTTTCTATCTTCAACTGCTTCAGGTATGCGCTGTGAATATTGTTCAGAGCAGCACAAATTGTGCTTTTGCAAAAAGTTTGCTGGTGAGGACATCGCAGTAAGACGTGACTTTGTGGCAAAGAATTCAATTTGCGTAAATTGTCTAGGGAGTAACCACACGTTTAATCAGTGCCAAAATCCTGGATTTTGTAGGATCTGTAAGAACCATACCAGACATCATTCCCTTTTGCACGACGAGAGCGAGAGCACGGCTACCAGTTCAACGGCAGAAAATCCTGTTGGGACTACTAGTACCTCAACTAGTAATCTAGCATTAGTCTCATGCCTTTCAACTCAAAGGATTTCCAGTTCAGGACAGGTTTTACTTCCTACGGCATTAGTGAATACCGAGTCCAAAACTGGTAAGAGTCACCTCCTCAGAGTTTTGTTAGATCAAGGATCGCAGGCCAGTTTAATAACTGAGGCTGCAGTCCAGCTGTTGCGTCTTAGGAAGACTCCTGTAAGTGGAATGATTACTGGTCTAGGAGGAAACAAAACGATTACATCCAAACATATAGTCACAATCAAATTAAGATCGAGGATAAACAATAAAGCTAATATACAGGTCACAGCCTATGTGCTGAAAAATATTACAACATTATTACCAGAACGTCAAGTGCATAATACCGACTGGAGAGAATTACAAAATTTACAGTTAGCAGATCCCCAATTCAGTACACCTAAGGTGGTTGATATATTGTTAGGTGCTAATATCTACAGTCAAATATTACAAGAGGGCATAAAGAAGAGCCAAGATGGGAACCTCATTGCACAAAGAACAACTTTAGGCTGGATTTTGTCTGGTACACTTAACGAAAATCATAACAAGATCAACGAGGGCACACAAAATATATCTGTCATGCATGCACAGGTCACTGAAACTGATAATTTAAAGCAGTTTTGGAAATCAGAAGAAGGAAAATATAGTACAAAAGCAACATGCAGAGAAGAAAGGCAAAAGCTTTCAAAAATATTAGTAAACAAAACAAAAAGGACAGCTGAAGGTAACAACATCTTGAAGTTGCCATTGCAGGTCAATCAACCTGTAACCAAATTAAAGCCATTAAACAAGAGACTATCGAAGAATTTAGATCTGAAACATACAGAAAATCAATTAAATAAAGAATTACAATTAGAACACATAAAACAGATACAGATCATAGAGGACAGAAAAAAGCAAGACTTCAACTACTTACCACATCAAGCAATCGTAAGAAACGATGAGACTACTTCCAAAGGGAGAATTTTCAACGCTGCAAGCAAAATTAACTTAGGAGTCCCGTTGAAAATAGAACCTAAATTACAAGCAGATTTAAATCGTAAAATACTAAGCCCAAAAGTGCAACCCAACGATTTGACAGCTGATAAAATTAAATCGTTTCCGCAGATCAGCAACAAGGAAGAGGACACTATGTTTCAACACAATATTGTCAAACATCCAAGCTCTGTAACAGAAATTATGTGTTAATAATAAATACAATTTAAACAATTAAAAAGCCCTTTCAAATATCATAAAGCAAGTAAAAAATAGGACATATAAAAACAAAAAGATCAACTAGAACAAAAATAAATACAAGAGCAACAGAACATTGAGAACAAATAGGACAAATAGTACAAAAGGAAAAACAAGGACAAATAGAACAACTAGAAGAACAAATTGGAAAATTAGTGCAAATAAGACAACAAGGACAAAAGGATATAGAACAAAAATATAAAAAAAAAAAAAAGCAAACCTAGAACAAGACATAAAACCAAGGCTAAGGCTAGAACTCACCTGACACCGAAGCGAAGATCGGCTGAGACGCTCGATGAATCTCCCGAAGCTGACGTCTGGACCTGAAACATAAAGAACAACATTATCAATTATAGTATTTAAATTTTAATCAAAGTATTGAATATTTATTTAAACTTCTGATTAGTGAAATTGTAGCAAAATTTAAAAGCATTTACTTACCATGAAGAGCTGCAACAACTTACTAATATTCACTTCCCGGTATTTTAAACACTTCGAAGACGGACGCGATGCATCAATTTGAATATAGTACAATACAAATACTCAACTAGAGTTAACAGTTCATATTTTCTTCATCAAATCGTTACATAAAAGAGTCAAAGTTCATTAAGGAGAAATGAAACAAGAAAGTACGGAGACAATAATTTAATACAAAAATGGTTGAAGGACAAAAATTGCTTACAATCTAAAATTAGTAAATTAATACAGCCCATATCTGGAGACAGTTCAGATCCCAATGACTCTCTACCGTTTACCGGTATTTGTAAGATCCGCAGGGCCACTGATAGCTGCATAAAAGGTTAATAATTCTTAACTTAAGTCCAATGTAGGTATACCGACAAGTTTGTAATTCATTCAAAGTGTGTAGTCACCAATCTACTCAATGTCAACTATTTCTGTATTGAAAGATCAAAATTTAACAATGTATGTATTTATAAATAAGTCAATAAAGAAATGTAATAGTTTAAGTTTATATTATGTTAAATTCAAATTTTGTTAGTTCATCTAGTATTGTATGGACCATTGTCATTCAATTTCAAAAGTTCAACTCATCTATTTATATTTAATTTAGTGCAAAATTCAACTTGTAAGATCACCCACCAAGAACATAGGCACGGTGGGCGGTAATAGCAATTATCAAATTATTAAGGACATTTCTCACTAAATGTCCTTGGTGGGCGGTATGTTCACGACCGACACTAGATGGCGCTGTCGCGTATTGAATCGCGTGCGAGGTGCCAGTCGGCCCAGATGTATATGGGCCGTATTTCTGTTTGTTGTTATTCTTTCTTTTCAGCTTTTCTTTTCAGCCAATATAGGTACTATTAGTTCAAACCGTGGTTTTATTTATGCCACGGTCCTAGATCGAGTAGAGTGGGAGTGCAGTGCAGTGCACAGTAAAGTGCATAGTTCAACATAGTCTATATGCTATCCTATTAATATTATAAATGCGAAAGTTTGGATGTATGGACGTATGGATGGATGTTTGTTACTCAATCACGCCGCAACGACTGAACCGATCAGATTGGGCACAGAGATAGATTAAGTCTGAAATAACGCATAGGCTGCTTTTTACCCCGGAAAATAAGAGAGTTCCCGCGGGAATCCAAAAATCCTCAATCCACGCGAACGAACTAGTAATTCATATAAAAAAAAACCTTCTCTGATAGGAGACCTGCGCGTAGTGAGGCGTTGATAAGTTGTTGATGATGATTTCTTTAAGGTGGTAAGGCCCCTGATCGACAAAAAAGTCGCACGGTGTGGACTCGCCCTAGAAGCTTTATAACAAAATACGACGGGATGTGGCTGGAAATATAGCACGCGTCACCAATTTGCCCGAGTTAATTTATGTGATGGCTTCTACAAATCGCATCTGTTTTTGATTTATATTTCAATTTTACCTCTCTAGGGTTGCCATAAAAATCTGCTTTCGACAAAAATCGGCAGTAGGTAAGTATTTAACACAATACTAGTTGATGCTTACGACTTCGCTCGCGTGGATTTAGAATCCCGTATTAAAAATCCCGCGGGAACTCTTTTATCTTCCGGGTTTGTTTGTTTGTTAGTTTCTCCTTCGATCACGCCGCAATAGAGTTACGGATCGACGTGATTTTTTGCATGGGTATAATTGGGGACCTGAAGAGTGACATAGGCTACTTTTTATCCCGGAAAATTAAAGAGTTCCCGAGGGATTTTAAAAACTAAATCCACGCAGAAGAAGTTGCGGGCATCAGCTAGTTAAAAATAAAAATTAAAGGGGGCTGCCCTACCAGAAAAATGTTTTTTTCCGGCGTTCTTTGGTACGGAACCTTTCTTATGCGAGTCTAACTCTCACTTCACTGGTTATTCTAGTTATATCCATGAAACTGTGTATTTTGTCTTCGAAATAAAAATAAAGAAGTTCGTATTTCACAGTATTTAAAATTACAACCCAGAACTAATACCAGGGCGGACGAAGTGGCAGGGATAAAAGTTGGTTAACATTAAAGACAACGTACAGTCCTATAACGATTTGGGTTAGTTAAGACAACGGGCTTACGCCGATGTCTCCGAGCCTTATTTGTATAATTTATTCATAAGTCTGGCGAAACAATGACAAGCTCCTTCGATGCGGAAACATAAATTACTCGAACATCCTTTAACTTCACCAACAGAGGAAGATTAGAGGAACATAAGTATGAATTTTTGAAACTTTGTCGTAGCCGTTTAAGAGAAAATTTGAACCAAGTAAAATGTAAACGTTAGTTAGACACCAAAAATCGGCGTCGGAAGTTAAAAACCTAACTCCACTATAAAGTTATTACTAACATAAGTTCATCTCAAATAAAGCAATGTTACTTCTTGGCCGTTTCTTTAGTTGCTGGGTGTAAAAAAAGTAAAAAATATATAGGTACATAATAAGTTTTTAATCCGAAGTGGTGATAATGATGTGCTTACTATGCCAGTAAATGCGAAAGTATGTTCGTTTGTTGATTTGTCCTTCCATCACGCAGCAACGGAGCAACAGACGTGATTTATGGAGGACCTGGAGCGTGACTTAGGCTACTTTTTATCCCGATAGAACAAAAGGTTCCCGCGGGATAATAAAAACATAACTTCACGCGAACGAAGTCGGAGGCAAAAGCCAGTTATAGAAATACTAGATGATGCCCGCGTATTCCGTATGCGTGGATATATGCGTGGTTTTTGATTCTCGCGGGAACTCTTATTTTCCGGGATAAATGCCTATGTGCTATTTCAGACTATAATCTATCTCTGTGCCAAACAGCCAAATCGGTTCAGTCGTTGCGACGTGATTGAGTACCAAACATACAAACTTTCGCATCTATAATATTAATAGGATAATAAAATAATAATAATTATAATAATAGGAAAAAGGATAATAAAATAATAGGAAGCGCGACTGCCCCGGAGCGGTGGTTTTGTCTAAAAATGATTGCATCAGTGTGACGGTCGCTGACGCAATCATTTTTAGTAAATCCCACTGCAGGATTAAAAAAAAATCTTTCAATATAAACTGTAGGTATGTTATTTTTAGCCGTGTTCCACGTATGTCATCCCGATCCGAGCTGCTCTTTAAAAACACTGTCAAATCGAGTTAAAAGCAATACGCGTGCTAATGGAAAATGGCTTAGCGGCCGCGTCGATTCGGTAATGGAAAATCACAATAACGGGATTATACGAGTATGAAAATCTATCACATATTTATTCATTTATTTATTACAATTTACGTCATAAACTTAAAAACTAATATAGAAAGGACATGTACAAGGACATCTTATCGCTACAAAATGTGGATTTCTTTCAGATGCCCTAGGTGTGAGAACAATAATTATTGATGACAAGAGATGCTTTTAGTAGGTACAGAAACGACAAGAGACTATAAACAAAATTAATTAATAAAGTGAAACGAATAAATAATAAAAAAAATTGAAAACAACGACTGCCCAGCCAAAAAACGAACTAAATAGTTAAAAATAAGTTGTATTAGTTAGTCTGTATATTATGTAAAAGCGAAAATTCACTTTTTTACGCGTTAACTAAACAAATAAATAAAATTGTCATCGCAGTTTTGCAGAACACATGAGGTTAATGCTTATCTAATAAACTAACTTTTACCCGCGGCTTCGCTCACGTTAATTTCGATTTTTTAAACCCCTATTTTACTTCCTTCAGAGTTGAATTTTTAGAAATCCTTTCTTAGCGGATGCCTACGTCATCATAGTTATCTGTATGCCAAACAACCCTATCTGCAAAGTGATTTGAGCACAGTCCGTTGATAGATCAAGTAAGTACTCTAATTTTATTTATAGGTATGCCACTTCATTTATAGGTATGCCACTTCATAAATGCATGTGTTTCGAAGGAAGGTAACCAATTAGTGAGGCAATCCGGTTTGGTTAAAACTAATAAGGATCTACTATTAAGATCACTGCCTTATACGATGCAATGGATTTGGATCGCAGGCGGCTTGATTAAAGGGATAAACATTATATGCCTCAGTTTCACTATGTTTATGGTCACAAGATTAGACCATCTATGGGCCTAAATCTACAACACTAAAATATTTTAAATACCTAAGAGTGCATAATACAGAAAAAGAACTTCAAGTAAATTGGAAGAAAGTCTACCGGGCCATTATTGGGCCTTATTGAAATTATATAGAAAAACGTAGGCAGCGAGAAATTCAAAGAACAACAGAGCGGAAAAAGTAGAAACAGGTGCTGATTATTTATTTATTATCACTAGAAATCTCTAATGCTGAGATCTATAGAGCGTGTTTTGTAGCATAGTTTTGTTACCTAAGCAACAAGCTCTTGCTTGTTGCTTAGGTAACAAAACTATGCTACATACAGTGCTATATACAGTGTTTCCGCAATGAAATTTCAAAAATGCAAACGTAGGTACAAACTTCAATACATGTTAAGACGGGCAGACAAAGCAGCCCCATTCCCGTGCACCCGTTCACGAGCATGACGCATGCGGGGATCCAGCCGTTGCTTTCCAATTGGAAAAGTAAACGGCTTTATCTTTAGCCTCTTTACACCACAAACTTGACGTCGTAGAATATCATGCCCGACGTAAATCAACATTGTTTTCAATTTTTCTTTTTTTCACGGAGTGGAGACTCCTAAATGGAATTATGTTTAGATACTTACAGTTTTTTTACTGAAACGCCTCAAGCCAAAACTAATTAGCGACCGAGCGTCCAGGTGGACTTATAATATAATCCGGTGTTGTTTTTTTTTATTTTCTGGGAAATCCTAAGCTTTTTGTTTTTGTTTGTCCTTTATTTGCATTTTACGTAAAATTAAATAAGTACTTACTTTCAACTTCAATTTTATTAATCCTACTCAAACTACTTACTTAAATTAAAATTACTTTGAGTAGATACCAGCGAGCTCTTTTATAGTTAACTCGCTTTTGGGCGCGACTTCGTCCGCGTGGAGTTCGACTTTTAAAATGCTTCAAGTTTCCTTTGTTTTTTTTTGAAAAAAAAAAACAAATCGGTCGAGGCGTATCTACTCAAGTATCTTTCATAAACCTAACAATGATATATTTGTAAAGAAGGAGGTACAATAAAAACTCCTTAGAAATAAGCTAATAAGCACGGCCTTTTCAAATTATATGTTCATTTAGAAAGTGTGTTTATAAATAAAATAGACATATAACATAAATATTAAGGAAACGTAGAATGTTTGCACAAAAGTCGAGTGAGTCAGCCCTTTTGTAACCTGAAGAGGCAATTAAGTCCTCGCTTAATTGTCTCTTGAGTCTTCTGGAGCGTAATGCACCCAGCCGCAGGAAGTGCTATGTATAGTTGATATTTTTTGTGAGAGAAGTTTGGCCCAGTTGTGACAGCGCATATCAAACGATTACGCTGGTTAAGCAACGTTAGCCCCCGTCGGTAGCAGGATGGGTAACAATAAGTCAGGAACTTTAATTCAGAACAAATTGCACGCAAAAGTGGCCCTATTTTAAACCAAAACGTCGTATGATTCAAAATACATATCACTTATATTTGACGTGTACGAGTACTCACTTTTCCGACTAACGACGCGCTCGACACCACACGACTATGGTTGGGTCATTTTTTTAACGCATTTACATTTCCTGACTTGTATTTAGTTTTAAAAAACCCGCGGGAACTCTTTGTATTTAATCGACCGATGAATTCTCACGTTTATTAGAGTCTGGGAAAATTGCAGTGTAAGTAACAAAAGGTACTAGACCAGACCACAATCTAATAAACCGGTCAGCCCGATAAGTCATTAGTCCTCAAAGGGAACGTCAAACATGTCGGAAGAGGCGACATGTCCACAAATGGACGGGTTTATTTGGGTCAGTCCTCAATCAATGTCATACCACCACAACGCCGGTCATGAGTACGAGAGAGATTGAGCCGTATTGATTACGATTAACGATCGGGCTTGATAGAATTAAAATCTCATACTACCCTCACACCTAATTTCACTCCTAATGGTTGCCTGGTAGAGATTGCTCTGTAAGCAATAAGGACGCCTTTGCATGCGTAGTTTTAAGATGTATTAAATTTTGTTTCTTTCTTGTGTGCAATAAAGTTTTTATCTATCTATCTCTTTTTGTGGATAGTCTTGTAAAAGTTAAATTAAAAAAAAATCATTACTTAGGAAAAATATAACATTAAATTCTACTAAAGTAGAAATGAAAACAAAATCTTAATTAAATATCTGAATTTATAAAAGGCAAAGGTGACTGACTGACTGACTGACTGACTGACTGATCTATCAACGTACAGCTCAAACCACTAGACGGATCGGGCTGAAAGACATAAAGATAGGCAGCTACACGTAAGCATCCGCTAAGAAAGGATTTTTGAAAATTCAGCTGCTACAGTCTGATTTTTAATTCCGTGGAATTCTGACGTATCTTAATGTTACCAGAGATTTAAAAAATCCCACAAAAAAGATAATAAATTGAAACTTATACAAATAAAAATCAATGGCATGTAATTAAACGAGCTTCTATTTAATACCATTATTGGCTTCTAAATTACTAAGTCAGCTTCAACTAGTGAGCCTCTAAAAAATATAATTTTAGCATCTATATTTATAACTTAGCTTCAAACCGTGAACTCCTAAAATACTTAAATATTAGCATCAAATAATACACCAAATCTTCAACCACATTTTTAATTTTTTTTTTTTTGTGAGAAAAATGAAATAAAAAAAATGTTTCTAACTAGATAAAAAAACGTTTTTTTTTTGATAAAATGAAATTAAAAAAATGATTGTTTTTAAATTTAACTCAAGATAAATACCTACACATAACATTATAACATTTTTGAAAAAAAAAAAAAAAAATTTTTTTTCAACTTTTTTTTTAGTTTTAGGTAGGTTTACGATCCCAACAGAACCTAAGTGCCCGGCCTTCGGCCGGGCACCTGAATATTCATGTATAACCCTAACCTAACCTAACTTTAGTTTAAAGAAAAAATTATACAAAAATAATTGCAATATTAACACACTAACAACAGAACAACAAAAAAAACAAATGCATGTTTTGAATGGCGCTCTCTGATTGGTGCAAATAGCCATAACCAACGAGATCGTGCAAATTGCCAGTCGCATCCGTCTCACTCGCACCAACGAGATCGTGCAAATGGCCAGTCGTATCCATCTCACTCGCATCAAATCGTGCAGTGGCAGTGGACAATAATAAAAATAGTGGCTCTTTATTTGATGCTTTCTTTGGAATATTTTGTGGCCATTGTGAAGAAGCCGAGTTAGTATATTAGAAGCTTCATCATTTTCCCGTTGCTGAGTTATTAAATTAGAAGCTAGGTTTTGATGCCAAAAAATAAATTTTGTTGGTCGACTTATTATATTCCAAAATCAATGGCCGCACATAGATATATGACAAATGCCTGACAGATAGTTTGGGGTAAAATCGAACTACAGGTGGTAATAATGTTTTTCATACAAATAACTCGCTCTATTTATAAAATGACATCTGTCAGAATTCCACCGAATTAAAAATCAGACTATAAGGGGGTAAAATATGGGTTTGAAAAATCAAACTTAACGTGAGCGAAGTGGGCAAAAGCTAGTTAAAAATTAAAATGAATAAAAAAATATCATCTAATCTAAATCTAGAACAAGGAAATGTGCCCAAAACGTTGGCTGCGTTACCCCGCTGAATGGCCAAGCTTATATGTTGGCCGCGATAACTACCAGCCCTCGGATTACTTAGCGTCCACTATCTGTCCATCGGTCTGTAAGCGGGCTGTAATTAATTAATGTAATTTAATTAGTATGTATGGATGGATTATCATCAAATTTATTTTCACTCACCAACCGGATTCCTATAACGACCTTCGTCAAAAAATATTGAAGGGTTATATTATGCCACAATATTTATTCGCCGCGAAAATTTCAAGTGTTTGTCTCAGCACTATGGATACATTGAGGGAGTCGTGTTCTACTTATGTGAAGGGCACTCTTCAGCAGAACAAAAGCCTGTTCAGTTTCCACTATAGCTACATATAATGGCGATGCCGATGTAAAGAGTATTGATTTGTTGTCGTCATAGTCGTCTACCAATAGATGCCCATTGTCCACAGCTGGGCAAAGTTTCTTATAAGCACTTCCACACTGCGTGATTTTGCGCCGCTTTTATACAACGGTTCCTTGCCAATCGTTCGATATCATTCTTTCACTTAATAATCTGCCAAACTTTGTTTTCCGATGGGAGGCCGCTAGTTCAGCAATTTGGGATTCCACGGTTCTTCGAATTATGTAATCCATGTTTGCAACCCACAGAGCTATATGGATGGCTCGGGCTTTTTCTACGGAACTCCTCATTTCTGATTTGATTGCCTCAGAGTAAAGCATCTGATTACTCTCCGATCGTATCAGGTTTCCGTACCATCGGATATGAAGGTCATTACCGCGATTAGCGGTATGGGTTGAGTGTACACTGCCATACACATTCCAAGTTAGTCCGCTACGATCTTAGAATGCATCGTCCCTTACCATCAGATGAGATCGCAGTCAAGGACTATCTTGTCGTTGAATAAAAAAAAAAGGTTTATTTATCTATATATATAAAAATGAATCCCTATTTCCTTGGTCATCGCATCACGCGTGAACGGCTGGACCGATTTCGCTAATTCTTTTTTTAATGTGTTTGTTATTGTTAGGAGAAGGTTCTTATGAAAGAAAAAATTAAGAAAATTGCGCGGAAAATTAGAAAATTTAAGAAATATTAACCACCATATTAAATTATTTCTAATGTAACCGCTTTTACAATTCAAACTTTTTTGATGTAACCTTATGGCGTTTGACATAACATTGACAGAATGCGTGCTGCCAATTTCGTCAAAGAGGATGTAAAAAAACTTAAGACAGGACAACGTCTGTCGGGTCCGCTAGTTTATAATAATTTTGAAGCTTCGACCCTGTACTTGTTAAAGAGAGCGAGGTCGGCCGAGAAGATGGACCGGCGAAACACGAGTAATAAAAGTGACAGGGAATAAAGTTTAGCGCGTGACAGGAATTGAATGGCTTGTTTCGAAAAGGGTAAGGTTAGATTTTTTATTAACTCTTTTTAACTTCACAATGGCGATGGCTTGTAAAATGTAGGTTTATGTCGGAGTTTAAGTCCCAGGCCTCTATGGAGTTATGTGCAATTTAAGCAAATGAATTTCACTTGCTATAACGTCGCGTTTACACGATGAAATTAGTTGCATGACACTAGTGTCATCCAAAAATCGTGCGGCGCACGAAACTAATTTGCTTTCGTGAAATTAATGCATGCATCATAAAATTAGAGGTTAACACGCGAAATTGTTGATTAAACTAATTTCATGCCACTAATTTCGTAATGTAAATTCGAACTAACAGTAAAGCAGTATCGTGAGGAAAGCTCTTAATAATGCCCTCAAAATATGTATTTCAAACATACAATCTCATAAACATACTGATATACTCATCAAGTTTAAATAAAAAGTTTAAAAATAAATCAATAAAATAAATATTGATATTTAATTTAATTTTCAGATGAAAAAAACTAAATATCAATCATAAAATATAATGAACAGTCGTCTTCAATTTGTAGTATAATGTTTTATCACTGCATTTGCACTCTCCATCACTAGAATATGAATACATACCTAAGTACTCTCCTAAGGTTTCTTAACGTAACTTAATTTCGCATCGTTATGAATTGAATAAATCGGGCGATTGTTTGTTCAACGAGGTACCTACCCATTATGTCCGCCGGCAGTTCGTTAGTCCGACTAACAATAACCGCACACCGTGCCCGACTTCGATTCATTATTCTACCGTCAAAGTTTCATTAAGACATACCTTTCGCTCCTATAAATTATTAATTAATCGATCATGATTGAATCTTTTCGTTTCAATGGATATTTTATTGCCAATATGTCGCTGTTCGCCATAATTAATTCAGTACGTCGCCGCGTCGTCTCAACCCACCACTGGGCAAGAGTGTCCTTTCAGAATGAGAAGGGTTCACTGACCTCTAAATTAAATCACGCCATTTTGGATTTGATTGAACCCATTTTAGCGCTGTAACCACTATGCAGATATACCTCTATAATTAATCTACATTGTTGTTGTTGTATGATTGCATACGTTAATTGTAGAGGTCGGCACGCCATTTGCAATATTATTAATTCTATAGACACTCGTACGTCAAATGTGGCGCTTTAAATATTAATCCTTATTTGCTGTCATTTGTATTGGGATAGAACGAATTTGACTTCGACGAATTTGAGCGTCGCCTAAGCTTAGGTAGCCCGCAAAAAGAATTTAGTAAGGGATCTAGGTGTATTCATAGATAGTAAACTTACATTTCGGGATCACTATGACCATATAACTAAAAAAGCTAATCAAATGCTGGGCTTTGTGTTGAGAAACAGTAGAGATTTCAAAAAACCTAAAAGTGTTTTGTCTGTATATAATTGTTTTGTGAGGAGCGTAGTTGAATATGCATCTGTCATCTGGTCGCCTTATTATTCCGTTCACTCGGATCGTATAGAGCGAGTTCAACGACGTTGCCTCCGAACTTTGTCTTGGCGTATTGGTCAGTATCGCTCATTGAGTAGTTATGCACTTAGGTTAGAATACTTTAAGGTAAAATCTTTGAGAGTTCGGAGAGACATTTCATTGTTGAGATACTTACACAAAATTTTGCACTCATATATTGACTCCCCTGTGCTACTATCTTTAATTAATATCAATATTAGGCATCCCATGAAGATTAGCCGTTGTCCCAAGAAATGTAAAACCTTCGTACTTAATGTATATAAAAATAACACATCTTACTATAACCCAGTGGTTAGAATGTGCCGTTTGTACAACGAGCTGGTGTCCTCTAGTAATAGTAATATTGATATTTTTAATAATAATTCTGCTGCTTTTGTCAGGTCACTCGCCAGCTGCGATGCTTTGTGATTTGTATAATATTCTGTAGTACCTACGTGTATCTTGTTTTTGATTGTCTTGTTTGTTCTTACTCTTTTTTTAAATATCCAACCTTAAAATTATATCCATAATTACCTACAATTTGCAATAGTTTATAAGTATGTTTTTGTTTAAGTTCAAATTTCTTTTAGTTTTAAATGACACGTCCGACTATCTGCTGCTTATGTAGACACATTGTTGTGGAAAGTGGCTAGCTTATAATCATGGCTGTATTATATTTGTTTTGTATTGTCATTATCTGTTGTGTGTCTGAATAAATAAAAAAAAATAAAAAAATAAAAGTTAGGGAACGTTTGTGAAAACAAATAGCTTACCGCGCTAATAACGTAGCGTCCATGAGCTGCGGTTGCCGCGCGTCGACGACGACGACGTGCGGCGGCCGCGCGTCCGCGTCGCGGCGGAACGCGTCCAGCGCCTCCCTCGCACCGCGGACCGCGCGCGCCTCGCCGCCCGCCCGCGCGGCTGCGTTGCACGCCGCTGCACACACGCGCGACGCACGCTCCGGGAACACGCATAACAGCTGGAGAAAACATATTCTATTACAGATTGTACGACTTTATGTCGGCCGTCACGGGATATCAACATCAACGTCATGGGCAACCCATTAACGTCGCACTACTGAGTGCAGCTCTCCTCTCAGAGAGGGTTATAGGTCATAGACCACGCTGGTCTAATGCGAATTTTTTTGACGTCACACAGCTTTGGAAATATTATAGTGAACTCTCAGGCGTGCAGGTTTCCTCACGATGTGATATTTAATCGCTTAAACGCACATAACTCCGCAAAGCCAGAGGTGTCCGGGATCGAACCTGTGACCCCCGAATAGGAGACCGCAGTTCTAACCATTAGGCTGTCTCTGCTCCAAGATTTGACTAACTCTAGCGCGAAATAACGAAATTTCCGAACGAGCTCAAAGTCGTTGATTGGTGGATGCTGACAGGCAAACCAATAAAAGCTTAACTAATATAAAGCTAATATCAAGCTTAGCTCATATTAAAAAAATATTGCATACCTACCTCTAAGGGTTCCGGAGGCGCGTAGAGGAGGGCAGACGGGATGTGTGAGGGGGGCGGCGACCTGTTCTGCAAAGAGAAAACTCTGTGTAATACGTATCAACATGTCGTCATTTTAAAAATCCCTCTTTTTTTTGGGATGAAAAGCTTAACAGTGTGCAGAAGCTCACAATCGTGGTCGAGAACTTTTGACGCTTTTAAGCCGAATTTACACTGCGAAATTAGTAGCATAACATTATTCATGATATTAATTTCAGCAATTTCACTTCTAATTTCATGAAAATAGTTTTGTCCTTTGCATAATTTTTGAACGGAACTTGTGTCGTGAAACTAGCTTCATCGTGTAAACGCGACGGGAAATTAGTGTCGCAAAAGCATTTATACCGTGTGGACGTGTGCAACTAGACTGTACATGTGAAGACAATTTTTACGTATTAAAAATGACACGACTTTGCCGTTAGGGCTGTACCTGTACCCTATTAGCTACATCCTCTTTTTGATTCTATACGTTAGCATCTGTATAACAAAATTGTGCATTGCAATTAAAAGCTTTGACGCTGATTGTGCCATGACCTCAGAGATACTGTAGATTTTGCGACACTAAATTTTACTTCAAACACCTTTCAGGTGTGTTAAAATTAGTTGCACGAAATTAATCTCAACATGCGTGAAAATGGTTTCGTAATGCTTTACACGATCTAAGAGTACCATATGGACCCTATATGCTCGAAGCTTGCGAAAGTTCAATTCCATTCCCTCTGAATGAGTAAAATCGTGGACTTTGTGGTATAATCCGATACGAGAGTGGCACTTTCGTCCGCACGTATTTCGCCGAAAAAATTACCATATTCGTGACACTGCGGTATGGCTGCGTGCTTTTATAAGTGCAGTGAGGCTTTTAACATTCCCAATTCGTTTAAACCCCCTTCCGATTACCCAGAATTAATTAATTATACTATACATTGCATTCGCATATCTGGTGCTTCTTATTGACTTCTATAATCTTGTATAATCTGTAATATGAATATTGTTTTGATCGCAAAGTGCAATAATTAAAATTATTAAATACTAGCTGATGCTCGCGACTTCGTTCGCGTGGAATTAGATTTCAAGATCCCGCGGGAACTATATTTTTTTTCGGGACAAAAAGTAGCTTATGTTTTAAACCAAGGTACAGTCTATCTTCATTTTAAATTTCATCCAAATCGGTCAAGTAGTTTTTGAGTTTATTCATTACAAACATACACACAAAAATACAAATCTTTCCTCTTTATAATAGTAGTGTAGATAAAGTTGTTGCATTAGTTGACGGACAGCTATTGCACTGCATACCAACTGCAAAATGACAGTTTTGATGCAGTTCTACTGCAGTTGGTATAACTGTATCACAACTGCCAACTGACTGCGCAGTCCGTTGAAAAAAAAATACAGTACGCCAACTGCACGTGGACTCTACAGTCGGTTGGCAGATGCAATGCAATTATGTCAACTGCATCAGATCTGCCTGTCTAATGTCTAAACACTTAGTTCAACCGACTTCAAAAAAACTGGCCAAGTGCAAGTCATACTCGCACACTGAGGGTTCCGTACCGTGCGAATGAATTACTAGGTGACCAGCTTAGTGGTGGTTTTTAATAATTATATTACTGGAGATGACTCTCGAACTTTTGTATTAAAATACGCTTTGAAAATTTATTGAGTTGAACTAGAATTTGAAATTTTTACAGAATTAAGAGGCCCTATACTTTTGTATTCAGTATCAACTTAGTACCTCAAACTGTTTCTGAGAAAAGAGGCCTCGACACATTGACAGACGGACAAAAAAATGATCCTGGAAAAATTATCTCAATATCGCGCCTTATTAAAACTCAAAAGGGTCTTTTTCCGTACCATGTAGAAGAATTAACATCGGTGAAGTTTTTGTATAAACTCATAATTTTTAGAGACGCGAAGTTTTTGTTAAAATTCATAATCTTTAGAGACCATTAAATTCCTTATAACGTTAAAAAGGACCTGCACCTTAATCATATAAACAGAACCTTTCAAACACGATAATTTCGACCTATACGTAGAATAGAGTTATATATGATTATGGCACAAAATTTTTTTATTGCATTTTTAAGCCTAAAAAGATCTCTAATATTTACTAGTGAAATCAAAATTTTAAAAAGTTATGTAGATCCAAAGATACCAGTCGAATAAAGGTACATGTAGTTTATTTGCCCCAAAGAAGAAGGACCCGACAGCACAAGTGTCAGTATTCATTGTCCTGATCAGCGCAAACGGAGGGTCACATCTGCAGTTGTATTCATGTTCTCCGAAATGATAGTGTGCCCACGCTCGCACTTTTATCAGCTATTTTCGTGTTAATTTTGTTATTATTTTTTACTATATGTGCTCAAAATTAAAAATACACGCTCAAAACATATGATCTTCCCTTCGTTAAAGCCAAAAAAAATTGAATATAGTAATACGACAAATGCCGTGGAGATAAAAAAAAATGGAAAATTGGATGTTCCAGGTAAGTGAATGGAATTTTCTTTCTTCAGCTTTGTAATTATAATTCATAGATTGCTCTTAGATAGTTGTATATAATAATTTTTACATATATATATTTTTAAAGCTAAATAATTAAGTTAAACGGTTTCACATTCATATAGAACATTATACCTCGGAATGTTAGATTTTACTACAAAAAACAATCAAAAAAAGAAATATCAATTCATTACACCTATTAAACATTAATTCATACATTTTAATAAGTAATCAATAATATTAATTATTTTACCGTACTACTTTATTATTCGGAAATCATGTAAAATATATCGGAACAATGTGCACAAGTTACTTTGTTCGAGGGAAATTATTTTGAAATTATGAGGTATATGTGTAAATGTTATTTTATTCTTGGTTTGACATTGAGATATATATCCTTTTTCAACTGAAAACTACCATAAAAGTCTAAAATTAATAATTTTTTTTATGTTAAGTATTTATAAAAAAACTACATAAAACTATTTAGACCTGTTTTCTGTAGTTAATTGCTTTAACGTTTTAATGATGTTAATTTTTGTTTTCAGAAAATGGCAGTGTCAATAGTGGAGCTTGTACAATAACAGCACTACCACAGGGAGCTGAAAAAATTAGGCAAGAGGTCCCTGATATATGGGAAGATTGATATATCAGATGGAACTGTAAGAGACAGTCGATTATCTATACTGCAGCCGGCATATAATGATAAATACCAGTTTTTGCTACTGACAAAACTAGCCATAAGGCTGCACCATGTTGCTGAAAATTCTATAAAAGATAATAAATAATGTCTACCGTCGCCTGCAATTGCAACAACTAGACCTAACACTTTTAACTCGGTCCAACTTTGAAAATTCCCCTGCTGTTAGCTTTGGGAATTTGTCTTAAATATCATCACCAAAATGTGTACCGACTCCCATGCCTTCTCCGTTAATACGCATAAATTGTCGTGATGCCTTTTATTCTAACCACTATGATGATCACTGGACGCAATCACCATCTACAACTAACTCTTACAGTGCGCCTAACGACTCTAGAGATGATGATGTGCCGCATCTTCTTTACAAATTCATTATTTTGATTGATTTAAAATTTTCATTTTGCGCGGTACCCAGTGGATCTCTGCCACCACAATATTATTTTCTTCGTGATTTAAAATATCTATTCAATTAAAATATTAATAATATAGACATAAATAACTTAGATATGTTACACGTTGCGATCGGCAACGTAACGATCACATCCGCGGCAGGCTCAGTGTCCGTGACATAGGAGATAAGCTGCAAGAAGCCCGTCTAAGATGGTATGGTCATGTAGCACGGAAACCACAAAGCTACGTCGGCAATAGATGTCTTAACATCGCCGTCCCTGAAGCTAAATCTCGCGGCCGTCCAAGAAAGCGCTGGCTGGACCTCGTAGGCGCCGATATGAGAGCCAATAAATTAAGAAAATTGGATGCACAAGACCGGGAAAAGTGGGCAAAAGCATGCCGGAAAGCGGACCCCACCTAGTGAAATAACGCTCAGTCGAAGAAGAACTTAGATATGATTGATTTCTTATTGATTGCCAATAATAAATCGCACAGAAAAATTGTGGAAAATAGAGAAAATGTTTTTAAATCTTTTTGTTTGCCAATATTCGGTTGTACTATTTTTAAAACTCCTGAAAGAACTTATATATTGTCCTTGTAGCAATTTTATTTCGTTGGTTTTATTCGAGTTTTCTATAATAGGATTATTATTAATGCTAAATAATTCCTAATACGTTATTTATGTTTATGTTTTATGTTAGTTATTTATTAGTTTCATTTTGAGGTTTCTATAGTAGGATTATTAATACATTCTACTTACATATTTACATAATAGTTCCTAAATTTAATTTCCTAAATATATAAAAGGATAAGGTGACTAATTGACTGACTGACTCATCATCATCACATTGCTCAAAACACTGGATGGATCGGGCTGAAAGACATACAGATAGCTATTATGACGTAGGCATCCGCTAAGAAAGAATTTTTGAAAATTCAACCCCTAAGGGGGTAAAATAGGGGATTGAAAAATCGAACTTAATGTGAGCAAAGTTGCAGGCAAAAGCTAGTATTACCTATATAAAATACAAGGTACTTTCAGCTATTTTATTATTAATTTTTACATTTTTTTGTAAGACAATTTTATAGTAGGTACATGCTTAGTAATTAAAAAATTAGTCAAATTATGTTGAATTTTTTTTACTAATAAATGTGTTATTATGAAATAAGAAACACTGTTTATTTTGTATTTATATTTCATCCTTTACAGCAAATAAGACCGTTTGAAGATTAGTATTTCCATAAAAAAAAAGTTATAAATAGACACGGTACGAACACTTTTCCCAAGTATAAGGTTACATATACATATAGAACATGGAGACATCCGCAAAAAATCGTCACATATGCATATGGAAACACCTAAATTCCAAATTATGGGTTTTGCATTGAGTTTATTGATAGTAATCAATGCATAATAATGTTCCAAAAGTATACTATGAGAATCAATTCTCTAGAAAAATAACGAAAAAAGTTACAGGCAAGACAAACTTCAAATCGCTCTCCTGTAAAGTAGGGATTTTGCAGAAGTAACTCTATTCTGCGTATAGGTCGATTTGGTTACATTCATTTCGTCAAAGCGAACTTGACCCAGTTTCAAGGATTTATGTTTTGCGGGATAGAAAGCGCGGCGTCGTATCACCCGGGACACACGTACCCGGCGGCGCGGTTTGGCCGAGATCCCTGCCCTACATATTGCGCCCTTGAAATGTAAAGCTACATTTACACGCTTGGTAAGTCTCGACAAGCGTCCACAAACACAAGCGTGTGAACGGGGTGTTTGGCTTGGCTTGCGTGAGCTTGTCGTCGATCTGGGCTAATGTCGGTTTTTGAACACAGATCAAAAGAAGCTTGCCGCAAACGTAAATACGTCGCAAGACGTAAATGAAATAAAATGAAATGAGTACACTTTATTGTACATCACATTACATAGAAACATAAAATATAAAATTAAATTAAAATAAATTATAAAAATGAGAGCATAAATGGCGGCCTTATTGCTAAGAAGCGATCTCTTCCAGGCAACCATGATGCATGGTGGATATGATGATAGGATTGAAATTCAGGGTACATACATTATTCACACGTTGGTGTGTGTTATGTGTCGCTCATGAGCTAGCGCCGAACGGGTGTTTCTACGCTGCGCCACACACTCGCAAGCGTGTAAATGCCATCTACATGCAATGCTTGGATGCCATTTACTAAATGGCATCCAAGCGTTTGTAAAGGCTTGTAGCTTGTGGATGTTTGCCAAGCCACAGCACGTATGTAAACGTAGCATAAAGATTTGCTTGTATAATCTTTTAATAGGTCTCGTATTGAAAATTACATTTCTACCGTGTTGTTGATTTCTCAGAAGCGACACCCGTTACTTAGACAATTTAGATAACGTTAATTACTTACTGGCTATAATCTGCCGATAACAATATAATGACGAATGTGCAGTCGTAATGAACATGTACCAGACCCTCGTGCGAATTAAATGCCACTTTATTACACTAATAGATAATGTAAAAACATCGCATACGTACATGAAATAAATCGTTTGAAAATTTCGATTTGCAGTTAAGATTGGGTTGCATATTATGCTGATAGGCTAGAAAGAGACAAAAAATTATATTTTGGGTTTAATAAGTCAGGGTTCTTTTAGTTTTTTATCAACGTTGATACTCGACTTATTAACCACATACGATCAAGTTTGCCGTCAAGTTGGTATGATGCTTAGGGATTCGAAAAAAGGATCGATACCTGAGTAGTATCGATACTTTTGATTCGATACCTACGAAAGCTCCCGAAAGCTGTACCACTCCATCGAGAGAGATAACGCTATACATCAGAAAGAGAAATGTAGCAGTGCTACGTACCTAATAAGTTCCAACTTCTAGGCAGCTTTTAAAGTTTTGATCTCAAAGTGTCGTTATCAGCACATTGCAGCTTTTAGAGGCAAACAAACAGACATAACAGAAACACGGTCGTTTCATATAACTTTAAATTAAGTTCTTGTCTACTCTCACGGGACAAAGCCAGAACTTAAGAGCGCGCGGGGATATAGGTCCGACATCTAAAGTACTGGAGATGTGTAACAAGATTTTATCCTTCTATACATCACTGAGTTGTAAGAACAACAACTCATTGTGGCTGCATAATCACCGTGGATTGTATACTAAATAAAATACTTAATTGGGCAGTGAGCTATTGGATAGGGTACCTACTGTGGCATTGATATAGACTGTGGGATTGTCTATGATTGCATTAATAGCAATGACCTCTGATTTTTTTTAATTCAATGATAAGATAGTCCTTGCCTGCGATCTCACGTGATGGTAAGTGACGTTGCAGTCTAAGATGGTAGCGGTATAACTTGGAAGGGTATGGCAATGTAAATTCAACTCTACAATCCCTGTAATCTGTTTCTACTTTCTACACGCCCTGGTGCTGGAACAATTTTTCCTGATTTTGTCTAACTTATTTTTGTTAACATTTATAGTTAAGACACGTGTTTATTAATTATATGGTAGGTAACGTACACATATGCAAATACATTTTTTATAAACAATGCACAATGTAAGTAATAATTGTTGTTCAGTGTCATTCAAACTACTCTAATCTAATCTATGTAGAGTTACTGATATCTAAAAGCTGGCGGAAAATAGATCACATAACGACAACACGTTTTCGGCATTAGTTGTTTGGGAATATGTCAATTAAAATATCACATGCCGGCGCCGCCCTGCCTACGTGATCTAAATCTATAACTCTCACGTTATTATACCCACACGAAATATATTTCAATTGTGCTCATTGATTTTTCAAAATACCTAATTAAAAAGAGATGAAATCGACGCTACTAAGTGCTTTATGCACTCAGACAGAGCAATACACTTGGGAAAACTGTAATTTCAAAGACGATGACGTAGAGCAAAGTGTGATATGTACTTGACGTATAAGGTTGACGACGACTCAACGAAAGTCTGAAACATCGTATAAGCTCAAGCAAGTGTTGCGTGGGAAGCGAAAGAGAGGGCCGGGAGGTCATGGTTCCGGACGGCATTTCGGTAAACTTTGTTTGAGGAGTTTCTAAGGATTGTCCCCGTCAAATTAAAGATATATTTTGCGCTCGCTGCGCTCGCATTTACCGCGTTAAAACTATTGCTATTGACTTCGGCTTCCCGCGCTCATTTCGCTACGGTTGTTTTGCAGTATCTAGAGCAGATACCTATATAAATATCGTGCAACGTTGTGGTTTCTGTAAAATATAGAAAAATTGAACAAGTTTTTTTATGTTGAGGTATTTTGGAACAAAAGAAATACATTTAATATGATGCGTGTTTGGAAATCTAGGGGAGGCAAATTTCGGCTTTGCACTGGGCGGTGAAAACTCACGCTGCGCCATATAACTCAATAGTTACAATAAAAAATCTGATTATTAAGCTATTAGAAGTTAGTTGTAACATCACTTAAGGCGAAGTATAAGCTTATCTTATAATCAAACTGCATTTCTGCTCACGTAAGCCAATTTGCCTAATGCTAGCGTAACAGCACTACTCCGGCGGATAATGAATTCAGCGCAGCTGGCCGTTTATCTACGTTACTAACTAGCCTCCAATTATAGTGAACCGGTTTATGTTGATTGTAGAAGCTCTCTACTTGAGAAGCTCAATAGCTCAATGAGCATGGAGTGGACTGGTTTAACTCCACCCATTGCATAACTTTTCTAGCTACAAGCTTTCGGTTTAGTTGGAGGGAAAAAGGGCATATTGGTCATGGTTAATATGGCATTTTTTTAAGAAAATGAAAATTTAATATACCTTGCATATGTATGATTAAATACATAAATTTAAAAAAAAAAACGTTTTCCGACTTTTCGAAGTTTATGTTTTAAGCAATTACTTGGAAATACCACTTGCTTTAGTGGGGAAGGAATACTTCGTGTGGAGGTTTCTTCACGATGTTTTCGTACCTGAGAATTCTCCTTTATATTCTCAAAGATTCGAATTCGAGAAGAGATCGGCGATGGGGTTCGATGAATGAATGAATGAATGAACCCAGTAATTTATTTGCTTAGGAAACCCAGACATGTCTATGTGTGTCTACCTATCCTATCCTAATGTCGTTAGCGAGTTGGAAAAACTGTCAAATAAACAGCACCATTTGCTTTGCAATTATAAATTTTTCCAAATGTAAGCGAATATAAACACTTTCTATGTTATTTTAAGGTTTATATTTAAATACAAACTCACTGAGTGCAGTGCAACAAGTATCGAGCGCTTGTACACATTCTCGACATTACAATGCAAATGGTAGGTGCAGATAAGATCTCTATCGCGTAGAATGTTATTTCAATTTAGGTTAACTTTGGAATTTAGTACTAGGCTCGGTACATGCGTTTCGATTTGATATGAATTTAGATTCGTGTTCCAATACGACGTATAGGGAATTATATTTGAAACTTTAAAGGAGGCTTTTGCAGTATCTAGTCTCGTTACATCACACTATATTATAAAGGCGAAACTTTGTATGTGTGTGTGCATGTGTTGTTTATATGGAGCGCGCTTAAGAGAGCTCGCGGGTAATTTTTCTTAGTGAACGACCTTACCTTTAAGAACCATTAGCATTTTAATATCATAAAATTCTAAATTCCTGTAACGTCCATATTGCTATGTAGGTGTAACTTCGTTAGAGGGAAAGGGTAATACTAGAGGGTGTAATTACACAGAACTCAACCTTGCCTTCCCCGCAAACCTGCCACGAGATCCCCATTAGGTCCTGCAAAGACGACAGACTTTTTTGTGCTATTTCATTTCCGCGAGAGACGCGTAAAAAGTTTGTCGAGGTACTACCTACGCAAAAGTGACAAACTTTTTGTGCGTCGTGTACGTGTGTGTGATCGCATAAAAGGAGCTATTCTACCTACACGTTTTGGAACATAGAACATAGCTGTTACTATATAAACATATGCAGCAAGTAATATCTGATCATATTATGATCTGTTACTGCATAGTTATTACCGATGTTTATTATTCTCCCTGCTAACTTGATTTGCCTATTTCATAATCACCGATTAACTTTTAACCACGAACAAAAGTTTATTTGGCGATTGCGAAATAGGTCATAAATGTTCATTTTTACGAATTCAGAATCGCCGAGTAACATCTGACTGAAGATAAAATTCAACATTTCAACAGTTTTTGTAATTAGAAAATTTTGACAGTTTCCTAATTAAAAAAACTGTTGAAATGTTGAATTTCTTCCTAAATGGAATGGTTAAATGTTATTCTTATTTAAAAAAATATTCTTCGGTTAAGATTTACTTGGCGATTGTAAAATTTTTATTTCATTTATTAATTTTAATAATATTTTGTTTTCACGTATTAAAAAGTAGGCCACATATTGTCTGCCGTCTGTGCCGAGCCTTAAAAGCTCTACAAAATCTTACTTGTAACATGAGAAGGATCTCGCACAATGGAAACAAGCTGAAGACAATTTTCTACGTTATAACAAAATTATTTAATTTTAAAGAGGTTTTCATAGATTAAATACCTACTCAAAGTGCTCTCATTAGAACTGCCGCCCATCCGCCCACGCAGGTAACTTCATAACACGAGTTATGAAGTGCAAAGAAGTAGCAAGTGATGTAGATTTAGATTGTACAATTATATGAAAATAAATGCAAATTGGTTAAAAAATTTTTAAAAGAATATTAGCCAAGCTGAACTTGACTTATATTCTCCTTTCCCCTCCAAATAAGCGAAAAACTTGTGCTAGGAGTGTAACGGGTGGGGCTCGAACCTGCGACCTTTCAGTTTTCAGTCCGTACCTTTAACCGTTGGGCTATTGAGGCTTTTATATTATGAAAACAACCTGAAAGGTTAACTTTTTTGTAAGAAAGCATAGATACCCGGTGACACTAATGATATAGTTACTTTGATGTCCGGTGTTATTTCATTTATTTATTTAGGCAAACCAAACATATTACAATAATTATTTAAACTAAAGTCTTAATTAATTTACACTTCAATCTTATCGTAATCCTATAGGGTCGCACAGCATGACTAAGATTTTGAAATCAGGCGCACGAAGTATGTATATTCATAATCTACGAAATTCTTAAACTACTATTTAATTATTTTAGTTAATTTATTAAAAAATAATGAAAATCTTGAATCAAAAATATCAATATCTAATTCTGCTATTTCATTATATGAGCGACATATTCTTATAATTGGATTATAATAGGAGGTGTTATTTGAACAAATATCTAGAGTAAAGGGTTTTAATCTTCGGCCCATTTGTCTATTATTCATTTCCTAAATGGACGGCATTGATTTCACTCGTAGATGTAAATTTTTTACACTTGTTTACAAATACAATCTTACTGTTTCCCCTATTCACGTGATTAAAATACATTTCGTTGATAGAAAAGAGCTTGTAAACACTCACAAGGAGAAAAGTAAACGTGACCTGTACAAATGAGTATTTCACGACCTCTGAAGTTTATTTATTCAACAGCATTGGGAATCCTCCGCAATGTTGTAAAATTGTTTGTTGCGTTCGAAACTCAATTTTGTACTTTCCTCAATGAATTCTCCAATCTCCATCAGTTTATGGGTTTTAGTTTGTGAATTGAACTAAAAAAAAAACTAAAGATAAAGAAATTAGATGTTTATCAAGTTCAGAGTTTTTATAGAATGCAAAGTTGAAATATAAAAGATTATTTAAATGACAAAAAAGCTTTGAGCGCTTAGTTTGAGAGTAAGTGGCTCTAATGACTAATAAATCTAATATGTAATTATTAATAAATCTAGTATGTAAGTGATATTGTGAAATAGTGATATCAAAAAAGACGCGTGGCACTCGGGTCTGCCGCGGTAAAGCTATTGCATGGCATTTTTTGCGCCATCTAGCGGCTCACCGTAGAGGAGTCCCGTGTCAGGTTATTTTCGTTACGGAATTTTTGGATTCGGTCTCCACGCTGGCCCGCGATAGAAGCTATGCAATAGCTTAATAAAAATATACGCGACGAATTGAAAACCTCCTCCTTTTATCGTTGGTTTAAAAGAGTAGGTAGTCGGCTGAGTTTTCTGTGAACTCTTTTCAGAGCAGTAGGGCTAACATGCGCGCCACGAGAAAATTTTGTCTACACGTTTATTCGTAATCTCTATGTGAATCTCTACAGAGATTCAAGCTTCAATAAATAAATAAATAAATAAATAGCTACTCTTTTTTCGCCGTTAAATAGATTTTCATGAAATTCGACATGCAGAAAGCTTGCATTCTGATAGTTCTTTTAATCGTGGTTACCTTACTAACAATTAAGTAGACCGTAGACCTATTGGTAGAAGAAGAATGGGACCACGGGGCATCGCAACGGCCCAAAATCTCCGATTTGTTAAAATTATTTAATTATTATAAATGAAGCATTCAAGCAGTTCTCCATAAAGAGTCAAAGTTTTCACAAGTAGGGGATGATATATTGCACGAACCCCTCATCACAACTTCGTTGAAACAGTATTGTTATTGTATTGGCATTTGAAATACTACTGACGTCTGACTTGATGAAATTATACTCGGAGGAAAAAAAATTTTGTGTTTTAGATGGAGACGCCTTGACGTCTAATTTCTTTGCAAAAAAATCTGTCAATTACGGTGCGGGGCGAGGTAGCACACATAAACAATTTCTTACTACAGGTGCATTTTTCAATCACGTCGCTATGCACGCACACGACAAAACTACCAAACACATCCTTAAAGTATACGCACACAACCAAATTCACACACAGGGACGTTCTATCCTTACACGAAACAATCATGTCATTTATGTAAGCAATTTTGGGCTGCGACACTATCGATTATCGACTTTCGATAAGTTCTAAATGAATTAATGAATGAATGAAGTTCAACTAATAAATAAATTAAAATATTGTTAAATCAATTTAGCAATCAATTACTGTTCGTTGGTCTGGCTAAGACTTAAAAAGTTTTTAATGAATTGTATAAAATGAGAATATAAATCTAAATCGAATGTTCTGAATCTAATATATAGGATACTTTTTATCCTAATAAACAATAGGTTCATCCGCGATAGGGGATGAAAGTTTTTGAAAAATACTATTTTATTCAATTTTGGTGAAGATCTAATAAATATTATCGGAGATAGAGGACATACCTTCTCGCGGATAGTAGCAAGTTACTCTAAACTACGCCACGCGGACGAAGTCACGGAAATCAGCTAGTAAATAAATAAATTTAAGAAATGCCACATACAAATTTGTAGTCGAGTTTATAGTTTTTAAACTTTTATCCATGTTTTATCAATGGATAGTAGACATTTGTTGGAACACTAACTGGTTCTATAAGAAAATTAAAAAATACATGATGTACCTATACCATACACACCGAAAATATCAATATCGATATAATTTCTGCTTCCAGCCCTAATTTTCTTGCAGTGTGACCAACTTCTTTAAAATAAAATCCTCATTTTTGAACAAAAAACTACCTTAAAAATACTGTTAATGATAAGCTTATCCAACTTTATGAATGGGTACAATACCTATTACAATTTAATTTTTCATAAACCGAGGTGGCACGAGGGCATTTAATTGTGGCGATTGAATATTAATAAGGCTTTTTAATCACAAATCTGTGTATGTTTGTAATGATTTTTGCGCATGCAATTATATCGGTTACTTATATTATACTAGCGGCCCGTCCCGGCTTCGCAAGGGTGGATATTTATTTTTTAAACATTTTGGCATAAACGCACAGTAAATGCAGGACATACTTACCTAAATAATAATATATTTAGCAATAGTGTATTGCTGGCTCCCTTTGGGTATGGGACTTGATGATTGAAAACAAAATGATAACAGAATAAATTACATCAATGAACTCGTAATATCTTTCGAATGGAATGTCCGATTTTAATAAACTAAAAAGTAATTTGCAGGTATTTAAACAGCCTTGCTTGAAAAAACATTTATTTTGGTAAGGATTAAGGCAAAGGTATAAATAACTTGGTCTGATTTTGGTCGGATTTCTATTAAATTTTAAAATGTTAAAAAGTAGTTATAGTGACATAGCTACAATAGTAGCTCAGTTTACTAGTAAGAGTTTACTACAGATAATGATATATTTTTACTATGCAAGACCAACAAAATCTCAGTCACACGACAAGAAAATATTATAAAATGTTAACGAATATTCTACTTAACTCAGTTTTGACGAAATGTGTGACTCGTCCTTTTCAAAATAACCGATTAAATTGTTTGCCTAAAGTTTATAAATTAATATAAACATAAACCCCCAACCTTTCCTATTCGATCGTAATTTTAATTGTATGTAATCAAATCATTATGCAGTTCATGATAAAGGGCTCCAATCGAGTAATAAGTAGATTAGTTAATTTTTTAAAATTTCCCGAAATTATTTCTTGTACGATTCCGTAGCAACATTTTCGGATCAACAGTATTTTTAAGTTTTCTCCTTAAATAGTGCATTAATTGGATAAA
This sequence comes from Hipparchia sbordonii, assembly GCA_038048805.1. NCBI lineage: Eukaryota > Metazoa > Arthropoda > Insecta > Lepidoptera > Nymphalidae > Hipparchia > Hipparchia sbordonii. The sequence goes on from CM076113.1 coordinate 4,347,926, forward strand.
AGAATATATCAGGAGAAAAGTAATGTTATCCTTTCATAAACTGGATATTTTTCGTATTTTTTTTAGAAGGAAAATCACTCATAGTCGGCATATTATACCGGAGCTCATCCTCCGCTAACCATACGTTGTTGACAGGCGCGTGACGCGAGTCAAACAGTTTTATATAACGGGTATGACCGCTGGGCATACCCGTCAAATAAAAACTTACAGAGGGGTACGCATCCTATGGCCACTCCAGAGCTTAATCCTCCTAGAAATTATAGCGTCCGGCAATGAAACTACATAAATTCCTGTACCTTTGTTATATTTTTAATTTTGTAAGAACATTGCACCTGGTAAACCTTTTGAGACATAAAATTCTCAGTAGTTCTGGGCAGGGTGTGCTTTTTTATTCACAGAACTAGTTAGAAAAAATATCTCAGTAATTCTGTTAAGAAAACTGTTCAACAGAACTACTGGGAATAACCGATCCCTACCAAGGTATTTGCATTTCTAAAGTAAAAGCTTTGATATTTCCTTCCTTCTTGGCTTTATGTGCTCTATTTAATTTTAATTTGTTGCGAATAAAAGCTTCTAAATATGCTCGACCTTCTATACCTTAGAAATATACCTTCTCATCATTACCATTAGTAACCCATTAACGGCTTACTACTGAGCGCAAGTCTCCTTCCAGAGAAGGTTATAGGCCATAGTCTACCTTGCTTGCGGCATGCATTGGTAGACATCATAGACCTATTAGACTATTAGCACCTTAGAAAATGCACCTTATTACTTTTAAATATTTATAGGATAGACATTGGACGCACTTACCCTAGTATCCATAAAAGTACACAACGCTCTTAAATAAAACCTGCTGTGCAATAACTTGGGTTCTCAAGAGTATCAAGGGGTAATAAATAAATAAATAAATAAATAAACGCCCTGAGGGAGGTTGAATTAGACAATATCGCAGTTTACACATCTTCAACCTATAAATAATGTATTGTATGTGTTTTTTACTGGAACAGAAGATATATGCGCAAATCTGGAAACCATACAAACTGTCTTAGGAACACTTTTGTGAAAACAAAGGCTTAGTAATTATTTTGATTAAGCCTAAGTTGTTTACGAAAATTATAAAATTTCATTAATTGAATGCTAAATCATAGTCAAAGTTCTTATTATTGTACAAAAATAATTGCAAAAAACTAAACATATAAAATATCATAGATTTCATATTCATACAGTGAATAACCGAGTTAGATCAGACTAAATTACAGAAGAAAAGAAACGAAAAAACAGTAAAGTGATGGAGAGTTTATAAAATCATTGGAGAAATTGTCAAGAATATGTAGTAGGTATGTGGGTATACAAATTAAATTAATCGATATATGTATGAGCTATTCAAAAATGTACTAGGGGAATACAAAGCTCCAAGGGTAATGAATTTCGAGGCTGTCACTTGAAACGCCCTGATGAGTGCTTTGTTCCTGACGTATTGTTATCGTGCCTTTGAAGTACTGTCGAAAATGATGATTGTTTTAATTACACGAAGGTTATTTTTCAATTTACAGTAATACAAATATGGATAAAGAGGTGAAAATTTAATACCCATTGAAATAATTAAATACTAGGATGTCACCTTTCTGTTAAATCCTTGCTAAGACATTTATAAAAAACCAAAATAAAATTGAATATATAAGGCACTGATGTTGATTCTATTTCTGACCTCTAATGACATCATTAGATCCCGAAAAAGCATATACTTAAGACCGTCAATATTAAAACAGAATACTAAAACGAAACATTTCTTTGGGAACGAAGATGCTACGAAATAATTAAAAAGATAATTGGTTTTTGCGTTGCAAGACATCGATGGTTGCAAGTTAATAAAGGAAGATATATCGTCAAGTGTTTACAGACTCGGACAATATTACACATTTAAGTGCTATACTCATCTACTAGATAAAGACACATATTTTCTAGATACTACAGTGGTATCATATCTGGATATGATCCATACTATAATTAAAAGAACATAAAGGCTGTCCCTTTTCTACTGCTTAATCACACATTCTATATCTATCTTTAGATATTTTATTTTGGATATGGAAAATTATTTGATGACCATAGAATTTATCACTTACTTTGAACAAAAAAAATGTCTAAAATTAAAAAACGTACCTACGTGAAAAATAACGTTTTATAGCATTTATACAGCACCAGGGATCATAAATTGCGAGCCAGTCACGTATTCACAACGCCCATGATAGCTTCATTGCAGCCGTATTGTTCGTCAAAGCTTATTCAAAAGTGACGAAATTACTGATCAAATTGATTTCTGATGAATGAATGATAATATAAAATTATTTTTTGTTACGGTAAATTTATTTGACTTAAAAATTTTCTATAACTAATATGTCTATCGCAGGTAATTCGAATTAGATTAGAATTTAAAAAATGATTATTGTTTTTATTTTACAAGTAAGAACCTCTTAACAAAAATTTACTTTACAGACTCGTTAATGGTCAAATTCTTACCCCTAGACTGCTTTCATCAATGTCTCCTGTTTCTTCAATAATATTAGTCAACAAAATACTTGGTCTCATAGACACTCTAGGTCTAATAGTTGATCTCCTTTTGGTTTCAAAAATTTCTTCTTTCGTATCATCGCTTAGAGTAGCAAATTGCTCGTAAAAATTAATTACGCCAGACAATTCTCCGTCTATGTTAATAATCTCTTCGGGCTTTTTAATCACAGAATTTCTCTCGTCAACTTTTCTATAACCTTTATTTTCGCTCTGCGTTTCTCTTAAAATATTAATCACAGGTGCTGTTCCATTATATTCAAATTCTAAGTCAAACCCTCTTTCTTCGAACAAACTTTTGAATTTTGCCCAGCAACCGGTCTTTTTAACTTCTTCATAATTTCTAATGTCCTTCAAAATTGTATGATTCACAGCCATAATTATTTATACTAAATTACCAGTAATATTATTTAATTATACATTTTACATTTTGTCATCAAACCAATTATAAATCACAGCCCATTTCGTTTCGATAGCGAAAAACATAGCATGACCGAAAGTCATTAGAGGTTGTATAAACTTTACCAGTAACATAACTTTCCTGAAGTTCACTGAAACTAGAATCCACGTCACATTGCAAATACCTTTCACTAATACCTATATGTTTTGTTCTATAAAATCTACATCTTGAAATATTAAACGATTTATATGCACACGAAACACAACTTCCTTATATGGAATTTTCTATTATTTTACCTAAACACACTTTCAAACTACCGACGCATATAAGCTCACTACAATTGGACAACCGTTCTGATTTAGTTGAGACTTTACTGTAAATAACATACGTAGATATTACAAAGATAACAATGATAAAACGTAATTATTTCAGGGCTTATCAATCAGCGTGGCACTGATTATTTTATTTATTAGTGTGATTACATTACCTACGAATGCCATTCGAGGTGATCAAAGTCAGCTGTTGATCTATTGTTGTAGTTGTATAAAATTCCAGATATGTTTTTACGCTTATTCCAGCGTGCTCATTCGATGATTTCTGTTTATCTGCTCACCACAGTCACTGTTACAGAAATGGCCTTCGAAGAAAGATAAAAATCCCACGGGAACTCTTTGATTTTCTTGGAGAAAAAGTAACCTAGTGATATATCACTCTCCCGGTCTTCAACTATTTAATTGAAGGCCAAACCGACAAACAAACACACTTTCACATTTATGATATCAGTAAGGATGTGTTGCTTATTACAGAACCAAAATTTTTATATAAAATTCCTATACATATTACCAAGAGACGGACCAGCCATTAAAAAAATGAATATCTTACAGGTTATTAGAATACACGATGTATTTGGCGCTTACTACACTCCTACGCGCTAGCATCTGTCGCGTTTCATACGAGGTTTCGATTATGTTTTATTTCATCTATCGCGGGGATTTTTTTTTGAATTCTGCGCGCTCTTAATAAGTTTTGTATACTTATTTGTTAGTAGTTTAATACAATATTCATTTTGTTTTGTTTTGTATTTGTGATGTTTCGTTTTGTATTTGTTAATAGTTTAATACAATACATATAATAATTATGTATTCAATGATTTGGGTTTATTTAATCGTGGCAAGAAGGAATCTGTTGTTAAAATTGCGGATCGAGAAATAAGAATTTTGATATTATGTATTCTTGGAAAGTATTAGCATATTATTTTGTCAGATAATAATCTACTTGATAAGATATTGAATACGGTACACGTTTATATACATCTGAATTCTAATTACAGATATTATCGTTCCATGCTAGTAGTACTAGTAATAATATTAGTTGTTGTCTCGATTAGCACAGCTGTACTTACCTCAAAAGCTATAATATATTATTTCATAAACTAAAATATAAATTATTTTAGTTTATATTGCGCATTATTCGAAAAAATTGTTAAGTATCCAAATAATTATTCGAATAAAAATTTATTCGCAATATAATTATTATTCGCGAATAATTCATTCGTGATTGACGAATGAATTAGTGATGAAAACTAATAGTAGGAAATATTCATAACTATAAACCTGCTAATTGAAAGCAAATTCGAAGCCTCAATAGCCCAACAGTTAAAGGTGCGGACTGAAAACTGGAAGGTCGCAGGTCGAAACATTCTTTCTTAGCGCATGCCTACGTCATAATATCTATGCCTTTCAGCCCGATCGGTCCAGTGGTTTGAGCTGTGTGTTGATAAATCAGTCAGTCAGTCAATCAGTTACCTTTTCTTTTTATATATTCAGATGGAAAGGGGTCATGAACTCATGACCCTATTCAATGAAGAGTTAATCTACTACTATCTTTCAGAGTCGCGACCCTTATTCACATAATAGTAAGAGTTTTCCTAGGAAAATAATGAGATGGTTTCCCATATTCTTCCGCATAAGTATAGGTGCCGGCAAACTTCTTGAGCATAAAGTGACGTAGTGGGGGTAAGTTGGGGTAAGGTTGGCGCATTTGGACACGGCGCGGGAGGCAAAGGTCGACTGATCTACTAATCACGCGCTCGATAGGTACAATACAACGTGTATTGAAACTCCGAAATAATACTGAAGGAGGTGAATGTCCTCATAAAACTGAACAACTTTCCACAAGGAACCTAGGTCGAAATAAGAAAAAAAATTTTTACCTCCCATAGTAAATCATTCAGCTGATCGTCAATTTTGTATAGGAGGTCCAAATTTTTTTTTTTCACATTTCGACCTATGTTCCTTGGGGAAAGTTGTTCAGTTTTATGAGCACATTCACCCCTTTCAGTAAAATTACGGAGTTTCAATACGCGTTGTATACTCCGCTTACTTACCACAAATGACACCTAAAATTCGCTTGTGCGCAGCCAAGGTCATTTACTCAAAAAGTTTGCCGGTAACTATACTAATGGCGCTTCGGTAAGGGTATGCACTTACGGCGAGGTCGACTAGGGGCTCGTCCTCGGGTGTCAGAGCGAGCGAGGAGCGCCGCCCAGCGCGTGGGCCGGGCGAGCCGCTCGAACTGCCTGAAACAATACACACAGTTAATTACAGTAAGCCTTGTAAGCCTTAGATCATTCATTTATTTATTTATTTATTTCATTCAACCAAATTCGTCACGTTAACGTTGGGGCAATCCAGCTGCTTGACGTAACGCAGTTAGAGGGCCCGTAGGTACACGGTCAAACATGTTTGTCAAACACGTAAAATTTGTACGTGTTTTTGTTTCCGTTTGTTTGACAAACATGTTTGACCGTGTATGGGCCCCCTTAGTGAGTAGACTCAAAAGGACAAAACCGCATGAACTAGTTTTGGATTAGTGACTAGCGCATAGTGACTAGTGATAGTGTAGTGTAAAAGCTGCCTCAAAGAACACAAGAATAAAGTGTCATCAATTGATAAAGAAAGACTAAGATACGTCAGTGGACTACTTCTTAGTAGGTATATAAGATACTAGCTGTTGCGCGAGACTTCGTCCGCGTCAATTTCTGTTATTATGATTGCGATTAAGAAGTTTTAACAGGAATATATTTTAAATATGGATAATTTTCCCCGTTTTTGCAACATTTTTCACGGATGTTTCGCTTCTATTGGTCGCAGCGTGATGTTATATAGCCTAAAGCCTTCCTCGATAAATGGACTATCCAACACAAAAAGAATTTTTCAATTCGAACCAGTAGTTCCTGAGATTAGCGCGTTCAAACAAAAAAAACTCTTCAGCTTTATATATTAGTATAAATTTTATAAGTTTAGGTTAAAATAAAATTGCTCATTAGCCAGTTTATTAGGCTAGATTGTAATTTTAGTGAGTTATACTCATATTATTGGAAAAAAAATCAACCCAAAGGACTCATAAACAATTCCGGAACATGGTTCTAACAAGGTTCTAACTAGGTGTCCGTCATTAACTTATGCCTTGTCCACACTTGTCCACAATTTTGAAAGCATACTCTAGTAGCTTGTACGAGTGATACTAGTATTTGATTATGTCAGATAAAATGTACACACTCCTTGAAGGTACACTTAAGTCTTAACCAGTTTTTATTAAAAGCCAAGGTCGAGATTTTGGAACAGTTTAATTTGTTTTGATACGTAATCTTCGTGTTTGTAAAAAGTCGAGGTTATAATTTCGATGAAAAACTTTTGACCGCTTATTTAACGCAACCGCAAACAAACATACATACATAAATCTATAAAATCTATAAAATTTTGTATAATTATTTGGAAGCTCTAACAGATTATCATATGTGAATTTTTCTGGTGGGAGGCTTGGTCGCGGCTAGTTACCACCCAACCGTCAAAGACGTGCCACCAAGCAATTTAGCGTTCCGGCACGATGGCATGTAGAAATAGAAACCGATAAGGGGTATGGCTGTGGGGTATGGGTTGAATGTTCATTGCCATACCCCTTCCAAGTTAGCCCGCTACCATCTTAGACTGCATCGTCACTTATCATCAGTTGAGATCGCAGTGAAGGACTATCTTGTAATGAAATTAAAAAAAATATATTTATCAGTTCCAATATGTATTACATGCATGCGTGTCGAATTGATAACTTCCTTTTTTTTGAAATCGGTTAATTAAAAATGGTAACATAAATCCGCAGAAAAAACCTCTTATGATAAACGCGTAAACAGTCTCCGATCCAGCGTCGTTAAAAATACGAATAATAAATTATTGAGAGTGGTTTTTAATCGTTTATCGCGGCATAAATCTGTTGAAATGTTGAATTCGGCTTCTGGAGCGATATTTTAAATTCGGCGAATGATCAGCTACTTACTGATTTTCAATTCAGTGCCGTTACTTTGCATTCAATGTAGACTGTGGGTACGGAGGTTTTGTTGATACAAACTAATTTAGGTCAGAAAATAAATCATTTTTACTACAAAGGTGCAGTAATTTACGTACTTACCAGTTTTTGCCCATGGCTTGTCTCACGTTAAGTTCGATCTTTCAAACCCCTGTTTTACCCCCTTAAGGGTTGAATTTTGAAAAATCCTTTCTTAGAGGATGCCTACGTCATAAAAGCTAACTGCACGCCCAGTCCGATCCATCCAGTGATTTGAGCCGTGCGCTGATAGATCAGTCAGTCAGTCACATTTTCTTTTTGTATATTTACATAGATAAACGCGCTTTAAGTTTTCTATTTTTGTCTATTTTTTATTTAAATATATAAAAGGTGACTGACTGACTGATCTATCAACGCACAGCTCAAACCGCTGGACGGATCGGGCTGAAATTTGGCATACAGATAGCTATTATGCTGTTTGCATCTGCTAAGAAAGGATTTTTGAAAATTCAGCCCCTAAGGGGATAAAATAGGGGTTGGAAGAATCGAACTTAACGTGAGCGAAGCCGCGGGATAAAGCTAGTTCTTTTCATAAAATTGTATTTTTATATAGCTTATTCTGAAAATATCACATCAAACTAATATTATAAAGGCGAAAGTTTGTATGTGTATGTAATATGTGGGTGTGTGTGTGTATGTTTGTTACTCCACGCCACAACGAATGAACCGATTTGGCTGAAATTTGGAACGGAGATAGCTCATATCCAGGATTAAAACATAGGTTACATTTTATCCCGGAAAATTACAGAGTTCCCATGGGAATTAAAAAGCCTTGTACACGCGGACGAAGTCGCGGGCATCGTCTAAGTAATTATATAATCAGCCGAAGAAATGTTGGCAACACTAGTTATAAGCTTATGATACCGGTCCCTAGCTAAGGGTCAAAGATAATGTCAAGTGTTACTTTCTCCGTTGCCTCTTTTATAATAACTAGTATTTTATTAGAAAGTATTGTTTTTATAATACTGTTTAACTAAATAAATTGCTAGTTCAATACAAATAATCCATCCTCATGCAAAATCTTTATTTATTTATTTACTTGCTATTGTTTAGCGGACTCTCTTTATTGGGATAAAAAATTTAAATATCGAACTTAACGTGACCAAAGCCACGGGAAAACGCTAATAAATTATAAAAAGTGAAGAATTTGTTTGTTAGTAGTTTTGGTATTGCAAAGTCTTTACTATTGATCCATCATCCAAACGAAATATAATATAAGTGTTTGCTTACTAGGTATTTCTTCAACAATTCATTATTATACGCTTGGTAACCCTAGCTGTAGATCTAATTTTTAATATTTTTTCGTATCAATTTAAAAATAAATAAAATAAAAAACATTTACTTCGTCCATCATACTCAAACTTTATAGACTCAAAGTTTATAGTGCTAACACAGCACTATAAACTTTGAGTCTATAAGTTTGAGTAAATAAATAACTTAAACCTATATGTTTATGCAAAACTGACTTGTCAGCATATGAACTATACAACAGTGGTTCAATTGTACTGACAGCCAAAACTGTCATTCCCCTAATCTATTGGAGCTTATATGTATTAGATATCTCTACATGCCTATCTTTTTATGGGCATGCGTAAAGTTTTTTTTTTTAATATTTGCCAAGCTGAACTTTACATTTTTCTCCTAAGCGTAAAGCTGGCGTTAGGAGTGGGAACGCCGATAGTACGTACATTGGGTGGGAATCTAACCGCCGACCTGTTAGTTTTCAGTCCGCGCCATTAACCATTGAGCTATTGAGGTTTACCTCTATAATACCTCTGTATTATACATTTATCTATAATCTAATGAACACTTAATTACCTGTGTCATTTTCATCACTGCCGCGTCTTTGCAGCCACCGCTGAACTATTTCAATACTTTCACCGGCCAACATTATTTCTACACATATTTAGATTTCACACCATCCCATACACTTACACATTTCATTTTATCCTATTCCACAATCACAACTTCGGTTTTCAAAACACTAAAATCACGCGCGAAATAAAAAAATAATTAAAATAAGTGTTTCCAAACTCCGAACATTTCACCTTTACTACTAAAACTCGTCGAATAGGTATTGTATTCTAAAAAATCGTGCTTAAAAATTGCGCGTTTTTTCGAGATGACAACATATTACACCGCGTTCAAATATCGAATTAATTAAATGATGTTCGTCGACAGCCGAGTGTAAACAGCGAGTAGTAGGTGATACCAATTTATTCGTACAGCTAAGCATTATCGCCTTCCGCGTATTTTTAACCTTAACCCCAACTAAATACGGCTCAATTTCACTTTCACTTTGCTACGATTTTGACGCTGTAGCGGGGAGTTTGTGAGGCAGCCGGTTAGGTAATGGCCGTCAACTCAAGTAAGTCAGATCGAAGAAGGGGGGTAAATGTAGGACGAGAGCATATATTAACTGGAAGAGATACGTAACTTTGCTCTCAATAGGTGTTTGATGTTCACGTATCGTTGCAAAATGAACTCGCTTCGGCCCTTTGATTCATTCGTATGCAGGGCGAAAACAGTGTTAAACTTATGGGTTAAATATACGCGTATTGGGAAATTGTCTAAGTGCCAAGTGTTTCTCTATTCATGAACCTCTATTCAAATAAATTAAGTATATCTATAGTTGCCTAAGATTCTAGAACCTCGTTTGAATCAGCAATTATTTAATTCTTTTAGTTTTATCAAAGCTAATAGATATTACCCCTACTACCTACTTAGTTGTGCTAACTAGTTTATGCGCATCATAATATATTTCGATGAGTTTATGTAACTTTGAGTAGGGATTTATCAAATGAATAATCAACTGTTTTTTGTGAGCTTCTTCTCAGACCAGAGTGCGTTTGAAACCCTTGTTGCTTTATTATAATTAGGTATAGGTTTACTACGTATAAAATTATGAAAATCATCTCAATGCAATAAGAACTTTTATATTAATGAACGATCTGTGAGCACTTATGAAAAGTGATCGCTCAAGATTTCGACTGAGAAAATTTGATATTTAGTCTTATTAAGTTTTTAGCTTATTACTTAGCTCTTAAAGCCTGATGGGAATCCTAAAGTATCACGGTGCAATTTTTGAAAATGCTCGGTCTAATAAGTTATGCATTATCCTTCGACATGTATTATGTAGAGTCAAACGGACAAAATTATTTTAGATCTATATATTTTATTTAAAAAATAATCCGATGGCTATTTTATATATTACGTATTTTTATGATTACCTACTTGAATAAAGACGACTTTGACAATTTAATTAATCGGCTCGCGAGTAATTGCTTCATTGTATAAAACATGAAAAAAAGAAAAACAGAAATCATCCACGAGAAAGCTGCGCAGCAATGTATTAATGTTTTATTTGTCACAGTTTCAATATACAATTATGTCTCTGCGAATTAAATTAATGATTCAGAAGTGATAGATATAAACAAGTCTGACTGCTTTTTTAATTTTTTAATGTAACAAGTTGCGATCAACAACTGGTCAGAAGTAATTAATATGTCAAACAAATCTTACTAGAATATAAAATGCGAAAGTGTATTTATTTGTTGTTTTGTTGGTTTGTCTTTCATTGTCGCAACTAAACCTAAATTAACTAAACGAATTTTGTAGACAAGGGCCTTTAATCCCGGTAAACAAATGCTTCCCGCGGGATTTTTAAAAATCGCAGACGAGGTCGCGGGATAAAGCTAGTAATAAAAAGTATTATTTATTTACTTGGATTTATGAAAATAAGACGTGTGGCACTCGGGGACTGCCGCGGTAAAGCTATTGCATAGCATTTTTTATCAACGCCATCTAGCGGCTCACCGTAGAGGAGTCCCGTGTCAGGTTATTTTCGTTACGGAATTTCTGGATTCGGTCTCCACGCTGGCCCGCGATAGACGCTATGCAATAGCTTAAAAATAAATTTATAAAATGTTATTGGTTTTTATAATGTAACCTCATTATGTCCATAAAAAAAACGATTTCTTCATAACGTTACCAATAATACGAGTACCTATTTATCAAATAATATTATATCAAACTTGTACCGATTACAGTAAAATAGTGCAAGATTGTAATATAATGCCACGAAATCAAATAATTATTATAATAGGGTGGTTTCGGGGGTTACGCGACCGGGGTCAGTTAGCCGACCACTAACAGGTCCTACGGCATTAAAACGAAAATAATAAGAATTCTATTCTTCTTTTCTAAATGAAATTCACTTAAGTAAAGAGGGGGATAGACCTATTAGTTTTACCTACAATAGTTGGCAGCTTTGTGTTTACCCGAAAGCAAACAAATCTTAGTTCAATCCGCCGCTCATACTTTCGGCGCGTACACGTTCCCAAAACAACGAAAAAAATAGTGAGTAAGTGAAGCGTTCGAGGTAAGTAGATCGTGATGTATTTATTTGAGTCAATTTTTTAATGTTCTATTAAGTGGATATATATATGTTTTACGTTATTTGTACATTTATTACATGTAATATACAAAATCAGGTAAAAAAATTGAATGGTCGCTAACTGAAATTGGAATTATCCAATAACTTCAGTTGGCGACCACCTGGCCGCCAATAGACATTTAGAAAGAAAAACATTTATTTTTATTTTTTATAGACTACAAATCTAATTCGGAATTTAATCACTTTCAATTTAATTTGTTTATTTTTATCCGTGTATCTTTTAGTTTACGACCACCAAATTATTATTATAAAACATCTTAAAATGTATGGGTATCAAGTGGTCGCCAACTAAAAATGAGCAAATTAATATGTGGGTTTACGACCATTTGCAATCACTACTTATAATCTTATCTGTTTTTTGCATAATGTAGGTGTTTAATATATAATATTTTCATTACAGATGTCCTCCACAAACCGTATTAGAAAATAACACCGGCTTATTCCCAAAGAGATCTGGAATGTGCTTTAAAAATATAAGAGAAGGAGGACACGGTATTAGAAAAAAATGTAAAATGTATAACATCCCGAGATCTGATGATCTGATGATTTGATTCTAAACTTTTGTAATTGTTGTTTAAAGTGATATTTTTAATTTTGTACTTGTGTAGGAAAATGTATTATACTTGCTAAGATTCATTTAAGCTTAAGCTTGAATATTAAAGTGTACCTTTGATCTCATGAAAAAATGTGTTTTAATAATTTATTAAATGTATGAATAATAAAGCATGAATAATAATTATTTTTTAAACATTAACACGTTCATATTTTTTATTTTTAATTAATCAAATTTAGTTTTCCCTAGCAAATCGAGAGGTCGCCAACTAGATAAGGGGGCAGTCGTCAACTAGCAAAAGTGGTCGCCAACTAGCATTTCACATAGTTTTTAAGATTTATTCAATTTAAAATGTTTTCACAACTGTAATTCTTATTTTTTTACTTTTAAATATAACTTGACAATATCTAGGACCCCGTCATATAACTTTAATACATGTGCTATGGGTGCAACATGCTTAAATATTGACGTAAAGTTGAATATCCCGCTAATCGGTCGCCAACCGGCGAAATCACCCTACTAGCTTTTGCCCGCGACTTCATCCGCGTGACTTAGTTTTCTTTTTTTCCGGGGTAAAAGGTCACTTTCCTTGCCATCAAAAAATCCGTTCAATACAAAATGTATGAGAAAATGAGATTTTTCATAATTTTTTTTTCGTGATATTTTAATAGGTATTCTGCTATTCGGGACGGAGACAAATACAACAAATCAAAAACTATGAAAATCGGTCCAGCCTCAATAGCCCAACGGTTAAAGGTGCGGACTGAAAACTGAAAGGTCGCATGTTCGATCGATCTAACAAACTCGACTTTGTCTGATTTATTTACTAGGTACACACTACAAGCGGATACCGTTAATCAAGATAACGGTACAAATCATTTTCTATAACATATTGTACTCTACATTATAATCAAAAATCTTATTTCGGTTGAATACTAAGTAGAAAATCACTCAACATAGGTCAGATCTTAATTTATACAAAATAAAAAAGTCAAACTGGTTTTGCCGGGCTTGAACTCCAACATATAAATAAACATTATTTTGTTCGATACATTTTTTGCGCACACTTTAAAATTGCGGCAGAAATATTCTTTAGCAAGCTAAACAGGCCAAGGAGACCGTAAATAAAAAATACAGACATGCATATCGAAATATAATACATGCATTGAACGATAGATGTTGGGCTCCCAAAATGTTAAAATGTCGACTTCATACCGGAAAGGCATCCACTATCTGAGGGGACAAATCAGTGATGGATTTTGGAGTTATTGAACAGACTCTATTCACAAGATAGATCCATAGATCCAGTTGTGGACTTCTATAAAATACGAGTACAATCACAAAGATCACAAATTATTAAGTGATTGCATAGCTTCTATCGCGGGCCTTGAGCGTGGAGACCGAATCCAGAAATTCCGTAACGAAAATAACCTGACACGGGACTCTCTCACCGCTAGATGGCGTTGATAAAAAATGCTATGCAATAGCATTACCGCGACAGTCCCCGAGTGCCACACGTCTTTTTTTATTATTTATTTGTGCCCGCGATTTCGTCCGCGTGGATTTAGTTATTAAAAATCTCGCGGTAACTCTGAATTTTCGGGATAAAAAGTAGTCACTATAGAATGTCAGTATACTACAGTATGTCACTCTCCAGATCCTCAACTATACTAATGCAAAAAATGACGTCGATCCGTAGCTCTGTTACAGCGTTATTGAAGGACAAACCAACAAACAAACACACTTTCGCATTTATGATATTATTAGAGATAAGTACGGATTAATTGGAGACGATGTTATGTATTTAGTGATGTTTACATAAAAAAATTAAAACTTAATAGATATCGCTTCTTGTCAATGGTACAGTAAGCATATGTATTAGGTAATAAGTACCTCTTATAATGCGTTCGCAGCCTATCTTGTCCAGCGTAGCTAGATCATACTAAAGTGCCTATCTATGTATATTGTAAATGCATCACCAGTTTGGATGCAATATAATTATCCGGTACTATTTGTTTATTTATAACCGATCTCGCCGGCAGCGATGTTTTGATGTAATTTAAGCGTCGATCCACTATTCCACTACATTAGATCTTATTATCTCTACTTACATAATATTATTATATTGTATAATATACTAGATGATGCCCGCGACTTCGTCCGCATGGATTAAGATTTTTTAATTTCCGCGGGAACTCTCTAATTTTCCGGGATAAAACACAGATTGATAAAACACAAGCACGCACGCACGTTCGCACGCTCGCACTCACGTAAACACACACACACAGACACAAGGACGCACACACACACAAATTCATTGGCATTTGAGGATCTATAAAATAAATATTTTTTTATTGAACAGAAGTAATTTACAAGTGCACATCTAAAAAAAATTTTTTTTTATTCTCATTATTTAATAAGGGACTTTTGAAGGTCATAAACTTTTCCGTAGCGTAGTAAAAAAACTAGATAGTAATGGTAGAACCCAGACATATCGGCGTCACTTTGTGGTAGCACGTGTTAGTCCGCGATAAGAAAATCTTGTTAGCGGCCACCCTGTGTTCTGTTTATTTTACGTACCTATGTTGTTTTTCTTCCTATATTATCTAGTTTTTATGAGATTTTTAAAAGTCCAACTCCACGCAGACAAAGTCGCAGGCCAAAGCTATTTAGGTATTTATAATAAACATATTTATCTTTTACTTTTATTTGTTCACCCAATATTTATGTAAGTAGGTATGTCATTTTGATTTATCATTGAATCACTCTGCTATTCCTATTATGATATTGAAAGTGTAACGTTTGGTTTTGTGGATAAGATCTAGATTCTAGACGCTTGAAACACTCCTGCATTCACTGTAGTTTTCTCTATGCAAAAAGTTACAAGGACCTACCCTTAAATTGTGTTTGAACACAAAGTAAAGAAGAAAGATTTTTATTTGTAGGCACTAGGTACGTACGTATTTGTCCAATTACTTTTGCGTAATAGAATTTGTAGGGTTCATTCCTGCGACTGTCAAAAGGAAATGGAATGCTTTCGTGACCTCAGTAGGCAGTACCGAGCTCGAGTTTATAACTTTATACCTATTAAAAATTGTTAAATTGTTTTCAACTAGCCCTAGCTCACGACTTCTTCCGCCTGGAGTCAGAGAGGTAGCCCACTTCGACTTTTTGCAGCGATTCGATAACGATACAATCTTAAAAAGACTGCGATACAGTCGCGATACTGTCGCCTGCCTGCTAGACACGATGCATCATTGTTACAGATTAAATATGTTGTTATGGATAAAAAAAAATTTCACTCGCTTTTCTTTTATTAACCTCCGACGCAAAAACGACAGGGTGTTATAAGTTTGACGTGGCTGTGTGTTTGTGTGTGTTTATGTGTGTGTGTGTGTGTGTGTGTGTGTGTGTGTGTGTGTGTGTGTGTGTGTGTGTGTGTGTATATGTGTGCGCGCGTGTGTGTGTGTGTGTGTGTACGTGCGTGGGTCTGTGCGACCAACACTACCACCTACGACTAAACCGCTGATATAAAAACTTCTTCCTTTCGACTTAGCAATAGGGTTCAACGAACCACAAACTGCGTTTAATCTAGTGCATTGCTTTGCATAGGCCATTACCATAGACTAGTAGTTTGCTTTTTTTTTCTATTTTCATGCCCAACCGGTGCAGTAGTATCAGAAATATGAAAATGGGAACTTTTACGAGCGCAATGCGCTGCCTGAGGGAAATTGCTCGCTGTTTTTATTTATCAACCCAATAACAATTCTGTGCTTATTAATTTATACATTATTCGAATACTATGATAATTATTTGAATAGTTTTTTCGCTAATGTGAAAGACCCGCCGCGCCGCGCCCTCGCCAAGTTTGCGTATTTGTTTTTTATTATATGACAAAAAAGCTCTTGACTGTGATCTCACCTGATGATAAGTGACACTGCAGTCTAAGATGGTAGCGGGCCAACTTGGAAGGGGTATGGCAGTACATACAACCCATATCCCTTATCTGTTTCGACACAACATCATGCCGGAATGCTAAATTCACACATAAAAATACCGACCGTAGCAATTAACAGTGTCGGATCTACATTTTGGCGATTTTCGTTTTGTTGCATTAAGGGTCTTAGAATGGGGATAGCAATGCCCCCACCAATTGTGAAACTTTTGGAATCAACGAACCATCTTTGGTTTTTGCAAGTGCAAGGGTTGGATATGTTGACTGTTTTTCACTTTTCACATATTTGAAGCTTTGAGCGGCCGTGCCCTGGAGTAGTGGTTTTTCACATGCGACTATGTTAATTGCTACGGTCGATACCTATACACACCAAAAAATTTCACAATGAAAATTCTCCATCGGTCACCTGAACTTCATGCACGTGAAAGATATTTGTTTTTATTAAATTTTTTTGTAAACAAAAAAATATGTTACATAGCTGAGGATGGACATGTCGATTTTCATTTGTTTTGGTTTTATGGTTTTTATTAATATTTGCACGGTCGCTAGTTGCAGTGGTAAAATGTAAAATATGAAATGAATAGACCGCCAGGGCTGCCAGCTTTTTATTTTTGTAAATAAAAACACAAATAACGCGTTGTGGATGGATTTTCGTCCAATCTATCGATCTATATGCACCAGTCTTCCATGAGTTACTCATTCAGTTTATTTTTTTAACAAACAGTAAACAGAGTAAAAGAAAGTACTCTACTAATTAGGTTTTCAGCAGCAAGAAGGACAGTCAAAAGGAAACGAAGCAGGTTAAAACTATCTAACTAGAATAACGGACTGGTCTGGTCTAACTATGATAGGTTATTAATTAGGTTATATAATATATTTTAAGCTAATCTAACTATCTAACTGCATCGTGCATCTCTCGGTAGATTGAATGCCCTACTGGAATTTAAGGATTTAAGTTATGTTTGGCAACGTTCATTTTGACAAGTGACACTGGGCTGTTAATGTGACTAACTACAGCTGTGGCAAGTGAGACCGGTATGAAGCGAAAAGAATTAGAATACGGTTGGAATGTGGAGAGTGGTTGACAACCCTATTTACCGCCAAAGGGAAATTGCCTGCCGCTGCTGCCTGTATGAATTTAGCTTTCTATTCGTATTCATTTTATGTAAAAACTATTCAATTCGTTGAATGTAAAAATGACTGAATATCTAATATACCCAGGAAATAGTTATATGAGTGGTCACAGTAAGCGCGCTTTTCCTTTCAATATTTAGATTGGGCAAGATATAAAAGACGAGATTTATGTCGAGATTTATATTTGCCGTCGCGTCCGCCAATGTGCTTAGACCTTAAACACTTCTATTGACGTGTATTTAAAAGTCCGGTATTCGAAAGCCCTAATAAATACCCAATCACTATCAGATTAATTCCGCAAAATATTTTCATGATATGGTACACTAATAGACTGATCACTGAATATAATCACAGTATAGTGATATAACAAGGATAAAACTCAGTAAATAGGTATGAAACTACGCTCAAATGGCTTGATGCAACCATATTACCCGCACGCGAGTCACAAGACGTCATGACGTACATAACAAACTTTATGTTCCACTTTCAGTTCTGTAGGAATACGTTTTTTCAGGCGTCATAAACTTTACTACTGAGATCGCGTGTAAACGAATTTAGTTTTTTAATTGCATGCCTTCATCGCTCATGAAAATCATGATTTTTTAAAATTTTGTTTGCATTCTAAAGCCTCAATAGCCCAACGGTTAAAGGTGCGGACTGAAAACGGCTAGGTCGCAGGTTCGAGTACTACCCGTTACACTATTGTCGTACCCATTCCTAGCACCAAGCTTTTTGCTTATTTGGAGGAGAGAGTAGGTATATAAGTCAAGTTCAGTTTGGCTAATTCTTTATTAAAAAAAATAGTACTTCAATTCAAATTCAACTTTATTTCTTTCATGCCTTTAAGACAAGTGAAGACTCTACCATCTGTTTCGAAAGTTAACTCTGTTGCGAAAAGCTGGCAAGTGGAGGTTGCTCTATTCAAAACAAAATATTACAGGACCAACCATTTTAACCAACTTCCAAAAAAGAGGAGGAGTTTCTCAATTCATCGGGATCTTTATTAAGCTATTGCATAGCTTCTATCGCGGGCCAGCGTGGAGACCGAATCCAGAAATTCCGTAACGAAAATAACCTGACACGGGACTCCTCTACGGTTAGCCGCTAGATGGCGCATTTTTTATCAACGCCATCTAGCGGTGAGCCGCTAGATGGGGTTGTTAAAAAATGCTATGCAATAGCTTTACCGTGGCAGTCCCCGAGTGCCACACGTCTTTTTTTTTTATTTTTTACACAATTGATATACTTTGTAGTGGAGTTTGGAGTCGGTTTTGTAAAAAGAATTTCTACGTTTAAATTATGATGCAAAATTGTTTGACATAATAATTATGTTGGTTTTATACTCCAAGCATAATATGCATTGCTCAATCATCTTTGTGATTAAGAAGTTCATTAATTGTATAATAACTTCGACTTAATAAATATGTTTTTAAACAGTGCTTATTATTTAAATAGTGTAATACGAAATTTAAATAAATTAGAAGGAAATATTAATGCCTATTTCGTGTTTATCTTAGGATTTATCTTTAAAATGATCCATTCCTGGAACACCTGATAAGTTACGTAGACTTACGTCACAATCTTGATGAATTTAAAATGAATGATACTATCGGTCTTGACGTCATGACAATACGGAATGAGCCGTTTATCAATGTATCATCCTTATTATCTTAATCAATATTTATTTATGGATGATGATTTTTTTTTTAAAATAATATTAGCCAAGTCGAAGTTGCCCAATATCCTCCTATACCCTCCAAATAAGCGGAAAGCTTGGCTAGGGGTGGGTATGACAATAATGCAACGGGTGGGATTCGAACCTGCGACCTTTCAGTTTTGAGTTTTGACCTTTAACCGTTGGGCTATTGTGGTTTCAAATAATTAAAAAGTCTCTTTATTTTACGTGTAACTTTTAGTAGGTTTGCCTGTGCCTTGATTTTGTTATAATTGCCAAACTTCTCGTCGAGACTCGAGGCCTATGTATGTCCACTGCTTTACAAACCACATGGCACGGTTTTGCGCTACATGTATCCAGCGTCTCTCTGTGACTCGAAGCTAAATGAACCATAAATAGTTGACAGTCAAAATAACATTTAGAATCACAACGAAACTATACTTTGTACATATTCTGATACCTACGCATCTGACCTACTTTTTTATCATGTGCTTACGTATTCATGTTAATGTTTATTGTTTATTAACTTCATTCAATAAATTAAGCCAATAAGATATATCAAAGTGTAACCCACTGTAAACCACACAGTTCAAAGAACGTGTTTGTATTTAGTCTGCGGGCCGTGTGGCTACGAACCAAGTTATATGTGCACAGTGAAAAGATAAAATAGGTACCTACTGGTATATTTGATTGCATTGAGGACATCATTCATTAAATAATTCATCCATATCCATCCATCCATTCATTCATTCAATCCCCACTATCCCCATCCCCATCCCAGCTAATCCTCACTAATATATAAATGCGAAAGTGTGTTGGTTTGTCCTTCAATTACGCCGCAACAAATCAACGGATCGACGTGATTTTATGCATGGGTATAGTTGAGTATGTGGATAGTGACATAGATTACTTTTTATCCCGGAAATTCGAAGAGTTCCCGCGGGAATCCAAAAACCCTAATCCACGCATACGAAGTCGCGGGCATCAGCTAGTTAAAAAACTAGACGATGCCCGCGACTTTATCCGCGTGGATCAAGGTTTTCCAATTCCCTTGGGAACTCTATAATTTTCCGGGATAAATTGTAGCCTATGTTTTAATCCTGGGTATGAGCTATCTCCATTCCAAATCGGTTCATTCGTTGTGGCGTGAAGGAGTAACAAACATACACACACACACACACACATACACATACAAACTTTCGCCTTTATAATATTAGTGTGATTAGTGTGATGTGATGTGAAGTGTGATAAGATTTCCATTACAAGTATAGTCTACAAAAATCTACGTAGGTAACCAGAGAAATGTGCTCAGCAGAAGCTGGCTCTTTCGCAAGATGCGTCACGACTCAAGACTCACGAGTTCACTCTCGAGGGGGCACTCGAGCGACGACCCCCGGGGGCAATAACCGCGAAAACTGAAACCCTGAAACGAGATTCTCGTGTTGCTGTATCATTTACACTAGTGCTGTGCAACTGTCCACCTTATTTTTAATTTTTTATTTAAGTGTTAACCTACACTTAAAGGAAATAACCTAATCTATAATATAAAAATGAATCGCAAAATGTGTTGGTAAGCGCATAACTCAACAACGCCTGGACCAATTTGGCCAAATCTTTTTTTAAAATGTTCGTTGAAGTTCAAGGATGGTTTTTACGGCGAGAAAAATTAGAATTATTGCTTGAAAAACCCTAAAAATAGCCCTTTTCTTTTTCCCATACAAATGATTTGAAACTAAAACGTAGTCAATTTGAGCTTTATTGCTATGGTATAAAGTTCATATTAAATTACAAGCACTCACTGTTGTCTAAGCAATGTAGGTGTGTTCCTAACGTCAAAGATCATATCTATCAAAACAATGTGCGTGTGTGCGTTGGAGCACAGAATACATAGTTGGAGGAGTTTAATGTCGCGTTCCGAAACTCGCGTTTCTTTTGTATTAGTTTCGGCACGCGAGATAAAATGCATCAGTTTCCACGTCATTACATCAGTCAAACAAAAAGCGAAGCATCGGTGAAAAATGTCGCAAAAACGGGGAAAATTATCCATATTTAAAATCTTTTAAAAACTTCTTAATCGCGATCATAATAATAGAAATTGACGCGGACGAAGTCGCGGGCGTCCGCTAGTAGATTTATAAATACATATCAAAATATGGTTCGGCCGTGGTGTAGCGGTTAACACACTCGGGCGCGATTCCCAGCAAGACGTGGGTTCGAATCCCGCCGGCCTCGGAATTTTTGATATGTATTTATAAATCTATTAGGTTATGTCCACCTTATTTCATTACAACAACAACAACAACAAAGTAATCTATACTTATACTAAAACTGTAGCGGGACGAATTCTGTACATCCTACTAATATTATAAACGCGAACGTTTGTAAGTATGGATGGATGGATGGATGGATGGATGGATGGATGGATGGATGGGTGGATGGATGGATGGATGGATGGACGGATGGATGGATGGATGGATAGGTGGATGGATGGATGGATGTTTGTTACTCTTTCACGTAAAAACTACTGAACCAATTTGGCTGGGCATAGAGTTAGAAAGTTTTTGTTGATTTAGCTCCATAACTTCGTTAAATCTAAACCGAATTTAATAATTCTTCTTTTATTATAAATTGTGTACTTTAAAAAATATTTTGTCTAATTTTGGTGAATATCTACTAAATATTATCGGAGATAGAGGACATAACTTCTCGCGGGTAGTAGCAAGACATTCTAAAATTTTTTCACGCAGACGAAGAACTAAGGCTAAGGTAGGTGCCAAGTTTGTCAACTCATGGTCTACAGACGCTCCTATTCACGGATGGAAGCAGATCAAGTGATCTCAATAACAGACCTTTTAGCATAAAATACGTTTAAAATGATTAATAGCGAGTTGTCAAAAGTTGGTGAAAACGACCGTAAACTTCGCTCTGAGTATAGAACCTCGTGGCCCTAGGTTGAGTTATGTGCCAAGTTGTCAACTAATGGTTTACAGGCGCCCCTATTCACGGATGGAAGCAGATCAAGTGATCTCAATAACATACCTTTTAACGTAAAATACGTTTAAAATGATTAATAGCGAGCCAGATAGCGAGTTGTCCAAAATTAGGGAATATTGGTGTAAACGGGCATAAACTTCGCTCTGAGCATAGAACCTCGTGGTCCTAGGATAAAGTAGGTGTGGAGTTGTTAACTCACAGTCCACAGACGCTCCTATTCACGGATGGAAGCAGATCAAGTGATCTCAATAACAGACCTTTTAGCATAAAATACGTTTAATATGATTAATAGCGAGTTGTCAAATTGAGAACAGTTCCATTATGCAAGATAAATGGCGAAGATATCGCGAAGGTCGCCTTCGTTGCGCGAAAACCATCAATATCACTTTAGTCCGACAACTGTTGTCACGATCCCGAATGGTCTGTAGTGTAATGATGCTCTATTTGACTATGACGACTTGTTTACAATTGATAAAGATATCAAGAGATTGATCTGTTGTTCCTTGAAGATCGGATGAGAATTGAAATGTTAATCAAATCATAATACCCTTCTTGCATTCTTAATGGGTATTTTAATTCCCAAAAATGTATCTTTTTGTTAGTTATATCTTTTCGTCTTTTGGACAATAGAGGAAGACATGTACTCGTAATTCCTAATAACTACTATAGCCTAAGCACTAACATTTTAACTTTTGGAAAGTCTAGTGCCAATAAGAAATCACACTAATTCACACTAATATTATAAAGCCGAAAGTTTGTATGTGTGTGTGTATGTTTGTTACTCCTTCACGCCACAACGAATGAACCGATTTGGCTGAAATTTGAAATGGAGATAGCTCATACCCAGGATTAAAACATAGGCCACTTTTTATCCCGGAAAATTACAGAGTTCCCACGGGAATCAAAAAACCTTTATCCACGCGTACGAAGTCGCGGGCATCGTCTAGTTTTGTATGAAAATGACAAGAGCGCTCCTGTCATTTTCATACATTACGTAGGTACATTACACATAATTAAAAAAAAAATGATTAAGAAGCTGATGGCTGTTCCACTCTGACGCAAGTAGATACTTGAGCGTATATGGTTTAGAACTGAGTATGCTAACCATGTGGCTCAAATTAATTAGCATCAATTACATGCTATTTATAAGCAAAACTAAACGACTACACGTTTTAAATAAGCACCTGCTATTTCTTTAAAAGGTTACCTATACTGTTCAGTAAAAACTTGTTTCCTTCACCGATGATATAATTTATAACTTTTTAACACGTAGCTCTAGTTGTTATGAAACATTGGGTGGAAATTGATAAAAGTAGCCAAATGCAAGTCGGACGCACACGAAAGGTTCCGTACCATTGTAGCAGCGATTGCTAAGGTTGAGCAAAACGGCGAAAAAGTCGCGTTTCTTGTATGGGGGCCTCCTTTATTTTTTATTTTATTTTTATTATTTGTTCTTATAGTGACAATAAAAATGCACATTCTGTGAAAATTTCATGTATCTACCCATTAAGGTTCTTGAGATACAGCCCGCTGACAGACGGACGGTAGACGCTTAGTACTAGCGCCCTTTGGCACCCTTTGGCATTGTTACCAAATCACTAATTAAATAACTCATTCATCCAACCAATACCAATTTGGGCAATAGGACCGAATGAACCAACGGAGCCGAACAAATGCTTATGAATCAAAGTTATTAGTATTTAGGGCAGCGCGATCGAGTATCGATTTAATGAACACGTCGTGTTCATATTTCAGAGCATTACCAACTCTTACTATAAAATTAATAAAATTGCCAATGGGATTAATCTCATTTGCGAAGTTTCACAAAATAGGTAATTAGTTCATAATCAGTCCAGAAATTTTAAACTGTTTAAAAAAATTGCATCATATTAGAAGTACCTAATATAAAGATTTGCTATAAATACATTGTGACGAACACTAAATTTTAATTAAATAACTCATTCATCCAAGCAAAACCAAATTGGGCAATACGACCGAATGAACCAACGGAGCCGAACAAATGCTTATGAATCAATGTTATTAGTATTTAGGGCAGCGCGATCGTGTATCAATTTAATGAACATGTGTCCATATCTCAGAGTATTGTCAATTACTCTTGCTATAAAATTTATAAAATTGCCACTAGGAATAAATTCATTTGCGAAGTTTCAAAACAGAACAATTAGTTCATAATCCATCGAGAGATTTTAACTGTTTAAAAAAAATAACATCATATTATAAGTACCTAATATATTTGCTATAAATACATTGTGACGAACACTAAATTTTAATTAAATAACTCATTCATTCAAACAAAACCAATTTGGGCAATACTGGGCAATAGGACCGAATGAACCAACGGAGCCGAACAAATGCTTATGAATCAATGTTATTAGTATTTAGGGCAGCGCGATCGTGTATCAATTTAATGAACATGTGTCCATATCTCAGAGTATTGTCAATTACTCTTGCTATAAAATTTATAAAATTGCCACTAGGAATAAATTCATTTGCGAAGTTTCAAAACAGAACAATTAGTTCATAATCCATCGAGAGATTTTAACTGTTTAAAAAAAATAACATCATATTATAAGTACCTAATATATTTGCTATAAAATATAAATACATTGTGACGAACACTAAATTTTAATTAAATAACTCATTCATTCAAACAAAACCAATTTGGGCAATACTGGGCAATAGGACCGAATGAACCAACGGAGCCGAACAAATGCTTATGAATCAATGTTATTAGTATTTAGGGCAGCGCGATCGTGTATCAATTTAATGAACATGTGTCCATATCTCAGAGTATTGTCAATTACTCTTGCTATAAAATTTATAAAATTGCCACTAGGAATAAATTCATTTGCGAAGTTTCAAAACAGAACAATTAGTTCATAATCCATCGAGAGATTTTAACTGTTTAAAAAAAATAACATCATATTATAAGTACCTAATATATTTGCTATAAAATATAAATACATTGTGACGAACACTAAATTTTAATTAAATAACTCATTCATTCATACAAAACCAATTTGGGCAATACTGGGCAATAGGACCGAATGAACCAACGCAGCCGAACAAATGCTTATGAATCAATGTTATTAGTATTTAGGGCAGCGCGATCGTGTATCAATTTAATGAACACGTCGTGTCCATATCTCGTAGCATTGCCAACTTTGTAACTTGCTTTGTACGTGTATGTATTCTTGATTCGTAAGACCGTTTGTTTGTATTCTTACCAATATTATAAATGCGAAAGTGTGTTTGTTCGCAGGTTTTCCTTCAATTAGGTATGTAAGGGATTACGCGATTTTTTGCATGGGTATAGTTTCGACCTGTACGGTTAGTATAAGATTTAGTTCGATTCATCGTATTCGTATTCGAAGACATTAGTGTCAAAGTAAAATGAACCTTAAATGTATAGGGGTTTAAAGTCACAAATTCAGTACAACCGATTTTAATTTGGAGCGTTTCCGTATTCGTAAACGTGTATGTAAAGAATGCATACACGAAATTGAGCTAATTCAATACTCTTAGTTTAGTTTACTTTGACGCTAATGTCATCGAATACGAATTCGATGAATCGAATTAAATCTTATACTAACCCTACTGGCGAGTGACATAGGCTTAGTTTTTTCGGAAAAAAAGTGTTCCTGCAGGATTTTCGAAAACTCTAACTTCACGAGGACGAGGTTGCGGGCAAAAGCTACTTCTTTTCTAGTTACTATATTTGTTGGGCAACACAATGATTAACTTGATGTTAGGGAGTAGGCACATGATAACTAAAACTGAAAAAAAGAGATTCAGTTTGTACATGATTTTCAATTATTCAGTGTTGATATATCACTCGGTTAAGACTCAAGACAGTTAAAATGAGACAGACTAATGTCAGAGCATATTCGTGTCTCGTTTTAACCTCTATCTTGAGTCTGAGTTGAGTCAGAGCATGCTCTATAGATCTCACTGAGATAAGCATAAGTGTAACCTCTTCACAAAGTTTTTGTAGCACGTTCTTTACGAGTTATTATTATTAAACTTTTGACTGCCCCGTTGGTCTAGTGGTTAGCAAGTTCGACTACGGATGACGAGGTGCCGGGTTCGATTCCTGGGTCGGGCCAAAAATGTATTGGGTTTTCTTTTAAGAAATTTTCAGTAGTAGCTCGGAGTTATGAAGTCGGTGGTGAGTCACCCCTGTGCTTCGGAGAGCACGTAAGCCGTCGGCCCTGAGCCTGATCTCTTTCCGGTCGTGTCGGATTTTCCGTCCCATCGGATTATGAGAGTGAGGGAATAGAGAGTGCACCAGTGTTTGCGCACACACTTGTGCACTATACTATCTCCCGCGGAGATGGCTAATCTCTATGGAGATTGGCCGCCGTGGCCGCATTCGGTTGGGAGGACATTATTATGAAACAAACCCGCGTGCAAACGCCAGTTTTCGTAACACGCGCACAATAATTCAGCGCTGTCACTATGTAAGGTGTGATTAGCCGCTGTCGTAAGTGTCGACAAGGTCGTAAAGCTGGACTCTAAATCAGCCACATATCTCGAGGCCCGTCTATCACGAATACCGGCTAATGGCCTTTGATACGGATTTGTATGGGACGATCGTTATTTGAGAAAGCGTACTAATGGTTTCGAAACACACTAAGTACCTACCTATTATGCTTGTTAGTAATCTTGTTAGGTACTATAGTGATAGGTATCTTATATCAATTTGTTACAGAACGGTTTCTGAGCGCAATCTCTGTAGTATGAAGCAATGCCATCTTATGAATGAATATTGAGACGTTTTCTAGGACCTATCACTTAATGCCCTTTTTTATTCTATAACTAGTTAGTCCTTGACTTTGATCTCACCCGATGGTAAGTGCAAATGGTAACGATGACGCTTGACGACAATCAATACAAAAACTACGGGACGGATTTTGATTAAGCTGTAGTTATGAAGCTATATACGTAGGTATATGAATAATTGTGAACAATATAATAATAGCTTATACATTAAAATAGCACACAGGCTAAATTTTATCCAGGAAAATTAAAGTAATCCCGCGGGAACCGCATAAAGATAGCATTCCTTCCTACATAAAGATTGCATTCGTAGTAAGGTATACTATATGTTCATGAAAAACGATAAATCGGCGCGGACCAAGTCGCGGGCATCATCTAATAAAAAATAAAAGCATAAAGAACATAGACTAGCGGTGGGTTAGGATCTTTGCCTCGTATGCTACCTTCATATGGGATTTCTTTTGTGTTGGAAGCTTTGTTTTCGCACAAAGTTATCCCAGCCATTCGTTTGTGTTAAAATTGAAATTAAAAATATCCCCGCTTTCATTTCGCAGATACCTAAAGATTAAACGTCGCGTTCTCTAGTAGAGATTAAGATAACGGATTATATTGCTAGCGTGTTTATCTGCGATCACTGTTCACGCC
Source organism: Hipparchia sbordonii (assembly GCA_038048805.1). Taxonomy (NCBI): domain Eukaryota; kingdom Metazoa; phylum Arthropoda; class Insecta; order Lepidoptera; family Nymphalidae; genus Hipparchia; species Hipparchia sbordonii. The sequence goes on from CM076113.1 coordinate 4,375,507, forward strand.
GCAGGCGTCGAACGCAACGTATATTTTCCGGATCGCCAAAAGAGGGTAAGGTTTTTCAAACATAATTATGTATACTTACTTAGCTTTGAGTAGGTACATTTCACACAATATATACATTCGTATTATATACATACTGAAATAAATACTAGTGAACGTACGTACGGTACTTTGGTACCAAAGAAATACCATACTTACCAAAGAACATAGGTATGTTCGTGGTGTTTTTTTCAGTATGTATATAATACGAATGTATATATTGTGTGAATTATATTATTGACTCACGACGCCCGCGACTTCGTCCGCGTGGATTTAGATTTTCTAATCCTGCGGGAACTCTGTTATTTTCCTGGATATAACAATTTAAATCCCATAGACCAATGTCTATGTCACTCGCCAGGTCCTCAACTATACCCATGCAATAAAAAATCACGTCGATCCGTAGCTCTGTTGAACCATGATTGAAGGACAAACCAACATACACTTCCGCCTTTATAATATTAGTAAGGAAGTAAGGATAGTTCAACAACTGTACAAAGTAACAATATCATTGTGAAACTAGCATAACGTGTTTTTGATATATTTTGTACATTTTGTGTTAATGATGCCAATAAAAGTATTAATTACTATTATATTCTTTAAGAATCGCGGCTTCATTTGCATACGTATATTATACTACGCAGATTTATGAGGCTATCTCGTAGATAGGGGCACATAAATCAGCCATACCTATAGTAAATATTGTGAGCACCAGTGGACCGGAACTGAACAGGGGCCCAAGTCTGCTATTGCAATTGTAGTTACATTCTCTATCAATGACATGACAATTGTTATTTTTAGCAATTGTCATGTCATTGATAGACAATTGAACCCCTGGGCCCCAAGTCAAATTGCTAAAAGTAGCAATTGGGATGTCATTGATAGGCAATGTAACTGTAATGTAACTACAATTGCAATAGCAGACTTGGGCCCCAGGTGTGAACCTGGCCTCGTAAAACTCTTTCAGGCGTAATTTTACCGCTCAAAGTACGTCGATTCAATTAAACAATTACATAGGTAAACCTAGGGGTTTTTAGGCCAAAGTTTGGACAGTAATTTATTAACTTACTAGTTTTTGCCCGCGGCTTCACACACGTTAAGTTTAATTTTCAACCGACTTCTAAAAAGGAGGTTTTCAATTCGTCGGAATCTTTTTTTTTTTAATTTTTTATGTATGTTCCCCGATTACTCGAAGACGTCTGGACCGATTTGGAAAATTATTTTTTGTTTGAAAGAGTACACTTCCCAGGTTCCATTGTCATCATCAGAATCTGATGATGGGGTCCTGGAGAAATCGAGAGAACTCAGTCACCAATTCTTCTAAATATATAAAAGGCAAAGGTGACTGACTGACTGACTGACTGACTGATCTATCAACGCACAGCTCTAACCACTGGACTGATCGAGCTGAAATTTGGTATACAGGTAGCTGTTAGGACGTAGACATCCGCTAAGAAAGGATTTTGGAAAATTTCAACCCCAAGAGGGTTAAACAGGGGGTTAAAAAATCGAACCTAACGTGAGCGAAGCCGCGGGTTAAAGCTAGTTTTATATAATATTTAGACTAGCGTTTCCTCATTCCCCTCCAAATAAACTTAAGTGTGACTACGACAATAGTTTAATGTATGGAGATTTAAACATCCTTTCCAGGCCACACCTTTAACCTTTGGGCTGTTGAGGTTTTCTTAGATCATCTCAAAAACATACCACACAAAAAAGAAGCATAGATTACAGACAATTTGAAGATAATGTCTATGAACTTTGAACTTGGAACAGTTGTGGTAAAACAACAATATTCACTTACCTAGTTTTTATCTTGCAAGTGTTTTTGTCATTTTAAAGGCCGCTGCATACATAACGTGCACGGGACGGGACGGGACGTGGACGGGACGGGACGTGGAGTTTTGGAAACATCGTTTCATAGAAAATGTAAGCGACTGTGCATACGTCACGGAGCACGGACGGGACGGGAACGTGCCACGCGCGGAACGGGAAAAATATCGTCGGCGACGATGTTTAGCACGTCCCGTCCCGTACGTGCCCCGTCCCGTGCGTGATTCCGCTGCGTATGCACAGTCGCCCCGTTCGCTCCGGAGAGCTAAGTAGTGATGTTTGTGTATTTACCTACGAAGCAAAAATGGACGAATGGAAAAACTAATTGAGTATGTACGATCATTGAAAGTATTTAGACACCAAATATAAAAATTATCTGTGGCGTAAAATTGCAGTCGAACTATCACTCACTGAAAACGGTCAGATTTATTTTATTAATTTATTGCATTGGTATCTCTACTTATATTTTAATATGTAATAATAATTACAGTTGAACTTTTTATGCTCAAATCAATAGGTATATAGTATCAACCTTTGACGACCTCCCTGGCGCAGTGGTGAGCGCTGTGGTCTTATAACTGAGAGGTCTCGGGTTCGATTCCCGGCGGGGGCAATTTAGGAATTTATAATTTCTAAATTGTCTCTGGTCTGGCCTGGTGGGAGGCTTTGGCCGTGGCTAGTTACCACCCTACCGTCAAAGACGTGCCGCCAAGCGATTTAACGTTTCGACACGATGGCGTGTAAAAACCGATTAGGGGTATGGGTTGTATTTACACTGCTATACCCCTTCCAAGTTAGCTCGCTACAATCTTAGAAAAATCCATCTTTCCTTGTTCACATCACTAGCACGTTAGTTCTGAGTTATTGCCACGTTGCGTATGCATTAAAAATTCCCGTCCGTGTTTACTAACCACGTCCGGGCCACGTCCCGTCCACGTCCCGTGCACGTTATGTATGCAGCGAGCTTAAGTGTCTAACAATAAAAACACGATGGCCAAAACAAGATTAGTCGCACAGAATTATGTACGTATTTGAGATTGTAATCTGTAAAATGTTGTAGTATAAAAATTGAACTTCTGTGTTTATAAAATTGCGTTTTAGTTACTATTTAAGTTAAGGCTTATTAGTATACTAGCTGATGCCCGCGACTTCGTCCGCGTGGAATTAGTTTTTAAAATCCCTCGTGAACTCTTTAATTTTCCGGGATGAAAAGTAGCCTATGCCACTATCCAGGTCCTCAACTATGCACATGCAAAAAGTCACGTCGATCCGTAGCTTCATTGCTGTGTGATTGAAGGACAAACCAATAAAACACTCTCACATTTATAATATCAGTATTCAGTAAGGATATTAGTGAGGAAAGAATAATATCTAGCCGTAATCCCTCTGCGCTTTAATACAATAAACTATAATTCACGCAATAAATAACGCACACGATAACAACACATGCAATTTCTCCCTCGTTTTGTCCCTGGTCTACGGACGGCCTAAGTCTAAGCCCTAACTTGCCAGTTCTTCTCAGCAGAATCTGCTTTCGAACCAGTGGTAGAATCTTGACTTGTAATGAGAAACTAGACAATACAGCATTGTAAATTCGACATCTCCTGAGGATGCTGGTGTCGGGGCGAAACGTGCGTCGAGAGTAGTATAAAAGTCTTGTATGTTGATGCATGGTGTGGTGGTGGCATTGCTTGGGAACTTGACTTTCTTGCTTGGTTGGGGAGGTAAGCGGTGTTTCGCTTGTAACTGCATGTTTGACCATACAGATTTTTTCTGTTGGCGGATTATAGCAAAATAACTCTAAACTTTTCTTGCAAATAATGGTGAATTTTTTCAATAATCTCAAACTCTATCCCTTTGTTAGATGCCTTCTGGTGGGAGGCTTTGGCCGTAACTAGTTATCATTCTAAAAATCAAAGACGTGCCGCCAAGCGAATCAGCGTTCCGGCACGATGGCGTGTAGAAACCGATTTGGGGTATGGATTGAATTTACACTGCCATACCCCTTCCAAGTTAGCCCGCTACCATCTAGACTGCATTGTCACTTACCATCAGGTGAGATCGCAGTCAAGGACTATCTTGTCATCGAATAAAAAAAAAAAGATGGTTGCATGATAACTCTAAAAGATACCAAAATCGACTCACCCTTCCACATTTCACTAGGTCGGTACATGACAAAAGTTATCACAGCACTGTACCATTTCACCCGTCGCGACGACGCGTATTGGAAGACTAAAGAAAACACTGAAGATTCTCAAAGCCTTATCACAGTTATCTGACGTAAACTTGATAACGTGATACGGATCAGTGCATTGCAATATTATCATAGAGTGCACGTGAGAAAGTCTTGAGAGCGAATCGCTAATTGATTTTCTTTGTTAGTTACAGTTTGCAATTTGGATTAACTTCAATCCCCAGCCCAAGTAGAACCAGTACGACAAAAGCTTTCTCGTGGCGTTCGCAACGTTTTGTCGCTGCAAAATCCGTGATAGAGATGTGTCGACCTGATCGTGGTAGGGCCACTGGAATCTTTAGATTTAATTTAACATAGGTACCTAGTAGCTGACTCGAGCCAGTCTTTTATCTGGTCGATGGATAATACCACAGCATCTCGCTGTTTTATTTATATCGGAGAAGTAAGAAGTTGAGTGCAAATGATCGAGTGTTGTGTTGCAGATACCTCATTTGAACGGAAAATCTCAAGTAAGTTGCAGAGAGCTGGACACAAGTGGATCAAGGTACTGTTCTGTGGCGATCGTTGACCTTACTTTTAAATAATTATTATAAACCTCTTGTTAATTTATTAAGTGATTTAATGATAACTAGTTTATGTGCCTTTTTCACCACCTCCAAATAAACTTTAAAAAATAAAGTTGTCGTTTCGGACAGTTTCTGTATGGGCATTGGGCAATGTGTCAAAACGTCAAATATATTCGTCACTTAAAGTTTACTTGAAGATGGTGATTTCACCATCTTCAAGGTATAGGAATAGGAATAGGTCCAATGACTAAAAAAAATAATTTGTCTATAGTAGGTAACTAAGGTTAAAACTAACTCAAAGGACAGTAAAATTTTTAAATCTATATTTCAATGTTTTTTTTATTTGATGACATTTGTAAATGACTATGATCTGACTTGATGGTAAGTGACGATGCAGTCTAAGATGTTAGCGTAGCGTATTAACTTCAACTACGAGTATCTTGTCAACGAATAAAAACATTCATTCGAGAAACTCTTCTTGTGTAACTGACACCTAAGTGTATGTATGTATGTATGTATGTATGTAGGTTTGTAGGTATATTATTATTTGTGTAACGGCTCATGAAACAGTCTGAGCTCGTGTAATTTTAGAGACGCGTTTTCTACCTAGCGTCACTTTTCATTATTTGATCGCTCATGCAGACGTGAAACTCGTGTATCTTTCAGTCATAACGTCATTGGTGAAATTACTTCTTTCATATCCATTTACGATATTACTCAGTACCAACTCAGTACTGAATACGGTAACACTGAAAGCCCCTCTATGCGTGATGAAAAGTTTTTCTGAAAAAGTACGAATATTTTTTACAGCTAAAAAATTTTGGCATTAAAAAAAATATTTTTTTCAACTATTTTTCGGCTATTTATTACCGACTTTTATTTAGTCATATATTTGTTAACTAATAATTCCCATAAAGATTAATTGGTTAAACGTCACTCAACATTTTAGACAGTAATAAACTTAAGTTAGTAAGAAAAAGTTAAGAAGCAATTACTTACAAACGCTTTTTTGCCCTCCGCATATAGAGAACGTACCTGCGAAAACAAAATAACAACAGTCAAAGGAAGAAAGCAACAAGGGTAATATAAAAAGAGAAAAAACAATACTTTTTAAAAAGAAAAAGTTCGTTTAAAAATAGATATCTGCATGCATTATTGATGGAACTGTCATTGAGCTTCCGACGTACAAAGGGATGTTAAAAGTAAGACGTGTACCTAATGATGTCATGTCGCTACCAGAAGAATGGAAAATATCAAAATATAGATACAGATAAAAGAGGAGACGATATTCAACAATCTTACACCATTGTTATAGTAAAATATATATAAAAGGCAAAGATGACTGACGGATCTATCAAGCTAGAACTGCTGGTCGGATTGGGCTGAAAATTGATAGATAGCTATTATGACGTAAGCATTCGCTAAGAAAGAATTTTTGAAAATTAAACCCCTAACCGAAATTAATGTGAGCGAGGCCGCGGGCAAAAATTAGCTATAAATCAATACACGATCAATTTTAACCATATTTCTTTCAATTGAGAGCTGAAAATATAGGCTTTTCCACGATATTTTTAATGTCATAAAAGTAGGTAATTTATGAATTAAAAAAAAAACTGATGTAAACTTTATTGTTTTAATCACCCGTTAAGAGAATGGATGACTATTTAACAAACGCTGAATGGTGTTGAACCGAAGAATAAAGAAAAATAATATTTTGACAACTTTTGTATTGGCCATCTGTCAACACGTCTTTATTCGTCGGTTATTTATTTGGTGATGGTGAAATAGTGAAATTTCACTATTTTAAAGTAAATATTATCCGAGCGAGATATTTTAGCAGATTTTCAATACAAAACTGTCAGAAAGCCCAATTTATTCCTCGGTTAAACCTTATTTGACGTTGATAAAATCGGTTCTAAATCGATTAACTCAGTAGGTACCTATATTAAGCTTTCTCAACGTCATCGGTCAAAGTAGGTACTACTACCAATAGATCACTGAGACTTCTATATTTTTAAACTACGCTTCTAATACCACAGTACCTCAGTCTCTAAAGCTATTTCACGCTGAAGTTATTAAATTACTATGTCCTATAGGAATTGATGTAGAAGATAAATTCTGAACTAAATTGCGGTTAAAACTTCATTAAAACTCCGAGCAAAGTTTCATTATATGAGTAAGCGCTGATTGCGGATCAGTCTAAACGTATTAAGTAACATCATTATGAGTGCAGCCTGCAAAGTTTCACCTTTGATATAATAAACTTAAGGACTCGAAACAAATATTTAAGTTTACTAAGTTAAATAAAATGCAGGCATTTCTTTGAGTGTTAAAAAGGCATAGATACAGTATTACTCCCTCTTTTTTATTTAATTTAAGCTTCAAACTGAAAAAATATGATTTTTTTTGTAATGAGGTAAGAGACGAGTGGTCTAATTTCATCAGAACGATCGCGATATCTGTCGATTGTAATGGGTGAGCAACGTTGACATAAGTCGAAATGGATGGGTGATCGATTATATAGGTCCGTCCATTCGAAATTCAAAATTCAAAAAATTCAAAATTTATTTATTTCATGTAGGCTACCTTGTAGCACTTATGATACGTCATAAATCTACCACCGGTTCGGAATGCAGATTCTGCTGAGAAGAACCGGCAAGAAACTCAGCAGTTGCTCTTTTCAAAAAATAAAATAAACTAATTATACAATGAGTAACAAAACTAAGCTAAGTATACAGTGCTTCCACAGTGAAGCTTCAAAAATACAATACATATAATCTAACACATGTCAACAAGGGAAGTCAAAGCAGACCCATTCCCGTTGGTGGCACCCGTTCATGAGCACGACGCATGATCCAGCCATTGCTTCGCTCAACCATATTTGAGGGAACGTATTGCATTTTGCTTCCTCCGTCTCTTGAAAAGGACGTCAAAATTGCTACACTAATCTTTTTGCGAAAGTGATTTTGTTTGTCCTTCAAACAAGCCGCAACAGTGCTATGGATCGACTTGATTTTTTACATGGGTAGATTTGGGAATTTGAATTTATTCCGGAAATTAAAGGTCTCCCAGGGGATATTTAAAATACTTAGCTTAGCTTTTAACTCTTCTAAGTACCTAAATTAGTAATCACTTCTTATAATTATGATTTAACGAATAGAACATACAAACCTTCATGAAGCATTTTTAAGGCTTAATTAATAAATATTCATAAAAGGGAAGCTCCATGGAATCTTAGGCTGAAATTTTTAAAGCATGCTCTGACTTGGCTCAGACTTGAGACAGAGTTAGAATGAGACACAAATATGTCCTGACATAAATCTGTCTCGTTTTAAAACAGTCCAGAGTCTGAGCGGACTGTGAGTACGTTCTATAGATTTCAGGCTTACTGTTTGGTGGACAAGAGTTTCTAATTTACAACATAATCAACGAATCCCGTACCTATCTATAGTGTAGACTGTAGAGCTTGAACGATTCAGAAAGGACTTGCCTTAGACAGATTTACTACTGAATATATTCTGCCACTTTCTGCGGTAAGGTGGGGTAATCACGTACAGCACACATTTACTCACTTCCGCACACTCTTGTAAATACTTAATGTCTCTATGAACACACACTAACTCAAAAGCTGTCACACTTACAAGCTGAACCGTACGTTTGTACATGTACTTCGGCAGAGGGGAATGCGTGCGCTTGCCACGTCCCGGGCTAAATGGTCGAAGGTGTAGAGTGTACACAACGTATCTTCGCGGCCGTGATCTAAAACCATTAAAACTCGCCGTAAACAAGCGTATTATTATAACTCATATAAAGTTTACCACGCCAACCTTTCCTATCCGTTTTCAAAGCAACAGGTGTTACACATGCTTTGGTTGAATGAATTTATTCGTAGAACTTTGATGTTGGACTTTTTTGTTTGGGGAAATGTTGGCTTTTGTCTAAAATTGCATCGCATCCTACATTTCGACCATGTTCGATTAATATTCTACTAGATGATGCCCGCGACTTCGTCCACGTGAATTAAGGTTTTTAATTTTTCGGGATAAAATGTTGCCTAGTAATTAATTCTGGGTATGCTATCTCCATTCTTCATCTCCAAACTTCAGCCAAATCAGTTCATTCGTTGTGGCGTGAGGACTAACAAACATGCATCCATTCTCACAAACATTCGCATTATAATATTAAAGTACGAATGGATACCTAATATTAAGTAGGAGGATAGAAGTAGGATTAATAGTTAAAAGTAGATTCATTGACGATTCAAAAGTGCTTGTAAAAGTTTATTTGAATAAAAAATATTTCTATTTCTATTTCTATTTCTATTTAATAATAATCACTAATCAGGCCTGTAGAACCGTCTCCTCTGCTAACAATGAATATAGCGATATAAATATACAGATCTTTGATTCGAATTATCTCTAATCGAATCTCTATAATATCTCTATCCCACACTCAGGATAGATGTAATAAAGTACTCAATTTACGTATGTATATATTTTTTTTTGTTAAAAAGAATATCAACTAAACTGAATTTGAATAATATCCTCTCCCCACCCAGTTAGAGAAAAGCATGTGTTAGGAGTTGGTACAACAATAGTCCGATCGAATCGAACCGTCGAACTTTCAGTTTTAAGTCCGCATCTTTAACCGTTGGGCTATTGGGGCTTCAAAATAATAAACGGGTGATTCACGCTCGGTGAACAACATGCGATGATCGAGGATAGGCGAAGCAATGAGATGTAATTTTAGACGGCGTCTGAATGGCCGTGTGCCAATATTTTTAATCTACAGACGTGTTTTAGATAATCCTTACTAAAATTATAAATGCGAAGGTGTGTTTGTTTTTCAATCACGCAGCAACAGAGCCACAAATCGACGGATTTTTCTTGCATAGATAGATATAGTTGTGGACGGAAGAGGGCATAGATTGACATAGGCTACCTTTTAAACTCGGAAAAAAATTATGTCCCCCGACCGAATTGATTCCCATTTCCCCGACCTAATTTCTTAAGAGGCGGCCAACCTCTTGAGAATTCAACCATCTGCGTGGGAGATTTTATAGTGCACAAGTGTGTGCGCAAACACAGGTGCACTCTCTATTCCCTCGCTCTCATAGTCCAATGGGATGGAAATCCGACATGACCGGAGAGAGATCAGGCGCAAGACCTTCCTAACTCCAGACAGAATTTCTTGACAGAAAAATAATAGTGGAAATATCGTATCCGTAGTCGAATATGCTAACCACTGCATGCGATACAGTTTTCCGTAAAAACAGAGGGTTCCACAGGATTTTTAAAACCTAACTCCACGTAGACGAAGTCGTGGGAAAAAGCTAGTCACATCATAAACATTGAATCTTGTGATACACTCCGATAGGGTATGCCATTAAACAGTGTTTGTTGACACTTTCGAATCTTATAATTACGTAGTACATAAATTACACAGCCTCTGAAATGAAATATATGAAAGTGTAAGAAATAAATTATCTTTTTCACACCTCAGACGTTTATTTATGTGCATTTTTATTGTATATAAGTTAAAACATCGGTAAAACGATGTCAGGCAATCTAAAATAAACGGCGCGTAATATGTGCTAATAAAAAAGTGGGTCGACATTTCAATAACATCGCAAAATGTGCCAAATCGTACTCGAGAGGAATATTCGGACAAATAAAACAACACTGCTATTTAAAAAAAAAAGTAGATGTATAAGTAGTGTATGTTCTCACTTAATTTAAACATTGGGCTATTCAAGGGGCGAATATAGAAATTGGCGAATAAAGAAAGGGGCGAAAAATTATAACACAAGATCATTTTTCTTTTTTTAATATCTTTAATAGTTTCGAAAATATAAAGCTTTTAAGAGGAAATGCGGGCGGTCTTTTCTCCATACAAACGCTCTCACTTGTTTCCTCTCTGGTTAATTACACTAGAGCAATGATTTTTTACAATTAAATAAATACCAACGTCTTCTATGCCTCTATGTTTCTTGTTATAAAAAGAGAGTGCTATTGCAACACGACGTCACAATTCAGGGCCCCAAGTCTGCTATTTTACATGTCATTGTCATTGAACCGCAATACAATTACAATTCATTTATCATTGGTCCAAAATTTCGTAGTCTACCTACTAAATTCACAATGGTCGTTCGATTTCTTATAATTGGATTGTAATTCAATGATACCTCGGTATTGCCATTAGCTTAAAAAGCGTTTGCCGAAATGAGTTTCAAAAAAAACTACATATTAAAAACGTTTATTTAAGCTAGATTCAAAGCTAGATGTGTCAGTGCAAACCATCAGAAAACAATTGTGACGCCATTGAATTAGTAGACTACCAAAATTGCTAAAAGTAGCAATTGGGATGTCATTGATGGACAATTGAACTACAATTGCAATAGCAGACTTGGGCCCACACTCCCCGTCCAAATTTCGTTTTATAAAGAGACGGACACCAGTCGCAGTAAAACAGCTGATAACTTATTTGTTTTTTGATAACTTATTTGTTTTTTTACTTTCTGTTTTTACAAATGTTATTCTTGCATGTTACATTTTCGATTGTAATTAATGAATATCCACATTTTGACAACAGTTAAATACCCAATTCCTGAAAAGCCGCAAGGCATTACTTTGTGGTGGCGACAGCGCGGTGGATTGTTGCTTACTATTAATAGAAAAAGTAATAAAAATAAATGGTAAGCAAATAGTAATAGCAAAGCAATAGTAAGTTAGCGTTACCGACAGGGTATGGTTTAATTAAAACTGACTAGATGATACTCTCTAAGTTAGCCCTTTACCCTTTCAGACGGGATAGGAATTTATAATTTCTAAATTGTCTCTGGTCTGGTGGGAGGCTTTGGCCGTGGCTAGTTACCGCCCTACCGTTAAAGACGTGCCGCCAAGCAATTTAGCGCTCCGGCACGATGGCGTGTAGAAGCCGATTAGGGGTATGGGTCGAATTTACACTGCTATACCCCTTCCAAGTTAGCCCGCTACCACCTTAGACTGCATCGTCACTTACCATCAGGTGAGATTGCAGTCAAGGGCAATCTTGTCATCGAATAAAAAATAAAAAAAAGTCACTAATTACCATCAGGTGAGACCGTAGTAATGGACTATCTTGTCGAATAAAAACATTTGGTTGAAGAAAATTTTCCTCTAAAAAAAGACTTTAAAGCATCTTATTTGCATTACGTCAAAAATCTTAAGCTTCTTTGAGGAATTTAAAATTTTAAAATATGAAATTACATTTCGCATGAACAACTTTCTTTGAGGAGTCACTTCAACTTATGTAAAAGAGGACGCTTCTAAGAGTTTAAACTAGTTTTCGACGGAATTCAAAATTCATATAAGATTTTACAATTTTTAAATCTCAACTAATGTTATGATTTCTGTCGTAAACTGAAGTACCTATAATCTGTGACGCAGACACACTGCAGAAAAGAAAGTGGCTTACCTACCTATCTATATAGAAAACTAGATGAAATCCGCGACTTCATCCGCATGGGTTAAGGTTTTTTGATTCCCGCGGGAAATGTTAAATAATCCCGGATAAAAAATAGCCTGTGTATTCCATGATGTAAACTATCTCCATTCCTGATTTCAGCCAAATAGAACCAGTAGATTTTTTGTGAAAGAGTATCAAACATAGTCACACACATATGAACTTTCGCCTTTATAATTTTACTGTGATGTGATTGTAAAGTGAATATGACATCAGTATCATACACGTATTATTAGCTGTTTTTTTTACTATTAGACGTAGAGAACTTGACTATATTCCCCTAGCCTCTTTTGCCCCTCAAGTATAGTACGTTTATCTCACGAAGTTACGAGCGCTTTACTTGTGGTTACGTCGTGTACATGCACATTGCGTAAATGCGTGTGCCAGGAGTCAGGAGGTGTCAGGAGCCTAGGTGGGAGCAGTCAGGCGCGAGCAAGCTCTCGCTCTCACTTATATAGATACGACACACAAAAAACCATGAGCCGCGTACCCTCGTGAATTGCAAGAACTGTTATAAGTTTGTGTTAGGGTGGGTACGACAATACTACAGTCTACAAAGGGGATTGAACCGCCGACCTTTTAGTCTAAAGTCCAAATCTTTTCGTTGGGCTCTATATAAATGAAACAAAACAAAGCTAACTCCTGCTAAACCCACAGACTTGGGTGGTTTTTAAAAACGCCGCCGCTGCGTTTCAAGTGGATTTGCGTAAACATTATTTATGATGACATGGTGTAGCATCGAGAGCTTTAGTAGCATCCCAGTTTATATGCTTTTATATTCCTGCTTCCCCTTCGGCCTTCACAAACATGTCGCCGTTTGTTATATTTTAAACAAGTAGGTATATCATTGGAAAGAATTATTTTGATTAAGGTTTCGGCCACCATTCATATACCTAAGCACACCCTAAGCATAATATATTATTCAAAATCAAATTCAAATTAACTTCTATAAAGTGCTTTCGAATCGTCAAATGAATCTACCACTGGTTAGGAATGCCATTCCAGCCGAGAAGAGTTTATAATGAGTGTATTAGAGCTATGTTTTTATTTATATAATCCTTACTAATATTTTAAATGCGAGTGTCTTTGTATGTTGGTTTTTCTTTCAATCACGCAGCAAAGGAGCAACGGATGACTTTTGCATAGATATAGTTAGGACTTGGAGAGTGACTCTATAAAGCGTGCTTTAACCTAGCTCAGACTTAAGATAGAGGTTAAAACGAGACACAAATATGCTCTGACATAAATCTGTCTCGTTTTGACTCTGTCTTGAGTCTGAGCTGAGTGAGAGTGCGGTTTATAGATTTCAGCCTGAGACTTCGGGATTTTAAAAAACAAAACCCTACGCGGATGAAGTCGCGGTCAAAAGCTAGTGTGTGTAAATAAACTAGACAGAATTTTGTAGAGTCCATATTCTAGAGATAAGCAAATAAACTTCGTCGAACCATGTGCAGTCATGAGCATAAATCGCATTTTTCCATCAGTGCAACATCGTAAATGTAATAATTCTAAGCCACATCGAAAATGCAATTTTAAGCTAGGTGCCTTTTAAAATGCTAGTGGTCTCGTCTGAGTGGATTTGCTCGAAACTTATATAAAAATAATGCATAAATAAATAATGTATAAATAAATAAATTCAATTAAATTACTTACGGTCACCGTTTGTAATTTTATTGTTCAACGAAATTTTGGATTACTCACCAACTTATTTTATAAAAACTGACTAGTTGGTGTAGTGGTTAACATGTTTGACTGTGGATGACGAGGTATTGGGTTAGATTCCCGGGTCATGCCAAAAAATTAATTGTTTTTTCTGACGAGAAATTCTCAGTATCCCGGAAAAGCTAAAGGTATCCCGATATTCGTACCTGCAGTTAGGGTTGCCAGGTCGCCAAACCTAATAGCCGGACAGACCAGCCAGTTTGGCCGGACATTTGGGTAAAAAAGCCGGACACCCTATATTATTGAGGATTTTGTCTCAGTATTAATAGGTACGAAAAAAAAATTGTATGTAAAATCAAGTTTTTTTGATTATTATCATAAATCTTGTTAATTTCTAGTGAAATAATAAATAAAATCGAATGCCAAATCAGTCTTAGATAGGTACTTTATTATTAATCAGTCAAATAGTCATCAGTCAAAATTTAATTCTAGATACTTAAACATTTATCAACATATTTGAATTTTTCTTAAATATTAATGAAAGGCACAAATAAGACTTTTTTAACTAAAAAAAAAAATTATCAAAAACTTCTTCTCTTTAAGTTAAATAATGAAACAAAAAAAAACCTTTTCTCTTTGAGTTATACACAAATTGTGTAACACAATAAAAATAATTATTCATATTTTTGGTTTGCCGAAACCTGCTTTAAGAGCTCAGTTTCTTTCAAAATGTAATTGTAAAAATCCTTACATGTCAAATGTTTTAAATTAAATTCTACAACCAACATACAACAGTATCAACCTGTAATCTGTTGCGTTCTTTCGTCCATTGCTGACCTATCAAGGAAAAAGCTCTTTCAACGTTTGCGTTATGTCCTGGGATAGCAAAAAAAGCCTAACAAAAGCCGGACAAGACGGACACCGTTTATTTTGGCCGGACACGCAATCAAAAAGCCTACCTATGTCCGGCTTTATCCGGACGCCTGGCAACGCTACCTGCAGTTCGAATACTGAGGCTATACTTCGTGGCATGTTGTTGTTAGACAAACAATAGGATGGGAATACTTTCCCAACAGATTTACGCACAGTTGCCATTAACTTAATAAAAATTCTTTTCAAAAAAATCAACTTCAAACGCCACTACAAAAAATAAAAATTATTTTAATCTGTACACGTTTGTTGAAGGCGGGCGGCTTAAATAGAAACGATGAAACCGATACGCGACGCTCGCCCGACTTCGATAGGTAAACATGTCTCTCATGTGTCACTGGTGAGCGTCGCCCGTCGATTCAGAAATCAGTGGACATACATAGAAAGAAAGATACCGGCCGAATTGATGACTTTTTGGAAGTCGGTTATAACAGAGTATCTGGAGACGGAAAGATATTTCTTATCCCGGACAGTCAAAAATTCCCACGGGATTTTATAAAACCTTAAACGACGCGGATGAAGTCGCTGACATCAGCAAGTTGGTGTATAATTTTTCATTACGTAGACGGAATGTTTGAAGAATTGAATTAGGTACGCTGTGCGCGGGGGCGGCGATTCTACGAAGAGCAAATCAGCGAATACCCGCTGAGCGCAGAATTATGAGAAAATGTATCCAAAGTTTATTTACACAATTCTAGGAATATAATATTACTAGCTTTTTCCTGCGGGTTTGAAATTTTCAAAAATCTTTTCGTAGCGGATGTATACGTCATAATAATTTAGCTGTATTCCAAACAACTCGATCGATCCAGAGGTTAGAGCTGTGCGTTAATAGATCAGTCAGTCAGACTTCTTTTCCCTTTACGAGTACCTATGTATTTAGATGATAATATTGTAAAATCGATTGCTTTTGGTGTAACTAATGTTTTAGCTCGAAAAAGTATAGCGATTTAAGTCATTTAACTCATATATATCTACCTACCTGTCGGGATTTTTAAGATAAAACAGTGTTGCAGTGCTTTGCAAACGAACGTTAATAATATAATGCGGAAGTAGGTACAGATGTTTTCTGATAACTTTTAAACCGCTTAATCGATTTTGATATTTGGCAAGGAGATATGTAGGTATATAACCTGCATGCTGAAGCAAGATACGAAATACCTTTTATCCCGGAATGTCAACGAGGAACTCCTTAATAGGTTTAACTGCTGTACCTACGAATTTTGTGTCTCTTGTCTTTCATTTAAAATACATTTAGAAAACATGCTGATCGTGTGAATATTATACTCGTCACGATTTGTCAACTGTGTGCCAAACGGCGGTCTATTTTAACGTTGTCTTTTATTATTGGGTTCAATGATGTCAGTTTTATGATATAACCACATGTTTCGATCATGTTTTTCTCTTCCGTTCATATAAAATAAACAGTTAATAATGTTAAGCCTCAATAGCCCAACGGTTAAGGGTGTGGACTGAAAACTGAAAGGTCGCAGGTTTGAATCCGACTCGCTGCACTATTGTCGTACCCACTCCTAGCACAAGATTTTCGCTTATATGGAGGGGATAGAAGTATATTAGTCAACGTCAACTTGGTTAATTTAAAAAAAAAAGAAAAAAAAAATTCGTGTGGTGTGCATTCACTGTAAATTATTATGGCCTGCCTATAGATATTTGGAAACCGAACTCCATCCACTCCAAACATAAGCTTTGATCTTGGTTAATATTAATTTTAGAAAGAGAATTTCTCTTCAAAAAAGAAAAGCAGCTGTTTAAAAAACAATTTATGTCTGTTAACTTTAGTAACTGTAGGATGTTTATGATCATACTATCTATTTTATTAATCGAAAACAATAAGTATATCTTATCTTATCTCCCCCCCACTAGGCGGCCAGACGACATCAAAAGAGTTGGTAGATACATGTGGGCAAAACCGACGTAAATAATGCGAATATTCCTACAAGAGATCCACATGTATGATCAGACTTCCATCGTTTGAGCTGTGCTAAGACAAAACACTGTATCTTCATTCTTCAGATACAGTGTTTTATCTTAACAGCGATTAATGAGTTCTTCGCAAATTTTTACATATATTATAATGGTATTTAAATATTTGAAAAAATACTAAGAAAATTCGATTTTTGATTTATTTATTATGAAAATTATAATGGCACAATGATGTCAATGGTAAAATGTCATAATTAATTACAATAAGAAAAAAAGACGTGTGGCACTCGGGGACTGCCACGGTAAAGCTATTGCATAGCATTTTTTATCAACGCCATCTAGCGGCTCACCGTAGACGAGTCCCGTGTCAGGTTATTTTCGTTACGGAATTTCTGGATTCGGTCGCCACGCTGGTCCGCGATAGAGAGCAAGAGCTTAAAAAAGATAAAATTAAAAATGTCATAGATCGATTATTAAGTGCGTTTTTTATTTTACTATTTTTCTGGATGTAGGGAAAAAGTCCCTACACTGTACTTAGCTTTGAGCGTTAATATTATAAATGTGAAAGCAGAAAATCAAATAGTTCCCACGGAACTTTTGAAAACCAAATCCACGCGGACGAAGTTGCGGGCATCGGGTACAGTAATTAAATACTTTTCCTAGGGTATTTAATTAGGATTTACTGGCATAGTTAGAGTTGCGAACAAAACCCATGCAACGGTGTATTTCGTAGAAGTTGGGATCGCCTCGGTGCCGGTGGAACAGTTTTAGTTGCAAACTTGCGAAACATAATCGTGAAACCGCATCAATTGTTTTGATTGCTCCTGATGAAATTTACAAACTCTGCTTAAAGTGAATTCGTTGAAATGATTATTATTATTGCTCTAACTTCCTTATTTCCTCTCTTGTAGTATAAATTACCCATTGAATTATGTAGAATTTGTATGTAAATCGCTTTTACAAACCACTTGGTCTGCGTTGATTTTACCGAACCTTAAAAACGTACGTAAAGGGTTTGGTGCGTGGTAATGGAATTCATATAAAGTTATGACTTTATATTAATTCCAAATTATATTAATACAAAAGTTATGACTTTATATTAATTCCATTACCACGCACCAAACCCTTATTGAGCGAGAACTTTATAATTCCAAAACCACACAAATAAGGGCGCAGTCAGAGTACCTAAGTGGTATCTCCATTAAGCTGAGACTGGCGTGAATTAATTATTCCCGAAATTAACGGGATTAATTTTGGGCGTCCTAATTTGATTCTGAAGCCGCGACGATGTGTTTGCTTGGCGCTGTCTTCGCCGACCCTAGGGATAATTAACTATATTGTATATGAGATCGAAGGAGTGGAAAGATGAGCCATGAAAGGCTGTAGTATTATTATTTATCAAATAAACACTTGTCCTTTGGACGTGGTGTCACACGTTCAAGGTACTGGAATAAATTGCGTTGTGTAATAAAAAATCGAATAAGAATGTATAAAAGGAAAAGGTGACTGACTGACTGATCTATCAACGCACAGCTCAAACTACTTGGATTCTTTATTAATTCTTCCTAATATTATAAAAGTGAAAGTTTGTTACTCTTCACGCCACAACGAATAATAAACCGATTTGGCTGAAATTTTGCATGGAGATAGCTCACATCCAGGTTTAGCACATAGGCTACATTTTATCCCGGAAAATTAAACAGTTTCCGTGGGAATCAAAAACCTATTGAGATTTGAGGTTGCGTGGATTGCCACGCAGACGAAGCCGCGGGAAAAAGTTAGCCTCTCATAAAATTCACTTCCTAATTTTCCCTAATATTATGGAGGCAAAAGTTTGTATAAATCACTAACCCTACAGTTCCAGTGAACTACAACCATATAACCCGACATTCCATACACCTGAACATTTTAAGTTTCGAATAGTTAAGGTAAAGTTAAGGTCAGCAAATATATGAAAATGACAGGAGCGCTCCTCCTCATTTTCATACAAAGTTCTTGCTGAGGTTAACTTCACCCTTACTATTTTTTTAGGACTAAAACAACCTCCTCAGGACACCCAGGTCAGCACGGAACCGATTTGCATTACTTAATGCAGACTGTCTACATATTTTCTCTCTTGCTCTTCTCTTCCCTCTCTCTTTCCTCTCTCCTCTCCATAATGTCTCTCAACATTCCTCCATATTTATGCCACTCCTCTGCACTAGAGAGCATGCGTGTTATCAAGTTGCAGGAGTCTACGTCGCTCCTCGCCCCTTGTGCCACCGGTCTCAGGTCTGCGCAATACCCTTACTCTTCGAACATTTAGCCGGGACGTGGCAAGCACACGCATTCCCCTCTGCCGAAGTACATGTACAAACGTACGGTTCAGCTTGTAAGTGTGACAGCTTTTGAGTTAGTGTGTGTTCATAGAGACATTAAGTATTTACAAGAGTGTGCGGAAGTGAGTAAATGTGTGCTGTACGTGATTACCCCATCTCACCGCAGAAAGTGGCAGAATATATTCAGTACTAAATCTGCGTAAAAGCGCGTCCCGGCTAAATGGTCGAAGCCCTTACTATACGAAAATTAAAATGTACGTACTTAGGCTACAGGTGGATAGAATGTCGGGGATGTATCCGGGTCAAGTAATTGCTATTTGAGGAAACTGAACTCGGAAACCGAGCCACAAATTGATATAAATCGCCTCGTTCGTCTTCATTGAGGATAAGACGCCTTAAGCCTTACAGAATCCTAAAATATAAAGCTCGACATTTGCCTCAGCTCAGGCACTCCACTTGATTTGCAACTAGTAGAGACATAATTTATTTTATAGAAACATACAGTATTGAAAAAAATTAAAGGTAATACGGATATAATAATAGGTACTAAGACCTTTATCGTCTTCAATGAAACTTTAGAACTTATTGCATAATTAGGTATATGCCTACAATTAACCATAGGGTATAGCAGCATACGAAAACGAGAATTATAGGTAGGTTGTAACTTTTTATACAAAAACATACCAAAACCGACTAACCCTAATAAATAATTATATATTTTTAAAGAATATTAGCCCTGCTGAACTTGACTTATCCTCTCCTCTCCTTTTCTATCCTTTCCTCTATCCTATCCTTTCTCCTCTCGCCTCCAAATAAGTCGAAAACTATTGGTAGAAATGGCTACGAATTGTCGTAGCCATTCCTACCAATTATACGAGGGCTCCTACGTAAATCATCGAAGCTGAAAAATGTCGATTTTAAGGGAGTTGATTGTTTTTCATTAGCGGGGTGTAAAAGTAAAGGGGAGTCGAAAGCGAAATTTTTCAGTTTCGATAATTTATGTAGGGGGCGTCGATTAGTGCAACGGGTCTCAACTAGGTATATTATACTTGTAGATATTATAATACGGGCATAGTTAATTTTACGTATAACCTTGTAATTACGCACGGCCCT
Source organism: Hipparchia sbordonii (assembly GCA_038048805.1). NCBI lineage: Eukaryota > Metazoa > Arthropoda > Insecta > Lepidoptera > Nymphalidae > Hipparchia > Hipparchia sbordonii. The sequence continues at coordinate 4,395,606 of CM076113.1, forward strand.
TATCAGTCTCATATTGAACAAGAGTTATGGGCAAAAATCAATAATATTCTGTTTGCTAGATAACGCCCTCGTAGATATCGGCCTACTCGGTGCTACTGTGCCATTTTTCATTACCTTCGATTGGATAGTGGAAAAAAATATCTTATTAATTTTTAATGAGTTAAACTTATTAAACGGTCTCTCTCCTACATCCTATAAAGTGTACTTACCTATTTTAAAGGTATCAGTTTTATAAAAATTAGTCAGTACAATTAATTATTATTCCAGGGTCTGTCAGCGGGCGATGGAGTGAAGTGGAAATCTTAACAATGATGTTCTATAGCCTGAACGTAGAACTTTAAAAACTAAAGAAGAAGACGATTCGAAGGAAATTCAAAACTATAAAGAAGAAGACCGCAGAAAATATTCGAAGGAAATTCAAAACTGTAAAGAGAAGACCGCAGAAAATATTCGAAGGAAATTCAAAACTAAAGAAGATGATCGCAGAAAATATTCGAAGGAAATTCAAAACTGTAAAGAGAAGACCGCAGAAAATATTCGAAGGAAATTCAAAACTAAAGAAGATGATCGCAGAAAATATTCGAAGGAAATTCAAAACTGTAAAGAGAAGACCGCAGAAAATATTCGAAGGAAATTCAAAACTAAAGAAGATGATCGCAGAAAATATTCGAAGGAAATTTTGGTGGACAACTAAGGCTTTCCGTGCTGGCCTTAACAAATATTTTATAAATAAAAAAAAACTTTTGCGAGACCTTTGGCAAGGTAATGAAACACCCCTTAAAACACCCCTTTTCAAGTCGTATTCCCGCGGACTACTTGATAAATTGCAAGTTTGTTTTGACGAAATTGCTCTTAGGTAGGTATATATAAAGATCAACGCTTGCTACCAATAATTATATTATTGGTAGCAAGTTTAGATTATAATTTAATATCCAATTTTCCGATCACAGGGAGATTATCTACTCTACTTCAAAGATAAAAAAATCATCTTACAAAAAACATTAGATCCACTTTTGATTGAAAAGTTTAAGTAGGCAATTTCCCTTATTTCTTTTGGTATGATCATGTTCCTAGGATCTTATTCAGTTATGTGATGAATCGAATTACGATGTCGTCTAATCGATGTTATTTAGGCCCGGCATCGACGATGTAGATAATATAACAGAATACATAATATAATATAATTACTATCACTGTGCTCTATAATTAAACTATGATTAACAGTGGAGAGACTTGATTAAGGAGTGGGAGACTTGATTGACGCCATTTTGGCCCGTTGTGAGTAGTTACGAGTGTCTCTGGAACTTATATCTAATATTGCAAATGGCGCCCGACCGACCTCTATAATTAATCTATGATTTCATTGATGATTACCTAGTCTATAACCGATTTTTAAAGTTGCACTGACCAATTCCCCCGATGATTATTTATAAATTCCCTGGTGAATACAGGACGATTTAAACGTCGCTAAAATACTTTTGGATTTTTCGATAGGGTGCACGGACGTCATATCTGGGTTAGGTTAGATTAGTAGATAATTGACGCCTGCAATTATAAGAATTTAAATAACCTCGCAAATGGAAAAGCATAATATTATTATAATGAAAAATATGTACCTGTAAATTCTGCGACATCCATTACCACAATTTAATGTTCCCCATAAAAGTATAATGAAACACACACCACACAACACACTTCGAGTTAATTTCACAGGAAAATATTGTTTATCAAACTCTCCAACTAAACTCCAGCCACATTGTCTATGATGAAAGACGTACCGATGAATAAAAAAAATGCAATTATTATTTATCTTTTACGCGATAACATGATTACACGTAGCCGTTGTGATTTATTTTGATAAAATGTCGGCAAAGCGTAGCTCTCTAGTAATAACAATAATTATTATTTGTTTAACGCAAACCACTGACACAGCGCGTATAGTGAGGTGCTTATACAAATGTGTCATTTTGTCGATCAAGATTTATTTAAATCGATGCAAATATAATTTTAATGGATAAAACCTTGTTTCTAATATTATGAATGCTAAAGTAACTCTATTTGTTTCTTAGGCCTGAACCACTGTACTACGAGTAATTTTGTAAAAATTTGGCGATGAGAAAGCTGCATCCTGAGGAAGGATATAGGCTACCTTTTTAGCTAACAGAATTATTGTGTTACAAAATTAAATGTCTGTCAAACTGCAAGTTGCGGGAAAGAAATTATATCTATACTACCTAATATACCTACTATACCTGTTTACATAATACCTATTTGGTATTATAAAGCTATTTCTGTTCATTTGTTTCATTATTGACAGTAGAATTAACTTTCTTGATATGTTTTTAGTTTAGAACTGAATTTTTTTACAGAGCTCTAAGCAAAGCTTTAAAATCAAATAAAAGCTCCTAAAACAAATGACTAAATTGTCAAACTGACAGACTGATTGGCCGATAGGTACTCGCTGGCTATTGGCTTAAACGCATTTCTGTAGAAAGTAACTTTTATATAATCGACCTGCAAGCTCTATTTTTTTACAATGACAAACTCAGTTTTTTGCTAATAATAATGTACGTCACTAGTGCCAAATAACCGTGAAGTATGTCGCAATCTGGTCGCAATAGGCCTGGGCATTAGATCTCGAATGTCGTCGAGTCGACCTGCCTTATCGTCTGTCATATGATGCGTCTGTAGACAAAACGCTAGCGCATCATAAAACTGCTTGTACCTATGAGTCTTCCATCATATTTCAATAATCATTTAGGTCAGCGTTTGTCTATAGGTACTAGCTTTAGAGTGCAACTTCATCCGCATGGATTTATGACATTTTTAGGGTTAAAAACTCTTTTATGTCACTCTCTGGCTCTTTAACCATAATCCAACTTCCTGCGACTGTGTTCCCACTAAATTACAACATGGGGTTATTCAAGGGGCGGACCAACAAATTCCTAAAAAGCCAGCAACGCATTGGTGGTGCCTCAGGTGCTACAAATGTGCAGTAATCACTTAACATCAGGTGACCCGCCTGCTCGTTTGCTCGTTAAAAATATAAAAAAAAGTATATAATTATATATAAATATTTATCATAGCATATTATTATCATAAAGATATGCAGTATGCACTTATAATGGTAACGCGCATATTTTTTTATTCTTTTTGGTAATAAAGCTATTTTTATATTTTATTTTACTTTCTTTACTCTTAACCATAACAAAGTCACGTCTTCTGCGGTTATAAAAATCGCCTTAAAATCTAATGCGATTGAAACAAACGGCTATAAATCGTATTGCTCTTCACGAAATTACCAATAAAAGTGCCATCAATAGAGTCGTATCGTGAAACGTCACTATTAAAAATGTCATTGTGACATTATCACTTTCGTCACTTTTCGCCATAATAAAAAATTTTTTTATACAACACTATAAGAAACTTTTGGACTTTTGTCCGCATTGAGTTGAGTTTCACCTGGTTTCACGGAAAAAATTGTTTTTCCTTTGTCACTCTCTCGGTTTTTTAAATAATATAAACGTAAAATTCTTTCTACGAAGTATATCTATTGTGCCTATAAAATTTGAAGAGTTCCCTCGATTTCTCCAGGATCCCATCATCAGATCCTGATGACAATGGGACTACCTGGAAAGTATACCTTCAAACAAAAAAAGAATTTTCCTAATCGGTCCAGGCGCCTTCGAGTAATCGGGGAACATACATAAAAAAAAAGATTCCGACGAATTGAGAACCTCCTCCTTTTTTGGAAATCGGTGAAAAATATCCATGAAAAACATCAAGTCGATACTTTGCTGCATAGTAATCGTAGGACGAACCAACAAACAAGCAGACTTTTGCATTTATAATATTAAAACTATGATACTTTAACGCAAAAATAAAAAAATAACTATTTTATTGGTATTTCAATCGAAATTTTTTTGTAGTCAAAAATTATTTTTTTTGTTGTCAGTTAATTAAAAGTTTAACGCGCAATATTACGTAACGCATTAGATATTAACAGATTCTTGTACCTAATGTCACTGTGACAGAATTACCACTTTTGTACCAAACTACACCTATACCTATATAGAAATTCAACGTGAAACTGGATTAACTCGCAATAATCATTTTGCACACAAACTTTAATTAGCCATATTACTCGACGCTTTAATTAATTATTTACGGGTTTTCGTCGATATATAAATCGATTCGTTTGTCACACAACAAGACTTGAGGTCGACTGATAAGCGTCCGTACATGCCGGCGCTCCGCATGTGATATTTGTTAAATCGTATAGGTATTGTTTGTTTATCTTATTATGGTTTAGATGAATGTGAACGCTTACATTTGCCATTGAATTACTGCTACTATATATACCTACCTACTAGTGTAGGTATTTGTTATTAGAGCAGTGACTGCTAAGTGCTTTGGACTGCGGTCTAAACACTTTTCTGGTGGGAGGCTTTGGCCGTGGCTAGTTACCACCCTACCGTCAAAGACGTACCGCCAAGCGATTTAGCGTTCCGGCACGATGGCGTGTAGAAACCGATAAGGGGTATGGGTTGAATTTACACTGCTATACCTCTTCCAAGTTAGCCCGCTACCATCTTAGACTGCATCGTCACTTACCATCAGGTGAGATCGCAGACAAGGGCTATCTTGTCATCGAATAAAAAAAAACTCCTCCTACTCAGGGACTCCTATTCGGGGGGTTGCAGGTTCGATCCCGTGCAACCTCTAACTTAATTATCTATGCATTACCGCAAAAAAATTGTTTCCAAAACTAAAGGCGAGGAGATATATGCTTAACTTAGTAACAATTCATCAATAATTTCAACATAATGAAGATATTTGATAAATTGTTATTAAGTAGGTAATGCTCGCCTTCTCGTCATTTGTTTTGCAAATTTCCATTTCGTTATGTAGTTTATTTATGCACAAAGTTCCCTTAAACTTTGAAGCAAAATAGAGATGGTTGAAGGGTTATAACTTCCAAAACAAATATAATTTTACTATTTCGTTTGCGGTTACGCATAGATCTATAGATAGTGAAGAATGTATTCCACATCAGATAAAGATTAAGGGAATAGTAACACTAACACATAGTTATTGTGTTGAATAGAATAAGTTTTTATTTAAATACATGTGTTGCCATACAGACTTTTCTGATTTGGCAGATTAGGTAGGTACAGCAAAATATTACTTTTTCTTTTAGTATTTTCAAAGTATGTACCCTAAGTCACTTTCTAGATCTTTAACTAAATCCATGCCAATTAACTTGATGAAATGCTCCGTTACTGCGTGATCGAAGAACAAATCAACAAACAAACACACTTTTGGCATTAAAATATTAGCGCAGCGTATGATTAATTTAAGTTATTGCGCCTCATAAAGTAGATTACTACTATCTCAATTATTAAATAGATAGATAACACTAATTTCAGATAAGACGCACTTAATAGAATCAAATAAAAGTTAACGTTAATGCAATAATTTTATTGATTTGATCCGATATTAGAATCATATCTTGATTAATCAGTAACAAATTAAATGACAATTTTTGTAACAGACTGATAAATATTTTACAAAAAATACGAGTAAGGTAGTGAAATTTCGAGAGCGTATATTTTATTTTTTAAAAAGAGATTGAAAATTATAAACTTTATTAAAATTAATATTAAATTAAATTAGAATTAAAACTAGTGTTTAATCTACATGGAGTCGAGTTTGGGACTGACTTTCCCATGGTTAACGATCCCGCGGCTCGGCGACGCAACGCGGGAGGTCTCCATCGCGGAACGCTGTGTCAGATCTTGCGCAACAAAACCTACCGCATGAACACCGCTGGCTGTGTGGAGCCCTTAGGATCGTTACACATAACTAGGTACCTACCCATGTAAATAACCAATTATTATTTATCAACCAATTTAAAGCTACATACTAAAATATGTTCAAAAATTCTCATACCTACCTACTCTTTCCGATCGTTTTCATCGAATCGAAAATCGAGTTAGATTTCTGTCTGTTCTGTGAGGAAAAGAGAGAAAGTACACTTGTGTTTACGCACACACTTGTCACCATAATTTCTCCCACGCAGTTTGCTAATCTCTACAGAGATAGGCCGCCGTCTGTGGCCAAATTCGATCGGCAAGACATTACTCGCTTACCTAAACATTTAAATCGCTAACATTAGACACAAATACCTAGGTTGCTATTCAATTTAGTTCCTCCATCGCCACCACCGCACCACCACAACCACAAGGCACCACCGAACCGCAAGGCATCGCACGAATCTGCACCGCCTACGTGATCGAAATTCCACGATCTCGCACTAAGCGCTTTGCTTCCTCGTTCCTTATACGCACCGCAAACATTTGGAATGCCCTTCCGGCTTCCGTTTTTCCAATTAACTATAATGGGTGTCTTTAAATTAAAAGTGATTAGGCATCTTCTAGGCGAGCGCGCACCATCTTAGGCTGCATCTTCACTTACCATCAGGTGAGATCGCAGTCAAGCGCTAGTCTATATATTTAAAAAAAATTGCTCTGAGTAAATCTGTCAAAGTGTCAATAAGTATGGACAGAAAAAGGATAACAAAGTTCTCCCGCCCTATCCCCTAATGACAGATTTACGCGCAGTCAACTCAAACTCGAAAAGTTCCACAAGACCCTTGCGTAGGTCTCGAGCAGGTAGTTAATGCAAACTGTTTGTTTACGAATTACGTCTAATCCGATTATAATATATGTCGCGTGACTCAACGATTTAGAATAATCGTGTAGGATAATCGAATGTCATAAACTGGCTCCCTGTCTTACTCGATTCTTGTTATCATTTTGCTGACGTCACTAATCGTGCTATCGACTGGGAAATTCACATTACAATTTTCAGTGTACGTCAGATGACAATACCTTTTCATAGCGAATATTTTTATTTCTTCGAAATTAAAATCAATTTCTATTTTTTTTTCTTCACTAAGAAATCTTAGCTAAAATAATCAGTGGATTGAAGCAGGCGTTTACTTTGCGGAATTCCATTCTTTGATATAATCCGCAAAACCAGAAAAAATCTGTACCTAGTAATTAGATTAGTTTAGCTACAAGTTTTACTATATTGTTCTTTGAACTTACGAGGGCGCGTGGCTCATGGTTGTGTGCGTGTCGTATCTGTATAAGGGTAAGCGAGAGCTTGCTCGCGCCTGCCCGCTTCCACCTAAGTTCCTGACAGGCACACACACTTACGCAATGTGCATGTACACGACGTAACCACAAGTAAAGCTCACGCGCCCTCGTGAATTGCAAGAACTATACAGTAAGACTGGTAGCTAAACTAATCTACAGATTTTTTCCGGTTTTGCGGATTATAGCAAATGGACTTTGTTGGAATTCCGTAAGAACATTTTAATACAAAAAAAGAGTGTGGCACTTGATGACTGCCGCGGTAAAGCTATTGCATAGCATTTTTTATCAACGCCATCTAGCGGTGAGAGGAGTCCCGTGTCAGGTTATTTTCGTTACGGAATTTCTGGATTCGGTCTCCACGCTCAAGGCCCGCGATAGAAGCTATGCAATAGCTTAAAAAAAAATTAAATATTTAAGTTACAACAGTCGATAAATGTAATGTATAGAGTGCGTAACATACTGGTTAGCATGGTGACAAGATCATCCTTCGACCTTATCTCGCCCATTATCGTTATCGAGTGACGCACGGCAGACTACACTAATTTAAATATACATGCTCCAGCCTCGGGTATGTGGGTCAGGTTGGGATTTTGTTGCATTTTTGTCGAACAGATAAGTAAATAAATAACAGGTCAAATGCGAGTCAGACTCGCATAGAAAGGGTTCCGTATCAAAAAACGGCGAAAAAACACGTTTCTAGTAGGAAAGCCCCCTTTAATTTTTAATTAATTTTAATTTTTTGTAAAAATTCTTTTTACAAAACCGACTTCAACTCTACAAAGTATATTAATTGTGCCTATAAAATTTCAAGAGATCCCTCGATTTCTCCAGGATCTCATCGTCAGATCCTGACCTGATGACTACCTGGAAACGGAAAGTATACCCAGTCAAACAAAAAAAGAATTTTCCAAATAGATCCAGACGTCTTCGAGTAATCGAGGAACATACATAAAAAAAAAGATTCCGACGAAATGAAATTCCTTTTTTGGAAGTCACTTAAAAAGAATCCAGTATCTACAACATTCAACTACCATCGACTATCTGGGACGAAAAAAGGAAGTATCGTGTCATGTGGTATAAGGAACTCGCGGTATCTTTATCAAAGTCAATGGTACTTTAGTTAAGTAGGTCTGGCTACGTGACCTCAACTTTATCCTAGCTTATACGGAGATCGCGTGATTTAAGTGTCTTTGAACTATCCACATTCAACAATGCTTGAGATTATGTACCCACTTAGCTAGAATTTTCATGAGTTATTTATAGTTCAAGTGAAATATCAATCAAAAATACATAGCAATTAGAGAGAATCGATCGAACCAAATTAACTAAGTACAAACATTGTCATCATCGTCATCTATATACATATATAAAATTCAAAGTCCTGACTGACTGACTGACTGACTGACTGACTGACTGACTGAGATATCAACGCACAGCCTAAACTACTGAAATTAGAAACTTGAAATTTTTACAGTTGGTTCCTTTTATGACGTAGGCGCACACTAAGAAAGGATTATTGGAAATTCCACCCCTAAGGGGTTTAAATAGGGGATGGAAGTTTATATGAAACTCCGTCATTTTTCAAGATGTTTCCATCAAAGTTGGTATAAGAGCTTTCAGTTAAAAATAAAGAAGTACGTGTGTCACAGTTTTTGAAAATTCCACCCCAAAATCTAATTCCACGCGGACGAAGTCGCGGGGGATAAAGCTAGTCAGATAATATATTGCATTCACTGTTGGACGTAGGCCTATTTTTAGTTATTATTTTTGGCTCGAAAAAAATCTAGAATCATTAATTTTAGATTTTATCGCGGCAAAATTTATCATTTTTGAAACAACTGCAGTATCATACCTATGATTGAGTAGGTAGATACAATAAGAGTCTCCCATCCCCTCCACCTGCTGCTTACCATTTTCCCTCTTTTATAGATTTTCTTATTTTTCAGGGAAACAATACAAGCTGGGACAAAATGGTCAAGGAGTAATTTGTCGTCCATTACAAAAGCGGTTTAATTTAAAAATAGGCAATAAAAAAAATTAGGCGACCCAATCAGGTGACTACCAGATACTTGAGGTCCCAAGTTACTAAAATGGCAACCGAAAAACACAGTGTTGGTATTAAGTTGGTTAATGCAACTCCACATGTTCGAACGCACAAGAAATCTGGCTCAAGATATAAGAGCATAAATCTGATTCCAGGTTATGCAGAGATACATAATCTTTATGTTCATCGAGTCATAACATTACTCGAGCGTGCTTGACGAAGAATTAAACTGGCACAAAGCTGACGTCAAGTCGCAAGTACTTTGACGTAAGCAAGGAAATATTTTGGGTGCATCTTATCATGCATCGAACCAACTCGCAGCTGTTTTAGTACGGTAGTTCGTGGCACGGTTTAAACACTTTCGAAGTTTTTAGGTGCGCATCCAACTCGTACTTGGCCGGTTTTATTTATTCACGGTAAAGCCTAATAAAAAAACTATGGAAAACAAAATTTTCCCTTAATACAATTTCTGACGAATTTCCGGAAGCTATTTTCCAAAATTCAAGTTTGCAGGCTATATAGTTTCTAAGATTTCGTGATTGATGATTGAGTAGTATTTCGCTTTTATAACTTTTTAACCGAGTTCAAAAAAAAGAGGAGGTTCTCAATTCGACGCGTATTTTTTTTGTCAGTTTGGTCCCATTTAAATTTGGTGAGGATCTGATGAATATCTTCGGAGATGGAGGACGGAACACCTAAAATAATGAATAAGAGCAAATCGCTCGTAATCAGAGTGTGTGGAGGATTTTAACCATGCTTATTTCATAGCATACATCATACATACATAATTATGCTCTATTCGGTATTTCAATATTTTTTTAAGGAGCAAAACAAATGGTCTAGTAAATTGGTACTAACTATGAAGCTACATTAAAATGCTTGATTCGGGCGGGCCTAAATAGACACGATGAAGCCGATGCGCGACGCTGGCCAGATTTCAACATTACGTGTACAAACTAAAATTATTTTATACTTTGACGACGTTTGAATTTGGTTTTTTTAAATATTTTTTTTATATTATTATTTAATCAGCGTTTCGAAAATCGAAATGTCTTATCGGCTTCGTTTTGCTCATTTGTTTCGGGTCGGCGAATCAGCGAAGCATGCAACCACGGAGGCATGTAAACATGTGGCCGTGGTGACGTCATACAGAGTAAATCCATATTAATTCTATACTAGCGAACCGCGACTTCGTCCGCGTGGATTTAGTTTTTCAAATCACGCGGGAGCTCTGATTTTCCGGGATACGTCACTCACGTCTATGTCGCTCTTCAGGTCCTCGACAACACCTACTACTAAAAAATCACGTCGATCTGCAGCTCTGTTGCAGACTGATTTAAGGACAAACCAACAAACAAACAGACATTCGTATATTTTACAATATTAGTAAGACTAAGCCGTGCTCACGATCTTCTCTGCTTGGACTTACGTTTTTAAAAATCCGGTGGAAACCTTTCGTTTTTCCGGGATACAAGAAGTGTATGTCAGTCCAGGTTCTCAATCATACCAAAAATTAAGTTGATCCGTTACTCAGTTGCTGCGTGGTTAAAGGAAAAACCAATATACCTACATATATAACAGTAGTATAGGACACGATAAGATTTATACCTATACTTTAACAATATACCTAATAGTATGAATTTTTATGTGAAAAGTGAGAAAATTACTTAGGTAGTATTGAGAGTTAATAACTGACGATACAATATTTTAATTATAATTCTCCGACCATACATACTGCGTCTCCTTAGACCATTCAACCCAATTTAATGGTCTAAGTCCGTCTCAGGTGTCTAGCTTCGAACTAACCGAAGTTATTCTAGTATAACATCGCTTTATAGGTACTTAGGTACTAACTTTTCACTTAGCACGGGTCCTCCCCATTTCACTAAAGATGTCAGTTTATTAAGTAAATATTGGACGAAATAAGCCTTAGCCGTATGTAGGCGTAGGTACGTTAGTTATGTTTAATTAATAATTTAGTTCCAAAAACGTGATTAAAAAGTGATTAGGTACCTAGGCTAAGAAGATATTATCTCTACTAATAATATTATAAATGCGAAAGTGTGTTCGTTTGTCCTTCAAACACTTTTTAACAGAACGAAACGTGATTTTTTGCATGGGTATAGGTAAGAGGATTTGGAGAGTGACATAAGCTATTTTTTATCTCGGAAAACCAAAGAGTTTCGACAGGATTTTTAAAAACTAAATCCATTCAAATTGAAGTCGAAATGGGCGAGACATTTAGTCTGGTGGGAGCATTGTGGGAGGCTTTGGCCGTGGCTAGTTGCCACCCTACCGTCATAGACGTGCCGCCAAGCGATTTAGCGTTCCGGCACGATGGCGTGTAGAAACCGATTAAGGGTATAGGTTGAATGTACATTGCCATACCCCTTCCAAGTTCACTCACTACCATCTTAGACTGCATCGTCACTTACCATCAGGTGAGATCGCAGTCAATGACTATCTTGTCTTCGAATTAAAAAAAAGACATACACGAATAATGGGCGAATCCCACATGACGCGGGTATCATCAGCATGAATAAAGTAACCAACACATATCGTGCTTTGTTTTAGTATTTATTCTTAATCTGATTAAAACATTAATTGCAGTTTGGGCGATCGTAAAGAAAGACTTATTGTCTTTGTTTACCAAACTAAATAGCACGGAAACTCACCTACACAATGTATCTAAGGCTAAAACCATACTCAGGGCTTGGTTAAACTTTTTGTTCTGTCGCCTTACCACAAATGTAACCTGACCTGTAGATCTGTAGACTGACCTGTAGACACGTTTGACGATGGGATAAACAAAGTAGGTCGGGTATTTAAACAGTTGTTCGTTGTGGATTAATGATTGGTAGCGTCGCTTCGAGTAGAGTACCTACTACTCTAGTCTACCCTAGAAGCGACGCTACCGCACACTGGAAATTATACTCTATCCACTATAACACTAGGATTTATCGATATGTTTTTTCCTATTAAAATGGGAACATTACCTAGCTACCTTATATACAATATATTTTTCTAAACAAATCCAGAAAACGTTCCCGAGAAACGGGTAACCGACGAACCTTGTAGGGTTACGGGAACGCTTACGACGTTCTTAAGTTTGGTGTTTCACTTGTGAATGGCTCCATTTTCAGTGCAGTAAGAACGTAATATTTTTGGCGCAATACTTACGCCTATCTGCGAGAAATCACTTGTTTACCTTAGAAAAATATAATATTATTATGCTTATATACTATCAAACGAAGAAAAATTTTCATGAAACTTTTTGTCGACCGACAAATCGCCAATGTGATCGTGATCGATAAGTAACACTAAATGGTATCGCTTCGCAATATCGGACGGGGCTTCCTGCCTCCGGGCACAATACATCTCTCGACCCAGCTCATATTGAAAATTCCTTATCGCCCACGAAAAGTACACCATAGATTTTCTTTGTGCAGTGCCGTGACGGATATATAGGTTCAATATAGATTTTAAAAGAAAACTGATTGCACATCCCATATCCTCGGATATGGCACTTTATTACATATTATTGATCCATTTGTACCTGGCTGCGGCACCAAAAGTAAGATAATGTGTTTATTAATTTATTTATGTATGTTTGTATATATGTGGCGCTATGAAGACCAAAGTAGGCCAATTTTTATGATTCTTTCGTCAATCGATTTGTGTTAATCTTGGGTGATCTTAGGAATGTCACTAAACATAATGACAGTAATTAAAATTCAATATGGCGACCATCAGACGCCATATTGTGAAAAATAAAAAAATGAAAGTCGATGAACTATGTTGGGGTATCATTGAATAGGGGTTGAATATATTTGAAAATCATTGTTAGGACGTTTCTATGATAATTTTTCATTTTGAATGACTATTTAATATCTATGACAATTTAAAGTTGGTTAGCAAACATTCTCACTTAATTTTTTTTCAGTTAACTCCAGTGAAATCATAAGATTGTGAAAGATAAATGGGCATTTTAGTATGAAAACCATACACACGGTGGACACAGCGAAATTAGTAAGTATTCAAATCTCTGATCTACAATGACATAGATCGCATCGTCACGGAAATCACAAAAAAATTAAAGATTTTTAAAGGTATTATGAAAAAATATAATTTGACTTGTATTTTCCCTTTTTTATTTAAAATTAAATTTTTATTTTAAGTTTTTGATTTTTTATATTTAATACGAAACGAATTTGATACGAAATGATGAGCGTTAGCGGGGCAGAAACGCATTGGATTTTCAGTCAAGCGTTCGTCTCGTAGACTAAGCGGCACTAAAATCATAATATAGCCAAGCGCAGCGCCAAACTAATGAGTTAAGTTAGTTTCAATTTGTAGATACGTTCCAAGGAGTTAGTTACTTAATTAAATAGGTATTTCACAGCAATATCAAAATGCTAATTGAAACATGTACTCAATTAAAAAAAAATTGAGTAAACACATTAGAGGTACATAGGTACTATGAAATTGTATAGGAAAATATCGCATTAATTGATTATTTCATTAAGTTGTCTCACTTTGAGCTCGGTGATCGCCCTTTCAATTTAATCTTGCTTTAATCACTAAAAGGTTTTAAAATGAAAATATTGATAGCTGTAAGTGATGCACTGTAATTATTAGCTTGTGCAATGTTAATTTTTGTTAATAGAAATAATAAAGTTAGAGTGAGTTGTTAAAATATTCTCTTGTGAGATTTATATACAAATGTTTTAAGGTTTAAGAATTTTATTCTCCAAGAACAGTTTGCTCACTTACAGAGAAGTGAGAACTTAAGACTAAAATTAATATAAAAGTACAATTATATGAAAAAAAAAACAAAAATGGTGACTCCTAATAATAAAAAGACTAATTCCTAGACACAAGTATTTTGAAAATGCATTCTAAGTTTCTTTTTAAAAGTTACAAATGACTTTTCAGTAACAATCTCTACAAATCAATACAAAATGCCTATTATTATTTGTTTGTACGTGCATCACATTAAGAATATCGACTAGATAAAAAACAAGCTAGAGCAGTTCGAGGGCAGTCACACTGAACTAAATTCAAATCAAAATTGGTGGAGTAAAAACCTGACTTACAGTAGCATCCAAAAAATGGCTCGGTAGGAGAAGAGGTAAATAAATAAAAGAAAACTTGTCATAATACTTTTTTATATTTTAGGTCCTCATTTTATGCACGTTAGACTCTGTCTATAACAAAAAAACAAATAAAGATAAAAAAGGAAACAAAAGTCCTAAAGAATATTATATAAATAACTGGACACAGTACAAGCTACCGATGCCTATAGAAGTTGATTCAATGAGAGAGATATTACAAAAAATAGCATTATACAAAGCTTTACAATACTGTCCCTTCGGTGAGATAGATGTGTGTCTTAGAAAAGATGTAGTATCTGTTGTTAAAGCAATCATCAGTGATATTGTGGCGAAAGTGCAGTCGATGGAAATTCCAAGTAATAATACGGAACATGAAAAAATAAAGGCGTTGAGAAGTTCTTTAGAAGAATATAACGTTTTAATTTAAAAAAAAATGTTTGAGTTCCGACACAGTTGTAAGTGAGTTATCATGAAATCCGAAATGATTAAAGGTTTTTATAGTTTAGTGGTCAGTAATTTTATTAATACGTATTAAAAGGGTGGTTGACACCAGCCGGTCAACTGGGTAAGAATTATATTTGTCAGCTTAAAAACGTACTATGATTTCATTTATCAATTCATATTTATTATGTCAAACATAATATGTTATGTTTATTTTATCCTTATACCTACTGGTATCAATGCAAATTGCAATTACATCTAGTCTAATTTGCTAGCTAATTGTAACTTTAATTTAACCTAAGGGATTGTTCAATAACGCATCTTTGTCTCTATTGGTAATATTTTTAGACACATTTTCTTCATGTGTTCTTACAGATAGCATTTTATACTATTTAAGTTTAATTTAAGTTATTTATTCAATTTACACTAACTCAAAAGCTAACAAATGAATGTCCGATTTTCTTGCACAATCTCAAGCCTGATATTTTTGCTGATCATGATCCAAGACGCATAATTATGATCGCCAGATCAGTTACAGATCCACCCTAAGTTAAAGTATATGATATCAAATAATAGCTCGGATCAATGATACTGAGGTCAAACAATTCTCATCAAATACTAGGAAAGATTTCGATGGAAATTGCCAATAAAATTAATGGCGTTTTTATTAATTTAAGTACATTTTGATAGGTTTGCGTCATACAACAACAAGTACTTACATACTAAAAAAACTTATTTAGTAGCTGGTGGGTGAATTTAATGTTTTTTAATAGAAGTTTTCCGAGAGCTGATGGATAACTCGATCTTGCGTCGCCTGTATCCAACGGATCCCTACGACTCGTTTGATGTCGTCGGTCAGCCTAGTGCAGGGTCTGCCACACTACGCTTCCCGGGGTCGCCCTTCCAGCACTTTGGGACCCCGACCATCAGCTCTTGGACCTATGTGCCCAACAGGCCAACACAGATTTACTTCAAGCTTCAGCGCACTTTCATTGGGTATAAGCTAGGAAAGCATTTCGTTTTATTACAGCACCCGAAGCAGCAAAGTTTTCTTAGCTCGCTATCCACTATTACATAATCGGATATTGAAGCTTGAGAGCACCGCTTTTGTAGCTTTATTTTATCGAAAAAGATTTCGTTCACGTGTGATTTTAGCAAAGGCTTCGGAAAATACCGAAGTTTCTTGAAAGTTTTACGTCGCCAATCGGATTGATGCACTTAACTTATTGTATAGAAGCCTAGCCGATGCCCGCGACTTTTTTATTTTTTCGTTCAAGTTAGAAATGAGGTTGGACCTCTTTGATTTTCAGGGGTAAAAAGTAGTGTGAATGTCATTCCCCAGGATGCAAGCTATTTTGTTAAAATCGGTTGGAAAAGTTTTGGCGAACCAAATTGCTGATTGGAAATGCAGACAATTCTGTGAAGTACATATTCCACGCGAGGATGATTTTTATTGAAATTAGATAAGGCTAGCTAAAGTTTTTTTTATTCACTTTATTGCAAAAAAATTATAAGCACAAAAGGTGGTAGGTGTGCAAGATATACTTATTATATAGATTTACCTAACTAGTTTTACTAAGTTATAGTTTTTGATATTGGACGAGTCACAGGGAGCCGCTATATACAAGCGGCGTAAGACCGAGACCTGTGGAAGTCCATGAAAAACATGATCTCATATAAAGCAGTCGACGTTTAAAAGTTGAAAAAAATTTGACGGTATTATTTTAAAATTTAATCTGCGAATGGTACCAACTTACCAGATATCCTCTTGATATGCAACTGGGTCGCGAAATTATTACCCATCTGCGAGACATAGCTGTCTTTCTTACTCGACAGCTGTATACTGAACCCGTCGGACTCCAGGGAGGCCCTCGGAGCCCTGGCCGCTTGCACCGCCTTGTTCTGGCACACTGGGGTCGGAGCTATCTTGGCCAGGGCAGCTTCCTGCGAGCCGGTGCTGTCGCGCCTGCGATTCTTGTGGTCTAACAGCATGCTCGGTGTACAACCCATGCTGATCGGTCCTACACTGCTGACACTTTGGCACTGGCACTCGCGCACTGAGGTGTCATCGTTTCAACCTGTAACAAGGACAAGGTAATTTAGTTTTGTGTAATCGATGCCATGCCCTTGACTGTGATCTGATCGTAATGTATGTGTGTGTGAGTGTGCGTGTGTGTGAGGAGCAAAAATTTAGCTAATACTTTGTTAATCCTTGTGCAACTTTCTTGTTGGTAATTTGAGTTAAGGTTCAAGTGTTATTTGAATATTATAATTAAACTAGCTTTAACCCGCGGCTTCGCTCACGTTAGGTTCGATTTTTTAACCCCCTATTTAACCCTCTTGGGGTTGAAATTTTCCAAAATCCTTTCTTAGCGGATGTCTACGTCCTAACAGCTACCTGTATACCAAATTTCAGCTCGATCGGTCCAGTGGTTAATGCTGTGCGTTGATAGATCAGTCAGTCAGTCAGTCAGTCAGTCACCTTTGCCTTTTATATATTTAGATTGTTTTAAAGTTCTTTAATTATATTTCTTCGGATTAGGTAAGAAGGATGGAGAGTTGAATATTTAGTTAAAGTCGGTTTTATTATTTACTTGTTCAACAATGGGTGGAAGTATTTTAAAATTTTCCAATAAAATATTGGTGAAATTCAGTTTCAAAGAGCTATTATTTTTGAGTCGCGTAGGTAGATATCGAATAAAGAGAATACTCGTAATATTTTCTATATTATATCCAAAAGCATTAAGATAATACCGGAGCTGGAGCGACGGTGTCTAGAGTCTAGACTGTAACGAGTAGGTACTTTCTCAAAATTGAATTAAAACAATAAATCGTACCTTTTAAAATCTATATTTTCAGTTTATTTAAACTAAGATTCTGAAGGTAGACGAGGTCCTGAGTTCGATTCCCGGGTTGGGCCTTAAAATGTATTGGGTTTTTCTGTCAAGAAATTCGCAGTACTAGCCCGGAGTTAGGAAGTTGTGGCGGTGAGTCGTAAAGCTGTCGGTCCTGCGCCTGATCTAACACCTGTGCTTGCAGACTTGTGCATTATAATATCTCCTGCGCAGATGGCTGGAGGACATTTTATTATTTTTGAGAAGATAATTTAATTTTTGCTATGCTAAAAAGTTTTTAAACTGTTTTACAAGTTATCAATAAAAACTACCTGGACCATACCAGCAACGCTTGAAGTATTTCAATATTTTTTTGACATGTCTACAATCTGCATTCCGAACCGGTGGTAGAGTCATGACGTGTCATAAGAGCTACAAGTTGGCCTACATGTAATAAATAATTTTGAATTCGAAGTTGAATTTGAATAAAGTTCTTAAAGTAAGTAACATACCTAAGGTCTATGTACCATTGTATGACATGTCTAGATAAGTTGGTGGTAACCCTGTATATAAGCTAGGAGCATTTTTGTTTGCTATATGATTGATCGCCACGCCCTCAGCAGTAAGTTACTCAACGTCTATTTGACTTCTCTATTGACTTGCTTGTAGTGATACATTTACAGTAGCAAAAAAATCGGTTCAGGGGTATAGAAGTTATGGTGGAATATAGAAACTCACATACATACACACATACACACATATGGTCGCGGACAGAAAATGTTTATCAGTTTTCAAAGTAGATTCTATATCACATTGCGTGTAGTAAGGTCTATAACGAAGAAGAAGAAGGTCCACAGAATATCGAAAGCATATCGACTGTCAGGCATAGACGTGTGCATGTAATTATGAATCTTAAGGTGGTAAACATTTTCTGTCCGCGACTGTACATGCATACATACATGGACCCTGAAATCAATATACTCCTTTTTTCGGGCAGTCGTATAAAAAAAATAGAGAACCCTTATTATACCTGCTAATATTAGAAATACCAGTGTGTTCAGAAGTGATTAACGAACGAAAAAATAAACTGTCAATTGTGACATTTGACAACACGTCACAATTACAAAAAAAAAAAGAGATTTGTTCAGTTGTCAAATAACCACTAGATGCGCATCTTTTAATTCAAATTAATAACTATAAAACCTTACAAAAACCCTGTGCTTTAACCAACGACAAAAAAAAACAAGGGGAAACCCAACAAATCCAACGGTGAGTTTATCATTTTCAAAACCATCAAGACATTTTCCAACATTTTTGGTCTTCGAACCGCACCTGTTAACAATCTTTGTTGAACCCAAACTGCATACAGGCAAGAGAAAATACGAGCTAAGAACTAAGAATAGAGGTACCTAAGTCCTAACAATTATGTCCTAAGTAAATCTAGATTCCCTTATTTGTCCCATTTATTCGCATAGCATAAAAAGTGAGCAGTTTGTTAGACGTAATAGTACGCGGCATAAAGCCGGCCCGCCATTTTGACATTGTTTTCACTGAATTTTCTTGATTCGAAATTAACAATTTTCATCATATTTTCTTTATTTAAATGCCATAACTTAGTAAAATAAGCTATTGTGCATTCGATTATTATATTATTTTCATTGTATTTCTGTTGTTTGGCTCGTTGTAGGCGAGTTAATACAAACAATTAATTGCGATAATTTGAGATATTTCCCAATTCAATTTGATTAACTTACATTTAATTATATGATTATTTTATAATTTTGAACGAGATACCTTGATTTTACACTTAATTATTACAGATCATTTGGTTTTTTTTATATAATTCCTTGTTTAAATTGTCAATTTCCCTACATAAATACAAATGTCAAAATTACATGAATTAGTGAAGAAAAGAGGTTCATATAAGGGTCGGTTAACTAAATTTGAGAATTATGTAAGTAGTTTAAAGAATGTATCTGACTGCAGTCAAGTTGATAAGTTAGAATTGAAACTTCGCATGAATAAAATAGAAACCATATACAATGAGTTCGATGAGGTTCAAACCAGCATTGAGTGCTTGTCATTGCCTGAGGAAGAACAACAAACCCAGAGTTTTCAGAGGTCTGAATTTGAAACCCAATATTTCTCGGTAATGGCCAGGGCTCAACAGCTTTGCGAAGCGTTCAAAAGAAAAGTAAAATCACTCAATT
This sequence comes from Hipparchia sbordonii, assembly GCA_038048805.1. Classification (NCBI taxonomy): domain Eukaryota; kingdom Metazoa; phylum Arthropoda; class Insecta; order Lepidoptera; family Nymphalidae; genus Hipparchia; species Hipparchia sbordonii. The sequence continues at coordinate 4,415,412 of CM076113.1, forward strand.
ATGGTGATAATGCCTCGGTTTGTTCTGATTCTTCTACTAGTGACCAGGAGAGTGTTGTGAAAGTGAAGCCGACAAAGAGTGTTGTTAGGGGAGTAAAATTACCTACAATAAACATACCCAGATACAGTGGTGATTATGGGAACTGGCTCGAGTTCCGTGACACTTTTATATCACTTATCCATGATAACCCGAGCATTAGTAACATTCAGAAGTTTCACTACCTACGTGCATCACTAGAGGGCAGTGCTGCTCAGGTCATTTGCTCATTAGAATTTTCTGCGTCTAACTATTGTTTAGCTTGGAATGCATTATGCGAGCGGTATGACAACACACGACTATTAGTGCAAAACCACATCAAGGCTATTTTCGATCATGAATCTATTAAAAAGGAATCTGCTACTTCTTTACGGGTGCTCATCGATATGTATAATAAAAACTTACGCGCTTTACAAATACTCGGTGAACCAACGGGGACTTGGGATACTTTAATAATTTACATCATTTGTCAAAAATTGGACAGCCGCACTTTACGTGATTGGGAGGAACATAAGGCCACCCATAAACAAATCAATTTAGAAGTTTTTTCCAAATTCTTAAAAAATAAGGCTGACTTATTAGAAACTATTGAAAACAATAACAACAAGCCGGAAACTACATCTAGGTCTCATACTACTAGAAATGTCAAGAGTTTAACTTCAATTGCTAACCCTACACCTAAAATTTTTAAATGTCCGTTGGACCACGGGGAGCATCCACTTTACAAATGTGATGCATTTATACACATGAATGTACCAGAACGCGAACAGTTTGTAAAAACGAACAAGCTATGCAGAAATTGTTTTAGGTTTGGGCACACCGAGCGTTTATGTAGGCTAGGCCCGTGCCGTCAGTGTACTCTTAAACATAATTCTCTGCTGCATCCTAATTCTGATACTTCTACTTCACCAGCAGCTGCAATAAGTCTCTCATCATCATGTTGCCAACCCGCTCAAGTGCTTTTAGCCACTGCAATCATTAAGATTCTAGATGCCAACAATGCATATCACGAAGTAAAGGCAGTTTTAGATTCAGGCAGTCAAGCATCCTTTATTTCTGAACATCTTCTAAACAAATTAAATTTGAATTTTGATAACATTAAATTTAAAGTTTCCGGAATCAACAATTTAATCTCTACAGTAAACAAACGTTGTCAAGCAACAATACAGTCCAGGCTCAATTCATACCAGATAAAGGTTTCTTTTCTAGTGTTACCAGAAATAACTTCATCTTTAAGGAAATCATTAAACACAAATTTATACAACATTCCCCCAGAAATAAAATTGGCAGATCCAGAATTCTACAATCCGTCTAGCATTGACTTACTGTTAGGCGCAGACATTTTCTGGGATTTGCTCTGCACAAACAAAATCTATTTAGGCAAAAATTCTCCAGTGCTTCAAGATACTAAGTTCGGCTATATAATATCCGGGCCCACTGGAACGACAAATATACAAACAATTTCATGCAATTTTTCTCAATTTGATTCAATACAAGAACAACTCGCTAAATTTTGGACTATCGAAGAACTAGGAAGTTCTGACAAAGATGCATCTTTGAACGACAATGATCTTTGTGAGAACCACTTCAAACAACACATGTCCCGAGATACAGACGGAAGATTTTCCGTAGGCATTCCAATGAAAGGCGATGAGTCTACTCTAGGAGACTCATTCCACCGCGCTAAATTAAGTTTTCTTTCATTAGAAAGAAGGTTACAAAAACAATCTACATTAAAGGCAATGTATATCGACTTTATGAACGAATACAAAGATTTAGGTCACATGTCGGCAAGTGACATCAACAATTTACGCATAAATTCATATTTCATGCCACATCATGGCGTTTTACGCGAACAAAGCAGTACAACGAAATTGCGAGTGGTATTCAATGCGAGCGCTCCCTCATCTAGCGGGGTGTCATCGAACGATTTACAAATGATTGGACCCACAATTCAGAGTGATTTATTCTCAATTTTACTTCGGTTTAGACAACATCGATACGTATTAGCAGGAGACATCGAGAAGATGTACCGCCAAGTGTTAATTAATTTAAATCAGCGTCATCTACAACAAATTGTCTGGCGAGACGACCCCTCGATGCCACTAAAAACTTATAATTTAAATACAGTTACATATGGAACGGCTTCTGCACCATTTCTGGCAGTCCGTTGTCTTAAACAGCTTGCTGACGAATGCGAAAACGCAGATATAGGTCGAATTATTCGTGAAGATTTCTACGTAGACGATCTTATCACAGGCCACGATACCGTTGAAGGCTTGTTACAGATCCGCAGGCTCATCACTCAAGTGCTCGCCTCCGGTTGCTTTAATTTGAGAAAGTTTAAGTCAAATGTTCTAACTTGCAGTGATGATACTTCTGCGATCAATAACAACGGTACCGTCGATTTCAGCGAGCATGAGCCGTCCAAAACACTTGGTTTAATTTGGTCTCCGTCCACAGATGAATTACTATTCAACATAAAAAACAATATCCCATCTAACGCCGATGTCACTAAAAGAGTTCTTCTTTCAACAATTGCGCAAATCTTTGATCCATTGGGACTATTGAGCATTTTTACTATGAATGGAAAAATTATTTTGCAACGCTTATGGCTTCACAAATTAGATTGGGATAATCCCATACCTGAAGAAATTTTAGATTCTTGGTCTAAATTCTTTAAAAGTCTCAATCAATTAAACGATTTAAAAATACCACGACAAGTTGTGTGTCACAACCCTCAGGACATTCAGTTTCATATTTTTTGCGACGCGTCTAAGGATGCATACGGCGCTTGCATTTATGTTCGCTCAGTGAGCACTACGGCTGCGGTCGAAGTGCATTTGTTATGTTCAAAAACTCGCGTGTCACCTATAAAGCCGACATCCATACCGCGTCTCGAACTTTGTGGTGCTTCAATGGCTGCAAAATTACTCGAAAAGGTGCTAGCAACAACTCGTTTAACTTATAGCAATTGTTTTCTATGGACGGACTCATCAGTCGTCCTTAGTTGGTTAAAAACTCAACCCAATAGATTGAAACAGTTTGTTCGTAACCGAGTTTCAGACATTGTAGAAAGAACTAAAAAATTTCCGTGGCGTCACGTGCCCACTTCCTCCAACCCAGCGGATCTTTTAAGCAGAGGAGTAGGCAGTAATCAGCCGAACAAATTAAAATTTTGGCTAAATGGACCTAATTTTTTACTTGATAGTGAGAACAACTGGCCGAACAAAACTTTTCAATACACAGAGTCAGACTTACCAGAAGTGGTTTCAGCAGTAGCATTATCCACTGAGCCAAGCGAACGACTTCCTTTTTCTCGTTTTTCCAATTTATTAAAACTCAAAAATACATGCGCCTACATTTTGCGCTTCATCAATAATTGTCGTAAATCTAAAGGCGATCGATTATTGTGTCCTCTTACTTTAAGTGAAAAACAACAAGCGTTTAACACTTTATTAAAATTATCACAACTCGAATGTTTTCCGGAATATCACAGGGTAGCATCGGGCAAATCACTACCGATAAAGAACAAATTACTGTCGTTAAGCCCTTTAAAAAACGGAATAAAAAACGGAAATTTCTCGTTTGACAAAAAACATCCAATTTTGCTCACTTCTACACACCCACTCACTAAATTAATATTTCACAATGAACATTTACGTCTAATGCATGCGGGTCCACAACTTTTGCTTGCTTCCATTCGAGAGCAATTTTGGCCACTTGGAGGTCGAAATCTAGCAAAAGGTACAGTTCATAAGTGCCATCGTTGCTTTCGAATGAAGGCACATCCAACCACTCCTGTTATGGGTAATTTGCCTAGGCAGCGCCTACAGCCAGGTTACCCATTCCAGACGTCTGGAATGGACTACGCCGGTCCTATAATCGCACTAAATAGAAAGGGACGGGGTTGTAGAACTATTAAAGTCTACATAGCAATCTTTGTCTGCTTCGCTACTAAAGGCTGTCACCTAGAATTAGTGACAGACCTCTCAAAGGATTCGTTTATGTCAGCGCTACGGCGTTTCATTGCGAGACGCTCTAAGCCAATGACATTATTCTCAGATAACGGAACTCAATTCGTAGGTGCTCGTAATGACCTTTATAAGTTCCTCAAATCTAATTCTGACTTAATTGTTAACTCTATGTCCGATGAAGGCATCGAATTCAAGTTTATACCAGCTTACGCGCCCCATATGGGCGGCTTATGGGAATCGGGAGTGCGCTCTTTTAAATCCCATTTAAATCGCGTCCTAGGAAACGCTCACTTAGATTTTGAAGACTTATATACCGTTCTTGTTCAAATAGAAGCAATACTAAACTCACGCCCTCTAACTCCCTTATCAAACGACCCACAAGACTTGACTCCACTGACTCCTGGACACTTTTTGGTTGGACGACCTCTAACGGCTCTACCAACGCCTGAGTTACTTCACATCAAAGAAAATAGACTCCCTAGATTTGAAAGATTGGAGCAAATGCGACAACACTTCTGGTCAAGATGGCACAAAGAGTACATCGCAGAATTGCAGCAACGCACCAAATGGCAAACCAGCAAGGGCCTCATTCTGCAAGAAGGAACACTCGCGCTAATCAAGGACGAAACATTACCGCCAATGAAATGGAGCCTCGGCCGTGTCATCAAGGTCCATCCGGGAACCGATGGAGTCACTAGAGTTGCAGATTTACAAACATCAAAGGGAATAGTGCGTCGCGCATTCAACCGCATCTGTCCTCTTCCCGGGGAGGATGTTCAGAAGTGATTAACGAACGAAAAAATAAACTGTCAATTGTGACATTTGACAACACGTCACAATTACAAAAAAAAAAGAGATTTGTTCAGTTGTCAAATAACCACTAGATGCGCATCTTTTAATTCAAATTAATAACTATAAAACCTTACAAAAACCCTGTGCTTTAACCAACGACAAAAAAAAACAAGGGGAAACCCAACAAATCCAACGGTGAGTTTATCATTTTCAAAACCATCAAGACATTTTCCAACAAGTGTTTGTTGAGAGCAACAGACTGACGTGGTTTCTTGCATGGAATAAGTATCCATTTTTGTTATAGGTATCCGTTTTATCCATGGCTGGTTCAGAGTAATAATAGTTATAATAATTATGGGTATCAAATTAAAGGACTTGACTAGTAGAATACTACACTATGATAAATTTCAAATTCAAGATGGCCGGCACCACAAAATGGCGAATTACATTTTTTTTAATTTCACATGTTGGAGGTGTTTTTAATTTTCAATTTACACTTGTAGATAGATAGATAGAATAGATGTTGGATAAACATAGATACCCTCGGAATTTTTGAAAAACCATGCAGACGAAGTCAAGTTCATAAAAAATAGAAAAGCTCTATTTCAAAAAGCGTATTCAGAACAACTCGTATAATAATACAAAGTTATTCGTGAACTTTTGTTCCCTTTGTTGTCTAGCAAAGAACTTTAATTATGGACTATGCATACTGCATATTAATCCCTAAATATAAAATATAATATTACTTATGATGACCTTTGAAAGAGATAAACTTGTCCTTTTTTGACTTTTGAAAGGGTCAAACGAAAACAAAAACCACAGACAAAAACCACCTACGAATCACCTATTAACTGTCAAAATCATAAAAATAATGACTTTTTGAGACTGAATTGACATAGATTTTGAAGTATTGTGATATTTGTACCTCCTACTTCCATGATTTTCTTATAATGGCAGTAATTGCGGGATAAATTTTTTCCCATTTTATCCACTGTCAATATTCTTCCACCGCTGTGCCCATGCTCGATGGGTGGATAAGACTAAGCGAGGGGATAAACATTTTATCCTTTTCCCGGGGATACAATTTCTCCCGCCCATGCTACCAGTGCAGATTCACGACTCGATAGTCGATACGCTGAGTCGGTAACTATGGTCGATTTAATTTCGCAGAAATATTCCGAGCATAAGGGAAACACATACTAGATATAAACTCAGAAATTATGTAGCTACCTAAACATTTAGCAAAATTATGCAAATGTATTTAATAATAATTTATGGGATGGGTAATTGTGTATTAAAGTAATTAATGGAGTAATGATAAATATTTACTGTAGCTGAGCAGACCATAGTCGGCAAACTGTTTACATAATTTGGCAATGTACCTGAATAAATTAAATACGATATAAGGTTCAATTAATTTTCATTTCATAAAGAAAAGCTATAGGTACGCGACACTTAAACGAATTTTATGAATTATGCTAAATACGTCGACAGCCGTAAATCATCGAAACAAAAAAATAAGGCCGCCTTAAATTAAGATTTCATTTTTTTCTTTAGCGGGATGTAGAAAAGGAAATATAGCATAATAGAAGTTAATATAAAAAAAAAAAAAAATTTTCACTATCGATGATTTACGTAGGGTTCCGTCGACATAACATCATATTTTTTTTAAAAAAGGTGCAAAGGTGGTTTAGTGCAACGGGTGGGGTTTGAACCTGCGACCTTACAGTTTTCAGCCTTTAACCGTTGGGCTATTGAGGCTTAATAAATAAATAAATAGTAATATATCTATTAATTTATACAATACTTAGATTAACCACGTTAGATAATAAATAATTTTTAGGTGTCATGAAAAATATTAAACAAAACTATGCTATGTAGGTATACAGTGTTTCCACAATAAATACATGTTAAGACGGGTAGCCATAAAGTAGACCCATTCTCATTGGTAGCACCCGTTCACGAGCATGACGCATGATCCAGCCATTTGCTTCGCTCGACCATATTTGAGAAAAGTAACAACCCGCACCACACGACACCACCACAGAAATGTTTAAATAAAGAGAGCATGACGTACTTAGGCCACCCATGTTAAGGCGTCGAATTGAATACTAATATTAAAATACTCATTTTAAGACATGACTGAGATTATATTCTATGATAATATTACTATTTTATACAAATATAATACTGCAGTTATCAGAGCATAGTGCGATATGTTAACCAATCATTACCAACGACGTGGCTGAGTGGAGAAGCGTATTGTTCGCAAGAGAATAGAGAATTGCTGTCGATTGAGAATACTCAATACAGCCCTGGTAGCATGGGCGGGAGAAATTTTATCCCCGGGAAAAGGATAAAACCTTTATCCCCTCGCTTAGCTTTATCCACCCGTCGAGCATGGGCACAGCGGTGGAAATAACACTCAGTGGATATACTTATACAAATATACATCGCCTACTCCTCTGTCGCCATGCTTTAGCATAGGGAAAAGATAATTTTATCCCCTGGCAGTGGATAAAATCGGGGGATAAAACTTTTATCTCCTGCCCATGCTACCAGTGCTGCTGTTTGTTTTTAACCGACGTTAACTAGCCAACACGAACGGTGTGAGTGTATTCAGGCTGGATGTTTTAAAAGAAAGCCATTAGCTAACATATACCCACCTCGTTCAACACATTAGTTGATGAGTTTTTGAAGCCTGCTAAATTAATTTCTATTCCCTGATGACGTCATATTAATTTACTAGAGATACCCGTGGCTTCGTCTGAAAGGATTAAGTTTTCTTAATATCTTGGTATAGTACGTTAATCTCACGAAGTTACGGGCGGTAGGTACTTGTAGTTACGTCGTGTACGTGCACATTTCGTGAGTATGCGTGCCTGTCAGGAGCCTAGGTGGGAGCAGTCAAGCTCTCGCTCACACTTATACAGATACGATACACACACAACCATGAGCCACGTGCCATCGTGAATTGCAAGAAAGCGCCCGTAACTTCGTGAGATAAACGTACTATACTTATTTTACAACTTAGCAACGTTAAAGTGAGAGGTATAACAGAGCTAGGTTAAGGTAATTTTTTTATAAACAAAAGTTGAGGGCAATATAATATTTTGGTTAATCTTTAATTTTTTTAGGTTTGAACCCCACACGTTGCTCTATTATCGTACCCGCTACTAGCACAAGCTTTTCGCTTATTTGGAGGGGAGAGGAGAACATAGATCAAGTTCAGTTTAGCTAATATTCTTTAAACAAATAAATATGCACGTAACAAAGGTGAGGGAGGTGCCTAGTTAGGTTGCGTAGAAACCGTATCAAAATTAAAATGGCGGTATGAGTGTTGGATTGTATTCTGGACCGCATTAGAGAGAAGATTATTATCGTAAGTCACCTCAGTTGTTTTACCTAATTATTTATTCATCTTCATTAGAGAAGGCTTCAGGGGATTGTGTTTCACACCACACCGAACGGATTAAAACGCAAAATATACAACCACTAATTTAATTTTCGAAGAGAAATGGAAATGTGAGAGTTTTATACAAAAGCAATAAGTATTATTTTTCATAATGAAATCGGAATGAATATCTACTTAATAAAGATATTTTTTTTAAATATTCGATGATAAGATAGTCCTTGACTGCGATCTCACCTGATGGTTAGTGACGATGCAGTTTAAGATGGTAGCGGACTAACTTGGAAGGATATGGCAGTGTAGATTCAACCCTGTACAGATTTATATTAGATTTTCAGATATAGATAGACTCATAATAATTTATAAAGTTTTTTATAAAATTGTCATAGTGTAACTTTTAAGCAGTTAATTTTTTTTTACAACCAGTATCATAAACTTGCTATAAAAGATATAATATAAGAAAACTGTATTGTATTGTATTCAGGACGGATATAAAATTCAATTGGCAATGGATTAGAGGGCGTCAAGAGGAAATCAAATCAGGAAATTGTCAAAGAATTTACGACCTTTGTCAACATTTTATTGGCGTAGACGGAAACTAACACATATTTTTTATTTACAGTCTTTATTATTTCCATTGTTGAATGTATTTTATTGATAAAGCGAATTTCGAATTATTTAAGAAATTTTAGTTAGAAAGTCTAACTTCCTTAGGTTAGGTTTAGATTCCTTCGTAAAAAATTCCTCTTTAAAGTATTGATTGATTTACTTTGATCTTTGTAGTGTTTACTCTCGGTACTTCGGTAGGTCTACCTAATGTAACAAAGTACCGCTATTACTAATTAAATAATAATAAACGTAAAAATTCTTTTTACAAAAGCGACTTCAAACGCCACTACAAAGTGGCGCTTAAATTCAATTAGACCTAGAATTTAGATATTTGAATAGTTCCCTCAATTTCTCCAGGATCCCATCATCAGATCCTGACCTGATGACAATGGGACCACTTGGGAAGTATACCCTTTCAAACAAAAACAGAATTTTCCAAATCAGTCCAAACGTCTTCGAATAATCGGGGAACATACCTAAAAAATCACTTCAGAATTCAGATATTGTGCATTCGCTTTATATACGGCCTGCGCAAATTCGATCACGTTTCCAATTTTCGTCATCAATTAAAGTAGCTCCCAATTCATTTTCTCCGGAACTGCATCCTTAACACATACTCTTTGAACACGGTCACTAAGATGATAGATTTTATCAAATAAATGTGTCATAATATATACCAGTAGGGGTCCCTTACTGACCTTGCCTACTTGACCTTCTTGAGATTTTAGACCAGTAGATTCAATTGACGATTTGAAAACACTTTGTAAAAGTTTTTTAGAAAGTCCATTCTTACATTCATAAGTATATTTTATATTTTTAAACCGGGTTAATAAACAGTTTCCACGGGATATAAAAAAAGTCCCGTATAATATTGTAATAAAACGAATAAAAGTTAAAACAGATACAAACAACTCTCAAATGGCAAAAGGTTAATATTTCTTCTTATTAACTCTGTCAAAGAGAATACACAGAACAGCTTTGCCTTTTCTAGACAGTTATTAAAATAAATAAAAAATAGCACGAAGATTGAATCTAGATATGGCATAATTTATTTAATTTGCTAAGCAGTTATTACATTCCTTTGACAGAAAGATAAACACGTTTTCAATTAGTTCAATCGTAAACCAACTCGCACCCAAGAGTCCTTTAATAAAATATATCACAGGAGAATTTGACGGTGAGTAATTACTTATGAAGATTGTTCTACCTTTGAAAATTATTCTGTAACCTGTTGCTGGGTGGACTCAGGTAAAGTTATGTTTTCCCGGCCTTCTATAATTACTTACTGACCCTACCTTACCTTACCTTGGGCGGAACATAAAGCTTGGTTTACACGGATCATTTTTTGCAATCCAAGACGCTTGGCTCGAAAACTTAAAGTCTATTTTTGTCTTTCACTTTATTTTAGTCAGCTACAACCTTATTGACCATAGATTAAATGCCCGAAAAAACCCGCGCAATAGATTAAATAAAACTTACCAAGCGCCAAGCATAAGCGCCAAATACGTCAGGTATTTTAATAACTCGTAAGATATTCATCAAAAAAAAAATGTCTGTATCGTCTCTCTATAACTTATAATTATTACAGTTACAACACACCACTACTACAATCTAGTTACAGACCTGATTTTCTTCTAAATATATAAAAGGAAAAGGTGACTGACTGATCTCCTAAATCACTGGACGGATCAGTCTGGGCATAAAGATAGCTATCATGACATATGCATCTCTTAAAAAAGGGTTTTTTGAAAATTCACCCCCTGAAGGGGTAAAATAGGGGCGTGAAAAATCGATTTTAACGTGAGCGAAGGCGCGGGCAAAAGCTAGTTTTAACAAGCAGGGACCTAGACAACTGTGGTGGAGTGCTCCCGCAACGCTGCCAAATATCACTACAGTTATTTCGTTGTAGCATGGAGCGGGTAGCAGGCTAAAAGAACATAACTTATTTGGTACCATAAAATATGTAATCATAAAGGCATGATTGGATATACTTTTCTTTCAGGGCTTATTTTTTACTAACTAGCTGATGATAGCCCGCGACGTTTTCCGCGTGGAATTGGTTTTTAAAAATCCCGTGATTCTCTTTGATTCTCTGGTATAAAAATAAAAAGTAGCATAATATATCACTCTTCAGGTCCTCAACTATACCCGTGCAAATCAAGTTCATCCGTAGCTCTTGATTTAATCCCTAGATTGAAGTACAAATCAACAAACACTTCCGTATTTATAATATTATAGTAAGGATTCAACTCGATAATGTTAAATAATTAATATAGTATTTCATAAACATAAACACGGTACTATTTCAGTAGGACCAGCCATTCGGAAAACAACTCTACCTGTTGCTTTCTGGCACAAAACCAAACACATACGGTGGTTATTAGGCTGCGTACATCTACGAAACAGCTCCTTAACCAAATTTATTAGACAGGCGAGCATAAAAGTGTTGGTTTCTCGCAGACATAGGGGCGTAAAATATAAGGGCGTCTGTATACATGAAAAATAAGTATGTCAATATCATAGACTAGCTGTTGCCCGCGACTTCGTAGGCGTGGATTTAGTTTCTAATAATCCCGTGGGAACGCTTTGATCTTTCGGATTAATAAATAGCCTTCGGTTCGGTTCTTGTTCGGTTCTCGTCGGATGACCGCCCTCGAACACCGACTTACCGCATCGTATTATTCGCCCGCGCTATTTTTTCTTTTTGCTCGGCTTTTAAGAGTCGTACCGAAATATTGAATAGCCTATAACCTTCCTCAAGAATTGGGCTATCAGATACAAAAAGAATTTTTCAAATCCGACTGATAGTTCCAGAGATTAGCGCGTTCAAACAAACAAACTCTTGCACTTTATTATATTAGTATAGATCTTTACTCCTACGCTAGGAGCGTAGCGTCTAGAGCGCGTGTAATGGCTTCAGATGCAGAATTAATTTTTACAGCAATAGATCAAGTTTTAACTATCCGAAAAAAAAACAAGCAAAAATTACATCATATTTCTAAGGAACGATACTGAGTACATAAAATAATGGTTCAACAAAAAAAAAATACATACTTTATCTGTGAAAAGAGTTTCATCATCCTTCCTAATATTATAAATGCGAAACTTTGTTTGTCCTTCAATAACGCAGCCACAGAGTAACGGATCGACGTGATTGTTTGCATGGATATAGTTGAAGACTCAGAAAAACAGAGAGTTCCCTCGATTTTTAAAATACCTAACGCGGGCGAAGTGGCGGGAAAAATATAATTATAACTACAGCAAAGTAAAGAAGGCATTTTTTTACGTAAGTTCGACTTAAATGTAGCCCCCATTTTTACGTATTGTTTTGATTGTATTACTATTAAGTGTGTCATGATATTATGTTATGAACGTAAATGACAGTTCAAATAAAGCGGTTACGACGTACAAAATACGTTCAGCGACGTTCAGGATATCTTTGGATGGAAAATAAATAACATTTCAAATAAAAGGTTCACTTCACGTCATGTTACATTTGTATAATCTGAAATCCTTTGTAATTCGTATATGAAAATACAAATACCGTTCATCCGCGATGGTTTAAAAGAAGCCGACATTTTTTTATCTGGTTTTAATGGCAATTTCAACATCAACAAGTAACTTAGATGTTAAGAGGTCGATTTTCATTATGTAGAAAAACTATTTTTTGTAATGATTATGTCATAATGTAAAATATATATAACGTCATATCATTCAAGTTACCGTTGGGCTACTGAGCAATAAATTCCGCCTCTGGTTACAATACATCCATACATCCAAACTTTCGCATTTATAATATTAATAGGATAATATAACAGGATTAAGACTGTAAGCTTCCTAAAACCTCAATTACCTACACAAACCATGCTAGTGCATGGCTAGGTGTGTTTGCCGGGAAAAAGGGCAAGAAGTTGACTTTGGTGTAACGTAAACCAGTTCGTGACAACAGTGATAGCCTAGTGGACTGCAGTCTACAACCCGTGACCCGCCGAATATTCGGCGGGTCACGGGTTCGATCTCGAGTTTGCAGACTTTTCAGAGCTTAAGCAATTAGATATCACATGCGTCTATAAACTATACCTGAGCATAATAGGTATGTATATTTCGAGGTAAAGATATTATGATAAAAGCGGAAAAACTTTGTTCGGTTATTCCCAAGAGGATAATCCCTCAATCATCACTCTGCTGATTGTGTAGTAGGTAAGTACGTTTAAGTTAAAATTTATTGTAATAATATTATTTAGTATAGGAGTATAGTGGGTTAAACTCAAAAACGATTTTAAAATGTACAAAAACATTTTATGATGAAAAATAAGACGTGTGGCACTCGGGGACTGCCGCGGTAAAGCTATTGCATATCATTTTTTATCAACGCCATCTAGCGGCTCACCGTAGAGGAGTCCCGTGTCAGGTTCTTTTCGTTACGGAATTTCTGGTTTCGGTCTCCACGCTGGCCCGCGATAGAAGCTATGCAATAGCTTAAAATTACATATTATTATGTACAATGCAACTAGGAAATATAGGCTACTACGGAAGCCTACACTACGCGTAGCCTGAAACGCAATTGCCTGTTTATTTTAATTCAAATGGCAATATCTGTAATAACTGCATTATAGCACTTCAGCTCCGGAGTCACAAAGGAATTCAAATTAGTTGCTCTCATTACGAATGTAACCATGTAGCCGCATACAACAACAATGGAATAGCTACATTATTCCAAATCTCATGCATAGTAAGCATCACTAAGCGACATCGCGTTGTTTACGCATTACCACAAGATTAGCTCAGATTATGACACTGTTTGTCTATCACCATACGTTGTGAGCCACGACATGATCACGTACAAACGAATTAGAACCCTCATTTCATGAATATAGAGTTTAAAATGACTCAATTGGGCCGCCTTCCGCGTGTTCCTAAACAGCGACTTCCCGAAATTCATTTTATCCGATACCTATCTAAAACTGAAACAATGCGAAATTCGTGAAATTGATTTGCGGTGTATTAAACATTTATATGGAATTTACGAGAATATTGGGATTCGGTTTCCAAACATGCAAATTGGGAATGTTTATAAATATTTCGACGGATTCGTATAATTTAGCCGTTCGCTTTCAGGTAGGGTAACATTGTTTGTTAATAGGTCATAATTAATTTGCAATATTATGGGCGGAATATATGAAATATTTACCTTGTTAACGACATTTTCGTTGTTGACTGAAAAATTATTTAAACAATACTCATCCACAAACTAGTAGTTATAACTTAGTTAGTTTCTGAACCTGTCTCATAAAGTCCACTGTTGATCGGAGGGCTGGTAGTTACTTTGACCAATTTATATCTAATTATTACCATTCAGCGGGTAAATTCAGTGCTGTGGTCTTATAACTGGGAGGTCTCGGGTTCGATTTTCGACGGGATAATTTGGGAATTTACAATTTCTAAATTGTTTCTGGTCTGGTCTGGTGGGAGGCTTTGGCCGTGGCTAGTTACCACCGTACCGTCAAAGGTGTGCCGCCAAGGGACTTAGCGTTCCGGCACGATGGCGTTTAGAAGCTAGAAACCGATTAGGGGTATGGGTTGAATTTACACTGCCATACCCCTTCCAAGTTAGCCCGCTACCATCTTAGACTGCATCGTCACTTACCATCAGGTGAGATCGCAGTCAAGGACTATCTTGTCTAGATTTAATTTCATAATATATTAACAACAAAATTAAAAAATGACGCATAAAATGAAATGATGCGGAGTTAAACGTTAAAAATAAAATCATTTAACATTGATACACCTACACGCTCATTGTCACAGTTAATTACGAACGCCTAATTAAAACTTGGCACTGAACGAAGATCTAAAAGAATCACTGTCAACATGTACTTATTGTTGTGGGATTTATATTTAGACGAGAATTTATACAAAAATAAACGTATGTTTAAATAAAAATATTAAATTAAAATATCAAAAACCCGACTGCGTAAAAATTGAATTTTAAATATAAGCTGAAAGAGGAAAAACAAGTACTACTTATAACCGTTGGGACCCATTACTGGAAACATTTTAACTAAAATCTAGATCAGATTTTTAATACTCCCGACTGTTTAAGTAGGACTTGTTTTTTCCCTTTCAGTTTTTATTTAAACGCTGTAAGCACTATATAAGCAGCTATACGACTCTGTTGTCTCTGGAATTAATAAATAATATTGCAAATGGCGCACTGAGGTCAGTATATATATGACCTCAGTGCGCCATATATGTGAGGTCAGTATATATATGAGGTCAGTATATGTATGAGTATTATAGAGGTCTATAATTAATCTAGGACTTCATTGCTTTTGCTGTATGATTTCATAGATCAATTATAGAGGTCGATGCGCCATTTCAAATTTTATTAGTTTCAGAGACACTCGTATGTCACAAATGGCGCTTTTAATTTAGGCTGTCATTTTTAAAGGGACAGCAGGTCCAGTTTCAGTCATAGATTAAATATAGAGGTCAGTGGGGTATACCCGAAAAAAAAAGTGTTTACAAAGCAACTGTATAGTCATCGGCATCTCAAATATTTTTAACTCGTCAAAATACGTGTGAACCATTCTTAGTTCTTGGCGATGGTTTTATCAACAAAGTACAGTTCGTTAAGAAAATATTTGGCACAGAGTAGGTGAGCGGTAATTATAGGTAACTAGGGTTCTCACTGTCCAGTTTCCACTATATCATATTAACACTCGTATATTTTTATCAATACAATCAATCAATTAATAATTTTTTTTTTTTAATATTAGCTAAACGGAACCACAGAATACCTGGGAAAATCTATAAATTCTGAATCTAAGCTGACTTCTAGTATAAGCTCAACAAGAATACGAAACAATAATATTATTAACTAGCTTTTGCTCGCGGCTTCGCTCACGTTAAATTCAATTTTTTAAACCCCTATTTTACCCCCTTAGGGGTTGAATTTTCAAAAATCCTTTCTTAACGTCATAATAGCTGTCTGGATGCCAAATTTCAGCCCGATCCGTCCAGTGGTTAGGGCTGTGCGTTGATAGATCAGTCAGTCAGTCAGTCAGTCAGTCAATCAGTCACCTTTGCCTTTTATATATTTAGATAAAATACATTAACTTCACTTTGGTTTGCAAATATGCTAAACTTCTGACCTCGTAACAAAAATGAAGGGTCCGTAATCCTCCGCCTGGTCTCGAAATACTTTTTGGAAACAAAGTTACTTTAGCTAAAAATGTATGAATATTTCCAACCTACTTAATCTATAATCTTTTTCAGAGTTAATTTTTCATTATGGTTGACAACCCTAATTACTCTGTCGGCGCGGCGCTCGGACGCGATTACAAACTTTTTATTTACTTTTTTTATGAGAGGAGGCACCAAAGTTTTGGCTTATATAATATTACGAGAGCAAATTACGCTAATATCATTCGAAAATTAATAAAAGTAGTATTTATTGAATGTGTAGCTAGGCGGCCCCGTGTTGGGCGCCAAATGTAGCAACCATGTACAAGGCCGGAGTATGAGGCCAGTACATTACCGACCCCACGCTCCTTGTTTCAAATTATCTAATTTAAAACAAGGAGCGTGAGAAGACAAGAGAAGTTTTTTTTTTCATATGATCAGAAAATAGTCCTTGACTGCGATCTCACCTGATGGTAAATGTCAATGCAGTCTGAGGCTGAAATCTATAGACCGCACTCTCACTCAAACTCAAGATAGAGCTAAACCGAGACATATTTGTATCTCGTTTTAATCTCTAGCCACTGATCACCATAGAAATAGAAATAGAAATATTTTTTATTCAAATAAACTTTTACAAGCACTTTTGAATATACATAATCATTATTTCTGAAAAATGAAAAGATTTTAAAGATATTATGTTTATTTAATATCTATCTCCTAGTATTCGGAACACATAAATTCCACTCAAAGTGTTTCAAAGACATCTTCGCCGCAAAACAGGTAACAAACGAAAATAGCCTCATAAATAAATAGGTCAGCGGTATAAATCTTCGAAGAAACCTTTCACATCACTTCTAAAGGAAAAGAACCGCCAAAAACTGTATCGAATCTTAATGCCACTACACACTTGATGCCGTTGGTATCGGCGACTGGCGATTTACTCGTTTTTCGGAAGCTACAACTCTCCTTAAATACACTGTAGTCTTTGGTGCAACTGAACTTTCAACTCAAATTATGGCGCCATTTTATTGGGCCACTTTTGACAGTTAAATAATATTGAATTAATTTTAAAAATTATTATCAATTTAATTACTTCTATAGTTGAGAAATGTATCATCAAGCTTGGAATAAAAAATTATATTTGAGTCTAGTTTTTTATTTAAAACTACTCAAAAAGCTGCTCAGCGACTGAATGTAGTACATTTAAATTATGTTCGAACGCCAGTTGCCGCGTTTTAGTAAGTCTTTGGCATAGTTTTCATGATATATTTCTTGCAACTCACGAGGGCGCGTGAGCTTTACTTGTGGTTACGTGGCGTACATGCACATTGCGTAAGTGTGCGTCCCTGTCAGGGGCTTAGATGGAAGCGGTCAGCCGCGACCATCTATCGCTCACACTTATACAGATGTGCCACACACACAACCATGAGCCACGTGCTCTCGTAAATTGCAAGAACTATACCTGTAACCTACCATGCGTAAACGCAACAAGCCGTCAAAATCAGAGGCATCGAATCTAGTGCAAAGTCGCTGATCGCCGATGCTAAGTATCGTGTTTGCTTCGGCCCCATCTAGAAAGTTGTGCTCTATACTTTTCCTTTAACAACCCATATTTCTTACATTGTTCGCAAATACATTCACTTAAATCTTTTAACGTGCTGACAAGGAAAATCTTGAAACCAATTTATCAAACTACATTGTCATGATATTGATTAGGGTTGCCAATATTTTCAATAAAACAACAATTATTGCTATTATAATTTATACTTGTCACACAATCACCATCAGCATCACACCAGCTCGTAGAATCCTTAATATGTGAAAGTGTGTTTATTTGTTGGTTTGTCCTTCAATAACGCTGCAACAGAGCTACGGATCGACGTTATTTTTTGCACGAGTAAAGTTGAGGACCGGGAGAGTGACATAGGCTACTTTTTATCCCGGAAAATCAAAGAGTTCCCGCGAGATTTTAAAAACCAAATCCACGCGGACGAAGTCGCGGGCATCAGCTAGTACATAATAATTCAGGTACAGAAGATTCACTCTGCAAAATCATTTCAATAAATAGCGACTCTTGCTATCATACAGAGAGCCTACAAGTTGCCTCTCTTTTTATCGCGTCTTATCTCTCTGCACTAGGTTAGCCAATTCAGTTGGTCCATCAAGACGGAACAATGGCAAATACTTTTAACTTTTATACCTACAATACGGAGTGTCTCTAGCCTGGCATAACTAAAATCTCACCAGACAACAGATAACCAACAACAGATATGATTTGAATGGAAACTGGCCTCTTAAATCTTTTAATAAAAGTGTCAACCCTATCTATTCCGAAACTCGAGGAGTCAATTTGTCATGCGACAGTGACAAAAGATTTTCACGTCCTCGTTGTTTAAAAAGAACTTTTTTTTAAACGTGAAACATGTTACAAAATGAAAATTGCACGCTCGTTATACTAATTAGTCGAATGGTTTTAGTGGTTTTAGCTTAATTTGACAGCGTGATGGATGTATGCATAGAATAACATGTGATCATAATAACATAAGAATTGAGCATGTATGTTATGTGTTATATTATGTACCTTTTAAATTTCGGCCTCAATTTCGAGAGGTCCGGGTTCAATCCCCGGCATACATCTCTGACTTTACGGAGTTATATATGCGAATATGCATATATGCTTCGAATATCCGAACGCACGTAAATGAGCTTGTTTCGGCATGTTCGCTCGAACCGATGGGTCAGTCAGTCAGTGGCAATATGGATTCCGACGAATTGAGAACCTCCTCCTTTTTTGGAAGTCGGTTAAAAATGAGCGTATACAGGTCGAAAAACGCTAATCTGAATCCGCCCTAAACCCTTCTCATTGAGAAGAGACTTGTGCCCAGTTATGGGCAATAGACTTTGGGTTAAAAAATGAACAGACCTAGCACATCGGTGTCATGAACCCGTAAGATTTTCCTGTACCAAAACTGCTCAACTTGTCTAACACTTTACTTCAAAAATTGTTATTTCTTTAGCGCCATTGCAAACTATCGTGACACACATGGCTTATTGAGATTCCGTCGAATCGCATTCGCTTTACCAGTGCGGTGTGACCCCTAGCTTTTAAATAAGTATTTATAATATTAATAGCTTTATAATAATTAAATAAATTGCTTGCCATCTTTGACCTTTGCAATTTCAAATGTTTCCAATTTATTAATCAATCAAAGTCGACTACTTTAAAATCAGAGAGTCAATTAAAATTCGTTAACTCCACAAATCCATTAAAATCCATTAAGCTCTAAATCTGGCCATAACTTTGCTATCAAGTTTTTAAATTATTGTAAATCAATAAGTTTCACGTCAATAGACTCTCAGTACCATAGAATCGTTCTATGTCAAACTGACCTCTATGATACTGATGCCTTGGAATATATTCTTTCTGTGTCCTATAAAATACCAGATGATTCTTGTATCGATTCAAAACAAAGAATTTGGAATTTCCCAATACAGTTTATTAGTTCCCTAGAAAGATCACTGTGATTTCAGTTATCAACGCTAAAATCATCAGTATCAGCGTATACTGCGTGTCGATTCTCTAAAAATGATTGCACTAGTGTAACGCAATGAACTATGATTGGCTAAATTTATGGCGTTCTTGATGCATCCAAGCATTTTAACCAATAGCGGACGGGTACCAGCCAATCAGAGGTCATTGCGATCGTAACACTGATGCAATCATTTTTACAGAATCGAATTAGGGCTAGCATACGTGCCACGAGAAAATTTTGTCTACCCATTTACTCGTGAAATCTCATACAAATCCACAGAAATGGGTAGACAACATTTTCTCGTGGCGCGCATATTAGCTGCACTGGTCTGGTTCGAAAAGAATCTGATGGTGGTAGTGATCTCTATCTTTGGTAGATATAAGTGATAGAAAAAAGCAATCATAATCTTTACAAACAATAGTACGTGCCTCGAGTCACGTAGCTGACCCTTAGTGTCGAGGATAAAACGTTTACTTGTTTACCAAGCGTAATACTTACCATAGCAGTTACTCGCCCATTTCTTCCGGCTAGGGCTATCACTAATAAGGAGTGCCATACATCGTTCGTGGTGCAAACAGCGGTTTATGGGTGCAAACTTCAACAAGTGTAAATTGAAAATTTAAAACACCCCCGACACATGTTGTTAATAACCTTTGGGCTGTACCTAATCCGTAGGTCGCTGGTGATGACCGTTCCCAATTGATGACTTGATGATTTGATGATAAGAGAAACCCGTTGTATGCGATTGAAGACGCTGAATCATTCTTAATTTGAAATAAGTTTTTTGCTATCTTTCATTGTCAAATGTCACTGTCATTGTCACCGTCACTGTCACATAAGTCTTTAACTAGTAAGCCTCGTTAAGAAATTCGTTGGCCACTTCTCAAATTTTGCTTTTTTTACCCCACATTGTATAGTTTTTATTGATTGATTGATTATTCTTTACAATTTTTTCGTTTTTTTTCCCCCCTGTATTTTTTCTTCTCCCAGTTGAGTGTTTTTTTTTTCTTTCTCATATGTAAATTCTATCTGTGAAAACTTGTAATTAGCTTTAATTGTTCTTTTGTATTTATTAACTAGTTCTTATTTTTCTAATAAGCTGTAAGTTTTCTTGTAAAATAAAAAAATAAAATAAAAATAAAATAGACCATAGATGTGACTATGTCTATGGTCTAGAAACTTGTTGTTTACAAAACATGTGAATCTATAGCAGGATTATGTACGACATCCTGACATCCTACTTCCCAGTCTTCTGCTCCATAAAATATCCTTCTAGAGCCTCGATCATCATTTATAGCACCTATATTCATTGAGATCATTCTAATGAGCCCAAACACACTATATCTGCTGTAAGTTGCTGAGGAGTTGGGTACCCACAGACTACGTCTAATAATTAATCAATAAGAAATGAGCTGATGATCTTCAAACACCTGAGCAGATCTTCATCAACTATAGCTAAGATCCACATCAACTATGTTAGCTTTCAAACACAAAAAATACGTCAAAATCGGTTCATTCGTGACAGACACAGTAACACAGACACACAAGTCAAACATATAGCACCCCACTTTTTCCGTCGTGGGTAAAAAATAATAATCATCACTATCATCAGCCAAAATGCATCCACTATTAGACTTAGACAATGGACATAGGCTTCTTAGCGCCAACGTTGGCTATCCTCGATCTTTCGCGTCCAAACGGTGCCTGCCACTTTCATCACGGTGTTGACATTTTACCAAGCGAGGCAGCCCTAGTTCTGAGGGAGTCTCTTAAGACACCTTACGTAGCCTCCCTTGAATACAAATCAAACGTAAGGCAATATTAAGTTTGAATTGTATTCTCAACTAGTAGATACTTATCGCTCGTATTACACAGTAGTTACGTAGTGCGCGAAGATAGGCTCAGATAGGAATCTATTTTAATTAATTCAAATACCTATTTTCAGTCATAGAAACATTGGCTCTCCAGCAACACTTCCTGAAGTCTCAAGTTCGAGAACCGAACTTGAGACTTTCGATATTTAAAATCACGGCGCTTGCAACTTCGCAAGTGAGGTCATGTTTTTATTATAGTAAGGGCCTATTTCACAACCGCCGAATAGAGTTTAAACGACGAATAAGTTGACGTTTTGACAGTTCTTTTATTGGCTATCTGTCAAAACGCGATGTTTATGTTTGTTTGTCAAAGTTAACTACGCGATGGTGACATAGATCTTATTTCTCCTGAGATTTGTTTCCACAAGTAGGCGATAAAATAGGCCCTAGAAGGATTAAAAGAGTTAGCTCGACTTTGAGAACATAATTCTTAATTTATTTTCCCCTACCTTTCCCGTAGTTTCTCAAACCACGTACCAGCCCTTAACAAGAATTAATCTTGATAAGGTTTCAAAACGATGATAGAAGTTAGGCGAGTTTCTGCTACAAAAGATGTTAAAACTTAACTTTCACCCCTTTAACCCCTACGTGGTTGAAATCCCAAGGACGCGTACTAAGCGCTTTGCTTCCTCGTTCCTGATACCTATTCACCGCAAAAATTTGGAACGCCTTTCCGGCTTCCGTTTTACCTACAATTTGGGTACCTTCAAATCAAGAGTGAATAGGCATTTTCTAGGCAAGTGCGCTCTATCTTAGGCTGCATCTTCACTTACCATAAGGTGTGATCGTAACCAAGAGCTAGTCTACATATTAAAAAAAATCTACCGCATACAGATGTATCCAAAAGTCCAATACAAGCTTATTAAATTCATATTCTATCAAATCACCCTTTGCTTCATATAATTTGTGCCTTTTGGAGTGGAGACCGTGGGGCCGTGAGGCCCGTTGCTCGTGGTCTTTTTGAAAAAAAGCTTTCAAAAAAGGTGATAGAGTACGGTCTTTAATGTAAGATTTTTCGTATAAAAAAATTAAAATACTGTTGGCTTTGAACAGTAGGTACTCACAGCCCAAAGAGCTACTTACAGCGACGAGTCGGTTTGATGTTAACGAGTGCGGAGAAAGAAATTAATTTAATAAAATCGATGACCTAATAAAATTGCAAGATCATCTAATATTAGAAAGAGCAAATTGGTAAGAAATTTTACAACTCACAAGATACCTATTACTTAAAGTCTACAATACTCTCAGCATGTAATGACCCTTAAAATTACACCGATTTTTAATCTAGCGTATATGTTGGACGCTCTCGAAGGTATATTATGTAGACTATGAATCTCGAGCATTCATAATCCTATTAATATTATAAATGCGAAAGTTTGGATGGATGGATGGATGGATGGATGGATGGATGTTTTTACTCAATTACGCCGCAACGACTGAACAATTGGCACAAAGATAGATTGTAGTCTGGAATAACACATAGGCTACTTTTTATCCCGGAAAATAAGAGTGTTCCCACGGGAATTAAAAAAACTCAATCCACACGTTCGAAGAACTAAGAAGAAAAACGCCCTTTTTGCTACAATTTGTGCCTGAAAATCTAATAATTTTTGTTCCTGAAATACTACGTCATCGTCAAGAAAGGTTGACAGTCCTAAAAAGTTTTCTTGACTTGGATATAAGTACTTATACTGTCAGCTCTGTAATAACTTGAGAACGAATGGGCAAATCATTACCTCTACCTTTATAATCGGAAGGAAATTTCAGTTTGAAAGATGACAGTATAATCTTTAATCCTGACGTTACGTATTTATCGGACACGATCAGAGAAATCAGGCACTTATACGTGCTCTATGAAGCAGGGGGGAATGGGGGGGGGGGGGGAATTTTGGTAATGATGGGTTCTCTGATGGTGATAAGCTACAGAAAATTGATTGAGAACTTTACCACAAATGGCCATTTCTCTTGATAACAAGATGTTAGGTGTGGGAATATGTGTATCTCATACGTTCTGGTCCCCATATAAGGCCTTCATATGTATTCATTCATATAACAACACCGTAGCAAGTGTAAGAGAAATAATTGAATACGTGTAGGGCCTTTCTATAGGCGGCCTCTACAATCAGACTACAAAATACAATCTCAACTACAATGGAGTTTAACGGAAGCTCTGCGACATTGACATCTTTTGTAGGTTAGCTACTGACGCATGGATTTATTTTACAAGCATATATTAGTAATAGAGAATATCGTCTTCGTTTCATCCAATCCACTGCTGGGCAAAAATATCTCATGCTAGGAGTGCCTTATCGAACACATGGTACCTACTAGTCGTCCACCGCTGGACATAGATATCGTGTTACATACAAGTCCGTAGGAGAACCAGAATAACCAAAGATTTCAGTGAATAGAGTCGCGAATCTTAAGTAGCAAACGGGGTCATTTAGTTTAAAGAACCGATAATCGAGGTTACCAAGGTATGAAATGGCGACTTCGCACCGCAAATGTCGAAAGACCCCTCACTAGGTGGATCAAAGACATCCAACGAGTCGCAAGGAGCTACTGGGTACAGACGGCACAAGGTTGATAAAGAAAAAGAAGAAGATGGCAATTTCAACCGTATTCCAAACATTATAAAACAGAGTTTGAGTTGTTATCAAAAGCTGCACCACTCCATTGGACCCACAAAAATATTACAAAAACGTCCCGCCCTTGATTAATTTATTCCCTGATGCCAACAGGAAACAATCAACGAAAAATACATTAAGAATAATATTTTTGAGAAGCGAATTGAATGAAAGTCGAGATTTGTCTTTAAAAGCTTCCTTTGTTGTCGCTTATCCGTTTCAGCTGAGAAATACCTACACGTGGAAATGGAGGGAACTGTAAATTAATTTATTGTATTACAATAGAACGTAACTGCAGATCAAGGTGTAGAGACCTTCGAATTACAGTGGTTCCCTTTTTCATGACCAACTGCCTCGTTGGTCTATTGGTTAGCACGTTCAACTGCAGATGACGAGATCCCGGATTCGATTCCCGGGTCGAACCATAAAACGTATTGGGTTTTTCTGTCAAGAAATTCTCAGTACTAGCCCGGAGTTAGCAAGTAGCGGAGAGCAAGTAAAACTGTCGGTCTTGCGCCTGATCTCTCTCCGGTCGTGTCGGATTTCCGTCCCATCGGACTATGAGATTAAGGGAGAGTGCACCTGTGTTTACGCACACACTTGTGCACTATAATATCTCCCACGCAGATGGGTAAACTCTGTGGAGATTGGCCGTCATGGCTGGATTCGGTCGGGAGGACATCATCATGATTTTCTTCAACGTTAAAGCTACGTTCACATGAAAGTTCACTGTAGTTACAGTAAACTAAGTATTTGGGATCATCCTATTGAATAAAATTAATTTTATACAGACAACAACCACATTTAACTTCTTGTTCTTTGTTTCATTAGTAATTTTTATTCTGATATAGTTCTTGAAATTCACGACGGCGCGGCGCGTGGCTCATTGTTGTGTGTGTGTCGTATCTGTAAAAGTGTGAGCGAGAGCTTGCTCGAGCCTGATCGCTCCCGCCTAGGCTCCTGACAGGCACGCAAACTTACGCACTGTGCATGTACACGACGTAACCACTAGTAAAGCGCCCATAACTTCGTGAGATAAACGTACTATACTCTACTGATAAATTCTTACTGGTGTATGGTTTACAAATGGTGATAACGGTTATAATCTATACATCTATACAAATAAATAAAATTGAAGTATCTGTTTGTAACATCAAAAGAACAGCTTTCTACTAACTGCATACGAAAGTAAATACGGTACTTATAACAAGAAAACAATTTTTTAAAGTTTTGTCTCGGGAACGACTGGACCGATTTTGACGGGACTTTCACTGGTAGATAGCTGATATAATCGGGCATAGTATAGGCTACTTTTTTAACCAATTTTCCAAAAAGGAGGTGAAGGAGTTGTGTTTTTCTACCTCTGCCAGCCAGCCAGCTTTGGCTTCGTAGAATATCGTCTCTATCGACAAAACATCACAAGGGTAGCTATGCGTGACAGAAACGACGCTCTGCAAAGCCGAAGCTGGCTAATAAAAATGTCTCATTTAGGTTAATGTCTGTCTTCCCGATGTGTAATATTTACTACTGGGTAATGAACGAGTACTTCTACAAAAGCATGTTACCACAGATTTACGACTCTTATGATTTTATACGCATCATAAAATCTGCTGACAAACGTCGTTATTTATACAACGTTCTTGGAAAAGTATCCTAGACTAGCTGATACCCGCGACTTCGTTCGCGTGGATTAAGGTTTTTTATTCCCGCGGGAACTCTCTTATTTCCCGGGATAGAAAGTAGCCTATGTCCTATTCCAGACTATAATCTATCTCTGTGCCAAATTTCAGCCAAATCGGTTCAGTCGTTGTGACGTGATTGAGTAACAAACACACAAACTTTCGCATTTATAATATTTTAATAGGAAATAATAGGATAGGATTTATAATATTAATAGGATTGACTTTTGATTTTTTTAAGGCATTTTTTTTTATTCGATGACAAGATAGCCCTTGACTGCGATCTCACCTGATGGTAAGTGACGATGCAGTCTAAGATGGTTGCGGGCTAACTCGGAAGGGGTATAGCAGTATAAATTCAACCCATACCCCTAATCGGTTTCTACACGCCATCGTGCCAGAATGCTAAATCGCTTGGCGGCACGTCTTTGACGGTAGGGTGGTAACTAGCCACGGCCAAAGCCTCCTACCACGTAGGGAATCGAACCCGAGACCTCCCAGTTATAAGACCACAGCGCTCACCACTGCGCCAGGGAGGTCGTCAAAAAGAAATTTTAAAGGAATAAGGCATCCTGACTCTAAGGCATAGCTGTATTCTTAGTTTATGAGAGTGCACATTTGTGTTAATTTTATTTTTAATTTCTATCAGATGTTTATCGAGCTATAACAATTCCCAATTATTCTGTCCGCATAAAAAATATGTGTTTTCATTTATTTTTCACTTCAATAAAAATCCTGTATAGTATATAAAATCCAAACGAAATAGCGATGTAAAATAAAATATATCAGCAAATGGCTAACAAATATTCGAGTATGCACAGCGATTTGTTTAGCCGAGTTAACAAAACGAAGCAAAACGACTGCGATAAAGAGTTTGTTTGGAACAATGCCCGCTTTTATCTGTTTTTATCGCGAAAATTAATTCTAAAGCAAATACTTTGAGGAATAGTTTTACTGAGCATTTTTTTACTTAAATATCAAATATCACTCTTAGCAAAATGGATTGCAAATGACAGGATTCCGGGATCATTTTACAGGCCTTTGACGACCTCACTAGCTCAGTAGAGATTTGCAGCTATGATCATAAAAAGGCCTTGGGACCTCTCCCAAGTTCGATTCTGAGAAAATTTTCGAAATTGACTTTGGTCTGATCTGATACCGGTCATGACAAATTTAGCGTTCCAGTACGATGCCACTTAAACCCTTTAGACATCGATATATACCTTTAGAAGACCTTTCCATTAGATACAAAGATTAAGAAAATGTACCAAGACCTAATTATCTACATCATGACACTTGACAAGTTGACACTATATCACATCACATCACAAAGGCGAAAGTTTGTATGTGTGTGTACGTGTGTGTGTGTGTTACGACTTCACGCCAAACGAATCAAACGACTTGACTGTTTGGAATGGAGAAATCTCACACCTAGGATTAACACATAGGCTACATTTTATCCTAGAAAATTAAAGATTTCCCGCGGGAATTAAAGAACCTAAATCTACGTGGACGTCAGGTATAACTAACATTCTCTTTGTGGTAATAATTCCTTGGTAAAGGCATAATAGATTTTCAAAGAGTTCGATGCGGACGATTTGAACCCCACCCGTTGCGTTTTTACCGTATTACCGATTTTGTTTGGCACAGAGAGAGATTATAGTCTGGAATAAACACATAGGCTATGGCTCCAGCGGGAACCACTCAAAACTGTCGCAGGTTCGAATCCCACCAGGTGCACTAGTGTCGTACCCACTCCTAACACAACTTTTACGCTTATTTGGAAGAGATATTGTTTCAATTCATTTCATTTCAGATATTGTTATGAGCCATGTTGTGGCTCATATTCTTTTCTAATATAGAAATGCCTTTATTATGTAAGGATATACAGAATAACATTCGTTAGCTCGGCGTCGCTCAACATACAAAATATTATAGTCAGGAAATAATCGTCATGCGAAAGTCAACAAAGAAACGTGGCTCAGTAATTAGCACCAGAACGCGGCGCTACTGCTACTTCGAACTGGGACATGTCACAAATACCTACTTAAGAATCTGTACTTTTAATATAATATAGTGGAAGAGTTTGTTTGTTTGAACGCGCTAATCTCTGGAACTATCAGTCGGATTTGAAAAATTCTTTTTGTATCTGATAGCCCAATTCTTGAGGAAGGTTATAGGCTATTCAATATCTCGGTACGACTCTTAGAAGCCGAGCAAAAAGAAAAAATAGCGCGGGCGAACAATGCGATGTGGTAAGTCGGTGGTCGAGGGCGGTCACCCGACAAGAACCAAACAAGAATCGAACCGAAGGCTATTTATTAATCTGGAAGATCAAAGCGTTCCCACAGGATTATTAAAAACTAAATCCACGCGGACGAAGTCGCGGGCAACAGCTAGTAATAAATAATCTAAGTAGGGCAAGTGAGGGCTGCGGTGGATGTCCCATTGCATGAATGCTCAAGAAAAGCAGCTGTTAGAGAAGAGTGGAGGCGCATAGTTAAGCGTGCCACAACACCAAAATGACGACCACGACCACTCTGACAAGAGTGTAACGACTGAGAAGGAGGGCTCTAAACATTCCCTTAGAATCTCATGCAATGCATAGCAGTCTAGACTGTTGGGTGATCAACAACAAAGATGAAGAAGTATCTCTACTAATCTATACTTTTTTTTTATAATAAAGCGAAAGAATTTGTTTGTTTGAACGCGCTAATCTCTGGAACTACCCATCGCAATTGAAAAATTCTTTTTGCATTTGTTAACCTAATTCTTGAGGAAGGTTACAGTCTATTTAATATCACGGTACGACCCTTAGAAGCCGAGCAAAAAGGGGGAAAGTAAGAAAATACGCTAAGCGAAAACGATTTACTGAACGGGCGGTCAACCAACGAGAGCCGAATCCAAGGCTACTTTTCATTCTGGACAATCAAAGATAATAGTAATATATTGTATAGAAAATATACACGTAGGATTATTAAAAACTAAATCTACGCGGACGAAGTCGCGGGCAGCAGCTAGTATTAGGTATAAATGAAGCCTCAATAGCTCAACGGTTACAGGTGCGGACGGAACGCTGCAGGTTCGAATCCCACCCGTTGCACTATTGTTGTACCCAGTGGCGTGCACAGGATGTACTACAGGGTAGGCAGGTGATACAAAGTGGAAAAAATCTTCACTGCGAATTATAAAAAACTTAAGGGTAGGCATTGTACAAATTATAAAAAGCCTGCCCTTAAGTTTTTATAACTCGTACTGGCGATTTTCTCCATTTTATATAAAATAAATTAAATAAAATATTTGATATAAAATGGAGAAAATCGGCAACATGATAGGAGTGGGTACGAGGTAGCAAAGATTTCCGCTAGTAGTCAACTTCAGCTTGGCTAACATTCTTTAAAAAAAATGGGGAAGTGTGTTTTTTTTGTTTTTCTGTCACGCAGCAACGTAGCTCACCGGATCGACGCGATTAATATTTGCATGGGTACTTAGTTGACGACGACGGAAAAACAGAGTTCCCGCGGGATTTTTAAAAATCGGACTCTGTGCGGATATTTCATAAAATATATTCTTACTTCAAAAACTTAATCTTAAAATGAAATCAGTACAATTATACTATACATACCAACGTAATGTAATGTTTACTACGCTTGAAAACTCTTTCGATAAGTATAGATTGTGTAAGTGCCACTACTAGCAGCGGTTATCATACGTTTTAGCGTTCACATGTTTATTTGTAAAACATATTAATATGATGACGTACGAGTAACGTGTTAAACGACATTGGACCTTATTGTTAGGGGATTAAGGAAATTGATTATCACAATAATTTCTTTTATAAAACGTGTTGATATCAGACTTAAAGTGAGGCAAAAAATGTTGTTTACGATACGTTACAATTTTGTTTGGGGCAACTGGCGTTAGGCACATTTGATACGAATTCAAGAAATAATAATTATGTACCTATAGATCCGAAAGATATCGCATAACTCTGTCTAAAAAATGAGAAACCAATGAAAAGCCAATTGCTTTTGCAAAGCCATAATAAAAACAATTCGATATTGATTTTCTCATAAAAGGTAGTGAATCCTTTCTAATAAAAATAATATTATATTTAATTTCTTAGTTAGTTCTTGTACAATATATTTAAATTTAAATTCAATATCACTTACGTATTTCATTCAAATCAACTTGTCTGTAGCTCTTTATGACAATTTATGACTCTAATTCATCCAAAATTTTATCATTCAAAAAGCAGAATCTGCAGAAAAATAGCCGGCAAAAAACCCATATTATTTAGCGGTGATTTCGGAAAATAGTTGACCAAAATGGATAAAAATAAAATAATACTATCTTCTAAGCATCGTTATATTTATAAAAT
Source organism: Hipparchia sbordonii (assembly GCA_038048805.1). Taxonomy (NCBI): domain Eukaryota; kingdom Metazoa; phylum Arthropoda; class Insecta; order Lepidoptera; family Nymphalidae; genus Hipparchia; species Hipparchia sbordonii. Next base: position 4,445,517 of record CM076113.1, read on the forward strand.
TCCTTAAAGCCAACCATATACCTACCTGGTGGGAGGCTTTGGCCGTGGCTAGTTACCACCCTACCGTCAAAGACGTGCCGCCAAGCGATTTAGCGTTCTGGCATGATGGCGTGTAGAAACCGACTAGGGGTATAGGTTGTATGTCCACTGCCATACCCCTTCCAAGTTAGTCTGCTACCATCTTAAGCTCGCTGCATACGTAACGTGCACGGGACGTGGACGGGACGTGGCCCGGACGTGGTTAGTAAACACGGACGGGAATTTTTAATGCATACGCAACGTGGCAATAACTCAGAACTAACGTGCTAGTGATGTGAACAAGGAAAGATGGATTTTTCTAAGATTGTAGCGAGCTAACTTGGAAGGGGTATAGCAGTGTAAATACAACCCATACCCCTAATCGGTTTTTACACGCCATCGTGTCGAAACGTTAAATCGCTTGGCGGCACGTCTTTGACGGTAGGGTGGTAACTAGCCACGGCCAAAGCCTCCCACCAGGCCAGACCAGAGACAATTTAGAAATTATAAATTCCTAAATTGCCCCCGCCGGGAATCGAACCCGAGACCTCTCAGTTATAAGACCACAGCGCTCACCACTGCGCCAGGGAGGTCGTCAAAGGTTGATACTATATACCTATTGATTTGAGCATAAAAAGTTCAACTGTAATTATTATTACATATTAAAATATAAGTAGAGATACCAATGCAATAAATTAATAAAATAAATCTGACCGTTTTCAGTGAGTGATAGTTCGACTGCAATTTTACGCCACAGATAATTTTTATATTTGGTGTCTAAATACTTTCAATGATCGTACACACTCAATTAGTTTTTCCATTCGTCCATTTTTGCTTCGTAGGTAAATACACAAACATCACTACTTAGCTCTCCGGAGCGAACGGGGCGACTGTGCATACGCAGCGGAATCACGGACGGGACGGGGCACGTGCGGGACGGGACGTGCTTTAGCACGTCGTCACGACGATATTTTTCGGCTTTAGCACGAAAAATATCGTCGCCGACGATATTTTTCCCGTTCCGCGCGTGGCACGTTCCCGTCCCGTCCGTGCTCCGTGACGTATGCACAGTCGCTTACATTTTCTATGAAACGATGTTTCCAAAACTCCACGTCCCGTCCCGTCCACGTCCCGTCCCGTCCCGTGCACGTTATGTATGCAGCGGCCTTTAGACTGCATCGTCACTTACCATCAGGTCAGATCGCAGTCAAGGGCTATCTTGTCATCGAATTAAAAAAAATATACCTGCTACAATATAAAATTTAAATAACTACGTAATTATATTTTATCCAATTATTTCAACGTAAGTTTAACTCGGGAAAACTAATATATATGCGTATACGCAGATCGATCTCTTATCAGTAATACGTTTTGCATAACTCACCGTACGACCTTGGGACGTTGAACACAATCACTCTAACCTCACTCAAAAGTATAACTCAGTTTATTTAAAAAAAAAACACTCAGTTAACACACGCTAACTACTTGTGTTAGGAAAATCGTAGTTCCGGAAGCGAAAAGCGTGCATCTCACCCGGCGGACGCATAGCGACTGGTGATCCCCGCCGCCCGCCCTACGTGAAAAATAAACCGCCCAAACGAAAAATATTATCTTCATTGAAGTAAATAGCTGTAGAAGGACCCGTCCGGAAAAATATCCGTAAAACAGGACGCATTCTGTAAAAGCTGCATCAATCATAATATCTACAGACTCAATTGTGGTGATTGGCTGAATTTATCGCGTTCTTTCTGCAGCAATGCATTTTAGCCAGTAGCGAGTGGGTATCGGCCAATCAGAGGCGATTGTAATCGTCACTGTATAGTTCTTGCAATTCTCGAGGGCACGTGGCTCATGGTTGTGTGTGTGTCGTATCTGTAATCATCACATTATAGCAATATTTTTTAGGGAATCGCATCACTGGAACTTCCAGCGATTAAGCGTTCTGTAGCCAAAGATGCCAACAGGACCCTATATTATTCAAGGCTGAAATCTATAGACCACTCACTCAGCTCAGGCTTAAGACACACTTAAAACGAGACAGATTTATGGCAGAGCATATTTGTGTCTCGTTCTAACTCTATCTTGAGTCTGAGCTAAGTTAGAGCACGCTCTATAGATCTCACCATCAAAGATTCCCATTCCGTCAAAGATGTGCTGCCAAGCGATTTAGCGTTTCTGCACTTTGGCGAGTAGAAATACCGATTATGGGGTATAGGTTGAATGTATACTGCCATACCCCTTCCAAGTTAGCCCGCTACCACCTTAGACTGCATCGTCACTTACCGTCAGGTGAGTTCGCAGGCAAGGCCTATCTTGTCATCGAATAAAAAAAAATTTAGATAGACACTTCTTATGTTGCGAAAATTACCTACACATAATAATGCTTCCGTCTTGTACACTTTTGCACACAAATAGAACATGAAATTAATTATGAAATTCTGTCATTTCGGATTGAAATTAACTTTTGGGAAAACGTCATGATTTGACATCCATCATAATCAAAAACAAATTTAGGCACAGTTGACGTCTTATAAAGTTTGAGCCTTGGGTTATAATACAATTGATGCTTTTGTTTTATTAATAAACTAGCTGTTAACCGCGACTTCGCTCACATTAAGTTCGATTTTACAAACCCCTATTTTACTGCCTTAGGTGTTCCAAAAATCCTTTGTTAGCGGTTGCCTACGTCATAATAGCTGTCTGTATGTCAAACAGCCCGATGCGTCTAGTGGTTTGAGATGTGCGTTGACAGATCAATCTGTCAGTCAGTGGCCCAAATTCCTTTCATATATATTCAGAAAATAAAAACTTTAATAATAATAGGTATCCGATAGCGTCCTGAGGGTATTTGCGGACAGATTTGATTGTCAGTATTTGAACCACTGTAATATGGTTTATATGCTGACAAATCAGTCCCGTCTTAGGTTAAATTTTAGGTTTTAGTATTTTTACTAACAAATAGGTTATGTTTTTCATTTTTAATTTCTAACACCAGTGGTGTTTGAACCACCAACGACCAAATATGATCTTAGTTGGTCGAAAATAAATATTTTGATTTATTATTTAATAGACTGATAAGGCTAGATTTCGTGGGCGTGTAGTTAGGTTTTGAAAATTTCGCAGGAACTCTTTTTTCCGGGATAAAAATATCCATGCAAAAAATTACGTTAATATCGCCCCATTGGATCACGTAGGATTGAAGGACAAACAAATAAACCAACAGATAATCTTTCGCATTTAAAATATTAGTAGGTAGGGATTTAGGATGGAAATTAAATGGGAAAACGTCATGATTTGACATCAAAAGTAAGAGAGAGCATAGTATCCCGAATTTCGTTTAAATATTATTTTATTTATCGTTATCAACAACAAAATAAAATCAATGATTATGATTCTTACTCATATTATAAATGCGAAAGTGTGTTCGTTTGTTGGTTTGTCCTTCAATCACGCTGCAACAAAGCTACGAATCGACGTGATATTTTATAGTTGGGGACCTGGAGAGTGACATAGGCTACTATTTATCCCGGAAAATTAAAGAGTTTCCGCAGACGAAGTCGCGGGTATCAGCTAGTAATAAACAAAAATCAGTCCCATAACACTATGTTTTAAACAGTTAAGTGGTTAGTTATAAAAAAGATAATGATGTCTAAGGAAACCGGGAGGCGAAAGAATGTGTGTATTACGGTTAAGTCTTATCAGGTACCTTCTTAAGCTGACGTAGGTACCTAATTAGATATGTAACCGACCTTACGGACCGTAGATAACGTGTGTGATAAACTAAATGTAGTGTGACGATCTGTCTGTAGTGTCTGTGACGTTATCACACCAAGTCGCACGTCGCGATGCCTTCACGCTTCCAAATAGGTACCTTTTTTTTATTCGATGACAAGATACAGATAGTCCTTGACTGCGATCTCAGCTGATGGTAAGTGGCAATGCAGTCTAAAATGGTAGCGGGCTAACTTGGAAGGGGTATAGCAGTGTAAATTCAACCCATACCTACCTCTAATCGGTTTCTACACGCCATTCGTGCCGGAACACTTAATCGCTTGGCAGCACGTCTTTGACGGCAGGGTGGTAACTAGCCACGGCTAAAGCCTCCCACCAGACCCAGACCAGAGACAATTTAGAAATTATGAATTCCTAACTTGCCCCCGCCGGGAATCGAACCCTAGTCCTCCCAGTTATAAGACCACAGCGCTCACCACTGCGCCAGGGAGGTCGTCACTTATGTTATACCTATATGTATAATTGTATATCTACTTAGTAGATATATGCGATAACGCTACCTAGGCAGTAAAATCTATTACCTAGGTAGCATTATCGCATACGTACTACCTGTTTACTGCAAGTTGGCCGCTACCTTGCGTCGCGCTTCCCCACTCAGTAGGTACCTGCCTCAAGTTAGATCCACTTAGTACAGACAGCAACATACCGCTCGCAATTGTCACTACCGAGTTTTTTCAAACTTTTGTTACTGTTACGTTTTAAATAGTTTTGTTAGGTTTTAATCAGTTGCTTATTTATTTTTGTTTAATGACTATTGTTCGTGTGTCGTTCTGTAGATAAGTTAAAAAGGGGTGCAAGTATCGGCCAAACAGATGCGATAGCAATCGTCACACTGTATTCTGTAAGCATTAATCACTTTTAGAAAATCGTACAGTACAGTAAATCGTAGGCCGATTCTGTAAAAGATTCATCAATATAATTGCTACAGTGAGACAGTCTCTATTTCGGTGATTGGCTGAATTTATCTCGTCATTTCTGCATTCTGTAAAAGCTGCAACAATCATTGCTAGGTCGCAATTGCGGTGAATATTGCTATTATATACTTAATGGATTGCGTAATCCGCACCGGCGGTCACAGCATCATTAATTAATGAGTGCGGAAAGAGGGGCAGTGCAAGTCCAATGTAGAGGGAATTCCGCTTCCGTGATCAATTATTTTAATCTAATCAGTTCACGCAGAGATGAAAGGGGGAGATTATATCTACACGCAGTGGCTGCCTAAGCCTTAGTGAGTAGGTAACTATTTAGAATTGTACATAATAGCAATAATAACGTAGGTACATTTATTATTGAAATACTAGCTGACGTGTAGCGTAGACTTAGTTTTTGAAATCCCGCGGAAATTCTATGATTTTCCGGAATAAAAAAGTCTATGTCACTTTCCAGGTCTTCAGTTATAGCCATGCAAAAAATACGCGTCGAATTGAAAACCTCTTTCTTTTTTGAAGTCAGTTAAAAATGATTGTAACAAAGGTAGATACTTACATAATAAAAAGCGGATAAAAGTTTTGTCTATTTAATTTTATCTTTCTGTGCCAACCCTACCGCAATAAGTATAGGTACATTTTGCACGCTCCTTAGAAACTTTGTCTCTGGTCGGTCTTTACTCATGTGCTCCATATAATACCTACTTTTGCTCGATCTTAATAATAATTAGTTTTAAATCTTGTACGATGCTACGGAACCCTTCGTTTGCGGGTCCGACTCACACTTGGCCAATTTTAATGAAATTTTCTTAAGTACAGTTAATACAGGCACTTTGTGGAAATAACAATCTTCAAGGCAAGCGCGCACCATTTTGGTCTGCATCTTCACTTACCATCAGGTGAGATCGCAGTCAACCGCTAGTCTATATATTTTTTTTAAAAAATATTAGCCAAGCTGAAGTTGACTATCATCCTCCTATTCCCTCCAAATAAGCGGAAAGCTTGTGCTAGGAGTGGGCACGATAATAGTGCAGCGTGTGGGATTCGAACCTGCGACCTTTCAGTTTTCAGTCCGCACCTTTAACCGTTGGGCTATTGAGGCTTTAAAATATAATATCAAAAAAAAAAAAGACGTGTGGCACTCGGGGACTGCCGCGGTAAAGCTATTGCATAGCATTTTTTATCAACGCCATCTAGCAGTGAGAGGAAACCCGTGTCAGGTTATTTTCGTTACGGAATTTCTGGATTCGGTCTCCACGCTCAAGGCTCGCGATATTTTTAAGCTATGCAATAGCTTAAAAATAACAGGATGGAGAAGAGAATTGAAATTATTAAAAAAAATACATGTATGTAAGTATGAACCCTTTGTAATCACAGTTCCTTTACTAAAATACCCACCCATTTAAAATTCGTATCTTACTGCATCTGCTTTCTATGTGACGTAAGTACGCTTATTAGTAGCACATTCGCATACAATTGCTTCTTCAATACGGCAATATGTCGCAATTGCTACTGATTTAATCACTCTACGTGTATTCGGAACATCACCTGAAAATCTCCTCCTTATTCCTTTCAGAATAAGGACTAGATTAGCCTGTGACATAGGTCCATGTATGTACGTTCGTTAAAACGCTTACTGCATGAATTAGAATGTGGAATGCCCCATGTGTCACGAAAGTGTATTTTGTAAGAAATGTCGATGTCGAACGTTGTATGCAATGTGCATTTTCAAATGATTGAGCCTTGCCAACTACCGTCGATTTCAATGTAATAAATTAATTATCTACTTATCCTACTGAACGAATTGCGATTACGTCTGTAGTTGTACGTGTTCTTAAAACACAGGTGCGCTCTTTATTCCCTCACTCTCATAGTTCAATAAGATAATCCGTCACGGTTTGAGATTGGTATCAGGATCAACGGCATTTCATGCTCTCCAAAACATGGGTAAAAAAAGACGTGTGGCACTCGGGGACTGCCGCGGTAAACGCCATCTAGCGGCTCACCGTAGAGGAGTCCCGTGTCAGGTTATTTTCGTTACGGAATTTCTTGATTCGGTCTCCACGCTGGCCCGCGATAGAAGCTATGCAATAGCTTAAAAATAGAGACAAAAAATTGTTAGTGCTAAAAGTTGCTACAAAAAAATTGTTGCAGTAATAAATAATAATAAATTAAAAAAAAAGCATGGGCTCTTCGAGTATTAAAAGGTAAAATGGGTAAAACTATCAAATCATTCATTACTATTAGAGAGTATTTAATGTCTACTATTACAATACTATACAACTTTAATACTATTCTATTTTGTCGTACAGCAGGGGTAAACTAGTAAACTACCCCCAACTTCTTTCCTAATAACATTTTTACTGCCGAGACGCTGGACTCGAACCCAGGATATCGTGAACATGTTAGCCAGTTATCAATGAGGCAGTTAAATTCAAACTTCGAGTGCCCTGCATCCAACTCAAAACAAATCAAAAATCAGCCGCAGTTGTTTATGTTGACTTTCTCCAACCAATATTAATTAATAGTGACAGAGCCCATGGCAGGACTAGATTGGAAAGAGGGAGTTGACCTGAAATCTTTTTTTCCTTAGCTAAGGTTTCAACAAGATTCATTCTCGCGGGATGTTTTACCGAATTTACAATGAAACCGTGCTACATGGTTGCCTGGTAGAGATCGCTTCTTCGGTAAGCCCGCCATTCGTGTTCTTTTTTTTTTATATTTTTAGCGAGCAAACGAGCAGGCGGGTCACCTGATGTTAAGTGATTACCGCCGCCCATGAATATTTGTAGCACCTGAGGCACTACCAATGCGTTGCCGGTTTTCTTCTTATCTGTTCTTATGTCTTCTTCTTCTTCTTCATCAACTAATGGACGTCCACTGCTGGACATAAGTCTCTTGCATGGACCTCCACAAGCCTCGGTCTTGCGCCGCCTGAATCCAGCGGCTCCCTGCGACTCGTTTGATGTCGTCTGTCCACCTAGTGGGGGGTCTGCCAACACTGCGCTTCCCGGTGCGGGGTCGCCACTCCAGCAGCTTGGGACCCCATCGACCATCAGCTCTTCGAACTATGTGCCCTGCCCATTTCCACTTCAGTTTCGCCACTCGCAGAGCTATGTCGGTGACTTTGGTTCTCCTACGGATCTCCTCATTTCTGATTTGATCTGGCAGGGATACTCCGAGCATAGCTCTCTCCATCGCCCGCTGAGTGATCCTGAGCCTTCTTATGAGGCCCATAGTTAGCGACCATGTTTCGGATCCGTAAGTCATCACTGGCAACACGCACTGTTCGAAGACTTTAGTCTTCAGGCACTGAGGAATTTTGGACGAAAAGACATCTCTAAGCTTCCCGAACGCTGCCCAGCCGAGTTGGATTCGGCGGTTGATCTCTTATGTTGTTCTTATGTAATTTAAGTTTATTTTTTTAATGGATAAAGTTTTTTTATTCGTTGATAAGATAGTTCTTGACTACGATCTCACCTGATGGTAAGTGACGATTCAGTGTAAGATGGTAGCGCGCTAACTTGGAATGAGTATGGTAGTGCAGATTCATCCGTACCCCCATACTCGGCTTCTACACGGCACGTTTTTGACGGTAGAGTGGTAATTAGCCGCGGCTAAAGCCTCCATCCAGACCAGACCAGAGACAATTTAGAAATTATAAATTACCAAATTGCTCCCGCCAGGAATCGAACCCGAGACCTCCCAGGAGCTGTGGTGAGACCACAGCACTCACCACAGCTCCAGGGAGGTCGTCAAAATAAAGTGTTTTCATTTCATTTCAAGTCAAAAGCAAAACCAATGTTTGTAAAACTTTTTAACTAAGGTAGGTACCTAGTTTTCATAAAGCATGAAGTGGCGATTTTTTCTACATTGCCAGTTGGAACTTAAAACCACTACTTCTCAAGATAAAACATTGTTGCAGCAAAATGCAAATGAGCAATTTACCTCGTGTCTACCTACGGTGGGCTCTTTGTCTACAAAATCTCACACTACGTTTTGATTCTAACTCTGTCATAGGAAATTCAATTTGGGGCACGTCGGTCGATGGTCATAGCAAATTAATTCACTTTGGAAAATGTTTAGGTATCTATGTACCTACCTAACTACCAAGCTACGAAATGGCTACGAAGGTGGGTATAATTATTCAGTGTTGTTTGCGATCGTGTTCCGAAGTCCTGTTTAAATCAAATTCTCTATGTCACTGAGCATTTCAGAATTAATTATGTAAAATAAGTAAGTATATAGCTTTTGGATCGTGGTAATACCTACTTTGAGTTGATAATATATTATGTAGGTTATGAAGGTAAGTAGGTACTTCCTAATTCCATGAATATGGTGAACAAGTAAGTGATTTCCAAACAATGGTGCAAAGACCGACATAATTTTGCACTTTTGATCAGAATGTCCACTGGACCCTTGGGGCCCATCTATCAAAAGCAAATCAAAAGCTTTTACTGAAATACCAGTACCTATATGCTTATTTTCTTGACATAAAATACTACTAACGCCATCTGTTATAGTACTATTGCATCGCTTAGTCAGAGGGCAGAGCTTACACAATATTATGCTTTCATACTAGTTCAAATAGACGTCAATAGATGGCGGTAGTTAAATTGTGTGGAGGTTTTACTCTCATCGAAAAAGATGTCGCTACTAGTAGTTAATTAATTACTAGGAATTAAGTATTTGACAAAAATTTTTTATATAGGGATTTTAAGATTATAACACGATGTCATTTTTATTTTTTTTTCTCTTCTTAACTAGTCTCGAAAATATAGAGCTTTAAAAATTCCTAAGAAAAAGAGAGTGCAACATGACGTCACGATTTAATAGTTCCATACTATTTCGTTTTAGAAAAAGACAGATAGAGTCGTAAAAAAGCAGCTTATTTGTTTTTTGACCGAATTTTTTTAGTTCAATCCCGGAACCAAAACCCGTGTGGATTGTCTAAAATTGATTGCTAGTGTGTGACCACAGTCAATTCTGAGTCAACAACAATTCAAATCTGAGTCATAGTCTTTCACAAAGGTCTTTCACTAACTTTTTTGATAATCCCACATGCAGCGGGATCTCGTTTAAATTCAAAATTATTTACCTATTTCATGGCCTGTGGCTCTTGTGACACGTCGACATTCTACCACACCGGTTCGGAATGCATATTCTGCTGAGAACTTTGAGCATTATTAAGGCTGAAATCTATATTCCGCACTCGCACTCTGCTCACACTCAAGACAGAGATAAAACGAAACAGATTTATTTCGGAGCATATTTGTGTCTCGTTTTAACACTTATCTTGAGTCCGAGCTAAGTCAGAGCACGCTCTTATAGATCTCAGCATTAGTTGGTTAAATGCTCAAAGCCTGAGAAGAGCCTATAAGGAACTCAGCAATTGCTCTTTTCATAACAACTTTTCATAAGGAGTCAAGTAAGATCAAAGATAGTATTAGGTAGGTATTGGGTAGGAAATAAAAAACGTGTTTGATATGTCATTATAATAATTATTATTAATTCATTTATTCATGTATATTATTTGAATACATCAAAAAATTTTTGGTGTAAGACGAAAATCGTTAATGCGTCCGGCCGATGACTATACGACATAGTAGGCCAGGTAAGAATTTTATTTTTAATTCTTAATATTTATCGTACATTATTAGGAATGTACTAAACTACCGCTACAGAGCTCGAATATTTGCGATCCTATAAATCGAATTGTACACATTAGAGTAAAGACACATTGGTCCTACACACGCAAAGAAGCGATGCAATGTTCATTATACGCTACGAAAGGCTACGTTCATTATATTGTTAACCACAGTCCCTTATTTTGTATCTGACGTACTGCCTACTGCTTATATTAGGAAAATGTGGGACCATCTTGATTACAATTACAAGCCAGATGGCGTTGTTGTATGTTACGTAGGTTGGACCAATCTGTCTTTAACTTTAACCATTATAATAAACCATTAAATTAATCGTAAAATATTAAATCAGTCATTTACAAAGCATCTCATAATTTTACATTACACTACTCCTAAATCTAAGTCCGATTCGAATAAATTGGAGATTATTATTTTTTTTTTTTCATTTATTTTGGATTTCGCTTATTGCACTTATACAATACAATGTACCACATCAAAATGGCCATAGTAATTATAAATCTGAGAACATAAATATTTTTAATTCCTATCGATTATAAAAAATAAAAAAGTTTGTAATGTTTTGCCGCTTAATGTTTTAGGGTCAGCACAGATCGTGCGACTTTACTTTCACGCTCGAGCACTTCTCTTCACGGATACTTTTGCGCCTCACAAGCATAAAACTATCCCCAAAAAGTAGATATATTTTACAAAGGGGAATAAAAGTAAATAAAGCGTAATTTTCAACTTCAATCATTTGATAATACATTGAGAGTCGATTAAATAGACAGTCATAATAGTTCTATTATAATGCACTGGATTGAAGTACAAAGCTGTCCTATTTTCGCCAATAATAAATAATCGACTCTGCAGTAAAATGTCCTTTTCATTTCAGTTTTATGCTTTTAAGATACAGAATTAAATGTCGTCCTTATCCAATTTAAATGGAGTTTAAATAAATGGTTAACTATCATTCTTTGTTTCAATTTTGAATGCCATTTACAACTACATATTTATATTCAATATGACCCATACAAAATTCTACTACTTGTATGGAAACCACCTCTCTGTAAGCTGAAGAAGAAGAAAAGCCGAAAAGTTGGCACTTCTATGGGCCAATGTCCAATAGTGTCTGCATAATGCTTAACGATTGCTCGAGCACGCGAGCGAAGTTCTTCGCCCGATCTGTGCTAACCCTTAGTCGGCATATTAATTATTATTAACTTTACCTATTTTAAAACCTAGATCTAAAGCCTATCTAGGGAAATGGCAATTGAAACTTCATATTAATGCCACACTATTTTTATTTAAGTAGTGTGCTTTCTAAACGATTTCTTACAAAAATCCTTATTGTAACATTATAATTGGTGTCCATTACAAGATTTAAACTATGCAGAAAGCTATGGTACAGGGTGATTAGATTTTTAAATTATTAAAGAAAAATTTCATTCAAGCTTGCCGCACAATTTAAAAAATAACAAAGATATACGACAGGTATTCGAGATAGCAGTTAATATCGAGATTTTATATCTATTTTTAACAGACTACTTAATACATTGTTAAATTAGTCAAGTATAAAAAACGTGTAAAAAAAGAACAAGTATTTTCGCAACCGAAAACGACGTATGTGAAAAGCGTTAAGGTTTAAAATAAAGAAAATAAAAGTGCACGCTTCCTCTGTACTATTTGAGATGTTACGAAATGTTTCATTCAATATTAACAATTTAATGAACTATAAATAACTAAACTACAATACAATACTGGCGAAGTCGTAGATGATCAAATATACACCTAGAACCATCTATAGGTACGCAAAAATCACAAACATACAATGCGGTGTACAAAAACAAATACTATACCATTTACACGAGATATTTACAAAAATTTACATCAAAAAATCATATAAAAAAACCTCAAACACGCCACCCCACATTCGTCGCTTACCAAAAATTATAAATAAGTAACATAATAATGTTAATACCAAAAACTATATTTACAGAAAATTGTCATTTGACCGTTATTTATTAATATACAAAGCATCCACTAAAGAACAATTCTGTTATCATTCTTTAAGTGCCAAATATAAGAAATATCATAATAATTCGTAAGCACTTATTTACCTCTGTTGTACATTTACACTATGCGGACTACGTCTGTGTGAGCAAGATAGCAACAGATTAGTAAGCGTATGACAGAGATAAACATAGGTCTTAATTACAGAGTAATCTTCAATTTGGCGCGCAAAGTATACAACAAAATAACTTAAACATAGTACTTTCGTTTCTCTGGGCAGTGACAAAAGGGAGATTTATTTCAAACCATAAGACGTTTTCTTTATTGGATGTTATGTATAAAAAAACTCGAAACCGAGTTCATTAAACAAATTCCATACACTTTCTGTCCCAATATTTTTCCAATAAAAAAAGCAAGTACACAGTACAAGCATTGCTTCCCAAATGTAGCTACTTTTATTTCCTACCAGCAATATCTTTCAAACAGTCTACGTCAGTGAAAAATGTCAATATGAGAAAATCAGTATTTTCACGTTTTCCTCCGAAATAAAATTTTCATTCAAGGACCTAGATTCCGCCACTTAACATTTTCGCTGACGTAATCTAGCACCAAAATTGGAGCTAAATTGGAGATATTATCAACAAAAGATATAACATAAGATAGCATATAAAAATAGCACAAGCACAGATCTACCTCCGAGTTTTCAAGTGACATTCTCAAACTACCTCCACTTTCGGTTTTAATGACCGCACAGATCTTCATTTTACCACTGGTTTAACATAAATCGTGTACTTTGGGACATAAACAGCGTATATATTCAATGGTACATCATCCTAACAAATGGACAAAAGACATAGAGCTTAAGAGACCATTTGCCGGTGACCATTTTGACCGTTGCCATTTTGTGACGGGAACAGAACGCCTTCATACGTAACGCCGTTCAGTTCAATCGATACCACGAGCTGCTGGTCGCCTGTATTGGCGTCTCCTACAACAACATAAAAAATAGATTAAAGTACAGCTAGAAGATCTCAGAACAATACTTAACAGTAGAATAGGTTATGCAACTGTCAATTCTGTCAGTATTAAAGTCAGATTCCTATAAAAATATATCTGCAATCTTTCGATAAATTAACCTAGCAAGGGTTAAGAGCACAGGTTAAGAGTCCTTAAACTTTTCGGACCGGCGCGGAATTGAGCCTAGCTATAATGCTATGAATGTCTGCGTATCACTCACATATAATAATAATAGCTGCTCTTGCTAGCACGATTCACAAATGTATCTCGGAAAAGATATTTTGATACCTTACCTCTTGTGGTGATCTTGAAGGCAGCACCGTTCACTCCGTTCGTGTTGCCGTTGAGATGCGAATGCGTGCGCGGGGAAGTGCGCGGCGACGGCTCGCGGGCCAGCTGCGGGGAAGGCGCGGGCGCGGGTGAGGGGGGACGTGGGGTGCGGCGCTTCGCGGGCGGGGGAGGGGAGCGACACGCTTCCCTCTTTCCGCTTAAGCTTGAGTTTGGGCTTTCGCTTAGGTTTAAGGCCTCACTGCAAACAAAAAAACTCCTGAAAAATTCATGCATGCGTTCAAAAATGTTATAGTTTTCGCATTAATTTTGAAACCTATGCCTTTGTTGAACGAAGTGACATATTCTACTGTTGCTTTGAAATTAAAATTTAATTGGATGAATATTAAAAGGCTTTGGAGCTTTTTGATTTATTGTTTCATTTTCATTAAGTGCCACACATGTGCCATATTTTCATAGGTACAGAAAATATTCTTACCGCTGTGGCTCGAGATCTGGCTGAGGACTGTTGTTATTGTTGTTGTACAAAGACCAGAGAGTGAGGCGTGATACATCTATGGCTGACAGCGCTGCGTCCCGAGGAGATACCATTGGAGCACTCGGAGGTGATTCCGAACCTAAAACAAGAAAAAAATGTTTATTAACTATTATAAATTAAAGTGGTCCTATAAGACCACCTTGAATAACCTATAGTTCAAATAATTGTAAATTTTATGTACTCAATCACAATTCAGGAATTCAATGTCCCAAGTAAACCTATAAAATATATTCCATTCAAAGAAATCAAAACGAAAGAATGATTCTTCGTTACATCCATAGTAAAGAGAAAAACGTTGGTTTTTAGGCTTAGTACATTTTGAAATAATATAAACTTTAGACATCCACTAGCGGACAGATGAAATCAAAGAAATTGCAAAGAGTCGCTGGATACGAGCGTCACAAGAATGCGACATTGGCATTCCCCTCGAATATTTTAAAGCAACAAAATTTCCTATATGCTATAAGGGAGCTACGAGTATGTCCAGCAATGAACTTCTGTTGGTTGACGACGAAGACTTAAATCTGGATTGGAGCATAAAATCAAAACTGGATGATTTTATGCTCCAGTCAAATCTATTATAATTGTCATGTAATACTATAGTAGATGTCAGCCATCAACATGTTTATACTGAAGTTCATGATGTAACTAAAATATAACTCACCATTCCGGATCAACTCGCGTTGCTGCTGAATCATCTTCATGTACTCTCGCACGCGGTATTCTATATCGTGCTGAGATATATGCGGCGCGTGCGGCGGCAGTGGTGGTAGACGTGGAATCCCTGCTACGGCCCCTCCAAGGGATAGCGATAGGGGTTGCATATGTTGCGACAACTGCGCGAGGGACGCTGGCATTCTGTTCAAAGGTGGCTGTAAAAGAAAAGGCAATGTATTAAATGTCTGCAAATCTTCTAAATATATAAAAGGCAAAGGTGACTGACTGACTGACTGACTGACTGACTGACTGACTGATCTATCAACGCACAGCTCTAACCACTGGACCGATCGAGCTGAAATTTGGTATACAGGTAGCTGTTAGGACGTAGACATCCGCTAAGAAAGGATTTTGGAAAATTTCAACGCCAAGAGGGTTAAATAGGGGGTTAAAAAATCGAACCTAACGTGAGCGAAGCCGCGGGTTAAAGCTAGTATGCTATATAACCCATCATTGAGAACATCAACTATGGTATGTACAAATTCTTAGATTCACTTTAAATACAACAATGCAATGAAACTCTTTAATTTAATAAGAGGAGATTTCAATTTAGTTACTTAGGTTAAATTAAGTGAGATGGCTAAGACAAAAGAGGAGAGAAAGAAAAAGAGAGAGAGAGAGTAATGACTAAGATTAATAACACGTTCTTAATTTTGTAATTAAGCGAATTTTCTAACTATAGTATTCACGAATCATCTTTGCGAGCAAGAATTGGGTCGACAAAGTTGCAATGAATCTGAGTCTGTTTGTGTCTGCGGTCGATTTAATTGCGAATATAGTTCTAAATTAAAGATTTCAACTTCCGCTTTTCCATCGTTAGACCATAAGTTAAATGATCTGGTAATGGGAAGTACACATCATTTAAATGTCGTAAGCGTATTCATCTTTAGATAAGCGTGTTCAAGATAGTAATTATACTCCGCAATTCAGTGTTAAATTTATACGCAGTTCGTACATGACTTAAAGAGTTCACGACTAGAGTGAGGAATTAGATGCAGAGAGAGAAAGATTAACCACCAGCAGTGAGGAGTTAGATGCAGAGAGAGAAAGATTAACGATCAGCAGTGAGGAGTTAGATGCAGAGAGAGAAAGATTAAGGTACTGAGTACTCACCATGGCCAAAGCAGCCTGTGCGTCATATTGCCCAGAAGCGCGGCGACCCTCGCGCTTGTTGCCCTCAATGGCAGCGTCCAGCTCACTCCGCGTCGACAGGTTCTTCTTTTCGCACTCGTAGTCGTACAGGTATTTCATGTATCTGGAAAAAAATAAGAATTACCCTTAACAGTGCGCAGAATGCCAGAAAAAAATCCCCGCGATAGATTAATGCTGTAGCTATGTCCTTTAAAACCATTGGTTGCCTGGAAGAGATCGCTATGTAGCGATAAGGCCGCCAAATTGTATGCTATTTATTAAGCTCATTGTGTATATTCTTATATTATGTGTGGTGTACAATAAAAGTATATTCATTCATTCATTCATTCATGAAATAAAACATACCCGAAACCATTGCGAAAACTATCAGTATATCCATTGCTTATGGATATACCTACTGACAGTCGCCAAAAAGTTGTTTTCTAAGGTATAAGCTGTATTACGAAATCCAAATAACGTAAAGGTACACATGATAAGAAGAGATTTTACTCAATTCTTTAAACTATACCGCAGTCCGCAGCCTATGTGAAAATATAAAACCTGAGGTGATAAATAATAAAACTATTAAAATATCAGTCGTATAAAGTGGTAAATATAAGTCGGGGTCTTTGAAAGAGCAGATGTAGATAGCTATGATGTAATGTCATAAGTCAATGTACCTATCCACTTCGGTCGAAACGCGACAAGTATAAATCATAATTTCAAGCTCAATTATCAAACGCCTATCCCTCAAAGAACATTCTTAATCCTATTCTACGATGAGTCAATTCTACACTAGCATATTGTCATCTATGCTGTACCATAACTCATATTAAACGTTCACATATTTAATGCGGTTCACAATAAGAAACACGAAACGTCGCATCATAAAAAGTCGGCTACCTTTTCATAAGTCTGTCAAATGAGAAAGCTAAATATATGGCATTCGTCATTACTGTAATCTAATTTTATGTCGAGTGTATCCGAAATCGCTCACAAAAGCGTTTGGAGAGTTTTCAAACATCTCGAGAAATATTTAGATAATATGATGATTTCGCTGACTTATGCTTCTACTGTTATAAATCACAGATTAAAGATTAATAACAAAAAGAGTAGATTTAGTTTTAAGAATATTTGTAATTCAATTAGGATATTATGGGTCTGGCATAATCTCATTTATTGTAAGAGATTCAAAGACTCTTTAAAAATTCAGAATTTAAAAAAAATCACAGGTCGTGATTTTATCTGATTGCATGTTATATATGGTATTTAACTACGCTGAACTCCTATTTTCTAATCTTAATTTATTAAAACGATTTTGATATCCATTGTAATATAAACACACCAGCGACTTCGTCCGAGTGGTGAGAGTTAGGTTGGGTTAAGCCTTTGTATGTCGCATCTATAATATTAGTAAGGATGCAACTAAATAGGTACATTTGAGACATCAAAATCAGAAGGGTAAAGAAAGGGTTACAAGCTGCAATACGCATGTGACTCAAAATGAAGATAATAGAGTTCTAATTAATAATACTCGCGACTTTGTCCTGAAAAGAGCTCAAAAAATATTTCTTCCAAACAAATCTTCTAATTTCTTAGATTAAATTTGCTGTCTATTAGTCAGCCGCTATACTGTTTTATACACAGCTAAATATGTATGAGTATGTATAAGAGATAGGATAAAAACTAGGGTACGATAGTGAAATAATATTGCATAAGAAAACCATTAGTAATTAGTAATCAAGCAGAGTAATCTCGCACAAAGGGCTCTATAGACTATTTTAATGAAAACGATGGCGACGGAGCAGCGCATTTCAAATCCACTCAACTCAAAAACAGAGTAATTAGTAATCATAATAAGGAGGTTGCGCTCAAAATTCATGTCGTGCGTAACGGTGCACAGTTTGAATTAGAATAACACCTTTATGTTGCCGCGACAAAAGCCGAGGTGAAGGAACTTGAGATAAATGAGAAATTATATCGGCCGAGATGAGCTAGAGGTTATTAATTATGAAGTTGACATAATGTCGCGCTGGCCGCTCACGTACGTCCATTGTGGAGGCAGTTTTGTCTCCGAGTCGTGAGAGTTTGTATGGGTATCGCATAATGACGCGGCGTCGAATATGGAAGGGCTTCTGACAGACCACACCTTGACTTTGTCTCGTTTGGAGATAAATCTGGAGCCGAATGTGACAACCTAGACTTATATTACGACACCAAAAACATTGTATGTAGTTCATTAGAGACATCGGTCCTTCACCTTCACCAACGTTTTGATATTTTGGCAGATTTTCAATACAAGAGCTGTCAAAATATTAAAACGCTCGGAAAAGGCTTATGTTACGTTAGTGAACTTATTTTACGGTTAGAGACAATTTCATCATCGTCGAGTAAAGTTTAACTGAAGAATAAAGAAGTTTTGCCAAATGTTTGGCAGGTTTCGTCGAATCGAATTAATTCTATTGTATCTTCTTCTAATTCCACCTCCAAGCGGAGCTTGGTACTCACTCCTAGCTTTGTTTACTGCGGCTTTAAAGCTATTTTTAAGGCATAATATTTGTTCTACTTCTTCCAGACCTTAGTCTGCCTTTATTTATTTACCTATATTTTATCCACAAATAAATATAAAAATAAAATGCATGCTTAAACTCTACTGTATCCAAACTTCAATTTTGCAGTTGGCTTGAAATTCTGCTTGACTTTAAGGTTATTTCAGTGACTGAAGAAGAAACGTATCTTGAACGAACAATCAAAATTTATTTCCCACACAATCCGAATCTTACAAAAGCTAGTCAGCCAAAGCAACTTACTTCTAAGCATCCTATGCAAATATTCAATAGAACATTATTCTGCCAGAGGATTTTAGTATTTCATTATTGCTGTATTATTGTCTGTGAAAAAATCTGTCTTATTAACATTTTTTGCTCTTCCTGCATTTAATTAGATGCAGAGGCTATAGTTGCATGCTATAGATAACTTTAAGTACTATGCTTCAAACTTAATTAATTATTTGACAACAATTAATAACAAAAATGAATTATTTGAGATCTCCAAACTATAGATTTACTGCAATGATGATACCCAAGATGTAAACCAAAACCAACCTTGGTCAACATAGTCCGCTGTATAGAATGAATTTTTTGCAAATTGTTACAGAGATGCTATAGATATCTTCTGTGACAATATACCGAATATAAAAAAGAAATTAAGTACACTTAAGTTAAGTTAGTACCTATTTGTTTACCTGTTTTGTTTTGTTACTGTAGGATGTACCCTTTCGTCACGCATGCCACGTCGACTTCGAGAAGATTCAATAGCATAAGAAATCATTTCCTAAACCTACTTTATTAATCCAATGTAAGCAATTGTAGTCAGTTTTCGAATTCAAACTCAATAGGTAACAAAACTATGCTATGTATACAGTGCTTCCACAATGAAGCTTCAAAAATGCATACTTAGATACACACAATCCAATGCATGTCAAGACGGGCAGTCAAAAGCAGACCCATTCCCGTTGGTGGCACCCGTTCACAAGCATCGAGTTTTTTGGACTAAATAAAAAAAAGATACTCACTGTGTGCGTAGAGTGAAGGCGGCTGAGGTGATGGAGGAAGGCAGTCGCAGGCCCTTGATGATCTCCTGCCAGAGCTTCTTGTTGATGACCTCGACCAGGCCGCCGCGCGCGATCACCAGATTGTACAGCTCGTACAGGTCCAGGACCGACTTCGCCATTATCGGCAGGCGGTTGATCGGCGTGCCTAGAACAATACATGAGAGATCTAATTAAAAAGATTTGAACAAAATTCTGGCTGATACAGATCTGTGGATCTGTGGATCTTCGGGACATCCAGGGCTGAACGTAGGTCTCTTTTAACTGTAGGCTGGATAGCCCAATGGTTAGAGCTGGGGTATTCTATTCGGGGGGGTCGCGGATTAGATTCATTATGAAATATATCTAGCGCATCTGCAAGACTTAATTAAGAATGAGAATAAGGAGTATAAAAATTCAGGGCAAAAAAGAAGAAAACATGTAGGATAGGACGCTTTTTGTCACTGCAATGCTAATTTTTGAATTTAAAAGTTCTTGTAAAGAAGAGCAAGAAGTTCTCAATGACTGACTGTAATAACGACTCATTTGGCGTCAGTTATGAGTGACAGAGACAAAGTTCTACGAAGCCGGGCTTTGCCAATTTTATTATCTGCAGTATGGCCCGGTAGAGTGAAAATAGCTTGAATCTGAGCTTGAATCTATACCCACCTAACAAATAAAAGATAATGCTTGTATTAGAAAATGTTCTTAACTGAGATAATAATGCGATTTATGATTACTATTATACTCCATCATCTCACTCACTGCTGAGCGCAGGTCTCCCCTCGGACTAATATCATTACATTTGGCAAAACTCCAAAAAGAGCTTCATTTATACCGCACATAGAACAACAAGAATAGGTGCAAATCAAATAGACCATAACGGAGGCGAGTTATCGAACATTCATACCCGTTCTATTTACAGCAGTAAAACCCTCAAAGCGAAACGTAAGGACCGTAAAACTCCTGCATCTAGTGCTGCTGTTGCCGATAAACGCAATAGATATTAATAACGAACATTATGAAATAAAGAAATAAATAATCAAAATAATAATAATATAAGAAACAAAAAAAAAAATACTTAACACATTATAGGCTCGTTATCGCCAAGAATTTACTAATAAGAAAAAAGTTTAAAAACTGTAAGTAATCCAACTGCAGCAAAATGATGTACCTATCCATCTGGAGCTGCGTAGGACCAATCTAGATATTCTCTAAGGATTCATTGAGAAGTTCCGTGTTCCATCTTCGAAGATATTCATTAGATCTTCGCCACATTTAAATGAGACCAACCTGACGATACGTCGTTTCAAATTAAAAAAAAAAAAACAATTGAAATCTGTCCAGATTTGACATAGCTGTGGAGTAACGTCACCATAAAAAATAAAAAAATTACGCGTCGAATTGAGAACCTACTCCTTTTTTGAAGTCGGTTAATAATAATGAAAGATGGTAATAAAAACTTTCAAAATCACATTCAAATATATCAAACTCGACAAGTCAAGACGTAGAAATCACTGCAATTCTTTCGATAATAAGAAACTCAGCAGTTTTAAAACGAAAAGTATTAAAATATACTTATAGGTAGTTTTTATCAATGTAAAATAATTAATTTTTATACCAACTTATGAGCAGCAGAATGCAAAGCCATCCATGCAACATTGTCATAACATGACACAATATATGAAACTAAACAATACATACAAAAACAAATGATCATTATCATCTCAAACCAAAGGTAGTTAGTTAGTTAGTTAGAACAATAAAATAAAGTTATATTTTAATGATTACAAAAAAAATCTTGATAATCATCTCCGTGATTTTCCTACTAGTTCTATTGTTCATTAGTTCTACCTACTTTGTTTTTCCTGCTACGGAAAATCCGATTTTAATGCGATTTTCCGCATTATTGCGAATAACACGAGACAACACTAGCCGTAAAGTCGCTACCATGTTAAATGGGAAGGCATCGCCAGATCGCATGATTTATTACGCAAGCGCGTCAGATCGTGCGTTTACGACGCGTTACATACGGACAGTAACTTTAAGAGCCGGTTCAGACGCGAGGAACCGCGCGATTTTAAGCCCTATGAAACCGCGCATAACTTTTTTTTCACTTCAGAAGTTGGCGGTAAATGCAATGAGCGTTTTGGATATTTTTCGCTAATGTCATCGAATACGAATACGATCAATCGAATTCAATCTTATACTAACCCTACAAAATTAGGCCACGCTGCCAGTGCGGTCCGCGGAAAATACACGATTGTTTGCGAGTTGATTTATAGAGTAATTCGGCGGTTAGCGCGGTAATGACGTAACGAAGAATAGAAAACATCAAGTGTATATAAGATAGTAGGTAGGTACTCGACTCATACGTAACTACCAATCCCTTACAATTGATACTATAGCTAATACATACACGCATGCACGCACGCACGCACGCCCGCACGCCCGCACGCACGCACGCACGCCCGCACGCACGCACGCACGCACGTCAACTAGCAAACGTTTTTTGAAAATCCTATAGCTGGTGACGTAGGTAGGTAAGTAGGTATAATATCTTATATATATCGATAAAAAATAAAAATCATACCTATTAGGTAATTATTGAAAAAATAAGCTATTACTACAGTATAATGTGCTTCTAGAGAAATACGAGACGAAGATATTAATCCGTTGCTAAGGTTGGTTTTTGAAATTCCTATTTTATCCCTTCAAGAGTTGAATTTTCAAAAATCCTTTCTTAACGGATGCCTACGTCATAGTAGCTATCTGTATGCCTAATTTCACCCCGATCCGTTCAATGGTTTGAACTGTGCGTTGATAGATAAGTCAGTCAGTCCGTCACCTTTTCCTTTTATATATTTACTAGCTTTAACCCGCGGCTTCGCTCACGTTAGGTTCGATTTTTTAACCCCCTATTTAACCTTCTTGGGGTTGAAATTTTCCAAAATCCTTTCTTAGCGGATGTCTACGTCCTAACAGCTCCCTGTATGCCAAATTTCAGCTCGATCGGTCCAGTGGTTAGAGCTGTGCGTTGATAGATCAGTCAGTCAGTCAGTCAGTCAGTCAGTCAGTCAGTCAGTCAGTCAGTCAGTCAGTCAGTCAGTCACCTTTGCCTTTTATATATTTAAGAGAAGATACATCCAAAACACTGAACATCCAACAACACACTGAAAATCTCGAAACAACTTCAGAACAACTACAAAAGCGCAAAAATAAAACACAATTCACGCTCGCAATAAAAAGCGTGACCTCTGCTATCGTTTATTGATGAACGCGAAACATTAGCAAATACCGACGGACTATTTGTCAATCCGTCTTCCTGTCTGCAGTTAATCATTCCCCGGTTATCCAGGGGAGGGGAGGCTGGGGGAAGCGGAGGGTGGGGTGGGGAGCAGCCGCTGATGGGTTTCCGAACGTCACCCGTTTAAGAGATTAATTGCTGTGCTTATGTCTAAGTACAACGTGATGCGCTGAAATTGGAGCAAATAAAGTGGAGTCAATTTGTTGCTCAGGGTTCGTGTTTTGGAAAGAAAGGGTGTAGTAACTACTTGACGCCGGCGACTTTGTCCGCGTGGATTAAGGTTTTTCCTTCTTATTTTCCGGGATAAAAAGTAGCCTATGCGTTATTCCAGATTATAATCTATCTCTGTGCCGGTTCAGTCGTTGCGACGTGATTGAGTAACAAACATCCATACATCCAAACTTTCGCACTTATAAAATATTAGTAGGATAGTTCTCTTTTTTTTTTTGCTGGGATTTTTCTCATTTTCATGGGAAAAATCCCAGGAAAAAGTAGGTAGTTTGTGCCTAGCTGACTAGTTAAAATTTAATAAGTTATTTTACCTATGTACCTATTAAGATAAGTACCTACCTACAAATTATTCTTCAAATTCACAGGATCTACACGCAACTAAGTCCCTTGCCGTTCCTGGTACAATAACTTTAATATCACCTGTAATTCCTGCTACTGTCTTAAAACCTTTACAGTTAGAATACTATGTTGCTTTGACATCACAGTTGAGACGTTTCCATTGTAGGTACAACAAACTAACTTGAAGGCATCTTGAAGGCATTGATGTATATAACAAGATATATATAAGTCAATGTATTTAGTATTTATTTAGTATTTATTTATTTATTGCTTTCCAAATTTACAATATTCACAATATAATTTTGAACAATGCATCATTTGAAAACCCCGTTAGGGCACAGCAACACAACATGCAGTAGGTAACTACATTAATTTTATTATTAATAACATAAATTATAACATAAAATATAATAAGTAGTACATATTCATTATTCTATTTGATGAGTACACTGCGGATGGCCACGCATGCTTTTACATATTTTCATTTAAGTATTCTTTAGTAGTATAATAGCATTTATTTATTAAGTAGTTTTTTAATCTGCGATAAAAATATTATTATTTTCAATTTTCTTAATATCTTCTGGTAGGTTATTATAAATCTGTACTGCTCTAGAATGAGGGCTTTTTGAAAACATTACTAAGTTAGTTTTTGGTGCTATCAAACGGATTTTCTTCTCATTGCGAGGGTTATGAGTTGGGTTTCGTATGACCTCTTTAAATAAATGTGGGCTTTTCCGCACAAACATTGCTATTTCAAAAATATATATAGATGGTAAAGTTAATAATTTTTCTTTTATAAAATACGGTCTACAGCTTTCACGTGTTTTTATGTTCACTAGAATGCGCAGACATTTTTTTTGTAATATAAATAATTTGTTGAAGTGAGTGCTGTCGCCCCACACGATT
The DNA here is from genome assembly GCA_038048805.1 of Hipparchia sbordonii. Taxonomy (NCBI): domain Eukaryota; kingdom Metazoa; phylum Arthropoda; class Insecta; order Lepidoptera; family Nymphalidae; genus Hipparchia; species Hipparchia sbordonii. The sequence continues at coordinate 4,469,971 of CM076113.1, forward strand.
ATACCATACCGAAACCAGGCATATACATACGAGTAATATGTAGTTAAGGCTGTTTTAAAGTTAGTTTTTCTTTTAAGTACACTTAGAGCATAAATAAATTTTGAAATCTTATTTTTTAAATTTTCCAAATGTTCTTTCCAATTTATATGAGTGTCTATACATAGTCCTAGTAGGTTGAAGTGATCAACTTCTTCTATTTTTTCGTCACCTGATTGTAGGTTTAGGCATAACGGTTGTTTCTGGTAGGGCCTAAATTGAATAATTTTTGTTTTTTTAAAATTTATTTCAAGATTCATATCTAGCAACCAGGTTTTAACATTACTCAAAGTTTCATTCAACACCAAATTTGCATCTGTACTGTTATTACATTTAAAAATAATTGAAATATCATCAGCAAACATATGTGCACAGGCCTTGCTGTACAATATTTGGTAAATTATTTATATATGCCAGAAAAAGGACACATCCTAAGACGCTTCCTTGAGGGATAGAGGAGTTTGTCGTTAAGATATTTGAGGCTACAATTGAGTATTCGCTTTTATTTATATTGTAGTCTTCCATTTCTACGTATTGTTGGCGGTTTGTTAAATAGGATATAAACCATTTGTGAGCGATACCGCGTATACCCATAGCATACAATCTACCAAGTAAAACCTGGTGCGATACTTTGTCATATGCCTTGGTCATATCAAGCAATAACCCAACTGCATATTTTTTATCATTAATGTAATTTAATATCTCTTGAACATATTTCGTTACTGCTAGTGTGGTTGAGTGATTTTTCCGAAAACCGAATTGGTTTTCGTTTAGAAGATTATATTTTTCAAAAAAGTTATATATCCGGTTCGTCATAGTCTTTTCGAATATTTTAGAAATGCTCGGAAGTAACGCAATAGGACGATATTGCTTAGGATCTTTTGAACTTCCTCCTTTCTTTAAAATAGGTTTAATTTTTGCGATTTTAAGCAAATCTGGAAAAGTGCCTGTTTCAAAAGATTGATTTATTAGCTTCGTCATTGGTGAAGCAAGCTGAAGTAGACATGCTTTGATTAGAGAAATAGGTATATCATCACATCCAAAACTATGCTTGTTGCTCATATTGCGAACTATAGTAATGACCTCCGACTCAGTCACGGGCCGTAAATAAAAGGAGTTTACAGAGCTCATACGCGTTTGCTCGTTGCAGCAGCGTTGGCTGTGATTGGGGATTGAATTTTTGTCATAATTTTTTCCGGGACTGGGCAGTCCTACCGAAGCAAAATAGGTGTTGAATGCATTCGCTATTTCAACCGCCGAGGTGATTTCTTGGTTTTGAATGAGGAGAGTCACATTATGCTTCTGTTTCTCTCTTTTTTTGGTTGTAATTTCTTTGATGAGTTTCCACATTGTTTTAGTTTTGTTTTTTGATTGTGTAATTTGTCGTATATAATTTAATTTTTCGTAGGTTTTAATACATTTATTTAGCAGTTTGGAATATGTTTTAAAAATATTTTTTAATGTTTTATCGTTTGATTGATCTTTAAAATACGCTTATTTTTACACGATTTTCTGATGCCAATGGAAAGAGATTTGGCTGATTTCTTTTGGAAATACTTTATCTTTTTTTTCGGAATATATTCATCAAGGTGTTCACTTAATATATTAGAAAATATTTTATAGTTTTCATTTACAGATTTGTTTTCTGAGATGATTTCTTCCCATTTTATATGCATGATTGATTCTCTGAAATCTTGTATATTTGTTTTACTGAAAATTCTAATTGTATAGTAGTAAGTTTCAGAAATTTGATGTTTTATGTTTGGGGCAATTACATTACAAATTATACTTTTATGGTCAGATAATCCATAATCAGTGACCGATATCTGTATGTTATTTTGCATATTTGTAAACAACAAGTCAATGCAGGTTGACGAATTATTTGTTTCCCTGGTAGGTGTTGTAATCTGTTGGTGTAGATTTTTTTGTAACATGATTTGTTTCAGTTTTAGGTTGTTGTTTGTTTGGCACAAGTAATTTATGTTAAAGTCTCCTCCTATAATTATTTGTTTGTTAAGTTTATTGCAATTTATAGGGTTTTTACTTAATAGGTCTTCTAAAAATTCAAAAAATATGTCCATGTTTCGGTCACACCTGTAGATATTAATAATAATAGCATTGATTTTTGGTATTTCTACTGCACAGCATTCCACAGTGTACTCACGTGACAGTTTAGTTATGTCATCCCTAGCTTTGTATTGGATTCCGTTCTGCAACAGTATAACTGTTCCACCTCCCTGGAAGTTTTGCCGATAAAAACCCGATACAAAACTATAACCATCGATTTTTACTAAGATATATATAAGTCAATGCCTGAAGGATCGATAGATAGAATAGGTACTTAAGCTGAGATCGCACTCAGTTTGCTCAGATTCAGGCCTAAGTCAAAACGAGACACAATTATGTCTTGACTTAACTCCCTCACGTTTTAACTCTGTCTTGAGTCTTAGCAGAGTGTGATCTATTAAATGCAAAAATAAAACTGGCTGAAAATCTCAGATGACTCAGACAGGTGAAAAGCTTAGAGATAACTCGTACCTACCTTGGAGATGGAAAAAAGATTACCTACTGAAAATGAAAGGATAGGATATGGATAGGATAGAACGGATGATGTCGCGAATAAACCCAACTTTTCATCCCGGAAACACAAAGAGCACCCATCGGGATTTTTAAAACCTAACTCGGACGAAATGGCGGACTAAAACTAGTGATGAAATACTTACTAAGTACTCTCGACAGTAACTTAGATGTAAATATATAAAGCTGAAGAGTTTGTTTATTTGAACGCGCTAATCTCAGGAACTACTGGTTCGAATTGAAAAATTCTTTTTGTGTTGGATAGTCTATTTATCGAGGAAGGCTTTAGGCTATATAACATCACGCTGCCACCAATAGGAGCGAAGCATCAGTGAAAAATGTTGCAAAAACGGGGAAAATTATCCATATTTAAAATATATTCTTTTAAAAATTTCTTAATCGCGATCATAATAACAAAAATTGACGCGGACGAAGTCGCGCGCAACAGCTAGTCTTCTAAATATATAAAAGGCAAAGATGACTGACTGACTGACTGACTGACTGACTGACTGATCTATCAACACAGAGCTCAAACCACTGGACGGATCAGGCTGAAATTTTGCATGTAGATAGCTATTATAACGTAGGTGTCCGCTAAGAAAGGATTTTTGAAAATTCAACCCCTAAAGGGATAAAATAGGGGTTTGAAAAATCGAACTTAACGTGAGCGAAGCCACGGGGAAAAGCTAGTATTAAATAAAATTAGGTGAACGAGCCATTTATTACATCATATAGACGTTTAGAAACCTAGATAAAGCACGATCAAACGAACCCAGCATCAAAGCTAAGTAGGTGCGACGTGCGACGTGCAACATGTTATCACGCGCGCCTAACTCCGTCCGTCTAAAACAAGTGGGCTACAAGGAACCGTGGACAAAAGCTATTGTTTATGAAAGCAATCACCCCAATAACGATTTCCACTAACCGCCGTGCCCCCCCACTCTCCGCGCGGGCGGGAAACGAGCGATTCGATGCGCGTGCGCCCAGAACCGTGCAAACGCTATTTGCATAACCCCACCGAGGAGAAAGACACCGACACGCGAGCCAACCGACGCGCGCTCAACGCACCACACAACTCGGTCGCTTAACCCGTAATTTACGACGTATGTCCAATCGCCGACAGAGCCAATCTAATCGTGCCCAATTGTGACAAATTATTGCTTTTCCTACGAAACCTTACGCTAAATATGTATTATGAATTTCACTTTGTGTTCATATTTTATGGTCGCTCGGATAGAATGAACTCTTTTCCCCATACCGCGATAGCTACAGTGTTGCCCTTGTATCGATTATCCGCACCTCGCCCGATATTTATTGGCACTGGATGTCGCTTAGAAAGGCTCAACTCTTTTATGTGCAAAGTTACAAGTCTCGTAAATCCCCGCGTCTAACGCCCCCGGGTGTTGATAAAGGATTGTAAATAACGAGTGATTCGCTCCCTAATCTCCTCTAAATGTAACAGCGGACGAATTTTACAGCCGGATTATAATTAAAATTGCATTATTATGTTCGCCGTAAAGTATTTTAATATCTACAAGGATAAAAGTTTAAAAACTGCAGTGACCCTATACCTTCCTACTACTGCAATAGAATAGAATACTTAGAATAATTCTTTATTCAAATAAGCTTTTACAAATTGCTTTCGAAGCGTTAAATGAATCTAGCACCGGTTCGGAAGAATCGAGAAGAACCGAAAACTGGATAGGTATAGGTAGGTAGGTAACTAACATCCGTTATAATGTACCTACCTACTTATCTATAGGAATTTTATACAAAAATTTTGGCTCTGTTACCATTAGGTACACGCGCTCTTAAATAGGAAAAAAAAAACAAAAAAATAGGTAGGTCCATTTATTCTTGTTTTAGTGTTACAAACAGTATAGATGTACCATCTTATACTATTATAAACTAACTAGCTTTTTCCCGCGGCTTCGCTCACGTTAAGTTCGATTTTTCAAACCCCTATTTTATCCCTTTAGGTGTTGAATTTTCAAAAATCCTTTCTTAGCGGATACCTAAGTTATAATAGCTATCTACATGCAAAATTTCAGCCCGATCCGTCCAGTGGTTAGGGCTGTGCGTTGATAGATCAGTCAGTCAGTCAGTCAGTCAGTCAGTCAGTCAGTCAGTCAGTCAGTCAGTCACCTTTGCCTTTTATATATTTAGATAATAATGTCTGTCCGTAACACCACTTACAATGGGTGTACACTTCAGCATATGCCGTGTATTATAAAAACAACGCTGATTTTCAGCTCAGATGACGTCATAGAAAAAAGAAAAACTTGTATAGCAAGCCTACCGCGGAAGACAATCGGCCTATCAGATTCCATTCGCCGCTGACGACGCGAGCGATCGAGCGATAATCGATCGAATCGACACTTGACGCCTACCGCTATCGAGAGCTGTATCAAGGCCCTTTCCGCCACAACCCTGCGATCGGCCAATGAGAAGGCCCGGAGAATCGACGCCGGGCCCTCATTGGTCTGATACGCTTTTGATTGCGCCGCCCCTCTCGATTCATGGCTCGATCAATCTCAATTACTCGCCTATGTTGGTAACGCTCCAGCTGCGACTCTATACAAAAACGTTTGCAATACTCGCTACTTTGCGAACAGTAGCCTAAGCACGAACATTTAAACTTTCGAATAGTAAAGGTACAGTTAACGCCGGCTAGAAATTTTGTATGAAAATGACAGGAGCGCTCCTGTCATTTTCATACATTGGCGTTAACTTTACCTTTACTATTCGAAAGTTAAAAGGGTCTAGCCTGTTAAGCATGGGAAAGCTGCACCAGCGTGTAATGAAGAGTTCTTACCCTGTGATTATTGTACTCTATCTAAAACATCTTTATGCTTAATTTCAGACTTCTACCCCTGATAGTTAGGGAGTAATCGGGGTGGCAACCCTTATCGTTAAATTTGATTTTTTCCGAAACTATTGAAGGTATCTTAATGAAACTGAAACTGTATATATATGTCTATGAGTTACATATTATGTATTTATTTCAGAATTTTCCCATTTTGAAAAATGGTAAAAAACGAGAAGTAAAATTTTTGGGGGTGATTTTTTATACTAATCCGCGAAGTGAACATTTTGAAAAAAAGTACAGTTGTTTTGTTTATTAGTTAGCTATTATATGTAAAAATTGCAAAAATATCGAATTGGTGGGATATAGTGAAAAAAATTAAATTCATAATATATTCAATAATCAATCGTTCAGTGCAATCAGAATCAATTAATTAATATCTGTTCAATGCTTAATTTTTTATTTAATTTTTATTATTTATTAGTTATTTTAATTTTTTAATGTATTTAAATTTTTTTATAATTTTTTTTTTTTTTTAATTTTTTTTTTAATTTTTTTTTTTAATTTTTTTTTTTAAATTACATATATGAATAAGAATTGTTTAGAATCAAAGCTTAATTAATCCTCGTCACTATTTCCTTCAATAGTTGTTACAACAGTATCATCAAATATGGAGGTCAATATTTCAGCTGGCTTTAAAATTTTTGATTTATATCGGCCATGTGATAAATAATAAATAACTGCTGCAATATGAGCACAACAGCCCACGGTCCTATTGCCATTTGCGCAATCGCACACATAATTTTGAATACTTTTATAACCATTTTGGTTTGCTTTATATTCAATGTTGCTACATTATATGTCTGTGTATAACGTTGTGTAATAAATGATATTCTTGCCCAATAATGCCATGTATAGACTCCAAATAAATACTTTTATAACCAAAAAAGTATTCAAAATTATGTGTGCGATTGCGCAAATGGCAATAGGACCGTGGGCTGTTGTGCTCATATTGCAGCAGTTATTTATTATTTATCACATGGCCGACATAAATCAAAAATTTTAAAGCCAGCTGAAATATTGACCTCCATATTTGATGATACTATTGTAACAACTATTGAAGGAAATAGTGACGAGGATTAATTAAGCTTTGATTCTAAACAATTCTTATTCATATATGTAATTTAAAAAAAAAAAAAAAATTTAAAAAATTTAAAAAAAAAAATTTAAAAAAAAATTAAATTATAAAAAAATTTAAATACATTAAAAAATTAAAATAACTAATAAATAATAAAAATTAAATAAAAAATTAAGCATTGAACAGATATTAATTATTGTAATTGATTCTGATTGCACTGAACGATTGATTGATTGAATATATTATGAATTTAATTTTTTTCACTATATCCCACCAATTCGATATTTTTGCAATTTTTACATATAATAGCTAACTAATAAACAAAACAACTGTACTTTTTTTCAAAATGTTCACTTCGCGGATTAGTATAAAAAATCACCCCCAAAAATTTTACTTCTCGTTTTTTACCATTTTTCAAAATGGGAAAATTCTGAAATAAATATATAATATGTAACTCATAGACATATATATACAGTTTCAGTTTCATTAAGATACCTCCAATAGTTTCGGAAAAAATCAAATTTAACGATAAGGGTTGCCACCCCGATTACTCCCTAACTATCAGGGGTAGAAGTCTGAAATTAAGCATAAAGATGTTTTAGATAGAGTACAATAATCACAGGGTAAGAACTCTTCATTACACGCTGGTGCAGCTTTCCCATGCTTAACCGGCTAGACCCTTTTAGTGCTTAGCCTACAGGAGCTCTGTGCCCCTAGTAAATATATTGTCAAAACTGAAACAATTACATAATGAATCCTTACTAATCCTACTTTATATACATTCTACTAATATTATAAATGCGAAAGTTTGGATGTAGGATATGGATGGATGGATGGATGGATGGGTTTGTTTATTTGTTACTCAATCACGCCGTAACGATAGAACTGATTTGGCTGAAATTTGGCACACAGATATTAGATAAGTACCTATAACAATAAATGCAAAAGTGTGTTTTTGGTTTGTCCTCCAATCACGCAGCAATGGAGCAAAAGATCAACGCGACGCGATTATTTCCTTGGTTAGGTAGGCAGATGTAGTTGAGGACTTGAAAGTGACATAGGCTAGATAGTAGATACCTTTTATTCTAAAACAGCCTACCTCTATGCAGACGAAGCTGCGGGCAATAGTTATGCTTATAACAATATTAAAGCATGTAGGTACGAAATAATAAAATAAAAATGGGATTAAAACAAGGCGAGTTAGTAAATATAAGTATAATATGGTGGAATATAAATAGACTTCGCACATGTTGGAAAAGCAAATCGCAAAGGGACTAACACCGATGTGGCAGTTAAATGTTTACGATCCAAGATATAAATTAATTTTAATGTTACCAACATAACAACATCAATCAAAATGCCCAACACGAATTCCTAAATGTAAATGACAAACTCGGAAAATTAAAAAAGATATATAAATAAATTGCAATTGAATCTAATGTGTGATGTTCAAATGTTTCAGAATTATTTGAATTAAGTAAGTACCTATCGAAATTAATCTGATATACCTACCTAATAATTGCTTGCGGTTGATATTATTTTAAATTCCTATAGGTATATAAACAGGGGCGGATCTTGAATTTGTGGGGCCCTGGGCTAATACTGCTTAGGGGCCCTACCTAATTACTCAACTAATTGCCATTTTGACAAGACACTGTTTTCTGTAGTGATGTAGGTATATGTAATGTACCTAATATACTCGTATGTTAAGTACAGGAAGAAAATAGGAAAACAAAATATTTTATTTATTTATTAAAACATTATTTATTGCAAATTTTCGTTCGCAACATTTATGAATTAGAGTAGGTTTAGAAAATCTAAACGTCAAACATTTTCGTTCGAAAGAAGTTGCAGAACGAAAACGATGGTAGGAAATACGCGAAATTTCGATCGATATTTCGTTTTTCGTTGAATTAGAGTAGACCCCCAGTTCGGTTGGGGGCCCTCTGTATTCGCGGGGCCCTGGGCTGCAGCCCAAAAAGCCTTTAAGTAGATCCGCCCCTGTATATAAAATTATTTTATATATATATAGGAACAACGTTATTGTTCCTACGTGACAGTTAGCCCCTGTTTAGACAGTCATTACAAGTTTATGAGCGGAAGATTTTATTGCGGGCCTGAAGTGAGGTTTTAATTTAGAAATACGATCACGTTAGTGTTAATTTCCACACTTTAAGTGTCGATTGTCGTGCCATTCTGGTTCTTAAGCATTTTTATATTCACTCATTGAATCAGTCAAACTTTTTGAACTATGATCGGATGCAAATCTGGGAGTATCATCTAGTAGATAATATTAAGAAATAATTAATCCGAATAGTTGTCACGCATCAGGTAGTAGAAAAGAAAACATATTTTTCCTATGCTTACGAGAATTATTCTTGAGAACTTAAATTAGTAAACATATTGTGAAATAAGAAAAATGCAAAAATTATGACGCAATTATTATAACTTTACCTTTTGCTAACCCAAATTTTATAACAGTTATGTATTTTAATTATTAAATGAAGAAATATAAACAATAAGATTCATGTATGAGTGCTTATTTTAAATGATGGAGAAGAGATTGTATGCTGCAATCTCGCGAAGCCACCATAACTCAATACGTATTTATTGCTTGTAGTACAAATTCCGAGAGATATGGTGCGAGAATGACATAAGGCTGAGGATACAACGATCAATCACGAGGGGAGCAGTAAAGCTGAGAACAATCCAGCGTAATTCCGTCTGAGAGACATTAAAATGGCGGCCGCCCTATCCGGTGCAACATTGTGGGGAACTGCGCGAGCGCACAATAACACTTTCTTATTAGAATCACTCGGGGAAACTGACAGTTTTATCACGTCAGTAATTTTGAAGTCGTGATTAAATAATGACCAATTCAAGTCAAAATTTAAAATAATTCGAAAAAATCGCGCAAAAAGAAAACTAACTCGAGGTGTTATTTTTGTGAACGTTAAACTTTAATAACACATAAATCATTTATACAGATGCAAATCAAAACCAAGCAGTATAGTTATAGCTAAGTATTGTATCGCTTAGTGGAATTCAGGGGGCCATTCGATGTAATTGGCAATCATTCAGAAAAGAACATTCTCTCGCTCCAATAATCAAGACAAAGGCAGCCGATAGTGCCTACCTACAGGCGAGCCATTACAGGTCAATACCCATTATTATGCGATATTTTCGCGAGCGCGGCCCTCCGATATCCCGTACATTCACATGAGACGGCAAATATCTGTAATTAAAGGTTGTAAAGTTGATTTACAACTGGGGCCCGAGTATCGAGCCTTGGGGAACGCCTCGACCAATCCCGTGGCTCGAGAGCCGTCGCACCGCGCCTCGTATCAATTTATTAGAAATGAATGAAAATCGGCGTTGCGGTGGCTTCGGCGCTATAATACGCGTCCTGCGGTCGCAGATCCCATCTACGAGGCAGCGGATCGTGGTGGATAGTATCGAACGCTGTTGCGTGCTTTACGATCTCCGCGGAGACGGTAACACCGGCAATAAAACGGCAACAATGGAAACGTCGGATGCGGCTAAAGGCGACGCAACTACGCCGGATCATTGCGATGAATGCAACAATGGAATCCTTGAAACGATGGTGGCAACTATCGGTGAACGTAAAGATGTACAATCCCAACAAAAACTATCTAACCGTGTGAAGAAAGGTTCTAATTATAATTTGCCATTGCGAAATAAGCATCAACAAGCTGTTTTAAATTCATGATCAAGAATCAGAGAAAAATTAATACAACTTATGACTAATATAAAGTAGGTACTAGGTACGTATTTTAACTTGACTATTATAGTTTTTTTTTTGATGTATTGATATCCACAATCCATTTGTTATTATGAGTTAATCTTTTAAATACCTACCTAGGGACCGAAACGTTTAATATACTTACGTATTAATTAATCACTAAAGTTATCACTTACCTATTCGCCTTTAGCAGAAGTTTAATTCTGAACAATATGTTTACTTTTATATATAGTTTGCGTCTTTGTATTGTGACTATTTGCATTGTTATAATAATACACCCTCCCCTCTATACTTATTTTTATAGCCATCGTTTGTCGCTTACAGGAATCGTAAATTTCATCGGAAACCTTTAATTTTCTTTATCATATACATATTATGTTGTCAATACAATGTTGCTAATCGCTTTGGTACATTGTTGATAGATAGAGTTTTATGTGTTTCTGTAATTGTAGTCAGTAATTGCGTCGAAAACTAATTGTGGCAATTGTTCTTTCATTAATTAATTCACGGGTTTTGGCTTTTACAAAACTTATGACAACAATAATTTATTGAGATCAAAAGTATAAACGTATATTCCCAATCATTGTTATTAGTCTAATATAGTTCTCATGTAATATATAATTAAACCAGAATTTCTAACAAATTCAATAAACTTATTTCTTTTCATCATTTGAAAAGCTGTCTTGCCAGCAATATTATTTTCGTTGATAAGACTTAATTTAGCAATAAGTACTTGTACAAAAATTTACAAAACTATATTTTCTCTGATAACTGTACTTGTAAAGATAAAGATAATGATAGTTTTATTTGTAAATACTATATTACAGTTAATTACAAGAATTCATATGCGATCACTATGTTTTTCATGGGTTTGGCACGTACAACATGATTACCTACTCTATCACGATTATTGGTTCTTAGAGTATCTTGAGTATCTTCTTAATAACCTATGTAATTCAGAATTCAAGGAGTAGAATAAAGAGTGTCGATAATCTACTAAACAAGTATTGAGATTACATTTAAAGAGATAGCAACTGATGAGTTTCTTGCTGGCTCTTCTCAGCAAAATTTGCTTTCAAATCGATAGCAGGTGGTGGAGTCTTGACTTGTCATAAAAGCCACAAATTAGTCCACATGAAACAGTTCATTTTGGATTTTTAAACATTTACAGTTTTTCATATGTCTGGATTAAATATTAGTCCTTTAATTTGTAGATTTTAGATAAGAGTATCAATAGGTCGTCAGTACTTTCTATATCGCGGTAATAAGTTCGAGAATGTAAATGTTCTTTAGTCGATCATTGTATTCTCAAATGAAGGTGTCGAGACGGCGACTGCCACCGCGTTTAGGGCCTCGCCTGACAGGCATTTGAATGACAATCTAAATTACAATACAGAAACACGTCCCGGTCGTGACGAATCACTATTTTAGTCGACACTTTATGGTATTATAATGGTATCGATTCGTAAAACAAAAATAAGGAGAGTATTTTAGGAAAATACTAATGTCGACTTGATCCTGTTGTAATGTGTTAATTGACTAGTATAAAAAATAAAATTAGTATAAAAAACAAAACTGTGGATTTCTATTTTATTTTTTAAATAAGTTATGCATGACGTTCTTACAACAGAGTTGATCACTAAAAGTTATTACCAAAAACAGGAGCCACTAATAAATTAAACATAACCTAACATTCCATAAAGGTATGTGCAACATTAGAGTAAGAATATACGAGTAGGTCTTTGAGTACATAACCAACGAGTAGGTGCGTAACATGTTTTATATTAGCCATGCTGAAAATGACTAAAATTCATAGGTATAAGAATGTAAAGCTACTACACTACTGTTACTAGAGAGTAGGTAAGAGGTGGAGATTGAATCGTCGATCTTTCAGTTTTCATTTCCCACTTTTAACATTGTTTATTGAGGTTTAATTAAATAAAGGAAATGATTCAAATACATCTACAGATGATTGGCAGGATTATATTCAGAAAAAGGAAAATTTACATCGGACATAAAACAAAAAGTATAAAACAGATTCAATTTAATAAGGTGCATGAGACAACAAAGCGTTATAACATAACGGAAATAAAATAATCCAGCGCGGTAGTGACAAAAAACACACAATGGAGTCAAAGGGCAATATGACAATGGCTTACGCTTCTAGGATAGAACAAATGAAGCCCGGTCACAATACCACATTAGCATAAACGGGCAGAAGACAATCAAGCAGGGCTACCAACATCACCAACTACCAACCCTTCGGTTTTGACCCATGTGCAGGAACAAAATAGTTTTGAATAGCACGCGTCTATAGTCTGGACTAAAGACAAACTGTTTGTTTCATCTAATACATGTAAGCTTAATGAAGAAAATAATTTTAAGACAGTTTATTTCTTGCATACTACTTATCAAAAAGCTGGTTTAGGTGAGGAACGAAGGAGCAAAAATTGTGTAGAAGTTTAGAACGTAAATGATGATGAATGATGATGAATGATATGTTCAAAAATATATCATTTTCATCTTAAAATGTTGTCTGAAAAAATACACCTACAGATATGTGACATGCATCATCCATGCAATAACTTAATTAATACTCAATTTGAAAACCCGTTCCTATTATGCCTGTTTATCGTCATGGTTTTTCACCGACTTCCAAAAAGGTTCTCAATTCATCAGATTTTTTTTGTATGTTCTCCGATTACTCGAAAACGCCTGGACCGATTTGGAAAATTCTTTTTTTGTTTGAAAGGGTATACTTCCCAGGTGATCCCACTGTCATCAGGTCAGCATCTGATGATGGAATCCTGGAGAAATCGAGGGATCTCTTAGAATTTTATAGGCTCAATTGTTATACTTTGTAGAGGCGTTTGAAAGAAAGAATTTTTACGTTTATATAATTTTTTTAAGTTGGCATCCCTTGTCACTAGACGAACGCGGTGCAAGAAAGGTAAAAGTAAAGGGTCAATTTGAGATTTCCTCATAAATAATGTTTATGTACTTATTTACTTTCTAGTCTAACAATGGCCGCTGCATCATTTGATTTATGGCCGATGGCTGTATAGAATTTTATTATGTGACTTTGACGCGAGAAATCAGCCATTATTTTCAAGTAATGACTCCAAGGAGTGGTACCAACATTATGTACCATCTAGGATATTTTAGTTGGTACACTTTGCATTATTTAAAATGTCGGACAGGACCCAAGTATATATAAGCAATACATAAACAAAGCAGAATATTAATTTAATACTTTAACATTAATGTTAAGTATTTATTTATAGATACTCATAATTTAACCGTACATTTCAATTATTTTGTATGACACAAGAATCAGTTATTTTTATTTATCTAGGAAACTAACAATTTATATGTACATATTATAATTCCATAGATAATAATATTTATTATTCTCTGGGGTCTGTGAGGGTCACATCAATAAATTGTTCAACTTATTTTAATAGCCTATGCAACACAACACAAATATTAAATTCACATTGAGTTTGCTGCAAATTACAATTGCTAATTGCTTAATTACATGCAGTTCAAAAATACTCTAAAGCAAGTAGCATTTGGTAAATAAAATTCAACTATAAAGTGTTCGATCCTAAAAGTAAATATCCGTAAGTAGGTAATAGTATTTTGTAGGTTGTAATATTGCAACAACTGTTTACTCAAATTCTAATTATAGTTGTGCAAGTCCAGTGTTATTCTTTTTTTTTTGTGTTTTTTTAAAAAAAGAATATCAGCCAAGTTGAACTTGACAGATATTCTCCTGACTCCAAATAAGTGAAAGTGAAGAGAGTGTTTAGGAGTGGGTACGACAATAGTGCAACGGTGGGGATCGAACCTGCGACTATTCAGTTTTCGGTCTGCACCTTTCACTGTTGGGCTATTGAGGCTTAAATTCTTAGATTAAAGATAAAAGTCAGTGGACCAATACTTAGTACTCTACATGTAGGCAAACTAATTGTCGTGAGCCTTTCATTACTCTATAATATTTATCTAAAATTATAGTAGTAGCGTAATAATTAGATATGATATCAAATTAACAGGGACTTGCACAGATCACTAATCTAATTTACTTAGCATCGGTATCACGACTTGTATTATTAAATAACACCTACAACGCTTGAACTTTACCATTTGCGATAATTGAATTAGATTTCCATTCGTTTTGAATCTATAATCATATCAGAAATCTATGGAGATATAGGTTATTAAGTTAGGTTATAAAGGTTAACTCTCTCAACTCTCTGAATATAAATGAATTGTATTAATTACAATAGATTAAATACAATAGATACAATAGATTAATTACAATGTATTTAATTTTAAGTTAGCCTATACCTACTGTCTTCGTAATGTCATCCTTCACGTCATTGATAATAAGTTATGTTATTATGGTATGTGCACACTACAGGGGCCCAAGTCTGCTATTGCAATTGTAGTTCAATTGTCTATCAATGACATCCCAATTGCCACTTTTAGCAATTTTGGTAGTCTACTAATTCAATGGCGTCACAATTGTTTTCCGATGATTTGCCACTGACACATCTAGCTTTGAATCTAGCTTAAATAAACGTTTTTAATATGTAGTTTTTTTTTGAAACTCATTTCGGCAAACGCTTTTTTAAGCTAATGGCAATACCGAGGTATCATTGAATTACAATCCAATTATAAGAAATCGAACAACCATTGTGAATTTAGTAGACTACGAAATTTTGGACCAATGATAATTGAATTGTAATTGTATTGCGGTTCAATGACAATGACATGTAAAATAGCAGACTTGGGGCCCAGTTTGTTTGAACTGCACTCACACTCTAAACCAACTTGCGCTGCAGTTTCATTAAAATCGGCTCTGTAGTTTAGGTCATACGTTGGAACATAATATGTAAATGGACTTATAAATACATTATAGGTATCTATAAATTTAGACTGCTAAAATCACAACCCTAAAAAATACCTACTCAATGTCACCGCAATGGAAAGACCGAGTAACATTTATTTATAGCCGGATAAGTATCATTTATAGAGCATCTAATCACAAACGACCCGCCCTAGCTGCAGGGCGGGAATCAAGGGCGGACAGACGCCGCCTACCGTCTCTTCTATGATAAATGTAATTAAAGGGATTATACAAAATAGCTATGTAACATACGCTTATAAATAGATGACTATGCCTAAATTATTATTAGGGCGTTAATAATAATTGTTTTAACTAGCTGATGCCCGCGAATTCGTTCGCGTGGATTAAGGTTTATTAATTCTCGCGGGAACTCTCTTATTTTCCGAGATAAAAATATGCGTTATTCCAGACTATAAGTGATGTCTGTGCCTTTCAGCCAAATCGGTTCAGTCGTTGGCGTGATTGAGGCATCCATACATACAAACTTTCTCATTTATATAACAAGGAATTACGAAAACATAATCTTCTTGCTCGCTCGTATAAACCTAAAAGATTAAAAGGTATCATACTATACTTGTCTTGGTAAAGGTACGTAAACTCTTCTTAATATGAAGGCATTAAAACAAGGATTTAAACCGATGACCCGTACAATCAAAATCATTATTTGCAACGTACATAGAACCGGTCCAAGATTTCCTTCACCATAAAGCAATTAGAGTAGGTGACCGTAGGTGACATCCGTGGGAAAGGTACATAATTGCGTGTTGCGGATATGAGATAATCTGAGTGATAAGGTATATCCGGCGCCCACTTAGATATTGACCAATCATGTAGGCATCCAGCCTATAACAATTGGCTTTGACTAAATGACCATATTTAGTGATTGAAATGGTTTGCCTATGAATGATAGCTGCATATTTTTAAGCTATTGCATAGCTTCTATCGCGGGCCTTGAGCGTGGAGACCGAATCCAGAAATTCCGTAACGAAAATAACCTGACACGGGACTCCTCTCACCGCTAGATGGCGTTGATAAAAAATGCTATGCAATAGCTTTACCGCGGCAGTCCCCGAGTGCCACACGTCTTTTTTTATCGACCATAAATCCGCTTAGCAACATACCTATACCTGAAATTTTATTTTATGTATTGTACGAAAATTAACAGCGATTTAGAATAATATTAAATTTAAAAGCTAGTGACAATTTTATGGCCAATTATAGATTTTCTAAAAAAATAACCTCAGAAAAGGTTGTCTAAGTAACAATAAGTTTTTTTTTTTTTACAAAAAACAACACTGCTGAGTTTCCTGAGGGTTCTCCTATCTGCTTGAAATCAAACCAGCGTGGTCTGGTCTGAGAAAAGGGCTACAAAGGCCACAAGGGCCTACATTAAATACTGAATTTTTTGACACTAAAATATTTTGGAAGTAAAAGCAACGCGTCGGACCACGGCGGACAATCAAGTCAAAAGAGAATATCAATCGAAACTTTAAATCAAAACTAAGTCGGAAGTGCTGTCATCGCTATTATAAATAATCTTTTGGCTATGCCTCGTTAGCGCGAGGGAGGGGGGAGGTGAGGCGTGCGGGGGGAAGGGGGAGGCAAGGTAATTTAGCCTCATCCATCACCTTGGCTGACCTGGATACGGCTTTCAATCAAGCGAGCATTTCAAATGTGATCTAATTGCTATTTATTTGAATGTATCTATTTGAGATTTTAATGTTGGAGTGAGAGTTTTGCCACATGGTGCGTTGCGGCGCGGCATTTACTTTTGTCACGTGGCTGGTTCGGTGTTGTGCGTTTTCGTACAAACAAATTAGCACAACATGGATAGTGACACCGCAGATTTCTCCATAGAGGACTCCGCAACGCAGCGTTTTTTTTTATTGGATGACAAGATAGTCCTTGACTGAGATCTCACCTGATGGTAAGTGAAGATGCAGTCTAAAATGCTAGCGGGTTAACTTTGAAGGGATAGGTATGGCAGGGTACATTCAACCCATATCACTATTAATCTGTGTCTCTATACGCCATCGTACCAACTCTAAATCACTTGGCGGCACGTCACAGACGCGTCTGTGACGGTAGGGTGGTAACTAGTTACGGCCAAAGCCTCCCACCCTCCCACCACGCAAAATGGTATGGTGACGTTCTGAATTAGGTATGATGCTTTTGGAACTTCATATAATATGTATCAGCAGAGATTAATGCCGAAGCGACATGGCGCGTCGTGTTCGCTTTTAAAAACTCAATCATATTTTTGAGTCGAAGTTGGTTCTTCGGCTAAAGATTCTGCATTTTCTTAGTAGAAAATACTAGATCTTGGAAGAGATGCGTTGGCATACAAAGCTCAATACAAATCGCAAGCACCTGAGAATTCGATCGAATTTTCGCGAATAGCATCTTCTGACTCAGCGGCCGCCATCCATCGGATATTAAATTATTTTTCTCTGTTATTTAAATAGCACGTGCCGAGTGATCCGTGGGCTAATTACCTTCTAACGAGCAGCGATTTGTGGCATCTCCTGTGTATATTTCGATGGCCAGCAGGTGACGAGTGATGCCCTTTATTTCATAGCGGCCTGGAGGCGGAACTATTCTGGGCTTAGGAAATGGATACGCGTCAATCGTTACAAGAAAAAAAAGTGAATAACAATAGTCTTCCGCGGAAGACTATCTTTGGAATCGTACCGTATCGCTTTCGTCGCAGGAAAATATTCGTTATGAATTTTTTTTTATGATTGATGGCTTTTGATGGATTGGGATGTCTCGAAAAAGTCTTAAAAAAGTTGTAAATAAATAAAATGTATGGAAATATCTCTCAATTTATAATCTACCTATTTATCTTCAAACTAGTTTTTGCCTGCGACTTTGTGGCGTTAGATTTTAACAATCCCGCGGGAATACTTACTGTGTTTTTCCGGGATAAAAGGTAGCCTTTGTCACTCACTCACTACTTATATTCATAAAAAAAATCACGTAGGCCTGTTGCTCTTTTGTTCCGTTGCTGCGTGATTGAAGGACAAACCAACAAACACTTCGCATTATAAGGTTTTTGCGTTACAAAAGTATCAGATTAAAGTACTAGGCAACTATGACAGGCAAGGATATCACGCAGTAGCGAATATTTGGGTTAATTTCGACACGGAATCGAAAGCCAGATCGCTGGCGGGCCCTTGTTAGCACCTCGAACACCTCGGATACCATCGATTAGGCCCGCGGCCGCTCACATTCAATTATTTATTTATTTATTCGTAATTAAGCCGCGAGAGTTATGGCCGGCTCGATTTACGAGCGAGATGAATTATCAGCAATCCTCGATTAAGATTATTCGATGAAAACGGCGCTGCATCGAGAGACCTTTCCCTACACCCTTAAACCTTATTTATAAACAACTACAACCTTTTCTATACTTATGTTATACCGATCGATCAGATCTCAGATTACAGACAGATCGATTATATTCGATCTGTCTGTAATCTGAGATAAGTTACTTAGTAATGTTACTATATTTTGTCAAGAATCACTAATAACCATACAATTTTTGACTACCTACTAACAATCTTACTAAACCATAGATAAAGGTACAGATAGATTGAATATGGGACGATATGGATAGCCATAGGCAAAGTTTTAGCGAAGTCAGTAGGTACCCATTACAACATACAATAAGTTAACCATTAATAATACATGTTTATCGGAGTATCGACATCGATTTTATCGGCATTTCGTTAGTCGATAAGTCTGCCCGTCACGAGACCAATTTGCCCGCGCCCATATATTACTTTATTAAAATAAATCAACCGGTTTATTGTTCTCTTCTCGCCTTATCGTATTTTGTTATTTTGGTCGCAGTTAGGGCAGAAAGGCAGAAACACATTTGCAAAACCCCAGTGTACTTCATATCTACCTCCACGCCAGGATTCGACGCCAGCTGTTACCAGAATTGCTATTTCAATATGAGTTTAACTTCTCTTCTCTTTCTTTAATAAATCTTATAATTCTTTAAAATAAATCTTCTTTAAATATAACCTAAGCAATGCTTTTCCCAAAGTATCTATACGCAGAGTTTTTCTGTCTTCGTCTGTGCCCATGACACTCGATGCACGTTCAGTGAAGAAAGTGTTGATCCTACTAATTATTATAAACACAAAAGTTTGGATGGATGTATGGATGTTTGTTACTCAATCACGCCGCAACCACTTAACAGATTTGGCATAGAGATAAATTATTATAGTCTGGAATAGCACGTTTTATCTCGGAAAATAAGAGAGTTCCCGAGATGTGTCGGCGAGGTGTGTTATACGATGGTTTGTTGATTGAGGAGCTTCGTAGAAGAACCAGAGTTAACAACATCAAATCGAAAAATTGAAGTGTGTGGTAACTTTGTGTACACTCAAATACAATACATAATTTAATTCAACACGCGTGGCATGTTTGGAGGGCAAAATTGTTGCAAATATGTCTCCACCATTATTATTTATTGTACTCGGTGCTTTTCTGCATTCACATCGTAAACTTTTAACGTGTGCACTTTGAATCGCGTGTCAACAAATAAATCACATACACGAACTGGCATAATAACCTCTGCTTTATATAGTGCAAGCAGAGAGACTTGAGTATTACTCTGGATTCTGGTCGTTTGATTAGGTTTTGCCTACTATATTCAATCTATCTGTAAATCGTTGATAAGTTAAGGTAACTTATCGACGGATTGCAGATAGATTGAATGTAAATCGTGCGAAAATGTAGGAATCAACCCTATCTGTTCTTTCCATCAGATGAGGTTGCAGATAGTGTCAATCCATCTTCAATATACAAGTGTAAGGATTGAGTAAGTTGATGAGTATTTATTGTAGAATTCGAGATATTAATGTAGGTAATCTATAATTATATAAAAAGGCTTGTATAGTTATAAACCAGCGACAGATTCATTTAATAATTTGTTATTTGTTAATAGGTAGTTATATACTTACTCCGGTTCTACTAAGTTATAAACTATAACCACTATTTGCACTATAGTGCAAGCAGTGGGAGTCAAAATATTACTCTGGATTCTGATCATTTGGTTAGGTTTTGCCTACTACATTCAATCTATCTGTAAACCGTTGATAAGTTTAGGTTATTTATCGACAGATCAACCCTATCTGTTCTTCCCATCAGGTGAGGTTGGAGATACTTCTTCACTATACAGGTGTAAGGCTAGGGTAAGTTGATATGTATTTGTTGTAGAGTTCAAGATATACCTAATGTTATAAACCAACGACAGTTTCACTTGATATAAATCGTAATCTTTCGATAAGTAATTATATTCTTCGGTTCTACTTATTACTAAGTTATCACTGTAAGGTAACTTCTTCCGGAATCATAATTATAAATGCTCATATTTTTTTATACTCAACCCTACAAAGGATTTGTTTCTGTGCGCAGTCGATATGTCAGTGTTAGTAGATAGCAAAACCTTACTTTGCAATATCTTCGCAAGTAACAATTCTATACAGTTATTATACACTCAATAAGACTGCACGATACAAACTAGCCCGCAGGAATATCTGACGTCTCGATTGTAATTTTCACCCATTATTGGATTGCGCCATAAATACCGATTCGCCTCCTCTAGAGTCCAAGCTTATTATCGACGAGATCTGTATGAAGAATGGATGAGTCATTAGCCTTTATCTGGCCATCAATAAGCTTAACTACCTACGAGTAGATATTTACGAGTACTTACTAAATGTAAGTAAGTATTGCTTAATTATATTATTTAGATAACACGAAGGTATGTTACCTAGGAACCTCCTGATTACAAAGGAAACTCACAACATTTACGAAATATGTCACAAAAAAGTAACTGACTAATCCACATGTTACAGTCGCAAACTTAAACGATTCCGCGTCAATTCGGACAAAAAAGACGTGTGGCACTCGGGGACTGCCGCGGTAAAGCTATTGCATAGCATTTTTTATCAACGCCATCTAGCGGTGAGAGGAGTCCCGTGTCAGGTTATTTTCGTTACGGAATTTCTGGATTCGGTCTCCACGCTCAAGGCCCGCGATAAAAGCTATGCAATAGCTTAATAAAAAAAATCTAAAAATTAGTGTTGGGTTACCTATGCTATCATTCAAAACAAATAAAATTATAAGCAACAATCATTTTGAAATGACAAAGGACACTTCAATTATATTTGTGTAGGTATTTATGTGTCTACGATTTTAGATCGATCGATTCGATTGGTATTAATCGATATTAAAAGATAATTTAGTACGACCCGGTAATCATAATAATACTATGGGAACTTGTATTGTGAACGGAGGTCCTTAGCCACAAGATGGGTCGATTAATTCGAACGTCGATATCGAAAAAGGAATGCCACACGTAATAATTCTCGTTACGGATCGAATTTATTCATTGGACATATATATTTTATTGTTGTGCCGGCGTGCCGTCCTCGCCGCGGGCTCCTATAAAATTATACGAATAAATAAGGCAGAGATCGACTTATAATTAAAAACATAACTTATTAATAACAGATTAAAGTTGTCGAGTTTCGCGCCTTGCGCAGCGCGGCGTAGCTTCTAAATAATGAATGAGGTAGAAATTTTACATATTTATGTTGCTAGCTTATAATTCATTTATTGATTGGGCTTGATTGGGTATATTCTCTTCAGTTGTGATGTTTATTTTATACGATTTATAAGCCTTTCTTATTCTTTAGTATTTATAAAGAAGCGAGTAAAAATCTTGTAATCTTGACATTGTAACAATAGCAATATTTATTCGTCGGATAAACGCTACTAAGCGATGGATGATAAAATTGGTACTAAGTGTAATTTTACCTGTTTTTTTTGGGTACAGCATACCTAAGTAAGCTTTTCTTAAATGTCTCGTATAGTACGGATCTCACTAAGTTACGGACGCTTTACTTGTGGTTACGTTGTGTGCATGCTTATTGCGTCCGTGTGCGTGCCTATTAGGAGCCTAGATGGGACCGGTCAGGCGCGAGCAAGCTCTCGCTCACACTTAGATACGACACACACACACAACCATGAGCCACGTGCCCTCGTAAATTGAAAGAACTATAACATAATTTGATAACGTTTAAATCATGTGGAGTATAACTAATGAGCAACAAATGCAAAACAAATTCCTATTTAATTACCGAATCGTTTTTCTTTTAATTTGATAACGTGTGTGTTTTGTTTGTCTTCGCTTGACTGACAATGGTGATGCATACTATGCTTTCGTCTGTGCTATAATTAAAATATAAGGCCGAGACAGACACACAGCGTGACGACATCAGCGAAATACGGTACAGCGTCACACTGAAAGCGATGCGACGTGAACTGCTCGCAAGAAAAATTCAAATTCAGAACTATTTATTTGATACTAGTTGATGCCCGCGGCGTCGCTCGCGTGGATTTAGTTTTTTAAAAATCCCGCGGGATCTCATAAATTTCCGGGATGAAAAGTAGCCTATGTAACTCTCCCGGTCTCAACTACACCCATGCAAAAAATTTGGTCGATCCGTTGCTTTCTTGCTGCGAGATTGAAGAACCAACCAACAAACAAACACACTTGCGCATTTATAATATTAGTAACGATTAGTAAGGATATTAGTAACGATTAGTAACTTATAGCTCCTATTTCAATCCAAGACTCTATCATTGGTTCGGAAAGTAGATATGTATTGCTGATACATTTCCATGTTTTGTTATAATTAAAATTGTTTTCTGTAAAACAGATAAGCACAGAACTAAAACGTAAATAAGCGTAAATATTATGAAAGCAAAGATTTGTCCATTTGAAAAGCAATCTCTATTAATCTTTTTCACACTTTCCAAAAGGTTGATGTATATTATTATACTAATCGTATAATAATAGATAAATATCTATTATTATTATATATATCTACGTATTATACATATGTATAATATGTAGTTATAACAAACGTTAATTGATGTAAAGGTCTTGTTACGTCTGGAGCCCTCGCCAAAATATCGTGCGAACTCGATCCCGTAAATGGGTCAATGCAACATTGTAACGTACAAATCTCTATTGGGCAGATAAAAAAGGCAATGTACACTAGTTATTTTTTACTAACTTTTACCTGCGAGTTAGTTTTTCTAAAGTTTGACTAAATCCCGTGGAAACACTCTTTTTCTGGGATAAAAATTGACCTAATGTTTCGCTACGTCTCGAGTAGGGCTAAGATGCGTGCTACTAGAAAATTTTGTCTAAATGTTTAAAAAAATCACGTCGATCCGGTTCGCATTTTTTTTTATAAAGAATATTAGGCTTATATTCTCCTATCCCCTCCAAATAAGCGGAAAGCTTGTGCTAGGAGTGGGTACAACAATAGTACAACGTGTGGGGTTCGAACCTGCGGCCTTTCAGTTTTCAGTCCGCACCTTTAACCGTTGGGCTATTGAGGCATTAGATTATTATTAATTATAGTATTTGTAGTAAGGACTGAATCACATGGATCTTCGTATTAGTCGGCCTTAAATTGACGCATCTTCCACTTGTAAATCTCTTACAAGGATTTTCCACAATTGCAGGTAGTGCAACATTGCAATGTGACCGACTGTCGGGCGTGTAAAAAAACGCACGAGTTATTAATTAACTTTTATACCCTCGTAAAGCGACTGCGGGATTAGAACACGAAAGCGTACTTTTATGGGATTTAGATCCGAGGTTATTTTATTGTTCGGATTTTATTAACGCGAGCGTTTTTAGTGTTGTTTCCAATTTCTTGGGCGTGATTTATGTGTGCAGTGACGCGCTAGACGAGATGTAGACGCGACTGTGAACATGACTAACTGAACACAATGCTGAACTGTGTTGGGTATTTATAGTTTTAAATTAACTTCATTTTATTTTGTGCAGGCCCTGACAACTTTTTCAATAGATGTTTAAACTACTAGTAGATCATACTCTGGGTCAATATATAGAATACTTTTTATCCTGATAAACAATAAGTTTTATCCGGGATAGGGGATGAAAGTTTTTGTTGATTTTGCTCCATAAATTCGTCAAATCTAAACCAAATTGGATTATTCTTTTGTATTATAAATTGTATACTATTAGAAATATTTTGTCCAATTTTGGTGAAGATCTACTAAATATTATCGAAGATAGAAGACATAACTTCTCGCGGATAGTAGCAATGTCACTCTTAACTTTTTCCACGCGGACGAAGTCGCGGGAATTAGCCAGTTATTAATAAAACTGTTTATTTAAATAAAATAAATCATGCTTTGAAACCATATTACTTGGAATTGTAAACAATCACACTTCACACTAATATTATAAATCCGAAAGTTTGTATGTGTATGTGTGTGTGTGTGTGTGTGTGTGTATGTATGTTTGTTACTCCTTCAAGCTACAACGTATGAACCGATTCGGCTGAAATTTAGAATGAAGGTAGCTCATACCCAGGATTAAAACATAGGCTACATTTTATCCCGGAAAATTACAGAGTTCCCATGGGAATTGAAAAACCTTGATCCACGCGGAAGAAGTCGCGGGCATCGTCTAGTATTAAATAATTAATTAAGACAGTTTCCGTTAGTGAATATTGGGCGTCTCGGTTTACCAATCAGTGGAACTGGATCGAATTCATCACCCATCACATTGGCGGATCTCCCAGAGGGAATCAAGACCTGACAGATGATTTCCGCTGTTTCTAGAAATAGATCTGATACCATCCCTGTCTAGATAGAAGGAAAACTTTCTTTGAAATAGGAGGATGTTGAGTGTCAAATTAGTTACAGTATAGTCCAATAATACTTACAATGTTAGTAATTCCCAATACACTATTGATTAAAATACTCGTCAAAAAACCAGAAATATTGATAGGTCCCTTTCGTATCGTACTCGTAAAGAGAATTGATATAAGACACTCTAGCTTTTGCCTGTGGCTTTGCCAACGTTAAGTTCGATTTTTCGAATCCCTATTTTGTCCCTTAAGGGGTTGAATTTTCGAAAATCCTTTCTAAGCGGATGCCTGCTCGATCACCTTTAGTTCAGCATTTAATTTTTAAAATCCCGCGGAAACTCTTTTTTCCGGGATAAAAAGTAGCCTATGTCACTCTCCAGGTCCTCAACTATACCCATGCAAAAAATCACGTCGATCCGTAGTTCTATTGCAGCTTGATTGAAGACAAACCAACAAACAAACACACTTTCGCATTCGTAATATTAGTACCTAATGGAAACCTCATAAACCACAGCAACAATTAATATTAAAGGTAGATATTCTAGAGCGTATTTTTGATTTCATTGTCTTTGTTTCATACATATTATAATTTAATTTAACTTCGTTAGTATGGGGCGCGCTTGGGAGTGAAAGCGACTTCTCTCAAGACGATGCTAGATGTAGTATCTACAGTGAGATTATAATCATCTATTCATCTATTCATAGATGAGTTCCTCAAGATTAGCGCGGATCGACCCTGCGCCCGACCACCGCCATCCCTACACGAACATAAAATCTTCGATACGCAGCACCGATGGAATCGAAATTCGATACTCGTCTCACGAGTTTATTTATCGCGAAATGCGACGATATTTCAGTCCGTCCATCATTCGGACAGTTCACAGAAGCGGCAAGATTAATTGTATTTCGGTTGAGTCATCAAAATAATTAGAATGACGCTATTTTCGTTTGTGATGCTAATTTGACAGACGTCGCGGGAGATTCGGATTCGGTGTCTTCTTGTTTGCCGGCTGGATTCTTTGATTGCTTCTTTGGTATTTATTTTAATTATAGCGGAGGAGCCGGTGACACTTACGCTGAAATCTATAGAGCGCACTCTTACTCTGCTCAGACTCACGACAGAGTTAAAACGGGACAGATTTATGTCAGAGCATATTTTTGTCTCGTTTTAACTCTATCTTAAGTCTGAGCTAAGTCATAGCACGCTCTATAGATCTCACCATTAAAATCCTGTCATAGCATTATATATTTTTTTTTAAAGTGAATTGATAGTTAAAAATTATACAAACAAAACAAGCTTGCTATGCAATAATTTGAAAATCCGAAAAGATGTAAAAAAAAAGTGCAAAAATGCTACGCAAATAGAAGTGTTTTTCTGAAAGACTACGAAATTTTGTATCGAATACATTGCAAAAAATAATCAACGCAACCATGAAAAATTCTTATTTTTTATTTTTACGGTTTTTAAATTAACATACTTCCGACTATAACAGACTTCCATCAAAAAAGTAGGAAGTTCTCAATTAGGCCGGTATTTTTTTTTTTTTTTGCATAATATTTAACTAATAAGTAATTCACATAAAATATGCATGACGGGACTTTCAGAGTTACCAGCTCCTGGACCATTAGTCGGTACCCGCGCACGCGACATCCCGCCAGATGTCGCGCATATGTACCGCGGTACGTGAATTAAAAGTAATCGTCACCAAGCGCTATAAATCGAATACACGTTTGAATATAAATCAAACAAAAAGATTGCCAGAACAATATTAACAAAACATTACTAATACCCTCTGGCTGAAATCCAGAAATATGACAGGCGTGATCATAATAAAACGGTTCAAAATCGGGAAGTGTATTCGTATCTGTTACGGGTAATAACTGTTACGGGTTTATTGTAGGAAATATTTGATAGCCACTTCTGAGAACCCGTGTATTTAATATACGGTAGTTAATTTCGAATGAGACCGCAATAAATGTGTTTGATTAATACCATTCCGGCGAAACAAATGTAACTGCTGCGCGCTATGATCAAAGAGCCGAGTAAATCAGGTCGGAACGGTGGCCAGAACAAAGGCCCAAAGGTGCTGAATTAAATATAAGCTCTATAATTTCCCTAAGTCATTTATAACACGAACTGCTTGCACGTCAATGAAACGTTTGCAAAATCTTGAATGACCTAAAGGTCATGCTTTCTTTATTTTCCATATTCATTCAAACGTAGTGTTCTGCCTCGTTATTTTTGTTTTCTTTTTGTACCACAAATTTTTTTGGTTTACCATAATTTATCCTAGTAGGTAATTGATGCCTGTGGCAAAGATCGCGTGGATTTAGTTTTTTAAAAATCCCGCGGGATCTCATTGATTTCCCGAGATAAAAAGTAGCCTATGTGACTCTCCCGGTCCTCAACTATAGGCATGCAAAAAATCAGGTCGATCCGTTGCTTTGTTGCCGCGAGAAAGATCATAACATTTAAAAACATTAATCATTAACTCCTAAAACATTAGCATTAACTCCCTAAAAATAAATATTGATTTACATAATCGTGGAATATGTTTTGATGATCTTAACAATGACCACGTGCTGGAAGACCGCCAACTTAGCATCCAATAATAAACAGCCTTCGTTTGCCATTATTACAATAAATGAAAATTAATTACACATTTAGCCAAATAATTCTATAGGTAGGTACGACAACATCATATTTTGCATGATCATTACGACTTTTTGCCAAATTATTATAATTTCATAATCTATTCTTACAATAAAGAACTACTGAACTGATTTAAATGATATTTGGTAAAGTGGTAGCTGATACTCCGGATCAATATATAGAATACTTTTTATCCTGATAAACAAAGTTTATCCGGGATAGGGGATGAAAGTTTCTGTTGATTTTGCTCCATAACTTCGTCAAATCTAAACCAAATTTGATAATTCTTTTTTTATTATAAATTGTGTACTATATACATATTTTGTCCAATTTTAGTGAAGATCTACTAAATGTCATCGGTGATAGAGGACATAACTTCTCGCGGATAGCAAGGCACTCTAAACTTTTTCCACGCGGACGAAGTCGCGGGAATCAGCTAGTCC
Organism: Hipparchia sbordonii; assembly: GCA_038048805.1. Taxonomy (NCBI): domain Eukaryota; kingdom Metazoa; phylum Arthropoda; class Insecta; order Lepidoptera; family Nymphalidae; genus Hipparchia; species Hipparchia sbordonii. The sequence goes on from CM076113.1 coordinate 4,498,018, forward strand.
ATAATATGTATAATTTCAATAATAATAAGTCCAAATCACAATCAATCAATCATCGCAAAACTCTCTATGATGGATAACTTAGCTTTCCTACAAACTAAATGTGTTTCGAAATATCTCAATTTTAAATCTTTCGTTTCTTTAAAAAAAATAGTAAATAAAAACAAAAAGTAGGCAAAAGAAATTTGAAAGCACTTTCTGTACCAATTATAATCACAGGAAGTTTAAAACGGTGTGAAGATCAGAGCGCGAGGACTTGTGGTGACATGGATACAGTATGATTAATGAGAGAATGCTAATCGCGCCCGTTTTTATTATTAGCGCGTCCAAGAGACCGTTTGTCGACATCAAAATAGGCCACTAGGTCTATTGTTTTAATCGAATGAAAATCTCTTTTAAGTGATACGAATTTTTAAAGCTTTATAAACTTCTCTTCTCTTACCTTACAGTGATTGTTCCCGCTCACGCCAGGATTATCTGTATCTATATTATGTAAAACTCGCTATACTTCATTGTTATCATCATTATCTACAGCTTATTTCAGTCCATCTCAAAACTTAGGTCTCTTCATTTACAGACAATTTTCTTCTATTCTTTCTCCAATTATTTCCCACTGCCTTTTCAGTGTCGTTTCGTTTTTATGCAGGTGATAGTTTAAAGTTTCTGCGAATAGTGCGCTGCTTTTATTTCAACAAATCTTCTTCACTCATCTATCTTTACATCAACTGCTTTATATGTTCGATCGTCTTCATCCTATAAATCCTGCCACTTTAAAAGAAGTGAAGTATGAGAATATGGGTCATCCTGCATTATTAGCACGTTATATCCATTCGAGGATATAACTGCCTCAGCAGCCGACGGCAATTTTGGACATTTCTTTTTAATTTGGTTACATCATACTTATAACGTACTAGCTTTTGCCCCCGCGACTTCGTCCGTGTGGGCAAAAGCTAGTAAATAATTTGGCTAGTAGTAAAAGTAAATTTTGGAGTGGAATTTTCAAAAACTGTGACACACGTACTTCTTTATTTTTAACTGAAAGCTCTAATACCAACTTTGATGGAAACAGCTTGAAAAATGACGGAGTTTCATATAAACTTCCATCCCCTATTTAAAGCCCTTAGGGGTGGAATTTCCAATAATCCTTTCTTAGTGTGCGCCTACGTTATAAAAGGAACCAACTGTAAAAATTTCAAGTTTCTAACTTCAGTAGTTTAGGCTGTGCGTTGATATCTCAGTCAGTCAGTCAGTCAGTCAGTCAGTCAGTCAGTCAGTCAGTCAGTCAGGACTTTGAATTTTATATATATAGATAACGTATTTATATCCTATACCTAATCCCAGGACTATAAAAGTCTTAACTATCTTATGTTTTCCCTTGTGATAACTATTTATATTTGCTCTAACACTTGTATGTCCGGAATCATTTTCCTACATTTTAATAAGAGTTCACAGCTAAAATTATTTAGATATTACAACCGACAGTGACATAATTACACTTAATAAAGTATAATTGGCTATATAATTGTCGCTTAGATTGTGTCTCGCTTTGATTGCTCAGAATCGTAGTCTACAATCTGTAGATTAGTTTGAGGTGGGATTTCACAAAGCGTCGCTTGGAAAGTAATTTTATTATATTTATTAATTCTAATAAGTTCCTCGTTCATGTATCTTATACGAATCAGGAGAGTACCTACTGCTCAAATCACAAATGGTATTCCATTTTGCACAGATATAGTGACAAAGTAAGTACATAAGATTCCAATTTAAAATTCAATTAGAGCTACATTACCATTATTTTCATTTTTAACATGCGAGAAAGATATTTTTTCTCCTTCAAATTGTTCTTCGATTCATATATTATTTACGAGGTAAACAGATTTTGCGATTCTCGTCCATTCTATAAAAAAATAATTCAGTATTTCTTTTCTTTTAATTTATTTGCTGAAATAGATGATGTGATGGAATAATTATTGTGTTTGTTTGTTGGTTTGTTTCTTGATTTGGGCTTCAATCACGTCGCAAAAGAGCGACGAATCAAAGTGATTTTTTGCATGTTTGATGATTGTTTGCATTATAGTTGGGAACCTCGAGATATAGTTTTTTATCCCGGAAAATCAGAGACCTTCCCTCGGGATTTTTAAAAACCTAACTCCACGCGGATTAAATCGGGGGAAAAGGCTAGTATAGTAATAAATATGTGTTCCGTAACATCGATATCGCGTTTCAGAAACGTCATTATAAAACGTTTTAGCATCTATCGTGACCTCCGTGCATATTCCATTTCTCTCAATTTAGATTTTAGACGATTACAACATTCCTATTTCGATCGACTTTTTCGTTTATAAATTCATTGTACAGTTATAATAATATTTGCGGTCGGTGTTTAAATATAAGGAGTGTTTGGACAAACTAATTTATACTAACACCCTGTTCTAGTTAGTATAAGAATACCAATATATGTATCATGTTAGTGGTATTATGGGCAAAAATTATGTTAATCAAAGTCTAAGATCTGTTTCGATAATAGTTTGGGATTGACCATTGTCAGCCCTAATAATTCTATTCCATTACTAGCTTTTGCCCGCAACTTTGTCTGCATGGAGTCTTTTAATAGAGAAGGTCTTTTAATAGAGGTCCTCCATCTCTACCCATGCAAAAATCTACTGGATCCTAAGCTCTGTTGCATTGTGATTGCAGGACAAACCAAAAAACAAAAACACTTTCAAATTTATACTAAGGATGACATTATTGAGAAAATCTCGATCCGTAAATAAAGCACCAAAAAATGGAAACTGAACCTAAGTGTTAGTTTAACAGACTTTAAAAGAGCTAAAGTTAAAGTTGCAACACATCTAGAAACGTTTAGGGGGCGGCAAGGGTGCAATTACTGCGAAATAAGCAATAAATTACATAGCAATGGTGCGCGGGCGCCGCGTGACGCCGCGCCGAGCCGCGCCGCTTCCGCGAAACGCCATCTAGCGGGCTGGCAAATTACGCTCGGATCACGATCGATATACTCGTACCTATGCTTAGGTACTTAACTGCTGCAGACATACTTATGTCCGTTTTCACTTAGGTTTCCTAACTTTTACAGGCTTCGTAAGCTAACTAAGGTGACGCTATGTCAATTTCGTTTTCAAGAATCTTTAGGGAACACCTTAAGGTCGATATAATACTGGGTAAGGGATACAATCCCTTATCCAGTATTATTCTAGGTGTAGTCGCAATTCGCAACAAAGCTCCCACAGCCGTTTTTAAATCGGTTTTAAAATGGCGACAATGTTGCAAATCAATTACCTATTTCAGTTTCCTCACGACTCATTGCGATTGGCGCCTTGTTGACATTTCCAGAATAGTCCTTTGTACCGTATACAAAAGTAACACCACCAATCATTGCATTATAGTTGTCCGTACATAAATATTATTGTATTTGTATGTTGGTTGGTTCGTCCTTTCACGGAGCAACTGATAGACGCGGTGCAAAATAACGGAGAATGATCCATATTTGTAGATGCTACTTTTTGTCCCGAAAAACGATAGGTTACAACGAGATTTTTGAAAGGATGCAGTCGTGGGCAAAGATGTTAACTGAAGGGAGAACTAGTAACTGCAAATCGAAAAAAATCTGAAGAGGCGACAACACAAAATAGTACCGAAATAGCCACGGCCGAAGTATTTCTACCAAACAACTTGACTTGAAAAATCAAAGAGATTTTGGCAAAACCCAACAACTTGGAGAGATGTAAGAAAAAAATAACCACGTGAACGATTTGAATACCAGACAAATAAATAGATAAGACATGGAGATTTAAAAGCATGCAAATAATGAGTCAGTGTCGATAAAATTCGAGACTGTTCCTATTTACCTACCTACTGTCTCCAATACAGGTAGACGAAGTGCCTGTAATAAAACATTTACTCGGAAAAAAACCGTTCTAAACAATTAAATTGTGAGTAAGCCTCGCTGGCGTCAGGGAGATTACAAAGGACTTTATCACTTTTTTGTACACCTTTCTGGGGTTCCTTACCTCAATGGAAAAACGGATCCTTTTATAATTTTGATCATTTATTTGAAGACTCCTCGGGAAAAACAATGAATATCACTTTTTTCGTGAAACTGAGCCTTTAATGCCATCTGTTACTAAAATATAGAACTAAACTATAGTTTTTGATAAAGTCAAAGAACATGTTTAAATAGTAATATTTCATTTCAATATTTATACAAAATGAGCATAAAATGAAGAAATATAGACTTTGAAACTATAAAAAGTTGTTTTTCTCTTTTTAATCATCTTTTGACATTCATTGTTTTTCCCGAGGAGTCTTCATTTGTCTGTCAGTATATCATGAATTCATTACTCTTTTTCCAAGGTAAGTAAAAGCAGAAAAGTTTTTAACTGAACATTAAATCCTAAGCATCTACCTCAAACCTCAGTAAGAAAGGGGTCGGTTCAAAAGTCACCCATCATTACAATATTGTCATGCCCACTCCAAACACAAGCTTTACGCTTAAGTTGATTAACAATTACCTTTAATTAAATAAGAATTAAAAACTTACCTTTTTCTTTTAATTTTTAGGGTTCCGAAAAAAACTTCGGAACCCTTATAGGATCACTCCGTTGTCCGTCTGTCTGTCAGTGTGTCACCACCGTTTTTCTCGAAAACGGCTTATGATCCGAAGTCGAAATTTATACTGAATATAAAGTTCAATGGTCTCGTAGTGTTTTAAGAATATCAAGCTTATAGCTTAACTCAGTAAAAAGTTACAGCTTGAAAACCACGGGTTTCTCATTATTAAAACAAATTAAGGCACATCTTCAAAAATCGTTTTTTTCCATACCGAATTCTTAGTTTCATAGTAAGTCCCGTTATATTTTACAAACACCAGCCTTAAAATCTTACAAATTACGGATATTTTGATACCTCTAAACCTTATAATAGTACCTAAAACAGCCAAAAAACCAAAAAAAAACCGATATCTTACTGTGAATTACAACTATTGCTACGCTTCTTTAGTGACGCGTCACGTAGACAGATTATAATGGTGCGGCCACACTATGGTAAACGTCAATGTCGATCATCTCAACTATTATCGTGGTTATTTCCGACAATATTAAACGCGACAAACTGAGTGCTCACACTTCGTCAACGTCAACGCAAATTTAATTGGCGATAACGCAATAATTCTGTATTAATTTTTTAATGATGTATTTATTAATCCTGTATTAATTCATTGGCGATAACGCAATGTGAATGCAGCAGCGTCAGCGTCCATCTTGAATCAAGACATTTTATCGTCATTATCGGGCATTGACGTTGACCGTTCAAGTGTTTCCGCTCAATTTTTCGCATTAAATATTGGGGGAAGCTGCCGTGTTAATAGCGGCAACGTTAACCCTCTAATGTGGCTAGCTCATAAAGCTAAAACGACTAAAGTGAGAAGACATTATGTCAAAATATGTATGTAGGAGCAGGACAACGCATTGTGTTTCTATTTGGTACCTATCCATTGACGTGTAGAGCTGTCTCTATCTAGAGAGCCATGAAGTAGAAGCATAGAGAAGGATGTATATATAGACTCAAGACTGTAGAAGTCTGGCAACCTCGCAACTCGCAAGGTAGTGCGTCCGTGTTATTTTGTTTTGTCTTAATCTTAATTATTTAATAAAAGTTACAATTTTAATGTACGGTTTCAGTCAAGGTGCATAGAAACCTAAAAATACATCAGTTACGACGAGATAAATCCATGTTTCGTACCTACCTATATGTATAATGTATATCGACTGCAAAGTGCAAACAAAATTGCAAACTAATTGCAAAGGTAAAAAGCTATGTTTATTACTAACTGGCTAATACTGTCAATATATTATTTTGGTGTAACAAATGAAGATATTTTCGTTTAAAGATGTTTAGTAACAAGGTACATAGTAACTTACAATTAAGTGCCAGACTCATAATTTAAATAAGTAAGTAATAAGTATCTAGGTTTGAAAACATAACCTACAAAACAAATACTTATATTTCATTTTGTTTATGATAATAAAAGTTATTTTAACTGTTTTAGATGCCAAGAAAATGCTGTGTGCCCGAATGCAAATCAAATTACGACAGTGTTATCAGCATTGAAGGAGCTAAAAGTACATTTTCTTTCCCGAAAGATGCTCATATCTCTCAAGCGTAGCAACCATTTTTCAAGAAGAAATAATCATTGGACATGATGGACAGAACAGCAATTGATAAATTTTTAGAGTGACATAATAACATCATTCGCAGACTTATAATAGTGTATAAATTCCAAGAAAATTTAAGAGACTAAATGGTTGTATCAAATGATACCTAATAAGAGGCTATATTTCTATTTGTTAAATCTTGATATTGAAAGTGATAATGGTGACAGTTCTGTTATTATAACAATAGTTGTGAACCAACAAAGTCATTTGACAAGACAATAGTCTTGATAGGTCTATTGAGTACTTGAATGAAGCAGTTAATCTTGAAAATGGTAATTTTGCTGCAGAGCTTGTTCTAGACCAAATTAAATTGCTAAAAAATAAGCAACGTAGATGTAGTGTTGAGACATCTCTATGAGACGGCTATGTGTATAGTATGTTAATCTAGTATATTATGTTAGTGTGGGTATCGGATTTTTGTAGTGCTGCCAGGGATCGCAACTTATGGGGGTTTCTCCCCAAATTAAGGGAGTAAACAAGTGAAATGGGATTATTTAGGGGCTTTATATTTTAAGAGGTAGGTAGGAACGAAATTGCCGAATGAAATCAACCAAAAAAACAGAGTATACAATCAAAGAAAAAAACCTTTCATGGGTAGGTAGCTAGTAAAACAACTAGTTTTATTTACTCGCATAAAGTATGTTAATCAAAGATTTATATAATAAAGGTCTCATTCTATACTATACCGGTGAAACACCAGAGAAAAACTGGTGTTTTACCGGTTATTATTGAATCATAACTCAAGTAATTTTATTTAAATAAAAAGAAGTTTGATGATCAACATTGTTCATTACTTAATAACATTTTTTCAAATACAATTACTTTATCATTATTTAAATTCAAGATCAGTCAAATTTTATTTTATTTTGTAAAAGAAATATTATAATAATTTGTGACCATGTATACTTACTAGTGTTTAGATTCGTTATAAGATGTCATTCTGTATTGGTTAACTTAAGATGTATTAAGTATGTATGAAAACTGTATTGTTTAACTTAGGTGTATTAGTGTTGAGAAGGTATGCGAGGAAGTATGAATATGGTAAAGATGTATAAACGGAGAAGGTATGTCTGTGCAGGATGACAGAATGTGGGAAACGGAATGTAAGTGTATGACAGGGATGGATGTATGCGATAGAGAGAGTGGGAAGATATGGAGATAAAAAAGATTGGCAAGATGGCATATGGAGTTAAGACATGCTAAGGAGTGCTAAAAGTAGTTTAAATAAAAGAAGTTAATATATATTTAGTGTTTTTACTTTGAGCTATTCCCACATTTATTAGAACATACAATACTATTACTTGCTTGTTTAGACATGAAAAGGGTCACAAAGAAAATTCTATCAAACATAGAGAACCTTTTGATTGACTATCTCGAATGCTTTAAAGACAGCTTAGACTTAGTTTTACAGGTTATACATTGTCTTATGGAAGTAACTCAAAGAAATAAATAATGGGATGAAAGATGGATAGTGGGAACTGTGAGAAAACTACACAACCCCATTGAGTTTGGGCTTGTTTGATTCATCTTGACAGTACTCTAGTCCTAGATGATAATATACAGGGTCTGATGATGAGACCGGAAGGCGTCTATAGGAACTGCAATAACACTGCGCACTTAAGTTGTCATCTAGTAGGTACCTAATTAATCCTAATTAATACAATGGTCAAGAGTTTCGGAACCCTCAGTGCGCGAGTATGACTCGCACTTGACCGGTTTTTATTTTTAATAAAATTATCAAGTGAAGTATTTTTTATTCTGGTACATATTGTATACACTTTATCTTCAATCTTATCCTCAGATAACCTGGTGTTTCAGTCCAGGATTTGAGTGAGTGAAAAGATTCAGATAAAAAAAGACGTGTGGCACTCGGGGACTGCCGCAGTAAAGCTATTGCATAACATTTTTTATCAACGCCATCTAGCGGCTCACCGTAGAGGAGTCCCGTGTCAAGTTATTTTCGTTACGGAATTTCTGGATTCGGTCTCCACGCTGGCCCGCGATAGAAGCTATGCAATAGCTTAAAAAAAACACAGGTACCGGTAATACTTACGATGATAGGTCAAATGACAAGAACTCGTTTCTCATGGAGAACCCAGAACAATAGGGAACCCTCTCAAGGCGTGGGGTGGACTCGTTCTTGACTCGTCCTTTTGTATTTCGGTTTTGTTGTTAATATAACCCTAAATTTAAGAAAACGAGATAATTTCTCGATTTATCTCACGTGTGCGTGCCGGTGGTCTTCGTCGATTTGTTTTAGTTGCATATTAATTGATATTCACCAGTGTGGGTTTATTTCATTTCATAATGTGGGTTATTATGGAAAAACTTCTTTTAATTTCGCGAAAATCCTTACCAGTATTATAAATGCGAAAGTGCGTTTGTGCTTTGGTTTGTGCTTCAATCACGCAGCAAAGGAGCAACGGTTCGATGGGATTTTATTGCATGAGTACGAGTATTAGCTGTTGAGTACTACGGCTGAAATCTATAGACCACTCTCACTCCGCTCAGACTCAATACAAAGTTAAAACGAAACAGATTTATGTCAGGGCATATAACTATGTGTCTCGTTTTAACCCTATCTTAAGTTAGAGCTAAGTCACAGCACGCTTTATAGATCTCAGCATTAGAGAATGCCCACCTGTGTCTTCTAATAATAGACCGTATTTCCTTTGACTGTTTATATGGTAGATGAATAATAAAATAGATACTAAATAAATAAAATAAATAATATTAATGTTTTTTTTTTGTTTAAAATAAATAATTATACACAAAAAAAAAAAACAGAAATTTTCCGCGGAATTTTTAAATACCTAACTCGCGAATTGTGTGCGCTAGGAGTAAATCAAAAACTTATTAAGTGTTCTTTACACACTTACACACCGCATAGTGCACTGTGCAGTCTCAGTCGTCTGTCGAATTGTGAGAAAAATGTAAATAGCATTATGACCTCTATTGCATTGGAATAAAATAGAATTCGGACGCCAAGCAGATGTCACGCGACAAAGTAAGACGTACGTGCCGGCCGCGTAAACAAGCCATGATGTGTGGGGTCGGCAACAATAGCTAGCGCGCAATTTGTGATTCAACTCTATAATACGCCGTAATTGGCCGCAAAGTGTAGAGCTCCCTTTATTTTTGCTAATTTGGTAACGAAGAAAGGTGGTCCGTGTAGAAATAGCTCTTTCTTATAACACAAAAGGCTATGATGGCAACATTGTTCCGTACTTAATAATCAATTAGGTACTATTTTAATAACAGGCAAGTGAGTTCTGTAGCGCGTTTTAATAACGACAGAATATTCCTTTGAAGAAGAAGGTACAACAGATGGAATACAGGGTTGGGATTGTCTGTAAATGATTCCATCAGTGTGACGAACGCAATCATCTAAGATTGGCTGTATTTATGACGTTCTTGCTGCATCAATGCATTTAACCAACAGTGAGAGAGTATGAAAAATAATAACTGTTAGATTGCTCTTACACTTTGGCAGTGGCGAATTTACCAGCAGGCTGAGTAGGCTAAAGTCTAAGACGGCAGATTTTAAGGGCGGAAAAGGGGCCAAAATTTTTTTCAATGTCTTAACGAAATTAAAAAGATTAAATATTTATATACCTACCTAAATATTATCAGGTCAATAAATACATATTTTAAAATTTTAGAAAAAAAATATTTAATCACGTTTACCCAATGTTAGGTACATTCAGTAAACGTGATTTGGTAAACGTTTCAGGTAGGATTAAGGCATGCCTTACCCTGTCTTATCTCATCTTACATTGTAGAGGGGGTTAGAGACGGCAAAAGTAGCCTACTGGCAACTGTGTAAATCCGCCACCGCGCTTTGGCTGCTGCAGGTCTATAGATACTTAAGGTTCTAATAAAAACTGTCGTAGAATCTTCAATTCATGCATAGTCATTTGCATCGTGATATTAAAAAAAAAAAGAAATGTCACACACGAATCTGAAATTCAAATAAGAACAGATCTTTCATTGTAGCTCGTATCGAATTTACGACGAATATGATTTACGAGGGTATTTGATGCGGATGGACAGACGGACAACAATGGCCTCATACAAATTGGTGAGGAAAGAATCGTCGGTCCATGTTTTTAGTATTATAATGCGGTCGGTCTCCCCCTCACCTTATAAATAAGTTTTTATTACCCTACATTCCCTTCTTGGAAAAATAATGTGGTTATTGTAGTATTGTTTTAAATTAAATCAGTCTGTGTAATAATTGATATAAACTGTAGAAATGCCTAAGTAGGTTATTATCAACTTATAACGGTAGCTTTGTAACCTTTTTGTAACATATAGACAGACCAGTAAGTAAGTAAAGTGAAATTTAAATAGCAATTTATAGATACGATTTATTATTTAAACAAATCCTCTTATAACTTTTTGTTGATAAAAGATTTCTTTTACCAACAAAAAGTTCAAATATTCGGCTCGCGTTCGAATTTTAAACATCAATTAGGGTAGGTACCGGGGTCGAATTCGATACCTAAATATAATCGATTAAACACGCGCACGAACAATGGATTTGGACTTTTATTAAATTTCTCTCAGATCAAAAGGTTAAGAACCTCTACATAATATATCTAATATTTAAAACTGTAATCACTCTGTACTGGTAAGAGAAGAAAATTCTTTAAGAAAATTAAGTAAAGTTATCTACTAACCTCAGATGATTTTAAATTATGAATATTTATTTTAATTAAATTAATAAAATTTATTTATTTAGTTTTATTTTAAGACTTTAAGTGTACGGTTTTTTTTACAGAGCCAAAATTTTTATATAAAATTTCTACACACATTACCTATCAAGGGACGGACCAGCCGTTTAAAAAAAATTAATATCTTACGAGTTATTAGAATACATGATGTATTTGGCGATTACTACACTCCTACACGCTAGCATCTGTCGCGTTTGACACAAGGTTTCGGGTATGTTTTATTTCATCTATCGCAAGGATTGTTTTCTGGCGTTCTGCGCACTGTTAACAGATTCACATTAAGTCTACATTGTAAAATAAGCCCACCCGTGCGAAGTCGAGGCGAGTCATGGAGATTATGAAATTCGTTATTTCGAGTCGAAATATCGTTTAATTTGCCTCATCACTCATAACAGACTGATTAATCAAACTGGTATTTTACGGTCACGGCCCATATCGACTTTTATTAATGAACATTAAAAATATGCAAAACGTTCCGCAAAACGATCACGAGTTTGATGGGCGAACTAGGGTTACCAACTACCTTAAGCTTTCGGATAATTCTGCCGTGACAATATACTTACTGTATATCAATCGGCGTTTATCAATTCCCTAAAAAAATTTCTTATAGATAAAGCCTATTATAAAATTAATGACTTCCTTAATGAGTAACTTGGCGTCCGTCTCTCTACTAAGCCAATGCCCCAACGGGGTTCTGATGTAAAGGGTGGTCTCTAGTTTTAAGAACCATTGTACCTATGACATTGGAATGAACAAAATAAATGAATATGAATATGAATATGTATCTAAATAACAAGCATTTTTCAGAAATCGCGATTTTCTGTTTTTTTTTTTTTTTTTTACTATTATATTTTACGAGACACAGTGTATTTCCATTTGATGTTTCTTAGTATTTTTAAGACTTAGTTGCAATATTTAAATGCCATTATATGTGAACATGTATGAGGAACTCATTTATCGATGTTACGATAAAACACTTACACACCGTCTTAGAACGGCAGAATTATTTCTGAAATACAGAATCATATTATAAATGCAAAAGATTTTATTTCTTGGTTTGTCTTTCAATAAAGCAGCAACGGTTTTTTCATGGATTTCATTAAAGACCTAGACCTAATTAGGAACTACATAATATTTCATCAGACTCACAAATATCAGACGCTGTGATAAAATTAAAGCTAAGCTAAAGTTTAAGTTAAGCTTTAAAATGAGAATAAGGTAGAAACAGATAAAGATAGACCAATTACTATCTCGTATTGAAAATTGACTTATGAATTTATGTTTCTATATTTTATTTTATATAATGTGCATTTAGGACATTTTGCACCGTAGATTTTTTTCTGTCTCAGCGATTCTAGAGAAGTTAGCTTTTTGTGCCGTGTGCAACGGACATTTTTACTATCATATTTAATTTTTTAATAACATTTTTATTATTCGTACTCGTATACAACAATTAATCTTTATCACAGCTTTAAATCAAACGGTGTGCGTAACGGGAAAGTCTCAGAAATGATCTTTATTTATGCTATCCTAAGCCCGATGTTATGGCGGCAGAATTCGTGAAACAATAAATATTAGCATCATAATGCTTGAATATTATGAATTAAGAACGGGTTTAAAAGCAGCCATAATAAGATCGAATAAATTATTATTAATCCCAAACTTTAATTATTGAATCCTTGGATTTCTTACTAAGTTTTTGCTGCCTACCGCTCGGTACAAACAACATAATGAATGAATTATTCCAAAAAATACCAGAGTCTTACCAGTCCAGGGTTTGAAATCGGCTAATGGACAGATTGTACTGTAGTAACGTGAAAAAATTCACAAAACTTTTCCCCTCACATGAAAAAATGCAAAAAATTCGCGCATGATTTCAAAAAAATGTAATAAACTTAAGAAATCATGAATGAAGCTTGCTGTAAACAGTGTCTTATTATATTACCCGAGGATCAAAGAGCTAATAAAGTATTTTATTAGAGCAGAAACAAAAGAAACTCCCGAGCCACGATAAAATATATTAATAGAGGCATAAATGTAGGCGAGACAATTTCATCAGATTAAAAAACATAACAGGTGGCCGTGATTTAATAATAATCCCCGCGATTACCATCAGATCTGCAGCAGGAAACTCGGGGAATTTTTCTAGTGATGGGATACCGCACATTGTTTTGACTTTTCAATATATTTTTAACAAAATATAGTCAACAGCCTGGCTGTCTAGCGCAGAAATGCAGCCAGTATTCTTGGCACCATTCTACGCGGGCATGATTTTTATAGTAAATAGATTAGTTTGGCTATAAGTTATATTGTAACATTTTAATTAAAAAAAAAACTAAAAAAAAGTTAACAGCTGATATAATACGATATATTGACAATACATATACTTTGATCTACCGAGAACATACGAAGAGGACGTATCGAAATGTTGTAATAACATTGTATATTATCGCTTTGCAATATAACACTTGCCCTCAATTTTACTACCGCAAAACAAATCCTAAGTAAATAATGTAGTTTACAAAAAACACCACAAAATAAAAAAATACACTATTATTTTAAGCGTCTCTTTGTTTAATTTATCTACTTTGAGATTGCTCTAAATATTCAAATAATAAATCATGATCACAGTCTCCCCCAATCAGCATTCTAATATATTACAAATTCCACAAAAAAGAAAATGAACTGGATAAAAATGTGTTCTAAAATTTGTGGATTAATTTAATTTAGCTAATCTCATCACTAGATACGTTGATTAATTCGGATTTTATTTGTTCGTCTTTGATCCCGACACGCTATGGGCGGCGACGACAAAATGTCTCGAGCATTTTTCACTGCACCTAGGGTTGTCAAGTCTAAAAATGGATTTTACAATATAAATTGCTGCTGTTTCATTTGTATGATGCTGAAATCTATAGAGCATGCTTTAACTTAGCTCGGACTTAAGATAGAGCTAAAACCAGACACAAATAAAGTCTGATATAAATCGATCTCGTTTTATCTCAGTCATGATTCTGTGCGCTTTATAGACTTCAGCTTGAGACTTCTCCGTAATCTTCTCAAAGGTGTGTGAAGTATTTCTCTATATCTGCATTTGGCCAGTATGTCGGTTAATGCCCTAAACTCTTCACATTCTGAGAAGAAGTGATTCAGCTTCGGGTTCAGGTAAAGATGAGATTTATTTAATTTTTATCCTTACTAATATTAGAAATATGAATTAGCAAGAGGTAAAGCAGAATTGGAAATGGCACATAGCTCGAAAAAAGCGATGGAAACCTCTACTATGTGGATGAACAACCTCAAGCAAGGCGATGCTTTCAGCCGCTGCATACAATGTAGGATTATATCGCACTATGGCCTTTCAATTTCTAGCAGCGTACTTCTTCGGGTTGAGAATTGAGATGACGATAACGTACAACATATCTAAATAATTAAGAATTAATTAATAATAAGTAGCCTTAATATAACAAAATTGTTAATTCTAAGATTTTACGGATTTTTGGCAACCCTACATACTGCAAAACTCGACGAAAATAATCGATCATAATCTTAAAGGAATGCCTTGAAATGAGTTAAACACTTTTATTCGTATAAACGTTGTGTTGGAAATAGAACAAGTTTTTTTTAATTAATTCATCCGTTGATTGGTATGTCTCGTGAGTTTTCAGTTTATTTTATATTTAAAATTTAAGATTTATTTATAGCATGCAGATGCTCGCGATTTCAAAACCTATTAAGCTTATCCCACAACAAAATAATATCTCCCAATGTTCTCATTTCAATACTTCGAGGAACTTTAACATTATTAAAATTATTCATTACTGGCTTATGTCCACGTGAATTTAGATTTTCTGGAAATGCCGCATTTATGAACTCTTTAATTTTCCGGGATAAAAGGTATCCTGTTGACTCTAGGTCTTCTACTAAATCCGAAATCGAATTCATTTGTTGCTCCGTAGTTGCACTAATGAAGAACAAAAAACAGACATTCGGACAATTTTGTTATGATCACATTTCGCTGGTAGATTCACGCTATTGGTTAAAATGTATTGCTGCAGCAAGAACGCCATAAATTAATCAGAGATGATTCCCACTGTGAATATTGTAGCTATAATTTTTAGACAATCCTGAACCTGTTTTATACACTGTCATTCATTGACTTCCCTACTCAGCTCATTCATTTATTGTGCCCAACACTAAAAGGTGCTTCTGCTGGCCTGACACAATTTATAAGCTCCGACAAGAATCCGACACTTATGTGAATTCTCTCTTTTTTTATTTGTTGGTTTGTCCGCGATTATCGCATGGATGCAGTTGAGGACCCGGACAGTATCCTAGGCTACTTTCTATCCCAGACAATTAAAGAGTTCCCACTGGAATTTTAAGACTAAATTCACGCCGACGAAGTTGCGGGCATCAACTAGTCTTTATATGAAATTTAATTTGTTTCTTATTGTCAATTTTATTTTAAACTAAAGTAGATGATGCCTGCGACTTCGTCCGGTTGGATTAAAGATTTTTAACTCTTTAAATGACTGTAGTCTATGTGTTAATCCTGGGTATGAGCTATCTCCATTCCAAACAGCCGAATCGCTTCATTCCTTGTGGCGTGAAGGAGTAACAAACATTCATCCTCATGTACTTTCGCATTTATAACAGAAATCCACATGTTATCCATATATGCTATCCAATATAGAGTTATTTATATGTAAGTCGTAACGTATATTAACTTCAGAACCGCTCCCGTCTTCACGTTGCGCCATACGTCACTCGGGTCGCCCTGCATGACTGGCGCTATCCGGCCGTTATTGGCGCGAGATGACCGTCACAACGCTGATATCTACTGACGTTTGCCGATTTATTACAATCGACCTGTCAGCAGATTAGGACGCAGACACACGGCGCTCCTTCCTGTAGACGTCATTGCGCAATCCAGACTATTATTGTGTTCTTTCGTTTCACGAGGACTCGCGACTCATGGTTGTGTGTGTGTCGTATCTATATAAGTGTGAGTGAGAGCTTGCTCGCGTCTCCGACTGCTCCCACCTAGGCTCCTGATAGACACGCACACTTACGCAACGCGCATGTACACTACGTAACCACAAGTAAAGCGTCCGTAACTTCGTGAGATAAACATACAATACTGTTATAACGTTTTGAAATAAATCTTCTTTATCAACTGACTAGTTTTTTTTCCAACTTCGTCCGCGTGGAATTAAGTTTTGGAGTGGAACTATCAAAAACTGTGAACACGCAAGCGTAATCTAAAGCAATAGTTTGGAATTGGCGTTTTCTTGGCGTGACGTTGATGGTAAATAACTTGCTTTTAGCGAGATTGTACTTGTATTGGAAACAAAACCTTATTCACTTTTATTAGCAATCCAGTGCTGGTTTAGTTCACCATAAGTTTAATAATGATCTATTGATAACGGCAAGTGATCATCAATCTGTTACGTGTATAACTTTCTTAGAAAACAGCTAGCGAACGCTAACCCATCCGTTTTAATGATCATAATGCACCTTTAATCATAATTTATTATAGATCATTACGGCTCTCGAAGTTCACAACGTTGCCAAAAGCCAAACTCCAATAAACACATGTAGCTAACAGGGCTTGACAATCGTTTCATCATCAATCTTCACCCCTAACCCGAGTATCAAGCGGATCATCAATTCAAGCTATTTCGGGACAATGCTCCACAAACTCAAGTGAAACGCTTAACGAATTAAAAATCTCATTACAATTCACATTTTGAAATATGCAACTACTATGTATTTGTCTTTGAGCGACTTTATATCATAGTTAGTTGACGTGTCTATGATTTATATAGCTAATATGTAATGTAACAATAATTTAGGTACATATATTATTCAGGTACCTATTGGAAGTGATCTCATTTATTCGCACTAAATCGCATAAGAGATAGGGCCTATATATCAGATACCATTATTTTTGTTACTACCACATTTAACCAATTATATTATATGTATTTGACTGTTGACAGTTTTCAAATATAATTGAATACTTATGTCAAAAAACTTTTAACTCTGGTAAAGGTTGGTTAAATACTCGAAGTAGGTATTTCAAAATGGGGTTGAAATTTTTTTCTTCAAAATATTTTTTCAACATAATATATTAAGTATGTTAAAAATTACAATATAGATAGTTAATAAAAAATGACTTATCAAACTGGAAAAGTGTTTGTCAAATTATTTCGAAGATCATAAAACTATTCTTAATAATTGTGTAAGCATAGTTACTTTTCGCAAGAACAATATTTTAACAATTATAAAGTTTTTAAATAAAATTAATTGAAAATAAATTATTTACAAAAATAACCTGCTTATTTATAAAAAAAATTGTAATATCAATTCCTCAAGTTTTTACTGAGCCTTGTAATAAATCCAAAGAGCAAACACCGATGTATGAATGTATCCAATCAATCAACTTTAGATTACCATTCGTAGTTAAACAGACACAAACAAATGGGCACTTCTAAGACGAAATCGAATTAACAACGAGCTGGTTTAAGACACCAATTAAATCCCTAACAAAAGCGATCTTCAATGACGAAAAAATTTTGATAGATCCACTCTTTAATCTAATCTATGATCTCAATTCTCCACACGAACATGAACTCTACCATTTGGACTTAGAGTTCAATATTAAAAGAGATGGACATAGGATACTTGAGAAGGCTGTTGGCACAACATCTTATATCGATTAAACAGATAATTAATCACGGGAAATGGATCCGAATGAGATGTTATTAGTTATACTATACTCGCTATTAACAAGTGAAACAATGCCTTTATATTTACAGGCTGTATAAAAATAGACCATTTTTTTTTCTTGTTTGACAGATCCCAAGGTATTCAAGTACGACCTCGCATCGGAAAGCACAGTGTTGGGAACCACCTACTAGGAGGATCGACGACATCAGAGATCTTATGCAACAGCTGGAGACAGGCGGCACAAGACCGAGATGTGTGGAAATCCAATAAAATTACCTATGCCGGTTCATAAAGAGAATTTTTTTTTTAAATTTTGTATGTGGACAATATGTGAAAAAGTTGATATATTATGACAATGGAAAATAAACGTTGCAACTTGCAACTAATTTTATTTAACATAATTATGGCGTTTCCTCAGAGGTTTCTTAACTACAAACTGAACTAATGCAGAAAATGCTGCAAATTGTAAAAGGATAAAAGTTTGATTCAGTAAAACTACATAAAACCAACCCAATAAAAAAACAAAAATTCAAGAATTCACAGGCCAACCTGTAGTTCTTATGACAAGTCAAGACTCTACTACAGGTTTGAAAAGCAGATTCTGCCGAGAAAAAAAAATTGTAACAAAAATTTAACTTTTTCGGAGCCCGCTGTATACAGCGAGCGGACAGGAGCGGGCTGATGGCCGATCAATCAGCTGCTAACGAGTTGGTCACGTGGGTACATCCTATCCCCACCTCCACACGAGATCGAAAAATTATATCCCGATCATAACTTTTTTAACACAAATAAAATAATTAAAAAATATAATATTAAGTAAGGAGTATTTTAAAAATTTAATTCATAAAGTTATAGTGATCTGCATTATTTTCTCCTCACATTTTTGTATGTATCGTAACGAGTAAAATTAAATTGATTAAACACTTGCGGCACATTTTGCAGCCAATAATTGTATTCCAAAGAAAGTTTAATAACTTTCTTTCTAATTATTGGCATCGATATAGGTATACTATAATTAGTCGTAGGAGCGAGATATTCGATCACGTCGTAGACGTTTCGCATTCCCCGCATGCGGGACTGACGCTTTCGAGAAACGAAGGTGGCCCGTAGCCGGCACTAAGACAGTCATCAAAATTTTATTTTATCAATCCTATAATCGTCTGTTGACCTCAAAGCAACCGAGATTGATTAAAAACAAAAGAGAAGAAAAACACTAGTGATGTGAAATGATGTTAATTTTTTTTTATGATGAAGACGGACTGCGGACGCGGGGCGTGGCGGGTTAAGTTACATTACTCAAGAATAATAAATGATAAAACATTATTAACGCGGGATCAGGCCGGCATGCGAGGATAAACTCGAATAAATTAATTCTAGTAATTAAAAAGATGCTCGACCATAACGAACTGGGGATAATGGATAAATATTTGGTTTGTGAGCCTTTTTATTGAAGCCAACATTGTAAGTTAACGCTCTATACAAAAAGCTTCTACTAGTAGTGTTGTAGATGCAACCATAATAAACTAGATCATAGACAAAGGACCTATCAACGAACAATAAGTGACAGTGACAATAACAAAGACAACTTTTCCAACACCTATCAGAGACAATTACAGTTTTTTTTAAAAGCCATTCACCAAAGAAAAGAAGAAAGAATTCATTTTTAGCAGACTATGACTAAGCCAAAAAGAAGGGCTGATTTTATCAGTCAATAAATGTATGTATATTGTATGTACGTGTCTATTTATATATGTTCCACCGTAGCGCCTAAACTACTACGCCGATTTTGATGAATGATGTGTTAATCGACTTGTTATTATGGTCAAGATGACATAGGCTTTATTTCATACGAAAAGAATCAATATGACGGATCGAGCTACAGTTTTTAAACATACAAAATTATTAACCTATTCACCAAAGGAAAGAAAGAAGAAAATAATTACCATCTTTTATTAGATTAATCAAGGGTATTGTGAATATAATGATCTATGCTATACCAAAATTAAAAGATAAAAAAAAAGCAGATAACTTTAATAAACCACGGACAAAGTCGGGCGTTAAAGCGCAGTGTAAATATTAGAATAAGAGCAGCTAACGAATCCGTGTAGCTATTCCACGATAAGTATCACAAGCTTGAATATCGATTAACCCAACATTGATTCACAAATCGATTCGAATTGGATCTCGATATAAATCGTTAAGGAAAAATAACGATTAGTTTCGCTGTTATCGCCTACCGCGTAATAACAGCCAGGAGTTTATTGGTCATGTTGTAAGGTGATAAATTGAATAATAATTTATTACGGACCAGATAAGAGCCGGTTCGATCCCCGAGTGTGATACTCATTGTTAAGGTAGGATCACACTAGCATGCACGCCCTACTCAATATTATTTGTTATGTGTTTTTGTACTAGCACTCCAGAGAAGTCGCGACTTTAACTTCGTGTATATTTAATCCCATAGGAGCTTCTTTATTTCTTGAGACGTAAAGTATGCAATTTTCGTTTCTAGGGTACAATCTATGTCTATGACATATTCTAGTCTAGATCTGGGGCCCAAGTCTGCTATTGCAATTGTAGTTCAATTGTCTATCAATGACATAACAATTGTTATTTTTAGCAATTGTCATGTCATTGATAGGCAATTGAACCCCTGGGCCCCAAGTCAAATTGCTAAAAGTAGCAATTGGGATGTCATTGATAGACAATGTAACTACAATTGCAATAGCAGACTTGGGCCCCAGATAGGTAGATGATCCGTTAAGAAGTCATAAAATGGACATTTTTTACAGATATAATATGAGTGAGTGAGGATCTTAAAATATGAGGGCTTTTAGGTTATCTAATCTTGACATTAATATCCATTTATAATAAGGACCAAAGGAAACCGATACAAAATTAGTAAAACGGCGTTGATATCGATCTACCAACATGACAGTTTAATATCAGGTGATCTATCTAGTGACAATGATGGCGCCATTAACAACGGAGATCAATTAAAGAAAGACAGAGACGAACATACGAAACTTGGCGCAATTAAAGAGAGATGGATACAGTTATCAATCAAGTGCGCGGGCGCACGATACGAACGCTCACGGCGATCAACGAATCGCCCGCTTAATTATTTCTATTATGTTATTTTAAATATAATGATTATATGGATGAATAAGAATAATAAGGGGTGCGTGGCGAATTCTCACACTCCATGAGAGAGACTCTCATTATCAATAAAATTGACCATTTTACTTTCACATAAACATACATGCAATTTCGTTTTTGGTAGCGCTAAACGTTAGTATTTCCTGAAGTCTGAACATGAGATAGTTACTTAGTGTTCACATTATCAATTTTCGCAGATTAAGAAATAAGCAGGTTCAATTTTTTGCAACTCAATCAACTGCAATCAACTGCAATCTCACCTGATAGTAAGTGCAGATGCAGCCTAAGATGCTGCGCGCTTGCCTGGAATATGCCTATTCTTTCTTGATTTAAAGACAGTTTAATTTACTGAATCGCTTAAGTATATTTCTTACGAGTAGGTACTATGTATTTGTAAACTGTTAATAAAATTACCTTATACTCATTCGGATGGTCTTCATTTTATCGAAAATATTATGGAGTTTTTTTAACTATATTAACGTTGAAAACTATGATAGATTGTATTCTAAAGTTATCACTTATCAGTACCACGCATTCACAGCAAAAGAAGACCGAAGATTCAAATGTATGTAGTGTAAATAACAATATAGGGTACAGACCTTGCAGGTTTTCCTGTATATATACTCGTAGATAAGATATAAAGTAATATTCTCTCCAAAGAAATCATATTATGAATTGAATTGAACCTAGGCTCTTCTAACAACTAATTATTATCTGTAATAGCTCACAAAGACGAGCAGACGTCGTCAATCATCCATGATCTTATCACTCCTACGTCGATCTCCACAATATAAAACCGTTTATACGAAGATAACCTTACATCTGATTCAAATCTAGTAACCACCATAGTAACGACTCCAATAACAACTATTTTATACGTTAATATAGCTCATTGTTATTTGGATGTAGTATAAAGGATCGATCGTGAATGAAACATTTAAGTCTATGATAAATTACACGCAATATCAATCGGTACAGAGAATTAATCAAAGCTTTACAGCTTTTAATAGTTTGGATTGAATGTGGGAACTTACCTCGCTTTTGCATGAACGAGAATAAGTCGTCTAGGAACTCTTTTCTTTGCGGGTCATCACTGATCTCGTATAACTGTAACAATAAAGAAACAAACTATAGACAAGAGAACATAGTATA
Source organism: Hipparchia sbordonii (assembly GCA_038048805.1). Lineage (NCBI taxonomy): Eukaryota > Metazoa > Arthropoda > Insecta > Lepidoptera > Nymphalidae > Hipparchia > Hipparchia sbordonii. The sequence continues at coordinate 4,520,027 of CM076113.1, forward strand.
ATGTAGTAAATTGTCGGGAATAATGGCGTAATAAAATGTTTGTCTTAACAGTATCACTATGGTTTCACTATTGAATAGAATAGAAAAGTTTTTTATTTAAATAAACTTTTAGAAACTGCTTTCGAATTGTATATTTAACACTGTGATTCCAACGACATACATATCGTTGGAATGTAAAAATTTCCTTCCTTTTCCTTCCACTGGTACTGTTTCGCGACGGAGAAATGTAAATACCCTTGTAGACACAATTTACAATAGAAATAGAAATAGAAATAGAAATATTTTTTATTCAAATAAACTTTTACAAGCACTTTTGAATCGTCAATGAATCTACCACTGGTTCGGAATGCCTTTCCTGCCGAAAATGCCAATGCCAATCATAAATTTAAAAAAACTCATAATGATACAGTCTAGTCTAAATACAATAATAAATAAGAAAATATTTGAAAAGCACAACAACAACAACAAGAATACTTTTATTATAGTTTTAATTTAACGGTTTAGTAATATGTTGAACCCGAATACGAAATTGATATACTCCAACTCAAAAACAGAATAGCATACTAAATAGAAAATGGAGATGTCAAATTTATCACGGAGAAAAACGTGGGCTATCATATTATCATATATATACATAGAACAAATCAATATAAATAATACCAAAGAAAAAGACAAAGCCTTATATATCAAAGGAATGTATAATAAAAGTAATGAAATTATAGAGAAGTCTAGTTAGCGATGACAAATGGTGTTTGCAGTAAATAAACTAAAAACCCAATAAGTGTAAATCGAGTCGTCTTGAAAGGGTAAGAAGTGGTTATATACAGGATGATGAGAAAATGTACTTAATTCGTTGCTAAATATATTGCAAACTTTGTTATATTATGTTTGTTTAAATTCAAAATATTCTTAATTTCGGAATCCATGACTAATTTTTTAGAGATGTTTGGTTTGGGTCTGGTATGGAATGCAAATAGTAACAGTGATCCTAGTACTACGAACATGCAGTTAAAGATGTCTTACAGGCAATCAATACATATATACATTAACAAATATATATGCTCGGAAGCTAACGGTGTATGACTAGCCACGTGCATTTGCGCCCGCATGTCCGGAAGAGTACATCGCAAATGCATTACATTTCTCATACATTCATGAATACTAACCAAGTGACAAACGATAAAACGTAAACAACAATTTGAATATCAATTAAGCGTAATCGGTTGGGAATCGGCACTTTTGTGTTTAAACTGCAATAGAAGGTTTACCATCAAGTTCACATGATTAACAAATTGTAAAAATAAGATCTTATGCTTGTACAGAAAATCTATATGGTTTAGAAGAAAAGCCACAGAAATAAAAGAAATACGGTGGTAAGAATATAGTAAAGAAGAATAAAAGGGTTATTTAAATTAATTTCTGCTTGCTTTTGAATCGTGAAGTGAATGTACCAATACTAAATGCCGTCACAATTTGTACTATTTCAACCGAGAAGAACCAACAAGAAACTCTAACTATAAACAATTTCAGTTGCATCAGCAAGTAAATCGATATCGAATCGATAGAGCTAAATGCTAAACTAAGGAAAAATGCAGGTTCGAAAACTGGTCTAGAATTTTTTAACTTATCTTAAACCTAGGTTTGGAACTACATATTTATATAGGTATTTCCATTCGTTAATAACTTTCTGTAATAAGTACAAAACAAGAACAATAACAACTTAACAACAATCAATACTTTTATAGACACAATGCTATCACCGTTATAAAAACTATTTTTCAAAAAAGGCATTTGTATAGGCATTTATAAAGTTTCCACGAAACGCTTCATGATTACAATTCATGACATATTTACAGCAATTAGGTAAAAAAATAAAGAGTACGAAGAACATGAAAATTAGCAATAAGATATGCATCTAGAAATGCAGTAGCATATATACGGTACATATCTACTTTTAGTAGCAAATGATACACTTCCACCAAGCATGTCATTGGCTATAATTGCGTCGATATCCGGCACTTAGGCAATACCGGTAATTTAAATAGAGATAAAAGCCTTGTAACGTAAATGTGACGATAAAAACTATACGCTTGATTGGTACGAGTATGAAAGAAAACTTGGTAAATTACTGATGGTTGCTGTCTTCTTGCTATAAGTATACATGTGACCGACCGAAAAAGTTTAGAATGATTTGCTTCTATCCGCGAGAAGTTATGTCCTCTATCTCCGATAATATTTAGTAGATAATCTGAATATATAAAAGGAAAACGTGACTGACTGACTGATTTATCAACGCACAGCTCAAACCACTTAACGGATCGGGTTTTTTGGCATACAGATAGCTATTATGTCGTAGACATCCGCTAAGAAAGGATTTTTGTAAATTCAACCCCTAAGGGGGTAAAATAGGAGGTTGAAAGATCGGATGTAACGTGAGCGAAGCCGCGGGCAAAAGCTAGTAAGTAATAATAGTACACAATTTATAATAAAAAAAGAATTATCAAATTCGGTCTAGATTTGACGAAGTTATGAATCACCATTTTTCTCTTTCTACTATCTTAACTAGTCTCGAAATTATAGAGCTTTTAAGTTTCCTATTAGACAAAGAGAACGCTACTAAATCTTGACGTCACGAGAGAGTAGCTGCTCCATAGTATGGAGACTTTATAGACGTTTTAGAAAGAGACAGATACAATCGCAATAAAACAGCTTATAACTTATTTGTTTTTTGACCGATTTATTTTCTGTTTTCACAAATGTTAATCTTACATGTTTGACCACAGTGAAATAATCAATTACTATTTTTCCTTATAAATATATAGACTAGCGATTGGCTGCGATCACACCTGATGGTAAGTGAAGATGCAGCATAGGATGGAACACGCTTGCCTAGAAAATGCCTATTCACTCATGATTTGAAGGTACCCAAATTGTATCTTGTTATAGAGTAAAACGGAAGCCGGAACGAATTACTTATTTAATTTCTTTAACATAAATGCATTCTTTAATAAATAATAATTAGTTGAATAGTTTCCGCGCCCGCATATGCTGTTTTAATATTTTACATTACTACCTGCTCACTACATTTCAGCGCAAACCCGCAGGATATAAATCGCTTCATAATACAACATATTTACAGTAATTTATCATTTATTGCACCGTAGTGTACGATTATCGTGTTATAGAATTTTCCTCCCGGAAGTTTATAATATTGAAGAATTACTTATTGTTCTGTAGATAATTTACCGCTAATGCATCACGCTAATATTATAAAGGCGAAAGTTGTATGTGTGTGTGTATGTTTGATACTCCTTCACGCCACAACGAATGAACCGATTTAGCTGAAATTTGTAATGGAGATAGCTCATACCTAGGATTGACACATAGGTATTTTATCCCGGATAATTAAAGAGTTATTTTAAAAATTTAAATTAAAAAAAAGACGTGTGGCACTCGGGGACTGCCGCGGTAAAGCTATTGCATAGCATTTTTTATCAAAGGCGTTGATAAAAAATGCGCAATCTAGCGGCTCACCGTAGAGGAGTCCCGTGTCTGGTTATTTTCGTTACGGAATTTCTGGATTCGGTCTCCACGCCGGCCCGCGATAGAAGCTATGCAATAGTTTAAAAGCCTTAATCCACGCGGACGAAGTCGCGGGCATCGCCCAGTACAAAGTAAAAACACTGAAAATCTTATATTCTATGAAAATATTTCTTCATCATTGGTTACTTCGCTTACTTATGTGAGCGAAGCTGCGGGCAAAAGCTAGTACCGAATAAGATAAAATATCAAACACTTCAGTCTTGAAATCTCTTCATTCAACAGACCGGGCTATTAACATTATAATGGACTTACAAGCGACGAACATCCGAAAGGTCTCACAATCAACGCTCGACCGCAGATCTTCAAAAGATGCCGAATCAAATCCGTAAGCACGTGTCATCAATATAGGAAAACCGTTAAGTAAAGATACTCGTCCGGTTTACTTCCAAATATGGGCAAAAGTTCACTCATATAGTTAGTCTTTGAACGCAATAACGACATGTCGCTAGACAAATAGTTGCTATACCCATTCGAAAACCCTGGATGATTTCATTTATCGGAGCGACTTACAAAACCGGACACAATATGTTTCTAACTGTGTTGTCTACACTTTTTTTAACTTCGTCCCAGCATCAATCTTAGTATTTTATAAGATACATTGCGATGGTAATAATTTATTAACTGAATTTACTTAGTAAGTATTGCGTGTAAGTGGAAGAGTATAAGACAATTTAGAAAAGTTACGCCAAAATCAAGTACGAATAAGAAAGGTTCGCTTAATTCTGGGTCATTACCGTAACCGCATAAAGCAGTATTATTATAACATTGACTTCCAAAAAGGAGGATGTTATCGATTCGGTCGGTATCTTTTTTTTTTGACATGTCAAACAATGTCATCCTTAAAGTTAAATTATTTTATATTTTAAGGTTTTTTAATAAAGGGAAAAGTAATATATCTATTGTTATTTTAACTCTTTTTCAATAGAAATTCAATTAATATATTTCTAAATAATTTTTTTTTAATTTATTTTATGTTCATGTTATGTTTTATAAATTAAACGTTCAACAGTGAATACTTTATTGGCTAGTGTGATATCTAGATTTAAGTAGCCATGTCATGTTTTTATATATGCTGTATATATTCCAATAAAGAGAAAAAAAAATATTCTTCCCCTTGCGATCGCAGAACTGTGCTGTCACCAAAAATTTTGAAAACAAAAAATCTCCAGTGCAATCTAAGACAAAGTCGGCGCCGGACAATCAAACACGAGCTATTTGCATTGGACTATACAGACGGACAATTACATCAAGGCACTTAGCGCTAAGGCGAACTGGGCCGTGTTCAGACAGCAAAACGCCATTTGACACTTCCTGTTTCCTCCATATATTTACAGTTTACACTCGTTTCATTAAGCTATTGGTAATGGCCGCATTCGGGTCATGGCGTGCGAAAATAACGAATTTGCATTAATGCGTGCGGAACATCTTTTTAATGTTCGCATTAGCATTTGACTGCTCTACCGCCCGCGTAGTTACTGAATCATCGGCAAAGCGACTTTAAGCCTCGTATCCATTAAGAAACCGCAACTTGAGGCAAAGTAAGGTTGCTTGAAAGTATACTTCTTCTTATGCATCAACCGATAGACATCCACTGTTGGAAATAGGTCTCTTGCATGGACTTCCACAGGCCTCAGTCTTGCGCTTCCTAAATCCAGCGCCTCCCTGCGACTCTTTTGTTTTCGTCGGTCCACTTTGTGGGGGGTCTACCAACACCGCGCTTCCCGGTGCGGGGCGCCACTCAAGCACCTTGGGACCACATCAACCATCAGCTCTTCGAACTATGTATGTGAAAATATATAATGCTCAGTAAAAGGAAGAGAAGGAGGTTACGCGTAGTCTGGGCTATCAGAATTTTGAGGGGAATTTCCATAATAAGACTCGTAGAAATTCCTTACATAGAATTTTGAAAATGCTTTAGTTTCCTACTAATATTATACCTAAATGCGAAAGTTTGTGAAGATGGATGATTGTTTCTTACTCCTTCACGCCACAAGTAATGAACCGATTAAGCTGGGAATTGAGGCTACATTTTATTGCGGAAAATTAAAGAGTTTCCGCGGAAAATAACCTTATTCCATGCGAATGAAGTCGCGGGCATCAGCTAATATTTTTAACCGACTCCCAAAAAAGAGGAGGTTATCAATTCGGCCAGTATCTTATTTTTTCTATGTATGCCCACCGATTTCTGCGCGATTCCTGAACCGATTCGCCTGATTTTTTTTTTGTTTTAAATATAAAAATAATAGCAGTATCAACGTTTCAAGTGACCGAAATAGTGTAAAATTTTTCATAATAACATTCTCAAAAATATAAAATGACTAATCAAGGTAACTTAGTTATAACGTCTCATGATTCCTCAATTTGGACCGAGTATTAATGAATGAGTAAAGACACACATACGTACCTATCTCTTTATTTATACAGTTTGGTACCACTTCCAAGAACTAGTACCGACCAAGTCCATTGAGCTATATTGAATGAATCTTTTATTTGAGAACAATATTTGACGATAATGAATCATGGGTAGATTTGTGTTTTACGCTTGCGTTGATAATCTCTAGAGCGCAAAAAATATGGCAAAAACCTTTATCATGACGTGTTTAGACACATGATAAAGGCATCACGATATTAGTATTGTGATTATTAATGATTTGTAGCCGACAATTATATTTGTCTCGTAAAAAAGTACGATAGGATTTTTTTCTTATGTAAGATGTAGATTGTAGACATTTTCATTGGCGGCAATATAAGTGAATGAATACTTATTTATTATAATTAAGTAAATGAAAAAAAAAATAGTCAAATGAACAGTATACCTACTGAGTTTCTATTTTTAAAAAACTGTCCAAATTATTATTAAAGGGGATCTATGATTTAAGCAAATTAACACAGGCTACATTTTATTCCGGAATATTAAAGAGTTCTCGAGGGAATTCAAAAACCTAAATCCAGGCGGATGAAGTCACAGCCATTATCTAATTAACTGTAAAATTTAATTAAATAGAAATGATAATTTTCTAAACCTCCACTTTAAGACCACAGCGTTCACCTTTGCGCTAAAGAGATCCTCATGTGGGCAGTTGAATGAATGGTCTAATGCTGAAATCTATAGAGCGTGCTCTGACTTAGCTCTGACTTAAGATAGAGTTAAAACGAGACACAAATATGCTTTGACATTTTAATTTATTCGTTGACAAGTTAGTCCTTGACTGCGATCTCACCTATGGTGGACAGTCTAAGATGGTAGCGGGTTAACTTGGAAAGGGTATGGCAGTGTATATTCAACCCCCTAATCTGTTTCTACACGCCATCGTGCCGGAACGCTAATTCGCTTGCACGTCTTTGACGGTAGGGTGGTAACTAGCAACGGCCAAAGCCTCCCCCAGACAAATGAGTGTGGTGTATAGATTTCAGCCTCAGCCCTTAGGTTGAATGTAAAGCTAAATGCATTCTCCTTTTCTCAATAAATGGGTCCATTACCACATTTTATAAGTCCAGGGGCCCAAGTCTGCTATTGCAATGCTATAGCTATTGTAGTTCAATTGTCTATCAATGACATCCCAATTGCTACTTTTAGCAATTTGACTTGGGGCCCAGGGGTTCAATTGTCTATCAATGACATGACAATTGCTAAAAATAACAATTGTCATGTCATTGATAGACAATAAAACTACAATTGTAATAGCAGACTTGGGCCCCAGCTCAGTCAACGCGATGATCAGGCGCATCATAGCTAAGATTGCCCATCAATCTTCCCGCTCCTAACTCCTCACTGTCGACTGCTGCTCGCGATTAATCATCTGCCGAACGTTTTCGATTATCGCCCACTAAAAAAAAGACTATCTAATTATTATTTACCACAGCTCGGCTTCATTTGTTTTCATAATTTGTACGTCGCGACGAAGGGCTGAAGCAGTTAAGAGATGATCCTACAATTCTAGTCGTTTACTGACCATATTAAGGTGACTTAAGGTTTGTATAGGCTATTTTTAAATGTGAATTACCTATTTAAAATATTATGACTTTAGTATAACTGCTGCTATATGAGAGCTAGCTGACTGATTTAGATTAGTTAGCCTGTTATCTCTTGAATGGAGAGCTTTTGCGTGCGCATCACAAACGTAAAACCCTCTACCCTCAAACGAAAAACGTAAAATCGTAAAACCCTTCTCAGAACATTGAGTTTCAACACCCGCTTCTTTTTTGATAAACTAATAGTTTAGCTAAATTTTAATTTATATATATTTTTCACTTATTGAAAATCAACACTCAGCATATTAAAAGTACCTATTTAAGTAATTCCTACTCCTGGAATTGTATTTTACATGTCAGAAGTAAGATTACTCAACCGTTCTTGAAAGTGGAACTTGCCTAATTACGAATATTTATCAAAAGGATTAAAATAGCAAAAGTTATACTCCATAAGGGTGATACAAGTTCTCGTAAGGAGCAGCACATTATACATTCCAACAACAACAAAGCAAAAGTCGAGAGACGCCGTAAAGATTTCACGGATTTCAACGGCCGCTCGATGTGAAACTGCGGACGAATTATTGTATGAAACGCCAGGAATATTATCATAACAGGCCTGCATTGTCGCCCACCGAGCCGTCAATATTTGAATCACAAAACTTGTCTGTAAAGCCGCTTAATCCCCATTGTCATGTGCCAATTACTGACTCTCCCCTTCCGCTTGAATAAATAAATAAATATCGTAACACCACTATAATGGCATTAATAATAATAATATGATGGCGCGACGCCGGTTACTTTATGATTTTTTCAATATTTTATGGGACATTTTGTAATCGGCGCTGACCTAAAGGGCTGGCAGTTGGCTTAGTCCATAAACTAAAAGGTACGCATTGCTTCGATTGCGACGGAACGATATCGATAGATACCGATAATGATGAGGAGGTTGACGGTCGTTGGGGTCCCAAGGAAAGTGTTGGCAGAGTGTAGACTGACGACATCAGACGAGTGGCCAGGAGCCGCCGAATACAGGTGGGGCGAGACTGAAGTAGATAGAAGTCAATGCAAGAGACCTATGTCCAGAAGTGGACGTCTAAAGAAGAAGAAGAAGGGTTGAGTCGGGTGTTTTTCTAGAGGATACCACATTATACCAAAAACCCCCAAAGGAAAACCAAAGGTCGTCAATCTTATATTTCCCAGAACCCAGGATAGGACAGTTGTATTCTGGAGTGGAAAAGGATGCACTCGACGAATTACTTTGTAAAAATTAATTTGAATAAATAATTATTCTTTTCTATTCTATTCCATTAATTATAGCAAGAGCTATTGCTATAGTCACGGAATATTTGAATGAAATGGATTCTTTAAATGGAAGCAGAGCAGATTCAGACTCTAATCAAAGTAAAACGTTTATAAATTTTTTAAACAACCTGCAGACTGTATAAAACAAAAAATGATATGGAAGTAAAAAAAAAAATGGAGTAGGTACAGAATAAGAGATATACGCATTACAGCAATCCAGGAAAGCCGGGAGGCATGGCGAATAAATGCATATCGGGCCGTCAAATTCCCTCAATATTTAACCAAACTCAATAAGTGTAAATCTATGGCATTTCCATAAACGCTGTCTTACTTACTAGTGGTTGGAGAGGTTTATTTATAAACCCATCCCTCTTATATTACATGTTGAATTATTGCTAGCAATTTGAAATTGTCTTGAGGCGGCGTGCGGTCATACTTTAGTCTCCACATCCGAACTCGCTTGCCTTTCTTGTTTATGATTAAAGAGTTTGTTTAAATTGAGAGCAGCTTTTATAAAATGTATGCATTAACTTTATATTTAGCGCTTATTTCACGATCGCCGTATAGTAAATGTCACCAAAAAGTTGATAAAAAAGTTGGAAAACTAAAAGTTTTTTGTTGTATAGTCGTTAAGGAAAATAACAATAAAATATAATATACAAAACAAAAATATGTAATAAAAACGAAAAAAAATATATAATTGAATGATAATATAAATAACAAAAAGGAATACCAATTAGTTCTCAATCCCATAAAAACATCTGGCTTACAGTAATCGGTCAGTTTACAATCTTATTACAATAGGCAAATTAAAATGTCCTTGTGTTACATACGAGATATGGACACTCAATCAACCATCGATATTTCAACTTGCTTCTTAACATAAAGGAAGTAGGTTTATTACTATCAGGGCTACCACAATTCAGAATATTTTTTGTGGTATGATGGCCAAAAATTATATACGTGTAGTGGGACCTGCAACTTGCAAGCAACGTAGTGTTGATATGTTCATTTGACGTTTGTAAAAAAGCATCTTATGTTTATTATATAACAAACATAAGGGGTTTTCTGTTCCCTCCTCCTAATCCTAAAGTGATGAAAATGAACTATTTTTAGCAGTGCGCAATCTGTCAGTCAGTCACAGTACTGACTTCAACTGACAGTTATTCAGATCGTACATAAACAAGATTTCCATGGGACTGTGACGTCCACTCGTCACAAGGGTAAGTACAGGGTAAAAATTAAACAACTACGGTGCCATGCCAGTCACAGGGAACCAGTGGTAGATTCACCGACGATTCAAAAGCACTTGTAAAAGTTTACTTGAATAAAAAATATTTATATCTCTATTTCAACTCCGTAAAAGCCGCGGCCGCACGTCCGCTCACCCCGACCGTTCGTACACTTGTGAGTAATTGTGACGTTGAGTCACTCCCACCTCGCGCCATGCGTTCACGACTATACCATTTATTTATATCTCATTATAAATTGATCATCACAGTGACAACCCTAACACAAATCTACATGATACATACGCGCAATGTAGATTGTATGAAGGTCGCGGCGTCCAATAAAATGTTCAACTGCAAATCGATCTTCCACACAATGGTCTATCAAATGGTAAGTAACAATCACTAGATGCAACCGTGTAATGCACGTAGCACCTTGTCCTATTTAGTGGTAATTCGATTAAATTGATTTATTACTTTGTTATAATATGTTATAGTAAATATGCATAATGCTATAGGTCCTCTTATACACTTTTCTTGCAGAACTAAATTCTCGTGAGTTCTCCGTAACGATTCTTATCAGCAGTACCTACTACAATATTTCTATATATTTCTTTATAAAGTTAAGATAAAATGAGTATAAAAATAATCTTATTAAAGCTGATACGCGTTTTAAAATAAAATAAAAACAATAGCATCTCTAATAGGATTCGTTTATTTAATCAATATCATGATAATATATATGAATAACATGTGGATCGCATGCATCTATTGTTCTGTGGGGAGTATATTTGTTTTTTACTTGGTCGTCATCTTTTACTTAGAGGCAGGAAAGAATCAGGAAAACTTTGAACTTTGAAAATTTAACCCCTAAGGGGTAAATTAGGGGCTTGAAAAATGAAAGTGAACGTGAGCGAAGCCGCGGGCAAAAGCTAGTTTTTACATAAAAATCTCTGTCGTAAATAAGGCGTGCAAAGCCCGGGGCAGGTCGCTAGTCTATAATATTATGGAGAGAACTTGAGACTGTAGCAATGAATGATGCAACCTTTCAATCGGGAATCGAAACAGGCCATTTTCTATACAATTACAATGTAAGTCCCATCAGCGCGGACATAAACGACGCACCTTAATGTCTTGTCGTGTATTCGCAACTTACGATAAGTTAACCCATTTTCTATTTACCTATTAATATAAGGCTTGTCGCGGACTATCTATTTTTTACGCACAATTATTTTTTAAAACGACTATTGTTACTAGGTATATTTTTTTCTTTTTTGTTACATACTAGCTTAGTAGCTTTCCGCGATTTCGTTCGCGTAGATTTAGTTTTTAAAAATTCCGTGGAAACTCTTTGATTTTAGCATAAGATGGACAAAATTATATGTTTTTATAAATTAATTATCGTATTATACTTTGAAGTATGTATGAGAAGGCTCAAAGTCACTTAGACTTAGTCAACGTACAAAAGCTATGCTCAGAGTAGGTATCGTAGGTATAGAAATGAGTTCCATAAGAAACGACGATGCAATCTAAAGTGAGAGTGGGCTAACTTGGAAGAGGCGTGCTAGTGTAAATTAAACCTATACTTCTAATCGGTTATTACACACCATTGTACTAGAAGGTTTAATCACTTGGGGGTATGTCTTTGCTGGTAGGGTAGTAGCTAGCTACCGCCAAAGCCTTTCACTAGACACACAGACGATTCAGTTATAAACTCCCAAATGGCCTTGCCGGGAATCGAACCTACTATCTCCAAAATATTATATTTATATAATACACTACATCAGGAAGGAATAGAATGGCGCCATTCTGTAATACTGAATAGACTCAATGGAGATAAGACAACGCTATCATAAAAATGACAATGTGTAGCCAGCCTAAAGTTTATTCATAAAAAAGTTTTAACATATTTCTTGCATATCGCATAGCAATAATGTACCTAATATTGTACAGTAGTAGATAGGTACTGAGTTTACAATGATAAAAATAATATTTATTTTTTATCTGTCTACATTAGGTATGTGTATGTACTTTTATATTTCCTTAAAAATATTATTATCAATGGAATTTATATAATCTAATCGTTATGAATAATATAAACATGTTATTCATTGGTCAATATTAGATTGCTTATCGTCATTGGCATGTTATGGAATCTCTGCATTGAAGATTTGCTGATACGTACTTTTGAAAAAGCTCATTCTAGACCTAGTATTTCTAACTTAGTAAAATATAAATATAAGTAATAGATGTAAAGGGAGAATTGGGTAAGGCTTTGGAAACAGATAAAGGCAAATAATATTCAGCCTAACATCTACGAAGTAATATTCACATATTACTTCGTAGATGTTAGGCTGCGTTGAACCATAACGTAAGCCAGTGTTTATTTACGTATATCGAAGTCAATGTAACCACAAAATGTTGTGTCACGATCGTACTTAACCGTACTAGTAAACGTGAACGCTTACTTTATACTCAAAATATAAATAACATCCATGAACATACTATAATATTGAAGTTATGACGTCATAAAGTTATTCCTAGAGCAAATTGAACACCGACACTGCAGTTGCAGATAACTATAAGCCGTCGATTCCTAAGCCAACTAGTAAAACTAGCGCACAAGTCTAGAGTTCCGAGTGAGGTCTTGGTTAAATTTAAATAAAGCAATTATCGCAACCCAGATTACCAAAGAGTCGTAAAGATTTAAAGTATACGTATTACGAAAAGGTAATATGAAGTAAAATGAATAATTGAGTATGGGAGAGTCTATGGCAGGTGTGCCGTCCGATCCTTAGTTGTTACTCTTTACCGATTTAATGAGGTAAACAAATACGCAACCGGGGTGCCGCCCAAGTTACAAACTTGAAGAGTTTAGAGTTTTAAAAAGAACATAGAGCTCTATGTTCTATCTACTTCACAAAACCTCAAAAGCCTAACGGTTAAAGGTGCGGACTGAAAATTGAAAGGTCGCAGGTCGTACCCACTCCTAACATAAGCTTTCCGCTTATTTAGAGAGGAGAGGAGAATATAAGTCAAGTTCAGCTTGGCTAAAATTCTTTTTAAAAATAACTTCGTTTTTTAATTCGGCTAATCATGAGTATCACAGTTTATGAATTACAGCCGATAAAAAAAGAAAATGTGTAAGTATGATATTTACTCTAAATAGTTTTAGAACAGCTTTTGACTTTTTAAAATGTAAGAAACAAGTCTACATAGTTTACATATTAAAATTGTTATCTATTGATAAATGGTAAATATAATTCAATGTAGGTAATCACTACATCGGAGATTTTCACCATCTGTAGACTTCAGTATAAAGCTTCAAGTAGAAACCTTCAGGATAATATTTCACACCGGTTTCATAAACATGACCCGTCCAAACACGGTGCAAATAAAATATGTAGTATGATTTCGTGTAAAGATTTATCCTAGATCATGTCGCGGACAAAAATTCACGATCCCATCTATGAACCACGTTAAACAAATCGTGGCTACGATTTATGTGCTTAATTTAAAAATCTATGCGTGTTACTTGACGTTGATCTACTGCTACTTAGCGCGAGCTACCGCTTATGACTTGGGTCACAAACGACACATGAGTTAATTGTTACACAGCAAGCCTACGGGGGCGTTGTCCGCTGAAACAAAGCCTCAATTGATAGTAGTGTGGAAACTGGAAACACTACTTAACGGATTTGAACTGAGGAGCGCCTGCGCCACCGTCACTCGTTTAAAGGTAGCAATAAATTAACCAAAAGAAAAGTAATGGTGCCTAATGTGGGCCCTTGTTTCTCAATCAAATCTACTACGGGAAATGTAAATATTTTTAAAGGTAAAACTAAAAGCTTCATAGAGAAACCTGTGAGAGAAGCGCAGAAAATTATAATCAATGTATCAATCTTATGAGTAGATACCTACCTGTTTATACTGAAATACGGTCAAAGTTTTTCGTGGGATTTAAGCGAAACTTTCATACAAAATGTAATTTATAGCACACTTTCCCCATAGCACAGGCTTATATCTAAAATCTGACTTCAGCACAACTAAAATATTTGGTATATGTTAAAAGAACTATTGTGGCTCAGCAGCCAAAATGATTTTACCCCAGCGGGGCATAAAAAAACTTGGCGTTAAGTAACTACCTATGTACTTCTTGATTCAGAATACTTCTACAGTTAGTCATTCAGTATCTGATTCAGTTGGTAAACTTAATCCGAAGATTCTCGCAGAATCTGGTTATTCATAGGTAAAATCCGTCTGAAAATCCCTCCTATTTTTTTGAGATTTGTGCAAACAGGCAGACAAACTCGGCGAAGAGACTTTGTCTTATTATATGGTGATAAGTACACACAAAATCTCATCAGAATCTGCATTCCGAACCGGTGGTACAGTCATGACGTGTCATAAGAGCTACAAGTTGGCCTATATGAAATAAATAATTTTGAATTTTTGAACTAACAAAAAAAGTCCCAGTCACATTCTTTGAACTTTATTTTAAAGTACTTAGTTTTATGAATCGAACCTGGGAATAAGCAAATAAGCATTGAACTTACATAACTTATGCCACGGTCCGTCTAAGCGCGGCCGACATTTGATAGAGAGCCGGCGATCGCGCTAACTGATTTCCATCCGAGTGTTTACACGAGAATTATGCTTCGTTATACCATTCACCACTTTCCCAGATTGATTGACTTCCAACCGTAGATAGTAGCTGTGTGACTTGCTCAATCTTTCGATCGTAATTAACTGTGTAGAGCTCTTGTACCTACATGTTTACTATTCAGATATCATAGAGACAACTGGAGATTGCCTCCTAGTTTTTTACATTTCTTAGTTTTTATCCGCTTTAGTATTAGGTATGTACAACATAGTACAGATTTTTTTAACAATATAAAAATATTACTTTGTACCAATGCATATGTAGGTACCTACTCTTTACCTACCTTTCCAAGTTAAAGTTAACTCTGCGTAAACTATCGCTTGTTTTAAATACAATCCTTTAGGGACAAACTCGGCGGAGTGATTTTGTTTTATTATCTTCTAATGTATAAAAGGAAAAGGTGACTGTCTGACTGACTGATCTATCAACGCACAGATCAAACCACTGGATGGGTGAGGCTGAAATTTGGCATACAGATAGCTATTATGACGTAGGCATCCGCTAAGAAAGGATTTTAAATATTCAACCCTTAAGGGGATAAAATATTAGTTTGAAACATCGAACTCAACATGAAAGAAGCCGCAGGTAAAAGCTAGCAATCTATGTATTTCAATTGTATTACCCTATTTATATAATATATTATAGATAGCTACCCTATTGATATTGTTTTTGTACCTACTGCTAATAGGGATAGGTACATTGTGTCCAGTCTCCAAACATAACACGAAGCCAAATAATGGACCCCTTAGTATTATTCCGGGCAAGTAATCGCGTAATCGGCAAAAACAATAGACACTGGTGGTCATTAGCACATACTTACACACCGAATTAAACTGAAACTGGATATGGCTCTTCCACAAAACTGTGAGCTTTATGTTATTAGACTAATTTTATAAGTTCTTACGCGTTCCTCTACATCATAAGCAAGCTTATTGGTTTAAGGTTACAAGACGTTACAAAAAAATTCATTCTTTTATTATGAGAAGAATGAATTAGATACACTGTCGCAGCAATAATTAATTTTTTTTTATTTTAAAGATTAATTAAAGTAATGCATAAGGAACTTTTTGGATTGTTTGCTATTATCTACATAAATAAAAAATAAGCAATTCTGTTCTGCAATCTTTTCTGATATAAACTGAAAAAACTTAAGAGTTTGGAGCGGTGTTTGGATGTACAGAAAAATCTAGCGAATTTACATTAAAATTACCCACAAAATTAGGTATATTTTATTAAAAAAGGTATTGTACTTCATAGATTGCAAGTTGAGACTTTCCAAAAATTCCATAATTTCTCAATTTGTCCCTGTTAACTGCAGTAGTAACTTAGTATTAAGTAGTAGATAGTTAAGTAAAGAAAATTTCTGAATTAATTTTAAATAGATGTATTTCAAATTATAATTACACGCAAAGGCGTGTAGCTAAAAAATAATAAAGAAAATTCGCCCATCTAGTAACTCTATCGCGTCATAAACATCTCACTATCGAGTACGCACAAAGTGTAGCGATTACACGCCCTTCCTTTGATCTCCAATTAGATGAACATTTTGGGGTTCCTTATCCCCTGATAGGGGAGCAATGAATATGGTGAGCGTTATGTGGCTGTGTTATTATTATGTTATGGGTGTGACCATTGTCGGAAACAAGGTCAAGTAGACTGTACAACTATCGCATTTTTTTTTTGTTGAGTTGATTGTGTTGAGGTGTTGACATGTTTTTTTAAATACTCCTATTTAGAACTAGCTTTTGCCCGCGGCTTTGCTTACGTTAAGTTGAAATGAAATGAAATGAATACACTTTATTGTACACCACATAAATACAGAAACATAAATTTAACTTAAAATAAATTAATGATAGCACAAATGGCGGCCTTATCGCTAATAAGCGATCTCTTCCAAGCAACCATGATGCAAGTTGGATTTGAGGATAGGATTAGTTCGATTTTTCAAACCCCTATTTTATCCCCATAGAGGTTGAATTTTTAAATACCCTTTCTTAGCGGATGCCTATTGCCTACTTCATAATAGCTGTCTGGATGCCTTCAGCCTGATCCGTTCTGTGGTTTGAGCTGTGCGTGCAGATGTTTTCCTTCAACGTCTAGGTCATATTTAGTTAAAAAAAAACAAAAGCCTGTTTTGTGGAACCCTAAAGTGGCAACCAGTATGCTTAGTCTAAGTTTCAATTCGATTACTAAGCATACTGGTGGTAAGAGTAGAACCATAGTAAACAAAACTATCTACTAACAAGTTATGAAAAGAAAATAAAGACGAAAAATCCCAATCATGAGGATTTAAAAGCTCTTCCCGCTCATTCGGATCACTTTGACCGATAAATTGAGAATTTCGAAGCTTAAGGATTTCCACTGATAGTGCCAAATACGACCGATAGGATTAGGGTCATATGAGAAGATAGAGCGACAAAAACTGCGTGAAAAGGCGACTAGAGGGAAAACCTTTAAATGATTGTGTTTAAGATTTATAAAACCTTTTTCGGCTTGCGGTATTGCTGGCACACTACACAGAACACATCACACTTGTCATTACAAAAATATTAAAAACAAAAGATATAATATGTAATATATTGCGGTCGGGGGCGGTTCGAAAAGAAAAGTGGAAAAAGTGTGTTGTGGTGGTGTGCAGCTGTGTGGCATACGCGGTACCGGCGGTATAGCGGCAGCGGGAACCACGGGGGTGAGTTTAGGATATAAAATATATATTTAGTTTATTATATAGCAGAGGTACCCACGGAACCATATTCGCGCAGCGGCAAACGGCAGGCCAGCAAATGCGGCAATTTTAATTTAAAAAACATTGGTCCTTCGAGCTGCGGTTTCTGCTGCCTGTGGTTGTGTTGGTATGGTTCCAACAGAGTAACTCAGGGCGGTTCTTGATCAGGGTTCCTTGCAGCGGGTAAGGGATCTCTGATACAAGAAGCTATTGCGGGGTAATATTAACTATACTATAAAACTCACTCGTTATAAAATATATGGTAGGGATACACATATAGTATATTAGCGGTTATTATATTTATTAATACATTATACAACAAGCATCATACACAACAGCTACAAAGTGTTAGCAATATTGCGGGCGGACTTAGTCATATCTTGGTCATATTAATAAGGCATATTATTATTTTAGTATTTAGGAATTGGGAAGTTTATTCAGAATTCATTTCGTTTTTGTTTTCGGGATTTGTGTTTGACATTTGGCACATTCGATTTTATTTCAGCGGTTTGGCATACTTAATTTTATTTTGTTTTTTGAATTTGACTTCGAACAGAATTCGAATGCGGATGTTTTGCTTTTTGAAATATAATTAAGGCGTCAACACACTACGATATTTTGCGGTTTATTTTGTATTTTAAGTTACGGTTTGTAGTAGGCTAAAATGGCTCCTAAAAGTACTCAAGCAAGCCGTATGGTTAAAATGCGGTACGAAGTTGCGTTAATTAATTTAGATATGATTTATGATATATCTCAAAAGGCGGTATATGATGAGAATCAAAGAAATGAATTCAAGGTTAGATATTCCGATCTGGAGAATGTTTACAATGAATTCACCTCTTGCTTTTTAGAGATGCAGGCAGGGTTGGATGAGGACAACGCTTCAGTTGTGGCGGAGAATACTGAGAAATATAAGGCATATAACATAAAATATTACGATATCAAGCGGAAATATTTAGAACTTTTTCCAGATAGCGGTAGGCGGTCTCCAGACGAATTTGAGTCTGTGGGAGCGGGAAGTTGTGAAAGCAAACGCAAGCGTGCTTTTTTACCAAAAGTGCAATTGCCCAAATTTTCCGGGAAAATCGAAGAGTTTCCGTCATTTTTTGATTTATTTGATTCTTTGGTGGGGAAGGATACATCTCTGTCTAACACAGAGAAATTATATTATTTATTAGGTTCGTTAAGCGGAGAACCTAAAAGTTTAGTTCAGCATTTATCAGTTATAGGGGATAATTACTCAATTGCACTTGATTTATTGAAAGCGCGGTATAAAAACAAGAGACTTTTAGCGGATAGAATTTTACATAATTTATTAGGAATGTCTCATGTCAATAGGAATTTAAAAACTTTAAAAGATTTTTTAAACACGCTTCTGGAAAATACAAAGGCACTGGAGAAGTTAGAATTCCCAGTGACCCAGTGGTCATACTTATTATTTTTTATAAATTTTCAAAAATTAGATGGACATTTAAAGAAATTGTTTGAAGAGCGGCATATAGGCAAAGAGCTTCCGGATTTCCAAGATTTAATAAAATTTTTAGAAAATGAGGTTAGGATTTTGGAGTCCAGTGGAGATGGTTCCAGCGGTCGACAGAATGTTCCTTCGGCTAGGGTTCATGTGGTGGCTCAGGGGGATAATAAGTTTGAGTGTAAATGCTGTAAGAAAGGAAATCATACTTTGGCTAAGTGTGAGAAGTTTATTTCCATGAATCCTCGGGCGCGAAAAGAATTTGTCCAAGAGAACTATTTATGCTTTCGATGTCTTAATCATCATAATATTGCTCAATGTATGCTTTCTTGGAGCTGTTTTAAATGTAAATCTATGAAGCATCATTTTTTGCTGCATTTTGATACACCTCGACAGTCTATGCATACTGTTCCGAGAGGTAGAGACGGGAACAGAGGTATCGCTTCTGGATCGGGTATACCCAATACAGACAGAAGGGCCTCACAAAATGTGGTTGCAAATACCACTAATGCGGCGGGAGATGGCACAAATAGTACTAATACAGCAGGGGGCGGAATTAGTGGAACAACTCTGACTTCATATGTACAGGGATCTAAGTTTTATCAAAGGGCGGTTTTGTTATCAACAGCTATAGTACGGGTGTTGGATAACTGGGGTCAATTTAGGGAAGCCCGTGTACTGTTAGATGGTGGCAGTCAAACATCGTTTATATCTGAGGAATGCGCTAGGCGTTTAGGACTACGTAGATTTCGTTCAGATATAATGACGTTTACGGGGCTAAGCGGATCACAAGTAAGCGGATGTAACGGTGGGGTATATTTGACTGTTGCTCCTAGGTTTATGGAGAATCCTAGGCTAGTATTAACTGCAACGGTTTTAAATAAAATTACGCACAACTTGCCTAATGTTAGTTTGCCGGAAAACTTAGCGGATTATTTTGGCCATCTGAATCTGGCGGATGATTTATTTTATGTAAGTAGACCTGTAGACATTTTGATTGGAGCAGATGTGTTAGGAGATATAATGTTGAATGGGGTAGTTAAAGTTAGTGAAAATTTGCCTACTGCGGTCAACACGATCTTTGGGCATGTTTTAGTAGGTCCGGTAAATTTTGCGTACGAGGCGGGTTGTTGTTCACAAACGTTTTTTAGTAAAGCAACTTCTACGGACGAAATTTTAGAAAAATTTTGGGAATTAGAAGATATCCCAGATGAAATTATTGCGGACCCAAAAAGTTTACAATGTGAAACGTTGTATAAGGACACTTATCAACGTGATGAGACCGGTAGGTTTATTGTGCGGTTACCATTTTTACTAGATAAGCCAGAGCTGGGGAATTCAGTACCCCTGGCAAAAAAGCGTTTTTATGCAATGGAAAGGCGGCTAATGTCAAATGATTTATTGCGGGAGAAATATATTAAATTTATGCAAGACTACGCAGATATGGGGCATATGTCTATCTGTGACAAAAACCCGGAGGACTATGCACCTGATGGCTATTTTATACCACATCATGGTATCTTTAAAGCTAATTCGGATAAAATTAGAGTTGTCTTTGATGCGAGCGCTTCTACAGATAATGGATTATCAATTAATGATGTTTTACATGCGGGACCAAAATTGCAACTAGATGTAATGGAAATAATATGTCGGTTTCGGTTGTTTAAATATGTATTTACCACTGACATCAAGATGATGTTCAGACAAATCATGATACACGAAGATGATCGAAAATATCAATTGATATTTTGGCGGGAGTCGGTTGATAAACCTCTACAAATATATAAATTAAATACGGTTACATATGGGATGAAATCTAGCCCTTACCTGGCTATTCGGACACTTAGGCAGCTAGCAGAGGAAAATATGTCGCGGTATCCAGCGGCTGCTGAGATTTTGAAAAAATCTGTGTACATGGACGACATGCTTGGCGGAGCGGATTCTTTTGAGGATATTAAAAGTTTAAAAGCTGACCTAACCGAGGTGCTTCTTTCTGGCGGATTTGAATTGAGTAAATGGGTTTCCAATAATACACGATTGTTAGAAGATTTACCGTTCGAAAATTTGGAAAAGCCAAGAGTGTTTGAGGATGCGGATGATATTGAATTTTTTAAAATATTGGGAATTGAATGGGACCCAACCAGTGATTCATTTTCATATCACACGAATTTGAAGGAGGAAAATCAGAATACAAAGCGGAACATGTTGTCTTCATTGGCAAGAACATTCGATCCATTGGGTTGGGTATCGCCTGTGATTTTTCAGGGGAAATTATTAATGCAAAAGCTTTGGAGATTAAAGATTTCTTGGGATGAAGATTTACCCGCGGATGTTATTGCGGAATGGAAAAGCATTATTCAAGATTTGCGGAATATTAATAAGATCAAGATAGAACGGTTTGTTTTTGATCATATAAACAAACATTGCTCGGTACATGGCTTCTCGGATGCTTCAGAGGCTGGATATGGTGCGGTAGTGTATTTAAGAACAGAAGGTCAAGAGCCTTGCAAGGTTTCGTTGATGATGTCAAAATCACGAGTGGCTCCTGCACGGTCGAAGCTTACAATTCCTAAGTTGGAATTGCAAGGAGCAGCTCTTTTAGTTCGTCTTATAAAATACGTATGTAACGCAATTAAGGAGAAAGTTTATATTGAAAGCATTGTTTGTTGGTCAGATAGCACTATTGTATTGTCGTGGTTACAGATACCGGCACACGAATTACAGGTTTTTGAAGGAAATCGAGTATCGGCTATTATGAACTGCGGATTGGATATAACATGGCGGCATATACCATCGGAATATAATCCAGCTGATATTGTGAGTCGGGGCTGTAGGGCATCGGAATTATTAAATCATAAGCTGTGGTGGGGTCCACAATGGCTGTTGAGTGAAGAATCATGGCCAGAAAATATTATGGATAGAGTGAAAAATATCCCTGGCATCCGGAAAAAGGTAGCAGCCGCTCATTTAGGTACTGCGGAGGATGATCTATTTACGCGGTTTAGTACTCTGTCTAAGCTACAGGCCGTAGCAGCTTATTGTTTGCGGTTTGTTCAAAATTCAAAAAATGATGGGGAAAAACTAGTGGGGCCCTTATCGGTAAATGAACGCAATGCTGCTATGGAGCAACTTGTGCGTATGGTACAAACAGTGGAATTTGCTGCAGATATTGAATTATTGAAACGGAATAAACCAATTACCACGCGGTTAAGGCGTCTTTTACCCTTTATTGATTCTAAAGGGTTATTGCGGGTTGGGGGACGTCTTAAAAATTCGAATTTGGATTTTGGCGAAAAGCATCCTTTGATTTTGCCAAAAAACCATAATCTAACATATTTGGTTATTGACCAGGCTCATAAAATATATTGTCATGTCGGTCCCACTGCTTTACAAGCTATACTACAGAAACAATTTTGGATCATATCAGCTCGACAAGTAATACGTAGTCGCGTTTTTAAATGTATTGCTTGCTTTAAAACAAAAGCAAGCTCTTCGGAACCAATTATGGCAGATTTACCTAGCGATAGGGTAAAGGCAACAGGGGTATTTCACTCAGTGCAAACGGACTATGCGGGGCCGTTTGCTATCAAATCGTCTCGATTGCGGAATGCTAAAATTTTAAAGGCATATCTTTGTGTTTTTATTTGTTCCGCTTCAAAGGCAGTGCATTTAGAAGTGGTTAGTGATCTGACGACAGAAGCTTTTCTTGCGGCCCTGTCCAGGTTCACGTCACGGCGCGGTTTGCCAGCTATCATACGGTCTGATTGCGGCACAAATTATATCGGGACTAGTAGACATTTAAATGAGGTTCAAAAGTTTCTTGCTAGGCAGGAAATACAGGAACAGGTTATTAATAATGCATCTAAGAAAGGAATAGATTGGCGTTTCAATGCGCCTTCTGCTCCTCATTTTGGCGGATTATTTGAAGCGGCGGTGAAGTCAGCTAAGGCTTTGCTTCAGCGAGTTATAGGTGAGCAAGTGTTAACGTTTGAGGAGTTAACAACTGTTTTAACTAGAATAGAAGCGGTATTAAATTCAAGACCTTTGTGTCCATTGTCGGATGATCCTCAAAACTTTGAGGTTTTAACACCAGGCCATTTTTTGATTGGTCGATCATTACTAAGCGTTCCAGAATATAACTTAGAAGATGCTTCTAAGTCGCAGTTGAAACGGTTTAAACTGGTACAGGCTCTGGCACAAAGATTTTGGAGGATATGGAGGGAGCAATATCTACATACCTTACAATGTCGATACAAATGGAATGTTTCAACTGACGCACCTAAGACGGGTGAGTTGGTCCTGATAAAAGACGACAATTTGCCGTCATTAAAATGGAAATTAGGCAGAATTGTAGAATTGTTACCTGGTAAAGATGGCGTAGTTAGGGTAGTAAAACTTAAAACTGCCTCAGGAATTTTAACTAGACCAGTTGTTAAAATATGTAAGTTACCTATTTCTCAAGAGGATTAGTTTTAATGTTTTTTCTTAAGTTTTAGTAAGTAAGTTTAGTTATTATTATTTTTAAAAGTTAGGTTAGTTTAGTTTAAGTTGTATAAAGCAAAGCATGCGGATTTGCGGAATAATTTTGAATTGCGGATTTTTATTACACAGCGGATTATAGTATTATTATTTTATATTGCGGATTATGATAACATTGTTGATTGTGTATCATTGGTAGATTATTATGTAAATGCGGTAGATAAAGGCTTTAGCCTTTCTCGGGCGGGAGTATGTTTAAGATTTATAAAACCTTTTTCGGCTTGCGGTATTGCTGGCACACTACACAGAACACATCACACTTGTCATTACAAAAATATTAAAAACAAAAGATATAATATGTAATATATTGCGGTCGGGGGCGGTTCGAAAAGAAAAGTGGAAAAAGTGTGTTGTGGTGGTGTGCAGCTGTGTGGCATACGCGGTACCGGCGGTATAGCGGCAGCGGGAACCACGGGGGTGAGTTTAGGATATAAAATATATATTTAGTTTATTATATAGCAGAGGTACCCACGGAACCATATTCGCGCAGCGGCAAACGGCAGGCCAGCAAATGCGGCAATTTTAATTTAAAAAACAGATTGAACTACCTATTACCTACATAATAATTAGAATAGAATAGAATAGAATAGAATAGAATATTGTTTATTCATTGACATGTACAAACACAAATTAAATAGGTACACTTAAGACTTACACATTACAATTGCTTAAAATATAACTAGAGGTATCTACTATGTATCATGCCAATGAAAATTATGTACCTTCTTGAAAAGTAGCATCTGTAACTTGTAGTTTATGAAAAGGAAAGGTAATAAAATAAGCACGGGTTTTTTGATGGTAAGGAAAGTGACCTTTTACCCCGTAAAAACAGTAACCTCACCCTAAACAATTTCACCCTCACCACCTGGGTGCCTGGAGTACTTCGACCAACCGTTGCTTTATCAGATCTTTTTTTCCACGTACCACCAAATTGTGGAATCTTCTCCCTTCGACAGTGTTCCCACTTAATTACAATATGGGGTTATTCAAGGGGCGAACCAATAAGTTCCTGAAATGCCGGCAACGCATCGGTGGTACTACAAGTGTTCATGGGCGGCGGTAATCATTTTACATCAGGTGACCCGCCAGCTCGTTTGCCCGCTATTCATATAAAAAAAAACCTAAATCACGCGGACGACGTCGCGGGCGAAAGCTAGTTAAATGATAAATATAAATAAAATGCACTGAAAGTGTCAATGGTTGAACATTGCATTCAAGTTGAGGCAATGATATTGGTTGAATGTATTGATTCAAGCTCGGAGACGCTGTCAACGAAGCGTTGCTGGTTTGTAAATGGATGTCGAAGGCATTAGCGGGTGCCTGCGATATGCGCTCGGCACACACGCTTTCATTCATCGGAAAATCGTTTACGACTTTTTGGATTTGACGATGATTTGTTTTGTTTTCTTTCGCAGGGTCGGATACGGCGCTGCATCCTTGCATTTCAGATCCTATCATCGCACTTCCTGCTATATTATCTATACTTATCTATACTATACTAATGTTATAAAGCTGAAGAGTTTGTTTGTTTGAAAGCGCTAATCTCAGGAACTACTGGTTCGAATTGAAAAATTCTTTTTGTCTTGGATAGTCCATTTATCGAGGAAGGCTTTAGGCTATATAACATCACGCTCCGACCAATAGGAGCGAAGCATCAGTGAAAAATTTAAATGTTTGTAGAACATTCTCTAATTAGCAAATAGACGGAATAGTTAACAAAAGTTAATTAAATTATGTTTTGATTTTCTTAACATCTTATCAATAGGTAATACTCGTATAACATAATATAATAAGTCTCCTCCCACCACAATACCAACTTATTAGTAGATAAATACTAATGAACATCTTGAGAGAAACGTCAAGGAATTTCCCGCTAAGCATAAAGATCAGAGTTAATGTAGAATTTTCACATATAAAGCGTTTCGCACATTTGCAGACAGGACGAGACAAAACTGTCTGCAACAGATAAGTTTCTGTCTTTAACAATATTTACGGACTTGAGATATCTGAATATGTCCATAAATATATGTATTTGTGTTAATAATATAGGAAACGTGTATTATAAGTGTAGTTTAGTCCTCAGACGAGCCCTTAATTCAAACCCATAAATAATAACAAACCTATTCAAATCAAAGGCTATTAAAAATCGTCAATAACTCATAATATTCCGATCTTGGTTTATGTGTGTCGATTCTCTAAAAATGATTGCATCAGTGTTACGATCGCAATGATCTCTGATTGGCTGTTACCCTCCCGCTATTGATTAAAATGCATTGATGCAGCAATAACGTCATAAATTCAGCCAATCAGAGGCCATTGCGATCGTTACACTGATGCAATCATTTTTAGAGAATCTACACGCTGAAAAATTTATTTCTTACCTCTTTGTGTTATTGTTTAACAAAGGAACAACTTGTCTAGTATACCTGAATAACAATAATTTTCCTCATAGCTGAATGCTATTCAAAATCTTAGGCTGAAATCTGTAGGCCGCACTCTACCTCTGCTCAGACTCAAGACAGAGATAAAAGGAGACGGATTTATGTCAAAGCATATTTGTGTCCCGTTTTAACTCTATCTTAAGTCCAAGCTAAGTCAGAGCATGCTCTATAGATCTCAGCATTAGTCTTATATTCAAACAATAGTCAAGGGAACAAATGTCGAAAATACCAACTGACCTAAATCTTAAGACAAGACCAGTCATGAGACGTGAGTCTTCGGTGTGCGCCCGCACTAGAGGCCTAATGAATACGCACACACGTTCGCGCGGAAATATGCATTTATTCGTTGCGAATGGCTCGCTTTATTTGCAGGTGTAACAAACGTGCGGTCAACGCACCCGCGACGCGTGTGTGCGACCCTTGTCACAGAGTAGCTTTTACCAGTGGTACAATATTATTAAGTAGCTTTTGCCCGTGACTTTGTCACTGACGGATTTACACGTTTGCCGCCAGTAGGCTATTCAAATGCCAACCCGTCTAACCTCTACAATTTATGTCAGTTCCTAGATTATTTTTACAAACCAACTATTTAGTTGATTGCACAAATAGTAGTTTTTGGAGTCTTACCTACATTCGGTACCTAATTTGTACTATACTTTTATATAATTTTGAAATATGTATTTATGGACCTCTTTGGTAAGAATCTTTTTATTTTCTGTAAGACATACCTAATGCCGTTCATAAAATCAGCCGCTCAAGCTGGAACTGGAGCTTGAAGAGTCTACTCAGCCTGCTGGCAAATCCGTCACTGCTTAGGTTACCGAGATAACAAGTAGCCTGTTACTTTCACCACATATCCAGCAAAAAAATCACGTCAATCCGTTCGTTATTGCATGACTGAAGGTTAAACAAACAAACATACTTTCGCATTTGTTATATTAGTACGATGTATGATTTAATTATATGACGAATAAATATGACATTTTGAAAGATTTTCAATACAAAAACTGTCAAACTGTTTCCTTGGTCAAACGTCACCTATCCACACGGCGATATTGAAATTGGCCTTATGTGTATTATGTAGCGATGTCAAACCTTTTCTCTAAAAATTAGATGCGACAATCTTAAACATAACGCATACTGCGTTTCCTGCTCTGTGCTCATTCGCACTCGTGAGATGGCCACACCGCAGCAACATGCTAATTTCTTCGCCGGCCTACAGCACAAACACATGCAATATTTGCATACACATCGATTACAAATCACATTCAAGCCTATCCTATCACATTGCACTGAAAGCGACTGAATAAGCGAAAAAAGCCTAGAAGCTTTTTATTGCACAAATCAATGTTTCGGTAAATTTTAAAATTCGAAGATATAATTTTAAAAATAGTTTTGGCTGATATTTTTTATTATTAAAAATAAAGTTTTAAATACAATGCCATTTTACTTTTTTTAGTATCTTAAGTAGTCTCGAAAATATAGAGCTCTAAAGTTTATTGTTAGAAAAAGAGAGCGCTACTTCGTGTGACGTCACAAGCAAGCAGCTCCATACACTCTCCATAGAAAATTTCGTTTTAGAAAGAGACAGATACAATCGCAGTAAAACAGCTTGTAACTTATTTGTTTTCTGATCTTGTTTTTGCAAATGTTATTCTTACATGTTAATGTTCGATTATAATTTTAAAGTAACATCTTTTGACAACAGTCACATACCAAATTCTATACAATACTGACTTAATAAGTTTTTTGTTCAGATTTTTCTATTTTCGACTGGCGATTCGCAAAAAAAAAAAAAAACAATTTTAGCGCTGATTGTTCGTTATTTCGTACCTATATACTTCAGAGCTTCAGACCTTTGGAAAAAATATTTAAGTAAATACTACTTTTTAGACTGTACTTTTCAGTATCAGAGCAACCTATGTATGGTTTTTAGGGATAATACGGATGAAACCGAGTTATAGAGCTATAGAGTTGTAATAAAAAACAAATATTTATTCAGTTGCGGCCGGCAACAGATATATTTTAATTTTCTAATTGCTTATTTTTCTCGATGCTTTCGAATTAAAATTTTGATGTCCAACTTTATTGGAGAGTCGTAAATTATTAATCTTCTTAATAATGCCGTTTGCAATAAAAATCTCAAAGCGTGTACGACAGATAAATCAAGACGGATAAAAAGGGTTCTAATCCGAACACTACGATATGGTGTAGTTATAAAATCATCCGTTTCACGCATTATCCGATAATAAAATTTCGGTTGTAAAAGTGAACTGGCTTTCGGATTGACCACCCCTGACATTAACAAATACAGGCTTTATCTAGAGTTATCGTTTTCCTGGTACCTATTTAAATGAATGAAATACAATGATTTAATCAAATAAAATTATTAATTTATTAGCTGATGCCACTGATTTCTATAATTAATCCATGATTAACACTGACATTTTAATTATGGATCAATTTGAAGCGCCATATTTGGCATGCGAGTGTCTCTGGACTTATAATATTGCAAATGGCGCACCGACCTCATAATCAATCTATGATTTCATAGATTAATTATAGAGGCATATAGTGCACAAATGTATGCGCAAACACAGGTGTACTCTGTATTCCCTCACTCTCATAGTCCGATGGGACGGAAATCCAACACGACCGGCGAGAGATGACTGACAGCTTTACGTGCTCTCCGATGCACGGGGACGACACACCGCCAACCTCCTAACTCCAAGCTATTACTGAGAATTTCTTGACAGAAAAACCCAATACATTTTTGGCCCGACCCGGGATTCGAACCCGGGACCCCGTCATCGGCAGGGGAACTTGCTAACCACTAAGCCATCGTAGCAGTTTAGAACATTATGGAAGACTCATGCAGGTTTCCTTAACTTTCAAGGTCTCTACAAACTTAGGTATTTTCACGGAAACAATAAACTTATAGCAGACTTCTACCTGCCAACTTAATCAAAAGCATGGCGATATCCTCCCGTATTAATGACAAAAGATTAAACACCCATTAAAAAAGCACATAAATCACACAAATTTATATCGGTACCATTTTTTAATTCCGATATTAATTTGGTATCGTCTCACGTTGAAACTATAATTAAGTTTCACATAAAAATGACCCTCTAATAGTCGGCAGGATTTTATATGATTTAATATTCATATTATAATAACATTTTTGACTCATCGCTCTTTTCTACCCGACTACGACTAAACAAAGGAACAATAACAATATTTATTTGTGTTTAACAATATTATTCCTCCATTAACTTTAAAATAATTAAATGTAAAAGTCGTTTCTTATATAAACGCGTAAGATATGCAGCCGCTTAGAATGTTCCGCGTTTTTGCAAAAAGAGTATTAAATTATACTTCAGGTAAGTATTTTACTTCTCTTTTTTACCTTACCTTACCTTACCTTAGTAGGCGTACCTAGAAAGTTACTGCCTTGAGATTTTACTATTTACTCCGATAATTATCGAAGTCTTATTATGAAAGTGCAAACAATAAATGGATTGCATATTTAAATTTTAAATGAAGTGTCAAATACTTTCTTTTGAAGAGTTGGTTTTATTAATCAAATCTAGACGAGTATTTACATCTGTAGTTAGGGATTACACTGCCAAAGATCTAGAGAGATCAA
This sequence comes from Hipparchia sbordonii, assembly GCA_038048805.1. Taxonomy (NCBI): domain Eukaryota; kingdom Metazoa; phylum Arthropoda; class Insecta; order Lepidoptera; family Nymphalidae; genus Hipparchia; species Hipparchia sbordonii. The sequence goes on from CM076113.1 coordinate 4,549,621, forward strand.
AGTGTGACAAATAGGTTACTTACATACCTACCTACGTAATAAGTAACATTATTGTTCCTGACCGAATTTTTGCCGTGGCAGATAATCACAAGCCAACTATACTAGCGCACAGGTGTGTACAAAAACAGGTGTGTACTCTCTATTCCCTCACTCTCGTAGTCCGTTGTGACCGCAGGACATCAGACAAAGGCTCTCGCCGTAAGGACAATCTTGAACCTTATAACGTACGAGATCAAGTTGATTTTACTTTGAATTTACAGTGTTTCGACACATGAAATCTATCAATCATTCAACATTTTATTTTTTTTAAAGTTTTGAAGATAGTTTTAAAGATTTGTTAGTGATTCTCTCAAATTGATATAGTTATATAGGTAGTTCATTTTGTATATATTAATTGTATTATTATAATTGTAATATTTTGTGAGTACCGATGGGGCTGACATGAAGGTCACCTTCAAAAGTCCCTTATTAAAAATGAGAATAAAAAAAATAAAAATAAACATTTTTTTTTTTTTTATAATATAGGTACCTACCTACATACAAATATAAGCCAAGTTGAACTTCAATCATATTCTCCTCTCCTGTTTGAGTTATTAGTGGGTACGACAATAGTACAAGTTACGACAAATGGGAATCGAAACGCCAGTCCGTCTCCCGACCTTTCAGTTTTCAGTCCGCACCTTGAACCATTGGAGCTATGGAGGCTAAGAACCGGAACGACATTCTCAACAAAAAAATATACATATATTTTATTTCATATAGACCAACTTGTAGCTCTTATGAAATATCAAGACTCTACCACGATAGTACAGTAGAGAGTAGAGACCTATCTCAACAAATCGTTTTTCATAATAATAGCACAGGGTTGCGCACGTGTTTGGGTGTGTTTGTTTAGTGAGTGAAGTGGGCCAAGATGGAACTGTATCCAAAAAAAATTTATATATTTTTTAGGTATACCTAGATATTCAATTTAGAATTATGATCTGAACATAAATAATATGAAGATATTAATTAATAAGTTTTAACCATTATTTTAATAAAAAATATATAAACGCAATAGAAAGTTAAGTTAATCATATCAACCAAAAAACATTGCAATGGCAGCTGGGTAAAAATAAACATGATTCATCAATTCATAAATTTTTATGAATGAAAAATAAAATGATAATAAATATCATATTTAGGTAGGTACTATTTAAAATATAAGTTAAAGGAGGTAGGTATGTCAACAAATTAGGCACCAGCAAATATTTATGGTAATGATTAAAATATAACACATATTTCTGATAAATTTGATAAGGTAAACAATGATTTGTATCTTATATTGTGTTAATGACAGATATTTGATCAGACATCGTTAAATTATTCCTTGATGTTGTTTGAATAAAACAGATGTGATATCAATTTCCTGGTAATACGATAATAACATCTTAATTTATTTATTCAGATAATGATAATGTAAATACAATTGAAATTAATGTAGGTACGATAGCTACTCATTATTAATCTTAATTCATTATCAATAATTTAAAATAAGTATGTATCCAAATTAGAAAACCTATCTACTTAAATCTGTATTGTAAACAAAACCTTAACTGCTTATGTAGGAACATGAACAAAGTTAATTCGAAAACCGAAGAAAATTATTGCTAGGTATTGTAGAGCAGTCGTAACAGCAAGTACTTAAGTTACCTTTTTCTTATCAACTTCAAAAAAGTTCGGCATCTTTGGAGGCTCACTATGCATGGAGTTCGACAGTTGTTCCTCCATTAGCGTATTGAAGAAATCCATTAATTCCATTGAATTGTCACTGGCGTATAATAAAACACTCCGGAAGGTCAATCCGAAAAATTGAAAAAAAAAAAAAAACGCGAATTTAAAAAATTGACACGAGCGCGCGACGGGAGCACGTGTTTGATGAACGATGGCGAACCGCCAGACGTCTTACTCGTGCCAACATCCGATATAAACTAAATTGAAAATTGGAAACAAAATACAATACTCGAATCTTGATATGACAATAATAGGCGAGACGGCGATAAGGAAAATGAGTCAGTGTAAAAAGGACAGCGATACGTGCTAGACGTTCCGCTCCACCCCATCGACATTGGTGGCGCAGGGGTTGTCGCCAGACGAGATCGTTCGAAATTTGAAATTCCTACCTGCTCGCAAGATAGCATTAAATCCATTCGATTCCTTACCGATTTTGAACTTTAACACAATGCCCAAAAATTCCTTTTTTTATCTAAAGAATGCGAGCAGATAAGCTATTCGTTCGAGAAGTTTATAAGTTGTAATTATAAATAGCAAACGTGTGGATACAATGCGCAAGGTTATTCTGAGAATTCTGCTTGTTTTATATTTTATAAAATATGCGTCGGTTAATGATTGAAAGATATGTATTTTTCAAATCATTAATCTGTATTAACGATTTCTCTGTATCAATAAATTGTTCTGAACAAAATGGTTCAGACTAAACAAAATTGTGAAAAATTTATCTAAGTATGTATTACAATTTACAATAAGGAGGCATTATGTCACGAATGATGTATGTATGAATCTTAAAATCCGCAAATTAAGTACGTAACAACATGTAATTTATGGAATACAAAATCTGATGTATAAAAATGAGCAAGTAAAAATCATATCAAGCATATTCCGTAAAGGCAAAAGCAAACAGCTTTATGAATTTCATACTTATGAAATTCAAAAAGCTGTCTACTGAGTTATGTCTACAAATAATATACATTAGATAATTAAATTGCCTTGATATTAAGACCTTTCACTTGTTGGATAGATACCTACTATAGACATGATAAAGTTAGAAGAACCCGTTATCTTAATTTAAAGTGGCCATACTAATTTTATGTCGCCTCACATGATAGTTTTGACAAGACAAATCAGCCAGAGATAAAATCTTACAATTCAAAGAGTTCTTTTGATCCTCATAGTTCATAAGAATATCGAAAAAAAACCTCCGTAAGTCGATAAAACACCACATATTCCTTCTTCGCTATCAGTCAAACTTTAAATGAAAAGGAACTGGCAATAAAGACCTGCCAGCTATTTGAAATAAAATTGTGCTACCAAGTCTCACAACAACCCCACATTAACTAAATCCGAAGGGTGGCAACTAACACTAAATTTTAGTTTTGGCAGAAAATTATTTCACAAATAATCAATTAAAATCGCCTATTGAGCAACATGATTGCATGGGGAAGGATCTCGTTATTGATATCTTAATAATGGGGTAAACTGGGCAAATCTGGCCATACGGGCCGATTGATACGGGTCTTCTGTCAAACAAGTTGTGACATAACGGAATCGAAGGGGTTACTTTCAATTCGGTACCAATTATAGTTTATTGGAATTTCTTGGTAACATTTACAAAAGTTACAAAAAGTTCTCAAGTAAAAAAAAGTTTGAAAGCTTGAAATGTATTTTTTTTATGGTTCACCATTCCAGGCCAACATTCAAATCATTTCCTGTCCTTTTCCCACTTGCTTTCTCTTTCTTAAATCGCTAGAACGTTGGCATCAATCGGCATAATTTTAAAGCTTTTGCTGCCGGGAATGGCCCATGTGAAATATTGTAAAAAAGGCACACTACGATGACGTCATCTTGGAAACAATGTAATTGACAGAATGCAGGCTTTTTTTCACCAAATCAATTGATAGTTATAGATACTGATAGTTTAATATCTACCTATTTACTATATGTCGTTAAACTATGGTTTACCATATTAAAATACGTGGTTTTTTAAACTACGCTTTTTGTTTATAGTACCTATTCACTAGTCCATTATACAACATTTCATATAAGCCGTTGTGTTTACATAATTATAAAGTTGATGGCGAATTCTAGACTAGTAACTTAAATAGGTATATTATAATTTTAATAATTGTCTACCTAATCACCTATTTTAAAGAATAGGTATTTCTGCTAAGAATAGTTATGTTTCTGGCCTAAGCTTGGAACATAATAATATTCTCAAATGCTCTTAATTTTTTATGCTCTTATAAAGAATAACTATGGCAAGTTTATCGCCGACAAACGTAATTCCCAAAATAATAATATCCAAGTGCAATAAAAATTACAATGGATCCGGTCGACGCCGTCAGTCTGGCAAAAAGTACCTTTCAAATAACGATTAAAATATTATTTTCGAAATGTACAAACAATAGGGCGAAATCTTTATTTTATTATCAGAAAGGAAATGAATAGATACTGACCATTATTGGGCAGCTTCGGAGAATTTGCCTGTGAAGCTATGAAACAATGGATGGGACGGATCATGGAATTGGGACTTACAACAGTTATTTGCCCGTAACATGTGTATAAATAAAAGAAATTAGTTGCAGGCAAATTCTAATTCTTATTGTTATTGAAATCAATACATGACCGTGATAATAGTAAAATTTTAACTTAAGGGGTATGTAGGTACATAACGTGCACGAAAAAAGTTTATTTATGCAGTTGATTGCAGTATCAAAAGCATTTGAATATTTTATACCCCGACGTTTGAGCATTTCAATATTTTATATCTTGAGCTACTAAATTATAATCGAATATAAGAAAATAATAATTGAAATAACTTTTAATAGAAGACCAGAGTAAAATAATGGCTACAAGATTAACTTTATATTCTTAATATACTTATTATTTCTTTCATAAGTCTCAATACCTACCATTGTTCTGTCCCAAGCCAACATTATCCTCGTCATTATCTGTATAGAAGGTAAAGACTTAAGCAATTAACATTCTTATAGTAGATACGCACCCCTGGTCGTATGGAATTAGAAATGACGTCCTATCGGTAAGCCCTTCATTGTCCTTTTCAGACATCTGGAATGTATTATTTCTGTAGTATTTATTTAATTTATTTTACTATTCCTTGTACTTTTGAACATATAAAACTCCTAATCTGCATCTTTAATAGTAATATGCCAAAATTTTCAAGTTTTCTATATTTTTGTGAATTATATAAACTTAGTGTCTATTTATAGATATCAACGAATAAAATCTCATAATATATTTTTTTATTAAATCGAATCTTTTATTACTATATAAAATTGAGTCCGTAAGCAAAACATTTTAAGTTATTTTTAACAAAAAACCATAAAACGAAGCAAATATATCTATTACTAGCTTTTGCTCGCGGCTTTGCTCACGTTAAGTTCGATTTTTAAACCCCTATTTTACCCCTTTGGGGTTGAATTTTCAAAAATCCTTCCTTGGTGTGCGCCTACGTCATAAAAGGAACCAACTGTAAAAATTTCAGGTTTCTAACTTCAGTAGTTTAGGCTGTGCGTTGATATCTCAGTCAGTCAGTCAGGACATTGAATTTTATATATATAGGTGAGGAGCAGTTAAAGAAAAGATAACATTTTTTGTAGTAAGTAATAAAATTTTGCTATCTTTGTTTCTTTAGAGATCGTTTTTTTATATTGTACAATTCCAAAAACCATAAAAACAAAATGGTTGTACTTAATACTCGTCGGTATTTTGACACGTTATTTTGATATCATTATTTCTTATTACCTAATGCATTAAATGTGAATGAATGAAAAATATATCCGCATATTAAAAAAAATGCTTAAATGATTTTTAGTGTTCGCCATGGTTTACACAGTAAAAGTAATGACATTTTCATATCTTTCTCGCTTCGTAACTCATGATGTGTGTGTTCGACTCATTTGCACTAAGCTGTTGAAACTCGGACATAACCTATATAACTAGAACACATAATAATAAAAACTAATTCTCCTTGCACCATTACAGTTGTAACAATAACAACATTTCCTCTTCCTATTTTAAAATTTATGCGCCAGTAAGAGCCAATAATTTATATTCGATATACAATATATTAAATGGACAGTTTAATGTCGGCTTGACCTTCTCAAATTTAAAGTAGTTATTATGTCCTGTGAATAATTGTAATTTAGATATCTAGAAGTTATGCTTACGAAAGTAGGTACACTTCGGTTTCAATTTGTACGTATATTTAAAGATACACGTTATAATTTATAAATATGTATGGACTATATTTTTTCTGTATATAAATAGTGTTCAAACACTTAATATGTGATGTTATTTGAAGAGTAAATAAAAAATAATTTTACATTAAATGAAATAAATAAAAATAAAATAAATGCATCCTTGGTCAAAATTCCCGCTCTTCCCCTAACATTTGAAAATGTTGCAATAATCAATTTTCAGATTCTCAGGCATATTTTTAAAGGATATTATTATTATTTATTATTCAATAACTTACGAGTTATTAATAAAGAACCAAGTTAAAAATGTGGGGCCACAAAAAAAGCTTAAAAAGTAACCCTGTATAAATCAAGATTAAAAAGCGTCTAATCTTAGCCAGCGCTTACCAGCCAAGTCATCACCATTGCTTTCTAGCAAGCGTGATCGTCACCCAACGCAAGCTTTTTTTTTATTCGATGACAAGTTAGTCTTTGAATGCAATCTCACCTGATGGTAAGTGACGATGCAGTCTAAGATGGTAGCCGGCTAACTTGAAAAAGGTATGGCAGCGTACATTCAACCCTGACCCCTAATCTGCTATGTTGTTATAAAAAAAATATGTCGAATAATTACCCCATAATCTGAAAACAGCATAATCATTCACGGACGTCGATGTACGGAACAACACAAAGAAACTGATCGCATACAAAATCTATCTCTACATCGAAGAGTTCCTCCCTATTTACCTCATAATTGAAAACTCATCCGCAATTACGTATCGCCATTATAATTCAGTTCACACTCTGCGTTTCGCACGGGGTAGGAAGATTTATCGATGTCCAATTTTAATTATCACCCAATAGTCACTAACTGAATAGACATGGAATAGACCCCCAATTTCGAGGACCCCTTAATTACAATCCAATGTTTTTACTCACATCTCAATTTGGGCTATTGTTATCAATCGCTAATTTTAACAAAAATAATCGGGTAAAAATTCCATTAAAGCTAAATAAACCAAATTTTACTATTGCTTCAATTAAATATGAGTTGGAACGTGATTGTTTAATAAAATATTAAAAACAACTTTTGAGAAACTACTGAAGCTTTTTATAAAGCTGCAAATTAATTCAGCGAACCCGGAATTTCATCCAAGATTACATTTAAAGCCCTGGCATGTTCTTATGCTCAACATCCTTACTAAAAACCATACCTACATTATTGAAATGAAAAAATTCGATTGCAGCGACCTACATATCCCACTTAATTGCTAAAGAAACGTGCAAAACCTCATTACATTTTGTTTTTAGTGACAGTGTTCCAGAGTTCAGGTGAGTATGAAAAAAAATAACGAATTGCAGGCCTACAGCTATGAACATTAAGTGTAAAGAGCATCCAGTTGTCAACAACTCTAGAAAAAAAAAAGAGTTCAACAGGACAATATCAATAACCCCACGATGCACAGTAAAAAACGCCACGCCACGATGGCCAACATCACTCATGGCGCACATTTCACAATAATTAAAGCACAGTGTAAAACACCTATAAACTGCTAGTAAAGAGTTAATGGACTGGCTTCATTACCACGCCACGCCCTCCCGCTAGGTGGCGCGCCCGCTTGTTTTATTGCCATTCATTCCGATCAAATGATTGATTGCACGATATCAGTTTTAATGATCATTTCTAATAGGAACCATTTCGCACCATTCCAATTTCAAATTGGAATTAGAATGTCCGTTTCATAATTTTCGAACAAGAATATGGAATTCATACCTATCTACTAACAATAATTTTGTTTAGGTTTCAAATTTAAGAGAAATGATCTACCTACCACTATTTTTAATAATTTCAATTTGAAATGAATATTTCATTTTCAGAATGAATATTTTAAAATGAAATTTAATATTTACCTACTGACAGTAAACTTTGTTGCAATATCAACAAAGTTTACTGTCAGCTCTTCTCAGTAGAATCTTCTTTCCGAACCGGTGGTAGTCTTAATTTTTAAATAATCTCAGGTTGGCCAACATGAAATAAATAATATGTATGTAATTCCGAATTTGAAAAATTGAATTAAACAGCCCCACTTTTTTCAAGAAATAACAATCAACGTCGTAATTAAACCACGAAATGTTTCGAAAATAGAAAGAATAGTGCGCGTTGTTACCTACTTGTTATTGTTTACACTGGAAAATCAAGAATCACAGATATTTTATGTGCGGAGAGATGCGTTCCGTTCTCGCCTCACGGAGTGGAGATAAATTATTGAAATTGATATAACAATGGATAACGATACAAAGTGTTTCACAGTTGGGAAGGTCGTAAAGAGGAAACGTTGCAGGCCGCGCTTTAGGATTGCCGCTGTCTAAACAAATCTAGCGCTCTGTGCCGCGCAGCGGTAAGCGCTTGCAGCGGACAGGAAACAGCGCTTTTTTTTCATCACACTATATAAAGGCGAGAGTTTGTATGTGTGTATATGTTTGTTACTCTTCACGTCACAACGAATGAACCGATTTGGCTGAAATTTAGATTGGAGATAGTGCTCCAGCTCTCATCCAGTGTTAGCACATAGGTGACATAGGCTACATTTTATGCCGAAAAATTAAAGAGTTTCCGCGGGAATTGGTAAAAAAATAAATCCACGCGGACGAAATCAAAATGATTCTAATAAAATTTAATTATCAAAAGTAAATTTTTTTTTAAAAGAGCAACTGCTGAGTTTCTTACCTGCTCTTCTCAGCAGAATCTGCATTCCGAACCGGTGGTAGATTTATGACGTGTAATAAGAGCTACAAATTGGCCTACATGAAATAAATAGATTTTGAATTTGAATATCTCTTATCTCTTAATGATGGCGTGTATAAACCGATTAGGGGTAGTTATGGGTTTAATTTCGTCACTTGCCTTAGGTGAGAACCGCTGTTGACATCGAATTAAAAAAAGAACTAGATACCTATTACCTACTAAGCTCGTGATCTGTACTAGAGCTCAACAATACAATTAAAACTATCAAAGTCAGTTATTTTAGGAGTTTGGAAATCTGAACCACCGTTATACGTTCAAGGATTCGGATTAATTGGCCTGAGTACGAGTGATACAAAAACAAAGGATATAAGTAGTTGTCATAACAACTCTTATAGCAATTTATTTGTTCTAACAATTGTAGATCGGCAGTAGCTTACGTTAAGCTCATTAAGCGACTTCCCCGAAGCTCGATGGATCCCCGATCAAAGGGCTTTGATTGTTTTCCCTGCGACCGGCGGATTCCGTGTATTATAAGACGTTTAGGGGCTTCGTACAAGCTCCATATTGTCGTTTTCCACGTAAGTCTACTTAGTGCTTATTGTAAATCTTTTTAAGACTTGTATGAAAATGTTATATTTTTAACGAGTAAAGCTCAAGGCACATTGTGATGTTGACGTAGTGACGCGACGCATCCTTTCTAACATGTTACAAAGTAGGTACGAGTATAATTATGTGTGCTACGTACCTACGAGCAAATTGTCTACGAAGATGATGTCGCTGAAAAACGCGTTCTTTTCTTTAAAACTTTGAATCTTCCCAACGCTTCGTCTTCTCTACCAATACATAATTATGGTAAAATCAAAGGTGGTAAGTAATTATTTTTTTAATTCTAATTGTAATTTAAACTAATTCTAAGTTAATTATTATAAAAAACGCACACACAAATCTTTTAACAAGTAATTAAATGGTGTTGCATTTACGTATTTTTATCAGAGAATACCAAGAAGGTACCAACCATATCTATTAGCACTATTCTCTTATTCACCAGATTGTACTATGTAGGTACCTACTGCTTTAAATTGTCAGTTCCTGTGAGTGATAGATACCTATCACCTAGTTTCTCAAAACCAAATTGAACTCAATATTGACTTTTGAATTTTGGCAAACGTGCTAAGTTAAAAAAAGTTGCCTATCGGCAAATACAAATAAAGTTCAAGTTACACCAAGCAAAAAAAGCGGCGCCCTATCGCTCGGTCAAGCGTGCTCGAGGAATAAAGCCGAACGCCCAACACATAGGCGAATGTGGATCGAATCAGGGGTCATAAAAACATATTGTCGCACCACCACAAAGCATGCCGACGCGAAGGCCGACCTAATAAACAATTACGCTTATAAATATACAGTAAAATTGCTGTTCGGCGTTTTATCGAGCGGATCGTTGCCGGGTCGTGTGCATGCCGCTTAATAAAACACTATTGTTTTATTCCGAGGGCTGGCAAAATTAATTTCTCAAGTTGCTACTAAGGTAAAGAATCCTTATTACTTACATACATTGAAAGAAGTAGGTATGTAGAGAAGCAACATTCACTTTCAGTAGAAATACATCTAGTTTTTACATCTATTATAGTACGTTTATCTCACGAAGTTACAGGCGCTTTACTTGTGGTTACGTCGTGTACACGCACGCACGAAAAGATCATACGAAAGATCATTTCACGAGGGCTCGTGGCTCATGGTTGTGTGTGTGTCGTATTTGTATAAGTGTGAGCGAGAGCTTGCTCGCGCCTGACCACTTCGACCTGATAGGCTCCTGACAAGCACGCACACTTACGCAATGTCATGCACATTGCGTAAGGGTGCGTGCGTGCGTGCACACGATGTAACCACTATACTTAGCGTATAGCGTCGTGCTTTTCAGATGTTGTAGTGTAATGAAATCAGTTCTTTTGTATCAAATATTGGGAATTAGGTCACTACTCACTGTGTTGTGTGTAAGAAAATTTATAAAAATGTTTGCTTTAGGCAAATGTGTGTAAATTATAATGTTTGAATATGAAATTGTAACATGTTATTCATAGGTTCAGAATTGTACTAAGCAGGCGTCCTAACGCGTAATATTCAGGAGATACGAACAATAATAAAATTTCAGGCTCCCCGCCGCAAGCAAAAAACGTAAATTTAAGAGGGTACTCTAGTGGGCCTTTCTCCATACAAACGTATTCTGCTGTTTTCTTCGTGGATAATGCCTCTAGAGCAATGATTTTTTTCCAAAAAATCTAGGTCTAATTAATACGTGCCCCTATGTTTTTCTTTTTTTAAAAACATTATCATTAAAAAAAATATGACAATCCAAAAACCCGAAAAAATCCCTCGATTTTACCGCCATGTTCAAACGACTATCAGACAAATTTGATAAGTTTTTAACAAAAAAGAAAAACATAGAAGCATAGATATACTCTTCCTCTAAATTTTGATATAAGAATATTTGAGATTTGTCCAGTTTTGAAGAAGGAAACAGCAGAATACGAAACGTCTTTTGGTCAAGGTTTTTGTAGGTAAAATCAGCCCGAGCTGCAGTTGTCCCTTTCGTACTTTACGGGGGTAGGGTGGAGGTGAGGGAGGGTAAGGCTTACATGTACACTAATAGGGAAGTGACAATTGTCGATATTTTTATCGATACTCTAGTGATGTACTCTGATGTCGATATATTTACACAATACAATGATTATTTTATTTATTACTAGCGGACACCCGTGACTTCATCCGCGTTCCTAAATCACCACAGTTTAGGTTGGCAGAACCCCTTTAGCATCAGGATTAAGGAGTTGGATCCTGGAATTTAACGATGTCTTTACTTGGTCCCTACAATAACTATTCATAATAATCAACAATTCCTAAATCCCCACAGTTTAGGGAAGCAGTACCCCTGCAGCATCAGGATTGAAGAGTTGGAACCCGAAGTTCTTATGGGACCATCTCGCAAAGTTTTTGTGTCGATTAAAAAAAGATTCACGCAAATCGGTTAAGAAATCACGGAGATATCGATATACAGAGGTAGAAAACACAACTCCTCCTTTTTCGAAAGTCGGTTAAAAAAGTAGCCTATACTATGCCCGATAATATCAGCTATCTACCAGTGAAAGTCCCGTCAAAATCGGTTCGGCCAGTCCCGAGATTAGTGGCAACAAACAGACAGACAGACAACAATTTTAAAAATTGTTGTCTTGGTATAAGTACCGTATTTACTTTCGTATGCAGTTAGTAAAAAGCGGCCAAGTGCGAGTCGGACTCGCCCATGAAGGGTTCCGCAGCAGCAATTGTGGTTTACTATTTATGACGTATTAAAAAAAACTACTTACTAGATCTCGTTCAAACTAATTTTCGGTGGAAGTTTGCATGGTAATGTACATCATATATTTTTTTTAGTTTTATCATTCTCTTATTTTAGAAGTTACAGGGGATGGACACACACATTCTACCACTTTGGAAGTGTCTCTCGCGCAAACTATTCAGTTTAGAAAAAAATGATATCACCCTACAGGATTGAGGAGGATGACCTGGAGCTCTATGATCTAGTAGCAAGCATACCAATTCGTAAACGACAGTTCCTAAAGCTTTTAGGGAGAAAGTACGCCTGCAGCATCAGGTTTGAGGAGTTGAAGGTAACAATTTTTAAGGGCCCATTCAAAAAAAATCGCGTGAATCGGTCCAGAAACCCCGGAGTAATCGGTGAACATACCTACATAGTAAAAAAAAGATACCGACCGAATTGATAACCACCTCCTTTTTGAAGGTCGGTTCAAAATAGGGCTATCCATTATGGTTTACGATAGTGTGTTATGCCAGCTTAAAATGAGCCGTACATTCAAAGTTTCCTGTACGTAACGGGGTTCAAGTTATTTGGACCTATTACTGAGCATTGTGAAGTCTATAATTTCTGAACTACTAAACTGACGACCTTGAAATAATTACAGAACAATCATTGCAGTATGTTCTTTCTAATAAAAAATGAATGAATGAAATCGGAGTACACGTTAATGAATTACAATGAAATACACATTTTCACTTTCATCCCCTCTCCCAAGGGAACCGTGATGAATTTCGGGATAAAAAGTATCCTATATTTTACCTCGTAGTATGAACTTAAATTATGTTACGTTTCATTTAAATCCGTCCAGTAGTTTCAGTGTGATGCGCGGCCAAGATACAGACAGACGAAAAATTAAAAAAAAAAATTGTTTTGGGCTCAGTATCAATAGTAAAGCATCATCCGATTCAAAGTTTCAAAATATATTTATTCACCCGCAGGCGGCTGGCGGGTGAATGTTACGGGCATGGGAGGGGCGAGGGCTCGCGCACACAAATACACTACTCGTACACATGGATAACTCCTGTTGGTCGGGCGCAGCGCGACGGCGATATTTTCTTCAAATACCTATTTTTCAAATTCCTTGGGACTAGAGTACCGTCTTAAAATGAGAACAGGAAGTGATAACCCGCGGGTCGCCTGCGCCGGCGCACCCCGCCTTCGCTTCACTCACACTCACACTAACATATTCGCTTGGAGATCGTAAAATTACATGTGCTTCGGATTGTGTTAAAACATGTTCGATTGAGTAAGTAGCTTGATAAATGCTTTGACTATGATCTGTGTTCTTGGATTTTTTTAAAAAAGAATATTAGCCAAGCTAAAGTTGACTAATATCCTCCTTTGTCTTCTCCAAATAAGATGAAAGCTTGTGCTTGTGGGTACGACAATAGTGCAACGGATGGGATTCGCGCCTGCGCCCTTTCAGTTTTCAGTCCGCACCTTTAGCCGTTGGACTATTGAGGATTCATTAAATGATTATGATCTATGTTGCATTTTATTTGAATTAAACACGTTTTCGTTCTTTCACGACACGTCATGACGTAGTACCTGGACAAAAAGCAAAGTTAATGCTGCCTACTGCCTAGTAGTCTATTACTTCCATTATTTTGTGCTATAAACACAAGCGATTTTTTTTTCATAAACGATGAAAATAAATATCAAGCAACTAAAGACTAAAGGATGATATTGGCTTCATAGAACGGCTACCAAAACGACGAATAGATATGCGTGACAGTGACTACACTCTACGAAGCCGAGGTAGAATTAATGGTAGAATGTCTCTTGGACTCTATTGTTTACCTATTGAAGTTTCATTTTCCAGAGTTTACCTACCTAACGGTAGAGGTTTCCTTGACGTCATGTTTTATTGATTGATTTCTAAAGAAACTTTAATTAAATAGTACGTAAAGCCAATGTAATGCAAACATTTATATTATATGATCAAACGAACTTGCAAAGTGAAGTTCGATCGATATTATATGAGTACGCTTCATTCGAAGATATAATAACATGTAGTCCTTTTAGCGTACAGGCAACATTTCGCACATTTATAAGTAGGTAGTTTAAGATTTTTATTTCTTGTGGGTAGGCTCTGCGACAAGTCGTCATTCTTTAGAGTAAGATTATAACCACAAGAACCAAAATTTTCTTTATAAGGGTTCGGGTGGGAGGGAGTCTATATCTTCGAATGAAGCGTACTCATATAATATCGATCGAACTTCACTTTGCAAGTTCGTTTGATCATATATTATATTTCGTCGCTTCATTCTTCAGATATAATAACATGTAGATGTTCAGAGAGGAAAATTTTGTAAAAGTGAAAAAATTAGTTCAGCTAAACAAATCATATTAATCATAAACAGATTATTAAAAAATAATAATAATAGTCTGTAATGAAAATCAGACAGTCAGCAGTCTATCTAATAGTATATTGTGCTGTTTTCTCCAACCACACCTAAACCATCCCTTAAGTAAGGGACACGTTTTATGTAGGCAGTTCCTAAGTACAATGCCCTTACCCAAAAACATTTCCACTTTTAGATGATTTATAAAAGTTCATGAAAATGAATTTAACAAAAAAGCGTCACCTAACTTGACTTAGGTAGCCTATAAGGGAATGTTGGTAAAACAATTGTGGCTGGATTTAACGTATGGGATTTATCTCATGTAAGATATCAGCTGATCCTTTGGAAATAAAACGTTTAGGTACCTACGTAAACGTATATAAAATATCTATATATGTATATATTATTTTTTATTCTTAGCCAGCAAACGAGCAGGCGGAAAACCCGATGTTAAGTGATTACCGCCGCCCATGAACATTTGTAGCACCAGAGCACCACCAATGCATTGCCGGTTTTCTAGGAATTTGCTATTAACTAAGAAAGTTCTAGCCCAGGTTTACATGAGCCTATATCTGAAGCTTTAATGACATCGGCAATAGATATTAAGTTCATTTATCTCTTACTTGATATTTGGAATCGTAATCAATGATAATATGGTGGGCAAGGCCAATAAAATGATCAACTTTTTAGTGAATTCCAAAGTCAAATTACATACTCTTATTTAGATATTAGAATACCTATTTGCAAATTAATTAAGCACTACATTTGAATCTCAATTCCCACGTATTACCCACTTGGGAAAGATAGGTTTATTTTTGAAAACATCTATATTTTTGAAGGCCCTTGACGTTCATTATTTTTGCCTTATTTCAAATTTCAAATTATGGATAAAACTGAACGGTGATTAATATGAGGAACCTCTACTTAAATAATTGATTTACTAGAATGTTTATCATTTAACAAACTCAAATAGGTATCATACGGATGTAAATATTTAGTATGAAACTAATGTTTTAAAAGGTTTAGATTCCAAGTATATTTTTAATTTATATGTGGTTTGGTATCGCAGTGTACTAGTTCCTATAGTTTAAAGATTGGAATTTACCTACTGGAACTATTCGGCAAGGCTGCAAGATATTGCAATATTTGCTGAAGGATGTACTCGCTGCCAAGTGATACCTTGTCAGATAATACACTCGCCATCGGGCCAAAACACTGGTAGAAAATTTCCTTAAAATTAGAGGAAAGATTCCGCAAGAGATCCTACATACATATAATAATATACATTATAATACAATGCTCATAGCCTGGATGGCCCACTTTGGAGGTGCTAAAATGGTGCGGACCTATCAACACAAAGGGCGAACTATTGTTTTTAAAAAGGAATAGTTTTTTGAGGTGGTTTACAATTAGGTACTATCATAATCACGGCAAGTTATAAATAAACTAATACATTTTTGATTTGAGTTTTCAAATTGAATTCAATGTCGTAAACCGAAAAAGGAAAAACACAGTTACCAACTTGGAAACTAGAACTGAACTTGGTTACACGTGGAATACAGCTTGATTTAATCATTTTACACTGACTTTAATGTAAAGAAAAAAAAACTATATATCTTATTTTATTTTAAAAACATCCGCGTTATGAGAGAATTTCTTTTCAAAGAAATGTAGGAAAGTATTAATTGCATTTTGTCTTTACTCACGAAGCAATTTTCGGCTTCGCCTACCCTTATAACAATAAATCTACGAGGATATGTAATGGAGTGTAATTCCCAGCGAATATCGATATTTTTGCAATTATAATAAAATTATAATATTCAGTAGCAGTAAATTATAATATTTCACATTTTTCTCACTAAACCTAAATTTTTCGAGAAATATAATTTAAGATGTGGGTATGGTAGGAACTCCACCAATTTTTGCTTCTGTAGACAACTGCCATCCATAGTGTGTATAGTGTTCTAAGCAAAAAATAAATAAATAAAATATATGGCAATGATCACACTTATCAGCAAAAAACTAAGCTGAAGAATGAATACTGCAAGTATTTTAATAATACAATTGAGGAGTTAGCGAACAAAAGGTCACAATTCCATTTTTGACTTAAGTCATCAATTTTTTTATTTTTTTTTTACACTTGCAAAACTTAATTGCATCAAATAAACTGGTAATTGTGTTCCCATATAAATAATTAAACATAAATTGCCAGAGCAATCTCCTTAGAGAAATAATTATGTGCAGTAGGTACAAAAGTTTTTGACATTCGAGACTAAATGTCTTCGTATTTAATAAGAACAATAATTAAAATTTATTTTTAAACCTCTATAAATTATTATTTTCCTGCAAGAGAAAATATGACATTTCCAAACTAATGCCAACAAAAGGTTACAATTCCGGAAACTTCCAACAAAACATTACTTTTCCAAATTTTATATATATTGAAAATCGTCCATATTAAATCTTATATTTGAAAGTTTTCTAAAATGTAATCAGTACCAAATTTATGTGATAATTAGTTGATTACGTTCATCATGATTCCAAGAACAACCGATTATTTCTCCCAGCAAGAGGAAGAAGCATAGAAATCAGTTTAGATGTGAAGTCTTTTGTTTTGTATTTTTTTTTTTTTTTTTATAATATAATATGTACTTGATAATTTTTATCACGTGTCTTAGGTTAGATAAAATATTCATTATTTGAATAAAATCGACTACGAGCAACAAAGACAAAAATACGTATTGTTAAAAAGTAAATTACCAGGAAACGAGCTTTTGGATTAATCCCTGCTTTATAGATCCATCTCCAAAGATGGGTTCCCTTTAGTTCGCTTAGTCTGACAATTCAGCTGATGTCTTCGAATTCAGTTGCTATAGCCATAAACAACGGTGATGGTGTCTCGACACCGCAGGCTTCGGTTTCCTCAGATGAAAGTTAGCGATTCACGGTGTTCACAACCAATAACATGTACCACAGAATGCGCCAAACACGCCAGAGACCACGAGAAGGAATCATTCATCATGCATTTATTGTTCAACTTGATCGGAAGAGAAAAATAACTGTTGATGTCTCGTATTAAATCATGTCATATCTGGCTATTGGTTAATATCGCGTATTGACTCGAAGCTCTAAAAAACATTTACAGCCTAATATCCCGTATTAGATCATGTTATATTTTTCTGTTGGTCAATATCCCGTATTGACTCGAAGCTTTATAAAACGTTTATACAGATACATTTACACAATACACCAGATTTTTATGATATCACTATTCGTGCTAGGCGGGTATGGAGAAAAATCTTTTAGAAGGTAGTTAATAAGTACAAACCTTCACTAAATAATTCACAGTAATGGCGTTTTACAGCCTTTTAAAAAGAAATCTGCAGTCATTCTGCATCATTGAAATCATTACTACCCGCGTCTTGCGGGTACGAATAAAAACATTCTTAAGGTACTCGTATGAACGCAAACCTTCACTACACCATTTATAATAATGATGTTTTCTTCATATTTCTTGTTTTTTCAAGCCACTTTCAATTTCTTTCAAGCCACTTACGCTCTCTGTAGAGTATTTAATTGTCACTGCACTTGAAGAAATATTATTTTAAAAATTAAAAAATGTTACTATGTGCGTGGACGTGCGCGCTCGAAAAACAAATGAAGCTTGGAGCGCGATGGTCATACGAATGTACAATTAAAGATTCGGAAACACGTGTTAACCCGCAGTTAACCGCCAGAAAAGCTTACAGATATATTTACATGTTAGGTTAGGCCGACCCGCGCTCGACCATTGATTTTTAGCGTCTCGCTTGTCCTTCGTGTTTACCCGCAGTAAACTCCCAGGAAAGCCTACTAGACACACTTTACGCACAATAAAGAAACACAAACGCGCTTAAGCATCGGGTTGATTTTTAGCGTCTCACTTGTCCTTCGTGTTAACTCGCAGTTAACCCCCAGGAAAGCCTACTAGACACTTTATGCACATCAAAGAATCACACACGCGCTCAACCATGTCGGGTTGATTTTTAGCGTCTCGCTTGTCCTTCGTGTTAACTCGCAGTTAACCCCCAGGAAAGCCTACTAGACACTTTACGCACATCAAATAAGCACATATGCGCTCAACCATTGGTTTGATTTTTAGCGTCTCGCTTGTCCTTCGTGTTAACTCGCAGTTAACCCCCAGGAAAGCCTACTAGACACTTTACGCATATCAAATAATCACACACGCGCTCAACCATTGGGTTGATTTTTAGCGTCTCGCTTGTCCTTCATGTTAACTCGCAGTTAACCCCCAGGAAAGCCTACCAGACACTTTACGCGCATCAAAGAATCACACACTGTAACGTATTGTTAAAGTGCTTACCCGTGCACATTTTCTTCGGATTCCGACGATGAGTACATGATTATGCGTCGATGATTTTCTCATTTATTTATTTATTTAATTGTTTTTTTTTTTTTTTTTCACTGTAATATTTTCTTTTTCACTGTAATATTTTTATTTTTTCACTGTAATATTTTATTTTTCCTCAGCACTTCGTTTAGAAGCGTGCGCTTGTTGCCTCGCACGGAAAAAGAATGGCGACTTGTCGCAGAGCCTACCCACAAGAAATAAAAATCTTAAACTACCTACTTATAAATGTGCGAAATGTTGCCTGTACGCTAAAAGGACTACATGTTATTATATCTGAAGAATGAAGCGACGAAATATAATTTGCATTAGCAAGAAAAAGCATACCTACTTAATTATATTTGAATAACAACTTCCTCCGAGATCCCAAAATTGAAACCAACATTTGGTTGAGTTTTTGCTTTCAAAACATTCCAATAAAATGTTTATCACCCGGTGCATGCATGCACATGTGAGCCTACGTCGAAGATTATTCCAAAATCTCCAGATTGCCACCCCGGGCAAAAAATAAATAAATCCAGGGCAAAAAATCACCCGATCCTCGAGATTACGAGCCCCTTGAAATACAGCTTACAGTTATTTATCGGCGCGGATTCTGTAAGGTTATGAAGGATGTTCGTTAAACTTGCATTAAGTTGAGGCTGTTAATATTTTTAGAAATATTATAAACAGTTTATAGCTGTTTCACGTTATCAATTCTTGAGAAGTATCACCAGAAATATCGTTACTCGTTAGGTTAGGTCAGGGACAATTAAAATAAGAGCTATAAAGCACTATATGCAACGGCAATATGCTCTTCGAAGTGTCATTTTGATTAGGTATTGAAAACAGTATGGACATCGGTCAGTTACAGCAAATAAACTAAAAACTTATGAATTCGACATAATATATCGAATTGGATGGGTTACTTACGTCAACGATAAGTCATTTTCAGCAAGACCGACTTCGGAGTATAGTCGCGTTCGCGTTAGAACGACGAGCTCGCATATAATAAAGAGAGTGTCGCGCATCGATTTCAATCCGACTTCAACAAACGTTTACAAACTATAATTATTTAGTTTGAAGTCGGTTTTTTGAAAAGAATTTTTACGTTAATATGCTTTTGGATAAATAAAATATAATAATTAATATTAGAAGTCGGTTAATTATATGTAGATTTTAATTTAACGAATAAACACCCAAGCGGGGCAACAATAACGTGGCGCGACATAAACACTATAAACATCCATGTCCTTGATACTACTGAGGGTGCTATTTATACGCGGCAGATGCTCCCCGTGCCCGTGCGGGGCTATTTCAGGCGCCCTCCCTTCTGGACCATCCCTGATCTAATCCTTGCGTTGCCCTCGCGTAATACGAAACTGGCATCGCGCAACGTTTTTATGGCGACGTGTGCTGTCTATTTGTTAAGTTTGCAGATGCAATGCGTTTAGCTACAGTTGAAATAAAAATCTTTTATATTAAATATATAAAAGGAAAAGGCGATTGACTGACTGACTGACCTATCATCGCACAGCTCAAACCACTGGACAGATCCGGCTGGGCATTCAGGTAGCCTATATGCTGAAAGGATTTTTGAAAATTCGATCCCTAAGGGGACAAAAGATAGTTCTCATATAAGTGGGTACTGTAATTAAAATTAATTCGGATTTATAAAAAAAATTAGCTTTTGTCAGCGGCATTTCTCACGTTAAATTTGAATTTTCAAACCCCTATTTAACTACCTCTTGGATTGAATTTTCAAAAATCTTTTCATAGCGGATGCCTACGTTATAATAGTTGTCTGTATGCCAAATTTCAGCCCGATCCATCCAGTGATTTGAGCTGTGCATCAGTCAAACAGTCAGTCACCTTTTCCTTTTATTTTACCCTGATATTATAAAGGCAAAAGTTTATAGGTACGTGTGTATGTGTGTATGTTTGTTACTCCTTCACGTCAGTAAGAATGAACCGATTTGTCTGAGAATGGAGATATCCATGATTAACACATAGACATACAACATAATAAAAATAATTTTTAACACAGGCAACATCGAAATCGAAAGGCAAATTCGAAAGCACTTTGTAAAAGTTTATTTGAATGAAAAATTATTCTATTCTATTTTATCACGTGCAATTCAGCAAATCTGATATTCAGAGTTGCATTGAGTGATATTTATAGAAGTTGCATAGAGTGCATCGTTGCGGGATGACAGTCGGCAGTCACGTCACCGGAGACGTTAATGTGCGCTGAGGCGATACACATGGCGAGATATCGGATTAGAGTGGCCATTTTGAAAATCAAATATAATTAATATTAATATAATTAACTTGCTTTTGCCCCTATTTTATCCCCTTAGAGGTTGAATTTTCAAAAATCCTTTCTTAGCGGATGCCTACATCATAATAGCTATCTGTATGCCAAATGTCATCCCGATCCGTCCAGTGGTTTGAGCTTTACCTTGATAGATCAGTCAGTCAGTAGGTTACCTTTTCCTTTTATTTAGATTTTGTACGTATTCAATTAAGTTTTAATGTACCGAAAGAATGAAATATAGTTTGAGGAAGCAATGGTCGTCCCAAGGTGTTAGAGTGGCGACCCCGCACCGGAACGCGCAGTCTTGACAGATTCCCCACTCTTCTGACATCAGAAGCGTTGCAGGGAATCGCTGGGTACGGGTGACAGTTCAAAGACTGATGCCGCTAGAGTCTAGAAGTCTATGCAAGAAACATTTGTCCAGCAGTGGACGTAAATTATGGGTTGATAAAGATGGTGATGAAACAGGAATACCCAATTTTGATTATATTAATCACCATGTTTACAATCTACCATGTTTGCATGCTAGTGAAACAATATAGTATGTCGCATATTTTTAGTGAAACCAGGATGTTGATCAAACTCCCAGGGTTTCGGAAGAAAACCGAATTATTATAAAATTGATGCTGTAAATATTCAGTTTTGTAAATTTTAATTTCGTTAATTAATTTTGTTTATTATTATTGGAACGAAATCTTTAACTAATAATAAGGAGTTATGAAAGAACGATGACTGAAATAATGATTTGAATAACAAATTATAAACGAAGATTAAAACATTGTTTTAATTTATACACAGAACTGTAAAAGAAACAGTGTGATCTTGAAAAACTCGCTAAACACGAATATTTCTAGAAACAAAAGCATTAATGCAAGTTTTTATCCAATCTTCCATTCTGTAATTTATTAACTCAACAATAAACAAGATAATCATTAAGATTTTGTTGTTTATAGTTAAATCATGTACAGATAATAATAGTTTTGAAGTGCAGTATTCGTCATTATTTAACAATGTAAATTTAATTACCTTTAAGTACCTACTACTTACATAGTGTACCACATCCAATAAGTGTTATCTACATAAAAATATATATTACGTAGGTATTACAATACTACGCATATATATACTATGTATTACCGATTTAATTTTGGCTAAATAACTTTTATGCATTTACGTAAGAAATCTACCCTTTTACCCGACTTAAAAGTTTCTTATGACTTTCTTAAGGCAGTTGTTTATGCCCGTAAAAAGTTATGTTTTATCAGTAGTTAGTCAGTTTGTTAGTCAGTACTAACAATACTGACTAACAAGCAACGCAAAGCCGAAGCGCAAAACAAAAGAAATATTCCTTAATTAGGTAAACTAGAAGCTTTAAGGAGGGCGAAAAGAAAGGGTTAAGAATTGTTTTGTTAAATAACGCGGACTAAGCCATGGGCATCAGCTAGTATTATGTACTATAATTATCTATATAGGTGATGAACAAATAAAATAGCACATTCGCTCCTAGCCAGTTTATTTCATTAATAACGACTATTCAAATATTACGTGCGACATAACATTTGTCGATTTATTGTAGTGATAATCATAAAAGGGTATTACAATGTTTGCCCGTGTGGGTGACGTTAGCTTTAAAATCAACGTGCATGTAATGACTTATGTAGATACCTACCTGTTTGTGTTATACTTATTTGTTGTAGACATATAACATACCTACATACATATATGTGATTTCTTATCGAGATCTTTTAAACTAACTTCCCACTACATGTACCTAACTGTAGTGTAACTGTAGTGTAACCTAACCTAGTATTTACTACGCAATCTAATTTTTTCAATAAACCAAATTGTTAATTAAATATTATTTTGCACCTATGCAATTTTTAGGGTTCCTATTAATAAGCCTCTACTGTCCGTCCGTCCGTCCGTCCGTCCGTCCGTCCATCCGTCTCCGTCTGTCAGCGGGCTGTATCTCATGATCCATTATAAGTAGAGAGGTGAACTTTTTAGAAAATATGTATTTCTGTTGCTGCTATAACAACAAATAATAAAAATACAAATAAATGAAGAATAAGAACGCGTTTTATTTTTTCGTTACGGAAAAATAAAACACGTTCTGTAGTGTTATATATAGGATGGTTTCTATTAGCAGATCTGGCTCTATAGTGTTTTACTGAATTTTATATCGGACTACAACATAACGCATAACCGCATGCAAACCCCCCGTGCTCGTCTGCCAGAAATAGCCAGTCAGCTGGGGTGCGTCGGCAATGCGATTAAACGCAATCATCGCTGCCAGATAATATTAATTACTAGCTTTTTTTCCGCGACTTCGTCTGCGTGGAGCTTGTGGAGTTAGGTTCTTAAAAGTCCTGCCGGAACCCTCCGATATAAAAGGATAAAAGGTAGCCTATGTCACGCTTTAAATCCTCAATTATGCAAAAAAAAACACGTCGATCCGTTGCTTTGGTGCTGCGTGATTGAAGGACAAACCATTAAACAAAACCACATAAAGCCGCAAAAATCATAGCTAAGAATAACCTCGGTAACGTCAATTTTCAAACAGAGAAAACTGAATCAAAATCGGTCCATTCGTTAGGGAACTGCGACGGAACAGATACATAGATACACCCACATATAGACGGATACACAAGACAAACAGACACACAAATACACCCGTCAAACTTCTAACACTCCTCTCTTTTCGTCGAGACAAAAACACATCTTTTTTTTATTTTTTATTCGATGACAAGATAGCCCTTGACTGCGATCTTACCTGATGGTAAGTGACGATACAGTCTAAGATGGTAGCGGACTAACTTGGAAGGGGTATAGCAGTGTAAATTCAACCCATACCCCTTATCGGTTTCTACACGCCATCGTGCCGGAACGCTAAATCGCTTGGCGGCACGTCTTTGACGGTAGGGTGGTTACTAGCCACGGCCAAAGCCTCCCACCAGACCAAACCAGAGACAATTTAGAAATTATAAATTCCTAAACTGCCCCCGCCGGGAATCGAACCCGAGACCTCCCAGTTATAAGACCACAGCGCTCACCACTGCGCCAGGGAGGTCGTCAAAATTTTCAAGGAATTTTCCAAATTGAGTCACATCGGTCGTCAAAGCTTCAATCGTTATTTTATCTACATCGAAGCCTCTAGCTACAGATAAAGCTACAATAACGTCGCGCTGTTCCAACGCAATTAGTTATGTTCTCGTCCAAATGACATTATATTTCGATGCTACGTTCTCGAGATTAAAATATATTACACTTGTAGTTCCACTTTCCAATGTCGCCATTAATGCACATAGTTTAGAGAATAACCTCTAAAAAAAAAGAAAATATTTGTGTAGACAGATAGTTCAGTTTCAGTTGACATACTCTTTGGTCGTCATTCACATTTTAGTGCATGCATATTCCATCGGCAGAAAACAGCATAGCTGATGCTGAGTCAAGACTTATGCATCCTCACTTAGAGTGGGAACTCTCGGACGTGCCATTACATTCATCAGAGGGTTACCCTGGTTGCTGGAATATTGTGCGGCAGTCGTTATGGAGTAGAAGCATCCCACCGTCGTCTAATTAAGATTATGCTGGCGTCATTCGTAGATAACTCCATAAAACAATACGATACTTGTTTAAAGAAGTGGTATTTAATTTTTGCATTGCCAATCATTTAATTATGGCTTCAATACTTAATATCAATTATTTTTAACTAATTTTTTCACGCTGGAGCTCAATACGGATCTTTAAATAACTGCGGATCGGCTCTCTCTCTTTTCAAAGGGGTTTTTAGGATCCGTCCCCCTTTACCTAAATACGACACTATGTGGGATACTTCTTTAGTTATAGATAATTTAGCTAACTGGGCACCTAATGAAAATTTATCGCTTGGGAAAATTTGTAAGAAGTTGATTACCTTGTTGGTCTTGTTACGGCTCATAGGGTCCAAACTCTTTCAAAGATTAATGTTAACAACATTGGTATTTCGGTGAATGAGATTTCAATTAAAATACCTGTGTTATTTAAGACATCTCGAGTCTTACAACCTTTACAACCAGTGTAGTAATACCCCTTTTTTTTTCGTGAAAGGCCTGAAATTTGTCCAGCTAAATTATTGATTGGTTATTTACATTTAACTAGAACTTTGCGTAACAATCACAATTTTCTTTTCATAAGTTTTAAAAAAACCACATAATAAAGTTTGAGCTCAAAACTCTAGGGTAGATAGATAAAGGAGACCTTAGGGGCTAGTGGAATTGATGTATCTCAGTTTTCAGCGCATAGCATTCGACACGCTACTAGTACCTCTAAGTAGAGGTGGTTAATATATCACTTAGCAACCTATTACAGCATGCTATCTTTCCATAGCACACAGCCAGTGCTACATACGTAGGCGCGGTGGTGCTACGATGCTATAAATATCACGCGCTGTAGGCGGTGTAGCACATTGCGCGTAGCAGCGGCGCTGAGGCAGTTAGCAGATGGATTTATCGCAACTCGCAATAAACATGCTATGTGATTTAGCATGTTGCAAGACATAGCGCGTGCGCCAGCCGCCCTCAAGCTTCCTAATTAAAGTTGCTATAGCATAGCATTTTTTATAGCATGCTAAAATTTTATAGTTTATAGTCAGTAGCATGATATCGATTTATAGCATTTTTGAACAACTCTACCTCTAACTCATAAACAGGGTATTAATTTGAATCTAATTCGGAAAATGGCAGGTTGAAGCGATACTTCAACGATATTTGCCAAATTCTATAAAAGAGATATCATTAGGCCTGGTGCAGAAGAACAATCTTTTGCTAGGAGTAATTTAGATACCAACAATAGTTGTTTAAATAAATAAAATTATAAAAAAAGAAATTATAAAAAATGTATTTTTATAATCTTAAACAAGATATATGTTGATGTTATTATAAAATATATCTGATTTAATTTATGGAATAACATTCTTGGTGTTGGTAACATTGGAAACAAAAATTAAAATTATTATTTTTAATTAAGTGTGTTTTCCGTGGTTAATTTACTGTGATATTTCAAACTCTCAAGGTCTACAAGTGTAATATATTTTAATCTCGAGAACGTAGCATCGAAATATAATTAATGATTAAACGAACTTACCTGTAAGTGAAGTTCTATCATAATTATGTGAGATGCTACGTTCGAAGAGATTAAAGTCCCCCCCTCCCGGCATGCTAATGCGTTGCCCCTTAACTTTTGAAATATCACAACGTGCAAGTACTCTCAATTAAATGACGACCAAAGAGTATGTCAACTGAAACTGAACTATCTGTCTACACAAATATTTTCTTTTTTTTTAGAGGTTATTCTCTAAACTATGTGCATTAATGGCGACATTGGAAAGTGGAACTACAAGTGTAATATATTTTAATCTCTTCGAACGTAGCATCTCACATAATTATGATAGAACTTCACTTACAGGTAAGTTCGTTTAATCATTAATTATTATTCAAAACTAAACGACAACTATATCGGTGACCAATCTTATCTACACGAGGATGTTTTGAAACATACGCACACAAATAAAGGTGGTTGCACACTTCTCGATTCATTAATCGCTGCATTTATCTGTTTTTAACCGACTTCAAAAAAGGACGAGGTTCTCAATTCGTCGAAATCTTTTTTTTTTTTCAATGTATGTTCCCCGATTACTCAAAGACGTCTGAATCGATATGGAAAGTTCTTGTTTTGTTTGAAAGGGTATACTTCCCAGGTGGTCCCATAATCATCAGGTTAGAATCTGATGATGGGATCCTGGAGAAACCGAGGGAAATCTTCAAATTTTATAGGCTTTACTTTGTAGTGGCGTTTGAAGTCAGTTTTGTAAAAAAAAAAAATTTAAGTTTATATTATTTGACACCGTTATTAATTAGTGAATGAGTTTCTGTATAACTCGAACATAAAATAGGTATATAAATTTTATTCACAAATAATGGTTTAACATAATATACTTAATAAAACATAATTATTCTTACTTTAGCGTATTATATTTTTTATTTTAACAAACAGATTGTTTCAATACATGCAAAGTTTTCTTAATAGAATTAGATAGGTACTTAATCTAATTCTATTAAGAAAACTTTGCCAGAAAATCTTTATTGAAAGTTCGTGGTAGTTTTAATTTCTGTATCATATCCTTTAAGGCAGTGAGAAGTAATAGATTGTTTTATTATATGAATACGATATGAATATTTGCTCTTCAGAAATAATAATTGTAGAACTGGCTCTACACAGTACGTTTACTGGCTACAGCAAAGTGCGCAGTCGTACCGATTTATGAAAATTTTAAGGCTAATTACGACGACAAATCGGCTATTTAACGATAATAGCCGCATCTAAATCTAAAAAAATAAGTATAAATAATGAGTTGAGCACGCCTTAATTAGGATCGGAAGTCTCGAATGCTTTTTAATGTTTAGTTAATTTGTTTGTTTTCATTGTTATTGTCGCTAGTGTAAGCCAGCGACTGCGTCTGTAAATCTGAATATAATTAAAGGAAAAGGACCGACTGACTGACTCACTGCCTGATTGACTGATCTATCAACGCACAACTCAAACCACTGGACGGAACGGGCTGAAAGGCATACAGATTATTTCGTAGGCATCCGATAAGAATAGTACATTGTTCTACAAGGGCTGAAAGTGGCCGATTACATACGAGGGTGTCATTTGAGGCACGAGGCGAAGCCGAGGGCCGCGATACACCCGAGTTAGGAATCGCACTTTCTCCCGAGTGATACATAGTGCTTTATACTACACCTATGAGGAAAATAATAGACACATTATTTAATTGAAATTTATATTGAAATTCATACAATTATTAAAACTTAGGGCGATATTTTTGTTCGGCAAATTAATAGTTTTTGATTCTGGCGGCGTCATCAAAATATCTTCACTGTCGCTACTAGACATTTTGCGTTTTAAGTAATTTTATAAATTGAAAATTTAGATAAAACAAAAGAAAGCGAATCGCGCGAATTTTTTTTTAATTTTTCAAATAATGTACTCGCTAAAGAAAATGCAAGCGGCCAGCAACAATTTGTTTTTTTAACAACAATTTGAATGTGTAAATAACCTTAGACCATAGATAAGTAGACCTAAACAAAGAAATGAAATTATTATATTTACTTAAATAGATTATTAAATAGATTATTATTTAGTTATTAATTAGTTATTATTACTATTTTTATATTTTTATATTTTTAGTACGTTATTTATTTACCTACTACTTTGAAAATAATAAGTCTATTTGTCGAAAAAGGTCGAAATAGATTTCATTGTTTTTCAAGTTATTACTGAACTGACTTGACCAAAAATTAAAAAAAAAAAACAGCACGTTAGTAATGGATTTTCATACAATTTTCAGCCCGCTGAAGCAGGTAAGTAATGAAATTTCATACATTTTGACAGCCCGCAGATTTGTTTCCACGTAATGACGTATATTCTTTCTCGCTCTTTTGCGATTTGACACAAATCAGAACGTACTTTCCGAGCAGGTGTAGTATAAAAGATTTTTGAAAATTCAACCCCTCAGGGATTGAATTTTCAAAAATCTTTTCTTTTCTGAAACTGAAAATTTTGCTAGATAAACTGAAAATTTTGCTAGATAAACGAAATTTCAAACCTAGGTCAATTTAAGATTCTCTTAAAACGACAGATTTTTAAGTATTTTTCACCACCTGCGTACACTTGCGTACCTATCCACCCTGACTTTGGTTATCTTTAAATATAGGTACCTACCTACCTAGTATACTATTAAGTAAGTAACTAAGTTGATAATGGATTATATCCGGCGGCTTGTTTGGCTATGTTCACGCTTGTAGCATTTCTACAAACGATAAACTAAATACACGCCGCCACAATGTGCATACTAAAATTTGTCACGGTTTCAAAGTTAACTTAATTGACTGAAACGATTGATATTATATAAAAATAGGTTAAAGATTGAAACTATAATTAAAGACTTTATACATCGCTTACAATTTAATTATATCTGTGAGACCCAGTAAAAGATAGATGAATTGCTTGGAATAAATAAAACAAAGTATCAAAATAGACCTAAACGGAAATACAGAATAGATGGATATCAATAAAATATAAGTTATGATAATGGATTTATAATTTTGTAGTTTATTATAAATGTAACGAAACAGAAAGATCTTAAAACAAATAGATTAGAATTATTAGATTGCATGACAAAAGCCTTCGAAAATTCACAAAAATAAATTAAAACTCAGAAAAAATAAAATCAAAGTACCAATTAAAAAAGAACTATAGGGACACTTAAAATAAGATGGATAGAATGCGATGAAGAATACATAAAGCATCATAATATGAAAGTTAATAACGGCTTTAACTCCAGCAAAAACTGAATTATTAAAAGACAGATGCACCCCAATCGAGTAGGTACCTATTTCAAGTGTATAAAACATTCCGAACCGATAAAAGTATAGAAAACATCCAACCGATAACTCGTCTAGACGGAATAAATATCCCAAAACACTCGAATACCAGCTCGATGGCTCACTTGGCTAATCGTTTAAGTTGCCAGTTTAAAAAAGCATCTTTTTTTTCTAACCTACTGCCACTTTAAAAGGTTGAAGGCGAATCTAAAAGGGCGCGTGCATTTAAAACATTTTAAACGAGCTTGTTTCGAGATTACGGCCCTTGGGTGTGGTCACGGTCGTCACAGCAATCTAATGTGTTCCAATAAAAGGGACAGATCGTAAAACACAATCAATAAAATGTTCAACAGCTATTGTAGACATATTTACATGTATAGTTAGTACCTACCAATGTGCGTTATTCTAACAAAAATCATTTTTTGAATTAATATTTGAATTAGTTTTTTCAATTTTTCAACTGTTATTTGGATTTTCTCTATATTTTTTAAACCACCCCTGCATTAGAGCGAATAAAACAAAAAAAAATTCAAATCTGTCAAACCGTTTTTAAGCTTTAGTACCCAGACTAACGGACAGCAATTGATGTTTATACATATAATATATTTTTTTTTATTCGATGACAAGATAGCCCTTGACTGCGATCTCACCTGATGGTAAGTGACGATGCAGTCTAAGATGGTAGCGGGCTAACTTGGAAGGGGTATAGCAGTGTAAATTCAACCCATACCCCTTATCGGTTTCTACACGCCATCGTGCCGGAACGTTAAATCGCTTGGCGGCATGTCTTTGACGGTAGGGTGGTAACTAGCCACGGCCAAAGCCTCCCACCAGACCAAATTTATTATCATTTAGACATAGGTTTCCTGCTGCATCTCATGATTCGCAAGTTTATTTATTTGAAGTGCTGCGGTTTTAATCCCTGACAAATATATTGCGAAATTATAAGTGATAAATTGCATAAATCAAACGTGTGGCCAATAAACAACGCGCCCCCTAGTGCGAGTTTCGCGCTCCTCGTGAAAAATGTGCGATCGCCGTGCGCCGTGCTCGGGAGATACGTGATGGCATTAAGAGGAATCATCCATTATTATATATGTATTTTGTTAGGACAGTATAATACGAAACAATTAGTTAATATAAAGCCTTGATAGCCCAACGGTTAAAGGTGCGGACTGGAAACTGAAAGGTCGCAGGTTCGAACCCCACCCGTTGCAATATTGTCGTTCCCATTATTAGCACAAGCTTTTCGCTTATTTGGAGGGGAGAATAGAATATAAGTCAAGTTTAGCTTGGCTAATCTTTTAAAAAAAAAAACTTGGCCTCATTTTTAACCGACTAAAAAAATGTAGGTTATCAATTCGACGTATGTATGTAATAGTATTGGAACTGCAAAATATTCACATATTATGATAATAATCTATTAAGGTTTCCAAACAAATACATATATACAAAGTTTTATCGTACATATATGTGTGTGTGTTCTATCTACTATGATCATTCCTCTCTTTCTTTGCTTACATTTACTTCAACTTAGGGAACTGTAAAGATTTCATCAAAATCGATTCAGTAGTTTTTATGACATGGGCATTTTTCCCTTTTCAGTTACCTATTCTATTTCAGGAATAATGTCGACTTCGTAAAGCGTTGTCTTTGATACTCATAACTATAACTATCTGAAGTTTTTGTAGCTTCATAATTAATAATTAATTTAATAAACTAAGTAACATTAATTCAGTTACCGACTAAGACCAATTACTAAAATAAACTTACTTAAACTCTCACTTTTTATGGGCTCTAGGTATTTTAATGCAGATAATAATAAACATTCAATAAAGATAATAAAATCAATACAACCGATCGTATAAGGTAAGTATTAAACCATTAATTGGGACTAAGGGCAGACATTCACACCCCGACATTGTTGCGTTTAAAATCATACATTAACGCGTCGCCATTGTGGGCCCGCGCATTGTGCGATGCGGTTCAGTTTATGATGTAGGTGGAATTAGCGCGTGCTCTTCAATGTATACCAACAAAGACCTCGTGACCGACGCCTTATGCTGCGAACGCGGAGGACTGTTGACCCCTTTTTATTTCACTAGTCATTATATATTTTGCTACGTCTGGTCCACTCTCTTGTATGGCTGCGAAACATGGGTTCTCAAAAAAAGACGTGTGGCACTCGGGGACTGCCGCGGTAAAGCTATTGCATAGCATTTTTTATCACCACCATCTAGCGGTGAGAGGAGTCCCGTGTCAGGTTATTTTCGTTACGGAGTTTCTGGATTCGGTCTCCACGCTCAAGGCCCGCGATAGAAGCTATGCAATAGCTTAAAAGAAGCAACTAATCGATTAAAAGCATTTGAAATGTGGATATGTCGAAGAATGAAGAATGAAAGAATGAAGATTCTCTGGAACAGCTTCACATCGAATACTAAGATACTCGTATTAGTTAATAAAAAGAGAGAATGTATGTCAACCATTTCAAATTTGTCAATCAAAACTCGCTTTCTTTGGCCACTTGCAGAGGGGAGCCCAATTCTTATTCACTAGATTAGTGCTGGAAGGAAGAATTGTAGGCAGGAGAGCACCAGGTCGCCAAAGACGCAATTGGTTAGACGTGTGAGGGAATGAACCGGGCTTAGCTATCTTAAATTGAAGAAAGCGGCCTTACTAGAGAAGCTTTTCGCATGCTGACCGCCAATCATCATTTCGAAGAAGGCACATGATGATGATTCGTCAATTATTGCTAGTAGATGCAATAACTACGATGTTCTGCGATGGATGGACGAGCATCGACCAGCGAAATCGAGAGAATCCCGCTGCATGTATTTTTTAACTCTGCCCCCTGATTCTGTAACTCAATACCTATCAACGAAGATAGGTATTTTTTATCAAAAGATCCTGATCAATAAACCCTGGTATGGATATGAATGGTTGAGTCTTGATTGGTCATAAAAACCAAAGGTTACCAACCAAACTATATGAAATATGTGATTTTGTATTTAACCGGAAACATTACATTACGTTACATGTTTTTTTATAACATATAATGTAATGGAATGTAATGTAAGAAATAATAAAAGCTATTTTTATTTTTTATTTATGTAACCGGAAACATAATATAAGATCATAAATCAATAAACATGCATGTATATAAATATATATTTATCAATAAGTTTATGACCTATATTGATATATATCGCAAATTTAGCGTATGTCCTTAATAAACACCACTTTTACAGACAAACACTTTCACTTGCGAACTCGTAACGTTATAAAGTATCCGCTCAGCACAAAGGAGTGGATTATACGTCCTTTGAAGTGAGGCAAGAAGCGCGAAGACCGAGATAAAAGCAGTAAACACGTTAATTTTACTCAAAACGGTGCCATATGTTATGTTGGTGCGGACCACCATACAGACTACGACAAAATAATCGTACATAAAATAAATATAGACTAATCTATATATTCATTTCACGAAGTTAGGGGCGCTTTACTTGTGGTTACGTCGTATACATGCACGTAAGTGTGTGTCTCTGTCAGGAGCCTAGGTAGGAGCGGTCAGCCGTGAGCAAGCTCTCGCTCACACTTAAACAGATACGCCACACACACAACCATGAGCCACGCGCCATCGAAAATTACAAGAACTATACCTCAGCTTTGGAAGCGGTGATAACATATAATGACTAGATGAATGACCGTGATGACTAGAAAAGGAGGGCCTTTTCTAGTCATCACGGGTTTGATCCTAGGATCCCGAGATCTCTGATTTTTCGGAGTTACATATTATGTGCATTTTAGGTAATTAATATCGCTTGCTTCAATGGTAAAGGAAAACATCGTTGAGAATCTTGCAGGCCTGAAGGTTGTCCATAATATTTTAAAGGAGTGTGAAGTCTGCCAATCTACACGTCTTATTAAAACTAGATACATATAGCTACTAATACCTCAGTGGAAATACACACATATTTCTCATGAATGCTGCACGGCTGTCTGTTAGTATCAAAGAGGTCATTGAAGCAAGACTCGTATTCAAAGTGAACTCAGGCTCATGTCAGTCTATATTTCCAGAAACGTCCAATTTACGTCCAATCCAAAAAAAAATATATTTTGGCAATTATTGTATTATGTTAATAACAAATGATTACTACCTCGTTTTTTGTATGCCCATGCGCTTCGGAGAAATGTCTGGTAATGAATGGTAGTCCTTATCGTGTACGGGTTAAACACAAGTTTTACATATTATTCTGGCTGTTATAATTGTCGTGTAACAAGGCAATGCAAGCGTGATCAAATTTTTTTTATCCCTTTCTTCCGATGATAATACGGTTAACAGCTTGTTAGCTTCTTCGTGAAAGGTGGAATACCGTAATGCTGTAGACAATGGCACTGTCAAAACGTTAAACAGCTCTTCATGTTTCGTTGTTAAAAACCCCTGACATGGATGTCTTTGTTGCGGGAAATTCTTTTCAAATATCAACATACAACAATTTTGTACCAAAGGGTTTCTCACTTCTGAAAAATTTCCAAATTATTTATTTCATGCAGGCAGTTGGCCTATTTTTTAACTTATTTTTATATTGTGACTCAAATATTTCTTCAAATTACATTTAAGTTTTGTCTGGTGGGAGGCTTTGGCCGTAGCTAGTTACCACCCTACCGTCGAAGACGTGCCGCCAAGCGATTTATTCCGACACGATGGCGTGTAGAAACCAAATAGGCGTATGGGTTGAATGTACATAGCCATACCCCTTCCAAGTTAGTCTGCTACCATCTTAGACTGCATCGTCACTTACCGTCAGGTAAGATCTCAGTCAAGGACTATTTTGTCAGCAAATAAAAAAACTTATAAAAATATTAATATAAAGATTTCAGCGTTTACTATGGGAATGTCAAATGGGAATGTCATTTTCTGCATTTTCCCAGCTTAGCCTAGTAACGAAAACTTGAATGTTAAACTCAAACTTTTCCGTAATAAAAGAATCAATTTATATTAAGACCTAATATTATTGACAAAAATAGATCCATTTAAGGCGACTGAAGAATATATCCGTTAACCCTAACCGCGCCGGGTGACAAGATTATTTCTCAATCCGCACGGGTCGGAATGACCCCACATACGGAATCCCTCCGATCCAATGAAATACGCAACAAAAGAAAAACGGTTTACGTCGGGCGGGGAATAAAGAAAGCTATTGGACAACTATCAATGCGAAGTTATGAATAACTTATTAAAGGGGTTGCGAGGGGGTTCAACAGTCCGATTTGCGGTGATTACGTTGTTGTGGGGTAAATATTTACCACGATTTATGTAAATTGACAGGTGGCACTGGTTATTGGCCCCTTCTTTAATACGATTTTTATTTATACCGATGTCTTTATTCGTACACATGCATTATGTTTTGAACATGTAGATGTTGAAGTCAAGCGATGTGAATTTTAAAATTGTTGTTAATTTTCGGCGTACTTTTTTGTGTGTCATTTTTTAACTAAAGAATACACTATACAATATACATTATACATATTATGTCACGAAAAGCTACGTGTTTATAGGAGAATATCTGGCCACATTGTGCGTAGCGTATTCACGTACCGATTGCTAATTCTATTTTATCTTATTTGCCCCATAACTAATTCAGTTAACTACAATTTCTAAACTTTTACAGATCTATCTCGTGATATCCCTTTTTAATTACTCCCCGCGGAAAATGATAGAACTAAAATTAGAGCTGGCAAATTAGTTTAGTTTAGAGACTGTAAAATTAGCCACAATGTGGTACAAAAACCATATTCATAGGCATTTTAGGGTTACGAAAGAAAAAATACACAGTTAACATAAACAATGACATTTGCTAGTCTGATATGCTGAGAATCTGGTATTACGCCCTGGAGGGATAATATACCTAATGGAACAAAGAATAGCATAAACCTCTACATACCTGACGGACCTGCTTGTATTGTTCTTCGAAGCTCCACCCGGCCGCGCTTCCTTCGGAGGACGACGATGAAGCGGAACCTACCGGCTGAGCGGGGGGAGGGGGGGCGGGGGCGAGGAACGCGGGGGGAGCGTAGGGGAAGTTCGCACCACCGCTGGCAAGGGCGAAGACACTGCTGGGAGTGGACAGAGGCGCGCCCTGAGCGAGCGAGGCGAGGGACGATAGGTGTGGATGCAACGACGTCTTTAGCGATTCGAAGTCGTCGCGGACCTGTTGAAAGGAATTTCTTTCGTTATCACTACTATAGTATGTTTATGTTTATCTCACGAAGTCACGGGCGCTTTACTTGTGGTTACGTCGTATACATGCACGTTGCGTGAGTGTGCCTGTCAGGAGCCAAGGTGGGAGCGGTCGGGCGCGAACAAGCTCTCGCTCCCACTTATACATATAGATACGACACACACACAACAATGAGCCGCGTACCCTCGTGAATTGAAGGAACTATACTACTAATATTATAAATGTAAAAGTTTCTTGGTTTATTCTTCAATTAAGCTGCAACAGAGCAACGGATTGACGTGATTTTTTTGAGGCTACTTTTTATCTCGGAAAATCAATGAG
This sequence comes from Hipparchia sbordonii, assembly GCA_038048805.1. Taxonomy (NCBI): domain Eukaryota; kingdom Metazoa; phylum Arthropoda; class Insecta; order Lepidoptera; family Nymphalidae; genus Hipparchia; species Hipparchia sbordonii. The sequence continues at coordinate 4,585,750 of CM076113.1, forward strand.
TTCCCGCGGGATTTTAAAATCTAAGTCCATTGCTCAACTTGACCAATATTTTTACTTTAAAAAAAATTCACCTTCAGTTCCCTCTCCATAGGCCTCGGCGAATTCCTCTGATGCGAGTGGTTCATCGCATGGCTGTTCATATTGTTCATGTTATTCACGTTGTTCATCTGGTGGTTCATGGCTCCGTGGTGGGACATGTTGTGGTGGGGCTGGTGGGGCTGGTGGGGCTGCAGCATTGGCGGGTGCGGCTGCTGCTGGTGCGGAGCCGCGTCCCGACCCACGCCCTCGTCGGAGCTCTCGCAGGACTGGTCTCCGGATGAATCGCCTTCCGACCGCGCTGACTGTGGAAGATAAACGCTGTTAGGTAACTGACCATCTCGGCTAGACCTGTACCCACTCAAAGCACAAGCTTTCCGCTTATTTGGAGGGGATAGAAAGATATTAGTCAACTTCAGCTTGGCTAATGTACTGTTTAATTTTTTTATTTATTTTTATTCGATGACAAGATAGCCCTTGACTGCGATCTCACTTGATGGTAAGTGACGATGCAGTCTAAGATGGTAGCGGGCTAACTTGGAAGGGCTATAGCATTGTAAATTCAACCCATACCCCTAATCGGTTTCTACACGCCATCGTGCCGGAACGCTAAATTGCTTGGCGGCACGTCTTTGACGGTAGGGTGGTAACTAGCCACGGACAAAGCCTCCCACCAGACAAAAAAAAAAAAATAAGATTTTTTTTAATTGTTAGGTATAATTTTAGTCTGAATTATATTTCCAATACGGAGAAAACTTGCTCAGATACTTAAACTAAATGGTATGTTTGAAGTTTTTTATTCATCCAATACTTGATCCAATATGTTTAAAATGTCTTTTGGGATCCGACAATTGCTTCTTATTAAAGGTCATGAATACGTCATATACCTATATATGTTTTTCCTTACAAATAGATAGATTCACTGTTCTAAATATCCCCTTTTGTAACGATTTCATGAATTGTCAGCGCCATAAGCTATGAAACTAAAACGGTCATATTGAAAGGTTAAAGTTACAACTTTGAAGTACAGTGCACACTGCACATCCTTCGAGTGATGCTATAGTGGTATCTACCTCTAGCATACTAAATACGTTAAAGTACGCTTATATTTTGTTATAGATAATTTGCAGACCGAGAAAACGAAAATAAAAGTTTTCTCCACTAGACATGTTCCAGACCTGATTTTAAATAATTATGTGATACTCAATATATTTAATTAAAAACATTTAATGCCCACCAATTATACGTAAGTAGGTAGATCTAAGACATTATTACGGTCGAGTTTAGTAAATAATTGACGTATTTCAAAATTATAACCAACTTCCAAGGCGCAGGTGTCGTGAGGACTAGTGCGGGAACCGGCAATTACTCAGAAATGTCGCGACTGGCGAGGCGTCAGGCGATTGTTTATTAAAAAAATTAAAAAAAAAAAAGAAAGGACTCTTTAAATGTCCCCTTTCTTTAAATATGTTTCGTGTTGTACTGAACTTGCAATTTTTCGTATATCGTTCTCAGTTTCATTAGGTATATGTATAGAATACTAGCTTTTGCCCCCGCGACTTCGTCCGCGTGGGGTGGAATTTTCAAAAACTGTGACACACGTACTTCTTTATTTTTAACTGAAAGCTCTAATACCAACTTTGATGGAAACAGCTTGAATTTCCAATAATCCTTTCTTAGTGTGCGCCTATGTCATAAAAGGAATCAACTGTAAAAATTTCAAGTTTCTAACTTCAGTAGTTTAGGCTGTGCATTGATATCTCAGTCAGTCAGTCAGGACTTTGAATTTTATATATATAGATTGAAGTATGAAACCCGTTGTATGAAAATTATTGCATTTATAGCTAAGCTCTGAAAAGGAAATAATGAACATTTCTGAAAGTAGGCAAAAAGTTATTATATTAGAAAGGTCTTGACCAATACGAGCCCTATAGAAAGCTCAAATCAGGTAGATATATTACGAGTATTCTAAAAAACACATACCTAAAATCCTCTTAATTTTCTTTGTGGTTGCGTAACTCACGACGCCCGAGGAGTTAAGTTGAAAAAATTGCCTTTCAAGTTAATTTGCGTATGATAACAACATCGATAACATATGGTAAGCACCCGAAGCGACTTGTTATAGTGTGTTTGTTACGAAAATGTGGGCTTAATTTCGAAATACAAGAAATTACAATTGGGGCTATAGCAGGTGTAAACGGGATGAGAAAAATACGACTTCAAAATAGTATCTTCAAAATAATAGAATAGAAAAGTTTTTAGTGAAATAAACTTTTTGCAAAGAACTTTTCGAATCGTTGCTGAACTGGTTCGGTAAACTGCAATTTAGCAGTTGCTGTATAGTTGAAATATTGTTTGTCTGTCATGACGGGGTTTCGGATGCAGCTCTATTGCAGATACTGTCATATAGAGATGAAGACATTACTGCGTCAGTCCTGCCGACTGACTGGGATGTCCCCGATGTGTTCTGGCGTCCAATTGTAGTACAACACATGCTTCTTATGAATTTATAGTACAATTTATAGCTCAAGATCACTCAGCGGGCGATGGAGAGAGCTGTGCTCAGAGTATCCCTGAGAGATCAAATTAGAAATGAGGAGATCAGTTGGAAAACCAAAGTCATCGACAAAGCTCAGCGAGTCGCGAAACTGAAGTGGAAATGGGCCAAAAGTGCTGGAGTGGTGACCCCGCACTAGGTGGACCGACGACATAAAACAAGTCGCAGGGAACCGCTGAATTCAGGCGACGCAAGAAAGAGGCCTGTGGAAGTCCACGCAAGAGACCTTTGTCCAGCTGTGGACATCCCTTGGTTGATAAAGTTGATGAAAATATAGTAGGTACAACTGAGGGCTGCGCGTCGATGAGTTGTGCTGTAATTACGCCAGATGCAATTATTGTAATATTGCAATCAGCTTATAGTCCAAATGGAGACCGTCTGTCTAGACTTTAATGTTTCTTAGGCATCCATTCTTAAAAAAACTATAATAAAAGTATTCGTTTCCGCGCGTTGACGATAGCGCATTTTCGTTCACCTTAGGCTAGGTATAAATGGTGCGTTTATAAACAAGGCATTGCGAATCCATTTCACGCGAAACCGCGGTAATGAGGTTGGGAAACCAGTCCCGAGTCCCTTATAATGCTTAAGGCCTGGACAAACATAAAGCGCAACGTGGCGCGATGGGAGTAAACATCCGTATGTCACACTGAACGCGTGTACGTGATTAATGTTACAATTAATTGGAATGACTAAATAAATAAAGTTTTAAAGACAAATAAATTCACAAAACAAAGAAAACATAATACGTAATAGGTACATATACTTATCCATTTAATAATAGCGGCGGTATAGGATGCGCGCTAAGTGTTGTCATTTATAAAGACGTTACCTAACTTATCCAACCTAGTGTATAAATGTCAATGGATCACCACCTCAGCAATGTTTTATAGCATGGTTTATACAGTAAACATTGCAAAGCTGGTTTTCAGGATAAACCCTTAAGGAATTGTTATAGTAAACGTCAAAATCATTTACGTATTATGTTGTAAATCATTCAAAATATATTTTTCTTTGGCAAAATTTCTAAGAAATGTTTATCTTGAGAACAAAATATTTATTTATTTATCTATTTACATAAAGGTTTACAAAAAATACTTATAGCATCAGAAAAACCACCCGGGTTTGTAATATAAAGAGTTAAACTTAGGTACGTTGACTACAGAACATTAATAATGCTAGTTGAACATGTTTATAAATTATAATAAGTGATTTAAAAAGTAGGATTTCAGGCTGAATTTATAGCATTCTTACTGCATTAATGCATTTAACCAATAACAGGAGGGTACCAGCCAATTAGAAGCCATTGCGATCGTTACACTGATGCAATAATTTTTGCAGAATCGACATTCTGAGCTTCTAATCTCCCTCTCTAAAGTTAGGGTCGCGTCACAGCCGCGACGCGTTGTGTGTGTCCAAGCCCTAAATAATACTTAAAGTTCCATCGGAATCAATATAAAGGAACTGTAGCGGAGGGTAATCAGAATGGAAACGAGCGCGGTCGCCGCACGCCCGCGGCCCCAATTACGACATTAAAATTATTATTTTATTTCCATTTTTATTTATTATTCGCATTATTATATTGTGTGGAGTTATTATCGGTGAAATGTTTCGTTCGGATAAACGCTCCGCTCGCAACGACACGCAAGCTTCCCGCGATGCTCGCCTTCAGGGTCCCGCAGGGGTGTTGTCCTTTTTTGGAGGTGTAGATTTTCCGGACAAAACGTTATTTTAACTTGTTACTTGTTTATCCTTAAGTTTTGACTTTGATTAACTAGCCTAGCGATAATTTCGTCTGCGTTGAGTGCAGAAGTCATATTTTATGAGGTAGAGTATGTGCTCTATATGTATATGTATGCACATTTATAACATAATCCCGAAAGAATTGGTAGATTTACCATTACATATAGGTATCAGTGTGTAAAAATACAATTATGAAGTCCAGGTTAATAGAAAAAAATTATTTTATAATTTTTGTAATCACAAAGTTAGTTGCATAGAAGAAATCGTTTTAATTTCAGCTGCCGACAAGACAGTGCAATAAGAGCAACTGCTGAGTTTGCGATTTTATAAAAACAAACTACAAGGCAGGAAAATCATTCATAACTTCATACAAGCTACTACTTTACACGGACTGGAATCTAATTTAATCAGAATTTTTATAATTTGCCTTGTCGTGAAAGATATATCATTTCCAAAATGGTATTAGAATATACAGATACAGAACCCTTCAAAATAAAGTCGCCGCTTGTATCCTTACAGGCATCTTATTATATTTCGACTTTCTCATGGTTCCCGACTGCTACTGGATTCCGTTTCCTTTTTTACTTTTAAGTTGACCGCAATTTGACTTAAACGCTTTATCAATCTTTCCTCTTCTCTAAATAAAGTACTATAAAGCTAAGTCGCAACTCGCAATACGCGTTTGTCTGTGTATTTCCTTGTAACTACCAAACTTCTTAGAGGATTTTGTTTTCACCATTTCACGAGGACGTAATGTTTTAGGTATGTCCGATCCGATAGTGTATATCCGATGTGCTAAATCTTTTTTTCCACGTACTTTGAAATTGTGGAACTTCCTGCGACGGTGTTCCCACTAAAATACAACATGGGGTTATTCAAGGGGCGGACCAACAAATTCCTAAAAAGCCGGCAACGCATTGGTGGTGCCTCAGGTGCTACAAATGTTCATGGGCAGTAATCACTTAACATCAGGTGACCCGCCTGCTCGTTTGCTCGCTAAAAATATTTAAAAAAATGTAGAGTTCACAAGTAATCTCAGATTTGCGTTTGGGAAGTTCGTTCATATCGATGGTTGTTACCATTAAAAGATGCTGCGCCTTGAATTCAATCGCGTCGAGGTAGTCTTAGGAATTAATAGGTAAATACAGGTGCGCGATGGCGGGTTAAGCTTGTGAAGTTAGGTACTAATAAGAATACAACCGAACTTCACACAGTGCCGAATTGTGTAAATAAACTTCCTAAAAAATAATTATATTGTTATCGAGTGACGAACTGTAAAAAGTAAAAACCAACAGTTACGAGCACCGATAAGTAGGATAAAGTTAGCACAGCATGCGCTAACGTCAACTCAAATAGAATTAGTAAGTTTTAAAGGCTGGCACAAACAAAACGCGATGCGAATGCAGAAAGTTTCGCATTAAAATTTTATACGATTTGTTAAAATTTTCAGTTAAGATATTCCAGTGATAGCCTGTGTTTAAGACAGACTTTGGCTTCCTTTTCGGGAGTTTCCAGGCACGCATCTCTAACTTATCTGAGCGAGCGTTACCGTAAACGATGATCGTTCGTATCGTTAACGTTGTAAACAATATTACATGCAATATACGTGAGAGTTTCCCATAATGGTATAAAAAATGGTGTGTGAAATCTGCCAATCAGTACTTGAATAGCGGGTGGACTAATGGCATCTAGGTACCCTTCACATATTGAGAGGATACCCGTGCCCAGGCCGGCGATGAGTTGAGATGATGAGATATACAAGTTCCGGATAAGGTCTTTATTTCTATTTGCCACTGCCGCTACGCGTTGTATCTGTCCAAGCCTCGGTCTTTGTTGAATCCTCTCGTGATTTTATAATAAAATGTTAGCTGTGTTCCGATAAAAAGGCACATTCATATTGGATGTGTCAATAAATGTGACCGGAATTTCACTATAGGTTAACACCTTATAACATGTAATGTTTATCTCGGCTTCGAGGCAATGTTACCCTAAGAGAAACTACGTTTACTTACATTGTACGAACGTACTCATATTTATTTATCCCTTACAATTTATCTCTAGATGTCATCGGTCAACCAGTGCGGATCTGCCAACACTGCGCTTTCTCGAGCAAAGTCGCCATTCCACCTAGCTACTACCTGTCCACGTCAAGTTGGCTGTCGTCGACCGTTACAAAATGACGTCATACTGTACCGTTGACAAGAAAATAATAATAATTGTATTTTTTACTGTAACCACCACTATGACAGAAGTCTTCTTCATTAACAACGCTTTTCATGGCAATGACATCTTGAAAGTCTAGATGCGTAATTTTTAATTTCTTACTTTTTCCGCCTGAAAAAAGTCATTAATTAAAGTAATTAGTAGTCTGCGCTATGTTTTTTTTACTAGCAGTATCAGCGACTATAACGTAAGCGCATGTAGTTTAACAGCCATGTATGCATCAGTCTAGGTGGTCTATATAAAAACGAAGCTACGTAATTTACGCTGTTACTTCATCCTGTACCACAAAATACCTAACAGATACCTCCGCAAAAAGATTAATTAAAAAAATAGCAACTCTTGTTACCGCACGTGCTACTTACCTACCGTCTTATTCACCTACTTTTCTCCCTTTCTATCATGTAACTCTTATCTCTTCGCACTTTCTGAATTTAGGCTCTTGCAAGAGATACGCCATGTACTTGTAGTTTCGCAGTTTATAGCTAAATGATATCCTTTTAAAAGAATGTTGTTTTGGACAATTTAGGAATTTATCGATCGGGATCATTAAAAACCAACTCGCTTATGGTTAAAACAAACAACAAATGAACAGGCCAGCATTCTCAGAAGATTCCCGAACCAACACTAGCCGCGATATAAGGGCCAAAGCATACACGATACTTTGAGCACTAGTTCGCATTTCAGATGCTAGAAACATGAACTATTACTTGATCGTCGTATTTTAATATTAGCGATGCATCCACTGTATTTAATCTGTTTTTTCTTAACTGAGTGATTTCCATAACATATATGATCAAAAATCTATAATATTCAAGGTTGAAGGTCAATTTTTCCGAGAACTTTTCTGAGATTTAATTACGTTTTAAATCAGTAGCTAATGCAAAATAGATTATTACCTAGGTATTTAGTAGGTTTCATTTCGCTTTCATTCGGACACCAGTCACACCGATTTAAAAAAGCTTTCATATCTATCAGCCTGATAGGAAGTAAAATGCGATACAGCATCAAATCAGCCGTTACAACGAGTGATTTCAATGACGTATCGCATAGTCACAGCTCGATGCAGTTCTACAATCGCTTATCGCCGATACTAAAAGTGTCGCGTGTGTTTTGGCCCTAAACAGAAGTACCCCATTGATTAACGCTTCTATTCAAGCTATTCTAGGGATTATAAACTTAATCTTGTACGATATAAAAGCCATATTTGAGTTGTAAGAGAATTTGGGGCCGGTATCAATGAATGAGCCATGCTTAAGGAAAGTGCTACTTTATGAAGAGATTACCAAAGGCGCACCTCTACCGGCCATAAATTTCGTTTATGGCCGTGAACACTGAATCCTAATCTGAGGCGGTATTGTTGACATTTCGTGCGCAGATAAATTTTCAGTGAAATCACACCTTAAAGATACAAGGCATCAATTAGTTTTAAGTTTTTTTTTAAAGAAGCTCTGATAGTATGGATTTAGTATTATAAGGGAGACATTTTACTGCGATTAATTGCCAAAAGAAGGGCGGGATTTTTTTCTGCGGAAAAAATCAGCCTAAGAGCGGAATAACAGAGGTTGGTTCATCATCTGCAATATTATTAGTTCCAGACACTCTCGTACGTCAAATATGGCGCTTTAAATTGATCCATAATTATGCTGTCACTTGTACAGGAACAACAAGCCCAGTGTTAATATTGATTAAATATAGGTAGAGAACCAAGGTCACTGACATAGCCCAAACCATAAGTAAGCTGAAGTGGCAGTGGGCAGGCCATGCTTGTCGCAGGAGCGATGGGCGCTGAAGCCGGAAAGTCCTGGAGTGGAGACCGCGAACAAGCAGGCGTAGTGTGGGGCGCCCTCCAGCAAGGTGGACCGACGACTTAAAGAGAGTGGCGGGAAGTGGCTGGATGAGGAAGGCTGAGGACCGGGTGTGGTGGCGCTATTTAGGAAAGGCCTATGTTCAGCAGTGGACGTCCGCAGGCTGAAATGATGATGATGATAGGTAGAGGTCAGTGCTGAGGTATGCCACTTAAGCTCATCTTAAAGTATAGGATCACTTGAATACAAGACTATGTAGTATATAGTATATACGTATTATTATGTGATAGAAATCGTAATCGCCTCCATGCGACCAGCTTTTATGAGCCGTAATCAAATAGAAACTTGTAATGAAAGATGTCGTGTACGCTCAACTTGTTTGGTCCGCCGAGCAAATAGAGGCGGGTATTAAAATACTTACTGGACATTAAGTTGTTAACGTCGATAGAAATATCACAGATGCGAAAGCGTGATCCCAAATATCGAGGACTCGTGTTAAATCGACAGTTGTTTCTAGGCTTCCCGATCATAAAGTGTAAAGGTATGAGTTCGTAGCCGACCGCAGACAGCAACAGCAGACGACGTGTCGCCGCGACACTACTGGTTTCTATGTATTTCTATGAAATACCTTCCGTAGCTAGCGACACGTTGCACAGTGGATCGAATTTCGGGTTTCATAGACTTAGGATTCTTATATTATAACTAGCTTTAACCCGCGGCTTCGCTCACGTTAGGTTCGATTTTTTAACCCCCTATTTAACCCTCTTGGGGTTGAAATTTTCCAAAATCCTTTCTTAGCGGATGTCTACGTCCTAACAGCTACCTGTATGCCAAATTTCAGCTCAATCGGTCCAGTGGTTAGAGCTGTGCGTTGATAGATCAGTCAGTCAGTCAGTCAGTCAGTCAGTCAGTCAGTCACCTTTGCCTTTTATATACATATTTAGATTTTAAGCTATTGCATAGCTTCTATCGCGGGCCAGCGTGGAGACCGAATCCAGAAATTCCGTAACGAAAATAACCTGACACGGGACTCCTCTACGGTGAGCCGCTAGATGGCGTTGATAAAAAATGCTATGCAATAGCTTTACCGCGGCAGTCCCCGAGTGCCACACGTCTTTTTTTTATTTCGTGTCGAAAACTAACGTAGAACCGTTTTAGAAGCCACAACATTATCATATTTACGCTCCTCTGGCGATTATAACACGAAAAAAATTTTTTTTAATTAAATTTAATTGGAACAAAACAGAAAAATCCATTTTATTCGAGACTCCAGAGACTGCATAGAAATACATAGAAACCAGTAGTGTCGCGGCGACACGTCGTCTGCTATTGCTGTCTGCGGTTGGCTACGAACTCGTACCTTAATGCTGAGATATATAAAGCGCTAACTCAGCTCAGACTCAAGACAGAGAACAAAACAAGACACAAATATACTCTGACATAAATCTGTTTCGTTTTAACTATGTCTTGATTTCAGCTTAAGTAGCAAAACGTCTAGCTACTTAAAAAGTCTAATGAACAGTAATGTGATAATTAGCAAAATGTCTGCATAGGAAAACGACAGTCTAGTGAAAGGTCTATAAAGTGAAACGTCTTCTGCTACGTTTTGCTACTTAGACTTTCTGATCGGGAAGCGTTTATAGGTAGGTATATTCCACTTTAATATTTTGGGTGACAAACTCCCAGGCGCAGTCTCCAGGGAGGTCTCGGGTTCGATTCCTGGCGGGGGCAATTTGGGAATTCATAATTTCTGAATTGTCTCTAGTCTGGTCTGGTGGGAGGCTTTGGCCGTGGCTAGTTACCACCCTACCGTCAAACACGTGCCGCCAAGCGATTTAGCGTTCCGGCTCGATGGTGTGTAGAAACAGATTAGGGGTATGGGTAGAACACTGCCATACCGCTTCCAAATTAGCCCGTTACCATCTTAGACTGCATCGTCAGTTTCCATCAGGTGAGATCGCAGTCAAGGGCTATCTTGTCGTTGTTGTTGATGGTAAGTGACGATGCAGTCTAAGATGGTAGCGGGCTAACTTCGAAAGGGCATACCCCTTATCGGTTTCTACACGCCATCGTGCCGGAACACAAAATGGCTTAGCGGCACGTCTATGACGGTAAGGTGGTAACTAACCACGGCCAAAGCCTCCCACCAGTTAAGTTAAAATGCCTCTCCCGCAGTAATTAACATCGAGTGAATGGTCCTAAAGGACGTGATGCAAAGGTTCGCGTATCCTCGTTCCCTGGAACATTTATTAGCAGGATCAGTCACGAGCATCTTTGTCCACACATTAGCGGAGTTAGCACCAGGACCTGCTACCTGCTTGTTTACATAGACCGTGTGTATTTGGCTAGATATCCACACACATTGAGTTAGACCATAGAGCAGCAATTGCCAGCAAACCTACGCATATTCGGAGACAGGACTGTAACTTTAGTTCTCCTATTTAAAACATTATTTTAATTTATAACTAGACTAGATGATGCCCGCGACTTCGTCCGCGTGGATTAAAATTTTTCAGCATTATAAATATTCTTTAGAAAAAGTTGAAGTTAAAGCTAACTACGGATTAGTGTGAAATTAACTTAAATTTTACTCTTGTTACATTTCGGTAAGAGGTGCGTCATTTGAAAGCGATATTATTGTCACAGACAGACAAAGCAAAAGCAGGTCCATGACCAATTTACAGACTGAGAAATCGACGACAAGTTAATTAGTACATTAGTAGAATTTAACCGCGTTTACGCCACATTGCTATTAGCTGCTCTAATAAATGACAACTCCATTATCCACCTAACTCCACATAATTCTGGTGTTTCTCGAGTTGCGACATACATTTGTGCAATGTATTGTTGACGCCAAAGGGAAATCTACCTTCAGACTTGCGTAACCGAGGAATTGTTGAACAAGATGCTTGCATTTACGGCAAACTAACTTAGGTATTCCGTAGTACCTATTACATCGATCACTTTCTTCAATGTCCATCCCTACTAATCATACATGATATGACGTATTCGCAAATCTGTCGATCTATTACCTTTTGACAGCATTTGAGCCTCAAAAGCCCAACGGATAAAGATTAAAAACTAAAAGGTCGAACTTCCACCCGATGCACTAGTGTCGTACCACTCCTAACATTTAGTCAAGTTCAACATGGCATAAAACTAAATATATAAAAGGAAAAAGTGACCTACTGACTGACTGATCTATCAACTCACTACTCAAATCACTAGACGGACTGGACTATTATGACGTAGGTATCCACTAAGAAAAGCTTTTTGAAAATTCAACCTGTTTGGGGATAAAATAGGGGTTTGAAAAAGTGAATTAAACGTGAGGGAAGCCGCGGGCAATAGCTAGTTCGAAATAATAATGCTCAATCCATGACCTGGTCTGGAGACGGAAAAGAAACAAGTTAAATAAGTTTTAAAGCTGCACAGCTCATTAAAGAAGAAACGGAAATGAAACAAAGAGGAGCATAAAGCAATAACCCAGAGATAGACAGTTCTCAACCGTGTCACAATGTTGCCATATTAACTACCGCGGTAACATTAACATTGGCGCACATAAAATAACCGCCAATAAGTCGAAGCTCGCATCAAAATGTCGACAAAGCAACCTGTTCTTGGCTCGACAAACACACCATGTTTACATTACGATCCTGGGGCTTCATTTAATAATTCTCGGGAACTAAAAGCCTTTGAACATTTCATCAGATGACCCTCGCTGTTTGCACACACTCCTGCGTCGAGATGCTAATGTGGACACAAGGACTTGTATCGCCGATCGGCCTCCGATGCTTTTATTGTTAGCTATCCTTTCCAATAGCGATGCTTCTTCTATTTCACTGTTGTCCTTCAACATTCAATCTCCAGTGATATCTTGTTTAAACATTCCATCCATTACTTTTTGTACGATCATTTTTTATCAGATGGTTTTAGCTCCTCCTCAATTTGTTTCTTCTTTTTGACCGAATTTAAAATGGAGAAAGTTATCAGTTCGACGCATTTCTTTAAGAAATGGTAAGGTGCTTTATAAATCATAGCATCAGATCTCAGGTCAGATTTATCCTATTTGTCGGTTTCGATCTAATAAATTGAAGGAAGAGGATGGAAATTCTCGAGAGATGAAATTTGTTCGCGGTGAGAACTTAAATATCACCTATTAGTAACCGTCAGACTATTATTTTCTATCAAGAATAAAACCAGATGATTCTCTATCCTAAATTATAAAAATAATACAAAATCCTATCCTAATGCAAGTGTTTACTTAAATGTCATTGAAACTCAACTTCCTCAGTTCAAAACTACACAGATTGCCCAAATTATCATAGTTTTCACAATATCGTAATCATTTTGTCAGAACTGGAGAAATATATTTCACGTACTACGCGAAGCTAGTAGTAAAATATTTTAGTGATGCAACCAACGATGTTCTAATATGTTAACATAGATGGTATAAACGCAGCTAGTAAGCCAGGAAGCGGCTACAACTATTCCGAATGGGCCAAGTGTTTGAGCAAAACAAAAGGTGATAAGGAGAGGTAAATAACCTGACCCAATGACGGCGTGACGCCGCTACCGGCGCGCATCACACATCACAGCCGACTGGACTAACTCATGCTTAACAGCTGTTTGACGCTTCGAGTACTCCGCTAAAATACCTACTTATTTTTAGCATCAATTAAGCCCCGACTATTCGGCTCTTTTAAACGGGCTGACGTGTGGAAATACGTTCATACGGAGAGATGCCGTGTTCTAGAGGCAATGATGTCCTGCAATATCGCCGCCAACCTAGAGTACAGGGAAAGCAATCGTTTCAGTAAAATGCTTGATCTTCTTTTACTCAATTTTTCAATAATATCAGTATCCTTAACAAAAGACGCAATACTACGGTAATGTAAGAATCCCAGTTTACTTTGTAAGCAACTGAACCCTGAGAGTTATTATTATAAAGAGGCAAAGTTAACAGTACCTTTCCAACTTTGTGTATATCTGTTATTTAGAATGGAAATTTGGTTAGGGATATGACTCTACAAATTAAATTGCGTTTGATGACAGATGTACGTTACATAAGAACCTTAAGACGGTGGCACTTAACACGACGCATGAAGTATAAGATGGTAACAAGGCTTGTCTAGTGTAAACGACATCTCTCTGCCTTCATACACGACGTTTTCGCGAATAGTAGCGAGCTATAGAAATTTACGACCATCCACGAGAATTCGTTCTACTATTTCCTAATCTTCACTTGTGCCATACCGACCGAGTCCAACACATTCAATTCGGTCGTTTAATTTTATTCAAAACACCGCAGCAGCGGTAACTAAAAAGAGATCGTGTCGCTTATTGTAATGATAATTATTTTCGAAAACAAGAACGCTAGAAAGCGGACGGCCAAAGATACCTATCTGTTAATTATTGTCACCAAAATGGTGGACGCTATTGTAAATGATTCAAAATGGCGGAGTGACAAATCGCTGACATTGCTTGTGATTGACGCGTGCCAGATACCGGTGTTAATATACCTTTATACATATTTATTTATGCGTAGAAAGCGCAAATAAAGACGAGTTATTCAAAATTAAGATAGAGATAAATTGCTTTACGACCGGCTGACGCAAGACGTCGATGAGCAATTAATAGAGTGCGCAGGAACATCGGTCCGAGCTATTAACACAATATTTGACATTGGAAAATATCGAAATCGTTGAGACAATTTCGAAGCGTAGCAACGCGAGGCGATTCAATATTGACATTTCTCACGAGTGACACCGTGACGCCGACGCGGCTCGTGCCCTGGAACACCTCGCCCATACCTCCCCGAGCCTTATTCCTTCCGCTTTTCACACAAATAGGTAATAATCGATGGCTTTTATTGCGTGTATAGGCGCGTCCGCACCGCCTTTAGGGTGATAGTTCGAGGAATCTTTTAAAATGTAACACGTCGCTCCCGCGAAGCCAGTCAACGTCGCGCCTCGCTAAGTGGGCCGTCAAACTGAAAATGTGGCATTGCTTACATAAATGAATGCATTGAAACCACTGACCCATAGAATTATAATACGCTTGACAGGCTGTAGGCGACGACAGAAAGAAATAACTTGAATATGCCGATTATAGAAAAATAGAGGCGTTGAACTATCGACCTTACAGTTCAGTCCACGCCTTATCCGACGTAGCCTTCTCTTTTACTTCACCGGACGCTCCGCTAGCGCCATTCAAATCAGCACAATATATAAATGTACGGTTCAGGACCGCACAGAAATAAAACTGCTGAGTAGAAGTCTTAAGTTTATTACTACTACTCTACTTAGGCTAATTATAACCTAGAGCATCTAGCTGCCCCACGCGAACTACCAAACTTGCAGGAATTCCTCGCATTTTTGGAGATCAAATTCACATCACTCGAGGCAGCGCGTCGTAGGCAAGATGGAGTCAAATCTGTGTCTTCCCAACAGCAAGAGTCGTCTTCTAACAGCAAGAAAACTTATACCTACAAAGCATACAGTACAAAGAAAAAAGAATATAACAACCCGTCCTTTGTGAAATTAAGCAATCAAGAAACAACAGCATGTCCAATTTGCGAAGGAAATCATCGGTTGTTTACGTGCAAGGCATTTCTCGAATTACAACCCGCAGCCCGGTTGAGAGAGGTTACGAAATACAATTTATGTAAAAATTGTTTATTCGACCACAATGAAAATGGAAACAATGGAAGGTGTTATTCGGAAAAAACATGCCGAGTTTGCAACGAATATCATAATACATTGCTACACGATGCCTACGCTAATTACGCAACAAATAAACAGCAAAACAGCAATAATGAAATCAAGAAATCAACTGGCAATAGTCACGTGTCTCAAGACGATTTATCCGAGACACTCTTATCAACAGCGTTAATCAGGGTTCAAGCAGCTGACAATACTCTGATTACACTACGAGCCCTCATTGACCAAGGGTCTCAAATATCACTCATCACTGAGCATGCAGCACAAATGTTGAAATTGCCCCGGGAAAGATGCAAAGGGGTCGTATTCGGCATTGGCGCCAAAGAGAGCACGTGCAAAGGCATAATGAATATTACGTGCTTAGCAAGACACAATGACTATACATTAAATACCAATGTTTACGTTATGCGCAACCTCATCAATAAACTGCCAAATAATTCATTCCAAAAACCACAATGGTCATTTTTGGAAAACATTCAGCTGGCCGACCCAGAGTTTTATAATAGTCGCTCCGTGGATCTTCTATTGGGGGCCGATATTTACTCCACCATTATCCAAGAAGGTATCATCAGGCACGAAAAATCCCCGCTAGTTGCGCAACAGACACGCTTAGGCTGGATTTTATGTGGCCATGTTCAAACATTCCAATGCAACATGGTTCTAAACAATGTGGATGATATCCAGAGATTCTGGTCCGTGGAGGACAATTCGGAAACAACAAACATGTCCCAGGAAGATTTGGAATGTCTACAACATTACAAGGACACGACTAGAAGAAACGAAGACGGCCGATATGTTGTTAAATATCCCTTCACTGATGATATGGAGGAGAAATTGGGAGTATCAAAGCCCAAGGCAGCCGCACAATTTCGAAGCTTGGAGCGCAAGATGAGCAAACAATCAAACTTGGCTCAAACATTTATTGAGGAATATCATCCATTAAACCATATGGCTGAGTGTACTAGTAACGTGACACCTAGCTGCTATTTACCTCACCACGACGTAGAATGCGCTGACTCCGCGACTACGGCCTTATGCAACGCGTCAGCAAGAACATCGACAGGCTACACATTATATTTAACGAAACGTGGCCCAAATTTACAACAAGACCTTATGTTCCTAATCCTAAAATGGAGACAATATCAATACGCATTTACCGCTGACATTGAAAAAATGTTTAGACAAATACTCATCAGCGACGATCATCAGCAGTTCCAAAAAATTTTATGGCGTAGTTCACCTGATCAGTTGCTACGCGAATATCAGTTAACAACTGTCACATATGGTATGAAAGCCGCTCCGTTTCTTGCCATGATGACACTGAAACAACTGGCAACGGACGAAGGACATAAGTACGAAAAAAGCAGAGCAGCCCTAACATTACAAGAAGAGTTTTATATGGATGACCTCGTGAGTGGAAGCTTCACTTTATCTACCGCCAAGCAATTACAAGAGGACTTGATAAAGCTACTTCAATCAGGAGGCTTCAACCTAAGCAAGGAATGGGAAGAAATACGAGCTGACCTACATCAACATTTGACCCATTTCCAAGTGCAACAATGGTATCAAAATAGCGAAGGTGATAGCATCGAGTTACATGGGTTTTGCGACGCGTCGACGAAAGCTTACGCCTGTGTAATCTATTGCAAGATTCATTCAAAAATAACACTTATAGCCGCTATGAAAAGGCTCATTCCCTCAAACAAGACGAAAATATTCAAGAAACAAGACCAAAAGGCCAAATCAATCAACAAGCAGCATAAGATTATCAATCAGCATTTAAACAACTTGTCGGGAAGCATATCGTATCATGACACACATCAATACACCGTCATATACGTGGTGATGGCCGGATGCCTGACAATAGCCGCCGTATACGTGTATCGGCGGCGCCGTGCGAGCAGCGAGCGCGTCCGCGAGGTCCCGCAGCCAGCAGCCACCGCTGTCCCCCGTCGTGCCCCGCGCCCTCGGCAGCGTCCCCCCTAGCCGCCCCAGCTCCATTAGACCAGCAGCGAAGTCGAGCTAAGAGACTTCGCATTCCATCGAGTCTAACTTATTAATTAATTATACGCTGCATATCTTCAATATATGTTTTAGCAATAACATAGTAATAAGCATACATTGTAAGCGATTTGTTATCTTTATTTAAGTATTCATCTCGCTTAATTTGTCAATAGCTCACTCATATCACTCATCCTTGCATCTCATTTCTCTCCCCTGGGAGCATGTACGGTCTATGTCGAAACCGTACAATTCGCCCAGTCATCATTCATGCTTTATTATAAATACGCTTTTCATTCAATCATATATCAGTGCACATAACATCGCATCGCGCTCACATTACTGCTATTAGGTAGAGGCCAATAAACTTAAGTCTTCTACTCAGCAGTTTTATTACTGTGCGGTTCTGAACCGTACAAGTATAATGTATGACAGGGATGTAGTATGATAGGGATTGTCTAAAAATAATTGCCACATTGTACGGATCGCAATCACTTCTGATTGATGGACACTTTCTTATTGCAATTGCATGTAGTAGCAGGAATATAGCTCATCGCCACAATTGAGATTGTAGCAATGATTGACACAGCTTTTCCGCAATTAACCACCAGTTAGGTAGTAGCTACTATACATCGATGCTACTATAGGAATAATATAGACTGAATTTTATAAATCGAGCCCAAATCGATCAAATGACGCATTCCATATATATATGTTGTAAAACACGAATTGTCGTGTTAAAGTCGAGACCCTGTTTTGTTTATATAACTCAAGTTCCGTATACTGTAAACAATCATCATCGTACCTATATAAAGCCTTTGTGATTCTTGCTTATTTGAACTGAGTCATTATGAAGGAAAAATCGCAAATCCGCGAAACCGCCGCGACTTCGTTTACTTTTTCGCATAAGGAATATAAGGATATTTGTCTTGTTATTTAGGTCATCAAGGGTATAAGTTAATTGTTTAAGGTATATTTGGTAGCTAACGGTTCACGCCTTCTTATAAATAAGGCAAAGGAAATATTCTATTTATAATACTTCTATCAAAATTAAAAACAAAAGTAAAATCATTTATTTCATGTAGTTCGACCTATGACAAATCCAGACTACCGGTTCGGAAACGAAGTCGTGCTGAGAAGAACCAGCAAGATCCCTCAATAGCCCAACATTTAAAGGGTATGGACTGAAAACTGAAAGGTCGCAGGTTCGAACCCCACCGTTACACTCCTACTAGCTTCTGTTTATTTGGAGGGGATAGGAGGACATAAATCAACTTCAGCTTAGCTGGTATAAAAAAAACCTCCGTTATTGTTATTGTGGGCAGCTGGATGCAAATCCGATTGTACCCGTGCAAGTTGCAACTTTGTCATTTTAAGAAATTCATTAACTGTTTTTACACATTGTTTTTTGTGTAATAGCAAATCTTATAAATCCTTCGGAATCATATTTTAAAAACGCACCTCAAGTTTCAACCTCTCAACTCTACGTTATTTCAATTAAACATTAGTTAATGGTTACGTCCAACACTGTGTAGTTAAAAGCAAAAAATCGTTCAAACATAGGGAGTGGCCAGAGGATGTGGTTTTCTCTTTATTTGATCATAAGATGACCAACTTATGCAACTTCCTCAGGGAAATATAGTCGTTGATGACGCGCGAAGACTAATCTGACGTCACTCAAGCAAAGATAATTTCACTTTACTCACTTTCAAGGGTAACTGGAAGAAAGGATAGTGGGTAATTTGTGTGGGTCCCATACCCAACACTGTAACATTATGAACTATTTCGGCTTTCGTTGCCCTCATGGTGTAGTTTAATTAATGCTAAGACAGCATGTCTTAGTCCAATAATAATACAATTAACTTGCGTCTGGGTCCACTCTTACCCATCCTCCTTTCTTTCTTACCGACAGATGAAGCTCATCTTTTAACTGTTCTTATTTCACTGGTTTTTACCCCTTTACAGCAAAGACAAAAGGAAGGGTTATGATTTAGCCGTCTATGTATTACTAGCTTTTGCCCCCGCGACTTCGTCCGCGTGGAATTAGATTTTGGGGTGGAATTTTCAAAAACTGTGACACACGTACTTTTTTATTTTTAACTGAAAGCTCAAATACCAACTTTGATGGAAACAGCTTGAAAAATGACGGAGTTTCATATAAACTTCCATCCCCAATTTAAGCCCCTTAGGGGTGGAATTTCCAATAATCCTTTCTTAGTGTGCGCCTACGTCATAAAAGGAACCAACTGTAAAAATTTCAAGTTTCTAACTTCAGTAGTTTAGGCTGTGCGTTGATATCTCAGTCAGTCAGTCAGTCAGTCAGGACTTTGAATTTTGTATATATAGATTATGTATTTCCATCACAGCGTCTAAACTACTGAGCCAATTTTGATGAATGAGGTGTCAATAGATTCGTTATTATCATCCGGATGACATAGGCTACATTTTATGCGAACAAAACCAATATGATGGATGTTATGTCCAATTCTCCATAATCAAAAACTTTAACACTTTTCCTGTTTAACCTACAAAAGTTTTTCAACTTTTCTTGTTTAACCTACATAACAAGAAGCAGTTACAAAGTAAAACGTATACGTTTCGTCATCCGAAGCGACCTACCTGCGGTTGGGGCATTAGTTTCCTGGTCCAGCTTTACTACACCACAAACCTAAGTAATTAAACTGCGTATGTAACCTTTAACGATACGCGGTCGCCATTGTCTTTGCGAAAACAACAATGTAGGTCTATGTAGATACATGGTTAATTGTAAAGTAAAATACCTTTTTTTTAACCGATATAGTCTTGCGCTTGACGACAATCAATACTGGATAGCACTGATGAGGTCTAGGTTGGAGCGCGCTTGCCTAGAAAATGCCTATTCAGTATTCACTCTTGCCTTGAAGGTAATCAAATTATAAGTGGTAGGTACCTCTTGGATTCTGAAGTTCTTCGGCCACATCTCCAGAAATGAAGAGTCAATTGAGTGGTTGGTGGTGCAGGGACAGGTGGAGGGGAAAGATCGAGAGGACCTTCACTTATACTCCATCAACAGCTATGAGATTGTCTCAAAATGATTAATACAGAGTAACGATCACAATCACCTCTGATTGGCTCTACTTATGGTGTTCTTACTGCATCAATACAATTGACATGGGCATTGTTCAGAATGAGAATTACATACGCAACTTTTTATCCCTGAAAAACAAGGGTTCCCAGGGGATTTTATAGAGCTAATACCACGTGGACGAAGTCGTGGGCTAGCCACCTGCAGGATATGTTTGGTGGTTGGTACGTATAATATTTTTAGTTGCGTGATAAACTAGCGCTTGACATTTGAAAACAATCATAACTTATTTGACTGAAATGTATTATATGGATATTCATTAGTTACAATCGAAAATTCAGGTGAAAAATTAAAAAGACAATAAATCGGTCAAAAAACAAATAAGCTATAAATTTAGATATAAGCTGTTTTACTGGGTCTCTTTCTAAAACGAAATTTTCTATGAAGAATGTATGGAAATACTTACTAGATCATGACGTCATGATTTAATAGCACTCATTTTGTCTAACAGGAAACTTAAAAGTTCTATGTTTTCGATACTAATAAAGATATGTATTAAAAAAAGAAAAATGGAATTGTTATATAATTAAAAACCTGATGAGGTAGGTCCAGGTTGGAACGCGCTCACATACCTACATATTATGATCCTTACAAACACAACTCGCATGTTTTCGTTTAATAATATAATTTATTATCACAATAAAAAGCATTACATTTAAATAATGGGTTGTCCAGTATGATCCCCTGGCGCATTTCGTTATCGATCACCTCCATGTCGATGTCGGCCCGGTAGGCATGTATTGTCGCGTATCGACAATCGACATCATTAATTAAATTCGAATACTTTGAAGGATATCGATTCGATCTGACATTGCGCATGTATTACATTTTTACAGATAAGATTTGGTATTGCTCCAATAATTTTGATTATTCAAGTATACTTGATTGATTCTATTTCGAAAACTAATACTTAATCTAAGGTTTAGCTCTTTAACAAACTCATAATGATTGAAATGTTCTTCGATACATATTGCGCATTTAGAATAGTTATCTGTACAAATTGTTAATGGAAATAACCACGAAAATTTGCATTAGTAGCAAACCCTTTAGGTAATTCATGTACCTACTACTACCTACTTTGGCCAGTACAAGGTAGTAAATATTACATAAAGAGACAAACTTATCTGTTACTCATGCTTAAGTGACGTTTTCTGTACATCTATATAATGCTCAACGAAGCAGAAGCCACTCGATATATTATTTACAATCCGGTACTGAAATGTAGAATATACCTTAGAAAAATGTTTTGGCAGTATACGCATTTAGCTACGTCATGAGAGTATTTATAAGCAACTATCGTAGCAAGCTTAAAAAGTTATCTACAATGCAGTTATAAATACAAGCTGATAATAATTTTTGTATTTAGAATTGATTTCATGTCAATGTCGACACGGTATTAATTAGTATACTGTGATCAGTGGGTAGGTATTTATTATTACCATATCGATAAATAATCGACATCATTAATTTAAATCGAAAAGTGACGGATATTTATACTCTACGTATCGAGCATGAAGAACACAAATACTTGTTTTACTAAATAAATAAAAGTTTAAAAAAATGTGACAAAGTAAGACTATTAATAAATTAAGTATCTTTCATACAAAGAACTTTCATAGTCGATTTTTTTAATAGTTTTATTCTTAGAGCCTATTTCACCATTGCCAAGCCAACTTTAACCAACGAATTTTTATAGATTGCCAATATAAAAATAAAAACTGTCAAAACGACAACGTTATTGTCGATGTCGACGATTAAAGCTTCTTGCAGACAGTGAAATAATCCCTTAGTACCTACTAAACAAAAAACTGAAATAATACTAGCAGTAAGGCGATGACATCAAAAAAGTTTAAGGCCCAAGACACGGAGCTGCCCGCGAAATTCAAATTTAATTTGGTTTTTCGCCATTTACAAACGAATACGACAAAGTAGGCTTATGGTGTTCAAATTGCGCCAATGGCAGTATCATCTTCACAGGTTTATATACTAATCTTTACGTGAAAGTATCCAGTTTAAGAAATTAATCAAAATAATGACTAATTTGTGAGTTGCTCACGTCAAACTCATTATTTTGATTAATTTCTTAAACTGGATACTTTCACGTAAAGATTAGTATATAAACCTGTGAAGATAATACTGCCATTGGCGCAATTTGAATACCATAAGCCTTCTTTGTCGTATTAGTTTACAAATTGCGAAAAACCAAATTAAATTGGAATTTCGCGGGCAGACCCGGCTCTTGGGCCTTAAAGGTACCTACTCAATTCAGACATACTGATTATATTTTATTTACATTGTATTTTAGCGTAGAGAAATCTTTGACTTGTCTCTATATAAAAACTAATATATTAACCCTAGCATAGAAAGTTACCTACTGTAACTGTTAATAAATGACCTCCACAGCCGTACACAATTTATAAGCCAGTGAATTACTCTGTTATATCTAACATAGATCTTATCTCGATCATTAAGTTGCTAGAAAATAAAACACACTCGTAATGTGCGTGTTATACTGGTCACAAAAAAGGGAACATCCATCCATTTTTGTTCGATTTCTGTATATTTTACGTTCACCTACGAAATGTCACCCATCAGGGCAAACATTCAAAATCAATACGAACCCTTTCCGATAGATCAAATAAAGTCACGATTTAAATAAAGACAAACAAAAAACTCGTTTAAAATGTACCACCACTGCGCCTATAAGGACCGACTCAGACGTAGACCAAAAGTCCTTGAAGAAAGCTCCCTCGTAGCCAGTAATAAATATTTAGATATTGTACCTATAGAAAAAGAGGCTCGTAGCACGTTCGTAGTAATAGAGAATTTATTTAATTACTAGC
This sequence comes from Hipparchia sbordonii, assembly GCA_038048805.1. Lineage (NCBI taxonomy): Eukaryota > Metazoa > Arthropoda > Insecta > Lepidoptera > Nymphalidae > Hipparchia > Hipparchia sbordonii. The sequence goes on from CM076113.1 coordinate 4,608,801, forward strand.
TTTTGCCCCCGCAACTTCATCCGCGTGGAATTAGATTTTGGGGTGGAATTTTCAAAAACTGTGACACACGTACTTTTTTATTTTTAACTGAAAGCTCAAATACCAACTTTGATGGAAACAGCTTGAAAAATGACGGAGTTTCATATAAACTTCCATCCCCTATTTAAACCCCTTAGGGGTGGAATTTCCAATAATCCTTTCTTAGTGTGCGCCTACGTCATAAAAGGAACCAACTGTAAAAATTTCAAGTTTCTAACTTTAGTAGTTTAGGCTGTGCGTTGATATCTCAGTCAGTCAATCAGTCAGTCAGGACTTTGAATTTTATATATATAGATAGATGGTTCAAATTGTAAAAAAAAAGTAATTTTTTGCTGTAATCCGCCAAACCAGAAAAAATCTGTAGGTATAGTAACACGCACCGCCCGCACCGTACACCGTCGTTTTCCCAGAATAGAAGCAACGTAGGAATCATAGGTTATGTTAACACGAATTCGTCACACAAACTCCTTCGAAACAATCAACGGAGCATCATCAGAAGATGTTGACTCCACAATGCACAACTGCAATTTCTTTAATTTTTATCGACATCGAAATCACATTTAAATGATTTTTTTGTTTTAATCCTTACAAATTATAAATTCCCATATTGCCCCCGCCAGCAATTGAACCCAAGACTTCCCGTTGAGACAGCGCCAGGGAGGTCGTCAAAACTACTCGGCCACACTTCTCGCGATAACACGAATATTCGCCGAATCCCGATAATGTAGCCGCAGTATTATGGGTATTAAAAAAGCGTAATTTTCACTTACTATCGTTAGTCTGCGGCAACCCTTAGTGACGTAAAGGCACAGGTAGAGTCGCGGTATTAATATAATGTGATTTGATGGAACCCGAGCGATCTGTCAACCATCATTGTATTATGTTAATAAATAGGTTTATTCACTTCGACTAGGGTTGCCCGCTCTGAATAAAAATTCCGTTGAAGCATTCTAACGGAATGTAGATTTTGTGTAGGAAATGTACCTATAATATTATATACCGCACGGCTAGGGTCTGGAACACTCTTCCAAGATCTGTGTTTCCTAACACTTACAATTTGGGTATCTTTAAAACAAGAGTGAATAGGCATCTTCTAGGCCAACGCGTTGCACCTTAGACCACCATTTCCATCAGGTATGGTAGTGGTTAAGCATGTACCTTTAATTTATTTAAAAAAAAAGACGTGTGGCACTTGGGGACTGCCGCGGTAAAGCTATTGCATAGCATTTTTTATCAACGCCATCTAGCGGTGAGCCGCTAGAGGAGTCCCGTGTCAGGTTATTTTAGTTACGGAATTTCTGGATTCGGTCTCCACGCTGGCCCGCGATAGAAGCTATGCAATAGGTTAAAAACGTATCCTACAGATAAATATTTTTCATTTTCATTTTTTTATCCTCCGTAGATGATATCATAAGGATGGGCCCCTCACATTGAATATTTTGGCGATCACGAAGAACGCCGCATGATCATCAAGCATTGGTCGTCTTATTGTTGACACAGCCTAACTTACCATCAGGTTAGATCGCATTCAAGAGCAAATCTGAAAAGAAATGAAAATCGCATACAAATTCCAATAATGCTTTTAGTTACGATAGTAGATGTAGTTCTAAGTAAAAAAAGAATAAAATAATAATGCGTTATGTTACGAGGAATTCTATTTTAGTTTCACCTAAATAATATTAAATAGACTGATGAATAAATAGACTGATGATACATTCAAAAATAAAAAATAAATAAATTAAACAATTTGGGTAGTAAGTTCGGAAGTGTGGCAACCCTAACTCCGGACCTCAGTTGAATAAATCACACAGTTTCGATCGTGAATCTAAATCGTTATTATGATTCATTTCTGATTTTATCGTTTGATTACTTCATATTCATTTTTTTTATAAACCTTACCGATAGTGACGAATTTTCAAGTAGAATTTGTTTTACTAAAAAGATCATCTAAAGTAAGATATGTTTTCAAAATTGATTCGATCAATCTTATTCTCATTTCTGTATCCCTAGATACCTATCCTAGTTTAGATATATCCTACAAATAGTAATTCTATTTGTAGGACAATAACGATCTTATTGTTATATCTAGGAACTCCACCTAAAGACAAAATAAAAAACTGGATGAGGGCGACAAAATTTAAGTAATAATAATTAATAATATCTATCAAAAATAAAGCTCGGGCACGAATGCGACAATCACACTTCCTTTTTGTTCCGATTACAACCGCACCCCGCTGCGTGCGCGGGCGCAGCCTATTTACAAACAATTGAGACTCACTTTGCCTTTATTAATTTCCTAATACTACCTGGAATTATTAGGGTTCCGTACGCAAACCGTATGGCTCCACCACCCGTCCAGCAACGAGATGTATAGAGCGTGCTCCGACTCAGCGCAGACTTAAGATAAAGTTTAAAACGAGAGACAAATATGCTCTGACATAAATCCGTCTCATTTTAACTCTGTCTTGAGTTTGAGCTGAGTAAGAGTGCGGTCTATACATTTCAGCCTCAGTCTACAGCTTCATCCTTTAATATTCTTTTTATGTTACGTAGCTAACTGAAATTTTCACAGAATACATTTATTTTGAAAGTAAATAGTAAAAGTAAAAGAAAATAAAAAATTGCTTTTTCAACATTACCTAACGAGAAAATTGCTTCTCATCATTTTCCTATTTAATAGCGAATTTAAATTAAATCATTATTTTTACAGTTTTCAATTTTCAGCTTACCAGGAATCGCATAAATTCTCATCCCTTCCTTTAATTGGCTAATGTTGTTATCAGTAGGTAAGTACCTACGACGGAGTTAGCACAAAATAACGAGCGGTGCTATGCGCTGAAACTAGTTCAGAACAATCATAATATGATTCATATAATATGACAAGTTACGTCTTTATACAGCAAATCATTTCGACATTCCCCGTATGATATTAAAGAATTACTCATCCAAATCAGATAATACGAAAATACGCATCGAAACACGATAATTAATGATTAATCTCAAACCGTATGACATGAAAGTAAGATCGTGCTTTAAAAATACCAAGCTCGCATACTCGGAATAATTGATAAATCAAGCAGTTCCCATCGAGAGGAGCACTAAATCAAAAGCATCATAACATTTTGACTTATAGTGAGCGCTCCCGATCACACCGTTTCCCGCTAGATGGCGTGATAGGCAGCTGTCAAACTGAGCTGTCATTAGCTTATTAATGGCGTCCGATCATTTTATTAATAGTTAATAGACATGTAACGCTTTTTAGGGTCCCGTAGTAAAATAACAACCCTTATAAGTAGTTTATTCCAATCGTTTATGTCACAGCAATTTTATTCAGAAACTATTAAACCTCCAGATTTGAAAGTTCGCAAAAATATAGAAACTTGTTACCTACCTAGAAAAAATTAAGAAGGTACCAATACATTTACTGAGGTTTTATCGATTGACCCTCAAAAACTTAGCTTTTAGTCCCTAACTTCTAAAACTTCTGGCCCGGTATTTGATGTTTTAGCAACTCCTGGCCAAATCTCGAAAACATCTAAAAGCCCATAACTCGAAGACGTGTTCCATCCAGCTTTCCAAGCCATCCACAGTACGGTTAAATATATGCAAAAAAGGTCCAGGTGACTAATGTAATTAGACGTATCACCTACATAAACAGTATTTCACGAAACAATGGCACCCACGCAACGTCTGGTGTGCATCTTGGCACCCATTTGCATTTACAAATGCCCCATCCGAATGCAATCGAAACCGAATCGAGAAACCAGTTCTAACACTTTCGCTACTATCCTTAAAATCTTGTTTAAACGAATCTAAACACCCAACAAAAATCGAGTAGCCTCATGATTATCATTCGATTTAACACTCTAATCGAACACATCACAGTCTAAATTCATTTGCGTTAAAGTAAAGTTAGGATGTTGTTGAGATAAGATATTTTTAAAGGACCACACACAGTCGTCAACATCGGTCTTCGGAACAACAACACATCACTTAGTATAGTTTACAGGTAGGAGCTTTGAAGTCTCACGTCTAATTTAATTGTAGCTTTCATTACTTTACGATACGATATGTTTTCAGACACAAATCTCAAATCTGTTTGGAGAGGATTTGATTAGAACATTTTTGATACGTTATCCGGGATTAAACAACTAGATTCTGAATATTTTTAATTATTTATATGCATACCTGAAAGTTCTCCACAATTCTCTCAGAGTTGTGTGAAGACTGCCAATTCACACCTGGCCAGCATAGTGGACTATGGAATATACACTAATTCTCATTCGAGTAATTCCCGTGTTTTATTTTTTTTTTAATATTTCTCTTTTCATCAGATATTTTTACTGAATACCTAGATACTTTGGTCAGGGTAAGGTTTTGCTGGCAAAGCAGAGAGTATCTGTAAGCTATAAATAAACATGGCATCATTTTAACCCATCATCCCTTACCCCACGTGCTAATAGATAGCCGACGCAATATTTATTTTAATCCTCAAATAATTGTACAGTATAAAAAACACCGGAATGCACCGCAGTTCTACTTAATATTACTAAATAAACTCTGCATAAGGTAGCCTTTGAAGGCTCTAAATGGAAAGACATATAGGAATATCGATTTTAAACCAATCTAAAACGAAGATCTTGGAGCATAATCTTGTGTAGGTATGTTTTAAGTAAACAGCTAATTTTAAGCCGTCTACAGAGAACAGTAGTTATCAAATCGTATTAGTTGTATAATAGTCGTATTTCTCGATACTGATCAAGGTTCTTTATATTAATCAAATAATAGTTAGATCTTTAAATCAAAAACCGAACTACGGTAATTCAACTTCAATATGTATGACTTATACGTATTTATTTATTTGTGAATTTTAATTCATATTCAAAATTATTATCATAAGTTGACTTATAACCAAACGACAAGTCAAGGCTATAACAAAAGGAAAACAGATTTAAATGATTATATGTATTAGATAGCTTTTGCCCGTGGCTTCGCTCACGTTAAGTTCGATTTTTCAAACCCCTATTATACCCCCTTAAGTGTTGAATTTTCAAAAATCCTTTCTTAACGAAGAATTACGTCATAACAGCTATCTGAATGCCCAGCCAGATCCGTCCAGAAGTTTGAGCTGCATGTTGATAGATCAGTCAGTCAGACACCTTTTTCCTTTTATATATTTAGATTAAAGATAAATTAATTCAGGGGTTAGGTTGTAACAGACTACACTCAGGAACTACTGACTGTCTGAGAACACAAACGTAGGTAGGTACAAATAATAGGAGAAATACAAATCAACAAAGTAGACGAGACCTCGCTCCGGCCGGTCAATTACTTGAAACATTTTCGGCGAAAAGCGCTAAAAGAAAGATGTTCTTATTGCAATGTAATTTTATAAGAACACATCGCAGCGGAGGTCAGGCGTTGGATTCGTCGAAGCGCCAACGTGCCACCACGCCTCTTCCTGTGCTGCGCCCCGGGGAATTATTATCGCTTTTATACAACTTCAGCAAAAGGAGGTTCTCTGTTTTGCTTCACCTCCGTGTACTCCTGCTATCCTACTACTACTACTGTAATGCCGAGATCTATTGAGCGTGCTCTGACTGACACAAAGAGAGACAAATATGCTCTGATATAAAGTCTCGTTTTAACTCTGTCCTCATAGTTGTTTTTAAAAATCGCGCGGAAACCCTTAGTTTTTTCGGGACAAAAAGAAGCCTATATCACTTACAGGGCTCTCAACTACTATACGAGTACCTACCCAAAAATAACATCGTCGACAAACTAACAAACGAATGCTTTCCCATTAACTATATTTTTAGTACATATTGTACATGATATTAGTAAGGATTTACCTACCTACTACAAAAAATATTGAAGCATAATAATAATCACATTATCATCAGGAATTGCCACACTGAAGGCGTCACCATTGATTCTACTTAACATCGACAACACTTTCGAGTTAGGAAAGTAACACTGTTTACGAAAGCCCTTAATAGTTAAACGGCTACTGTGGTTACGGACCACACAAGACAAAGCAATTGTGTGACAACATCGAGTGGAGTGGAGAGCGCAAACAGTGGGGGCGGCCCTGCCACGGAGGCATCGGCTTTCCGGAGGGATATAAATTGAATCGAACCTCCCAAATGTGACGCGTCTCAATCACTGCCCTCTATATTTAGTCTGTGATTAACACTGGTCTTGCTGCTGCGATTTCTTCTTGGGACCTGATTGATTCACGCCATTTTGGATTCGATTGACGCCATCTTGGCGCTGTAAGCATAGATATGAGTGTCTCTGGAACTAATAATATTGCAAATGGCGCGCCAACCTCTATAATTTCATCACCAACCTCTTTGTTTAATGTATGATTTCATATGAAATCAAAAATTAATTATAGACGTCAGTGCGCCATCAAAACCTCCATAATTAATCTATAATTTAATTACCAACCTCTTTATTTAATCAATGATTTCATATGAAATCATAGATTAATTATAGACGACGAGAAAAAGAAAAAAGGGGAATACCTATAGGTATTCCCCCATGGCTTGGCCATGATCAGCATGAGCAATATTCTTTTTATTAAAAAAAAATCATATCAAACAATTATATTGTCATAACAAGATAGGTAAGCGTAACCCTCTAAATTCATCCGGGTTATTTACAAATAGAAGAGGCTGCAGGCTCCCTCGGGACCACCGCTGACACTATCAGCAAGTCAAATGTACGCAACTTGCGCGTCATTATAGGGTTGATTCTAGTGATAGCTAAGATACATGAAAAATATATCGCAGAGAGCAAAGCGAATCAAAATTTGAACTATTTTAAAGGCTAGCCAAGAAAAAATAGACAGATCGAGAAAAATTACATAACAACAGGTTTTTGTATTGGGAATAAGAGAGTGTGTAACAAACATTGAAACGTTTGCAGTAAAGCAAATGAAGCGCGTAAATATGGTGCGTAGTGAACTTATGATTCTTTTTCTTCTTCTTCGTCTACCAATAAACGTACTCAGCTGGACATACGTCTTTTCTAGAGAGAACTATTCGAGTTTTGCGATCTATTTTAAGTCGTCAGTTCACTTAATTGAGAGCTGCCAACACTGCGATTTCCGTTGCGAAGTCGCCATTTCTTGGGACCCCGAATTTCCTCGCACTAAGTGGTGATTGTTACTTCGGCTTACTGATTAAATTATGGCAGATACTCTGGTTTCCTGCAGTTTTTTTTTAATCACAGCTATTTAATTAGGTATATTGACTAATATTTTCTGTTACTGTTTCGCAGTGCGCAGTTATATCGTTGCAACTTCTAGAATTAGTAATACTGCATCTAACATTGAATGATTCACACAAGACAATAAAATTAGTATAAAAACTCCGTTAATACTTAGATACGAATCGCTAAATATAAAGTTTGCTTTAGCACTTAGTACTTTATTATAGGTTTTCCCAATACGCTACACTGATACGATTTGCGCAAATTGTATCATTGTTAGATTTTCCTCAATATTTAATGCTTACATTTTTGTTTTTCATTACAAACTATTCTAGATAAATGACTAAGTACTAGTAAGTAGTATTACATCATTTACAACGTAAAATGAAAAATTGAAATAATCCTCGCCATTAGAAAGCGATATACCTACTCGACATCCATTCGTTTGTTCTTTTAGACACATCTTCACACAAAAACATTTCAGTTCTTTTTCAGTTTTGGTTCTACTGAGATTTTAAGAATGTTAGCTAGTTTATACTAACTCCTCTTTCATTTTTCACACAGCCGTACTACATCAATAGTTATAAAGTACATAATATTATTAAGTACTATTGAATACTAGCTGATGACACGGCTTCGTCTTTTGATTTGGGTTAAAAAAATTGTTTTTTTTTTTCACTTTACCGGCCACTTTCACTACTTTCGGACGGAATTTCAAAAAATGCTTCCTTCCTGCACTCAAGGATCATGTCCTCCTTTCAAATCTCCAGGTCTACCGGTTTAGGTTTTACGTTGCTCGTCAGTCAGTCATGGTACTGCGTCATAGGCTTCAATCCTGCACTTGATCTTTCTCCGATCATGTCGACTATGAGAGTGTGGGAATAGAGAGTATCTCGCGCGCAGACGGCTAATCTGTGTGGAGATTAGCCGCCGTGGCCGGATTCAGTTGGGAGGAAAGAAGATTTATAGCTGTGCATAGCAACGTATCATCAATGGATCGCAAGCTTTAGGTATAAGGGCGCTTAAAACAACTCTTGCTACTGATCTACACAATGTGTGGAGCAGAATGCTTTAATAGATGAAAGGTGATTTGTCGTTTTATTTGGAACTATTTACATTTTTATGAAGTGCCAAGTAGAGAAAGAAAATTGTATAATGTCGACTTCTCTCGCTACACTTATTTTTTTTTTGTAATTTACTTAAAATAATTTATATATAAGTACCTACCCTGAAATAGGACAAGAATTATGGCGCGGATTGAACCACAAGGTCCATTATTTAAACTTCAAGCTCTTATGTTAGTTGTTAGTTGTTACCTTGAATCCTTAGGTATAATGGTTAGGTGTTAAATCAGTCGCAACGGTAAGAAGTGCTTATGACCAATAGGGCTAACATGCGCGCCACGAGAAAATTTTGTCTACACTTTACTCGTGAATTTCTATAGAGATTCACAGACAAAATTTTCAGTCTCCTGTAGGGCTAACATGCGTGCCACGAAAAAATTTTGTCTACACGTAATCTATTATGTGAATCTCTATTATATTATATTATAGGTAATTTTCTCGTGGCGCGCATGTTAGCCCTGCAGAACAACGGATCGACTTCGATCGATGTTTTCGTGGATATAATCGATTATAGTTTGAAACCTGCATCGATTTAAATCTTTATGAAACCACGCTACGTTCAAACTAAATCCCTACATATTATAAATACATATTAGGTTCATTTTCACTTCAAATAAACACAAAACGCACCAAAACCATGTGCAATGTGCATTCATCTTGAGCTTTTAAGTTAAAAAAGTACAATATTTCGAGTGCATTGCGCAATTACCAAGTGTTTAATTTGATCCAGTAAATTCCTCAATGACTAATCGAGTTTAAAGCTTCACTCACACTAACCAGCATGTATAAGTATTCACACTAACGCGAGCTCGGTCTTAATGCTAATTAGCATACACGATAAAAGAGCCCAGTCGACATGCATGATATATTAAAATCACGTCCACGTAACAATTAACAGCAACGAGCGAGCGATCAAATAATAAAAAGTGTCTTTGTCATTACAAGCAGCGACGCATGCCTTCCAAGGAACCATTAAGAATAATAAACTTAGTAATCGGTTTCGAAACGAAGATGGCCGAATGGCAATCCAATATGGCGGACGCAATTGCCTTCATTAGCTGTACATAATATAATAAGCGTAATTGTACAGAATTAGATAACACGTAACGTCCGTGATGTGAATAGAATATACTATAGTTAGATATTGTTTTTTTTTATTTTTCTTTGATTTTTTTTAATCCTTTATTTCCCTGGTGGTTTTGTCAACACTGACAATGTTACCCCCGTAAGTTCAACAAAACGAAATCAAAACTAAAATAAGAAAAACCTACTCTTAAGTATGCTTGCTGAGTGACCGCACCTCCTTTGAGAGTGGGGCTGCTAAAATGCTGTTGCATATAAAATAATTTGCTGTTGCAGTTACAGATTGATATAAAATACTTCTAAAATTAGTAGGTACCCAAAATGGCTGGCAGCATTGCTCCTTTGAATGTCAAAATAATTATTTGGCCAAGGTAGCTGCCAGCTCTTGAATCGCTGGTAGACTCGATAACCTATTTTGAAAGTTCTTAAAAAAGCCCCCAAAAACTCGAGCCCCACGGCCCTAGAATCTCGACCTCAAAAGGCTATAAATATGAAGCTACCATCAAGGTTTTCATATATTGTTGACTCGTTCGGCGCTAGTAGCCAACTTACAGATTTGAAGTGAGAAGTGAAAATCTTTGGGACGTGAGGTTAGTGGGTATATTAATTTTTGATTGAGATTCTTGATCATAAGCAATTAGTAAATGTTGAACTAGAACTCAACTTGAAAATGCGGATTTGCAAAATAATTCCACTATGATTGTATAATTTTTGTTAAAATAAAATATTATATAAATAATATTAGTATAAAGTTTATGATTGCTTTAAAGTAGGTAATAAAGCTTAACCATAAAATTAACATCCTTGACTCTAAGTGTTAATTGTATCTTTTAATATACAGCCTTGGCTAAATCCGTTAATAAAATGATTGTATGTATTTTATCGCACTTGGCCGGTGGTGAACTATGACCTAAACTATTTTATTCTATGATGAGATCCGTCTCCAATAGTGGGCAAAATTAAACAAAGTGAATTTTTGTAATTCATTGAGAAAATAAATTCTTTAACCTGAACAATCGATTGACCTGATGATAATGATTATTAAAAACGTAAAATTTCTTTTTACAAAACCGACTTCAAACGCCACTACAAAGTAAAAACGCCACTACAAATTGTGCCTATAAAATTTTAAGAGTTCCCTCGATTTCTCCAGGATCCATTATCAGATCCTGACCTGATGACAATGGAACCACCTGGGAAGTATACTCTTTCAAACAAAAAAATATTTTTTCAAATCGGTCCAAGTAATCGGGGAACATTTAAAAAAAAGATTCCGACGAATTGAGAACCTCCTCCTTTTTTTGGAAGTCGGTTAAAAAGTAGCCCTTGGTCCAGGTCTTGTTCGCTCCCGCCGCCCTCGACCACCGACTCACCGCAGCGTATTGCCCGCCCTCACTATTACTTCGTTTTCGCTATGCTTTTTTTTTACTTTCTTTCGTACCGTACTGTTGAATAGCATATAACCTTCCTCAAGCATTGGTATATCAAGTGAAAAAAAGAGTTTTTCAAATCAGACTGGTAGTCTTAGAGATTAGAACACTCAAACAAACAAACTCTTCCGCTTTATTATATTCGTATAGAATATAGATTATACAAAATTTTATACTCAACTCGATTCAATGTGGAAAATTTTAAACTTCAGAAGTAAACAAGTGAATTCGACACAGGTAACCACCAATCTATCTGAAGCCAACGACATACCTACTATATACTACTATATACATAGCTACTCGTATTATACAAATATCTATGGTATATGAAACATATTCAAAAACAATTCTAAGCAGTAGATACTGTGGCATATTGAAGCGTTTCAACCTCAAAACTTCATATTAACAAAGAGAAGACGAGACACATCACCTTCAACCTCCAATTGAGAAAAGCGATTTGAATAACAATCAATAAATTAATGTACAACTAAGGTCGCCATATCTCAATTTTAGAAATGGGACCACCGGTAAACGATTTTATTTATTTATTTATTTACATTAAGGTTTACAAAAAATACTTATAGCTCAGAAAATCCACTCGGGTTTGTAATATATGCTAACAAAGAGTTAAATCTAGGTTCGTTGACTACAGAACATTAATGCCAGTTGAACAATGAACATGTTGTTTATAAATTATCATAAGTAGGTAACTTAAAAGGGTTTCAGTTTTTTCTTAATATTACGACGATTAATTTATAGCGGTTGTATTTTTTCGATTAGTTTCACTGATTGGAAAAATTTTAAATATCAAACATTAAAAAAGGGCATCAACTATTTATGACGTGCTGTTCACTTTCAAACAACATATGTAGACACAATGCGTGCGTTTTTTCGTTTGATAAAGAGTTGCTGGTTTAATTGTGTGCCAAACAAAAATTAGATATACAGGAAGATCAATTTTTTTTGAATATAAGTAGGAGGCCTTTAAGATTAAATAATCTTAGGCACGAGCTTCATTCATCATCATACTTTATCTACTCGTATTACAATTTTATCAGTCAGAGGCTAAAGCAACAGAGCTTCTTATTATCTTTATTACCATTACATTAGTAAGAGGCCAAAGCAATAGGGATACCCAAAAGGTAGCTTATTAACATTTCATCGAAACGCACTGAGAATCCGGATCTGTCTCAGAAAAACAGGAGAGTTGGCAACCCTACTGTAATTTATTCATAAGCAGGAGTCTGTGACACAACGGCGCGACGCGAACTGAATCCAAATGAAATTTTATAAGAAAAGTCCTTTTCAACGGTCCATTATGGTCAGAATGTAATACTTTTCTTAACGTATCATCATTATCGGACCACACTACAATGCCTTTTGAGCGTGTCGCTTAAGTCGACTAATCTCTCTTTACACGTAAAAACGGACGACGCCGAATGAGTTTCTCGTGTTGGAATAATTAGTCTGCAATTGAAAGCGCTTTATTTCAAGACACCGGACAAAATGGACACGACACGGTTGGGCAACGGTAAAACACTTTCACGAATACAATAATAATTATTTACAATAGGATGATTCCGAAACGGTTAGCTCCCTTTGTTTGGGAATGGAAATATGTGAAATAGTGTGTTACACAAATAGCGTCTCGTTAATTACGGACTGTAATCACATTTCGCCAAACGCGTTACGACACACATGTCCCATCCCTTCGCCGTTCTAAATTTAAATATTATTTAGGCGGGAGCTCGCGCCACACTCCCTGTCGCGATAGAATCGAAAATAATTTATGAATCTTTGTTTGGATCACAAATAGTAACTCTAATAGAAGTTGTTACGAAGTTTTACATATATGCTTGCGATAGGTACAACGTAGGTAAATAATATTGGATATACATACTCTAAACTACGCACAGTTTGATAATTTATTTATTCACGAAAATACAGATAAGTCTAAGAGTTTCATTAATTTTACCAAGACTGGTATAAAAATTACCTATAATTTTTATTGTTCTTTAGAAACAATGTATAACCTAATCATCAATATGACAGTTCAGGATAATACAGTTATAGAACTTGTTGGAAGGAGATATATTAAAAAACAAAAACACCAGAAGATGAACGACAAATCACACTAACAAAATGGGATACGAATTAATAGTGCTAAATTAAAAAAAATGTTCCCACGGGATCTATTTATTTTTTTATACATTTATTTACATAATATATAGGGATTTTTACGGTATTGTGGTACAATCATAAACTCAGACGAGTTTTACAGCATTCATCTGTTTCTGCGGGATAAAAGGTAGCCTGTCACATTCTGAGCTCACGTCACACGTAAAATCACGTCGATCCGTTTCTCCTTTGCTACATGATTGAAGGACAAACCAAAAAATAAACATATTTATGACATTAGTAAGATTATTTTCCAAAAAAGTAGTATTCAAAATCGAAAAGCAGTATCGATAAGGTTTTAGGTTTATATTACTTTTAATTTTAGAAATAATTTTGTTATAATTATAATTGTAGTAATTTGATAGTGTAAATTTAATAAAATTGATTTAACAGTATTAAAAATTGAAATATATAATATTATGAAATACTCGGAACATGTCCTACGAAAAAACGATATTAGGTCGCCCTACGCACCACTACCGCGTAATATTGACACACGCAGTTATATTTTGGGATGTTTTTAAAAAAGACGTTCTTCTAAAACTAATATGCCACATTCATTATCAGATCGCATTTCGAGGTGTAAATCATCACGGTATTAAATAAATAGCTTGAACTTGATGATTGCTATGACTGCATAACTTATCATTTCTGTTGCGTTGCTGCTTTAAGTGTTCCTTAAAGATTCGTGAAAACGACTTCCACAGGCTACGGTCTTGCACCGGCTGTATCCAGCGACCTCTGCGACTCGTTTGATATCGTTAGTCCACCTAGTGGAGGGTCTACGAACACTGCGCTTCCCGGTGCGGGATCGCCACTCCAGCACCTTGTGACCCCATCGACCATCACATCTTCGAACTATGAGCCCCGCCCATTTCCACTTCAGTTTCTCGCTGAGCTATATCGGTGACTTTGGTTCTCCTACAAATCTCCTCATTTCTCATTTGAACTCGCAGAGATACTCCGAGCGTAGCTCTCTCCATGCATAGTCCGCTGAGTGATCCTGAGCCTTCTTATGAAGCCCATAATTTGTATCACTACCTTCCAGAATTAAAAGAAGACAAATCTAACGACACCTCATTGACTTAATCTTCGTTTCCTGGGAATCTTCTCCGCAAGTAGGCGTCGATTCGCCCGTTTTGCGTTTGACTTAATCTATCAGCTGAGTATGTAATCGTACCAAGAACGTTGACTGTTGTTAGATGTGAAATGTGTCGATGCAAAAATTCGCCCGCAGCGGTAACAGCATAATCATAATAATCGATTCTCACGATACAAGATCGAGTCGAATCGGCATCCAGTGGATTCTAATTGTGGTGAAGCTGACAGGCATCAATTTGCCGCGGCTTCTGTTTCCCCCGGGCGCGCGGGCGGATCGAAACGCTTGTCTAAACACGAAACCGCGTTATGAGAACCCCGATTCCGATTACGGAGGATAGACCACAACGCTTTTAGATAAACTGTTTTTTTTTTTTTTAAATTTCAGAAATACTTTTTTTTTTAAATCTTTAATTGGAAGGCTTTTACGTTAAGACGTATGTCAGCCTTATCGTTCAGAAATACTTATTGCGGGCTGGAATACCTATAATATTTTTGGTAGCTGCCAAAATGCAATTTGCTTAAATATTGTTACGTTATATATTGAACTGTACCTACCTACTACATAAGGATAATGAAAGTTTCCATTGAAAAAATTTTATATTATCACCTTAAGAGTGGAGCCCTTGCCTTAGGGATATGAACTAACAGAAGCTAAAATGTTTCTTTTATTTGAAAGTTATGATGAAATAAATATATGGGTGTCTTTAAATCAAAAGTGAATAGGCATCTTCTAGGCTCTATCTTAGGCTGCATCTTCACTTACCATCAGATCACAGTCAAGCGGTAGTCTATATATTAAAAAAAAATCAAGTCTAGAGTCTATCAAGAGTAATTCTTTACAAAAAAAAAAGAATATTAGCTCAGCTGAACTTGACTTTTATTCTCTGCTCCCCTCCGAATAAGCGAAAAGCTTGTGCTAGGAGTGTGTAAAACAATAGTGCAACGGGTGGGGTTCAAACCTGCGACCTTCAGTTTTCAGTCCGCACCTGTAACCGTTGGGCTATTGAGGCTTATGAAATGAAATGAAATGAAATTTAATGAAATAAGATCATTAGTTAACTAAAATGATCCATCTTTTATTAGGTTGAGACACTGTTGCCTAAAGATAAGTTCAGAACTCGTAATAATGAGGATGAAGGAGGATTCTTGAGGATTAAATGCAACAATCTATCTAAATGATTACAGATGTTACAATAACGAAATTGGTTGCTGCATTGCGCAGCGCCGCTGCCTTTCGTTTTGATTGCGCCAATTATATTGCTTTCAGCCGCGAGATTCCTAGCGAGTAGCGCGAAAAACAATTATCCGTCAATTACGTCAGGTACCTACGAGATATCGCACGAATTCTCACGGCTCAGCACGCTATAACATATAAGTGTTGTTATAGCAGGCTTTTAACCTCGCGTTATTAAAAGAAAAGCAATACTTCTTTGCTATAAACCGCCAAACCAGAACAAATCTGTATGGCAAAACAAACCGTCCGCGGCGTACACCGTCGCTTCTTCCATTATAGAAGAAACGCAGGAACAACACAACACCAACAAGCAGCACCATTCAAACTCTTCTAAACTCACTCGACGCATATTTCGCTCTGATAAAGAAGCCTCATTCATTCATTCTCCGACTGGTGCACCATAAATGCCGGTTATATAATTTATTTTAAGTACAAACTGTTAACACAAAGCTTCTATAACTTAAATAAATTAAAACTACTACTAATTATATTTACTTCTTTTAAGTTAAAATCTTTTATGTTTCTATTTAATGTGGTGTGCAATAAAGTGTATTCATTCATTCATTTATTCATTCATCCGGTGTTGCTTTTCTTTTAATATCATGCGATTCCGCAAAGTAACGCCTGCTTCTAACCAATATTTTAACCCTGTATTTATTTAAATCTAACAAACATCCATCCTCACAAACTTCCGCATTTATAATATTATAGTAGGAAACTCGTAAAACTTTTAGGCATGCATTTTTCCTCAAGATATCCCCTTTACCGTTAAAGCAAGTGAACAATACACAAGAACAAAATAATAATAGCACTAATCTTGATGTAGACTATACAAGTCTAGGTATTTTATAATCATGAAAAAAAAAACCTCCGTAAAAATGACCAGCCTTACCGATTTAAAACACGCATCTGATACAGCTAGATCAAAAATAATCGCTAATGCATGCAAGATTACATGCGAACGAGGGAAAAATGTTGAGAACCGTAGCCTTACAAATAGGGTTGGGCATGCAGTTTATTTCTTCAATTCGGATAGTATGACACTTTACGTTTTTTTTCAAATCGCGTTCCTCCCTTTTTTCCTCCGACATGCCCCTTGATTCTGTAACTCAGTGCCTACCAAAAATGAAAGCCACTGACATATATTTTTTATCCATTGAAGGTTTACTATTTAATAGTAAATGACATTTCTCTTCAAATTTTCAATGGATGGTTGATAGTAGAAAGTAGACCGAGTTACAGAATCAGCCCCATGGCAATCGAAGACTGTTCTAACTTCTAGATTGGTAATAAATATGGCTTTTTTGTCATATTTCGCTCTAGTTTGGTCAACTTGCTACATATTGGTGCAGTTCGTATCTTAACAAAGAACTATAGAATGTTCTAAGGTAAGCTTAAGTAACTTGACAGTATTGGACCAACGTTTTACGTTAATTTACGAGTATAGGTATACAAAGCATACGTACTTGATGTTTTAGGGAATAATATCTTTTATAGTAGTCGGTAATCTATATTATGCAGGTATCTATATTACGTAAGTAAGATATATTATGCAGAATGAAAGAAGGAGTTTTTTACGCCCGGTCCCATAATTCAATCTATCTGTAATCTGTTGACCTAGCAATCTTGCAAACTGTATGAATTTTTTTGACCCTCGCGTCACGAAGTAAATTATCGACAGATTGTAAATAGATTGAATATAAGGTTGGTAACGTTGCTTGATTTAGATTTTTTAGATAAATAAGGATAACCTGGCAAGTGACAACCCTGAGTACGTAAACCACTTTCAATATTCCGCGTAAACGATGTTGATTCCCAGTATAATGATCAGTATCGCAGGCCTAATGATACGTTCTGAATTATAGTTCTACAAATACAAATCTACGAATGCAATTGAATAAAATAGAAGTCACATCGTTGACAAATTCAGCTACGTAGACTCTATTGACATATCCTTAGCTTCAATTGACCACTTTTTATAAATAGAAATAATTGATAGAAAAAAGCTGCTACAACTAATGTCTTGTAAGTCTTTAAGGTCGATTTAAATCAGTTGACACATAACAACAATTTGGTTTTCATCCACTTTTACAAGATACCTACCTAAAAGATTCGGATCATGAATAGATTTAGGTGATGCCTTAGAGATTACTCAGAGATTTGGTTCGTATCTACTACCGCTGAAAACCGGTAGTTACTTAGACATTATACAGAGAAGTCTTAAGAATAATTTACGACTTTTACTTAACTTACGTATAATCAAAGTCAAATAAAAAATAAACTGACACATTTAAGGTAACCTGAGAAATAAATAAAAGCTTCACCAAAACATAAGGTAGGTACAACAGCTTATAAAACGATTACCTAGTTAAGGTTATAGAGCAGTCTCTATTACTCTATTGCTCTATTAGTCTATTACTTCCTGTGACGGCTCTCTTAAAGGGGGATAAGCTACTGTTTAATAGTATCTGATTTGATATAATTTTCGATAATTATACAGTTTCTCGATTGTTTATGACTGAAATGGAAGGGGGCGTTACCTTGCTGCACGCAATTACTTTATTTAAATAAACCGGTACTCATGTTTTTATTTTTATTATTATTGGTATAATGAAACTGGTTCTTTTTTTATTTTTCTAATAAATATTAATCTATCTATATAAATAAAATTCAAAGTCCTGACTGACTGACTGAGATATCAACGTACAGCCTAAACTACTGAAGTTAGAAACTTGAAATTTTTACAGTTGGTTCCTTTAATGACGTAGGCGCACACTAAGGAAGGATTTTTGAAAATTCAACCCCAAAGGGGGTAAAATAGGGGTTTGAAAAATCGAACGTAACGAACAAAGCCGCGAGCAAAAGCTAGTAATACATATATCATCATTATTTAAAAGGACTGACCGACTGATCTATCAACGCACAGCTCGAACCACTGGACATGTAGGGCTGAAAATTACATTAGTTAAGGGATTGTATTGGTACGTAAAGATTCTGTTTGGGGAATGATTTAGGTATGGTTGGTATAAACGGGCATTCATTTAAGGCACATTTCCCGTAGGTATTTAGGTGACACTCTCTGTCAATTTCATTATTTTCATTTACACGAATCTTTAGAAAACAACTAAGGGCAGAAATGACATTGGGTAAGGGATTGTATTCAGGAGCTACCTACGTAAGGAGACTCCTATTTAGGGGATGATTTAGATATGGTTGGTGGAAACGGGCATCCATTAAGGCACATTTCCCGTATTTAAGACTAACTTATATTATTTCCAGGCTATAAATGCACGAGTACGTGAGATTATTGACTGGTTGTGGTAATGAGAGGATATCGGGCGGGTCCCATGATAACTAGGCTTAATATTCATAATGACTGCGACGCCATCTTGTTTTGGGGGAAGGGGGGGAAAGTCGCAATTAGTAACGGCTTGGCCTGATACGTAATGGGTGCACCTAGATAACATGTAGATGTTATTAATGGGTTTTAATATTTTTTTGACCAATCTTGAAACCTAAGGAAAATAACAATCCTACAATCCAATACGCCAAAAATATTTTATTTTTTGATTTAATTAGAAATAAGAAGCAGTTACTTATATTGGGTATTTATATTATTTGTGTAATTGGTCAATTATTTATGAAAATTTCCTAAATAATGACGGTTAATTTGAAGCCAATAACATAGCTTCAAATTCGAAAAAAGAAAAATCGTCATTATTTCTGAAATTTAATTTCCATGAATTAATTCATGGAATACTAGTTGATGCCCGCGACTAAGTTCGCGTAGATTAAGGTTTTTAATTCATGCGGGAACTCTCTTGTTTTCCGGGATAAAAATCTTATGTGTTATTCCAGACTGTAATCTATCTCTTTGCTAAACAGCCAAATCGGTTCAGTCGTTGCGACGTGATTGAGTAACAAACATCCATACATCCAAACGTTTACATTTATATATTAATAGGATTATTAGGCCTTACCACCAACGCTTAAAATAGTATTATTTCGAACAATATTGAAATAATACTACTTTAAGCGTTGACGGTAGAGCCCCTTATGCGATCTATATTTAAGACGAAAGATGCTTAAGGACGTGCTTTGCAAAAAGTAAGTTAATTTTCAAACAAAGACAAAGCTAACGGGACTCGGCCCAGCGATGAGCCAAGTGTCAAACAAATGAACCGCTACATTATAGTGCGTGACTCACTCGGCTTGATATTTGCACTTTTAAAATGGTTTATCTTTTATTTAACTTAAATTACAAGATTGTTGATGTACCACAAAATACTTTATCGCTTCAGAGGTGATCAATTGATATCTGGGCTAATACTACTGTTTCAGTTTTAGACTAGAACTTTATAAAAATTATTCAAATCCATAATCGAATGTAATTATAGAATTTAATATAATGTCATATTTTTAAACCCTGTTATACATATTTAATTTGATTATTATGTATTTATTATTTTTGAATATAAATACAAAACAAGAAACAAGAAATGTAAATAGGTAAGGCGAAGTTAGTACTTATTTATTTGAAAATTACAATAATAGATAAATTATAGTTCTATCAAGACTCGAAGAAGTAATAACACAGCCTGTCTACAACAATAAACCATATGACATGTTTGCGTCAAGCGTGTAAATACTCGTGTTTGGTTCGAACATAATAACTGCTTAATGTAATGTGTCGCTAAATCCAATTAAACGTCATTATTATAATACTTTAAGTCGAGTTATACAACGGCAAATAGAATTATCATGTCTTGTTTGGAAAGATCAAGAAGTGTTTTGCGCAGTAATCAAAGTTGAAAAGGAAATAAAGTGCTCCTTCCGAGAAATTGGCTATGAGAAGAAAAAAATATCTATTGAGAATTTTTGTTTATAATTATTCCTATGCCATCGCACTAAAACTAGTTTAGTAATGAAATATCTTCCAATATTTATAATATGTATTGATCTTTTAATTTGAACTCATAGGTAAAATGAGAAGGTATATTTATTTTATTTTATAGTATAAAATCATTCACTTACTTAAGAAAAGGCCTATTAATTTTATGAAAAACTATGTTTTGCTCCCTACATTTCATATAATTAGGTTTTACAGCAAGTGGTCTATGTTACTCTCCAGGTCCTCAACTATATGTACCTACACAAAATAAAAGCGTCCAAGTGCGAGTCGGACTCGCCCATGAAGGGTTCCGTAGCAGCAATTGTGGTTTACGATTTATGACTTATTAAAAAAAAACTACTCACTAGATCTCATTCAAACTAATTTTCGGTGAAAGTTTGCATGGTAATGTTCATCATATATTTTTTTTTAGTTTTATCATTCTCTTATTTTAGAAGTTACAGGGGGGGGGGGGGACACATATTTTACCACTTTGGAAGTGTCTCTCACGCAAACTATTCATTTTAGAAAAAAATGATACTAGAAACCTCAATATAATTTTTGAAGACCTATCCAAAGATACCCCACACGAAAGGGTTTGATGAAGAAAATTTTTTTTAGTTTCAGTTCCATTTATCGTTTTTTTTTCTATTCTTGTATGAAAATCTTAATGCGGTTCACAGAATACATCTACTTACCAAGTTTCAATAGTATAGTTCTTATAGTTTCGGAAAAAAGTGGCTGTGACATACGTCCGTATGGACAGACAGACAGACAGACAGACAGACAGACAGACAGACATGACGAATCTATAAGGGTTCCGTTTTTTGCCATTTGGCTACGGAACCCTAAAAATCACATCGATTCACTTCTTTATTGTTGCGTGAAGGCAAAAACAAAAGAAGCGACATTTCACGTCTAACATTCACATTCTAATTTTATAATATTAGTGAAGATATTAGGTATGAACGATGTTTCTTTAAACGAACCATTTTCAAAAATCTGAATTGACGTACAAAGCAGCTGAGCAACTGATCAAGTAAGTAAGTGTCAGAATACGCTCGTAGATATTGGTACAAAAAATCTTATCGTAATTGCATTACGATATTTACCGGCTTCTGAATTAAATTTAATATAAAAAATTACGTGTGTACGCAAATAATGTGTACATCTGTAAATATTTGATTCATCGACGCAATGTTCTGCGTAATGTAGGTAGTACAGTCTTGCACCAATAAACAGCTACCTGTGTGAAAATATTGTGTAAATCCATTGCCTAATATATATTATTATACTAGTTTGGCTCCAAGCATTGGCCCTTGGCTCGTGGTTAAGTAAGATAGTACTCGTATAGTATGTACGTATTTTAGCGGACCTATGAGTGCAGTAGTTTGATTTGGTACAGGCAAAAATCTAGTTAAGGACGGGGGATATGCTTTCCAACTGTAATACCCTGAACTGAAGAAATTGTTGTATAGAACTGAGATCATTAACAAAATCACTATCCATCCATGATGTCACTAGTATTTTTGCGAGATAAATTACAATTTCTGAAGGACGTGAAAAGTACGGACGCTCGACTACTTTGGCCACATTGCGAGGAATACCAAATACGTATATATCTCCTGCAATTCATAATACAGTACATATACAATACATCACATATCCATGCATGAAAATGCAAAAAAAGCGCAAACACGCACTTGCAAATCTTACAGACATACTTTAATGTCTTTAGGTTGTATTTGTGTCTCCGAGCTGGTGGCCCTGTTTTCCGAGATACAGTTTTAACTAGTTCGGAAAACTGGCGCTCAATGTTATTTTAAATAATTATACTTTACACAACTTTAGCTATTTTGTTTTGAAATCATGTTTGCCTGACCTATTGTGTTATTTAGTTGCATTGAGTCAATAAATTCTAATCTCGGTCAAACGGTTTTTAAAATTTCGATTATTAAAAAACACAGGTTATAGTATTCATGACACATAAATTTGAATCGCAATAATCGGACATGATTGCGCAATTTGTTCACAAATAACCTCAGTACAGTTGTATGTCGTTGTATTTGCCGACAGATCCGAGTATGTCGCCCTATGTCGGCACACCGCACCGTGTTGACATAGAGTAAAGATCACAAGCGCCGTCCCATTAACTAAATCTTATTTGAATTATTGATATTATGGCTTAACTATTATGTTTTTTATTACGAAACTAACGGATGTTAAACAGCATAGTTCTAAAACGATATTTTATTAAGGTACCGTTACTGTGCAATGATCAAAAGTTATCCAGCCAAGTATTAGTGTGAAAATGTAGATTCAAATAAGATTCAAATGAATATTATTTCGTACCTATTATATTATTTTATACACACGTTCGCGATATTGTCGTGCTATATATTATAGCATAACGAGGTTATATGCTATAATATATAGCAAATATTATAGCATATAGCCCCGCTTCGTTTTATAATAAATCGTATCCTAGCATCAAACGTTATTAACTTTATTATTTCGAAGTTTGAAACTATTAAGCTCTCTATATATCCCTTATCCACTTAATTTCAAAATAACATTATTGTGTTATTTCAAGATATTATTTGATCGAGTAAAGTACATTCTATCGTGTAAAAAAATTAGCACATTTTTTAGACTATAATATCTTTAGGTGTATCGTATATTTTTTGTAAGGACGTTATTTAATAGTAAATACCTAAAACATTTGATCTAACAAACCAGGTTCTTCGCTTAGCCTCCGGTGACTCGTTAGATCTCTAGGATTAACCAAATAAATCAATAAATAAATTGTTTATTTGCAAGAAACACTGTACAAGAAAAACATATGTTATAAAGGTAATATATACTCAGTCGTAATAGTTAGGAGTAGGATAGCCTTCCCTGATACAACGTAGGTACATAAGAAAAAGAAAACACAAGTTATTCAGTCCTTAATTCAGCTGCCAGGAAAAATACACCTGCCCTGTCGAAACATACGTACTTTTATTTCCCTGAGCGTTTTACTGCTCGACAAAACGACCAAACTAATTTGATCCCTACGCTACCTTTATCCATCGCCGTTTTCCCCCATTTTTTTCTACGCCGAGGAGGTGGGGCAGGTCAGAGTATACTGTGCGGGTTTAGTGGTACAGTTTAGTGGTAGTAAATAATTAAGCGGATAATTTGATGAGAGGAAGCTGCCCCAGTGAAGTGTTTATGTGCGGTTGTCTAGATTGTATGACAGGAGCACGGTAATCAGCCGTATACGTTTTGTTCCCAAATGAAATTGGGTAAATGTTCAGTTCTAATAGCATATATTATAAACTTTCCTGTTGTACAAATTTTACCTATTTCATCCTGAATCGCATAATATGTATGTACTAGCTTTTGCCCCCGCGACTTCGTCCGCGTGGAATTAGATTTTGGGGTGGAATGTTCAAAAACTGTGACACACGTACTTTTTTATTTTTAACTGAAAGCTCAAATACCAACTTTGATGGAAACAGCTTGAAAAATGACGGAGTTTCATATAAACTTCCATCCCCTATTTAAACCCCTTGGGGGTGGAATTTCCAATAATCCTTTCTTAGTGTGCGCCTACGTCATAAAAGGAACCAACTGTAAAAATTTAAAGTTTCTAACTTCAGTAGTTTAGGCTGTGCGTTGATATCTCAGTCAGTCAGTCAGGACTTTGAATTTTATATATATAGATGATGTGGCGCTGTGGAGACCAATCGCGTGGGCCGATTTTGATGATTCTTACGTCAATCGATTCGTGTTAATCTTGGAAGTATCAATAAAGACATTACAGTAAACATGGCGACCACCAGACGTGAAAAAGAAAAATTGAAGGTCTGCAAACTAGGTATATTGAGTGGGGTATCATTGAAAAATGATAAAAGAAACTAACAATGATTTTCAAATATCTATATATTTGGAAATCATTGTTAGTTTCTTTTATCATTTTTCATTTTGAAATGACCGACAGTTAAGTAAGTTACAATGTAGGAACTCGAACCCGATACTTCCCACATTATTTACCACTGCGCCTTAAAGGTCATCAAAATTTCGTCGTGAGTTAAGCTAACTTTTAAGCTAAGTAGCATACAATCTTAACATTTTTCAGTGAGTTTATTAATAAACTTGTCACGCGCCTAACGACGAAACTTGATAGTGTTTGGGAAATATGACAGCCGCATCGATTGTACTAGCCTACACGAGTGTGTACCTACATGGTACCTACCTACTCGATGATATCCGACATTCGATAGTCTTAAGCTGAGGAGCTTCCGAGCTTACACTGATATCGGCGGATTATGTGGTTAATCAGACATTTTCACTGTCTTCCGATGTTGGATTCGTGTTTTAGGGGTTCTTAGTATTTAAGCCTTTTAATTTTTGTTAATAGCTAGTGGATTTTTAAGCTATTGCATAGCTTCTATCGCGGGCCTTGAGCGTGGAGACCGAATCCAGAAATTCCGTAACGAAAATAACCTGACACGGGACTCCTCTCACCGCTAGATGGCGTTAATAAAAAATGCTATGCAATAGCTTTACCGCGGCAGTCCCCGAGTGCCACAAGTCTTTTTTTTTTTTAAGAATATCAGCCAAGTTGAACTTGCCTATAATAGTCTCCTCTTCCCTCCTAATAAGCGGAAAGCTTGTGTTAGGAGTGGGTACGACAATAGTCCAACGGGTCGGAATCGAACCTGCGACTTTCCAGTTTTCAGTCCGCATCTGTAACCGTTGGGCTATTAAGGATTCCCGCGGCATCGCTCGCGTGGAACGTTCAGGCATGATTACGTGTAGAGATATGGGTTGAATATACACTGCCATACCCCATACAAGAACGCTACCATCTTAGACTGCATCGTCACTTACCAGCAGGTGAGATCGCAGTCTAGGACTATCTTGTCATCGAAAAAAAAAGACGTGTGGCACTCGGGGATTGCCGCGGTAAAGCTATTGCATAGCTTTTTTTATCAACGCCATCTAGCGGCTCACCGTAGAGGAGTCCCGTGTCAGGTTATTTTCGTTACGGAATTTCTGGATTCGGTCTCCACACTGGCTCGCGATAGAAGCTATGCAGTAGCTTAAAAAATCCATAAAACGTCTATGATTTGATCACACCATTGAGCGTAGTTCACGCTTTGATACCTACTAATAAGGATAGTATCGGCACTTGCCGGGCTTCCCCCGAGACGTAATACGAGCTGGCTATTGATATTGAATCGATAGCTTTGCTTTGATTTAATTATTGTCTGCCCGTATAAGGTAAGATTTTTAAAACTAAATAGGTACACGCGGACGAAGGCGCAAGCAAACGCTAGTCGAAAATAATTTTTAAAATAGGTAACCTGTGAAATCCGAGTTGGACTCGCATTTGACCGAAAGAAAATGCCGAAAAAGACAAGTTTCAAAAATAAAAAATATTTTTATTCTATTCTATACAAAGTTGCAGTAATGGAGGCAGTCGAGGCGGCGCGGGCGGCGGCGGAGGCGTCACGTTTTAATTAAGGACAGTGCACCGATCATATCGGAACGCGATTATAATGTTCGTATGACTTCGCGAAGACCCTGCAGTGCGCGCCGTGATACCGGGTATCAGTTTACATAACTCATTGTTTGCTATTCTATTATTGATTCATTATTTTAAACTTGAAGACGTATGTCTGGTTTGGCCGTGGCTAGTTACCACCCTACCGTCAAAGACCAAGTGCCGCCAAGCGAATTTAACGTTCCGGCACGATGACGTGCAGAAACCGATTCGGGGTATTAGTTGAATGTACACTGCCATACTCCTTCCAAGTTAGCCTGAATTTTCACTTACCATCAAGTGAGATCGCAGTCAAGGACTATCTTGACATAGAGTAAAAAAATGTATACATGCGTTACTGTGGTCAAAGGATTTGACTCTCGACTACATCATAAACATAGTATTATTTACTAGGTACTTTACTTGAAAAAACTTTGCTTGAAAACGATAATTAATGTGTACTGGTAAATACCGGTACTACCGGTATTTACTGTGTTTCTCAAAACTTTGGTGACAGACCTTTAAATGTCGCTAAACAGTCGCAATCTGTCATCTCATACATTAACTGTCATATTGTTGAGCGTTTGTAGATACAAGTTAGGTGACAATGCAATGTAGGCGGCAATGTAGATAAAAGTAAAGGTTTTGTAAGGTAAAAATGTAAAATTTTTAAAAAGAATATTAGTCAACCTGAAATTGAATAATATTCTCCTTTCCCCTTCACATAAGCGGAGAGCAAAGAGAGAGCGGAGATCAAACCATGGACCTTGGGCTATTGAAGCTTTTTAAATTAAAATTGGTAGATAAAGTTCTCAGGCCACTGCATGAATTAATAAGAAATTATAATAAGGGGCCTTGTCTTGCCCACAGGAACATATCTAATTGTTGAATGATGTCATTATGGGCTTAATGCCAATGACGTAGGTGTTTCTGTCAGCTAATATACAATGGAATATGAAGTGTGAAAACAAGGGGGTTTAATCATTTGTTCACGAAATACCACACTATGTGTGAAAGTTCCCAATTTTCCGTTTGGCCCATACGCAAGTATTTTCTACAAACGAAAATAATAGTCATAAAAATAATGGATAGCATCACGATATCATCATTAAAAAAATTGGATACTATCTTAAAGTAAATGTCACTAGAAATCGAACTGAAAACAAAAAAGAGATAATTTAAAAATAAAAAGAGATTTACAAATAAAATTATGATGTATCCTTTAGCCACTAGATAGTACGTGGATCGGAACGTTTACCCATAGAGATTCTTCTACTTCTTCTTTCTCAACTTATAGACGTCCACTGCTGGACATAAGTCTCTTGCATGGACCTCCACAGACTTCGGTCTTGCGCCACCTGAATCCAGCGACTCCCATAGAGATTGACACTACATAATCGACAATACATTTTCGATTCTCGACTTCGAACTCGTTCGCAAATAGCAATAAATACCATGAGCTGGATTTTATTTAAAAAAAATGTAAAATAAAGTTAATAGCTATGAGTAAGTACTAATTTATTTAGTGTGCAAACCATTCTCGTGTGGAATGGTGCTAATAAATAATTAATTAAACAGCCGTTAGTTTTTATCTTATCGTAAGTAATTAATTCATCTGAACAATTTTAAAACCCACTTCCTGATACGACGATATTTAAGTACTTATATTTATTAAACAAGCTTCTTAGAATTCCATATTCGTATAATACTCAGCCATATTTTATTGTTCTGCGGGCAACGATCAACTATCAAGCGATGTAAAGCGGTCATTAGCGCAAGTTACTAATGACTATGTGATCGTAAGGGCTTGGACCCACACGGGGCCTGTCGATGCGACTCGAGACGCGACGGCAATTACTGTTGCCTAAGCACGAAAATTTTAACTTTCGAAAAGTAAAGGTGAAGTTAAAGTCGAAAGATCGAAATTTTGTATGAAAACGACAGGAGCGCTAAATTTCTTGCTGACGTTAACTTCTCCTTTACTATTCGAAAGTTAAAATGTTCGTGCTTAGGCTATTGAACTATACGACTTTTAATTAAACGAGCGCACCTTCGTGTACGATTTTTAATCCATAAGTGCCTTACTAATATTATAAATGAGAAAAGGTGTTTGCTTGTTTGTTTATCGAAATGAATCGACGTGGTTTTTTGCATGGTTATAGTGAACGACCTGAGTGACGAGGAGAGTGACATAGGCAGCGAGAACGATTTGACGCAGTCATCAGAATGGAAGTTAATACTTCTTGAAGCCGCATTAGATAATTCGATGACGCCGTCGTGCGTCTCGATCATCCCTTGTGTGGCCAAGCCTTAATGGCTATGCGATGGTTAATCTTATGGGAGGGAGAGAAAGCTGTTTTATTGTATACTTCGCCAAGAATGCTTATAATTTAGCGATACGAAGCAACGATCAATCTTTGTTTTTATTTTGCATACTCCAATGAAATGTGCACTTGGCTTTATTTTGTGAAAATTCGGTAAGTGAGCTGGATATCATTTAGGGATAAAGAACCTGGATGGAAACTTCACGCTTCGCAATTCTTTTCTGATTTTTTTTCAGCTCTATGGTCTCTCTATAATAACTGTAGGTACCTATTTTATAGGCAGCAGGGGTAATTAAGGAATTTATAGTTTCTGGATTGTCTTTGTGTCGTTGGAGACTTTGGCCGTGCCTAGTGATCACCTAAAGCAGGGTTGCCAGGCGATGTGTAGAATCTGATTAATCGTATAAGTGTAATTTATACTGCCACATCCCTTCCAAATTAGCCCACTGCTAAACTGGGCGTAAGATGACTTACGCCCAGTTTGTTCATTTTTATCTGTGATCAGACGTTAAGTCGTTGTTGTTGCTGTTTTAGCTTTCTGGCTTTAGCTAGTGCCAGTTCAGCACAATGCACTTCGCCAATGTCACGTTGAATAGAAGAGCCACAGAAGGGAGGTTCAAAAGTTGGCGAAAAAAAAAAGTTAAGTCGTCTTTCAATTAACAACGTTGCTACTTAAAAGTTTTGACACATAACAATGTTACTAGGTAAATTATCATCGACCTATTATTATTTATTTGTAGCAGATTACAGGATAAATTGAATAATACAGCAATCGAGCGTTAGTCTGCATCGCTACCTTGTTACAATCTTGTGTAACCGAATTACCTAATATGCCAAGTGACAGTGAGTTAGCTACCTTAGTTAGTTAGGTACTTAACTCACTTGGCATATAGGTATAATAAAGACAACAATTTACCCTGCCGCAAAGGCAGCATTGCGTAGATAGATAAATAAAAAATATATAAAGGCCTATCCCTCTCATCTTTCTATGTAGATTGTAGACGTTGTAGTCATACGGAAATATTGAATACCAATTTTAAAACGAACAAACATCTAATACATGCCATAAATTAGCCACAAAAGAAAATGTCTGCGACTTTCTAGAAAGCACCTAACCACATGCAATGTAAAGCTTTCGCGGACGGATTTGAATAATACTATCACGAACAAAGTTGCCGCCTTATTATTTATACACGTGCTCTATTCATTACGAGCATGCAAATAGAGCCGGCGTGCAATTAACAAATCATAGGCGGAATCTAGGACTTGTTCTTCTGATTCGGTACTAGTTTAGCTTAGCACCTAATCTTCTTCGTGACACTCTTGGCAGAGCGGTCGTCGGTCGTCATCACGAAGTGACGTTCTTAGCAGCCATAAACATTTGACGCACTTTTTGTAGTTAGTGTAACGGTAATTAAAAATGCTTATCAAACTTAAAACTAACAGTGGACCTATATTTTACTGTAAAATTATTAAATATTAAGTATTAAAAATAATCTATATATATATAAAATTCAAAGTCCTGACTGACTGACTGACTGACTGACTGACTGACTGACTGACTGACTGACTGACTGAGATATCAACGCACAGCCTAAACTACTGAAGTGAGAAACTTGAAATTTTTACAGTTGGTTCCTTTCATGACGTAGGCGCACACAAAGGAAGGATTTTTGAAAATTCAACCCCTAAGGGGGTAAAATAGGGGTTTGAAAAATCGAACTTAACGTGAGCAAAGCCGCGAGCAAAAGCTAGTAAATTACATATTATTAAAATATTTTAACATAGGTAACATACTAATCATAATATGGGACGGTTACCTTTGTTTATAACAGACAGTTTAAAATATTTAAATAAGTCTGTGTAATTCAATATTTTAATTTTATTTTACATAATAAGTATGAAAAAATGAGCCAAATTGATCCTAAATCAAGAAAATTAATAACAATAAGTACCTACTTACCTAGTTGGAATAGAAAACCGTTAACCGTTAACCAACATAAGTTCCAATTAACACCATTAATAGGAATGCGATATTAAGCAATAGGAAATACCTTCCTATAAAATAATTTGTTCCTTTTATAATGCGGGTACCCGCAAACCATTTCGTTCGAAACCGTAACGTCACAACTCAATTAATATACTTTGAAATACTACTTTTATTACAAACACGCTACAGTTTATTTCGGATTGCCGCTTTAGTATACGCAAGACAATCGAATTTAATATCTAAGTTGTATGAATTAAAATAGTTGATAGAAAAAAGGCTATCAATGACAACGTTGCTTGGAATTGCTACGGGTTTATTAAGGGGGGGGTAAGGTATTAAAATTTATTTTTTTCGATTTTTTTTTTATTTTTCTAATTGAATGCATAATATCTCAAGAAGATTGTGTTAAAATTTCAAGTCGATTGGGGCAAAATTGACGAAGTTATGAGTATTTCAGCGTCCGTTGCCAGCCTGAGGTTTTACAGCCCCACCCGGGACAAAGGGCCTGTTCAGGTAAAGTCGAGTATATTCGAGGCATGATCTATGCATTAATTAAACGCTGTATGCTGTGCTGAGCAGTAACAAGTGACGGACCTGGCATCAACGACTCTGTGTGAGTATAAAAAAATTGTCGAATTTTATCTTGAATACTTCAGTACGCAAACTTTAAAGCGTTTTTCTGAGACTTGTCATTTTTGAAGTCCGTGCCCACCATAACTAAAAATCTACTGGACCAATCGTTTTGAAATTTTGCACAGTGTTTCTTCACATAATTCCCCAGGTATTGTCGAGAGCTTTTTTTATTTCAATAATTATTAATTTTTTTACAACAGCAAATAAGCCATTTTTTTAAGCGAAAATCTGGTTTTTGGCTTCCAAGTGCTACGAAAAATCGAAAAATCGAAAGAAAAAAAAATCCTCTCGTGAATACCTCGACAAACTTCTTCTTTAACGAATGCATTTTGATTTTTTTATTTCAGATGATTTGGTTGCGAGTTATGATGGGCACCGCAAAACAACTTTTTCTCGAGGCGCCTCCGGAAATTCACTGTCACTCGCTCAATTTTTGATATTTTGCAATGAAAATTTAGGAGAATATTGTTCTAATGTTACATTATCATATATGGATCGACTAAATAAACTAACACCATCTGTATTGCCAAAAAAAAAATCTTGAAAACATGCCTTTTTTTTACCGAATTAACCTTAAATAACTTTGCCGCCAGTCCGCATAAGTATTATTTAAAACAAGCTTTTGCCTGTGGCTTCGCTTATGTTAAGTTCGGTTTTTCAAACCCTTAGGGGTTTAATTTTCAAAAATCCTTTCTTAGTGGATGCCTTCTCTTCGTTATAATATCTATCTCTATGCCTTTCAGCTCAATCCGTCCAGTGGTTTGAGCTGAGCGTTGAAAGGTTAGTCAGTCAGTCTGTCAGTCACCTTTCCCTTTTATATATTTATAGATAGATTCAATGCCCAAAAGTAAGAACCATGTGGGTTAAAGATTTAGTCAAAGAAATTAGGTTAATCTGCATTTGTGTTTTTTCGCATGTCGTTTGTGTGGTTAAAGGCCAAAACACACATGATACGTTTAGCATTGAAAGTAGCTAAAATTTTATTAAAATTTTTGGTTAATTAAAAAAAAGAAAACAGACAATTTTTTTCTTTAAATAAATGCCTGTTCATCATCATAAATCTTCAAGTTACATTTCACATAAATAATTTTACATATTTCTGGTTAGGTTAGGTCACATTAAAAGATTTCAAACTAGAGAATTTTTCAAAATTAATAAATAATTTAGTTAATTCCCAAATCATGTTAAATAGAGTTAAATAAGAGCCAATTTAAGCTTAGAGGCACAAGTAACAGAAAATGATTTTTTTTGGACTTGAGAATGATTTTGATTTCCTCACTATCATCGTTTTTGCTAATTACAAACTTAAATACATTAAAAAATAGTCATCCTTTCTTTTATAAGGTTAATAAACGGCCTCCAGAATAGCTTGCATTTGCTATTTTCTCAGGCCCCAGCTTATTATGTCCATCAGTGACAAAAGCTCCATAGAATACATGCTGATTGGCAATGATATTGTGTATGTTGGCCCTAACAAATCACAAACTAGGTTAAAGCGGATTAGACCCACTAATACATTATGTAGCTTGTTAATGTATTCATCATGCACGTCCAAATCAAATTAGATGCGAATAAACTATCTGCACAAGATCATCAGATAGATGGGATTTATTCAAGATTTATTAATAGAATATCGCACCGCCATTGTAAGGTATAATCACTGGGTATAATAAGCTTCAAAGGTCACCATCTGACACACCGTGTCGTATCATGTTTGTTGAACGTCATCGAATCAATAGGTAACTATTTATTATTCACTTTTCAAAGCACCTTAGCTTTTGAATACACTCTTATATGTGTTATATTTAAATTAATATAAAACCCAGAATAACTTCTGGGGTTTATATTAATTTACTAGGTGATCCCCGCGACTTAATCCGCATGGCTTTTTTGATTCCGCGGGAACTCTTTAATTTTTACGGGATAAAATGTAGCTTATGAGTTAATGAAATGAAATGAATACACTTTATTGTACACCACATTACATAATAGGAACAAAAGATAAAATTAACTTAAAGTAAATTAAAGGAATGTGAGCACAAATGGCGGCCTTATCTATATATATAAAATTCAAAGTCCTGACTGACTGACAGACTGACTGACTGAGATATCAACGCACAGCCTAAACTACTGAAGTAAGAAACTTGAAATTTTTACAGTTGGTTCCTTTTATGACGTAGGCGTACACTAAGGAAGGATTTTAGAAATTTCAACCCCTAACGGGGTAAAATAGGGGTTTGAAAAATCGAACTTAACGTGAGCAAAGCCGCGAGCAAAAGCTAGTCGCTAATAAGCGATCTCTTCCAGACAAACATGATGCATAGTTAATCCTGGGCTGTCTCCATTCCCTTTATTTCTTGTGGCGTGAAGGAGTAACAAACATCCATTCTCACAAACTTTATAATATTAATAGGAATTAGCATTAGTAGGATGATAATAGCGTCTCACCTGATTAAGAGAAATCTAACCTGATAATAAGGAGTTAAGACGAGGTTCTGGACGAGTTTTAGGTATTTGAGGGGGTGCGACAGAGGTGAGCGCGGGGTATTAGTCCCGCTCACCGCGGGGGGAATGTAGCGCGAGCGCGAAATATTAGCTTGATAGCGGCAAGAAACGACTCAGTCCGGCTGACAAAACTATATTAGGTCTGTACTGTAACTTATTTTCGTCACTCATATTGTAACTTATATGGCTCGGTTGGTTTGGCTACAGTTTATTTTCAGAGAGAGAGTACAGGTTCGATTCCTAGCCAGTAATGTAACATTGTTTTTTTAATTTCCTTATTCATTTTTAGCCTTTTTTTACCATAGTATGTATTTCAATATTACTTACATTTTTTTTAAGTACATAATTTGAATAAATGGTGTTTTAAGTTAGGTGTTGTATTTTTTAATTTATTACGTAATTTTTTAATCTATATTCTAAAGGAGTTATGTTTTTACCTATGTACCTACTATATCAATATCTCCGTGATTTCTAAACCGATTTTAACGGGACTTTCACTGGTAGATAGCTGATATCATCGGGCATAGTATAGGCTACTTTTTTAACCGACTTTTGAAAAAGGAGAAGAAGGAGTTTTGTTTTTCTACTTCTGTATATCGATATCTCCGTGATTTCTTAACCGATTTGCGTGAATCTTTTTTTAATTGAAACAAAAACCATGCAAGATTTAAAATTAATTAATTAATATCCTTTATTTTTTTTGACGACGTCCCTGGCGCAGTGGTGAGCGCTGTGGTCTTATAACTGGGAGGTCTCGGGTTCGATTCCCGGCGGGGGCAATTTAGGAATTTATAATTTCTAAATTGTCTCTGGTCTGGTCTGGTGGGAGGCTTTGGCCGTGGCTAATTACCACCCTACCTTCAAAGACGTGCCGCCAAGCGATATAGCGTTCCGGCACGATGGCGTGTAGAAACCGACTAGGGTTATGGGTTGAATTTACACTGCTATACCCCTTCCAAGTTAGCCCGCTACCATCTTAGACTGCATCGTCACTTACCATCAGGTGAGATCGCAGTCAAGGGCTATCTTGTTATCGAATAAAAAATAAATAAAATGTTCTAATAAATATTTTTCTTACATGTTGTATTTTTTCGCTATTGAGGTGAAAAGTTGTAAGTATCACACGATAGCAAAGTTTTTGCTTCTTGTGCCTTTGAATCCCTCACTACTCTTATGATTCTAACTTAGAATCCTTCTCTCGCTCGGGATTCAAACTAGGCACTCGCAACAAAAAAACTTTGCTATCTTGTTGAACAAATAACTATTTCGGGCAAACTATCAATTTTAGAGAAAATTTTTATTTCGTCCCATAGTGCCGCCGCCGCACTATGGGACGAAATAATATAAACCGTCTCATAAATGGTTGGGACGAATGTTATGATTCCAAAGATTTTTCCATGGATTAATATTCTCAGATAATAGAACCTTTATGAATAATGTTGAAAAATAAAAATATTTTAGTTCTAGGTATATAAAATTACTAGTAGGGCGCGTGGGTGCGCGGCTCGCTAAAGCGAACCGCGTGTTTTCTGTTCCCCAAGTAGATCTTCGGATCTTGATCATCTTTTTCCAAAACCACTATTTCATCTTGTACATTCTCTAAGATAGACATCGACGAAATTTGTATGGCCACCATCTTGAATCCGCCATTTTGGTAGTTTTTTTCAGCTCATTGCCAATTGGATAAGGTTTCGAGTGATTTTTGTTTGGGCACCCTCAACCTATCTTCAATACCCTGACCGTGCTCCTCACCCGTCTGCGAAATCCTCAATCATCAACTCCTTCCATATTTTTCATACAAATGAATTTTTATCTTCTATACGAAACCATCAGTTTGGAAAAGAAACCTTATCTTAGTCTTGCATATATTTTGTATGAAAAAAATAAATTCCGCCATTTTGAATTTTTTTCTATTCATTAAGTAGACTTTCGAGTACTGATCATCTTTTTCTAAAAAACCACTCTTCCACTTTTTATACTCTCCAAGATAGGCACCGACGAAATTTATATGACCGCCATCTTGAATCCACCATTTTGGATTTTTTTTCAGCTCCTTGCCAATTGGATGAGGTTTCGAGTAACTTTTGTTTGAACACTCCTCACCTATCTTCGATACCCCGGCCGTGCTCCTCACCCGTCTCCGAAATCCTCAACCATCAGCTCTCTCCATATTTTTCCTCCAAACGAATTTTTGTCCTATCCTATTTTTGTCCTTTGTCTCTATACGAAACCATCAAAAATTTTGAAAAGGACCCGTATTTTTGCATATATTTTGTATGGAAAAAAATAAATTCCGCCATCTTGAATTTTTTTTCTATTCATCAAATAGACCTTTGGGTCCTGATCATCTTTTTCCAAGCAACCACTCTTCCACCATTTATAGTCTCCGAGATAGACACCGACGAAGTTTGTATGGTCGCCATCTTGAATCCACCATTTTGGAGTTTTTTTTCGGCTCTTTGCCAATTGGATGAGGTTTCGAGTGACATTTGGTTGAACACCCCCCCACCTATCTTCAATATCCTGGCCGTGCTCGTCACCCGTCTGCGAAATCCTCAATCATCAGCTATCTCCATATTTTTGTTCCGAATGAATTTTTGCCCTCTATACGAAACCATGAGTAAAAAAAAATTTTTCCATACAAAATTTTACAGGAGAGGTGATCAATGAGTCAATCAGTCAGTCAGTCAATCAGTGAATCAGCACGAATAGCTATATATATAGTAACTAGTAGAGCGCGTGGGTGCGTGGCCCGCTGCAGTGGACCGCGGTTTTTCTGCTCTTAGACTTTCAGGGCTTGATCATTTTCTACTAAAAAACCACTCTTCGATTTTTTATTCTTTGTCAAATAGGCACCGACGAAATTTATATGGCCGCCATCTTGATTCCGCTATTTTGGTTTTTTTTTAGCTCCCTGCCAATTGGATGAGGTTTCGCGTGATTTTTGTTTGAGCAACCTCCACCTATCTTCAATACCCTGACCGTTCTCCTCACCCGTCTTCGAAATCCTGAATCATCAGCTTCTTCCATATTTTTTCTAAGAATGAATTTTTGTCCTCTATTTGAAATCATCGGTAATTCTGAAAAAGAACCCTAACAGTCTTGCATATATTTTGTATATGAAAAAAATTAATTCCGCCATCTTGAATTTTTTTCTATTCATCAAGTAGACCTTCAAGTACTGATCATCTTTTTCCAAGAAACCACTCTTCCATCTTTTATAGTCTCCGAGATAGGCACTGACGAAATTTGTATGGCCGCCATCTTGAATTTGCCATTTTGGAGTTTTTGTTCGGCTCTCTGCCAATTGGATGAGGTTTCGAGTGACATTTGGTTGAACACCCCCTACCTATCTTCGATACCCTGGCCGGTGCTCCTCAACCGTCTCCGAAATCCTCAATCATCAGCTCTCTCAATATTTTTCCTCCGAATGAATTTTTGTCCTCTACACGAAACCATGAGTGAAAAAATTTTTTTATTATGTAAATAAGATCATTCTTATTATTTAACTAGTACTTATTTTTAATGAAATAACTAAAATGACAATAATTATTAATAATGAAATAATTTTAAGTATTATAATTAAATTTTTAGTACTTATGGAAAATTA
The DNA here is from genome assembly GCA_038048805.1 of Hipparchia sbordonii. Lineage (NCBI taxonomy): Eukaryota > Metazoa > Arthropoda > Insecta > Lepidoptera > Nymphalidae > Hipparchia > Hipparchia sbordonii. The sequence goes on from CM076113.1 coordinate 4,645,694, forward strand.
AATAATTTGATTTTTGACATGCTCTCACGAAATAAATATTATCTTTAAAATACTGGCGTTTCATTTTTCTAGTAGCTTATACATTCAATAATACGTGTACAAATTTTCAAATCAAAATGTCAAGAAACAAAAAAGTTATTGATTTTCGAGACGGTTTATATGATTTCGTCCCATAGTGCGCCGTCGCCGCACCGCTGCCCGCAAGATTCGGAGCAAAGGCTTTACTCACTCTTGCAATGTTGATGGTTCCTCAGAATTGAGCTTCAAACGTTTTTTCCGACTGAAAATTAAATATAACTTATTATAATTAATTTTGAAAAAAAAAAATACTATTGTCCTAAAAAAATGCGCTTAGAAAATGCAAAACAAACACGGTAGAAGAACCGAACCCGTAACTTCTAGCTATCAACTCTCTCCTACACTGACTATTACACCACTGGGGTATTACACCATTATTATTAGATACTTACCTTCTTCTTCGTCAACCCATAGACGTCTACTGCTGAACAAAGGTCTCTTACGTGGACTTCCACAGACCTCATTCTTGCGCCGCCTGAATCCAGCGGCTCCATGCGACTCGTTTGATGTCGTCGGTCCACCTAGTGGGGGATCTGCCAACATTGAGCTTCCCTGTGTGAGGTCGCTAGTCCAGCACCTTGGAACCCCAACGACCTTCAGCTCTTCGAACTATGTGCCCCGCCCATTTCCACTTTAGTTTCGCAACTCGCAGAGCTATGTCGGTAACTTGGTTCTCCTACGGATCTCCTCATTTCTGATTTGATCTCGCAGGTAATTTGAAAAAACGTAATAATTGTGAAGAAATTACGTAAGTTACCAAGTAATTGAAAATTGATGATGAAATTGATATTTCATGATCCCTTACATAATGCAAAACCTTTACAAAATATTGAGAAAATTAAAAATAGGTAGAGACGTACTTTACAATTTCCATCATCTGCTTTTGATATTTTTTATATAGTGAATTCTTGGATTTTGCTTTTCTTTAGGACCCATTTTCAAAATTAGCCTCTACTACCTAGTACTTATTTATTTAAAACATCATTTTATGGATTATTTATTTACAATTGACTATAAACAAACTTATAACTAGGTAAACTCTATTTAACTTCACTAAGATATAACTTCACAAAATAGTCTTCAACATAAAACAAAAACAATTTTACTTACTATAATTAATTTTGAAAAAAAAAAAACACTTGTCCTAAAAAAAAACATAAAACCTTTTTTTAGAAAATGCAAAATGAACGTAGTTGAGATTCGAACCCGCAATTTCTAATTATCAAATCGCGACCAAACTAACTGAGCCAAATTTCTATTAGAAAGAATGACGAAAATAAGGTACATTATAGTAAAGTTTGATTAGCCGATTTACGTCACATTTACGTACTGTACGATAAAATTAAAAATAGGTAGGTAGACACTTATAACTATCACCATCTGCTTTTGTTGTTTTTATTTTGTTCATTTTCTTTTTCGGACCCATTTTCAAAATTTTTACTACTTAGTACTTATTTATTTACAACTATATTATGGTTTATTTATTAACAATATATTGTATACAAACTTATAACTAGGTACACTCTATTTGACTTCACTAAAATATACAAAATACTCTTCAACATAAAGCAAAAACAATTTTCAATTATTATATTTCGCGATGTTATTTGATAGCCGAGCGAGAGCAGCGCAGCGCAGGTCCAGCTAGCAGCACGCCTCAGCGATCACTGTCTAATTGAGTACGAGTGACAAAGAAGCCGCTACTGGAAATAAAACGGCCAAGACACAAATTGTGATAAAAAAAGATTAAATTATAATAGTCGCTGTAAAAAAAATCTAAAACTGCCATTTTTTGTAGTAAAATATGACAAATAAATTGTACTTAAATTTTACAAAAATTAATGTATGGTAACTGAGAAAAATGGGAATTCATGTATTTGCAGAGGCAACTTTGCAATTTTTTTCTATTGAAAAAAGTTTACGTCATTGTGTTTTGGAAACAGGCATCAGGCCAGAAATATGATCAATTGTAACTCCCTTTTTTTTCATAGTATTATGACCAATAGATTTTGAATAAAACGATCTTCTTTCGGCTCTATTTAGCTGATCAGAGAACCTTAATAAGGTAACGATGCCCTCTTAGACATAGCGAGGTAACTTTGAAGGGGTATGGCAGTGTAAATTAAAACTTTATTCATATTTTATCTGTTGTATGTTTACTCACAATGATATTTCGGCTTAGCGTAAGCATAAACTTGCCTGTAGTAACGTAGGACCTACTCGTAGGCTATAAGACTAGGAGTCTTAGGTAGACTAGGATTAATTTTTCAATCGCGCAAAATGAAAATATTAAGAATAAAATAAGTATTCTATGAATATTGAAGACAATAGAACTCATCACATTCACGATACACGTCGGTGTAACGGTAGGCCGCAATAACCCACGCAACCTTTCCTTTATAAATATTGTATGTCGATACGATTATTTACGACAGATATATTGAATGTATAAATAAGAGATAAACCATCACGCTCGATTCCCGTGTAAAGATTGGTGACAAAGGTGCTTTTGTCGAGTCAGCCATTTTATTTGTATGCAAATCAATTGTTCAACAAAGGAGATTTTTATATCGAATTCAATGATAGGAAAAATATGGATGACGATTGACAATAACATAGCATGCAACAAAAAACCCAATCATTTGAAGATTGTATAGTTATTTCTTTGACATCACTTGCATGCTTACTAGTCCATAACTTATTATGGGTCATATAAATGTTGGTTTGTCCTTCAATCACGCAGCAACCAGCAACGGATCGACGTGTTTTTTGCATGGGTATAGTTTAGGACTTGGAGAATGACATAGGCTCTGGCTGCCTTTTATCTCGGAAAAACGGAGTTCCCCCGGAATTTTAAAAACCTAACTCCTCACGAACGAAGTCACGGGGCAAAAGCTAGTGATAGATAAAAGGCAAAAATTAGTACATACTAGATCTCGTTCAAACCAATTTTGCAAGTTTGCATGGTAATGTACATCATATATTTTTTTTACTTTTATCATTCTCTTATTTTAGAAGTTACAGGGGGGGGGGGGGGGCACATTTTACCACTTTGGAAGTGTCTCTCGCGCAAACTATTCAGTTTAGAAAAAAATGATATTAGAAACTTCAATATCATTTTTGAAGCCCTATCCAAAGATATCCCACACGAATGGGTTTGATTGAAAAAAATTTTTGAGTGTTAGTTCTATGTATGGGGAACCCCAACATTTATTGTTTTTTTCCATTCTTGTATGGAAATCTTAAGCTCGCTGCATACGTAACGTGCACGGGACGTGGACGGGACGTGGCCCGGACGTGGTTAGTAAACACGGACGGGAATTTTTAATGCATACGCAACGTGGCAATAACTCAGAACTAACGTGCTAGTGATGTGAACAAGGAAAGATGGATTTTTCTAAGATTGTAGCGAGCTAACTTGGAAGGGGTATAGCAGTGTAAATACAACCCATACCCCTAATCGGTTTTTACACGCCATCGTGTCGAAACGTTAAATCGCTTGGCGGCACGTCTTTGACGGTAGGGTGGTAACTAGCCACGGCCAAAGCCTCCCACCAGGCCAGACCAGAGACAATTTAGAAATTATAAATTCCTAAATTGCCCCCGCCGGGAATCGAACCCGAGACCTCTCAGTTATAAGACTACAGCGCTCACCACTGCGCCAGGGAGGTCGTCAAAGGTTGATACTATATACCTATTGATTTGAGCATAAAAAGTTCAACTGTAATTATTATTACATATTAAAATATAAGTAGAGATACCAATGCAATAAATTAATAAAATAAATCTGACCGTTTTCAGTGAGTGATAGTTCGACTGCAATTTTACGCCACAGATAATTTTTATATTTGGTGTCTAAATACTTTCAATGATCGTACACACTCAATTAGTTTTTCCATTCGTCCATTTTTGCTTCGTAGGTAAATACACAAACATCACTACTTAGCTCTCCGGAGCGAACGGGGCGACTGTGCATACGCAGCGGAATCACGCACGGGACGGGGCACGTACGGGACGGGACGTGCTAAACATCGTCGCCGACGATATTTTTCCCGTTCCGCGCGTGGCACGTTCCCGTCCCGTCCGTGCTCCGTGACGTATGCACAGTCGCTTACATTTTCTATGAAACGATGTTTCCAAAACTCCACGTCCCGTCCCGTCCACGTCCCGTCCCGTCCCGTGCACGTTATGTATGCAGCGGCCTTTAATGCGGTTTACAGAATACACCTACTTACCAAGTTTCAACAGTATAGTTCTTATAGTTTCGGAAAAAAGTGGCTGTGACATACGGACGGACAGACAGACAGACAGACATGACGAATCTATAAGGGTTCCGTTTTTTGCCATTTGGCTACGGAACCCTAAAAATAGGGAGTATATAGATACCCCCTATATATGTATATCTACCTAAATGAATTTTAAGTAAACGCTTTTCTGTCCTTACTCAGTAAAATGATGACGAGCCGCGAAGTTTAAGAAAGTAACGCTGCGCCTAACATTGTAATAGGATTTTTTTTCTTCTATCACTAATACCCTTTTTTTATGCAATGGCTGACGCAAAATACGGTAGGTAAGGTGCGTGCCAGGGAATGAGCACGCGACCAGGTAACCGTAGAGTCACCTGCCCGAATGTTTGACACCACACGTCACAGCCATTGTATCTTGTACGCTTTAAACTGTGATGTGGGATGCAGCACATTTTTTTATTTTGTAAGTTTAAGACTTTTTTCTATATCGACGGCCAAACCGAATAGAGGTATATCGATTGACACTTAATTCATCAAAATCGGCTCAGTAGTTCAGGCGCTACGGTGGAACATTCGTAAATAGTCACATACATACATACATAGACTGCTAAAATCATAACCCTTCAGTTAAAACCACTCAGGATTTTTTTTATAAAAATATATTTTTTGTCATTTGATCAAAAAATATACCCTACCAGTTTTCAACGTATAGGTATATTAATAATCTGTTGTACGATTCGTCAACAGACTTAATTAACTTATATTTGTAGTGGTAATTTAATCAGGTTATTATTACAAGCTTACAATATGCTTAGCAGTTTGTTGACATAAGTAACTCACCGTACGGTCTACACTCTACAGCCTATACCCACCATAATTAACGTGGTTCGCCTTATTTTAGGTATCATCCCCTATTTGAAAATTGGTAAACAAGTGTAAATTAAAAAATTCACCCCCTACATGTGAATCTATGACCGGACTATGTAATATCAGATCCAACGTAAATCTGTGGATCCAACATCCTGTTAGCCATTTTGCTGCTCCATCATTAGATACCTACCTATCGTCAAAGACGTACCGCCAAGCGATTAAGCGTTCCGGTACGATGCGATGGCGTATAGAAACAGATTAGGGGTATCGGTTGAACACTTTCATACCTACCCCTTCCAAGTTAGTCCGCTACCATCTTAGGGTTCCCGCAGACTACTTGATGATGCAGTATCAAGGTTGCCATGTCTTAAAAATAATCCGAAGTAACAGTAGGTACACCCAAATCAATCGCACCTGTGAAAGTTTCTTTCTTCTAGGTCGTACACTTCATTGCTGAAGGTCGTGTCCACATGAAAGTGCCTTCGTGGCGTTGGTAACTATAGCCTTCCACTCTGTCCGGTCCTCGGCTTTTCTAATTGCGGTTGTAAGTGGAAGGCCAGTGAGTGATTTAACCTGGTCTGACCAGCGGCTAGATGATCGGCCACGTGGTCTTTTCCCCTCCACCTTGCCTACAACTATAAGTTTTTCTAGTGAATGTTTATAAGACCCTTAATCTACATATACATATAAAAGGCAAAGGTGACTGACTGACTGACTGACTGATCAATCAACGCACAGCTCAAACCACTGGACCGATCGAGCTGAAATTTGGTATACAGGTAGCTGTTAGGACGTAGACATCCGCTAAGCAAGGATTTTGGAAAATTTCAACCCCAAGAGGGTTAAATAGGGGGTTAAAAAATCGAACCTAACGTGAGCGAAGCCGCGGGTTAAAGCTAGTCTAAATATATAAAAGACAAAGGTAACTGACTGACTGACTGACTGACTGATCTATCAACGCAGAGCTCAAACCACTGGACGGATCAGGCTGAAATTTTGCATGTAGATAGCTATTATAACGTAGGTGTCCGCTAAGAAAGGATTTTTGAAAATTCAATCCCTAAAGGGATAAAATAGGGGTTTGAAAAATCGACTTAACGTGAGCGAAGCCGCGGGAAAAAGCTAGTCAAATAATAAAGTCTTACTACCTTGATAATGTGGTAGTGGTAGAACCATACGTGCGAGCCCGACTCTCACTTGGCTGAATTTAAAAGAAAAATCTGTTAAGAGTAAACTTAAACAATAATTCGTAGAATCGGAGAATCCGAAATAATATAGGCGGCAGCCATGTGTCGAAAAGTGTTGTCAGCACGAAAAAAAAATAATTGAGAGAGTCGCCAATTATTTCAATTAATGAAACGTCGCGGCGCGGCGTCGACAGGAAAAGGAAGCTGGCTGGAGCTGTGGAGCTAAGTTTAGTGAGTGACAGCTAGGTTTGATTAATTAATTTGCGGCCCTATCTAAGAGGGGATAATAAATCGTCCGTAGCTCGCCTCCCGTGAGATGTCGCCATCTTGATGATTGACTCAAACAAACACTATAAGAGTCTAGACTTTAGACGGAAATAACCTGCTAACGATGTCTCATACAAAAGCTCATACAGGTAAAATCATAGAGTTGCCTTATTACTAGAGCTGCGAGTAGCAATTTCCCCAAAAATTGATTTGTATGTCCCCAATCGTGTTCTTTGCGATTTACCAAATTGGTCTAGAACTTTGCTATTACAATAATAATTACTTTAGTGAGTGACAGCTAGGTTTTATTCATTCTTTCTAATGTTACTGTAGCTTGTCACTACTCACTACGACTTGTGCAGTTCTCGGTCTCAACCTATTCACATAGTTGTTTGGACACAGCTAGATGAGCTAAGATTAAGTTAGACTACCCGCAGACTTGTTTAGGTTCACTAGAATGGTTTCAAATTGGGTAACTAAATCGCAAAGTATAGGTACTAATAGGCATTGTGACTAAGTTACATAAAATCTAAATCGTCCAACTATATAGTTGGGCACCGATCTTATCAGAATAGAAATTCCCTTCCGATTACACACACAACACAATATATGTTGGTCAACTAAATTGTGGAAGTACGCAATTTAGTTGTTCGATAGTCGGCCAACTTGAAATTGTATGTCTGCGGCCGCTCAGTTTAGTTCGCAGGGTAGCTAGATTGGGAGTTGGGACGCCTTTTTGACGAATAATAAAATAATAGGAATAAATAATAGTAGAAATTCTCAGTAACATTTCTCATTTTTCCTTATCCTTACTAATTATAAATGCGAAAGTGTGTTTGTTTGTTGGTTTATCCTTCAATAACGCTGCAACAGAGTCGCGGATCGACATGATTTTTTGCATGGGTTGAGGGCCTGGAGATGAGATTTTTAAAACTTAATCCACGCGGACGAAGTTGCGGGCATCAGCTAGTAAATAAATAAATAAAATAACTTATGAGGCGATTTTATGAGGTTTGTTGGCACTCCATGATCTTACTCAATGGGTAAAATTATAATGAAGTCGTCACATTCACTTCCGTTAGATCATTAAAATTTAGAATTTATTTCGAGTTAGTTTGCGAATTTCACATCTAAGTATTTGGTAAGTACTTGAAAGTCTATGCCTAATCACACGCGAGTGTCCAATTTACGATACTTGTCCAAAACATTTTTTAAGTGTTTCGGTGGTTCGGTTTACGTTTGGGTGGGGGCCACAACATTCAGTTCCTGCAACATGTTTTATTTCTAAAAAATCGTCATGATGGTAGAACAACGACGGATCTGAATTTTATTAACTTTACAGTAAGTAGTACAGCTATTTGAAATAATTTCTGAAGTTTTGTTATCAATGACTTTTTAAATAAAAAATCTACTTAGGTATAGCAATGAAGTTTCACATACTTACCTAGATATACCCATTAAAGTGGTTCTGTTTTTAAATAATAAACAAATAACAATTGTTAATTAAATGTTAAGTTGTTAAGTCATTTTTGAACTTTTTGCAAATCCGTCACTGTTCTACGAACATGACGAATTAGGTAGGTAGTGATTTTAATTTGGATTTTAACACTAACAATATAGAAAAAATTGCTATTTTTTACTTACGTTACTCTGTGAAAAGTAAACTCACAGAAGACTTATTAAAAACTAAGATGTGACCATTGAAACCATCCAACCCAACCCAAATGAAACCTTCAGAAACATTTTTCTTTTTAATCGGGATTTTTATGATCGACTGGATTGCCTAATAATGATTGTTAGGATGATGATCGCAATCACCTCTGATGGGCCAAACCTGTCTCGCTTTTGGTTAAAACGCATTGTTGCATCCTTTGGTTGCATCACCATAGTTGACACTATAGCAATGATTGATGCATCGACCAGCAGGCCTTCATTGTTCACTGACCTCTTTAGTCTATGATTAACACTGGACTTGCTGTCTCTATACAAATGACAGCATTATTATCAATTTGAAGCGCCACTTTTGACATACGAGTGTCTTTGAGACTAATAATATTGCAAATGGCTCACCAACCTCTATAATTAATCTATGATTTATATGAACTTGGCTATGAAATCATAGATTAATTATAATAGTAAGTGCGCCACTTGCAATATATTAGTTCCAGAGACACTCATATCTTACAATGCCAAGATGGCGTTAATCAAATCCAAAATGGCGTCAACCATATAGATCCAAGAAAGAAATCACAGCAGCGAGTCCAGTGTTAATCATAGATTATAGATAAAGGTCAGTGTCATCGTTTGTTTGGACATCCATCATAAAATAAAACTAACAAAGAAGTATGAATGATGCATAAACTACAAAGAAGCCATAGACAAATAATATTAGAATACGTAAATCTATTTATAATAATTGAATCGCAAAAGGCTTCCGATTAAGTACCAGAAGTACCAGTAAGAACCCATCTATAATCCAAGTATGGATTGAGAATAATAATTAAATATTACTCAGAATTATACCTAACTATATAAAGTTAACTGGCTTCTTGATCTCATTAAAAACTGAACTCTAGACTGAACTTGAAGAATACAATAAGAATGTAATCTTTACTAAATGTACAGACCTATTTTTAACTAGGTAGTTACTTTACGAATCAATATATGATTATCTACGTAGGTAATAGTAAGTAGGTACATACGTACACAATTTTTACCTGATCTATGTAGTAGGTATATTTTCAAATATTACTTGGAAACGGTATTGAGTCATTCACTGATTGGTGGTTTAACAAAACCAACCTGATTTTAGTAAAAAAAAAAAAATATTTTTCTTTCACAAATAAATATTTCCGGCAAATAAACAATGCCGGGTTCCTAAGCTAGCACAGATGGGCAAGGCCGCATCCAATAAAACCCCGGTCAAGGAGGTGTCACAACTCAGAACTAGAGGTGATAATAACCCGTGAAACAGCCACATGGTGTCAAGTAAGTATATCGAATTGATCGAAGTCTTTCTATCGAGACTATAATAGAAAAGTACATATATACAGATAGGTACTTAGGCTGAAATCCATAGACCGCACTCTCACTCAGCTCAGACTCAAGGCAGAGTTAAAACGAGACAGATTTATATCAAAGCATATTTGTGTCTCGTTTTAACCTCATAAACTTATACATAGTGCTTTCGAATCGTCAAGCGTTATACAAATAATTGATAGGTGAATTAATAGGAACTTTCATTCATAGTTCCCTTTATTACGTAATTTAAAAGTACATACCTCCGATTTAATATTTCTATTTCGTCATTGTCATAACTCGTAGGTGGTTTTTTGACGCCGAATGTACTTACCTGCGTCTTTACTCTATGGTCCATAACTCTATGACCCCGACTCCAAAATTGTTATTAATAATCGTATCGACGCCATTTTGGTTTTTGCTGAAAGTTGCCGACGCTTGCAACACATGTGCAAACTAACCGCAGTCAAAGATTTTTTGTTTAGTTTTCAAAAATACATTATCTTTATATTTATGCTTTTCTATCATTTATGAATTTACATAACCATTCTTACAATTTTTTTTTTATAAAGAACATTAGCCAAGCTGAAGTTGACTAATGTCCTCGTATCCCCTCCAAATAAGCGGAAAGGTTGTGCCAGGAGTGGGTAGGTACGACAATAGTGCAACGGGTGGGATTTGAACCTGCGACCTTTCAGTTTTCAGACCGCATCTTTAGCCGTTAGGCTATTAAAGCTTTATTTACCTATTAGGTTCAGATAGATACATGTTAATTAAATTCGCGATCATCGATTTGGGGAGTTTGGGGGCACATGGACCACATGAGTAAGATTTAATGAATAAAATAATTATGTAGAAAAATATTTATCTTATCTTAACACATTTAATCTTTACTAATTTAATTTAATAAGTAGTTCAGTAAATAATAAATAGGTAGGAGATACCTACCAAATTATTAATGTATCAATTAATGAAATACCTAACTAAAAATAGTTTTAGAAGCAAGTAGGTAGTAATAAAATCTAATATAAAGCGGAATCAACAAATGCCACTCAAAAGTAGGCTCTAAAAACTGTTTTGAAGAAAGTTTGTTACTGCTATAGGCAGGTAGGTAGGCACAGGTAGGCAATTCCTAAGCATAACAAAAGAAGAATACCTTCAAATTGATAACACTAATTGTTTAGAGTGAGAGAGTTGCTATTATCATTGCAGGTAGGCATATAATATAGATAAGGATATTCCCAAACTGTTAATGGGAAATGTAATATGATGTATACGTAGGTAGGTCCTACCTACTACATAAGTACTTCCTATGTTAGGTAGGTAGCGTCATATTCTTTATCTTTGTTTAAATTTTGTAAATAGGTACAAAGCGGCTTTAAGTTTGATTATAGTTTTATAAAATCTAAAGCCTAATTTTACTGTATGTAGGTAGGTAATATAAAATTATTGAATTGGATTTTTAAGTGCTGAATTGGGTATAATGAATGAAAACAATTGCAATGTTGTTGCGACGGCTTGCATGCCGTTGCTATGGTATCTGTCTTACATGCCATACTTACCTAAGATGAGGCTATACGACAAAATCTAATTTTACAACATACATAACCCTTTTATCTAATGATGATTGTGGAATTAAGTTGAAAAATGAAGGAATTTTAGTGAAGTTCAGTGAGGTTATCCTCTAGCTTAATGGCTACGTATCTAAAGTTACTAAGAATTGTCAAACCCGCATTCGGTATTCGAAATGCGGATTTGACAGTGCTTAGATAGCAACTTTCCATTGTTTTCCATAGCCACAGGAGATCAAAAATAGAGAATCCGCAAAACTCAGGTTCTCAAATAGCCGTCGTGCAAAAACAACACGTTATTGCCGGCATTGCCGGTCAAGCTACAGCTAGACTCACCACAGGGCTATCGTCTCCAAGGTCCGAGTCACGGTCGGCGTCGGCCATGGCGTACGCCGGCACCGGCTCACGGTTCTTCACCCGAATCTTGGCGGTTTAGGGATCACGGGGATGACAACACGCCACACAGCGGCACGTGTTCACACGCTCACACACGCACGGTACATGCAATGCAGTTCGCACGGGTTCCGGTACGGTACGAGCGTTACCGCAGCTCGCACGGAATGGTATGGCGAGCCGGCACCGCAGGGCCCCCTCTCTGCCGAGGCTCCGCCCCGAGGCGTCTCGCGTCACGGCGAATCAAACCGCGCGATATCAAACTGATATTTCTGTTATACGCTCCGCCCGCTGCGTTTATATTGTTTTTATTCGAGCTATTAAAACAATTGATTCGCGCGGCGTCGATTTGTGATCGATAGCGAGATTCTCGTGTTCTGAACGTTCGCCATCTTCGTTTGTGTATGATAACGAGCTAATGCGGAAATTGAATTAAGCCAATGTCGCATAACTTTTAATAATAGGTAGACTAACATTTCCTGCATACCTACCAACTAATAGGTAAATATGTAAGAAGATTGGTAGATATTATGTTAAGATATTTTTTTAAGATAGTTAAAGACTAGCGCTTGACTGCAATCTCACCAGATGGTAAGTGAAAATACATCGTGAGAAGGAGCGTGCTAAGGTTAGGTACCTATACCTAATAGTTACTTAAGTTGTTATTATTAATTTTCATAGGTACGTATTCATTTTGCTCATCGATGATTTTGCTGTTTATAAATTGTAAGATTCCATTTATTCACCTTTTTAGGTAGGTATATTTAATAAGTATAACTAAGTAGGTCAAGGGACATTGGGGCAAGAGAGTACACACCAATGTGAAAAATTAAATTACTTTGAATTGCTTTATTTTGAACTAAAATGAAATATTATGTATTGGTAGGTATTTTATACGAAGCTTTTCAGGGTTCCGTACCTACCCAAAGGGTGCCAACGTTATCCTATTACTAAGCCTCTTTGTCTGTCCGTCTGTCAGCGGGCTGTATGAGCTGTATCACATGAACCGTAATATGTAGTTAGATAAGTAGATACCTACCTAGGGTGATTTCGCCGGTTGGCGACCGATTAGCGGGATATTCAACTTTACGTCAATATTTAAGTATGTTGCACCCATAGCACATGTATTAAAGTTATATGACGGGGTCCTAGATATTGTCAAGTTATATTTAAAAGTAAAAAAATAAGAATTACAGTTGTGAAAACATTTTAAATTGAATAAATCTTAAAAACTATGTGAAATGCTAGTTGGCGACCACTTTTGCTAGTTGACGACTGCCCCCTTATCTAGTTGGCGACCTCTCGATTTGCTAGGGAAAACTAAATTTGATTAATAAAAAATAAAAAATATGAACGTGTTAATGTTTAAAAAATAATTATTATTCATGCTTTATTATTCATACATTATAATAAATTATTAAAACACATTTTTTCATGAGATCAAAGGTACACTTTAATATTCAAGCTTAAGCTTAAATGAATCTTAGCAAGTATAATACATTTTCCTACACAAGTACAAAATTAAAAATATCACTTTAAACAACAATTACAAAAGTTTATAATCAAATCATCAGATCATCAGATCTCGGGATGTTATACATTTTACATTTCTTTCTAATACCGTGTCCTCCTTCTCTTATATTTTTAAAGCACATTCCAGATCTCTTTGGGAATAAGCCGGTGTTATTTTCTAATACGGTTTGTGGAGGACATCTGTAATGAAAATATTATATATTAAACACCTACATTATGCAAAAAACAGATAAGATTATAAGTAGTGATTGCAAATGGTCGTAAACCCACATATTAATTTGCTCATTTTTAGTTGGCGACCACTTGATACCCATACATTTTAAGATGTTTTATAATAATAATTTGGTGGTCGTAAACTAAAAGATACACGGATAAAAATAAACAAATTAAATTGAAAGTGATTAAATTCCGAATTAGATTTGTAGTCTATAAAAAATAAAAATAAATGTTTTTCTTTCTAAATGTCTATTGGCGGCCAGGTGGTCGCCAACTGAAGTTATTGGCTAATTCCAATTTCAGTTAGCGACCATTCAATTTTTTTACCTGATTTTGTATATTACATGTAATAAATGTAGAAATAACGTAAAACATATATATATCCACTTAATAGAACATTAAAAAATTGACTCAAATAAATACATCACGATCTACTTACCTCGAACGCATCACTTACTCACTATTTTTTTCGTTGTTTTGGGAACGTGTACGCGCCGAAAGTATGAGCGGCGTATTAAACTAAGATTTGTTTGCTTTCGGGTAAACACAAAGCTGCCAACTATTGTAGGTAAAACTAATAGGTCTATCCCCCTCTTTACTTAAGTGAATTTCATTTGGAAAAGAAGAATAGAATTCTTATTATTTTCGTTTTAATGCCGTAGCTCCTGTTAGTGGTCGCGTAACTGACCCTGGTCGCGTAACCGGCGAAGTCACCCTACTTGAAATTTTCACATAATGATATGTAGATACCTATCTATTTCTATTATCGCTATAACGACAAAATAATAAAAGAAAGTTAGAGTAGAACAAACTTTTGTTCGATCTTAATAAGTAGCTGGTGTTAAATCTAGTAATTTGTGTGACTCACACTTGGCTGGTTTTTTTATTGTTGATTGTTAAACTTATGGCTATCTATCGCTATAGAAGAAGAAGGAAGGTTTAGCGTTTATCTCGGCTTACGCCAGGGTCAGCTTTCCTACTGAGCTTCTTTCACTTTGCTCGATCACGATCTAAAGTGTCCTCCCTCCGAAGACCATTGGCACATGCATATGCCTGGACGATGTCAATCCACCGTTTTATCGGCCGGCCTCGGGACCGCTGGCCAGGAACAGGCATATTAAGGCAACTGTGACCAACATAGCTTTGAGGACGGCGCAGTACGAGTAGGTATGTGGCCGAATCAACGCAAGCGAGATTCTTAAATCTAAACTACCTACCTACCTACCTAACCTTCCTATTAGGTCTAAATTTCAAATGGGTTTTGTTATAGTTCGTAGGTAGATATCGAGTTGACTTAGGTAGGTATTAGGTATTTCTTGTCTAATTTCTGCTTTATGTTGCTTAATGTTTTAAACTTTTTGAGGAACATTCTTAAGTAAGTAAGTACAGAGGTAAGTACCTTCTTAGTTTCATCACTCATGCTGCCAACTAGTTTTCAAGTCAAGTAGATGCCTAACTAGGTATTTATTCGATTAAACTAACCAGCAAGTTGTGTTTAAAAACTTCAGTTTAGAATTAGATAAGCTGAAATGGTCACCAAAAAGTTTTATAAAAATCTTTTTGGACTCTTATAATGATGAGGATGATGATAAACAGATGAACAGGTAAATATAGATCAATTTATAAGTAACAGATAATAGCAAAAGTAGAGAACTGCTAAGCATATTATGTAGGTCGGTACTAAATAGTACCTATTAGGTTGGGTTACGTAAGTTCTTAGTTTGGGGCCAACTACTAGCAAAGTTAGATACAGAACAATTTATAAGTAATAAATAACAGCAAATGTAGAGAACTGCTAAACAAAAGTACTTAGATAGAAGGTAGATATATAAGTGTTAAGTTCAGACTACAAGAGCAATTAATACGCTCCCCAGATCAATCGCTTGTCGAATTGCACTGGACTTGTTCGTTGGCTGGTCCAAAGTGCAAACTGTAATTAAAATTTGAACTTGGAAGAACACGCCATTAGGTAGTTATTCCAAAACGCTAAACCGCTTGGTTTGAAGAACGCTTTTTCAATTCGTGGCCTCAGTCCGTTTTTCTAGGTTCAAGCTTAGCCCATTGGACTATTGTCTTAACTGCTTCTGGCCCTGCTTAACGCAACGCAATATAACATTAAGCAGGCATTAAAAAAAAGTCAACAGTGTTCCCCTCTTAACGTGACTTCTGATTTTATTGATACAATCGCATTAATACTTGTGTGAGTGCCCGCAGATTTTCAATTTCAAGTTGGACAACTAAATCGCTGAGTAGGTACAGGCATAGCGACTTAGTTGGATAAGATGTGAGGGCTACCATGAGTCACTATGCCTTTTAATAGGAAATAGGAATACTCTGCAATTTAGTTGTCCAGCTTGAAATTGTAAGTCTGCGCAATACAAATTATTGCTTTTATTGCTTTTGTTTTTCTCCTTCAATTTAATGTAAAACTCCATTGAAGAGTGGACACATAACGGTTGGAGTGTGAACTGTCAATGTTTCAGATTTCATTCAGACCCCATGCCCGGTGAATTATAATAAGGCTGTTGATTCTGTGGTGATGATGACAAAATGAGTTTGGACACCAAGCTGCAAAACGAGCTGAATGATGAATTCCTAGAACCCAGGTCTACCATTCAGCTCGTGGCTTGCACCACACCCGCTGTAATCGCTCCGGGCTGATTGATGGAGCACCCCTCCTCCCGGAGTGATCCATGGCCATGAGATCTATTACCCGCCTCATCCTGCTCTTATTTCGCACATTAACTAATGCGAATTTGTTCTTAAAACAAATAAAACATGAACGACGCAGTTTTCTAGTAATGTATTTTCTTCTCTAATGTTATTATACTTACCTACAGCAATTTCAAATGATTAGGTTTTGTATTGTTTTACTGAGTATCTTACGAATTATCCTTATAAGATGCTTGAGGTTCTGTTACCCACGTAATGTAAGGATTTAAAAATTTGGTTCGGGTTAAATATATGATTTAAATTCAGGATTAATTAATATGTAATTTCAAACGCTGATCCTTCACATGAGCAGAAAAAAATCGAAAACACGAAAACGAAATCGAAAACACCTACGAATGTTTCAGCACATACGAGAATAACAAAGGACCGGCCGCAACAGTTTCTACTCGGCCGTAAGCATATCGTAAGCGTAACCTCTCGGCCTAACAAGTGTACCTTAATTGAAAATTAGAAACACCCCCGACATGTGAATCTATGGCAGAACTTTGTACGACTACGATATACTTGACATCCCTTTTCCCAGTTTTCTGCTCCATCATTAGATTCTTCTCATATTCATATATAATTTATTAATTGCTTTGTCGATCCTTGATCATTATTTATTTAACGTCTACTACTACTAAGTACTTCAATTGTACCATATGTAATATATTATCTCCTACATAATCTACTACACAGACTATTCTCATTCTAAAATTATTTTATTAAAACATCGAGTTTAAGTTATAATTGACTTTTAAATCCTACTTCCTTCCTACTAATATTAGAAAGGCGAAAGTTTGTATGTGTGAATGTGTGTGTGTGTGTGTGTTGAGTGTGTGAGTGTGTATGTTTGTTACTCCTTAACGCCACAACGAATCAACCAATTTGGAATGGAGATAGCTCATACCCAGAATTAACACATAGGCTACATTTTATCCCGGCAAATTAAAGAATTCCCGCGGGAATCAAAAAACCTTAATCCACGTGGACGAAGCCGCGGGCGTCATCTAGTATTATATATTAGTATGTATTATTAACATAGGTGGCGTTACTTTTCAATTAATATGCTTACTTTAGAATGTATCTAATCAATGTGGAGATGTAGTTCTAGCGTTTAGTTGTAGATGGCGCTACTGGTATTTAATTCTATAGCAGTGAAACTAGGGTTAGATAATACCAAAATATTACTAATATAAAAAACGAATTAACATTGTTTCATCTAAGTTTTGCATCCTTCCAAATAATATAATTGTTTAAAATTATCAAAGTTAAAATCATATTTCTTTATGTACCCAAAATAAGGTTAAAGGTCCATAAACCATGCATATGTACCGTCCTACCCCTTCATACTCCTAAAGTGCTCAATATACAGTATACTTGTAGGTATAGTTTAATAGATATGTATATAATTTTACCTATAAATATAGGTAAGTAATAGCAATTATTATAGGTACTTGTAGTATGGTTGTAGTTTAGAAGATAAGTCACAAATCACAAATACGGTTATCTACACTGTATAACAATAACTTCAGTAAGCAATCATCAACATTCCTCTCTTCCCCAACCCTCTGAGACAATGATAAATTAACAATATTATTGAACTCAACGCAACTCCGTGCGAAAATTAAATTAGAGAAACACCACTAAGCCCCGTTTACAATACAATAAACAACCATATAAGTAGATATAGGTACCTTACATGGGTCCTCTAGAGTCTTGACTCTAGTTTAGAGTTCTTTTACCCGACATGTAGTTCCTCTCTTGTATCTATTGCTCATTACTGAGGGTCGTGACTGTAGAAATTTTCTTGGGAGACTAATGCGGTGGGTGCCTAGACTACTCAACTAGGTAAGAGAGCGAGTTTTCGACTTTATCAGATGTTAGTGATAACAACCGAAACCGACGGCTTAACGTGCTCTATGAGGCACGGTAGGATTAGAGTGATCAAAAAGCTCACAACGTCAATCACCCATCCAATCACCAACCAGGCTCAACGTTGCTTAATCGCCGTGATCGTTTAATAAGCACTGTCATAAACAGGCCACACGTCCCTCAGAGTACCTCATGTGTAGTTCCTACCTGTAAGTACCTACTTATTTAAGCGTACAGCTACCAACGCACCTTGAGCAAGTGTGAAAGCCCTTTCTGCTGTTTAGTCCATCATCATTTGAATTATAGAAAGTCTGTCACCGAGCTGACATGTAACATGCACACGTGGTTCAAGAGCACACTTCGCCACTCCGCCACGGTTCACATTAACTAGTGAAGGAATTATTATTCATTATTTGCAGTTTTGTTGTGTGGGTTCTAAGGGCCACTGCAGGCATGACAGTTTTAGCATCGACGACCGGCGAATTGGGCGGGGCACATAGTTCGAAGAGCTGTTGATCGATGGGGTCCCAAGGTACTGGAGTGGCGACCCCACACCAGGAAGCGCAGTGCTGGCAGACCCCCCACTAGGTGGATCGATGACATCAAACGAGTCGCAGGGAGCCGGTGGGTTTAGGCGGCGCAAGACTGAGACCTGTGGAGGTCCATGCAAGAGACCTATGTCCAGCAGTGGACGTCTATAAGTTGAAAAAGAAGAAGAAGACCGGCGAATTTCATCATCAGACATTGTCTATAAGCCAAATACCTACTAACTAAATAAAACTATGACGAAATCAACGAGCCTATGACAGTACACGGTTAGTCCTACACGATAGTTTACCACTGTATTGGGTCAGCGTGGTGGACAATATTTTATAAGCCTTCGCCGAGAGGAAGCCCCTTCTCATGAATGAGCCACTTATGGTTGTCGTTCAGGAGTTGTTTGTCTACAGACTACCCTGGTATTTGTACCAGCATCAGATCAAGCTTGCCATATTACTGCAGTGTCATCAGCATTACTTAGTGTAACTAATAACAAGTCGAATAGTTTAGTTGCTGTTTTAAGTATGTAGGTACCTATTGGAAAAAGAGCTGATATTCTTTATGAGACTGAACAGATTTTCGTCAAGCATAGTTCAGAACCATCCAATTTTTTTTTAATTCATTATAAGATAACCCTTGACTGGGAAAAAAAGTATACTTACTAAGTAATAACATAAATCGTGGATGTGCTAGTTAAGACTGAAGTGTTCTTAAACGCCTAAGGTGGCTAGAATTAGAAGCTCGTGCGATGGTAGCCAGCCTTATTGCTTTTTGTGGCATTTCGCATTCGCTTAACATTAATGTGCCGACGCGGTTTGCTTAGTGCTTGTGCAAGTGTCGTTAAATGGTTCGCGGTAACACCTTGGCGGTGGGCACCTATAACTATAATTTTGAAGCTTTAGGATCGTTCGATGACTTTTTGACTTTAAAAGAACGTCCGTTTTTATTTCAGTTCCTATTTCAGAGTTCTCTGGTGGCTGGGACTTGAGTTACCTTAGCCATTAATTTAATGGCTAAGGTAACTCAAGTCCCGCTGAATGGCCAAACTTATTTAATGGCATTAAATAATTAAATAAGTTTGGCCATTCAGCTGGATAATGCAGCCAGTTATGGGCGTCTTTTCTAAACGTTAGGATGACATTATAGGTATATTCTTTCCAGACAGCAGACACAATAGTTAAACAATGACCATGAAACACATGTGATTCATGGGGACAGGCAAATTTTTACGTTTAAGATTTTGTTCGAATACCTACTGACTAGTGAAAATTAAAGTTGATTAATAAATAATTATAATTGTAATATAATTATTATTGTAATACGCAAGTACTTATCTACGATTTTATTGTGATAAAAATAAGTTGATAGATATTCCATCTTGCCCTCTCTTCCCCTAAATGTTACGAGATGTTTATTTCTAATTTTCCGAGACAAAATGAAGCCTATGTGTCAATCCTGGGAATGAGCTATCCATTGCAAATAACAATCAAACCTATTCTTTTGTTGTTGCATGAAGGAGTAACAAACATCCATCCATGCATACATTCATCATCACAAACTTTCGTATTTATAACATTAAGTAGGACATAATAAAACAATCAAGGTACACCTAATAGGTATAATATGATTATACATTTTTACAATAGGTAATTAAAAATGAAGAGTGATCTTTTGCATTCCTTTTAATTCATTAAAACCTAGTTCGTTCATTTCGAATCGCTCCCCGATGTTGGCCAACAACGGGATATAATATTAGTGATATAAAAATAAATGCTATTTATTTTACTTTTCGATCGATAGCTTATTTATGAAGCCTTATTTACATGAAGAAAGTGTCTTGCCCAAAAGAGTAAGCGTAGTATATGTACCTACTGATCAACAAAAATCTAAATCTCACCTATGACTCAATAATCAAAGGTGAGTTGATTTTCATTCTTCTAATTATTATATGCCAAAAATGTTTTTACATGATTCAAAAAGAAATGATTATAATAAGTCCCACTGTATACTAATAATAATTACTAGTTATTATTAGATAACGCTATTGTTATAGCTTTGGCTGGGACGCAAACTGTCGGCTAGAAGCGTGAGCTATGCCATTTGCTTCCCGGAGAAAAGATGGTAGCTTTGTTCTTTTAGACTGAAAACTGTCTTCATGTAAAAGAGGCTTTAATTTAATTAATGATGTCGCATTTAAGGGGAAGTTACGATTGGGACGTTCTGTTCGCGAGACTGCTCGTTGCTTGTGGTCTCGGGCTGCTTGACTGGGCCAGTTTTCATGATGGGGACAATCCTTTCACCGGAATTCGGGGGTGGACGTTTAGGAGCGGTGATTGTCAGGACGCCATCCGAGGATAATGTGCTGATCAGGTCGGTAAGCTCATAGCCACTGGGCAGGATGTATCTGCGGGTGAACTGGCGGGAGATGAAGCCGTGCTCGTCTTGCTTCTCCTCGTGCTTGCCTTCCACCAGGATCGAGTTGTTGCTCGCTTTCACCGTGATTTCCTCGGGGGCGAATTGTTGGACATCTAGGATGACCTGGAATTAGGAGAGGATTTCTGTTAGCACGCCATTGTCTCAGTCAGTGCCGGCTTTACCTATGGTGCAGGGTCTGCAACGCACACGGGCGCAGGGCAGGGTGCGCGCGCTTGCTTGCTTCCCGACATTTAAAATTGCACCATTTTTTACACCTAAATTTCCTTTCACTGGTGAAAATATTTTATTTTTATATTATTTTATTTTTATATTATTTAAAATATTTTTATATTATTTCATTTACCTATGGTGCAGGGTCTGCAACGCACACGGGCGCAGCGCAGGGTGCGCGCGCTTGCTTGCTTCCCGACATTTAAAATTGCACCATTTTTTACACCTAAATTTCCTTTCACTGGTGAAAATATATCTAACTGTAAGTCAAACGGTGTTCTGGTATTGCAAGTATTCCATTTTGGCCCCGCGTCTACTAGAGGGCGCCAAGATATTGATTGCACACGGGCGCTACACGGGCTAGAGCCGCCTCTGGTCTTAGTAATATCGGTTCAACGCGTGGACTGAAAACCGCTAAGGTCGTTGATTCAAACCCCACTCGTTGTACTTATAAGTTGTCTTACCCAAACTCCTAGTACAAGATTTACTTAGTTACTAGCTTAGTTAGATACCTACTAGCTTATTTACTAGCTTAGTTGGAGGAGCAAGGGGAATATTAGTCATGTTTGGCATGATTATATTCTTTGGATAAAAACAATAATACGGTACACAATATCACGGTAATTACTTAAGATGATCTGCAGCTGTTCGATTGCGGAAATCTGCGTCAATCGTTGCTCCAGTCTCAATTCTGATTATTGGCTGATTTAAAGGCATTGTTGCTGCGACAATGTATAAAGCCAATAGGTAGAGAGTGGATATTGGCCAATCAGAGGTGATTGTGATCGTCACACTAAAGTTGATTTACTAGACGAGGAATCGAAGGAAGAGTTCCCAAAGGAACTGAAGGGATGTGAGGGGAGCAAAGGCAGTCGAGGAGGGAAGATACTGAGTTTACCTAATACTAACCTCAAATTTCTCCTTAGTAAGGTTGATTGTGGATGAGGACTCTTGCCGTGCGAGACCGGTCCTCCATGGCCTGAAGTATGAGTTCCTGAAGAGGGAGCTCGAGGGGAATGAGGAGAGGGAGGATAAGAGCTCGTCCCTCTTGAGGCCCATGCCGAAGTGCTGGTCCATCAGCTTCGAGGGACGCTCCCAGTCGTCCCACCAGTCGCGGAATAACAATGGGACTATCGACATCTGGAATGAGAACAAGAACATTGTACTGAACTATTCAATAGCACATCGGCATCTGTACAAGGT
Source organism: Hipparchia sbordonii (assembly GCA_038048805.1). NCBI lineage: Eukaryota > Metazoa > Arthropoda > Insecta > Lepidoptera > Nymphalidae > Hipparchia > Hipparchia sbordonii. The sequence continues at coordinate 4,668,050 of CM076113.1, forward strand.
GTGGACTGAAAACTGAAGGATCGTCGGTTTGAACCCCACATTTGCACTACCTATTGTCGTACCTACCTACCCACTCCAAACACAAGCTTTCTGCTTATGCAAGTGGAGAGGAGCATATATTTTGTCAAATTCATATTTGCTATCTAATATTATTTTTAACCGACTTCCAAAACAGGAGGAGATTCTCAATTCGTCGGAATGTTTTTGTTTTTATTTTTTACGTATGTTCCCCGATTACTCGAAGACACCTGGACAGATTTGGAAAATTCTCGAAAGGGTATACTTTCCAGGTGGTCCCACTGTCATCAGGTCAGGATCTGTTGATGGGATCCTAGAGAAATCGAGGGAACTCTTCTATAGGCACAATTGATATAGGTAGGTACTTTGTGGCGTTTGAAGTCGGTTTTGTAAAAAGAATTTTTACGTTTATTTGTAGAAGTCCCAGGTAAAAACATTCTATTGGTTTGCCATGAACCTTACGTCAAGTCGCGTCCGATGATTTTTCGATGCTAGTGCCATCTAACGACATAATCGTAAAGTTTCGGTTAAGAATTTGCAGAATGCAAGAGATATTTAACTTTATTCCTGATGCATAATCAATTAATCAGATTTCAATAGATATTGATTGTTCTTTAACTACAGGATACCTACCACTGTAGTTATAGGTAAATACATAAATTCTAGCTTTTGATGTAAAGTCAGTTTTGAGATAGCCCCCTGGATGCCCCTAGATAAAAGTGGTCTAAAAATAGCCATTTTAATACCTACCTCCCAAATAATCAATATTTGAAACTAAACATAAAATAGTTTTATACTCTGTTTTAAAACTTTTTTTATTAAAACTAAACATAAACATAAAATCGCTTGACGCTGTTTTAAAATTTTCTTTCAACGATACCCCACAAGCCTTAGTTATTTACTCTTCTACATTGAAAAAAAAATGCGCTACCATTGACTGCATCATCAAAAAGTAAGATCATCATCAAGCTTCCTGCCATCATAGAGAAATAGATACTGCTACGCTACAAAGCAAATTAAAACTTTAATACCATGCTTCGATGTTTAACACGTAATTTATCATCAGAGTCGACAATTCAACGCGTGATAAACACAGTTGTTTTCGAGAGCTTATTTTCGGCGATTACGATCTTGCGTCCTATTATCGTGCTATTATTGAAACAAAACTGCAATGCACCAAAACATGTTTTAACCTATTTTCTATATATTTTTTTATTAAAGTGTTTATCTGCACTTGAGGGAAATTTCCGAATAAATAAAATAAAAAAATTACGAGACATTTCACCGTAGTAAATTACCACATCTAGTTACAGAAGGGTTAGCTCGTTTCTTGCGTGAAGGATCAGCCTGGCTGTCCAGCGCGGTAATGCAGCCAATATTCTTGGCACCATTTCCATGCGGCATGATTTGTATAAACTTCAGACCCGCATACCCTTGGCCATATCTATTTTTTTTTTTAATTTATTTATTTATCTATGATGGTAGGTACGGTGGGCATTTTAAAGTTAAACGATACCCCCCAGTTATAGTTAATAGTATTGTAGGTATCACTAGTTAAAACCACTTAGAAAATAACTGTTTTAGATACCTTAATAAGTGACCTTTTCCATGAAATAAATAAATGAAAATCTGGGGCAACCTTCGTTGAAACTTAATTTTATCAATATTACAAAATCTGGAACGGTTCCACTATAATGATTCACATAGATTAGAAACAGTTATAGATGATGATGCAACCACATTGTGAACAATTCTCTCATGAAAGCTTTGCGGCAAAAACAGCTTATTGGTATAATGCACTCTAGATCATCATAAAGATCATCATATAAATATTTTTCTACTTCTTATAGTGACCACTTAATGACAATTTTTAAAAAATAACCGTCGGTTTTGTTTTCCTGCGAGTAGATTAAAAATAAACCATTAGTCAAAATAGGTAAGTGCGCTTTTAGAAACAGAAAGGTTGACAAAAAAAAAACAAATTGCACTAATTTTGATATCATATTAATAAATTAATTAAATAAATGACTGTGCTACTTAGGTATCCACGGAAAAAGTTTGAATAGGTATTTTAGCACTAAATTAAAGTTCTTTAAAAAGTAAACTGAATAATTCTAATAACTCTTGAGTGAAGCTTAAAACCAGAATTGAAAAACTTCCAAAACCAGTTGAGTTTATTTTTTTTTCAATTTAGGTAATCAACCGTAAATAAGTATCGTAAGTAGGTATATAATTTTTATTTAATAATAAAAATTACGTAGGTACTTACTAGAATAGTAAAGTTCGTTGGTTGTAAAAAAAAAATAAACAAACAAATAATAAAAATACCTTTAGTGTTGTGATAAGTTCGTTGCAGGCGCGCGCTGCGAATTGCTCGTGGCTCGTGAGACTGCCGCTCGTTGTTTCAGGACGGATTTAAATAGAACTTTTCAGCGAACACACGCGGCCCACACGCTGACTCAGGGAACACCTTGAACTTGGCGATCATAGAAACACCATGCGATCTTCACGGTTTTCTTTTTCAGCTGGTACAACAAAAATTAACCCGTTCAATGTTACCCACCAAGAGGGATGGACAAGTGGAACAGGCGGAAACTCTTCGAAGAGAGTCAATTTAGGGAGGGGAAAACTGGCATCTTTTAACGGCAGCGATCGGCGTTTTTGCGTTTGCATTTTTTTATTTTTTTCTTTGAAGAATATTAGCCAAGCTGAAGTTGACTAATATCCTCATATTATCGCCTCCAAATAAGCGGAAAGCTTGTGCTAGGAGTGCGACCTTTCACGACTCAAAAACGTTCGAATACGCAGCTAAAAGACGCGAAGGTCAGCGTTTCGGCGTCTTTTATTACGCGAACACGCCTATCGCAGCCGCAAAAAGAAGCCGTCTGCCCATCGAAGGTCTGCCTTCTCCCTTAGATAGGTCCTTTAGACATATTGTGTACCTATTCAAAAGTAATATCAAAAGTTACAGTTCAAAATTATTTAAATAATCGAAACGGAATCGGGCGGAGTGGGGGTGCAGTCTATAGATCTCACTTAGTATTACTCAAACTCTGTACCTAATTTGAATTTTTTTTTGTGTGAGCTGAAATAAATGTTTATTTATTTATTTAAACATAATAGGTACCTAACTAATTACCTACCTGTTTGCTTCATTCATCTCAACCCTTTGTCAACCCACTACTGGCTTGTTACTGAGCATTCTCCTCTCAAATGAGAAATGTTTAGGCTATAGTCCACCACGCTAGCCAAGTGGAAAGCAAACTCCACACAACTTTAAGAACATTATATGGAGAACAAATTTAAAAAAAAATTAGACTTATATTTACTCATAGTTTTTTAGGAATATTATTAGTTATGGAACTTGACTTATAATCCCGTCTACCTTTCAAATATGTAGGTACTAGGTAGGTACGGTAAATAAGCGTAAAGTCCACAATTTTTCGCGGCTCTGTTATGGCCGCTTGTTATTAGGTAAGTATATTACCTACTAAGTAGTAACTTGTGTTGGGCATTGCGGCTCAAAAATTTGATAAAAACAGCTGTTTCTATTTTGCAATAAAAGTATGGTCACCATGATGACAATCAATAAGAATGACGAAAAATATGCATTGAAAAAAGTAGGTGTCTTTCGAGAATAAACGCTATTTCAGAGCGGTGGGCGGAATGATACGAGGGTCTAATATTAGTTCCATATGAATATCAAACGAAATTCCTACAAATATACCTACGCGATGTTACGTAGACGATGACAGTTCATTAACTCCGTGGTATATTAATCAATGGCTTAAAAATAGATCAATAGTTTCTTAATGGCGGAACATCTGGCTTAGGTTAGGTTCAGTACCTAACTATTACAGGTACCTACCTATTGAAGGCAATGAATTGTGGAATCACCTCAGCAGCGTTACCGTTCAGCATTGTCTCAACTCAACTCCATGAATCAAATACCTAAATGTGGAACATTTCCAAAGCTAGGTAGGTAACTAGGTACTCCAAGGAATTCTAGGACTTTGGAATCGATCAAAAATCTCTCGCCTTACCGTACAAGTTTCTTAATGGCAACGGATAAAGCCGAGCATTTTTATATTTTCAATAAAAATATACTTAAATAAGACACACTAAAATTAAAGTGTCTGTCTGTGTTTTTGAAATAATTGCCTCTTTAACGTTAACAAACGTTTTTAAAACTGTTTGTCCTCGGAATAATTTTCACAAGATTGATGAACCGAGGAAAGAGAACCAGTGCTTAGCTGATCTAGGAATTCATAAATTGTAAAAAAAAGCCTCTGGTCTGGTCTGGTGGGAGGCTTTGACCTCGGCTAGTATCATAAACATAACATCATAGACCACGATGGATAGCATTCCTTACTACCTCGGCACTACCGTAGTAAGGAATACTATTCATGTTTACAATTACTTGTACGAATTAATAAAAATGTTTTTACGAATTAATGAAATTGTTTACGAATTAATGAAAAAAAAAAAAAAAAAACCCTTCGATCACAAAAAATAAGATTTTAGTGGATTTATGTCGAAAAACTTGAAAACCGTTACAGCAACAAAGGAGGAAAAACTTAAAAGCAAGCTCTTATTAGCTTTTATTTTTTTTTAAATTAAATCTATATTTAATTTAGGGTGACCAACCCAATAGCTAGCACTGCACCAGTTTATTCGCACTTTGGCAAAAAAGATTAAAATATAAGTTTCTGATTGTGGTTTTTAAATTTTAGATTAAAAAATAGTTAGGGGAATTCATATTTTTCACAATCGAAACCTTTCTAATCTGGAAAGTTTTAAAATGACGTCAGTATCGTAGTTGAAAGATATCGTTCTGGAGTTCCCGAAGTTTTTCGGCCATTTTGACTCATCGACGTTAAGGGTCAGTACTTACTTAATAATGATTTAACTGTGGTTTTATTTGAGTTTTAATAATATTTCAATTTTCAATTGAGTTTTCAATTGATTTTCTAAGTATTATTAGTTACTAATTCAAAAAGTAAATGAAACTTTCCCGTTATTTCATTGCAAAACAAGGGGTGTCAGTATCTGGTTACAAAATTTGGAGATTTTCCTGTTTATTAACACTCCGAAGCGATTCGATTCCCTAGCAGATTGGGAGTCTTTAGACGATCTTAACAAGTGTATGTAAGCTGTCCATACTCTGGTGTCTAAATTCTTTAAGACCCATCACACGAAAAGAACCAAGAAGTTCTCTGACCTTACTCTCAAACTGATGGAAGACAGACAAGAGATGAGACTTCAGTCGTCAGCAGACGCGGATGCCTACTGGTAGGTTAATAGGCAGATCTCTAAGAAAAGAACTCGCGACCTGCGGATCTTGAATACCAAGTGTATTAAAAATACCATCTAATGGAACAGAAGTTCCATTCCAAAGGGTCCGTGAGGGATCTATCTATCGGACAGAGCCAGCTGACGCGGCTGAAAACTGACGAAGGCTGTCACGTTTCTTCTCCACCTGAGGTATGGAGAGAGGTTGAGAAGTTCTATGGGCAGTTATTTATCACGAAACAAAAATCATTCAGCGGACGATGGAGAGAGCTATGCTCGGAGTATCCCTGCGAGATCATATCAGAAATGAGGATATCTGTAAGAGAAAGTCACGGACATAGCTAAGCGAAACTGAAGTGGAAATGGGCGGGCATATAGTTCGAAGAGCTGATGGTCGATGGGATCCCATGGTGTTGGAGTAGCGATCCCGTACCGGGAAACTAGGTAGACCGACGACATCAAACGAGTCGCAGAGAGCCGCTGGATTCAGGTAGCATAAGACCGAGGCCTGTGGAAGTCCATATAAGAGACCTTTGTCCAGCTGTGGACGTCTGTCGTTTGATAAAGACTATGTTTACGCTTTCTTATTAAATATGTAAGGGTGTTTGTTTTAAAAATAATAAATATAAAAAAATTAAGTCACCTACAGTTACTATAAGAATTTCCGTATATTATTTCGTAATAAAATCTATATTCTAAAAGACTTCCGTAGGTAGCCTAGCGTTATATTTCCCTTAAACTCTATTAAAATCTGAGTGTTGATAATTGGATAATTTTGTGCCCATAACTGGTAACAAATGTGCGAATAATTGGAGACTGGGTCATTTTTCAATCTTATTTAAAATTCTAGTTGATTTAAATAAAAAAAATTCAATATCTTCTTTAATTATATATTTTATTAAACAAGTAACCTTATGAACACAGTGATTTATAGAATTTGGTTAAAGGACATCATCCATTTTGGGCTTAATCTGAAAGTGCCGGCCAAAAAAAAATTTTGCTGTATTTCGTTAGAACTTGTCCCCCTAAACATTTTTTATTATGACACCCAAGCTGTAGAACCATTGACCTTGGTTTTATTTAAGTTTAAAAATCAGTATTTTTTCCTTCCAAATGAAATGTTTCTAATAATAATAATAAAAACTGGAGTGCCCAGCAGTCTGTTCTATCTCTCAGCAGCCGAGCCCGGCTGACCTCATCGCCTTTTGGCGAAGAGTGTGGTCAAGAGAGGTGGAAGATGAGAGATGGATGGATGGATGGATGGATGCTTGAGGAGGGCTCTTGGATTGCGGCGGTAGAGGAAGCATGTACCTCAATATAGCCGATGAATCCAGTCGCCATCTCTCCAGAGGATGTACTTGGTGCGGTGCGCCGGGCCGCGAACTGGAAAAGTCCTGGATCCGATTTACTGCATCACTTCTGGTTTTTCGTTCTGCCATGCTATCTGGCTAAACAATTCCAAGAAGCTCTAGAGCAAAGGGCACTCCCGAGCCTTTTCACCACCGGAATCACTCATTTAGCTCCAAAGTCCACCGATGCCGCTGACAAGTACCGGCCCATCACATATCTTACTAGCATCTATAAGACTATGACATCCGTTTTGAGCCTTAAGATTTCCCGTCATGTAGGCGAGAATAGTATAATGTCTGGGGCTCAGAACGGATGTCGGTACAATAGTCGTGGTACTAAGAAGCACCTTCTCATCGACTCCGTCGCGAGCCAACTGGTCAAACTAACTTGCCGGAATTTCCCCACAGCCTGGATTAACAATGCATGAAGGCATTCGACTCGGTACCCCATTCATGGTTCTTGAGGGTCCTTGAGCTGTACAAAGACGATAGTACAGTTCGAAACTTCCTCGGAGAGTATATGAGGCAATGGAGCACGATCCTTTGTCTTCATGATGAGCGGTTGACAGCTGCCGATGATCGGATAAGGATACGGCGGGGTATCTTCCAGGGCGATTGTCTGAGTCTACTATGGTTTTGTCTCTCTTAATAAGCCTCACATGGATAAAGAAGCGTCCATGCAATGTTTGCGTTTCGTCGACCTCTTTAGGGGAACCGAAGGTAGAAGATCAGGTAGTTAAGACGGGGAACTACCGAAAGTACATCCTAAAGGATGGCACTATCAATATTTGTTGAGCTTGTCGCCATCCCAGTGAGTCACTCAGGCATGTGCAATCGGGATTTTCGGCTCTTGCTAACACTGAGTATTTCCACAGGCACAACCAAGTAGCCAAAATCCTTCACCAAGAGCTTGAAGCTCTGAAGTACGGTTTCCTGGATGAAAGGCATTCCGAACCAGTGGTAGATTCATTGACGATTCAAAAGTGCTTGTAAAAGTTTATTTGAATAAAAAATATTTCTATTTCTATTTCTATTTCGAAAGACTATAAGTACACACCGGTGCCAAAACTTAAGCGTGATGGGGTACGGCTCTACTGGGACCGGTCCATCATCACGGACAGGATGATTCTGGTTAGTAAGCTTGATATCGTGCTGATGGATCGGGCACAGTCGAGGGTGTTTTTAGTGGCCATCACCATCGAACATGGCGAAAACCTCGTGAGAGTGGAGACAGAGAAAAACTAAAGTATCTAGATCACTTCATATACTCGAGAAAATACAGATTTTTAAACTTAAATAAAACCAAGGTCAATGGTTCTACAGATTTGGTGTCATAATAAAAAATGTTTAGGGGGACAAGTCCTAACGAAATATGGCAAAATTTTTTTTTGGCCGGCACTTTCAGATTAAGCCCAAAAATGTATGAATCATGGAGGATCTCCTTTATACTTAAAAAACATATTTGAAATAAGATAAACTCTTAAAGTGCCCATAATTGGGTCTGCCACCCTAAATAAAACTGACTTTTTTCTTTTCTTTGTACAGTCTGTAGGTAGTGAGTGACATTAACTGTCATTATGACAGTGACAGCGTCAATTTTGTCTACGAATTACGAATTTATCGTGTTTTTCATGTTTTGCAATGCCTACTTTGTGTCTTCAAATGTTTTTACTTTCATCTATGAAGTTAAAAAGTTGATATTTGAAGTACAAATTGTTAATTAAAATTGTTTCGCAGATACAGAAAGAACAAATAAGACAAGTGTCATTTATTTATATTATAATCTTACTAACTCAATAGGCTAGCTACCGGCGTTTAAAATTGTTATCTCACTGTCACTATAAACTGCGATACGCCGATAATATTACCAATAACTGCAATTCAATACGTATTACTTAACCCGCCAACACGAAATGTTGCGTAGGAAATGACTATGCCGCAAATCGCAATCGGAACTCTAATGAAGTAGGTCTAACTACCTCAACAAACAGTTTTAACTATCCAGTCAACTGAAGAAGGTTCTGTGTAGGTTCTGTGTATTGATTAGAAAAGTATTAAAGAAATAACCTCAATAAATCGACGTGCCTGTGGTATAAAGTCTACACTTCTGTACACCATGCTGTCATGGATACAACATAGATGGACAGCCTTATGGCTTTTGATAGCATCGCATGGTGCCTTGTGCCTTTTTTTGTATGGATTTTTTCCCCTGAAGTACCATTCAGGAAAACTCGCCCATATGGACGACCTTCCCAATTTTATTAATAGTGTCAGGTAAGTTCACATTTAATATTGTAACCATTTTATATAAAAAAATACATTCATATCATATTATTCTAATTAGGAAAATGAAGATATCCTTACTAATATTATAAATGTGAAATTGATTTGTTCTTCAGTCACGAAGCAACAGATCTACATGATTTTTTCCATGTGTATAGTTAAGGATGGAAAATGACATTGGCAGCCTTATATCCCTGAGAAACAAATGGTTTCTGGGATTTTTAAAACCTTAATCCACCCCCATGAGTACAAAAGTAATAGTATTTACACAAAATATCCGTCCTCTTTAATTATTAATAAATCATTAAAATATATTAGAATATAATACAATAATTAAAAGGAAGAAAAAATTTTTAAAGACACATTTATTATTGTGGTTTTTTTAAAATTTCTACATCTCTTAAAACAGGCTAAGATCATGAAATTGAAATCCTAAAATTACTCTTATTGGTCAATTTACAGTATTGATGGTCATGAAGTGTACAATTCTGGAGAAAATAGTGTAATTCTGATGGTTATAGATGGCTTGAGATATGACTTTGCCACGGAAGAGTACATGCCTTTCATGGGAGAACTGTTGAAGAATAAGTCTGGATGTATTTATGTGTCTGTTGCAGAGCCACCTACAGTTACCATGCCTAGGATAAAGGTAAATATGGCCACTAAAATTTTTTATTCCAAATCTTTAACAGAACAACAAAAAAACCTTCATCTTTAGCCATGGCGAACTTCTCTCTCCCCTCAAAAATAAGCAAAAGCTTCTGGTAGGAATGGGTTGTGAAATATCTATCTTTCTAGAAGACAAACATGCACTGAAAAAAACGGGGAGAGAGAAAAGTACTGAGTCGTCATTACCTATGATCTATGGTTTATTTTATTTTGTTTACAAGTATATAAGTCTTGAATATTTATTTAATGATATTCAATAATATTTGGAACATTGCCTGTAATTGTAAAATAATATTGTGTAATTTAATAATCACAATACCAAAGAAAACTTCTCATCACTCATATCAAATGATAGATGTCCACTGACGGACAAAAGTATCATGAATAGATTTCTATCAGCCTCGGTTTTACACCGCATGTCTGCAGTGGCTCATTCCAACTCTTCTGGAGTTGTCGATTCGCCTAGTGGGAGTCTGCAAACACTGCCCTTCCAGACCAGACCAGACCAAAGACATTCTCAAAATTGTCTCTACCAGGAGTCGAACCTGAGACTTTCTGCTTTAAGACCACAGCATTCATCATTAGCCCAGGGACATTATCATGCAACATAAGTATTTCTTCGAAGAAACTAAACGATCAACTTTGTTATTATTGCACAGTCACCAGAAAGGAAAAAGGAGAAAGCACAGTGGAGGCGCACTATAAACTTCTGGAGGGATATATTCGCAAGTGTCACTTTCTGTAATTACATCACCGCTTTGTTTGCTTTGGTGTTGGATCCAAAGAAAAAACTTTAAGCCTTGCTTATGAGTAGAACTCCATTTTTACTCCTTTAAATGATGTATTTCCACTCATTTCACTTCCTAATAAAGATATGTTATATTGTGAGTGTTGGCACAAGAAGGTGTTTCAGTTTTTGAATTTCAGTTGTAGCAATAGTGTCCTAATAAAATAATAATACTATTTGAATTATACATAAAGCTACCACCTTACCATTCACTCCCCTACCCTCCCACAATCACCTAAGCATCTTCGACTACATTGTTTTGCATTGTCACTTACCATCAGATTAAATAGCAATCGAGAGCTAAGTTTTTTCTTTGGTGTTGTGATTTATTTCATTAATCATTTGCTTACATTACTCATCAAATGCTAACAGGCCCAGCTTTACAACATTTTTTTTTTTTTATATGAATAGTGGGCAAACAAAATAGATTATCGTCTGGATTAATACATAGGTTCCTTTTTATCGCGGAAAACAAGAGACTTTTTAAAAAAAGAATTAAAAACCTCAATCCTCGCGTACGAAGTCGCGGGCATCAGCTAGTATGTTATAATTTTGCTAACACTGTCTGTTCTGAGTGAGGTGCTAATTCGCCTGTTAGCATTTGAAGAGGGTTATATCTTTTGGTATGCTGTACCATGCCACTGTATAAACAGTTTGACTAACTGAACAGATTTCCAATATGATTTGGCTGAACCATTCCAAATTCCAATACATTAATTATAGTATATGATTGTTTCACATCCCACATTGCAATAGTTCCTGTCTGATTCTATCTATTGATTCGATTGCAACACGATAAGTTATTGCATAATTTGCAGTTAGCATAATACCACGCTATATACAGTAGATGTTAATAATTTATATGCTTCAACAGTCCGCATATTATTACCAAAATGTTACTATGAATTAGTATAAATATAAAATTAATATATTGCTCATTTGCGACAAGAGTGACATAATTCAAAATCGACGATGAGAGAATTCTCTCGTTAGAGAGTAATGTTTTGTGGATGCTGCGGTCTCGAAACAACACAGCGGCCAACAAATCGACAGAGCATTAAGTCACAATCTCTCTCGCTCTTATTTTTTTGTGCGTAATGTGTGTGTGAAAATTTTGTGTTTTTATAGCAAAAATTATAAATGTTCGACACTAAAATTGGTGAATTTAGAGTTATGTCACCCTTGTCGCAAATGAGCGATATGTATAGTGTATATATTTTTTAGTAGTACAGTAAAACACTTCGGAGTTTATGATTACATCACAGTACTATCAAATACCAATGTAATTTTAAGTACATGTATAAATAAATAAAATAAATAAAATAAAATAGTGCAACAGTTGAGGAATTGTCTAAAAATGATTGCATCCAACTAACCAGTAAACAAACACATTTTCATTAAAGGCGATGTACTCTTCATATAATGGACTTTGGAAGTCAAACGGAACACATAATATCTATAAGGGAAGATATACTTTTCTACAGTGTGCACATACCCGTTTGATTCTACAACTTGTAATGGTATTTGTTTAAAACTGCTACTAACTAGTATAACTGAGCCTTTGAATAAAGTATAGTATTCATTGGAATATAATAAGTCGACCAACAAAATTTATTTTTTGGCATCAAAACCTAGCTTCTAATTTAATAACTCAGCAACGGGAAAATGATGAAGCTTCTAATATACTAACTCGGCTTCTTCACAATGGCCACAAAATATTCCAAAGAAAGCATCAAATAAAGAGCCACTATTTTTATTATTGTCCACTGCCATTGCACGATTCGGTGCGAGTGAGATGGATACGACTGGCCATTTGCACGATTTCATTGGTGCGAGTGAGTCGGATGCGACTGGCAATTTGCACGATCTCGTTGGTTTTGGCTATTTGCACCAATCAGAGAGCGCCATTCAAAACATGCATTTGTTTTTTTTGTTGTTCTGTTGTTAGTGTGTTAATATTGCAATTATTTTTGTATAATTTTTTTCTTTAAACTAAAGTTAGGTTAGGTTAGGGTTATACATGAATATTCAGGTATCGTAAACCTACCTAAAACTAGAAAGTTAGAAACATTTAAGTACCTAGTTAGAAACATTTTTTTATTTCATTTTTCTCACAAAAAAAAAAAAAAATTAAAAATGTGGTTGAAGATTTGGTGTATTATTTGATGCTAATATTTAAGTATTTTAGGAGTTCACGGTTTGAAGCTAAGTTATAAATATAGATGCTAAAATTATATTTTTTAGAGGCTCACTAGTTGAAGCTGACTTAGTAATTTAGAAGCCAATAATGGTATTAAATAGAAGCTCGTTTAATTACATGCCGTATTCATTTACAGGCCATGATGACAGGCAGCGTGTCAACGTTCGCAGACGTAGCGTTGAACTTCGGCGCGCCCGCCGTCCGCGGCGACAGCGTGCTGCGAGTGGCTGCCTCGAGAGGGCGCCGCTCCGTCATGTACGGCGACGACACGTGGCTCAGGCTGTTCCCTGGCCTGTGGGCGGAAGCGGACGGCACCACGTCCTTCTATGTGACGGATTATACTGAGGTAGGAACAGTTGTGTTCTGTAAATCAGCGTGTCGATTCTCTAAAAATCGTTACCATACTACCCTCACACATCATTTCACTCCTATCACCAATGGTTGTCTGGCAGAGATTGCTCTGTAGCAATAATGCCGCTTTTGCATACGTAGTTTTAAGTTTTATTAATGTTTGTCTCTCCCTTATGTGCAATAAAGTTTTTATCTATCTATCTCAAACTCTGTACCTAATTTGAATTTTTTGTGTGAGCTGAATAAATGTTTATTTATTTATTTATTTATCTATCTGTGTAACGATCGCAATGACCTCTGATTGGATGGTACTCTCCCGCAATTGGTTAAAACGCGCTGATGCACCAAGAACGTCATAAATTTAGCCACGATACGCGTCTGATAGTTTGTTGACAGCTTTATTGTGGGTTATCAAAATGTTCCTAACTAGATTCGCGTAGTTTTGGATTCCCGCAGGAACTCTAATTTTCCGGGATAAAAGTTAGCCTACGTGCTAATCCATGGTAACTATCTCCATTCCAAATTCAGGCAAGTATAATAATTTTTGCGTGAAAGAGTAACAGACATATGCGCGCCCGCACATAAAGCGAGACTATATTTTTCTTAGTTAACATTTAATCATAGGAATAGCCAAGAGGTTAAGGCTAGTAAAGGTTAAGCATAACTAACTTCTTTTCAATAAGAGATTCCAACTATCCCAAGTTATAACTGTTTCATTCTGTCACATGCATGATGCGACTTGATTTGACATACTTGACAAGCGACGCCGCTTTCAAAGTGTGTTTTATATTAATGAATATCCTACCAGGTCCAATTTCTGTAATCGGGTTACAAATATAAACTTTTTTCTTGTTCCAGGTAGATAACAATGTAACAAGGCACCTCGACAAAGTACTCATGCCTGATGAAAACAAAAAGCCGACATTCGATTTCTTAGTACTCCATTACTTAGGTTTGGACCATATTGGACATTTAGAAGGTGCGAGAAGTTCGAAAATTAAGCCCAAACTATTGGAAATGGATGACGTAGTCAAGAAAATATATACCGCTATGAAGACATGGGTAAGTAAATAAACTTCTTTATTTTGTTCATTGAAACCTCTGTTGTGGAATTGTTTCAAAATTATTGCTACAGTGTTTCGAAACCGCAATAACCAAACGGTTAAAGACGGACTGAGAGCTGAAAGGTCGTAGGTTCGAGCCGTTTACCACTATTGTCGTACCCAAAGTCAAGTTCAGCTTGGCTAATATTCTTTTTTAATTAAAAAAAAGTGTGACAATCTTCTTGTTCATCTTCTTCTTCTTCTCTTCCTTCTCCTCCTCCTCCTCCTCCTCCTCGTCCTCGTCCTTCTCCTTGTTCTTGTTCTTCTTATTCTCCTTCTTGTTCTTCTCTGGAATAACACATAGCCTACTTTTTATTCCGGAAAATGAGAGAGTTCCCGCGGGAATCTAAATATATAAAAGGCAAAGGTGACTGACTCACTGACTGACTGACTGATCTATCAACGCACAGCTCTAACCACTGGACCGATCGTGCTGAAATTTGGTATACAGGTAGCTGTTAGGACGTAGACATCCGCTAAGAAAGGATTTTTGATAATTCAACCCCTAAGGGGGTAAAATAGGTGTTTGAAAAATCAAACTTAACGTGAGCGAAGCCGCGGGCAAAAGCTAGTTGTTTAAAAAATCGAACCTAACGTGAGCGAAGCCGTGGGTTAAAGCTAGTTAATAATATTAGTCTAGTATTGTTTATAAAAATATTCATGTTTTTAGGATCGCACAGGGATATTGTTAATCTGTGGCGATCACGGGATGAGGGACGCGGGCGGGCACGGCGGGGCCAGCGCCGCGGAGGTCCTGGTGCCCCTAGTCATGATCAAAAGTGACGACTTTCAGTGCCCGCATCCGTAAGTACCATTTTTTTTTTAATTCAAATTCAAAATTATTTATTTCATGTATTCCAACTTGTGGCTCTTATGACCAGTCGAGAATCTACCACCAGTTCGGAATGCTGATTCTGCTGAGAAGAGCCGGCAAGAAACTCAGCAGTTGCTCGTTTCAAAACAAAAAATGTTACGATGTGTAGCTTATCTATCTTGTGGACAGCTGAAGCAAAGCAGATTGGTTCCAAGCAACTTTGTCATTAAGGAATTCATTAACTGTGTAATAACTTCTACTTATTAAATGTATCTTTACACACTGTTTAAATTTTTGTAATGGTAAAGAACATTGGGCAAAAATGACCCGGTCACGAAGTTTTTGCGACCATCAACGAAATATATTCAATTTGATTAATTGTAATACACTTATTATTATCAAATATAAATTGGTGTCATAACTAATGTCAGTTTTTTTTAATTATGAGTCGGCCCACCGCCGCTTGCAAAGGCTGGCCGGCCACCGCACCGTACATACACATTTTTTCCTAACAAAAAAATTAAAAATAAACAATATTTCACAATGATAAGATTTTACCTGTTGGTTATAGCGTTCAAGACGAGACTAAAACACTAAGTTTCAGCAGTGGCCGCGCTGGGTCATACTGCCATACAAATTTGCCCAATCTCCTTTACCAATTCTTTTATTTTTCGGGATAAAAAGTAGCCTATGTGATAATAATCCATGGTATAATCTCTCTCCATTCCAAACAGCCAAATCCGTAGCAGTAAAAAGAGTAACAAACACACACACACATACACATACATACAAACTTTCGTACAAACAAACAAACACATACATACAAACTTTCGCTTTATAATTGTCTAAATTTCTATACGTTAAGTTTAAATCAAGTTCCCTATACAATGTTTTCCGTCGTTACGCTAGATGGCGCCGTCTTAAGTTGTGTCGCGATAGCGTTAAGGACGGTCTATATGTTTAGATTGCATGTATTTTTTCGTAACAAATGCTCATACGTTCGGGGTTTATGCCTATCATTTTCCCACGGCTATCCGGATCTGAACAATAATATTAGTGTGATAGTATGATCTACAATTTAGCATGTTTCTGTGGTAATATTAGGTTAGGTCCAGGCCCAACGGTCGCTCAAGTAGACGTGGCCCCCACAGTGGCGTGGCTGCTGAACGCGCCCATCCCGGGGGACAGCACCGGCAGGATCCTGCCCTCGCTGCTGCCGGCGGACGTGAGGCAGCACCTGTACCTCCTGCACGTGCTGGCGACGCACAACGCCAGGCAGGCGCTGCCCGCGGACACAGGTAACTGCCTTATACCGTGGTATAGTTCTTGCAATAGGGTATTTTACTCTTAAGTGTCTCAATTTAATCCTAAAGTGATAATTTACTACTAGAAAACTTAAAATTTTATTCAATCGATAAGTACCAAAACAATGCATTTAAATTTTTCATCTTCAATTTTCGCGCGTAAATTGACGAAAACGCTAGATGACGTCATCTCGACAGTAAACATACTGAGCGGGTAGTTTAATAACCTATCACAGTGACAGATGACAGTAGCTAATAACATTAACTGATGAGGAACAGACATTATGACATAGTGTTATGGTGGGTAACGTTTCCCATATTTGTAGCACAGATAAAAAAAGTGAAAACTTTGAAATAAAATATAAAATTTATTTTAGAATTTTGTGTACTGAAACTAGCACTTCCCGATTTCTAATTACCTAAACTATAGTGCGGTCGCCGAACAGAAAGAATTTCGTACATTAACCTGTTACTACCTGTCTCTGTCACTCCCGCTTTAAAATAATGCGTCACGCTCGCACAAATGCAATGACCGCCGTCTTCGGGGATTGTAAACCTTTTACTTGCAAACCTAAGGTTTGTTTTTGTTTGCTTGTGAATTGAATTTAGGGTGTCTAGATCATAATGTAGACAAAACTGTACATTATTTCGTTATAACTGTGACAGGCGAGACGTCGTCGGAAAGTAGTTACTCCGATACAGAGAAATCGGACTTTGATTTTTGAATTTTCATTTTTTTATTTCTATGTAATAAGTTAATATAACTCGATTATAATAACTGTTTAAAAATAAATAATTTATTTAATAAGCTACTAATTTTTTTTCTCCTTCAAATATTTTATATAAACCGCACTTAATAGAAAAATGTTTGTGACCACTGTCAGTAGGCAAAGAGGTAATTGTACGAAATTCTTTCTGTTCGGCGACCGTACTATATCTAATTTATATATTAAATTTTTAGATTATTTCTTAGTAGGAGTAAAATACCCTATTGAAAGAACTATAGCAATTAGCAGATGCAGTAGCGTGGGTACTGAACGCGCCCCTAAACTTATATTATAGCTTTAATAGTGCGACGGGTTTTTTTGACGACCTCCCTGGCACAGTGGTGAGCGCTGTGATCTTATAACTGGGAGGTCTCGGAGTCGATTCCTGGCGGGGGCAATTAAGAAATTTATAATTTCTAAATTGTCTCTGGTCTGGTCTGGTGGGAGGCTGTGGCCGTGGCTAGTTACCACCCTACCGTCAAAGACGTGCCGCCAAGCGATTTAGCGTTCCGGCACGATGGCGTGTAGAAACCGATTAGGGGTATGGGTTGAATTTACACTGCTATACCCCTTCCAAGTTAGCCCGCTACCATCTTAGACTGCATCGTCACTTACCATCAGGTGAGATCGCAGTAAAGGGTTATCTTGTCATCGAAAAAAAAAAAACAAGGTTTGGACAGGACAGGATCAGGTTGACGGTTCAATCCTCAGCCATTTAGAAGAAGAGTTCGATCAAAAGAATTTTATTGTCTTGCAGAATTCTACAAACAGTTCAAACGAGCCGAGTCCCAATTTGCCCACTTCCTATCGACTGGACAGCAAAGTGCGGCTAAAATAGCCAAAGATTTCTACGAGGAGTCTCTGGGAGATATGGCCAAATACCTCACTGAGACCACTACAGACTTCGATATGTTCGCCATTGGAATCGCCATTGCTATGCTGTACATTGTAAGTATACCACAAACATTACAAACACAATAACTTCCATTTACTCAAATTGGTATACATAGTTATATAGGTAGTTGATTTTGTATATAGTTAATTGTAATATTTTGTGTGCACCGATAGGACTGACATAAAGCCCCATTTTTTTTAATAGATGGTGGGGTTATGTGGGGCTTGCACCCACTTTTTTTTTTTTTTAAATTTTAGTTTAGGGAAACGAATTTAGTTACCGTAGCATATAAGAGAAATAATGTTGAAGTTTAAAAAAGGTTATTTTGTATTTTCAGTTAATTGGAGCACTTCTGTGCATCACACTCTTCTCATTCCAACTAGACCCACAAAGAAAGACTAGCGTAACACGTCACCAGAGATCTAAAGCTAGCACCGTCGTAGCTTTTGCCATCATTTTCTCCTTAATCTCGATTATTTTACTCATATCCTGCTTCATATCGGAGACTAAAAGCCGATTTTGTTCCTTCAACCCTATTTGGTCGATCGGTTTCGTCGGAGCCTCTCTTGCCCTGACGGGGGCGTATTTTGTGATAAAATCGGCTATAGAACGGACCAAAGATTTATCCGCTTTTAGGGAATTGAACGCGATCGACTATTTGCTGATATTTGGTACAATATTCCACGCTTGGTCGTTTTTCGGGACGAGTTTCATAGAAGAGGAGCATATGACGTGGTATTTTTTCTGGAATACTCTAATGTTCTTTATACTGGTGCGGACTATTGTGGTGGTTGTGATGTACTTTACAAAGAAATGGTCCGGCGCTACTGAGGTTCAAGAGAAACCAGAGTTGGAGAATAAGATGAGTTCAGTCGGTGTCAGTATCGTGCCTCAATGGGTATTGCTGATTGCTTTGCACAGGTAAGGATAATAAAATTGGACGCACATACGCAATAACGTTTCAACCCACAAGCCTTTGTCAAAATAAATAAAGTTAACTTTTCAGTTGTGTGGGTTGACTCTTTATTGCATATCGCTCATTTGCGACAAGGGTGACATAACTCAAAATTCACCAATTTTAGTGTCGAACATTTAATTTTATACTTTTTGCTATAAAAACAGCATTACGCTAAGCACAAAAAAATAAGAGCGAGAGAGATTGTGACTTCTCTGTCGGTCTGGTTTATTTCGAGACCGCAGCATCCACAAAACATTACTCTCTAACGAGAGAATTCTCTCATCGTCGATTTTGAATTATGTCACTCTTGTCGCAAATGAGCGATATGTGCGTCCAACTATTGTATTAATTCGTATATTACCCGTCCATGTCAAATTATCGTCAACCGCCAAACTAGCAACAAGCAATATAAGCAGCCACTGTACCGCTTAATTGCTGTATAATAGCTGTTTAAGAGAGTTAGTATGGACTAACTCCTTTAAACAACTATTATCACTCGCTGCTTATGTGTGCTACTTGGGCGTTACCAAATGACGTCAAACCGTACCGTTGACAAGAAAATAATATATTTTTTTTACTGTAACCATGACTTTGACAAAAGTTTTCTTATCAATGCTTTTCATGGCAATGACATCTTGAATGAATAACCAAATAAGTTATACGCTGTTTTACTGCGACTGTAGCCGTCTTTTTCTAAAACGATATTTTGTATGGACAGTGTATGGAGCTACTGAATTTGTGACGTCACATGTCAGTAAAGCTCTCTCTGTCTAACAGGATACTTTGAAGCTCTATATTTTCGAGACTAGTTAAGATATTAAAAAATCAAAAATGACATTGTGTTTTAAAAAAACTTTATTTTAAATACATATATAAAAAAAAATAAGTGAAATACCCACGTACCACGAGCCAAGTCTAAAATCTTTAGGATTTAAATTCAAATTCAAATCAATTTATTGTGGGTACATAATGGTCTTATCTATATATATAAAATTCAAAGTTCTGACTGACTGACTGAGATATCAACGCACATATAAACTACTGAAGTTAGAAACTTGAAATTTTTACAGTTGGTTCCTTTTATGACGTAGGCGCACACTAAGAAAGGATTATTGGAAATTCCACCCCTAAGGGGTTTAAATAGGGGATGGAAGTTTATATGAAACTCCGTCATTTTTCAAGCTGTTTCCATCAAAGTTGGTATTAGAGCTTTCAGTTAAAAATAAAGAAGTACGTGTGTCACAGTTTTTGAAAATTCCACCCCGAAACCTAATTCCACGCGAACGAAGTCGCCGGGGCAAAAGCTAGTAATATTATAAAATGTCCGGCCAAATACCTTGCGGCATGCAATACTTAATATTAATTATTTAACTATACTATTTCCCATATTATTACATCTGTTACTGAAATAACAGTTTAAAACAACTGATACTTTACATTTTTCTCTTCAGATACTTAAGAACTATGAATCAAACCGGCGATCGTTGGCTGTTCCTACCGGACACCGCGGACTGGTTGAATGTGCCAGAAAACTCTTTCTATTTAGAAGCACACCTCGTTATAGGTATGAAATTTATTCATTTATTTAAAGACAAAAAAGTGAACACAATTTACACCATAATTTATAGACCAAAGCATTAGACTAAAACTTGTGATTGGTGATTGCAGTTGGCAGCCCAATTAGACCGTAGCCTGTGCTAGGGCTGTCCAAAATATATCCTCGGCCCAATTGATTTGATGGAATGAAGTCTTTGTCATAAAAATAAGTCTTTGTCTGAAATCTATAGACTGTGTCTCACTCTGCTCAGACTGAAGACAGAGTTAAAACGAGAAATATTTATGTCAGGGCATATTTTGTGTCTCGTTTTAACTCTAACTTAAGTCTGAGCTGAGTCAGAGCACGATCTATAGATCTCAGCATATGTCTCCAGATCTTTACCATGCCAAATCTCGTTGATCCATTGCTTCGTGCTACGTGATTGAAGGACAAATGAACAAACAAACACATTTTCGCATTTATAATAGTACAACTATATTAATCAGACATTTTGTCATCATGTCGCCCTTTCAAGGTATGGTAGTGCAATTCAGTTTTATAGTGAATCGAAGATTTTAACGCAAAAAGTTAATATGGACTAAAAAAAAATATTTTTAGTTTAATTCAATATATTATTATACTAGCTGATGCCCGCAACTTTGTCCGCATTTAGTTTTTAAAATCCCGCGGGAACTCTTTAATTTTCCGGGATAAAAAGCCTATGTCACTCTCCAGGTCCCCAACTGTACCCATGCAAAAAATCACGTCGATCCGTAGCTCTGTTGCAGCGTGATTGAAGGACAAACCAACAAAATGCACTTTCGCATTTATAATATTAGTAAGGATAATATTATCCAATACAAAGTAGACGGAAAATTAAACTTGTCTAAACAAGACATAGACAAGTTTAAATTCCTCATACGAATTTCCTTTCAGGCACGGTCTTAACCTTAGGCGTATGCCTCTGGAACGTTCGACACATGAACAATTTCATGCAAATGCACTCCGCCCTAACAGTATCGGCGGCTGCTTGCATATTTCTCTACCGAATAGCAACCAACGCTTTACAAACTCGATACACATTCCTAAAAACTTGGGACCCGGTCGTCATAGTCAACGTTTTCTGGGGCTTACTGATATTCCAAGTCATTTTCGAATTGGCCACCTACATTGGAATGTTCACGAAGTGCGGCTTCAAACTGAATAGCAACAGCAGATTCGGTTATACGAAACCGAAAGCGAAGACCGAAGATTATTTCTACGACCAAATGGAAGAACCGTGGAATATCGAGGAAGTGAAACTGAATTTGGCGCGTTCGCTATCCCATATAATGTACAATGACATGATGTTGATAATAATTCTGCTGATGAGGCCTCACAACGTGGTAATGGTCCCGAGTATATACTTCACGTGTGTTTTGACGTGTAAATGCTTGGACCATAACCTGTTGGACGCGAGGACGGGTAGGCGGACAGAGGTGGCCGATGTTCTGAGTCAAGCGTTGGTGCATTTGTGGATCGGTTTCCTGTTTTATTTTTATCAGGTGAGGTTAAAAAATATGTACTACGCGTTCACTTCAAGTTGGCCGTCGTCGACCGTTACAAAATGACGTCATACCGTATCCGTTGACAGGAAAATAATAATTGTATTTTTTAATGTAACCACGACTGTGATGGAAGTTTTCTTCTCTGACAATGCTTTTCGTAGCAATGACGCCTTGGATGTCAAATGATTTTTAATTTCTTATTTTTCTCCGCTGTGCAAAGAAATTCAATAATTAAAGTAATAAATAGTTTGCGCTATGCAAATACTTTTCCGTTTTTATTATATTTGAAGACTAGCAGTGGGAACTGCTGGTTTTTAAATATCCCCTAAAAATCGCGTCAGTCAGTTGCTCCGTTGCTGCGTGATTGAAGATCTAACCGACAAAAAAAAACCATTTTAAAATGGCTCATGATTTTTTTTTAGAATAGAATCGAATTCTTTATTTGAATAAAGTGTGTGTAACAAAAGATGACAATTCCAATTAAAAGTTCAACACATTAGCCGTAGCGGCGTATAAATATTGTGGTAGGTTACAAAAGAAAAAGCTAAATACATGCGGTTCTTAATAATTATGAGAACATGCATTAACAATTCAATAATTAGGTATATTTGGAACCCTCAAATCATTCAGTCTAAACAAATCATTTTAATTAATCAACCAATATTTAGTAAATTACAGATAAATTCAATTAATAAAATAAAATAATATACGATGATCAAATCAGTTTTCCTGCTGTCTTTGAACCAACCAGAGATTCGGGTGCCACCAACGGGAATGGGTCTGCTTTGACTTCCCATGTTGACATGTGTTAGATTATATGTACTTATTGTATTTTTGAAGCTTCACTGTGGAAGCACTGTATACTTAGCTTAGTTTTGTTACTTATTGTAAAATTAGTTTATTTTATTTTTTGAAAAGAGCAACTGCTGAGTTTCTTGCCGGTTCTTCTCAGCAGAATCTGCATTCTGAACCGGTGGTAGATTTATGATGTGTCATAAGTGCTACAAGGTAGCCTACATGAAATAAATGAATTTTGAATTTGAATTAAATATGATGCACTTTGTAGGGCAACTCGAACAGCTTGGCGTCAGTGGACCTGGGCTCGGGTTACGTGGGTCTGCGCGAGTACAGCGCGGTGCGCGTGGCGCTGCGCATGGGCCTGCACGCGTACGCCGGGCCCGCGCTGGCCGGCGCGCACCTGTTCTGCGCGCTAGCCGTCGACCCGAACAAAACTTGGCAACAGTGAGTGATAACCACAGAATACCTAATAGTACCTACTACGCTACGTACCGGCTACGAATAAATAATAAGCAAGGAAGTCTAATTCAGAACAAAATCCACTCAAAAAATGGCCCTACTTTTTTTTTATTTTATTCGATGACAAGATAGCCCTTGACTGCGATCTCACCTGATGGTAAGTGACGATGCAGTCTAAGATGGTAGCAGGCTAACTTGGAAGGGGTATAGCAGTGTAAATTCAACCCATACCCCTTATCGGTTTCTACACGCCATCTTCTACTTCAAACCAAAACGACGTATGATTCAAAATACGAATCACTTCCGAGGTTTCAGGTAGATATGCTTGGTGATCGGTTCAAATTCAGAACGAAAGCAACGATTGGTTCGCGCGCGTGCTGCTATGTTTGCTATGACAGCTGAGTCATTGGACGATGTTTTGAAAATTTGACGTGCAAGAAAAATGACCAACAGTGTTGACGTGCTATTTTTGTTTTTAATCCCCGCCTCTAACGGCTTAATTTTAATCTCCACCCACTTCGGCGCAATTTTTATTCGGGTCATTTTTTGACGCAGTTAGACTTCCTTATTATTTATTCGTAGCCTAAAGTTACAGAAGATTCACTCCGCAAAACGATTTAAATAGCGACTCTTGTTACCACACAATAAAGTGCAATTCAGGTTAACACAGCGCTGCTTGCCTAAATAATCTATATATATAAAAGAAAGTCGTGTTAGTTGCACTATTTATAACTACAAGAACGGCTGAACCGATTTGGCTGAAAATTGGTGGGGAGGTACCTTAGAACCAGAAGACGGGGATAGGATACTTTTTATCCGGTATACTTTAAAACAAAGTCGGGTTTATTCGAACACTTATAAGTTTAGAACGGCTAGACCGATTTTCATGGTGTTTGGTTTGTTGTATTTGTCTCCGTCCCAAATAGCAGAATAACTTAAAATATCGGAAAAATTCACAAAAAAAGAAAATTATGAAAAAATTTCATTTTCTCATACATTTTGTGTTGAACGGATTTTTTGATGGCAAGAAAAGTGACTTTTTACCCCGTAAAAACAGTAACCTAAGTCACGCGGACGAAGTCGCGGGCATCGTCTAGTAATAAATAATAAAAAAGCTTGAAAAGCTCAAAAAGGTCACGTGGCCACAGGCGTCAAGCGATCCTGGTCTTTAGCGATCATGTAGATAAAGTTTAAAATTATTTCACACTGAAAGTGCTCGCCGCGCCACTGCAGTGTAGATCAGCCCTAAGAGTTATGACAGTGCATACATGTCAAAGATCGTTCAGTGTTAGAAAATCATATCCCATTTCTCTTTTCAGGTACTTGCAATCAGTGTGGCGAGTTATAAACGTCTTCGCACTGCAAAGGGTGTACCAACTCGTGATATACAGTGTGATAGCGACAATATTCAGACACCACTTGTTTGTATGGACAGTGTTTTCACCCAAATTGTTATACGACTTCGTTGCGACCGTGTTCTCAATACAATCGTTATCCACCATTGGTAATATTGTATTGTTAACTCACATAACTAGTTGGGTCGCTAGGTTATTTACTTATAAGTCGACGCTGTGATAAAAAAAAATAACTGAGATAGTATTATAGTATGTAGCAGTATTTCATGTGAAGAAATTACCTGTTTTTTTTTTCAATGACAAGATAGCCCTTGACTGCGATCTCATCTGATGGTAAGTGACGATGCAGTCTAAGATGGTAGCGGGCTAGGAAGGAGGGGTATAGCAGTGTAAATTCAACCCATACCCCTTATCGGTTTCTACACCCCATCATGCCGGAACGCTAAATCGCTTGGCGGCACGTCTTTGACGGTAGGGTGGTAACTAGCCACGGCCTAAGCCTCCCACCAGACCAGACCGGAGACAATTTAGAAATTATAAATTCCTAAACTGCCACCGCCGGGAATCGAACCCGAGACCTGCCAGTTATAAGACCACAGCGCTCACCACTGCGCCAGGGAGGGCGTCCAAAATTGTCTGCGTGATATTAGTGCACAAGTGTATGCGCAAACAAAGGAGCACTCTCTATTCCCTCACTCTCATAGTCCGATGGGACGGAAATCCGACAGGATCGGAGACCTACCGTACTCTTTAAATAAGACGAATCGATGCGTCTTGTACTTAACGTATTTCATACGTTTGACGCCGTACGCCAAACCGTTAGTTACATAACTTGAAAACTCTTATCAGCCTCTAGAAACTTTCTTACATGAACATTGGCGCATCATTGGATTTGGTGGCGCATCCCTGTTTTTTATCGATATCGATAAAACCTAAATATCGATAAGATATAGATACGATAAATCATCCTTAGCTTTGACAATTCCTTCTTCTTTACATTGGTTGGTAGTATTGTTTTTCTTTTAGGAAGTTGGCTAAAATAAGGGATCAAGCCACAGACAAAGCTCGAAAAATTTTTGTTTGAAGTTCCGCCTCTTAAAACGGAGTGATTACATTCTCTTGGACCCTTATAAGTACAACCAAATTCACTGGGTTTGCACGGGCCTTGAGTGTTATTCTATTTTCCTATTTAATATTATAAATGCGAGTTTGGATGGATGTATGGATGTTTGTTACTCAATCACGCTGCAACGACTGAACCGATATGGCTGGCACAGAGTTAGATTATAGACTGGAATAGCACATAGGCTACTTTTTATCCCGGAAAATAAGATTTCCCGCGGGACTCCCAAAAAACCTCAATCCACGTGTACGAAGTCGCGGGTATCAGCTAGTGTTAATATAAATATTAAGTACTGAAAGCGTAACAATTTTTTCGAACAATATGCACTTAAGTACATACATATTTATCTATAAATAACAAGTTGTTATTATATAATTTTAGTTGAATGTGTTTAATGATTCTGTTAAGAATGCGCTTTTTTACCTACCTAATATTAATTTAATTTTTAATTAAAAGAAAATGCCATTCCAGGTATGTATTTTATTTCTAACTAAACATAGACTACTACGACGTTCAATTCCTATAAACGTGGCCATAAATTACTATCTAAGTATATAATTTATATTTTGATATCAGAAATAACTATATTATCTAATGAATGTTAGGCCAAAACTTACTACACAGAGATCGTGTTGCTTGATATGTAATAATAATCAAATTATTATCACAAAAGTATTGGACATTCTTTTTTTTTATCTTTATGTTGGACTATAATTTTGTTTTTATATATTAGAAAGGAGCATGGGAATAAAATAAGCAATTCATTTTAAACATATTTATTTCGTTATATAATGGACCTTGGACCTACCAAACCGATAGTATAAACATATGACGTAACGTACAAGATTTAAGTATATTAATTTTTTAATATAATATATACATATTTTCTTGATATTTTACAACATAGGTACTATTTCTTCATCAAAATACAGTACACTCTATTTAATTTCTAATTGAATAAAACAAACAAGAAAAAAATAACAAATGAAAAATGCGTAAGTACCTCCAAATACTTTGATTTTTTACACACAGAAATAAAAAAGGTTTCAAAACGTGCTAAAGGTCTCCTACCCATTAGACAGATAAGGGCTGATCTTAAAGGAAAATGGAATATTCGATTTTTATCAAAATAAACGATGATAAAAAGTTGTGAAAAGATTGTACAATATACTGTGTAATGGGTGGATACCTTTAGGCCGAATGTAACACAAAATATTATTATATTATAATTATTGTTCTGATAAAGAACATTTGTGTCTATCAAAAGTACACATCTGGAATGCAATTCTTAGGGCCTAAGCACACACAATAGTTTTAGTATCGGCAACTGTCGATTTGATCGCTTTGAAACTCGCACCCCCAATAAGAAAGCAAGAAATAGTTTACTATTATCCTATGCGGAAACTTTCCACACAATTTTCGCCCGCGATTATACATTTACATTACGTTATTACACATAATGACAAAAACTCGTACTAAGCAATGCACGAATATGAGTCTCTTCTCACATTCGAGAAATTCTTGTGTAATTGAGCCATAAGGAAGCTGTCATTACATACCAAGCTCAAAAGCATAATCCCTTAAACGTACTTCCGAAATCGATATAGTCGCTAAAACAAGGACCTACAAAGACTAAAAATCGCTAATCGCCGATGCAGTATGTGTTGTGTACTTCGGCCATTACCTAGTGATTTTTCTTAGGCTTATAAAAATTCAAAAAATATTCTTTCCCATTGTTTCGGCATAATGTAAATATTTTTCCATACTACGAGTACTAACAATCGTCCAACGTTTCAGATGCCTTATACTTAAAATAACTTATAATACACAGAAGTAGGTACAAAAAATTAAATAATGCGAGCCAGCTGTTTTCATATTTCATATTTTTTTAAAGAATGAAGAACTTTACTGATATTCCCCTCTCCCCTCCAATAAGCGTAAAGCCTGTGTTAGGAGTGGGTACGATACGTATTATAGTGCAAATGGGTTGGGATTGAACCGTCGACCTTCCGGTTTTCAGTTCACACCTTTAACCGCTGATCTATTGAGACTTTAAATTAAGGTTAATTTTATTTATCATATCGCTGCTTCAGAACTAAACAGCCACATCTCAAAATAAAATTTTTTTCACTACAGCAGATTGAATTTTTTTTTTTATTTTTGCTTTTTTGGCTCTCCAATTTACAATGTATGAAAATGCTAAAAGGGCGTACGCGTAAATTATTGTGATTTAAAGGACGATTTTGACGAATGTCTTCGCGTTATGGCCCTATTTTTGAAATAAAAGTGAATTTGGAAAATTTTGAGATGTGGCCCTTTAGTTCTGAAGCAGCGATATATAAAATTTGGTCGAAAAATAAATACAGTGACCGGCATTATTAAATTACGAGTACATAAAAATTAGATAAGTTTAAAGCTTTGTTCACACCAAACGGATAGTAAGCCACCGATTGTGAGCAGACTCGGTGTGAACGTGAAGTCAAACTGCATTTTTCGTTCACACTATGCTGACAATACGCTATAGCGTACAATGCACATATGGGGTAAATAAAAGAGCCTACTTATATACTTGTGTACATAGGTTCAGCTAGTGGCGTAGTAGGATAAATAAAATCGGCCGCTGAGTTAGCAACTACGCATAGCGTAATAAATAGCTAGTAAAAGCGTATCGTCGGTTCGGTGTGAACGAAAAGTTGAATATGTATGAAAAAGCAGTAAACTGCGTAATGTTCACTCACAGTAGCCGCTGACAATACGTTTGGTGTGAACACAGCCTAATTGATGGTGACATTTGACGTTTGACAGTTTTTGCATTGGAACCACTGATCTCTATAATTAATCTATGATTTACACTGGATTTGCTGTCCTCAGACAAATTACAGTATAAATTATGGATCAATTTGAAGCGCCACATTGAACATACGAGTGTCTCTGGAACTAATAATATTGCAAATGGCGCACCGACCTTTTTAATTAATCTATGATTTGATATGAAATCATAGATTAATTATACACTTGTATATATGCTAACAGCGCCAAGATGGCGTCAATCATGTAGGTCCAAAAAAATATGACGGCATCCTCTCCAGTCTTAATCATAGATTATAGAGCTCAGTTATTGGAACTTTTTCAAATTGTAGTACGGGTTAAAATATATGCGCGTTTAACGCTTGTTTAATTTTTTTCTGGTAAGACTCAATAAATATACACAATATAGTTAAACAATAAAAACTCCAAACCATTCAGTATTTTTCAAATACAAATGGTATCTACCTTTTGTTTCTATTAACCTAACCTACAACCCCTTTATACAATAAAAAAATACAATACCAATATCAGCTACTCACATAAGTGTATCAGGATTTATATAAAAATAAATATACATAATACGATTTTCATAGTTGTAAAATTGTAATAAAACGTCCATTGTAAGCGATTTGCAGTTTGCGATCGAATCGAAAAATTATGCTTTTAATGTGAATTTTGGTGTGTAAACAAGTTGTTTCCGACTATGTACTCACATGTAACCAAATAAATATTTTCACCTCACTAACTCAAAAAGGGCGCCTTTGCTGTCTAAAACCAGTGAACTTTTCTTGAGACAAACTTTATCTCACTGAGTGAGCAAAAACGACCTTTGCTCACTGGTTTTACACGGCAGTCGCCCTTTTTGAACTATTGAGGTGAAAAGTTGTATGTACGATCACAGATAGCAAAGTTTTTGTTTCTTATGCCTTTGAATCCTTCACTACACTTAGGATTCTAACTTAGAATCCTTCGCCCGCTCGGGGTTCAAACTAAGCACTCGCAACAAAAATGAACTTTGCTATCTTGTTGAACAAATAACTATTTTTTCAAAATTTCGCGGGCCACTGCATCAGAAACACCGTTCTAAAGCAATGACTTACTTGTATGTCTGCTTGACAAATATCTGTACGATTCTCTGCCCCCTCACTCACGCTCTATGGAATTGACTGATGCAGAATCAATCGTATGAATTCTTCACTGGACTGAAGAACAAGCAATAGAAATCGCTTCGCAAGTTAACGCATGTGTATCGCTAAGACAGAATTAAAACGAGACAGATTTATGTAAGAGCATATTTATGTCACGTTTTAACCTCTATCTTCTGACATAGCTCAGAATCAAGATGTGTTAAAACGAGACACAAATATGCTTCAAGATAAATCTGTCTCGTTTTAATAGATTTATAAATACATATCAAAAAAGTAGATCGACAACTGTAACGTGTCGCTACTAGATGTCGCTAACAGTTGCTATAAAACTGATTGAAAAAGTAGATACATATCACTAATTTCGTGGCTGACGTGTGGTTCGCCGTGGTGTAACGGATAACACACTCGGGCGCGATTCCCAGAGAGATGTGGGTTCGAATCCCGCCGGCCTCGGAATTTTTGATATGTATTTATAAATCTATTAGGTTATTTCCTTAAAGTGTAGGTTAACATTTCAATAAAAAATTAAAAACTGTCTCGTTTTATCTCTGTCTTGAGTCTAAGCTGAGTCATAGCACGCTCTATAGATCTCGACATAAGTACCGCTTACATTGGACGGTGTATTAAAAAAAAAAAAAAAGAAATGCAATATGAAGTCTGATCGACATGACAATGGAAGATTTTAGTTTATAAAAATAAATGTTCGCAATTTTTTTTTATTCTAATTTGAAAGTTCAACCGTCTCTCTTTATAAGGTAGACTGGTGAAATCAATTAATTAAAACTAGATGTTATTTAATTGTTCTAACTCGACAATTAGAATGATCTTCATCAGCGATGCACCTCAACCGTTATTATTTCACTGGTCTGAAAAGAAAGTATTACTTTTTTTTATGTGTGAAAACTTTTATTGTAAAATTATTGACAGTAGCTTTTATCATGACTTTCTGAGCTTGAAAAAAGTCTTTTTCAAGCTCAGAAAAATTTAGCTCTAGACCAATCTCAATCGCATAATAAGTCTGCATAAAACTTATGAAAAAGTCCAGCAAATCCAAATAAATTCTTATAAATGAGAAAATCTGCAAAAGTTTCATCTATTATCTTTGATTTGTAATGGTTGTTATATCTATACTTCTATACTAATATTATAAAGAGGAAAGATTTGTATGTAAGTATGTTTGTAACGAATCTGCTCAAAAAGTACTGGACTGATTTGGCTGAAATTTGAACATAGGCGTTGAATTAAAACATAGGCTACTGGTGGAATGGGGTGACATTGATCAATTTTAAAATTCAATACTTAATAATTAATTTAATAATTTTAAAATTTTTAAAATTTTCGAAAAAAATTATAGTTCTCGTGGGACTCCAAAAAAACCTCAATCCACGCGTACGAAGTCGCGGGTATCAGCTAGTTCATAATAATTCATAAAGTTTCTAGACAAAAAATAATATTTTCAAAAAAAAAAAAAAATCGATGGCCATCTTTGATTTTTCCTTAACGTTGTAATGAAAAAGCGAAAGTAGGGTAGTTCTGTTATTTTTGCTGTCGTGCTTTGGTTAGTTTTTACTTACTTGATATAGTATAAGTTCGGAATCCGGATCATTGCGACTGCATCTTGTAGCGGTACACCAGCACGGAGGCCACGCCCACCAGCAGGCTCAGCAACAGCGAGCCCCACACAAACATCTGGAAAAACATTGATATTTTTAACTGTTTCGAAAGAAAAAAATAAAGGTTTTTTTCATTCTTGCGGGAGTTCTTTGATTTTCCGGGATAAAATGTAGCTTATGCCGGTATGAAGTATGAACCATCTTTATACCAAATTTAAAAAAAAAATCGGTTCATTCGTTGTTGCATGAAGGAGTTTATTGAACGAGCGAAGCGAGTTCTCTGAGTCAACTAGGGCGCTTGCCTACTAGACAGAGAAGTGTGTCCGTCTAAATGTCTGTCAGAGCCCTATAACTTCTGAATTACTGAATATTAGAACGTGAAACTTGGTTGAAAATTCAGTTATATCCTGTACTTGAACAACAAATACTAAAATTAGATAAATGTTATAAAGAAACGAAATTATTTAATTTTAATGCGCCATCTATTAGCATTATTGTGAAGCTAATAGCTTCACTATAATGCTAATAGATGGCGCTGTGTCAGTAAAACAGTCTTATGTCAACTATTATTTTTTTTATTGCGTCTAATGTTAAAAGTTAATTATTACAATATATAATTAAAACTTTTGGGAATTATGGGATATCGCGAGGTCTCAGTTCGGGGCGAACCACTAGTTTATTTAATGGTATGGCAAAAACTGAGACAATAAGCGTTGATTATAATAATATTGTTATAACAGCATAATGTTAATGTCATAATTTCAATGTCCAATATTTTATAATTATAATTCAATGTCCAAGTTCTTCTTGAACATGGACGTGAAGGAGTAACAAACACATACACACACACACATACAAACTTTCACCTTATAAGATTAGTGTGTTAAATCTCTCACATGGACAAAAGTTTTGCTAGAGATTTGCTACAGCTCTCTCCTGTACATAAACAGGTGAGATTTTGTTTCAACTACCAAGTTCTACTAATCTACTCAAGATTGATTGCTTGATACCTTGGCTCTGGACGGTTTCTTATCCGGCGACGATTTCGGCTGATCGCTAGTCCCCAGCATTCGTTTGGCCAATCTCCGTTCAACGGATCTGTCCCTCGTGGCTTTCTGTTCGCATTTGGAGAGCTCCTTGCGCACGCCGATGTCGTCGGGGGCTGCGCTGGCGGCCGCCCGGGCCGCTTCCAGGGCTTCCGCGTTGCGACCCATCGCGGTCAGTATACGGGACTTGCGGTATAGGGCTTTCGCGTTGTCCGGCTGGCAGGTAAGGACGCGTGTTACGGCCTGAAAAAGAAAAGTTCAAAGGTCCAGTTCAACGAGTCCCTAAGTCCACAATGGTTTAGTTCAAGCAGTCCATAGGTCCATTTTTCTGTTTTGGAAAAATGGACTTAAGGTCCACACCGCAGACGCACTGCTGGATGAGCGGTCTGCACTGGTGGATGGAGATGTGAGGCATCTCGCCGGTAGATGTGAGGTCTGAAATGCCCCCTCAATCTCGTTTAGCGCGTTCTAATACCTCCAATACGCTCTAATACTTCTTAGTAAACAATGACTCACATGTAATGCGCCGTCATAAACTCCGGCCTTAAACTGCGATCTTCCCAATGGCGTGGGGTCGATGATGCCTCCCTCGCGTTCTTCCAGCATGTTCTAATACCTCTTATAATAGAAGACTCACTTGCAACGCGGCGTCATAAGCCCCGGCCTTCAACTGCGCAGCCGCCATGTTGTTGTGGACCCGTAGCCTCTCTTCCAGCAGCGTGTGCAGGGCGTCAGAGGTGTGGGTCATCTCGCCTGTAGGCGTGGGGTCGGTAATGCCCCCCTCGCTCTCGTCCAGCACGTCGAGCGCTCGCCGGTAGAGCTGCACCGCCAGCGTGGCTTCCCCGCGCCCGTACCACCAGTTGCCGCGACAGCGACGCCGGATACTAGATACAGTACATATACAATTGTGATATCATGAAGCTTAGTACAATAGGGCACATCGTTCGAGGAACCGTTGTGGTTCCAAGGCACTGAAAGACACTATCGTTGACATATACCAACAATCAACTTATTCATTTTCTGTCTCTCTCGTGTTCTCGTGACCTTTTTCCAGTAAATATAATGGTAAGAGTTTCTTAAGAATGATGTGCCTACTGGCTAAATGCATGAGAAAAAATCGTACTTATGAGATTTTTTTTGCTATATCACAAAATAAATTCGCTATCTGCTTTTTCTACTGTTTGTTTTTGAATGAGATTTTTACCTTCATTTAGAAAATTTAATTCTCTCATTAGTAAGTATATATAAAGTTTGATCAAAACAAGCCAGAGCCTGTGCTTTTTACCTTCATTTAGAAAATTTTATTCTCTCATTAGTAAGTATACAGGGTGTCCCACGGCTATGCCACACCCAACTAACAAAATGGTCTTAATATAAGTCATATAAGAATTGTGTAAACGTTTTCGAAAAACTGAATGGCATGAAAATAAGGCTTACAAACGCTTATACAACGCGATTTTGGCGCAGTTACTATTTCTATAAAGTCGTATAGCTGTCATTCAAAAGTCATAAGCGAGAACATAGTAGTGTTGTAATATTATCATTGGTATGAGTATTTAGTCGTATAGTTACCATAGCATTCATAGCGCAGACGTTTACCGGACCAATGAATCTATTTGATGCAGTATTGAAGCGCTTTCCATTATAAGTAATAGAATTTAACTATTAATAAATTCTGCATGTGTGCAGACTATATTTTTATACTTTTATACTATAAGTGTAATCAAATTATTTACAAGTTTGAAATGGGATGTGTTTATGTTTAAGTTTGGAAAACTTAATGCGAATATTACTTTAGGGACCAACTTTTTAGGTTTATTAATAAATTTTAAATGCCCCCTTCATTTATTGTGTATTTAATTATTATTTTTTAAATAAAAAATAAATTATTATATGTCATAATGCCATTATGACTTACGAAATACTTATATACCATGAATACTGCTGTGTTAAGAGTTAAAACTCCTTTCATCGTGCCATTATAAGTTACAAAATACTTGTATACGATGAATACTGCTGTGTTAAGAGTTATAAACTCTTAAAGAACATGGCGTTCTTACATTACGAACCTATCAGAGTTCCCTAAAACATTTTAGTAAACCGTTATTTGTCATTCCAAAAAATAGTTTTTTACATTAACAGAACATTTTAGAGACCATAAGTTTTTTGGGAATGCGGCAAAAACATATTTTGTCAACGTGGAAAAATGACATAATTGTCGGTTCCCAACTTTATCTGGGGACTAGGGGCCGTTGTGTTGTGTCGTTAACCATGGGAAGTATGGCCATAATGACTTGATTGACATGATTAAGGTTTCTTTAATTATCAGGGATAAAATGTAGCCTATGTGCTAATCCTGGGTATGAGCTATCTCCATTCCAAATTTCAGCCAAATGGGTTCATTCGTGTTGACATCGATTTTCAACAGAAAAAAAAAAGATACCGGCCGAATTGATAACCTCCTCCTTTTTGGAAGTCGGTTAAAAAATAGGTACGGAACCATCACTCTCTGTCGCGTTTATTGGGCTTGGCTGGTTTACATTACTGCGAATATATTTAAAATGTCATGTTCACATGCATAGTCTTATAGCAGCGTTATTAAGGTTGTAATACCAGCCAAAATGTCCCGCCTAAAACGTTTGTATGACTGTGTATTTTCTACGATTAAATTGCTTTATAGCTATTTCATACAGACGTTTGTACAACGACTTTTATTACCTAATTGCATTGAAACTTAAATGCAATATACATGATGCCTGTACAACGTCACATTTTAAAACTTGCTAATATACGACACCTATGTGACGAAATAATCATAAAAGCTTAAAATCTTATGACCATTTTGTTAGTTGGGCATGGAGGGGAAGTACCTTAAATATTGTAGATGGAACATTTTACTGAAAGAAGACTTCATTTTAATTTAAAAAACAATTTAAACTGCATTCATAGATTTTTAAATAACTGCCTGGTTGAACCGGGACTCGAACCCGCTATACGAGAAAAAAATTAACCTGTATCTTTATCATACCGATCGGAAGGCTTCATCATAAGGATTATTTTTTGTTAAATAACATAGCATGAGAAATAAAAGGAAGACCATGAATTTTAGCCTTTGATGTAAAATTTTGTTCCCGCTAAAATCCCGCTGCAATTCGTAGCTCTGTTGCAGCGGGATTGAAGGACAAACCAATAAATCAACAAACAAACATACTTTCGCATTTATAGGTAATATAAGTAAGGATAGTAAGGATCGAGAAATGATGCGTACTTCTCGAGTGGGTACTCATTAGTAATAGTTCATGTCAGTTGTATGTCGATACGCCAATGTCAGCTTTTCATTTTTCTGAACAAAATTTTACATCAAAGGCTAAAATTCATGGTCTTCCTTTTATTTCTCATGCTATGTTATTTAAGAAAAAATAATCCTTATGATGAAGCCTTCCGATCGGTATGATAAAGATACAGGTTAATTTTTTTTCTCGTATAGCGGGTTCGAGTCCCGGTTCAACCAGGCAATTATTTAAAAATCTATGAATACAGTTTAAATTGTTTTTTAAATTAAAATGAAGTCTTCTTTCAGTAAAATGTTCCATCTACAATATTTAAGGTACTTCCCCTCCATGTGGCATAGCCGTGGGACACCCTGTATATAAAGTTTGATCAAAATAAGCCAGAGCCTGTGCTAAGTGGCAGTGTAATCTTAGAAAAGATTTTACATATACGGACACAACCCTGATTTACTAGGACAGCTTTGATGATAATGTAACTATTATATTATGTTGATACGGTTGAATGAAGCAAGGAAATAGATAAAATATGCAACCTTGACACAAATGTATGTCAATCGAAACTTAAATTCATTGTTTGTGGTTCTTACGACCACGCATTCCTAATCGAATATTTCAACGGCCTCGCTAGCGAAATGCGAATACTTGCATTGGTGATAACTCAGCCCTAGATTATTCCACAGGGAGAATCTTCTAAAAAGTATATAAAGCCTTGGTCCAACAGAGGTGTATCCCGCATGGGTAGCCGAATACGTCAAAGGTTAACAAAAACGATGACCTTATCGCTTAATAGCAAAGAATGAGGTAAAGTGCACAAAATAAAAATATTAAATAAGTATGTGTGTCTTTTTGGCGGTGTCATGTGGTGCGGGTTGTTACGTTCCCTCAAATATGGTTGAGCGAAGCAACGGCTGGATCATGCGTCATGCTCGTGAACGGGTGCCACCAACAGGAATCGGTCTGCTATCTGTCTGCCCATGTTAACATGTATGATTGTATGTAGGTATCCATTTTTGAAAATTCATTGTGGAGACACTGTATATATAGCATGGTTTTGTTACCTGTTGTAAAAAGTTTTTTTTTTTAAAGACAACCGCCGATTTTATTGTTGGCTCTTCTCGACAGGAGGGGCATTCCGAACCAGTGGTAGATTCATTGACAACTCAAAAGCACTTGTAAAAGTTTATTTGAATAAAAAATATTTCTATTCTATTCTTTTTCTTGCATTTTTTGCACAAACATTGTAGCAGCGAAGAAAGAAAGAAAATAGCGAAGACAAATGCTCACCCAATTTCCATTCTTTCAGCAATGGGCAAAGTCTCATGATCAGGTTCCTCAGTCCAGTCGTGTAACTCGAGGCGAGCTTCCAGCCATGTGTCCTGATCTATAGGAGCACCTTCATATTTGGGTCCATCTACTTCACCGACCAAGCCGAGGCTTTCGCCAGGTTTTAGGCCAATGTCTCCATACGCAAACCTTGGTGCTATTTGTAATAGACACACTTCACCTTTGTACATAAGTGTTAGAGCTAAGTCCAGTCCTTGGAGAACCTGAAATAAATTGATTTCATACATTTTTCAAATCAGTGATAGCCCAGTGGTTAGGCCTACAGTCTCTTATTCGACAGGTCTACGGTTCCTGGGCATGCACATCTGACTTTTCAGTATTATGTGTTTAGCAATTAAATATTACATGCTTTAATGGTGAAGGAAAACACTGTGAGGAAACCTGCACACCTGACAGTTCTCCAGAATGTTCTCAAAGGTGTGTAAAGTCTGCTTATTCGCATTGAGCTAGCGGGTGGACTATAGCCTATAACCCTTCTTTTTTTTTTGAGAGGTGAGAGGCTTCTCTGAGAGGAGTGAGCCATTGATAGGTGGCTGATGGCGACGATGACCATCCGCCACCTATCAATGGTCAGACCCAAGAAACAACATTGGACAACAAACAAGATGGACAGACAACTTCAAGCACATGGTCATGCTTTGTGGATGTGTGGGATCCTTACATGGCTTACATGCAATATATAGTAGACATCAAATGGTTGAATCAAAAGTCTGACTAGTATAATTTTTTTTTCCTAACTTAATAAAGTTTAATCACAAATATGTGATTAAAATTTTTACTACTTTTGTATAGTTTGTTGTATTTGTTGTTATTTAAAGGTTAACATTTTACCAATTTGTTTTTGAACGAGCGAAGCGAGTTCTCTGAGTCAACTAATGCGCTTGCCTACTAGACAGAGAAGTGTGTACATCCAAATGTCTGTCAGAGCCCTATAACTTCAGAATTACTGAATATTAGAACGTGAAACTTGGTTCAAAATTCAGTTATATCCTGTACTTGAACAACAAATACTAAAATTAGATAAATGTTATAAAGAAACGAATTTATTTAATTTTAAATGCTAATAGCTTCACAATAATGCTAATAGATGGCGCTGTGTCAGTAAAACAGTTTTATGTCAACTATTATTTTTTTTATTGCGTCTAATGTTAAAAGTTAATTATTACAATAAATAATTAAAACTTTTGGGAATTATGGGATATCGCGAGGTCTCAGTTCGGGGCGAACCACTAGTGTACAATTTGTTTTTACTTAACCTACTTATTACCCAAATTCGCAATAAAGAAATTGATTGATTGATTGATTGATTGATTGATTAATCTCAATCCTCACTTCATCTAAGTATTCTTGTTATTCACACATATAAAAGTTTAACAGGTTGTTTTTGTGCTTTCATTAGGGACCTCAAGGCTGTTAAACCTTTCATAATAAGGGTTAGTACATTATTAATGCTTTGATATGATATACTAGTCTTATATTGAAAGTTTATTGAACTTTTCTATGAATGTACTGATAAAAAGAAAACTATATAAAGGTATATTTAAATCTAAATTACAATAATCAGCATAATATTGATATCATTATACTGATAAGATTTTTTTTTTATGTAACTCAATTGCAATATAATAAAGCAAATCATAGTGTTAAGCAAACCTTTGTAATATTGCCTACTCCAGATACTATTTATTAGACTAACTTTTGGTTGAGACTTTGTCTGTGGCTAATAACCTTGCCTACAAAATGCTGTGATTAATTGCTTTGTTCCTGCACCCAAGACCCCAAGACCTCCCAGTTATAAGACCAGTGTTCACCACTGCGCCGGGGAAGTCATCAACAAAGGAGGAGGGAGGTTGTTGCAGAATATAACAACAAATAAATGCATAGTATGATAAGTATTCCATCTAGTGTTGCCAAGAACAGTGTTGTGGACAGTGGGTCTCCCTGTCTTACTCCTTTAAATATTGGTAATTGATTATGCTTACTTCATTATCACCCAGGTAAATTTTTACATGATCCCTTTTCTCAACAATGTCCTGAGTGCCATCTCTCAATTTGAGCTCATAACTGATCCTGCAGATATCACTCCTCTGTGGTCTTGAGCCATTTGATTCATCACCTCTTTTGATTAACTAAAACAAACAAATATAATGTTATTACAATACAAGACTCTAATAGACTTATTACTTGTAACAATTTTTTGGGACATAAACAATTCAATTATATCTATACATATAAAAGGAAAAGGTGACTGACTGACTGTCTTATCTATCAACACACAGCTCAGATAAATGAACATATTGGGCTGAAATTTGGCATACAGGTAGCTGGCTGTATGAAAGCATTAACACAAGATAATAGATTTCTAGATATATACCGAATAGCACCCTTTATATATTTAGATAGCCTGAATAAAGGAATTGTATTTATTTACATACAAAACAATAATAGATCAAGGTGCTTTCATACCTTCTTCAACAATGAACCAGAGCCCAAAACATCCTGCCACTCATCAGCTGGTTTGTCTGGTTCTCCTTCTGTCTTCTCGACGGCAGCGGCTTCAGCGAGTTTGGCTTCCTCAATCTCCTGGGCTGCTGCTGAGGCCAGGTCCTCAAAGGAACTGCTCTCAGACTTATCGACCAACGTACGTTCCCCTTCACTCATCTGCGAAAGCAAACAACTCGTCATGTGCCCTCGTAAATTTACTACCTACGTAACTAACCAGTTTATCATTTCACGAATCAAAAACTTCGTAACTATTTACGCACTTAAAAATTCGCAACGTAATTTCAGCACTTACTTTTCTTTAAATATCACAGATGTATTGTTTTATAATTCGTTACAAAATATAAACAAATCTTTAACACATGACAAATAGAAGAATTGTTTTATTCAATAGGTAGAGACCTATTTTTTTATTTGTAAATTGTACGGTAGATAGGATACTTGGATGACAATTCAACACCGAAATAAGATTGGTTTGTTTTATTTTGTTGAATGAAATGTGAACGCACAGATTACTTTAGATTGTGAACGAAATGCCACGAAATGCCAAAAAGAATCACAGACAAGAAGAAAGAATGATTTATTTTTGATTTTACTGTGTTAAGCGTGTGATACACATGCTTGTTACTCGCACAAAAGCATGCCAGTAACGAGCAAAAACGAGCTACTCGCATGTGTATCACGCGCTTTAAGCGGCCTACTCAAAGCTCTGCTTGCACCAATTTGCTGCACAAAGCATTGCAAATTATTTCCGTGGCCTACAGCATTACTCATTAGTCATGCATACGGAGACTCATAGTGTTTATAAATGGCTTCAACATTATTTAAATACTAAGAGTTAATGAATCAAGTTTTCAAGAGTTATTGACTTATTTCACCATCTCTAATCGATCAAGAAAAAGGTTTAAAAACTGTAACCCGTCTACGGATAATTGGATATAGGTAGTTATCTAACTTTCGTATATTGATTTTATTCGTATAAAATTTCCCACCTGATTGGCCTATAAGTCACTCGGATCCTCGGATCATACTAGCGAATCGAATCACATCACATTCATCAAAATCGGCTCAGTATTTTAAGTGCTACAGTAGAACATACATAAATAGATACAACCATACGTAGAATTGCAATCGTCACACTGTAGAAATAATTTTTAGACAATCGCACAGCAGTCATTTTTAATGACACGTCAATTTGAAATTGACATTGATTTGACACTGTGATTTGACATTTCAATTTGATAAACAAGAAGATTCATTTTCATCGGTTTTTGCCTTTTGATTTTCGAAAATCTATTAATTTAACTATGCAGAAATATGAGAAACTGGAAAAAATTGGAGAAGGAACCTATGGCACAGTTTTTAAAGCAAAAAACAAAGAAACTCACGAAATTGTAGCACTCAAGCGTGTAAGATTGGACGACGACGATGAGGGAGTCCCATCCTCGGCATTACGCGAAATATGTCTCCTCAAGGAATTAAAGCACAAAAATATTGTGCGGCTATACGATGTCCTACACAGTGAGAAAAAGTTGACTTTAGTATTTGAACATTGTGACCAAGACTTGAAAAAGTATTTTGATAGCCTCAATGGTGAGATAGATTTGGATGTGGTAAAGTCGTTTATGTACCAGCTTCTTCGAGGTCTTGCGTTCTGTCACAGTCATAACGTGCTTCATCGCGATTTGAAGCCTCAAAATTTGTTAATCAATAAAAATGGCGAGCTAAAGTTGGCCGACTTTGGCCTGGCCAGAGCATTTGGCATTCCTGTAAAGTGTTACTCGGCAGAGGTCGTCACTCTCTGGTACAGGCCTCCCGATGTGTTATTTGGAGCTAAATTGTACACAACCAGCATTGACATGTGGTCCGCTGGTTGTATATTTGCAGAGCTGGCTAATTCTGGCAGACCTTTGTTCCCTGGATCTGATGTGGACGATCAGCTCAAAAGGATCTTCAAATTACTTGGTATGTTGTTTAAAAATTGACAGTCAAAAATGCTGATAAAATCACCTATTTGTTAATTAAATTGACAACATTCACTCAAACATGAGATTGTAATTTGTCTATAGGTAGCCAAAATGATACAAAATGGAAATCATCATCTTATTCTGCCTATTTTATTAACTTTAAAATTGTTGATTTTTGTTTATTTGGTGTACAAATAAAGAATACTTCATTCAT
The DNA here is from genome assembly GCA_038048805.1 of Hipparchia sbordonii. Classification (NCBI taxonomy): domain Eukaryota; kingdom Metazoa; phylum Arthropoda; class Insecta; order Lepidoptera; family Nymphalidae; genus Hipparchia; species Hipparchia sbordonii. Next base: position 4,709,591 of record CM076113.1, read on the forward strand.
TTATTTTCACAGGAACACCAAATGAGGACACCTGGCCAGGTGTAACACAGCTACCAGACTACAAACCTCTACCAGTGTACCAACCTAGTTTGGGCCTTGCTCAAGTAGTTCCACGGCTGCCAGCGCGCGGACGGGACCTCCTTTCCCGCCTCCTCACTTGCAACCCAGCTTTAAGAATGCCTGCCGATGATGCGATGGCTCATGCCTACTTCCATGACTTGAACCCGTCCGTCAAGAATGACCGATGTTAACAATCAATACACCCTTACCGGTGTACCTCAGAACTTTTGTTTAGTGTTAAGAACCAAGACATTGATGAAGAGGTGCAACAGTGTTGTGATGAAGAGACAAGTGCTTAACACATTACCTGCGGCGCTATTTAAAATGTAAACAATCCAGCCTACACTCTGGGTCTAGTCCAGAGTGTAGTCTAGCTACACTCTGGGTGTGTTATCTATCTCACCCAACATGCTGGTGTGTGCATGCCGCATATATGTTACACAATTATGAATTGCGTGTTTCTTACAGAAAAAGTGTTAATCAATGACTTCACTTTAGAGTTGTAGTTGTAATTTAGTCATTGTTCGAACATTCAACACCACAAAGGTGAAGTAGCTTCTTGACAAACACTGGTGAAATGTGAATTTGCAGTAGGAGAGCAGGAAAGTAGTCATATTCTTAGTGCTGCTATCATCACTTACATTATTCTTTATTATTTTTTTTACTCATATTTTACCATAATTGCTAAATATTTAAATTTATTATGGATTAAAGATTAGTTTTTTTTTTGGCAAAATTGTTACTTATCTTGTTTTGGATGAAGTGTGTGCCAGAAAGTTTGGACTTGTGAGTTAGACATTATGAATACACAATTAAGTGTTTAGTTTCAAACTATATTTATTTTATTTCCTGTTTTAACAATTATGTGAACTTTATTTTACCATTTCTTACATAGCATTTATTTATTTTTACAGTAGGTATAAAGCTTCTTTATAGGTTCATGGTATATAGTTATTGATAATAGAGAATACAGAGATAGTGGATAATATTAACATGGAAAATAAGGAATTAATTAAAATTACTGATAGTCACATTATACTTGCAAAATCTTATAGCAGTTTTTATAGAACAGATAGTTGTTAGCTTAAATTACTACTAATGATGACTATATGTTCTGCAAGTACCAATGGATAGTAAGTTATGGACTTCAAAAGTGGCAATATTCACCTAATTTTATCATCGAAATGCCAAAATATTGATTACATAAAATATTACTGCCACACTAATAAAATTAGTAATAACATTACAGTAAAATTAAATTTATTTTAATTAAAACTGAACTGTATTTTAGTATGTTATCGTGTCATATTTATTTTTTATTACAGTAATATTTTATGAAAGTAGTTATGAATAGCTATTTGTTATGTTTTTGTGTTTGTTAATTTTAGCAATTAATTTGTATCCTATTAAGAATAAGGACAAGTGTTTACATCAATTTGCTCCGAATTAAAATATGATCTCATAAGAATTTGCTATGCCTACAATAAGTAATAATATAAGGTCTAATAATAAAAATTTTTAGTAAATTAAATGACTGTAGTAGTTAAAAACTTTTTATAGATAAAAGTCAAACTCAATAAATGTTTTAATAAAATCTTGTTTTTTAATTGAAATGAATACTTACAAATCTCTTGTTTTACATATTATGAAACTAGCTGATGTCCACGACTTCGTCTGCGTGAATTTTGTTTTTAAAATTCTCTTTCTGTTTTTAGAACTCAATTACTTTCCAGGATAAAAAGTAGCCTATATCACTCTCCAGGTCCTCAAGTATACCCATGCAAAAAATCATATCAATCCATTGCGCTCTTTCACATTTATATTAGTAAGGATGTATGATAAAAGTACTCGTATTATTCGATTATTTTATTTTCTTGGAGTTTCTAGAGGTATCCTTTAACAGCACTAATCATTATTAAGACTGCTCTATTCAAGTACTATGCCTTATGCCTTAATTCAAATTGGTTTAATTAAAGTGAACTCTTTCCAAGGAAATATACTCTTTGATATACGAGGGTACCTAATAAATAATTTATAAATTAAGAAAGCATGTTTCCTGAATTTATTTATTTACAAATATGTACAAAAATAATTACACAACTCCAAACAGCTCTGTGACATGGTCGCTATGGTACTCATAAAACAAAAACTCAGTCCATCAAGTGAGCAATAAACAGATCTATGCTCAGTTTCTCTTTGTGATCAAACCAGTAATCAGAAGATTTTGTCTTATATTGATGTATTTTTGTGATTTTTATAGTTTATTTATTAAAATTCCTAAATACAACCAAGTTTTATAACATTTCCATTTCAGCTCTCTTTCGTTTTCGATGGTTGGCAACCATGTTAGCAGTTGTCAATGGACAATCACCTCGTTTGAGCCATCCAGATAAAGCAGTCTCTGTGACAACCGCTGCAGCTGTCCGATCCCTTTCACTCGCCGAAAGAGGTTGAAATGAACTAATGGAATCAGTTGACACACTCGCTGATAGCAGCATGCGGAACCTTTGTCTAAATGTCTGAAATACAAAGAAGTACTAATCTGATGTATTATATTCTTATGTTATGGAAATTTAGTAACAATACATTCATAAAATATATATAATATACAGATGTATTATCACATAGAATTCGTTCTATGCAATACTAACATATTCTTTAACATTGTGGCTCTCAAAATTGAATTTTATATATCCTTTTCAATATTATTTTTAATATCAAAATGTTAATACATAAAAGAAAAAGGTGACTGACTGATGGATCTATCAATGCACAGTTCAAATCAATCGATGGATCAGGCTGAGAAGCCAACAAATAGCTATTATGACGCAGGCATCTTCTAAAAAAGGATTTTTGAAAATGCATCCCCTAAAGAGGTAAAATAGGGGCATGTGAGCAAAGGCACAGGTTAAAGGTAGTATAAGTCTAGTGTAAATGTAACATGTCACCTAGAAAATTGGATCAGTAGTTTAGGCACTATAGTGAAAAGTGAAAAATATACATACATAGATTAGATAGATTGGGCGCGACTTCAATAAAAAATTAAAAATACATAGATTGCTAAAATCATAACCTTTCAAGGCATTGCCATATTCTGGTAATAAGATCTAAAAGAATATTGTATGTACTTACATTTACCAATGTTGTTGCAACTTCTCCTTTAATATCATGCTTAGCAATATAGCATCCAAGTTCGTAAAAATGCTGACCTAGTTTATGCATGTCCACAGTACAAGCGTCAGCACTGAGAATCTCTCTGTAAGCTTCCTTATAAATTTTTGGTAAATCTACACTCACTAATGGTGGACGTCTAGTGTAGAGGGATTCAGCAAGCCATAGGGGTATTTCGACATTGGTACCGGCCTTTAAATCATCATCAGCAGCCGAGGGATCCAAGAAACCTTAGAAATGAGGAGAATCATTTTAAAAACATAACCTTATGCACTTTTTTGGTACATCTCTGAAATAAAATACTAACCCATTTTAGGTAAATCGTGTAAGAATTTGCAAGGGACTTTTTCATTCGTAACTAAAATATCCGATATTGATAAGTAATTTGAATTAGACATGATATTTACAGTTTTAATTATAAATTAGGCTATGTAGGTAGGTACAGAAACATCTCAGAAATATATATCGATGCTCAGAAACATCCCAAGAGAATGTAATCACTCCGTTTGAAACATCTTTTTGAAAACATTTTGCAGTTTTATCACTTTTAATTGTTTTAAACACAACACAAGAAAAAAATATGATTTTGAATCACAGACTTTCTAAAATTCAAAATTGAATTGAATGTCAGAGGTTTGACATGTGTTGCATAGCATAGCAGCCCCGGTAGCATGGGCGGGAGGAATTTTATCCCCGGGAAAAGGATAAAACGTTTATCCCCTCGTTTAGCCTTATCCACCCGTCGAGCATGGGCACAGCGGTGGAAATAACACTCAGTGGATATACTTATAGGAATATACATCGCCTTCTCCTCTGTCGCCATACTTTAGCATAGGGAAAAAATAATTTTATCCCCTGTCAGTGGATAAAACTTTTATCTCCTGCCCATGCTACCAGTGCAGGTGTAATGCTGGTTGTACACCAAAGACTACAGTATTAATACTTGTTGTACACTCTCCTTGAGGTACGAGTGCGAGATCGAGTTTACATGCTACACTGGTTTTGTCTCGTCTACTCAGTGTTGCCAACCTCAGGAAAGCAAAAAGCAGCAAATGGAACTTAAAAAAACAGCAGAAAACAGTAAAATAGTAAATTCAAAACATGAAATCTACTGTTCGATATAACATTTATAAAATTGTTAAATAGATAAACTACTGTGAGATTTAACACAAATTGCCTTAAAATAAGGAATTTCTTGGAAACACAAAGTAAATAAAGTCAAAATGCAAAGACTTATACTATTTTTTATTATATTTATCAAAATTATTCATTTTATTACGAATTAAGTACTCATTTCAATTTCGCGATCTTCAACGTTTTCTGAATCATTTTTTTTATTAAAATCACAGATGGCTTTATTAAATCCAGGAGAAACCGGTTTTATGCAATAAATCAAGTACAGTACAGCACAGCTATCCCTGTTCCACTTATCAAACTACAAATTTAGCTATCCTGTTTTACTGTATATCAAAAAGATTGCGTCAGAAAATGGAGAATCACAAATTAGTACTTTAATGCTTTCATGGGAATCCCCTATGCCGCAACAGGCCCGCTAGTGATACCAAATTCACAATTGTAAAAAGGCGCGTGACCGACACATACAAAAACTATCTTTATTGCTTGCTCTAATAGGTTATTCCAGTTTTACATTTTGGTTTTTTTTTCTCAGTACGAAATTCGGGTACATCACCTAAAAACAGTAAAAATACGAACTAAAACAGAAAACAGGGATGTCAACGCAAAAACAGTAAATCTACTGTTAAAACAGTAGGGTTGGCAACCGTGCGTCTACTCCACATTTAGGCCCATATTACACTATCTATGTCCGCCCACAGCACAGAGTACTTTGTACAGGTGGCCAGTGGCCACTGGCCACCTCCGTTAGGAGTATTAGTGTTCACTGTTCTGTGCAGGCCACAAAGTTTTAGGCAGGTCTAGGTGCTTTCTAATTCTATGTAATATTAAAGCAACTTCCTATAATTCTATTTTTTTTTTGTAGTAGCTTTCGAAGCTGTGAAATCTATCTTACATGTTTCATACTACCTACTTGTGTATTTTAAAATTACTGACGGTTCCTCTAGGCAGCTTAACACTGCCCAAACATTTATAAATAGTAGAGCCAGTTTCAAAGCTCATCCATACTATAACCTTTCTATAACTATTGCGATAAAGTTTATGTAAAAAGATAAAAATGAAAATAAAAATAAAAGTAAATCGCACTGACTTTATTTTTCTTGTGAAACACAATGCTCATAGACTAAATTAACAAGTTCCCTCTTTTTAAGCCCTGTCAAACCAGTAAGCCCTTTAATTTGTTTAAATCTTAGTATTTGTTTTAATTGTGCAACTGAATAATCATTAAGTTTATTATTCTTCAGTCTAAGGTCTAAGAGATCTTCATCAACATCTTCTACTTTTTGTTTTTTGCCACCACTTGAGGACTGCTTTTCTGCTGTTCTTTTCAGAGACATCTCACCGAATGGTCCAAACAACTCATCAAATAAATCCTCTCTAATATTTTCAAATCTCTCTGAGCTAGGTATTGTTGTATCAACAAATGGGCCATCATCTTCATCTAAAGCAATCACTTCTAAGGCTCTATATTTGGACTGTAATTTAGGATCTTCAAACATATCTGGTTTGTATTCTATCATCAACTCCTTTAGAATATCCTTCATCAATGTTTTATGAGCTTGCTCTACACGTGCAAGTGAAGTCTGTTCATTGTCTTCATCTTCATTAATGTTTACATCCCTAACACTTTCAACAAATGGAATATGGATGATATCAAAACCAACATCAACATCTAAATTTAATGGCCTTACACAGGGACACAGTGCTACAATAATAGGCTTAGCATTCACTCTTGTGCACAGTATACAAATAGCAACCATTTTCATGTCTGTACAGGCTTTATGTAAAGCCTTGAATGCAACAGTTGATCCTTCTATAGTTTTTTCATTGGGAAACAAGAAGTGTCCCATTTTTAAATACCACTTTTCCTTACAAATGATTCTAGCGGGTTTAAAGCCAAGGAGTTTCATCATAGGCGGGCCAAAAGGATTCTTTATAGCTTTCATTTCTTTATCTGTAAATTCTATCCTTTCACCTCCTAACTCTTGGTAATACAGTAACTCTGATTTGATCAATGGCACTTCCTTGGGTTGACTATTGTCTTCAACATCTTCAGTGGCATCAAGAGTAACTTTCACAGTTTTTGTTACACTGGTGACAACAGCATTGCTCTCTCTATCTAAATAAACATTTTTCTTATAGTTTTGACCAGGCCTTTTCAGTAAATTATAAACACCAACACCAATAACAAAATCCTTACTAATTTCGAAATTTAGTTTAGCCACAGCTAGATGTCTATGTGATTCTTGATGCATAAGTTGTTCAATCTGTGTTGAACTGGATATTGGTTTTGGCACACCGTAATCCATTCCTCTGTTGGCTATTTTCAAGAACTTCTCATAGAATGTATCAATTGTATAATCTTGATCAGATATATTAATTACCCTTATATCTATGTTGGAATCAATTAGATCACTGGCTCTATTAAGAGTTGGTTTCTGATCTGATGCAACTGGTGCAATGTCCAGACGTGTAAGCATTATTACATTCCTTGATGACAGTTGTTTCTTACAATTAAGAAACATTTTACTGGAATGCCACAGGACATCTGACAATTTGAACTCTTTAGCCTCAGTAAAGGAAGATGTGGCTGTGTTTTTGAATTTCTTATAATCTTCTAATGTTGGCACAGACAAGGGAATTATTTCCATTACAGGTTTTACATCAAACTTTGAGGTTGAAGACTCTTCTGTCCCATACAAGCATACTGAAATATTGTGTGAGCTTGATGATCTCATGTGTTGTTTCAATAAACGACACGTTGCCGTTTGAGCAATTTCGAAGATATTATGTTTAGAGTTTTCAAAAACATTAATCAAGATAACTATACCAGGCACTCCTTTCCACGATGGTTGATAATCATTTTCGTCATCGGAATCCATAATAGCAACTTTACTTTCAGTATAAAATTATTTCTGAAAAAACAAAATTGAAGTAAGTAGTTATAAAAAATGGGAATTTCATAATAATTATAGATTTATCATGGGATTAAGGATTTTGTTTGATTTTCATAGATTTCCTCGAAGTGATTTTATTTCATCGATGTTATATTCTTATTGGACAGCCTCATTATCACGTACTAGGATCAATAATATTTATTGTCCTGGCACCAAATGTAATTATCATTATACTCACAGATTTATTATACTAAATACTAACCTACCTTTTACTTAGTAATTAGTAAGTACACAATAGATACCTACATGGAAGGATTTTGTATGCCTAATAAGTGGCTTAATCACAGACAGATTAATGATTAGTATTATGCGAGTATTATGTTCGGCTTCATTAATATTAAAATAAATTTTCCATTTCTATTTACTTCCAAAGAGTATAATACGTAGAGAGAGAAGACATAGAGTCAGTGACGATTTCTTTCTCACTCACACTAAAAAGAGAGCAGAAATAAAGTTATTAAAGTGATAAACAGAGACGCAGCTACCCAATTTTTTGTCCCTCATCGTGTAACCAGTTTTTTTTCAAGGTCGACACACTTTTGTGCGAAACAAACTGACAGTTAATAAGAAAATTTAGTATCTATGTGTGTTGCCAGCTTTAGGTACCTATACAATGTCCCGATTTTCCCTATCCTACTTATATTATAAATGTGAAAGTTTGAATGTATGTATGGCCATCCATACATACATCCAAATTTCAGCCATATCGGTTTAGTGTGGCACGCCACACTAAACCGATATGGCTGAAATTTGGATGTATTGAGTAACAAACATATGGATGTTTGTTACTCAATACGCCACACTAAACCGATATGGCTGAAATTTGGCACGGAGATAGGTTTTTTTAGTAATGTCCTCTGACATACCGTAACGACGGGTTACTTTGGCTACTTTTTCAATTTTTTTTTTAATTTTTGTTGAAACAAAATAAAGTCGTGATGGAAGAAATGAATATTATGAGAAAAGAAAAGAAAGATGATGGATACTAGAATATAATATATGTCGGCGATGATTAAAGTGTATTCAGTTAGATAGTGTCGGTTTCTGTTCTGAATCATCCTGAAGTTTCGTTCGAATGTCCAACGACCAGTCGAGAACTGTTGGCGATCTTAAGAATTATTTTATTTACAAAGTTCTTAATTTTTAAAGCCATTTTTAAATAGCTAGAGGCAGACTTTTAATGTTTTTTTTAAATAATTATTAACTTAAACTATGAAGAGTTGCAGTTTTATACGACTGCCTGAAAAAAGGAATATACTGTTAATTTCATTAATGATGATTTTGATGACTAAATATACAATTTTTGTTGCTTTTAATTCAATAGCATTACTCGATCGAAGGAAAATTTTAACTGTTCATTAAAAATTATTTTGTGTAACATTCTTACTAGTAACGAAAAAAAATTTTCCTTTGTGTTACATACATCTTTTTTCAAAGTGACTCACATATGCTAAATTTCTATTCGGCATTTCAATATTTTTTTTAAGGAGCAAATAATTATCTAGTGAATTGGTCCTATGAAACTACATTAAAAAACTTTAGTATAAAAAAAATATTTTTAAAAAACCGACTTACGTGTACAAACTAAAATTATTTTATACTTTTAAGTGGTGGTTGAAGTTAATATTGTGTGCAATAAAGAATAATAAATTCTTTATTGCACACAATATTAAGATATATGTAAAAAATAGAAGCTTACCCTAATAGGTATGTCTCTCCCAGACAACCTTATATGTGTAAATATTATAATGTATATTTAAAAAATAAAACAGTTCAGCATCTGTTTTGTCGTTTTATTTAAAAATCCTGGGAAGAATTTTCCATCTAATTTGGGGTACTAGGGGAGTGCAGTTATTGTGGCAACATTAAACTCGAACTTGTCATGTGACGTCATCGTTACGTCATGTTATCTCTATTTCAGTCGCGGTTACACAGTACCTTGGTCTATTGCCTTCTCTGTCTACGGTATAATATAAATCACTTGTTGCAGTGCCACTACCACAGACTCCACAGACACAGAGTATAACTATCGAAACGATTTATCTATTGAAACTATAGATGTAAAAATACCGTATAATACCAAATGGCTATGAATTTTTCCGGTATAATTCAATAGATTACCGTATTTTTGGTATTTTTGGTATTTTATTTTTTCATACAAAATTATAGTTGGATTTTCTTGTAATTTTGTTTTTGACGTGTTTTTGAATGAATATTTATTGCTTGGTGATCATTAATCAGATTAATAAAGGATTGGCCCGCCGCTTGCTGCTGGTGCTGATGCGGGTGGATGAATACTTTGTCATACAATGTAATACAATGTATAATAGGTATATTATGAATAACTAGTGAGTAGGTGAGTGGTGGTGAGTGGTGATGAGTCGTGGTGAGTGGGTGGTGATGGGTGGTGATGGGTGGTGATGAGTGGTGATGGGTGGTGATGAGTGGTGATGGGTGGTGATGAGTGGGTGGTGGTGAGTGGTGGTGAGTAGGTGATGATGGGTGGTGATGGGTGATGATGGGTGGTGATGGGCGGTGATGAGTGGGTGGTGATGAGTGGTGGTGATGGGTGGTGATGGGTGATGAGTGGTGATGAGTGGGTGGTGATAAGTGGTGATGGGTGGTGATGAGTGGGTGGTGATGAGTGGGTGGTGATGAGTGGGTGGTGATTGGTGGTGATGAGTGGTGGTGAGTGGTGCTGAGTGGTGGTGAGCTCGCACGCTCTATGATTATGATAAAATCATTGAAATTTTAAGTCTAAGATTTTTTAATAATTTATGTTTGAATCATTATGTTCTAATTTGTTTATAAATCATTTTAATAAAATAAAATTAAACGCAGAACAATGATTTTTATATTCCTTGCTGATTTTTTTACAAACAAAACGTATCTACATTGAAAAACATAAGATAATCGTTAAATACGAAAAATACCATGAGAAATGGAATAATACCGAAAAATACGGTATTTTTCGTATTATACCGTTTTGCATTTTTGGTAAAATACCGGCTTTACATCTATAATTGAAACCACAAACGATGTTCAGAGACAAATTCGTATAAAGAATGAACTTGTGAATAATTTGTGGATATATTTGGGTCAAAGGTTCCCAAACTTTATTGCTTAATATGCCTTAATATAAGAAACGGCTACCTAAAACCTAATAAAAAGCTTTTGTTTGAGCTGAATAATGGTAGCAGGTAGTCCATATTTCTGGCCTTATTCAATATTAGCCGACAAAGAGCTTAATAATTGATAGCCGACGATAAAATCATTACATTCGAAGATATTAGATACCTAATTAATGACGGTAAAAATTAGCAGCAAACTTAAATTTTTTGGATCTCAAATTCAATCTTAAATGTATAATATAATAAACATAATCTTGTTTTCCCCTTAGATTTTGAATCACAATGCTATCTTTTACGCGTATAAAATAATGTAATAATACATTGTTATTATGAGAACTGAAGTAAGTTCGTGCAATAAAAGGCTAGTTTTGTTAGTATTGGTCAGGATAGTCGTTCAACAAAGGGTATAATTAGTGTGTCAGGGGGTATCGGGTAGGCGGACGCACTTGCGCAGTGCCGCCGGCAAGCCGGGCGTGCGCGACCCGTCATTCGTTTGAAGGTCCACGTCGCGGTGCCATCGCCGTGACTCCGGTTCCGGATTCTAGTGTCTGCGAAAGCGCAGCGGCAACCCGAGCCGTTTCTGACGTGGCGCCCGGGCGCGACGCGTTTGTACCAGACGCACGCGTGCGCGAGCGAGCGCGTGCGCGGCGCTCTCTGCGCGCGACGACGAGCCGCGAGCATGCAAGGAGCACGGCGCTGCCGCGCGTAGCGAGCCAGGCCGTGCGCGCCATCGCCATCATGGGCTGCGCCTCGTCTGCCGAGGAGCGTGCCGCTCTCGCGCGCAGCAAACAGATCGAGAAGAACCTTAAGGAGGACGGCATCCAAGCTTCCAAGGACATCAAATTGCTGCTCCTTGGTAATGGGGGCTTCCTCTCTCTTTTTCTTGATCATGCGCGCGCACGACCCGCGCCCTCAATTGCTCTATCGACTGCCCGTTCAAGCTAGCCGAAGCCGGCTTTCGACGCATTTGTATTGCCGGGTGGCTTGTTGCTTATTGATATTTTCAAAATTTTAATAAATGATCGTCGAGCTTAAAACAATCGCCTATAATACTTTGGCCCCTCTTGATCAATCACGGAAACATAATATTTACAATAGGTAATAATTCACTATGGCAAAACATCCATTTGTAAAATACCACTGAAATGAAAATTATTATGAAAATTTTAATATTTATACCGAAATTTCATCCAGAACAACGTTATAATAGGTGATAAAAGGCGTTTATTCTACGAGTTACGACAGAAAAAAACTTTGTCAGTCATTTTTGTAATAAAACAGACAAAATAATTTAACATTATGTTTATAGGTAGGTTTTTATAAATGCTTCTTGCACTCACTGGGAAAGTGGAAACTACCTGTAACTTCTTTGGGGTACTGCCAACTGGCGGTGATTGGTACTGGTAACCCACTCCAACTAAGTGGACTATCAGTATCAGATCCGTTAAGCAGCGTATATCGTAACTTATAAAAGTTGTTCTTGTTACTGGATTAGTTACTGGACAGTAGAGCTTCTAGGTATTTTAATGATAAGTATCGAAAATCCAAAGCCCTTTTAGTAGACGCTGACGTCTAAAGGATGGGTAGGTACCTACGTACATAAATATCCCAAAAAAATTTCCAATATTTTCAAATTAGTTATGTGCGTCAACATTTTTAGGTTTTTGGAGGTAGGTAGTCAGTTACTTAGTTAAAGGGACGACTGGACACGTGTATTGCGTAAATCGCAGATTTTTACATGTATCTAATGATTGTTATCATTTTTGAAAAATGAAAATTTTTCAAATCGAATCTAATCGAAAAATATATATATTAATCACTCGAGGAATCTCACCTTTATGATTTTGATTTTCGAGTTCCTTTTCGTGGTCGAAAGATATAATATACCTAGGTAGGTACTGAAAATCCGTTTTGAATACAAACTTTAGCTAGGTAAGCCTACACCTTTGTTATTAAATAAGTCTAAAACCGAGGTAGGCTCTTAATTGCTTAACTATTTGTATGATTGGCTACCGTCCCATTATAATGACTATCGCAATCAACTCTGATTGGCTGAATTTATAGTATTTTTCCTGCAACTACAGTCTAGGTACAAGTTCTACAACACACAATAACACAACTCTGAGGTTCACCTAGACTTACACGTAGGGTAGGTACTTCATTGCACCGACCTTACTCTTATATGTTTGTGGCACCGACTGACGATTCTCTAAAAATGTAGCTGTAAATTGCATATTTTTCATGAATAATTTCTACACGGACCATCGATGTATGTCTTGAAAATTAATCAATCTTATTAATAGTAACGTTAATCCTTCTTGTAAAGTAACATTAATCTTAATTTTAATTGAATGGATTAAATTAATATAATCTTTCATCTTTGGTGTAGAACAAAATTTAAAAATATTATTTTGTAGAAAATAACGTTATTTTTAATTAAGGAACACACTGTATTTTTTTCTAATTTATTTTTGTCCTCTCTCGTGTGTGAATATGGCTTCACGCATGTGTGAGCGAGCCGGAACGAAGAGCGCCGAATAGGCCCGAACGTCAGTCGAGCGGGGCGCGGTCGCCGTCAGTCGTCACGGAGTGGAGCTGGTGCTTGTCATCCGGCCGCCATTATCTCATACGATTTCATAAAATCAATTAAAGTTTTCGCTGTCGTTACGCGTTCGAGTGCCGTGTGTATTACTGATTCGTGAAAGTTACAAGGTTCAGATCTTCCACACGAGTGTATCGGTCCGGGCCGCGACAGTGATCAGTGATTCGGTTAGGTTACTGTGCTGTGTGGGAACGTTGTGTAGGGTGGCTCCGGTGAGGCCGGGGCGGCAGGACGCGGTCGGAGCGTATGCAGAGGGAGCGGTGAGAGCGCGCCCGGCTCGGGAGTCGAGGCGGACGGCGGCGAGGGCTCAGAGACAGCTGCCGACATGGGGTGCACTCAGTCGGCGGAGGAGCGCGCAGCGGCTGCCCGAAGCCGACAGATCGAGAGGAACTTGAAAGAGGACGGCATCCAGGCTTCCAAAGATATAAAATTATTGCTGCTAGGTACGGTTTGTCGTTCTTAACAGTCGCCGGCTCTTTCGGCCGCACCCATGTATTGAATACATAGTAACGCTCGGTGCTCATTTGCGATTTATAAATCGCACCAAATATATTCGCTCGTTGCAAAAAACAATAAATGGATAAGCATTTATTTGTACAATGGGGACAGGAACATGTATCAACTCCTAATTAGCTTTCTCTTTAGCTAATCAGTATGCTAGTATGCAATATTATTGTTCCGTATCTGAACGAAAGTGTTTATTTGCTAATAATTAGAAAATTAGCAATTCAAAGTCTTATGTGTAACAACTTTATTAACTCGGTTTGGTCTTTTCCATTTCCGAGTATAGTAAAGGCTATTGTTGACCATGTTCTAAGACTAGTTACTGTAGACAAAAATATTTAAAATTTAGTTCTCTGACACACTGAAAAAGTTGTTAAAATGCTAAACTTACATGTAAACATTCACAAATATAACATTGATACACAGTAGGTATTTGACAACTAACATAAATCAAACTGCACCCATAGGTTTTCCTCATTAACATTCAAATACTACCCACATAACCTAGATAAACAAATTATTTAACTGATGGGTCTTTGAACACAAATAGAATACTAAATAGACAAGAATAAATCACAGTTCTTTTGTATGACATTTTTGTGAAAAGGGGTTTTAACCTAATTCTGTCCAGTTTTATGCTTAGTGTTGTATAAATATTAAACCCATGATATTACCAACCCAATCCCTAATCTGTGTGTACTATTGAGGAATATTATAATTGTGATAGTTTTCAAAATAATCCATCTAAGCCGTCAATCATGATTAATCAGATGAATGAGCAATGTTTACCAGATTTGTTATCTGACAGATTCAGCTGTGACTGGTAAATCTGCCTGCAGTATAATGGATTCCTAATAACTCATTAATCATTCAAGTAATACTGAAATCACTGCTCATGCAACAGTCAAAATCAAAACTATGCTTGATTTATGAGTTAACGATAATCATGCAATTACTTCCTAGTTAAGGTGGAAATGCAAATAACTGCTCACTAACTAATGTTACAACTTAAAAAATTATACCCAATGTTTATGGAAGTGTGCTGAGTCACTTAATGTTAATTATTATGTGACTCATTTAGTTATGGATTTATTTTCCCCTTGTAAATGAATCAATGTTGATTCTTAAATAAAGAGTTAGCATTTTTTTCTATAGTTGTATATATAAGGCAACTTTTGACAAGGAACAGTAATCTTGTTGTCCTATATTTGACCAAATTGGAAATGGGCTTTTCACCACCCACCCTTTCAGTATTACACATGCAATATGCACATGTACACTACACTACCTGTATGTACAGGAAGCAATATGTACTATCACAATGCAAATTCTCTAAAACACACTTTATGTGCATATTACTTGAATAGAAGATTTGCTATAGGATTGTCTTAAAATGATAGTTTCAGTGTGACAGTCGCATTCACCTTTGCTTAGCTTGTTTTTTCTTGCTGCATGCAAAATGCAAAATGCATAGATGCAACAAGAATACTATAAATTCAGCCAATAAGAGGTGATTGTGAAATCACACAAATATTATTTAAAAAATAATATTAGCCAAGCTGCACTTGACTTATATTCTCTTCTCTCCTCCAAATAAGTGAAAGGCTTGCACTAGGAGTGGGTATGACAATAGTGCAACAGGTGAGGCTCGAACCTGCAACCTTTCAGTTTTCAGTCTGCACCTTTAACCGTTGGGCTATTGAGGCTTCAAATTCATTAACTCTACAATGCCCAATCACAAAAATCTTTATTAGATCTTTTAGTCTTAGTTACCATATTACATGGTGATAAATTATAAGCTGCAACTATATGCTTTGTTTGCCTTTCTTTGCTACACCTTTATTATGACACAACACAATGGAATTTCATTTGCTAATTAAAAGCTGTGCTATTATGCAGAGTTATTTTACACCTTAAGAATGTTTTCAATTGCAGCAAATAACATGCTTTTATATTACTACCTCTATTTAGATTTTTAGATTTCCAAATATAGCAGCTTACTTGATTTTTAACCTCTTTTGAAAAAAGAGGGGTGATATAAGTTTGATGTGTGTATTCCTCAGTAGCTCCCTAACAAATAGACCGATTTTGATGCAGGGTTTTCTGTTTGTAAGCTAACATTATTGAGGTGGATCTTAGCTATAATTTATGAAAATCTACTCAGGCGTTTGAAGATCATCAGCTCATTTCTTACTTGATTATATAGGATCTTGCAAGCTTTCCGTGGAAATGTCTTTTATTTTGGACGATTGATCTTGATCGTCCGCTGAAACTCGAATGATCCTGTCGTGTAACGTTAACAGTGAAATGGCGTCAGGTCGGATGTTACGGACAGGTACTTTATCAGTTCGGCTCGAGCGCGACCGACGGCTTTATCGCGATGATAGCACAAAAGGCCCTCCGCCTCATCAGATGATACCGATAACGCGTCCGAAGATTGACGGGTTAATGTTACTATGTTTATTTTTTTCGCTTTCACCAGGTTTCGGGATTGTTCAAATTATCATTATATGAGTACTGGTACTTATAACTGAAGTGGAAATGGGCGGGGCACATAGTTCGAAGAGCTGATGGTCGTTGGGGTCCCAAGGTGCTGGAGTGGTGACCCCGCACCGGGAAGCGCAGTGTTGGCAGACCCCCCACTAGGTGGACCGACGACATCAAACGAGTCGCAGGGAGTCGCTGGATTCAGGCGGCGCAAGACCGAGGTCTGTGGAGGTCCATGCAAGAGACTTATGTCCAGCAGTGGACGTCCATAAGTTGATGATGAGTACTGGGCACAGACTCGTCTCGAAGGGTTTAGGCCATAGTCCACCATGCTGGCCTAAGCTTGGCGCACACATTTGAGAAATCACTCAGACATGCAGGTTTCTTACCGATTATTTTTTATCAAACGTAATTATTAGTAACTAGTTGATGCCCGCGGCTTCGCTCGCGTGGATTTAGTTTTTAAAATCCCGCGGAAACTCTTTGATTTTCCGGGATGAAAAGTAGCCTATGTCACTCTCCCGGTCCTCAACTATACCCGTGCAAAAAATCACGTCGACCCGTTGTTATGTTGCGGCGTGATTGAAGGACAAAGCAAGAAACAAACATACTTTCGGATTTATAATATTAGTAAGGATTATGTATCAGTCAGAAAATCGTAAATAATAGCAAGATACCTCTTTAATTTACGTGGGTGTTGCAAAAGTAACCCTGTCAAATAAGCAGATCTGATCGTCGTGACCCCGCTTGCATCTAATTGGTGCGACGAACGGCGCGAACGGCCGCTCTTTGACCTCACGATACACGTATCACCTATCTACGTAAAGGCCTGGGCACACACAAAGCGAGACCACGGCCAGCTGCGCGATGTGTCACTGTCAATGCGTTTATATTTGTAGGGACACTTGCATAGCGCAACATGACTTCACTTGCTGATATAGCGAGTCAGACCGCCGCAGTTTTCGTATATTAAGGAAATTTTATATTTTTGAGTATAGTGAATAATTCCGGTTATTGCAAACCCCACGCGGGCGGACACGCAGAATAAAGGAAGTTACAGCAGGGTAATTTCCTAGACATTTTTCCTTTGTTGACTTTAAATATAAAAAATTGCAGAAAACTTCTCGGTGAAATGCGTAAGCGACTGCTTTGCCCGGTGCTTAAGACGGTTTAAAGTTTAGTTTTGTGCTTCTATTATAGTTTGATTGTTTTTTCGCCGCAATAAGGCAATTCTCGCCGCGCATAGCGCGTCGTTTGTGTTTCTGCGACAAGCATAAAGATAATAATTAAGCTTATAAATGGTTGGATCTTTTTATACAAAGAACGCATAAAAGTGGTCACACTGCAAATTGCACGAAGGACCAACGCTTTTGCATGGCGCTCCGCAGTGAATCTTGATAACAACGGTTCTAGGAACCCCGTTAGCTGCAGTCGCGGCCGCAACGCGTTGTGTGTGTCCAAGCCTTAACTGTACTAACAATGAGAAGACGAGACTCAACTGATTTAATTTTACAATCGCTACCTTATTATCAATTTCAATGTATGAATGAATGAATACCTATTGCTCAAGATGATGCATCTATCTCAATAGATGGTAATTTTCTTTGACGAGTTAGTGTGATCGTTGAATTGAGAATTCAGATAGTTGTTATTGTATCGTTCATGTAATATCGATATTTGGATGGGTGACCGATTTTGGAGCTTCGAGTTAGGCACTTACCTTCTTCCCGTGCTTCAGAGAGCACGATAAATCGTCGTCGGTTCTGGTTTATTAAGATCTCATCGATGGGCTGATATTGTACTATGTCGAATATGCGGCTGGGAAACTAACTACAACTCCAACCTTCAAATCAAGAATGAATAGTGCATCTTCACTTACCATGAAGTGTAGTCCCAGTCAATCAATAGTCTATCATACTATCCTACTAATATTATAAATACGAAAGTTTGTGAGGATAAATCACATAGGCTACATTTTATCCCGGAAAATTAAAGAGTTCCCATGAAAATTTAAAAACCTTAATCCAACGAATTCGTGGGCATCATCTAGTAAACTAAATATTAAAAGAAGAATTTGGGAGCCTAAAGCATTATTACTCCAAGAAAATGTCAAAAATCATAATATTATGATAATTGATAGGGTCACGAATCGAGCGTTTCCATACACTCTTACTGGGTTCTCCAACTGGCAGGAGGACGAGAACACCCTCAGCAATGACAATGACGAATTCGACGCAGAGAGATACCTACCAACTCATTTAATTGATGAGGATATTTGGTATAAGTGCTGATTGAATAGTCGCGGCAAAGGTTTGCTTTTTATTCGGAAAAATAGACAAACCAAGAATTACACACATAACTAAACTGTAGAAAATTCTTTTCAAAAAACCGACTTCTTACGCCACTACCAAGTACTTATAAAAATAATTTTAGTACACTTTTGTGGAAGTTGCTTAAAAAGAAACGATGAAACCGATACCGACTCCCCTGACTTCAACAAACGTGTCTATCATGTGCCATTCAAAGTTTGTTAAAAATGATACTTCCTGTTGCTCCCTACAGAAAGTGACACTCATTTAAAAGTTTGATTAAATGGAGTTATTCTTTATCATATTTTTTTTTAAATTAAGCCTTAATTTTAAACTTTTTCTTTCTTCCCCCCACAGTTTTCATGAAAACCGATTCTGAAACTTGTGAAAGTAATTTCGGCGATGAAAGTCCCACAGTGCTGTGGTTTTATTTTCTCCATCTATTTTTGTAACACCAGTGAGACATGCATTTAGTGAAAAATGTGTGCACGGTTTACATTCGTTTGGCAATTAACTGCTTTTATATCATTGCGGGTTTTATTACTCGCAAGATTTTACCCGTGATATGTTCAATTTTTTTTTTTTAAATATTAGTCAAGCTGAACTTGACTTATATTCTCCTCTCCTCTCCAAAAAAGCGGAAAGCTTGTGCTAGGAGTGGGTACGACAATAGTGCAACCTTTCAGTTTTACGCCCGTCCGTGTTGGGCTATTAAGGTTTAATTGAATTTGCGAGTACCTAAAAGTTTTTTACTTTTAGTGGCATCATTAGTTTCCGAGCGATTTAGTGCAGATTTCACCAATGTGTAGAGTTCAATTTTTATATTGAAAATCTACCAAAATATGACGCTCGGATAAGACTTATTTACGTTGGTGAAATCGGCCCTTAGGGGACTAGGGATCTCTGTCAAAAAATTGAGCGACCGACCTCTAAGTTAATGACACCTGTGAATACCACTGATCTCTATAGTTAATCTAATATTGACACTGCATTTGCTGACCCTATATAAGTGACTGCCTATTTATGGATCAATTTGAAACGCCACATTGGACATACAAGTGTTTCTATAACTATATATTGCAAGTGGCACACTGACCTCTTTAATTAATTTATGAAATCATACAAAAACAACAAAGAAATCATAGATTAATTATAGAGGTTGGTGCATCATTTGCAATATTACCTACTAGATGATGCCAGCGACTTGGTTCTCGTGGATTAAGGGTTTAAAATTCCCGCGGGAACTCTCTTGTTTTCCGGGATAAAAAGTAGCCTGTGTGTTATTCCAGACTATAATTTATCGCTGTGCCAAATTTCAGGCAAATTGGTTCAATTGTTGCTGTGTGATTGAGTAACAAACATCCATACATCCTAACTTTCGCATTTATAATATTATAATAATAGGATAATAGGATTAGTACCAGAGACACTCGTATCTGCTTACAGCGCCAAAATGGTGTCAATCAAAAAAAACAAAAGCAGGTAGGATAGCAGCCTCTCCAGTGTTAATCGTAGATTAATTATAAAGCTCAGCGTTGAATACCTATCAGATGTCTCTATTATATCAAAACTTTTTTAATCAGTTACTAACTGAAAACTTTTCTTTCAGGTGCCGGCGAGTCGGGGAAGAGTACGATAGTTAAACAAATGAAGTGAGTACGATTTATATTCTATTTTTAGCCATTTTTACATAATAACTACCTAAGGTATAAATAGAGCTTTAGTAAAATAGTATTGGCAATCGGCCAATCAAGTCATCATTTGTCACTGGTAGGTAAATGAACTCCAAAAGTGGGTAACTAATATAATAATAAATCGTAAGGGTCAAGGTGTTTCGCCGCAAAGTCGAAACGTCGCGACGTTCTTTTGTGCTTACTTAAGCTGTGATGTATAGAGGGTGCCCTACTTGGCTCTGGCTTGAGACAGAGTTAAAATGAAACGCAAATATCCACTGTTCAGACATAAATCTGTCTCGTTTTAACTTTGTTTTGAGTCTGAGCAAGATACAGTTCAAACTCTCATTCTTGCTTAGTGAGTGTTCTATCTGAGCATTTCAATATCAAGGCGACCGTAGCGAATATTACAAATTCGACTATTGAAAATATTAGTAATAGGCAACACACGTTGCCACTTGGAGTCGTTCTCAAAAAGCAGCAATATTGTGGAATGATCTCTCAGAAGATATAGACGCTTGAGCACGTAATTAATTAGTTATCACCACAATATTGTTTTATAATAATCCCCAAAGTCTTTGATAAAGCACCTTAAACTTATCATCGAGCTAAGACCGCCAATACACCGCCTGATTACCAGATAACTGATCGATTTTATCTATAAAATTTAAAAAACTTGTCAGCAAACTTGCTCATTTTGTTCGGTATTGAGTTGTATTGACATTCGAATTGACCCTATTGATTAAGGATGCAGTTTAAGCTTTAAGATTAATATGGAGAGGAATAGGGAGTAGGGGGTTAGTTAAATTAAGAGTCGTAATAAAACTGCTTTTCATTATTTTAGCCGATTTTAACATGACCAAATCACTAAGAATGAAACCGTGACCACTGACCAATTAGTAATGGATGTATAATATGTCCAACCGTATGAATATTTTTCGTAACTCAAACTCTACTTAGTCAATTTTTTTTTTATTTGTTAACCATTATGTGTGTATTGGCAGGGATCTGATGAGGTCAATAACCTTTCAACAAATCTTAGTGTCAAGAGCTGTGGTATAGACCCTTATCCACTCTGCCACAAATAAAGGAATGAGA
This sequence comes from Hipparchia sbordonii, assembly GCA_038048805.1. NCBI lineage: Eukaryota > Metazoa > Arthropoda > Insecta > Lepidoptera > Nymphalidae > Hipparchia > Hipparchia sbordonii. Next base: position 4,730,717 of record CM076113.1, read on the forward strand.
AGAAGCTTAGTTCGCATAGTTAGTTTGTCGCTAAGAGCTAAGCTAAGTTAGTTTAGTGCTCGCACACACGCCCTATTTTTTAGTAAGACAGCATTTACTGAATAAAAAAATTTTAGCCAGATAAAAACGCGTTGAATTATTATTCGTGCCTAAATCATGAACTAGATTATAAAGCATTTGCAAATAGGACGGCCGCGGCATCACGACATGTGTATTTAACGACCTCTCGAAGAAAGTACTCGTATAAATCAATATCCCTTGTTAGTTCCTCGTACGTAAAGACCTTTTCATATAAAGCTCTTTTGCAGTTTGCATGTGACTAAGACTTGAACTTCAATAAATCTGGATCCCTCATATTTCGGTCAGATAAAAACTTCTATACCTTGTTCAGATTGAACGTGGAAAAATTACCAGCTTTATTTGCGGTCCAAAAACAAATTGTGTTTACAATGTGAACGTGGTGCGGCGCAACATACAATTTTGTATTATTTACTAAGTTTTTACTGCTGTGGCGTAACTTTCGCAATCTATGGATGGTGTGGCGAGGTATTTTTCCACGGAATATAATAAGTCGACCAACAAAATTTATTTTTTGACATCAAAACCTAGCTTCTAATTTAATAACTCAGCAACGGGAAAATGATGAAGCTTCTAATATACTAACTCGGCTTCTTCACAATGGCCACAAAATATTCCAAAGAAAGCATCAAATAAAGAGCCACTATTTTTATTATTGTCCACTGCCACTGCACGATTTGGTGCGAGTGAGATGGATACGACTGGCCATTTGCACGATTTCGTTGGTGCGAGTGAGACGGATGCGACTGGCAATTTGCACGATCTCGTTGGTTATGGCTATTTGCACCAATCAGAGAGCGCCATTCAAAACATGCATTTGTTTTTTTTGTTGTTCTGTTGTTAGTGTGTTATTATTGCAATTATTTTTGTATAATTTTTTCTTTAAACTAAAGTTAGGTTAGGTTAGGGTTATACATGAATATTCAGGTGCCCGGCCGAAGGCTTAGGTTCTGTTGGGATCGTAAATCTACCTAAAACTAAAAAAAAAGTTGAAAAAAAATTTGATTATAATGTTATGTGTAGGTATTTATCTTGAGTTAAATTTAAAAACAATCATTTTTTTAAGTTCATTTTATCAAAAAAAAAAACGTTTTTTTATTTAGTTAGAAACATTTTTTTTTATTTCATTTTTCTCACAAAAAAAAAATTAAAAATGTGCTTGAAGATTTGGTATATTATTTGATGCTAATATTTAAGTATTTTAGGAGTTCACGGTTTGAAGCTAAGTTATAAATATAGATGCTAAAATTATATTTTTTAGAGGCTCACTAGTTGAAGCTGACTTAGTAATTTAGAAGCCAATAATGGTATTAAATAGAAGCTCGTTTAATTACATGCCTTTTTCCACGTCCAGTTTGAACAAGCTATACGTTGACAAACGCCCGAAATTAGTATGAAAGCAAAACATGAAAGATTACCTACGGGGCGCGGGGTTAGCAAATGAAGCTGATTTTGAGGCCTTCACTCCAATTCGTTGGTGGGCGTTGGGCCTAAGAAAACGCTTATTCCTCAGTGATTCTGATTAGGCTTTTGTTAGTCATTTTCTATACCAAGTTAAAATTCAAAACGATTTATTTCATGTCGGTCAAATTGCAGTTTCGATAAGTCAGGACTCTACCATCAGTTCGGAAAGCAGATTCTGCTGAAAATAAAATTGTTTTTGAAAAGCATATAATATTTTTTTAAATATCAAAATAATTTTCTTTGGTTTTTGTTTAAAATCGCATAAGCTCTTATCGTGTCCCCTAATTAAGAGCTCTACTAATAAATTATATTAATTACGTATGCGCCACCGAAACTTATAGTAAGTGTAGGAGGAAAATGGTCTAAGACGAGGAATAAAGGCATAAAAGCCTTTTCCTTTAAATGTAAACAAACCTTGCGTGACGTCAAATATCGACGCATGCGCTTTCTGCTATAAAACTTATCGTACCGTTACTAATAAAGAGTTTTATTGAGGAGATGAAAACTGCTTTGCAAGGATTTTATGCAAAATAGGGCACACACAAAAGATTAATATTTTCATAAATATTTTTCATATTGATAAATAAACTTTTTCATGTTTATAATAATTACTAGTTGATGCCCGCGGCTTCGCTCGCGTGGATTTAGTTTTTAAAAATCCCGGGGAATCTCAATGATTTTCCGTGATAAAAAGTAGCCTATGTCAATCTCCCAGTCCTCAACTATACCCATGCTAAAAATCACGTCGATCAGTTGCTTTGTTGCGGCGGCGTGATTGAAGGACAAACAAACAATCAAACACACTTTCGCATTTATAATAATCGGATTTATTACCGACTAGACGATGCCCGCGACTTCGTACGCGTGGATAAAGGTTTTTTGATTCCCGCGGGAACTCTGTAATTTTCCGGGATAAAAAGTAGCCTATGTTTTAATCCTGGGTATGAGCTATCTCCATTTCAAATTTCAGCCAAATCGGTTCATCCGTTGTGGCGTGAAGGAGTAACAAACATACACACACACACACACACACATACAAACTTTCGGCTTTATAATATTAGTGTGATGTGAAGTGTGAAGTGTGATGTGATATCTGTCTTACCTTTTTAGGGCTTAAAATCTGAACCGAGTGATGGTAGCAAAATATGACATAAAGATAGCTTGCATCCTGGAGACAGACATTTTATCCGGGAATATCTGAATAAATAATAAATAAAATAAATAGCCATTTATTCCCAAATTACATAACAATAAGTAAGAAATATCTACAAGGAAATCGACGCGAACGTAGTCGCGGGCATCAACACGTGACGATGACGTATAAATATTTTAAAATGGCTCGATGACGACAGAGCTTTTATCGTTTTTAACAATTGCCACATCACAAAGTGCTAATAGCTTTCGCTGACGTCCTGTTCCGTTTGTACGTCACTCTTCATTAGGACCTTGACACACGATGATGACACAAGGATTGGTAGATTTACCATTACATAAACAGTGTGTGAAGACTGAAGACACATTCAATAAGTAGAAGTTATTACACAGCTAATGAATTCCTTAATGAAGTTGCTTGGAACCAATCTGCTTTGCTTCAGCTGTCCACAAGATAGATAAGCTACATAGCAACTGCTGAGTTTTTTGCCGGCTCTTCTCAGAAGAATCATCATTCCGAACCGGTGGTAGATTCTCGATTTATCATAAGAGCCACAAGTTGGCCTACATGAAATAAAGAATTTTGAATTTGAATTTTGTTGAGGCGTTTAGGAGGCTTAGTAATAGGGTCCAGTTGGTACCCTTTGGGTGCGGAACCCTAAAACCGCATCAAAATCGGTCCATTAACTTTGCGCCAATGTGCCTTGAGCTTAAAGCAACTTGGAAAATCGTTAATATTTTATGCATTCGTCTTATCGGTATTTGATAACTTCTTATTGAACATCAAACGTTATCGTATAAAACATCGCAATCGTATAACTAAATCGCGATAGACAGCACATCTTGCGTGGATGACGTCACGGGCGTGGCCTCCCGGATCTAGCCATGCGGCCCTGTGATAAATATCTACCTATCTACGTATGTGTACATTATATCACACTAATATTATAAAGGCGAAAGTTTGTATGTATGTGTGTGTGCACTCACACACACACACATGTATGTTTGTTACTCCTTCACGTCACAATGAATGAGCCGATTTGGCTGAAATTTGGAATGGACATAGTTCATACCCAGGATTACACATAGGCTATATATTATCCCGGAAAATTAAAGAGTTCCCGCGGGAATTAAAAACCGAAGTCGCAGGCATCGTCTAGTTATAAAAAAAAATCAATTGTTGTTCGGTCTGGCTGAAACTTAAAAACGGCTTGACCGATTTGATTTTTTTTTTAGTTTTATTATCCTTGGCATTATTATGGGCATAGTTGGAGACCTGGAAAATGACGTAAGTTACTTTTTATCTCGGAAAATCTAGAGGTCCTGTGGGATTTTAAAATATAATTCCATGCGGACGAAGTCGCTGGCATCAGCCAGTCTTAATAAAGGGGTGGTTAAAAAAGTGCGGAAAACCCAAAGATCAGTCTGAAAAAAATGGAAAAATAAAATTGTTTATTTTGTTCTTATAGAGATCAGAAATTCTCCATTTCCAACACGTTTTTAGTATTTTGTCTGTCTGTCAGTTTATCCGGGATAATCTTCAGAATGGTGGAAATATCGCAACCAGGTACAGAATTATGCAAGGAGTGATATAGTCTACCTTTATCCCGGAAACTGAAAGAGTTCCAACGGAATTTTTAAAGACCTAAAGTCGCAGGCCCCGCTTGTAGTAAATATGCTAATGTGACGTCAAACTTCAACGCATGCGCCTTGTATATTTCAATGGCGATGATCAGAAACTTCCTTGGAGGTTATACGGTTTTTGTTGGGATGTAATTTTAATATTTTATTTACTTTTTAACTTGATTGGTTAAGTTCGTATTAGTATTAGTAGTGGTGGAATGTACACCGCCATACCCCTCCCAAGTTAGCCCGCTCCAATCTTAGGCTCCATCGTCACTTACCATCAGGTGAGATCGCAGTCAAGGACTGTCTTGTCATCCAATAAAAAAAATCGGCCAATCAGAGGCGATTGTACTCTGTAGCAATCATTTTTAAGGTTCCGTACGCAAACCTATTACTAAGCCTCCGCTGTTCCTCCGTCCGTTCATCTGTCAGTCAGTGGGCTGTATCTCGTGAACCGTAATACATAGATACTTAAAATTTTCACAGAGTGTAGGTCCATTGTTGCTATAACAAATAATAAATATAAAAACATATAAAAAATGAAGGGAATTCATCGTGGTCATATTTTTACGGATTCGTCGTTAATCTTATTTTCGTTTTACTTTTCATATTTACTTACCAAGTGTAAATTTTTTAGAAATACACTTTGAAGCTTTATATCTCCTCGTAGATAACGTCATTGTTTTCGAAAAGCGGTGGCTCGCCGCGATTTTTAAGTATCCGGCGCTTCCATTGTTCGTATTCTTGAAGCGTGTTCACATAAAGGTTGTTTGAACACTAAAGACATACGAGCCGCATTAATGCTGCGCCGGGGAGTGACGTCACCCATTGTCGAATTTTTTTACAAAGTTTCTAGGCCGCAAGCTTGCCGCGAGACTAGTGAATTTGCCACTTTTTTAACTCAAAAGAGGACTAGGTTCTATGGATGAAATCTGTAGACTCACTCTGCTCAGTACAGACTCAAGACAGAGTTAAAACGAGACAGATTTAAATCAGAGCATTTTTGCGTCTCGTTTTAACTCTTAACTCAATTCCGAGCTGAGTCAGATCTCAAGCATTAGTCTGTGGTTTTAAATTCTTCATGACATGATTCCATGTTATTGCTTTTCGATTTTCGAATCGCTTGTAGAGTTTTGTTGAAAGGGACTCTGTTATTTGTATTTACCACTTACCATCAGGTGAGATCGCAGTCAAGGACTATCTTGTCATCAAATAAAAAAAAATTAGGTTTAATATGTGTACAGACTACAGACCATTGATGTTACACAAAACTTGTTCAAAGAAAGGAAGTCATTCGTTATTCTTATCGGAAGAATTCATAAAATGGTATGGTTCAGTAGTTTCCAGACATTAATGAAAGTACTATAGTGCGAGTTATTGAATTCCGATTAGTGTTTTCATTGAAGTCGAATTTTATTACCCGACTGCGCGACGTAACGGAGGGTAATGTGTTTACACAGCCTGTGTATTGTACGTCTGGGGCTCTGGAGACCAAACCTGTCTACCTATTACGGATCATGAGATACAGCCCGCTGACAGACAGACAGACGGACGAACAGACAGCGGACTTAGTATAGGGTCCAGGTGGTTACCCTTCGGATATGGAACCATAAAAAAATGAAAGTCGAGGATTTATGTTAAGTTAGGTCATTGTTAGGTTTCTCTTATAATTAGGGAGGTGAAAACTTTTGGGAAATCCATCGGAAATGTTTGGAATGTTATTTCTGTACTAGCTTTTGCTCGCGGCTTTGTTCACGTTAAGTTCGATTTTTCAAACCCCTATTTTACCCCCTTAGGGGTTGAATTTTCAAAAATCCTTCCTTAGTGTGCGCCTACGTCATAAAAGGAACTGTAAAAATTTCAAGTTTCTAACTTCAGTAGTTTAGGCTGTGCGTTGATATCTCAGTCAGTCAGTCAGGACTTTGAATTTTATATATATAGATTAAAATATCAATTTCTTCATCAGCAATTTGTTCTCGTGCGAAACCAGGGCGGATCGCTAGTTTTGAATAAACTCCGTAAATAAGGAAGTCTTATTTATTATTATATACCAAATGTCTGTTGCTTGTTAATTAAAATCAACGACAACAAAATTAAACATATAAATGATTGAAAGAGGGCAACGAACTGGTAGTTCATATCAAAATACAGGCAAACCTAGTTCTGTTAGATCGCATGCGACATTTTGTTTTAATTAGTAGCTAGTTGAATTCTGTCGAAGACTGATAATCAATTATTAATTATTTATTGATAGGTAACAATGGCCAACTAAAGTTTAGTTGGCCAAACCGTACGAATTTGTGAAAATAACTTATTTAATACCGACCGTAAAATGTTCTTAAATGAGCAAATACAATTCAATCAAGCCTTGATTTATGACACAATATATACTTAAGTATTAATTATATCATAACAATTTTTTCCACTGTCGTACCCACTCTTAGCACAAACTTTTCGCTTAGTTGGAGGGTAGAGGGGAATATTAGTCATGTTCAGCTTGACTAATATTCTTTAAAAAATAAAAATAAGTCCGCAACGCTTTATGTGGCATCGCTCTAAGCATCGACGACGTACTAACCACGTCTTTGAACATGTACCAATACAATACTATACGGATGTGTTAATTTTGTTTTCCATTGCCAACAGAATTATCCACGAAAGTGGCTTCACAAATGAGGACTTCAAACAGTATCGGCCTGTGGTGTACAGCAACACGATCCAGTCCCTGGTCGCAATCCTGCGCGCCATGCCTAATTTGGGCATCACATATGGAAACAAAGATCGCGAGGTAATTTTTGGGTAATTTCAGACCCTAACTTTTTTTTAATTAAGTTTATAATTTACATAAATTAATTTTCTGAATCTCAAATATCCATAATCTGAAACATTATGCACGCCATTCTCCCCGTCTTTCGTCATTCTTCTCGTTCACTCAGATATCAAACTTGAGTATAATATGTATTACACAATTCTATCGATAGGTGTAAAGTTTCAAACGATTGCATGTCAAGAATCAAGATGCTCACAGCTCACGGCACGAGTATCATGATTTCTCTGAAAGTGAATGAGAATGGTTCACATTTTTCGCTATATTTAGCCTTTTATACGCGTGCAATTTGTATGCTGTTCCGAAAATGTAAAACGTTTACGACTCGCGATGTAATTATGATTTACTGTCTTTATCATTTGGCTTTTTCGTGGCCATGTCGTAAAAAATTTTATGTACGTAGTATATCTGAAATGAAAACGAAAAAAATTACTGGATCTTTCTGTATTTTCAAGCCTTATTCTGACTCAATTAAGTATAAGAACTTAATTGATTTACTTATTCTGAGTCATATAACTATAAGAACTTAATTGAGTAAAGTTTTGCGGATGGCTATTGGCAGATCAAATGCGAATTATCTGCATAAATCCTTTGGGATCACATCCTAATGTCACTAGGTACATAGAATAAAATGTCTATTTTACTTACCTACGAGTAAGTACACATGGCTAAATCCACAGGGCTTTAATTTTCTTGAGTCATTTCCAAGTGTGAAAGTACCCGCACATAATTACTATTTTGATTTGAAAGCGTTTACGAACTAGTTGCGTAAACCATAAACTATATCGATTACGCTCCGCACGTTCTATAAATAATGTTTGGGTTCGTTAAAAATTAATCTCTTTTGCTTGATGTATTAAGTAACGTTCTTTGCGAGAAACAACGCCTTTCTTCTTGCTTATCTAGAACTAGATGATGCCCGCGACTTCGTCCGCGTGGATTAAGTTTTTTGCATTCCCGAGGGAACTCTTTAATTTTCCAGGATAAAAAGGAGCCTATGTTTTAATCCTGGGTATAAGCTATCTCCATTCCAAATTTCAGCCAAATCGGTTCATTCGTTATGGCGTAAAGGAGTAACAAACATACACACACACACACACATACACACACATACAAACTTTCGCATTTATAATATTAGTGTGATAGTGTGATAGTGTGATAAGACGGATCGGGTTGAAAGGCATACAGGTAACTATTATGACGTAGGTATCCGCTAAGACAGGATTTTTGAAAATTCAAGCCCTTAAAAGGTAAAATAGAAGTTTGAAAAATCGAACTTCTCCAAAAAGCTAGTAGTTATGTATTAAATAAGGTAATATAATAATTATATCTAAAATTAACGAAAATCAGCTTCATAATAAACGTTCTTTCTGATGAAAAGCATCAATGTTATTTGAAACAATATTATTTTATTTAAAAACCGTAAACTAATCAAGGTGTTCCTGTATCTAGGTTGAATTTCAATGACTAGATACTGTGATAATCCATACTTGGCCAGTGTTTTGTGTCTAGCTTTTCTCACTCGGGAAGAGACCTGTCCGAAGTAATTGTCGGCGATGGGATAAGACGAATGAATGAAAACGAATATACAAGATATACTTTAGGTACTTACATGTATACTTTAGCTGAATCTTGAATCAACAAAAAATCTTTCAGCATCATCGTAATCAAAGACTCTCAAAGATAGTGCACCACTTGGTTTTAATTTCTTCTAGGATAGTAAAATATAACTTTATATAACTTTATTAATATGGGCAGACGTCTTATGCGGAGAACATTAATTTGAGCACAATGCTTTGATGTCGAAAGAAAATCCTGTTCCAGTTATTTTTATGTTAATTATCTAGAGCTTGAGAGAACCAGATTGGTGCTATTATATTTGTCATTAGGTAGGTAATGAAAATAACATATTATAACGTATGATATCGTCTGAAATGTTTCGCACTCTTGTCGATTTATTGCAGTGATACGTTTGTGTTGGCAAATGGGGCGGGCTTTTCTACATAACAACAATTTATCACTCTCGGTATCTTTGCTCTCTAGTTGTATCAGGCATAAAATAGATTTCACCAGTTTGCTACAATGTAAGTTGTAACGATTGCAATCGCCTGTGATTGGCCGATACTCAATCGCTATTGGCTAAAATGCATTGCAGAAAGAACGCGACATTCAGCCGTAATTAAAATATAATTGAGACTGAAGCAATGATTGATGCAGCTTTTGCAGGATCGACACAGTCGAAAAATGACACTAAAATATTTATGAAGCATTAGAGTGTATTTTGGTGGTTTTTTTTGGTTTTGGTATTTCGTTGTTTCTGTACTTGTTCTACTATACTAGCAATTTCCCCGTTCAGACAACAGACACAATAGTTAAACAATCACCATGCTCACAAGTGACTCGTGGAACAAGGAAAGGGAACTAGAATAGCGAAGATTTTTTCTAGTTTGACGGATAGATTAGAGCAAAATAATTATGTATTTCCTTGTACTCCTGAAAAGTCTCATATTTTCTGTGACGAATGGTAAGAACCGATTTTGAAAAGGTTAATGATCTCCCACCTCACATAAGTTCTTATCCCTTAATCCAACAAGATATAGGGGTTCAGAGACACGTGCAAACTTTCGTTTCAGTAAAGTTGAATTTCGTCTATTATTTCTCGTTCACACGGCACAAACAGAATTACACAGAATAGATAGCTCATCCAATTATTTACAAAGACGAAGAAAAGCGAAAGGTGACCGAACCCAAGAGAATGTTCACATTAGGTGTCATATTTCGTTTATTCAGCACCTATAATTATGAGAAAATTTACTGCATGCGAATGCGAACTCCTAAGTCTGTGGGATCGGTAAATAAATATTGAACCAGCGTGTGTCAGTTAATCTAGTTTTAAACTTATAGAGAGTACGTTCAAGAAGAGAACCGTTCTGGCATTGGGGGGCGTTGCTGTGCTTAATTACCTTTTTTGTTTACCGCATAATACAATAGCCATACAATAGTGCAATAAATTTTTCTTTTTTTTTAATATATAGACTAGCGCTTGGCTGCGATCACACCTGATGGTAAGTGAGGATGCGGCCTAAGATGGAACGCGCTTGACTAGAAGATGCCTATTCACTCTTGATTTGAAGGTACCCAAAATATAGTTAGAGGGAAAAACGGAAGCCGGAAGGGCATTCCAAATCCTAGCGGTGCGTATCAGGAACGAAGAAGCAAAGCGCTTAGTGCGCGTTCTTGGGATTTCAACTACGTAGGGGTGCAGATCTTTTCTGTGCCTTGCGTTTCGATGGTAGTGGTGACGGCGGAACCAAGTTGAAAAGTTCCTGAGCACACTCTCCGAAATATATTCTGTAGAATACCGACAGACAGGCAACTTTTCGCCGATGCTTCAAGCTTTGAAGTCTGGAGTTGACCAGAGTTTCATCACCAATGAGTCTTCTGGCGCGACGATCCACTGAATTCAATGCAGCAAGCTGGCAAGCGTTAGTTCACTGTTTGGCCACGAGGTTCTCCTTATGAACAGACTAGTTCAGTTATTTATCATAGGTGTTATTACAGAAAGACAGAGGTGAAAATAGTTAAGTTTTCCTTATTCCTTCTATTGATTCAGTTTGTGGTTGTTTTGCTTTAGCTCCTATTTATCCTCACATATGTAGAAAGGGCTGCCATTCTGTGAGGCAGAAGAAAGAAGAAGAATCTCTTCTTTTCACGTAATAGTAGAACATGCCTTTGGTGTCCGATTTGCGTCAGCTTAAATCGAGCTTGTACTCATAGGTATTATTATTCCTAAACCTATTATTATGTACTTTAATTTATGATATTAACATGGTTTACTATTTTACTTAATACATTGTTAAAAACGCCTTGTCTGAATTACCTATACTACACATACACCATACTTCAAGTTGCCGTGCAAAAAGTCGTCACGTTTCCATAAAAAAATAGCGTTGCATTTTATCGGTTGCCTCTTGCATATTTATTAAGGCTACTGTTTGGCAACAAAACAATGGCACCCTATCGGATACGCCAGAAGCCGTTTAATTTGTTCTCTGTAAAATACTGTATTGTTTTAAGAATTTTATAATAATTTAAATTTGTATGTGTGGCACGTTCCATCGACCGCTTTAGGTATATTATGATGGCAAATGATTGCTAGAAATTCGTTTTAAATAAAGTAAGGAAATAGTTTCAACCAGTCCATCTTAATAAGTTTTTCATCATATTTATTATATTCATTATAAACTTTTTTTACTAGCATAACTTGTGCGTAGTTGAATTAGTGTTTAGCATGTTCGACTGCGGATGATGACGTCAAGCTTTCAATTTTAAGGTCGGACTAAAAATATCCAAATATTAAAAATGATACGATGATACTTTTCTGGATGAAATTCGGGTGCAACAGCGTACATTGATTTTCATTGTACGGTTTATTTTTACAGAGGTAAATAAAATTTTTACTTTATAATATTAATATATATATAGCTTCTCGTGCTGATTCACTAACTGATTGACTGACTGACTCATTGATCACCTCTCCTGTAAAATTTTGTATGAAAAAAAAATTTTTCAAACATGGTTTCGTATAGAGGACAAAAATTCATTCAGAGGAAAAATATGGAGAGAGCTGATGATTGAGGATTTCGGAGACGTGTGAGGAGCACCGGCCAGGGTATCGAAGATAGGTGGGGGGTGTTCAACCAAATGTCACTCGAAACCTCATCCAACTGGCAGAGATCCGAAAAAACTTTCAAAATGGCGGATTCAAGATGGCGGCCATACAAATTTCTAAAAAGATGATCAAGACCCAAAGATCTATTTGGTGAACAGAAAAACCGCGGTTCGCTTTAGCGAGCCACGCACCCACGCGCCCTACTAGTTTTTATATATTCTCCTTGGCAATTTTGATATGTGTAATTAAAATTGATAGCTCTTTGATTGGTTTATGAAATGAAATTGAAGTTTCTCTTTGCTAAATGTGGGTAATAAATAGATAGTACATAGATTCTTTCACATTTTATCATTATATGCACGGCGTGTAAAATTCATAGTTGAGTTTCTGTTTTTGTATCAAAACTAGATCAAAAATGACGTATGCTGAGCTCTCTAATGTTGGCTGTTAGGATTGTTAAAAGAAGTAGGAAAGTCTTGAAAAGCGTAACACCGTGCGTGTTTTATACGAAAGGTTAAGGCCCTTACGATATGAAAGGAGTTCAATTACGCGGTTCGCACCCTATGAATCGCTTCTGCTTATTATCTAAGAGTGAGTCAGTCGTGCTGGCGCATAAATGGCGCCGGGACCTAACCCTTACATGTTTGTCACGCATTATGATTATGGTGCTAACATACGTCCCGACTTATAATGGACAACCAGCCGTTAGCGTCACTAAACAAAAATATAGTGAGTAAGTAAGTATGCATCAAACCAGCAGTACGGCCCACTAATCTCAGAATGAGAAGGATTTAGGTCATAGTCCACCACTCTAGCCAAGTGTGGATTGGCAAGCTTTCACACACCTCGAGAATATTTTGAAAAATTAATTCAGGCGTGCAGGTTTGATCAAAATATTTTCCTTCACTATTAAGTTATACTTTGTAAATGTAACTTCTTTCCTACGCTTATCGTAGTGCTTAAAATTGAATCAGACTTTTGATTAACTATTATCTATTCCTATAAAACCATAAAACCTATCATATTTAAACTAAATCGTTGCGTGTGTAAGCATGATTATATCAGACAAGTTGTTCGACTATACTCTGTAGGTTTATCGTGTATGCAAGCCCTTATCGCGGGCAATGAATGTAAATCCACCAGGCACATAGCGCGATGAATGCCATGGGTTTTATTAATTAAATAGTAGATATTTTATCATGTGCCATTAAGGACTGCTTTATTAAGCTGATTTTGTTATGTTGATAAACGTTAATTAAAAATTAAATACAAAATATAGGAATTACCAATATTGGTACGTTATTAGAACTAACCATTTTTTCCACCTTAATCATATTGTTTGGTCATTACCAATGTAAGGAATTGGTGCGGGCGAAATTGTAAGGAAAGATATACAGACCCAAACAGGCTTTTCCGATATATTGTACTTATTAGGTTTAGCTCATAACAAGTATGAGAGTTTTTATCAATGTAGCTTTATCAGTTTTGTCAATAAAAGGCTTTAACGTCATTGGACGTAACTACGTAAACTTGTTCATCACCTTATCGCAGGGAGAATTTCATTGCTTACATACGCAGTAGGAACAAAACTATTCTGAAAATTGTTCCATAGAGTAAGTTCCTCAATAATGTTGCAGGTCTCTTCTTGAATATCTCATCTTGGTTTAAGGCTATAGTCCATCGCGCTGGCCAAATGCGATTGACAGATTTCACGCACCTTTAGAACAAAAAGAAAACTCAGGCATGGATTTTCCTCACGATGTTTTGCATCACTCTTGAAGCAAATGATATCTAATTCTTTCAAATGCAAATGAAAATTCTAATAAAATTTATTCCGTTTGCTGTGGAGATCCTGGGCCCATTGAATATAAGTACAAAAAAATTTTTTCATCGCGGCCTCATCTGGTGACAGAAGGGCTGGCTCCTTTTTTACACAACGGATCAGCCTGGCTGTCCAGCGCGGAAATGCAGCCAGTATTCTTGGCACCATTCCACGCGTGCATGATTTGTATAGTAATTAGATTAGTTTAGCTATAAGTTTTATTGTAACAAATTAAAAAATAAATAAAAATGACAAGATAGTCCTTGACTGCGATCTCACCTGATGGTAAGTGACTATGCAGTCTAAGATGGTAGCGGGCTAACGGGGGAAGGGCATACCCCTAATCAGTTTTTACACGCCATCTTGCCGGAACGCTTAATCGCTTGGCGGCACGTCTTTGGACGGTAGAGTGGTAACTGGCCACGGCCAAAGCCTCCCACCAGAACATACCAGAGACCATTCAGAAATTATAAATTCCCAAATTGCTCCCGCCGGGAATCGAACCCGAGACCTCCCAGTTATAAGACCACAGCGCTCACCAGTGCGCCAGGGAGGTCGTCAAAAACTAAACTCAAGTTAACGCAGGTTATTTGATTTCAGAGCGACGGCAAAATGGTATTTGACGTGATCCAACGGATGGAGGACACGGAGCCATTCAGCGAGGAGTTGCTGGCGGCGATGAAGAGGCTGTGGGCGGACGCGGGCGTGCAGGAGTGCTTCGGCCGCTCCAACGAGTACCAGCTCAATGACTCTGCTAAATAGTGTGTACTTTTTTTTTATTCGATGACAAGATTGACTGCGATCTCACCTGATGGTAAGTGACGATGCAGTCTAAGATGGTAGCGGGCTAACTTGGAAGGGGTATAGCAGTGTAAATTCAAACCATACCCCTGATCGGTTTCTACTCGCCATCGTGCCGGAACGCTAAATCGCTTGGCGGCACGTCTTTGACTGTAGGGTGGTAAGTAGCCACGGCTTAAGCCTCCCACCAGGTCAGACCAGAAACAATTTAGAAATAATAAATTCATAAATTGCCCCCGCCGGGAATCGAACCCGAGACCTCCCAGTTATAAGAGCACAGCGCTCACCACTGCGCCAGGGAGGTCGTTTTTAAAGACATTGGCTAAGATGGAAAGCCCTCTTTGGAGGGGCTGGAATAGTGTGCATACCAGCACTAGGGCCCAGCGCATTCGATGGTGGCCCTGAATAGGTTAAGGTAATTTATAAGGATTAGTATATAGAATAAGTAATTGTTACTAACACATACTGTACTAACGTAGATTTAAGTCATTTGTTACTAACACAATGTATCGACCTAAACTCGGAAATACAGAATTATTTATTTGAGAATATTAGCCACGATGAATTTGACTAATATTCTCCACTCCAAATAAGCAGAAAGCTTGTGTTAAGACTGGGTACGACAGTGGTGCAACGGGCGGGGATCAAACCTGTGACTTTTCAGTTTTCAGTCCGCACCTTTAACCGTTGGGCTATTGAGACTTCAATTTGGAATGCCCTTACAATTTCCATTTTTTCAAGTATTAGGTTTTACATATTGTTATTACAATGAGTACAAATAACACTTAGTTGCATAATATAGTATAGTAAACCCATTATACACAGGGATACTTAAGTTATTTTTATTATCATAAACATGATCAGTTTATGATAATAAAAATCATCAGCTTTTCCTGACTTTCCTTCCTTCAATTTTAATTCAGTCACGCCTAGCGAAATCAAAAAACACATTTTGGCCATAAAATCTGACGCAATCGGGAGCGACGGTATAAGCCGAAAAATGATCTTGTTAGCTTTAGAAAAGGTGGTTCCAATCCTTTGTCATATTTTCAATTATTCTTTGTCCACCGGTACTTTTCCGAATGTTTGGCGTTCAGCCCATGTTATTCCTATCCCTAAAACTACTAATCCTTCATCTTTCTCGCATTTTCGTCCAATTTCCATTCTTCCTTTTCTATCCAAAGTTGCTGAAAGAATAGTCTCCTATCAACTTCGCAGCTATCTATCTAATAATAATCTCCTTAATACCTTTCAGTCTGGCTTTCGGCCCGGACACAGCACGGTCACTGCACTCACGAAGATCTGTGATGATATTCGATGTGGTCTTGATAACCAGCTTGTTACAATTATTGTACTCTTAGATTTCAGTAATGCTTTCAACACAGTTGATTTTGATATAATGTTGGCCATTTTAAAGTCTAATAACTTATCGTTGGAAGTGATCAACTGGTTTCACTCTTATTTATGGAATCGGCGGCAACGTGTTTGTGTTGATAATAAGTTTTCTTCCTTTTCCTATCTCCGTGCTGGTGTTCCTCAAGGTGGGGTTCTTTCGCCTTTACTCTTTGCTATCTTTATTAACTCAATCTCTCACATACTATCTTCCTCCTTCCATCTCTACGCTGATGATCTGCAGATATATATTTCTGTACCTGCGGATGGAATTATAGCTGGTATTAACAAAATTAACTCAGATCTATGTAAAATTAGCTCCTGGAGTAAGTCGTATGGTCTTACTATCAACGCTAGCAAATCACAGGCTATTGTTGTCGGTAACCCAAAACAAACTCGTAAAATTGATTTCAACGCCTTAGCTCCAATTGTACTCGACAACACTATTTTACCATTCAATGAGACTGTTAAGAACCTCGGCCTGATTATTGACTCCTCCTTTTCCTGGGTTCCACAAGTGAACCATGTTAGCAGACGTCTGTTTGCTGCTATCGGATCTCTAAAACGTTGGAAGAATCTACTCCCAATTAAAACTAAGATAATCCTAGCTGAAACACTTCTTTTACCAATACTGGATTATGCCGATAGCAGCTACACTGATCTTAATGAGGGATTACTGGACAAGCTTGAGCGTTTACAGAATATGTGCATACGATTTATTTTTGGCCTGAGAAAATTTGACCATATTAGCGAATACCGGGCTCGTCTCAAATGGCTTCCAATAAGACTGCGCAGAAATTATCATATCCTTTCCTTACTTTTCTCTATCCTCTATAGTCCGCATACTCCTAGTTATCTCAAAGAACGTTTCACCTTTCTCGCTTCCATCGATCGTCCCATGCTACTTCGCTCATGCCTAGACAACAAGCTCAAAGTTCCTCATAGAAATACTAATTTTTATGGCAAGTCATTCTCAGCATATGCTGTGGAGTTATGGAACTCCCTGCCGAATAACGTCCGAAGCTCACCATCCTTAAATATTTTTAAAAATCGCCTGAAACAAGTATTAATATCCACATGCCATGGCAATTAAACTATATATTTTTTGCAATTTCGTATATATATATATATTTATGCTATGTTATGTATATATATATAGGTATGTATGTATTATTTTATTATTTTATTTTATTTTATTTATGTATAATTTTATTTTATTTGTTTAAATAGATATTATAGTATTTGTTATGTTATTTGTTATATAGTGTAAATATGTATATTGCTTAGATAATATACTTTTATGTTGCACCATACTACCCTCACACATCATTTCACTCCTATCACCAATGGTTGCCTGGTAGAGATTGCTTTGTAGCAATAAGGCCGCCTTTGCATGCGTAGTTTTAAGTTTTATTTATTTTTGTTTCTTTCTTGTGTGCAATAAAGTTTTTATCTATCTATCTATCTATCATGATTTTATTAACATCTTTTAGATATACATATACATATTTTGTTACCACAGAAACTAAGTTGCTATGTTTGTATGTATACTACCTAAATCCTATTTTAAATAGGGGTATTGTGATAATTTTGATCAATAGCCAAATTTTATTAAAGCTCAATAAGTATAATTGTTATCATAGAAACTGAGTTGCTATGTTAATTCCTACGGTATCTTGGATGAAGAGTAAACGTTAATGGTTCGTTTGGCACATAAGTCGGTGTCACGCTGTAGGTTAGCTCTCCGTACCTCCACGACACTTTGTATTTGTAGAACATCTGGAAAAAATACATGGTTTAAAATTTTATACCTATATATCAGAGCACTTATTTATACTTTTTTTTGACTGCGGAACGCAATGGAGGGTAATGCGTTTGTCAGTCTATGTACATGTATGTATATAATATACATATATGTATGCATATATACACATAGATTGATATATAATGTTTTGCGTCCATACGGCCGCTATAGGACGGTACGGCTATCCTAGGAAACCAGAGCTTTAACCAAATTGACAGGTCTAAATCTCGTGTTTCATAATCCTCCCTGCGGAAAAGGATAGCACTATTCCACTATGTACTACTAGCTACATTGAACAGTAAGTACATGGGAATCTCATAACCAACCTACAATAGACTACATTAATACATGTCTGTGGATTAAAAGAAATATTCAGGAAGGAAAAAATGCAGCCGGGTACATATTTCTTTGCAGCGCATAATAAATAATTCACGGTGAATAAAGGAAAATCCACTGCACAAGTACATTTTTATACCTTTGTTGGCTTTGCTTTACCCCATAGTATTCATTCTCAGTCGAAATCACCTTAGCTACGATCCTACAGCACTATGTACTCGTTCTAAAGGCCTCATTAAAATCTGTTCTGTAATTTATTTTTTTTACGTGAATCATAGCAGGAAATTGCGCTAGAGACTTTTTAATTATATTTCTGATTCAGAAATCCTTTTATAACTTTTTTCTTACTCTACAAACTACGTTATAAAACTGAAATTGGATGTACTTAGTTGAAGAGTATTTTCTAATTTTTTGTTTATCTGTTTTTTGTCTGGGCAGAACAGAAAAATACATATTAATTTGTTACGAATATAAACCAAGCTTAGACAGTCTATTTGGGTGAATTTGCACATGTCAGTCCGAGCCTTATAACTCCTGAATTGATGGACATAATAGTTTATTTAAACAGCAGCAAGCAGCTTATTATAATTTACTTACTTAAACCGGATTAGCGTAATAGGCAGGGCTTATTTAAATACCGGTAACATGCAAAGTAGGGTCAGTCGGTCATACATTTTTAATGTTGCTTACCTTAGCTAACAGTAGCTGCAACTCTGCTTCAGCGAATCTCTTCCCAATGCACATACGGCGACCGAAACCAAACGGTAGAGATGCAAATGGATGAATTCCGATTTCCTTTTGCTTGCTCCACACTGACAATGCCTTTGCATGTTCGCAAATCGATCCGTTTGATTTGCCCTGTATTTGGTTAGTGTTATCACGATCTTTGGCAAACAGTTTGGCAAATTCCTCCTCTTCAATAAGGTTGCTATTGTCTCTCATCCAACGTTCTGGTACGTATTCGTGTGGCGATGGAAAGTATCTGTCTTCGTTTGACATGATGTAGTGTGGAAAGACGATGTGCGACTGTGGAATGTTTATTATTATTATCGTATGTTACAATTTTATAATAAAACAACTGTTCGCCGATCTGTCTGTTGCCTTTTCTTGCATAAACTTCTGAAACGATTTCGACAACATTTGCCAGGGGGATCATTTTGAGGAATCAAAAGAAACAGTGGAATTCAGTGTTTCCATCTGGATTGAAAAAAAAAAACTATAATGATGAACTTTTAATCTTTTTGGTTTCCCTCTGAAGAAAAGTCATTAAAATTAATTATGATTCGTTTGTCTACAGGGATTTTTATAATTCCATGATTGTACGAAGAGGCCATCGTGGTCTATTCTACAAGAATTTCTACAAAATTCCAAGAACCTGCTCTGACTGATTGACTTGATTGAATGACTGAATGATTGATAGACTCCATTCTTAATTATGTAAAGTTTGTATAAAGAATCATTGTTAATAACCACATCCATACGGAATGACTCGTGGCATCAAGCTATATTTACCCCTTTTGGTACTTGATATCCTGATATAATCGCATCTGATTGTATCGAGCGTCCATTTCCCAAGATTACCGGTTTAATCCTGGAATAGAAAGAGCATGTTTACTCTATATGGATAATGGATGCATTAAGTAAATTAGCAAATCAATTTGACACGTTTATTATCAGAACAAGTTCTGCATTGTGTAACATGTTTCTTTTGCAGATAATTACGTAGACTGTTAATTATTACGTGCACTTTTTTGTTGTTTGTTACCAAATTGTAAAATCTAAAACTGGTGCTGCAAATTGTAACGATAATTATAACACTTCAATGATCCTATAAATATTCTGAATTCAATATCGTAACACCTACGCTTAGAAAGTATACCCCCTGTTTTTAATTTAGTTGATTCAAATTAGAAAATACAGCACAAAATTTGTCTTTTCTACAATTTTTCTTTATCGTTCTTTACTCTCTATCTAAAGGGTTGACATATTGAGTTCTACTTATAGTCTTCATAGTCAGGTTTGTTTTTTATTCATGAATAAAAAACAGTGCTGTAATATCGATTGTGCGGTAAAAATAAAGTACTGAAACTAAGCCAGCACTGAATAAAACATGTCCTAGCACGATGTTCTATTCACCTAAGTACATCTGCATTGCTTCTATACATTGGTGCAAACTGTAACATAAATAAGAAACCGCTTTAACCGCAAAGTGTCTTGTGGGTATGAGTTACACTGCATACAAAGCAACTTAATACTACACACTACTCTACGGATCAAAAGAAACGACTACGTAATTTACATTCATCTCTGTTTCAGTGTTTAATTATGTTCTACTGAACTACCTTTATAAAACGATAATTCCCTTTTTACAATGTAAACTTATCTATTAATTACTTTGACTCGCGATTCCGGCCGCGTGGAGTTACATCTTTGAAAATCCCGCGGGAGTTCTCTATTTTTTTCGGGATAAAAGCTAGCCTGTGTTCTCCCCAGGTCCTCAACTATACCCATGCAAAGATTCACCTTGATTTGTTGATCTGTTGCTGCGTGATTGAACTTACTAAGGATTATCGGTGATACAATTTTGCGCATCGATAAAATATCACTTTTAGCTTGTTGCATGCTATTATAATATCATTATTTGTATGACCATTTCATCTCACATTACCTACCTATGTATTTTACGTAGTTTCAACAATTCTGTACTAACTTCATTCCTACCTTTATAAAATAAAATAAATAAATAAAAAAGTTACGTACCGAAGGGCTTCTCTTATGCAAGCTCGCAGATATGGCATCTGATCCAAATCTTTACTTGTAAGAGTTCTGTCTGGAGGAAGATATTCGTCCAATTCCATTTGCAACTTTTCTTGTGCTCTTGAGTTTTTCGCTAGTAAATACATAGTGCTGGCCGCAGCTGCAGCAGTAGTATCAACTCCTACTAGTAACAAGTCTAAAGCTAGTACAGTTGCAACTTTTTCGCCGGATTTCTTGGCAATTTCAGCACAAACTCCTTTGTCAGTAAGTCTCTTCAAACAGAGACTTCGAAAGGAGTCCAATGCGTTAATGTAGTTTTTATATGCTGGGGTTGAATAAATCCTCCATAGAGGAGCGGATAGTTCAAGTTCTGGTACACTGTGAAAGAATCCGTGAATACTTTTAATGATTTCCTTAGCGTCAGTACCGTTGTCCTTGAAACAACCAAATCTTGTTCCTAATGCCCATGCACCAACGGCTAGAAAAGTGACCACAATCAGAAACATTCTTGCCCGGTATAAGAAAATTGAATAAAAAGTAAATATTAATTTCATAGTTACATTCAAGGGCCCATTTGTATAATTCCATAAGAAAATCTTTCGGCAGTTCCCTGTTCTCGTCTAGAATATTCTCCATTCTGTAAAATTGGTAAATTAAAAAAAATATATAGAATTAGGACAAGAAAGAGTTGGGATACCAGTTTTTCAATTAAAGCATCGAGTTCGAAGGTGGAATAAAGAATTTACTAAAACAACGAGGTTTTCATGATTAATTATTATCAGAATCTTAGAAATTCTTAAAGGTATCGTGCGATTATGCTAAATGCAACGCGGTTGAAGCCCATTTAATCGGAACGTTACTTTTTCATTGAATGAGATTGTTGTTTCCCGCAGTGACTCAGAACGGAGCATGCAAAACAAATACTCAGACGCCGTCGTTGTTAGAAACGGATGTGGTCATTAAACCGTGATTCTGCAGTCTGCCTACATTTGTAACTAGTCAACGAGACCGTATCTGCATTTAGAACTACTGTACACTTTGATTGTCATCTTTTCCCCATCCCAGCTGAACTTGGCTAATATTCTCCTTTTTCCCCCAAATGAGCGGAAAGCTTGTGTTTTTAATCTTTAATTGTTGGGCTATTGAAGATTTTTTGGATCTTTGGTGGTTATGTGAACATTTAGATACCACAATCAGGTGACCTCAAACAGATGCTCTAGAAGCTAAATGGAACAAATTAGACTATATTAAGCAAGTAAACCGACACCGATTGACCAGGTCGACGGCTACAAGTAGAAGACTTCAATTACTCGTAAATGTTCATGTTTAAATTGAACATGAATT
The DNA here is from genome assembly GCA_038048805.1 of Hipparchia sbordonii. Classification (NCBI taxonomy): domain Eukaryota; kingdom Metazoa; phylum Arthropoda; class Insecta; order Lepidoptera; family Nymphalidae; genus Hipparchia; species Hipparchia sbordonii. Next base: position 4,752,792 of record CM076113.1, read on the forward strand.
AATATTTGTTCAGGAATTGAGTAGATTTCCCAGATTAAGAACGTGCATGTAATATGTTCCGTAGGCAAATTCGCAAAATTCTTTATCTACTTGTGAATTGATATTTTTGAACGGCAGGTTCTCGATAACCTGATATCAAGAGTTTCCTAATGATGTCTTCGATTTGAAGTCACATTAAATTGTCGTTGGAAATAATGATACAGTCATGCCGATATTAAAATGCATTTCGCATTTTGCATTTTGAAGGACTTTTAAGCTATGAATTTATTATTACTTTTGAATTGATTTTTATATGGTGAAGGAAAACGTTGTGAATATCTATAACGAAGGATAACGGGTCATTTGTATGTTAATTAAAATCCATTAGTGAGACAATATGTGATTATTGAGAAAACATTGAAGATCACCAATTGATAAAATAACTAAGTGCTTAGATACAAATTTTAGAAGCAATGCAGTTATAACTACGATTATTCACTTGATATTCATCCTCCTCCATTCCTCATAAATATTTAGTGAATCCTCATTAAAATGTTATTGATTATTATTATCTCATATCGCTTACCTGTCAAGAAAGTCCATTGCAACGACGTCAAGCGACGGTACAGCAGCCCTCGCCGCTTCTGGTGCCACCAGATCTTTTGACACTTTAGATCGAAACTTTGACCAGGCCATACCGTGCCTGTTAGAGTAATTTTTTACAAAAAAAATTAATTTCTAACTATGCTATATATAGTCATCTCCATCATCTGCAACTCATCAACGGCTCGTTATTGAGCGAAGCATTCCTCTCAGAAAAGGTTTATAGGCCATAGTCCACCGCGCTACTGGTCTATTGCGGATTGGTAGACTTCAAAACACCTTTGACAACATTATGTACTCTCAAATATACAGCATTCCTCACGATGTTTTCCTTCACCGTTAAAGTAAATGATATTTAAATGTCAAAAAAATCGAGAAATGCCTGACCACTAAGCTATCACGGCTTACATATGTAATGAAATTACTTAAATACTTACACTCCTATTAGTCCAGGTTCATTGCCAAAGAATCCCTTTCGTAATTCCTGCTTGTAATGTTTGAGGCATGGAGCGACCGCTCTGTGAGGCATAGCATCTTCACGTCTGTAAATTTTCGCAGTCTCCTCAGCACAAAATGGGAATACTAAATCTGGATGTCCAAAAAGCTTAGATACTTTAGCAGCACCGCCAGCGCCAGCCAATGCCCTTAAATTCCATAATGTGATGTCGAGATTGCGAGTCCGCCATGGCTTTTGTCCGATGGCAAATCGCCACGAGTTTCCAAGTAAAGGAAGTGGTCTAGGGCCTGGAATAGTCGCGAAACACCTTGCACTAGTCATCGCGTGCACCAAACTGATGGTCCTTCCAGCCCCCTGGAGATGTAGCGTGAAGGAAGTGGGGCGACCGCGTTACGTTTTCAGCAATTTCGCAATACTCGTACCTGTCCAAGTTGACGTAGCACACATACCTTACAACAATACTACATGTGGTTTTATTATTTTTTTTTGCTCCTTTTACTCATTGACTTAGAACATTATATTGTGTTACGTATAGGCGATATAGCATTGTTCTATTACGTTGAAAATTGAAAAAAACTGAAAGGTCGACGTTTCCAGCCCCACCGATTGTTCCATTGTCGTACCCACTCCTTACACAAACTTTTCGCTTATTTAGAAGGAAGAGAAGAATAGTTGTCAAGTTCAGCTTGACTAATATTCTTTAAAAAAATTATTCCTTCTGGAATAATTTTGTTGTTCACCAAATTAATCTATATTAACATTATGTTAGTGTTGCTTTTCCTTTCTTGTTAGTTACAGTGTATTTATTAAGTATAGTAGATAAAAACGCATCGTTACAACTTCATAATGGTTGTTACATGCCTTTTGTTTATTATTTAGAAAAGTTATTACCTAAAATTTCACATACAAGTATTTAGCATGGGAATACAAATCGTACCTTCCTCGTTTGCAATAGTTTGCGTAGGGTTTATTAGTATGCGTGTGTTAATAGTGCCAACTCATCGGCTGAAACTGTAAGTAAATCTTCAAATAAGGCATTGTGTTGATCTTTGCGCTTAGATTTGTATGCTCTTAGCTCGTTCATACTCGTGACGCTCAGTTGCAAATTGAATAAAATTACGTCACAGATAAATGTGATGTGACCAATTAGTGGTTCCCTCAATGGGAGCGGGTGCGGTGCGCTCGCGCCGATTGACTCGTCCGGTCTTTGGGAACACATTTGTGCCATATTTGCACGTCTTCCGCAATCGCTGCCGTCAAGCCTATATTGCAGTTCATAAAGCTCGAAAATTAATCTTTTCTAGCTTTATTCGCTAGCTTACTTACCTGAAAGTAAGTTAGAAACTATGTCTAGTAGACATTGTCTACCAAGCTATTATGACAGGCTTGCTACCATATTATCACTATCTTGCTTGTTATCCCAGCTTCAAAACTGGCCTCGTGTCATCAGAGCATTTATTGTTTAAGTCAATACATTTTAAGGAAAAGATCACGCACTGCTCATGTTTGCAGATTGTCAATTGCTTTACGCGTTAAATACGCTTTGTTTTTTATTTATACTTTTATGTTTATATTGGCATAGAAAAACAAAGGCAGTGTTGTATTTGCGGTGTCTAACACAAAAATTTTGAAAGCTCCATTAAATTATTTTAAATTGTAATTAATTATATGTACAATTTAGTTATGCCGCAAAATCAGTAACACGATAGGAATAGTCTTTTTGCATCTGAAACTCGGTCGGCGGATGCAGTTGCAGCTGCAACAAGGAACTCTCTGTTTTCTTATCCTCTCGTCTTAGTTTTAATAACATCTGATAGCGCTAGTGTATTTGCTTCATATCTGCGAGCGATTGCGATTTACTGCACCACTTTGTATATTACGGTCTACGAGTGCTCAAATGCTCGGAAAATTGCTACTTTATGTCATCCATTTCGCGATGTACGTAATGGGTATTGTATTACAAAACACTTGATACAAGGCAATATACACTTTCGACTTCTGCACGTATCATTTGTCACCTATATTATAAACTACTTCAAGGTTACCAATGTTATCATATTTCAATCGAAATGATATTGGATAGGTATATTGCAAAAGTGTTTATACTACACCTGCTCGGAAAGTACGTTCTGATTTGTGTCAAATCGCAAAAGAGCGAGAAAGAAAATACGTCATTACGTGGAAACAAATCTGCGGGCTGTCAAAATGTATGAAATTTCATTACTTACCTGCTTCAGCGGGCTGAAAACTGTATGAAAATCCATTACTAACGTGCTGTTTTTTTTTTAATTTTTGGTCAAGTCAGTTCAGTAATAACTTGAAAAACAATGAAATCTATTTCGACCTTTTTCGACAAATAGATTTATTATTTTCAAAGTAGTATGTAAATAAATAACGTACTAAAAATATAAAAATAGTAATAGTAATTAAATAATAATCTATTTAATATAATCTATTTAAGTAAATATAATAATTTCATTTCTTTGTTTAGGTCTACTTATCTATGGTCTAAGGTTATTTACACATTCAAATTGTTGTTAAAAAAACAAATTGTTGCCAATTTCTTTAGTGAGTACATTATTTGAAAAATTAAAAAAAAATTCGCGCGATTCGCTTTCTTTTGTTTTATCTAAATTTTCAATTTATAAAATTACTTAAAACGCAAAATGTCTAGTAGCGACAGTGAAGATATTTTGATGACGCCGCCAGAATCAAAAACTATTAATTTGCCGAACAAAAATATCACCCTAAGTTTTAATAATTGTATGAATTTCAATTAAATAATGTGTCTATTATTTTCCTCGTAGGTGTAGTATAAAGCACTATGTATCACTCGGGAGAAAGTGCGATTCCTAACTCGGGTGTATCGCGGCCCTCGGCTTCGCCTCGTGCCTCAAATGACACCCTCGTATGTAATCGGCCACTTTCAGCCCTTGTAGAACAATGTACTATTACATTCAGTTGATTTATCACGTATATCGTTCGTAGATCATGTTTAGTGCTATTGACATTAAAATAAAGTTTTTCTATAAAATTAAAGGAGCCAATCAATGGAGTAACCGGCAATATTGAATTTAACTGTTTCTTAACATTCGATTCAAAGTTTATGTCTATTTCAAAGATATTCGTCTCCGACAGTGCATTGCAATTTTTGAACTTTTCTATGAAATCCTTGTGATTTCTAAAACCATATAAAACAATGTTGGTACTTCAATAAACAAAACACTTATGTATTTATGCACGAGCTTGATATATAGGTGGATAGCTTATACTTCGCATGGGTGTCAGCTATTCAGATAATGCGGGTTATACCACATCTACTCATAACTATAAAAGTTGTCGAGGAGGGTTGATAGATTTATGCTACTATCGCATGTCGCCCACTCGGATTTTGGTACCTCTTTATGTAGCCTCGAGTTCACTTCGCTATTGCGGTAACAACTTTTGGCTGTAAAAAAACAGTTTTGTTTGCATTATTGTCTTCGCCCTTATTAATAAACTTGATAAATTCTAAGTGTGACTAATTCGATGTTACTAAAGTAGTTTTATAATCACTTATTATGGTTCTGAAAAAATTTACCAATATGTGGTGGTGTGGTGATTATATTGATTGTGAAATTCGGACCTATTTTCTTTTCCAAGTTTCACATTTAAAATATGATTTTAAATTATATCACTTTGATCCCGATTTCCGAACTTTTAGTTCTTGCATCTTTTGTGAAATCCATTTGTAACTTGAGATCATTTGTTACATATTCGGTTACATCGATTGCGACGTTGGAAATTTACCTTTTGAAATTTATAAAAACTGTTTTTTATCTTTATGGTCTGAATCTAATTCAAAAAAAGTTTGGGTTAATGTTTTTGAAACTTTCATTTGTGATAAATGCTTACTTGATGTGATATTATTTACCTCAATGGAAATAAATGAATTGCTATTTCATAATTCGTTTGCGAGATTCAGAATTTATTTTCTTAAGTCACAACCAAGAATAGGAGTAATTGCTCCTTTTTCCAATCTGGTCTGGTTATATTATTGAGAAATGCCAGTTACGATAATAGCTCATTGAATCGCGAACCTGAAGTGGCAATGGGCTTGGGCGGGGTACTGTGCTATACAATGAACCGATCGTCTCGAAGCTCTCGAACCCAGTGTTGGAAGGCCCGCCGCCACCAGGTCGATGGACGATCTCGAGCAGCTCAACATTTTGTTCTGTAGCGATCCTTGTTAGAGACCTATTTTCAATAGCGGTCATCTATCAGCTGATACGACGGCGCAATTTAGCAAAACTACGGCAGTGATTTCGGGACATTCATCAGCGATAAACACATCTGAGATAGCGACGATCGATGTAACACGTATTGTAACATGCGGCAGTCGGCTAGGCTACAGTCGGGTGTGCATTGTGCGTGGCGTGCGAACGAGCGCGCCGGCGATCGGCATCGGCAGGCGAAGCGAGGTATCAGAAGGGCTCGGTCGGCGGCGTGCGGCGGCGCGGCGCGCGTATTGATCGGGCATCGCGCCTGGACCTGTTGCCGGGCACCCCGGCACCCTAGCACCGTTCTACGTTTCATGCAATCTTAGGCGAAACGCCCGCTGCATTCTAGTACAAATTATATCACCGGCCCCGCCATCTGTAAAAAGTAATCCGAAGTATAGTCTGTTCGATAAGTCAGTTTACTTACATGGGTTGCCTTTTACCATTTATTCCACCTTCCCATATTAATGTGTGCGTTGTTTATTTTTTATTAAAATCAGATTTATTTTTATGTAAATTATCAAACTGTTTGATTCATCGACGATTCTTTCACAATGTTGCTACATGGCTAAAATCGAGTTGGTTGTGAGGCGATAAGGTGTGCCCTTAATATGCTTCGTAGTTTCATAATAATTATGCATTCAATTTTCCTCCGCTATTATTATTGATTTTTGCGAGACCTGCATTCGTAATTCATTTCAGTTTTTATAGGAAAATGAAATGATCTTAGAGCTTAGTGATCTTGCCACAAAGGGCAACGCTCGCTCTAAGATTATCATTTAATTTTACAACGCATACACAACGCACTTCATTATGCGTTACTTTTAACTTTTCCGTAGTACGGCTGTGAAATCTGCGTAATCCCTTTCTTATTCCAAAATCCAAATATAACTTTGAAATTCCTATAATTTACTTAATCGAAGGGCCTGGGTGGTCTTTAGTACGCAAACATCTGAACTTACTTTGACAATATTAGATCGAGGCCGGCGTGCTGGGTTATTGATTTGGTGACTGGTCTTAAATAACAAGCTTGCTAAAGTTGTTCATGCAAAATCCTCCCTTTCCTATGTTTTCCAAAAGGAAAGGAAGGATTGAATGTACGAGTACTGTTAGCATTAATTAGTAGCTAGCTTGTGCTCGTGATTTCGCCAGCGAGAAGTTAGATTTTGAAATCCCGCAGGAACGCTGATTTTCCGGGATAATGAGTAGCCTATGCCATGCAGGCCCTTTATGCAGGGCCTGCATGGAGGCAGATGAAACACCGGCGCACGTGCTCCTAGGATGCACGGGCGTAGCAGAGCAACGCAATAACCATCTCGGATCCCCGACATCACTTCGAGAAGTCCTTGGCAACCTGGGCGGCCTGCTGGACTTCTGGAGGGAGCTGGGATGGCTGGAGTGAGAACATCGGAGGGATTGGTGCATCACACACAACAAACCAATGACTGGTCTAAGTGTGGAAACCAGCCCAGTACGAAGAAAGAAGAAAGAAAGAGTAGCCTATGTCACTCTCCAAGTACTCAACAATGCCCATGCAAAAAAAGGGTGCGAGTATCTTGAATACATATTCAAGAAATCCTTACTATATAATATTATAAATCCGAAAGGGTGTTTGTTTGTTGGTTTGTTCTTCAATAACATTGCAACAGAGCTACGGATCGACGTGGTTTTTTGCATGGGTATAGTTGAGGAACTGGAGAGTGACATAGGCTACTATTTATCCCGGAAAATCGAAGAGTTCTCGCGGGATTTTAAAAACTAAAACCACGCGGACGAAGTCGCGGGCATCAGCTAGTTACAAATAAGTAGTCTTTCGCCTTTCTAGTTCATTTTTTAATCTCAGATATTAATCGTACTCACGCTAAGCCTATATTAAAAAATGTTACTCGACGGAAGGTTATTATGCTTCCAATCCTAAAAGCAAAACTTTTTCTCGTTCAACACTCATGAATACAAATAAGCCGTATCTGCAATGTAGATCCTCGACTAAGTTGTTGTAAAAGTTGGGCTAAAATGAAATGCATTTCTGTTAATGGAAGATCGTCTAATCTGTAAAAAGCTTTGAATTTCCACAGTTTTTGCTGATGCTGGTAACAGCGCGCTATTTTAAGTTATTTGAATGTGTAGAAGCGAATACGAGATATGTTTCCTATTCTCGATCAACTAATGTGTTTCATCTCATCACATGATGATCGATGTTACACTTAAAGGTAAAGGAGAAATAACGAAATTAATGGTAATGTAAATAGTTTTACTTGTTACTTAAATTGCTAAATATACACCTAGATCGAGAAGATTCCCAGCACTGGTAGCATGGGCAGGAGATAAAAGTTTTATCCCCCGATTTTATCCACTGATAGGGGATAAAATTATCTTTTCCCTATGCTAAAGCATGGCGACAGAGGAGAAGGCGATGTATATTTCTATAAGTATATCCACTGAATGTTATTTCCACCGCTGTGCCCATGCTCGACGGGTGGATAAAGCTAAGCGAGGGGATAAAAGTTTTATCCTTTTCCCGGGGATAAAATTTCTCCCACCCATACTACCAGGGCAGGAATAGGTTAGAATTATTTTGCCATAATTATATATAACAAAATAATTCTTACCTTTTCTTGCTAATCATGAACTTCCGCAAAGTAGCGCCTGATTCTATCCATATAACAGTAGATTCCTTTTGTCAAAGTTAAAAACAAGAAACAAACTGCGTATAATGAAAAACAAAATGTATAAAATCTCCCGTTTCTGAAGCCATTTGAAAAGATGCAATTTGATTTAACAAGTCATTTAATCACTCGGAAGTAGTCAAGCAGCCATGTTCCACAGTCAATTACAAAATATTTCACCAATTTTCCACCATAATAAGTACAATAGTTCTCTGGTTGGCAAGGTTCCAAATGAGCCTATACTGACATTGCTACCCCCGGCGTCATTTCAAGCCTTTCACTTTTATCAGCTCAGTGGAGCAAAGCGTAAATATTTTGGCATACCTTACTATTTTTGTCTGGTGGGAGGCTTTGGCCGTGGCTAGTTACCACCCTACTGTATTCTGTTCTGTTCTGTATAATACCTATTGTATTCTGTTCTACGGTGTTTCCACTTTATTTGTGTCTCAGTCATGTCTCAAAATGAATAGTTTAATGTTAATACTCAATTCGATGCCTCAACATGGGTAGCCTGAGTAGTCATGCTCTCTTTAAACATTTCTGTGGTGGTGTCGTGTGGTGCGGGTTGTTACGTTCCCTCAAATATGGTTGAGCGAAGCAATGGCTGGATCATGCGTCATGCTCGTGAACGGGTGCCACCAACGGGACCATTCCCGTTGGTGGCACCCGTTCACGACCCATGTCTGCTTTGACTGCCCGTCTTGACATTGGATTGGTGTACCTACGTATGCATTTTTGCATTTTGAAGCTTTATTGTGGAAGCACTGTATACATAGCATAGCTTTGTAAAAAAAAAAATTTTTTTGAAAAGAGCAACTGCTGAGTTTATTGCCGGCTCTTCTCAGCAGAATCTGCATTCCGAACCGGTGGTAAATTTATGACGTGTCATAAGAGCTACAAGTTAGCCTATATGAAATAAATAAATTTTGAATTTTGAATTTTTTTTTTGAACTGTCAAAGACGTGCCGTCAAGCGATTTTGAGTTCCGGCACGATGGCGAGTAGAAAATAGGTTGAATGTACCAGTACTATACCCTTCCAAGTTAACCCGCTACCATTTTAGACTGCATTGTCACGTATCATCTGGTGAGACTGCAGTCAAGGACTATCATCGACATAAAACATAATTATTTTTTGGTCAATGTGGTGGGTCTAACTAAAATGAGGGCATTGTTCGGCAGTACATTAACGTTTCAAGAGTAGCGTTTACCTATAAGTATTTACAGTTAATGAATTTCTTATGAACGAATTGTTGATTATGCGCTCTCATTATATTTCAAAACTAGCTTTTGTCTATGTCTTCGTTCGCGTGGACTGTGCAGTAAGTTTTATTTAATGCCAATACTCACTACTCACTAGTCCAGTGGTATAGCCCAACGGTTAAAAGTGCGGACTGAAAACTAAAAAGTCCATGATTAGATCTCCACCCGTTGCACTATTGTCATACCCAAGCAACACAAGCTTTACCTAGTCTTACTTGGAGGGGAGAGCAAAATATTAGTTAAGTTCAGCACGGTTAAATATTCTTTAAAAAAACATTATATCCATACCAAAAATCAAGTCTATCCGTTGCTGCTCTATTATGTGAAGGATAAACCAACAAACAAACACTCTTTCGCATTTAGAATGATATCCGTACTCGAAAGTGTCTAAAGTCGAATCGTGTCAAGAGTTACGAATTAAATCCACAATCCGTTTGAGTACACAGAGCAGACATGATCCAGAGCTTGATTGCACCAATTTTCCAACATAATAAGTACAATGGGTCTTTAGCTGGCAAGCGGCCAAACGAGCCTCTACCCTCGACGCCACTTCAAGCTCCCGCTCTTACCATATTGTGTGGAGTGGAATAAGATGCAAATGTATGGGACACAAACTTTTTATCTTCTCGTGGACTGCCTCGTATGTCTAATCGTATATCTTCGATTACAGATTACGAAGTCTCGGTGCGATTCCCGTGTCGGTCTTAATAAAAAGGGGTTTTTGTGTTAAGAAAATTCTTAGTACTATCCTGCTCCGGCAGCATGGGCAGGAGACAAAAGTTTTATCCCCCGATTTTATCCACTGACAGGGGATAAAATTATCTTTTCCCTATGCTAAAGCATGGCGACAGAGGAAAAGGCGATGTATATTTCTATAAGTATATCCACTGAGTGTTATTTCCACCGCTGTGCCCATGCTCGACGGGTGGATAAAGCTAAGCGAGGGGATAAACGTTTTATCCTTTTCCCGGGGATAAAATTTCTCCCGCCCATGCTACCATTGCTGGAATTGTGAAATAGGCGATATGATATCCCCATGCCTCGGGGAGCACGTAAAGCCGTCGGTCTGATGATCTTTATCCGGTCTTGTCGGATCTCCGTTCCACCGGACTATAAAAGAAAATATTCCTTTTCTTTTATAGTCCGGTGGAACGGAGATATAGAGCGCACCTGTGTTACCCCACACACTTGTGCACTATAATATATTCCGCGCAGATGGCTAATCTTTGTGTAGATTGGCCGGATGCGGCCGAGATGACATTAATATTAACTTCTGTCGTAATTTTTCGCAACCCCGAAGACATTGTCAGTTATTTCCCTCCGTGGCGAAAAGTTTCGTTGAATTATTCAAATTGACAAACCGCTTTGTTCGTCGATAGCATATCTCGGTGCATGCTGAAAATTTGTGAACAACTTGAAACAATTTGAAGGATTTAAAATGTAGATATCGGCTAGTATTTTGTAGTTCTCAATTCTCTTCTCAATTGAGAACCTCCTCCTTCGAATTCGTCGGAATCTTTTTTGGAAGTCGGTTAAAAAGCTTGTAAAAAAAAGGTTTAAATGCGTCATCAGTCAGTTGTGGTAGTTCAAACACCGGTCTTGCCAGAAAACAAGGCACGCTAGGACGCTGTTGCGCGCTATTGTTCTCCAGCCCTGACACATTACATCAAGGGTTGTCTAGGCCGAGCGCCAGTCTAGCCTGTTGGCGGTACGCCAGCCGTTGCCTAGCTTAGACTCCGTATCGGCCTTGATCGTAAACCGTGAGACTCGAACGCTGAACTTAAGTGATACGACTGTTTGGCATTTTAAACTCGCGGTCCATTGTTGAATCTCACTCAGCGTCATAAATATGTATCTAATGTTTATTCATTGGTGCCGTTTATGTATTCGCGGTATTTTTAACCGACTTCCAAAAAGGAGGAGGTTATCAATTCGGCCGGTATCTTTTTTTTTAAGTACAAGTATGTTCCCCGATTATTCGAAAACGCCTGGACCGATTTGGAAATTCTTTTTTTGTTTGAAAGGGTATAAGGGTAGGGTACTTCCCACGTGGCACCATTGTCATTAGGTCAGTATCTGATGATGGAATCTTGCAGAAATAGAGGGAACTCTTCAAATTTTATAGGTACCATTGATTTACTTTGTATAGTGGCTTTTGCAGTCGGTTTTGTAAAAATAATTTTTACGTTTATATTATTAAGTTTACCTTTTACAGTTTCTTATGAAGAAAGATGGGAACGACAATAGGTTCCTAATTTAGACATGGCTATTATTTCATACAAATAAACCACTTATGCTTTTTAAAAAATCATTGTAATGAAATGATGGTTATAATTATTATGTACATCGTAAAACTACGAGCACGATGATAATGATGATTTCCGCCAAGTTTTCCACATTAATTATACAGTTACACACAGTGTAATATTTATTAAAACTGTTACACAGTAGAACTATCGGTAAAACAATAAAATTAGAGGCAGCTCTTATTAACAAGGCCTGTTAAAAATACTTAACATTTACGAGTAGTCAAAATAGGTGAACGCTTACGTCTGAAAAACTCGCGTGCGCCGGAGGTACTTTCCAGTTAAGGTCGGTGATTTATCGTGTCGGGCTGTTGTAGTGACCTTTCACATGATCAAACATTAGGTGCAGATTACAAGCGGTGATAGCCTAGTAGTGGTTAATACTTTGGTCCCTTTTTCGGCGTCCTGTGTTCGAATCCCAGGCTTGCAACTCTAAGGGAAATCGTCCACGGCGACTTCTTGCTGGGATTCAGTAGGACGTTTCATTAAAACGCGTCTGCATCGCTACTTTTGGCGGTTGCATGCATATTGCGTGTGCGTGCCTGTCAGGAGCCTAGGTGGGAGCGGGCTGGCGCGAGCAAGCTCTCGCTCCCACTTATGTAGATACGACACACACACACGCAAGAACTATACATTGTAAGGACTATAGGTATTTTAATTTGTCAGATCTATTTCCTTGATTCGTGCTGAATCACTTTAAGCGAGATGCCGTCAGAATTGACTCACTAATTCGATCTCGTGACCTATTGTCATTGAAATAGATTTGTAAGGTTACCCGCTATATATGGTTGTGGGTAGAGTACATGTAAAAGCCCTATGTCACGACATTTTCAGCCAATTAAATAATAAAAACGAGCTCTAAATTAAAAAACTGAATCGGTTCCCTTTTAATCTGCAATATCTCTTCAGACTCGGCTTAAGAGCGCGTGTGATGGTTTTATATTCAGACGCAGATTAGATGTTTACAGCAGTAGATCAAGTTTTAGCTATCCGAAAAAAAAAAACAGGCAAAAATTACATCATATTTCCAAGGGACTATGCTGAGTAGAAACAAAATAAGGAAAGTTTGCCAAAAAAAAATCGCGAAGTTAGGTCTAATTTTTAACCAATTTGGATTTATTTTCAATGTGTTGCATATTACAGAGCCCAAATTTTTATATTAATCTCCTATACATATTACAAAGAATCCATTTTAAAAAAAAGTCATTAAAAAAAAATGTATATCTTACGAGCTTTACGAGTTATTAGAATACAATATGATGTATTTGACGCTCCTACACGCTAGTAGCATCTGCCGCGTTTCACATGAAGTTTCGGATATATTGTATTTCATCTATCGCGGGAATTTTTTTCTGACAGTCTGCGCACTGTTAATACATATCTGCCAATGTGCTCTACAATTTAGAAGTGGGTGAGATGTGTAATTTGTGTTGCAATTCGGAAACAGCATTTACACGTTAGCCAAAGTTTGTCCGACTTAACCAGAGCTTAAATGAAGTTTGTAAGTGGTTTACAACTTGTCTTGGTAACTACATAATGCTGCAAGGTCTTTCGTTTATGAGAACGAGCTAGTTAGTGTTCAACATTATTATATCACTTGCAAATGCTGCAGTTCGATATTGTTATCACAAATATGGAACTTCCTCATTCTTGTTTGTTAATAATCCTTGCCAATATTATAAACCGAAAGTGTGTTTGTTAGTGGTTTTGTTGATTTGTCCTTCAATCACGCGACAACGGATCGATGTGATTTTTTTCACGGGTATAGGACAGGCTATTTTTTATCCCGGAAAATCAAAGAGTTCCCGAGGGATTTTTTTGAAAACTAAATCCACGCGAACGAAGTCGCGGGCATCAGCTAGAGATGTACCTATGTTTTTTTTGCTGGTCGCAGATGTTTCTGAAAAAGAAAAAAAATCGTTACTGCATACTTTTTCTTCAAAAGGAAAGATTTTAGCAATCCGTGTGTGTGTGTGTATGTATTTGCGTCGCTTACGCTTTTCTGCGAGAAACCACTCGTTTACCATTGAAGAATAAGATATGTGGCCGGTTCATTATAATAATTTTACTAACCGTCTCTGGTATTGGTGAATCATATCAGTATGTACGGGACGACTGCTGTTCCTTGCAAAGCAAAGGTTCAATATTAATACCATATTCAATTAATGATTATGAACATTTCCTGTCCGAGTGAGAGTTCCTGTGTATAATAATATCGTTGAAGCATCGCGTGATGTCTGGTCGGAACTTCGAGGCTCGTTAATATGAATGTGGTGCCGGCGGGACGCAAACGCCATTTTCTACTGGTGGCACACCAAACTTCAGCGTAATTCTGCCATGCGATTGTATATAAGACTAGCTTTTTCCCGCGGCTTCGCTCACGTATTTTACCCCCTTAGGAGTTGAAATTCATAATAGGCCCTGCAATATATATTTTTTTTAAATATGGTTGAGCGAAGCAATGGCTGGATCATGCGTCATGCCCGTGAACGGGTGCCACCAATGGGAATGGGTCTGCTTTGACTGCCCGTCTTGACATGCGTTGGATTGGTGTACCTACGTATACATTTTTGCATTTTTGAAGCTTTATTGTGGAAGCACTGTATACATAGCATAGCTTTGTAAAAAAAAAATTTTTTTTGAAAAGAGCAACTGCTGAGTTTCTTGCCGGCTCTTCTCAGCAGAATCTGCATTCCGAACCGGTGGTAGATTTATGACGTGTCATAGGAGCTACAAGTTAGCCTATATGAAATAAATAAATTTTGAATTTGAATTTGAATTTAATATAGACTAGCGCTTGACTGCTGATGCACCTGATGGTAAGCGAAGATGCAGCCTAAAATGGTACGGGCTTGCCTAGAAAATGCCTATTCACTCTTGATATAAATGCCAAATATTATGGACGGATCGGGATGTTTGGCATACAGATATTAATATATCCGTCCAGGGGCCCAAGTCTGCTATTACAATTGTAGTTACATTACAGTTACATTGCCTATCAATGACATCCCAATTGCTACTTTTAGCAATTTGACTTGGGGCCCAGGGGTTCAATTGTCTATCAATGACATAACAATTGCTAAAAATAACAATTGTCATGTCATTGATAGACAATGTAACTACAATTGCAATAGCAGACTTGGGCCCCAGTAGTTTTGATGATCGGTCAGTCAGTCAAATTTTCCTTTTACATATATATTTAAGACTGGCTTTATTGTTGGGGTTACATTTGCCAGTTATTTGCGTCGCTTGTGGAAAAACCAATTACTAAGCAGGCTACAATAGCCGGCCGCAGTTGATAAATATAATTGTATGTAAATATTGTAACGAATGGAGCCTTTTTATAATTCCCGTAACGATTTTTCCGTTTGAACTTGTTACCTACTGTTTGAAATTCGGTTGGTTTAGTTGGTTATATATGTAGATTATGTACATAACTTGGTTTGGTGTACAGAAGAATGAAAATTTAAGAGAATAAGTGAGCACTTGAGCAATGATATTCTTAGCGCATTGTATAATATTTCATATCTAAGTAATTCCTCCTCAATAGCCCAACGGTTAAAGGTGCAGACTGAAAACTGAAAGGTCGCAGGTTCGAACCCCACCTGTTGCACTATTGTCGTACCCACTCGTAGCACAAGCTTTCCACTTATTTGAAGGGGAGAGGAGAATATAAGTCAAGTTCAGCGTGGCTAATATACTTTCTTAAAAAAAAAAAAAAAACAACGATTAACTAGAAAATGTGTACTAAAGTTATAGTGCGACTTTATAATGCTAATAGCTGTTTCTTCATGGGACCGATTAAGAAGACAGATGACTTATATGACATACAACCTGCCAAGTTAGGTATGTATGCTATCTCGATTTGTCAAGCAGTATGTGAGACATGATATAACAATTCGACGCTGACTTAATAAAGTCTTATTTAACTGGATTGTGTTTAACACTTAACAGTACTTTTCCAGATTGTTATAATAAATGTTCATCGATTAATTATTGTTATCACACTAATCACATCACATCATACTATCACGTCACACTAATATTATAAAGCCGAAAGTGTGTGTGCGTGTGTGTGTGTGTGTAAATTTTTAAACGATACTTACGAGTACAATACGTCAATAAATTAACACAAAAATCGCTTCTTAAATATGTGATGCGTTGTTTTTACGAAAATAAGATATGAAAATATGGCGTTTTTAACTCATTTATAAAAATTAAGTAGGCTATGAAGAAGCATTGATATACTTTGGTTTTCCCTACACCATATATACCTCATATTATGATTACCTTGACAAGTTATGATATGAGTATGACTGTCCTTTTTGTTATAAAGGGCATACTACATAGCTTATACCTAGTAATGGAAGCCCGCAGATCAATTGTATAGGTTAAATGAATCATTAGCCAACGATCACACTTGTTTTTTATAACATTGGATACCTACAGCGGTATATGTATATTGTATACGTACTACTAAATTCCAATCTATTATACAAAGCATAGAAATTGTTTTAAATCATAATAGAATGTGTTTACATATTTTATCAAGGGTGTTCCATAGAACACCACAGTATATTTCCATGAAGTTTCTTAGTATTTTTAAGACTTAATTGAAATATTTAAATGCTACTCAATTTTAATACTCATTTCTCGGTATTACGATAAAACACTGTATCTGAAGATACAGTGTATTATCTTAGCACGGCAGCGCGTACACCCAACTCCAAAAAGATTTCTGTATGTACTTTGCGTAGACGACATTCGGTGTTACTAGTTTATAAAGGTTCTTAATAAGGTTGAGAGAGAGAGAGGGAGTCAGGGGAGCATAACTCCGCCAATTTCCCAACCAGCTCTTAAAATGATTGCTCCAGTGTGACGGTTACAATCGCCTTTGATTGGTCGATACTCACTCGCTATTGTTTAAAATAATTTTTTGCAGAAAGAACGCAATACAAGCAGCCAATAACTACGATTGAGAGTGTGGCAATGATTGACGCAACTTTTACAGAATCGGCGTGCCGGGGAAACTTCCCAAATTCCCTATTTTAGGTAATTGTGGTACTGTACTAGATATTTGACTGTCATCTGTTTTGGTTTACAGTTTCCTGGACGATCTCGACCGGTTAGGTGCCAGAGATTACCAGCCCACCGAGCAAGATATTTTAAGAACTAGAGTCAAAACCACCGGCATTGTGGAAGTGCACTTCTCCTTCAAAAACCTTAATTTCAAGTGAGTTTTTAATTTTTTTTGTGTGGATTTTCCCATCGCCGTGTAACGTATCAACGTTACTCGGCGAAGGGGATTCAAAGAGAGTATTAATAATGCCGATAATGGCTCTAGTTATTCTTGCCTTGAAAGACTTTGGCTGCATTTTCAACCGACGAAAAATAAAAGAGGTTCTTAAGTGTCCTCGGTCTTGTGCGGCCTGAATCCAGCGGCTCCCTGCGATTCGTTTGATGTTGTCAGTCCACCTAGTGAGGAGTCTGCCAACACATTGATTTGTGACATTGCTTAATATAGCACATAACTCCGAAAAGTGAGAGATACGTGCTTGGGACCCTGAACGCCATAAAAAGGAAGCAGAAATCTTTATCATTAGGCTATCACGACTTCACCGTATCACGCTTTAATATATTATTTTGCATTAATGTATTCCAGATTGTTCGACGTAGGCGGCCAGCGGTCGGAGAGAAAGAAATGGATCCACTGCTTCGAGGATGTGACCGCGATCATCTTCTGCGTCGCCATGTCCGAGTACGACCAGGTGTTGCATGAAGACGAGACAACGGTAAACAATTTTTTTTTTAAATTCTATGACAAGATAGTCCTTGACTGCGATCTCACCTGATGGTATGTGTCGATGCAGTCTAAGATGGTAGCTGACTAACTTGGAAGGGATATGGCAACACTGCCACCCTTTCACCCCTAATCGGTTTCTACACGCCATCGATTTTGACGGTAGGGTTTATTGTGTGTGAAATTAACACAAACCCTGATTTTCGTAATGTATACAAATCAATAAAAGTGTGTAGTTTGTAATATCAAAATAACAGCTTTTTACTAAATGCATATGTAATTAAATATGGCACTTAGAACAAAAAAACCATTTTTTAAATTTTTGTCTGTCTGTCTGTTTGCTTGTTGTCGCATTAGCGACAACAAGCCGAGGCGATTAGCAAGATTAATGTCGAGAACGGCTGGACCAATTTTGATGGGACTGTCACTGCTAGATAGCTGATGTTATCGGGAGTAACCTAGGTTACTTTTTAACCGATTTTCGAAAAAGGAGGAGGAGTTGTGTTTTTCTACCTATGTATATCGTATATCTTCGTGATTTCTAAACCGATTTGCGTGAATCTTTTTTAATTGATACAAAAACTTTAGGAGATGTTCCCAAATGCTCTGACATAAATCTGTCTCGTTTTAACTTGAGTCTTGAGTCTGAGCCGAATGAGAGTGTGTTCTATAGATTTCAGCCTTAGTCTTAATTCCTGAGTTTTTGAAATAACACCTGACTATTTACAAAAATAACTACAGTGTAGCGGTACGCCCACAAAATACTTCCATTTTAGATTATGGTTATCTATTTTGTTTGCCTACATGGTTACATAACTTCAGGCAGATAACTTTTTCTCCTTCAGTACTGTTTGCCTACAGAATTTTATAATACTTAGGTGTTGTATTAAAGATATTTCCCTGTTAGCTGTCTTGTCTTTGTTCAAATCTCCGTCTGAGACTTGAGACTTATGGAGCGTATGTACTTTGATTTTGATCTTTATCTTTGATTATTATTATTTATCTTACTTTACTTTCGAGATAAAACAGCATCAATATTTTCATTTCATTCAAATTACAATCATTCACATTCGCCGATGGGAAAGATCACATAAGTCGCAAAAACTCATATTTTTTTTATTAATCCAATATTCATATATTTTAATACACCATCTGACTAAAGCACATAATTCAAAGCTGTTCGCTTGAGAGTTCAAATTGAAGCAAACGGTTTTGACTTGTGTTTAGTCAGACGGTGTAATAGATAAATAATAGGTTAAATAGAAAGACATGAGTTTTTGTGGCTTATGTGCTTTAGTCTGCCAATACTAGCATTATACTTCATAGTAAGGGGAACAGATTAAAAACAAATTAAAGTTGTTCCAATACTGCAGATGTAATATTGGTGTTTCCAGAACCGTATGCAGGAGAGTCTGAAGCTGTTTGACTCCATCTGCAACAACAAGTGGTTCACAGACACCAGCATCATCCTGTTCCTCAACAAGAAGGATCTGTTCGAGGAGAAGATACGCAAGTCACCGCTCACCATATGCTTCCCTGAATACACAGGTGAATACTAATACCCTCCTATCCCCCTCCAAATAAGCGTAAAGCTTGTGCTAGGAGTGGGTACAACAATAGTGCAGGGTTCGAGCCCTGCGACCTTTCAGTTTTCAGTCCGCACCTTTAACTGTTGGGCTTTTGAGGCTTAAAAATGATGAATGCTCTCCAGGTTGAGAACAGGGGAATTTTCTTACATGCCTTTGTAGTATAGTACAAATCTTTTTGCATTTGAATACTGTTTTCAAACTTCTTTATACTTTCGACATTTGTGTCTGTATTTTTAAAACTTTTAAAAGCACTGCGATATTTTGAGATACATTTACCTAAATTGCTTTCCCACTAGCGAATTAACAATAAATAAGCTGCCTATCGAGAGTTTGAATTAATTTTTCCAGTACTTCGTACAGTTCACTTTATTGATCGAAGCCTATCTTGTCGTCCAGGTGCGCAAGAGTACGGCGAAGCGGCCGCGTACATCCAAGCCCAGTTTGAGGCCAAGAACAAATCCACCACCAAGGAGATCTACTGCCACATGACGTGCGCCACTGACACCAACAACATCCAGTTTGTGTTCGACGCCGTCACTGACGTCATCATCGCCAACAACCTGCGCGGCTGCGGCCTCTACTAGACACCCGCCCATACCGTACCGTACACCCCACCCCCGCGCTGTACACCCTCGACGCGCCCTAATGTAGGCGCTAACATGTTACTGGGATGTGGGGTCTTGTGACGCGACAGCCAATCGGAATCTTACGCTACGTCAACAATAGGGTATTTGACTGATTTTTTTTATTAATTTCCATTTATTTATATCTTAACTTCTCGGAAATGCTCGATTTAAAGCTCCCTGTTAGACAAAGGGAGCGCTACGTGCGTGTGACGTCATAAGCAATTAACTCCAAACACTTCATAAAAAATTTCGTTTAGAAAGACAGATTCTGGCTGATTTTGATTTGATATGTTACGTTCTCGATTTTAATTAATGAATATCAACATTTGGACAATGGTCAAATACCCTTTTAAAGTTATTCAGCGACAAAATTGGCTGCTCATACAACAGATGTAACAAAACGGCTTATTAACATTTGACGTTGCATGCTATGCGTGTTGCCAGTCAGGACACACCAATTCAAAGTGCTTTGTTCGGATGATAAAAGATGTGTCGTATTGCGACAGTTTGTTAATTCCATGTTCCGCGTTTAAAATTCACAGATTCCATAAGACAGACTACAACCTGTCCCAGCACAAAATGCATAGCACGGTTTTGGCTTGTAATCATAAGCCAAAATCATGTTTTCATCATTGTCCTATGGCAGATTGAAACACTGCAGTGCTAAGACAATACACTGTATCTTAAGATACAGTGTTTTATCATAACGGCGATAAATGAGTTCCTCGCACATGTTTACATATATTGGCATTTAAATATTTAAATTAAGTCTTAAAAATCCTGAGAAACTTCAAATGGAAGTACACTGTATCTCGTAAAACATAACGGTAAAAAAAAAAAAAAAAAAACAGAAAATCGCGATTTCTGAAAAATACTTGTTTTTTAGATACAGTATATTGTCATGGTACGGCAGAACATGTGGATTCCTATGGAATCTGTGATTTTGATCTTTTATCACGATCCAGATTGACTGTGTACAAGTCTTCATACATGAACTGGCATGGTTCTAGATCTAGAGGCATGAGCCTAAGTAGCGGAACATTGCACAAGCGTACGATTATAAAAACCTATAGCCAAGTATGGAAGGTAAAGTATGAAGTGATATGACAGCGAACCAATCACGCTTGTCATTACGTTGGTCATGCTTCTAGATCCCTGCCGATGTTTATACATTTTATATGATGATGTGCACACTACTTTGACGTTTGTTGACATTTTTAGTTCCCTCCGATTGGTTGTCTCACCACATTTTATTGCTACATCACAGTAATTACGTCTTGTTGTTGCGTCTGGCTTTTATTCACTGAACTAAGAATACAGGATAAACTGGCTTTTATTAATATTTTTTGGTTCATCAAATTAAATAGCCTCTAAAAGCAAAATATGCTCTTGATTGAGTTCGAGATTCATCTGGTGGTGCGAAACACATTTTATAAAAAACTTACCTTCAACTTAAAAAAAAATTAAATATATGTAACATGGTATGGCAGACGCAATGACATTACGGGTGTAAACACAAAAGTTCTGATTTTCATTTTATGAGAGAAAAATAACTGCCGATTATTGCATTCAAATTAAAAACGCTTACTAAATGATCTGGCCATTGGTAATCAGTTTACCATTGGTTCAGAAAGTCAGTTCTTAAACAAGCAATTTGAATAAAGATGTAAAGATGAACTTTTTTTTAAAATAATATTGGAGTAAGAGTTATTTTGTCATTTTAATGAACAAATCAATACAATTGCAACTTTTATGATTACCCAACAAGTTTTTAACCGAAGATAAATTATCCGTTGAATTCTTTTGCTATCCTTTTTTATACACAGGGTAAAGAGATTAGAAAAATATTAGTTAAATGAAACAAATTAATTGGGCTACCAAGTTCCAAAAACAATCTCTCGGCTCTTTCAAAGCATACCTCCTGATTAATGCAAATTAATTATCTTTCCTTGTCATACTTTTAACTAAAAATAGCTTATTCTGTTACATACAGTATCTTATTTACTAAATTGTCAGGTTTAAAAAAAAGGTGCCATCTTTTACACAATGTTCTGTGTGGAAAGGGATAGCATTACTTTCAGAACTGTCAATTTAGTTTAGTTTTCTACAACTCAGTTAGCGCGACTATTTAGGAAGCTCCTAAGCACTAAGAGATGTTTAAGTGTTATGGCGGGTACTCAATCACCTTATGGATTGGGGTATAGTAAGAGAAAACGACGTACAAGCTAATAATGTATAATTAAAATGTCGCCTCCAAACAAAGCGGTATAACGATCAAAACAAATGGAATACCCGACTAAAGGAGTATGTTATCAAAACTAAGTAATTGAAAAGGTCATTTTATATGTACAGCCAAGAAATGTTTCACCAGTTTTTTCTTAAATATTAATTAATTAATTCATCTCAAACCATCGCCTGTTCACTACTAAACGTAGAATAGCTCTCGAATAGAGCATAAATATTTTGAATGTAATTTTTTTTGTGTTGTTTTAGGTGGGAAACTAATTAAAAAAATTCTACTACTTATAGGTACATTGTCAGGATTGCAAGCTGGAATCTCAAGATATACTATTTCCAACTTTCACTAGCGATTTTCATAAACGTGTCTCATTAAAACATTTCATTCGAAGTTAACCGCGCCCTATTTCATTCTATTGCAACTAATTTCAATTCAATTCATTTTATAATTATGGCGATAAGTTCAATTCAATTTATTATTTATTCTTATTCAGTGGAATAAGAGACAGAACTAGGCTATCGCCTGTCACTGCTTACTCACAAACATCAGTATTAAAACAAAAATCTTATTTTTCAATATACTAACAGACTTTTGATCCTCATTTGTTTACAAATAACAAGTAGAATGTATTTAACATAAGACTTTTGCGAAATTGCAGCCGTAATTTTTCCCATTTTAATGCTCCTTTGTGGTTGATAATTACAAACGGTATTTAAGAACATTTAATATAATTGTGGAATTAAATTACAGATAAAAATTTAGAAACCAGGTGCGGGTGGAATTTTATGTTCATTGTCTGTACATATAAAATAGTCTAAATAATTCGTATCTTAGAATGTAAGTATTGTCACAATCGATCATTTTTTGAAGTTAATCGCTGCATTTTTATAATTTAGCTTTGTACGCTATGTTTGGACTCGACGTGAAAAGGTACCATTGGATCTTTTTCATATTTATCATAGGATGTATTTTTGTGGTCTTACAGATTTCTCTCCGCTCCACCTCTATTGTACTTGTTGACCGTGTACTCACAACCGCCATTGATATATAAAACATAAGATAGTCCCAAAAAGGAAATGTTAAGTTGCAAAGTCACATCTGTTACATTAAACATTCCCTATAAATAATATACATAGATACAATGGAACTTGTATCTTCGTTAACACACTATACAATACTTTATTAAATGTGGACATGTTTTCTTTGGTTTTGTATATCAATGGCCGCAGTGTACTAATGTCACATCTGTGCAGAGCGGTGCGAGCATCGTATGTATTTTAATGAGAAGTAAGCTTTTTGGATATACATGCGGGCTTATTTTGTAAAGTTTTGACATTTACCGACTCCCAGGGGGCTAGCCAGAATAGCGACATTGGGACAGCCAATCTGATGTAATTGCGATCATCACATCGACCGTTCCGTAGAACAAAGTCTCATCTGTTAAATTTACAACTTGAAATTTGAGCCTTAAAAGTCACATCTGCAAGGCTCAAATCTCAAGTTATGAATTTAGCAGATGAGACTTTGTTCTATGGAACGATCGACATGGTCACTGTCAAACATCAGTGGGCCTGTACTCGGTTGCAATCACAGATATTACAGGACAGACCCAGTAAAACTACTTTAAATCATGTCAAAAACTGCAATCCGCGAACTAAAAGTAGCACTTGTTCATTCCTGCTGTTATCGTGTTATTCGTAATATAAAATAGTTGGCTCGGCTTATAAAGTTAGCAAACAGTCCGTTAAAGTTTTCATGCGTTTTACTGAAGACATGACTATCGGAAGCGGTCACAACATGGCCGTCGCTTTCTACATGTTATGTCATACATGTACATGTGCTTCTTTATTACTCTACGTCGCGACTCGAAGTACCATACAAAACTCATGACAGGGACGTAAGTATCTCAACATGACAGCTTTATATTAGATAGAAGGCCGGGGGGTTTTTGAAGCCTTCTATTGTACCCCAAATAAAATCCGAAAAAACAAGATCGGCCACAAAAAAAGGGGGAGGGGAGGGGAGGGGGTTAAATGTCAAAATAATCTTAAGTCCCCTGATGTGCATTCAAGTTTCCGGGCGTTCAGTTATGTGCTATACATAAGCGGTGTGCAACTAGATCCAAATTTGTGTACCCCTCTGTATTATAAAGCATTTATTGTACTTTGTAGCTTATTGCAAGAAGTAAATGGGTAACAGAAGATCTGCTCAATACAACTAATGCCATACGCACTCACATCTACATGACCTACCTACCTGAACGTTGGGCGTAAACATCCGGAATCAGATCCGGAAGGGATTACCAATTTCTCAAAAAAAAAAAAAACTTAAGTATAATACCCTTAATTTCAACAGCTGTACTTTTAATGATGAAGACTTAATCGCCATGTTTTAGCAGTTTTCTTAATACATTTGAACAACTGTGGTACAATTTGTTTGTGATAAAAAAGGGCCTATCTACGTATCGCCACCCTTAATTTGGGGTTAAGAGCCTCAAGTTAGCAACACTACAGAAACTGAATCCGGAATTTCCGATGCGATGTAAAGGCGGCCTTAGGCTGACTACGTCTGTGAGTGCGAGTATTATTTCGCGATGTTTTGAGCGAATCTTCTGTTGTCCCTCTATTTTGGGTTGCGCCAAACTTTATGGGCGGTCGAACGTTACTGCAAATCACTGCATTATAAGCGAGATAATTGCGCGTTATAAATATATAACTTTTATCATTAATAATAGTCGTTTTTGAGACAATCTACAATCATAATAAAAGTAAACAGGCCGAGAAAATGGGATCTCATTTCTCTTTTTTTTATGTGTATGCGCAAATTCGACCGACCAAAAGTTTTGGTGCGAACTATTCCACATGGATATAACATTGCACTTGTCTTAGCTCAGTCGAAAAGTTTAGGTATCTAAAATAAAATAGTGTTCGATTCTAAATTTTGGTGCTAGGCATAAAGTTTTGTAATAAATGAAATTGGTTGTGTTTGCGGTCTAGTTGCGACACTGTCGAGTCGGACGGATTGTTTCACAAACACTGCATATTATATTCGCGAAGATCATTGACACTGCTGGAAAGTTGACTTAACTCAAAATTATGACACGTTCAATAATTATAATAGGTACTTGAATGGACTCTTAAGACAAAAAAAATTAGCAAAAGTAGCAAATACATAAGTGTAATCTTAAACACTAAGGGCCGATTTCATCAACGTAAAATAAGTCTTATCTGTACTTAAATTTGATATTTTGGCAGATTAGCAATACAAAAACTGTCAGAACGGCCAATTTATTCCAAAAACTGTTCTAATCTAAATGTTATTACATTTAGAAAATCATACCATCTCTAGTCATCTCTAGATTCTAGCGAATTTCACAGCGAGAGTTATTAAAAAATGATACTACTAAAAGCACTATTTTAAGAACCTATTCGTTTAGAGATTGTGTACACCAGAATAACGTCGAAAAATAACCACCTAAACCTCTACCAATTTACACAAAGCTCTTTTAAACAAAAGCTTTTTTAATTTTTAGTATTTTAAACAAAAATTTTATGACCGTTTTGTTTGAATATAAAAAGGTCAGTTTTGAGTTAGGTCACTTTTACTCTCGGCGTGTGATATGTGGTGACGTGAAACAAGACGTGCGTCTCGGACGCATGCGCTTATATACTCACTCTCTTACGGACCAAAAACAGAAAGGAACCAATATTTAGTGCAGAGCAGTAGTATGCATGAGTATGTTCACAGGCCTACTTTAACTAATACAAAATATCATTCCATTATTAGGTAATATCACTTACGATGAAAAATTATTTTTTTATAAACTTTTGAAAGCACAAACTGTAACCACTTCGTATTAAGGATATTCATTTTGCATTACGATACCTTCTAAGCTAAAGTGTATCCACGAACAAAGGAAATATTTTTTAAGTTAAGCGACATACTATGCACAAACTGTTTATTCCTACGAGAGAATTAGTTCGTTATGCCATATACAAGTATATATAGTTCTTTTGTGTTCATATTTTTTCTATATCACTTTTACAGTAACCTTAAGATAGCGTTATAAGATCTACTCGTGTATGCAATTATAAAAATCATGATAGGTATTTATTTTATTTAGCGTATTTATATTGAAAGGTGTATTTAAAAGTTTGAAGTATAATTTTATGATTAAGTGTAACCGAACATTGTCATGTAAGTGTTGGTGATTGTTTGGTGAGGTGGGTGGAAGCCAGTGGCCGCGAGTCAACCCGTGTCGCCATAGCCTGGGTTCTGTTACATTATGTGTAAGATATGTGAGTATATAAACTTGTATACACTCGCGAATTGGCGTAATCAAACATTATACATATATAAACTATATAACATAATTTATTATTAATACTAAAATTAAAGAAAAAATCTTACTTTAAGCGTTAGGACAGTAACTGTATCAATAAACATTAATTAATAATGCAATTAGACGGTAACCTTTACTATTATCATAGTTAGGTGATTTATTTTCATTTTGTGTTCTATATGAGATGTAAAAAAGCGATTACTTAAATGAGAATGTAACGCCTACTGTGACCCGCGGGCCACTCGAGCGCTCTCGAGCCTCGGCGTTGTGAAACCAAAGACGTCGCTCAGAAACGGCTTGTTGGAACATTGTATTGGAAGCTAGCGTAAGGTTGTCGGAAGCGACGCGCTCTCGCTCGGGATTCGCATCGAATGACAGTTTCGGCATTTGCGTCGATGTTTCGGGACCGTTCGCATCGTTTTATCGGCGACAGTGTTGTCGGACGTACCGACAACACGGCGACGATCGCGTCGCAGTGGTGCCACGAGTCGGACGCGTCGGCGACAATCGCGAGTGGAGAGTGGCCCGCGACCCGAGCGTTCGTCGCTCGCTTGTTGCTAGGTAGGTTTTTTACTGTTATATAACTATGTGTATGTAAACAGAACTAATAAATATAAAATTAGCGCAGTTCAACATTCAATCCCAAAACGTATAATTTAGGTAAGCTTCATACTACATTTAGAGGATCGGAGGTGTCGTGTCGTACTCGTACCGCCGCGTCCACGCCGCGGCTCGTTTGTTGCATTTTCATGTGTTCCTCCGCCGCTCACCATTAACTTGTATGCTTTAATATTTCGAGTGAATGTGATGTAAATTTTGTACACTGCCGCATTGTTTATTCGCTCGAATCACATATTTTAGTTTGTAAGGAACGTGACAGTGACAGTGTCGGTGTCGCGATTCGCAACGCGCTACAATACCTATGTAGGGTAGGTTCACAAAAATTGCGCACAAAATAATACACTGGCTTTGCCGCATTTAAACGCTCGCACGTTGCGCGGAGTGCGTCAGCGTTCGCAAGGTCAAAGTTCGGCCCAGTCACGTCACGTGGATAAGTGCGTAGGCTTCTTATTTGAAGACTGAAATTTTCGGCTCAAGGTTTATCGACTTAACGCGCTCAATAGATTTACATCGGGGAGTTCTATTAAGTATTGGAGAGTTAGCGCTCGTCGGGCCGGAATAGTTAGGTCTCCCGAAACGGTGTAAGCATGCATTTAGGGCTCTAAACGGATCGAAAGATTAAAGGGAATATTCAGTTGTAGTTATTGAATACGAGACGTTGAAATTTTCGTAATATAAGTCGTCGATATGTGTCATCACCGTGCTTCATTCATGTTTACCAAAGTTATAACTAACCTCACTATTTATACTGTATGTTCTTGATCGACTTTCGTCTGAGATCCGCGGTAAGGGCGGAGGGGCGACGCACGTATTGTAGGCGCGGCCCCGGCGTCGAATATTATAGTCATACGCGTACTGATGAATGTAAAATCTGATGGAATGTTTAGAGTTGATGACGAGACGCTGTAAAGCGTCGGGGCGCGCTAGGCGCCGTCGCGCCGCCGCGTCGCCTGCGACGTAAGACGCGCCGAGCGGTCCCAGTCTATGAACAACAAGCGTTTTATGAAAGTAAAATTTTTAGTCACTAGTGGGTAAATTTTGAATGTGATTCAATCTTATCTTTATTTTTCTATATCGAGTGACTTGTAACTTTATTTCTTTGAGTTCAGACTTACTTCTTTTTTGTAATGCATTTACTGAGAGCGAAGTATTTAACCAACGATGTAATTAAAAACAATACTTTCTCTTTTTTGTATCTCGTCTGCACTGGTATTTTTTATTGAATTTACTATAAATGTACTTTAAGTGTATAATTTTAAATAATTACTGAAAATGATTATATTCTAATTTTTATGTTCAAATAATTATGTTTGTTTTATTTAATTAACCTTTCCATCCTGTTCATTATCGATCATGAGAATATTTTGCAAGCATATCGGCTATCGATATTTAACTATTATTTAGCTCTCATACTCAAATAGATACTGTCAGCATAACTCATTACGTGGTAGGCTAAAAGAGCTAAGAAAAGCCAAACAGAAACCAAAGTAAAAAGGTTAGAGCGATTGAAGATTTTTGACATCCTATTGGCTTTTGTTTTTCGAAATAACGGTAACGCAATTCTAAAGGCTAAATCGCATGCGATTCACCTCGTCTGAACAGACGTTCTTGAAATTCGCTTTTACTATATTTATTGAAAAAGTGACCACTCAACTAAAAGATTCATTGAGGGATTTGCTGCAAGGCCTCTGTAGCTGTAGCAAATCGCTGCCATGCGCATGTTTTCGTCGGTGTTTCTGCAACATAGGCACTGGCCACTGATCTCTATATTTAATCTATAATTAACACTGGGCAGGTTGCTATGATTTCTTTTTGGCCTACTTGATTGGCGCCATTTTGGGGGCTGATTCTGTAACTCGGTGCCTAGTGCCTATCAACGACGATAGGCATTTTTTTGCATTGAAGGTTTGACGAGAAATGTCATTTACTAATGTATAAAAAATATATTTCAGTGGCTTTCATTTTTTGATAGGCGCTGAGTTACAAAATGAGGGGGTTGGAAGTTGGAATTGATTGATGCTGGTTAACAGTGAACAATGAATATAGTCATAACCATTTGGTATAAAATGTGGCTTTGCTCTGTAGTTTGTGTTGTGACAAGTTTCATTTGTTAAGTAGGTAGGTACCTCGAGTAGGTAGGTACCTAATCAATTTTAGTGGTTACATACTCTTTGTCAAGCTTCAACATTATCTGTAGTAATCTGTGGTTTCAACTTCCAAAAAAAAAAAAAAAAAGAATCAACTTTTCTGTTTTGATTTTCCAATAAATTTATTAATTTCGCTTATAATAAAAATGAAAGACGTGATCGATGTGATGGCTCTTCAAAGTAATAGACGCGAAAGACGACTAGCTGATTACCGGGGCGCCCCTGGGCACAGTTTAGCAACCAACTTCATTTTCGAATGCGGTATCAAACTTGGCTTGCAACCGGCCACCGTTGCTACAGCAGCGATATTCTACCACAAATTCTTTAAGGAAGCTGACAAAAACAATTATGACTGTTACGTGATATGTACGGCGTGTCTTTGTGCTGCTGGGAAGTCGAGAGATGAGCCAGTGAGGTTACGTGATGCAGTCAATGTTGCTCATAACTCTATCAACCGTGGAGCCGGTCCTTTGGAACTGGGTGAAGAGTATTGGTCATGGAGAGGTGCAGTGGCTCAAGCAGAACTCCTTGTGTTGCGATTACTCGGATTTAACTTGGACGCGCCTTCTCCACATAGATATTTGTTACACTATTTACGTTCGCTACAAGAATGGTTCCCCGCGTCGCAGTGGCGATCGGCCCCCATAGCTCGCACTGCCATGGCATTTTTACAAGATTTCCATCATTCACCCTCCATACTGGACTACAGAGCGCCTCACATTGCAGTTGCGTGCTTAACTCTGGCTTTACATGTACTTGGAGTGTCAGTACCACTGGCATCAACTTTAGATGACGATGCAGCATGGTATTCTGTAAGTAACTATGGTTTTTATTCTCTAACAAGGTAGCTCTTGATTACAAACTCACCTGGTGTTGCAGATGACTAAGATGGAAGCAGGTTTACTTATAAGCGGTAGGTACTGCAGTTTTAATAAACCCACACCCCAAAACAGTACCTTTGTTAAATCTTATCAATAATAAAAGTTCACTATCTAAATGTAATTACATAATATCCCCATCCCATCTTTAAATAATAGGATTAATAGGACTAGACTGGATTTAGGAAGGATCTATGCCATTCCTGTGTTTCAGAAATTATTAATAATAGCCATTGTTCCCGTCATGTTGAATTTCACTCCTATCGAACTATGACAGTGGCCAAATTCAATCAGGACATTAATTACTTATTCAGGCAAAATATAAACATCAAAACAATATTTTTGTGTTTGTATATCAACAATATTTTGTTTTTGTTTTAGGTATTCACAAAAGATTTACAAAAGGAGAAGAACTGGGAAATTATGGAGAAAATAATGCAGGTCTACAGTAAAGAACCTGAACCTATATAATATTTTTTTTTACTATTGACAATTGATAAGAATAATTCAATTTAAATAAAGGTGTTTGCCAACCAACCTTTTTGTTATATTTTATTTTGGTAGAAGTCTTAAACCCATTTTCACCAACCATACCTAAATCGTCCCCTAAGTTTTTACATAGGCAGCCTTTAATAATCCCTTACCCAATGTCATTTCAAACTTTAGGTGTTCCCTAAAGGTTTGTAAAAACAAAATTGACTGTAAGCGTCACCCAACTTAGCTTATGTAGCCCATATTTAGGGGACGTCAGTTAAAACTGGTATTAGTTTTTTTTTAAATATATAGACTAGCGCTTGGCTGTGATCACACCTGATGGTAAGTGGAGATGCAGCCTAAGATGCAACGCGCTTGCCTAGATTTACAAATAATTGTAGTTAGGGAAAAACGGAAGCCGGAAGGGCATTCCAAATTTAAGCGGTGCGTATCAGGAACGAGGAAGGAAAGCTTAGTGCGCGTCCTTGGGATTTCAACTACGTAGTTTTCATGATTTTAAATTATTATTAGATAGATTTAGGATTTGGGTGCCATGATGAACCTTGCATTTCGGTGCAAGCAATGTACCAATCTTCCAGAGATATGAATTCGAAAGTAAACACCATTTTAGATCTACAAACAAATATAATTCAGTTTTCTAACATTTTACGATACATCATTTTTATAAATGTACAGGGTAAGCTCATGACGTGGATAAAGCGGCACTAGTTTCGACCGGCTAGTGGCTACCAGATTTGGTGCAAGTAAAGAAATGAAGGCGGCAGCGCCGCTTTGATATGCTTTATTATGGGACAGGTACGACTTACGGCTAACATGAATGCAGACATTATGAAGTGCTCGACCAATGTGCTGTCAGGTTTACAAATCTACATTAGACACCAATGACTAGTAATTTAATTTATAAAAATTTACGCTACGTTTTAAGCGTATCAAATTTCAATTTTACATCGAATCGTCAGAAAAACTGCTCCCCTTTGCTTATAGGAGCCTGTTCCGGAAATTTCTGTGCGTCCCTTTGGAAGACAACAGAATTGCGTCACACTTGACTTGAGTATCCAACAAAATGTTTGTGCTTTTTATACCTAATAGGGTTCTGCGATAATCTTTTTATTTTACCTGATTATATTGTTGGCGAGCCAAATAGTTTTAATATTGTCAGTTTAACTCTAACACGATCAATGTAAGAATAGTCATGTTAAACCGCCATTTTCTATTTCTGTCTTACTTAAGGTAAGGCTCACATGAGCAGGACAGAAATAAGAAATGGCTTGATCGCATTATACATCTCCTTCCAATTTTGAAAAATGTAATGCTAACTCACTCTCACGTTTTAGGATCAATTTTTTTTCTATTTGGTATGCAAACTTTAGATTCCTTATCCATTAGGTTATTAACATCAGTATAAAGAGGAATATTAAATGTCTTAAATGCTATTATTACTATCAATCTAATTTAATATTACTGGTAGGCTGATCATATTTTCGAGAAAACGCGAACTGAATATTTGTGGAAGAATATGAGCTGTCAAGACACTTTCAGGCAATTTTGATCAATGAGAAAAGTGACAACCCACTCCTATTTCAGATATAATTATTAATGGAAATACGATGTTCTACCGGCATTATTAAATTACATCTAACTATTTAAATCTATTAATAAATAAATTCCACACTGACATAATTTCCGACATCCATGTAAACGACGCATTTTAAATGACAGTAATTATTGCACAATACTATGAGCTACTGGGTACCAATACATGGGGACACACAGTGGTATTAAAACGATGTACATAAGCCGTCCATCACCTGTACAGACAAAGTTATGAGTCCCAGCACATACGATACTTTTAAGATTTGCATTTGGTGATTTAACAGCTTTTCGAAATCTCAACGAAGCGAAAACTTAAGACGGCTTAACATTACGTTGTTTTCTGACTATCAGCAATGCCGCATATATTTTTTTTTAAAGACATTAGTCATACTGTATTTGACTAATATTCCCCTCTTCCCTCCAAATAAGCGTAAAGCTTTTTAGGAGCAGAAAAAATATATAATATGTATACGCTGAAGGCAATATGGCCTCAAAATAAGTAGGTATTAAATGCTGCACATTGTCCCCAATAAGCGATGTTTCAACGACGCGACTGTAGTAAAAACGTAGAAAAAGGATCGACTGTGCCGGGACCTTTTTACATGGAAATATGAATATGTATAGTAGGAAACCTCACATTTCACACACACCCACAAAACTATATATGAATATTTATATATAACAATATGCAAATTGTACCGATACAATTTGTAAAAATCAATAAATATTATGTATCTAAAAAAATCTACAATATAATCAGACCGGCTGATAATTTTAATACATAATCACTGCAAATGTGTTCACATTCAATAATCAATAATTATTAATTAATTGTTATATAATCAATTTAATAATAGTGTTCATAAATTCTTTTAGGTACAATTTGAACGTTAAACAATGGTGCACATAGTAACTCTAAAAAGACTTTACTTTTTATTTTATCAATCAAACCTAATTCAGTGTGAGATAATAATATATAATAATAAATAATGTATGAAATTGTAACACACATACGCCCCTTACAATAAATTACACTCATGTCCACATAGAAAAGGCAGTTTTCAAGTCAAAATACGAGATTAATATTAGGTTCAGTGAAGTTAACGGGTGTCCTGGCAGGAAATAGGCACTTAAAGTGAATCTATCGCGACGCAGAATTTCAAAAATAAAACTTTCATTTAAGAGAAGTTAATCTCGACTGCATCCCATTTAATCGAAGTTTCTTATTTGATTATTAGCCAATCATACTCAAAGATTTGTAGATATATTGCATGATTTGTGTGTTAATCTTGGAGCTTGTAGAACATGTGTAGGAACATAGAAACTACATAATTTAAGGATAATCCGACAAACCAGATCCAGATCTTATGCTGAGATCTATAGAGCGTGCTTTGACTCGGTTCAGACTCAAGATAGAGGTTAAAACGAGACACAAATATGCTCTAACATAAATCTGTCTCGTTTTAACTTTGTCTTGAGTCTGAGCTGAGTTTCAGCCTTAGTTCCTAGAGTGTCCAAAAAATGTTCACTCTGTTTGTTTATTATTCAAATAAGAATATGTATGGAGTGCACTCAAGAGACTTCTCTTAACAACAGAAATAAAGCGTTATACATAAACTTCGATATCAGCAACTGGGAATGTAATATAAGCTATAGTTGAGGAACGAAGCCCTGTCGCTTAAGAATACGTTAAGTTGCAAGCATCAAAATTATGGACGAATATCGGTATGAGACAGGTGCTAGCTCGGTTGTACACTATACTTATTTTACTTTTGTATTAAATCTCAAGTTAAACTTTTGACTAATGAGGCATATTACATTAGACCTTTCAATTTAATGATTGGGAGATTTGTGTGCAACCGAATCAACACCATTATGAGTTCGGAGATCGGGTGAACGGTATAGGTATAACAGTGAAAAATAAAATTAGTAACATCTCTCATTAATTAATGATAATATTTTAAATAAAATAAAACATTACAATCTTCTATGGCAACTGAAATAATTTGTACACATTTTTGTACACGTCATCAAACAATAAAAAAAAAACACCTCACCCCTCAGGACTCGACTAATACAATAAACTCCATAAATTTCCTAATCTACAAATATTTAAATTACAATTAGAAGTGTCAAAAACTAACTACTACATGTAAATATAGACTTATATATTATAGTGCTACATATGATTTTATGTATTCACCTACTTTGGCTGGATTTTACAAATGAAAGATGTGTCGATTATTTTTTTGTACTAATTTCAAATAATACTGGGGCGCTTTACCTGAGGGTGTGACTCTGTTCACAACACACACGTTTTTTGCAGGCATTTATCGAATACGACGTTTGTGTGGCGCACACATTTGCAAACATTGTTTGTACCGCAAAAGACACACTAGCTTTACAATCTTCAGAGCTCTCTCTAAGAAACTGGCAACCTCGTATTTTGTATGATGAAATGCAGATTCGACAACTTTCCACTGTTCTTCATACCCGCTGAGTTAGAGAATAGCCTCTCTGGGGCCTGATTCTGTAACTCAGTGCCAATCAAAAAATGAAAGCCACTGACATAATTATTTTTTATCCATTGAAGGTTTGAAGAGAAATGTCATTTACTATTTCATAGTAAACCTTCAATGTATAAAAAATATATGTCAGTGGCTTTCATTTTTTGATAGGCACTGAGTTACAGAATCAGGGGGCTGGTTAAATTATAATAGAAAATTATCTATGCACTTCGTCGGAATGCGATGTACCTCCCGCTTTCAACTTTCCGCGCTCGCCTCATTACATCAGAATTGTTTTCGCACTGTACTTAGAGCGCCGATATGACGTCATCGACGCCAGGTGCACAAACAATGTGACCGGGTTCTACACAATATGTGAACAAGTTTATACTCGAATGTATGCGCCGTGACGTCACCATCCGGTCAAATTCATCCTGCAAAGAACGTGTGTAAATTGCGTGAACGGGGTCTTGAAAAAACGTATCGGATGCGCTTCGGTTTAAGGAAGCCTTAGACGAAGGCGTGTTAAACAAATTTCGGAACACACCAACGCACACATTGACTGCTAAGCCTGAATTAATACGCACACAAACCAACTTTACAAAAAGTAATAAAATAACTGAAAAACGGAGTATCATAAATCGCCAATTAAGCCCGTTATAGACGTTGCCAAAGTTTAAATGCTAACAACTTTCATTTTTATTAACTGACTTTTTTTAATATTTGCATCACTGTGTAGTAGGTACCTGTAGCCAAGTCCTTTTGCACCATTGGCTGGAAGTGATCGCTAGATAACGATAAGGCCGCCAAAATTGTTCTTATGTTTAAAATAAAAGTATACATTCGTGAGGCAATTTCTGAACATAATTCTAAACAACTTTTGTTCACTGACTTTTTAAAATACTTAATACATTCGCATTTTTTTTTAATGCTAGTTATGACACATAAAAGTTGCCTGTACAAGGTTGTTGATATTTTAAAATTTTCCTTAAGATTCTTATTTATAATCGGAATGCCAAACTGCCATTTTTTGTTTCTGCCTTACTCATGTACTCTAAGCAAGACAGAAACAGAAAATGGCGGCTTAACTTGCACTCATTATACATGGATACATTTTACAAAGACCACTTTCAATAACCCCTAACGCATATACTACGCACTATAAATAGCTACGTCTATGACGGGCTTTACACACTGTACAGACAAAGAGTGACGTTCTATGGAAATTGTAGTTGCGTTGACGCATCGCGACAGAACAAATCCATAGACAATTATTCGCTTTTCCCCTACAACGAATTCTGACAGATAGATTATTATGATCTATCTGTCAGAATATGTAATTTTTTGTCTTTGTCTGTCAAAAATTCACGGTGGGGAGCGTACGTCTGGCGCGCAAAGGTAACTTCATACAAATTAATTAACGTGTATGGATGACGTCACGCGTTATCTGTCCAGGGTTATTTATGTTAGGTTAGTTTTCGCGCTCAGGTATGGTGTCACCAACAAACATGTTACTACGTTAACACACCTCAGATCTGGTCAAACAAAACAAACAATGCAAAAACACAAATGCTCCAAAACAGAAAAAATAAGCTAAAAATGTATCATTAAAATAAAAAAAAAGAATAACGTAAACAACTCTTTAACTATAATAAGAAAAAATAAATTATTATTAATAAAATAGGATATTTAATAATTTAATTGTCTGCAACACTGCAATTTATATCGAGACCCAAATCCGTCATAAAATTAATAAGCCCTCATCAAATTCGCAATGTCCCCCTCTAAAACTACAGTTTAATTAATTAAAGAAAAATAAAAATTTGGTATTTTAAAACCGATCGTAATACATTCTCAATATACATAATAATATAAATAGAAATATAAATTAATTATTATTATTATTATTAATGAAATAAATAAATAATTAGTAGGTTAGTGAAAAGATTTAATCTAATCACCGATTATCTAATCAGGGTATATTAATCTTGTATCATTTATAGAAAAAAGCTTGTCTCAATTTTCAATGGAAAATATTGGTAGTCAATTCATTTGTGCGCGCGGATATGGGTCATTTTATATGGCATTGATTTGTTCTTGGCTGTCCTAACCGGTAAAGAAGTGGTTTCTCGCAGAACAGCGCAAGCGACAGCACAGCGCATAGGACATTCTTACAAATGTTATCCTTACGTATGACATTTTCGATTGTAATAAATGAATATTCTCATTTTGACAAGTCAAATACCCAATTAAACAATGCTTTAGTGAAAAACCAAACTTGAGAACGTCGCAAGCGCTCGGCTACGTTGGCGGTTACGCGTTCCTGCGAAACCTTTTCTGCGATTTATTTACCCTTTAAGACAACTAAGGAAAAATAAATTGTATGATCATACAGTGTTTACACATACTCATGCCTGTTTTCACCAACCAGACCTAACCCATCCCCAAGTAGGAGTAAATACAATCCCTTACCCATTTTATTTTTACCGAGTCCCCTAAAGGTTCATTAAACGAAATTGACAGAAAGCGTCACCTAACTTAGCCTGTTAGGAAACGTTGTTGAAAACGGGCATAAATCACTGTGTCTATAAAAAATTCACGCACGCACTAATGATTTGAACTATCCGTACCTTAGTATGGCGGCAGAAGAATATTTCTAACATTAGTTACGACAGAGCGTCCAATAGTATTGCATTGTTGTTCTACCACTAGAAACCTTTAAATTGATAAAATTTTAACACCAAAATGCCTTTTCAGTACATATTATTTAGTTACGAGTAATAATTATTATTTAATCCTTCAATATTATGAAAGAAAGTGACCGTGGCTTTAGAAGATTAGATTTTAAACAATATTTTTGAGTCTAGCTGCCAAATGAAAAAGTCGAAATATATTTTATTTTGTTACAAGATCATATAAATTACGCTAATTTTTATTTCGAAAAGTTTTTATTTATGAATTTCCAAATTTGCGCGCGCTTGCTTTGACGGACCTATTGCGCCTGACATTAGCTGTTGGTCGGTGATCTGGCCGACTTTGTAAAGTGGTCAAAAATATCAAATCAAATAGTATAATAAACTTTCTAATTAAATCTCGGGCGAATTTTTCTTAGACCATGTGATATTTGTAATTAAAATTGTCTTAGGCTATTCTGAATGCTTTCCATTAATTATTCATTAACCAAAATTGGTTGATTTGATTCATTCAATTTCAGTTAAAAAACTTTAAATACTTAATTAATAATGAATTTTAATCATTTATATTTCTTTATATTTCGCCACGGCCGATATCTAGTCCAAGATAATGCACGGATATCTATATTTACATAGCTACTAAGGCATTTTATCTATCTAAAATAAGCGTATTATTGTTTTTAATGCAATATTATTGGACACTAGTTAAAACTTCCCCCCTTCCTTTACATCGTAATCTATTAGCTTAGCGGTTAAAATAACATGGCACTTTTTAAAATAATGTAATATGGTCGCACCTTTACAACTTAAGTGAAATAAAAAAAATTCAGTGTAAATTAGATTCCGAATCTAACAGTAACTTTAAAGATAAGTTATTGAGGTAAGCAATCGATTTAATAAGAGATCGAAATTAACATAAAATTTAAAAGTAAAGTGAAACTATCCTGTTCGTTATTTTCGAGCATCATTTAACACTTTTTTTTTTTGCTTTTTGAGATGGTTTAACAACTTAATCTCAAGAAAAGGTTCCTAAGTAGGCATAGGTAGAAAAGAGAATAAAAATAGTGGTTTTCGGATTTCAAATTTTTTCGAAATAAAAATTTGTATGGCAATGAAAAGCCCTAAATGACATAAGTAGAGGAAAATAGAGAGATAGCAGAAGCCCGGTTTCTAGCATTGTACAAACCAATCTTTTTGAGTGCTCCGAACCATGGTGTACTAAGCGAGCGTTCTGTTATCTGTTGCTATTAGGCCCGGTATCCACTCAAGCGGAGATGGGTGGAGAAGAACGGAGAAGATCGCGTAGTGGGTAGGGTGTTTGTACCAAAGAAGCAAGGAGACGTGTTCGTGACAAAGCGACACGGCTATATGAGAAAACCGCTCATATCTCTCACATCCGCTGCGTTCATCCCAAAGGGATAACGAGATATCTCGTCATTTAGCTTGATCTGTGTCCACTGTAGCTAGTAGTAGAATAGGAGACGTGGAAATAATCTTAAAACATCAGATTCGCCGTTCGGGCGACGCTTTGTTAAAGTTCTTGTTCTTAGACACTTGTGTATTTGATTTGTATAACATACTTAAAATGAACAAATTACTAATATAATTTGTAAGCTTAAAACTGTAATTCATTAAATAGGATATTATAAATATATTGCAATGCAATTGGGAATTAGTTGCAACAGTAAATATTATATCCTATTTTTTTACGAAACATTTTCTTCTCCACCCTTCTCCGCTCTAGTGTGTACCGGGTTTTAAAAGACTGGCGCGACCTAGTGAAGTGGGTTGGGGTCAGATTACTCGTGGAGGCGGGGGCGTGCGGCGGGTATGGTAGGGGGCGCTCATCGCACGTCGGTGAGGTTGGTCTTGTCGCCGAACAGCTTGACGAGCTGCTCCTCGTAGTCGTCAATGTTGCGCTTCATGATCTCCATGCATGGACCCAGCAGCCGCTCGAACGTCTCCACGTCTAGGACTGCGGAGAAGATAATACTTTTAAGCCTTGCCAACACACTGGCAAGATTAATGAATCTATTTTTAATGGGACAAAAGGTCCCATTTTAAATTTGTGAAATGCTAGTTAGTGTGTTGGTCACTTTTTTTTTTTCGGAGAACAGATAGATGGCCGCTGTAGGGTTAGCATGGGGAGGAGATAAAAGTTTTATCCCCCGATTTTATCCACTGACAAGTGATAAAATTATCTTTTCCCTATGCTAAAGCATGGCGACAGGGGAAAGGAAAAGTATATTCCTATAATCATTAATTGTGTTTTTTAAAGTTATTTTTTTACTCACTCTTACAATATTTATCTGTAATTTTTTTGAAAATCTATAATTGGCCATAAAATTGTTATTACTCTTTTAAGTTAATTATTGTTCAAATTCGCTGTTGATTTTCATAATATAAATAAATAAATAAATAAATAAATAAATAAAATAAATAAGAATATCTACTGTGGATATTATTTCCACCGTTTTGCTCATGCTCGACAGGTGGATAAAACTGAGCGAGTGCATAAATGCCCGCCCATGCTAGCTATGCTGGGGTTGTAAGGTACAGAGTGTATACCGCGTCTCGGCAAACGGAGCGTAGGGCGCCTCGCGGTTAGATGGAGTAATGACATCTAGAAAGTGGTGGGCATATCAATTTATATGAGTTTATGTTAAAAACAACCTAAACTTATACTCACATGCGACCTTGGTGGGTCCAACGGCGTAAGCAGAAGCTGCACGCGGCTTGTGGGTGACCAGAGCCAGCTCGCCAAAATAACCACCCTTTCCTGGAATAATCAGCCCAAAATGGGGATGTTATTCATTGGGATAATTTTGATTTTCTGCTAGGAAATTGTCTATTCATATTCATTTATTGATTGCATTCCAATATGTTTTTACAATGATTCTTAGAACTATTTAGAGACCATTTTTTTTCTTCTTCTGCTTCAAATATTTGGTTAGTAGAGAAACGGGCGCCGAGTTATTCATTAAGAAAGTAATTTATTTTCTAGTAGGCTTTATTTATTAGAATTTTTTTTAAGGAGTTGATAAACGCCGTATCATTGTATTTCGCTAATGCGTAACGCGTAAATTTACACGACAATAAAGGCATAAAGCCGATGGGGCCAATATTTTAATGCGTAAATGTGTACTGAATTGAATGAATTTTAGACACGATACCTAGGATGGCGGTTTTTTTTGACACATCAAAGGATTTTAACGCGTTGAATAACGTACCAAACTTTATTGGCTACATAAGTGTGGTCTCATTCTGTGAAGCACATGCGCTGTGCGGACGTAGCGACTACTTCTATCTCCATTTTGAATGTGATTTTGAACACGGACGACAGAGCAGATCACTATTACTCCAGTTAACGCACTAATTCATGAAAAATTACTGTTGGCAGTATCTTTTCTGTTAATGTAGCAACCTGTTTAACGCGTTATTTTTTAACGCCCTAATACTAACATTAATGCAGATCGAGACGTAGCATAATAGATACTGACAAAGTAAGAAGTCAAAATCAACGAATGACAAGTCACCTAGGCGCTTGATCTCGTGCTCGTTGCCGTCGTCGCGCGCGATGCGGATGCTGACGGAGCCGTCTTCCACGAAGTACATGCCGTCGGCCGTGTCGCCCTGCCGGATGATCAGCTCGCCGTCGATCAGCGTGCGCGGCAGTGAGCAATGAATGACAAGTTACCTAGGCGCTTGATCTCGTGCTCGTTGCCGTCGTCGCGTGCGATGCGGATGCTGACGGAGCCGTCTTCCACGAAGTACATGCCGTCGGCCGTGTCGCCCTGCCGGATGATCAGCTCGCCGTCGATCAGCGTGCGCGGCAGTGAGCAATGAATGACAAGTTACCTAGGCGCTTGATCTCGTGCTCGTTGCCGTCGTCGCGCGCGATGCGGATGCTGACGGAGCCGTCTTCCACGAAGTACATGCCGTCGGCCGTGTCGCCCTGCCGGATGATCAGCTCGCCGTCGATCAGCGTGCGCGGCAGTGAGCAATGAATGACAAGTTACCTAGGCGCTTGATCTCGTGCTCGTTGCCGTCGTCGCGCGCGATGCGGATGCTGACGGAGCCGTCTTCCACGAAGTACATGCCGTCGGCCGTGTCGCCCTGCCGGATGATCAGCTCGCCGTCGATCAGCGTGCGCGGCAGTGAGCAATGAATGACAAGTTACCTAGGCGCTTGATCTCGTGCTCGTTGCCGTCGTCGCGCGCGATGCGGATGCTGACGGAGCCGTCTTCCACGAAGTACATGCCGTCGGCCGTGTCGCCCTGCCGGATGATCAGCTCGCCGTCGATCAGCGTGCGCGGCAGTGAGCAATGAATGACAAGTTACCTAGGCGCTTGATCTCGTGCTCGTTGCCGTCGTCGCGCGCGATGCGGATGCTGACGGAGCCGTCTTCCACGAAGTACATGCCGTCGGCCGTGTCGCCCTGCCGGATGATCAGCTCGCCGTCGATCAGCGTGCGCGGCAGTGAGCAATGAATGACAAGTTACCTAGGCGCTTGATCTCGTGCTCGTTGCCGTCGTCGCGCGCGATGCGGATGCTGACGGAGCCGTCTTCCACGAAGTACATGCCGTCG
Source organism: Hipparchia sbordonii (assembly GCA_038048805.1). NCBI lineage: Eukaryota > Metazoa > Arthropoda > Insecta > Lepidoptera > Nymphalidae > Hipparchia > Hipparchia sbordonii. Next base: position 4,794,441 of record CM076113.1, read on the forward strand.
GCCGTGTCGCCCTGCCGGATGATCAGCTCGCCGTCGATCAGCGTGCGCGGCAGTGAGCAATGAATGACAAGTTACCTAGGCGCTTGATCTCGTGCTCGTTGCCGTCGTCGCGCGCGATGCGGATGCTGACGGAGCCGTCTTCCACGAAGTACATGCCGTCGGCCGTGTCGCCCTGCCGGATGATCAGCTCGCCGTCGATCAGCGTGCGCGGCAGTGAGCAATGAATGACAAGTTACCTAGGCGCTTGATCTCGTGCTCGTTGCCGTCGTCGCGCGCGATGCGGATGCTGACGGAGCCGTCTTCCACGAAGTACATGCCGTCGGCCGTGTCGCCCTGCCGGATGATCAGCTCGCCGTCGATCAGCGTGCGCGGCAGTGAGCAATGAATGACAAGTTACCTAGGCGCTTGATCTCGTGCTCGTTGCCGTCGTCGCGCGCGATGCGGATGCTGACGGAGCCGTCTTCCACGAAGTACATGCCGTCGGCCGTGTCGCCCTGCCGGATGATCAGCTCGCCGTCGATCAGCGTGCGCGGCAGTGAGCAATGAATGACAAGTTACCTAGGCGCTTGATCTCGTGCTCGTTGCCGTCGTCGCGTGCGATGCGGATGCTGACGGAGCCGTCTTCCACGAAGTACATGCCGTCGGCCGTGTCGCCCTGCCGGATGATCAGCTCGCCGTCGATCAGCGTGCGCGGCAGTGAGCAATGAATGACAAGTTACCTAGGCGCTTGATCTCGTGCTCGTTGCCGTCGTCGCGCGCGATGCGGATGCTGACGGAGCCGTCTTCCACGAAGTACATGCCGTCGGCCGTGTCGCCCTGCCGGATGATCAGCTCGCCGTCGATCAGCGTGCGCGGCAGTGAGCAATGAATGACAAGTTACCTAGGCGCTTGATCTCGTGCTCGTTGCCGTCGTCGCGCGCGATGCGGATGCTGACGGAGCCGTCTTCCACGAAGTACATGCCGTCGGCCGTGTCGCCCTGCCGGATGATCAGCTCGCCGTCGATCAGCGTGCGCGGCAGTGAGCAATGAATGACAAGTTACCTAGGCGCTTGATCTCGTGCTCGTTGCCGTCGTCGCGCGCGATGCGGATGCTGACGGAGCCGTCTTCCACGAAGTACATGCCGTCGGCCGTGTCGCCCTGCCGGATGATCAGCTCGCCGTCGATCAGCGTGCGCGGCAGTGAGCAATGAATGACAAGTTACCTAGGCGCTTGATCTCGTGCTCGTTGCCGTCGTCGCGCGCGATGCGGATGCTGACGGAGCCGTCTTCCACGAAGTACATGCCGTCGGCCGTGTCGCCCTGCCGGATGATCAGCTCGCCGTCGATCAGCGTGCGCGGCAGCAGCGCGTCCGCGAGGTTGGCGCGCTCGTACGACTGTTACACGCACACGTTACATACAAAATTGAGAGTAATGTTTTTTTCATTACATACAAAAGTATCTAATGAGAAAAAGTGATTCTCCCGATTGTGAAGTATGTGGCGAAGTAGAAGATGTTTCACACTTGCTATTGGCATGTGTTCGGAACCACAATTTGAGAGAAACACTAATGTATGAACTAAATTTAAATTTTATGAATACTGGTATTTTTAATTCTATTTTTAGCAATCCATTGAGTAATTCGGCTGTTAAAGTATATAGATTTGTTAGTGATTCTCTCAAATTGATATAGTTATATAGGTATTTCATTTTGTATATATTAATTGTATTATTATAATTGTAATATTTTGTGAGTATCGATGGGGCTGACATGAAGGTCACCTTCAAAAGTCCCTTATTAAAAATGAGAATAAAAAAAAACTTAATGTTTACAAGCCTCAATAGCGCAACGGTTAAAGGTGCGGACTCAAAACTGAAAGGTCGCAGGTTCGAATCCCACCCGTTGCACTATTGTCGTACCCACTCCTAGCACAAGCTTTCCGCTTATTTGGAGGGATAGGAGGATATTAGTCAACTTCAGTTTGGCTAATATTGTTTTAAAAAAAAAAAATTGGAATTGACAAATAAATGGAATATGTGCAAAGGCGATCGGTTTGTCTGGTGGGAGACTTTGGCCATAGCTAGTCAAAACCCTACCGTCAAAGACGTGCCCCCAAGCGATTCAGCGTTCCAGCAGGATGGCGTGTAGAAACCAAATAAGGGTATGGGTTGAATCTACACTGCCATACCCCTTCCAAGTTAGCTCGCTATCATCTTAGACTGCATCGTCACTTAACATCAGGTGAGATCGCAGTCAAGGACTATCTGTCATCGAATAAAAAAAAGGATGCGATCGCGGACAGAAGCTTGTAAAAAATATATTAGTAGGTAAGTGGAGCTAGATGCTATTAACAGATTAATAAATTAAATTATTCTCATTTCTCTTTTCATCTCAACAGAGCGTCTGGACTGTGGAGGCGCCAGGCTGTGACGCGGGTCTAGACATTAATGTTCATCCCACAAAGCCTTAAAGCTAATACTTCGTGTATTATAATTAAGGAGACTTTTTCTGTATTGATTCAGATGTAACGTTCTTGATACACTTAATTTCTGATAACTAATGAGTAAGAATAATATCTTCATCACTACATAGTATATAACCTCCTCTTTTTTGGAAGTCGGTTAAAAACAAAGTCGCTTTCTCTGTCTCTATTTCCCTATGTACGCTTAAATCTTTAAAACTACGCAACGGATTTTGATGCGGTTTTTTTAATAGATAGAGTGATTGAAGAGGAAGGTTTATATGTATAATAACATCCATTAACAGTGAATGACATAGGCTATATATTTTATACCCGTAGCGGGCCGCTAGTACAATATATAAAATGAAATGAGAACATTTTGTAAGTAGCTCCTGGAACCCCCCAATTTGCTTAAATGCACAAACTTAAAAGTCAGAGGTCCCCCCCAGGCGACCCCCTGACCGCAGTACCTACTAACTATCAGTGAGTATTTCACATAGTTAAGTTTTATTTATAACTCGTGCAAGAGTTAATGAATTTCGTCAGGTAGGTACCCCACACGAACAACACCTTTCAAGTAAATCGCGTGATATAATTGTAGAAAAATGCAAATCATGCAGGCACCTCATCTATTTATACACCGTATCACCAACTGGCAAAGGTATTGCTGACGTCAGCGACGAATGACAGAAGACTAGAAGGCCAAGCTGCCAACGTCATATGTGTGAATATAAACAAATTATATTTCGTGTATTAGCTTTCTTACTTGTAAAGAAAACGATAACTAAATAATAGGTATAGTTCTTTCAATTTATAAAGGCACGTGGCTCGTGTTTGTGTTTGTGTCGTATCTGTATAAGTATGAGCGAGAGCTTTCTCGCGCCTGACCGCTCCCACCTAGGCTCCGGACAGGCACGCACACTTACGCAATGAGCATGTACACGACGTAACCACAAGTAAAGCTCACGCGCCCTCGTGAATTACAATAAAAAAACTGTACCTAACTAAATAAGGCCAAACCAAAAGAACAGACACTGAAAAAACTCCCGAGTTTTTTTTTAAGCCACTGGGAAATGCATAAAAAAGCACTCGCCCTACGTACCTACTTACAAACCGCCATTTACGACACGCAGTAGGTGCTTCACGTGTAGGTATCAGCGTTCATTACGTGCTCAAAAACTATACATGGATAGCCCATAAGTGACATTTGTAATTTAATTACAGACATGTGTATCATATTCACAAAGTTTTCGTTAATATATGTCCCTTACACCCTAAGGTACTTACTACTAAAACTAACTTAATCAGCATTAATTCGTCAGATGATTTATTTAGATTGAAGCTTCAATAACTTAACTGTAACGAAGCGGCTGAAAGTTTGTGAGGTCGAAGTTCAAGTTCAAGGCGAAAATAACCCTCGTAAACCTTTGTATCGCACGGGAAAAGGAGAAAGTAAGTGATATCCGAAATTAACAATATTCTTTGGGTATACCCGTTTGAACTTTAAGATAGACAATAGGGCCGAAGATCACTAGATATTTGTTTCAAAAAAACTTCCTATTATATTCCTATTGTAAGAATGTGTCGCCCATATAATGAAATTGCCAAAGACATATAAATATTTTTGATTTGAGATTTCCGTTGTCTAAATATATAAAAGGCAAAGGTGACTGACTGACTGACTGATCTATCAACGCACAGCTCTAACCACTTTGGCATACAGGTAGCTATTAGGACGTAGGCATCCGCTAAGAAAGAATTTTTAAAAATTTCAACCCCAAGAGGGTTAAATAGAGGTTTAAAAAATCGAACCTAACGTGAGCGAAGCCGCGAGTTAAAGCTTGTTCTTTGATAAAATAAGTAAAATATACTCGTAAAGTAAAATATAGTTTATACATATTTGCATGATAACGCGTGCCTGATTTTTCTTGTTTTTTTTTTTAAATCTTATTTAGGTATGCTGCGCGACCCTGTGGGATTGCAATAAGATTTAAACGTAATTTAATTAAGACTTTAGGTTAGATATCATTGTAATCTGTTTGGTTTGCCTAAATAAATACATAAACGCAATTTTGTGCCAAAACATTAGTCTAACAGGTATGTAATTAACAAAAAAAAAACAAACACGCAAAATGTGCAGTTATGTCATAAATAATATGTCTTCGGCATATTATTTTTGGAAACTATATTAGCGGTAATGGTTTTCGTATAGTAACTGACGTGTGCGTACTTGACATTAAAAAACTTCAAGGCGATTTGTAATGGGGAGCGACAGCTGTAATGATTTTCTGACATTTTCGCCGTACTACCTACATAGTATATTATAATATATCTCATAACAGAATATGTAGGTATGTCTATTATGTAGTGGTGGGTGGGTAGTGAGAACAATGCTGTGTTGTATTTCAAATATTTGATTACATAAAACAAAGCCACTGGATAAAAGCGGGATTAAACTGAATTCGAAATCCCAATCAAAAGCCTCAATAGCCCAACGCTTAATGCGGATTGAAAAACTGAAAGGTCGCAGGTTCGAACCCCACCCGTTGCACTATTGTCGTACCCACTCCTAGCACAAGCTTTCCGCTTATTTAGAAGGGTTATTATTCAAACTCAACTTGGCTGATATTCTAAAAAATAAAATTCAAAATTATTATTTCATGTAGGCTCTTATGATATCATACGTCGAGACTCTACCATCGGTTCGGAACGCCAAACAAACAAAGCCTCCCACCAGACCAGACCAGAGACGATTCAGAAATTATAAATTCCCGATTTGCTCCCGCCGGGAATCGAACCCGAGACCTCCCAGTTATAAGACCACAGCACTTACCACTGCGCCCGGGAGGTCGTTAAAAGCTTTTATGTGAACAAAATCAATATGACAGCTGTTACATCCGATTTCCTATGTTTTGTTTAATTACAAGATTATTATTAGGCGTTAACAAAGATGGAAAACAAAGATTTTGACGACCTCCCTGGCGCAGTGGTGAGCGCTGTGGTCTTATAACGGGAGGTCTCGGGTTCGATTCGCGGCGGGGGCAATTTAGTAATTTATTATTTCTAAATTGTCTCTGGTCTGGTCTGGTGGGAGGCTTTGGCCGTGGCTAGTTACCACCCTGCCGTCAAAAAAAAAAAACGTGCCGCCAAGCGATTTAGCGTTCCGGCACGATGGCGTGTAGAAACCGATTAGGGGTATGGGTTTAATTTACACTGCTATACCCCTTCCAAGTTAGCCCGCTAACATCTTAGACTGCATCGTCACTTACCATCAGGTGAGATCGCAGTCAAGGGCTATCTTGTCATAGAATAAAAAAAAAAGCAATAAATGACCAGCTAATCAGTGCTTTAAATAAGCATTAAGTCATATATGGAGATAAAGGCCGTGTTTTAATGCTTTACGCGCTTGTAGATCCATTTCATAATTTCCGATAATAGCACAATAGATAGGTGACGTCACGCGTTGCTTGGGCAACCTTATCAAGATATTACGCGTTCTTATTATATCTACACGTGAGACTGACCAATCCTATAAATTATACGTCAATATTATGTAACTTTTACACAATACCGACTAATCAGCCCTGGTAGCATGGGGGGGGAGAAATTTTATCCCCGGGATAAGGATAAAACGTTTATCCCCTAGCTTAGCTTTATCCACCCGTCGAGCATGGGCACAGCGGTGGAAATAACACTCAGTGGATAACTTATAGAAATATACATCGCCTTCTCCTCTTGTCGCCATGCTTTAGCATAGGGAAAAGATAATTTTATCCCCTGTCAGTGGATAAAACTTTTATCTCCTGCCCATGCTACCAGTGCTGAACTATGTACTGCAAGTTGCAAATGGACGTAGATACGCAATAATGAGTCAACCCACACAACTTATCTATTGAAAAGTCAACTTTATTATTTTACATTATGTATGTATTTAATTTGACAAATGTTTGTGGGTTGAAACGTTATTGCGTATCTGCGTCCAAATAAACAGTCACACAAGCTATAATTTAAGAAAAATTAAACCGACTTCAATTTATCGAAATAAAGAATAACTAAAGAGGCAAAAGTGGCCGTATAATTTAAAACTACTGACATTTTTTCTGTCAAATACTTTCGACAAATCACTCAGATAAGATAGAGTCCATGTAAATAATAAAATCAAAGAGTTCATGTAAACAATTTGAAGTCTCAATAGCCCAACGGTTAAAGGTGAACGGTAAAAACTGAAAACTGAACAGTCGCAGGTTCGAATGCCACCCGTTGCACTATTGTCGTACCCACTCCTAGCACAAGCTTTTTGCTTATTTGGAGGGGATAGGAGCATATTAGTCAACTTCAGCTTGGCATTGTTCTTTATGAAAAAAAACTTTAACCAGAGTTCATGTCCTATACTCTGCCCTCGTAATTGAAAACACAGTAATTTAAAGGTAACTTGTATTTAACTTACTGTGTTTTCAATTACGAGGGCAGTACTGTATTCCTTAGAAAATAGTTGTGTCCAGTATATGCGTATGGAGGTCATTTATCAAATAAGTACCACGTGAAAACCAGTTTACGAAGCTTATGATAGATCGCGGAACAGTTTCGAACGGCTAGAAGCATATGGCGCCCCAGTTTTTCACACACGATCGAATTTTTAGTTCAAACTTCGGTAAATACGCATGACCAGTAAGGTTAGTATAAGATTTAATTCGATTGATCGTATTCGTATACGATGACATTAGTGTCAAAGTAAAATGAATCTTAACAGTATTGATTTAAAGCCACAAATTCGGGCAACCGTTTTTAGTTTGGAGCGTATCCGTATACGTAAAAGTATAAGAATGCATACACGAAGTTGAGCTCTAATTCAATATGATTATGGTCCATTTTACTATGACGTTAAAGTCATCGAATACGATTACGGTCGATCGCATTAAACTTATACTAACCCTACAGCTATGAGTTTGAATCGAACTACATAGCACTAACCAATATATCGTCGTTGAAAATTTAATATCTCCTATGTGATAAGAGCGTATCTATCATTATCATAGAAAAACAAAAAATCTTTATGGAAAAACTATGTATGTAAATATTTTTCAAAATGATAAATATGTCACTCAAATATAAATATTCACAGTGAGAGTTTTTGCAGTCAGTAAACCTTTGAAAATGCTTTTCAACTATTTATGAAACCTTTCGACCATAAATTTGCAACGACGATATTTTGGATACATTGCCACACAAGTGATCCAAGTGACATTTTATTTTATAAGTTTCGAGATTTTGAGGTAAACGCGCCAAACTATTAATTCAAATCTCATGCGCACACAAGTAGATCTTTGAAAATTTCACTAGGTTACAATGCAGTTAGAATGATGAAATGTTCTTCAAAAACCTTTTTGAACCTTTTTTTTTGTTTTGTTTGGTGGGAGGCTTTCGCCGTGGCTAGTTACCACTTACCACCCTACCGTCAAAGACGTGCCGCCAAGCGATTTAGCGTTCCGGTACGATGGCGTGTAGAAACCGATTAGGGGTATGGATTAAATGTAAACTGTCATACTCCTTCCAAGTTAGCCCGCTACCATCTTAGACTGCATCGTCACTTAACATCAGGTGAGATCGCAGTCAAGGACTATCTTATCATCGAATAAAAAAAAACCTTACATATTATAGTGATCCTAAGAAAGCGCATATAACTGGATTTTGACCAAAATGTCATTTGGATCACTTATGTTCCAAGGTAATCCATATGTACACTGACATAGTAACTACGTACGCACTTGTACAAATATAAGGGTCCTTGTACTTGTATCCCACGCTTTGTTACTTCATGTTACTTTTATGTACCTAATAATTGGCATTCCAACGTTTGGGTATATAGTATCTTACAAACTTAATATATTTTTGTTAATTTATATGTATGCTGAGCAAACGTGTAGGCAGGTCACCTGATGTTAAGTGATTACCGCCGCTCCTGAACATTTGTAGCATCAGATCCACTATCTGTTGAAACGAGCTAGACTAGATTTGATTTATTTATTTACTAGCTTTTGCCCACGTCTTCGCTCACGTCAAGTTCGATTATTCAAACCACTATTTTACCTCCCTAGTGGTTGAATTTTCAAAAATCCAATCCAAAAGTCATAATAGCTATCTGTATGCCAAACAGCCCGATCCGTACAGTGGTTTCTGCTGTACGTTGATAGATCAGTCAGTCACTTTTTTTAGAAAGGCTAACAAAAAAGAAATTGAAGTATTTCTATGGACATGATTTATTCTGTGAATTTGTGATCATCTGGGGATGTGGCAATCTGACAAACTATTAAAAAACCAATAACACTTGTCGAAACATAAACGTATGGCAAATATAAAATTATTACCTACTCATATTGGCCATTAATAATTCTATTTTCGACCATAATTTCTATTTACGTGCTAAAATACATTAACGTACAAAGCCCGTGCCAATTCTCTGCCGAATAAATTGGGCTATACCGACCGTTAGTCGAGTCTGTAAGTGTACTTAATGTAAAGATATACATCATGTTGAGCTTTCTAATAAAAATTTGTAAGTTACGATTACATGCCACAGAAAATCTCTGCGAATCAGCGGTTAGGTTGTGGTTTTATAACTGGAAGGTCGGATTCCCTGTTGGTCGTGAATTGCTACCATAAAGGCGAAAGTTCGAAAGTTTTTATATAGTGTGCGTGTGTGTGTGTGTGTGTGTGTGTGTGTGTGTTTGTTACTCCTTCACGCCACAACCAATGAACCGATTCGGCTGAGGTATCTCCATTGAGATACCCAGAATTAACATATAGGCTACATTTTATTTCAGACAGTTAAAGACTTCGCACAGGAATTAAAAATGTTAATCTATGCGAACGAAGGCGCGGGCGATGTAGTATAAAAAAAATTCATGGTAATGAACAGGCGTACCTACCTTTAACAGTTGCTAAAAAAATGATTGAAAAAAAGTAGATTCATATCACTAATTTCGTGACTGATTTGTGGTTCCACTTGGCTGTAGTGTAATGGTCAACACATTCAGGGCGCGATTCCCAAGAGCTTGTGGCTGTGGCTTCGAATGCCGCCGGCCTCGGAATTTTTGATATGAATTTAACAAGTTAACTGTCCAGTCAACAAACACAATAGTTAAACAATAACCATGTTCACATGTGATTCATGGGACCTGGAAAGGGTTAAAAATGTATTGGTACCTGTAGCGCCTTGAGCATGGGCACTTTGTCCAGCAGCTCCTCGTACAGCTTGCGCTTCTTGAAGGCGCTCTTCAGCAGGATGCGGCGGAAGGTGTGGCGGTCCATGGCCCACAGCGCGCCCGCCGACTGCGCGCGCACGGACGCGGCGCGCGGCATGTTGTACATCAGCGCCAGCTCGCCGAACGAGCCGGAGCCCTCGTACGTGTGGACCACCTGGGGTACAGATTCATTCATTCATCAGCAACCCGTCAACGGCTCACTACTGAGCGCAGGTCTCGTCTCAGAGAAGGGTATAAATACGAGAGATGGATTGGATTGGATGGATTGGATGGATGATTGACTACCAAACAACCATCCACGCCGCAGCAACTAAACACACGCAGTGGTGAGCGCTGAGGTCTTATAAAAACATGGAGAAATTGAAGCGGGGATAGCCTAGTGAAATGGTGATAGCCTAGTGAAACGGGGATAGCCTAGTGAACCGGTGATAGCCCAGTGAACCGGTGATAGTCTAGTGAAGCGGGGACAGCCTAGTGAAACGGTGATACCCTAGTGAAACAGGGATAGCCTAGTGAAACAGTGATAGCCTAGTGAACCGGTGATAGCCTAGTGAAGCGGGGACAGCCTAGTTAGTGGTTAAGACTTCTGCCTCCTTTTCGTGGCATCTGAAGTTCGACCCCTTGTACGCAAATGAAAATTTTAAAAGTAAAGAAATGACGGAAATATCACCAAAGTTGGAAATTTTTGCGCATTATAATGGTCGCACAATTGGTCGCATAGTGCGGCATGTGACGTCACGCGTACATTTTCCATTCTGCCGAGCGTCGCACGTGGTGCATTTTTAGGGTTCCGTACCCAAAGGGTAACCAGCGGGACTATTAAGCCTCCGCTGTCCGTCTGTCTGTCTGTCAGCGGGCTGTATCTCAGTAGACAGTTGTCACAGAATGTGTATTTTTTTTGCCGCTTTAACAATAAATAATAAAAATAAATTAAAAATTAAAGAGTGCTCCCCTATTAGAAACGTGTTTTTTCGGCGTTTTTTTTCGTACGGAACCCTTCGCCTGCGAGTCCGACTCGCATTTGACTTGTTATTTTATCACACAGCTGCAGAACGCAAAATGGTAGCGTGACGTCACATATATAACAGAGCCACCGGCCACCCTCATTTCACGCTAAAATTTACAACTTTGATGATTTACATACATTTCAACACTTTTGTACATGTTATCCATTTGAAAGGAAACGATACTTCTCCATTATTGCACCACGTTCACCAAGAAACTAAGAAATATCGATAAAATTCATGACGTATTATCACAATACTGACACCGAAAGTCACGATGTCATTACGTCTTCCCACCCTATAGGTTTGTTTGCATGTCTAGTCACGCAGTGGTTGGTGGCGGAACGTTAATTACGTCACATGTAAACAGTGAGGCATATCCATTAACTGTGACGTAGACATAGAAGACACTATCACTATTAGATGTAACTACGTCGTAACTCTGGGAACCTATTGTTCCTAGTCCAAACTTGTACACACATTTGACAGCGAAAACAAATAGAATTTTGTTTTGATTTTAAAGTTTTGCCATACATAATAATATCTTTATCATTTTTAGTTTTCTGTACCCGAAGGATAACCAATGGGACCCTATTAGTACAACAAATAATAAACAAAAATAAATTAAAAAATTAAAGAGGGTTCGGCACCCCTACTAGAAACGTGTTTTCTTGGCGTTTTTTTGGTACGGAACCCTTCGTATTAAGGTCCGACTCGCATTTGACCGGTTATTTTCATTTTTCCAGATTTCCAATTTTTGAAAGTTAGCAGCATTTATAGCACTTTCAAAGTTTTCCTTTGATCCATCATCGTAGGAATAGGTTATAGTCAAGGACTAACAAAGCCCTACGGACACTACAAGGATTTTTGGCTAACTTTATTTTGATCGAGCGTAGATTCGTCTGCCAGATATGACATAATCGGATTGGCAGTAACTAAGCCTGTAAAAGATAAAATTTGTAAACGGTCAAGGTTTATGCGAGACGCGCAGACCATTAAGCTGATCGCACATTACGCGACGAGGCGCAAGCCGGTTATTCCCAGTAGTTCTGTTGACCGAACTAATGGGAATATTTTCTCTCTCACTACTTCTGTGGATAAAAAAGCACACCCCTGCACAGAACTACTGGGAATTTTTTGTCTCACTAGTTATTTCTGTATTTTTATACCGACCTACTGAGAATAATTTTCTTGTTCAACAGAATTACTGGGAATAACCGGCGCATGCAAAGCCTTTTACATTCGTATTTCATGGAAATTCTTCTTTAACCTATTTAATTAAAAAGTTACTACAGGAAATATCTGAGAGCTATCTTAGGACTTTGATATTATGCAAATAGTATTTCCAAATGATTATTTTAGATTGTTAAAAGTTCATCCAGAATTTTCACGGGATAAAAAGTTGCGCGTTTCGGTACGATGTCGCGTAGAAACCGATTAGGGGTATGGGTTTAATGAAACTGCCATATTCCTAAAAGGTTAGCCAGCTACCATCTTAGATTGCATGAATCATCATTTACCACCAGGTGAGATTGCAGTCAAGGTCTAACTTGTAGTCTAATGAGTGAATTACCTGAACCGACAACCCAAGATCGAAAGACTTGGCGCAAAAAAGTGAGGAGACCCGACCACAAATAACGGGAAACAGGGAAGGACAAGAAAAAATGCTTTTCCGAACAGTTAAGAGCCGCGGTATGCGGCACAATTCGCCTGTAATGTGTGACCAACACTAATCCATTCTCAACCCCAAGGTCATTTTCGCCACCGACATCACTCCGTATAAGGTGCTCGCAATGACTTACATAACTAGCCTAGACTACTACACTCGGGAGCAAAAAGTTTGTATCAGATACATTATGAAGGTTTTCGATTGCAATTAAAGATATTAAACGGTAGGTAGGTATATTGATTGCAACATTTCTACAGCAGTTAGAACGCTAGGACATAGTTGTAAATAGACACGTACGTTGTAATAAATGATAAATGTAAGCCATGCGCAGTATCAAAATAGGTCACGTTAGGAAACTTCTAAGCTTTAATTTCGCTAATGAAATTAAAACCGTTATTTCACTTTCATGTCTATACAAATAAATAAAATTTAACTGTCTGTTTTTACTAAATGCATATGTAAGTAAATACGGTACTTATAACAAAAAAATATTTTTTAAAATTTTTGTCTGTTTGTTTGTTGCCGCTAATCTTGGGAACGGCTGGACCGATTTTGACGGGACTTTCACTGGTAGATAGTTGATGTTATCGAAAGTAAGGCTACTTTTTTAACCGACTTTCGAACAACCGATTTGCGTGAATCTTTTTTTAATCAATACAAAAACTTGAGCCAGATGCTCCGATACAAAATTTCGGATTCCAACTCCTCAATCTTGATGCTGCAGGGGTTTTCCCCAACTGTGGGGATTTAGGAACTGTTGAGTGTGAATTGAAGAAGCGGACGAAGTCGCGGGCATCAGCTAATAATACCTATATAAAAAATGACGTTTAATGGAAAAATTTCAAATAATAATAAAGTTGTTACCTTCTCCACGCCATCGTCGCCAGTCACGAGTACGTCGAACACTCCGTTCTCGATCACGTAGAAGTTATCGCCGTCGTCTCCCTGCCGGATCACGTATTCCCCGGGTTCCGTGCGCTTCTCGAACATCGCGTCCAGAACCTACGACCACCAAATTAAATATTACGTTTAATACATATTGTTGCAATGTATGTAAGAGGCTTAACTATACAGTATCTGCAATGTTACATACATTAAATAAATAAAATAAATGAGCCCAAACACACTAAATCTGCAGCTGTAAGTTGCTTGAAAAGTTTTTTTTTATGAATAGCGGGCAAACGAGCTGGCGGGTCACCTGATGTAAAGTGATTACCGCCGCCCATGAACACTTGTAGTACCAGGGGCACCACCGATGCGTTGCCGGCATTTCAGGAACTTATTGGTGCGCCCCTTGAATAACCCCATATTGTAATTAAGTGGGAACATTGTCGAAGGGAGAAGATTCCACAATTTGGTGGTACGTGGAAAAAAAGGATCTGGAGTAACGGATGGTCGAAGTGCTCCAGGCATCCAGTGGTGAGGGTGAAATTGCGAAAAAGTCTTGGGTATCTCATAGACTTTTTGATGCTGCAGCAACAGCTCAAGGGTATCATATCTTGGAAATAATCCGAAGTAACAAGTCCTCGAATCAATCGCAGCAGCGAAAGTTCGTAAGACCTTTTAATCAAGTAGAAAAAAGCTGATAATCTTCAAACGCCTGAGCAGATCATCGAAAATTATAGCTACTGGTATATAGCTACATATATTCAAAAAGTCACACACATCAAAATTATAACACCCGATTTTTCTGTCGGGGGTTAAAATCCAGATCCTTAAGGCTAAAAGAAAACTAAGTTATTTTTTTCAACGCATAGTAACCTTATCTAATGACAGTAAAACGTGTATCATTAGTATGTAAAGAAAACTTTCCAGATGAAAAATCCAACGTGTTCGTGAAGTGTGTGGATAACTGTGTGAGCTGCCAAAAGTGGCAGGGAAAGACTAGAAATAATTGTTTTTTTTTTACGGTTTAAAGCTCCATCGTAAACTCGAAATTTTTAAACTATTGTATGTATAAGAAAATGTTAGAAAGCAGTTTTCTTTCAGTTATATATTAAGTGGAGATAGACGATAAATAATATCGTCGGTTAAATTCATTAGTGGAACATTTCCAAAATTAGGTGAAAACACCTGATTTTGGAAATGTTTTGCATTTTGCAACCATTTTCCATTCTTAACTCAAAAGAGTTATGTATGTAAAATGGTTGGAAATTGAATAATCTTTTCGAAGCACTAACGGTACAAGTCAAATTTTGGTTCCAATTGACAGGAATTTGATTGATTTTAGCTGTCAACTCAATCCTTTGACCCTCAATAACTCGAAACTGTATATTTTGAATTGTACCATTAATGAATTTGACCGACGATATAACCTAAGCTCACGAGCGGCGTATTCATTCACCGTCGCATGCATTATGCATTCATAAATTGTACCTACATACATTACTTTAATAGTAACTAGGTTCTGAAGGCTGTTTTCATAAATATTTTTTGTTAACAGGTTTGCCTCTGGCTATTTCAATATACCGTAATCAGGTCCTGATTTCAAGAGAGAGCTATTCTCGGGATTTCTTTGAGGGAATCCGAAACGAAATTCCATCCTCACCACCTGGGTGTCTGGAGCACTTCGACCATCCGTTGCTCCAGATTTTTTTTTCCACGTACTAACAAATTGTGGAATCATCTCCCTTCCACAGTGTTCCCACTTAACTACAATATGGGGTTATTCAAGGGGCGAACCAATAAGTTTAAGCAGAGGTTTAAGTAACGCATTGGTGGTGCCTCTGGTACTACAGGTGTTCATGGGCAGCGTTAATCACTTTACATCAGGTGACCCGCCAGCTCGTTTGCCCACTATTCATATAAAAAAAAGCCCTCGAGTAACAACCATGTCTCGGCAAATGGATTGTAGGGCACCTATCGGCTAGATGGAACGATGACATTCTGAGGCTGAAATCTATAGACCGCACTGTCACTCAGCTCAAACTCAAGACTGAGTTAATAAAACAAGACAGATTTATGCGAGAGCATATTTGTATCAGGCTCAGGATCACTCAGCGGGCGATGGAGAGAGCTATGCTCGGAGTATCCCTGCGAGATCAAATCAGAAATGAGGAGATCCGTAGGAGAACCAGTCACCGACATAGCTCAGCGAGTCGCGAAACTGAAGTGGAAATGGGCGGGGCACATAGTTCGAAGAGCTGACGGTCGATGGGGTCTCAAGGTGCTGGAGTGGCGACCCCGCACCGGGAAGCGCAGTGTTGGCAGACCCCCCACTAGGTGGACCGACGACATCAAACGAGTCGCAGGGAGTCGCTGGATTCAGGCGGCGCAAGACCGAGATCTGTGGAGGTCCATGCAAGAGACTTATGTCCAGCAGTGGACGTCTATAAGTTGAAGAAGATATTTGTATCTCTCTGAGCTGAATTTTTGAATGTTATCTGAACTGATTCAGAGCACGCTCTATAGATCTCAGCATGAAAGTGTCAGGCATCAATTGGCTGCGAGAGACCAAGGATAGGCAACGTTGGCGCTAACTAAAAGAGACCTACGTCCAACAGAAGATGCTTTTTGGCTGATCATGATTTTCATGTGCCTTGATGGCATATTTACCATTATTTTATGTGCAGTGTAAAAAGGCACGCGTTAATCTAATAGAGATAATATGAAGCTTAATAAAAGTGTAATGTTAAAAATAGACGATGATAGTTTGTTGACCTCATTTTATATCCGAGAACTTTGTAGGCGTAAACTTGCAGGAAGAAAAACACGTCACAGTATCTATCTGAAAGCATCTTTTCAGATGTAGTTACGATGTTTTATCCCATTAGGTACTACTACTTTTCAGTTTAGGTTAATTGGTTGGTACATTTAGGTATGGAACTCTAGTAAAGAAATTCTAATTACAAGCTTATAAGACATGGTAAATGAAAATAAAGGGATAGGGGACATCGGAGTAATTATGACGAATTGAAGCTAAAATAATTTTCATTAAAATCATTTTAGAATAATAATTAATTTCCGCTTCCACATTTTTGCTGTAAACCGGGTGTTATCGGGGGAGGCAATTTGGGAATTTATAATTTCTTTATTGTTTCTGGTCTGGTCTGGTGGGAGGCTTTGGCCATGGATAACTAACACCCTACCGTCAAAGACGTGCCGCCAATTGATATAGCGTTCTGTCACGGTGGTGTATAAAACAGATTAGGGGTATGGATTGAATACACACCGCCATACCCCTTCCAAGTTAGTCCGCTACTATCTTAGACTACATTGCTACTTACCATCAGGTGAGATCGCAAAGACTATCTTGTCATCAAATAAAAAAAAAAATTATAGTTTGAGTTACTAACCTGCTGCATCTGTTGTGCGTCGAGCGAGCGGAACAGCAGTATGCCGCGCACGGCCTCAGCGAGCCTTGCCCGCTGGGCATCTGACTTGGGGAAAACCGCGGGTGCGCCCTCGTCCGAATCATCTTCCTCAGGGTCGTATGTTTCCGCGAACACGGACTTGCGCCGGTTGTTGAAGCGCGCCACCGGCGGCTCTGTACATACAGATATACTCGTATACAGTGCCAGCTTTACCTATGGTGCAGGGTGTGCAACGCACACGGGCGCAGGTTTTTAGGGGGCGCCGCGCCGAGCTGCGCTTACTTGCTTCCCGACATCAATTAAAATTGCACCATTTTTTGCACCTGAATTTCCTTTCACTGGTGAAAATATAACTGTAAGTCAAACGGTTATCTTGTATTGTAAGTATTCGATTTTGGCCGCGCGTCTACTAGAGGGCGCCAAGATATTGATTGCACACGGGCGCTACATGGGCTAGAGCCGCCTCTGCTCGTATAGTTCTTGTATTTCACGAGGGCGCGTGGCTTATGGTCGTGTGCGTATCGTATCTGTATAAGTGAGCGCGAGAGCTTGCTCGCGCCTGTCCGCTCCCACCTAGGCTCCTGATACGCACGTACACTTACGCAATGTGCATGTACACGACGTAAACACAAGTAAAGCTTACTCACCCTGGTGAATTGCAAGAACATTACGTCCTGACGTGCATTTAAGTAATTGAATATCACATGCTTCAACTGTGAAGGAAAACATCGTGAGGAAACCTGCATGAATGAAAGTTCCCCATAATAAGTTATCAAAATTAGTATTGATTAAAAAATAAAATAAAAAAAAAGACGTGTGGCACTCGGGGACTGCCGCGGTAAAGCTATTGCATAGCATTTTTTATCAACGCCATCTAGCGGCTCACCGTAGAGGAGTCCCGTGTCAGGTTATTTTCGTTACGCAATTTCTGGATTCGGCCTCCACGCTGGCCCGCGATAGAAGCTATGCAATAGCTTAATAATATAACATCACATAATAGAGCATTATTAAATATGCTTTTGCGCTTGTATATAAAAATAGAAATAACGTTAACATATTACATTGCATAATAATTGGCGTGACGTTGATAAGTTACACCAGTTTTTGCACTTTGCTGACTTTGATTTGAAACACTCTAGATTCTCATGATAACTTCCATAGCAATTTAAAATAGAAAAGAGCATTTAAATACTTCTGAGTACATTTATGCAGTTACTATTAATGTAATTTTCTGATTAAATTGAAAATTATTTTTGCCTGTATTATTTTAAGAATACTAGTTATTTTAAAAATAATACAAATAATAATTGTATTATTTTTAAATTGTTATTACATATAATACAAATAATTTATTTATGTACTACAAATAAATAAAGTTTATCACAAACAACAAAAAAACACACAACCCCTAAATCCATTGGCAATTCAGTTAAGTTTTAATAAAAATATATACAAATATGGTATAAAATGTACAACGCTTTAGTTTCAACTCATTACCATGTGGAAGACCATTTTTCAAGTCGTTTACTTTATCAGTTGTTTCTAAATGTTATTTTAAAGTCATGTTGACACTCAGTTGTAGTATTATGGTGCACCATTTAAACTTTTTTTCCAAGGGAGGTGTATGTTTTTATGAAGGAATAATTACTATAGTTCATTATGCATTTTCCATCACTTCTGTTCATGTTTCTAGGTTAAAATTAGAATAATAACAGCCTAACTGCAAATATATCAATCATACTACTGTCCTCTAGACTTCAATATATACCAAAATCAAGAATAACTGAAAAGAGACCATATCATAAAAACTACTAAACCGATTTTGATGAAATCATTACTGTTCACTAAGTTGAAGTAAATGTAAGCAAATAAAAAAACAATTATCATAATACAATTAGTAGTTTCGAAGTAATTTATGCACAAACATTCATATGTATTGTACATACATACATGTATAAGAATTTTATAAACGTACGTGAATACATGTTGAATTGATTGATTAATTAGTAATATGTATAAAGAGTAAATGTATACTTGTACTGTATTGCCCAACAAAACATGGTGTTAGCTAATTTTACATAATATATCAACAAAAAGGCATACATCTGTTTCACCTCCTAGCCATGGACATGAGAAAAATAAGCCAGAATCATCTCAAAACTTCAAAGAGTTGAAAACAAACAAGTAAATGAGATCACCGTACAGTAAACACAGTAAATTTATGTCCTAACATAAACTGTTCAGCTCAAAATCCCATGTGAGTTAGATAGATGTTGAGAAGTTAAGACTTGATTTAACTTTATCTTCATAATTGAACTAATATAAAGTTAGCTGTTAAGTCAAGTCTTCTTGGATGATATTATGGTATACAAGATTTTATCCGCGGCTTTGCTTCCGCTATCTATTTAAAGTAATTTGAAGTTGGGATTCCTATATAAAATTACGAATTTTGATTTTATCAATTTTTCAACTGTTCAAATGAAATGTTTCTAAGCCTATTTTTTGGGGTTTATGTTTTAAAAATACAGAAGAAATACATATATTATATGCATATATAAGCCATTTTCTCATAAGTCGCGGCTGTCGCGCGTGCCGCGGTTTGATTGAGTCGCTAAATCAATTTAGCAATAGGTATTGTTTGTGTGGTATTTTTAGATGTGTGGTTACATAATATACCCTATGTAGAAAAATTTATTTATTTTTTTATGCTTAACAAACTCCAAAAAATTAAAAAAAAAATGGCTTAGAAACATTTCATATAATCGAAAAAATACAGAATATTAAATTTAAATAAAACTAAGTTTAATGGTTCTACAGCTTTGGCGTCTTAATAAAAAATGTTTAGGACTAGTTCTAACAAAATACAGCAATTTTTTTTTTGGCCGGCACTTTCACTTTTGGACCCAAATGTATGAATTGTAGATGATGTCCTTTGCCCATGTTCATTATTTTGAAATAGGTACATAATTATTATACCAAATGGCTTAACACCTGTACATTATGTGAGGATTAGAAATACTCACACATCATTAAATAATGGTTATGGCACACAGCCAAAACGAGGAACATTTAAATCACAGAAACAAATGAATTTTGTGCTTCATATCTATGAATCTATTGTATCTACAATAACAAAATAAGTAATTACTGCAAAAAAAACTCTGGTTATTTAACGCAATAGCTCCTACTAAGCAATATGCATGATAGACAATGAAAACATCATTAAATTATTGTTTCAGAAAAATATTCAATTTATGATTTTGAATGATAGTTTTTTAACTATTATTCAAAATTTCCAAAAATCAACCTTCAATTATGTATGCTATGCGTAATTATGGTTTAAAAATGGCATTCATAAAGTTATAAGTAATTTCAGATGCAGTAACTTCTTTGACATCGTGTAAAATATCAACTGATTAACATAGGGGTTCTTTGCATATTAAGCAATCTGGAAAATCAATACTGCAACAGCCTGTACAGGAAAATTAAAATTCATGTCTAGTATTGCAACTTGTGCAAGAACTACATGCCTTGAATGTGGCTGAGTAGGCAAGTGGAATAAATAATGGAATTAGGTATTCTGTTCTTTCATATGGAAATGAAGTTACGATGCTATAGCAGCCCTAATAACTAACCTTTGACACTGTTTGGAGTCGAGACTTATTTTAATCAGAGGAATAGAGGAAAGTGTACCTTCTTCGTCTGATATTATAGATTCATCAGGAGTGCCCGCCGACGGGCCCCGCACTATCGTCGTGGTCCGGTTGTTCTGTAACCTCGTGAAGAACTCGACCGCGTAGTTGATCACGTCGCCCGGCTGCTCCAGCAAGTAACTTATGGTGAACTCCAGCAAGATCTCTCTGAGGTCATCGGGGACTTGGATCCGTCCACCTTGAGGCCTGCTCATGTCTGACCGCGTCGCTTCACTTTCTCGTTACTTTGCCCCTCGGAGAACGTCAAAGCGACTCGCCAGATTAAAACTTCGATATCATAGCCATTGAATTTAGCTAAGCGACACACCAACGAGCAATTTTACCACGGGGATGTAGCACTACATACAAACGGAAACGTTAGTCATAAACAAAACCACACTATTATACTAAGATTTTCTCAAATAATAATCCTGACTACGATTAATTAAATGTAATGACACACTTTTCTCAAAATATTCTTCGTCCTCCAGCCTGACAATTATAAAATCCCCTTTCACTGAAAAGTAAAAATGGCGAAAACTGGAATCTGGATTGCCCTACTTTTCTAATCACTCGCCTAGTTTTAAAATTTTCATTGCCATAAAGAAAATTATGCAATCGATCATAGACTTATAATTTTGTAGAGCAATGTGCATGTCCAGCGCAGACATCAGCCATTTGATTTAAGGTGATGACAAACGGTGCGGTTGTATGGTTTGGTTTTATTGTTGAACAACTAAAACCGAAGCGAGTTAATCCGCCACGATTCACGGAGGTTTACTTCATTTTGTTTAGTTTATTAGGTACCTACCTATTCCAGGCTCTATGGAACAAGCAAAGAGCATGAGTTCTAGTTAGAGAATCGACACGCAGGCCAAAGAGTAGATACCTAGGTATGTAACCTGACGCAGGCGAACAGATTGCGCGCCAAACTTGAATTCCTCTAAAATTATATTAGGCACCTAGGTACTTGATGGATTTCAAATTAGTTTTGATAGTAAGATATTATACATATAAAGCCCGCGCGCGTCCTCCGAGGAATCTTAATAGGTTTTGATCTATTAATTTATTTCTTTAAGTATAGGATATTGTTATCACCTGATTATCACAGGAAAAATAAAACTCGATTTTAATTTTTTATAATAATTTAATGTTTTGTTTAAAAATAGTTAACATAGGTAGGTTCCTATTATAAAAGGAAGCCTTTTCTATAAATAGTACTTACATAGTATAAAATAAAGAAAACGCCGCATCAGTCCATTTAAGCGCTTACTTTTTCTAAACTACACCATGGATTTTGATACAGGGTTTCACAATCATTATGAAAATTTATTCCAGATTTTTTTTTAAGTATGATAAATGCAACTTATATAAAATTATGTATTTTATAGAGAAAAGCCGACTTAAGTAAAAAATATTTTCGGGCGCTTACATTGCTAGTTACACCTTACGAGATATACCTAGTTGACGCCAATCATTTAGTCGTCACTAAACGACCGAGATGCGTGTCCGAGTTCGCGCCGCGCCGGTAGTCACACACAAACAACCACTATGTTCTACAGACGCGTACTTTGTGTACGGATGTAGCGACTAGCGCTCACAACTAATGCCAAATCCATCAGATGCCTCAAATGGGACTAAATGGTGGGCGCTTACTATACAAGGAGTAACTTAATTTTATTACGATAATAATAATCAGGTTTTTTTTTGTAAAAAAAAAACTTTTGCTATAAGCACAATAATATGATCTAAGC
This sequence comes from Hipparchia sbordonii, assembly GCA_038048805.1. Lineage (NCBI taxonomy): Eukaryota > Metazoa > Arthropoda > Insecta > Lepidoptera > Nymphalidae > Hipparchia > Hipparchia sbordonii. Next base: position 4,816,574 of record CM076113.1, read on the forward strand.
TCTGAACACCCCCGATTTATAAATTATAATACAGGTTGTGTATCAGTTTCAAAAAAAGCCCTAACTTTTTTCCATAAACAAGCATATCTAGTCAGCAAATTTTTACTTGGAAACACTAAAATGTTATCCGGTAAATCGTACTGGTTATAATCGCTCAATTCAGCAGCCACATCGTCATCGGTTTGCGAAAATAAGTCAACTGGTATCTTCTCTACACATTGCAAGGTTACACATTCGCATTCTTGCAAGAATGTGCAAATATCTTGAACACTTCTGGTTGAGATACATTCAAAACTGTTACTTAAAAACTCAACAGAACATCCCGGGGATTCAAATATTTTATTGACTATGACACTTGTCCACTTCATGAATATTTCTATTTGCCTCTGACCTTCCAGAGTCAGCCATGGTGTAGGTATAATATGAAAGTTCGGTTCGATTTGTAGCAGCATGGGTATCGCGTATTTCGTAAGCGTAAGCAGATTTTCGTAATACCCAACACGTTTAACCATTTTCTTGGCCTCGAGATCCTTTAGTCTAGCGCACAACATTTTTCGATCCATTGATAAGTGTTGCTGTAACAAAAATTGCATAAGATTAATAAAATTATTATAAGCCTCAATAGTCCAACACAAAGGTTAAAGGTCTGAAAACTAAAAGGTCGCAGATTCCCGTCCGTTGCACTAATGTCGTACCCACTCCTAACACAAGTTTTCCGCTTGAATAAGCGGAAAGTAGTAGGAGTAAAGTTCAGCTTGGCTGATATTCTTTTTTTTTAAACTATAATAAATACTCACTTGTAGTTCATGAAAAGTGCTACCTTTCTCCCCTTTCTCTTCCAAATATGTTATAATCGGGTCTTGCATATCATAGACAATATCATTGTCAGAAAAGGTGACTACGTTTTCCCTGGAAAATGCAATGATTATTATTAATAATTATTTTTATCAACAATTAAAATTAATTGCACTGCTTTTATTACTATTTAACTACTATAATTTATATTTTAGACAAATCACAGTAACTGTTTGTTTCTCAGTTGGATGATTGAAGGGCAAAGAGGCAAATGACCGCTAAAAGTGTTGCCAGCTCATCTTTAGGGATACCAGTATTATTGCGTGTACCCCTATTGTTTTTTATCATTATTTATATGTTTATGTTCTATGAACACTTTGTTATATCTGCCGTATAATACGAAGTCAAGTACATTTATCAAAATCTAATTATAAATCAAATGTTAATAGGGGATCATAGACAATATCATTGTCAGAAAAGGTGATTACGTTTTCCCTGTAAAATGCAATGATTATTATTAATAATTATTTTTATCAACAATTAAATTTAATTGCACAGCTTTAATAGTAATAACTATTTAACTACTATAATTTATATTTTAGACAAATCACAGTAACTGTTTGTTTCTCAGTTGGATGATTGTAGGGCAAAGAGGCAAATGGCCGCTAAAAGTGTTGCCAGCTCATCTTTAGGGATACCAGTATTATTGCGTGTACCCCTATTGTTTTTTATCTTTATTTATATGTTTATGTTCTATGAACACTTTGTTATATCTGCCGTTTAATACGAAGTCAACTACATTTATCAAAATCTAATTATAAATCAAATGTTAATAGGGGTGGATCGGCCACAATCTTCGAAGGGAACCTTATGATATAGCACACAAACACAAGTTGTCTACTGGAACCTTCAGAGTTTGCGGGGATTGGGATGACGTGAAACGAAGCCAAGCCAAGCTCAAAACCACTCGGAATGGCGTATTACTGTAGACCCCCTCGCCTCACTAGGGGGACCTAGGTTTTAAAAAACCTAACAATGAGTAGCCTGGTAAGTATGAGGAAAAAAATTGTTGAATCGACAATTACACCTAACAAGTAGACAAAGCTCATAAGCAATTTAATTTGAATTTAGTTGGTTGAAGATTGACCATAACTTACTTTGTAACTGAATCTAAAATGCTTTTATAATCGATCTCCTGAAAGTATTTTGAAAAAACCTCCGCAGTGCCCTTGCTTTTCCACCCCACTGTGCCAGATTTCAATTTGAACTTAGTTTCCATGTCGATAACATTCATTTGTTCTTCTTGCATTATGGACCCAGCGGAGCCAGTAATGATGGGTATGGTGTCCAGTTTAATTTCCGAAACATCGCAGGCACTCATTTCACACAATATGCAGTTGAGTTCGCTACTTCCTTTCAAACCTTCCTCCGGAAGTTCACTGTTTAATAGGTCCGCTAGATTGACGAGAAACTCCGACTCAAATCTAGTAATCCATCTACGACGATAAGCGGCTGATATTTTAAAGGACGACTCGACAATGTCATCGAAATTAACTTTATTTATTTTATTGTTCATAATTTTTTCTCTTGCAGTTATAGCGCCGCCTTGTCTCAGTTGTTCCACTGCAGTTCTCAACGTGGACTCGGGGTATACTTCGAATACCGAATATATTTTCCGCGCTGTCTCTTTGGACACCTGATTCTTTTCGGCCAACATAACAGATAGGATTATACCCTCTTTCAAAGTCGCGAACTCCGGCTCGCAATTGGGCGGTGTTTTATACACGTTGTATGGTCGACTGGAAGACGTGGGAGTGATGGAATATTTTTTGTTGAAATCGTCGAAGTTCAACGCGATACATGGAATTCGCTGGATATACGGTTTGGCTCTTTCGATCTGCGAGGCGAGCCAGATCAACTCTAGTAGCGGGAGCCTAGCCTCGCTGATACATTTATTTATACTCCCGACGTGACGGAGTCGCAAAGCTTTTAATAGTCCATCGTATTTCTTTACCAGATGTCGACGACGACGCATTTCATTTATAATGCAATCCTTTTCATAGGCCATTACTGAATTCGATTCGAGGAGCAACGCTCTTTTGTGACAATAGTCGGCTGTCTTTTTGGGGTCCTTTGTCGTTAGTAGATCCTTTGCTACAGTATTTCTGAGTCTCAACGAGCCCGGCTGGGAGGTGGGGCTCAGTACTGTAATGGCGGCCTTGCACAACATAATGATTTTATCGTCGAAACTTGACCACGTCGGCGCAAAATTGTCAGCGGGTTTTCTTCGCCTTTCCACTTTGGATGACGAACTTACTTTTGTAAGTTGACTTTTATGTACTTTTATAGGCCTACTTCTGGTCTTTGCAAGGGCTTTTTTCCCTTTTCGTTTAGTTGGCCCCGTTTGTGGCAATTTTGGAGTTTTAAACACGAACTTGCGCCACAACCTCGGTATATCCATAAATATACTCGAATCGAACCCGCAGGGTCCCAAACCGTCTCCTAGTCGCTCTCCAGTATCGTACAATTCCACGCTAGTTTCATTTCGCAACGGATGTGCTAATTTAAGCGATTCACGTTTTGCTACATGTATTATAGTGTTAGAACTGATAGTGGTTACGTCGAGCCAATATTTTTTCACATCTTCAAATGTTTCAAAGTAAAAAGATTTTTCTTTGACACTCTTATCAACTGGTCTGGGCCATTTGCCTGAAGTATTTAATATCTTTGCCCGTCGGTTTACATAGAAAACGTATGTATTGGCAGCGTTTTTTCTTGAAGTGGATGGTTGATGAATTAGTTGGATAAGGCCAAGTGCCGCCAGAATTTTTATGATTACTTTAATAGAATTTTGTAGACTCTTTGATTGTAATAAATCATTACGCAACTTTTCCGGGGCATCTCGTATTTTCAATGCTTTAGAGGCTTCGTCTAGTTCCAACTTAGCGACATCAGACGTTTCAAGATTGTTTAAATTGCTCAGGGCGAATTCAACAGTCATTTCTGGTATGATTGTTAACATGGTGGTGAAACCTGGTGCTAAATTACTTTCAAATTTATATTCATTGAAATAAACAAACTTTGTAATGAATTCGTGTAATTTCTGAATTTTTACATATCTTTGATATATGAATTGCCACTTTGGCTTCTTAACAGTGTCAACAGGCTTAATATTTTTAATTTTTGGCTGTGATTTGGAGCATAGTTCTTTGAATTTTTTCTTTATTACGTCATCAGTCGGTTTGATATTTATAGCGCAGATGAGAAAATAAACTCTTTTTGGTCTGCTTATTTTCAAAACTTTCAGCTGGCCATCAGTCATGAGTTTGTGCACGAATAGTTTGAGCGCCTTTGTGTCCATTGGCGGTTCCTGTATTTCCTTTGACACTAACACACTCAAAGTTTGAAACCCAATAACATACTTCAATTCTTTTATTACTTTTAAAATTCCATTAGCGTATTTTAGTTGTCTTAGCGTAAGATTCTTTCTAGCGTTTAAGAGCGACTCCTTAACAGACTCACAACCTTCCAATGCTTTTAATTCTGTTATAGAATTATCAGCGTTTTCTGTTGTGTCTTCTTCAATGTTTCTGTTGTCCTTATCAAGCTTTAGTTTCTTAACAGGCACTTCACTTTCAGAGTCTGAATCGTTCTTCTTAATAGATTCTTTTGCTTTCTGCACATGTTCAAGTAATATGTTTTTCTCTTTATCATATTCTTTATCAATTTCCTTTGTGGCTGCTACAGCTATATATCTGCAATTGATTTTAATTACCAAATATAATATATTAACTTATATTCCATTCACGCAAACTGTCCGGTTGTAGATATATTTTATTTAAAAAAGACAAAGCATTAAAACAATAAGAAAAAAATTCTTACTAATGTTAATCGTTCACAAAATTCTACTGAAAAAGTATCTAACACAAAAATAAAATTAGTATGTATTACCTTGCAGTTCTTTGTCGACCTTTGTCTACCAGAAATTCTCTAACAAGGTTCTTGGCCTTGAATATCCTGCAAATAGATCTGCTGGTGTAAAATTCCACACCAAGTATCTGAGCTATTTCCGTTTGAGTAAGGCCATTAAGACCCGCATCCAAAAACCTTTCGTACGCTTAAATAAAAAGTAATAAATATTTTAGTGATGCTGAGTGAGCATGTTTGTTCAAAAAGAGAACCGCAATATAATAGCCATACAATAGTGCAAATAGCTAAAATATAAAACATATTACCAACCTTGTCTCATAATACCAACACCTACTTTATATTGGCATTCTACAGGTGTCCTTTCATCTTCGCCGTCAGATGAAGAATCATCGTAATTTTCTGCGAGTGAAATGAATTTCTTTTTAACAAATTCATCTTCACTTTTAGAACTTGAGGGTTTCTCCACTTGTACATCTCTTTCATCCTGTAAATGAAATATAATCCTATCTTCAACACATCATCATTTATACCCTTAGGCATTTCCAAATGAGCTTCACCACTTCCAGTCCTCAGCCTTATTCAGCCACTTCCTGCTACCTTCCACTATTGTTGACGGGAAAACTAGGGCTACCGGGGATTGATCTATTGCGACGAGTTGCTATTTGTTTGGTAGATATTGACCAAATTGAGCTGATGACCATATTGGTCATTCAGAGACACAGAGAGCAGCTGGATGCCAGCGGCGCAAGACCGTGGCCTGCGGAAAGCAAGGGACCTTTGTTCAACAGTGGATGTCTATCGGTTGATAAAGGAATTGTCATCCTTTTTAATATTATCAATGCAAATGTGTTTGTATGTTGGTTTGTCCTTCAATCATGTACCAAAGACCTGGACATTCTGGATATAGTAAAGGACCTGGAGAGTGACTAACGCTATGTTTTATTCAGGAAAACAAAGGTATTCCAAGGTATGTATTATGACTGTTATGTCATCTATCAATATTCTAATTAGATACTTACAAAAGTAAAGATGTACATTGTTTTTTGGAATCGCTTACAACTCTTCGATGTCATGTATCCTTTCTTAATCATAACCTCATTTGCTTCAGAATGATCTGGCTGTTCCAACAAATAATCAACTATGTTTGCTATCAGACCAACTTTAGGCAAACTGACCAATATGGGTTGATGGAACCTTTTAAGCCGCAATAATATACTCTTCATCGTCTTGCCCAAGGTGATTTGTGTGGTGTAATGAACTTTGATCAAGCCAAGTTTATGCAAAACATTTCTGTTGTAAAATAATAGCTTTGGTTCTTTAACAATTTTGCTTATATTTGTTGTGCCCACTGTCATTTGGCCCTGAAAAAAGTTTTGTTTTAGAATTTAGAACATTTAAGAGTAACATTTTTAAAGACAAGAACCCTAGAATTTATAATCCTAATCTAAGGCAAGAACTGTAATTTTCTGGGAATAATCCCACTAAATTACAACAACAAATTCCTAAAAAGCCGGCAACACTTCGGTGGTGCCTCAGGTCACAGGTGCTACAAATATACATGGGCAGTGATAATCACTTAACACCAGGTGACCCACCTGCTCGTTTGCCCACTAAAAATAAAAATAAAAATTGCTATGACGATGAACTACTGAACTCACTATCCTTTTTTCAATAGAATCTGCATTTTGAACTGGAAATGTACTTATGTGGTTTACTTACATTTTCTCTCCCCCTACCAATCAACTCCAACAAGCCATAGTGCACTGGTGTGAGCTGGCTTAAGAAAGTAATTGGTAAATGAGGTGCCAAAGCATGCCATCTCTCTTCTATAGAAGCTACAAGTACTAATCTGTCTCCATACTTGGATTTCACTTCTTCGTATGGCATTGACTGTATATCATTCTTTGATATCAATATTCTAGAATTATAGTTGGAACATGACCCATATTCATTTTCAATTGGACACCATTCATAAGGGCCATCTAAATAGATTTGCTGAAAAAAAAAATCATTATAAGCTGATGCCTGGGACTTCTTCCTTGTGGATTTAGGATTTTAAGTCCTATGGGACTTTTTAAAAAAAAAAAAAACATTAGCCAAGCTGAAGTTGACTAATATTCTCCTATGCTTTTCAAATAAGCGGAAAGCTTGTGCAAGGAGTGGGTGCAACGGGTGGGGCTCGAAGCTGTGAACTTTCAGTTTTCCGTATGCACCTTTAACCGTTGGGCTATTGGACTACCGTACCGTAAGTTCAGAAAGCTGATACTGCTTAGAAGAACCACCAGCAAGAAACTCAGCAGTTGCTCTTTCAAAATTCATCAAAATGTATCCTATTATTTTACTGTTTTTGTGCTGAACTATGCTTTGTATTTGACTAAACTTTAACATGTACTCACAGGGTCTAATATATATCCCGTCACTTCGTCAACTATCCAGAATCGATCTATAATATCTATAATCGGCGGCGATTCAGCAACGTGAAATATTGATATAGAATCAGTACTTGTTATGAACTTCCAGAACTTCTCTTTTATCTTAGGAGTTATTGGTGTCCCAGCACGCTTTTCCATTCGTTTCCATAATAATTCGATACCAATGCCTTGCAAGCCATCCAGTGATATTTCGTCTAGTAAAAAATCTTTGTAATTTAAGGAAAAACATTGAGTGATATTTGCCATAATTTGTACTATTTTCTCACTTCTTGAGGGCTTATTATCGTGCACAAATCGTGTGAGTAGCAAATATAAAAACTTAATTTTTGACTATGAAAATGAGGTGTAATAGTAGGTGTAATATCATGCTTTTATTAGCAAAGATTGTAAATATATGGTCTATGTAATGGCACCGAATATCCAAGTTATAGTGAAATATATTTAACCCAATAGCACTTAATAAAAATAATCTTTAAACTCTATTTTTCTTTTATAATATAATCATGATTTCACAAACAACCAAATAACTTGCAAATAACACAACTGAGGCGTGAAATTGACATTGACATTAGACTTTGACAATCTCAGACCTTGCTGTGGTCTGCACAGATTACTATAGATACTGTGGTCTGTGATTCCAGATCTCGAATGCCACGAATTTGCCACGAAGTTGGATTTATAATCCAAGGCCACAAACCATCCACACCATGGAAATAGATCCATGGCTGTGATCCATGTTTTTTTGTGACAAGGTAGGTATTTTTTTTAACTGAAATAGTTAAAATTTCTTAATAATAGTAACTAGGTATTTTTATTTGACTACAGGATATTTAATGAAATAAAGTTGGTAGACACCTGACACATTGTGTGCTTATTGTGTGTTTCGACTGTAGGATATACCACAAACATATAAGACTCTTATATGTTTGTGGGATATACATATTTGGTAGGTACCTATATACTGGTCAAAAAGCTTGTGAACCCTCTGAAAGTAACGGTCTTTAAGTAGCTACGGAGACTTGGCAGGCATCATAGCTTTGCACGTCATCTGCCTTATATTTTTAAAATAAAAAACCCTACTATGTTTACGGATCAAATCCGCTGGGTTGACCATAATATAGAATCTTGAAATTATACTTCAATTTGATTCTTGACGTTATTTGGGGCCCTATTTACTTTGGGGCCCACAATTTCTTTAATATTATTTGCTGTAACAATGGTCATTTATATTTATGATAATTTATAGAGGTAAAATATAATATTAAAAATTATTTATAAGTGTATGAGTAGGTATGATGAAAATATTAAGTAGATAACCAAAGTGAAAGGAAACACGATTCAAATTTCAATATTTTATTTACTAAAGAAAAGGAATACATTTTATCCTTTGCTAAAATATTTAGCATATTTTAATAATATTTAATGAGAAAATGATCATAACATTTGAAAGCAATGAGGTAAAAAATACAAAACAGCGCTCTCGCATTTCATATTTTGCACATCAGAGTTCATTCTATTCGTCTCTAGTTATAAAAAATTGCACTCTATAAATATGGGCAGCGATTACGGTGTAGATAACAGTACTATCACTGCGTTTGCGTTTGCATTATTCATCATAATTATTATAAAAACTCCTACTTAACCTATGGAGTGTCTAAAAAGAAAACCAACGCGGTCAAAGTAAGAGTATGCAAGTTTATGAGTAAACGCTATTTAGAGAAAGGTATGTAACATATCATGAAATTACTTGATAAGTAAAGAATAAATTTCCCAAACTACCACCAGATTTGTATAGAAGAGATTTGGAATAACACTTTTTTATTATTTGACAACAGTGGTACCTATTTGTCACGTTGTTTATTAGGATGTGTTATATTATTGACAGTATTGATTTTAAAGCCTATGGTGCAAGGATTAGGTTAGACAATAACCAGTGGCTTACCGATTTTCAATTTGCCATTTTATAATTTGAAATATCGATATTAGTTACATATTTGTTTTTATTTTTCAATACTATTATATTTTGATTGCACGTAGGTACCTACCAGACGCATTAAATGTAACTATCAAAAAGAATTATTTTATTTTGGTTATTCCAAATAGATTTTGCGGGTAAGTATATTTGGGCGGTTACTAAATACTTTCACTAAAGGCACGCTAAAGAAACGCACTAAAGGCTGGTTCCTGGGAGTAGAGTGTGAATAAAGACTACAGATGCAAGTAAATTTACTTAGGCACTTCCATAGTTACCGATCTCCTCTTCTATTTTGTCTTCAACGCGGGTATTCGAACGATCCGAAAGAAGTAGAAAAATATTGCACACGCGTATAACAGACTTTCATTTACATTTTAAGCGATACTTGTCACTTTTTTATTTACTTAATAAGTTAGGCGGTTAGGCGCGACTCACAATATTCAATTTTTAAATTGTATTAGTCTGTGCCAACTGTATTTAAATATCTGAAACATCATAAATCATGTATAGACCCCTATTTTTAGGGGCCTCGGTACAGAAGCCCTGTCAGTAATAAATAATCTGTGGATTCCAAAAAGCGTTACAAGAAATGATGCAAATATTCCGCATTATAGTTTTAGAATTCTATTGACTTCATAGAATTACATGCATAAAGTTATAAAATTTAAAGAATTAATTTAAAACTAATTCAATTTAAATAAACTGACAAGTATCGGTTCAACGTATCTAACAGGCGCAGCTACCCCTATAAATAAACCCCATAACATATATATATAATATATACATGCTATAGTAAACCTATGTGATGGTTAGTTTGAGATGTGATGAAACCCGCTATTTCTTAACAATACTCTCATAAAAGTTTCCGAACTTTATTCTATCGATTTTTCTGTAATTACAGATACTTCTTTTTATTATAATAAAGTCTTCAATTTCTAACACTAAGGCTTCAAGTCTCAAAACAAATTAAGCGGTCTATATAATCTACCTAATATTTTAATCCAATTCGCACTTTTTTTACAATATTTAGGTACATTATTCGCAAGTAGTTTAATATTAACATAATTTCCTCCTTCCTAGACTTATTCTGATCTTGGGATACGAGAATCCTCCTTTATATTTGTACATACATTACAGATACTATATGCTCGAGTTGATGCATACGTACAATATCGTTGGCTCTCACGTCATTTTTAGTACAACAACTTCAAATTTACTTTAACAATTGTTAACGTTTCGTTGAAGTATTACAAATTGGATTAAAATGGAAATTTAAATGGTACTCGATACGCTCTAATATAATTTTTAATATTTTCAAATAATTTACGCTTACACGAGACTTTCTAGGCATGTTTACGAGTATAAAAGGTGGTTCAGTAATTTTAAACGTAGAAATTATTTCGTTAATATTACTTTTTTTAATCAATACAAAAAACAATCCTTAACAATTCACGTTCAAAAGTTTTTCTTGCGCTTAATCTATCGCTTACGCTATTTTCGACCAAAAGTATAAATTACAATACAGAAACCGCTATTTACAATTTATATACTAGCCTCTCTTACGTATGTCAGCAAAAAATGTTTGGCAAATTATTAAAATGGCAACTTACACATTATATTGTTAATATAATAATATCAACATAATATTGTCGTCTTATCCACAACTCTATTAATATTATGTAACCCTAACATCGCAAACACAATTACAAAATAACAATTAAATTTTATAAAATTGAATACCACCTAGATAAAAAATTACCAGGCCCCCACTATTAGAGGGCCTCAAAAATGTTGTCGTTAAAACTTTAGACATATTATTTTGGTGTAAGTTTTAAAAAAAATTCACTCGAATTGCACAATTTTATCTAATAAGGGCTTATTTTACCATCTCAAAATAGAGTTTAACCATCGAATAAAAACATTTACTAGATTTGTCAGAACGTCCAATCCTATTGTAGTTTTTAGGATAAACTTCTTTTGTATTCTTAACTTTTTTAAGAGGTAGGTACTTGTGTTTCCTTTTTAATAAATCAAATAAATATTTTTAGTTTTAGTTCTAAAGCTTGTCGCAGATGTGACGATATCACACGTATTGTTACGTTATATTATTAACTTATTATTTTTGCTTTCCTTGTATGGCGACAATATATTTTAAAAAATTGGGTAGGACCTTTATTCTCTAGCTTTTATTCTCAATCTACGGTATAAGTTGCCATTCCAAAAATTCAATAATATTAATATAAATTATCCAAATAATAAATACATATCTACTCAACATTCTTTCGAATATAAAAGCGCCTACACTAACAAATGATACATTATTTTAAAAAAAAAAACAAGTAAGTATTAGTGTGCGTTTTTAAATATCAAAATATAATATACGAAAGTTGGCAGTTACATTCATTAAAAAATAACAATATTACATTTTTACTAATTAGGTAATACGTTTAATTACTTCTATAAATAAATTAATATATTATATTAAAAGTTCATGGCATCTTTGGTATATTAATTGTGAAACAAACTTGAGTATTAACAAGGCAATTTCAGAATGCCCTCGAGTGTTTTAAAAAGTTAACTTTGCGTTTCGTAATTACTTTTCATCTATTGTAACTACTCTAATGTCCTTTTGTATCAATTACTTACAGTCCAAACGAAAATCTGACTCAGAAGTGTACCATTTATACGAGTTTAGTAACTCGAGCAAGTACTTACCTACTGTCACTTTTGCACATTGTGTCAACAAGGTCTTTTATGTACAAACCATTCATAGGGTGTACCATTGACAGGATTTATTCATTTTTTTTAATAAATCAAGGACGTCGCTGGACCAGAAAGACTTGTATGTTGATTTCTCGAGATTAAAAAAATAATAGTCACAGCAGAGAAAAAAATTATCGATAAATATTAAATAAACGAATTTATCGATAAATAAATTTTTGCAAAAATTAAATAAATCAAATATAGACATTAACGCTTATGGAACCCCTTTAGCTTCAGGGCCTTATATCTTTTCCAAGGAAGTAAGTTTAAATTAAATAACTATTTCCTTTCGTAGACGGGAATAAATCTTGATATGAAGGTAAGTACTTCCTCATATTTCTAAACTAGAGTGGTCAAGACAACGAACACTACAATCCTGCCACACACACTTAGGCACTAGATCATTACAAATAGAATTGACATTTTCTTTACACACATTAAATTGTCAACAATTATTTATTAGTGGAAATGAGTATAAACCTTTGTGTTTGAAAACAACTTGCTAACTAGTTGAAGCGTTTAATTAAGATCCTTTATAATTAGCAACAGGAACGTTATCGAACAGAATTTTTCAAAGTTTGGCCCACATGTCTGGATTTTAAATTTAGAATCAACCGTTGACTAAAAGAATTATGTAAGGGCAAGGATACACTGAATACGAATACTTTTGTATTGAGATTTGAGTGTGGATGAATATTCCCGTGTACCCTTATCCTCATCTCAAAATGTATGTACACGATGATCAATCAGATCGTAGTATTTTTACAAATGGCGCACCAACACTAAATTGGCAATATTGCACCGTAGTGCGCTTACGCTCTAATTTCTATGTATACATAATCACTAATTCTATAACATTATCGGATAATTATCAAAACGATCCCCTAATAATCTAGATACATCCATAAGAAGCACTTTTTAATCAATGAATGAGTATCAGGATTTACATATTATTTATACAGGGTAAATATAATTTTATATTCATATTTTGTCTCTGCTCCGTTTACACTTTTAATGTTTTTGTAAACGATTTTATGAATACAATTCGACAACATTTTGAATTTTTAAACCAATTCAATGATTAATTAGTATTAAAAAGTAACTGAAATGACACATTAATGAAACGATTAAAAAATAAAAGATTATTAAAATAAATGCAGGTTAATTGGAATGTGCACGTTTTTTTAATTACAGTGACGCCAAACAAATTACCTGGGACAAAAACTATCCACGTCAACTCTAGCACGCCAGTAACAGTCTTAATGTAAACTTGCATTAACAAAAGGCTGCAGTACATTTATTTATAATAAAATATCAAAACATATCGAATTAAGTACGTGTAAGTCTTTGCACAATGTTGTCGACTTATACTAGATATTTTTTCGGTTTTAGATCCTTATCATATTTAATGTCGTGCTACTATTAATAGTAGTAAAAAGCGATTTGTGAATTCATTGTACACCTTTTTTGAAATCACAATACTTGAGTAGGTACTTGGTTTATCTTTTTGAGTGAATCTCAAAGAAAATTTGCAATGCCATTCACAACTTCACACTAACTAGTCATCAACATGTTACCAACAAAACTTATATTTTTACCTAAAATATAAGTAGACTATGTATATTCTAAACAATCTACAAATTTGTTACATTTTTTTTCATCTTCATACATACACGAGTCGATTTTGTATCGTCTTTTAAAAAAAATATTTTTGTCACCTCCTCCGATATACCATCATTATTTTTTGGATAATCACGAGTACGTATATTATTTTGTTTGTATGGAAGAATGTTTCGGTCACGGGAACGGTGACTTTGTATACAATCCAAGTAGTAACAAATTACACGAATAACACGCTATATTTCTCAGCCTATTTTTCAAATTTTTTTTTATTTCAATTTGTAAAAATAGGCTCTACGTTTCTAATTTATAGGCAACTCACTTGTACGATGCATTGTAACGTGACATCTCCCAACAAGTGTTAATTTGTCGACGCTTAACTAACCGATGGCACCATTATATTTAATCACTACATCTTACGGACGGTCGATAAGTCATTGTGTAACAATTTAGAAATTTTGTTATCGCAATTGCTTGATGCTTATTTGTTTAGTAGGTGATTTTATGGAATTCAACACGGCAACACCGTTGCAGTAACTGCTAAGTCTTCCGTTTCCAGTGTCTTATCTCAGTTTTTTGGTATATTTATTGTTCGAGCACCATCAGTCAGTTTAGCGAACTAATACTAATCACTATCAATCGGTACAATAACAATGTGACCCATCCTTCACAGTTCAAATAACGATCACGCACCATTCTGGAATGTCTTTTTTTAATGTTCGTATCACACATTCGGGAAACCTCCTCGATTCGTATAGAACGCGTCAGAACTCTGTGGTTCGTTCGAACGTTCCAGTGGGCTGGCGGGGCTAGTGGACCGCGCTAGTGGGGCGGGCAGTGGGGCGAGCGCGTTAGTTGCGGTAGATGTACGCACAGGGCTGCGGCGCGGGCGGCGGCGGCGTGGGCGGCCGCTCGCCCGACGGCGACGGCGAGGAAGAGGGCGGCGACGGCGACGATGACGAGCCGCTCGCTGACGCCGACCCCGAACCGCTGCTGCGCTGCGACACTGCAATAGGGTAGTTGTCTATGCTTCACTACCTCATACGGAATCCTTACCAATATTATAAATGCTAGAATCAATATATTTACTTACTTGGATAAAAATTGGATAAAAATATGATATATAATATTAAATAATAAACAAATAAAAAATATAGAATACAAAAATTGTAAAATAGAGAAGGACTCTGACATGAGTCGGAGGATGATGGCTTCTCCGAAAAAAAAAAAATTATAAATGCGAAAGTGTGACTGTTTGTTGGTTTGTCCTTCAATCACACCTCCGCCTATTGTACTCTGTTTATGTGTTAGTAATGTAAGTTTTTATTTGGTGTACAATAAAGAATATTTTCATTTCATTTTCATTTCACACTTCAACAGAGTTACGGATTGAACTGATTTTTTTGCGTGGGTATAGTTGAGGACCTGGAGAGTGATGCATAGACTACTTTTTGCTACTACTACTGGATACTACTAACTTACCCAACGTGTGGTGGTGGTGCGTATTAGGCTTATGATGGTGGATTTGGTCGCGCGCATCCGCCCCGCTTGTTTCTCAGAGGTACACTTTTTTCACTGAGCGCGTGGTCGAGAAGCCATTGTCGTTCCCGCGCCGGTACCCATCGCCCTGCGGTCCGAATATTCCTGCGTTAACTGACATGCCGCAGTGAATGTGGACGCGTGAGAACATGAAAATGAGGCGTTAGTGACAATAGAAATTAATGTGAGTTTCATTCATGCAATGGAATTGAGGCCTTTTAGGCATACTTAGGGCTGCCATCGCTAAACTGCCGACGTCGGACAAAAACTTCAAAAACCCCGGACAATTGGGTGACATTGAGTTTTTTTTGAGACCCGGGTGTTTTTGAAAAAAATATTTTTGCATTATAAAACCAATTATTGTTTTTGCAGCGCCGTAGTTAGCTTGAATGCGTTTACCAATTACGAATGAATTTTTAACTAACATTTGTTTTAAATCTTTTAATTAATCGGGATTCCCCTTACACAAAAATTATTTTTGACAACCTTTTCCGGACGACCCCAGGACGTTCTCTAAACTAGGACAGATCCGGGGAAACCCGGACGCATGGCAGCCCTAGGCATACTCAACACTTAAACTTTTCTGTAGGACTAAATCTCAGTGGTTATCGAAAGTCTTAATCTTAATTAAAATCTAATTTTCAAACCCGCATTTTGTATAACGAATTCTTAGCAATTTTCTATTGTTTTCCATATCCGCTGGAAATGTCAAAAATAAAAAATAGTTTGGAGTTGTTGAGTTTGGTTTACAAAAAGTTTAAGTGATGAATAAAGACGCTTGACAGTTTTTGTATTCAAAATCTGTCAAGAGCAGTTTAAAATACACACTCTTTTGCTTGTTTGAATTTGCTCATTTTTGGAGTTATTCTTTTCCCAGTTTATTTCTGAAGAGCAGAATGGCTGGCAGTTTTAAGAGCAAATTCTTAGTTCCTTGGAATACAGTATTAATTTTTTACGATATCAAAACTCACTAAAATTTCAGAACATTTAGAAAGCAATGATTATAATGGTTAATGATGTGAAGATGAGTAATGATTTAGTTTAAATAGAAGATATTAATCATAGAAACATAATCAGCAAACTAGATTTTCAATTTGATATAAAAGGAAATGAATTAAAGATAAAGCAATTATTAAAAAAGCGTTTTGTAATGGATGAACTTGTACACCTAAAAATAAATTATGGGAAAATGTTTTCCTTTAAGTTTTAACTGTCCATTTTATTCAGTTCATCCTTACCATAAAATTAAATATATTGAACGAGTTTATTTGTAATAGGCGCTTGCATTTTCTATTTTGTATGGATGATTCTAAATGAGAATAAAGTTCTTTAACCATATTTAGTAGGAAATCAGTATTTCCTACGTCTTTATGATATAATAAAGCAGCCTATTAAAAAAAACTCTTAATTAAAACTAAATTAAGTAGATACATTTATTTAGATGATGATATTTCATATGCTCATTTATAAACACGAACGAGGAGTGAAAATTCTTTGGGCAATTGGTTTATATTCATAGCAAGGTGTAAAGGACGGATGCATAGCGGTAGGGTGAATATTCAGTTTGGACGATATTTGCGCATTTTTTTAGGAACAAGCATAATTTCATTTTTTTTAATATTTGATAGTATTATAATGTTTGGTGCTATTTCATTAAATACACAAGTGAAAGGCACGTATATATTTCAAATATTCAAAGAGTTATCGCCACTAGAAATTTATGTCAAGCTACGGTAATGAACCCTGTATACGGTAATGAATTTTTATGTATACTTTTGGCAGAATTTCTTATGAATTCTCTATTTGAATAAACTTGTACGAATAAAAGCAAGTGCCCAGCCGTGCACAGGGAATTGGTAATTCACTCGTCGACCGAGAACCTTGTTGGGCCCGTCACTGCTTGGAGTAAGATCGTTTCAAATAACAAAATATCAAGCAGTTCTTCCATAACTTAATAGACTCCCTCTATATTGGACCTCTTCCTTACCACTCACCCTACCGGCTACCAGGTAACAGTCGATGCTCCCCTAGGAACATTTAACCCCTGCCTAGTACAGACTTCCGTGCCACTTCCATCCTCTGTTTGCACGCGTAATACCGGTAGCCTCATATCCGTGGGCACAGCTTTGTTTTTCAACAAACGACCTTAACACCTGTGCTGAAGCAGTTGCTGATGCCATACTCCAAGGTATGGACTGCTATATTCCAAACTCCCTCATACCTTTTGGGAAGCGCGCGCAGAAATGATTCAACGGGATCTGTAATAAGGCTGCTATACTTAAACAAAACTCCTACCAGTCCTGGCTCTCTGCACATTGCACCAATGATCCCAATGCTGCAAATGTTAAGAAAATCTTTAACATTGCGTCCAGAGCCTACAAAAATGCCATTGCCAGGGCAAAATTTGAGCACATCGACAGAATTGGGCAGAGACTAGTCTCACTGCCTTCTGGTTCCCGTGCTTTCTGATTTCTGTTGAAAGCCATGTAAGGCAACTTCTGTCGTTCCTCGTTTCCACCTTTAAGCAAACCGGATGATACACTGGCCTACACTGCCAAAAAGAAAGCCGAAATTCTGGGCACTCTCTTTGCTGCCAACTCTACGCTTGATGATGGTGGGAAAACACCGCTGACCATCCCGCGGTGTCAAAACTCCTTGCGTGATATACGGGGTACATTGGGGATATATTGACAGTAAGGGGGAAGCCCTAGCGGTCAGCCTCGACATCGCTAAAGCCTTTGATCGGGTTTGGCATAGGGCTTGGCTATCGAAGCTGCTATCTTACGGACTTCCTGCGAAGCTGTGCCATTGGGTCGCTAGCTTTCTTCATGGGCGCAGCATCAAGGTCGCTGTCGACGGTTTTTGCTCTCAACCTAAGCCCATCAATGCTGGCATTCCACAGGGCTCAGTGCTATCGCCTACTTTGTTCATTCTGCATATCAATGATATGTTGCATAACAGCAGCATATATTGTTATGCGGATCACAGTACTTCTGATGCCCTTTACAAAGGCCATGCACAGTTCTCTCGCGCAGTGCTGGAGGAAAATAGAGCCAAACTTGTGTCGGACATTGAGACTTCTCTCTAGAAAGTGTCCGTATGGGGTTCACAAAATCTTGTTCAATTTAACCCTTCAAAAACACAAGTTTGTGCGTTTACCGCAAAAAAGGCGCCTTTTACCACGCCTCTTCTCTTTCAGAACACTTCCCTTACTCCTACCAACAGCATTGGGATTCAAAAGAGGGCACTTCGGCTTGTGGACAATCCCAAATTAACCTACTCGCTGGAAAGCTTGGAACACCGCAGATGTAAGCTCGCTTTGTGTGCTCTATCGGCTATATAACGGGGAGCCCTCTAACTTCTACAACCGCACCGCGCGCCACCGAACGCAATTTCACCCCCACCACCTGGGTGCCTGGAGCACTTCGACCATCAGGTGCTCCAGATCTTTTTTTCCATGTACTACCAAATTGTAGAATCATCTCCCTTCGAAAGTATTCCTGTATATAATGTAGTTTCAGTAAAAATCATCAAATGAACTTCAAAAAGGTTACGGTAAACGACGGTAATGAAGGACACGGTAATGACAAATATGCACTTTTAATTTATTATTAATTTTTCTATAAGCAGTATATGCTATCTAATCATTTAAAAATTAAACTAGACGAGAACTTGATGTATTGTTATCGCAATAAAATTCCAATTTTAAATATTTATCAAAATATAAGCGGACTGGTAATGAAACATAAACTGTGACAAAACATTATAATACACTTTCAGTTGTAATTTTTTGCGCGAGTTCGTGCGTACGTCTTCCTTCTGCTACGTTTTCCGGTCGACTGAGGTCTGAGGTGCGGGACGCCGAGAGCTCACTATGTAGCGGCAAGATTTTGTCACGTAAAAACATGTTTCCCGTGATGATTCCGGAGGGTTCCGGTAATGAACTTTGCATCGTGACAAAACTTTAAAAACATATTTGCCCATATATTTCTTTGTAAACTAAATTTTAAATTATGAAGAAGTAATAAAAAATTATTTAATTATTCGACACAGTAGCTAAATTAACATTATTTTTGTGCTAGGTTTACTAAATATTATTAAATATATAATATCTTGTAGTGAAACAGGTGCCGGTAATGAATTTTAATGTTATTTTCACTAAAAATCTAAGTGATTTACATAGAAATTTCAATAAACACACCATGTGCACGATAAAGTATGTAGGTGTGCATGATAAACGTATATTAAATGGAGTCTAAACTTAAGTTTCAATTTTTTATTCACTGAAATACGTAATTTTCATTACTTTGAATATTCACCCGGTAGCAAAGTGATAGGGTCCCGTCAGCACCCTTTGGGTACGGAAACTTAAAAGGGTTTGTAAAGCCAACCAATATTGTAGTTTATTTCCATTTGCATGTGTTTGATTTAGATTGATGGTCCAACTCGGAACTTTCAGGAACGGTGGTTCTGCCGTACCACCGGTGGTATGGCCGGTGGTACGGTGCGTGGTATGGCCGGTGGTACGGTGGGTAACCAACTAAAGTTCCATCATCATCTAAACGTAGCAAAAAGCCATGCAAAGAAGAACGGAACACAACTGACATTGACCTGGTGAGAGCGGAGCGTGCCGAAGTTGTCGCGGCGGTACGCGTCTGGCTGGAACTGGAACAGCGTCTCGTGGTGGGGGTGGTAGGGGGGGTGCTTGCGCAGCGTCGCGCGGGGGGAGGCGGGCTTGGGCTGGGGGGCTAGGACGGGCTCCGCGTAGGTCACTTCCTCCACTTGTTGCAGGAGCTTGGGTTCCGCTTGAATCCTGGAATTAATGAAAATTAGAATTAATCACACTACCACACTATTCACACTATCACATCACACTAGTATTACAAAGGCGAAAATTTGTATGTATGTGTGTGTGTGCGTTTGTTACTCCTTCACGCCACAACGAATGAACCGATTTGGTTGAAATTTGGAATGGAGATAGCTCATACCCATTACCCAGGATTAACACATAGGCTACATTGGATCGACGTGATTTTTTGAATGGGTATAGTTGAGGACCGGGAGAGTGACATAGGCTACTTTTATCCCGGGAAATCAAAGAGTTCCCGCGGGATAAAAACTGAATCCACGTGGACAAGAGATAGAAAGCCGTTTCTTTTGACGTCATTCTAGCTATACAGCCTACCTGTTGATATTCTGGCGTTGCTCGAAGTACTCGTACTCGGTATCGGGGTAGGGCATGTTGTCGTCATCGTCCTTCTTGCAGCGTCGTCCGCAGATGTAGCCAGCCGCGAACCCGGCGCCCAGTGCAGCAAGAGCTCCGGCGGCGACCGCTAGCGCTAGGGTTTCCACTGAGTACGCCGCTGGCGGCGGGTCAGCTGCTAGGACTTCTGGTCCTGTTTAAACAAATAGAATAGAACAATGTTTATTCGCTAATCAAACACGTAATAAACGTTACAGTAAAGTGTCACGCTGAATGACGCTGTATGGTAAAATTTGCAGCATGCGCTATGCATGTACCTGATAGGTACGCAGGAAAAAGTGATGCTCATGATGACTTTTATTTTATTCGATGACAAGATAGTCCTTGACTGCGATTTCACCTGAAGGTAAGTTACGATGCATTCTAAGATGGTAGCGGGCTAACTTGGAAGGGGTATAGCAGTGTAAATTTAACCCATACTCCTAATCTGTTTCTACACGCCATCGTGCCGGAACGCTAATCGCTTGGCGTCACGTCTTTGACGGTAGGGTGGTAACTAACCACGGCCAAAGCCTCCCACCAGTCTCTCCCAGAAAAAAAAAGATGTAAGGCACTCGGGGACTGCCGCAGTAAAGCTATTCCATAGCATTTTTTATCAACGCCAGCTAGCGGTGAGAGGAGTCCCGTGTCAGGTTATTTTCGTTACGGAATTTCTGGATTCGATCTCCACGCTCAAGGCCCGCGATAGAAGCTATGCAATAGCTTAAAAAAAACATACCTTCATTATTATTGTTGTTTCCTTTCCCATCTTTGTCTTGCACGATGTTGATGACCTCCCCTTTATTCTCGCCCCGCGCGTCGTCGTACAGGCCGGAGCTGAGACCGCCGACAGCACCTGCATCCTTGCCTAAAAGATGATTTAAAATTATATCTTTGGTATTCGTGGTAGTTTGTATGGGGCGCGCTCGGGAGCACTCGAAGATGACTTTCTTTATACGTTATAGGTGCCCACTATCACACCTGATCGAATGTGATGATGTGGTCTAAGATAGAGTTGTGATAAGTTCAAACAAAACTTAAAAATGCTGGTACAGATGCGTCTTTTTGTTCTGATGCCGAATATGTGTCTAACTCAATTTCAATAAATTGTCAGATACGACGTCTTTTTTCCTTATGACGGCAGTGTACATTACATGTTACATGTTATTTTAACTATTACTCCTCAAATTGGATTGTATAATTAGATTGTATTTTAGTGATAGTTGTCATAGTGCTATTATTATTTATCAACAAGAAAAATAGTAAAAAAGAAGTAAAAAGGCATAAAAAAAATAAGAAGGAAAGAGAAGAAGGAAGGAATTTCTGTTGATAATTATAATTTGCAATATAGGTGGTTAAATAATAAACAGAAGTAGGAAATTATAATGGAAAAAAGAAAGAAATAAATACTAATACAGGCTAAAAAAACTAACCTACCTTCCAAATTATTTAAAAATTTAATAGTGCAAGAAAG
This sequence comes from Hipparchia sbordonii, assembly GCA_038048805.1. NCBI lineage: Eukaryota > Metazoa > Arthropoda > Insecta > Lepidoptera > Nymphalidae > Hipparchia > Hipparchia sbordonii. The sequence goes on from CM076113.1 coordinate 4,838,344, forward strand.
CGTTGAAAGAACATAACAAAGCAAACAGTAAAAGAGGTGTTGTATATTATTATTGCATTGTCCAATAAAGCCATTAATAAGAACAAAAGATACTAATGCAGGTTAAAATAAAATAAAAAAGTGCTAACTACCAAATTATTTATTTAAAAAGTTAACAAGTGCAAGAAAACATTAACAAAGCAAACAATAACAAAGCTTTTGTACATTATTATTGCGTTTGTACGAAGAAGCATTAAAACAAAGAAACAAACACACAAAGATATTATTCATTTATTACTATGTGGACAAGCAGCATGGCTTCCAGTGCTGACGCTCTGGTAGAAGGAGTTCTCGTCAAGCCAACGGCTTACTCCGTGGGAGTAGGCGCGGCACCGACCGGCCTGCTTGTCCCACGCGCAGTAAGGATCTTGGAGAGCCACGCATTCCCTGGAAAAATAAACAATTTACATGCATACTTGGGTCGCTCAATAGGAAAACTCCCCTTTGGACGACCCGCGTATAGCTGGGTAGACGAAGTGACAAAAGACCTGCAAGCCCTCAATACACCCGATTGGCGTGAAGCGACGTAAGACAGGCATGAGTGGTAGCTTCTGGTGTCGGAAGCCAAGATCCGCTTTGGGTCAGTGAGCCAGCGAAGTAAGTATGTATGCATCTGTGCTAAGGATAGAACCCTGATTTAAGAATACCTTTCTCTTTTACTTCTCTATCAACCGTCTGACGTCTGCTGTTGGACAAATGATTCTTGATAGAAGAAATAGCTAAAGAAACTATAACGAAATTTGTCGTGCAAAATCTTTTGTTGTCAGAGGATCGCGATAAAGTTTGAAATCTAAAATTAATTTTACCTACGCAATTTTCTTTTAGAAGATCAATACAAAATCTGTCAAGAATTCAAATAGGTATATTTGGCGGTGAAATAGTACTTGGCGATGGTGAAAAGGCCCTCGCCTCGACAATAAATATTAATTTTCATGAAAACTGCAGCAGAATTAATAAATCAGAAGGAAATCATTTCATGCTAATTTCACCATCGTTGCTGAGTTTCACCAAGGAATTTTGATGTTTTGACAGATTTTCGATACAAAAACTGTCAGAGGCCAAATTATTCCTCGTTTCAACATTGCTCGATGTTGGTTAGTTGGCACTTAATCATGTAAAATTACTTACGAGCAAGAACTAATCTTCTCGCTGGAACATCGATGTAGTCTCAGGCTGAGCACTTCTCTATCTGATACAGCGATAAGTCTGGCGGCATCTCGACCAGCTCTCGCTACTCTCAAGGCTCTGACAGGCGAACCCGCGGCGAAAGCTTGTAGTTCTTCTATAACCACTGGAACTGCGCGTTTGTTTGAGTCGTAGGACACTGCGTTGATTGCTTTAATGATCTTGCCGTTATCTGAAAGAGGAAGAGTAAATTTTAAATTTGCTTAAAGATAATATTTTAGGAATACATTATCTTTATAATCTTTCAGGAGATTAGGAACGATGCCAGTAGACCAATTTGGAGTTAAATGAAATACAGAATTATTACAAGAACAAAACTTAAAGAACAGAAGTTTTGTGGAAATTAAGACAATATTTGTTGGCCTTTAAAATAAATAAGGGTAGTTATGATTGAAATCTTATCCTGAAACAGTGTCATTAGCAACAGAAATCAAACTGTTGTAAAGTGTAAGCAAAATCAAAAGATTCTAATGACTCACAATCGTGATCGTACATTCGTTCCTCTATTATAGTTTCCATAAAATGATAAACGCACCTGTCCCAATAAACAGTACATCATAAGCCTTGCCGCCGGGTGTTTTCACTTGTGGATCAACTGCGATTTGCGTAAATCTGTAGCTGAAAAATACAATTGCATTATTAAAATATAAAATCGACATATCTATAGAAAATTTTCGAGACATTTTACAAGAAATACTTACTGAAAACTGGTTCTGATAACGATTGGTTCCCCAAAGAAAGCCGGAACCGATTCATCCATTAAAGCGTGTGTCTTGATAAAGTTTAGCGTTTGATCAGGAAGTTGTCTCGAGTCATTGTGACAAGTACCAGGTCGAGGTTCTGGAACCTGGAGGATAGAATTAAAATATCAGTAAAGAAGAAAGTTTCTTTGAAAAATTCTAGATACGGAATTTTGAAAGGTTGATGAAAATTGGACAGTGAGAAAGTAAGCAGAAGAAAAAATACTAAATGTTTTACTGAGCTTTATGAAAATGAACTTAAAATAAAGAAGCAGAAGAAAAGAAAATTATAGATGAGCATCGACGAGAAAATCGGTTAAATAAAGAAAAATGTAGATGTCAAATAGGTAATATAAGAATGAAAATATCAGAAGAACTAAATATTATTCCAACAAGAGTTTTCTTTAGTGCAATTTAAATAGATATGAAAAGCAACAATGAGTAGAATTATCCTAGGCAAGCACATTCCAACTTTCTTATTGCTTTTCTTCAGGCCTAACTGTTGAAAAGGGCAAACCTGTTTGGGAATTGGCATGGGAAGTTACTATAGGTCTTACCTTTGCACTATTTACGGGAAGCCAATTAGAATTAAGCGCGCTTTGTTCCTTGAAAGTCCCTTCGAACGTATCGGCAATGTCCTGCATGCTGAATGCGCAGACTGCACTCCCTGATATGCTGTTAGGAGGCGTAGTGAAAGTTCCATAGATTAGCTGGGCGTTGAGACCACCGTACACGCCTTCAATCAATTCAGTTGTTGACTCTGTAAGAGGAACACATCACGAGATAATGCTTATGTTTGTTTAATGGCAAAATTTTTGACACTTTGAAATGTAACCTCTCACGACAAAATACTTTGATTTTGTTCGTGTAAAGCCAAGTCAGTAATCTAAGCACGAACATTTTAGTTGAGTTTCTTGCCGGCTCTTCTCAGCAGAATCTGCATTCCGAACCGGTGGTCGAGTCATGACGTGTCATAAGAGCTACAAGTTGGCCAACATGAAATAAATAATTTTGAATTTTTTAACTTTCGAATAGTAATGGTAAAGTGAATGCCAGCGCTTCTGTCATTTTCATACAAAACTTGCTGGCGTTAACTTTATCTTTACTATTTGAATGTTAAAATGTTCATGCTTAGGCTATAGAGTATAGAGCATAGAGCATATTCTATAGATCTCACCTCGTTACCTCTATATCTGTTGGTAAGGTGCTCGGTTATTGAATACTTACGAATCTCGTTGAAGTAGAAAGGGAAGTCCCCGGCAACGGAGCAGTTGAGTCTAGATTTCAAGAAAGAGGTCCAACGCTGCTTGAACCGATGTGGGCCACCGCGATCATCACGGCATACTCTTGCCACTCTGGAGAAAACCGCCTGCAGAAAATGAACAAAACTTACAATTAAGTAATGATCTTTTAGTTATACGTTGGATAGGTACTTCTAAAAACTTGTTCGACGTAGGTAAGCTTTCTTTTATAGACTCGTAAGTTAAGAATGTTCTTCGGGATAAAAAGTAGCCTCAACTACACCCATGCAAAAAATTACGTCGATCCGTTTTTTTGTTGCGGCGTGATTGAATGACAAACCAACAAACCAACAAACCAACAAACCAACAAACAAACACACTTTCGCATTTATAATATTAAGGATAAGGTAAGGATATTATAGGTAAGGAGGATTTGGAATAGGATTCGTTGCCTCTGAGCAAGATATCAGCTATCCACTGAGATAGGAAAAAGCCGGATGGAATTTTTGTGTACACAGATCGAAAATTGTTATCATGTCAGAATAAAAATTATGCTAACAAGGTACCTTTCCACAGTTAATGTATTCGATGGCGGTCTCCCGAAAGAAGAAGTACACGAAGTTCCCGTGCACTAATGAATTCACGAAATCAGGTGCTGTGGACAATGTTATTAACATTAATTGCAAGCTCGATAATGCATTATGTAAAGTGACATGATTAACTACAGTAACAGCTCACACGATCTAGGGTTGTATATCACGGTGAATGTGTGTTCTTAAGCCGTATAGGAATATTGTACATGTCAATGATATATCTTTGGTTTAAACTAGGCTTTGACGACGAAAAGGCAAAGTTTGTGGCTTTATCTTAGGGTCCGTACACTTGGCGAATGTGCCTATTTGCGAAAGGGTTGTGAGTTGTAACAGTCAAATAAGTAGTACGATCTCCTTCCCCTATCCATGCACGTGATCTGTAAGAGTGCGCGCATTATGCGAGCCTTGCATGAGTTGTAAATAAAGAGGCGCACGGAACAGTTGCAGTACCTGCACTTGTACCATGCACGTGCAGCACACGTATTGCGCATTCGCTGGATGTGTACGCATTCTTAAACCCCTTAGACCACATTATTTTTCTGGACGAGACATAAAGTAAGTATGTGTTTGTCTACAAATCCTCTGTCATTCATTCATTCTTTTCATGTGCAAAAAGAATGATTTCTTTCTTAAACAGCAAGAATCAAGAACGAGCAAAGGAAGAAATTGTTTGAAGTAGCCTAGTATCTTTCCAATAGTTAAATAATATAAGCCTAAGTTAGATAAAAGATTGATCTAAGCAATCTTCCATTTGTTCGATCTATACGTCCCTTTAATTCTTTTATTTTAATGTTTGGTATCAAAAAGAATATCTACGCGTCCAAAGTTTTCTCTAACGTTGGTTGTGTCTATGGCCTGGCACTTATTCAGGATAGTGATGTTGAATAAATTGAAAATTTTCGGGAAAACCTTAGGCGCAGACCTGGGCAACCCTAGCCTTTCACATAGTGTTTGCTATTAACACGATCCTAATCGGATTTATTCCTCGCATCAAATACCATTGCCGTACCCGGAGTTCACGGTAAAACGTTCCAAATTCAATTAATTTGACGGATGTTTGTTTGACAGCCGCATTCGGAGGCAATGGACCGAACCGGATAATATGCAAATAACGCTGACATTAATTAAACATAAGATGTAAAGCCTATCATATTAGCTCTCGGAGATTTGATAGGATCCATGAATAATTCGCGACAAGAACTATAATATCCTGTAATCAGTTAATATTAGCACCATTTTGTAATTTTCATTTGGTCACTCTTCGGTTTGAAAAGCAATAAACGAAGTTTCTTTTGGAAAAAAAAACTGTTATCTGGCCCCAGCCTCTTTTAAATTCTTCGGAACAGCTCAACCAATTTTTACGGGATTTTAATAATTTCAGCAAATTCCAATCTAGGCTAGACATTTTATCTAAAAATATTTAGGATTTTTTCGCAAAAAGATATAAATTGTTGATCTTGAGCACTGGGATAGATTGATCACATCTTGAAGAGGGATCTTTGAGGGATATTGGTTAATTTTTATCCCGGTAAACTAACAGGATTTTGAAAACTTAAATACAGTCGTATTGACGAGACGAGACGTACTGCCTCTTATGAAAGCTCATAAATAATAACATTTATTTAAACTTCTTCTTCTTTGTCGACTTATAGACGTCCACAGCTGGACATGAGTCTCCTGCATGGATCTCCACAGGCCTTTATTTAAACGATACTTATTTATTTTCCTTATTTTTAAAATATTTGTTATCCATCGTTGTAATTATTAAAGGCCAAGCTTTAAACATAATTTCATAATTTCTTGGTTTTAAACCAGTTTAACACCAGCTTATTAACTGTAAGGCTGTCAACCCTACAATTTTTACAATTTAAGCCTTAATAGCCCAACGGTTAAAGGTGCGGACTGAAAACTCACAGGTGGTCGCAGGTTCGAATCCCACCCGTTGCACTATTGTCGTACCCACTCCTAACACAAGTTTTCTCTTATTTGGAGGGGAGAAGAGAACATCAGTCAAGTTCAGCTTGGCTGATATTCTTTTTTAAATAAAAAAAAAAAATTATACCTATCATGCTACATCATTTCAGCTGATGCAAATACCATAGTATACCAGACGAAATTGATGTACCTACTACATCTTTCCTATAGTTAATTATATTAGGGAAAGGATGTTAATAGACATGCGTACAGATGTAATGAACTCACCATTTAACGTCATGGAGTCGTACGGCTCTGTTTGTAACGGCTCTCTGTAAATAATTGGCTCCATGCCACTGAAGTCCGCCACTGTTCCCGAATATAGCTCTCCATCTGGAAGTTAAATATTTATTATTTAAATTATAAAATTCGTATTATAAAACTTTTAGTTCAAATAAGTCGGCTGCCCCATTTCAAAACCTAGTAAATGTGAATGACAAAATTTTAAAGGAGACCAAAAAACATATTTGTGGTAGCCCTTCTGAACTCTGAGCTCTTCAGTATCTGTTGGTAAATTAATGTTTCGTAAATGTTTATTTATACTTTGAAAGCTTTTATTGGATATATTTATTACTTCGCTAAGCCATCTACAAAACCTGTTTTTTTGGACCCTGTAAAATTTTGTTAATCACACTTACTAGTTTTTGAAATGGGGGAGCCGAAGTATAATAAACACGATGAACTTTAACAATGTCTTCTTTTATCTAATATCTCTCTAAATCTTGATAATATTGGCCAAAAATTGCTGATGGGTGATGTAGAGACAGAATTCAAAATGACTGTTCTTAAAAATTTTCTGTGTACAAATAAAACTGTGTACTTCATAAAAACAACTCACGGTATGAAAAGATATCTTAATTCAAAGTCTAATCAACTTAGTACTGTTCGTAGGAAAGTCTAAAGATGGTGCTTCATTAGTTGATTTTTATTTAAATTAAATCCATGTATCTAATATGAATATAAATTTATAAATAAATAATTGATTTATGAAAGATGACCGGAGAGCTGGTAAATTGGTCAACATGTAAGTTTTGCCATAGCGGGTTAAGGCAGCCAGAATTCTGGCCAGATTTCCTAACTCCAGTTGTTTTGATGATATTGGTTCTAGTTCTTTTGTACATTATTATAAATGTATGTATCACTAGTGCTAGTGTTTCTATTCTATATACTAGTGTTAATATTCTCTCACAATCGAGATGCGATTTTAGTTTCATTTAGAGATTGTGTACAACAGAAATAGCATCACTGATAAGTCAAAATTCAAGTGTACCCTACGAATAAATAATAACACTATTTATTCGTAGATTTTCCACAACGAGAATTGTGCATAACCAGTAGATACGTTGCCTTACAACTACTGACCTCTATAATTAATCTATGATTTGCATTGGACCGACTGTCGCTACCTATAAAAATGACAGCTTAAATTACGAATCAATTTGAAGCACCACATTTGACATACGAGTCTCTGGAACTAAATATGATAGGCATGCTGGAAGTACCAATAAGTACTGTCTAACTATTGCCAGTTGTCAACTGGTACCCTCATTAATTTTAGTTCCTTGGACACTCGTAACTGCTTACAGCACCAAAATGGCGTCAATCAAGTAGGTCCAAAAAAGGATGACAGCATACTGTCTAGTGTTAATCATAGATTAATTATAGAGATCAGTGCTTACAACTCAACATTACATTAATAGATCATTGTTACTTGGATACATTTAAATTAGTAAAGTACCTAATGATTACATACCAATTTAAATTAAGTATATTCTATCAAACGTCTTGCTTGAATTGTAACAGACGGCGAGGTAATAATTAATGGTTCAGCAACATTCGAGTCACGTTCACTGATAGCTCGTTACTTAGTGTATTAGTGATCGTGCGTATCGAGTTATCGGATTTCAGAACGGAATTCGAAATCTTCGTAATGCACTGCTTGCTTGCGTTTACGGTAACTCTTCATCTCTTCATCGATAAAATAAAACTCGTAATCTACGTATCATCGTAAAATACTGATTCTATCGAGAAACAGTCCATAAAAATATCATTGCTCAGTGTTTAATAAGGATAATGTATTATCTATATTTTCATTCATGTTTGTTCCTTTTATCATTCTGTAATACTCACTGACTGTATCTATCTTTAATCTTTGAGTAACTCTGGACTTAACAGCATAATTAAGGATCTATTTGAAGCGCCACTTTCGGCATACTAGTGTCACTGGTACTAATGATATTACAAATGGCGCACCAACCTCTATGACTTCATATAAAATCATAGATTAGGTAAATACAGAGGTTGATCATGAAATTATTATAGATTAATTATATTTGCAATATTGTTACTTCCAGGGACACTTATATCTACGCTTATAACGCCAAAATGGCGACAATCAAATAGGTCTAAAAAAAGAAAATACAGCAGCAAGTCCAGTGTTAATCATAGATTAAAGATAGAGGTCAGTGTATATACTTAATCTGTTTTTACTTAGCTGTCTTATAACGTAAACAAGTGGTTTCTCGCAGAAAAATGGCACGAAGAAGATCTCATTATATTTTGTTACAATCTGCGTAACATTTTCACAAAGTATATTTAATAAAGCCAATAACAATGAAAAAATATCCGAAAATCGTATTTGCAACGCCATGACGACTCATAAATATCAGGAAAATTGCCTACTAACCATACGCTCCATCCTTTGTTTCAGTCGGAATTTAAGTCGGCTATACAAAATACTGCGCACGACATTGAACTCTATTTCGCAAAATGGAAAGCGTAGAATGGTTTGTTGGATTTAAATTCATTGCGTTACGTATAGCGTGGTCGGTTGTTCAGTGCAATATACCGCATTGCAGTGCTTCAGTCGTTAAGAGAAACCCATTGCAGTAATAGTCAACTAATATATAGTAATTAACGATGCTCTCTTAATTGGTAGAGAATTCTGAACAAGTTTCTCAGGGAATTTAGTACAATAACTCCGCTTTTATGGTTCCGTAGCGAAACTGCGGGTATTTTAGGATCTGCTTGATGGTGTAGCAGAGTGGCGCAGTGGAAGCGTGCTGGGCCCATAACCTGATGGTGTAGCAGAGCGTGGTTTAAGTAAAACTGGAGTCAATAGTTTAGAAATATAAAATAGATATATTTTATATCATGTAGAAAAATTGAGATAGACTTCGATCAGCAAAACGGAACAAACAATATAGTTACTATGACAACTAACAGTCTACATTGAACTGCTTTTTAATTTCAAGTTGCAACCAACCTTCTTTTACAACACTGCCCATTCATGGGTATTCAGAGCGACTTCATTTCTCATGAAAAAGTATAGGTAATTTTTTTTTAAAGAATATAATCCATGCTGAAGTTGACTAATAGTCTCCTATCCCCTCCAAATAAGCGAAAAGCTTGTGTTAGGAGTGGGTACTTCAATATTTCAACGGAACGGAAATGATTGTTAAAAATTTAACCCAGAAGGATTAGGACATAAGGGTTTGAAAAATTTACGTGAATAAAGCCGCGGGCAAAAGCTAGTATAGTATATTTTATAAGAGCATAGTATTATGAGACATCTCAACAAAACTAAAACCTTTAAAGTTCAAGAGACGCCTTTCAAGTTAAGAGTTTCGTTTCCACCGAGTGGAACCAACAACAGACCATAATAATTGACAACCAGAATGATCTAAGTAACTTTTTATCAATAAATGAGGTTATTACACAATGTAATAACCTCAATGTAATAAATTAAAAAAAAAAAAAAATTTGCCTGTCTGTCGGTATTCTACAGAATATATTTCGGAGAGTGTGCTCAAGAACTTTTCAACTTGGTTCCGCCGTCACCATTCTACCATCGAAACGCAAGGCACAGAAAAGATCTGCACCCCTACGTAGTTGAAATCCCAAGAACGCGCACTAAGCGCTTTGCTTCTTCGTTCCTGATACGCACCGCTAGGATTTGGAAAGCCCTTCCGGCTTCCGTTTTTCCCTCTAACTATAATTTGGGTACCTTCAAATCAAGAGTGAATAGGCATCTTCTATCCAAGCGCGTTCCATCTTAGGCCGCATCTTCACTTACCATCAGGTGTGATCGCAGCCAAGCACTAGTCTATATATTTAAAAAAAATGTCATAGAAAATCATAACTTTTCCATGCCATACTGATCTAAGTGTTTTTTTTTTGTTCGATGACAAGATAGCCCTTGACTGCGATCTCACCTGATGGTAAATGACGATGCAGTCTAAGATGGTAGCGGGCTAACTTGGAAGGGGTATAGCAGTGTAAATTCAACCCATACCCCTAATCGGTTTCTACGCGCCATCGTGCCGGAACGCTAAATCGCTTGGCGGCACGTCTTTGACGGTAGGGTGGTAACTAGCCACGGCCAAAGCCTCCCACCAGACAAAAGTGTTCTTCTAGTGCGTTTTTTCTTCAGGAATCACAACATCTCACTAAAGAATTGGTACGGTCTTGCAAAGTGAAGGCATGCTACACTGATCTAAATAATTTTCAGATAGCTGCATACTATTGCGCCCTAGATCACTCTGGTTCCAACGTCGTCAATTTATATGATACAACTAAAACTAATACACTACGGCACTCAGTACAGTGTACAGTGTACACTGTACAATAGTTCACAGGCTGCTCACGGGCGTCCATTACAGCTCGGGCACGGTTAGTTATCTACTATTGATCCGCACCAATTAAGACATGCCCCATGGGAGCACTATCGTCTGTAGCTATGTACCTATTAACTAACCGTCGCTGTGAACCACCCTTATACCGGTTTACTTTCCTCTTACAACCAATTTCACCATCGCCAAACTAACTTCGCCAAAAAGCCTCGGTCAAAATCGAGGAATAAAGTTTTTTAATTCCCACGGGAACTCGCTTATTTTCCGGGATAAAAAGTATGTGTTATTCCAGACTATAATCTATCTCTGTGCCAAATTTCAGCCAAATCGGTTCAGTCGTTGCGGTATGATCAAGTGACAAACATCTATCCATCCGTTCATACATCCAAACTTTCGCATTTATAATAATTATCTATTTATTAATAGGATTAAATTGTTATATTATTACATCTTGTGGGCAGCTGAAGTAGATCCGATTGCTTCTATGCAGCTTTGTCATTAAGTATCTTATAACGTCCACAATACATGTATTTATATGTTTTTTAGACTTTTTTTATGTATCTGGGACTGTGGGATATTTGTCATACAAAATTAGACTGTGTTTCGAATGAGAGAAATATTATAGTATGTAAGTATATCTAAATATATAAAAGGCAAAGGTGACTGACTGACTGACTGACTGACTGACTGATCTATCAACGCACAGCTCTAACCACTGGACCGATCGAGCTGAAATTTGGTATACAGGTAGCTGTTAGGGCGTAGACATCCGCTAAGAAAGGATTTTGGAAAATTTCAACCCCAAGAGGGTTAAATAGGGGGTTAAAAAATCGAACCTAACGTGAGCAAAGCCGCGGGTTAAAGCTAGTGTTTTAATAATGAGCAAAGAAGGAAGCCAAAAAAGCTACATATGATGTCACACAAATCTTGATTATTTTTTGTTAGAATGTACACGTTATTAGGGTTCCATACAAAAATTGTAAAAACTTTATCTACTCGTATGTTGATACCTTGTCCGACGTTTTACGTTTGCTTGCTCAACTTTATTGCAAACTAGTTTCCCGCCTCGGCTTCGCACGGGTAGGTTTGACAATTGAAATTAGAATGTGGACTTTTGTGATACATGTGGTAGGTAGGATCTTCGATTTACGAAACTATTATACTGATTTCGAGTGGTCTATTTCGAGTTATCATCAAATCTCATTAAATCATTAGAAGTTGAAATCGTCCTATCGAGAGTTGAAAACAAAGAGTTGATCATTTCCCTAGCCCGGTTTTTTAGAATTTAGCACTTTACAAATAAAATTAGCTACGCCAATAAGCCGTTTGTATTTGTTAGAGCCAATTTCATAATTGCCGACTAACGTTTTAACTGGCGAATCAATTCTTTGATGTTTTGACAGATTTTCTGTACTTACGAAAACTGTCAGACCGTCTACTACCCGGTTAAAATCAAATAACCATTTTTTGTTCTTTTGGTTTCTCAGATACGGAACACTCGGTGCGCGACTGTGACGCGCACTTAGACGATTTTATATTTTTTACATAATTATGTTTCTGCGACTGTCACTTTTACTTTGTAAGCGTGATGAACGAGCGCGACTTTGCCAAGGGGATGCTAACGTAAAGAAAATTGTTCAAAGCGAGGGTAATTGATGATGTTCGGCGATGTTGCATTAAGTGTTTATTTTGGGGTGAAGTTCGGATAGCGTTTGGCCATTACGCAAATATTTCCTATTGCCACCCGAACTGAAACCAAAGAGCGAAAATATAAAAGTATTGGAGATAGTCCTTCCAATTTACGAGGGCGCGTGAGCTTTACTTGTGGTTACGTCGTGTGCATGCACATTGCGTAGGAGTGTGCGTGCCTGTCAGGAGCCTAGGTGGAAGCGGTCAGGCGCGAGCAAGCTCTCGCACACTTATACAGATACGACACGCACACAACCATGCGTGTAGAAGTATTGATCGAAACAAGTATAATTAATTAAAAATTTAAAACACCCCCGACATGTCACAAGTTACAACTTCCTAATCGCTAGTCAGTAATCGTTAAAAAAAAATATGTAATCCGCCATTTTGTGGCGGCGGCCATCTTGGACCGATTTTCATCAAACATAGCTAAGAACACTCCCGACTAATTCACCATTCAAACGAAAAAAACAAAATCAAAATCCGTTAAGAAGCTACGATGCCACAGGCACATAGTTTTGCGTTGGAAGTTAAAAATAAATCTGTAACTGCCTAATCTCCAGTCATTACGGCACATCCAAGGTCTTTTGGATAAAGCTTACTTGCTCCTTGTAACCAATAATTTAAGGTTAATGCGATCTTAGGAACTAAATAAATTCCGCACAAAGGTGAGTAAGGAAGAAAATTACGTTTGTTTGTTTGGGATAATCTCGTTCTATCCAACTTGTGTACTTCTGGGCCCACAATGAAGGGCCGTGAACGAGGAAAACATATGGTTCCTGGGAAAGAAAGAATCTCACTAACTAAATATTACCGGATTCGTCGGATTTTCGTCATGGAGCGAGTTTATTTATGTGTTTATGCTTACAACACGTTCTCACGTCTTCTTATGTTTTATGACTTGTCTGTATAAATGATATTTATGTCGTATTAGCTTTCGCTTGTGGACTCATGCAAAAAATATTATATTGCTTACTAAGTAGATTTTTTATTTTATTTTATTCGATGACAAGATAGCCCTTGACTGCGGTCTCACCTGATGGTAAGTGACGATGCAGTCTAAGGTGGTAGCGGACTAACTTGGAAGGGGTATAGCAGTGTAAATTCAACCCATACCCCTAATCGATTTGGAAAAATCTGCTTTTGTTTGAAAGGGCATACTTCCCAGGCGGTCCTATTGTCATCAGGTCAGGATCTGATGATGGGATTCTGGAGAAATCGAGCGAACTCTTCAAATTTTATAGGCACAATTGATATGCTTTGTAGTAGTGTTTGAAGACGGTTTTGCAAAAAGAATTTTTACGTTTATATTATTCTTTTTTAAGGCTAGACTTATGGAATCTATGGTTTCTGCCCATTTCTTGGCTTTCGTCCCACGTATCGGTATACCACCATTTTGTATAGTTGTCACGTTATACAACGTACTCGATCCCTTTCAACGCCACAATGAGTGGCTATTGTATGCCAGCAGACTGTGAAAGTGGTTTCATTCGATATAAAAAAGATTTCTCTTCCCTAATTTCCGGACTGGATCTTTTCTCTAGCATATTTAGGTATGTATCCTGAGGTATCTACTCCTATTGGAAAAATGATACATTACATAATTTATATAAAGATATATGAAGGTAAATCTAGAATGAGCATTTGATCATTCTAGATTTACCTCCACCTTTAACATAAGAATAGAGAACGTCATATCAAATATGATTTGATGAATATAGAGTTAACTAGAGCAAGAGGTCAAGGTTAATTTGATAAAAAAAAGTTAAATCAAGACTATGGACCAGAACGACTTGGTGATATTCAAAGATAAAGAGTCTTGAAGTTTCACTTTACACTCTTAAAATAATCAGCAGCTAAGGAGGTTTTTAAGTTCGTTGTAAGAAATCGTTTAATTAATTATTATTTATTTGTATTTTCCATAATAGAGGCTATAATAGCAACAATTCTGTGAAAATAATGAGAAGCTCAGAGTCTTGTGTCGGACGGACAGACTGCGAAGGCTTTTTGGGTACGAACTCCTACAAAAGCTTTCCAGAGGTTACGTGAACTAGTAAAGCAGACAAGCGTATTAGGTATTTGAGAACATTACTCAAATTGAGGAAGTTCAATGGACAGATCAGATCACGCTTCGAGCTCTTGAACCGGAGTTTGCGAATCGACTAACAGCAGGTCGGTTTACAAACTCGAGCACGCTCCTAGCTACGTAAGGCTTTTGAGGAGGTCACAGTAACTACACCTCTTGCAAGTCTTCATTTTCCAATTTCAGATAGCTGCGACAATATGTATAGTTTAAAGTTTAAAACGCCTGAGTTCAACGTTTCTGTAATGAACCGCTAAGGTGTGGAAGTCCGTATTTCCTGCCACTTATAATTTCAGTACCTTCCAGAAAAGAGTGAACAGGCATCATTGATTGTCGTCAAGCGCTAGCCTATTTGGCAATAAAAAAAATTGTTTTCCATAGTTTACTAATTAATCCTACTTCCTATTAATATTATACCTAAATGCGAAGGTTTGTGCGGATGGATCCTTCACGCCACAACAAACGAACCGATTTGACTGAGATCTGGTATGGAGATAGCTCATACCCAGGATTAACATATCGGCTACATTTTATCCACGAAAATGAAGTGATTTGAGTGAGCTTAGGTCACTCCCCAGGTACCCATACCAATGCAAAAAATTACGTCGATCCGTAACTTATTTTGCGGCGCGATTAAAGGATAAACTAACAAACAAACTCAATTTAGCATTTATAATATAAGTAAGGATGGAATTATATAGCTAAAACCTACACACTTTGTAATTTAGGCTTTTAGAATAAAGCGCGAGAGGATGAGAGATGTGTTTAAGATTGAATAGTAGCCATGAATCGCTTAGTGTCAACGTAAATCGCGCGGCGGGCGGCGAATCGGGGCTTTTAGCCCATTCATTTGAGGCTTATTCGTACGCAATCGGCTTTATACTGGCCCGTGACGCGTCATATGTCCTGGCATTTGAATGTGGTTGATTGCGGCCTTAAAGGACACTTTTCCGTTAGTGATTCATACTTGTTTCGGTCAGAGAATTATTTTACGCGAATGTCGGCGTCTGCAAGTCTACCTATTTGGATAAGACTACACACAGAAACTTTCGCTTTTATAATATTAGTGTGATGTGATACCCAGACGAAGGTAAAGGTCTCTTGAAATGATCGCCACAGAGGACGCCCGTCCATCTTGTGGGGGGTCTAACAATGCTGCGTCTTCCGGTGCGGAGTCGCTATTGCAGAATCTTGGGATCCCAACTCCCATTGCTTCTCTGAGCCAAGTGCCTGTCAGTTTTTTTTATACATTATAGGCACATGCTTGACTACTATCACACCTGATGGAAAGTGATATTGTGGTCTAAGGAGCGTTTGCCTAGAAGATGGCTATTCACACTTATTTTAAAGATACCCGAATTTTGGAAACCACAAATCTTGGAAGAGCGTTCCAGACCCTAGCCGTGCGGCAGGAATGAAGACTTAAAGCGTTTAGTGCGCGTAGATGGAATAACTCTAATTCAGTAACTTTTAATACAAAAGTAAAACATTGGTTCTTGTATACTGACCAGCATAGACAGCGGTAGAGTTATGTTCCGGATCATGTGGACAGACCGCTTGGCCGGACTTCTCCTTCTCCATGTGGTAGGAGTCTCGCTGCACGCTGTACTCCCTGCAGAAGGGCTTGAAGCTATTGGTGCCGCAGACCAGCAGCCGGCCCGGTGCGAGGGACACCAGCACGCGAATGTAGTTCTGGCATATTTCCTGAAAAAAAAAAATGGAAGAATTACAGATTTTTTTTTAAGGAAATTATTAGAAACTAGCGGACGCTTGCGACTTCGTCAGCTTCTGCAATGAACTATCGACAGTTCCTAAATCCCCAGAGCTTAGGTGGGCAGAACCCTTTCAGAATCATGAGTGAGGAGTTGGGGTCCTGTGGTTCAACGTCTTTACTTGGTACTTAAAATAATTATTCATAGGTAATAATCGACAATTCCTAAATCGGTATAATTCCAGAATACTTATTCCACACTAGAGGGCGCCCGCGACTTCGTCCGCGTGGAATTAGGTTTTGGGGTGGAACTTTCAAAAACTGTGATACTTCTTTATTTTTAATCGAAAGGCAAAATACAGATTTTCATAGATAATATAACTTGTAAAATGACGGACTTTCTTACAAACATTCATCCCCTATTTATTTCGTTTGGGGGTGGATTTTTCAAAATCTGTGAAACACGTATTTCTTTATTTTTATTTGAAAGCCTAAATACAAAGTTTCATGGATATAACTTGAAAAATGACGGACTTTCATACAAACTTCCATCCCCTATTTAAACCCCTTACGGGTGGAATTTCCAATAATCCTTTCTTAGTGTGCGCCTACGTCATAAAAGGAACCAACTGTAAAAATTTCAAGTGTCTAACTTCAGTAGTGTAGGCTGTGCGTTGATATCTCAGTCAGTCAGTCAGTCAGTCAGTCAGTCAGGACTTTGAATCTTATTGAACGAGCGAAGCGAGTTCTCTGAGTCAACTAGGGCGCTTGTCTGTACTGGACAGAGAAGTGTGTACGTCCAAATGTCTGTCAGAGCCCTATAACTTCTGAATTACTGAACGTAATTACTTCAAATTTAAATATAATATGTAAACTGATGGCCTTCAGCCGAACATTGTATAAAAAAATATCAAAAACTTAATTTCAGGGGTGCTCTCATAGAAGTGTGTTTGAAGTAAAATTTTGTTTGTTGCGTTACATAGACTTGCAATATTTCTTTTTAAAGACGACTTTGATCAGAGTACAAAAATATTTTTTTTTTTAATTTTTCCCTTAAAATTGACGAAATGGGGGGCTTTCAAAGTGGAGATTTTAATTTGAGCCGTATGTCAAGAATTACTGAATATTAGAACGTGAAACTTGGTTGAAAATTCAGTTATATCCTGTACTTGAACAACAAATACTAAAATTAGATAAATGTTATAAAGAAACGAAATTATTTAATTTTAAATGCTAATAGCTTCACAATAATGCTAATAGATGGCGCTGTGGCAGTAAAACAGTTTTATGTCAACTATTTTTTTTTTATTGCGTCTAATGTTAAAAGTTAATTATTACAAAATATAATTAAAACTTTTGGGAATTATGGGATATCGCGAGGTCTCAGTTCGGGGCGAACCACTAGTATATATAGATTATACTAGAGGACTCGATAGTCCATACGATCATCTGAATAACACTATAGATACTTAGATTAGAATAGAATCAATCTATGATAGAATAGTAATAATTATAGCAAAGCCAATACCATGTCAAGTTAAGCAAACTAACAGCCATTGTTTAGATCCTTCGGTCCGTCGCAAGCCATCCTAATATCTATTATCTAAATTAATATACTGTACATGTCTTCATTGTCAGGATTATTGCCTCAGAGGTGTCAAGCCTGACATGATAATCTACATAAGGCCTTCCATAATTTAATATGCAGAGAACAAAGCTGTATGCGGTGTTATTACTCGTATTTGACAAAATTTCATTTCATAGCTCCATGGCGTGTAGAAACAGATTAGGGGTATGGGTTACATTTCCACTGCCATACACCTTCCAACTTAGTTCGCTACCATCTTAGACTGCATCACTTACTATCAGGTGTGATCGCAGACAAGGGCTATCGTGTCATCGAATAAGAATAAGAATGGGATGTGAAACATAATCTATTCCAATTTTTATGGGATTTAACCAGTTCCTGGTTTGTCTATGAATCTAATCACTGACTGAATTTATAGCGTTCTTGCCACATCAATGCGTTTTAACCAGCTACAGTCTCAATAGCTCAATGGTTAAATGTAAAATTGAAAGGTCGCAGGCTCGAATTTGAAAGCTTTCCGCTTATTTGGAGGGGGTAGGAGGATATTTGTCAACTTCAGCTTAACTAATATTCTTTTAACTTACTCGTTAACTTGTAGATGTGCGTCTGTGATCGAATCACGGACTCTTCGAAAAGCAGGTCGATATTTTCTTATCTAGTAGGTGTTCGTATAAATGTATTTTATTCGCCGTTATTTCTCAAGATGGCGGCACTAAGCAGTAAGGTTTGTAGGGAGCTTTTAATGGCGGTTCTACGCTGAGACGCGCATGTTAAAGTGTTTTCTTTATTTTTATTGAAGGAACTCCTATAAAAGATCCGTACTAAATCAAGATTAGAATCATAAACAATTGTATTAAAGAAGACTGTAATTGTTAATTTGTATGTTTGGCTCGAAAAACCGATGGGTGTTGGGTCCAAAGGTGGTGGAATGGCAGCCTCGCACCGAGCACAGCGTTGGTAGACTACCAACTACGAGCGACCTCGTTCGAGTCACTGGCAAACGCGCTGGATGCAGGCGGCGCGGAATCGTGCTCTGTGGCGATTATTTTAAGACACTTATGCTGAGATCTATAGAGCGTGCTCTGAATCAGCTCAGACTTAAGATAGAGGTGAAAACGAGACACAAATACTCTCTGTCTCCTTTTTACTCTGTCTTTAGTCTGAGCTGAGTAAGAGTGCGGTCTATAGATTTCAGTCTTATATCTACACGTGGACAGCTATCGGTTGAGAAACCATGATTTATCGGAGAGAAAGATGAATTTCCATGACCTCAAGATACTTTAAAAAGAATAGATATTCTATTCATCTTTTCTTTTACTTAGGGGATATGCGATGTTAAATCATCTGTGAGTCAACGAACTAATCAAAGTTATGTTAGATTTCTAGAAGTTGGAAACGTCTTGGTCCTTCAAGTATCAAAAGCAATCGATGTGGATATGATTACATTTGCATTCCCATACACCTCAAGACGTTCGTCGGTAATTCTATTCGAGCACAGTAAGGCGCAGTCTGATTGGATCTCGTATTCGACATGTATCGAGCATCAATAGTTCATGCACTTGTATTAGCATGTCGTATTTTTAAAGAAGCAAGACGGATCTGATTCTTAATACTCTGTCAAGTATCAAAATCAATCTGTGTATAGTGCAGGTGATATTATTTTAGTACCTTCAGAAAGGGTTTGTTATATTTGATGTTTACATATAGAAAAATTACATTGAGCCGTCATTTTGCTGCTGCGTGATTGTAGGACAAACCAAATATAGACGAGAAGTACCTATTATTATGTAACAACTTGTAATAACTGTTGAATTTGGTTATTGAACAATTTCGAGGGAACCCTAGATTTTTCCGGGATAAAAAGTAGCCTATGTCACTTTCAGGTCCTCGACTACAACGCTTGCAAAAAATCACGTCAAACTTTTGCGGCGCGATTGAAGGACAAACAATAGCACTTAATGTTAGCAGAGATGCAATCATGGTCTGCGTTCTATAAAATTCACCTTCGTCGTATTCTACTTGTAGATGAACGCCAGCATGTGCCTTCGATAACATTAGCATTGCTGCATTGGTCTCAAGATGGCCGACTGATTCTATTGAACAGTCGTGAGCGGTCTGTTAAGATCCCTCTCCAAACACATATTGATCAATGATTGTCAGTGGAAATGCTACTGTACCTAGAAATGGATACAAGGAGTTGCACGAATGCTCTGAGTGTCTAGAGTAACTTTTCAAGTTTACGTTTATTGTGCGTAAATCCGTCAATTAGTATGGACGGAAAAGGGATGGCAAAAATCTCCGTCCCTTTCTCTTTCATATTTTCCCGTCCATAGATAGAAAGGAAGCGTTAAAAGATTGCTAGATAATTTTATATTTATTTTAAACGCAAGCGGAGTGAGTGTTGGATTTCACACTCGAGTATCAGCCGCTAGTTTTCTCTTCACTTCGGTTGGTATAATGGATAGCACATACGGTCGTCAGAACCGCAAGAAGTGCACTTTTGTGATTTATAGTATTAAAGAGCTTCGGGTGCATGAGAAGAGCTAACGTCAGTGCTAACATTTCCTAGGGTCATCAGCGTTTCTTCAATGCACTTGATGCGGTCAACTGTTGCTACTGATGTTACAAGCATTTTTAAATGGAAGCGCAACAGCCGCAAGTCACATGTATTTTTGCGCCTTTTAAGAGACTCTTGAGGGGCTATGTTAAGGGACCTTACGCACTACACCTGACCACGACTGGTTGGCATCGTGGCCGCGTAGTGCGCGAGCGTACGTAGTCTAGACTCTGGACATTGTGTACAGACTAGTAAACTTTTTAAAATCCATACCAGGGAGATATACCTTTATGTAACGATACTAACCACATGGTCGTAAGCCAAGTCAGGGCACGTTATGCGGCAGTTCGTTGCCGTGGCCATTTGCGCGATACGTGTATGATTACGATACTTTATGTTGGACGTTGGGGCCACTGGCTGAGGTCATGGCCACTTAGTGCGAGAGTTCCCTAAGGCACGCAAAGTTTGTACGCAACGAATAGCACGTGGTGCGGTCAGTTGACCATTACGGTCAATTGCGTTATGCGTATTACATGAACGCTGTGGCAACTGGGTTGGTCGTGGCCGCGTATTGTATGAGGTCCCTCTAAGTACATGAAGTTTGATCGCAATTCGTAGTCACTTTATGTAACCTGGCGGTCATCTGGGCCCGTGGGTGCTGCGTATTGTATTACGATTTACCAAGACGCTGCGGTCACTAACTGCGGTCATAGCTGCGTAGCGCGTCAGATGCGGGATGCCTGAAGTATGCAAAGTTTGGGAACGTCACTGTACATTGTGCGGCGAGCTGAAGGTTATGGCCAACGAAGCGACGCGCTTGGACGGCTTTAGGGTTGGACGCTGCGGCCAGTGGGTGCGGTCATGGCCACGTAGTGCGCGAGGCGCCTGAGGGTATTTCAAGCAAACGGCAATATAGGTCGTGTATCGGGTTTCACACTCGAGTGTCAGCTGTGTGTAACGCAAGCGTCGGACGCCATTAAACGCAACCCGCAATTCCCATTACACTGCTAATGCCTACACGTTGCGAAGGATTTATGGACCGAGTACACCACGGATATGAGTAGCTACTGTATCTTTAAGAGAGATTACATCAGGTTACATGCGTAATCGGGTGATACGAGTACGTATGTACCTACCCTTACTAATATTATAAATGCGAAAGTGTGTTCGCTTGCTGGTTTGTCTTTCAATCACACATCAGCGGAGCAACGGATCGACGTGATTTTTTGCATGAGTATAGTTGAGGACCTGGAGAAGTGGAGAGTGACATAGGCATAACTTTTTGTTTTTCCGGGATAAACAGTAGTTTATCCCGGAAAATCAAAGAGTTCCCGCTGGATTTTAAAAACGAACGAAGTCGCGCGCATCAGCTAGTCGTTCACATGCAAACCTAGCCCTACTAGTCGCAGCACGTCTGGCTATTGTCAACTGGTTGCAATTGAGGCATGAATTTCCGAACGAGACCCGACCGAAGCCAATCTGCTTGCAGATGAACGTGAGACGTCGGCTGGAGAAAGCAAAATAAAATCCCTAGGTTTATCTAGACACTGAGAAAATACATTTTCTAAATAAGACTGAATAAATTGTTCTAAATGAAGCATTCGAAGTGAGACGTCTTGCCAAGGTCGAAGAGGTATATCTTGTTAAATTTCAGACTGGGATTAACTTAACTTCAATTTTATACGACGTTAATTTTTGTTAATAGAAAAGCCGAAATATGTCTCAAATCTTTTTGTACAAACGACCTGTGTATTTTTTTGTTGAAAATTAAATTAAGTATGAAAATTAATAAAGATATAGGCTAGTTAAATTAGCTCGTAGTCCGCGCGTATGTATTTTAGAAAGACATAAACGTTTATTTTATAAATTGTGCCACATATCAGTAGGTTATACCTAGATTAGGTTATTTAAATCTATTATTTAGGTTAATTTTTAGGTTATTTAACCTAATCAGGTTGTTGCGGCGCTTCCAAAATTGTGAAAGGAAAAGTAGCAGGTACATGCTTTTCTTTTCACAATTAAATAAAAGATAGCATTATACATTTTTTACTAATATTCCTACATAGTTTAGCGATTTTATTCAACCAATTAAACCAGTCAATATCAAGTCACATAAGGTGCATGACTGGTGCATAGTATTTGTGTGTTACACAAATACTATGCACCAGTCAACACATGATTTCAGTCGTTTATTGATTAAACCTACAAGTGACCAAAGCACAGCGGTTTCAAGAATACGTTTAATGAGGTCGGTATAGCTCAATAGTGTGAAGTTTAGGTTAGCTATGTAAATAATCGAGTAGAGGAGTCGAAAAATAGCCTTATAAAGGCTAACTACAACAAAAGCAAAGCAAAGTATTTGTAGATAGAAACGAATTTCCGCTCGATTGGTATTTTAATTTGCCGGCATTCGGTAGATGTTCCCAACGCGGTCTCGTTTCATATGCAAGTGCCGGTCGTATATATGTATACCTACTATGTATATTGGGCCCGGCCCGAATTCAATTATTTGCCGCAAGGTAACATCGGTATTGTTTGAGTAAAGTTATTGTTCTATTGTATTAAAATATCTGGCTCGATTACGTTCATCTCGAGGTGTAGAATTTGGGTCACCTAATAGAGCATCTCTTATTGGGGAGGTAGGTATAATGAGTTTGGGTTTGGTGTAATAACATGAGTGTAAGTCGAGCACTATTAAATCAGAATGGTTGTAAGTCAAGGAATTTTTGAGGAAAAAGGAGGAAGAATTGGAACCCAATCTATCTAGATAGTTTTACTATTATCGTACATAGTTTAGTCCTGGTAGTTTTACCTGGAGAATTTTCTGGGAGTTTTGGAAATTGGTATTTTTATAGATTTCGGAATTTAACTGCCATATTATTTTTCGAGATGGCGGTAAAAATACGAGAAAAGGGATACTTTAAAATACTAATTCGCAAATTCCTGGAAAACTTTCCACCAAAGATAGCAGTCACAGATTGAATAACACATAACAAGATCTTAATCCAAGCTTTCGATTAGTAGGGCAGAAGATCGGAAAATTAAATGATTTGAAAACCTTCATAAATAGAATCCGAGAGAGAATTCGTAGAGTAGCTGCACAGATTTAGATGATCATCTTCTATCTTATGTATTGTATAATATGTATAAAAATAAATTGCTAAAATAAATAGATATATATATCGGTAGTATGGCTAAAATGGTACGGCTTGGCTTGACCGATTTGTTTTTTTTTTGTTTTGTTTGCTCGAGTACAGGTTTCGCTTAAAAATAAAAATAAAAATAAAATGGAAAACCCCAAAAGAACAGCTGAAAAATCGAAAAAATCATAATTGGTAGCTTTGTTTGGACCTACAGGAGTCACTACTTCGGATTACTTTTAATAAATGGCGGGAGTGAAGCCGCGTTTAAAAATTAGTAATTTATGTTTTTTAAATTAACTAATGTTGACCAAGTTTTATCAGGTTGAAAACTTCGTTTTCTGTGTTGTATGCAACAAATCGTTGAAGCAGCTAAGGTACTGTACAGTATGCTAACTATGATATAGTATATGTATAAAAAGAGTTGGACATGTTACAAGCGCGCGGTAAATGAAGCGCGTAATGGCAGATATATGTCGTTTGTCATGTCATTTAACAATGAAGTACTCTATTATACTCTTCGTCGTTCGGAACAATTTTTTCGCTTGTTTTGTAAGTATATAACTCATCCCTAGTAGAATATTTTTGTGTACTAATAAAATGGTCTTTCACTTACCTCGTCTTTTCCTTTGACAACGCACATGTCGATGTCAGATTCTGTCGAGTACCAGACAAGTCTTCTTTGCTCAGTCAAGTCGGTAAGACTGAGGTTGTACACAACATTTCTGTAAAGAAAAAAAATCAGCAGTTCAGTAAAAAGGTAATGCAATATCTTAAAAATTGAAATTAAGAAATGAAAAAGATTTTTTTTTAAAACATTAGTGAATCCCCCAGTATCTCGGATATTAAGGTTTTTATTCAAAGTTCTATGTTTCCAATGATCTTATTGCTATTACCTAATCTGTGGCTATTACATATTATAAGAAAAATACAAATACATAGTTGCTTTGACTAACCACTATCAACTATTTTGAGTTTCGAACTCTGATTAGAGATTGAGACAAGTGACACTCAATCCTAATCCAAAGTTCTGATTTCGATCGACAAGGTTATTTTAGCACAAAACCTGTCCTGATACCTGTCTGAGTAAAATTTCAGCACATAAAGTGATAAGTTTACAGCGAGTTGTTACAAATCATTAAATTTTGAGAGCATGTCTGGGTTGTAACGTAATTACGAAAGTCTCTCACCTCTAAGGAGGAGCTAACTCAAGTGCTCCCCTACAAACGAAGTTATTACAATATTATTAACCAATCAAATTCAGTAACGTTTTGTAGACACGCTCCAGAAGTAAAGTGTTGATTAATGTTATACAAGCACGGATTTAACATACTTTTCAAACTCTATGTTTGAAATTATATATTATTTTCAAGACAAACCGAAACCAAAGACAGATAGGTTTAAGATCTAGAGCGTGTCCCTGGCTTCCACTTTTCTCTGAATTTCTCTGACTAATTAATTATTACTTGACTGTTACTTGACATAGAGAAAGCTTGTATCGAGATGGTTAAAAGATATTTTTTATCCCGAAAAAGAGTTGTCACAGAAACGAAGTTCATTTGTATGGGCTGCGCTTGGGATCTTTCGAAGGAAACTTCTCTTAATTAAGATATTTGGGGACAAAATTTCATAAGGAAATTACGAGAACTTTGGCAATTATTACGACGGATGCCCGGTGCGTTACACCTACATTATAATGTTTTTGAAATTCAGCAGACCACGAGTAACTTGACTGAATTTTGAATTGATACTGGAGCTTAATCTTGATTCCCAAAGTTGGAATCGCTGTTTGATGATTTCATTGATTTGTGTACTATGAAGTCAATTTATAAATGTATAACTTTCTTGTAACAAATTATTAGTAATATTATTCCACGCACTAGGATCTAATGCTATGCAAATGTTCTTATGAAAATTGATGACTTTTACGAAGTTTACAAGTTTTATAAGTTTGGTTTACTTTAATGAAATGTTGTTTTTAAGTCATAGAATAAATTTTAAGTTTCAACACGGTTCTTTAATTTTATTTATTATGAATGTTATGATGGAGTTCAAGATTTATTTACTTGTTTGAATAGTCACTTTCGAGAAAAAAGAATTGATTTTTTACTCATAATAATATTATATACCTAGCTGAGATTTAAGCTTCTTCGTTTCCTGGGAATCTTTTCCGCAAGTAGGCGTCGATTCGCCCGTTTTGCGTTGAGATTTAAGCTACTGCATAGCTTCTATCACGGGCCAGCGTGGAGACCGAATCCAGAAATTCCGTAACGAAAATAACCTGACACGGGACTCCTCTACGGTGAGCCGCTAGATGGCGCATTTTTTATCAACGCCATCTAGCGGTGAGCCGCGAGATGGCGTTGATAAAAAATGCTATGCAATAGCTTTACCGCAGCAGTCCCCGAGTGCAACACGTCTTTTTTTTTGTTTTATGATTACGCATTACTAACACAGTTTATGAGTTACGACAAGTGCGGATTGGCAGACTACACACACTTTGAGAACATTTCGAAGAATCCTCAGGTTTCCTCACAATGTTTTTCTTTAAGTACCGTTTATATTTATTGTTTTCTATTTTTACATAAAAATAAAATATATTTTATATGTATTTCACATGTAAAACATATGTAATATGCGTGTTAAATAAGCACTTTGTGTATGAAATGTAAAATAAATTATTCCCAGTTAATTATTCGGTGCATGTTTGCGGTAGTGGTTTAATCAGAAAAGTTCGTGCAAAGTTGTTGGAAGCTCTGCGGTCCCAGATGGACCATCCGGACGATGCATTTCATTTTATATATCAAATGCGCAACTGCTGTATATTTGATGGAATATAAGATGGAATTATTTTATGCCGCTTTTAAGACGCAGGGTTACGACTCTGTCGTAGAAGCGGCGGGTTGCAAAAAGCAGTCACTTGTAACAAACATACCCTTTCTACTGAAGCGGAGGAGAGCGGAGCTGTGAAAATGATGTAAGTTTTTTCGTGCGTGTAGACTGTAGATGAGGATTTTTATTACATTGCCTATCAGTAAAACATGATCTATCACTTCACTCTTCGATCAGTTCATATCATATCTGGGTCTTATTAAAATTTCAAGGAAAAGGGATGAAAAATGTCGTTGTTCCATTCACTAATTCTTTACTAAATGACAGATTTACGAGAAAACTTGCACTCTACCATAACATGAAGATTTTTGATATCCATATTATTTATCTATAAGTTTTAGAGCATATGCTTGACACCCCTAAAACAATTTATTGTGATGATTGGCTGAATTTACGCATTCATGCTGCAACAGCTCATTTCAGCCAATAGTGAGAGAGTATCGGCCAATCAGAAACGATTGCGATGAGTCATCGTGTTTAGACACCCTACAGCTGATTATAGATAAACGGAAAATAGCGATATATGGATATCGCTCTAGCGACGAAGCTGTGACCTCACAGTTAGTGTTCACAATAAAATGTATATTGCTGTAAAGATCATCGTGTTAACAGTTATTGTTATTTGTATATTTGGTGCAATCATGGTTTCGTGCTAGTTTGTAATGTAGGCACTGTGGTTTACTCATGTTGCACATTATTTTTGGTTATATACTTCCGGTACTACAGGAATTAGTTGTTAAAACTTTATTATTGCGGACAGTTAACATATTTTGTTTGGTAAAAATTTTAACTTAGTATTATCCTTTATTACGCGACATATTTACATTTTTTACCATTCTTCTTGTGACGGCAGTATTTTTGCAGTGCGTAAAATCCGCGTGGATTTAGGTTTTAGTACTTCTGTGGTGCGTCTATAGGGAAAGTAGGTACACAAGTCATGAGCATTTTCTGTCTATCAGTATGTCACAATAATGCTTTATGCAGTGTTATCCATCGATCGATGTAGTTATCAAAAATTTTCCCTTAAATTACTTCGACCTTTCTGCAGTTGAGAAAGTTTGAGCGATTTAACACGAGGAAGCTCCGTATGCCCAATTTCTTTACAACTTGCCCTGTAGTTACATTCATACACATGGCACATACGAATAATGCATTCACTACCGAGGGCGTACTATAAAAGGAATCGAAGTGGCTGTAATTTGGCAAGAATATAGAGGGAGAAATTCGGGGGCTCACGGACCCTATCCATATTTTATGCGCAAACTGTTTTTTTTGTTCCGTTAACGAACTGGGATGAGCCAATTTACCCATACAGACAGTAACTAATAATCCCATTATGAGGAGATCCAGTAAGTGGATTTCGATAGATCAGCGTCGATCAACGTGATTCTGTGGTGTATTCTCTTAGGTACACCTATTATAATTAGGTAGTTCAACATCATACAACCACCAAGTTAGATAATAATAATGATTGTATTGCTGGACAGAATGTCGCTTGTCATATTGAAATCGAATTATGAATTGTGCAATTCGGCAGATGTCTGTAAAGCGACTACGAGTATGACTTGGTTCTAAAACTTTTGTATTCCATCCTATGAAAACGGCTCGGCTGAACCCATTTTAAAGGGACTTTCACTGGCAAATATAGTGGACTTTACAAGGAGTAATCAAATCTACTTTCCATCTCGTGGATCGATGCGTTTCTCTAGGATTTTGGAAACCTATATCAAGAGACAAAAGCTGTTTTAATTAATATAATCATTTTAATTAATATTTTTAAACCGCGCAAGAAGCTATTGTGGTTGTTACTGTAAAGTAGGGTAAGTCGTATTCCGAAATAATAGCAAGCGTTCCGATGTTCTACGATTCTATTATTTAGGTAGAGGTCCCTATAAATTTCTGAACTTACTTCAACTAATAAATAATTTATATATTGGTACGAGCCAGAATATATATTGTAGTCTGAAACAATTTATAAATTATGTAATATTTGGGACAAGCAAGCCTCGTCCAAGACACAATACAAAGGCGGTGTCCTCTATCAATTATGCGCTTCAGTGATTCCCGCCAAAAGCCCGCGGCCATCTTGGGTTTCGAATCAGCGCCATCTATTATTCGGACACTCGTTCATGTTTTTTTTTGTTGCAAACAATTTGTAGTCAACGTTCTCTGATTGATGGTACAAGTTAAAATGAATTTCATGTCGCCCTTGGGAATTCTTTGTGATTTTCCTCTTTTTTCCCGCGCTTATTTTTTTCTGAATAAAGTTTGTGATATTTCTGGTGATGAAAATAAATATACGAACGGAATTTGTAAGGACTATTTTAAGCTTTCATTTTAAATTATGAGGTGAATTGTAGTCACTAAAAACAGGACTAAAAAAATATTTTTCAAAATATTACGCTTTTGGTAGCGGTGACATAATCGTGCTAACTTTGCAATTTTAATAAAAAAAAATCTCAATTACTTATTATAAATATATTTTCTGAATATACTGTGATTTACTAGAGGACCGTCTGAAGGACTGACCGACTGTAAGGGTTCCTTATTTTACTACTGAATCCTGAAAAAGTTTATGAAATTTACTTTTAGGGATGGAATCACATAAAATCTCCTTAACTAGTTAATAGGCGTACTCGTTTATAGTATAAACAAAAGAAAAATTAAAAAATATATTTGGTACCAATGTAATTAAATCTCATATTATATGATATCGCACGTCTACCAATCAACCAGTTTCATCAATAAATATGGTTGGCGGTTCCATGATCGAATTCAAATGGAAACATCACACGCCCTGTTTTTAAAACGAGATTTACATGTTAAATAATTGGTTAATTAACGCCGTGCTGCCTACATTGTGTGTTCGTATTGTTGCAATTTCATACCTGTCAATAACGTAATTTATTTGTAGTTACCTGATAACAGCGACGTCATTTGCTGGTATCTTTTGCCCAAGGGACGAAGGAAGAAGAGAAGTCTCTCTTCATCCTTAAAATACCTGTTCTATATTGGCAGTCTGTAGGATCAACGCCTCAGCGTAATAAAACTTTGAATATTAACCTAATGATAAGGCCGATGCAAGATAGAATTTTCTAAACAAGATATACAGGCCTTAAGGGATTAGGAACGCATAAACTGCAGACAGCTTTAACGAAGCAGTAGGGGAGGCAGTATTGTCGACGAAAGAATAAATTATTAGCAAACAATGCGACTCTGCAAAGACAAACTCATGGTTGGATCTAAATGTTTATATTCTTAAACGTATTAGGACATAATAAACAAACTATTATGGCCAAATTATAATGGTTTTCTACCTTTCTAATTTTACCTTTCCCCGCAGCTAGTGGGACCAATTTCATTTTATTATTTGTGTTATATTTTTGTAAACATTTTTTAAAATAATATAATGTAAATGTGTCTGAAAATAGAAATGATGGATCATATCATTCTTTTAAATTTTGTAAGTTTATTAATTACTTTTGTTTATAGTCTCTTGTCGTTTCAATACCTACAATAAGCATCTCTTGTCATCAATTATTCTCATATTTTAGCGACAAGAAGTCCTTGTACA
This sequence comes from Hipparchia sbordonii, assembly GCA_038048805.1. NCBI lineage: Eukaryota > Metazoa > Arthropoda > Insecta > Lepidoptera > Nymphalidae > Hipparchia > Hipparchia sbordonii. The sequence continues at coordinate 4,867,981 of CM076113.1, forward strand.
CGTTCTTTCTATATTTAAGTTTAATTTGTAAGGTTAAATGTACAGAATAAATAAATAAATCATAACAATAATATGTACTTTACAATCTTGAAATTAATAAATAATCTACAGAATAAGTAGATAATATCTTTACAGACGAACAAGAAGCATTAGGGAGAAACAAATCGTGGCTGAAAGGGTAAATTAGCGCAGTGGTCTAACAATAAACTTTATCTCAATGACGAGAACCCCCTTTGATCTGATGTTTTCATTTGAAAACCGCAAATCTAGGGTAATCTGACTTCACTGTTATAAAATCAACAATAGGAACTAGAAGCTTACTTTGCTGCTTTTTCCTGCTTCGCAAGAAAAGAAACATCTACGTATACCACACCAGGGTTTTATTATGTGCAGTGTTTTACATAATTTCTTTCAGGTGCCCATACAATAATTATAATTTGTTGCAATATATTTGAGACTAGATGATGCCTGCGACTTCGTCCGCGTGGATTACGTTTACATTATGTAAAACTAGCTTTTGCCCCCGCGACTTCGTCCGCGTGGAATTAGATTTTGGGGTGGAATTTTCAAAAACTGTGACACACGTACTTCTTTATTTTTAACTGAAAGCTCTAATACCAACTTTGATGGAAACAGCTTGAAAAATGACGGAGTTTCATATAAACTTCCATCCCCTATTTAAACCCCTTAGGGGTGGAATTTCCAATAATCCTTTCTTAGTGTGCGCCTACGTTATAAAAGGAAACAACTGTAAAAATTTCAAGTTTCTAACTTCAGTAGTTTAGGCTGTACGTTGATATCTCAGTCAGTCAATCAGGACTTTGAATTTTATATATACATGTAAAATTAAGTTTTGAAAGAAGCATTTGCTAAGTTTCTTGCCAAATTAGTCACATGTAAAGTATATATAGGTAAGTAAATAAATACGGACCGTGGAAAATTTGAATATTCTAACAAGAAATCCTTATGGGATCACCATTACCAGGACAGCAAGAAAACAAAGAGTAGGGGAGACACAGTATTGTAGTTGAAAGAATAAATTATTTATTAGCGTGGCGGAGTAGCATTGTGATTGTGACTTTATCTAAGCAACAAAAATCCCCCTTCGATCTGATGTTTTCATTTGTAATCAGCGCAAAACTACCGCAGCCTGAAACCACCCCTGGGTACAATAAGGTAAAAAGCGTCTAAAGCGATTCATTTCGTTAATTCTCTTCGGGAGTGAAACAAAGACGTGGGTATATATAATTTATTGTACTTTCCACGTTTTAGAAGCGTTTGCCGTTTCGTTTTGTACAATTTCGTTTAAATGACCATCCCGATCTTCTATTTACCTAATATAAATAATTTGTAACTCTATTTAAGTATATTTTTCAATTTGAGTAATGAATAATAAAATAGCATCACTAGTATTAGTAGTTAGTATTGCTGTCATAACAATTTTACCAGCTTTTGAACTAGGTACTTACGAACGCAGGAAGTATGGAGTTTATTTTAGTAGTTTTAAAATGCACATATACTGGAAATAAGAAACTTTATCATAATAAAGTTGGGTAAGACTTCATATTTTAATGTCTCGTATATTCCTTAATAAATCTTCCTCCTTTATACATTAAGTTGTAGACAGATTTATTCGTATTCTCTCAAACACTTTCCAGAAATCTTGTTTATTATTGCTCGAGTTCGATTTGATGGCTCAATAACAAAATTATTGATCATAAAAAGTGATACCTGAACTTCCATAAAGAAATTAAGTTTTGACGACTTCTCTATTTCAGCGACGCGATTTATCGCTTGGCCAGTGGTTTGAGTTTTGTTATCTATCCATTTCTTTAGCTTCCTTTAACCTCTACGTACCTCGTGTAAAGGTTTGTAATCACTGAGGAAACGTAAATCCTGGGTACTGTAGCTCTTGAAGATGACCGCGTGAATGTTTGGAAGTAATGATGCAGGTTTTTTTATAAGAATTTTCTTTTCTTCCCCATCCCCCGGTGCTTTAAGTATATATCTCGGCTTTAATGATAACTGAAGAAGATACCTATACCCAACTGAACAGTATAACCATAATATTTTCTTACCAGAAGGTATCACTTGCGAAAGGTTTCGCGAAGTGAATGATGTAGTCACATCTAGGTGTTTCAAATTATTTTTGGTTTCCCTGGCGACTATGGTTAAGTGAATATTATGGTATACTAGCTTTTTGTTGCGACTTTGTCTGCGTAAAGTTAGGTTTTTAAAATCGTCGAAAACAAAAACGTTTCTAGAAGGGGAGCCCCCTTTAATTTTTTAAATATAGCGGCAATAGAAATACACATTCTCTGAACATTTGAACTCTAACTATTACGGATCATGAGATACAGTCCGCTGACAGACAATCAGACGGACGGACGGACGGACAGCGGAGGCTTAGTAATAGGGTCCCGTTGATTAACCTTCGGGTACGGAACCCAAAAACCCGACACACTTTCGCATTTATAATATTAAGTAAGGATTTACCTCGGTCTATCGTCGGGGCGAGCAGCAGTAAAGGAATATGAATTTCATCGCTAACCGGTGCATTTCCTTCAATGCAATTTGTTTGCGTGCACTCGACACTGTTTCGATATTGGAAAACTTTACGACGTTCGGTTTAGAACAATATCAATGCGGCATTCGGCACGTGGCGGTTATGCGTTTCCACTAATAGCAGTTTTATATGTTTTTACTTATACCCTTTGTGTCTTGTCTTAAATAAATCACACTAATATTATAAAGGGGAAAGTTTGTATGTGTACGTATGTGTGTGTTTGTTACTCTTTCACGCAAATACTTCTGGATGGATTTATCTGAAATTTGGAATGGAAATAGATTATACCCTGGATTAATACATAGGCTACAGTTTAGAAGTGGCCATTGGTCACGGTTTCTATCATATAAGTGAAACCGAAACCTTTCCATCCCTTTTCACTTCTAAAAGATGAAAAAAACCCTTCTGTAGTGTACCTCTAGGGTACTCAAGGAATATTTTCTCTAAATTCAAAACTCCCAAACTATTTAGCGTTCCGGCACGATGGCGTGTAGAAACAAATCAGGGGTATGGGTACAATGTAAGTTCCAAGTTAGTCGGCTAGTCGGTAAGACTATCTTGTCATCGAAAAAAAAAAACACTGGTACTTCTGACTTAAGTTGTTTAGTTGAAATCCGAAATGTCTACAGTTCCAACCCTATCCTTATCACATATTGTCTACGAGTTCTTCTCATATAAGACATGTGTACTTACTTCTAAATCCAAGACTTCTACTACAAGTGTTACGCTTCAATGTCGCGTCAGTGTGGCCGATATTTTTTCAAAAAGAAAAAAAAAAGATAATTATACTAGCAACTCATAGTACTGTTTTATCGTAATCAAATAGAAAAGTTGGTACTGGTTCATTTCGTAACTGTAACGGGACTCTAATGGAAAGCGATCTTTGTTAGTAATACAATTAATTAAATTCTGGAAAGTTCAAGATATAAATTTGAAATCTTTGCATGATTCTCTTTGTTGTTAGCAAAGATTTTCACGGTATTATTGGATAAAATACAAACTTTTTGATTCGATTCCTGTTATGCTGCCGTCTTATTTGAAAAAAATAATAATAATCGAACCTTTTAAAACGAAAAAAAAATCGGCGGCATGTCCGCGATTTGCGTTTGCATTACAAGTTGCTACTACCTATATCACTTAAGCCGTATGTACACTGCGAAATTAGTGACATGAAATTAGTTTCATGACGTTAATTTCATGCCACTAATTTCACAGTGTAAATTCGGCTTAACAGAATCCAAATTCAGGTAAAAATAATATATGACTAATAAATGAACAAAGGTTCCTTTGGAAAGGAGACCTTTATTTAACAATGGACACTAGACGTCTGTCGGCCGATAAAGGAGAAGAATAAATTTTATTGACTGAATTGTTCGAGACACACGATGCTAACTTCTAAAAGAAGTGGCTGATTTTGTGCCGCCGATAATGTTTTCAACTTGTCGGCGGGTCGGTTAGTTTGGTGTGTACAGCGCCACCGACTAATCTGTGCAGGTGGACAAAATTGGAACTAAGGCCGCTATTTTAAAATATCATTCTGCTCGATTCCGTTGTCCATTGTCCAAGTGTTCACGGTCTTTGCTGCTTTCAGTTCTTTCTAGTACGAGCGCTATACAATGTTATCAAAATACAGTAGGTACTGATTTTCTAGTAAACATAAGACGTATAGTTCAAGATGCCGCGTGCTAGCAATTCAGGATGCCGCGTGACTCATGGTTGTGTGTGTGTCGTATCTGTATAAGTGTGAGGGAGAGCTTGCTCGCACCTGACCCCTCCCACCTAGGCTCCTGACAGGCACGCACACTTACGCAATGTGCATGTACACGACGTAACCACAAGTAAAGCGCCCGTAACTTCGTGAGATAAATGTACTATAACAATAGTAAACTCTCCACTAGCGACCCCATCAACTGTGCAGATAAGTTGGTGGATCTGTAGAATCCTTTACGCATGGCAACAATGGCGGCCATCTTGCGAGCGTTGCGATCGTTTTTACATGGCGTCGGCGTCAATATTGGAAAAGTTTTACGCCACGGCCCGAAGAATTGCTCTTCACATGCTGTAGAGATTTATTGCAATTGTTCCTAAACAACATTTATCACTCATTCGGTCGATTTATGACCCTTTCGCTCGGTAATAAACACAAATCTTTTTTGTGTTTCATTCAATGAATTTTATTTAAAACCAAGCTATAGAATTAAAAAATTTAAAACCCGAGATTAACTGTAGCCCCTCTGGTCGCCTTAAATCTAACACAGTCTATATTATAAGCATTTATAGACTTAAAGTGATACGTTGATATACATAATATTTTATGTTTGTATACAATTTCATAGGTATACCATAGAATAGGTAGGTACATACCAACTTAACCATAACATTATTTTTTTCAATAATAGAATATTAGCCAACTACTACCTTACTACCTTAAACTTGACTTCAACTACTACCTTACTACCTAACTACCTTAAACTTGAGTAATATTCTCCTTCCCTCTCCAAATAAGCTTTAAGCACGTAAAATTATCCCAAGAAATTACCTATTATATAAGTATTACTAGCTGATGCCTCGACTTCATCCGCGTGGATTTAGTTTTTAAAATCCTGCGGGAACTCTTCGATTTTCCGGGATAAAAAGTAGCCTAAGTCAATCTCCAGGTCCTCAACTATACCCATGCAAAAAATCATCGCCAATGTGCAGCTTTGTTGCAGCGTTATTGAAGATCAAACCAACAAATAAATACATTATTATATTAGTAAGGATAAGGATTCGTATTAAGTATACAATTTATATTATTTTTCAAATTTAAAACAAAAAATGTTAAGTTAACATTATTAAGTGCATTGTTTACCTGTGTCTGTTTAAATATCAACATTAATTTCCGATACGTTAGCTTCCGCATCCGTAGGTATCCGTACTATTCATCTATTTTGATACGGAAAAATGTTTTGTTAAAATTTTGTATTTTAAAATTGGTCGCAGCACGCGGAAATAAAACGATTGTGCCATTCTCGTTGTGTTTACTCGACAAACTGAAACGAATAACAAACAACGGTAGATTGACTTGTAGAAAAATTCTATTCACGTAGGCAGGTACTTATTCGATGCAATATATTCACAACCATGTAAAAATTAGCGATAGATGCGACGTCGTTACCTGTTAGAATATTTTGTCTCGTTTACATTACATCACATGCAGGAGAGTGACGTGGGCTAGCTTTTATCTTAACCTAACTCCACATGGACAAAGTCGCGGGCAAAAGCTATTAAAAAGATAGTCAAAAATATGAACTAAGCCGCGGAAAACACCCCTGACGACCTCCCTGGCGCAGTGGTGAACACTGTGCTTATAACTGGGAGGTCTCGGGTTCGATTCCCAGCGGGGGTAATTTGGGAATTTATAACTTCTAAACTGTCTCTGGTCTGGTCTGGTGGGAGGGTTTGGCCGCGGCTAGTTATCACCCTACCATCTAAGACGTGTCGCCAAGCGATTTAGCGTTCCGGCACGATGGCGTGTAGAAACCCATTAGGGGTATGAGTACACTGCCATACCTCGTCCAATTTAGCCAGCTTCCATCTTAGACTGCATCGTCACTTACCGTCAGGTGAGATGAGTCAAGGACTATCTTGTCATCGAATAAAAAAAACAGCTAGTCCTACAAATATTATAAATGCAAAAGCTTGGATGTGAATGGATGGATGGATGTTTGAACGACTGATATTTGGCACAGAGATAGATAAATAATAGTCTGGAATAACACATATAATACGTTTAGATAGAGTTCCCGCGGAAATTAACGCAAATCCAACGAATTAATCCACGCGACCGCAGTAGCGGGCATCAGTTAGTTTATCATAAAAACGAAGAAAAGCTCTTTATCGCCTATAACAAGCTTACAGCATCACGAAACCTAATAAATTGCCTTCGTAAGCAGATTAATGTTTCCAGTACTTTTGTATGACTGTACAACAAAAATCCCTTCATCAATTTATATTTCAACAACCCTTCTCGTTCCAGTGTCATAAATCAAGGGAATGTCAGCGGTAACAATACAGGCACTTGGTATTTGGTAGGATTTTAATTAAAGCCCTAAGAATTTGTATTGTAAAAGACGTGTGCTGACATTTATAATATTTTCCGTTCAATAGCGTCCTTAGGTGCAATGCACACTTGCAGAGTGAAGTAAAGCAGCCTCATTTTTGATAACAACTCAGCTTTATATACTTTAACGTACGATTGAAATTAGTATTCAACAAAAAAAAAACCGGACAATTAAATCTTTAGTACAGTTTTATGATCTGCGGTTTCAGAGAGTCAATTGCATCTATAGCATAAAATGTAGGTATGTCTATGATCCAGACGAATCTGTGGCCCAAGGAACATACTATGGCTAATGTAAAACAGTTTCGTAGAGATCTTATAAGATGAAAATAATAAATATCTATGTGAAATTATATATGTGTGAAATTCTGTAAGTATATGTGAAATAAATATTAGGTATATATGTATATGAAAATATTTGAACGAGCGAAGCGAGTTCTCTGAGTCAACTAGGGCGCTTGTCTGTACTGGACGGAGAAGTGTGTACGTCCAAATGACTGTCAGAGCCCTATAACTTCTGAATTACTGAACGTAATTACTTCAAATTTAAATATAATATGTAAACTGATGGCCTTCAGCCGAACATTGTATAAAAAAATATAAAAAGCTTTATTTCAGGGGGGGTCTCATAGAAGCGTGTTTGAAGTAAAATTTTGTTTGTTGCGTTACATAGACTTGCAATATATCTTTTTAAAGACGACTTTGATCAGAGTACAAAAATATTTTTTTTTTAAATTTTTCCCTTAAAATTGATGAAATGGGGGGCTTTCAAAGTGGAGATTTTAATTTGAGCCATATGTCAAGAATTACTGAATATTAGAACGTGAAACTTGGTTGAAAATTCAGTTATATCCTGTACTTGAACAACAAATACTAAAATTAGATAAATGTTATAAACGAAATTATTTAATTTTAAATGCTAATAGATGGCGCTGTGTCAGTAAAACAGTTTTATGTCAACTATTATTTTTTTTATTGCGTCTAATGTTAAAAGTTAATTATTACAATATATAATTAAAACTTTTGGGAATTATGGGATATCGCGAGGTCTCAGTTTGGGGCGAACCACTAGTATATAGTTATTTGATACAGTTCTAACGATAATAGTGCAAGCGAAATATTTGAAAAAAGTGAAAGCCGCAGATTACTTATCGTGGAAAAGGCGTGGAATAATAAATCCAGACATAGGGTGTCGCGAACTACCCTCTCATCAGCCCCCTAGTCATCGTAAAAGTGCCTGATGTAGAACATTTTGCCTGAAACGGATATATACAGAATATTTTCAGTCATATTATCGCACTTTTAGAATTAAAGTGACCTAGCTCATTCACTAGCAATTTCACTAGCTAGCTAGTGAGCTAGCTAGTGAAACTGCAACTTGTGGGAAATGAGCAAAAAAGACTTCAAAAAAGTATAGTGTTGAGTTTTAAATGTACCTCTGCCGTATTTTATTGTAAAAAGTTGATTTTTTGCAGATTTATATAGTGATCTTTTTTAATATTATTTTAAATGTGTTTAAACAGAAGATATAGAAAAGATATAGGTCACTTTAATTCTAAAGGTGCGCTATATATTTCGGTTTCACTTTTAGTATTAGATTTTTCTGCCTGTATGTAACTATCCATTGTTCCGTTAAAAAGAAACAACGAATTTGAGGGTAGCATCTAGATAAAAAAAGGGTATTTTTCAACTAGATGATAGCCGCGAATCCATCCCCATGGATTAAGGTTTCTTTTTGATTTCCAAGCAAAATCTTTAATTTTCCGGGATAAAATTTAGCCTATGTGCTATATTGATGTATAAGCTATTGCATTGTGAAGTTTCATCAAAATCGGTCCAGTAGTTTTTGCGTGAAAGAGTAACAAACTATCCATCCATTCTCGCACATTTGCATTTATAATATTATATGTAGGACGTATTTTAAAATAAAATTTTATGTTTTGGTTACAATAGGTAATCAAATTAAGTTCTACTGCCTGTTAAAACTATTAAACATGCACATAAAATTATGCAAAATACTTTTTTATGAATATTATGTTTTCCAGAAAAATTATGTTTTATGGGTCATAGGGGAAAGTCTGTAATTATGCAATTACAATAGGCGACCTCGCAGCGAATGTGAAGTAAAACTTGCGTGACTGAAAAACTCAGAAGTTGATAAATAATGTGGTACATTTTCTCTTCGCATTTCTTCATTATAAACAGCAGCACCTAAATCACCGACATAGCTCAGCGAGTTGCGAAACTGAAGTGGAAATGGGTTGGGCACATAGTTCGAAGAGCTGATGGTCGATGGGGTCCCAAGGCTCTGCAGTGGCGACCCCGCACCGGGAAGCGCAGTGTTGGCAGACCCCCCACTAGGTGGACTGACGACATCAAACGAGTCATAGGGAGCCGCTGGATTAGAAATAGAAGTAGAAATATTTTTTATTCAAATAAGCTTTTACAAGCACTTTTGAATTGTCAATGAACCTACCACTGGTTCGGAATGCCTTTCCTGCCGAGAAGAGCCAGCAAGATCTCGGCGGTTACTCTTTTCAAAAAAATAAAATTTTTACAATCGTTAATGAAACTATGCCATGTATACAGTGCTTCCACGATGAAGTTTCCTAAGTCCAATACAATACAAATACAAATAAATACAATCCAATGCATGTTAAGACGAGCGGACGGAAAGCAGACCCATTCCCGTTGGTGGCACCCGTTCACGAGCATGACGCATGATTAGCTGTAGAAGTCCATGCAAGAGACCTATGTTCAGCACTGGACTTCAGTCGGTTGAAGAAGAAGAAACAGTAGCTGCTCATTATTGACATCTGCTAATCCCTACTCACATTATAAATGCGAAAGTGCATAACTACGAGCTTTATTTTTTTTTTTGAAGCATAGCAGATTGTTGAACTACGAGCTGTATTTTTAAGCATGGCTGCCAGATTGCTTTTAAAAAAGTTTGTCACCAACTCAAAATTAGTTACTTTAGTTTAGGAGCTTATCATTGAAAACGGATAACCCAAAGTTTTACGTGATAAAATCGGTCAATAGGTAAACCGTGTGTAACGGCTACCCTTAGATGTGGAATTTATTTTAAAAATTTAAATGGGACCAACTGTGAGGTAAACCCTAATCAATAAGTAAAAATTCACCCAAATTGGATAGCCCAGTTTCATTTCATTTCATTTCCAGTACAAAGGTTGTATGTGATAGAATCGAGAAAACCGTGTGCGACTACCCTTAGAGGTGGAATTTCTTTTTCGGGACCAAGTTCGAGGTAGAATCCCTACCCATTAAAAAAAGAATCATCAAATTCGGATGACTCTGTGAAAAGTAATGCGTGGTCGTGGACATAAAAAAAAATATACGTGACGAATTGAGAACCTCCTTTTCTTTTCGCCGGTTGAAAAATAAAACTCAAAGCTCTGTTTTGGTGTTCGATGTTCGAATTACAATTTCTATTAAAGCGTGTACTAATGGGTCACGGGGCGACTTTGTGATTATGCAATCACACTATTATATGAGGTGACCTCGCATGACAAAAAGTGGTTGCGTGACTCGGCGAAACTAAAAGGAGGGCTATAAATAGAACGAGTTTAGTACCTGTTACACTATATTTATGAAACTAAATTTACGGCGAAAATTTCGCTAACAAAATACTAAAAGACTTGCCACGGGTTCAAATTGCCTTTTTGACGGAAAACGTTTACACAAAACGACCGTATAAATAGAAATTACATGCAAATTAGTAGCCGAACCTGGGGCGCCCATATCTGATGGAAGTCAAAGACGGATGTTTTAAATGGCGGGTATTCTTCTTGTTGTCAATAGAAGATCTGCTGAAGTAAATTTTTTCATAACTTAGCCTAGAATTAGGTCTATTAGACGAAAGTTTTAGCTGTTTTGAGTATACCTATCTAACTACCATTAACTTTTACCTTAGCAAAAGATGTAGAGCTATACTCGGGGTATCCTTGAAGTCAGGAGATCTATAGGAAAGCGAGACTGATTGATATAAATTATTAATTGCAAAGCTGAATGGGCTGGGTAATTAGGGCAGAGAACTGTTAAACGTTGATAGCTGGTAAAACTCGATACAAACAACTTTAGATTGTGCTCCGAGGCTATCCATGCAAGAGACCTATTTCCAGAAATCACGATCACAACGACGCCGATGAAGTCTAAAGGCTATTTTTAACCGACTTCCAAAAAAGGAGGAGGTTCTCAATTCGTCGGAACTTTTTTATTTTTAATGTATGTTCCCCGATTACTCGAATTCGCTTGGACAGATTTGGAAAATTCCTTTTTTCGTTTGAAAGGGTATACTTCCCAGATGGTCCCATTGTTATCAGGTCAGAATCTGATGATGGGATCCTGGAGAGATTGAGGGAACTTTTCAAATTTTATAGACACAATTGATATACTTTGTAGTGGTGTTTGAAGTCGGTTTTGTAAAAAGTTTTTACGTTATAGTTGTTTAAGGATGCGTATGCAAGGATTTGGCATACTTCCCTTGCTACTCATGCTTGAACATCTTTGGAAAGGCAGCATAACAATCGAAATGATTTGTCAATTTTAAGATGATTGTAATTCCCAGTTGGCTAAAATGAAACAGCTATCTGCAATTTTATAAGAAGTGAGAAAATTGCATGAAAACTTGATAATTCCAGATTAAAGCGATGAAGCGAACGAAGTAGCCACTCAAGAAGTTGCCCATCGGAACAGTACACCTGCATTAGTAAATTAGTCCGATTGTTTGTTGGGAGCAAAGAGCAAGGAGCGCCATTTGTACGTTTAACTCCCTTTTGATTAAACAAATCAACTCGTAGATGCAATTTGAGGTACGGAAAGTTGGTATTGTTTGTTGTGGCCCAAACAAATAAAGTAGGTTGTTTAGAGGAAAATAATTCCGGTAACTCATAATGTGTGTGTGGAGGCAGCCTACGTCCTTATTTTTCCATCTTACACATTGTTTTCTGTTATGTTGTTGTTTATCTGTATATGGTTTGTTTTGGATTCCAGATCACAGGAATTAATTTAAGAACTCTTAGGGCTTCTTCTTTGCTTGCCATCCACTCTCGCAGGTTGGCCATCAGCAAAGCAACTATGGAAACCACCTATATAATGATCTAATCCTAAATTCCTTATTATGATACTAGCTTTTGCCCCCGCGACTTCGTCCGCGTGGAATTCGATTTTGGGGTGGAATTTTCAAAAACTGTGACACACGTACTTCTTTATTTTTAACTGAAAGCTCAAATACCAACTTTGATGGAAACAGCTTGAAAAATTACAGAGTTTCATATAAACTTCCATCCCCTATTTAAACCCCTTAGGGGTGGAATTTCCAATAATCCTTTCTTAGTGTGCGCCTGCGTCATAAAAGGAACCAACTGTAAAAATTTCAAGTTTCTTACTTCAGTAGTTTAGGCTGTGCGTTGATATCTCAGTCAGTCAGTTAGTCAGTCAGTCAGGACTTTGAATTTTATATATATAGATTATCGTAGCGAAATACGCGTTTCGATATAATAATATCCTTTTGATGACGGGTACTCTTTGATATACGCTCTTCTTTTCTACTTTTCAAGTCTGCATCAAAGTTTTTTTAAAAACAAATTGATTTAAATTTTATAAACGTTACAATTTGACTCAAATATGGTTGAGCGAAGCAATGGCTGGACCATGCGTCGTGCTCGTGAACGAGTGCCACCAACGGGAATGGGTCTGCTTTTGCCTACCTGTCTTAACATGTATTGGATTGTATTTGTACTTGTATTGTATTGGACTTAGGAAAATTAACCGTAGAAGCACTATATACCTATCATAGTTTCATTAACGATTGTAAAAATTTTATTTTTTTGAAAAGAGCAACCGCCGAGTTTCTTGCTGGCTCTTCTCGGCTGAAAAGGCATTCCGAACCAGTGGTAGATTCATTGGCGATTCAAAAGTGCTTGTAAAAGTTTATTTGAATAAAAAAATATTTCTATTTCTATTTCTTTATTTTTCTTTGAAAATATGATTCTTAATAGTAGTTTCTGGTCCATCCGTCCGACCGTCAAATACGTGCCGCCGAGCGATTTAGCGTAGCGTGTAGAAACGGATTAGGGGTATGGGTTAAATACACACTGCCATACCCCTTCCAAGTTAGTCCACTACCATCTTACACTGCATCATCACTTACCATTAGGTGAGACCGCAGTCAAGGAATATCTTGTCAACCAATAAAAAAAGTTTCTGATAACCTACAAGTAGGGGGGTAATGCTCTATTTTAGTACGTCTTATGATTGTTCGATGTTCTCAAACCTGTGGTGTTTATAATTACATCGCAAAAAGCGAGCGAGCATCAGTATTCACCAATCGATCTTGGATTTCCGAAGGTTCTCGAGTCCGTGGCAAAAAGAAATGAAGGTAATCATCACATCCATCAAGAGCGCGGCCAGACGAGCGCTCCCCTGGGTGGAGCTCTGATTTCTGCTCATTTGCTCACCCCACCGCGCACCGCTGCGGCGTACTTGAATTAACGCTGTCTCTTTTTTAGTCTGTTTTACGTTTTCTATATTATAAATATCTGATGTATTATAGACTAGCGGACACCCGCGACTTCGTCCGCGTCTTCTATTCACAATTTAGTTCCTAAATCACTGCGCTTTAGTGCAGCATCAGGGTTGAAACGTTAGGTCCTGGAGTTCAACGATGAAGCCTTTCTCTTGCTTGAAACGCGCGGTAAGCGAGACCAGGGAGCAATGTCGTGTAAGTGAGCTACGAACTTAACTCAACTGGATCTGTCACGGAGTCTAGTTTACCTTTCAGCTATAGAAATAGGTGTTCGTAATTTTTTTAAATATTTGAACTAGATGATGCCCGCGACTTCATCTGCGTGGATTAAGATTCCCGTGGAAACTCTTTAATTTTCCGGGATAATAAGCCAATTTGTTATTCCAGACTATAACCTATCTCTGTGCCAAATTTCAGCAAAATCGGTTCAGTCCTTGCGTGGTTGAGTGATGGAGTAACAAAACATCCATCCATCCAAACTTTCACATTTATAATATTAATAGGATAGCGAGCAAACAAGCAGGCTGGTCATGTGATGTTAAGTGATTACCGCCGCCCATGAACACTTGTAGTACCAGAAGCACCACCAATGCGTTGCCGGCTTTTCATGAATTTGTTGGTCCGTCCCTTAAATAGCCCCATATTGAGTGGGAACACCGTCGAAGGGAGTTACTGTTTAACGCAGGAACCGATCAAATTTTTATAGATAATACAAGTACGAGGACACACTCGAACAAAATAATCCCTTTATCTACTCACGAGGCTCAAGAACTTTTGTGTGCAAAATATAATTAATTAATAAAAGTTACAAAGTTGGTAACGTTGTGAAGGCTTCATCGGAAGTTTCGTGAAAGCGCGATGAGCACTTTTGCTAATTCAAATTCTTGAGATAAAAACTCTTACCGCAAAATATTGTGTGCTAAATTGTTTTAGAATACTTTTTTTGGGCCGGAGAAAATGAAATCTCGTAAAGTTGTGCCAGTTACGTTACATTACAACGTTAATAATTCTTCCCTACTGTTTATAATCCTGTTGAGGGTACAGATACGAGTATAGTTGAGTGTACGCTCAAATAATGGAATAGAATAATTTTTTATTCGAATAAACTTTTACAAAGTAGTTTCAAATCGTCACATGAATCTGCCACTAGTTTGGAATGCTGTTCCAACTGAGAAGAACCAGTAAGAAACTCGGTGTTTGCTCTTTTTTTTAAAAATAGTATATTGTAATAACAATATCATGTTCTGTACAATTTACAATTAATATTCACATTACATGCTTATGTATTGCTGGAGCATGTTACATCCACAATATGATTCAGGAATTACTAGATTTGCCACTATATCAAAAAAATGCCTAATAACCGGTCAAATGTGTGTCGGACTCACATACAAGGCGCAAGTGCGTAAGCCGATACGAGTTTATACGCGCAAAAAATACGCTAGTTCAAAACAGCTCTTACGAAGCAAAAACAAAAAGTTTTTAATAACAATTCATAAAGCTTTGTTCCGAACTAATGACACACAGACAGATATTATCACGAGGGTAGAGGGGCAAAGAGGGGAGGGGGGGTCGAAACGTTAATTTAGTTAAAAGCACAAAAGACTCACACCCCGTACAGTAGAATAGCATTACACAGCTTGGGACGCGGGCGGAATAGCGATTTACCGAATTTACAGCGAGCCATAAAACAAGCGGTGCCTTGGGCCATCACGAAAAACAAAAGAGCGATTTTCTAATCTTATCTTATCTGTATCTATATATCTAACACAAATAATAATACTAGTTGATGCCCGTGACTTCCGCCGCGTGGATTTATTAGTATTTAAAATCCCGCGGGAACAATTTAATTTTTCGGGGAAAAAAGTAGTCTATGTATTATTTCAGAATATGAATCTATCTCTGTGCTAAATTTCAGCCAAATCGTGATTGAGTAGCAAATATCCATCCATCCATCCATACATCCAACCTTTCGCATTTATAATAATTATAGTAGGATTAACTATGTATTTGATGAATCACATTCGCAATGTTAATTAATTCTTTTACCTAAGCTAGCATGGTCTTCAAGCACTATTATTTGGCGGTCTACGTTCAGGCACCATTCACATGTTATAAATGCGTCTATTGCGATATCCGACAAAGGCTGTGCTGAGTTCGACTAAGAAAATATCGATATTCTATTTCCTATCAATACATTCATATGCAACGTGTAAAAAATCTCCGAGATAATACTGTAACTGTGTGGTAACTTTGTACCCTTCATACAGAACTCTTCAGCACTGGACTCGAAGCCCTTATAATTTTTGAGTTAACAACACTGAAATTTTTCACCAAGAACAATCTTAGCACAACCCTAGAAAACATAAAAAATGAAAAGAACAGCTGATACTTAAGGTGGAATCACATCTGTCCGCATCAATTTGCATTTAGCTGGATGGTTTCGGTCACACGCATCACGCGCATGCTTTCTTATTCGTGTGTCAAACAAGCTTTAACATAATCCAACAAGCCAAATATTTTTTGTTCATTGGATTGCCCTTCAATTATACCGCAACCGAACTTGATTTTTGCGTGGGAATCGACGTGATATTTTGCGTGCAAAGTACACACGGAGAAAGTCGCGGGCATAAATTATTATAAAATTAATAATCCTTTTAAGAAATGGAATTCTTATATCAAAACGAAAAAATATATATAGGGTTATATAGCAATTATATATGTGGTTTAAGTGTGAAAAGGTAGCTAGCTAATTAGCATACAAAAGGACCGAGTTATTTTTGCATTTATAATATTTACTTATACTTATTAAGCAGCTTAAGTAAAGTACCTACTCGGCAAGTATAAAAAAACCTACACACTTAAACAGAAGTTTTGCGTATTTTGCAAAGAATAAATTATTAAATAAGACCAGTTTTCAACTTCGTCTGAAGCAGAATATGAAATTAAGTAATTCATCAAATCTTGTCTAACCTCATACAATCCAAATCTTAGATTAGTTTAGCTGGCACTAACTTTCAATATGCAGAAACTTGTTTCAGCATAATGAAATTTGCTTCTTACAAAAAAGTTTTAACTAGACTTATACTTCTTATACTTCCAATTTTCCAAAGAGCATCACATAAGTTCTTACAATATCAGTTGTAAGTTTTATAATCTTATTTGACTTTCATTTATTCTGTTCTCTCAAGGTTATAATTTTAACCACAACATTATAATGTATCTATTGGTTTGCTTACAAGATATTTCTTTTTTAATTTAAAATCACAAGCTTAAACACTCTAGAATTAGATAGAATATTTACAAAGTAAGGCTCGAGTGGGATCTGTAAGAGCTTAATCCACGCGGACAAAATCATGGGCGAAAGATAAGACGTTAAAATAACTAAAATATTTAATATGGTTCTTGCAATTCACGACGGCGCGTGGCTCATGGTTGTGTGTGTCGTATCTGTATAAGTGTGAGTGAGAGTTTGCTCGCGAATGACCGCTCCCACCTAGGCTCCTCACAGGCACGCACACGTACGCAATGTGCATGTACACGACGTAACCACAAGTAAAGCGCCCGTAACTTCGTGAGTTAAAACGATGTACTTACTAGCTTTTGCTTGTGATTCGATCACGTAGAGTTAGTTCGTTTTTCAAATATCTTGTCATTTTTAACCGACTTCAAAAAAAAGAGGAGGTTCTCAATTCGACGCGTATGTTTTTTTTTTTTTTTTTTTTTTTATTTTTATTTTTTGGCGATGTTACTCCATAACTCCGTCAAATCTGAACCGATTTTAATAAATTTTTTTTTATTTGAAAGGGCATATCGTCAGGTTGGTCCCATTTAAGTTTGGTGAAGATCTGATGAATATCTTCGGAGATGGAGGACGGAACTCCTCAATAAATAAGAGCAAATCGCTCGTGATCAGAATATGTGTAAGATTTTAACCATGCATTCTTCATAACATACATACATAATGCTTTTCTATTCGGCATTTCAATATAATTTTTTTTAACCGAATTTTTGACGATGTTGCTCTATAACTCTGTCAAATCTGAACCAATTTCAATAATTTTTTTTTTATTTAAAAGGGCATATCGTCAGGTTGGTTCCATTTAAGTTTGGTGAAGATCTGATGAATATCTTCGGAGATATAGGATGGAACTCCTCATTGAATAAGAGCAAATCGCTCGTGATCAGAGTGTGTGTAGGATTTTAACCATGTAAACTTCATAGCATACATACATATGCTAAATTTCTATTTGGAATGATATATTTCAATACTTTTTTTAAGGAGCAAAATAAATGGTCCAGTGAATTGTTCCCATGAAGCTACACTAAAAAGCTTAAAATAATAATATAAAAAATTTTTTTTAAAAAAACCGACTTCAAACGCCACTTAAAAGTATAAAATAATTTTAGTTTGTACACGTATGTTGAAGTCGGGCCAGCGTTGCGCAATGGTATCATCGTTTCTATATTTTAAGCCCGTCCGACTTCAATATACATGTACAAACTAAAATTATTAAATCGTAAATACTATTAGGCTGGTAGGTATACTTGTTGAATTAGCCCGTGAGACGGACGGGCCTAAATAGAAACGATGAAACCGATGCGCGACGCTGGCCCGACTTCAACATACGTGTACAAACTAAAATTATTTTATACTTTTAAGTGGCGTTTGAAGTCGGTTTTTTTAAAAAAAATTTTTTATATTATTATCTTGGTTCGGAACTATACCATACAATATAATATGCCCGTTGCCTGCCTGTTCTGTCTGAAGGACAAAACAAGAAACTAACAAACAAATACACTTCGCGTTTCTATTAAAGCAAAGCGTCGACTCCTGAGTATAACTTTTTTTTATATGAATAGCGGGCAAACGAGCAGACGGGTCACCTGGATGAGTATAACTTAAATTGAAACGTTGCAATACGGTACAATTTAAAATCACTATGAATATAATAAACATCGATATCGATATTTATATTATTTCTGCACCACTTAAGCACTGCTAAAACAGCGATGGTATGCCGCTAGGTGCGAGGGGAGTTCAAGTCCTTCCTATATTCTCATACAAGCCAAAAATCTTTACAAATACAAGCGAGAGGGATTTATTTCGCAACGCAGGCGTTTGAGAGGGACAGAAATATTGTGCATTCGACTTAGCTCTGCGGTTGTGGTAGAAACAAGAGGTTCTTCCCACTTCAGCCACTGTGGTTGAAAGTACCCCAACTTTGCTACGAATTCAAGTGGAGTTGGAAAAACAAATTTTATACATTATATAAATAAATAGGCGCTGCCGACCCTGCGCTATACGATGTTACCTATTTTTGTAGGCAAATATACTACGTAGGAAATTCAAAATGATTATATTTTATTTTTTGCATAAACGCGTATGAAGATTTTTAAAAATCTTGCGGGGACTCTTCGATTTTCGCGGATAAAAGTAGCTTACGAGTATGACCGACTCCGGAATGCAAGCTATCATAAGCTTCATTAAGATCGGTTCAGCCTTTAAACCATTTTTTTTCTAATTTAGTTTAATATTTTTATTTTAACTAAGTTTTTATTTTTTTACGAAGTTTTTATTTTTTTCGGAATCAAATGCAGCCAGAAATCAAAATCGTCAAAATCGGTTCAGTTGTTCCGAACATATTAGATCGTATAAATATATAGACAGACAAAAATTTTAAACATATGTGTATATCCACACCGAAATTACACATAGAGAGTTAGATGGTAAAACGAAATAATATTATGAAGAAAGAAGTCCATATATTTTATCTGGAGCTTTCAATAAAAGAAAAAAAAAAACGTAAAGCGAACAATAAATATTGAATGCAAAGAAAGCAAAAAAACTCTTTTAATTGAATCCGCGCCGAGAGTTCGTTGAAAATTCTTATAAATGAATGACGGGAAAAGGAAATAAAAGCGAATCGAATGGGATTTTTTCAATATTGAAATAACGTGTTTAGATGAAATAGTTGTGGACACTCGCTTTCGATCTAAAATACCGTCTGCGATAGTTTGGGTTCCGTACCCGAAGGGTAACCAACGGGACCCTATTACTAAGCCGCCGCTGTCCGTCCGTCCGTCCGTCCGTCCGTCCGTCCGTCTGTCCATCAGCGGGCTGTATCGCATGATCCGTAATAGGCAGACAGTTGAAATTTTGACAGAATCTGTATTTCTGTTGCCACATATATAACAACAAATATTAAAAATAAATTAAAAATTTAAGGGGGCTCCCCTACTAGAAACGTTTTTTTCCCGGCGCTTTTTTGGTACGGAACCCGTCGTATGCCATTCCAACTCGCACTTGACCATTTATTTAAGTTCTGTAAGGTTAGGTTAGGTTGCAATTTATGGCTCAAGGCCCTCAAGGCATATTGGCAAAGAACCGGAATACAGCGGCGCCATTTTAAAACCATTTTAAAAATATTAAAAAAAAATAAACTGAACATTATTGTCACTACATGTCTTATTCCCTAGGTGTCTAATATCTATTGTGGAATCATCTACCTTCGACAGTGTTCCCACTTAATTAGAATATGGGGTTATTCAAGGGGCGCACCAATAAGTTCCTGAAATACCGGCAACGCATCGCTGGTGCCTCTGGTACTACAAGTGTTCATGGGCGGCGGTAATCACTTTACATCAGGTGACCCGCCAGCTCGTTTGCCCGCTATTCATATAAAAAAAAAAATTATAAATGCAGAAGTGTGTTTGTTAGTTTATCCTTCAATCACGCAGCATTGGAGCAACAAATCAACGTCATTTTTTCATCATCAACTGCAAAAAGAATAATTGTCATTGTTTGTTTTCTGTTTGCACGTAGTCGAATTTGAATAATATTTGTACTGAGCTATTTATTACGAAGTACGAACGAAGGTCTTTCATTTTTATTGATACGATTTATGTACCTAAGGCAAAATTCATAAAAGTTGAGGTCTTTTTTTGCTCGTAGCAAGTAAACATGATTTCATGTTTACCAATTATTATTTATTATTGCGGGAAGATAGAATTGAATGAGAATGTAAAAGTTTTAATGGAAACGTATAACTCCACATTCTTCTTAAGTTGTTAGATACTTAATATTGTTAAGAGCATCCGTTTTAGTAATTGTGTATAAACAACTTTAGATACATCTGTATCTGGTAGTAAATAAATTATTAATATTATCAAAGGTATTCTATGGTCGTTTAATGCCTCAAAAATGTCTAGATGGGACATAATGTCTCTTATATATGTTACCGGCCATACCTGATTTCAGGACAAACTAGTTTTGCCTAGGCTAAACTAGTTCTTCCTATACGCGATAGGATGAACCATTTTTTAAATAGTAATAAACAAACCAAATGGGCTACGACAGAAGACTCGCTCCTGTCTACGCGCTTAAAAAAACACCCTAGGGGCAGGGCAGACAGGACTGCTTGGAGTCGGGGCGTTTGCATTTCGTTTTTAGGTAATGTTGGACCTATATCAGTTATCGCGTATAGGAAGAACTAGTTTAGCCTAGGCAAAACTAGTTTGTCCTGAAAATCGGGTTTGGCCGGTAACATATACATTTCGACTCGCCCCGCACTTTGAGGCTGAAGTCTATAGACCGCATTCTCACTCAGACTCAAGACAGAGATAAAACGAGATAGATTTATGTCGGAGCATATTTGAGGAGTGTCTTTTCAAAAGGGCTTTTCAAATTCATCATAAGCTAACTTTAGGAAAAATAAAAACCTTCTCATTTTGTCTGTTTATTATGTATTATTATTTTGAATTGCCAAGTTTTGAAGCATTAACATCGGAATTAATCCTTTGAGCCTGTTTTATTTGGAGTAATCGTAGTAATCGACGTACTAAAATAGATTTCACAAAAAAAAAAAAAATTTACACTATGGCAAATAAGCCCTTTTGAAAAGACACTCTTCATTTGTGCCCTTCGTTTTAACTCTATCTTGAGTTTGAGCTAAGTCCGAGCACGCTTTATAGATCCCAGCATGAGACCCCAATGGCCATCAATCAGCGCTTCAAACTATATTTCCTGCCCATTGCTATTTCAGAATCAGGACTCCATGAGTCTGTAACTCTTTTTTTTTTAATTTTTTTTATTTATTGAAGTGTTAACCTACACTTAAAGGAAATAACCTAATAGATTTATAAATAGATATCAAAAATTCCGAGGCCGGCGGGATTCGAACCCACGTCTCTCTGGGAATCGCGCCCGAGTGTGTTAACCGCTACACCACGGCCGAACCACACGTCAGCCACGAAATTAGTGATATGTATCTACTTTTTTCAATCAGTTTTATAGCAACTGTTAGCAACATCTAGTAGCGACACATTACAGTTGGAATTTTTGATATGTATTTACAAATCTATTCTGTAACTCTTTTTCTCCGATAAATCTTACCATTTCTGGTTTGATATGTTTATGAGATCGAGTGTCCTTTAATGTCGTTATTATTAATCTATAGGATATACCTACTGAACAGAGTGCGTTTAGGAACTTCACAACCTCGTTCCTCCTTTACCATTCTATCACAGAACAGTGTGAAGTCATAAGCGTTGGCATCCTAATTTGGTTTAAACCCATCCTACTTGAGCAAAGAGCCTTAGTTCAACGTATCGCTATTGTGTGAAATTCTCTTCAGGGGTCCGTGATTCTAGCCACGTAAGTAACTTGAAGGCAAGAATGAATAGGCGTCTTCTAGGCAAGTACGCTCCAAGTTAGACCTCATGATTCCTTTCCATCATTGATGTCGTCAAGCGCAAGCCTATCTCGTAGTACAAAAAAGGCTAATAAAGTACGTACCTGCCGCCGACAAGTAAATAATTGCCGTCTCTTAGCAGTAGCCTGAAGTAGTCGGTATGGGTCTCGTTTCCCAAGAACTTGTGCGTGTCGTCGACTCCTGTAACAAACATAATAAACATATTGGCGATATATTTACTGGAAATATAGGTATATTTTTAACATCCGACCCAGAAACGATGGCTTGTTTTAAATCTGACGTGTCTGTGTATGTGTGTGTTTGTCTGTGGCATCGTAGCTCCCGAACGGGTGAACCGATTTTGATTTTGTTTTTTTGTTTAAAAGGTGAATTAGTCGGGAGTGTTCTTAGCTACCTTTGATGAATAGTTGTATAAAGTAATTGTTGACATTTGCATGTAATATTGAAACTATTATAATGTTGATTAATTAATATTGCATTATATTGGTAATACACTAGTCACTAAGAATTTATTGTACCATCTTACAAATAATGTGTATAATGCAATAAATAAATTCTGATTCTGATTCTGAACAACGTCAATTGCCTCGTTGGTCTAGTGGTTAGCAAGTTTAACCGCAGATGACGACGTCCCGGGTTCAATTCCCGGGTCGGGCCATTCAATGTATTGGATTTTTCTGTCAAGAAATTCTCAGTACTAGCCCGGAGTTAGAGAGTTGGCACTGAGTCACCCCCGGAGAGTGCACCTGTGTTTGCGCACACACTTGAGCACTATAATATCTCCCGCACAGATGGCTAATCTCAGTAGAGATTGGCCGGATTCGTCCGGGAGGACATTATTATTATTCGTACACAGAGTAAAACTCGCATACACCTGATCCCAATTATGTTAAAATGTACGTAAAAGTTTCGATTTTATCTCATTAGTATACTGTTACGATATTCTATGGAGCCGGGAGGAAATTTGCATTTCCATTAGTCAGTCGGTAACAATTTATCGAGCGAGTTTAGAGCCACACAGAATAACTTCTACTGTGCTTTCATTTCTTATGGCATATTCTATTAACATTCTAAGTGCATAGGGGATTTATATAACTCGGGAAGCAGCTAACAATAGTTCTGAACAAAATGAGTTAGTCTTTTCGAAACACAGACGTACCTACACCACAAGTTTGTTTATGAGTATAGCTATTGATCTGTAAGTATCCTTACTAATATTATAAATGCAAAAGTGTATTTGTTTGTTGGTTTGTCCTTCAATAACGCTGCTACAGAGCTTTTTTGACGACGGTTTCATCGTTTCTATTTATGTCCGCCCGACTTCAACATGCGTGTGCAAAATTAAATTATTTTATAATTTTAAGTGGCGTTTGAAGTCGGATTTTTAAAAATATTTTTAAACTATTGCATAGCTTCTATCGCGGGCCTTGAGTGTGGAGACCGAATCCAGAAATTGGGTAACGAAAATAACCTGACACGGGACTCCTCTTAGCGCTAGATGGCGTTGATAAAAAATGCTATGCAATAGCTTTACCGCGGCAGTTCCCGAATGCCACACGTCTTTTTTTTTTTAAAATATTTTGTTTCATGTTTTCGGCGAGTTTTACGGGGTCTAGTACAAAAAGTATGAAGAGAGTGCTTTCTGGAGTGCATCCGATTTTTTTTTCTGATAGACTGATAAATATATTATGCTGCCCGCCTAAGACATAAGTAAAGCGTTTCAAGCACGTTCGATAAAATCTGAGATTACTCAAAGGGTCTTTTTATGTATACAGATAGGTTCACGACATTTTCACAATGATTCCGGCAGTCGAGATCCCCATTTTTTCGAGGAAAATAAAGTCGCGAGTAAAGGATGTTTATCGGAAAATTATACCACTTAACATTTGTGGGAACTTCGGCGTTCGTCGTTGAACTCGTATTACGAGTATGTACCTATTACTTTTTTGTTATATAATAAGTTTGAAGAGTTTTTGTCCGATTTAACTTTACTTTTTTAGGAGCTTTTTACTAATATACCTATACAATAATATTATGATAATGTTATTTGATGAATAATGACGCTTCTGGAAGAAATCTCTCTCGTAGAGGTAAGTATCTTTTGCGCATGTGCCGTTAAATAAATAAATGAGTTTTTTAACTCATGTTTGCAAAAATCAAACTAAAGTTAATTTTTGCATTTTTTTAGTTGATAATATAAAATGACAGAGAATAATCAATACAACGATAAAATTTGCAAAAGTAGGTTTTAGGTGAAATAATTTTACAAATAAGATCGCGGTTATGCTATTTTTTTATAAACACATTCGTTCAACATTTCGACGACCTTCCTAGCGCAGTGGTGAAAGCTGTGGTGTTATAAGTGAGAGGTTTCGCGTTCGATTCCCGGCGGGGACAATTTAGGATATTATAATTTTTGAATCGTCTCTGGTCTGGTCTGGTGGGATACTCTGGCCTTGGCTTGATGCCACCCTACCGTCAAAGAGAAGATATAGCTTTCTTATATTACGTCGTGTAGACATCGATTAGGGTTATGGGTTAAACTTAATCTGCCATATCTCCTTCTAGGTAAGCCCGTTATCATCTTAAACTGCATCGTCACTTACCATCAGGTGAGATTGTAGTCCAGGTTTATTTTGTAATTATATATTATAGCCTCAATACCCCAACGATTAAAGGTGCGGACTGAAAATTGAAAGGTCGCAGGTTCGAGCCCCACCCGTTGTACTATTGTCGTGCCCACTCCTAACACAAGCTTTTCGCTTATTTGGAGGGGAAATGAGAATATAAGTCAAGTTCAGCTTGGCTGATATTCTTTAAAAAAAATCGCATAAAATAAACCACTATAATGACTAGTTGGCATATTTTTGCGGCTGTTTTCCCCCCAGTGCAAAGTGGGTCAAGGCGTCAATTTCCTTTAACTTGAAGGCTTCGGGCGATATCGCGGAAAATCGACTTTTCCCCAATATCTCTACCATCTGGGTCACTGATAGGGCTGTGCCACATTTTTATAGACAAAAAGCGTTTGTCGCTCTTAAAGTGTCGTTTCTTTACGAAGGCTGACACTTGCGCGGGTCCCCTTTAGAGGAAACTGTGTGAAACAATAAGTTGGGGTTTTTACTGAACCACCGCCACTATCCTCAAGTACGTAAGTCTGCTTTTTTATTCGATGAAAAGATGACTAGATTGCGATCTCACTTGATGGTAAGTGACGATACAGTGTGAGATGGGAGTGGGCTAACTTGAAAGCGCAGTGGCAGTGTAAATTAAACCCATGAGTTCTTTTAATCGGTTTCTACATAACATCGTACCGGAACGCCAAATCGCATGGTGGCACGTCTTTGACGGCAGGATGGTAACTTGCCACGGCCGAAGCGGCCAATGGTTTGGCAGCGGAGATGTGCTAACAGACTCTAGTTACCAGAAAAATTGTAGAAAAAAACCTCACAGACTTATTAAGTGAATTTAATTTTTAATTTATTTTTTTGTTAGTGCCAATTTCATCGATGTCGAGTGACGTTTAACGTTTAAATAAAGGGTTCTGACAGTTTTTATATTGAAAATTTATCAAAATAATAACTCGGGTAAGACTTATTTTACGTTGATGAAATCGGCCCTTAGTCGGCATAACATGTATAGTGCGGATTTTTAATACAAACACAAGGTTATTAAATGAAAATTAAAAATAAATTAAAGCATATTTTTATTTATTCCAATGTCTAAAGGATCATCAGACGGGAAAACATGTTAAATTATCAAAATATAGCACGAAAAGAACAAAAAAGCGACTTGCTTAGCTGGATTTTGTATTTTTTAATACCAAGGCTGGAACGAAACAAAAATATGAACGGTAAAATAAATTGGGGTTGCTAAATCGACCTCAGAGGGCGCATTAAAAAATCTAATTAGTGTGAAATCATTAAAACGGGTTCGGGCGCAGCTGGCAAGTGAGGTTTTGTGACTGCAGTACCTACCTGGGAGAGTTAGCAGAAAAAATGGCCGAAATTAAAACCATGTTTTTTTGCTCGTAGCGGATATTTTACGTTTTGGATGTATTCTTTTTACAAGGTTTTATTTAGTTTCACTTGTTCCTGTGTCTGTATCTGAGGGACAACTTACTCTTGGCTTGCTTGTCTTCGCCGGCGAATGTGTGTATGTTTGTTACTCCTGCACGCTACAACGAATTAACCAATTTGGCTGAAATTTGAAAAGAAGGCAGCTCACATCAAGGATTAAAACATAGACTACATTTTATCCCGGAAAATTAATGAGTCCCTACGGGAATTAAAAAAACCTTAATCCACGCGGACGAAGTCGCGGGCATCAACTAGTCTAAATATATAAAAGGCAAAGGTGACTGACTGATTGACTGACTGACTGACTGACTGACTGATCTATCAACGCACAGCTCTAACCACTGGACCGATCGAGCTGGCATACAGGTAGCTGTTAGGACGTAGACATCCGCTAAGAAAGGATTTTGGAAAATTTCAACCCCAAGAGGGTTAAATAGGGGGTTAAAAAATCGAACCTAACGTGAGCGAAGCCGCGGGTTAAAGCTAGTCTAGAATACAAATAGCACACAATTTGCAATCTGTGATACAAATAATGAAAGCAGTTCGAGAGGGCAACAATTAAACCTGTCAGCAAAAGTTAGCGGCAAGTCTGCGAAGTTGGCCGCGCGGGATCTGTGGCTTAAAACTCATAATTCATAAACCACTAACTCCAGTGATAATAATTGCTAAGGATTTATTTAATCTGAAACACTAGTCCTTTCGCAAATATTCAAATACAATATTGATAGTACTTTGCGCAAAGATTCTGCGTAGTACCTAAGCCTCTCAAGAATCAAGGTCTACAGTATTTAGTCCGCAACTTAAACTCAGTAATTTATACCAATATCTCCAATCTTCATTGATTGAAAACTGCTTAGGATTTAAATCTTGAATTTATTTCAATAAATATTCATGAAATATATTTTTTTTTAATATTTAAATAAAAAATATTTCATATTATTTTTTATTTAAAAAAAGTACCGCATGGGATCCCGAACATCTCCCTTGTTACAAACGTTATAGATTTATCAATTATCTTTTAATAAATATTCAAATATTTTGATAATATATGTCTCACTAATATAATTTGATGGCTTATAATTCCAAACAGCGTTTCATTTGATTATCCAGATTCCAGGCTAAACCAAAAATGGATACACTTTACCAATTGCTATGTTACTTTAACGAGCAGATAAATAGGACTTTCTAAGAATAAGGAGATCTAAGCTTCTTTTTATTCCGAAGTCTTGACCTATGAAAGCTGGCAACTGCGGTATGAGATGATTTTTCACAATCGTATTGGCCGATTATATTTTTAAGCTATTGCATAGCTTCTATCGCGCGCCAGCGTGGAGACCGAATCCAGAAATTCCGTAACGAAAATAACCTGACACGGGACTCCTCTACGGTGAGCCGCTAGATGGCGTTGATAAAAAATGCAATAGCTTCACCCCGGCGGTCCCCGAGTGCCACACGTCTTTTTTTTGTGAAGGTTTGGGTCAGGTCACACCGCTAGAATATTACTGCTTTAATAAAACCTAAAATCGCATAAAAGCGAGTGATAGCCTTTCAGCATGTTTTTATTGCTCATATAGTTATTTATTCCATTTATTCCACTTTTTTAGCTTTACTCGTAGCGTAGTCTAATAAAGCTTCGCTTTATAAAGGACCACGAGCTGCTTCGGAGTTTTGACGACATTCAGCTGAAGGTTAATGTATTTTTTATGTATATTTTACGCTGTGACCAAATTTATTCATAACTAAACCCAGTCATATATATTATATAGCCATAATAAAAGTATAAATTAAAAGTGAATCGGTCTGTATATCTTTTAATAGCTTTTCTGCTAAACCAATCTTGAAAGGCACAGAGACAGCTTTCACCCTCTAGACGGAGTTAGGATTCTTTTTTTTTACCCGCGGAGAATTAATTTTAAAATATTTATTCTCATATTAACGGCAGGATCTCCGAAAACAGCCTGTTTTTGATTCAATAGTAAACAATCAAATATTCTTTGTTTTGATAGGTTAAAAATATATGTTGTAGTTTAATACACGTTCTAAATTATTTTACCGTTCAAAAGTCCATATTTTGAACTTCACTCGATCAAATAATATTACGAAAACAGTGTAATTTTTAATTGTTTTTCAGGTAGTATTTATAGTATATCAAAGTTAAACTAAAAAAAAAAAAAATGTCAAAAAATAGGCAAAAGCTTTTAGAAGAATATTTTTCCATTAATTTTTCTCTAAAAAGTTTTCTTTTTTTATCATGACTGTTTTAATTTTTTTATAACAAAGTGGCTCGTGCACCTCACTTCAATTGCTTGCAAGTTACTGCGGCCGAAGATCGTGCCCTTAACTACTATTCTACTTGAATGTAGAATGAGTCTTTTACAATCAAGTAGGCCATATTTAGTTCTTTTTAAAACTTTTATTCGAAAAAGTTTTTTTTTTCTTATATAAGTAGGTATTAAGTTTTCTTATAAATCGTTAAAGGAAAGTTGTTTATGCATTATTTAGCATTTTAAAATTAACCCTGTGTTTTATATTATACTAGCTGTTGTCCGCGACTTCGTCCGCGTCAATTTCTGTTATTATGATCGCGATTTTTCACTGATGCTTCGCACCTATTGGTCGCAGCGTGTGATGTTATATAGCCTAAAGCCTTCCTCGATAAATGGACTATCAAACACAAAAATAATTTTTCAATTCGAACCAGTAGTTCCTGAGATTAGCGCGTTCAAACAAACAAACTCTTCAGCTTTATAATATTAGTATAGATTAGGTTAGGTTAGGTTTGGTGTTCGGTGGAGTCAACTTCATCTGCGTGGTGTTCGGTTTTAAAAATATCACGGGAACCCTTCTTCGGGATAAGAGGTAGCCAAACCACTCCGATCCGTTGCTCCGTTGCTGCGTGATTGAAGGACAAACCAACAAACAAACACACTGTTGCGTTTAGGTAAGGATTATTGTAAAAGGTAAGTTCGATGGGAAATTCTTAGTGGGGTCTAGTTAAAAACACGTTATTCAGGTTATAATGGCTAGAATTAACCTGTCGCATCGCAACCACCTGGGAGGTAGATCCGTGCTAGATCTAACTAGTTTAGGGCTGTCGAAAATGAGAATACCATTTAGGGTCCGGAGAGAAGTTTTGGCAGTTCCCAAAAGCCATATTTCGATTTTGGTTTACGACAACCACAGAATAGGTAGCTACATAATAGTACTGATACTGAAGATTCAGTCCTCAAAATCCTTACTTATATTTTAAATGCGAAAGTTTGTTTGTTTGTTGGTTTATTGCACTTTGTGTGGTAACAAGAGTCGCTGTTTATTTAATGGCTATAGCTGATTCCCGCGACTTCATTCGCGTGGATTTAGGTTTAAAAATCCCGCGGGAACTCTTTGATTTTCCGGAATAAAAAGTAGCCTATGTCACTCTCCCGGTCCTCAACTATACCCATGCAAAAAATCAAAATCTCGTCTATCCGTTGCTTTGTTGTGGCGTGATTGTAGGACAAAACAATTCACCAACAAACACACTTTTGCATTTATAATATTAGTACCTATGAATATTAGTAAGGATATCAATAAGTCGCTTGTTCTAACTTCCGATGGGTGGATCGAAATTCAAACTCAACTTAGTAAGTATTTGGTCAACCATTTAGTTATATCTATCGCTTAAATTACATTCTACTCCAAAAGATCAGCTCTAAATAAACAACGAGACACACAGTTTCACAGATGTACCTAAAAGTATACACTTGTACGGTCTATGTCGAAACCGTACAATTCGCCCAGTCATCATTCACGCTTTATTATAAATACGCTTTCGTGACGCTTTCCATTTAATCATACATCAGAGCACATAACATCGTATCGCGCTCACATTACTGCTATTAGGTTATTATTAGCCTAAGTAGAGGCCAATAAACCTAAGACTTCTACTCAGCAGTTTCATTACTGTGCGGTCCTGAGCCGTACAACACTTTTCACCGATTTTCACGAGATTACAGTAACACAAAGGTGTGTTAACAAGGGACACGTGGGCCCGAGGGTGAGTAGTGTGACTTGTGAGTACAATTTGTGCACCTCGTTAACCGTAATGGTAGCGGTCACCGCGCTCAACGACACTCGTGTCTTATCAACGTTTCTTTTCACACAATAGGCGGCCTACGTTATATGATTTTATTATTGTTGACGAAATTTTTGAGCATTTTTTTTAATATATAGACTAGCACTTGGCTGCGATCACACCTGATGGTAAGTGAAGATGCGGCTTAAGGTGGTGCCTATTCACTCTTGATTTGAAGGTACCCAAATTATAGTTAGAGGGAAAAACGGAAGCCGGAAGGGCATTCCGCGGTTATCAGGAACGAAGATGCAAAGCGCTTAGTGCGCGTCCTTGGGATTTCAACTACGTAGGGGTGCAGATCTTTGCCTTGAGTTTCGATGATAGAGGTAGATGGTAGAATTTATTTTATCCTACGTTTACATGCTTGCCGAGGCTTGGCAAGCGTTCACAAGATCCTTTACAAACGCCCGACATTAGCCCGGATCGGCGACAAGCTTACGCAAGCCAAGCCAAACGGGGTGTTTAAACGCTTGTGTTTGTGGACGCTTGTCAAGCGTGTCAATATAGCATTAGACTAACTCTTGCCCTACGTCCGAGTCGAGTTAAAAGCAGGGGACCTTTGTTTTTCTGGGATAGCAAATTTAAATTTTTCTTTTAATTAAGCTTAAAAAAAAATCAAAAGTTAAAAAAACTCGATGGTTTTGGCAACGAAGTTTACAAAATCAAATTGCGATAAGAAATAGCGAAAGTTAAGTTGAACTTACCAGTGCACACTTATTGTATCACGCAGTAGAATAAAAGAGCATACAAATTATGTGGAGTGAATTTGTTTGTTGATCAGTTCTTCAATCACACAGCAACGAATTAACGTGATTTTTTTGCATAGTTAAAGGAGAGCATCTGAAGAGTGACATAAGATCCTTTATATAATTACTGGAAATTTTCAAAAAAACTAAATCCACGCGGGAAAACATGCGGGCATCAGCTAGTATTAAATATTGAAACATCTTTATAAAGCCACCGAGGCTTTAGTAAAATTTATAACCAATAAAACGCCGCCGTTTATCTCAAGTGCAATATCGTTAAAAGTAAAGCACTACTTCTACGTTTAATATGCGGTTGGATCTTGGTTTAAATCATAGGCTAGCAATACTACAGTGGGGTAGTGAATGTGCTTGCGGAGAGAGACGCGATAGTAATGCAGAGACCATAGTTGAAAAAGCGGACTCTTATCTTACGTGGTTCGTGCTATATCGTAGTGTAGTATCAAAGACATAATATAGAGAACAGACCTGGCAGATCTATTTTATAGCTATTTATGTAACTGCATTGTAATGAGGGTCATTTTAATTCGAGTGCTCTTTTTTGATACGAGACTTGCCGAGTATCAAAATAGGATAATACGAGAATTAAAATGACTAATTACGTACAGTTGCATATAAGATTTTACCTACGACAAGGAAAATAAAGTCATTAAAAAAATTACGTCGTCTTTATAATTTTTTACTTTTCTTTACAATTAACAAAAAAGTCCAATCAATCAATATTTTTTTATTATGACTTTGGGTGAATATACCCATTAATATATTTTTTTTTAATTTTTTTTTGGTTTGATATTAATATTGAGTCTGGGCAGTATCAACCATAGAGAAGGTTGGGTACCAACTTTAAATTCACAAAATGTTGGCTGAACATGTATTAAGCGTTATTAGGATAACTGTGTGCTTGCTACACATTGGCACTATTCCTACGTTTAATATGCAGTTGGTTCCTTGCTTAAGCTGATATAGCGCGAATAGGAAGCTTAGTGTACAAAGCGCAACTTTCTCACTTTATAGTAACTTTATTGCAGAAGTTCATCTACTTTATTGTTGATATTTTTTAATCTGTGGCTTAGGGTAGCGAGTTTACTTCTTGAAATATCGTATTCCGGTCGAAATTGAAAAACTTAAGTTATTTCTGTCTTTTAACAATTGAATTTTTTTTTGAATATCAAATGATGAAAGGTACTTTTTGTGATGACTAGGTATATAACGCCTTTTCTACTGTAAGTAAATACAATTATAATCTGCGTTCGTTCTAAACTTCTAGACATATAACATACATTGTACATTGAAAAAGTATTTATTGAAAAAAAAAAAAATTTTTTTTTTAATTTTTGTAACTTTGCGTTTTGCTTGCGAAAATTGAATATTCTACGCAATTGTACTATTGGTTAGAGCAATAAATACATACTTAGACGAATGTCATGACAACGCATACATAAAGAAACTATAAGCATATTTATTATTTATGGCACTTATTTGTAGAAAGTTTGTGGAAGAAATCGTATCAACAACTACATTATAAATGCCAATATGAAACTGTAGCGAATTCTGCGGCTCCTTTGACATAAAATATAAAGTACCAAAAGCACTTAGGAGCTCCTTAAGCGGCAAAATTGTGAGTGGGACAGGATTATGCAGGTAAGTAAGGTGGCACTGATTTAATTTCTCTTGCACCGGTGCATCCCGCCTCTTACCCCATTTCCTTCTCAAAGTACGGCAAATTTGTAAAAATTGTAAAAGAGATTTTTAGGAGTATTTTATTTGCGCCAACTTTTGCCACCGCGAATTGCCAACTCACGGGTAAGCGAGTCAACAGTGAGGACGGCAGGAATCTGCACCTGTTATGAAATTCACTTAGGGCCGATTTCACCAACTTTTAAGTTATCCAAAATATCTAGCAAATTTTATTTTGGGAGATCAAATTTCCGCTTGAATAAGACTTATTAACTGACTTCAAAAAAAGGAGGAGGTTCTCAATTCGTCGGAATCTTTTTTCATGTATCTTCCCCGATTACTCATAGACGCCTGGACCGATATGAAAATTTTTTCTTTTGTTTGAAAGGGTTAATTTCTTAGGTGGTACCACGTTCTTCAAGTTAGGATATGATAATGGGATCCTGGAGAAATTGAAGGAAATCTTCAAATTTTGTAGACACACTTTTTGTCCAGTCGTCAACGACCACCAGTTAGTTTGGATTGGAAAATATCAGATAGTTTGGATGTTCCTTGCTCTTGAGCAAGAAACATCTAAACTATCTGATATTTTATAATGCTAGCTGATGGCCGCGAATTCGTCCGTAGAAGATAGTAAGATAAGATTTTTGTAATAGACTTTCTTATTTAGTTAATAATAATTTGCTAAACACTTAGCACTCCGCAGAATATGTATCGGCCTTAATGTGAGGGGTGACAGCACCAAGCTACGAAGGCGATATTACACGAATTTTGGACGATCAAAAGTCGTTTTAAAGAGTGTTAATGGTCCCGGGAGGATATTAAAATTCGCTAGCGAGTGCCGCGCTTTACACGTGCAGAATATTAAAAAACTATTAGCGCTTAACATAAATATTATTATACACGTGGAAAGAGGAGTTTTTAATGGTTATTTTCAACTAAGCTTAGGGTACTTCGCACACTACCGCGCCATCACTATCACAGCTAGTGGCTGCAGCCTGCTGGTCGGTTATAGAAATAATAATAACTTTTTGACAAAAAATTAAATCGGCGATAAAATGTAACTTTTTTAGTTTTGGGAAAGATAAATAAACCTTTTTAATCTTAAGAACTAAACTCTTAAAATAATGTAAATAACTACATTTGACTCGGTTACAAACTTTTTTAAAAGCAAATTAATTATGTAAAAAATTTTACATTTTTTACATTAATTAATTTTTAGTTATTTTTAACGATGGTTTAATTTTTTGTGGCTAAATTTTACGTTGAGGCATACCTACTACTCAATTAAATGAGGCATACTATTCAATTAAAAAATTATACCTAATGTCCTTCCGACCGATTCCGGTCATGGCATGAACTTGACTTTCACAGGTACATAGGTGAAAATTGTCGTTGGCCTCATTGCCGTTACCGAAAAACCGTTGTCGGTCCACTATGTCGGTTAAAGAGAACTCAGAAAAATTACGCTGGTAATAATGTAGTAAAGTTTTCTAGTAGAGTAAGTACTCAATGAATGCATAAAATACTCCCTTTAGCGTGTAAGGTTAATGCACATTGGAGGACACTCGAGTCTTTATAAGAGCCTAAGTGAGACAGGTATTGTGCGGGACACGGCGCACTATCGAGCGGACTTATCATTATACGGTGTTGTTACTTAGCGATTTTTTTTAACTGGCACTTGGCTAGCGATAAAACCACTTGCTACTTGACGATTATTTAAATAAAATAATGTGCTCTGAGCTTTATTTTAAAGTAGGTTATGTGGACATAGCTCAGCGAGTTGCGAAACTGAAGTGGTAATGGGCGGTGCACATAGTTCGAAGAGCTGATGGTCGTTGGGGTTCCAAAGTGCTGGAGTGGCGACCTTGCACGGGGACCTCCCATTGTTGGTAGATACCCCACTAGGTGGACCGACGACATCAAACGAAACATCAAACCTTTGTTCAGCAGTGGACGTTTGTCGGTTGATAAAGAAGAAGAAGAGAAGAGATGATGTACACGATTTTGACGATCTAAAATTTGACTTTGCGTGTCACCACTCTAAGAATGGAATTAAAAACTCAGGTTGATTTTTCAGTGCAACTCTAGTCTACACAAGAAATATTTCATCATCAGGAACCATCCTATTCGTTTTTTCAAGTACTAATCACTATTATTAAAGTTTAAAGAAAATAATAATATGGTTGGGAAAAAGCTTTGTTTTTCTGTCAATCCCTAACACCGATTTTGTCGCCACAATCTCGCTTCTTCATTTAAGTCCCGATATTTGGAAAACTTACCTGGCAACGTTAGGTACAGGTAAAGGAGTAGGGCAGGTAATGGAGTGCAGTTTCTAACAGTATACATATTTAGCAGCCGGACGCAAGGACGGCAGCGACTTTGGACAGATATAGATGCGTTTCCGCCACCCAGTGCACACAGTTCTCGATTAATCTTGCACATCTCTAGCTACCTTTGTTACCAATGGAATTAGAGATCCCAGTAAATTGATATCGATAAGATAGTGATATATTGAACGCCTCAATAGACTTAAATTTGCGGACAGAAAACTGTAAGGTCAACGGTTCAATCCCCACCCGTTGCTCTATTGTATAAGCACTCCTGACAAAAGCTTTACGCGTACTCGGAGGGATGACAGGTGTTTAGTCAAGTTCAGCACGGATGAAACTTGTAAAAGAATCGTGGTTTTATCACTAAATCTGGTGCAAAAATTAGTAACGATGTCGTTCGACGTTTTTTAGGGGTAGTGATTCCGAAAATGATGCCCATTTTCAAATCAAAAATGGATTGTGTATCTTTATATTTCTTGACGTTTGAACACTAAAAAATTTGGACGGATGATCTCAAGAGATTCACTGAGAGTCTTTGAGAGCCGTTCGACTCAATATAGAAGGGACGATAGATTGTGCTACAATAGATCTGCTGCACACCTAGATAAAGTTAGACAACTCATTAAAAGTCTTTGTTCCGTAGACGAAAAAAATATGCCTACTTAACCAATCGGTTTTGCTTCAGCTGTCCACAAGATAGATATAAGCTATACTTATTGTAACTTTTCTGTTTTGAAAAGAGCATCTTTTGAGTTTCTTGTCGGCTTTTCTCAGCAGAATTATCTTTCAGATTCTCAACTTGTCTGGTTTAACTATCTTTGCCAGGGGCAGTTTTGCCGTGGAATTAGTTATTTGTCTCATGGGGTCAATAAATTTGAAAGAGATAAAAATCGTACCAATTATCGTGCCCCATGTTTAATTCGTAAGCTATCTGTGTCCAGTTGGTCTACCTACATGGATAATGCAATTATGAAGATAGGATAGTTAACTAACGAATCTTAGGGAATATTTCACAATCACCGAGTAGTAGAGAGAGTAGTCACCGAGTATAGTTGACAGTTTAACAGTTTTTGAATTGGCCATCTGTCAAAATGTAATTTAGCTTACATTAAATAAATAATTTAGAATTTGAATTTGGATCCAAAATTGACAGAGATGTCCACAGCGTAGATATCTCGCACAAAGGTTCGTAAGTAATATAATTGATGAAAAGCCCACTGAGCCGTGACTTCATACGTCAGTTGACAAATAGCTTTAAAAATTTAACATTTTCGATATTTTACAAAATGTCCCGTCGTCTGCCGATACGGTGATTTACGGCGCAGTGGGATAAATGGGACGCGGATTAAAGCGATTGCTCTAAAACGGAAAATCCAAGTAATATAAAGATACGTTTTTGTTCCGCTGGGTTAGCGACGCTGACACTGCCCAGCCAAGAAAAACTTCGCGTTGGATCCCCTGGGCAGAGTTTCTTTTTTAATGACTGGGTAATCCTTGACTGCGACTTCTTGATAAAAAGAAGGGAATTACTTTGTACTAAATGTTTAATTTTATTAATTTGTAGTAACAATTTATACGGACACTATGCAACACTATGCAGTTCGACAAGAGAGATATTATGGGTAGATTGACAAAAGGCGACTGAATTTGACTTTTAACACTTCTCTCTCACTGTTTCTTGTCTGTTACTGAACATCAGGTGAGATATGGGGAGATCGATACCTGATGTTAAGTAAAGATGCAGTCTAAAATGGTTGTGGGTTAACTTCTTTTTTCGGTTTCTACCCGTATTTTCAGCGTTCATAAGGATATATGTACGAGCATATTAACTCGTTTCTACATGCTTATAAAACAGATTTTGATGAAGATCTAGTGACTTAAAGGATTTAGCAAGCATTGCGGTAGAAAATTGTTATAAAGTAAAAAAAGATTGGACAAAAACGTTTAAGTATTATTTTGTATCCCTTTCTTGTGAATGTGATGGACAACCTGTTATATAGAAACCGACACACTCATTCTATACCTCTATCATAAACGGACACTTTTTGGAGTAACCCATTGTTATTATAATGATAATAATTATTTATAATAAATACTATACAAAATCTAGGTCTTGGGTGTTTGGCGTATAGTTAGTTACCTTTTACACTTTACTACATTGTTACATTAGATACGTATTTAACAAAAATGTTGCAGATAGATGCAGTTTCAATATTCGGAGATGTGAATTACTGAAGTTGATGAACTGAACTAGTGGTAGATTTAGAGATGCATTGTCAACAGTCCAACTTGGAGGAACTTCAAAGGATCTTGTTAAAGTTTGAGTTTTAAGTTTGAGCTTTGTACAGAGTCACTGTAGAAAGGATTTTATGAATCTAGAGACATGACTTGATGATGATTTTTGTTTAGATTTTAAAGTAAAGATTTTAGACTTATATCGTGGTATTATAAATATATAAATATATATTTACATAATGTATAATAAATTTTAGATCAAGTTGCATATACCGTATTCATAAAGGCAGGACAGTAAGTAGTTTCAAGCTTTAACAATTTATAGATTAATTTTAGATTACCAAGGAAAGAAGGCTAGCAAAATACACGAATTTTGCTCAAAATCTCCGCTTAAATAGAGAATTTTCGTTTCAAGTAAAAAATAGACTAAAAACATGGAAAATAAAAAATCTAGCACGAGAACGCAATAAGTCTGAAAGGCAAACTTTTGAATCGCTAGGTTTAAACTTAAAGGCTCAATCGCTTTGAGTGGGGTTTAAATTTGTTTCAAAGGAGAATGCGTTTTAAGATACAGTATCGAATGGTCCAAAGTGGTTTGTGGGGCGGAATGGCGGGGGGGGGGGGAGGGGTGGGTTGTGGAGGGGGGAGAGGACAAGAGCTGTCATTTGCAAGGACTTCAGACGCAGTGGAGTTACACAAGTTGTCACCATCCTTTATTTTGCTTTTATACTTTTCTTTACTCTTCGCTGCCGCTCGGGTTACGATGATAATTAAGGATTATCATACGGTTTTTGAATTATAATAGAGCTATTGTTAATTCTTTGTTATTAATTGTAATTGTTCCTGAGTTTTCGTCTGTACTTTTAATTGCATACTAACTAGCCCGCGACTTCATCCGCGTGGAGTAAGGTTTTTTAATAAAACCCGCGGAATCTGTTTGTTTTTCCGGGAAAAACTAGCCTATATCACTGTCCAGTGCCCCAAGTCTGCTATTTTACATGTCATTGTCATTGAACCGCAATACAATTACAATTCAATTATCATTGGTCCAAAATTTCGTAGTCTACTAAATTCACAATGGTCGTTCGATTTCTTATAATTGGATTGTAATTCAATGATACCTCGGTATTGCCATTAGCTTAAAAAGCGTTTGCCGAAATGAGTTTCAAAAAAAACTACATATTAAAAACGTTTATTTAAGCTAGATTCAAAGCTAGATGTGTCAGTGGCAAACCATCGGAAAACAATTGTGACTACCAAAATTGCTAAAAGTAGCAATTGGGATGTCATTGATAGACAATTGAACTACAATTGCAATAGCAGACTTGGGCCCCAGGTCTACGGCTGAAATCTATAGACCGCACTCTCACTCAAATCAGACTCAAGACAGCTTAAAATGAGACAGATTTATGTCAGAGGATATTTGTATCCCGTTTTAACTCTATCTTAAGTCTAAGCTGAATCAGAGCGCGCTCTATACATCTGAGCATAAACTGTACCTCTGCAAATTAACACAATGATTCGTTTCTCTGATGCTGTTAAATAACCACTAATTATTAAATAGGGATGACTTAATACTTGACTCTCTACAAACTAGTATATAAAGTATTAGTAGATTTCAAATAGAAGCATATTATACAATTGAAGATTACATAAATGCTAAAAAAGCGTGGACATAACTCGCTCGCTCGCATAATTAACCCGTAAATTGTATACAACATAATATTGTAATTACATATTATTTTATTTTTGAAAGAACAACAGTCGTGTTGGTACATCTCGGTTGGATTCAATTGACGATTCGAAAGCACTTTGTAAAAATTTATTTGAATAAAAAAATATTCTATTCTATAAAGTATAAGTGCGTATATATCTACACTTTTAAATAGTAAATAACGCTTACAATTTGAATACAAATAGCCCCAATACAGAGTTAAGTTCAGTCACTAGCTATATAATTAAAACGATCGAACATCGTGCAAAGCGGAAGTGCAAAATGGCGGCGAGTGGCCAACATGGATGCGCTTCCGGTCGCTGGGGGACAATTAATCTTGTGTACTTATTTTGCTCTTAGCGATAGAGTTGTACCCTGTAACACTGTCGAAACTTGTGCTAATATTTACTGGAAGCAATGCGGGCACGGTGCTTTTGCTTTTGAAAAGGATTTTCGCTGATGTTTCAATATTAAAATTGTAGAGCGCAAATTGGAGCTTAGTTCTTGCTGGGAGATAATTAGTTTTGTACTGAAAAATTCTATTTTACATTTCCTCTACAATGGAAGCTATCTAAGCAAACTTATACATAGATGAGATAGGTATATAGGTAAGGGGTTTTAATGGTTATTGATTTAGGTGATATGACCCTATGAATGGGTAAAACTACGTCATATTTAAGTAGTGGCCATATTTAAGTAGTTACCTACCAGGTAACTAAAGGAATATTATGCAATATAAAATTTATGCTAATAGAGTTAGATCTGAGTTACCTCAATCAATCATCCTTAGCTGTAAAATACTGAGTGGAAAATAGTAGGTAACTTGATTAACTAACAGACACTGCACAGCCTAAATCGGTGGATAGGTATTCCTAGATATTTGAAATTTGGAGGAAATATTCCGTAATTACCTTAGAGATGAAATAAGGACGATTTGACAGAGTAATAAGAAACTTGACGTCGTTATTGCTCGGGTTTTTACTCAGCGATCGTGATATCGGCTATGGCCTATAGCCTATGAGACTAAAGGCCTACCGTCACGTACACCGACTCTAAGTAAACTTTACCCGATGAATAACATTTTAGCAGATGGCCAATACAAAAACTGTTAAACTGTCAACTATACTCGTCGGTTAACCACTAGTCGGTGATTGTGAAATATTCCCTAAGATTCGATAGTTAACTGTCCTATCTTCATAATTGCATTGTCCATGTAGGTAGACCAACTGGACACAGATAGCTTACGAATTAAACATGGGGAGCGATAATTGGTACGATTTTTATCTCTCTCAAATTTATTGACCCCATGAGACAAATAACTAATTCCACGGCAAAACTGCCCCAGGCAAAGATAGTTAAGCCAGACACGAGACAAATACACATTACCTACTGCATCTATCTACTAGTGTCTCATGTCCATTATCATATTCAAATTCGGAATTCAAAATTATTTATTCCATATAGGCCAACTTGTGGCTCTTATGACAAGTCGAGAATCTACCACCAGTTCAGAATGCTGATTCTGCCGAGAAGAGCTGGCAAGAAACTCAGCAGTCCTACTTCTATTAACTATAGCCTTCCACTCTGTCCGGTCCTCGGCTTGTCTAAATTCGTTTGTAAGTGGAAGACCATCAGCGAGTGATTTGACCTGGTCTGACCAGCGGCTAGGAGATCGGCCACGTGGTCTTTTCGCCTCCACTTTTCCTACAACTATAAGTTTTCCAAGTTACTATAGGCAGTCGTCGGGCAATACGACCAAAATAGCTGAGAATTTTTAGGAAACGTATAGTGAAAAGTCTGACGTAGGTAGTAAGGTAGTTTTGCTACAGAACTAAAATATGAAAATTCGAGCTTACTGGGGACCCTAAAGCAAGCCAAGGAAATATAATATGCTTGCAGAAATGACGTATGATAATGTGCCCATAATACGTATACCCCGCGGGTGCCGTAACACCGCGATAAAATTAATGTTACATCTAGTTACGTTCTTCACGTTGTGTGTTTAGGTGCCGTTATTGCAGTTAACGTGTTTCCTCGCAGACGCTGCCTGAATTATGGCTGATAATTTTTATTTTTATCGCATAGTGTTATATGACGGCAACTACATAATATATCCTATTAATCCTACTAATATTATAAATGCGAAAGTTTGGATGTATGTTTGTTACATAATCACGTTGCAACGGCAGAACCGATTTGGCTGGAATTTGGCACAGAGATAGATTATAGTCTGAGTAACACATAGGCTTTTTATCCCGGAAAATAAGAGAGTAAAAACCTTAATCCACGCGAACGAAGTCGCGGGCATCAACAAGGTATTCAATAAACGATATTAACTGCCTTTTCTTACATTCAATCTACTTTTAATCTCTTGTTTAGCAACTTAGCAAAGGACTGTCTTGTCATGGAATAAAAAAAAATGACAATTTCTTTTTCTAGTACCACTAAAACGCCTCAATAGTCCAACGGTTAAAGGTGCGGGCTCCTAACATAGCTTTCCTTTTAGTTGGAGGGGGAGAAAAGAATATTAGTCAAGTTCAGCTTGGCTAAATAAATTAAAAAAAAATATTGTATAAAGTATTTTATACTTATATACCAAATTGAAGACGGTTCTTTTAGTCGTAGGTTGTATATAAATAATATACTATTCAAATGTACAGGATATTCTTTTAAGAAGAATTAATGTCCTCAAACAATTCTTGGTACAGATCGCGGAAATCATTAAAGATCCCCTACCCTACATCAACGTCCCGATTTCGATCCCCTTCACATAATAACGTCATTAATTCGTTTCCAGGAATCGGAAAATTCCTCATTTTAGTCGCGGAGCAATCGACGGGTTTGTTCCTGTTTTTCTGACTTCAAAGATGGATTTTTCTAACTTTTCGAATACTCTCCGTAAATAGATTTATATCCAGTTTCAGAAACGCTATTTTATGTAGGTATTTATTAACTAAAATAATCAATTAAACGTATATGCCTACATATTATACGTATATATACGCAGCCATATGTACCACATTATATTATATGCGTAGTAGCGGTATACATGGGTAGTATCTATATGGCTATATGGTACACGTTAATAGCTAAATCAGACTCCAAATCCCAAGCGGAAACAGTTCGCTTCATAAAGTTGTCTGTATTTACGCCGTGGGTATATTAGACAGGTATATTGCATTATCCATGAGCATTTAGGAGCTCTAGTGCTTCTAATATCTTATACAAGTTCTAAGACATCGCTGTGGAAGCATTTTCTAGGATTGCACGCTGTTCAAAACTTTGTGGGCGTAAAATGTAAATTACGAAAGTATTTGTGAAGTTCTGCTAGTCTGAATTTGTGATTATGTAGGTACCTACAAATATGTATGTTTTTTATTAGTGTTTTTTGCATACCAAAGTTAGTAACAATATTTAGGTAAGGTACACGATGATGCAATCAAAGTTTCAATAGCCCAACGGTTAAAGTTGCGGACTGAAAACTGAAAGGTCGCAGGTTCGAATCCCATCCGTTGCACTATTACCCATCGTACCCATTCCTTTCACAAGCTTTTCACTTATTTGGAGGGGATATGAGGATATTAGTCAACTTTCATAGTACCTTTGGGTAGGTACTTATTTATTTAAGCTCAGTTGAAAAAGGTTGAAAAGTTCTTGTACTCTGTCAAATCGTCTAAATAAAATAGGCCGCAACTCCACGAGAAATATAACCTCACACAAATACGGCATGTTTCGTTTCGAAATTATTAATCTCGTACACCTAAACACGTTCCCAGGATTAAATCGTAGGAGTGTAATATTTATTTAAGCAAATAAATCGTCGGGCGTCTGCAGTGGCTCTGCGTGCAGGAAATTAAAATCTGCGGCAGCT
Source organism: Hipparchia sbordonii (assembly GCA_038048805.1). Classification (NCBI taxonomy): domain Eukaryota; kingdom Metazoa; phylum Arthropoda; class Insecta; order Lepidoptera; family Nymphalidae; genus Hipparchia; species Hipparchia sbordonii. The sequence continues at coordinate 4,910,694 of CM076113.1, forward strand.
GCGAATAATGATGTTTCCATTACTTACCTGTGCCGGGTCCTTTCCAAATTAACGGAATCTTGGAGAACAGGCGTGCTACATTCTTTAATTTTACAGGGTAAGAAAAGTTTATTTTCTTTATCAAACAAGTACAAGAGGCAGTGATTGTAACGCAACGCAGTGGAAGCTTTCTGGGCCCATAACCTGGTCGAGAAAAAATCTTTGAGAATATATTGTTCTTTTAAATATATAAAAGGAAAAGGTGACTGATTGACTGATCTATCAACGCACAGCTCAAACCACTAGAAAGATCGGGCTGTCTGGATTGCTATTATGACGTAGGCATCCGATAAGAAACGAAAAAATTCAACTTCTAATGGAGTAAAATAGGGATTTGAAAAATCGAACTTAACGTGAGCGAAGCCTCGGGAAAAAGTTAGTTTAATAATTTGCAAGGACTACAATTTTGAGAGATCACAGAACATTCGTCAGTCGTAGATGGTTAAGCAGAAAGTGAATATGTTAAGATTAACAACAACCGAATCTCCCGTTGACTTCAGATATACAAATAATAATGGTTTGCTTACACATTCCAATAGAAACGAGTGACTGAATCTATTGTAATCTTACTGCAACAATACATTTTAGCCAGTAGCTGTAAAGAGTCGGCTAATCAAAGGCGATTGAAGATCGTCACGCTGTAGCAAACATTTAAAGTTTTATAATTCTTAAACCGCACCGGGAAGCGCAATGATCCACCACTAGGTGGATCGACAACATCAAACGAGTCGCAGGGAGCCACTGGATTCAGGCGGCGCAAGATGGAGGCCTGTAGAAATCCATGCAAGAGACCTTTGTCCAACAGTGGACGTTTATCGCTTAATAAAGAAGAAGAAGAGTTCTTAAAATAATGAAAATTAATATTAATTATTACATTAAAACTAATATAAATCTAAAACCTCATCGATATCACCGCAGCGTGGCATAGTACCCATAAGTACCCAGTATTTCCCGTTTGGATGGCCAAACTAATTCTTTGGCCAAGATAGCTATCAACTCTTGGATTCCCGATAGACTCCGTAGACTCAATAAAAATGACTTGATCATTTAAAGTTAATCTCGCAGCTGTTTACATCAAAATATCCATAGAGAAACGAATTGTTAAAACTTAAAATTTACTTAACACAGAATGCGAGCTTTGTCAATGTTGGCCGATTTCGAGATTTTTTCCAAATATGCCAGCTATTGTACAATACAGGTACATACGACACGAGTTTCGGCCCAATCGCTCCAGTTGTTTCCAGGTTACGTTCCGGATACCAACTCAAAACTAGGAAAATGTCCCATTTTTTGGTAACAAAAGTAAATAAAAGTTACATTTTTTTGCAACAGAATTCGTAGCTTACAATATACCAGTTAAATTCAGTAAATAATAACGGAGGAATATCTAAATGTTTTTACTAAATGGGCTATGTTTGGAGTTTCACGACACGATTATTTAGAAAAAGTTTAGTAATCAGGAGATCCATAGAAGAATAAGAGTTTATCGACCTCCCTAGCGCAGTGGTGAGCGCTGTGTTCTTATAACTGGGAGGTCTCGGGTTCGATTCCCGACGGGGCAATTTGGGAATTTCTTATTTCTAAATTGTTTCTGGTCTGGTCTGGTGGGAGGCTTTGGCCGTGGCTAGCTACCATACTATAGCCAAAGACGTGCCGTGAAGCGATTTAGCGTTTCGGCACGGTGGCGTGTAGAAACCGATTAGGGGTATGGGTTGAATGTACACTGCCATACCCCTTCCAAGCTATCATCTTAGACTGCATCATCGCTTACCATCAGGTGAGATCGCAGTCAAGGATTATCTTGTCATCGAATAAAAAAAAGGTAAAAAAAATTACATAGTCGTGAACTTGTCGTATCCCACAGCAGGAATCAAACCTGGACGATCAATCGATATCGGAATCGAAATTGGAGCCAGTGAATATTAAATGATACCAAGACAGGCAATAAGTTAACGTAAGTTGTAAACAAGGCGGAGACAACGCCAACAGACGTCTGAGCTCGCTGAAACAAGATGCTATCATGCCTCCCAATATTTGAGAATTTATTCAATATTTTCAGGGAATTCGAATATTTTAATTTGAACCTCATTTTGTATTTAACGAAATAAGTGATTGATGAGAAAATGTTCGTTTGTTGGTTCGTCTTTTTACCCTTTTTCTTTCTATCAATGCTGTCTGCATTGGTAGAGAAGAAATAGGGTAGAGGAAGGAAAAAGAAAGGGAGATGTAAACAGTAAGTAAATAAATAAAATGATTTCAAAATAATTTTTGAAATCTAATGATGATAATATGCTGTCAAATTGGTCTTATTTTTTCGGATTAAAATATTTAAGTTACCTAAGAGATAAATAATAAAAAATCGATGTTGTAAACAATGTTTGCTGTTACGAAGAATATTAGAGCAAATTATCCCCCACTGAGATAAGAAGAGAACTTAAGTCGCACAAATAGTAATTATGACTCTTATCTGGAGTACGAAGTTGTTGCGAACTCCTTCAATATTTACAGTTGGCTCCTCGTTGTTGATATACGAACTATTTTTAATTTCCCCTGGGCTGGGATGAGTTTCATCAAATTTATTAGTTCCAAGCGCTGTAACAGCTGGTTCCTCAGCCAAAATTTCAATGTTACTAATATTTAAATATCGATAATAATTTTCAAATATTTGAATTCATCCGTCATCGTCGTGTTCGTAATAGGTGTTCAATCTCAAATTTTTATTAATTTTAATATTTTTATACGAAACTGAGTTATAAATAATGGAAAATGAATTGGACGTAGGTGAATTTGGCTTGTTTTGTAACTATTTATTATTTCAAAATGTATAAAAATATATACTAATTGTATTATGTATTTTGTGCTTTCAACTTGTCGTCTTGGCAGAATTGTATTAGATTAATATTGAAATAAATATTGTCATGGGTATACAAAACCTTTTTACTATACATTTTTCTCAACCCAAAAATTTTGGCGTGGACTTAATCTTAAAATCACACTGTTTTTGTTTTGTGGCTTAAATCGTGTAATGTCATTAGACTCAAAAGATATTTCAGGCTTTAGCTACATGAAGTAAGTAAAAAATTCTGACCAAAAAGTACGGTACGGTACCACACCGTATAACAAGCTCTAGGTATATAGGTGCAAATAATAAGAAACTTTCTTAATATAAAATCAAAAATAGATTGTTAATTGTTACTTTAAGTATTCGAATTGATAGTTTATAAACAGAAATAACGTTAATAAAATTGCTATCATAAGCATAAATTAAATTACAAAAGTTCCTAACTATTCCGCGGCCAACAAAACTCATTACAGCTCTGTTCTCGTACGGGATTAGATTTCGCTCAACACCACACTTTAGGTAATAATTGAAGCCACGCCACGTGATGTTCACAGGGAAATTAATACGGAATATATTTCCTTGTTTTTAGGTAGTAATGCAAGCTATAACAAAGCGCCTAATTTACTCTAAGATCAGCTGGTCAATCGCAAAAGCAGCATTAATCATTCCTACAATCAACTCCTACAATACATATTCCTACAATGTGAATATACATTTTAGGAAATAGCGAGACAGAAGAATTTTTATCAGTTCTGATCAGCTAATCAGATGTGATTGAGATTTAAAGATTTGCTAAAAAAAGTCTTGCTTACAATATAATCGGTAACTGAATAGATTGAATGTTGCTTAAGATAAGTTTAGAACTCGTCGATAGCAATAATTGTACTCGTATTAAACTTTTTTAGACGAAGGCTTTTGACTGTGTTAATCAGATTGTTTTCAAAAATTTTGAACTGATTTTGCATATTAATTATGGTTAAGTTCGTTATTTCAGTCATTATTGGTACAATAGTAAAATTTTCCCCTCATGAATATAATTAAGTGGAGGTTAAAGTCAAAACGCCGACTACGATCTTCCCCCGACTGCGTATTGCAGTATGTATAGGTACTTACAATGCAATAATATTTTTTACACTGAGTCAATTTAAATTCCTCTTAACGAGTATTCATTGGGAATTTAAATTCCAATCACGGTACGTAAATCGAACTATTTTTATCTACGTCGGTAGTGCGAAAAACTGGCAGGCCGGCGTTTTTGATGGCCGCGCTCGGTCCGTATTTTTAAAACATTTTATATTTTACTGCTCTCTATCTGAGTGGGTTTATGCGTAAGGCTTAACGTCTATCGCACGTGTGATACAATATAGAGCAATATAACGTAGGATGAATATAAAGCCCCCTTGATCTATTGATTGACTCGTGATCTATGTAGGGCTTTCGATTGTATTGAATTCTGTCCAATATAATATATCCACTAGCTGATGCCCGAAACTTAATCCGCGTGGACTTAGTTTCCAAAAATCTCCACGGGAACTTTTTAATTTTCGGACATAAAAATTAGTCACGTCTTCAACTATACCCATGCAAAAAATCAATCTGTTGCTCTGTTTCTGCGTTGCTGATTGAAGGACAAAGCAAGAAACCAATAAACCAAAAAACAAACACACTTTCGCATTTATAATATTAGTAAGGATTTTTACTCCTAAGTTTTTAATTAAAAAACCTCAATATCCCAACGATTAAAGTTGCGGACTCAATTTCCGGTACACTACTGTCGTACCCATTCCTAACACAAGCTTTACGCTTATTTGGAGGGGAGAGGGGGATATAAGTCGATTTCAGCACGTCTAATATTCCTAGAAAAAGTGTTCAGAAACATTTAAGTCATGTTAAAGTTTATTTACTTTAAGTTACTGGTGCTTCAGAAGGGTAAACTTTATGACCTTTATTAGTTGTAGAGCTCGGAAACCAAAATTTTCCATCATGTTTTGGCACGATAAAACAAAAGACGGCCTCTCGATGAGATAATGATGCTTCAAGAGCTTTGACTTTACGATAATGCCATACTTGACCCAGATACAAATTGGCTACAGAATTTCATTCTTGTGGGTTTAGATTTCCCAGATAAGTGGTAAATGGTAATCAATACAACTTAATTATATAACTGTTATAAGGCAAATTTTACATTAATTAGGTACTAGCCAAAACAATACAAATACATGAGTGTCTAACAATGCCTACAATTAAAGTAGAATAAATATGTAATCCGCCATTTTGTGGCAGCGGCCATCTTGGACCGATTTTCATCAATCATAGCTAAGAACACACCGGAACAATTCACCTTTCAAACAGAAAAAATAACGTCGGGGATTAAAAATAAGCTCGCGCGGATTAAGACACGTTCAAAAGCTAGTCTGCATATAGTTGAAACCAACTGATTCTAGATAGCTCTAAAATACACATCAAAAACATTAGTTATTACATAGTAGAATGTATATTTACATATCGTAGATATTGAATAAGCACACATAGCCAATGGATTCATATCAATGAGCCAAGTTTGCCAAATGGAGGCTCATTTGGGTCAATGTGGCCCACAGAACGATACGATCACTTGCTAGCACGTGATGAAAGCTACTCAATACTCGTGTAGCGTTATGAGTATCTGACGTTGAATCTATATGCGCTTTAGTAGCTAGTTTAGCTTCAGAGTATAGATTCAGTCAGAATATTTAAATAGCCTCTATCAGATACCAGTGAATTCAACAACATAATAATATAGATACAATGTTATGTACGATATGACGAGGGCTTGCCAACTATTAACGGCTCTGTTTCAACAGGATATAACTCGTAAGATATGATGATGATTGGTTATGTATCTGCATTTTCCTATCTAATAAATATCCCTACTATTATTTTTGATGCGAGAGTATATTTGTTTATTGTTTTGTCTTATATTATGCCGCATCAGAACTTTTTTGCATGAGTGTAGTTGAGTACTGGAAAAAAGACAAAAGCTACTTTTTATCCTAAAAAAAAAAAAAAACAATTTTTAAATAGTTACTCGTTATAAAGTTACTATTAGTTAATTTTGAATCCATATTGGCTTTTAGTATAGCCATTTGGTGCTCAAATAGGGGGTTACCTTGAAGGGTTTCCGGGAGTTTTGAAAATTGGTGATTTAATAGATTTCGACGTGCTCTTTTCGAATTTTCACTTTGCCACCTCGCTTAAAGTATTGATTCATTTACAAAAAGATAGGTTACTACATAAATTGTAGGAAATTTTCCCTAGTTTAATTTAGTACATACCTATTTCCATCGTAAAATGAGTTGGAAAGGAGTGATTGTCAAAAAACTGGTTTTGAGCACCATTTTTCCAATATGGCGGCGCGAGCGGCAAAGATACGAGGTGGCAAAGTAAAAATTCTAAAAGAGCACGTCGAAATCTATTAAATCACCAATTTTCAAAACTCCCGGAAATCTTTCCAGGTAGAACTACCAAATGACTTTTTTTTTTAAATATATAGACTAGCGCTTGACTACGATCTCACCTGACGGTAAGTGAAGATACAGCCTAAGATGATACGCGCTTGCCTAGAAAATGCCTATTCACTCTTGATTTAAAGATACCCACGTTATAGTTAGTTGGAAAAACGGAAGCCGGAAGGGCATTCCAAATTTTTGCAGTGCGTATTAGGAATGAGGAAGCAAAGCGCTTAGTGCAAGATCGTGGACTGGACTATTTAAGTTCATTCGTAGGTTGAGGGTACAGTTTCCATCGGAATACTCGTGTATAAACGGCATCGATCAGATAGCAATAAGCGTTGTAGATACAACATTATCACTTATATGACGAGCGCTTGCCAAATGGTAGCGCATTTGGGTCAACATCGCCGCATTGACGATATTATGTTGCTCGTATGATGATAATTTGCTGTGCGAGATGAAATAAGTGTCATTGATATTTCGACTCCGATACAACTCGGATATTACATGTCCTTTTGAACTGACAAAGGATTGTTTGATGTATTAGTAAGGTGCTTTGGTGTCATTTATCGTATACTGCGTTAGGATGAATCGTTTGATACTCGCATACATAATATTATAGTTTATTGAATTTCACATTCACAATTATAACTATACAAGGAGTTATTAGATCCGTAATATAGAACTCTGTTGGCAAAAAATTGCTACAATTAGTACCTAAAATGCTCTTTCGTGCGGAGTAAAGTGACATTTTTCACTTTTGCTCATCAATTGTGTCTTATGGATGACTAGATGATAGCTGATGCCCACGACTTAGTCCGCGTGGATCTAGTTTATTTTAATCCCGCGGGAACTCTTTAATTTTCCGGGATAGAAAGTAGCCGATGTCAATCTCCAGCTCCCAAACTTTACCTAAAAACCACGTCGATCCGCAGTTTTGTTGCAGCGTGATTGAAGGACAAACCGCCAAATAAACACAGTTTTGCATTTATAATATCAAAGGTACGAGTAGTGAGCATCTGGTGCTTAGCTACCTACTAAAGTTCCGTTTATACCAGTTAGGTTTAGCTACCTACTAAAGTTCCATTAAAATCTATTAAGCAATTTTAAAAATTAGCTAAGATCGATGGACAGGCAAAAATTTCAAAACGTGTATTTGGGTTATGCTATAGTTCAAATATACGAGTAATCAATTCTAAGGTTGATAAAGGCAGTTTAACGAATATTTCCCAATTACAGACAGACGGTGAAATTTTATTCATTTGTATAGACTGCACAGTTTTCTCGATAACAAGTAGGTAGGTATTGCAAAAAATACTAATAGAATTCTCCAAACGAAAACGCAGAGCTTTAAAAGCTCGTAATATAAAATTCGCAAAGCAGTTTGTATTCAAAGCGATATCGCAATCACCGCCTCTACAGGTAGTTCGGCGAGTTCCATTGGTAAGTTTTTGTTCACGAGAGCTCGCGGGCGCGAGGGCGGAAGCGATCGTGATAATTTCAAACGTGTAAAGTTTTATATTATCGCTATCGCTTGATGCTATCGGGTTAATAACATAATAGGGCTAATTTAGTTGAACACAATCTTTGAACCAATTAAATTGTCAGGTCTAGTAAAAAATGCTGTCCATTCCAGTAGGGAATCTTGTGCCAAAAAAACAACATTTTAAACTCTTAAACATTATGTTCCATTACGAGACAAATTGTAATCAATAAAATTGGGTAATTGACTGAATTTATAAACTTTTTTTTACCTCTCTCCATTTTAGTCAATAATGAGAGAGTGTCAGTCAATTGGATGTAATTGCGAACACCTTAATGTAGCTGTTCATTTTATCTGCAGTAAGTCTGCCAATCACCACTCGCCCGTAATCTGTGATCTCGTACAAAAATGGTGGCAGGAGTCCTTTTTCTTTTATCACTAAAAGTGCATAACGAAATAGCCTACTAGTGCTTCTGTACATTGTCTGCATGGAGTTAGTTTTTAAAATCCCTTGGGAGTCCTTTGTTAATTTTGAATAAAAACGTCACTCTCAAGGTCCTCAACTATATCAATGCGAAAAGTCACGTTGAGTAGTAGTGTTTGAAAGGGTAATATGGGTGTAGCGTCCGCGTCCGCGTCCGCGACCGCGTGGTCAACGTGAGCAGGCGCGTAGTGCACAAGTTCTATCGCTAAATCGCCGGCGGGTCGCGCGATCGATTTTCTATTTGTAGACGTTCACCTGGATTCTTTTCAACGGTTTAACACTTCTTTATGAGGAGAACTCTTAGATTTTATTATTTACTGGCGCGTGAAGTTTTTAGCGATCTCTCTGTAGGTATGCTCTTAGTAATTTAAAAAGATCAAAATAAACCTCTCTACGTACGAATATATTGAGGAATTGTTAACTTGTTTTCTAATAGGTAGGTAGGTTTGTTAAGTTGATGTTGTTTATTTATTATGCATAAGGCACCAAACTGCTTTGCTGCTTCCGCTGTCCACAAGATAGATAAGCTACATATTGTAACATTTTTTGTTTTAAAAAGAGCAACTGCTGAGTTTCTTGAACCGGTGGTAGATTTTCGACTTGTCATAAGAGCCACAAGTTGGCCTAAATGAAATAAATAATTTTGAATTTGAAGAAAGATAATAAATATAACAACATTCATCAGCGTCTATTTCGGCTTTTCAGGATCTTTCTGTAGGTTAAACTTTCCCACTTATAGTAGTATAGCAAATTACAATGTTATTTATTCAGCAAAATATAGGGTTAATGTGGTATTGAAACCTATCTAACACTCGTGAAATATAGACAACAAGCAGGTCCTTATAAAATACATAAGTAAATACATTTTCCCGTAAGCGTGCGAAGCTCTACTTTCTTTACCGAAAAACTTATTTCTTATCGTATTTCCCTGAAGACTGCTAAATCTATCATTCTTTATTCCAACATCATTGAAAAACTAACAATACTGTTCATTATCTAAAAAATACCATTGTAATAAAATCACAGTATCCAAAAAATAGCAACTCCGCAGACATATATTTCAGGGGAGAGGGGAGGGGGTAAGCGGAAACGGAAGTGGCGCCATAAATCCGCCGTTCGAGTCCGCCCAGCGCACTTCCGGTAGGAAAATGTGCCCAATATCGCACCATTGACATTTTTTTTCATATCTCCCGTATCATGTATGTATTAAAATGTGGCTGTTCGATTTTATAGCAGTGTGCGATGATCGTAAAAAATAAAATGGTTGACTCGCGCCGTTCTTTTTTATCAGAACGCTGTAAATGCTAATTTGAACTGCGCTTTGTGAAGTATAATCCTACAAAATCTTTAATGTTCACTGTAATTTTCAGTTCCTCTATTCAATCTATCTGCAATCCAAGGATTTATTTTATTAGTTACGTTGTTATTAGATTGAACTGTTAACTGTTATCAGTTGATAATTTACTTGGCAAGGTTTTTATTTGTTTAAAATGGGAATTCAATTTATAACAATTACAACTTAATCCTACTAATATTATAAATGCGAAAGTATGGATGAATGGATAGATTTATTGCAACGACTGAACCGCTTTGGCTGAAATTTGGCACAGAGATAGATATTTATCTTACATTTTAGTCTAGATTATTACATAGGCTTTTTATTCCGGAAAATAGGAGAGTTCCCGCGGGAATTAAAAAACCCAATCCAGACGAACGAAGTCGCGGGCATCAGCTAGTTAAATACAAAAACAATAGTGACTGAATATTAAAAAACTGGACAGTTTTATTATGTCTATTTTGCAAAATAAACTGGTTTTTTTACTAGTAGTAAATAATGACGTAGGAAGCAGGACCTGGAACATCACATTGCTCGGTTGGTAACTAGAAACTAGCCTACTATATCAGGTCAGTATCGAATGGTAAATTGATGCACTTGCATGTTCATTGAGTAATCGCTGCAACTGTCTTTCAACGGTTCATTAAAGACAGAAACACAGAGTGCAGATGCTTCGATCAATAAGGTTACTGATACATCACGTGATAAAGTTATCATGCTATCTTTTAATGATATGATTGGTTCCCGGGAACGAACTCTTTCACCATCAGTACGAGTTTCACCAGCGTCGATAGTTTCAAGATTCGAAACACAAAGTCATCAGAGTAAAATAGACTTAAACCTCCTTGTTTTAAAAGCGACTATTCATACAATAATAAAAATCGATATTGCGAATACATAATGTACATACATAATGTTATCGCAATATTCATTTTTATTTCAACAAGTTTGCGTTTTGGAGTTAGTCGCAGATATTTGGGTTTTAAAACAAGTACCATCTTACTTTGTGCTTCGATACTCTATCGATGTTATCGAGATACATTAATTCGCACTAATCCTACAGATGACGTCAGAGCGGCCGAATCAATCTTCGTTCGACGTTATCGAACGGTCGAGACATCTGAAGCAGGAAGTCCCATTAGTTTCATCAAGTTTCAAGCAATTTCTGAGTTACACTGGTTAGCTAAAATATTACGTGTATATCTAATGTGATTTGTACTTTACATCACAGTTATCCATATTATTAATATAGGCCTCAATTTAAGTGGCGTGCACAGGATGTACTACAGGGTAGGCAGATGAAACAAAATGGAAAAAATCTTCAGTGCGAATTATAAAAAACTTAAGGGTAGACTTTTTATAATTTGTACGATGCCTACCCTTAAGTTTTTATAACTCGTACTGGCGATTTTCTCTATTTTATATCATTTTGCCGCGTTATGCCTACCCTGTGTGTTGATCGCGCCGTCCGTCCTGATGAAATCCATACATAGCTCTCTCCATCGTTCGTTGAGCAACCTTTATATTGGCCTATACCATGAGGCGGGCGGCCCGCCCAGGTCGCTAAGGTTGCTCAGCAAGCGATGGAGAGAGCTATGCACGGATTTCATCAGGACGGACGGCGTGATCAAATCAGGAATGAGGAAATCCGTATGAGATTTAGGACGAAGTCGCGTGCGAAAGTTAGTAAATAATATTAAATAAATGAGATTTGTCAGTTTAATGTACCGAATGATTATAATTTAAGGTCCGATGGATCTATAAAGTTACATGAGTCGAATCAATCAGTATACGTTTGACCTTATCTAACAGTCGAGACCACTAAACTGGAAATTCGCATTAGTTTCACGCAGTTTACAATAACATTGCTTAAGTAACTATCACAAGCTTTGATAGGCTTAATTATAGTTGATAAAGTCAACTCTACTATTATTAGACCAGTGAAATTACCATCGTGCTAAGAAATAATCAGGAATAGTTACCGAAAACTTGGACTTTGATACGTATGGTAAAACAACACCACCAAGAATAAACAAGGATTATGTTCTACATAACATTATTAAATGCTAACAATTTATTTCTACAGAAAAAATTAAAAATTGCAAAGATCTTTGATCGCTTTTTAGATAAGACCGCCTTTTTGTACTGACATAATATATTTTGTTAAGTTTACTTTTTCTGTTTGTGGTGCAATAAAAAATAAATAAATTAATAAATCTGTGCATTCGTATTCGTATTATTCGTATCGTGTATTCGTTCATAGATCTTTGCATTCGTACAATTTGCGGATTTTAACAAATGAATGTAGATCCTCCTGTATCATGTAGTTCAGCAAATTAACGCCTGCTTCTGTCGAATGACTCCTAAATTGGCTCTTTTAATTTGATTAATTTCAGTAGGCCATTTGTATAGATTGTATTGATACTATTTCAGTAGTCGTAGTTTGAGACGTGTTTGTGAAGCGAGTGATGGATGACGTCACGGCGGGCGGAATCAATCTTCGTTCGACGCTATCAAACGGTCTGAGTCAGGGAACTGGGAAGACGCATTAGTCTCACGCAGCTTACAATGACATTGCCTAAGTTATTTCCGAGAATCGTGGTTGACTGAGTTGCATAAAGTACTCTAAGTTTTTGCCCGTGACTTCTTCCAGACTAAGTTCACTGGGGAAAAGAAAACTCAAATCCTTCTCCAGTTTGACTCACGATGTTTACCTTCACCATCAAAATAAATTATATTTAATTGTTTTAAACGCATATAACTCCGGGAAGCCTGAGGTTTTATCGTGATTTTATTTGGTGGGGTTATATCAGCGCGGATAATAGCTCGTAAAATTGTACTACTACTGTCCAAGTGAATATACTACCTACTAGTTTTGAATGACCTTCCTATCGACATGAACTAGCCAAAAACCCCTTTTTTAGTGCCAGTTTCACCATCACGTTTTTCCAAACTAGTCACGGCCAAAGCCTCTCTCCAGACCAGAACAGAGACAGTTCAGAAATTATAAATTACCAAATTGCCCCCGCCAGGAATCGAGCCCGAGACCTCCCAGTTATAAGACCACAGCGCTCACTACTGTGCCAGGGAAGTCGTCCTGTATTGAATATATGTCAAATTATCTTTATTCGTTGCTTAAAAGTTACATGGTTATAGTGAAAATGTTAGTCAATCTGTAACCGGAAAGCAAGAATAAATATTTATTACACAAAGTAAAATCTATTTATTTCGCACAAAGGTGTCGAAAACAAAAATAGAAGGGTCCACTCCAGACATATCTACCGATAGTTTGGCACTAATGGAAAGAACAAAGGCTTTTCCGCGGCTTCTATGATCGTCAAAGGCGTGTGAACAAAATACGCTCCAACATGTGAGATATCATGACGCGTTCGAACGGCAAAGTTTTAATGGTCGAGTGTGAAGTAAATTAGTGAAATTAAAACTTTACTATAAGAAGTGTCATAGGGACTATAATATTTTAAAAATATCGTAGTTATTATGTGTTTTAGTAGGCTTTCTATTAGGTACATTAGGATATTATAATTATCTTACCATTATAAAAACGTAACAGTTTAGTCTTAAATAATGTGGATGATAGAGTCTTTTGTTATTTAAAACGTGTCTGTTTTGATCGAATGTAGAGCTATTTTATAAATTCTCTTGATTATCTTTAATATTTTTTGCTTAAAAATGTACAAGGTATTAAGTGTAAAAAAATAGTAAATTAAAGCATGGTACTGCTCAGTAAAGTACCTGGCTCCAAATCTAGGATTCCTATGCCGTGGGAAGCAAGTCTTTTACCCCAATTCAATGGATGTTAACAGCAGTTAACGACAGTTGCGATTATTTAGTTATATTTGTAAAATTATCCTATAGTTCATCTAGTTATTCCTATCTTATTTTAGAACTAGCTTTTGCTAGCTTCGCTAACGTTGAGTTCAATTTTTTAAACCTCTATTTTACCCCTTTAGGGATTGAATTTTCAAAAATCTTTTCTTAGCGGACGCCTACGTCATAATAGGTATCTGTATGCCAAACAGCCCGATACCTCCAGTGATTTGAGCTGTGAGTTGTTAGATCAGTCAGTCAGTCACCTTTTCATTTTATATATTTAGATTGTAACTCGCTGTGGGGTCTCTATTTATCTAATTTATTTATCTCAAGTAGACACAAATAACGCAGCTTCCAATGACACACGACAGAAATAGTACAATTGAATAAATTACACGTTGTGCAGTTACGCCCACTCGCGCGAGTACTATCCTGATTATAATGCGGCTTCATATCCCTGAGCTGTGCTTGTAGGGTCGTATCTGTAATTCCCATCTCTGGGTACAAAGCTACGTTGATTACGTCGGTTGCCGTGGGCGACAGGACGTCTGTATGCGGCCTAATACTGCCTTTTTATTTAGCGATCGATGACAGATTGCGGGGGGCATGTTTTAACAAGCGGTTAGTGGCAAATGAGCAGTTGTCGGATGCCCTATAATTTCCACTACCGCGTGTTTAAATTATCTACCTACCGCGTCTGCGGCGGCGTTATAATAACATCGGACGTGAAATGATGCCCTTACAAGTTTCACAAGGAAAGTAGTTTATGAGCGAAATTGGCTCCCACTTATTAAATTATAAGTACAGCGAAGTTAAGTAAGATTAATTTTTAGTGCCACCTCTTAAGTGTTCTTTTATATATCGTTATCATTGAAACTTTTTACGTTAAGTGCTTGTTTAAGGTACTAACTATGTCACTATTTTCGAGACATGTATTTACGAGTACATTCCAGAACGGATTCGGCCGGAAGGACTCTGGGAGGATTTATATTTTTGCATTGTAATTTAATTAATCATTTTCTGGACTTCATTTTAATATCTGCCGGCGTCATTACTCTGACGTTTCAGCGTTTTTCGCAGACAGATTAAAAAGCACCAGTCACTTTTGGAGTTCCCGCCACGTTGCGGCTTTGTTTTGGAATATTAATTAATGGTTTGATCAGTTGTTGTTCAAAAGAGTTTTAGTACAAGGTTTTGATGGATAACGGAGTAATGTAGGTAGGTTCAAACCTCCATAGCACGACGGTCAGAGGTTCAGACTAAAACTGAAAGGTCAAAGGTTCGATCCCCATCTGATGCATTATTGTCGTCGACAGTATTTTGTCAAGTTCAGTGCGGCTTCTTCTTCCGTTCTTCTTCCTTCTTCTAACGTTCTTTTCGTTTCGTCCTCATCGTTTGGGATCGAAATTGAAATCGTAATTTTTAACCTCCATTTTCTATACCTATAAATAATGCGGTTTTATACTGAGCAAGACAGAAAATCATGGTATGGTATAATATTTCTATTCTCATATTGATCGAATAAATTCATTTGATGTAAGCCAACTTGTGGCTCTGATGAGAAGTCGAGAATCTACCGGTTCAGAAAACTTATTCTGTTAATCTAAGCTCATATTTTAAAGATATCGAATTATTTTTTCTATTCCATATAATACATTTTTATCAACTATCTAAAGTGGGCCATTAAAATCGTTTATGGTAAAATATAAAAGGTATAACGTCACATAGCAAACTCGCTTCACGCTGGTACATTCTCTAGCTCCCTTAGGCAATCTGGCAGCAACGCATGTGCAAAATTGAAATTTATTGACACGCATTTCCACTAAACGCAGCGTTTAATCCACTGTGCACACGCCCTAAGCGTCGCTCGTGGCAATGCAACCGGCTTGAGTGGCAAACCCTGTATGATGTATCATACTCAAATACCTACTTGTGTAGGGTACTCTGTTTTTAGGGTTCCGCACCGAAATGGTACGATGGACAACGGCTGAAGTACTGCCAACCGTCACAAGTTGGCACAAGTAAGCAAAGGGGCAGACGACGGCTCACGTCATTTATCATCCCAGCAGCTACGATCACTCTGTAAAGAGTGAAGAGAGAAGAAGAAGCCTAAGAAAGGATGCCATATTTGATTTGACTTTGACATAAAATATGCGACTTTGTTGCATCATTTGTCATAACTGCTTATTGCTTATGCTGCATACATTTTGGAATAGTTTTTATGAAGGCTAAGATCCCCTAATTATGCGGCTTTGTTGGCATCTATGTGTCACAACTGCTTATTTTAGTAACTACTTATGACATCGACTTGTTTGGCAGAGTTCTAAACTAATGCTTATCTAAACATTACTTTTATTTTTAGTACAAAAGGTCGAAAAGGTCAATAAAATATTTTAGAAATCAACAATAATATCCTTACGATCAAGCTTCAGTTGAGCCGGTCGGATAATTCAACCTAACTAGTACATAATACTCGTATGAATATTAATACATTTCTTTAAAACGAACGGAACCTTCGATACACGAGACAGACTCACACTTGGCCGGTTTTACTGTTACAGTTTTAGAGCATGTCGCGAAGAACACGTATTTACTTGAAGTAGTTGAAATAGAATAGTAGGTAGCATACAGTGACAGTGAGTTTGTGTTTTTTTTTACGACCTACGCTCAATCGATCTTGGCGAAATTCAACACAGAGACAGCTTACGCAAAGGAGATGGTTTCTGCTTGCTGATGGTGGGAGGCTTTGGCCGTGGCTAGTTACCACCGCACCGTCAAAGACGTGCCGCCAAGCGGTTTAGCGTTCCGGCACGATGGCGTGTAGAAACCGTTTAGGGGTATGGGTTGAATGAACACTGCCGTAACTTTCAAGTTAGCCCACTACCATCTTAGACTGCATCGTCACTTACCAAAAGGTCACACAATTAATTTAAAGTGTGCCAAACATGCTCCAAAGCATATAGAATCGAGGAGGCCCTACTCAACATTAAATTGACAGAAACTCCAAAAAGTGACAAAGGTTAATAAATAATCGAAGTGTACTTTTTACCATTTTACAATTGGTATTTTTTTAGTGTGTAATTCAATTGAACAAGTAAACAGTTTTTGTCAAATTAAAAAAGCTCTATTTCAAACACACCCATTTAAAAAGTCGTTTTTGTTGTAATTACAGTGGAAAAATATTGTGGGCCCTATTTTGTTTTGAGTGGAAAGACATGCAATACTGTTCACCAGCGTAACTAATTGAATGCGCGTACAAAAAAATCGTCATCGAGCAAAAACTGTAAATTATGAATCATGATGCTTTGTCGCGACTCCGCCAGAATTTAATTTATTATTTCCGCACGGCGCGCCCCGTCACATCATATTTTAAAATGAATCAGTTTTATATGGCAACATTAACCGCGCTATTTATACCGAAGTTATTAAATAACGTTGCCTTTTATAAAAACCACTAGCTTTTGCCTGTGGCTTCGCTCACGTTAAGTTCGATTTTTAACCAACTTCAAAAAAGGAGGAGGTTCTCAATGCGACGCGAATTTTTTTTAAAATCTAAAATTCTTTAAAAAAAAGAATTTTATATTCCCAGGTGGTCCCATTGTCATCAGGCCGGGATCTGACGATGGGATCCTGGAGAAATCGAGGGAATTCTGCAAATTTTATAGGCACAATTGATATGCTTTGTAGTGGCGTTTGAAGTCGGTTATGTAGAAAAAAATTTGCGTTTATATTTTGTTTATACCAAAATTCGTGGTGTAATTATTTTCACCATTTTTTTATTTTTTCCTACCATAAAGCACCATAATGTAACGGTGGCTTTATTTTATACTACCATCTAGCCTGTGGGCTAATAAGTAATATTATTTTAACTTAAACTTCTACTTATTATCAATTTTAATATTTAATTTACAGTCCAATAACTGTCCTTAGTTTATTTTAACGACTTCACTATGAGTTCATTATTTTTACTGAGTCTAAACAGATTATTATCTTTTTGGTCTGAACTTTTCGTAATGTATAGTTAAGTAGTTATTAAACTATTATTAGCATAGTAACTAGATAGGCAAGTAGGACGCTTGTCACTTAGTTTCATTAATATGGATCATACATGCATGCCACGATTTGCATTATATAACGCGGTCTTAGACAAGATCAATAATATTGCAGAGCACCTACTCAATTAATCTTAGGCGCTAATTAACATTAACATATTACATTTGATGATTATTATCTAACACAGCTTCAGCCTGATGCACCTTATACTATAGCTTATGTTCGCACCTTCGCTCACGTTAAGATCATTTTTCAATCACTAATTTAGGAAGAGGGCAGACTGGCAACTTTAACGGCAGCGTTCTGCGTTTTTGATGACCTCTTGTGATTTTCAATAAAGTAGGCAGTCTGCCCTCTCCCTTACTCTATGGATTGAATTTTCAAAAGTGCTGCCAAGTGATTTAGGCCGGAATTCCTTAGAATCTCCTTTTTTCGAATTAGGTGGTAGTCTTCGCAGCGATTGGCTTTTTTATGGCTTTTAACGCTAATGTGGGCACACAATAAAAGCAGATATCAGCAATCGAAAATCGAAGAAATCAGCGTTCAAAATCGAGAAAACGCGATGCAGACGCAAAAGCCATAAAAATGCCGATCGCTGCCGCTAAAAATAGCTAGTCTGTACTCTCCCTTAGAGCTACATGAAAGAAATAATTTTGAATTCTGTTGTTTTTTCAAATGTGTATGAAAATATCCAAAAAACGAACTTGAATGGGTCTAGTAGATTTTTAGATTTCCCAGAAAATAAACTGAATCTGGTTCAGTGGTGGGTAAAAATGAAAGTGGTCGACGTTATAACAGCTAGTCTCAAACATAAATACGATAAGGATAATGGTCTGCCCGATTACTAAACCGCCCGAGCCTACTTAATCATTCACAAAGGGAGAATTTTCGGATTATCCAGACAGCGATAATGCGATGCGTCTAGTTCAGGGCTGCCACGCGTCCCGGTATAGCGAGACATGTCCCGCCTAATTGCAGTTTGTCAAAAAATCGAATTTTTCAAAATCGGGATTTTGATGTATGCGTTACTACTGCCTTTTTTTAGAGGTCTATTCCTGGGAATTTCACCTTTGAAGTTTGATTGTGTAAAAAAATTTCATCGCGAAATAATATTTATACACCATAAACATGTGGCATACACAAATAAATATTATTATGTATTGTTTTTATTAATTTTCTAGAACAAGAATTTGTTGTTTGAATTTTAATTGTATACAGTTACGTAATACGTTACATTTCCCGATACGAGGTCAACATTCGTGTATCTAATTCTTTGTGCTATAAAACCCGTCCCGTCCCGTGTAATTTTGTGACTCGCTATAAAAATTAAATAAGTATATATCATAATCTTTATAATTCATTTTATTATAAAATATTAAATACGAGTGAAATCAAATCGTTCAATTTAAAAGTCATCAGGACTTTTTAACGAATGATATTTAAAGATTGCCTTATAAGATAGTTGGCAGCCCTACCAAGTACCTACCGCATTTGTAATGCATGGCCTATCTGATGCAACTTCAGGCATTAGACTTGCAGATATTTTGTCGCCGACGGAACTAACTTCAGAAATACGGACGGTGAAGTCTTATTTATTACTTCTAGCAGCTCAGCTCTAATGTAGTTTAGGCGTGGTTTATATACAATCGGCGAGGTTAGAGACGAGGCTCGGACGTATACAATATACATATCTTCATTGGGTACGTGTTTGACAAAGACAACTGTCAGTGCCACCTCTTTCTACTTAGCTTTTGCAACAAACTTAGCGTGACTGTTGCGAAGATGCGGCACGGAAAGGTATCTCCTATTAGTCGTTAATTTTATCCTATGTCTGCGAGATAGACATAGTATTAATAACGCCCCTCGGCACCACATCTAAATGTTAACTTTCATTTCTTTTAATTTGCTACGAATTGCGTGGAAGTGGTATGGGCAGATCTTCTCGACAAACAACATTTGTCGTTAATTTATACTATGTCTGCGCATATAGATATTATATAGGTGTCAGCATTGCGTAGCGATGTGGCGCCAATCGGTTCGGCGCCATGTCAACACGCAAAACTTTTAATTTATCGTCAGCTCGTCTTGGCACGAACACATGTCTTCGCCATGATCTAAGTTTGTCATTAATTATACTTTCTTTACGTAAACTTTCGCAACTTCTAAATTCTTTTACAACACCGTCTGTTAACAGTGCGTAGAATAACAGAAAAAAATCCCCGCGATAGATGAATTAAAACATACTCGAAACCTCGTGTGAAACGCGACAGTTGCTAGCGTGTAGGAGGGTAGTAAGCGCCAAATACATCATGTAGTCTAGTAACTCGTAAGATTTTAATTTTTTATATGGCTGGTCCGTCTCTTGGAAATTTTATATTAAAAATTTTTGGCTCTAATATGCAACACATTGTAAACAATTGTTTAAAAATTAAACTCCGCGATTTTTTTGTCGAACAAATTTCATTATTTTATCTTTCTACTCAGTATCGTCCCTTGGAAATATGATGTAATTTTTGGCTGTTTTTTTTTTTCAGATACTTAAAACTTGATCTATCTAAAAATCAAATCTGAATCTGAAGATTTACCATTACACGCGCTCAAGAATAAAGCGTTTCCGCCATTTGCCACTTCTGTACAAATCGCGCCTAGGGTAGCTAATGGGGTGGTTGCCAACAATTCGGGCGAGACAGTGCGGTAACTAACGCAGGCGTTGTGTACAGCGCACAGCTTGATCCATATTTCAGCGTGGAATGGCCGCCATAATTTGAAAGTCACCTTGCCTGACCTATGTATCTCTGCTGTGATATATACTCGTAGTTTTGAGACAACACTATTGCTGTTGTTTAAGTACCCGAAAGCACATCGTACGTAAGGCCGTGAGGTTTTATTGTTTTCGCAAACGAAATTTAATGTAGACTTGTTTTATTCCATGGTTCAGCAATTTCATTTTCTAAGCTAAGTACGTATATTATATTATTTTAGGCTACCCGATAGCTTCTAATTTTATCTTCAAGCTAAAACAGAACTCTTTCCTCTTTGTCATGTTATCCATTGTTATGTACGTTACATTTATATTTTATTTATTTATTTGGTACCATTATTTTAAATTTTATTTGTATTCTGCAAGTAGTTCATAATCTAAAATATTTATATTTTTGTGTGATTACTTTATGTGTGGTATTTTATTATATTTGAGATTTTTATGAATCTCAAGTTCTATTATTGCTGAAACTTATTTTTTCCTTACAACCTCTCCCAAAGCCTAGGGTCACTGCTGGAGGTCTCTTATAGGTATAGTTCTTGCAATTCCCGAGGATGCGTCGCTCATGGTTGTGTGTGTGTCGTATCTGTATAAGTGGGAGTAAGAGCTTGCTCGCGCCTGACCGCCCCCACCTTGGCTTCTGACAGGCACACACACTTGCGCAATGTGCACGTACACGACGAAACCACAAATAAAGCTCATGAATTGAAAGATCTATACTAAACCTATTTTCCTTGTTTTGTAAAAAACAACTCTGTACATTTGTTAGGTACCCAAATAAATAACATCCCTAAGCTTAACCAGAGATATAAAAATAAATGTAAATAAAAGGGATATTTTAACCCAACGCCATTGAATCGATACGGTCGTTTTAATTGATAGCTTAAGTCAGGGTTTATATGACGCCGTATTACCCGTAATACCGATTGACGTTTTTAGAACGGCGCAAACGATGAAAATATTTTATTAACCAATTCCATGGTGTTGAAATTTGGTGTGTATGTGTTTATAAATTTTTAATTTTTAGAAATTCTCAAAAAATACATGAAATTGTATCCAAGATAATTCTAGTAAGCACGTAAGCGGAACAATTTGGAAAATCGCAAATCTCCACGTGGATATAATTATTATGTTAGGTAAGGTTATAAAAGGTTAAAATATTTTAAAGAAACATCATATAATCACATCTAACTTCACATTAATATTATAAAGGTGAATGTTTGTATGTGTGTGTGTATGAACGAAACGAAAAACAACGAAAGAAACGATTTGGCTGGGAATGGAGATAGGTCATACGCAGGATTAACACATAGGCTACATTTTATCTCGGAAAATTTTAGAGTTCCCGCTGGAATCAAAAATCCTAATCCACGCGGACGAAGTCGCGGGCATCATCTAGTAAATACATAAAATTGAAAGCATTGTTACGATAATATTTCGAAAATAATATAAATCTTTATTCTTGCTTCATTAGGCGCAGTGCAGTGATTTCTGTGAAATCATAACATTGTTTATGGTTTCGTATCCGTCTTGCTTAATGGATCAAAATGGCTATTGAGCGACCTCCATTGTCAGAGTTTATTTTAATTTAAAAAGTAATACTTTTAATTGTAAATAAAAAAGGAATACGTTTTCAATTAAAGCCAGGCCTTTTAATTTAAGCCGACATCGAGTTTCAATGGGCCAGTCTCCTAATACTGAGTGAAATGCTTACAGCGCGGTGAAAATGGTAAAAATATTTAATTGGTCGAATAATTGTGGGCCGACATGGTATTTGTTTAGTTATATTTTTAATTTATTTGGTTAAATATTCAAAGAATTAAGGTATTAAGTAATTATTAATCTATTAAGGATTTAAGGAATTAACATCATCTAATGAAAGTTTTATTGAAACTATTCGTTTAATACGTTAAAAGGAAACTACTATCTAACTAAAGTTTCATGACCTGTAATAATATCTGTCAATCTGATTGATGCCTTTTCACGGCTTAAATACTAATTCATATTGGCGAAACTTTAGTTATAATTTTTTATTCACATCTTTATATTGTATCAGTTGATACATATCACCATATCACGAAATTAGTGATATGTATCTACTTTTTCAATCAGAAAATTAATTTCGTAGCTGACGTGTGGTTCAATTTGGCCGTAGTGTAACGGTTAATACACTCGGGCGCGATTCCCAGAGAGATAAAGCGCAAGTCCGCCCGCATATGGAGTACTGCTCTCACCTTTGGGCTGGAGCACCCCAATACCAACTCCTTCCATTTGACCGGATTCAAAAGCGGGCAGTTCGGCTTGTAGGCAATCCCAAATTAACCAACCCGCTGGAAAGCCTGGAGAGATGTTAGCTCTCTCTGCGTATTCTATCGGCTATATAATGGGGAGTGTTCTGAAGAACTATTTGACCTTATTCCACCGTCTCTCTTCTACAACCGCACCGCTCGCCACCGAAAACAATTTCACCCTCACCACCTGGGTGCCTGGAGCACTTCGACCATCCGATGTTCCAGATCCTTTTTTCCACGTACTTTGAAACTGTGGAACCAACTTCCTGCGACGGTGTTTCCACTGAATTACAACATGGGGTTATTCAAGGGGCGGACCAACAAATTCCTGAAAGGCCGGCAACGCATTGGTGGTGCCTCTGGTGGTACAAGTGTTCATGGGCGGCGGTAATCACTTAACATCAGGTGACCCGCCTGCTCGTTTGCTCGCTAAAAATAAAAAAATAAAAAAAAGAGATGTGGGCTCGAATCCCGCAGGCCTCGGAATTTTTGATAAATCTATTAGAAACTTTAGTTAGAAGTAGGTAAGTAGCCTACTAGTAGTTTCCTTTGAGGGTTATCTGTATGATGTGTGTAGGTATGTATTTAGTAGAGCTCCACCCAAATTAAAAGCGCCGAATTTTTGTTAAAAACGTACGTATTTGATGGGAGGCCACTTTGGCAGAAATTGTTAAAGCGATTGCCTCATTCCGCCGGCACCCGACGACCACTTCAAATTAACGAACACTTTAAAAATTTCCCTCGAACGCTGTTCATATTCATCCCATGCTGGTGAATTAATAATTGTTTATTGGCAGTACGTGATACGAATGTATTGTGCGAATTTATTGAACGAGCGAAGCGAGTTCTCTGAGTCAACTAGGGCGCTTCTCTGTACTGGACAGAGAAGTGTGTACGTCCAAATGTCTGTCAGAGCCCTATTACTTCAGAATTACTGAATATTAGAACGTGAAACTTGGTTGAAAATTCATTTATATCCTGTACTTGAACAACAAATACTAAAATTAGATAAATGTTATAAAGAAACGAAATTATTTAATTTTAAATGCTAATAGCTTCACAATAATGCTAATAGATGGCGCTGTGTCAGTAAAACAGTTTTATGTCAACTATTATTTTTTTATTGCGTCTAATGTTAAAAGTTAATTATTACAATAAATAATTAAAACTTTTGGGAATTATGGGATATCGCGAGGTCTCAGTTCGGGGCGAACCACTAGTAATTTGAGTGTTGGTAAAACTCTATTTTGGCAAAGGCGACCCCATTGTAATACTATAATTATTAAGTTTTACTGAAAGAAACTTCTGCTTTTAATGTAAAATGTAGGATTTAAAAAGTGCCATAATCAAAACCATTGTGTGTGTGTGTTAAGGTTGTGTGTGAACAACTATTTGTTTATTCGTATTTGTGACAATTATGAACGGATCTAATCTTGTTTATCTACAGAGATAAATCTCGCAACAAGTTTTTATATCATATAAAGTGTGTAATGTAACGTTACAAGTTGATAGTAAAAATTTTAAAAGAATAGTTTATTTTATTCTTTTTAGCGCATTTAAATAAAAGCTTGTTTTTAAAAGTTGTTTTACTTTTAAGTTATTTTAAATTTTAATTAGCAGTAACTACTTCAATTACAAAATCTATTATTTTCCGCAATGAATAATTTCGTGGAATTAGTTTTCTATTGACTAAAATTATCTGAAATATGGATGTAGCCTTTTAGGTGTATTTTATGTTGGAACGAATTTTCATAACAATTTAGAAAACTAGCTTGGATCAGCGAACTGGGGAGCTATTGCACAAAGCAGTCGGTATTATTACGACAGTTGCAATCGCCTTAAGTTTGATGAGTGGAAGATATTCAATTTATTTTCAATAATGCTCGCAATCGTAATCGCCTTCAAAGTTGTCTAAATATATAAAAGGAAAAGGTGACTGACTGATCTATCGAGTTTTATGGTGTTTCGTAGTGATATAACCAATATACGTACGTATTGATTGCTTGCTTTTCCAGCACGTGTATTATTAGCACAAAGGTCATTATATTGGCAGACTTCACACACCTTTGAGAATATTGTGGAGAACTCTCGGGCGTGCGGGTTTCCTCATAATGTTTTAATTAACCGTTGAAGCATTTGATATTTAGTTGCATAAACGTACATAACTCCGAAAATTAAGGGTGCGTGCAAGGGATCGAACCCGCGACCGCCCAAAATAGAAGAACGCAGTCCTAGCACTATGCTATAACAACTTTTAGGCTAGAATGAGGGTACGTTTATTTTATTTTAGATATTTATCTGGTGCATTCATTTATTAATAATTATTATCAAAGGCGATGTTGATTATATCATTGAGTAAGGCAATTGGGTATTTTACTGTTGTCGAAATGTGGATATTCATTAATTACAATCGAAAATGTAACATGTAGGAATATCATTTGTATAAACAGAAAATAAATCTGTCAGAAAACAAATAAGTTATAAGCTGTTTTACTGCGACTGTATCCGTCTCTTTCTAAAACGATATTTTGTATGGACAGTGTATGGAGCTATTGAATTTGTGACGCCACATGTCAGTAGCGCTCTCTCTGTCTAACAGGATACTTTAAAGCTATATACTTTCGAGACTAGTTAAGATATAAAAAAAAAACAAAAATGACATTATGTTTTAATATTAAAAAAAGACGTGTGTCACTCGGGGACTGCCGCGGTAAAGCTATTGCATAGCATTTTTTATCAACGCCATCTAGCGGTGAGAGGAGTCCCGTGTCAGGTTATTTTCGTTACGGAATTTCTGGATTCGGTCTCCACGCTCAAGTTCCGCGATAGAAGCTATGCAATAGCTTAAAAACTTTATTTTAAGTAATATAAAAAAAAATTAGTGAAATACCTAATTAACACTCTGGTTTGGACACAATTACATACGTTGAATACCTACGTTTTATGAACACAGCTTTTATTGTGATACTAGATTATTTGCTAACGACCAATAAATAATAATTTAGGCTTTGGAATTCAATGTAGCCTAAATAACTATGATACATGGAACGAACCAACGGGTAATTTCCAATCATTTTACACCAAAAGCCTAGGTAATATTAGTCTAATATTCGATACAGGCACAAATTAAAATAAATTGAAATATGGCATTATTGCTACTATAGAGGGTTTTTTTTTTGGGAATTTTTTATTTTTATTTTTTGCATACCGGTTGCAGTGCACAAGAACTCTCGATGAAGATAAGGAATGACTACTTCCGAATAACGACAACTAAAACTGAACTCAATGGTAAAGATCACAAGACTGTTTTTAGCATAGATAAAAAATAAGCCGAGCGTGGCACTACTTTTCTCTTTGTGTGACCCTTTCGAACATATGCTGCAATTTTCTGCAAATAGTTATTGTCACGTAGGTTTTTTAAATATAATAGATACAAATAATACCTACAAGTACTTTCTAATTCGAGTAATTCGTAATGAATTGCGTACTTTTATCTATTGGCGACTGACTTTTTCATAATTTACACCAAATTCCAAAGTATAAGCTTTCATATTGTACGTAGTCAGCCCTATTTCGTAACCAATTACGCGGAAAAAGTTTTCTTTTGTGCGTGCTTCCGTTTTTGAATGAACGCTGGCCCGCTTGTGTAAGCATAGAAAGCGCTCCAGCAATTTGTCAGTCTAGCATTTCACTTGAATTGAAGCGCTTCAGGCGCTTTAAGGCTGTGTGGCGCATGCGCGCTGTTTAATGTCCCTCACTCCCACTTCAGTACCCTTAAAACGAGTTTTTGTAGATTTCTAAAACGAAATTCGATGTCGAGTTCATTTACACATCTAAAGGCTAGAATTACACTTGTAAGTTCTGACGTAAGTAGCTAACGGAAGTAACTTACGTAACTAACATTATCAAACGATACGTGACTTACAGGACTGTTTACATTTCGTAAGTTACTTGTATGCGACTTACGTGAGTAAAACTTACAAGTGTAAATGCCACCTAAAGCTATTCTCTAGTAACAAAATGATTATAAAATAAGAATGATTACTAGAAAATTTACAAAACAAACAATTAAGTCCTTTTTATTTTGACGTTGAATATCGAAATTCGGTAACCGACAAGGTTTTTCGAGTAAACTGGTACTAGGTGTACAGACGGCAGAAGAACGATTTAATGGGACGTGTGTTGCGTGTATGTGTGTGTATCTTTTTGGTTGTGTGCGTACCGAAACGGCCTTTGTCATATTGCCATGAATGAGAAAGAGGCTCGATCAATATTTTGAGGTCCGCGAGCCAGGGAACTGATGAAATTTTTAGTAGTTTCATAATACGCGCTTGGGTCGACTAATTACTGAGTTTACGGCTTCTTGAATAGTTTAAAAATTCTTATCTACTTCTTCTTCTTTATCAACTAATGGACGTCCACTGCTGGACATAAGTCTCCTGCATGGACCTCCACAAGCCTCGGTCTTGCGCCGCCTGGATCCAGCGGCTCCCTGCGACTCGTTTGATGTCGTCTGTCCATCTAGTGGGGGGGTCTGCCAACACTGCGCTTCCCGGTGCGGGGTCGCCACTCCAGCACCTTGGGACCCCATCGACCATCAGCTCTTCGAACTATGTGCCCCGCCCATTTCCACTTCAGTTTCGCCACTCGCAGAGCTATGTCGGTTACTTTGGTTCTCCTACGGATCTCCTCATTTCTGATTTGATCTCGTAGGGATACTCCGAGCATAGCTCTCTCCATCACCCGCTGAGTGATCCTTCTTATCTACTAATCCATACTAATATTATAATTAAAGCGAAAGTGTGTTTATTTGTTGGTTTGTCCTTCAATCACGCAGCAACGTATCTACGTGATTTTTGGCTGGCCCAATGCAAATTGGCAGTCTTAGCACACCGATGCCAAGATTTTGCAGGTGTGCAGGTTTCCTCACGATTTTTTGTGTGTACTGTTTTAATCCAAATGAAATATTAAATATAATTAAATATATTCATTATAATTAATATTATTCTACGTAATTAAAATGATTGTTTTTGTTGTTTGTAATAACCATGTAAAAAACCAGCCAAGTACGAGTCGGACCGGCACACGAAGTGTTCCGTACATGGTACAAGATTTATTACCAGCTGTTATTAAGATCGAGCAAAAACAAAAGTTTATTGTATGGAAACGCTCTTCAATTTTTAACTTTTTTTATTATTTTTTGTTATAACGGCAATAGAAATACGTATTCTGTGAAAATTTCAAGTATCTACCTATTACTGTTCATGAGATACAGCCCGCTGACAGACTGATGGACGGACTGACAGAGCGGAGGCTTAGTAATATTGTCCAGTTGGCACTCTTTACGTACGGAACGCCAAAAATGCCCCTTTTCTGACCAAATTTTTTATAGTTTCGAAACAAAATGAATACTTAAATATTTATTACATATTGTTTGTACTACCACGATTCCAATTATACGACATCTAGCTAATGTTAGAATACCACACTTATCTAAACCAATTCTACTTTCACATGAACATTGAATAGCAAATGGCTTTCTTTGTATAGTAAGAAAAAATGGGAGCAAATAATTAGAACAGTGCAAGCGAATGACGGAGACAGAGCTACAACAACGAACAAAGCGGAAATACAGATAGAGTAAGAGCTCGCGGGAAAATTGGAGGAGGTGCTTGTTGAAAGCTAAAACTTTGTGTAGCGCCGATAGCGGTCGACTGCAACTTTGTCCACTTGGAAATATTTATTCACTCCCTTTAGAGGGATTTTCAAAAAGTTTTGGCGCTGAAGGTAAATTATTCAGCGGGCAAGTTCTTTGTGAATATTGAAATACACAAGATTTTATTATTCATATTTGATGATCATGAAAGGTGAACTGAGCATGAAAGTTTGATTTAAAAAGCATGAAATTTTAAGATTTTTTTACAGTTATTTCGATATTAGTATGATTTTAACCACATTTCCTTGGGACATTGGACAGTTTTTGATATTCTTGTTTCTTGAAATGCTAACAATCAAAATAGGTTGGCATGAAACTATTAGTTTATATAGTAAAAGTTTTCTACAAATTAATAGTTTCATCCCAACCTTATTGTTTTACTTGATATATAGCATTATCCCCCAAATTTTCTGAAAGCTCTTAGCTTAAGAGATTAAGGTGCTTGCACACGATGAATATGAACATTATTTTTTCAAATGAAATTCGATGATGTTAAAAAAATTTTTTTTGAAAGTTCATTTTGAATTTCAAAAAACGTTCAGAGAGTTCGTGAGCAAGCGGTTTCGAACATAAAAATAGAAAATTTAGATAACGATTACATGGAACGTTTAAGGCGAAAATAAAACTAAAATAAGTACTTCAGGATTCAGTGCTGGTGACTTGAAATGTTTAAAGATAAAACAAGAATAATCGCAACTGAAAGGACAGAATAAAGAAAACGAAATATGAATTCAATTTCGATGACTCGCTGTTTTCGGAGTATTGAGCTAAGCTCAAGATTAATTAAAATCAGTTAATTTAGGCTTCGAAGGATCGGATTTCATTTATCTGTCGCCGATCAGGCTTCTTGCTTTGTGTCATTCAAAAACGAATCACAAAACGTACGGTGTAACGTACATTTTGCGTTGCGTCACCAAAAGCGCCAATTACATTCGAATCCATTTTTACAGAAGCCCGTTAAATGAAATCCAACCTAATTACTTACACTCAAAGACTCAATTTTCAGCCAATTGAGAACTGAAATTAAATAACGTCAGAAATAATTAATACAACAAACATTCCTTTAGCTTTACAGGAGTACCTTGGAGTCCTTCGCCAAGAGGCAAGACTCACCTGAAACTGAAGAAATTAGGTTTATTCATTTGGAATGGCACGAATATAATACAGAATTCATTAATGTGTAATTAAATAAGATGTAGGTTATGTTCTTGAGCTTACTCTCCTATATATTGACGACCTCCACGGCGCAGTAGAGAGCGCTGTGGTCTTATAACTGGAAGGTCTCGAGTTCGATTCCCGGCGGGGGCAATTTGGGAATTTACAATTTCTAAATTGTCTCTGGTCTGGTCTGGTGGGAGGCTTTGGCCGTGGCTAGTTACCACCCTACCGTCAAAGACGTGCCGCCAAGCTACTCAGTGCTCCGGCACGATGGTGTGTAGGCGGCAAGTTAAGACTGCATCGTCACTTAACACCAGTGAGAGAGATCGCAGGCAAGGATTATCTTGTCATAGAATTAAAAAAAAGTTGATCCGATCCGATAGAAACTGTAGATGTATCCTATACAAAGCTTTTGCCTGGATGAAGATGTGGACCAACCACCTTATGATGAAATGCGCTTCCATCTTAGCCTGTACATCTATCAACACGTCAGATTACGGTCTCCTTCTCTTCTATATCAATCGATAGACGTCCACTTCTGGACAAAAATCTCCTGCATGGACTTCCATAAAGTTCGGTCTCGCGCCATCTGTATCCAACAGCTCTCTATTAGCTATTAGGTATTTATCGGTAATGTGGGTGCTCCCTGTATCCCGGTATTTTCGAATTACGGGATCCCTGTTTGCTAGGGCTCTAATGACAACATAGCAACGGGAAAGGCATAGTTGATAGATAAATTGTGCATAATATCTATAGTAAAAGAAATATACTTCTAAAAATCTATTACAGTAGATGACACTATCCAACTTTACACAAGTTGTCTTAATATTTAGTATATAAGACACTTTACCAAAAAAACACGCAATCAATAGACAAAAACTAATTTCGTTCCATATCCATTTAGCATTTTTAAGATAGAATTATTGTCTTAACAGCCAATTTAGACTCATAATTATTTTCTATTAAATAAAAGCAAAGTAATCCATGAAGTGTGTAATTCTGACATCTATAGACCGCCCTCTCACTCCGTTCAGACTCAAGACAGCGATCAAAACGAGACACAAATATACTCTGACATAAATCTGTCTCGTTTTAACACTGTCTCGAGTCTGAACGGAATGAGAGTGCGGTCTTTAGATTTCAGCCTGAGACGTTGATCACAGGCGAGAGTAGCTTACTTATCTAAATATATAAAAGGAAAAGGTGACTGACTGACTGCCTGATTGACTTATATCAACGCACAGCCTAAACCACAGGAGTTAGAAGTTTGAAATTTTGACAGTAGGTTTCTTTTATGACGTAGGTACCCACTAAACTTTTTTCACCTCAAAGGAGATTAAATAAGGATTTAAAATTTGTACGAAAGTTCATCGCTTTTCAAGTTATATCCATGAAACATGGTATTTGGGTTTTCAATTAAAATAAAGAAATACGTACTTCACAGTTTTTGAAAATTCCACCAAAACCTAATTCCACGCGAACGATGTCGTCGCGGGCGCCTCTAGTTTTAAACTTTTAACTCCGAAAGTGATAAAATAGGGGTTTGAAAAATTGAATTCAACGTGAGCGAAGCTGCGAGCAAAAGCCAGTTAAATAGTATAAACTACCTTCTCGAAAATAAAAAACTCGATCGATAAAAAAATCGACGATGCAATCCTAATGTTTATTTCCTAGGCAAAGAAAAAATCCGTTAGCTCTCTCGTA
Organism: Hipparchia sbordonii; assembly: GCA_038048805.1. NCBI lineage: Eukaryota > Metazoa > Arthropoda > Insecta > Lepidoptera > Nymphalidae > Hipparchia > Hipparchia sbordonii. Next base: position 4,941,883 of record CM076113.1, read on the forward strand.
CCCTATTTCTATTGAGGGCGGAATGTAGGCCAATAAGCCGGCGAATGAATCCGAGATGATACATAGCTTTGGATCGGCACCTCATCAGAGTCTGCAGACACATGAATGTAAATATATGTATTATGTGCATTTGAATGTTATGGCGTATTTAGAAAGAATCCTTACGTAATATCTAAATGTATAAAAGTAAAAGGTGACTGGCTGACTGATTGATCTATCAACGCACAACTTAATCCACTAGACTAGACTGCATCGTCACTTAACATCGGGTGAGATCACAGACAAAAGCTATCTTGTCATGAAAAAAAAAATTCGACACATAATGACGCCACTGGCATTAGCAAGTCGTTCCATATAAGATCTGTACCTACCTCGATTCATCACCCTCTATGTAAATAGTTAAGATTGATATTGCTAGGGAGCTCAGTAGCTGTGTATTAAAATCTTTTTAAATTAACCATCTTAGACTGCATTTTCACTTCCCATCAGGTGAGATCGCAGGCTAAAATTAACTTGCCATGCAAAAAAATTCGACACATAATAACGCCATTGGCATTAGCAAGTTGTTCCATATAAGATTTGTACTGTACCTACCTCGATTTATCACCCTCTATGTAAATAGTCGAGATTGATATTGCCAGGGAGCTCAGTAGCTGTGTGTCGAAATTAATGTTTTTTCGACGTCGACGCCAAGTGGTATGAGTTTTTGACGGAAATCTGGCTATTTTTCATCGAGATGATGTTGGTATTACGCAGATGTGCTCTTTATGGATATTATGTTGTTTGAATTTGGTGGATGTTTGCATAATTTTGCCGAGTATGTACGTCTTTATTATTCAACGGCATCGGAGCCAGTAATCTGATATTTTCCAAAGGTAAGAACGAAGAAGCAATTCAGTCATATTTCTCTATCCCTATTGGAGTAACAACGTAAAAAGTTCAGTCTATAAAATGCTATAAGTTATCTTTACGAATATTATAAATGCGAAAGTTTGTTTCTTGGTCTATCCTTCAATCAAGCAACAGAGCAAAGGTTCTAAGTGATTTTTGGCACACAAGGCCAGTACATATAAGCTCTACTATGATAAACTTTTCACTTTTCCATACCAAATAACATTCTCCATCGAGCCGTTAGCGAAAGTGTCGTTTCGGTTTCAAATTACAGTGCACAGCGATGGTTAGGTACCCATGAGTACCCACTATATATACCTACGGGGAAACATTATGAAGTGGGTAATAAAATGTGGTCAAACCTACAGTTACTGAATTGAATCCAATTTTGCGTTGCTGATTAATCTGTGGCCAGCACTGGTAGGGTACCTAATGAACATTGTGCGGCTCTAGGCTTTAGAATAATAATATAATATAGTTAACTATCTTTTATCAGAGTTTATCTTTTATCACTTCATCCGCGTGAAATTAGGCTTTTCAAAACCCATCCCTTTGTTTTTCCAAGATAAAATGTAGCCTGTTTCTCTTCAAGTTCTCAACTCTACAGCAAAAATGATTACAATCCGTAGCGTTGTTTGGTGTGATTGAAGAACAAACCAAAAAGGTGTTCCATTGAAGTTGCATTCAAAGCACAGAATTTATACTTGTCAATAATTATTTGATTACCTGATTACGAAGTATTCAGTACTAGAGTACGGACTTCTTCCGCTTGGATGAAGGTGTCCCAATTCCCGCGGAAATTCTTTTAAAATGTAGCCTATATGTTATGTAGTGTTAATGGGTATGAGCTACCTCCATTCTAAATTTCAGCCAAATTGGTTCATTCTTTGTAGCGTGAAGGAGTAATAAACATATACACACATCCACACACACGCACACACATATAAACTTTCGCTTTTATAATATTATAGTCTAATTACTGACTACGAAGTATTGTAATTATAGTAGTAAGAATTTCTTTTTTTTTTGTGTCCAAAAATACATTTATGTCGTGTTATTGACATTATTCGTGTTGTTTCTGACGTCATTAACGTGTTCCAACAATAGCGTGTAGACTATAATTTTACAAATAAATCGTTTAATTTCTCTTTGCTAATGAAACATAATAATTAGAAAAAATCACAAATACTATTTATAGCAACGAACTACGAAAGCTTTCTGTGTTACTCGAACACGTAATACCTGATGTTTTTTTATAGTTTTTTCGTCATGGTGTGGTTGACAGGTCAAACAAATTATGAAAACAGATTTTGTGAAAAAGAATTGTCTCAATAGATTTTAATAATATTAATTTTAAAGTTATGGTCCAAATAATAAGGTATAAAATAAATAACGGTCTATTTGTCTGTCACCCGCACCTTTAGTAGCTTTAAAAACATTTTCTATCTTTCACTCATCTAATTGAGTGTCCCATTTTCTTGTACTTAAGCCTTATTTAAGCATTTTTAACCGACTTCAAAAAAAAGAGGAGGTTCTCAATTCGACGCGTATGTTTTTTTTTTTTTTTTTATTTTTTTTATTTTTATTTTTTGGCGATGTTACTCCATAACTCCGTCAACTCTGAACCGATTTTAATAATTTTTTTTTTATTTGAAAGGGTATATCGTCAGGTTGGTCCCATTTAAGTTTGGTGAAGATCTGATGAATATCTTCGGAGATGGAGGACGGAACTCCTCAATAAATAAGAGCAAATCGCTCGTGATCAGAGTATGTGTAGGATTTTAACCATGCATTCTTCATAGCATACATACATAATGCTTTTCTATTCGGCATTTCAATTTAATTTTTTTTCTAACCGAATTTTTGACGATGTTACTCTATAACTCTGTCAAATCTGAACCGATTTCAATAATTTTTTTTTTATTTAAAAGGGCATATCGTCAGGTTGGTTCCATTTAAGTTTGGTGAAGATCTGATGAATATCTTCGGAGATGGAGGACGGAACTCCTCAATAAATAAGAGCAAATCGCTCGTGATCAGAGTATGTGTGGAGTCTAGCGGTCTCCACGGAGAGCTTACTGTTGCTGGCTGGTTATGAGCTGGCCACTATCTATCACTTTTATTTTCATATTCGAAGGCATTCAAACTTGGAATGCAATTTAAATGTTGTTTGGAATGTAAGTTTGAACAGGCGTCGTCATGCATTATTCTATTAGCCACCGACCAAGCCGGAGGCCTAGAAAAGTAATATTCTCAACTCTCGTCTACACCGGACGCTCACAACGCCTGTTCATCCAGTTTAAGTTTATCTTGTTACATTATTTTATTGCTGGATAAATACAAGTGTTCAATAACCAGGTGACACGGTTTTCATTTAGATAGGGCTTCATTTCCCCTATATTGGTGACTCCCGACCCGTACAATTTTATGGGTTGCCCGGACAAGTTGTGTGCATAATTGATGGACAGCCGTAAGAAATATTATTTATTATTGGAAAATGTGAAACGTAACGTCATCGTATCGTAGAAGTGGAAATACGCAGCGAAACCTCATTGGGACGATTGGAACATCATATTTCGAAACAATTTGACAAACGTCGTCGTCGTCCGTCATTAGTGAAAAAAGTGAAGGTTTAAAGAAAATTTTGGGACACTAAGTTTAATTTTATCCTTCTTTTTCAGCTTTATTAATTGAATTTTATTTTAGATGAATTATTGATATCATTTTTATATAAGTTTATTTAGTATGGAGGAACAATTTAATAAATTACGGGATGAGAATCAAATGCTCAAACAAAAATTGATGGAACTAACTGATGCTATTATCCCGGCACTATTGGAAGGAAATAAATCACTTCGGGATCAACTAGCCAGTTCACTTGATGTTCAGTCGCCATCGACGACCCCCAGGGAGACATTTAGCGTAACACCTCAAATTTCTCCACAGGTTTTAGCTCCTCCTCCTCTTCCTCCTTCTCCTTCTTCATTTAGTGGTTCAGCGAAGCCTAATTTAGCTCCGATTTTAGCTCGCTTGGATCATTTATTCAAGGAAGTTGCAGAAATAAAAAAATCTAATCGGGAAGAATGTCGTAATCAAAGAAACAGGTCAAGCAGTTCTGGAAATCAGCATTTCTCATTCCCATCCTCAAGTAAGTCAAGTAAGAATAAATTTTGTTGGTATCACAGAAATTTTGCGTCGCGTGCTGCCAGATGCATAAAGCCGTGTTCGTTTAAGGAACACCGGAACGCGACCGACAAATCAGTGGAGGCGGTCCCTGATTTTTCATCACGTAGCCGCCGTCTATTTATTACCGATGTCAAGTCGAAAAAACGATTTTTGATTGACACCGGTTCAGACATTTCATGCTTTCCGGTTTCATGGATGGAAAGCCGTCCGAAAGTGGATGATTTTTCCATGCGCGCTGCAAATGGGAGCGAAATCAAAACTTATGGAACCATTATTCTATCGTTGGATTTTAAATTGAGGCGGGATTTTAAATGGCATTTTGTTATTTGTGACGTGACAACTGCAATTATTGGCGCTGATTTTCTCGCGCATTTCTGCTTATTACCCGACTGCAGGTCAGGTCGAGTTCTTGATAGTTCGACTGGCCTGTCGGTTATTGCATCAGTTGTATGTCACGACCAAGTTAGCATCAAAACTGTAATTTCAGAGCATGATATTCTAGCTGAATTCCCCGCATTAGTGCGCCCGCCGGGTCCGGTTCGTTTAATCAAACATAGTACCGTGCATTACATCCGAACAACGGATGGTCCGCCGGTTTGTTGCCGTCCGCGCCGCCTTGGTCCGTCAAAATTAGCTGTTGCCAGGAAGGAGTTCGATAATATGTTAGCATGTGGCACCGCAAGGCCTTCAGATAGTGCGTGGTCGTCGGCGCTTCATTTAGCCCCGAAGGGTGAATCTGATTGGCGTCCGTGCGGCGACTACCGTGCTTTGAATGCGCGCACGATTCCAGATAGATATCCAGTGCGTCATATCGGAGATTTCAACCAAAACTTGGTTGGTTCGACGATTTTTAGCACAATAGATTTGGTTAAAGCTTACCATCAAATTCCAGTAGCGAAGGAAGATATATGTAAGACTGCTATCATTACTCCATTTGGTCTTTTTGAATTTCCTTATATGACCTTTGGACTTAGGAACGCAGGGCAAACATTTCAAAGGTTTATCGATGAAGTTGTCCGCGGTCTAGATTTTTGTTTCGCTTATGTTGATGACATTTTAGTTTTTTCAGAAAATCAACAACAACATTTGGAACATTTACGTATCCTTTTTAAAAGATTAGAGGATTACGGGATTGTTATTAATGACAAAAAATCTCATTTTAATCTTACAGAAGTTCGTTTCCTGGGATACACCATAAGCGCTGCTGGGATTAGTCCTCCTACGGACAGGATTAGGAACCTTCAAGAGTTTCCTTTGCCTAAAACAGTGCAAGGTGTACGTCGTTTTCTCGGTATGGTGAATTTTTATCGTAAATTTCTCCCTAGTATTGCGCGTTATCAAGCTCCTCTCATTGATGCTCTATCAGCGATTCAAGGTAAGGGTGCAAAGCCATTTACTTGGACTCCTGACTTAGAGCGTAGTTTTATTATTTGTAAAGAAAGTTTAGCTAACGCGACTCTGTTAGCACACCCAGTCGCTGATGCTCGGCTAGGTTTATTCACAGATGCATCGAGCTCTCATGTCGGTGCATGTCTGCAGCAAGAGGTCAGACAGGGTTGGCAGCCTATTGCATTTTTTAGTAAGAAACTTAATTCTAAGCAATCAACGTGGCCTGCTTACTATCGTGAATTATTAGCTATTTACGAAAGTGTGCAACATTTTAAGCACATTCTTGAAGCACAAGCGGCAACGATATATACAGATCATAAGCCGTTGCTTTATGTGTTTTCACAAAGACGGGAAAAACTTCCGCCCGTTCAATTAAATCAATTAATTTTTATTTCTCAGTATACCACGGACATTCAACACGTTAAGGGAGCTGAGAACGTTGTGGCTGATGCATTCTCGCGCATCGAGAGCGTCGCTGCCCAAGATATCCTGGTTGAGCTTGCGAAGTCGCAAGCAGCTGATGAGGAATTAAAGGCGCTGAGTGACTCAACGTCGATGACGTTGGCTCGGGTCACTATTCCAGACACCAGGTTTAAAATTACATGTGACGTGTCAACAGGTAAACCACGTCCTTATGTAACTCCGCAGTTTAGGAAGAGTATTTTTGAAAGTTTTCACAATCTCTCTCATCCCGGGGTCCGTGCGACTAATAAATTAATTTCGGAACGTTTTGTTTGGCCATCTATGAAAAGAGACTGTCGTGCATGGACACAGGCTTGTCAGGGGTGTCAGTTGTCGAAAGTAACGCGGCACACTAGTGCACCTTTCTCTAAGTTTGCTCTCCCATCGGAGAGATTTGCATATATCCACATGGATATTATAGGCCCATTACCTTATTCTTCGGGAATGAGGTATTGCTTAACTATCGTGGATAGATTCACTCGTTGGCCAGAGGTATTGCCCATGCCAGATATTACAGCGGAAACTTGCGTGGCAACTTTCGTCTCTGGCTGGCTATCAAGATTCGGTTCAGCACGGGTTATTTTAACAGATCGAGGATCTCAATTTGGCTCGCATTTGTTTCAGAAGATAGCTGCGGTTGTAGGTGCTCAACACCAGACGACAACCGCGTATCATCCTCAAGCAAACGGGATGGTCGAAAGATTTCACCGGCAGCTCAAGGCAGCAATCATGTGCCATGCGAATCCAAGGTGGACTGAGGTTCTCCCGTTGGTACTTCTAGGGATCAGGAGTGCCTGGAAGGAAGACCTCGGCACTTCCTGCGCAGAGCTAGTCTACGGGGAGCCGCTACGTCTACCAGGTGAATTTTTCGACCCTAAAGATTATATTAAGGACCCAACATATTTAGTGGACAGACTCAGGTCTCATTTCGCAAATTTATCTCCATCCCCCGCTTCTGACCACAATAGTAGGAAGATATTTCATATCCCAAAGGATTTAGCTTCGTCGGAATATGTTTTCGTTCGTAGAGGTCCTTTTCAAAAAGCCTTAGAGCAACCCTACGTAGGCCCTTTCAAGGTTCTAAGTAGGGAAGGGAAACATTATAAAATAGAAATGAAAGGCAAAGAGGAAAATATTTCAGTCGATAGGTTGAAACCAGCCTATGTTTTAGGTCCGGAGGAATTGGACGAGCTGGGCAAACCTGTTGTTAGGACGCGTTCAGGGCGTAGAGTTCATTTTAATCTGACTTAGTTAATTAATCATTGTTTGTTTTTTCCTTACTTTTCATGTCTTCCTGGGGGAGTGATGTGGAGTCTAGCGGTCTCCACGGAGAGCTTACTGTTGCTGGCTGGTTATGAGCTGGCCACTATCTATCACTTTTATTTTCATATTCGAAGGCATTCAAACTTGGAATGCAATTTAAATGTTGTTTGAAATGTAAGTTTGAACAGGCGTCGTCATGCATTATTCTATTAGCCACCGACCAAGCCGGAGGCCTAGAAAAGTAATATTCTCAACTCTCGTCTACACCGGACGCTCACAACGCCTGTTCATCCAGTTTAAGTTTATCTTGTTACATTATTTTATTGCTGGATAAATACAAGTGTTCAATAACCAGGTGACACGGTTTTCATTTAGATAGGGCTTCATTTCCCCTATATATGTGTAGGATTTTAACCATGCATTCTTCATAGCATACATACATAATGCTTTTCTATTCGGCATTTCAATTTAATTTTTTTTCTAACCGAATTTTTGACGATGTTACTCTATAACTCTGTCAAATCTGAACCGATTTCAATAATTTTTTTATTTATTTAAAAGGGCATATCGTCAGGTTGGTTCCATTTAAGTTTGGTGAAGATCTGATGAATATCTTCGAAGATATAGGATGGAACTCCTCATTGAATAAGAGCAAATCGCTCGTGATCAGAGTGTGTGTAGGATTTTAACCATGCAAACTTCATAGCATACATACATATGCTAAATTTCTATTTGGAATAATATATTTCAATACTTTTTTTAAGGAGCAAAAAAAATGGTCTAGTGAATTGGTCCCATGAAGCTACACTAAAAAACTTAAAATAATAATATAAAAAAATATTTTAAAAAAACCGACTTCAAACGCCACTTAAAAGTATAAAATAATTTTAGTTTGTACACGTATGTTGAAGTCGGGCCAGCGTTGCGCAATGGTATCATCGTTTCTATATTTTAAGCCCGTCCGACTTCAATATACGTGTACAAACTAAAATTATTAAATCGTAAATACTATTAGGCCGGTATACTTGTTGAATTAGCCCGTGAGACGGACCGGCCTAAATAGAAATGATGAAACCGATGCGCGACGCTGGCCCGACTTCAACATACGTGTACAAACTAAAATTATTTTATACTTTTAAGTGGCGTTTGAAGTCGGTTTTTTTAAAATATTTTTTTATATTATTATTCTTCATTCGTTTAGACCAATAAAAGGACAATTTTCTTTAACCTAGATTTGGTAGAGTATTTTTTTAGGTTTCTCAATGTTCATTAATTTAGACTAAGCAAGGTCATCATTAATTTAGTGACAGTTTAAATTAATTAACAGTAAATATAAAACCTTGGGTAAAAGTCTCATTTTTGCGCCTTTTGGGGTGGAGACTCTGGGGTCGTAGTGCCCCTAGAGCGCTTTTTTGAAGAACTTTTAAAAAAGGGTTTTCGCTGGGGATTCAAGAGCTTACAGTTATTTTAGCCAGGATTTTTATTACTTTAGCCATCCATAGCGGTATGTGAACTCGGTAGATATAATATTACCTATATGACATCATTGATTTATGAAATGTATGATATGTATTATTTTAAGGCGGATAAAACTTAAGACTTAACTTACTTCAATTAAGACTACTTTAAGATAAAATATATTTTAAATATATCCACGGAGTTTTAATCTAATTTAGTGGCGATTTCACCGAAGTCGAGTGACATTTAACTGAGGAATAATTTGGGCGTTATGACAGTTTTTATATTGAAAATCCGTCTAAATATCTTTACCGGATAAGACATTTTACATTGGTGAAATCGGCTCTAAGCTGTCTAATTAAGTGTTGCTTTGATCTCAAAACTGGATTAAGCGATATGTCAATTACTTACATCTTGCGGTTAATAACCAGCTATTAATTCTGGTTAATTTGGCACCTCCCAGTGATTGCGGTGGGAGTTAATTTATCGTGGTCAACATAAGTTACCGAATATTGACTGTTGATTTTTTCCCCGATTGCGGCATGCAAAAGAGGGTAATGTCTTTGTCAGTCTATGTATGTATGTGGCGCTCTGAGCCGATTTTGATGATTCTTAAATCAATCGATTTGTGTTAATCTTCGGAGTGTCACTGAAGACATGACAGCAATTAAAATTCAATATGGCGACCACCAGACGCTATATTTTAAAAAGAAAAAATGAAAGTCGACGAATGTTAAGTGGGGTATCATTATTCAATGGTATTTGAAAATCATTGTTAGGTTTCTGTCATCATTTTTCATCTTGAATGGCCATTTACGATCTATGACAATTAAAGTTGTAACATTTCAGTTGATTTCCTCTGTTAAGAATGGAGATAGCACATACCTAACAACTTAAGGCTACATTTTATTCCTATTATTAAAGAGTTCCCGCGGAATAAAAACGTTTTAATCCACGCGGACACCGACGAAGTCGCGGGCATCATCTAGTTATACCATAAGAATAAAAAAAAGACGTGTGGCACTCGGGGACTGCCGCGGTAAAGCTATTGCGTAGCATTTTTTATCAACGCCATCTAGCAGCTCACCGTAGAGGAGTCCCGTGTCAGGTTATTTTCGTTACGGAATTTCTGGATTCGGTCTCCACGCTGGCCCGCGATAGAAGCTATGCAATAGCTTAATAGTTTACATAGATCGGTATAAGAAACCACTATGTTTTGTGATACAAGAATTAAACATAACTGTAGTAGCAATTTACAAGAGCAAAATTGCAAGTAATTAATTTTTTCTTCGTTCAGGGTAGCAGACAACGTCGCGCGTTGTGTTATAAATCGAGACGTTCCGGTTCAAGTTCAGTGATTTGTATTGAATGCTTTCAGCCATTTTGAATTCCACTTGATTGGCTTTCAAGCTAGAACGACAAGTTTGTTAAAATGACAACTGCATCGACTTGTATCCTTACTTCCTTACTAATATTATAAATGCAAAAGTGTGTTTGTTTCGTTGGTTTGTCCTTCAATCACGCCGCAACAAAGCATCGGATCAACGTGATTTTTTGCCTGGGTAGCTATAGTTGAGAACCGGGAGAGTGACATAGGCGACTTTTTATCCCGGAAAATCAAAGAGTTCCCGCGGGATTTTTAAAAACTAAATCCACGCGAGCGAAGCCGCGGACATCAACTAGTTTAAAATTTAATATATCGTACTCGTTTCAACAGTAGATGCATTTACTAAAATATTTATTTGTTTATGACATTTTGTGATCTTGACACACACGAGTCATGCTGTGGAAGTTGAACTAAAGCATGGAAGTAAGATATTTAACACACAGACAACTTTTTGTCCCGGAAAATTAAAAAACCTCAATCCACGCGAAAGTAGTCGCATCAGATAGTTTGATATAAGCCTTAGTTTCATTTATTTGATGCAATATTAAAAATTCGTATCGAATATTTGGTATTAGATTGATTTAATATTCTAATTATTTCATCTATGAAATCGCTAATTGCAGTGCTAATTGACCACAAAATAAATAATTTGTTATTTGATTATGAATTTGCATATTCATATCTCAATGAAAAAAATAATTAATAGTTTTCAATATTTACCTACTTTTAATATAATATAAGTTAAGTACTTATCTTATTTTTTATCTGTTTGATAATATTATCCATGTCAATCAAAAAAATTAATTAACGGGTCTAATTATTTATTATTACCTCGAATCAAAGGGATTTTTATTACGTTTTTAATGTTCTCAATTATAGCGATCTTTAAAAAAAAGAACTGGCTGATGCCGTGACTTCTTACGCGTGGAATTAGTTTTTATAATTCCTCGGTAACTCTTTAATTTTCCAGGATAAAAATTTGCCCAGAGCACCTCCTCCGTTTTTGGAAGTCGGTTAAAAATTACCAATTTTGATGTTTTCGATTTATCAACTATTCTTTTGAGTTTCACCTTTTTTTTCTATTAATGCGAACAAAACAGAAAAAAAAAAATTTAAATCGGTTAAGCCGTTTTTGAGTTTTAGCCAGACTAACGAATAGAAATTGATTTTTATACATATACTTAGATGATTTCTTATGGCTTATTTGTAAGGTTCAGAGAGTGTTCCGTGAAAATACGCTTAACTATTAATTTTCCCTGCAACCTACAGTAACATTTTAAACAATAAGTAAGTACAAACGTTTACACAGAAAAAACTGTACAGAATGACAGGATACAGTAAATTTTTATCGATCGTATTTTTAAAGCAATAAGGTCCATTTTTGAGAGAACAAATGCGTTTGGTGTTGCCATCGTAGCTACATACTCGTATCGCAGCTCGCCTTGTCCATTAATTACGAGTCTTCGTGTTACATTTTGCTTTTTGTCTTTGTCTCCAGGTTTTCGTGAGCAATTTATTTCAATCTGCTGACACAGCAGAATTTTATTTTCAGGTTGGGTATGATAAACAACGGGGGGATAGAAAATTAGTACTTAATAATTGTTATATGAATTTACTAGCTGATGCCCGCGACTTCATCCGCGTGGATGTAGTTTTTAAAATCCCGCGGGAACTCTTTGATTTTCCGGGATGAAAAGTAGCCTATGTTACTCTCCAGGTTCTCAACTATACCCATGCAAAAAATCACGTCGATCCGTTGCTCTGTTGCAGAGTTATTGAAGGACAAACCAACAAATAAACACGCTTTCGTATTTATAATATTAGTAAGGATTAGTAAGGAAGTAAGGATGACATAATATATGCTTTAATTTGGGAATTTATAATTTCAGCTTTAGCCGTGGCTAGTTGCCACCCTACCGTCAAAGACGTGCCGCCAAGCGATTAAGCGTTCTAGCACAATGGCGTGTAGAAACCGATTACCGGGGTATGGGGTAAATCTGTACTGCCATGCCCGTTCCAAGTTAGCCCGCTACCATCTTAGACTGCATTGCCACTTACCATCAGATAAGATCGCAGTCAAGAACTATCTTGTGAACGAATAAAAAAATAAAAAATATAAAACTAAGTCAATTATAAACTAAAACCACTAAATGTAACTCGCTTCATTTCCCAAGCTCCACAGCAATTGATTAAGTTGGAAACACTGACCACTATTACGTCAGCCATTGCATGACGTTGACGTATATTGAAACAGTTGTTTTTGTTCTCAAGTTATTGGGGGAAAGCTATTTAATTATATACACTATAAATTGCAAAATAGGGGGAAGTTAGGACGGTTACACCATCAATTGAACTGTTAACCTAATACCTACTTACTTAGAGGAAATATTCAGAACTTTCTATAATTCCTTTCTTCAAAGATGAGGATTGCATTTTTTTCAATATAAAATGTTTTCAGCTTGTGAAGTTTTATAGTGCGTTTCTTTTAAAAGTTTTTTAAAGTATGAGTACTTACTAGATACAATATTTTTGTTCACTACACGTATGAATGCGGGAATAATATTTTCTGGCAAAATAGATGTATTCGCCGCCCACGTACATTTTATATGTAGTATACACATTTCTATGTGTACTTTAAATTTAAATATTGTATTGAAAAAATGTATTACTACGATGTACCTAAACTTAAATAAATTATGATATTGATGATGTATGCCCTAGAAGTTTTTAATAAAAACATAATTACACCTAATCATTCTATTATTATCCTATTATGCCTATTTAATATCTATTATAAATGCGAAATTTTGGATGTATGTTTGTTAATCAATCACGTCGCAACGACAGAACCGATTTGGTTGTAATTTAGCACAGATATAGATTATAGTTTGGAATAACACATAGGCTAATCAAGAAATCTTAATCCACGCGAACGAAGTCGCGGGCATCAACTAATAAATCAAGCAATCAATCAAGTTATATATATTTTTTCGGTCCGGTAGTACAAATTGTTTTAAAGTTTATCGCATTCTTACAAATCAACGCCCTAAACCGGTTTAATCCACCCTGATTTATCTAGCCGCCATGGCAGACGATCACTTCCCGTGCATTAGCCTTGATGAATGTATTTGCATTGAATATCCCTGGATTACTTGATAATAAATCGAAATTTACACTATGATTATTTGGAGATACTCTTCGAGACATTTAATTATTATGTATTTATTTTATTTTAGGTCTTTTCCATTGAAAAATAAAACTAGTTTCTAAATCAAAAACTACTAGATGCGACGAATAAAGTTGACAATCTGACAGTATTGTCAATACGTAATTTTCATATTTATTCGTCGGTTAAAACCGTTCAGCGACAAAATATAATATTAATCTTCTTTTTCTAGTAGTAGACTCTGACATGAGTTAAAATTAATGCTAAATAAATAAAGTAGATACGTACTTGCCTTGAAAATCACTTCTATGGAAATATTACTTTAGCAAGTACTCAAGTTGTGAAGGTCGTGAAAAATGAAGACTATAAAACAATAACACTGTTCAAATACGAGATATAATAAATAATTTATTATACATAATATTTATTTCTATACGCAAACGCCTTTAAAGCATTCTCGATCTTAATATTGTGAAGAGCTTCAAACAAGTGGAAGGGAATTGGACTTACTTAGAAGTAAGTAATTGATGCAAATGGAATCGGGCACTTGAATTCCTTGTACTGAAGATTCCTTGTTCAGATATTAATAAAAGTAGGTTTTATTTGAAACAGTTAAAATAAATAAATACTAGGGAGAGGCATGTCAATATACTTTAAAACTAAATGTTTTATTAATATAAATAATAAAATAATAAATAAAGTCAGAATTTTATAACAATTCGTAAGCAAATCAAAACTAAAAGAATCGGCGGAATATGAAAGCGAACAATGCTCAAAAGAAATGTTCACAACAAAATGTAATCTCATTTATATTCTCATATGATACTCATGTTATATCTGTTGGGATCCATGTAGCATAACTCACAGACGTAAGATTTCCCAAACGGACACGTCGGGTCTGTACTTTGTTTTCTACTGTACTTTGTCTAAGGTATACCTACTCTACTGCTACTTTGTATTATGTATACTCTTTTTTTAAATGTTCATAAAATATTCAAGTACTGAAGGAAAGGGATAGGCTGCCTCCACGCTGTCCCTCAGTATTTTTAAAACGTCAACATTCAGCGTAGGCGTCAAGAGCATGATTATCTAAAGTCAAAGCCATTAGGTTAAAATATTCGCCTGTGAGAACGTTAAATATTTCAACAATCAGTCGCTTTAAGTGTGGAAGCTAACTTCCATCGGGCAATTAACGGCATTTGCAATTCTGAATTCGCCATCGTTAGCGACAAAAAAATTGCCAGACGAAAAATTAAAGCAAAAGAGTAAACATAAACGAACTGGCAACTAAGATAGCCTTAAACTTCGCTGTTTAAAGAAAAGAGTTTTGTAAGTTTAAAAAAAACGGGACGTGCCTTCCAAAGATAGAAGCTTCCAGTTAAAATTTTAAACGCATCGTCTAATTACGTTTATTCTTTACTTAGAACTCCTTAGTGAGATTTCGTGGGAAGTTGAGTGTTGTTTTATTCTTTTTAGAGGGTTTTATGAATAATTTTAAACTTCCCTCAGCTTCAAATCCTTTAGAAATGAGGGCCAGCAGTCGTACCTGAAACAAGCAAAGGAGACATTACGTTTTGAAATCCAAATATACTCCCTAGCGAATTGAGTCTTTGGCGTACGCTGGATCACAGAATACGTATATCTGGGTTTTATGTTATTTCATATTTTTTAATTTCTACTCGATATTTTAAATAATGTCTTCTCTGTGATTAAACAAGGTTTCGTAAGACCAATATCTAGGAGTATCAAAAACAAAAATCTAATCGCATGTACCAATCTATTCAAAATATTCTAAGCATAATATACCTTTGAGTATTTAACCAACATACTCGAATATACGCATAACAATTGACTTTTTATGACACAGACATATTATATTATGACACTAAATCCAAACAGAAAGACGCAATTTTTTTTCTTTTGTCCAACCTGTAACTTGAACCCAAAACCTTATAATCCGCAGTCGAACAAGGTATCCACTCTTAGAGTCTTATATACTCAAAGTATCCATTAGACTAGATCAACGAGGCAGTCGTAATAGAAAGCAAAAAGCCACTACATTTGTACGTTCGTTATAAGAGTGGATAGATGCCAATTTTTTCACTAAGCCCTCCCCATTTACGGAATGTAGGCCAGCTTATTAGACTTATGGCCTAGCTTGAAAAATGTTTTTTTTCCATCTGGCGTTAAGCTCATGCCTTTCTAGCGCTGATAGATTTTAGCAATTTTTCATTTGATTTGGAATATTCGATTTCGTATTAGCAGACTTCGGCTTGTGCCGAATTTTTTTTTTAAATCTATTTACTAGTCACTGCATTTTTATTTATCCTTATTACTTACTTTTTATTTGGTAAAACTCTGAAGATTATATATTGTAAGGTTCGACATCATAATAATGAAAAGTTTTAATGAAATTAATGTAGTAGTTTTAAACAGCCATATTAAAGACACACAAAAAAAACTAAAAATTTCTGATTTGGAGTCTGTATCGTCCCTAGGATCCAAACTGATGTTTTTTTTTTAAATATTCAGTGTAGGGAGAGGGTTGATGCGAATTGTTAGCTTTGCTGCTACCGGCTGTTTTTAATTTTAATTTTTATTACAAGACTTAAAGTAAAGAACTTTTAAAACCGACGGTAGAGTTTTGACTAAAAGCCACACCACATAAAATAAATTTTAAATTTGAATTTCAAAAGTTTTATTTTGACTTTGTTGGATAGAAACTTTATAGAGCCAAAGGTAGCTTTGAGACATGAAATAAAATAATTATTATAAGCTTTTATTATTATGCTCAAAGCGAAACATCATAATTTACTCAAAGCGTTTGATAGTGACTATGATAGAATATCAAATAATTAATCTAACCAGAGTTCATAGAAATCATTTTCTATACGATCATTAATAGTAGGTACTTATTTCTTGCAGTTTAATCACGATAAACATAGCGATGTTATCATTCAACGTTAATGTATTAAGTTTTACAATATTCTTTTTTCTAAATTAAAACACGATGCGAGATGAATATTCATACTATTCAAAAGCATAAATTCAAAAAATCACCATTACGCCTACACTGGACCGTTATTGCCTGCACTCCCCCTTAATTACTAGTGTTAAAAAATTAGTTCTCATGTGAAGCAAATGGAGTCTAGTTACCTGGGATATAGGGAACATTTTTCTTTAGAAATTATTCAGTTGAAATATATTTTGACTTAGGGCATTGTGACGGAATTTTAATCGTTATTAAGTTTTTGATTAAGAACCATTTTTGTATGCAAATATAACATTGACTTTTGACATAGTATTCAAATATGAACATTAGCGGATTAAAAGCCCAGTCCGGTATTAATAGGCGAATGTCGTGATGTAAACAGAAAGGGGCAGTGTTTTTAATTCTCACATCTGTCGCCTTTGCGGTGCAAGAATGGGGTTATTACCCCCTTAAATAAGGTCAGCAGGGGCATTTTTGAATTGAAATGGTTCCAGCTTTTATAGTTGTGCAATAGCCTTTAAAAACAAATAAATTTTTATGTGATGTCACGTCTTGTTTAAAATTAAGTTAGCTTTATTGATTTGTAATGCATTTGAATTGGTAATATGGGTAACTAAGTGCACCCGTTCGTCGTCAAAGCTAAAGTGGGTGTTATTGTGACAAATTAATGTTAAATATATGAGCGTTATTGAAAGCACTTTAATAAGCCGACTGAATTATTAAAGTGCATTAATATATACGAGTATCATACTTATGTGAAATAAATTGATGCCAGTGACTTCGTACGCGTGGATTGGGGTTTTTAAGGGCGCCTTCAATTTATGCGTTTCTTGACGGCCTGCTGCGGTGCCGAAACGGTGCGTTAGTCGTACTGCGCACGGACATTCGTTTTTTTCATACAAAGCGCGCGGTGCCGTTGCCGTCCTGTTGTTGAGCGATCGCGGTACCGGCGCCGCGCTATAGCCGCACCGCGCGCTTTGTATGAAAGAAACGAACGTCCGTGCGCAGTACGACTAACGCACCGCTTCGGCACCGCAGCAGGCCGTCAAGAAACGCATAAATTGAAGGCGCCCTTATTCCCGCGGGAACTCTCTTATTTTCCGGGATAAAAAGTAGCGTCATTCCAGACTATAAATCTGTGACAAACAGCCAAATAGGTTCAGTCGTTGCCGTGTGATTGACTAACAAACATCCATCCATCCATACATCTAAACTTTCGCATTTATGATATTAATGGGATAGGAATTACACTCACGCAGCAACGGAGTAATGGATCGATTTGATTTTTGGTGAAGATACGGACAAAAGCTAGTTAAAATAACTATACCGTTATATGTTTTTAATAGCCAGGACGTGAGTATTACAAAAATTGCATTAAATAATAAAAATAAATTAAAAATTAAAGGGGGCTAAGGGAGACGTGTTTTTCGGCGTTTTTTGGTACGGAACCCTTCGTATGCGAGTCCGACTCGCTTTTGAGCGGTTATTTCGAATTGCGATAATAAACTGCGTAACATTTATGCATGGCCCTAGACCCTAAGGATTGGTATTAGCTCTATGAAATAGTATAGCTTAGCTCCTTGTAGTGACTATTGATACTTGTATGATATTATAATGGTATAAAATAATTGTAGAAATTAATATTATAGGACGAAAACATTTTTGACACTTGTCTCCATTCATTACCACCAGCTACATCGGACTGTCAGTCGCACGACATTATTATTGCTGCGTAACCGATTTGAATGTTTTATTATTTATTTTTATCGCTTACTACTAGCCCGCTGACATAGAATTTTAAATATCCAGCTAAAACAAAGGCTTTACGCGAAATTTTTAAAACCTTACTTCAAGTGGAAGAAGTCATACACAAAAGCTAGTATCGAATAAAAGTCGACGTTTGCTTTTAAAAGATGAACTCGGATATAAAATCACGGATTCAAATTAAAAAAAAAACATGTCCACAGAAGGCAAATATAGAATTTGTTCAATTCCCGCCTTGCTATGAGCGAAAAGACTGCAATGCAGTGGGCGGCGGCACTAATTCAATAACTCCACCGCATGGACCGACTGTAAGGAGGCCACCTGTTACATAAACTTAGGACAAAGCCCTTGGTGGTTCTTGAAAAATTTCGCGTCATTACTTATGGTGAGATAGAGCTTGCTCTGACTCAGCTCAGTGTGTCGATTCTCTAAAAATGATTGCATCAGTGTAACGATTGCAATGACCTCTGATTGGCTGGTACTCTCCCGCTATTGGTTAAAATGCATTGATGCAGCAAGAACGCCATAAATTCAGCCAATCAGAGGCCATTGCGATCATAACACTGATGCAGTCATTTTTAGAGAATCGACACACAGACCCAATATAGAGGTTAATACGAGACAAAAATATGCTCTAACATAAAGTCTTCCGCTATTGGTTAAGATGCATTAATGCAGTAAGAACGCCATAAATTCAGCCAATCAGAGGCCATTACGTTCGTAACACTGATGCAATCATTTTTAGAGAATCGACACACAGACCCAATATAGAGGTTAATACGAGACAAAAATATGCTCTGAGATAAATTTGTCTCTTTTTAACTCTGTCTTGACTCTGAGCTAAGTAAGAGTCTATAGATTTCAGCCTTACACACTTCATGGATTACTTTGCCTTTATTTAATAGAAAATTATGAGTCTAATTTGGCTGTTTGAAGACAATGATCTTATCTTAAAAGTGCTAAATGGATATGGAACGAATTTAGTTCTTGTCTATTGATTGCGTGTTCTTTTGGTAAAGTGTCTTATATATAAAATACTAAGACAACTTGTGTAAAATTGGATAGTGTCATTGACTCTTATAGGTTTTTAGAATTATATTTTTTTTATTATACATATTATGTACAATTTATTTATCAACTATGCCTTTCGGTGCTATATTGTCATTAGAGCCCTAGGGGTCACAAACAGGGATCCTGGGATTCGAAAATACCGGGATACCGGGAGCACCAACATGGATGCATTAAATGTATATATTTTAAACACCTCCTTAGTAAAATTGAGCCATTCTAAGCAAATACACAGACAAACACAAATTGAGACTATATTTAACTATGAAGAGTATAGAGAAGATACCTTTCAGGCTTATCCAACACTAGTCTATAAATTCTCTGATTGGGATGGATCCATAAAAAGAATAATGTGTGGCAATCCTAGCATTTTAAAAACGTTTCCACATTTTCTTGATTTCACAAGCGTGTCATATGAGCGTGTTCCAATTAACTTGCGCTATTCTTTTGTTATAACGCGTTTGTTTAATACTTTGCAACGTTTGCAATCAAGATAACTATAAGCCTGGAAATACACGTCAGGTTTTTTCATCCGATAGTCTGATCCGGTAGCCTGATCAGGCTACCGGAAGGCATTGAAGCCATTACTTTGTATGAACAGTCAATACACGTCCGATCCGGTGGCTGGATCGGACGTCCGAGTCGGAAACGGGCGCGAGGCGTTTCCGATTTTACTGCCGGTCCGATTGTCTGAAGGCGCGGTCTACATACTTTTAGTATGAGACAAAATAGACATCCGGTTACTCCTTCCGATTTTGCCAGTCAGGGTTCCCAACTTAGGGCTTTTAGCCCCAAATTTAGGGCGGAATTTTGCTTATTGGGATTTTTTAGGGCCCAAAAAATCTAGCGCTGACACTGTGTGGACGCATCGTTGTGGTTCGAATATTATGAAAAAAAAAAAAAAAAATTTGGTTTATTTGTTTATAATATATAAGATATGTAATAATAATACTTAATATAATATAAAACTAAATACTAAATTAAAACTAAAACGTAAATAACAAAAATAAAAGCTAAATATAAAAAATATCATCTAAACCACTGGAACGAGGAAAAGTGCCCAGAACGCTGGCTGCGTTACCCCGCTGAATGGCCAAACTTATATGCTGGCCGAGGTAACTTCCAGCCTTCCGGTCACCAGTGGACTCTATGAGACGGGATGACAGATCCTTAAAAAAGGATCTAGCATCCTCGCCCCATGACCCCAGGTTTTCAACACCAAATGGCACAAATATGAAATTGTTTTCTATGTTTTCATATTTGCGCCGCTTAGCCCTTTCTGCTTTAGTAGCCGCGGCTCCCGCCGCCGCGGAGGTCGCCAGTAAGTGAGACGCTGCCAGTGTGTCAACACATGTGGCATCCCACACTAGCGACCTTCCTTGCTTCCACGGAACAAGTGTCATACCATCAGGTCTCTTGCCATCGCTTCGTGCCAAACCAACAGGTTCTAATACTGCAGGCACTTTAGCGGTGACAAGAGATCTACGAATGACATCGTTCAAGGAAGCATGACGTGAGAAGCGACCGGCACTTTTGGCACAGGAAAGCCCATGATGTCCAAACTCGTCCACTGTCTCGCCACAGTGGCAAAGATGCGGATAGTTGATCTTGGCACCAAGTCGAAGACCAACTGCAATGGAAAGAGTGAGGTTGTCTAGTAGAGTGCCTATATGATGGGAAGGGAGAGCTTGAAGCCAGTAACTTGATTCTCTCGTAGACACAGCAAGAAGGCGCGCGCGGTCCCTTGCAGAAGTTGATGATTTTATTAACTCTTGCAAAACATCCGCACATAGCGCATCATCCCACTGACGTTGAGATAACAAAGATAAAAATAAAATTATTATTATTATGAATTATTTTGGATGTTTTAAATAGAAATGACTCTCAGTATGTCTTGTCAAATTGATTGGATGAATCCAATAGCGACGTTTTTTCTTCTTTCTCTTTCCTGTCTTTAAAATTTCTGTGGTGGTGTCGTGTGGTGCGGGTTGTTACGTTCCCTCAAATATGGTTGAGCGAAGCAATGGCTGGATCCTGCGTCATGCTCGTGAACGGGTGCCACCAACGGGAATGGGTCTGCTTTTGCCTGCCTGTCTTAACATGCATTGAATTGTTTTGCATTTTTGAAACTTTATTGTGGAAACACTGTATACATAGCATAGTTTTGTTACCTATTGTAAAAAAAATTTTTTTTGAAAAGAGCGACCGCCGAGTTTATTGCTGGCTCTTCTCGGCAGGAACGGCATTCCGAACCAGTGGTAGATTCATTGACGATTCAAAAGTACTTGTAAAAGTTTATTTGAATAAAAAATATTTCTATTTCTATTAACTCGTCATCCATCTTCTTTTCTTCTGCTTTGCTCCAAACGCAAGCACTCGGGATGATAGCTCGGGAACGACTGAGTTCAGAAAAAGCCTGACGGAAAAATCGGATGTGTATCGAGTAAATACGATCCGGTTGCCTGATCAGACAATCGGAAACAAAATCGGACGTCTATTGCCAGGCTAATTGTCTAATGTATTAGATTTTTTACAATCATTTTGAAATTCCCTACTTTTTATGGCGCTTTTCCTGCCTTATAGTTCGTTGAATTCACGAGGCCACGTGGCTCATGGTTGTGTGTGTGTCGTATCTGTATTAGTGTGAACGAGAGTTTGCTCGCGCCTGAGCGCTCCCACCTAGGCTCCAGACAGGCACGCACCCTTACGCAATGTGCATGTACACGACGTAACCACAAATAAAGCTCACGCGCCCTCGTGAATTACAAGAACTATACCTTTCCTTACCTTTATCTTACGTTTGAACCTTTCTTCGATTTGATTTAACTCTTTTTAAGGGACGGACGAATATAAACCCTGAAATAGAGTATGTATTTTAAAGAATCGTTTTCTACATTTTCTTGATTCCACAACGTTCCATATCAGCATGATGCAATTAACCGGTGCGATCCTTCATGTGGATACCGCTTTTGTTTTACCTTTTCGGTTGTAATCGAGACCCCTTTGTGTTTGCTCGTATTATGTTTTATCAAGAAATCAAATTTAACGTACGTCGAGCTCGGCGCTGTGTAATTCCTAAAATAGGAACATTTGGAAATAACGAGTTAAATTTTAGCTACGTTTAATATGAATATTTTGCTGGTATCTTTGCTTTTTGGTGTTATTATTATTTTTTCTTTATTATGTGTAGTAGTTTTCTGGGTTTTCACTGTTTTATTTGTTTTTATTTTGTTTTTTGAGTTTGCCAGTATGATCCTCATATCGGAGTTAAGAGGCCGGTATACCCAGGTTCTGATTTTGATGAATCTTGGAACTGCAGGGCTGCTTCAGATATTATGATTGTAATAAAAAAATATTACATGTTAAGGATCAAACCCTTCTCAAGGGAGGGTTTTGAATAAAATTTTAATTTTATGAGAAAAAAAAATGTATTCAAATCACAATTCTCGTGAAAGATGTTTACGATTAAGAACGTGAAATTTTTTATCCTAGACACTATCGTCTTAACTATATGGCTAAAGGTTTCTTACTAGGGAGGTATGACCCTTATTTTTCTATGATCGAAGGTATGACCACACTGTACGAATCAGATCTTTCCAGCTTTATGTTATTTCGTCGGTTACTCTGGATTTTACGTCATATTATAGTAAGTAAAAGCAGCATCACTTCAAATTACAAATGTCATTTCGAAGCGGGTTCATATTACCCGACCTTTGACCTGGAGGCGGTTTAAAACGAATTTTCATGCTATAATGAACGACAATTCATCTTCGGCTTCATCTTCGTAACTTCGGCGCAGAATCCCGAACTAGAATAAATTGACAATCCCAAAGTGTTTGTTAAACTCCGTTTGAATAAGCTTCTGATTTTGAATTTAAATAAACTTGTCTGATTTTTGAAATATTTGAAGGTTGCCCACCTCGATCGAGATATCGCGGTGTACATTCAACCATACCCCTAATCTGTTTCTACACGCCATCGTGCCGAAACGCTCAATCTCTTCTCCCAGTTATAAGACCACAGCGCTCACCACTGGTCGCACTTAGTGGGAACTGGAAACCCAGCTAATTCCACTAATATTACACAGGTATATTTGTCAGTAGTCGATGAGATCGTAGTCGTAGAAGTAACGCGTAGTCATTATATTACGTAGCGTAGAGCTACACAATATGCGCTACATAATAGCGTGCGCCTACGCTACGGAAACGTAGCGTTGGTTACGTCTACGCTTCTACTGCGCAATTATCAGCTCCAATACAAATGCATAATTCCAAGTATGTCTTACACAGTCCTTACTAAGCTATATTATAAATACGAATAATTTGTTTATTTGTTGGTTTGTCAATTTTTCTATCATGCAACAATGGAGCAATGGATCGAAGCAATTTTTGTATGTGTATAGTTAAATAACTGGAGAGTGATATAAGCTACTTTTTATCCTGTTAAAACATAAGGTTTCTGTGGGGCTTTTGAAAAACCTTACTCAACGCGGACGAAATCGTGAGCAAAAAATAGTCTATTAAATGGTTGATTTATTCAATTATAAAATATAATGGATTTATGAAATAAAACCTGTGACAGATCAGCTGTTACGTGGATGACAAAAACATGAAAAAAATATTTTGCAAATCCCATTTTTCTATTATCGGAGAGAGGATTTACAGCGCGTGGCCTGGATATATATGCGCAGAATAAAACTGTTTTCATTTCGTTTACTACAAAACATATAACGGGGACTTTCTTTCGAGTAGGTAAATTGATAAAATATTTAACTTTTTTTGCAATTAAATCTATTTTCGTTGCTGTTTAATTTAGCATTTAGCATCAAAAAAAAAAAGCAAAATTATTTATATCATGTTGGCCAACTTGTGGCTCTTATGACAAGTGAAGAAGCTACTACCGGCTTCCATCGTTACAGTAACACACAATTTATAATTTTGAGTTTTTTTTATTTTTATTCGATGACAAGATAGCCCTTGACTGCGATCTCACCTGATGGTAAGTGACGATGCAGTCTAAGATGGTAGGGGGCTAACTTGGAAGGGGTATAGCAGTGTAAATTCAACCCATACCCCTAATCGGTTTCTATACGCCATCGTGCCGGGACGCTAAATCGCTTGGCGGCACGTCTTTGACGGTAGGGTGGTAACTAGCCACGGCCAAAGCCTCCCACCAGAAAAGTTTAAAACAAACAAAAAAAGGCTTATAGCCATCCTAGCATATGACCGCAATTTTTTTAAAATTTTATTTAAAATCCGGTATAAAACTTTCATTTTCCCGGAATAAAAAGTATCCCATTTCACTCTTTAAGTCACTCACTATTTTTTCTACTGAAAATATAATCAACCTGATAATCACGTATGATATTATGCTTAATAATCTGCTACGCGTGTTATCATCGGTAGATAATTCTCTATCAAATAAGAAACCTTGAAAAGAAAAAATAACATACTTCTCAATACAAGTAAAAGAATTGTGACATAACAAAATTTATGTTTGCTACTTTTTCACCGAATGGAAAAGAACTAACGAAACACGAAATAACGGCGAAAAGTTTTTTATTTGAAAACTTTTAGCGTTTTGGCTAAACACGAACGTTTATCGATCAAATATAATATGGTTTCTTAGAAACTGTATTAAGAAACCTTATGTATTAGTAATTTGATAACGTAATTGAGAAAAGGAATAAGCACAACTGTTAATTAAATTTCCGAATTGGAATTTTCCTGGAATGCAACCTAATTAGGTACTAGCTAGAAAAAATTAGAAAATATTTCCAGTTTCATATGAAGTTGAAGAAGATCAGAGATTTATTTGAAAAATACCGTCAGACTTTACATGGTTTAAAGTTCAAGGTTTTTGAAGTTTAAATTTATTATTTAGAATGATAGTCAGTAAACAATTATTCGAATAAGGCTACATTTCTTGCAAGTATATTTTATTTTATTTTGGAAAACCAACAGCTAAGTAGCTGTTGGAGTCATCTAATTTTAAGTGTATTTAGTAAAATAGCTAATGCTTCCATTCTCCATTCAATCCGTAACAACCAACCCTGTGCAAAGTGACCTACTATTCATATAAACATAAAAGTTATGTGATTAACGTGGAAAGTAATTTTTTTTATTGTGTTTTACAATTAGTGCAGTATTAACCCAAATGATTACAACTAAAGTTATTTTGTATAAAGGCGTGAACGAATGTACATTATGAAAGCAAACAGGCATGTTTGTTCAAAATATATATTCCCTAACGTCGGAGTAAGACGTAATGCTTAGTGCAAATAATGGAATAATATTATTGTATTAGTGTTACGCATTACCAGAATTGGCGGGAGGCTGAGCATACCAAGCCTTATTTATGTAGGCAATAGGCCTGAAGAATTAATGGGTTATTAGGCGGGTAGCGACGAATAATCGGGCGCCGAGGCCTGCAAACAAGAAGTCATGGGTTCGATGCCCTGTTAGGGTTGTTTCAGAAAGGGCTTTGAATATTTTATCATCGGACCCAGCTGCTTATCAGGCTTGCTTTCCACTAGTATGCCTTGAAGGGAACTCTAGATATGAATGAATGAAAAACAATAGCAAAAACGTACGATTAGTTTTAGCTTTTAAATAATTTCATAATTAATACGAGTATCATTGCAGCGCGGCATTTTTAAACAATATAATATACATAGGTAGGCCTACATTATTATTATTTTATACCGTATAACTAACTATACGAAAACAAGTTTATATACGATATTGGGTATGGATAGTATGCGATGTTACCTACCTAATAAAATGTAGGTAAGCTGTTAATAATTTACATACAAAGCACATAGTATTTAAGGAAACGATGGCTGCGGTACCATTCACAACAGCCGGTAGCATTACGTACATTCTTGAGTCGGAATAGTAAATGGAGCGTAGCTAGGCATTAGACAAATTGGACCAGTGCCAGACGCCCCATAATGTGAGAGGTACCTAACATAACATACATACGTATAGCTTTCAAGACCTACATGGCTTGAAGTGGCACATCGGATGTGCAATTTCCAAGAAAAAGTCGCTGATCATTAACCGTGGCGGAACGTAAGGTGCTAATTCGGCTGCGCATAATCTCTAAACTAAATTGCCAGGTCTTAAAATAATGTTATCCTTTTTTGCGAAGAATACTGTGAAAAAGCACTATTCTTAGAACCGATAATGTAGTTTAGGATCGTGCAAAACTTAATTAGTGCCGTTGCATGTTACAAAAACTAGACCTTAATTGTAATCCATCTATACAAATAAATAAAATTGAAGTGTCTGTTTGTAATATCAAAATAACAGCTTTTTACTAAATGCATATGTCAGTAAATACGGTACGGTTAAAATTTTTGTCTGTTTGTTTGTTGCGTCTAATCTCGTGAATGGCCTAATGGATTTTAACGGGTCTATCACTGGTAGATAGCTGATGTTATCGGGAGAAAAATAGGCTACTTTTTTAATCGATTTTCAAAAAAGGAGGACAAGGAGTTGTGTATTTCTACCTATGGTAAGTATATCAATGTCTCCGTGATTTCTAAACCGATTTGCGTGAATCTTTTTCGATACAAAAACTTTGCGAGATGCTACCATAAAAACTTCAGGTTCCAATTCCTCAATCCTAATGCTGCGGGGATACTGCCCCCCTAAACTGTGGGGATTTAGGAACTTTCGATTATAAATAGTTATTGTAGGTAGGTACCAAGTAAATACTACATCGTGGAATTTCAAGACCCAACTCGTCAATCCTGATACTGCAGGAGTTCTGCCCACCTAAACTGAGGCGATTTAGGAACTGTCAATTGTGAATTGATGAATCGAACGAGTCGCAGGCGTTTGCTAGTCCTTAAATATAAGTAGTCAAAATATTTTCCCATTGCATTAGATTTTCTTTCAGGGCTGGTACGTGCCAGTACTTAGTTGTAACTAGTGAGTGTGAATAAATGGTGTTATTATTTTAGCAACGTGCTTTTCCTGGCAGTGCCAAGTTAAAGACCGTTTCGTGCCAAATGTAATGGCTGCTTGGATGGGATGGCGTTCAAATAATTATAAAAGTAAATGTGCGGTTAAAAGATGCTTAGTATGGCGCAAGTAACTAAGTAGTTTTGGACAAAGAATGTAATGTTTGTTTTTGGACAAAATTGCACGTTGGCAGCTTTGTTCCAGTTCAGTCAATTAGTGGTAGATTTAATCGGTTCAAATTCAAATTTAAATTGATTTATTGCAAATTTGGGTTTATATCAGGTCTTTTTGTAATACAGGTACACATAAGAAGGCTCAGGATCACTCAGCGGGCGATAGAGAGAGCAATGCTCGGAATATCTGCGAGATCAAATCAGAAATGAGGAGATCTATAGGAGAACCAAAGTCACCGACATAGCTCTGCGAGTTGCGAAACTGAAGTGGAAATGGGCGGGGCACATAGTTCAAAGAGCTGATGGTCGATAGGGTCCCAACGTGCTGGAGGGGCGACCCCGCACTGCGTCCACTAGGTGGGCCGACGACATCAAACGAGTCGCAGGGAGTCGCTGGATTCAGGTGGCGCAAGAACGAGGCCTTTGTAGGCCCATGCAAGAGACTTATGTCCAGCAGTGGACGTCTATCAGTTGATAAAGAAGAAGAAGTAATACAGGCAAGAACATCCGAATACCTTAAAGACTGGTAGAGTCGGCAGCACTATGGATATATTTTTGTAAGCTTAGTTTACATTTTTTTAATCGGTGACAAGCCCTTGCGATCTCACCTGATGGTAAGTGACGATGCTGTGGTAAATGGTAGCGGGATAACTTGGATGGGGTATGTGTAAATTAAACCCTTAATTGTTTCATCATTCCCACTATCACAAATCGTCACAGCGCGTCGGTTCGATCGGTCGTAAAAAGTGTTATAATAATCTAAATATATAAAAGACAAAGGTGACTGACTGATTGACTGACTGATTGACTGACTGATCTATCAACGCACAGCTCAAACCACTGGACGGATCAGGCTGAAATTTTGCATGTAGATAGCTATTATAACGTAGGTATCCGCTAAGAAAGGATTTTCAAAAATTCAACCCCTAAAGGGATAAAATAGGGGTTTGAAAAATCGAACTTAACGTGAGCGAAGCCGCGGGAAAAAGCTAGTCTAAAATAAGGGGCAATCATTTCGAAATTCCAGATAGATTGTTCAATTTAATTTATTTGTTATAATAGTAGTTTAAAGTTGAAGCTATACTGATATTACACTCTAAGTAAACCTTATTCAAGCTGTAATTTATTAGTATGGTACAGGAGTATTATACACAAAATTACTTCTATTCACAAAATATACGAAGCGTACATTTCTCTGCCGAAAATAGGTATTATGTAGGCATGGAAACCCAAACGGCTTTGTTGTATTTTCCTTATATTTGTATCTGAGTGTGTAAATTTTAAGTGCATATACATGAGGCCGCATAAGTAGTATAATATTTCGCACGTGGAATTTTAGTCTCTACCTTTCACACCTTAAAGACTACAATCCCATATACTTTACATAGAAAGCCACATATAGTTGCAGTACAAAATACGCCGTAACAGCACTCGTTAATCTCAATGCAAATTCGTGCCGAGCGTCCCTAATGACGTCGTATTTACTGTTTACACGTCTTATTCTTCCTAAATTTTGTCTGCAGCGAATTGTTGGCGATTAAAGTAATTTCGGCAACGATCGACATGCTATTTAATCTGTGTTCAATGTTAATCTATCTACATATGGGTGTGTGGTGTAAATACCGTACTCGTGCCTATGTATGTTGATTGTATCTACGGCCCAAGTCCGTTACCAGAAAGGGCATGAATCAATTCAGAAAGTATAAATTCGGTAAATGACCCTACCGGGCCTGAACTATCTATTTAGACCATAGCATTGATCTCTACGTCTAGAACTAGCTTTTACCCAAGGCTTCGCTCCCGCCATCTATTGAAAGTATAATCTGAGGTGGGGAAAAACAAAACAAAAAAAAATTCAAATCACTCAAGCAGTTTTTGAGTTTTAGCCAGACAAAAATAGCAATTGATTTTTATATCTAAAGATAGATATACTTATACCATATAGATTCCAATACCATTGTTTTAACGGAAATAAGTACAAACATTGGACAGCTAAAACGTCCACTTTATGTTGAATAAAAAGATATCAATAGACTCTACTAAGTACTGAGAGATTCACGTTGATTGTCACGATTGCTATCAGTGGATCAGCGATTTTCCCTTCAGCCGGCAGCGGTAGATGTAATCAGACGTTTTTTTTGAGATTTTGCGGAAATTGCCACGGCGGAATACGAATATCAGCTAATAGATTTAATGTTAATGTGGCTTACGAATTTATCACGGAATTTTTTTAACAAAGAACTGGGAAAACTTTATTATGAATATTTATTGTAGGTAGTAACTTGACTACATCGTTGAATTCCAGGATCCAAGACCTCATCAATGCTTTTCATCATTGAATGTCGTCAAACGCAAGCCTATCTCATAATAAAAAAAAAAACCTTGAATCATTATATACCGACCTACTCGTAATATATTATTACGACTTTTGTTAGAAATTGCTCGTTATATTATTTTTTTTATGCTACACGCCTCTCATATATAAATTACTAAGGCCTCTTTATTCACATTTTTCACTGGCAAATTCTTGTTTACAAGATCGACAAAGCTGTTCTCGGCAGGGATTCCGTTTCATTTATCTCGTTCGTCATTTTTGCGCCTCATTACCTCAACACGTACTTGTAAAATTGCTTTTACATGATAAATTAGGGCTAAAGCTTTTTGAACTACAGGAGAGTAGATTTCGTTGATCGTTGTTTTGGTAGAAATTTTGTGTGGATCGAGAAAAAATGTTAAATGCCCGTTTGCACCAACGTTCCCTAATTTACGGGCTACCTAAGTGAAGTTAGGTGCCGCTTTCTGTCATGAACCTCAAGAGAACATCCAAAGGAGAAATGACATTGAGCAAGGGATTATATTTAGGGGATAATTTAGTTGTGGTTGGTGAAAACGGGCATAAAAATTGTAACCCGACTACGATAAATTGAATTAACCACCGTCGTATTAATGTTGGTCGTATAAAATGCCCATGTCACCCGGATTATAGATATAATAACAATTTGATTGACACCTCATTCGTAAAAATCGGCTCAGTAGGGTTAGTATAAAATTTAATTCGATTGATCGTATTCGTATTCGATGACATTAGCGTCGCAGTAAAATAAACCTTAAAGGCATTGACTTAAAGTCACAAATTCAGCAAACCAATTTTAATTTGGAGCGTAAACGCCGTGGTAAACGCAAAAGAATGCGAAGTTAAGCTCTATGGTCCATTTCACTTTGACGCTAAAATCATACAATACGAATACCACCAATCGAAATAAATCTTATACTAACCCCACAGTAGTTTAACGGTGTGCATTATCGCATATCTACGTGTTTACATCGTAAGGAGTTCCATAGGTCCATAAATAAGCACTGTTGATATTCCTAAGTACATTGCCTAGCCCAAACGTGATGCGCTTTTTGGCTTTGGCTTACAACCTAACACACATCAATGAAACGCTAAACAGTCAAATGTATATGATGATACTCGGAAACCTAACAAGATAGAGGTTTTATTAATGATTAAACTAGAGTTTTACGGTCGACGAACTGTTCATTTACTTGATGTCGCAGATAGTAGTAAAATCGTAATGGTGGGTAATATCGTCTTCGGAGATGTCATAAATGGTTTCCATGTTTATAATGTTCTTCGGAAACTTTATGTAAGTTTATTTAACGTAGGTGATCATTCGGCTTCACAAATGGAAGAGGTTATCAATAAACACCCTAGTATAAATGCGAAACTACTTTTGGTTGTCTGTTTAGGCAGGAAATATATTATAGAGACTTCAGTTATATAATTATTTCATTATCTAAATATATAAAAGGCAAAGATGACTGACTGACTGACTGACTGACTGACTGACTGACTGACTGACTGACTGATCTATCAACGCACAGCTCAAACCACTGGACGGATCAGGCTGAAATTTTGCATGTAGATAGCTATTATAACGTAGGTGTCCGCTAAGAAAGGATTTTTGAAAATTCAACCCCTAAAGGGATAAAATAGGGGTTTGAAAAATCGAACTTAACGTGTGCGAAGCCGCGGGGAAAAGCTAGTTTCATATAAGGATATATTTCAACTTTCAAGATCTCTAAAGTGACAGAACGTTGATGGCGTAGTGGTCTCTGCTCTGATATCTGTCTCGTTTTAACTCTGTCTTGAATCTGAGCTGAATGAGAGTGCGGTCATTGAAGCCTAACGGTATAAATTGCAAGCAAAAGCCGGTCGTTTGTTTCCCTATGCAGCACGGTTTTTTATCTTTCATAATATGATTAAGTAATATTCAGGTCTCGGGCTCAAGAGCACCATTTTTATTCTATATGATAATATACATACTCGTATACCCCGGCCAACATTTGAAGCTTTAACAGTACTTGGCCCAGTTGCTCTGAAAAAGGCTCATCGCTCGATCGATAACAAGGCATTTGAAAGTCGGCTCCAATTAAAAATTCGGCCAGGTTGGCTCGGAACTTTTCGGTTCAATTCGATAATTTGCGATGTAGGTTAGCCGGTTTCAGCCACTTCATTTTACATACTGTACCGGTCGGTTTCATTAAGGCTGACAGTATCCAAGCGACGCAGGCGGCGCAGTCCGTATTAGACAGGCAGGACAGTCGAAAAAGACATAGGCGATCAGTGTATACTGCGATGCAGTTATGTGACACAGGTGTTGATAGTATACTCTCCTCCTCATTGGTGCTCATTTCTGTTCAGTGGTAAACGTGGATTCGTGGATTTTTAAAAACCTTGTACGCGGACGAAGTCATTGAGAAAAGTTAGTGTACAATAAGTCTTTTTATTCATTCATTAATTTAAAATACTGTTTTTTTAAAGCTTGGCGCTCATTAAAATGTTCGGTTAAACTCGAAACCGTACTCTTCTGGCGGCAAAGGTTACTGGAAATGTTAAAACATATAATAAATAACAATAATTTCGACCCGACCCGGATGTGGTCGCCCAGGGTAACCAGATGTGCGACTTTATTGTACAGCCCCTGACCGCGACGGACAGAAGGACGCGGAAACTTGCGGCAACATTTATGTCAACCCGTTGGTCATTTTTCATAAATATTTCGGCACTAGCTTAGCCCACGACTTCGTTTGCATGGAGCTTTTTAAAATCCGTGAGGAACCCTCTGATTTTCCGGGATAAATAGTAGCCTACGTCACTCTCAAAATCTTTAATTTCTTATTATTCGTGACACTCTTGGCAGAGCGGTCGTGGTCATCACGAAATGACGTTCTTAGCGGGAGATGTGATTCGCCTCATGAGCATTCGCCATCATGGAAGTGCTTCAACTATATCTATGCAAATAATTCACGTCGATCCGTTGCTCGGTAGCTGCGTAAGGACAAACCAACAAACGAATACACTTTCGTACCTACGCTACGAAATCATAACAACTACGCTATGATTTCGTAGCGTAAGCGTAGGCGTAGAGTGTAGCTCCCCGCTACATTTATGACGACGTTACCTCTACGTCTGCGTCTACGATCTCAATGGCTACGCAACTCTTTATATACCAGCGAGCGGCGACACAGAATGAGATGGTGTACAATCTACATCAGCTCAGCTTAACTTCAAAAACACAGAGAAAAGAGAGAGAATTTTTTGGAGCAGTAATAGCAGTAGTAGAATGTATTTTGCAACTAACTAACTTAAACCGAAAAACAAATATAACATCGATCACACACAGAAAATACAACTGGGTGAATATACAATGGTCTGATACCTGCACATCTAATATTCCGATCGGCATTTCGTACTTAAATTGAGAGGCATAATACCATGTAGGTACACGACGTTTATGATAGAAGCAATACCTACTACATATTTGTAACTGTATACTGGAATACGCAGTACTGCGCCTCACGATAGCTCTGGGCGATAGAAATCCATATTCATGAGCATTACCGTTTGACAGGTACAAGCACAAGCGCTAGCGAACTGGGCCTAGGGCTTTGAAATGGTAGCATATCGAACCGATTTGAAAAAGAACGTTCACCTCCAACAGCGACTGTTTTCTTTCATATAATATACCTTTCTTATTTTACAGCCGATATCGAAAACAATCCTGCACTCACCATTTTTGAAACGAATGGCTAAGGTTCATTTAGCTCAGTGTCGGCTCACTAATTGGGTACAGGTCTCCTCTCGAATAAGAATGGTTAGGCTATAGTCTACAACATTAGCCAAATGCCACTATTATATTCTTCAACTGCATAAAATGCTTTTTTTCATGAGCATGCTTTTAATAGATTCCAAAATTGACTGTGGAATTTTACTATGGAACATCACGCCCATTCCGACAAACGAACTTTTTTGAAGCGTAGTTGAGGAATCACGAGCCTATTTGGATTTCTTATTTGCCTATTGTGGAAATCTCACTTTTTTACGACTCAAAATGTTATGGATATGTTAGTGACAACAAAAAACACGGTTAGTACTAAACTACTCTATTCCAGTACCAATAAGCCATGTGTTACAGATTTAGTTTCAGAGCATTTACATTCATAATTGAGGCATAATATTACCTCGAAAAAAAAAGAGAAACCTATACGTGAGAAAAGCAAAAAATATTATATACGGTTAATAACAATATTCATACACGGTTCAAACACATAACATTACACGACCTTCGATATGAGGTCACGTAGAATACATAAAATGAAGCCGTTAAAGCGAGTGATAATTCTATCTCGCGTCTTCACAAAGGTGGAACGTATGAACGTATCGATTTACAGTAGCTATTGACTATCGTTCGCGATAACCCGACAACACATTGGGGGCGCTCATTCGATAGTTTTGCTACTAAAAGGCCTTAACCTTCACTATATACTATCAACTACGATTAGATAATATGCTCACCAAATTTGCGCCTTTTGGGGCTAATATTTCTGCAATGCTAGAGTATAATAAATAGTATGTAGGTTTTCCAAGCAAGAAAATACATAATTTCACTTTTCTCTTTAAAAAAGAGTGAAAAGTGGGTTAGATGAAAAGAAAATATGGCAATGGAGCCTCAGCAGATAATGACTCTAATCTAAAATGATTAAGATTTCAGTTCTTTTTTCGATTGGAGATTATAAGTCTTCTAAGTGCTAATTTTAACATCGCCGAATAAAGATTATATCTTTTATTTAGGATAACAGATCTCTTCTATTTTATTAAAGATACATTACAGACTTTGAATTCGTAAGTAAACAAAACGTTTAAATATTACTCAAACGAAATTGAAAATAAGTCTGGTATAAGCATTATTTCTCGTTTAAGCAGTTGTTCCTAGAAGTCTATTACGAAGTAATAAGCATAAACTAATATGGTACACTATATCGCCATTAAAGCCTATGGCAAAGAGGCATAAATCTCAATCATAATTTGTGTGCGTCAAGCGCGGTCCGGACCAATGATTGATGGGGTCTGCCCGCGCGCTCATTCCAAATTCAAACTGGCCAACCGAAGCGCGGTCGCCTTGCAAAATGGCGGACAATCAATTTACGCGCCTTTATTAAAAATCTATTAGCTACTCCAGTTGACTTCTGACGTTGGATTTATTGTGATTTGATAACTTACATTTTAATTCAACTCAGGGGTTCTATAACTTTTTGTGCCGAGTATGGCCGATTGCAAATCATGTATTTTATTAGTGCAGAAATATTTAGATGCTCAATGGAAGTCAGCATCAGTATTTTTCAACGTTTTAAGTCCTGTTCTAGCTTTAGTCAGATGGATAAAATAGAAAGTCTTCTAACAGTCCATAACCCTTTTTACACAAAGCTGGTAACGCATAAGAGCATCGATCATAATATGAGTGACGCCGATCCCTTTAAAGAGCTTTATTTTATTTGGTAAAACCAAGTTCTTGCGGAATTAAAAAGAGAACTAACTCGACGCGAACGAAGTGGTGAATGCTAAATAAAAGGAACGTGTTTATTCCAAAAAATACACATTAAATACACACTAGATATTATTACATATTATATTATATAATTTTACATATCCCCATTTAATCCCCACTTAATATATAAATGCAAAAGTTGGTTTGTTGGTTTATCTTTCAATAACGTTGCAACAGAGTTATCGACGTGATTTTTTGCACGAATATAGTTGAGGACCTGGAGAATGACGTAGGCAACTTTTTATCCCGGAAAATCAAAGAGTTCCCGCGGGATTTTAAAAACTAAATCCACGCGGATGAAGTTTCGAGCATCAGCTAGTTCTAAATAAAAGTCACAATAACGTGGTCTTATCGCTAAAGAGCGATACCTACCTTGCTTCCAGACATGGCACCTTATGGTTGGGGTATTTAGAGCGTTAAGATAAGTATTGTAAAGGTATAGTCTCTAGGTACAAGGCTCTACAGCTGTCAAAGTCGTGAACTAATAAATAAGCTGTTTCAAGCGTAACTCTTTGGGTGCAGAGTTGCAGCACTAGTCTGTATGAATTGGATATTACTTGTTTGTTTCACGAAAGTTTGCCTCACTGTATATTAATAACATTTCTGTCTTACTTCAACACCTTCAAAGAGGAACTTACTTGAAGTGTTTTTATTTAAATGTGTTTTTCTTATCTAATATAAATGTAAACTATTATGAAATATCACCGACTTCAGGTGGCACTACAAAGTTTAATATTTAAGCTTTTTTTGTAGCGTATGTTGAAATCGTTAGGAAAACAAACGATTTAGTAACTACAATTGTAGTAATTAAAAACTACAATTCTGAGGATCAAAAATTAAAGAGTTCCCGCGGGACTTAAAAAACCTTAATCAACGCGGATGAAGTCGCGGGCATCATCAAGTATAAAATGTAATTAGTCCAAGAGCTAATACCAGTATATTAAGTTAAAAATAAGCCGGGCAATTAAGATACACTTTGTTTCAGTAAATGAAAGCAATAGTGTTTTATTTCGCTTCGAAGCTGAAGTGACACTGGCTTAGTGTCAGAACAGCACAATAAAATGGATAAATACTCTCGTAACAAGAGGGCTTAGAAGCAATCCTGTTTTTAAATTAAAGACCTTTTTATCACTGACAGGCTTGCGAAGACGAAGAGATTTTCAAAATAATGAAAGAGACAAAATTATTATAAATCTAAACAACCAGTACCATCCCAAGGTGGCTCATGACCCAAAACCATATCTAGAAACCCGAGTTAAGGCTTAATATAAAAAACCGCATCAAAATATCTGCTATCCTAAAGTTAAAATGTCGTTAACTACCAAAACGCGAGAATGCAAAAAGCAGGAATTTATAAAGAAATGACGCCATTTGGTAACAGCTAATAAACGACGTTTTTCATATTGCTATATAAAAAACTACAGCAGTAAGGAGAATACCAATTAAATGGATCATAACATACATAAGAATATGGTATATGATATTGATATTGCTGTCTCTATCAATCGTGTAACATGCCTGCTAGTGCAAACGAGACTGCATTAATTTCATAAGATTTCCGTTAAACACAGCTACAGATATGTTGATATGTTTCTAGAGCATATCTATATTATTACATTGACGTGAGATGGAGTTTCCATACAAACGAATGTTGATTCAAACCAACATTCGTTTGTATGGTTTGGCAATATGGTTCGGATAGCGCTAAAAAAAGGAGATTCCCCTTTGTTGTAAAATTAATAAGGTTCCTTCCAAAACGCCTTATTATTTAAAGGATCTATTTTCAATGGGAATAGGCTGTCAGAGCTATGAACAATCTATTAATAAATTAAAGCCAGCCCCCTCGGGAGTTCTTGCCTTCGACCAAAATATTCAGGCATAGCTAACCCATTAGATAAATAACAATTTCGTAAATAAAATGTTTCACTTCGTATTCTCTAGAGACAGACGCAGTGTAGGTTCATAAAAGAAGCCTAGGCTAACGAACTTCGTGGTGTAGTCGTAACCGCTTATAACTGGGAAATCTCGGATACGATTCCAGGCAGGGGCGATTTAGAATTTTTTAAATTTCTGAACTGTCTGTGTCTGATCTTGTTTAAGGCTTTGGCACTGGCTACCTACTTACCATAATATGCGTTCCAGTACGATGGCGCGAAGAAACCGATTAGGGGTATGGATTTAATTTACACTGTGTTATATCACCTTCAAAGTTAGCCCGCTACCATTTTAGACTGCGTCATTAGTAGCACATCCCATTAGGGTGAGATCTGGAATCAGTCAAGTCAAAATCGAATAAAAAAACGTATTTAATATCTTTTCAAAGTATAAAAGCCATTCTGAATTTGACTAATATCCGACTCGCCCGGCCACTCCAAATAAACGTAAAGCTTGTGTTGAATGAAAAAAAAGATACCGGCCGAATTGACAACCTCCTCCTTTTTGGAAGTCGGTTAAAAAGGGGATTGAACCGTGACCTTTCAGTTTTCAGTCTGCAATTGTAAAAATTGGGCTATAATATTCAGTCTTACGTCTTACAGTCCAATAACTGTCCTTAGTTTATTCATCTCATGGACTGTAAATCTACTATATAAAAATAAGTCGGGTTTTCCTTCCTGACGCTATAACTCCACGAACCGATTTCCACGGTTTTGCATTCGTTGGAAAGGTCTCGGACTCCGTGGGGTTTATAGCAAAGAAAATTCAAGAAAAATTTCAACAGAAAAGCGGGATCAACAGAAAAGCATCTGGTGGCGAAACGGAGTTCGCCGGGTTTGCTAGTGAGATATAGAAATTAATAATAAGTAGAAGTTTAAGTTAAAATAATGCTACTTATTAGCCTACAGGCTAGATAGTAGTATAAAATGAAGCCACAGTTACATAATGGTGCTTTATGGTAGGAAAGAAAATGTATTTTTTTGTTTGCTTATTTACGAATCAGCCCGACTTTGTACTTACTGTCAATTGATTTTGGTCCCTTATTTCCCGAATTAGCCTTTTGAATAAACATTCGTTCCCGACTCCCAGTTTTTCTAATTAAGAGCGGGATTATGACCTGTCAGGGCTGTCCGTTTGACCTCCAACGCGGATTATGTGAATATTCCGCTCGGAATATTATTTCCATTTCGACGAACGACGCCGACGATTGTAATTTATTTTACATGAATTATTACAATAACTTTACAAAAATTACAATAAATTAATATTTTATTAATTAATATCCTGTACATATTTAGTAATTATGCTAATTAACCCTGAAAAACAGAGTTTCGGCGAGGTTTCAAAAACTTAACTTCACGCAGACGAAATCGATGGAAGATGCACTTGCGCGAAAATGAAAAAAATAAATACGCCTATTAAATGGTTGATGTTATATTTAATTATAAACTTAGTGAAGAAAAGTAATACTCCATTTTTTTGGTTTTTCTTTAATGTCTCTTTTTAAAACTTCGTGACATAACATAATAAAATATTTACGAAATAGTTTTATCACTAAAAAGATTTTACTACAACAAACATCACTGAGATTTTTTGTTCTTCTGACAAGAAATTCTCAGAACTAGCCCGAAGTCAGGAAGTGGTTAGGCGGTGTGTCGCTCCCATGCTTTAGAGAGCACGTAAAGCCTTTGGTCCTGCGCCTGATATCTCTCCAGCCATGTCAAATCGACATCCCATCAGACTATAAGAGTGAGGGAATAGTGAGTGTGCTTGTGCACTATAATATATCCCACACAGATAGTTTATCTCTGTGGAAATTGACCACCACTGCTGAAATCGGTTAGGAGCATTTATTTTATCATTTGCGTTAAACAATAATTAAATTAATAAACTGCTTCGTCAGTTGCCACGTTGCCACTCTTCATTTGATAAAAACAGTTATTGGATATTCATTTATATTTAGTTATTTATTACATTCATACTGACGAAGCATTGAACATTCATTATTTTAATTAAAAAAATATTCACTGCATATTTATTTCAGCGTAAAGAGACTTGTTTATTTTTAATGGGTTAACGACGTATAAAGTCTACTTAAATTGCGTTCAGTGCAATATTAAATAAGATACGGGAGTTGAAATTAATAATGTTGAATTCTACTTTTTAATTTAGTACGTTTATCTCACGAAGTAACGGGCGCTTTGCTTGTGGTTACGTCGTGTACATGCACATTGTGTAAGTGTGCGTGCCTGTTAGGAGCGGTCAGGTGCGAGCAAGTTCTCGCTCACACTTATACAGATACGACACACATAACCATGAACCAGGTGCCCTCGTGAATTGAAAGAACTATACAAGAACTTTTGATGAAGAATAAAAAATCTTGAAACTTAGCACGTTTCACGAAATGCCCAACTTTTTTTTATCGTTCATCTCAATCTATGAGCGGCCCAGTTCTGGGCATAAATTTCCTCTTGAATGAGACGGGTTTAGCGAAAGTGTGTTTGTTTGTTGGTTTGTCATTCGATAACGCTGCAACAGAGCTACGTTTCGACGTTATTTTTTGCATGAGTATAGTTGAGGACCTGGAGAGTGACATAGGCTACTTTTTATCCCGGAAAATGAAAGAGTTACCGCGAGATTTTAAAAACTAAATCCACGCGGACGAAGCCGCGGGCAAAAGCTTGTTTAATACAAAACATAAGTCCGTAAAACCTCACATGATGACCTATTTACATCCCAAAATTAATTTAATCTTGTTCACGGATAATGTATTTTCTGTCCGTCAGTCTAAAGAGTGGGAGCGATCAGTGGATTTAATTTATCATAAAATTGAGTAGCTGACAGCCGCAGGATTAAGGAAACGCGTTCGTGATGATAGGAAGATCCATTTGGTATAAGTGATAAGCAAATTGCGCGGAACTTTGGCTGCGTAATGGAAATGTGACGTGGGTGCTTGCTGTTCTCTGAGTAAGGCTATGTTCACATGTAACGCGCGTTAACGCGCGTCAACGCGCGATCAAATTTGAAGAGAGTTCAGATGATGAGCGCTAATGCGCGTTGCGAGAGTACTCGTCAGTCTAGTTCGGTAGAACGTAGAAAATGGACGTGGAAGAGGCTATTATTTTGTGGTTATATTATAAAGAAAAATATAGAAACCAGAAAACGTACACATTGGGTTCATCCAATTTTGAAAATTCCGAACCTATATTCCAAATTGCTGGCCTTTTTTCTACTTCATCGATTAGTAAGTCGATGTCAATATCTTCAATTTCACTCATTTTAAATGCGAAAACAAAATATAATTACGAAAATTAACAAAATTACATGCGATCGCGATGAAAGCGCGCGCTCA
The DNA here is from genome assembly GCA_038048805.1 of Hipparchia sbordonii. NCBI lineage: Eukaryota > Metazoa > Arthropoda > Insecta > Lepidoptera > Nymphalidae > Hipparchia > Hipparchia sbordonii. The sequence continues at coordinate 4,982,228 of CM076113.1, forward strand.
ACTGAACAGCAAACGGACATTACATTAATATCAAAGCGCGAGTCAACGCGCGATTGTCTGCGTCTAGAAACTTTTTCTTTGAGCGCCGCGTTGACGCTCGCTGACGCGCGTTAACGCGCGCGCATGTGAACGGTTGCTAGGTATATATTAGGATGTCTAAGCGCGCGATTTGAAAACGCGCGTCGCAATTCAGCCATCTGAACATAGCCTAATCGTTTCAGTACTTTCTACTACTATCCTACTATTCTTATAAATGCGAAAGTTTGTGAGGATGGATGGATAGATGGATGCATGGATGGATGGATGGGTGGATGGATGGATGGATGGGTGGATGGATGGATGAATGCATGAATGGATGTTTGTTACTCCTGTGTTGGATGTGTGCTACAATTTCAATAAATAATTTATCCTTTAATCCTCTATTTTTTTCAATCGACAGAGGAAGCGTACAAATGAATCCATGATTACCTTCAAATCTTCAAGGATCATGCTTTTGGAGTACTTTCCACCTAAACTGTGGGGATTTAGGATCTGTTGAGTACGAATTGATATTGTAAGTACTAAAATACATCAAGGAACTCCAAGTTTTAGCTCTTCAATTCTGATGCTGCCGGGTACTACCCACCTAAACTGTGGGGATTTAGGAATTATGGATTGTTAATTGGTACTACAAATATAGTATAAACTACATTATTAGCGAGTATTGGAGGCAGGGAAGCAAGGAAGTACGGCCAAGCTACACTAAAAAGCTTAAAATAAAAATTCTTTTCAAAAAACAAACTTAAAATTCCACTACAAAGTATAAAAATAATTTTAGTTTGTACACGTTTGGTGAAGTCGGGCGGGCCTAAATAGAAACAATATAATAATATAAAAAAATATTTTAAAAAAACCGACTTCAAACGCCACTTAAAAGTATAAAATAATTTTAGTTTGTACACGTATGTTGAAGTCGGGCCAGCGTCGCGCACCGGTTTCATCGTTTCTATTTAGGCCCGTCCGTCTCACGGGCTAATTCAACAAGTATACCGGCCTAATAGTATTTACGATTTAATAATTTTGTACACGTATATTGAAGTCGGACGGGCTTAAAATATAGAAACGATGGTACCATTGCGCAACGCTGGCCCGACTTCAACATACGTGTACAAACTAAAATTATTTTATACTTTTAAGTGGCGTTTGAAGTCGGTTTTTTTAAAATATTTTTTTATATTATTATTTTAAGCTTTTTAGTGTAGCTTCATGGGACCAATTCACTAGACCATTTGTTTTGCTCCTTAAAAAAGTATTGAAATATATTATTCCAAATAGAAATTTAGCATATGTATGTATGCTATGAAGTTTGCATGGTTAAAATCCTACACACACTCTGATCACGAGCGATTTGCTCTTATTCAATGAGGAGTTCCATCCTATATCTCCGAAGATATTCATCAGGTCTTCGCCAAACTTAAATGGGACCAACCTGACGATATGCCCTTTTAAATTAAAAAAAATTATTGAAATCGGTTCAGATTTGACAGTTATAGAGTAACATCGTCAAAAATTCGGTTAAAAAAAAATTATATTGAAATGCCGAATAGAAAAGCATTATGTATGTATGCTATGAAGTTTGCATGGTTAAAATCCTACACACACTCTGATCACGAGCGATTTGCTCTTATTCATTGAGGAGTTTCGTCCTCCATCTCCGAAGATATTCATCAGATCTTCACCAAATTTAAATGGGACCAACCTGACGATACGTCCTTTCAAATAAAAAAAAAATTATTAAAATCGGTTCAGATTTGACGGAGTTATGGAGTAACATCGCCAAAAAATAATAAAAAAAAAATAAAAAAAAAAAAAAAAAAAAACATACGCGTCGAATTGAGAACCTCCTCTTTTTTTGAAGTCGGTTAAAAAACATACGCGTCGAATTGAGAACCTCCTCTTTTTTTGAAGTCGGTTAAAAACTGATGTGCGATGCTCGCCTTCTGGTGATACGTCATGGGGGACACGTTTGTTGAACTTGAGCGAGCATCGCGCATCGGTTTCATCATTTCTATTTAAGCCCGCCCGACTTCAACAAACGTCTCTTTCGCGTGTTATCAGATTAAAGAGAGCGTCGCGCATCAGTTTTATCGATTCTATTTTAACGAGAGAGAATTTCGCTAACTTTTTTATACAGTGAAACTATTACGAAAATATTACAAGAGTAAAACAGACAGATAGATGGATAAAGTTTTAACTAAAAATGTTTCGTACTTTTGAACTTAGTTTTTGCAATCGTTGGAAAAATTGCAATAGTTTTAGGCACGATTATGACTACGTACTTTATATGTATAGAGTCTGTCGCTGCATGGTCTTACTCATTGAGGTCTAACATTAAACTCAGGATTATTGAAAATAAGTTAATTTTTTATTTAAAAAAAAACTTAAAATGCTTTAAGCATTTAATGTGAGCATATTATTCCATAACATTCACCAGACGGTCATTTTTGTTCACATGAAATTCTATGAGCATTTGATGAGACCAAAAATGACCCATATTTCTTTGCATTCATCACGGGGTCATTTTTGTCCACATGAAGTGTTATTTAAGCACTTGATGTATAAGAACAAAATGGCCCATATTTCATGCGAAATGTACAATGTTTACAGATATGTAGGGCAATTTAAATAGCGTTTTCCGCACATCGTTTATTAATTACGCGTATTCATTTCGCGGGGCTAACGAGACGGCAAATTCTAAAAAAACAGGCGACCTCGACGAGGGTCGGACAGGTACACTTAGCAGCATGTTCCAATTCGTATACATTGCGACTTTAATACCATTGACGTAGAGTCGAAATTAAAGTACGCGTGAATTTTAGGGATGGGGTACAATTAAAAAGCGGAATGTAAGCCGGGGATTAACTGACCTAGAAATAATGAGGCGAATCGCTGAATAATAAAGTAATGTTGCATATTTCACTCTCATACTTTGTTTTGTGAAACGCTAATGATTTTTCTTTAATCAACGCGCTTTCAGAATGAGAGTTGTTTTTTGTTGCTATGCTATATATAAGATTTTAAATAAGATTTTGTGAGATTAAAGCATCAATCTATAGATTAAATGTATGTAGTCAAAACAGTAAGTGCCAATTTCCCCATCGCTGAATAACTTTTAACCAATGAACAAATTTGACATTTTGACAGATTTTTAGTACAAAAATTGTTAGAATGTCAAATTTAATTCTCCATCCTCAGTTAAGTGTGACTCGGCGATTGTAAAATTGCCACTAAGTAAGACTGTATTTGCATTGAAGAAAATAATGTTTACGAGTAGATAGTAGAGAAAAGCGACTAATAATTGTTTGTTTCAAATGTAATTTGAGCGTAATTGGGTAAAATAAGACCTTATTTCAAAAATAATCGGCTCGCGAAAAAAAAAGAAAAGACCAAAGTTATCTTAATCTAAATTTTTAGAAAACTGGCTAGCTTAGTTCGTAAAAAAGTTAAATTCATTCGCAGACGAAACCGTGGTCATCAAGTAAGTTAATGTATATACGTAATTCAAGTTATTCTAACTAATGGTAACTTTCTTTAACCTTCTCGCAATAAAAAAAAAACTAAATCTGAAACTAGAACCGCTCGGGTTTGTTAACTTTAGACTTAGAACCGTTTATTCTGGCCGAGTTAAACCATTAGTTTCCGGATTCTAAGTCGTAACTTAACTTCTCTGTGACTTCACAATAAAATAGCGCCTTAGAATTTTAATTAATTAAGCGTTTTCGAGGTTGATCACTTAATTAAACTTGGGTTTTTCGCTACATGCGGGAGTTGCACTTCTTGGTGATCTGAGTCGTAAGTTTGTAGAGTATTATAACAAGAAGTGCCTGTTATGTTATATTTATTATGCTATATTTATTATTATTATTTGGGTAAATAAACAACGTCACAGTATATTATGTACCTATCTTACTTTAAAAGTCACAGTAAGAAAATGTAAAAATAATAAAAAAGAAAACGTAATGATAAAACTAAGAATAAAGTAGGTATATCTTACTTTAATCTTAGTTTTATCATTACGTTTTCTTTTTTTCATACGATGGCCCTTGACTACGATCTCACTTGCTGGTAAGTGACAATGCAATCTAAGATGGTAGCGGGTTAACCTGAAAGGTGGTACGGCAGGTTTAAGTTCAAGGTAGTAATACTATTTTTATGGTTTTTAGTAAAGTAATCGGTTTGCACACTCCATCGTACCGGAACGCTAAATATCCTGGCGGAACGTCTTACCAGGACGTACCATACGGTAGTAATAATATAATTAGCCAAGACCAAAATACAATTATCCCTACTTCCCTACATAATTATAAATGCGAAAGTGTGTTTCTTTGTTGGTTTGTCCATCAATGACACCGCACCAGAGTTACGAATTGACGTGATTTTTTGGATGGGTATGCATGGTTTTGCATGGTTTTACGAATTGACGTGATTTTTTGGATGGGTATGCATGGTTTTGCATGGTTTTTTACAAGTTGATGATTTCGCCACCTGGAAAGTGACATGAGGTCCTTCTTATCCCGGAAAATCTAAGAATTTTAATAACTAACTCCATACAGGCGAAGCAACGGGCATCAGCTAGTAAATATAATACTAACCCGATTTGACTAGTTCTAGAAATAAAATAACTAAATCATGAACAAGAACAGTTTCAGCGTGTTAACAGTTTGATATCGTTTACTTTATCCAAGTTACATAATAATTCTTAGAACTACCAATGCTTACTTTAACTTCTTTACTATGGATTGAAGTCATAATGTAAAAGTTATATTTATAACCGTTAAACACAGCCAAGAACAGAGTTTAAAAAATGTAACTCGTCTTTTTTTTAACCATTCCTGTATTAGAGTGAACAACACAACAAATAAAATGTATTAAAAAAAAAGACGTGTGGCACTCGGGGACTGCCGCGGTAAAGCTATTGCATAGCATTTTTTATCAACGCCATCTAGCGGTAAGAGGAGTCCCGTGTCAGGTTATTTTCGTTACGGAATTTCTGGATTCGGTCTCCACGCTGGCCCGCGATAGAAGCTATGCAATAGCTTAAAAATCAGTCAAGCGGCAAGCTGTTTTAGATTTTTAGATATATATACCTATATAGATGTGGTCATAGATATACATAGATATAAGTAGATACAGATAATTCATTCGCAGAGTAATTGAAAGAGGGCGACCCATGTACAGCGGCAGCTTTGATGTGTCATGTTGATGTTTTATTAAACTGCCCAACTTGTGATAAATAATAATGTTATTGGCAGCTGAGAACAGGGTCAACAGAGAGAGAATAGGGAAAATGTGTAGAAAGAAGTCTGACCCAATACTTAAGATTGTAATTAAGAGATAAAACGGATTGCAAACTTAAGTGTTGGACATATATATATACTTGTACAATGTACATAGATAGTATTTGGGAATCGTACTAACCAAAGTTAAGTAGGTCAATAAAAGAACGTTACGATAACTAATGGTTTGATATACCCAGCCTTAAATATATATTTTTATTTATATGGGTAAGTAAGGAACATACCTACCCATACAAAATTTTGCACATGTACTTTGCTATTGCTGTTACCTATTACATCCAAAATTGGTAAAGATTTTCGAAATGACTAATTTTGGGCTCAAAGAATAAAAAACATCTCTCTGATGCCAAATATAATGCCAAAAATATAGCGCCAGCAGTACACATTAGTATTTGGCACGAGAGAGTTGCGTTTCCATTCCAATCCAGAATTAGCAATTTCGGAGCTTGTACCATTAGTTGTTGACAAACCAAAAACGAAATTTTGTATGGAGAGTGTATGGAGCTACTGAATCACGACGTCATGTTGCAATAGCGCTCTCTTTTCCTAACAGGAAACTTAAAAGCTCAATATTTTCGAGACTAGTTGAGATATAAAAAAAATAAAAATGCCATTGTGTTATAATTTTTTTTTTTTCAATAATATGAGTATACATTACTAATATATACTCACTAATATTACAATCTAGCCTAATAATCTGGCTAATGAGCAATATTAACCTAAACTTATAAAATATCTTATATACTAAGAAGTAGTCCACTGACGTATTTTAGTCTTCCTTTACCAATTGAAGACACTTTTTTCTTGTGTTCTTTGAGGCAGCTTTTACACTACACTATCACTAGTCACTAATCAAAAACTAGTTGTTCATGTGGTTTTGTCCTTTTGAGTCTCCTCACTAACTACGTTACGTCGAGCAGCTGGATTGCCTCAACGTTAACGTGATAATGAAGCCGATGTTAGTGGGCTTCAGCAAATTTAGAAATTGTTTTAGAAAGTGTTATAATATTAATAATCGAATTGAAGTATATAAAAAAGAGTTTAGTCAAATACCCAATTATAATACTAAATTAGTTGAAAAAATTTATTTAAATAATGATAAAGTCCAACGTCGTTCTAAAACTCGGTTAAGTGCCACTCCGGCTTGTTCTCAAGGAGGCTAACTTTCTACAATAAGAAAACCGATAGAGTAACAAGTCGGAAAATTTCCCCGCTCGTTTTAACCACAGCTACTGGAATCAAGTCTGCAATAGAGACTTGAAAATTTTTAGTTTGTTATTCGAGAATGGTATAGCAGAACTAAATAATTTTAGAGGATACGCTGTGCGACTTCGGATTCTACCGGATTTTAAGTTTTAAACCAAAACGTATTCTACTGGCACCACTGACCTCTATCTTTGATCTATGATTAAAACTGGACTTGTTGCTGTGATTTCTTTTTTGGACTGACTTGATTGACGCCATTTTAGATTTAATTGACGCCATCTTGGCGCTGTAAGCATACGAGTGTCTCTGGAACTAATAATATTGCAAATGGCACACCAAACTCTATAATTAATATAACCAACCTCTTTATTTAATCTAGGATTTGATCATAGATTAATTGGATTAATTGGATGGATGTCGGTGTGCCATTTGCAAAGTTATTAGTTCCAGTGACACTCGTATGTCAAATGTGGCGCTTGAAATTTCCATAATTTTATGCTGTCATTTCTATACGAACAGCAAGTCCAGTGTTACTCATAGGTTAAAGATAGTGGTCAGTGACTGGCATAGATTCCATTTTTTACTGACGACTGTCTATTCTTATTTTAACCATAATATTAATGCACAAAACATTGTGGTTAGATGAGTTGTATGTACGCAATCTCTAAACTAAGGTAAATTGACAGTCCTATCTAGTAGTAGGGCTATTTTTTTCCGCAGGGATAAATAAGAAAGGGATAGCACGAGATTTAGACTTTATCAAGAGTATTCATTATGGATAATTTTAAAGTAATGTAAAAAAAGCGGAAAGCTTGTGCTAGAAGTGGGTACGACAATAGTGCAACAGGTGGAGTTTGAACCTGCGACCTTTCAGTTTTCAGTCCACACCTTTAACCGTTGGGCTATTGAGGCTTTTAAACAATAGATGTCTGACAACTATGTGCAAACAGCTTACACTATACATCACTGGTAGATAGGTACCTACTATAGTTATTAATTTAAACTTAGTAGCATAATTATATGCTTAATACACGTCGGTCACAGGTGCAACGATATTGAGTTTAGTGTATTAATGTCAGACATGATATTATGCAAATCAGTGCGCGAGCTAGCAAGTTTTGGAAATTAGGTTTAGCGTCATCCAACACTATTAAAGTTGGATATAGTTGCTTGTAACTACATGAAGGTAGTGCAACTAGGACGATATATTTTGTTGTTTGACTTCAATCTACTTTTTTTTCTATTCGATGACAAGTTAGTCCTTGACTGCGATCTCGCCTGATGGTAAGTAACGATGCAGTCTAAGATAGTAGCGGACTAACTTGTTAGGGGTATGGCAGTGTACATTCAACTGAAATCCCTAATCTGTTTCTACATGTCATCGTGCCGGAACGCCGAATCGCTTGGCGGCACGTCTTTGACGGTAGTGTGGTAACTAGCAACGGTCAAAGCCTCCCATCAGACCAGACCAGTAGCCTAAGCATGAATATTTTAACTTTCGAATAGTAGTGAAGTTAACGTCAAAATTTCTTTCTTTGCCTTTACTATTCGAAAGTTCACCACTGCGCTATGGATGTTGTCAAATAATAAGATTAAATATCAGCTATATTCAACCTTGTTGTGAATACGATTTTGTCCGAACCATGCTCTTTGATGCATGCGCAAGCTCCCTCCACAAGTGTATGGTTGCTGATTGACGGATTAGTACTTAATTGCGGTATTGAATGATACCATCGAAATTGAAAGGGGACACAGCTGTCAGTTGCAGAAAACTTACAAACTATAATATTACTACTTCGTCTGCTTGAATTTAGTTAGAAGCCTAAGTATGAATGAAACCTGATAATGATCAAACTTACTAGGTAGGTGGTCTGTCTGGAGGGAGACTTTGGCCATGGCTAGCTACCACTCTACCGTCAAAGACGTGCCAATCGATTTAACGTTCAGCCATGATGGCCTGCAGAGAGAGATTAGGGTATGGGTTGAATCTACACTGCCGTATGCAATAGGTATCTCTTCCAAGTTAGTCCGCTACCATCTTAGACTGCATCGTCCTTTACCATCAGGTGAGATCGCAGTCAAGGACTATCTTGTCATCGAATAAAAAGAAATTGGGATTTTATTCATCAGGTACCTAATTGTCATGTAGGCATTGTAGGTATTGAGTCAATAATTAAGTTACTAAACTTACTTATACCGAATAATTTAAACATCTCCAGTTTTATTATATTATTAGTTATATTAGCTTTGTGAAAATACTGTATTTACAAATAAAATTGGGGTTATTTTTCAGATGTCTAGAGGACATGAAAAATATGTAATAAATATTAATCATACGAAATTAAAAAGTAATATACTACTGAAGATGCTACATCAAAAAAGCCATTTGGGCGTTGAACATCAAAATTAAATCCAAAAAACGGATCCCTAGCCATAATCCTTATCAAATTGCGGGATAGAAGCGTTCAATTATTCAATCCGCTCCACAAAATGGCGGCTGCGCTGATACGTGACAAATAAAGCAATAATATCGCACTACATTATGGCCTTAGACATAATCTTGACCGATAAGCAGCGCACGGAGCCATTACATTTATTGTTAAGCTGCGGGGGTGCGATATACGGCAAACAAGTGACAGAAACGCCCTAATGCATTATACGTATAAGACATATACATTATACACTATACACATTGTTATTCAATTTCCTTAAGTGGGTATCACTTATGTAAGAAAAAGAATGATGACATTTAACATCTCACTGTCTTACTAATACGTTTTTTTTGGCAAAGGTTGAGTAGGTAGCCTGCTTTAATAGTGTCACTATTTCTCCCATTGTAAAAATAAGGTCACTATTTCATTCAGCTTCAGAGTTCAGAGGCATTTCTTGGATTCAACCAGAATGTTGAGTTTTTTGTCTGAATATTTTAAAGTCAAGTATACCATACCAAAAATGATGTTCATTCTGTAAACTATCGAAAGCTGTTACACGAGACTGTAGTCCAAAGCAGTCACTACTGCGCCATTGAGGTTATTAGAAAGTTACATCAACATAAAATCATCTAAGTGTCAACGAAATGCGATATTCGAGGGACGCGAATTAGGTATAAGTGCAGAAAGGATTTCGTATGCGTCGGTATACATCAATACGAGGCACTTAGTCCGGCGTTAGAGGATACTTTATTGCGGCAATAAAGCTTATTTATAAAGCCTGGGGACGCTTGATGACATATCGTTATATAAAGGCTCTGTAAAGGTATACAGGGACATTAAGGTTTACGCTTAACTTTACCGCTATAATATATTAGTTAGAGCACAAAGCTACCTACGAGTAGCTTTTACTTTCAAAGTTTGCGGTACAATGTTATGGAAGTTATTGAATAAAGTTTTTTTTAAATAGGTACTTATATAGACGAGCTTTTGGCTGCGATCACATCTAATGGTAAGTGAAGATGCAGCCTAAAATACAGCACACTTACTATAAAATGCCGTTTCACTCTTGATTTGAAAGCCTGTAACCTGTAACGTACCTGTAATAAAAGAAAAGATTATATTAATTAACCGACTTCCTAAAAGGAGGAGGTTATCAATTCGGCCGGTATCTTTTTTTTATTATGAAAATTGGGTGTTAAAAAATCATCATCCTTATTAATATAACTGCGAAAGCGTTTTTGTTTGTTGGTTTGCCCTTTAATCTCGCAGCAATAGACAAACGGATCGACATGATTTTTTTTTTTAATATATAGACCAGCTCTTGACTGCGATCTCACCTCATGGTAAGTGAAGATGATGCAGCCTAAGATGGGGCGCGCTTGCCTATTCACTCTTGATTTAAAGACACCCACATTATATTGTATGGGTAAAGTTGTGGACCTGGAGAGTGACTTCTTATTCCGAAACTCAATGGATTTCCGCAGGATTTTAAAAACCTATCTCTACATGGACGAAGTCGCGGCCAAAAGCTAGTTGTATATAAATAAGTTATACAATGCATTTATGTCTGCGTAAAGGTCTCTTCATCGAGTTTGCCCGAGGCAGTTCGTCGTAAAATGAATCAAAAATTAATTTAATGTTTCTTTCTTGCGGCGTTTTTATTTCAGTCTATTAGCGCTGAGTGGTTTTTCTTTGATGTTAATATGATGGATTTTAAGATCTGGACAAATAAAACGCGTGACGAGAGCAGCACGGCAGAATGTCAGACATTGTCTTCGTATTATAGTAGTATAGTAGTTCGTAGTATTTACTGTACGCATGTAAAGCCGAATTTACACTGCGTTTGTGGCATGAAATTAGTTTCATGACATTGATTTCATTGCAATTTCATGCATTGAATTAGAAGTTTACACGTGAAATTGTTGATAAAATTAATGTCATTAACCTAATTTCATGCCACTAATTTCGCAGTGTAAATTCGGCTTAAGATTTTTAATACAGGGCACTCTATGAACCACTTTACACAGCGAAGTTCAATAATCACTGTATAGATCGGCTGTTATAATTATGTTATTGTACCAAGTGCTCCAAAATACCGGGCAAGTAGTACCTACTGGAGTACTACTTGCCCGGTATTTTGGAGACAATTTACTGTACCGGACAAAATACCGGGCAAGTAGTACCTACAGTAGGTACTACTTACCCGGTATTTTGGAGCATAAGTATTTTTATAAAGACTTAATTCCTTGAAAGGTACAAAAGCTTTTTTACTTACTGTTTAGGTACTTTGCATGCATAGATTTAAGATATTATGTGTATTATTTTTATTATCTTTTTCTTGTGTGCAATGAAGTTTTCTATCTATCTGAGTAATACTTTAATGAAACAAGTTTTATGCAATAATAAATAATTCAATCAGAAAACCATTATTCAGAATTCAGATCTCGTTTCTTACTCGTACCTACAATAGTTCGAAAGACGCTTCAACAAGAAGTAGAGAACTAAAGTTAAAATAGCGATTAATTCGAGTGTGCTATCGTTAATTAAGATAATCCGAACATTGTGGCAAGTTGGCAAAGGAATTCTTACGTGCAATGAACACTGCGTTTCAAAGTTTTGTAAAGAAATTAGCTTTTACCTGTAACTCTGTTCGTGCAGAACTTCCACTTCCTTTACCATTCTTTCCTTAATTTTGTATTTGTGACCAGCTTTTAGGGTCAGCTCACACCGAGACGCTTTGTCGATAGCGATATCAATAATATAAAACCTCTCGCTATCGACAAAAGTACGAGCATCGTCGCGTCGCGTCGCCTCTCGAAGTGTCAATACACTTATTCTTAAGCCTCAATAGTCCAACGGTTTGTTTTTTTAAATGTCTCTTCTTTTGAGACTTATTCCTCCGATATTATGTCATAGGTTAAAGGAGCGAACTCAAAACTCAAAGGTCGCAGGTTCGAATCCCACCCGTTGCACTATTATCGTACCCAAGCTCCTAATACAAGCTTTCCACTTATTTTTAGGGGATAGGAGCATATTAGTCAACTTCAGCTTGGCTAATATTCTTTAAAAAATCTCGCTCTCCCATCTAATAAAAGTAATCCGAAATGGTGCTTCCTGTTCAAAACTACCTAATATAGATTTTTTAGATTTTTCAACTGTAGGTACTTGGCAAGAAAGCAGATACTGGAGTAAGCCTGGACAAACGTTAGAAAGAAGAAGAGATTTTTGAACCGTTCATTTGAGCTTTCCCTATATTTTTTTAAACCACCCCTGAATGAGAGTGAACAAAACAAAAAAAAAATCAAATCGGTCAAGCCGTTTTTGAGTTTTAGACCGTTTTAACCAACTACGAAAAAGGCAGCGCCTAACTAGGCAACGGCTAAATTAAGCAGATGCCTAAGTCCCTAACCTTAGGCGGCGCCTCAGGGTTGGTGAAACGTTTTTTTTTTTCTAGACATTTTATATCACGACTGTAAGAAACAGCTTGTCTGCCATTGTAACAAAAATAATCCTAAGTAGTAAACAGATGATTACAATATACTTAGTTGAATAAAGTCGATAAGCCTTCATAAGTTAAGATCCATTGGTGCACACATCGAGAAGTCGCCAAGTTTTGACATGTCCTCGGGAGAACTTCGACCAACTTTTACATTAGGGCTGTCGTTTTGCCGGACTTTGTTCACTGTTCGGGTGGAATCTGCCGCAATGACTGGAACAAATCTCCGAACCAAATGTCATAAAAATGTCGCTTCTTTGTTTTTATTATTTCAATCAAGAGCTAGCTTGTAGAAGAATCCTTACTAATAGGTATTATAAATGCGAAAGTGTGTTTGTTTGTTGGTTTGTCCTTCAATAACGCTGCAACAGAGCTACGGATAGACGTGATTTTTGCATGGGTATAGTTGAGGACCTGGAGAGCTACTTTTTACCCTTTTTGTTCAATTCATTGACAAGATAGTCCTTGACTGCGATCTCATCTGATGGTAAGTGATGATGCAGTCTGAGATGGTAGCGGGCTAACTGGGAAGGGGTATGGCAATGTATATTCAACCCATACCCCTAATCGGTTTCTACTCGCCATCGTGCCGGAACGCTAAATCGCTTGGCGGCACGTTTTTGACGGTAGGGTAACAAGCCACGGCCAAAGCCTCCCACCAAACAGATCCTTACTAATCCGAAATAAAAATGCGAAACTGTGTTTGTTTGTTGGTTTGTCCTTCAATAACGCTGCAACAGAGCTACTGATCGACGTGATTTTTTACATGAATATAGTTGAGGACCTGAAGAGTGACGAAGTCGCGGGCATCATCTAGTAGGTTACTAAATTCATAACCCTTCTTTTTTCCTTTTCTGTAGTCGGGTAAAATATAGAGAAGATAAAGTTATGAGATATCAAAATATATTACGACGTTGATAGAGTACCTATTATCTGCTAACCATTCTTCTTAATAATGGAAGAGTACTCACAACTTAAGTAACTACGCAGGTATTAAATAGTTCTTAATAATAATATCTTTGGTTTCATCAAAGTTTAGTTGGCAAGTGGAAAGCCCAAACCTCAATATAAACAAACAGTGATCGATACAAGAGCCGAACAAAAAGACCTTTCTCCTACGCAATGTAATTTCCGTCCGCAATGGAGCGTGAACATCGGCGAAATTCCGAAAATGGTCGAAATTCTACCAATCCGCGTTATTAAACGGACCGACGAAAGGTACACGCTTTGTATTATGATGTGCGGCTTGATGCGGATAGCCTTCACGTCCCAACAGTTTGATGAACTGGTTTTTTTTTTTTCTTTATTGCACACAGTGAAATAGCTTACCATAAACGACTCGAATACAGAAGATTCTCAATTTAATTGGACAATTTTTAATGATATTTATATACCTAACTAGCTTTTGCCCCCGCGACTTCGTCCGCGTGGAATTAGATTTTGGGGTGGAATTTTCAAAAATTGTGACACACGTACTTCTGTATTTTTAACTGAAAGCTCAAATACCAACTTTGATGGAAACAGCTTGAAAAATGACAGAGTTTCTATAAACTTCCATCCCCTATTTAAATCCCTTAGGGGTGGAATTGCCAATAATCCTTTCTTAGTGTGCGCCTACGTCATAAAAGAAACCAACTGTAAAAATTTCAAGTTTCTAACTTCAGTAGTTTAGGCTGTGCGTTGATATCTCAGTCAGTCAATCAGTCAGTCAGGACTTTGAATTTTATATATGTAGATGTGTTTCTGACCGAAACTGATCACGGCGGTCATCTGCGCGGGAGATATTATAGTGCACAAGTGTATGCGCAAAGACAGGTGCATTCTCTATTTCCTTACTCTCTTTACTCATATTCCGCAACTAACTCGCAAGATGGCTTGTGAGTTCAACAGCAAGATAACTAACTCTCAGAAATAAACTAAAACTGAGAACTTTTCGTACGTTACTAGTACGTTTCGTACTACGAAACGATTTCAATTTATTTAATTTTAAATGAAGCTTTACTAAGCATGCACAATTAAATGAACTTAAGGAAATATTATATTTAAATAATATAGTGGGAATAAGTTTTTGTTATTTAGGATTAACTAGATTTTGTCATAGAATCTTATCTTGAGCCCCTAGCGTAGGATTAGTGCGAACGCTTCGTCCAATTAAAGCCCTAAAGGGTCAAACAGATTAGGGCACATGAAAATTTGTACGAAATGATATGGAAGGAATAGAGTAGTTTGTATCCTTTCAGAGGGCTGAAGGGATAATTTGTAGTCAGTTTTGACATAGTTTCTATCTAAAAATATATTAAATGTAAATAATATCTCTGGGTGGATTTTTTCTTTTACTGGGTGGTTCTAGTGTTGTTACCCAAAGTTATAGTTCTTTCAACTCACGAGGGCGCGTGGCTCTTGGTTGTGTGTGTGTTGTATCTGAATAAGTGTGAGCGAGAGCTTGCTTGCGCCTGACCGCTCTCACTTGACAGACACGCACTTGTACGCAATGTGCATGAACCACAAGTAAAGCTCACGCACTCTCGTGAAATGCAGGAACTATACATACTTGTATACTACGTATTGACTTCTTCAAGGGTTATATCATACTACATGCAAAAAATTGCCTCGTATCCCCCCTCCCCCTCTTTAGGTAAATCACAAGTCAAAGACAAACCAAACGTTGGAATTTCTGTTCGTTTAAAAATGTAAAGCCGGATCCACATCGGTACGGCCTGAAAGGCAGGAAATGCATTTGCAAATTAGATTTCAACCCTCTGGCGTTATCGTGTCTTCGGCCTTGCTTAACCCCGGTCACATGCGCAGATTTTCGGAAGCTCCCCCTTTGTCTATGCCATTTGGTTTTCTATTTACAAAACGTTTTCATTGATTACATTTTGGTGATGGTTTTATTTTGATGTAGAAGGTAACGAACATTGGTTTGAGAACTTAAAAAAAATCTAATAGATGTGAAATCTAAAATCTGATAGTGGGAGCGGTCAGGCGCGAGCAAGCTCTCGCTCACACTTATGCAGATACGACACACACACAACCATGAGCCACGTGCCCTCGTGACTTAAAGGAACTATGTATGCCGCGCTGCGGTGACATCGATGATTAACTTTAGAAGGCATTACACATCAAAAATTGTTAAAAGGGGCATTGATTTACAAATTTGAAAGGAATATAAATCGATAACTTCAACATGTCACTGCAAGATATCCCTTTTACTAAAATTGATTGAAAATAATAAATACTTACCGAAAGTAATAAATGCGGTGCTAACGAGCAATAGGACTAGGTCGTAGTGTAAAATGGTCACAGATGAGGGTTCGCAATTATTATTATGTATTAGTATTTGGTTAATTTTACGTATTTTTTTTCTTGGTAACAAATCTGAAGCTATTCCCCAAACAATTTCAGAATAAGTGAATTCTTAGTCAAATCAGAGTAGGTACAGAATGTATTATGCGAAATCTGTATCTGACTATCGTTAACCCGAAGCGAACTGCAATTTACGTACCAAATCGAGTGTGAACGAAACCACCATTTCGAAACCGCACCGCTTTCCCGACATTTTTTATTCCCGTGCAAACATCGAAGCCAACTTCCAACATATTGTTCCTCTTTCTTAAACCGTTGCAAATAAAGGGAGAGGAGAAATTGGCGCCAACATTGGCGGATTGGAATTGTCTTTGGCCGTATTATAGAGTATAGTTCTTTATAGGAGGGGACCGACAGCTATGAGATTGAAAAACGCGGGATGGCTCTAAACTGCACTTCTTTATGGGTTGCGTTCGTAGTGTTTTTTTCTGTAAATGTAGATGAAATGGTTGACGCTTTGAGACTGCTGATTGCGTATTTTCATGTTTTTCCTAGTTATGATGAGGGATGGCGTCTTTATGATGCCCTCCCTGTGCGAAATGTTTTTGCGTTGCGTTACATACCTACTAAATGGAAAAGTATGCAAATATAAGTAAGTAAAGAAAACTTTGTAAAAATTCATTTGACATATTCAAATGAACTTTTACAAAGTTTTCTTTGTAATGGGCGTTCTTTAATTCAAGTGTAGGTGAACATTGAATAAAAATATAAAATACCTACATTTAGTAAAATATAATATCTAGCGTACAAATCTTTAAAAGAATGTTATGGTTAGAATCCGATTGAGAAAAAATTCCGCTAATAAAATTTTAGGCAACTCGTTCAGCCCAAATTGTTTAAAAATGTTCTTAAACCAAATTTTATTCTAAAATAAATGGTGCGAGTAAAAAGTCAATCAAATGGAAGAACGGATGCTGGAACGGTCCGATAATTTGTAAGGATTTAGTAAAATCCAAAATGGGCGGATCGGAACCCAGTGGACATGTATTTATCTTCATCCCATGTAGGTACCCTTTGGAGGGTGAACAAATTGAATAAAATGGTGCAATCGCCTCCTTCTGATTGGCTAAGGCTTCTATGGAAATTCAAAGGTTTTTTCCCTTTTTTTGTGGCTTTCCAAGAGTAGGAAAAACATTAATCGTATGCTGAAAAAAAGTTGATATAAAGTTTTTTTTTATTCGATGACAACATAGTCCTTGACTGCGATCTCACCTGATGATAAGAGGCGATGCAGTCTAAGATGCTAGCGGGCTATTTTGGAAGGGATATGACAGTGTACACTCAACCTATACTCCTAATCGGTTTCTACTCACCATCATGCCGGAACGCTAAATCGCTTGGCGGCACGTCTTTGACGGTAGAGTGGTAACTAGCCACGGCCAAAGCCTCCCACCGGACAAATGTAATGTGTGTTGTGCGTATAATGTTATTCACACGTAGGCAAATATCAATATCGATGAAAAAATACTGGCCATTGCCGATACCCGATTATTAAAAGGTAAAACAACAGGTAAAAAAAGGCAAACAATTTATTGAGCAAAGAACGTAGGAAATGATGTTTCTAGAAATCTAGGGTATAATAATAATATAGGCTGTATACTTAACGTTTAAAATAATTAAGGCTTAATACAGTAATTTTGATTAGTTTAGTGTTTTTAATTAACTTAGGTGTAGTGTGTAATGTTATGTAAGTACATTATTGTACTTGATATACATATACATAACAGTGCGTACTCGTAATACGCAAAACGACAATAGTATAATTAATAAAATAAAAATAAACACGCATCAAATATATTGAATCGGCAACCAAAACGCACCTCTCTGTGGTTACAACCCATCGAGATATCAAAAGCGCAATGCGAAATAAAGTTTCCTTTGTGAATCCTCGACCGCGCACTCAAATAATATCTAATAATCTCTCGCGAACCCGTCTGGTACTGTTTGTAGCAGTGTAACGGTTCGCTGCGCCGAAACTAACGGTAATATAATTAGCCGTCTGATCCTGATGGGATTAAATGTTGCAGCTTTTCATAAAAGACGCAGGCACGTCTGTTGTATACAGGGGATAGTGATATGTACTGGGCATTGTTGCAATAGTATGGAGAATGAAAAAGAGAAAACGTACTCGTATGTTATCATTAAATGAACAGTGTCGTGTCTTTTACAATTTTTAAGCTATTGCATAGCTTCTATCGCGGGCCAGCGTGGAGACCGAATCCAGAAATTCCGTAACGAAAATAACCTGACACGGGACTCCTCTACGGTGAGCCGCTAGATGGCGTTGATAAAAAATGCCATGCAATAGCTTTACCGCGGCAGTCCCCGAGTGCCACACGTCTTTTTTTTTAAATGTTTGTCTTCCAGGGCGTAAACAATGGGTATTTGACTGTTGTCAAAATGTGAATATTCATTAATTACAATCGAAAATGTAACATGTAAGAATAACATTTAGGAAAATTAGAAAATAAAATGGTCAAAAAACAAATAAGTTATAAGCTGTTTTACTGCGACTGTAGGTATATCCGTCTCTTTCTAAAACGACAATAATTTGTATGGAGAGCGTACGGAGCTATTGAATCGCGACGTCATGTTGCAATAGCGTTCTCTTTTTCTAACAGGAAACTTAAAAGCTCTATATTTTCGAGACTACTTAAGATATTAAAAAAAGAAAAATGACATTGTATTATAATATCAAAAACCTTTATTTTAAACATATAAAAAAAATGTCAAATACACAATTTATACCGATTTATGCCAGCTTCTCTATCTCAGTGTCTATGGAAAACAATAGAAAGTTGTTAACTACAAACAGTCAAACCTGCATGTATTTCATAATTTAAAGTTCAGGTTAAACGTTAAGAACGAGTTCTTAGCGACTTTCGAACATCTGTTGTACTTGACTGTAAAATGTACAAATTTTATCTATACATATAATAAAATTGTAGAAAAGTGGTGTCTGTACAATGGAAATATAAAAAAAAAGTAGCAGGGCTTGTTATTATATCGATGCCGAACCCGAAATTGTAATTAATTTCTTTTTTGTCTGTTTGTCTGTCTGTTTGTGCACGCTAATATCAGAAACGGCTTATTCGATTTAGATACGGTTTTCACTAATATATTGTAGTAAGCTTCACTTAACATTTAGTGTTTATTTCATGTCAATCGGTTCATAAATAAAAAAGTTATGTCAATTTAAAGAATCACGGCGAACATTTTTAACGTACAGAGTACGTACTACACGCCTCGCGCCTGAGCGTCGACGGTATATGTAATTCAAAATATGCTGCCCGAAAAGTCACTAGGTATTCCACGCGAACGAAGTCGCGGGCACAGCTAGTTAAAAATAAGAATTTACATATGAATCAATGACCAGGGCATTTATGTAAGTTGTTAAACCAGGTTTTAACATTAAGAACCCTCATAATACATTGCTGTAATGGTTCGCTGTGCCGAAACTAATGATAATGTAATTAGCTGTCTGATACTAATGGGATTAAAATTTGTTGCCGCTTTTATGACAGACGTACCTACGTCTGCTTAAAGAGATAAGTGATATGAGCTGTGCCGGGCTATTGTTGGAATTGAAAGGAGAATGAAAAATGAAAACGTGCGGTAAAACGTGAACACGACGGAATGCTAATAGCTGTCTCTACTATTGGTGTGCTTGCTCTGTATAATCATGTGATGTCGTCTGAAGCTAGGAGTAAATGTGTGTACTTGTTTATTGCTGGCGATTTTTATAGGCGTCAGTGCACTTTATTTTAATTTTTATGGTCTATCTAGACGACGTACGCGACTTCGATCGCGTGGATTAAGGTTTTTTGATACCCGACGGAACTCTTTAATTTTCTGGGATAAAAAAGTAGCCTATGTGTTAATCCAGGGTATAATCTATATCTATTTCAAATTTCAGCCAAATAGGACCAGTAGTTTTTTCATGAAAGAGCAACAAACTTACACACCCACACATACAAAATTTCGCCTTTATAATGTTACTAGCTTTAACCCGCGGCTTCGCTCACGTTAGGTTCGATTTTTTAAACTCCTATTTTACCTCCTTTGGGGTTGAAATTTTCCAAAATCCTTTCTTAGCGGGTGCCTACGTCCTAACAACTACCTGTACCTATATCAAATTTCAGCTCGGTCGGTCCAGTGTTTAAAGCTGTGCGTTGATAGATCAGTCAGTCAGTCAGTCAGTCAGTCAGTCACCTTGGCATTTTATATATTTAGATATAGTGTGAAGTGTGATAGTGAATTCATAGTTAACTAATAGTTTACTGCCCATATGTATACCGTTGCGCTAATAGCAAAGTGGTTAAGACTTCAGCCTCCTTGTTGGAGGGGCCAGGCTTCCCAGACACGCATATCTGACTTTTTGGAGTTATGCCCGTTTTAAACAGTTATATATCATTTCCTTTTACTGTGAAGGGAAACGGCACGAGGCGACGCATGCCTGAGAGTTCTTCATAATGTTCAAAGTAATGTTCTTAATAGCATGTGAAATTCTGTCAATCCGTAGCTTGGCTAGCTTAGTGGACTATAGAATAGAATAGAATAGAATAATTTTTGGCTATGGGCCCTTCTCGTTTGAAAGGAGACCTATACCCAGTTTGAGTCAACCAGCCTAAGACAGTCCCAAAGTCGATCAGAAGGAGAAAAGTTCAGCAATGAACGTCCTTCGGTTGACGCAACGATTACTTTTAAAGTACTGGCTATAATGAATACTAAGAAGTGTCCCCATTCCCGCCCTGAAAATTCACTTAAAGCATCGTCATCTCTAAGAGTAAGGGGCGTAAAATGAGACGCTATAATTGCTTCATATTTACGGAGCGGACGATGTGGAAAAATTGGCCAATTACTTCGGAAAACTCGTTCAGGTCACGTTCTTTGGATTTAATTACGTAAGTGGTGAGTTTCCTATACGTTGTACTCAGAATGTTGGCATCAGGCCTATCGGTTAAGATTGTTTTTTTTTTGCTGACTTTAAGGTGTCCAATGCGCAGCTATATATAATAACCTACATCATAGGATGTACTTCAATCTAGCGGGCCCTCCTAGAATAGATTGATAGAATAACATGAAACCGGTTGAAACTCGTAGAGTTTCCACCGGTTTCAGATAACCTACCATCTGCGAAAAATTTTTCTATAAAATGAAATCTGGATTTTACTCTGTTTCGTCTGCGAAACTATCACGAAAAGTATAGAAATAAAATAGCAAAATTAAAATAATTGCAAAGTAATTGTAACATTATAATGTATTAAAACAATTTCACCGTCATAAATGCATGTTACCAACTTACAAGTATCTACGAGACAGACAAAGTTAAGTACTTTGAAAGACTTTCACATCCAGCAGTCTGAAGAGGTTACAAAGAGTTTATTGACCCGATAAGTGAGCAAATCCATATAAATGAAGTGTCCATGTTAACGAGGGGGTGAGTCTAGGGCCGAGATTGGAAGGAATCAGCAGTAATGCAAGGGTAACTGCACCCAATCTGTTGGAACGGACCGGCCATTGATTTATAGATGTAATACGGACCGAAAGACGCAGTTAAGGGTTGTCTTAGAAGCTATAACTTTTAGATTCTGTGTGCGCGCTCGAGGTAATAATTTTAAACGGCCACGGACCAAGTATAAATTATAAGACGAGATATCTAAACATAGTTTCTATGTTCTGATCAAAAGCAATAAAAGCAACGAAAAAATTCTTGCACACCTATTTCTATCAACTACACAATATAAATCGCATACCTATACGAACAAGTATGTGGTGTGGTGAGACCACAAATTTATTGTGCCGTTTTTTATCATGTATTATGGGCTGTTCGAAGTTTCGCGTACGGATAATGCCACGATTGAGATAAATTTCAAGGTTTACGACATTCCTAGGCAATTTATATCTATGATAACGACAGCAGCTCTATGAAGCGTACCTTGAAATGTAGGTTCTAGATTACCTTTATGCGTAAGCAGAATTGTTCATTTTTTAAATAAAGTAAGCAACAGAATTTTCTAACGAATATTCAATGATCATTAATTTAATACTTTCTTTATTTACTTCAGGATTACGTTGGTCCAATATCAGTGATTAAGACCCAATATCATCAAACTTTCTTATTGTCGAAATGAACTATACCAGGAATTACAATACTTTATTTTCCAGTATTGCTGGACATAGTACATACTAGTAGTTTACTCGTGAGTAGCGATTTTAATCACAGATTATACTATAGCGAAAGGTAAATCTAATTTATTCTTGGAATGACTGCTATAATTTATTCTCGGGTAAAACTTATTCCATATTGGTGAAATAATTATGACATACATACAGTAGGTGTGTATGGCGTACATCAGAAATGAGGAGATTGTTGGAGAACCAAAGTTACGCAGGGTACATAGTTTGGTAGAGCTGATAGACGTTGGGGTCCCGGGTTTAAACGAGTCGCAGGGAGCCGCTGGATACAGGCAGCGTAAGACCGAGACTGTGGAATGCAAGAGACCTTTGTTCAACAGTGGACGTCTATCGGTTGGTAAAGAAGAAAAAAAAGACTATAATGTAGGTACTCGTATAATATATTTACAATGTTTCGATATTATTTAATAAAAACAACTAACAACATCAAATTGAATCCCCAAATAGGAATTACGCAGGTAAAAATTAAAAATTAATGCCCATCACATCAACGTTAAACCGAAAATTTGCAAAATTATATCAGAGTAATTTTTAATACAAATCACGTACAGTTAAGCCTCGGTCAATATGAATGGCCGTAATAAGTTTTATAATTATCGTGACACGTAATTTATTTGCAAGTTATAAATACGCGTGTATTCGAGTAATATCGGGTGCACCTCGATACCACCGGTATAATAATTACTTGTCGTTTCATCGACAAAAACAATTCATCCCGCCATTGTAGGATTTTGGATAATTAAGCAAGCCCCGCAGCCAGAGCTATTTCGGCACAATATTTTTTTATCATTTCACAAAAAAAAAAAGACGAAGCAAATCCAAACGAATTATTTAAGCCTAGATGCAAACGTAATTTTACTCTGAAATACGCTTCAGTTATTTATAATAAAATTTTAATGATATACATTCTCCTTTTTAGGTTACGTAGAGAATGCAAGGGACCCTTATAATCTCGCAGATACAAAAAAAAGACGTGGCACTCGGGGACTGCCGCGGTAAAGCTATTGCATAGCATTTTTTATCAACGCCATCTAGCGGTGAGAGGAGTCCCGTGTCAGGTTATTTTCGTTACGGAATTTCTGGATTCGGTTGCCACGCTCAAGGCCCGCGATAGAAGCTATGCAATAGCTTAAAAATGTTAGATCTACGTTACTCGTATCAACTCAGGAAGTAGGGATTCCCCATCACGTTTCCTTTTCGCGGAATATCGATAAAAAATAAATGAAACAACCACCATTCGATGCGATAATACGTTAGGATTAAGAAACTCACATCAATAAGAAGCTTTCAAAATTCCGCGCACACCGGTTCACGAGAGGAGCGCGAAAAAATTGAAAGGAGACTCAAGTATGTCGTCAGAATATTAAATGGGAAAATACTGAATAATGCAGCGGGTGAGTTGCGAATGATATAACTTATGAGTGCGCATCGATTGGCCGTGCTTTTGTAGCCGGTAATGGGTAATGAGTATTGGAAAATGGAAGCTGAATCCAACGTTTCGGGTTATTCGATTAATTAGTTAAACATTCAGATGCTTTTAAGAGAATAGGCTCACTGTGAAACATGATTCGTTGTGACGTAGGTGTTGTAGCAAATTCATCTACGACGTAGCACAAGAACGTACTACGGGGCTACGTCGTAGGCATTTGCATTGGCTCTATCTCTGTTATGCTATCTATATTAATGTTAGTGTGTTAATGGCTGCGCTCAAATAGATTAGCGCTTAGCGTCTAACGTCATTACATACATTTAACGCAGTAAAATATTGGTCCCATCTGCGTAATGCCTTTAGTATCGTGTTAATTTACGCAATACGGCGCAGGTGGAGCCCGGACATTATTAACACTTTAAGTACCCGTACTACAACTTTGCTGCTAGTAAGTTCTTGGGAGCTAAAATGTCACTGATAAGATGAATTGTCAAGTAAATTAATATTTAATCGCTTAAAACAAGCTTTAGCACATAATTATTGGGTTCGCGTTGATTAGGTAAACGCAAATAGTTATTTAAATTTTCAAAAGATGGAGTAAACATTTTAACAAGTATTTTATGAGCTTTTTTATATAGCCCTTATCTAAACGGACTAGTGAAATTCTATGATACAAATACAAAAATATATTATTCAAAAACTTTATCTCAACCTGATACTAAAAGTTCTATTTTATAAAATCTATTATACTATTTTGTATAATCTATAGTAGTACAAAGCAACAAACGCAGTGCTTTCAATAAACGCTAAAGCGTGAATATAAAAGTATAATGGCCCTAAAGGGTGTTTACTGCCTCCACTTACTATCTAATGGACCATGCACACTTTATAAAAGAAAATTGCATTTGCCAGATGAAAATTCCAAACCTTTTCTGTCGTTATTACCAGACCGCGGGAATAGTAATGCGTTTTGTATATACATGTTTATACTGCGACTCGTTTTATTGCTTGATCTAGGATCTAATAGATCTTGAACTGAAAAAAGTATATTTTGCCAAATGTGAGTAAAAATATTTAGTACAAATATAACTAGTGGTGGTTTTAATTTATTTAAGTTATTTATTTAAGTTTTATTTTGTAGTACAATGGTGGAGGATAGGACATATTATAAATGCCAAAGTTTGGATGTATGGATGGATGGATATCTGATATTCAATCACACCGCAACGACTGAACCAATTCTGCTGAAAGGCACAGACATAGGTTATAGTCTGGAATAACACACAGGCTGGGAAAATAAGAGAATTCCCGCAAGAATCCACGCGAACGAAGTCGCGGGTTTCAACTAGTTTTTAATACTTCTAAAACCCATAGGATTATTTCTATAAACGTATTCGTTTCAAAGTTCCATTATTAAATTAATGTAGGGCATAGGCACATTGAAAAGATCGCATCACAATAGATATGTAAACCCATTATTATATTACGAAGGATCGTCTCTTCACATGTCATTAACTTTTTACAGGGCAATGCCTTGCAACTTACTTTAAAACCGTTTAATCGGAGTGAATTATAAGGGAAGAGTTTAGAAATTCTATTATTAAGAATATAAAAGTAGAAAGTTTTTGTTGAATGTTATATTATTATTATGATTTAAAAACGAATTATAGAGATCACAAAAACATTGAAGCAATCGAGATGAAACTATCACAGTTTAAAATCATATCAGTCATCTTACTGATAAAAGGACCATTACATATCGAGCCTCAGAAAAAGAAAATTGGCTTCGTACTGACTCGGGTTGGATTGCTTAGAGAAACTCAGCAGTTGCTCTTTTGTTTATAAAATACTAGATGGCCACGACTTCGTCTGTGTGTCTGGTTTTTTGTTTCCAGCGGGAAATCTTTAATTCTCCGGTATAGAATGTAGCCTGTGCATTAATCCTAGGTATCAGCTATGTCCATTCCAAATTTCAGCCAAATCGGTTCATTCGTTGCGGCGTGTAGGAGTAACAAGCATCCATCCATACATCCATCCATGCTCACAAACCGCGGGAACTCTCTTATTTTCCGGGATAAAAAGTAGCCTATGTGTTATTCTAGACAATAATCTATCTCTGTTCCTTTCTGCCAAATCGGTTCAGTCGTTGAAGCGTAATTGAGTACATCCATACATCCAAACTTTCGCATTTTAATTAGGATATAAGCCCACTCAAGCGAACCTGAAATAATGAACGAGCGAATAGCGAACGTTAGATATCAGTGATATAGGCGTTAGTTGTTTGGTTTCGTGCCAGGCCCCATTTATTGTAAGGCAAGTACATTATCTCTGTATTTATATACATGCTTGCACCACTTAATCAAGTGTGTTCTTAAGGGAAATATAGTTTGTACAGATTTTAATACATATATTAGGTAACCTAACATACTGAAATGAGCTTGGTTTTATGCCAGCAATATTGCTGTGAAAACTTATGCGATCAAGGCTGATTTACTGGTTATAATTTACATAAAGAGTACGTAATTTCTGCTATATTAATGTTAGTTTTTTAATTATTTATCAGCCTGTTTACGTCCACTGCTGGACAAAAGTTCTGAGGGCGTGCAACTAACTAACCAAAACTAGGTTCTGCACCATTCTCATCCACTTACATAAGGGACATTTCCCGAGAATTCAATACACTAACGAAGTTTAATTATTTATTTATCGTTGTAACTCTTCTATTTCAGAGACATTAAGTAAAAAAATTGGCACATCTTTCCATCCAACCTCCTTTGTAGATACTTCACATTGAAAAATACTATTGTGCTGGTTGGACGTCTATCGGTAGAGATTACGTTTGTATGGGACGTGCTTGAATGCGCTAGAGGGTGACTTACGTCAAGAACGTTAGTTGATTTGAAGGGCGTCCTATACGTCGGTTACATTTTCGCATTACGCGGTCTCTATTACAAAATATGTCTATCCTAACCGCGAACAATTATATTACTGATATAGCCTGGCCAGTACCACTTCAGTTTCTAACCATTTGGGCTGTATCTCCAACTCCATATCGTTGATTAATAACCTACGTGAGATTACATTATTACTGTAAAGTTACTTGTATCTAATATTGGGTGTTGTTCATGTAAATTTAACTTAAACAGAGACGCGCGTTGCATTATGTTAAAGATATGAGTGTTGCTTGGTTACATGCCAGCGCCATATCTCATAAATAAACGAGTGTGGACATGACATGAATTCGCGAGGCTTCCTGTGAGTCTATTGTTTATGAATATGTGGAATTTAAGATACACGCGTCTGGGCCATCGCTTCTTTTCATTATTGTCAGACTAGCTTTTACCCGCGACTTCGACCGCGTGAGTTTGGTTTATCTCGGAAAAACTACTGTTTTTAAACGTCCACTTTCCTTGTCCTTAATAATTAAAGACAAGGAAAGTGACTTTTTAACCTGAAACTTTCGATTAATATAACGTACTTAAATATAGTTTTTTAAGAAATTTAATACGTAACACATCTTGAAGAAATATAAAGTAGAACATTCTTTCATTTTCCGTAACTAATTTTTATCTTAATGTTAAGTTGGCAACAAAACCTCAACTTTCTTACAAGAACTTGGCATGTTCTTGAGGTTAACGTTATAAGTTATTCTAGCTATCGCTTGGGCCAAATTTATGATTCAATAAACTTTTTAGCATACTTTTGGCAAGTATACAGCAAATTCAAATTTGCTTTATTTCGAGAACGATGGATATCGGGATAGCTTATCGAAGCTTTCTCAAGATTATTTTATTAGAGATTGGATATTAGAACATTGATTAGGTACTAGTTTTTCAGTTTTAATCTATTTGCCTTTTAATACTGAAAAGCAACAAACAACTTGTATTTGTAATTTGTCTATATATAAACTAGTCCAGAAAACGTCTATCCTTAATACTTAAATCTGTAATTAACTTATTACTATTATACACTTTATTTACACAAAACAGGGATTACACAGAAGAAACTTAACATTTTAAAAATGAGGTGTTGCAATAATTATGATAAGAAAACATACTTGCTAATATCTAAATGAACTAAACCATTTTTAAACTACAACTACTAAACTTTTAAGAATTTGGAAAATAGGGAACTAAAGTTAGGTATTTTATAGGTACTAAAAACGTGCCGAAGAACGATTCAGCGTTCCGGTACTATACGACCAACCGATATGTGATGCGTGTACAAACCGATTAGCCTATTGGCCCACTACCATTTTAGACTGCATGGTCATTATCAACAGATGGGATTGCAGTTAATGGCTATAATGTCACCAGTGCCGGCTTTACCTGTGGTGCAAGGTGTGCAACGCACACGGGCGCAGGGATGTAGGGGGCGCCGCGCCGAGCCGCGCTTGCTTGCTCCCGACATCATTTAAAATTGCACCATTTTCTAGATTTTCACCTAGATTTCCTTTCACTGGTGAAAATATAACTATAAGTCAAACGGTATTCTTATATTGTAAGTATTCCATTTTGGCCGCGCGTCTATTAGAGGGCGCCAAGATATTGATTGCACACGGGCGCTACATGGGCTAGAGCCGTCTCTGATTGTTACCGCATATAATAAAAAAAAAACTGGACACAATGAAAAATAAGTATTTCATAAAAAATAGCCCAAAAATCTAAACATGGACTCTTAGACCACATTATCTTCATTTTGGGCAAGTTTAGCCCCAAAAGGGATATTACAGCTCATAAATTGTTATTATACCACGTCGATGTACTTTAAGCGTTATCGATCCTATAGGAGCAAATTGGCCGACTTATTTCGCATTTTCCATCATAATACCGAAACATCGTTCTCATAGGAAGGACATGGTGCTTATAACAATTTATTCAGCGCGAACGGGCACGAACAGTGTTCTCCTAACCAACAATCTCTATTTACTGGACTAGCGGTTGATAAAAAGCAACCTTTATATTTTCTACTAACTGTTGCCAGTAACTTTGTCCGCATGGATAGGTTTATGTAAAAATCTTGTAAGAAAACTTCAATGATAAAAAATTGCCTATATCCATAGACTTATTTCACATCCTATATTATTCTTCATTTTCTCACTGTCTGTATCCCGCCAAAATTGGTTTCAGCCGTTAAAAAGATTAATTGGAACTGACCATAAACGCCTACTCGTATGCTATATATAAACACATTTGTAACCATGCAAAAAATCACGTCAATCTGTTGGACCGTTGCTGCGTGATTGCAGAACAAACCAAAACCAAACAAACACACTTTTGCATTCATATAAGTAAGGATAGTATGACACTTTCAACTACTCTCAAGACAGTAGTGTTATAATTTGTTACATTATTATAGTTACACATATACTATTATTATATACTTTTTGTCTTTTCTAAACCAATGGCAGACTTTGTTTGTCATAAGAGCCACAAATAGGCCTACATGAAATAAATCATTTTGTTTACAACTTGTTCTTTTAACAACGTGATGATGGAGTGTTTAGGTGGGCATTACAACTCCCTGAAGGTTCTGACATATTTTCAGACCAACCAGAGCTCTTTAAACATCTAGCTAGAGGCGCAGATACTTTCTGGAGTATTGTATATACTAAGTATAAAAAAGGTTAGTATTATACTCGAAGTTTTAAAGCTTTGCTCGAGGCTCAGAAATCTTTCGGTGGATCCATTTGGTACATTGTAGAGAGCTTTCAAAAAAAGGAAACTTTTCCTATTAAGTACGAATGGCAGCAATTTTATTTATTAGTACATCAATCTCTGTTGCTACGAGTATATAGTGCGTCTTACAACAAATATTTTCAGCTCGACGAACGACGTAGCCGGTCCTTTTAATTATCTACATTCCGGGTGGACAAATAGTCCGCTGGCTTTCAGGCCCCGGATATTAATTTCGATACATTGTCCTCGCCCGGCGCTGGAACGACTTCCATTATTTTCGGGCCGCAAGACCCGATTTAAGCGTTCCGCGTTTTCATCAAAGATTTTAAAACTAAAATAATTTTCGTTTTAACTACGTTGGTTGGCATTTTGAATCTCGTCGTTAATCTATGGATGTTCACTATTAAACCAGGATCTCCTAACTAAGTTTTGGTAGTGCTACTACTACAAAAAGTTAGTTAGGTGGTAACTTTTGGTGGTACTGGTACCGATTTTACCAACATCGAGTGACGTTTAACTAAGTAATAAATTGTGCATTCCTACAGTTTTTGCATTTAAAATCTGCAAAAATACCTATTTTATGTTGGTAAACCGGCCCTAAAAAAAAGGCAAATTAGTCTACTTTTGTAAATAAAAATAACATTAACTTAAAATTAACATTAACAGCGCTTGTTTAATAGATATTTTATTTCAATAATTCAATGATAATAGCTTTTTTATATCATTACTTCTTCATTTAACTTTTAATTAAACTGAAGTATAGAATAAAATAAAAAAGAATATCCATTCAAATCTATCGTATCGAGGATGAAGTCATAATACGGCCAAACGAAAACGGTAGGACGCAATTCAACTTCAAACGGCACCGTTGAGATATTGTTTTAGATAAAGATTATTTATACAGTGTCTTATTTTCCAAATCCAATTTTCGCGTGAATACACGGGCTGGCTGTAAATAACGCAGACAAAGCTTTGCAAGAATCGCGCACCGTTCGATACATTATGCAGACCACGCTTCGTTGCGCCAAGCAATGAGCTTTGTAAATATAGACGGCACATCTGAAACGTCGTTTTTCTACTTCCTAACATTTCTAGTTTTTTTTTAATTCGAAATAGGCTTGCGCTTAACGACAAACAATACAGGATAGCACTGAGGTCTAGGTTGGAGCGCGCTTGCCTAGAAAGTGCCTATTCACTCTTGCCTTGAAGGTAATCAAATTATAAGTGGCAGGAAACACGGATGCTGGAAGAGTGTTCCACAACTTAGCGGTTCTTATCAGAAACGTTGAATTAAAGCGTTTCGTTCGAGTAGGTTGGATTTCTACCACATAAGGATGCCAACGCTCACGACTTCTCGCAGTTCTGTGATAAAAAGGTGAAGGAGGAACTACTAGATCATGAAGTTTCTGAGCGCACGAGTCTCCAAAGTCCGATATAATAATATCCGATAGAAGACCGATATACAGGCAGCATTGCGTCGGTGCTGTAGACTGAGCATTTTCGCCTGCGTTAGCGACTGATTACCTATTTGGCGGACGCGGCGATCCATCTAGTCTATCTAGTTGGTACTGAACATCCATACTTCCTACTAATATTATAAATGCGAATGTTTGTGAGGATAGATGGATGTTTCTTACTCCTTCACACAACAACGAATGAATCGATTTGGCTGAAGATAAGAGTTAAAACGAGACACAAATATGCTCCGACATAAATCTGTCTCGTTTTATTTCTGTCTTGAGTCTGAGCCGAATCAGAACACGCTCTATTCAAAATTAAAAATTCAAAATTTATTTATTTCATGTAGGCTAACTTGTAGCTCTTATGACACGTCATAAATCTACCACCGGTTCGGAATGCAGATTCTGCTGAGAAGAGCCGGCAAGAAACTCAGCAGTTGCTCTTTTCAAAAAAAAATTTTTTTTACAAAGCTATGCTATGTATACAGTGCTTCCACAATATAGCTTCAAAAATGCAAAAATGCATACGTAGGTACACCATATATACAGGCTATAGATCTCTGCAATAGCTCTTACCCAGAATTAACAGATATAGGCTACATTTTATCCCTTAAAATTAATAAAAAATCTTAATCCAGGCGAACGAAGTCGCTGGCATCATCTAGCAATTAATATGTGGCTTCATCATCAATTTATCGCTTGAATTTTGGATAGATGTCATGGCCATGGGTTGTAGGGTAGGTTATAGACAAAATTTATGCGCGATAATATCATGGAGCCAAGTTCGGCCGGTCCATAATGCGACAATACCGAGTACGTTGTGACCTTGCGAAGTCAGTGAAGTGCTAAATTAGGAAAACATCCAAGAAAAATATAAGTTCTGATATATTTTTTGGGCTTAATGATAATGACTTTGAGATGGTGTTAATAAAAAAAATACTCGGGTGAGTTTTGTTGAGGATTTTTGGGCGGTTCGCAAACCTAGAAAATTTTTGGAAATAATTCTATTACATCATTTTATTATGATGCATATATGAAATTTTTAGTATTCAAATAGTTAGTATAGTAAAGTGTGGTGTGTTAGTCACAGCATTTAAAAAATGTTGTTCTTTTATTAGACAAAATTCTGTAACAAAATGTTTCAAAATATTTTCTCCATTTTTAAATCTTTACATTACTTGCTAGCCCCAACACAAGCTGAGTGACTCACCTTTTGGTAACGTTGCACTGCTAGTAATAGTATAGATATCTAATACCTATCATAGCTGTTTTTTTTATTTTGTACATTTTTGTGATTATTGCTACCAATAAAGATTTTTCTATTCTATTCTACTTGTTTCGTATTTTGTAAACTACATATAATGTATTAGCTTTGTAATTTAATCTAAAACTCTATAGTTTTATTGCTATGCCATTATTATACAACTGAGTAGGCTAGATGGGTCTATTCAGAAAAGTTTTGAGTGGGTTTCGGCTTAGCGAGTTAATTTCTGCTCCATCCGGGTCCGATTCACGGACAATGGGATAGAATCGATCCACCGCCGCTAAACTTGTTTGAAATTTCAAGTGGTATCGAACCCAAAACAATATTATATACCTTTTGCCAATTAAAGTGATCGCCTATCACAAACCAAGAGATAATCCGTAAGAACCAAAGGTGTATTTTTCTACACGGGATGCATATTGTGACAATTCGAAGTAATTTTCGAAAGTCATAACCTATTCAGTTTTCACCTATCTTGGAAGCAAGAACCAAACTTTAATCTGTGTGCAACGACGTAAAGTAGCAGAAAAAAAATGGTATTTGGTTTGTTCCCTGCGTCATTAGTTTTGAAGAAATGTCGCGATAACTTCATAACAAACGAGGCGTTCCCCTAACATATAAAAACACTGCAAAAAGTCATATAATATGTATAGGAGTAGCATCGTTATTAGCTACATATCAGATCCCAATGCACCCTTATAGCCTCAAGCGGAAGGTACTATTTCATACTTTGTGCTCGCGTTTTTTGGCTCGCCTCTCTAGGGCGCGTGGAGGAAAAGTCGTGACTTCGAACCGAAAGAAATGTTATTTTCGTCACAGGCTGTGTGAGCGGCGGTTGTGGGCTTGCGTGACATATTTTTCTAGTGTCGAGGATGACAAATGGGAAGATAAATCACAGCGAAAGCCAGCTTTTCTTTTAAAAGTTTTATTCTTTGGTTGCTTTTTATGTCGTCCGCCAGTCTCGTTTTATTTTTTTGCGATTCGCTGTATCTAACCAGGCCTATGTGATGTCTGACATTGGGTCGGGTACTTTTGTATTATTATTATATAGGTCACGTTTCGTGCGAGCTAATTTGTAGCAAAATGTTACATTATAAATCACAGCGACAGTGCAAATCACGTTGCTATTGTGTGTTTTTATGAGAATTATGTTATTTATCATAAAGAAAGACAGATGAAAATGACATTATGATGACCTTTTTGGCGCAGTAATGGGCGTTGTGGTCTTCAAGTTGAAGGTCTCGGGTTTGATTCCCGGTGGGAAAAATTTGTTACTTAATTGGTTGGATGGTTTTGTACCAGACCATTTTGGTCGTGGTTAGTAACCACACTAATGTCGCTAAGCGATTTAGCGTTTCGAGGATCAATTACGCGTCACATAATGCAAAATGTATATTGATATATATATGTATATTGATTCCACAATCATTGATCCAACCTAACACGATTTAAATCTCTATAATCAGCAGACTGAAGTTTAAGTATCCTTATATTAAAATTCCAAAGTGTGTCTGTTTGTTGGTTTGTCCTTCACTTAGAGCATTTGTTCGGAGCAACGAATTGACGTAATTTTTGCATGGGTATAGTTGAGAACTTGGACATAGACTTTATCCAGGAAAAACTGAGAGTTGCCACGGGATTTTTAAAAACTTAATTCCATGCAGACGAAGTCGCGGGCAAAAGCTAGTGAAATGATAAAAGAGGGGATTTGTTGTAAGCGTTCATTTCCGCCGGCGCCAGTTCGTTATATTCGGCTGCACCCTGACGAGACGCCCATTACCACCCCGACAATGGAAACTTTCACGGAATAAAGGAATATTTACTCGTATAACAGACAGGCTTTTATTTGTGGTTTTGCTTGCGCGAGGCTAGAGCGCGGCTTCGCTCGCGTGGCTCAAGATTTAAGAAGAATGAATCAATGAAATATTTATCTACATCATATAAGCAAATACAGCAATTATCCAGTAAACAAAAATAAATAAATCAACGTTTCTTCGGCTCAGCACACATAAATAAAAAGATAAAAAAAATATACAAAATTTGAGTAGGTAACACTAAATCTATGACATATATTGGATAAAGTATTACATTAAAAAACAAAACATGCGTGTTAAAGCTGAAAAGGCTACACCCTCAGCATAGTATTAAGGCAGCGGCGCTGATTTTCAGGCATAGCCTTTTGGAATGCCAAACCCAGAACAGCATGCGGCCTTATCGCTAAGAAGCTAAGAAGCAATCTCTTATACTCTTGCCCACTTTACTTTTCCTTTAGAGTTTATAAATAAAAAGATAAAAAAAAAAACATACAAAAGAGTAACACTAAATCTATGACATATTACATTGGGTATGTATTACATAAAAAAAGACGTGTGGCACTCGGGGACTGCCGCGGTAAAGCTATTGCATAGCATTTTTTATCAACGCCATCTAATGGTGAGAAGAGTTCCGTGTCAGGTTATTTTCGTTACGGAATTTCTGGATTCGGTTCTCCACGCTCAAGGCCCGCGACAGAAGCTATGCAATAGCTTAAAAAAAACATGCGTGTTAAAGCTGAAAAGGCTACTGCCTCTGAAGCTAAGAAGCAATCTCTTATACTCTTGCCCACTTTACTTTTCCTTTAGTTCATTGACACTCATTATTATCCTTACGTTATCTGGATGGAGCTCTTTCTTGGACTGACGTAGGTTTTATTGTACACCGTAATCTACTTATTATTTTAATACGCGAATGATCTAACTCACTCTGTCTAGGTATGCTAGTCACCATGGAAGATTTAGACTTTGGTGACTTATGCCATATTCAGTGCTAGTTTTCTATAGGAGTCTTCTAAATCACACTATATATCACACTAATATTATAAAGGCGAAAGTTTGTATGTGTGTGTGTGTGTGTGTGTGTGTGTGTATGTTTGTTACTCCTTCACGCCACAACGCATGAACCGATTTGGCTGAAATTTGGAATGGAGATAGCTCATTCCCAGGATTAAAACATAGGCTACTTTTTATCCTGGAAAATTAAAGAGTTCCCGCGGGAATCAAAAAAACTTTATCCACGCGGACGAAGTCGCGGGCATCATCTAGTTAGCATAAAATTTGGTTTGTTACTGATCGCGATGTGTAAAATATCTTGGGTTTAGTTTACGTACTTTTTTTCTTAAATATCACTAGGAATTCCGGTTAGATGTAAATTCCAAGAATGATATTTAAAGCTCTGGGAAACCTCTTTGGTTTATATTTTACTTTTCTATCACCATATTCTTTCAATTTCAAAATATGCCAAATGTCTGTCATATAATGATAGAAGAACATTGAAAAGCAAAGTGAGAAAAAA
Source organism: Hipparchia sbordonii (assembly GCA_038048805.1). Lineage (NCBI taxonomy): Eukaryota > Metazoa > Arthropoda > Insecta > Lepidoptera > Nymphalidae > Hipparchia > Hipparchia sbordonii. Next base: position 5,017,423 of record CM076113.1, read on the forward strand.
TAAAATTATTTAATATTACTAAGAATAATAATTAAAGAAAATGTACAGAAATTCTTTTCAACGTGGGATGCTCACGGTGTTTTTTAGTGTGGGCTCAAAACCTTTAGGTATATGGGACGTTCATATCAAAGATGGCTATGTTACAAGGTTTTTAGATCAAGATATCAAGTCCATGGTTTTAGAAATAGGCGGAACTAACGTAAGTACAACGTACATAACTTGCCCGAAGGACAACAAAATATTGGGCATCACTATGCCATTTCTGGTTATGATCGTGAAGAATATGAAGAAATACTTTTCGTTCGAAGTTACCATACTCGATGAAACTGGTACTCGAAGACGATTTCGGGTATCAAATTTCCAAAGCAGCACTCAAATATTACCCCTTTGCACTGTTATGCCTATAGGACTGTCGGATGGATGGAACCAAATCCAATTTAATTTGGCTGAATTTACGCGTCGCGCTTACAAAAAACAGTTTGTTGAGGTTCAGAAACTAAAAGTGAATGCAAACATTCGACTTAGAAGAATATACTTTACGGAGCGACTTTTACCAGAAGATAAACTACCGGCCGAGTACAAATTATTTTTTCCACTTTCGTCTCAAGCTGCAAAAAATAAGAAAGCGATTCAAGCAACAGCTCTAGATAAAGAAAATATACAACCGACTACATCTCAAAAATTACTTGAACAAGCTATTCAGCCCGATGAAACATCCCACATGAAATCGTCTAAAACATCTATTCGTTCTTTAAAGAAACAACCATCTAAAGTGTCTAAAAAGGAATCAAAAACCGAAGTAGAAACTGAAAAATTACAAATTGAAGGGGATAAATTTCCAGCAGATGAAACTGAGGTACAAGAAAAAGTGGAAGAACCTGTTACAGAAACAGATGCTGCAGAAGAAACATTGGCAGCAGAAACAGAAGCAGCCGCTGCAGAAACAGAAGCAGCCGCTGCAGAAACAGAAGCAGCCACTGCAGAAACAGAAGCAGTCGCTGCAGAAATAGCTCCAACAGAAACTGATGCTGCAGAAATAGCTCAAAAAGAATCAGAGAATGCGCAAACAGTTACTGCAGAATCGGGTGCTACAGAAGAACCTGCACCATAAACACTTGAATCATGGCGAATCCTTGTTACTAATTTATGAAACTCAGTATCCTGATGTTATATTCTTCCTATTTCTTCTTATTTTCATATAGATTTTTAGGACTTATTGTAAGTTCACCATAAAGAAATAAGATAATACTCGTATCTACTATTAACGTTTATTTATTAGCTAGTAAATTAAAGATTTTTACGTGGAAGTTTTTTTAATCTTATGTAGTTTTTATGATTTTTTGTAGGAAACTTGAAAGTCAAAATATAAAACATATTAGAGCGTTGGTTAAATGCTCAGTGAATTAAATATTCTGGTTCTAAAATGAATTATAACGATAACGATATTCAATTCATATTCACAAGTGTGCAAGTATTCATTATTTTAATAGGCTAATGTCAGACGTAGAGTAATTTTGTATGATTTTTTTAAATAAATATTAAACATAATACTCCTTAGACAGCATTACTGGGATTTAAAAAATATTTATCCGTCACCCGATGTCATAATAATTTATACTGATACTGTCACATAACGACACCAAAATAATATTATAAGAATCAAAACAATGTTTAAAAATACATATCAAAGCGGATTACTATCAATATTTTACAGTTGTGGCTCGAATCCCTTAGCAATATGGGACATGGAAGTACAAAATGGGCATATAAAACGATTAACAGATAATGAGGTAAATTCCATAGTTCTCGAAATTGTAAGCTCAAATGTGGCGACAACTTATATAGTTTGCCCGAAAAGAAATCAGGTACTTGGAATAAGACTACCGTTTCTCGTAATGATCGTGAAAAACTTAAAAAGGTATTTTTCGTTTGAAATAACAATATTAGACGACAAAAATATGAGAAGAAGATTCAGGATTTCAAACTTTCAGTCAACGACGAAAATCAAACCCTTTTGCACAACCATGCCAATTGGATTATCCAGTGGATGGAATCAAATACAATTCAATTTGGCAGATTTTACTAGACGTGCATACGGCACACAATTTATAGAAACACTTCGAGTTCAAGTGCATGCAAATGCTCGACTTCGTAGAATTTATTTTAGTGAGCGACTCTACACTGAAGAAGAGTTGCCTCAGGATTATAAGTTATATTTGCCTTTGGAACGTAAGGCAAAGAAAGCAAAACCTGAAGCCAAGAAAGAAGGAACCAAATCTCAAATTCAAATGAAGAGCGCACCTCCTCCACCAGCAGCAGATGAAGCTCCAATAGAAACAGCACCAGTCGCAACACCTGAACCACCTAAGGAACTTCAGAGTAAAGTAAGTGCAGCAACAGTGACACCAGCTACGACTGAAGCTGGAGACGAAAAACCAGAAGATGCAGAAGCACCTGCTGAACCTGCTCCTGAAGCTACAGCGGAACCAGGAGAAGAAGTTGAAGCAAAGCAAGAAGTTGAAGCAAAGGAAGAAGTTAAAGAAGAACCTGAGGTTAAACAAGAACCTGAGGTTAAAGAAGAACCACAAGAGCCGGAAGGTCAAGCTGAGGTCAAGGAAGAAGGCGGAGAATGAAATTAGACGGTTAATTTTGATATCGTTTTTATTTTTACGGCATTTTTATGTTAGTTAATAACTTATTATTATAGTTAATAACTTATTTTATCAATGTTGAGTATATTAAATAGACTTTTTTTAAAACTATGTATAATTATAATAAATAAACATGTATGAATTTGATGATTTTAACTGTATTCTTTTGGCTTCGATCACTATTTTGCGCTGAATCAGTAGTCACATACCTGAAACAAACAAATAGATATTAATAAAATTCAGTATAATGCATAATACCTTATTTACTACGCACGAAACCGATGTAGTAAAACTGAATGTAACGACAGACACTGGCAATAAAAGTTTTGAAGTCAATAAAACTGTAGCCATAAATGTAATGTTCCGACCATACAGCAAAGAATGTTATTATTTTTAGAGCTTACAAAAGCGCCATCCCGCTTCGGTTTGACAGGGTCAATTGTTCAGAAAATTGAATAAATATATTGAAATTTCTACCAAGGGGCTCATTCCAAATCTCCACTCCAATATTCTCTTTTTATTACACTGAATAAGTAAGCCGGGATATCTTTAAATATGTAAACAAAAATGCCTCGTTCGGACCTTTCGCATACATAGGGCTTACATTCAATAATAATAAATGTTTTTAGCAACTATGGAACTATGATAAAAGGTTACATTCGTGGAGTTTCCTTTAATGTTAGAAATTGGAGATACCATTTCGTACAAGGGAATCTTTTATGAACTTCTTCTAATATAATAGAGAGGCTTCTAAAGAAGACTACTACTGTGAGTGAGGAAAAAATGTATTTGTCGGTTAAACTTGGCGATAGTGAAGTTCTAGATAATGAAAATAGAAGGAGTTTTTCAAGTCGGTGTGTAGAATCAACATGTATGAAGTAAAATAATTTTCTAATAATTTGTATTTAAATCAAAACACAAACACGGACTTGATATTTTAAGCAACTTTATACGTGCATTTTAGTTTGCAAAATTATTATGATGTATCCAAAACCGCATATATCTTTTAACGTATTCCCTCAGCATAAACGCTGGTAATAAGTTACTGTGGCGTAGCGAGCCATAAATCACATAGCAATGTTACATTTTCGGGAGGCATTAAGTAATAGGCGAGGAGCGGTAAATACTGCTAAGATTTCTTATTACAAAGATCGACTCGGCGTAATAAATTGTACTGAAATGAATTGACTATAAATCTTTCAGCAATCGAATATAGTCGCGTCTAGACGTTCAATGTTTACCAAAAGCACGTACGTCCACGATTTAAGACGAGCAATTTGCTCGACAAAAACCTCTGATAAAAATAAAATGTATATTATTGGTATTTTAAGACCTAGTTTATGCTTTTTAACGGTTTATTTTTCAATTATACGTAAAATTACAGAATTGTAGGATAAGAATGAAATCTCTGGTCTATTACATTGCTACTTGTGTTTATATTACGATGCAAATAAGGCTGATTCATAGTACACCATACCCTGCCTATGACACTGACGAGGCACGTTGTAAATATTTTTAGTACGGTTTTTAATACAATATCACATTTATGATAGGCAGTCGCTGAGTTCTAATATTTAGTAGGTACAAGGAATTTCCGTAAAGATATCGATTTTTTTTGACGCAATTCAAAATTTCAATTCATCTGTAATGTGCAATCAGCATTAAGGTCAACGAAGATAATTCAAGTTCTTATCAAATTATCGAAACGGCTCACTCAAATATTACGATTTTCAAAGTAAGAAAGTTACACGCTACAATCTCTTAACTTTGAACAAACCACTTAGCGAACTACAGTAGCGTTCAGTTCGCTGTGCTGGCTCCTCGTAATATTAAATCTTTAATTTACTACATTATTAAGTGGCAACAAAATTGATTACAAATAAATTACGCTATTATTTTCATCTTCGCTCTACTTTTCCTGATATTTCTCAAGAGCTTGCCCCTTTATTATGGCTGTACTTGACTAGATTGTTTATGAGATGACTGTCTTTTTGGTCTAGTGCTGAGCTTATTCAGCTGCAGACTATGGAGTTCGAGTTCCACTTTGGACAAAAAAGGCGATTGGGTATTTCGGTCAAGTTTCAGCTCCCAATCCTGGAGTTGACGATGCTCCAGCGACCCGACTGATGACATCGGTCCACCCGAAGTGGCGATTCCGCATAGCATTTTAATGTGACATTAAGAGAACGGCATGAGAACCATATTTTTAGTTATTACCCGGCCACTAGAGTGATAAAACAATTTGCCACCAGGAATGCTTCACATAAGGCAACTCAGGGCGGCTAATTTTTGGAGCTGTAAAATTTACGACAAAGGCAACATAATCCATCTGAAGTACGGTCCAAAGGGACGTGCTCGGCCTAGAAAATAATCTACCGTCAGCAGTTGACGATATTTCATAGAAAAATATGTAAATTCAAAAGGTGACAAATTTTTTACCTGTTCTTAAAATTAACCTTCCCCTATTTAATCATTTCTACCCCTGATGGGATGAAGACGGTATTCTTAATACTTTTGGGCAGGTCTTAAGATAAATTATGTTTCATAGCTATTCCTAGGCTACAATAAAGGGCGCGTTCAATTCTTAGATGTTTAAAAAAGTTTATTTTGTTACATACGTCATGTGGGCGAAAACGTTCTTAAAAGGATGCATTTATCCGCTGATTTATGAACCTTAATCATTGTTACTAGCTATTGGTTACACATCATGTTCGTCTAAACCTACTGATGTCCAACTGCCTACAGTTGGACCTAGGTTTCTTTGAGAGATTTTTATGTGGACAAGATCTCAACGTCTATCTTTCCATTACTTACATATATACACCCATACAAATATACATACAGACATACACACATACATATATTGTCTGCTAAAATCATAAATCTTCCTTTCTGCTTTGCCGTAGTCGAGTAACAATTAAAAGAATAAATATCCATATTATTATTTTATTCGACCTTCTACATTCTACTTATAAATTCATTTTACGCATACAACAACATCTATATCATTTAACCTTTTTATTTGTGCCGCGAATAAAACTCTGCTTTGTATTTCTGAATAAGCATGAAAGTCAGTCATTAGTCATAATGTCCCGACGTGAGTTCGCAACTTGTGAACGCGGCGAAAAAAAAATATTTTCACTTTTCGTCAACTGAAAAATGAACGCCAGGGTACACTACCGAAACACACGCATTTAAAACATTAATTATAAAACCTGTATGTAGCTATAATAACTATATAAATCAGTATACCTGTCAGGAAAATACTTTATACACTAGCTGATTCCCGCGACTTAGTCCGTGTGGAAAAAATTTAGAGTGTATTGCTCCGCGAGAAGTTATGTCCTCTATCTCCGATAATATTTAATAGATCTTCACCAAAATTGGACAAAATATATCTAGTGGTACACAATCTATAATAAAAAAGTATTATCAAATTCTGGAGTTTTATGAATTGATATAATAAATAGTATAATCGTCATAGTTAAATTATGAACTAGATGGCGCTTTTCAACTTTACATCTCGCTTTATCTATATCAGTTCATAATATAACTGGTGTTAGGTATAACATTTAGCTTAGTAGATACAATACACTATCGCATTTAGTTACCTTGTAAGGACAGTGTAATGTGTATGAACTATGAAGGTGAATCTATATATATAAAAATGAATCCCTATTTCCTTGGTAATCGCATCACGCGTGAACGGCTGGACCGATTTCGCTAATTCTTTTTTTGTTGTGTTTGTTATTGTCAGGAGAAGGTTCTTATAAAAGAAAAAATTAAGAAAATTGCGCGAAAAATTAGAAAATTTAAGAAAACTTAACCACCATATTAAATTATTTCTAATGTAACCGCTTTTACAATTCAAACTTTTTGATGTAACCTTATGGCGTTTGACATAACATTGACAGAATGCGTGCTGCCAATTTCGTCAAAGAGTTTCAATATTCATAGTTAAGACAGGACAACGTCTGTCGGGTCCGCTAGTAAATAAATAAAAAAAGACGTGTGGCACTCGGGGACTGCCGCGGTAAAGCATTTTTTATCAACGCCATCTAGCGGTGAGAGGAGTCCCGTGTCAGGTTATTTTCGTTACGGAATTTCTGGATTCGTTCTCCACGCTGGCCCGCGATAGAAGCTATGCAATAGCTTAAAAGAACAATATGACAACATATAATACCGAAAATAAAGTATTGATAAACATTAACACACCTTTATCTCTCTACGATTTCGCACGGCTTGGCTTAGACTTCAGAGGCAGCATTTTAGCATACACTAAAAGGGTAATGAGCAGATACAATATGATTTTCACCAAACCCACTAAAACTGGCAGGCATGTAGATCTGTATAGATTCACCGAGTGCGTTGATACTATATCCACATTCATAGTTATGCTGTTTAGGAAAGACGTAAGTTTAGTAAGTGTAACGTGTTCAGTGAATAGAGAAACGGCAACTATCTGTGCCCACCAGCGACGCGACGCTAATATACGGCGGGGCAGGGCACGTAAAAATGACCCGCGTTATGTACCGTGAAGATAGTGCGTTGTTTATGTTTGGGGAAAACGTAAAATGCAAACTAAACAGTACTTACATTTATCGAAAGACGATTTTCTGGAACATTCTGCTCTTATTACCCGATTGCACCAGCACTGGTAGCATGGGCAGGGGATAAAAGTTTTATCCCCCGATTTTATACACTGACAGGGGATAAAATTATCTTTTCCCTAAGGATGGCGACAGAGGAGAAGGCGATGTATATTTCTATAAGTATATCTACTGAGTGTTATTTCCACCGTTGTGCCCATGCTCGACGGGTGGATAAAGCTAAACGAGGGGATAAACGTTTTATCCTTTTCCCGGGGATAAAATGTCTCCCGCCCATGCTACCAGGGCTGAAGAAGGGTATTATTACCCTTTATACCCTTTATTTTTTTTATAAAACATACTATTCCTAAACCCAGTAGGAGAAATTTAAACGTGACAGCTTAGAAACTGGCCTGTATGACGTTGACGTGTAGTGCAAAGGCGTGGTTCCTCATGAAAAGAATAGTGAAGCAGTTCCAAATTGCGTAGAAGGTGATGGACTGAGTGATGTTAGGCCTGTCGCTCGTAAACAGAGTTCCTAATGTTCGGATCAGGAACGACTTAGGGTCACTGACATCGCTCGATGGGTGGTGGTTTGAGGGACAGGTACTAGTATATTTTTGGAACTGCCTCTTTGGTTTAAGTGGTTACTAGGCATTGATTGTTTTTTTTAACTTTTCGTAGTCTATAATTATACTTTATACAGGCACTTAGATATAGAAAAGGCCTACAGGTTAGTATGTTTGCGGCAATTTTCCGGCAAAAAAAGCTTTCGGGTTTCCGCTCCGCCCGGCTAATTCCAACTCTTGACAAAATGATGGAATACGTTATTAATTCATTTAAAATGTACCCTAACAGTTTGAATAATTTATGAACGGCATACATTTTATATAAAGGCGTATGTAGTGATCCAATTATAACACATACTGAATTAGAGATTAGGTGGTATTATAGAGCTACTTACGAGGTTTGCTAAAAAAAAATCTTAGTTTAGAACCCTTTTCACCCAAATTAATCTTGAATTTAATGCTGGGACCAATAACGCGACTTTGCTCACACTTAATTTTGAATTAACGTAAGACAGCCCTAAGTCTCAGCAAAGTCTAAGTTCGCTCTATAGATCTTAGTAAAAACGCCAATTCCACCAAAGCTGAGTAATGTTTAACTGAAGAACAAATTGAACGTTCTGACAGTTAGCCTGGCAATAGACGTCCGATTTTGTTTCCGATTGTCTGATCAGGCAACCGGATCGTATTTACTCGATACACATCCGATTTTTCCGTCAGGCTTTTTCTGAACTCAGTCGTTCCCGAGCTATCATCCCGAGTGCTTGCGTTTGGAGCAAAGCAGAAGAAAAGAAGATGGATGACGAGTTAATAGAAATAGAAATATTTTTTATTCAAATAAACTTTTACAAGTACTTTTGAATCGTCAATGAATCTACCACTGGTTCGGAATGCCATTCCTGCCGAGAAGAGCCAGCAATAAACTCGGCGGTCGCTCTTTTCAAAAAAAAATTTTTTTTACAATAGGTAACAAAACTATGCTATGTATACAGTGTTTCCACAATAAAGTTTCAAAAATGCAAAACAATCCAATGCATGTTAAGACAGGCAGGCAAAAGCAGACCCGTTCCCCTTGGTGGCACCCGTTCACGAGCATGACGCAGGATCCAGCCATTGCTTCGCTCAACCATATTTGAGGGAACTTAGCAACCCGCACCACACGACACCACCACAGAAATTTTAAAGAGAGGAAAGAGAAAGAAGAAAAAACGTCGCTATTGGATTCATCCAATCAATTTGACAAGACTTACTGAGAGTCATTTCTATTTAAAACATCCAAAAATTTTTTTTTTATTTTTTTTCATAATTTTCGCCCATTATTCGAACCACAACGATGCGTCCACACAGTGTCAGCGCTAGATTTTTTGGGCCCTAAAAAATCCCAATAAGCAAAATTCCGCCCTAAATTTGGGGCTAAAAGCCCTAAGTTGGGAACCCTGACTGGCAAAATCGGAAGGAGTAACCGGATGTCTATTTTGTCTCATACTAAAAGTATGTAGACCGCGCCTTCAGACAATCGGACCGACAGTAAAATCGGAAACGCCTCGCGCCCGTTTCCGACTCGGACGTCCGATCCGGCCACCGGATCGGACGTGTATTGACTGTTCATACAAAGTAATGGCTTCAACGCCTTCCGGTAGCCTGATCAGGCTACCGGATCAGACAATCGGATGAAAAAACCTGACGTGTATTGCCTGGCTTATTGTATTGAAAATCAATGTTTCGTAATGGTAAATATTCAGATGCAGATTAAGAGTTGATCAAGTTTTAACTACCTAACCGAAAAGTGACGATAGATAGTGTCTTCCATAGTTTTAAAAACTATCAAGTAAATATTACAACAATCATTAGTGCGCTGCCACATGGCGCTTCCCCATTATACTCGTATTCCGCACGTTTAATGTCACAGTCGCAACAAATAAGACTATGACACAAACAGAGCCATTACCTAATTGAAGGTATAAAAACTGCAGATATTAAGTCGTTCACACACTGGATATAAAAACGCAGCGATGAGATGACTATTAGTTTTTCTAACTAAACTAAACAGTTTTAAGACCCAAATACATACATTATTTGAAGTTTTTAAAGACTTGTAGATCTTTGAAGACTTTAACCCTTCCTCTAAGCCAGCACTACCACATTTATACCAACTATAAGCTATAAGTATTTTCGTAGTAAGTATGGGGATTTGTAAGAAAAGTTGTTTTCTGTCACTACAGCTGTTGAGGTTGTGTATTGAAAGATTGATTTTATTAAAAAAAAAAACACAACTATTACAGCAAAAACATTATTTTGCATCTTTTCTCTTAATAATATTGTAAATGCGAAAGTGTGTTTGTTTGTTGGGTTATCCTTCAATCACGCTGCAACAAAGCGTAATTTTTTGCATGGATATAGTTGAGGACCGGGAGAGTGACATAGGCTACTCTAATCCCGGAAAATCAGAGATCCTGCGGGATTTTCAAAAACTTAATCCACGCTGACGATGTCGCTTGCATCGGCTAGTACTTAATATAATAATTACATTATTTTATAGTACGTTTATCTTACGAAGCTACAGGCGCTTTACTTGTGGTTACGTCGTGTAAAATGTAGGTACATGCACATTGCATAAGTGTGCGTGCCTGTCAGGAGCCTAGGTGAGAGCAACCTTTCGCTCACACTTCTGTATAATACGATACGCACACAACCATGAGCCACGAGCTTTCGTGTAGTGAAAGAACGATACCTACTCTAGCTTGTTAGTATCCCTAACAAAAATAATTCGATCAAATAATCGCTCCAAATGTGTAAAGGCTCTTCCACAAATGCAACAAAACAGAGGAGTGTGTTTTGTCAAGCAGTCGTATATAATAGTGCTACGCTACCGCTATAATATAGAGTTTAATAAGCTTTGACATGTTTCATATATAACGGGGACGGTTCGTTAAGTCGCGTTGTTGACTGTTGTTTGCTGTTTTCTTCAAACAAACATAGTGAACATATCACTGTTTTAATGCACTTTTAGTTTAAACTAGCGGACGCCCGCGACTTCGTCCGCGTTCCTAAATCACCATAGTTTAGGTTGGCAGAACCCATTCAGCATCAGGGTTGAGGAGTTGGGACCTGGAATTTAACGATGTAGTCTTTACTTGGTCCCTACCATAACTATTCATAATCAAGAGTTCCTAAATCCCCACAGTTTTGGGGGAGCAGTACCCCTGCAGCATCAGGATTGAAGAGTTGGAACACGAAGTTTTTATGGGACCAACTCGCAAAGTTTTGTGTCGATTAAAAAAAGATTCACGCAAATCGGTTAAGAAATCACGGAGATATCGATATACAGAGGTAGAAAAACACAACTCCTTCTCCTCTTTTTTTGAAAGTCGGTTAAAAAAGTAGTCTATATTTTGCCCGATAATATCAGCTATCTACCAGTGAAAGTCGCGTCAAAATCGGTCCAGCCGTTCCCGAGATTAGCGGCAACAAACAGACAGACAGACAGACAAAAATTTTAAAAATTGTTTTCTTGTTATAAGTAGCGTATTTACTTTCGTATGCAGTTAGTAAAAAGCTGTTCTTTTGATATTACAAACAGACACTTCAATTTTATTTACTTGTATAGATTTAATACAAGCAATAGAAGATCCTTGCAAGATAGCAATAGTAGAAATCTACAGATTAAAATGCTGTGGCAAAGGCAATATCAAATTATAATATTAAATTTTATCTCCACTACTATAATAAATTCAAAGGCATGTGTGTTGTTTAGTTCTTAGCTGATATATTTAAAGACTTGTGCCCGTATTGACTAACTTTTACGAGCTATCTCAACTAAGTTAGGTGGTGTTAGTGCAACGGGTGGGGCTCGAACCTGCGACCTTTCAATTTTCAGTCCGCACCTTTAACAGAAATAGAAATAGAAATATTTTTTATTCAAATAAACTTTTACAAGCACTTTTGAATCGTCAATGAATCTACCACTGGTTCGGAATGCCTTTCCTGCCGAGAAGAGCCAGCAAGAAACTCGGCGGTTGCTTTTTTCAAAAAAAATGAAAATTTTACAATAGTTAATGAAACTATGCTATGTATACAGTGCTTCCACGATGAATTTTCCGAAGTCCAATACAATACAAATAAATACAATCCAATGCATGTTAAGATGAGTAGACAGAAAGCAGACCCATTCCCGCTGGCGGCACCCGTTCACGAGCATGACGCATGATCCGATCGTTACGTTGAGCTATTGAGGCTTAGTTATAAAATATACCTACATAGTTCAGTTTAAAATAACTAAAAAGGCAACGTTCGGTGTAGAAAATCCCCCAACAAAAGCTCTGGCATTAAGCCCCGCGTATAATTTGGTTAAACGTCACCGGTCCATTAACCCGCGCTGACCGATCGGCGTCGACGGCGATGCTCAAACAGAGCGATTCATTCGCGAAATTAAACTGTCAGCCGCTGATATTGTTTGCTCACTCGTTTGCTTGGAATTAACTAAAAGCATAACGCTCTGCAAACGGCACGCTGTAAATGATGTACGCGCGCCTTTAGTTTATTTTCATTGTTTTCGAACCCTCGATACGTTTAGTGAGTGACTAAACGTATTATCATCTAGTAATATTATAAATGAGAAAGTTTGGATGTATGGATGGATGGATGGTGGATGTTTGTTCCTGAATCACGCCACAAGCGATTTTGGATATTAAGAAGAATTAACCCTACTCCAATATATCGAAATAAAGAATACCTAACTGAAAAGGGAAAAGTGTCCATATCATTAAAACTACTGAACCGATTTTAATGAAATCTTTACTGTTCCTTAAGTTGAAGTAAATGTAAGCAAATAAAAAAAAGAATGATCATAATTCGTTGACAAAGATACATAAAATTTTGTATACTTAGGTATTTGTTTGGTGATTATCATAATGTGAATATTTTTCAGTTCCAATAATATTACATAACATATAAACATACGTGTCGAATTGATAACCTTTTGAAGTCGGTAAAAAAGAGCACAGGATAACTTTGAATATAGAATTTTTGAACTTAAAAAAAACATGCGCCTTTGTTTTATTTCTATTAAGACGAGTTAGTTTAGCAATCTAATTGCTAAACTTCGTAACAAGTTGAAAATGTTTATACAACATTCGGGTGAGGTCACACACAAAACTAATAGTAACGAAATTATAATAGGTCTGTAGGTGGGTAGATAACACTGGGCTAGTTGCTGGTACCGTAAAAACAGGCATAAATCACGGGAGAGCCGACCCCAACTAATTGGGGTTTAATTCACGTTGAGAGAGCTACACTGACCTATATCGCCGCTTATAAGTCTAACTGTATTATACGGTACGGCACCAATTATTAAAATATCTAAACTTTTAGGTACACATAAAATATCAGTCGAGCATAAATCTTAATTTATCTTAAATCTTAAATATATGCAAAGGTGACTGACTGACTGATCTATCAACTCACGGCAGTTCTATCAACCACTGGATCAATCGGGCTGAAATTTGGCACACAGATAGCTGTTAGGACGTAGGCATCCGCTAAGAAAGGATTTTCGAAAATTCCAACCCTAAGAGGGTTAAATAGGGGGAGAAAGTTTGTATGAAAGTCCATCATTTCTCAAGTTATTTTTCGAGTTATATCCATGAAACTTTGTATTTGGGCTTTCGAATAAAAAAAAAAGAAATACGTGTTTCACAGATTTTGAAAAATTTATAATTTATTTAGGTAATTAATAACAATTTAAACACCGAAATATAAAGGTAACCGTCAATCTTGTTCATGTTGCGAAAGTCAAGTTGACGGTAATTGAAAAAGTTAACACTTTATACTTACATCGAGATCAGGAAAGGCAAATTATTAAACCAATTAAAAGTTCGCAACATTTAACTGAATCAACGCACAACAAATTTACTCCAAAGTAACCCTTGAACGTGATTTTGTTTCGTTTCAGCGTTCCATGCTTTTGTGTACCGACTGCGTAACGGCGTTTTTCCACGTGCTAATAACGATACGATAAAATGTCGTAAGGTATCCGATAAATGAAATGAATGATTCGTATAATGGCATTATACAAGCCAACTACTGGGTACAGGTCTCTCTTTCTTTATCATTCCTCTCGAAGTCACGGGTATCGCCAAGTAAAATAAATACATAGCTATCACTAGGCTATCAATGCTTACATTATACTACCACTTATAAAACTTGTTTCAATTGGTGACGATAGAGTTACTTTTTAAAACGAGTAGATATGTAAAGCTCCTTGTTGATGTTCCTCACAGCTTAAATGTGAACAATGAAACACCGTGACTGCCATTTCATTGCTGGAATTATCATTATTATCAGAAGGATCTCGTAGGAAAATCTAAATATGACAGGCTACGTATCTTGCATATGGTGACTGAAATCGTGTCGTACGGTGGTCCGTGGAGAAACGCTCTACTTTTGAAAAGCGCGAACTGATTAATCATCTGAAAACAAGTTATTCGCTTAAAATACTAAAATTGGAATTATTGAAGAAACGTAAAGTAAACACACATTTTAAACACAATATGGCAGAATTGAAGCGATCCAGAATCTTAATTGAAACTACTTAGTGCTTAGTGGTCAAACAAAGGGTTATATACCTACTAGGTATCACTACTCGTGGACGAAGCCACGTGCAAAAGCTAGTCTGTCAATTAATATCTCTGTGTAGTGCGTACACTTATGCACCTACATTTCTTGCCTAAACTAAACTTACCTAATTTAGTTTAGGAAAAATGGGAAAACTTTAGTTACATATTTATACACTATATGGTTATATTTACAACAATTCGAGGGAAAAATTATGAATACAACATTATAATGTGGCAGATAAATACATAACTTTTACAAAGTACGTCTATCCACATTTATCATATCATACATAACATAGTATTCCCAAAAACTTCTGTTTGTGAATAGAGGTCGCGTATAGCTAAAATTACATGTATTATTGCAGCTAGTGTAGGCTGAAACAGTATAAAAAATTCAATACGAGACTGACCCTGTTTTTGAATGTGAATCTTATTACGCTAAGCAGTGAGTATCATATCGCTTAGGCGGTATATCCAACTCATTTTCCGTCGACATTGAATATTCTGCCGTGTTTGAAGGAAAAACAAAGTGTTAAATTGCGTGGGGAGTAGCCTTTGAGCCGGTCGCCTGTGGAGAAGTTTGGACGTTATGCTGTTAGTTTTAGTGTTGTTTTTTGTTTGTAGCGGTTGTTAGCTAGTCGGGTAGGGAACTCTTTCAGTTATAGAAGACACGTAGAGATGTGGGTCAAGTGGCAGCTTACAAAAGTACTAGCTGTACTGTGAACGCGCTTTGGGCGCCGAGGCTCGTTCACTCGTTCGGGTGGGCAGTACTTGAATTTTTTAAAGCATGTAGTTACAGTGTGAAAAATTCATTGTTTTACACGTCTACATAATTGGATAGGTGCCTGACAACACCCTTTTATTAACTACTTATACTTTACGCACTTCTTGTGTAATTCGTAAATGTTTTACTACGTATAGAAGAACTTCGATTGAGGTTCACGAAACACACATAATATATCACTCATTTGCGACAAGAGTGTCATAACTCAAAATTCACCAATTTTAGTGTCGAACATTTATACTTTTTGCAATAAAAACAACATTACGCTAAGCACAAAAAAATAAGAGCGAGAGAAATTGTAAATTAATGCTCTATCGCTTTGTTGGCCGCTGTGTTGTTTCGAGACCGCAGCATCCACAAAACATTACTTTCTAACGAGAGAATTCTCTCATCGTCGATTTTGAATTATGTCACTCTTGTCTCAAATGAGCGATATGTATTGGACCGGGCCAGAAATTACGCATTGCACAAACCTTTTATTCTTTTTTCTCGAAGAAATAAGAGGGGTGGTATAAGAGTTTATAAGTTTGACTCACTGTATCTTTGTGTCTGTGAATGTGTCTGTCTATCTTTCTGATTGCGTGGGACATCGCAGGATTCTATGAACGTAATCGACTTAAAATCTGATAAACTAAGAGTAGGCAGACGAAAATTCCATATGAGGAATACACGCGGAGGCTTTAGATAATTTTGTAAAGGATTCAGGTCACCGGCTTAAACGTCACAATACTACAACTTCCAAATAGGACAAGCTTTTTAATTTGCATTCTTTTACTTGTTAACAGTTTTTAGCTCAACACGATGTCAGTCTTAGCAAATGTAGAAGTATAGTTCTTTCAATTCACGAGGGCGCGTGGCTCATGGTTGTGTGTGTGTCGTATCTGTATAAGTGTGATAAGTGTGAGCGAGAGCTTGATCGCGCCTGATCGCTCCCACCTAGGCTCCTGACAGGCACGCACACTTACGCAATGTGCATGTACACGACGTAACCACAAGTAAATCTCACGCGCCCTTGTGAATTGCGAGAACTATACCTATATTTGACTGTCAAATGCAAAATCATGTCGTGAAGGCGAAAAGTGAAAAGTTGCTTGGGTCACGACATTACACTTTTTCAGATTCAAGTTAGCAGTTGACTGCCTTCTTTATTGACTTGTGCTATACTAATATTATTTACTTATTTAGACTTAACAAATAATTTATTTTTTATGAAGAACTAGACGGTGCCCGCGACTTCGTCCGCGTGGATCAATGTTTTTCAATTCCCATGGGAACTCTATAATTTTCCGGGATAAAATAGAACCTATGTTTTAATCCTGGGTATGAGCTATCTTCATTCCAAATTTCAGCCAAATCGGCTCATTCGTTGTGGCGTGAAGGAGTAACAAACATACACACACACACACATACAAACTTTCGCCTTTATAATGTTAGTGTGATGTATAAATACAGAACACACAACAAAATAAAACTTAAATAAATTAAAACTGCTATTTATGCAGTCTTAGGTGGTAGCAGAATTACCAATATCTAAGAAATACGACATATTTTTTATGTTATCCATGTCACATCACATAGTGGGTAAATTCTGTTGTTCACAATCTCTTGTCTAAGCTGTGGTATTCTCTAAAATGAATTGCATCTCAGTGAGTCGACACTTTAAAAATGATTGCATCAGTATAGCAATCGCAATAACCTTTGGTTGGCTGGTACCCTCCCGCTATTGGTTAAAATGCATTGATGCAGTAAGAACGCCTTAAATTCAGCCAATCAGAGGCCATTGCGATCGTTACACTGATGCAATAATTTTTAGAGAATCGACACACTGTGTAACGATCGCAATGACCTCTGATTGGCTGGTTAAATAAAGTAGATAGAAAATGTAAAAAAAATATTTTTTTTTAATTCTCTCTATTTATTCGTGTCATGGCACAGTAGTAAAATTTTCATACATATTTTGGCAACACCAACAGACAAAAGTTGCGTTGAAAATATGAAATTTCGCGCATTACTTTGAAGGTTTAAAAGGCCATAAATAAGAGCATATCTCAGGATCTCAACGCCTTAATCACGCCGTTTATCTTTAAACGCTACATTAACTACGAAAGCTCTCACATCTTGAAATATTCCCTTTACAGATATTAAGATTCATTAAACTTCTAGTTCGGGGTACTTACTTATCTGTGGTATTCCGTGTGGAAAGTTTGGGCGACCTGAGACCGGGTTCAAAGTTGGTCAAAATGTTTTATCTATTAAGAACCTCAAATTTTTCATAAGGTTACAAAGCTCTAAGAACTCTGTTACTTATCGTCACATGTAGGGTAAACAAAAATTCTGCAAAAGATACATTTTGCAGAGGAGCGTTTTGAAAGCGTAGAATTTTTTCTCTTTTTTTTTTATTTTTGAAGTGAAAGCTTCTTTAGATACATTGAGCGAGTTTTGGTAGGTACGGAAAATCTTATGGCTTCACCAACATGCTAATTTTTTTTGTAATAGAAATAACGTAATACATTAGGTATTAGGTTTTCAAAATGTAACATTTAAAAAATTAAAAAAATTATAATTTTTCTATGCTTGGAATTGCTCCCCTAAATAACTCCCCTAATGCTAAAAGGAAGGGCTATGATTTTAACAGTCTATGTATGTATGTATGTGTATATGTTTAAAACCTCAATAGCCCAACGGTTAAAGATGCGGACTGAAAACTGAAAGGTCGCAGGTTCAAACTCCACCCGTTGCACTATTGTCGTATCCACTCTTAGGAGTGGGTACGACAATACAAGTTTTCCGGTTATTTGGAGGAGAGAGTTGAATATTAGCCAAGTTCATGCTAACTAATATACATAAAAAATATTAGAAATGGTAAGCCTATTCGACTGACGATATCTTCTACTCATTGTAGATTCCATGAAGCAATTTTCCCGGTTTTATATATCACAAGAACTTATAAAATGAATTTGTTTAAAATTTTCTACATTTACTTCATGACGGGTAAAAATCAAGATCGCTGTATTGTAACTGGATGCATTTTCCACGAATGTCTAATGTCGAGTTTGCTACGAGCTAAACAAGTCTGAAAACGTCGGTTACAGTCAGAGAAAATAAACAAGCAAGTAAATCAAAACATACAAAACATCAATAGAAATACAAGTATTATGTCGAGAGAGGAAATCGGCTCGTCGAGCTCTGACCTAAAAAGCGACTGCGATGTTCAGGTCAGTACTCTAAAATCACTTTTATTTATAAAAATTCCAGCAACATTTTATTAGGCGGCGAAAACAAAAAGGAAAACAAAAACCGCGGCAATCCTTTTGTCAAATTGATTGTCACGATAACACTGGGGCGGCTTCTAAAATCGAAAAAATGACATTCGAAACGACCCTCCCGGTAAGCGATCTACATGTTTCGGGAAGCACGTTTTTGCTTCAGTTCATTAAATTTAGCCTAAAAGTTCATCGCGCTGATTTCATATTCAATTTGCCGCTTACTGGGGCCGCCATAAATTTTTTATGGGCACATAAAAAGCTTCTGTCGGTGGATTTTTTCTTCGGGCATGCAAAACGTGAGGGACTTGTGGTCTTTTCTGAACGACATTGTTGTTTTAATGTTCTTCGTTGTTTCATTTTCGCTACAGTGTATTTTTAATTTTTGCACAAACACGAACTCTACGTAGAGCACTGCTCTGTTTAGAAATGGTAAGCCGCTGAGACGTGGCTGGCATGGGCACATGTCTCCTCCGCAAAATTAGAACTTATTTCTTCAGGACACCGCCGTCAAATGTGTATTTGTTTCGACTTTCTTTTTAACTTTTAACCTTTTTTATGTTCGGTAGAGTACGCTCTGTTAGCAATTTACATGCCTAGTTTTAAGTTGTGTATACTCTGTTCTTGTGTGCAATAATGTTTTAATCTATCTAACTTTTGAAACCATAGACTACGATTGTGCATTGCGGAGTCAACATCTGATAAATAATGCTCCGGTATAGGAGCGAAACGTACGTCGCATGTATTTTGAGCTTATTTTGAAGGAGTTTGTGTGGCGCTACGTGTTGGTGTTGTGTTGTTCCTGTGTTTTTTTTCCATTTGGGAGAAACGACAGCGCATGACGCGAGTGGCGCGTGTTTACAGATTTTTCTTGTTTGGCAAATTACAGCAAAATTTTACCATTTGATTTTGTATAACGCCAGCTTCTATCCAATACCATAGAGTACCTAGACCTACGTCCTAAAGGCGTTCGGCATTAGACGTATGAATGCGCAAAATATTATATTGTCTACTTGAGACTTACCAACGTATGTGATACATTATGGAGCAGCGAGCCAAGGGTTGTGGAGTATTAAAAACGTTTCAACATTCGGCCGTTCTCTTAGGAATAATTTGCCGTAAATACGTAAACTCGTTTACCTAGAGAAGTGTAGAAATACAGCATTTCATAATATTTTACTGTTTTTCTGACATCCGCCGCCATTAAACTTAATGAAGAGTCCCGTGTAGTGTTTTACGGCGTTATATAAGTTTTATTGCTCTTGCTGCAAGAGGTTCAATCCGCGTTTCCCGGAGAAAAAGCGCTCATTACCGCCTTCCGGGGTAACACCCCCTCCAGGAGTATGAAACAATATAACCTTACACTGAGTATTTGTGTATTTTATAATTTTAAACTATTATACGAGCTGGTTTATTGATAAGCACTAAATAATTAATGGATATGGAACAGAATGTTTGGCAAAATAAAAATTATAGCTGCTAAATTAGAATCCTGCTAACCAAACCTTTTTCAATGTTTAACAAAAATAAAACGTGAGTAAAAACAAGTATCAACAAGTAAATTAATTATTATTAATAAAAATTAACACTGATTTAGGTATGACTATATATTAAAGATATAAAAATATTAAGTATAGGAATATGAAATTACGGGTAAAAGTCATTTTTTTTAATAAAAGAGTAATAGATTAAAACGTAATCTAGCCCTTAATATAGTACCCGATTTGTCTTGTAGCTATCTCCTGTATACAGGGTCTCATATATTTTTAATCAATGCCATAATCGCGCACCGGATGTACCCGGGCGGAAGCTAGGGACGACTTGGCGGTTAATTGCGCGAAAACTGAAGCCCTTTGCTTCGAATATCGAACGCATTTTGAGGGCTCTTTTTTACATGGAAATTACGCGTTCTTCATAGCTTGGATGGTTAGCGTTTACAGTATACGTCGCTAACAGGTGCAAATAAGTACACAAAATAAAAAGATTTCATCGACAAAAAACAGGGAGAGCGATTGGCATTCTCTTGAAATACAAAACTTTAGCAAAACCAAATTGACAGGACCATAAATCAAGTTTCTTTCCCCGCGGAAAACTTTGTGAAAAGGATAGCAATAGGATAGGTACTGTCTTTTTACTTCAGTAAGTTTTAGTTCTTTGAACATTATTGACACTTTTATGATGAATATTCAAATATTATGAGTCGATATTATAGAATAAGCACCATCTATATATATAAAATTCAAAGTCCTGACTGACTGACTGAGATATCAACGTACAGCCTAAACTACTGAAGTTAGAAACTTGAAATTTTTACAGTTGGTTCCTTTTATGACGTAGGCGCACACTAAGGAAGGATTTTTGAAAATTCAAACCCTAAGAGGGTAAAATAGGGATTTGAAAAATCGAACTTAACGTGAGCAAAGCCGCGAGCAAAAGCTAGTCTTAACATAAAATAGTCAAACCTAATGATGCACTAGGTATACCAAAGCAACATCACATATACCTATTAAGTGCAGGTGCACTAAACAACCAAGCGCGATATGAATAGTTTAAAACTAAAACCAGTCAAATAACATACATATACATAACGTATATTACACGGAACCTTCTATTCACCACATCCGGTAACTAATTAAAATAACGCCGGAACCGATACGAAGCTTATTTGCTTTTAATTACCATAACAATGGTTGCTTGAATCCATATTATTATGTATGTGAATCTTTACTGATAATATTATTATTTTTGTAAAATAAAAACTGTTATTTTCATTGTTCTACTTCTAACAACTATTGAAATGGTTTTTTTTTTGGATAGAAACTATAACAGCACAGTATAAGGTGTCCTTACTCTGTGATAATAGTGAATTTTAAATATATGATCTATCTTTTTGCTGTAGGTTAAACAAAAGTTTTGATTCACAAGATAAAATACTCATATAATAGATCGCAGTAGTTCCCAGAGGAAAACCTGTCTTTTAAAAGACAGGTTAACGCATAAGTGGATGAGTATAATATGTGATCAAACGAGCTTTTAAGTAATGTTGGATCGATATTATATGTTTCACTTATAGATTACCTAACCGCAGGAGATTCGGAGCTAGACAAAATAACATGTACGAAAACCCTGGAAGACTAAGACCATTTCACTTAATTAGACAGCGAAAGTCTGCAAGATGTAACAGCGTATCTATAAAAAAAGGAGTTTTAATATCGGCTCAGGCTAAGTTTTATCTATGTAATCCGGCCACAAGGCAAGTTTCACAGTAAACGAGTTAACTTAAACGATTTCCGCCGGCTCCGCAGAAAAAACCTCGGTAATGGCACTTGCCTGAAAACTTCCTGCTTTCCGTTACAGATAGATGTTAACTGAGTTTAATATGATTAGATTTGTCGTACTGTTCCTCAAATACTGTAGTTTGGTTGTGGCATCGTACTTCAGACGGTAAGCAACGTTAACTGAATAATAATAATAATAAATATTTTTTTTTGCTTTTAACAATTGTCAGGTACACATATAAAAAAGATTAAACAAAGGAAAACTTATAACAAGCCTAACAATCAGCAAATGCCCGCAAACTCAGCTTTATGCTGGGCATTGTTAATACCCAGCGCTGATTTTCAGTTTGCTCCTATACAGTTAATATTAAATTATGACGTGTCGCCCTTCACGCATCCAGAAAATAAAAACAAATTAAAAATATAATATTATGTAGATAAATCAGAATAAATTAAAAAAAAAAATAAAAAAAAAAAAATAAAGAACTGGATATTACTAAAAGCTTTCATCGTCGTCGAGTTAGGTTTCGTAAAAACTTAGTTTTTTCAGATCCCAATGATTGTCGCTACCATTGTCTTTGGAAATATTTTCGCTCAGACTATAAAGCAAATCTTAGACCAATTTTAAACTGGTCTAAGATTTGCTTAAGTACTGGAGTGAGTTATGAATACGCATGAATTAAAAAAGTAGCAAATAAATTCATCGGATGAATGAGGAATTCAAATCGGTTGAGTTAAGAAAAAATAATGTTTGGGATGAGACGTCGGAATATATCAAGTACAGAAACTCTATATCCTTACTTCCTTACTAATATTATAAATGCGGAAGTGCGTGTGTTTGTTGGTTTATTGGTTTGTCCTTCAATCACGTGATTTTTGCATGGGTATAGTTGAGGATGTGGAGAGTGACATAACCTACTTTTTATTAGGTATATTTTTTAATTTTTGGGATTTTTGGGGCCTTTGTGTTATTCTGATGTATAAGCTACTAACAAACAAACACACTTTCGCATTTATAGGATAGTAAGGATACAATAAATTACAATAAATAAAAGTATATCCATATCTATACAATCATTCAAAATATCAAATAAATATCTGCCAGCTGTAGGTATAGACTAAACAAAATACGTTTTCAATGTTAAATTTCATAGCGAAATATATTTTAAATGTCGATTTATTGACGCGACGCGCGACTGATTTATATTCAGGAGCAATTTGGCTCTTTTTATGGTACACTTCGAACCGAGCAGCTGCGGTGCATGCAACATACCGCTCTAAATATAGAGGCTGCAATCAATATTCTGCGAGGGAACTGATGCGATAAAAAGCACCGATTACTTTTTCGAAGATTTTCCGACGTTCTGCATTTATTTTTAATTTTTATTGAAGTGTTAACCTACACTTAAAGGAAATAACCTAATAGATTTATAAATACATATCAAAAATTCCGAGGCCGGCGGGATTCGAACTCACGTCTCTCTGGGAATCGCGCTCGAGTGTGTTAACCGCTACACCACGGCCGAACCATACGTCCGCCACGAAATTAGTGATATGTATCTACTTTTTCAATCAGTTTTATAGCAACTGTTAGCGACATCTAGTAGCGACACTTTACAGTTGTCGATCTACTTTTTTCCAAGACACCATATTACAATGGAGCTCTTAAGAAATTATAGATGCCACATTGAAAAAGTAGATACATATCACTAATTTCGTGGCTGACGTATGGTTCGGCCGTGGTGTAGCGGTTAACACACTCGGGCGCGATTTCCAGAGAGACGTGGGTTCGAATCCCGCCGGCCTCGGAATTTTTGATATGTATTTATAAATCTATTAGGTTCTGCATTTTAAATTGATTTAAAAGATTTATTTTCAAAGATCTATTTATTTAATTTATTTAAGTGGAGGAACATCGCGCGGGAGGCGGTGCGACACAAGAATAAGGAGACCGACGACGACTAATGTCGCATCATCTTAACGGCCACGACCACTCTGTCAAGAGTGACCGATTGAGAAGAAGAATTTATTTAATACACAAGCTTCCTCTGTCGATTAAAAAAATCGCGTGAATGATTCCAGAAACGCCGGTGTAATCGGTGGACATACATAGAAAAAAAAAAGATACCGGCCGAATTGATAACCTCCTCCTTTTTGGAAGTCGGTTAAAAAAGTTACATCAAGTGTCCATAAAACTGTATTAGTGTAACACTGTGTCGCAGTTTTATCACCCAACCGTAAGTATACACAAATACCCAAATCATCACCACATATTTTATTAACAATTTAATTTATCCATATTCTAAAATAAAGAGGTGACACACAGTAAGATGTATTAACTAGATACCGTCATAAACCAGTAAAATCATCCTGTCGTCTGCAGAAAATGCAGAAGTCCTTTGCGGGGAAGGGTTTGTGGCGTTTAGATAGATAGATAGATAGATAGATAGATAGATAGATAGATAGATAGATAGATAGATAGATAGATAGATAGATAGATAGATAGATAGATAGATAGACAGATAGATAGATAAAAACTTTATTGCACACAAGAAAGAAAAAAATTGAATACATCTTAAAACTACGCATGCATAGGCGATCTTATTGCTCACAGAGCAATATGTACTAGGCGTTTAGTATCAATAGTTGCTATCGATACTAAACGGGTCTGGCTTGAGGTGCGGTGCGGGGAAGCGTTGCCCAAGGTAGCGGCCAACTTGCAGTGAACATCTGTACACAAAGCCTTTTTCCAACATATAACTAATTTTTACTCGTAACCACGTATGAAAAGCTTAAATTAAATTATCGCATGTATTTACAGGCTATGATTAAAATGAAAAGTAAAATTACACTACGTTAAATTACAAACGATTCTGCGAACTAATACCGTTCCTAAATCTTGTGAATGCCACCCTTAAATATTAAACCTCCAAGCCATTGTCGAGTGTCGCTCTAATTGCAAGCTCTAATTAGTGTCTGAGACGAAAGCGTGAGTGACGCGAGTGTCAGCCTTATATGGAATAGGGTGACAATAGTGCAGGTTTAATGTGAGACATAATTTTAGACATTATCTTGTCATATTGTTTAGTTTTGTTGCCAAACACTTCAAAATATAGTATAGTTAGTCATGTATCTGAATTAATCGGTTCCGAATCTTGAGGTCTCACTCCCGGGCTTAAGTTCCGGATCGGAACAAAAAAGTTATTGGGTTTTCTGTCAAGAAATTCTCATTAGCAGCCTGAAGTTGGTGTTGGCGGTGTTATACTTGCTCTTCAAGAATCGGAATACTTGAAGAGCAAGTAAAGCCGTCCGGCGTTTAATCTTCTTCCAGTAGTTTAAAATTGCCGCCTTAAAGGACTGTGGAGTAAGAGAATAAAGAGTGAGACATACTCTTCTTATAATATCTCCAGTGTCAATGGCTAGTTTCCAGTGAGCTCCAATAAAATTCCGTCACGAGAGAATAACCTCAAATACCATTATACACAGATGGGTAACGTCTAAGTACTACCAAGCTTTTTAGAGGTTCGATAAGAACTTCTCAAAAACTGTTAAAAGTTTGTAAAGAATACTGTCATACTCCTCCTAGGTTAGCGTCCTTTCGTATTAGTGCATATCTTCATTTCTGTCAGGTGAGATCAAAGATATTTGCTAGCGTTTAGCTGACAGATCTCAAACAAGTGGTTACTTTTTATTCAATTAAAAAAGTTGTGAAGGGAGAAAGTTTTCGAGGGACCACTCGTAGCTATCTATTTTTAAAATAATAGAACTTACTAGGGCAAATCCTACTCGCAATACCAATACATACTCGACGAGTTGGCCTCGAGTAAACATGGTCACTCTAAGTGTCACGTGTTTGCCTTGTTCAGAGCGCAACGTAAATTGCTCAAGCATGGTTCAAGCACATATAATACGAGTGCTATTTGCCAAATTCGACTTAAACTCAGACCATTTGTACGGTCTAAGCTGTACGGCGACAAAAATATAATGTTTAACACATTCAACGTCTCCTTAATATGAATTTAACTTTAAAAACATAAAATACTTTCAGAGGTGTGTTTTTAAATAAAGTGTTTTAGATTTACTTTTAATATCTTTGGTTTAAATCTTGCAAGGAGTTTCTCTATGGTGTGATGAAATAATACTTGAGTATTTTTTTCAAATCTAAAGCTAAATCTGTCCGAGTAAATCGATGCTATAGTAGATACTTTGTCATTAAACTTTGGGTTCCAAACTATCGATTTTTTTTTAAAGAATATTATCCAAGCTGCTCTCCCCTCCAAATAAGCGAATAGCTTGTGCTAGGAGTGGGTGATGGATTGTAGGTGAGCACCACAATAGTGCAACGTGTGAGGGTCGAACCTGTGACCTTTCAGTTTTCAGTTTTTTGCTTTGAGGAAATTTTGATGCTGTTCCTTTAAATTTGAAATGATGCAGAACTCCGTCATTTATAAATAAAAATAATATACATAAAGTTCAAAAACTATAACCTAAATGAAAATTTTAATCTAAGCGCTACACTAACAATGACTTACTTGCTCTTTATACGTTGCAAAAGCTTTGTAATTAAAGATATACCCTCGTGCGGATATCCCGCAGAGCTTTGTTATGTTGCGAAACATAATTTATCATTATTAGAGCGAAACTAAGAAATAAACGAGGCATAAAGTCGCAAGCGCTAGTAAGCTTTGTCTTTTGTGGTTTCACCACGCGAGTAAATAACTGAGCAGAGGCAAAACTTCATAGCTATTAGCTCAGCAGTTGTGATAGGTACAAGTCTCAATCGTAAATTGAAGACTCAATAGCCCAACGGATAAAGGTCTTGACGGCCTCCCTGGAGCAGTGATGAGCGCTGTAGTCTCGTAACTGGTAGGTTTCGGGTTCGATTCCCGGCGGGGGCGATTTGGGAATTTATAATTTCTGAATTGTCTCTGGTCTAGTCTGGGGGGAGGCTTTGGCTGTGGCTTTTACCACGTTACCACGTTACCGTCAAAGACGTGCCGCCAAGCGATTTAGCATTCCGGCACCTTGGCCTGTAGAAACAGAATAGGGGTATGGGTTGAATTTACTGCCATACCCCTTCCAAGTTAATTTCAATCCACTTTAATTTATTTGTTCCAAGTTAGCCCGCTACTATCTTAAACCGCATCGTCACTTACCATCAGATGAGATCGCAGTCAAGGATTATCTTGTCATGGAATAAAAAAAAAGTGCGGACTGAAACTGAAAAATTGACGATTCACGTGGCACTTTGGCGTATAACGGGAAGAAGAGAATATTTAATAAATAAAATAAATAAATAAAATTTCTTTATTGCAGACCAGGTCCATAAATTATTTTAGTAACAAACGACTTAAATCTATGTTAGTACAGTATGTGTTAGTAACAATAATTACTTATTCTATGTTAATCATTAAAAACTATCTTAACCTATTCAGGGCCACCTTCGACGCTGGGCCCTAGTGCTGGCTATTTAAGAGTCAACTTCAGGGTGACTAATGCTGAGATCTATAGAGAGGGCTCTGACTTAGCTCGGACTCACGATAAGAGTTAAAACGAGACACAAATATGCTCCCACATAAATCTGTCTCGTTTTATCTCTATCTTGGGTCAGAGCTGAGTCAGGGCACGCTCTATAGATCTTAGCATAATATTTTTATAAAAAAATATGCACACAGATGCATGTGTGTGCATATTTTTCGCGGCTGCGTGTGTGTGTTCACGTTGTGAGTGGACAACAGCGGTTTACGCTTGTTTGGCCAGTAGACGACCTCAAGCTTTGTGCGTCGTGCCGCCCGAATTGTGTTTGTTCTTGCTCCTGGTTTTTAATTTAAAGTTTGCTCCAAAAGCTTTGTGATTTAAGATAATATACTGTTTTGCGGATATCCCGCAGTGCTTTAGTAACTAAGCGAACATGGTCGATAATGTTTCAGCGTCGAATTCATTAAATAGAAACTTCAATTGAGACTGAAGCAATGACTGATGTAGCTTTTCCGATCCTCTGGTGCCTCCTTGTCATGTAAGCTATATCTTATGTATGTTATCTTTAAGGCCACTGAATTCTGTTAATAAATAAAGATCCTTTTTTGGTTTTCTATGGAATGTTTCTTTGGATTTTTACAACCATGTAGATGTCACGACAAGGCGAGATGTTCCAGCTACAACATGGCAGAGAATTGGCACCGAACTAACTTTTTGCTGTATCACCATGTGACTACGTACATATCAGCACGTACTTACCTTTAGAGAGCACAGCTAATTTACTTGCAGCGACAAGACTTGTAGACACTTAATTTAAAAGGTTTCTAGGAAATTTCAGGAAAATGCACGTTGCGTAGTTTGGACGAATTTAGGACAAAAAGAATTAAAAATGTATTCATGCATTATTAATGTCGAGTATTGTAATAGTCTTCAGTGAGTGCTCGACTTGAGGTAGACTTGAGGATGTATGTAAGACGCGTGCGACATTATTGTTCCAAATAATAAAAGGGATAATATTATTTGATCATCTAAAATCTAATTGTTCTATTACAAAATATGCGCACTTTTATCATGTGATGTATTTTTTTATACAATAACTACAACAATAACAAAAAAATAAGTTCTCAATCCTTCGACTGAACGCTAATGGTCATGTCATCGTTCATAAAATCTAAAATTAAAAATATGAAAAAGCTTTTTCCAATAGTTAAAACTATAAGCCAATCAGTCTGCCGGATTAAAAACTGTTAATGAATGGGAATTTTAAATTGCATTTGGTTTTTAAATTTTGTTACTTAATTCAGACTTATGATAAAACCTGGATCAAGATGAGGGCAGATATAATCATTATGACTATTCCCATTTATCTTCAAAGTTAATCTTTTTGAAAATCATAATATATACTTTACAAGTTTCTCGTGAAATACCTATATGAGATGAAAAAGTACTAAAAATGTGTGGTACTGAAAAAGGTTTTTACTGAATTTAACTTATGAATAGGAAATTTCAAACAAATTAAACTTTAAAGTTTAATTTGTTTGAAATTTCTTAAATTAATTTTAATTTGTTTGAAACTTTCTGTAACTGGAAGATCCCTTTATAAAATGTAACCAATATATGTTAATCCTAAATATGAGCTATCTCTGTTCCAAATTTCAGCCAAATCAGTTCATTTGTTGTGGCATGAATGAGTAACAAACATAGGAGTACATCCATGCATCCATCCTCACAAACTTTAGCATTTGTTATTTATATTATTAGTAGGATAAATAATCAAATTAATACTATAATAATACGAAACATCACCATAATTTCTAATCCCTAAACCAACGTCTTATACGTTCAGTTCACACGGACAGGAATGGTGATTGACGTCACGGAATAGACAATTCATTTCCAATTATCCAAGCATCATGTACGCTGACAAATGGCCTTTGCACTTTGAATTACAACCAATAAATCCTCGGCTACGCTTATTGGGTTTCACGGCTCCGTACGTTATTTTACCCTCAGACATTGAGTTAGTCCATGGAGCAGCAAATCTTGATATCAAAGACGTGAGCTTATTATAATCATATTAATCTTGCACTTTTATTTTACATCGTAAGGATAATCGCTTAAAACTGAAGAATTTAGATCTTACTTTAAAGTCTGGTTTATTATTTCAGACATCAATAATATTATTTTAATTGACGAACAAACTTGACTGTAAACTATAAAAATTTGATTTCCAGGTTTTTTTTAAACTACAGTCAAAGTTCGTCAAATAAAATAAATAATATAATTGCTGCTTGCAAATCGAATAAATTAGACCTTAAGGTAGACTGAGGGTTTAGAGATTAGAAGGTAAGCGAGGGATTTTTAACTAATGTACGTTTTCACCAACGTTCCCTACCTTCTACGAGCTACTTAAGCTAAGTTAGGTACCGCTTTCTGTCAATTTTATTTTTACAAACTTTTAGGGATCATCTATATGTGGAAATGGATGGTTTAGGGGCTACCTTTGTAAGGAGACTGCTACTTAGGAGATGATTATGGTATAGTTGGTGCGAATGGGCACAAGTGTTGCTTATCGCCCTCGCGTTATATCTGATTAGTTACAAGTTTTTAACTACGACCTTGCTCTAGTTATATATCAACTCTCTGGTTTCACGACTCCGTACGTTATTTTAGTGACCCCAAGCTATACATCTTGGGCAAGGGCAACAATTGATGCGTTGTTTGCTGCTATAATTCGGTAAGAATGGGCAGCGAAGCAATTATGCTGTCAAAATTTACTTGTTTAGTTGCTTCCTATACGAATATTTATCGAACAATTCGAATTAGGTCCCCTCAGTTCGATAAAAATCGAATTTCATGTTTTTATTTCTATAATTAGGAATAATGTAATATAACATTTTCGTTTTAGGCATAGTGTAATATATAACATTTTTTAAAATTTTATTCGAAAACTGTTGCAAATTGTTGGCATGAACTCACCTACAAACCTTAAATTAACAACAAAAACCCCAGTAAGTAATACTATGTTTATGTAAAAGCCCTTTTATGACGTCTAAAGACTTGCAAGAATTTAAGCCAACTGAAGTCTTTACAAAACAAATTACTATAAGCAGATTAGATCTAGCACTCTACGGTTATTAACAGTAACTGTTGTTTGGTTTGAGATCAACAACCTTGCAGAATTTATTTTGCTGATAAAACACGAATTCTTATTATACTGAAACACTTGAATCTTCGATCTGGCGTTTTCAAGAACTAGGGTCACCTTATTAAATTATTATTAAAACAACTTGCATTAGCAATTTGTAAGCTGTGTATGAAACTGATTAAAACAGATGACTGGGTAAAATTGAAGCTTTGAAGGAATGTTGATGAAAATTATTTTATAAAAAACTAGCTTTTGCTCGCGGCTTTGCTCACGTTAAGTTCGATTTTTCAAACCCCTATTTTACCCCCTTAGGGATTGAATTTTCAAAAATCCTTCCTTAGTGTGCGCCTACGTCATAAAAGGAACCAACTGTAAAAATTTCAAGTTTCTAACTTCAGTAGTTTAGGCTGTGCGTTAATATCTCAGTCAGGACTTTGAATTTTATATATATAGATCAATTTCTAGATAGTCCTTAATAGTTAATGCTTTAATGATGGCTTCAGCTAAGATAGCCTGGTGGTTAAAACTTCAATCTCTTTTTTCAGAGGTCAAAAAGAAAATCAAAAAATCGATTCGTTATTCCAAGTATTGGCACGAATTTTGATTGATTACCACACTATAATTATGATAAACAGAGGCAATAAAATAAGTATTTAAGCCAGATTCCGTGATATTAAACAACAACAAGAAACAACAAGCAACGGCAACACCGAGCTCTATTTCAGTCGTAAACAATTCGTTCCCTAAGATTAATAAATGTTTACAATACAACCGACGAATATAAGTAAGATCCATTAGGGCATTGGCAAAACATTTATTATATTGTAACAAGATTTTCTTAGAACAACATAGTCCGGCTCATTCTCTAAACGGGCGCTCGAGTTAGCGCGAACAAATACAGTATTCAACGAGTGTACCGTATTTGTTTTCGAATCACGTTCCCGGGTTGGGGGGGAGGTAAACAGCGGGGGAGGGGGGATAACGGGCGAAAAATTGCGTACCAATGGAGACTGAATTAGTATAACGTCGTAAATGAGAGAGGCGCCTTCTCCGTCGAGATTCCACTCCCCTGTGCATCCTTAGAATAACGATAATAGTGCACAGCGTTGCAGGTTTCTAATTAGATGGAACGGTTTGTGCTAGCTTTGTTTTGGTGACTGCATTCAAAAGGGATAGGAAAAATTAGGTTTTACTCTGATCCATATTATGGATGGAGGGTTGGAATGTCAAACTTATACCTGAGAGGTTCAGCCTGTATGGTACTCTTCTGTGGTGTAATATCACTTCAAAAAACACAAAAAAACAATGATGCTTTTGTATCTGTAGATATAACCCTAGCAGCATTTGTAGCCTGAAAGACATCGCTAGGTAGCGATGATGCCTCTAAATCCTATATTTAGTGGGTTTTTGTTCGTTGTCTCTATATTATTAATATAATTTTAACAAGCACCCTCATGAATGAATATATTCATTCATGCGTGCGGTCATGCTTACACCCGCTTGTAGCAGTTTTTCTTGACCCGCTGACTCATCTGCGAATATGACCTCACTTATTTCCTGTACACGCATCAAGTAGATTTCAGAGTGACTCATTGACTGTTTGCCAAGAATGAGAAGCAATAGCAATGTTGGTCACATTGCGTTTGACATTTAACCGCCGATCTCTATGTTTACCAACATCAATAATAAATAATGACATATTTTGTTCAAAAATTTTGATTTTTGTTTAGGTTTTATGATTAATAATTATTTGTTAAACACTCAATTTTTGTCTCGATCTTTAACTACAGGCATGGCTTGAGACTTCCCGCTAACTTCATGCAAAAATCCAGGTAGGTACCATAATGAACTTGTGACTTGTGAGTGAAATAAACAGGAGGCGGATAACCGCGGCTGTTAGCATTTGAAGAAGTAAAACACAAAACTGCAATTGCTGCGTCTGCATTTAGTTAAGTGTAAAGTTTACTCAAAACACCACTTCAATGTTTCAGACCGATTTACTCACTAAAGGCATATTTCCCTATGTTAATTTCACAGTAATTTTATGCTTGTAGACGTAGAGTATACGGAAAACACAAAGACGTGCATAGCCGAAATGCTAAAGTTTCTTTTAAAGAACCGCTAGGGGACGCTAACAATGCGCCGCCATGTTTGATTTCTGAAGAACAAAGGAGTCGGCACAATGGCCGACCGACGCGCTACAAGTACCTAAGCACATGCAACTTTCTATATAGCTACGTAGCAAGTCTTTAGCGAACGTGTAAAGTTACATATTCGAAATACCGACTCAGTACGTGGGAGCTGATGGCCACCCGCAACGTCATCTGCGTATATTTTAGAACTTTTTAATCGAAAAGTTTCCAGATTGTTCCATTTTAGGAATTCCCTTCCTTTCCTCTTTGCTCCACTTGGAAATTTCTAAAATTAAACCGCATCAAATTACGTTCTACATCGCTACTGATACCACTTAATTTAATAATAAACGAGTTGTAGAGTAGGGATAGTTTTAAAATTATGGTTCAAGTGGCCAGCCAACTTTTTCCATAAAAAGTACTCGTAGGATAGCAACATAGCCAGTTTTCCTGAAGGGATTGAAATTTTAATTTTCACAATATGTACGAACATTTTACATAGGTTTAATGCGTTAATAAATAATTTTACTAATATTATAAATGCAAAAGTATGTTTGTTGGTTTGGCGATTTTTTATGAGTAAGGTATAGTTGAGGACCTGGAGAGCAACATTGACTTTTTATCCCGGAATTACAAAGAGTTCCCGCGGTATTGTAAAAACTAAATTCATCATCAGCTTGTAGCCTTTAAATGTATTTCAGGAAGCGCCATAAATCATCAATCCAGCACCCTTAAATTAAGGACACCACACATTCCTATTCCGATATCATATTACTTATCATATTGATAATGGATAGAGGGTCATCGGGGACAACAGATAGCATATCCTTAATTTGATGTAATTCCCTATACATCAATTACACACTAATATTATTTTACGGAATTAATTGAAAATGGGATTGATATCTGTTAATTTCATAATTTAGGTGTTTGATGACCAGCCAATTTCGTGATTTATTTATTATTATTTATTAATTAGTACGGATAAATATTAAAAATTAGTGATATTTAAATAAGTAACGCTAAGTAGTGAGCCGTTGATGCTTGAGGTTTATTATACTTTGACGCTAATGGCATTTATTTATTTATTTATTTATAATATTAGGGTTTACAAACAACGTCACAATTGTATTACTAAAAATTATAAATTAATTATTATTAAATTTATTATTATTAGTTGTGGCGTCAACCACGTAAACCACAGGTTACATTTAATACGTATAAGTGGACATTATGGACAGTATCTTTTTAAAATACGGGAAAACAATGAAAAAAAAAGAAATCGCATCGAATACGTATACGATCGCTCGAATGAAATCTTACACTTACCCTGCTGGGAGCTATCAAACTCGTTTGATACTATCGAACAGATACATGAAAAATTGCCTATTCTGAGGATTATTCGAAATTAAGCCGTACGAAATGTCGGAATACGATTTTCATTGGGCCGTAGAATTTAATCTCGACATCGGTTAAGCGTGTAATTGTATTCATGATCTGCTGTGCCCTTGCAGACAGGACTCGCTGGTTTAATGACCGCCCTCATCGCGGGAAATGACGAGTGGCTAACGCGATTTCCCTTACGAAATTATACTGACGTAATCATTATCGTAGCAGTGTAGATTTTTTTTTTATTCAATGACAAGATAGTCCTTGACTGCAATCTCACCTGATGGTAAGTGATGATGCAGTCTAAGATGGTAGTGGGCTAACTTGGAAGGGGTATGGCAGTGTACTCATACCCCTGATCGGTTTCTACACGCCATCGTGCCGGGACGCTAAATCGCTCGGCACCAGACAAAAATTATATATTACTAGACGATGCCCGCGACTTCGTACGCGTGGATAAAGGTTTTTTGATTCCCGCAGGAACTCTGTAATTTTCCGGGATAAAAAGTAGCCTATGTTTTAATCCTGGGTATGAGCTATCTCCATTTCAAATTTCAGCTAAATCGGTTCATTCGTTGTGGCGTGAAGGAGTAACAAACATACACACACACACACACATACAAACTTTCGGCTTTATAATATTAGTGTGAGTGTGATGTGATGTGATGTGAAGTGTGATAGTGTGATGTGATTTTTTTACCAGGTGTGAGATTATCTAAAAATGATTATTATAGTGCGACAATCCCAATTAACTATGGAGCCCTACCACCAACGATTAAAATAAGCTACATGGATTGAGGTTTTTTTGGAGCCCCGCGAGAACTCTCTTATTTTCCGGAATCAAAAGTAGCCTATGTGCTGTTCCAGTTTATACTCTAACTCAGTGCCAAATTTCGGCCAAACAGGTTTAGTCATTGCAGCGTGATTGATAAACAAACATCCATACATCCATCCAAACTTCCGCATTTATAATATTAATAGGATTAATAGAATCATTTCAATATTGGAACGAAGTTCCTTATCGCGCGTTGTGAAAGGGGGCTAGACGGAAAAAATTCTTACGAAAAGTTGTCACAACACTTTTTGCTATAGTAAGCTATTGTAAGCTGTGCGGCGTCGCATGTTTCTCTGTCTGTCTCTCTCTCTCTTATAGAAAGCAAGCCAGATATT
Source organism: Hipparchia sbordonii (assembly GCA_038048805.1). Classification (NCBI taxonomy): domain Eukaryota; kingdom Metazoa; phylum Arthropoda; class Insecta; order Lepidoptera; family Nymphalidae; genus Hipparchia; species Hipparchia sbordonii. The sequence continues at coordinate 5,052,485 of CM076113.1, forward strand.
TTCATTTCTATTTCGCATTGAACAGTGTGGTGTCGCGACGATTATTTTTGTTGAGTGTATACAGGTTTTTTGTAAATAATAAATAATAAAAAGGAACTTCGTTCCATCCGGGTGTCCCTTGACACCTCTCAAGTTTTATTATTATACGTCTACCTGAAAAAAACGAGTATATTGTTTTCAGGGTTCATGTATGTATGTGGATAATGTAACAATCAAGATTAATCTTATCTTAGAATTATATAATTTAATTTGTTAACAAAATCGTGTTAGCCACTGCGTTGTTACCCGTGTCGAGGCGGCCATCAAACCAGACGGCCCTTCGAGGGTCACAACAAATCATGAATACGATTATCCGATGTTAGGATTGAATTCTCTGGACCGAGAAATGTTATATTCCAGTTAATTTTACTTCATACTTGCTTTTGCCTACGACTTAGTTCGCGTGGAGTTAGATTTTTAAAAAATACGCGGAAATCCTCGGTTTTTTCCGGCATAAAAGGTAGCCTCCACTCTCCAAGTACTCAACTGTAGCCACGCAAAAAATCACGGCGATCTGTTGCTATTTTTTTATTATTCCATGACAAGATGACATCGATCCTAACGACGTCTAAGATGGTAGCGGGCTAACTTGGAAGAGGATGGCATGGCTCCGTGACGGCGTGGTTGAAGGACAAACCAACAAACCTTGGATGTCATCTAGGACTAAAGTACCTGTCAAGACGAATCAAACGAGCCCAAACTCGATGGGGTTACGTTGTTTAATGAAAGTTTCCATAGCCATCTTCTGGTCTAGGTGACGTCATCTAGGTCTAGGTGACGTCATCGGTCCACCCACTAGGTGCTACCATGTTAGCTCCTAGTGATTACCGTGAAACTAACAGTTCATGTCGCTCTTGAGGTCTCTCTCTCTCTCTCTCTCTCTCTCTCTCTCTCTCTCTCTCTCTCTCTCTCAACCTTTACTCAGTAAATACAAAAGTATTTACGTACAAAATATTATGTCCAAAATTTTTATCAATTTGAAGAGTATATGTACTCGTATATTAATTTACCCTGTCTGCTCAAAATTTCGAGTAAAGGTGACCTTCCAGTATCCTTATCACGTCCTATGCAAATAAGTTAAAATTAAAATACTCTCCAAAAGAAAACAGAGTGAACTGTTTTTTGGAACCCAATTAATTATTCACATGGTTTGTAATCTCGTACAAACTTATTGCTTACCTTATTCTACTTTAAGGGGTTTCTAAAATGGCACTCATCTATATACAACGCGTAAAAAAAGTCCAAGATAATACTGAAGGGTACCTTTATATCTTTCATACAGAACTTTTCAGCATTGACTCTGGACTTGAAGCCCTTATAGTTAAGCTATTGCATAGCTTCTATCGCGGGCCAGCGTGGAGACCGAATCCAGAAATTCCGTAACGAAAATAACCTGACACGGGACTCCTCTACGGTGAGCCGCTAGATGGCGCATAAAAAATGCTATGCAATAGCTTTACCGCGACAGTCCCCGAGTGCCACACGTCTTTTTTTTTTTTGAGTAAACCACACTGAAAGTTTTCACCAATAACAATCTTAGCACAACCCTAGAAAATATAAAAAATAAAAAGAACAGCTGATACTTAGGGTGGAATCACATCTGTCCGCATCAATTCGCATTTAGCTGGATGGTTTTGGTCACACGCATCGCGCGCATACTTTCTTACACGTCGACGTGTGTCAAACAAGCTTTAACATAATTATAATATCAAGTGTTACACTGAGCTACATATTTTAGATACAAAAAATGGGAAAGCCGAATCGATGCTAACAAATGTGATTCGTCACCTACTATAGGATTTCCGTCCCATCAGAAAATAAGAGTGATGTAACAGTGAATCGCATTGTGAGCTTGTGCACTATAATATCTCCCGCGCAGATGGCTGACCTCTGTGGAGATTGATCGCCGTTGCCGGATTCGACTGGGAGGACAATATTGAATTACTTCGAGAGTTTAAATTCTATAGACATGTTATGAATTAGCCACATGTAGAAGCAATCTCTTAGACATCCTAGCACAACCTAAATTTATTACCATCGCTATTTCCATCAGAAGACGGTCTGTGACTGGTACGGACATGCTAAATTATTCATAGTGAATTCTCTAAACTGAAATGGTTCCCAGTCGTACTAGATACGGAGTTTATCGAAAAATTTTAGGCTTTTTATCCAACTTCGACGAAGAAAAGGAAGGGTAACACTTTGATGTTCTACTGTTGTGTTATCCATATTCGGCAGTTTTTGGTTAAATAGTTTATCATTGGCTTAGTTTTAGCTTTCCGTAAGTCATAGGCTAGATAAAGTCATGAATTGGCGGAATAAAAGTTGAAAATCCTATACAAGAAAAAAGAGACAAATAATATATTGACTTTGGAAAGAAATGAAATTAAATAAAGCCAAAGAACTCAAATTATATCTACGTTTATAATAGTATTATAATTTATTTTACGAAAATAACAGAATTTTGGGCTGTTTGTTCTGAGTAGTATTTTTAACCTTAATAATGGTAATGCAGGTTTTTATTCAACATTGTTTGATGAAAAGATAAGCACCGATTATATAAATATTTAGAAGTCAATTTTTTATAACTTAACATATAGGTTAATTGAAGTTTAAACTTAAAGTTGCGAAGTTGCAAGAGTAAAAGGTACCTGCTTAATAAAAGTTGAAAATTTATGATACGTAGCACGGAAACTTACCAGCTGGTCCGTGGTGAATTCATGATTTATGAATTTTAGGTAAACACGCCAGTTAATTCTGAACCACCTGGATTACTTAGAATCTCATAAACTCCTCAAAAACCAACTAAAAGTAGGTAGGCAAGTGTGGTAGGTTGTTTTCCACGTGACGAAGTCGATAAAAGCTAACTCAAACATAAAAGTAGCAGTTATCAATATAACATTCAAATATTAGGTCAATAATCACAAATTCAATTAAAGTTGTTTCATTTCACGAGAGCTGAAAGTGTGGCTCATGGTTGTGTGTGTGTCGTATCTGTATAGGCGTGAGCGAGAGCTTGCTCGCGCCTGACCGCTCCCACGTAGGCTCCTGACAGGCACGCATACTTACGCAATGTGCATGTACAAGACGTAACTACAAATAAAACGCGTGTAAGTTCGTGAGATAAACGTGCTATAACACGTTAACGTCGACGGCTTACAAACATCGAGTGACGTTTAACCAAGAAATAAATTGGGCGTTCTGACTGTTTTTGTATAGAAAATCTGCACAAATATAAAATCGGATAAGACTTATCGACGAATAATACTTCCGAACCAGTGGTAGATTCATTTGACGATTCGAAAGCACTGTGTAAAAGTTTATTTGAATAAAAAATTAAGTATTCTCTTCTAACGTTGGTGAAATCGGCCCTAAAACGAGTAAAGTGAATTTTACAGACGTATCGCTGTATATCTATTAGGTATTATTCTAAAGTAATTCTATTAGATAGGTACATAGTTAAACACATGCATGGATAGAATTAATCACACTTCGCATGTCCTGTAATCTCGCAGATATCCTGGGACAATCGGATTTATTACTCTAGTGCTGTTACCGTCACGGGGCCGTCACAGGCTAGGACGGACACAGTTGGTTAAATTATTCATGGCAACCTTGCTAAGCCGAATCGGTCCCGAACCGTACCTACTACCTAGATACGGCGTACATCCTAGATTCCTGGTGGTCGTAACGTCTAATGGAAAACTCGTGAAAGAAATTGAAATGAGTAAGACACGTTTTACGTCTACTATTCGCCAATAATATTCTTCTGAGGCATCAACCGAATTGGGTAACGATCGTATATAATCAAACTAAGCCTCAATAGCCCAACGGTTAAAGGTGCGGACTGAACTGAAAGGTTGCAGGTTTGAATCCCACCCGTTGCACTATTGTCGTACCCACTCCTACTATAAGCTTTCCGCTTATTTGGAGGGGATATTATTCTTATAAAAAAACTATGCGTTTTGGAAAATACATAGATTTATAGGGCATATTTGTAAACAAAATGGACTCTACAGAGGTCTTACTATTAATATTCTAGATACAACCAAGTAGTCTAATAGAATTTACTGATCTGAATTCAGTTTGGTATTAATGGAGTTAACAAATTAGAACTTGACGAAGGTGCAAAGAGAATCCCTACCGCAGAAATTTCTAAACTGGATTTTGCTTGCGTAATTTGCTCGCATTAGCTAAGCCCTTTTGTTTATTACTGAGTATACCTATTACCTAACCATTAGTGTACCTAGTGAGTTTAATTTAACATATTGATGCCTATTTAGTTTGTAACGTCCCTAGAGTTTCATATTAAGGGATTGTTATTAAAATTCACGAGTTTTCTTTTTTTCGTTCGAATTTTATCAAAATTCGTACAGTGGTTATCTGAAGAGATGTACACGTGAGATCATAAATTAATTAACAAGTCTATGCTCGCGACTCGTCTCGTAGAGTTAGGTTTTTACAAATCCCGCGGGAACTCTTTGTTATTTTCTGAATAAAAGGTAGCCTATGTCACTCTCAAAGTCCTCAACTATACCCACCCATGCAAACCTTCCTGCGTGAATGAAGGGCAAACCAACAAACAAACACACTTTCGAATTTATATTGTCATATCTATTAGTAAGGATATTAGTTCTTGTACTTATTTTTCCTCCATAATAGTCAACATCTGCTTTAAAAGTTAGAGGATTGTTTTTGCAATGGCTTTTGTGTTCTTTCGAGATAATTTTATTTATTTCACTTTTGTATTTTTATTTTGCTGTTATTTTGATAAGTATTTAATATTATCTAAAGAGAAATTGTGATCTTCTCCATTATGTAATCGAAACCGCTACACCGTTAAATCATAAATATCTTAAGTGCGCTAATATAAATTGCCTCCGTATCGTTGTACATAATTTCGCTCAGTTTATGAAGGACGCTATCTCCGCCTAACATCGTATCGGGCTCGAATAAAACTGTAGCGACCCTCGTAAATCCTGACCGAGAGGACGACATGTGTTTTAGACTATAGTTTAGGTACACGATTAAATTTAAATAATTCATAAATCCCTGCGGCTTCCGGCGGCGGGAATTGAGCAAATTGGCGAGAAACTTTCTTGATCTAGGTATACGAGAAATAATGTCCTCCCGACGCCATAGCCCGGCCACGCCGCCAATCTTTGTAAAGATTAGCCATTTGCGCGGGAGACATCGTGCGTACACACAGGTACAGTCGCTATTCCCTCACTCACATAGTTCGGTGGGACGGAAAGACAAGACCGGAGATTTTAAGAAAATTTAAAAAAAATACCAAACTAGGGTAGATAATTTGAGTGTTTAATTGGTATGACGAGGTTAAGATACAAATTTGAGAGCTGTTGACTACAAAATTAAATAACAAGTGTAAATTGAAAATTTAAAACACCCTGACATATGAAATTAAAAAAATGTAATTCGCCATTTTGTGGTGGTGGTATTATATACTAGTAGAATATGTACATATTCTACTAGTATATAATAGCCCTTTTATTTGATACCCATATTGAGGGAGTTGTGAAAATATGTTTAATCCGCCATTTTGTGGCGGCGGCCATCTTGTACCGATTTTCATCAAACATACATAGCTAAGAACACTCCCAACTAATTATGTTTCATATTCGATTAGATTACAAAAGTAATAAAATTAGCTAAGCCAAGAGGATCCTGTTAAGTCGATACCACAACTTATTTTGCTTATTAGTAAATAAGCTAAGTCAAGCGATTTTAATATCGCGTTGACCTTAATACCGACAGGCTCTCGACGGCTCTCAATATATTGATACATTATGCAATAATGTGTATTCAGGTCACGATAATTAGTCAACTTGACAGCCAATCATGCACACGACAGTTTCAAATACTGCTATATCGCATACGTTTAGTTATGTATCGTCGTAGGTAGGTATTAATTATTATCAATCTTATGGATTGACATTTCTGCAAGGTACATTGAGTATATCAACATAGCCAAAGACGTGCCGCCAAGCGATTTAGCGATCCGGCATTTAAAAATAAACACAGACGCGTGCCCCAGTAAATTTGTCTCTATATTTCTCCTAAAGTGAAGAAACAATGGCATAAGCAACCGCCTTATCATTTTAGGAGATGCGAAGGCTTCTAGCAGTGCCATTCGTCAAGATAAGCGGATCAAGGTAGTGAGGTATTGTGATAAGGGATCGGTTACAGCGAGATTTGCTACTGTGGCATTCTGTGTAGGTATTATTTTGAATAGTCTTTTTGGCTTTATTACTGATTTTCCACTTACCGTTTACCCCTTATAGTGTTCGGTATATAAGAAAGTTTAGTTTATGTGAAAACAAAAAGAGGTCTTTTATTTAATGAAATTACGAAATATATGAAGTTATTCAATATTGTCATAAATATAGGTTTATTACTAAAAAAAAATTAAAAGTAGTAGTTGTTACGAATTCAATATTTTCTTTCTCATTTTACATGAAAAATTAAATTGTTCAGCTCTTTCAATCACAATACAATAAAAGAGGAAACAATAAGGCAATTAAAGAAAAATAATTCTACAATTTCTATGTCAAAGGGGTCACTTCCTAGTTTTATCGCTCGATGTTTCCACCTTTTTTGCTCACTTTTCCGTCTGGTTTAATTTGTACAGAAGTGATGGAAATGGATAACAGGCTATTATTCGTTTGGCCGGGTTGACACTTTTTCTATTAATTCATTATTTCGTATTAACCTGAATAACATAAATACAACTAAATTAGTATAAATAAGTTGGAAACATCGTTCAATAAAAGCTTTGAAAATGGTATGGTGGGCGCGCTATCGTTGATTGAACTAATTATAAGTAATCATTCTAAGTGCCGGTTTCACCAATGTCAAGAGAAATTAATTGGCTGTTCTGACAGTTTTTGTATTCAAAATTTGCAAAATCTTTACGCTCGGATAAGACGTAATTTATATTGGTGAAATCGGCCCTAAAAGGGTAAAGGTTAAGGTTAAGGGGTAAAGGGATCATGCTTTGCTGCATACGGACAAACAATGAGCCTTTCAATGCAAAGGTAAGCATAACTATCAGCAACTCACGCAGCTGTTAAGATAAAAAAAGACGTGTGGCACTCGGGGAATGCCGCGGTAAAGCTATTGCATAGCATTTTTTATCCGTGAGCCGCTAGATGGTGTTGATAAAAAATGCGCCATCTAGCGGCTCACCGTAGAGAAGTCCCGTGTCAGGTTATTTTCGTTACGGAATTTCTGGATTCGGTCTCCACGCTGGCCCGCGATATAAGCTATGCAATAGCTTAAAAACCTAGCATTTAAAAATATGTATGTTTCAGTCCTTGAACTTTGAAACTGCATATCGTTTTTCTGAAAACGTAACAAACAGTATACAAAGATGCTACTGAAAGAAGAAATTTTATTGTATTTAGTTAGGACTTAGACAAAATTCGGTTGTATGGAGCGCACTCGTCACGAGTCACATTTTTCGAAATTCTACAATACAAAGTGCCCTAAACAGAGACTCGCAAGTGGAAGCGTGCTGTAAAATATACTTAGGTACCGTATTTAAAGTCAAATATTGTATCAACAACGTCCATCATGCTCAATATGGTAACAATTTTCTTCGCGTCAATTTTCCTGAACAACGACCGCGTTAATCACTGTTTGTTCGCCCTCCTTTGACGAAACGCTGCATAAATAACCAACCAGTGGGGTTAGCATAAAATTTAATTCGATTGATCGTATTCGTATTCGATGATATTTGCGTCAAAGTAAATTTAACCATAACTACTATTGAATTAGAGCTCAATTTCATGTAATCATTCTTATAGGTTTACGTATACGAATATTCTCCAAATTAAAATCGGTTGCTCTGAATTTGCGACTTTAAATTATAGTAAAGGTTCATTTTACTTTGACGCTAATCGAAATAATCGAATCGAATAAGAATACGATCATCGAATTAAATCTTATACTAACCCTACTGTGTGTATTGTGTATGTGATAACAAGGTGATAATGGACATTGTTCTTATGCACTTTTGCGACAATTTTATGGGAAGTCTTAATTTTTGACGAACTCCGTGATGACCAGTAATGAGCGCTGTGGTCTTAAAGGTAATGGTCTCGGGTTCTATTCCCGGCAGAGACAATTTTGAATTTCCGCAGATTACTTCAACGTCGCCGATGGCAGTCGGGCTAATTTTATCGCGCATTCGCAAATTCTTCTCAGACATACAGCGTCTTTGCTCTCATTTCTAATTTGAACTTATATACTGTAGAGATAAAATTGAAAATGTTATGCACAATTTCGTAGTTAAAATTCGCTTCGCTTCCTTTCTTCTCTTCCGCGGCAATGTAAATTGAGCCTAAAGATAACTTTCAACTCGTCTTTTCAAAGGATTTTGCTGGCAGTGTTACTTTGTGTTCGGAGTTTGTACTGCAGTTTCAAAGCGCAGTACATGTCGCTCATTTGCGACAAGGGTGACATAATTCAAAATTCACCAATTTACTGTCGAAAATTTATTCTTTTTACTATAAAAACAACATTACGCTAAGCACAAAAAAATAAGAGCGAGAGAGATTGTGATTTAATGCTCTGTCGCTATGTTGTTTCGAGATCACAGTATCCACAAAACATTACTCTCTAACGAGAGAATTCTCTCATCGTCGATTTTGAATTATGTCACTCTTGTCGCAAATGAGCGATGTATGTAGTGTAGAATTTCCTTAGCGGGTACTGGTGACGGTGTATTTACGCATATGTGTGTGTGCATGTGTGTAAAGTACGAGTATGCGTGCTTATTATTTGCAGACATAAGTTTTAAATTACAAACGGATGTATTGTTCTGTAAGTTTACTGGTGCAGTAATCTTACATGCGAAATTTTATTCAACTGTATTTGAACCAGATGTGTACTCGCACACTTAGTGGATTTCAATTTACGATGGGTGATTTATCGAAAAACAATAGAATAATTCGACTGTTCTTCTAATTTGATAACTATCGAATAACCATGGAACTATCGAATAACTATCGATTGTTTTAGATCGCGCGGATGTGGGACGAATGAATCTCGATATTTTTCTATTGTTTAGTGTATTTCGAGTTTTTTGATAGTCAATAGTTATTCGATTTTTTTTGTGAAGACGAATATATCGGCAGTTGATAGTTCAATAGTTCGATTGTTCCTTTCTTGCAAAAATCGCTTATTTCAATGTCGCGAATCAACTCTGAAATGTATCTTATTTGAATTGGTAACCTTGGTAGGTACAGGTGGAGACTGTGGAATGGAATCCTAACTTCCTTCTTATATTTCTTACCTACCAAGTAATCTTGAAATATAAATAGGGCCAAATAAGTGGCGGCTTTCATGAAATAAAGCGGACAAAGCTACCAGCCTGCGTAATTTGGCACACAAATATCACACAGATCTTTGAAAATATCTCTCTCTCTCTCTCATCACTTGTAGGGCCAACATGCACGCCACGAGAAAATTTTCTCTACACGTTTACTCTTAATCACTATGTGAATTTTATTACACGTCACAAGTAAACGTGTAGACAACATTTTTTCGTGGTGCGCATGTTAGCCCTCCACGCACAGAGGTGGTCTTGCGCCCCCTGTATCCAGCGGTTCCCTGCGACTCTGGTGTCTTACTGGTTCGCGATCGCGGGGTCCAGTTATTATTCACTCTGTACTGCTGCCTTTGAACAAAAATAAATCTCAAATAACTGACATATACATGGTGAAATTTCATTCGTTGTAAACCCTGAAGGAGGTGAATGTGCTCATGAAACTGAACAACTTTCAACAAAAAAAATTGACGATTAGCTGATTGATTTACTATGGGAGGTCCAAATTTTTTTTCATATTTTGACCTATGTTCCTTGGGGAAAGTTGTTCAGTTTCATGAGCACATTCACCTCTTTCAGGGTTTACAACGAATGAAATTTCACCGTGTATAACGAGTTTCATTCGCGCCGTGACTTCCCTATTACGGCCGCGAGCCGTTCACTGAACAGAAATTATTATAAAAATCGAATTTCGCATCTTTTCCGATGGAGCCGGTAATATATTCATACGCATTTCCCGCATGTTATGCCAATGCACGGGACATGAATTTTGGTCGGCAATTTACTGGTACGTGATGGGAATATTTCTGAATTATCGATTAGTACCTAATTGTTGTGAGCGCAGTCTACATGCACAACTATGAACCGTTCTATAAATAATATGGGTAGCTTTCAACGAAGGGGTTTCTGGCACCAAATAAAACAAGCAATCCTTCAAAGAATCAAGGTTGGTAAGAAAGTACTTTCGTTTCGAAGAAGCGTTATAAGTATAGCCATGTCAATTACGTGAACTCTACGATCTACGAAATCGAATAAACTCATTTCACTACGAGTATAACAGTGATGGTAGATAACCCGATTATGTCAGATATTGCCAGCCAATCCAAATCAGCCGGCTCTAGTGAGGTGCAGCCCACATTAGAGCGCTGCCATTTATTGACAGATGGTGGTTAATTCTGTAATACAAACCCCGCTCTCGATTCGATCGCTGGTAATAAATGAACAATTGGGGTGGCGTAGAGAAATTAATTTATGGGTTTAAACAGAAATGGTGTGATGGAATCGATAAGGCAATTTAAGATAGTAGGAATTTAATTGGATCTGATATTGTATGATCAAGCTGAGTCACCGTCAGAAAATATAAGTAGGTTCAAAATACATAAAGTTAATTAGTAAGTTCCCGGTACGATGTTTTCGATGATCACTTATTTATTTGATCATATAGCGTTTGAAATATACGCGTACATTACTAATAATATAAATGCGATAGTGTGTTTGTTCGTTAGTTTGTCCTTCAATCACGCAGCAATGAATCAAAAGATCGAGGCGATTTTTGCATGGTTATAGTTGAGGACTTGAAAAAAATAGAGGATTCTGTGTGATTTTTAAAAACCGAACTCCACGCGGAAGAACTTGTATTGTAGGTATTTTGTTTAAAGCAAACTACAATTTAACGTCAAATAAATCATTTAATTGCATTTATCAAACAGTTAATTTACAGCGTCAAGAAATAACACATAACAAGCGTCTATCATGATTCATTAATAATGATTACTGCAATATTACTGAGGACCTACGATAACTTAACGTCAATATTTACTTGATAGCAACAATGTTGATAAATGACGATAAATTGCACTTTCGTTCTTATAAATTTCCATATGCAGTTGAAAAGCTTAAGGCCAGGCCTCCTCGACATGAAAAAGACTGAGCAACTTGGATACAGTGGCGTGTGGCGTAGCGTCATTCTACTACGTCTTTCTCTACACAGTATAATACGTTAATCTCACGAAGTTACGGGCGCTTTACTTGTGGTTATGTCGTGTACATGCATATTGCGTAAGTGTGCGTGCCTGTCAGGAGCCTAGGTGGGAGTGGTCAGGCGCGAGCAAGCTCTCGCTCACACTTATACAGATACGACACATGAGCCACGAGCCCTCGTTAAATGAAAGAACTTACTATCCTGTGCTTTTCTCCTTATGTCAAGTCCACATCATTGGTCGAAACGAAAACATCGCAGTTCACACTAGAGCTTCTTTGGATGCGATAGTCTTCCTGATAGACGTTCGCTGCTGATAGAGGGACCTTTCTTATCGCTTGTCTAATAAATCGGCCTATCTAAAGGGGTCTACTAATACAGCGCTTTATGATCCACGACCCAAATGTCGCCACTGCATATCGTAATTCTTTGATGTCGGTAACTCAAGTACTTTAACGAATTTCTTCATTTGAACATTTAGAGAAATTGCAAGCATACTTTCTCCTTCGATGGTTTGATCTTCAAGTACTGTGGGATTTATAACGAGAAGACATCCCGAAGCTTCTAGAATACTGTACACTCAAGTTGAACTCGGCATTTGACCTCTTTCTCCAAATTGGAACTACGTATAGCCGATCACAAACCAAATTAGCCTCACAGCGCGTTATGCTTCAGTTTAAAGCTACGTCTCAATCTGAGTAGCAGCAAGTTACAACATTGCCTGTAATAGATATGACTCTTAAGATTCACCGCAATATTTGCTGCCAAGGAATGCTGTCTCAAGCATAACTCGTTTTTCAACTTGATAATATCATTTTCCAAATGGAATTAGCAACGAGGACAGATTTATTAAAGCGAAATAGAAACTTTTAACTTCTGAAAATGAAATATGAAATTATTTCGCAGATATGAGATATTATGACATTGAAATAAAAGTAGTTGCGGAACTGCGAACTTTAAATGGAACAGAAGACAAGTAAATTAACATAAAACCATCATAAAGTTAAACAGTTTTATTTTATACACAATATGAATTCTTAGGTATTTCAAAATCAAATTCAGAATTACTTATTGCATGATTAAGGAGTTAAAGAACCTACCTTGATCCTGGAATTCACATTATTTACCCACTTAAAAGAAAGGAAGAGAATCTAAATGAAACTGTTTCAAGAATTTACGTGGTCAATTTTTTTTTAAATATATAGACTAGCGCTTGACTGCGATCTCACCTGATGGTAAGTGAAAATGCAGCCTAAGATGCTGCGCGCTTGCCTAGAAGATGCCTATTCACCCTTGATTTAAAGATAGATTACAGTTAGTTGGAAAAAAGGAAGCCGGAAGGGCATTCCAAATTTTTGCGGTGCGTATTAGGAACGAGGAAGCAGCTTAGTGCGAGACAAACTAGTACGCTTACGAAAACTATGGGATGAATGCAAAGAAAACTTTGAAACCCTATGTTCCCTACACGATACAATTTTATACCCTGGCAACAATCCGTAGAAGGTGTTAAGCGGGGATAAACAGGATCACTTGGATAAGATTTAGCAGAAAAGTAGCTGTCGGGGGAATACCGACTCGAAAGCAGAATGCTTTTCAACTTGATCATTTCATTTTCGAAATGGAAATGGAATTGGATGCTAGAAAAGTGTATCGGTTAAGTGTAAAAATTCAATATAAAGGTTTTATTTAGAAAATTGTTGCGTTTTAAAATAAGTGGCCATTTGAAAAGATCTTACAGAAATAAAGGCAGTGTTGTTAAGAGGATCTGTGCTTAAGTTTTTCTCTAGTCATAGTTATTTCTTCTTTTTCTTCGTCAATTGACAGACGAGACATAGTATAGAACTATAGAGTCCTGTATAGGCTTCCATATATTTCGGTTTTGTGCCGCGCTTGTATCTAGTGACTCCCTGTGACTCGTTTGATATTGTTAGTGTACCTAAGGGGTCTGCCAACACTTCATTTTGCAGTGAGATATCACGATTCCATCACCTTGGAACTCCAATGACGTTGTTGATTCTTGTTCTCCTACGGATTTAGTCAATTCTGATTTGATATCGCAGAAATACTACGAGCATACTCTCTCCACGCCCGCTGATTGCCAAGTTATTCCCTAACCTGTGGTGCACGCGGTTGTAATCTTATCAACTTTTCAGCTGTGGGCTCCTACTGAGAATTCTTAATAGAAAACCTAATACCTTTTTTTTTTGCCACGACCAGGGAAGTAAACTCGGAACTTCATGATACGCAACAGCATAAAGTAGCCACTGAACCAACGAGGCAGTACAATATTTATTACTTATTATAGCTAGATGAAACGTTGTATTCTATAGCCTAATAATCGCTGACAGAACGATTAATAACCAACGACCTTCAAGTCTTACACCCAGTTCTTGGTAGGCCGCCATAATGCAATGCTATTTGTCAGGATAAAGCGGCTACAGAAAGAAAAACTGTTCTTACCACCGAAATATATTTCACCAAGCTTGTTTGTTTCACTCGTGAACGTCGCACCAATGAATTGGAAATGGAAATTATGTTCAATTCTCGAAAGTTATCACTAGACGCTGAGTTAGTTCTCTAAAATCTAAATGTATATTGATTCGGTGAACTGTCTCTTTTGAAATAGAGCGTACTTTCATTTAGTACCTTCTAATTTTCAAGTACTCTCTAACATAAAATGTGAGCTTCCAGCCTTCGTATCAGACTTTGATCTCATGCCTCAACGAGCATTTCATAGTATTAATTCATTAATTAAAATAATTAATTATTATATTAATAAGTAGCTTTTGCCTGCGACTTTGTCTACGTAGAATAGGTTTTTCAAAAATCTCTCCAAAATTCTTTGTATTGAATAAAAAGAAGCCTATTTAGGCTCTCTTATGTTCCCCGATTACTCGAAGACGCCTGGACTAATTTGGGAAATTCTTGTTTTGTTTGAAAGGTCTCTTTCTTCAACTTCCCAGGTGGTTCCCAGATCTGATGATGGGATCCTGGAGAAACCGAGGGAACTCTTAAAATTTGATAGATCAGTCAGTCAGTCACCTTCGCCTTTTATATATTTAGATGAACATCAATAAATAATTATTATCATACTCTATTTCAGGGAGCCGAGTATTCTATTATATTTCTTTTTCTGTCCGCGATGATCCCATTTCCAGCTATCTTATGATTGAAGATCGACCTCGAGCACTCGTTAAGGGATCCCCTTCAACTTCTTACCGGTATTGGTAAAATTCGATACTTTCGTATTTTTGGGGTTTCGTTATTTGTACATTACAAAAGTCTTACGTCACTTGTGCGTGAAATACCAGAAATAAAATTTCACACAATACGAAATTGGGACATAAAACAACGCTTTATGACGCAAAGAGAGAACTAGAAAGCTTCACTTTTTTAGGTAAAACTGTCAGCGCCATTTGGTAAAATTTATGCCTAGTGTTGTTCCAAAGTTAGCCGTCCAACGGCGCTGGCGCTCGCACGAATTTCGCCAGCAGTTTAAAAACTACTATTTGGTGGTAAAAAGGGCCGGGCTTTGTGTGCCTTTGCCAGTTTTAAATAACTTTAATTCAATATTTCAATTTGGAAATAGTCGGGACGGTTTTAAATGCAGATATTTTATCCGGCCAGTGTTGTTGGCGAATGCAAATGCGCTTAAACAAAATTAAAAAAAGTCAGGTCATTTAATTGTCTCTAAAAAAATGTTTCGGTAACAATTTTTACCTTACCACTGAGTTACAGAATCTGGGGGCTGGCCTAGTGATGGGCAGGCGACAGTTTGAGTTCATGATGATGTCATTAAGCTTTTGGTCTTTAGTGTCTTCAAATCCAATTGATCATAAGAAGATCATGGCCATGACACATCACATTATTCACTACTTACGTATTAGTTTCTGTAAATGGCTTCATTAAAGCTTAAGTTTCACGCTAAGCTTATTATAGTCCAATTCAAATACGAAGTAATACGGATTCCTAACTTTAACATTATTTGATACACTTGTTTTATTTACAGACATTATTGTACTAAGTCTATTTAGGATGAAATTAAAAAGAGACCTTGTGAACAATATTTTGAAATTCCTTCATTCCTTTTCAACAACACTAAAGAAGTACGAGGATCTCCCTAATCCATCTCATATAAACAATTCGACTGTTCCGTAGAACAAAGTCACATCTACTAAATTCACAACTTGAAATTTGGACTTTAAAAGTTTTTATACACTGCATATAAAATGTTTACAGTTTACTAAAACTACTAAGGCTAAAATCTCAAGTTATGAATTTAGCAGATGAGACTTTGTTCTGCGGAACAGTCGAATTATTATTTGAATTTCAACTGTATTTGATCCAATTGTCAATGTAGACAAGGTCTAGGAACAAATGTTTTGTTATATTTCCGCATCACAACATATTGTATTTTTAAAGTTAGTTAGATTAATACAGAATGATAGGTTAGTCAGCTTGGCGGCATGTCTTTGACGGTAGCTTGGTAACTAGCCACGGCCATCGCTTCCCACCAGACCAGACCAGAGACAATTCAGAAATTATGAGTTCCCAAATTGCCCACGCCGGGAATCGAACTCGAGACCTCCCAGTTGTAAGACCACAGTACTCGGCATTGCGCCAGGGAGGTCGTCAAAAGTCATTAAGTCATTAAGTGTTAAAAATGCAATATTTGTCTTCAATCGACAATTATATCAGTCCCCTAAGAAATTCCCCATGCGCTTATACGTGCTATGCTTTTAATATGAAAGTCGAATGGAATTTAATTTTCGCATGACATAATTTGTGGTCTTCATTATTGACACGTCGTCCAATGATTAATATTCGACCGCATTTATCTAAAAGCTATTAATATTATTAATATGTAACATTATGTTACGATTAATAATGTACCTAGCTGTTATTTTATGGTAGGACAGTCGATACTAAACTTAATTTATATCAAAGATTCACTTTATCGGCACATTTCCTTCGCTATTCTTAATAGTGTTGAACTAAACATAACTTTAAACTCTATTTATAACGATTGTAAGCCTATTTTCAGTAAAAAGCCAATGTGAAGTCTTTACGCCGTACTGTGCCGGAATAGAACTCTTGCATAGACTTCCACATGTCTCGGTCTTGCGCTCCGTAACCAGCGGCTCCTATGATCGTTTGATGTCGTCGGTCCACCCAGTGTGAGGTCACCCAGTGGGACGTCAACGACCCTATCTTCTACTTCGTTCTTCGAACTATATGCCCCGATAATTATTATTAACTTTATTCACCTCAGTGACGATACCGAAGAAAAGAAAAAAGAAAGAAAAGAAAAAGCATTTATTTGAGACACAAACCTGACAGTTAAAGACAGACGTATTTAAGACAGCATAATATGCTATCTCTGTGGTGAAAGCATAAACATAGCACTGGTCTTCCATGGATCCAGATGTTTCGGATGACTGTTAGTCACGATAAATAGTAGTTCGTACCAAATACATAGTTAATATAATAAATAGTAGTAAGTAGAAAATAGTTAATATAACAAGCATGTTAATATCAATCAGTTATTACCGCTTATTTCAATTTCAGTGAGGGGAATGGGGTTTAGGCAATTGAAAATTTCAATTTCGTTATGAGGTGGCTGCCCGTCGGCATTCTAAAACGTCCAGACAATTTTATTATTACAGCTCTCTACTTTGAATGGATAAAAGGTTGAGGCCTTCTGGCCATGAGTCTGCCTCCCGACCAGCTGGCAGCCCGCCAGCCATACACCGCACAACCCTCCAGCGGACATTAACCAAGCTCACGCAATAACGGCTCTCACTGCACCGAAAATAAAGACTACAATGCACCAAATCCTGCTTACACGTCAACTACCGTACAGCTTACAAATTGGCGTCAGCATAACCCCACAGAAACATAACCTTAAAATTCGGGACATAGGACTCAAATTCAAACGGTCACCTGAAAAAACATGCTGAATTCAAATATGTTGACGCCATTGTGTTTCCAATAGGTCCTATATCAATAAAGCTGAATGCCTTGTATATAAACGAAACCCACAAGTTCCGATTTTGGGGTACACGATATTGCAGGTGTGTTTATGTGTTTTAAATTCCTATACTTACAGGGGGCACGGCACGTAAGTTCTTGTTTGCATTTACGTATATCCCATATTTACAATTTCAACAGATTTTCTTCACGGCATTTTTTTTCTTATTATTAGACAAGATTGACGACAATCAATGATGGAAAGAGAGGTCATTGATGAGGTCTAGGTTGGAACGCACTTCTCTAAAAAACATATATTGACTCTTGTCCTGAAGGCATTCAAATTATACAGGGCCGGAAACACAGAAACTGAAAGTGCGTTCGACAACTTAGCGGTTCGTATATCTATGTATATCTAACTATAACAATGATCCTTGAAATGAGTAGTTTAAAAGCACTGATTCCCATAATATTAAGTTATTGTTTAAGTACATAAAAAAAATTTGTCTAATACCCAATTGAAACTATAGTACCTACTGATTGATGCAACTTCCACGTATGCAATTTTAAATCGAAGGATTTTCCGATTACTTAGTTTTAATATCTCACGCTCTTTGATTTCAGCTCTTATACGGCGCGGAGCCGAATTTGCAGATCGCATTTTGGATTTCGCATTTGGGTTAATTAGAGTATTCGGTACGTTGGTTGCTGGTTGGAGCAGCCCATGTTTTCAACATCGGTAAAAAGTTTGCAAAGTTAACTGGGGTAAAGAAAATACGAAATAAATGCTCATAAATTTCGGAGGTATCATGAGTACAGATGAATATTTATTTTACTGGCAACAGATTTCGTCGAAATTGTGTTCAAAAGCAGTCGAAAATTGGTATTTTTATACATAATACCTATAGAGGCTTAGGTATGGAACACATATAGGGAAAATAACGATTTTTGCTTCTTTTACCCTTTATATAGTCAAGCAATGAAAACGGAATGGAACCGAGTGCAACAATGAATCTGACTTCCAATAAAAGCAAACCAATTTCAACTCTACGGCATACGTAATAAATGACAATCGATTGCCGCTTTTAAATCCAGATGTGCCGATATCAAAGGTGAAAGAAGGTGCCACGGGTTAAATCGAAGCACACGAACAAAGAAAATCGCACTCTATTGTCTGACACAAAAGGTTGATATTATAACGAGATGCCTGAAGAGTTGAAGGGATAACCTGACACGAAGCTGCCCTTGGCATTACGCCAGGATATTTGTACAGATATGAACATGTCTGGTCGTAGTTTTACGGCTTTTAGATAAATTACGTTGCTGAAAACGTATAGATTTACCGCAGTCTCGAATGGTAAACATCTTTAAAATATACTGCCCTAAGCCCTTAGAATATTTACTTACCAACAAATATACTTAGTCAAAGCGTAAGCCGCATGACTGCTCATTTATTTTAAATGAAAAAACTTTATATAATATAGTAAAGAGGAGAATCACATGGCTGAACATCGAATAATTATATAATAATAATACCTACTTATTATAATAGCGCATACGTACTCGTAACTTTATATTTCTTTGTTATTGATGTGTTATTGTTATTCCACTCAAATTATATTATTGGTAGGTATATTATTGTTTAATAATGATAAACTGTATGTCGATCAATAATAAATAGGTACGAATATTGCTTACTCTGTGATACTAGGTAGGTACCTACACTTGGTCCTCTTTTTAAAAATAAATCCAATGTGATGTCTAAATAAAGTATTGCACATTTGTTTCTTAGAACATATTATGCAAGCAACATTTTACATCTGATATTTTTACAAAGAGCAGAAAAATAAATTGGTGTAAAGTTTCTGCAGTGTTATTTTTCGTTGAAACTATCTCGTACAGGTGCCATAGACGCGTTCTGTGTTTGCTCAAATAACAAAGTCAGCGTATATAAAATGTGGAAACTAGTCATATGAAAGGTATGAATTCAAATAACGCACTATGCTTTTATTGTTGTACTAGACTTTGGAGTTGATTTCTTAGTGCTGATTTCATCAACGTCGAGTGACGTTTAATCGAGGAATAAATTGGGCGTTCTGACAGTTTTTACCCGACCGCGGCACGCATCGAAGGGTAATGTGTTTATCAGTCTATGTATGTATGTGTGTATGTGGCGCTCTGAAGCCAAACACTTAGACCTATTTTGATAATTCTTAGGTCAATCGATTAGTGTTAATCTTGGGAGTGTCACTAAAGACATGATAGTAATAAAAAATTAATAATGTCCCTCCATCCGAATCCGGCTACGGCGGCCAATCACCCCAAAGATTAGCCATCTGCGGAGGAGATATTATAGTGCACAAGTGAGTGCACAAACACAGGTGCACTCTCTATTCCATCACTCTCATAGTCCCATGGGATGTAATATCCGATATGACCGGAGAGAGATCAGGCGCGGGACCCGACGGCTTTACGTGCTCTCCGAGGCACGGGGGTGTTGTAGCCAAGCTACAACAATGGATACGTAGCGATATTAGGTACCTACCGTTATGTAAGCTTTTATTAGGAAAAGTAATCCATGGTTTAAACGCTCGAAGAATAGAAGATTTATAAACAAAAACTTTTATTACATTAATCTTTTATTTATCATCTCCTTTTTGTCGTCTATCGTAAAATTCAGCCTCACGACATACAAAACTCTATAATACAACTGTTTACAGCTCTACGTTCGCTGACATCGAGGATTCTTATCTTGTTTAGCCTTAGCTCATCACTTTAATTAATTCCACCGTTCAAATATTTGAACAAAGGTTTGCACAAACAGTCTGAATAAAATGAGAATACGAAAAGCTCCGCCGTAGAAAAAAAAAGTAAACGTATTCCGAGGCACTTAATATTTTGTGACGTGTTCCAATTAAAGGAGCGCAATGACGTCCCTTCACAATGGTCGAATGAAATACGCCGTTTATTGTTAAAAGACACAATGGCACTGACTTGGCCGAGAACAATATGGTCGGCCATTATTTTGAAGGAAAGAAAATAAGGTATTTTCATTAATGAAGTTAAAGTTTAATTGCGTTTTGCAAAATGATCTTTTCCGAGACGGTCGCGGTTACTACGCACCGTGTTCGCGAGAGAGCGTCGACAAAAACATGTCTTTAAAATGAATGGTTTCTTTAAAATTCAACTGAATACAATAAGAATATAAAGTTTTTTTTAAATCTTTTATTACCTAGGGTATGTCAGCCGTATCGTACCCTATTTACAAAGTATTAAACTAAAACTCTATTTACACAGTAATACAAAGTTCTTATACAAAACCCCAACTAATACCTACTCTATTAAAATGGAAAAAGTAATTTTTTAGAAGTTTTAAAACTGTCGGAATCTAAACAATGAAACCTTTCTCATTCTATATTCCCTTTTTATCCTTTTCTTTGTCATGCCTATCAAGTTGATTAGTCATGACGTCATATTAATGGCTATGAGATACAAACGTTTTAATACGAAGCTGCAAGCGATAACAAAATAATGTATTTTTGGCATTTAGGTACATATTTAAAATATTTTTTCAAGCGCAAAAGATAATTTCGCTCTTCATTAGAATCTGTAAAATTCTTAGTGAATTTTTACAAAATTGATTTTCTATCTGTACCAGACAGGTATCTTATCAACGGGTAGGCCTAAGGGGTATTTATATTACAAAGTTAATTGTGCCAAAGGGCTGAGTCTTTTCAATGGTAGCAGGTTGGATACTGCTTGCGGTTAGTTTTACTTAAACACCTATACAGCAAACATAATGAAAACCTCATTATAGCCCAACGGTTAAAGGTGCGGACTGAAAAGGTCCAAGGTCATCCCATCTAGTAGTAATCTTGACTCTGGTAGAAACTTAAACACTAAAGTGTCGATTTCACCAACGTTGAATGAGGTTTAACCAAGGAATAAATTGGGCGTTCTGACAATTTTTGTATTTTTTATTTTGAATTGAAAATACTGTCAAAATATGAAAATTACGCTCGAATAAGGTTTATTTTATGTTAGTGAAAACGACCCTTAATAATACAGAACTTTAATGAAAGAATAATACGATGAAAGTGACTGTACGTAACCAAGATCCTAGAATCTTGAATAAGTGGTACGTGTTGGAAGGTAAGGAAAAAGCAGTTCCTGTTAGTATCACTATTCAAGGGCCATTGTGAGCGAATCCTTATATGAAAGTAAGATACCTTTATATTATACCTTTATTAAATATAAAGAGATCCCTTACAATTTCTGTAATAGGCATCAATTTTTCAGAAGAGGGTGCCCGGCGATAAATTCAATAAATGATAATAATATACGACTTTGGGGCTATTAAGGGCAGATGCTACGGAATTAATGCAAATGAACAAAAAGTGAGGCTTGCTCGTTGACGTGTTACATGAATTATCGCTGTATCACTTCCTAAACTGAAGTTTTAAAATATTATACTGTTTACAGTAATTAATACCGCCTCACAAATTGCCCGAGCGAGTCCTGTTCACGCTTTTTTATCATTTATATAATCTTCATCATGCAGTTTTTCCCAAGGAGCATATTTTTATAGATTTCTTAAACTTGTGTAAAGACAAGTCTAAAATTGACGGTGGAGTTTTATTATAGATCGTCACGCCCATTCCCACAAACCACATTCGGATTTTCTTGAGGCGCAGTTGAGGTAACATTTCTACATTAAATTCAAATTCTAAATTATTTATTTCTCTTATGACAAGCTAGATTCTACCACCGGTTTAGAAAGCAGATTAGAAAAGGAAAATGTAGATTTGTCTCTTGCATCTGCTTCACCGACATTACGCCGCTTCCAATGGAATTGAATTTGTATTCCACTCACAAGTTCCTCACAAAGCAGCTCGCGCACCTAAAGTGTCAATAATAAACCAATCTTCACTAACCATCAGGTGAGATCGTAACCAAGCCCTAGTCTATATATTAAAAACAAAAAGTAAAAAAAAAATTAGATATTTAGATTTCTTATACAACCTAATAGACATAGAAAACTTTAAACCCGAGAAAATTAAGAATCTCAGTAAATTTCAAAAAACCTCAAACAGCCTCAGTCACGGACGAAAGCTGCAGTTTCTCTAATATTTCTACATTAGAAAGGAATAATGTAGAGATTTGTCTCTTGCAACTGTTTCACCGACATTACGCTACTTTATTCCAATGGAATCGAATTTGTATTCCACTCGCGCGCTCCTCACAAAGCAATTGCAACCCTCGCGCGGCTAAAGTGGTCAATAAGCACAGTTACAAGTGTGTAAGCAAACTCTTGACGATACAAATGACTCAATTTAAGAGAATCATTCATTGCCGTCCCTCAATACAGGCTAATATTTACAAATTCAACACCCAAATGGCGCCCTGCAAAGGTTCTGTAGTGAGGTATATACCTAGCTATTACCATCTAGTTTGCTGCCCACTCTTCGATTATATGAGGTATTTTTCTTCGTTGCTTTTTAGGGTTCCAAATTTCCTATAAGGAACTCTTAGACAAACATCTAACTAACAGACTACTCCGCCTGGATAGAATCAAACTTAGGAAGGTGGTGAGAATTATAACGGGGCACAACCCACTAAAAACAAACCTCTTTACTATAGGTATCACCGACAGTCATCTATGCAGGGCTTGCATGGAAACACCGGCACACGAGCTCCTGGGATGCACAGGCGAGGCAGAACAACGCAAGCACCATCTAGTATCCCTAGCCTCACTTCGAAAAATCCTTGGCAACCTGAGCGGCCTGCTGGGCTTCTGGAGAGAACTGAAATGGTTGAAGTAAAGAGCATTGGAAGGATTGGTACATCACACACAGACCATAACTGGTTTAAGTATGAAAACCAGCCCAGCATGAAGAAAAAAGGCTCGCTCGGTTGTCGATTACAAATTACTCAATTAATTAGGGTTTCCGCACAAGTTAGGAATAACTTACCGTCGCAATACTGAACTAACTGAACTAAAAACCTGAAACTTGAAATATAAACTTTGCTAAATAAAAACGGTTATTGACGATGCTTCAACTCTGAAAACATAAAGGTACCTGTACAGCTTAGATTTCGACCAATTAAGGAACGACGCGGTGGCCTAGAAATTCTAGTTCAGCTAACTCCAAGAATGCCTATATTGAAGTTATTGGCTGTTGAAAAATTCGAAGAGCAAAATAAAATATAAGCCTCCACTGTACGAAAAACTATTTGAAAAAGTTTTGCACCTTTTGACGAGCTCACAGATTAGTCGAGAGCAAGAAATCCCGCTCCGTTCCGTTAAATTCCGTTAAGTGATATAATACTTGACAAGTTAGTTCTTGACTGCGATCTCACCTGATGGTAAGTGACGATGCAGTCTAAGATGGAAACGGGCTAATTTTGAAGGGCTATGGCAGTGTATATTCAACCCATACCACTAATCTGTTTCTACACGCCATCGTACCGGAACTCTAAATCGCTTTGCGGCACGTCTTTGACGCTGGGGTGGTAACCAGCTACAGCCAAAGCCTCCCACCAGGCCAGACCAGAGACAATTTAGAAACATGACTTGTTTCTTCAAGATGTATTCCTCACCATAAGTACAGAGATATGAATACTACACGGACACAATATAGAGTCACAAGTAGATGCTGGATACAGACAACACAATAATTTAGCGGCTGATAAAATAAAGAGAGAGAGAGAAAGAGAGTAGTATATGTTAGTTTTAACAAAGTTATAAGTATGTAATATTTTTACAAGACAATACAGTTCATAAAACTCAGCTGAATTTCACACAAAAAAAGCCAAGAAAAAAGCTATTCGAGTAACAGTACAGGGTCTACGAACAAGCAATATTTCAGAGAGATGGGAGGAAAAATAATGAAAAATAGTTTCAGAATACAAGATCATATTCACGAATCGTGACATCAGTATAAATATCCGGGTCACATCGTTTAACATCGTATCATCGTATCGCGAAATTGTCTTTTTGAATTGGTGACGGGTTTCAGCTCGCGGAGAGAATACGAGATAAGGGATCGGAAGAAGGGAGACGGCAGGCGTGCGATGGTCATCAAAGCTTCCTTGTGAATCTTAACAGGTTTTATATTTTTGAAAGGATTTGTTTTAGGGAAGCCCTTTGTGTTAGTTGGCAAGTAAATTAATATGGAATTGGAGTTGGCGAAAATTTATCGTAAACCAAGCTAAAGTGTAACTTTTTACGATTCTGTACCCGAAGGGTACCGATAGGACCATATTACTAAGCCTCCGTCTGTCCGGCCGTCCATTCGTCTGTCTGCCAGCAGGCTCTATGATCGCTAATAGGTAGAGAGTTGAAATTTTCAGAGAATGTGTATTTCTTTTGCCGTTATAACAATAAACAATAAAAATAAAAACAAATAAAAAATTAAAGAGTGATTCTCTACTAGAAACCAGTTTCTATAATTTCATAACATCAGAGCATAGTAACTTTTCAAGTCAAAATTAACTTTGATTAAATCTCTCAATGAAGATGTCGAATTATGACATTTTCCCGTAAGTAAACTTCCTTTTTTTATCCTCGACAATTTTTTTCATGATATGATAGTCCTACACTGCTGTTTCACTTGAATTTAAGTGCCAATGCAATCTAAGATGGTAGCGGGCTAGCTTGGTACCCACCATACGCTTACCATACGCTTTGTTTGGTACGTTTACCTCACGAAGTTACGGGAGCTTTACTTGTGACTTCGTCGTGTACATTGCGTAAGTGTACGTGCCTGTCAAGAGCCTAGGTGAGAGTGGTCAGGCGCGAGCAAGCTCTCACTCACAAATATACAAATACGACACACACAAACATAAGCCACGCGCCGTCGTGAATTGCAAGAACATACTAATTGCGAATTTGAAGTAATTGTTTTCATTAATTCATGACGTTCACGATTCTGACGGACAGACAGACATATAAATTTGACTTTGATCGGTCAATAAAATGTAACTTGCAGACTCTCCGGGCTATATCGATTGATATTAAACATCGACTTCTATCCTCGTTATAAAACCTTAAAAGAGCCGTATAAGCTACTGAGAACTCGTAAAAAATTTGATGGGTACAAAGTAGTAGAAAAAGAAGCGATGAATATTGAATGGATTGTAAAAGTAAAACATGGCTTTAACGTTAAGTGATTTTGTGTTGAAACACGAATATACCGTGAAGTAATTCTCTAGAGTTTAACTTCTGCACCATCCGTTTCGCAGGATCAAAACTGTAATCTTTGCATAAATAATACAGTAGTTAATAGGTATACAAAGCTGTACAGTCCAGCTGAACAGTTTATACTGCAGATGTATTGCCCGCTTTATGGCTGTTTAAGCTATCGTAGCCCTACTATAAAGCCTCAATAGTCCAACGGTTAAAGGTTGACTCTAAACTGAATGGTCGCAGGTTCGAATCCCACCCGTTGCACTATTGTCGTACCCATTCCTAGTACAAGCTTTAAGCTTATTTGAAGGGGATAGGAGGATATTAGTCAACTTCAGCTTGGCTGATACTCTTTAAGAAAATTGTAAACGTGAAATTGTATTTGTTTGTCCTTTAATGAAAAAAAGCAAAAAATCAGAGCAAAGTGTTTTACGCATTAGCATATTTTTGGGGGAAAAGGTTGCCGTGGGTTTTAAGCATAATTCCACGCGAACGAAGTCACGAGCAAAAGCTAGTATAAAATAATGTAACAAGCAAGATATTATTTTTTTCTAATTTTCTCTGCCTGTAACTCTCTGTGTAATTGATTTTCGATTTCCATGGGATCAAACCTTATACACAAAGGATCAAACCAATTAGCATGGGATTTTACTGAAAGGTAAACAAATGTAAGTATTAGGCTTCTTGTGTCTCACTGAAGAATATTAATTAATTAAGCAGGAAGAAATTACAAGGTTTAATGAAAAATATCAATCAATAGCTGCAAACAATCAATGTCCAATGTTTTTGTTAAAAACTTGCTCATCTGTTGGCTTCATTGAATATCAAAGCTATTTCGGCACGAAAAAAGAGAGTATCTCTAAATATCGTAAAAATCAATAGTCGTGGCCAGGGCTATGGAAAATCAAAGCAATCGTATCCGGGTTACGCCTTGCTCCAATGTTGAGATTAAAACTATCCCATGTTTTATGCGGATGATTTATAACGTATCGGCTATTGTCGATAAAATTGGACGTAGCTACTGTATGGTCGAAACAACGATACGCAACCTCTAAATGTCGCGATGTTTTTGTATTCTTTATGTGAATGAAATACGTTCGCAATATCAATACTTTATAATGAAAAAATACCAGCGATACTTTGTTTCGATGATTGCGAATAAGGTATGCAACCAGTGGAGTATTTGACTCATAACAGGAAACAATTTTAAATTATTCTTTGATAAAAGCATTGTCATTGTATTTCCTAGGAATCGAAGAATGCGGTCTTTGTAATGGCTAGGTGATTTTTAAGCTATTGCATAGCTTCTATCGCGGGCCAGCGTGGAGACCGAATCCAGAAATTCCGTAACGAAAATAACCTGACACGGGACTCCTCTACAGTGAGCCGCTAGATAGCGTTGATAAAAAATGCTATGCAATAGCTTTACCGCGGCAGTCCCCGAGTGCCACACGTCTTTTTTTTCATTATTTTGAAAAAAAAAAAATTACGCCATACTGAACTTGGCTAATAAAATCAACTCTTCCCACCAAATAAGTAGAAAGCTTGTGTTAGGAGTGAGAACAGTGCAACGGGTGGGGGTGGAACTGTCGATATTTTAAAATAATTAAAAACTAAAAACAAGCAATTAAAAAATATAAAAACCCAACTGCTTTAAAGGCAATCAACTGAAAATTTACATCTTTAATTTATCATAGATCGTAAATGGTAATTCAAAATGAAAAATAATCTAAGAAACGTAACAATGATTTTCAACTACCTATTCCATGGTACCCCACTTAACATAGTTCGCCAACTTTCATTTTTTTTCTTTATCACAATATAGCGCCTGGTGGTCGCCATATTGAAAAATTACTATGTCATGTCTTAAGTGACACTCCTGAAATTACCACAAATCGATTGACGTAAGAATCATCAAAATCGGCCCACGCGTTTGGTTTCCAGAGCACCACATACATACACAGACTGATAAACACATTACCTTCCTTTGCGTGCCGCAGTCGGGTAATAATCACAAATCGTGTCCAGACTTGCGGAAAATTAAAGCGACAACGTTCGTATTCCGTTTTGTTTCGAAGTTGACATTAAAACTATCCCGCGTTTCATGCGGATGATTTATGACGTATCCGCGTATTGATAAAATTGGACATTGCCGTTATTTCTACCTACGCGACCTTTTTGTGCGTTTATTTTTTTGTGTACATTTTGTATGGAATTCCAATACGATGTAATGAAAAATATCGATGATTGCAAATAAGTTACGGGGGAATATACAGTCAAAATATTTCAGCAAAAATAATAAACAAAACGATATTCCCGCGTTCCGTGCGTCCCGATGGTTTTATATAAAACTAGCTGATGCCCACGACTTTGTCCGCCAGGATTTATGTTTTTGAACATCCCGTACACTCTTTAATATCCCTGAATAAAATAATATTTTATATACGCTTACAATATTTATCTGTTTCTTTTATAAGGATCGGTTCAGCGGTTACACACTACAAATCTGTCATGGTAAGCAAATACTGACAGATGTATCTAAGTGATGATGCAGTCTAAGAAGATAGTGGGCTAACTAGCAAGGAGTTATGGCGGTTTTAATAAACCCAACCTAATTGGCTCCTACACGCTGTCGTGGCAGAATGATAAATCGCTAGCCACTACCAAAATCTCCCATCACACCAGAGTCATTTCAAAAATTATAAATTTCCTGATTGTTCGAAGAGCTGATGGGCGTTGTGGTCCCAAGGTGCTGGAGAGGCGACTTCGCACTGCTAAGCGCAGTGTTGGCAGACCCCCATTAGGTGGACCGACGACATCAAGCGAGTCGCAGGGAAGAAGAATTGTCCCCACTGGAAATCGAAAACCGGGACCTTCGGCTAAAAGACCACACCGCTCACCACTTGACTAGTAAGGCGAAAAAATGCCTTATTTTCCCAAAATAAAATTCACCCCAAAAAAAAAAAACAAAACAACATATTTTAATAGTAGCACCGAAATTTTAGCAAGATAAAGGCAAAAGATGCCATTAAATAACACCCTTTATAGACCAGTTTCATAAACCGGTAGCGGTTGTAGACCGAGAGCTCATCGAACATTTTGAGGAGTTTGATTAAATAAAATAAATAAATAAAAATAACTTTATTACCAAAGAGTATAAAATACGATTGTTTTCCCGTTAGTCTTTATACTAGGAAAACCTGCATCGTGAAGACCTTAAAACTGAAAGTTGGTATGGTATGTTTGTTCTCGTGTATTGCTTGTTGATTACAGCAAACTAGACCCGTCAGCAGAATGGAATGAAAAAAAATCCAGGTTTTTCGGGTTGACTAATGAATATTCTGCTCCTCATTCCTGGTTTGATCTCCCAAGGATACACCGACTATAACTACCTCCAGGCTCCATCGCTAATGAAATAATAATATAAATAAAATACCATTTCTGTCTACTTTCGGAACAGCATCTTTTTCCGATCTTAAAATTGTCTGTTACTTAACACGGAGCCCCGCCGAGCTGAGATCAGCTGATCTAATTTGGTAATTTCCATATACAGGTAACGCGGGAGAACTACCTTACAAACTTTCAAGTTATCTAATACGTTCTTAAATTAACCTACGGGCTCTCAGCCATTGTGTTGGAACCGTTAAAGGTTATACATATCGGAAATGTTCCGCCATGATTGGTGGGTTGGCCCGCATTACGAGCACAGATAAGCCAAGAAATTGTAAAGACCGCATTACCTTCACAAAGGTAAAGTATTTTTGGCCGCAGATAACTTTAACGGATTTGGATTTCCTGAACAGTTTAAAATGATAACAGTTATTGCTGTTTTCGGCTCTCCTAAAATGTAAGGTAACCTTTTAATGAAGAGCATTGTTTTTATTTTCGGTTATTCACAGGGATCGACTTATAAATAACTAGATGATGCTCGCGACTTCGTCCACGTGTATTAAGATTTTTACTTCCCGCGGGAACTTTTATATTTTCCGGAATATAAAGTAGCCTGTGTGTTATTCCAGATTATAATCTATCTCTGGGCCTAAGCCAAATCGGTTCAGTCGTTGCGGTGTGATTGAGTAACAAACATCAAAAATCTCGCATTTATAATATTAATACGATTATTTTATTACATTTATATTCATAACAAGATAGCCCATGATCTCACCTGATGGTCAGTGACAATACTATACACTAAGATGATAGCTGGTTTGGAAGGGGATACAGCAGTTTTAACTTAACCCAAACCTACCCCTAATTGGTTTCTACGCACCATCATGTCGAAACCCGAAATCTTAAGTAGATTATAATTATTATTTTCAAATTTCAAAAACCCAATAGAACCCATATCCTCCCTCAAAGCACCTGAAAACAGCGAAACAAGCACACAGGTTTACTTGATACAATTTTGAAACTGTTGAAAAGTGTGTTAAAAAGCCTTTTTTTGGGGTTACAAACAACAGTATAGGGGTTCATTATTTGCGGACGTCACCCGTATTCCGCCCGGATGTTGTTAATGGTGGAAAATGTGGAAAATTGGGCAATTCATTCCCCCGTCTGACCGCAGCTGAACTGTGCAAACATCCCTGGCTACGGGGCAGGTGGCCGCCATGTTGCGACATTTGTTATGTGATGGATATTTTTACTTATTTTTAACCCCCTTAAAAAAAGAGGGGTATTCGAAAAGAGGGGTGTTACAAGTTTGACATGATATCGTGTGTCTGTCTGTTCCCTCCTGAAATGCTGGCAACGCTTTGGTGGTGCTACAAGTCTTCATGGGCGGCGGTAATCACTTTACATCAGGTGACCCGTCTGCTTGTTTGCTCGCTAATCATATATTCAAAAGAAATCTACCATGCCATAAAGGAGTGTGATATACTTAATGATATATTGGTATAGTTCATGCAATTCACGAGGGCGCGTGGCTCATGGTTGTGTGTGTGTTGTATGTTGTATGTATATAAGTGGGAGTGAGAGCTTGCTCGCGCCTGACCGCTCCCACCTAGGCTCCGGACAGGCACGCATACTTACGCAATGTGCATGTACAAGACGTAACCACGGGTAAAGGTCACGCGCCCTCATGAGTTGAAAGGACGGTTGGCAGTTTGCCATGCTTTTGAATTGTCAGGTAAATCTATCACTGGTTTGGAATGTTGTTCTGACCGAGAAGAACAAGAATTAAAAAGGTTAAAAAACGTATACTTAAATCCGACGAAGCATTTTCGCTTCAAACAATCCATCAATGAGTCAATTAATTTAAAAGATTCGTGTAATCGGGGAAGTGTGTATATAGGCTTTATGGTTCATATACGTGGATCATTAATCTTAGTAATAAATATCAGTTTCTTCCCCCATTCTTGTCTCAGTGGGCGGCTTCTGTTATGATCCCCTTTGATGGCAGTCGTGTAGAGAACACTTAATAAAATGCGTTTTTTCAATTTATTCCCATTTTTTATTTTCGCCATATTTACAGGGAGCCATGTAGGTACGTTATACGATGAAACGCTGTAATAAATATTCACAGCAGTGGATAAACAAAACACAGCTTCAAAATTTATGTACATTTTTTATTTATGTATTTTTTCGATTTATTTTGCTGGACCTAATAAAATATCGGACTAGTAATATTTTTTCGAACACTTTTTCCCGTGAACCAAAATCAAAAATAACTAAATAACGTGCAAAATTGTTGCTTACTTATTTTACATAGGAGTATTATATAGTACAAATATTTAGTAGACTCCGGACTATGAAACTTTGTGAAACGCAGAAATGATTGCAGTGTTCTGTTTTTTTTTTTTTTTTTTTGAGAACAACAGAAATATAAAATTTCCAAAATTTCATATAAATGTACATTTTAGCGTTTAACTATTGTATTTGTTTAAACGATTAAGATATTACAATATAAAAAGTATGCCAAGTATTATTATATATTGGATCAAACTATGCTCTGGAAACGTTGTTTCGTATATGCAATTTTTTTTTATTCTCATTATTTAATATTTACTTTTAAAGGTGACCTTTATGTCTGCCCCATCGGTACACACAAAATATTACAATTAACTATACACAAAATCAACTACCTATATAACTATACCAATTTGAGAATAATATGCAAATTTTGATTTGAGCAATCGTTACTTTTATTATTAGTATTTTAACAAAAAAGCCCACGAATCAATGTAAAAAAAGGTATACTCAATATGGAGGTCCGCATTTACCATGTACCCATATAATATGTCCAAGTTTATTCAAGAAGTCAGTGCGTTTTATTCACTTTACTTGGCTCCAGACGCCGCCGACAGCTTTGCACTGTCCCCAAGGAAATGCCGACGTAGAACTTTACAAGTCTTATTTTAGGTCTGAATTAGATTGTAGCGCAAGAATAATGAGCTCTTTATTGGATTATAAAATTGTAACAAGTTAGAATTCGCCTTGAGAGCATTATTTTCCGAGTTCTTTTGGAATTCAAACTTGAGATAAGGTAATGATGACTTATGTTCGAGACGATTATTCTTGCCTCGGTTATAGTGAGATTTATTTAAAGAAACTTAACACTTGTGAATTCTGTTTCAGGGAGAAATCATTTTTCTAGAGCACTCCATACAAACGTTATTCGTTTTTTATTATTTTACAAAACAACTCTTTATGGAAATCTGTCACCTACTTTTAGAGCGTGTCTAAAAAAAATCAATAATAATAATATAATTAATCATCCAACTAAAAATCTTTTTATCATGATTTATATTTTAAAAAAATCTGATATTTAAAAAAGTCTGATTAAACTTAACCTTGCAGTTAGTAAACTTAAACCTATCTATCCACGAAAATAACAAACGATTAATAAAAATCTCATCTTCTTTAATACCTCAATAACTGAAAGGTCGAGAGTTCGATTCCTACCGGTTGCACTATTGTCGTACCCATTCCTAACACAAGCTTTCCGGTCATTAGACGGAAGAGGAGAAAATTTATCAAGTTTTTTTTATTGCGCATGTTTGTTTTTTATAGGCTTGCGCATGACGACAATCAATGACAGAAAACCTACACACCTTGAAGGCACTCACATCAAACTTGAAAATGGCTAATAAATATTCTTTTAAAAAAAATTATACAGGTTGCAGACATTTAAAAATCCAAATACCCCGCACAAAGGAAAGACCGCCTGCCTTCAACTAGACTGTCACTGGACACTTCCCCCTGTCCAAGCAAGCCGATTATAATCGTGATAAAATGCCATGTTCCCCCCGTTTCCCCTCACCCTACGCCTTATCGGATAGCTGTCAAAAGTCCTCCCAATTTATGTATTGCCACACACCCTCGTGGTATTTATCGGAAAACAGTTTTAGGTTAAGATTTTTACGATGTTAAACAATGTAAGATACGATAAACTTATAGTATGTTGGCAACTACAAACTTGAAGTTTCTAGAGGGTTATAAGTTTATATAATTTTAATACTGTACCTACCCGGTAGTAAATATACATCCCATCGAGTTATTAATTTTTACAAGACAAAAACGTAGATAACACTCAGTAAATAAATCACCTGCTTTGAGCCGATAACCTCTACTTTATCTTATAAATATGAAAGTGTGCTTGTTTGTTGGTATTTCCTTACGCAGCAACAAAACAAAAGATGGACGTGATTTTTTGCATGAGAATAGGTTACTTTAATGCCGGAAAATAAATGGTTTTCGCGCGATTTTTAAAACCTAACTCCTTGTAGACGAAGTCACGGGCAAAAGTTAGTCAGCCCATTAAATGAAATAAGTAGTTACTCTCTAAAATTTTGAAGATTAAAGATTTTTAGCGAAAAATTATGTAGGTACCTGACATTTTAGCTGGGAAACGAATCCCGCACGAAATCGATATTCCTGCGTATCGAAATCCAAGGATCTTTAAGGGTCCACTCGAAAAGCATGTCTTATTATAACAAGGACACCCCAAACAACTTTAACGAGAGATCGTTCAAAAGCCCTATTTTTAAATTCCACCATCAAACCATAGTATGCGGTAAGCTAAAAGATTGAAGCAAGGGTGGAACAAACAATGGTGAATAAACATTTCCCAAAAATAAATGAGTGACAGGGCTTTTGTCATGAGAAGTTTACCAGCGTCGTCTAAGGGAAATGATTATTAATATCATAGCGAGGAATATACTTTGTCATTTTTGGTGGTCACTTTTTTTTTAATTTTGTAGATTGATCCAAGCCTGTGTGCATTGTATTGAACTGGAAGTAAGAGAAGGATAAAAGAAAAGATGTTTTTGTTTCATTTCTGTCTAGAGAAAGTCCTGTATTTTGATGAATAATTGAAGCCTCAATAATCCAACGCTTAAAGGTGCGGACAGAAAACTGAAAGGTCGCAGGTTCGAACCCCACCCGTTGCACTATTGTCGTACCCACTCCTAGGACATTAGTCAACGTCAGTTTGGCTAATATTCTTTAAAAAAAATCCCGGTGCTATAGGAGA
The DNA here is from genome assembly GCA_038048805.1 of Hipparchia sbordonii. NCBI lineage: Eukaryota > Metazoa > Arthropoda > Insecta > Lepidoptera > Nymphalidae > Hipparchia > Hipparchia sbordonii. Next base: position 5,086,479 of record CM076113.1, read on the forward strand.
ATTTGTCTGTATAACAGTCTTATGAGTGACGTTAATTGAACTAAATCTAAATATTTTTACTCTAGTTTAAGTGGACCAACGTCATCAGAACTATGGCAAAGAGCTACTGGATACTTGCAGCGCAAGACTAGAGCCCGTGGAAGTCCATGAAAGAGACCTTTGTCCAACAGTGCGAATTAAAAAACCTTTATCGACGCGGGCGAAGTTGCGGGCATCATCCAGTTGCTAATAAAATTATACGAAATCCGAAACGCGTCGAAGGTATACCTATGTTAGTACGAAACTTAAAACGTTAATGATGTCCAACTGTACAACACGGACACCTACGGGGAAAAAGGGGTAACGAACGGGAAAGTGGATTCTATATTATGCGCAATTAAATACACCACTTTCAAATAACAGCATTAATAATATTTTAATTTATTCAAAACCAGACTATCTTAAACGGATTTCCCCGAATCTTGTAACCAACACTCAAAGTAACAAAGGCAGAAAACGCTTAGTAACACCGCCTCACGCATCAATTACTCTCAGTCAGTCTTCGCCCGTAGACGTTCCGATGGCGCCTACAATACTTTGTGTCTATTGTATTATAGATTATTTGCAAAATTGAATCAATTTGCCGAACACGGCTACGCTTTTAGTGTGCCCCGGTTTAATACGTAGCCATTCAACTTTGTTTAGAAACACGATCGAAGTCATTACAATATTTAATACACGCTACCTTGGATACGGACTAAGGTGCCTTGTTTATAACGTTCGCTGCGAATTGAACCTATACCAAACACAACGCGAGACGGCAAGCGGCGTGAATGCCACACAACAACGCTCGGCCCAGATTGCTACACTGAACATACGATACATACACACTTACTCGTAGGTACTTAGAGGTGGGTTCTGACCGACGTTACGGGGTGTAATGTAATATTCGAAGCGAGAATATCGTTACTACTATGACTTGTTCTAACGTACTGACTGCACGAATGATCGCTTTACGCTTTTGCGTACACGCCGTAACATCGGTCAGTGCCCATTTTTAGATTAGTTATACAGTAAATTGTATAAGTACTGTATAAATTGTATAAAATAAGTAAATGCGAGAGCGATACAGCTCGGTGCGTTGTGTTATCTTTGCGTTGCTTCTGCGGTCCTACCAACGTAGTGAATTGCTGTATTTATGCTATACGACATAAATTCCGACAAAATCTCTCATCGACATCAACTCAACATCTCTCTGATACAGGAGCGCAGAACCAACGCGCGCTTCACAGTATCAACGACTTTGAACAGTTTGTATTACAATTTTTATGAAAGCATTGGACCAGTTGTCATGGCATTCTTGGTATTGCGTTTCCAGTGCGTTATTAGCCGCCTTGGATATCTCATCAATCACCCCGCGTTTCCGTGACGCGTGTTGTTTGGTTCAACCTTTAAAACGTACCGCGGATACGGCTCCTCGTATGTCATGTTCCTCTGTCAATTACTATTAATTTATACGAGAACGCTTTCTTCGGATACATGGAATGGTTTTTAGGTCATGACTTTTAAACCTTTGTTGTTGCTTGAATCGTTTGAACAATTAATGTAGCATGTTCTACTTTTCCCAAGAGCACTATGCGATTCTTAGGAAAAACTAGAACGATTTTAAACTACGAATTTGTGGAACCTGACATCATTTTAGAGCGAATCTCTCTGACGAAAATACAATGGGTACAGTCTCTTTGTCTTGCTTGGCCTATTTCTGTCAATAATAGGTGTATCAGTAAGGATCGTTGATAGGTTGATAGCTTTACTAAAATAACGTTTCCAAGCTATTACAATCTCACCGGAATAACTACCCTTCTCTAATGACCCGATTTTACAGAAATTCCTGGCATAGTAGTTTTTTTTTTGTACATTATAGGCACACGCCATAGAGGTCAAGCCACTAGGCTTGACCACTATTTATTTATTTATTTATTAATATTGACCTATAATGTGAATGTGACTGTAATGAAGTGTGTGATAGTTCACACATTACAAACACTTTGCCACTCATCTATTTCATCTAATCAATAAATAATGTTGGAAACGACCTAATATAGTGCACGGATGGACGGACGGATTTTATGTACTCTTTGATAACCTATATCAATACATAACATAATGTGGCAAGGGTGGAATACATCCTCTGTATATCTATATCCTGAGCGGCTGAATCGGCTCTCGAAGTACTCTGGTTCCCTCATCGATCCACGGTTGAATCCTTTATCAAGTTCTTGAATTACGAGAACGAAAGTTAAGGCGTGTTTACAATTCCAAGTCCGACCGGACCAATAGCCCAAAACTATGAAAGTCGCCATGTTGCGAGGTCAAACTTTTGTAATTACGGCCAATACGGCCGTTATGAAGCGGTCGTGCTGGACATCTGCTGTTATTGTGTATTACTAGCTCCGTAGATCGCATATTTTTTACGCTACTACCGCAAATTCGAATGGAGGGGTTATGATTTTAGCAGTCTATGTACGTATGTATGTATCTATGTGACTATTTACGTTCCACCGTGGCGCGTAAACTACTGAGCCGATTTAATTCAATTCACAATCGACAGTTCCTAAATCCCCACTGTTTAGGTGGGCAGAACCCCTGCAGCATCAGGATTGACGAGTTGGGTCCTGGAATTCAACGATGTAGTCTTTACTTGGTACCTACAATAACTATTCGTAATCAAAGTTACGATCTCCACAGCTTATGGGGGCAGTACCTCTGCAGTATCAAGTTTGAGGAGTTGGAAACCGAAGTTTTTATGGGAAGAACTCGCAAAGTTGTTGTAGGGTAAATCCGGGATAGATGCCGCAGTCGGATAGGTGCCCCATTTTCTAAAAACCTAACTTCGCAAAATCGCAACACAGATTTAATAGTCTAAAAATAGAGCACGCGTCCCCCACATCTAATAGCCCCGTAGATAATCGCATTGGATTGACATGTTTAGCTCGTGCGTGCGATCATCTCCGCGACGAACACGACAAACGCTTCAAAGTTTCAAACGTAAGTATTTACTGTTACATATCTTTTTATATATTAATAAATTCTGTTCTATTTTTATAATATCATATATATTGGTTAATTAACTTTATATCTACTTATTAATAATTGTCCTTTTGTATTTATTTAAGTCAAAAAATAAAAGGGCATCTATCCATAGTAAAAAGGATAGTCGCCCTGATTTTTCGCAGTATAGGTGCCCTTAGGGGCATCTATCCCCTATCTATAATTGTTTACAGTATAGGTAGCGATAATAAAGAAACACCCACAAAAACATACTATAAAACTTGAAGAAACAAAATTCAAGGTTTGCCTGTGAAGAAAACAGAGAGAGACAACCAAGAAAGCCAAAAAATACGGACGATAGTTATTATTACATAAAATGCTTTGATAGCTATCAACATACTAAGTCAAAATCTGATTGGATTCGGTGGTGCCAGAAGTGGCTGCACGAAATTTGTATACTTTTCAGAAATTATTGCTCAAGATGTGGCAGATTAAAAGCCCTTACTAATTCGAACTAAATTAAGGACAAAATTTAATTATGTTATTGTTGTTGATTTTTTTTAATTTTAAATATTAATACCTTGCCTGCCATACCTATTATGTTCAATTAGTTACGATTCTGCACATTAAACTTTAGAAGTTGTTTTTTTCTTAAACAATTGTTTAAGTTTAATTATTTTTAACTTACCGTTATTAACTTACCGTTATAAAGATTACCTAAAGATTACAAATAAAACATATCAAAACTATGTAGTATACTTATTTTAACCTATAGGGCGTCTATCCTCCTTAGCATTTTTATGGTGAGGCATCTATCCATATAGGTAGGCATCTATCCTCAAAAAAATGGGTTTGCAAAAACTCAATTTATGCAGAATCAGTTATTGTTAGGTCAACAAAAACGAGTCGTATTGTTAGTAAGAAGATCAAACTAATTACATTCATGGAAATTCTTCATGAAAAACGTACAGTTTAAAAATTAGGAAGCCTTTTCAAAAAGTGGGGCAACTATCCCGGTTTTACCCTATCGATCAAAAAAAGATTCACGCAAATCCTCTTTAACCGATAAAACTTTAGCCGGTTTGGGCTATCGTTCATTACGTATTGTTGAAATATAGTCAAACAAAATATCATCAATTTCGATGTCCCCAAACTGTACTAAATGGCACACGTGTTGCGATGTCCACTTCAAGGGTGCTCGGTTTCAGGTTGTGTCAATAAATCCCTCTTAATAGGAGAGCTCTACCTATCAAAGCATACTGCGGGTAACCATAGGACTCTCGCATGTTTGATTTGTGTATAGGAGTCTATTATGATTTATACAAACGAGTCTGTTATATGTATGTCAATCGACGCGTATGACAACCGATTATAAATCTCTTTTGCCCCGACGAAATGTTATATTTTGTCGATGTTTTAAAAAAAGAGAGAAAAGTATCATAAAAATCGGACTAATCTGTAAAAATTATGGGTATTCATACATATGAAAACATATCTACGATTTGAGAACATACTCTATTTTTGGTGGGTTGAAAATAATCAAAATATAGATAGAACATTTCTCATATTATGGAATGATGCGATTAGAAATATTTTTGCAAAATTAAAAAATCGGGGGGAGGGGGGGGGGGCGGCTTTAAGCCTTATCTAAGGCCAATGAGGTCCAATGCTCAAAGCACTTACAGCGTCGAGTGGCAAAAGACGTATCGTATTGATATTTTGAGGCTTTTAAAAAATTAGGGCCCTAATATTGTTGCCGCCTTTGATTTGGAGTCAAAAGTCTTAAGTTGCAAACTGAATTCGAATACTTTCGGATGCATAAGGACCGTATAAAAGTAACACAATAGATTAAATTTGTTTTTGCGACATATTTTGGTGACGCTTATAGCGCAGAGCGAATTTGCTTTGAGCGTTCAACCTCGTTTCAAGTCTATCCCGATTTTCGGTAACAGGCTGGTCACATACACCGTTTGCACTGTTTAGTGTGTACATTCCTTTAACGCGTTGATTGGATATGCCACGCGTTGCACTGACGGTTACCTCTTCATTTTGTCCATTTCAAAGGACATCGAAATTTTAGAGTGCCAATACACTGTGGTGTTTGTTTACCTAAGGTTTGAATATAAATACCGAAACTGGTAGTTAACCACTGTATTTTGTTTGGATTTTGCTTGCATGTAACACTAGCTTTAGGTCTCTAGGAGAGCTTTTTTGTGTGCTATTATTACTTACTTTCTAAGTACTGGCTTAAATAGAGCGTGACCTTTAGGATACTTTCTTTGAGTTTAGTTCTTTTGCAAAAGTCGATCACTTCTGTCTTCTACTAGCGATTGGTACCACTTCCATTACATAAATTTAAACAGTGTGTTGAGACACATTTGATAAGTAAGTAGAGGTTATTTACTATGTAAATGAATTAATTCCTTAATGACAAAGTTGTTTAAAAACAATCTGCTTTGCTTCAGCTGTCTACAAGATAGATAAACTACATATTGTAACATTTTTTGTTTTAAAAAAGAATGCAATAAAGAACTATGACTATGACTAAAAATAGCAACTGTTGAGTTTCTTGTCGGCTCTTTGCAGAATCAGCATTCCGAACCGGTGGTAGATTCTCGACGTGTCATAAGAGCCACAAGTTGGCCTTCATAAAGTAAATAATTTTGAATTTAGAATTTTTTAAATTTTATTCTATGCTTCTAGTAACATTCATATTAATACCGTAAATGCGAAAATGTGTTCGTACCTATGTTTTCTTTAATGTAGCTAGTTTCATATCAAACAAAGGACTGGCGGACGATAAGTGTATATGTTTGATAAGTAGGTATAGATTTTGGTGTCTAATATTTGATTAGTATATATTTGGTAAGAGCTTGGTAAAAGATAAATTTAGATACCTAATATTCGATTAGTGTATATTTGATAAAAGATAGATTTTCATGTCTAATATGCTTTGATATAGCGAATGCGATGCGTGGCTGTAATGTGCAAAACGTTCGATTTAAGCACGTAGATTTTTTATTTTATTCTGTACCTAATGAATGTTCCCTCCATTTGAACATGATGTCACAGTATATGACGCTTGCACACCCTTGTATAAGAGCATTTCACGCACCAATAGCGGTCAGTTTTGAAACCAGTTAGGTCCGATTTGAACCGGACACATAAAGGGCTGCTCCGATTGAATAAACAAGCAATGTTTGTTTCACTAACTTGCACTTGCTCGATGCAACCGAACATAAAAATAAACGGTCAAGCATGAACGCAATTTTAAAAATTGGCTTCCTGTAAAGCAAGATCTATATCTTCTATCTATACATATAATAAAATTGTAGAAAAGTGGTGTCTGTACAATGGAAATATATAAAAAAAAGTAGCAGGGGTTGTTATTATATCGATGCCGAACCCGAAATTGTAATTAATTTTTTTTTGTCTGTTTGTCTGTTTGTCTGTGTGTTTATGCACGCTAATATCATCATCGCAAAAAACGGCTTATTCGATTTAGATACGGTTTTCACTAATATATTGTAGTAAGCTTCACTTAACATTTAGTGTTTATTTCATGTCAATCGGTTCATAAATAAAAAAGTTATGTCAATTTAAAGAATCACGGCGAACATTTTTAACGTACAGAGTACGTACTACACGCCTCGCGCCTGAGCGTCCGTGGCTATTATATATAAAGCGCGCTGAGAGCCGCGCCCCGAAAAGTCACTATTCCACGCGAACGAAGTCGCGGGCATAGCTAGTAGTAAAATATGTTTCTTGTTTTATTTTTCTAAACAGTACAAGCAGAAGTATACAAAGCTGACTGCCAACCTTCGCTAGTTAGAGAAGCACTCAAAGAATAGGTACTTGTCAAAGTAAGAACAAGAAAAAGAAGAAGACTCTTCTACGAGTTAGCCCTTGAAAGTGGTCTCACCTATTTGTAAATGACAAAAATAGAAATGGAGAACCTGGAAGGGTTGTTTCATACTCTTAATCGGTTTCAACGCGGCATCGTACCAGAACGCAAAATAGCTTGGAGACACCTCGAAGATAGAGTCACGGTTGAAGGCCAAACCTTTTAATACAATTTAAAAAATAATAATATCAGCTATGTTTAGCTGACAGGTGTGAGAAATATTTCGATACATATAGACAATATCTCTATATCTAGCCGTAATAGAACCCTTAAATTGCGTGTAACAAAATTAATACACAATAAATTTGTTTTGGCCTAATTACGGCTAATAAACAACCAAAACTGTTTAACGTTAATTAACATAAATTCGGCATGACATGCTGTAAAGCGGATCAAGATGCGAACAAAGTTTGATTAAACAAGTAGAACGAACGATTCAATTAGAAAATGCAACGATATAAACCGCCTACTGCTTTCCGAACTCAACCCTTAGGGTGGCACCCTAAAAGGGAGGTCGTTGACCCTCGGATCTCACGTTACGTTCATTAGAAATTCCTCTATCTGTCCCTTTTATTCATACGAAATATATTCTCTCCTAAATAAATATAAAAATTTTATCACACAAGTGTAACGCGATATTAGGTATAATTAGAGAGAGATTCACTCGAATTCTTTATCTACTTTCTTTTATTTTACATGTTCGTGCAGAAGATATCTTTGGTATTTTTTAAATCCTCAAGAAACTATCATAAATTTTCTAAATGTACAGTCTGAATAGTGCCTAGGTACCAATAATATTTTTTAATTATTTAAATTCCCTTAGACCTCCCCCATTATTTTTTATTGTTATTTTTTTAAAAAGAATTTTAGCCAACCTGAAGTTGAATCCTCCTGTCCCCTCCAAATAAGCGAAAAGCTTGTGCCAGGAGTGGGTACGACAATAGTGCAACGGCTGGGATTCGAACCTGCAACCTTGCAGTTTTCAGTTCAACCTTTAACCGTTGGGCTATTGAGGCTTTAGATGGACCGATGATGTACGACGAGTCTTACGGAGCCGTTGGATACAGACAGCGCAAGGCCCATGTGAAAATCTATGCAAGAGAACTATGAAGAAGTAATAAACAAGGTTAAGGAAAATAACCATCTGTGATAGATTGACAGATAGGCAAAGTTTCCACTAAATTACAACATGGGGTCATAAAAAGTATGTACAGTAAGATTTTCTTTCTTACCATTTTGGTTCGGAATCGTAAAACTATACTTTTATGATCGTTATGCGAGTAGGTAGTTCCTACAAGTATTTCATTTGAATAACAGAAAAGATTTCAAACAATGTAGAGAAGCTTTCAGAACTAAGACTTCGTAGGTGCAGTTGAAGAAGTGAAAATGGAACGTCTTCGCGTCTCCCAACCGCTTTTCAGGCTTCGGAGCGGAAAATTAAACCCAGCCAGCTGTCAGTGGCCGGCCGCGTTCTGCAATGTCATCACACTTACAATCTAAGTGCCTACCTACTTCCATTTTATAAATCCCTGGTAATATGAGATAGCTACTGTGATTCGTCCGCGTGGAGTTAGGTTTTTAAAAACCCCGCGACAGCCCTCTGTTTTCCCGGGATAAAAGGAATACGTCACTGTTCGCAACTATACTCATGCAAAAAACAACATCTATCTGTTGCACCGTTGCTGCGTGATTAAAGAACCAACTTATAAACAAACACAATTTTGCATATACATATAATTATAATAGTAAAGATTCCCCAGATACGATCTCTATTGATAGCTATACAGTATAAGATGGAAGCGGATTAATTTGGTAATGGGCATAAATTAATAATCCCTTGCTCTTTCCACACGTCATCGTACTATAGACAGTTGAACCAATTGAGCTTTAGAAAAAACTCTTCAAGCATTTTAAGATATTATCAGATTAAATTCAGTATTAATTTAATTATAGTTTATAGTCTTGTATTCAGTATAGCCCTTGCGTACTTCTTGCGTAGTTTCCTTGGTTTTTTTTCTATCAAACACATACCTGGAACAATTAAAACAAATAATTAGCTCAAAGTTTTTTTAAGAAATCTGAAAATAAGTTCTATATTTAAAAACTAGCTTTACCCCGCGGCTTCGCTCACGTTAAGTTCGCTTATTTCAACCCCTATTTTATCCCTTTAGGGGTTGAATTTTCAAAAATTATTTCTTAGCGGACACCTACGTTATAATAGCTATCTACATGCAAAATTTCAGCCTGATCCATCCAGTGGTTTCAGCTGTGCGTTGATAGGTCAGTCAGTCAGTCAGTCAGTCACCTTTGTCTTTTATATATTTAGATAACACATTTTATTTTTTGTAGAACAAATTGAGAAATGTAGAAGTATATACAAAAGACCTGTGACAAGCAATGGCCGTTTTTCGATTCATAAAGACGAAGAATAGTCGATTCAGTGATTAAAAATGTCTTCATCATTTCGGTAGCAACAACAAAAACGTTATCAGAACACACGTCCTCTGGTTCTTTTATGAAGAGCCAATCAATGAAACACATTACGTATGGAACCAAAAGCGATAAGCAAACGGGCGCGATACAAAAAAGAACTTATATTTCTCTAGACTAAACGCGAGCTCAAACGAAAAAACATCCAAAAAGGTACACGAGGGTGCGCTAACTCCCGTATGAATCCCTAGGAATGAATAAAAAATACCTTACACAAAGGGCGTACGGGTCAAAAGCGAGATACGCGCGTAATAAAGTCTCTGCAGATCCCAACGTTTCAAATTAAAAAGTAATGCGGTTTTCGTCAATTGCAAAGAAGGCTCCCGTGTTGTATTGTTATTCGATGTCAGACGGAGCGTTGCCTTTGAACCAAAGTTTTTCTTAATAACAAAAGGCATAAAAACATCTAAGAACTCTATTTCACTGATTTCTATATTCAGAGGCTCTCTTAATTTCTAAAAATTAAAATTACCAACTTTTACAGTTTGGCAGCAATCAGAAGTACAGTAAATTTCAAAACAATCACAGCACTGAAAGTATATAAGACCCTTTAATCGAGTAGGAAATTAGCTGATAATCTTGAAATGTCTGACCACATCTTCATAAATTATAGCTTAGAACTACCTCAATCACATTAGCTTTCAAACAGATAAAAATTGCATTAACATTCGCTGGTAAGCTACGAGGGAACAGACAGAATATACACATGTCAAACTTATAACATCCCTCTTTTTGCGCCGGGAGTTAAAAATACATGAAGATTGCCTCAGATTCAATGAAGACAGTAATTGTCATCATAAAACGTGTAATCATTCGCCTTGTGTTTTAAAAACACATCTCAAAAGAGCATCTGAACACGCCATTCTGCGAACATTTAGAAGCCTCAACCACGGCTTGCATTCTATCAGAAAAATCTCATTCCAAAATCTCGGAAGCCCAGCGATTCCACAGTTCAAAATCAGTACCACGTAAAGGACCTTATAACTGGTGTAAATAAAGTCTGATTTTCAGTGGCGCCCAGAGGAGTGCATGCAATAGAATTTGCGAGTGAACGCAGTCGCGGCTTACAAAGATGCCGGATTCCTACTTGTGCTTGACTTATATTTCCCGGGAATTTATTAGTTTGTGTTGGAAAATTTTCCACTGGACATTTTGCGTGAAGTCTTCATGCTCTCACTGAGCATTATCTAGCAAATTCACAACAAAATTGTGTTTTGAATTCCTTCCTTTTTATAAAAGTAATGTCCTTCCAACCCGATCCGGTCATAGACTATAGTGGCCTGTTTCCACATAGATAAGCCATCTGTGCGGGAGATATTGTAGTTCTTTAAATCTTATATTCCAATTAGACAGAAATCTGACAATCTCCGGGCAAGTACCTAGTACCTACTGAATATTTCTTGAGTAAAAACCTAGATATTTTTTGAATGGATCGCGGGTTTGGGTTCGATCCACGAGTTGAGCCAAAGAAATAATATACAATGGATGTTTATAAAGACAAATAAAGAAATCTTTGCTGGAAAAAATCGGTGTAGTACCTACATATTTTTTAAGAATGATATTACATTGGAACCCTGACCTGTATCTAAGGTGATGTGCCATTTCTCAACATTAATATTACTGAGCTTTTTTGATGCACTAAAACATAGACGATCAGAAATACATTGAGTTTTCTAATAAAAGAAGGTGCAATACGTAAAGTAGTGGAAATAAATTCTCTACGAACAATCACAGTATCAGACGTTCAATTTGCGGCAATGATTCCTTACAATGGTACTTAAAATACCACTGAAAAGCGTAGAAACTGAACTTGGCCTTTGGTAAAATCTACCTAGACACAATTTTGCACTTACCCACTCGAGATACAAAAGACCTACGTATGTGAGCGACTCGCACAATCTTAAACTAAGCTCATTAGTTTTAACTCTGAAGATGAGGGGGGAAATAACGTTATCTTCCTCAGTTCGTTATATTATCTTGAACCGACTTTACCAGCTTAATAAAGAAGTTACGCTTAAGTGCATCACTGAAACAAAATAAGAACAAACTTTGTAACTTACTGGTCCAACAACACATCCAGAAAATACGATACTTCTTTAACAACTTGCAGGATATTTTTGTAGAACTCAACATCTTTATGCTATTGATTTGTGAAATCCTATCTACTGTAGAAGTCTATGTTTTTACGAAGTGAAGCGAAGATGCCAGAACGCTAAATCGCTAAGCGTCACTTCTTTGACGGTATATAGGTAGTGACAAGTCACGGCCGAAGCCTCGCAACGGACCAAACCAGAGACAATTTAGAAATCAAAAATTCCAAATTGGACCTGCTGAAAATTGAACACTAATAAGAAAACGTTCACAACTGAGCCAGGGAGGTACCTACTTTAACTGATGAATATAACTGGTTTTAAGACATATTAAACTGCGGAACGGTGTCAAAGATATTAAATTAATATTACAGTAGTAAAGTAGTAATATATTATTATTAGATATTGTACTATGTACGTACTATTACTACGTACTCTAATATAATAGTAGTTTAATATTGACCTATTATGGTGGATGAAACTTAGAGAGAGAATCTAGAGCATCTTGATAAAGTTAATTACTCACATATTATAGAGTAAAGAAATATAGTAACCGCAACAGCAATTTACCCGAACATTCCTCCTCACAATATCAAATAGCGTGGAACTTTATCAAAGATCTTTATAAAGATGCTTGATATAAAGTAGAATACCACAACCTCCGTCAAATAGAAATAATGGGAGCAGATAACGACTGAGCTCGCCCATTACCCAATTGAGTAAGCGAGGATTCATTCTTTTGTCCAAGTTTATCTCTCCTGAAATATGATCTGCGGACAAGCTCTGATTGTCGCGACCCATTCAATTCCGGGAAAAACTCTTCGACCTTCATTAAATAAAGGATATCAATGTACTACATTCGCCTCATTGTTGGAACTCCCGAAATGCCCGAAGTTGGTACTCGACCTTCGGTATTATGACAAATATTTGAACCGGATCTTGCCAATATGGCTTCTCGATAATAATTGTTCATTGGAACGGATTTGGGCATATTGTTCAATTTTGCTCTAGAAGTTCTGTACAGTTAAGGGTGTGAGGCTTAGAAGATAACTTTGTTAATATATTATTGAGACCACGACGGGACGCTAAAACTTTTTAACAAGTAAGTTTAAGCGTTTAAGAGATGGACGTGTGGCCTAGAAGCGACATCCTGAATCAGTTAATTGCAATAATTAAGCAACATTGACCCGAATCAGTAACTGGATGGGTGACTGAATTTGAAGTTCAGAATTAGTTTTCTACATTTCCTTCATGCCTTGGAGAGCACATAACATAACACTTCATAATAATTGATTAATCGTTGGGTTTCGCTCTTTTAGATGAGTCGTGTGCGAAAAACTGGAAACCCGCAGCATAATTATCTCAGGAAAATCACAACCATTATTTGATTAATGGAAAGGATTATGACCCTTAGCAATAGAAAATAAGATGCAAAGATTGAGTGTGAAAATCGATAGATGGATTTTGGAAATTCACACGAGAACACGATGTTATGTTGAGACTAAATTAAATATTGTGTGCTTTCATTTATTAAGAATGCCCGCGCGACTTAGTCTACGTTGAGTAAGGTTTTTTTGATTCCTGTGGGAACTCTTTAATTTTCCGGAATAATATGTATCCTATGTGTTAATTCTTGGTATGAGCTATCCATTCAAAATTACAGCCGAATCGAATCATTCGTTGTCGATCAAGCGGATGATTGTTCCACAACGAATGGATACCCATCCTCTCAAACTTTCGCATTTATCACATTAGTAAGAAAAAGTTGGAATTACCACTTACCATCAGGTGAGATCGCAGACAAGGGCTTGTCATCGAATAAAATAAAAAGAAATATTATGGTACAATAACAGATTTAAATAAGATAACAATTTAATAAACGCATTTAAAGGGATTTAACCTGTATGTAAGTGCGGAAATTCTTACCAGCTATGCAGAGGCAGGGAGCTTATGAATGAAATTCCAAGCAAACTATGCGTATATTGACGCTTAATTGCAATATTCCGGTAGACCTCAATTGAGTCCACGGCAACTGATAGAGAACTCAATATTGAATAATCATCTTGGACTGTAAGATCTTCTGTTTTAGTTTTCCATATTCACAATACTGCTGGCATTTTAATTTGATAGTAATTTGGCTCAGACTTACGAAATCGAAAATTACGATGCAAATAAAAATATTGGGTAGTAGGTCTACTTTAGTAGAAATAACTCCCCCTGTATATTGATGAAGATAGACTAAGTTCTATAGAGTGTAATTGGTAACTTATATATAGTAAACGAGACAAAAAATAGCTAAGCTGAACTTGACAAATATTCTCCTCGCCCGTTTGGACACTTCCTCACAAGTATACACCTTTAATAACTTTATCTGTGATATTAATTTATAAAACAATTTATAATTAATTTATTTTGATTAAATTATGTAGCCACTCAGAATTTACTATGATGATGGGAGGGAATTTTCAAACCAAAACAAACACATACAGGAGAGCTGGTAACAATTATGATATACATTATAAATACGCTAATAAATCCAAGATTACCCGAAACCCAAATGAATTCTTTACGCCCGCATCCGAACCAGGAAGGTGCGCGATATAATTTTCGTTAGTTCCGACGTTCCCCGCGATTAATGCGAGAGCAAAGACGGCTGCGATGAATAGCAATGCTGTAACAATAGCTTTCGGCCTCGTATATTACGCATTAACTATTAAATTTGGCAGAACAGAGGATGTTACACAATAAACGGATAACCATCACAATGATAGATATTGTTATCTTACAGAGGAAAATTTCTATAATATACAAGGACAAGTGGAAGTGTGAAGGATCATTTGAAAGGAAGAAAGATTTATTTATTTGATTTAGATTGATTTCTTATATTCGGTAAGCAGATAATTATTAAAAAAAAAGACGTGTGGCACTCGGGGACTGCCACGGTAAAGCTATTGCATAGCATTTTTTATCAACGCCATCTAGCGGTGAGCCGCTAGATGGCGTTGATAAAAAATGCGCCATCGAGCGGCTCACCGTAGAGGAGTCCCGTGTCAGGTTATTTTCGTTACGGAATTTCTGGATTCGGTCTCCACGCTGGCCCGCGATAGAAGCTATGCAATAGCTTAATATCATTTTTTTTTCAAGTTCAACAAGGGAACTCTATTAACAGCGGTGCTTAATGGTTCTTATCTAATCTAACTCTGTCTATCTATCAGTCTGTTTATTACGTTTTCATGTCTAAACCACCGAACCAGTTTTGATGAATTTTGGTATAAAAATAGATTGAACCATGGAGAACGACATAGGCTATCTTTTGTTACAAAAATAAAACTGGAAGGGGGTGAAATTTTAAACCAATTTTAATAATTCTTAATTGTGTATCATCGGGTAAGTTTTGTCCAATTTTGGTGAAGATCTAATAAGTGTTGCTGGAGATAGCTTACACAACTCCTCACGGATAGCAGCAAGATCGTGCTTTTAAGTAAACTTCGCACGCGGACAAAGTCGCCGGCATCAGCTAGGTTATAACATTTAGTGAGAAAGTAAAGATAATAGTCATTATATTTACGAAAGTCTATATACGAAAGTCGATCTTATCACTAAAAGTGACCTCTGCCAGGTAACCGAAAGGATCTTATAGCTGTCAATCTATATATATAAAATTCAAAGTCCTGACTGACTGACTGACTGACTGAGATATCAACGCACAGCCTAAACTACTGAAGTTAGAAACTTGAAATTTTTACAGTTGGTTCCTTTTATGACGTAGGCGCACACTAAGAAAGGATTATTGGAAATTCCACCCCTAAGGGGTTTAAATAGGGGATGGAAGTTTATATGAAACTCCGTCATTTTTCAAGCTGTTTCCATCAAAGTTGGTATTAGAGCTTTCAGTTAAAAATAAAGAAGTACGTGTGTCACAGTTTTTGAAAATTCCACCCCAAAATCTAATTCCACGCGGACGAAGTCGCGGGGGCAAAAGCTAGTTAATATATATATTTTTTTTCAAGTGTACAACAACAAGGGAACTCGGTTAACAGCGGTGCTTAAAGGTTCTCATCCAAACCTAATATTATAAATGCGAAAGAAACTCTGTAAATCTGTTATGTTTTCAAACCTACCCTTAGAAAAGGTCATAGGCTATCTATTGCTCCAAATTCCAACTTGAAGGGTATCAAAGAGGGGATAGTTTTAGCGATTTTATCCATAACTTTATCAAACCTGAACCAATTTCAATAATTCTCAAGTGCATATCATCGGGTACATCATGAAATTAGTTTCATGATATATGCATTAATGTCATGCATGAAATTAGAAGTTTACACGTGAAACTGTTGATGATGAAACTAATTTCATGCCACTAATTTCGCAGTGTAAATTCGGTTTAAGATTTAACTATTTTGAGATCGTGCTTTTAAGAATCTGCAAATTAACGCACGCGGACAAAGTCGCGGGCATCATCTAGTTTATAATATTTAGTGAGAAAGTAAGCATAATACTTATTTTATGTATCTGTATACGAAAGTCGATCTTATCACTAAAAGTGATCTCTGCCAGGTAACCAAAAAAAAGGAAAGGATCTTATAGCTGTTAATTTTATGATAAAAATACGAAAAACACTCCTCTATAAATCTTCTAGACTACTTAGCAACTATAAATACGATTAAAAAGGTACTCACAGCTGAAAGCTTCGAAACCACTTTGAAAGGTCTTTAATCAGTTGTTTTCCGTGTCTTTGAAAGCGTTCAAATCAATGATGAATGGGGCGAATTAAAGGAAATTGTTGCTACGTATCAGACATCGCGTGCTAGTGTAATGAAGGCTGGGCTAATCAAAGGCGCCTTCCAGTAACGGTGTATTTAATGGAAATCTTACCTACTTATTTTGTTTTAAAAACAGTTTTAATAATAACGTCCACCCGACCGAATCCGGTTACGGCGGCCTAACTGCATAGAAATTAGCCATCTGCGTGAGAGATATTATAGTGCACAAGTGTGTGCGCAAACACAGACGCACTCTCTATTCCCTCACTCTCATTGTCTGATAGAACGAAAAATCCGATCAGGCGCAGGACCGACGGCTTTACGTGCTCTCCGAGGAACGGGGGTGACTAGTACTGAGAATTTCTTGACAGAAAAACCCAATACATTTTTTGGCCCGACCCGGGAATTGAACCCGGGACCTCGTCATCTGCAGTTGAACTGCCTCCTTGGCCTAGTGGTTAGCTACCACTAGACAGATAAAATAGTTTTACTTAGAGTCTATTTCACAAACGCCCCAAAGTATTAAAAAGCGAATTAAGTTATCGTTTTTATAATATTTGTATTGGCAATGTTTTCTTTAGAAGTTTTTGTTTAATCTCTTGATTTAAAGGTACCTACCCAAGTTAGTTGAAAAGCGGATGCTGGAAGAGCTTTATTAAAAACTGTGTCAAAACCTCATATCAAATAATTGAAAAAAAAAAAGTAGGTAGGTATAGCTACCGGTACAGTGCCTCTCCGAACAAAAAAAAAATAAACTGCCTATATTAATAAAAAATGAATGCCTTAACACTCAGTTGCGCAACGGTCATCAAACAGAGCAGAGCTTTCAATTGAACTGAATCCAATAAATTAACGATACGACAGTCACCGATGAATTGAAGTGTATACTCAGACGTGACGTCATAATCACTTTTAATAGAGAGCAATCTAACTACCATTAATAAAAAGACGTAATAGACAAAAAATAGCAAATATGAAGTTCCTACATCCTACTTATCCTACTTATTATTATTATTATTTAATTTATTATAATATTACAAATGTGAAAGTGTGGATGTTTGTATGTTTGTTACTCAATCACGTCGCAACGACTGAACCGATTTGGCTGAAAATTGGCACATAGATAGATTATAGTCTGGAATAACATATAGGCTACTTTTTATCCCGGAAAATTAAAGTGTTCCCGCGGGAATAAAAACCCTCAATCCACGCGAACGAAGTTGCGGGCATCAGCTAGTCTACTATAATGATTTGAATGTACACAACTGTAAAAGCAGTTATAACCAAGTGCATTATGTGTGTCTGCATTTTAAGTAATTAAATATCACTTGCTTGGAAGAAAATATCGTGAGGAAACCTGCACGCTGGGGAGTTCACTATAATGTTCTCAAACTTGTGTGAAGTCTGCTAATCCATATTTATCCAGCGTGGTGGACTATGACCTATATTCCTTCTTTGAGAGGTTAACTACGCTCCGGAGATAATGAGGAATTTACTACCCTTCCAAGTCAAGTTGGTCGTCGGAGACCGTTACAAAATGACGTCATACCGTATACCGTTGACAAAATGAAAAATGAAAATGAAAAAATATTTATTTAACAAAAATTACATGTATCCGCATAATATTAACTGTGGATCCCTCACTAGGAGGCTTGTATCGTGGGGTCCAAAAGTTTTACAGATTAGCACGGGAAATTATTAAATTAGCGGCACAGTGTATAACAATTGTATTTTTTACTGTAACCACGACTATAACGGAAATTTTCTTCTCTGACAATATACTTTTCATGGCAATGACATCTTGAATATCGAAAGGCGTTATTTTTAATTTCTAATTTTTTCCGCTGGAAAGAATGTCATTAATTAAAGTAATTAATAGTCTACGGCTATGCAAAACTATTCCTTTTTTACTCATAGTAGAAAATGATACGTATATAACAGTAGTAACTAAACAAAAATAAATAACTAATAAAATTTTACAAAAACGTAACAATAACAAAACTTTGAAAAAAAAAAATAGTGACAATCACGAGCGGTAAGTTTCTATCTGTACCTACTAAGTGGGTCTGACTTGAGGTACGGTGCGGGGAAACGCGAGGCGAGGTAGCGGCCAACTTGACGTGGATGGATAGTAGTTTAGAGATTGTGTACCACCAAATTAGCAACACAGATAAAATGAAAACCACGATAACTTATTCCTTGTCGATTCTCTCTCCACAGATCGAGGACCGGAACCCAGACTTCCGCTTGAAAATTTAATAAGAGTGAATTTCTGATGTTTCACAATAAGTTATGGTGCATTTCAGTACGCGCCGTCTGAACCGCTGAATAATTGAGAAGTAGCAGACGTAAGTAAGCAAACAGAATCAAAAATTAAATCTAATTCGCCTTCGTACTTCCTTAGTCATCCGGCCCTTGACTGTTGCCATTTAATAGACGCTCCAATGGAACAAGAATCGTTGCTTATGAATCCTTTATGCGAACTGATAGCTTAGGTAAGTACTCCAATTGGTTTATTACGGAATCTTTCGATAAATCAGTGAGGGTATGTGATTGCCTATTTATTTTTGTATAGCGACCGATCAAGCAATTCTTTTTTTAAGGACCGTTCTACCACAGAACTGCGAAAAAACTGCGTTGGCATTCTTAAGTAGTTGAAATTCAACGTATCTATATACCATAGAGTACCTAATAGTGCCTAAATTTTTTTAAAAGAATATTAGCCAAGCTGAACTTGACTTATATTCTCCTCCCTCCTCCAAATAAGCGAAAAGCTTGTGTCAGGAGTGGGTAAGACAATAGTGCATCGGGTGGGATTCGAACCTGCGACCTTTCAGTTTTCAGTCCGCACCTTTAACCGATAGGCTATTGAGGCTTCAAAATGAAATGAAATTGGGATGAATGAATGAAATATTTTGAAATGAACCCCCAAGGTAAGGAACGCTCTTCCGGCATCCGTATTTTCTACCACGTATAATTAAAGTACCTTCCAAGCAAAGGATAAGAAAGCATGTCGTCAAGCGCAAGCCTATCTCGCAAAAAGAAAATTGGTAATGTAGTAACTTAACGTTAAACGTATTTTATGTTTTGGGCAGTGGCGTAACTATAGGGTGGCAAGACGGCAAAATGCCACGGGCCTCCAGCAGGAAGGGGCCCCCAGTCAGAGAGGGCCGAAAGCACAAGAGGATTCCAACATTTATAGCCATTCCTGTGACTACGGCTAGTGCCGAGTGATCATTTTTTGGGGAGGGAGGGAGGGCCCCATCCGATGAATTTGCCACGGGCCTCAAACGTTATAGTTACGCCACTGGTTTTGGGGTAGAATATTCACATCAAAATGAGGATATTGAGACTCGACCCGGAACCTCGACCCTTCGTATCACTAACAGACGTTAAAGGTACCTAAAACAAAACAAAGTGTAACATTTGTGTTTAATTTCAGCGAAGTTTGCGTTAATTTGGTTGAAAAACACAGTTTACACGTACGCATACGGTTTGATGAACTCTCTAAAGAGGCGAAAGATGCTCAAACGTGTAAAACAAACGTGCACCGCAAAATTTTGAACCTCTCAGGATCAAAGTGGAATGTTTATCTTTGATGTAATTTAAGAAGTTTATAATTTTGAAGGATTTTTTAAGAAATATTCTGTTTACTGTTAAAATACCATTTTCATTTTTTTGTGAAAGTATCTGGTCTGGTATGGTGCGCATAATTTAAGGATAGTAAGTGGTCTTACTATCCTTAAATTATGCGCTACTACTATCCTTAAATATACTATCCTTAAATATTTTTTTGTGAAAGTATCTGGTCTGGTATATTATGGTGCGCATAATTTAGGATAGTAAGACCATTTAAAAAAAAAATTTGCTAGCGCAGAAAAGAGTTAGTAATCTCGCTGACTAAAAAGAAGATATTGAAACTTATTTTGAATTACTTTTTAAAAATCAAAACCATTGTGAATGCAAGACTTTTGTTTTAATGTGCTAAAAGTTCGAATCTTGAACACGTCGAAACCAGACCTTTTCTTTTTTATCTTATTTACCTGGTTTTATTAAGTAGCATTCGTTCTTTCCCCCCTTTTAATTTTTTTTAACAGGTATTGTTTTTCAAAATCCCTTACTGAATTGGATATTGATCTCCTCTATTTGTTGCCAAGGATTGCTGCCACTGGCAATATTAAGGCTGAAATTCACAAGTAAAATAAAGCCAAACTTTTCATCCGTCATATGATATTTGAATTTCCCTACAGAGCAGCAACTTTCAACTTCCACCTGCCCTACTTCCAAAGACAAAACATGTGTTAAGTGGTTTCTGACGTCTCCGCGTTCGCAACTCCTCACCCCCCTGAGTATACATTGTTGAAACGGGCACGGCCGACGAAATGTAGAGCAGTGACATGCTTGAAAAAATATTTTTTGCACCTTGCTTGACTGACGTAAGGCCTGATGATTAAGAATTTTCTTTCTAGCACTTTATTTCTTCTATCGTTGGACTTAGACCACCTTATGAGCACGCCATTCCTTTCGATGTTGTACCTACCAGTCTCATCAGAAGTCGTTAAAACCACCATTTCTTCACCTAGGTTGAGTATGTATTGTTTAAATAGGCACGGCCGACGAAATGTAGAGCAGTGAGTAGTGTATACTTGGTCTGGTGGGTGGCTTTGGCAATGGCTAGTTACCACCCTACCGTCAAAGACGTGCCGCCAAGAGATTCAGCGTTCGGCACGATGGCGTGTAAAAACCGATTAAGGGTATGAATTAAATGTATACCGCCAAACTCCTTCCAGATTATTCCACTACGATATTAGACTGCATAGTCACTTACCATCAGGTGAGATCGCAGTCAAGGACTATCTTGTCATCGAATAAAAAAAACATTGCTTGCTGTGACATGCTTGAAAAATATTAGGCCTAATAAGATTGCGACAATGCAAACTGTCGATTGCACTGGTTAAGCAACGTTGACCAAGTTGGTAATCAGATGGTTGCCGACTTTAGACTCTTTTCCCCCTTCCCAGTGTCTCCCCCGTCTCTCCCCTTATCTCGGTTATTATCACTATCACTACCTCATAAATATTATCATTAAACCAAAGAGTCAAAATGTCGCAGCTTCTTTTGAGATTTAAGGATCTGAGAACCTTTCGCATTACTATCCCAAGAAAACCAATATGAGGTCAATGGGAAGGGGTCACACACACGGCTCGCAATGAGGAATTCCATAGACGGTCACGGGCCATAAAAAGCTGATTTACTATGTGTATGATTAAATTCAAAAAAACATACAGCATTTTTGCTACCGGCCTCATAAGTCATAATCGTAGAATTTCGCCATTCTATCCCATCATCGCTGCCAAAGTTATCCTTTTAAATATTAAAGATCACAAAACTGTGTCAACTCCTGAAATACTTCCCCGGAGTGAGCACCGGCCAGCAGATGTTCCGCGACATTAATATAAAATTAATTGCGTCAACGAACAGGAATTAAGTATTCCGCGCCTACAAAATAAGCTTTTTGCGAGACAAAGCGTTTCAGAAAAACATGAGCGCCGATTTCGTTACCATATTTATGATCACTTTAAAGTTTATACCATAAACATAGTATTACTTAACGCTTTGAACTTGCAAAGTATGTGATATAAATATTTACGATAAATCTGCTTTCATATATCGCCAACATTATAAAATACTTTAATGCTGTTCACACATCTATACGTAGATACACCGCAAACTCCGCCAATAACTTTTGAAAGAGTGTTATTTTTGTGAAAAAGTGAAAAGCCCCTATTCTTTTAACCCATAAGTTCTACGGTGATTCGAATTTTAATACGGTAAAAACAGTTACTAAATAGTTAACGCTTACTAAATAGTTTGTCGTTTTTAATTCCGAAATATCAAGTTTTAAAAGATCAAATGGACTTATAATCTCATTAAAGTGTTTATTGTTATGCTTTCAATGCGATATTTTGAAACTTAGCGTAAAAATGATTGATTTCAGAAATTCTTCAGAAATTCAACTATAGTGTTCTGATATTCTTATGGACGTAATTGAAAATTACATAAATTCAAAGTAAACGAAGTCACGGACGAGTATATTTAAATCGCTTTAAATTATCGCAGTTATAATAATAATAATAATAATTATGATTTGCGGCTGCAGTTCAGCCCACGCTTACGTCGATACCAACGGGCTGTGTGGGCAGTGCTAAGTTGTTTATTAGTGGCGCCAACAAGTTGAACCTAAAAGTAAGTAGGTACATATGTTAAAACCGCCCGCTGTGCTGTTTGCATGAAAGCCAAGTATGGCTTTTAAAGCCTGCGACTTCGCTAGTTTGTGCCTATCGATAAAACCAGGGCATAGTTTAGTACACTTGCTAAATCTTTACTAATGTTATGAAGCACAAGTGTGTTTGATTGTTGTTTTGTCCTTCAATCACGCGTCAACGGAGCAAAGGATCGACGTTATTTTTAGCATGGCTTTTGCATTCGGAGAGAATGATTGATTCTCAGAAATGATTTTTGAAATTCCAACCTCAAGGCGGTTAAACAGGGAGTGAAAGTTTGTATTAAAGTCAGTCATTTTTCAAGTTCTCGTATATCCATGAAAGTAAATGGGCTTTAAATTAGAATCGAAGAAATACGTGTTTCACGGTTTTTGAAAATTTCACCTCCCAAACAAGAGCTTCTAGAAACCTAGCAACAGCTAGCTAATGCAATAAACACGTGTTTTATTAAGAACATACCAACAGACTACATTGCTATGAGACGATAGGGTTTTTCCATCAACAAATTAGAAAAGCAGACAACAGTTCTGGGTGCAGCGGCGGCCTTAATACTGAAGGGACCTCCTACAGCTAACACACAAAAGAGAGCCAACTACTTGTAAAATATGACTGTTAATATCATGTTCATTTCCAAATCTACTTATTGTTCAGCCATTATTCCGTACACGACGTGCGGCGACATATTTTGGCCGACTTTAACTAAAGGAGCAATTCCTTTTTCGTGTCTCCGCTGCGTATTTGTGCGCAAATTGAATACTAAGCATTACATTAAACGTACATCACTTTTTGTACGATATGGAAGCAATTTCATGACATAAATAAAATTGTGAGTAGCGTATACACTTATAGACTACGAGGTTTTGTTCGCGACTTCGTCTGGGTGGAATTAGGTTTTCAAAATCTCTCGGGTATCCTTTGTTTTTCCGGGATAAAAAGTAGCCCATGTCACTCTCCAGATCTTCAAATATGCCCATGCAAAAAATGACGTCGATCTGTTACTCCGTCGCTGAGTGATTGAAGGACAAACCGACAATCCGAATCGTAAAAGTATTGATTTATATAAATGTTGGTAAAAAGCTGTTGGTAAAGCAAATAAATAAAAAAAAATGTGTTTATACAAGGGTACCGTCTGTAAATAAGCGCTGTAGTTTATTACTCAACTAAGCTATGATAAGCTATCTTGGTACACAGCTTTGCTTCGTTCAAAGTAGCCATACGGGTAGCTCTAAGAAAATATTTATTCACCATCGATTTTGTAATACCTTCTAAATATAATAAATCCGCTTTTTCTTTATTGAACGCATACAAATATCTATTATACGAAACTCTTTTCCGACATGTTCCGAACGCGCTGTTGCGGTATAAAGGAGCGGATTTCAGAGATTAGGGACGTCAAATGCGTATATATCACGACTTTTCTGTTCCGCTCAGTTTGTGACTTCCGCAAAAAGGAAAAATTCTTTTTTATCACATTGTACCTGTTAAAACTGTTCTATCGAATAGGATGAACTACCTTTTTCAGATAGAATATAGGTTTGTATAATGTTAATATTCGTATATTGCTTGTCCCATAGGTGTGTTTCAAATGCTGCCAAAACTTTTGAGTTAGGTATCTACTATTACTTTTCGACTTAGGTATTCATTCTACTTTTGACTATCGCTATTAAGGCGCAATATGTGGCTTTATAAACTTTTATGTTATGACACATAGGATGCGAAGAATCTATGAGTCACTCAGCGGACGATAGAGTGAGCTATGCTCGGAGTATCCCTGCGAGATCAAATCAAAAATTAGGAGATTCGTAGGAGAATAGGAGAAGCAAACCCAAGTAGCACACGAAGGCTGCTTAGCAGCTGAATAACGAATTCCCGTCACGCTTAAAGCTGTATAAAAAAGCTGCATAAGGGCTGTATACGGCCGTATACAGCTCTTATACCTCTTAAATGGGCACAAATTATACAGCCTTAAGTTGAGTAAAAGATTACAAGTTACTCTTTATTCAGCAAATATGTCACGTGACGTAAAAGTGAAGTAGCAAACCATAGATAATACAAATCTAGCAAATTAATATACTTCGTGGAGTGAATTGAATTTGATTGAATACGTGTGGTTATATATTCAAAGTTAAGTGCATTGTTTTCATATTTATAAAAGAAAAATGATTGGGAATGTAATTTTACTGACATTATACATATATATTACCTAAGAAAATTTTAGTGCGCCACGAAAATATTCGGTTTTTAATTAGTTTCGTGATATAAATAAGCCGTGATGAAAACTTGAATTAACAATTTTTAGTGCTTTGAAAAGAATTATAAGATAAAAAGTTGTTATTATGATATCGGAAGTAAAAACTAATGCAATCCATTCCTAATTCATACACAAAACATCATAAAAGTTGAAAAATGAATCAGTATATTTATATAGGTTATGAGGTTATACAATAAAATGGTGGATTCATGTTAAACAGCGACGTGAATAGTTAAAACTCTGATATTCAGCAATAAGCTTCATAATAGTTCACACGTGCCCCCTTAATAAGTCAGTGTAATAAGAGTTCACAAATACCTTCTTATACAGCATTTGGCGTAATTTTATCCACTAAACAGCCCTTATTCAGCCTAAGCTGTTTAAATATCACTGACAGCTATTATGCAGCTGTAGGATCACCAGTGTACTCTTAAAAGAGTCTTAATACGCATAGAGTTTCAAATAGGTCTAAAAGTGAGTATTTATACAGCTATCTGTGCTACTTGGGAAGTTACCGATATAGCTCAGCGAGTTGCGAGGGTGACGTGGAAATCTACTCTCCTTAAGCTATAACGTCGTTAACCAACGTTTGCCAAATACTATTTTTAATGCTACCTTAGTTTAAAAAAAATCTCTATCTATCCATCTAATCGGTATTCTCCTTACTGCTGCAGTTTTTGATATGATAGCAATTTGAAAAACGTCATTTATTAGTCATCAAATGGCGTCATTTCTTTACAAATTTTCGCTTTTTGGATTCCCGCGTTTTGGTAGTTAACGACATTTTAGCTTTAGGACGGCAGAAATGGGTGGAGCATATTATTATAATTCGAACTACTAAGGATTAAGGATATTTAGAAAAACATTTCAAAAACAAAACAAGAAACTATAGCTTACTTAAGCCACGTGGATCGATACCTGGAAAATAGCCATAAAAAAGCAGGAAGCAACTTCCTGCGACGGTGTTCCCACTGGATTACAACATGGAGTTATTCAAGGGGCGGGCCAACAAATTCCTAAAAACCCGGCAACCCATTGGTGGTGCCTAAGGTGCTACAAATGTTCATGGGCGGCGGTAATCACTTAACATCAGGTGACCCGCTAAAAACAAAAAAGAATCAACATGTATATCTCGACTTAATACCTGTACTACTTGTATATAACTTGGACAGACACTGCAAAAAGGCACGTGAAAAGCGCAACGGAATAAGTCGAGGTACAGACATATTTGACGTGCCTAATCTCAGAAATCCGCCTTCAGCACCCGCCGGTGCCCACAGCTCGGTGTTTTGAGCGGGCTGTCGGAAAAGTGTTCCACGAAACGGGCTGAACTGCGGTGAATGAAAGGGGAGAGCTGAATGCGGATTTACATTTTATGAAACTGTCTTACTTGAAAAATTATCTTTCGTGTATTTTCTTATGAAACAAGAGAGACTTTTTATTCGATGACAAGATAAGCCTTGACTGCGGTCTCATCCGATGGTAAGTGACGGTACAGTCTAAGATGATAGCGGGCTAACTTGGAAGGGGTATGGCATTGTAGATTCAACCCAAACATCTATATATAATCGGTTTCTACACGCCATCGTCCCGGAACGCTAAATCGCTTGGCCGCACGTCTTTGACAGTAAGGTGATAACTAGCCACGACCAAAGTCCCCACCAGGCAATAGCGCTATTTAAAAACATATACCTACATGACTCAACAATGAACATACAAAAAAGAAGTTAAGAAAAATAACAACGAGCTCTAGCGGCCCAGAGAAACCAACATCCTTAAAACATGTCTAAGACACTAAGACAAATATGACCAAGTAGTTTTTCAGGAAAATGATAAAAAACAAATAACTACAAAAACTGTTACGCCAAAAGAATATAACTTTTCTGTTCCATCGTAGCTAATAACTGAGAAAGTACAGAAACTTTAAAAAATAAGGAGCAAAAGTAAACTTTGGAATTGTTTAACATTTATTTTTCATGTTTTCTATAACATTAAATAACAGTCTTCAGTCTGCCGCCGAGCCTCTACGTTTAATATTTTAAAAAGGCGACCTATATAAACAAGGTTTCTCGGATAAAAATCGGCAAATGGACAACATTCATATTAAAAATGGTAGTCTATTTAAAAGTTCGCTTTAAACCGGCTGAAACGGTCACAATACCGGCCAAGACGGAGAAAGTAACTGAGCGGTAGGAATGCACAATAATTAACGGAGGCCAAATTGCAACGAGAAACATTATTCATCTCAGCGTTATTTCTGAATGGGGACGGTTAAAATTCAAACTCAAAACGCCACGAACAATACCACCGAAAAGCGTAAAACCAACCGCGAGTTTTGAAAAGAACCAGCGAACCATGCGAATTTACGGTAAACTCCCGGACAAAACCAGCTATGTCCTGGAGAGACAAATTCCCGCTTACACACCGAATAATAACCGCTGGCGACAATTCCTGAAATTGCAGCGAATTTTATTCCAATTGTAGACGTCGAAGAATGTTGGATATTCTACCATCATTTTGTCACGGCGAGCTTTCGAACGCTCTCCAATCGTTTGTCAGCATATTTCAAAAGCAAAGTTTTCCTTGCTTACGTGTTGTTTGGGTCAATAATAGTGGATGTTATTAAACACGTCTAACAAGCATAACTTGGAACATTAAGGGTGTATAAACAGTGTACGAACGTGTTCTAATCTGCGAGGTCAGCTTTGTTTTGTTAGGCTGCTTCGACAGTAAGGTGACCGAGATAGTCGAGTGTCCCGCATTAAAATTAAATTTGTGCAGCTTATGAAGGCGGGTCGGCACTTATTCATTATTGAAGAGAAAACTCAAAGCCAACCCTGTCCATTGAGGTTTACATTTTAATTCATTTAATTATTTATCGCGCTGTATTCAAAATTCCATTTGCTTCAATCATAATGTATTAATGCGCTTTAGCTGTTTCCAAAGTAACATAGTTATTAAATCTTAATATTAAACCGCTTCCGCTAACAAAATTGCAATTAAAGTTCAAGGAAGATGACCATAAAAAATATTCATCTCTATAAACGAAGAGGTGATCTATTAACTAGACATCGTGTGATATCGTGAGTGCACTCAGGAACTTCACAACCTAGTACCTCCTTCACCTTTTTACCACAGAACTACGAGAAGTCGTGAGCGTTGGCAACCTTATGTGGTAGAAATCCATCCATAAGGAGCTACTTAATGTAATATTTTTGTTTTTGAAACGAGCAACTGCTGAGTTTCTTGCCGGCTTTTCTCAGCAGAATCAGCTTTCCAAAGCGGTGGTAGATTTTCAAATTGTCATTAGAGCCAGAAGTTAGCCTACATGGAATAAATAATTTTGAATTTGAATTTACATAAACTAATACTTAAAACCAAACTATAAACAAATCAATATAAGTAATAACAATTTAAAAAACAATTCCATTACTGGTTAATTATAATGTTTCCATAGAAATAAACGCTGTTTTGTTGAGTGCAAAACGGCAAATGCAAAAGGTTTCAAAGAAAAATTGAAAACTATTAGTGTACTTTCACACCACATTACGGTTCTATTATATCAAATTTAAAGTTAATGCACAGTAAATTGAAGAAGCAGAACTTTGGCAACGAATATCTGATGTCTGAGTGTAATGCAAGTAAGAAAGGGCTTATTCTTATCGCTTTTAATTTGAAACCATGCCAGAAAAATAAGGGGTTTGCAATGAACGAACGCCATTGGGATGGTTGTACTTATGTGCGGTTTTACTTCTCTTTTTATATTTGTATTATATCATACTTTACTTCACTTTGTTACGGTCAGAGACCGATGTGGTTAAGAAGTCTACTGAGATACGTAAGTCTACTAGAAGTGCACTGACTTAGCTCGGACTTAAGATACAGTTAAAACGAGACACAAATATGCTTTGAAATAAATCTGTCTCGTTTTAACTCTGTCTTGAATATGAGCTAAGTCAGAGCACGCTCTATAGATCTCAGCATGAGTTTCTTTTTAAACCTTAAAACCTTCTTTTAAAAAAATGAGGTTATCAAGTCGACATACGTATTATGTAATATTATTGGAACTGCAAAATATTTACATAGGATAATCTATTAGGGCTTAAAAACAAATAAATTAACTCTTTATTAACTCCGTTCGTTATATTAACGCACGCACTACGAGTGTGCGTGTGTGTGTGTGTGTGTGTGCTATTCATATAAAAAAAATATACTTCAAATGTTTAAGACTACTAATAAGCCTATTTATGATATGAAGTTGTTTTTTTTATGTCCCTCTACCGAATATAATTATTTAATCTCAAAATCTATCTTGATGGATAATGGTTAATAAATAGATACACTTTATTTGTTAAAATACTCCTTATTTTATTGACAACAACTGTCATATTTCCTTTTTTACACAAGCCAATAACAAAATATAAAAATATCACTGTAAAAAAATACGGATACATTACCTATCAATCAGTTTCCCAATTTTCCAATAGGTTGTCAGACAGATTGTAAAGCAAGTGAAACGAATGCGGAATGATATGTTGCATAAATATTCTATTTTTTTGGTTTTTCTATAGTCAGTTAAAAATTTATACCTTCTCTATAATTAAATGGAGATAATATATGAACAAAAGCATACGCTCTAATGTAAGTAAAAAAAACGGCTTTCCCCTTATCGCTTTTAATTTGAAACGATGCCAGAAAAAGAAGGAACTCAGACAAGAACGAGCATCACTGGGACGACCGTGCGGCTTTACTTAACTTCAGCGCAGCCGCGCAGCGAATTACCTCAAATGGCGCCCAACAAGGGGCTCGGAAAAAGTAAGTAGCGAGAGAATGCCTAGACATTGCGAATTTCAACAGCTCCAACGTATTTTTTGGATTCCGAGAGATCCTGCAATTCACTTACTTTAATACACACTCATTTTAAGAATGGTACCTACTAAGGGGTATTTTAACAAATCAAAGTGTATTTATTAACCATTATTCCATCAAGATAGATTTTGAGATTAAATAATTATATGCTTTAATATTCGGTAGAGAATTAGGAAGAAACTCCCATAAAAATTTCGGGTTCCAACTCTTCAATCTAGCAATTTTTAAATGAAAAGATAATTTTGCAGGTCCCGAAATATTGTACTATTGTTACGCATTTCCGAGAATTTGATTATTTCTTAGAAGTAGGAATTAATACATATTAATTTTATCGCTTTTATCCTTCTTATTATTGGAACACTAAATTATTAGAAAACAATCACTATATTACTCCAGTTATTAGATAAAAGGGGATAAAAGTTGCTTCAGTGTAACGCAACGTTTATACTAAAAATAAAAAAAGCTCGAATAAATGAACAAATTAAGAAGAAACGAGGCGCCATTTTCACCGTTATTCGTACCGACTTTCTTAAAAGGAACTCAACTGCTATAATTTCGATATTTCTCGAAATAAAATTCTATCTATAATTTCCTGGCCAATGCGGCATTAGGTACATTTTGCGGCGGAGCAATCTGGTCCGTGATTACGGACCGAAAAAACGCTAAGAGGCTCTCTTCTGCGACGTTACGTCTTAATGTAGCCACAATATACATAATGGCAAGATATTTAGACCACGAGTGCTTCTGACTGCTATACATCAAACGAAGACATTACCACAAAACGCCAGTTAGATACTGACAGTATAAAATATTAGGTACGCTGTGATATATTTGAAGGATATGGAAATTCTACTCGCAGAATTCGAATATGTATGCTGGATGCGTTTTGGCACAAAAAATATTGAGATAACAACTCTAGATTCGTGATATAAAATTGTCTCTTGTCTGGAAATGACGTAGCTTTTATATTCGAGAAGTCGAATTTGTTATTGCTATTACTTTGTCTGGAAATCTTGTTTCTTCTATTTTCATTTTTATTTGCCCTTTCATATTTTGGTTACGAACAAAAATATAGTGTACCTGCTACAGCTCCTGTAAAAAGCTTGTGTGGAATCTAAATTACCGAGGGTTAGAACTTTACATAATATTTCAAGTAAACCGTGATATACACATTGCTTATACTTTGCCATAAATCTATCATTTCATAAACGACAAGCAAATAATTGAATTCTGTCAGTATTTTCTTAACTTAAGAAGAACGCAAAACACGTTATATACTTGGATAACAAAGTGATATTCCGATCCGGAAAAATGTGACTTCGTGCGAATAAAGGAAGAAGGGCGTGTCACAAGCACTACACGAGTTACACCCTCCGAGGTCCCTCCTAATGAAGGCTCGAGGATCCGACGGGAAGACGACACTTTGTCTCAGAGTTTTTTGCTGCCACTACATATGTACTCTATGTATGAATAATTTAGCAATGTCTCCTCCTTTGTTCTGGAAAATCAGCTGCGACATAAAAAAAGTTGATTCTGTATTCGCGATGAATGGAGCTAAGTGCATGACGAATCCGAGAATACTTTTCACAGAATATGTAAGGCACATTGCATTTTTTTCACTTAAAATTATGAAAGCAAATTTTTTAACCTTGTATCTTATGATGAACAATATTTGATTCACCACCATCATCATTAGCCTATCAACTACTGAGTGCAAGTCTCCTATTAGAGAAGGGCCATAATCACCACGCTTGTTACAATGTATATTGGCAGACTTTACATACTATGGAGAATATTGTGAAGAGTTCTCAGGCATGCAGGTTTTTTCCGACGTTTTCGATTACCGTTAAAGCATATGTGTGATATTTACGTGGTTAAAATCACATAACTCGGAAAAAATCAGAAATATACCCATGATCACGGCCGATTTCAATGGATGATGAAAATGGGTCTTTGATCACCTTAGAGTAACTTTGATACCTATATTTTCAGGTTATATTTCACTAGCAGGAGTTGCAAAATTTCGTGTGTTAAAAAAAATTAATTTTGTCTTCATTCGAGTTTAAAACATTAATGTCTCTCTCAAGATTTCTCTAAGATCACCGTGTCTGTAATCTGATCGCCTATCGTTTGCACTCTAGCTACGGGTGTACGATTTGCAATTACCATAGCGAGTGGAGTTAGGTGAGCTTAGTGCAATTTCCGCCCTGTGCAGCGCATGAATAAGGACCGTCATTTCCGCTCCGGGATCATTAACGTATTGACTCCTATATACTGAGTTCAGGTCAATAGGATATTCTCTATCCTGGCTAATATTAAAAATACGAGAGTGTTTCTTTGTTAGTTTGTCATTCACCCACTAAGCAACTGGACTGGATAGTTATAGTCGAGGAACGGGAAAGTGACATAAGCTACATTTTATCCCAGTACAACAAAAGAATCCAGAAGAAACAAAACAGAAGATTTAAAAAAATCAAGTCCACTCGCATGAAGATGTGCTGAACAGTTCGTACGAGTAGCATATAAATACAAATAATCTTAAGTACTTCAGCTCCATACATAATAATCAGATTGGAAAAGTGGCCGTGAAAAGCACGTTCTTACCTATGAGGTATAAACAGAATAAAATCCAATTTTCTTCTTGTAACTTGTTTAAACCATATATGCCTACTTTGTATGTGTATTTCTACAATTTTAAAAGCTCACTGAGACGTAGGTTGAGACATTGATTTTTGTAATCGTGGATCAGAACAATTTGTAAGAACTTTCGGTCTAAGCAAAATCAGCAGAATCAGCATTCCGAACCGGTGGTAGATTCTTGACCTGTCGTAAGAGTTACAAGTTGGCCTATATGAAATAAATAATTTTGAGTATGAGTCAACTAGTAGGTACATTATCTACCGCAGATGAAGTCATTAATATTATCAAAATTATGGTGACACCGTGTATACTCTAATTCTTCTTACAAGAAACACAGCTAAAATTGGTTGGCTATAAAATTGGCTTCGACAGGAAAAAGAAATTTTCTCTAGAATAAGTGGCACTGATTATCATTTCGGTAG
Organism: Hipparchia sbordonii; assembly: GCA_038048805.1. Classification (NCBI taxonomy): domain Eukaryota; kingdom Metazoa; phylum Arthropoda; class Insecta; order Lepidoptera; family Nymphalidae; genus Hipparchia; species Hipparchia sbordonii. The sequence continues at coordinate 5,119,222 of CM076113.1, forward strand.
AAGCAAAGGTTTTCCCCAACTTAAATAGCAAAGTAAGCTGTATAAGCCTAGCTGGAACTGCAGCTGGCAAGAGTCCATATCCCACTCCGGCATATGCTAAATGTAAAGAACTGGAATTACAGAATTTCCCTCTTGTAGTCAAATTTTACGCTAGCTTTGCACTAAGAATATTCTAATTTGGTAGTACTGAATAAGGTGTTCTTAAATTTTCTGTAGAATGCATTGAATTTGTACCTACTTTTTAAAATTATCTGAACTTTTTTTTAATTCAACACAATGATTCTCTTGCCACTTGGATGGTATATGACCACGACCGAAGTTTCCCACCAGACTAGTCTAGACCCAGAATCAAAAAGTTTTTTCCAAATTGCTCCAATACCGGGGCTCAAAACTGGTATGTCCTAACTCCTACTTAACAGTGCGCAGAATGCAAGACAAAAATCCCCGCGATAGATGAAATAAAACACCTGAAAACTTGTGTGAAACACGACAGATGCTAATGTCGCGAAGCAATCCATGATGTAGTTGGCGCTTCGTGACAGCTAGCCTATTCTAATAAGAAGTCGTAAGATACTCGTATTAATTTTTTTTCGGATATTTAAAACTTGATCTACTGCTGTATAAATTAAATCTACATCTGAAGGACTATGTGCCCCGCCCATTTCCACTTCAGTTTCGCGACTCGCTGAGCTATGTCGGTGACTTTGGTTCTCCTACGGATCTCCTCATTTCTGATTTGATCTCGCAGGTATACTCCGAGTATAGCTCTTTCCATCGCCCGCTGAGTGATCCTGAGCCTTCTTATGAGGCTCATAGTTAGCGACCATGTTTCGGATTCATAAGTCATCACTGGCAACACGCACTGTTCGAAGACTTTAGTCTTCAGGCACTGAGGAATTTTCGACGAGAAGACATCTCTAAGCTTCCCACTAGGTGGACCGACGACATCAAACGAGTCGCAGGGAGTCGCTGGATTCAGGCGGCGCAAGACCGAGGTCTGTGGAGGTCCATGCAAGAGACTTATGTCCAGCAGTGGACGTCTATAAGTTGAAGAAGAAGAAGACATCTGAAGATCCATTACACGCGCTCTTAAAAGGTCATAGCATTCCCAACATCGCCAGGGTGGTAGTTAAACATCAGCATACATAACACGGAAACACACACAAACTAACTACATATAATACGATACATACATAATGTTACACTTAAGTTTCCTTTACCGGTGTCCCCTAATTTCCCTGCCTCTTGTGAAAGCGTTAATTAAAGGTGACTCTAAGAACTAAGCCCTGTTTACTTTAACAATGTTTAGCAACAAATTAATTGGGTTAGTTTGACGGCAAATCATGCAACTTAATACCTATGTGTCTGGCTACACTACATTTTTAACCCTTGACAGAAAAAGAGAGGTGTTATAAGTTTGACATATGTATCTGTGTGTCTGTGTGTAAGTCTGTTCCCTCGTAGCTCCCTAACGAATGGACCGAATTTCATGCGGTTTTTTCTGTTTGAAAGCTAACATGATTTATAAGAATGTGCTCAGATGGTTGTTTGTTACTCTTTCACACAAAAACTACAGGATGGATTTCGATGAAACTTCACTATGTAATAGCTTATACATTACACACACACATAGGTTATATTTTATCCCGGAAAATCACAGGATCAAAGTTACTTACTTAATCCGCGCGGACGAAGTCGAAGAATAAAAAAATGTTACTTAAAACTGCCATTCGATTAGTTCGACCAATGAATTACATTTTGAAAATTCGAAAGCACTTTATAAAAGTCTATTTGAATAAAATAAAAAAAAATAGTGAGTTCTCACCAATGTAATACGGAGCTAGATGCTATGCATGCTAAAGCAACATTACCGTTCAGTTGCGAAGCGATCGACCTCGTTCATTAATAACAGTCATCGATCAAATGGATGAAATCTTCTAAGTTTGGTAACTACGTACCGCGCCGGTGCGCCGAGTATTGCTAGTTTAATGGAAATTACCTTCTATGTAATATATGTATCTATATACATACCTACTACAGTCACCTATAACTAGCAAAGTACCTAATAACTTGAAATTCCGCAAGCGGTGTTGGAAACGTCACAACAGCTTCAGGCAAGATTATTAAATAAAAAAAAGACGTGTGGCACTTGGGGACAGCCGCGGTAAAGCTATTGCATAGCATTTTTATCAACGCCATCTAGCGGCTCACCGTAGAGGAGTCCCGTGTCAGGTTATTTTCGTTACGGAATTTCTGGATTTGGTCTCCACGCTGGCCCGCGATAGAAGCTATGCAATAGCATAATAAATAAAAATGAAACCAATGCGCGACGCTAGCTCAACTTCAACATACGTATACAAACTTATTCGTTAATTACTATAGTTCTTGCAATTCACGAGGGCACGTAGCTCATGGTTGTGTGTGTGTCGTATTTGTATAAGTGTGAGCGAGAGCTTGCTCACGCCTGACCGCTCCCACCTAGGCTCCTGACAGGCACGCACACGTACGCAATGTGCATGTACGCGACGTAACCACAAGTAAATCTCACACGCCCTCGTGACTTGCAAGAACTATACAAAAGCACAGGAATATGGCGAATGATCGTCGTGATTTTTACATGGGACCCTGGAGAGTAACAGAACTTTTTAAAATTATTACTAAAGTATAGGCTTTGCAGTAGTGGGTTGATTCGAACTTTTGTCTAGGTATTATTTTTATTTCACACGTTATTAAAATTGTATTAAAAATTCACATGAAACGTTTTTTGTTGGGCGGCATGTTGTCAAAAATCAATCATTGATATACATCGCAGACGCGACAAAAGCACTCAACATTGTTTTAAAAATAGTATCGAAATAGTAACGCTTAAATTAAAAAAATATATACAAAACAAAAACAAAAGGTACGCAATGGGCGCACGTAATAAATTCATTTAACCGTGCGCCCGGCGTCGGTACATAGTTGAGCGAAATTAAGCGAGCGCAATAAAGATTTGCCAGTACAACTATTTGAGAGCGGCGAACTATTCGAATTATACTGATCCAAACTGGGGTAAATGAACTAGCTGCTTGTGTGTTTTTTTTTTTTCATGGCTCTTGACTGCGATCTCACCTGATTCAGTCTAAGATGATAGCGGACTTACTTGGAAGGAGGGGGAAACCATGACATTTTTTATTTAAACCTGTATCCCTGATCGGTTTCTTATTAGTGGCTCTATGACGCGGATCAAAAAACATATAAAAGAGTTCGATAGTGGAATATTATGGATAAATAATAATTAAATACTCCATATCTTTCTGATTCCATTGGTTCTGTATCTATAGAATCAATACTTAGAAAAACGTATTTTATACGTATTTAAAAAAGTAATAACTTTTCCTCCTCAGCTCTGAAGATTACAAATATTTTCAAAAAGCTGTATTCAAAGTTCAAACACGTAAAAAAATATTGCATAAAGGTATTGTGGGCGGTTCAAGTAATAAATTCATTAAGGCTTTTGGCCGGTGCATAGTTAGCTAGTCCAATAAAGATTCGCTGGTGAAACTATTTCGGTGAAGCAAACAATCCGGTTAAGCCTGGCACGCTTAAAGGAACTACACTACACAAATGCTTTAAATTACAATTAAATTATTTTTTGTATAATAATGATATACGAGTAGTTTTTTTAATAGATTGATTCTGCTGATTCTTCTCGATTGAAACTTCATTCTCAATCAATGTTAGATTCACAAATCAAATCGAAAAGAATCGTTATATTCTGATGCGTGATTTGAGTTGGCAGTTAACACGTTACAAAAGCACTGCAAAATGGCGACGAATGGAATTTTTAAATATGTACTAATTATTTTTTGTGTATGAGCGACATTTTTTTAATCATTTACAGAAAAGGTGGCTAACTGACTGACTGGCTGACTGATCTATCAACGCACAGCTGAAACCACTGGATAGATCGGGCTTTTTGGTATAAAGATAGGTATTATAACGTTGGCATCCTCTAAGAAAAGATTTTTGAAAATTCACCTCGTAAGGAGATAAAATAGGTGTTTGGAAAACCGAATTTAACGTGAGTGAAATAGCGGACAAAAGCTAGTTAAAAAATAAATTCGTGCATAGGGGTCTATAACATAAAAGGGTTTTCATCACTGGCATTTTAGTAAATTCGGTTTGCGTCGCCCGTTTTCGGGAATCGCTGCGAACCGGATACGAACAACGGCCATTTTAAATAACGTGAATAACTTCATAAAATGTATTGTAAGTGAAGCAAGTAATAAACTCAATAAGCCGTATGGCCGGTGCATAGTTGAGCAAAATTAAGCGGGCGCGATAAAGATTTGCACAGGGAACTATCCGAGCGGCGTGCAATTTCGCTTTAAGCCTGGTATTCGGATGTTTGCAGTTAAAGGAACTATAGAACAAACACGGAAAAGGACCTTTTATTATCCAATTTACGGTCATCATTTGTTTTATTAGTTTTTATCTCATGGCTTTGCGTTATTTCTGTTTTAGTCTACACTCCCACGAGGCAAAGCCCGAACCTTAATGCTGCCCGTTCGACATCAATCCACGATAAGTTATATTACATGATATACTTACAGCTACTTGACTGAGATCAAAATCTACTTACGCGGGGATTTTATATACATTAACCAAAATGACATGACAAATTGTTATTTTTTACAGGATCTAGAATATTGACTATTGATATGAAGTTTAGCTATTATTATTTATTTATTTTATATGAATCTAGAATATTGCTCATTCGGATTATTTTATAGTCCGCGCGCAGCTCGTTGGCCGCGCCTATTGATTCAACTACTCAATAATGTACGTAATTATAATTTCAAATTTTCACTTTTTTATTATTAATATATTATAGACAAACGGGTGCTACAAGCAAACTCATGGAAAAAATCAACTGCCAAAAAAAATCAGTTTAAAATTTAAATTTATTCTATATTTTTTTGAGGACTTCATGTTATTCCCACAATTAAGAAGAATCTACAGGGCGTGTAAAAGAAATAGATAATATACATGAATACTAACTCGAAACTCGAAAAACATGGATTATGTTTCCTCGGTCAGTTGAGTAAAAATAGGTCCAGTAAACGGTTTCAGGGCGAACGAGGAGAGATTTCTTAATTTATAGTGAAGTTGTTAACACTCTAAATACGTTAAATGGATTTCTTTAAGCTTTAAATCGTATTAAATTCGAGCATAGCTGTAATGGGATATCTGCTAACTCGACAGAATATCGCATTGCCGGGCGTAATGAAGCGGAATTACAGTGGAATCGGTTTATACTGAAAACTAGCCCCCAGAGGGCGCACTACAGAGTGCTTATTATTATTATCACAGATAATAAAATACCAGGAATACCAACATTTACATAATATTTTTAGCACGAAAACTCTGATTTCTGCACGCCAAAGTGGCTTTCTACTAACAACTAATTACTAATTATAAAATTTTCGTAATGACAAAGTTACATGTAATGAATTGGCCTGGCATCCATCTGCGCATAAGATAATTTAATAAGTTATTAAATTGTAATATTGTGATATTTCGTATTACGAAAAGAGCAACTGCTAAGCTTCTTGCCGACTCTACTCAGCAGAATCTGCATTCCAAACTGATAGTAGAGGAGCTACAAGTTGCTCTACATGTACTTACTAAATAATTTTGAATTTTTACTACAATTAATAGCAAACCAACAAGTGTTAAAAATATTATGAAAAATTCCGATGATATTCTTTAAAGTTCTATTTTTCAAACTCCTAATTTTCAAAAATCCTTTCTTAGCCAATGCCTACGTCATAATAGCTATCTGTATGCGCAGCCCGATCCGTCCAGTGATTTGAACTGTGCATTCATAGATCAGTCAGTCAGTCAAATCAGTCAATCAGTCAGTCAGTCAGTCAGTCACCTTTTCCTTTTATATATTCAGATGGAGGCTGGAGATATTCCTTTGAACGAAAAACTCGCCCCTTTTTAAAATCGGAAGCGACACCACCCTTTACAATCAAAGGGAAATTGTCGAAAATCAATAGCTATAACCTTGTTTTCTACAAATACTTTTGGCGCTTGACGCTGCTGTAGCTACATAATTCAACACCTCTGGGTGCTGACGAGACGCAATATTTAATCTTGAAACGGAAAACTTCTCAGTTATAGAAAGGAAATGGATAATTTCACCGTGTCCCGATTTCTCAGAGATCTTGCGTTGCTAGCTAGGGCTGTCAGGTTTTAGAAAACGATACATCACTACAAGCTATGTATTTTTAAACCCTGACAAAAAAGACTCACAGAAATAAACTAGTGGTTCGCCCCGAACTGAGACCTTGCAGTATCCCATAATTATGTTTTACCGATGGTAAATACAGCGCCATCTATTAGCATTATTGTGAAGCTATATAATCTATTAGCATTAAAAGTTAAATAATTTCATTTCTTTATAATATTTATCTAATTTTAAGTATTTGTTGTTCAAGTACAGGATATAACTGAATTTACAAACAAGTTTCAGTTTCTAATAGTTTCTAATTTTTGACATATGGCTTAAATTAAATCTCCACTTTGAAAGCCCCCCATTTCGTCAATTTTAAGGGAAAAATTAAAAAATATATACTTTTGAACTCTGTTCAAAGTGGTCTTTAAAAAGACATATCGCAAGTCTATGTAACGCAACAAAAAATATTTTACTTCACACACACTTCTATGAGAGCCTTCCTTTTAAAAGACGAGTTTTGAAAAGAAGTAGCCCTAGGATTTAGACGTAAGTACGTGCCGCGATCCCATGACTTTGCCCGCATCGTTGAATGAATTGGATTAAATTGTAGGGCGTTGGGAACTATTTATTTGCTGGGCTCTTAGAAATCAACTCGTCAGTCGCTTGCGACTATCGAAATTTTCAGATATACTACATGTTTATTCGAGGACTTGATATACCAGTAAGGCTAGCATGCGCGCCTTGAGAAAATTCAGTCTACCCCATTTACTCGTGAACATGAATGTACTACAGGTCAATAGGTTCTCAATTTAGCCATGCAAAAAGTCAAGTCAATCCATTGCTATGCTCATGCGTAATTGAAGGACAAACATACAAACACAATATTAGTAAGGATAATATTTCATTTTGTAGATTAACTTTTAATTAGGTATTAAAAAATAAATATATTTTTTGTTATCGTGTTAAATTTTTAGTTGTCGTACAATTTTCTTTTTTGTAATACCAGTGTAATTTATTTTTTAATTCGAACCTAGCTACCGCATACGCATTTGGAGCGAGTGGTACTTAGCGAGTACCTAAAGTTACTTTTAACATTCGCCTACTTTGGCTTGGTTGACTATTACGAATTCCCATTGTTTTATTATATTATCGTGGCTCTTGAGTTTTTGGAAAATTTATAATATTTCCATTACTTTTTAGAACCAATATTATGATTATGATCCGTAATAAAACTGTTCTCGTTTGCCATTAAATTAAATTTGAATAAAATTAACTACAATCATATTATTAAAAGTTAGTAGAAAGGTAGATAGGTAGGTATCTATTGAAATAATTGGATTAAGGAAGGCCCATAATTGAGTCCCATTTTGTAGGGTTTTGGTGGAATTATTCAGAAGTAATATCCGATACCTAAACTCCGCATTCGGTTTATTTTCGTCTACAATAACTGTTCGGAATAATAGGCCCTTGTTTTAATTGGGAACACTAATTAAGTGGAAGGGTCCGTGGGTAGGAAAAATATTTCTTTCCGATATTTTTCTTGTGTAGACCCTTATAATCTTTAGCGGCTAAGTTAAGTACATTTTATCTTTAGATTCAGGCAATCAGAATTATGACTAATGGTAATTATTAAGTTAGGATGTATAGTAGAGCGGAAAAGGAGGAACAAGTTACAAGGTTGAGGGTATAAAAAACAGAATTATAAAATCAAATTTCAATTTAAGGCTTCTTTGATTATCTACTTACGCCAATTTTTGGTCACAGGGAAATTGCTAATCTAACATTTAATTAAGAATAAGCAGATATTGAGAAAATTTAAACTTGATTGCCTTTTATATAAAATTTCGTTAATAATAAATATTGGCCTCAGAGACGTTATATATAGGTACGTATGTTGTATGAAATATATAAACACTCGATTATTAATAACAGAATAATTAAAAACTATAACAAGACTATGGGAAATTGGTTGTACTCGTAACGACAATCGTATATATTTTGTAATTTAAAATACTAGATGATGCTCGCGACATCGTCCGCGTGGATAAGGTTTTTCAATTCCCGCAGGAACTCCTCTATAATATTAGTGTGATTAGCTCAGTAGTTCAAGAGCTACGGTGCAACATGTAGGTATTTACTATTTACATTAACACATTCTAATATACATAGGTACATAGACTGTTAAAATCATAAGCCTTCCTTTTGACGTTGTCGTTAAAAGACAAAAAGATAAATTATAAATCACAACTTTAATAATAAAAATCGCAAAGCATTAAAGGCGCATACGTCATATAAAACGAAACGGCAACGGCGTATTCATCGTATATTTAAAATTTTCTATTAAATTACGGACGCAATGAAAATATCTCGTATGACTTCGATGAACGCCTCTTAATAAATTTACTGCGCTGAATATTACATACCGGATCCTTTATTAAGGCTCCCATTCCACCGATGCGATGCGGCGATGCAATTTGCAACTCTGCAATTTGTGCGTGTAATATGTTTTTGTTGAAAGTCATCATTTCATTGCGGTAACTCATAAAGAGTTATATCGACAATATTATATTAAAACTAGCTTTAACCCGCGGCTTCGCTCACGTTAAGTTCGACTTTTTAACCCCCTATTTAACCCTCTTGGGGTTGAAATTTTCCAAAATCCTTTCTTAGCGGATGTCTACGTCCTAACAGCTACCTGTATACCAAATTTCAGCTCGATCGGTCCAGTGGTTAGAGCTGTGCGTTGATAGATCAGTCAGTCAGTCAGTCAGTCAGTCAGTCAGTCAGTCACCTTTGCCTTTTATATATTTAGATAATAGATAACTAGCATAAAAAGTTGGATATGTATAACGTTGGTTTGTTGGTTTACTACTTATAGGGTATTAGCTGATGCCCACGACTTCGTTCGCGTGGATTTCGTTTTTAAAATCCCGCGGGAACTCTTTAATTTTCCGGGATAAAAAGTAGCCTATGTCACTCTCCAGGTCCCCAACTATACCTTTGCAAAAATCAAGTTGACCCGTAGCTCTGTTGCAGCGTGATTGAAGGACAAACCAACGAACAAGCACACTTTCGCATTTATAATATTAGTAAGGATAACCATTATTTTGTTCGTATAAAAGTGCCGATTTCAACGTTGAGTGACGTTTAACCTAGGAATTGGCGTTCTGGCAGTTTTAGTATTGAAAATCTGCTAAAAATGTCAAAATTACTCTCGGTTGCTCTCGGATAAGACTTATTTTACTTTGGTCAAATCCGCCCTAAATTGTTAGCGCAGGAGCCGCAGGAGGTATACAATTACGAGTTAAAACTACAAACACACGTGTTTGTTTGTTTGTCAATCACGGAGCAACGGATCGAAGTGATTTTTGCAGGGATATACCCCATTAAGGACGTTAAGCACGAAGGGAAGCAGAATTTTTAATAATGCACTAAAGATATAAACTTCTGTAGTCAACACTATCTAACCTACAAAATCCTTCCCGAATGCACGATTAATTTTATTACTTGTACCGAACCAAATTAACATTTCGAGTCACGTCATGTATCAGGCGTACAACTGTCTAACTTAATAACATTTGAATGCTCCTAAATTCACATACAACGTATAAACACTGGAAAATCATTACCATACCCCTCTACGATCGATCGCCTTACAGTCCAGTGGAGCGAACAAGGTATATATGGCTAGTCTTCGTAATAAAATTTAGATATACACGACCGTATACCGTCGTGTATATCAACTAGCTTTTGCACGCAGCTTCGCTCACGTTAAGTTCGATTTTTCAAACCCCTATTTTATCCTATTAGCGGTTGAAGTTTCAAAAATCATAATTTTCAAATGCTTATGTCATAATAGTTATCCCTGTCCAATCCATCAAGTGGGTTGAGTTATGCGTTGAAAGATCTGGCAGTCAGTCAGTCAGTCAGTCACCTTTTCCTTTTATATATGTAGATATACAAATTAAAACCAACTAGAGTTACAGTTTTTGGCGGGAACGCTTTGTTTTTCCAAGATAAAAATCACCAGATCCTCAACTATACCCCTGTAAACAATCACATCAATTTGTTTTACATTCGCTCTAAAATTTAACCTTGTGTGCTGAATTAACAATTTAAATGCTAAACTAATCTTACGCAATATAAATTTCACTAAGATATCATTACCATGCCTTCAACAGCAGATCGGCTTACAGTCCAGTGGACCGAGGGAGTTACATGGCCTGTAGTCTTGAGGTCGTGCGTGTGTCAGTAAACACGGCATTGCTCGCTTTGATACCACTGGGTTTATAACTTTATAAGCCATTGAATACGTTTAACGTCCTTGGCTACGTCACGAGGAAACTAATTTCCCAAGTTGAATATTTATTATCTTCAAATCCGGTAAATGTAATATCATAGTTGCAAAAAACCTCTAGTGCCTTTTGGTCGAAAAGTGATTTGAATAGTTGAAAAGCATTTGCAAAGACTGCAAAAATTCTCATTGCGAATAAATCTTCATATATCAATGACTTGTACGTATATACAAGTCACTGATAAATCTTAAATGTACATATAAGATTAAAAAAAAATTAAAAATGATACATAATTTTTTCGGAAAGACTTTGTTTTCTATGACAATGATAGACGCTTTAAGGTAGTTATCAACGACGTTAAGATGCGACGTTAATGTTTAACATATTCTTCTTTTTCTTTATCAACCGATAGACGTCCACTCTCAAAGACTTCCACAGATCTCGGTCTTGCGCCGCCTGTACCTAGCGACTCCCTGCGACTCTTCTGCGAACGTATACTATATTATAAATATAATACCTATAAATCACATTATAAAGATCATTATTTGAGAGAGAGCTGTCTGCGGTCGGCTACCAACTCGCACCTTAATACCCGTTCACCATAGAGAAGTACAGCATGATTTCAGTCCGTCCATTTCTTAGATCGTAACCAACATCACACAAGTTCGTGTAGTACCAGGAATCTTCAGATAATCCCCGGAGATGGAAAGGTCGCGGTAACATCATAATCTTGATGATAGAGTGATAAAGATTCACAATCGCGAACTTTTAATCTGCATCATTATGCAGTCAAGATTCATCTAACTTGGTCCTTTTTAGAACTTATCTAGTTTGCCAGTTTTCCGCCACTTCCTAGCCGAGGTGAATAATAGACGAGGCTAAATTACCGACTCTCAGTTAGTTAACTTAGGGATTTTTGCTACTTCAACTTTTTTGGGTTGTCTATTTTGATAATACCTCATTAAGCTCAGAGAGGGTCTTGAGAAAACGCTCTCGAGGAGAAAGAGCCTACTTAGTTTATCTAGATGAAAATGGGATCCTTTAAAACTTATTAATTTAAAAGAGTCTTAGGCTCCCGTTTTTCATACGAAAAAATAAAAACTCAGACTTGATAAAATATAGCACTCAAACTAAATTACGACTGAAAAAAAAAATATTTCTTTGTGTTTTATCATCAAGACGTGACTCACTATTTTTTGTGAGGGTTGCTTACATATACTTCCAGCTGACTTTGAATCTCCATGTTAATAATTTCGTGTGTGTATGCCCACATCACTACAAGAGGTGCGTAATGATAGAACTCACACTAGCAGTAGGTACATTGAATACTTGCACTGTAAGCGATTGGGACAAAGACTGAACTATCTATAGTAATCTATTACAAATAATAAAATTGTAGAAAAGTGGTGTCTGTACAATGGAAATATATAAAAAAAAGTAGCAGGGGTTGTTATTATATCGATGCCGAACCCGAAATTGTAATTAATTTTTTTTTGTCTGTTTGTCTGTTTGTCTGTTTGTCTGTGTGTTTGTGCACGCTAATATCAGAAACGGCTTATTCGATTTAGATACGGTTTTCACTAATATATTGTAGTAAGCTTCACTTAACATTTAGTGTTTATTTCATGTCAATCGGTTCATAAATAAAAAAGTTATGTCAATTTAAAGAATCACGGCGAATATTTTTAACGTACAGAGTACGTACTACACGCCTCGCGCCTGAGCGACCGTGGCTATATAAAGCGCGCTGAGAGCCGCGCCCCGAAAAGTCACTATTCCACGCGAACGAAGTCGCGGGCACAGCTAGTTGTAAAGAAATCTGACGTCCTATAATGAAAGAAAGAGCCCTGTAATATTCTGCTGGTGCAAACCGTGCGGAGCTACACTAACGCAGCCAGTAGGAACTTCGCAGCGGCGATAGCTAGCGTAGATTGGAATGACTTGTTCCAGATAAAGCCATCAGCTGAGGCGTTAGCAACTTCACTTATTTATATACTAAAAAATAAATTTGACATCTGTTTTCCATACAGGAAAAAACCCCTAAATAGAGGTAATACTAAATCATGGGTAACAAAAGAAATCGTGGACCTGTATTCATTAATACATACAATATCAGACATTAAAATTAAATTTCCTTTTGACATTTTACTGCAAGAAAAATATAATGACTTTTTAGAATTTTATAATAATAAATTGACATTTGAAAGATCCATATATTATAATAATATGATAAAAAACAGTCCCAATACCACAAAAACAATGTGGAAGATCGTGAATTGCGAATCCGGAAAAACAAACAAACCTAAACAAGATTTCGTTGACGTTGTAAAAAACACTGACGGGGAAAATTTTAAATCAAAACAAGACCTAGTAAATCACCTAAACAGTCACTTTATTAACGCTGCTGCTGCGTGTGGAGCGCCCTCGCCCAATATTGATATGTCTAAAAGAAACTTAATCAATGCCCGCGCTAATTCAGATCGTTCCATCCGATTCAGACCCTTTACAGCGATAGAAATTTATAAAATTATAAACAAAAGAGTAGCCAGAAAACCTACAAAAGACATTTATGAAATATCTACCAATTTATTGACATCTATAAGCCAGACTATAAGTCTACCATTGGAAATTATTTTTAATAGGTGCATCAGAGAAGGTGTCTATCCAAAACCCTTAAAACAAGTAAAAGTGTGTCCCCTATATAAAGGCAAGGGCAGCAAAAAGGACCCAAAGTGCTATCGCCCTATAGCTATTATTCCAGCAGTAGCCAAAGTTTTTGAAAATGGATTGACTACGCGACTTACTGAGTTCCTAGAAGCCACCAATGCATTATCTGACCGACAATACGCTTATCGCTCAGGACGGTCCACTACCAGTTTGGCGCGTGAAGTAGTACTAAAAATATTAGAAGCGCGTGAACACAAAAGGGAAGTCGCGGTACTATTTTTTGACTTATCCAAGGCCTTCGATGTCGCCGACCACTCCATCCTAAAAATGAAATTCAAGCACTATGGAATAGATGGCCCAGCGCTACAGTTGCTAGTGGATTTCATGAAAGACAGAGAGCAAAGGGTTGTTGGTAAAGCTGGATCCCTACAATCGGATGGTCAAACCCCTCACAAAGGCGTCCCACAGGGGTCTTCCCTATCAAATCTCGCCTTCACGCTACTACTCAACGATCTCCCGCTCTGTATTGCGGATGTTGACGTTTTTATGTATGCTGATGATGTGGCCATGATAATCACTGCATCTACGGTAGATGAGCTGGAGAAGCACCTAAACCTAAAAGCAGAGCAAACACTAGAGTGGTTTCAAACAAACGGCCTTGCGCTTAACATCCCAAAAACTCAATTTATTCGATTTAACTTAGCAGGCCGCAAGTGTCGTCCCCTGTCTATCATCATAAATAACGAACGTATTGAACAAGCCGAAAAAACTTCGTTCCTGGGCTTTCAAGTGGATCAAGGCCTTAAGTGGGACGCCCACATAGATGAGCTGTGCACTAAACTGTCAACAGCGTGTTTCGCTCTAAAGCGCGTTGCATCCACGTTGTCCGCGGAAACAGCTCGTGCGTGCTACTTTGCCTCGGTTCACAGCTTGCTTCAGTACGGAATTGAGTTGTGGGGGCGTGGTGCAGATTGGGAGCGCGCATTTAAACTGCAAAAACGTGCGGTCAGAGCGTTGGCCAAAGTGTCACAGGACACCTCCGCCCGACCCTACTTCACTAGATTAGGCATTCTTACATTGCCGTGCCTACTGATATACAATACGGCACTGTATGTCGTCAACCATAAGGACGAATTTAAATCAAGAAGTGATACTATACAGTGCCGTAACCTACGATACCCAAACAGGTTATTGACTAATGGTGCAAGATTGAAAAAATCATCAAAAACCGTTAAGGGCATGGGCGCTGAGGTCTACAACCGAATACCACTAATAATCAGAAATGCATCTAGTTTCCTGATCTTTAAAAATAAGCTGAAAACCTGGCTTGTCGAGAGGTCTTTCTATAGCTACAATGAATTCTTAGATTGTAAAATTATTTAATATTTAATATAATTTACATATTTAATAACAATAATATTAATGATAGTAGATTTATAATACTACTAGATATTTTTAAATGTATATAATTCTTATATACAATGTAACCTATGACTTGTAAAAATTCTTTACCAATAAATTGACTATTGACTATTGACTATTGACTATTGACTATTCTGAAAGGTGATTGAAGTTTGCAAATCTGCACCTAGCCAGCGCGGCGTGGTGGACTCTTATATCCAACCTATCCTAAACCCTTTGATTCTGGCAGGAAACCCGTATTTCACCCTAATGAACCGGCGATGGGTCAAATAATGAAGATCTAACCTACCCTTAATAAGGTTTCAATTGTTAATTATGTATTTAGATGAAAATATTCAAGTAGATTTGTAGCTAACTGTAACTGTATCTCTCGCTTCACCCGATTACCTATACCTTTGGATATACGCACGCATGGCGACCATTTGGCTTATGTATAATGTGATTAGCGTGGATTTGCTCAAGCTAAAGCTTTATGTCTATCGCTCTTCCACAAAGCTGGAGTTCGCTGTAATGTGCTTCCGTATTAACAAACGCTACTCAATCCTATTATTAACTAGACGATGCCCGCGACTTCGTACGCGTGGATAAATGATTCCCGCAGGAACTCTGTAATTTTCCGGGATAAAAAGTAGCCTATGTTTTAATCCTGGGTACGAGCTATCTCCATTTCAAATTTCAGCCAAATCGGTTTATTCGTTGTGGCGTGAAGGAGTAACAAACACACACACACACGCGCACACACACACACACACACACACACACACACACACACACACACACACACACACACACACACACACACACACACATACACACATACACATACAAACTTTCGGCTTTATAATATTAGTGTGATATAATAAATGCGAAAGTTTGGAAGTATGGATTGATGGATGGATGGATGGATGTTTGTTACTCGATCACGCCGCAACGACTGAACCGATTTGACTCTTTGGCACAGAAATGGAATAAATTCTGGAATAACACATAGGCTACTTTTTATTTCGGAAAATAAGAAAGGTCCTGCGGATATTAAAAATCCTTTATCCACGCGAACGAATTCGCGGGCATTAACTAGTAATATAATAAATAAACACTTCTTACTCAATTGTTATAGGACGGTAGATTTTTATTTTTATATTTGTAGTATCTAATTCTTAGTATATAAGATATTTTATAAGTTTAGGTTAAAATAAAATTGCTCATTAGCCATATTATTCGGCTAGATTCTAATATTAGTGAGTATACATTGTAGTGTATACTTACATTACTAAAAAAAAAAAAAAATTGTAGTATAGGTCTTACTCTTCTAACTGATCAAATTCACAGAGTTCACAAAGCGTTGTTAATTAGGTAATTCTATAACGGATAATAATACTTAACAATTAATATTGTAATACAGAATTAAGCTTATACCGTTACTGTTGGGCGTTGTGGTTTAGTCAGATGGAAGTTGGAAACCTGACGTTTATTTCAAATATCCAGTTAGCCGGAACTGAAACTTAGTTTCGTCTGAACATAACAATACGAATTTATGGCGCCTCAGTATGTCAGTCCGAATACCTTGATACCCGTAGTACTTACACTCTGATACCTAGATACTGCAATAATTCCACTTGCAAAGTAACACTTCAGTTAATTACATAATGCCTTTGTTTGCACCACTTATTTTGATACTAGCTTTTGCCCGCGACTTTGTGTGCGTACGAGATACCAAATAAAAACCTAACTGGTTTTTATTTGGAATCTCGTAGGAACTTTTTGTTTCTCTTTTATAGATAGTAGCTTATGTTATTCCACAGCTGTCTTTAACTACGAGTATATCCATTCTAATTGACTGCCTCGTTGATATTCGACTACTATTTCCGTCCCATCGGACTATGAGAGTGAGGGAATGGAGAGTGCACCTGTGTTGTACACTTGTCACACTAATCACACTAATATTATAAAGGCGAAAGTTTGTATGTGTGTGTGTATGTTTGTTACTCCTTCACGCCACAACAAATGAACCGATTTGGCTGAAATTTGAAATGGAGATAGCTCATACCCAGGATTAAAACATAGGCTACATTTTATCCCGGAAAATTACAGAGTTCCCATGGGAATTGAAAAACCTTGATCCACGCGGACGAAGTCGCGGGCATCGTCTAGTACACTATAATATCTCTCGCGTAGATGGCTAATCTCTGAGAAGGTTAGCCACCGCGATTTGGTCGGGAGGATATCAATTAGTTACAGCCATGCATAAAATCGATCCATTGCTCCGTGTTTGAAGAACAAACCATCAAACAGAGATACTTCAGTAATTATAATAAGTAGTTCTTTCAATTCACGAGGGCGCGTGAGCTTTATTTGTGGTTACGTCGTGTACATGCACATTGCGTAAGTGTGTGTGCCTGTCAGGAGCCTAAGGTGGGAGCGGTCAGGCGCGAGCAAGCTCTCGCTCCCTCGCTCGCTTATATAGATACGACACACACACAACCATGAGCCACGCGCCCTCGTGAATTGCAAGAACTATATTTAAATCTACAAAAATTAACAAGTGAACCTCGGCATCCATGTCTTAAATATACCATACACTTTGTTACTAGTCAATTTATATGTAAGTGTTACATATTCTCCTCAGGAGTTAGTGGTATGGAATATGTCAATAGTCCAAATTGCAGTTCCACACATTCAGGGCACGTCCATCAGCGAGCCAACTCATTAAACTTGCATCCACGTTGTAAGTTTAGTCACCTATTGAATGTAATCATTTTGTTTCATGTAAGGAAGTGTTGTATGATAGCCTGGTAGTTGTGTTTTCGACCTTCTTTTCGAGAGGTCCAGGGTACAATCTCAAGTACAGTAAGTTTATCTCACGAAGTTACGGGCGCTTTACTTGTGGTTACGTCGTATACATGCACATTGCGTGAGTGTGCGTGCCTGTCAGGAGCCTAGGTGAGAGCGGTCATACTTATACGACACACACACAACCATGAGCCACGAGCCCTCGTGAAATGAAAGACCTATTACGCATCGATTTTTACTAGCTTTTGTTTAACTTGCAACATTATGTACGAGTGTGTATGTTTGTTTAGGTCAAATCTTGAACAAGTGCACACTGAATTAGAACCATTTCCCGGTTTCTTAATATATAAATAATTATGTAAATCGACTGACAATGCAATATTATTGTAATAAGGAGATGATCTGATGATAGAGCAAGAAGATGGCTATAATAAAATGACGTAACCCCATCAAGCTTGGGCTCTTTTGATTTGTATTAACAAATACTCTGTCCCCAGATCATATTCCAGGTCTGATGATGGAGCCAGAAGACGGCAATTGGAACTCTGTAATAAAACGTAACCTCATCGAATTTGGACTTTTCTGATCTGTCTTCACAACTACCTCCACCAAACGATCGTTAGCACCACGTTTAAAAATTACATTTACCAACTACTAATCGATCAAACTTTTTACAATTAATACAAAATTAAACTGACGGTAGTCTCAAACACTATTTATATTATGGAGAGTTTTAATTAAGCAAAGATCAAAACGACTGGTAGTCGTTAATTAATTGCATAATTATTAACCCCAGTTTATTTTGCACGTTAAGGGGAGCCATCAACGCTCAAACTACCTTATTAAAGACAGCATTTATGTAAGGAAATATTTTATGCCCTATTTCCTAGGCATTAGGATTTAAAATTGTGTACAGGAAAATGGCTTTGCACTTTTGATCGTTGATTCGTGAAATGATTTTGTACTAACCTATACTATACTATATGTAAATCGAGCTGCTATTTTAGGGGCTTTTCTTAAGGATTAGGTAGTAAAATGTTGGAAACCGATCGAAAAAAAAATCGATTGATACTTCATCAAAATCAGCTCAGTACATAGGCGAATATATGTAAATATACACACACATATTACATACACCATTCCTTTAAACATGCCATGGTCGGGTAAAGAAAGGTGTATCAAAAAAGGTACCTACTATAATTTCGACTACAGTATCTTAAGTTTCGGTATAATCTAGTTTTAAGCCGGCAATTATTTATTTTATACACTTCCATATCTTACGACGCCAGCGCCCGCTGGTCAGAACCAGACACGGCTAATTTACCCTAATGCCCCCTTACCCTTGTCTGCATTAACCATTAACTTGTGACATGCTTAATTCGCTAAGTGCTGTGGTCAGGACGTCTGGCTCGAGGCTTAAGCGGTAGCGGGAGGGAAAGTGGAATTTGGGTAACATGTTTATCTTCTTCTGAATATACAAAGGGAAAAGGTGACTGACAGATTGACTGCCTAACTGACTGGCTGACTGATCTATCAATGCACAGCTCAAACCACAGGACGGATAGGGCTGAAAGGCAAACAGATAGCTATTACAACGTAAGGCATCTGCTAAGAAACGATTTTTGAAAATTCAACCCTTATGGAGGTAAAATAGTAGGTTGAAAATTCGAATTTAACGTGAGTGAAACTAGTAAACTAGTTACATAACAAATTGTTATTATTTCTATCCTTACTAATTCAAATTCTTTATTTATTACGTACATGTAGGCCAACACGTGGTTGTTATGACAAATCAAGACTCTACCATCAGTTCGGAAAGGAGATTCTACTGAGAAGAGCCGGCAAGAAACTAAGTTATAACGTAATGAGTCTACATTAATGTAATGAATATTATCTTGTGGGCAGCTGGATGCCAAGCCGATTGTACCCTTATAACTTTAGCATTAACTTTGTTAATACATACCTATTATAAATGCTGGTTTCCTAGTATATCGGTTTATCGATCAACCACGCAAAAGCGGACCAATGGATTTTCTGTATGGGTATAGTAGCGGTTCTGGAGAGTGACGTAGACTACTTATCTTACTCTGATTTTAAAAATCTAGTTCCACGCGAACGAAGTCGCAGCAAAAGCTAGTCCCTTAAAAGTGTAATAAAATGGATCGATGAAACCAGGGCATGGTACATTTGTTGAATACAAATGTAAGTAGGCACTTGACTGCATTTTAAGTTGGGTAATGGTTTTGTACACGTTATTTTTTTGTTCGATGTGAAGATTATTTTTATGCAACCAGGAATGACGCTTCTTTTTATTTTTCTTCAGGATTTTAATAACATGACTACGTTATTCATCATTATAATAACATTAAAATCTAATTCGATATAGTACGTTTAACTCACGAAGTTACGGGCGCTTTACTTGTGGTTACGTGTACATACACATTGCGTAAGTGTGTGTGCCTATCTGGAGCCTAGGTGGGAGTGGTCAGGCGCGAGCAAGCTCTCGCTCCCACTTATAGATACGACACACACAACCATGAGCCGCGTACCCTCGTAAATTGAAAGAACTATAATGCATTTTCTGATATACATACTTGTACATATACTTTTTAAAGAATATCAGCCAAGCTAAACTTGACTAATATTCTCCTCTCCCCTCGAAATAAGCGGAAAACTTGTGTTAAGAGTGGGTACAACAATATTACAACCGGTTATATATGTATACTTAACCAATAAGCTCACTTGACGATTCAAAAACACTTTGTAAAAGTTTATTTGGATAAAAACTTTCTAAATATTCAAGTAAGTATAGCAGTCCTTAAGCCGAATTTTCCTTTATTATAGCTATTCCAAAGATCGCTTTTGCAGTCGCTTATGTACTTGTGACACTGGAAAACATAATAGAAATGACCAAAATGTGTTGGCTTATTAACTGGGGCACGTTTAACTAAATCCAGGGTCGGGACATTTTGGATTACGTATTCGTAATTCTTGCCTAAGAAAATGTATTAGCTAAGAAGTTTTGGATAGATGCTCTAATATTGGTAAGCTAAGTTTTACATTCGGGACAATGATTGCGAAAAATAGTAAAAACTGGGAACTCTGCCACCAACGTTATCAATGTCACTTACTTTAAGATTGATATTGTATGATATATCAAAACAAAATTGAAATAATACTGTTTTAAGCGTTGGTAGTAGGACTCCAGCTTTGTAATTGGTTTGTCACACGCTCGGTCAGTTTAACTCCAACCGCCTTGTATTTTAGCGTAGAGGTACGCGTAACAGTATTACGTACCTACGCTATGCTTTGTACGAAGTAGGTAGTTAAATTAGTCTGCTTTTGACATATTATATAAGTTTATCATCTTTATGTTATTCGTAAGTTACTGTTTTTTTACTGTTAGATCAACATATTTTACTCTTTTAAAGTAGTAGTTTTGTTTGCTAGTAACAACTAGCCAAGTTAAATATTAAGCTTCAATGTATCCTAAGTAATCTGCTTTTTATAAATAATTCTACTCTTCTAATTTAGGAAGTTATATTTTTAAATAGCAAACATTGTTCTAGCAGAAAAAACAAGAAATTGTGTTTTGAATTGATATTTTAAGAATGTTGTTGTTTTTATAAATTTCAGGATTATCTAGAGAACTTGGTACGCATTTAGATCGCAATTATTTTGTTGGTGAAGTCGATAACAACCCATATTCTTCATATTGAACTTGGCTCTCATTTTTAATTTTTTTTTTGATGGGATAGATTTTACTCGGGACTTATCAGTTATGCTAGTATCGCCGTATAACTTTGAAAATGTAATACATATTACACCTCATGCAGACAAATAGTAAATCAATAATATTATAGTTATCATTAACTATACTCGCATTTCCATTCTGCAAGATCAAGCACTAAATCTTATTTGGAATAAACCTCGATGGGCTTAAATAAGCCCTAATGGTTCTGTACAGACATGACACTTGCATTAGAGGCTTTGCCCACAGTGGGCGGCATCCATTCAAATGGGATTTATGCTGAGAGGTATCTAAGCGTAGCCCTATCAGCTGATGCCACTGTAACGTATTCCGTTTGCTATTTTGTATCACTTAACAATAGTTTATAATATAGACAAAATTCCACGTGGGCATCGTCAAATAAATTGGTCTCAACCAATTTGTTTGACGATGGCATACATTGATTTTTTTTAATCAGTTCGTTTGCCAATAGTTGCATACCAAAGTTTTTTTCAACCTGATTTTATGCATGAAATTATAATAACAGTTAATATTTTTTGTATACAATAGCTGCTTTAAGAAGCCGCTTGTTGATTTATATAACCTATCGCTTATCTCCACTAACATAACTGATGATGAGTAGGTCATCGTCAACATGGTTAATTAATAAGTTTTTTTGGCTAACGGCCAATTATTATAATTTTTTACTTAGTTTTCTTGGAGTAAATTTCGAAGATTATTTCAAAGTTAGTGCTTAATTCAAAGTTTAGTGCTTTATAAAAGAGCTAGGTCATTCTCTCAATCAAACTTTTAAAAAGAACGAAAAAATTAATCATTGCTCAACCTTCAACATTAAAATAGCACCATTCTTCAACACAAATAAGCGCAGGCTGAAACAAAAGTTCTGTAAAAAGGTCACAGTTTCATAAGATTTCAATTTTACACAATGGAGTGTTTCCTACTAACTATTTACGGTATTGTGTACCTTAAAAATGGGTTAAAAATGACGACAGATAAAAATAATTCAGGTAAGTATGGATATAGGTCATTATCGGTTAGTGGACGTTCACAAAGGCCTTTCAAGCCTCAATAACCGAATGGTAAAATATGAGGACTATAAACTGAATGGTTGACGGTTCGATCCCCACTCGTTGCGCTATTACCGTACCCACTCCTTACACAAGCTTTGCGTTTATCTGGATGAGATACGAGAATATTAGTCAAGTTAGGCTTGGCTAATATTCTGTTTATAATAGATACTTGTTCTCTCTGCGTTCGATACTCTTTGAATTTGTCTTAGAAGTACCGAGCATAGCCGCTAGATGACGTTGACAATGACTAAAGGCTCGGCGCTAACCGTTTCGTCAAGGTCATTCACTCTTCTTAAGGTCTAAAAAAAAAAATCCAGCAGCAGCATGTTGTTGCAAGCGGTCCAGCTCTATATCCTTCTTCCTTGAGTTTCTGACACACCGATAATGTTACAGTGACAACCGAACTGTGTTGTCATTCATGGCTTTAATCGGTTTGTATTGCTTTTGACACCAAGTTTGTACCTACTACCAGCACATCCACATCTGAAATATAAATGCATGTACTACCTTGTTTAAACCATAAAACACAAAATAGGTTATCTAGTAAATAACCATACCTATTGAGTTTATTCTATAATCACGGATAGATCTAATTTTTATTTGATTTTATTACCTCTGAGTATCTCTCCATATAAAGTCAAAAACTAAAGTTTTCCCACAATGACCTACGATCCCACATTCTTCCGCCTATAAAACACTTACGGCAACAAAATAAATGTGTCTAGTCGTTCCGGCGTCAGAGGGTTCATAAATCAAACATGTATAAGAAAGCCAGATTAAGATTGCAGGAAAGTTCGCGGATAAACAGGAAAAACCATTAAAGTGAACCCTTCAAAGAAACGCGTGTAATCCGTTCGGTCGAACGGAGTGATTGCTACGTCACCATAGCTCCTATAAAAGATCCAAAAGAACAAAATCGCTGCTCTCGTCTCTACGGTAACAATGATAATAGCTTGTATTCTTTGTTGTAGATCGATTTCAGGTATCGGTCTCAGTAAAATGGCAATTACCCTGCTCGTGGTATGCACACGTGTAGGTAATTAGGTACCTAATCTAGTTAAACCTACTACCTGTTCACTGAAAGTTGGCCGTCGTCGACTGTTACAAAATGACGTCATCGGTCATACTGGTACCCACGACTGCGATTGGAAGTTTTCTTTTCTGGCAATAACATCTTGAATGTCGAAAAGCCTGATTTTAATTTCTTATTTTTCATGTAATAAATTAAAGCAATAGTTTGCGCTGTGCAAAACTTTTTCTTTTTTAACTCCTTTAGAAAACAACAATAGAATTTTGCAAATTGTATTGTCTTTTTGAGTGTGTTTTTCCTCTAAAAGCCTATCCATATAGGTATATCGATGCTCACCGATAAACGATACCCTGTGAAAGCGATCGAGGCACTTTACCTTGCAAGTCGCGTGTGAACGGTGAACTGTCGGTGTTTAGACGGTTCATTTCATTTTGGTTCGGTTTGGTTTCGGACGGTTCATCGATGAAGCCTCGAAAATGAAAGCAACAATTTCGAAAAGTGAACCGTCTAATTTGGGGTTTATGGTCGTAAACTTCAGCCTCGTTTTTCAGGGGATTCGAGGTTCCACGTTGAAGGAGAACATCGTCAGGAAACCTGCATGACTGAGAGTTCGTCATGTTCTCGAAGGTGTGTGAAGTCTGCCAATCTGCACTTGGCCAGCCTGATGGTGTATGACCTAATTCGAGAGCTACTAAATTACACATAATATAATAATAGTTAGATAGTAGGTACAACTTTAGCAAAATCGTTGTGTCGTTCCCGGAGTCTCAGCCAAAAGTGAGTCGCCGCATGATGTCCATACTGAGACAGAAGCCGCCATTTTTTCTCTCCTTTTGATCACGTGGCGCTGACGTCACGACCACTGACACACACACAGTCGCACACCAAACACTCGGTATTGCCAACAGAAATAAAATTAAAACTCGCATAAAAAGTTATTATTCATAGAAAAATAGTGCAACTTTAATTAAAATCAGCTTCTATGTAAATTTACCTATCCCGGCGAGATTCACGAAGTCTCGAACGCAGAGCTCCACAGATTAAAAATACAGACAAAAATATTCTTTGAATGCAAACACAGACGAGCAATAAATTGGTGTTTGTTAGCCTGGCAATAGACGTCCGATTTTGTTTCCGATTGTCTGATCAGGCAACCGGATCGTATTTACTCGATACACATCCGATTTTTCCGTCAGGCTTTTTCTGAACTCAGTCGTTCTCGAGCTATCGTCCCGAGTGCTTGCGTTTGGAGCAAAGCAGAAGAAAAGAAGATGGATGACGAGTTAATAGAAATAGAAATATTTTTTATTCAAATAAACTTTTACAAGTACTTTTGAATCGTCAATGAATCTACCACTGGTTCGGAATGCCGTTCCTGCCGAGAAGAGCCAGTAATAAACTCGGCGGTCGCTCTTTTGAGAAAAATTTTTTTTTACAATAGGTAACAAAACTATGCTATGTATACAGTGTTTCCACAATAAAGTTTCAAAAATGCAAAACAATCCCATGCATGTTAAGACAGGCAGGCAAAAGCAGACCCATTCCCGTTGGTGGCACCCGTTCACGAGCATGACGCAGGATCCAGCCATTGCTTCGCTCAACCATATTTGAGGGAACGTAACAACCCGCACCACACGACACCACCACAGAAATTTTAAAGAGAGGAAAGAGAAAGAAGAAAAAACGTCGCTATTGGATTCATCCAATCAATTTGACAAGACTTACTGAGAGTCATTTCTATTTAAAACATCCAAAATAATTCATAATAAAAATAATTTTATTATTATGAATTATTTTATTTTATTATTATTATTTTTTTTTTTTCATAATTTTCGCCCATTATTCGAACCACAACGATGCGTCCACACAGTGTCAGCGCTAGATTTTTTGGGCCCTAAAAAATCCCAATAAGCAAAATTCCGCCCTAAATTTGGGGCTAAAAGCCCTAAGTTGGGAACCCTGACTGGCAAAATCGGAAGGAGTAACCGGATGTCTATTTTGTCTCATACTAAAAGTATGTAGACCGCGCCTTCAGACAATCGGACCGGCAGTAAAATCGGAAACGCCTCGCGCCCGTTTCCGACTCGGACGTCCGATCCGGCCACCGGATCGGACGTGTATTGACTGTTCATACAAAGTAATGGCTTCAACGCCTTCCGGTAGCCTGATCAGGCTACCGGATCAGACTATCGGATGAAAAAACCTGACGTGTATTTCCAGGCTTAATCTAATAAAAAATACGAAATAAAACAAAACACAACATAAATTGGCAAAAGCCAATCGAAAGCAATATAAACACAATTTGGTTTCAAACGAAATCGAAAACTTGGAACAAATCAGCGTTAGTAAGTTGATGTTTGTAGAAGCAAAAACACTATTTTGTGATACAGTCGTGTTTTCCAATTACTCTTATATTAGTAAATGTTGGGTTCTGAAAATCTAAATTACATCTCTCTATTTATGATGACCTGTAATTAATACCTAAGCGTTAAGTCTGGCCTCTTTTTCGTGGCATTGGAGGTTACAATCATAGGCCTATAAATAGTATTTCTTTCAACATTATTTCATTTTAAAAAATGTAATCTCTCTCTCTCTCTTGCTCTGCATCGTATTCCTCCTTGCTGAGGGTCGTGACCCCTTTTCATTATTCACTAATTGGGAGAACTTTTCTTGGGATAATAATGCGATGGGTTCCCAGATCCCTCCGCATAATATGGTAAACGCCATTTAAAAGTAGGATAAACAATTCAGTTTAAAACAAATTCCACAACTCCAACAGCCCACCCCGCCGAGTTAGAGTTCTACCGGCAATGACGGTAAAAACTGGCTTATTGCTTTTTCGTATATTTTTTTAACAGCAATGGATCGGAACTTTTGATTTTTTAAACGCAATTTAACTTTCATTCGAATCGTTTATTTTCGCAAGCTTTACATTAGCTTAGTTGGTTCGTATTTCTACGTAATTGAGAAGTTTTACAACTTCTTTACCATTTCCAAGGTTCTGATTGACCTTGAAATATGGAGAAACATGTAGATTGTCTGGCTGATAATAATAGATGATGATGAACTTTGAGCCTGGACTATCTCGGCTCTTTGAGCTCGTGTAACTTGCATATTATTTTTCTAATCTAACTAAAAGTAGAGTCTAGGGTTTCATTTGTTAGTAAAATAAATATAAATAAAAATCAAATGGAGTTTGTATTGGGCTCGCTCAGGACCTCTCAAGGGAAACTACTCTTAAGTACAACCTTTCTACATAATTATTATCTTACAGTCCTACATGAAATCCCTTATTATATCACAGTATGTGTGTGTGTATGTGTGTATTTGATACTCCTTCACGCCACACCGAATGAACTGATTTGGCTATGGAATAGCCCATTAACACATAGGCTATATTTTATCCCCGAAAATTTAATTACGATACTTTTTTATAAATTATTTGATTACTTGGTTTCTATTCCTTTATTGGTGATATTTATATTAATTAATGCAAAAGATATTCTAAGATAGAGAACAGCTTATAGTCTACGACATAATCACATGAATGTACGCAGCACATTATCTACACCAAGAGATTATACCTCACTAATCCTCAGGGAAAATATATGCGACTTTCAAAGGATAAAATAATGGCATCCAAGCCAAGGTAACAGTAGAAGAAGGAAGGTTTAGGATGTACAGACCATGTATATTACTATACAAGTCACATAAGCCGCGATTCTGATCATAATCCTTGTTCTCTTCTTGTGGTATTTATAACAAGCTACTTCCCACAATTTCTTAATTTTTTTGGAGTTCAATTTTTTAGCTAATATTAGTTTGTGAGTATGGATGTATGTTTGTTACTCTTTAAAGCAAATACTACATGACGGATTTTAATGAAACTTCACATACGAATAACCTTAATAATAAAAACCTTATCATCTCATATAAATCATAATATGATGGGAATCATAAAATCCACGCAGACGATATCGGGGGCATCATCTAGTTTATTATACGTCCAACAGTAAGTAATATTACAGTGAAATCCATTTTGACATTTGTATAAACAAAGTTTGTTCCCAGAGGTAATCACAATATGAACTAGTTCATGAGTTTGTGTTTTGTATTCGGGCAGTTACAACCCTTCAGAAGATATAGGTCAATTTTCTTGGTTAACATTCTACTGAAGGTTTCTTATTTTGTTGTCGTCGTAGCAAATGTTCCTATAACTGAAATATAACTGCATGAGGTCATAATGAACCTTAAGAAGTTAAAAGTCAATTTTCTGTGTTAACATTGTATGGCACGTATGGTACATTTGTATGGCCCAAACTTCGGCCATTGGCTAAATGGTCGAAGGGCCCAAATCATTTAGATCAGTGAAAATCTAGAGGCTCAGAGTGATATGCCGGAATGTGATATTAAACATAATTATATCTATACTTACATATATAGAAAAATCAATTGCTGTTCGTTAATCTGGCTAAAAGTCTAAATCGGCTTAACCGATTCGAACATTTTTTTTTGGTTTTGTTCGCCTTAATACAGTGGTGGTTAAAAAACAAAAAAAAAAAGAAAAATCCCAAACGAACAGCGAACGAACAAAAATCGAAAAATCAAAATTAGTCATTTTGTATAGGCAGATAATCACCACTTCGGTAATGACGGGAGCTAAACCGCGGATAAGAGCTAGTTTTAAATAAATAAGGCTGCCGTTTTATCCTCTTCTTTCACGCGAGTTAATGTTTTATTTTTTGTACCATCAACTCCCTATTTGCTTATGATTATGAGGAGCGTTTTCGTGCCCGCAAAGTGGAGAAAAGCGTTCAATCTATTTCAAAAGATCACGGGAAGCATGTAAAGGAAACAGTTTCCACCGTCACTTTAAAACTGTTTTAAACTTCTAATATCGAAATGCACTTTATCTATGAGAGCTTTTCACGCCCGAGGCGAGGGTGCACGTCAAAAGATGTCTTCTGGAAATTTCACTACTGTAACTTGTCGCGGTGAAGCTGTCAGTCAAATTGATGCTCTAGCATAAGCAGCGTATGATACACATTCGTTTGACGCGCATAACCTATGTAGCGTTTCTGTTTTTAGTTTGTCCAATGCTTCTGTAGTCTTAGTAAGAGTTTCTACAAAGTTGATAGATTTCGAGTATTGGAAGTCGGAACACAATGTAAAATAATTATATTAAAGGTCATTTCAAGCGGAAACATTGCGAAATAAAAATCGTCAGTAGGTACTACTGTATGCACGAAATTAAAAAACGTTTTGTTTTTTAGTATACCATTGGCCCTATCGGGCTTCTAGCTGAAAAAACTAACTTGGAAAAACCTTTTTTTTGGACTCATAAGGATAGAATTTACCTGGTTTTTCTTTCAAGAAATTCTTGACTTGGCTGTCTTTGTCGCAATTCGTGTATCGAAGAGCACTTAAAGCTCTGCGTCTAAAATCACTAATCAGTCATGACAAATTGCCATACTATCAAATTAAAAAAATAGTTGCCACACTTTGTTAGGAAAGTGAGAGAATAGAGATAACACATATCTGAGCACTATAAAATTTCCTGCGTAGTTGGCGAAATTTGGAAGAATATTATCATTGTTATGTTGCGCTCGAAACGAATCATCGTTGCCGAGTTTTGGATATTCATGCTAAGGGTGCTAAGGGCGACGTTTTGCGTTGAAAGCAAACGGGAGAGTAATAAAGCCAATAAGATTATACCCTTTTATCTCCGTCGCTATTCAGCACACGCTTGACGTTTCGCTTAGAATGGGATGTAAGTAATTTATTTACCATTTAGACACGTTTGTGTTAATTACACGCGATATAATGGTCGTGGCGTTTGTGCTTTCTAATTGCTTTGTTAGCTTTATTCACATCGTACGTGATATTTCGTTGAACCGGAGGTGCGGTGATGGCGGGACGAGGGGAAAAACAAAGGGCCGCGAAGACCTTGATATAAAAATAATATAAACAAAAATAGCTTTATTTTCCTATTAGCCTTTGCTCAATCTATGAGTTTACCTAAAAATATTCATAATATTTAATCTTATTACGGATTTTCTACTAATTAGAGATTTTTTTTAAAGCTTAATTTTTATATAATAAGTACAACTTTTATTTATAGAACGATAATTAAATTACCTAATAGGTAGCTCTGTAAGCGGCGCGATTTGCGGTGTATAAAAATTTAATAACGAAATAAATACTAAACTTATATTGTAAATTCCTTACAATATTAGAATGTTTATATTCTTGCAGCTGAGTTATGTTTTACCTCGACATCGAAATGACACGTCTTCAAGGAAAGATGGAAGCATACCTGAAAGAATAAACGCAATATATTAGCACACTTACAATCCATCGATTTATTATTATTATTTATAGCCAGCCTCTTCGGTACTTGACATCGATGAGGTTTTAGAATTTTTAGATATAAATTGTTCATCATGATTTTGTACTACCTATAGTGTAATAAATAAAAAAGTTTTAACTAGAAATCGAACTCTGTAGCTCATAATATTTTCGAAAGACATTCATAAAGCTACGCTGCTACGCTGCGAAGTCGCCGAAATCTTAATATTAATCATAGATTAACTTGAAAGATAACTTTGATGAGGGTAGTAAAGCCTAGTTACAAACTCTCCCTTATTGCTTCGAGAAGCACGTTTAGCTATATCTATCTTTAATACCGGTCATTGTAACTATAATACTTTATGATAAAGATCACTAAGACGAAAATCAGTTATTAAGATGATTAATAAAAGTCTCAATAGCCCAACGGTTAAAGATGCGGACTGAAAACTGAAAGGTCGCAGGTTCGAACCCCACCTGTTGCACTATTGTCGTACCCACTCCTAGTACAAGCTTTTCGCTTATTTGGAGTGGATAGAAGAATATAAGTCAACTTCAGCTTGGCTAATATTCATTAAAAAAAAAAATGTAGGAGTTGTTTTAAAACACTAATACTATTTCGACGAAATCGTTGAAACAATATGCTTATATTACTTATAATGCGTCATACAGGCCCCAAGTAATTCAGGTTAATTTTCTGCTTTCTGAATACTAGAGGGCTCTACTTTGACAGTTGTAAAGTTAATATTATTGCGAAAGTGCTTTCCCATTTGATAGTTGTGCTGTATTATCGTTTCCCTTTGATCGTCAAGCATTGGGCTTATCGCTATGACTTTCAAGTTTCAGGTAGTTTAAACGCAATATAGACAAATATAAGACTACAGCACTCACCACTGCGCCAGGGAGTTCGTCAAAAAGTCGTCGGTATATTTTAAGCTATTGCATAGCTTCTATCGCGGGCCAGCGTGGAGAACAAATCCAGAAATTCCGTAACGAAAATAACCTGACACGGGACTCCTCTACGGTGAGCCGCTAGATGGCGTTGATAAAAAATGCTGTGGAATAGCTTTACCGCGGCAGTCCCCGAGTGCCACACGTCTTTTTTTTTTAAATTGCAATAACAATATATATATCTATTATTACATGGTCGTTGGGACCAACCCAGTAAGTGACTGGTATTGCTACCAGTACTACTTGTAGCGGGCGGCCCCAAGTAAGTAAGCGGCCAAGCGGTATAAAATAATCAAGCCAATAGCTTCTTTCTTTGCTTACAAAGTGAATGGATCTCTAGCGATAGTCATCACTGAGTAACGGAGCGTGACCAGCATTATTAAATAATCATGATACGAGTAATTTATTTCATTCATGAATATACAATTTCTTTACACCATTTGTTTTTGTGTATTAATTTATTCCACGAACGCACTGTGCAAAATATGTAATTGTTATTTCAGAAATTATAATATCATTCAAGTAAATCTTATTCTTTTTATTTAAAACTGATAAAGATAAGTTTTTCCTTGCAGGCCAGCTTTTATGAAAAGACTACCAGCAATTTGGAGAGCAGATTCCACTGAGAAGAGCCGGCAATAAATTCAGCAGTTGATCTTTTAGGTACCATCCGTCTGTCCATCAGTCGTAATAGGTTGACAGTTGCAATTTTCAGAGACTGTGTATTTCTATAACAGCAAATAATACAAATTATTTTTAAAAATTAAAGGGGATTCCCCTACTGGAAACGTGTTTTTTCTTTGGTACGGAACCCTTCGCATGCGACTCCGACTCGCATTTGACCGGTTTTTTTGACTATTATCATCAAACGTAATCCTATCTTCTAATAAAAGAAATAGAAGCAACTGACAATAGCAATATCTAGGCGTACTATCAGATAGGATATCTAAGTAGTTTAAATGTTAATTTAATTTCCGCAATGGCCGTGTCTTAATGTCAGAGGACGAGCCTGGCAAAAAATCCTCTCGGTATCCCGTAATTTCACTAATTAACTCTCTGAGTCACGTACAAATTAAGATGGAGAAGTATTCGAGCGCCTTTGAGTAAATGGACTAACACCCTTAACGTTAATTTGAATAAAAATGGGAACGTGATGATGTTCTTATCGACTCATCACTTGGAAAACTTATTTCTTTTCCTAAGGATAATAGACAAGACCCTTAGTTGTAATCAATTTCTTCTTAAGAGTGGGATTTTCTTGGGTAAACTCTAGGTTCCATACATAAATAACAAGAGTAGTGCTTCAATAAAATTGAAGTTATTTAGACGTTTCATGTCAGTCTGATATCATAACTATATTAGTTCTTTCATTTCACGAGGGCTCGTGGCCCATGGTTGTGTGTGTGTCGTATCTGTATAAGTGTGAGCGAGAGCTTGCTCGTGCCTAACCGCTCCCACCTAGCCTCCTAACAAGCATGCATACTTACGCAATTTGCATGTACACGACGTAACCACAAGTAAGGCGCCCGTAACTTCGTGAGATAAACGTACTATACCTACTATTATAAAAAACGGAAATGTGTGTTTGTTTTGTGAAAGCAACAGGTAGTGACGGGAAATGGATCGACGTGATCGTCTGCATGGGCAACTTTTTATGTATCGGAAATAATAAAAAATACACACACTCTGAATACATTGTTGCAGTTTTGTATGCCTAAACAAGCAAGCTTACAGGGACTACAAGGTGGTCAAATTTTCAAGTAAAACTGTTACTTACCCGCGACATAATTCGATACAAATCGCTTCTAAAACATTGCGTGTTTTTTACTAGTCACTGTAGCGTGGTCTTTAAGCTTCTGGATTGGAACGGACTTGGCATCAACATAAACGGCGAGTACATCACTCACCTTCGATTTGCCGATGACATAGTCATTATAGCAGAGACTCTCGGAGACCTCAATACAATGCTCAATGACCTGAGCAGGGTTTCTCAACAGGTGGGCCTTAAAATGAACATGAGCAAGACGAAAATTATGTCTAATGCTCATGCTCCGCTCCACCCAGTAATCGTTGATAACTCTGCACTCGAAATTGTAGACGAGTATATATACCTGGGACACACAGTCCAGCTAGGTAGGTCCAATTTCGAGAAAGAGATCAACCGCCGAATCCAACTCGGCTGGGCAGCGTTCGGGAAGCTTAGAGATGTCTTTTCGTCCAAAATTCCTCAGTGCCTGAAGACTAAAGTCTTCGAACAGTGCGTGTTGCCAGTGATGACTTACGGATCCGAAACATGGTCGCTAACTATGGGCCTCATAAGAAGGCTCAGGATCACTCAGCGGGCCATGGAGAGAGCTATGCTCGGAGTATCCCTGCGAGATCAAATCAGAAATGAGGAGATCCGTAGGAGAACCAAAGTCACCGACATAGCTCTGCGAGTGGCGAAACTGAAGTGGAAATGGGCGGGGCACATAGTTCGAAGAGCTGATGGTCGATGGGGTCCCAAGGTGCTGGAGTGGCGACCACGCACCGGGAAGCGCAGTGTTGGCAGACCCCCCACTAGGTGGACAGACGACATCAAACGAGTCGCAGGGAGCCGCTGGATTCAGGCGGCGCAAGACCGAGGCTTGTGGAGGTCCATGCAAGAGGCTTATGTCCAGCAGTGGACGTCCATTAGTTGATGAAGAAGAAGAAGAAGAAGAAGTAGCGTGGAATTACCGTCAGCAAAGCCGTCAGCACGTTCAATAAATAAATAATAGGTGTCTAATAAATAATCGTTTTACCAACTAGCATGTAAAATAAGCCCTAAATACAGGTTGTTTGTAAGTGATAGCAGAGGGGCTTGGAAAAGTACAAAATAATAATATAAAAAAATATTTTAAAAAAACCGACTTCAAACGCCACTTAAAAGTATAAAATAATTTTAGTTTGTACACGTATGTTGAAGTCGGGCCAGCGTCGCGCATCGGTTTCATCGATTTCTATTTAGGCCCGTCCGTCTCACGGGCTAATTCAACAAGTATACCGGCCTAATAGTATTTACGATTTAATAATTTAAGTTTGTACACGTATATTGAAGTCGGACGGGCTTAAAATATAGAAACGATGATACCATTGCGCAACGCTGGCCCGACTTCAACATACGTGTACAAACTAAAATTATTTTATACTTTTAAGTGGCGTTTGAAGTCGGTTTTTTTAAAATATTTTTTTATATTATTATTTTAAGCTTTTTAGTGTAGCTTCATGGGACCAATTCACTAGACCATTTGTTTTGCTCCTTAAAAAAAGTATTGAAATATATTATTCCAAATAGAAATTTAGCTACATACAAATTTAGGTACATATTACCTATGTATGCTATGAAGTTTGCATGGTTAAAATCCTACACACACTCTGATCACGAGCGATTTGCTCTTATTCAATGAGGAGTTCCATCCTATATCTCCGAAGATATTCATCAAATCTTCACCAAACTTAAATGGGACCAACCTGATAATATGCCCTTTTAAATAAAAAAAAATTATTGAAATCGGTTCAGATTTGACAGAGTTATAGAGTAACATCGTCAAAAATTCGGTTAAAAAAATTTATATTGAAATGCCGAATAGAAAAGCATTATGTATGTATACTATGAAGAAAGCATGGTTAAAATCCGACACACACTCTGATCACGAGCGATTTGCTCTTATTCATTGAAGAGTTCCGTCCTCCATCTCCGAAGATATTCATCAGATCTTTACCAAATTTAAATGGGACCAACCTGACGATACGTCCTTTCAAATAAAAAAAAAATATTAAAATCGGTTCAGATTTGACGGAGTTATGGAGTAACATCGCCAAAAAATAATAATAAAAATAAAAATAAAAAAAAAAAAAAAAAACATACGCGTCGAATTGAGAACCTCCTCTTTTTTTGAAGTCGGTTAATAAACTAGCATTTCCATGTCTACGAATAGGTGATTGTAGTGGGGTGAGTGTAGTACTCGTACCTAACATCATGAGAACTACATATAAGTGCACCGGTGTTTTTGTATATGTTTTATGCATTATAATTTCTCCCGCGAACAGCAAAGCGCCATTGAGATTAGCTACTATGGCAGAAATTCAGCAGAAAAACATACTATATCTACACTTTAAGAAAGCATTTTTGTCTATATCTGCCTGTCACCTTTTTTACACAGCACAACTGCTCCACCGATCTTGACCAAATTTGGTAATGCAATAATTTGGATAGCTTGCATTTTGGAGACGATATCTCCATGATGAAGATTAAAATTCAAATCCAAAAATATAATTTTTTTCATGTTGTCCAACCCAAGTTGGAAAAACCAAACCCAACATGAAAAAAAGAGCCCCAAGGCTCTTATGTCAAGTCAGGACTCCGCCAATAAAATCCCGAAGCAGACGAAGTCTGAGCCATCAGCTAGACCAACATAAAAGTAAGTATCAAAAACAATGAAGCAAAAAAAAAATAAAGGTCCCAATATAGCAGGAATGCGACTGAAACTAGAACGACTTGGCACAGTTTTGTTCCTCATTTTTGATCACGCCCCAGATTTGCGGAAAGCTTTTTATGTTTCGCCTGC
This sequence comes from Hipparchia sbordonii, assembly GCA_038048805.1. Taxonomy (NCBI): domain Eukaryota; kingdom Metazoa; phylum Arthropoda; class Insecta; order Lepidoptera; family Nymphalidae; genus Hipparchia; species Hipparchia sbordonii. The sequence continues at coordinate 5,154,361 of CM076113.1, forward strand.
GGCGGTCGCATGTTCCCGATATTGGTACAAGACATGCTCTGTTCTTATATTACCAGGGGGTCGGCTTATGCAGAGTGGAAACGATAAGTATGGCCAAGAATGAACAGGCCATAAACTGTTTATTCTCGACGGGAAAGCGCAGTGTTGGCAGCCACCCCATTAGGTGGACCGACGGCATCAGACGAGTTGCAGGGACCTACTAGATACAGACGGCGCAAGAACGAGTCCATACAAGAGACGTATGTCCAGCTGTGAACGTCTAACAGTTGATAAAGAAGGTGTCAGCCAAGTTTATTCGACAGCACTTTGTAAAAGTTTATTTGAATACAAATATTCTATTCTATTGAAACATTGTTAACTATCCAACGTCTGTTATTCTGCGTCGAGTAAGGGTTTTTTAAAATTCCGTATGAACTCTTTGATTTTCAAGGATAATATTGGCTTGATTATTTCTTGTGAAAGAAATAGGGTATAAATGCTTAATTCGGCATTCCTAACCAGTGCTAGATTCATTTGACGATTCTTTTTCGATTTGAATAAAAAAATATTCTATTCTTTTCTATTCTATTCACTAGGCTTTGAGTATATTTATTTGCTTACTCAAAGTACTTAGGATTTGTAGATGATGCCGACTACTAAATACAATTTTTTTTTAAAGTGAATGTTTAGATGTTAAGATGTTTGTTACTTTTTCATGTCAACGACTGAACTGTTTTAGCTAAGGAATAATGAGATTATGCTCTGAATTTACACACAGGTTATATTTTATCTCGATAAATTAAAAAGCTCCCGCGGGAATCTAAACTTTAATCCACGCGGTCGAATTCACGGATATCATCCTATGCAATAGCCATCTAGTGCATCATCTGAACTCTCTTCAAATTTGATCGCGCGTTGACGCGCGTTAACGCGCGTTACATGTGAACATAGCCTTATTGTATTTAAAGAAGTTATTTATCCAGAAACAAAGAAGCAAAGGATATAGAGGATCCAATTTCGTAGGAATTCGACAGAAACGGGAGCAAGTTGGTACAGTTTTGCGTCTTGTTTTTGATTACGCCCCAGTTTTTCGGAGAGCTTTTTTGTTACGCCCGTGGCAATGACTGGCTGGGGCATGTTCCCAATATTGTTACAAGACGAGTTCCATTTCGACATATTGTTCAAAGCCTAATAGCTCTGGATGAATGGTAGAAACACATTTATGACACGAGTCGAGGCATATTTGTACTGTGCACACTGCACATTTAAGCTGGCCTCATTGCATCACTTTTTTTTATATTCAAAGACAAGATAGTCACTGACTGCGATCTCACCTGATGATAAGTGACGATGCAGACTAAAATGGTAGCGGGCTAACTTGGAAGGGGTATGGCAGTGTAGATTCAACCTATAGAATCGGTTTCTACACGCCATTGTGCCTGAACGCTAAATCCTTTGGCAGCACGTCTTTGACGGTAGGGTGGTATCTAGCCACGGCCAAAGCCCAGACAGACCAGACCAGAGACAATAGAGTATATGTATATTTGTATATGTATATTACTGAATAAATTTATTTTCTTTCTTTCTTATACCTTGTACAGTCTGAAAATATAATTTCGAAGTTGTCATCGATGGGAATCAAACCTGAGATCTCCCACTTTAAGACCGCTGGTTTTAGATAAAAGACGAGTACCGTAGTTTATCTAAAACCAGCGTACTTAGTAGTAAAGTTACGAAATTGTTGTACTAGTAACCTTTCATTGGATTTTCTAGATAAAGAATGCAGTGATTAAGTCATAGAGACACAAACCTTGTAAGGAAATATTGCATCACAGATTTTCTTCGTTTCATAATCAAAAAGAAAAGCAATAGTCCAAGAGCTAGTGATCTAGATTCTACATAGTATAGGTAACTTATTATTATGCATGCATATATAAAGTGGGTAGTATAACAAGGATAGCCACACATTATTGTTATCCTCTTTCAGAAGTTCTCGACGCAAGACTACTAAGAAAAAACCAAGAAACGTTCATCAAAATGTCCTAAAGATCTTAATTGATAGGAAGTAAAAACACCTTAAGAAAACGTTATGTTGCAATTTCAATATGACAAAACTGACCAAAAAGCTCAATAACTTGCTTCTTTATTTCGAATACTTTTTGAGCATGATAAGTCAATGTCCTCGACAAAAAGTTGATTCAGGCGGAAATATACACATATTTAAATGACTAGCTTTTTCCCGCGACTTTGCACACGCTGAGTTCGATTTTCAAACTCCTAATTTACCCCCTTAGGGGTTTAATTTTCAAAAATCCTTTCTTAGCGGATGCCTACGTCATAATAGCTATCTGTGTGTCAAATGTAAGTTCGATCCGTCCAGTGATTTGAGCTGTGCGTTGATAAGCCAGTCAATCAGTCAGTCACCTTTATCTTTTATATATTTTATGACTAGCTCTTAGACTATAGCTATAGAATAACCACTTCAAGTGTCAAGATTCCATTTATATTCGCCGGCTAATGTTTTATGGCGCTGTCTTATGAGCCGGCCGAGTAACGACTTAGGATGTTTATACGAGGGCGTCTCAAAACGAGGTCATGTGAACATCCTTATTTTGCGACTATGCATGCAATGCTCGCTGCTCCGCAAAATAGGCCGATGCACAGAATGCCGGAAAAAAACCCGCGATAGATGAAATAAAACATACCCGAAACCTCGTGTGAAACGCGACAGATGCTAGCGTGTAGGAGTGTACTAAGCGCCAAATAGGTACCTACATCATGTTTTCTAATAACTCGTAAGATATTCATTTAAAAACACATGTCTGGTCCATCTCTTGGTAATATGTATAGGAATTTTATACAAAAAATGAACTTGAATAAATTGAAAATAAATGCAAATTGGTTAAAGACGCGGTTAAACGGCGCGCTATAACACGAGCCGAGCCTAGATCGGCTCGTGGCTCGGCGCGCCACGCGCCGTGTAAACAACTACGCTCGGCGCGGCTCGGCAAACTTTGCCCGATCCATCACTTGTCGGTTTTTTCGACACGGATCAAAGGCGCGCGCGCCATCTAGGCTCGGCTCGTGTTAATACGCGCCGTCTAAACAGATGGCACAGAGCGCGCGACGAACGAATGCCGCTGATGCCGCATCTCCACGGACGGCTCGGCTCGCGTAGGATCGTGCTACCCCGCGTCGTTTAAACGAGCAGGCTTGCGTCCGCATTAAGCCGAGCCGCGCCTACACGGATGGTGCGGCGCGGCGCGGCTCGTGTTATAGCGCGCCGTTTAATCGCACCATAAGAATTAGACCTAGCTTCGCGTTTTTTTTTTTGTCGAACTTTCATTATTATTTTACGTTTTTACTGGCTGTGTGTGGACTGAAAACTGAAAGGTCGACGGTTTGATCCCCACCTCCTAAGAAAAGCTTTCCCCTTATTTGGAGGGGAGAGAAGAATGTGAGTCAAGGTCAGCTTAGGTCATATTCTTCAAAAAAACCATGTTTAATCGGATTTATACAATCTCCAAACTTAACTAAACTGAATAGACTTAAAGTATAGCTATCCTTTTTACGATGCCCTCAGCGGAAATGGATAGATAGCATTATATTAATAACTAGAAGCCCGCGCCGACTTCATCCGGGTTGAAAAATTAAATATTTGTTTTTACGGGACTGATAGCATTGAGAGCTTCTTATAGGACACGATTGTAAATAAGATCACCACAGGAACTACAGGAATTTCCCGCGCCGCCGATACCTACCAACGTGCACCGCCCGCCCCGCGCCGACCGGCACCATTTTATTATTTTGTCGCGCGAAAATATTCATTTTCCGATAACTCCTAAGATATTAATTTAAATTGTATAGTGTAAAGGGCAAATATGTTCTAAATTAAATACTTACGATAATAAACATATTTATTTAGATATAGATTGACATCACATCGGTTAAAGAAGCTTCAAAAATAATTCATTATTTTTAATCAAAATTTGAAAGATAGAAATGGTTACTGTAAGTTATCCTTAGAATATAGACATATGCTATCCCGGACTTTTTTTTAGAACTCTTTAAGAGGAACAATTCACCCACACATCATTTTCATCCAATAACAGTATATGACCCAGCGCACGCCTTGAAAACGTTTAAGAGTCAAAAAAAAATTCCGACTTCTTTAACAAAGCACATAATATCTAACCATAATACATTTATTAACATAATTATAGCCTATAACCATCTGGAATAATGTACCTTTGAAATGGTAAAAGAATTATTGTAATAATGGTGGCGGTGGTTCCAAAGTTTGCTCCGGACATACATACAAACTCACAAAATTCGCGCTCTCTCTTTATTATAATAGTATAGATAGTATAGACTAATAGAAAAGTTTCATGGTATTGATAATATGATACTGTGTGGGATGATCGGATCTAAGAAAGATCGATTCTCCGTTCATATTCGCTTCATCTAGATGGACTGATGACATCACGAAGTTTATAGTGATAACTTGGAGGAGATCAGCTCATTATCGAGAGGAATGGCGTGCACATAAGGAGGCCTAGCTAAGAAAAGGCTTACCTAAATTAAGAAAAAAGACGTGTGGCACTCGGGGACTGCCGCGGTAAAGCTATTGCATAGCATTTTTTTTTTCAACGCCATCTAGCGGTGAGAGGAGTCCCGTGTCAGGTTATTCTCGTTACGGAATTTCGGGATTCGGTCTCCACGCTCAAGGCCCGCGATAGAAGCTACACCTCTATCACGAGGTGAAAAGAATAAATATGGACGTGCGTTGAAATAATTATTCTAAAATTGTTCAGAATTATAATGCTCAAGTGCCAGCGGAAGTTAAACATTTACCTCCTGCCTCCAAAGTCACCCAAGCGGCCACAACTCCGAAACAATTTCTATAATTTATTTACTATATTACATTTATTGCTGAATAGAATCTTATATTTCTATATCGTCCAACTACACAAAGTCCAAAATCACCAGCAAATCATTGCTATACATTGGTCCAAAGTTTCCCTTAGTTTGAAACACAATTTGCGTAGTAGTGGCTTATTGACTTGGGAAATGTCGCAGTTAAATAGCTTATGTTTCAACTTCCTCCCTATCGAGTACCTATTGATCGAGTATCTATTGTAGGAAAAAGGGTCTAGCCGGTTAAGCATGGGAAAGCTGCACCAGCGTGTAATGAAGAGTTCTTACCCTGTGATTATTGTACTCTATCTAAAACATCTTTATGCTTAATTTCAGACTTCTACCCCTGATAGTTAGGGAGTAATCGGGGTGGCAACCCTTATCGTTAAATTTGATTTTTTCCGAAACTATTGGAGGTATCTTAATGAAACTGAAACTGTATATATATGTCTATGAGTTACATATTATATAATTATTTCAGAATTTTCCCATATTGAAAAATGGTAAAAAACGAGAAGTAAAATTTTTGGGGGTGATTTTTTATACTAATCCGCGAAGTGAACAGGTTGAAAAAAAGTACAGTTGTTTTGTTTATTAGTTAGCTATTATATGTAAAAATTGCAAAAATATCGAATTGGTGGGATATAGTGAAAAAAATTAAATTCATAATATATTCAATCAATCAATCGTTCAGTGCAATCAGAATCAATTAATTAATATCTGTTCAATGCTTAATTTTTTTATTTAATTTTTATTATTTATTAGTTATTTTAATTTTTTAATGTATTTAAATTTTTTTATAATTTAATTTTTTATTTTAATTTTTTTTTATTTTTTTTTTTAATTTTTTTTTATTACATATATGAATAAGAATTGTTTAGAATCAAAGCTTAATTAATCCTCGTCACTATTTCCTTCAATAGTTGTTACAACAGTATCATCAAATATGGAGGTCAATATTTCAGCTGGCTTTAAAATTTTTGATTTACATCGGCCATGTGATAAATAATAAATAACTGCTGCAATATGAGCACAACAGCCCACGGTCCTATTGCCATTTGCGCAATCGCACAAATAATTTTGAATACTTTTATAACCATTTTGGTTTGCTTTATATTCAATGTTGCTACATTATAATATGTCTGTGTATAACGTTGTGTAATAAATGATATTCTTGCCCAATATTGCCATGTATAGACTCCAAATAAATACTTTTATAACCAAAAATGGTGTTATAAAAGTATTCAAAATTATGTGTGCGATTGCGCAAATGGCAATAGGACCGTGGGCTGTTGTGCTCATATTGCAGCAGTTATTTATTATTTATCACATGGCCGATGTAAATCAAAAATTTTAAAGCCAGCTGAAATATTGACCTCCATATTTGATGATACTGTTGTAACAACTATTGAAGGAAATAGTGACGAGGATTAATTAAGCTTTGATTCTACACAATTCTTATTCATATATGTAATTTAAAAAAAAATTAGAAAAATTAAAAAAAAAAATAAAAAAAAATAAAAAAAAAATTAAATTATAAAAAATTTAAATACATTAAAAAATTAAAATAACTAATAAATAATAAAAATTAAATAAAAAAATTAAGCATTGAACAGATATTAGTTAATTGATTCTGATTGCACTGAACGATTGATTGATTGAATATATTAAGAATTTAATTTTTTTCACTATATCCCACCAATTCGATATTTTTGCAATTTTTACATATAATAGCTAACTAATAAACAAAACAACTGTACTTTTTTTCAACCTGTTCACTTCGCGGATTAGTATAAAAAATCACCCCCAAAAATTTTACTTCTCATTTTTTACCATTTTTCAAAATTGGAAAATTCTGAAATAATTATATAATATGTAACTCATAGACATATATATACAGTTTCAGTTTCATTAAGATACCTCCAATAGTTTCGGAAAAAATCAAATTTAACGATAAGGGTTGCCACCCCGATTACTCCCTAACTATCAGGGGTAGAAGTCTGAAATTAAGCATAAAGATGTTTTAGATAGAGTACAATAATCACAGGGTAAGAACTCTTCATTACACGCTGGTGCAGCTTTCCCATGCTTAACCGGCTAGACCCTTTGCGAATATTGTTGGTCATAGAAATTATTTAATTTAACTAATCCTCCTCATGGTTTATTGTATAGTTCTTTCATTTCACGAGGGCTCGTGGCTCATGGTTGTGTGTGTGTGTTTTGTAACTGTATAAGTGTGAGCGCTCCCACCTAGGCTACTGACAGGCACGCACACTTACGCAATGTGCATATAAACGACGTAACCACAAGTAAAGCGCCCGTACCTTCGTGAGATATACGTACTATACCTACATGTTTAGTAAAATGGGACTTGAAACATGGGTCGATTTCACCAACTTATTTTAAGTCTTATCCGAGCTTAAATTTGAACTTTATTCGCCCGCCCAATTTATTCCTCGGTTAAAAGTAACTCGACGTTAGTGTAATCGGCACTTAGTACCGCATTTCTTGAGTAAATCTGTCATATAGTATGAAGATGACAAATCATGAATTTATCCCAAAGTTAATTGGCAAATTACATACCAGATTTACACAATGACCTGATAAGCCAGTGGATTTAATATTTCGCACCTTCCAGCTTGTCCTCGTATTGTTATTTTAACTTATGTAAAATTGAATTCAACGTTTCTGATAAGAACCGCTAAGGTGTGAAACACGCTTCCAGCATCCGTGTTTCCTGCCACCAATAATTTGAGTGCCTTCAAGGCAAGAGTGAATAGGCATGTTCTAGGCAAGCGCGCTCCAACTTAAACTTCATCAGTACTATGCAGTATGGATTGTCGCTAAGCGCAAACGTATTTCGAAAAAAAATATTTACTGTTTATTTTTCGCTCTGTACAGTGACGTCACCAGTGCAGATCTCATATTATGGGCCACTCGCACTACTACAACATTGTGTAACTACACAAAGCTCAAAATCACCGATCGAAGTTAGCAAATCATTTCATTAGGTACACTGGTCCAAAGTTTCTCCTTGCTTGAAACACAATTTGCGTAGCGGCAGCGTTACCGGCTTATTTATTGACTTGGAAGACGTCGCAGTTATAGCTCCTATTTCCACTTCCTCCTTACGAAGAATGTTCAAAGGGAATACTGAACTATGTTCTTCATAGAAATGATGCACAGCTATTACGAGTAGGTATATTATGTGACTATGTATTCAATAACATAAAACCAGTCCAATGTCTCATATTATTTAACTAAGCATAGTTTTTATGTCTCTCTATATATCTTATGGATTTGAATAAAGTTAGTTAAAGCTCTGATGAAGTTTGATTTGATTATAATTATAATTTTGTTACAATTTTTAACATAGTCTATGTTTTCAGTGATTATTTTTGTCTTAAGCTGAAATCTATAGACCGCTCTCTCACTCTGTTTGGGCTCAAGACAGAGTTAAAACGAGACAGATTTATGTCAGACCATATTTGTGTCTCGTTTTAACTCTATCTTAAATCAGAGCACGATCTCAGCATTAGTTTTCATAATTTTGATACTGTAATATACTCAGATTATAATGAGGCTGACATATAAGCTATAAAAGCTACTAAATAAAAATAATATTCTTTGAATGTAATGCCTGTGACTCACAGACGGATAGACAGACGGACTGGACGAAACTATAAGTTCCCTGCCTGTTTTAACTTCAGAAGGGTACAAATCTTCCCGTACGGGCCGGTTGGAGGGGACAAATCCGTTACGTACGCTGTAGTTGCTGGGACCTTAAAAATACGTGCGATCACAGGTGACGCTGCCTGACTGACCTGAGAAGGGATTACAATAATAAGCCGCTCAGGACATGGCTTCAAAGCGAGGACTTACGGACCTCTTACTGGGTTTATGAGGTTCGTATAAAACCTTCGTAATATAGAGGTTTTATAATACACATATTTTATGACCGAGTAACATTAAGGCTGTGTAATGACTGATATACGGATTTGGGGTAGTCTATGGCAAAGTAGAACGGTTTTATGTTACACTAGCTTTTGCCCGCGGCTTTGTTCACGTTAAGTTCGATTTTTTAATCCCCTATTTCACCCCCTTAGGGGTTTAATTTTCAAAAATCCGTTCTTAGCGGATCTTACGTAATGCCAAAACGTATGCCAAATTTCAGCCCAATTCGTCCAGTGGTTTGAACTGTGCCTTGATAGATAAGTCAGTCTGTCACCTTTTCCTTTTATATATTTACTAGATGATATCTGCAACTTCGGTCGCGTGGATTGAGGTTTTTTATCCCGCGGGAACTCTCTTATTTCCCGGGATAAAAGCCTATGCGCTATTCCAGACTATAATCTATCTCTGTGCCAAATCGGTTCAGTCGTTGCAACGTGATTGAGTAACAAACATACAAACTTTCGCATTTATAATATTAATAGGATAGGATAAGACTAGCATTAAGTATAAGATTTTATATAAAAAATTAATAACAACCTTCGCTAATCGTTACTAATATTATAAATGCGTAAGTATGTTTGGTAGTAGGTCCTTCAATCACACAACAACGGAGCTTGAGATCGACATGGTTGACGTGAAGAGTGACTTAGGCTAAGTTTATCCCGAAAAACCAGAGAGTTACCGCAGAATTTGTAAAACCTAACTCCACGCGGACGAAGTCACGGGCAAAAGCTATCACAATATAATATTGTGTCCCCCGTTGCTTTCACTGTGACTATACTCGGACTTATAATTCGATTCCACATTTGACATTAGCTACTGTCATTTTGTAAAATAATGATACCACATATAATAGTGTAGTGATGAACACAAAAATCGATAAACAATCGCGATTTATGTTTATGTAATCATAATATTGGTGTGCCAATTAAAGACTAAATTATTGATTTTTATTTAAATAAATACATAATTATTCATAATAATTATTTATTAATTAGTAACCGCTGCTTTATTTTATAAAAAGTTAATATTTTTGTTTTTTATATTAAAAACAAAACTTATAATAAAAGAGCCTATTTATCCCATGTTGTCAAAGAAGAGGAAAAAATGAGTAGGCTAGATATGTTAATTGACAATATCACAGACACATTTATAATAAATGTTACAGAAAGTGACAGCGATAGCGATGACGGCGACGATTTATAAAATAAAATATTACCATAATACATCTATTTGTTTTATTTCTCATGTTCCTTCATTTTCACATTTATTGAACGAGCGAAGCGAAGTTCTCTGAGTCAACTAGGGCGCTTGCCTACTAGACAGAGAAGTGTGTTCGTCTAAATGTCTGTCAGAGCCCTATAACTTCTGAATTACTGAACGTAATTACTTCAAATTTAAATATAATATGTAAACTGATGGCCTTCAGCCGAACATTGTATAAAAAAATATAAAAAGCTTTATTTCAGGGGGGCTCTCATAGAAGCGTATTTGAAGTAAAATCTTGTTTGTTGCTCTACATAGACTTGCGATATATCTTTTTAAAGACGACTTTGAACAGAGTACAAAAATATATTTTTTTTAATTTTTCCCTAAAAATTGACCAAATGGGGGGGTTTCAAAGTGGAGATTTTAATTTGAGCCATATGTCAAGAATTACTGAATATTAGAATCTGAAACTTTGTTGAAAATTCAGTTATATCTTGTACTTGAACAACAAATACTAAAATTAGATAAATATTATAAAGAAACGAAATTATTTAACTTTTAAGTGGAGATTTAATTTGAGCCATATGTCAAAAAGTATTGTATATTAGAACCTGAAACTTTGTTGAAAATTCAGTTATATCCTGTACTTGAACAACAAATACTAAAATTAGATAAATATTATAAAGAAACGAAATTATTTAATTTTTAATGCTAATAGCTTCACAACAATGCTAATAGATGGCGCTGTATCAGTTTTGCGTCAACTATTATTATTTTTTATTGCGTCTAATGTTAAAAGTTAATTATTACAATATATAATTAAAACTATCTTTTGGGAATTATGGGATACCGCGAGGTCTCAGTTCGGGGCGAACCACTAGTTTATTTATTTCACACACAATTATTAAAGAAAACTCTCAGATCCTTAATAAAATTAATCGTCATAACTAAATTATCCGATCAGAAATATTTAATTTCCTGATATAGTACTTAGTTTCTATTAAAGTAGTAGTTGTTTAGATATACTACTATAAACGAGAGAAATCGATCCGGAAATATTCCATTTCCGTATCGAATAATTTCGCAACGTCACTATTTAGTACTTGTCATTACGTTGCAACACTGAAATTGTCAAATCTGGAATCGAATTAAAATTCCGACTATAGATCACAAATCATCCTGACACGTGTCAAGTTATAGCCAAACATTTATCTATCGTACGTTTCCACAGTTCTCTACCGCCATATTGCATTGATAGATAGTCGATATTTGAAATCGATTTCAAATAATCATAAGTAATATGATAAATAGAATGTATTGAGGATAGGTATGTTCTGAGGATAAATATTCGAAATACTTGCGTAGACGATTTTGTCATCTGGAACTTAATGTATACTTTTCCTTGCAGGTAACTCCTGTTTTGTAAGGAATAAAAGTGTTCAAATAAAATTTTGAACAAGCGTAGAGACCGAATCCAGAAATTCCGTAACGAAAATAACCTGACACGGGACTCCTCTACGGTGAGCCGCTAGATGGTGTTGATAAAAAATGCTATGCAATAGCTTTACCGCGGCAGTCCGCGAGTGCCACACGTCTTTTTTTTTAGTGAGCAAACGAGCAGGCGAGTCACCTGATGTTAAGTGATTTTTGGCAGCAAGTTGGCCTACATGTAATAAATTAATAAATAATTTTGAGTTATGAGTTTTTAAAAGGAACGGAGAGTAGTACCTTTGTTTACGTAGACTATTGTACACTATAGTATCTCCTGCATAGTGCACAAGATTAGCGGTCGTAACTGAAACTCGGTCGGAAGGGCATTATTTATTTCTAGTTAATGTAGCAATGGTCGGCGTATTGTAACTAGAACTAAAAGTAAATATGTCAGAGTGTTATTAATGCCTCCCATAAAGCCACTTTCTATTACATAAATGACTTCAGGGCCACGCCGTCATATTGACGTTAATACAAAATAAAAGACACGGAAAGGCTGACTTCGTCCCCGGGGAGCCCAACTTGAGTGTTTACCTCAAGTTTGTTATGATCTGTTTACTACTTAGTATATTACTTACGAGTGTGTTGCTAGTAATGTACCGTCAAGTGTTTATTAAGTAAGCATCGTTCATTTAATGCAACTCTGTTTGATCTCCAAAATCCCCAATTTTTTCAAAAAATTATCTAACTTTTCAAAATCCTAGTTATTTATTTTATAGGTCTTCTGTGACTTTACTTTTCAATAGAAAAGCAGTGATAGCCTAGTTGTTAGGATTGCGGTCTCGTTTTGGGATGTCACAGGTTCCCAACGCAAGATCGTGGATGATTGCTCAAAACACCACCTTTTTATACATTGGAGTGGAATATACCACAGACAGTAATTATGATTTCAAAAGAGATTAAAATTACATTCAAAAGCCGAAATCGTATTCTAGCTCTATGTGGCTCTATAAAAATGCTTGTGAGCGATATCCAAACCAAACTACTTTAACAAACACAGAATTATAAAACACGACCAGTATTCGCCAGTTTCCAGCTACAAAAGTCCACCGGGAGAGGTTTTTACCTCAAATTAATGAAATAACCACTCAAAGGGATTCATAAATGGATGAATATCATAAAGATTTCCAGAATAAACAGCCGGAATGAGCCTGAAAACTAAAATCAAGTATGCACCTTCAACTAGACAAGCAGAATCGTGAATGAGTGCAATCAGACGTATTTCCCTTGGGGGGCACTACACTTCCATTCTGATACGATACGCTTTGTCTCGTTTGCTCTATTGATATAGTAATGATTGGGATTGTATAAAAGGACATTTTTTATATGGAATTGTATATGAAAGCTGGGCTGGCTCAGTGGTATTTTTAACCTTTTTATAGTTCTCTAATCGCTTATGACCGCAGAATGAACATAATGTACCTATAGGTACGGTTTCCAATACGGGAAGAAGATCTGGTCACGTAGAAAAACATAGTACAACACAGTTCTCAAAATCACTTAGCGGATGTTGGACACTCACTTAAGTAAATCTGTCGGCGCTCTGGCTGGGTTATACACTTAGGGTTGATGCGGAGAGAAAATGAAACGCGTGTTCGTAACTCTATGCGTGTTACCGTGAGTATATTGCGAGTCTATCCTTAACAATCCAAAGTCGAGGCTTATAAACAAAATTGTACAATGAGTTGAGGAGTAGGGGAACATGGGAATAACTTAAAAAATAAACGTTACTGGCTAACAATAAAAAAGAAAGCTTTAGTGCCTAGTTCCTACTTAATACAATACGTTACAATTTTTACAATAGAAGCAATACTAATTTACGTTAACAAAATTACTTGCGCAATGGATCTAAAGATTCGTTAACTGCATACTAATACCAATGGCAATAATTTGTACAAAAGATCTAAGGTTCGTCCACTAACGGGATCTATCCCTAACTGTACACTAAATGATTTCCTGTCCCATGCACGTGGCACTGAACGAAGTCGCCACAGGTAAAAAAAAAAAAAAAAAAAAAAAAAAAAAAAAAAAAAAAAAAAAAAAAAAAAAAAAAAAAAAAAAAAAAAAAAAAAAAAAGGTACCTGTGGCGACTTCGTTCAGTGCCACGTGCATGGGACAGGAAATCATTTAGTGTACAGTTAGGGATAGATCCCGTTAGTGGACGAACCTTAGATCTTTTGTACAAATTATTGCCATTGGTATTAGTATGCAGTTAACGAATCTTTAGATCCATTGCGCAAGTAATTTTGTTAACGTAAATTAGTATTGCTTCTATTGTAAAAATTGTAACGTATTGTATTAAGTAGGAACTAGGCACTAAAGCTTTCTTTTTTATTGTTAGCCAGTAACGTTTATTTTTTAAGTTATTCCCATGTTCCCCTACTCCTCAACTCATTGTACAATTTTGTTTATAAGCCTCGACTTTGGATTGTTAAGGATAGACTCGCAATATACTCACGGTAACACGCATAGAGTTACGAACACGCGTTTCATTTTCTCTCCGCATCAACCCTAAGTGTATAACCCAGCCAGAGCGCCGACATTAAACGATAAAAAAGATCACGTCGGGGTCACCAATGTCGGCGCTCTGGCTGGGTTATACACTTAGGGTTGATGCGGAGAGAAAATGAAACGCGTGTTCGTAACTCTATGCGTGTTACCGTGAGTATATTGCGAGTCTATCCTTAACAATCCAAAGTCGAGGCTTATAAACAAAATTGTACAATGAGTTGAGGAGTAGGGGAACATGGGAATAACTTAAAAAATAAACGTTACTGGCTAACAATAAAAAAGAAAGCTTTAGTGCCTAGTTCCTACTTAATACAATACGTTACAATTTTTACAATAGAAGCAATACTAATTTACGTTAACAAAATTACTTGCGCAATGGATCTAAAGATTCGTTAACTGCATACTAATACCAATGGCAATAATTTGTACAAAAGATCTAAGGTTCGTCCACTAACGGGATCTATCCCTAACTGTACACTAAATGATTTCCTGTCCCATGCACGTGGCACTGAACGAAGTCGCCACAAATCTTATTCTGAGATCTATAGAGCGTGTTCTGACTTAGCTCGGGCTTAAGATAGAGTTAAATTCGAGACTCAAATATGCTCTGACATAAATCGGTCTCGTTTAAACTCTGTCTTGAGTCTGAGCAGAGTGAGAGTGCGGTCTGTAGATTACAGCCTGAGGTTTCCTATTAGTCCTATAGTTAGGGAATATGTTTTGTTATATTACAAGCGACGTCGTTACTGACGAGTGACGACACGCATTGTTAGAAGAATTTATTCTTCAGTCACTGAAGGATTTTGGACACGTAACTAACTAATATATAGCGCTTTGTAGATAAACTTTGGTACACTTAACTTGCCATTGGTCTTTAAGCACTGAGGGATTTTAGACGAAAAGACGTCACGGAGTTTCTTTCTCAGTCCACTTACACACAAATAATTCAACGCCTTATGGACAAACCTTGGCACACTAACGCACTAAAACAATGTAACTGGGTAATAGTAAAATGGCAATGAAGCGTGGCACGAAATCCGGGGCATCCCCAGAGGCTTTGGCAATAAAATATCGATCACG
Organism: Hipparchia sbordonii; assembly: GCA_038048805.1. Classification (NCBI taxonomy): domain Eukaryota; kingdom Metazoa; phylum Arthropoda; class Insecta; order Lepidoptera; family Nymphalidae; genus Hipparchia; species Hipparchia sbordonii. The sequence continues at coordinate 5,169,502 of CM076113.1, forward strand.
TTTCAATTGCCGTGATTACTGCGTACAAGTAATTGCATTGCGAGTAGTTACATTTGGCATTCTAGAAGCGTTTGTCCGATAGTATTAACGTGTGAGTTGCGCGTGATGACGTCATCCCTACCGAAACTCGGCCGCAGCGGCTAATCTCAGCGGAGGTGAAGACCAGCTAACTACACAGGACATATTACAGTGCACAAGAGTGTGCGCAACATGGCTGAACTTTCTATTGGTTCACTCTCATAATCCAATGGGATACTTACATGATAATCTGACACGACTGGAAAGAGATCAAGCCCAGATGCGACGGTTTTACGTGATCCCAGAAGCTCGTGGGTGATTTAAAAGGAAACCAACTAACATCCCTACAGTTAAGATAATGCTGTGCAAAATAATAACGCACCGATTTTTATAGCGACCACTCCTTTGCCAATCGATATTGACACAATATAATATTATATAAACAATTAGGTAGATACAGAAAAAATAAAATATTTTTAATATAAAATATTAACGTCATATTTCACAGATATAACTTTAAGTACTAATTTAACATTACGGCTTTACCAGTTTATTAATTAAGTAGGTTAAGAAGCCGCTCCTAAACCAATCGATAACGTCACACAAAAAGTGTTCTTATTCTATTTTTAAAAATAAATATTAAACATTTACCAGTAATTAACATATAATAGACGTAATATTACCAGTTTAATACACAATAACCACACCTGCGAATAACCAAATAAGCAAAACTGATACAGTAGTATTGTAAAATCCGATTAGGTATTATGCGCATATTCTAGTTAAGCAAGTCAAGTGACCACATGTACTTATTTACATGTAATACATGCACTTGGAGATGTTATAAAACCACTTGTGCGCTTCATCAGAATCTCTAAATAAACCAAAATGTAAAGACCTCTCAATTTCACGTAACGTCATACAAGACAAAGTTCAAGATGGTCAGATTTAAAATGTTACGTAATGTCAAGTGACAATAGTGAATTATAGTGCAATAGTAGGAAGTAAATACCTACGTAAAGTAACATTGAAATCGATAAAAAATTATCATTCCAAACATAATAGTAGGTATGTTCTTTAACAGAGGACTAAAAATATAAAATATGGTTTATAACAGTGTTTTATCTCGAAAAAGTAGCACTTTTAATTACCTACTAGAATGTAGAAAAAAATCTCACATTACTACTTCATGCTCTACATTAGCTTAAACTTAAACTATCTAAGATTGTATTAATCCTGTTAATATTATAAATGCGAAAGTTTGAAAGTTGGATGGATGTATGGATGAACGGATGTTACTCAATGACGCCGAAAAGATTGAACCGATTTGGCTGAAATTTGACACAGAGATAGATTATGGTCTAGAATAACACATAGGTTACTTTCTACCTCGGAAAACGAGAGAGTTCCCGCGGGACTTACAAAACCTTAATCCACACGAACGAAGTCACGGGCATCAACTAGTACAGCCTTATAGTTGGTTCTCGACCGTCTGATCCCAGAAACCAAAACGAAAACGAAAAAGCTCACATTAAATCGATCCATTTAGGGCCCATTAGTTGATTGATTTCCTTTAACAGTAATATTATGTATTACACGCGAGGAGCAGGAACCGTGACGCTGCGATGGCGACGCCGACCGCTTGCACAACCCCAGCACATATTAATACGGGCCGCGGACGCATCGGCACACACGCACCGCACACGCCGAAATGATCCGTTTCACTGTGAGTAAATCAATTTATTATCTACTTGCCCGTGATTGCATCTTCGCGGATTAAGAGGAAATTCGGGTGGCCTTTTCTCCATACAACCGCTCTCGCCTGTTTCCTTTGTTTCCCTTTTTGATGAGACGTGATCTTTATAAGCACTAGAACCTAGAACCCTTACAAAATGCTCAAAATTGCCTATTTAGACTGCTATCAACAGAGTAGTATCCCTGCCAGATCAAATCAGAAACGAGGAGATCCGTAGGAGAATTAAAGTCACCGATATAACTCAGCGAGTCGCGAAACTGAAGTGGAAATGGGCGGGGCACATAGTTCGAAGAGCTGATGTTCGATGGGGTCTCAAGGTACTGGAGTGGCGATCCCGCACCGAAAAACGCAGTGTTAACAGCCCCCTCACTGGATGGACTGACGATATCAAACGAGTCGCAGGGAGACGCTGAATAGGGCGTAAGACCGCGACCTATGGAAGTCCTTGCAAGAGACCTTTGTCCAGCAGTGGACGTCTATCGATCGATAAAGAAGAAGTATTTATTCGAATATCTTGCACTCATTAGATGAATATATTTACAGCTAATATGGGCCGCGGTGGTGGTCAGCCAGCTTTGTTTCGCCTCTCCTGTTGCTGACCCGGAACCCTTTGGTTTTGGCCCGAAGACTCAGTGAGTACCTATTATTTTAAACTAGCTTTTACCTGCGACTTTGTCAACGTGAAGTAAGCCCTAGTAAGCCCATGAGAACCCGTTGTTTTGCCGGGATAAAAATAAGTCTATGTCACCCGCCAGGTTCTAAACTATACCAATGTAAAACTGGATTCGTTGCTATGTGCTTGCAAGGACAAACCAACAAAGAACCACACTTTCGCATTTATAACATTACTAGTTAAGCTACGGTAAATTTTTCTGTTCTTGTTCAAGTCATAAAGACGTTTTCACTGCCAAACTTAACTTACATCGATTACAATTAAATAAAAAAAGGAATTTACAATGAAATAATCTGAAAATATTAATGTTTAACCATTAAATAGCGACAGGAATAATTTGAGGCCCATTCCCGACCCTCCTGGGCTAGATGCCTTACAAATTCTAATTACGAATACGTACAAAACCAAGATTCCCTCGGATCCCTTCATAAGAACCTCATTGACTCGTGTATTTATCTATTCACTGTACAAAAATAACACGGTTTATTCAATCGTAAGTACACAAAATTCCAATGAATAAGTGTAATGGAAAAAAGTCAATGATATATATTCAATTTAATTAAACGTAAAGAGCTTTTAGTGATCGAGTGCTCTTAAAGCTTGAAACACACAAAACGAGTGGCGGCAACGTGTTCAACGCGGCTGAGTGGGGTTAGTATAAGATTTAATTTGATTTATCGTATTCGTATTCAATGACATTTGCGTCACAGTAAAATGTACCTTAACTGTATTGAATTAAAATCACAAATTCATTACAAACAATTTTAATTTGGAGCGTATCCGTATACGTAAATGTATAAGAATGTTGCACGAAATTAAGCTCTAATTCAAAACAATTATGGTTCATCTTACTTTGACCGTAATGTAATCGAATACGAATACGAACAATCTTAAATCAAATTAAATCTTCTACTAAGATGTATTACAAGAAACAAATGACCTACCACCTGGCTGAACTCCCGTCATTCTATACAAGATTTGATCATTCTACTATCGCATATAAATTACACATTTTGCGTGTTGAACATTCTGCGCGTATATTCAATGATTGATTTAATAAGGTAATCTCATAAATACTACTGCAAGATATCGCAGGAGTTACTTGGTAGTGGATAGTTCACTGTAAGCGTTGTGTATATTCCTGCGAAGCGCTAATCGACATCTCCATTCTAAATGATAAATACATACATTTTAGTTAGTTTTTTTTTTTTGGAAGCATCTATGTTTTGAAGCTCATTCCACACGTTGAAATGAAGTTGCGTAGGGTCGCGCTACGACGCGAGTTGTTTATTTCAGCCTTTATTTTAACTTCGGCTAAAACGAACAATTCAAACAAAATCATGAATTTCAAATGAAGCAAAAGTTTAAAACTCATCCAGTTTCGATTTCGAATGTTCCGTCAAAATTATGAAAGGTTACTTGCGAGTATTTAATGAAACGTTAAACTACTTCGTGTTTTTAGTAAATTAAGACGGAGCAATGTAATTTGGGCTATCGTTTTCTTCATAACCCGTCAATTTTCCCACTTTTTCCTGCGATATGTGTTAATTATAAATAAATAAATCTCTATCAATTAAGGGCTATTTAGCCCAACGGTAGAGGAAAACTGGAACGCAACGCGGTGCGATCCCACCCTGTTGCACAATTGTTGTAACAACTCCTGAAATAAGCTTTCCGCTTATTTGAGGTAAGGAAAATATTAGTAGGTTCAGTTTAATTCTTTAAAAAAAGAAATCTCTACTTATCTTACCATTTTTTACCATTTCAGTGTGAAGATTCACATCCCCCATGAAGTCCACACAGTGCACCATCATCACGTCGAGAAAGTACCAGTGTTCCAACCAGTGCCAGTTGTCAAAGAAGTACCCGTGTTCCACGAGGTTCCGGTCGTCAAACACGTGCCAATACTTAAAACAGTACCTGTACCTATTATCAACACCGTACACGTTGAGAAACCCGTGTTCATACCCGTTAAAGAGCATCTCAGCTTATGGCACTGAGGTCTTATTGATCTAACTGAATCCAATTAATGGATTCATGGTGATTTTACTGGTCACATGGTGCTAGTATTATAGATTATTATTACTTAGGAATTTTTCTCTAGCGAACCTCTTCCAAACGGAATTAAATTCTTATTTTATTATTTACCGATCAATGTTACAGCCCTTAAAACCTTATTTTATAACATTTAACAAAACACAGATAAAGATAATAGTCGCTACAAAATTTTATTGATATTCATCGGTTAAAAAATAAAGTAAGAATAAAACTTCGTTTGTATGGTTCGCACTCTGGACTGCTCAAGTGTGACTTCTCTTAAGCCTGATCACACAACGTGCGTTGTTGCACTGTAAGTCGCCCGTCATACAAAACGCGCGCATACGCGTATGAGTTTTATAATACAAGGAACGGTATTACATGCTTCATTGTAGGTGCTACATATGCTTCATATTATATCAGACAGAAGCGTGACGACAACAACAGCAAGACTATCCTACATTCCTAGTGTGAACTCTTTAATACAGTTCCTTGTAGATACATTATAATTCCTAGTGACTCATTAGGAATGTTCCGATAACGGCACGCTTCCGGCACGCGTTTTGTATGTATAAGGCCTTATTTTTTAAGTTTTTTATCTGTTTTTCCATTTTTTTAGTGCGGACTAAGTCTTGAAAACTGTCCAAAAATTTCATTTTAAAAAGCGGACGCATATAGCGTCTGTTGGAAAAATGTCTACACATTTTTCCAACAGACGCTTGCTTATGAAGTACGATATCAAAGTGAATATTAGACACAATAAGACATTATAAGTTACTTATGTCTTTACCAGAGGCGTAACTATACCGTTAGAGGCCCGTGGCAAATTCATCGGACGGGGCCCTCTCTCCAATATAAAGAAGCTCAAGTTGAGCTTCTTTATATTGGAGAGAGGGCCCCGTCCGATGAATTTGCCACGGGAATATTATAACATTGGTTGAGCTGCTCAACCAATGTTATAATATTTTTACTTTATAATAAATCACTAGGTGAAGTAGGTACATACAAACGCGAATACAATTACTTGATTTTCTAATAACCTTTAATTCAGAGCGTATTGAACTGTATGTCACAATTTTTGTATTAGTACCAAATTTCAAAGATTAAAATTCCTTTTTTCGGGCTTTTTGTTCAGCAAAAGTGTTAATGACATAAGAACCAAAAATGTCATTTTTACGATTGTATTCTGCCACTACTCCACTAGTCCATATACTTGATGCTTAACTACCTGCAATACCAATCCACAACCGATGGTTTCTAAATCGTCACAATTTAGGTGGGCCTTACCAAGCAGCATCGGGATTGAGGAGTTGGTACCTGAAGTTCAATGATGTAGCCCAGTATTAACGACTGCACTGCGCAGTTATGTATTCCATACTTGTTACTCCGAAAATGTTGCGAGCGAAGCGAGCGCGTAATTTTTTATGATTGCGTTACGGCACTTAATAGTCCATTCTTGGCACCTACAACAGCAACGTAAAAGAGACATTTTCGGGAGCGAAGCGAGCGCGAAATTTATGATTGCATTACGGCACTTAGTAGTCTATTCTTGGCACCTATAATAGCAACGTAAAAGCGACAATTTCGCGAGCAAAGCGAGCGCGAAATTTATGATTGCATTACGGCACTTAGTAGTCCATTCTTGGCACCTACAATAGCAACGCAAAAGCGACATTTTCGCGAGCGAAGCGAGCGCGAAATTTTTTATGATTGCATTACGGCACTTAATAGTTCATACTTAGCACCTACAATAGAAATGCAAAAGTGACATTTTCGCGAGCGAAGCGAGCGCTAAAATTTTTATGATTACATTACGGCACTTAGTAGTCCACACTTGGCACCTATAATAGAAACGTAAAAGTGACATTTTCGAGAGCGAAGTGAGCGCGAAATTTTTTATGATTGCATTACGCCATATTTAGTCCTGTACTTTTGACGCTTGAGACCCTGCGCTTGTATGCGCCGCACACCTGGCATCGTAGGTAAAGTCGGCTCTACCAACTATTTAGTTATTGTTTGGGGTACCTATATTCAGTAATTAATCAGATATTTTATAAAATTTTAAAATATGTGTTTATGGACCTAATGACATTTAGGTACATACTTATACAAATATGTATCTTTTTTATTTCTGTAAGTCATAAATAAATATTTTGGACCCAAATTTACCGCCCCTAAAATCTGTTGCCCTAGGCTCCAGTCAACTCAGCCTTTTGGTAAATCCGACACTGTGCGAAACCTTTCTTGTCGAAAAGAATTTAGTTTATATCAATTTTAATTTTGAAAATGATCGCTCGGCACTAGCCGTAATCACAGAAATTTCTATAAATTTTAGGATCATCTTGTGCTTCTGGCCCTCTCTAATCGGGGGCCCCTGCCAGCTGGGGCCCGTGGCATTTTGCCGTCATGCCACCCTGTAGTTACGCCTCTGGTCTTTACTATAGTCTCAAGAAAACTGTGGTATAAAATACAAAATTATGTAAGTATTTATCCACAATCCATATGCGTCAGTTTAAGTGACGATACTTAAAATACCTGCCTACATTTCGAGATTTTTTTTTACCTAATGCTGTGATATTTTCAATCCGCAATACCTACAGGCAATCGATTTGATCATATTATTTCGATTACTGAAAGACTGATTTGTAATATGCAATACTCTATAGTTTAAAAACCTATGATTAATAAAATTTAAATTTCTTGTTTTTAAGTCGTATTATTTCTAAGTTTTATCGAAGTTAATTTTATGTAAACGCGGTAGATATGGGCAATTTTTTAAAATATAACATAATATATTTAAAAAAATTGGAATAATGCAAAAAAATACAGTAAAAGTTACTTACATAAGCAGTAAAAATTAACTTATAATATATAAGCGCTAGATGTGTGAAGAAATTGTAAATACCTTCCGTACAGAAAACCGACAGCGATGTCCTACGCACAGCTCTTAAAATGTTCTTACCTGGAATAAACAATGACACAAATTAAAAACTATAAAAAAAATTACACACGAAAGTTACCAATATTATCGATAATTTTTTCAAGTTTTTATTTAAATATATTAATTAGCTAAGCTGCACTTGATATATATCCTCCTCTCCCCTCCAAATAAACGAAAAACCTTTGTTAGGCTTAGGAGTGGGTACGACAATAGTACAACCATCGAATTTTCAGATTTCGGTTCTTTAAGTTAATTTCCACCATTAGACTTGTACCTACTATTATAATTTTAAATCATCCCCATTTCATTTTCAAAAATTTAAGCGAAAATTATTATTATCTCTCGCATACAAGACGAGAACTTCTCGGGTATTATTATAATAGTTCTAAAACTGCGCTCTAAAAGTTAAGTAGGTAAGGAAAATTCATAAACGAATAGTTTTCTTCGCGAATTTAACAACTCTAAGGTAATAAAAACACAATTTTACACCTGGTGGCCATTAACATGGAATAGTTAAGGAAACTAAAACTCTAACGTTAAAATGGGTAAAATAAGAAGCTGATAGAAAAAAAATGTTTTAAACAATTATTATTATTTACTATATTATATACTTGCATCGGCATTTCTGCATAAATTATTCCCACTACTACACTGGGAGCCATAACCCATCTTTAATTATCACTAGATGATGCCCGCGACTTCGTCCGCGTGGATTAAGGTTTTTTAATTCTCGCGTGATCTCTCTTATTTTCCGGGATAAAAAATAGCCTGTGTTTTAATCCTGGATATGAACTATGACCATTCCAAATTTTAACCAAATCGGTATATTCATTGTGGCGTGAAGTAGTAACAAACATACACACACACACACAAACTTTCGCCTTTATAATATTATAGTGTGATTAGTGTGATTAAATATCATGAGTCAATATAACGCGTATCTACTAACGAAGAGAATGATTTTGACAGTAACCTTTTCAATCTAAGAATACTAAAGTGATTCCTAAGTAATGATTAGTCGAAGTAACTTCATTTGAAAATGGAAATGGGAAAAGTCATTGCAGGCAAGCAGAACATTTCAACTAATATCAATATAACAGAACTAAAATTGTGCTATAAAAGTTTGATTAGTAAAATTCATAAAGTAAACTACCCCCAAGCAATAAATGCGCCATTTTACACCTGCCCCCGTTAACATGGGGCAGTTAACTAAACTAAACCCGACGAATCGTAAACCAGAAACAATAACTAGCTGCTAATAAAATTAATTACAAGTACAATAATTGAAGCCCTTTTTCAGCTTAATTAGGTGGTTTGATGAGGTTAACAGCTGATGAAACTATGCTCAATGTATTGGTCAATTAATAGAGTAAAAACGGGCACATAGACTGTCGATCAAAACATATATTGTTTTAAATCATTTTTAAAACGATTGCGAATTTTATTTCCTGCCACAAAGCAGGCCACCCGTAGATTGCAAAAGGAACAAAAATGGTAACAACACAATTTGTTTTCTTGTACCTAAGAGAAAAGGAGGATTGTAAAGTCAACTAAAATAAGCATAGTTTTCGGGACTCTAGCGAGATCGTGAGTTCAAGTGTAACAGCACGTATGTTAGTTTATGTATAGGACTGAATAATAAAATAACATACACAACGTAATAGAGCAATAAACCAATGGGTCAGCCATGTAATAACGCGATGAAAACAATTTATCCTCAAACAGCGGGGAGAGTGCAGTTCTTGATGGATAGAATAGCAGAGGACGCCCCCCTAGGGAATCACTAGTCACGCGCCTACTGCCAGCGGCGCCATTATTTATTCAGTAACTAATACCTACACACTTGACACACATCACGTTACAACCCACCTTTCGATCGACGTGACAGCGGTATAATATGTACAAAGGCAAGTTTTGTACTTGGAAAATTGATAGTTGATATATCCTTTGTCACAAGTTTCATAAACTGTGAACATTATCTAGCATCTCACACTGTGTTTAGGACCTAAACCCTTCTCAATGTAAGATATGAAAGACTTTATCTAGAAGACTAGACTTTATATAGAAGATTTATTGTCATAGTGCACCACCAAATGCGGATTTTAAGACTTCACATACCTTTGAGAACTCTGATGATAAGAACTCTAACGATAATAAGAAGAACTCTAAAGCAAGAAGGTCTCCTCATGATGTTTTCCTCATTAGCTCAGAATGTACCTACATTAAATAAGAAAAATCAGAGAGACCTTGGAGTTGAACTTCAAATCTCTCGAAAAGGAAGGCAACTTCTTAATCTTTAGGCTAACCGCTAGGTATAAAGGGAGACACCGATATATTAAGAGATCTCGTAGCCTTCCAGTATGCGCAGTTTTAGAACATAAAAATCCTACATAACTTGATATCTCCTCCCCAGGATATCGGGTATCTTGAGAAGATTTCCCCCATTAACAAAAAAAAATGCTTATATTTTACTAGCTTATGGCCGATACTTCGTCCGCGTGGATTTAGTTTTTAAAATCCTGCTGGAATACTTTGATTTTCCGAGATAAAAAGTAGCCTATGTCACTCTCCAGGTCCTCAATGCTACGCAAAAATCAGATCGATCCGTAGCTCTATTGCAGCGTGGGTGAAGGACAAACCAAGAAACAAACACATAATATCAGTAAGATATTGGTAAGATTTCGCGGAGAAGGTACGCTACAGGCCTCAAAGGTTCAACAGAACAACAAAAAGCTAACACGCCGATCATTCGCTGCAATTTGCGATAACGCGCGCAAACAATGAACGCCGCTATTCCGAGCAAACAGCTTTCGCGCCAATGTTTAGGTATTCGTGAAAATGCAACGCTGTTTTACTAAGGCCCGGTTGATTCTAACCATTGATTATCGTGACTACATTCGTTAAAATTAAACAGACGATCAAGTTTGTCAATTTCTTTATTCTTTTCTTTAGATTATTCAACAAGTCGCCAGAGATTATACTTGGAATTATAATTCGATTCCACATTTGACATTAGCTACTGTCATTTTGTAAAATAATGATACCACATATAATAGTGTAGTGATGAACACAAAAATCGATAAACAATCGCGATTTATGTTTATGTAATCATAATATTGGTGTGCCAATTAAAGACTAAATTATTGATTTTTATTTAAATAAATACATAATTATTCATAATTATTATTTATTAATTAGTAACCGCTGCTTTATTTTATAAAAAGTTAATATTTTTGTTTTTTATATTAAAAACAAAACTTATAATAAAAGAGCCTATATATCCCATGTTGTCCAAGAATAGGAAAAAATGAGTAGGCTAGATAATATGTTAATTGACAATATCACAGATACATTTATAATAAATGTTACAGAAAGTGACAGCGATAGAAAGCGATGACGGCGACGATTTATAAAATAAAATATTACCATAATATATTTTCTATTTCTTTTCTTTCTCATGTTCCTTCATGATCACATTTTTTTATTTATTTCACACACAATTATTAAAGAAAACTCTCAGATCCTTAATAAAATTAATCGTCATAACGAAATTATCCGTTCAGAAATATTTAATTTCCTGATATACTTAGTTTCTATTAAAGTAGTAGTTGTTTAGATATACTACTATAAACGAGAGGAATCGATCCGGAAATATTCCATTTCCGTATCGAATAATTTCGCAACGTCACTATTTAGTACTTGTCATAACGTTGCAACACTGAAATTGTCAAATCTGGAATCGAATTAAAATTCCGACTATAGTCCCTAGAGGCTATCTAAATGATAAACTTTAGTTCGGCTATGTTTAGCTAAAATTACACACTTGCAGAGCGTGAGACGTGAAAACCATTTTATTATTATCGTCATCTCTAAACAACTACCATGTAGAGTAGAAATACAAAGATAGTTTGATATGAGAATTCACTGGAGTTCAGATTATAGTTAATTTGTAAGTAGGTCATAAATAACAATTGAGTGAGAGGTGGGTTTTGCGAATCATTTCCGATGAGGCGTGATGAGACGTCACTTCGGAATGCAAGTGGTCGTGTGTGATGGGGAAAATTCGGCTCGCAGACATTTGTGGTAGTGTCATAATTATTGTGATTGATGTTATTGATTAGTGCCTAGTAACTTTATAATAATTGATATTTTGTGAAGTGTTAACGGACAGACGGACGTTGCGGAAGGGGTAAGTCCTAGGATATTGATAGATTTTACAAAATATTATAGTATCGTCTGTAAGCAGCTCAATGATTGAAACTCTTTTTTGTCATTAGCCTGAGAAAACGCCCTTTCTGCCACGGGACAAGGGCTCGGTAATTTGCTGAGAAATTGCCCTGAGGAAACCTATAGCTCGCTGGCTTGCTAGCCTTCCTGGGTATGGTAGGATGCCCGCATATACACCTAAGCGGAAACCCTCCTTCAATAGTAGTTAAATAAATTATCCAACTTAAGGAAAGCAACTGGTGTTATTTTTTCACAAGAAGACATAACAATAGCGCCCAACATGGGGCCTGAACCCATGACCTTGAGATTAAGAGTCTCATGCTCTACCGACTGAGATAGTCGGCCGCGTCGCGTATTATGCGATGACCGCGTTCGGTGTGCATATAAGCCCATCAATGTTCCGTGTGTGAATGTCCAATGTTTCCATGCAAGGTGCGGGGGCAGCGAGATTGGTCGACAGTCACACGCCCGACCTTACGTACCGTTCACTGTATGCAGCACAGTTCTTGTGGTTCTAAGTGCATCTCCAGATCAAGAATGCAAGACACGACTTTGGTGCTAAAATATCAGAACTTTGTGAGATAAGAATATAGAATACTGGGCTTTTCTGTTCACTAGATGATGTGAGAGTGGATATGTTGGGCACCACTGGAGCCGGCAGGGCTCAGAGAAGGAAGCAATGGCTTTACATCTAGCATGGCGGGAACCGCTTCTATACCACAAAGTCCAGAGTACATTTGTAAACGAAGACAATTATCACGCTTACTTGATTAACTGACAGTGCAAATACGTAATAATAATCACTACCCACCACCACATTGGCTCATGCTGGATACCCCATGCTTAGAGACGAAGATGTCTGAAGACGCACCTCTCGATTTGTCATTAAAATCGGAGATGCCGAAAGCTTAAGAGACATCCCGGTACATATGCGATACTTGCCGCCACACTTTCGCCGTGCACGATCGTCTGACCAAACATGTCGCTTCTTGGTGTAGAGACAAGACAGCGGACGTGGTGCGTGCATACGAGTGTGAAATATGTCGCCGACGTTTCGGTCGCTCCGACATGTTGACGCGGCACGCTCGTCTGCACAGTGGTGTCAAAGTGTTTTCCCGATCCGACCACCTGGTGACTCATCAACGGACACATTCAGGTGAGAAGCCATATCGATGTCCGACGTGACCGTATGCTGCATGTCACCGGAATTAACTGACAGTGCAAATACATAATAAACACTGCCCACCACCACATTGGCTCATGCTGGATACCCCTTGCTTAGAGACGGAGACGTCTGAAGACGCACCTCTCGATTTGTCATTAAAATCGGAGACGCCGAAAGCTCAAGAGACATCCCGGTACATTTGCGATACTTGCGGCCAGACTTTCACCGTGCACAATCGTCTGGCCAAACATGTCGCTTCTCGGCATAGAGACAAGACAGCGGACGTGGTGGGTGCGTACGAGTGTGAAATATGTCGCCGACGTTTCGGTCGCTCCGACATGTTGACGCGGCACGCTCGTCTGCACAGTGGTGTCAAACCGTCCTCTTACTCTGCGTGTGGACAAGTGTTTTCCCGACACATACAAGTGAGAAGCCATATCGATGTCCGACGTGTCCGTATTCTGCATGTCGCCGGGACATGATCACCAGGCACATGAGGACTCACAAGGACCGACGCTCATGGAGATTTAAGAATCCTCAACACCGACATAATCGAGAATGAGGTGCGATTCAGACTTATACTTGCGACTTATCGCGGCTCAGCTCAGAGTCCGCCGTTTAAGGTATGCGGCGCCAATCTCCGTGAGCTTAGAGTGAAGACGCTCTTATTGCATCCTTGTCTTGCGGTATTACGCTATCTGACTTTAATACATCACAATGGCGCAATACGATTTAACTGATGAAATTATACTCTTGGTCTTGTGTGGGAGAAGCTTTATGTAGATCGGACTTTCTGCAGAGAAGGGTAGCTAGGTATTAATTGTGTGAAGAATATGCTTTAGTTTCTTCTTGAATGACATCCAAAAGTTTTTGAACTTTATATAATAAAAAATGTACATCATTTTTTATTATATAAAGTTCAAAATTTTTATGAAAAAAAATAATAAATAATAAGCAGTACCTACATAAGGTATTTTTCTGAGAAATGGCCCTAAGGAAACCTATAGCTCGCTGGCTTGTTAGCCTTCCTGGGTGTGGTAGGATGCCCGCATATACACCTAAGCAGAAACCCTCCTGGCGCTCAACAGTAGTTAAATAAATTATCCAACTTAAGGAAAGCAACTGGTGTTCTTTTTTCACAAGAAGACATAACAATGGCGCCCAACGTGGGGCCCGAACCCATGACCTTGAGATTAAGAGTCTCATGCTCTACCGACTGAGCTAGTCGGCCGCGTCGCGTATTGTGCGATGGCCGCGTTCGGTGTGCATATAAGCCCATCAATGTTCCGTGTGTGAATGTCCAGTGTTTCCATGCAAGGTGCGGGGGCGGCGAGAATGGTCGACGGTCGCACGCCTGACCTTACGTACCGTTCACTGTACGCAGCACAGTTCTTGTGGTTCTAAGTGCATCTCCCGATCGAGAATGCAAGACACGACTTTGGTGCTAAAATATCAGAACTTTGTGAGATAAGAATATAGAATACTGGGCTTTTCTGTTCACTGGATGATGTGAGAGTGAGACATGTTGGCCACCAATAGAGCCGGCAGGGCTCAGAGAAGGAAGCAGAGGCTTTACATCTAGCATGGCGGAAACCGCTTCTATACCACAAAGTCCAGAGTATATTTGTAAACGAAGACGATTATCACGCTTACTTGATTAACTGACAGTGCAAATACGTAATAATAATCACTACCCACCACCACATTGGCTCATGCTGGATACCCCTTGCTTAGAGACGGAGATGTCTGAAGATGCACCTATCGATTTGTCATTAAAATCGGAGACGCCGAAAGCTCAAGAGACATCCCGGTACATTTGCGATACTTGCCGCCAGACTTTCGCCGTGCACGATCGTCTGACCAAACATGTCGCTTCTTGGCGTAGAGACAAGACAGCGGACGTGGTGCGTGCGTACGAGTGTGAAATATGTCGCCGACGTTTCGGTCGCTCCGACATGTTGACGCGGCACGCTCGTCTGCACAGTGGTGTCAAAGTGCTTTCCCAATCCGACCACCTGGCGACTCATCAACGGACACATACAGGTGAGAAGCCATATCGATGTCCGACGTGACCGTATGCTGCATGTCGCCGGGACATGATCACCAGGCACATGAGGACTCACAATGACCGACGCTCATAAAGATTTAAGACTCCTCAACACCGACATAATCGAGAATGAGGTGCGATTCAGACTTATACTTGCGACTTATCGCGGCTCAGCTCAGAGTCCGCCGTTTAAGGTATGCCGCGCCAATCTCCGTGAGCTTAGAGTGAAGACGCTCTTATTGCATCCTTGTCTTGCGGTATTACGCTACCTGTCTTTAATACATCACAATGGCGCAATACGATTTAACTGATGAAACTATACTCTTGGTCTTGTATGGGAGAAGCTTTATGTAGATCGGACTTTCTGCAGAGAAGGGTAGCTAGGTATTAATTGTGTGAAGATTATGCTTTAGATTCCTCGTGAATGACATCCAAAAGTTTTTAAACTTTATATAATAAAAAATGATGTAAATTATTATGAAAAAAAAATAAAAATAATAAGCAGTATCTACATAAGAGATTCTGTTTAAAATTTTTATTTGGTTTTGTGTCGTAGGAAGTTCTATGATAAAAAACATAGATTGGCAAATTTTAATGAAGGTGAAATTGTATGGAAAAGAACCAAATATTTATCCCAAGCTACACAGAAGTTTGTCCAAATGTCCAATGTTCAAAATGGCACCTAAGTTTGAGAAAGCAATAATTACTAAGAAACTTGCAAAAAATGTTTACAGATTAAATAATGGTTTTGGTAAGGACATTGGAGTGTGGCACGCGAAAGACTTAAAAGTATACTAATAAAAAGAAATTAAAAAAAAAATTATTTCTTTTTACCCGCGGCTTCTCTCACGTTAAGTTCGATTTTTCAAGCCCTGTTTAACCCAATTACGGGTTGAATTTTCAAAAATCCATTCGTAGCGGATGCCTACGTTATAATTACTCTCTGTTTGCCATTTCAGCCCGATCCCTCCAGTTATTTAGGCTGTGCGTTGATAAATCTGTCAGTCAGTCGGTCACCTTTACCTTTTATATATTCAGACAGATCTTTTTATAAGCATATATTATTTTTACATAATTTATATATTTTAATCAGAGTTTTCGGCGCAATTGATTCGCGAACGCTTAATTCTCGCCCAATTAATTCTTTTGTCGACTCAGACACTTGTTACTCGTAATTATTTCGCCCATGAATACACCCTTGACAACTCTGATAACGTGACGGTTTTAAAATTGAGATGGCAATTTGAAGCCAATTCGCGATTATTTGCCCGAAACAATGGAGCCGGGTTGTTATCGAATAATTTAATTTATCGCTATGGCCCGAATTCGCGGGTTTATGCGAACGTATTGCTGTACAGTTGGATAATGTACAATGAACACATCTAATTACCAAATAGATTTGTTACTACTATTGTAATTAGGTTTAGCGCTTATGCTTTTCATGTTTGAACAAAAAAGAATTTTGAATTTTTTGGAGATACGTTTATCTGGCTCTTACACCGCGATCATATCACATTAATTTCGATTTTTCAATCCTATATTTCACTCTCTTTGGGATAAAGTTTTCCAAAATCCTTTCTTTTTATTTCTTAGCATATGCCTACGTTATAAAATCTGAATTCCACAGCCCGATCCAGCCAGTGATTTAAAGTATATGTTGATAGATCAGACAGTCAGTCAGTCGGTCACCATTTGCTTTTTAGTAGTAACTATTCTTTAACAATTAGATTAGTATAAACAATGCAACAATCTTATCATTTGGCGTAGACATATATATAGCTTTGCATCACGGAGATGGGCATAAGTAGGTAGGTACATGTGGTCCAGGTAAGTTTTTTAGTAATAAATAAGTAATTAAAACGGAGAATTTCTCAGAAATGTGCTTTGTCGTAATGAGACGTACATACTCAGGCACAAGATAAAAATGATACTTTTTCTACGTAGCTTAAAATATTTGTTTGATCAAGATGTACTCGTATAAAATATAATCAAGGCATCAAAGGCGACTCTTGATAGAGATATTTATTACAAAGTAGACACTTGATATTAAGTACTGCGGATGATGAACATCTTTTTAATGACGAAGGAACTTCGTGTTCTTTGATTAAAATAAAAAAAGAGACACAGGAAACACTGACCTAGTAAACACCGACAAAGTATAAAGACACGTGGACAAAATAGCAAAATGTTTTGTTTTTTATACGAATACATAATATAAAAAAATGGCAAAAAAGTTACGGCTTCATTGAAAGACAAAGAATCAAACACACTTTTGCATTTATAATGTTAGTAGGGAAGTAGGCTAGCATAACTTTCTACATTACCTGTCTACATTTTAAAGAAATGTGATATTATATACTCGTAATACAGAATACCACACAACAGCAGGCGTTGTCAGAGGATAGGCAAAAGTTGAGACCGACTGTGAATTTAAGAGTGTTCAATTTGAAGAAATAGCGACATATATCGAAGGCCTTCACAATTTTATTTGAGGGGTGCTGATACCCTCACTATCAAAAACGCGGATACGTCAGTCATAAAAGGGCAAATAAACGACACTATCAGCACAACCAAGGACTTCACTGTGTCGGAACATGGTCATGATAATATCAGTTACCGACAACAATAATACCAGAGTTCCTTCTACGTTAACGTCGGTCGCGTACGTCGGTTGCTATCAGCTTTCCATCGCGTATTATATATTACTCATTTGTTTAGGCCTTCGAACAGTGCGTGTTACCAGTAATGACTTATGGATTAAAAACATGGTCGCTAACTATGAGCCTCATCACAAGGCTTAGGTGATGGTAAGAGCTATGTTCAGAGTATCTCTAAGAAATAAAATCAGAAATTAGCACATGCGTAGGAGAGTCTACCGACATAACTCAGCTAGTCTCGAAGCTGGAGGAGCATCTTTGGGGTTCCAGAGTCCAGAACCCCAAACTATTGGCAGCTCTCCCTCTAGGAGGACTGCGGATATCAGACGAATCGCAAGGAGCCGCTGGATACAGAGGTCTGTGGAAGTCCACGCAAGAGACCTTTGCCCAGCTGTGAACGTCAATCGGTTGATGAAGAAGACAATATTTGGCTTAGATATGAGGAATAAGCAAATATGTACCTATCTCAATTAGAAATGGCACAGGAAATAGCTGAAGCGAGTTAGCAAAGGGAAATTTAACGTTTGTTCCTGCCCAGCCGCTCCGACAGTTTGCCTGAAGTTTGACTTCGCCGGCCATGCCCGCCTTTGTATTGGCCGTCTTATCCGATAATCGAATCCTAACTTGTATGTACAGTTATTCTCATTCAACTTGATATTGCAATCGTGAGTTATGGTACGCTACTGCAATACCAACGAATTTAATAGAACTTCTAAAGTGATTGATAAGTAGATTCCCTCTACTTCAAGCTGTACGAAAGTTCACATTAAATTTTACTGCTACCACCATCAGACTGCTGTTGTACTAGTGAGACTTTTTTTATCCGATGACAAGATAATCCTTGACAGCGATCTCACCTGAACCTGATGGTAAGTGACGATGCAGTCTAAGATGGTAGCGGGCTAACTTAGAAGGGGTATGGCGGTGTACGTTCAACCCATACCCCTAAAATGTTTCTACACGCCATCTTACGAACCGCTAAATTGCTTGGCGGAACGTCTTTGACGTTAGGGTGGTAACTAATAGCCACGGCCAAAGCCTCCTACCAGACCAGACCAGAGACAATTCAGAAATTATAAATTCCCAAATTGACCCCGTCGGGAGTCGAACCCGAGACCTCCCAGTTATAAGACCACAGCGCTCCCCACCACTGTGCCAGGGAGTTTGTTGGGAGGTCGGCAGGAGGGAGGCTGCCCGTTTTGTCGGATATAAGGCATTTTGGAATATGCCACCACCACTTAATGTTATATTGGTTGTTAATAAATCTGATAACAGCAGATCGATGCTATCAAACGCTTGGAATGGAGAGATAAGGAACCGTAAAACTGTTCCCAACAGAAGCGATGGTCCAATTTGGCGTATTTAACTGCTATCTACGGTGCGATAGCATTTTGGAAGTTATTAGCGTAACAAAATTGCGGGCGATTTTTCTCCTTTTAAAGTATTTTGGCGATTGTATCTTTTAGTAACAAAAAATTCGTTCTACCCCCGTAATGGCGGACGCTGGCTTGGCCTTGGTCTGGTGGAGACGTTACAAAGGGAATAATTTATCTTCACTTTTTGTTTATGATGGTATTAAGTCTTTACAAATTAGGAGAAATATTCACATTTTATTTATTGTTAAAGTATAAATATCGGTGACGTATTATTTTAGTACGGATTAGAAAGTCAAGAATAGCAGCTGCAAAAATTTATTTTTTTAGGAATTAAATCGTGACAAGAAAGACAGTGTTTTCATCACGGTAGTAAGTATTTATTACCTTATGATATTTACGGTTATTTCGAAGAAAGAACTCAAAAAAGATAACATTTTTGTAAAAACTTATTACTTACTATTTAAAACACGCTTTTTTAACGCAGATAAACAAAAAATCTAAAATTAAGTTGAATAATAATATAAACCTCAGTAAAGCAATTGTAAGAAATGTAGAAAAAGGTAGCGGTCATCTCCTAACACAAAATAACAAGCAATATATTCTCCCGTACATACTACCACTCGATTTCTCCCCAAGGTAAGAAAAACATTCAACCGTTGATAAATTAGAGCAGAGCCAATGAAAACAAGCCACGTAAACATATAGCAGTAAACAAGCGTAGTACTAAAGGGGCGCGGCAAAAGGCGTGGAGGTAAAGTTCCGTATAACTAGCAATTAATTTACAATAACGCAAATAAAAAGCGTATTACGGCATTAGGACTTGTATAAATACCCTTAATAAATATGGGTAGTAAAGTTGTTTGATAAATATTGATCAAAAATGTTTCCCCGTTCAAACTTTGCTATTCCCGCAATATTTGCTCATGTATGTATAACAGGAGGCAAAGCGCCTTAAGACGTGTAAAATACCTACATACCTATTTTGGCAGGTTTGTCACAGAAGGATAAGATGAATTAAGCGAAACATTGGTTTATCTTTTGCCGGCTCTTCTCAGCAGAATCTGTACTCCAAACCGATGGTAGAGTCATGACGTGTCATAAAAACTACAACTTGGCCTAAATTAAATAAATAATTTTGAATTTGAATTAAGTAAATAAAAAATAATGTTAAGTAAAGTAAAAATGTTATCGTGCTATGCAAATGTACTCTATACCAGTACAATTCGCATAGCACCTTATACTCTTCACAATTTCCAACAAGGGGCAACCTTGAACCTTCAGACTTCAGTGCAAAAGGGTATTCTTGTATCGCAACAATACAATTTCGCGCCCCCATGACTCTGGAGTGCCATTGAAAATGCACTAGAAACTCGGCACACTCTAATGAACTGTTTCCGTCCCTGACATGATTGCAGTTTTATTATTGTTTCATTTATTGTTCTGGAGAAGTATTGTTGTTATTTAATTTAAAGAATTATTTTGCATAACTACTTATTACATTGTTTGGATACAGCCCTTATGTTCTCTACCCATACAAATAAGTAAAAGGTGTATGAATATTTTCAAAATAGTTATTTGCTAAAACCTAACTTTTCATTTTTTTTTTAGTTTTATGAATCTGTGCGTCAGACTGTGTGAACAGTCGTCCTTCTTCTCGAAATTAGATCTTTCCTCCATCATTAAATGTGTCTCCGAAATTTTTCATTCACTCATAGATACCGACCATTCTAAAATAGGTACCTTTTTTTTATTCTCATTTTATACAAGACTTTTAAAGGTGACCTTTATGTCAGCCCCATTGGTACACACAAGGTACCTATTTGACCCCAGTCCTATATTTGCCCTTCAACAAAAACGATGCAGATTGTAAATACAAATTTCAAGTAGGCACCTTCCTTCCTTTGCTCCATTCTAAAACCTTTCGTATCACGATCCATCGCGTGACGAACAAAGACGGCGGCAAAGTCAAAGTGTTATTTGGCTAATAGTATTACTTAATTAAAAGCTCATTGTTCAACAGGACTTTCAGCAATAACTAAGTAATTAAGTAAACGGATTTACGGTTTAATCTCTGTTGACATTGTTTCGCATTTACCTACTACATTTCTGGTAGTAATGTGGTAATTGTATTATGTCTAACATAAGGCTATTTTCATAACTAACTGATGCCCGCGACTTCGTCCGCGCGGAGTAAGCGCCTCTCTTTTTCCGAGCTAAAAGGTAGCCTATGTCACTCTCCCAAACCTTAACTATACGTCCATGCAAAAAATCACTTCGACTCGTTGTTTTTTTATTCGAAAAACCAACAAAAAAAACACACTTTCGCATCCTTACTAATGAGAATGAATGAATATACTTTTATTGTACACCACACACATTAAAAGAGATAACAAAACAATAAGATTAACAAAGCAAGTAAGTGTACAGTTCGGCGGCCTTATCCCTACATAGCGACCTCTTGCAGGCAACTAATGGTGTAAAAGGACATAGCTATAGCTACTACATGTATGTTTACTACATATATGTGTAGGCTTACATCCCAAGGGATTTTAAAAATCGAACTAAACCTAGTTTATAATGTTATAGCTATTTCATTTTTTACTAGCTATTTAATTTAATTCAAGCTATTTATTTTATCCTTGTCGTACGATCATTTTATAGCCCGAACACGATTAGGAATCAGGAACATTATGATGTATGTATTCGTGTCTAGTCTGAACTCACTCAGAACAATTAAGTAAACCCAGTTATACAACAAACCAAGTAAATGTAAACTTGGTTTGATAATTGGTAAACATTAAACATGCAGCGATAAGTCCTGAATCAGTCTTGGTATCGAATTCTAAACTCCGTTTAGGATACGATCGTTGTTCTAACTGTTCAATACACGAACATGATATTAATTATAATCTGTGCACAATTTTGCCAGCTACCTACTCTATGTTACTAGCTACACTGTGTTAACAACCATATTAAAAAATGTGATTAAATTGCATTGAGAATAATTCTTTTCATTTTAATTATTATAAATTCTACTTTTAATGTTTCTGTGGGCTTCAATAAGTGACAACTAACTTTTTTATTTTCTTTAATTTCACTTAATTATTTAAGTATTAACACTTATAATATTGGTTTTCATCGATGTTTGTTTCAACAATTACAAAATGTCGTATATATCTTAAATGTTGTAAGAGCAAAACAAGCAGTCTTAAATATACCTACAGTAATAGAGTCCGTAAGGGCTGGGTAGTTTTACACGTCAAATTAAGCTATAGAGAGCAGTAGACGTCGCGCGTCGCCTTCGGAGACAGGGACCCAAGATCGTAGATAAAATGCTTAACTATCAGTAGGTAATATCTATACTCAATGTTGGCATAGAAGTAATGCACTTATTATTTAAATATGTACCTACTATGTTGATTGTGTGTGTCATATCTGTATGAGTGTGAGCGAGAGCTTGCTCGCGCCTAGGCTCATGATAGGCACGCACACTTACGCAATGTGCATGTACACGACGTAACCACAAGTAAAGCTCACGCGCCCTCGTGAATTGCAAGAACTAGAACATTCTACGATCAAGGAGAACTCCCTCATGATACAGTTAAAAAACTGACTACTATCTAAACTATTAATTGCCCTTTAATTACCACCTAGTTTATCAGAAACTGAGACAGAAAAAGAGTAGGTAAGTATTACTTGCTATAATTACGTAATATTTTTTCATATTCGACTCGATTTCGATTTGATTTTTTTTTAATTTTTCTCAATTGTCTTGAGTTATAATTTTAAAAAGCTGCAGTCGACCCATCATTATTCAAAAAATAAGTTGTTTAAGAGCTAGCCGCGCACGAACAAAAAGATTTTCCTACTGCTAAGATGATAAGTGATAACTGTTTCGTAGTGGGTATAAGCTATTCATTTTCGTTGCGGCGGATTGGCGCGCAACCGTCAATCTCACGCCACGAAGTAAGAAGTTGCTCAGAGTCTTCGGGCGTTGTGCTAAATTCATGCAGATGGACCGCAGTTTCTCTTGAAATACGACTAGTTATTCTCTGGGAATTGTACAATTTAAATTTTCAACTCGGAATTATAATGGAGATATAAAGCTCACAGATGTTTTTATTAAAATGTTAAAAGTGGAAATAAAGTTACCTTTTTTAAGCCATTAAGTAACCGTGTTCCATTATTTGATAGAATGTGTAAGGGTGTCTGAGCGACTGCACCTTCTCAAAGACTCAAGTCAGTCTCAATACTACGTTGAAAGACGATAACAAAACATTTTGTGGGAATGGGTGTGACGTTCTGTAATAAAATTCCACAGTCGATCTTAGACTTGCCTTTACACAAGCTTAAGAAATCTTTTAAAGGTATTCTAATAAAGCAGGCATATTTTAATATATACAATTGAAGATTACGTATCTTGTTTGTTGTAAAAGTTTATTTTAATAAAAAATTATTCTACTTCTAATATAAATCTAGTTATATGTCAAGGTCGTAAGCAGGCGGCTGCTGAATTCAAGCAGTACAATCTCCTTGCAAGAGGCATATTATGTCCAGCACTGGACGTCTATCGTCTGATCTGAGGACTCTTGACGGCGATCGATAGATACAGCTTGGAATTCCTGTGCGTAATCAAATCCGAAATGTGGATATTCGTAGAAGTACCTAAAGACATGTCAAGTTGAAAAATCAACGAGCACAAAGTTCGACATATTCTGGCACCGTCTAAACTGAACCCCTTCTTTCCGAAAATTTACATTAAGACTCCCTTTATGAATATTCAAATTACGATTTTAATGTCGACAACCAACAGGACTATGTAATTCGAGGGAGATGTTTAAAAAATTGGAATGTAAAAAAAATGGAAAATAATTTACGAATTGGAAACAATTCCAAATGTAAATAATAGGAGAACAATATTCCAAGAGAATAGAGAACTCTTTTATATTGAACACCGTCAAGTGGCGTTGAGTACTGTATGAAACTATCTAGGGTTGCCATTTAAGGAGAGAATTTTCTTCTCTGAACTTTTAAAGAAGAAAAGTCATGTTTTACAATATTATTTATATTATATCTACTCTCGCGGGACAAAGCCCGGATCTTTAGTATTCTTAGCTTGCGCGAGAACATAGGTCCAACACGTAGAAGGTTCATGAGAGCGTTGATCTTTATTGGGCACTGAAAAGACCAACCGGATTATATCTTTCAATACATCAATAAGTTTCTCTGGACGATATTCTTCTGTGGAAAAGACACAAAATATGTAATCATAAAAACTCTATAATATACACATAACACATATTATAAAACATTCCTGCAAACATCCTTTCTAATCCTACTAAACTAAAATCGCTCATTTGCGACAAGGGTGACATAATTCAAAATCGACGATGAGAGAATTCTCTCGTTAGAGAGTAATGTTTTGTGGATGCTGCGGTCTCGAAACAACACAGCGGCCAACAAAGCGACAGAGTATTAAGTTATAATCTCTCTCGCTCTTATTTTTTTGTTTAGCGTAATGTTGTTTTTATAGCAAAAAGTATAAATTTTCGACACTAAAATTGGTGAATTTTGAATTATGTCACCCTTGTCGCAAATGAGCGATATTATAAAGGCGAAAGTTTGTATGAATGTGTACTTACCCATATTTGTTACTTCTTCAATCCACAACGAATTGGCTGAGGAGTGGTGATAGCTCATACCCAGAATTAACATTTAAGTTAGGTACATTTTGTCCCGGAAATTTAAAAAGTACCCAACGGACGCGGACATCATATAGTTTGACATATTTGCCTCCAAGGAGTGTTTAAAGACTTATTTTCGTTAAATATTTGCAAATTTTTGTATTACGCTCCTAATATGAAATCCCTATGGACCCGTCTTCCATTTTAAGAATTTCCCTAAAGCCTAGCAGCCCTGGACAGGGTGGTTCGGTATGGTGGCAGTGGGGAGAGGGACGACGGGGGTGTCACTGCTAGCCAGCGAATAGCGATCAGTCACTGTCAAGTTGCCGATAGCGAAAGAAGTCTCGGTATTGCGTAAAATTTTATCGCTAACGATATCAATTCGTGCTTTTAATCGAAATTTTATTTTTGTTGATGGGGCCCGCTGTTCGAACCGATAAGAAATTGATATGTCGACTTGAATAAACCGTCATGTTTGCTTATTTATGTAGGCTTCGATTTAAATTTCAAATTGTGTTCCGTTGTATTCAGATTCATTGTTATTCCAATTTGTTCTTTACATTTCAAAAATAACCCTTGTATTTTTGAAATCTAGAGCAACTTTTGTTTCAAAGAAATTATTATTGTTTAACTACGTTATTCATCATCATCAATCCATCAATCGCTAACTACTACCAGGCTTGGCGCACTCCGCAATAAACTGCGGAGCTACAAGTACATGGCGTACCTACCTCTTCTAAGAGCCTAAATTCAGAGAGTGCGAAGGGTAAGAGTTACGTGATAGAAAGAAAGAAAAGTCTAAGTGAATAAGACGGTAAGTAAGTACCGCTATGTCAATCTGAATTGCACTTTATTGTGTGGTAACAAGAGTCGCTATTTATTTAAATCATTTTACGGAGAAAATCTTCTGTACCCTTAGGTACTATTATCTATGCTACTACTCGCAATTCGCAATTCTCTTCTCAGATAAGGGTTTTATAGGGCTTAGTCCACCACGCTGACCTAATGCAAACTGCAGACTTCACACCTTTGAGATAATTTTGGACAACTCTCAGGCGTGCAGGTTTCCTCACGATACTGATATATGTATATGATAAAGATAAGATAAATCCATATACATCACCAAGTAAAATTTAAAAACTAAAGTATATATTATTTGGATAATTACAAAGAGATGTAAGAAAACACAAATTCTCTTTGTATTCAGAATTTCAGAGGAGATTTTAATAAAACATGAAAAAAATATAAAACAAGAAATTTCAATATGACCTCTAGCATTTGTTCAAGATCGTTTTCAAACGCAAACCTTACAGATTCTTATTTGAATCTATCAGTACACCTTTATCATCGGACTTTTGCCTCGCTCGTATTGGAAGATCTCTGAGAATTTATTACTTCACTGGTTTTTTCAATTGCTCTAAATCATATATGGGCAACCCCCGGCCCGCGGGCCGCATGCGGCCCGCCTCATCTTTAGATCCGGCCCGCGGAACATTTTGAAATTACGCGCGAAAAAAATTCTTGTTCACGCTACATTTACCTACACATACGCCAACGCCAAGAAAAGAGTTCTAAATATTAATTATGGATTATTTCAAAAATTTCCACTCCTTGTTTTGAGCATATTTCACGTATAAGATTGCAGTGTGTACAGTAGCGTAACAATAGGGTGGCAAGACGGCAAAATGCCATGGGCCCCCAGCCTGAAGAGGCCCCCGGAGTTGACTGGAGCCTAGGGCAGCAGATTTTAGGCGCGGCAAATTTGGAGTCAAAATTTTTGAACGAGCGAAGCGAGTTCTCTGAGTCAACTAGGGCGCTTGCCTACTAGACAGAGAAGTGTGTCCGTCTAAATGTCTGTCAGAGCCCTATAACTTCTGAATTACTGAATATTAGACCGTGAAACTTGGTTGAATATCCTGTACTTGAACAACAAATACTAAAATTAGATAAATGTTATAAAGAAACGAAATTATTTAATTTTAATGCGCCATCTATTTGCATTATTATGAAGCTAATAGCTTCACTATAATGCTAATAGATGGCGCTGTGTCAGTAAAACAGTTTTATGTCAACTATTTTTTTTTTTATTGTGTCTAATGTTAAAAGTTAATTATTACAATATATAATTAAAACTTTTGGGAATTATGGGATATCGCGAGGTCTCAGTTCGGGGCGAACCACTAGTTATTTATGTCTTACAGAAATATCGCGCTCGCTTCGCTCGCGAAAATGTCACTTTTACGTTTCAATTGTAGGTGCTAAGTATGGACTACTAAATGCCGTAATGCAATCATAAAAAATTTCGCACTCGCTTCGCTCGCGAAAACGTCGCTTTTACGTTGCTGTTGTAAGAGCCAAGAATGGACTACTAAGTACCGTAATGCAAACATAAAAAATTACACACTCGCTTCGCTCGCAACATTTTCGGTTGTGGATTGGTATTAAAGTAACAAATATGGAATACATCATTGAACTTCAGGTACCAACTCCTCAATCCTGATGTGCTTGGTAAGGCCCACCTAAATGGTGAGGATTTAGAAAATATCGGTTGTGGATTGGTATTGCAGGTAGTTAAGTTTCAAGTATAAGAACTAGTGGAGTAGTGACAGAATACAATTTCGCAATAAAAAATTTCGCGCTCGCTTCTCTCGCTAAAATGTAATTTTTGGTTAGTATGTCATTAGCGCTTTTTCTGAACAAACAGCCAGAAAAAAGGAATTTTAATCTTTGAAATTTGATACTATGTAATACAAAAATTGTGACATACAGTTCAATGGGTGAATATTCAATTTGGACGATATTTGCGCATTTTTTTAGGAACAAGCATAATTTCATTTTTTTTAATTTTTGATAGTATTATAATGTTTGGTGCTATTTCATTAAATACACAAGTGAAAGGCACGTATATATTTCAAATATTCAAAGAGTTATTGCCACTAGAAATTTATGTCAAGCTACGGTAATGAACCCTGTATACGGTAATGAATTTTTATGTATACTTTTGGCAGAATTTCTTATGAATTCTCTATTTGAATAAACTTGTACGAATAAAAGCAAGTGCCCAGCCGTGCACAGGGAATTGGTAATTCACTCGTCGACCGAGAACCTTGTTGGGCCCGTCACTGCTTGGAGTAAGATCGTTTCAAATAACAAAATATCAAGCAGTTCTTCCATAACTTAATAGACTCCCTCTATATTGGACCTCTTCCTTACCACTCACCCTACCGGCTACCAGGTAACAGTCGATGCTCCCCTAGGAACATTTAACCCCTGCCTAGTACAGACTTCCGTGCCACTTCCATCCTCTGTTCGCACGCGTAATACCGGTAGCCTCATATCCGTGGGCACAGCTTTGTTTTTCAACAAACGACCTTAACACCTGTGCTGAAGCAGTTGCTGATGCCATACTCCAAGGTATGGACTGCTATATTCCAAACTCCTTCATACCTTTTGGGAAGCGCGCGCAGAAATGGTTCAACGGGATCTGTAATAAGGCTGCTATACTTAAACAAAACTCCTACCATTCCTGGCTCTCTGCACATTGCACCAATGATCCCAATGCTGCAAATGTTAAGAAAATCTTTAACATTGCGTCCAGAGCCTACAAAAATGCCATTGCCAGGGCAAAATTTGAGCACATCGACAGAATTGGGCAGAGACTAGTCTCACTGCCTTCTGGTTCCCGTGCTTTCTGATTTCTGTTAAAAGCCATGTAAGGCAACTTCTGTCGTTCCTCGTTTCCACCTTTAAGCAAACCGGATGATACACTGGCCTACACTGCCAAAGAGAAAGCCGAAATTCTGGGCACTCTCTTTGCTGCCAACTCTACGCTTGATGATGGTGGGAAAACACCGCTGACCATCCCGCGGTGTCAAAACTCCTTGCGTGATATACGGGGTACATTGGGGATATATTGACAGTAAGGGGGAAGCCCTAGCGGTCAGCCTCGACATCGCTAAAGCCTTTGATCGGGTTTGGCATAGGGCTTGGCTATCGAAGCTGCTATCTTACGGACTTCCTGCGAAGCTGTGCCATTGGGTCGCTAGCTTTCTTCATGGGCGCAGCATCAAGGTCGCTGTCGACGGTTTTTGCTCTCAACTTAAGCCCATCAATGCTGGCATTCCACAGGGCTCAGTGCTATCGCCTACTTTGTTCATTCTGCATATCAATGATATGTTGCATAACAGCAGCATATATTGTTATGCGGATGACAGTACTTCTGATGCCCTTTACAAAGGCCATGCACAGTTCTCTCGCGCAGTGCTGGAGGAGAATAGAGCCAAACTTGTGTCGGACATTGAGACTTCTCTCTAGAAAGTGTCCGTATGGGGTTCACAAAATCTTGTTCAATGTAACCCTTCAAAAACACAAGTTTGTGCGTTTACCGCAAAAAAGGCCCCTTTTACCACGCCTCTTCTCTTTCAGAACACTTCCCTTACTCCTACCAACAGCATTGGGATTCAAAAGAGGGCACTTCGGCTTGTGGACAATCCCAAATTAACCTACTCGCTGGAAAGCTTGGAACACCGCAGATGTAAGCTCGCTTTGTGTGCTCTATCGGCTATATAACGGGGAGCCCTCTAACTTCTACAACCGCACCGCACGCCACCGAACGCAATTTCACCCCCACCACCTGGGTGCCTGGAGCACTTCGACCATCAGGTGCTCCAGATCTTTTTTTCCATGTACTACCAAATTGTAGAATCATCTCCCTTCGAAAGTATTCCTGTATATAATGTAGTTTCAGTAAAAATCATTAAATGAACTTCAAAAAGGTTACGGTAAACGACGGTAATGAAGGACACGGTAATGACAAATATGCACTTTTAATTTATTATTAATTTTTCTATAAGCAGTATATGCTATCTAATCATTTAAAAATTAAACTAGACGAGAACTTGATGTATTATTATCGCAATAAAATTCCAATTTTAAATATTTATCAAAATATAAGCGGACTGGTAATGAAACATAAACTGTGACAAAACATTATAATACACTTTCAGTTGTAATTTTTTGCGCGAGTTCGTGCGTACGTCTTCCTTCTGCTACGTTTTCCGGTCGACTGAGGTCTGAGGTGCGGGACGCCGAGAGCTCACTATGTAGCGGCAAGATTTTGTCACGTAAAAACATGTTTCCCGTGATGATTCCGGAGGGTTCCGGTAATGAACTTTGCATCGTGACAAAACTTTAAAAACATATTTGACTATATATTTCTTTGTAAAATTAATTTTAAATTATGAAGAAGTAATAAAAAATTATTTAATTATTCGGCACAGTAGCCAAATTAACATTATTTTTGTGCTAGGTTTACTAAATATTATTAAATATAAAATATCTAGTAATAAAACAGGTGCCGGTAATGAATTTTAATGTTATTTTCACTAAAAATCTGAGTGATTTACATAGAAATTTCAATAAACACACCATGTGCACGATAAAGTATGTAGGTGTGCATGATAAACGTATATTAAATGGAGTCTAAACTTAAGTTTCAATTTTTTATTCACTGAAATACGTAATTTTCATTACTTTGAATATTCACCCTCAATACGCTCTGAATTAAAAGTTTAGAAAATCAAGTAAAGTAATGCAATGAATAACAAACATGTTGAAAGTCCGGGTTAATAACAACAAATGTTTTGAACTGATGTTTTTGCACAACCAAATAAAAAATTATTTATTTCTATGGCCCGCGACTTCTATTTCATCCACAAGTTTAGCCCGCCACTTTCCAAAGGTTGCCCATAACTGCTCTAAATGGTACCTACCAGGCGCGATTTATAAGGCGTTCTCTCACAGAGTCACGTAATGCCCGTC
Source organism: Hipparchia sbordonii (assembly GCA_038048805.1). Taxonomy (NCBI): domain Eukaryota; kingdom Metazoa; phylum Arthropoda; class Insecta; order Lepidoptera; family Nymphalidae; genus Hipparchia; species Hipparchia sbordonii. The sequence continues at coordinate 5,199,903 of CM076113.1, forward strand.
CGCTTTGTCGGTGACCCGTACCTACTCGAGATAAGTTCTTCGAGAACTTGACAAAAAAAGTCCACTCCAACGGAAGTTCCGATCATTAAACGACTAGTTTTAAATTGTTGTATATTAAGTTCTATTAAAAACCTTCCTCAAACTGGTAAGAATCGTTTAACAAACTGAATTTTAAAAATGTGGGAAAAATAATTCACTGCCCCTCAGCATAAACGGTTCAAATTATATCTCTTTAAAAATAAACTATGACAAAACTATGTTAACGAAACTGTGTCTAATTATGCTTCTAGTTCTCATTGAATTTAGATTAAAGCCAAAAAATATATTGATACTAATATAATGAAAGATATTGTCCTTACTAAATTTTAAGCAAAAGCTGCATAAAGAGGCATAAAGTCAAAACACCACCCTTTGTTGATACACGAAACACAAAAACAAGATATTTAAACTTCAAAAAAGGAGGTTCTTTACTATTTGGATATGTTGGATATGTGACGTCCTTAATTTTTAAAACTTTAGCTTTACGTCATAAAATACAAAATAGAAGTTCTAATTAAAAGTAAGGAATATACTACTCTCTTTGTAAAGTAAGAACGAGTATAGCCTAATTCTAAGAATTAATAAAGCCTATAAAATTAGCAATACACATAAATAAGTGACTATTATTCATAAGACGGCACAGAAAGGCGTGCAGGTCATTTCAAAGGTGAATTACTCGAAAGCGAACGATAAGTACCTACTAACAATAGACTGTTCACAGTACTTTGTGAGGAAATCAAACGTAAAACAAATAGAATATAAACCGTGGAGCGACAAGAGCGTAGAACACCACAAAGCTCTTCTGATGCGGGCGCCCATAGTTTTTACTAGCGGAGCGTGACTTTTTTGCCCGGCAACCCCCCACTCACATCCGGATTTGCATCCTGCACCGAATGGACTTTGAATAAAGATGCGGTCGTGCTCCTTGGATTTATATCAAAAATGCTAGTTTGTCTAGTATAAAATGACGCGTCCGTAACGTTTCGCGCATATTCAAATGAAGCTCTCATATGTGTGGATGCAATCTCAAGTGGCACTTTATTTTAAGCCACTACAGATTGCTTTTGCAGATATTTCATGCACCCAATTTAGGTATCTCTACATTTTAACTCTGCTGTGGTTAAAAGTTTTGTGGTTATTAAGTTTGTAACATCACACGAAAACATGAATCATCTGATTATATAAAAGGGAAAGGGAACTGACTGATCTATCAACGCACAGCTCAAACCACAGGACGGATCGGGCTGAAATTTGGTATACAGATAGCTATTATGCCATAGGCATACGCTAAGAAAGGATTGTCGAAAATTCCCCCTAAGGCGGTACAATATGGGTTTGAAAAATAGAAACTTAGTGAGAGCGAAGCCGCGAGCAAAAACTAGTTTAATATAAAAATGAAACAGAAATAAAAGAATCGGCAAAATATAGTGAGATAAGCTTTTATTACTACTTATGTAGCATACTAGAATTATGTGTAATATTAGAGCTAGTTATACAATAATTTTGTTATAATTAAAGCTAATGCTTTGCTATAATTACAGCTAAAAGACATTCGATTTTATTTTAACCGTCCTAGCGCTAATTCCCAATTTTCATTTTGTAAAAATACTAAATACAAATGCTAGCGCCTAACCTTTCAAAGACATTTTCATCGAAAATTCTAGATAGCAAAATGTTTCAAAAGTTCAGAACACCTACCGAATGTGGTAGTAGAGATAGTAAATAACATTGATTTACTTACCTACATACATTTAGCTTGTAATCGGTTGTATTTTATTAAAAATTTCTCAGGAAGCTTTTACTTTCTTAATCATAATAATTAATCCTATGTCAGGGTGGATGAAAGTCATCTGCGCACTTTGATTAGTTAAGGCGTAACAAACAAATAAACACACATCTCTCAATCAATAGGGAAAATAATAAAATCATTAAATAGTAACAAAGCTCCCGGAGCTGACAGGATTAGAGCTATTGATATAAAAATGCTATGTGGTAAAATAAAGACGGTAATTTCTAAACTAATAAACGCAAGCCTAATTACTGGTACCTACCCCGCACTATTAAAAACCGGAATTGTAAGACCAATATATAAAAAAGGGAATAGGGGGGATTGTGATAATTATCGACCAATTACAATATTGCCCACCATCAATAAAATAGTGGAAAAATATATAAGCGACCAAATACATAAATTTTATGATAAAAACGACATATTGACAAACACACAATACGGATTTCGACCACAGAAAAGTACCACACAACTGCTCTCTACATTCACTGATAGTGTTTACAAACATATAGACAATAAAGAACACATATTAGTTGTTTTTATTGACTATAGTAAAGCCTTTGACACGCTCAGACACGATAAACTTCTTCAAAGTCTGGAAGATTGCGGGATCAGAGGAAAACTACTCACATGGTGTGAAAACTACCTTCAGGAAAGATCATACCAGGTGAGAGTTGGTGAAGCTATCAGTTCTCCAATACAGGTTACAGAAGGCACAGCACAAGGTTCCGTATTGGGACCACTGCACTACGTTACCTACGTTAACAGCATCGCTAAAGCAATAAAGATGTGTGAGATCTATCAGTTTGCAGATGACACATGTCTAGTTGCAACGGGACGTAACGTAGAACAAGCTCTTTCTAAACTTCAAACCGATTTTGATGTTCTTACAAAATGGTCACACGACGCAGGATTGGTACTTAATGCCAGCAAAACAAAATTACTGTACATTAGCACTACCCACAACAGAAGCTCCTTTGAACCGAAATTAATAGCTCATAACCACCAATGCTTACATGCTATAAGTACAGGTGATACCACGCCTTGTAGCTGTGATACCATACAGTTAGTTGACAAACACACATACCTTGGGCTTGTCATCGACGATCGGCTCAGTTGGAAAGACCACGTAAATCTAGTATGTGACAGGCTTAGGGGAATTTTGGCAAAATTTTCAATAATTAAACACAAAGTACCATACAAAACACTTATTTTATTGTATAAATCCTTGGCAGAACCAATAATAATGTATGGGCTGTCAAGCTATGGTAGAACATACAAAACTCATCTCGATCGAATTTTCACACTTCAAGTACGTATTTTAAAAACTCTTGTTCCAGCTAAAGTAAAACTAACATGTAAAAAAGATTACCGTAAACTCTTTTCTTATTGTAAAATCATACCAGTACACGAAAAAACAGAACTTACTTTATTAATAGAACATTATTTCAATGATAACTTTAGAAAAGTACAAATTCCATACTCGGACCGTAGAAAGCAGAAACTCCAATTACCCCGATACAACAATCTATACGGTAAAAGAAAATTAGCTTATGTTATACCTAACCTAATTAATCAGCTACCTAAAACACTAACAGAGGTAATAACAACTAAAAACATAAAGATTAAGTTAAATGAACACTACCAGCAACTCACAATTTCAAAATATAAATACTAAACGCAAATAAAGATAGAAAATAATAATAATAAAATAATAACAAAATATTAATAGTCTAATAATAAAGCATTGCACACTTACCTAATATTATGTAGAACAAAAAACTTATTCATCCTGTATATAAATTCATCACCGACTTTCGATATTCTTCGTCGCGTATACAACTTCTTAACCTACCCACTTGTAAACATTGTTAACTTAGTATTTTTCTGTATCTTTCTGTATTGTATTACTTTTTGTTTATGAGTTATATTTAGGCATAAGTTACGTTAGATTTAATATTCAATAAACATCTTTTGTCGACGGCGCTGTGGTGTACAGTAAAACACTTCGGAGTTTATGATTACACCACAGTACTATCAAATACCAATGTAATTTTAAGTACATGTATAAATAAATAAAATAAAAATAAATAAATAAATAAAAATAAATCAGAAATAATAATATTACTGTGGTAAATAGCAGGTAAAATTTACCTGCGGGTTTTATCATTTTAGACCATCCTTTTTCCGATGGCAGGATCTCATAAAAAGACAACTCTAACTTTATAATAAAACGAATGAACCGGAGCCCGGATATTACGCATTTCCAAAAGTGTTGATTTATGTTAATTGTCGTCTTAAGAAGCTATTTCAAGTTTGAATCGCATTTAAAAGTTATTAGGTCGTATGATTCTCAAAACATTTTTAAACTTCTAACGAATCAGTTTATATTAAGCCCTAACGTGTTCAATCTTTAGACATATTCATTTCTATTATCTAACAGGAATAGTTCTTTGTGAATTTGAATGCAGTTTTCACTGTCAATAAGATTTTACCGATGAATTGGAATTCGCAATGAAAAATATAGAAAATATTTAGAAAAGTCAGATAGTAAACCTGAATTAGTTTACTACCTGACTTACTTCATCTCAATTGATTCATTGCAATTCATCATCGTCCCACCACTTGGCGACTTTTCCTCAATATCGAGACAGGTTAAGATTAGATCCACCAGTTTGACCAAGCGCGGATTGGTAGATTTCATACCACAAAGGCATACAGGATTCCGGCAAGTGATACTTAATTGCTTACTTAAAACGCACAAAATACCGGAAAGTCAAAGATGCCTTGATCGAACTTCGGACCCCCAAAAATGAAACCTTACTCTTTATCACTAGACTACCACGCTGAAAAAACCTATAATGCAATACACGCAGCTCTAACTTTGTTGTCCAAACGGTAATACCAAGGAAAAGTTTTGATTTATGAGACCACGGGAATAGAACATGTATTTACAATAAAAGGCGGGATCTCAAAGGAAAAAAATAAACAGGATTAGGTCGAATATACGAGAGAAAGACTGCCAAAGCCAGCGACGAAGCCACCTAGGCATGAAGCCGGTCGTCCGTGCGACGTGATTCCTGACAACTTCCTATACAGATATTTATTTCACTCGATCTTTAATGAAATGTAACGCTCAATTCTGTTTTCGAAGACCAAAATATATATACTCCCGTAAAATATTCAGATTTTCATAGAATAACCTTATAGGTTTTATAACGAAGAACTTTTTGTAAGAGTTTTTACCTGGCCAACATATTTTTGGTACGGGTTTAAACATAAAACCGTAAAAAAATACGTCAATGCGTTGCTCCGTTGCTGCGTGATTCCAAGAGAATGTAATCACTCCGTTTTAGTGTGATTGAAGGATAAACAATCCATAAAACAAACACACCTTAGCATTTATAATATTCAAAGGGATTTCCTGTTCATCTTTATGCGAAAGTGTGTTTGCTTGTTAGTTTGACTAGTGAGTTAGTTTTAAACGAAAAAGATTGATGCTATTTTCTGCATGGGTACCTAATAAGTAATATTGAGGACTTGGAGAGTGACATAGACTACCTTTTATCCGGAATGACACAGGATTAGCAAGACTTTTAAAAACCTTACTCCACGAATCTACGCGGCGAACGCTAGTTGTTATCTATGTTTGCTATGATTATTACTATACTATGAAGTTAAGAAAAATGGAAACAGTGTCTTTAATTTTACTTTTCTTTTCCGAGTGGAATTCTTGATCGTCGCCATTTGTAACTGGACTTCAAACACGTCGGCCGAACAATTGAGGAGACTCGCAGGCATCCCGCATTGTCCACGACTCAACAACGCCGACTGTACGGAAAAGATTTCGTGAAGGAACTTCTTTGTATCCACGTTCAATTTGCCGAGTGATCCCGTCTTGTTTGCAATAAGCTACGGATGGTATGTCACCACCCCGATGATATAATTTTATTTCCGATACAGTCTTTATGCGTAAGTATATCACTATTTACTTTCTTTATCGCATCATGTACTCGTAATTATATCAACATCATATTAAGTCTTCCGCGAATTCCTTAAAGACGCTTATTTAATTTTGGGTAACTCACTATATAATTATAACCATATCCTAAATTATATCTACCAATGTTTTAATCACTTTATTGTTCAGTACTACACTATTTTTTATTGCAAGGTATAAAGCTACTTGGCCAAAAAGATGTCTGGTGCATCATGTAGGAGCTATGTAGGAGCGTGTTTAGAAAGTATATAAATTCAGTCTTGCTTTCATTAAAATTACACTGTTGACATTTTTTGTGATTGTTAACAGGAGAGACCTATACTTCAAAATCAGAAGATCAAAACAAACGAATTATAAATATATCTCATTACGCTATTAAGTATAGCTTAAAATATATAAAGGGTGGGTATTATATATCGCATTGACAGATTAAGGAGCATCCCAGGGAAGAGCTCAACGACTTAAGACGATAAACCTCTCATTTTCTTACGCCAGATCCTGTGATCCGCTTATGTTGTGTATTTTGTGAAGTACAAAAATTTAATAAAACCAGTCAAGTGTGAGTCAAACTCGAGCAATGATGGTTCCATACCTTATAAGGAAACGTATAACTTATTTATTAAATTCAGGGTAGTATTTGATGGTGCGGCAAATAAACCAAAATCGAAGAGCGTGAATAAATACTAAGAAAAAAAATTATATTCTTTATTTTTTTGAAGCCCAACCTTAGTACTACTTATTAAATTTATTTGTTTTTTTATGAAATATTCTCCGCCGTTAAAGTATTTAACCGCCGGCAATATAATATCCCTTAAATTAATGGCAATAAATCTCTTCTATTTTGGGATCGCCTAACTAAATCAGTTTGTTTAAGAACTGCGTCGCAAAACCTCAATGGCACAATATATGTCAGGGCTTGGACTAAAAGGTTGACTGTTCAAACCCACATGATTTAGGTATATATTACTAGTTTTTAGTAAGATTAATCCTTACTAATATTATAAATGCGAAAGTGTGTTTGTTTGTTGGTTTGTCCTTCAATCGTGCAGCAACAGAGCTACGGATCTACGTAATTTTTTGCATGGGTATAGCTGAGGACCTGGAAAATGACATAGGCTTCTTTTATCTCGAAAAATCAAACAGTTTCCGCGATATTTTGAAAATTGAATCCACGCGGACGAAGTCGCGGGCATCAGCTAGTAATAAAATAAATAAATATTTGAATATCGTCGATCGTTAAAGTCTATTCACGAATTAGTCACTTTTATAAGCCTTGAGACCTTGAGACAGTTTCCTTGAATTAAATGAATTGGGTATAATCCTTAATCTTTCCTTAATTAGTTTTCACTTTTTCAGTTCCAATTTTTAGAATTAATCCGACTGCGCTAATTTTAACATCGATAAGAGTTTTGAAAACAAAGAGCTTATCCACGAACAAATTCAACCAATTTAACCATTCATAAATCATTGTGATTTTATAATGCTTAGGAACGGTCCTAATTGAATTAATTTATTAACTTAACTTTTGCCACCTACTTCGTCCGCATAAAGTCATGTTTTGAAAAATACCCTTGATTTTACCGACATTAAACGTAAAAACTATCAAATTGATCAGTTGCTTCGTTTTTATTGCAAGATATGGTTGCGCATGATCCTTACTATATTATAAATGCGAAAGTGTGTTGGTTTGTCCTTCAATCACGCTGCAACAGAGCTACGAAGGAGCTACGCATCGACGTGATTTTTTGCATGGATATAGTTGAGGACCTTAAGAGTGACATAGGCTACATTTTTATCGAAAATGAAAGAGTTCCCGCGGGAATTAAAAAACTAAATCCACGCGGACGAACTCACGGGCATCAACTAGTAATCAATAATGGAATGCACTAATGAGGTCTAGGTTGGACCACGCTTGCCTAGAAGGTGCTTATTCAATCTTGCCTTGAAGGCACTGCTTATAGGTGCCGTTGCTGCGTGATTGAAAGACAAACCAACATACCTACTTTCGCATTTATAATAGTATGATTGATTAAAACGATTCTCTCTTCTTCAGAAGAAATTCTCTTGGAGTTAGAATAACATTTTGAGGGTGCTCGCCTCACTGATATCATGTGTGTCTCTAGTCAAAGAGGGGGGAGGGGGGGTCACGCATTCGAGCGCGCAAAGCACCCGGCCAGCCCTCTGTTTACTCGATTCACAATAACTCCATTGTATGACTAACTTTTCACATTGTAAGGGGTTATTGGTATGAAACTGAGAAATACTTGGCTTTCCTCGAGTATTTGTTTAACGTTTTGATAAATGGTAGAGCTATACACAACAACAAATAGAGCCCGGTTCAACTTAACATTGTATAAGGTTGGGGAAAAAGTTTCTTCGCATTTTTTAAGAAAATTCAAAACATTTTTTAATATAGTTTATTTACATTTAACTAAAGTATGTAGGTACCATTTTGTTCGATAACTTTTTGCCATCATGTAGGTAGGGACATGATCCCATTGCTATAGAAATTTTGGGACTTCTGATCAAAATACCGCGACAAGTGGTTTTGGCAATCCTCTCGTGATGTTAACCTGACACTGCCTAAAGAATTCTGAAGAGACCGAAACAGGTGGAAATCTGAAGGTGCAAGGTCAGGACTACGCGGCGGATGCATTAATACCTCCCAGCCTAACTCTCTTAATTTTTGCTGAGTGGCTAAAGATGTGTGAGGTCTAGCGTTATCATGATGAAAAACCACACCCCTTCTGTTGATTAATTCCGGCCGCTTTCTCTCAACTTCTTGCTTCAATCTCATCAATTGATCGCAGTAGAGTTCAGAATCGATGGTTCTGCCTGGTAGTAACAGCTCGTAATGAATAATGCCCTTCCAATCCCACCACACACACAGCATCACCTTGTTGCGAGTTAACCCGGGTTTCGCCACAGTCTGTCAAGCCTGACCGGCCTTGGACCACGACCTTTTTCGCATGTTCTTATCGTACGTGATCCACTTTTCATCACCAGTTATCAGCTTCTTCAAAAAGTTACCAGCTTTTTCAAAAATGGTTCGGTTTCATTACGTCGTAATAAAGAATCACAAATGAGTAGACGGTTCATTAGGTTTCTTTCAGTGAGCTCGTGAGGTACCCAAATATCGAGCTTTTTTGTGTACCCAGTTTTTTCAAATGTGCTAAAACTGTTTTGTGGTCAATTCCCAGTTCTTCAGCTACGTCGTAACTGCTGATATGCCAATCTTGCTCCACTTTTTCAAAAATGGCATCCATTTTATCCGTAATAGGGCGACCGGAGCGACGTGCATCTTTGACATCAAAATTTCCGGATTGAAAACGCTTAAACCAAATTTGTGCTACTCTCACAGACACTGCACTAGGTCCATAAACATCGCAAATTTTTTTCGCGGCTTGCGTTGCATTTTTACCTTTTTTGTAATAAAATTTTAAAATGTATCGCATTTCTTCATTAGATTCACTCATCTTGACAGTACGAAAAACAAATGAAAATCACACATTTTCCTAATTTGAATTTGGAATTATGTTCTTTAAAATTTAAACTTTCAATGATACCAAAACCAGCCAGATGTAAATAGTATAGCCAAAGAGATTTTATTACAAGTTTATACATACTATAATGCGAAAAGACTTTTTCCCCAACCTATTATTATCAATTCTCTTGTAGAAGTTAAGTCCTTGTAACAAAAATCCTTACTTATATTATAAATGCGAATGTTTGTTTGTTGGATTGCTGGTTTTTCCTTCAATCACGCAACAGCGCAATGGATTTATGTAACTTTGTGTTGAGGACATACTACCAAAAAACAGAGGATTCCCGTGGATTTTCATAATCTACGAGTAACTCAACGTGGACAAAGTCGCGGGCACAAGCTATAGAAGTTACTGATTAATATGTACCGTAAGGCCGGACATTTTTCGTCTGGTCACCAACTTTTTTTAACTTGAAACAACCGTAAAGCTCTCCACATCAGCTGACATATTAATTCCTTCAATATTTTATTCTGAATTCTCTCGACATTTTCAATCAAACACACCATTAAACACAAGTGTAAATCTTCTGCGTCCGTCCCGATTAAATAGAGCATTTCGAATATTAAATTCCGAGGAACATTTCCACGATTCATCAGTCCCGAAACTGAAGGGAGGCGTAGGTTCACCTTCGTGTCACTCATCAGGACTCCAGTAATTGAGAGCGGTGCGAAAGGTCTCCGTCAGCCTTTATTAGTCCGCCAATATAATCTATTGGTTAGATTAACGAAGATCTCTTAGTGGGAACTGGGAACGTTCCAAACGATTTGCGTAAATTGAACTATTGATTGGATTTCTTCACAGCCACGAGATTTTCGCGACACCTCAGGAATAAATGTTGCTGATTAGTTTTATCTTGTCAACTTGGATTTTGTAAATAACGTTTCAGTTTTAGAGCTTATCTGTATTTAAAATTTGTTCTCCACAAACTGTTTTATTTTTGGTACTTACCATTTAGTTTAACAGAGAGCAGTGTTAGTCTAGCTCTAGTGGTTAAACTTATGATTTGATTCTGGGCATCTTTGACTTATTGGAGTTATGTGTGTTTACGCAATTAAATACCATATGCTTCAACGGTGAAAAAAAACATCATGAAAAAACCTGCACGCCTTCGTATTCTCCATTGTGTTCTCAAAGATTTGTGAAGTCTGCCAATTTAGGCCGCAATGGTGGACTATGGTTCCCCTCCCCTAAGAGAAAATCTGTGGTCAGTAGTGCGTCGTTGCTTTAGATGATTTACTTCAACTAAGCGCATTATTGACTTCTAACTAACAAAAGTTGTGTCCGTAAAAAGTATGAGAGTTGAAAGGCTATCTAGAAAAATCTTCACGATTACTTCTAAGTTTCTCGTTATATTTTTATGAAAACTCTTTCTGCAGAACTTGTCACAAAAGAGATGATTGATCAGACCCTCGAACGAATGAATAAGAAATCTACTAATAATAACATTGTTGAGTCCATTGTCCGACGGTTGACCCAATTACGGTCTGCAGACACCACATTGGAGCGAAATTGTTCGATCTGTCTACGGAAATTAAATTTTCTGAATACCCGTTCGGTCGTCTTGAAACCGAGAGTGAAAGTGTAATGCAACCATCCTTGTTTGATCTCTAACATCTGTGTCGCTATTGGAATAACAAATGTTGATTGAACTATCGCCAGAAATTATTCCATTAATTTCGGAATTGATACTAGAAACATTACGTTGACAAAATGTAAGCATGTTTAAGTATTTCGTACTCGTCTTAAACTTAAGTTCTTTTTTTGTTTTATTTATTTATTTATTTATTTATTAGGTATACTAACAATATACATATTATACATTCAAAAACAAACATACAAAAACATTGCAACATTGACTGATATGTATATCAATAACAAGCATACACAGCATTCATACAAAAAAAGAGGCACCGGATAGACTAAGTCTTAAAAACAAAATTTCTAAATAAATGAGCAAACAATATTGTAAAATTATTATAGGTAAAATAGATTACATACATGCAAAAAAAAAGTAGAAAAATACAGAGGATAAGTACCTGCATACATGCAACCGAACGACTAAGACATAATTTACATATAAAACTAAATGTAGGTAAAAGAAAAATACCGATTAGTTTTTAGAAGATGAACTCACTGATAGATGATCAGTGAGTTTCTTTTTAAAAACACAAAAAGAGTCATGAAATATGTCAATGCCAGGTAGGGTGTTACATAGTTCGTTATATTTAGCGCATATACGCGAGATCGGAGCTTGCTTTCCAAGTTGGGTTTTAGTGAAAGGTATGTGAAAGATTTTCTTAGATTTACAATAACGGGGGTATTTACGCGGAACGGATATCGATACACGGCTGAGAAGGTTACTGCATTTAACTTTATTTTGGATTATTTTATGTAAAAAACATAGATCGAGTATTTCGCGCCTATTTCTTAAAGACATCATTTTGAACTCTGCAAGTCGCTGATAGTATGGTTGCCTGTGTGATATGCCACTCATATTGAATGCAAGGTAGCGAGTGAAAGCGCGCTGAATACTTTCGATCCGTTGGGAGTGAACACTGTAAGTAGGATTCCAGAGGAAGGAGGAGAGGAGGAGGTAGGAGTAGGGTTTTTATCTTACAATCAGCCACTGAGCATTTTTTTGATAAAATTAAACTTTGTCTTTCGTATTTCCCATTACAACAGTGATAATCTTATTTCTAAAAGCTCTGGATTAAGGTATATTCAGGTCTAAAATGTTTTTTCTTTTCAGGTTGTTCAGACAATGAGGAACAGTGAGTTGCACTGCCAGCTGATTTGGGTGGTTTACCTTACTCTTACTTCACTGCCTTTATACCAAACCTATCGAGTACTTGTATTTAATCAAATAGTAGGACGAAAAGACGCAATCTTACGCAGAAACTAATAAAAAATATCTAAGCAGTAACAAGGGTCAACAAAACTAGATCAAAAATTGACATGGGATTTTGGTGAGTTTGCGATTGCTTTTCATTGAGCGAAAGGGGATCACATTAAACTGGTGCAATGGATGGGGTGGGATTTTCTCGATTCATTTGTTATTTCAGAACCGCAGAGTGATCAGTTCACAAGCACAACTGGTAGGGACGTATTGTTGGCCCCAGGCCATTGTGTTTTTTTTGTGCTGACGTAGCGTTTTCCACGAAAACGTATCAAAGTCTTTGTGGGTATGGAACCCCCGCGAAATTGGGCAAACGTTATAAAATGTGTTTGTAGGTACTTTTGTAATACGCATGCAAATATGTTTCCTATTACTTTTTTATGTTATAAAAAATCCTTTTGAAACGGTACATAGTTGTTATCCTCATTTCTAGTAGGCCCTACTTAGAATGCTGGTCTCATCAAAGAAAATAGGTTGCAAATACCTACCCACACATCACTTATTTTTGTCTAGAATCTAGATTACTCTTCATTTACTTGTCTACTAGTTGCTACTGATTGAACGAGCGAAGCGAAGTTCTCTGAGTCAACTAGGGCGCTTGCCTACTAGACAGAGAAGTGTGTTCGTCTAAATGTCTGTCAGAGCCCTATAACTTCTGAATTACTGAACGTAATTACTTCAAATTTAAATATAATATGTAAAGTGATGGCCTTCAGCCGAACATTGTATAAAAAAATATAAAAAGCTTTATTTCAGGGGGGCTCTCATAGAAGCGTATTTGAAGTAAAATCTTGTTTGTTGCTCTACATAGACTTGCGATATATCTTTTTAAAGACGACTTTGAACAGAGTACAAAAATATATTTTTTTTAATTTTTCCCTAAAAATTTACCAAATGGGGGGGTTTCAAAGTGGAGATTTTAATTTGAGCCATATGTCAAGAATTACTGAATATTAGAACGTGAAACTTGGTTGAAAATTCAGTTATATCCTGTACTTGAACAACAAATACTAAAATTAGATAAATGTTATAAAGAAACGAAATTATTTAATTTTAATGCGCCATCTAGTAGCATTATTGTGAAGCTAATAGCTTCACTATAATGCTTCACTATAATGCTTCACTATAGATGGCGCTGTGTCAGTAAAACAGTTTTATGTCAACTATTATTTTTTTTATTGCGTCTAATGTTAAAAGTTAATTATTACAATATATAATTAAAACTTTTGGGAATTATGGGATATCGCGAGGTCTCAGTTCGGGGCGAACCACTAGTTTAGGCTTTTTTCAATATCCTCGATATCAACATCGAATCAATAACAAATTTTTATATTCGATGATGAATACCTTGACTTCGATCTCACCTGGTGGTAAGTGACGATGCAGTCTAAGACGTTATACGGCACTTTTATTTAATCCCATACCCATAAACCTGGGCTATGAATATTCTGTTTGTTTGTATGTTTTAATGATTAACAAGATGTTTGATATTAAGTGCAAAAAATAGTATTTTCAATAAACCTAATTAAAGCATTAAAGCTTAATTGAACGCATTAAGTTTTGAATTCAATCTTCGGACAATTTCATATTATAAATTCTCTTGAATAATACAAAATAGTACGCACAATATAGCAAACCCCTTTGAGTTTTAGAGTCGGAAGTTATAAAAGGATTCATTAATTTCCGTTTCGACACCACAGCCGCGAACCCAACTAATTTATTTCATGTTACAAACTGTGTAACTGTAAATAATTTAAATAGATTTACGTAGGCTGTAAATAAAGTTGTGACGTGATCCTACAAAGACACTTTATTTTCGCTCTCGGCTTGGTATATTTGATTGATACAAGATTTTATTTAATTAAGGATCCGTCATCCCGTGTAACAGAGTTCACTGGTGACAGGAAGGCTAGAAGTTATCTTGAGTATTCAGCGTTCTGAGCACATTTCCTCGTTCCAGTTGATATTTTGATCGGTTTAGATCGAGTTTAAGATGATATTTTTAATACATATTTAGCTCATATTTTTTGATATTTAAGGTTTTGTTTTAATTTTTTTAGTTAAGTTGAATTTGATTTTTTTAAATATATAGACGAGCGCTTCACGGTAAGTGAAGATACAGTCTAAGATGGTGCGCGCTTGTCTAGATGATGCCTATTTACTCTCGGTTTAAAGACACCCATATTATAGTTAGTTGGAAAAACTGAACCCGGAAAGTCATTCCACATTTTTGCGGTGCGTATTAGGAACGAGGAAGCAAAGCGCTTGGTGCGAGATCGTGGCATTAAGATTATACCTCATATTACAGATGCCAAATATGCACCCAGGACTATTGTCTTCTATAGTTTTGTCTACTCAATGTGTAATGGTTTGTTTTCTGTATTAGGTTATGCAATAAAGCTTGCTACTCTGTGCTACTACTACTAAGATGTTATCACAATTATATTTGCCATACTTTCAATCCTGTTAGAACTAGTGCTAAAACTTGCTACTGCGAAGGTACTGGAAGTTGTTTCACTAGGTAAGTCTAAAAGTGTCTATATTTATGTGTCATGTCTAATGAACCAGTAGTTCATCTTCGGGAACTTCGAGTCTGGATTTCCTGTTATAAACTCGACTTATGCTTACTTACTTCCTTAGCGACATTGGATTAGTTTGGAGTTAGCTAAGTTTTGGATGTGATACCGCGGCGTGGAGAGATTGCCGGGATCAAATGTCATGAAGTCATTTTACTGTAATGTAGAGACAGATTCAAATAGGGATTAGGGGGAACTTAACTTTAAATTCTGGTTTAGATGTAAGTTGTTACATAATTGTTATGTTTACCTTAAGAGGAAAACGCGGGCGGACGTTTCTCTATACATACTGAGTTTGTATTGTTTGTTTTCTCTGAGGATAATAACAATAGAGAAAACATTTTTGTACCATAAAATTAATTTGTATACATATCATGTTCCTTTTTTCAATCACACTAATATTATAAAGGCGAAAATTTGTATGTGTATGTGTGTATGTGCTTGTGTACTTATATCTGTTACTCCTTCACGTCACAAAGAACCAACCGATTTAGCTGAAATTTGGAATGGAGATAGCTCATACCCAGGGCTAACACATAGGCTACATTTTATCCCGGAAAATTAAAAGTTCCCGCGAGAATGAATAAACCACGGAAACGAAGTCGTGGGCATAGTTGCGGGCATCGTTTAGTGAATTATAAAAACAAGGAATCTTACCGCCAATAAGAGACAACCCGCAAACAAAGACGCATATAATTAAAAAAAATATATATATAAAAGTCTTAATGGAGGAAACAGAAGAATAACATAATAGAAGGTTTCTACACGCCCTCACACCGGAACGCTAAATCGATTGGCGGCACGACTTTAATGGTAGGGCGGTAACTAGCCACGGCCGAAGCCTCCATTGCGTACAAAAATTACTACATAACAGCCATAAGGTTCTGTTAGTACCTACTCGTATAAGGTTTTGTAACCTCTATTACTTAGGCGATCTCTTTCACTGAACATTTTTTGCTTAGCTAATATAAAGAAAAACTATACTTACACTATTTTCAGGTATACAGAAAGGGCCGTTGTGTAAGTATATTAATTAACAACTCCAATCATCTAAATTAAAATTAATGTTTTTGTTTTCATTAGCTTTATTGTGCGGAGTCCGCAGTCACACTGTTACAAATGTGGCATTTTATGACATGTCATACGTAATTGCTTAGGAACGTTACGACCTCCCTAGGGTTCTTCGGGACTCGGGGTTGCCACGGCAAAATGGCCTCTATAAGTATGATGTATTCCCTCTAATATTACACTTTATTACCGCTAGATAAATAACTAGGACGAGGAGCTATGGCCGTAATTAGATTTTGGCTGTAAAAAGTATCTACTTAGCAATATTTGCAATTCATTAATATAATGTTTCAGTTTTCTTTTCATATTTTATACGGATAACGTCAAAAAATACCTACTTTTAATTAGTATTTATGTACTAAAAGAAACCTGAAACATATACATATAAATAGCTTTTTCATTTCGCGAGGGCTCGTGGCTCATGGTTGTGTGTGTGTGTCGTATCTGTATAAGTGTGAGCGAGAGCTTGCTCGCACCTGAACGCTCCCACCTAGGCTCCTGACAGGCACGCACACTTACGCAATGTGCATGTGCACGACGTAACCACAAATAAAGCGCCCGTAACTTCGTGAGATAAACGTACTATACCTATGTCCAAAAAAAGAGACGGACACAAAGGACAATTTCATCCTCCCTAGAGGAGTTTCATCCAGATACAATAATATTATGACGTTAAAATTACATTATAATTTTATAAAAATATTCGTTACGAAAAATTTAATTACCTGTATAAGTGTTGTTTCTTGTCTTCATAGGTAGGTCTTCTTGCTACGTTTTTAATTACTTTTAAACAATAAATTACCTCCAAAAGAAGCACCCTGGTTTATACAAGTGGTCAAATTTTCCACATTTAGAGCCAATTTCACCAATGCCGAAAACGAATTAATTTGAGGAATTTAGATGTTTTGACAGATTTTTAATACAAAAACTGTCAGAATGTCCAATTTATTCCTCAGTTAAAGATTTTGGTGAAATGGCCAC
Organism: Hipparchia sbordonii; assembly: GCA_038048805.1. Taxonomy (NCBI): domain Eukaryota; kingdom Metazoa; phylum Arthropoda; class Insecta; order Lepidoptera; family Nymphalidae; genus Hipparchia; species Hipparchia sbordonii. The sequence continues at coordinate 5,216,797 of CM076113.1, forward strand.
AATTTAATAAGTAGATATTATTGTAGCACAAAGAATCAAACACACCTATATGACATTTTTTTACTGCATTCAATCCACGATCCAATGTAAACAATAATTTAGTGTTTCCTTCAGGAAAAAACTTAAACCAATTAATAAAACTATAACACCCACTTAAGCATGAACAAACAAAAAGAGGTCGTGTGCCAGAGCTATTAAGTTTTAAATTTGTGCAGAAGCGGGATATAAAAACCGATTCCCACATGAGCGATCGCAGAGAGTGGGGTCAAAGTTGACGGTAAAAAACCGTACGCGGCAGCTGTTTGGCACATGATGGGAGCGACGCCCGATGGAAAAACGTTTAATAAAACTAGAAGCTCGCTCGTTCATTTCTTTCGCTCTAATATTTTTTCTGATGACTGAACTAGGATTTTGCAGCGCTCTCGAAACTCCCAACCCGTTTACTGATTTTTTTTTAATAGTGATTTCGTTCGATCGTTTCGAACTTATGGTTGATCCGTTTTCTTCAATTTGTTCAATCGGATAAATATAGAAAAGTAGCGCTCACAAAGTTGCCATTACTTTTCGCATTAGATTCGACATTCTGTTACAAGTTACGGCCCCTTTTACGGGGTTGCTTTGGGAATTACGAAGTTTGAAGTTGATAAACTCTATAGGACTAGTAGGGTAAAGATGCCGAATATGAGATACCATTTACATATTCGGCCATAAAAAATAAATTATTGCACTAATGACTATGAAAATCACTTATATTCGATAAGTATTTAATGAAGCTTATCCTTGAAAGACCGTTTAGTGCTAGGTATAATAGATTTTTTGTTATATCAGATAATATTAGAAAAGTCAGAAATTACGTCTCAGGGAAATGGTCTCCTATTATGAGATACCAAGGGTTTTTAATATGAGATAGTATAGATTTAGAGAAAAAGGAAAGAAATCAATTCAAAAAAACTTTTTATTGGCGATATTTATTAATCTACAACATCGTACTACTAAATAAAAAGGTTTTAGTAACAACTTAATAATATATTATCATGTTCTTGTGCCAAGTGCTTGATGTTCTTCAGATGTAGATGTAACCCATAAAATCGTTAGTCCAACTTTACAATATTTTTCTATTTTTGCTTCTAAATAGTCAGAAAAAGCTGGAGGTCTTCCCATGAACTTTGGCAAAAACTTCTGCATTAGCATCTTTTTTGACATAACGTTCTAGGATACTCTTAGGAACATCGAAAGTTTTGATGCTATTAGGTAACATATTTGTTTGCTTCGCACTGCACTCACGGCCCGTATTATGGCATCGTGGTCCTAGGACTTCCTTGATCGACGGCATCTAGAAAAAGAGGTTTTTAAATAGTCGTATATCTATACATCCTAATATGAGATATCTCATTTAAGGAACCCCCACGTGTCTCATATTAGGAAAACACCCAAATTTAAAAAATAGTCTGCCTATTATTTCAAGACGAAGAAAATACAACTAAACTGCAAATGCATTGTAAAATTAATCATATAACTGATACAATGACTGTAAATTTAAATCATTTAGTGTGACTATAAAGTTGTAACATACCTCGTTAATATTTGGTGTCAAAAATCGGGTTTTGTGGTTTCGTAAAAATCCGCACGTACACAACCTGACTTCGCCTCGAACTGGGAAGCACCAACACATGTTTCAGTCTGTTGCCACGCGCCTTCTGGTGACAGTATCGCCAAATAGCTGCGGCGATTAGTTTCGCCAAAACCTAACTATCTCATATTTGGCAACCATCTCATATTCGGCATCCTTACCCTAATATCTTAGATAGAAACATTTTGCACCCCATTTATACCTTCCCATGAGACTGTGTTCTACGTACATAGATCCTTCTGAGATCTTTGGATATAGCAGTGGACGGATGCACAGAAATATGTCAAGATAGAACGGAAAAGTGGGTGAGGCACGCGCACGGCAATTTACAAGAGTTTGCAAGAGTTTCCAAATAATTTTTAATTAGCGTAACGGTAAAAGGTTGAAGCTTCGATCCCCACCCGCTACATTATTGTCGTATCCACTCCTAACACAAGCTTCACGCTTGTTTGGGAACTTGGCTAATATATTCTTTTTTAGAATGAAAAAAAACATTAAAATGTTACAATAGCACCTATTGATAGAACTAAAAGCTTGGAGGTAAATCTCAAAAAAGAGGAAATTCCTTTCAAGCAATATTGACGGCGTCGTTTTGTACAGAAATAGGCATGAATTTCTGGTAATACAATGGTGAAAACCGTTCTATCTTGATATTTTTTGTGGGTACTTCTATCAGTTGAAACGTGGACGATGACACTTCTTTAACGTTAAATCGTTTTAAACATGTTTCGATTAGATCAGTATTAAGGCTGAAATCTATAGACCGCTCTCTCTCTCAGCTACGACTCAAGACAGATTTAAAACGAGACAGATTTATGTCACAGCATATTTGTGTCTCGTTTTAATCTCTATCTAAGTCTGAGCTGAGTCAGAGCAAGCTCTATAGATCTCAGCATAAGAACATAATATGTTACATATTGAGGGGAAATGCTAGAAAAGCTGGAAAGAAGTATAATTTTATTTCTTTATAAGTATGTTTCTGCGTGATTTAGCTGCTGTTAACTAACTTCATTGGTATTTTTGGGTATCCTTAAAAGTGTTGACCAAAATTTTCAAGTGTAAAGTTTTGGAAACAAGTTTAAAAGCCCGCCGATGCTGGTGTTTGGACAGAATCCATAATTACTCACCCTTTACCTCGTAACATTTAGCTAATCTGACTCTTTATTTTGTTTTTTTTTTTCTTTTTTCGTATCTGTTTATTTGCCTTAGAGAGGCATATTCGTCAAGTGAATAATCTCTGAAAAAGATTAACTATAAAAAAAAATAACTGTGTACCTACTACGTTAACTTTACAAAATAGATGTTACATATCTATTAAATATATTATTGAAATAAACTTTCCTTGCTAGTTGAATGCTAACTCCTATAAGTATCATAATATAAATGTGTGTTTGTTTGTCACTACAAGGTCCTAGTGTAACTTTTCAAGATTGCGTTAAAGAGGCGTTAATGTGTCCATTTGTATGGATGGCAAACTCCATCTTTTTTCCTCCATACTAAATGACAGATTTACGCATAGTTAACGCAAACTTGTAAACATTACTCTAGGGCCTAAAGAAAGTTTACAAGTTTAAGTTGAGTAAGTTAGTAAGTCTAGAGTCTAGACCCACAGGTAGATTCCATAACAAACTTCGCAAATATTCATTCCCCTTGAGACTGAATATACTTCATTTTTTACATAATATTTCCCTACATAAAATTTGTTTTCACTACTTCTTTGGCACGCTCTGTAGTCTAAACGGTTCGACGGATTTTAATAAATGGGGGTATCATTAAATTCGTGTAAATTGCGAGGAACACAGGGTATAAAATTTAAATATGGGGTACGCGAAAACTTTAGTACTGAATCAATTTGAATATCCATACTTTGATATTTTTAACGCAGTCGGGTTTTTGTTAATATTTTGTTTGTGTAAGTTGAAGAAGTAGTTACGGTACAAAAGGTGAATAGAAAGCCGCAATTTCCTTCTCCTTCCGATGGCGATTGTTTCCTGCAATACGCCGGGGTATTGGGTAGTGGTATGACATCGTCACCCTGAGGATAACTCTTTCAAGCTATTGACTAACTCTATGAAGCATACCTACCAGCTCTAGCCTCATACGAACACTCGACAAGTACATTTCCCATCGAACGTACATTTATCCGCAACTACGGCCCTCAAATGAGTCGAGCGGTCTTAATTACTAACATCCGTCTCATGTGATTGGCCCCGCATTGTTTGTACACTTAGCTAACAGGACAATTGCACATGCACTTAGGACGAGCGTTATTAATACGTACTGCAGGCTCATCACGGGTCGTTGCCTTTTGAGGACTTGCCCCATTATTGATCCACAATGGACACCGTTAGTTGTGGTTTTCAATCGAATTGTGGCGATTAATTCGATTGGGAGGACTGATTTCGCACGAACTCTAACATTAATAACTAAGTACTAAAAGCGCAAAGTTGCAGGCATCGATTGGATGCGGAAGGCCGATGATAAGCAACGTTGGCGCCTGTGTCCAAGAGTGGATGCATTTCGTCTGATGATGATGAAGGTAATGATTAAAAATACCCGAACTTATTCAGAGGGACAATGTTAATACATAGTTCAGATTTACAGAATGATCGCTAACCTTTATTAGAAGATACACTCTAAGAAGGAGTTGTGTCGTAAATAACGACGACACTTTAAGGGTGTTCTTTTCCACTTCTCAAAGCCAGCATTCCAGCATGTAGTTTATACATAATTATGTCCAATATACATTCTATCTGTATCTATCTAAAGCATTAATCTACTAATGTAGACTGAAGAAAGGTCTTGTTTCTTACTAGTTGTTGCAATAGTTAAAATCTATCTAGATAATATCTCTCTATCTACAGACAAAATAAAACTTCTTTTAGTAGATGGAAGCAAGGTCTACTAATAGGTATCCGATTAATAAATGATGCAAAATTCGCAAAGCTAGACGGTAAATTATAGTAAAAGAGCTTGTGAACATATTTACTAAAGTACTTTTGGCGAGGAAACCACGCTTTTGATGCACAAAGCAAAAACTAACGATGTTTAACGCAACCTGCAGTCTGGGATATAATTTTAGCGTATTTTTAAAATTCTGCACCAACCCAGGATTAAATTTACTGCGAAGTATTTTACGTAGGTTATTATTATGATGTTACTACTATAATTCTTAAGAGTAATATTAAGTTTTCCATGTTTAAACTTAGGTATAGGTATAAAATTCAGATTTCAAACCTTACCTATATTACTTAACAGTACCTACTTACTATCAAACATCAAAATAAAGATAAAATAAACAAAATAAAATTATTATTTCTTTTCTTAAAACCTTAAGGTCGTTAACCATGGGTCTCATATTATAAGAAAGCGCATTATGACCGTACTATTTTACTAGCCTTAGCCCGTGGCTTCGCTCACGTTAAGTCCGATTTTTCAAACTCATATTTACCCCCTGAGGGGTTGAATTTTCAAAAATTCTTTCTTAGCGGATGCCTACGTCATACTGCCTAATTTCAGCTCGATCCGTCCAGTGATTTAAGCTGTGCGTTGATAGACCAGTCAGTCACATTTTCCTTTTATTTATTCAGATTCATACCACGAGCAGCAAATGGATTTGGATACGTACGTCGTACATCCTTGCTTTAAAATATTCGGTGCATTACTTTGAACCGGGCTCTTCTATTTCTGTACCGGATCCGATTGCTTCAATTACTCGAACCTAATCCGTAACTGGAGGTATCGATCGTCTAAATAACCTTAGCAACTGTCTGGAATTTCACCTGGAAATTTACAAAGACCAGTAGATACCACACACTCACATTTCGCTAAAACTTTGTCGAGCATGTTAACTGGATTTAAATACAATTCTTTGAGAGCGTGTAACTTCTTTGTTTTTACGTAAATCTTAAAACCTAGATTTTGATTTTCACACCGTGTCTACAAAGTTTCATTGGGTTGGATTCAATCAGAAATTAACATACTAATAAGCATTCCAGCGAGTTGCGAAACTGAAGTATCAAGGGCATTATCATTGTTAGAATCCTAACGTGTTGGGATGGCTGCCTCACACCGGATAGTCAGTGTTGACAGACCCACCACTAAGGGTTGATTTCACTAACGTAAAATAAATCTTCTCCGAGCGTATAGATATTTTGGCTTTTCTATACAAATTGTCAGAAAATTGATTCCTCATTTAAATGTCACTCGACAAACGAGTCAAACAGAACCAGTGGATACGTGCAACATAAGGTGTTCTGTGGCAATGATGCCGTACCATTTCATCATTTAGATTTTTAACGGTTCAGATTTTTAAAAAAGATTCCAATTAGAATTATTCTTAATTCCTATTATTCCATAGGCAGGCTATTTATGATTAGACGAGCTTATTCCCGCGGCTTCGCTCACGCAAAGTTCGATTTTTCAAACGCCTATTTTATCACCCTAGGGGTTGAATTTTCAAAAATTCTTTCTTAACGAATCCCTACGTTATAATACCTATCTGCATGCCAAATTTCAGCCTGATCCATCCAGTGGTTTGAGCTGTGCGTTGATAGATCAGTCAGTCAGTCAGTCAGTCAGTCAATCAGTCAGTCACCTTTTCCTTTTATATATTTAGATATAAAAAAAACATAATACACAGTAAAAAGACAATATGACAAAACTCATAAGAAAGCGTTTTGTTTCCCTTAATGGTTACGCAGAATGGGGCTACCTAGTAAAAGACAATATCAACGTTACAGAATGAGTTATTATCCTATTTACCATAAACGTTGTGTTTTTGACCGTGTGTAACTTAATAAGCGTATAAAAATGTTTTCGTACGCCACAAATGGCAATTTTATTACCGAAATCTGTTTCGGTGAGCGCGTATCAGTCATTATGCGTGACATCGAAAGCACCTGGCAGTTTATTATCTCAAGCGCTGCTTTGAGTTATAAGATAAAGTTCTACAACATTACATTCTAAATCAAAATCACTAACAATAATATCAACGGTTAAGCTAATCATTTGTACTAGTGGAAATCACTCATTGTAATCATCTGTCTGCTTAGATATTACTTGTTACACTTTCGTCTAATTAATAACTGATGTATTATTTTGTCACCTAAAAAAGTTATCGTTGCCTCAGTCGTACCACAAATCTTTTGCTGGACATATTATATCCCCGGACATACAATATCACCATTTCTCATTGCTTTAAGTCGTTTCCTATCTATTGCTGAATAGGTCAAAATTATTTATATTTTTTCCAAATCCAAATTTTAATTTATCCTCTGACTCATCGTTCTCAAAAAATTAATCTCAGTTTGTTAATTAGAAAAAAACACAACTAAATGTAAAGTTTCGTTTCACAAAAGTAATGCAGAACCTGAAGAACATAAGAAAACTTTAAAGTGAAAACAAATATAAATAACAGTTACGCAGTCAATTAGATTGACCAAAACATTCGTTAAGATAAAAGTCTTACTGACTTTTATCTTACAATGACAATGATAAAAACATTGAATGGATCAAAAGTTAAAACTACAATTGGGAACAAAAATAATTTATCATCGAGCGCACGGGTTATTGAACCCGAAGTCAAGTTCAAGAGTAGAAAGGGACGGCGTGTTTATTTTTAGGGCTCTATACTTAACTCTTACACTTGCAATAATGTTTCCTTCCATTTTATTGGCCAATTTAGCGGAAACATCACAGGAATACTTTCAGGAATATGAAACAACAGCTCAGTCGTTCCCGTTGTAATTCTATCAAATATGGGGATAAAATTAAAATTAATATGAACGCAAATAATACCTAATAGATACTGTATCTCATTCACACAAACAGATGTCCATACAGATGTGGCAACTGGCAAGACACATAAACATGTCTCAATAGAGTCGTTTAGGAAAGAGGTAGGTAATAAGTTTATCGACCGACTCAGATATGACCCAATAGAACATTTAACAATAGAACACGAATGTACGCTAGTTGAATGTAGGAGACGTGCATACCTATTGTGTACATAAGCAATAGTATTCCAAGGAAAGTTGTCTATGAACCATTCAATAGCCTCGATTTTCTCAAATTTTGAACTTTTGTCGTGAAATTCCTAAAAGTGACAATGGTCAGAATACATATATTTCCTAGTACAAAAAATCTTTCTGGCCTTTTATAGAACTGAAGAATTCAAATGAGATGCAGACAGCCGCTGAATAAAAGCGACACTATGTGATGACGCTATGTGAAAGTCCTTACAAGAGACCCCTGTCCAACTGTAGACGCCTATAGGTTGACGACGAGCAGTCAAAGTAAAATATTCATATTATAAAAAGGTTTCATACGCGTTATAAAGGTTACACAAAGCTGCAAGATCCACATAACCCAAAAGAGCCACCAGCACCGCCACAAGGGTAAGAACCTGATCAAAGAAGGTGTCAGCCAAAGCTGACTGTTTCTTTCAGAAGCGCTTTAGTGTAGAATGTAAATCATAACGATCGGTAGCGAGGACTAATGCTAATATCATAAGAAATTCTTCGCAATACCTGATGTGACCGAATCTTGCTGCTGAAGACAGTTGAATAATGCACTATATGCACCTCATCTGGATCATCTTGTGACATACGATGCGATTATCTTTTCTCACTTTCCTAGAGTTTTCTTTTAGACAGTTTGAAAGGAAATTCTTATTAGAATTTCTTGCAAAGTTCTAACGTCAGCTGACAACCTTCATACCATAAAGATATCGAAAGTAAAAACTAAGTTTATACCTCAAACGCAATCGTTTACCGTCATTTTTGCAATCAGAACATAACCATGACTCCATTTGACCATATGGTGCTACTTAATCGATGCCAACGTAATACACATTAAAATAGCTCGCAGCAAAGTCGAAAATAAATATTAATTTAAAGAAGTAGAGAGAAATGCTTTTCAATAGAGAGAGCACGCGATACCCCACCCTCAGCATACCATTGTTGGAGCGTACATTGTGCGACCACCTGCCTTATTAATGGAACCAATCGCCACCGTAACAAAGACCTCCCCTGCAAATTCAGAGAGAGCAGTGACTTTACTATCGTGTACAAATTTACATCAGCTGTTGTTATTTCACAGGTTACGTTAATATCGATTTCCACAGCGGCAGTCGTGTCATCGATGTATGTCTAAAAAAGTTAGAAATTGCATAGGACTTGTTGAAAATGGTTGATCTAAGCACAGTTCAATTTGAATTGACAATACCTATCTATTTTTTTATATGTCCTATAATGGGCATGTAGAACAAAATGGTGTCAGAGTGATTGACAAATTAGTTCAAATCCGTATTTATCCGTATTTTTTTAGTCACTATACAAACTATGTAGGTATACACTTCTTAACTTTGTTGAAAATATTTTCCCTTATTATTATTAGGTAACGGTACTAGTAGACTGATAAAGCAAGTAGGTCTGTACTGATTTTTGGTTGCAGCTTTTCATATTGGATCTTAAAGTCGCACACCACTACTAAAACCTATTAAATAGAAACGTATTAAAAATATCTACCATTTAAATTCTCCCGTGCTCAAGTAAGATCCTATTGTTCATGAAATTACGCGCTAAATTACAGAGCAATTTAGAAGTGACTCCATCGAGAAAAACAATGGAGAAAATATTATAAAACTACAACCCACTCATCACATGCCACCTGGCTTAAGCAAAAACGGTATACCACTATGCCCGAGAAAGCTCTTGGTAAGCTGGTTTTAAAGTGCATTTCACTTGTGTGAGTACTGACTGGCCCATTTCTTACGACCCATTGACTCTTCGCTATTCATCGGTGCCTTTTCAAATGAAGGTTTTGTCGGTGTTAAGTATGTTGGTATGTAAAGAAAGTTGAGTCCGCAGAATGTTTAGAAATCTGTGATTGAAGTTTTTAATGGCGAATCTAACCTTCAGGTATTCAGTACCTACCACTAAAGCTTTTCATACACTAATAACAAATTAATGCGAAAGTGTCTGTCTGTTACCTTTTCACAGTACAAACGTTCAACTAACCTTGATTATGAGAGCATGCCCAGAATCTTTTCTAAGTGGGAAAGGAGTCTACGTTATAAAGCAAACCTACTCGCAAAATCTTTAAACACAGCGGTTTTTGGTGTATACCTACGTTGTTAAACGTAGAGTTTGTGAGTTTCTCAATTAGATAATGAGATAAAGGAAACGATTGCAGGGACTAAATGATTTTTTGTGTAGTTACTACAATACTTTAACTGTGCCCTTTGTGTTTTCATTTCCGTATGCAAAAGCAAATAATGTGGATTACAATTTCAAATTGTGCAATTCAACAATGTTTTTATTCAGCACAATAGCAGAACGGTACAGAAGAGTTGATACAAACGATGTCCCAGCTCCCAACGTAACAACCCCGCATCGAGCTTATTATGAGCTTCCTTTTAATCCGGATTTAAAAACTGCATCACAATGGCCTAGACACACTCGCAGTTGTCTCACAAAAAAGCTTTCCTCTGCAAAAGCCTCGGGCATTGAGTTTAATAGACCAGGAGGAGCGAACCTCATACATAAATCACAAAAAAGGACCCCCGATTTTGAGACGGTCTAAGATGGAAGTGCGCTAGTTTGAAAGGGGGATGGTAGCTTATTAAATCTATACCCGTAGTTATTTCAACGCACAGCGCTCTCCATGAGATTACTTCTACCTACGTCGTTAAACTGTTAATAACAATAAAGAACAATGTTACACTTAACTAACCATGAATGTTTCCGTCCACCAGAAAGGGCCAATTTTGAGTTGCACGAGTTAGTGTTCCTTTTGCTTTTTATAAAATTTTGTTGATGTTTGTTTTTAACCATGGTGAAATACGTATGCAACGCATTTTGCTTGTTTCTTGATGAGCAAAATTCACTTTAACGGTAACTTTATTTCAACTGCTTGACATGCAACAGCCCTTAACAGAGTAGTTAACCATTCATTCAGTTATTGGTTTCTAGCTAATGAGTTAACTACTAAATACTTCTAAATAAACATATATCTATATACTTTATTCTTGAAATACATTTAGGTTGCGTCATATGACAATGTATCGTTAACAAAGTAAAAGCAGGTCTAATACAGGACAACAAAAAGCTTCATTGGTGTCCCTTGTAAATCTAGTCCGGTTGACGCCATTTTTCGGTACATCAGTAGCTCTAGTAATATAACAACTCTCTGGCCTCGAGTATTTCAACAAATATTTCCATTACCAATATTTGCGTCGTCGTCAGTAAGGGTTGAACGAAAATATCGACCACCTTTATTACATTGCTCCATCTATATTGTTAAAAGGCGAAATTTAAATAAAACAACTGCTATTTGATTCATTCAAACCACAATTCTTGTTTGAAACGAGAAGCAATATCGTAAAAAATGTTACAACATATACGAATTACGACCAATCTTCAACAACGTATCCAAAAAAGTTGTGCACGAAAATTCCCGTAAAGAAATACAGTATTGAAGCATAACAGTTGTGTACGATTGCATAATAATAAGCAGTTTGATTTGGTATTCATAGAATACAATAACAATGGAATTGATGGATAACACACAAATAAACTTGAACTAGAAATTATTCTTGAAAAAATTCTAACTGGTCACAATCAAACATCTATAGAATACTGATCAGAATTTATCATTTATATATTTTAAAATAGAACCAGTCAAATGCGAGACAGATCCGCCCACTAAGGGTTCCGTAGGAATGAAAAGTAGGTATACATACCTATATAGTTATTTGATTAAATTGTTCCTGTCTCAAAACCAAACCCCATTTGTTTAGGAGTTTTGGTTTGTAAAGGATTCTTGGCTCTTGCTGATTTTACAAAAATACTGTGCTAGGCAGAATCAAAAGTTAATGTTGCGTGTACTGTAATATTTACGTAAAACCCAAACTGTATTACAGATTTTTTGCATAATAAACTAGGAGAGACAGGAGGACTGGTCGGGGGTATTTTTTTCATGATAAGTCTAAAACTATGTCGCTTAAAAAAAAAATCAAAACCCATTTGAGAATGTGCAATCGAAGCTCTTTCATATGACATCCCACATAACGCCATGTAATCTGGTAACCCCACTTTACATTATCGAACCCTTTCACAATGATATAATATTTTTTTTAATTTAATTTGTAAAGTTTTCGAATTCAAGTGAGATTTTCTTTTAGTAAATACCGAAATAAACAATTATTAGCGATAAGTTTAACAGTCAAACGAAGTCAAAAACAAAGAATCAAAGTTATTTTTTATCATTTTTGTACGGAATCCTAAAAATTATTCAAGGCATACCTCCCACACGGATCAGAGATGGTAGGTATACCAAGATATATCGCATCGATATAAAGCTGACTTGTCTCTCTCCCGCAAGGCGGCGCCATCCTGTTTCCCCCCTCCCCTCTCGACCGCGACAGTGAATGCCGCACGCACGTGCGTGTCATGCTCTTCGTTAAACTCATTCAGTATAAGCTCATCAAAACCCGAAACACGACTTACTGCGCGCACTTAAGGTCGACATCTACTCTTTCAACCGCAAAATAAACAACAGGCGACTTTTCACCGTGTTGCATCGGTATTGAACTGATTTTGTTTTGTTCCCAAATTACATTCCGTTCGACGCAAGCCATTGTCGATGGATGTTTGAACTTTTGTCCTTTTCGATTAGCGGTTATCGTTGCGGGCAATGTTACGAACGATTCGACCCACTTTACACATAACGGATAGGCCAAAAAATCAAAAACAGGAGATATACATACAATACCACAACTAGGACTGGAATTGTTCGAGACTGTTGTGGAAAAGCATAATAAAGCTTTATAGATGGATTTTCCCTGTGGACTGTACAGAAACAAAGACAACGGATGGAATTTTGGGAGGACTTCTGTGAGCAATGAAAAATTTCCTATGTCCCTCTTGATTCCTTTAGGAGGATATTGACGATAGATATAATTTATTATGTCATTTGAGACAACCTACTTCCCCCATGGACCGCATCGAAACGTTAATAAATTGTTCAGGAGAGTCCAATCATAAACAACATCGCGTCACAGCAGTATTATGCACCCCGACCACATAACACCACCCTTGGGTATTGGTTCCTGACGAATGACCCAATAAATACCCGTAAGGCAAAACGCGACACGTACAAAACATTCCGGGGATATAAAAGCATTATCCTGTTAAGTAATTTATTTCTTCTTCAGGTAGTGAACAGTTATTTTATGGGCCCACTTAAACGTTCTATAATCCAAGCAGTTAAAGTATAAAAGAGGGTGTCGGAAACCATAATGCAACACCATAAACCGTTTGAAATTTAACCTCAGACGGCGGCATCAGGCACCTGTTTAAATCTGTACAGTCCATAAAACGTGTTTTAGAGAATTGTGTTCATATTTTTTGTTACTTATTTGTTATTATTTGAGCTTAAATATACTTATAGCCTCGTATATCCTCGTAGTAGCCTCGTGATTTAGGTATTCTTTTAATTTGATGAACTTGACTTATACCACGTATAAATTTATACTACGTATGTTGTGGTATTTACCAATAGTGACATTTCTTATACTAAAGATTGATAATTCCTTAATATATAACTCCTTAATATCTAAAGACCAAAACCATCCAAAGGCAAGATATAACCCACATTTAGATAACGCTTCAATACTAACCTATCTCAATCTTGCACTTTAATGAATCATCCTACACTGCACTGGAAGAAATTCCGGTCAGCATCCAGTTTAATTCAACACTCATCCACCCACACTTCATGAACCGGTCCCAACAATAAATGCACTTTACAATAACAATAAAGCACACAATTATAGTTCGATATACTTTGACAATGCGTTAGATTTTATCACATTTGAAACAGTTACAGCACTCCTCTATTTCCTTTGAAGAACTTCGAGAGTTATTGCATTCCCTCAATACTACATGTGCAGCTCTAGTTTCACATTTTGTATACAATTTACACAAATTGAACCAATTCCCTCGCGATGTACTCTGAGAATAATAACTATATCAGTTGTCTACGGACACAAAGTGCAGTTACATTACCTACAAATTAGGTTAGTTAGATTGCAACCGCTATCTACTAAGCCGCGGCCATAATGATAATAATAATTGTAGTTCCTGGCCTAGAGGGCATTTTTGATCGAGCAAAAAGAGGTCTTCAAGTCTACTTGTTTGAATTTTCACTTGTCTGTCTATCTGATTTTATTTACTAAGACTACGATTGAGTTTATAACTTCTAAGACGTAGACATTTCCTTCTAACTCATAATAATGTGTAAATAAGGACCAAAAATAACACCAAAAGACGGCCTTAAAAGGAAGTGGGTTGCAAATGACTTGTAAGGTACCGTATATTGGAAAGATTTTCCGTTAAAAGTTATCGTTTAGAACTTTTTAAGTCTTTTTGTTCCTTTTCTAACAGTTAAAAACAGCTTAACATTAAAAGATGTTACTAATGTAGGTATAATTAGATAGATATCAAAGAGATGAAACACCTACAAGTTAGGATAGGAATTGTCGGTCCGTCTATATGCCGTGACCCAAGAAACGTAGGCTCACTTATGAGTCAGCTTGGTTTGAATATAGCTATAGACTACAGAATATGGTAATGGAGCCAAGCTTTTGGATACAGTTCTATCTGCTATGGTTATGACTGTACTTTTTAAAGTTATAGTACCGTTTTATTTTCTAATAAAAGCAATTATGTGTCCTGTATCATCACGACTAGGCTAGCTAGCATCATGAATACTAATTAATGTTTATGTCCTTCTAAAACTAAAACGCCTGCTTAATTATGTATTCAGTATGCAGGTAATATTGGTTAACACTTCAGTTTGCATTAACATAATATAAGCCAACTAACTTAAGTGTCATCGCAAATGTTTGAAAAGTACCAGACAGAAAAATTAAAATATATCTGGGAGCAGTACGACGATAAACACGATAAACAATTTCAAAATAAGTAAATCGAAACATTTCAAAATGTAGAAATTATAGCAAATATGAATAGAAATAACGAAGTAATAAGGGCGGAACGTAATATCTTCTGATTTCCATAGAGACCTTTGATCGTGCGTATATTAAACCACGCTATGCGGTCAGCGTTAACCCTCAGGTTTGAATTGGTGGATAACGCTGTAGACCGAGAGGCTACAGAAAATTTTGCGCAGGTGCTTGATTAAAGTTGAAAACAGAAATGTGTAGTATGGTTGGACCTTGATGAGAATGAAAACGGATTCGCAGACTATATTTCCGGGATTAAATAGAGAGATATTAAGTGTTTTCCAGAATTAAAAAAAAAAAATTTAAAATCACACCACCTCTGACTGGTTTTATCGATTAAGAGTTACAATCTAGAATGAAAGGCGATTTAGGTATGCCAAGTGAGCTACTATTTTTATACCACTTCAGTACCTACCGACCAGCTTTTAAGTCTAGTCATTCTCAAGTAACGCAAAAGAACTGAACAAACTTTTAGCGATTATAAAGCATCCTCTCACCGCCATCTCCTAGGATACTGGTCCGAATTGGTGGATCACATTACGCGAGAGGTGTTGACACGGGCACTACGACTGTCCGAACATCAAACAGAACTATGGCGGTGTAATTAACTCCGCTCCGTCATCTCTGCCTTCATTTCAGCTTATTGACTTTCAATTGCAATTAATTTACTTAGTTACGCAACTGTATCATAATTGTCACTTGAGAGTACTTTAATGAAGGGGTTTGGTGTGATTAACTTAACAATTGTAACTTAATCAACTATTATTTTAGTTTTACTTCAATGTGTACGACTATTTTACATGAATTATAAAAAACAGTGCAGATTTGGCAGGCAATTGAGTGGCGTTATAATTATCACCATCTATGATCATTTGCAGCATCATAACAGTTGATGTTTTACCAGTTTTTAAGGACTTAACTTTTGTTTTTGTAAGTGTAGACTGTAGATATTCCAAATTTCAATCAGGATTTTCTCATAATTTTATAACGTTAGTGACACGCTTCAAGTTTTTACAGGGACCGATTGAAATCTGATCTCCACCTTTAAGGAGCAGCCAGGTTATAAATTTTATTTCCACAATTCCGTTATTCCTTAACGGAATTATCAGATGTTTTTAACCGGACCGATGGCTTAACATGCTACTGCAGTCTGCATGGAAATAAAGACAACAGCTAAATTCGGATCAGTAAAATCAGTAACTAATATTTGTACAAGTGTAATGGACTGAAATGCATTGTTGCAATTAAGATACGGCTATTATTTAATAGATGGATGCTCTATTATTAATTATATGTAACCTTATATCAAATAATACGTGTTTACACCAATCTATTTGTATAATGTTTATATTATAATACCGGATCATTAATATTGAACCATTAATATTGAATTCTAAAGGCAAACAAAACTACCGGATACAATGGACGGATATGCGTCCGACGAAGTCGTCTAGACCAGTGACGTCATGGATGCCAATTCAGACATCTTTAATTGATCGCTGTACAGACAACAGTAATATCATTGTGTAAGGAAGGCAATGTTTTGTCATCGTATTTGGCGTGATATGATAAACAGTTTCAAACTGAAATGGGTTTAATATCTTCACGAAACTAACTATTCATAACAAGTCGTAGATGAAATTATTTAGAAGAAAGTTTCTTTTTATTTCAAGAAAGTATTCATTGATTAGGATAATTATTTTAAGCATCTCTATTCTGATCATTTTTGAGAAGTCAATATTATCGTCATCATTTTTGCAATATTTCATGATCACATGCCAGTCTCAAGATGAAATAGTATGTTCGAAAATCTTAAACCTTTGCACTATTTTGTAACGTTGATTACCAGCACGATAATTATGGTCTCTAAATCTACTCTGGTGAAAACCTCGCCTTTTACTAAAATAGCCATATTTAATATTCGCAATAGGTTCTACCCTTAAATAACCGGCTTCCAACCAACCACGACGAACTTTCTCATCCACCAGTGAGTGTACAGTTCTATTCAAACGATACAACAACGCGTTCTCATCAAATGCAGAAGTTAGACAAAGTTTCATCCAGTCCGTTAAACATTGCATCGCTAATCCGGGCATAACATTGCAAAACGCAGGACAAACTGCTTCGCTTTGTGCTGCACTAATGAGTGCCACGTGGCTGTCCCCCGCATTGCAGACTGCACAATAAAACAATGCCTCTATTTAGTTGTGCACTCTGCCTTTATTCCCATAGGATGAACTATTGCGTGACTGTGACTCGTTATTGGAGTGCCACACGGCGTAGTTTCGGCAACGTTACTATTATTCAGGCTGCCCAACGTTATGATAGTCGAAACAACTTCGTTGTAACCGACTTGATGAATGATACGTATGTACTCCTTGATATTACAGTTCAGTAACAGAACATTACTAATTTGACTCTAGTCTCCACTGTATTGACTAATTGAAATCACGTGGACGATATCGTGTTGGAGTTTCAATTGGGTAACAACGGTTCCATTTCAATTTTAAGGATACTAAGTTTCATTAAATTTTCTTATAGGAACCAAATCAGAAATTCAATCCTCCATTATTCAAGTTTCCCAATTTTTTCTTTAAAGAACGATATCATAAGAGAATCGTGAATGTTATCAAAGTTAATAATAACCAACTGAATTATGAGTGCTTATTCGATGCGATCCAATTCTCCTTGCAATCCTGTCCAATGAAGTCCAAAACACCACAAACATAAACACTGAAAGTTTTCAGACGCGTGGTGTCAATGTCATGAACCAAAATAAACATGAGCTTTTCCGCTCTACAGCGAAAGCACAGTTGTCAAATTGTCAGGAGGTTATAGGGACTCGTTAGTGTTAGCATCTGACGGCATGGGAGTCACTAACCTAATTGTGCGAAGACTTTGGGGCGGACGTTCTCCTGCCAGGCGGCGGCGGCCGAGGCGATCAGGGCCGCGACGAGGGCACAACGGAGCACGAACATTGCACTAGTCACAAGTCGTCATCACTTGGAGTTAGGGAGCACTCGCGGCGCGGCTCGGCGCTTCGAACAGGCAGGGCGCGCGGTGGCCGGCGGCAGACTGACGGGCGAGGGAGGCCGGGGGGTGCAGCGCGCGCCTGCGCTGCCGGCGCCCCGCGGTCTCGCATGCGTCGGGCTGCGGAGTGCGGACCTCGCACGTGACGCAGCCCTCCTCGCCCCAATCCACGACCCTGCGACGTCATAATCGTGTTAAAAAACTGCCTGCATATCCTAAACCAGCAATTAAACTCTAAAGGGGCCGCCCGCCAGGCTTTTGTTTATATTTCCGAAAGGCCTATTAAAAATTCGTTAGCGACATCTCGGGGGCGTAACGCTCGACGAGTCGTAAGGTTGTGATTACGACACTGATTGTTACTGGAGGGATCCGAAGCCGATGCGTTGCGAAATCTCCTATTACTTCCCCTCTTGGAGAAAAAATCTGAACTCGCTGCCGGATCGGATTCGTTACGTAATTACAGGGTCGAATTAAGCAAGAAAAAACTTTTTGAAATGCTTATATTTTGCCGGGGACCAATTAAAAATTCGTTTGCTCCATCTCGAGGGCGACGCCAGGTTGAAGTCACAAAGGTTTTTTTTTTATTTGAACTTGAATTCGCTGCCAATTTAACAATATCAAAAAAATATAGAG
This sequence comes from Hipparchia sbordonii, assembly GCA_038048805.1. Classification (NCBI taxonomy): domain Eukaryota; kingdom Metazoa; phylum Arthropoda; class Insecta; order Lepidoptera; family Nymphalidae; genus Hipparchia; species Hipparchia sbordonii. The sequence goes on from CM076113.1 coordinate 5,235,120, forward strand.
AAAAGATGCAGAAACGTTGCATTACTAAATAAGCGAGCAAATTGAAGTTAATGCTAGAGATACTCTGATAAAGTAGAGTCTGGGGAGAGTTATTGCACTTTATAGTACATCTTTAAAAAATAAGTTTTCGTAGTTAAAATTTAACTGGGATTTCTGTTTACAGCAGCAGGTAAATAAATTAATCAATCGTTACTATCAAATAAAACGCACACCGAAACCGATAGCAAAATAAAAATAAAAATAAAAAAGCTACCAACACGAAGTTCTAACTCCCGCAGCACGTAAAACGAGAGTAGAACTTTATCAAAATAAAAACTTTTTCGAACATTGGGGTGTTGGGTATTTTCATTATTATTAATACGTTAAAGTTGCTCTCTGGCAATCTAATTCGAGGAATTTGGAACTTTGTCCAAGTAACTCTGGCTTGGTGTTAGTCTACTACGAGAAGCATTGTATTAGGGCCGTGTGAAAATCAATAAAATAAACATTTATAGTGCATGACTCGGATGCCCTCTATGCGTAAATCTACGAGAAATTAACTTCCTCTGGTGAACAGTAAGTAAACAAACATTTACTTACCACGTTTATTGTACAAATACGGATATCTGTAATGATACTAAACGCTAAAGCTGTTATTGGATCACTTTTTTAGTTACGCAGGCAGTACCGATGTTTCTTGAATAGTTATATTAAAGAGATAATAACTGAAAATAGATGTACATGTAAAAACTTTTTCATTACTCATACACGGAAAGTAGGTCTGAAGTTGCCTGAGAAGCGGGTTGAAAGTAATACTTTTCAGCCCTAGGGAGAATCGTTTTCAACTGACAGCTGTCAAATAATTAAAAAAAACTAGTTGTCACATTTTTATTGGAATTCAAATGAAACACGACATACCCGAGTGCATCCATAGACAAGAAGAAAGATAGACTATATCTCACCAAAGTTGTTGATTTATGTAAAATAAAGTTCACTCAATTTTCTTTAGCTAATTTCTATTTTTATTTTGACTTTCCTTATATTCGTAATGAAAAGCACAGTGTTTACCTCGGGATAAAGACTTATTTAGTCCCTCGAACTATAGGCCCCCTCGCTACGCTCGGGCGCCAAACCCCGTCTCGGGACTAAATAAGTTACTTTCATCCCTAAGGTAACAATGTACTATAGATAATGTGACTTATAGAAGCTTCATTGAAAAGTAAAAATCGCGTTCGTTATCCGAGAAAAATTTTAAAGATTGCTTAGTCATATCAATAATATCAAAATCAAATTCAGTATTATTTATGAAGGCTAACTTGTGGCAAGTTAAGACTCTACTATCGGTTCAGAAAGCAGATATTTCTAAGAGACAAGAAATTCAGAAGTTTTGATCACGTCAGTTAGGATGACGAAAAACTGTAAGACTCTCCTTGCCAAATATCGGCCACGATACGAATGACCACGGACATCAACCAATTAAACTCTATTCACCTTCAGAGTTAGATCATATGGAAGTCCAACACCACCGGAGAAAGATAAGATAGGATTAACGGTTTTACATGCTCTACTAGAGATAGAGAATTGGAAACAGAATCAAAACGATCTTGTACATTCTAGTGTACCTATTGTGTTCTAGAATTTTAATCGGCAGGGTATTGTAATCGAGAAACTAAATAAAAATATGTGCGTTGATATTAAAAAGTATTATTGTGAGACTTCCGAAAAGGGAGTTTTATTTTCGAAAATTTGAAATAAGTCGTCCTCAAGACATTTCTCTCACCCCAGTATTACTTAAAAGAAAGACCAATAAAAATCGTGTTCTTTAAAAGAGTGGAAGGAAGTATTCCAAGGTATTTTCTTAACAAATAAAAATTACAGCACTTTAAGTTAAGATCTCTTGATTCATTTTCATAATATTATCTTCGAGTATAAAGTTTTCAGACATATCAGTTCTGCCGAGTCTTACTTCAGCTGAACATTAATAGGCCAATAAAAAGTTCGAGAAATCTCTATCTTACAGAAATTTAATAAAATCTCCCGACTAACTTCTCATTTGCAATACTTAAAGGAGTTTTGATAGATGTAAAGAAGTTAAAGTTATACTTTTATGGTGTTTTAAGTAAACGAAAGATTCTGTGAAACTCATATCTGGTAATGTTCTTTTAGATATAAAAGACATCTGATTTCTTTAGATTCTTAACATTAACATTTTTGTTAATACGCAATACCTTACAGTAGAAGTACAAGTACGATGTGGCATTACTCTAATGTATTAAAAGCTTAATGTTAAAAAAAATCGATTTACATCTGCAATAAAAAATTTTGAATTTTAAAGAATTTATTGGCCTCATCTTCTTCTTCCAAGCGGAAGTTTCCTAGCTGTACTTTGTTATAGTTCTTGTAGTTTTGAGCTTTACTTGTGGTTACGTCGTGTACATGCACATTGCGTAAGTGTGCGTGCCTGTCATCAGCCTAGGTGGGAGCGGTCAGGCACGAACAAGCTCTCGCTCACACTTATACGGATACGACACACACACAACCATGAATCACGTGCCCTCGTGAATTGAAAGAACTATAACTGTGGATGTGGACAAAGGGACCTGGAGCCCATATATTGAACGAAGTTTACCTAACGTAAGACGTAACGTTTGACGGGACTTTCACTGGTAGATAGCTGATGTTATCGGAAGTAACGACGCAACTTCTCAATCCTAATGCTGCAGGGGATGTGCCCACTTAAACTGTGGGAGATTTAAGAACTGTCGATTGTGAATTGAAGAAGCGAAGGAAGTCACGGGCGTCCGCTAGTTTGTCTTATAGATGTAATCTAAAAGGATACCTATTTTTTTCGATTCCGCTATACGTAGCGCTTGTTGTGTTTTCCCTCTAGATTTTTGTCGTCAAAGATCGAAAACTCAACGAAACGTATTAATTGAGGGTATAAATTATAAATAATAACCGTGCCTGCCCCCTACACACACCCCTCGAACGGATTGCGTGCATTCAGTAAAATAGATGGTGAACTTATTCGGAATAACTTTGAATACAAATCTTTAATTGGAATGTATTTCCGACACGATTATAGCTAACTAGCGGACCCGACAGACGTTGTCCTGTCTTAACTATGAATATTGAAACTCCCCTTTTTACCCCCTTGGGGAGAGAATTTTCAAAAAATGTAAAATACGTAATTCTTTATTTTTGATCAAGAGCCAAAATATCAAGTTTCATAAACATAACTTGAAAAATAACTTGAAGAACGAAGGACTATCATACAAACATTCAACCCCTATTTAATCCCTTAGGGGGTAGAATTTTTAAAAACTGTGAAACACCTACTTTTTTGTTTTCAATTTAAAGCCTAAGTACCGAATTTTATGGGTATAGCTTGAAAAATAACGGAGTTTCATACAAACTTTAACCCCCCTTTTTACCCCCTTGGGGGGAGAATTTTCGAAATATGTAAAATACGTAATTCTTTATTTTTGATCAAGAGCCAAAATATCAAGTTTAATAAACATAACTTGAAAAATAACTTGAAGAACGAAGGACTATCATACAAACATTCAACCCCTATTTAACCCCTTAGGGGGTAGAATTTTTTAAAAGTGTGAAACACTTACTTTTTTTGTTTTCAATTTAAAGCCTAAATACCGAATTTTATGGGTATAGCTTGAAAAATGACGGAGTTTCATACAAACTTTAACCCCCCTTTTTACCCCCTTGGGGGGAGAATTTAAAAAAGATGTAAAATACGTAATTCTTTATTTTTAATCAAGAGCCAAAATATCAAGTTTCATAAACGTAACTTGAAAAATAACTTGAAGAACGAAGGACTATTATACAAACATTCAACCCCTATTTAACCCCTTAGGGGGTAGAATTTTTAAAAACTGTGAAACACGTACTTTTTTGTTTTCAATTTAAAGCCTAAATACCGAATTTCATGAGTATAACTCGAAAAATGACGGAGTTTCATACAAACTTTAACCCCCCTTTTTACCCCCTTGGGGGGCGAATTTCGAAAAATCCTTTCTTAGTGCTCGCCTACGTCATAAAAGAAACCTACTGTCAAAATTTCAAGTTTCTAACTTCAGTGGTTTAGGCTGTGCGTTGATCGTCAGTCAGTCAGTCAGTCAGGACAAGCCTTTTTATATAATTATAGATTACTAGCTGTCCCCTCGCGACTTCGTCCGCGTGGAATTAGGTTCTTTGAAAATCCCGTGCGGACTCCTGATTTTGTCCGAATAAAAGTAACCTATAACACACTGTCTGCAACCATACCCATCAAAGAATCACGTAGATCCGTTGCTCGATATTAACTTGAAAAATTATGGATTTTCATACAAACATTCAACCCCCATTCAACCCCTTTGGGAGTAGAATTTTTGAAAACCGTGAAACACGTCCTTTTTTATTTTTAACTGAAAGCCCAAATACCGAATTTCATGGGTATAGCTTGAAAAATAACGGAGTTTCATACAAACTTTAACCCCCCTTTTTACCCCCTTGGGGGGAGAATTTTCGAAAAATGTAAAATACGTAATTCTTTATTTTTGATCAAGAGCCAAAATATCAAGTTTCATAAACATAACTTGAAAAATAACTTGAAGAACGAAGGACTATCATACAAACATTCAACCCCTATTTAACCCCTTAGGGGGTAGAATTTTTTAAAAGTGTGAAACACTTACTTTTTTGTTTTCAATTTAAAGCCTAAATACCGAATTTTATGGGTATAGCTTGAAAAATGACGGAGTTTCATACAAACTTTAACCCCCCTTTTTACCCCCTTGGGGGGAGAATTTAAAAAAAATGTAAAATACGTAATTCTTTATTTTTAATCAAGAGCCAAAATATCAAGTTTCATAAACGTAACTTGAAAAATAACTTGAAGAACGAAGGACTATTATACAAACATTCAACCCCTATTTAAAACCTTAGGGGGTAGAATTTTTAAAAACTGTGAAACACGTACTTTTTTGTTTTCAATTTAAAGCCTAAATACCGAATTTCATGAGTATAACTCGAAAAATGACGGAGTTTCATACAAACTTTAACCCCCCTTTTTACCCCCTTGGGGGGCGAATTTCGAAAAATCCTTTCTTAGTGCTCGCCTACGTCATAAAAGGAACCTACTGTCAAAATTTCAAGTTTCTAACTTCAGTGGTTTAGGCTGTGCGTTGATCGTCAGTCAGTCAGTCAGTCAGTCAGTCAGTCAGTCAGTCAGTCAGGACAAGCCTTTTTATATAATTATAGATTATTACTACACAGCCCCATGAAATGCGTAGCAGCAATAAATTAGTTTCTAATGTCATACGTGTAAAGTCTAATATATACATATAAAAATTGATTTTTGTCTAGTCTAGCTATACTCTAGTCTAGCTAACTCAAAAACGGCTTGACCGATTTGAATTTATTTTTTGTTTTGTTTGTCTCTTGTTTGCGTTAATATAATGGGTTGTTTAAGAACAAAAAAAAAGACGTGTGGCACTCGGGGACTGCCGCGGTAAAGCTATTGCATAGCATTTTTTATCAACGCCATCTAGCGGTGAGAGGAGTCCCGTGTCAGGTTATTTTCACGTTCGTTTCAATTTCTGGATTCGGTCTCCACGCTCAAGGCCCGCGATAGAAGCTATGCAATAGCTTAAAATTAAAAATCCAAAAAAGCTGAATCGAGAAAATCAAAATTGGTAATTTTGTATAGGAATTCGAATTGTGTCTGAGCTGAGGGAGAGTGCGGTCTATAGATTTCAGCCTTAGAGTATTTAACCAAAAATGCAAAAACGGTAAACGTATAATTTATCGGAACCACACTTAAAAATCTACTCAATCCATCAACCGCTTTACCAAACATGGATCTACGTCAATGTTACCAAAGCGATAATATCGACGTCAGGAACGCTCTACAAATGTAAAATGGCGTTAAACTTTCCTACTTTCATAGCTACAAATAAAGCTATTTTGTTATTTTGTCACAGGCGAATAAATGGTCAGCGGAGGGAGATCTAAATTCCTCGGGCTTGGATATCAAAAAACGCTCGACACGTGTTCTACCGTCTACGAGCAGCGTCTTGAGAAAAACTCGAGAGCCGGGGAAATAAACCGTGTGTACATTTTAAAATTTTGTGCGATGTTTCGTAGGATTTATTTATTTTATAAAGAACTAGCTGATACCCGCGACTTCGTTCGCGTGGATTGAGGTTTTGATTCCCGCGGGAACTCTCTTATTTCCCGTGATAAAAAGTTGCCTATTCCAGATCTATCTCTGTGCCAAATTTCAGCCAAATCAATTCAGTCTTTGTGACGTGATTGAGTAACAAACATATAAAGTTTCGCATTTATAATGTTTATAATAAGATACGATTAATAGGATAACAGGATTTAAAACCGCAAACAGTATAGTGGTTCGAAGGCGAGAAAGTAAAGCCTTACGCGTTACTAGATAAAGTTTTCACTTCTCACCTCTCACCGAAGGTTGGCGATAAGGCCGCCTTTGTATCATTATCAACTTTGCTATAGGCCCTTAGCAGTTACCTCCATCCATCTCTTTCAACCGCAAGCGCGCCTTTTGCATACATAGTTTTAAATAATATATATTCTTTTTCTCTCCTCTTGTGTGCAATAAATAGTTTCTATTCTTGTTCTATAAGGTATGAGCTTTAGGTACTGAAAGAGCAGTGTATAGCGCAAGCGGCACGTTTTACCATACAAATTTTCATGGTTTCGCGACTTAGAACAAAGGATTTTATACTACACCTGCTCGGAAAGTACGTTCTGATTTGTGTCAAATCGCAAAAGAGCGAGAAAGAAAATACGTCATTACGTGGAAACAAATCTGCGGGCTGTCAAAATGTATGAAATTTCATTACTTACCTGCTTCAGCGGGCTGAAAACTGTATGAAAATCCATTACTAACGTGCTGTTTTTTTTTTTTTAATTTTTGGTCAAGTCAGTTCAGTAATAACTTGAAAAACAATGAAATCTATTTAGACCTTTTTCGACAAATAGACTTATTATTTTCAAAGTAGAAGGTAAATAAATAACGTACTAAAAATATAAAAATAGTAATAGTAACTAATTAATAACTAAATAATAATCTATTTAAGTAAATATAATAATTTCATTTCTTTGTTTAGGTCTACTTATCTATGGTCTAAGGTTATTTACACATTCAAATTGTTGTTAAAAAACAAATTGTTGCTGGCCGCTTGCATTTTCTTTAGTGAGTACATTATTTGAAAAATTAAAAAAAAATTCGCGCAATTCGCTTTCTTTTGTTTTATCTAAATTTTCAATTTATAAAATTACTTAAAAGTTAAAACGCAAAATGTCTAGTAGCGACAGTGAAGATATTTTGATGACGCCGCCAGAATCAAAAACTTTGCCGAACAAAAATATAACCCTAAGTTTTAATAACTGTATGAATTTCAACATAAATTTCAATTAAATAATGTGTCTGTTAGTTTCCTCGTAGGTGTAGTATAAAGCACTATGTATCACTCGGGAGAAAGTGCGATTCCTAACTCGGGTGTATCGCGGCCCTCGGCTTCGCCTCGTGCCTCGAATGACACCCTCGTATGTAATCGGCCACTTTCAGCCCTTGTAGAACAATGTACTATTTTTCCATGTATATCATGGAAATTACCTTAAGTAACGCCTCCTTCTGCCCTTAACATATTTTCAAAGCCTACCTAAAATTACGTATTTATACGAACATTACTTGTAAGTGAGACTATAATCAAGAAAGACCTTGCAATTAATATTGAAACGAATTTCAGTGCCTATTTTACAGCTCTAAGCCCTTGAGACTTACTGAAATATGTACGAGTATTACGCAACGCGTTGACGCCAAGGACGAAAGTCCAGTGTACCTAATACAAATATTTCTATGACTGAATGATGGTGAAATTACATCCACTGGGCGTTGAAAAATGACTTAGCGAATCTGTTGGTACATGGAATCATCCATGTGTATTAACGCCTTATGGCGTGTATTTTGGATTATAAATAGGTTGTCTGTTTGTGGCTTTATTTCGTAACTTGATGTTGCCTGCAATTTCATCCGGGTGAATTTAGATCTTTTTTACCGATTTTGAAAGAAAGAGGAGGTTCTCAATTCGACGCGCATTTTATTGTTAAGCGAGGAAACCTGCAAGCCTAACAGTTCTCAAAGATGTGTGAAGTCTGCCAATCTGCACTTGCCCAGTGTGGACTATGGCCTTCATCTTTTTCAAATCCTTGAAAAGTAGACCTAATAACCACTACGCTATCACCACTTATTTTCTACTAACTTGCTCACGTTAAGTTCAATTTTTTTAAAACCACTATTTTACTCCCTTAGGATTTGAATTTCCAAAAATCCTTTGTTAACGGATACCTACATCATAATAAATATCTGTGTGCCAAACCACCTGATCCATCCAGTGGTTTGAGCTGTGAATTGATAGATCAGTCAGTCAGTCAATCATCTTTTCCTTTCATACATTTAAAAAGAAAATCCCAAAGAAAAATGGAAAGTATAAAAAGTTATCATACGAAATGGGATACAACAAATTGGTTAAATCTTAGTCACGTCCCGTTTTCGCGAATTTCCGTAAAAAGGTTCGCATACCATAAATATTCTATCCGATGTGGAGAGAATAACACAAAGAGTTAATGTGACGGCACAAAGGCTGCCGGTTCGCGTTACATCATGTAACGTCATACATTTTGATTTGTGGCAAAGCAAAAATCTAGGACTGGCGTAAGAGCGATGTCACACCGCGCTGCGGTGCCGTTGCGTCTTTTCTGCGGCGTCCTACATATCTTCTTCTTCTTCATCAACCGATAGACGTCCACTGCTAGGACATAGGTCCATGCATGGACCTCCACAGGACTCGGTCTTGCGCCGCCTGAATCCAGCGGCTCCCTGCGACTCGTTTGATGTCGTCGGTCCACCTAGTAGTCCTACATATAACTAGTGTAAATATTGAAAATTTGAATCACCTCTGATGTATTGAATCTATGATCGACCTGCTTTTAATGTTTATGATATGAATTGTTCGAGGAATTGTTTGGCCGTTGGCATCCCAATGTGCTGGAGAGACGACCGCGCACCGGAAAGCAAATCAGCTGAGATAAGAGTCCATGCTAGAGACTTTTGTAAAGTTGCAAAGTAACATGATCTTGAAAAACCAGCATCAATTCAATCGGTATCTATCGTCAATCAAGTTCCTAATAATAACAAAGTACCTAAGTATTATAATGTAACATTCCGAAACTCCCGATAAGAAAGCTAAACTAGTGTAACTCGAGATGCACGAATAGTTCGCAACTGGAGCTAGATAAGTAGGTATACCCTCTCATGAAATAGGGTTGAGAGTAAACCGGCATACCGCCCTGACATCGCGTCGGTTGGCGTGAAATTATCTCGACAAGTGCACCATCGCAGATTAAGTAACTTCCAACCTTAACCAGAATAACCTAGCAGTATCGATCGCTTTTCGCACTCCGTTAATAAAATAAACAGGAAAAAATAATCTGATATAACTTTCGCGCTGCTACTCTTTTTCCCACTTGAATAAGTCTCAATGACTACATTAAGGTCGAGATGATTTGGGGGCCGATTATATCACTTATTTGTTACTTTTTACACTGTCGTAGAACTCTTCATGCTGTCGTAAATACCACTGACGTCTAAAAACATGTAACTACTGGCTATTGATGACATGAATGAATGAATTTAACCCACGGCCGTAGCTAGGGGGGACATTGTGGGGCAATGCCCTACCTTAAAAATACCAAAAACTAAGATAAATTATTATAATTAAATTGTTTGTTCATAATTAGTTCATAGACATCTCTACATCTCTACATCCAAATCTGGAAGTTCAACCATCTTCTTCGCTTGTTCATCATTGAGGATTTATTAGTTCTTAGATCCATGCTTCATGATCATGTTCTGTCACAGAAATTACTTGTCTACAAATAGCTACTGAATGTATATCACATGGTGATTGATTTAGGAGCCCGTGCTTTGGAGCAGATCAATTATGATAAATTTACTACCGCCCTACCTGTAACCAAAGCTGCCCTACCTCAAATTCGACTCTACCTACAGCCCTGATTTAACCAAAGCTATTTTGATTGCTGTCAAAAGTGACAGGGAAGCTGCTAATAATGGTGATAACGAACGATTATAATTTTTCACAATTTGCTTATAGACTACCGCCTTAGTTTAAGGACATTGTTTTTACAGAATCACTGTCGAGTCGTCAGTGCGTATTTACTAAGAGCATAGCTTTCTCTGAGCTCTAACTGAGCCTAAGACAATTAAAAAGTTACTGTCAAGGAAGTCAATAAAAGTAAGTACCGAGAAACTGTTGAAAATGAAAGAATGAAAGAGATAAATGGCAGCCACAGAAGCCTAATATCCACACTGACAATGCCCAGTAACTAGGTATTGAATCCAAGATGCCAACCATAATTCCCGACAAGTCGCAAGTCGATAGGGACGAATAGTTTGCAACCGAACCTAGGTATGAAGCTGATTTGATATCATACCGACATGCCGTCGTAACGTAGGCTGGCGTGAAATTATCTCAGCAAGTGCAACATCTCAGATTAAGTGGCTTCGAGGTTCGAGCCTCAGTGCAGAATAACCTTACTGAGATCGATAGCTTGTCCTAGTTCGTTGAGAAAATATGCAAGTTTCAAAAGTTTAATTCCCACATGTGATGTAAAATATCAACGGAATTGTTTAGGGTTACTTGCTGGTATTATCACTTTATTTAGGTTTAAATAGATTAAAGCATTGTAAAAATCAAATTTTATCTTGCTCTTGCATGTTAAATGCTTAATTTAAACTTAAATAAGAACTAAGTAAATGATTTATTAAATTAAATTAAATTAAAATTAAAACAAAATTAAGTTTTCGCATGATTTAATAAGGCAATTAAAGTTTCAGACCACCTACTTTCAGGCTATACTTGATAATATTACTTACGTTGGCGTTTCCGGAAAACTTCGTCAAAGTTCCCCAACGTAAAATATTCAACTCAATGCGGAAGGAATGAGAAAAACACAAAGAGTTAATATGACGGGCGTAAAGGATCTACGCTATGTTTCATCACACTGACGTCATACTTTTTGATTTGTGGCAAAGCAACGTCTAGGTCTGATGTTTTTCATAATATTACGAGTATACTTGACACGTTTTTACAACGAAGGCGGACTTGAAAACTGGGATGGTAGAGAACAACACGAACCGCCCTATTTGTGGGCTAAAATGAAACATGGACAAGCTAAAAATAAAGTTTTTAGCATATTTTTTTCGTATTTGACCCGGTATTAGGTAATATTTATGGTTTGTGATAGCCTACCAGGGTAAGCGGTGTTTTTGTCTTTATAAAGTCACAGTGCACGTCACGAATCTAATTAGGTAGTTCTTTCAATTCACGAGGGCGCGTGGCTCATGGTTGTTGTGTGTCGTATTTGTATAAGTGTGAACGAGAGCTTGCTCGCGCCTGACCACTTCCATCTAGGCTCCTGACAGGCACGCACACTTACGCAATGTGCTTGTACACGACGTTACCACAAGTAAAGCTCACGCGATAAGTCTTTTTTTGTTGTGAATTGTGTACTTTAATATTTTGTCCAATTTTGTTGAAGATCTACTAAATATTATCAGAGATAGAAGACATGACTTCTCGCGGATAGGAGCAAGTCAGTCTGAATTTTTTCCACGCGGACGAAGTCGCGGGAGTCAGCTAGTTGTTGATAAAATTGTAAAAATAACAATTTATGGGTGCAATGTAACCGCAATGCGTCAAACTCGCTCAGTGCGTCGAACTTCGGGTCTGGTTTAGCAATAAATGCACACTTCACAAAATGCGTGTGGTCCGAATTTTTCGACATGTTTTAATCTTGTTTGATTTTTAGCAAACCGAACCTTTTTTTATTTTGTTGTCATTTGTCAACATTAACACGCAAGGGACACTCACTAACTAGTTTGCTCCAAGAATTAAGTGTACCTGGTCTAGTATCATTTTTAACTAAGTATTATATTTTTTTATATTAAAATTTTTTAAATTAATTTTTTATATTAAAAGTTATCATTTGATGCGTCGGAATGCGATGCGGCCTGACACGCACATTGTTGCAGCCTTTACAGGACATAGCGCTGATGTGGTGTGATGTGATTGCTGGTACCGCAATGCAAATAAATCACGCGGTCCCAGCAGCTAAGGTCTAGATTTAATTGCTTACTTCGCAATTTGCGCGAGGCCAGGATGTTGCAAACAGTCATTTTTAGGTTTTTCCGATAGTAATGGCTGCACAGCATTGCGCCGTGACGTGGTAATGTGTCCTGGCCCTAACCGCAATGCTAATAAGTCCAGGCATCACGGTCCGAGCAGCTTATGGTCGGGGTTTAATTTCACTGTTCGCAATTTGCATGTGGTGGGCATTTTACGAAAAAGGTACAGTTTTTCTGATTGTAATGACTGCACGGCACGGCGCCGTGACGTGGTAATGTGTCCTGGCCCTAACCGCAATGCCAATAAGTCCAGGCATCGCGATTCGCGACCCAAACATGCTTATGGCCAGGTTTCTATTCCGCTGTTCGTAATTTTCATGTACTGAGCAGGAGACGAAAAAGCAGTTATAATTTTTTCTGATTTCAATGACTGCACGGCACGGCACGGCGCCGTGACGTCGTGATGTGTCCTGGCCCTAACCGCAATGCAAATAAGTCCAGGCATCGCGATTCGCGACCCAAACATGTTTATGGCCAGGGTTCTATTCCGCTGTTCATAATTTGCATGTACTGAGCAGGAGACGAAAAAGCAGTTATAGTTTTTTCTGATTTCAATGACTGCACGGCACGGCACGGCGCCGTGACGTCGTGATGTGTCCTGGCCCTAACCGCAATGCAAATAAGTCCAGGCATCGCGGTCCGAGCAGCTTATGGTCGGGGTTTAATTTCACTGTTCGCAATTTGCGTGTGGTCAGCATGACGCGACCGTACATTTTAACGTTTTTCTGATTGTAATGACTTCAATTATAGGGGATAATTAATTTATTGCCTTGTATTGTGAAATCATTGTGCTTGTTCATTGATTAATTTACTATAGTCGAATCGATTGGCCGTTTGTTATAACGGCTTTATTTGCATACATTGAACTACCTCGCCGAAGCTCGCGGCCTTGTTCGTGTGGTTAATATACGTTTTTAAAAAATTTTAAAAATCAATACTTACTCTACTAAAAGTATTAAAAGATAAAAAAGAGTTCTATTAACGTCTCCTGAATTAAACCTTCCTTAGCGTTTCCGTCGAAACGATTCATCTGTGTAAAATTATCTAAAAAGACAGATAGACAGAACCTTTTAGTGAGGAAGAAATGCGGCCGGAGCGACTTTTGAAATTTAGGCATTTGAAAAAACTATCGCTGTTGCTCTGCGGATATTCAAAAGTATATTCGTGCGTTAAGAACAGCTGCACATCCAACTGAATAGCCTAGACACTAGGTAAAAAGACATAATTCGAGGTTAGCTCTCTACTATTTCCTCCGCCATTATTGGACCAATTTCTAAGATATTTCACTTTTTTTTTGAAAAATCTAGGTCTCTAACCAAATTTCTTTTGTTAAGATAATGTTTTATAATATCTAATAACAAAATATTATACCTACATAAACATAAAGTGTAACCCAAGTTAAATAATTTTGGGAGTTTGACCGTTTCAATATGGCATTTCCAGACTTTCCAGAGGCTTAATGCGTCTATCACACAATGTATAAAGCTTTGCTTCTGTTCAGTTAATTACTCAGGTGCTACAACCCTACAAACAGGGTGTATTTTTTCACAGTCACCAAGGTCCAAGAGTCATTTTCCTCCACTAATTAGGTTAAAAGCTCGCCCAGTTCACCGCAGGCTGGTAATTCCGCAAGACTGCTGTAACTCGACGCGATATCGCGCGCCTCTTAAAGGAGCTGAATTAACGACATCCCCCTCTATTAACCCTTGCCGAGCAGACACTATTTCGGAAACTACCGTCTACCGTTTTACGTCACTAATTTTGTAGATTTTACGCTAAATGAGTGTAAGTTAGCGTATGAAATTGGTGGGTTACTCTAGGAAACGATGAATATTTTTTTTTTTTTTTTCTTTTTTATGTAAAGCAATTTATTAAGCGACTGGCTTTTGCCCGTGGATCACACTGCCAATTTTAGCCCTTTTGGGGTTGAATTTTTAAAAATCTTTTAGCGGATGCCTACGTCATAATAGCTATATGTAAGTATGCCAATTGTCCAGTGACTTGACCTTTGTATAAATAGATCAGTCAGCCAGTTAATCACATTTTCCTTTTATCTATTTAGACTTCCAAAAAAGGAAGAGGTTCTCAATTCTATGTTTGTCGACTGATTTCTCCGGGATTTCTGAACCGAAAGGAGTGCTTTTTTTATTGCCACTATGGAAAAGTAGATAGGTTTATATACGTATTTATATATTATGTATATTCCAGACCGGAGCCAATTCATATATTAAATTCGTTAAAATCCCGTTCGTTATGAACCCGGGACAGACTACTTTAACGCTCACCGCCTACATAGAGCATAATATGCAAAACACAGAAATCGTTGTGCATCCGAACATGCTCGGTGCTCCTCAAAAATAGACTATTGTGAAGTACCTATATATAGGTAAGCCGCACGCTAACTTTGTTAATAATCCTCTTCCATGCAGTCCATGAAAAAGCTAAACTCCTGTCAGGCGGAACATCTTGGCGGCAGGGAAAAAAATCAAAATTAAATTAACAAAGTTCCCTGAGAGCTAAAACACAAGTTTCTTAAGAAAAACGAGCGAGCTGACACGTTAATTTGATTCTGTCGAATTACAACTGGTTGGGAGTACGTGAAGGAAATCGTGGCGCGAATGATAACATTAAATCAGACACGTTTACCGTACGAGTACATACACCTACATGACAAACCTGTTACCAGAGATTACTAAAAAGATATAGATTGCTAACTAAAGATTTTAAACTTGATACGTGGTTTAATGACATAATTGTAATAAAATAATACGGGTACGTACCACGGTAATTATTTTAGATGGGATTGTCGATATTCCATCTAAAGTAATTACCGTGGAACGTACTAACAATTAGATTGCTAACGTCATACTTACTTATCAAAACAACAAACAAAGCTAGAGTTATTGCCTTTTAGATGTTACGCCATCTAAAAATTACTATTTTAGTAATTAATAAATAATTTAATTACTATTTTAGGTACATGATTTTATGAAAATACA
Organism: Hipparchia sbordonii; assembly: GCA_038048805.1. Lineage (NCBI taxonomy): Eukaryota > Metazoa > Arthropoda > Insecta > Lepidoptera > Nymphalidae > Hipparchia > Hipparchia sbordonii. The sequence continues at coordinate 5,250,396 of CM076113.1, forward strand.
TATACATATAGAAGTAAATAAATATGAGGAACCAGAACAATAAAATGTTATATTTCATCGATTTCAATAATAAACATCTAGGTTCATTTTGGAGTAATATGATTTAGGTATAAGTTCAAAGATTTAGCAATCCATTTATTCAAATTCAATATCTATTTCGTTCCATCTCTGCGTTTTACAATGTTGTAGTAGGTATGCTTACATAGTTAATAGGTAGGTTTGAACCCGATGGAATCCATTGTTTTTCCGACATAAAAAGCAGTTCCAGATCACAAGACAGTACGTATATTTTTCAATAAACTAAATATATTTTATGAGCAACAACGCGTAGCTGTCAGATAAAACTAAACATCTATATATATAAAATTCAAAGTCCTGACTGACTGACTGACTGACTGAGATATTAACGCACAGCCTAAACTACTGAAGTTAGAAACTTGAAATTTTTACAGTTGGTTCCTTTTATGACGTAGGCGCACACTAAGAAAGGATTATTGGAAATTCCACCCCTAAGGGGTTTAAATAGGAGATGGAAGTTTATATGAAACTCCGTCATTTTTCAAGCTGTTTCCATCAAAGTTAGTATTAGAGCTTTCAGTTAAAAATAAACTGTGTGTCACAGTTTTTGAAAATTCCATCCCAAAACCTAATTCAACGCGGACGAAGTCGCGGGGGCAAAAGCTAGTACTGTATATAATGATACAGTATGTTTAGAATTAAATCCAAAACAATATTTATTGTAAGGCCATTGTAATAGTGCGCTATAATAAAGCTGTCAGTTTGTTTACGCGCTGCCGAGCTGGACAAATGTATAATGCCATTAGTTGCATAAACTATGGTATAAATCGCATTCAAAACTATTGGATCTCGGTTAATATAGGATACGAATTGGCACAATCTACATAATATTATAATCTAATAGTAGGTATTTTTTTATAGGATAACCATCTCATCTCAGTAGAGATTGGCTGTTGTAGCCAGATTCAGTTGGGAGGACATTACGATTACTACAGAGTTCCAGGGGCCCAAGTCTGCTATTGCAATTATAGTTCAATTGTCTATCAATGACATCCCATTTGCTACTTTTAGCAATTTTGGTAGTCTACTAATTCAATGGCGTCACAATTGTTTGCCGATGGCTTGCCACTGACACATCTAGCTTTGAATCTAGCTTCAATAAACGTTTTTAATATGTAGTTTTTTTTGAAACTCATTTCGGCAAACGCTTTTTAAGCTAATGGCAATACCGTAATAAGGTATCATTGAATTACAATCCAATTATAAGAAATCGAACGACCATTGTGAATTTAGTAGACTACGAAATTTTGAACCAATGATAATTGAATTGTAATTGTATTGAGGTTCAATGACAATGACATGTAAAATAGCAGACTTGGGGCCCAGCTCACTTGTTATTTTCCTAGCTGGTAGTGAGACTAGCGATCGATTTTGTTATAAGTTATTCAACACTAGGTTGGAAGCCACTTAGTCCTGAGATAGCTATTGGTGAGATAATTTCACGCCAGTCGACGCGACGTCAGCCCGTTATGCCGGTTAGCTATCGATTCAATTTCATACTTATGAGTGTTTGTTGGGAACTATTGATTCAATTATTTGAGTTACGCTTTTCTTTATTGGAGAATTGTAATCGTTTGAATTACATATATCATGGAAGACCAGTGCTATGCCTGTGCTTTCACCACAGGGATAACATATGCTGAATGCAGTCCATTTTGGGACCACACATATTTTTTTGTTTTGTCTAAAAACTGTTTCATGCGTGTGTCTCAAATAAATACTTTTTCTTTCTTTCTTGCAAAATAATATTGTAATACACAAGGCAGCGAGTGGCGATTGGCATCACCGTAAAAGCTGCACCGCTACATCTCGTCAAAATTCCACGATCACGCTCTATCTAAGCGCTTTACTACCTTGTTTGATCTAAAAAGCACCGCAATTTGGAATGCCCTTCCGGTTTCCGTTATTCCAACTAACAAGTTTGTAGGTATGTTTGTTACTCAGTCACGTCGCAACGACAGAACCGATTTAGCTGAATTTTGGCACAGAGATAGATTATGGTCATGAATACTACTTTTCATCCCGGAAAATTAAAGAGTTCCCTCGGAAATAAAAAAACATCAATCCACGCGAACGAAGTTGCGGGTATCAGCGATCAGCAATGACTGCGATCTCACCTGATGGTAAATGACGATGCTGTCTAAGATGGTAGCGGACTAACTTGGAATAGGTATGGCAGTGTAAATTCAACCCGTACTCCTAATCTCTCTCTCGTGTCTACACGCCATCGTACCGAAACGCTAAATCACTTGGCGGCAAGTCTTTGACTGTAGGGTGGTAACAAGCTACGGCCAAAGCCTCCCACCAGACCAGACCAGAGGCAATTTAGAAATTATAAGTAATGAGTTACTTCGAAGTTCTAAATTAAAAATTAAACACAAAATCAATAGTGTTATTCAATAGCAAAATACATATATTGCGAGTTGATATGTAGGTATATTCTCACACTATGTGCTCGGTCCGGTTAAGCCACGCCCAGCACTTGTTTGTCGCTTTGAAAAGCCAGACCAAGGCTAGACAGTTGGCAAAAGAAAGTTACTTTCCAGACATTGTCCATACATTCGTGTCCAACGAATAAAATAGCTGAATCATGTCATTCCATTAGCTTAATTTTTTTTTCAATTAAGTATTCAATCATTGTAATCAGCATTCTAAGATGAATTTAGTAATTAAGATGAAAATAATAAATCCGATCGTTACACTTTCACACTGAAAGCCAATATATATAATAACTATAGATTTACTTTATTCTAATGTATGACATTAGCAACCTATATCTACGTTTTTTAACTAATCTCTGCGGCTGCCTCATTTCAAAACGTAGTAAGTGTGATTGTCAAAATTTTACAGGAGACCAAAAAAACTTATCTGTGGTAGCCCTTCTGAACTCTTCAGTATCTGTTGATGAATTAATGTTTCGTAAATAAACTACTTTGAAAGCTTTTATTGGATATATTTGTTTATTTGCTAAGCTGTCTACCACAAAACATGTTTTTTTGATCTCCTGTAAAATTTTGTCAATCACACTTACTAGGTTTTGAAATGGGGTAGCCGTCTGGTTCAACACTGCTAGGCTTGTTGTACACTTTGATGTAGGTACATGCTGTGTCTGTTTAAGACTTTATTACGCGCAGAAAGAGTCGCCGGAAACTGCTACTTTATTCATATGAAAAGGGACACAGAAAAAGGCTAGGCTACGTATTCCTATCCATTATTGAAGTCACCCTCCTCGTATATCAAATGAAGTCATTCTAAACTATTCGCCGTAACGATTCGATTGACGATCCTCTGCACTGCGATGAAATACTTTTGACGTTATAACCCGAAGTTAATGGATTTGTTTCAATTTCGGAGCGTTTTTTCTGGAGTTGTGCCAAAATTACTTGAAGTATCGACGTTTTTATGCGGATGTATACTTGTTTGTGCCATTAAAAATCGTGTTTATTCTCGGGTGCATTTTACGTAACTGGGTCCATTTGATCTGCATAACTGCCTGCATGAAATAATTTTATAATTATCATGATTTTGAAAAATTTTCGGAAGATTCTAATATTCCGAAAAAATATCCTGTTTCAGGGTTTGGAAGATAAAATTGCCATTTCCATTTTAAGTCACGCGAAAATGCTCGACGGTGTCATGGCGTCGTTCGTGAGTCGTGACGTCACTTCTATGTTGTTTTCATAGTAGTTTGTCAAAGTTTGAAGTTGTGTGTGACGTATCGCTCTGATTGGTGCTCAATCCAATATAGCGGATTTGTATTTTATAGTTTTATTGTGTCAAAATAAATATCAATCTCATAATCTATATATATAAAAATGAATCCCTATTTCCTTGGTAATCGCATCACGCGTGAACGACTGGACCGATTTCGCTAATTCTTTTTTGTTGTGTTTGTTATTGTCAGGAGAAGGTTCTTATAAAAGAAAAAATTAAGAAAATTGCGCGAAAAATTAGAAAATTTAAGAAAACTTAACCACCATATTAAATTATTTCTAATGTAACCGCTTTTACAATTCAAACTTTTTGATGTAACCTTATGGCGTTTGACATAACATTGACAGAATGCGTGCTGCCAATTTCGTCAAAGAGTTTCAATATTCATAGTTAAGACAGGACAACGTCTGTCGGGTCCGCTAGTAGGAAAATAAATACGGTTTATATAATACATGAATCCCATTTCACGAGAAAAATTCATAACTTCATTGAATCTGGGTTACTGTCATCATGCCTAATAGGTAACTCCGAAAATTCAAAGTGTCTAAGATCAAACCCACAAAAAGGAGACGCAAGTCGTATCCATTATTAATCTCTCACTGCTTGATTTTTCTAATATCAAGACCAATCAACGTTATATAAGCGTCGAGAATCGTGATCGATACTCATTCTCGTCATACGATTGTAAATGTAGATTGATTGGCTCCAGTGCTTCTTTTTCAGAGGAGCTAGCTGCATTCGCCCCATTATGCCGCTATTCTGCACGATTTGCCGACTCGAGTCTGTATTGCCATTGGCATTTGGAACTGAGCACTTGAAACGTGTCGCTTTGTTTACTCCCTTGATTGTGAAAAGCTCGAAGTGATTCAATGAAAAGTTTTTTTCATATGACTTAATGAAAAAGAATTGCATTGTCCTTTTTTATATTTTCTGAGTTGTGATGCTTCCGTGTTACTTTTCAGGCTAACGTTACCTGTTAGAACTATATAGATCTAAGTATTTTGTTTGTCACAAAGATGCAAAATCATAAAATTTTCATTAAATGTATTTTCATACCTATTTTGTGACTGATTATTATTATAAAACTCGTGTAACTTTTCAAGTTAACTTACTTCAACTTACGTAACTGCACGTACATAAATCGATTATTTAAACAAAATTCAGACAACGCTATACTTTCACAGTATAAGTAGTAGTTTAACAGTAGGTAATCTATATTTATAAAAATTCAAAATCCTGATTGACTGACTGACTGACTGACTGAGATATCAACGCACAGCCTAAACTACTGAAGTTAGAAACTTGAAATTTTTACAGTTGGTTCCTTTTATGACGTAGGCGCACACTAAAGAAGGATTTTTGAAAATTCAACCCCTAAGGGGGTAAAATAGAGGGTTGAAAAATCGAACTTAACGTGAGCAAAGCCACGAGCAAAAGCTAGTCTTTGATAACATAGCATTCTGCGTTATAACCAAAGGCAATAAGCCATGTCTTTACAAAGAAATGTCGTGCAATATTGTCGTGTTATGGAAATAATACTTTTTATTCAAATAAGAATCAAGCTTCGTTTGTATGGTGCGCTGTTGAAAGAAACATCTCTTTAAAAAAAGCTGACGTAAAAAGAGTAAGTCTTTCTTAAAACCTTCATAAAATAAAGCACAAGTATGCTTTAATAAAATGAAACACAAAACAACTAAGCCCTTGGTTCCAATTTGCATAATAAATACTGGCAAAAGCCTTTTGCGGTGCCGTTAAAACTAATCGTTGTTGAAGATAGCGCGATAATATCAGACTATCGTCGAACGGTACCTATTTTTTAAGTCCTTTTTTACTAGTATTGAGCCAAATATTACTTAAATGATGGTATTCTAATAAAAATAAACTTAATATTTACAAAGAATACACACCGACTAAACTTAGACCATTTCTAAATAAGTACCTAATCTAAACATCAAAATATCATTCCAAGAGAGCAATGGAAAAAGCGATATCACGCCTGTCTCCCTTACATAGGGTTTCCAATGTGAAGATCAGAAAGCGAATCGTGGTAACTAAAACCACTCAAAGAGTGATGGCCTAGTGGAGTTCTATGTTGCTGACGCATGACGGATCCAAAAGCAGGCAGGAAAAGTTGGCAGGATAGCGCGACAACACTTGTGAAGGCAGCTAGAAAGAAGAGCAGAAGCGAAGGGCGCGCATAAAAGAAACCTTAGTCCTACAGTGAATTGCAACAGGCTGAAGATAATGCAAGAGATACCTTAAGAAGTTAGCAGTGTTAAAGTATACCCCATTCCCCATTATACGTGCCACGGAGAGAACGTAAACCCGCCGGCCCTACGCCTGATTTCTCTTGTATCGGATTGCCATTCCATGGGAGTATGAGGGTGAGGGAATAATAGTGTGTCAGTATTTGCACACACACTTGAACACAAATATCTCTTGAGTAGTTGGCTCGGCTCCAATGAGATTGGCCGCCGTATTCGAACATTTATACTAGCTGATGTCAAAGAAATCATTCCTAGTAAAACTCCTTTCCAGGATGAACAGTATCCACAAAATGTCCCCAGGATGCATGCTATTTGCTATGCATCAGCTCAATTCTTTAAGCGATTCGCGAACGCATAGAAGAACGTGAAGAGAGTAGAGACACTTAATATTTGAAGAAATCTGTGTTAGAAATTATTTAATCGCTACAGGATACAACCAACAACGACATAATCACAACGTAAGCTTAATGGTCTCTCATTACCTCCAACTAAGTATAGTCTAACGGCGCGAAAGTTACAAATATCAAGTTACTGAAGCCTTACATTAATCTCTTGAAAACGTTTTCGATTGCAAGTCAAAAGGTTGAACATAGGATACACACCTACCCAAATACATTTTCTTGGATTGGTTATTATTCATAGATTCTTGGCTGAAAACTATAGAACGTTCTGGGATTGCGACAGAGTTAAAAGAGACAAAAAAATGTCCTATAAATCTATAGTTCATCAAAGAATAAAACAAATGAAAACTTTGTTTTCGATGTTAAAAACGTGTTTGCATGACTGTTCATTAATAAAAAATTACATGGTTTACAAAAATGTAGGCTTATTTGGCCACACCCCTACCTATATAACGAAGTACGAACTACTTATTAAAATTAGTTAAACACGTGATTATTTCAATCCCCAGAGAATATACGAGTCAAGATCCCCACGACTATAAAAATAAATTACAATATAAAATTTTACACACCCCACGCTAAGGGATTCAGCGATTCGTTACACTGAACTGTATTTTTATTGACTCGTATAATAAAAAGATACAGCTGTTTGTTTTAAGTGTTGTAATATAAGATTAATATATATCGCAAGTGAAAGCTTGAGACGCATTGCGACAAATCTGGGATATTTTACCAGCAGTGGTAAGATTTCGTATAATTTGACGCAAACATCGCTATGTGAAAATTTCAGGATCTCCATACGAAATAAATATAGTTTTTGACACAGTTAACGTTACCTTGAAAGTTTCACTATTCTCACAATAAATGAGTATTAGAATGCTGTAAAAAGAAGACATTACTTATTAATTACTGCTATTGTTTAGAATTCTACATCAAATTCAACTTTATTTAAATAAAAATTATTTTTAATTATTATTTTATTTTGCGGACTACAAACTGAAAGGCTGCAGGTTAGATCCCCACCCGTTCCGTTGCACTATTGTCGTACCGACTCTTAAAAAAGTAGTTTTTTAGCTTTTACTTGGAGGGGGAGGCGAATATTAGTCAAGTTCAGGTTGGCTAATATTCCTTAAGAAAATGTTCTTTTATAAGTATCCAAAATTATATAAGTTTAAATAGGACTTACAGATTCCTAGATTGCCCGACTAAATACATAAATCCATTGATTTATATTTATGTATATATTTATATTATTTATATGCAGTAATTTTATTGATTAATTTTAATTATTAATCAATGATATTAAAATTCAAACCCACCACGTAGCATGTTTAGCTATCCATACCATATGACGGTCAAAAAATAAAAAATCAACATCAAATTCCTCCGAAATCATCCAAACCATGTAAAAAAAATGTTTAAATGTTTATAAATCTACTCCTATTCCCTTCTGAAGTTTATGGGTGTTAGTACTATTATCTCTATTATATCAACTGAAGCAAAAGTGATGACTAAGAATTAGTTGCCACTTGCCAGTACCGTCAGCAAAGGACCATTATATCAGAAGCAAACCTACCCTTCCAATTTCCCTCTATGTTTGCTGAGGGCTGCTCTGTTATAAATATGCAAATGTTATTCTGCATTTAGCGAGGCTTTGCAATAATATTTATATTGAAATTGGTGCCTGCCCTTAAACAGTTAGGCAGAAAGAGTAAATCAAGTGAATGCTGATTTTGCTTTTGAAATGTGGCAGCATGTGTCAAAAGCTTTGGAACCTGTGTGGTAGATAACATCCAACGATCAACCGATTAAAACTCAATGTTTGTCAAATGCCATCTCTTCTTATAATATCCCGACGATACCAATCTATTATATTTCGATGCTACGTTCTCGAGATTAAAATATATTACACTTGTAGTTCCACTTTCCAATGTTGCCATTAATGCACATAGTTTAGAGAATAAACCCTAAAAAAAAAGAAAATATTTGTGTAGATAGGTAGGTCTTCATTTCAGTTGACATACTCTTTGGTCGTCATTCACATTTTAGTGCTTCGCCATTTTGCACGTGTCATATTATTTATTATTAAATAAATACAGTTTTGTGGTAAAAAAATGCCGAAAAGGAAGCGTAGTGAGACGGAGTCTTTAGTGTATATCAAGAAGAAAATAAAAAAACTTGGAAGTTATTGAAAAGTAAACGGCATTCTTCTTCATATTCTGAGTTATCCGTCGAACTTCAAGGTATTTGTCATGTTAATTATTGTGGTATACGTTTTAACGACTAGAGTTATTACATACCATTAATAATAATTAACAAAATATCGTAATAATTACGATAAGTTCTTACACTCGGGTTCACGATGCAACGCTTGAGTTCATCTTACCCGCAGTAACATGTCCGGACCTCTCTGCAGGTACGGGACATACGTATGCCTGTTTAGGTATACCTACATGGGTTATCGGCGTTATCTCTAGTTATTTTTTGTTTGTAATACAATGTAATAATAGTGTATACTTTGTATACATGCGAATTTATTTCAAATAATTTTTTTTTTCGGAACAAAATGTTGAAACCGATATGATTGCAGAGCTGCTAATAGATGAACCCAGGCCTTCGACTATTACGTGCCACCGGGAGTCCTCGCAGTTGAGAGAAGTCGCTCAAACAATGGAAGAAGATCTTGAGACTGAAGTTCTGCCGGAACCAGAGTTGAAATAACCTTGGAGATTTTAGGTGAAAATCCGTCAGTCACTAAAACGTTTGGCAAGGATATTCAAAATGACCTAGCCGTTCGTTTTGAGTTAACAGCGACGTCAGGGCTCGAAAAAGACCTTCGTAAGCAACTTATTGAGCCTCATCTGCCTCCGGCTAATTGTAAATTAATAGATTCACCATCACTCAATTCGGAGATTAAGGCAGCCGTTGCTGACCTCATACAAAATCGCGATAAAGCTATGCAAGTCAAGCAAAAAGAAGTAAGACTGATGACTTTCTGTCAATCAGAATTTTTGGTAGTGGTTCTTATTTAAGTACCGCTCTATCACTATGTAGCGCAATTTCATCTCTAGGTGAAGCTATTACATTACTTTTGGCAAAAGAGTCCAAAGATCCCGTGGTTTTGAAACTTTTAATGGATACGGGACGCATTTTATGCGACTGTCAATACAACGATTCTGTCACTCGACGTAATTTTATACTCGCGGCTTTAAAGAAGGAGCTAAAAGAACAGCTTCGAGAAACAAAGATTGATCAAATGCTTTTCGGCCAAAAACTCGTTGATACAATAAAAACAGCGAAAGCAATAAATATTTCGAGAACTGAATTAAAGGCCGGCCAGCCGTATAAAGGTCCAACAAACAGTCAAAAACCGCCACTGGCACTGACTAAGAAAAATTTAAGCTGGGAAGCTCCTTCTCCGAGCCATAGGCCGACGGGGAGTGTTCGTGCCAAAGAACACAAGACTGTTCAGTGGTCGCAGCACGCGCATTCATCAAGAGCGTCGCGGCCGATCACCAGCCGCAGCCGCCGATAGACACGCAGGTATACTATGCCGGTAAATTGTCTTTGTTTTACGAGCAATGGTGTCAAATTACATCGGACCGAACCGTATTGTCATGGATTAGCGGATACGAAGTACCGTTTTCCCAAAATCCTGTACAACATATAATTTCACAAGCTCCGAATTACACTGACGTCGAAATAATATTAATTAGACAGATTTTATTAACAATTAATAGGTGCTATATCAAAATGCGGGTCCTGTGATGATCAGTTTATATCTCGTATATTTGTAATATCAAAACTGAACGACAAGACTCGTTTAAGTCTGCATTTTTTGAAACTAAACATTTTAAATTGGAAGACTTACGCACTATTATAAAGTTAAATTCAGAAGGGAAGATTTGTGTCAATTATTGATCTACAAGATGCATATTTGTTACTTAAAATTCATGATAGTTAAAAAAGTACTTAAGGTTTATATGGAAAGATAATTTATACGAGTTCAATGTATAATTGCCGTACTGCACCGTATGTTTTTACTAAGCTAGTGAAACCTGTCGTCAAATTGTTACGATGTACCGGCCACATATCTACTATTTATTTGGATGATATCTGCCTAATATCACGGAATTATACAGATTGTTTAGACAATATCAATACGATAAAGAAACTTCTGTGCACATTAGGTTTGATTATAAACGAATTACTCGCTTAGTAGGACTTTTGACATTGCTTGTCCGGCAATTGAATATGGCTGGCTTGTAAACAAAGGAATTTGAGAGGTCCAAATAATTAAACTTAAAGGACATACCATATTAATTATCTTGAGTTATTAGCGTCTTTTATTGGGCTAAAGATTTTTGTAGAAGATTTAACTTATAAACAATACGATACTTGTTTAAAGAAGTGGTATTTAATTTTTGCATTGCCAATCATTTAATTATGTATTAGGATTCAATACTTAATATCAATTATTTCTAACTAATTTTTTCACGCTGGAGCTCAATACGGATCTTTAAATAACTGCGGATCGGCTCTCCCTCTAATTTTAGGTAATAAAATTAGTGAAGATGACCGAATAAAGCGTTTTTTTTCTCAAAGGGGTTTTTAGGATCCGTCCCCCTTTACCTAAATACGACACTATGTGGGATACTTCTTTAGTTATAGATAATTTAGCTAACTGGGCACCTAATGAAAATTTATCACTTGGAAAAATTTGTAAGAAGTTGATTACCTTGTTGGCCTTGTTACGGCTCATAGGGTCCAAACTCTTTCAAAGATTAATGTTAACAACATTAGTATTTCGGTGAATGAGATTTCAATTAAAATACCTGTGTTATTTAAGACATCTCGAGTCTTACAACCTTTACGACCAGTGTAGTAATACCTTTTTTTCGTGAAAGGCCTGAAATTTGTCCAGCTAAATTATTGATTGATTATTTACATTTAACTAGAACTTTGCGTAACAATCACAATTTTCTTTTCATAAGTTTAAAAAAAACCACATAATAAAGTTTCAGCTCAAACTCTAGGTAGATTGATGAAGGAGACCTTAGGGGCTAATGGAATTGATGTGTCTCAGTTTTCAGCACATAGCATTCGACATGCTACTAGTACCTCTAAGTAGAGGTGGTTAATATAGCACTTAGCAATATATTACAGCATGCTATCTTTGCATAGCACACAGCCAGTGCTACATACGTAGGCGCGGTGGTGCTACGATGCTATAAATATCACGCGCTGTAGGCGGTGTAGCACACTGCGCGTAGCAGCGGCGCTGAGGCGGCCGGGCAGTTAGCAGATTGATTTATCGCAACTCGCAATAAAATGCTATGTGATTTAGCATGTTGCAAGACATAGCGCGCGCGCCAGCCGCCCACAAGCTTCCTAATTAAAGTTGCTATAGCATAGCATTTTTTATAGCATGCTAAAATTTTATAGTTTATAGTCAGTAGCATGATATCGATTTATAGCATTTTTGAACAACTACCTCTAAGGCTCATAAACAGGGTATTCATTTGGATCTAATTCGAAAAATGGCAAGTTGAAGCGGTACTTCAACAGTATTTGCCAAATTCTATAGAGATATCATTAGGCCTGGTGCAGAAGAATAATCTTTTGCTAGGAGTTTTTTATTTATATTATATATTATATTAATTATAAAAAAATTTAAAAAAATGTATTTTTATAATCTTAAATAAGAAATATGTTGATGTATTATAAAATATATCTGATTTAATTTATGGAATAACATTCTTGGTGTTGGTAACATTGGAAACAAAACTTAAAATTATTATTTTTAATTAAGTGTGTTTTCCATGTTTAATTTACTGTGATATTTCAAACTCTCAAGGTCTACAAGTGTAATATATTTTAATCTCGAGAACGTAGCATCGAAATATAATTAATGATTAAACGAACTTACCTGTAAGTGAAGTTCTATCATAATTATGTGAGATGCTACGTTCGAAGAGATTAAAGTCCCCCCCTCCCGGCATGCTAATGCGTTGCCCCTTAACTTTTGAAATATCACGACGTGCAAGTACTCTCAATTAAATGACGACCAAAGAGTATGTCAACTGAAATGAAGACCTACCTATCTACACAAATATTTTCTTTTTTTTTAGGGTTTATTCTCTAAACTATGTGCATTAATGGCAACATTGGAAAGTGGAACTACAAGTGTAATATATTTTAATCTCTTCGAACGTAGCATCTCACATAATTATGATAGAACTTCACTTACAGGTAAGTTCGTTTAATCATTAATAAATATCTCATTTTATAGCAATTCCCGTTATAGTTTAAGTAACTCTAAATAAAATAACGGAAGCAAGACAATGTCCGGCTTATGTCCCTTATAAAGTAAAAACCACGAACCGTCGTAAAAGTACCACTACAATCATCATAACTTCTGTCGTAAGACGGACGTGAATACAGCTATGAGTGTTGCTTATAAATAAATATGGCTCTATCCTAATATCTTGGTAGTTTATCCTTTAAGTCCTAATAATGGAACAAAATCCAGAGGTGTACGAGTTTGTCGGTTACTAGGTGATGGCTGATGCCCATGAGTTGTTGTCGTTCTGAGATTTTGACCGGACAGAATTGACCTTAGGTACTGAAGAATTATTTATTACGTATGGATAGTAGGTATCTGAAAAAAGAAATCAATTACCAAGTTCAACACTTTAAAAAGTAACAGTTTTACAACCCTCATGCAATTTAATAAAGGGAGATATGTTCACAAACCATAAAATGAGATTTCCACATCGCTGAGGCTTTAAGTGACTGCCCCACTCAATTCGGACATAATTCGATATTACATAATACATATATATAACATAGGTACTTATACTATTATCACTAACAAATATATGCCATAACAAGTCAATATGAATACGACACTTCTTCCTAAACACGTCTACGTGTTTACACATACATGTGTGTACACGTATACGTAATTATTATATGAAAGGATAATATTATACTAAGTGCCCATTTCGCCAACAACACCGAGTTACATTCAACCAAGAAGTAAATGTTCCGACAGATTTTGTAATGGAAATCTGTCAAAACATGTTTATTTGTCGGTTAAATGTTAGTATATGGCTGTTTTAGTGAAATTGGCACGAAAACCTGTATGGCTACGTTTGAGAACTATTTAGAAAAACCAGCTACATCTAAAACGTAGTGATTATTAGGTATAATATAATTGGTCTTCATTGGCCCATGTCTTAGAATAAATGTGCCCGAGTGGTATCAAAAGGTAATTGTTATCAAAACGACCGATTCCATGTTAGTGGAGTTGACTATTGAGTTTCAGTAAGCAGTATTTTTTGTCTCTAAAATTGACGCCGGACCTAAGACCAAATTTCTCTATCCCTAATAATTTTCCCCCACACCGCTCTCAAAATAACATCCTGTAGGTGTAGTGGCGTACCACCCACGTCTTCAAAACTCCTTACAAGAAACGAGGTCGCGAATCGCCTCGTGGAAATAAACATCATAACGCTAAACCCACCTACATATTGAATACTACAGTAGGTATCTTAATAGATAAACAGGTGAAAATGACATGAACCTTTTCCCATTGGTTGACAGCGGCCATGCTATTAGAGAATGGAGGATGGAGCATGGAAGGCAATAATCTTCTTGCGGGTTAAGAGACCAGCGAAAGATACTCTGCGGCTAAGGAGATCAGCGCCCCATCCATGCCTCTAATAGTCCCAGTAAAGAACCATGGGGTCGTGAACGGCTGAGTCTGGGCTCCAGCCGCCCATTTAACCCATCAAAAAAAAAATAAGGTGTAATATAGTGATACGCAGATCGTTTCAAGCGTTTAGCTTTGGCTAGTGTTCGACCGAAGGTAGATTTCTGGCCGAAGCCAGAGCTGATTAATCGGCTATCGCCTTCGGCCGAAACTGAAGCCGAAGGTCTAATAGTTAACCCTAAGAAATTCCATTCGAGATTGGGATTTCAACCACATTGCGATGCAGATGGTGATGGCGGAACCAAATAGTTCATGTTGACAGTAGGTATAATTAAACAACTTAAGGGATGATTAAAATTAAGTTTCAACTTGTCAAAAATATAACACTACTAATAACGATACTGATAATTACGAGTATGATATCTTTGCTTTGATTTGGTGTCGAGTATGTAGTGGCGATGGCGGCAGCCAGTTTTGTTCAGTATCAGCCCAATAGAATAAATCTTCGACTTCAGCCAAACCTTCGGCCTATTTTGGCTGAAGATTTGGCCAAAGGGGGCCGAAGCCGAAGGTTCAGTCGGACACCAGTTCTGGCCACATCATAGTTTCTACGCAGCCTGAAACTGAACAGTATAGTTTTGACTTTCATTACGGGAACTCCACCTTTGTGTCAAAAGAGGGCATCAATTTGAGAGTTAGCCTCTCAAATTGATGCCCTCTTTTGGTACTTTTTTGGTCAAAGCGTATGTATTATTTTCGTTGAAGAATGTCACCATTACAGTGCTGAACGATCATTTGTAATAGATAAAATTACAAATATAATTTTAACATTTATATGTTCTCCGCAAATGTTTCACTTGTTGTAATTAATAAGCTAATTTATTATGCTTATTATTTCACTGCAACGTACATTTTAGAATTTTGTTTCGGAATTTGTATTGCGTTACTTCGATAATTGCAAGTATTAAACATTTTGCGGTATGTTATACAAATACATAATAATTGTAATAAAATTAATAAGTAGGTTGGGCAAATTTTATAGTAGATAAGGTCATTCCACTTCTATCAACTACAATACTACTAATTATGTCGCACCAGAAAATTCAAGGATAGAATTGCACATCTACCCAGCGCATCTACCTAGGTTTTTGAAACCATTACAGAAAATTTTCTTTCCTGCCTATTTGCTATTTTTATTAACCTGCATGTTGCCTAGCTTCTTAAAAATTCCAGTGTACACCACTGCCTATAGGTGGAATACCTATAGAAGGAAAATTCAGACACGTTATGGTTTTCATGTAGGAATCCAAGATGAAAATGCTTCAGCGGATGAGTGGATCGCCTACATACATATCGAATACACTGTCTACACGTGCCGATTATTAAGACAAACCAGATAACTATTATTATTGCGCTTCCATCATTCATTTTCCTCCGTATGATTGCGAAAAGGTCACAACCACACAAAAGGTGGTTCTCCGCAACCATATTGGACCAATATGTTGTTTGCATAGCTAATCACATAATTAAGATTTCAGTATGATAATAAAGACCATTTCGTTTCCAACAGTGCCAGTGGGTGCAAATTAAAAGCGTTTAAGGTAATTAGTAATTACACAATGCAGTTTGCGACAACAGGACACGGTACATAAAAGGTAACTATTTGTTTTGAAAACGCGCTCACGGATTTAATTGTTGGCCTAATTTAAACTAAATAGTTCTTCAACTGTGTATTCTCAGTTTGTTTTGCCCATTTTGCTTTCTATGTACCTATTTCAGACGAGTTTCGACTAATACATAAAAATAATTTTTACTTTTCAGACTGTACAATCAAGAGTATATACGACTTATCGAAATGCTTCGATGGCGGTATACCCATAGTATACCGCCCTAGAACGCCAAATGTTTATTTCTACGCCGCCATATTCGCTTTGGCTACTTTTTTGATCTTGCGAGTTTCAATCCAACGTCAGTATAAGTCTAGATATAAATTATTATATATAATATAATTAGTATACTCTAGATATAAATTATTATAAACACATGCTCAACACAGTGCATGTCAAAGCCAGTTCCAATTTTGCCGTAGGATTTATAGGTCTGAAGATTGTTCATATTACAGCTCACACAGATAAGGAGTCCCCAATATGAAAATCGATTTAATTTGCAAAAAAACCATATTCGTACTATCTATCTGAACTGAGAAACAAGAAATTAATGTGGGCATTGAAAGAGCTAACCAAAGAACGCTGCAAGTATTTTATGTATAAATATAAAGTACCTAAGTAGAACATTCAAACCACAAGCTTGTCCCCTCAAATCTACTTAGAGAAGGGCTTATAAAAGAAGCGATAATCATTCGCGGACGGTAAACATAACGTTGCGGTTGTTATGATCCCCCTTCTCCCCCCATTAACTACTACGGGATCCATGAAAAAGCTTTTTGCGAAATACATGAATGGGTTTCACAAGGCCGAAGCGGGGCCCGTTCTATTAAAATTCTGCAAATAACAAAAGGGACACAAAGTGTCGCCTTCCCTCGTCTGCTTACCTGCTGTCCCGTGTTTAAAAAGGAATGTGATACAATGCCAGTTATTTCCATTACTCTGTAAATTGGTGGGCGGGGAAACAAATAGAGAGGCGTACGTTGCTGTCGGTATGAAAAACTTTTAGCTTTTCTATCCAAGAACACATTGTCTCTACCTACCTACACCTAGGTACATTCATTCTGAACCAGTGGTTAAGCCAGTGATAGATTCACTTGACTATTCGAAAGCACTTTGTAAAAGTTTATTTGAATAAATATTCTATTCTATTTTACACCGGATTCAAGGCAAATCTCACGTTTTTTGGCGCGCCCATTTGACGAGCGATAACAACAGCAATAGGCGCGCGAAAAATATCCATAAGCAACGTTGCTTTTCTTTAGGTTATTACCTAAAATTAAGTTCAAAGTTGCATGGAAGCAATCAGCTTTGCGTTCGTTGCCTAAAAGATATAGTGAAGTGTCCTTTGCACATTGAAATTGAATTAAGCACATCTTGAGTTTCTTACCGGCTCTCCTCCTCATAATCTGCTGTCTGAACTTATCATAAGAGCCATGAGTTGGCCTACATGAAATAAACCATTTTGAATTTTGATATAGCTTATCTAAGTACACTACACTATATACATAATAACAAATACAAATAGATTCTTGGCGTAAAAGCATTCTCTCCGAGTTACGGATCTAAAACCATATATGAATGCAGATATTAAACATTGCAAAAATTTCCTCAAATTACGAATACGTGTTTTGAGCTGCAGCGCAAAAAATGTACAAATACCTACTCTACTCTAATTTGCTACGAAATACACGAAAGTTTGCTGTGGAACACTTCGCGTTATGTAAATTTTAGTCATGACAACTGAAAATGGGTCTCTTGAAGTGGGTCACGTATATTTTACTTATAAATCTGGGGCGGCCACTAAATTATTAAGACTTTAATTGAACCAGACAGTCGGTAGCACTGCTCCTATTCGAAAACCAAAAGTTCTAGAGAAACAATGGACTCGTGGTAGCGTTTATCCCTTACTGTCTACTCAGGGCATGCTCAAATTTGATTCTGGGTTATTTGACTGCTTATGTATATTGTATGTGACAAAAGTATCAAAACGTGTAACCTCTACCTGTCTTGAATCGTGATAATCGTGAGCGATTTCGTTTCTTGATAGCGGGTAGGTATCTCACCTACCTGCTGTCAAGAAACGAAATCGCTTTTAACATCTGAATAAAGATGAATAATTCGTCGTACCTAGGTATTGTATTCTAAGAAAACTGAAGACGACCGAAAGGGAGGCCACATACGATAAGTTTGCCGTCAAGTTTGCATGATGCTTAGGAATTCGAAAAAATTATATTTTTTATACTACAGTAGAATACTACGTACGTACTTGAGTACGATACTTTTTGTTTAATACCTAGGAAAGCTCCCGAAAACTGTACCACTCCATCGAGAGAGATAATGCTATAAGTACATCAGAAAGAGAATAGTATAGACCATAGTCACGAGTACTATGGTAACGTCCAAAATCTGAAACATGAAAATCGGAAAAATGGAATACGAATATTTTCACAACGCGCATTTTCAATAGACAATATGTAGGTCCATGTGCAAATGGACGTCTGAAACAAAGCCTTTTACATCACGCGTAAGTACGAGTCGCCCACCTACGGACAAAGCTGTCAAGTTAGGTCAGAACTTAAGTAAAAATAAGGTAAAAATAAGGTAAATATTTTTTCGTTATGAAATAACTCTCAAGTAGGTACCTAATATAAATATTAAAGCATAAGTCAGAATAAGCCATTCTATTCTGGTATATATATGTATGTATAGATAGTATGTGTTTGTTTGTTTGTTGGTTTGTCCTTCAATCACGCCGCAACAGAGCTACGGATCGATGTGATATTTTGTATGATTATTTGTAGGAGGTTCTTTTCTGAACCCTAGATATATTTGTGAAATCCAATCGCCTTAGAATGCTTCTATTTTAGTATCCCATATTGTAAAATCATTACGCTTATTTCATTGACAAAGTGCCTAATACATAATAAAGTATTATATAATTATAATGGTTTATTCGATATAGAATTTAAAACTTCCAGATTAAATGCAAGAGAATAAACCTTTCTTCCACTCTGTATGAAAGGACGAACTTTTTTCTATAACTTGCAAAACACAATTTATAACGCGCTCTAAGCTAACTTTTTGTTCTCAACTAAATTATTGACGACCGAGTACAAAGAAATCAGACATCTTCTGATATCTGTAGCCTGCCTGATTTCCAAGAAAGTTAGCTGCTTCTTGTAATCGAATAGAAATCGGCATTTTTATTAGATTACTCACTAGTTACTACACAAGTCTTAAGAACACAAAGCTATTGGAGATTTTAATAGCTCATCGATATCAAATTTTATATCCTAGGTAGGTTCCTACCTACTGAAATCCTAATAAATTAACATTTATGATAAAGGATTAAATTATGATTTTATGATAAAAATCGATAGAATCATGACAGCCGATAAGCATCAGCTGTCATGATAATACATGTATACTTAATGATACTTATAAATATGTCATAAACTCTTCCTAAACTACTATATCTATAGGGGATTGAAATCCTACTGACAAGTTCACAAATTGGATTACAATCATTATTGTTAGAACACTATCAATTATAATTGATCGTGTTCTAACAATAATGATTGTAATCCAATTATTATCCTTTATTTTATCCGATTTATTATATATCCTATTATTAATATTATGAATGCGAAAGTTTGGATATATGTTTGTTACTCAATTACGCCACAACGACGGAACTGATTTGGCTCAAATTTTGGCACAGAAATAGATTATAGTCTGAAATAACACATAAGCTACTTTTTATCCTGGAAAATACGAGTTTCCGCGAAAATTAAAAACCTGTATCTATGTGTACGGAGTACGCCATCATCTATAATTTTTTGTTTTTTTACTTATCAATATAGTATACCTAAGGTATGAATTCAATGGAACAAAAAACAGTTCTGTTATGTAACGTCGGCAAAGCAATCGTTATGAAACATTTCGTTTAAATGTTGGAAGTTGGATGAAAGAATGAGAAATATGCGATTGATTGATTCTGTATGGAAACTCCAATGTTTCAATTAAAAACGAGACTCGCGAGTTCTCGGTTTGCTGGTCAACTTTTATTAGTTCCTGGTAGTGGGAAAAGTAATCAAGTCTGCGATATATCGCACACCTAACTCCAGATACCCACCTCTTAATTGTTTGATGTGACGTCTTCGGATACGTGCGCCAGACAAGTTTCCTCTTATCTTGTTAACCAACAAAATTAACTACAAGTTTTTAATGCATTTGCGGAAAAGATTAAACTACTTAGGTATTCAGAAATTATAACCGAAGTTGCCTCGAGCTTTTTAATTAAAGACCAATTCAATGCTTAACTTCAATAGGATTAAACTTATTTCATTCATTCGTATTTTTTAAATAGGCAATTATTCCTATTTTCTTTTTTAAATACATACCTACCTACCCACTGCCTGAACTGAAATAATTTCTTGAAAGTTACTTCCATATCTAGCTTTTTGTTATACCTACATTTTTTATAATTTCAAACCTATTTTTAAATTAAGTAAGTAAGTACTTATATTATTTTTGCTTTTAATGGCCTTTTTTAAACTAGAATTTTGCTTTTAATTCCCCTTTAAAAAATCGTAACTTAATCCGTAATTTGCTAAAAAAATTAACACAGAATGATCTACATAAAAAATTATTCAGCAGCAGCATTTTAAGTAATTAACGGAATATTTTTGAAAATAAGCTATTCATACCTACGAGTATGTGCGGAGCGTAGCGTTCGCAATTATGATAACAAAAGCAGCAAGCGAGCTCTAGAAATATGATTTCTAAATGAAAACATACAAAAAAGAGGCAAATGCCAGAAAATGGGACACCTAGTGAAGTATTGCACACTTCCAGAAGAGTGAACCACGTCAGTACTCTGCTTCAGAAGAGTAATTCAAAAGTTTATGGATGTCCTAGCTGAACGGACGGAAACATGGGAGGAGAGACGTATATATCAGAAAAAGATATTTAATAAGTTATTGAATGTCAAATGATTTCCAAATTGCTATTAAAAAGGTTCAGTTGGAAGAAAATGCAAATTGATGAAAATCTAAATTAAATACCAATACAGTTGACCAACAAAAGCCAGTGTAATGTTTATCCTGGATTTTTTATTATAATGCAAATATTTTTTTGATGTCTCTCCATACACTGTAGTGTAGAGACAAGTCTCCACATTTCTGATTTGATCCTGCAGTGACACTCAGAACATGGTCCAGTCTATCACCCACAGAGTGACTTTTTTATGAGGATCAATGAGTACAAAGTTTGAAATAACTTTGCTGTAAACCACAGCTCGAAGACTGTCGAGTGAATGGTTGAGTATGTACTTTGCTCTTAACTAATAGTTATTTCATTTAAAACATGGAATTGTACACTGCCATACCCCTTCCAAGTTAGCCTGCTACCATCTTAGACTGCATGTCACTTACCATCAGGTGAGATCACAGTCAAAGACTATCTTTTTAAGAATTTTTTATAAGAAATAAAAATTTTATACAAATTAATAGCATAGTATACACATCACAATATGTTATGTGATGAAAACATGCAATGTATTTCTTTGTTTGTATTCTTTTTTTTAAAGAAATGTAGTCACGCTGAACTCAAATTATATTCTGCTTTCCCCTCCAAATAGGGGTAATAGCTTATAATCCTATGTGTTAGTAGTGGGAACTATAATATTGCAATGGGTGGGGATTAAATTGTTGATTTTTCAGTTTCAGTCCACTCCTTTAACCGCTGAATTATTCAGGCTCTTTTTAAAGCTTGTACTATGTACCTGTATTATTAACTAGCTTTCCAAGCTGCATATTAAGATACAAAAAAATAATAGAATGTACAACAGTCTATAATTTAAAGATTAGCTATGATTTAAAGAGGTTCTACCAAACTTGACTCATTATTTTCTGTTAAAGTTTTTGCTGGTACAGATTTTACTGGCAAAACTGCAGATTCTGTTATGGAGTTAAGTTCAACATTTTGTTAAGAAACCCTTACCACATTCAGCATAGCATTGAACGTGACAGATAATAGTTTGATTTAATGTTCGTTCAAATCTGAACAAGAGACCTTTGTCCAACCGTTGACACACCTCATTACACACAATATTACTCCTTATACAAACAGTAAGTTTTATATAAATATTAATTACCTAGTACAATAATTTTTTAAAAATAAATATTGTAAAAATCTGTCTTGAGTGGTTGCTAAGTAAATAATTAACTATTACTAATAGTGTTCAAACTTACAGAGTACAACTAGGTAATGTTGTAATCAGCAGCATCACATATCTTAAACATAAACTATTTTGTACTATCAAGAGCAAAAAATAAATAAATAAAAGAGACAAAAATAAAGTAAATTAATTTTATTTAAAAGTAAAGTAAGTACAGGACATTAGGCTGACTGCATATTATCAGGAATTAGTTGAATTTCAAAATCTTGAAACTTGACGAGATGGCAATCTGGCAAAATTCTGATTGTTTATGTGGTCTACTTCAAAATGTGAGAGCAGACTGTCTTCCAGCATTAATTCAAATTTTTGATGGGAATTTCTGATAATATGTGTCTAGCATTTAAGTCTAATTGCTCCAATCAAAAATAAAATGCAACAAAAACACAAAAAAGTAGGTACAACTTTGTAAAATATTACACAAAAAAAAATTATAAGGAAAATAATTAAAGAATATTATGAAAATAATGCTTAACAAAAAGATAACAATAAGCTTTTAAAATGTAACGATTAGCTTAAATAATTCCCACATTCCTTACCTAAACACTTTAAGCTTTTAGTTGAAATTTCACTGTTTACAAATAGTCCAAAAATCTTAGGTAACCTAAATATTTTACTTTCAACACTTAGTTTTAGTACAGGATATACGTTAAAGTCACTGAAACCAAAGTTTTTAAACCTGAAACCGGGATGTAAATGTTTAATAAACAATTATTTTCAGCACTGAAAACCACAAAAAAATACTCTATTTAATTTAATAATCAGGTTATTATTTATTTATGCCGCCGCCCGCCATTTTAGTAGAAATTGTCAATCTGATTTTATGTCAAGGAAAAGTCTCTGTCAACAAGACATTGGCAGTTGGCATTGTTGTAGATCTTTGTATCATAGAAACTGTGGGAACTGTGGTAGGAACTATAACCATAGACCAGGAACAACTAGAACTATAACATTGAAGTAAATATTTATAGGTACTTTCTAACTCCATGGAATATTGCATGTAAATAATTTTAATTCAAATGGCCCACTTACAAAATAAATGAAAGAATTTAGCAATTCTTTTAATATTTAGAATAAAATCTTGTACAAACATGCTTGTAAGTAAGTAAGTAGGTAGGTACCTATTAACATTTTATTCAGTGATACTGGCTATGACAATGTTTATGGTAAACAAAAATTGCGGCACATTCAAACTTCGTTCCTGTGTCACTAAATCACCATCAGAGTTGACAAAACGCCATAATGACTTAAAACACAAAAATTAGCGTGAAAAATATGTACAATGCGGCCAAATAAATTATAATGTGACTTAAACTAATGTAAAACTTCATAATAAGCAATATTTTTATGATATGCCAGGGCCAGATGTAAGAGCCGACGACCATGTTCATGGCGAGATGTCTACGGAGCCCACGGCAACCGTTCACAGTGGCGTTGAAGCTAAAGCTGAAAGAAAACTAACTGTACTCGAAACGCATGGATATATTTTAGGGAGGACCATAGGTTCTGGTTCATATGCCACGGTCAAGGTTAGATTTGTTTACTTTGAGTGACATGACATAACTACCGTCTACCAAGTTGAAACTCTTTCCAACGACTTTGCATTGGAAGAAAACCTTTACTTTCCTGAGTCAAACAGTGACGTAATAATGTTAGGTGCCTACTTATTAGCTGATGCCCCGATAGCGAGGTTTTAGGTTTTTTAAATGACGTAGGTAATCTAATATAATTTCCCGTATTAAAAGTATCTCCACGGTGCAAGAACTTACTACTAGTTTTTACCTAAATATCTAGATATTTTTTTAATGAAGAATAACCGTTCCCTATAATTGTATATCGAGGTACCTATTTCGCTAGGTAGCGACCAGCGATCGCCACAACTGTCAAGTGGCAATCAAAATAATAAGCAAATTCCAAGCACCCGGAGACTACCTGAAGAAGTTTCTTCCGAGAGAGATAGAAGTTGTCAAAGGACTGAAACATGAAAATCTAATACGTTTCCTACAAGCCATTGAAACCACTCATAGGTAAGACAAAGTATTTAAGTATGCATTCTCGGAGGTAATACAAAATTTAAAGAGGACCTAGGTGGTTAATTTGAATTTTGAACATCTATTTTTTTTAAGAATATAAGAAATTAGTCAAGCTGAAGTTGACTTTCCTTTCCCCTTCAAATAAGCCGAAAGCTTGTGTTAGGAGTGGGTACGACAGTATTTCAATGGATGGGATTCGAACCTGCGACCTTTCAGCTTTCAGTCCGCACCTTTAACCGTTAGGCTACTGAGGCTTCAATTAAATAATCGTTACATTCGAAGCTATTAATTAATTTATTTATTTTATACCTTTTATACCTATCCATAGTGATCCACACATTGTCCATTTCTCATATACCTTACATTCTCTCAAGTCATGTTACTGACTTTCTTTTGATTTATCTGATATGAACCTACCTACTTATATTTCTACTATCTGATGCCCGCGTCTTCGTTCGCGAGATTTTAGATTTTCCTGCATAAAGAGTAGTCTATGTCATTCTCCAGGTCCTCAACTATACCCAAGCAAAAAATCACGTCGATCCGTAGCTCTGTTGCGGCGTGATTGAAAGACAAACCAACAAACAAAGACACTCGCATTTGTAATACTGGTAGGGATTATATACTACTGTACATTATTACAGAGTATATATTGTTATGGAATATGCTGAAAATGGCAGCCTCCTAGACATTATACGCAAAGACCAACACATAGACGAATCTCGCGGCCGGCGCTGGTTCAAACAGCTCGTGGAGGCAGTAGACTATTGCCATGAACGTGGAGTGGTTCATCGGTTAGTGCAAATCTCTCTCAAGACCCAAACTAACCTCCCTGGCGCAGTGGTTTTATAACTGGGAGGTCTCGGTTAGGGATATGGGTAGACCTACACTGCCATATCTACCCCTTCCAAATTAGTCCTCTACCATCTTAGAATGCATTGTCACTTACCATCAGGTGAGGTCGCAATCAAGGACTATCTTATCGTCGAATAAAAAAAATATATTATAAACTCTTTAAAAAATAAATCAAAATGGCCGTTGCCGTCACTAATCACTTGTGGGATTGTTAAAAAAATATGATTGCTACAGTACTACACCAGTCGCTATTATGTACCTTTGATTATATGAATTTATGGCGTTCTTGCTGCATCAATACATTTACCAATAGCGAGAAAATACCAGCCAATTAGAGGGGATTGGCTGGTATATGGATTGAGATCGTCACCCTGTAGAAATCATTTTTACGCCAATCCACAGTATAATTTCACGCTATAATCTTGAATGATCTTTATATTAACTAACTATATTCGTCATATTATTCTGAATCCTTCTTTTACTTAAATACCTACAGAGATATAAAATGTGAAAATCTATTGATGGATCATGGTCTAAACATCAAACTATCTGACTTTGGATTCGCGAGGGGTCACATGAAGCCAAAGAACGGAGTTTACGCCCTAAGCGAAACTTTTTGCGGGAGCTATGCCTACGCGTCTCCAGAAATTTTGAAGGGAGTTCCTTACAGACCACAGGATTCCGATATTTGGAGCATGGGCGTAGTTCTTTACGCCATTGTTTACGGTAGACTGCCCTTTGACGATACCAATTACACCCAATTGTTGAAGGTAAAATTTTGCTACTGATAACATCTATGTAGTTAAGTATACAACAGTAGGTACCTATAGGTATATTCAGACTGGTATATTTATTTAAATTTTGATACCAACCTCATACTTCTGTTAAATCATCTCGCAGTCTTCTTCTAAGTAGGTATAATTTCCCTCACAGTTCAGGTGGTGATTGCCTTTTTAATTGCTATATGATGCAGGCATATCATCAGAAATAGTTACTCTGTCGGAAAACCTACCAGTTATTCCATGTATTATAACTACGAGCCTCAGAAGGAGAAAGTACGATATTTTATGATGTCTTTTAAAGATTCTTATTACTTTTTACAGCAAGTCCAAAACAAAGTTTCATTTCCCCGCGAACCCAAAGTGTCAACAGAATGCCGTAAGCTGATAACTAAAATCTTGGCCCCTCTCAAAATGCGCGCTAAAATACCGCAGATTCTGGCCGATGCTTGGCTGTGTCCCAGTCAGCCGACAAAAGACGAAGAGTTGGAAGCCAATCCGGTGGGTGATCAAGTCAACTGTCAATTGAATGGCGCGAAAACATAATTCTTAAATATACCATTGACAATTCGCTTTATTTTGTCGAGCGCAGAGGCAAAGGTCAATAACAAAAATGCCTTAACTTATTAAGCGAAGTTCATATTTTTTATTTTGTTCGCTTGTGTTCCAGGTTAATTCTCAAGCTAGCAAAGAAGAAATAAAAAGCGTAAACATCGGAACTGTAACATTCGATAGAAAATTGGAAGAAGTTAAATAAGACGATAACATATTTTTGTAACATTGAATAGGTACTACTAATTTTTTTACTAAAAAACTTGCAAAAAAACTGTACAATAAATATTTTATTTGACGCAATCTAACCTTTTATTTTTACCCTTTGACTCGGACTGAGTAATCGCCTCCAACCCGAAAATAGTCAATAATAGAAGCCCTCTTAAAAAAAACTGAATTCAAGAAAACATTTTTTAATAACTAGGTACGAAACTAAATTACCTTATTACAATTTAAGACCTAGTTATCTAATTGAATATGACTATTCAATTAAGAAATGAAGCTTAGGAATATTATATTTAAGTTGAGCATAATAGATATGTATTTTATAAGATACCTACTTTCGGACGTGCCACAACCACACTAAAGATCTTTCTGTACTGTTATGAGCGGATGGAGCTAGAGCCGGAAACACACTTTAGTTTAGACGAATGAAGACGGGATGACGAGTCATGTGGAGGTGGCCTTATTACCAAAGTGACGAGCTTTAATTTGTTTGAATTGTTTGTCATATTCAATTGTTAAGTTGCTTGAAGTTATATAAAAGTTTCTGCTGTGTATGTAATGTGGATACAATTTACCGCATCGTCTCCCCATCGCAATCGTCTACAAGTAGTTAGGCATGACTCTGGCCTCAAAGTGACAGTGTGCCAAATACAAAATTGTATCAGAACGCGTGGTGCCTTTCATTCGATACTTTTGCACATGATAACTGCCTAGCTGGGTACATTCTTTGCCGCTGTGGTGTGGTCCGTCTAAAAGAACACTAAGACTTCTTTGGTTTCCCTTTACAAAACACTTCGTCATCTTTCAACTTTTCTGCCGCTCTCATGTCCCTCTGTTTCGCGTGTTTCATGCACAAAAACGACAAACCCAACGTTACAACGTAAATCACCGCTGCAATCCAGCAGTTAATCGCTATCTGTAAACAAGAAAATATTTCCGCTTAGCATTTTCGCCATGTTGGATTGTTCATGACGTCACATGGGAAAAAATTAAGAAAAAATGTAAATAAAGTATTCATCACCGAAAGGATTTCAATAAAATGCGAACTGCGGTCTTCGCGCAAAAGAAAACATCAGTTTACACTAAACACCTAAAATATTTACAAAGACAATAAACGTCTCATTAAAATTCCTCTCTTAATGCAAAACAAAGGATCTCAACCCTACAACCCAGTTAGTTGTCCAGGCAAAAGCGATCCCCACAAGGTGCTATTAGATATTCTGCGTCCCCACCGAATTCAAAAATATCAATAAGCAATTAGGTAGGTACCTAATATATTTTACCTACTTTGTGGTAATTATCCTTTGTTTGTTTCATGAAATCGTCGTAATCTTCGTAACTGTGATGGTCAGGTTCAGCCTCTTCTATAAAAGCAAGAACTTCCATTTTGAAGAAAATTCCCATTACAATCTGAAAGTCACCATCAGGTGTGATCGCAGTCAAGCGTATTCTATATATTTAAATAAAAAAGTTAACTAAGTATGCACAAGTATGACTTAAAAAATTACCAGCTGTAAAACTGCCCATACACTTAAAAGCATGCAGCATAAACCACAACCGAAAAGTAGCCCCATATCGAAGCTTTTCGTAAGGAATATCACTCAATTTCACCAGAATATTACCGTTGAAGATTCAGACTTCAAATTATTGTCTTAATTGTTTTTTTTAATTTTTGCCACTGAATTATGCATCAAAAGAGAATTTAATCAACTTTTATTTTCCGCGCACCGTACCTACGCACTACACACCGTAGGAACAAGTTCCTTCTCCCATGTGAGTGACTTCTATCTTATTTGGGTCAGTACCGCAGTAATTTCGTACTCTATAATTATTAGGTATAATAAATAGTTATAATATCCTAAAATCTATCTTAACGCTAAATTGCTTGGCAAATGACGTGCCTCCAAGCGATTTAGCGTTCCGGTATGATTGTGTTTTTGAACAGATTAGGGGTATGGGTTGAATGTACACTGCCATACACCTGCTACCATCTTAAGTTGATCTTAAGACTGCATAGTCGCTTACCATCAGGTGAGATTGCAGTCAAGGACGATCTTGTCATCAAATAAAATCTAAACACAATAAAAAATGGTGACCTCACAAGGCTTGGTTGCAATACATACAGTTTTATATAGGACTAGCCAAGTCAGCCAGTTTATATTTTTATGCTATAAAAACAGGATAAAAATAAAATAAAAAAGTAAGTACATATAACATTATTATTTATTTCATTCAAGAAAACTATAGAACCATTTTACAGTGTACCTACTATAATTATAATAAGTTATTTTATTTTATGTACAATAATATTATTGACAGCCAACATAATTATGTAGACATAAATTAATTTGTTTGCTGGACAAGATTATACTAAGGAAGGAGTGTATTAATATTACAATAGGAGAATTAATACAAGGCCAATTTATAAAAATAAAATTCTTTCATGTGTGAATATAAACCTTGAGTAAATTAACAAGTTTTTAACACCACAATCAAGGTCAGGAGTTTAAAAATCCAGAACTATGCAAAAACCGTATTTTACATACTTAAAAACAATAAGGTGCTGTAATATTAGCAAAACAAGCACTATATTAATAAGACGTAATAATGTCTTGCCCAGAAAAATAATGTATCTTAAAATCAAATTTAAATCATAGTGTAAAATATGACAATGTGTCTGTCTGTCTTTTATCTATTCAAGGCTCAATGACCAGATTTGTTGAAATTCAGCACAGAGATAGCTTGTATCCAGCAGAGACAGCAAATACTTTTACCCCAGGTACCAACTTAGTTTACATAAGAAAGTCAGGCATTAAGAAACCTAATGCCTGATTATACCTAAGTCATCACCTAAGGATTTTCTGCACCTCTGCAACTCTTCCACTTGCAACTCCACTCAATTTATTTTAAGTTACTTTTATCTTTTGTTTCTATGTAATGTGGTGTACAATCAAGTTCATTTCAACTCCTCAATGGCTCAGTTACACAAGGGAGTTTCTCAAATGCGAGCGAAAGTTTCGGCACTCATATTCAAGCATTGCTTAACTAATACGAATTTTTGTCACAATGTATAATAAGGTAATATAATGTATAATCACAGTCGAAAATTGTATGCAAAGTTTTCGCATCAGATAATCTGAAAACTATTTCTTGCTGCTCGCATACGAGAAACTCTTCTTGGTGAAACAAAATTATTAAGAAAGTCCTTGAAACTTGGGAGCTTTGGTGATAACTGACATAAATTCACATTGATAAATCTGTAGGCATTAGCTTATAACAAGATAAAATAAATTAGTCTCTTAGTAGAATACACAATCATCTCCTTATAAAGAACCTCAATGATTTTGATAACCCTGTGAGGATTAGTATGCTAAATCAGCATTTTTGTTGTGTATTTTCAAGAGATACTTCATTTTTCTGATCAAGTTAAATAATGGAATGGAGGTAAACAATTGCATGTAACCTGGTTATTACATGCTAACTGAAGAGCGATTGTTCAACCAGAACTGGTGGCCAGAGATGACCAGTGTGATTACATACAGCAATGCAGCAATCCAGCAGTTGTGTGAATTCTGTAATTCAAGAGTAATATTTATTATTATCATTTATTTCATCATTCGTCTTTAGAAGTTTTAGGTTGGAATTCATTTATGTGGTACATTCACTTGATGATTGAAAAGCACTTTGTAAAAGTTTGTAAAAATTTGAATAAAAGAAATCATTCTATTCTGTTCTATGGTTATATTTAAAATTAAACTATCTCTATTGAAAGCACTAAAGGGCAATTTTTGCTAAATTTTTATATCCACTGCTTTTATAATAATAAATATTCAAATACTATTATAGTAATAATGGCAGTTTAGTAGCCCATGAATACAAATAAACTAACAAAATTTGAATGCGATTGTAAATAATTAACAAAATTCTAATCATCAGATCATTACTAAATGAATATCTTAGGCAATTTGTTCTTTTAAATCAGACAGATTCGCATTTACTCTCTAAATGTTATAATTGATAGGATAGCCAGCAACATGTATATGCCCTAGTTTACAAGGATAGACCCAGAATTTGTAGGGAAAATTAGACAAATTATATTCAGTAATTAAGTTAGTAGTCCTGCCAAGATTTCATCATCAAAAAAGAGTTTTTTCTGCCTGCAGCGCACACCAAGGCTCCTCAGAGAGGTGTATAATTATACTTGCCTGTGTATATCCAGTTTCGACTTCACTTATAAAATCACTGAGGTTCTCATGTTCTCCACCAAGTGGAAGGTCCTCTAGGAGAGCTACTGCTTTAATAGCGTAGAAAACGCCCATTAAAGTCTGAAATGATAAGATTATTCGTTACTTTTTCTGCAAGTATCAGTGGTCTCATGACCAAGTATCAATTACTTACCAATTGTACAATTCCCCACACACTTAATACGACTCCGACAAGCGAGAGTTTAGGTCCACAGAATTTGCAAGCCATTTTGATGGGTTTTTCCTTTAGTTTTGGAGAAACTTAAGGAATATAAATTTTTAATATCGACCACTGCCTGTCAGAAAGTGTCAAAAACAATAAAAAAATGGAGACTCACATGATCATCTGTGTCTATGGCATAGAATGTAAAGCTAGTCTACACAAATGTAGGAACTTGGACGTTAATTTGGACGTTCAGCAAAGGCGGGTAACTTTAAATAAGTCAATCAAAAGGTGATCAAAAGTCAATTCATAAATTAGGTACCTAATGTAGGTAATTAATCTTAAAGCATTATTTTGGCCAAGCCAAGTTGGTTAAATGCTCTAAGTAATTAATCGAAAAAAAAAACAAGAGCAAAATATTTTGTAGGTACATACGTAAGGTACAGTTCTAGTTGATTCATTGTACTGTGTTCATATTGTGGCCGATACTCACTTGCTATTGGTTATAAATATAATGCATTTTAACAGAAAAAACGCAATAAATTCAGCCAATTACCACAGTTGAGACAGTAACAATGATTGATAGGTACCTACAGCTTTTGTGCATAAACGAACAGTTTTTCATTTACTTCTGATTAACAAACACTCTTTCGTTATTGGCTAAACTTTAATGCCACAGCAGGAATGGTACCATTTTAATCAATCCCTTGCCTATTGCAGTGAAGGGTTATTGTTGCGTAGACAGATAATAACTGCCTACGGATTATTGGTAGATTTAATAAAATATGGCAACATTGAACATTGAAATATGAATGACACATTTTGATTTTACTCTCATCTTTCGTGTCTTTGAGCTGTGTAAATTGAAATCTAGATTTTGTGATAATGGTGGACCGTTTAGGTAGGATATTTTCAATAAATTGTGCTCCTTAATCCCGGATTTATAGCGGATATGCTATGGTATCGCATGGTGTAAAGTGGTGGATAAATAATCTGATAATTATTGGTGTCATTGTTTGTTAGCTCACTTTCCTTTGACGTCAAACTTTGATGCTGAGCAGCATTTGTACGAGATTGTTTTCCTTTTTTACAGTGAATAGTGAGGCAAATGCTAGAAGAATTGCTATGGTGGAGAACTGCTTCGGCAGTTCAGGCCAGGTGTGTGCATTTCGTGAGTTATATCGCTAAGAAAGTACTTGGGTGAAACTTTCGAACTTTACTAAGTATATATACTTTATCAACCGACAAACCGAGAGATAAATTCTCGGTACCTAGGCTCGATTGGTGGGTTTGCGAAAGATATCATATTTTTATCAGTCTGATACGTTTTAGTGTAGTATAAAAATTACTTTGTGTTTGCTGATAAATAGTATGGCAAAGTTGTAATGGCTACAACTGCAATGAAACACATTCCATATTGTCAATACAAAAGTAAAACTGATGATCTAAGAAATAATTAAAACTTTAAACATGTCATGTAATTAAATAGTTAATTCTTAATCTAATAAACCCAAGTATAAACAGAAGTTGGAATGGAAAAGAGGTTTTGTACAATTTCCATTTATAGGTTCATACTTTTTAAATTTTCACCACTTAACAATATACTTACCTAACCAGTCTAAATGAAATTCAGAAATTCTCTATTCTTTTTTATTGTTTTTTGTAATAAAATAAAATCTTTAGGTATTTATCTTTATTATTTTTGTAAATAAAAAAGGCTCAATCAAAATTTTTATGGAGCATGTATTTGCCTACATATTGTTTGCCATTACTCTCAAATTGGTTCTTATTTTTGCCTGTCTATTAAAAGAGTATGTTATAAAATTAAATATGTCTTCCATCATTAATTGTGAAATTTTATTGTTATTATTAATCTACCCTATTTAATGGGAAAATATAGTTTATTTGAATTAACTCTACACTTATACACTCTATTTGAAAAATATAATATTTTATTTGTGTGATTTATGTAGGTATATTGTCCATTTGTGTCATTATTATTAATGATGTATATTATAATATATGGATTGATTTAATTTTTAGCCCCTGGCAGAACAAGGCAGGGTTCTGGTCGGGGAGGGAGTCCTAACAAAAATGTGTCGGAAGAAACCTAAAGCTCGGCAATTCTTTCTCTTCAATGACATCCTTGTGTACGGCAACATTGTTATAAATAAGAAAAAGTATAACAAGCAACATGTAATACCACTTGAAGAAGTCAAATTGGAATCATTAAAGGATGAAGGGCGTATGTACTTTATTTTATTTACTTACCTACTATATTTTGTTTGGGTGATTATAGGTTTCAAAAATTCATAGGATCTTTAAGTTCATAGAGTGAAAAGTACCATGACACACATCCACATACTATCTATCGATAACATAACTGTAAATGTCTTTATTTTGTTTAAAATTATTTATTAGTTTTGCTAAAAGTAACTTATTACCAAATGAAAATTACCAATGACAGAATTTGGGAATTCAAAGAAAGAACTCTTAATAAAATTAAAATATCTATTTTACCACTAAAATTCAACTACTATAATAGTATGCTTATTGCTTAATAATAAATTAGTTATGAAGTTCAAAGTTGAGTCATCCAACCATATAAAATTTTATCAGCATCATATAAATTCAGAATAAGTTATAATGCTTTACACTGTGACTCATCACAATAATGATTCATTGCAACCACATTTTAATCCTAAAATATATCATGCATAACTTCTGCTATCTGTTAATTGTTATCTTATCATAATAATATAATTATTATGGAATCAAATACAATTATTATACATAAATTATTACAAGGTAAATAGTATTATATTTCAAAAAACTTAAAAGGCTTCTTTTCATAAAAATTCTTACAAAAAATGAAAAAATTAAACAATGTAGTTTGTTCTATAAACTGAACGAATGAATTAACACCTTTGTATCAAAAGGATACTTAGGTAGGTTGTTACTATTCATCGATGATAGTCACAGTTTCCAAACCAGTGGTAGATTCATTTGACAATTCAAAAGCACTGTAAAAGTTATTGAATAAAAAATTATTCTATTCTAACACTTTGGTGTTCTAATGGAATAACTGGAAAAGTGTGCCTTGCCAGGTGCCAGGGTATTGACAGTCCATGAAAATGAACAGTAAAAGAGTTAAAGCTGTACAGAACAATTGAAAGGTTTCGAATAGTAGTTTGATGTGTCATAAGAGCCACAGGTTGGCCTACATGAAATAAATAATTTTGAATTTTAACTATCATCCTATGCAAAGAATGTAAATGTATGACACTACTTTTAGACCTGTTTTAGACAAACCTGCTTTGCATTGGCATCTGTATGAATATAGTGTTACTTTCGGACCTGACACTAAATACCAAGATTTCAAATTCTTTTAAAATCACTACAAGCCTTTGTTGCATAGATGTATGTATAATTCATAGTGCTACTGCTACTTTAGACCTGCTACTAAATACCAAGATTTAAAAACACTACAAATCTGCTTTGTATAGATGTCTATTGTTACAGAATTTGTTTGTTACTTATTGCTGAACCTCATGAATGCTCGTGAAATACGAAGTTGTTCAATTATTTATTTGACCATCCTGACACACCTTCTGTTACACTATATAAGTTTAGTGCTAGTTTTAGACCCATTACTAAATACCAAGATTTAAAATCACTACAAACCTGCTTTGCTTAGGTTGACGCCTAATCTGATCAACCTGTTTGTTGTTATATTCATCTTTCTATCAGTATTTTAAGTAGCTTAATTAGTTAAAGATGTAGTTTGCCCCAGAATTTTGTTAACATAGCATGTGTTTCTATGTGTTTTAGAATATCGTAATGGTTGGTTGATCCGCACTGCATCTAAATCTTTTGCTGTGTATGCTGCAACAGCTACAGAAAAGGAGGAATGGATGGCACATATAGAGAAATGCATAGAGGATTTGCTAAGAAAAAGTAAGTGGCTTATATTATCATGTATTAGTCTGTCTGTTTTTTCAGACATACAGATTCTGTTTGCCTGAATTTTCCCTATATACATATGTGAGATATTTTGAATGATTTGAGGTAAAACACAACAGAAAAACCATCTTACGTCTTTAATTGACAACCAAACCGCAGGACTAAAAACATAGGTAATTGACGTAATATTTTTAAATTAATAATATTGTAAAAATAATAAATATGATCATTATTAGATTTATGGCCACACAATGTTGCCGAAAGAAAAAAAAAGTACCTATTAGATATCACTAAATTATCTGTTGGCAAACCAATAAAATTAAAAAAAAAAATTACAGATATTGAATATTGTCCAAAAACAATATTGGCAGCTGTTAAGTAAGACACTCATCATTATCAATATAGGGATGCTGTGAGAAATCTCGATTATTTGCTTAATTTTTTTTTCAGGTGGCAAACAACCGCCATTAGAACATGCAGCGGTGTGGGTGCCAGATAATGAAGCAGCTATTTGCATGCACTGCAAGAAGACACAGTTCACAGTCCTCAACAGAAGGGTGAGTTTTTAATATGTAGCATCTGATGGCAAGTTAACTTTCTAGCTACAACTTGACTTGCGGCGAGTGTTTTCAGTGCAAATGCTAGTAACTTCCCGAAGATGACTTCTGCAATTTTTATATTTTCTAATTCAATAGGAGACTGCCCAGTAGTGGACCGGTGGGAGTTGAAATGGATGGATGATTGATAATAATTTTAACCAATCCATCCGGACACTTGGCCGTGCCTTAAATGTGTTCATAATAATATGTACTTACATTCCCAGTGGACTTTTAAACAATCCCGTGTGACTGCGTTGAGAATTAAGCTGTTCACGCACATCTAAGATAAAATTGTTTATCTACTCTAGCATCGGAAAGTTCCAATTTAGAATTTGACAGCTGAATCGGAATGAACCCTCTTTCGGTTTTGCTTCTCATTTAGATGCAGCTTGTTGTATAGTAGCTGCATCAAAATGGTTATCTTCATAAAATGGGATATTTATTTATTTATTTTATTTATTTATTTATTTATCAACACATCTTACATGAGCTTTACAGGACAATTCCCAATTCGCTCGTGTACACCTTAAAAACTATTACTATTACAATGTCTAATGTATAAATTAAAAATAACTTAGTCTTATAACCTAATCTAAACCGTAGCATATTGCCCACATTGCGACCCTTGTGAGTTCACTCAGAGTGCAACAGAACAGGTCGATCCGCTCGGCCACGACGTTCAGGGTGCGAAGCGCACGCACCAGCGGTGCCTTCTTTAGTAAGTTGGTGCGCCCTCGCGGCAGCGCCAACAGCGGCGGCCTGCGCCTCCGCCACACGTACCCGTTCGGCACTCTAAACCTCACCTGTTCTAATACGTCCGCATTAAATAACTTGCCTCTCATTACTTTAAAAATATACGTAACAAGTGCTAGTTCCCTTCTAGATCTTAGCTCATTGTATCCGACCATACCCAAAACAAATAGGGTAGGGTACATCAATGGGTAGAATGGATAAACCCCATAAAGCTTCATGTACAAGAACTTAATAAATTTGTTTTGTACTCGCTCCAACATGATACTATACTTTGCCTCATATGGAGCCCAAATGACCGCATTACTTTCAAGTTGACTCCATAGGGTGGAAACATAGCGAAGATGCCTCGCGGTCGCGGTCGCTGCTCGATACCTCGATGTCGATATCTGGATGTTTTACATAGATGTCGGTGCGAACATGCCGGTTCAGTCGCACCTGGATGCTTAGTTCAAATGCTCACTAAACGTTAATAGTACATTGTTACCTTAGGGATGAAAGTAACTTATTTAGTCCCGAGACGGGGTTTGGCGCCCGAGCGTAGCGAGGGGGCCTATAGTTCGAGGGACTAAATAAGTCTTTATCCCGAGGTAAACACTGTGCTTTTCATTACGAATATAAGGAAAGTCAAAATAAAAATAGAAATTAGCTAAAGAAAATTGAGTGAACTTTATTTTACATAAATCAACAACTTTGGTGAGATATTTATTTAAAGTTTATGTTAAAATTAGAACAAAAGTCTATCTTTCTTCTTGTCTATGGATGCACTCGGGTATGTCGTGTTTCATTTGAATTCCAATAAAAATGTGACAACTAGTTTTTTTTAATTATTTGACAGCCATTGACAGCTGTCAGTTGAAAACGATTCTCCCTAGGGCTGAAAAGTGTTACTTTCAACCCGCTTCTCAGGCAACTTCAGACCTACTTTCCGTGTATGAGTAATGAAAAGTAATATTCTTCCATTCCTTGGCTAAAATATATATTTTTTTATTCGATGACAAGATAGCCCTTGACTGCCATCTCACCTGATGGTAAGTGACGATGCAGTCTAAGATGGTAGCGGGATAACTTGGAAGGGGTATAGCAGTGTAAATTCAATCCTAATCGGTTTCTATACGCCATCGTGCCGGAACGCTAAATCGCTTGGCGGCACGTCTTTGACGTTAGGGTGGTAACTAGCCACGGCCAAAGCCTCCCACCAGGCCAAACCAGAGGCAATTTAGAAATTATAAATTCCTAAATTGTCCCCGCCGGGAATCGAAATTCGAACCCGAGTCCTCCAAGTTATAAAACCACAGCGCTCACCACTGCGTCAGGGAGGTCGTATATCTGCTGTGGTGGTTTTTGTACCGCTTATCTCACGAGGCAGGAATATTAAAAATTAAATCTTTTAGCGCCTCCTTTTCCATTATTTAACTAAAATAAAAAATTAACCATAATGAATGGTTAAATATATAATAATATGTACCAATTTTACGAGTAGTTTAGTTATAAAAGAGTTATGCAAATATAATATAATATTTATTTTAATGAATAATTTTCTAAACAATTACCTAAGTCTATTATAATAATTCTTATTCTAAGTTTATTGGCACAAATCTTATAGAGCTTTGAAAACCATAATTTATAAAAAATTCATAAAATAATACATCATATAATTAATATTTGAAACGCTATACCTACATTGTATTTATTTTATTAAATTAAAATGTATTCGAGGCCTAAAGTAAACGATAGCGGGAGACCTTGAGAAGGCGAACCGATTCGACCAATCATAAGCCAGAGCACATCGATGCTTGCAGTCGACCGCGATGTAAAAACAAAATATTTTGTTTTCGCGTAGGCATCGAGGTAAACATCGATGTGAACCGCGATGTATCGCAGTGAGGTATCCTTCGGCATGTTCGCGCTCGTCTGTTTGCATACATTTGTTTTACATGGAGGTGGCATCGAGGTAGCGAGCTAAACCGCGACCGCGAGGTATCGCAGTGAGGCATCCTTGGCTTGTTCGCGCCCTTACCAACGCATTGTATATTGCGATAATAGCCTTTATATTAGTAAAATTACCAACGGTACGAAGCAAGAATCCCAAATTCCTGTAAGCTTTCTTACAACAATTTGTAATATGATCACGAAACGAAAGCTCAGCGTTTAAACTAACCCCTAAGTCTCTAACTTTTGCTACTCTCGCCATTGGTATCCCATCAATATGATAGTTATAATGGATAGGGGCTCGTGACTTGGAGAAAGTGATGACTGCACATTTTGAGTTATTAAATTGCAATAGGTTGTCCTTGCTCCATGTCACAACTCTGTCTATGTCTTGCTGCAGTTTGACACAGTCATCGTCACCATTTACAGCCAGAGAAAGCTTGAGATCGTCCGCAAATAACAAGCATTTAGCGTCCTGTACCACCTGCGGGAGATCATTTACCATTAAGATAAACTGCAAGGGTCCCAGGTTGCTACCTTGACTCACACCAGACTTTGTGAAATACGGTTCCGACCTGTGGCCCCTAAAATCTACATATCTGTCATGTAACTGGCAAAAAAGTTCAGTAAATGTGGAGTGAATCCAACTGATGCTAACTTTTTGAGCAATACATCGTTATCAACTAAATCAAAGGCTTTACGAAAATCGAAATATGCTACATCAGCCTGCCCTCCCCCATCTACCGCTGGAATAATATGAGACATATAGCCGAGAAGGTTGCTGGTAGTGCTTCTCGCAGGGCGGAATTCATGCTGACAGTCAGATAGTTGCGCGCTAACCTGAGTGTAAATACTACTATGAATAGCCGATTCTAATACCTTCGCCGGGGTCGACAACACGGTCGATATCTAAACCTAAGAGGGTCAGAGTTCTGGCACTTTTGTATTGTTCATAAAATATATTAAAGTTGGTATGCAACCCACTCTATGGTTAGTACTGCCACTCAATATTAATATCAAACTTAAAAAAATATTGATTGATTTTTTATTAATTTTATTGTAAAGGAAAGTAAAAAATTATAAAGACAACATAATTTTGTTAATGATTTTATTTTCCTTGTCGATAAAATCTTGTATGCTGTACGTAATTAATCATTTTAATTCTCGTACTATCCTATTTTATCTAAAAACGGCACTCGATTTAAAATCCGGCCTTCATTACGATGCAGTAGCATAAATAGCTATTTCAAGCAATATACAAGACATCTCCAGTGATAATGAACACGTGATTCACAGCATCACTGCCGTAAGTGCGGCTCGGTGGTGTGCGGGCCGTGCTCGTCGAAGCGCTTCGTGCTGCGCGGCCAGAGCGAGAAGCCGCTGCGCGTGTGCCTGCAGTGCTACGACGAGCTCACGCGCGACCGCGCGCGCCCCGCGCAGAACCAGCCCGCCTCCGCCGCCCTACCGAGTGAGTGCCGCCGCTTTTTATTTATTTATTTATTAGGTATAACAATAACACAACAAACAATATACACATTATACATTCAAAAACAAACATACAAAAACATTGCAACATTGACTGATATGTATATCAATAACAAGCATACACAACATTCAGACAAAAAAAAGAAGCACCGCATAAACTATAAGTCTTAAAAACAAAATTTCTAAATAAATAAGCAAACAATATTGTAAAATTATTATAGGTAAAATAGATTACATACATGCAAAAAAAGTAGAAAAAAGCAGAGGATAAGTACCTGCAACATGCAACCGAATGACTGAGAGAAAAATTTACATATAAATCATATTATATGACAACAACGCTTTGAACATTTTTTTTTTTTATAAAGAATATCAACCAAGCTGAACTTGACTGATTTTCTCCTCTTCCGTGAAATAAGTGAAACCTTGTGTTAGGAGTGGGTGCGACAATAGTGCAACTGATGGGAATAGAACCTTTAAGTTTTCAGTTCTCACCTGTAACTGTTGGGCTATTGAGGCTTAAAAAAAAATTAGAACAATTTGTGCTTGTGTAGAACTATACTTTGAAAAGTCAGCTTCAGAAAAGAATATAAGCCCTTAGTTCAGGATTCGAAATTTATGTTGTATGTTCGTCCAACAGCAAAAGGGGTGGAGGGAGCGGGGTCGGGGGGCGACTCGTCGGCCGACGACGACAGCGACGATGACGACGACCGTCTCCAGCCTGACCAGAATCACGACGAGGTGAGACACACAGACAACCACAAGTTCACTCACAAGCACACATGCAAACACATATGAACAATACAGTAAAGTCGCTTTCCGCGTAAAGCTGTCACAATTTTTTTTAAGACTTTTTTCTATGTCATAAGTATACTAACAAATGAGCATTGCATCAAGGTTTGACAGAATGCCAATACAAAAACCGTCAGGCCATTACAATTTACTTGGCGATTGGCAAACAGGACCTTACTGTATGAATTTAGTTTTACTTATTTAAATATGTATTGTATCTATAGTAAAAGTTTGTCTGAAAAAATTAGTTAACTATAATGAATTGCATTATTTTAGCTCAGGCTAAAAATATTGCATGCCCGAGCTGTCCATAAAATTCTCAAAATTCAGCCAATCTGCAATTTGACAGCGAGGTGGACTATGGACTACAACTAAACCCTTTTCATTCGAGAAATGATTTGTGCCTTAAGCCCATATTACACTATACTATTTATAGGATCCTATTTTGTGCCATAGATTATTATCATCTCATAGTATATTCTATATAGGTCATCATATATACCGGTTGAAATTTTAATGGTTGTACTCCCTGAAAGAGGTGAATGTGCTCATGAAACTGAACAACTTTCCCCAGGGAACATAGGTCAAAATATGAAAAAAAAATTGGACCCTCCATACAAACTTGACGATCAGCTGATTGATTTACTATGGGAGGTCCAAATTTTTTTTTTCATATTTCGACCTATGTTCCTTGGGGAAAGTTGTTCAGTTTCATGAGCACATTCACCTCTTTCAGGGAGTACAACCAATGAAATTTCACCGTGTATTTCTAGGATGATTAATCTATGGTACGAAATAGGATCATATAAATAGTATAGTGTAGTATGGGTCTAATTGTGGGCCAGCGATGGGTTAAGATGATCGAGGCTATAGGAACCATAGATTATGGCTATTCCGTATCCATTTCGGGTACATACGGTCGCTGGTTCTATTACATACTTATTCTATGTTTCTAGGGTTTTACAAGTTATAACGCCGTGAACAACGGATTCGGAAATAAAGTCACGAGTGTATAGTACATGTTAACATTGTGTAAGTCAAAGTCAAGTAGAATGAATGGATGTTTCATGCTTTTTTATTTGGATTTTGTGGTTTCATTTTCCTTATGTGTTTTCGTCACCCATCTGATGTATAGCAATGTTAGCCATTAAATACAATTTTAAATAAATACACTTCCATTGACTGTGAAAGATATCATAATTTACGAAGTTATGTGCGTTTTAAGGTATTAAATGTCACCTGCTTTAACGGTGAAGGAAGATTTCGTGAGGAATGTTCTCAAATGTGTTGCCAATCTAAATTTAGTCCCATATTACACTATACTAGTTATAGGATCCTATTTCGTACCATAGATGCCATCTCATGTATTCTATACTAGCTGTTGCCCGCGACTTCGTCCGCGTGGATTTAGTTTTTAATAATCCCGTGGAACGCTTTGATCTTCCGGATTAATAAATAGCCTTCGGTTAAGTTATTTTTCGGTTCTCGTTGGGTGACCGCCCTCGACCACCGACTTACCGCATCGCATTGTTCGCCCGCGCTATTTTTTCTTTTTGTTCGGCTTCTAAGAGTCGTACCGAGATATTGAATAGCCTATAAGAATTGGGCTATCAGATACAAAAAGAATTTTTCAAATCAGACTGATAGTCCCAGAGATTAGCGCGTTCAAACAAACAAACTCTTGCTCTTTATTATGTTAGTATAGATAGATCATCATATATATTTCTAGAATGATAATCTATGGTACGAAATAGGATCCTATAAATAGTATAGTGTAATATGGGCCAG
Organism: Hipparchia sbordonii; assembly: GCA_038048805.1. NCBI lineage: Eukaryota > Metazoa > Arthropoda > Insecta > Lepidoptera > Nymphalidae > Hipparchia > Hipparchia sbordonii. Next base: position 5,292,638 of record CM076113.1, read on the forward strand.
CCAGCGTGGTGATAACTATGATCTACACCTGTCTGATTATATAGAACTAGATTATGAGAACGATGCGTGCAGTGCCCCTAAATTGTTTGTTACTAATGTTTGAAGTGGTTTTATACTTACTCAAATGAAAATATACAGTCAAATACGTGTTACGCCGCGCGAAATGTAAGGTTCCGTAGTTGCCCGTCACAATATGCGTATTTAGAAAGGGTTATTGTAACTTTCATCACAATTTTTTTTTACGCCTAACGTAAAATTAATGACAAAAACTCAACTCATACAACATGCTGCTCGCACCGTACACTGCCGCTGCTCCAGTAGTAGAATAAACTGCATTCGTTGTCTGTCCATCAACTGTCCTTAAGTATCATGGGGGTCTGCCTGCTTCTATTCAATGTTAATGGCAAAAGCAACCATCTGTCATTTACTTTGAAATTTTTATACGTTAGTCGACTATTAATCGTTAACTTGTAAAGCCTACTTAGGTGTGATAGTTTTTCTTTTATCTTCGTTACATATACTACTTAAGGTTTAGTTGTTAGAGGGGAAAAGGAGGGGACACGCAACTCTAACAAAAAATATTTCGGATCTCAAACGAAAAAATGTTCATAACATCCTGCAATACTTTTGAAAGGCCTATCCAACGACACCCCACATGGATTAGACGAGTAAAAAATCTCATCCCCGCTTTACATGTAGGGGGTACATTTTATTGTACAACTTTGTAGGCGTAATTAAAATGTATAACTTTGCCAAATTACAGCTCATTAGTACTAATAGTCTCAGTGCTACGCCGCGGACAGACGGCCGGTGTAGGCGGAACTATAAGAGTTCCTTGTCTTTTTACTACGGAACCTTAAAAAGCGGTCCCAAAGAGAAGGGTTATTGGGGCGTTATTTATACGTTTTCTTCTAAGGTACGTAACCTTCCTTGCGCGAGTGTTTAGTAGCTATACATATATATACGTTGCGATTGACACAAAATGCCTATGTGATGTGAATTGGCCTTAAAAATGTTCTCTCAAGGCTGATACACATTCTGTAAAGACAAGTGTTTAAGTAGCAAATTAGCTCTTAATCTGTTTCTTACAATTTGACTTAATGCCTGGTTTACATAGTTTTATTAAATAAGTGCTTCAGTTGCTATTTGATTGTTCGGACATTAGGATTATGGCGAAAGAGTCGGAAGATGATGAAAACTTAAAAGTACTAAGAACGTATGATCCACAATAACGGAGAATCATGGTGATAAGTCGAAGGCAATCTAGATGCTTCAAACGGAGTTTTTTTTATTATGTAGTGATCATTCATTTGTGCCACTGTTCTCTCATGATTTTTTATTTAGTCCTAGTGTAACGGACCATACATTAATTACGTTTCATTAGCGTTAAGATAACATACAAAGATATCCTTCTCCTTAAGGCTTGATTAGACCTGAACAAGTAACAGTGGACCCTCATCAGCTGCTGTATTCTCTATTTTTGACATTTCCAGTTGTTATGGAAAACAATGGGAATTTGCTAATTAAGAACTGTCAAATCCGCATTTCTTCACACAAAATGCGCGTTTGACAGTTCTAGTTAGCCATTGAGATAGAGAATGGGCAGGAGACAAAAAAATTATCCCCGATTTTATCCACTGACGAGAGATAAAATTATCTTCTGTGCTGAAGCATGGCGACAGGGTTAAAGGAGAAGTATATTCTTATAAGTATATCCACTGTGGATATTATTTCCACCGTTTTGCCCACTCTCGACAGGTGGATAAAACTGCCCATGCCTACCCTGCAAGAGCATTATGATTCATACGTCAATCTGACTTATGACTAGTCTGCTCTGCAATAGTTTTCCTAATTTGCAGTTTGGATGCGGTATATTGCATATGACATATATGCATGGCAACCAACCTAAAAATAACGAACTTCATGAAAAAACACATTATTTTATGTAGATTGCATCCAAACTTCAATTGCAGTTGGCTTACAGTCTGAAAGCATTCCATTTGTCTAGTTTACGCGTGACGTAATTAATGTGACCTAATTAGATTTTTTTGCGAACTCCATTAATTTTCATTTTTTATTTGTTTTAATAAATTAATTGTTAATTCTTATCTCTTTTTCCACAGCCAAAGTTCTACGGTGACGGTGAAAAGACTGAAGAAACCAATAACCATTCGTCCAAGGAGAATAAGTAAAAAAAAAACAAGAAATACACAAAAACATCCCAATAATTATTATTATGTAATTTATTATGCGTGCACGTCATGAGACCCCGGGTACTGAGGTCGGAGATTAGTAAGAAATAGATTGCTCTTTGTATAGATCAAATAACGCTAAAAATGATCCTAGATGGCGTTAATAGCCATATAAATATTATTATGGCGGCATAATACATTGTAAGTTATACATATTTAATTGTTGAACGCAATTAAATATATTGTATCATGTTTTATTGTTCTGCTTCGTCATATTTATTTACTAATTTCTAGGGTTAAAATGCAAAATTTTCATAAAATCATATAAAAATAGATTTTTTTTAGTTTTAAGCGTTCTTCGCGTAGTGTATTGAATTCTGGTAGATGCCGTAACATTTGAAAGACATTATAAATACGCGAGCTTTGTTCTAATGCACGATGTTCGCAATCTATATTTCTTTATCTAATCTCTGCTGAGGTTAAGTCTATAGATCATTCTCACTGCTCAGTCTGAAGACAGAGTTTTAAAGAAACTCGACATTAAAGCAAACAAAAAACTCAATACGATGAAAGTAGATGGCGCTGTAGAAACCACAGTAATGTCCAAAACAAATCACATTACAACAGGCGATCGTACATTGCGATAGTGAAATATTATTCTATATATAAATTTATTTTTGGAGTTCTATGTATACAAATTATAATATACTGTGTATTCATTGATGGCCAGATCTCATGCTAGCGTGCACGCATGGTATATAAATTATTACCTATAACTTTACAACTTAGTAGTAATACGATGTCGCCCCTGATTTATATATCCAAAGGGCATTAGCAATATTGCACACCACCAAAGTTGCAAGAGTGGGCGGTTTCTGCGCAGGGCGAGTTTGCGCTTGCGTTCACGACCTTCCGACTGCACTTAGGCTGAAATCTATAGAACGCACTCTCACTCTGCTCAGACTCAAGACAGATTTATGTCAGAGCATATTTGTGTCTCGTTTTAACCTCTTGAGTCTGACCTAAGTCAGAGCACTCTCTATAAATCTCAATATGTACATGCCTAGGAGCTTTAATACTAATATAAGCAATATGACAAATAACAAAAAAAAGGAATGCTCAAAAAGAAATCTATAACTAATCTCTGACATGGCAAGTCGCATGAGAAGAAAATAAAAGATGGCAGTCAAATTAGGACTGCACTCTATCGTTTTAGCGTAAACGCAACAAGCAGGAATCGCTAACTGGTTTGCAAACATTGTCTTTCAACACAGTTTAACTTTAATTTAAATCTGTCTAACTTAATATTCTTTGTACTAAACTAGACTAATAAAATTAATATCAATTAGCATGTGATATCGTCACTGAAAAAAGGCTGGTTCACATTGTTCTAGTAGCTGGCTGAAGTTTATGAGCCAAAAACTATATTTAAAGTCTAAACTGATACTGGATTGTCAACAGCGTCGTGTTTTGACCGACGCTTTAGATGATCTTAGTTTGGTTTTTTACTTGAATCTATAGTTTCTCTAGAGAGTCTTAATAACGCAATGGTTGAAACATTGAAAACCAAAAGATCGACCATAACCCATTGCACTATAAATTGTCGTACCCATGCCTAACAAACTTAAGCTTATTTCATTAAATCTAATTTTGTAATGAAAACAGTGAAAATGGTGCCTAATTCTTATTAGACTTAGACCTAGTCCTAGACCTAAGACCTGTTCTTCTGATCATGCTTTATAGAATATCACCCATATTGATGATAGACTTACATTCCCTTTCCCCTCCAAATTAATTGTAAAGCTTGTTAAGAGTAGGTACGACAATAATAATTCCGCAATGAGTTCGAACGGCGTCTTGCCCGTTGTGTGCCAGTAGCAATACTGCGTGGTACTGGAATCATGTGAACAGGCCATAACACCTTAAGGGCCTTCGTATGATAGAATTTGATAAGTCTTTTATCTATCTACCAGTGACTTTTACCTAAAAACCCTATTTTTATAAAACTAAAATTTTTTGACGACTTATTTAGGGTATTCGGCTGTTTCTTTGAAATATACTTACTTATTTTCTTATTTCATAATATATTGTATTAGTGAAAATATCTTTAAACTTAACACAGAATTTTGGATATTTACATTGTAAGAGCGAAAATGTGTCCAATGATAATAATGTATCAAAAAAGTTCTTATTCATTAACAGTCTTACACAACTGCTAATACCTAGCAATATTTAACATATCTTTAACTTATGAAAAACACCTAATAATATACAACTTTTATTTATTTTATGCATTAAACAATGTAAGACTTAAAAATCTTTAAATAGTCCAATACCCTAATACACAGAGAAAAGACGGTAGATGTAAAAAAAATGCTTAATCTTTACAGCTTTAATAACGCTCAAATGTATTCAGAACGGGCGACGTTTTTAAGTTAATACATACCTACTATTTATTTTAACTTTGTTTAAGCTTGGGGCTTTTTCTCCTTTTGTATAATTCATCATCATCATCAATCATTCAAATTATCTGTACAAAGTCTAAGAACAGCGGCTGTATCAACAAGGCAGCTGTCTATGGAACTGTCATTAAGAATTTCCACTTCAATAAAACCGCGGTTTCCTTGCACTTTTTTTCCATTTATTCCACCTTTTTAAATTATTAAACTGACTTATTCTTCGATGACTCTTTCAGTGTTGCTACAGCTTATTTTTCAATTTACCCATGTCAACTGACTTATTGAACAGACTCTAAACATCCACGCATGGTTTTTTACACAATGTTTCGGCTTAGTCATGTTGTCATATTTAATATTTTACATTATTATTGTAAACTTTAACATAGTTTCTATTTTGCTATTAAGATTGTTGAAATTTGAATTATACAGAATGGTCTACAAAAAAAAAAAAGGATGAAAAGACCTATTTTAATATTGTAAACGCGTTCTGTATTTTTGTATGTATATTAGAAAAAAATATGTAGTTTTTAAGAGGTGCATTGATTTAGCGTATAAAAAGTTTCGTTTGAAAACACAATTATATATTATAAGTTATATTATACATTTAGATGTAGTTTGTTTGCAAAATGAAAATATTTTCGCAAAAATTTTAAATTGAAATTTTTATTGGTTAGGTCAGGTTATTTATAATCATAGTAGGCCTAAAATGTTAACACGTTAATAACGTATGGTTTTTTGTCTTTGTTAATATCCAGAATAGTTAAGAAAAATATTACATACATAATTGTTTAATTCTCGGTTGACAAATATACAATAATATTTTTTATTCTCAATTTTTTATTTTACCTTGCAACCTATTCTCAAACTATAAATGGATTTTAATTATAGGGTAATCACCTGTTTGATTTTTATAATTATTTGGTATGCAGGATTTTTTTTAAGAACTATTAAGTCTTTGAATGGAACCAAAGTTCAGTATGACCACAGCCAAGTAGTTTCCTGTAGGAAGTTGTGGGCGTTTTAAAAATAACCCTGCGCCAGTTACAGTTTTATTATAAGACGTATAGTTTCTATACGTTTCTGGGGGGAAAGGGAATGCACCACCACCTTAGCACTCCTAAAGTCAACCTCACCTGCTCGCGGTACCCCCTGCTGATTAACAAACGAGGCTCTGGCGACCGAAAAGTTGGCGGTATAACCACTCAAATTAGCTAGACTGGAATAAATGGCGCAGGCCGGTGCTTGGCAGCAGCAACACCGGCGCAAGCAGTCTAGACTCTGCGATGACCAATCCGCCTGCCCAGCGTGGTCATTATGGGCATATCTTCCCATGGTTAACGACACAACACAACGGCCCCTAGTCCCCGGCAGCCCTACTATTCCCGTCTACGGTAGCAGACGCGGTCACGGTAGAGCAGGGGGTGCGAAGAATCACCGGGTTTCGGATAGCTACCACAAAAAACTGATGTATTTGGCTACCTACAATACACGGACATTGAGAGCGGACGAACACCTCGCTGAAATCGAAGTAGAGCTGAGCAAAATTAAATGGCATATTCTAGGATTATCGGAGGTCCGAAGAGAGGGCGAGGACACGATAACCCTGGAATCGGGTAACATGCTCTACTATCGGCAAGGCGACCAAGCATCACAGGGGGGTGTTGGATTTCTGGTCAATAAAGTCCTCACAAACAACGTATTAGAAATCAGTAGTGTGTCGACGAGGGTGGCATACGTTATACTCAAACTAAATCGGAGGTATTCCCTTAAGATAGTACAAGTCTATGCTCCCACGTCGACACATGCTGATGATGAAGTTGAGGCCTTATACGAGGATATTACGAGGGCTTTGGATAAAACAACCAAAACTCACTTCGTCGTAGTTATGGGAGACTTCAATGCTAAGGTGGGAGTACAGGAACACGGTGAATTAAAAGTAGGACCACACGGTTTTGGTCACAGAAATCAAAGGGGTCAAATGCTTGTCCACTTCTTGGAGCGAAAAGGGCTATTCTTGAGGAACTCTTTTATCAAGAAGAAGCCCTCTAGAAAGTGGACATGGCATAGCCCGGATAACGTGACTAAAAATGAGATTGACTTCATCATGACGGATCGTAGGTATATATTTGAAGATGTCTCAGTGATCAACAGGTTTAATACCGGCAGCGATCACAGGCTTGTGAGAGGCATCTTAAATATAGACCTACAATTAGAGCGACAACGCCTGATGAAGTCGGTTCTTCGACCCAAACCATTACAGAAAGTAAGCTCAGAGCAATTCCAAATTGAGCTTAAAAACCGGTTTGAACCGTTGGAAACCACCTTAGATATTGACCAGAGGTTCACAAGGTTAGTCGATGTCGTTCGTGAAGTGGGCCGCAAATATTGTCATAAGGAGCAAAAAAGGGCATCTAAGATCTCCGATGATACCCTTAAACTTATGGAGCAGAGACGGGAGACTTCCTCGGCTTCACCTGAGTGGCATACCCTGAACAAGCGCGTCAAAAAGCGAATAAGATTCGACCTCCGGCGCTCCAATACTCGCAATATACAAAATGCGATAGAGCAGAACCGAGGATCGAAAGTATTCACTAAGCGACTTGAGAGGAGCCACTTAACGAAGTTGAGAAACCCCGATGGTAAGACCGTTACCTCACAAGCAGAGGTACTAGAGGAGATTGAACGCTTCTACTCTCAATTATACTGCTCTCAAGCTCCAAAACCGGCTCAGGACGCGAATGACAAACGAGCGACCTTAACCCGCCACTACACCGAGGACATACCAGATATTGACATCGGCGAGATGCGAATAGCCCTCAAACAACTTAAAAACAACAGGGCACCTGGCGATGACGGCATTACGTCGGAGCTTCTACGAGCGGGTGGTACTCCTCTCTTGGCAGAGCTAAAAGAACTCTTCAATGACGTCATAGCTAATGGAACAACGCCGAAAGCATGGAGCAAGAGTTTAGTAATCCTTTTCTTTAAGAAGGGAGACAGAGCTTCTTAAGAACTATCGCCCGATATCACTCTTGAGCCATGTTTATAAGTTGTTCTCGAGGGTACTCACAAATCGCCTGACCAGAAGACTTGACGAGTTTCAACCTCCGGAACAGGCTGGGTTTCGAAAAGGCTACAGCACCGTAGACCACATCCACACCTTAAGGCAGATTATACAAAAGACAGAAGAATATAATCTCCCACTATGCCTTGCCTTTGTGGACTACGAAAAAGCCTTCGACTCTATCGAAACGTGGGCTGTTCTTCCATTCCATTTCCATTCCATTCCAGCGATGCCAAGTTGATTGGCGCTATATCGAGGTGTTGAGATGTATTTACGATGCTGCGTCAATGACCGTCCAAGTACAGTCTCAGCAGACAAAACCCATCAACCTGCGAAGAGGGGTTAGACAGGGGGATGTGATTTCCCCAAAACTATTTAATAGTGCACTAGAAGACCTTTTCAAAACGCTGGACTGGAAAGAACGCGGTCTAAATATAAATGGTGAATACATCTCACACCTACGATTCGCTGATGACGTGGTAATCTTGTCGGAGACTCCACAAGACCTCGAGCAGATGCTGAGTAGCCTAAGCCGATCTTCCAGACGTGTTGGTCTCGGGATAAACATGGATAAAACCAAAGTCATGTTCAATCAACACGTTATCCCGATACCCGTAACCGTCGAAAATGTTGGAATCGAAATTGTTTCACAATACAACTACCTTGGCCAAGTCATACAACTGGGTAGAAACAATTTCGACGAAGAAGCCAACAGAAGAATACGGCTGGGCTGGGCAGCGTTTGGAAAATTAAGTCAAGTCTTCTCATCGTCAATACCTCAGTGTCTGAAGACGAAAGTCTTCAATCAGTGTGTCCTTCCCGTCCTCACTTACGGTGCTGAAACGTGGACATTGACAAAGGGCTTAATCCACCAATTCAAAGTCGCTCAGCGAGCTATGGAGAGGGCTATGTTAGGAGTTTCTCTGAAGGATAAAATTCGCAATGAAGAGATCCGTAGGAGAACCAAGGTCACTGACATAGCCCAAACTATCAGTAAGCTGAAGTGGCAGTGGGCAGGCCATGCTTGTCGCAGGGGCGATGGCCGCTGGAGCCGGAAAGTCCTGGAGTGGAGACCGCGGACAAGCAAGCGCAGTGTGGGGCGCCCTCCAGCAAGGTGGACCGACGACATAAAAAGAGTGGCGGGAAATGGCTGGATGAGAAGAGCTGAGGACCGGGTGTGGTGGCGCTGCTTGGGAAAGGCCTATGTTCAGCAGTGGACGTCCGCAGGCTGAGATGATGATGATGATGATGTATAGTTTCTAACAGGCTGATGATAAACAGGAAAATTAATGGTAAATAAAATCATACATTTGGCGAAAAATAATAAATTTATTTCCTTAGAATTCATACAACATAACTTAATCCTAAAAATATTTTTTCCTTCGTCTTAACGTACTTGATACCAGTATGGTAAATATATAATACTATTATTGTAGACTCATTTAAGACAAAAAAGTAATTGAACATAATTTCAAATCTTTTTAAATAGGTACTTCTATAATTTTCTATACTACATTCGTGTAAAAAAAGAAAAAAAAACTTTTTATATGCTTCATAATTTTCTATGCACTCTTGCAAAAAAGGCAAAATTTTTTCTACCTACCTAGCTAGCTAATCTATTTTACACAATACACCAATTATTTTAACTAGTATTTGCAGCCAATTCGAACCATTGTCTCAATGCATCGCCTAGGACGGTCGGCAACGCATTCATATCCCGTAATATGAGATAAAATGGGAACGGGAATGTGTCTAAATATGGCACAAAGCCTGTCAAACTATTTGTCACCGGGTCCAGGACCGGCCGCCTTATGTCCATTATGGAGTCCTGTAAACAATAAATTATATTAAAGGCCTTAAAGAGTTTTTCTCCAACAGCCCCCGTAAGCTGGAGTTTTCATACAAATGTACATAGGTTTGCCTTGATTTAAAATCTACATAAATGAGGACTGTGGGGTTAGAATAAGATTTAATTCGATTGATCGTATTCATATTTGAGGACATTAGCGTCAAAGTAAAATGAAACTTAAAAACCACAAATTCAGTACAACCGATTTCAATTTGGAGCGTATCCGTATACGTAAACGTATGAGAATTCGTGCACGAAATTGAGCTCGTAAATCAAGTATTTGAAAAAAAATTGTTTAATACCCAATTAGTTTATCTATTAAAAAATTTCTCATTTAGACAGTTCGCTCATTTAGGGGTACAAAACCTAGATAAATAACATAATTATTAGTAAACTAGCTTTAACCCGCGGCTTCGCTCACGTTAGGTTCGATTTTTTAACCCCCTATTTAACCCTCTTGGGGTTGAAATTTTCCAAAATTCTTTCTTAGCGGATGTCTACGTCCTAACAGCTACCTGTATGCCAAATTTCAGCTCGATCGGTCCAGTGGTTAGAGCTGTGCGTTGATAGATCAGTCAGTCAGTCAGTCAGTCACCTTTGCCTTTTATATATTTAGATAAAAGAATTTATCCAAATTATGTACAGTGTGCAACTAACCTTATTATCAGGGTTGTCAATGATGACATAAACCAAAAATATCCCTTGCTGTCTTGCCCTCCTCACAGCTTGCAACACCCTGGTCTCCCCCTCCGAGAATATCCCTCTTCCATCACTCACTATCACCAACAGTTTGGCATTCAAGGCATCACTCCTTATCGACTGTTGGTCGAACATCACCGTGCAGAAATCTAGCAACTGCGCTATCTTTGTTTTAGTCTGATCAAATCGCAGTTGTTCAAGTATTTTGGAACCAGAATGTTCTGAGAACTGTTCGGTGAACGGGTGTAAAAGATTCGGTTTCTCGCCGAAACTTAGCACCGCCAGATCTCCCGATTCGAGTAAATTCAATGCCTGTGGGAGGGGAAAAAGAAATATTGTTAGTTCCGAGGTTTTAAAACTTGAAAATTTTACAAAAAAAAAGAGATTTTTAAAAAAAGTAAATATTAGTAAGAAACGACGAGACTACTTTAAAAACTTATCAATAACTTGTCACAAACATAATCTGCGAAATTGAAATGGCATAAAAAAATTGAATAAAATCACTGGTCACAATGACAATTATCTCTGGTCGTCTGGTCGGTTTCCGATCGGTTATAAAGTGGCTAGTTACCGTCAAAAACGTGCCGCCAAACGATTTAGCGTTCCGATACGATGGCGAGTAGAAACCCATGGGTTTAACTCTATTTTTAACTCGCATTTTAAAAATCTCACCTGAGAGACTAAAGCCAAGCTCTCAAAAGCCAATTCCTTGCTCCTATTGTCAGCCATAGAGCTCGAGTCGTCGATAGCGATGGCGATCTTGTACTCGCGCTTCGCGGGCTTGGTGCGTCGCAGCCAGATGCGGTCCTTGCGGAAATGCGACGCGATGTAGGGGATCACGCGACGCATGTTGATCGCGCGACCGGTGCGGAAGTCGCCTGGAATGGAAGGAAATATTTGAATGAGGATGATTTTCATGTTTCAGTGCTGTATATGCGATGTTCTTACATCCGATCTACACCGGAATGGCAGCGGCGCGGCCAGCACTTTCAGCGTGGAATAATTTTAAACTTTATCTACATCATCGTTAAAGAGTAGAATCGCTTGAAAAGATCAAAAAGGTTACTCGGCCGCCCGCGGTGCTCGAATCGACGCGAGCGGCCGCGTTGCCACACGCTTCAAGCGATACTGGTCTTTAGCGATTATATAAATATTTTAAAATTATTTCAAGCTGAAAGTGCTCGCCGCGCCGTTGTCATTCCGGTGTAAATCGGTAATTAGCGAATTAACGCAAGAAAACTATTCCTCTTTAGTCTTTCGGCGGCTATTCCTCTTTAGTAGCGCGGCGGCGCCGCACTCGCCCCACACGGCGCGCCACGCCGCCGCCGCCGCGCCGCGCTCCAGCCACTGCCGCACGCTGATGTGCAGCTGTCGGTTGGTATATCTCACCGGCTCTCCTCGACCGTCCGGTGGGCTCCAGCACCAGCCTCAGGCGCTCGCAGAGGGCGCGCGCGGCGGCGCCGCACTCGCTCCACACGGCGCGCCACGCCGCCGCCGCCGCGCCGCGCTCCAGCCACTGCCGCACGCTGATGTGCAGCTGTCGGTTGGTATATCTCACCGGCTCTCCTCGACCGTCCGGTGGGCTCCAGCACCAGCCTCAGGCGCTCGCAGAGGGCGCGCGCGGCGGCGCCGCACTCGCTCCACACGGCGCGCCACGCCGCCGCCGCCGCGCCGCTGCCGGGCGCCGCGCCGCTGCCGGGCGCCGCGCCGCGCTCCAGCCACTGCCGCACGCTGATGTGCAGCTGTCGGCTGGTATATCTCACCGGCTCTCCTCGACCGTCCGGTGGGCTCCAGCACCAGCCTCAGGCGCTCGCAGAGGGCGCGCGCGGCGGCGCCGCACTCGCTCCACACGGCGCGCCACGCCGCCGCCGCCGCGCCGCGCTCCAGCCACTGCCGCACGCTGATGTGCAGCTGTCGGTTGGTATATCTCACCGGCTCTCCTCGACCGTCCGGTGGGCTCCAGCACCAGCCTCAGGCGCTCGCAGAGGGCGCGCGCGGCGGCGCCGCACTCGCTCCACACGGCGCGCCACGCCGCCGCCGCCGCGCCGCTGCCGGGCGCCGCGCCGCGCTCTAGCCACTGCCGCACGCTGATGTACTGCTCCATTGTTATGTCATCCACTTGCTGGCCCGTTTCTTCGAGCCTGAAAACCAAAGAATGTCGGCGTCAACGGCGATGCGCGGCAATGGGCGCGCAGGGGACTGGGCCATATTATATCGTTTTAAAGACGAGCGCGAGTTTATTTATTATTTGGACACCCAGCGAAATTACATGTAAACTAGACTTAAACACAGATAAAAGTATGGTAGCGAAACACAAGCCATTTCACTTATGCGTAGCCACATCATACAAAATTTATAAATAGGTCATAATTAAACATAACAAAATATATAATACAAGTTGTTACCTAATTAAATTAATAAGCTTACAATAGAAACTATAATTAATTTATATGCATAAAAAATGTATTTTACACAATATGTAACGGCATACAGTCGTAACTCGCGCGCATAACGTAGGCTAAGTTTTATCCTGAAAAATCAAAGATTTAAAAAAAAAAATTAAAAACAGGATTTTTAAAACCCAAATACACGCGGACGAAGTCGCGAACATCAGCTAGTCATATTATTTAACTATAGTCCTGACGGCACCATCTGTACATCTATACAAATAAATCAAGTTCAAGTGTCGGCAATTTAGAAATAACTGACTCTAATTCAGTTCATATTATGATCATTTGAACGCCACCACTACCCAAACACGTCATGTTATAAAATTTTTGCCTGTCTGTGTGAATAGGATAATGTTTAGAAAGACTAAACCGATTTTAAAACAATGATACAGGCTATATTTTAGAAAACTTTTGCTTACCGTGGAGTTCAGGTGGATTTGTCATTTGGATAAAATGCAGGTTTAGTACGAGTTCTCAACAACGTTTCGAATTCGGTTTTCGAAACACAATTCTCGGCAGGAAAAGCATTCCGAACCAGTGGTAGATTCATTGACGATTCAAAAGTGCTTGTAAAAGTTTATTTGAATAAAAAATATTTCTATTCTATTCTATTCAATAAGATAAAGTAAAACGAACCATCAGGCAGATTACTCACCTAGTATGGTAGGTCGTGTCTCGTCCCCGCGGCACGTTGGCAGTCACCACAGTATCTCCCTCGACTTCGATACCAGTTTCACCGGTAGCTTCATCACCACCTTCCTTCTTGTTACCGGTTTTGTCTTGATCTTTATCTTGACCGGTTTTGTTCTTCTCGGATTTTAATTCTTCTGCCTTATCAACCTAGGGTTTAAGAATAAAACATTATCTAAAGCAGAAGTGGCAGTAGGCAGGCCATGCATGTAGCAGAACTGTCGGCCGTTGGTTACCGAGAAATACCAGGAAGATTCTCAGGAATCTTTTCGCAAAATCATGCTCTCTGGAAAACTGACCCATTAAATATTATTAAAACAAATTAGTAAATTACCATTTTACCTTATTTGCTGCAAACAGCTAAATAATTGCTGAACTTGATTATCTTTTTTGTAATATGGAGTACAATCAATGTATTCAATTCAGTCATAAATACCTGAATATCGTCATCGTCCACATCCATCGCGATTTCTTCATCTTCATTTAATTTGTCCCCTTCTTCACCATCTTGTTGCAAAGTCGGCTGTTGGTCTGCTTGTTCTTTTGTAGCGGCATCAATCACCTGTAAAAATAAAGAACTTTATTTCGTTTTCCGTTACGATACATTTTATTTTTACGTTGGTGTTTCATTTTGCGAAATCTATCAACGTTTTCGAGATGTATAAACTCGTACTAACCTTAGCTAGCTTTTCTTTTAAGAAGTTTTCTAAAGATGGAGTTTTAATATTATTTTCTCAATATTTTATTTATTAGATACTAATACTACTTGATGCCGGCGATTTCGCTTGCGTGGAATTATTTTTTAAAATCCCGCGGGAACTCTTTGATTCTCCGGAATAAAGTGTAACCTATGTCACTATCCAGGTTCTCAACTATGCCCATGCAAAAAATCACGTCGATCCCTTGCTTTGTTGCGACGTGATTGAAAGACAAACCAACAAATAAACACTTTCGCATTGATAATAAGGATTTTGTTTATTAGAATGACGACATAGTACGCATACAATTTTAACAGGGACTATAACGTCACTGAATGTGGTTTAATAGTAATTCAGCTGTTAAAGTATATAGATTTGTTAGTGATTCTCTCAAATTGATATAGTTATATAGGTAGTTCATTTTTTATATATTAATTGTATTATTATAATTGTAATATTTTGTGAGTACCGATGGGGCTGACATGAAGGTCACCTTCAAAAGTCCCTAATTAAAAATGAGAATAAAAAAAAAAAAAGAATGTGGTTTTTGCATTTTGCAATTGTTATAATTTCTAGTGGGCAAAGTTATAGACTGTCGTATTTTTTCGTCCCTAATTCATTCATAGCACGTTGATAGTACTAATATGAACCGGGGTATATTAGGCAAAAGCTTTATTCACCTGTAGATCATCTTTCTTGGCTTGTTTGACGTGTTGGTAGGCGTCCGCGTCGTTGTCTTGGCTTTTATCTTCTCCGCCGCCTTCGTTGTCTGCGTCTTCTTGTTCCACATTTAGTGTATGGGCTTTCTTGTGTTTACTTTCATTCACGTCACCTAATTAATTAAAAAGAGAAAATAAATAATTTATGTTTGTCTGAGCGTATTTTTCGTCAGCTAGTTTTTATTTTAGTAAAGAAACGTGATTCCAAGAGAATATAATCACTTTATGATGTGACCCACATCCAATAACGTCATGATTCATTATACATACCAAGAGAATATAATCACTCCATTTTATATACAATATAATAAAAAGTCGTTTGTCATTTGTCACAATTCACAATCAAATCTGTCAAAGTCAAACCGGAAAATTGAAAAAAAAATATTTTAAAAAAATCTGAACCAACTGATACCTAAACAAATACATAATATATAATTCCCTAAACACCCAACACGCGTTCTGACTATCGACATTTTGCCCTTACAACGAATGTCAAAAAACACTTCAATTAGCGTTTAATCAATTTCAATTGGCCTTAGTTGCTAAGATATGTATTCAGCTGATAGACAAATAAATACCCAAAGTCCGCTCTTGATCAGTCCTGCCTGGTTTATTCTGGAATCGCTTCTGTTCCTTGTCCTGCGAGGTCTCTGCTCGGGTGGCGTCCTTATTGCCGCGATGCCCTTTATCGCTTTTGTCCAACTCCGACCTGCCAGTTGACTGTACGTCCTCACCCACTTGCTCTTGTGCTTGCTCCTGTATGAAAATAAAATTTGACGAATTTTGAGAAAATATTTTGAACTAGCCGATGCACGCGACTTCGTCCTCGTGGATTCAGTTTTAAAAATCCCGTGGGATCTCTTTGATTTTCCGAAATAAAAAGTTGCCTATGTCACGCTCTCAACTAATCCCATGCAAAAATAATTACGCCGATTCGTTGCTCCGTTGCGGCGTAATTGAAGGACAAACCAACAAACACACTTTCGCATTTACAATATTAATAATGAGTATTAGAAAATAGTCATGTTTTTTAAATTTTTTGAACTAGCTTTCTTCTTCTTTATCAACTAATGGACGTCCACTGCTGGAAATAAGTCTCCTGCATGGACCTCCACAAGCCTCGGTCTTGCGCCGCCTGAATCCAGCGGCTCCCTGCGACTCGTTTGATGTCGTCTGTCCACCTAGTGGGGGTCTGCCAACACTGCGCTTCCCGGTGCGAGGTCGCCACTCCAGCACCTTGGGACCCCAACGACCATCAGCTCTTCGAACTATGTGCCCCGCCCATTTCCACTTCAGTTTCGCCACTCGCAGAGCTATGTCGGTGTCTTTGGTTCTCCTACGGATCTCCTCATTTCTGATTTGATCTCCCAGGAACTAGCTTTAGCGACTACATTCGCATGGAGTTAGATTTCTAAAATACCTATGGGAAACCGGGGTTTTTTCAGAATAGAAGGTAGCCTTTATCACTCTCCAAGTCCTCAACTATACCCATGAAAAAATCAGGTCCATCCATTTCTCCGTTGCTGCGCGATTGTAGCAAGCAAGGGTAATATTAAATACTTACGAAAGGCTCAGCTTCGTCATCCTTAGCCTGTTGGGTGTTAGTTTCAACATTATCATTGGTGCCTCTCTCCATCTCTGCATTTTCCACTTTGTCCTCAGCCGTCGGGTCATCATTGGAAGGATTCGCTTGAGGATTAGCTTCATGTTCCTTCTCCTGCGTTTTTTCTTCATCGTTTATGCTATCTGGATTCTTTGGTAAGTTTTCTTCATCTTTTGATTCATTTTCTTCCTGTAATTCAGGTTCAGGGTTTTCAGTTTCTGGATTATCTTGATCCGGTTGAGCGTTTGAATCTTCTTTTTCTTCGGGAGAATCATCTTTGACTTCGTTTTCATTCCCATCTTCTTTTTGTTCCGTATCTTTGTTGTTCTGTAAGTAAAGGTGTAGTAAAAGACACTTAGAAGTTGTTTTTTATCTTTACTTTCTCTTTCTAAAATTTATTTTGCAAATCAAATCATCTTTAAAGTTAAAATCACGAATTTTACCTGTTCATCATTGTCTCCAGTTCCTTCTCCATCTTCTTCATCACTGGATACTTCAAGACCATTTTTATTGTCTTTTTCCTCTTTTTCATTAGATTTGTCGTCCTCTTCTTGTATAGCCTCTTTCATTGCGTCAATTTCAAAAGGATTTTCAGTTTCGGTTTCACCATCCTAGAGTATAGTATAAAATATTAAGGATGCAGTTATTACTATCTGATGTGCTGTTTTGTTCTTATAATTATTAAAAAAAATTTAATATTCAATTAAGTACTTTATATATATTAAATTTTTGAGTAACAATTGGAGCAGGATTACTGAAATGTTAATAAATGCTTTACTACTAATTTAAAACATATGACCAGGCTTTAAAATATATATTTACCTTGTCATCATTTCCTTCTTCACCGTCAATATCCATATTATCGGGCAGTTCAAAATCTTCTGGTTCCGGCAGTTGTTGTTGATTACCGTGATATGGATCGATCTGAAATTTAATTTATGTTAAATCCGCTGTTATATTAGCAACGTCTTTTACGAAATATAAAAAGCTGATATTTTGCAGGCAATAAGAGCACTTATTTATATTTCATCTCGTCACGCTTATTTGACAGCCAAAATATAAGTAACACAGACACTAATTTAATATTATGTAGGTTCTTTTGTACTTCAAAATGATTTTTACATTTCAGGGTGCTTGGAAAAACTAGAAAGATTTATTATTCTATAAATTCACGAAATAATTATACAAAATTCGCAGTTTTGCCATCTTACATGATCATCATCAACTTCAGGTTCGTTCATTTCATTGACATCTTTCTTCTTTTGTTTCTCCTTTCCTTCTGTACCATCATCCTGACCCTGTTCTTGTTCTTTAGCAGCCATCTCTTTCTCGCCCGTGCTCTCACCCTTACCACGGTCTTCTTTCTCTTTCTTGCCGGACTCTTCCTCTAAATCATCTTCGTCATCAGAACCCCATATTTGTTGATCTAATCTATGAAAATCAACACGCGCTACATATACTACGCAAAGTAATTTGGATCTACGAAATACTTCTGTTCCATTAATCGATTATATTCGTAATTAAGATATGATTAGTGTTTAATATTTCAATATTAACGTTTAATATTACAACAGTTAATGATTTTAGATTTACTTACTTTTCCGCAGCATTGTCAGTTTCGCCCATTTGCTTATCAGGATCATCATTTTCATTATCTTGGTCCGATTCCTCGTCCTCTGCAATACATAATTTTTTTTTTCAAAACGATACTATATGATTTGGTAAATCAAATACACAAGGGTATTAAAATCTGAATTCGCATTACCCTTTTGTTCAACGTCTTGGAGGTGAGAATCGAAATCATCAGTCATATTGACTCCCTTCTCTTCTTCTTTACAATCTCTATCTTCTTGATTTTTCTCTTCACCTAGCCGATGTGCATCATCTAATTGATCCTACAAATTGAATTGTATTCAATCAATTTAATTGAAAATTTTGAGTACGAAAGCTTAAAGAAAGAAAGGATTATTTTACTGACAATCAGGGATGATAAGATGGTAATAATTGTCATCAAAATGAATCAAACTATATTACGCAAATACCTGATTTTCAATCCTGTCCGACACGTCTTTTTGCCCTTCCCCTTCACCAAGTCCCATTCCACTTGAAAGCTTTCCAGGACCACCGTCACCCTCGCCTTCTTCCATATCCAAATCAGAGGGTTTGCAAAATCTAAATATAAGAAGTAAAACGTGGAACAAATTAAAAAATAAATTCAATACATAAGCCTGAGGTCACGATAAATTGATGGTTTTGAGGCAAAGAATGAAAATAAATTGAAATGTTCACGCACCCTTTTGTAGCCAAATCTGAAAATATCTTCAAGAGAACTGAAAGCATCTTGCAGGATATTCTATGCACAGCAACCTTTTGCGATAGGAAGTATTGGACAAATAATACAGTTTGTTCCAATATGGGCACTACTCTCATTACTGCATTTTTAATATTTTCTATTTCATTTTTCGTAGCGATATGCTGCACGTAATTAGCCAATAAAGTTCGGATTTTGCTTATCAAAGTATCTAACTGCAACATTTTAGAGTCAATTGATAACTTTTCTTGTAACAACTCTTTCAAATGTTTGTCTTCTAATATTTCTTTAGATTCCTCTTTTTCCTTATTTCCTTCATCGATAATTTCGTCGATTGCATCCAAAACATCGATGTTGTCCGCGCTTCTCTCAATCGGTAAATGTTTTTTGTACAACGATTGAATTATAAGCAACATCGTCGCTACAATGTCTTCTGTTTGTGCTATTATTGTATCAGAGGAATCTTCGTTCATATCTTGGTCTATAGTTTCGTCGAATTTATCAAGTTCTTCAGTAGTTTTATTCAAATATTGGATCAAATTTACAACACATCTTAAGACTGGGTGTTGAGGATTGAAATCCTCAGCCATATTTGTCTTGAATTTGAATTGATATTCCTGTAAAATGGCTTCGCATTTCTCAATTAGAACGTTCAAATTTTGTTTAGCATCGTTGGTTACATCAATATGACTTTGAGACACGTTTGGCAAATTTTTCATTTCACCTATTTTCTTAGGAGTAGAATTAGCAAGTTTATGTAATGCCGCTTTTTGCTTATCGACAACCGATATAATAACTTTCAATTTCTTATAAAGGTCACGCCACTCATCGCTGTTTAGAAAACAACGTGCCAAAGGCGAATCTGACAGAACTACATCGAACTCTGGTACGGAATCTGCGGACATGACATTTTCTGGTATGGATTTGAATACGATACCAAGTTGATCCAAGAGAATGCTTGTATAGGCGTAACATTCGATTAAGATATCGAGTTTTTCTTTTAACTTCAAAATATTAGTGTCACTAATGTCAGCTTCAAGAGAACTGGTCAGATTTGTGGTCACTTGGCGTAAATCACAAATGTATCTTGTGTATTTGGATATGGATTTCTTCTGACTATTTGTGATTTTCTGGAGGAAAAACAACAGGGTGGGTAAAAATAAAGAAGTCAAAAATGTTTGAGCACACTCATATGTAGATTATTATTACGCATTTCATTGCTTAAACCCATTTAATAGAACCCGCGACCCCTGAATAAGAGATCACAGCCTTAACCACTAGACTGATCTCGAACACGTATACGAAATACATACCATTAATTGTGCAGCGAATCCTTTGCATCGTTCTATATTTTGTATGCCCAGATCACTATGTGGTGTCTGTAGTGCTGCACTGAACAATCTATGTCTGACAATGTTCTTCTGGAAATATTTCTCACAGCCGGACCATAAAAGGGTCAGTGTTGGATCACACCGGCTGAAAACATTTATGGACAATCAATAAATATGCTAAATCCTTATAGACAAAGTAAAAACCAGATAACTATAGCAAGAAAAAAGTTTAAAATCTTCAAACCGACTATGGAAAATTGGATCTAGCATCAGTCATATTGATTTTGTTCATATAAAACCTATGTCACCCAGACTATAATAACGAATCAATTAAACCTAAGCTATCGGCTAAGCCCCAATAATAAATTGCTCAGTCCAGTGATGGCTCAGATCTTGATACATCGAAATCCAAACAGAGAAAATTACCTATATAACCTCTGCACATCTTCTGTGTGCAGCCTGAATTTTATTTTGTACATTTCATTTTTTATTTTATATACATGGGTTTTTACCTCATATAAAGAAATAATTATTATTAAAACTTACCATATTCATCAAAGTAAGTAGAGGTTAAATATTTTTTCGAACAAAGTAGAGGTTAAATATTTTTTTCGAACAAACCTGCTTTTCAAACAGTTAATAGCCGCGTCCAAATCCACTGGCGGTATCGTAAAGTCATAGAGCTGTTCAGACGCGGATACAATAACCAATCCAGTCCTATAGTTGAGGCCCATTTTACTCAGGTATTTGAATAAGTCGGCGAGAGCTTTCCGCTTTTGTTGAACAATGTTCTTCGCTTGAGAAGTTTGTTTTTCTTTCGCCGCTGTAGTATCGACCTTATGTAAAGAAAGAAATTAACAAATAAATAAATAAAACTTTGCTACGTTTTAAATTAAAATGAAAATTAAAAGAATAATTATTAAATGACAAAACATAAAAATTGACTTAAGATATAATTGCAACATTAAACTTAATTTTATAATGATAAAAATTTAAATAACCGAAAATTATAAAAAATAAAGCAACATTTTATTGCAAAAACTATTACAATTATAATATACATATATTATCATAAAACTAAAAAATGGCAAATAAATAAAGTCATACTTACATTAAAAAAAATTAAGAGAAAGAAATTAAAAAAAAATTAGAACAACAAAAGCCTTTTCTACGAAAGGATACACACAAGTGATAGAGAGCCTCTGGATACAGGCATCTCAAGACTGAGACCTGTGGAAGTCAATGCAAGAGGACTTAATTCAACAGTGGACGTCTATCGTTTGATAAAGATAGTTAAATCTTACCTCCAAAGAGCCCAAATGTGCACTAGTTTCTATCACCAGTGTAACGAAGTCATCTAACGCTTGTACCAAGGAAGGGTATCCAGTATTCGTAATGGTATCTTTGCAAAGAGTCTTCGCTTTGTTCAGCAAACTTGGTATCTTGGATAAAAGACTACAGTCTGATATTATTGGACAGGGCTGTTCTATTTGGTCAATGTATTTCTGAAAAATTTACCATATAAAATACCACCATGTAAATAACAAAAAAGACGTGTGGCACTCGGGGACTGCCGCGGTAAAGCTATTGCATAGCATTTTTTATCAACGCCATCTAGCGGTGAGAGGAGTCCCGTGTCAGGTTATTTTCGTTACGGAATTTCTGGATTCGGTCTCCACGCTCAAGGCCCGCGATAATAATATCTCCATTGTAATATGGGGTCCATTGTAATATGGGGTCTTGGAAAAAAGTAGATCGACAATAACTGTAATGTGTCGCTACTAGATGTCGCTAACAGTTGCTATAAAACTGATTGAAAAAAGTAGATACATATCACTAATTTCGTAGCTGACGTGTGGTTCGGCCGTGGCGTAACGGTAAAACACACTCGGGTTCGATTCCCAAAGAGATGTGGGTTCGAATCCCGACGGCCTCGGAATTTTTGATATGTATTTATAAATCTATTAGGATATTTCCTTTAAGTGTAGGTTAACACTTCAATAAAAAATAAAAAATAGTAAAAGTTGGTTTAATTTTATATTTTATCTTATCGGTATGTATATGTGTATACTTTACCTTTATATTCCTGGTCAGTACGATATGTAAATGAGGTTCAATCATATAAGCCCCGCCAGCGGGGACATTGGCACTCGTAACTCTCTTCGGGCGGTCCCAGATACCCACGTGATCCGCGCCCACTTCACTCGTATTGTCCACTAGACAGTTCACTACACTTTCCTTTAGAACTTTCTGTAGACAATTGAATTTACCTATTACATTCTTCATCTAAATATATAAAAGGCAAAGATGACTGACTGACTGATCTATCAACGCACAGCTCAAACCACTGCACGAATCAGGCTGAAATTTTACATGTAGATAGCTATTATAACGTAGGTGTCCGCTAAGAAAGGATTTTTGAAAATTCAACCCCTAAAGGGATAAAATAGGGGTTTGAAAAATCGAACTTAACGTGAGCGAAGCCGCGGGGAAAAGCTAGTCGGAAATAAAATTATGCTATGAAACTGTTATTTTTTTTAATTCGATGACAAGATAGCAATTGACTGCGATCTCACCTGATGGTAAGAGACGATGCAGTCTAAGATGGTAGGGGGCTAACTTGGAAGGATATAGCAGTGTAAATTCAACCCATACCCCTAATCGGTTTCTACACGCCATCGTGCCGGAGCGCTAAATCGCTTGGCGGCATGTCTTTAATGGTAGGTTGGTAACTAGCAACGGCCAAAGCCTCCCACCAGACCAGACCAGAGTCAATTTAGAAATTATGTTTTTAAATTATAATTTTAATGCCTCCGCCGGGAATTGAACCCGAGACCTCCCAATTATAAGACCACAGCGCTCACCACTGCGCCAGGGAGGTCGTCGGTTGCAAGGGAAGTGCAGATTGTTGAGAACACTATGGAGAATAGGGATGTAAAGCGGTAATATTACTTTCGTAAAATTCGGTAATTTACCATATTTTACGTAAAATATAAATAAATTACGTAAATTACGGTAAAATTGGGTAAAATACGATTTATCTCTCTAACAAAACTATTGTGACTAGGGTTGCCAGACGTCCCGTATTTCCCGGGACATCCCGTATTTTAGACATAGTTTAAAATGTCCCGGCGGGACTGACTCTGTCCCGTATTTGAACCGTACTTCGTTTTTCATTATGAAATCGATTTTAATTACGATTATAATTACACAGTCCTACAACGAAATTCCTTTTTGAAGTTCAAGTAACGTTTCTCCTAGATTTTTGTGAGTTGAGGAAATATTTTTTTTTATTTTGCAAAATTTTTCTACATGAATATAGCATGACGGTGATTTTCATTTAGTTAAACTTATAATTATGATATAAAATGAAGTTTGTCTGATCGGATGGATAATTGCCCTGTTTATTTATTAAAAAAATATATAGATTTCTTTGAGTTCTTAGAAAATCTTCAACAAAACGCAGCTACTATGCGCGTATACGTGCTAGTAGTAAGCATAATTAGGTAATGAAGGTATTTAAGTTTTTTTAACTTTTAAAAAGAAAAAGTTCCTCAAGTTGCACTAGTATTTTAAAATGTTCCTCTTGACTAACTATTCGGATACTAAAAATAATACTAACTATCCAGCTATTTCTTTACTTCTGGTTGTTTTTTTTTTCTTGAATACCCCAATACATTCTTGATTTTTATAAATGTGTATTGTGAAAAATTCTGATGTATTCTGATGTGATAGAGCCAAACTGACTTCAGATTCGTCATTAGGAGATTCCAAAACCCAAGAAATCAGCACTGACATCAAAAAAGGAAAAAATAATAATTTGTAGGTGTGTTATTGTATTGACGTTTACAGATACCCATGTTCAAACAAATAAAAATATGTTAAAACTGACTCGATCCTCGGAAAAATATTTGTCCCTTATAGGCTGAAAAAAAATCTGGCACCCTAATTGTGACCCACACTTTTGCTTGATTTCGTGGCATAATTTACTAAATGCACGTATAGTGCAGTCAGTCAAAACAATTCAACTGATCGCCGATCGGCTTGCCGAATGCTCACTGTTCAGTCGGAATGGCAACAGCGCAAAACATAAAGGCAAACTGCACTAAACGGCAACGTCGCATCGTGCGAGTCGCGCCGCGCGACTCGCAGTACGTATGTTTCAACTACACGCTCGTCTCACCCCCCCGCCATACTTTTCAGCATACATACGTAGCCGGTAATTTTACCGTAATATATATAAATTACCGTAAAATATCCGTATTTTACAAGCTTTTTCGGTAAAATTACGTAATTTTGCAACCGTAATGGAGAACTCTCAGGCAATGTCACTGTCACTTTGTCTATGAAGAATGGACATCCATTGTCCATAGACAACGTAATAGTGACGTTATCTATTTCAACAAGATGGCGTACTTTTCTAAACATTCTAATAATTGCTTTCGACACTGTAAAACCAAAACACTTTCTCTAACCCATGGAATTAGGAAGTATCTAATTCTTAGGTACACCTTAACCTCATATATTATCCTTGTACTTACCTCAAACTCCTTGGTATGCTTGTGAAGGGCCTTATGAGCCTTTTCCACCGTGTCCTTAACACTCCAATAGCTAAGGTCGCGGTCCCATGTGCAAATCTTGACAAAATCCTTAAGCTTCTTCTCTATAGGCGCTCGCTTCTCTTTGATATGGGAAGCCACTTGTGATGAAAATTGTGCGTAGTAGTTATATGTGTTCCATAGAATGGATATAAGCTCATCTAAAAGGAGATAAAGTAGTTTTAGTTATATACAATCCAGTACCCTGAATGTGTTGACCTTTTTACACTAGAGCCATAGTCCAACTACCCGTTAGCCCCAAAATAAGTGGTATATGTATTTAGTCAAGCTTTAAGTAACTGTTAACATCACCTTGTAGATATACATTACAAATAAATTGCCAACCTTTCTTTGTCGATATAATTATAATGCATTTGACTGCCTGACAAACTGATCTATCAAACCACTGGATGGATTGGGCTGTTTGGCATACGTATAGCTATTATGACGAAGGCATTTGCTCAGAAAATTTTTTTTTGATAATTCAACCCTTGAGGGGTAAAATAGGGGTTTGAAAAATCGAACTTAATGTGAACGAAGCTGCAAGCTAAAGCTATATAAGCATGGTATATATTCGTTTAAAATATTTTTCTCCTCAAGTGAAGTTCGATGATCGATTAATGTATGAGTCAAAATCTGAGTCAATTTTTAATTTAAGCCTCAATAGCCCAACGGTTAAAAGGTGCGAACTGAAAACTGAAAGTTCGCAGGTTCGAACCCCACCCGTTGCACTATTGTCGTACCCACTCCTAACACAAGCTTTCCGCTTATTTGGAGGGGATTGGTATAAGTCAACTTAAGCTTAGCTAATATAAAAAAAAAAAAAAATAGACAAAATCCTACCTCGTCTCTCACTTCTTTCCAAATGTACCAAATGACAATGGTAGACATATACTATATCCAACCGGACTTGAAACTCAGCAAGGTTGGATGTTTCCATGAAGTCTTTTAGCACAGAGATGATCCTTGAAGATGATACAGTTTCTTCTTGATTTGGTTCCAAGTAAGAGTTGATTGCTCCGTACATGTAGAACCAGTATTTGTGTGCTTCTGATTGTTTCCTAAAAAATATTATTCTTTAGGAAATTTTGTAGTGCATCAATGTACTTTAATTCAATAGTCTTGTTAGTAAGAATGAAGTGAAATGAACCAAAAGCGCCTTGATTTTCCGGGAACAAAAGTACCCTATGTCACTCTCCCCATCCTCAACTATACCCATGAAAAAAATCACATCGATCCGTTGTTTTGTTGCGGCGTGATTGAAGGACAAACCAACAAACAAACACACTTTCGCATTGACAAAGTATTGAGTAAGGATTTTAACCATTATTAGGGTTTCCATATCAAGTAAAGTATATTTAAGTAAAATATCTTTGAGAACTATTTAATTGCATATAATGAGTAAAATAAAAGAAAGCATAATAGTTATTTGTTCAACAAGATAGCAAAGTTCATTTTTGTTGCGAGTGCCTAGTTTGAACCCCGAGCGGGCGAAGGATTCTAAGTTAGAATCCTGAGTGTAGTAAGGGATTCAAAGGCTCAAGAAACAAAAATTTTGCCATCATGTGATACGTACAAGTTTTCACCTCACTAGTAAATAGTAGTAGTAGATTAGTTTAGAGACTGGTTTTGGTGCTTTTTGAGCTAGTGAGGTGAAAAATCCATTACCTCTGATATAAATTATTGAGACACTCTTTCCAGTTGCTCATTTCGAGTTTCCTCCAGTTAATAATTTGCTGTCCCACAGCTAGAGAAATGTCTATCATGTTGTTTCCCTTGTGAGCATTCTTGTTCCATTCCTCTATTTTATCCCGGAGCAGTTCCAAGCCTGTTAGAAACCTGGACACAGGGCTAGTAATTGGAAAGCTGAGGATTCTGTCCACTATTACTATAATCTGAAAAATATAAGATTTACCATGTCAATTAAAAAGAAAGCCAGTAATACCTATTTAATGTTGTTGGGTAGGTACTTTGACCCCGGTCGGTAATTAGATGGGTGACCGACTTTGGATTCGAATTTGACCCTTTCGCTTTCCAAGCCGCGGAGAGCACGTTAAGCCGCCAATCCCGATAATTACCACTACCATCTTCAGAAGATGTTGACTCCACAATGCAAAAGTAACTCTTGCTTTTTTTTTCCATGACAAGATAGTCCTTGACTGCCATCTCACCTGATGGTAAGTCTTAGATGCAGTCTAAGATAGTGGTGGACTAACTTGGAAGGGTTATGGCAGTGTACATTCAATCCATACACTCCTAATCGGTTTCTACCACCATCGTGCCGAAACGCTAAATCGCTAGGCGGAACGTTTTTGACGTTAGGGTGGTATAGCTACCACGGCCTACGGCTCTAGCTACGGCCAAAACCTCCCACCAAACCAGACCAGAGACAATTCAGAAATTATAAATTCCCAAATTCCCCCGCCACGTCTATCCAATACGGCTCAGAAACCTGAAGAATCTAAAAGGGTTTAAAGATTAATTATTGTATTCTTACATCTTTGAGCGAAGGAAAATCAGGCCACTGTTCGAGCATTTCAGTAGTACTTTCCTTAACTTTGTGCAGCAGCGGCACGCATTCCCTTGTCTCGGAAACCCACGGCGAATGGTAGAAATCTGGTTTCTGATTCGTTGCATCTATGTCGAGAAAATTTTTCAATTGTATTCAAATTATATACTACTAGCTTTTGCCCGCGACTCCGATCACGTTAAATTTTGATTTTTCATTCCGCTTTTTAATTCCTTTGGAGTTAAAATTTTCAAAAAATACACTCCTCATCAAAAAAATCGAAACACCTCCGATTTTTTTTTCTTCTCATAATTAAACAAAAAAGAGAATTATTTCCATGAAAATAATGATACAATTTTATAGCTGGTAGTTTGGCCTTTACAATGGTGTACGGAAATACTTAGATTTTCAATTGTTTATTCGATGAATGAACTGAAAATGAACTGAAACATTGTTTTGATACAAAGGGGTGTTTAGAGTTTGCGTAGTTTTTTCGCGCAAAAACTGAAAAACTAACCTTAATTGGCAATTTTTTTGTTTTTTATTTGTTAACTGTGCTTTGTCACGTCTAATAAAAACTTTTTTTCTAAGAAAACATTGACACTTCGCCCGCAGAAGCAGCCCAAGTTGTGGCGTTGCTGGATTTTGGGCTTAGTGAGGATGTTGTGGCTGCAAGATTGCATCTGAGCCTGTCATCTGGTCATATAGTGTACAAACGATATCGAGAGACTGGTTTCTTCATGCGCCGTCCAGGGTCTAGTAGGAATCGGTTCACTTTTGAGCGAGACGACCGGTTTATTACAACAGTTTTTTTGCGAAATCGACGCCTTAACGCTTTTCAACTGCAGCAGCAGCTTCGTGTTATTCGAAGGGTGGCTGTAAGTGACTCTACAATTAGAAGAAGGTTGCAGGAACGTGGACTGGTACCACACAAGCCAGCAAATGGACCGAAACTAACTGCAGACCACCGTACAGCGCGTCTTAACTTTGCACGTGATCACCTAAATCGTCATTCAAACTGTGGAGCAAGATTCTCTTTTCTGATGAGTGTGGAATTATGCTGTATGGTAAGGATGGAAAGAATAAGGTATACAGAAGAGAAGGAGAACCCTATGCGCAATGCTGCATTGAAGAAAAAGTAAGCTGTGGTGGCGGTTCGTGGACAGTTTCGGGAGGCGTTAGTACTGACGGTAAGACAGAGCTTGTCTTCGTATCTGGACCACTTCTGCCTGCACTAACTAATCATCGATACATCGAACCATGTCTTGAGGCTCATATGATGCCCTGTGCTCATTTTACTGGCGAAGCTTTCATATTCATGCATGATAATGCTAGAGCTCACATCGCGGCCGCCGTACAAGATTATCTTACTAAAGTTGGTATCTCTGTTATGGAATGACCAGCGAGGAGCCCTGATATAAATCTTATAGAGCACCTATGAGATGAATTAAAAAGGCGAATTCGAGCAAGAAATCCCGCCCCAGAAACTCTTAGCCAGTTGCAAAATGCAATTCAAGAAGAATAGCAAAACATTCCACAGTATGTGATCCTAACTCTCATTCGATCGATGGAAAACCATATGGAAGCAGTAATAAAGGTCCGGGGAGGGAATACAAGTTATTAAATAAACTGTTTCAAAACTTTTTTCTCATTGATGTGTGTTGTTTTTCCCAATTCCCTTATATTCCATACAGGGTAAAAATGACCCATTAAACAAAACACGAAGCTTATCAAAATTTTAATTTGAATTTCGAATATGAACATAAGGAATTGAAAACCTTATACTACCCGCTATTAAACGACATTTAATATTTATTTATAAAAATAAAGATTTTTCTGATAATCCTTCCGAAACATAAACTTGCGAGATGTTTCGATTTTTTTGATGAGAAGTGTATTTTTTAGCGCATGCCTACATCATAAATAGCTATCTGTATGTCAGATTTCAGCTAATCCCCCCAGCTGTTGATAGATCAGTCAATCAGTCAGTCAGTCCTTTGCCTTTTATATATTTAGATGTCGTTTTAGGTAGAAAGCAGATCTCCGACGCCGATCTGCATACGCCTGAATTGATCCCCGATGATACTGTGATAATTTCTTTAAAAATGATTGAGCTTTTAGCAATGTAATGTTAATTTCAGGTGGAAAGAAGAGGCGAGGATCGTACATACGAGACCTTTATCAATCCAATCAATGCTTTGCTAAATTTCAAAACTTACAGAATATGCTGTATAAATTATAAGACGCAATGATAAGGTGCAATGAGGAGGTGCACTACTTACATTCACCATCAACTTTCGCCTTTATATGTGAGAGTATAACCAAAAAACTCGGCGACACTCTGCCCTCAAAGTCAGCATCCAAAGCATCCCAAGCCTCCTGAATAGCACTACTAAATATAGGATACCGCAACAACAACGGGCTGAGTACATCAGCCATTTCCACCTTCTTCTGTCTGGGTAACCATTCTGCATTTGTCATTTTACGAACAAAGGATGAATGCCACTTGTATATAAGCGAGACATCTTCAGAAGAGATCAAATGTTTTGGCTTTTGTGAGGGTACTTTAATTTTTCTCTGTTCAAGTGTTGGCGGCTTAAACTCTCCGAAATCGGACTCTGAGTAAGATGGGAACATTTCCATTATTTCCTCTGACGCAATGGCTTCCTCGTCTTCATCTTCGCATTTTGACCTATGAATTTTTAAACAGGTTAACTAAATTTGAAAACAAAATTTCGAAATTTTGCGAAATCTAAGCGGTATCAGAAAAACTTTTCGTACAAATGCAAAAAGTTCATCAGTTCCTTACTTGGTAACATATAAGGCTTCCTCGTCTAGTTTCTTCCTTTCAATGTCTTGTCTCTGTTTCTCCCAAGCTTTGGTAAGCGCATCGAATGTGTTCAATACGGCATTTATTGTAACTCGATCGATACGCTGTGAAGCCATGCAGCTCATACCAATTTCATATAAGTTCATTTTCAATACCCTGCAAAGTTATTTTATAAAAACACCCTCACTTTACACAATTTAAATAGACATATAGTCACAAAACTGGCACAAATAAAAAACCTTTCACAAATTAATATTACACAAAAATACTAACTCTAAATACTGCGATTCTGCTCGGAAGATATCTTCATTTGTTGCTGTTAAATTTTTATTAAGAAGTTGCATTAAATTGGGCGAAACAAATCTATTCAAGTGATTTTCCCTTTCATCTTTATTTGGCATACTGTTAGGGTATTCCAGCAAAGATATAAGAGCATTTTGCAAAACTGGACCATGTTCTATTTTCGCGATTAGCTGTCGTATTAAATCGGTAATCGATGCAACGCTATAAACAACTTGTGATAAGGAACTTAGTAGAGGTTTCGCTAGATCCGGAAATGCCACAGAAAATGCACTCTCCACTTTCTTAGTGAAAGCTTTCACTGAATACATCCACGTAGAGGTTTCCTTTACAACAGTTTGCGCATACTTTACGACTGTTTTATCTTGTGCGTTTCTTTCAATAATTTCATACAATCTATTTGCAGTCGAAATAAGGTTTGAAGAAATAGTTGTTATTGTTCTATCGGATAGAACGGATTTTGTGAAGTGCGTACATTCCTGTAAACAAAAGTTTTATAATAAGAAATACGAACGTTACTAAACTACATCCTAAAGCAAACAGGGCTGAATTCAACTTAATTCCAACGTGAGTAATGTGGAGTTTTATATCTTACCTTGACAAAGTTTCCATAGGACGGTTCCTTGGGTCTAAAAGTATTACCTGATGCATATTTATGGACGCTTTGGGCAGTCTTCTCTTTCAATTCCATAATAACTTTGCAATACGGATGCACCTTTTTCAACCTCTCCCGATTTTCTGTTCCCTCTTTGTAAAAATCAGTAGTAACTTGATCAGATTTTTCAATGTTCCTGTTTTCGCTTATAGTACCTGATATGACGCCATGTACGTAATACGCGCTCAGCAATTTATTGAACATATTAATATCTTCCTCTATGTATTGAACTTTGAGACGATATTTTTCCACGAGATCCATTGGACTTATTTCGGCCATTACCCGAATAAGTAGAAAACTTGTCAAAAGGGACAGTTCTGAAGTCAAAATTTTAACATTTGTTTTTGCATCGTTTACATTTAGTTGCATAATAGTTGAAAGCGCATTATGGACGTTGCTTGCTTTGTCAAAAAGTTCGAGGAAATGTGTATCGTTTTCAAAGTGCACTTGTAAAGTTTGTGTTATTCCTTCGTATGATTCTGTTTTACGACCGTTACTTTGGTTAGATATTGGATATTGTAAATAATTGCAAAGCTGTGTATACTTTTTCTGTTCGAAATTAGCATCTGATCTCCTGCAATATAAATGTAACTTTTACTATTTCCAAAGTCATGCATTATTTGTTTTAATATTTTTCAAATGAGATTCTGTTTATGGACATTGAACGTAATTAATAAGTGTTACTTACAGTTTCAGTTCTGCTGTTGAGTCTAAAGTGGCAATATTTTTCCATAAAATATTCAATATCGATCCTAACTGCATCGAATATTCCACACGATCTTTTAAAGGTAATTTCTCATATGCCAATACTGGATAAGAACCTGTAACATTTTTAAAAATTAACACCTAATTTTGAAAATGTGATAGTATCAATTCTAGTAGAAATCATGAACTAGTAGAAATCACGAAACAGTAAATTTAATTGTACTCACTTGATTGATCCACAAACGTAGTCAAATTTTGAAGGTAAAAAGACATCAATGGCAGATTAGCTGACAATCTCTTGGTATTGGCTGGAATCGTTTCAATAACATCCTCAGAGTTTTGCATGGAATTTTGATTCAGAAAAGGTATTGGATATGTAACTGGCGAACTAACAAGCATGTTATAGAGATCCGTCCAGAACATAGCTGGAAGACTTGATAGCCTGAAAGAGTTCAAAGAAAATTTATTAAACCAAATAACCAAAAGTATAATGCTACTAAATTACTGAAGAAGGAAATATACCTTTGAGAGAGCATATCTGGACTACCTTCTAAAATTTTTTGGATAATCTTTAACTGGTCCAGAAGCGCTGCAGGGAATCCCTTCGTAACGTTTGCTGTTTGAATCAAACTTATCAAAACTTCAACACAGTTAGTACTTGTTGGATTACTTTCTAAACTGAATTCGTTATTTGGTATTTTATTCATAACTTCCAGAAGATATGGTTGCAAAATGTTTATTATCCTTTGTATCACATATAAGTTTATGGGAAGCAGTCTTAACTGTGTTCTTACTTTAGTAGAGTCTGACGTATTTTGCATTAACTTTGTAAGAGCATCTTCAATGTCTTTAACGATTTCTTTATCTAGCACATCTAAAGCTAGCGTAACATCTGATAAATGACCAGGCTCTACAGAAACTTTACAAAATTGCCGATCTATGGATTCATTCATATCTATCTGTATTTTGTTGTATAAATCGGTTCTCGCTGTAGACAAGTCATGTTCATTTTGATTTCGATATAATTTTGGCTGCCCGTAACACTTGCGCAGCTTCTTGCCTACTTTGGCAATTTTAGAATTATCTTTTTCAGTATTTAGCATTAAAGCTTTTAATTCTTTGCTGAAGGTTTTTAAGTTGTCCTGATTTGATGGTAATTTAAACAATTCACCGAGTAAATATTTTTGAACCCATTTTCTATGAACATTCAATAGAGGTATGATTTCTTCTTTTAAAATCGGGGCTCTTTTATTTTTTGACTTTTCGAAAATTGGCAAAGCACAAACTTTAATAAATCTGTCGCGCCAGTTTAAAAGTTGTAGAACAAAACATAATAAACCGTCATTAAAACAAGTTCCGGCTGCTTTTATTGTATTCTTGATATAGCGATCAATAATTTCAAGATAGATTCTACAATTTTTTAAAATAGGATACTCTGTAAAATCGTCCGTCAATTTTCCTTCACACACTGCATTTGAGTAATCCAGCGCAGAAAAACTACTGTCCTCTAGGAATAATTGCAAAACAATGTTCTGCAACTCAAAGTAGAACAGTGCAAAATCAATATTCATCTTAGAAACAATCTCAGGATCTATTTTGAATGCTTCAGGGAAAAATCTTTTATATGTTTCAACTTTTTCACTGCTTTTTAAATGGACAATTGCTTTATCATTTAACTGATGAGTAAATGCTTTGATTTTATTTGAATTGTTGTTTATTTTCACGTCTTCCTTAATTATACAATGAAGCATGTCCATTAGTTCTGGAGGACATTTTTGATAGGAAGTCAAGATGCTAAAAAATGCATGAGCAGCACTTTCCGAAGACATTTCAGCATCTACCGTTTGTTTTATTACTATATTCGTTATTTGTTTAGCGATTTCATATGACGAATTAGTACACAATCCTTTCACTGTTAAGGTATGACCAACGTCATTAGAAACGACAGGTTCATATTCTTCAGTTCCAAGTTCGAATTCTAAAGCTTTCAACATTGTGTTTTTCATTTCAGCTAGAGACATGTTAGTAGAGGAAGCGAAATCACTCCCACCTCTTGGCTTTATGTAAACATCGGAGAAACTACTCAGTAAGGCTGTCGTACTAGAGATTCCTCTGATCAGTTGTTGCCAAGTTAGATACGCCGCTTGAAGCAAATGTGATACTGTCGGCCTTTCAAATCCTGTAAAAACACCTCTAATTAATAATCTTAAACTTTATCAAGCTCATTTAAATGTTAATTATAAGTATACTCACCTTGTACAAAAGCAGTCAGCGATTCGTGGCAACGTATGCAAATGTCATGATATTCATTCGGTAGACCACAAGATGAAAGCAAAGCTATCAAATCCATATAATTCATTGTTTCTGATAAACCCAAATCCAAGTCTTCCGATCTAAGTAAATATATTTCAACTCCTCTATTTCTCATTGCACGAGATATTTCTCCGTACTTAGGATCCATTGTAAAGAAAACTCTAAAATTCGGGTTTGGTTTGATTTCGGTTATTCCACCTCTTTCTGCTATACTCAGTACGCCATTCGGTTCTAACAGACCATTCAATCTATCCAGCACAGCTGCTGAAGTCAAGTTTACATTGTCTAGTAATAGCCATGAACCTTCCACTAACGTTTTCACGAGTAATGAGTCTACCCATTCAAATTTTCCACCGGTGTTCACAGAGGTTAATGTAGAAACTTTATTTTTTAATTTTATTAAATCACTTGTTGCCTTTTTTACGTTTTCTATTGAAAGTTTGCAAGACACTGCACAGTCTAACAACTTTTCACAATGTTCCAAAAGAAACTGTAATCTTTCCTCGAAAATTTTTATATCCTCATTTGTAGAGTTTTTATCCATAGAGTTGCTTTGGAAAGATTTATATCGATAAAGGTTACTTAACAATTTATTACATCGCCAATGTCTCGATTTCTGTACAATCCACACATTTCTCACAATTTTAATTGTTATAGTTTCAATTTCATCATACAAGCCTTCAAGGTTTCTGTTATAATCAACTTGCTCAAATCCGCCTAAAAGATCTGAAACATCCATGGCAGATGTCACTGGCACAACATGCAGGTCATTTCCTGTCAAATCTGCTAACACTTGAATTATACTACTTTTGCCAGTAGCTGTTGGACCAACAAGTATGGATAGCCAGTTCATTTTGACGTTCTGAGCTAAAGATTTCAAAATTGGCAATTGATTCCTCAGAACCAGCATATTTGTTTCTACGGTACGCCGACTTTTGAACATCAATTCTTTATTTCTCTGTACTTTCACATCTCCAATAGTCAAGTTTTCATCATTTATTGCAATTTGAGGATTGTTATCGCTTCTAGGATATTCAGGCAAAAATATACTGTCATATAGTAGTGCCATACGTTCCTTATCTTCTTCAGTTCTCATTCTATTAATGTACAGCATATCGACATATTTCCCGGGACAAGTATTCCTTCCACATTTGCTATCGTCTATAAGTGCTTCACACCACCTCTGTATATCTCTCAAATTCATTTCCCAAGGACCACCTTTGTGACCCCAGGACTGAATTTCTGTAACTTCATGGGCCACTTTACAATTGAATTCTACAATTTTGTGTAAAATTTCAAGTGGTAACTGTGAGTACTGTGCTTTGACAATGTACAAGAGATCTTCTTTAGTCAATGTATCAATGTATACTTGCGTAAATCTATTTAGGAACGATACTGGTAAACCTCTTCTAGCTCCACCTTGTTTCAGAGGATTTTGACAAGCAAAAAGTTTTGTTTGATGTTTTACTTTGAAGGTTTTTCCTAATTCTGGAATAAAAATTTCACCTCTATGATCTAGACAAGCATTCAAACCTTCTAGGACAGGTTGAGGAGCTAAATTAAGCTCATCTAATAATATCCAATCCCCATTTTGAAGAGCATTCAGAAAAGCTCCTTCTTTAAACGTAAATGACCCATCTTCAGTTGGTAAGTCCGTTCCGAATAGATCTGTGATATCCTATAAAAAAAATTATTACTCAGAAGTAATTTTAAATGTTTTGGTATCAAAAAGTTCGACTGTGTTGAAACTTACCGTCTGATCACTCAGATTAATACGAACAACTCTGTGCCCTGATGATTTGGCTAAAGCAGTTACTAAGCTTGTCTTTCCTACACCAGGATTTCCTTCTAAAAGAATAGCCTTACTAAGCTGTAGGCCTCGTAGCAGCCGTAAAGTATTAGACCCAGTGGTTGGTGCGGTAAACGTAAAGGTTTGTGTATCATCTGAGTTACCATGTGGTCCACGTTCAATGAAAAATGGCTTAATCCCAAATCTTGACACATCCGATTCGGCTTTAATCATAAGCTCTCTATCATATATCATTTCTTTAAGACTCTCCATAATATATTCGTTTCCAAAAGATTTCATTTGATTCAACAACAGTTTTATAGCATTTTCACGTAGAAGAACAAGTGTTTCAGTGTTTATATGCCCTGTCAGAGTTGTACCAAAGCAGTCTAAAAAGGTCATGCAAGCCCCGTGTACATATGCTTCAGGTACGTCAATTAAACCTTTCGAGACTGTTACATTAATGAATTGGACCCATGAGAGTAAGTCACGTATGCTGAATGGGAATTTGTTGGTGACTTCAGAATTTTTCAACCAATCTGTAAAGTCCAGAATACAGTTACCAATTCCTGAATAACCGTCCTCTTGGTTACCTAATGCAATTCCTTTGTTCACACTTTTTTCGAGCACTTGTAGTAGATCTTCTCTTGAAGTTACATGATCACACCATATTTCTGTAAATCGATTACGCAGGGCTGGCGAAAGTTCTTTTTTTCCGAAATCTCCTCCGGGATTCATAGTTCCAATAAAGTGGAAGTTTTTAACAGCTGTAATGACTACTATATTCAAATTATCTTCCGTGCCTCGCTCCGAAAGCACTAGTTGTCTTTCCGGTTCAAGTAAAGAATTCAATCTCTCTAAAACGCTATCATCTGCCAGAGAAATTTCGTCTGCTAAGAACAAACAACCGTTTTCCATCGATTTTATTAGAGGTCCATCTACCCATTCAAACAATTTTCCGTCGTTTTTATACTGTCTTACGGGACGAAGTCCGCCAAGGAAATCGGAGCTCTCTGTATGCATATGACAGTTCACAGACAATATTTCTCTATGACTCAATGCTGCCAAGATTTGACA
Source organism: Hipparchia sbordonii (assembly GCA_038048805.1). NCBI lineage: Eukaryota > Metazoa > Arthropoda > Insecta > Lepidoptera > Nymphalidae > Hipparchia > Hipparchia sbordonii. Next base: position 5,329,479 of record CM076113.1, read on the forward strand.
TATAGTTGTTTTACCGCAACCTGTTTCTCCTACTAATAATACAGGTTCGTTAAACGTAAAAGCTTTTGCAATTAGTATAGCTAGACGCCTCATATTATAAGTCCAAACGATATGTGAAAATTCAGACAGATGATTATTAAGAATCATCTCCAAAATTGGTTTGGTAACTGGTGATGTATTTGAATGCAAGCTAAAGAGATTATCAGGGCTGACTTTTCTCTTTATATGTTTTTCTATTACCTCTTCGATTATATTTCTTTCATCTGTTTGGCGAACTTTTCCAGCCAAAATAAGATAGCCTTCGTCTGCAATATGTTGGTCCCAATCATAAAATTTTTCCACTGTCAGCATTTCTTTGGAAGCATGTTTATATCTCTGGCCCCATCTGAATAAATCTCTTAAAGTAATAAAACCATCTTTGCCTTGAACAGCAGCCGACCCGCGTCGTCTTACTTGTAACTCTGCCATCACTTCGATCATCTTTTTACAATAAGTAGGGGGGATATGACATCTCTGATGCAAAATAGTTTCCAATTCATGTCTAGGTATTTCATCAAAGTGAAGTTCGACGAAACGATTCCTAAACGCTCTCGATAACATTTTTCGTCCACCATACAGACCGGGTGGGTTTTGTGTCGCAAACAACATAAAGTTAGGATCAGCTTTGACCACTACTTGAGTTTCAGGAATGAACAGTTCGCGATTGTCATCTAAAACTCGATTTAGAGCTTCTAAAACGTCACTCGGCGCTAAGTTAAGTTCATCAAGAATAATCCAGTATCCTTTTCTCATAGCTTCGACTAAAACACCTTCTTTAAATATAAGGTTACCTTTAGAATCTGTTGCATATGAACCAATATACTCTTGTAAGTCTGTATGTTCGTGATTATTGATACGTACGCAGTAGTTCCCAGATGCTTTAGCAATATAGGTTATAAGAGACGTCTTTCCAACGGAAGTGTCACCTTGAAGCAGTACAGGTAATTTGCCTAACGAAATAATACGTGCAATGTCCCGAAGATTTTTCCGCACTGTTGGTGTCAAAATATATCCATCGGGAATATCGATTTCTAAATTTCCCTGTGGTATCCAATGTCCTTCGAAAAGCAAAAAATTTTGACCCTCTACTTTAGGCTCAGGAATTAATTGCTTTAGAACTGATTTTATATTCTTTTTTCCTAATACCGCTCTGAAAATAAGCAGAAAATATTTTAATCTCATTTTTTCTTTTATTTAGTTTGACTTTATTTAATGCAATTACTGGATTTATTTTACTTACTTGGCAATCATAGCTTCTACTTTTGGGTGCGAAGATCTGTCTAGTTGAGTTAAGAAGGAAAGACAGAAAGCTTCATAAAGCGACCTAGCGACTGTGCCACATTTTGCTTTAGCCGAGGCAGTAAGAGCTCTACATAACGTTCGCAGTGAATAATGTGGTGCATTACCTAAAAACAAAGATAAACAGGTAAAGAAATATTTATAGACAAAAAAATAGGTTCTTAAAATAATGTAGCAGTACATGATATATTATACAAAAACAAACAGTACATGATACCATTATAAAAAGACATACCTGAACCATCAACTAAATTTAATCTCGCTTCTTTTTTTATTGTAGCATAAAAGTGATAAATAGCCTCCAATATGGCACCACTTAGATTCATGTGGTACAAGTAGTCACCTATAAGCAACATCAAATCATTCCTCTCAGTTAGCTCGTCTATGAAAAACTCGGTAAATCTATTTCTCAGTCCTACTGGCAAATCTTTTTTTCCAACATCCGTTGCTGGATTCATGCAAGCGAATAACGTAAAATCTGGATGTCTCTTTATAGGGACTTTATCACCTTTCTCCAGTAATTCTATACTTTCGTTTTTGTCCTCCAGTAATCCAGCCAGACATTCCAAAATTTCTGCTGAGGCCAAATTTATTTCGTCTAGTAAGACCCAATAACCTTGCTGCATTGCTTTTACTAGCGATCCTTCGATAAATGCAAAGGTCAATCTCGATTCTGCTTTTATCTGCTGTTCTAATTTTAATAGTTTATGACCAAATGCTAGCCAGATTTTTAATTTATCGTCCTTCTTTTCGTTTACGAGTCTATGAACAGCAGCTTTATGGCTTTGTTTCATTAATGCCAATAATGCAGTCCAATTTTCTGTTTCATAGCAAGTTTCTATATGACCTATAAACTTTTTGTTTTTCTCTGTGTTGAAAAATCCTTTGAACATGTCTACATACTCAGTTTTTATCGGTCGTATAACGAATTTTAGGTCCACTGGTTTGTAACCGCCGAGCAAATCGCCAGAATCTGATTGTTGGTTCATATTGATGACTACAAGTTTATGACCAGTTTGTTTAGCTAAATACTGTATGGAAGAAGTTTTTCCCGTCCCCGTTTCTCCCACTAGAAGGACGGGTTCATTTGACCTGACGCAGCACGCGATCTTTTCAAGCAAACAAGCCGACTGGCGCGTAAATGAAAATACAACTTCTTTATTATCAAAGTCTATCCTATCCAAACTTTTTTCAACTCTCGGGACTTTGGCTCTGCCTACTTCTAATGAGTTCGGATGCAGAGATACATTTGGTTTGTAGTGTTTGCAATAAAACTCAGATTTAGTTTCGACAATGCCTAGACAAGTGCCAACTTTCTTGGCTAACTCAAGCCTGTATTCTGGTGAAGAAATAGAACAAGTGAATATATCCAAAGCGTCCTGCAGCACTTTAAGAGCTGATTCGGGGCTTGACACATTAAATCCGACAACAGCTCTGGCACACCATTTCATTAAATCTCTCGTTGAAATAAGTCTTGACCCTCTCATAAGAGTTACATTTGTATCTTTTTCGCTTGCATCAGTTGTCTGAAGAGAAGTGTCATGGCTGCCTACAGAAAACATCATGAACACTTCAATCATTTTTGAACATATTGTGGCTAAGGTCGGGTAATTGCAGTGAATAATTTCAGCAAGCTCTGTCCTTGACAGTGGCTCAACGTTTATTTGTGTCAAGTGCTTTTGTAATAAAGTACTCGAATTCGACATTTTCTTTTGAAAACCGTAATTCGTAATTACTGTCCTAGAAAGAAAATAATACATACAAAAACTTGTCATGTGATACTAATAATCTCATTGTGATTCAAATCATAAAGTAATTTAGTAGGTTTATTCCATCACTGGAGGAGAGAAAACCTCTTATTTCAATTATTTTAGGACTGGACTCTGGCAGGATCTGGACACTGTAATGTACAGTTGTGAACATTATTCCAGAAGTAATATAGATGATCTGAACTAATGTTAACTAGTGCAACAATGGTTGCCTGGTAGAGATTGCTTTGTAGCAATAAGGCCGCCTTTGCATGCGTAGTTTTAAGTTTTATTTATTTTTGTTTCTTTCTTGTGTGCAATAAAGTTTTTATCTATCTATCTATCTATCTAGTGTTAACACACTTATGGAAAATTTCTTACCTTTGTGTGACAAACAACTGAAACCCAGGTGTGACTGGTAAAGCGTCTCTATATCCTGGCACACACAATGTATTTCTCTCCAATAGAGAACTCAACGTGGATGCTACATCTAATGCTGCACAATCAATGTCTTCTAATAATAGCCAGTGACCATTTTGTACTGCCTGAAACAGGATGTGAAAAGAATTAGCAACAAAATCCATTTCTTATTTGAAAAATTTTCATTTTGTTTTTATTAAGATATTCATAAACAAAAAAAAAAAAGATAAAGATTTAAAGTACTCCTATCAGAAGTGGGATCAGCTTATTTAATCGCTATTTTTCTGTTTATCACTTTATAAGTTGCCAATACTAACTTCGCATTACTGCAAAATTTTTACAACACAATAGAGAGATATTTTTTAGAGATGTGTCACCTACTAACATAGAAATGAAGAGAATGAGTACCTCAGTTAAAACCCCAGGTGTCCATATAAATTCTCCTGGTATATCTGTACACTGATGGGAGCCCAACAGCATTCTTGAGTCAGTTTGATCTCCAAGTTGCACTTTTTTGAATGCTACTCCTTTGCGTCCAGTTATAGCTGCCAAGTGTTCAACCAGACATGTCTTACCTGAGCCTACTGGACCCATTAGTGATATTGCTTTACCTGTTAAAAACAATAAAATGCTTAGCTCAATCGCATCACATTGCTCAATCAAATAGTGGTTTTTTTGAGACCTATATGAAAACCCTAATTTTTTAAATCTAAATATATAAAAGGAAAAGGTGACTGACTAATCTATCAATGCACAGCTCAAACTACTGGACGGATCAGGCTAAAATTTGGCATACATATAGCTATTATGACGTAGGCATCCGCCAAGAAAGGATTTTTGAAAATTCAACCCCTAAGGGATAAAATAGGCGTTGAAACATTACATACTTGCAATTACAAGTTGTCAGGCTCAGAATCTAGTCTCACAACTTAAGGGGACACTTTTTGATGAATACCAGCTTGTTACAATTTTGATCAAAGATCTCAGTTGTGAAAGATATAAAATAAAATTGTACCTGATGCTACAGCCAAAGCTAAACTTCTCAAACTATTAGTTGTAGACTTAACAGGAACAAGACTGCCGGGTTGCACATTACTCTTATCATAGATAGGCAGGAGAATCCCATCGATGTTTATAACACTACTCATATTTAAATCTAGTTCTTTTATATTTCCATCAATTATATGTACATCCTTAGTTTGTGGAATGTTTTTGAGAGCATCTTCTTGTGTTAAACAAAGATTGCTGGCTAATATCTTTGACTGAGCTTCTGTCATGTTTGTCAGAATGGCCATACATTCTTTTACCATCCTACAAAATAAACATTATTAACACATAAAAGGCTGTTTTTTTTTTCTGAATAAACAAATTTATGAATAACTAGCTGATGCCCGAGACTGCATCCAAGTAGATTTAGTTTTTAAAATCCTGTGGGAACTCTTTGATTTACTGGTATTAAAAGTAGTCTATGTCTCCAAGTCCTCATCTATACCCAAGCAAAAAATCACGTCAATCCAAGAAACAAACACACTTTCGCATTAAAAGGAGGTGGGTTGATAAGGCCCAAAATCCGCCCCTCATACACTCGAAAAAAAAAGTTCCAGATTCCGACAAATTGTAAATGTATTTATATACTTGAAGATATAAACTTTATTTTAATATAAAGTTTAGGTGATAAAAAAAATAGTAAGTTACAGAAAATATTACCCAAAAAGAGAGTGTTTCTTTTACTTTTCTTACATTTTCATACATTTTAGTCGTTTTTTAAGCTTTGATTTAATATTTTAGGATGAGGCGCTCCATGAACCAAAATAAATTAATACTCATATAAAAGCTTATAAAAAGGAGCATCATTATCAGTTACGTTTACCATGGTTCATGGAGCGCCTCATTCTAAAATATTAAATCAAAGCTTAAAAAACGACTAAAATGTATGAAAATGTAAGAAAAGTAAAAGAAACACTCTCTTTTTGGGTAATATTTTCTGTAACTTACTATTTTTTTTTTATCACCTAAACTTTATATTAAAATAAAGTATATATCTTCAAGTATATACATTTACAATTTGTCGAAATCTGGAACTTTTTTTTTCGAGTGTATGAGGGGCGGATTTTGTTGCCTTATCAACCCACTTCCTTTGTCATGTTAACAAATTTCTAGCAGGTTGATCATGTAAAAGCTTTATAAATCATTGCTACATTTTTAATATTGGTTTTGATGTACTTTAGCTAATAGGGAGTATCAGCCAATTATACTGCAAATAGGAAATATTTTTTAGAGAACTGCGCAGATGTAGGCTCTGTTAAAATGTCAAACTTATTCCTTGGTTATCTAAATATTGTTCACAAACACATTTCTGGGACAAATAACTGTTTAACTTATAACTTCTAAGGAAAATGGGTTGTATAGGCTCTTGCATGTGACTTATCCACGTGGAGTTAGGTTTTTAAGAATCCAGCAGAAACTCCATTTTCCGGGATACCAATATAAAAATTACATTGATCCATTGCACCATTTCTGCATGATTGAAGGACAAAATCGCCACCATTTATAATATTAGTAAGGATTATGATTAACTCACCATCTTATTTGGGAATTTTCATGATTACTAAAATTGTTGACAAAATTAGTCCAATCCCATTTTGTAGCCAGTTCATTTGGTAGTTTACTTAACAATGTATAGCAGCATAACACCATTTGGTGATCGGTTATCTTCTGCCGACAGTCTAAAAGCCTTCTTTTCTTCGGGGCAACATTGTAGGAATCTTCATGATGTATGAATACCTCATACGGAGGTATTGAATTGATTTGAAAGTATTTTAAGGCATATCTAAAATAGACAATTTTGTTGATTTTATTAAAGGATTTTCAGTTTTTTTTTTATATATACTAGATGATGCCTGCAACTTCGTCTGCATGAACTAAGGTTTTTTGATTTCCGCGGAAACCCTTTAATTTTCCAGGATAAAATGTGGCCTATGTGTTAATCCTGGGTATAATCTCTATTCACCATTCCAAATTTCAGCCAAATCCGTCCAGTAGTTTTTGCGTGAAAGAGTAACAAACATACACATACACACATTCACATACAAACTTTTGCCTTTATAATAACAATAAATAGAGCGACTGAATACATACAGTATACAGTCACTCTATTCATAGCTCTAGTTAAACATAATACTTACTGCAGAATGTCAGGATGGTCACACATAAGTGCCAAGATTATAGAATACTCTAAATGATGTGTCTTCTCCAAATCTGTGCACTGGTCAAAGTTTGTATCAGAAAACACAGGCTTCAAAGGAACTTGTGTAGACACTAGTGCCAGCAGTATATTTGAGAGGTACTTTTTAAATAGCACCGCATCTTCAAAATTGAGTATAAATTGTGATAGCTTTGTAATCAACTCTTCAATCTTCATAGAGTTGTTTTTTAATGAGTCCTGCAATTAGATTAAATTATAAAGTACTTTATAGAAGTGATGTGGTGTATTTACTAGACTTGCAACGAATATTCGGTTACTATTCGGTATTCGGCCTATTCGGCTGCTTTTATTATATTCGGCCAAATACCGAATATCTACATATTATTCGGCCGAATACCGAATACTTAAATAATATATTTTGTCATACAGAAATAATTGGTAAAATGAAAAATTAAAATCGATTGATTACGTATATATTCATATTTTCATTTCTGTTATAATCATTTAAGTAGCCATTGGTGCATAACACAGGTACATAATCATCTTCTGAATTGGAAAAATGGAGGATTCTACATTTGAATTATTGTGGTAAAATTGGTACATAAAACAGGTACATAATTTAATCATTTTCTGTATTAAACAAGTTAAGAATTAGAACAAAACAAAGGAGTGCGAAACAATCACTTCTGTACAAGTTTTTGGCGCTAAAATCCAGCTGAATACTTTTGCCTAATATTCGGCTATTCGGTCAGGGGCCTCGCCGAATATTCGGTATTCGGTATACTGCCGAATATACTATTCGTTGCAAGTCTAGTATTTACTAACAACAAAGACATTGGAACACTTATTACATTTTTTTTCTCTGACAAGGTAGCCCTGAACTGCGATTTCACCTGATGGTAAGTGATGATGCAGTCTAAGATGGTAGAGGACTAACTTGGGAGGGATATAGCAGTGTAAATTTAACTCATACCCCTAATCTACATTTTCATACAATGTGGCATAAATAAGACTCAAACCATTTCCAAAAGTCATTCATTCAACACCCATCTACCTCCCTGTACTGGAATAAAAAGCTTATGTCATTGTTCAACAAGAGTGCCAATTGCACATTTGCAGACTTCATACACTTTTGGGAACATTATGAAAAACTAACAGACATGTTTCCTAACATTATTTTCTTTTACTTTTAGAGCAAGTGAGTTTATGCTTGCTACAGACCGAACACCAGACTCCCCCAATAGGTCCCCCAATTTAGCTATAACTGAAATATTCAAGAGACAGCCAAACGGTTTGCATAGCTGAAGTAGCAATGTGCATAGCGCAAAGATAGGAGAAGTACACACTTGGCAGACTTCCTGCGAAGTGGACCGACGACTTCAGATGAGTTATAGATAGCCGATATAAACAAGCGGCGCAAGGCCGCAGCGTGTGGAATTCTTTAGAAGAAACCTACCTAAATCCAGCAGTGAACATCTAACGGTTGAAAACTACCATGGCATTCTTATTATGTTTAGCAAAAGAGGTTTCGAATAGTTGCAAAATATTGCGTTTACTTACCACAACATGCTGACATGTTTTACTTAGATCAGAGTTTTTGGTCTCCAACTCAATATTCTTTATCGCAGCTATTATTTTATCATCCATTTTCTCCACTTTATTTTATTTCCACTGGGTTAAAACGAGTCATTTACATTAAATGAATACACATCGAATAATCGAATACATATTTAAAAAAAACTTAAATGCCGGTGACAATAAAAAAAGCATGCACGTGTGAATTTGACAGACATCACATTCAATCCAAAGAGTATAATAACATTGGGAATTCAATCACAGGCAAAAAATAGTCATATTTCACAGAGCAAAAATATCAGACAAAGGGTGGCTGATTCTGTAACTCAGTGCCTATAAAAAAATAAAGGCATTTTTTATCCATTGAAGGTTTGAAGAGAAATATCATTTAGTATTTCATAGTAAACCTTCAATGGATAAAAAATATATCAGTGGCTTTCATTTTTTAATAGGCACTGAGTTACAGAATCAGGGGGCAGGGGGCTGTTCATAGACTAGAGATTACTATTATGTTTTGCTTTCAACTTCTGTAAAGTTCTGTGGCGTCTAAAAAGTACCTAATCCATAGGACCAGTGATTACATTCTCTTGGTCCTTAGTAATCTGTGGTCTAAAAGTTTTTGGCGGTTTTTGGAAATAGCAGGATAGGTATTCAATTTTCATCATAATATTTTGGTTTTAAGAGTTCATTTCATTTTCGAGCGTTTATATTATAACTTAACTAATACATACATAACTTAATTATTAACGAGTGGTTGATATGGATGATTCTCAAAGTTCAGATATCTTTTCGGAAACAAGTGTTAGCCGATTAGATTTTTCAACAGTATCCTTTTTTAATTATTCAAGTAGTAAAAGTGCTCGTCTATTCAATAAAGTGTATTTATTTTTCTTACAAATTAAGCTCAGACTGAAATAGAAGAGTATACAACACTTGTTTCGAAAATTAAAGCTTTCTCATGTAAAATTGTCGGTGCAAGAAATGTACTTCAGGAACCGATATCTGTATTATTAGAAGATTGCAGATCGTGTATACTTCAGGTAATATTTCTCTTAAAAACGTTACTTTACAGAAAATACATGTAGATAATAGATATAGGGACCTAAATAGTTCCGGCTTCCAATAATGTCCATAAATTCAGGGAAGTTTACTGTATGTTTAAAAATTCCTGTGTTCGGAACGTTCTGTAGGAGAACCAGAGCTACCTACACAGCTCATTGAGTTGAATGTACATATACTACATGGCTCAAAGAACCGATGTCAACTCAAGGAACTTGATATCAGGGTCCCAAGATACTTGATTGCAGACTTCTGGACATTAGAAGGCAAGGTGGACAGATAATCACAGAATTCTGACACACAGCACAAGAACAGTACACGGGTTTACTGCCTTGTTAGTCTAGTGGAAATTCTCACCAACTTCCTATTGCATTCTATTTTCATTAGTTTACTAGTGCAATAGACTAATGATGTGCTGTTGCAACTAGGGCCCTAAAATCTCCCTCCCTAAAATTCGTCCTTCTAGCTATTTATTATTTTAAAAGAAAACATTTGAAAACATATATGGACCAGTTTTCATTTAGTAGAGAAAGACCCTTATATGAATAAAAAATAGTGTCACTATAATTATAATTACTAAATAACATAACTCTTAACTTGGGTATTCTGCCAATTCTTTTTCAGAGCCTTGACCTAATAAATTTACTACTGAAAGATGAAAATATAGAAATAGATAAATTGTGCAACTACTTAGAAGATGCCATAAGCATTATGCAGATTTTATCTAATTGCATCAAGACTATCATTGAATCTGTTGTCATCACATGCAGCGCAGTAAGGAATTTTAGCACTTGCACTGGAAATGTCATATTATCTGTATTCACTCATTGTAAAGACAGGTAATGTAATAATTATTAAATCACTACATTAAAGATAGTTCCTTAGAGAATAGTAGATTTTTGTGATAGTTTTACATTTTAGTTCTAACTTCTGATATTTACTTATGAGTAAATATTTTAGATTGACATAATTAAATTGCTATTTATAAAGCATGCAAAATTTTCAACTCTATCATTTATTGTTTAACTAGCTTCGTCTGCATAGATTTAGTTTTTAAAATCCCTCAGTAACTATTTGATTTTCCAGGATAAAAAGTACCCTATGTCACTCTACAGGTGTTCTGTAAGTGTTCTATCTAACTGCATATTTTAAAATGATTATATTTCAGTGAATGTATTTACGGTAGTAGCCTATGTATGGTGGAAAAACAGCTAAAGGATTTATTTAGGAATTGCCATGAATTACAGTTGACCTACTTAATGACTTTAGAGAAGCATTTGATATTCGATTTGACTGAAAATGAGGACCAGGATATTCTTGTTGAGAGTAAGTTATTTAATTACTTCACTAATTTTAAGTTTTGGATTTTGTATAATTTTTTTTTATTCTGTAATTTATACTTTATTAAGTAAATATATTTTATTTTAAATGAATAAATAGTGCAAGAATTAAACTTTTAACTCTTTTAACTTTAATTTATAACTTAAACTTGGTAGTATGTTTGGACTCAATCTGAAGGTATAATGTGTTTTATTTCAAAGCTTTAGAAATAAACTTGAAAATCGGTGATGTGGTACAATCGTTGGATGTTAAAACTATGGCAGAGCAATGGAAAGCTTATACGATGATTTGTGAGAAATATTCAAGTTTCCTCTGCGAGAAAAATATTTTTAACGCAAGTACTGATCTATTAGCTTCTACAATAGAAAGGAATATAGCGACTGCTTTGGAGGTAGGTTATTTATTTAACTTATTTAACAAAAAGGCATAGTGAGCTGGCTTCGGGTTCATAGATCTCTGTTACATGAAGCGCAAACGTTTGCATAGGTAAAAGTGACAGAAAAGACCCTAAACGAAGCAGAAGTTATCTCGGTTTATGGCAATGTTGAAACATCTGCTATCGACTTACTACCTAGTAACTTTGTGGAGTCCGTGCTACATGACCATACCATCTTTGACAGGCATCTTCCAAACTTATGACGCGGAGCCAGCCATAGATGTGGATATTGGGAGGACGTTATAAAATATTGTAAAACATTTTTTTTATTCCAGGCATCTGAGGAAGATAAGATAGTGCTGAGATCCTTGAAAGTAGCTAATTTTACATTAAAAATACTGTTGCGGATATGCAACATATTCAAATGTTCCGTCAGCAATAATTACGAAAATATCATAAAATTACTGTTGCACGTGAGTTTGTAAGTGTTTTATTAGTTTTTTATTTTATTTTATTAATTGGTGTTAAGTCTGTTGTACCTGTTGTATTGTATTTTTTTGTATTTCGTCGATTTCAACAAAAAAAAAAAAATTCGTAGTATTCGTAATGACGTAAATTGATTTATACAAAGAGAAATCTATTTCTACTTATCTTTGATCCAAACCTAGCAATATGGATGCACTTCCACTTCCAGAGTAGTTCTTAGGAGTGGGTACGACAATAGTGCAACGGGTGGGGATCGAACCTGCGACTTTTCAGTTTTCAGTCAGCACATTTAGCCTATTGGGCTATTGAGGCTTTGGTAGGTCCTTTCGTTTTAACTATAACTTTGGTACCTTTAAATTAGGAGTGAAGAGGCATCTTCTAGGCAAGCGCGCTCCATCTTAGGCTGCATCACTTACCATCAGGTGAGATTGCAGTCAAGCGCTATTCTATTGATTTTCCTTTTGTTATCAATTCCAGATGCCCCAGTTCATACCATGAAGTAGTCGCAAATAAGTCATCAGAATTTTCAGCACTTGTAGACACGCACATCTCAGTTCCCTTGGAAATGTTGATTACTGCACTTGTAAATGAAGAAAATTTTCTAAAAGTAAGTATTTACGTTGCCGGCTTTTCAGGAAGTTATTGGTCTTTCATTATTATTTTCTTGTCAACGGTACGGTATGACGTCATTTTGTAATGGTCGATGACATCCAAATTGACGGGGACAGGTAGTAGGTAGGTATACAGCTGCTATACAGAATGTTAAAAATATGTTTTTTTTTCCAGTTAATATTCCTAACAGAGAGTAGTGAATTGAGAGAGAGTGCATTGCTGGGATATGTGATGCTCGTTATAGTAGTTATGAAAGCTCATCTGCAGAAGAAAGATGTACCAAGTCATGATACGGACAAAGTCATTGATTGTGTGTTTTCATTTCTACCTTATTGTAAGTATTTATAGAAGAACCAAATTTAATCTACTATTCTTTATAAACAGACAGATGCCCACTGTTAAACCAAGGTCTCTTACATGGAGTTCCGCAGGCCTCGGTCTTGCGCCGCTGCATCCAGCGGCTAGCTGCAACTCGTTTGATGTCGTCAGTCCACCTAAGTTACTAATATTATAAAATCATAAATGCTGAAGTAGTTTTTAAATCCTACCTAATATTACACGCATCCGCACGCACGCACGCACACACGCATCGGGGGTTAAAAAAGAATAAATAAATAAATTGTATTATTCGACCGTAAAAGCGGTCAGATTAGTCTTTATGAATAATTTGTGCACCCTCAGTTTCATTCCTTTCGTCATATCCACCATGCATCATGGTTGTCTGGAAGAGATCGCTTATTAGCGATAAGGCCGCCATTTGTGCTCACATTCCTTTAATTAACTTTTAGTTTACTTTTAGTTCATTTCTTTTGTTCCTATTATGTAATGTGGTGTACAATAAAGTGTATTCATTTCATTTCATATTAGGAATTAGGAGTTAGGATATTAGGATTAGGATTAAATTAGGAAAAAACTTCGTGTTACAGGTCACAAGTGGTTTAACATTGGCTTAAAGTTGAAGCACACAATAGAAGCTAGAACTCATTACTACGGGCTGTACGAGCATTTGCTACTCCATACTGTAGCTCTAATGTCCACGTTCAGTTGCCAACAGTATAAAAGATTAGAGGAATATCTATACGAAGCCCTCTTAGGAACTGAATATTATAGTGCGATTTTTGCTTCCAATTTGTGGGTTCTACTTTGTAGGTTAGTTTCCATAATATAATAATTAACAATCGAATTTCTTACTAATTAAAAGTGCAAGTGTATTTGTTGGTTTTTGCTGAAGATTTTTTACAAGGTTATAGTAGAGGACCTTGAGTGTGACAGGCTATTTTATCCTGAAAAAAAAATAATAGTCCCGTATTTTAATAACCTAACTACGCGGACGAAGTTGCGGGCAAAAGCTAGTTATAGGAGCCTTATTAATAACTAGCTGATGCCCGCGACTTCGTCGAACAATCTTTTTTACTTTTAGCCTATGTGACGGTAGATTCACTTTACGAATCAAAAGCACTTTCTAAAAGTTTATTTGAATAAAAAAATATTCTATTCTATTCTTCAAGTCTTCAAACTATACCCATGCAAATCAAATAGATCCATTTCTCCATAGCTGCGTGATTAAAGGACAAACCAAAAAACAAACACACTCTCGGATTTATAAAATTACTCTTATAAGTTCTCCTTTCCAGGCTCAGTAATAACCAAGTACAATTCGATGTATTGTTAGGATTAATTAACGTTTACCAGAGACTTGAACCTAATCCGTTGTTTCTCACTTCACCTCAACGAATCCACTTGAGTTACACAATAGAAAAACTGTTCCAAACGCTTCAAGATAACGAAAAAATACAAATCTATAAACAGTTTAGTATAAAAGATGCAAGAAATTTTGGAATTTGGTCTGCGATGAAGTTAAGGAATTTACACAACATGCCAAAATCCGTGGAAGTCGTAGTTTGTGATTTGTATTCGAGATTTAATGAAGATTTGGAGGACAATGAATATGCTTTAGAGAATTTGGTGAGTTGTTCAATTTTTTACCATCCAAGTTTTTTGTCTGGTGGGAGGCTTTGGCCGTGGCTAGTTACCACCCTACCTTCAAAGACGTACCGCCAAGCGATTTAGCGTTACGGCACGATGGCGTGTAGAAACCGATTAGGGGTATGAGTACACTGCCATACCCCTTCCAAGTTAGCCCGATACCATCTTAGACTGCATCGTCACGTCGTCGTGAGATTGCAGTTAAGGACTATCTTGTCATCGAATAAAAAAAGGTAAAAGCTCGTGAACGGGTGCCGCCAACGGGAATGGGTCTGCTTTGACTTCCCATGCTGACATGTGTTAGATTATATGTATTGTATTTTTGAAGCTTCACTGTGGAAGCACTGTATACTTAGCTTAGTTTTGTTACTTATTGTAAAATTAGTTTATTTTATTTTTTGAAAAGAGCAACTGCTGAGTTTCTTGCCGGTTCTTCTCAGCAGAATCTGCATTCCGAACCGGTGGTAGATTTGTGACGTGTCATAAGTGCTACAAGGTAGCCTACATGAAATAAATAAATTTTGAATTTGAATAACAATTTGCTGTTTAGCTTATTTCATAGCTTCGGCGGCCATAACAGTTTTACAGGTGTGGAATAATATTAATTTTACAGATAAAGCATTTAAAATTAGCATCAACTTGTACGTTTGTGGAAAAAGATTCAAGGGTAGAAGACTTATTGTCTCGGGCATGGCTCAAAGCTTGTCCACTTTGTAATGGAGTATCGCAACGGCTTCTCAATGACCAGTCTATGTGGCTCGTTAGGTATTTGGAGAGTTTGGCTTCTTTGACCGAAAGTTATATGCAAAAGCTTGAACGAAGAACAATTATAGTTAAGGTAAGTAGTTCTTAGCGGTTAAAAATTCGGTATCCTTTTCGGAGGGGCCAGAGTTTGAGTCCCAGACTTGCACCTCTAACTTATCGGCGTTATGTAAATAACACCTGCTTTAACGGTAAAGAAAAACATAGTGAGGGTATTTTGTTACTGGCATGCTAGAGAGTTCTCGCAGTTAAAAACTACCCTCTAGCTAAGCTGAAGTTTGAGCTCACGAGTCGCAACTGCCATCAAGCGAAATTGTTGGATACAAGCAGCACATGATTGTGCTCTGTGTTAGTTAGTTAAATTACAACTAAGCTACTCGTTTATAAGATTAGTGTTTGTTTTAATACTACCCTATATGTATAGAATGTTTTGTACTGTATTTGGAGAGATGGTGTCTAATGATACTATTGATATCGATGGTAATATGGAGAGGGTAATCCATACATTTAAGAGTTGTGTCAGAGCTGATCAACGAAAAAAATCGTTCTCTAATATATTATCATTTCAGATATTAAATATTATTTCAAATATTCTAAAGATAAGAAATAAAGAGACTGTTCATCTATTATTTAAATTATTTTGCAAACTTTCGAATTCTCTATTAGAAAACCATACCGATAAAGAAATTACGACTCTATTAACAAAAACCACAAGGTGTATTTTGGAAGACAATGATGATTTCCAACAATACATATTCAGTATTGTAGTTTATGATGATGATATCAGTGGAATAATCACACCAGTGCTTAAAGAATCGAAAGACACATGGACTAAGTTTATTGGTTATAAAAATATAATTAACAACCAAGAATGGCATAAACAATTAGAAATTACCACTGCTAATAAGTTCATACATAAATGTATCAAAATAACTGAAAATGTACAGGAAGATCAATATATGGAGATTAATGATAATATAAATGAACTGAGGGAATCTAAAAGTAACTTTGATGTAGGAGATTTAGACTCGTTGTTCAATGAAAGTGATGAAGAGCCGGCAAGCAAGAAGGCGAAAATGGATTTTGATGTCGAAAACCTCATTGGAAAAATTGAATCTGATGTCGAACAGCTGTGCCAAAGCAAAGAGAACATAACTGGTGAATATAAAGGTAGAATTACCTGTATATGTGATAAGTTGAGAAATATAGTTTCTTGATTTTGATGTAGGTAGTTGTTTTTTTTTCTTCTATATAGGCCTAAGTTTAGCGAACTCATTGTGAATGTGACGCGAAACTATCTTACATTCGCAACTCCTTGAATTTTGTATCTACTACTAAAATGTTGACCATATAAGTGTTTAATATACTCTGTCTTTTAGCGTATAAAAACGCCAGATTGCGGATTCTAGTCGCATTGGTATCAACTTCGCAAATATAATCGAGAAACACATAAGTTAAAGTTTGTTATAGGGTTTTGTTGTAAAAAATAAAGAAAAAAGGAGGAGTTAAACTTTTTGGGTGTTTGCAAAAACCATTTTCAAACCTATTTTTTACCATTATCTTTTGTATTATGATAGATAAATATTTTAATTTTTATGAAATGGGTTCAGGGTTTATAATAATAAAACAAAGTATATTTCACATTTATATTTATTGTTGTGTTAAAAAAAATCTTTACAAATAAGTGATAAAATAATCATAACCATACGTTGCTAATATTACACTGTCGACCGACCACAATCGAATCGTAATAAAATAAATGATATAATGAGATAATGAAGGAATTGAGTTAAATAGCGCAACTATCTATCGACAGTGTAATATCGGCACAGGGAAACTTAAAATAGATTTAATTGATACTCGGAGGTAATAAGACCTTAGTTCACATCGAACAGTATCAAATAACATCAGTCGCTCTAAACGATTTCGACCAATCGCTGATGAGTCGCATACTAATGCTGTACAGTATTAAAAACCACGCGATGTCGCTTTTACAGCAACAATTACTAGTTACTTGTATCTAACATATCCTTCACAATTCACATAGCTTATTCTACGCTCTCTTATCGCTCCCGTACCTAATAATTGTGATGGCGTCATTTCTATACGCAATATACTCAATATTGGCTAACTAAATTATAAAATACATTATATTATTGCCTTGTAAATAGAGAACTCAGCCACTGCCAAAGCAAAGCCTAAAGCGTTTTATACAGCCGTATATTATAACTTAAAAAAAAAGATAATCTTAATAAATTATTCAAATAATACAGATTATTAAATCGATTCTGGATCCGATTTCTAATAAAATCATATAATAATGCGACAGGAATAAAACTTATCAAATAGAATAAAAACAATTATTGTATGGTCGTATCGCCTCACTATCGATTCTATTTCCACGAGTATCAATAATGCAGTATATGCAAAAAACACGTAAGCGAAATGCGAAAAATATCTTGTTTACATAAAATAACTATTTAGGTATATCAGAGGTGAATATGAATGAATGAATGAAATGAATCGTCTATAATTTCAAAAATATAAAATTTATTCGAATCAAAAATATCAATAGAATTATACATTTATTTCCTAAGTAGGTGTATATCGCTTACGTGCAAAAAATGACAAACTCTTGAACTCATTTTTAATTTTGTGTCGTAAAAATGTATGGAATTTATCGAGGCACCTTATTGAAATACGTAATTAGAAAACTACTTTTTTTGTGCGCCATACTTCTCTGTCTTAATAATAATCGTGATTCGTAGTATAACACTAAAACCGTTTTCGTAAAAAATTTGAACCGTTCAAATAATTGGGATCCTATTGGAATGGTAGAGAAAGTGGACTATTTGTATCGGCAGTACTCTGTTCACATCAACATTCAAAACTTCAATAAGCAAAACTACATTCTGTACTATTTATTTACAAGTGCGAGAGAAATTCACAAAACCAATTTTGCATTGTTACCAACAGATTGGAATATTTCTTCAATATAATCCATTTTTGCTTAACTGCCTTAAAAGATAAACAAATCGCAGAAACGTAGAAAGGCGTAACCAACGAACGTAGCCTGGCGCTTACGACGTTAAGTTTGGTTTTTAACTTTTAGCGTCGTTTACGGCTTTCTGCGAGAAATCGCTTGTTTAACTTTGAAGATGGCTAAGGAAAAATGGATAACGCAATTAATCTTACATATTACGCTATTTCATTGCGTTTAATTGTTCTGAGGATTTAAGTAATGTCCCAGGAAATATTGTCGCAAGTTGTCGCGA
This sequence comes from Hipparchia sbordonii, assembly GCA_038048805.1. Taxonomy (NCBI): domain Eukaryota; kingdom Metazoa; phylum Arthropoda; class Insecta; order Lepidoptera; family Nymphalidae; genus Hipparchia; species Hipparchia sbordonii. The sequence goes on from CM076113.1 coordinate 5,347,662, forward strand.
AACTAAGTAACCACTAAGCACCGGGGTGTATAAGTATTGCACATTTTTAATACAGTGCAGATTTTAACGAACGATTAAAACGATGTCGGCATTTTACATGTACCAACGAAGCTATAAAATACAATATTTTAAACCTAAAAATGTTAGGATACAAAACCTACGCGATTTCAAAAATAGGTATTCCTTAGGCCAATTTAATCTTATCTTTAATTTTTAAATAAGAAATTACGTCACCTATCGTGTCTTCAAAAATAATGTTACAAGATTATTATTTGTGGCAACATTAAACATTCCCTTAAACGTAAGTCTTGGCACAAATAAAATATCAATCGGAAATACGTATTGCGTTACAATTGATATTAGATAATATAAAGACTATACGACGACAGTAATTACGTAGGAAAATACGTAGGAAACTCAAACGGAGCACACGTTTTAAATAAAATAAAAACACCGCAAGTATTCATTATGCATATAAATAAAACGGGACGCCTCTAGACAAACGTACCGAAAGCGTATAAATTACATAAATAAATTCCTAAGTCTAAATACCCTCAGAACAGTTAATAATATGTATTTATATAAAATTCAGTTCTTTAATAGGATTATTTGGCATCTATCACCAATATCGTTTATTCTACTTTAAACATGGTATACGAAGGTGAAAAATACCTAATCCGATAATTGGTCGTAACTAAACCTGGTGCGCTTTCAACTTGCGAAGAGGTATGCGTCATTTAAGCTGCCGAAGTAATACATGCAATAGAGCATGCGTCTACCAATGCGCTGACGTGTGCCAGCCAACATGAGGTATATTCCCAGTGAACGTGAGGCATGCTTCTGACTCAAGTTGAAAGTGCACTAGTGTAGTCAGACCTATTGAGTCTCTTCGAACATAAACCCTCACGAGTGTCATGCGAAACGCATGAGTAATAAAAATCCCTGCCGAACCTAAATTTCCTCCTAATCACACATCCGCGGCCCCGCGCCCCGCGCCCCGCCCTCGCCCCGCACGTCCGCGCTCGCTACCGCACCCCACACGCCCTCGCGTCCCCTAAACTAAGTGGACCGAACTAATTGCGAAGCTATTTAGAAACCCTAGTACGCAAGTTCACTTCTCGAGAAATTGATATATTTCGAGTATCAAAACTATGCATAATCAAAATTTGATTATACATCTAAACTCTCTTGTTCTAAAATCGTACATTTAAAATTATAAATTTGTAATCGTAGGTTTGCCTACTTGCTCAAAATGAGACCAAAACAAACCAACGTAGACCAAACCAACTTTCAAAAACATGAAGACGTTCAAAAACGCCGTGACTGCATAGTGGAATAAAATTTGTGTTATCAAACACATATTACAATAGTAATAATTATTTTTAGGTAATTTTTCCACTTTTATTTTGAACAAGGCCGAGGTTGAATTTTAATTTGTTTAGATGAGTTTTGCGATGCTCGAAATTTATTAATTTTGTCGAGACACGGAACTTGTACTAAGGTTACACACAACAGCTTCTAGCCTCAACTAAATCTACTATTTCAGAAAGCCAGGACATTATAAACTCAATTCGTTATAACAGCCGACGGGTAAAGAGCACAACTTTATAACAACAATTATATCCAATACCGGTATTAACGTCTAATAATATTGAATCGTATTTTCGGCGAATATCCATCAACGACTTATTCGCTATAAGAACTGTAAGTATTTAACCTATCCGTACGCTAAATACATTTAGGAAAATTGTAGGCAGTCTAACTAAACTTACTATCGATATTGAAGAGTAATAAAATTGTGTATACGGCATCGCAGAGCGTACAAACTAGTCTCGCAACAATTCCTTGCCTTGAGAGAATTATTTACTTTTATTAATCTAGTTAAAAAACTTAAGGGCCTATTTCGATTTTGCCAAATTTTAACTGAAGAATAATTTGACCTACTGACAGAATGCCAATACCGTGGAAGTAGTACTAAAGCATGGAACCCTGTCTAAAATAAAAACTGAGTACACCTATGTATTATCCAATTTTTGTTTATTACCATTGGTCTTTTATACCGTCAAATTTAAAATACCATATTCCTGGTTAAACTACACGTGCCGTTCGTTAATTTCTTCGCATAATATACTTGGAAGTTTCGTGACAAATTATCATACATAGACAATCACCTTACTTCCATGCTTTAGTCCCACTTCCATGGCTAATATAAAACTGTCAGAACTACCAAAATTGTTCGTCGGTTAATTTTTTTGCGGATTGTGAAATAGGACGTTAACTTATGTATTTTTTGTTTCGTTATTTTTAGAACGACGATATTTGACGCTTTCCTCTACAATTTTATTTCCCTTGAATCGATACGAGTCACTACAATCGTTATCAGCTACATTAACATTGGGGTAAGGTGTCAAGTCCGCGTTACCGAAATTTTAATTCGAATTCTGCGCACGCAATCAAATCATTAATTATTCAATAACGTTAATATTGAGCGTTTATAAAAGTTATAAATAATAGTTTATGCCATAAACAGTAAGAAAACATGATGAAAAATAGTAATAATTATTAATATTGTTTTGTTTTAAAATTTCAATAAGTAATTATTTTTAGCTTGTATAAAATATTGAAAGTATAAGATTGCGTGCGTCACGTATAATTATAATTCGTTAAATACCGCGCTCACGTACATATTCAGTAACCATGGCAATATTCTAACAATACACTTGAGTACATTTTAATTGAAATTTTGAAATAACGTCTCATTTAAATGTACATAATATCACACACAATATGTTTAAAAATGAGTGATATTATTTGATGAACACCTGATTTAAGCACTAAATAGAGAGGTATAAGTAAACTTGTTTTTTATCTCTGTCGCTCGCTGACATTCTCTTATAAGTGCGAGCGAGAGAGCACTATTTAGTGCATAAAATACCATTTGTCGCCTGAGTTATTCTTTTAAATTGCATAATACGATTTATATGATGGAAATCAATCTTGACGATCATGAAATGTTTCAAGTTTTTTTTCTTTACACTAAAATCATAATTAGAAAATTGTATTGTTCCTGCAATCGATGTAATGTCTTACATAAAATTAACATAACAAAAATTCTTTACAAAGCTCTAAATTCCTAGGTCAGTGGCCGCTATACAATGGCGCCTTCAAATGACGTCACTGAAACGTCTATTGAAATAAGATGGCGTCCTGTAGGGCTATTCTCTATCTCAGTGGCTATCGAAAGTTGCTAAGAACTGTCAAACCCGCATTTTGTATAATGAAAAGGGATTTTGACAGTTCTTAGCAACCTTCCATTTTTTTCCATAGCCACTGGAAATGTCAAAAACAGAGAAGACGTCAGCTGCCCCCTGATTCTATAACTCAGTGCCTATCAAAAAATGAAAGCTACTGACATATATTTCTTATTCATTGAAGGTTTACTATGAAATAGTAAATGACATTTCTCTTCAAACTTTCAATGTATAAAAACGCCTATCATCGTTGATAGGCACTATGTTATAGAATCAGGGGGCAGGTTGCCAAGATTAGGCAGATAGCATTTGAAACCTACGCTAGGTTTCAAATAGGTCTCGCGGTCACTGTTATCTAGGAAATCAGAGCTTAGAATATGTGAAAACGCGAGTTTTGGGTAACCCAATGAATATGATTCGATGTATTGTAGGGAAGGTGTGGGAGAATGAATGGGGCGATGTGGCGTGACGTGCTTCGCGATACAATATGACTAAAGCGTTACAGTATTTCTTAATTATCTTCCTCAAATATCATACCTAAATAAAACAAAATATTATCCTTATAAATCCTATAAAGCCCTTTCAAAATACCAGCTCAATTTTTCAGAGATTATCCAGAACATTAATTAACCTATTCAATAAAACCATATTTGAGGAAACTAAAATAAGGTCATGGAACGATCTAAATACGATTTACATATGATTCTAATCACCATTTGCTGCCACCTCCGTTCATGATCAGATGATTAAATATTTTTTAGTCAATTGGTTAAAAAATATTGCAGTATTCAGTGTAACGATCGTAACCACCTCTAATGCTGAACTTATGACGTTCTATCTACAACAAAACATTTTCTTTCGTGCTCAATTAAGTCCTCATCATTTGTGATGCCTTACTATCGTAGGGCCTTTAAAAAACAATACATTTTAGCCAATAGCAAGACAGTATCGGCTAATCAGAGGCGATTGCGATATTTTTTTGACAACGCCATAGCTAATCACGAACGATGGTTTATCACTACGAAATTCGGTTTCAAAAGTTGTCAGTCTAAACAATGACAGCTGTTTTAATTGTCAAAAATTTACGGCAGCAAATTGCGAAGTTAGATATAATTAATAATTTGAATGTTGTATTAATCAGCACTATAATATTAATGGAGAAAATATTTGTCGCTTTAGTCATATTGATACCAATTCTGTTGCACATACAGCTAAAGTTAAACTCAATTGACAGTAAAAGTAATGCCATCCATTTCAAAATGTTCCAAGCAGAAAAGGATGGATATATTTTAAGGGTCGATTCACATTGACGCAGATTCGAAGTGTCGAAGCGACAGAAACATTTAATACCGAGAGTTGGTAACGTAGGAAAGAGGATAGGTTAAAAAGGGGTTCGAAGATTTTAGTGTGAAAAGTCGCTAATGGCCTGGCCGCCATCTTAATTTGATTCATCTTTTTTTCTCTCTGTCGCACCTTGGCACCTTGACGCATCGTAAAAGTTATAGATAAGTCAATACGTACAGGCTACAGGAGAAACATTAAAGTGTTTTATTTTCTTTACGCCAATTGTATTGAAAAAATATATATATTTGACGTATTTAATTAATAATGCAACTTAGCTAATATTTAGTTTTTCTTTGTAGTGTTACGAGTTCTCCTTTTTAAAATTTTGTAAAAGATTGTCAGGTAGGAGGTATCAGAACCAGAAGTTCACGGACGATATGGTATCTAGAGTTTTAGATTGGCGCTTCGGTGCACTTCGACTTCGCGTCAATGTGAATGGAGCCTTATACTCCTATTAACTGAGTAAAGCTATAGTTCTATGCGTGTAAAAGAAGTGGTACGGGTGTTCGCGGTTCAGGGCGCACGGTAGAGCGTGTGCGCGTTGTGGCGGTGGCACAGCGGCCCCAGCGTCGCCTGCTGCAGCTGCGCGAGCGTGGCGGCGTGCGGCATGGCGCCGTGCGCGTGCCCCAGCGTGCCGTGCGCCGCGTGCCCGTGCGCGTGGTGCACCTGCAGGTGCTGCATGGACGCGCTGCTGTGCAGCATGTGCAGCTCGGGCGGCATGTGATACAGGCCGGGGGTCTATAATATAGATAATATAAAATTAGTAAATAAACAGTTCGGCTGGCTTTAATAAAATTAAATGTGTGATGAAGAGAATCGGAAATGAGAAAATCCGTCTGTCCGTCGCGAATATAGCTGCTGCGAAGCTGAACAAAAAATGAGCTGGGCATATAATATAGTTCCACTTCCAAGAACCGACAGACGGTAAGGGTCCCACAGCAACCTCGCACCAAAAAGCTTATTTTTGGCAGAAGCGCTTTAGGTGGTCTGTTGGACACAAAAGGCTTATTTTTTCTATTCATGACAAGATAGCCCTTGCCCTTGTCTGCGACGTAAATGACGATACGAATTTAGGTAAGTGTAAGTGATATTTGACGTCACCACAGATCGAATATGGCGGAGTGTACTCACGTGGTGCGCGTGTGCGTGTCGGTGGGCGGCAGGGAGGGCCGGGCTAAGTAGGCCGACTGTGACGTCACCACAGATCGAATATGGCGTGTGTACTTACGTGGTGCGCGTGTGCGTGTCGGTGGGGCGGCAGGGAGGGCCGGGCTCAGTAGGCCGACGCCTCCTTGTACTCGGAGTTGTCCATGGTGAAGAAGTCCTCGAGCTTCCACTGCAGCGTCTCGAAGGTCGGTCGCTTGAGCGCGTCCTTGTGCCAGCACTCCAGCATGATCTCGTAGAGCGCGGCGGGGCAGTTGGGCGGGCACGGCATGCGGTAGCCGTGCTCCACCTGGTGCAGCACCTCCGCGTTCGACATGCCTGCGACGACAGGAGAATAGCCATTACAAACAGATACGGGCTACTCACTCGCCGTAACCGTGCTATTCTAAACTGTCTCGTTCGACTACGAATTTCGAGGTCGAGCCAAAGAAAAATGTATTGGGTTTTTCTGTCAAAGAAAACCGTCTACTAGCCCGGAGTTAGGAAGTTGGCGGTATGTCAACCCCACGCTTCGGAGAACACGTAAAGCCATCGCTCCCGCGCCTAATTCTGGTCGTGTCGAATTTCCGTCCCATTGGACTTAATTTATTTAAAAAAAAAAGATGGAACAATCCATGTCAGTATTTGGATAAGCACGATTGCGTCAGTCGCTAACTCATTATTCCTTAGCACAAGATTTGAGATACGTTCCGAGTATCAAATCTTCAAAAGTAACATGACAACCTTTAACGTGAAATCCTTGGAAAATCATAAACAGTAAAGTTAACAATTTGTTTGAACAATGGAACTGGTGTCCTTTTGTAATGTACAGATTTGTATTGTCTTGTTATATATTTTTCCACTGAATTGCAACGTTTCAGCTCTTTGCTTTTAGTACGAGTTCGTCGTCCGTCGATTTTTATATCGAAACAGTAAAAACTTCAAAGTAAAATATTGATGTATGTATTTGATTTTTACGTCTTCAAGTTTCCGTTTGGAGCGAACTTGAGATAAGTCTCGAGATAAACCAGGCTTATTTTGTGACTTGTCATTTAAATGTTTTTTATCGAAAAATATATCGACGTTGCTACGAACATAAATAAAAACTCGTACTAAAACTAACTCTTACTTGAAATGCGGATTTCATGTGAATCACGTACCTACGAGTGTATGACAATAGACGCCAATTAGTTCAAGTAATAAATTGAGCTAAAGAAGATAAGAAACGAAAATATTATGTTTTTCTTTTTTTTTTCGATGACATTGTGGGGGTATTCTGTAAAAACCTCCAACTGTCTGGTAACTCTCCCGTTATTGGTTATGCATCGATGTAAGAACGCCATAAATTCAACCTATCAGAGATGATTGCGATATTCGCATTCATGCATCATTGTATTAGACAATCACACAGTCTGACCAAAAAATTATTAGTCACCTGGGTAAGGTATGCGGCCGTATGTAACGAGCTCAGTGAGAAGGATGCCGAAGGACCAGACGTCAGACTTGATGGAGAACTTGCTGTAGTTGGCCGCTTCTGGCGCCGTCCACTTGATGGGGAACCTCGCACCGACGCGAGCTTCGTATTCATCCTCCTGAATACAAAAAATAATAATGAAACATCTATGGGCATAAAAGTTCTTCATTTATCTTAACCTTTCGCCGGCCCTACACTATAGGCACAGGTCGCCCCTCGAATGACAAGAGTTCAGCTGTTGAGGCCATTGTGTATCATGCTAGCCAAGAGCGGATCGACAGACTTGACTGCGATTTCACCTGATAGTAAGTGAAGATGCAGTCTAAGCCGCCGCACGCCTACCTAGAAGATGATGTCTATGTATCTACTCTTGATTTAAAGATACCAAGTTATAGTAAGTCGGAAAAATTGGAACCCGGAAGGGCCTTCCAAATTTTTGCGGTGTGTATTAGGAACGAGGTAGAAAAACGGTTAGTACGAGACCGTGGAATTTTTACCACGTAGCAATGCCATGCATGCATCATGGTAATAATAAAAAAAGACTTTGTCTAATTAATGTGGATTCCTTTCCGTATGTCGCGTTTTGACAACGTTGTCACCTCAGTGTTTTAAATAGGTAAGCGAATAGCTGAGTTATGGACAACTATGTAGAAAACCTGTGGTATCTATTAACGGCACAAAACATTGCGGTATGGGTTTTGCCACCCACTGCGATTAACCTCAAAGTGAAATGAAGTGAGCTAGAATGTTGTGGGCAAAACGGCTTTTGCTCAGTTTTCTTTGCCTTGTTAACAATAATAATTAAGTCATCTGCATCCATTTTTCCATTGTAATAATTAATGCCTTGCTTTTATTGAATAGATAATAATAATTATAAAGGCCATTGCCATTAAAGTCAGACGAAAAAAGGAGTTAAAAAGTGCATCAAAACAGACAAGAAAATCAACACTAGAGGTATTTTTCAAGGGAAATCTAGTTTGTTATTGTCACTAACTGAAGCTGCTGGGCATAGCTTACCTTGATAAGCCTGGCCAGGCCAAAGTCTGCGATCTTGACAAGGCAACCCTCGGCAACGAGCACGTTCCTCGCGGCCAGGTCGCGGTGAATGTAGTTCTGGGACTCCAGGTACGCCATGCCGGCGGCGATCTGCGCCGCCATGTCGATCAGCTGCTGCAGCTTCAGACCGCGGCCTTTACCTGTGGCGAGAGACAAACACATTTATTTCCACCATCTTGATAACCTCAGCACAGTCGTTGAGGTCCCAAGGTGAGACCTGTGGAAGTCCATTCGCGGGACCTTTGTTTAGCAGTGGGTGTCTATCGGTTAAGGATAGGTGCGAACTGTAAACCGAAAGGTCGACAGTTCGATTCACACTTTGCACAATTATTTTTAGGTCTTTCCGTTTATTTGTAGGTTAGAGGAGACTATTAAGTCAAGTTCAATTTGACTAATATTCTTTTAAAAAGATCATCGCTAATGCTAACGAATAAGGCATAGCTGATTCTTTAAAAAATATTTTTTAAAAATCCGATAGTTATAACAGCTCTGCATAAAAGAAAAAAATAGGTCAGTATTCAAACAAAATAATACATGATTATTGATTATAAAACTGAAAGAGAAATATTACTCGTAATAACATATAGAATCTGTATGCTACATAACTTTAAAAGTGAAACAAAATCGCATAGACTATTTTTGAAAGTTATTTTCAACAAGAAGGTTATAGTTTCATTTAACCCAATTTCGCGATGTCTTCAGAAAGAAAAATCATCCGCTCTTTACTATTGCGTGCTGGCGTGTCTAATATGTATTGTTGGCGAGGCTAATTTACAACAGAAATTAATTCATAGCATTGTGTTAGTGGGCCGCGAGTAAAATTTGATTTGTTACCTTTTCTTTTAATTGATCATAAGAAAGCCCTTGGCTGAGATCTCACCTAGTGGTAAGTGACGATAAATGCGGGCTAACTCAGAAGGGGTATAGGAATTTTATATTAAACGCATAGTCCAAATCATCAGGAACCCATAAACTGTTCGCAACTGAGCGCATGTCTTCTCTCATAGAAGGGAAGAACCCTTTGGTGGGTAGGTTTTCTCGTGATGGTTTTCTTCACCGTTTTTCTTCGCCAAAATTCCGCTAGACAAAAAGCTGTTCTTCGAAGCCGCTCGCTTCTATATATACCTATAAGTATACGTCCTAACAACTACTCTGCCTTAAAAGTATGTACTCTTACCTTGTAAATATTCCAAAAGCGAGCCATTCTTCATCAACTCTGTGATGATATAGATGGGCTCCTCGAGCGTGCACACAGCGTATAGTTGGATAAGCTTGCAGTGTCGGAGCTTTTTCATTATCTGGGCCTCTGCGAGGAAGTCCTTGGGGTCCATTGTGCCGGATTTGAGCGTTTTGATGGCGACCGGTGTAGTGTTGTTCCATAATCCTTCCCATACTTCGCCGAACTGTCCGTGACCGAGTTTGCGGACGAATTTCAGCGACGAGCGGTCGATTTCCCATTGATCTCTCGTTCGGTGTGAGAGACCTTCAGTAACCGGTTTCTCCACCTGAAAAACACGAAACATTGTTTTTACTGAGTACTTATTTCTAATTTCGTGTGGTCTAGATGTTGCAGCGATCAAACGATCACGCTGGTTAAGCAACATTGACCCCAGTGGGCAACTGGATGGATGACCTATTTTGGGTGTCTTTTGGTCTTTTCGGAGAACACGGTAAGCCATCGGTCCCGATTATTATCACTAACATCTAGTATGACAATACTACTACTACAAATATTAATTATACCTATACGTTAAACTGACGAATCGAAATCTTGTTCTCTTAGTCGATAAGAAGGATCTGGAAACCCATCGCATTGTTATCCCAAGAACGGGAAAATCCCGTTACTCCCGCGCAACATTTTTGATTTTCCAGGATAAAAAGTAGCCTATGTCACTCTCAAGGTTGTCAACTATACCCATTATTATCAATGCAAAAAATTACGTTGATCCGTAGCTCTGTTTCAGCGTGATTGAAGAACAAACCAACAAACAAACACACTTCCGCATTTATAATATTAGTAAGGATTTAATAGAATTTGAACTTGTTTATTATATAAAGCTGTAGGAACCGGGTCACAGCTGAAAATCAGCGCCCTACTTTGTATGCGTGTTTGCGCATGTGATGTGGGGCATTAGGCTGAGCTGTACAGTGTATACCCTTTCTAGGTGTTGTATTTTAACGGGCAATTAATGTTACTATACTTGTTTGTCTGTAACACTATTACTGGATAAATGTGTTTCTTTCTTTCTAATAGTATAAAAATAAAGAATGACTATTAACCAGTCTATTTTTCCTATAATGAAGTCTAAGTAAAAATATATAGCGGAACAATGGGCCGTATAATTGTAATTGTCATGCCTCCATAAGTGAATAGTAATAGTGAACTAGCAAACTGGGTGGGTGCCTAATTACTAGCAATTAAACATGTATTCAGAGCCCATCATTTGCTGAATTGTTACAAGTACCAAGTTAGGGATTGTATGTAATTTGTTGTTACGTAAAATTATATTTAGATTGAGCTGTGATCAGGGCCTACACTATACTCGGAATTATAATTCGATTCCACATTTGACATTAGCTACTGTCATTTTGTAAAATAATGATACCACATATAATAGTGTAGTGATGAACACAAAAATCGATAAACAATCGCGATTTATGTTAATGTTATCATAATATTGGTGTGCCAATTAAAGACTAAATTATTGATTTTTATTTAAATAAATACATAATTATTCATAATAATTTTTTATTAATTAGTAACCGCTGCTTTATTTTATAAAAAGTTAATATTTTTGTTTTTTATATTAAAAACAAAACTTATAATAAAAGAGCCTATATATCCCATGTTGTCCAAGAATAGGAAAAAATGAGTAGGCTAGATAATATGTTAATTGACAATATCACAGATACATTTATAATAAATGTTACAGAAAGTGACAGCGATAGAAAGCGATGACGGCGACGATTTATAAAATAAAATATTACCATAATATATATTCTATTTCTTTTATTTCTCATGTTCCTTCATGATCACATTTTTTTATTTATTTCACACACAATTAATAAAGAAAACTCTCAGATCCTTAATAAAATTAATCGTCATAACTAAATTATCCGTTCAGAAATATTTAATTTCCTGATATACTTAGTTTCTATTAAAGTAGTAGTTGTTTAGATATACTACTATAAACGAGAGGAATCGATCCGGAAATATTCCATTTCCGTATCGAATAATTTCGCAACGTCACTATTTAGTACTTGTCATAACGTTGCAACACTGAAATTGTCAAATCTGGAATCGAATTAAAATTCCGACTAGTATTATTTCAAAATTGTTTTGACAATGTCAAAGTTAAAGTTAATTAACGACGAATTGAATTAATTTTGATGACGATTAATAATATTTCGCAGTAACGTAGTGCATCGCTCCAACGCGAACCTTTGCATATAGTCTCCACAAGTATCCCACGGCCACGACTAGTCCGTCCTGTGTTTTTATAGTATGAATAGTAAATAAATTAGACGCGTGCGAAAAGTTCATTCACATTAAAATAAAGGGACGCGTTGTATGTCTAAGGGCCAAATTAGACGGTTTATCATTCAGTTTTGCGATGAACGATGCAATCCAGTGAACCTTTAGTCGCGGAGGCATTACCTCGAAGTATAAAGCTAATTTACTTTATTTTCGAATGATTTTCGTGCGTTTTTGGAGACTCAAGTTTTATTAAGACTCGTTGAGTTTTCACTTAGGCTCGAGTCGCTGAAATGGCTGTCGGCTTGAAAGAGATACCGAGGCCTTTACTCTTGCATAATTGAGTCTAGTCTTAAAAATTACGACTCGAAGGCTGAAATCTATAAACCGCAATCTCAATCCGTTCAGATTAAAGACAAAGTCGACACGCACACATTTATGTCAGAGCCTATTTGTGTCTCCTTAAACTCTGTCTGAGCTAAGTCAGAGCGCGCTCTATAGATCTTAGCGGAAGACTCGAGTCCTTTGCAACACTAGTAGGTAGGTACTCGCATCGCATGCGCCCGCAACCGCCCGCGTCGGTTTCAACTTACGCGTTATGAATTAATAAAAATTACACGACACATCTCGGATTGCAGCTCTGACATGTCGCCTATCCGTCTGCAATACACGAGTGCAAATCGTAGAAAATATTTAAAAATTTCATCCCAACGTCAAGTACCTAAAGACAAATGCGCCTGTATCCACTGTCCAGCAGCTCTTGCGACTCGTCTGAAGTCGTCCACCAAGTGGAGGGTCTGCCACTGCCACTTTCTGGTGTGCGGTTACCACTCCAGCACTTCACTCCACTGGGAGTCTTGGGACCCCAACGATCATCAGTTTTTCGAACTACATAAATGAACAGTATCCACTCCAGCTTCGCGACTCGATTTGATTCTCTACGGATCTCTTCATTTGAGAGTGACAAGAAAATCTATATTAATATTTTAAATTTTAAAATCGTGTCCGCCTGTCTGTTCCTTTTACATTTTTACGGTTTTAAAAAGAAAATGTACATATTCTACTGTACATTTAAGTACTTCTGGAATTCCTCCTCCTAAAAATACTCTATTTGCATTCACAGCTATCCGCTCCGCTACCGAGGTTCGAATAATTCAGCAGACTTAAATATGCCGCGATAATAAACTGAGGTAATTTAACTTGTTAATCAGAATGACTCAAGAAAACTTAATGTAACAAAAATAGAACCTAATCAAAGTTAATCTGTTAGCTATTTTTAGCTTGGCCAATAAAAGTTCATTTAGAGCTGCAGACAGAAATAGCAATATGTAAATGGGCATCGTAAGCAGCATAGTTGATGTAATCACGCCCGCACGCTCGGTAAGGCTGGGCACACATTTCTATCACATAGGTGTATCGTAATACATGTATCATGAACCTATCATTGATTTTAACTCTCTATTCTATAAAATGTGTGCGTAACGATAGAACTCACAATAGCAGTACATTGCATACTTGCACTGTAAGCGATTGGGACAAAGAGTAGCGTGTGTCATCGTGAATTGAACTATCTGTCAATGTACTCCGTATATATTTCAATAGAACCTACATTTTAACTGAGACAGAGGGATGACGCTTAGGTGCGGGAGGGTCAAAGACAGCAGTGGTGTATATCACGTCTAGCTCCAGAAATTCACAATCGAGAAGCCTTGGCTTCATGAAGCGTCGCCTCTCTCATTCATTAGTGACTTTCGTCGCTTCGTACGAGAGACGACGCTCTAGGAAGTTAAAGCCAGACAACTATTCCTTTCAATCTTTGTGCCCCATTCACTGCTGAATATTGTATACCTCTGATGCGATAGGACCTCTCTCTTTCATTCCCTGCGTCATAAATCATCAGGTAGGATGAGTTTTTATGCATATATGAACTGCACGCCATTGGCTCATAGAATCTTCTTCATATAACGCAACTGAGTAGGTTAACCTATGATAACCCACCAAAAAATACAACAAATGATACATTCTACTAAAACGATACAAATGTGCACCCAGCCATAGTTGATGTAATCAAGCTCGGCGCCTGGCAACTCGATTTGATGCGAAAAACTGGCAAACGTTATACAACATGTCACATTGATGGACAGCCTTCAGCATTTCCAAATAAGTGCAACGCACTTTTGCACTAAAAATTAAGATGCAAAGTTACCGTAACAAAAGTTCAATGACCTTCAAATGTTATTTTTATTACTTAAATTCGGATTCCATCACACACGTTTTTTGCATAATTAATATTAATTATGCATAAAACTGCGAAAGCCCCACTTTCTGATAAAACAAGATATTTATCTATATTGAGGGTATTAGACTGAAAATCTAACTGATTTCATTTCTGATAAATTCTATTAAGCACCTCCCCCACTCACCAGGTAGGTGTCATGCAAGGAATTTCAGCCTTAGCTTGTACTCGTAATTTAGATTGTACTAATTTTGTATTTTATTATGCCGTGTTGTACATTGCAGAAACTATGAATGTTTATAGGCTTTTGCCCCATAGGGCAATTTCTATTCTAATTCATATTCTATTTATTAAATTTCTTATTTTCAAAAGAGCTAAGACTGTTGATCAAAATATTACGTCTCTATTTCATCAGGGGTAACAAACTTTTAGATAAATAGAAACGAAACTGACCAACTGACCTAGTTACGCAAATAAGGAAAATGTAAGCAGGAAAATAGGAGTCGCGATTAATGCAACTATTTTATACAGGTAATACAAGGCTACCGAAAACTATCTATGAAATGGTTTTTTTTTCCGAGATTCTTCCCAAGGTGCTGGAGTTGCGACCTGTTGGCAGACCCACCCCCCCCACTATGTAGACCGATGACATCAATCGAGTCGCAGGGAGCCGCTGGATTCAGGCGAGGCCAGTGTAAATCCATGCAATAGTGGACGTCGTCTATCGATTGATGAAGAAGAAGACTTTTGCGATTGTTTCCATGTTAAGGCTTTCGAGGCCAGAGTGAAAAATAATCTTCTAGGCAAGCGTACTCCAACCTAGATCTCATCATTGCTTTTAGGCATGATTGTCGTCAAGCATAAGCCTATCTTGTTATAACAAAAAGCTATTTGAATACATTTTATAATCCAAATCCTTTGTTTCATAATGTTGAATCAAAATATGCACTTGGTAACTGGTTTAAAGGCATGGAGTATCCGAAATTTCTTGGAAGTTAAATATTTACTTTCCTCAGCGGACATAGCGGACAAACCAGTTAATGCATAGATAATATTATGTAGAATGATATTAAGGTTGTCGTTCCATTCATAATGCAGTTTGAACCATTTTTTTATATGACCAATCTTCTACTTGTTGTTTAAACCAAACTGGACATCAAATTGTTGGGTCGTGAAGGCCGAGAATATTTGGATTCGACAGATTGTCGAAGTGGAGAAGGGCAAGAGGAGTTTTTGGAATTCCGGGTCGGAAAAAAGTTGCTCCTGGTTCAGCCAAAAGTAGCCAGCGATCGAGAAGTTTGTTTAATCAAGCCAAAACTCAGGGCTCTAGTAGAGCCTTGATCATACCTCATAATCTATTTATCTTGATTATGAGGTATATTAATGTTTCAGAAAATAAGGCCACAGATATAAAACCACGAAGATTTAAAACTTTTTGGCAACCCTACAGGCTACATGGCATACCAGCCATCTGATCGTGTCGATTCATTTTACTTGCCATTGAATCTGCCACGGAAGCAGCGTGATATTGATTTCTAAATATGTTTGCTCTACATAATCATGTGTTGCATTGCGTAACAAGCTTAGTATTTTTGTGTTTACTACCTAATATACTTGTCACCTCCATGTTATTAAGGCTTTTTAAAGAAGAATTTCAAGACAGAAAGTCTCCAGCCAGAGCTAGACTGTTGGATATGTAGATTTCCCACTTTAACCAAGTATTACATGAAATCTTTGGCTTCAAACATCAAAATTATAAGTGTTTGCATTCGGCGAACGCGCATTGTTACTTTGTTTTATACTATTCAAAGATTCTTAGAAACGAATTCATTAAGACATCCAACCTCTGCACACCTAAAATCGGTGAGTTTGTGGTTGCGCTTTCCCTAATAAAATTAATTGTTACATTAATTAGATATTAACATCACTACATCTTCCAACATTGCAAAGCAGAACACCGATTCACGAAATACGAGTTAAAACTTAAAAGACATGTTACTAAATCACTAGTGTCTTAAAAACATTAATTGAAATCATCCGTTGCTCGAGTCGAGGGCTTTGTCCCACAACGGGATAATACCTATACCTATAGGCAGTTTAGTAAGTTATTTATCCTTTAAACAAAGTTCTTGAAAAGTAACTGTTTTTCTCTAAATATCGAGAAATTCAAGTTCCTTAGTGTCAACTTCACCAGTGCGGAATAATCGAGGAATTTTGACGTTTTGGCAGATTTTCAATACAAAATATCGTGAATAAAGGGGTCCCGAGACGAGCAAGCAGCTTGGCGTCAAGCACGTAGACTTCTGTTACTTGCTCCAACAGTTTGATACGCCAGTTACGCCCATCAAGCGGCTTCATCAAGCAAGACTTCAAACAAACGTTGCGACAAGCCGTCATGTCTAGCAAAAAATATAAAATCACATCAAGCGCGTGCCAAGCACGTAAATGCTTGTCTCAAGCATCAATCCAGCGTTGTAGATGGTCAAAATGCTTGACGCAAGCTAAGATCTACGTGCTTGACGCCAAGCTGCTTGCTCGTCTCGGAAGCCCTTAACATAATTCCTCGTTTAAAAGTTACTCGATAATGAAATTGGCGCTTATGTCCGTTTTCATCAACAGTCTCTCGGAACACCTAAAGCCAAGGTTACTCGACAAAGATTAGGTTTTCACCAAGTTTTAAGGGATACCTAGGTAACCGTTATAGACGATGTCTAGATTTAGGTGATGTTTTATGAAAAAGGAATCCTTCTTTAGGGAAATTTTAAGGTGTCACTGGTGAACACGTGTATTAAGTTCTTAGGAAAATTATTCTTTTCTTTTAAGGAGATACAAGGTTTAAAGCCTTCGAAGCCTCAGGTTTCGCAAAAAGCTCATTTTTCCGTAGGTAATGAAAATGCAAGTGACGTCAGCAACATCGTGCGCCATAGAATTACGTGAGTAGAAGTCACGACAGCTTCAGCCTCTGCTGACGTTGTTGCAACATTTCTTCGATGCGGTCGACTCAGCAAGACTTGCTGCTGACGTAAGATGCATTCTTAGTAATGAAAAAAAAAATTAGTTTGACGTCACGTTGGATCGTTTCTTAGTATATTATCACCTTGAAAGGATTAAAAAGCCAAATAAAAAGCTTAAATCTATTACTGTGCTTATTACCTACCTGACTACACTAGGGTTAAGTTTTTCCAGCCCAACTATGTAAGTCTATTTATTTGGCAAGCTCGGTAGTCTAGACATGCAGTTTGACCGATTTTAATTATAACATTATTGAGGTGTCATTAGATATTTCTTAATTAAGGACGTGACAAAGAGAATAACAATTAAATATGTCGTCCTCGAATACAGAAAACTCGAATCTATTTGAATTTTTAGATAATTTCAACGCATCGGCTTGCAGATGGTTTTCTTGGATTTTTAGTAAAATTCACTCGTTATCATAATATTTGCCTCGCTTTTTGTCCTATGCCCTCGATTTTTATAACATGCCTTCACTTTTTAACCTCCAACCAGCATCTCGGGAATGTTCCGTCAGTCTACTTTTGCAGCTTTCGGCCAAAAAAAAAAAAAAAAAATTACAAACAGTTCTCTGCGAAAGGTTGTTTTGTGTGCGCGTAGAACGTTTTAAACTTAACATTTACGCTACAAAAAACCTCAAACATGTGGGTATGTAGAAAACATTAGATGTGAAGAAGTTTATCTACTAAACTTTTTATGTAGGTACAAAAAGAGTTGTATCGATTCCAATTTTCTAAGGACACTAGTATTGTGCTTATTTTCATCCGTAGGTATAATTCGCGTTGCATTACTAAACACAATATGGTGCAATCGCGATTCTCTTTGAAACCGCACACTCGGTTGAGAAATGTGAATCTAAATAAACACGAGCGACTATCAAATTTTATTGCCCTGCAGTGCACGTAAATCTATTGAAAATATAGACAAAGAGTTCACGAATTCGCTCGGCAAGGGTCAGTAGGGCATGAAAACTGGAAAATTTCAAACCGATTTCGGTCATTAACCGTTTCATTCGCTTAACCGGTTAAAGTGTGATGCCGTTTCAAAATAACAATGAAAATCAAGCATATTCAACTGCTCTATTAAAATGAACATGACAAATTGTTTAAATAAATTCCTATACGCTGTAAATTCAAGGGTAGACGTCAAGTCTTTAATACGAACAGAAGCATATATTATATCAACAACATTCAACATACATTACCATAACAGCGCTTCATATAAAACGGCGCGTTATCGCATAACTATGTCGATATTTGCATATTCGCTCCATCCATCAAACGACATTCTTCGACGGCTCCTTGAGGGCTTTACTTTTAGTTGTTACAGCAAAATATAAACACGAGAAAGTGAATTTGCATATTTATGAAAAAATTATTAAAACTTACAATTAGATCGTAAAGAAACCGCTAATGTTCTAAAAGGAGTGGGAGGTCTACCAATTTGCATTGAGCCAAAGTGTATGGTCTATAACACTTCTTTGAGAACTGTGCTTAGTAGTGAAGTAGTGATGGGTTGTAGGTGATGATGATGAGTTAGAAGCTTAGCGAGTGTATGTACCTACTATGTTGAAAAGACAGACACACATGAAAAAGTGGTCTTTCGAGCCTTTAGCTGTCAGACGTATGGATGCGCGAGAAATATTTTCTCATTTTCATTATTGAAAACATACCTGGCGCAGTGGTCTAATAAGTGATAGGTCCCGAGTAGGTACTATTCCCGTCCGGTGTAATTTGGGATTTTATAACTTCTAAATAACTTTAGCTGGTCCGGTAGACTTTTGCCGTGTATTATTACCATTCTACATACAATAAACATACAAATAGTTTTTCAACAGGTATAATTCTTGAAATGCTTTTCAATATTCCATGACGTTAACAACCCACGAAATCAAGTATACTTCATAAAAAATCATATTACATAACATGTTATGCAGTTTCGCACAGGTAGAGATAAAAAAATAAAGCGGAATCAATCTATTGAATAAAATTTTTGCTTCTTTCGATCCAATTCATTTCGAATGGCGTCTCGCCAACTAACATAATATTGAAAAGATCACAACTGATTAAGATAAGACGAAAAAATATACCTACTTTTATCAGGAGGTTCTCATACAATTTCTCTTATCACAATGTTTTTGTATAATGACGACTGTTGAAAAGTAACATTTCTGGGTGCTGACACTTAAGCTTGTTATATTATATTATTCAAATTAAAACCTTTAATTTAATTTACTTTCTATACTAATTTTATTTAAAAAAAATATAATGTGGTTTTGAAGTTTTGATATTGGTTTGGTTAGGTACCTACATACCTATTCAAAATGCATATTGTACATGTATTATAACATATGACACTTACTGTACTGTTTGTATTTTTTCACCCATACATGACTAAATATTAAATGCAAGATGAATTATAAGATATGTATTAGCTTTTCACATCTCAACCGCTGAACCGATTCTGAAAGGGCAGCTTTTAAGTTCTTATTTTTGTTTAATGACTTTTAACAAATTTTATAAGTTTTTATTTTTCTACACAAAAATAACAATATTTTATTTTAATACAACAAAAAAAATTTTTTTTCATATAATTCTAAAGAGCCGTTTAGCAAAAAGTTATTTTAAATAATAGCGTATTTTAAATTCACTTTGTATGACTTGAGATTCCACCAAAAACGATTTGGTCTGTATTCAGGTACCTATAGCATTTTGCAGAGTTCAACCTTCTTGTAACTTTTGATTTTGTTTTGCAGTATTTTGTGGCTGGCTGTCGAGGCCGAACGCTAGTTATTAACTTTTTGCAAAAACGTTCATACAAGCGAAGTTATTATTAGGTTTCCTGCTCTCCTTTAACGTAAAAACTCCCAACAGAAATACGATTTACTTCTTCGCAGTTACATACGCATTTATTTCCAACGAAACACTAAAAAAGAAGCGTTAAAAGTTTAGTAAACGCTTTAGTTTTAAAAGTTCCAAGTAAACCATCTAAGTTCAAAAATAGACATTATAGATAGAGATATTATTTGTATCCTCTGCAAATACATGTATAGATAGGTATATTGGTATAGAACTGCAAAGGGGCTTTGTCTATTTTAATTTTAGTGTTTATTACATACAAATGTTTTCTAAGGCATCCTTAAGGTAAGTCTTCCTTGACAAACTCTCAGCTGCTGCTGCTTTTACTACAATTAAATTAAACTATTGTCGCAGTTTTTTTCTCAGAGAAATAATGTGATGAAATGTCATCATCACATATTATTTTTATGACGTGAATGATCAACATAATCGGTGTCGGGGATTTATATAATTTTAATTTATACATACGTAGCATAATTGTAACACTCGGTCAGAGTTATTCGTTTCGTAATCGGTTAACGTTAAGACGGCATTTCCAACGAAGTATAAATATTACTATAACAATAATTTTAAATTTTCATCGATTACTGGAAACAATATTTTAGTGTTAACGTCGCTGTATTAATTAAGTAAGTACTAGTTGTAGCTAGTAATGACAAATCACATTAGACAATTCTCGTGATTTATAATAAATCACACGGGTTACCATATTTTCTAAAGTTGCCGAGACGAACAAAAAAGACGAAGAAGAAAGTACATATTTATCTACAGGTGTACTAATCATTTTATTCAGTAAAAGTAGTTTTAAAAAGCTAAGAGCGATAAAAATAAAGTATAGAATACATTGCTTGTCTATTAGAGTACCAACGTGCTTTTATTTCAAGACAAGACACGGAATATTTACATTTTAAAGAATAGTTAAGCTTAAATTGACTAATATTCTCCTTTCCCTTCTAAATAGGTAGAGAACTTGTGTTTTTTATTCAATGACAAGATAGTCCTTGACTGCAATCTCATCTGATGGTAAGTGACGATGCAGTCTAAGATGGTAAATCGCTTGGCGGCACGTCTTTGATGGTAGGGTGGTAACTAGCCACGGAGAAAGCCTTCCACTAGACAAAGTTTAAAGTGGGTAACAATAGTGCAGCGGGTGGGGTTCGAACCGTCGATCTTTCAGTTTCCAGTCCGTACCTCTAACCGTTGGACTATTGAGGTTATATGAACATAATAATTCCAGGAAACTGACTATTCAAAAGAGATAAAAAGTTTCAGTCACGAATTTACTTTTTGCGTTAAAAATGGTTCAATTACTCAGCTCAGTACATTTAGACAGGAAAAACATGAGCAGGTATTAATTACATCATAATACGATACCTATTAGAATGAAACCTTTGGTAGGTAATATCCACTTATGTGGTCACTCGGTCCTTACATATAAGGTGCGCAATTTTCCGCCTACCAAGCTGTTACTACTTTTGTAAATAAACTTAATTTCAAATTAATTTAAGAAAGAAATACTTTCCCTGAGAAAATTTTTAATGGAATAGAATAACATTTATTCGTTTTAATAAAGATTTGATGTTACGATTGGATTAACATAGGTGAAACAAATATTTTAATAACTAGCATTGGCCCGTGGCTTCGGTCACGATAAGTGAAATTTTCAAAAATCCATTCTTAGCGGATGCATACATCATAATATAATTGTATGCCAAACAGCTCAATTTGTCTAGTGGTTAGAGCTGTGCGTTGATAGATCAGTCAGTCACTCATTTTCCTTTTATATCACAGTATCACATTACACTAATATTATAAAGGCGAAAATTTGTATGTGTATGTATGTGTATGTTTGTTACTCTTTCACGCAAAATATACTCGGCGGATTTGGCTGAGATTTGGAATGGAGATAGATTATACCCTGGATTAACACATAGGCTACTTTTTATTCCGGAAAATTAAAGCGTTCGCGCAGAAATCAAAACCTTAGACGCGGGCATCATCTAGTATTTACATAAAAATTACACTACAAAATACAAATCTATACTTTGGCTCTTGTCAGTCGTTGCGCTTGCAAAATTATCAAGTTATTCGATTAACTATAATGTTAGATAAAAATTTGTTTTATGATTCTATTACATGTATATAAAGGGGAAACAGTGAAACTGTGTTGCTGAATAGATACAAAGATGTTCAAAGACCTGTTGGACAGTTCGAAGAAACTCCTACACGAGATAAAAAGTGGGCGATTGAATCGAAGTGTTGCGAAGGTGACATCAGTAAAATATTTGTGTTTTGATTGCAAGTTGCAATGTTTTTTGTTTATTAAATATATTATTCAAAGCCTAATTGTTAAAAAGGGTGGGTGTGACCATTTATAGGACGAACTTAATAACGATTTTTTCGAGGGTACCAGGTTTCCAGGTTTACCTTTAACGTTGAAGCTTGTGAAACTTAATTGTTAAACACACATAACAGAAAAGTCAGAAGTGCGTGCCCGGGACCGAACCTACGAACCCCCGAATACGAGACCGCAGTCTTTGACCAGTAGCCTACCACTGTTTTATAATATAACACAGATATATCGTAATATACATACACATAATCGATTTAGCTACAATAAAAGGAATCCGATAGACTTATACCAGCCACAATAATAACCATATTATTATAATTTATTGATTACATAAGAAATTGGTATTTCCGCTGTGACATAATCACAATAAACTTCAACATAGCCTACTAAAATGGCCAGGACATTCGTGCTGTATTCTTGTAACATAGAATACAGTTTAACACCTTTAGTTCATTCAAACTAAAAGTTTTAAAAATAGGTAAAGGTACCTACATACGGTTGTTCAAGATAGAGCCAAAACACACAATGGACCTAATGTAGAGCATATTTTCATTCTTCGTGATCTTTAAAGGGCTTCTCTTATATTGGTCCTGTTTTTATTTAAAGTTGATTCCGTGAGAATTATCATTACTTAAAGCTGACCTTGTGGTCAGCTTTAAGTAATGATTTTTGTTCTGTAAAAAACAATTGCTAAGTTTGTTGCCAGCGGTGAGTCTTGAATTGTCATAAGAGAAACAAAACTAAAAATTATTTATTTCATAGGCCAACCTGTGGCCACGTCACACGTCAAGACACTACTACCGGTTCGGAATGCAGATTCTGCTGAGAATAGTCGACAAGAAATTCAGCAGTTGCTCTTTTCATATCAAAATATCAAAGCAAATGACCTATATGAAACAAATTATTTTGAATTCTTATTAGAATAATACTTCTACTTTGTACACGTAAAGGACTGACTTTATGTAGATTTAATTACTTAATATTTTAAGTTTTAGTCATAAAGTCTCTTGTGAACAACGAACTGTATCTATTCAGAAGTGGGATAAGTTTCATTCATGACACCGATACGCTCTTTGTATTCCACAATGACATTATGATACCTTTGTTCGCTCATGTATCAAACATGCGTTCATTCGAAATTTGTTAGCGATTGAATACGTGTAAATATTTCAACAATAAATAATGCGAGAAATCTGATCTAGTGTAATCTTTATAATATACCATTTAATCACACGCGTTTGAAAATAATCACTTAATTATTCAATTATATATTTTTATCTGAAAATCCTTGTATATCTAATATTGATGTGTAGATATTATATGTACATATTGTAACCAAAACTAAAATGAAATTCAATACAAATCACGGTACAAATCATAGATTTAGGTTTTGGTATAATAATATTCAATTTAATATAGAAAGTGACCGAATGTCTAAAGTTATTTATAATTTATAAATTAAGATAAGACAGATTGATGAAATAAACGAGTGAGATAATACTATAATAACGAATAAAAAATAAAACTGTTTCAAATTCTCACTTTTACGAGCATAGTACCTACTTAAAAATGTGTATTAGATATTCTATATATTTTATGATACTTTTGTTCGTTCATATAATACATTATTAGGTACATTGTTGTACCCAGCTTGTACAAAATTTTATGTTATTATAGTTTTAACACTTATATTATATCACATATCTGTAGCATACCTTTAATCACGGAAAATCAAAGAGATTAATGAGTCTAAAATTGCGACTTATGCTATTGTTTATAAACTTTATAATAACGCTCTCATATCACTTATAAAAAGAAAAAATACACCTACTTTAATTAAAAAATTGATGTGGAATCTTTTACCAAAAAGTACTTAAGCCTCCGTGTAAACATACTCGGATAACGATTCCATTATTTATTACACTTATAAGTAAAATAACCCTTCAATAGAATTTAAGGCTTCCTCGAACCAGATCGAGCTCGTGTACTTTAGAGTATATTTTATTATTTAAATACCGAAAGCTCATTAAACATTTCTCATGCAGACACAATGGTGTTCGACACAAACGACAAATTTTATAGCGGATCTGATATTGAATTTTATGATTTATGCGCGCTCGTTAATATAGGAACCTAATGAGCAGCGAGAGTTTTACGATGTCACATTTAGGCCTTCAGCACATCTCTTCTAGCAGCAAAAGGGATAGCTGATATAAGCCTGCTGCCAAAGCTACGTATATGGAAGAAATGATCTAGTAAAAATGTGCTTTTTAACAGGACGTGCATGCCGAATCAGCAGGCAGATTGTGTATTGACTGCATCAATCGTTAAATAGATAAATAATATCGATAAAACAACTCCGCTCACCAATAGAAAGACAGCCACACAAGAAAGGCTTTATAGCGAATGATTGCAGAAAAGTCATCCATAGTGGGCAACTTATTCTCAAGCTGTGCCACAGCTGTGTTCGTATAATACCTATTATTCGATGCACGCAGAATAATATGTAAGGAATGTATTGCTCAAGCCATAGGCATTAGTAATCGTCCCTTAGCCTCTAGGTGCTAGGTACTACTGGTAGGTACTTCTCCAGCAAATCAAAAACGAATCGTTGCTTTTAATGAGGATTATTTTTTTTAATTAAAATCTTTCATAGACATCGACATCATATATCTTGTTTGTGAATTTAACCTCATTAGCTAATGTCGAAATATAAATAAACAATACATTATAAATTAATAATAGAGGAAAGACTGATCTAAAAAACCTATTACCTACGTGTGAAAACCGGATACTTGCGTGTAATAGCCTGCCTATTACATATTTTACTTGTAAAATATATTTTGTTGCATTAGAAATACCGAATAAAACAAACGTCGGTCGAGCCTCATCGCTTGTCTTCCTAATTCCATCTGCTATTGCTATCAATAATGAAGGTAGATGTAGATATAACGTGTAAATAGGCGTATCTCTTTTTATTATCGCCAGCGTACAAAAAATACATAAATTTATCTTGTTAGCACACGATAAATCACTAAAGTTTAAATTGCGTGCTATAAGCCAAATTTATCATATCATAGGCTGCTAAAATCGTAACTATTTCTTATGGCCATGTCGTAGACGGGTAAAAGCAAGACTCACTGACCTGTACGCAAGGCTTGCTTAACGAGACACACAAGTCTTTCCAACTCGACCAATTCTTGCCGAGTCTGGAAGGTCTGAGTAGTGCTAAACTGTAGTATAGCACTACTCAGACCTTCATTCAACTAACTTTCAGGCAGTTCAACTAGCTTTTTTAAGCTCTGTAGTTCGCCGAATCTACGAGACCTAAGCGAAGTAAGATTGTTTCTTTTGAGGCTTAATGGCAACTGAGGCTTTACTAGTGTGAATGACCGATATAGCCTAAGGCCTCAGGTTGTGGTGTGGTGCCCGCGCCATCCGTAGTATGTCTATGTATGAAAAATCAAGTAGCACATTTCACGGCGCGATTTAACCGCACGTGACGCAGTCACCCGCGAGCTTGGCGGCCATCTCCCGCGCAATCTGCGATCGGTTGGTTCCCGATTGTAAATAACCGCCCAACTTGTGATCCGCCAAGTTCTGCCATCATTTTCTGCATCAGCGGCGGCTGCGTAACCGCATAAACCTGCGGTGTCGTGAGTTTTGAGATAAAACAGCTTTATCTCGACCGTTGCGCGCGCAGGTGAGAATCGCTCCGTGAAGCCTTGCTCTAGAGTTCAGCAGCACAGAGAGTAAAGCAGTCTAAGCAAAAACAAGACTCACTGACCTGTACACAGGGCTTGCTTAACGAGACGCACAAGCCATCGGCGTCCTTGCTGTAATGCTCGACCAATTCTTGCAGAGTCCGGAAGGTGGTACGTCGAGCGATGAAGAACCCGCCCTCGTCCAACTGTCGGATGCGATAGTGCTTCACCGTATCGCCGTCTCGAACTGCGGAAAACAGACAGGTTTAATACATATTATACTAGCTTTATCCTACGACTTCATCCGCGTCGAGTTATTTGAAATCCCTCAGGAATCCTTTGTTATTACGGGATTAAAAGTATCCTATTTAACTTTCCAGGTCCTCCACTATACCAGTCACGTCGATCCGTTGCTGTTGCTGCGTGATGGAAGGACAAACCAACGAAACACACAAACAAACATAGTATCGCATTTATATTATTCGTTTGTCTAACTGAAAATCTATGTCTGAGCCTCAAAAGTATAGTTTGATAAAATAAATCAATCCGCACATTCAGTAAAGAATTTCCTGCTGCCATTTGATAGGTAGATTTGATGTGAACCAATTGTGAAACAATACGCGTTGACCGTGAGAACTACTAGTTAGTAAAAGATGTAGGTACCCAATTCTAAACAAAAATGCGCATCCCAAATATTTCACACCCAGCGGTGCATTCACAATAGCAAGAGTATCGCGACGTCAGCCTCGCAACGACATCATCCTCAAATCGACGATTTTTAAACTCCGCCACGTTTCAGCTTCAGTGAGATAAATTGCCACATCATCGCCGCGTGAGGCGAAGAGTCTACTGGCCACGTGTTCAACGCGTGAGGGGAAAAGTGACAGCCTTGTCTGACTGGAAAAGTACTAGTCTCGCTACGGACTTGCGTGGTCGAAAGACAACGCAACAATGGCGAAACGTGGTGGCTTACGCGGCTTGTGTTGTTAAGTTCACAGAACGGCCGTTGGCGGCGCTGGTGGCACCGGAAACGTGACGGAATTTAGCGACATCTAGCGCGACGAGACGTGGAAAAGGCGATGTACTCTTCATATAATGGACTTCGGAAGTCAAACGGAACACATAATACGAGTTGCACTTTATTTTATAAATATATAGACGAGCGCTTCTTTTGTATCGCAGTTCACATCCGATGGTAAGTGAAGATGCAGCCTAAAACGCAGCGTGCTTGGCTAGAAGGTGCGAAGCGCATCACTGCGAGAAACAACGAAGCGTTGCGATCCGATACGAATTATGAGTCACATAATAATAACCATCGATGCATATGTCACCGAATAATTGTGAGAAACGTTAGATTATAATAAAACTAGTAAAATTATTATAAAAGTTGAGCAGAAACTGTTAGAACAAAACTAAAAAGTTCCCAATTCCCAATTCGCCATTGTGCGGCAATCTTAAATAACAATAAATATTCACCGCGTTTACCGATTATTTGTATGAAAGAAGATATAAGGAATTGTTTATCTTCGATTCCCAAAAAACATTAAGCTCAGCGTGATACTTAGAATATTAAGTACTGTGTATTTCCTGTCTAAATATGGCGGTAAAGGCCGATCATGTCAATGACTCAATACACTAAAGAATTTAGCGACACAATATTTTATACAGTTTACTAGTAAGCTTCAATTTCTTCGTCGATTCTTAAAAAGTCGAACTAAAAAGATTCTGTCACCTACGCTGCCCTCGTAATTGTAACTTACTGTGTTTTCAATTACGAGGGCAGTACGAGTAATATGCAAAAATACCTTTATACATATTCCGTCAACTGCAGAATAGTAAGACGTGCTTTCTTATTGAAAATAAGTTCTCAGCTTCTCTCAATTCTGACTCAGAACGTAAACATCAAGGACACTAACGACCGACAGCGCAGCGGTCAAAAGTGCAGTACCAGTCTTAAAAAGATATCGGATCACAACCAGTAGCACCTTGCAGTTGTACTGAACTATACATAAATAATAATTGGACGTATACATTTCAAAATTTTTTCAAATCTTAAAACGCAATTTTTCCCATGAAAACAACCTTATTTCAACTCCTGAAACAATGATTTACGTGCTCTTCAAATGTACCTACCAAGTATTGTCCACGTACTGACTTGTGGCTAGCTACTTAATATATTATCATTGAAGTTTTTTTTTGAAGTCTTTAGATCAAATCTTCTAAATATATAAAAGGAAAGGGTGACTAACTGACTGACTGTTGTAATACTCTAATCTGAAATTAATATATATTAGATCTAAGCCAAATAGCAAAAGATGGTTCAGTTACAAGTACCTACCCTTGTCGAGAAACAACTTATAATAATTGCCCATAACAATAAGTAAGGCGAAGACAGGTATAAGGGTCAAACAATACAATCATAAATAATTGAATAGCTACTTGATAACACTTAATTGTTCTGAACACGCAGAATCGTTGCATCTGTTTCACGTTCAGATAGATATCTGATTCAAAACCAATGCAATCTTTGTTGAATATAATAGAACAGAACGAGAATCTATATTCAAAATGGATGATATAAAAAGTAAATCGAAGGTAGATAAGTAAAATTGTTCGAAGGCACGATGCTATAGACTCACAAAGGGGAAGAGACTCAGCAAGGAAGGAAATCCTGATGTAAGCCAGACAAACACTAGGAGGAAGAAGGAACCTACTAGTTATAATATGTTTCTAAATATACGAAAATCTAGCTTTATATACCCGGTTTGTTTAGAAATCAGTCACTATAGTGATAAGACCGTCTTTGCACCTTAGCATTATTGTCTACTGACTCGAATCTATGTAATGTTTGTTTTTTTTTTTTGCAATGCCGTGTTTTGTTGCAATAAAGGTTTCTACTACATTTGGCGTTAAATAATGTTAGCTCGGTTTCATACTAACCTACAAAAGCATTGTTAATGAGAACATTCAATTTCAAAAATAAACAATATTTTCCACATGAATAAAACAATAAACGCTTCAAAGGATAAATGTTTCAAAGTTATCCATATGTATGAAAATAAATTTCCAAGTAGAGAACGAGAAAAATACTTTATAATTACAACCAATTTTCCGCAATGATGTAATGCATCGAGTATGCCGTCTGCGATACAATTGGCTTCTGTTATGAAAGCAATTATTTGATGCGTCTCTGATATCGTTATCTGTTACAAATTAAGTGAGAGCCACTGGCTGAAATGTAGGATTTACTTAAAATTCAACACTGCAGACGTGAGCCTCGATTTGGGGCTATTTAACTTTTGCATTAAATATTTAACCGCAACACCCAAACCGAAACAATCAATTTACTAAATTGTTTGGTTTATTTGGTAAAATTACAAATACAATAATGTTTACCGTAGTATTACGACGGTGCTTGTCTGTTTCGTATTTTCAACTTATCAATAAATAATGGACAGTAATTTCATGGATTGATTTGATTGATTTTCACGGTTTGCCATGGATAATGGTATTAATATTGTAATGTAAATAGTAAATCTGCTTAATATTAAAGCTCATTTCAAAAATATAACATCACGTGAGTTTTTTGAAATGTTGAGTGTTCAAAGACCTCTGCGAAAAATTCTAATAACAACTTACAACAATTCGATCAACAAATAACTGATCAAGTGCGTGTCAGAACAATGGTAGAAAAGTAATGCTAGGTACAGAATTTCCAACTAGAAACTAAAATTAAGAACTGATAATAATAATTTAAAAAAATATTTAAAAAAAACCGACTTCAAACGCCACTTAAAAGTATAAAATAATTTTAGTTTGTACACGTATGTTGAAGTCGGGCCAGCGTCGCGCATCGGTTTCATCGTTTCTATTTAGGCCCGTCCGTCTCACGGGCTAATTCAACAAGTATACCGGCCTAATAGTATTTACGATTTAATAATTTTAGTTTGTACACGTATATTGAAGTCGGACGGGCTTAAAATATAGAAACGATGATACGATTGTGCAACGCTGGCCCGACTTCAACATACGTGTACAAACTAAAATTATTTTATACTTTTAAGTGGCGTTTGAAGTCGGTTTTTTTTAAATATTTTTTTAAATTATTATTTTAAGCTTTTTAGTGTAACTTCATGGGACCAATTCACTAGACCATTTGTTTTGCTCCTTAAAAAAAGTATTGAAATATATTATTCCAAATAGAAATTTAGCATATGTATGTATGCTATGAAGTTTGCATGGTTAAAATCCTACACACACTCTGATCACGAGCGATTTGCTCTTATTCAATGAGGAGTTCCATCCTATATATCCGAAGATATTCATCAAATCTTCACCAAACTTAAATGGGACCAAACTGACGATATGCCCTTTTAAATAAAATAAAAATTATTGAAATCGGTTCAGATTTGACAGAGTTATAGAGTAACATCGTCAAAAATTCGGTTAAAAATTTTTATATTGAAATGCCGAATAGAAAAGCATTATGTATGTATGCTATGAAGAAAGCATAGTTAAAATCCGACACACACTCTGATCACGAGCGATTTGCTCTTATTCATTGAGGAGTTCCGTCCTCCATCTCCGAAGATGTTCGTCAGATCTTCACGAAATTTAAATGGGACCAACCTGACGATACGTCCTTTCAAATAAAAAAAAATTTATTAAAATCGGTTCAGATTTGACGGAGTTATGGAGTAACATCGCCAAAAAATAATAAAAATAAAAATAATAAAAAAAAAAAAAAAAAACATACGCGTCGAATTGAGAACCTCCTCTTTTTTTTGAAGTCGGTTAAAAAGTGGTATCTTAGATGGACGCAATTACGATTCAACCCACAAACCTTTGCCAAATTAAATAGATACATAATGTAAAGGAATAAAGTTAACTTTTCAATTGATAAGTTGTGTGTTTTGACTCTTTATTGCGTATCTAATTCCAGTAATACGTACGAAATATATTTTTTAAACTCTCTATATAAGATATCAATTGAAAGATCAAGCCAACATTCATTTGTTTACGCTCAGAGGGAACCCAAAACATCGTAAGGTGCAGTAATAATTAATGTAACCAGAGAATCTCATACTACTTTAATCAAAATTGTAAAGATATCTTGCTCTAACTAAATCAAAAGTAAAGTTCTAAAAATACACTAACGGTAAATTAGTGAATACTTCAAAATGTCCGTCATTGACTGCATAAGCGATTCTCGCGGCGTATCATAGGGTCTTAGAAAAACATCAACCGGTTTACTATCGGCACTGAATCATCGAGCTTTTGTCGAAGACGGACTGTGCACTTAAATAGGTAAGCACTGTGTGTGTGCAACTACTAACTAGCAACTGCCCTCGGTTTCGGTCACGTAGATGTTTGCATTTTTACGTCTTTTTCCTACTGCACTACTTTCTTAAAAAAATAAGTATGCACGTCGAGTCAGTTTTTTATGTCTACAAAGAATTGTTTAAGATAGTTTTCAGTGTTTACAATAATAATAATAATGAGATATATCGCTTATTATCGAAAATCACAAAATTGAGAAAGCAGACGAAGGACCACCATAATTAAAGGAAAATAATTGTGGAAGAGATTGAGACCCTACTGAGACCCACAAAGGGATTTAGTTTCATACGATAATGATGTTATCTTTAATTTTTAGAAATGCGAAACATTGTATTAATAAGAAAAAGTTAAATTGGATGGATTGTAGAAGTCGTAAGAAAACTAAAACCGGAATAGACCTTTAGTAATTTTTACTTTACTGAATATTTACCTGATAGTGAAAAATCGTTATGGCGGCTCTCTGAGTCCCGAATAAGGAAAGCACCATGCTCATTCTCTGGTAGAAGCAATTTCTTTTCAGCTTCGATCCGTTTAATTTTGCGGAAGTACCATCTGCAACAAGAACATAATATTATAGTAGTTGGCAGAGCATACATAGTCGAAAATTAACCTCAAGTCCCCGTCTGTATTAAGACAGATGAAATAAAATCGGGAGGACTATGCTATCGTTCAAATAATCATAAATAAGCTTAATCAGGTACAAACAGTAGATACGAGACTTAAATTTTATTTATTCAAATAAGTAAAGGAAAAGATGTTTAGAAAATGCGTTCGGAAATTTATTACTTAAGAAGACTCAAAGGAAAAATGGAATTGTGTTTATAGGTAGTGTTGTAAATATGTCAGCTTCTTGGGACCTCAACGTCCATCGGTTGAGCCATTTGTCCCGCCCACTTCAGCTTTGCGTACAAGTAATGGAAACTCAAAGAATAATAATATGTCAAGGCACTTCATTTACGATCTCGTGACAAATAATAAAACCATTGTAGGTATACAAGGGTATCCGTCTGATAACACCGTCCAGAAAGCAGGGCGACAGTGAGTCAACGCCAATGAATGAGTGTTTTGCATTCAATTGGCGTGAGCCCGCCGACGAGAGAACCTTTTGTATTAACGCTTTTAACATGGAAACAAGCTTGAGTGTATTATATAAAATTTCGTTCTTACTAGCTTTTGCTTATTGGCTGTAACTTGTAACAAGTATGTTCGTAAGAAATATTAGTGATGTAGAAAAAAAATTCAAATGGCAGTTTTTAAAACTAGTGGTTCGCCCCGAACTGAGACCTCGCGGTATCCCATAATTCCCAAAAGATAGTTTTAATTATATATTGTAATAATTAACTTTTAACATTAGACGCAATAAAAAATAATAATAGTTGACGCAAAACTGTTTTACTGATACAGCGCCATCTATTAGCATTATTGTGAAGCTATTAGCATTAAAAATTAAATAATTTCGTTTCTTTATAATATTTATCTAATTTTAGTATTTGTTGTTCAACTACAGGATATAACTGAATTTTCAACAAAGTTTCAGGTTCTAATATGCAATACTTTTTGACATATGGCTCAAATTAAATCTCCACTTAAAAGTTAAATAATTTCGTTTCTTTATAATATTTATCTAATTTTAGTATTTGTTGTTCAAGTACAGGATATAACTGAATTTTCAACCAAGTTTCACGTTCTAATATTCAGTAATTATTGACATATGGCTCAAATTAAAATCATCACTTTGAAAGCCCCCCATTTCGTCAATTTTAAGGGA
This sequence comes from Hipparchia sbordonii, assembly GCA_038048805.1. Taxonomy (NCBI): domain Eukaryota; kingdom Metazoa; phylum Arthropoda; class Insecta; order Lepidoptera; family Nymphalidae; genus Hipparchia; species Hipparchia sbordonii. The sequence goes on from CM076113.1 coordinate 5,380,676, forward strand.
AAAATTTAAAAAAATATATTTTTGTACTCTGATCAAAGTCGTCTTTAAAAAAATATATTGCAAGTCTATGTAACGCAACAACCAAAATTTTACTTCAAACACGCTTCTATGTGAGCCCCCCTGAAATAAAGCTTTTTATATTTTTTTATACAATGTTCGGCTGAAGGCCATCAGTTTACATATTATATTTAAATTTGAAGTAATTACGTTCAGTAATTCAGAAGTTATGGGGCTCTGACAGACATTTGGACGTACACACTTCTCTGTCCAGTACAGACAAGCGCCCTAGTTGACTCTGAGAACTCGCTTCGCTCGTTCAATTATAAACATATCTTGTTCATTAGTCGCTATTTTTCAGACGTAACTCAAAACGAGATAAAAGAAAATATATAATTACTTCTTTATAAAATTTCCGTATATTTCGGGTTCGCCGGACAGCGAATTTGTTTTCTACTTTTTAGAAATAATCAAACAAACAATGGTATGCCGTATTGCTTGGTATTCGGCGATGCAGACAAGGTCGTCTGGCTTCCAATGCTTAAACCGGTAGATAGCTTATTCGGAAATATTTCGAAAATAAAAATTATTACCTTAAATTAATACCTAACTTTAAAAAAAATTTAAGATAAACAGTAATACACCATGGGCAGTGGACACGTTTGTCTATAGAAACTGAGGTCAATACTATATCCAGGTTGATAGAGAATTCATAAACTCCGCACAGTAATTTTCAAAAGGCTTGAATGAACTCTGATTTGTTGACGCACGTGTACTAGCATGTGTCACAATGCCAGGTTTGAATTGCAAATTACTGATAACGAATAATATTGCTTCAAAGGATATTGTAAGGGAAGCGTCGTTTGCCTTTGTGTTCGTGTACCCAAAGATCACGTGCAGGAAAGGCATTGTTTGGCATATTTAATTTAATTAATAAAAACAATATAATTTTTTGAATTCTTCTTCTTCTTCTTAATCAACTGATAGACGTCCAATGCTAAATAAACAAAAGTATCTTGTATGGACTTCCACAAATAATATAATTTAAGTGGATAGTTATAATTATATAGGTAGAGAACTTGCTTCTAATGTTAAAGGAAAAGCTAATTCCTTAGAAAGAGGGAAACCTCTTAAATTGTAGGATTGTAGAAATACAATCCTACAATTTAATAGCCAAAATGAACCCGAATTTATAAAATTCAACCTAAAGACGTCAGTACAGCTATTTTTCTGTTTAAGATTGTGGCCAAAATTATTTAATATTTATTTGAATTCAATTAAAGTGTTGCAGTATAATACTAAGAATTCCGGCCAGACCTTGCAAACATAAATCTTTAAACTTTGATAGTTAAATATAAGAGGACGAAGTCGCGGGCAACCACTAGTCATTTATTATTTTTATCGTATTCAGGACAGCATGGTACGGACCGCGTGGTAATTATAATAATTATTATTCATTGGAATTACACAGAAGAAGCACGAATAAATAAAGTATAAACCTTTGGATTCTAATTAAGGAAACGGCTCAACGCCATAAGATGCTTATCACGATCGAGCATCTTGCGAAGACGTATTCCACTTTGTAAATTTACAAGTGAACGCCTTGTGGAACAGGAAAAGAAATGATTGCAGAACAGACATAAATAAAATCGAAAAAGTTTTCATATGCATCAAAATTACCTAGCACAAATAGTAAAATAACAAAGTCACTTACTTTAGCGAGACAAAATATTGATTAAAACACTCTTTTAACTAGCAATGTAAAAAAAAAGATCGCCATTTCATGCTCTATGAAAAGTACATCAGTTGAAAAGTAAACTCACAGACTACATTTTTATAAAATTTTCAAAAAATCGGAATTTTTTAGATTAAAAAAAGGATATATATAACAGTGTTGCAGCGACATCAGTGAATTCATATCGCTTACTTTTAGAATTTCTAAAAATTAATTATGTTATTTATGGTGAATGCAGATTTTAAAATAAATGGAAGCTGTCAAAACGTCTCTCATAAACGCATTCAATTTTAATTATCTTAAACAACAATGGATTAACTTTACAATTTACTGACAAACTTCGTCTTTATTCATGAATTTTAATGAATATTTTTTTTAACAAAAAAATGATTTCTCATGAATCGTGATGCCATACATTAAATACCACACAGAAGGGCTGTTCAGGCAGACTATGCTATATAGCAAAATTACATTACATATATATTATAATAGGTACGAAAATATCTTTAAGCAATCGTTTCGATTGCATTACATATTTAAACTGCTGACGCAGCAAGCTATTCTATAAAGAAGAACAGTATAGAGTACCTGACAGAGCACAGTAAAGCCAACTGTAGTTTTTGTGGCACAATCATGTATATATAAATTGTAAGATAAATAATAAACAAATAAAAAAAAAAAAAAGATTTTCCTGGTCGTATTTGGATAGTAAATATCTTAGAGGTAAATATGAATGAGAGGATAATAGCTGTAAATAGCAATGTCACAATAATAATAAAATGAAAAGGGTTTAGTGTTCTGCATTTATTATTTCAGCTTTATTACATACGGGTGAGACCTTGTCACGTGCTAAGGGCACGCTAAGGGTCACGCAGCGATTACTAGGAATGCCCGAGTGAAGGTCTGATCATGGAAAACGCAATCAGAATTGATTGATTCAAATCAACTGCAACCATCATCCTCATCATACATGGTTCGAGACATGAAAACATAAGTAATGTTGAAGGCAGGCAGTTCTTTTGATGTACCTTACGTACCCGAAGGGTAACCAACGGGATCCTATTACTAAGCCTCCGCTGTCCGTCCGTCCGTCTGTCTGTCAGCGGGCTGTATCTCATGATCCGTCCGATTTCAACTCTCTACCTATTGGTAGAGAGTTGAAATTTTCAGAATGTATATTTCTGTTGCCGCTATAACTACACATAATAGAAGTAAAATAAATTAAAAATGAAAGAGGATCTTATCCTAAGGATAAATCCTTCTAGAAACATGGGTTTTTTTTCGGCGCTTTTTGGTACGGAACCCTTCGTATGCGAGATTTTTTTCTACGACAAGAGAGCCCTTGAATACCATCTCACAAGATGGTAAGTGGATGGATGGTAAGGTGGTAGTGGGCTAACTTAGAAGGGGTATCGCAGTGCAAATAAAACTGGTAAGCCCAATTAAATATATTTACCTCTAATGGGTTAATCAAGCCGGACCGGTACTTCGCTTGGTCTTTGAAGGTAGGGTGGTGAGGGTGACTAGCCATGACCAAAGCCTCCCACCAAACATCATCAGACCTATTAATCGTACTTATATTATAAATGCGAAAGTGTGGATGGATGGATGTTTGTAACTTCATCACGTTTGAAGAAGTTACAACTAATCAGGTTTGACGTTGTTGACATTACTACAAAATTACATAGACAGATAATGTCCCGTGAAGACACATCCCGTGTTCGTCAAGTATAATATAACGATTATAATATTAAACACTTCAAAGTGCATCTAATTAAAACAAACCTATAACATGGCGCGGCCATACATAGTAAGTAGGTACATGTTAGATGACTCATTGTTTTGCATCGGAAAGCAATAGTTGTGGGGACAAAAAAATTAACCAAGTTTCTTCTATTTTGAATTGACTTAAAAAAAGGAAAAGGATCTCAATTCCGTCAAATCTGAATGGGTTTCAATATTTTTTTTTCATAAAGGACATATATTGTCAGGTGGGTCGCATTTTTTGCTGAAGATCTGATGATGGAGAACTCCTCAATGAATAAGAGAAAACTGCTCGCGATCAGAGAATATAGAAGCCACAGTAAAAAACTTAAAATAAAAAAAAATAATTTAAAAACCGACTTCAACCACCACTACAAATTTTAAAATAATTTTAGTTTAAAATACGTGTAATTTTGAAGTTGCGCTAGCGTCGCGCATCGATTTCATCGTTTCTATTTAGACCTGCCTGACTTCAATATTTGTGTACAAACATTAATTGTTTATTTTAAACGTTGTAGTGGCATTCGAAATCGGATTTTTGAAAAGAATTTATATTTACTTTTTTTACGTGTCTTGTAAGACCTTGTAGAATAACGCGGTTATTAAACTCGTAGCTCGATATTAAAGCAGTAGGGTTAGTCTAAGTTTTAATTCGATTGATTGTATAAGGATACGATAACATTAGCGTCAAAGTCAAATAAACCATAACTGCATTGAATTACAGCTCAATTTCGTGTATGTATTCGTATAGATACTTTTGCGTATACGATACGCTCCAAATTAAAATCGGTTTTACTGAATTTGTGACTTTAATTTAATAACATACAGTTAAGTTTCATTTTACTTTGACGCTAATGTCATCGAATTCTTATATGATCAATCGAATTAAAACTTGGACTAACCCTACAGAACGGAACAGTAACCTACGAAGCTGTTGCCGGACCGGGCGATAGAACGACCTTGACCCGGATACCGTGTAAGAGAAATCGTGAATATGCATTTTCGGTGAATAATAATGTTACAATGAGACTTTCAATGTCCTCTGCATGGCTTAATTTACATATGTATTTTAATTCCGACATTTATTATGCTCGTAAACATTTACGAGCAGTTTTCGATACGGTTGTCTTCTAACATACCACTTCCAATAAATTAATTAAAAAGATCATACATATTTTTTCACTTTTTCATATCAGCTAATTACTCCTACATTAAGAGCGACTGCAGACAATTTCACAACACAACACGAACACAATGATTGTGACAAATATGATCGACAATTTAGTTGGATAGGATATCCGGGCTACCATAAGTAACTATGCCTATTAGTATTATTACTCTGCGATTTAGTTGTCCAACTTGAAATTGTAAATCTGCGGGTACTCTGAGGCTTTTGTACACCTATTGAATTTTCTTTTTTAACTTTTATATTCAACTGGCAAAATGAATGAAAATGAAAATTAGAAGTGCTTATTGAGATTTTCATACGTAAATTTTCTTTCAAAAGATTACGTGCATAACAAAAAAATATCAGTCTTTCATACAGTATTCTAACATTTTTTTGTTAATTTTAATTAGCTTAAATTTGAGAACCTTATTAAAAAATCGTTAGTACAACGAACGATAAGGGAGAAAATCCAACGATAGTAACGACCAATCATTTTCCAAAGATAATATTTAATTGATCGAATGTTATCAAAGAGTTTGACCACAAATTAAAACAAAAGTCATTCAATAAGGCCAACAATATTTTAACAAGTTTCTAATACACGAAACTTATTTAAACAGGCGTATTGCCACTTGACATATTTATTCTACATGTTTCAAATCGAGATATTCGAAAGTTCAAACAGCAAATATGACTAGCATCATTTATTGCCTAGACTCACTAGAGAAATATTAACTGATAATATGGGCCGTCCGAGATTTTTTCCGGTTTCATTTTGGTGGTCCAAAGATTTTTTTTTTACATTCAACATAATCAAAAAAAATTATAAAATAGCGAACAAAGTTACATCATTTATTTTAAATTGCGTGTAATCACACAAATCAAAGTATTTCAGTAGCTGAAGAATATTTCAACATTCAACATGAATAGAAACTGGCGAATACTAACAACAGGTGATTAAATTTTATTATTATCAATTTAGTTAAAAACAAAAAAAGGCTTTTTAATGGTTCTCATAAATGTGTTTTTTTTTTTCTGCAATCATGTTAAAATAAAGACACTTAAAAAATCAATCATATATGATTGATTTTTATATGCACTTACTTATGTATACTATTTTTTTATTTGATATGATTGATACTTTGCATGCGGGTGTCAGAGCCTAAGTATATCGGAAATACCAATCAGTTATTAAAGTACATCAGTAAATGCGAGTACTTAGACTTAATTTGAACCTTACATTGAAGATAAACGCTGTGCTTTCCGCCACAATGAGAGAAATGAGAATTTTACAATGGCCTATCCTATGGGTGGATTGCCGATCATTGAACTCGTGCGTGCCGATGCTACCACGTTTTTTTGCTAAGCCAGTCTTGCCCGCTCCAGGTTACTCGCTAGATGGGTAATCTAATTATAGGACTCCCTATCCTAGTACTTGTCTCATTGCTAGTTTTTTTAGGGAAATCTAACTTGTCCTTAACGACCAAGGATATTATGTTTTAGTTTTAAACATTTTTTTCTGAATGCTCTAAATCTGCATTTTCTTTACCATACTGCTGCAAGTCATTAACGTTTCTTGTGAAACATTCAACAAAAAATTAAATTGCTTTAACTCTAAAATTGTATTACATATTGCTATTTATCTTGCCTTTTCGAAAGCTATTAATTGATTTCACCTAAATAAGTTTTTCGTGGAGCCAAGGAGAAGAAAAATTAAAAGACGTAGCCTGTAACGTGTCTATCATATTGTTCATTGAAATAAAAAAGGTAGTTAATATTACGATAGAATTAAAACGTACGTATGTCACATGCCACAAACCGTGTAAATGTAAAAAAATGGCAAAGAGGAAGTTCGCGTGGAATTGATTAATCAGTCTCCCATTATCTATACAAACTAGTGTGTGCAATTGATTGATAGGAAAATATGAAGACAATGGGTATTTAATCGTCTCAAAGCCGTCAACTATGTAGCTCCCTACTCTAATAGTATAATTATTATTGTATTGATAGAGGTATTTTATTCAAGCACGTTAATACGTTAATAACTCTGAAATACTTGCTATTGAACTAAAGTAGTTACATAATAGTGTTTACGATAAATTAGTCGAAGAAACTTTTCTGAAAAAGTAATATCTTTCTTAAACGGTGGATAAAAATTTAGAGTAGTAGTAGTAGTAGTAGTAGTAGTAGTAGTAGTAGTAGTAGGTACTTTGCTTACGTTTGGATATAACTGATTCGAATTTTTATTTAGTGCAGAAAATCTTTGCCAAAATAAGAGGTACGCATAGAGCTAAAAACCCCAATAAACATAATAAAATGAACGGTATTTTCACAAACAATATAGGTTCGTCCGTTACTTATTCACAGAAGTGACAGATAAGGATAACAGTCATACGTATCAAGACATAGTATGAATTTTCAATAGGATTTTACGACTAAGCTACCTGAAAAATAAAGTAGCTGTAGTAGGTATTTCGCTTTTATTCGCCAATCAATATTTACAATAGATATATAAATAGGAGAGACTCGTTAAAAATGTAATTTGGCTATTGGCAATCTAGAAGCGTAAAAAAAGCACTTAGCAAATTGACGACAATGAGTCGTTAACTGTTAGTGCCATTTGTTGATCGAAAAAGGGCATGTTGATGCGGAACGCAAAAGCATGATCGAAGAGTACTGCAAAAATATAAGAATCATCGTGATACATGTAACTCTTTGTTATAAGGCAAACGGAGTAGCCATAATATTTCTAGAAAAAAAAAGACAATGCACATTGTAGTATTAGTTAATAATAACGAAGTAGTATCAATGTTTATTTGAATCGATGTATCGACTCTTATGAAATGCTCGAAATTAGTTGGTATTTTATGAAAACATCCGCGTATAGTAATGATTATTATTATCGACGAAGTTTAACAGCACCACGCGTCCGTCGAAACAGCACGCATAAAAAGCAAAAACAAATCGTAAAACCTGTTGCATTGTTCTTCGCAAGAGATCTCCAGCGTACTTCGCGTCGTCGTGATTCAGGCAAATCATTTTCTAACACGAGTGTCTCATATTTTTACAATGTATCATCAAAATATTGATGATAAGATGAAAATAAAAAACTATTAAATAACAATAAACGTGGTTAAATTACGGTTGAGGCGGCATTCAAATGAATCTAGTAAGCGATAATAAGTAAGAACCGACAACACATAATATATTACCACTAGAAAGCCAGATTTCGACTTCACTAAAAAACCTAATTCAACATTACAGAGCTCAGAGACGTCACGAAGCGTTACCAAAATCACAGATAGCGTTAGACAGAGTGAAAGTGATGCAAAAGCAATTAATGTTATTAGACAATGTTGATGTTTTGCGCCTGTTGAGTGATAAAAAAAGGACGAAATCTATTTACTTTCTATTCCAGATGCGTTTTCTTTCAGTTTCGAATAAAAAGTTCGTATTCATGGTTTGTAGCACAAATTACTTTTGCCAGCCTCATGGCATTACGAAATATCACCTCTTTTAGTAATAACATAGTATTTTGTGTATTTTCTTTATTAAACAACACACGTTTATATTAATATACTATTGTATTCCACACACCACACTTTCAATTAATATTTTCGATGGTTACATTGTATTTCATTGAGACGTAACGTGAAAATGATATTTTTTTAATTTATTATCAAATATAAACTGATAATGGTATCAGTTTTATCATACACTATCATAATATAATCTGTTGGAATACAGAAATGTTATTAATACACGAAATTAATGTGCGTGTTTTGTTATTAAGAGAATCAAGTATATTTAATTAATTTCAAACTACACTACAATAAAATGTATTAATAACACTTTATATATAAAGAGTGTGTTAAAATAACGTTATTAATTTTATTAGTGTTGTGGCGCACTTAAGTTATTAAGCGCAGTTTTAGCGTAAATTCATAATTTAATTGCATTTTCGGAATATGATAAAGGTAAATAAGTTAGTTTGATTGACGTTTCAATATCAAAAGTTGTTGCCTCAGTTCTGTAAACAAATATTTTCATGTGAATGCGTGCGTTTGTTGCAAAATCTGCCAATATGCATTTAGCACAATGGCCATGTTGACGATTGGCAGGCATAACAAAAGCGTTTTTCGAATAAGAAACATTGATCAACATTAAAACAATTGGTAAACATAACACAAAAAGTCCGAAGTGACCTATAAAATTTTATTATTCGTTGTGAAATGAATAATTATAATTTTTAACTAAATGTAATATATCCAAAGATTTTGACATTGACGTTGTCCATGAACTGAACATCAAAACTTCGTAGGTTCAAGGTTATTATGCGCATATAACTAAGGATCCTGCACTAATGTTGCAACTCTAAACTAAAAATAAAAACATTATTCCAAACACTGTTGCTTCAAAAAGTGCCCGTAAGTGGTATTTGGTTCTGTTTATTTATAAAACGAGTTTAATTGCTTGTTGCAACTGAACATACTGATTAAAGCGTATTAAAAACGAAATTTTTCCAATTTCATATTTTATCTGAACGTATAAAATGTCTGTACTTATGAAATATTTGACATTTGAGGAGTTTTTTCTTCATATCGTTATTTAAAGTGCCAACAATTTGATAGTCGTAGGAATAGAAGAAATAATATTATTGAGCAACCAGAGTAACCCTCAAGGCTGAAGGGTGAAACCGATACCGACACGTCCGTATAGTTTGCCTCACCGCCGCTACTTTCCGCGCTCTCTAGCGGTTGGGATGTCCAACGATATTTATAGCTTACCGCTGTTTACGTTGTTATCCGCAAAATGACTTTGAGGTTTGCATTTTATATAATTATTTATTTTTCCCACTATCCCATCATTCAAAAAACATTGAGAATGTGCGTAACAGTTCTAGGATCGCAGTTCCTGAAAATTATAAAATTATGCAAAGGAAGCGCACTTTAAAATTGAATCACGAACGATAGGTGCGAACAAAATTCAAATCACAGTCACTTCCGATCGGCTGGCTACAGATTTCGTGAGCGTCACCTTCGTAGGTTACTTCCTGAGCGGACTTCCATTAGTCTTGCTACTGAGAGGAAGATTGCTGTAGGAGCAGCGACCGACCGCGCTAACGTAGCCTTGGACGCGAGCTCCCTGCATTCTAATCGACCGGCCTTGCGGAAGCGCGTGCGCCGGACAGCTCTCGTAACATGCACTTCTTGACCGGCGTATTATCAAAAGATCCGACCACCGATCGATCAGACACAGCTACACGTAACTATTACAAACAACTAGGTGATGCTAAAAAGCAAAACTGGATGCTAAACTGTAAAGTAAACAAGGGCCTTGTACCGTTAATTTACAAAAGCCGTTTTACCTGGTCGTAATTAAAAGAAAAATCGACAGCGATTAAATAAAATTCTAGAGAACTTCACGATCAGAAAAGCATAAGGACTTAATCGGGAACTTATTAGGAATTAAAGTTTTAAAATAGCAGTGTATTACATTTCCACTGACCAAAAAAATATATATAACCCGTTCAGTATGTTATGTTTAAGTTAAATAGAGCGAGGTGGTCAATGATGTTGGTGTGGATACGCATCAGCACCTCTTAACTATTTTGGCAATGTTATTCGTTTATGTATACTACTATAAAATTATTGAACTACTAGCTGATAAATAAAAAACATAATATCTCTAAGCTTTACGGCAAAGTTAGTTCGGCTAGCTGTGAAAATCTAACAGACGGAGTTACTTTTGCATTTATATATTTATTTAAGTATGGATTTACTTACGGCATAGTGTTAAGCTTCATGTATGTATCGAGTGGCAGAGGTTCCATACTCTTAGAATTTTCGTTTGCTCCCGAGGGTCGTCGAGCTGTGCGTATCCAGCTACCCCTTTGTCTTCGGAAGCCTTTGTCATTTTTTAATAACTGAATATGCCTTTTAACAATGTCATGCCATTTCCATTTTACTGTCGCTGGTGAATCACTAGCTGCATCCTCTTTGCAAATTTGCAAGCCGTCGCTAAACCTTCGCATATTTTGTAAATAAATTTCATTTGATTTCGGGGGAAGGCTTCTTCTTCGTTCTTCGTGAATTATGCACGATTCCTGAGAATTCTGTTCGGCTATCCATTTTGAAATAAAATCATTTTTATCACAGACTTGCGTAATAACTGGCTCTTCTTTGGGATGTGGTGGTATCCAATCCAAGCTTACCCATTGACTAGATTTCGGTTTAGATTTAAAAATTACGTCTATTTCATCATCACAGTCCGACGAGCCAATCGAACAAACAGAGGTCTTTTTTCTTCGAAATCGCGACCGAACTATCGGTTTACAAGATGTAAATGACTCGGTATTCGTCACGAAATCAGTGGCATCTTCTTTTCTTACATCCTGTAAACTCTTAAGAGTACTATTTATAGTCTCTATGTTGGCATAAGAGTTTTCGGAGCAAGAAGAGTCAACACTAAATCTACCTCTTTGTATCGGCTTAGCTCTAGGTGTTACATTTGAGCTACAATTATTTTCGTTTAACCCACAACCTATGTCACGTTCGGTAGTCAAGGATATTTTCCTTTCATTTGATTTTTCATTTTCCATTTCTATTATTTTAGCCATACTAGGAAAATTATTTTCCTTAGCAGGTTCTATTAATTTAGATGAATTTTCAGATAGAGTTTCCCCTTCAATAATTTCTTTGTTGTTTGTAGGAGTAGGTATAGAATTATCTTCATTAAATTCTATGATTCTAGTAATTTTTTGAGGCATTTCTTCGTCTATTGTCACAGGTGAAGAAAATTTATCGTTTTCAAATTCTATTATCCTAGTTATCCTTTGTGAAGGTTCTTTTTCGGTTTCATTCATAGTTTCTGAATTAAAATCGTCTAATTCGATAATTCTCGTTATTCTTTGGGAGAAACTGTCTTTTTCGGCCCCCTGTTCGTATTTCGGATTTTTGGTTTTACTTATACAAAATTGACTATCTAATTCGGGAAATTTCGTGGTAAATGGACTGGAGTTTTCTTCTAAGGAATTGTGCCGGCTTTTTGCTTTTTGTAGTGCACTTTCAGAAAGGAAAACACAAGGAACCTCCACCTGCATGGACATCTTGCGACGTCGAGTCGTGTTTTCCTTTTCTTTATTAATGTCATTTTCTAAACTTTCGGCCACCGCTGTAGGAGGTAAAATAATCGGTGTTCCAGCTACCATACGCAAAAAGTCTGTAACAGCAGCTATATGGGCTCCAGTGACAGCCCCTTGTAATTTAACACCGGATACTTGGTGAGGTACTAACTGATTATCACGCATACACCAAACAACGGGCAGAGCCCCTTCCGACACCATCGTCGTGTTCCAAGTTAAAGAGATTAAAACACTAAATACTAATTCAATAACAGTTCGATAAACTATCACAATGGTACTCAAAATCACTGGTTACATTTACGGGCTACGGTCTTTCATAAAACAAAAACAATAAGAAACTTCATACACGTAAGTGTGACGTCTATGAGGCGACATAGCGCGAACGCGGCGAGTGCAAGCGTTGCGGAGCGCGGCTAGCGTACGCGTCCGGGCGCGGCGGAGGTCGCGAGAGATAAGGCGGTGAGAGTCGCACGCGCATAGGCGCCGTCCGCGCCGCCCCGCCGCACCAGCGAGCCATCTCTTATGATCATACATCAATTTTTATCCAATGCACTCCGGTAAATTATATAAGTAACGGTATAAATGACCCATTTAAGCTCTTTGAAGTAATTACCATAGGAATTCCTCATTTTCATAGCCTATAGAAGGGCAATGAAGCAATTTTCATTAATTTATAACACTGCACAGTTTTAATGTTACTGCAGTACTTACTTAGTTTTATTTTCAAACAGTATTATGAAATTCTATGCATATTAAACAGTTAAAAGCACTAGAGTGTCATTACTTTTATTTTCATGAAAGACCACTTTACTAACGATACATAAAATGAAATCTACAGACATTCCTAAGCCAACCATTTCAATATTATACAAATGGTAACACGATCACTAGAAAATTAACAATGTTACGATTTCCACAAATTTCATTATTAGCATAAAATATGCAGGCATACCAATTCAAGATTCGCGTTACTGACGCAACGGCTGCGAACTGAAATTAGTAAAACATTCGTCTACCGTGGACATCGTTTATTGTAACGATTAACGAACATTTACATTCATTGCCAGCGATCACTCATTACAATTCATTGCTTTAAATCTATGAAATACATATTTGAAAAAGTCCACATGTTCCGTTGGGCCGTAAGTTATCCTACCTCATCTCCGGTCATCCTGTCAAGTACTGTTACACCGCATTGTAATGGCCCTATTGGTGGTGTGCCACTCTTGAACGTCGATGTGCAAGATATAGTACCTTGTCTTTGTGTCATTGTGAAATAGATAGAGCAGTTTATCAAGTGATACCAGAAGCTCTATATAGCTACCTTAACAACCACCTTAGTCGTAAATAATTCTATTTATTTCCTGCATACCTACTTCAAAAAGGTTTTTTGACGACCTCCCAAGCGTATGGTGGCGCGCGGGTCTTATAAGTGAGAGGTTTCGACTTCAATTCTCAGCAGGGGTAAGTAGGATTTTACAATATCTGAATCGTCTAGTTAGAGGCTTTGACCGTGGCTAGTTACCACCCCACTGTCAAAGACGTGCCGTCAATCGGTATGGTTTTAATATACTCTTTCAATTAAGCCCGATGCCATCTTAGACTGCATCGTGACTTTCTATCAGATGAGATCGCAGTCAAGGGTTATCTTGTCATTGAATACAAAAAAGGTCTACTACTCTACTCAGGTCGCTTGACTGCAAGCAGGTGAGATCGCAGTTAAGCGCTAGTTTCTATATTTACTTTTTTTAAAAAGGTCAAGTCTCTGTGCCAACAGCTCGGACAGCAGATTTGGCTGAGAAGATAAGGATACCTATCTGATATTTCATGAATTTTAATAGCCATTAACAAAATAATAATTCTGACGCGTCCGTAGCCTCGAGGGTTAAAAGTCAATGTCAATCAAAATCTTCAAATCCATCGACACAAAAAGTTTCAATAGTCAGGGAATACGTTCATTGTGACGGGCTCATAATAAATTAGCAGTTAAACTTGAAGGAGGCAATGTATAAGCTAAACGCAATTACATGCGCAAATGCCAATCAACAGTTAGTATCGGCGCCGGCGCATTTTGTGATGCGCCACCCGTATCTAGGACAGACAAATCAGGTATTAATTATCCACACAGCGACTAATCAACCTTTGTGTAGGTCAACGACAAGGAATGTCATCTCTGTATATGCCATTATTACCTGAAGTTAGTAGTTATTATTTGACTAATGCGCGTTCTCACTAACCATTCCTCTCGAACATCTGTATGCAGGAGTCTCATAACAGTCTTGACATAGGTAGCTCCTAAATATCTACAACCCTTTTCATAATGTTATTTTCATATAATAGACATTCCTTAAAGGTTGTTTTTTTTTTTTTTTTGAAAAGAATATCAGCCAAGCTGAACTTGACTGATGTTCTCCTTTCCCATCCAAATAAGTGAAAACTTGTGTTAGGAGTGGTTACGACAATAGTGCAATGGGTGGGATTCGAACCTGCGACTTTTCAGTTTTCAGTCCGCACCTTTAACCATTGGGCTATTGAGGTCTAAAATTCAAAATTTATTGTTGTTGAAATCTTAATTTTCTGTAAGAATTTCTTCCATAATCTGTTAATGAAAATTACACCCCATCCAAGATCCAGTACTTTCTACTTACTTATTTGAAAAATTATGTTACTCATGTTCATAGAAATGTTGTCTCATTTCATTAAGCTACTAAACCATAGAAGTAAGCTAATTGGGGAAAACCGCGCGCGAATATTACAGAACGCTTTCGTAATAGCGTAAGATAGACTAATGTGAGTTTAACTTAAGGACTGTAACAACAAATAAGTAAATAAATTAAAGGGGAATTACTCTTCCAATACAATTAGGCTGTTACATGGAAATGCTAATATAGTGAGCTGGATTCCAAAGGGCCAGCCTTTGGAATCTGCCTTTGTACAATATAATCACATTTCGACGTAAGACTAAAGCTTAGCTCATAGTGAAGGGACGTAGGTATTAGGTAGGTATATAAAAAGGTCAAGTTCACTAACATAATGGGTGACAAGCAGTTAGGATTAAAGCAAGCACTGAGCAACGGAATATAATGCGTAATATTATTGACGTCGTTGCATATGAGTGCTAACAAGATCCGAGCGAGCGGCTTCGAAGAACAGCTTTCTGTTTAGCGGAATTTTGGTAAGACCCGGCCACAGGAAAAATGTCTCAAGTGTCAATTCTCGTTAATATACAAGATTAAAGACAGCAGCCGAAGCAGTGGCCTGAAGAGGCACAAAATAGGGAGTTGAGGAGACAGTCGTTTAGATTAAAAGAATTAGTAGAGCTTATGTATGCTCCTAGTTGAACTAAATCGTTATTTTGCAGTAAGTCAACAGGGCAAGATAACTCTGTTCACTGTTTAACGAGTATTTTTGAAATGTAATATTAACTGTGCAAAAACTTAAGATGAGCGTGTTATACTGTGGTTGCTAACTTGCTACGTGTATCACATACAGTTTTCCCTCTTAAATGTTTTCAGGAACACCTGCCAAGAAAAATTTCTCTCGAACTTGACATTGGTTTGAATTTCAGCCCACTCATTGACCAAAATAAATGTAGGCTACATTTACAATCGTTAAATAAGTGTATGTTTTATGACTGGTTTGTTTCTGTATAAAGTAACTCGGCTGCGTATATTGATTTATTCTTTATTGTTGAAATGCCAAAATTATCTGATTTACCTGCGAAAATCCGAATATCCAAAGCTTTTTAGGTCATTATGATAAAGCTTTAAAGGCACTGTGACAGCTTGACAGAGATACATCGGAAGCAATTTCGATCGTTATCGATGCATGAATCCAAAATGACTCCGTTTCACTTGTTAATTAATTATATTATGATTATCTCTGATTACCTAGAATCCGTTTGATTTCGAAACAAACAAAATTGTGAAATGCGATTAAAAATGACTCAATTTTGTTTAAAGTGTGAAATCTCACAAATCCAACCTCGCTTCTAGGTCAAGTTCTCAACTAGTTTCTTATATTGAAAATTGGAATTTTCGTTGTCAATGACCGTGTACGAAGTTTTCATGGACAATCATCCACAAGCAAAACATTTGGATTAGGTAACCGTTGATTTTTAAACATTTCACAACCTGCTTTCCGAACCTCTGCTGAAATCTGCTTTTGTTAGTCTTAATTATTTGTCATCATATTAATCCTATTTAATATTATAAACGCGAAAGTTTGTATGTTTGTTACTCAATCATGTCGCAACGACTGAACCAATTTGGCTGAAATTTGGTACAGAGATAGTCTGGAATAACACATCCCGGGAAATAAGAGAGTCCCCGCGGGAATAAAAAACCTTAATCAACGCGAACGAAGTCGCGGGTATCGGCTAGTCTAGTTTCTCGTAAATATTAAGCCACAGGCTGGCCCAGGTACATGAAATAAATCATTTTGAATTTTTCAAACTTTGTTAGAGTTTATATGAATGGGAAAAGTGTGTAGGTATTGCTACTGAAACTAAACAAAGGTAGGACTCCATTTTTTGGTACGGAACCCTTCGTATGCGAGTCTGACTCGCATTTGACCAGTTATTGTTTATGTAGAGTGTAAGACGTTCCGACAACCTTGCTTGTAGGTCAAGTTCTTCACTAGTTCCTTTACATTGATTCTAAATTAGACTTTTCGTTGTCAATGACCGTGTACAAAAATTTCCATGGACAATCGGATACTATCCACAAATAAGATAATTGGTTTAATTAACTGTTGATTTTGAACATTTCTCAAACTGGCAATGTTTGTATGAGAAAAATTAGGTAGGTATCGCTACTTAAACTACATAAAGGTTTAATCAGATATGCACATTATTGCTTACTTGATTGATAAATTGGATGCGAGGTACTCAAAAAATTACTATTTTTTAACCTAAAATTTTTTGAATGCAATTCTTTCTGTTGATTTTCGATATAAACTTTTAGAGTTTAAAAATGATCACGTAATTTAAATGTTTTGGTCACGTAATTTAAATGTTTTGATCACGTAATTTAAATGTTTTGCAACGATTAGAGAACGACACTGGCTCAGACTCTTGTCGTACCCAGTGATATAAAATTGCAAGCTCAGTTGTACTAACTTGCTGAGCTAAACTAAACGCTAATATTTTAAAGTAACGCTTCTTCTTGCTTGAAGTGAAATAGGCGTTAGACAGTAATTATTATAATAATTATTATAATATATTATTATTTTGATATTCTAGGCATTAAGTAATTATTGTAATTACTTAATGCCTAGAATATCAGTTATGTTTGAACATTTTTAGTCACGACCTTTGTATTCTTGTTAGATTTACGTCAAGCATCCTTTTTAAATAAATAATTAAATACACAGATTCTGCGAATATTTTTGACAAGGTCCTACGAAATGTTCTGACAGTAAACAAACAGGCGGGTAAATTCCCAAAAGTTAGCATAAGGAAAATGCCTTATAAAAAAATGTGAATTGCTTGTGAATTGTGATTTGTGATCAAAGAAAGTGAAGCTTTTAAAACCGATGAATGATTTTTCATTTGATACACCGAACTATGTAGATAAATAGAGAATTTCATAGGTTCAGCGCATATTTTTGAAAGTTAAATGCAATAAAATCAATAAATTATATATAAGCACAGACGATTTCTTGAAACAGCATAAAATTGTAGTTAAGTATTGTATTCACGGGAAATTTTCCTGAACTTGAAAATACATCGGCCTTCAAAGAATTCGTAAGCATATTGACTAGTCCAGTCGACAGGGTGAAAAAGCCCAAGTAGCACAGATAGCTGTATAAATACTCACTTTTAGACCTATTTGAAACTCTATGCGTATTAAGACTCTTTTAAGAGTACACTGGTGATCCTACAGCTGCATAATAGTTGTCAGTGATATTTAAACAGCTTAGGCTGAATAAGGTCTGTTTAGTGGATAAAATTACGCCAAATGCTGTATAAGAGGTATTTGTGAACTCTTATTACACTGACTTATTAAGGGGGCACGTGTGAACTATTATGAAGTTAATAGCTATTTAATGGATGATATGTGACCCACATTACAGCTTAACATGAATCCACCATTTTATTGTATAACCTCATAACCTATATAAATATACTGATTCATTTTTCAACTTTTATGATGTTTTGTGTATGAATTAGGAATGGAATGCATTAGTTTTTACTTCTCGATATCATAATAACAACTTTTTATCTTATAATTCTTTTCAAAGCACTAAAAATTGTTTATTCAAGTTTTCATCACGGCTTATTTATATCACGAAACTAATTAAAAACCGAATATTTTCGTGGCGCACTAAAATTTTCTTAGGTAATATATATGTATAATGTCAGTAAAATTACATTCCCAATCATTTTTCTTTTATAAATATGAAAACAATGCACTTAACTTTGAATATATAACCACACGTATTCAATCAAATTCAATTCACTCCACGAAGTATATTAATTTGCTAGATTTGTATTATCTATGGTTTGCTACTTCACTTTTACGTCACGTGACATATTTGCTGAATAAAGAGTAACTTGTAATCTTTTACTCAACTTAAGGCTGTATAATTTGTGCCCATTTAAGAGGTATAAGAGCTGTATACGGCCGTATACAGCCCTTATGCAGCTTTTTTATACAGCTTTAAGCGTGATGGGAATTCGTTATTCAGCTGCTAAGCAGCCTTCGTGTGCTACTTGGGAGCGAGGTTTGGTGGAAAAAGGTCGGAAGTTAATGAAACTTTGGGATGTTGTTCAGGGATGGTTAATTGACATTTTCCCAAGTTTTTGACCTCGAGGACTAAGGCAACGATACTGCGTAGTTAGCCTTTAAAGGCTTACCTCCACCTCGTCCAGTATAGCGCTTCTAAGCGTTATAATTCGACGCCTATTGAATATTCTTCCGCTAAAACAATTTCTAGTGGAAACAATTTTGACAGGCAGTGGTAAGGCTAACGTATTAATGACTCTTGATCGGTCAGCGCATATTCATGTCGGCGGTGCGCTGTGCTAGCACAGTAATTTCGTGGAAACCGCCAACGCCGCGACGTTGGCGCCAGGAGTTGGCGCCCGAGCGGTCGATTCACGACGCTCACCTTTTTTTCTCTTCATATAATAACGCTTCACATTCAATTAATACGGCTCCGTCGTGTATGGATTAATGATGTTACCGTAAGCTTGTATCAATTAAAACATTTCTATATTTCTTTCTTTTGCAAGGGGATGTTTGTTTTCTTAGCGGTTAGTGCGCCATCCTTGACGGAACCTAGTATTATTTGAAACATTGTAGTAATTGGGCCCTTTTTGAAGCCTTTAATCTTGCAGATATTCACTTTATTCTCCAATTATAACTCTTTTAACGTCAGGAACAATGCTAATGCTAAAGTTAAAATTCGTCAGTAGCCAGTACGATTAGTTACCTACTCTTTACTACCTACTCTTTAACCTATTATAGATTAAAGCGAAATGCATCTGGCCTTGAGAAAAATTGGGATTTTCAAACTGGTGTATGGATATATTACATAATATTTATCTACTCCATAACGATTAGGCAATTTATTCTTACATAGTTATCACATTTATATTTAGTCAATTACTGTATACCTACTTTATTGCTGTTAGGTGTAATTAAAGACACGACCATTTGATATACAAAGTAACACATCCAGCGCATCAAGGAATTTAGCGAGCTAATAAAGTCTTAGCAAATATTTAGCGAATACATTACAAACGGTGGATTACATAATTTGGATCTTGTTAGACCACTCTGTAACGGATGATCGGCGACGATTTTATTTTGTTCATTCATAATATTCAAACTTATGCAAACCAATCTACATATATATATAATTCAAAGTCCTGACTGACTGACTGAGATATCAACGCACAGCCTAAACTACTAAAGTTAGACACTTGAAATTTTTACAGTTGGTTCCTTTTATGATGTAGGCGCACACTAAGAAAGGATTATTGGAAATTCCACCCCTAAGGGGTTTAAATAGAGGATGGAAGTTTATATGAAACTCCGTCATTTTTCAAGCTGTTTCCATTAAAGTTGGTATTTGAGCTTTCAGTTAAAAATAAAGAAGTACGTGTGTCAGTTTTTGAAAATTCCACCCCAAAATCTAATTCCACGCGGACGAAGTCGCGGCGGCAAAAGCTAGTGAAGTATAAATTGATTCGCGTGCTAGAGTTCCGTTTTCTGTACATGGATCATTTATAGATATTTAAAACTATGTTATGCAATCTCAGATACATTCGGTGTTTCATAAAAATAGATAAAAATATTGATTTAATTACGAAAAGTACTGTACCGGAAGAAAATGCAGTCTGTCTTTAGTTTATCAATAGTGTTGCGTTATGATTATTTCATATTCTCTATAGTAACTTACTAACACGTTGAAGATCTTTGTAAGCTACTTGGTACGGACGATGTCCGCGACTTCGTCCGCGTTGATTAACTAATTTTCCTACTAGTATCAGCTAGTAGCAATAGTGCCCTATATAGGGTTGGTATATGTTCACCAACATACTAAAGATTTCGTTCTGCCACGGAAACTCATACAATCAAACAGCCACTAAGACAGAAGGAGCATTGTAAACAAATACACATTATCACTTTTTCATTTTCGCGTTCTTGGTAATGCAACGGAGTAAATCGAATTTGCACTTTCTCTAAAGTTATTACTATCGGAGGGAATGACTCAAAACCTTTTTATATGACGTATAAAAACATTGGGCGGTATAAATAATATACAGTTATTATTATTGCCCCAAGTATTAATAATAATTATTATCGACTATTAAAAGCAAAACTTTACTCAGATCATAAACTCTAACATACTTGGTTTAGCTCGTTTTCGTGTTTAGGGTTTTCCACGCATAAGTTAATGACAAGATAAGGTAAATTAATAATAATAAATAAGTATAAATTTGCATCAAGATTTTACGAACCTGCAATATGAAGATTATTTTGTTTTATTGAGTGAAACTTTTCCTATTTATTCCTATCTAATTAAATAGCTGATTTCATCTCAACTCTCAGATCGATGCATTCATTAGTTGACCTGTCTTTAGACGACAAAAGTGAAATTTCAGATTTATTTAAGACTAGATGATGCCCGCGATCTTAATCCGCGTGGATTTTTTTTATTTTAATCCCGTGAGAACTCTTGGATTTTCCGGGATAAAAAATAGCCTATGTCACTCTGCGGGTCCTCAAATAGGTACAATTTAATTTAGTTCAATATTCTTTTAAAATATCAAGCCAACTTGAAACTCTACAAAACCTCTACGTAAACCTCTCACTTGAGACATTCGCTTGTCGCGAGCTTAGGTCGATCCTCACCATTTAGATAGTCCCCAACAAAGCCCTTCGAAATCATCGGCCCGCTATGGATTCCAATAAACTCGCGAATTGGAAATTATTAGCAAGGTAATGTGCAATTTAATTTGCCTGTCGTAACGTTCTCGAAGTACGTCAATCCGCAGATTACGGTTTAAGAGTGTTATAGACGCGAGCGTAGAAAGTTGCGGCGCGACTGGTCGGCGCCTGCGTGTGTCCTGCGATCCGCATTCTCCAGGCTGAAGCTTTAAAACACGACTAAAAAGCACAAAATGTCTCCACTGAACCAGAGATTATTCAAAGAAGAATAGATGGCTAACGTCATACGTAACGAACGAACGAAGCTAGCTTAAATCTAACTTTCTCCAGGCTACATCTTTAAAATACGATGAAAAAGCACCAAATCCCTTCACTGAACCAGAGATTAGTCAAAGAAGAATAGACGGTTAACGTATACGTAACGAGCGAACGAAGGTCGCGTAAATCTTCTCCAGGCGCAAGCTTTAAAACGTGACTAAAAAGCACAAAATGTCTCCACTGAACCAGAGATTATTCAAAGAAGAATAGATGGCTAACGTCATACGTAACGAACGAACGAAGCTAGCTTAAATCTAACTTTCTCCAGGCTACATCTTTAAAATACGATAAAAAAACACCAAATCCCTTCACTGAACCAGAGATTAGTCAAAGAAGAATAGACGGTTAACGTATACGTAACGAGCGAACGAAGGTCGCGTAAATCTTCTCCAGGCGCAAGCTTTAAAACGCGACTAAAAGCACAAAATGTCTCCACTGATCCAGAGATTAGTCAAAGAAGTATAGACAGCTAACGACAACGTCATACAGAAAGAACGAACGAAGCACGCGTAAATCTAGCATCCTCCAGGATAAAGCTTTAAAATACGATGAAAAAGCACAAAATGTCTCCACTGAATCAGAGATTAGTCAAAGAAGAAGAGACGGCTAACGTCATACATAACGAACAAACGAAGCTCGCGTAGCATTCTTTAGGCTAAAGCTTTAAAATACGATGAAATAGCACCAAGTGTCTCCACTGAACCAGAGATTAGTCAAAGAATAGACAGCTAACGTCATACATTAGAACGATGCTCGCGTAAATCTTTTTATATGACTTCCAGATGTTACGCCATTCATCGGAATACAATACAACTACACGAAGAAACACTAAAAATATGAAAATTTTATAAATTAATAAAATTATAATATTATTTATAAAATTATATGTAACTATGACAAAAAAGAACAAAAAAAAAAAACAAACCAGAAAAAAAAAACGTAATTTCATCGATTTTTTACAATTAAATATACCAAACTTGCAAGTTTAGTAACGCCATCTACGATCGCTTTTAATGTAATTTGATTTATACAAAGAGTTGGCAATCTACTTCTTCATACTAATCTCTGACTAAACTAAACAATGTATATCTTGCTAGAGCCTTTAGAAGATAGAGAAAATAGACAATTATTGAACACAACCAAGGCTATCCGTTCTAAGAATAAAACGCTAATGAATAGTTTGTTGCACCCAAACGCTTCATAAAATAGGCTATAGAAGAGGGAATGCGTCAGTTTATTTTGTTTTGTACTGATGGGGCTGATTTCTTCGTGATGTTGTAATGGTTCACGGGTAATTATGATCTCTATAATTTAATAGCTAGTATATGAAGTAGTATGAAATTAAGTTTTATGTTAAAATGTAAATAAAGCTTTTTTAATCTTATTTTTAGTAAATAATCAAGGTGTAACATTGTACAGACTCTTTATTCAATGTAGCTTAACTTTTGTTAAAAATTAATTTATATTTTGGGTGAAACTTTGTCGTAACTAATTACTTATTTAACATATAGAATAAGCTTTATTTTTGTGTTCCAATGTTCCTCAAAGCATATAACGCATTTATTAACTTGTTAACTTGACTGCGGCATTCTAATTTATTTTAATACTAGCGGACCCGACAGACGTTGTCCTGTCTTAACTATGAATATTGAAACTCCCCTTTTTACCCCCTTGGGGAGAGAATTTTCAAAAAATGTAAAATACGTAATTCTTTATTTTTTTGATCAAGAGTCAAAATATCAAGTTTCATAAACATAACTTGAAAAATAACTTGAAGAACGAAGGACTATCATACAAACATTCAACCCCTATTTAATCCCTTAGGGGGTAGAATTTTTAAAAACCGTGAAACACCTACTTTTTTGTTTTCAATTTAAAGCCTAAGTACCGAATTTTATGGGTATAGCTTGAAAAATAACGGAGTTTCATACAAACTTTAACCCCCCTTTTTACCCCCTTGGGGGGAGAATTTAAAAAAAAATGTAAAATACGTAATTCTTTATTTTTAATCAAGAGCCAAAATATCAAGTTTCATAAACGTAACTTGAAAAATAACTTGAAGAACGAAGGACTATCATACAAACATTCAACCCCTATTTAACCCCTTAGGGGGTAGAATTTTTTAAAAGTGTGAAACACTTACTTTTTTGTTTTCAATTTAAAGCCTAAATACCGAATTTTATGGGTATAGCTTGAAAAATGACGGAGTTTCATACAAACTTTAACCCCCCTTTTTACCCCCTTGGGGGGAGAATTAAAAAAAAATTTAAAATACGTAATTCTTTATTTTTAATCAAGAGCCAAAATATCAAGTTTCATAAACGTAACTTGAAAAATAACTTGAAGAACGAAGGACTATTATACAAACATTCAACCCCTATTTAACCCCTTAGGGGGTAGAATTTTTAAAAACTGTGAAACACGTACTTTTTTGTTTTCAATTTAAAGCCTAAATACCGAATTTCATGAGTATAACTCGAAAAATGACGGAGTTTCATACAAACTTTAACCCCCCTTTTTACCCCCTTGGGGGGCGAATTTCGAAAAATCCTTTCTTAGTGCTCGCCTACGTCATAAAAGGAACCTACTGTCAAAATTTCAAGTTTCTAACTTCAGTGGTTTAGGCTGTGCGTTGATCGTCAGTCAGTCAGTCAGTCAGGACAAGCCTTTTTATATAATTATATAGATTGTTTACTTGTTATCATTTAGTGTTACTGTAAAGTATGTCATACATATACATGGCAGGAAATAAAAGATTCTTTTGTAAGAGTAACAAAATCAAAGCGTAATAAAATATTTCTATAAAACGGACACAGCTTTTAAACAATAACAACAAATATCCGTCAAAAGCATTTCATGCGAACATAAACCGTACTTATCGATTCGCAACCATACAGTTGCAAAATACCAAAGAAAACATCTGTTTTGCACGGGCAAAGGATAAGGTAATCCCAAACCATGAGAGCGAAAACAATACGTTCAAAAAGATTACACGAAAGGGGAGCCTTAACCTACATTTCAGAATGATTACAAAGGAATGTCACGAAGTAGCAAAACATTGTTTGGATAATGGAGGTGTATAAACAATCGCTAACCGCGGAGCGGCGGCGCGGGTCGATGAACGACCTAGCTCGCGCGAGGCGTTTCCTCTGAGGCGATGCAATGTAAGCATCACCGTGGTCGCGGTCTAATTAAACAGCTTTCGTGGACCAATAGATGGCACTAATGCTACTCATACAGTACTTGGAAGGGATATAGCAGTGTAAATTCAACCCATACCCCTTATCGGTTTCTACACGCCATCGTGCCGGAACGCTAAATCGCTTTGCGGCACGTCTTTGACGGTAGGGTGGTAACTAGCCACGGCCAAAGCCTCCCACCAGACCAGACCAGAGACAATTTAGAAATTATAAATTCCTAAACTGCCCCCACCGGGAATCGAACCCGAGACCTCCCAGTTATAAGACCACAGCACTCACCACTGCGCCAGGGAGGTCGTCACAGTCGTCGAGTAGTAATATAACAATCCTGATACAGTAACTTTTAACCACTGGGATATTAGATCCCAGTGGTTAAAAGTTTGGCCTCCTTTTCAGGAGATCTGGGTTTCGAATCCTTTAACTTATCTTTAAATTAAATATCACTCGCTTTGCGTAGTGAAGGGAAACATCGCGAGGAAATCTGCATGCCTCAGAAAGCCTTATGAACACCTTTGAGAACATCATGAGGAACTCCATGATGTTCTCAAATATTCTTATCATGATGTAGACAAAGTCAACATTACACAAATATTTCCAATCAAAACTAAAAAAGGAAAATTATTTTCAATCCATTTTCTATTTATAGCGAATCAAAATTGAACAAGCCTTCCTTTATTATTTTGGCAATTATTAAAAAGTTATTTGGTTGATTTTTCCTCATTACATATAAGATGTAATCAACAAATGCAATAGGTAAAATACCACTGCTTACTAATAAAAATTGAAGCGTGTATTTGTTACATTAGCAACTAACAGCGGAGGTGTCAATGTCTAACAAAAAAAAAAAAAGTTAATTACACATGGGTGTTTCGCGGTACACATTCCAGTTTGGAGGTTGCGAAACTCTCACTTGCGGATGTCGCATTCGCATCTCGCGTATGCGTCGGTTCATTAACCGACTTCAAAAAAAAAGGAGGTTCTCAATTCGACGCGTATGTTTTTTTTTTTTATTTTTATTTTTATTTTTATTTTTTGGCGATGTTACTCCATAACTCCGTCAAATCTGAACCGATTTTAATAAATTTTTTTTTATTTGAAAGGACGTATCGTCAGGTTGGTCCCATTTAAATTTGGTGAAGATCTGATGAATATCTTCGGAGATGGAGGACGGAACTCCTCAATGAATAAGAGCAAATCGCTCGTGATCAGAGTGTGTGTCGGATTTTAACCATGCATTCTTCATAGCATACATACATAATGCTTTTCTATTCGGCATTTCAATATAATTTTTTTAACCGAATTTTTGACGATGTTACTCTATAACTCTGTCAAATCTGAACCGATTTCAATAATTTTTTTTTATTTAAAAAGAGCATATCGTCGGGTTGGTCCCATTTAAGTTTGGTGAAGATCTGATGAATATCTTCGGAGATATAGGATGGAACTCCTCATTGAATAAGAGCAAATCGCTCGTGATCAGAGTGTGTGTAGGATTTTAACCATGCAAACTTCATAGCATACATACATATGCTAAATTTCTATTTGGAATAATATATTTCAATACTTTTTTGAAGGAGCAAAACAAATGGTCTAGTGAATTGGTCCCATGAAGCTACACACTAAAAAGCTTAAAATAATAATATAAAAAAATATTTAAAAAAACCGACTTCAAACGCCACTTAAAAGTATAAAATAATTTTAGTTTGTACACGTATGTTGAAGTCGGGCCAGCGTTGCGCAATGGTATCATCGTTTCTATATTTTAAGCCCGTCCGACTTGAATACGTATACAAACTAAAATTATTAAATCGTAAATGCTATCAGGCCGGTATACTTGTTGAATTAGCCCGTGAGACGGACGGGCCTAAATAGAAACGATGAAACCGATGCGCGACGCTGGCCCGACTTCAACATACGTGTACAAACTAAAATTATTTTATACTTTTAAGTGGCGTTTGAAGTCGGTTTTTTTAAATATTTTTTTATATTATTATTACCAATATAAAATTGGCAGCTCGCAAAAAATATAATTTTCACCGCGGAGGTTTCTAATCATAACTGGGCCAACGGAAACGTACAAGCTTGCGATTCACTGAAAGCCTTTTACATCACTCCTCCGATGGGCGACTGGTGGTACCAGGATCTGATCGGCCCCGAGGTAATCGCTGGGGTTTTTGCATTATGTACCTGCCAACTAAAATCACATGTGATTGTTGATCGGTTATTGATTTGCAATGCGACGTCGAGTAATATCTGAATTTTTAATTAGGATTAGCTACGTGTGACATATTATAATAAGACAGTGAAAATTCGTCGAATGACAGCCGCAGTGGAGATTGTAGATATTACATGCAAGACAAAATCCTTACCTACTAATAGTATAAATACGAAAGTGAGTTTGTTTGTTGGTTTGTCCTTCAATCACACAGCAACGGAGCGCAAGATCGACGTGATTTTTTACATTATGTGTATAGATGCGGACTTGAAGAGTGACATAGATTCCCTTTTATCCCGAAAAAAAAAAGCAATTTCCAAGGGATTTTTTAAAACCTAACTCGACGCGGACGAAGTCACGGGTAAAAGCTAATATTGGTAATAAGAGAAAGTATTCGATGTCATAGTGAAAAAAAGCTGCAGTTAAAATGTTCAATAATAATTTGGACGTGGGCGGTTGCCACAGTGCAGTGATAATTGAAAGTGCCATCACTTGCAGGCACTTCAGCCACAGACTGTACCAGATAAAATGTGTGTCAATACGTTTTCACGGTCTTGGCGTTCGTCTATACAAAATCGACCGTGACATGGGCATTGGGCGCGTGCGGTTCGGAACTTCGGTGCGTGGGTGATTATGTACCAATCTCTTTAAACATCTTATATAAATAGTAGGTTCGTTATTATGGTCCAGACGATGATAATAAGTTTTATTTTTAAACAGAATTCAATAAAAGGAAGAGGTTCTCAATTTATCGAAATCTTTGGGTATGTTCCCCATTACTCAAGGACGTGTGGATTAGTTGTAAAATATTTTCCTTGAAAGGGTATACTGTAATGTATTTATAACATTTACTTAAACATCACAGGTGGTCCAATGGTCATCAGGTCAGCTTCTAATGATGGGATCCTGGAGAAATCAAGGGAACTCTTCAAATTTTATAGGCACACTTGATATACTTTATAGTGACATTTTAGTCGAATTTTTAAACGCCATGCTATATTCTATACTAGCGAACGTGTCAGGATATTATATCCGAAGACTCTTCGGATTAATAGCCTGACAAATATGTTGTATGTTCGGACTGAAGATATACATAAATATGTCTGGAGTTACCCATGAATAAAACTCTGCAATATTCAAACTTCACTAGAACATAACATGTCGCGCTGTACTGCGGAGGGTTTGACCTAATTTTCAGGAGTTTACAATGCGGGTCATTGAATGCTGTCTAGGAGTTATCTACGGCACGCACGCGACATTACAAAGTCGTCAATGCAAGGGAAATTGCTCTCCGGTCATTCTGCAAACAGCTCAACATGCTCATTTCAGTTTCGTCACATCTGGACACTTTCTAAAGAAAATGCAACAACTAATAACTGTGGCAAGAAGCGGCTTGCCTTCCAGTGGAAACATGCGATAATAAGGTATAATTGCGCACCACCTCTGCGCCTATATTTAGAAGCGAACACTCAGGATCTTGCCGCGTATGCGACTTGTTCAATTACGTAAAGCGGTTGAGCCCATTTCTAATCTAAAAATAATCGTAGGTTGTACAGACGTCGGCGCCACTAAGATCGTACGTGAAAGTAAAGACAATTATGTTTAATCTTATAGGTAGTCGATTTAATTTAAAAAAAAACTATTTAATTAATTAACTACGCCATTACTATATATATAGCTACTCGTGCTGATTCACTGATTGACTGACTGACTCACTGACTCATTGATCACCTCTCCTGTAAAATTTTGTATGGAAAAATTTTTTTTCACTCACGGTTTCGTATAGAGGAGAAAAATTCATTCGGAACAAAAATATGGAGAGAGCTGATGATTGAGGATTTCGGAGACGGATGAGGAGCACCGGCCAGGGTATCGAAGATAGGTGGGGGGTGTTCAACCAAATGTCACTCGAAACCTCATCCAATTGGCAAAGAGCCGAAAAAAAACTCCAAAATGGCGGATTCAAGATGGCGGCCATACAAATTTCGTCGGTGTCTATCTCGGAGACTATAAGAGATGGACGAGTGGTTTCTTGGAAAAAGATGATCAGGACCCGAAGGTCTACTTGATGAATAGAAAAAAATTCAAGATGGCGGAATTAAATTTTTTCCATACAAAATATATGCAAGACTTTAATACGGTTCCTTTTTAAAATTTCTGATGTTTTCGTATAGAAGACAAAAATTCATTTGGAGGACAAATATGGAGGGAGCTGATGATTGAGGATTACGGAGACGGATAAGGAGCACGGCCAGGATATTAGAGATAGGTGGGGGGTGTTCAAACAAAAGTCACTCAAAACCTCATCCAATTGGCAGAGAGCTTAAAAAAAATTCAAAATGGCGGATTTAAGATGGCGGCCATACAAATTTCGTCGGTGTCTATCTCGGAGACTATGAAAGATGGAAGAGTGGTTTCTTGGAAAAAGATGTTCAGGACCCGATGATCTACGTGATGAATAAAAAAAATTCAAGATGGCGGAATTTATTGTTTTCATAGAAAATGTATGCAAGACTTTAATAGGTTCCTTTTAAAAATTTCTGATGGTTTCGTATAGAAGACATAAATTCATTTGAAGGAAAAATATGGAGAGAGCTGATGATTGAGGATTTCGGAGACGGGCGATGAGCACGGTCAGGGTATTGAAGATAGGTTGAGGGTGCCCAAACAAAAATCACTAGAAACCTCATCCAGTTGGCAATGAGCTGAAAAAAAAACACTAAAATGGCGGATTCAAGATGGCGGCCACACAAATTTCGTCAGTGTCTATCTCGGAGACTATGAAAGATGGAAGAGTGGTTTCTTGGAAAAAGATGATCAGGACCCGACGGTCTACGTGATGAATAGAAAAAAATTCAAGATGGCGGATTTTTTTTTTTCATAAAAAATATATAGCGAATTGGGAATTTTCATATGTTCGTTTTCAAAATTTCTGATGGTTCGGGGAAAAATATGGAGAGAGCTGATGATTGAGGATTTCGGAGACGGGTGAGGAGCACGGCCAGGGGATTGAAGTTAGGTGGGGGGTGCTCAAACAAAAATCACCAGAAACCTCATTCAATTGGCAGAGAGCTGAAAAAAATTCAAAATGGCGGATTCAAGATGGCGGCCATACAAACTTCTAAAAAGATGACCAATCCCGAAGATCTATTTGGTGAACAGAAAAACCGCGGTTCGCTTTAGCGAGCCGCGCACCCACGCGCCCTACTAGTAGTGAGTACTAAAACTGCTAACAATGTTCTTGAAAGGTCAATAAAATCTTCTGCTTTCCTTCGACTTTATTTTAACAATTGTAGATTTCAATCAAATTAAGTTAGTATTTTACTAACAATATCAACGCCTTGAACACACTAGCTTTGCCCGTGACTTCGCTCACTTTAAGTTCGATTTTTCAAACCCCCATTTTATCCTTTTAGGGGTTGAATTTTCAAAAATCCTTTCTTAGCGAATGCCTAAGTCATAATAGCTATCTGTATACCTAGCCTGATCCGTCCAGTGGTTTGAGCTGTGCGTTGATAGATCAGTCAGTCAGTCACCTTTTCCCTTTATATATTTAGACTAGTAGGGCGCGTGGGTGCGCGGCTCGCTAAAGCGAACCGCGGTTTTTCTGTCCACCAAGTAGACCTTCGGGTCTTGATCATCTTTTTCCAAGGAAGCACTCTTCCATCTTTTATAGTCTCTTAAATAAACTCCGACGAAATTTGTATGGCCGCCATCTTGGATCCGCCATTTCGGAGGTTTTTTTCAGCTCTCTGCCAATTGGATGAGGTTCGAGTGACTTTTGTTGGAACACCCTCCACCTATCTTCAATATCCTGACCGTGCTCTTCACCCGTCTCCGAAATCCTCAATCATCAGCTCCCTCCATATTTTTCATCTAAATGAATTTTTGTCCTCTATACGAAACCATCAGCGGAAAGGAACCTATCAAAGTCTTGCATACATTTTATATGAAAAAAATAAATTCCGCCATCTTGATATTTTTTCTATTCATCAAGTAGACCTGCTAGTATTAATCATCTTTTTCCAAGGAACTACTCTTCCATCTTTTATAGTCTCTGAGATAAACACCGACGAAATTTGTGTGGCCGCCATCTTGGATCCGCCATTTTGAAGTTTTTTTTCTTCTCTCTGGCAATTGGATGAGGTTTCGAGTGACTTTTGTTTGAACACCTTCCACCTATCTTCAATATCCTGACCGTGCTCCTCATCCGTCTCCGAAATCCTCAATCATCAGCTCTCTCCATATTTTTTCTGTGAATGAATTTTTATCCTCCATACAAAATCAACATAAGTTTTGAGAAAGAACTATGTTTTAGTCTTGCATATATTTTGTATGGAAAAATAAAAAATCCGCCATCTTGAATTTTTTTTCTATTCATCAAGTAGACCTTTGAGTCCTGATCACCCTTTTTCAAGAAACCACTCTTCCATCTTTTATAGTTTCCGAGATAGACACCGACGAAATTTGTATGGCCGCAATCTTGAATCCGCCATTTTGGAGTTTTTTTTCGGCTCTCTGCCAATTGGATGAGGTTTCGAGTGACATTTGGTTGAACACCCCCCACCTATCTTCGATACCCTGGCCGGTGCTCCTCACCCGTCTCCGAAATCCTCAATCATCAGCTCTCTCCATATTTTTGTTCCGAATGAATTTTTCTCCTCTATACGAAACCGTGAGTGAAAAAAATTTTTTTCATACAAAATTTTACAGGAGAGGTGATCAATGAGTCAGTGAGTCAGTCAGTCAATCAGTGAATCAGCACGAGTAGCTATATATATATTAACTAGTAGGGCGCGTGGGTGCGCGGCTCGCTAAAGCGAACCGCGTGTTTTCTGTTCACCAAGTAGATCTTCGCGTCTTGATCATATTTTTTTAAAAGCACTATTTCATCTTGTACACTCTGTAAGATAGACACTGACAAAATTTGTATGGCCACCATCTTGAATCCGCCATTTTGGAGATTTATTTTCGGCTCTCTGCCAATTGGATGAGGTTTTGAGTGACTTTTGTTTGAACACCCCCCACCTATCTTCAATAACCTGGCCGTACTCCTCACCCGTCTCCGAAATCCTCAATCATCAGCTCTCTCCATATTTTTCCTCCGAACCATCAGAAATTTTGAAAAGGAACCATGTGAAAGTCTTGCATAGTTCCCAATTCGCTATATATTTTGTAAGGGAAAATAAAATCCGCCATCTTGAATTTTTTTTCTATTCATCAAGTAGACCTTCGGGCCTTGATCATCTTTTTCCAAGAAACCACTCTTCCATCTTTCATAGTCTCCGAGATAGACACTGACGAAATTTGTATGGCTGCCATCTTAAATCCGCCATTTTGAATTTTTTTTCAGCTCCCTGCCAATTGCATGAGGTTTCGAGTGACTTTTGTTCGAATACCACCCACCTATCTTCGAAACCCTGGCCGTGCTCCTCACCCGTCTCCGAAATCCTCAACCATCAGCTCTCTCCATATTTTTCCTCCAAATAAATTTTTGTCCTCTCTACGAAACCATCAGAAATTTTGAAAAGGAACCGTATAAAGTTTTGCATATATTTTGTATGGAAAAAAATAAATTCCGCCATCTTGAATTTTTTTTCTATTCATCAAGTAGACCTTCGAGTCCTGATCATCCTTTTCCAAGAAACCACTCTTCCATCCTTTATAGTTTCCGAGATAGACACCGACGAAATTTGTATGGCCGCCATCTTGAATCCGCCATTTTGGAGTTTTTTTTCGGCTCTCTGCCAATTGCATGAGGTTTCGAGTGACATTTGGTTGAACACACCCCACCTAACTTCGATACCCTGGCCGGTGCTCCTCACCAGTCTCCGAAATCCTTAATCATCAGCTCTCTCCATATTTTTGTTCCGAATGAATTTTTGTCCTCTATACGAAACCATGAGTGAAAAAAATTTTTTCCATACAAAATTTTACAGGAGAGGTGATCAATGAGTCAGTCAGTCAGTGAATCAGCACGAGTAGCTATATATATATTAATGTTATGTAATTAACACTTAATACAGTTAATACCTGATTAAATCGGTAGGTATACGGTATAGCAAAAGTCAATATTTGTGCCCTATTGTTTTTCCAGTTACAGTCACGTTCCATCTACTCGACGGATCACGTTTTCTTGTTACAAATAATACGTTATTTTCCCAAAGATATCAGTTTCTGTCATTAGTTTACTCATTATTAAAGATGAGCAATGGTAAGATATAATATTTCTTTCATTAAAGAATTCGCGGTTTGTAAACGGAATTTATACCTACGGCTTCATTTGTATTTCATTGAGTAACAACCATCCATCCATCCATCTATCCATCCATCCATCCATACATCCAAACTTTGGCATTTATAATACTAATAGGACAATAGGATTCATCATAATCCCTCGTTGGTTCACTACAGGGCTAAGGTCGTCTAGCGAACTGTTGAAATCTATAGACCGAACTTTCACTGCTCAGACTCAAGACTGAGTTAAAACGAGACAGATTTACGTCAGATCATATTTATATCTCGTTTTAACTCTATCTTAAGTCCGAACTAAGTCATAGCACGCTCAATAGATCTCAGCATTAGACTCCACACACCCTTGAGAACAGTACGAACATTATGAAGATTTAATCGCGATGTTTTTCTTCACCATTAAAGCAAGTCCGAAAAGTGAGAGATGCGTGCCTGGAATTGAATCCTGGACCCTTTGAAAAGGAGGCCGAAATACCCACCGAGCTTTGAGGATTTTTATCGATACTTCCATAACGTTATTACGCACTTATGTACTTCTAGTTTATCTTTATGGGTATAACCAACATTGTAGAGTAGAGATTGATAACATAATTCCACTGCAAACATATCCGTAACTCAAAGTGGGCAATACATCAGTGGCGCCAGCGGTGCTTAATCGTTCGTCTGCGCGTGCGATGTGAATTTTCCCCTACACTTACACCATTAGCTGGGGCAGAGATTAGTGAGAAGAAATAGATTGCCAACTCTATTCTATATAGAGTATATCATAAGTCAAGTATCACTTAAACATGTATTATAAGTTAAATATCACTTAATTACAATATAGGGTTATTCAAGGGGCGGACCAATAAATTCCTTAAAGCCGGCAACGTAATTACTTAACATCAGGTGACGCGCCTGCTCGTTTGCCCGCTATTGATATTAAAATTAAAAAATACCGCTTAAACTGATCCTAGATGGCGTTAATAGGATTGCTATAGTTATATCTATTTTATTGGTAAAATTCAATAAAATATCGTATTTTATAGTTCCAGTCTATTTATATATTTATTTCTTTATTTTTGGGATAAATGGGTGTATTATAAAGCCATATGACTTGGTTTTTACAGCTTAGTTTTTTAAATTTTCATCGCGTAGTATTAAATATCGGGTAGGTGTCACAACATTTAAAAGACATAATAACTAGCCTAGCTTTTGCCCCCGGCGTGGTGTTAGGTTTTTAGAAAAACCGCAAGGGCCCTCTGTTTTTCCGGTATAAAAGGTAGCAATGACACTCTCCAGGCCCTCAATTATAACCATGCAAAAAATCACTTTGGCTGATTGAAGAACAACAAACAAGCACACTTACACATTTATAATGTTAGGTAAGGATTTAGGCGAGCTTTGTTCTAAACGTGCGAAATTAGCAATCTATACCTATTTTACTAATCTCTGGTAGGGGGAAGCTATCATTTGCGTGGCGACGGGGCGGATCCACGGAGCGACCGGATTACTACTTGTAAGACTTCAAGCACTAATTAAGTACTAAGTAAATGAAATTCGAGAACCATTTATTTATTACTGTTGATACAAGTTACAACTCAGCTCAGGCACCCTTTAATTAAATTATGTAAATAAAATTACTATTAATTTGTCTATTGCAGAGAAAATATGTATGAAAAGATATTATAACATACCAATGTTCTAGACCTTTTTATCATATCATATGCCCTTTTGCTCATCGATTCGATGCTTAAGTAAGGAAGGTGAAGACTTTCTCTATTTCGTTAAAAACTATTTATGTGTCTATTTATGTATGTTCCACCGTAGAGCTTTAACTACTAAGCCGATTTTAATAAATAAGGTGTATATTGATGTACAATCGTTATTACGATCCGGGTGGCTACATTTTTCACGAACAATCCAATTTTCCATAATGGTGTAACAGTTTTTAAGCTTTTATCCTTGTGTGAAAACAAATATCTTGTGCATCGTTGGAGAGTTTTTTACTTTTTCTTCACGATCTTTATGTGTGTCGGTTTTAGAACAAAAATTTTTGGAAACTCGAAATTGTTATGAGGAATTTTAATCGACTTTAATTTCGGATATGTAAATGCGGTGAAGTCACAGCGTAGATGCAGTTTGTCTAGCCGACGCGAACAGGGGCAACGTTCGCACGCGACAGTCGTCTGCAGTGACCTTAATTGCGCGCAATCTCGGCCGCTGCTCTCTCTCAAATCAAACTTAAGGGCCCTAGAACCCTACTTATCAGCAGACGTGAAGATCATCCGCCCTAACGCGTGAACGCGTGGCTTATGCAACAAGCCAATGACCGCCTCAACTCGTTTGTATACGTATTAAAGGCTGAAACAAACAACGCGCGAAGGCAACGCGACGCGGCGGGTAACTGTGCAAAAGGCTTTTGCAAGAGATAGTGCTTTTTTACCAAAAAAAGTGACATCCGCTTTTTATTTTAATGCTAGCTTTTTCCCGCAGCGTCACTCCTACCATCCATTAAAAGTATAACCCGAAGTGGTAATTCCTATACATATAAAATTACCAATTTTGATTTTGTCGCCTTTTAGCTTTTCTTTTGAGATTTACTTATTTTTTTTTTGTTTATAAACCTGTACGAAGGCGAACAAAACAAAAAAAAAAGAATTATTGAAATCAGTCAAGCCGTTTTTGAGTTTTAGCCAGACGAACAGTAATTGATTTTTATTATTTTGATTTCTAATCAGTAGTTCGTTACAAATAAGAATAAGAATAAGAATTTATTTATTTAATGCACGAATAGAGCACCCAGTTGTCAATTTTGTGAAACTTTTGGAGATGTCAAATCACGTTTTCTTAAAACTATATTTAGATTTCCATACCGGCAAAGTTAAGTTATTTTTAATGTTAAACATTTTTTCAGAAGCGTTTTGCATTCACTTTTAGAGTAGCCGTGTTGGACACATTTCCGTCGAGGTTTATGTGTGTCTCAGGCTTAAGTCCTCACATTTGATAGGATCTATAGAATATATCTAAGATAGGTGCATGCAGTTAATTTACGTCTTATTCTTAAACATCGGATGTTTTGTGAAAGGCCGTCAATATTATGATTTTATAATATGTATGTTACGTAACCAATGCAGTTTGAACGTATGTAAACAAATTCAACTTATACGACTAGATAATTTGATCTGTCTGAATAAACTGATAGGTACAACAGGCAATTAATTATACATAACTCTTATTATATTATACAAAAACAATACATTTAATGCCAACAGATAATAAAACATAATCGCATAAAATAATAGCCTTAATTATGCTAGCATCGGACAGGAGATGGCACTTCAAGAATAACATAAAATATCATTTATTCATTACGTAATATGATTTAGCACCTCCATTGTTGTTTATAAGTAAGTATTATAAGCAAATAATCCTATTTAAATGAATATAAACAATTAAGTACATTTTCAGATAATAATATGTACACAACTGTGACACGAATTTGTCAATGTAAAAATTGACGTACAATAATTATTTGAGGTCGTTTTTGAAGGACTGTACTTCCTATAGATTTTGTGCGCATATGTGCTCTGTGGCTAATTACACACGTATACACAATCTCTAAACTAAAATAAATTAAGGGGGGGGTAAGGTATTAAAATTTTTTTTTCGATTTTATTTTTATTTTTCTAATTGAATGCATAATATCTCAAGAAGATTGTGTTAAAATTTCAAGTCGATCGGGGCAAAATTGACGAAGTTATGAGTATTTCAGCGTCCGTTGCCAGCCTGAGGTTTTACAGCCCCACCCGCCCCAAATGGGTCTGTTCAGGTAAAGTCGAGTATATTCGAGGCATGATCTATGCATCAGTTAAACGCTGTATGCTGTGCTGAGCAGTAACAAGTGACGGACCTGGCATCGACGACTCTGTGTGAGTATAAAAAAATTGTCGAATTTTATCTTGAATACTTCAGTACGCGAACTTTAAAGCGTTTTTCTGAGACTTGTCATTTTTGAAGTCCGTGTCCACCATAACTAAAAAGCTACTGGACCAATCGTTTTGAAATTTTGCACAGTGTTTCTTCACATAATTCTCCAGGTATTGTCGAGAGCTTTTTTTTTGCAATAATTATCAATTTTTTTACAACAGCTAATTATCCGTTTTTTTTTAGCGAAAATCTGGTTTTTGGCTTCCAAGTGCTACGAAAAATCGAAAAATCGAAGAAAAAAAAATCCTCTCGTGAATACCTCAACAAACATCTCCTTTAACGAATGCATTTTGATTTTTTTGTTTCAGATGATTTGGTTGCGAGTTATGATGGACACCGCAAAACAACTTTTTCTCGAGGCGCCTCCGGAAATTCACTGTCACTCGCTCAATTTTTGATATTTTGCAATGAAAATTTAGGAGAATATTGTTCTAATGTTACATTATCATGTATGGATCGACTGAATAAATTAACACCATTTGTATTGCCAAAAAAAAAATCTTGAAAACATGCCTTTTTTTACCGAATTAACCTTACCCTCCCCTTAACAGGTATAAATCTCGATCCCGTTCTCTTCTATCCCATTTTATAATGCTCCTGAAAGGATATCGCTAGATTTTGGAGGGGTTAATTTAGTTTAGTTAATACTCAGATTGTGTACAACAGAATAAGCCTCATACTCATCTGTACTTCATACTCATCTGTAATCTCTAAGTCTTAGCGTTCATCGACGTCCAATTCATCATCTTCGTTATGAGCCCAACCCATTAACGTTTCATTATTGAGCGTAGGACTCCTCTCCAAGGAGGTTTATAGACCATAGTCTACATACGCTGGCCCAATGCGAATTGGTAGACTTCACACACCTCTGAGAACATTATGGTTAATTCTCAGGCGTGCAGGTTTCTTCACGGTGTTCTCCTTCACCCCTGAACCATGTGATATTTAATTACTTTAAGGTCCTATTTTGTGACACTTGTTGACTTTCATTAACGTTTTAAGCGTTTTGGATCATAGACATATGCTTATCTTATTATCTTACGCTACGCTTTTATAAATTAGGAAACATTCGTCTAAGCACCATTGGTGATACAGGCTTGGGGTAAGATATGGTCTAATCAAATACAGGTTTTTTCTATGGAATAAATAAGTTTACATCTCTTTAGAGGACGGTAAACTTACGTATCCTGTTATTACGTCAAATGTGTCTGCAATAGGTACATCTTTACTGGGAAATCTGGGCTTCAGGAAGCCGTTAGTGGCACGTTCAACGCATCAACTCTTGGTCACTTGAACCAGTTGGCTTATCCGTTTCGACGTCCAAATAAGGATCCAAGTCTTTTCCAAAGAACCTCTACCTTTTTTCCCATTTCGTGTAGACTTCAAAAGAATTCGAAACTTTTTCAGAAAATCTAGTGCACCAAGATAAAACCTTTAAATAGATATGTAATTTCATGAAATAAATAAGAAATGATAAGGGCTAGAAAGAACAGATGTTCTGAAGGTTTGATGAAAATCATAAGAATTTCTATATACCTAGTTACTAAACTATCTTTTACGTCTCTCTTATATTTCCAGGATTAAAGGTAACCTATGGCACTCTCAAAGTTCTCAACTACACCTATGCAAAAACCACTTGGATTCATTGCTTGTTGTTACGTGATTAAAGGACAAAGCTACAAACAACCCCACTATCGGATTTATAATATTAGCAAAAAACTTACGTGTTCAAGCTTCCTTAACAAGTCATCTAAGATTTAATTTTTAAAAGGTACAATTTTGTACCTTTAGTATTTTTTGCATTCACTGATAAAGTGTATGAAATTAGCGTAATCTGCGGGCGAATTGGTCTTTAATCGCGCCCGCATGCAATAAGTACAATATGCGAGGACATATTACTAGAATCTGCTAAAAATATGCATAGTAACGATAGACAGAGCTATTTTTGTAACTACTTATATATTTACCTACATCATTGCAATCCTTATCTATTTTCTACTACTACTAACTGAGCTGGCGAACTTGTAATTGTGTATAGAAATCAAGAGTTCGGATTACTTTTAAAAGACGGCAGCAGTGAAGCCACAGCTAAAAGCTAGTTACAAATAAAACAGTCTAGAAAATTCTAATTGACGGTTTCACCTTCAACCTTCTAATACGTGAAAAACCAATCATTTTCCTGCCATAGATCAGTATGACTAAGTATCTCTAGCTACAAATTATCCTTTATAGGTAGGTGTCATGATTATTATGTAGGTCAAGATAAATTTCGAGGTTCACCCATAAATCAGTTTCCACTGAACTGAATAGAGAATACAAATCACCATTCTCATCATCAACAGCTCACTAGTGAGCGCAGGTCTTCTATCAGAGAAGAGTCATAGTTGCTATCATGCAAGCCCATTGCAGATTCACACTTCTTTGAGAAAATAGTAGAGAACTCTCAGGCTTGCAAGTTGTTTTCGATGTTTTCCTTCACTGTTGAAGCATATGATATTTAATTGCTTAAACGCACAGCTCCGAAAAGTCAGAGGCACCCGAGTCCCCACGAATTTGGGCGCAGTCCTAACCACTCGGCTATTACGGCCTCCCAGAATGCAAATATTTATTGCTAATGGTTGATCAGAATGCGTTGTAAAGTGTCGTATGTCGGTTGGCGCGGTCGTGCGATTCAGCGAAGCGGCCGACTTCCTGCCCCTCCAGGATTGCGCGCGCGCATGCCATGAATAAACGCTTTATGTGTATAAAGTCAATGCTGATTAGTACTGGTTTTTATGAAAAAAGCAATAAGTCACCACACAAAACGAGTATCCGGCAAAATGGACAGATACCAGACAACAAAAGAACTATTTTCTTTTTTAATAATATTAGCCAGGTTTAAGCTTGACTGTGTCCCTATTTTTTCACCAACTATTATAGCAGTGGTATATTCTTAATACGCCATTGTTATAGTCTCCTTCGCCGTCACTCCTAATAGAGTGGTCTTGGCTGCTGGGACGATGTGCCATCAGGGTCTAGGTCAGCGTTTTAACCAACTCTAGAGTTTGTGAACGTCTTCTAGCTCTTTCCCCCTCCACCTTACCCTGCACCAACGAATGCTCAATTCATTTCAGGAGATTTATCCGAAGAAGTTCAGAGCTGCTATTGTAGAGTTTGTCAAAGTTTTTAATACGTCAAAAACATTTCCTTTGTCATAGAAACACTGTGGTATCTTCGTGATTTTACTATAATAAAATGGAGAATCCGTCCTTTGGTTTATTTGTAATTAAACAGACACTATAAAACAAAGGAGATTGTCCAGTTGTCCTTCCTGGTGCAACACAATAGGAGGGAGTGATTATATTTTTTTACACACAATTTATATGTAACTTGCAGTATCAAATTACATACTTGATTTACACTGAGAAAATATACTTAACGCGTTTACTTCAAGGTAATGTAAGGAAAAATATCAACAGATTTACTCGGATAACATGCAGGATAACAGTCCAGAATGATATCTATTCAGAATTTTGGGATGGATTATCACTTTATCTAGCTACCTAATAGTACTAATTTGACTTTTTCTTTCAAATGGAAACTCAACTAATTTACTATTATTTGAGTTTTCAAAGGTCTGTCCCATTTCGGAGTTTACCCTATACCTAGTGGAAAATTCTTTTGCGAAGAACTAACAAGACCAGCGTGCATTCTCATACGAAAGCTGACAATCATTAGGGCTTATTCTTTGCATTAGGGTCATTTTAACTTTCGAGATGACGGCTCAAATAATGATCTTGTGCTCTTTTTTAGACATGGTTTTTATAAGTCTTCTTATACGAATTCTTCATTGCTGAAGGACGTATCCGTATTGCCTTCCGTAGCGCTGGTAACTATAACCTTCTCACTACTCTGTCCGGTCCTCATCTTTTCTGATTGCGGTTATAAACGGGGCACTCATCTTTTTTATGTACCTAATTCTCGGACTTTGTCTCGTAGAAACGCGCCCGTTCCCCGCATGCTTAAGTGTTATAATGACATTTGTGGGTCGGACGCTAGCGATGTGGACATATTCCACGATACTTTACAAAAATTAAAAAAAAATTTAGCTGGTAAAAGTTAATGTATTTAGACTTTATTTTTTATTATTATTATTTAGACTAGACTTGCAGTTTACTTCTTAATCTGTCTTTACTATAAGCTTTTGTCCTTGTTTTTTTTAGAAGTAATGCATGTTTAGTTATTGCCGTCTTTCTTCTCATGTCATTTTTATTTAAAGTAGTGCATGTTAGTTTCTAATTTTCTTTCTTTTACGCCTGTAATTGACAACCATACTATATTTATGTAATAGAATTTGTCTGTCTTTCTTGTATGGAAGTTGGTGGTGTAAATAAATAAATAAATAAATAAATAAATAAATAAATGGAAGGCCAGTGAGTGAATTTGTCAGACTAACTAGGGAATCAATATCTCGTCGGCTCACTGCTGTATACGAGTCTCCTCTAAAAATGGGACGAGATTAGGCCATAGTTTACCACGCTGTCCAAATGCAGAATGGCAAACTTCAAACACCTTTGAGAAAACGATGGAATACTCTCAGGCTTGCAGGATTCTTCACGATGTGTTCTTTCACAATTAAAGCAAGTGATATTTAATTGTTTAAAAACGGCCAAGCTACAAGTTGCCTACTTAGTAACTTGGATAAGCTGTTGACTTGTATACTGTTGACTAACATAGGTATAAGTTTATCTAAATTACTCTACGCAGGCATCGGGCTTCTAAGTATTCAGTTCGGTTTATCAAGAGCACACTCTGTGTTTATTTTATTTTACTGTATTTAATAATAATGTACATAAATAATGGTAAATGTACTAGGAAAAGCGTGCGAGCGGAAGTTTTAACACCTCACGCTTAAGAGTCGAATGTTTTCCAATGTTTAGGATCCATAAAATGTTTGCTATTGGCCCATAGGTAGTTTTATTCAAGTCATCAAGCACACCGTTAAGTAAGCTGCAGCAGGAATAGCTATTAGTTAAGTATCCAGGCGGCATGAACGCTACATACAAAGTGTGGGAACACTGCCGGCCGCCATTATAATATTTGTCTTACAATTTGCCTGTTTGTCTAGGAACAGTTTCCTTGTAAGCACATCAGTTTTACGGAGACTGAAGACCTGCTGTTTGTTTTAATAACAGAGATTAGGAATGTTTAAATACGCAATAGGGAAGTTAATACCTACTATTTTTTCTTAGCTAACTTAAAATGTAAAAAAATTGAAGATACCTAACTTCTGGGAGGAAAGCGAAGCAATTTACCTGACGCATAAGATTTATAGAATTTCATAACATTGTTTGTGATTGACCTTACATAATATGTAATTAGTTGAAAGTATGAAAGTGGTTTATTGTATAATTTTATTTTATCAGAGTAAAAGACCACTTATTGATATTTAATCTCTTTGTTATTATATTGTGAGATAGTTCATTCATAGATGACCATTAATGCTTTCTTGCATTTTGATACAATTTATCTGTGGTTTCAGTTTATACTAATAGGTTATTATGGAATTCTTGGGTCACGTCATAGTAGGAAGTGGAAGTATTAAGTACATTCTGAAGTTTTGAAGACAGAATTTTATTGAATCAGGTGGAGAAGACGCACGGGGGAAGGGTTCGACATGAGTTAGTTTTACCCCACAATTGACATGTTGCAATAATAATTATACTGTTCAGTATAGTGCCACCAGCTTATCTGTTCAAGTGGACAAAACTGGAACTAAAGCCGCTATTTAAATATAATATATTCCGCTGTCCAGTATTCGTGGTTTTCTCTAAAACACTGAAAGCATCTGCTGTCAGTTCTTTTTAATGCGAGTGCTGTTCATTGCTATAAATTTCAATTTGCTCGTAAAATTAAGTTGCAATACCAAAGTTTCCACCAGCGACGCCGTCACATGAACAGATAAGTTGATGGCACACGCACTCGGCCGAGTGAAGCAGTGATAGCCTGGTGGTGTGGTCTCGTATTAGGGGGTCGCGGGTTCGATCCCGGGCACGTATCTCAGACTTTCGAAGTAATGTGCGTTTAAGCAGTTAAATATCAAATGCTTCAACGGCGAAGGAAAACATCGTGAGAAAACCTGCACACTTGAGAGGTCCCCATAATGTTCTCGAAGGTGTGTGAAGTCCGCCAATTCGCATTGGGGTGGCCTATAACCATTCTCTGACTGAAGATCTGTACTCAATAGTGAGCGATGGGTTGTCCAATGTCCATGATGACTCGGCCGAGCGGTAGGTACATATAATGTAGTGGAACTAAACAAAAAGTTAGAGATAGACAATCTTTTAGGCTGTTTGTAATTCGGAGATGATCAACAGTATAATTGTTTTTCGGCCTTGTTTGCACGGCCACTGTGGATATGCGGAACACGGCAGTTTTGATTATTATGCGAGGACAAATCTCTTTGTCACCACACTTTAGAGCATTCTGCTGATAAGGTTCATTGTTCTGCAAACACCCAGGTAGGTACTTGGTTTTTTTTTTTGGAAGGTCGCTGATAATTTAATGCCCACTTATAACTTGCTATAAGTTAAATCGGAACGAACAATTTTTCATTCTCAATCACTCAATTCAACAAATCTCTTGAATGCAGATCCTCCTGGCTAAGTGCGGATTGATAGACTTCACACACCCTTAGGAAGATCTCTCATATATAGATATTTCTTTTTTTTAATTTGATGATCTCACCTGGTGGAAAGTGACTATACAGTCTGTGATGGTAACGGGCTAACTTGGAAAGGTTCGGGCAGTGTAGACTCATACCATAACCCTAATCGGTTTCTACACGCCATCGTGCCGGAACGCTAAATAGCTTGGCGGCACGTCTTGACGGTAGGGTGGTAATTAGCGACGGCTAAAGCCTCCCACCAGACAAA
This sequence comes from Hipparchia sbordonii, assembly GCA_038048805.1. NCBI lineage: Eukaryota > Metazoa > Arthropoda > Insecta > Lepidoptera > Nymphalidae > Hipparchia > Hipparchia sbordonii. The sequence goes on from CM076113.1 coordinate 5,424,753, forward strand.
TAACTTAAGTAGAACTTTAAAACAAGGTACAATGAAGTAGGTAAGTTAACAATTCCTCATTTAAATGAAATAAAAAGCTCTAGATTGTATGTATGTAGGCCACAAAATAATTGAGCACACCTGAACAAAATAACGTTTTAATAAAAATGAACACAAAACAAGCAGCAGGTACAAATGCCAGCATCATTTCATTTTACCAACAAAACTTTACGGAGAATTTCATTTATCATAATCAAAAACTTCGTTACCAACGACCCTTGAATAAGTGTTTCGACCGAATGACCTAAAAACCTTCGGACGAATACAATCTAGACTGTATGAATTGAATGCCTTCATGATTCGCTTCATTTAAAATCCAATCAAAAAATAAATTGAGATTTTGAATCCAGGAAAATGTATGTTATGAATTTTGTAGACTGTAGCGGGTCCTATGAACCGATTTCATTAGCATTATAATATTACTTATAGCTTTTGCCCGCGATTTGCTTTTGTTTGGAGATATAAAAATCCCACAGGAACCCTGTTTTTCTGGAATAAAAGGTAGCCTATGTCACTCTCTGAGTCCTCAACTATACCCACGAAATTCTACCCCCTTGCTGCATGATTGAAAGACTGATCAATTAACAAACACACTTTCGCATTTATAATAGGCATAAGTATCTTAGAAGAATACAATAAAAACAATTATGCTAGTTCGGATGTTTAAAATCTCTAAATTAAATTAAATACAGGAGTTCAACAGTAAACTTCTCCGCGAGGAATATTATGAAAAGAATAATACAATTTTAGCTTAGTTTAATTTACCCTTTCATCATCAGCCACCCATCAAAGGCGTACTACCGAGCGCAGGTCGTCTTTAAAAAAGGCTATAAGTCTACTTGCGCTAGCCCAGTTGGCACACTTCACAAACCCTTGAGAACATTATGAAAAGTTCTCAGGGTACAGGTTTCCTCACGATGTTTTTCTTCCCCGCTGAAGCATGTGATATTTAACTGCTTAAAATCACAGGTGATTTACCTTTAATTTAGAGATTATAAACATCCGAAGTTAGTACTAATGTCGGTCAAAACTAAGAACGTATCATTACTAATTTATAATTAATTGAGGATGAACAAGTACAATATTAATTCTACTATGTAATTACAATAAACTAATTTATATTAATCATTGTTCAATCTTGCAAATAACGCCATCTATTATAGACCGCCGAAACTCCTATTAACTCTTACGAAAAGCTTTACTTATTTTATCTATCAAATTAAAAACTAATAACAAATAAGTGGGAAGCTTGTGATAGGAGTGAGTACGACAAAATTGCAACGGGTGGCGATCGAATCGTCGATCTTTCAGTTTTCAGACCGTATTTTTAACCGTTGGGCTATTGAGACTTGAGGAGAAAAATTAATTTTCAATTATAAAATTAATCTGGCTCAGGATATAAACGGATGGTTAAATCTAACAAGCTAGTTTCTCAGTCGAATCACAATCGATTACTTAAAATTTAGAAGAGGCTAGTTTTTACCCGTGGCTTCACTGGCGCCATCTATTAAAAGTAATCCGAAGTGATAATTCTTATACAAAATTACCAATTTTGATTTTTTTGATTTTTTAACTGTTCTTTAGGGTTTAGGGAAAACAAAATAAAAAAGTGATTTTATTGTTTTTACGACCCCTGTATTAAGGCGAACAAAAAAAAATATATTCAAATTGGTTCAGCAGTTTCTGAGTTTAAGCCAGACTAAGGAACAGCAATTGATTTTTATATATTATATATATATAACAAACAAAGATATCGGAAGAGATCGGCATAGCATCTAAGGAAATAATAACATTATCATACCACCTTTAAAACTATCCGAAGAATGCTGCAATATTCATGAGATTCAGCAGCCTTATGGCGCCAACTAAATGATTTACGAGCACGAGAAGCGATGCATTAGTAGTCACTAAATTATGCAAATGAAATAACAAAATAATGAATGTGATAAAAAATCGCTACAAATAATAATTGATTTAGACTTGAAGAAATGTTTTTAGCCTTGCTATATTTATAACCTTTTTTTTATTAGTACTCTTAAGTTATAATATATTATATAGGCTTTTTTTTGTACATTACAGGCACACGCTTGACCACTATCACACCTGATAGAAAGTGATGATGTGGTCTAACATAGATCAATGAAAATTTAAGCGCTTCAATTCGTGAATACGCACACACACACACACACACACACACACACACACACACACACACACACACACACACACACACAAACACAAACACAAACACACACACACACACACAAAAGTAATAAACTTAATTGGAACTCAATGTTAGTAGAAATCAATAATACTTATCACGGAGGATCTCTTACCAAATAGTTTCATAAGTATTAATATAGTTCTTTCAATTCACGAGGGCGCGTGAGCTTTACTTGAGGTTATGTCGTGTACATGCACATTGCGTAAAAGTGTATGCCTGTCAGGAGCCTAGATGGGAGCGGTCAGGCGCGAGCAAGCTCTCGCTCCCACTTATATAAATACGACACACACAAAACTATGATCCACGCGCCCTTGTGAATTGCAGGAACTATACTAGAGACCTTATGTTATTTTTATTAATTTTTTCATACTAAAATGTTAAAGGTAAGCTGGACTTGTTTATTAAGAAAAAATTTATCAGTACACAAAATTTTTATGCGGCTATTTCTTTATATGGTAATAAAATATATTAATTTGATAATATGTCTCTTAAATATTCAAATCCACCAGTGATATTATGCAAGAATTCGTAACGACGGATGTATGTGAAGCTATCGATGGGATCGATGCATCTCCATAGCGTAATCCATTGAACCTTTTGTTCTTAAGTATGTTCTTAAGTCTTATGCTTAATACTGTACTTATTATCCGAGTATTCCGCTTCTTAGAATCCCATTTTGTTAAAGGAAAATATCTACTACTTTAACTTTCAATTTTAAAAATATGCTCTTCGAAATTCTCAATAATACAAATTAAATATGCATCGAGAAAGTTTCGGACGTCATCTATACTTGACAGTGCACATGAGTGACTGTATTAATTCGTTACATATATTATTTTTAACAAGCTCAAGTATTTTCGACTTGTTTTCAATAATAATCTGTCAGCTGTCTGAGCTACCTACTTTCGCTTGCGAATTCTAACTTTTTTACATGTGACAACGTTTGGTCATATGATTGCGTAACTAATATGATGCTTTAATTTTTTCATTTTATAGTTAACCTATTGGTGCCCGCGACTTCGTCCGCGTAGGTTTAATTTTCGAAAATCCCGCGGGAACTCATTGATTTTCCGGGAGAAAAAATTGCCACTGTCACTCTCCAGATCCTCAAGTATACCTGTGCAAAAACACACATCGATCCGTTACTCATTTAATATTACTAAGGATTTACGACGAATTTTATTAGCAGCTAAGCGACGATACGACAATCGTGGAGTCTGTACAGGTAGGATTTGAACCGTCGCGTTCGACCTGTCGGTCTCCAACCTGGCCTTTGTTTTATTTTTGACAGAAACAGAAGTCAATAAATCTACTACAGCAAGAATTTTAGTTTTAGGGCCTAAATAAAAGACATGATTGAAAATTTAAAAAAAAAATATGACAGTATGTGGCAACTAAGTAGATAAATGTGCAAAAAGTTGGGTGTTTTTGACATGTTATATTTTAAGGCTTGCATGTAAAACAAAGTTTTCCAAAAAAATTTTTCTGTGTTTAGAAAATAAACTTTATTCAAAATATTTCACAAATTGCTTGCAGTGTTGTTAAATTAATTCTTAAGCCTTTTTTTATTCTAAACATTAGTATTTAATTAATTAGTTAAAAATTTAGCATTCCATGTATTTATTAGGTCACAAAAAGCATGTCAGTCATTCTAGAATGTGGGAAGTGAAGTAAAAGCTCTTAGAATATTTAATGGAATTTAAAATTTTACACAAGATCACAGAACTATGGAATTTAAAATTTTACACAAGATCACAGAACTAGTTCTATCTACCTATGTGATATTTTAATAAAACTGTCAGAGCATCTGCCATAAGAACACAGATTATCTGTTGCAAGGTAACCAGTTCTAGGTTCCAGTGTTATAAAATTGCTAAAACAGTTATGTAAGGGCAAAAATAACTGTTGTTACTAGTTACACTATTTTTATGTCACTATAATATTAACTATGGAATATATAATAGTCATATACATACATAAATCCTTACTAGGTAATAGTATAAATGTGAAAGTATAGAATAGAATAATTTTTTAATCAAATAAACTTTTACAAAGTGCTTTTGAATGAAAGTGTGTTTGTGTCCTTCAATTACGCAGAAACGGAGTAACAAGAAAAAAAAAAGATACCCGCCGAATTGATAACCTCCTTCTTTTTGGAATTCGGTTAAAAATGATGCAGTTTTTTGCATGGGTATAGTTCTTTTTATTCTTTATTCTTTATTCACACATAACAAAAATCAAAATATATACATATATTCTTTGCGTCTCTAAGTCTCATGACTTGTTGAGGCGTTGCACACTCCTCTAGACTATTTTATATCAAATAATATAAGTGACATAAATAAACTAAAAATAATATTAAATTGACATAAACATAAGTATACTAAAATTAAAACAAAAAGTATTACAAAGGAGTTGAGGAGTTACGAGTGACATAGGTTACATTTTACCCGGAAAAACAATGAGTTCCCAGTATTTAAATTTTCGATATGAGTGTATTGACAAACTTCAACTAAACATCAAACACCAACTTCAATTAAACGTCAAATGTCAACAAAATTTACTTTTAAAAACCAGTGCAAAAAATTAATTTGCTTTTAATCAGGTGTTGAATTGTCTAAAACGATTGCTAGAGTGTGGCAAGTGGCAACCACTACTTTTGGTGGTGTTCTCACTGCATCAAAGCATTTTATAATGAATAGCGAAAGAGTACCAGCTTATCAGGGGCGGTTACAACAATTTTGGCCAATCCCACAGCAGAATTCACAAATTAGTTAAACCTTTCAACTAATTAACTCTTAAAGTCGCAATAACTCAACAGGTATGAGGTCAAGTGGGAGGTCTGAAACCTGAATTGAATGTTCAAACCCTACTTATTGTTTGTTGTTGTAACCCTTTATTTGGAGTGGAAAAAGGAATATTAATCATGTTTAACATTTATTAATTATGGTATATATATATTAATTTAATTGCCAAGTATGTTTTTAGAAATCAAGTAAAAAGTTTGTTAAACTTTGTTGCTACTGATTTACTTGAGATTATTATTTTTGTGTAAGGAGACTGTAGAGATATGAAAGTGACAGTAATAATGTAGTTTTTGGTGCACCTTTCTATTTGTGTTCACACTCTATCAGAGTTAGTGCATAGTGTGATGTGTGCATACTGAAGCTTTCACTTCATACCCAATGAATCATAGGTGGTTAGGTACTTCCTTTTGATATATCAGAGCATACATTGTTTTATTCATTTACATTTTATAAACCTTTAAGTTATTTAATGTTATTATTTTTGTGTAGAGTTTATTTGTTTTATTAAAATCTTTTGCCTGCACCTTTATAGATAGATTTAGGTTATCTATAAATCCCTTAAAATCCTTTGTTTTCCCAGGATTCAAAGTTTTTATACTATCTATCCAAGATACACAAGCATTCGTGCAATAAATTTCATTTATAATGCTTAGTAATTGAGGCATAACAATTTTGTTATTTAAATTAAGTACTTAGAGATACTTTCTTCCATTTACTTATGTACTATATTTTTAATGCCTTTGCCTGTAGACCATTATACTAAATTATATTTTTTATTAGGAAAGTAAAATATCTTTTCCATCTGTTTATATTTCAGAGACCTACTTATTAATAAAATAGATTGAAAATGCAATGGCTAGTTTTTACATTAGCAATCAAATATAACCTCCAAGAAACACTTTATAATGAAATACAGTGCTATTAAAGAATGCGAAGGAAAAGAAATCGGACAGGAACCGCTCACTATTGTAGCGATTGCATAAAAACATTCGTCTACTTACGGTTCGGCCTCTATAGATTGCAAGCGGGCGACATAGTTTGATGGAATGTAGCCTTCTTGTTTTGTTTTCTTGCTTCTAGCTAGCCACCAGTCTCCCTGTGTGTCGTTAAGGATCTCCAAATGCTCCCCCTTTCTAAAACTAAGATCCTCATCTGTTCTAGCATCATAATCATACAGGGCAACAAATATTCGGGTGGGAGGGACCTCGTTTGTATCTGGGCCTTGTATCACTGTAGATCTTATTGGATCAGGAGGTGGTGTCGGCACTGAAGGCTCAAACTCTCGAGAGTGCTCTTCATGAGGGTTCACACGCTCATTTTTGTTTTTGGAATCTTTTTCGCCTGTGCTACTAAAACAGTTCCCCATTTTCTCTTTACAAGGTGAGACTGGTATCACTTGTTTTTTATCAAATCACACACTTGTATAAATCTAAAGCACTGTTCAAGTCTTTAATGTCCATTAACATTTTATTGTGCCACTTATAAGTCAGTAAATAAAAGCTAGAAACATATTTTTATAGTAAACAAAGAATAATATAAAATCCCGAGACAACATGACTACGGGCAGCCATTTTAATATACCATAGACAACAAAAGATATTACAGATAAAATATTTTTGATGGGCTAGGCTAGGCTATGAATTTAATAAAATATTTTTTGTGAATGATTAAAATTAAATAAATGACAAAGGGTAGGCAAATGAGATATAAGATATATGTATATTATATGTGGACTGATAATATTATTAATTATAAGTTTCATTAAATGCTCTAAGGCGATTAATTTTTTTTGCTCACTTGCGTCATCTATTGCAATATACTATTACTATTTCGTAGCCACGCTGTGTTTCTGTCACAGTTTTTCAGCTTTCCAATAGAGGGCGTTTAGTACAAATTTGTACAACTTACTAAATATTTTTACTAGAGATTCACTGTCAAGTTTCAGGTCAGGCTGTTTTTTCTGATTTTCAGTTACCAACAGGAATTTCCTGAAATTGAAGCATAATTTTATTGCAAGTCTTAACTTTAAATTATGATAAGCCTAGAGGCAATTAAAAAAAAATACAAAGGCAAACTAAAGCGCCCCCTATAGCCTAAGCACGAACATTTTAACTTTCGAATAGTAAAGGTGAAGTTGTAGAAGTTGAAGAAGTATATAGCTGTTTTCAGTTTGTAAAATTCAGAGCGCTATATACGTACATCTCGCTTCGTAGTGCAGTTTGTGCAGTGTTGTGTGTTTGGAGCCCCGCTGGCGTCCTCCTGACGCCGTGCCGATATATTCGCTCGACCATAAGCGTCTGAGCGTTATATCGCGCGCGTCTTGAGACGTCAGCACACACGCTGCTATAACGCCTCAGTGAGATACCCCGTAGTGTTTCCGCAGCGTTCGCGTTTCGCTGCCGTCGCGTTTCCCCGGTGCCAGTTGTACTCGCCGCCCGTGCGGCTTGAGGAAGCGGCCGGGATCGATTCGCGTTGGCGCCTCTGCGCCCCGCCGCAAGGAACACTATACAGGCACGAATCCCGAGTTTTTCGTTGTGAAAAACACTGGGATCGCCGACGAACCTGCCGACGTTCCCCATTCCGCGCAGGGTTGGCCGAGCGCTTCATCACGCGGGCGCCTAAGCTGGGTCTCCCTTCGGGGTCTCGCCTGGCTGGGTTGCACGCGATCCGCTCGGTCTCCCTGCAAGGGTCGCAGTGAGTCAGCATCCCAAACAGCCGGACAGAATGTCCGACGTTCCACGTCCCCAACGCACGGGACGGGGCAGATCGGGGGTCCCGCGCGCCGTCGTACGCCGGGACATCTTTGACCAGTCGGTCACTCCGGTCCCCACCGCACTGCCGCGCCGAGCCATGCAGCCGGTGCAACGACCAGACTCCTCGAGCGAGGAGAGCTCGGACGACGAGCCGCGGCCGATCTCAGTCGGCGGAACTTCTGCTCCGCTCGGCTGCGAACTGGCCAAACGTTCGCGTCCGGGCACATCGTCCTCCGGGTCATCGGATGGCCAGGAGGACAAGAGGGTGAAGCTGAGCTCCCGCTTCGCCCTACAACCGCCACCGCTGGAGTACGACTCGGACGATGCCCCGCGCTCGCCGAGCCCAGAACCCCGACTGCGAGTCGAGGCGATCTCTTCGCCTCCTCGCACAACTCCACCACCAACGCGAGTGAGCCCCCCGCCGCACGCGCCCACACCCCCGCTGCGAGGGAGAGAGACGGAGCATACTTCCGTCCCCCTCGCGCCCAGGCTAGACGAGACGGCACATATCGCCGTCCCTGTCGCCGGGCATAGCGAACTCACCTCCGGTTCTCATCAAACCGAGTCCGCTAGCTGGCCGAAAGACTCGACCAGCTACGCAGGGCTAGCTTCCCCCGTCGGCCGGCAGGAGCCGATGGACCAGTCTGGGCCCCCTTCACCGCGGCCCAGCACTTCGTACGCCGGAGCAGCCGCAGCGCCGGCGGCGCCCCGCCGCACAACCCCACCGCCCGCCACCCAGCCAGCATCGCACAGCACGCCGCCGCCTGCTGAGCCTGCGGCCTCGCAGCCACAGCAAAGACCGCCGAGGTCGGAATACCCACCCCTAGTGGTTGAGTGTCTCCCGAACTGGACGAGGCACTTCCAGGCCATTCGGAGCGAACTGGGGCACGCTCCGAATGCAAGACCGCTGGGAAAGGGGGTGAGATTCCTGCCGCAAACCGCCGAGGAATTCCGGGCTGTACAGCGGTACCTCACCCGTGCAGCAGCCGCTGACAGTACCATATCTTGGTACTGTTACAGCCCGGCCACCGAACGTCCCGCCAAGGTGGCGATACGCGGCCTCCCCATGGAGACCCCCACCGAGGAGGTAATCGCAGCGCTCCGCGAACTCGGATTCCCCGCCGAGAACGCGCGGGCAATCCCGGCCAAACGAGGTGGCCACGGCTGCACATACTTTGTGCAACTGGCCCACCTCAACAGCGAGGAGCTTAAAGAGCTTTATACCACCACCGAGCTCCTCTGCATGCCGCGGGTGACCATCGAGGCCTGGCGCGGGGGGAACAAGCCGCCTCAGTGTCACCGGTGCCAGGCGTACGGGCACGCTTCGACCAATTGCCACCGGCCCGCCAGGTGCATCCGTTGCGCTGAGGCGCACCTGGTTCGAGACTGCCCACGCCCCCGCGAAGAGGTGCCCACCTGCGCGAACTGCGGCAGAGGCCATGCCGCAAACGACCGCAGATGCCCGCACTTCAAGCGGGAAGCGCGGAGGAGGGGAATCGCCCTCCCTCCCCCACCACCACCACGAGCACCCAATCGCCGGCCTGCGCAGCAACAGCGCGGGCCCGCAGCGACCACAACACCCGCCGGCGCGGCACCACCTGCCGCAAACGCGCAGGCGGCCAATGAGCCGCGCGCCCCCCGCCCAGCACCTTCAGGGGACGTACCGACCGCAACCGCCGGGAGTACCACAACGCTCCCGGCGGCCGCCAACCCGCCGACTGAGCGCGGACAAGCGCTTCCCGGCAGGCGCAGGAAGCGCAATCGCGTTCGCCGGCCCGCACGAAACGAGCCGGCCGCTGCCTCCACACCTCAACCGAGGCCAGCGAGGCAAGCAGCCGGCCCGGCCCATCCAACAGCACAGGAGCGCCCCCAGGCGCCTGCGCCGCCTCCAACCGAGGCAAGGGCGCAAACGCCGACGCCTGCCGCTTCCCGGGAGCAAAACCGCGCACAGCGGACTGCTCCGGCAAACGCACAGGCGCACACCCAACGGCCTGCCCCACAGACCGCAGCGCCACGCACCGCTCCGCGCTCCGCTCCACGCTCGGCTCCTCAACAAACCCGGCAAACCGCCCCACCACCACCACCGCCTCCTTCCTCAACACCACAGGGGGAAGTGAGAGCCAGCCCGGACATAATGGCCGTAGTCCGGGTTGTAGTGGAGGCGATAACGGCCGGGTTGACAGCATACCTCCAAGGACAGGGTCCAGTACAAGCGATCGCAGCGGGAATGGCTGTCTTGGCGCGACAGTTAACCTGCTGAGGATCCTGTACTGGAATCCGGGCGGCATAAGAGGACACATCCGCGAGCTTACTACGCTCGCCCAGTCGCAGGATGTACATGTTATCCTCCTGGGCGAAACTAAGCTCGCGGAACACATCGAGCTCCGCATCCCGAACTTCTTCGTGTACCGTCGCGACGAAGTCTCTCCCCGGGGATACGCCTACAGAGGGACGGCGGCCCTGGTGCGGAGAGACATAGTACACGAAGAGGTAGAACACGCACCCTATATATCCCTGCGCACGCAGGGTGTGCGTGTTCACGCCGGTGAAACGGAGCTGACGATCTATGCCGCCTACAAGCCCCCGAACACGACCTTCTGCAGCACTGATGTCCACACACTCCTCGAGTCACGAAGCCCTACACTAATCGTGGGTGATCTTAACGCGAAGCACCAAGCCTGGGGCTCGCGTATAGACACCGCGGTCGGGAGGGCACTACTCGAGGACAGCGAACGCCGCCGATACGGTATATTGGGTCCAGGAGCGCCGACCAATATACCGTCCAACCGGAATTACCAGCCCGACGTTCTGGACATCGTGCTGCACCACCGGATTGACCACCCCATCAGTGTCGAGCCCCTATACGAGCTCGACACTGAACACCTGCCCATACTGGTCACGCTCAACCTCCAGCGCGACTTCACCATACCGCGTCCTCCCAGAACGAAGACCAACTGGGAGAAGTTCGCCGCCGCGCTGTCGGAGCTTGAGCTCGCAGGTCCCATCTCGACCCCAGTGGACGTTGACCGGGCCGCCATTACCATCACGGCGGCCATCCAACGTGCCAAGGAGGAGGCAACCACCATCTTGCCCCCCACTGGTCGACGTGACCTGCTTTCGAGCTCGCTCCGAGACATGCTGAGAAGAAAGCGCGCCCTCCGCAAACTATGGGCGCGCACTCGCTGTCCTATGGTCAAGCGTGACCTCAACCATCTTGCACAGGAAGTGAGGCAAGCACTCGGCGCCCGCGAAGATGATGACTGGGAGAAAACCATCGACGCGGCAGCCGAGTCCGAAACGACGCTGTACCACCTGTGCAAGAAACTCACCGGATCCGACTCACCCGTCTACCCTCTACTAGACAGCCAGGGTAGGCGAAGATACTCCGCCCAGGATCGAGCAGAGATCATGGCGGAGTATATGGAGACTCAGTTTACTCCCAACCCGGCCAACGACAATGCGTACAGGCACCACGAAGACATAGACCATCAAGTGCGGGAATTCCTGTCGGCCCAGACTCCTCAGCTCCGGGGAGGCGAGTTCATCTCCCCGTCTGAGCTGAGGAAGGCCGTCTTCCGACTCCCCAAACGGAAGGCGCCAGGCTACGACGGGATTCCGATCGCCGCACTACAGCAGCTGCCCCGAAGAGGTCTCGTAGCCCTCACGAGACTCTTCAACGGGGTACTCCGCACCGCACATTTCCCGGAGACCTGGAAGAGGGGGAAGGTTATTACCATCCCCAAACCGGGCAAGGATCGCCGCCAACCAGGAAGCTACCGCCCCATCACCTTACTGCCGCACATCGCCAAGCTGTTTGAGCGTCTATTGCTGCGAAGGCTTGCCCCGCATATCCATCTGCGGGACGAGCAGTTCGGCTTTCGCAGCAATCACTCCACGACGCTCCAGCTGGCGAGAGGACTCCACCACATCGCCAGCGAGAAGAACAGGGGGTACTGCACCGTCGGGGTCTTTCTCGGTATCGAGAAGGCCTTCGATCGCGTGTGGCATACCGGACTCCTGGCGAAGCTCCTCTCGACCGACGTTCCACCAGCGATTGTGCGGCTGGTGGCATCATTCCTGGAAGGCAGATCCTTCCACGTCTCCGTGGAGGGCGCGGACTCCCAGCCGCGCCCCATACGTGCGGGTGTACCCCAAGGCAGCTGCCTATCTCCGTGCCTGTACGCATTGTACACCAACGACATCCCTACCCTCGCCGAACATCTGCGCGAGGGGGAGGAAGACGTGCTGTTGTCGCTCTACGCCGACGACAGCGCGTATCTCGCGTCGTCGTACCACCAAATCGTCGCCTGCAACAAGATGCAGCGCCTGCTGGACCTGCTTCCGGAGTGGCTGGACAAGTGGAGGATGGCCGTCAACGTGGGGAAGACGGCCGCCATCCTGTTCGGCATCCGGAAGCCTATACGTCAGCTCCGATTCCGAGGGCAGGACATAGAGTGGCAAACTTCGGTGTGCTACTTGGGGTGCCGCATCGACCTCAGCCTAAACCTGGTTCCCATGGTCAACCATGTTGTGAGCCGGGCCAAGGCGGCACGGTCGATGCTTCACCAAGTCTTCACCTCAAGCTTATCACCGAAGACCAAGCTCCTCATCTACGGAGCCTATGTCCGCTCCAGACTGACGTACGCGGCTCCTGCCTGGTATGCGCTCTGCTCGGCAACCCAAAGGAGCCGCCTACAGGTCCTCCAAAACAAGTGCCTCCGCTTGATCGTTGGAGCTCCGAGGTACGTGAGGAACGACGTCATCCATCGCGACCTCAAGACGCCCACCGTGGAGGAGTACGTCCGCACACTTGCGCGGCGCATGTTCGCGCGCGCCGACTGCGGACCGTACGAGCACCTCCACGGCATCGCCCCGCTTACCAGCCGACCTACGACCGGGCGTCCCGTACCTCGAGAGCTCCTGCGATCGCCAACACCGAGGAGGCACGCAGGCGACCCCAGCGACGACGAAGACGACGCGAGATCCACCGGACCAGACACCTACTCCGCGCATGGCGGCGATTCACCCGCCCATAGCGCGGAGCCCCATCCCGAACGTGACATCGCTCTGCACGCGGCGGCGGACTACCCGCCCGCGATGCAGAGCACCCGGACTGACACCCGCTCCGCGCACGGCGACGACTCACGCGCCAGTAGCGCGGAGCCCCCCACTGGACATGACATCGCTCCGCACGCGGCGGCGGACTATCCGCCCGCGTTGCGAAGCCCCGGACATGACGACCCACAGGCTCCTGGCCAGCGCCAGTGAGCCCCGGCCACAGAAGGCCGAAAACAAACACCGAGGGAGTGTTCTCCCCCGCGCCCCGCCCGGGTAATGAGGCTAGGCCTCGAAGCCCGTTCCCCCTCAGGCCTTAGGCATGAGGAGACGACCCACCATCAAAGGTGAAGTTAACGTCAGCAAGTTTTGTATGAAAATGACAGGAGGCGCTCCTGTAAAATCTTTGTGCTTAGTACGGTGCTTACTGCTTAGGCACCTGGTGACCTAGAAATATTAATTACTTGTCCTTCCAAACAGGTACCTACATTCCAAAAGGCAAAAACCTCGTAGCATGAGGTTGAGGAATCCGAAGTTTATATTTATTATTACATCCGAATATACAAATTATATACTTACCTACAATCTCCGTGCGGAAATGAATTTTTAAATAATCGCGAATCCTTAAACGCATTCTTAGGGCCTACGAGGGCCTACGCAAAGGCCTGTGCAGACTAGGGACAGTCCACGGCGTACCTACTTTATTGGCAGTCAAAATAGATTGCTTACAACTACAATGAATAACGCATACGAGGGACTATAATATTGTATGAATTATATAAAAAGGCTTGTCCTGACTGACTGACTGACTGACTGACTGACTGACGATCAACGCACAGCCTAAACCACTGAAGTTAGAAACTTGAAATTTTGACAGTAGGTTCCTTTTATGACGTAGGCGAGCACTAAGAAAGGATTTTTCGAAATTCGCCCCCCAAGGGGGTAAAAAGGGGGGTTAAAGTTTGTATGAAACTCCGTCATTTTTCGAGTTATACTCATGAAATTCGGTATTTAGGCTTTAAATTGAAAACAAAAAAGTACGTGTTTCACAGTTTTTAAAAATTCTACCCCCTAAGGGGTTAAATAGGGGTTGAATGTTTGTATAATAGTCCTTCGTTCTTCAAGTTATTTTTCAAGTTACGTTTATGAAACTTGATATTTTGGCTCTTGATTAAAAATAAAGAATTACGTATTTTACATTTTTTTTAAATTCTCCCCCCAAGGGGGTAAAAAGGGGGGTTAAAGTTTGTATGAAACTCCGTCATTTTTCAAGCTATACCCATAAAATTCGGTATTTAGGCTTTAAATTGAAAACAAAAAAGTAAGTGTTTCACACTTTTAAAAAATTCTACCCCCTAAGGGGTTAAAAAGGGGTTGAATGTTTGTATGATAGTCCTTCGTTCTTCAAGTTATTTTTCAAGTTATGTTTATGAAACTTGATATTTTGGCTCTTGATCAAAAATAAAGAATTACGTATTTTACATATTTCAAAAATTCTCCCCCCAAGGGGGTAAAAAGGGGGGTTAAAGTTTGTATGAAACTCCGTTATTTTTCAAGCTATACCCATAAAATTCGGTACTTAGGCTTTAAATTGAAAACAAAAAAGTAGGTGTTTCACAGTTTTTAAAAATTCTACCCCCTAAGGGATTAAATAGGGGTTGAATGTTTGTATGATAGTCCTTCGTTCTTCAAGTTATTTTTCAAGTTATGTTTATGAAACTTGATATTTTGGCTCTTGATCAAAAATAAAGAATTACGTATTTTACATTTTTTGAAAATTCTCTCCCCAAGGGGGTAAAAAGGGGAGTTTCAATATTCATAGTTAAGACAGGACAACGTCTGTCGGGTCCGCTAGTATTGTATGAATCAGTTATGAGCTTATATGATGAAGCTGTTACAGGCAGTGGCGTAACTATAGGGTGGCAAGACGGCAAAATGCCACGGGCCCCAGCCTTATCTACGAAAAAAAATACTATCTTATTGGTTGAACTTGAACATATTGGGGGAGGGAGGGCCCTATCCGATGAATTTGTCACGGGCCTCAAACGGTATAGTTACGCCTCTGGTTACAGGTTAAGATTCTGGAAGGTTCAGTGGAAAAGCGTAATCGAAAAGGAGCTAACAGCTCATGACGAAATCACTAATAGTAGACGATTTTGAATAAAACAAATAAAAAATCTGTAACTTCGACATTGTGTTCAAAATTAGAAAAAACATGAACGGTGAAGTTGAAAGAGTTATTAAAGCGTGCCTTTTTTTATTTTTTTTATTTTTTAGAGAACCCGGCGTCCCCCTTTCATTAAAAGGGTCTGTGGCATACTGTTTCGTGTATTAATTTTTAATGTTTTTGAAGTTTTCCCTTTTATTATCCTTATATATCTTTAGCGTGACTTTTTACGGAGACTAAGATGTATATTACAACTATATTACCTATAGAATCTAGTAATGGGACGATGGAGTACTGTCCTCCGCAGATAAAAGACCCTCGTCTGTGTAGGGCGCAGGCCCTTAATCACGAATAACAATAATATATTATGCGCAGACACCAAACTCTTATCTTGTGGTCACACACCTGACTCACGATTAATTTATTCAAAGTTTATAATATTCATCTACTTTTCTACCTAAATATGACCAAAAATAAAGTTTTATCACACTAATATTATAAAGGCGAAAGTTTGTATGTGTATGTGTGTGTGTGTGTGCATGTTTGCTACTCCTTCACGTCACAACGAATGAACCGATTTGGCTGAAATCTGGAATAGAGTTAGCTAACATCCAGGATTAACGCCTAGGCTACATTGTAACCCCGAAAATTAAAAATTTCCCGCTTTTCCGCGTGGATTAAGTTTGAAAAAACTTAATCCAAGCGAAATCGTAGGGATTGTCTAGTTTGTTATAACCGCACCAAACATGTATGTTATAGGTACATGTTTCTGCTTCTTTGTAAGGGTTCTCTGTCCATCGTTGGACATAGGACCCCTCATGTACACGCCATTCCTTTAGGTATTATGCCAGACTCATAAGTCATACCCACAAGTTTGACGTCGTGCGTCGTCGTATCCCTACGACTCCTACGAGTCCTACGACGCTAATGAAATGCTTCCCCTCTCCCCAATCCTGGGTACGGATGACGTTGATGATGAAGCCTATCCATATTATCGTAATGGACATTATGTAAATTAGTTGTATCTATTCCATGGCCTGTCCATGCCATTCATGCTTATTATTATCGGTGTCTGTCGCCGAGATTCAGTGTTTATGACGTCATTAATTTAGTTGGTCACCGAAGTTACCCAATATAAAATTATGAGTTTGACCGGACACTTGTTGAACGCTTTTATTGTAGGTCCCTACCAATTTTCATAATAATTCACATGAGCCTACAGTACTATTACTATTTTATTCTGTACTAGCGGACCCGACAGACGTTGTCCTGTCTTAAGTTTTTTTACATCCTCTTTGACGAAATTGGCAGCACGCATTCAGTCAATGTTATGTCAAACGCCATAAGGTTACATCAAAAAAGTTTGAATTGTAAAAGCGGTTACATTAGAAATAATTTAATATGGTGGTTAGAATTTCTTAAATTTTCTAATTTTCCGCGCAATTTTCTTAATTTTTTCTTTCATAAGAACCTTCTCCTGACAGTAACAAACACAATAAAAAAAGAATTAGCGAAATCGGTCCAGCCGTTCACGCGTGATGCGCTTACCAACACATTAAGCGATTCATTTTTATATATTAAAGATTACGGCTTATATTATACTCAGTGCTATTATTACTTTATTCTGTATTACGGCTTATATTAGGTATACTTATTATGACCCAGTATAAGATGATAAGATGAATCGTTGAATGAATTATTTTTGTTCTGATTTGTAACTAAAAATTTGGATTTGTGATAACATTTGGTGTAATTAAAAGGTGTCAAAGCTAATTTGTATAATATAAAACTTAATCTTATCAGCCTTAAACTTTTTTTATATGGTGTCTCTAGCTCTACACACAGGCCACTTACTTCAGTCACACTTTCGACACTTCATACGAACGAGCTTTTGTACGGTATCCCTTTGCACTTTCTGAATTTAGGCTCTTGGAAGAGGTACGCTATGTAATTGTAGCTCCGCAGTTTACTGCGGAGTGCGCCAGGCCTGAAGTAGGTTAGCTAATTTACAAATAATAATAAAATATAAGGTTAATTTTAAAATGCCAACAGACAATTTTTGTATAAAGGTAGGGTATATCCACAAAAAAATATAAACACAGTGACAAAGTCAACACTTTCCTTTATTCTGTAGACACGCTACGTGTCTCATGCCTACACGCTACGACAATTTTCACCGTTCACTTATGACTACCGGACGAAGTTCTCTTCCGTTCTAAAGTATTTATTTTACAAACCGGTGGTAGAGTTATGATATTGTGTCATAACAGCTATAAGTTATGAAATAAATAATTTTGAACTTGAATTTGACGCTAAAGTCATCGAGTACGAATATGATCAGTCGACTAACCCTACTGTGCATCGAACGCGTCCACTCACAGCGCTCATAAAGATTGGCGAGTAGATATATTGTAGCTACATTTTTAAATGTAGTAATACCTACCGCGCTTTAGGATGAGACTGAGAGCCATTTGAAGTTTATTAGATCTTAAAGTTTTAGATGCCTTGGTAAGTACTGCCATTATTATCTTGGGTCTTGATGACAAAACTTTAATTAAACTCATTTGACAAACAGGAAATCAAGTTTTGATTGTAATCGAAACCCACTTATTGGGAGTAGTAACATTTGGTTTTCTTTTATGAGTTTTCAGTTGCCCACTTACTATATAACTGCCAAAAACTTCTTATCGATAGAGATACCTACCTATACTAAATAAGATCTTGTATAATAGTATCACCGTACCTTTACAGAAAAGAATATAGAATAATAAGTATAAAATTATTAAAATTGAAAAATTAATAATTCTACAATAATAAAATAAATTATAAGTTTAAGTTTGGTAACGTATTGAATTTTATAGAACATTTGAATTTTACCCAATATACTCAAATGTTACTTACCTACTACACTAAATTAGGTAGGTGGCTAGAGAATTTTCTTAGCTGAGCTTATTCCACAAATAGTAGAGGCAAATCTCTACCAAAGAATTCCAATATCTACCTAAATCAAGTCAAACCGAAGAAGCGTAGGGATAAAAAATATAAAGACAGGTTATTTACTTATTTAGTGTAAGATACCTATAGACCTTCATCAAAATTGCAATCATCAGATAGTAAAGGATTTAATTAAAAAATATATAAAAGTATGCATTGTAATTTTTATTTAGATCCAAAAAAGGACAAAATTATTTTAAATAAAGATTATATTCAACACAAGAAATTAGGACCAAAGAGCTGAAATTCCGCACTTTGTTGTTGAGTTGCATCCGAAAGTAGAAAAATCTGGAAACCTATTATCTCATCCTTAAAAAAATTTAGAGCACATAATTTTAGAGATCATCCCTTAGTTTTAAGGATTAGAACGCAGAGAGAGGGGGTTTTGCAGGTAATTGGCAGCATATGATTTTAAATTAGTACCAATAAAAGATGAAATTCCGCAATTTGTTGTTGAGTTGCATCCGTAAGTAGAAACCTATCATCTCATGAATGAGTCATGAGATGATAGGTCTAAAAAGTGTTTATTGGAAAGGGGATGCCCCTATGGTAGGGATTGTAACTCTCAGTTTTAAGGATTATAACGCAGAATGAAGGGGTTTTGTAGGTAATTGGAAGCATATGATTTGAAACGAGCCAATTGAGGCTCATAATCTGCTCATAATAATTTTCACTTGAGGTTAACGATTATCATCTGATGTAAAATATAATAACCGGGGTCGGATTAAACGTGCTCTCCCAACTATGGAGGATATTAGATAATGTCAACTTGCCAAGTTAGTTCTAGTAATAGGAGAGCAGCAATTGGAATTAAAAATTGTTCCAATTATCAGAAAGCACACGATATGCAGGTAGGTACTCGACTTAACTGCAATGCAGAAAAATCGTTTTATTTTATGGTCTCTAACTTTTCGTTTTCGAATAATATGTAGGAGTATTTTTTATGTATTTTTACATTACCTTATGCTTAATACAATTTTTGTAGCACCGGAGGCACCACCAATGCGTTGGCAGCTTTTTTTTATGAGATAGACTTGCGCTTGATGACAATCAGTGATGAAAGCATTGATGAGGTCTAGGTTGGAACGCGCTTGCCTAGAATATGTCTATTCCTGGTCCGCTCCTTGAATATTGTAGTTAAACTGGAACACCGTCGCAGAAAGTTGGTTCCACAGTTCGGTAGTGCGTTGAAAAAAGAACTGGCACAGCGTATGGTTGAAGTGCTCCAGGCAACCAGGTGGTGAGGGTGAAATTGTATACGGTGGCGAAAATTCGGTTGTAGAAGAAATGTTTTTTGTACGATAGAGGACCTCCTTGGCTTGTGTTGAGCGTTATTTATACAGAACCTTGGTTTGATTCCCAGCCGGGTCAATATGAGAATTTACAAGTTAACTTATTAAAAAAATAAAACAAAAACCCGAGTGCAAAACATTATTATGAAATATGTAGAGATCCTATACTCGACTTTTAGGTTGTGTAATTCTTCAGCGGAACTTATAGCTGTAAAATTACAAGTTTGTTAAATAAGCAATAAACGCCCTACTAGCTTCCGTGTCTCCTGGCATAATTTGAATGCCTCCAAGGCAAGAGTAAATAGGCATCTCCTAGGAAAGCGCGCTCCAACCTAAACATCATCTGCGCTTATAAGCTGAGTTAAAGTAGAATTCGGTTTGACCCGCACTCAATTTCTAAACTTAACTTAAAGACAGGTCTTAAAATAGCAAATACCCTTTTCACGTTGTCACTGATATTAAACCATGAACATCGTATTCCTTATTAGTTGATGCCCGCGGCTTCGCTCACGTGGATTTAGTTTTTAAAATCCCGCGGGAACTCTTTGATTTTCCGGGATAAATAATAAACCTATGCACTCTCGGTTCTGACTTCTGAACTATACCCATGCAAAAAATCACTTCGATCCGTTCGGTGCGTTGTTGCGGCGTGATTGAAGGACAAACCAATCAACCAAGAAACTTACAAACAAACACACTTTCACATTTTTAATAATTATTAGTAAGGATTAACGTAACTAGTAAGGAATGCTAATATCTATGTATATAGATATTATCATTCCTTACTAGCAAATGCTAGTAAGGAATGCTATATGGAAGAATATTAAACGGTTTTTAATACATAAAGTAAAAAGTGCATTCCGTTTACATATAGGCGTTAAAAATAGATCTATTTCAATACAATCGGATCTATTACTTTGCGATAGCATGACTTAAATCAACTTATGGATACAGCAGCGTATTATATGTTAATAACAGCGTGATTAACCTGTGGCGCCGGCTGTAGTGGTCACACGACGTAGTTTGAATATTCATATTCAAAAGGGCTATGTACATTCACTATCTAGACACACGTCAGTGACGGCCAAGAGGGCGACATAATATCGTCAATGCGTTAAGTATAATATTACACGAAGCATGTCGGACCACTTTCGAGCCGACATAGATCGCTTTAAATCAACTTTATGAATGTTAGGGCCTATAGTGGATACAGCAGCATATTAGTATTGTAATAACAGCGTGATTAACCTGTGGCGCCGGCTGTAATGGTCACACGACGTAGTTTGAATATTCACTATTTAGACACACGCCAGTGTCGGCAAAATTCTACCGAGATGGCGACATAATATCGATAGCGCGTTATATTACATGAACCATATCGGGTCATTTTCGAGCCAGAATAGCTTTGAAGAGATCGCTTTAAATCAACTTACGACTATTATAGTGGACAAAGCTGCACATTATTGTCTTCCCAATCGATTCCGGCCACAGCGGCCAATCTCCAGAGAGATAAGCCATCTGCGCGGGAGATATTATAGTGCACATGTGTGTGCGTAAACACAGGTGCACTCCCTATTCCCTCACTCTCCTTCTCAGTTTAATCGTGGGATCGTCAAGGACCAATCAATAAACCTAAATAGTCCACTATTTAGGTTTATTGGTTGGTCCTTGAATCACACAGCATTTACAGACGTTAATATTCCGGAAAAACAAACTTATGTGGGATTTTTAAAAACCTCACCCCATGTTTACATACTAAGTCGATATACGAAGTCGCGGGCCTAAGCAAGATTCTAATAAAGGCAGCAAGCAATAAAGAAATTAAAATAAAATACCTTCCATAAGAGCGCTACCATGCGGCGTGTTTACTGTGACGTTGAAAATGTGCAAAGGTCTGCGGCGTCACTGCGTTACTTATATAAATATGTATAAAGATTGAGTTAAAAATAGTTTATTTAATATGAAAAGCTTTGGGAGCGGTGATAGCCTACTAGTTGACTTGCTTTAACGCTTTTCATTCGAGAATAGACAAAAATATGCCCGACAAAATTCAGACTACTTTGGTAGTCTAGTAGTTATTAGGTTCGACTATGGATGTCCCTGGCTGAGTTAAAAATATCTCGGTTTTCGATGTTTTTGTCAAGAAATTCTCAGTAGGCACTGTATCACAGTATGGCACTCATTTGTCTCGGTGAAATCGTTAAGCCATAGGTCCTCTCCCTGAATTTTCTCCGGTCATGTCGGATTCCCGTTCATCGTACTATGAAAGTGAGGGAATAGAACGACACTAGGAGTGGCATACAATCTGCTAAAATAACTACATTCACTCCTATCACCGAAAGTGATAAGGCCTGTAAGCAATAAGGCCTTTGCATACATAATTTTAAGTTGTGTAAATTTTTGTTTTCTCTCTCTTGTGTGCAATAAAGTATTTGTCTATCTATCTACATTACAGAACCGCAATGTGCAGTGTGCCAGTGCTCTAATACCGAGCAGGAACGACGTTGGGCTATTTGTTTATTAATTTGAAAAATAAGAAATTGTCAGAGACAAGGAGTTCTTATAAAAATGAAAAAATGAAAAATGGAACTCAAGCGGTGGGTACCTGCCTGACAAACAAAAAGTAAAATTAAGAACTCTACTAAAGTATTAATCTTAATAGTGAAGTGGTAAAATCGACAATCGTTCAACTAAGTAGACAAAACGAGAAAACGACTTTTGCTATTTACTTACATCTGGGAAATTCGAATACCTAACTAAACTCATGCACAATTACGTCACCGTATATAAACAGGCGGAGTACCCAAATAATAAACAATACCAAATCATCATCATTAGCGATGTATCCCTGTTGGACATAAGCCTCTTTTAGGTAGCTCCAACGTAGCCTTTGTCCGCGGCCTTTCGCATCCAATCGATGCCTGCCACTTTCCGGATGTCATCGCTTTATCTAGCCGGGGGCGCCCTACACTCCGTTAATTACGTAACACTGTAAACAGTCAGATAATACTAAATACCTGTAACATAATATTTTCGTACAATACCGTTTAATATCTTTCCGCTCCGTTCTGCTCCGTCGTATATCTTTCCTTTTCTTGTATTTTCCTGTTATAATTCTTTGAATTCACGAGGGTACGCGGCTCGTGCTTGTGTGTGTGTCGTATCTACATATATAAGTGAGACCGCTCCCACCTAGGCTCCTGACAGGCACGCACACTTACGCAATGTGCACGTACACGACGTAACCACAAGTAAAGCGCACTTAACTTCGTGAGATAAACGTGCTATACCAAATCTCAGCTTTTTAATAGACCTTGATTTAAAACAACAGCTAGGCTGTTCAGAACAATCAAATCAATAGCACTTGACCTATTAATTTTTGGGAAATTCGAGTATCTAACATACTTAGGTAGGTACGTCACTTTTGCATCCATAATATTGAGTAGCGTTAAATTACTTTTGACAGGATCATAAATTCGGGCGGGCGTTTCCGCTTCTTGCGTTTTCCTGTTTGTGATTTTTGCATCACCAAACCTCTCCTTTTGAATAAGCTTTACGCTTATAGCTTTATATATGTATTGCAATTTGCATATGGAGCTTTACTACTATCTATTCACAAAAGATTCAAAAAGATTAAACCTCTTTCTCATTCAAAGAATTAAATAGCACTTTTTCTATTTACGTTTAGGAAATCCGTGTTTCTAACACACTTACGTACGTTTACAGCCATTTAATGTACTATGTAATTTAACGGATAATAAATGATGTTCTTCAGAACAAATATTGCAGCAATTCCGCATACAATGTAATTTCCTATTTGCGAATTTCGCGTCACCAAATCTGTCAGCTTTTCAATAAGCTTCATATAAACAGTAATTCAGGACGGCTGATAAAGAAAATTTTGTGTTTCCCCTCGTATCGAGTGAAGCAACAGGCCGCAGACAACTCGTGTAGTAAAGTATCGAAACACTAGTTACTAGTTGACTGTTAAGACACCGCTCGGATCGGTCGCCCCGCTCTTACGCTCAAATGAAAAAATAGGCACAATTCGAATTTCGCGAACTATAATCGCTCGTGAAATAAACGTTTAAGCGGTTAAGCTGTTATTAAATAGTGTACTTTTGTTCGAGAGAAACAACCTGTGAGTAAAACCTTTTTATCTTCACTTGTTTACGATGTACACATTTGAATTTTCGGTTGTTTGGGTACATGTTTGTTTGTTATGATAAATAAACGTTTGTAGTACTTACCTACTTGTTAAGTGATAAAATGTAATCGTATATGTTTAGTGCCTGTGGAAATACATGAGCGTTCGTGAAACTATATTGTTTACAATACAGAAATTGTTTGATGTTCTCAAAAATGTTCTATGATCTGATCAAACACTAGAATTTTAAACTTAAAGTTATAGCTGAAGTCAGGAACAGCACAACTATTTTTTTTTTTTCTAAAACTGATCAGACGGTTGTTACAGCTTTGTTTTAGGATTACTTTAGTGGTGATTTATTTTTGAGTGGTTATGACTTGGATGTTTTGGAGCTATTTCTTTTCCCACGAGAGTGTCAAAAATATACGCGGAGATGAAGACGAGGGCACCATCTAGTAATAAAATAAATAATTACATAATTACCTAATACTTAAGTTGCTACATACTTATTTATAATTCAATTTTTATCGTATTACTTTGCTTTGATAAAGAAATTAAACATTTACAAAGACAGCAAAGCACTGTAAATACGAAATAATTTAAGGTTTTGCTTAATTTTTTACTTTGTTTCTATCTACATTGCCAATTGTGTTTCTATCTAGGTAGATAAGTAGATTTCTGCCTAACAGAATTTTAATAAACCATTTGCTATTATAAAACTGCGAAACTTCATAAAAAAGAGGTCTCATTTACCAAGAGGTCTTAATAGAGCTCACATTGTGGAAAACCTCAATAGCTTAACAGGAAAAAGCCGGACTGAAACTCGAAAAGTCAACGGTTCAATCCCCATCGTTCCACCAGTGTCGTGCCCACTCCCACTACACCTCATACATCAAAATCGGTTCAGGCGTATAGAAGTTATGGTGGAATATAGAAACTCACATACATACATGAACCCTGAAAACAATATACTCCTTTTTTCAGGCGGTCGTATAAAAAGCAAATCGCTGCACAAAAGATGAACCATTGCGGAAGATTTAAATGAGGTATTCCCACCATGTAAAATCAAATCGTTGAGGAATTTGGGGCAAACTCTAGAGGATTTCTCTTGAGAATGAAGGAATATTGCCGAGCGCGGCGTAGCGTTGGGACTCGACACTGGAGACGCAAAAAAATTTCATTCGAACTATTTTTTTATCTGCTATCGAATGATCGTTCATCATTC
The DNA here is from genome assembly GCA_038048805.1 of Hipparchia sbordonii. Classification (NCBI taxonomy): domain Eukaryota; kingdom Metazoa; phylum Arthropoda; class Insecta; order Lepidoptera; family Nymphalidae; genus Hipparchia; species Hipparchia sbordonii. The sequence continues at coordinate 5,449,456 of CM076113.1, forward strand.
GAATGAATTTTTCATTTCAATCAATTTTCGGTGTCTGCCTGTTCGAATCATTTCATTTAAACGATCATCGTATATTCGAATGATGAATGAATCATCGAACATGCATTCGATTTAAGCAAGTTTGAAAAACAGACGATATAACCTATATCGAATGCACATACACAACATGTTCGTAGACTGCAGTCCACGCGTGGGAACCTCTACTACCTATATTCTTTTTTTTTCATATTAAAAAAAATACAAATTTTAATATCCCACAGGGCAACATCGGTTGTTTCGAATGATCAATTAGTTTCGAATTCAGTATTTAGGTAGATTAGGTACATTTGGATACACAAGTACACAAATAATTTGACAATCGAATAATTCGAAAAGCGGGCTATTCGAATAAAGCTTTTACAATCGCCCATCTCTAGTCGCGACCGTTTTCACTTAGTAAAAGGCATTACGGCCAACGAGGGGTAGAATTTTTACAACGCTTCGTTATTCGTTATGAGACAGAAGGCGTCTAAGGGCATTAGGAAGTCTATCCGTTTAATAGAAAATTGTGTTAGTTCTTTTTCTTTTTAAACGATCGCGCAAAGCAGAGTTTTATGCCACGTTCATCTATATTTTGTTTGTGGTGCTGTAGAGATTTAGGTAAATGCGTGGGACTGCCAAAAGATGTTCTTGCACCTAAATTAGATTTGTATTAATCTAATAAATGTCACTAAAATCTATTTTTCCTCAGCTGTCTTAAAAGGTAAACAAATCGCTGAATATGTTTCGGAGAAAAGCGTAACCGACCATCGTACGAGTATTTAATCGGACGCTTACGACATTTTTTATTTTAGTTTATCACTTGTCGCAAAGTTTCATTGTCAATGCGTAGTCCTATGTGCTTTGCTAGGCGCGTCGCTTACGCCTTTCTGCAAAAAACTACTTATTTATAAACACTAATTATATGCCTTGGCACAATAAGGGAGTCAGTACACATATCAACTTGGAAAGGGATCATCACTGTATCGCCTTTCGCCTCGCCGTCAACCAGGCGTCCTAATGTAAAAGCGGATCAGCAGCTCCGGTACGTAGACTCGGCTACGGCTAGGCGACAACACGCTTACAGCTCGCCGACCGCAGGTTGACGAGCTGTAAGCGCCAGACGAAGAGACGTGTTCGGATATGGAGAGACGTAAGCGCGAGGCCGACGAGCCGTAGGCGCGGGAACTGCAAGTTGACCACGCACCGCAGTTCGTGAGCTAGTGCCGAGGCGAGGCGATTGCGATACGATTCAGGTTAGTGTGCGTTGCAGTAAGGAGTTTTATATAAAGAATACTGGACGGCTCGAGTTGATACGGTGACGATTCCTTTCCGAGTTGATATATGTGCTGAAGATAAGCTGTGACCTTATAAATGTCTCTTGCGACACCACACCTGCCTTGTGGTATTCAATCCAACAAAATCACTAAGATGCGATGCTGAATCACGTGTGGCAACGCTCTGAGACTTTGATTAAAACACACTCCAGCGTTCAAAGTAACTCTAGAGTAATGAATAATTTATTGCATACGATCCACTGGAATTTTCTCTTCCGTTTCACGCTTAGAATCGTGCACAGAGGTTGCATAGGTTAGGCAAATGAGAAAAAAACATTACTATTGTTTTTATGTAACATGTGAAGAAGAACTTTAATACTATAAAAATCTCATTGAGCATCTAAGAAAAACTAGTAGGTAACAATAATAAAATTATGAAACTTAAAACTTTAATTTACTAACTATAGTCTGATTTTTAATTCGGTGGAATTCTGACAGCTGTCATTTTGTAAATAGAGCGAGTTGTTTGTATGAAAAACAGTATTACCACCTGTAGTTCGATTTTACCCCGAACTATCTGTCAGGCATTTGTCATATTATATCTATATGCGGCAATTGATTTTTATTTTTATAAGTTTTTTATTATCTTTTTTGTGGGATTTTTTTAATCTCTGGTAACATTAAGATACGTCAGAATTCCACGCAATTAAAAATCAGACTATACTACTTAATTTATTAACCCTGCCACAAAAAAAAAGTACAAACTTATCTAAAAAATTTAAACCCCTTAATAGTAAAATCTTACAGATGGATTCAAATCCGTTGCTCTTTTACGTATTTGCTCCTTTACCTCGTAAACACAAGCTTTGATTGTAAACATTCTTAAAAATAATATGCGTAATCTCCTTAGCGTTCAAATATAACTTTAGATAGCAAGTTTTTCTGTTACTACTTACTAATCAGGGGCTTAAAGTCTTCTAAGAAATGAACAACGAGTCACTATTCGTGATTTCCCACGCACCTGTTTATTTATATACCTCCAGTTTTCTATTTTGATACGCTAATATTAAATACACATATTTTAATTTTTTTAATTTTGCTATACACAATAAATTTAAAAACAATTTAAAAAGTATAGCAATAGGTATTTTTGTTTTTTGGTTCTGTCAATTTGTCAGTTTAGAGGGAGTGTGTATAACAGAACCAATATATATTAGGGAATGAATTTTACAAGCAAAATCTAGGTAGGTAATAAAATTTACTGCTTATTGAAGTGAAATTATAAAAATTTAATTAAAAATAAAAATAAATCCCGACACAAAATAATAAAAAAAATGTAATCCGCTATTTTATGGCGGTGGCCATTTTGGACCGATTTTCATCAAATATAGCTAAACAAAAAAAGAACAAAATCAAAATCAGTTCATCAGTTCGGGAGCTAAGATGCCACAGACAGACACACACACAGGCACGTCAAACTCATAACACCCCGTCGTTTTTGCGTCGGAGGTTAAAAAGTACCCTGTCAAACCGTAAAACCTTAAAGTCAAATGCATATGGCTGGCTTAGGACAAACAATTAATTGCTGTGGTTTCACCTATGTTTGACAATAGTTACCAAACCATAGCCAAATTAATTACAGACTAATGGCCTATACGACGTATGTTGTTTTTTTTTTTCAAGAAAATTTGCGAAAATATCAAATGCTCATCTTTTATACTTGAGTACCTACGCTACGGTCTGTACTCAAATAGAAAATTTTATAATTTAAAGTTTTATTTCAGTTTACACAGAAGGAAATCTAAATAACTTAAACATGTACACCTTGATAAAATTTCTTTTAGTTCAGAAATAGGAGCGTATTTTATTAAAAATACCAAGATATATCTACTCGTAGCGCGCGCCGAGCATGTCTCACTCTCATATTGCTGCATCCAGTATCTAACTCGGGAATAGGGAATAATTCTGGCTGTATTATTTTTACCCGACGAAGTTGTAACTAGAATATAAAAGTTTTATTTAAATAAACTTTTACAAAGTGCTTTTGAATCGTCAAGTGAAACCACCATTGGTTTTTTGGACCCTTTTTGACCTTTTTGGAGGTTTCCTAGGTATCGAACCAAAAGTATCGTTATTAGTCAGGTACCAATCCTTTTTTTGAATCCCTAAACATCATGCAAACTTGACGGCAAACTTGATCATATTATGTAGCCTCCCTTACAAAAGAACAAAATTAATATGACGGATACTACCCTTCAAATTCAAAATTTATTTATTTCATGTAGGCCACCTTGTAGCTCTTATGACACGTCATAAATCTACCACCGGTTCGGAATGCAGATTCTGCTGAGAAGAACCGGCAGAAACTCAGCAGTTGCTCTTTTCAAAAAAAAAAAAAAATTTACAATAGGAATCAATTTTCCGTAGTCAGATTAATGTAAACTTTTAAGTTGTATACGTTTTTGTATCACAGTATACGAGTACTGTCCTTACTCTGTGGTTGTATATGACTTACAATTGAATTTACTAACCAGTGGTACTGTGAATACTAAGCTTTCTGCTTCCCTAAATATTCGTTTTTCACGGTACTAAATACTAATAAAATAGTTTTTGTGTAGGCCAGGACGTTCTGAGGTGTTCTAGTTTACTTTTTGTTTTCAAAGCGATACGGTGCTAGAACTTTACTGCCTATATACTGGCAGTACATTTTATTTATTTTATGTTTTCTGAATGTTTATTTAACTGCGACTTCAACCTTATATGTTACTTGAAACGAACAATATCGGACGTAAAATTTACGTCTAGGCATTTTGTTTTTGTGTAATTCTAGTACGTAAGAGCGATCTTTGAATATGATTATTATATGAATGATAAAAAAGCGTGGATATAACTCGCTCCAGCAATACCTGATAATGTAATCCGAATTGTAACTAACTGTAAATTGTAGACAACATAATATTGTTACAATATTATTATTTTTTTAAAAGACGAACCACCGATAGTTTCTTGCTGATTCTGCTCGGTTGGAACAGCATTCAAAAATATTCTACTTCTATTTCTGTTATTGATTTGTAATAAATTAGAACCCTCAACTCATCCAAAAAATAATTACCATTCTCTTAATTGTGAGATAAAAATACTTAGTATAGATTCATTAAAATTGTAATCTCGAATGTGAATAACTTGAGACTCGATAGCGATAGGAATTTCGCACAAATTTTCTGTCGTAGGGAAAATATTTAATTAAATGTTGGACACCGCTGGTTAAAATCCAAACAGCTTTAAATCCTTTTAATAAAAACATCTAGGTGTATATATGAAAGGTTTTGGGAGCAACAGTGTGGTAGGACTGGCAAAATGCCGAGGCATTCGCTCGAGGCGGCCTGGCAATGTTCCTTGGTAGACCTACGTTTTAATTTGTTTCACGAAAAAATTAATCTTTTTGTTTCATATGCGAGCTCTGCCAAACCGCCGTTCGTTATAGGCACAAGAATAATGCAGTTGCCTGTACGTATTATGTCAATAAGATGGAAAATCTTCTGTTATTGTTAAGGTTATGCATAAACATGGCGGTCCTAACACCCATTTTTAACCGACTTCCAAAAAGGAGGAGGTTATCAATTCGGCCGGCAGGTTTTTTTTTGTTCACCTGCGCTCAGTAGTCTTATAGTCGCTCAGTAGCCTTTGATGGGTTGGTAATGATGATCATGATGAAATTTATCGCCAGTGTCACTCGGCATGATGTAAGGGATTCTAGCGATACATCCGAATCTACTAATCTCTCAGGTGTGTGCAAGCCCATACAAGAAACCTACGATGTTCAGACGTGGAATTGCAGTCGAGGAATACTTCTTTACTGCAATTTCACCTGTTGGTAAGTGACGATGCAGTCTGTGATAGTAGTGGATGAACTTGGAAGGGGTATGGCAGTGTAAATTCAAGCCATACCCCTAATCTGTTTCTACACACCATCGTGCCGGAACGTAAAATCGCTTGGTGGCATGTCTTTGACGGTAGGGTGGTAACCCAGACCTGACCAGAGACAATTTAGAAATTATAAATTCCCAAATTGCCCCCGCCGGGTATCGAACCCGAGACCTCCCAGTTATGATGGTTGATAAAGAAGACTACTTCTGATTACCTAAAAAATTGGTCTGAAGTCCAGACAAGGGATAAATAAGATATTTCTTACCTTATCCCCCGCGGATATCGAACCGCGAATCTCCCACATAAATAGAGCCCAGAGAGAGACAGGGAGATTGTCAAATATTTTCAGCTTAATTAAGTTTATCTTTACAAAGAATCTCTTTCATCAATCTTAGAGTTGCTAGAGAATCCCTTTCTGGTGGTCAGACGAAGCCGTAATTCATTAATTCGATTAAAGATACTTAGGAAAGCTAAAACAGGTAAGAAAAAGCAATCAACTTGTTTTCTTCATTGTAAATAATGTCCTCCCGACCGAATTCGCCCACGGCGGCCAATCTCCACAGAGATTAGACATCTGCGCGGGAGATATTATAGTGCACAACTGAGTGCACAAACACAGGTGCACTTTCTATTCCCTTACTCTCATAGTCCGATGAGACGGAAATCCGACACGACCGGAGAGAGATCAGGCGCAGGACCGACAGCCTGACGTGCTCTCCGAGGTACGGGGATGACTCACCGCCAACTTTCTAACTCTGGACTAGTACTGACAATTTCTTGACAGAAAAACCTAACACTTTTTATGGCCCGACCTGGGAATCGAACCCGGGACCTCGTCATCCATAGTCGAACTTGCTAAGCACTAGACCAACAAGACAGTTCTTCATTGTATATCAATTACTACAATCCTTGTAATCTTCGATCACAATCTAAAGCTTTCTTATAATGGTTCCTCTTAAGGCCGCCTAACACCTTAACCCATGCGTTTATCCTACTAACATTATAAATACATTTGTGAGGAAAAGTTTGTATGGATGGATGATGTAGAGATAAACATATTCAGGATTAACACATAGGCTACATTTTGTCCCGGAAAACTATTGAGTTCCGCACTTAATCCGTACGTACGCAGTCGCGGGCATCAGCTAGTGATTTCATATTTGTGTGTGTGTAATTATGAGTTTAAACTTACACACTTATAAGAATTATTAACGTGAGTCGGAGTTTGATGATTGGCAAAAAAAATATTTGTTTTTGAAATTCCTTACAATTTAGTCAGCTGGTTTATTGTTTTGCGGTTTGCATTTACTATAATATGCCTATGAAGATTTCAGTGTCTTGGGGAAATACAGTACAATGAGTCCTTTTACCCGACAGCCGATGCAGAGATTATGTGTTTTTCGTGCTTACGTACGCACGTATTTATTAAATGTTTCGTATATCTATATACCTACTAATATATAAAGCTGAAGGGTGAATATTCAATTTGGACGATATTTGCGCATTTTTTTAGGAACAAGCATAATTTCATTTTTTTTAATTTTTGATAGTATTATAATGTTTGGTGCTATTTCATTAAATACACAAGTGAAAGGCACGTATATATTTCAAATATTCAAAGAGTTATTGCCACTAGAAATTTATGTCAAGCTACGGTAATGAACCCTGTATACGGTAATGAATTTTTATGTATACTTTTGGCAGAATTTCTTATGAATTCTCTATTTGAATAAACTTGTACGAATAAAAGCAAGTGCCCAGCCGTGCACAGGGAATTGGTAATTCACTCGTCGACCGAGAACCTTGTTGGGCCCGTCACTGCTTGGAGTAAGATCGTTTCAAATAACAAAATATCAAGCAGTTCTTCCATAACTTAATAGACTCCCTCTATATTGGACCTCTTCCTTACCACTCACCCTACCGGCTACCAGGTAACAGTCGATGCTCCCCTAGGAACATTTAACCCCTGCCTAGTACAGACTTCCGTGCCACTTCCATCCTCTGTTCGCACGCGTAATACCGGTAGCCTCATATCCGTGGGCACAGCTTTGTTTTTCAACAAACGACCTTAACACCTGTGCTGAAGCAGTTGCTGATGCCATACTCCAAGGTATGGACTGCTATATTCCAAACTCCCTCATACCTTTTGGGAAGCGCGCGCAGAAATGGTTCAACGGGATCTGTAATAAGGCTGCTATACTTAAACAAAACTCCTACCAGTCCTGGCTCTCTGCACATTGCACCAATGATCCCAATGCTGCAAATGTTAAGAAAATCTTTAACATTGCGTCCAGAGCCTACAAAAATGCCATTGCCAGGGCAAAATTTGAGCACATCGACAGAATTGGGCAGAGACTAGTCTCACTGCCTTCTGGTTCCCGTGCTTTCTGATTTCTGTTGAAAGCCATGTAAGGCAACTTCTGTCGTTCCTCGTTTCCACCTTTAAGCAAACCGGATGATACACTGGCCTACACTGCCAAAGAGAAAGCCGAAATTCTGGGCACTCTCTTTGCTGCCAACTCTACGCTTGATGATGGTGGGAAAACACCGCTGACCATCCCGCGGTGTCAAAACTCCTTGCGTGATATACGGGGTACATTGGGGATATATTGACAGTAAGGGGGAAGCCCTAGCGGTCAGCCTCGACATCGCTAAAGCCTTTGATCGGGTTTGGCATAGGGCTTGGCTATCGAAGCTGCTATCTTACGGACTTCCTGCGAAGCTGTGCCATTGGGTCGCTAGCTTTCTTCATGGGCGCAGCATCAAGGTCGCTGTCGACGGTTTTTGCTCTCAACTTAAGCCCATCAATGCTGGCATTCCACAGGGCTCAGTGCTATCGCCTACTTTGTTCATTCTGCAAATCAATGATATGTTGCATAACAGCAGCATATATTGTTATGCGGATGACAGTACTTCTGATGCCCTTTACAAAGGCCATGCACAGTTCTCTCGCGCAGTGCTGGAGGAGAATAGAGCCAAACTTGTGTCGGACATTGAGACTTCTCTCTAGAAAGTGTCCGTATGGGGTTCACAAAATCTTGTTCAATTTAACCCTTCAAAAACACAAGTTTGTGCGTTTACCGCAAAAAAGGCCCCTTTTACCACGCCTCTTCTCTTTCAGAACACTTCCCTTACTCCTACCAACAGCATTGGGATTCAAAAGAGGGCACTTCGGCTTGTGGACAATCCCAAATTAACCTACTCGCTGGAAAGCTTGGAACACCGCAGATGTAAGCTCGCTTTGTGTGCTCTATCGGCTATATAACGGGGAGCCCTCTAACTTCTACAACCGCACCGCACGCCACCGAACGCAATTTCACCCCCACCACCTGGGTGCCTGGAGCACTTCGACCATCAGGTGCTCCAGATCTTTTTTTCCATGTACTACCAAATTGTAGAATCATCTCCCTTCGAAAGTATTCCTGTATATAATGTAGTTTCAGTAAAAATCATTAAATGAACTTCAAAAAGGTTACGGTAAACGACGGTAATGAAGGACACGGTAATGACAAATATGCACTTTTAATTTATTATAAATTTTTCTATAAGCAGTATATGCTATCTAATCATTTAAAAATTAAACTAGACGAGAACTTGATGTATTGTTATCGCAATAAAATTCCAATTTTAAATATTTATCAAAATATAAGCGGACTGGTAATGAAACATAAACTGTGACAAAACATTATAATACACTTTCAGTTGTAATTTTTTGCGCGAGTTCGTGCGTACGTCTTCCTTCTGCTACGTTTTCCGGTCGACTGAGGTCTGAGGTGCGGGACGCCGAGAGCTCACTATGTAGCGGCAAGATTTTGTCACGTAAAAACATGTTTCCCGTGATGATTCCGGAGGGTTCCGGTAATGAACTTTGCATCATGACAAAACTTTAAAAACATATTTGACTATATATTTCTTTGTAAAATTAATTTTAAATTATGAAGAAGTAATAAAAAATTATTTAATTATTCGGCACAGTAGCCAAATTAACATTATTTTTGTGCTAGGTTTACTAAATATTATTAAATATAAAATATCTAGTAATAAAACAGGTGCCGGTAATGAATTTTAATGTTATTTTCACTAAAAATCTGAGTGATTTACATAGAAATTTCAATAAACACACCATGTGCACGATAAAGTATGTAGGTGTGCATGATAAACGTATATTAAATGGAGTCTAAACTTAAGTTTCAATTTTTTATTCACTGAAATACGTCATTTTCATTACTTTGAATATTCACCCTTAAGAGTTTGTTTGTTTGAACGCGCTAATCTCAGGAACTACTGATTCGAATTGAAAAATTTTTTTTGTGTTGGATAGTCCATTTATCGAGGAAGGCTTTAGGCTATATAACATCACGCTGCGACCAATAGCAGCGAAGCATCAGTGAAAAATGTTGCAAAAACGGGGAAAATTATCCATATTTAAAATATATTCTTTTAAAAACTTCTAAATCGAGCGCAACAGCTAGTATTTATATAAGTATGATTATTTCTTTGGCAATACCATGTTGCCTATACTCAGTCTGTCTGTCTGTCTGTAATCTCTCGTTTAGTTACGGTACCTACTTAACAACGTTGTTAATAGTCAACAGTTGTATGGACTTTGACGACAAATAGTACCGTTGCTAGGTAACTTATCTTCAAATTACAGATGGTTTGAATGTAGGCATTTATATACTCAGACATATTTTGAAATATACCCAGAGATAATATATTCATATATTAAGAGTATAATATATAACATTATGATCGCAAAGAGAAATAAATTATGTTAACAGCCTTAAGGAACATTTAATATTTCTTTTGGGAATATAAGCATAATTACCTATTTTATCGTGGAACATTTTGATTTTGCCAATAAATAAAAGCACTCCACTCCTCGATTCATTTTTCTTTAATAGGCCTCGTATAAACATTATTAAAGCTTTCACGTAGGCTTTTATATAATCTCCTTTGAATGGTTAAATGTTGGTAATGAATATAATATCGATTCGGCTTTCAAAATGGAAAATACCCGACTTCGGCAAAGGGTTATGATTTTAGTAGTCTACTGTTAAAGTTTTTTTTTATCAAAAAAAGTTAAGCGGTTAGCCTATGGTTCGTAGAGAGCCTGTTACTCATGCTTGTGTGATGTTCCTTCCTGCAAAAGATGTGATGCTCTACGAAACCAAAGCCAATCGATGTTTAATATTTACTGTCGCATGTTTTTGAAGAATAGTAGGTATGTAACTACTTACCGAATATTCGTATTCACCGAATATCATCATTTTTTTTTGTCAGTGCTAAATTTTAATTATTAAATCTCTTAGTACAAATTTACATTAAGACAGACTCTCTCGTATAGTTTACCTGGAAGAGATCACTATTAGTAATCAGCTTTTGTGCAACTCTGTTTGTTCTTGTATTTCACGAAAACGCGTGAATTTTATTTGTGGTTACGTCGTGTACATGCACATTGCGTAAGTGTGCGTGCCTGTCAGGAGCCTAGGTGAGAGAGGTCAGGTGCGAGCAAGCTCTCGCTCTCACACTCATACAGATACGACACACACATAACCATGAGCCACGTACCCTCGTGAGTTGCAAGAACACACACACACAAGAACACACACACACAACCATGAGAAAATAACCAAGAACAAACTATATAAGTTTGTTCTTTTTTTTTCATGCAATAAAGTTGTATAAATAAATAAAATAAAAAATAACAGTGGCGTAGGTAGGTATATTTATTACCTTGATGAATTTTATTCGTATCATTAAATGTCGAAAGCTTGTGCTAGGAAAGAGTATGAAAGTAGTTTTCAGTCCCGACCTAATACGCTTTTTATGATTGGTTTAATTATGTAAAGAGACTGTGTGAATCATTAATGCATGACAAAGTAAAACAAGTGTTTATTTACCTTGCTGTTGACCGCGTTAATCATACAGGTCGATCGTTTCACGGTTTACATGAAAATGACATTTAATACGATTTAAATGCACGTGTTACTTGTACTATAGAACATTTCTATTATTTAAAGTCCTAGCTTTTGCCCGCGGCTTCGGTCTCGCCATCTATTAAAAGAAATCTAAGTGGTGATTCCTATCAAAATCACCAATATTGTTTTTTAAGCTATTACATAGCTTCTATCGCGGGCCAGCGTGGAGACCGAATCCAGAAATTCCGTAACGAAAATAACCTGACACGGGACTCCTCTACGTTGAGCCGCTAGATGGCGTTGATAAAAAAAGCTATGCTATAGCTTTACCGCGGCAGTCCCCGAGTGCCACACGTCTTTTTTCGATTTTTCAGCTGTCCTTTTGGATTTTCTCAATTATTTATTTTTTATTTTTAACCAAATGAAAGAAATATGCATTGAATTATAACGCTTAGAAGCGCCATAGTCGACGCGGTGATAAATCATTTTAGAACGTAAGCCTTTAAAGGCTGACTATGCAGTATCGTTGCGTTAAAATGATGAGCTCGCAAAAAAAAAAATTAAAAAGTGAAAGGATGTTATAATTCATCAAAACAACCATTAGATCTGTGCTCTAACGTTGACACAGTAGTAAGCTAGGTTTAAATACTCTAGGTATATTAAAATAGTGGTAGTCAAAATCTTCGTTTTCTTTCGTCGAAACCCTTCGTCACTGTCGCTAACTTAAGTCGTTTAGATCGGCACTTTGTTAGGTTCCGCTCTAAGTTTATAGTGCGATGTTACCATGAATGCAAGTAGGTCAGTTACGAGTAATTTACCTACCTTCGTACGACGAAGTAGGGCCACGCGTCTCTGTTCAATAAACGATGACAAATCGATTTCGATGCAAAGGCAATTTTTCAAGGTATTAAGGCCACGCTACTCGCGCGATTTTTCATACAAACGTACCTATTATGCTGATGATATGCGATCAGTCGTAGAAAATCAGGTGCACGATTTCATCTGCGTGGATTTAGATTTAATAGTATTGCTTCCTAATTATAAATAACTTAAAGCCCTTTTTGACGACCTCCCTGACGCAGTGGTAAGCGTTGTGGTCTTATAACTTGGAGGAATCCCTTGGTAATTTATAATTTCTGAATTGTCTCTGGTCTGGTCTGGTGGGAGGCTTTGGCTGTGGCTAGTTAACACCCTACCACGAAAGACATGCCGCCAAGCGATTTAGCGTTCCGGCACGATAGCGTGTAGAAACTGATTAGGGGGTATAGGTTGAATGTACAGTGCCATACCCCTTACAAGTCAGCCCGCTACCATCTTAGACTGCATCGTCACTTACCATCAGTTGAGATCGCAATCAAGTCAATTATCTTGTCATTGAATAAAGAAAAAGCCCAACGTAAATTGAAAAATGATGGATTTTCATATTATTTTCATACAACATCCTCTACGAGTATTTAAGCCCCTATGAAGAAAATACGCCGCACCCTCCTCGCACTGGAAAGCACAGAGTCGTTGTTTGTATTTTGCACTCCACTCTACCACAATGTGGCTTGAGCTTTAAGGTCAACCTTTTAATACGAACCCGTATTTTCTTGATCAAGATATCTAATCCAAACTGGATTAGGACAGTAATTTTCTTCGTTTCAATTAAACTATGTAGCACTTTATCTACTGGAATCGTGGATGTAATAGAAAAGGTCAGGCAGCGGTGCTTATCTAATGCTTAGAAACCAGACTGGACGCTTAGGAAGAGAACGCATTTTTAAAAGAAGGTGCTGAAAATTAGAGTTCACATGGCAACGTATCGACTCTGAACTCTGAAGAAAGCAAGTTTTCCTTTAAAATGATAAGAATAAAAAAAGCAACTTTTAGAACGTGTAGCGCTTATCGGCGACGGCTTACCTCCCTGGAGAGTAGCCTCGAAATATTTTAGTGTACAAGTGTATCCGCCAACACAGGTGCACTCTATTCCCTCATTCTCATAGTCCGTAGAGAGGGCAATATAACATAAATAGAGAGTGCCGGAGATTGATTTTAAGCGCAGGATTGACGGCTTTAGGCACGTATTTTTCGAGGCATGAAGTTGCACCAAAGTCTAAACCTACTTTGGTGTTCATAATGGGCGGCAGTTATCACTTAATATCAGGTGACCCGCCTGCTCTTTTGCTCGCTATATTTATAAAAAAAAAACTTCACAACTCCGGGTTGCTTCTCTCTCAGATCTTTCAGAATCTATAGCTAGAGTACCTATATAGTAGAAATCGGGCACAGTTTATGGTGAATTAGTTAATTATTAGGTGTGAAATTCGAATCCTATTCTTTGTCGCGAGAACAATGCCTTGTTTACCACTGAACGTTATTGTTAAATATCAGCATTTGAAAAATATCATCATGTTTTCGTCAAATATTCTAACCTTGTCAGTGTAGGGATCAATATGTATTGAATTTTACGTAATATGTAAATGGGGTTTGGTAAATGACACGTTAATATTGTTATCTGCGGTGCGTCTGGCGCCTCGTACGTCTTCATATCACAAGCTTGAATGACGTTAATAGCTGACGTAAAATCTGCAAAATTTGGTAGAGGGTCGATCTCTTTGTGCTAAAAAGGATAGGTAGGTAAATCTTTTTTTGCGAAATTAATTCTTAAATCAGCAGGTTAGGAGTCTTAACTTAGGACTGCTCTCATTTTCGGAAGGTCTAGGGTTCGATCCCAGGTAGGCATCTCTAACTTTAAATTCAAATTCAAATTCAAAATTTATTTATTTCATGTAGGCTACCCTGTAGCACTTATGACACGTCACAAATCTACCACCGGTTCGGAATGCAGATTCTGCTGAGAAGAACCGGCAAGAAACTCAGCAGTTGCTCTTTTCAAAAAATAAAATAAACTAATTTTACAATAAGTAATAAAACTAAGCTAAGTAGGTATACAGTGCTTCCACAGTGAAGCTTCAAAAATACAATACATATAATCTAACACATGTCAGCATGGGAAGTCAAAGCAGACCCATTCCCGTTGGCGGCACCCGTTCACGAGCACGACGCATGATCCAGCCATTGCTTCGCTCAACCATATTTGAGGGACCGTAACAATCCGCACCACACGACACCACCACAGAAATGTTTAAGTTAGCCTGCGACTTCGTTCATTTGGAGCAAGGTTTTTAAAATATCCCTCGTTTATTGTTTGCCTATGTCACTTTCCTGGTCGTCAACTATACCTATGTTAAACCACGTCAATCAGTAGCTCTTTTGTGGTGTGATAGAAGGAGAAACTAACACACTCAAATTTTGAATATTATACTAGAAGGCGCCCGCGACTTCATCCGCGTGGAATTAGGTATTGGGGTGGAATTTTCAAAAACAGTGACACACGTACTTCTTTATTTTTAATCGAAAGACAAAATACCGATTTTAATAGATACAACTTGAAAAATGACGGACTTTCATAAAAACATTCATCCCCTACTCATCCCTTTTGGGGTTGGAATGTTTAAAAACTATGAAATACGTATTTCTACATTTTTAATTGCCGCTTGTTCGCTTTAGGACAGATTCGCTTTACAACAGATTCGCTTTACGGCAGTAAAGCGAATCTGTCGTAAAGCGAAAAAAAATTCTTTCTTATTAAGTGCCTACGTCATAAAAGGAACCTACCGTCAAATCAAGCTTCTAACTCCAGTGGTTTACGCTGTGCTTTGATATATGTATAAGTCAATCAATCAGTCAGTTAGTCAGTCAGGACTTTGAAGTTTATATATTAAAGAAGTAAGGCTTAATCTACACAGACAAAGTCTCGGTAGTAGCTTTGAATATTAAGCCAGGTAGGCTTTGTTATGCAGTAGCCTCACTTAACACATCTTCAAGTTTCAGTGTTTAAATAACTTTTAATTAAATAATTGTCACTTGACAGTACAGACAATAGGCTTTGGGTACAAGAGTTTCCAATTTAATTAAAATTATGACAAAACGAAAACTTGTAAAATTTTCACAAATGAATGCCTTTTATACCTATTGGAAATCGATGAACGTTTCTTCATTTATAATTAAGTACTTATCGAAACTTTATCGGCGTGGTAGTTAAAGGTTCTATTCTAATTTTATAACATTTACGTATTTACAAATGAAATATTATTATATCGTATCATAAACATAGTAGGAAGAATGCTATCTTTATGTATCGTACCATCCTATATCCATATCGTATCATACCTTCATAGTTCATACAAAAGTCATAATAAAGCTATATAGATCAAAAGTATTTTACTGAATTTGACAAACTTGTTCGAATTTTCAGGGTCGACAGGATCGAATTGACTTCTTTTGATCATGTAGTAAGTAATACGTACTACTTATATACTTTCAAGCTATTTGACATTGGCGGAGTGAATAAAGCTGGCACTAAGAAAAGCCATATTAGCTAAAGAAAGAATTTAATAACTTAAGTATATAAAGGAAAAGAGGCCAAAAAACAAAAAAAAAAATTAAAAAAAGAAAGAAAAAGTGGCTCTCGGGGACTGCCGCGGTAAAGCTATTGCATAGCATTTTTTATCAATGCCATCTAGCGGCTCACCGCTAGAGGAGTCCCGTGTCAGGTTATTTTCGTTACGGAATTTCTGGATTCGATCTCCACGCTGGCCCGCGATAGAAGCTATGCAATAGCTTAAAAAAAAAGTTTTTTTTAAATTTCTATAGAGTGTTCCGCCTTGATCTAATGAGAAGAGCAATAAAAATACATTGAACACAATCTGTATGTGTAATCGTTTGTACATTTTGTCCAACAGGTGATAAAATACTTACCGTTACCACTATTTCAATTTCAGCTAAGTTTCAACGTAGAATTATGAACTGCAAGGTAAACACCAGCTCAACGATATTGAGTTATTTAACAAAGTTTCAAACTTTCTAATATGTGACAAGTATGATCCTCCTCTAATTAATACATTAAGTGCCTACTTACTATTTAATTAGGTATCATTAAAATATAACATTAGGTGAGTCGAACGAGCTAAGCCTAAAAATATGAAAGTAATTTTTTTGTTAACTCTCGATAGGTACTGAAGCACAGAAAACATGTTTATGTTGTTGTTGTATGTAAAGCGAAATCCCATCACTACATAATTATTATTATCAAACAAAGTCCTCCGCCATGTCTGACTGTCTGTCTGTTCGCGATATACCCAAAACTATTGAACGGATTTTCATGCGGTTTTCACCCATAAACTATTATTATTTGTCAATTGGTTGAAATATTATGACGATAATTGTTGAAAAAATAAAAAAATTGCGTGCGAAAATAAATTCATGAACCGCGGGTCTTACACCGACAACAAAGTGATGCAACTCTACGACAAAAAAAAACATGTAGGCATAATAATTTATGCTCTACTACCCGCGCAAAGCCGGGGCGCGTCGCTAGACAAAGGGACGGGAATATTTTCTACCTTTTGAGGCACATTTAACAGGACACTTACTGAATACTGAGAGAAGAATGCACACTAAGTAACTAACTTATTATTATTTAACTAATTTATGAACACTTTAATAAGTTCGTGTTTGTGTGTGTGTTTGTTACTCCTTCACGTCACAACGAATGAACTAATTGGGCTGAAATGTGGAATGGAGATAGCACATACCCATGATTAGCACACGCTACATTTTATCCCGGAAATTAAAAAGTTCCCGCGGGAATCAAAAAAACTTTAATACATGCGGATGAAGTCGCGTGCATCATCTAGTTGATCATAAATTCATTGTATTTTTTTAGTCTACGTAAATCCCGACTAACTTGTAGTTATAAAGGGCAGGCTTATATTGCTTCATTGTGTATTCTTATTAAAGGACTAGGCACTACAATATCGTTGGTAAGTACCTACTTACGTCGAGTAATTCGTTTTACTCTTGTTTTACTTCAAGATGCAAGAGCTAATAGAACATAATGGTAATTGGGTTATAAGTAGAAACGAGAGAAGTTTTGATGTCATAAGTAGTTCGTATGACACATTAAAAGGGTAGAAAATGTACCTACCAAAACCAGACCTGCGTTATACGTAGGTACCTAATCAAATGGTGTTTTCTATAAACAGTGCCCTAAATGTTAGTTTCCGAGTTAGATTCATCTGCCATTTGAATAAAAAAGACGTGTGGCACTCGGGGACTGCCGCGGTAAAGCATTTTTTATCAACGCCATCTAGCGGTGAGAGGAGTCCCGTGTCAGGTTATTTTCGTTACGGAATTTCTGGATTCGGTCTCCACGCTGAAGGCCCGCGATAGAAGCTATGCAATAGCTTAAAAAATGATGAAAATGAAATGATAAAAAAATGTTTGAATAAAGAAATGGCGCGTGGCTCATGGTTGGCTGTGTCGTATCTATATAAGTGCGAGCGAGAGCTTGCTCGCGCCTGACC
Organism: Hipparchia sbordonii; assembly: GCA_038048805.1. Taxonomy (NCBI): domain Eukaryota; kingdom Metazoa; phylum Arthropoda; class Insecta; order Lepidoptera; family Nymphalidae; genus Hipparchia; species Hipparchia sbordonii. Next base: position 5,467,009 of record CM076113.1, read on the forward strand.
GCTTCCACCTAGGCTCCGGACAGGCACGCATACTTACGCAATGTGCATGTACACGACGTAACCAGAAGTAAAGCTCACGCGCCCTCGTGAGTTGAAAGAACTATATAAGTAGTAATAGTAGAGTATAGTGTATGAACATTATTACAGTTTCACGGAATTCATATTCCCCAATCCCCATAGCTAATTTCCTACAAGTAATTAATACCGGATCTTGCGGCTTCAATGCTAATTGTCATCAAGAGGTTAATCGCGTAAAGCACTCGCAATTACAATGGCCTAAGCGTTCCTACGGTGCTCTGTGAACGAGTAGCAGTGTTTTACGACCCCCTATTACGCTAATGAAGTCATCAAGGGTTTGCTTTAAATTGGATTAATATGTCACGGACAGAATAAATGTAATCTGATTCTGAGTTAAAAACAAAAAAAAAAACTAATCGTTGGAATTTTCTCTTTGCCAAGAATTATACGAAAATAACTGGTCAAGTGCGCGTCAGATCCATCAAAACATGTATACAGTATGGTTCGGTAGAGATAGGTAGAGTAAAAAATTTTTTATTCAGAATTAAAAGCTAGACATACAAAAACATACTCGAACTCACTTAATATTCATAGGACGGGCGCCCAATAGTCCAAAGTTAGGTGCGGACTGAAAACCGATGCACTATTGTCGTACCCTCTCCTAGTGCAAGCTTTCCGCTTATTTGGCGGGGAATCAAATTCAGCTTGGCTAATATTCTCAAAAAAAAAAAAAATGGGACGGGCGCGTCAATATCAAAAGAAGTATTGTCAAATGCAACGGCTGGTGGTACGTTGCCCCGCGTAGATGCGTAGGTATAATATGTAGATTGGAAGGATACTAAGTTTAGGAGTTACCTATAAAGATTAAACTCTCTTAAAACTGCTATTTTGCAAGACGAATGACAGTTTTTTTTTTTCGAAAAATTTATCTATTAAAAACACCTCCGTAGCCGTAACAAGGTTTCGGTACCGAGAGCAATAATATTTATTCTATAGATTCTGAATAAAATAACTGTGACACGCAAGAGGGACTCACAGATGGACTGGACTTCGTTGTTTTACTACGGAACCCTAAAAACAATACGTCTAAGGCATCGTACTCATCGCAGCATTTTCAAAGGGCATTTTGATCAAAGTTTAAGGCATTCTTTTTACATATAGTTACGGGAACAAGCTCGATTCGAGGCAAGCTTAGTTTATTGGTTCAATGGACGCGTCTGCAAGATGTATCCAAATAAATCATTGTTCCAATTAAAGCGTTTTTGAATACGACAAAATATATATAGCTCTGCGACCACCCCATGGCGGGGCGATCTTAGGTGGTTCCTAGGAGGAAGCATCTACTTGAGGCGCGACTAGATTACTGCCTCGACGCGCGTTTACCCACAGTGAATACGAAGCTTAATTATTTTGGTTTTGGGTTTCGTGCTCCAATTTCATTCGTCTATTTCAGCCTTGTTACGAAAATAGAGCGACTCAATATTGGTAGGTTTGCTGTATTACTTTTGTTTATTTAACAACTATTTATTCGCTTCGACGTCGCTTCTATCAGGAAATAATCTTGGTAAATAATGGTTGTATTTCTCATAAAATTTTGCGTAATTTTTCATACTATGGTTGTATGTCATACTATGGTTTTGGGTATGTTTTAGTCTAAAAAGTTATAACCAACCTATAGTTCTTGTTTTCGTATGCTGCTATATATACCCAATTGTTCTGTTGTCAGAATATACCTTTCATTTTTAATCGACTTCCAAAAAGGAGGAGGTTATCAATTCGGCCGGTATCTTTTTTTTACAATACTGTATGTTTCCATAAAATAAATAAATACTAGCAGACGCTGCACGGCTCCGGTTACCCATGTTATAAGTACCTAAGAGTATGTTTAATTTGTAGCTTAATAAGTTGAGGGCTCAAATAAAAATTCCTATTAGTAGATAAAAAATATAGTTTCTTCTTCCTTTTTAAATACGATAGTTATATTTCATTTGTCCTTAGGCTAACTTCCTTTACGACGGAATTTAGCCTAAAGGCTGAGTTAAAGGGATAACAATATTTGTCGCAGAGGGAAAATGGTTTGTGGGATAAATATTACCATGAAAAAATGATAATGTCCTCCCAACCGAATCCAGCCACGGCGGCCAATCTCCACAGAGATTAGCCATCTGCGCAGGAAATATTATAGTGCACAAGTGTGTGCGCAAACACAGGTGCACTCTCTACATATTCCCTATATTCCCTCGCTCTCATAGCCCGATGGGACGGAGAATCCAACACGACCGGAAAGGAATCAGGCGCAGGACCGACGACTTTACGTGCTCTCCGAAGCACGGGGGTGACTCACCACCGACTTTCTAACTCAGGGCTAGTACTGAAAATTTCTTAACAGAAAACCCAATACATTTTTGGCCCGACCCGGGAATCGAACCCGGGACCTCGCAATTCGTAGTCGAACTTGCGAACTAGACCAACGAGGCAGTATTATTGAAAACTATAATATATAGGTACGTACCTACCATCGAGATTGTCTTAACTGAGTATATGAGCTTCCGGGTTATCCATATCAGCCTCCTGCGACTTCTTTGATGTCGTTTGTAAATTACTACAAGATGACTTAGAGATTAATCAAATCATTATCATCGGCTAAGCGTCTTATCCTGAGATCTATAGAGCGTCCTCTGACTCAGCTCAAACTCAAGATAGGGATTAAAATGAGACACAAATGTGCTCTAACATAAATCTGTCTCGTTTTGACTCTGTCTTGAGTGAGCTGAATGAGAGTGCGGTCTATAGATTTCAATCTTAGAGCTTTCTCTTCCTACTTTTCTCAGTCGATAGACGTCTACTAATGGACATAGGTCTCTTTAAGAGAACTCCACATGTTTCTGTCTTATGTCTCCCAAATCCAGCTCGTCTGATGTCTGCGCTTTCCGGTGCGAGTTCGCAATTCCGGCACCTTGACAACCTATCTACGAACGGATCGGTTCTAGGAACTACGTAATACACGTAGTTCCTAGAACCGTGCCGATTAAGCTTCACGAATAGATGAACTGTCAAAATAAATCCCTATAGCTGGTTTAGTTTTACATTCCCGCGGAAACTCTTTGATTTTCCGGGATAAATGTAGCCTATGTCACTCTCCAGGTCCTCATCTATAGGTATACAAAAGTTACGTCGATCCGTAGCTCTGTTGCAGCGTTATTGAAGGACAAATCAGCAAACCAACAAACCAATAAACAAACACACTTTTGCATTTATATATTAGTAAGGCTTACTATCCTTAGTAGGGATTTAATCACATAGCATAGCTAATCCCCATCGCTCGCTAAGTAATCTATAGGCTTGATGCCCATAGCTAATGACCAACTGTCGGCTCCATATAGTCCATCCAGACTCTATTTAGTTTAGCAACAATTATTTCAAAACAGAATACCTTCATTTAAATACTGTACAAATATATTTTTAGCTTCGACTATTACGCAGTTAACGATCGTGAAAATCTTGATTATTCCCTAGTTTTTTCAAAGGCTACAGATTTAGCAACCCTTATCTAAATATGTAAAAGAAAAAGGTAACTGACTGATCTATCAACGCACAGCTCAAATTTTATTGGACGGATCGGACTAAAATTTGGCATACAGCTATAATTATTATGACATCGGCATCCGCTAAGAAAGGATTTTTGGAAATTCAACCCCTAAGGAAGTGAAATCGAGCTTAACGTGAGCAAAACCGCGGGAAAAATCTAGTATGAATATAAAATACTTGATAGAATAAAAGAAAAACAGGTGTGCCAGCATTATTCAATTATAGCTACCCAAACCTAAATGTCATATCGGCCCGAGATAATTTGCTACGCGCTGTCATGACGTCAGGCCGCATAATACGTAACATTGTTATAATAATTCTCTACAAATAAACTACATGTGGTTCCCTGTCATAATCTTTATAAACGTTAGCTGATGCTTGCGACTTCGTCCGCTTGGATTTAGTTTTTAAAATCCCGCGAGAACTCTGATTTTGCGGGATAAAAAGTTACCTATGTCACTCTCCAGGTCCTCAACTATATACCCATGCTAAAAATCGCATCGATCCGTAGCTCTGTTGCAGCTTTATTGAAGGACAAACCAACAAACAAACACACTTTCGTATTTATAAGGAAGGATATTAGTAAGGATACAAGAGGAAGGGCGAACGGTCTCAAGTGAGTCGATGGATAGAAGCGACACAAGATCGTGTCCTGTTGCAATTTTTTGTTGCAATTACAAGTTGTATAGTAAATCAGCTAAGACAATTCCAAATAAACGAATTTGACTTGGCTTGAAAATCGAGTTCTATGCAAGTTCTTTGCTCTTTAGCAGGACCTGGAACGCTCTCTTAGAACTCGTATACCTAACTAGCTACGCTTTAAAAGAAGTTGATTTCCCAGCACTGCAAGTCTGTTGACGTACTAAACAGTCAAACGATTTAATTCCTATTCGAACAGAAAGGGACCTATCTAATGCAACTCATTTTCGCTTGCAAGCACGAAGATTCATGGTAAACAAAAGTAGATAGTGCTCTAATTATACAAGTAACAGTTTGCACAACATTCTGTCCGTTTCCAATATCGGACCGATTTTAATTGCTTTCCTTATCACTGTTATCTGTATACACATATAGATGGTGTACAGCTAATATACTGATATGAATGAGGCTTTATTATATTTAAAAGGAAATTGCACGCTTATTGTAAAAAGTTTTGTTTTTCAATGGATAGATTTTTTTTTTCCAGTGTAGAATCGTGTCCCAAATAACAAGTTCAGCCCGGACTTATCACCACCGGGGCATTTTTATTTTTATTGGATACATCTTATATAGCTTATGAACGCGACTTATTTCGACGCGGATTTAAGGATTTTTACCAATTTACCGGGATAAAAAGTATGTCCGTCTCCTGTGGTATGTGTGTGTTTTCTTGTGGCAAATATTGTCAAAATTGGTTTAGCAGACTAGTCATGAAAAGTTTACATTCGGAAAGATAAATTTCCCGGGATAAAAAGTATGTCCGTGTCCAAGTTATAAGCTTTACCTGTGGCAAATATTGTCAAAATTGGTTTAGCAGGCTAGTCATGAAAAGTTTACATTCAGAAAAATAATCACATTTTATTAGCAACTACTTAGACAAATAAAGTAGTGCTCAGGATTAGATCAATCAAACCCGGGCACGTACCTCTTATTTTTGTGCCGTTTAAACAATTAAAAACTAATCCTTACTAATATTATAAATGCGAAAATGTTGTTGTTTGTTGATTTGTTCTTTAATAACGCTTCAACAGAGCCACGGATCGAAGTGATTTCTTGCATGGGTATATGATTGAGGACCCGGAGAGTGACATAGGCTACTTTTTATCCCGGAAAATCAAAGTTCCCGCGGGATTTTAAAATCTAACTCCACGCGGATGAATTCGCGGGCATCAGCTAATATAAAATAATGGAATAAGTATAATTATAACTTCATATAGCATATCAAACTATTTTTTTTTTGTTTTCGTCCGTTTTAGGGGTTTTGATGAGTTTAACCAGTGACGTTCCGGAATAAGTTATTACGTGTCGGCGCCAAAAGTCAAACACATTCACATAATATTATTACGCCGGTGAAGTTAATAAATCATGAACACCGCCTTTTCCTCTCTCCCATAATTTTCTGACAAAATGAGAATTCAATTTACTGTTCCAAAACAAAATAACAGGCCTTCTTAGTGGGTGTAATTTTGATGTCAACAACACTTTTCGAAACAAACAAGTTTTTGTATACTTTTTTTATAAATGGCCAAATGGAATAAATTTTTACCTGCAAAAGGATGTGTATGTATTTGTGGCGCTCTGGAGACGAAATGCGTGGCCCGATTTTGATGATACTTATGTCAATCGATTTGTGTTAATCCTGGATCACTAAACACTTGTAACAATAATGAAAATTCAATATAAGACCACCAAAGGCCATATTATGAAAAATAAATAATAATATAAAAAATACTTTTTAAAAAACCGACTTCAAACGCCACTGCAAAGTATAAAATTGTAGTTTGTACACGTATTTTGAAGTAGGGCGGGCATAAATAGAAACGATGAAACCGATGCAAGACACTAGTGATATTTATATTCCCGTAAACTTAAATTTAAAGTAAGTACTAAAGCAATGAGGGTTCAAAACGCGCCCTGGTCTGAGAAGAATCCACAACAAGCCTAGTTGGGTTTCATCGTTTTTAAAACAAAGTGATTGTTATGTACACAAGTCCCTTGTACACCCGATCGGATTCTCATAATGATATTATCATAACACTTCCAAGTATTGAGAATGAATGAACGAATACGCTGGGTATTTGGTATAACGCTTCACTTTAAAGCAGCCTTTGAAGTTCCTTTGAAACATGCTTGAAGCTATCAAAGTATTGCATTTTGCGTTTAAAACGTGAAGTGGTGTGTTAGGAGCAAGGTATATCGAAGCTTTCCGAACGCTGCACAGTCGAGTTGGATTTCGTGGTTGATCTCTTTCACGAAATTGGAATTCCACTATTTCCACTCATTATGCAGATTTTATCTACATCTTATAGGTAGGTATGTACATGTATATAAAATAGAAAAAACCAAAAGAACAGCTGACGAATCTTAAAAATTAAAATTGGTATAATTTTGTATAGGAATCATCCACTTCAGATTACTTTTTATACATGGCGAATGCGTAGCCGCAGTCAAAAGCTTGTTTTATATCTAAATCCTATTTATTTAAAATTATAAATGCGAAAGTTTGTATGTTTGTTACTCAATCACGTCGCAACGACTGAACCAATTTGGCTGAAATTTGGCACAGAGATAGATTATAGTCTGGAATAACACAATAATAAATAAATAAATAAATAACACATAGGCTACTTTTTATCCCGGAAAATAAGAGAGTTCAAGCGAGAATTATAAAACCTCAATCCACGCGAACGAAATCGCATGAATCCACTAGTCAACTTGTATTATATAAAATGAAAAGGTAACTTACTGACTGATCAGTCAATGCACTAGTAAAGTTACTGGACGGATCGGGCTGAAACTTAGCATACAGTTAGCTATTATAAAGTACGGTTTTGCAAAGAAAGGATTTTTGAAAATTCAACTCCTAGAAGGATAAAATAGGTTTGAAAAATCAAATCTAAAGTGAGCGAAGCCCCGGAAAAAGTTAATTTTATTTATAAATATGGAAAGCTACGTATTTCCTTCAAGTTGGAATACGTGTAATCGAGAAAGAGCAGTGAGCAGGAACAAATTCAATCGTTTCATTGAAGTCAAAGAACGTTTTACCTGTATTTCTTTCTTTTGTTGAAAATATTTTATTTCACCCTTCAATATTCACGGTTCTACACGTGTAAACGTTTGTATAAATTATTATTTTTGCACCGTTTATAAAGAGACCTCAGACTCACACGGTCCGACCGCAGCGGCTATAGGTACCCTGATGCAATACGCATTGCGCACAGCACAGTGCAGACAACTCAGGTAAAATAATGAGCATCAAATTAATTATGATACAAATTATGAGAAAGAAAATATTTGTTTTCGAGTAACTGGTATGCCTTGTAGCGGTAACGAAATATTTTCAATTAGCTTTTCAACTGTGTGTTTCTGAATACGTATACAATGGCACACGGACGCACAGATAATATAAACGGATTGAACGAATTGTAAGGGTTTCTTGTTTAAATACGAAAACCAAAAAAAAAAAAAAAACGTGTGGCACTCGGGGACTGCCGCGGTAAAGCTATTGCTTAGCATTTTTTATCAACGCCATGTAGCGGCTCACCGTAGAGGAGTCCCGTGTCATTTTCTTTACGGAATTTCTGGATTCGGTCTCCACGCTGGCCCGCGATAGAAGCTATGCAATAGCTTAAAAAAAACCGCACTTATTCTCACTAGCGTAGCACAGCTTTAATATGCGTCTACTTGAACGTATACGCATCTGCGATCGAGGTTGCGATCAAGACCGCAGTGCGGTATTGCCGCGTAGTGCGTGAGGTCCCTGAGGTCAAGTTTACAAACCCTATTTTAATGACTCGTTACAATAATAAAGGAATTTTCCTCCAGTTATTTTATCTTTACTTTGATAATATTATGGCGCTCCGACGTAGCGGTGTGAACAGTCTTAACTTGAAGCATACTTAGGCAGATATACTTCTGCCCGACTACTAGGTCTATAGTTGCATTTTCTAATAGGAGGCATTAACCGGGACTGACTAGGTACATCAATCTAAGTCATTTTCCTAACCTAAGGGTTTCAGAAATAAGTATCTTATTTCTAATAAGTATCGTATTTCTGAAACCTTAATGACTTAGGTTGATTCTATTATAATATTCGTAATGCCCTCTACGAAATATATCTACTACTAGATGATGCCTGCAACTTTGTCCGCGTGGATTAAAGTTTCTGGATTCCCGCAGAAACTCCGAGATTTTCCGGGATAAAAAGTAGCCTATGGTATAATCTCTCTCCATTCTAAATTTCAGCCAAATAAAGTTTTTGCGTGAAAGTGTAAATTAAACTAAAGATTTTAGACTTGATTCGTGGTTTACTGACATAATTGTTATTAAATATCACGAGTACGTACCACGGTAATTAATTTAGTTGGGATTGTCGATATTTCGATCCAATTGCATGGACCGTGGTCACGACGAGACTGCGGTGTTGCGAGACGTCAAGTTGAAGCTGTCATGGGTAGAATCTATCACAATCCCAACTAAAATAATTACCGTGGTACGTACTCGTGATATTTAATAACAATTAAGTAAATTAAAGTTTTCCCGCCGAGCGGACAAAGTCGCGGGCATCAGCCAGTGACTAAATAAAACTGTCAACTCAATATTCTTTACTTTTGTGCAGATACAATGACGCGTACGTCTACCGAAGTGCGCAAGTAATTTTCTATTCAAGAGCTCCGACGTAACACATAGATGGAAGGCGAGTCTACAGTTACAGTACTAAGTGATGAACAAAGGTAGACTCTCCGGTCACAATGCTCGCGGACGATGACACCCGACATCGCCCCAACTCCAGCTACATTGGATCAAATGACACGTACAGCTTCTTAGAAGACACAAGACTGATATCCCTCCTGCACAAGAGAGGTGGAAACCACACTCCTATAGAAGAATGGCTGAAGGCGCTGGAAGATTTAAGGAACAAATACAATATTTCCGTTATAAAGGAATGCGATCGCTTCGACTATTGCTCCGGGGAATTTCGGGACTTAATCCTCGCGTACAATAGTATACACGGATACATCAGTTTATTGGTAAGTGTATTCTATTATAGTTCTTTCATTTCACGAGTGCTCGTGGCTCATGGTTGTGTGTGTGTCGTATCTGTATAAGTATGAGCGAGAGCTTGCTAGCGCCTGACCGCTCCCACCTAGGCTCCTGACGGGCACTTACGCAATGTGCATGTACACGACGTAACCACAAGTAAAGCGCCCGTAACTTCTTGAGGTAAACGTACTATACAAGTTTTTATGGAAATGTAATGTAATTCTACTATTCTATCCAAGTAATATTATTAATGCGAAAATTTGTGAGGATGAATTGATGTTTGCTATTCCTTCAAGCCACATTGACTATTTTGAATGGAGATAGTTCATAGTTCATACCTAGGATTAACACATAGGCTACATTTTATCCCGGAAAGTCTGCTATCTGTATACCTCAGCCTGATCCGTCCAGTGGTTTGAGCTGTGCGTTGATAGATCAGTCAGTCAGTCACTCTTTTCCTTTTGAATATTGAAGAAGATTTTCTGTACGAATTTCGGCTATAACAGCCAATATCAACACAAACTATGTGTTAGTTTGTGTTCCTACTCAGGAGCTTTTATAGCTCACAAGTGCACAAACACAGAGTCTATTTAACCGACTTCTTTTATAATCCAATGAGACGGAAATCCAGTGAGAAAAATCCATTAAAACATCCAATCCGCGTTTTCGTCCACAAAGCAGGGATTTATTTAAATATTTAAATTAAACTCTCAGAGAATGCGGGAAAGGCGACAGTTTTCAATTTAACTGAGCATTGGTTCTATTGTCATTTGTCAATCGGAATCATCCTGACTTATGCTAAAAGTTAATTGGATTCAGATGGTTGCTTTAATTAGTACACTGGAATCCTAGAATCCATCCACATTTGCTATAAGTTAACTAACTGTTATGAGCTGTAAGCTATCTAACTGTAAGCCTATTTAGTATATGATTATTCTGAAAATAATGAAAAATAAAATTAAAATAACCAAAAAATAGCAAATAAATCGTGCCGTGTTAAGGGTTTTTTTAACTCCCGCGAGAAATCTTCAATTTTCCGGAATAAAATGTGCCTATGAGTCATAAGACTTATATAAGAATTATTTATTTCGTGTAGGCCAGCTTGTAGTTGGCCTACATGAAAGAAATAATTTTGAATTTTGAAATTATGTTAAATACTATTAATCCTGGGCATGATCTATCTCAATTCCAAACAGTCACATCGGTTCATTCGTTGTTTCGTGAAGGAGTAACAAACAGCCATCCATTCGAAAGCACTTTGCAAAAAGTTGGAATAAATATTATTCTACTCAATTCTATTCATCTATCCTCACAAACTTTCACATTTATAATATTACAAGGATTAGTAAACATAACTAGAAACATATCCTGTCTGAGGTAATCTAATATTTGAAATACATTATTTTAAATATATTATTTTTTTGTTAAAAATATTAGCCATGCTGAATTTGACCAATATTCTCCTCTTCCCTCCAAATAATTGTAAAGCTTGAGTCAGGAGTAGCCATGACAATATGGTAGGAACCATCGCTTTTTCAGTTCTCAGCCTTTACCTTTTGTTTTGGGGCTATTGAGAGTCTTATGAATGAGAATTAAAGTTTGTAAGTCGTTACCAAGCGTTTCATCGAAAGTAGCAAAGCCTTATTACTTGCGACGTTGCCAAGCTTAATGGCTACCCTTCCTTTGTTCAATAAAGCCATTGATTTCGATTACGGTTAGCGAATCGCAATTGCAGCCAGATTCCAATATCGACGAGGGTAATGTCCGAGGCATTTGTGGTTAGGTACCTACATAGTGATAGTGCAGCGCAATGAATAACTAATGAAGCGAAAACCATGTTGAAACAGACAGGTTTCATATTACTAGACGTAATGGGCAAAGGGCTGAAATTCAGGGCATAATGAAAGTTTAATGATTTTCTCAGCGTAAGCGGTGCAATAATGAGTCAGTAACAAAAACGTTCCAAGCTTATAAGAAAATTTTTTCTTTGCTTGTCTGTATCTCTATTATTTCTTGACGGATTGTCATCACAACTTATCTCCGGTCCACTACTAGACATGTCTCTCTGGAATGAGTAGGGTTTAGGGCCAGCTACTCCAAAGCGGATTGGCATACTGCACACAATTTTGAATACATAACCTTTTAGAGTCCTTACTCTCACTCACTGAAAGCCCCGCCCCGTCTTTGGTTTGACAAAATGCCGTGTGTGCTGGACCGATTTTAACGGGACTTTCACTACCAGTGAAAGTACCATCAAAATCGACGTCAGCCGTTCCAGAGATTAGCGGCAACAAACAGACAGACAGACAGACAAAAATTTTAAAAACTGTTTTTTTGTTATAAGTTGGTACCACATTTACTTATTTATATATATTTTGTATTTAGTAAAAAGCTGTTATTTTGATATTACGAACAAACACTTCAATTTTATTTATTTGTATAGATATCATATAATTTTATTATAATATTGTTACCTCTACAGATCTGCCTATTCGGTAGCCTAGCCAATGCGCTGAACGTAGCCGTGCTGACGCGGCGGGACCTGGCCGCCGCGCCCATCAACCGCCTGCTCAAGTGGCTGGCCGTCGCAGACGTGTTCGTCATGCTGGAGTACGTGCCCTTTGCTGTATACAGATACCTTGTGAGTATGAAAACAAGACGTGTTTCCACCACGAGCGAAGCGAGCTCTGTACGGACTCTATTTAACCACAGAATACATAATAGGACAAGTACAAGTTTGTCTGCTGGGAGGCTTTGGCCCTGGCTAGTTACCGCCCTATACCGTCAAAGACGTGCCAAGCGATTTAGCGTTCCGGCACGATGGCATATAGAAACCGACTAGGGGTATAAGTTGAATGTACACTGCCATACCCCTTCCAAGTTACCCCGCTACCATCTTAGACTGCATCGTCACTTACCATCAGGTGAGATCGCAGTCAAGGGCTATCTTGTCATCGAATAAAAAAAGTATTGAAGGTGTAACTCCACAAAATGATTTAAATAAACTGCGACTCTTGCTACCATACAATAATAAAGTGCAATTCAGATTGCACAGCGCTAGCTTATCTACAATGATATTTTTTTTTTTAGATTTACCTAAAAGTTGCATCTCTAGCCATAGCACAAATATTATCATACGTCTACTACGTCACATGTGCGAAGGCACTGGCATAGGTATTCTTTGACTTTTTAATCGATTTACATATACTTGGTTTGGTATATTCTGAGGTGAAAATTTTTGAATAAAGACTTGTTGACGTGTAAACTGCAACCTCCTCATCAAAGTTTGTAAAACAGCTGTTTTACAAACTTTGGCTATTCAATTATTCATACGTGAAACAGTTTTGTTAGTCAAAAGCTTAGAACATAGGGCCAAAGCATACGTGAAAGTTTTAGTAACGGTTAGGCAGTTTGATGGGTAAGTAGAAACTGGTTTGAATTTCTTCGCACAAACATACTGTAAGTAAAGTTCGTGACAGTTAATATTCACATCGAATGTTGAAACAGATAGTCGCCATCGTAGAGTCTCCTTCATAATCCTTTACAGTTGATATACCAACTTTGTAGTGGGGTTTAAAGTCGGTTTTGTAAAAAGAATTTTTACGTTCATTTTATTAAAAGAACAACTGCTGAGTTTTTTTTATATGAATAGCGGGCAAACGAGCTGGCGGGTCACCTGATGTAAAGTGATTACGGCCGCCCATGAACACTTGTAGTACCAGAGGCACCACCGAAGCGTTGCCGGCATTTCAGGAACTTATTAGTGCGCCCCTTGAATAACCCAATATTGTAATTAAGTGGGAACACTGTCGAAGGGAGAAAATTCCACAATTTGGTGGTACGTGGAAAAAAAGATCTGGAGCAACGGATGGTCGAAGTGCTCCAGGCACCCAGGTGGTGAGGGTGAAATTGCGTTCGGTGACTTGCGGTGCGGTTGTAGAAGTTAGAGGGCGGAACAAGATCAAACAGCTCTTCAGAACACTCCCCGTTATATAGCCGATAGAGGACGCAAAGAGAGTTTACGTCTCTGCGGTGTTCCAAGCTTTCCAGTGAGGCAGCAAGCCAGTTTCTTGCTGGCGTTTCTCACCAGCAGTTGCTTTCCGAATCGGTGGTAGAATCTCGACTTGTTAAATAAATAATTTTGAATCAGAAACTATGTGTTAGCCCTAAAGCACTGAAGTTGCTTTGAAAGCTCGTTTAGCTGTGAAAGGTCTAACTTTCCAGTCTTTTATGCAAGTTTCACTTTGAAAATAGCAGGGGTAGGTATGCTTGAGGCCGACTAACTTTTAGAATTAGGAATAGATCAGCTATAGCTCTTAACTGATAATAAAGAAACTAACCTACTTGGATTATGTACGTTTAATGTGCCAACGCAATTAAAGTTTGAGTAATTTTTAAGTTGTATCGCCTATATTCGATATAATGTTATATTGTTGTTAGTGTTGGTTATATACCTACTCAAAGTTGTTAGTAGGTATATGAAGAACAGCTGATATCACTTCTTTCATATAATTATTTACCATTGAAAGTTTCGTCAAAAACGGTTTTGTCATTTCGAAAATTTTGCAAAAACTTTATCCTCGTTAACTCCCTAAGGATATGAAGTAAAAAAATATTGAAACACATAATATTTTATTACTTTTGAAGAGTATAAAACAAATTGGCTTCACCGTAACTTAAAAAAAAAAAGGTTTCTTCGTCCAAACTTTACCACCTCTTATCACCCATTTTGGGATGGAGTTTACAAAATGCTTACTTAGTGAATCTCTAGGGTGCTCAACTTGATAAAGAGGTAGGTGATATCGCTTGAGTAACTCAAAGCAATTTTTTGAACAAGTTTCAATTCTCTACGCTTACCGGTTTATGCTTTTATAAATAATAGATATATATTTACTAGCTTTTGCACGCGTCTGTCCGCGTGGATACCTACCTATAGGAAGTACCTACTACCTAAGATCGTGAAGAAAAGTAGCCTGTATCACTCTCCAGGTAAACTATAATACATATGCAAAAAGTAACGTCAATCTGTTGCTGCTGATTGAAGGACAAACCCACAAACAAAGACACTTTTGCATTTATATTATAAGAAGGAATATACAATATTACGTCTTACTACTATCTACGAACGAGACTATCGAAGTTGTACTTTTTATTCCCGTGCGAGACGTCAAAAGACTCCAAAGAACTTTTGGCCCCCGACGCAAAATGAAGTAGGTGTAGGTGTTTTATTGGTTAGATAGATGACGATCGAATGGAATGAGAAGGAGGACACATCACACCCCCAGCACATCAACACACCCAGTTGGGTGACAGGACCTTGGTATACATTATACATAGTTCGGTCATAGATTCCACATGTCCGGGGTGTTCTAAATGTTTTCTTTGCCACCAATGCTTTTGTCGTGGTTACAGAATCCTTATCCATACTAATCTTTACTAATATATAAATGCGAAAATGTGTTTGTTTGTTGGTTTCTCCTTCAATCACGTTGTAACAGAGTTACGGTTCGTCGTGATTTTTTGCATGGGGAGTGGGGACCTGCACTGGTAGCATGGGCAGGAGATAAAAATTTTATCCCCCGATTTTATCCACTGACAGGGGATAAAATTATCTTCTCTCTATACTAAAGCATGGCGACGGGGGAAAGGAAAAGTATATTCCTATAAAAAAATCCACTGTGGATATTAGTTCTACCGTTTTGCTCATGCTCGACAGGAGGATAAAACTGAGCGAGGGGATAAACATTTTATCCTTTCCCCGGGGATAAAATTTCTCCCGCCCATGCTAGCTATGCTGTAGAGTGACATAGGCTTTTTATCCCGGAAAATCAAAGAGTTCCCGCGAGATTTTAAAATAGAGCACAGAATATTTATACGAAAGAGTATCGCTATTAACAGCTAGTTTATTCACAGCTATTTCCCGGACAAGTGGAGCGGCCCTACTCCTGGGCGGTGTACATGCTGTTCCACATGCACTTCACGCAGATCCTGCACACCGCGTCCATCCTGCTCACACTGTCGCTGGCCATCTGGCGATATATAGCTATCAAGTGAGTCATGTTTCTATCTCTCTTCTTCTTCTGCTGGGTCTCTCTTCTTGCTGGGTCGGACTCCACATATAAACCGTTAGGTCTTGTTGATGCCATCACTCTAGCCATCCAAGCTCATTCCAGAAGGCTGCCCAGGTGACGAGGACTTCCTGAAATGATGATGGGTATCTGAGATGGCTCCTTCATCGATCTTCCACGCCCGTGCATGGCAAACCCTACACAAACAAAGAAAAAAATTAGAGCTGACAAGAACCGCTAGAAAAATTAATATTTTCATACAAAAATTATGTAATTACATATTCAATTTTATTTATTTGTATGTTTCGGTTTCATACAAATTAATAAAATTGAAGTGCTGTACAGCTGTACCTAATTTCGAATTAACTGCACTGTTATTAATATTAAGCCAAGTATGAATATTTAAAACATTCACTACCTTACTTAACCATATTTCTTCCGTCTGTTTTATGTGTGTTTTTTGGGCTAAACTTCAGAACGTCTGTACCGATTTTGATGAGACAGGCAGTTAGAAAGTTATGTACATCTTCTTCCCAGTTGTTTCGTCCTGGACAGAGCGGTTGTGGTCTTCATGGTGGCACGCTTGATTATACACTCTTCTCTAGCTGCCTTCTGTGTGGTGTTGTGTTTTCTTTTGTTCACTTGGTACCTACTAGAAGAGCGAATATGTGTATAGCACATTGTAACCTACAGATTTTTTTGTTCATCATTCGGAGTAGATATTGTCTGCGGAAGCGGATTCTTGCTTTTCGTCTGTGTCAACTCGACTTGATATTAAGCAAATGTTCAAGTGCTGGTAATTTAGACATCTAATTTAATACGTACTTAGTGTTGATTAATTTGCGAACTTAACTCCGTAGCTTTATCTGTCTCATACTCGTAACACCTCATCAATCTGTGTACGATTATTCATTACAGCTTTTTCAGTGATAGCTTAGTGTTTACGACTCTAGTCTTAGTGTGTTGCGTTTTTTTATTCGGATGGTCACGGGTTCGATCCTGGGTAGGCACATCCTAAGCACATCTGACTTTTCGGATTTAATTTCATTGGGCCAGCGTGGACTCTATGGCTGAAACCTATATACCGTTTTCTCACTCAGCTTAGACTCGAAACAGAGTTAAAACGAGACAAATTTATGTGAGAGTATATTTGTGTCTCGTTTTATCTCTATCTTAAGTCTGAGCTAAGTCAGAGCATGCTCTATAGATCTTTGCATAAGAGGAGACCTGCTCTCAGAAATGTGTCGTTTATGGGTTGCTCATATTGATGATGTCTTCGGGTTGATTATCGTTCAATGAATCATACGAAGTTAGTTTGAGGCAATATTTCGAAATAACAGACAGAAACTTTATTAACTTTATTTTTTGTATATTTGTTTGTATACGAGTAAAAACAACTGTTATGGACTACAAATCTCAGTACACGAGTGTGAATGGACGGCCGGTTGTGGGCAAAATGCCAAGTGCACCTCATATCTTATACGGGGCAAAATATGAGCTTGTATTTTGAACAAGGGAGTCTTCATTCGCTCGCAAATCTGATTTTCGGACGCGCTGAGCATTGATGTTCTAAATATTTATATTGTTATCACCAAACCAGGAAAATATGCATGTTACATCATGTAGCTATGCAACTCTTGTTATAAGCAAATCCACACAAACCCTCTAATACATATTCTGAGCACGTTTCACTCTGGCATCGGCACATTAAAAAATTCACAATAGGAACTAAAATTCACAATAGCGAAAAGAGCGTTGTAAAGATGAATTAATGATTAGCGCGTCGATGCGATGTTTTCGAAAAATTCAAAATGATTTATTTCATGCAAGTTGAATTGTGGCTCTTATGACAATCAAGAATGAATAGGCATCTTCTAGGCAAGGCTTCTTAGGCTGCATCTGCACTTACCATCAGGTGAGATCGCAGTCAAGCGCTAATCTATATATTTAAAAAAAATTCAAGACTCTACTACAGGTACGTAAAGCAGATTCTATTGAGAAGAGCTGGCAAAAGATTCAGCAGTTATTCAAGTGTTAAAATATGTAGCTTTATATAATAAATTAGTATTTTACTAGGCAAAATGTTTGTCCTTCGTTGTTCTGCACAATTTATTTGGTGCACACATATCATATAATTTCCTTAATAAAATGTATAAACTTATCAGTTAAATACGTTTATATCAAACATGACCTTAATTTGAATTAATTAAAACTAACGTCATACAAGGCTTTTTGGTCCTACCTAAATTGCTCACAGATATAAGATTGCGTTCATAATTTATTTAACCCTTAAAGTCGCAAGATATTTTTGTGAAATAAAAATAAAAAAATTGACATGTAGGTAATTTATTAGTACAAAATATACACAGTAATAATAATAAAAAAAATAATAAGTAGTAAATTTTAGAAAAACAATATGTATATTATAATATACATTGCTACTAGCCACATAAACATGTCATTATTTGCAATGTATAGTATAATATACATAGTGCTTTTAGGTTTTATTGTGGTATGCCCAAAAACAATTCCTATTTTTCACATAACACAAGTGTACCTTACATTTGGTGCACATGGTACTTGCCTGGCCATTTTTGCAAAATTTGCAACGCTGATAGCCAGTCAATTGAGGCCAGTGGTCAAATCGGTCGTACCTGACATCCTCAGGTGGTCTTTCTACGACCGGTTTTTTTATTTTTTTCTGTTCAGAAACCGACTTTATCTCCTTCACTGCCACTCTTCTGTCTCTTTTTATTAATCCCGCATATATCTCGTACCGGAAGTTCTTTAGATGATCCTTCTTTCTGACGGTTTGAGACATTCTATCATGTCTACGTCTCAACAACCAAGCATTATTTATGCAGATGTCCAAGAGTTGGGAAAAGATGTTCATATACCATCTGTGGGACTTGATTCCGGTACGGTATAGTGATATTAACATGTCTGCTAAATCAACACCACCCATATGTCGGTTATAATGCTTGACGATCTGGGGACAATTCACGTCAACACGACAACCACTCTCTTTACTAAATCTTTTTATTTTTTCTAATGGATATGCGTCAACATAGGAACTGGCTAAAATAACTTGTTTATTATCAAACCACTTTACTAGACTTAGCTTATTTTTATTACAAACTACTTGACAGAATGCTCCCCTTCCTTTTTTCTTCAATTTTTTTTCAGGAAGTAACTTTCTACTAGCACTTTTCAACCTGTTTTGCCGAATAGTTCCCAAGCTAAAAATTCCATAATTTTCCCTCAATACATATATCAGCTCCAAAGACGTGAAATAGTTATCAAAATATACAACACTAGCTTTATTTTTCACTGTTTTGCATAACGCTATAACAATTCTACTTCCAACGCCCAAAGCTTCTTCCTCTTCTGAAAACTGGATGCCCCTAAAAGTGTCATCTCCAGCATAAAGCATAAAATCATAAATTAAACCCGATACACCAGCCCTTACAAGATTCTTGAAACCCCATTTGCTTGGTTTATTAGGGTTGTATTGGCGACGACTACCTGCCTTCTTACCTTTATAAGGTATGATCATTTCGTCAATACTATAAGCGTTCTCTTCTTCAACCGACAAACATTGTGCTCGAATACTGTCAATCAAAGGACGAAGCTTATAGTATCGGTCCTGTAAATCAGCTTGAGTATTGTCAGTGAAATGAATAAACCTTCTTATTTGCTGAAATCGTTTCAGGGACATTACATCAGCAACTTTGGCATAACGAAAAGAAGTGTTCCAGTAATCTTTGTAAGACGGCCTAACCACGATACCCATAATAACATTGATGGCTAAAAAGTCTAATATCTCATCATTAGATACTTTGATGGATCTTCCGGTTTCTTGCACGCTATACAAGTTAGTGTTATCCGTAATACTTGTCACTATTTCCTTCGGAAAGAATCTATAAAAATAATCTAATGGTGACCAATCAGTTGGCACATTTTCTTGAAAAACAGGATTTCCTATTTCGGCTTTGTGTTGAAATGGTACATTTTTCCACCGAAAAGATAACTGTATCTTTTTCATGCATTTTCTTTTAATTTTTCGGGCAAGAACAGTAGGTGCAGAACGCTTTCTTTGTGTGCGAGTAACCAGAGGACTGAATATTGATTGAATTGTAGCTGCGGAAGTTGATGGTTGAACTGAAGGTAAAGATGGTATTGATGAAATTGAAGGTAGAACGTCATAGTTACATTGTGTAGGGCTTGGAAATACTTCATCAAGTACTGGTGTCAGTGGTGCTTGAATTTTGTCTTGTTCTGTATCTGAATTATCAGGACTGTCTAAAATATTGAGTCTTTCAAGCGAAGAATCTAAAGAAGGTGCAGGCGAACTTTCTGCTGTTTTAGCTTCATCATCGCTACTTGCACTTTCACTAGCATCAGAACCAGCATTTCGTGCAGGTACCAAGGCTAATATGCGCTTGGCTCTTGCGCTTGAAGTAGTCTAAAACAAAGCAAACGGAACATGCAGGCAAACCATAACCATAATAAAAGAAAACCTTGACTCATCATCGCCCAGCCCAAACCCTTGGTAAATTCCCATGGAATCACCCAAGCGAAGCAGGGGTGGGTCCGTTAGTTCAAAATAAATTTTGAAAGTAACGTGGTAGTAGTCAATTATATTTTATCCCAAACTTCGTAATATATAATATAATTCTCGGGTTAGTAGCAATGTATATTATTCTATACATAACAAAAAATAATTAGTTACGTGCAACGGTAGCAATGTATATTATGTTATACATTCAAATAAACAATGAAAAAGGGGCTCGAAAACGCGATGCCAGCACATTATTTATATGTAAAACCGAAAGAATAAACATTTGGCAATACATTTTATTCATCAGACATACACAATAAGTAAGTATAACATAAAAAAAATAAAAACTTACCTTAGCAAAAACTGATGAATGCACCATGTCGTTTATTTTTCCCAACTGATTTGAAATTGCCATAGACAATCGTAACTTTTTATTTTTGACATGTAAAGGAACGTTCAAAAATAACATTTCACTAATAATTCAGGCTTAAAACAATTCTACTGTTATGTTAGATTTTTTAAAGTTCAATGTATATTATAGTAGACAAAATTACTTTAAGGGTTAAGTAAACCTTAATTAATTATCCCACAGGTACCCATCGCACGGGCCGTCCTTATGTACAGAACGCCGCTGCACTATCGCTATCATGACCAGCTTCCTCTTGCCTCCTATACTCTGCATCCCATCGTATTTCGTAAGTATTTTTTTTATCTGGAATAGGCTTGTGCTTGACGACAATCAATACTGGATAGCACTGATGAGGTCCAGGTTGGAGCGCGCTTGCCTAAAAGATGCCTATTCACTCTTGCCTTGAAGGTACTCAAGTTATTATAAGTGGCAGGAAACACGGCTGTTGGAAGAGTGTTCCACACCTTAGCGGTTCTTTTCAGAAACGTTGAATAGAAGCGTTTCGTTCGAGTAGGTTGAATGGTGGTAGAAACTACATAAGGATGCCAACGCTCACGACTTCTCGCATCTCGTTCTAATGGAAAAGCTTCAAACAATAAGTAACTAAAAGAAACTTTTAAGTACACAATAATAAGATAAGTTAAATATTTCTATTAAATTAGATTTTTGATCGTCAGAAAGGAAAGTTGAAGATACGAGTATCGTGTTGAGTTTACAAGAAACTTCCTAAGAAATTCATCGTTTATACAAGTTATGACTTGGCAAAAGTACGTGCGAGAATAAGTTTTCTTAGCCTTATTGTAGAAAATCGAGTTGACGTAGCAGTAGTAGGTGTGGTATATTACCACAAGTGAACAATCTACATGTAAATCTAAGTAAATCTGAAGCTAGTAGATATAATAAAACATAAAATCGGATTAAGTACCCGCATCATTTAAAACTCAAAAACGGTTGCACCGATTTTTTATGATCTTTGATTTTTTATTTTGGTTTCCGCCCCGAATAGCAGAATAACTATTAATACAGAGCAAAAATTCACGAAAAAAAAATTTATGAAGAAAATTAATTTTCTCATATGTATTTTGTTGCATGAAACGGCTTTTTTGATGATACAATATCTCGAGAGCGGATTGAATGATTTCGACGATTTTTCTTATGAACTTATAGTATAGTCGAGAGCTGTAATAGTCAAATGAATTCCACGTTTCTTCTAAGTTGTCGAAACCTTATTATATTTTTATTGAACTGGACTACTTCTAATTCGGAACTGAAAATTAAACAGAGAATTAAAGCGAACGAAGACACACCGCACAGGTTACCTTTAGTAAAAATAGTCACTAAAACTGTTCGCAAACTGTTAATTAGTCTCAACCCTAATAAGCCAAATATTATGTAGAAGCAAATAACAATAGTTTTCTGTTAATCCTGAAGGTCGGTTGGTAGAAAATGCCCTTGGGTGTTAGCCTATTAAGCCTGCCTTAGTATAATCAGTGGCTCTGTAAACAAAGATAAAGCTCTGGTCAAATTGTGTCGAATCCCACGCGAGACACACTGAGAAAGTTTATCGCGCATATTCCATCTACGAACTTTTATGGGTCGTGTAAGAATTGGCTTTGAAGCGATTATACACGTCACGGTTTGGCCCTGCAACATTACTTCTGCCGTCTATCTATATCTATTTATATAAAAGCGACTTACCACTCATTAATTAATCACGAAATATCAGGAACTATAAAGCTTGCAAGCTTGAAATTTGGAAGGTAGGTTCTCTAATAGAGCATAGACGTCAGTTAAGAAACGGTTTTGAGAAAAACCACCACAAAATCAGTACTTTGCGGCGCCGGATCACGCCATTATGAAATAGCTAATAATCGCGTCCCGCGTTCCGCGCGGGATCTGCCCCTGTTTGACCTTAGCTTACATGAATAAAGATACAATAATAAACAGACAATTGCGAAGATTAGTAAGTATTATGTTAATTTCCTAGTATTGTCGTTCCTTGTACAAGCCATAAGCAGCAACTTTGTTCGCGAGGATTTAGCTTTAAATAATTCCGTGAGAACTGTTTGATTTTCCGGGATAAACAGTAGCTATCGGTTCAGCTCTTGTTCTCGCCTCCGACTCACCGCATCGCCCACGCTATTATTTTTTTTTTCGGCCTCTAAGGCTGAAATCTATAGACCGCACTCTCACTCAGCTCAGTCTCAAGAAAGAGTTAAAAAGACAGATTTATTTCAGAGCATATTTGTGTTTCGTTTTAACCTATATCTTGAGTCAAAGGACGCCCTGTAGATCTCAGCATAAGGGTAACTATAAACTTTGGTAGGGAGGTATATTCTACCTATTCCAAATTAATACCTATTGAGTAACTGGCTCTCGCCCTCGTCTTCATCCGTGTGGATTTAGATTTCTTAACCCAATCATTTGCTTCATAGAGACTTGCCTGTAAAATTTTCATTAAAATTAGTGCAGGCATTCTGAACACAAACGTCTGTTTAGAACAACAGAAAAAAAACAGACAATGTGTTTGGAAACTATCTTTCAAATAAATAATAATATAATAATATAACTTTATTTAAAAAAAGAAAACACACAACAAAGAGTAATAATAATATACATAAATCATAGAACATAACATAACATTTTGCTCAAATTGCTCTGAACCCCCAAACTAGGATGACCCGTGTCTTGGGGGTCAGTCTCTTCCCAATTGTACAGGAAACAATCCATCATATTAATCATATTATCATATTCATGGTAGATTTGTACATTGGAAAAGTTACATAGCATATTGTGAAATATCTGTTTTTTGTTGTGTGTGTGTGTGTGTGTGTGTGTGTGTGTGTGTGTGTGTGTGTGTGTGTGTGTGTGTGTGTGTGTGTGTGTGTGTGTGTGTGTGTGTGTGTGTGTGTGTGTGTGTGTGTGTGTGTGTGTATTGGGGTGGGTGTATGTGATGTGATGTACCTATGAAGTGTATGTGTTATGCATTGTTTTGGTGATTTTTGGTGATTGTTTGTTGAATCGTAACAATGTTAAGAATGTAATAAGGGAGTTATTTAAAATCAAAGACATACACTTAAATTTAATTTAGGTAATTGTATATATAAAATCTACATCTTTTTGTCTTTAATTTAATATTATTTTCATTTTCCTTGTCTTTCTTTTTCATTAGTACGCCAAATTAAATTTTTCGCATGACTCCGAGGTCTAACGAGGACTGTGTACATTAATGTTAAGTCCGCCTTTTGAACTCTCTTTTAATAAGCAAAAAAAATCGAAGTACTCGTAGCTGATTTAAATTACAATAAATTAAAAGTAAAAAGCTTTTTTAAAAACAAGCTTTTATTGAAATGCGCTAAAAAGAATAAAATAAACTTTTCTTTTAAAACTTTTACTATCAGCTTGTAACGTCATTACACAATTTATACGATATAAAAGCTTGTCGCGAGATTTAAATACTCGTATTTACTTATTGAAAATTTTAAAAATTAAAATCAATCAGATCAAGGTATTTAATTTACTTGTCGCGAGATTTATCTAAACACGTAACAGTGGGATTTCTGACCCTATACAATGACAGCTTAATTATGGATTAATTTTATTTGAAGCGCCACATTCGTATGTCAAGTGTCTGGAACTGATTGATAATATTGCAAATGGCGCACTGACTTCTATAAATTTTATTAATCTATGAACATAACATACACAATGAAATCATAGATTACTTATAGAGCTCAGTGGGCACCACGGAGGAACATTAGTAAATAGTCACATACAGACATAGACTGCCAAAAGCATATAACCCTTTCTTTTGGCTTTGCCGAAGTCGGATAAAAAAAAATTATGGGGAGCCAACGTGAAAGTTTTATAATCACTACACGTTCACGGTTGCACGTTTTGTCGATAAACATACAACAAGTGAATATTATCCTTTTCTTTTGTTAAAGGCATGAAAAGAGCAGCTAGCTTGTACACTTGTAGCAGGGAATCCTTATGGGTGAAACGTTTTTAACAGAATCACTTGCGACATTCCCTTGGGAACGTGTTGCGACTTTCTGTGGAATTCGGTAGATTAGGTATCCGAAATAAAAATAGGTGGCTTTTATTTGCCAGCGACTTACGAATATTTCAGCAAAGACAACCCCTGGCGCAGTGGTGAGCACTGTGGTTTTATAATTGGGAGGTCTCCGATTCGATTTCGGGGGCAATTTGGGAATTTATCATTTATGAATTGTCTCTGCTCTGGTCTGGTGGGAAACTTTGGCCGTGGCTAGTTACCACCGTACCGTCAAAGACGTGCCGCCAAGCGATTTAGCGTTCCGGCATGATGGCGTGTAGAAGCATACAGGGATATGGGTTGAATGTATCCTGCTATAGCCCTTCCGAGTAAGCCCGCTTAGGCTGCATTGACACTTACTATCAGTTGAGATCGCAGGCAAGGACAGACTTGTCATCGATTTAAAAAAAAATAGGTACCTACTTAGTTACGTTATCGGTGTTCTTCGTTTCGCATGACGTGAAGCTATTTGTTCGTCCTCACCGCAGAAGGGTCGTCATACTCACAGTTTTCCATAGCATCCTTACATTTAATTAAAACAAAGTTACTTGTAGCGAAATAATTGAAAACAAATAGGTACGTCCAAGTCAGCAGATTGATTGTGCAGGGAATGTTGTGGCATGGACAATTAATGGCGCTTGGTTTCATGGGGTGGTTCTGTCGCGCTTCACCTTCATTCACACCTTAAATTGATCGTTCCCGATCCGATAACAGTATCACGTTGTTTTGGACTGTATCTACTCGGTTGGAAAATAGTAAATAAAAGGAAAGTGTGTGGGTGAATCGATTAAAATAAGCGTTACATGCGTAGGTGTACAGAGTGTTATTTTGAGAACGGTCAGTGAGACGAAAACTTTTTTATTATTATTTTGGCAAAGACAGTCATTACATAGAAACTTACTTAACTTAATTACTAACTTATTGATAGATAAAACATTACCTAAAAGGTTCTAAAATAATTTTTAAAAGTTTAGGAACACTGAGCAGAACATATCTAATTAGGTAAATAAATAATAATTATACAAACAGCAGTTGATAAAGTTAAAGATAAGTTTTAAGGAATTGTCATAATATGACTCATTATAACGATTACAACGGAAGTTTAATATTCTGATGAACTTACGTTGGACTTTTTCGATTCTGTCGATATGATGTTTGTGAAAAGGATTCCAAATCGTACAACCAAAGTCTAATATTGAACGAACAAAAGCAAAACTTACTGGCTTTAACTATCCTTACTAATCTAGCATCCAGCTACCCTAAGATAGTGTAAGAAATCATTACATTGCAACATTATGTAGCTATAGATTAAATGAAAAGAGCAACTGCTGAGTTTCTTGACGGCTCTTCTCAGCATAATCTGCATTTCGAACCGGTGGTAGAGTCTTCACGTGTCAAAGCAAAGAGCTAAAATTGCAATTTTTAAAATTAGTATCTAGAAAAAGTTTGTTGTTATTCTTTCGGTACTAGTTACTGAGGTGAAAATCTTTTAGATTTTACCACTTTAGGGGTAGAATTTGCAAAAATTCTACCCCTAAACTTGTTACGCCTTAAAAGTGGCAAGACCCAAAATTTTCCGTAACACAAATTGAAATGATTCGACACAAAAATAGATTGAAGCTACTTGATTGATTTTGTAAAGGAACGGTGAGACAGGGAAAGAATAAATGGCGCTCGGGTGGCGGTCAAGGTTCCTGTTCACGGTCTGTCCCACCTATTAATCAATTCCCACGTTGCTGTTTTCATGCTATTTTCAGACAATTGTTTGATGTTGGTGGAAAATAATTCAGAACTAGAATTATGTAGATACCTATTTGTTTATTATTTCACTACTAGCTCTTGCCCTCGACTTCATCCGCGTGGATTTAGTTTTAAGAAACCGCCCGCGACCACCGTTACACCGCATAGAATTGTTAGCCTGTGCTATTCTTTTTGCTCAGCTTCTAAGAGTTGTACCGAGATTTTGAATAGCCAATAACCTTCATCAATAATTGGGCTATCAGGTACAAAAATAATTTTTCAAATCCGACTGGTAGTTTTAGGCTATGTTCACATGTAACGCGTGTTAACGCGCGTCAACGCGCGATCAAATTTAAAGAGAGTTCAGATGATGAGCGCTAATGCGCGTTGCGAGAGTACTCGTCAGTCTAGTTCGGTAGAACGTAGAAAATGGACGTGGAAGAGGCTATTATTTTGTGGTTATATTATAAAGAAAAATATAGAAAACGAGTAGCTATATATATAGTAAAGAAAACTTACACATTGGGTTCATCCAATTTTGAAAAATAGACCCAGTTTGTTTGCGACACTATATCCGAATCTAAGAGACCATGAATCTAAATTCTTTAATTACTTTAGAATGTCTACAAAGTCATTCGACAATTTGCTTCAACTCATCCAAGAGGACATTACAGCAGCTCCGAACGCCATCAGATATTAACAAAATTACATGCGATTGCGATGAAAGCGCGCGCTCAACTGAACAGCAAACGGACATTACAGTAATATCAAAGCGCGAGTCAACGCGCGATTGTCTGCGTCTAGAAACTTTTTCTCTGAGCGCCGCGTTGACGCTCGCTGACGCGCGTTAACGCGCGCGCATGTGAACGGTTGCTAGGTATATATTAGGATGTCTAAGCGCGCGATTTGAAAACGCGCGTCGCAATTCAGCCATCTGAACATAGCCTTAGACATTAGCGCGTTCAAACAAACAAACTCTTGCACATTATTATATTAGTATAGATTTTTTTAAATCGCGTAATTGTATCTTCCATTGAAGCATTTTCCAGAGTTTCTGTCAAAGTTGAAATGAAGCGAAATAAACAGGTACATGTTATTGTAAACCACATAAGACAGAAACATAAAAATTAAAAAGATGTGTGGCACTCGGGGACTGCCGCGGTAAAGCTCTTGCATAGCATTTTTTATCAACGCCATCTAGCGGCTCACCGTAGAGGAGTCCCGTGTCAGGTTATTTTCGTTACGGAATTTCTGGATTCGGTCTCCACGCTGGCCCGCGATAAAAGCTATGCAATAGCTTAAAAATATACTTGAAATAAATTATATAAAGTTATTAAAAAACTGAATTTTTGATTCTGTGGTTAGGCGGATTACAGAAAAATATTGCATTTTCTTTTAGGAAGGAAATCAGCCACAAAGACAAAAGAGCTCACCTCGTTCTTCATTATTTAAACTACCTTTTGATTTCCAGGTATTCACAATTCACAAAGACTACGCAATAGACCCGGGCCCGACAAAAGTGTACTACGTCGACTCAAACTACGACGGCCGACTGTACCAAACCAACTTCTGGGTGCATGCAGTTGTTATCAAACTGCTTCCCTGCGTCATTTTGACCGTGATAAGTGCCTGGTTGATCCGGGTGCTGTACCGGGCGAACAGCAGGAAGAAAGCCCTGAAAGGATACAGCGCTTGTCCGGCGCCTACCGTCGTGAATGGGAACGGGAACATATTCACAAGGAAGTCCACAAAGCGAACGAAGGCGGAACGTAGAACCGATCGGACTACAAGAATGCTCGTCGCAGTTCTCTTGCTGTTCCTTTTGACGGAGTTCCCGCAAGGAATATTAGGTATGTATCGAGTTTTTTTTTTTTTTTTATTCGATGACAAGCTAGCCCTTGAATGCGATCTCACCTGATGGTAAGTGACGATGCAGTCTAAGATGGTAGCGGGCTAACTTGGAAGGTGTATAGCAGTGTAAATTCAACCCATACCCCTAGTTGGTTTCTACACGCCATCGTGCCGGAACGCTAAATCGCTTGGCGGCACGTCTTTGACGGTAGGGTGGTAACTAGCCACGGCCAAAGCCTTCCACCAGACCAGACCAAAGACAATTTAGAAATTATAAATTCCTAAATTGTCCCCGCCGGGAATCGAACCCGAGACCTCCCAGTTATAAGACCACAGCGCTCACCACTGAGCCAGGAAGGTCGTCAAAAAGTTTGTCTAACTTCGATATTGTATATCGCAGCAGATCATACTTGACGTATGATAACGTCACATAATAATTATGAGGCCACTGATAGAGTCGCTGGTTGGGTTGTCTCTAGTTGACGCCCGCGACTTCGTCCGCGTGGATTTAGTTTTTAAAACCCCACGGGAACTCTTTGATTTTCCGGGATAAAAAGTAGTCACTCCTATGACACTCTCCAAGTCCTCAACTATACCCATGTCAAAAATCACGTCGATCCGTAGTTCTGTTGCAGCGTGATTGAAGGACAAACAAACAAACAAACACAATATCAGTAGAATTCAAACCTAATATCTTAATTCCTCTTTAAAAAGTTTAAGAAATCTATTAAATCTGCTCTCATGGAAAAAACATATTATACAATAATTGAAGACTATATAATGATAAAAAAAAAGCGTGAATATAATCCGCTCCATTCATGAGACAGTAATAACTATCCTGTGTAACATGATTCTATTGTATTCTGTTCTACAGTGTTTCCACTTTATTTGTGTCTCAGTTATGTCTTAAAATGAGTATCCTAATATTATTTAATTCGATGCCTTAACATGGGTAGCCTAAGTATGTCATGCTCACTTAAACATTTCTGTGGTGGTGTCGTGTGGTGCGGGTTGTTACGTTCCCTCAAATATGGCTGGATCATGCGTCATGCTCGTGAACGGGTGCCGCCAACGGGAATGGGTCTGCTTTGTGTCTACCCATGTTAACATGTCTTTGGTTGCGGTAGGCGTACATTTTTGAAACTTCTGTGTGGAAACATTGTGTGCATAGCCTAGTTCTTTTTAACAATTGTAAAAAAAAAAAAATTTTTTTTTTTTTTGAAAAGAGCAAAGCTGCTGAGTTTCTTGCCGGCTCTTCTCAGCAGAATCTGCATTCCGAACCGGTGGTAGATTTTTGACGTTTCATAAGAGCTACAAGTTGGCCTACATGAAATAAATAAATTTTGATTTTGATTTTTGATTTAATTTTTAATAGCTTTTGCCTGTGAACGCCTCCTCGCAAAAAAAATTGTGAGGGGAAAATTTTGTTTTTCCTCGGGTCATCCTTTCGGGTTCATACTAGGAATTTTCTACAGCTCTAGTATAGTAACCCCTACTGCATATGAAAATAAATAGGTCATTTTGTTATAACCATTCCTAAGATTAGCCGGAACAAACTGATAGACAAATAACATATTATCCTAAATCTGTCTGACTGATGGTTCAGCCTTATTCACTTGCCCGAATATAAAAAGCATACCTAGTACATTTACCAATATTTTCTTTTCAACTGCTCGTAATTAGATTCCTAGTGAATACAATTACTAAGATAACGGTCTGGACGCAAATTCAATTAGTAGGTACTACAGTGGAGTTATTGCAGTTGCATTGAAAATATCATTAATTCAGTTCACGACCTTTCAGCATTCAATAGGAATGAATACATCCAACGTTTCGAAAAAGTTTTATAAGATATCATAATATTATGATATATCGAAGTTTGTTTTAAAGTATTTTTTTTTCCATGCTAAACTTGACTACTTTTCCCCTCGCCCCTCCAAACAAGCGTAAAGCCTAAAGATATCATAATATTATGATACATCGAAGTTTGTTTTAAAGTATTTTTCTTCCATGCTAAACTTGACTAATTTTCCCCTCGCCCCTCCAAATAAGCGTAAACCCTGTGTGTTAGGATAGGAGTGGTATGGCAGTTTCAGTTTTATTCTATTCTATTCTATTAGGTATAAGTAATTTAAGAACGAAGAAAATGTGGATCAACTCAATAATAATCCTACTAGTCTACTAATATTATAAATGCGAAAGTTTGGATATGTATGGATGGATGGATGGATGACTGGATGTTTGTTACTCAAGCCGCAACGACTGAACCGATTTGGCTGAAATTTGCCACAAAGATAGATTATAGTCTGGAATAACACAGCTACGTTTTATGAGAGAAAGAGAGTTCCCGCGGAAATTAAAAAACCTCTATCCACGCGAACGAAGTCGCGGACATCAATTTTATTTATAAATAATTTAAGGACAAGGAAGGTTAATAAAATCTAAGCTCTGTGTACCATTAGGTATTCTGTGGCTCAGTAAGAAATTTATTCAAAATATAATATCGATAAAAAATGGGGTGAAGTGGGAACAGGAACAAGCCTTTGCTTTCAATTGTGGCAATTTCATAACAATCTTTGAGAGTGTCAGCCGCTGGCAAGAGATTTGTATTAGGTTAATAAGTACCGATCAATTCGAGATTTTTATGGAAATCTTATACCTATAAACGTTTATATAAAACTTTTATGGGTAGTACCTATACCTAACCTTATTGAACACTATTACAGAATACATTCCTTTCTTTACAAGAATACATACATTTCTTCCTTTCTTTCGAAAAAACACCCCAGAAACTCGTTTTTCAATTTGTATTAATTATACATACGAGTATAAATATTTATGCTATAAATGCACAGAACTAATTGCCGTCTCAAGCATTTCGGGACCAAGTGAAATCCACGCTCTTTTAAAGAATATTTATTAAATTACGACAATAAAATAAAATAATAACATAATTATTAAATTCTTTTACAGTAGAGTCAAGAATTCAAGACTCAACATATTGCAAGGAAATTAAACTTTGCACTTCTCAAGTTCTTTGTGCTAAGTGTAAGCGGACTAAACTCTTTAGCTTTTGTGCAAAGTTAAACGAGAGTCTGATGGCTAAGGGGAAATAATTTTATGTATGAAAATATTAGATATATATATTATGATGAGGCAGTAAGCGTAGGTAGATTAATAAATAAATTAAATAATAATAATTACCTAAGTAATATGTCATCTGCATCTGAATGAATCCCGACGAATCATTTGTTTGAACAAGCGGCAATTTGTTTCACTAGTCGTAGTTGCCTCTTAGAATATTGTTATACTTAATTTATTTGTGTAATGTGTAAGTTTATTTATATGTGTATAATAGCCCTTTGGCGCTAAATCTATTTATTTTGTACGCAGGTATAAGAGTCAAAATACATACTTATATTTCCATATAATACTTATAAATTCCTTCCTTGATATAATATAGTCATGAGTATGTTTTTTTGTCTCAATATGAAAAATCAATATGACGCATGAAAAATCAACCCATAGTCGGCTTACAGTTCTTAAATTTTTTCACTTGTATTGTGTATAGGGTTGCCAGATTTTTTTTCAGCCTATAAGGGACAAATGGTTAAATGGACAAAAAATACGGGATTTCAGTTTTTTTAAGGGATTTTAGTGTCATTTTTTTTTTATTTTTTATATTTTTCCGAGGATTGAGTCAGTTTTAACATTGTTATTCTGACACTAACACTGTCATTGGTAAAACGGAGTGATTACATTCTCTTGGGTCATTGGTCGATGCGGGCTACGAGTGCGAGACGAGTAGGTACGTTTTACGAACGTTGCGTGTGTGAATACTTAGATCGATTTCATAATGAAAAACGACGTACGGTTCAAATACGGGACAGAGTCAGTCCCGCCGGGACATTTTAAACTATGCCTAAAATACGGGATGTCCCGGGAAATACGGGACGTCTGACAACGCTAATTGTGTATGTGGCTAATGAATCTAACATTGTATTCTCTTGTTTATGCAGGTCTGATGAGCGGCATGCTGGGGCGGTGTTTCTTCAAACGCTGCTACGACCTCTTCGGCGAGCTGATGGACGCTCTCGCCCTTCTAAACGGAGCCATCAACTTCGTCTTATACTGCGCCATGTCCAAGCAGTTCAGGACCACCTTCCGTCAGATCATGTGGAACAGATGTGCGCCGACCCCGCGAGCGACCTCGCACACTGAACTACAGACCACTTATGTATGAAAGTTACACCAGCCCAAGGGGGTGATGGTTTAAAATGATGTACAGTTAATATTAAACCGGCTGGATTCGAGTTGAACTCACGGTTTGGTACTTTTAAGTCGATATATATAGATAGGTATATAGATCAAAGTATCTAACAAATGTGCTAGTTAAAGACATAGTTTTACTTTTCCCATAATCCTTACAAATATTATAAATGCGAGAGTTTGCTTGTTTAATAAAAATAAAATGTGGGATAAATGAAGCGTATAATTAATTAGAATAGAATAGAAAATTCTCTATTGCTACACGTTTACAATAATAATGAATTATCTAGATATTACAGTTTCATTAGCTGCCTTAAAAGGTAAACAAATCTCATAAAACGTTTCGAAAACTGGTAGCCGACGAACGTAGCTGGGCTTCTTGGCTCAGACGTTTTTGTATTCTAAAAAAATATACTTTAAAAACAAAAATAACAGAGCAAACTGGTAGATAAAATACCCTACATTAATAAAATTAATCAAGAAGTTACTCATCTCCACCTCTTGTTTATTAAACTAGATCAGTAAACATCTCTTGTTTACTGAGCAAAACGGGCTAGCGCATTTGCTCTAGGGATCGCCTTAAAATAAACACTGTAAGTCTGTTACTGAATAAGAGAGATGGGGTACTGCTGTGCAATTTATTTGTTAAGGCTTAGACATACAGAAAACTCAAGTTCACATACACGCTGGGGGTAAATAAAACTGTCTATTGTTACTGGGAAGGCTCAGGGTCCGTGCGACGGGCGTAATTTATTTTCGCATGATTCTTTAATTTTGCACGCCACACGCCAGCGCCAAAATGGGAAGGACTAAGGAGCCTATTATTCTCATCCATCAATGTTTTACTCAAAAGCAAAATAAAATATAAATTCGTTTCATTTTCCTCCACGTTTCCAATTTAACTTTTTCCGAAAATTCTAATAGGTAACTAAGTTTTAAAAAGTTTTATCTCAGTGTACAATTTTTGTTGGCACAATTTTTTTGCATTCAGTAATAAAAATTTATATGTAAATGTGGTAAATGTGCTAAATACTAATTATTATAATATTCAGTGATTACTAATAACTACTTTATAATTTAGTAAATTTGATAGGAATTATGTAAGTTTTAAGCAATTAAAATATCAACGGTTAAGGAAAACACCGTGAGGAAACCTGCACATACCTATATACTGCATCGTCACTTACCATCTGGTGAGATTGCAGTCAAGGACTATCTTGTCATGGAAAAAAAATTAAAAAAATAGAGATGTCTGATAAAATTAATATGTTAATAATGTAAATGGTAGGTACTCGTTCTTCCATATATAGGTAACTATAGCGATTAAAGAGAAGCAACAAAATAATCTACACTACTATTATAAAGAGGAAAGATTTGTATTTTTGTGTGTATGTTTGTAATGAATAAACTCAAAAACTACTGGACCGATTTGGCTGAAATTTAAAATGAAGATAGATTATATCTTGGATTAAAACATAGGCTACTTTTTATTACAAAAAAAATTATAGTTCCCGCGGGATCTTGATAACTAATTCCATGCGAACGAAGTCGCGAGCATCAGCTAGTTATAACATAAATGAATACAAAGAGGACTTGCAGTTCTTTCATGAAACCTAATAAAGGGTTTCATGAAAGTTCACGGAAGTTAGTAGAGTATTATTAATTCTTGAATATCAGCGAGATTGTGTGGGATTTCCATGAAACTTTTATTGTCTGAATGGCTTTTAGAGGCGGGATGATAAAATGGGATAAACCTAAATACTTGCGAGCAAAGAATCCGGGTCTGCCACAAAACATTTTTACTTCAATAACCCTACCTGAATTCTTTGCTTGGGAGTTTTATTCCTATGTAAAATAAGTATTGATATAGATTTTTTATTATGTCGAAAAAATATGTACCTATAGGTTGTAGTTAAAGTACTTATATGTAAGGACATGTTACGAAATAATGTAGGTTTCAACATTTGCCATAAGGGTGTTATGTAAATTAATATAATTTCTCGCGGACTTAACAACGGTTTTGGATATGTTTTGTATTGCTTACGGCCCATTGTCCCGGAAATTACGATGTAGGATAACTAAATATACCTGTAACCATTAAACTGTAACGCTTAGAAGCGCAATAGTCAACGCAGCGATAATTGCGCCATTTTTAGTAAGCCTTCAAAGGCCGAGCAAGCAGTATCTTCGCGTTAGTACGACAAGTTCGCAGAAAATTATTAAAAAATGGCGTACCTACTGTGCTGTAAAAGGGTCATAATTCATCACAATAATTATCAAATCGTAATTATGAGTACCAGTACAAGAAAATAATTACATGGTACTCAGTACTCACACATTCATTGGTTATTTTGTGCCCATGTTTGTGGCGGAACTTTATATGCATACTAGCTGATGCCCGCGACTTCGTACGCGTGGACTGAGGTTTCTTATTTCTCGCGGGAATTTTCTTATTTTCCGGAATAAAAGTAGCCTATGTGTTATTCCAGACTATACCTAATCTATCTTTGTGCCAAACAGCCAAATCGGTTCAGTTGTTGCGGCGTGGTTGAGTAACAAACTTCCATCCATCCATCCATCCATACTTCCATCCTTCCGCATTTATAATACTAAGTAGGATAAGGATTTATACAGTATTGTTGTGTAATCATAAACTCATATGTGTTTTACAGTACCACCACCCACTCAGGCTGAAATCTATAGACTGCAGTCTCACTCAGCTTAAACTCAAGACAAAGTTAAAATGAGACGGATTTATGTCAGAGCATATTCGTGTCTCGTTTTAACCTTTATCTGAAGTTTGAACTAAGTCAGAGCACGCTCTATAGATCTCAGGATTAGACACTTCCCTTCTAAACGTTATAGTTCGACGCAATCGACGCATGTGCCACACTAAGGGTTTTGATTCACATAAGACATTAGCGGGCAGGTGCCCGAGAAACTTTTATACATACCTACACTTTTAATCTCCTTGCTCCTTTATCGTTTGTTTTGTAACTGTCTGACGTATAAGTCACTGTTTGTGCTCGGCATGGTCTCTGTAATGTATTGCAAGGCATTTGCTAGTAAGCTATCAAAGCTGTCAAACTATATAACAAGTAAATCACTCTCGAGTTCAACGCCATTTGAGTTTTACTAATATACCACAAGTGTCGCAGTCGGTAGGATTTTTCATTGGCGTTGAACTTGAGACTGATTTATTCGTTATATAGTTTGACAGCTTTGACAGCTTAGTAGCAAA
Source organism: Hipparchia sbordonii (assembly GCA_038048805.1). Taxonomy (NCBI): domain Eukaryota; kingdom Metazoa; phylum Arthropoda; class Insecta; order Lepidoptera; family Nymphalidae; genus Hipparchia; species Hipparchia sbordonii. The sequence goes on from CM076113.1 coordinate 5,502,553, forward strand.
TACTTTACAATATTCTCAGTCTCAATGTATACAGTTGTCAGAACATTCTTTAACCAGAATCACACTATAAACACAGTATATGGAGAGATAGCCTTCTTACTCTGTGCTATAAACATCCGAAGGTTAAGAGTGTTTAATGTGAGTATATTATATTTCGTGTAATTTTTGTTATAGAAAATAGTGCGACTTAAGTCTAATCTGTCCTTTGGAATCGAGTAGAGTCGCGTGCCTGTTGCCACCCTAATATTTGAAATGGAATGTGTTATTATACTTTGCATTAATGAGATTACGTGCATTGAATTTTTTGTAAGATTTTTTACCATACCCTTTTGTTTTTTTGATGGATTAACTTTAAGATCTTTTTGGTACGACTTATAATATTTAACACGTAAAAAAAAAATGTCAATGATATTTGTAAATGAAATCTAATGTTGTGACACAACAAAATATATTAAATGTGGTAAAAAGAAACATCTGTTTTCATTTTGCGTATAAAAAGTATAATAAACTAAAATATAAATCACACTGTATAATGTGTAATCTATTGGTTTATTTACGATATATATCCGTCCTCTTTTAACCACCACCTTCCTGCTCCATCATCAATTTGTCTATTTGTCTGCATTTAGGGGTCATTTAGGTTTACGTAACGAGAATCCTACTTAGCTGGTGATGTAGGTACCGTTGGTGTAAACGGGCATTACGAACTGAATTTCTTTACCTTTCACTACTTACCTAAGCTTCTGTAAGTAATTAGTAGTTAGCGGAGTTTCCAAGCGCAGTTTTTCTTCGTTAGCTCTGAAAATTCGAGCGGTAAATCTTCGTTCTAATTGTAACTGACTTATACATAAATATTCACTGTGTTAAAATTTAAAAGATTAATCTATGCTTAAGATAATCTTTATTTATAGATACACTGACTTGACTATACAGAGGATAATTCTTGCAATTATACTCATTTGAGGATTTTTTTATTCGGTGACAAGATAGTCCTTGACTGGGATCTCACCTGATGGTAAGTGACGATGCAGTCTTAAATGGTAGCGGGCTAACTTGGAAAGGGCATACCCCTAATCGGTTTCTACACGCCATCGTGCCGGAACGCTAAATCGCTTGGCGGCACGTCTTTGACGGTAGGGTGGTAACTAGCCACGGCCAAAGCCTCCCACCAGACCAGACCAGAGACAATTCAGAAATTATAAATTCCCAAATTGCCCTCGCCGAGAATCGAACGCGAGACCTCCCGGTTACAAGACCACAGCGCTTACCACTGCGACAGGGAGGTCGTCAAAAGGTCGTGGAGGTAAAGAGATAGGGATGATTTCCTAGTGGTTAAGTCTTCGGGCTCCTTCTATAGGGTCCGGGATTCGATCCCAGACACGTACATCAGACTTTTCATTGTGCCCTATGTAAATGTTAAAAATAAATATTACTTGCTGTAAGGGTAAAGGAAAACATCGTGGGAAACCTGCGTTTTATATAATGTTCTCGCAAATGGCCATAATCCTAACTTGTTTTTTCAAGTCATGGACAGTTTTGCCTTTTCAGATAGGTATTCTTTATTTCGGTATATTGAAGTCGGTTTAAATTTTTTCTTAAACTATAGCATGTTTACATGGTGGCCGTTGTGGCCGACAACCCTTGGACCCACTGGCTTCTCCCACCAGTGGGTCTACGGGGAATTCGTATTTCCTCTTAGACCCACTGCGTTAGGGTTTTTTTTTTATGAATAGCGGGAAAACACGCAGGCGGATCACCTGATGCACGATCTTCGGCCGCAGTAACTTGCAAGCAATTGAAGTGAGGTGCACGAGCCACTTTGTTATAAAAAAAGTAAAACAGTCATGATAAAAAAAAGAAAACTTTTTAGAGAAAAATTAACGGTAAAATATTCTTCTAAAAGCTTTTGCCTATTTTTTGACATTTTTTTTTAGTTTAACTTTGATATACTATAATTACAACCTGAAAAACAATTAAAAACTACACTGTTTTCGGAATATTATTTGATCGAGTGAAGTTCAAAATATGGACTTTTGAACGGTAAAATAATTTAGAACGTGTATTAAACTACAACATATATTTTTAACCTATCAAGACAAAGAATATTTGATTGTTTACTATTGAATCAAAAACAGGCTGTTTTGGGAAATCCTGCCGTTAAGTCGACACTTGTAGTACCAGAGACACCACCAATGCGTTGCCGGCTTTTCCACATATAATATTCTTACATGTCACATGTGCTTACATGCTACATTATCGATTTTGACATTCAGTCAATTCATTCAATTATTGGCATGCCAGTAAAAAAAGTGATAGGGCGTTCCGGCATCGTGAATTATGATCTTTTTCCGATGTCGTAGCTATTGATGAAGCTGTCAATCACGTCACCCTCGTCACCTGCGAAGCGGGCTGTATCAGGGCCCAAGGTATTTCATCTGATGGCAAAAGGGTTTTATCCGAAGCCATGTAATTTATGCTAAGGGGTGTATTGCATTTCCAACCATAGGTACATGCCAGCTACGAAGTCAGTTGAAGAGACATGATGTGTCGACGGCAAAGGATCGCAAGGGAATCAAGGGATACATCACACAGTTTATAGCCTTTGGGATGTCCGTCAAACAAACCCTTGTTTGCGATTAATTATCCTATCCTACTATAATATGTACTACTAGCTTTTGCCCCCGCGACTTCGTACGCGTGGAATTAGTTTTTGGGGTGGAATTTTCAAAAACTGTGACACACGTACTTCTTTATTTTTAACTGAAAGCTCAAATACCAACTTTGATGGAAACAGCTTGAAAAATGACGGAGTTTCATATAAACTTCCTTCCCCTATTTAAACCCCTTAGGGGTGGAATTTCCAATAATCCTTTCTTAGTGTGCGCCTACGTCATAAAAGGAACCAACTGTACAAATTTCAAGTTTCTCACTTCAGTAGTTTAGGCTATGCGTTGATATCTCAGTCAGTCAGTCAGTCAGTCAGGACTTTGAATTTTATATATATAGATAAATGCGAAAGTTTGGTTGTATGCATGTATGTATGGATGGATGTTTGTTACTCAATCAAGCCGCAACGGCTGAACCGATTTAGCTGAAAGGCATAGAGATAGATTAAAGTCTGGAATAATACATAGGCTACTTTTCAACCGGGAAATTAAGAAAGTTCCCGAACGCTAAATCGCTTGGCGGCATGTCTTTGACGTTAGGATGCTAACTAGCTACGGCCAAAGCCTCCCGCCAGACCAGACCTTTGACCTGTAATCCTTTGCAGTCCGCACCCTTAATCATTGGGCTATTAAGGCTTTCATTCACATTATGTTCGGGCATTTCATTTTCCTGTACAGAATCTTGGCGGTTTTTGACACTAACTTAACCTGCTAACTTATTTATTTCGAGAGCTATTTAGGTATTATTTCATTCAAATTCATCTACTTAAAAACACTAAGTTATACACTTACAATATTTTATTTCAAAGCACTTGAAATTCTGCCATTCATTTTGCGTGAATCAAATTTTAGTCTAATTTCAGCATTTCAAGTTCCATCTTTTTCATTTAAAATTTAAATATGCTTTCCGTAGTCTGATGAATAGTAAATTTTGAACTTGCTCAGAATTTAAGATTTTCTTAAATCTTTAGTTACCCCCATAAGATGCTAGATTCTTATTTGAATATGTACAACCAAAAAGATTAAGGCTGAAATTACATCTGTGCGCATCGATTCGGATTTCTGCGAATGATTTCAGTCACACTTATACGCATAGTGCCAGTGGTCAGTCAGTCAGTCAGTCAGTCAGTCAGTCAGTCTGTCAGTTAACCAATCAGACAGCCACCTTTTCCTTTTATATAATTAGATTATTATTTATTACGTCGTCACTGGTCCCCAGTAGTATAAAACCCTCGAAATAATTTCTAACACAATGTCATTTCGTAATTAACAGAGAGAAACCATTGGGCGACTCAGGAGAAAAGCACTTTAGGGATATTAATAGCTCCGAACAAACAACACTCATTGCTGGCATCCATTACGAGTTATTAGGTAAAGTTGTTCTGTATTATGATAAAACAGCTTTTGCTGTGGGTTAGTTAGGGTTTGAAAATTCCACGGGAACCCCATGTTTTCCGCTTTAAAAAGTATGCCACTTTCCACGTCCTCAATTATATCCATGCAAAAACTCATGGTGGTCTGTTGATCCTGTGGTGGATTCTTATAGCTAGGCGTTGCTTATGTATCCCATAATCCGTTGCTTTGTGTCTAAAGGACAAAACGACAAACAAACACTTTCGCGTTTATAATTTTTTTTTATTCGTTGACAAGATAGTTCTTGTCAACGAATAAAAAAAAGGTACTTAGGTACGCCAATACGCCGGAACGCTAAATCGCTTGGCGGCATGTCTTTGACGGTAGGGTGGTTACTAGCTACGGCTAAAACCTCCCACCAGACCAGACCAAAGACAATTTAAAAATTATAAATTCCCAAATTGCCCCCACCGGGAATCGAACCCGAGACCTCCCAGTTATAAGACTACAGCGCTACCACTGCACCTGGGAGGTCGTCAAAAAGGATATATACGTATAAATTAGGATAGTAAGGATATATAATATATCCAGAAAATTTTTCTTCATTTGTGAAGTGATAGACAAGAAGATTTATGACTTTTGAATACTGTGAGTAGGGAGTAAGATTCTCCGAAAACTTTTCTCACCGCCATTGAATAATTATGTAACTAACTCAATGCTCGCGGCGTCTTAGTACGAAACCAATCATATTATTTGATTTTATTTTCAGAATTGGCTGACATCAGAAGGGCAATTAAATTAAAACCTTGACATGTCTCTCAATTCTCCGAATATACGTGTTTACTCATGCTTTACTTTGATAAAAGTAAAAGGACGGAAAAACACTAGAAAATGAAATATTTGTATAATTTTTTGTGTGTTTTTCGTGTATTCGTTATTTATGTGCATAAAACTGATGAGTTCTCAATTCTCCGAATAAACGTGTTTACTCTTATGTATTTTGATAAGGATGGAAGAATAAAGGGAATATTTGTGAAAGTTCTTTGTGTATTTCACGTGGTTTTATCTATATATATAAAATTCAAAGTCCTGACTGACTGACTGACTGACTGAGATATCAACGCACAGCCTAAACTACTGAAGTTAGAAACTTGAAATTTTTACAGTTGGTTTCTTTTATGACGTAGGCGCACACTAAGAAAGGATTATTGGAAATTCCATCCCTAAGGGGTTTAAATAGGGGATGGAAGTTTATATGAAACTCCGTCATTTTTCAAGCTGTTTCCATCAAAGTTGGTATTTGAGCTTTCAGTTAAAAATAAAAAAGTACGTGTGTCACAGTTTTTGAAAATTCTACCCCAAAATCTAATTCCACGCGGACGAGGTCGCGGGGGCAAAAGCTAGTTTACGTATAAAATAAAACTACGTATGGATTGGAATTATTTTGGACATAAAACTACGACAATATTTGCAATCAAGCGCTATTGATTTTATGAGATTTTATGCGAACATATTCATTTTTCCGTTTCATCGATAACGATTATGCTGCGTATAATATTTAGGTAAGATATATTACCTCACGTACTAATAGTAGGTATAATTTAAGCAAAAGGATCTGGGTATCCACCGCATTATTTTCCAAGAAAACTTCTACCATCATAATTATGAACAATTAGATGATGCCCGCGGCTTCGTTCGCGTGGATTGAGGGTTTTTTTGGTTTCCTGTGGGAACTTTATTTTCCGGGATGAAAATAGTCTATGTGCTATTCCAGTCTATAATCTATCTCTATGCCAAAATTTCAGCCAAATCGTTTCAGTCGTTGCAGTGTGATTGAGTAACAAACATACGTAAACGTTATAAATGCGAAAGTTTGGATGTCCAAACTGTCGCATTAATAAAATAGGATGAAAAGGGGTCACAAACCTCAGCAATGAGAAATACGATACAGTTTTATAACTAGCTCTCTCTCTCTAGAATATTATTATTCAAATCAAATCAAATCAAAATTTATTTATTTCATGCAGGCCAACTTGTAGCTCTTATGACACGTCATAAATCTACCACCGGTTCGGAATGCAGATTCTGCTGAGAAGAGACGGCAAGAAACTCAGCAGTTGCTCTTTAAAAAAAAAAAAACAATTTTTTACAATATGTAACAAAACTATGCTATGTATACAGTGATTCCACAATGAAGTTTCCTAAGTCCTACATACAATCCAATGCATGTTAAGACGGGCAGACAGAAAGCAGACCCATTCCCGTTGGTGGTACCCGTTCACGAGCATGACGCATGATCCAGCCGTGGCTTCGCTCAACCATATTGAGGACTGAGGTATACCTAAATAGTAGGGTACTCGGTGTAGGTATGAATTCAATAATGGCACTGTATATTGTATATAGTGTATAATCGAGCGGTGCTGCCTCAATTAATTACCGAAGCGTTCAAATATGTGTCCGTCGATTAATACAACATTTATAGTGCAATAACGCAATATCGGGTGATACCTATGTTACCTATAATTGTGGTCCAAGAGACTGTGACAAAATAAGGCAGTGCTTGATAGAAACTGAAAGTTTGAGTGATCAGCAATGTAGGTAATTATCTTTCCTCACAACTATAGAGAGCAGCAATCGCTCTTGTATGAAAATATGCCATATTTGTAGCTACAATATGTGGTCAGGAAGTTTTAGAGAGCCAGATAAGGACGGAAAGTTTTTAAAATTCCAAAATGTCTCATCCGCCGGGATATACCTATTATGTCGCAGGCAAGCTGATGGGAAGTTCTTTCAAAAACATGACAGAAAAATCATTTGTTTAATATTGAACCCTAACAGCAATAGCACAGCAATATAATGTGTATTTGTTGTTATCTGTCAAGAATTCATAGGTCGCTGCTGCCGAGTTACAGGTGTGGTATAGCTTAGTTATATTCTTCATATAATTAAACTACATTGTACTTTGAAATTCTTCTTAAAAACTGTGAATCCATGACGGATCAGCAGATGGATTTAGCTCACTATTTTCAGTGAACATCCAAAAACTACCATTCAAAATATGAAATTTTATCAAGCACCTACTCAAAATTATCCACGGGTTCATTACCTATATATTATAAATACTTAAAAGCAAAGATATTTAACTATTATGTCTGTATGTGACACATCAAATATGTGAATTTATAACAACGACAATTTGTTAGTTCGATGACAATAATTATTTTGCATACGTAGTCTAGGGCTATTTTAGACTGGATTTCAAATGAGCGCTTTATCACATTATGTTATTATCAATTGCAGGTTGGGCCACTGACGTATTGAATTACGTAAACCCAACGTTGTTTATGACAGTTAAGGCCTAATAGCTATTACGTGCTTACATTGTTATTAATAAGTTTCATAACAATAAAGTTACATGAAAATGTTGCAATCGGCTTATTACATTCCGCTGCCCTCAAGAGAGTGTAATATTTTATATCCAACTATCTCTCTTATATTATTATATCAAAGCTATAGGCAAAGACACAATTAATGAGAATTCAAATAAATGACAGAATATGTTTTGTAGCCCTTCAAAAGGCGATTCGCCGATAGAAAAGATCTGCAAAAAGGATCAAAGATCATGTTTTGAATTCTTTTTCATCACTTCACGGTCAGTAATTTCAGGGAGTAAACAACCCAAATCAATGATAGCTTCAATGCAATTGATCACACTTTGAAATACATGGAAAATAATACATTTTCGAAATTTTCTAAAGTTAATTGTGCGTGCGTGCGTGATTGCGTGCGTGCGTACATGCATGCGTGCATGTGTGTGGGCGTGCATATGTGCGTGCGTGCTGTGTGTGTGTGTTACTCCTTCACGCTACAACGAATGAACCGATTTGGCTGAAATTTTGAATAAAGATACCATCCCCCGAATTCACACATAGACTACATTTTATCCCCAAAAACGAAAGAGTTCCCGCCGAAATTCACAAAACCTAATCCACGTGAACGAAGTCGCGGGCATCGTCTAGTCAAGATTAAAATTATACTTGCTCTGTAAAAAAATAATATTTCACATAGAAATGACAGATTGAAATACTTAAGTCTGGAAGGCAATGGTGGAGGGATTTTAATTTTTCCGTCTTGATAACGGAGATGGGTACACTCGTAGGTACCATATTTCACTTGCTTTTTGGCGTTTATCATTATGTGCCTATGTATATTATTTTTATCTTTATGTCCCAAGAAACGGAGTATTTTTATTACGTTTTACTTTAGGCACGTAAGTTACTTTAGAGGCGAGAATTATGCCGTTGTAGCCTGAGTTTTATTATGTTTTTAGTACAGAGTAACTAAATACCGTCTAAATATGCTTATTACGTATTATATAGCGGTGATAATCCAGTCGTTAAGATTTTAGCCTTATTGTCGAGGGTTCGGAGTTCAAATCATATGATAAAATGAAGCCTATATTATGTGTTAATCCTGGGTATGAGCTATCTCCATTCCAAATTTCATCCAAATCGGTTCATTCGTTATTGCATTCCATCCATGTTTCCATCCTCACTTTTCACATTTATGTAGGATTAGTGTGACTAGACGATGCCCGCGACTTCGCCTGCGTGGATTAAGATTTTTTAATTCCCGCGGAGACTGTAATTTGGCTATGAGCTCCATTCCCAGTTCAATCGGTTCATTTGTTGTGGCGTGAAGAAGTAACAAACACACACACAAGCACACAAACACACGCAAGCACACACACACGTCCGCACGCACGCGCGCTTGCATGCATGCCACCCATACATTTCGCCTTTATAATATTAGTGTGATACACATTTAGTTGATGTATGCCGATAAAAATCAACATTTACACAATGAAATGCTTTTAAGGGAAGCGTTGTGAATCGAGAAATAGAAACATATTGCGGACGTGCTGTCGGGTTTATGCGCCATTAATATCAGTCGACAATACTGTACGATCGTCCGCAAGAATGATGGAGGCTTAACGGCTATGAAAAATGGTTGCTATAAGTAAAAAAATAATTTTATCTACCCTCTTCGGTATAGGTATGTATCTATTCTGTATTCTCGTCCACAGTTTAGAGAGAGAATTGAATTTCATCTACATATTTTACTTTTCTATTAAAGCTGCATACTGCATAGGTATAATTTTTTCAATTCACGAGGGCGCGTGGCTCATGGTTGTGTGCGTGTCGTATCTGTATAGGTGTACGCAATGTGCATTTACACGACGTAATCACAAGTAAAGCTTGCGCGCCCTCGTGAAATGCAAGATCTATAAATAATTATTTATTTAAAGAGAGAGATGGAATATTTTATCTACTTTGGGTTAGCTTTTATTTTAAAAGCTAAACCAAACTTACAATGAATCGGAAATCTTCTCTCACATATCGGTCACTGAAATAACAACTTAACATTATCTTTTTACTCACACATCTTCAACACAACAAAGAACATGAAAATTACATTAACTTGTAAACATTTTTAGACTACGCATTAGATAAAAACCTTGGTTCAATTCGTATGAATAGAACTGGGAATAGATCTGACGAACACTTAAGTTAATTAAACGAATATTATGAAGACCCTCTAATAATAATTATTGTTATATTCTTTTTAATAAGACGAAGTAATATCACATTTCCTAAATCTTTAGAGAGACGGCAATGATCGTCTGTGAAGCCATTTCCATAATAATTTATTATAATTATGAAAATAATATTATTATTCTTGGGTTTTATTGGAAAATAAAGATTGCTCAGATTCCACATACTATATTATTTAATTAATTTGTCTGCTATGAGTAAAATGGTAAGTTAAGAGAGGGCGCATAAATTAGATTTGACCCCGGGGCCTCCCACTTCCTGACGAAAAAAAACATGCCCGAAAATTCGCGTGAGGCATGACAGCAGTGACATGACATGACATGCGTGAAAAAATTAAATCTAACTAGACGATGCCCGCGACTTCATCCGCGTGGATCAAGGTTTTTCAATTCCCATGGGAACTGTAATTTTTCGGGATAAAATGTAACCTATGTGTTAATCCTGGGTATGAGCTATCTCGATTCCAAATTTCAGCCAATTCGATTCATTCGTTGTGGCGTGAAGGAGTAACAAACATACATACACACACACAACATACACATACAAACTTTCGCCTTTATAATATTAGTGTGGTTTTCGGGATAAAATGTAACCTATGTATTAATCCTGGGTATGAGCTATCTCCATTCCAAATTTCAGCCAAATCGGTTCATTCGTTGTGGCGTGAAGTAACAAACATACATACATACACACACATACACATACAAACTTTCGCCTTTATAATATTAGTGTGATGTGATAGTGTGATATTAGTGTGATGTGATAAAAACTATCTTGGCAAAGTAAATTGGTAATTTACCAAGATAGTCTGTCATTGACTGACTCTCCTTCAGTCCTTGGTCTGCCCGTTAAAGTAGCTCTTTCAATACTGTATTTGATGAGACGCTCCTTCTTAGAAGACTCTCATACCTGTTATTGGTTTCTAACTTTCAACTCTGGATAGGGTTTTCAACATTTTTTTAAAGTGAAAATTTGTTTACTAGGTATAATAAAAAAAAAGTTTGCGAAAACGAAATTGACAGAAAACGTCACCTAAGTTAGCCAAGCAGCACGTTTGGTTAGGGAACCTTGGTGAAAACTGTGTATCTCTGTGTCTATCTGTTCCCTCGTATCTCCGCAAAAAATGAGCTGATTTTGAAGCGATTTTTCTGTTTGAAAGTTTATGAGATCGATCGTTTGAAGATCATCAGCTCATACGCTATTTGATTTAAGGGTCTTAAAAACTTTCACAAGTGTGATTGATTTGAAAGGTGTAGCTGATACTACGGATTTTTTCCAAGGCATGGTAACATTCAGTTGATGCTGCTGAATCAAATAGTCTGCAGGATACCCAACCCCTCTGTAACTTACAGCAGATATAGTGTGAACTCATTACAATGATCTCAATGAGTAAAGGCCGCTGCATACATAACGTGTACGGGACGGGACGGGACGTGGACGGGACGGGACGTCGAGTTTTTGAAATATCGTTTCATAGAAAATGTAAACGACTGTGCATACGTCACGGAGCACGGACGGGACGGGAACGTGCCACGCGCGGAACGGGAAAAATATCGTCGGCGCAATTAAAGCCAATTCTTCAAATGAAAAAACCATCTTTCCTTGTTCACATCACTAGCCGTTAGTTCTGAGTTATTGCCACGTTGCGTATGCATTAAAAATCCCCATCCGTGTTTACTAACCACGTTCGGCCCCGTCCCGTCCACGTCCCGTCCCGTCCCGTGCACGTTACGTATGCAGCGGCCTTAAGCTAGATGACGATCGAGGATCGCAGAGGAGAATCTAATGATGGAGCAGAAACCTGAGTAACAGGAAAACAAGAGTCGATAGCCATCTAGACAAACGCGTTACACCTTAGACCACATCATAACTTTCCATCAGGTGTGGTAGTGGTCAAGCGTATGCCTATAATGTATAAAAAAAAGGATGTCGAGTGTATCGCACATATTCCTGCTATAGATTCCCATGTCGGGTGTATTTTAAATTTTAAATTTACACTTGTTAAAAAAAGTTACACAATAGAGTTAGAGTTGGCAACCCTAACGTAGAGTGACAAATCTTTTATTGATACTTTGCCGATAGTTTAGTGCCTAGCTTAGCCCTTAACTAGCCGCCGGAGCATTCCGCTAGAACAATAAACAGTCTACGTTCATAAGATAAAATGAGAATGTGTGTTTGTTTACCTTTTTACTCGACAATGACAAAGCTAAAAGGAAGAATTATGATTTGTGCAGTCTTCCTTTTTTTACGAATATGCGGGATTGGATTCCCTAGTACATGTATGTGACTTGAGTATCCAATCCCGCATTGAAACCTCAACCCCGCAAACCCGCGGGATTGAGATCATTAACGATCCGCGGGACTTGCGGGACCACATATAACGATTATAATAATTTTTGTAAACAATAATTATTAAGTAATCAATTAAGGTTTGTACATCACTCGGTTTTCAAAAAAAATCTTTAAGATAAAAGCAATTACTTACATTGTATCACTTAAAAAAAAAAAGATACCGGCCGAATTGATAACCTCCTCCTTTTTGGAAGTCGGTTAAAAAGATAGTAACTACTTTTCGTGTACGAATACGTTTTACCGATAAAAAATAACTTATATAACCAAACTTGACCCGTGCAATAAATTTCAATTTCTAAAGTTTTATTCAAGGGGCGAGCCAAAAAATTCCTGTAAAGCAACTTAACTACTGCTACTGAACTTTAAGAACTGAAAAAAGAACTCCGTCCTACCCTACTCTTTCTTCAAAATTCAAAAGACCCGAATATGTGACGACATAAGTAGTCGAAGCGCATATTTTCGGAAATTGTCCGGAAATAGAAAAAGGGTACAAACTCACGGTCATAACTAGAGATCGGATTATCGGATGCGTGCTTGCTTAAAGTTAACTTTGAATGAAGTTATGCGCAACAAACGCACGTATTGTAATTGAGCTTGTGTAAAATAGTAAAATGTGATGTCACAATTCACATATGACGCACTTTTCGTAGTTTAGTACTCCTACTACTAGTTTAGTCGATAATTTAAAATGGGTACCACAATTATTTTTAAGCTATTGCATAGCTTCTATCGCGGGCCAGCGTAGAGACCGAATCCAGAAATTCCGTAACGAAAATAATCTGACACGGGACTCCTCTAAGGTGAGCCGCTAGATGGCATTGATAAAAAATGCTATGCAATAGCTTTACCGCGGCAGTCCCCGAGTGCCACACGTCTTTTTTTTAACTTTAAATTAACAGAGGTCTTGTACCTATATTTACCCGGCTACTTGAAACCAAAAGGGGTTTAGCCAAAGATTGAAATCGTCAGATGTAGACAGTCTATGTTCATAAATACCCGATTTATGTATGTTTCTATTTACGTATATTCCACCGTAACGCTTAAACTATTCAACCGTTTTTGATGAATGAGGTGTCAATCATGCGTTTTTATGTTCCGGGTGGCAAGCTATGTACATTTTATACTTACGAACAAAATTAATCCTATCCTATTATAATATTATAAATGCGAAAGTTTGGATGGATATATGGATGTTTGTTACTCAATCACGCTGCAACGACTGAACCGATTTGGCTGAAATGCACAGAGATAGATTATAGGCGTGAATAGCATATAGGCTACTATTCATCCCAGAAAATAAGAGTTCCCGCGGGAATCCAAAAAACTTAAACCACAGAACGAAGTCTTTTTCCGTTATAGTTTGTAAACTTTTTTTTCTGTTTGGCAAACCCTCTACTTAATAAAATTGGTAAGAAATAATTTATTTTTGATATAGGTAACATCCCAATTATCATATCTGTAACCAAAATAGGACCCTTTCAGTCCATTTGACCGAATTAATCAATACATATAGAGCCATTAATTTACTGAATTCCAAACTGTAAACATTGAAAAGTCGTCGACAGGGTGGGCAAAGTAAACATCGTTAAAAGGAAATTCGATGTGGGATTTTTACAGCATCGCCGACATCCCGCGATCTGGCACAGTGTACACAGTGTGAAGTGGCCGGGTTGATCAGTTGATCACCGACCCGCGTCACGCTCGCTGGCTTCAGCGCTGATATCGGCCACTTGTTTACAGTCAACTGTGTGAAATAACGTGCTATGTGACACGTGGACACTGTAGTGCGAAGGAGATGACTATGTATGTATATTGTATCCTTAACAATCTATATCCTATTATCCTATTAATATTATGCGAAAGTTTGTATGTTTGTTACTCAATCACATCGCATCATATCTATAACCAAAATAGGACCCTTTCAGTCCATGTGACCGAATCGATCAATAGATATAGAGAGCCATTAATTTATGACTGAATTCCATACTGTAAACATTGAAAACTCGTCGACAGGGTGGGCAAAGTAAACATCGTTAAAAGGAAATTCGATGTGGGATTTTTACAGCATCGCCGACATCCCGCGATCTGGCACAGTGTACACAGTGTGAAGTGGCCGGGTTGATCAGTTGATCACGGACCCGCGTCACGCTCGCTGGCTTCAGCCGCTGATATCGGCCACTTGTTTACAGTCAACTGTGTGAAATAACGTGCTATGTGACACGTGGACACTGTAGTGTGAAGGAGATGACTATGTATGTATATTGTGTCCTTATGTATATCTATAATGTTTTCCTACTAATAATATTATAAATGCGAAAGTTTGGATGGATGTTTGTTACTCAATCACGCCGCAACGACTGAACCCATTTGGCTGAAATTTGGTACACAGATAGATTATAGTCTGGAATACTATATAGGCTAACCCGAAAAATAAGAGAGTTCCCACGGGAATTAAAAAATCTTTCACACGAACGAAATCGCGGGTATTAACTAGTACGTATATAATTAACCCTTTCACTGCCCCATGAATCATATGTGAGCATGTTTATTGTTTAAGTATTGTGTCTGTTGTCTGGACAGTTAACCTGTTAACAATTGCTGCTCGTTAGTCTGACTAAAATACAGGTGTGGTTCAAAAATTTAAAAAAAAATAGGGAAAGCCCAAAAGAACAGCTGAAATCCAAAAAATGTAATAATTTTAAGTTCGATTTCTTAAACCCCTGTTTAACCACCTTAAGGGTTTAATTTTAAAAAATCCTTTCTTAGCGGAGCCTATGTCATAATTCATAATAGCTATATGTATGCAAAATTTCAGCCCGATCCATCCAGTGCTTTAAGCTGTACGTCGATAGATCAGTCAGTCAGTCAGTCAGTCAGTCAGTCAGTCAGTCACCTTTTCCTTTTATATATTTGAACTAGGTACTAACCTCGACTTCGCCCTTTTAAAGAAAAGTATCCACAGATTTTATATACGGTTGCATTTAAAAAAAATCTTTAACCACTATTTCACCTGATGGTAAGTGATGTGACATTGTAAGATGATAGCGAGCTAACTTGGATGGGGTATGGCTGATGGCAGTATAAAATAAATTCATACTTTAATCAATTTCTACACGCCATACGTTTCGGAACGCTAAATCGCTTAGCGACACGTCTGTGACGGTAAGTTGGTAACTAGACACGACCAAAGCTCCCACCAAAAAATACATGATAAAAATAAAGAATGACATGTTTCAAATAATACTAATATTAAATTAATCACTTAGAGAACTTTTAAATATTTACATGAACTTTCAAATTAAATAAATAATATATTATGAACTAGCATACCAAAGACTTTTTCTATTCATATGCTAACAAATAAAAGTTATACACAAAGAATAATATAATAAAATCGAGTACTTTATATTTTCTAAGGTTTCAAAACGCACCGAATAGAATTCTCTTTGTAGTCATTTCATTAATTCTATCTTAAAATTCGTATATAGTTTTAAAGGTCATATGCTAAGGTTTTATGTTTTATGCTATAGATATATCTAGTTCTTGCAATTCACGAGGGCGCGTGAGCTTTACTTGGTTGCCTGTCAAGAGCCTAGGTGGGAGTGGTCAGGCGCGAGAAAGCTCTCGCTCACACTTATATAAATTCAACACACACATAACTATAAGTGACTAGCAAGAAATATACTGATGATAATTGTCGATAAAGCCAGCGAAAATCCATCTGAGAGCTTTACAGGCGAAAGCTACTTAAATCGATCGATAGTAAGTAGGTACTCTACTAAGTCTTTATAAAACATACAGGTAGACCTTTTCTCAGAACCAGCACAGATTACCTATAATAGCACCTAAGAACCAAGATACCACCAGGTGAAATCCCTACGCAAATCCCTTAAGTTAGTGTTAAGTTAGTTTCTGAGAATAGCGCGCACGAACAGAAACTCGGCAGAGGGGCATCAAGTTAGGTTTTAACTGACTTCAAGGAAGAGGAGGCTTAAACTGACTTCAAGAAAGAGGAGGTAAGGCAATTCGAGGAACTGAAAATCCTACTATCCTATTACATATCAATAGTAGGTATATTAGTTTGGATGTATGCAAGGCATCCGCTAAGAAACGATATTTGAAAAAATAAACTTCTAAGGGGATAAAATGGGGTCTGAAAAATCAGCTCAGCGTGAGCGAAGCTGCAGACAAGAATTAGTCAAGTATATAACACCAAATCTTAATTAAGGCTAACTTTAACAGATATGAATACTTCATTATTAAGAAGCTTTTCGGCAGTAAACCTCTTAATAAGCTTATTTTTTTTAATATCAATTTCATATAATACAATTGAACTACACTGTAATGAATTAGTGATATGGCTTAGGCTGAAATCTATAGAGTGCACTCTCACTCTGTTCCGACTCCAGGCAGAGTTAAAACGAGATAGATCATATTTTGTGTCTCGTTTTAACTCTATTAACTGAGTTAGAGTTTATAGAGTTAGAGCACACTCTATAAATCTCAGCATTAGATTAACCTTTTTTATTTACAAAAGCGTTTGTGTTGTTGTGTTGAGTTCGTTGCTCTATAGGCTTAACCCTCAAAGTTCCATTAAAGTCTTTTGAAGTAGGTACACATATACCTTTAAGTAGGGCCAAAGATAATATTATGAAACTAGCAAAATTAGGGCATAATCTCCTGACTATATTCAATAGTATATAAGTTATTTTGTTTGCTATAACATCAGACATTGACAGAAAACATTCCCTCATTCACGAGCTCTCCGGAGATTTTAATTTTGTTTATATTAAATAGATAGTAAAAGATAAAACAGGAATGAGTATCTACAAATCACTTCGCAAGCATGTGCAGTTAAAAAGTTAGCATCTGGTTACTAAAAATATAAAGGAAATCGATCAAAATAAACTCGAGTCTCAAAATATACCGACATTCAGTCACTCATTCATCACAACCCATCGCGTGCCCACAACAGTTTTTGACTATTTTTTTTTTATATGTACTTAAAATAAATTATAGGAAGAGACGGGTACAGTCGCCGCTGAATCAGCTTTCTGAACCGGTCGCGGTGGTAGGGTGGTAGGTTCTCGACTTGTCATAAGTGCTACAAGTTGGTCTATATGAAATAAATCATTTTGAATTTCAGAATATTCTTTTTTATCTGGTTCGCTCCAATGGATGGTTTAAAAATGTGAAAAAATAGGGAAACCCAAAAGAACAGCTGGGCAATGAAACAATCAAAACTGGTAATTAAAGTATAGGAATCACCACTTCGGATTACTTTCGATATACGAATAGATGGCGGGAGCAAAGCCGCAGGTAAAAGCTAGCTGGTCTTTCTTGATGATTGTTTTATTGCGTATATTTCCCTTATAAAAAATGTGACAGTACCTAGGTCTACCTGTAGTTGCTGTTACGTAATGTACGCCGAAACCCAAATTCAACATACATTATGGTTCTCTCAATTTCAATGAGCTATTATTCCGAGCATTAATTACATACTTCTATTTCCATCAAAATCATCCACGTACAAACAAAGGTATAATACAAGCTGAAACAAACATGACAGCTGTTAAATTCAACTATTAATAGATATTTAATACCTATCCTCATAAAATACAATGGGAATATGTAGTCAGAAACAGTCGTTACCATTGTTCAAAGTGTGTCATTTAGCAGAATGGGTATAATCCATTAACGGCAGATCGATATGACAGGATAATTAATGACATCAGTTATTAGCGATAATACGAGTATTATCAGTTTTATTGACAAGTTGACACCACGTTGAAGCACATACAAATGTTGCTATTATGTTGAAAACTAGCCGGTTCCCGCGGCTACAACAGGGCCTGATTAACCCTAGGCTAATTAGGCTGCAGCCTAGGGCGCGAGGATCAAGGGGGCGCGCGCTGAAATCGTATCTTCGCATGCACTAATCTAGCATCATTGCTATGATCAATGAGGTTGAGAGTCCCTTATTTTAAAAAGCGCGCGTTAAAATTAGCCTAGGGCGGTCAGAACTCTTGATCAGTCGCTGGGCTACAATAGCGAATTTCCAAAAGTCCAATGGGAACACTAGGTTTTTCCGAGAAAAAAGTAAATCTGTGTCGCCAAATATGTAAAAGATTTTAACGTTATTTTTGTTACTATGAAAGCTGAAAATTGTTTGTTGAGAATAAGGATTGATTTAATCTTCTAATTCCTAACATATTATCAAAAGAGATTCTCTTTTTTTTTGAGGTCGTTGACCGCTCTACCCTCCGACCGCAAGACTAAATTAAGAAAAAAGAAACGAAGCAAAGTTTCAAGGAAAACATTAGAATGAATAATTCCTACGTCCCATGCATAAAAATGAGTTTGTAATTTAAGTTATGGGGATTTTGTTAAAAATTACAAAAATTGGCGCACGGAATAAATTTTTCACATAGTTCATATTAAATTCTCTGTTTAAGTGAAAGTGATTCAAGAGGATTTTGGGCTTCCACTCTGAAAGCTGCCACTCATGCCTGCCTAGCGCCACTTCTCGATTATCGGCTTGTCAGGAGGGTAGCAGGTCTTCAAAATTCTTCACTCTTGCGTTAATGGACGTGCGATATATTTATATTAGTAGTAGGTATATACAGGGTTTAAGAAATACGCTAACGTAAACTGAAACTAGGGATTCCGTTTCCGAGTCGCTCAGCTTTGCATTTTTTACAATTCCCAGGCTGTTTGAATAATAACAAGTCAAATCCACCCATATAATTTATCAGTGTTTGACCATTGCTAATTTATTTGGGCGCTATTTAATAACGGGGTATATTTAGCAGGGCACGGGGAATGCCCATTTTTATTATTTTTCTGAAAGACATTGTTAATAAAGCCCGGACAATTACAAGACAAGAGAGCAAACCTGATAATGATAATTATAATAATCGCACATAATCACTATTCTTTCAGTGAAAAAACTAATGAATAACTTAGCTATCACAGGATACTCTGTCAACAAAGAAGATACTTATATTAGAACGAAACATGTGGTTTGGAAATACTTAACTTAGCTATTACAGGACACCTGTCAACAAAGAAGATACTTAGAACGAAATACACTTGGTTAAATGCTTAAAGACTGAGAATTCTTGCAATATGTTTGGCTTAAGTTTCATTTTCTTTGAGTGGCCTCATTAGCATAAATAAACTATAGAGGTAGTACTTTTCTAAGAATATTGAATAACTCTAGAGAACACTTTAAGTTTATTCAGCCATTTTTATAGTTGAGTGGATAGAACGCGGGTAAACATAGACTACTTATTGCTAAAATAAAACATTTTTTATTTGTTCGATGACAAGTCCTTGACTGCGATCTCACCTGATGGTAAGTATGGCCACAAATGGCTAGATCGCTTGGCGGCACGGCTTTGACGGTAGGGTGGTAACTAGCCACGGACAAAGCCTCCCCAAGCTCCCACCAGACCAGAGACAATTTAGAAATTATAAATTCCTAAATTGCCCCGCCGGGAAGCGATCCCAAGATCTCCCAGTTAGAAGACCATAGCGCTCACCACTGCGCCAGGGAGGTCGTCAAAATAAACATTATAAATGTACACGTGTACGTTATTAACTTATTATAGAGGCACGTGGGAATGATATTATTTTCTGGAATATACTTAAGTATTTCTTTTTATCTTATAAAAAACTTTGTAGAAGGTAGTACTTATGAGTACTCGTATATAGCAATTCAATTTGATTGCTGACGTTAAATGTTTCGGTAATATAGGTACAGTAAATATCGAGGTATTTACTGTACTTTTTAGCTCGACTATGGCAATGTATGTTTGTATTTACGTACGTTCCACAGTAACGCTTAAACTACTGAGCCGATTTTGGTGAATTACGTGTCAGTCGATTCGCTATTACAGTCCGGGAGACAGGCTACATTTATTAATGTGACACATGTTATATCCATCCATATTTTATCATTAGCCTCGATTACTAATTATATTTATTTTACTTGAGTCAGTATAAATTCTCGAAATATTTCGTGCTACGATAAAATACACAAAAGGAATTTTAACCGTAATTCACGGATAATGAAGTCTATGGATTTTCATATCTGTATTTACAGTTTTGTATAAATACTCGTAATCAAATAGTCTTTGTGTTCAGAGAATTTCAAGCTCCAAATATATTTTTTTTGAATTTATTCCATGAAAGGCTCTGTTGGAATTGGCCGCTATTCGGCCTTCTTTTTATTAAACTTTGCGCCTATACCTTTACGCTAAATCGCTTGGCAACACGTCTTTGACGGTAGGGTGGTAACTAGCTACGGCCAAAGCCACCCACCAGAGCAGACCCGAGACCATTTAGAAATTATAAATTCCCCAATTGCCCCTGCCGGGAATCGAATCCGGGGCCTCCCAGTTATAAGAATACAGCGTTGATCACTGCGCCAGGGAGGTTCTCAAATCTATTTATCGCTATCTCCATTCCCACCCAAATCGGTTTATTTATCGGTTCGGTGTAGCGTGAAGGAGTAACAAACATCCATCCATTCATCCAAACTTTCTCATTTATAATATTAGTAGGATTTTTTGAAATTATAAATGCGAGGGTTATTTCAACTACGTAATAATGGAGTAATGGATCGACTATCAGATTGATTTGATATTTTGTAAGATAATTAAAAATCTAGAAAATGAAATCTCTCTCCGTATCGTCAATCTCACTACGCGATCCTCATTACGGATCACCTTCTCACGCAGAAAGTGAAATAGAATACATTTTATCTTGCGACAACAAAGATTTCCCGCGGGATTTTAAAAGGGTCTCAGTGATTCCCAAAGTGGTCCAGGTCCCAGTGATCCAGGACCCCCAAGGGCCCACTGGATACGCGATGGGGGTCGACGTTGGCGTGAAAAAAAAACATGGGGGTTTACAAGTTGATAGTGGTGATCCACGAAAATTTATCTGGTTTTGATAGTAAAGAACAATAATATAAACTTAAAAATTCATTTTACAAAACCGACTTCAAACGCAAATACAAAGTATATCAATTGTGCCTGTAAAATTTGAAGATTTCCCTCGATTTCTCTAGGATCCCATCTTCAGATCCTGACTTGATGACTATGGGGCCACCTGGGAAGTATACCCTTCCAAACAAAAAAGAGTTTTAAAATTCGGTCTAGACGTCTTCGAGTAATCAGGGAACCTGCATAAAAATAATTTAAAAAAAAGCTTTTAGAAGATTCCGACGAATTGAGAACCTCCTCCTTTTTTTAGAAGTCTGCTAAAAATGTTAGCTTAGCTGGAAATTGATCAGATAGCCTGTTGAACATCACAGAACGGGGAGATTTGCGGTTATTCCTTAATACAAAACTGAAGCTAAATATTGATAATTTGCTGTCAATCCATAAAAATCCCGCCTATTAAAATTATGACTAATATTTTTTTAATTATTTGATTTGCATTTTTGAAGTTGCGGTACGTTATTTTTAATTTTAAGTAGTCTGAAATCATATAAATATTTTAATAAAGAAAACACTAGAAAATTTACTATTTTTATTTTTTATTTTTACATAAGACGTAAAACAATGTATTATACAATTTGGTGGGCTTATATTGCTACAAAGTGTTGTTGTCTTGTCAAGATAAGTGATTGCAAACCTTTTTTCGTCTATTTCTTCTGCAAGGTAAAAAAGGTAATATATACAGACGCATAAAATATACCTGTCGGGTAAAAGATTTTATTGTCTGACGAGTTTTCTAACTTTGCTTCGGGAAAATTTTGTGTGGCTAGAAGGTGGCTGGAAAATGTTAAACTTTTCAATTTTTGTTTGGTATATTCAAAATATCTCGTCAATAGGTAGTTGTTCCAACGGTCTTGTTGATTTTATTATTCAAGAGAAGATTTACCACAATTTTCATTTAATTAACTTGCTTGCCATGGCACGGTAGGTACAGTATTTTGGGCACAAAACACTAAAATCGATTTCTCTTACCATCACACATGATCGGTTCATCATAAGTGATCTATCAACGCACAGCTAAAAGTACTGGATGGATCTGAAATTTGCAATTTGGCAACATGCTAAATAAGGATTAGTTGCTAAGAACATGATATACCCCCAATATATCATTGGTGACAAAACTGTGGGGGCACAGCTGTTCTAAGCTCCTGTAAGCCAAGCATATAAGTTTAAGTGAGAAATGTGTTGGCGTAATTTTTTATGTCCATCTGCAAAAACATTCCTGCCTCCATTTCATTTACCCCATAACATTGCTTCAAAGCCCCAATTGCGCCCAAATATAATTTTAAGGTCTTTCAATCTTTGAAGCCATTTTTAACGATTTTTACTTATTACTTATTTAATTCACTCAAGAATTTCTAGGGGTCTCATCCTGACCAATATAAATAAATAATCACGAGTGTTTCCGCCCACCCCACTTGAATAATTTATATTCCATTGGCCCCGAAATCGACAATTTTAACTTGGGGACAGTTGGGAACAATTCTAAGGAATTTTGCAGTGCATGTGCAACGGGAGGAATGTAATGGCAGATGAAAGGGCATACAGGAATTTTTATTAATTAATAGAGTCTACAACGATTCCGATTTTCAGCAAAAATGTGAGAAGGATAGATTTATACATTGACGCCTACCGAGAAAAAGATGGCAATAATGAAGTATGAATAAATTGTGATTAATAAAAAGATAATGACGAATTTGAAAATTGTAAACAAAAATAAATTAATTATCTACCAATTCCGGTCAAAATTAAAAAGATTTGGAGCTGTATTCGGTAAAATTTTTTGTCGAGATAATTGTTTCCAATTATTTTTCTGTTTCAAAGCGAATTTGGATTAAAAACTCCAAAATAATATCCGAATATGAAAGTCATTCTCCTTATAATTAGGTGCTTATGTAGCTGTTCATCTTACAGTGTATCAAAAATCGCATAAATTATTATGAGTACGCCCGCGAATCTGTCGTAAAGCGAATCTGTCCTAAAGCGAACAAGCGGTTAAATCGTATTAAGTCGTAACTTGACATCTTAATACTAGCGAAACAACGACGAACTTAGGGGCTGAGGTAACTCCTTTATTAACTTGAGAACTCAGACTAACACCTGAGGACAGATTGGATGTGTGAACAAAGCGAATTCTAAAACCAAACAACACATTCAGAGATGAGCGCTTTCAAAGGCTAGCTTTTCCATAACGAAATCACATACCTGTTTCATGTCAAAACACCAGTACGACATATAAAAGCCAAATGAAAGCGGGGTTTGCGTCATCACATAGCAAAAGCTGCAAGAAAGCAATGTTACCCGTATTGTGCTTGGGTCATATCAAACTCTATGTCACATCTGGTAGTAAGTAATGCTATGTTTATGGGTAAATCTCAATCTTAATACAAAACAAACAACAACAAACAAGTAGCCAGGAGGCATTACCAGCCTTCAAGTGTTATATGAATTTCAGATAAGTCTGTCTGTTACTTTGCTCCTCTGACACTGAACTAACTTTGGCCCATGGAATGATATCTATCATCCTAGATGAATTGACGACCTCCCTGGTGCAGTGGTAAGCGCTGCGTTCTTATAACTGGGAGGTCTCGGGTTCGATTCCCGGCGGGGCAATTTGGGAATTTATAAATTCTGAATTGTCTCTGGTCTGGTCTGGTCTGGTTTTTGCCATGGTTAGTTAATATCCTTACTAATACCCTTACTAATAAAATCCGAAATAAAATATCCGAAATAAATAATTATAAATCCGAAAGTTCCTGATTGAAGGACAAACAAACAAACGAATAAAGCAACAAACAAAAACTTTCGGATTTATAATTATTTATTTCGGATATTTTATTTCGGATTTTATTGCAACAGAGCTCGACGCGATTTTAGCGTGGATATAGTTGATGACTGGAGAGTGACATAGGCTACTTTCTATACCGGAAAATCAAAGAGTTCCCGCGAGAATTTAAAAACTAGGTACTCGAAGATCCACGCGGACGAAGTCGCAGGCTAGTAAAAAATATTATTTTAGCCAATTATTGTGGTATCCTATTTAAAGCGTATCTATTCATTCAGCCCCGCGGCGCGGCGCTGTGAGAAATTATTTAAATTCAAACTCAAAGGTTAAACGTTAAAGATTCTTACTCTATATAACATCTATTTTGAATTTTCATCCAACTTTTCATTCACATAACATGGTTCGTGGAAATAACTCGCAACAGCTGTTTCCTTCCCAGTATTTTGTCCAATTTCAGAGTTCACACATAGTTATTTGTCAAGTTGTTCCATTTAAAAGCTAACCCAAAACCAGTTTCAACTGCTGTAAATCGTTTCAGACTTCAGTAGTTCGTTTTGAATAAATTTTTGTATGTTAAACTTTTCTACTGACATCTGTTATACACAAGTACCTAAACACGTCGGAAAGGCCAGAAAAATATTATTTCTTTTTTGTGCCGATTTAAAGTTGATTGAATGAATGAATGAATGATATTTCATTCATAGGTAAAGAATATTTTCTTTACTAGCTGATGACCGCGACTTTGTCCGCGTGGATTTAGTTTTTTAAATCCCGCGGGAGCTCTTTGATTTTCCAGGATAAAAAGTAGTCTATGTCACTCTCCAGGTCCTCAACTATACCCATGCAAAAAATCACGTCGATCCGTAGCTCTGTTGTAGCGTTATTGAAGGACAAACCAACAAATAAAAACATTTTCTCATTTATGAGTATATATTAGTAAGGATTGTACCTACACCAAATAAGAAAACAACATAACACAATTTATAACAAAATTAAGGTTTAAAAATAATAATAAGGTAAGTTAGTTTAAAAATAATTAAATTAAATTAGTTCCAAGTACTTGAAATCAATTCTTCTTCTTGGAACTAAAATTACTTCCCGTCGTAATTTTGCTAAGACAAGTACTTCCCACTTAGCAAAATTATGAAAATTAAATTTTTTATAACGTTCTTTTCCAGTCAGATAGTGAACTTGTACCTAGAGAGAAGGGAGAAAAGTAGGGTTATTCATTAAACATAGGTTTAGATTTAGATTAATGTGTCAATGTTGACGGTGGTGTACGGAAAAACTTGAATGAGTTTATGTTTACACCGAGCTGTAATATCTAGAAAAAAATTTGTTGTTTGTAATAAATAAATAAAAAAATTTAACTTTATCTCTAATGACTAATAATAAAATGTCGATATCATAATTCCACATGATGATATTATCTGATCTGAGATCTGGTAAAGGCGGAAAAAGAAAAATTATCAAAATATTTAGACCTTGCCCACGAGATTACCGCCATATGAAATGTTGATTCAACGATTGTAGTGCCGATGGTCGTTTCGGTCAATGGTCTCATAGCGAAAAGTTTCGATCAACATCTTAATAAACTTTCGCTTAATACTTGGATCAAGAGCAGGATACAGAAGGCGGTACTCCTTGAGACGGCACGCATTGTGAGGAGGTTCCTCACTCTGGAGCCCTGATCACTGGCTGCTTGGGTCCCTATCCCGCAGCAAGTGGGACCCATTTATTTTATTGTTTTTAATGATGTTTTTATATTTATATTTGTATAATGTATATTTGTAATCATTTTTAAAAATAATAAGATAAATGTGTAGAAAAATAAATGATAGACATTAAATTCGGTCAATATCAGCAAAGGATTACTTTTAAGTTTGAAATCAATCTTTCTCACTGTTCAAGACATCGGAGAGCGGAAAATAGCTTTCTGATGTAAATTTCGGATCAGCGGAGATGACACGGTGCTATAATGGGGAGCACTTTTAAAATATTGTCAGTACAAAATACCTTACTGAAACTTTCTATAGAAGAATACTATTTTAAAGTTACTTAGAATGGAATACTTAAGTATCTTCTAATACTTACTTTATAGTTCCTTACATCCTTACTAATATTATAAATGCGAAAGTGCGTTTGTTTGTCGGTTTGTCCTTCAATCACGCCGCAAGAAAGCGAATCCGTGAGCATCAACTAGTTAAAAATAAGTGAATTTGGCTATTTATGAAAAATTTTCTTCACAACTAGCTTTTGGCCGCGACTTCTTCCGCGTAGAGTTAGTTTTTTAAAAAACCTGCGGGAACTTAATTAAAAATGTCACTAGCTTTTAATGAAAATATTGGAAAATTTTCTATATATTCTATAACTCGCTACTGACTTTCTTTTAATAAATAAAAAAAAAATATTTCTAACTACGTGCAGCAATCAGTAAGAGCTACTGATTTACTGAATGTTAGCTACATATATTATACTAGCTTTTACACGCGGCTTCGCTCACGTTAGGTTTGATTTTTAAAACCCCTATTTTACCTCCTTCGGGGTTGAATTTTGAAAAATCCTTTCTTAGCGGATGCCTACGTCTTAATAGCTACCTGTGTGCCAACTTTCAGCTCGATCGGTCCAATGGTTAAAGCTGTGCGTTGATAAATCAGTCAGTCAGTCAGTCACCTTTGCCTTTTATATATTTAGATACTTACTCGTACTCTATTATTATAGGTTACATTTATCGATATAGGTATATCGGAAACAGGGCATTTGGCTCTTGCAGATTTAGCCTTTATACAACATCATAGCATAGCGCTACGAGTAAATTGTTTCCCATTAAAGCTTTGCCAAGCGCTCGTAACGCTCGCAAAGTTTCATAGGAATCGCCTAAGCCCGGCCCGATTTCTAAATCCCGTCAGGTTGGCCCATAAACTGCGCTAACGGGAAATCGAACTTGAGACCTCTTATTTATTTATTTACTAGCTGTGCCCGCGACTTCGTTCGCGTGGAATAGTGACTTTTCGGGCAGCATATTTTGAATTACATATACCTACGTACTCTGTACGTTAAAAATGTTCGCCGTGATTCTTTAAATTGACATAACTTTTTTATTTATGAACCGATTGACATGAAATAAACACTAAATGTTAAGTGAAGCTTACTACAATATATTAGTGAAAACCGTATCTAAATCGAATAAGCCGTTTCTGATATTAGCGTGCACAAACACACAGACAAACAGACAAACAGACAAACAGACAAAAAAAAATTAATTACAATTTCGGGTTCGGCATCGATATAATAACAACCCCTGCTACTTTTTTTTTATATATTTCCATTGTACAGACACCACTTTTCTACAATTTTATTATATGTACCTAGCTGTATAGATTTATTTACTAAAATACACTTACAATATACATATATGAAATTCACAAAAACATTTACAAAAATTTTAATATACCTAGTTCTTATTTCAGAAGTAAACTCGACATTTAACTCACTAGCTGATGCCCACGACTTCGTTCGCGTGGATTTAGTTTTCAAAAATCCCACGGGAACTTTTAGATTTCCCGGGATAAAGAGTAACCTATGTCACTCTCTAGGTATCCCATTCCCAACTATCCATACAAATCCATACAAAATTCCCAACTATCCATGCAAATCCATACAAAATGTCGATCCGTTGCTCCTTGATTGAAGGACAAACAAACTTTCGCATTTATAATAGGTATAGACACGTAAAACACTCCTTACTTCTATAGTTTATGTTAGCGGACTCAGCATCTAGTTTTCTCAACGATAGACTTTGTTTACAGTCTCTGGTGCAGATTCCTATGAATTATTATTAATCTTTCGCTACCGAATATGATTCATAACTTAACTAGAAATAAAAATTCAAGAACCTTCGCGCCAGACATTATTTTATATATGTATTGATTTTATTTTACTGCTTGTAATGTTATCGTCTCTCAATTGTTACTGAGGGCCTATGTAGATACATATAATTTAGAATTCTGCTAGCCTAAAGGCAAAGTACTTTTACGTAGAAATAATTTTTCAGTACGATTGCTCAAAATGGAGCTTATTAAATCGCTGTCAAAACTTTCTTTTTTTTCTTGCGTTTTTAAAAAAAAAGAACATTAGCCAAGTTGAAGTTGACTAATATCCTCCTATCCCCTCCAAATAAGCGGAAAGCTTGTGCTAGTGCTAGGAGTGGGGACGACAATAGTACAACGGGTGGGGCTCGAACCTGCGACCTTTCAGTTTTCAGTCCTTCCTTTACGAGTAAAGTAGAATAGAATAGAATAGAATATCGTTTATTCATTGACATGTACAAACACAAATGAAATAGGTACACTTAACAAATATGTAACCACAACGCTGTTATTCTGCTAGGGCCCGCCCGAGGGAAGTTCATGATTAATTAAATAAGTACATAAAAAGCGAAAGTGTATTATTATCCTAGAATACTATTAAATTGTTCTTTACTTTTTGAAGTTTGGAAGGTTTTTTATTTTTAATTAAATTTTACTTAAATTTTAGTGCCACGGCTAAATATCTGATCAATCGTTTTTTTGTATGTTTAATAAATAGTTTCGGAAGTAATTAAATCCACTTATTTATTGGTCCAGCCAAAAAATAAATCCTCTTATCTGTTGGAATATCTTGAAAGCCACTCGTACTCCGGGAAGGTTCTTGTAAGCAAGGTTAATTGTCTGAAAGAGATTTTACCTTAATGATAAGGCTATCTATATAGCTTACTTATCTCTTTTGTATATGTAGTGTACTTTTCGTATATATTTTTCCGCTTTAGATGTGAGTGTATGAGTTTTATCTTTGAAATATCTATACTAATATTACAAAGCTGAAGAGTTTGTTTGTTTGAACGCGCTAAGCTCAGGAACTACTGGTTCGAATTGAAAAATTCTTTTTGTGTTGGATAGTCCATTTATCGAGGAAGGCTATAGGCTATATTACATCACGCTGCAACCAATAGGAGCGAAGCATCAGTGAAAAATCGCGATCATAATAACAGAAATTGACGCGGACGCAGTCGCAGGCAACAGCTAGTTTAATATATACCTAATACAAAGTCGGGTTACAACTGAAAGGTCCCAGGTTCGATCTCCACCCGTTGCACTAAAACACAAGCTTTCTATATAAAATTCAAAGTCCTGACTGACTGACTGACTGACTGACTGAGATATCATCGCACAGCCTAAACTACTGAAGTCAGAAACTTGAAATTTTTACAGTTGGTTCCTTTTATGACATAGGCGCACACTAAGGAAGGATTTTTGAAAATTCAACCCCTAAGGGGGTAAAATAGGGGTTTGAAAAAACGAACTTAACGTGAGCAAAGCCGCGAGCAAAAGCTAGTGCACTATAATATCGCTTTGGCTGAATTTCGTTAAACAGTTCTTCATGTTTTATCACTGACTCTACAAAACAAAAACAAAACAAACAAGAAAGGAATAAAAGTATGTTTCCTAAAAAGTTACCTACTTGTTACAATATAAAGAAATCTTAGGCTGTTTTTGCTGTCTACGCCACTCTGGTTTATTAATATTTTCTAACTTGTTACAGGCATCCGAAAAGTTTGATCGCGGCCGCTTCGAGCATGAATAGTGATCATTCGGGTTCAACGATTTGGTAGAAAGCTGCTTTATCAGGCGAAAAACAAAATGGCGTACGAAGAACATAGCGCCACAAACATAACTCAGACTCTGTCGAACTTGTTTGAAGAAATGCTACTAGCTACCGAGGAGTCGAATGAAAATAAAACCGTTGACGTGTCGAAATTCTTAGTGGCTTTGAAAGATAAATCGACGAAGAGTAGCCACGACGCCCTGGACTTTGGGACTTTGGTCAAGTTGGTTGATGGGTGGCGGTCGAAGTTGAATTTGACCAAGCCTACGGAGGCTGTGTGCAACTACTGCGATGGTGGAATCAGGGACGTTGTTCTGGCGTACAACAGTATACACGGATATGTATGCTTAATCGTAAGTAATTTGTACCCGTCGAAGTTTTGTCTGGAGGGAGGCTTTAGTTACCACCCTACCGTCAAAGACGTGCCGCCAAGCGATTTAGAGTTCCGGCACGATGGGAGTAGAATCCGATTATTCAAATTCAAAATTTATTTATTTCATGTAGGCCAACTTGTAGCTCTTAGGTATGACACGTCATAAATCTACCACCGGTTTGGAATGCAGATTCTGCTGAGAAGAGCTGGCAAGAAACTCAGCAGTTGCTCTTTTAAAAAAAAAAATTACAATAGGTAACAAAACTATGCTATGCAAGTATGTATACAGTGCTTCCACAATGAAGCTTCAAAAATGCATACGTAAAAACACAATCCAACGCATGTCAACACGGGCAGACAAAGCAGACCCATTCCCGTTGGTGGCACTCGTTCACGAGCATGACGCAAGATTAGGGGTATACGTTGAATGTAAATTGCCATACCCCTTTCAAGTTAGCGCCCGCTACCATCTGTGACTACATCGTCACTTATCATCAGGTGAGATCGCAGTCAAGGGTTATCTTGTCATGGAATAAAAAAAAAAACTGGCTTATCACCGCTTCAACTATTGCACTTCTAAGCGTACAGAAATATCTATCTGGTTTCTACTTCTTTCATAATAAAAAATCTCCAAAGAGGAAAATATGGAAAATAATATAAGTAGATATCATTATTACTTCGGTCGTGAAAAAAGTTAATAAGTACTTACTTGAAAAGTTTGAATGGATTCAGCTCGTACCCATTCAGATAGATAAGTTTACTCAGGAGAAACCTTGTCGCTGCCTTATTAAAACATTGACTGCCTCGTTGGTCCAGCGGTTAGCAAGTTTGACTGCAGATGACGAGGTCCCGGTTCAATTCCCGGGTCGGGCCATAAAATGTATTGGGTTTTTGTTGTTATAACAACAGATAATAAAAAAAATAATGAGGGTATTCATACTTTTGTTTTGCTCGATCTTAACAATAGCTGGTGTTAAATCTTGTACGATGGTACGGAACCCCTCGTGTGCGGCTCCGACTCTCACTTGGCCTGTTCTAATAAACTTTTTTCTTGTTCAATGCATTGACGCCGTACGCCTATATTACCTCGATATCGCTGAAAGGCTCTTTCTAACTTTTTTTAAAGAAAATTAGCAAAGCTGAAGTTGACTAATATCCTCCTATCCCCTCCAAATAAGAGGAAAGACTGTGCTAGTAGTGAGTACGACAATAGTGCAATGAATGGAATCTGAACTTGCGACCTTTCAGTTTTCAATTCGCACCTTTACCCGTTGGGCTATTGAGGCTTTGAGCATTTACCTATGTAGGTATCTAATGTTTATTATAAGTGTGGTGTTCACGAGAACCTGTGATAATAGTAGAAATTTATGCTTACCAATACAAAGTGTATTTACTTTCAAACCAGAATTCTGAATGTTAACCATTTTGTATTTTGATACAAAGTTCGCGAACTCATTTAACTTTAGCCACTTATTTGTTTGCTCCAAACAAATTATTGCTGAGTGTGACTATTTTATTCCAATCACAATCGGTAGGTACAACAATAGGTATATTGTATACCTATTTATAATACTCGTAAGTCTTATCCGAGCGTAAATTGGATATTTTGGCTTTTTAATAAAAAACTGTCAGAACGCCCAATTTATTCCTCGATTAAATGTCACTAAGATGACTAAGGAAATTACTTACTAATATTATAAATGCGAAAGGGTTTGTTGGCTTGTCCTTCAATCACGCCGCAACAGAGCTATTTTTTGCATGCGTAGTGTTAGCGATTTCGAGACACCGAGGGTTCCGCGCCACGCCTTCCGCGCCACACCGCCGGCGCGGGATGATTCCATACGCAGCGGTCGTAGATGCGACACGTGGGGCCTCATACCTACTAAGTTTTATTTAAAGTGTTCGTGTAACTAGTTGCAGAACATTAAAGTTCAAATCTCATCACTGTGTTTTATTATGGTGCCCCAGCGACGGCCCGAGATGACCAATCTATCTTGAGTAGCCAACAATTGATGGACGGAGGTGACCGAGAGAGTGGAACTAAGGCCATTTATCCTGAGGTGGTAACACATCAGAAGTGGTAAGAACATTAAAGGAAACCTTTAGTGGTATGTACAAACTTTGTATTTTATTCATGGACCTGTTTAACATAATTATTGTTTTGTTCTTTTTTTTGCATTGTGTATATACCTACCTACCATACGCAATATACGCAATCATATTATTATATCTAGTAAAACGCCCAGCTACTCGATAGTGACTACCTACTGTAAGGATATGTCTCAACTCCCGCCAAAGTGACTCGCTACGGCTGGGGTCAGAGTCGCTTTAATTACCTTGTGTGATCGGCGGCATACGGCATACGCCGGCCACTGATGTTTAGGCCTCAGACATTCCCCGTGACGCGGGCGCATAGAGTAAAATAATAAACCTAAAATGCCAAATGCGGGTGCGCGTCGTGTAGCCTTACTTCTTGTAGAGTACTTCTGCCTACTGTTTAAGCGATATATTTATTTTTAAGATACGAATACTAGTTATAGGCTACTCTGTGTTGAGCGATAAGAATATTACGAGGTGGTGCACCTTAATATCACGTTATACTACTTTAGTATTAAATCTTTTTTAAAAAAAAAAAAACGACTTACCACACATATGGGTACCTCAATGATATGTGTACAAACTATACTAATTATTTTGCATACCTGAGGTCATAGTAATTACAATGACAAAATAAGTAAGTAGTAGGTATACGTGTAAAGCAAAATTGTTGTTAAAATGGTGGCATTAAGGATAAATATTCAATTTTCTGTTATTTAAGTTAAGTACATAAATTATGTGACGGCCCATATGGCGCACTGGGTCGTGGGTTTACTAAATGCGAGTTCGATTCTCGCTACGAATTCAATATATTAGACGATCTGTTATATTGAATGTGGATTGAATTTGTCTACATCGTTAATAACGATGGTCGCTTCTACAAAAGAGAATGCCAAGAAGTTTGAGTGTTGTACTGACCAACTAAATAATATTACTAAATTAACACTGTTAATAATATTATATGTTATACCTATTTTAAGATTACCTGTATATATCTTGTATCTGGAAGGAACTATCCTCTGCAACACAGGTTGTCCTAGCGCAGAGGGGAGGGACCAATAGAAATATGTAAATCTTTATGTCAATAAATAAATTCTTATTGTCATTCTTATCATATACGACAAAATACCACTTTGATCATGTCAAAACGTCTAATGATCAATATAAAGACCTATCTTCCGATTTTAACTACCTGGCTATGCCCATCATGTAACCGTGGTCTATGGTCTGGTAAAACCAATATTATACTCCGTTATGTATCTCATTGGAAAACCATATCAGGGGTATTAATGGTGAATGAAAAAAAAAATAAAATAAAATAAAAATAATAATAATAATAAAAAAAAAAAAGTCCCAATTATCTGACAGTGATACTAGTATGACAAATGATTTAACAATCAGATTATGTTCGTCAGATTGTCATAGAAGAATTTCACTTCTTGTTAAAGCGAACATTATATGTCAGTTTGGTCAGAACTTGAAGGATATCCCTGATTAACTTACTCAAGTTACAAATTCCATATTCTTTATGGATTAGCAACACGAAGATTTAAAGAAAGAACTTCAATATAAGATCAAGAGCATTAACATGTT
The DNA here is from genome assembly GCA_038048805.1 of Hipparchia sbordonii. Lineage (NCBI taxonomy): Eukaryota > Metazoa > Arthropoda > Insecta > Lepidoptera > Nymphalidae > Hipparchia > Hipparchia sbordonii. The sequence continues at coordinate 5,536,038 of CM076113.1, forward strand.
GGAAACCGAATATAAAATTTTATAGGACTTTTGTCTCACGAAGTTACGGGTGATTTAGTTGTGGTTATGTTGTATACATGTACATTGCGTAAGGGTGGGAGCCTGTCGGGATCCTAGGTGGGAGCGGTCAGGCGCGAGCAAGTTCGCTCACACTTATTATATATACGACACGCACGCGACCATGAGCCACGCGCCGTCGTGAGTTACAAGAACTATACAAATAAACTTCAATTCAATCAGTATAAAACTCGCGAGTAAACAATATTGAAATACAGTGTCTTCCAGAGTATCGGAATGAAAGTTTATTATCGATGGTTAATCAGATATCAAACACAATTAAATATATATATATATATATATATATAATAATCTTAAAGAATCTGATGTTCACTTGTGTACAAGAACTGCGAGTTTGGTTGTCCAAGGGTTCGAGTTTTTGGCAGCAGCGATTAACTTTAATAGAAACACTGAGTATAGTGGAGATAAATTGAATACTAGCCATATCGGATTAGGTGGAGACCTTAAAGAAATCTATATTGCAGAACGCTCTGCATGCAGCTCGTCTGAAGGCTAAGGAACTAAAATATAAATAGATTTGTGTGGGTTAAATGAGGATTGTATACATACGCAAAAATGAATCTTCTGATCATATTTTTCGAAGGAATAAGGACTCTTTAAATAATCTTAATTAATAATAAATTTAAGTATTTTACTGCATAATAATTTTATTCATTTTAAAGTTTAAAAATTTAAGACGATTAAAGAAGATTATAATCAGAATGTTAGGGGACTACGTTCATGCACTAATGAGACCTATCGTAACCTACCTCAACAGTGAATTTGACATTATAATATTAACCGGGTTATAGTTAAATGATAGTATTTTTGTCAGAGAAATTTTTGATAGTCGTTACCATATTGACAGACGTGATAACGGGGTTAGCTCTGCTAGTTTTGGAAAAAAAAAAAAAAAAAAAAAAGTGGTAGAATGCTTGGTGGGTGGAGTGCGAATATATGCATATTTATATGCGAATTTATGCATAGGTACTTAGCCGCACCTGTCAATATCACTTTACTTGAAAATTTTCTTGAGAACATTAACAAAATATTCAATAATAGTAATTGTCCCATACCAATTAATAATTTAATTTAAGTGGAATAATTTGGTCTCCTACTGATAACGCTTTTGACGCCTTAATTATATTACTTGTGCATTGATAAGCTCTATTATCGATTAATGGTTTAAAACAATATAATTTAGTATATGATCACAGAACTAAAATTCTTGATTAAGTTTTAACAAATAAGGGAATTACAGTAAGTGAATGCTTTAATTATTTAAGAAAGATTGATCCTCCATTGGAAATTAGAATACCTCAATCAGAACTTAAAAAGTTGACTGTGAAAAGGTCATTTATACTCTAAACTGTAATTTTTAGATGGATGTAGTTAGTGGTTATGAGAATATTAATGCAATGGCGTCTAAATTTTATAATATCTTGTGTGATATGGTCAGCGCTCATATGTCTTTGAGTAAGCCTGAAAACAGGCCTTATCCTGTGTAGTCTACCTCAGTGAATTGAGCTACTAAAATTGAAACATGGGCATCGCGTTAAAGTGGGAAGATATAAGGATCCGTTGGATTTGATTGAATTCCAGTGTCTGTGCAAAGATTGCGAGGGTTAATATTGTTATGTTACAGTGAATACATTTATATAATGAGAAACAGAAAAAGTAAGTAACCCAAAGTATCTTTAGCGCATTCTTAACAGAGATAGTGCTTATCTGCCTGTAATGGTTCTAAATGATAGAAAGGCTACCGACTCTGCGGCTGCTTGTGAACTATTTGCGGCTTGCTTCGTTTCTGTACCTATATAAAATGGACAATTATGAATTGGACTCTAAAGTTCCTGATATTCATGATGAAATGGATTGTCTACATCGTTCCCGATAACTGTTTTTAAGAAATTGGAAAGACTTGTCAAATGCAAAGGGCAGCTGTTACCATATACCCCGATATTTTCGATGATGTGCATGGCCGATATGACTGTCTCTTGCGTTGATTTTTAATTAGTCTGTAAAAAGCTGGGCAGTTTATCGACACTTTAATAGTCTAGTCTTTAAAGTTACGTTTACACAGTAATACTTAACGTGTAGACACAGTCTAAGTCTGGCAAGGGGAAACAAGTGAAAAATTATCACCCAATATTTATTTTGTCTACCATGGCGAAGGTTTTTGAATCGCTAGTGTATCAGCGCATGTAGGGCCATCTGAATGTAATTAGTAGAAAGCAATATGGATTTATGAGTGACTGCTCGACTAGCAATCTAGCAATCTGCTACCTCGTACTACAAATGTAACAGAATGTATAGATAACGGGAAACAAATCAATGTCGTGTGTACCGACTTTTCAAAGGCTTTTGGCGAGGTTAATCATGGTGTCTTTCTAAGTGAACTGCAAGCGCACGGAGTGTCGCATAACTTGTTAATGCGAACGAAATCATATCTTGCGAATAGGAGGTCTGGAGTAGACATGAACGGCTACCAATCTATGGCTCAATTGGGAGTGCCCCAATCTTATTTGGGTCTTCTCTTCTTATAATGTCTACACTGGCGAAATCTTTTATAATAATAGCAATATAAGCATTTTTGCGGTTGATCTAAAACTGATACGTCGTATTATTAAGGACAATAAAGATGTTCAATTATTACAGTATGATTTATACAGATTGAGTGAATGATGTAAAATAAATAAAATGTGCCCAGGCGTTCACTCGCACATTGGATGGGATATTAGATAGGATGATGTGTATGCATGGATGACAATCGACTGGCCGAAGATGATGCAATTCGAGATCTAGGTAATACTTTGGAAAATAAACTGGGTCTTATTCCCCACAGAGCTAAAGCTTTGGGCCTTACAAATAAATCACTTGGATTTGTTCTTAGGTGTTCAAAGTGTTTTAATATAATTAAGCTTTTCGATTGCTGTGTGCGTGCCAGACTGGAATATTGCGCTTTGATCTGGTCTCCGTTCACTGAAGTCCATATTAAAAGAATTGAGAGAGTGCAGTAACGATTTTTGCGCCAGTTGTCAAACATTTCAGAAAAATCTAAATGAATATATATATATAAAAAGAGACCTACTCTTTCCAAGAAACATATCCTTGAGGATAGAAAACTGATATTGTCATTAACGTTTTGTTTAAATTATTTAAGAATAAAGTTGATTGTTCCGAGTTGCTTATTATATATTTGCGCTTGAAACACCGCGAGTGTATGATTCACGACAGCATTTCAAACTGTTAAATGTTGGATGGTGCAGAACTAAGCTAGGCAAACAGTCTCCTATACCAAAGGTTGCTAACATTGTATTGTTAAATAAAGGAAAGAAATAGATTTACTTTGTAACGCTATGCTCAATTTAGGTGTCATATTATTGACAGCATTATATACACTAACTGACTTGACTTTTCAATATTTTGATATTTTCATTACATTCTGTAATAAATGAAAGTAAAATCTCGTAAATGAATATAATATATTTAGGTAAGGGTAATAACAAATTGATTCAAGTAGTTTTATTGTTAACACGTAAATTTAGTTATTATATCAACTTAATAATCGTTCAATATGTGTGCATGTTGTGTAAGCCTACAATTAATTGAGCATTTAATCATGTGACCCTCATAACTTGTGATGAATATCTACAAATGTTTTAGAGTATTCAACTGTTGGCTTTCCAAAATAGACAATAGAAAACGTAATGGTTATTAAATCTCTGAACTGCTTCAATATCTTATATCTTATACGGAATCACGAATGAAAGCCGAGTGGATACCGTCGCCGTGGACGGAGCACGTGGGATACAGGGCCTGGATAGTACCTGCAACAAACCGTTCAAATCGAACGCAATTGGTTCGCGCTTATCTCGATTTATGCGCTTGGTTCAGTTTGAGGTTATGGTTTGTATTTCATCAACGAGTACTGCTCAGTTAGAACTGAAAAAGGTTTAGATTCTAAACACCCAATTTTGAACGTTTGGCGTCCTCAAATGAGTTTAAAGAGCTGTCAGGGTCAACAGTGTCGATCTTTGTTTACGGGATTGTCTTTGTCTTTGTGGACGGGATATTATTATTGTATTCCTGTTGGCTCATGATTCACTATTATTTACCTATCTATTGTTTTGTTTTATTTTTATTGTATGTATGTTTCCCACATAGAGCTTTTAACTTTCAATAAATATTTATTATAAAGGCGCGTAGTGGGCGCTGTTTAGTGTTATCAATATGTTGCAGATACAGGATACAGGAGTTTTGTTTTGTTGCTGACACGGTTTTGTCTGTGATCGTGACAGCGCCTCATGTAAGCTAGTAGTTTTGCTAAACGCGATTTGTGTGGAGCTGGTTAAATTGGTTCGACTTACACTGAGATCGAGAAGTTGTACGTTTAAATTCTGTTAAGCTAAATTTAGCTAAGCTAAAGTTGTTCTTTTTAAACTATGTTTCTAGTGCGAATGGTGGAATCAACCTTGAGTTAACGAATGATTGAGCCGTGCCGTGCCCCCAGTGTGGAAGGCGCTCGGTCGTCACCTATTGCCAGCCGGTTGAATTCGGCTCTTGGGAGAATTGATCCAGATGTGGAGTGCATACGTCGTACCCCCAGTGTGGTACTTATGTGAAAAATGGCATACGTCGTACCCCTAGTGTGGTACTCATGTGAAATGGACATCTATAGTACCCCCAGTGTGGTACCTATGTAAAATATGGCATACATCGTACCCCCAGTGTGGTACTCTTGTGAAATGGACATCTGTAGTACCCCCAGTGTGGTACTTATGTGAAATATGGCATACATCGTACCCCCAGTGTGGTACTCATGTGAAATGGACATCTGTAGTACCCCCAGTGTGGTACTCATGTAAGAAAAAAATGACATGGGGCGTACCCCTTGCGAGGTACTTATGCAAAATGTAATATAATACTTACTCATACTATTATTGTGTTCTATTGTTCATTGTTTATTGTTTTATACCCATCTATTTCACCTAGTTACATTTTTATCTTTTAACATATTTTGTAATTATTGTGTAATCTGTTTGGCCTTATTGTATAACTAACTATATATTAATTGTATACTAATGGGATGTAACGCTGTTGATTACTTTCTAATAAATAAATAAATAATTATGTCGTGCCCCAGTGTGGTACATATCATGTGAAAAGGCAAAAAGCTAGATATAACCTGCTATGAAAGCTGTATAACCCTAGTGTAGTAATCTGTAATCCAGGGATGATGTAATTGCTCCTAGTGTAGTAGAAACTAGAATTATTTTGATTATAAATTTTATGTGATAAATAGAACAAATATAACTCTGTCAATTGGTTGTGTTATAATGTATAATAAGTAATAAGTCTTACAATAAGTTGGAAATGAATGAACACATAAATCAAATTGACTACTTATTATTTGGATGTATGTAACAATAACAGGATAGTGTTACTGTCAGATAGAATTATTTTTGGAATTATTTCTCTTTGTCTGTGCCAGTGTCTATGTGCTAGTTTAACTCAAAACTTTTGTTAACACTGCTAATAATTTTGTAATTTGAAAGTATTGTATTAGTCTGCCTCAAGAAATTGTTAAAATTGTTGAAAAGTCATTTGTAACTTTAAAAAAAAAAAAAAACTTAGAATGCATTTTCAAAATATTTGTGAATTAGTTTTTTTTTATTTTGTTTTATAGTCTTAAGTTCTCCGTAAGTGAGCAAATTGTTCTTTGAGAATAAATTCTTTAAACCTAAAACCTAAAGTAGGTATGAGGGCATACCTACCTAACGAATGGCCGAGCTGATATTGGGGATGGGGACATCCCCGCGGCAGAATGGCCGTCTGTTAGCGATTTCGAGACACCGAGGGTTCCGCGCCACGCCTTCCGCGCCACACCGCCGGCGCGGGATGATTCCATACGCAGCGGTCGTAGATGCGACACGTGGGGCCTCATACCTACTAAGTTTTATTTAAAGTGTTCGTGTAACTAGTTGCAGAACATTAAAGTTCAAATCTCATCACTGTGTTTTATTATGGTGCCCCAGCGACGGCCCGAGATGACCAATCTATCTTGAGTAGCCAACAATTGATGGACGGAGGTGACCGAGAGAGTGGAACTAAGGCCATTTATCCTGAGGTGGTAACAGTAGGTATAGTTGAGAACCTGGAGAGTGAAATAGGCAATTTTTTATCCCGAAAAATCAGAGATTTCCCGCGGGATTTTTAAGGATTAAATCCACTCGGACGAAGTCTCGGGTATCAGCTAGTAGATTAACGTCACTAGATATTCCTCATTAATTGATACCCGCGGCTTCACTCGCGTGGATTTAGTTTTTAAAAATCCCGCGGCATCTCTTTGATTTTCCGGGACAGCTTTTATGTTGTTACTCTCTCGGTCCTCAACTATACCCATGCAAAAAATCACGTCGATCCGTTGCGTTGTTGCAACGTGATTGAAGGACAAACCAACAAACAAACACACACACTTTCGAATTTCTCTTTTTTATTCTTAAACTAGCGGACCCGACAGACGTTGTCCTGTCTTAAGTTTTTTTACATCCTCTTTGACGAAATTGGCAGCACGCATTCTGTCAATGTTATGTCAAACGCCATAAGGTTACATCAAAAAAGTTTGAATTGTAAAAGCGGTTACATTAGAAATAATTTAATATGGTGGTTAATATTTCTTAAATTTTCTAATTTTCCGCGCAATTTTCTTAATTTTTTCTTTCATAAGAACCTTCTCCTAACAATAACAAACACAATAAAAAAAGAATTAGCGAAATCGGTCCAGCCGTTCACGCGTGATGCGATTACCAAGGAAATAGGGATTCATTTTTATATATATAGATAAGCGATTAAAACAAATGATTTCTCTACGCAGGTATGTTTGTTCGGTAGTTTGGCAAACGCGCTGAATGTAGCCGTGCTGACGCGGCGGGACTTGGCCGCCGCGCCCATCAACCGCCTGCTGAAGTGGCTGGCCGTCGCAGACGTGTTTGTTATGATGGAATATGTACCGTTCTCCGTATACAGATACCTTGTAAGTACCGTCAACATATACCTTTTGTATTTTAAACCGTTAAAGACAACGCAACCGCAGACTACTAGACCGGTTTAAGGTCATCGCTCACCTATCAACTCAGTACGTGATCAGTAGGGTTAGTAAAAGATTTAATTCGATTGATCGTATTCGTATTCGATGACATTAGCATCAAAGTGTCTCTTCGGCGTCCACTCGCTGTCGACTGGCGGCCCACGCGATGATGTTACGTGGCCGCCGACCGGACGCCCAGTGGTCTAAGAGTAGACACCGCGTAGTCAACGCATCCTCTAATCGGTTCACAAAATAGGTTGAGCTTAGCAACTCGTCGATGGCACGCGGTACACTAGGAACCTTAGAAAAGCACGGCAAGCGGGCGAGCTGCAGGTGACCAGTGGTCACCGAGTTGTTAACTTACTGTCTGCGTATGAACTATGGATAGCTCGCGAGCGTGGCGATCCCGTGACGCTACGGAGTTGATAAGTTAGTTGAGTATATAAAATACTTACTTACTTAAATTTTTCAAACCCCTATTTTTTCCCCTTAGCGGTAGAATTTTCAAAAATTCTTTCTTATCGGATGGCTACGTCATAGTAGCTATCCTATATGCCTTTCTACCCGATCCGTCCAGTAGTTTGAGTTGTGCATTGATAGATCAATTTGTCAGTCACCTTTTCCTTTTATTTATTTAGATAGATAGAAATGATGAAAGTCCTTAATTTAAGAAATCTCAACCGCGCGAAGTCCGGTGCCGGGTTGATAAATGAACCATGACCTTTAACCGTTAAGGTTAAAGCGACTTTCTAGAAATAATTTTTAGAAAGTCTATTAGTCTGAGTTGTATTTGTCACTAATATCTTTTAAAATTTCTAGACCTATTTGTAACCATTCTTAAAGCCCTTAATCATCTAGTATTTAATGAATTGCAAATGTTCGGGTCGTGCCGAAATTGACTTTCAAGAGCATTTAACCGCAAACTTAGACAAATAAGCAGCTGTTCGAGCTCTTGGAAAGCAATTAGATACGCATAATATTTGCTAGGGGATCATTTATACAATGGTTGAGACGCGTTTATCATTGCAACTTAGAAAAAACTTAGAAAAAGTTTAATAAAACATACAAAATTGAATATGCAAGCTCTGATCCAAGGCCTAGAATATGCTCAAGTGATGCTCAAATTGAGAAAAAGACAATTAAATACCATACTAACACCACATTTATGATATTAATGTGGTAAATCAATATAGCCAATTATAATATAATATTATGGATAAATGGTAATATATTATGGTTATGCGCATGCAAATATGGTTGAGCGAAGCGATAGCTGGATCATGCGTCATGCTCGTGAACGGGTGCCACCAATGGGAATGGGTCTGCTTTTACTGCCCATCTTGACATGCGTTGGATTGGTGTACCTACGTATGCATTTTTGCATTTTTGAAGCTTTATTGTGGAAGCCCTGTATACATAGCATAGCTTTGTAAAAAAAAATTTTTTTTGAAAAGAGCAACTGCTGAGTTTCTTACCGGCTCTTCTCAGCAGAATCTGCTTTCCGAACCGGCGCGGTGGTAGATTTATGACGTGTCATAAGAGCTACAAGTTAGCCTACATGAAATAAATTAATTTTGAATTTGAATTTGAATATGTAATTTCAAGTTTTATTTTATGATAAAATATAAGAAAAACCTACAAATTTGCACACCATTAGGTACATGGAAGAAACATGCCTCACCCGCTTTTCCGTATTACCTGCTAAGCATTTCCTTCTGCCCACAGATACTGCCCGGCCAGCGAGAGATGCCATACAAATGGGCGGCGTACCTTCTCTTCCACATGCACTTCACTCAAATCTTCCACACCGCTTCTATATGCCTCACACTGTCGCTTGCCATCTGGAGATACGTGGCAATAAAGTAAGTATCCGGGCCCTAGTGTGGGACACATTGACATCAATGAGTGAAAAGATTTGAATCAAAATTATGACCGTGTCTACCTGTACTATTTTTAAGCTATTGCATAGCTTCTATCGCGGGCTACCGTATCCAGAAATTCCGTAACGAAAATAACCTGACACGGGACTCCTCTCACCGCTAGATGGCGTTGATAAAAAATGCTATGCAATAGCTTTACCGCGGCAGTCCCCCCTCTTTTTTTTATTGGATGACAAGATAGTCCTTGACTGTGATCTCACCTGATGGTGACGATGCAGTCTAAGATGGTAGCGGGCTAACTTGGAAGGGGTATATAGCAGTGTACATTCAACCCTGTATATAGCCTTAATAGGTTTCTACACGCCATTGTGTAGGAACGCTAAATCCCGTCCACCGTGGCACCGTCTTTGACGGTAGGATGGTAACTAGCCAAGGCCGAAGCTTCCCACCAGACCAAACCAGAGACAATTTAGAAATTATAAATTCCCAAATTGCACCGCCGGGAATCGAACCTGGGACCTCAAAGCTATAGGACAGCGATCACCACTGCGCCAGGGAGGTCGTCAAATTATAATCGTAGTATTGTATTGTATAATAGCGTTGAACTTCATTTTTGTTAACGTGAAGAGTTATACACATATTTAAGGTAGGGATATAAATAGATAAATGGTGACGTTACGAGATGTGAGAGGCGTATTAAAGGCGTTCTCATTAATCACATGATAACGTTCTCCCTTTGATAAGGTCTGGCTTTAAGTGTAATACGTTAATTACCACATAATACTACACAAAATGTAATAATTATCAACTAATTAGGTACTTGTGCCTGATATAGCATAAACAGCTTCTTGATTATAACGAGCAATTACTGTTATTTAGAGAAATTCCACTCAAGTGTATGAAGTTAGATTCCTGTTCACGCTCGATGAGTTTTCGAAGACACGCTCCAGAAAATAATATTGTTAGATTTTCGTCAAAAATAGCAACTCCGAATAGAAGCTTTTTGCTTAATTTAATACGAAAAGGGGAATATTAGTCATTACAAAATATATTCCTTAAACTAGCGTTCGCCCTCGCGACTTCGTCCGCGTCGAAATAGGTTTTGAGCTGGTATATCAAAAATTGAAACACGTACCTAGATAATTCTTTATTTTTAATCAAAAAGTCATAATACCAAGTTACATGGAATTATTAATTACTTTCATACCAATTTTCACCCTTAATTTAAGCCCCTAGGGGGAGAAATTTCAAAAAGTCCATAGTGAGTGCTTAAGTCATTAAAAGACTACTATCAAAATTTAATTTTCTGACTTCAGTGGCTTATCATGGTGCCTTGATAGTTCAGTCAGTCAATCAGTCAATTAGGACAAGTCTTTTATTCCACGAAGACGCGCCCCACTCTTTGTTCCAATCGCTTACAGTGCAAGTGTGCAATATTCTACTAGTGTGAGTTCTTTCGTTACGCACCTATTTGTAGTGATGCGGGCACACATACACGAAGTTAATAAGATAGAGATTCAACGTCAACCGGAATGTAAGTAACCCCCACGAAAAATAGTGGGGCGCGTCTTCGTGGATTGAAGTGTGGACTATCTTATATATCATGTAGATATAGCGCCGCGAGTCGCCTATGCTCGATCGCCCCTGCAGGCGCAAAACTATTGACACTGGCAGTTTTCCCAACGCAACACGACCCGTAGGACTTAGCATAAATCATTCCTTCCGAAACGTGGTCGGTTCAAATCCAACTTACCGGACCGTCATTGTCTCTAGCTAGAACAAATAAGGAGGTCATGTCCAACACAGGCCTAAATACTAGTGGCTCACTTGCTGTTTTTTTAAATAGACTCAGAGATAGAAGAGGTCTAAAATCAGCCATTTTGTTTGTTCCAAAAAACGTCAAAATTTGAAGTAACATAAGTAAACAAAAAAAACTTTTGCTGTATTCAAAAATTTTTTTCAACCCGTAACCATAATGAATGAAAAAAAAATTGGCGCCGCCCTCAGATAAGGTTTATTATAACTTTCTATGGTATTTTCGCCTTTGGGCTACGGATTTAAAGTAATCATTTTCATTAATTCAGCAGTTAGGTCTCTGACAGACAGAAGACCTCCCTTGTCTCGGTCATTATATTCCTTAAATAAACTTTAATTTTAAGTGCACAAAATTTAGTTAATGCCTCAAATCACAATGCAGTATTTCCCAGCGAAACCTGAAATCGTAAATTGTCTTTTTGAATAATACAGACAATTGCTATCCATTCACAATAGTGCACCAATTATGCTGTAATTATTTGCCAGCAGAGCGTACGTGACCTGTGTCCTGACTAATCAGGGAAATTGTCCGCAGATATTCCGACCGCAGCCACATTCTGTGCACGGAGAAGCGTTGCAGTGCAGCCATTCTCAGCAGCTTCATAATACCACCTATACTTTGTATACCAACCTTCATGGTAAACACTTAGACTATTAATCTCTAATCTATGATTAACATTGGACATGCTGAAGTAATTTCTTTTTGGACCTTTGGATTGACGTCACCTTGGATTTGATTGAGGCCTTTACATACCCTGGCGTAAACCGGGACAAACTCTAGGAAGAACAAGAAGTGACTACCAGTATTATTAAAAATTACATTCCATTTTTCATTCATTACCGAATGAGTATTGTCAATAAGTTGAAAGAAGAATGAAACTTTGTTTTTTTGGAGCATGCTCATAAAGAAATTTTCCTGTGATGTGAAAAGATACACTAGTCTCCGATTTCTCAAATATAAAATCTCATATAATCCCTGAGCCCTGAAGATTTATGATCAATCGAACTACAAAAAATAGGGCAATATATCGATATAGCGAACACTACTGCCGTGAAAAATGTCTCCCTCGTCACCTAGTAAAAAAACACCTCTTGTTTATCTACGAAATAGATACCCCACTTTTATAGGCGTTCTTTTTTATGTAATGGAAACCCATGATTGTTACACCTCCATCCCTCTATTAAACGACGAAAAAGGTAAACGTTCGAATAATGGCAACACTTCTACTGATTTCACTCGGTTTACTTTTATAACTCCCTTTTGTGTTTTTATTACACGCAAAGTACTATGGGATTAAAAACCACAATGGGATTCTTTAGGGAGGGTATCTCTTCAATGGTCCATAAAGACGAAAGGAACCTATGTACATCGTGAAAAGGTTTAATTGAGGGCGAAAGGTTACTGTGTAATAAAAAAAAATCCCTTGATGTTGAAGCGTTGTAAGACGATGACGAGAGACGAGTAACCATTTTATTTGGGGCACTAAGAGTTAAGGCCGGACGAGGCGGGGACAAAATTGTAACAATTTATGGCCTCGTTTCGCAAATTACTACTGCTCCTGGTTAACACTTTTTAAGGGAAAGTTAACAGTTTAATCTTTCGTTTGGTTCTCGCTGGACATGCCCGGCCATTCTCTATTTAAGGTGTAGGATCAAATTGTGGTTTTTCATTGGTATAATATTTTTTCCTCTCGTAAAGGTTAACTGGAAGAGTAGATAGGTATTAAGTTCGCCTTTGTATGTTATATTAAAAACATTACCTACATCAAACAAAAATAGTTCCAATTTTCTTTTCAGTCATATTTTCTTGTTATTTTTTCGTTTCATTTACCAATTTCGTTTTCCTCGTCAGGTTTTCGATGTTCACACGGCCGTCGTTTTGGAGCCCAACGGCCCCATGATACTGTATCACGTGGACTCAGATGAGGAAGGCCAACTGTACCAGATAAACTTTTGGGTGCACGCAGTAGTCATCAAACTCTTGCCCTGTTTCATATTGACAGTTATAAGTTTATGGCTCATAAGAGAAGTTTACAGCGCGAACGAGCACCAGAAGAAAATACGAGTGTACAACGCCTGTCCGACGAGCGATAAGATAGTAAAGCGGCAGTGCAAGGGAGACAAAAGGATGAACAGAACAACAAAAATGCTGGTAGCAGTGCTACTCCTATTTCTGGTGACAGAGTTGCCTCAAGGGATATTGGGCCTTCTCAGTGGGGCGTTAGGGCGATGTTTCTTCAAACGCTGCTACGATTTGTTTGGTGAACTAATGGATGCGCTGGCATTACTCAACGGGGCTATTAATTTTGTGCTGTACTGCTCTATGTCGAGGCAGTTTCGGATGACGTTCAGGCAGATGATGTGGCGAGCGCACTTGCACCGGTGGCCTCCACCACAGGCTTCACAATCGGATATTTTGAATACGTAAGTATTGTATATTTTTTTAGGGAAATCAAACGAAACGGGTACGAAAGTCGCGACTTGTGGTTAGAGTAACCAAAAATAATATACCTACTCATACATATAAAATATTTACACTTTTTCCAACACTACTAAAAACCAGCACTATTAAAAGTGTCGAGACTTTCAAAAAGATACTAAATTGATAACTAGCGTGAGAAGCACTCAGCAATATAGTATATTATTATATTCAAAACATTGTGATCAAAATTAAACAGTATTTTAACTTTCCAAAATACTCTTTATTTTGCTTCTTTGAGTAATTCCACAGCTTTCAAATGAAGTAATAGGAAACAGATCCTAGTTAGTTCCTAGTATCATTTAATTATTGTGTACTAATTAGTTCGATGGATTGGAATATTAAGCAAATAGGTCTCTTTGAAACTTTAAAAATTCATTCATTTCTTTGTTCCTTTTCCATTCATATAATTTCAAAAGAACAAAAAATATTAACGTGATTATATTTTACACAGCACCACTTTGAATAGGAATTTTATTCATGTTTTATGAAGGAAAAAGTATTAGGTATGGTTTTTTTTTTGTCTTTTTTTGTACTTTCTGTATTTAAAATTTTATTCTTTTGTTAAATTTTCATAAAATTTTATTTGATCATGATTTTACGTGACCTTAAAGGTCATTAATATTATTGGCTTAATGTATTGGACGGATTATAATATTGGTTTTAGTCCATAGGGTAGTAGTAAAGTAGTCCATCATTTTGTGCGCCTAGAAATAAAACGATATTATATATTCCATTAACCAAAATAAATTAAATAAATTAAATACTGATCGGATGATCGAGTCGTTTTGTTCCAATCACCTTGCCTTGCAATAAATAATCGGTCGACACACAGTATTTGGTTAAGATAACTTAGGTACTTACCTGGACCCTGCGGCCACTGGCCGTACCTATCGTAACCGTTAGTATGTGAGATCCCTGATTAACGTTAAACATCTTCTTAATTAATTCTTATCACACTATCACATCACATCACACTGATATTATAAAGGCCAAAGTTTGTATGTGTGTGTGTTTGTTACTCTATCATGCAAAAACTACTGGACGGATTTGGTTGTTTAGAATTAAGACGGATTATATTACCCTAGATTAACATTTTTTTTCTTTTTTAAAACATACCGATTTTTTATCCCGGAAAATTAAAAAGTTCCCGCGGGAATCATAAAGCTTAATCCACGCGGACAAAGTCGCGGAAATCATCTAGTTTATAATGTTATCTTCTGTTTTCAGGGCTAAAACATCGCTTCCTTGAAATAGGATGGCAAGACAGCGGCAAGAGTTTGTTATGCAACAATTCGTATAAATACGAAACTCCCTGTCAACAGAATTTGTATATTCTAGTGTAACACTATGGTTAATTCTGTTACACAGTTTCTAAACAAAATTGGGTATTTGACTAAATTTTTTTATATAAAAAAAATTATATTAATTTTATAACACAATCTCATATTTCTTTTTTAATGTCTTAGCACTCTTAACTAGTCTCGAAAATATAGAGCTTTTAAGACTCCTGTTAGAAAAAGAGAGCGTTATTGCAAAATGACGTCACAATTAAGAAGCTCCATACACTGTCTACACAAAATTTCCTTTTAGAAAGAGACAGATACAGTCGCAGTAAAACAGCTTATAACTTATATGTTTTATAAACGATTTATTTTCTGTTCTTACAATTTTTATTCTTACATGTTATATTTTCGATTGTAAATAATGAATATCAACATTTTGACAACAGTCAAATACTCAATTATTGACAGGTCATGCTATCCCTTTTATTTCTGGGTACGAAAAGGATAGGATAGATTCAGACCTGTCAATTTAATGAATCTGTACAACAGAATTAATCACAATATGCGTCTATGCTTCGCGAATTTTATTCGTTGCATGTTCGGCAAGCATAAACGCAGATTTAGATTTAAATCAACAGTTCGTATTATTGTACCTACTTAATACGTTCTAACCACATATTTTTGTCAAAGTTGAGTGTTACGTTCAGTCAATATATTTAGGTACTTACCTAATTATATTATGAAGTGTTAATTAATGGAGAAATTCAATTCGCAAAATATTCAATACGGATAAATGTACTTAGTTAATTTTTAGTAATGTTATGCGATAGCAGATTCATCAATACACAAAGTGGTCAATACGATCGTCTCATACTTACTTATTGGAGATTTGTATACAATTAATTAAATGCGTCCATGACTAATGCATGCATTATACAACACTCAATTGTTCTTATCTAGTAAGCTTCTCTATTATTTTTAACGTGGAAAATATTGATATTATTAATCTAGTCTTAGTATATAAAATGTCCATATAGGTAATTAAAAGTAAAATAATTTCGTAAAGAAGATTCATAATGTTGTAAATGTTGCATTTATATTTTTAATAATTTTTAATAAATAAGTTAGTAAGTACATTATAGAAAATTATAATAATAATTAACATTTTTTAATAATATAACGACCGTAGCAATTAACAGTGTCGGATCTACATTTTAACGATTTTCATTTTATTGCATTAAAGGTCTTAGAACAAAAATAGCAATGCCCCCACCAATTATGAAACTTTTAAAATCAACCAACCATCTTTGGTTTTTGCAAGTGCAAAAATTAGGTATATTGACTATTCTTCACTTTTCACATATTTGAAACTTTGAACGGCCGTACCCTAAAGTAGTGATTTTTCACATACGACTATGTTAATTGCTACGGTCGATAATGTAAATGTGTGAGAAAATAAATGATAGTAAATTAAGTACCCTAGGAAATTATGATTTGGTAAATATAGGTTGTAAGTATATAATTTTTTCAAAGCACTGAACAAGGTAGAAAGAGAAATGCTGATAAGTACCTACTTAGGTACATATAGCACAAATAAATTTTAAAGTCATAATTATTTTAAACATGGACTATTGAAAATAACTAAATATGTTTATGATAGTTATGTACCCTTAAATTATATATTTTATAAATAACTTGAAAATGAAATTATTGTTTGTATGTACAAAATAATATCTATTATGATACTCACTTCGACGATAATAATATTGCTTAATATTTTTGTAAAAAAGAAATAAAACTTACCCCATTGATACAAAAGAATGGAAGGAAATATAATGGAGGAATAAGATAACAGTAATAGAAAAATAAGTATAGAAATAATAGAATTCATACAATAATATCACGCACAAGTCAAGTATTGAAGCGAGTTGAATACTTACAGGTTTATAAATAAAACAAACAATATAGGTAGAAAAATAGAATTTTAATTAATACTTCAGTACAAAGAAAACATTCATAAAATATACCTATGTATTATACGTTAATAATATTCAGTAATTATATCAATAGGAAGAGAATGTATGTATTACTTTTTAATGGTAACCTTATTTTGTTTATAAAACCTAGGTAAATAAATGCCTATGCTGTAATTGAATTTTATTTGTGCTTTAATGTTAAAACAAATGCCAAAGACAAAGAAATTTTTTATTTACATTTTATTCATAGGTCATTCATTAGTACGTTGTGTACTTAGTAAATGCACAGATATTAACAAGAAGAAATAGATTGCTAAGTCTTTGTTTAAATCACATTATGATAATGATATAAATAATGGCGTTGATGGGACGCTTTATTTTTTGTTGAAATTGACAAGATATCGTATTTTATTGCTTTAGTTTATCTTATTTCTTTAATTCTCGGATCAAAATGCAAAATTTGCGTAAAACAAAATAGCAAATTTTTAGTAGATGGCATAAAATCTGTAACTTTTAATATAATAACTAGGTACATAACATAGATTTAATGCGTGATAGCACTGATCATGGTAGGTATTAGGTTTCTCTGACTAAGAGAAATGCTTATATATAACTATTTATATACATACAAAAGAACCGTAATGTTATTAGCAGTCTATACTTGTTTCACAAATCTCTGACACAGGGTACACAAAACCCTTTGATAAGACGTCCGTAGAATTATAAGTTCTAAGTGAAATTGTTGAACGGCAATATCTGAAAAGTATATTTAGTAAATTCTGAAAAGTATGTCAATTATTTATCGGTATTAATTCAACATATATGTATTTATTTAGTTAAATTAAATTCAACATATATGTACCTAAAGATGATCGATTCATCATTGTGGAAAACCTTGTGATCAGCTGAATTAATGGTGTTTTTGTTTTTTCGTTTCCTAGTGATTACCACCGCCCATGAACATTTGTAGCACCTGAGGCACCACCAATGCGTTGCCGACCCTTCAGGAACTTGTCGGTCCGCCCCTTGAATAGCCCCATGTTGTAATTTAGTGGGAACACCGTCATAGAAAGTTGGTTTCACAGTTTCAAGGTACGTGGAAAAAAGATCTGGCACATCGGATGGTTGAAGTGCTCCTGGAACCCAGGTGGTGAAGGTGAAATTGTGTTCGGTGGTGAGCGGTTCGGTTGTAGAAGTTCGGTTGATGCAGCGATGGATTTTAGCCAATAGCGAGCGGGGGTCAGCCAATCAGAGGTCATTGCGTCACCCTGTAGGATTTTACCTGTTTTTGCTCACGACTTCGTCCGCGCAAATAGCCTATGTTACCTACTTTCCACTATACCCATGCAAAAAATCCAATACCACACACCAAACCATAAAACCAAAGAAACACTATCAGATATTATTAGTAGAGAAGTAGAAGTTCTAATTATATTATTGTTATATGTACAGTTATCTACTAATAAGATATTTTAGATGTTACCTAATTAAGGCGTCTTACCAAATTAAACTATGCAAATTGTGTATCCAGTACCTGGAATATCTAAATATATAAAAGGCAAAGGTGACTGACTGACTGACTGACTGACTGACTGACTGATCTATCAACGCACAGCTCTAACCACTGGACCGATCGAGCTGAAATTTGGTATACAGGTAGCTGTTAGGACGTAGACATTCGCTAAGAAAGGATTTTGGAAAATTTCAACCCCAAGAGGGTTAAATAGGGGGTTAAAAAATCGAACCTAACGTGAGCGAGGTCGCGGGTTAAAGCTAGTTTTGGAATAAATTTCACCAACATCGAGTGACGTTTAACGGAGAAACCGATTGGACGTCCTGCCCTGGTAGCATGGGCGGGAGAAATTTTATCCCCGGGAAAAGGATAAAACTTTTATCCCCTCGCTTAACTTTATCCACCCGTCGAGCATGGGCACAGCGGTGGAAATAACACTCAGTGGATATACTTATAGAAATATACATCGCCTTCTCCTCTGTCACCATGCTTTAGCATAGGGAAAAGATAATTTTATCCCCTGTCAGTGGATAAAATCGGGGGATAAAACTTTTATCTCCTGCCCACGCTACCAGTGCTGACAGTTTTTGTATTGAAAAGCTCCAAAAAAATTTAAATTTAATTCACGGTCAAATGTTACTCAACGTTGGTGAAATCAAATAAAAATAATATGTTAAAAAATTATAAGTAGGTATATATACATAGATAATATATTTCATAATTATGCATTTAAAGTAATATTAATATTCATTTATGGTACTTATTCTATCATTTTAAACAAAAAACATAATTTGCAACGAATTAAATCTATGTTTAAGACGGCATTTGTTTTTTTTTACCTTATTCAGTTTTAAAATAGCTAATTGTTTCTTAGTTCTGAGTATTTAGAACTAGTGAGTACAATACAAAAAATCTGTAACGATCCATGCAAAAGACCTAATTTCCCGCTATGGAAAAATCTGTATGTTTTAGGATAGTTTTTAGGAGTGTTTCCGCTTATTTGGAGGGAAGAGGAGAATATAAGTCAAGTTCAGCTTAGCTAATTTTTCATAAAAAAAAAAAACTTGAGAGGTGTCCAGGGACACCCGGATGGAACGAAGTTCAATGCGAAATAGAAATGAAAATATCTGGCTTGCTTTCTATAAGAGAGAGAGAGACAGACAGAGAAACCTCTGTCTCGATGCGACACCGCACAGCTTACAAAAAGTGTCGTGACAACTTTTCGTAAGAATTTTTTCCGTCTAGCCCCCTTTCACAACGCGCGATAAGGAACTTCGTTCCAAAAATGCAATTTGGCAGACTTTTGAGAACATTTTGGCGTGCAGATGCAGGTTTCCTCACGCGTTGGTTTCCTTCACCGTTGAATCATGTGATATTTAATTGCGCGCATAATTCCGAAAAGTCAGACGTCGAACCCGGGATCGAATGTGCGACCCCCTAAAAAAATGACCACAACCCTAACCATTCAGGTATCATTGCTCTAAAAAAAACACCTTAAACATTGTGAATAGCCCACAAACTCACAATGTTGAAAACGAATCTAAAGTTATCCACACTGACTGTATATCCTATTGTAGCGAAGGTAGGAACAAGGCTATGAAATGACCGCAGAGTGCACATTTACGCCACAATTAATTTTAATTGAACCAAGACCCGATTCTAATTGTTACCAGGTTCAATTGAAATTGTTCGAAACCCTTGCTGCAGTTTCATAATTGTTTTCTAGTTATTCTGCATTGTAGAAATGAAATTTTATACCTTCTACGCTCTTTGTTCCCCTCAGACAGTTTTGCACAAGTAGATATATATACCTATATAGATATCTTCTAAGATTAACCACCAATAATTGAAAACTAAGTACAAACAAGTTCCACCGAAATATTAGTCTTTCTATGCACGGTAATCTCAAAAACTACTGAACGGATTTTCATTCGGTTTTTAAATTTTCGGTTTTCTTTTTTTTCTCATTCGGTTCGGTTCGATTTTTCCCTTCGATTTCTCCTTTTCTTTCTTTAGAGCTTTCTGCTAGTCATCGGCGCGTGGAAAACAAGCCTACTTTGATTTCGGGTGGAGTCGTGCGACATACTTAAAAAATATGCATTTTTTTAAACTTTTTAATTTCAAAAAAAGGAGGAGGTTCTAAATTCGACGTTTTTTTTGGCGATGTTACTCCATAACTCCGTCAAATCTGAACCGATTTCAATTTTTATTTTTTTTACGTTCTGTAGGTACTTTAGATTAGTTTAGCTATATTTTTATTCATAATTTTATTATAACTACATATAATGTTAATTATATACCTGCTATATTATTGTTTTAGTATACACTGTTATAGTAATTAAAACATTTACTAAACAAAACTTAATATGTGGTTAGGTTCTATCTATACTCATTACTCATGCAGTAGTATTGAACTACAAGTTTAAGAAGAATTTAAATTTAACTCACAAATACAGATGCATTTGACCTACTAAGATAAGTCGAAATTCTGCTTCCAATGCGCATCGTTTTTCACTTTTCAGGTTATAAATCAGAATAATGGCAGCTATTTAACCGGAACGAAGATAGATTATGACAATCTGTCTTGCCGTATATTTACGAACGTTAGTTTCCAAGCAAATAATATGCGAAATAAATAAGAATAATAAACACTGAGTGAATCAACTAATGTGGATCAAATTATAGCCTCAATAGCCCAACAGTTAAAGGTGCGGACTGAAATTTGAAAGGTCGATGGTTCAATTCCCATCTGGTGCACCACTTGTACCCACCATTCTCGTGCCCACGTTTTAACCGAGTTTCAAAAAAGAGGAGGTTATCAATTCGGCCGGTATCTTTTTTTTTAACACAAGCTTTACTTACGCTTATTCGGAGGCAAGAGGAGAATATTAGTCAAGTTCAGCTTGGCTAATATTGTATGTAAAAAAATAACCATTAGCAATGTATTCATTAAGTAACTTGTATATATCTAGAATCTAGACACTTATCTTAATTTGAGCACGAGCACAAAAACCTATGTAATCATAATTTTTTTTTTTACTTAATAAATAAATAATTAAAAGAAACATGTGTAAGACACAATCCAGAAATGGGGATTTAGAACTCTAAACTAATCACGCCTTAAGAGATCTGATCTCTTAAAACGCTGAAACCCTACCTAAAGCCGTCTCCAACCGCCCCTATAACGGCCCCTGTCCTCACATCTAATCTATTTAACCGCAACACGTCAGACAAACCACCATCTGAACGTGAGGGTAACTATCAAAATATCAAAGTATTATTCAATCAACAATTAATTACACTCATCAAAATCTATAGGCAACATCTATTTGATTAGGGCGCGATTGCTATCACATTCCCACAATCAAATACAACGACCTAGACGCGGGAGCATCCAACAGCCGCTTGAGTCTCTGGAAGAGACTGAACTAACAACGTCCAAAGCGCTGTATCTATACTAACGGCGCGGCACCAGACCGGCGCCTACATCGTCAACAAAGTCAAACTACCTACTACTAGTTTTATCTAGCTACCTTCAATACATTAAAGTTGTATATCTTTACTATTTCAATATTTCGCTAACACATAATAACCGCGACAATTCTAACCAACCGCTAATCTAACTCTTTACTGATTAGAGATGACGAGCGACGACTAACTTTAGACGACTGACTCGACACAGAATGACGAATGACGAATGAATCAATACACGCTGTACGCTTCCCTTTTATGGACCGAACGAGTGGGGAGGGAACAATGATACCAATGCTACGAAACTTCCGTCATGAAACGTTACAAGACTACCGTCACTAAATGGCGCTTTAAATAATAATCACTCTAATCCTACTTTCCTACAAATAACTATACTTAATATTAATCAGTTGGCCAGTGTTGCTGACACATGCAAAATAGTTGAATAACATAAGTGCAGTATTTGTTTGTTCTCTATGAAACAGTTGAAACGATTTTGAAAGGAATTTCACAATCAAGTTGACTAGAGCAAATACTATAACATATAACAATAACAAAATATTTTAAGCGTTTCAAAGATTAAGAGGGCAGGCTTTTAAACCAGCGGTTAGAGTAAAACGGATCAGAGCGATAAACTGCTATGTATAATATTATAACTGTATATGCTAATATAATACTACAAGCTAGATATCCTAAACTAACTTAGCTTAATATGGCAAACTAACTTAGCTTATTAGCCTAGGCTAATTGTGTAATTAGACCGTGTGGTTGAACGCTCGACGTTGCAGCCTGCAGGTGACAATAATAGAATAGTACATTACTGCCGCGGCCAGCAAAAGAGGCATTGATGGACGAACGTGTAAGTCCATCAATGCCTAGTTGTGGCCAAGGTTTGTATGGTATTTTTCTCAAATAATGCGCGGAAATTAAACCTAAGTAGTACCTAGGCAGAATTGAACAAAATTTTCAAATAATCAATTCAAATAATCTTTTACAAAGTGTTGACGATCAAAAATGCGCAGTGTCTAGAATTTGACTTAGACTTGTCGCTCGACGCTTGCTGTCTTGTTTCATAGCTCTTACGTTCTCAATAGACTCAGTCTGTCTGAATAAATTACTACCCGTCCACGTCAAGTTGGCCGTCGTCGACCGTAATAAACTGACGTCTTACCGTACCGTTGACAAGAAAATAATAGTTGTATTTTTTACTGTAACCACAATTTTTAATTATTGGAAAAAAATATAATTAATTAAAGTAATTAATAGTCTGCGCTATGCAAAACTTTTCCTTTTTTACGAGACGATACGCTAACAATAGTAACCAAACAAAGATAAATCACTAATTTAAAGTTAACAAAAACATTCTAAATATAACAATAAATTTAAAAAGCCTCAATAGCCCAACGGTTAAAGATGCGGACTGAAAACTAAAAGGTCGCAGGTTCAAATCCCACCCGTTGCACTATTGTCGTACCCACTCCTAGCACAAGCTTTCCGCTTATTTGGAGGGGATAGGAGGATATTAGTCAGTATCAGCTTGGCTAATGTTCTTTTTTTAAAAAAAAAACTTTAAAGAAATTTGGTAGTTACAGTCGCGAGCGACACGTTGCTATCTGTACTAAGCGGATCTGACTTGAGGTGCGGTGCAGGGGAGCGCGGGGCGAAGTAGCGGCCAACTTGACGTGGACGAGTAGTAATGGATGAACGTCTCGTATTGAAATGATATTCGCACCCGAGTACGAACAGAGAGAGGTATATCAAATAGCATAATGCCATCAAACTGAATGGCTCTTAGTGATAACCTTCGATCCCCATTATGTCAGGCAAGTCAGGGATAAATCTAGACGTCAACGGATCCAGTGAGCGAAAATGTTGCGTATTTACGTATTTCAAATTATATTAAACCTATTTATTAAACAACTAGCTGTTCCCGCGACTTCGTTCGCGTGGAATAGTGACTTTTCGGGCAGCATATTTTGAATTACATATACCGTCGACGCTCAGGCGCGAGGCGTGTAGTACGTACTCTGTACGTTAAAAATGTTCGCCGTGATTCTTTAAATTGACATAACTTTTTTATTTATGAACCGATTGACATGAAATAAACACTAAATGTTGAGTGAAGCTTACTACAATATATTAGTGAAAACCGTATCTAAATCGAATAAGCCGTTTCTGATATTAGCGTGCACAAACACACAGACAAACAGACAAACAGACAAAAAAAATTAATTACAATTTCGGGTTCGGCATCGATATAATAACAACCCCTCCTATTTTTTTTTATATATTTCCATTGTACAGACACCACTTTTCTACAATTTTATTATATGTATAGATAAATAGGTACCTACTTAACTTTATATCTTGTTGGCGTCCGGACTCCGGACAATCCGCAAGTGATAAAAAATCGGACCTGTCAAATGTTCACCAATGATCTATTAGATTTTCGTATTCTATCCCAAAAGGATGCTATGATTAATGAGTTGCTTTTCTGTTCCTGTTTTTTCTGTGGTAAGTATTAGGTATATTACTGGTTTATCACGAATTCGGTTTATTATTATTCTTGATTAAAAGACTATTTACTTATTTATTTATTTTTATTTAAATAAAAGTTCGGGTCGAATGATATTATTAACCTTTTAATTGTCCAGTTTGCGTAATACATAACTTTATTTATAAGTCAAGCGATTTAAATAAATAATTTTTTGTTTCATTACGAAACATGACTGAAATTATACGTAAGTTTCAACTATTAGTCGATCTTGATATTTTAGACCCCTAGAGAGTGACATAGGCTACTTTTTATACCGGAAAATCAAAGAGTTCCTGCGGGATTTTAAAAACTGTAGTTTGCCACGCAGACGAATTCGCGGGCATCAGCTAGTTTACACTAAGAAGCGCTTATATGGAAAACACAGACAAACAATTACGTTAAAATTTCTATTGTATTAATATATTATATATTTCTATTTCTATATAATAATAAAGTCGATTTTAGGTATATCGATATCGATTCTGTTTATCAACAAAATTCTCCGAACAGGATTCTCGTGAACCCAGACCTAAATCGAGAAATTCTGCATTCGAATAATAATACAACTAGTTTTTGCCCGTGACTTTGTACGCCTGGAGTTGTGTAGGTTTTTAAAAATCACGTCGATCCGTTGCTCCGTTGACTATTGAAGAACAAACCAACAAACAAAATACGCTTTCACATTTAATTATAAATATTAATTTGTAAGGATTAATATGAGTTGACCCACCCCGGATTCGCACGGGTGGGCTTTTCTTTAGCTTTTTATCCAACTGTAGGTAGACTGGAAAAGTCAGACTTCGCGAAAACCAAATGAAAATCCCTATAGTAATTTTTAAGATTAGTTCACACAGACATACAAACTCTGTCTTAATAAATAATAACCAAAACATTTTCGCATAATCTACTATACATCGGTGCAAACCAGACGAAAATTCCTAAGTAATAGGTAGAGCGCACAGACAGACAAATTTAGCTGTGGGACTTTGCCTTATAACAACTGGCTAACCGTGACTAATGGCGGAAAATAACCGCTTAGAAACAATTAATATTCATGTATGCATAATTATTATGAGTTCCCAAAAAAAAATTAGAATAACATCAATTTCGACGAACTTGTTTACAATGCACACCTACTTCATAATGTTTATCGGAATTATAAAAATTAAAATTGAAATATGTATATTTATAGTCGATCGCAGGGCTATAATAAGTTTATTGATCTCTGATCTAATCATAATATACGCACGATATACGTCACAAGGTGGGTAAAAAATTGGCTCTATATGTATATTATGTTGAGGTAAGGGCACTTCTCCACTGGCCACTGCAGGATGCGACAAATTGTTGGAAATTGGAGACGACACTCTCGAATTTTCTAAATATATAGAAATAGCGTAGCATAAGAGTTATCGGTTAAGATCATATAAATATATAAAATAATTAATGCCCAATCTATACAATTACAAAAAAAAAGACGTGTGGCACTCGGGGACTGCCGAGGTAAAGCTATTGCATAGCATTTTTTATCAACGCCATCTAGCGGCTCACCGTATTGGAGTCCCGTGTCAGGTTATTTTCTTTACGGAATTTCTGGATTCGGTCTCCACGCTGGCCCGCGATAGAAGCTATGCAATAGCTTAAATATAAGTACTTACCAACTTAGAGCAACAACAATTCTGAATTCGGAAAGATGGCTTTAGCATTAATATCTATTTTGCATGCTCCATTAAGACAATTTACATACTCATTAGTAGGTAAATTGTCTCCACTATGTTACTACTGTGTTTATTAAGTTTATGAGCGTTTGACTCCTTACACGTCTCAAAGAGCACGTTAAGCCCTTATTAGCATACATCTAGGAGGCGAAATTTCGTTCTCTGAGTTGTAGAGACGTATGTGAAACACACATACCTTCTTCTTCTTCTTCAACTTATGGACGTCCACTGCTGGACATAAGTCTCTTGCATGGACCTCCACAGAGCTCGGTCTTGCGCCGCCTGAATCCAGCGACTCCCTGCGACCGTTTGATGTCGTCGGTCCACCTGGTGTGTGGTTCGTCTGCCAACACTGCGCTTCCCGGTGCGGGGTCGCCACTCCAGCACCTTGGGACCCCATCGACCATCAGCTCTTCGAACTATGTGCCCCGCCCATTTCCACTTCAGTTTCGCGACTCGCTGAGCTATGTCGGTGACTTTGGTTCTCCTACGGATCTCACATACCATCCCGAGAAAACTCCTACCTCCTATATGGCAAGGGGTCACGACTCTCAACAATGAGGAATACGTTGTAGAGACGGGGGGAGGTTGGGTCCTGTGCCTGTACAGTGTGTTAATTAAAATTACACCTTATTGTAGCTGCCGTGCGCCGTGATTGCGTCAAAGTAATCGTACTTTGTAACCGAAGACACCTGGACTGATTTGGAAAATTATTTTTAAGCTATTGCATAGCTTCTATCGCGGGCCAGCGTGGAGACCGAATCCAGAAATTCCGTAACGAAAATAACCTGACACGGGACTCCTCTACGGTGAGCCGCTAGATGGCGTTGATAAAAAATGCTATGCAATAGCTTTACCGCGGCAGTCCCCGAGTGCCACACGTCTTTTTTTATTTGAAAGGGTATACTTCCCAGGTAGTCCCATTGGTAGGTTAGGTTTGGTTTTGAAAAACACCTGCTATATTTCTTGCCGGCTCTTCTTAGCAAAATCTCCGTTCTGAACCGGCACGGTAGTAGAGTCTCGACTTCTAATAAAAGCTACAGGTTGTCGACCTGTGGCTACCTACATCGAATAAATAATTTAGAATTTAGGATTTTTATGGTTACCGCAACGCACCTAAGTAGGTATCAAATATCACGAAACGACCAATAAATGTGCCTAAATAGCGTATTTATTCGGCAAAAGTTATGGAGCATGATAGAACACGGCAGTTTTATTGCTGTATCAATAGCATTAGTAAACCTGGCTTTGAATTGTTTGGAGAATAACTCAATAACGATTGCGGTGTTTTTAGTGCCCCTTGCATTTTAGTTTACGAGTCTATTTTTGGCAGCGTTTTGAGCAGTTTTATGCGCTAGAAAATCAGCTCGGAGCGATGTAATTTTATCTTCTGACGTAAACATTTAATTTAAGCACCTCGATTTTTGGATAGGGCAATTCGTGACTGTATTTTATTTTTTATTCGTTGACAAGATAGTCCGTGACTGCGATCTCACCAGATGGTAAGTGACGATGCAGTCTAAGATGGTAGCGGGTTAACTTGGAGAATAGGTATGGCAGTGTAGATTCAACTCATACCCCCTGATCGCCTAATAAATGCTTAGCTTTCCTGGTGGGAGGCTTTAGCTGTGGCTAGTTACCGTCAAAGACGTGCCGCCAAGCGATTTAGCGTTCCGGCACTATGACGTGTAGAAAAAGATAGGGGTATGGGTTGAATTTACACTGCCATATTCCTTTCAAGTTTCAAGTTAGCCCGCTACCTCGTCTGCATCGTTACGTACATCGCAGTCAAGGCCTATCTTGTCATTGAATAAAAAAATTAAAAAAATCTTGCCATAGTAACAATAAATTGAAATAAATAAAGTTGCGTTAATTATTTGCGGCAAAAAATTGATACCAGAATCAGAGATATCTCACTCAGTGTTTCTTAAACACCTTGCCATTACTCCCGATCAAGTGAAGCGATAAGAAATTCCAGCCGGAGTTAACTAAATTGGAGAAAATGTAAATCGGCCCGTGCCCCGGGTGCCGATATGCTGCGTGATAAGAATGTCACTCAGCCCTCTACGACTTACTACTGGAACTCGATTCAAATAAGCCTCTATAGCTAACGTTTGGTGGTGTAGACTGAAAACTAAAAAGGCCCAGGGCTCGATCCTCACTCGTTGAATTATCTTAGGCGTTGTCCTAATATAAAGCAAATGCGCGATCATCGCGCGAATAAGCGATGCGAGCGGCCGCGGGTTCCACTTCGCTTCGTTCCATCGCGCGAATGCCTATTAGGACACCTATTCGAGATCAGTATGTTTGATCGCGCGTTCGTACGAGTAAGGCTATGTTCAGATGGCTGAATTGCGACGCGCGTTTTCAAATCGCGCGCTTAGACATCCTAATATATACCTAGCAACCGTTCACATGCGCGCGCGTTAACGCGCGTCAGCGAGCGTCAACGCGGCGCTCAGAGAAAAAGTTTCTAGACGCAGACAGTCGCGCGTTGACTCGCGCTTTGATATTAATGTAATGTCCGTTTGCTGTTCAGTTGAGCGCGCGCTTTCATCGCGATCGCATGTAATTTTAAGGTGAAATACAATATCTGATGGCGTTCGGAGCTGCTGTAATGTCCTCTTGGATGAGTTGAAGCAAATTGTCGAATGACTTTGTAGACATTCTAAAGTAATTAAAGAATTTAGATTCATGGTCTCTTAGATTCGGATATAGTGTCGCAAACAAACTGGGTCTATTTTTCAAAATTGGATGAACCCAATGTGTACGTTTTCTTTTTCTATATTTTTCTTTATAATATAACCACAAAATAATAGCCTCTTCCACGTCCATTTTCTACGTTCTACCGAACTAGACTGACGAGTACTCTCGCAACGCGCATTAGCGCTCATCATCTGAACTCTCTTCAAATTTTATCGCGCGTTGACGCGCGTTAGCGCGCGTTACATGTGAACATAGCCTAAAACTCGCGCGAACTTGCGATGATCGCGCATTCGCGTTGTATTAAGACAACACCTAAGCCACTTCCAACACAAGCTTGGTACATATGGCTATTATTATTTAAAAAAAAAATGTAAATCGTTCATTTTGCCTTCCACTAATGCACGTCTTGGCCGAGTTGCATATCAAATCGAGCATTTTTCATCCTTACTAATATTATAAATGCGATAGTGTGTTTGTTCGTTGGTGTGTTGGTTTATCCTTCAATCACGCTGCAACTGAGCAACCGAGATTTTATGCGTGGGTATAGTTGAGGATTTGGAAAGTGACATAGGCTACTTTTTATTCCGGACAAACAAAGGGACTAAAAACCTAACTCCAAATGTTAGTTAGTACAGAATTATTCTATGGCATCTCTGTTCCGCTGCCGGAAAAAGAAAAATCGTAGCATGAAAGTCGTAAAAAGGTTATAAAAAACCGTGGAACATTCAGTCTAAAGCTATCTTAAAGTACGAAGATCGATAAGTTACGAAAGTCCAACACCTAGTCCATGAGAAACTATCCGAAATATCTTATTAACCAATAAACATGTAGATAATATTGAAAATTTTGAAGTCTAGTATTGACCATCAGCGTTTTTTAAGTGAGTGAATGAATAAGATAGTGCGGATCGCAGCGTTTCTCCGAATCTAATACGAAGAGTTGGCATAACTTTGCCACAAGGGATTATACTTTTTTGTACGCCACGTAACATAGAGAACATTAAAAAATGAAGAACAATATATACTGCATACAATTTGGCGAGCCATATCGCTATTTAACGATAAAAATGGGTGTTATATCAATCGCAATTAATCTTGGTACGAACTAAGAAGCTATTTCGGTGTAAAATTCCATTGAACTTAGGGAAGATACCCAGCTCGTCTTAATAGCAGTTTGTTTTTTCGTTTTTGAGGCGCTGTCCGAAGTAATAAAGTATTTTAATAACTTTTGCCCGCCCCTTCGTTCGTGTTCGTGTGGAATTATGTTTTAAGCTATTGCATAGCTTCTATCGCGGGCCAGCGTGGAGACCGAATCCAGAAATTCCGTAACGAAAATAACCTGACACGGGACTCCTCTACGGTGAGCCGCTAGATGGCGCATTTTTTATCAACGACATCTAGCGGTAAGCCGCTAGATGGCGTTGATAAAAAATGCTATGCAATAGCTTTACCGCGGCAGTCCCCGAGTGCCACACGTCTTTTTTTTATAGATCCCTTTATTTTTTCGAGTTGCTTATGTTACTTTTACAGGTCCGTAACTGCAAAGGCTAATAATAACGTTAACTTTTCCTCAATTGCTGCGTGTTTGAAGACAATCACGCAACGCATTTACTCGTATAATACTAGTAGGAAAGGGTTAGTCTCTTAGCAAAATGGTTCACTAAAATTCGTTTGAATCAAAGATAAGGGACCTATAGTAGTGGTATCCCTTAACAGGTATGTCTGGGATCTTTATTGCGAGGTAATTGTTATTGCAGCTATTGCGAATCCATTTGTTGGGATCGTGTCCCAAACATAATAATGATTTGC
Organism: Hipparchia sbordonii; assembly: GCA_038048805.1. Taxonomy (NCBI): domain Eukaryota; kingdom Metazoa; phylum Arthropoda; class Insecta; order Lepidoptera; family Nymphalidae; genus Hipparchia; species Hipparchia sbordonii. The sequence continues at coordinate 5,566,373 of CM076113.1, forward strand.
CATTACATGACTTAGATGTGATATCTTCGTTTTACAGTATACTTTGTCGTTGTTTGCTGGAGATAGAGTATCAGGAAGGAGTCACGAGTCTCTGGCAAAGATCTCCATTGGACCCGGTTTTGTGCCGCTTGTTTCCAGAGACGCCCATGAGGGGGCACGGGATTGTGTCCTGTGGTGATCATTTCAAAAGACCTATACCCAGTAAAAGAGGTTCTCAATTCGTCGGCATCTTTTTTTTTATGTATGTTCCCCGATTACTCGAAGACGCCTAGACCGATTTGGAAAATTCTTTTTTTGTTACAAATGTTATTCTTACATTGTCGATTGTATTTAATGAATATCCACATTTTGTCACTAGTGAAATACCCAATTTTAGATACCTACTGCCTAAATTAACTTTGTAATGATACGAGTATATTTATCGGCAGTAAAACAAAGCTTTTATTACACTGCTTCTGTACTGCTGATGAATCATAATTCATACATATCTTGACATTGAAAATAATAAGATAGACCGTATTAAAAAATCATCAAACAAATTTTATGTTTTTGTATTTATGTATGACTGTATACCTAGCGATAGTTACGTGTATGAAGGTTATCGGGTAAGTGATTCAGAAGTTTAATTAGTTTACTTTGTAGAAAAACTTTGGATTACTAACCCAATTTTTACACAATTCGTGATGGAAAGTGCTCATTGTATTCATTCATTGATTCATCTCAAGGAACGAAACGAAATTTTCTATGGAGAGTGTATAGAACTACTCGCTTATGACGTCATGAATTCGTAGCGCTCTCTTTATTTAACAAGCAACTTAAAAGCTCTAATATATTTTAGAGAATAGTTAAGATGAATGTAGAAATACACATTCCCTAAAAATTTCAACTTTCTACCTATTACGGATCAATCATCATCAGGGTTGAAAATTCAACCCCTAAGCGGCTTTAATAAGGGTTTCGAAAATCGAACTTAACGTGAGCGTAACCGTGGGAAAAAGCTAGTTAATAAATAAAATAAATAGAAGCTCGCACATCTCTGGATGACAGGCAGCCTGATGGTTGTTTGACAAAGTTTTCGTTACGTGTATAGAATTCAATAGTTTTAATCTTTTTTATTAGAATAAGATGAAGACAGAATGCTAGTTTTGTTTTTCACCTTTGTCATGTTGGTATTTCTAGGGTTGAACGCTCGAAGGGTGCAAATTAGATTAGACTGCACGGTACGGGTAGGTACGTGCTAGCTTTTACCTATTAACTATCTATTTCAGTTAGTTTCGAAAGAGCATTTCCAAGAAAACAAGATTTTATCTTATGGAATTACAATACCTATTCAAGTCTGATAGGATTGATATAGTATTCAGAACGTGAGTTACAATAAGAAAAACTGAGTTCTGTTATACTTCTAATGGTTTCTACTCATCACCGTGCCGGATCGGTAAATCGCTTGGCGGCACATCTTTGACGGTAGGGTGGGAACTAGTCACCGCCAAAGCCTCCCACCAGACCAGACCAGAGACAATTCAGAAATTCTAAATTCCCTAATTGCCCCCGCCGGGAATCAAACCCTAACCGGGTTTGATTTAACATTAAAAATTAAAATTGAAGCAACTATATAGCACTTGCTTTGACAGGGAAGGAAAATTTTGTTAAGAAACCGAGAGAGTTTTCACACAAGTGACACCTGTGTGAAAACTCTAGTAATCTATGCTCTCAAAAATTTGTGAAGAATGCCAATCCGCACTTGACCAGTGCAGTGGATTATACAGCCCATCTCATTCTGAGAAAAGAACCGTGCCTAACTTCAGTTCACTAAACTAATGCACTATTCGCGAGTGATTTTCTGTTACTATATTGATTGAAGGTTATAGTGTTCCGTCGACCCTTTCCATAGATTAGTATCGAATCCCCAAAACAGCGATCCCTTTGAGACTAACCGTAATCAATAATAATAATCTGACACGCATTTTAATATCCTTATGAAACGAAATAAAATAATAAACATCTAAATAATAATATTATGTACAATGAACTAAGTCCGATCGAATGGAAAAAAACAACAATAAACGAGATCCTTTTCATAAAAATGTCAACATCGTAACAAATCAACTGGAAAGTTCTTTTGCATTTCAACTCCGATGATTTTCCGCTGTACCTATCATACATAATTAATTCTTTTTTTAATGTTCAATGTTTTTTTGTATGGATGACGTTTTCTTCGTCTAACTTTATCAGCTGATTTAGCTGGTTATAGTTTCTTGAATAGTCTTGCACTGCCTGTATTGTACGTGTTGCGGCTTCCTGCAACTGTCATCGGTACATGGTCTTCGGTCGATATGGACTGACATAATCAAACGAGTCGTAAAGAGCCGTTCGATTCAGCTAGCGCAAGATCGAGACACGTGAAAGTCCATGCAAGAGACCTTTATCCAGCTGTGGACGTCTATCGGTTGACAAAAATGAAGAAGTAAACAAGGAAATTGTCTTTTAAGCTATTGCATAGCTTCTATCGCGGGCCTTGAGCGTGGAGACCGAATCCAGAAATTCCCTAACGAAAATAACCTGACACGGGACTCCTCTCACCGCTAGATGGCGTTGATAAAAAATGCTATGCAATAGCTTTACCGCGGCAGTCCCCGAGTGCCACACGTCTTTTTTTTTAAATTTAATATTGCTACTACACTTGTAGGTAATGTAATTAATTACATGTCGAGTTAGCCCTTCAAAGGGGTATACGACGTTAGATAAAATTATTAATATGTAAATTTTTACTACAAGGCAACACATGGTATACAACGTGTGTTACTCTAGTACAATCGAAGCCTGGAGTCATGCTGGTGCAACCCTAATGTAGCGTCGAAGGCAAGGAAATGCAAGCGCAGCAACGACCCAAATGCATTGACGTCAATGTGACGTCAATCGAAGACTGCCTTCGTAGTACTGGGACGAATTACGAGCACTATTTGATCTAACATCGACCAGTAGTCACTAGTTATGTAGATATAATTAATTGTAATTTTTTTAAATTAATAAATTAAGTTTAATTTTGCATCTCTTTGCATCCCCTGGCTGCCCTCAACATAACTCGTGGACTTCCTAAGTTCCTACTAAATAAATAAGTAAATAAATAAGAAATTCTATACTTTTGCTGAATGCACATTACAGGGAAAACCTGCCAGAGTATTATCAAATATCTCTATAAGATTTTTAGATTAAATTTTATTCTGCACGAACGAACGAACTCAGCAATGGGAGCAATGCGACTCAGTCAGAATCTACTATACAAAAGCCATTACCTTAAATGGATCCAGAATATTGCCAAGAACGTTTTACAATCATGGAATTATTGCCTACAATGTATGAAATGAACTCGTGCGGTAACATAACATATTATTACCATATTAAGTACGAAAAATGGCTCTATATTCTTGGAATTTCAAATACTTCGCTGACTTTAAAAGCTAAACACATTTATTTTCACCTATATTACTTTCAATACATTTTATCGTAAGGTGACTCTTATTGCATTGTTTTCAAAGCTATAAAGCAATCTATTACCACACGAGTGCGATTATAGCAGGCACGGTTGAACACACAAATTGACTTAAAAAGCTTATAGGTAATCTCGCTAACATAACGAAGTTGGGAGATAAGCTAACTGAAGGCACAAAACCGCGCTTGTTATTATTTGAATAGACATACTCGTTATTAACCAACAAGGCCGCCAAACCAAATAGCAGTTTTTAGGTTGCTATTTTTAAAGCTACCTAGATATTTAATCGTAGGTATCATCTCGTGTGTTATTGAAGACTAGCTTTTGCCCTTGCAATTTCTTCCGCGTGGTTTTAGGTTTTGGGGTGCAATATCAAAAACTGTGAAACACGTACTTTTCTACTTTTTCATTTTTAATGGAAAGCCCAAATACCTACCAAGTTTTATGGATATACTTAATTTAAATGATGACGTGCTTTCATACAAAAATTCATATAAAAGTTTATTTATTTATTTTATTTATTTATTTTTATTTTTTATGTACATATAAATATTTACAAAAGAAGATATATTAGAAGAAGTATACATAGGTGAAGCTTATCTCTAAAAAAGAAATTTCTTCCAGCTTCCCTTGAAAGTGAGTAAGGTGAAATTATAGAGTGGTAAAGGTCAAAAATGTACATCACTACATATACTATAATACCTACTATATAATATAAATAAATAATAAACTACATAAACACGAAGATACATAAATACATATGAATACATAAATACACATAATACATAAATAATATAATACATAAGTACCTACATAAATATACATAACTAAGTAACACATAACGAGAGATAGTGCTCCTTCACTTTAAAGAATGTGCGTATTGACCGTGCGTTTATAAGAGTAAATAGCTATATTTGTCTGGTGGGAGGCTTTCGCCGTGGCTAGTTATCACCCAACCGCCAAAGTCGTGCCGCCAAGCGATTTCGCGTTCCGGCACGATAGCGTGTTGAAACCGATTAGGGGTATGGGTTGAATGTACACTGTCATATCCCTTCCAAGTTAGTCTTATATTATAGAATAAAAAAAACTATCCTTCGGTTGTTCTTATTTTTTTACGCAGGAATTTATTAAAAAAAAAGGTCGATGATCTATAAACGCACAGCTCAAATCACTGGTAGGATCGCGCTGAAATTATGGCATACAGATAACTATTATGACGTAGGCATCCGCTAAGAAAGGATTTTTGAAAATTCAACCCCTAAGTGGGTAAAATAGGGATTTGAAAAACTAAGTAAACGTGAGTGAAGCTGCCTGCAAAAGCTAATTCACTCCGTCAACTACTGTCCAAATAATCTTATAAGACAGCTATTGCATTGACCTACAGACAGATAATTTTGTTTTATTTCTTTTAGTAAAATATATTAGGTCCGTAAATAAATTGGATCCATCAAAAAAATGTATGCCGTTCATACGTCATCACTCCTTGTTATCCTTTTTTACATTTTCGTAATAAATATCCTTAGCTACATTACATACATCGTTGCTATAATTTTATATAATATTTTCTTCAACATAATCAAATGGAAGACCCTTGTTTTTGAACCGAACCTATTTCTGTGCTTTTATTCATACATTATAGCACACACTGATCTGACCTGATGAAAGGCGATGCAAAATTAATGTAATATTTTTTTTTTATCTTTTTCTTTTAGGTCTAATCAAAATACAACATTTTACTACAATCAATAGTTATGCTATGCACAATTTTTAAACTAACTTTATAGGTTTTTGTGATTTTCGTAATTTTGCGAATTCTGTTTTTGTGTATTAGGCATATGTGTTTTCAGATCATAATGGGGCTTAGAGCATTTAACCAACATTAACATACATATTCCTCGAATTTCACCTTAGTATGTAATTCAAGTAAAAAAAAAAACATTTTCCTTCAGACAATTTGTACCTAATACGTGATAGGGATAAAAATTCTGTTTACTTCACAACATTCTAGAAAAGTCGCGTCCCGTCGTTTCTGCTCTCTCTCAAAGTACCTTCAGCCATATGGTTTCCTTTATTTCGTTATCTGCCCTGAAATGTGAGGCTTATTGCTTCTCCACAGATGTCGCATAGCTTTATGCAAATAATACGCCATCTTGTCAAAATGCTTGGATGTTTTGGCTGTTGTTTATTTGACCTTGATAAATAAATTATTTGATTTTTATTTTAAAGAACTTGGTTGTTGTACCTACTTACAGTTTCAGTCCGCACCTTTAACCGCTGAGCTATTGAACCTTAAATAAGCTTGATTTGAACAAAGCCTCTTTGCAAAAGTTAAGTTAGCTTAGATTTAGTTTTCTATCATAATTTCTCAACAAAATTATCAATTAGAATTTTTCGAAGTTCTAGCTATTTTTTTTTTTGAGTTTTCCCTATTTTTTTTTTGTTTTTAAACCACCCATGTATTATGGTGAACAAAAATAATATTCAAATTGGTCAAGCCGTTTTTGAGTTTTAGTCGGCGTTTGGACTGTAAATAATTGATTTATATAATAATATAGTTATATTATATAGATAACGAAAGCATATTCGAAGCGCATTTTTATTTATATTAGAACGCAAAATTCATCACGGGATGGCTTTTCTGATATTATGTTAAAGGAAGCTCAAGCGAGATTGATTACCTGCCATGTGACGTAAACATTTATTTATGCTAACTCTAACGGTTGTGATCCAGTCATTACGTGTGGCAGACGACGTTGCAGATAAGTGCTAGTCTTAGTAACCCTGCCAATATCCTTCTTCATTGATAAATGCGAAAGTTTTTGAAGGTGGTGGATGGATGTTTGTTAGCCCTTCACGCCATAACGAATGAACTAATTTAGCTGGGAATGAAGATAGCTCATACCCAATTACCCAGGATCTACACATGAGTTCCTGCGCGATTTAAGAATCCTTAATCCACGTGAATGAAGTCGCGGGCACCATCTAGTATGAAATAAATTTATTTCAGCCATTATTAATATACCCTGTGACTGTAAGTGACTAGAAATTCGAATGCGGATGTAGAGTAGAAAGGAGGATTAAGCCATACAACCATACAACCCTTTATAAATATTTTTTCTGTCAGTCAGCCAGTAGGTATGACAGAAAATACTTGCATTTGCCCGTAACCTAGTTCGCGTTCAATTAATTTGTTTAACGATACTAATATTTTGTTGTAGGAGAGTTATTAAGCTATTGCATAGCTTCTATCGCGGGCCTTGAGCGTGGAGACCGAATCCAGGAATTCCGTAACGAAAATAACCTGACACGGGACTCCTCTCACCGCTAGATGGCGTTGATAAAAAATGCTATGCAATAGCTTTACCGCGGCAGTCCCCGAGTGCCACACGTCTTTTTTATTTATTTAAATGATTTTGCAGAGTGAATCTTCTGTAGCTGTACTAAAAATAGTACATAGGGATTATCTGGCATTGAGAGGAATGAGTCCGTAATGAAATTAGAAGTCCTAAGCCCTTGAAATAGTAACAACATACAACTCGTAAGTTAAGAGCATTACAATAAGATTACAATAAGTCGAGTTCATCTAGCGAAAAGTAAAGAGTTGTTAGTTTACTTTGTAGAACAGAGGTTCTACAATTATTTTCAGAAGAGAAATCGATTCACGCTTATCTTAAAATTAACATCTTTGGTGATCCGACAGTAACTGCAGCCAGCAGACATTTATTTGCATTTGCCTTGAAAATAAAGACTTGCAATAAAAATTTACTAACTTAAATTGACTGAGAGGAGTAAGGAAACAGTAAACACTCTATCTAAATATTTATGCATTTTTAAAAAAATACAGTATTCAACAGTTTCGTTGTGTCTGCATTTTCAACAGATTCCGTATAATTTTATTTTCACAAAGGGTTTGTCACTTTTGACCAAAAAATCATAGACGTACTTTACTACCGCGTACTTTTGACACTATTTTTATTCAATAAGAAAGTTACAACCCAGATTTAGTACCAATAAATAATTAATTTAAGCATGCTTACTAATATTATAAATGTAGTTTGTATGTGTGTGTATATTTGGTACTCCTTCCCACCACAAGGAATGTACCGATTTGCCTGAAAAAAATGAAAATAGCTCACACCTAGGATTAAAACATACGATGCATTTTATCCCGGAAAATTAAAGAGTTCCCGTGGGAATTAAAAAAAACCTTAATCTACGCGGACATCATTCTAGTAATTATAAAAATGCAAAAACTGCGGGATCAAGCCGTACAGTAAATGCAAATGCATGCCTTCTCCAAGAATCGAGTCCCTCATCAACAAAGAGGTTAAGTAGGATAAGTGTGGAACCGTGGAACTTTTCGCTGAATCAACTCGACCTATCGTGATGCCCTTAATTAAGGAGTCCACCGAGTATCTGAATGACTCTCAGTAATTACATTTTCTGGGGGCTTAAGGACACTGAATGTCATTAGGTGGGGTCTATACTCTATAAGCTAATCGTGAACGGTGAAATCGCATAGTTCACGCGATCTTGATTTTGATTACCTACCGAGTTTAGTGGGAAAATAAAGGTGTTGTACAATAGCGAATATGTCGTTTAAAAATTGGGTTCAAATAGTTATTTCTGTAATCTTCATCGACACAAAATCATAAATTATACGATTTTTTTTTAAATAATTTATAATTTGTTTAATCTCTGTGCATTAAAATTTTAAATTATTATCGACAACATTAAACTAACGACGTCGTGCGCTTCTTTAATTCACAATCGACAGTTCCTAAAACCCCACTGTTTAGGTGGGCAGAACCCCTGCAGCAGGATTGAAGAGTTAGGTTCTGGAATTCAACGATGTAGTCTTTACTTGGTACCTATAATAACTATTCATAATCGACAGGTCCTACATCCCCACAGTTTAGGGGGGCAGTCTCCCTGCACCATCAGCATTAAGGAGTTGGAACCCGAAGTTTTTATGGAAGTATCTTGCAGAGTTTTTGTATCGATTAAAAAAAGATTCACGCAAATCGGTTTAGAAATTACAGAGATATCGATATGTATAGGTAGAAAAACACATTTCCTCCTCCTTTTTCAAAAGTCGGTTAAAAAAGTAGCCTATGTTACTCCCAATAACATCAGCTATCTACCATTGAAAGTCCCGTCAAAATCTTTTTTTTTTTAATATAATTACCGTATTTAGTAAAAAGCTGTTATGTTGATATTACAAACAGACACTTAAATTTTTTTTATATGTATAGAGTGATAATAGACCAACACTAATATCCGGATTTGAGTTAAAATACATAAAAACGTATAAAAACGGTTCTTTTATGTGTGGCCATGGAACGTTGATGCTCAATTAAAAATTAAAATACAATTAAAATACCCAGATTTAAACCGCTTATTTTGTATTGTTAAAAAAGATTAGGCATACCTAGGTAGTAAGTATGTACATACTAAGTATGTACATACATCTAATGAGCAATCAGATAGGGTTTCTTCAGAAAAATAGAGGAGTAGGTACTTGTTTTCAACTTGGAAGTCAGTACAAAAAAATAACTTAATATTAGGTATGTTCTTGAAGTTTCTTCTTACTATTTTTTTATTCTCCTTGACTGCGATTTCACGTGATGGTAAGTGATGCAGTCTAAGATGGTAGCGAGCTAACTTGGAAGGGGTATGGCAGTGTAGATATATTCAACCCACATCTCTAATCCGTTTCTACAAATCGTGCTGGAACGCTAAATCGCTTGGCGGCACGTCTTTGGCGGTAGGGTGGTAACTAGCCACCAGATCAGACCAGAGACAATTCAGAAATTATAAATTCCCAATTTGCCCCGCCGGGAATCGAACCAGGGAGGTCGTCGATTAAGTTACTGTACTCGTAGGTATAATATTATGTTTACTAAAGAGATGTGACATACAAACGATTATATCGGGCGATAATTGACAATGCAGTCGATGGAAACGAGCTAACTTTGAAAGCAATACATAAATATATCTAATTGGCATATAGCTCGGGGAAAGTAAAGGGAAGTTTTTGTCGGTTTGTCCTTCAATCACACCGCTACGGATCGACGTGATTTTTTGCATGAGTATTATTAGTTGAGGACCTGGACCTTCAGCGAAATGGAAGTAATTGTAAACCGAACCCCGATGTCAAATTCTAATTTGTATCTATACAAACAAAGATTTCTTCTAAAGATCACCACAGAACGCGGACTTGCTCTGTTTGCATCCACCGGCTGCGAGCGACTTGCTTGCGTCTACAAATAAATAAATAAGCCTTTATTTACTGAACTAAGTCCAAAAAAAGTTTTTTACAAATTGTTGTTACAGTAAATACTTACTTAGGTATCTATTAGGTTACGGCGACATGCCTTAAAATAATACATAGTAAATTGCTTGAAAAAAAAAAACAGACATTTTCTGCGGGATTTTTAAAACCTCTACGCGACCGGAAGAAGTCGCGGGCAAAAGCTAGTAATAAAATAAGAACACATTACATGCTAATATTATTTAAATAATATGATGACCGAGGCAAAGGAAATGTGAATATGATAAATGATTCAAATATCCCAAGAAACTTCGAAAGAAAGATTGATGACAAAGGGTCGCCTAAGACATTGAATGTAAAAATGTTAATACAGCTGTTTAAACCACTCAACTGCGATAATCCTTTGACCTAAGCAGATATAGAACATTTACTACTCCATAAAAGAAGCAAATAATAATGTTCTTATGAGCTAATCCCTTAATTTATTGCGTACTAGCTGAAGCTCACGACTTCGTCCGCGTTGACTTAGTTTTAAAACCCTGTGGGAACTTTTTGATTTTCCGGGGTAAAAAGTAGCCTATCTCTGGGCCAATTTTCAGCCAAATCTGTTCAGTCGTTGCGGCGTGATTGAATAACAAACATCGCATTTATAATATTAAATAAGAAGATAACATAATATAACACAACATAACATAACATACTGCAATCAACAATAAATTGTTAACAAAAATGTTTCTGACGAGCAACATAAAATCTACTACATTCAATTGATCTAAGATGCAATAGCCAATACGCGCGTGATGTGTCCAAGATTAAACAACTGGGAACCAGATCAAACATCGTTCAATTTAATCGAAAGGGCAATGGACGAATTAATGAAACGTTTACCTTTTAGTATAAAAAATAGCCTAGCAACAACCGGTTCAAACGGTTTCTGTGAATTAAATTATGTTAAATTATTAACTAGCTGTAGGAACTACGTGACTTGATCCGCGCGACTTGTTTATTACTAGCCTAGGGCAAAGGGTTATAATTTTAACTATATTTTTTTTTATTCAATGACAAGATAGTCCATGACTGCGATCTCGCCTGATGGTAAGTGACGATGCAGTCTAAGATGGCAGCGGACTAACTTGGAAGGTATGGCAGTGTTCAGCCCATACCCCTTATCTGGGTACCCCTTTTGGTAGTCTACTAATTCAATGGCGTCACAATTGTTTTCCGATGATTTGCCACTGACACATCTAGCTTTGAATCTAGCTTAAATAAACGTTTTTAATATGTAGGTTTTTTTGAAACTCATTTCGGCAAACGCTTTTTAAGCTAATGGCAATACCGAGGTATCATTGAATTACAATCCAATTATAAGAAATCGAACGACCATTGTGAATTTAGTAGACTACGAAATTTTAGACCAATGATAAATGAATTGTAATTGTATTGTGGTTCAATGACAATAACATGTAAAATAGCAGACTTGGGGCCCTGTTTCTACACGCCATCGTACCGGAACGCTACATCGCTGGGCGGCACGTCACCGTCAAAGACGTGCCGCCAAGCGATTTAGCGTTCCGGCAGGTTGGCGTGTAGAAACCGATTAGGGGTATGAGTACACTGCCATACCCCTTCCAAGTTAACCCGCTACCATCTTAGACTGCATCGTTACTTACCGTCAGGTGCGATTGCAGTTATAGACTACCTTGTCATAAAAAAAAAAGTTTATATTGTCGTAAGGCGATTGCGATGAGATAGCAATAAGCAAGGAGCTATTTATTTATTTATTTATTTATTGATAAAATTACTCGTAGACGAAGTCACATTCGAACTTATTCGATACACTTTAAAAATATTTCCGTAGCCATGATTACGACTTGACGAATAAGTAACTAAGTTTAACCATCCGTGATGAACTTTTTGCGCCTTCCTCACGTATCTTATTACTCGTATATCTTCAGTGCGTCTCGCAACAGCCGCTGTATGAAAAACTTGTTAAATATGTCTGTTTAAATTATACTGATTTATTTAAAAAAAAAACTTAAATCTTTTTAAAAATCTAAAATAATATTCTTTTGATGTTCCCTACATTTTATAAATAGTCGTGTAAAAATATTTTATTATTATTTTTTTTTTATTCGATGACAACGATCTCACATGATGATAGAAACCGATTAAGGGTATTGGTTTAATACCCGTTCCAAGTTAGCCGGCTACCACCTTAGACTCATCGCCACTTACCATCAGGTGAAATCGCAGTCAAGGACTATCTTGTCATCGAATAAGAAGAAAAGTAATTGAAAGACAAATCAACAAACAAACACAGTTTCGTATTAATAATATTAATAAGAATTAGTAAAAACATAGTATAGGCGAAGTACGCTTCATGCCTAAGCTTTTGTCAATTTTTTGTTACACTTCCTTCGAAAACAACAATAGGTGTTATAAATAGCATAATTAATCTGAAGCATATTTGTTACGTCATCATCAACGTAAAAACGTTTAACACTTGAATCGTCGCATTCTATTTTGTTAATAGATTTCTTTCCAGGGAGTCGGTCTATCGGACCCAATTTAACAACGTGCGAGTAGTGCATTGTGTTGCCAAAACTTATTTATTTATTTAGTACCAGAAATCACGCTTCACATCACACTTATAAAGGCTAAAGTTCACGCCACAACAAATGAACCGATTTGGCTGCGGAATAGAGATAGCTAGGAATAACACATAGGCTACATTTTATTCCGGAAAATGAAAGAGTTCCCGCCGGAATTAAAGAATCTTAACCACGCGGACGAAGTCCCGGGCATCATATGGTATAAAAATAAACATAAAGATATCTAAAGGACGTGCAAAAGGACAGCTTAACCCTAAGGAAGAGATTTCTTACAGAAGCCCTCAAATATGAGAACAGTGAGATCATGCAGAGGTAGAGCTGTACTTTAAAGTTGTGATATTTTATAACTATATAAAATAATATCACAAAACTAGAGTAGATTCACTGAATATTCGAAAGCATTTTGTAAAAGTTAAATTCAATACTATATAATATAAACTTCAATTTTAAAATTAAAGCACTAGGTACGTTGGATCCAGTAGTGTTCGTTTAAGTGTTACTAAAAAAACAAGAAGACATCGAACCAATGCGTTGTCTTGTGAGTAAAAAATATTAACAAAAAAAGTGATGGATGTACTTGTTTCAAAAATTTCCATTATTGCTATTTGGCAGTTGCACTTAAATAAGTCTTGTTTACAATGAACTTGTTTTTTTCATAATCGCAGTGATGCATAGATAATAATACGAATCTTCAATCGTCAATGTTATGCTGTTATACATGTATTTTTTTATTTATATTTCATCATTTACAAAATATATAAGTATTACATAAAAAAATAAAGTAAGTATCAAATTATTATTATCGTTAACTACAATCCGATGGTGACAATGTGACAATTTACACGCCGCCATCTTGGCTTTTTCAAAATGTGTTAACTGACGTTATATATATATCAAAAAATTTAATGTTCCCGATTAGTTGAAGCTTGAAAACTATTATTATTTACATGTTTGTTGACGTCACATTTGGTTCATAACAATTTCGTGTATTGAAATTTTTTTTAATCTCGCGCATCATCTGAGTTTTTGTTTATATTTAGATAATTCTGCAATGTGGGTAAATAATAATTATTAACAAGTAATATACTTATATTAATAATATAGGTATTTTTTCAGACTATCTTATTGCCCTCGACTTCGTCCGCGTGGATTTAAGTCTGTGGATAGGAAAATTTGTTTTCCCGCCAAAAAATTAACCTTATAGATAGATCACTCTAAAGCCTGAAGAATTCCAATCAAAACGCTACCTTTCTAATAAATTACAATAAATTATTTATTGTTGTACTTAAATATAATCCGCCTTTTTACTTAATAGCAGATCAAAGCGATAACTATCAATTTTTCTCATCTTTCTGCACGTGTACTTAATTCTTAATTAAAATCCATTACTTTTGAGTTGTCTTGTTAGACTTCTAGAGTGCAGTATGCTATCATGTCTCTTACAGCATTGATAGCAGATATATTTTGAAAACAACAAACAACAAATAATATTATTTTCTTCAAATCAATGACGTAAGAGATAATATTATTATGAATAAAAACTCCCCAGGTGATTTAGGAAAAACCTGTATGATTTCGGTCTCCAAAAATTTATTTAGCCGTTTTTTGTAACGTCACGTCAATCTGTTCGCTACCTGGCAGTCAAGGACCCGAACCTTATATTAGTATAAAAAGAAGTGGAATCATAATAGCTCATCATATTGAACTAAGTTGTAGAACACTGAAGGTGAGTTGTTTTATAATAATATTTAAATAAAATAGAATATTTTAGTGATTAGCTCTGTAGTAGCAAAGGTACCTCACTTTTATGGAAGCTTTTTTCTTGAGAGATCTTTTCATTTCAATATTTGTTTTTGATATTTAGTATCACACCTAATAAAATGTTTTAATAAACTTTAGTGGTACCTTAAATACTTATATATTATATAAGTGCTTAATACCTATTAATTATTATTTAATTAAAGAGTGCCTCAATCTATATAATTAATATTATATTTTAATTATATTATTAGTACCTACATAATTGTGAGTTCTATTTTTGAATTGTTAGTGAACAGATATAATATCCTAGGTTTACCGTTTATCCCTATTTTTGATTAAATTTTCTTTCAAAACTATTAAATTATTAAATTTCAAGTTCAAATTCAACATTATTTATTTAATGTATGCCAACTTATAGCTCTTATGACTGTACCACCGGTTTAAGTTATTATTTAAGTTTCGTTAAAATCTGGATTACATTAACGGGCAATGAATTAAATGTTGTAAATAATTATATCTGTTGTGCATTATAAATTTTGACGAAGAACTTAGGTACTGATACTAATATTAACTGTATAAATATTTTTACTTAATAATATTCGTATAATTAATTTTTTATTTTATCATATTTTTAACCTCCTCTTAATTTTGTTACTGAAGTCTTTTACTTTTCGATAGCTTATTTGATGTGATGCTCAGGTACAATATCATCATCATCCTCAACCCAAATGGATCACTACTGAGCGATCCATTTGGGTTGATCACTAATGAATCCTGTCCATCACGCTCCAACCTGACCCAACGCGAACCGGAAGGGATAGATAGGGAAAATTATAAGCTACTCTGGCAACCCGCATATGCCCGGTAATCGGTTAAAATGAATGATAATAACGGTTTAAGTATTGCAGCGATGACCAAAGTTGGTAACTGGATCTTACTTTCATTTTTCAGCCTAAACCTGAAGCCATGAAATTCCTAGTGATCCTCGCCGTGGTAGCCTTTGTAGCTGCGCGTCCCGACGAAAAGCCAAAGTCAGACGTGTATGCAAAATTATCAAACTTCGACGCTGACCCGGTAGTCGAAAACATCCGTTTGCTGACCTCATGGGCGCTATGCTGGGAAGGGGAGACCAAGTGTACTGGGGAAGCCAGCGACATCAAGAGTGAGTTCCTTCTCATTACCTCTAACATTATTATACCTTACCCAGACGATTCACAAAAGATAAATAGATATATAATTTTTTTTATTATTATTATTCGATGACTACCTTCTAGGATAAAAAATAGCCTATATCACTCATCAAATTCCCAACTATATTCATGCAAAAAACAACGTCGATCCGCTACTGCGCGATTGAAGGACTAACCATCAAACAAACACTCGCATTTTTAATATTAAATTTGAATATCAAAGTTGGTTTAATTGTCAAAGAGCATTAGAGGATGGTGGCACGAAACTCTTTTTTATGCGGTGTCGCTTTTTTGCCGTTTATTCTCTCTCTCAACCTATTCTTTTTCTCCACAGCTGTGATGCCTGATGCTATGAGAACTAACTGCGGCGATTGTTCAGATTATCAAAAGGTCCAAGTTGCCAAGGTCATGAAAGCAATGAAGGAGAAAATCCCCGAACACTATGAAAAGTTGGACAAGAAATTCAATCCCGACGGCAAATACACCGAAGGCTTTAATGAATTCATCGAAAAATACAGTAAGGCATAAATACAAACTGTGCTTTTCGGCGCAGAGTAAAGAGCCCCTTCTTTATGCTGTGTTTTAGGAGACCTTCGTAGGTCTATACCAAAAAGTGAGCAAAGAACAACAAATGAGTTTTAATCTTATGGAAACTTGTGATACATAGTGATAATAAAACTTAATTTTCCACAACTGTCTTTATTATTGACCAAGAGCATCGAACTATAACGTCTAGAACGGTAGTTTCTAACAAACTTTAAAGCCTCAATAGCCCAACGGTTAAAGGTACGGACTGAAAACTAAATGGTTGCAGGTTCGAGCCCCACCCGTTGCACTATTGTCGTAGCCATTCCTAGCATAAGCTTTTCGCTTATTTGGAGCAGAGCGCGGCGTAAACTGAATTAGTATGTAATTACGTTTGGTACTTTTTTAAACAGCTACACAATAAAAGCTGTAACTTTTACTTCCTTAAAAGCCTAGAACGAGAACTTTAAAGTGAACTTCACTTAAAAGCAAAAAGAAATTTCATAAAACCGACTAAGAATGTCACATGGAGTAAACGAGAGTTGACCTATTTCCTTTAGAATGTTTGTAAACAAGCTGCTACCAATTCTGCCATAATAAAATGATATTTGTCTTGGAAGTTATGACCGTTCAAATATTTCTGTTTTAGCTCTTTTAATGAAACTTCTTACGAGCGTGATATAACAAAATCTATATTTGCAAAAGTAAAGGCGAAGAAGCATAGGATAAATGTTTAATATGTCTTTAGTTTGTTTAAAAAAATTGATTAGTTACGCAAAAAATAATCCTAAATCCACGCAACCTCGTAGGTGATTTCTTATGTGAATCAAACATAATATCGGCCGAGTTAAAAGCAGACAATAGAGTTTCATAAAGTACATTTGTTACCTAGATTTCATCGATAAATCGATACTTCATGCATCCCTAGTTTTACCATTAGCTGAGCGCTATCCTTTCGCATGCGTACGCACAGAGAGTTACACTTATAAGGATTTGAGGTACAAAAAATGCGAAAGCCTAATCGATGCGAAAGGCCGAACCGATGCTTACACAACTCCATACAAAATAGCAATTTTATATGGACAAAATGCGAATCGATGCGCATAGATATGATTGCAGCTTAAGGGAATATAACGGGGAACGGGCGGCAGCGTCCTCTGTGCTACTCACTTGGTCTGTCATGCTACTACTACTCTCTATTGCGATAACCTAGTATAAATATCAGGAACTTTTCAACTTGGTTCCGCCGTCACCATTTTACCATCGTAACGCGAGGCACAGAAAAGATCTGCATCCCTACGTAGTTGAAATCCCAAGAACGCGCACTAAGCGCTTTGCTTCTTCGTTCCTGATACGCACCGCTAGGATTTGGAATGCCCTTCCGGCTTCCGTTTTTCCCTCTAACTATAATTTGGGTACCTTCAAATCAAGAGTGAATAGGCATCTTCTAGGCATGCGCGTTCCATCTTAGGCCGCATTTTCACTTGCCATCAGGTGTGATCGCAGCCAAGCGCTAGTCTATACATTAAAAAAAAAAAAAAATAACCGACCCGTCTGCCCAGCGTGGTGGTTATGGGCAAACCCTACCTTTGGGAGAGGCCTTTAGTCCAGCATTGGACTATTATAGGCTATTGATGAATGTTGAGGCTAGTTGATGGTTTATCAACGTAGATTCATGACAGACATGCCAAAATCTGAGCTTTACCCAAGGATTTTTAAAAAGAAATTCATTAATCGGTTACTATAATTTTCTCATACAATTTTCAACGTTCATGACTTTTCTTCGATATAGAATAATATAATGCTGATAAGCAATAAAAATTCTTTTCAAAAAACCGACTTCAAACGCCACTACAAAGTATAAAAATAATTTTATTTTGTACACGTTTGTTGAAGTCGGGTGGCTTAAATAGAAACGATGAAACCGATACGCGATGCTCGCCCGATTTCAATAAGCGAGTCTCTTATATTATGTATGTGCGCGACGCTTACCATAAGGTAAGCGTTTCATCGTTTCTAGTTAAGCCCGCCCGACTTCAACAAACGTGTACAAAATAAAAATATTTTTTTGTAGCGGCGTTTGAAGTCTGTTTTTTTGAAAAGAATTTTGATTTTAAGGTTTTAAGTGTAGCTTGTTCCTGCTCTCTTTCTTCCCTTCCAACGCTACGTTACTAGTGTGGTCTATGAGTCTATACTTGTTACCTACAGTACTTATTAACAATACACAATTTCTAAGGTGCTAGGACCAGGAGCTCCATGATGTAGTCCATGCTTGGTACCAACAATATCAATTCGAAATCAACAGTTCCTAATTCCTCACAGCTTAGGTAGGCAGTACCCCTGCAGCATCAGTATTGAAGAGCTAGGACCTTGACCTCCATGATGCAGACTATGCTTGATACTAACAATATCAATTCGCAAGCAAAAGTTCCTAAGTCAAGTGGGCAGTACCCTGCAGCATCAGGATTGAGGAGCTACAACCTAGAACTCCATGATGTAGTCTATGCTTGGTATCAACAATATCAATTCGCAAGCGAAAGTTCCTAAGTCCTCATAGTTTAGGTAGGCAGTACCCTGCAGCATCAGGATTGAGGAGCTACAACCTACAACTCCATGATGTAGTCTATGCTTATTAAGTTATTACATACAATAACAATTCATAATCAGCAGTTCCTAAATCACTACAATTTAGGTGAGCAGTACCCTATAGCATCAGGATTGAGGAGTAAGACCTGGAGCTCTATGATCTAGTATATGCTTAGGCCAAACATACCAATTCGTAAACGACAGTTCCTAAATCCCTAATTTAGGGGGAAAGTACCCCTGCAGCATAAGGCTTGAGGAGTTGAAGGTAAAAAATTTTAGGGGACCATTTCGCGAGCTTCCTCTGTCGATTAAAGAAAATCGCGTGAATCGGTTAAGAAACAACGGAGTAATCGGTGGACATACATAGAAAAAAAAAAGATACCGGCCGAATTGATTACCTCCTCCTTTTTGGAAGTCGGTTATAAATCTCTCGGAACGAACAAGATTTAGGGTGGCTCTTCAGAATACGAACGCGATGCACAAGACAAGATCGCCGCGCCTGAAGACTTAGCGAAGATTCACTTACGCAGGCAAAATTGCTCTTATTTAATATCGCTTGAGATTAAGGTCAGTACAAAGTTAAGTTTAAAATAAAAAGAAAAAAAACAACATGTGAAAATGTTGAAGAAATTGAAAAAAATCAGGCCATCAGGACTGGTCATATTGGCCATATGGTCATCGCCAGGCTTGATTACGAGTATCCATACTAATATAAATGCGAAAGTGTGTTTGTTTGTTGGTTTGTCCTTCAATTACGTTGCAACAAAGCTACGGATAGATATGGTTTTTTGCATGGGTATAGTTGAGGACCTGGATTGTGACATAGGCTACTTTTTACCCCGGAAAATCTAAGAATTCTAATTTATTCTAATTCCGAATCTAAGAATTATCATAAAGCCTACCTATCTTGCATTAAAAAAATTGAATGGAGATATCAGTACTGTGGTAAATTAGGTTTACAAAATGTAACCTTTAAAAAAATATATAGATATAATATATAAGTTAACAATATTGAACAAAAAAAAATCAAAATTTATTTATTTCATGTAGGCCAACTTGTAGCTCTTATGACACGTCATAAATCTACCACCGGTTCGGAATGCAGATTCTGCTGAGAAGAGCCGGCAAGAAACTCAGCAGTTGCTCTTTTCAAAAAAATTTTACAATGGTTAACAAAGCTATGCTATGCACACAGTGTTTCCACAAAGAGGTTTCAGAAATGCACACCTACCACAACCTAACACATGCTAAGATGGGTAGACTCAAAGCAGACCCATTCCCGTTGGTGGCACCCGTTCACGAGCACGACGCATGATCCAGCCATTGCTTCGCTCAACCATATTTGAGGGAACGTAACAACCCGCACCACACGACGCCACCACAGAAATGTTTAAGAGAGCATGACATACTTAGGCTACCCATGTTAAGGCATCGAATTAAATACTAATATTAAGATACTCATTTTAAGACATGACTGAGAATTTAAGATTTATGCTTTCAAAACGCTCCCCTGTAAAATGTAAAATCGCACACAAGTCAGACAAATCAAAAAAGGTTTCCTAGACGAAAAGAAAACAGTTCGTTCAATTTCAGCGCATATTAGGAACCTTCGGTTTCGGTCAGAACTTGGGCCCATTTCGGATGGAGCCAAAGATGCCCAAAGGTGACCGAAGCTAAAGCCGAAGGTTCGGTCGGACACCAATCGGACGCTATCAAGAAGACGCAATAGTTGTAAGTAGGTAGAATACAAGGTTTTATACTGTGATTGCGAATCTGATAACGTCCCAACAAAAACAACAGCATTATGTTATTATAAGCATAAATTGTTAACTACCAACTTTAAATCAAACCGGCCAATTACGAGTCGGACTCGCACAGAAAGGGTTCCTTCGCATCCCATCACAATAGGTGATAACATTAAGGCGCTGTAACGGCGGTGGCGCCTGTCTCGGAGTCTTGGTTGCTATGGTGAAATTTCTCTTATCCGTCTGTCTTACTGTATGTCAGAGCACAAAATCAAGAGTTTTGCTCTCCTCACTACTCATAGTACTTCCAATATTCTTCATACAATTAATGTAGATCGAGAGAGAACGCGCAAGACAAACGCGATACAGATCCATCCTCTGTAACGTTTTGATCGACACTGACGCGGTGTAGTGGTGAAGTGGAAGAAACGTCTCGTAAAAAAAATAACCAGTCTTGAAAATGTCATATATTTTTTTACGTATAAAATAATTATGCTACAGTTTGTTGGATACTAAATTTTAAAATCCCTGTTTTTACCAGTTTCCTGAGTTGACAGCTCCTTAGTAAACATAATAATTACTAAACATTCAATAATAATTATTATAATAAAGCCAAATGGCCCAAAGCTGCAAATATCTAAAAAAGCTAAGTTTTACTTTATTTGAGTGGAGCTCAAATTGATGGAAATGGACGTAATAATATTATGTATAAAATAACGTTAAAAATACAATGTCCCGGATTTTTTGTTCCCCACTCAGGTTTAAATCTTGTATAATTTTTATTAGCAAGTAGGAAGCCCTTGAATACGTGCAACGCAAGACCCAGCGTAGAAGTCCATACAAGAGAGAGAGAGAGAGTTCAGCCCTGGATCTCTAT
This sequence comes from Hipparchia sbordonii, assembly GCA_038048805.1. NCBI lineage: Eukaryota > Metazoa > Arthropoda > Insecta > Lepidoptera > Nymphalidae > Hipparchia > Hipparchia sbordonii. The sequence continues at coordinate 5,587,433 of CM076113.1, forward strand.
CGCTTGATAAAGAAAGAGAAAATGAATTTTTACTATCTATTACCGTGATAGAGGCTATAGTTTTACGTATTTTGTGAAAATTTCAACGGGCTACTAATTAATAGGCTTTTTAATAGGGTTACCGTTTGGCATATTTTGGGAAGAGATCCATAAAAAGAGGATGTAGCTGTTTAATTGAGTGTAAGGTTTAAAGCATACTTCATTATATACCTAGTAAAAAACTTGTACAATAATTATGCACAGTGTTCTATAAATATAACACTGTTCTTATTGAATATTCAAGAACACTACCATTATATCTACGTAATATATTTATAAATAAATTTTATTAATTATACTTCGTATTTTTATAATTAGCGAATTTCCTTTTTATTAGATGTAAGGTGGTTTGCAAGCGTACGATCACTTCATATTTTATTTTTACTAATAATTTTCTTATATGTACTTTTTTCCACGAGAAGTGCAGCGATCATCGTAATAATCATAAAAGTACTTACAAGGTTTTCTTGCACAGTTAGTGTACTGCAATAAAAAAAATTTTGGATTTCACTTATATCTAGTTAGTACCGAGTCTACTTTCGATGCCCAACGAGGGCAAACATGCAGTTATAAGCTAAGCACCGCTTGCCTCCCCAACCAAACAAGAAAGCAAAGTTCCCAAGCAAGCAATGCCACGGGCCACCACCACTCACATGCACAACCACACAAGACTTATATTACTCTCGACGCACGTTTCGCCCCGACACCGGAGCATCCTAAGGAGATGTCCATTTACAATCCTCGCTTGGCTCGCGAGTTTGACGTGCAAAGGGTCAATGTAAGTTTCGTATGTAAAGTGCCTGTTTGAAACTCTGTATTTTATGTATTTTTTGTTCCCCTTCGGTGTGCATAATCTCGTACTGACGTACATGCATCCATACGAAACGTATTTACATTTATTCAACTCAAGGACTCTATTCTAAGCTTTGTATAAAAGATTGAGAACTAAAATTTCTAAACATATCAAAACAAGTGCAAAACGCGGAAGGTGGGTTTAACTATACATATTTCTTTTGTGATTTGCCCAGTAAGTTTAACTTTTGCCTACTTATTTTATATGGAAAAATTTTCCACCGAGAATTTTCATTAAAAAATTTTCAATTAGGAAAGAAATAATTGTTAATTATTAAACTATTTTATTTATTTATTTAGTCACATTCATGACTCGTTCATCATCTTAAAAATGACACTGACATGAAGCCCCGTCAGGGCATTGCAAGGGCTACATGCATTTGATAGATTTTTCCGAAATCCCTAGATAAATATATTATTATCGAAATTATTACAGGTTCATTGAGGAGTTCATTAATTTTACAACTTTGCACAAATTTTTCATGGAGTTAACCATGAAAGTTTTAGTATTCCTAGCCTTCGTTACCTTCGTCAGCGCTGTTCCCAACGACGATTACAGCCGCTACGACAACTTCGACATCGATGAAGTGATTAATAACCATCGTCTCTTGTTCACCCAAGTGAAATGCTTTCTTGGTATTGGGAAGTGCACCCGTCAGGGCTCTGATATCAAGAGTAAGTATATTTTCTATCCTACTACCAGAGGGTTCCGTAAATAATAATATTCCGTAATAGAATATAATGAAAAGAATAGATTTTTTTTATTCAAGTAAACTTTTACTAAGTGCTTTCGAATCGTCGTAAATCTGTTGTTGGGTACTTAACTGTTGTCAAAATGTATTTATATTTATTAATTACAATCGAAAATGTAACGTATAAGAATAATCCGTCAAAAAATTAATAAGTTATAAACTGTTTTACTGCGTCTCTATCCGTCTCTTTCTAAAACGAAATTTTATATAGAGAAGAGTGTAGAGCTTCTGAAATGTGACGTCATGCCGCAATAGCGCTTTCTTTTTCTAACAGGAAACTTTAAAGCTTCTATATTTTTGAGTCTAGCTGTTAAAATATTTAAAAAAAAATTAAATTGTGTTATAATATTAAAAACCTTTATTTTAAATAAATAATTAAAAATGTAGTACAAATACCCAATTGGCATTAATTAATTAAGTTAGCATTTTGTCTTAGATCAGTTTATTCTGTATAATAATAGAGTTAGAGCTGCGTGCGTGGATGCTAACGAAACTCCATAAAATAGTCCAAAGTCTAATTATTATTATTTTTTTTATTAAAAAAATAATTATATTTTATTAATTTTTTACTTAGCTTACTTTTGATATAACTTTTTGATTGATTCTTGAATTTTATTATTATTGTTTATTAAATTTTTGTACGCCATTTGTGGTGATACTAGCAGTTAATTATATTTCATAACATCCTTATTGTCTATGTGTGCAATTATGGAATTGAATGGTACTGGAATTTCAATTGCTTAAGCTTATCTTTCTTCACAGAAATGATTCCTGACGCTCTACAAAACAGCTGTAGTAAATGTTCAGAGAAACAGAAGATCCTTGTCGCCACCATGACCCAGGCAGTGATGCAGAAGATGCCTGAAGAGTGGAAGAAGTTGAACCAGCTCCACAACCCCGACGGGAAATATGACAAAAAAATCCAAGAGTTTGTCAAACAATACGCCAAAAAATCAAACTAAAGACAAAGATTAGCTACTAAAGACGATGAAACTTCTTTAAACCTTATTATACAAGATCTAACGGAAGGGGGGTGTCAACCCTGAATGAGGTGAATGTGCTCATGAAACTGAACAAGTTTCCCCAAGGAACATAGGTCGAAATATGAAAAAAATAATTTTTTGGACCTCCCTTACAAAATTCACGACCAGCTGATTGATTTACTATGGGAGGTCAAAATTTTTGATTTTTATGTTCTTTGGGGAAAGTTGTTCAGTTTCATGAGCACATTCACCTCCTTCAGGGTTGATACCTCCATTCCGTTACATGCTGTACATTGGTATTTTTATTTTTAAAACTCTTAAAAACAACTCACTAATAAAAATAGACGTTCGCAATAGGTTATTGGACGTCGTTATTTATTACTACCCTTCCATCTCAAGTTGGCCGCTACCTAACCTCGCGCTTCCCCGCACCGCACCTCAAGTCAGACCCGCTCAGTACAGTTAGAAAAGTACCGCTCGCAATTGTCACTACCAAAGTTTTGTTATTGTTACGTTTCGAATGTTTTTGGTTATTTATTTTTGTTTGGTTACTATTGTTAGCGTATCGTCTTCTACGATTATTAAAAAAAGGAATAGTTTTGCATAGCGTAGACTATTAATTACTTTAATTAATGACTTTTTCAAGCGGAAAAAATAAGAAATTAAAAATTAATCGAACCTTTTTTAGCATTGAAAAATGTGATTCAATTAAAACAGTAAAAAGAAACCCTTTCTGAGAAATGTGGGTCAAAATTCTTAAAGAAGGCAGTAATTAATACTACAAAGATACTACATTATTTATTTTTAATTTAAATGAAAATTTCGAGGAAAATGGAACTTAATGGATTAAAGTTTTTAAAACTCTCCTTTTTCTTCCTTTTTGGGACAAAGTAGGTTTTTCTATCAAAGGATGAAAAATGTGGAAGTGTGTTTGGTTGTTGGTTTATCCTTCAGTCACACAGAAATAGAGCAACGGATCGACAAGATTTTTTTGCATGGATATAGGTAGTCGAGGACCAGTAGGGCTAACATGCGCGCCACGAGAAATTTTTGTCTACACGTTTACTCGTAGTCTCTATGTGAATCTCTACAGAGATTCACGAGTAAAGTGTAGACAAAATATTCTCGTGGCGCGCATGTAAGCCACACAGGAGAGTATCGTAGGCTACTTTTATCCCGGTGAAATAAACGATTATCGTGGAACTTTAATAAACCTAACTCCACGTGGAAGTTATCACGTGGCAAAAGCTAGGGTAATCCTTACTTCCTTATTGGTTTGTCCTTCAATCACGCCGCAACAAAGCTACGGATCGACGTGATTATTTTCATGGACGTAGTTGATCTAGAGAGTGACATGACTGCTTTTTATCCCGGAAAATCAAAGAGTTCCCGCAGAATTTCAAAAACTAAATCCACGCCGACGAAGTCGCGGGCATCAGCTAGTAATGGTATAATATTATGGAATAATATGGAAGTAGGTACAGGAACGAAAACAACTTAATTCAATAATAACTGACATCCTTACATTAATTAGTATGATGTTATAATATCAGATGTATTTTTCCCAGGAACTACCCACGTTGAATTCGTACAAAAACATACAGAAAGAGAGATATTAATAGATACCTAATTAACTTAATTATATTTTGAGGACCGAAATAAAATTAGAATCGATTAATGAATAGGTAAACCATTGACTTTGAGATGCATGTATTTAAGGACTAGCAAACTTCCACTTGGAAATAAATATAACGAAATAGCTGAAGTTTTTTTATGATTTTCAGTCTTTTTGCGTTCCAACGCATCATCGAGCTTCCAAAAAGCGATAGAAAATCGCAAAAACGCCGATCGATGCTGCTAAAAGTTTGCCTCTGCCCTGGCCCTTATTAGAAAATAGATTTCTGTTAAAGGCATTACATCCAATTCAGCGAAAATATGATTCGAAATAGAAGCAACAAGATAATTTTCTTTTAGCCTTCCTACCTAATCTTGAGAATAATAATTCCCACTCAATACTAAAAATAGTTGTCCTTTGATTTTAGTTTCTTATAGCGCCTATAGCGCCGGATCGTGCGGGCCGGGAAAATATTAACGTGAAAATATAAGCCTAGACTTTTGCGTGAAAGTCTAAAAATACAAGCTAACCAAACATGTTTAGCAAAACATCGTCTCCTGCGACTTTATAATATAAACAACAGTGTTTTCGCCACCATATTGTTGGCGGTTCATTTTACGCAAAGTTTTCTGAAAAAGAATAGTCTAGATTTTAATTGTGTGAATTTGAACCTAAAGATTGCAGTAAACAATAAGGTGTAACTTATTTTGGTGTTTGTGCGTGCCTTATAAGGTTCGGTTTTGTAAGTAAAAAATGTAATAACTTAATTCATAATGCATAATATTAAATAGCTACTAAAATCAGTTATCAGTATCAATCATAAATTTTGATAAATTAGATTCTGGATATTAAAAACTAAACACAGCTGATTTGAACTTTGGTATCTTACATAATCTATTAGCGAGTCCAAATTCTGACGAATCCTACAAACTTCAATTTTTTATATTTTATTTAAGTGTTAACCTACACTATCCGAATTTTTTAATTACATATCAAAAATTCTGAGGCCGGCGGGATTCGAACCCACATCCCACACAAATCGCGCCCTGACCTTGTTGACCACTACGGTCAAGTTGAACCACACGTCATCCGCGAAATTCGTGATAGGTATATCATATATGTATCTACTTCTTCAATCAGTTTTTTAGCAACTGTTAGCGACATCTAGTAGTGACACATGACAATTGTTGATCTACTTTTCCAAGATCACAGTTAACCTGCTGAGGATCCTGTACTGGAACCCGGGCGGCATAAGAGGACACATCCGCGAGCTTACTACGCTCGCCCAGTCGCAGGATGTACATGTTATCCTCCTGGGCGAAACTAAGCTCGCGGAACACATCGAGCTCCGCATCCCGAACTTCTTCGTGTACCGTCGCGACGAAGTCTCTCCCCGGGGATACGCCTACAGAGGGACGGCGGCCCTGGTGCGGAGAGACATAGTACACGAAGAGGTAGAACACGCACCCTACATATCCCTGCGCACGCAGGGTGTGCGTGTTCACGCCGGTGAAACGGAGCTGGCGATCTATGCCGCCTACAAGCCCCCGAACACGACCTTCTGCAGCACTGATGTCCACACACTCCTCGAGTCACGAAGCCCTACACTAATCGTGGGTGATCTTAACGCGAAGCACCAAGCCTGGGGCTCGCGTATAGACACCGCGGTCGGGAGGGCACTACTCGAGGACAGCGAACGCCGCCGATACGGTATATTGGGTCCAGGAGCGCCGACCAATATACCGACCAACCGGAATTACCAGCCCGACGTTCTGGACATCGTGCTGCACCACCGGATTGACCACCCCATCAGTGTCGAGCCCCTATACGAGCTCGACACTGAACACCTGCCCATACTGGTCACGCTCAACCTCCAGCGCGACTTCACCATACCGCGTCCTCCCAGAACGAAGACCAACTGGGAGAAGTTCGCCGCCGCGCTGTCGGAGCTTGAGCTCGCAGGTCCCATCTCGACCCCAGTGGACGTTGACCGGGCCGCCATTACCATCACGGCGGCCATCCAACGTGCCAAGGAGGAGGCAACCACCATCTTGCCCCCCACTGGTCGACGTGACCTGCTTTCGAGCTCGCTCCGAGACATGCTGAGAAGAAAGCGCGCCCTCCGCAAACTATGGGCGCGCACTCGCTGTCCTATGGTCAAGCGTGACCTCAACCATCTTGCACAGGAAGTGAGGCAAGCACTCGGCGCCCGCGAAGATGATGACTGGGAGAAAACCATCGACGCGGCAGCCGAGTCCGAAACGACGCTGTACCACCTGTGCAAGAAACTCACCGGATCCGACTCACCCGTCTACCCTCTACTAGACAGCCAGGGTAGGCGAAGATACTCCGCCCAGGATCGAGCAGAGATCATGGCGGAGTATATGGAGACTCAGTTTACTCCCAACCCGGCCAACGACAATGCGTACAGGCACCACGAAGACATAGACCATCAAGTGCGGGAATTCCTGTCGGCCCAGACTCCTCAGCTCCGGGGAGGCGAGTTCATCTCCCCGTCTGAGCTGAGGAAGGCCGTCTTCCGACTCCCCAAACGGAAGGCGCCAGGCTACGACGGGATTCCGATCGCCGCACTACAGCAGCTGCCCCGAAGAGGTCTCGTAGCCCTCACGAGACTCTTCAACGGGGTACTCCGCACCGCACATTTCCCGGAGACCTGGAAGAGGGGGAAGGTTATTACCATCCCCAAACCGGGCAAGGATCGCCGCCAACCAGGAAGCTACCGCCCCATCACCTTACTGCCGCACATCGCCAAGCTGTTTGAGCGTCTATTGCTGCGAAGGCTTGCCCCGCATATCCATCTGCGGGACGAGCAGTTCGGCTTTCGCAGCAATCACTCCACGACGCTCCAGCTGGCGAGAGGACTCCACCACATCGCCAGCGAGAAGAACAGGGGGTACTGCACCGTCGGGGTCTTTCTCGATATCGAGAAGGCCTTCGATCGCGTGTGGCATACCGGACTCCTGGCGAAGCTCCTCTCGACCGACGTTCCACCAGCGATCGTGCGGCTGGTGGCATCATTCCTGGAAGGCAGATCCTTCCACGTCTCCGTGGAGGGCGCGGACTCCCAGCCGCGCCCCATACGTGCGGGTGTACCCCAAGGCAGCTGCCTATCTCCGTGCCTGTACGCATTGTACACCAACGACATCCCTACCCTCGCCGAACATCTGCGCGAGGGGGAGGAAGACGTGCTGTTGTCGCTCTACGCCGACGACAGCGCGTATCTCGCGTCGTCGTACCACCAAATCGTCGCCTGCAACAAGATGCAGCGCCTGCTGGACCTGCTTCCGGAGTGGCTGGACAAGTGGAGGATGGCCGTCAACGTGGGGAAGACGGCCGCCATCCTGTTCGGCATCCGGAAGCCTATACGTCAGCTCCGATTCCGAGGGCAGGACATAGAGTGGCAAACTTCGGTGTGCTACTTGGGGTGCCGCATCGACCTCAGCCTAAACCTGGTTCCCATGGTCAACCATGTTGTGAGCCGGGCCAAGGCGGCACGGTCGATGCTTCACCAAGTCTTCACCTCAAGCTTATCACCGAAGACCAAGCTCCTCATCTACGGAGCCTATGTCCGCTCCAGACTGACGTACGCGGCTCCCGCCTGGTATGCGCTCTGCTCGGCAACCCAGAGGAGCCGCCTACAGGTCCTCCAAAACAAGTGCCTCCGCCTGATCGTTGGAGCTCCGAGGTACGTGAGGAACGACGTCATCCATCGCGACCTCAAGACGCCCACCGTGGAGGAGTACGTCCGCACACTTGCGCGGCGCATGTTCGCGCGCGCCGACTGCGGACCGTACGAGCACCTCCACGGCATCGCCCCGCTAACCAGCCGACCTACGACCGGGCGTCCCGTACCTCGAGAGCTCCTGCGATCGCCAACACCGAGGAGGCACGCAGGCGACCCCAGCGACGAAGAAGACGACGCGAGAACCACCGGACCAGACACCGATTCCGCGCATGGCGGCGACTCACTCGCCCATAGCGCGGAACCCCATACCGGACGTGACATTGCTCTGCACGCGGCGGCGGACTATCCGCCCGCGGAGCAGAGCTCCCGGATTGACACCCGCTCCGCGCACGGCGGCGATTCACTCGCCCGTAGCGCGGAGCCCTCCACCGGACACGACATTGCTTCGCACGCGGCGGCGGTTCACCCGCCCGCGGTGCGGAGCACCCACGGACATGACGACCCACAGGCTCCTGGCCCACGCCAGTGAGCCTCGGCCATTCAAGGCCGAAATTAATCACCGGGGGAGTGTTCTCCCCCGCGCCCCGCCCGGGTAATGAGGCTAGGCCTCGAAGCCCGTCCCCCCTCAGGCCTTCGGCATGAGGAGACGACCCACCATCATCAAGATCCCATACTCCAAAGGAGCTCTTAACTTAACTTACTCGGTAGTATGTACATAATAATACATAAATGTTCAGATTGATTGAATAATTATTTATTCAATCAATCTGAACATATTATTATCGCATATTCGTCCTAATTAAATTATGGGGAACGTTAAAGCTGGCGTACAGAAATGTCGTCTTCGTCTTCGTCTTCGTTTCCTGGGAATCTTTTCCGCAAGTAGGCGTCGATTCGCCCGTTTTGCGTGGTTCCACTGGTGCAGCTCCCCGCCGGATCACTCCAGCCAGCCGAGCTCCCTCCAAAATCCGAGCAGGCCACCCAGGTCGGCGAGGACGTACAGAAATGTATAAGCCTTTACATAAAAGATTTAAACGGAAAATACCTATTTAAACATAAAAGGATCATTTAACGTCGAGATGATGGATCAGTTGAAAATTGCATACCTACTTACATTACAATGTTAAAGTTTAATTTTTAATATTCTTTTCATGTGAACTTTAGTACTTACCTATTTATTTATGTAAGTAATGTTTTATAAGTTTAATTACCTGTGTACTATATTTATGTGTATTATATTTTTCTTTGGCTCTATATATATACCTACCCATATTTTTTATACTAATAATAATTAGATAGGTAAGTTTCGATAAACTCCTTAAGAAACTTTCGCTTAGTATTTGGATCAAGGGCAGGATACAGAAGGCGGTACTCCTTGAGACGGCACGCATTGTGAGGAGGTTCCTCACTCTGGAGCCCTGACCACTGGCCGCTTGGGTCCTACCCCGTAGCAAGTGGGACCCATTCATTTATTTTTGATGATACTATAATAGTTATATAATGTATTTTTGTAAACATTTGTAAAGATAATATAATGTAAATGTGTGTGAAAATAAATGATAGATAATAATATTAGTTATTATTATTGGTCGAAACCTGTAATGTAGGTAGTAAAGTAAGCTTTACATGATCTAAACAACCATTTCGCCTCATTAATGAAGCAATCAAGTAAGATTTGTGAGTTCGGTTCGTTTACAAAAAGCCGGATCGATCGGCAGGGTGTGTACCTTCATCCATGAAATTATTAATTTACGGCCGGCAAATGTACTGTGCTTGCGTCATAATATGCAGATTTTATGACGCAATACTTTATTATAATTTTTAACCCTATAAAACCATTTTATGCGGAGCACTCATAAATATTCATCCGGCAAATCCAAGGGCTGCTTATTTCTCTAAACCAGATTTAACATGCTGCCAGTTTTTATGCGTTGTAAATGCGCCTTGACTCCTAAACCAGTTGAGGGACAAACAGTCCTAGAGAGCGATAAACGTCCTCTGACGCCCGCTGTGGGACTGTCTAAAAGTAATTGCATCAATGTGACGATCACAATCGCATTAAGTCTCATTATCCCAACGGTTAAAGGCGTGGACTGAAAACTAAAAGGTCGCAGATTCGACCCGTCGCGTTGCACTATTGTCGCACGCACACCTACACAAGGTTTTCGCTTATTTGGAGGGATGAGGAAAGTATTAGTTAACTTTAGCTATAAATATGGATTTTTAGTCCTTAACCTTAACCTTTGCTATCGACAGATTGTAGAAAGATTGAATAAAGGAATCGGATGTTAGAAAGTTCAGTGTCACTAAGTGGGTGATGAAGAGACGTGATATTATATTATGCCCGAAATATGCCGGTGTATGCATGGTATCAATACCAAAAAAAAGTTGCAAGCTCTAGAAAAGGTCTATCCATGGATATTTATTGACTGAAACGATGACCAAACAGACAAATCGCATAACAATACCTACTGGGCCAGTCCAAAGTTAAACTCTCCGAGTAGGAAAGTCTAGAAAAGTGGACTCATTTATCTACAGAAGTATAATTTTTGACTTATTATGTTACTTCTTACTTTATATTTTATAAAAGACTAGCAGCCCGTCCCGGCTTCGCTTTTGGTGGACATAAGATTATAAAAAAGACGTTTGGCACTCGGGGACTTCCGCGGTAAAGCTGTTGCATAGCATTTTTTATCAACGCCATCTAGCGGTAAGAGGGTCCGAGTCCGTGGGGTGTCAGGTTATTTTCGTTACGGAATTTCTGGATTCGGTCTCCACGCTCAAGGCCCGCGATAGAAGCTATGCAATAGCTTAAAAATATAGCCTATGTTACTCAGGGAGAATATAGCTTTCCAACGGTGAAAAAATTTTTGAAATCGGCACAGTAGTTTTTGAGTTTATTCATTACAAACATACAAAAATACAAATCTTTCCTCTTTATAATAGTAGTGTAGATGTAGATGTAGATAACTACCTATTCAAGTTAGTATGCGAAATATTTTCGAAAATATGGTCCATTTCCCATTTGAATTCCTAACTCGTAAGTATATAATATATGCAACAGGCATTAATTTGGATAAAAATTTATTTTATTTCAATTAGGCTATTTAGGTAATTATAGTGTTATGCTATAAGATAATTTGATCAAAATGCCTCTCAGTGATAGGTAAGTTAATAATAGGTCTTGGTATCTACTCTAGATATTAATTAACATCTTAATTGCGATAATGAGCTCCTCAAGTGCTATATTCCTAATATATCGACCGTTCCGTAGAACAAAGTCTGATCTGCTAAATTCACAACTTGGAATTTGAGCCTTAAAAGTCACCTCTGCAAGGCTCAAATCTCAAGTTATGAATTTAGCAGATGAGACTTTATTCTACGGAAGGGTCGATATGTACCTATCTCACACATCGTGTGGTTAATAAAGCCGAAAGTCGACGCTTCATCCAGGTTCAACGTCTTCTAAACTAAAATCCGAAAAGTCGCTCAACCTAACAATCTTCCTTATATCTTACTAATATTCTTAAATCCAACTAATATTATATCCTACTAATATTATAATTGCGAAAGTTTGGATGTATGGATGGACAGATGTTTTGTTACTCAATCACGCTACAACGACTCAACCGATTTACTTAGCTGTTTGGCACACAGATAGATTATAGTCTGGAATAACACATAGGCTACTTTTTATGTTATATAGATGACAAACACGTATTAAAAAATCTTAAATTAATAATGTTTCTATAACAATGAGTGCACGAGTACTTCTTGCTTCTCGAACAAACCATTTTAGGTAGGTACTTAAGTACTGTACTTACACTGTATTGGATCCTCCTTTTGAATGTTAAAAAGCTCGTAGAAACACCCATAAGATTTTATTACTGCTTGTTCCTGATACTGAACTGGGAGTTACCCGTTTCCTCAAAGCATTTCGAATCCTTACTGACTACTTCAGGTAGGTACTACTATTTTGAAAGTTCAATCGTTATAATACTTTATTCCTTTGCTTTCTTCTCTTTAACTAGTCTATAAAATACTGTGTATAAAATATGTATACAGTTTGTAATTTTGAAATTGAACAGAAAGGCAAAACTATTCAAAATAGTAAAAAATCTGAAGAACTATAGCGACCATTCTAGAGAAATAAAAATCTGCATTGAAGGAACAATAGGTAATATTTTAGGGTTGCGTAGCGAATTCGTTAAAAAACTGCTTTCTTAGCTGCTGCGTAGTTCAGTAAATAACTGTATACTAATACTATCGACTTATTTGGATAAGTTCCCTAATAAAAAATAATAGCAAATACGTTTTTATATCCATAGCACAAATACCTTTTCTATTCTATTAGTAGAATAGAAAAAACTTTAAATTACACTTTTGTGTAAGGTACTGGGCAGTCAGTTTAATCAAGTGAACAATTTGTTACTTATATATAAGTTTTCTTCTAAGGTTCGGAAAACTTAGTGCGGGTAAGTTACACTCGTATTGGTCGATTTTTTATTAGGTATGTCCTAGAAAAATTAAAATCTATTTCCATTTTAATTTCAGAAAAATTAGAATCTAAATAATGAATAAATATAAAGTAAACTAAAACTTAAACAAACGGCCATACCATATATACCAAAAATATAATATTATGTGTCCTCGAGGCGATGGGCTTATTTCCTGTATGAATATTTACAAACGTTTTACAGCAGTCAAGTGAGGGTAAAAACCGGCCAAGTGCGAGTCGGACACGCATACGACGAGTTCTATACCATCGTAAAAGATTTAACACGAGCTATTATTAAGATCGTGCAAAAACATTTTTTTTTGTATGGAGACCCTTTTTAATTTCGTTTTTTTTTTATTTGCTGTTATATTCGACCATTTAGCCAGGACTTGGCAAGCGCACGCATTCCCCTCTGCCGAAGTACATGTACAAACGTACGTGTCAGCTTGTAAGTGTGACAGCTTTTGAGTTAGTGTGCGTTCATAGAGACATTAAGTTTTTTACAAGAGTGTGGTGGAAGTGAGTAAATGTGTGCTGTACCTACCGTGATTACCTCACCTCCCGCAGAAAGTGGCAGAATATATTCAGTACTAAATCTGCGTAAAGGCTCGTCCCGGCTGAATGATCGAAGGCTGTTATAGCGGTAATAGCTGAAAATATCAAGTATTACGATTCATGAGATACAGCCGCTGACAGACGGACCGACAGAGGAGGCTGTATGCAATAGAATCCCTTTGGCAGTATTTGGGTACGGACGGAATCCTAAAAATGATAAAATAACATGTTACGCCATAAAATTTACATATCGCTACGACACAAGAACACTTGCTTTGTGGGATGTAGTAAATTAATAATTTCATGGTTGACAGTTTCCGACCCTTCAGGGTTGAATTTTGCTGAAAAAATCCTACAAACCATATGTATATTTCTTACAATTCACGGGCGCGTGAGCTTTACTTGTGGTTACATCGTGTACTTGCACATTGCATAATGTGCATGTAAAGCTCACGCGTGCATGTCTGTCAGGAGCCTAAGTGGGAGCGGTCAGGCGCGAGCAAGCTCTCACAAGAACTATGTTATACGCTTTGCTCGTGAACGGGTGCCGCCAACGGGAATGGGTCTGCTTTGTGTCTACCCATGTTAACATGTGTTAGGTTGTGGTAGATGTGCATTTTTGAAATTTCTGTATGGAAACATTGTGTGCATAGCCTAGTTTCTTTAACAATTGTAAAAAAAAAGAGCAACTGCTGAGTTCCTTGCCGGCTCTTCTCAGCAGAATCTGCATTCCGAACCGGTGGTAGAATTGTCACCTTTCATAAGAGCTACAAGTTGGCCTACATGAAATAAATAAATTTTGATTTAGATTTTTTTTTTTTTTGATTTTGGAAAGCACACAAAAATTTATCTATCCTGTGGGCATAGCCCAAACAATTTTTTACAAAAGCAAGTGAGTTTGACTGTTGACCCGCACTTCCTTACACTCCTAAGAAAAAGAATTAATAGTGGATGGTCCAAGTGGCGACCCCACACTGGAAAGCACAGTGTTTGAAGAGCACTAGGTGGACCGAAGACATCTAAGACGAGTCGCAGCAAGCCGCTGGATACAGGCGGCGCAAGAACAAGACATGTAGAAGTCTGTGCGAGAGACCTACGTCCAGCTGTTGACGTCTATCAGTTGATACATAAAAAAAATAACGGCTAATATTTCACTTCACTCTAGGAAATGTTAGGAGATGGTAATTAGATAGATTAGATTAGATACTTACTTAGGCGTTGCGCAAACGTGGACACTCTTGTGTCTTGTATCCGATACAAGTCAAATTTGAATATTTCAGGCTGAAATCGATGGCTGAAATCTATAGACCGCACACTCACTCTGCTCAGACTCAAGACAGAGTTAAAACGAGACAGATTTATGTCAGAGCATTTTTGACGACCTCCCTGGCGCAGTGGTGAGCGCTGTGGTCTTATAACTGAGAGGTCTCGGGTTCGATTCCCGGCGGAGGCAATTAAGGAATTTATAATTTCTAAATTGTCCCTGGTCTGGTCTGCTGGGAGGCTTTGGCCGTGGCTAGTTACCACCCTACCGTCAAAGACGTGTCGCCAAGCGATTTAGCGTTCCGGCACGGTGGCGTGTAGAAACCGATTAGGGGTATGGGTTGAGTTTACACTGGTATATCCCTTCCAAGTTAGCCCGATACCATCTTAGACTGCATCGTCACTTACCATCAGGTGAGATCGCAGTCAAGGGCTACCTTATCATCGAATAAAATAAAAAAAAGCATATTTGTGTCTCGTTTTAACTCTATCTTAAGTCTAGGCTAGGCCAGAGCACGCTCTATAGATCTCAGCATTAGAGTAGGTAGGTAGGTGTTGTTGTTGTTTGCGGCTGCGGCCATAGTAGATTTCCTAATAGCCCAATTTACCACCCACAATATGCCCTTCAAAATAGTTTCAACGTCTTCCTTGTAGATAACGACTTTACTTTGGATAACTAATGAATTAAGTAAAACAATTATAACGAACTCGTTAGTTAATTCTGACTAAGGGCTTTCGTCCATAGCTGTCGTCATTATCTAAAAATAAAAAATCAAATGTGAGTCGAATTCGCATACGAAGGGTTCCGTATCAAAAAACACCGGGGAAAAAACACGTTTCTTGTAGGGGCTACCCTTTAATTTTTAATTTATTTTTATTATCATTATTTTTTGTTATAGAGACAACAGAAATACACATTCTCTGAAAATTTCAACTGTCTACCTATTACGGTCGTGAGATACCTGCTGATAGACAGTCTTACGGACGGACGAACAAACAGCGGAGGCTTAGTAATGGGGTTCCGTTGGTTACCTTTCGGGTACGGAACCCTAAAAATGACAGATACAGTGTCACGATCGCAAACACCTGTGATTGGCCGGAACTCTCTCGTTACTGACTCAAACACATTGTTGTAGCAAGATACCCAAAGATAATAAATTCACCTGTGATTGGCTGGAACTCTCTCCTTACTGACTCAAACACATTGTTGTAGCAAGACACCCATAAATTCAGCAAATCAAGCCAGGAAATGGAAAAGGAAGCGTTTTAGGATAGCAAGCGTTTAAGATTGTAGCAATGTTCCAAGCAGCTTTTCCGCAAGAAGACAGTCTTCGTCCGAAATAATCTGTTTTCTAGATGACGACAATAGTGGACAAACGCCCTAAAGCCTAACGATACCCTGTCTCGGAAATAGCAAACTCAATGCTGATTAAATATAAAACAATACAATTGAAAGTTTTGTTTATATTTGGAATCGTTCCGGGAATACTGAAAGTAAAAACTGTTACCAATATTTTGACATTTTAATTATTGTGTTTTCCTAACAACAGCTACTCAACCTTTACAACAAAACATACTTTTTATAATACTATGAGGACAGCATGGTATCACAAACATCTGCATCCTATACTTTACTATATAAGAGCACTTTTATTTAAGTTCGTTAGTAGATATTTTAGTTATAGATAGGTTAAATAGTTTATTAAGTACAGCTACGACGCAGAATTCCGTGGCGCCAGCCGAATCAGGGTCGTGGCTGAAATTCAGCGCTGTATGCTCTTGTGCACGTACAAAGCATACAGCATTTTGCTGAGTTGGGACCTTTTTGCCGGTTGGTTCCACACATGACTTAGTTGTTCCGGCGCTTCTTCTATTTGACGCCTTTTGTCTTTAATGCTTAAGTGGTGGAGGCGCCGGGACAATCTAATCTGGTGATGTATGTCACAATTTATAAAATAAACGTTTCTTTCTTTCTTTCTATACAAAAAATACAATTTAAGTTTATAGCGTAATAATTTCCGAAAAATTCGTCCCTCGGAACCGTCGCAGTAACCCCATTACATATTTTAGCGTCATCAACTTAGAGATCCCACTTACAAGGAAATTCTGAGTATCCTCGTAAGGTTTTCGCATTGTATAGCTCAAAATTATTAAGATGTTTGTATATTTTCATATCTTTAATAATAATTTAGCAGCATTTTCTTCCCCATCCTAATCTTATCACACTAATATTATCAAGGCGAAAGTTTGTGCGCGCGCGCGTGTGTGTGTGTGTGTGCATGTTTGTTACTTCTTCACGCCACAATAAATGAATCGATTTGGCTAGAATTTGGAATGGAGATAGCCACACACCTAGGATTAACACATAAGCTACAATTTATCCCCAGAAAATTAAAGAGTTCCCTAGGGTAGCGAAAAACTTTAACTTTGTCCGCGTGGATTAAGGTTTCTTAATTCCCGCGAGAAATCTTTAAACTTCTGGGATAAAATGTAGAGGGCTTGAAGAAGTAACAAACATACATCCATACACACACATACAAACATTTGCGTTTATAATAATAGTGTGATAGTATGACTGCTCTGAGTTATTAAGTAGTTACTCCTACTTCGTACTATATGGATTCTTCTGACTAAACAATAGGTTCTTCACAGCAGGTTCTTCTATACATCTCCCCTTTTCTACTTTGATAACAAAAAGAGTTAATGTACATTCCAAAAAATAGGCCACCGTAAGAGGAAATCGTTTCTCCGTAACAATTTGTATGTTAAAGATAATGAGCGATATCAAAATTGAAGTGGAGGCGCGTTCCACGAGCACGGGATAAAACGCCGATAACGAGCGCGTTTATCGCGATATCGAGCAAAGTGGTGAATAATTGCAATATTTTCAATATATTTACGGCGTATCGTTTACGATACTATATAAATCATCGAGCTACAAAACTGTTAATATTTATAACATGTGTTATATTAACTTTTTTTTAAGCTATTGCATAGCTTCTATCGCGGGCCTTGAGCGTGGAGACCGAATCCAGAAATTCCGTAACGAAAATAACCTGACACGGGACTCCTCTCACCGCTAGATGGTGTTGATAAAAAATGCTATGCAATAGCTTTACCGCGGCAGTCCCCGAGTGCCACACGTCTTTTTTTTTAATTGAAGAATATTAGCCAAGCTGAACTAATACGTATATAAGCCCCCAAAATAAGTGAAAAGCTTGTGCTAGGAGTGGGTACGACGATAGTGCAACGGGTGAAGCTCAACCTGCGACCTTTCAGTTTTCAGTCCGCACCTTTACCGTTGGGCTATTGAGGCTTTAAACTTGATGATTCATGATTTTTTATGTGTATAGCGCGCAAACGAGTAGGCGGGTCACATCGTGTTAAGTGATTACCGCCGTCTCAACATATTTTGGAACACCAGAAGCACCACCAGCAGTTTTCAGGACCGACTTTTCAGGATTTTTTTTGTCCGCCTCTTGAATAATCCCATGCTGTAGTTAAAAGAACACGGTCGCAGGAAGTGGGTTCCATAGTTTGGTAGTAATTAATTATCATTCATGCCATCACGGTACAATTAACGTAAAGTATAACGTATATATATTGTGATTTTCATAAAATTAGGACTCTACATCGTGATTTTTTATAAATACAAAATCCGAAACACGTACAAAACATTTTCAGTCAAAGAATATGTTTTTCTTTCACAGTCAAAAAAGCTTCAAATTTTTTTTAATGTTCTACAAAACAAGTATAGAAAATTTTGGACCGAACCATACGTAATTAGACCTTTGGCTTTGTTAAATTTCTAACTTCAACCAAATTCTAAAATCGATAGCAATTATTAATATACAATTTTTTCCCAACATAATGTCCTTTGTACCTAACAAACAAGTAACAAGCTTTAGAATTACAAGAGCCATATCATAAGCAAATTTCATGTCACAAGAAAAAATGTACACGAGCAGCCACTCTTATTTGCTTTGGCATTTCTTTTGAACTTTTCTCAGAGCACGTTCCGTTCTTGTTCCCCTTACGTGTTCTGTTGACATCAGAAAGGGACAAACAATGTAGTAATTGACGCGAAGATCAGTCTGACTTTATAGTACAGTGGATGTTTGAAGTGGAGGTTTTGAGCGTGACTGAAGAGGGTCGGTCGTCAACGTCTTAGAGGGTTCTTAGCTGTGGTCGCCTTGAGCGTTATTGAAGATCAGGTATATATGGAGAAATACCTAGCTATAATAGACATCTTATTTTCAGAATCATGTATTATAACATTATCAAAAATAATAAAATGAATGGGTTCCACTTGCTGTGGGGTAGGACCCAAGCGGCCAGTGGTCAGGGCTCCAGAGTGAGGAACCTCCTCACAATGCGTGCCGTCTCAAGGAGTACCGCCTTCTGTATCCTACCCTTGATCCAAGTACTAAGCGAAAGTTTCTGATCGAAACTTTTCGCTATAGGACCATTGTCTGAAACGGCAATCGGATCTACAATCGATGAATCAACATTTCACATGGCGGTAATCATAATTTAAAACAGTAGATCACGGGCAGTCGTATATCTATATGACCTATTTTTATTTCTCCAAGTCTTCTCACTGGAGATGGTAAGTAGTTATGTTGAGAAGTTAATATAAAAATCGTGCGTGCACAAACACCGATACACTCTCTATTCCCTCACTCTCATAGTCCGACAGAAACGGAGAGAGATAAGGTGCAGGACCGACGGCTTTGCATGCTCTCCGAGGCACGGAGGTGACTCACTGCCAACTTCCTAATTTCGCTTTTGTATTGAGGTTTATTTCTGAACAGAAAATCCAATACATTCCTTGTTCCAACCAGGGAATTGAACCCGGAACCTTATCATCCGCCGTTGAAATTGGTAACCAAGACCAAAGAGGCAGTTACGAGAATAATAAATGAATATAGGCGTATCTTTGAGTATATAACCAACACGCGAATTGTTCAAGTGCAATTCAACCACTTCATTAAATTCACGTCATTACTATTAAATTCAGGTTGGCCACGTGACATCGTTGCAATCCAATCAGTTCACGCCTCACCTCACTTCGTGTTTATTCTACAGCCACATGTACGATATTTGTAGCATTATTATCGAAAATTATATTGCATGATTTTCGCATAATATTGATAATAATATCTATTAATCAATGTATACAAACACATTTATTTAATACGGGGGTTTTCCCGCGGCTTCGCTTACGTAAGTTCAATTTTTCAAACTCCAATTTTACCCCCTTTTAATTTTCAAAAATTCTTTCTTAGCGGACGCCTACGTTATAACCTATTAATTATCTGTATGCCAAATTCCAGTCCGATCCGTCCAGCAGTTAGAGCTGTGCATTGATATCAGTCAGTCAGTCAACTTTTCCTTTTATATATTGTATTTAGATTATTGTATAGAATATTTTTATTTTCTACTGACTTTTATTTTAGCTTTTGACTGGGACATCGTCCGTGTGAAGTTAGGTTTAAAAAAACCGCGGGAACCCTATGTTTTGGCCGTAGGTATAAAAGGTACTATGTCACTCTCCACATCCTCAACTATACCCGTCAATCAATGTAAAAAATCCTTTGCTGTGTGATCGAAATTGACTATTCCAGTATAACAGGTATTCTGTGGTATAACCAACCAACACCATGTTAAGACAGTGAAAAACTTTTGAAGAGCTAATTAAAACCGGGGCTCTATAACAGGCAAATTTTTCGTTATTATTCTCTCCGCAAAGCACTCCTTTAGCAAATTAATAAACTTCTCCGGCGAAATTTAACCTTTTTGTTGAGAAATGCTGATAGAATTATGAAATAAAAGGAGTCGCATTTGTATTCAATTGAAGGTAAAAAAACATATTTCTTCGTGATTTCTTCAATGCAAATTATAGCTCATCAAATTACCATTTGTTTATTGAGTCTGTTATACGAAGATTCAGAATCTTTATGAGTTTTTAAATTTTCTCCGTCCGTCGCCAAGTTCATTTGACGTTTTGACAGATTGCTAATACCTATAAAAACTGTCAAAAATGTCAACAACAGTGTAAGGAAATTATAAATGGATGCAGTTACGCACACAGATTATGAGATTAATTACCTATTTGGTTACGCAATAATGATTAAACCCACACAACTTATCAATTTAAAAGTTAATTTTGTTCTTTTACATTATGTATGTATTTAATTTGACAAAGGTTCTGGGTTAAATCATTATTGCTTAAATGCGTCCAAATAAGCCTTTATTTTTTACCCCTGACAAAAAAGGTGTTATAAGTTTGATGTATGTATCTGAGATGTGTGTATATGCACAGAGCATGTATATTTTTGAGCTGTCGGTTTTCGTAAAAAATAATATACTTACACCTTTATAAACAGGCTAAAGATAGATCTGTTGGAAATGTAAGGAATCTAAAATATTAGTTTTACAATTTACATACACTTGCAAAAATGGCTGCTTACTTATTTAAAAAGCTGTTGTGCAATGTGCATAAAAATCTTTAATTTATTACCAACAGAAATGCAGATGTTGAATACTGATGAAGTCGTTTTTCATCAAATTACGAGAAAACGCTTCTAAGAATACTTTGAAGTACAACTACGAGTAGGTATATTATAAACATTATTCAGACTTATTAAAGCTTGTTGAATTAATCAAATTAACTACTCGTTGATTGTTCAGCGACCCAAAGAAGATAGATTACCAGTAATCCAGATCACTTCAACTCACCAAATGTATAACGATAACGTCAGGCTAAAATGGATCTTAAAATAATCACAATAAAGGCGTGCCTTCATTTCAATAATTAGTTCGTAAATTGTCCACTTGGGGCGCTGGCTGTAGTAACTTAAGTGTTAATACAAAACAGTTAAGACTTGTTTTGTTTCGAAGTAATAATGTTTCTACTTTCGACACTTGAAATTCATCAGTGTTGTCAAGGGTCCTTCTTTCTAGCGATTGTCTCGGCTTACCTTCCACTTTGCACGGTCATCCGTCCTCCTTTTAAAGACCACGTTTACATAAACTTAAATAGAAATCGTAAAAATAAATATAAACTCAAACCCAGCAAGCAAATAATGACTCTTTCTGTGAAAGGGGACACTATTGTAAAATTTTAAAAAGACCACATTTACATTGATGGATGCATCTGCTTGGACAACAAACAATTGTTTTGTCGTTCGGCCTTGGTTATAGAAACTACAATAAAACGACGTAACCCCATTGAGTTTGGGCTCTTTTGATTCATCTTAACAAGTATTGTTCCTGATATTCCTAGTCTGATGATGAAGTTCGAAGGTGGGTATAGAAATTCTTTAATGAAACGACGTATAACGACGTACTCCATCCAGTTTTGGCTCGTTTGATTCGTCTTGACAAGTTCATATCCAATGACATAACTCGTATTAGCTGACTACGATTACTTTCTTGATCAATTTAATTAAAAATAAACATAATGTTAGGAATGATATTGAGCTTCAAATGAAAAAAAACTATGATATATTTCAAATAGCCTTTATTCATAAAAATCTTTTAAGAGTTACAGAACAAGTACATAATATTATTATATAACTTACGACTAGAATACGGACCAGAATAAACATTCAATTAATAAGTACTTATTTAGAAGGGTGCACAATGATTAATCATTTTTTAATACTAGCGACCCGCACATACTTCGTAGGTACGATATACGAATGTTACTTCGGATTATTTTCAAGGCATGGTAACCTTGAGCTGATGATGCAGTATTAAGTAATCTGTTTCTGTGGGTACCCAACGCCTCAGTTACTTACAGCAGCTATAGCGTGTTTGGGCTCATTGGAATTATAGTCTCATTGTCTAGGTGTAAGATGGATGATGATCAAAGATCTGATGATGGAGGAGAAAACTGGGTAACAGGATGTCAGGTATACACGCTGAAATTTTGTTGGTTGTTTTCCCGCAGGGAAATGATTCTGTCTTGGTAGTACAACTCATTTATTAGCATTTATTAAATAAAAATCTATTAAAATAAAAAAATAGCTGATTTGCAACAATGAAAAATAAAACTCGAAAGCGATCTAGACCTCGCGCGTGCAAGTCACTAAGCGCGAAAGCTTATTTTGCTTTGAACATTTTATGAATAGCTTCTTCGACAGCGCGTGCAACTCTATTAGTAGATAACTACGTTATGTCTAGTGAATTACTATTTTTTCTCAAAATAAAAACATTTTATGTTATATTAAGTTTATCTCTTCAAGGCTTAACTACATATTTCGATAAGGCCAAATCGTTTTGCTGTGGAAAAACAACCATTAAAATTTCACGCTGTATGTATATCGTAGGTACATAATCCAGCCATACATCCATTAATGATGTCGAGGCTGTTTTAAAATTTCAATTGAAACTTGTTAACATAGGCAACATCCCTATTATAATAGCAAATATTCCTGTTACAGATTACAAAATACGCAATAAATAGACACAATTTAACTAAAGGGGCTAAAGATAACCGCAACCAAAATATGTACGGAGTTAAATGAGGTTAAAACATCAGTGCACCTACATTTACAAAATGTAATAATAATGTTACTGCTAAATGTGGTTGGTTATCTTTGGCTGTTTCAGCAAATAAACAATACAGAGTTCAGAATTTAAATTTCCATAACAAAATAATTTATTTTGCTATCATAAATCATAAACCCCCAACACAAGCTGAGTGACTGACCTTTTGTTAGCGTTGCACTGCTGTACAAAGTAACAATATCATTAGTTATTGTTAAAAACACAGCAATGAATTATGATAGGTATTAACCTATCATATCATAATTCATAGCTGTGTTTTTAAATTTTGATTAATTTTGTATCTACTTTTGTGTCAGCTGCCAATAAAGATTTTTCTGATTCTGAAACTGATCTACTCGTAAACCTATGGCATAAATAATGTTCAAGTAGACGAGTTATTTTGGCTATAAGCAAGCCTCTTAAATAACTTATTAATTGCGTAATATGTACACTATATACATAACACGGGTGAATCTCTCGATTTCAATAACCCACTGTGATTGAAAACAAGAGATAACATCCATAATCCTCGACTTCATAAAACTTGAAAATATGATTTATCGTCTATCATTACAGTTTATCGAGCTTTACATTATACAGATTATTACAATAAGATTGATGCACTTTAAAGTTTATCATAATATCATGCACAAATAGGTGCTACTATACAGGACTAACAGTTGCGGAAACCTTTTCACTTTGGAGTTTGGACACAAAAACCTCCTGGATAAATTATGTTAGTAGTTTTAGCCCGACTCACTTGCTCTTGATTCTCCAGAAAAGGGATGGACGAAAGTCATATTGGAAGTTTACAGTCGTATTGGAAGAGGATCGCCTCCACTATTAATACCCGCTGACTTCAATTTCAAGTGGGACAACTAAATCGCAGAAAATACTAATAAGCATATAGTAGGTATACTTCATCTAAATGCGTTTCCAAAATCCCCAAAAAATTGCTCATGACCACTGGCTTAACTCATTTTTGACAGATTTATTAAAGGAAGAAGATAGATATTAGAACTTTTGATTTACTGCTCTTACTTTGCTTTAAATAATTTATTTCCAAGTAGTTCTATAATAAGTTATGGATTTTATAACTTTTCTGTCGACACTCCTAACTGGATGCTGCGACCGTTATCTCGTCGTTTGGATATCTGCCAGGAAAGAAAATCTTCAGGTTTAGTCTCTTGTTCGTAGTTTCATTAATTAAAAGTCTTGGCCGCAGCGCCAAAGGGAATTTCAATTGTTCGGATTACTTAGTAGGTAGTTAGGTAGCTAGGTACCTTAGCTTCGAACTAAAATTAATTTTCACCCTCTCTCTTTGACGACCTCCCTGGCGCAGTGGTAAGCGCTGTGGTCTTATAATTGGGAGGTCTCGGTTATAATATAAACGTAAAAATTCTTTTTAAAAACCGACTTCAAACGTCACTACAAAATATATCAATTTGTGCTTATAACAGGCCTATAAAATTTAAAGAGTTCCCTTGATTTCTCCAGGATCTCATCATCAGATCCTGACTTGATGACAATGGGACTATGTGGGAAGTATAGGGCAAACAAAAAAGGAATTTTGAGAACCTCCTCCTTTTTTGGAAGTCGGTTAAAAATAGGTTTGCCAGCAAAATCTAAATTCAAAATCCAGACCCTTTATCTTTATACTAGTCTAAATTTTTTTGTCGACATAACCTTTTCCTCCTCTATGTTATATTCCTCTTGGGAGTGACAGGAACCAAATTCCAAACATAGTAGCACCTAGGGACTTCAAAGGAGTCTAGAATTACCTACACAATTTATCTGGATCACTCTTACCTTTCAGCCACATGATTGGAAGAATTCTCTGAGGTAAAGCCATATGGAAAAAAACCGTCAACAAAAAAGGATGTTCGCTAAGAATTTTACCAATTTTTGACCTTTTTTACGAAACAAGCGCCTTAGGACTATTTGGTTGAAATACTTGCGGGATCTATCAATGTTTTTTGTTTAAAATAAAACGAGCACTTTCACCATCACAAAGCAAAGTTAAGCCGTTGTAAACATGTTCTGACAGTTTTTGTATTGAAAATCAGTCAATACGCTTTATACGTCAGTTAAGCGTTACTTGTCGAAGATGAAATGAAACGAGTATAAAATAATAATAAAGCTGTCACCCAGTGCAATCTCAATGCTGCCTTGCCGTTCAGTCTTCTATTGTCTGTAGAAAAGATACACATTTATATTGGAAACTGCTATCCTACTCGAGTACCCGCAGACTTATACTTTCAAGTTGGACAACTAAATCGCTGAATATATATAGGCCTAGTAACTTAGTTGGATAAGATGTGCGGGCTACCATTAAGTCACTATATTAAAAGTGTTTTTTTTAATGTTTTTAATGTATCAATTTGTGGATAGATACGGTAAAACAAATTGTTACATAATTGTTTTACGGTGCATGTAATGTTAAAAGTTATATTAGATGTTAAAACTTATTTATTTATACCAAAAATATCGGTCTCGGTAACTCTTTTATTACCATAAAGTTATGAAATGAAAATGAAATGAAAATGTTATTTGTTATTATCAATACGAATCTATCCACGAATGGACCGGAAAGATACGATTTATCTTGTTTTAATGTAAATAAAAATCTATTTCACCTAAAAGAAACAAAATGATTTATAGTAAAATTCCTTTCTTACACACTTCTCCAAAGGTAATCTGGGAGAAAATACTTAAAGCATTATGTCCGCCTTTCGAACTGCGTTGTGCAATAAAGTGAAAAAAAAAAACTTTCACACATGTTACACAACTTTGGCCCAATTTTATACACTTCTCCAAAGGTAATCTGGGAGAATATACTTATAGCATTACGTCCGCCTTTCGAACTGCGTTGTGCAATAAAATGAAAAAAAAAAAAAACTTTCACAGATGTTACACACGACAACTTGGGCCCAATTTTATCTATTTTCTTTTAGCCGTTCTATTGTCACGGACTAGGCCCGGACAATAAAACCGATATCGGATGGACACTTAAAGTGCGAACACGAAACCGCAATACTATCTGTATATTCTTTCACGGTTATAGAGCGGGCTTTTATGAAACACTCGCAGTCCAAAGTAAACACTCTGAGTATTTTTCAATTTACAAAACTTTGCGTTGTTTCTTTTTTTACTCAAATCATGAGATTCTTGTTTCTTTCAAAGCAAGAATGATGAACAAAAATTTTCACTTGTTACGAGATTTCCACTTTCAGCAAAGTCAGAATGTTATACAAAACCTTGTATGAAAGTTAAGTAGAGAACTACATTTTTTTTTCGAGTAAATAAGATATTTCTATTTTAGGCAGGTATAAGATGGGATTATTTATTATATTATTATCAATATTACCTAGTATCTTCTAGTATTAATAAGATTAAAATCAATCAAAGTAAGGAACTTAAATATTAAGGTTTTACTTTACAATATATTTTTCTATAAAATATTTTTATTATCTTTAATTTTCTTGAATATTCCATATATTAAGAATACTGTCTGCATTTTCGCTCTGAAAGCCAGGCTGATCCTTTGCGCAAAAATTGAGCCAGCCCTTCTGTCTCCAAATGAGTAATTTAGGCAGCCGCAGATCTTACGTGATTGTGTATATAGTTTATATTACATAAGGATAGCCTATAAACGAAACCCAAAATCTCTGACTCCAGACAAAAGCTAGAAGCTCTTTACCCAACGAGGTAAAAAATACGATTTTAATTTCGCCGAACCCGTTAATAATATTATTATTATTAAACGGTCAAAAGGGTTGAAATAATTATTTTCCCCATATAAATTATTGAAGGTACCAAATGTCACGATAATATTTAATATTAATACTAGCCGGTAATTATTAATAGTCACATTTATATCCTGACCCAAACATAATATTATTACTTATATACAGAAGGTAAGGTTGAAAATATTAGCATCCAATTTATTATTACTGTATTTCACCATACAGACATATGGATTCCGATTGATTGCTAAAATTCTTTTTGGTTTTATGAGCCGCGGCAAAAGTACCTAATAAGCTTCCAAACGCGTGTCCAGTCACACGCAGTGTAGGGTTCCGTAGTTGCCTGTTTTTGCGTCACGTTTTCGTTCATGTCATAAAATATAAATGGACGCACATACGCAATAACGTTTCAACCCACAAGACTTTGTCAAATTAAATACGTACGTAATGTAAAGGAATAAAGTTAACTTTTCAATTGATAAGTTGTGTGGGTTGACTCTTTATTGCATATGTGCGTCCAAATGATATTGTGAAATGTGACCTAAAATAAAATTTAGTTTCATAACTTTGCTAACAAAAGACTGAGACTTTTTTTCGTCTAGGGAACAGGGACCTTTTTTGAGTTGTCTCCCTTTTGATCTAGGTGTGCGATATGTTAAAAATATGTGAGCAAAAAGCTCCCCATATGTTTCCTGTAACACGAGAAGCCGTAACTATGGCGCGTTGGTTTCATGGTAACAAAGGTATTAATGGAAGTGTTCGATATCGATGTAGGTACGTGTACTTTTATGTATTCATACTAGGTAACAGAACTGAGAATGTACTCGTTCATCAAAGGCTGATTAGGTGTCAAAGCCTCGCTTCGCTCGGTCAAAAATATAGTCAACTAGCTTTTGCCCCCGCGACTTCGTCCGCGTGGAATTAGATTTTGGGTTGGAATTTTCAAAAACCGCGACACAAGTACTTTTTTATTTTTAACTGAAAGCTCAAATACCAACTTTGATGGAAACAGCTTGAAAAATGACGGAGTTTCATATAAACTTCCATCCCCTATTTAAACCCCTTAGGGGTATAATTTCCAATAATCCTTTCTTAGTGTGCGCCTACGTCATAAAAGGAACCAACTGTAAAAATTTCAAGTTTCTAACTTCAGTAGTTTAGGCTGTGCGTTGATATCTCAGTCAGTCAGTCAGGACTTTGAATTTTATATATATAGATATAATATTTTTACAATTGAACCGATCTCAATGTTTGGCATAGAGAGAACGTATCTGGAAATGGACATACATATGTAGGTATAGGTTTCACCTCATTTTGGGAAAGTTTCCTCTGGATTTTAAAGAACCTGGTTATTTTCAGGTCATTGTGTGAAAATAATCGCTTTAGTGTGATGATCGCAATTATTGGCTACTAC
Organism: Hipparchia sbordonii; assembly: GCA_038048805.1. Taxonomy (NCBI): domain Eukaryota; kingdom Metazoa; phylum Arthropoda; class Insecta; order Lepidoptera; family Nymphalidae; genus Hipparchia; species Hipparchia sbordonii. Next base: position 5,615,412 of record CM076113.1, read on the forward strand.
TCTCTCGCTAGTAATTAAAATGCCTTGATGCAGCAAGAAAACACCATAAATTCAGCCAATCAGAGGTGTTTGCTATCGTCGAACAAAGTTACGGGCGTTATCTAGTACCTACATATCGCACATCGTGCAGCCGGTTCATCCAATTAAGCTGAAACAACGAAATCTGAAGACTCGCTGAAACTTAGAAATAGCATTTTGAAGTTACGTCCGGTAGATACCTTTCATCCCCGGAAATAAGTTCTTCCGAGAATCAGCTCGTATTTCTATACATAGTATATACGAGTTCTAGACAATATAAGTTTTATTTTAGTTTTGTTGAATATTGCCACCGTATTTGCGTCACAGCACAGCAAAGTATAAATATGTACACTCAAAATTGTAATTTACGAACTCTTAATTTAAACTATCTAGATATAACTTATCTATCACTACCTGTGGACATCGATATTATAATTCTAGACTTACATACTTAAACTTCTAGCTTATAGTTTGTATTCTGTGCTTATGTTTTATGTCAAGGGTAAACAAAGATTTATTCCTACGGGTAAATTGCGAATAATTAAGTTAATTGAAATTCGGACTTTTGCCGTTTACAGCCAGGGCTACCCAGAACGGGTAAAAAATTGGGTAGTTGTTTTTGCCAGTAGACCTAAGTGTAAACGGGCCTAGTCCGAATTCCAACTTTACCCGTTTACTATAGGTGTACCCATTCTTCTAACATTACCCTTACTTAACATAAATTATACAGGATGGAGATTAAGATAAATATTCATAATCTTAATACCGGTACTAAAGTTATGTATAACTTTGCTTAAAATTGACGCATTAGCTCGATATTTTATACTTGAAGAGCTCTACCATTGACAGATTAGTTTCACAGACAATATTTTCTTAATGTATGGGACGTCTTATTTTTAATTCGGTGGAATTCTGACACTTGTCATTTTATAAATAGAGCGAGTTATTTGTATGAAAAACAGTATTACCACCTGTAGTTCGATTTTACCCCAAACTATCTGTCAGGCATTTGTCATAAATATCTATGTGCGGCAATTGATTTTTATTTTTATAAGTTTAAAATTATCTTTTTTGTGGGATTTTTTTAATCTCTGGTAACATTAAGATACCTACTTCAGAATTCCACCGAATTAAAAATCAGACTAAAACACAAACATATAAATTCGGCCGTTCAGAGAATGCGTTCCTGACACGTCGCGATTGAACTGACGACGTAGCTTTGTAATGGCGTTGCAGTTACGATAAAAATATTTTTGCTGGTTGTTTACCGTTTTAACAATTGATGAGCATTAAAACAACATTATTATATCAATAATCAATGAATGTTATAATTTTGTGCCAAACTGAGTGTCAAATAACTTGGTAAACAATATTTTTCTAAATCTATACTGCGCTATTACAAGGTTATGTCAGCGCTTTATATTTGTAGTGCTGTGCTAAAAATAACAGGCAAGTATCGTAATCTGTTATACAGTTATACTTATAATATACTACTATACTATATACAGTTATACTTATAATATACTACTATACTATAATAGACTAAAAATCTGATTTTGGAACATTTTGACCGAGATATGAGGATTGATTCTGTTATTGATAATAATATAATTATACATGTAGGCGAAGATGATGAAGACACCACTTCTTCAAGCGAATCGGAGTCTGATTAATATTCTGTACGCACATTCAATTCAATGTACTTACTTTATTGCATAGAAATACAGATTGTAAGTAACTTTGTAACAAAGAATAAATAAAACAATTTTATTATATGAATATTACCTTTTTTTGGTTTCTACTTAAATAACTAAAATATAAATTTTAAATGATTCCGCCAATTTAAAACGAAAATAATCTTAAAATAATGCCCCGGTTCATTTTGGAGGAACGGTAACGAACTCAGTGTTATGTTGTGCCCATCACTAGTCGTGACTAACTGATAGGTGTCAGGAACGCATTCTCTGAACGGCTGAACTTTAACATAATTTTCACAACTACATCTAAACGAATAAATAATATCTTCGCTTGCTTCTCTCCAACAAAAAATATATGATTCTATCTCTTTTACTTCTGTTGTTGCAACACTTACGCACTCATAGACATAATTGAGCTTGAGGCAATTCGTAAGCTACAAATAAGAGCAGTATGGTGCAATATGTCAATTTGTCAAAAACAACAACATAACCTGCGAGTTGTTTATTCTTTTAAATTTGCTTTAAAATCGAGTCTAAAGAATCAAAAATTCTGAAATAAAATGGTGAAGTGTTGTGCACCTCTGTGTGGCAATTCTCCGTATAGGAAAACACCTGCAATTACTTTTCATCGGTAAGTTTTGATGTGCTATAGACTCGTAATTTGGTTATATGCTTACTGTGTGATTATTAATAATCGTTCAGCATTTTAGAAGCAGTCCCCAATTATTATATACCTACGCAAAACTCGTAGACAGTTATAGTAATTTTGGTTCTAGTATATTCCTGTTGCAATATTTATCAATTAATTAATATCAGGATCTTGTTTGTCGTTTCATATACTTGTACAATTTGACAGGGCCGTATTCAGGCGCAAGTTTTGTTTAGTGGGTATATTTTGATTAAATAATTAGTCTGTTTTTGCCTGCCTGTTTTAAGATGTATTGGATTGTATTAATTTTTATTTGTATTGTATTGGACTTAGGAAAATTAATCGTGGAAGCACTGTATACATAGCATAGTTTCATTAAATATTGTAAAATTTTTACTTTTTTTTGAAAAGAGCGACCGCCGAGTTTCTTGCTGGCTCTTCTCGGCGGGAAAGGCATTCCGAACCAGTGGTAGATTCGTTGACGATTCAAAAGTGCTTGTAAAAGTTTATTTGAAATAAAATATTTCTATTTCTATTTCTATAAAAGTAAGGATAAATTATAAAATTAAATCATTTTTCAGCTTTCCAAAGGATGAAAATCTAAAAAATGCCTGGTTGATGCAGATGAATAAAAAAAATTGGCAGCACAAAACATCGAGTGTGCTATGTTCTGAACATTTTGAAGCACATTTAGTGGATTGCAGTGGTTTTCGTACCGTCCTTACTTCTAATGCAATCCCAATGATTTTTGATTCATCATTACAAGTAAGTTTCTAGTTGTTCTTATATTTAGGTACCAACCCAAAACATCTTGCCATTTAAACGTAAATAGAGACAGCTATACCCATATATATATAGCTGTGTATCTATTTGTATTACCTATTAAATTGTTAATACTAGACAACTGATAATTTATTACTCTTGTTTTCAGAATATGTCTACATCATCAGTAAAAGGTCCAGTAGAAAGAAAAGCTGCTGGAGATCAAGTTTTGATGGACTTGCAAAATTTAAAGCCTAGTAATACTATTAATAAAGAGTATAGAGTAATACTATTCCTTATTACGTTATTGAAAAGACTAAGACATATGGTTTATTTTGTTATTTTTATAAGTTTAAAATGTGTAATACTATTCTAATAAGGTTATTGAAATGAGTGATACAGGCTGAATAGAATGTAAGAGTTAATTAAACTACTGTTGATGTTATCGTATTGTCAATGTTTGTATTTCTAAAAGATATTAGAGAAAAAGTTGCTTTTTGATTTTGTTTTATTTATCTAATAGATATATCTTTTGGGTAGATTTTGTAAATCATGTTTTGTTTTGATTTTATTAAATATTATTTTGTAACATTATTACTTGTTTGATTACAAAACCGCGAAACTTAGCACATTAGAATCCATTTTCATAATTAAGAATTAATTTATAGAATTAAGATTACAGAATCTAAAATAAGGGTTTAACCTACAATTTGATGGCAACTTTCCGTAGTTTCCATATTATTTCAAATCACAGATACTAAATACTCTCCAGTCCCTTCAACCTCGCTGAACCTCGCTTTTCGAAGTCCGACTCTGTTTACTGTCAATGTGTGCATGACATTTGGATGTAGGCGTAATTGGAACGCCAATTTTTTCTTATGTTAGGTCTGCTTACTCTTATATGTTTGTGGACTAAAATGATTGATACCAAAACTTGAAATATGTCAACGAACAAATTCACCGAAACACACAAAGAAAAAATGATATGCTTGATATCCGATGTTGTATTGCTACCAATCTATTTCCTAGAGAAGTCATATAAATAAACCCTTGTATTTACCGTACCGTGTACCTGCCCGTATAAAATACAAATTTTATTATGAATAAACAAACTTGAAATTTTTTGGAAAATGAAATGGTAAAAGAGTAAATCATTTAGTATGGAGCGTCATAAAAAATGAATATAAGCAATAGTCAATCGTTTAAAATACGAAAAATTTGAGTTTAATTCTTTGGCCTTATTTATCATTTTATTCAACAGGTAACATAGTTGTTAATAAACACCTGTAGGTATTGTCTAAATATCTAATGTATTGGGAAAGATGAAAAAATTTCGCATGTATTGGGAAAGATGTACTTTCCCAATACATGCGAAAGTGTGCTTGTTGGTTTGTCCTTCAATTATACAGTAACGGCGTTATATGTATCGACGTATCTTTGCATGGGTATAATTTAGCATCTGGAGGTTACTTTTACCTCGAAACAGAGGAGCAAAGACTACTTTTTATCCCAAAAAAACAAAGAGAAAAGTGCTGCGGATTTTTTTTTAAAAACCTAGCTCAACGCGGACGAAGTTGCAGGCAAAAGCTAGTCAATTATATGGAGAAAAATTTTCCACTTGAAGTCCACCCTGTATGCAATAGCACACTTTTGATGCTTCCTTTTTAGAGCTTTATATATTTATAAAGCTCTAAAATTCGAACAGTTTACGTGCAATTTCTTGTGAATCATTTTTTTTGTCATTTTGTTTAACAGGCGACATAGTTTTAATACCGGGATTAAATCTTTGTAGGTACATCAATTAAATTGAAAAAACTGTCGCCCGAGCACTTGAGTACTTGCAACCCTGTATAACTATAAACATTTGAAAAAATATACGAACCAACATAACTGTGCTATATAACAACTTCTATTTTATAGTATTAAAGACATGAAGCATATTAAGAAGCTTGGCAACCCTCTTCACGTATCTACAACTAATATCCGTATGTTAAAACCTTAAGGCTAAGAATTCGGGGTGAATTCGAAACTATGAGTTGCGCATCCCGAATTTTAACGACTTGAGGATATATACTATAAGTACTTTTGAGTTTTATCTTTAGATTATACTATAATTTCTAATTTATTTTAAAATATGTATAACAATACTATAAAATTTCATTAAATTATTCATAAAGCTCTATCCATTTCATTACCAGAAATTGGATATCATAAAGCAACCGCAATTTTAAACACTCCATAATATTTTTGTGCTATTTTTAGTCTTATATCTTTGTATACTGTGAAATAACATTTGTGCCTTTGAAATAATATCATTCAGAGAAAATTACCCGATACACCCCATACACCCCATACTAATATAGATATATAACATAATTTCATATATCTATCATAAAAAACAAACAAAACACGACTCCGGTTCGTGTTTTCTGTATTGTTGTTGAATGCTGCGGCGCCACTTATGTGCGCTAGCCCTTAGAAGGTGAGAAATGGTTTCCTATCTTAGGCCAACTCAATTCTTCTATCTACATCAGATCGAATTGGCAAGATATGGTCATACACTTACCTCCGACCTTATTAATTCTTGTAGGACCATTTTTCGTAGCACGTCTGCGTTAAATTAGTAGGTAAACGTGCGTTCCATTTTCGTCGACGTTTTTTAGCCAGAAAATTATTATAGGTTGTCTGCGCGTCTGCAACACATGCGTCTTACGCCAGTTTGACATTTCATCCGTAGTTGACTACGATATGGCACTATCTACAGCTATGTTAGCGTACAAAAACATATAAACATGTTAACACTGAGCACTTCAATCGTTATGATTGTCATAGAAACTGTTCACACACGGCGGGCGTTGTCCCCTTTGTAACCCGGCCTCACGGCACTGAAGTTTTTGCTCTGAAACAAAATATACATTTTAGGGCCAGGATAGTATCTATTCTGTAGTCTCGGACACATCTAACTGCTATCTGCAAGCGGAAACCCGCAAGAATTTAACGGCACGATCTTCGGCCGCAGTAACTTACAAGCAATTGAAGTGAGGTGCATGAGCCACTTTGTTATAAAAAAAATTAAAACAGTCATGATAAAAGAAAAGAAAACTTTTTAGAGAAAAATTAACGGTAAAATATTCTTCTAAAAGCTTTTGCCTATTTTTTGACATTTTTTTTTAGTTTAACTTTGATATACTATAAATACAACCTGAAAAACAATTAAAAACGACACTGTTTTCGGAATATTATTTGATCGAGTGAAGTTCAAAATATGGACTTTGGAACGTTAAAATAATTTAGAACGTGTATTAAACTACAACATATATTTTTAACCTATCAAAACAAAGAATATTTGATTGTTTACTATTGAATCAAAAACAGGCTGTTTTCGGAGATCATTCCGTTAACGCGCGAGTATGTCCGCTTAGATACGTCCGCAGAGATTAGCGTTTCCCATCATCATATTTCACCAGCAACCAATCATGTCTCTTCTCGTTATAGAGTTATAGGCCAAGTCCACCACACTGGCCAAGTGCAGATTGGCAAGCCTTACACACCTTTAAGCACATTATAGAGAACTAACAAGTTAAGTTTTCTTCGAGATGTGTTTATTATATCGTATACATTCTTATTGAAAAAGGGAAAGCTGAAATGGTTTGTTCGGAATCAGACCTTTTTGATTGATTGTTATCAAGCGCAAACCTATCAAGAAAAAAGTACATATTATTATATGTATACACTAGCGGAATATGTGCCTTGTCTTTAACTTCAAAGCTTATGGCAGGATTGGGACAAAATGAAGGATATGATAAAGAGGTAAGTTTTTTATGAAGGTATTTCACTAACCGCATTTAACGGAGTCTCCCCGCAACGCTACTTATACATGTTACTTTCATTATGAAAGAAATTTTGTATGTAGATTAACAAAAGCCAGTCATGAAAAAGATGGGTAAATATGGCAAAGAAAAGAATCTGCGCTTCATTCAGCTAGATTATGATGGACGACCTTATGCGAGGGAGGGAAATCACGGTTACGTAGATCATCAGTAAATTCTATATAGTCTCAAGTCTGTAAGGCTTTTAAAATTTCCTAATGGGCAGTGGTAGCTTTCATCTACCTAACAAATTCAAATTCAAAATTATTTATTTCATGTAGGCCAACTTGTGGCTCTTATGGCAAGTCGAAAATCTTCCGCCGGTTCGGAATGCTGATTCTGGTGAGAAGAGCCGGCAAGAAACTCTAACAAAAAGCAATTTCATCACAACGAATAAGTATGTACAACACTGCACTTCCCGGTGCGTGTTCACCACTCCATTACTTTGGGATCCCTACGACCATCAGTTCTTTGAACTATGTGCCCCGTACAATTCCACTTCAGTTCAGGGACTCGATAAACTATGTCGATAACTTTGGCTCTATTACGCATTTCCTCATTTCTGATTTGATCTCGGAGGGATACTCCGAGAATGGCTCTATTCTTCGCTCGCTGTGTCCTTTTCACTATCTAAACATAGTTCTATATACCAGAACATCAAAACACAAAACTTGTACATCGCGCTACAATGTCATTACCTAATTACTATAATTAATTATTTGTACGTCGCCAATGCCCAATGCCCATGCCACACAACTAATGCACGGTCGACTGTGCAAGTCATTAGAAATAGAAAGGATTTATTTGCATGATTGTCAATACAAAGTACGATATTATAAATTATACACACACAATCAACCATATAACTGGCGTGCAAAACTTAGAGCCTTATTACACAATTAGTATTTTAATATATTAGTACAAATAAAATTAGATTATAGCTATCTTATTAAACTATTACATTAAATTATTTCTAAGTAAGTAAAATATATCTAAATTATATCGATGATCTACACTGATTAAAGGCCGCTGCATACATAACGTGCACGGGACGGGACGGGACGGGACGTGGAGTTTTGGAAACATCGTTTCATAGAAAATGTAAGCGACTGTGCATACGTCACGGAGCACGGACGGGACGGGAACGTGCCACGCGCGGAACGGGAAAAATATCGTCGGCGACGATGTTTAGCACGTCCCGTCCCGTACGTGCCCCGTCCCGTGCGTGATTCCGCTGCGTATGCACAGTCGCCCCGTTCGCTCCGGAGAGCTAAGTAGTGATGTTTGTGTATTTACCTACGAAGCAAAAATGGACGAATGGAAAAACTAATTGAGTGTGTACGATCATTGAAAGTATTTAGACACCAAATATAAAAATTATCTGTGGCGTAAAATTGCAGTCGAACTATCACTCACTGAAAACCGGTCAGATTTATTTTATTAATTTATTGCATTCGTATCTCTACTTATATTTTAATATGTAATAATAATTACAGTTGAACTTTTTATGCTCAAATCAATAGGTATATAGTATCAACCTTTGACGACCTCCCTGGCGCAGTGGTGAGCGCTGTGGTCTTATAACTGAGAGGTCTCGGGTTCGATTCCCGGCGGGGGCAATTTAGGAATTTATAATTTCTAAATTGTCTCTGGTCTGGTCTGGTGGGAGGCTTTGGCCGTGGCTAGTTACCACCCTACCGTCAAAGACGTGCCGCCAAGCGATTTAGCGTTTCGACACGATGGCGTGTAGAAACCGATTAGGGGTATGGGTTGTATTTACACTGCTATACCCCTTCCAAGTTAGCTCGCTACAATCTTAGAAAAATCCATCTTTCCTTGTTCACATCACTAGCACGTTAGTTCTGAGTTATTGCCACGTTGCGTATGCATTAAAAATTCCCGTCCGTGTTTACTAACCACGTCCGGGCCACGTCCGGGCCACGTCCCGTCCACGTCCCGTGCACGTTATGTATGCAGCGAGCTTAAGTAATGCCGTCAAAAATTGTCAGAAATTAATGGATTCTACGAGCTAACAAATTCAACCCGCTATAAAATAAACCTGAAAACGATGGAGCGGACTTAAAGGGATCTCTGTCTAAAATATTGAAGGTCATTTCTTAATTAAAAATACATAATTAACATTTTTAACTCATTTTAATTAATTTCGTGCTCTGGATAACTCGATTCGGTTTAAATGTAAAGATAATATAAATTATATAATTTACTCGTACCTGCCTAGAATGTTATAATTTGATAATTTTTTTTGGGATTTAATTATACAAAATGTCATTCGTTTATTAAAGTCGTAAATCTTGAAACTTGAAATATAATATAAGAACATGAATCGTAGTACAAAATGCTACGATATTTTCAATTTAAAGCAAACTTTATTAAAACAATAAAAACTTCAGCAAATTGTTGGGGTGAATTTCTAAAATAGAGACAGCGTCAGAGCGTCGACAATGAGCAAAATTTACGATTTCTCAAACTAACTAAGTTAACTCTTTGTAGGTATAAAATATAGTTCAGTGAGACTCCTTTGTTTTGATCACTTTCCTTAAAGCGATGTCACACGCTGCGGTACGGCGGCGTTGCGGCTGAGCTTCAAATATCGCTATAAGATCATAGGGATATTTTATCAACCTGCTTGCGCAATAATGTAACAGCGTTAATAACTATTTAAATGATAACAGCATATTGCGCGCAACTATTATTTTTAAAAAGCTTAGTTTAAGATAAATTCAAGATGCAAGGGTGCTACATAAAGTGTAGCAGCTGATTTTTGGGATCTAGTGGGTAGATCTAGTAGTGGTTTTAGTGGGTAGGTCGGGAATCCGGGAGTCCCACATATCCCTCCGAAAGTTATGACTTGTGAACTCATCTTATATGGGTGCACAGCTCTCGAAAGAAATGCGTGAAAAGCATTTCCACCAGCGGAATATTTAAAAAAACCTGCTTGCGTAGTAGGTAATGTTTTAAGGGAATATACCGTTTTCTAGCTGACTTTGTTCTCAGAATAATGTTATTAACTATATTAACATCCTATAATATACTACTTTTATTATACTAGCGGTGTTTATTATTTGAAGCAAGACTTTGCCATAATATGTAAGAAGACTGGCCTAGTACAGGATAGGTACCTTTTCTCCGTAATAACAGTGTTGCTTCAGCGAAATATTGTATCAAGATAAAATGAAAAAATAGGTGGGAAAAGCATTCCAAAAAATTGAAATATACCTATAAAGTGTAAGTGTGCAGTGTGTTGTAGTTTTCAAATTATATAAAAACTAGCTTTTGTCCGCGGCTTCGCTCACGTTAAGTTTGGATTTTCAAACACCTATTTTACCCCCTTAGGGGTTTAATTTTCAAAAATTCTTTCTTAGCGGATGCCTACGTTAAAATAGCTATCAGTATGCCAAACAGCACGATCCGTCCGACTGAGTCAGTCAGTCCTTTATATATTATTTAGATAGATAAAAGCTCGTGAAAATGTATTGAAACACAACGTGATTGAAACACAAACCGAGAAACAAACACATTTTTGCATTTACATTTGCCACAACGCGCCGTGTGATTCGCTTTAAGACATTAAAAAAAAAAAAGAAACAAATACTAGCTCAGTGCCAGCGGGAAATACGAGTAAAAAAAGGTTGGTTTTCGTCGAAAACTTCTGATTAATTTTTTTTTATAATTTCTTCATTTAATTATTAACTTTCTCTGCTAAGCCACTGGGCTTAGGTAGGTATATATGTATACTTTCAATATTATTTTGGTACTAGCGGACGCCCGCGACTTCGTCTGCGTCTTCAATTCACAATTGACAGTTCCTAAATCCCCACAGTTTAGGTGAGCAGAACCCCTGCAGTATCAGGATTGAGGAGTTGGGTCCCGGAATTTAACGATGTAGTCTTTACCTGGTACAAACAATAACTATTCATTATCGATAGTTCCTAAATCCCCACAGTTTAGGTGGGCAGTACGCCTGCAGCATCAGAATTGAGGTGTTGGAACCCGAAATTTTTATGGAACCATCTCGCAAAGTTTTTGTATCGATTAAAAAAAAAGTTTCACGCAAATCGGTTTAGAAATCACGGAGATATCGATATACATAGTAAATAGGTAGACTCCTTACTCCTCCCAGAGTCTTACACCTTCTACTATGTAGTTCTGAAGTACGTAGTACGTACTTCAGAACTACCTAAAATAGGTAGACTAGATAGGTAGGATAATCCCTAGGCATGTTGAAGTACTACTTCAACGTGGATAATAATATTTTATTATAATATTCTGGCAGCTTTTTGCACGTCTCACTATAGGTAATAATTTTTTTTTTGGGTTGAAATTAAACAAGCTTTTCTTTTTTCTTCCTTGATTTAATTAATTAACGACGCGATAGGATGTCAAAAACATCAGAGCGTCGACAGCGAATAATAATATTTTAAATTTTTCAGACGCTTCAGAAAACAGAAAGACTTCAGACTTTATTACAAGAAAATAATAAATTAAAAATTCGCTAGAATTCGCTAAATATTTCAAAATATTTTAATCATATCCTATCATAATATTATAAATGCGAAAGTTTGGATGGATATGTGGATGTTTTTTACTCAATCAAGCTGCAAAGACTTAACCGATTTGGCACAGAGTTAGATTATAGACTGGAATAGCACATAGGCTACTTTCTATCCCGAAAAATAAGAGAGTTCCCGCGCGACTCCAAAAATACCTCAATCCACGCGTACGAAGGCGCGGGTATCAGCTAGTATGTAAAAAAAAGCGAAAACATGTAGGACTATTGAAGCAGCAGAAGCTTATGGTTCCTCTATAGAAGTGAAACATCAGATAAAGTAGTTATTGTTTCATTTATAACTGACTGAGGTTTATTTATTTAAACATTTTTATTTCAAACACGAGTAACATAAGTAAGATAAATACTGTATTATAAAAGGTAACATTTTACAGAGTAAGTAGTCCAATTTTATTGATTCTAGAATATTTTGATGATATTACTTATATATACATATATATACTATCGGAGATATTATATAGTGCAAGAATGCATGAGCCAACACTGATGCACTCTCTAAATAATTAACTCCGAAAGATTAATTAATTTTAACGTTTATTAAAACAGAGTTTTAGTATCGTAATGCCAAAACAATTATCAAGTTACTCACATTAGCAATTCATAGTTTAGTGTCGGCCTGGAGTGGTTATCTTTTTATCTTTTCTGTGCACCTGTTGGGAGAAAATAATTTCATGCCTTTCTTTTTTGTCCTTTATGAATAAAAAACCTGACCCTCTAACTTTCCTAGGAAATAAAACAGCAATACTTTTGAACTGGTCAATTTAGTTTAGTGGTTCTACACAAGTGAATTAGTACCAATGTACGGATACAAGTTTCAACTGTACCTAAACTTAGTACCCATAAAAAAAAATACCAGTCAATACCTACGTATAAATTAAGGTTACTTCGGTTTAGTTCGGTTAGTAACAAATTATTAACATTAAACATTAAAGCGAATATTCATAGTCAAAATGTGTTTAATAACGTTTGTTTCGAAACGAGTTTTGTTTCCATTTCAACAAATACGAAAGTATTACCCCTATTTTCTAGAGTAAAATTTTCAATTTAAATCAGTTTCAGCGATAAAACTTCGGTCGTATCCCTCGTTATATACAAGCCAGTAAAGCGTAGATATTTATAAATTGGTCGCCATTGATTGGATGTGTAAGCCGAAATAGTGATCGCGTCAACCCTTTTAACTTGAAAATTGTTTTATGTTCCATTAAAAAAATTTAACTGAATTATTTTTTAATAGGTACAGTTTTATCTGCTTTTAACTCTGAATATTCACCGAAAGAACAAGTAGTAACAATAAACTAAAGATATATCTGTCTACGATATGTCCGTTGGGATGCTTTGGTCGTGGCTAGTTACCACCCAAAGACGTCCCGCCAAGTGATTTAGCGTTCTGGCACGATGACGAGTACCTATCAGAAGTACGTATAGGTTTAACGAAAAAAGGTGCCATACCCCTTCTAAGTTAGCCTGCTACCATCTTAGACTGCATCATCACTTACGAATACCATTAGGTGAAATCGTAGTCAAGGTCTATCTTGTCAGGAATAAAAATAACTTGAAATCAGGTATACATACGTGTTTTGATTATGAGACTCCGAGTGAGAAGCAGTAGGGGGCAGGAACCGAGCAAGATGCCTTTGCAGAAGCAGCGTCCTGAACGTCTGTCGGAACTGCCTCGACATCGAACAGTACAGTATGAAGTTGATCGCGCCATTCAGCAGCGCCAAAAAGTCCATCAGCTCCCCGAACAAATTGTAGCATTTATCGAAAAAGCACTTCCCCAACAATCCGCTCATCAGCCCGAGTATTCCCTGAGGCAATTCCGTGACCAAGAACAATAGTAACACGGCGAGTAACATTTTCGTCGTTCTGTCCGTTCTTTTGTCGGCCTTATGCTGTCTTTTCACCATTTTCTCGGCGGCTGGACATGCGCTGTAATTCCTCAAATTCTTTTGATGTTGATTCGCGCTGTATAGTGCTCGTATAAGCCATAAAATTATCACTGTCAGGATTGAGCATGGCAACAGTTTGATGGCAACTGAGTGTACCCAAAAGTTTACTTGGTAGAGTTTGCCTTGGTTATCAGAGTCCACGTGATACGCGATGTCGCCAGGAACGTCGCTGACGTTCTTCGAGTGAATATCGAACACCTAAAATGTAAAAAGAGTTTGAACGCATTTGATGATAATTAATATTGTATGGAAAGAGGGTGCAACGTACTGTATCGGTTATGCAGAGAATAATTAATCAAACGAGCGTTTGAGTACAATATTTTGCATTTGAAGAGAATGACTGTGTCTTTGGATAGAATTAATTTGAATAATGCTTCGAAGTTATTTATGCTGAATTTAAAGCACATTACAAAGTGTTTCTTTTGTGAGACTAATTTAAAAATAATATTTAATTTAATACACTTTTATTATTGTAAGCTTTGCACGCTATTAATTGCAGATGTGACATGTACCTACCTTAATTTAAATGAATTGAATAACTACTAATAAGAACTTTAATTGAATATAAAGTGTGTGTGTGTGTGTTTGTGTGTGCATTAATTAATTAATTAATTATAGTGTAAATATTTTAAAATAAGGCATGCGTAAATTGTAGGAGAATGAATAATTGCACTCACCATAAAAGTAGGAATACATAATATGGGCGGTAAAAGAAAACTTGTCAATATGGCTACACTACATCGTCTTTCTGTACACAAAATGTGGCTTCTGTCTGAATACCTAAAAATATACACAAGATTTTTATTTTTATTAAATAACATGGAAAACATCACAAAAAATCCATAATAGAAGTAACAGGCAACGTTGTTACGTAAAACGTTAAAGACCTCTCAAAGAGAGATTAATTCGAGAACAAAAACAAAAGCATTGTGAAAGAGGAACAATACGCAAATTAAAAGTTTCCGAAAGCTCCTAAGATCACTTAGATGTCAAAAACCAACAAAACGATTTCTGAACTGTTTTTAATAATTCAATCATTAGAGAAAATAAAATTGATACCTACTTCGAAGAAAATTTGAAGGTCAACACATAAATTACTTATTTTTAATGAGGAAATCAAAAACGTTCTTATATAAGAATCCCAATAACTAAGGATCTCTTCTTCGGCGTTCCCACAAAAATGTTAGATCCAATATTTCTTGCACAAATAAAGCTTTCTGAAGTTTGAATCGATTACCTATTTAATTATACGATTTTAGATCGTAACACTTTGGTTTAGAGGGCTATTTCCTCTTTACGACTCTTTTATGTCCTAACAAGATGGTATAGTATGTAAAAAAATCGATAAAAAGATCCAACTCACTTTATAGCAATGTATCTCCATATGGCCAAGGAGAGGGTGAGACAAATTGATGCCGTGTGCAAAATTTGAGCAAAATGCATATGGAAAAGTAGATATATGGCCCAGGAATACCGGAAATCCAACGTCTCTGGCAGGACCTAAAACAAAACTACAGGTTAACTAATATATTATATAACAAAACTTAAATATTACGGTTTCCTGAAATACAAGTCTTTTCTGAACTCTATCTATAAATAATGACTTTACCATGAGTACAGAATTTTCGATTTTTTATTATTACGTAGGTACTCTTACGAGATAAAGCCCGGATCTTAAGCTTGCGTGGGGACATAGGTTCAACATGTAGGGGCTACTTGAGAGTGTTGATCTGAATTAGGCATAATGAATACCCGAACATTGGGCTATTGGATGGAGTGCTATGGACATGATATCTAGACTATGGGCTGAGATATTTGACACCTGCCATATTGTTATTACTATTACTAGCTGAACTCTTTGATTTTCCGGGATGAAAAGTAGCCTATGTCACCCTCCAGGTCCCCAACTATACCCATGTAAAAAATCACGTCGATCCGAAGCTCTGTTGCAGCGTGAGGAAGGACAAACCAACAAATAAACACACTTTCTCATATATAATATTAGTAAGGAAATAAGGATTGGAGTATAATAACAACAACCAAATGTGCTCTTGTTACGCAGGCATAGTCGCGGTAAAGCCAAAAGTGTGCCTGCGCAAGACTGGTTCACATGCTAACACAGCGGTTTCCTGCGAACTTCAAGATAATTTCGCTGACACGGGCTGATTCCAGGAAACCGCGATGTGAGCCGCGGTGGGAACCGCGAGCGGGCCGGCGTCGTATTATAATGCAGATAGAATTAAGACATAGTTTAGATTAGTAGTTTTAATTGATAATGTTTAATTAATCTTTATAATTAAATAGTATTAGCCGAATTCATCTTTAATTTGCACCCCTGCTGCCGCCCCTATATAATTCTCTCCGAGGCAAACTCCGTCGACGTCGGTCACCCTTCCTTTACTGATATACATAGTTCAACTTTGCCTAACAATCAACCGATTTTCACTGACGCAACTAGTTGTAGGCACGCCTATATTCATTAAATTTTGACATATTTTATTCACTGTTTTTCCTCTCCAACCAAGCTTAAAAAGTTTCAGCAAAGTGGAGATTGATACAAAAATAGCCTAAAGCGTAGGTTTTAACCAACTACTTTTCAGATTTCAATACGCCCACGATTAATGTGTTGAGTTGAAACGTAGTTCGAAACAATTTTTACGACAGATTTCGGAAAGTCCATCGAATATCTTCTTTTATAGGAACGTAAATTAAATTTCATTGTTTTTTTATTCTTGACGCTACAAAGGCAAGACAGTATACCTAGACCGAAGACATTATTATTAACGTAAAAGGTTATTTTCTTGATGGCGTGAGTTTCTCGACCGATTTGGATAACGTTATTTATTGTGTTTTGATGCTACTCAATTCAACTATTTTATCCCACTAGTACAATTGCGTAACAATTGTATCAGTGAAAAATGAGTACGTTCAGTTGAAATCCATTTTAACTTTTTGTTTAAATGTATTATTAGTAAGTATTATACGTATTATTTTATACGTATTTTAGTAAATAATTTCCAGCAGATATATCCGTTATAGCACTTTTAAAAGCAGCACGATGCTGAATGGGAGAATCATATTGTTTTTATTTGAATTAGGTTATTTTTTTTTTTAAATTAATAGTTCTGACTCTGAATCGTCGAAATGGTATTTTTTACTTCTAAGATTTACTCGGATCATATGGAAAACTATCATTGATCCTACCCCAATACTATCCCAAGAAAACGCATAGCATTAGGAATGTGATTTATGACAGGGATCCCAATGCAGAGAGAAAATACCCATAGCTATATAATAGTGGAATATCAATCTGTAATTTTTTCTGGGTTCAACCGCTTCTCTACGCTATCTTTACGCAATTTGTTACAGAGATAGCTTGCTTTTTAAAGTATCACACAGATATAATATCTGAGCATATCACAAGATATTTTCCTTTGTAATTCAATGGCTTTCCATACCAAAAAACATATAATTGATATAATATATTATAATTCATAAAAAAGCATCTCTGCGGCGCTGTAAAGTGGTCTTGTATAATAGTATGAAAACATATCGAAAAATCTCTAATTATTATTTGTAAATGGCAAAAGGATCGTATTCGAACAGGAACAATCCGCGACGGCCAATGCCTTCAACAAAGCGGTTGATGGGCGTCGCTTAAAGCTTCCAATATCGGAATAATTAGCGAGCATACCGATTGTACACTCTTGAACCTGAAAAAAGCTTACCAAGTATTTTTAAATGGCAAAAGGAACGTATTCGAGCATAACAAACATGTCTGCGACGGCCAGCCACTTAAGCAAGCGGTTGATGAGCGCCGCCGCCATGTCACGCCGTGTCAGCACTGCCACGTTCATTGTGTTAGCGAGCACGCCGATTGTGCATGTCGCCATGTCCCGCCGCGTCAGCACTGCCACCTTCATTGTGTTAGCGAGCATACGGATTGTACACACTTGGGTCTAATAACAACTTACCAAGTATTTATAAATGGCAAAAGGGACGCATTCGAGCATGACGAACACGTCTGCGACGGCCAGCCACTTTAGCAAGCGGTTGATGAGCGCCGCCACTTTGTCGCGCCGCGTCAGCACTGCCACCTTCATTGTGTTAGCGAGCATACGGATTGTACACACTTGGGTCTAATAACAACTTACCAAATATTTATAAATGGCAAAAGGGACGTATTCGAGCATGACGAACACGTCTGCGACGGCCAGCCACTTTAGCAAGCGGTTGATGGGCGCCACCGCCATGTCGCGCCGCGTCAGCACTGCTACGTTCTGTGTGTTAGCGAGCATACGAATTGTACACACCTGGGTCTAATAACGACTTACCAAGTATTTATAAATGGCAAAAGGGACGTATTCGAGCATGACGAACACGTCTGCGACGGCCAGCCACTTTAGCAAGCGGTTGATGGGCGCCACCGCCATGTCGCGCCGCGTCAGCACTGCTACGTTCTGTGTGTTAGCGAGCATACGAATTGTACACACCTGGGTCTAATAACGACTTACCAAGTATTTATAAATGGCAAAAGGGACGTATTCGAGCATGACGAACACGTCTGCGACGGCCAGCCACTTTAGCAAGCGGTTGATGGGCGCCACCGCCATGTCGCGCCGCGTCAGCACTGCTACGTTCTGTGTGTTAGCGAGCATACGAATTGTACACACCTGGGTCTAATAACGACTTACCAAGTATTTATAAATGGCAAAAGGGACGTATTCGAGCATGACGAACACGTCTGCGACGGCCAGCCACTTTAGCAAGCGGTTGATGGGCGCCGCCGCCATGTCGCGCCGCGTCAGCACTGCCACGTTCATTGTGTTAGCGAGTACGCCGATTGTGCAAACCTGGACCAAATAAAAACTTTATTAACCTCAATAAAGCAAGCATGCCGAATATTCATACGTATATTAATACTTAAGAGCATCCTATTAACACATACGACATAATTACCTAAATAAAGTTTCATATAAAAAAACGCATCCAAGTGAGAACATCATTCTTTTTTTGAGATCCGTTAAAAATAGGTTGATAATATGAAACTTTTAGCTGTGTATAGTGAAAATGGTTTAAATAATAACAAAACTTTTGTAATTCAATAAGGTGTAGACTAGACTTAAATACTGCTCCAACTTTGATCATTTTGGCCCTCTTGAGTCAAAATAATAGGGCTAAATCGAAATGTTAATGTCGTGGATAAAGGCGCGAAAGTTGCTGTCCATTTGCCCCCTCAATAAATTTAAAAAAAGTACCCGTCAGTGGCCGTGTTGTTCAGTTACTTGTAGCGCGTGCTACGACGTAGTAGGCATCGTCGAAAAAAACGTCCGAAGATACATTTTATTTAAAAAAAAAAAAAAATTACTCTATCCGATAGTAAATGTTACCGACTGACCTCGGATTTGTAGCTTATCGCCTATGTCGTAAAAAGTGCATGAGGTATACATGACTGGGACGACGCTCTACGAAATCGAGACAAGCCTGTCTCTGTTGTCTCAGTATATAATATTTTCTGTATACTGTAGTAACTTAATCCTCAGTGCGAATATGATCTCGCTCAGGTGAAAAATGCACTCTATTTCACTCTCTGAACTCGGTTTCAGAAATGCTACGAAATGTGTATATTACGTAGAGCGGAAATCAAAAACAAATTTCAACAATGTTCACAGTCACAAAACAAAAACAGCACTTCGTCGTGCACTACAAAACGCTGCATTCTAACTATATACCCTCTCATCTACAAATATGTCACAGTGAAGAGTTGAGACTCACTTAAAACTCAGTTAAGTGCCTTCAGTTGCAATGTTCCCGCCACGGTGCTCTTAATTGCTCCGTAAACACAATATCACTTATCACAACTGCCCTGACTTGTGGAACTTTTTTTTCTTCTTCTTTATCAACGGATAGACGTCCATTGCTGGAGAAAGGTCTCTTGCATGGACTTCCACAGGCCTCGGTCTTACGCCGCCTGAATCCAGCGGCTCCCTGCGACTCGTTTGATGTCGTCGGTCCACCTAGTGGGGGGTCTGCCAACACTGCTCTTCTCGGTGCGGGGATGCCACTCCAGCACCTTGGGACTTCATCAGCTCTTCGAACTATGTGGCCCGCTCATTTCCAATTCAGTTTCGCGACTCTAAGAGCTATGTCGGTGATTTTGGTCCTCCTACGGATCTCCTCATTTCTGATTTGATCTCGCAAGGATACTCCGAGCATGGCTCTCTCCTTCGCCCGCTAGTTAAGTGATCAAAAATCACAAGCTCTCATGCATTAGAAGTTTATACGTGAAACTGTTGAAGAAATTAATGTCATGAAACTAATTTCAAGGCACTAAATTCGCAGTGTAAATTCGGCTTAATCTATCTCTGTGCCTTTCAGCCAAATCGGTTCAGTCGTTACAGCGTGATTGAGTAACAAACTGCCATCCTTCGCAAACTTCCGCATTTATAATTTATTAGTTATTAATAATAGAATTATGATAATAGGATATTAATATAAAATTTTTACTATAATATTAATCATATGACAATATGCAAAGTCTCATCTACGCATAGTAAATGAGTACGTCAATTTTATCAGTGTGTGGAGTGGAATTTATAGTAGGTATACCTATTGCAGTTACAGTGTTATAAACCTGCCATGATTATGTGATTATGTTAGTTTATGGGAAACGATAAATTCGTAATTAAGGTACCTACATAACCAGTCCCAAGTAATTATGAGTACACCCGTAGTGACAGTATAAACGCGAGATTGTCTTTCGTTAGCTTTTCCTTGAATAATGCAGTAAGCATATTGAAGGAAAAGGTAAATTTTTCATCGAAGAAAGATAGAAATCTGAAATTCCGTCCAATCATCGTATAAGGAGGCTTTAAAGAAATTTTTTTTCGGTCGACAATTCAAATAATTACGTGAGTGTGTGTTTCAAAATTACAGACAGATAAGTGAGTTGACTTGAGTTGTGTTGACTTACTTCATTTTTTTTATTTGCTCACATAAGTAGGTATACACCACAATAAAATACCAGCAAAGAGTAAAACAATAATTCCACCTAAAATAAATATCGGAAAGCACAGATCATCACAAACTTGTTGGAATATCAATCGGAAATTTAGATTGGATACAATTCAACATTGATTATTTCTTGCGAGATTGATTCACTACGAATCGCTAAAGTCTACATCTGCTAACACTCAATCCACCCGAGGCCGTTTTGAATAACATATTGCTCGGCCAACATAAACTTAATATTACTTATTTATATTACAACTAGCTTTAACCCGCGGCTTCGCTCACGTTAGGTTCGATTTTTTAACCCCCTATTTAACCCTCTTGGGGTTGAAATTTTCCAAAATCCTTTCTTAGCGGATGTCTACGTCCTAACAGCTACCTGTATGCCAAATTTCAGCTCGATCGGTCCAGTGGTTAGAGCTGTGCGTTGATAGATCAGTCAGTCAGTCAGTCAGTCAGTCACCTTTGCCTTTTATATATTTAGATGAGCTATGTTGTATGTGTAGCGGTCGACTGTACCAAATATCACATAAACATGTACATGTATGTAACGAGTATACAAATAATAATAATTAAACAATATAAACGTAAAAATTATTTTTACAAAACCGACTTCAAACGCTACTACAAAGTATATCAATTGTGCCTATAAATTTTGAAGAGTTCCCTCTATTTCTCCAGGTCCCATCATCAGATCCTGACCTTGTGACAATGGGGTCACCTGGGAAGTATAAATCGGTCCAGGCGTCTTCGAGTAATCGGGGAACGTACCTATATAAAAAATAAAAATTAAAAAAAAAGATTCTGACGAATTCTTCTAGGCAATCGCGCTCCAACCTAGACCTCATCAGTGCTATTGAGCCTACTGATTGTTGTCAAGCGCAAGCCTAAAAAAATTGAAAACGTCCTTCTTTTTTGGAAGTCGATTACAAAAACGCACTATATTGAATGGCTTAAACAAAACTTTCTATATAGTATTCAAATTAAATGAAATCATAATAGGTATTGCATAGACCTGCATGCCTAAGAATTCTCAAAATTTGTGAAATCGGTCAATCCCTTACGGCATGGCAGTAAGTAATACCTTTCACAAAGTAGGTACATACATGATAATACCGCAGGCTATATTTACGGTCAAACCACACTTGGCATTTGTTTGTAACCTACCCGTTTTTAAGCCGGTAATGAGTTGATATGATAACATTTAATATACCGAATTCATTTCGTTTTCATAATATTATGTGAGGTCACTCGGTCAGAGCGGTTGAAATCAAAATGTTATGTCGATCGCGATAGCGTAGAGTTCGCTCATGTTGCCTTAAAAATAAAGTTACATATATATTTGGGCAGCAGAAATTCAATAACACAATTTTTTAATAATTTTCTCATGGCCTCTAAAAACCAAAGTTCCTGCTCTGCATATATTTGGGCAGCAGAAACTTGGGCATAAATTTTTAAGAAAAAGTGTATTCACGCCACTTAAAACTTTTTAATGAATATCTAACCTTTTTACTTTACAGAAATATTCTGGTCTGTTGTTATAAAGTTAATTGGATAAGCTTTAATTACAGCTCCCATTTATTAACGCTTACGCGACTTTTGAAGGTAGATGTAGTTCATGAAACACAAAAACGTGGTGTATTTTTAAGTAACTTTTCCAAGCTTATTAATTAATTTCGTCAATATTTATCAAACTCTTGCAAAACTTTTTTATATGATCGAAGTAGCAAAAGGGTTTCTATTAATAATTTTGAAAAAGATATTTTGTCTATGCCGATTTCCGATCCTTAAAAAAGACTACATATATTTTCAATTTAATTTACACAAGTTCATATTATATTTAATGTCTGTGCAAATGATATTTAATGTTGTAGCAAAGATCCATGCTTCATAATACTTCGATTCTACTGCATTATGCTTGAGCCAATTTACTAGCACTTACACATACCTGAATTCACAGTTAAGTATTCTCGACGTCCATCATTAAAAATTTAATAAGCTGCTGGTTCAATAACGACTACAAATAGTCTCTTTTATTTGCTCGTAAAATAACGATATTTTATATTGCTCAATCTTATTAGTTATCCTCGTATATTTTTGCCGATTCTTCGACATTTTTAATCCCTACGTAAAAAGAGGTGTGTTATAAGTTATGCTTGTGTATCTATGAATTTTTCTATTCCCTCGTAACTCCACAAATTACGAATGAACGGTTGGAATGGATATGATCGAGATGGTTCATAGATGGATGGATCATTTATGAAGATTATTTGTTACTTGTGTTTTATAAAACCTTACTCAAGCTGTGCGACCCTGTAGGATACAAATGTAATTTAATTAAGACTTTAGGTTAGAAATTATTCTAATCTGTGTGGATTCACTAAATATATAAATATGAAGATCTGTTCAGTGTTCAAGCAGATTTTCTACTCATTTCCTAATTGACTCAGGTCTGACAACTTTCATAAGACCAAATGGGTTTGAAATTTGATGTACTTTTACCTCGAGCTGATGTTGCAGCATCAAGCAGTCTGCGAGGTACCCAACCCCTCAGCAATCAGCATCTTACAGCAGATAGGTAGGGTAAGGATGCCGAATATGAGATACCATTTACATATTCGGCCATAAAAAATAAATTATTGCAATAATGACAATGAAAATTATTTATATTCGATAAGTATTTAATGAAGTTTATCCTTGAAAGACCGTTTAGTGCTAGCTATAATAGATTTTTTGCTATATCAGATAATATAAGAAAAGTCAGAAATTACGTCTCAGGGAAATGGTCTCCTATTATGAGATACCAAGGGTTTTTAATATGAGATAGTATAGATTCAGGGAAAAAGGAAAGAAATCAATTCAAAAAACTTTTTATTGGCGATATTTATTAATATACAACATCGTACTACTACTTTACTAAATAAAAAGGTTTTAGTAACAACTTAATAATATAATATTATAATCATGTGCTTGTGCCAAGTGCACGATGTTCTTCAGATGTAGATGTAACCCATAAAATCGTTAGTCCAACTTTACAATATTTTTCTATTTTTGCTTCTAAATAGTCAGAAAAAGCTGAAGGTCATCCCATGAACCTTGACAAATACTTCTGCATTAGCATCTTTTTTGACATAACGTTCTAGGATACTCTTAAGAACATCGAAAGTTTCGACGCTATTAGGTAACATATTTGTTTGCTTCGCACTGCACTCACGGCCCGTATTATGGCATCGTGGTCTTAGGACTTCTTTGATCGACGGCATCTAGAAAAAGAGGTTTTTAAATAGTCGTATTTCTAAACATCCTAATATGGGATATCTCATTTAAGGAGCCCCCACGTGTCTCATATTAGGAAAACACCCAAATTTAAAAACTAGGCTGCCTATTATTTCTTGACGAAGAAAATACAACTAAACTGCAAATGCATTGTAAAATTAATCATATAACTGATACAATGACTGTAAATTTAAATCATTTAGTGTGACAATAAAGTTGTAACATACCTCGTTAATATTTGGTGTCAAAAATCGGGTTTTGTGGTTTCGTAAAAATCCGCACGTACACAACCTGACTTCGCCTCGAACTGGGAAGCACCAACACATGTTTCAGTCTGTTGCCACGCGGCTTCTGGTGACAGTATCGCCAAATAGCTGCGGTGATTAGTTTCGCCAAAACCTAACTATCTCATATTTGGCAACCATCTCATATTCGGCATCCTTACCCTAAATCGTGGTTGGGGTCATTAGAATGTTCTCAATGAGTAGATGTTAGATAAAAAGTTGATCGAGGCTCCAATGGTGGAGAAAAAAAGAGTTAATATCGCCAGCTCTTTTTTTAGCTCACTTCAGTGTCGGTTCTGTGACATGGGAGCTGATCCGATGATGGAGCTGGAAATTGGCCCCCTGGCAGTAGCCTAAGGGACTTTGCGTTAAAATGACCCAATCGCATCGAGTCTTTTTAACTTTTAAGTTTTATTAACATCTACTAAAAGGTTTTCAAAAAGAAAGTTTTTTTAATTTACACTTGTTTATAGATTAATGTACAACTGAACAATGCAACCTGCTTGTACTGTTGCAATAAATCTCCAGAGAAAACAATACGGTTAACTCTAAATGATGAAAAAATAGCAATATTTTTAGACCTGTCAATTTAGTTTATTATTTACCCTAAACAAAATAAATAAATAAAAACATGTTTTCCACTTTCTTTGAGAGCTAAATGTCCAATTCCCTTTCAGTAAATTAAGTTTGCTAAGGAGACTATGTCGCTACCTGCCTACAAGAGCGACAAATAATATTATTTGCGAAAAGAGAGCCCGCCCGTTCGTTCAATTTCCATCAATAGAAAGGCATCTCATATATCATAAGAGAAATAGTTACTAAATTGAGTAATATGACACGAAGAAAGATTCCTAATCATGTGATAAATGGAGGCTAGGGTTTCTTTGCAAAATTCCATTGTATTACATACGTATAAGGTACAACGCACTGTATGATAAGGGACAAAAGGCCAGTGCGATAAGGAACAAGGGACTGTCTGATAGCGGAAAAGCGGATGTATGATGGCACTTAGCAGTATGCTGGCCTCTAACAGAATGTAATGTGATAGGGTAAGTAACTTACCCTATAACCGTATTTTGGTTTACGCCCCTGAGAGTTAGGAGCGTAGATCGAAAGAAAACTCAACTTTAGAATAGGTGTAGAATTTATGGAATTAGGAAGGAACGTTTTAGTTTAACTTTTCTGAAACGGCCTGCTAAGGTGTGGAACGCACTTACAGTGTCT
Organism: Hipparchia sbordonii; assembly: GCA_038048805.1. Taxonomy (NCBI): domain Eukaryota; kingdom Metazoa; phylum Arthropoda; class Insecta; order Lepidoptera; family Nymphalidae; genus Hipparchia; species Hipparchia sbordonii. The sequence goes on from CM076113.1 coordinate 5,640,739, forward strand.
GTTTCCGGCCACGCATAATTTGGGTATCTTCAAGACAAGAGTGAATAGGCATTTTCTAGGCAAGCGCGCTCCAATCTAGACCTCATCAATACTTTTATCAAGCGCAAGCCTATCTCATAATAAAAAAAAGAATTAAGGTACCTGAGGTAAATAAGGCCCGGGGGGTAATAAGGCCCACATTTCAAATTTCGGGGAAAAACATTTCTATGACACTTCACCGTTTACGCACGCGTGCACAATGTCATTGTGAATGTTTCCGTATTGGTCCGCAGTCGCTAGCGCCGCCATCGTGCCAGTGAGATGCGATGCGTTGATGAAGTAACTGGCTACTGTGCAATTTTATAATTTTACATACCAAAAGAACAGTAAGTATTTTACTTTTAATTCAATAGTTGACTAATAACGCTGTATTTACTATCGTAAGTATGTCTTGTACAATACAGTGGATATAGTTTTTCCTAGCCAGAGAAAGATTTTTTAGGTTTATTAGGTTATTTTGTAAAAACGTGGCATGAGGTTAATAAGGCCCATTATAAGGGTACTTGGGCCTATACTATTTATATGTGTAACATTGTTACAGATTTTGATTAAAATGCCTCCAAAGAGAGCTCAGTGGACAGAAGACAATTTACTGGCCGCTTTGGCAGCAATAGAACGAGGGCAGCTGACGCAATGAGCTATAGCTGAACTTACATGACTATGATTGATTTATAATGATTAAATAAGTAAAAAACAACAATTTACTTTTATTTTAACTTATTTCTAGGTAAATTTAGGACGATTTACTGTAAAAATAAAGCAAATTGTTATATGGGCTTTAATATACTACCGTAGTATAATAAGGCCCCTGAGAAGGGTTTTTAAAAAGTGTATTTTCTTATTAAAAAATATGCTTTTCTTAATTGTTTTACAACATTTACTATAGCAACATGTACAAGCTATGTAAACAATATGTTTTTGACATCCTATACGCATTATACTCAGATTTATAGCAATATCTTTTTAGGTGGGCCTTAATTGCCACCGGTACCTTACTTAGTTTGCCGCCACTGAATTGTACAAGAATGCGACAGCCTAAGATTGCGGCAAGTGAATATTTAGAGCAAAAAAAATCCTACGGCATGGTTAAACGAGCTCGAAACATTTCAATCCATCTAATGATAGACGGTAAATCTGGATTCTCTTCGAAGCTATTAATAATTTTATTGAAAAATCGACCGCCCGTGAAATTGACACGCCGTCGATTCCATAATTTCACAGTTGTTGCTCTTATGACATAATTGATTCCTCTTCCTGCTGTATTTTGCAAAATAAATCACGTCGATTTCTTTAATCTGGAACATGATTTTTATGCTTATAGTCTCAATGATTTAGTGTTTAGTGCCTAGTTTTGATATTAGCTAAGGAACATAGCCCTAAGCCCTAGTATCACGACCGAGGTCAAGCTAAAAAAAGATATTGGATTTTGCTGGTGAGAAATTCTCAATTAGTCTAAGTCCTACTAATATTAAAAATGCGAAATGTGAGGATGGATAAATGAATGGATGATGTCACGTAAAAACTACTGGACAGATTTTAATATAACTTCACAATGTTGTGCTGAATAGCACATGGGCTATATTTTATCCCAGAAAATTTAAAACCCGTGCTGACAAAGTCGCGGGCATCGCTAGTATACTAAAAGCTCGAAGAACTTTGGAGCGAAGAACACATAAAGTTATCGATGGACTTTAAGAGAAAAGAAATGGAGATAACATTTATCCACTTATGCACATACTAGCTTTTGCCCCCGCGACTTCGTCCGCGTGGAATTAGATTTTGGGATGGAATTTTCAAAAACTGTGACACACGTATTTCTTTATTTTTAACTGAAAGCTCTAATACCAACTTTGATGGAAACAGCTTGAAAAATGACGGAGTTTCATATAAACTTCCATCCCCTATTTAAACCCCTTAGGGGTGGAATTTCCAATAATCCTTTCTTAGTGTGCGCCTACGTCATAAAAGGAACCAACTGTAAAAATTTCAAGTTTCTAACTTCAGCAGTTTAGGCTGTGCGTTGATATCTCAGTCAGTCAATCAGTCAGTCAGGACTTTGAATTTTATATATATAGATTTACTACACAGTAAAAGCGATCAGCAATTTTAACGTGAAGGAACAAAACGCCCCATGAAAGTTATCTACGACGGCTTTCCTTAATCGCTTCACGCACTTTTGGGATTAAATCTGCATAAGAGGGTCCAGTAGGTAATCATATGTCCTTTCAAAATGTAATCAATAGAATGGATTCCTTCACTATTCCAGAATACTGAGCCATTCTGCCGTCCTCAAACTATAACGTCGTTAACTACCAAGACCATATTTCAAGCTATGATCCATAAAAACGGCAATTTATAAAGAAATTGCGCCATTTGAAACCAACAAATTCCTAAAAAGCCGGCAATGCATTGGTGGTGCCTTAGGTGCTACAAATGTTCATGGGCGGCGGTAATCACTTAACATCAAGTGACCCGCCTGCACGTTTGCTCGCTAAAAAAAAATTGATAATTAAAAAACGTATTTGGTCAAATGTTGGTTAACGACGTTATAGTATGAGGAAGGGAGCATAACTTTGCCAACGGAAGAGAACTCTACGCCTCCGATGAGAAAACCTGCATGACTGCATGTCTGAAAATCCGAAAATTAGCCAAGGTGGTCGACTAAGCCTAAGCCTTTCTTTGATAGGAGACCTGTACCCAGTAATAAGCCAATGATGGATTAAGATGATGAGATGATGACTTTCGCCTAATCTGGCTATAATCGGTTGAACGTCATTTCACATAATTTTTTGGTTCAATGTGAATACGTCGCAGAATGACATGATCGATACAGTTAAATGAGCGTCATTTGAGGTCATTTATCATCATTTCACCGACGCACAGCCCTCCCTCATCAATCGAGTACGTACCTACTGTATCGGACGGAAAATTTGCCACCCATTAATTATACAACTCATTAATTAGGGTCATTGCGGTTTTTGGGGTTCCTAATGGTCTGTTTTAATGTAAAATTTATTAAAACACTTTAAAAGTCATCATCAGTTGAACTAATGGGAACTACGCGACAGCTCAAATCACTGGATGGATCGACCTGATGGGCATATAGGTATAATTATTATAGGTACATAGCCATCCGCTAAGAAAGGATTTTTGAAAATTCAACCATTAAGGGGATAAAATGCTTTAAATAATTGACCGTAACGTGAGCGAAGTCGTCGGCAAAAGCTAGTACCTATTATGTAAAATTAAATTATAACGATAATATGTCAGAAACTACCGTAATATATTCAATATTTGTTGAGCAAGCTTCGCTAGGGTCTGAGGACAAATTTAACGGATATTGAAATCCATGCCGATGACCCACTATTATTCTAGAAGTAAAACGAAAACTTCTAATCCCAGCAACCAGATGCCGAGCACGAAATTGCATATTTTGAGGAAATAAAAATATTCCTGCGGGAACTCTAACATTCCGAGATAAAATGTAGCCTATGTGCTAATCCTGGCTGTGAGCAATCTCCATTCCCAGTCAAATCAGTTAACATACACACACGCACACGTACACGCATACACACGCGCCCAGACACACACACATAACAAACTTTTACCTTTTAATATTAGTGTGATACCACAAACGACGTGCTGGGGGCTCTGAAGTGGGTTTTTAGATAGTGATACTACCGGAGATGACGACAATATTTTGCCAACAAAATATTTAAGAAATATTTCCCTCAAACACCCTCGTGCCAGTTACGTAAGGGTGCTGTTTCGAAGGGCTGACATACTATGTATCCTTTCTACCTTAATAAGTGTGTTTGTTTGTTAGTTTATCCTTCAATCACGCCGCAACGCAGCAACGGATTGACGTGATTTTTTGCATGGATATAGTTGAGGAACTGGAGAGTCAAATCAAATCAAAATTTGTGTTTAGAGTGACATAGGATACCTTGTATCCCGGAAAATCAAAGAGTTCCCATAAAAATTTAATTTTACAAACTAAATCAAAGCGTTCGAGGTCGCGGGCATCAGCTAGTCTACTATATAAAAATAAGTCGGGTTTTCCTTCCTGACGCTATAACTCCAGAACGCACGAACCGATTTCCACGGTTTTGCATTCGTTGGAAAGGTCTCGGGCTCCGTGAGGTTTATAGCAAAGAAAATTCAGGAAAAATTTCAACAGAAAAGCGGGAAAATCTTTTTTCACATACAGCGCCATCTCTGATACATAGCATGTACTTAGATTAAGAACTGTCGCTTGCGAATTGATAATAATATAAGTATCAAGTATAAACTACATCATGGAGCTTTAGGTCCTAGCTCTTCAATCTAAGTCTATACGCGGACGAAGTCGCGGGGGTCAGCTAGTCTACTATAAATAAATGACAGTCAGTATTCTCGATTGTCCGTAGCGTAATTAATTTCGGTGCTACGCTTGGCCCGTCCAGTCGAAAGGGCAGGAAATGACGAAGCTGAGATTCTCTTCAACTGAATTTTGCTTTTGTTCTATTGATTCTGTGGTCTAATAGCGAACAATTCAAGTTAACATGTATTGTTGGGAAGCCTCAAATCGCATTTTAATTCTGTACATTATTACTCATATTTGAAAAGTTTTACAAGTGGATTGAGGACAAAAAGTCCCTGAAACTTTGCCCCCTTTGCTTCTTATATTATTTGCAATAGTTGACAAATACTTCAGCATCACGCTGACATTGTTATGAACCTTTTCAGGTGAAATATCGGGTTTAACTATTCTGTGCTAGTAGTAAGTAAGTAAGTAACTTTTAATTTTATTAACCGACAAAAAAAGGAAGTTCTCAATTTTCTCAGTTTTTTTTAAGTTTCTTGTTTTCATTTTCACTATTTAGGGCCAATTTCACCAACGTGAAATAAATCTTATCCGAGTGTTTTGATATTTTGAAAATTTTTGTATTGATCATCTGCCAAAATATGTATTTACGCTCGGATTTGGCGTATTAGAAGATGAATATATAGATTCGAATACTAAGTTAGACTAGGAGTTAGGACCTCCCTCAATTAGAGGCCTTACCTACCTATGTTTCAGCATCACACATTAGCTATAGGCGCATCGTGTTTCAAAAATATTACCCATTGTTTACCCGAAGTAAAATTGGCCATTCTTTGAACACGATCAAGAAACAATTATTTATAAATAGGTAGAAAAACAATACCTTTAAGACTACTTTAAAGGTTCTAATTTCGTCTAAGCCGCTCCGTCGTGCATAGAGGCTGAAATCGTGGCTTACCGTGGGAGGACGAGGCTTAAATATTTCTCTTTGCTTAGTACCTGGTAGCGGCACCCGAATTAACTAACAAAGCTCCCATTTAAACCATTGTCCTTATTAACAAAGATTTATGTTCTATCAAATAAAATTAAATTGTACAGGCTCATTTCAGATCCTCTTGTGTGGTAGATTTACCCTAAAAGTAAAACTGTTTATGTAATAACTAGCTTTTGCCCGCGGCTTAACTCACATTAAGTTCAATTTTTCAAACACCCATTTTACCACCTTAAGGGTTGGATTTTCAGAAAACCTTTTGAAAGCAAATCAAATCACAGCCCGATCCGTCCAGTGATTTGAGCTGTGCGTTGATAGATTAGTTAGTCTGTCAGTCAGTCAGTCAGTCACCTTTTCCTTTTATATATTTCGATTTACATAATTTTTTTGTACGAACGTAGGTAGAGACTTGGAAAGGGACATAGACTACCTTTTATTCCGGAAAAACAGAGTTTTCCTGCGGGATAAAACCTAACTCCACGCGTGCGAGGTCGCGAGCAAAAACTAGTTATATAATAACATACGTACTTACCATAAGACTAACATATCCATGAATACCGTTGTATGCTTCAACCACTTCCCTAAATCCGCCTTCGCAGTACGTGCAGGCTTCCGGTTTAATATTAAGATTCAGCTTATTCTGAGCATCGCTAACTACCTTCACTAGCACTGAACCAATGTTCTCTTTCCTTTCTTTGAACGCCTGTTCCTTGAGAACCGTTAGGATTCTCGTCTCATTTATGGTCTTCGTGTCCGAAGAATTTCCAGATGCCGCCAGGATCTCTTGGAATATATCCATTAAAGTTTGCGATTTGTTCGACATCTTGCGAAGTTGAGTTGAACAATATGACGTAGGAAATCGATTCGCCCATTAGACGCGGTAGTGCCGAGGAAATCTGAAAATAAAATATATCGTTAGAGTATGTATTGGAATTGTTATTTTTCTCATAACTTTGATACCCAAATGGATATTTCATGAAATGCCTACCCATTTATAAAATGTAATAGAAATCCTTATCGTGATTACTTTAGCTCTCATTTTCAGTACAATTCCTGTAATTTGGTTTGGCCAACAGATTATATAGGACTAAATAATTTTCACACCGTGTGTGGAATAACTGTATACAGTAGCTAATTTATATTCAAATTGGGTATGAGCTACCACTGTTACTTTGTATTATTATTAATGGGATTAACGAATTATACCTGAATCATATAGAGTAAAATAATAATTTACACTATCCACACATTGTTATAAATTAATCAGCTCTATGTACATTAGAACTCTATGATTTTAAGCAAATCGGACGTGTTTCAACCAAAAATACCTATTAAAAGTTTTTTGATAATACTTGTTATCTCAACTGGCGTAATCTTTAGAGTGGACGATGTCGAGACCTTTTTAATCACAATTTGTGAAAAATACGGGTTCCTCTTTTTATTGTAATCCTCATTGCTGATTGTATGTCGTACCTATCTTCTTCCCTAATCACGTTCCTAATCTTGGAGAGTACTTTGAGATAACAAAGCGGTGATGCTCACAGATCCCTCCGTGTACATGTCGACTCTTGACATTGAAGTGCGGAGGCAAAGCCAAAAGCCTCTAAAGCCAGGAACCAGTTCGGGTCAAGCTAACTTAACGAGCACAATAAATTGTGAGCAAACGCACATAAAATACACACCTAAAGAACTAAAAAAACATTTTTAGTTATAATCCCAATGTGTCTGAAACTTGGAAGGCTTGGAAAGCTTTAGAAGGTGGGTTGATTCTACTCTACTGTCAAAAACGAACCGCCAAGTTAGCGTTGCAGCGCGATGGCCTGTCTACCGTCTTCCAAGTAAGCCCGGTACCATCTTAGATTGCAATGTTACTTACCATCATGTCAGACCGCTATCAAGGGCCTTAACATAAGTTTCATGAGGATGGCTTAAATTGTTTGGTAGTTTGTTTCTGTAAATATTTTGAACAATTAATGAAACAAAAAACAAAAAGACAAAATATCTTCCTACGTATTGAGACAAAAGGTACCAAGACCACAGCCGCGCGAAAGAGAATTAAAACGTTGCCACGTTGATAAATTGCTACACCATCGAATATTGTCTTGATAAATCCGAGTGGCGGTCTATAAAAACAAACGCAATATGATTGCTCTGGCCAGATGCCAAGCTGTCTTGTGCACAGCAAATAGACGAGTCAAAAAAATATATTTCATTCGTTTATCATCGTAGTGGATTATTTCACATTTCTGTTTAGATTGCTTTTCTTTTGAGAAGCTTATAAATTACTAGCTGTTGCGCGCGACTTCGTCCGCGTCAATTTCTGTTATTATGATCGCGATTAAGAAGTTTTTAAAAGAATATATTTTGAAAATGGATAATTTTCCCCGTTTTGGCAACATTTTTCACTGATGCTTCGCTCTTATTGGTCGCAGCGTGATGTTATAAAGCCTTCCTCGATAAATGGACTATCCAACACAAAAATAATTTTTCAATTCGAACCAGTAGTTCCTGAGATTAGCGCGTTCCAGGCGCGTTCAAACAAAAAATCTCTTCAGCTTTATATATTAGTATAGATTATAATTTTTTCGAATATAGAACAATACAAAATGATACAGTAAAACAAATGATACAGTGCAGAAGGATACGAAGGCAGTCCTAGTGTTAAAGCAATGTCAACTTTGGTGAAAGGATTTGGGTAACCAGAGCGCAGAATTGGTACAAATAGTACAACCATTTGATTCAATGGCCAAGGTTAAGACTTGATGACCATTTTTGAAAGTTCTTCTAAAAGAACTCGAGCCCCTGAGCCCCACGGCCCCAGAGTCTCCAACCCAAAACGCAAGTAAATATGGAGCTCCCATCAAGGTTTTCATACTCAAGGTATTCTTGGAACATACTCGTAGATTGAAATTGATTTAAAATAGAAATTTATATCGATCAACTCGTAAGTTGTTCAGTAACGTGTAGCTTTAGAATATGGACGAAGATTAATGATGCGTCTCGCTTCTCTGCGTAGCGTAGATGGCTAACAATCGTCCGAAACAAGAGAATGGATAGGAAACCTGATGTTATCTAATGCTAGTCACACATCGTTAACCGTAGTAGCGAAAATCTCATGACATTACGAGGGATTCGAAATGGCTGATTTAATTTAGCTTTGGCAGTGGCTTGTTACCACCATAGTAACCTACCTACTTACCGTCAAAGACGTGTGAATTTTAAGAATTTTTGCATTGATGTGTTAGTTTTGATCTATATTTTAATTGCAATTCAAGTTTATCACCTTGCAATATCTCATATTATAATATCAATTTTAACTTTTCAGAATAGAATAGAATAATTTTTTATTCAAATAAACTTTTACAAAGTGCTTTCGAATCGTCAAATGAATCTACCATTGGTTCGGAATGCCGTTCCAACCGAGAAAAACCAGTAAGGAACTTGGCGGTTCAATTATTTATTATTAATATGTTATTAATATTTATGTTTCCAGTTTCCACATAATAATATCGTCACATAAGTTTAACACCGCGGAAGTCAAAAACAGCATATCATAGGATGTATTCAATATGCAACTCGTTATTTTATGTTCTTGTAAAGTTTTGCAAATACATTGAACAATTAGGTTTTATAGAAGGAAAAAATATATTTTTGCTCTCCGGGAAAGTTGACTTTTTTGACTTACGCTAAATAAGATCTTAAGCGACATTATTGTGTGCCTGTTGTATTTAAACTTTTGAAGTTAAGGATCCGAGCGTGCTATAATAAAATTACAAGACCGACTGAAATTAAGCTGAATCGTAGAGTACCTAAGTGCCTACTTAAACGCTCAACGTTAAATCTGCTTGCTAAGGCCGATTTCACCATCTTGATATTTTGACTTTTCAATTTTAAAACTGTCAGTACGCCCAGTTCATTCCCCCATTAAACGACACTCGACGTTGATGAAATCGACACTAAGTCACATTAGTTACATCAACTGTTGTTAGTGGCCATAATTGCTTTGGAGTGTCTGTGGAGTGTGAGAACCTTTCGCAGATACAGCGAATACGATAAATCAACTATATCAACTCTTCGACTGAAAGTTACGAGGCGCCTTAATTACTGATAGTACTAATGGCAACATGGAGGCAGAACGACATATTCTTATTAATAAAATAAATAATAATAAAGTCCTCCCGACCGAATCCGGCCACGGCGGCTAATCTCCACAGAGATTAGCCATCTGTGCGGGAGATATTATAGTGCACAAGTGTGTGGACAAACACAGGCTCTATCCCCTTACTCTCATAGTCCGATGGGAAATATATACACATACAGCCCACTGACAAACAGACAGACGGATAGACAGCGAAGGCTTAGTAATAGAGTCCCGTTGGCGTTGCTTATTTGGTGTACAATAAAGAATATTATTCATTTCATTTCATTTCACCTTCTGGGTACGGAACCTTAAAGTCGTTAAAATTAGATTTATCAATGTAATATCTATTATGTTTGTATGAAAAATCCCGCGAGTACCCGTGGTAGAATTCACCCTCTGTCGACCATAAAAATTGACAAATGGGTGTAATGTAGTTTCCAAAACACTAAAAAATACATACATCGCTTTAGTATTTTTTATAAACTAAATAAACATTAACAAACAAGAAAAGCAAATACGGCCACAAATTTTATAAATGTTTTGAATGTAAACATTAGACTGATGTTTTGTTTTTACAAACGCCAGATAAATTTGTGCCCCAAAATAAACATGAATGTAGGATTTTCGAACAAAACAATAACCTCATCATCCTTTTTGAGGCTTTTTTAGTATAAATAAAACATGGGGTCCCTTTTTTACTAACCCTCCCTTAACTCTATTTTATTTATATTATTTTTAGGAATCATTAAAAAAATGAATACAAATATCGAACTATAACGCATTATAAGCGCAAAAGTCGACGTGGTGATAAGCCATTTTTATTAGTAAGCCATTAAAGGCCGACTACAGCGACGTAGTTCTTATTAACTTTTTTAATGATGGATTTTTTATTTTATTTTATTTGTTTGAAATAAATAGCAATTCATTATTAAGAAGTCCTGAGCTTCGAGTCATTGATACACAATATACCTCTATATAAAGTCAACCTTTAGCTATTAAATCGATATATCGATATCATTCGCCCCAAGCCCAGTAGGACCACGGGTATATAGTGGTATACCGTGGTCTTACCAATAGGAAAAATCACTGGGACCACAGGCCCTTCACCAAAGTATCGTGCTGTGCTGTGAAGGGGTGTAATAATCCATCACAATAACCAAAAACGTTATTACCAGTGTATAATATATACCCTGTACAGAAAATAATTACATGTTACAATTACACACATTAATTAAATAATTACATGGCACCCACACATTCATTGGTTGTTTTGAGTCTATATTTGGGGCAGAACTTTGTTAGAAACTTCTGTTCGAAGCGTTACAGTCCGATGAATATAAGCTATGCCGAACATGACCAATATTCCACTCCAACTGAGCGTATACCTTGTGCTGGGAGTGGGAACGACAATAATGCAAAGGGTGGGGCTTAAACATCGAACTTTCGTTTATAAGTCCGCGACTTTACCGTGTTACTATCAATAGTATAATAGTATAATGTATAAGAGAAGTTTATAGGCTCAAGCCTATAAACTGCTCTTTAACAATTTTCTTTTTAACTATTTTGATGCAAAAAAAATAAAGCCGTCGCTCCTGTGCCTGATCTTTCTTCGGACATTACATTACATTTACATTACTCTATTTAACATCCCTTGATTATTATTTAGGTCGTTTGCACGATAGTGTAGCGTTCTCGTAGCCTGTTATTTCCAAGCTACGGAAAAGATTTATTGCCTAGCGAAACCCTCGTAGCGGGTAATTCCCATCGGTTCGATGGGACATGTTGCGGTGTCCTATGGCTCTACGAGGATGCTACGCGGGCAGCATTGCAGGGACCGATGGGAATAAATCCACATAGCTTGTTTGTGACATTTGTTTTATTTATTTATACACACATTTACATTATACTAGCGGACGCCCGCGACTTCATCCGCGTTCTTAAATTGTTGAAATTTTTCCTGAATTTTCTATGCTATAAACCTCACGGAGCCCGAGACCTTTCCAACGAATGCAAAACCGTGGAAATCGGTTTGTGCATTCTGGAGTTATAGCGTCAGGAAGGAAAACCCGACTTATTTTTATATAGTAGATGATTTTTAAATATTTTTCAAAAGAAAACACAAATCATTAAAAATTCATTTCACAATCGGACATCAAACGCCACTGTATGTAAAATTATATATTTTTATACGACTGCCTGAAAAAAGGAGTATATTGTTTTCAGGGTTCATGTATGTATGTGAGTTTGTATGTATATTCCACCATAACTTCTATACGCCTGAACCGATGTTGATGACTGAGGTATCTTTAGAATCTTTAGCTTATTCCGGGTGACATAAGCTAGTAACATTTAAAAAAATTGATGGGGTGACCATGGTCCCATATTAAATTAGTCTTTAATGCGGGACCATGGCACACCACACCACTTTTTGTAAGAAAAAATCGTGTTAAAATTTTTCAGTATAAAATCGTCAGTTTCATTCTTTAGCACCTTATAATAATTAGTGCGGGCTGCTTTAATTCTTTAATTGTTTTAAGTCAACCATCAACGTCTTAATTTAGCTTTAGTGACTTCGACTACAATAAATTACTCTCTAGGCTTTCATTAAAAGGAAAACTAAGCATTCCTAATATTCTAGCGCCCTAAATATTAATGACTTTAAAGTTATTTATACAATTTACGTTAACAATTCAGAAAACATTAAAAGCTCTTTTCCAGTAGAACAATTCCAATTATTTTTAACAAAAGTTTAATTAAATTCCATCTCCAACTTCATCATAAGTCATAACAGATTATAGGCCTTGATTTATAAGATTTCTGAATATTGACTTCAAACTTTAACGTTTTATTTATTACGAGTGATGTTGTAATAAATAATGTCAGTAATGTTCTAAAACTTCTAAATAAAAGAAGCAGCTACTACATAATCATTTGAATTTTGATGATCAGGTATATACCTATTCAAGTTGCGTGTCCTAAAAAATTCGTAATATTGATTCTGTATCAAAGGACCAAAGGATATTTTCATCAAGAAAAGATGTTTTACGTGAAAGAATTCTAAAGAAAGTCTTCAGTGTCTGAGAATTCTCAAAAGGGAGAGAGTATAAGAGGAAATCTTTAAATTCTTGAAGACGCAGATTTTTTTCACTTTGCTAATTGTAACTAGATACAAAACGTGAAATAAGTTACGTTTTTTAATTTGCTTACAAGATCAATGAAGTTTAATATTTGAGCAGAATAGCAAATAAGCTATACAGAGTTAATTGTAAAATGCCAACAACCGTCTACAGGCAACTTGTATGCGTAGGCATCAAAGTAAATAACTTTTAACGTTCCACGACGTTTTTAAATTCCTAAGGAAAAAAATTTTTTTTTCATACAAAAATAAAAATATTTATTTTTCAGGTAGGCTATTGAAATTCTGCCGCCCTTACCGAACTCTACAATTTTATGTCAGTTCCTACATTATTTTTATAACCTTAACTATTTTGATTGATTGCACAAGAAATAATTAAAATTATAAGTATCCTAAATATGTATTTATGGGCATTCTGGTTCCTATGTACCTTTTTAATATTTGTAAGGCATAAGTAAATATTTTGGCCCCTTTGCCGCCCCTAATATCTGCCGCCCTAAGATCCAACGTGCTCAGGTCTCAGGCTGGTAATCGTTAGTCCACCACCTCCCAGAATTAGCACATAGGCTACATTTACATACATAGGAAAATTAAAGATCTTCCGCGGGAATTAAGAACCCTTAATCCACGCAGACGAAGTCGTGGGCGTCATCTATAGTCCATAAATATTTCTCAATGAAGATAGCCGAACTATTTCATAAAATACACGTCGTATTAATGAAGGAGCAACAAGTTGTGTGACATAATGGAAGGCGATATTTCCACTCGATCGCCCCGTGTAGTGTGGGCGGATTTTTATTCCCCTGATACCGGTGTTAGTTGACATTCTCATTCCCTGTAACTCGATGCCTTGTTGTGTTCGTTACAGTCCATAAACAAGTTACTAACCTTAATCCTGGGACTCTATTTTATAATATACTACCCTTTACTTGCGGCTTTGCTCCCACCATCTTTTAAAAGTACCTAATCCGATGTGGTTCCTATTACAAAATTCTCAAACTTTGAGTTTTTTTAAGGAGCAAAACAAAATAATGAACAAAATAATGAAAGAATTGGTCCTTTGAAGCTACACTAAAAAGCGTAAAATAGTAATATAAAAAATCGGGCTAGCGTCGCGCATCGGTTTCATCGTTTCTATTTAGGCCCGACTTCAACATACGTGTACAAACTAAAATTATTTATTTTATACTTTGTAGTGGCGTTTTGAAGTCTGTTTTTAAAAAGTTTTTTTTTGTATCATTATTTAGATATTTTTGTGTTGAGCGCACAGGTTGAGCGTGGAAAATTACGCATAGCAAACGTGGCTTTACACCATCCAAGATTAAAAATATAGCTGACAACTTCCTACTCTCTATTATTAAAATTGTTATCGAGAGTTATTGAAAGCGAGCGAAACTTCCCTTCCAAAAGTTTCATTTTCCTAAAAAAATAACGTGAAGCTCGGTACATCATTCGTACTCTCATATTATTGTAAAAGTTTCACAAAACTTTTGAATATTTTTCATTAATCCCTAGATAGAGGACTCCTGAGAACGAGCGCAAAAGTTTTGTCTGTTTAAGTATCAAGGACTATAGCTATTGCTCGCGACTTCATCCGCTTGGAGTGAGGTTTTTAAATATCCCTCGGGAACCCTTTGTTTTTCCGGGATAAAAGGTAGCCTATGTCACTCTCCAAATCCTCAGCTATACATAGTACCTACCCATGCAATAATCACGATGATCTCCGATAACGTGCTTCTTGTTGCGTGATTGAAAGACAAACCAACAAAAAAACACACTTTCGAATTTATAATTAAGACTAGCTTTTACCCGCGGCTTCGCTCACGTTAAGTTAGTTTGAAATCTCAACAATACACGCAAAAAGTACACAAGTTAGAGCGCTCTTAGTGTATTTTTTGCGCGTACTCGTATACGCGTTTACACGCGCCACATTTTACGCTCTAAAAAACCGACCGCGTACACGTGCTTACTCCGACATGTTCATTCAAACCGGGGGTTGTCAGTCACTAGCAATATCAACTGGATTCCAACTGCGACGTATAATAAACGTAGATGTCCCATGACGCGCCTGCTTGTGAACACCAACGTAAACGGACGTGTCACGGGGCATACGAAGTATATTGGTATATTAATAAATAATTACCTAGACCAGTCAATATAATCTACGCACTTGGCTCGCTTTTATCAAGCTTACGAGTAGTGGCACACCTATACGCACTTCCAAAAAGGAGCTAAATATTCGCCGAAAAACGCTAATCTCTAACTGCCCTTAAACAGGCAGCCATTTGCTTACTAGCTAGATTGGCGGTTCATAAAGATTTGCATCAAAAAAAAATCAAAAATTCAAAATTATTTATTTCATGTAGGCCAACTCTTAGCTCTTATGACACGACATGATTCTACCACCGGTTCGGAATGCAGATCTGTAATGTAAATAAGCGATTGATAAACTTTACTTTACTGAGCCCAGAAAGGCAGAAGCTGGTTAATAAATGGATACCTAGATACAAGACCTGGTAACAATTTATTCTACTGAGTCAACATTTTATCTTGTTTAGCACTAAAGCTGTCGAGCTTACGTAAAAGGAGACTTATTGCATTATTAATGTACCTAATCGTAAACATTCTGTTATATAACGCTCCGTTCGCCTAGATATTAGATATAACCTACCTATTCGTTGGTTGGAGATGTTTATAAAATACTTGAACTTGTATATTGAGCTGTAAACAGCTTATTGCCTTACGTCCCACACTGTTTCTATTGTTTGGTGTACTTATACTCTATTTATACAATTATTAATCATGAATTTAGTTCAGTGACCCTGATTCAGTGGTATTTTCTATAATTGGGAGATGGGTTCGATAACCGGTATTTTATATTCCTATTTGAATTAAATATTTACTAACAAAATAAGCTCAGTCAACTTTTGTTGCTGACATGAATATTACAAAGTACACATACAACTTTAAAACTACAATTTTTTATGAATCTTGGTTTCTAGTCTCGTGTCTCTCATTGGGAATCAAACTTAGTTTGTATGGATCACGTGTGGGAGTGCTGGAGGGCGATTTCTATTAACTTCCTTGTATCCAACTACTCTATTTGTTCAACAAAAATCTTTTCCTGTAAATACGAGGCGGAAATGGTACTTTTCCGGCCGTGATCATAAATGGCGAATCAGGGCAATATACTCGTAAAAATAGCGTATTGTTAGAATTCGCCTTTTCGTTTAGGTGCTTTATTATAAATAGCTTATATAGATACTATGTCAATGTAATAAGGGTTTTATTATACGTGCAAGATATTTTGGTTTTATTAATAGAACTTATTACTTAGCTTGCTCTTTGAGATATTTTCGCTCTAGTCGTCCGAAGTCGTAATCGTGTTCACCGACATATTTCTCTGGCTAGGATTTCCACAGAAAACTCTCCCGTGTCCAAAGATAAAACGATCTCAAAGGAGTCCCTTGAGAATGTCCATCCACCTACCCGAAACTGGGTTATTTTATTGAGATACTAAATATTGCTCTCCCAATATTGATTTTATAATATAGAGTTTAGAAAACTAAAATTTGTGTTTTTTTGTCACAAAAGCATTTACATATTTCGAAAAATTGACAGCCCAAGAAAATTAAGTTTACTTCGATCCGATCGAGTCGATCGAGACATAAATATCTTCGCATTTTATATTTTAAATTTTAACTCATTTTTATCGCTAATGTGTGGTGTATAATATGGTGAAATACGGAACTACCATAATTAACTCTGTGTTGACCCTAAAATATTGACTTTTTAATAAACTTGGCGCCTCCACCAAAGGAACAGATGAGTTTGGCGCAAGACAGATTAAAAACTTTGGCCCTACCGTATCTGCTAATGTACCCATCTAACTCAACAAAGTGTCCCAATTTATCTTTCTCTCCACAGTTTCAACAAACATTGTAAAGTAGAGTTAGTGAAGTAGCCTGAACGCCTAGTTCAGTATGTACTATGCTTGAGCACGAGTTAACACACAGTGAACTTAAAGTCACCCGACGAGTATGTAGACAGAAGTAATTAAAGTTATTCCACGAGAGTTACAGTATTAAGTCAAATCACACCCACTTATCCTCTCACAAGTCACACGTGCACAAACACAAACGTTAATTTCCAAATTATCATTGTGTCAAGACTTAAGATGTGTGGGGTCTGAAGTTATTTAAAATTCTTAGAAATAGAAATAGAAATAGAAATATTTTTTGTTCAAATAAACTTTTACAAGCACTTTTGAATTGTTAATGAATCTACCACTGGTTCGGAATGCCTTTCCTGCCGAGAAGAGCCAGCAAGCAACTCGGCGGTTGCTCTTTTCAAAAAAAAATATTTTTTTTACAATCGTTAATGAAACTATGCTATGTATACAGTGCTTCCACGATGAAGTTTCCTAAGTCCAATACAATAAATACAAATAAATACATTCGATCACTCGAAAGCACTTTTTTTATTGTATTTGAATTAATAATATTTATCTATTTATGTCCATCGATTTTTTTGAATGAAAAATAGGAACCTTATTCATAAAAACGTATTTTCATACAAGGGTTCCAGTGACGAAAGGTATCCAGTAATGCATATCAAAATCTCGCCAATAAGCTGGTCATCTACAAATTAATTGAGTCCACACAAGGTACGAATTCCCGGTACGAGTATACCTCGCACTTGGTCGGATTTTTTTTTATTGCGCTTGACGACAATCAATTATAGAAATCATTAATGTGGTCTTAGATTAGAGCACGCTTCTCTTGAAGGGACTCAAATTATACGTGGCAGGAAACATGGATGCCGGAAGGGCGTCCCACACCTAGCGGTTCGTTTCAGTTAAACCGATGCTGCAATGCTTAATCGAAGTGGCTGTTAAATAATTACTAGACTCGTTAAAACTTCGAAAGTGGCCCGAGCTAAAGGCGACCACACGACGCGGTCGTTGTTTCAGGCTGAATTTCAGTAAATTTAGATTTAAGAGGAATTTCCGATTGAGAATGTTGGAAACAATTTAGCCTCTTATTAAAAAGTCCGGAAATCCATCTACATCTGTTTAGGTTTTTAAAAATCCTGTGAGAGATTTGATTCGTCATGATTAAAATTACCTATTTGTCATAGTTTAATATTAAAAAGTTCGATAAACCAACCCTTAACTGATGCGAATATGCAATAGAATGGGACAGCCAAAATTCAAAATTTTACAATCGACGAATAATGTTACTAGGATCGAATTTCATGTGTTACCAATTTATGTATTGAAAATAATCAACTGTCAAATTGTCAAACTTACTCGTAGGTCAAAATTGCGATTGAGAACTTTAGGTGCTAACAAGCGTTTCACATTGTTATTAAGTTTCCAGAGCAACGCTGTGGCAGTCTGATTAAAGCCGATATTACATTTACGGAAATATCTTCGTGATTATCTTCCCGACGGTTCTTTTGTTGTTTTAAAACATGAGTTGCAAAGACTAACAAAAATTAATTTTCACGCTTCTTCAGCTGAAAAAATATTACAGCGCGCTCGGTAGTACAGAATACCATAATATTATAGCTCGGTTGTATAGTCGGAATTTTAATTCGATTCCAGATTTGACAATTTCAGTGTTGCAACGTAATGACAAGTACTAAATAGTGACGTTGCGAAATTATTCGATACGGAAATGGAATATTTCCGGATCGATTTCTCTCGTTTATAGTAGTATATCTAAACAACTACTACTTTAATAGAAACTAAGTACTATATCAGGAAATTAAATATTTCTGATCGGATAATTTAGTTATGACGATTAATTTTATTAAGGATCTGAGAGTTTTCTTTAATAATTGTGTGTGAAATCTAAATATATAAAAGGCAAAGGTGACTGATTGACTGACTGACTGACTGATCTATCAACGCACAGCCCTAACCACTGGACGGATCGGGCTGAAATTTGGCATCCAGACAGCTATTATGACGTAGGCATCCGCTAAGAAAGGATTTTTGAAAATTCAACCCCTAAGGGGGTAAAATAGGGGTTTAAAAAATCGAATTTAACGTAAGCGAAGCCGCGAGCAAAAGCTAGTAAATAAATAAATGTGAAAATGAAGGAACATGAGAAATAAAACAAATAGATGTATTATGGTAATATTTTATTTTATAAATCGTCGCCGTCATCGCTATCGCTGTCACTTTCTGTAACATTTATTATAAATGTGTCTGTGATATTGTCAATTAACATATCTAGCCTACTCATTTTTTCCTCTTCTTTGACAACATGGGATATATAGGCTCTTTTATTATAAGTTTTGTTTTTAATATAAAAAACAAAAATATTAACTTTTTATAAAATAAAGCAGCGGTTACTAATTAATAAATAATTATTATGAATAATTATGTATTTATTTAAATAAAAATCAATAATTTAGTCTTTAATTGGCACACCAATATTATGATTACATAAACATAAATCGCGATTGTTTATCGATTTTTGTGTTCATCACTACACTATTATATGTGGTATCATTATTTTACAAAATGACAGTAGCTAATGTCAAATGTGGAATCGAATTATAAGTCCGAGTATAGATCGTCATAGATGAAATTAAATAGAATCGTCGTTAAGAAAACAGTATTGCTATCGCAAAGGTAGGTTACTTACTTTATCTACTTATATTATACATTATATAAAATAATGTTCTCCCGACTGAGCCACGGCGCGGTGGTCAATCTCCATAGAGTTTAGCCATCTGCACAGGAGATATTACAGTGTAAAAGTGTGTGCGCAAACAGGTATAATCTGGTCTTGAAAATACCGTCGCATCACGGCGTTTTCGCATCGATATTATCGTAAATGCAACATAGGCTTAAGCATAGACTTTACCAATCGGTTCATCCAGCCCTTACATTTCTGAAACTGCTCGAAGAATGTTCACGCGGCGACCCTCATGCATATTGAATATCTATTATTAGATCTTCAAGCGGTCTTATTGACATTTGCTGGAAAGTCAGTGGTGTCTTAACCCGTAGAATACGGTAGAGATATTCCGAGATTACGAGATAAGTATCTTTTTTTTCATTCGATGATAAGATAGTCCTTGACTGCGATCTTACCTGATGGTAAGTGACGATACAGTCCAAGATAGCAGACTAACTTGGGATCGGTATGGCGGTGTACATTCAATCCTAATCCCTAATTGGCTTCTAATATAGCCATCGTGCCGAAACGCTAAATCGCTTGACGGCACGTCTTAGCGGTAGGGTGGTGACTAGCCACGGCCAACGCCTCCCACCAGACAAATTTTTGTTTCGATCGGCTGTTGCATTTAAGATTAGACTACCCTGATGAAAGTCAGGATGGCACCTAAAGAAGAAAACAATTATTGTAGGTAAGTTAAACCTTCAAGAGATTTCTTCTCTTATAAAATCCTTAAAGAATTTTGCCTGAAGAACTATTCGTGAGCAGAGATATTTACATATGTACAATTGTACATGTCTTTACAATGTTTTCGTAGTCATCAGAATATCACAATAAGAGCTCTAGATATTACCTTTGTCATGGATGTGAACTGAATATGTCATGTTCTAATGGAGAAAATATTTTACGACAGTGAAAATGAAAGACACGTTAAAGAAAAGCAATCGTAAAAGAGCAAGCTATTCTCGCGCAATTTGTATTCCGTACAAAAATCACGAAATTATTACAAAGTTATTTTTGCCGTCGAATATTATCTCTCACATTGTAGAGCTTATATGCCAAAAAGAGCCGGGATGAACTACGAATTCTCTTGGTTAATATTATTAGGAACACGTGAGTTGTTTTTTTTTCGGATAAAATATTAGTCCATGTCACTCTCCAGGTTCCCATATAAAGTTCTAAGGAATAAGATATATGTAGATCAAAACTTATGATCGAAATGTCCATTATACAACATCCAGAGTTAAATTTTTTTGAATTCTATCAAGAAATGACAGAGACGCATTCAGAAACGTGATATTATATATGATCAAAGTTGAAAACTTTTTATGCGAATAAAGTATCACATAGCATGTGACCACTGACCGTATAACATGCTCATTTTCCCGTTCGGCGAGAGACGCATTTCTAGCTAAGTATAACTTTTTTTAAAGCGATACTTGGATTTTTCTTTTACATTTGTCTCTTGTATCTTCATTAAAATTTATTTTATTTATTAACTAGCTTTTTCCCGTGGCTTCGCTCTCGTTAAGTTCGATTTTTCCAACCCCTATTTTACTCTCCTTAGGGGTTGAATTTTCAAAAATCCTTTCTTAGCGAATGCATACGTCATGATAGCTATCTGTATGAGCTAAAGAGCCCGATCCGTCCAGTTGAGCTGTGCGTTGATAGATCAGTCAGTCAGTCACCTTTGCCTTTTATATATTTAGGTAATTTTAATATATTTAAAATCAAAAGTAAGTTTCACTGCAGCTTTTTTACCTGTAATTTGGGTCCATAATGCACCTCTAGGGTACCAAAGGAATATTTATTCCGTTTTTCAAATATTATCTAGATCCACTCGATGCTCCAGTCTAACTCCCAATTTGCTGGTTTGGTCCCTCCCACCCCCCTCCCCCCTCCTAGACCTTAACCTGGTTACGCCCATGTTGACAGACCGTCGACACTCAATACCGGGTGATTCTTTATACTATGTACGTTTTTGTCTTTCAATCACGGAACGCTAATTATGAAGTCGGTAAAGTAAATAAAAGTCAAAATAACAAAAGCGGATCAGTTTCCGACCCAGTGCCATTGAACACAATTTTTTTTTTTTTGGCCTACGAAGTACTTATAACTAGACCTATTGGTTTTCACATTAGTTTTTTCATTTCCAACTTCTTTCGCCTGAGGACTTCCTCTGTCGGAGGCAGATGTCAGTAGATATTATGTGGGTACTTACTTAGGTGTCTACATAATATTTACTGACATCTACCAACGACTTCGTCTCAGTATAATATACATTTTAGTATATTTTGATAAATAATACAACAGCGCGATAATAATACTACTACAAATTACAATACCTACTCTTAAAATAATATGATGTTATGAAACATGAATATTTTGTACATAAATTGATCCTATAATATTATAAAGTCGCTGAAGCTGTGCATGTAATTTTTTTTTAGAGAATTTTAGCCTAGTTAAACTTATATTGTCCTCTCCCCTCCAAATAAGCGGAAAGCTTGTATTAGGAGTGGGTACGGAATCTAACCTACGACCTTTCAGTTTTCAGTCCGCACCTTTAACCGTTGGGCTTGGCGGGTTTTAGTTCATCAACATTTCAATGCCATTCGATGTGACATTTTTTTAATAATCAAATCATAGACATTTTTTCTTTTTACATTAGATTTTGACAGCTGTCACAATTCTTCATCGAATGGGATTAAAAGAAGGATTAAAAGAAGGATTAAAATGTTAAAACCCGCCAAAATTACTTAGATACGCACTGTGAACTAGACTGACGATAAGTATAACTAAAAAATACCTACCTATATAATAACTTGCAATCCTAATAACGCCGTCTAGGATCATTTTTACCGTAATTTGATTTATACAAAGAGAAACTAATCCCCGTTACAGAAAAACGGAACCCATATAGACCACTTTGTCCGTCTTTCTGTCCGCATATAAAAGCCTTTTTCTACGAATTGACTTAAGTACGAAGTTTCTAGATAACCTCAATAAAATTGACAGCTTTCAAAATATTTTCTCATACAAACTCCCACTCCCTGACCGTCATCAAAACTTATAGAGCAATACAACCTATAAAATACAATCTTGAGCACAAGTAAAGGAAAAATTCGGAAAAATATTAGCAGTTTTAGAAGTACTTGAAGAACCCAGCTATTTTATCATATAAATAAATAGCGAACAAACAAGTAGGCGTTTCACCTGAAATTAAGTGATCATCGCTGCACATGCAGATTAGCATCATTCAGATGAATTGCCTAAAGCGTTGTCGACTTTTAAGTTTATTTACCCGCCCCGCTCCTTTTAAGATCTTATGTTACCCATATTCTTGCAAATAAAATATTTCATTTCATTTCAATTCCTAGAATAAACTCTAAATACGAGCCAACAAAGCAGACGAGCCAACAAAGCAGGATTCGACTGTCGGATGTTTTCGTAGTTAAGTTAGTTTTAAGTAGGATAAGTTAATTGTATCTTTTATACGTTTGGATGGGGTTGGCGTGCCTGCGGGTAAAAAACCCCAAAAAAAAATAGATTAAAAAAAAAAAAGCAGGATTCCACACCTAGTTCTTTATCGTGGTATAACGTAAGTTGGGGTTACTTTGCGCCAAATTCTATGTGTGCCTAGTAAATGTCAAATAAAAAGTGATTTAAACTAAAGGACTCTTTGCCTGGTTAAATGCTCAAAGACTCTCTAAAAGAGGATAAATAATGTATATAATATTGACTAATAAACGGTGGGCATGTAATCAGAAACCTTTTTTTTTTTTTTTCATTTTGGTGCAAAGTATACCATCAGGAGCAAAGTAACCCCAAGTGACCGACAATATTTCTTTTAAATAATTCTATAACTAGCCCGACAATTTTTTTTAAATATATAGTCTAGCGCTTCACTGCGATCTCACCTGATGGTAAGATGCGCCGATGCTCCAGACTTTGGAGTCTGGGGTTAACCATCCGATTCGTCGCCTACGAGTTTTCCGGTGCGTCGACAAATACTTTGATTTCAATTGCTTCAGAGACCTTCAGTGTTTATTCATATTTATTTATAAGGTTATCAATAATAAGTTCAATAATCAGTTTCCAGGAAAATGGATCACGTATTAAATTTTATCGAAGTAATCAAATAAGAAGCCGAGTCTGAGATTGAAGAATAAACCAACAAAAAATACACTTTTCCATTTCGTAAGGATTTTTTCAAATGATAATATAATATTTCAATTTCACCCTCTCCACCTGAGTGTCTTTTTTCCACGTACTTTGAAACTGTGGAACCAATTTCCTGCGACGGTGTTCCCACTAACCAACAAATTCCTAAAAAGCCGGCAACGCATTGGTGGTGCCTCAGGTGCTACAAATATTCATGGGCGGCGGTAATCACTTTACATCAGGTGACCCGCCTGCAAGTTTGCTCGCTAAAAATATAAAAGAAAAAATAATAATAAAATAATAAATTACAATACGTATATAGCGTAAAGCAAATCCAATACGATTGCAGAGCTTTGTAGCTGTTGGTTGCTGTTATCTCAATTCTCCCCACTAATTGCGTTCTAATCCTATTAGCAATGGTACTAAGTATTTCAGTCTTAATCATTGTGACTTAGGAGCTTTATAGTATTGATCACTACTGTAAGGTCATCATCGATTTATTGAATGACTTCCACTGAAAAGGTGGTTCGGTGTTTGGGTAATAACTTACGGGACTTTGACCCTAAACGGTAAACCATGTTAAATAGCCCAAATAATAACTGTAGTCAGAGGAAGAAATAAATGATATACGAGTAAATGGCAAAATTAAGGCGACCCCAGATCAAACCTTTACGTTACCGAGGTTTTTCTTGATGTCTAATCATTGTTCGAAAAAAATAAACGACTTATAGAAAAATAATATTAATATTCAATATTTCATCTAGATATTGTGCGATTGGTATTTTTTGCGTTATAAATATGTATAAAATCCGTCTTGTTAAAAAATGTTTCATAAGATAAATGTTTTTGTTTTTACGCATAATATCTTCAAGTCGACCTTCGTTTTGAGGCTTACAATTTAATCAAGTTTGTATTTTTCAAAAGATACATGTATTTATTTTAAGTTCGAATTCTACGTTGATGTTTTTCTGTCAAAACTGCGAGAGTTTCTTCCATTTGGATAGTGTGTTGGAGTCTAAACATTACATATTATGGCAACACGCGCCGCCCGCGCCATACACCGCCGTTTCTCCAAAAGAAACACAGGAACTACACAACGCCAACATCGTACCGACGGGGTACGGTTAGTGTTGGGTAGGACATGACTTGAAAAAGAGTTTGTAAGAGTAGCCTCTTTTTTGTACTGAGCCAATACATTGTCCCGCTTTAAATGAGGCGAGGCGTACTGAAGCTTGGCATTACATTTGAAGTAATGAGTACAAATATGACATTTGATGTCACTACAGTCGGATTGAAGACATTGATACTGAATCGCCTCAGCTTCAAAAGTATGAGTAACGCGACTACCGCGACAAAAAATATGAAGCAGTACATTTTTAAATGTTGAGACAAAGACGTCATGTACGGGCCAAATGTACCGCTTCTTGTATGTCCAACTCAACACTAGGTACGGCGCGGGCGGCGAGTGTTGCCATACAGATTTTTTCTGTTTGGCGGATTACAGCAAAATATTATTTTTGTTTCAGTATTATCATGGAATTCGGCAAAGTAACACCTGCTTCTATTCAATCATTATTTATGAGTCTAAGTCTCAATATGCTCAGACTCAAGACAAATTTATGTCAGAGCATATTTGTGTCTCGTTTTAAGTCTAACTTAAGTCCGAGCTGAGTCCGAGCATGCTCTATAGATCTCAGCATTAGTCGCTCTGCTCTTTGACATCTCATAGGTCTAATAAATAATCGTATACATTTTTTATGCTCTCTTTTTCTATTTGTACGGGACTTCGTAAATAAGCCACCGGACCAAACAAGCAGCATATTATTAAATTCTGTCCATTGCTAAGTACACGCACACATACACACACACACACACACACACACACACACGCGCGCGCGCACACATACACACATACACACATACACATACACGCATGCACATTTTAGACTAATACAATCAACTAATGCAATCATTTCTAGACAACATAACCAGGGGCCCAAGTCTGCTATTGCAATGCTATTGCAATTGTAGATCAATTGTCTATCAATGACATTCCAATTGCTACTTTTAGCAATTTGACTTGGGGCCCAGGGGTTCAATTGTCTATCAATGACATGATAATTGCTAAAAATAACAATTGTCATGTCATTGATAGACAATAAAACTACAATTGCAATAGCAGACTTGGGCCCCAGAACTTAAAATTGAATTTTGATTCAGCAAAGTAACAGGGCACAGGCACACTGCAAAAGTTAGTAGGCAGGTAATAATTTTAGATTAGCATATATGCGCTAATTCCCTAACTAACTAAAAGCAATAAAACGTGACGGTGAATGTTTATTATTTTAATAGACGATGCCCGCGACTTCGTCCGCGTGGATTAAGGTTTTTGATTCCCGCGGGGACTCTTTAATTTTCCGGGATAAAATATAGCTTGTGTTAAACCTGAATATGAGCTATCTCCATTCCAAATTTTAGCCAAATTAGTTTATTTGTTGTGGCATGAAGAAGTAACAAACACACACACAAAAGCGCGCACACACATACAAACTTTCGCCTATATTATAATAGTGTGATTTACCTAATAGTAGGCACGTCCTAACTACCAGCACATATACACTTACTTTACGCTTTACGTATTTGTGTTCATTATCCATTATTTCAATTATTTGTTGAAATACTATATCTATTGTGCATACGGGAATTATATTTCTCATTAATGATCGCTGTTAATGACTTTCATACAAACTGAAAACCTCTACTGTTTTGTATTGTTAAAAGATAAAATTTCAAAGTTACCTAAAGTAGAGTACCAATAAATTGATGGAGAGATTTACTACTAGGTACTTACGGAATAATGACAAGTACATACGAGACCGTCTATTTCTTCTTAATCGGTTATTTTCTCTTGAAAGGCTAAGCTCTGGGGATAAAAACATCGAGACCACTCTCTCAAATAAACCATCCAGTAAATACATCCATAATTTCGAATAACTTCTTCTTTTATATATAAAACTTGCTTTTGAAATTGAATTGCTGTTCGTTAATCTGGCTAAAACTTAAAAACGACTTGACCTTGATAAAAGGGCGATTTAAAAGTTAATAAAATAAAAGAACAGCTTAAAAATCGAATAGGTAAACCAAGATGGGTATATTGATTGCAATATTGGTAATCGAATAAATCAATATCCTATATAGGAATCACCAATTCGGATTAATTTAATAGGTTGTGGGAGCGAGGCCGCGGGTAAAAGCTAGTAATATCATAATAGCTGAAGCCCGCGACTCTTTTTGATTCCTAGGAAAAGTGTCAATAATTGTTTTTTTCCTATTACTTAGGAAAATCACTTGTTATAAAAAAAATCGGTTCAGCCTTTCCGAAACTTAATGAAACGAAAGTCCAAACGAAAAGACAGACAAAATTTGAAAAACGTTCAAATAATAATATAATTGTTTTTTAAATGATGATGGAAAGTGATCATAAGCTTAAAAAGAGGAATTTATTTCGAAACCACAAACAGACATGAAAATGCTCTCTAATATTTTAATTGCGAAAGTGTATTTGCTTGTTGGTTGGTCCTTCAGTCACGCAGCAACGGAGCAACGGATCAACGTTATTTTTTGCATGGGTACAGTTGAATAACTTGCAGAGTGGCAAAGGCTGCTTTTAGAAAAACAGATATCCGCTGTTTTTTAAAAACCTTGAAGATGAACAATTAGTTTTATATATTTGTGTATCAGTATGGATTGTGAGCTATACTTAATACTTATGACCTTTAAATACTCAAAGCTATCACACAAACTAATTTGCTCCAAAAACCCCGACCAAATGTTTACACTTTCAGTTATCATCATTACTTAAGCCTATTGAACTAGACGTGGCAAAAATGTATATTCGATAAGATTGAATCATTTTTATCTGGATCAGTCCAAAGATTCGAATCAGTGAACCACCCCATTTGAGTCATTTGGATCATCGACTCTCAGCTAGAGAAGAAAGTATAGGTAATATTCTTGCGCGATTAAATAATATCATACCTTAGTTTGTCATTACAGCATTAAAAATAAGAAATTTCTAAAGTTCCATTCCGGATCTTTCGACTCTGTGTAAATGAACGACATTTGTGAGAGCGAGCGCGTCGACGATTTGGAACGAAATTCGATTGAGCCAAATGATACATTAGTATCGATGTCATATTCGAATCAGTTCAGGAGTGCGATTCTCTTAAAAACCTTTACACGTTGCTAACATCGATGTGGACAACGATGTTACATCGTTCATATCGACTCGACTTACAACGGTTGTAAATTCGGTATTCTGCAGCAGCGTAAAGCTCGTCGATGATCTTGTTGACGAGACGGAACCTACGATGTTCACACAGGCGAGCCGGTGTTGTTCCGGTAAAAGTTTACGATTGAGAAATTTAGCCTTTTTAATAGTTTTAAAATTGTTTTAGTGCAAATTTTACTGTTATATTACAAAATTACATTTAAAAATACAAAATACGATGTAAATACACATTATTTACAATTTTTAACTTCAACAAGGATGAATGCTTGTTGACCATTGCCGATATTATTAAGACGAATTGAAAAAAATGACTTTCATCGTTGAGGTCCGGCCGGGTGACGCAATCCATTTTTGTAAACACCAAACACTTGTAACTATGAAGGCAATTATATTTCTAACAAAATGAAACACTTAAAATACCTATATAATGGCGATAAGCGATATTTTTTGAACTACTTTTTGGTACCTACGTAAGATGTGATGTGTTTGAAAGATATGAGTGTGAAGAAACTATGTTATATTTCCTGAAATCAATGTACCTAATACTGCATTCACTATACATTTTGAAAAGTTGGTAGAAAGAAGAATTCAGTGATGACATTAATGCACGCTTGGACCGACCATTATAAGGAAGCATCTATAGAAGTTGTCCCAAGAATTTGAAGAGTATAACAGAAGGTTTGTAACGTAGACTCCTTAGATTTAACATTCCTACTTTATTTACTAAACATATAAAGAAACTACAAATATCTTACTAGTTCATCAACTAGTCTTTTCCCATGATTTACCGCTTGAAATCAAGATCCAATTGCACTTAAAAAAACAGTTTTGATTAATCTTAGCACAATATAAAAGTAAAATTACTAAAAATTTCATCGTATAGTAAATAGATGGTTTATTACTGGTTGTTTTTTTTTTGGGTAGATACTATGAGCTTGTTGGGCCATAAAAAGTAGCCTATGTGAAATAAATAAACTTATTTATTTTTCTAAATATTATTTTATTTTAAACTCTAATATTTCCGGGATAAAAAGTAGCTTATATCATTTCATGCATAATCTTCTCACTTCTGTATGCCCGTTAGACTTCCATCAAAAAGAGGTTAAGCTGTTCTGAAAGTTATCCTGGATAAAAAGATAAAACGACAAAAATTTTAAGATTGTGTTTGGTTTTGATATTGTTAATTCAATAAATAATAAATAATACGAGGTAAAAGTCAGTTTCAAAACCATAAACAGACACTTTTAATAATTTTTCTGTAACTGTATGTATTGATAGCCTAATTATCTAATTCAAATTAGCCATATTTAATTATTATTATATTTAAATGTTTCAGCTGGAACTAGTCTGCAGGACGATGCCCATTACTTTCAGAGTGCATTTTGAAGGAATCAAGATATGGCAAGGAGCATAATATGACATGAAAATCAAGCCCTAATCATAAACGTAAAAATTGAAAAATAAAACCAGTTTTCTTTTATATCATAATATTATCTTTTATTTTTTTCCCATTCTTACTTTAAGGTTGGTATTTTCTAGCTAGTAGTTGGCTAGAAAAATATGCTTTCTAGAAAAATGTAACAAACGTTCTCGTAACTGATTATATTTTCTTCTATTCATTGCTATATTCCTTTTGAAAAAGAAGCTGTAAGTTCTTCTGCTAAATCTGCAGGATTGCTTCATGTCATTAAGTGGGTTATCTCCTTCTAAGATTGTCTCTATGTGAAATATCTGAAAATTGATAAAATGAGTATTTATTACATAAATAAATCCTGCAGGGAGCATAAAACGACATGAGTAGGGTGGTAACTATATGTAATTCAGAAATTATAAATTCCCAAATTGCCTCCGCCCGGAAATCGAACCCGAAACCTCCCATTTATAAGACCACATTGCTCATTACTGCACCAGGGAAATCGTTGAAAAACTGGCTGCTTGATGCTCTAAGAACTCAAATGACTATAGAATAGAACATAATATTTTTTTATTCAAACTGTGACTAATCAGTAGTTTAATAAGTATCATATTTATTTACGATACTTTTAAAAATGAGAGAAATGATTATATTCCAAGATATGAAAGGGATTTTAACTATGGATATTAGGGAACTATGATACAGAGGTTATTTTGTATATTGACATAGTATTACTTACCTTCTTTATATGAACAATCTCTGACAATGTTTTATGGTAGAAGAAAACTCATACTTTCAAGTTATTCAAAGATTTCTTTAAGTTCACAAAGCAATTTTAATGTTCATCGTACACTACATCCTAGGAAAAGCTACTAAACACTCGCTTTCATTTTGACATTTAAAATCGAAGTCGAGGGCGTACGATGTTGTAACAGACGAGTTGAAAATGCCTTGCAGAATACCATTTGCCATACATAAATGTCAAAATTGAGTTTCCTACATCTAACACGCTCGCTCATGGGGCGCTAGTGTGGCATCGGTGAATCAAAGTTAACAAGAGAATACCAAATTTGCTACATCTAAAAAAACCTCCGATGCGCAACCGATGTAAATTGTATTTTACTTTCGAGAATCGCATAGCAGAAAACGACTCACTGAGTCTTTTCGGTAAAGAGTTACACACGCCTACACTGAACGTATTTTGTGTTGCGGTTGTCAGCGATTTCAGTTCCGATGAATTTCGATTTTCGTTTTCGTTTAAAGGAACTTAAGGCGATGTCACACGGCGCTTCCGTGTCGCTACATTGCTTTTACTGCAATGTCGCTGCGGCCTACAGAAAAATCCGTGGTATGTTATGGTACATGGTGCGCTGCCAAATGTCACATTCCTAATCGAAGGATCTGGGAACCCACCCCATTTATATCCTTAAAAAACTCCTACTTACCAATATATGAATAATGGAAAGGATAGAGAGAGTTTTATTGTTGGTTTGTACTTCGATTACGCAGCAAGAGAGAACATAATTTTTGCATAGGTATTATTTAAGACCTGGAGAGTGACATAGGTTAATTTTTATCCTGAAAAAAAAAACAGTTCCCGCAGGATTTCGGATCGTTACTAGAGCTAGTCGTTACATAATTGTCAACTAGGACGGCAACCAGCGCGTCGATTGTCTAAAAATGATTGCATCAATGTAGCGATCGCAATGGCCTCTGATTGGCTGGTACCCTGCCGCTATTGGTTAAAAAGCATTGATGCAGCAAGAACGCTATAAATTCAGCCAATCAGAGGCCATTGCGATCGTTAGTGATGCAATCATTTTTAGAGAATCGACACGCAGCCTGGAGCGGTACATCTATAATCTTAATCCGTCAAAATAACTACAATATTACGCCGCTTTCTGAAATTCCGCACCATGTAATATCGCTTTAAAATTTTTCATGCGAATCAAAAACACGACCGGGCCTTTTATAAAACCTTCCAACCCCCATTTTACCTCGTTAGGGAAGGTATTTTGCAAAATCCCTTCTTAGACGATGCTTTTACCCTATAAAGTACCCTCGTACCTTACTTTGTAAGCTCTATATAATTATTCCCGTGATTTCGTACCAGTGAGTGGTATTTCACTCGCCTCAACATATTATACGCCCGAAGTGATTCCGTCTTGAAGAACATTATTTTTCAGTTCCAAACGAATTCCTACCTATACTAAAATAGAGGTAAATAAATTAGCTTTATTTGAACTATGCCAACTGCATGTTGGTTTTGTATAAAAAATTAAAATCAACTAAGTATTCCAAAATTTTTTTTTAAATAAAATAAGGTTTATGTATTACAAGACTAGCCCTTGCCTGACTTTTCCCGTGTGGAGTTAAGTTACTTGTAATCCCACAGGAACTCCTTGTTTCTTGGGATAAAAAGAAACCGATCCGTTGCTCCAGTGCTGAGTGATTGACGGACAAATCAAAAATTGAAAACCCTTTCGCATAATAAATATTGATAATGATACGAGATAGATATCGATATTAATAGACTCATTTAATGTCTTTCATCTAAAGTCTATACAATACTATGACAAGTTTAGTCATTTTTAGGGTGTTTTTAATATAAAACTAAGCCCACCCTACTTTATGATTCCGTCAATATACTTAAAAAAATAATTACAAAAGTGAGGAATATTCCGTGAAAAATAGTAATCAAAAAGTCAACTTCACGAACAATGCCTTCCAAATTACGATATTGGCATTAAAAAAACATAGGTATATTACCAACGAACAAAGCCAACATAAACATTCATAATAAAAAGTCTAAAAAGTAATCTAAAAGTTTCGCATTATAAAGTTTTCCAAAATAAACATTTTCAGGACTCACCTAAACTTCATTTAGCGCTAACTTCTAAAAGTCCGTGAGCACTAGAGTCGCGAGAAACTTTATAATTACACTTAAACACATTAGTAATGAAAGTTTTTCAGTTCAGTGTCATTCGTTATCATAATAGATAAGCAGGATTCACCGGGATACCGAGCGTCCCACTCTATTGAAAATACGTGACCGACTGAAACATAGACTGAAATATTGTGTTCGTGAGGGCCACGCTTCTGCTCCCGATAGCGTCTTGACGCGAATAAAAGCTGCCGTCTGATGACTGGACCCAGAGAGTGGCCATGCACTACAGGACCTAGAGGTGGTGGCTTCCCGAACAGCAAATAAGAAAGAAGAAAGTAAAAGCATTTATTGTAATCATTTTTAAGCTATTGCATAGCTTCTATCGCGGGCCTTGAGCGTGGAGACCGAATCCAGAAATTAACCTGACACGGGACTCCTCTCACCGCTAGATGGCGTTGATAAAAAATGCTATGCAATAGCTTTACCGCGGCAGTCCCCGAGTGCCACACATCTTTTTTTTTATAATACGAATAGGCGGGTCGCCTGATATTAGGTAAGTATTAACGCCGCCCATGATCACTTGTAGCACCAGAGCTGAGGCACCACTAATACGTTGCTAGTTTTTGTGTTGTGCCACACATCACTATATCTTGAGTTTGATTCCATATTGTGTCAAATGTGGCACAATCCGAAAAAAAGTGAAAAGGATCAGTCTTTCTTTTATCGTACAGTATTTTTTACCGGTTACAATTTATTCAAGTGCAGAAAATGAATATTATAGAATACATACGTTATACATATACATCCCAGTATATTTATTTATTTACACTATACCATAACTAAAACTAAAGCATAATCCTATAAAGAAGGCCCAGAGGATCGGCTTATTTATATCAGGAAGAAATTTCTTCCAGAAGTCGACCTGATGTTTTGCTGTCCAAGACGTTTTCATTGACTCTGCTGCATGCACCAGACAATGTTATGAGAATGCAGTACCTACCGATTTCCTCGTAAAAAGTAGCAATACTTAATTCTCCACTAGCAACCTCGATAAGTTAGGGGATCTGTAGATATTGATATTATGATACTAAATATTACGACGTCGATATTGTTCCTCTATGTTCCATAACTCAATGGCTGGGGTACATAGCCTATAGGTTTTGCATAACGCCGTGACATTGGCCGTGTCGCCAAATAAGCTGTGAATAATTGCGACATTACACTTTTGCCGACAGCTATTTGAATTTCATGTGTACGTACAGTACGGGTCTACTCATTGTTTCAATTTGGAGCGCCATAAATGGGTGAGTGATTTCGATATTTTAATTTCCTTTGAAATCCAACTTTTACTTTGGCAACCCTATTGTTCAATTACATTACAATACTTATACAGCCATGTATAATACATATAATAGCTGGTTCACACATCGATATTCTCCTGGTCGTGAGCTTGCTATATGATTTTTTTAAAATACTCCTATAAACAAATTACAAAATCATGAAAAACTTTAATATTTTATTGAGAACGTACCCATAAACATCACAACATTGATAACATCAAATCAAACTTATAAAGTAGCTAATAGACCTAGACTAAAATTGGTTAACCAATAAACTATTGTAGGTAGGTATATGTTTGAAATTGTAGACACACAAGGTCTAGAATTTTAGAATTGCTCTACATAAACATGTCATAAGCTAATATAACTTAACATACTTTAACTTCGAAACTTAAAGTAGGGGCTTTGCAACGATATTAATGTACCTTACACTGGTATACGTATCTTTATCCGGAGATCGTGGGCGGAGATTAGTTCCGATCAGTGTTCCCGATACAGGCAAAATAGGCTTTAATGAAAAACAGCTCAGGCATTGATGCAACCATGTTTTTCATTACAGAACATTTTTACCGGGACAAGACCTACTCGAGAGCACTTGGGTGCGCTTCGGAGCTATGCTAATCAGCTCTTGAAAAAATATAACACAAAGGTGTGGCGCAGGCTGTAGCTAATGAGGACCTACCTGCCTCAATGATTTTTTTTTTATTTTTTTATTCGTTGACAAGATAGTCCTTGACT
Source organism: Hipparchia sbordonii (assembly GCA_038048805.1). NCBI lineage: Eukaryota > Metazoa > Arthropoda > Insecta > Lepidoptera > Nymphalidae > Hipparchia > Hipparchia sbordonii. The sequence continues at coordinate 5,674,881 of CM076113.1, forward strand.
GCGATCTCACTTGATGGTAAGTGACGATGCAGTCAAAGATGGTAGTGGGCTAATTTGGAACGGGTATGGCAGTGTAGATTCAACACATACCTCCTAATCGATTCCTACACGTCGGGACGCTTGGCGGCACATGTTTGTCGGTAGGGTGATAACTAGCCACGGCCAAAGCCTGCTACCAGATGAAAGCCTCCCACCAGACTAGAAATACCACGCGTATATAAATAAACTCTTTATTTTATGATGTTACATTGTAAAAGAGAAGCGTATTTCGATTTTGCGGCAATGTGTCTTCAGCTTTAAAAGACCTTGTTTCAACTTCATCCGCGTTGGAACTGTTTGTGTCCAGGATACAAGTTATATATTTGCAAAATTGGTAACAGATGGACACACTGTCCAAAATAAATTACAGTGGCAACACTGGAGGTTTGAAATTTAGAATCTTTTCAGTGCTAACTTCAGTTAAAATTCAGAATGTGATTCTAAATAGAATCGAATAGAATAGAATATTTTTTTATTCAAATAAACTTTTGCAAAGTGTTCGAATCATCAAATGAATCTGCCACTGATTTGGAATGCCTTTCCAACCGAGAAAAACCAGCAAGAAACTCGGGGGTTGCTCTTTTATAAATTAGTGATTTTTATAAAGAACTAGGCTTTTATCCGCGGCTTCGCTCCCACCATCCGAAATGGTGATTCTTTTTTTTTCGACAACTTTAATAATGCGTCTGTTCGTTTGGGTTTCTCTACCTATATTTTTTTGTACCTACTACTTTCCCTGTATTAGAGCAATAAATTTTTTTGTACCTTCTACTACCCCTGTATTAGAGCAAAAACAAAAAAAAATCAAATTGATCTAGACGTTTCTAAGTTTTAGCCAGACTAACGCACAACAATTACCCCCTTTCCCGACCTACTTAACGCGTAAAGCTTTTAGCAGTTACAACGGGTGGGGTTCGAACCGGCGACCTATCGGGTTCCAGTTCCGCTCGTTAAGCTATTGCGGCTTCGTTTACGGCCAGCCTTAGTGTGGTTATGAATTAATGTGCTAAACATGGTAATATGAGAATTGAATTTGGAATACCAAACAGGTGATAATTCGTATATTGTGACGGCACGTTCTAACTAATTTAATTATTCTGGGATGAATACACTCAGCACGAATGTATTCGTGTAAAGTCGTGGTGGAAAAAACATAATCTTACCAAAAATCCGCGTAAGGAATTGCGTAACAATGTGACTTAGTGAATCGGCTAATCTGCGCAGAAAAAACAACAAAAATCAAGAATCATTACTTCCTTACTATCCTTACAAATCCTTATAAATCCTTACTATCCTTATAAATGCGAAAGTGTGTTTATTTGTTGGTTTGTTAGTTTGTCCTTCAAACACGCCGCAAAAAAGCAACGGATCGACGTGATTTTTTACATGGGTATAGTTGAGGACCGGGAGAGTGACATAGGCTACTTTTTATTCCGGAAAATAAAAATATCTCAATTTAAGAGAAATCTAAAAACATCTAATTGCTACTGAAACTAAATTCGGGTGAACAAAATGATATAAATAACTTCAGAAAAGTTAAACGTAAACCGTTTCAAACTTTTATTGCTTCCATAAATTTACTATACAGAACTTCATAGATGTTTGAGACTAATAAAAGTATGAATGCTTATGTAATATTTTAAATGCGAAACTGAGTTTGTTTGTTGTAAGTTTGTTTGTCCTTCAATCACGCAGCAACAAAGCAACGGGTTGGAGGACAAACCAACAAACAAACACGTTTTCTCATTTATAATATTAACCAGTTAGGATTCATGTGTGAATTTCAATTGTAACCATTTGTCACAAAATGAAGCCAAAATAATATTGAAATAAGATTTTAATTTCATTTCCAATTACGAGTTTCGTAACTTAGTTAGTTTCCCTTTACCAATGATTTATGACCAGATTCTGTCGGTGATCGGCCATTCTGGCATTTGACAGAACTTGTTCCAAGTTATTGAGACGTGACGTGTCCTACATTGTAAGGGATTAAGATCTACGAAGTTTCTTAGTATCAGTTGGTGCTTAGAATCCCCTTGACCCTTGCTGCAAAGCTAGCATGAGCAGGAGATAAAAAATTTATCCCCCGATTTTATCCACTGACAGGGGATAAAATTATCTTTTCCCTATGCTAAAGCATGGCGACAGAGGAGAAGGCAAAGTATATTCCTATAAGTATATCCACTGAGTTATTTCCACCGCTGTGCCCATGCTCGACGGGTGGATAAAACTAAGCGAGGGGATAAACATTTTGTCCTTTTCCCGGGGATAAAATTTCTCCCGCCTAAGCTAGCCCTGCTGGAGCAATAGATTGTTTCTATCGTCGCTTCTTTAAATGTACTCATCAAGAAACGAATTTTATATTACATATATAATTTTTTTTAACTGACTTTATCACTTTTTTTAGAAAATAGAAATGTTACATCATGTAACATTTCTACTTACATGAAGTTAATTTTCGTTCTTCTTGTTTCAATTTTGGAGATTAGCTAGTTCAAACAGACAAACAAAGGTTTTTTGAAACTAGTCTTATTGTATTCTGTGACACACCCTACCACACAGAACACTAATTACGTGGCCCTACCAGCAATCACAATCAGACATCAGTTTAGTACTACTTCCATAAATTTTGGCAGTTCTCATTGTGACTGTGATAAAACTGTAGAACCGACTGTGGTATTATCTACGGATTTTATTAAATACCTATGACATACTACTGTCGAACTTAATACGTAGGAGTATCAAAAAAGTTTCAACAATGTGACCACCCACAAACAGTTTGTACCTAAAATTAATATAAAACATTTATTTCGAACTTTGAAACATTTTTGAAATCGCTTCGAAGTTTCCAATGATTCCCATTAGTCTGGGAAATGTACGATAAATATAATTTTTCTGTACAAGTTTTAAGAAGAATTTTTTTTGTACTCATCCCAAAGTTATTTATCATAGCTGTTCTTTCTTGTGAAAAATATTCTAAACTAGATGTCCAGGAGATTTTTGAAAATGATGTGGAGACTCGGAAGTATATTATGTTAAATAAAAGCTATGTCCATTCTTATTATCCCCATTATGAAAAATTACTTATTCCGAGATAAAACTTGCTTATAAAATAGGTATAATCCTGCCTATGAAAATCCCGTCAAAATCGGTTTTTACGGCCTTTCCGACGGACGAACAGGCGAACAAAAATTTAAAAAAAAAACATTTGTGTTTGTATTATAATACTTATCGTATAAATAACCATAATTGAACTTAACAAGAGGTAGTTATTCCGAAATCACAGAAAATTTTGTTTATTCGTGTCTAGTACTTACGTTAGCATGTTTAACTGCGGATGACAAGGTCCCGGGTTCGAGTCCTGGGTCAGGGCAAAATAGGTACACTATTGGATTTTTCTCTCAATAAATTCGCAGTTGGTGTTGGAGTTAGGAAGGTAGCGGTATGTCTCCCCCGTGCCTCGTAGAGCACGTAAAGCTGTCTGTCCTGCGAACTGACCTCTATAATTAATTTATGATAATCATAAGGTCAGCGGTCATGCACCTGACCTGTCATGATCGGTCATGTCGTCTTTGCATTTCAAACCCGTCGATTTAAGAGTGAAGAATAGAGAGAGTGCACGACGCTTGCACAATAATATCTCCCGCGTAGATGGCTAATCTCTGTGGAGATTGACCACCGCCGTGACCAGATTCGGTCGTGAGCACATTATTGTTATTAATTTACCATTACATAAAAAATTTCATTGCTCGCTTCGTCCAATCAGCTTAATAAAAAAAACTCGCAATATTTTTACACCCGATCCTGTCGTGTGTACATAATTTAATGTAAGGCATAATACGAGATCGTGTATGCCAAAAAAATCCCTTTGAGGTATAATAGGTAGATGTACTCATACCTACATAACATTAAATACCTCTACTCCTGGAAAAATGGATCTGTATTTACCCACGACGGAACGAGGCGGTATAAATGCGTTGGTATACAAGCTGAGTTATTACCATTTTCCTACAAAACTACTGCCACTTTTAAAACATTTCTTTTTAATTATGTACATTTACTTATTACTTCTTCTTCTTCTTTATTAAATAAGTACTAAAAATTACTTCATCGTTACTTACCATCAGGTGAATTCGCAGTCAAGGACTATCTTGTCATCGAATAAAAAAAATCGATTCGCCACGCTGAAGTTGCAATAATTTACACCAATATTATTATGTACTGTGTGTGATAATAGTGGAAATGAAGTGTATATAATAATTATTAAAATTTATTACTTATTAGAATTTTAGCTATATTTCGCACATCTTCGTTTTCAAACCATTTTTTATTTCACAGCAGTCAGCTGTAAAACTGCAAGTTCTTGCTTTACGCAAACCTTACTACGTTTCTCTGTTAAGGATTTGCGACAAAGTTGTTCTGTGGGTACAGATTTTTTCCACAATTTTTTGCAAAAATTATTCCATGCAACCTGTTTCGTTCCACCTTACTATAAACAAAAGGACCACATAATACCTGAGCCTTTTATCCTTTTGTAACGAATTCTACCAGTATAACCTAGATCCTTAATTTAATACCGTCGTGGAATCTTACGGCTCGAGACAACGACTTCCTGCCGTTCTGCGGCTTTAGGCTCTACGACATTTAGTTTATTTTCGGTAGAACTGTGTAATGAAATAAAATGGGCTTATGTTATCTTTTTATGGTTCAAAAAGTAATACGTTTATGGGCTCAAAATGCATTACTACCTTCCAAAACATTTTCATACTCTAATTTTTGTAACTTTTTATGTCACGGTCAACAGACTTTAAGAGTCTCCCGTAACATAAGTGACTAATGCCCGTTTTCACTTACCGTATCTAAATCATCCCCTAAGTAGGAGTCTTTTTACGTAGGTAACCCCTAAATACAATCCCTTACACAATGTAATTTCCAGCTTTAGGTGTTCCCTGAAGGTTCGCGCAAACGTCAGAAAGCGTCACCTAATTCGTAAAAGTTAGTGGTGAAAACGAGCTTAAGTGTAGGAATGTAGGTAGTTTAGTTTTAATTGAGAAACTTTATTCAATCACTCGTCTCAACACATTGATGCCAACTCACTCCTCTCCAAAGCACAGATCTCCTCTCGATTAAGGAGAGCTTAAAGCATAATCCATCACGATTTTGAGGACATTAAGGAGAACTCTCAGACATGCAAGTTTCCTCACAACGTTTATTATTATTGCTTAAACATACGTTACTCCGAAAAGTTAGAGATGCGTGCTGAGATCGAACCTTAGAACCTGTAACGATTTGTGTCACGTAGACCTCACTATCGGTCCCACAGCCAATATCAAATAGATTTCTAGATATAGAAAATAGACGTTAATGAAAATATACAGTCCTCTAAATAACCCATTTTCCGAGATCAGACCAAATATACCTGCTCAGGTAATAAGTTGATAAATCGAAGTTCATTTGGGAATCAGATTGCGTAGCCTTATTTGTTGGTAATATCGTGGAACTAAACTACCTGTGAATACCTCATTAATTAACTCACACAGTTTGATAATATTGTACAAAATTACCAGTCACTATTCACTGGTCGAATGTCGTGGTTAATTTTGACATTGAGCTGATAAAATTTCGAAAGTGTGCATCTGTATTGCCTTATATGGCAATCTAGATAGTTAGGTACCTAGTCTTTTCTTCTAGATTTTTTTCTTAGCTGTCTGAAAAGGCAAACAAATCGCAGTAAACGTAAAATCTATTTTCTTTCTTTCTTCTTCTTTCTTTCTTTCTTTCGGAGAAACGTGTAACCGCCAAACGCGGGCGCTTACGACGTGGATTTTAAGTTTGGTTTTTCGTTAAAATTAGCTGAAGCTTCAGCGGTAAGAGTGTGTTTCGCGGCGGCCCTAAATTACGTTTAGTTCCAACAACTTGCCAAATTGGGTGTTTGACTAATTTTTTTTTATGTACTTAGTACTTAAAATAAAGATTTTGAAAAGTTAGTAGTAGATACTATCTATTGAATTCAGAGCAGCACTTCTCGAGCTTTTAGACAAATGAGTAGAACATTCAAGAAATAGACGCTATTTCTTCCCGATTAGTTAATAAAAAATCACGATTTCGATCTTATTCTCCAAAGGAACATTTTGTTCATCTACGATACAGCTCTCCATTGAACCGAGCTTAGTCTCGTGATCTTGTCTATGGTTAATCCAATAATGTGAACGAACACGGTTCATCCAATAAGGTTTGATGGAGATGAGCTTAGCGCCGCGCGGAACGGCCAGTGTTACGCAATGGCACGAACATATCTACAGGAATACGTACCTAAACCCCAGGGTAAAGCCTTTATTTAATGAGACCACAGAGACGCCACGCAAAAAAAAGAACTTTGAACAAACTCGTCTCCTTTCAGTTCATTTATATGCCTTCATATTCATTTTTCTTGTTAATATTTACTGTTTAATATTCTTTTATGTAGGTAACTAGAATGTAATTGTAACATCTAATAGTAAACTATAGTAGGTATCCGTCCGCCCGTTTGTCAACGAGGTGTATCTCATGAACCGTAACAGGAAGATACTTAAAATTTTCACAGAATGTCTCTATTGCCACTATGACAAGAAATAATAAAAATTAAAAAAATAATAATAAAGGGGGGCCCCATATAAGAAACGTGTTTTATTGCCTATGATATTGTATATGTCGACCGTAGCAATTAACATAGTCGCATGTGAAAAACCACTACTCCAGGGCACGGCCGCTCAAAGCTTCAAATATGTGAAAAGTGAAAAACAGTCAACATATCCAACCCTTGCACTTGCAAAAACCAAAGATGGTTGGTTGATTCCAAAAGTTTCACAATTGGTGGGGGCATTGCTATCCCCATTCTAAGACCCTTAATGCAACAAAACGAAAATCGCCAAAATGTAGATCCGACACTGTTAATTGCTACGGTCGATGTATCGAACTTAACAATCGCTGTTACGATAGTACGAAACCCTTCGTGTATGTACGAATTCGACTCGCACTTAGCTGAATTGAATTTTTTTCTTCGATAAAAAATTCTTAACGATTTCGCAATATAGGTAGGTACGTAAACGAGAAACTTGGTGACGTAGGTACTAAAAGTACCTACTGATGTACAAGCAAGTGCCTTGAAATGAAAACTACGTAATAAAACCGCAGGCTATAAACTATAAGTTTTTATCAGCTAACTTTCATCCAACCGCTGCTGAAGCAGCGGTAAAATTAAGCAATATTTTTGTAGGGAAAACGCTGCCTAAGTATAAATAATTTCTGAAACGCCACTTTCTAGATTTTTGTACCTAGGTATTTTGCCGGTATTTTTATCGAAATAAAACCTGCCTCTTGTTAATTGCTCAGTAGGCTATATTTAACATGTGTGAAAATCATTGAGTATATTAAGTAGGTACATCTAATTTTATTCAACGGTGAAAATATACCTACCTACTTAGGTAGGTGCTAATTATATTATTGTTATACGAACTCTCTCATGTGGCGATCACTGAAACTAAATCTTTATTAGTTCTTACGTATGTAAATACGAGATACTAGCTTATAGAGATAATATTATTGTAAATCGTCATTTTATGGTTGCTAATTGCCACCCATTAACGGTAACGATAGATGGCACTGAACACTCCTTTATTTAGAATCAATCAATAGAGTAAGCGGTTGTTAACAAGACATCTTTTATTTTATAGTTCTATTTACAATAAATAATTATCAAAATAATAGACCTTTTATAAATAGCAAAGATGGATCAGACTGTATGTAAATCATCATGACAGCAGATGGCGATACACGCAACTTGATCTATAAATCAAACATTTTTCTAGATCATCGCTAGATGGCTCTACATAACACGCCTTATTGAAGTTGTTGTTAACTAGACATTTGTAACATTTTTATTTACTATGAATAATTAATACTTTTTATTAATTACATAGATGAATCAATAGTTTTATTGCCTGTAAATAATAAATAGCCGTGATAGCAGATGGCGCTACTCCCAACATGATCTATAGATCAATCAGTTCTAAGATCACCGCTAGATGGCTCTCTATGAGAAGCGCCCAATATAATATTGCGCTAAGGAGATCGTTTGTTTTTGTATGACGTGAGGCCGATGGGGAGGTTGCGGTAAGACCTTACTTCATAGGATCATTTCTATAGTAAGCTCTTCACGAGATCTACACACTACGTGAGATCAATACCGGTCACGATGAGGAGACGTGGCGCGGTGTCCTGAGCGTGAGACGGACAGCGACGCTGGTCGCTAGTCCTCGATGATCGTTCACTCCTCTCTTTAGGGAGAGGAGCGTGGGACGCTGTCGCTTTCTGAGTGGCTTTTTGAAACATTTATAAATTATAATCAAATCTGTGCCAAACTACCAAAGATAAGCCAGTGTAAGTAGCTAATGCATTCTTTGTGTTTAGGAGCCCTAAATATTCAAAATAAATCCTAGACTTTCGAGTTTATTTTCGTCAATATAATCAAAATATGGCTTTAGTCATCTGCCTACCTTACCACCCAGGTTAGTACATAACAAAACTAACTACTTAATACATAATTTGCATAATTTTCATTAGATAGATAAATCATTTTTGTATATTATAAATACGTTCGATTCATCCTTCGTTGCACTTTACGTACCTACTCCTAACACAAACTTTCCGCTATCTTTGGAGGAGAGAAGAACATTATTCAAGTTCAGCATGGATTCTTTTATAAAAATAATAAAAAAAAAACGGAAAAACCACGCGATTCAGCGAAGTCACAGGATTCAGTACATTCATCGCTTTGCCCCAAGCAATAATACTCGTATCAAATGAAAAGGATTGGAGTAAGTAATATGAGATGCTAACAACTCTGCGAAAACTGAATAATACATTTTGATAAGATACCAACTTAGTTGGTACCTACCCTATTTACTTATTTAATTTATATACTTGGCTGTAGGTACAAGAAGTTATACCGAATGTGACGTGGTTTTTAGCTAGCTTATGTAGGTATATAAGATCTTTGTCCGTCTGTTTGTATATTAATTTATCTTTTATTTTTATGATTTACTTTCTCTAAAACGTTATTACGTCATTTCATTTTTCCAACGTTAAACCTCGTGAAACGTTCGGAAAAATGAAAGCACGTAATAATGTTGACAAGGTTTGTCGTAGACAACTTTATTAGGGTACCTACTGACCTACTAAGTATTTGACGAGCATTCATATTAGATTATTCAATTATTATCTAATCTCTAAAATCTAAACAAAGCTTGTGTTTCTTGTCAGTCTTGTATTGTTATTATTCCACTCAAGAAATTGTTTTGCCTTGAACAGTATTGTGGAAGAAATGTAATTATTATGGACTCTACTTTGACAATTTTCCGTCACATCTAATAAAAACCACAAATAAAAACAGTAAAACTCACAAGGATTTTCTTCAATATTATTTTTTGACAGTAATTACGTTATTCCCTAGGACAGTAATTAAATTATCCAAGGGGACGACTAAAAATGTTTTGCTTATTTATCAAAAATAATTATATCATTGAACGAGCATTGAACTAGATGATATCTACCCGCGACTTCGTCCGCGTGGATTAAGGTTTTTAATTCCCGCGGAAACTCTTTAATTTTCCGGGAAAAAATGTAGCCTATGTGTTAGTCCTAAGTATGAGCTATCTTCAAATTTTGAGCCAAATTGGTTAATTCGTTGTGGCGTGAAATAATAACAAACATACACATACAAACCTACGACTTTTATTAGTGCGATACTTACTTAAGTGCAAGGCACCCAAGATTCTCTTGAACTTATACCTCAAACAAGTAGATAACTACCGTATAGCTCTTACAATTTACGAGAGCGCGTAAGCTTTACCAAAGCTTTACTTACTTGCGGTTACGTCCGCGTCGTGTACACGCACATTGTGTAAGTGTGCGTCCCTGTCAGGTACCTGGGTAGGAGCGGTCAGGTGCGACGCAAACAACCATGAGCCACGCGCCCTTGTGAATTGCAAAAACTATACCTATAAATTAAAAATTAAATCATCAGACATGAACCTATCAATTATCATGTCACAAGACATATTATGGAATCTATGATTAGTTTATGTGAACCTACTAGGTCTATCTGACACTGGTACTTTCCTTTCTGCTTCATCATCAGATATTGATCAATATATGCTATGCTATTTAATTCTGCTTGTGTAGGAACAAAATATATTTCCCCAAGAACTTATAAAATAAAATTGGGGACATTATTTTATAAAATATATTTCCCCAAGAACTTATAAAATAAAATAATGTCCCCAAAATCGCTTTTAGCTATCCATCAACGCGTGTCACAGCATTAACTACGAGAGCTTAATATTAATTGGACATCTCTCGGACCGACTTGTACTAGGTAGATATCCTAGATTGATGGGTGTCGTTGTTTCAGATGGATTAAGCCAGAGGCTTGTCGACTAAAGCCGTTAGGTTTCAAGCAATTTGAGATACATGTATTACATACGCCGTAATTGCGTATTGTATCAAATTGCTTGATATGTCAGATATCTATATAGTTACTTATAGAAAGCCCCAATAAGTCTCAAAAGCCCAATGGTTAAAAGTGCGGACTGAAAACTGAAAGGTCGCAGGTTCGAGCCCCAGTCGTTGCAGTATTTGTCGTACCCACTCCTACCACAAGCTTTACATTTATTTGGAGGGGAGAGAAGAATATAAGGTCAGCTTGACTAATATTCTTTATTAAACAAAAAAAAAATAGATTTTAAGTTAATGTAAGGAAAATGTAATTTCCTTGCCTTATCCAGGTTTGACTGTGGCTAGTTAGTTACCACCTAACCGTAAAAGACGTGGCGCCAAGCGATTAAGCGTTTTGACACGATGGCGTGTAGAAACCGGGTATGGGTTGACTGCAAAGTCCCATACCCTTTCCAAATGAGCCCGCTACCATCTTAGATTGCATCGTCATTTACGAATGCGGTTAATCGAATTAAATCTTATACTAACCCTACTGTATAACTGTACTGTTATGACAAATATTTGTGAGTTAGGTTCGTGTAACTGTGAAGTTTGTACACTTGTACAATGAACACTGTTGCGTTCACAATCAGCGCCAAAATGGCGATATTCAAGCTAACTAAAATTAAAACTCAGTCATTATCTGTGATAAGCGAAGGATCTAAGGTTCCATTTCTAAGGCAAATGAAAATGACAACATAGATACCGACTTTAAACTTTTCTTTATTATAATTATTACATACATATATAAATTGAGGCAAATTTCAAGTTTCCATTGCTTACGTCGTTTATATAGTACATTTAAATTTAAGTTGTAAGAGCAAACACTTACTAATAACCTAATAACAATATAATTCGAATAACGTTACCTACTTAGGTTAGGTACCCAGTGTAATTCTTATTTTATTTTATAAAAAAAATTTCAATAGGAGCTCCCAGACCAATTATATAACGTATAGATTCTAGACGAATAGGCATTCTGAAAGTGTTTTTTTTTTAATTATTATTATTGATAGCGTTCTTTCACTGCGTGTAAATATGCTAAGCGTTATATGTAAGACATTTACACAATAGACTATATAGGTACTTAGTATAGGTAGGCAGTACTTCCTATGCTTCGGAGAGCACGTAAAGCCTTCTCCTATCTTCTGGAGTCGTATAGGATTTCTATCCCACCAGACTATTAAAGTTAGGGAATAGAAAGTACACCTATGTTTGCGCACACATGTGCATTATTAATTTTTAACCGACGAAAAAAAAGGAGGTTCGTATATATTTTTTTCTTTTTTAGAACTACGTTTGTGGAAACCTAGAGTTAGTCAGAATAATATGTTAAGAATGGATCGACTTTATTTTGTAAAGCTCCTATAGAAATAGATTTTCTTGCATTTTCCTTGTTGCATTATTTTTTATTCAAAAGCAAACCTTATTTTGCACATAAGATATCGTGTTGCCGTTCAAGAAACAATGTTCGTAAACAGCAAACTTTTCAATATGGCAAACAATACAGGTACCTAATATTTATAGCCAAGGAATAAACTTTAGATTTCTAACGGTTCAATCCTCATTTTCCGAGGAGAGTGTACGTATATTTTTTTTATTTCGTTATCTCGAGTTGTAACATACTTCAAATCTTGTTATGTTTTCCAATTAACATCGGTACAGGGCCCCAAGTCTGCTATTTTACATGTCATTGTCATTGAGCCGCAATACAATTACAATTCAATTATCATTGGTCCAAAATTTCGTAGTCTACTAAATTCACAATGGTCGTTCGATTTCTTATAATTGGATAGTAATTCAATGGTACCTCGGTATTGCCATTAGCTTAAAAAGCGTTTGCCGAAATGAAATGAAAAAAAACTACATACTTATTAAAAACGTTTATTTAAGCTAGATTCAAAGCTAGATGTGTCAGTGGCAAACCATCGGAAAACAATTGTGACGCCATTGAATTAGTAGACTACCAAAATTGCTAAAAGTAGCAATTGGGATGTCATTGATAGACAATTGAACTACAATTGCAATAGCAGACTTGGGCCCCTGATGTTTATATTTTTATTTGCAGACATTTGCAGAGAAATGGAATCACAATCACATAAAAGTTACGTTCCCATAATGCAAAATTTTTCATTCTTAGCACCGATTTCATCAAACATCAGTCTCTCTTTAACATCACATTACCGAAATATTCGTTTCATTTTTAATGCTAAAATATTATAAACAAGCAAGATCGAGGCCTCTAGCACATTACCGCCGCGAAACCTTAGCAGCGCAAACGCTGAAGCTCCGACATGACTCGTCCGTTGTATGGCATTCAAAACAGAAGCGAAATTGTCTGTTTAACGTTAACATTTTGATTATAAGTCAGTCTTTTCCACACAATTTAGGCTAGTTACATATCGGCGGTTTCGCTACGTTACGCGACGAAGACATCGCCGAAATCATGTGGGAAAGAAATTCACAGCCAGTCTCCGCGTTAAAATTAGCAGCTTCGCTTGTCATACAACGAACGAACGGAGAGTGCCAAAGCTTCAGCGGTTTCACTATATGACGTGTTACGCAGAGGTTTGCTATAAGCCTAAATTACGTATAGCTCCAACAACTTGCCAAATTGGGTATTTGACCAAATTTCTTTTTATACACTTAAAAATATTCAATATTATAACACAGTGTAATATTTAATTTTTCAATATCTTAACTAAGCTCGAAAATATAGAGCTTTTAAGCTTTCTGTTAGAAAAAGAGGGCGCTATTGCAACATGACGTCATGATTCAGTAGCTCCATACACTTTCCACACAAAATTTCGTTTTAGTGACGGATACAGTCACACTAAAACAACTTATAACTTATTAGTTTTTTGACCAATTTATTTTCTGTTTTTACCAATGTTATTCTTACATGTTACATTTTAATTAATGGAACATTTTGACAAGTCAAATACCCAATTGTACAGGGCGTCACTTGGGGCCTATCGACATGCCTGTATCATACCCAAAGTGTAGAGACAAGTTTAGGGACAGGAAATTTGGTGGACAGATTTTATCAACGTTTTTAATTTTCTCACGTCTCAGGGCGACTTTTATACCGGAATTTTGGAAAATGAAGTCACGTAATTTTATGCGACATTGAAAGAGCCAGCTTTTAGTGCCTGCTACGTGGAGAAAATTGGACTTTTTAAAGTCATAATCAGCCTCTGTCAGAGACGAGTAAGAAGAATTCTGTTTGTATAAATCACTTTAAAAAATATCCTAAACGGCGTTACTAGTATTTGCAAGTTATATTTTGTTGAAATTGACGAAATACGTGAGATGTGTAACTGGGACGGTATTGCATTAGATATAAAAATAATTTTTAGGTTTGCCTTACAAGTTGGGTATAACACACATATCTATAGACACGTTAAAAATATCCAAAACATCCAACATTCATAAAACTACCTGCTTAAATAGCAAATTGCAACCTATATTTAGGCATAAAAGTTATCTTAACATAATAATAATATAATTAATTACGCCTATAATAAAATTGTATTTCCATATAACAATATTAAAAGATAATTTAATATCATCTTTGGTAAAATCGAAAATAATGTCCGCGACCATTCTTAAAGCTAGGTATCTAAATAAATATCATGGACCATGGTATATTGTCTATTTTATACTTCGTTGTATTTCTGTGTGTCCACACATTGCAATTTCGATAAACGTCGTTTTTTACCAGGCTTCTAAAATACTGTTGGGCAGCGTTGCCATACCTACGGATTTATCAGATCTTCGAATTTTAAGTCTTGCCTACGGACATACGAATTTTAGTGGCAAATATACGGATTTTTATTTCATTCCATACACCTAAACAATAGCAAGTATAAAAAATTTAATCAAATAAATCTTACGTAAAACGAAACGCAACTCCGAAAAAAAAAAGATAGTCTACGACCTGCGTTCCGTTCTTAAGTTTTTTTATTATTTCGTCACTTATCAGTCCAAAATCTAGTTTGATTAGCGTAAAATGGAACGAACGGAACGGTAGTTTTGATGCACATGAGCAAAGGAGGTAGGTTGATAAGGCCCAAAATCCGCCCCTCATACACTCGAAAAAAAAAGTTCCAGATTCCGACAAATTGTAAATGTATTTATATACTTGAAGATATAAACTTTATTTTAATATAAAGTTTAGGTGATAAAAAAAATAGTAAGTTACAGAAAATATTACCCAAAAAGAGAGTGTTTCTTTTACTTTTCATACATTTTCATACATTTTAGTCGTTTTTTAAGCTTTGATTTAATATTTTAGAATGAAGCGCTCCATGAACTAAAACAAATTAATACTCATATGAAAGCTTATAAAAAGGAGCATCATTATCAGTTACGTTTACCATGGTTCATGGAGCGCTTCATTCTAAAATATTAAATCAAAGCTTAAAAAACGACTAAAATGTATGAAAATGTATGAAAAGTAAAAGAAACACTCTCTTTTTGGGTAATATTTTCTGTAACTTACTATTTTTTTATCACCTAAACTTTATATTAAAATAAAGTTTATATCTTCAAGTATATAAATACATTTACAATTTGTCGAAATCTGGAACTTTTTTTTTTCGAGTGTATGAGGGGCGGATTTTGTTGCCTTATCAACCCACCTCCTTTTACATATCAGCGAGTCATTCACCGTGTTTCGAAATCAGAGACATCTGCTTTATGTGTACCATTATAATTATAGCTTTGTATAAAAACAAATATAACTTTAAGAATGGTATCGGACAAAACTCGTTAATTCCTTATATCAAACATTAAAATAACTATACCTTACTCTAAAATTGATTCAACGCAGTCACAATATAATAACAATCGTACAGGGCAAGTATATCTGTTGTCGTAAAAAATAAAATATTTTCATACATAATTTGTTTTAGATCGTCGATTAATTAATAATTTTAATTATAGTGTCTATAAAATAATTCCTTATAGATATACCTAATGTGATCTAATTATAATTGCATGGAGGTGTTACTTCAACGGAAGTAAATGTTCGTTTCATTTGATTGCACTTATGTATTAAACAAAAAACAAATATTTACAAATATGTAAAGCAAAGTAAGGCAAATGCGTGAAGGAACCACAAAAACACGTAAAATCATTATAAATTACATCTTTATTTGTAGTGTGCGTTCGCGCAACGGGTAATTCAAGGATTTTTAAATCATTTTGGGCTATTCTCATGCTTCAGCACATATTAAGAGAAAGTATAATCAATTTTTTTAGCTGTATTAAGAGGTAAAAAAGTGGTTTCTCGCAGAAAGGCGTAAGCAACACGCTGAGCATAGCATAAGGACGTTCTTCCTGCACTGATATTGAAATCGGGCTACAAGTGAAAAACCAAACTTATGAACGTCGTAAGCACCCGGCTTCGTTTGCCGATTACGTGTTTTACCAAAACATTTTCTGCGATTTGTTTACTTTTTAAGACAAAACAATAGTACATTATAGTACAAGTGTGAAACATTGGTGATTGCCGCTGAGGCGCTATTGAGACCCGAGCCGTTAGGTGAGGGTCTTAAGATAGCCGAGGACGGTAATCATCAATACACACGTGTATCATACGACGTTTTTCAACACACTTGTGAAGAAAACAATACCAAAATAGTACATTATGGTACAAAACAGTGAAAATTAGTTGTGAAAGTTTTTTCGCAATAGCGGGAAAAATTAATCAGTTTTCCTATGCTGGAAAACAAACGAGTGGACTAAATTGCGGTTAATACACCCAGTATACTTTGTAGTAGCATTTTTTCCATATAAAATATTTTTTTACATTTTATCGGCTTTTTAATTAAAACATACCAAGCTTATTTTGTTCGTCTAATTTTTCATCACTTCACATTAAAAAAAAAATCATGACATATGACGGGACTTTCAATGTTACTGGCTCCTGGACCAGGTAGGTAGTATGCAATAATTGACAGAAATATTGTCTATTTCGTAAAATTGAAAAAATATCACCCATGATTATACTTATATACATCTAAAAACGTCGAAGATCAATGGCAACTGAGTAGTCGAGATAACAATCTCTTTCCTCTAACGGCCGGTATTAATAACCTATCTAATCCAAAATCTACAGATTGGAGAACGAAAATATAAACCATACATGTAACCAAGCGTGTCAATAAATAAATCAATCGATGTACTTAGCTTGCAATATGATTTTCAGATCAGTAAACACTTTAGTAATATATCCGGATTAAATTTTCGACCTTCTTTAGTCTGTACATTTTCGATAGGATAGGTACTAAAGCCGTAAGTAACAGGTTGTGTCAAAGGAAATCCAGTCTTATTGCAATGCGATAAAGCGCAAAACAGCTCACTTGTATTCGTCCATGAATCTCTTGCACATATGCACGAGGTCAATGAACTTGGGTCGCATGTTAGGATCGAGGGCCCAGCAATCTTTCATCAGGTGCCTGAAAATCTCCGATGGACAGCCTTCCGGTATTTGAAAACTGCAAGCAGACAAAAACCTACTTTTAACTTTGAAGGTGGCTCTTGTGGCTTTACACTGGCTTATCATCAAACTGGCTGTCCAGTTTGGCGACACAGTATTTTTAAGTTTATTTGTGTACCTAAATTTATTAATTAATTAAAAAAAAAAAAAAAAAAAAAAAAAAAAAAAAAAAAAAAAAAAAAAAAAATAATTTTAATTATTTCGGTTATTCATTAAAGTTATACATTACAATAATAAAATTAGGGTTTCCTTAAAACTGTATAAAAAATTGATGGTTTAATATATATGAAAAATTTTGTTAAAGAAAAGCCTTGATAAATGTCTACTGTCTAATGTAGTTTAAAGAAATAGCAAATAGTTGGAGTTTAATATAAGTAAAATCACTACATAGTATAAAACAAAGTCGCTTTCTCTGTCCCTATGTACGCTTAAATCTTTAAAACTACGCAACGGATTTTGATGCGATTTTTTTTAATAGATAGTGATTGAAGAGGAAGGTTCATATGTATAATAACATCCATTAACAGTGAATGACATAGGCTATATATTTTATACCCGTGCGAAGCCGGAGCGGGCCGCTAGTAATAAATAAATAAATAGCAGGTATTGCATGCCGTAACGTAAGTAAGCAACATATTATTTTTTTTTTTTTTTTGTATGTTCCGCTGATAATCCTCCGACATGGTTATCGGAGACTTTATATAGCTTAACACGGCCTTCTTTTTTTTTTTTAGCCTTTCTCTTTTAGTTTTGTCATGAAACAGGTTCTTTTTTTTTAACTGTGTTCATGATTATTTTTTATTAAAAAATTAATTAAAAAAGCAACATATTATAGCATGCTATCTTTCCAAAGCACACAGCAAGTGCTACATACGTAGGCGCGGTAGTACTACGATGCTATAAATATCACGCGTTGTAGGCGGTGTAGCACACTGCGCGTAGCAGCGGCGCTGAGGCGGCCGGGCAGCTAGCAGATGGATTTATCGCAACTCGCAATAAACATGCTATATGATTTAGCGTGTTGCAAGACATAGCGCACGCGCCGGCCGCCCACAAGGTTCCTAATTAAAGTTGCTATAGCATAGCATTTTTTATAGCATGCTAAAATTTTATAGTTTATGGTCAGTAGCATGATATGGATTTATGGCATTTATGAACAACTCTAACCAGGACGCCCTCTCGCGGGGCCTTTCCACGTCGAACTTGGGCACCTCGTGTCTCGCTCGGGTGAATATCTCCCACGCCGTCACGCCGAACGACCACACGTCGCTCATCGTCGAGAAGTGGTACGGCTTCACGGCCGACTCGGGAGCGTACCTGAACAGACCATTTTTTGTTACGTTCCCTCAAATATGGTTGAGCGAAGCAATGGCTGGATCATGCGTCATGCTCGTGAACGGGTGCCACCAACGGGAATGGGTCTGCTTTGACTGCCCGTCTTGACATGCGTTGGATTGGTGTACCTACGTATGCATTTTTGCATTTTTGAAGCTTTATTGTGGAAGCACTGTATACATAGCATAGCTTTGTAAAAAAAATTTTTTTTTTAAAAGAGCAACTGCTGAGTTTCTTGCCGGCTCTTCTCAGCAGAATCTGCATTCCGAACCGGCGGTAGATTTATGACGTGTCATAAGAGCTACAAGTTAGCCTACATGAAATAAATAAATTTTGAATTTTGAATTTTTTGAATTAAGATTAAACAAGCTGAACATTGCCTTATATTCTCCTCTCCCCCCCAAATAAGCGGAAAGCTTGGCGCTTACACTCACCAATTAATCGGCAACAGTCTCTCAGTCTTTATTCGGTACGCGTTCTCTTCTTTTGGAATGATCCTCGCGAGCCCGAAATCCGATATCTTCACATGGTATTTGTTCACTACTAGGATATTTCTTGTGGCCAAGTCACGATGCACAACGTTTTTAGCTGATACATGGTCCATTCCCTAAAATATATATTTTTTTAAAACACCGGTAAAATAACAGAAATCTCCGCACAATACGCAGATATTTTTTTTGTTAGGCCATCGAAACAGATAATATCAGTATTGTTAACGCTAACCTAAAGCTATAGGGAAAATTTTGCTCTTATTGCAATCTCATTATGATGGCATTACATGACAAAGGTTTTTTTAATAAAAAAAATATACAACGAGCGCGCGATGCCCTATCCTTATTAATCCTTACCAACCCTTACATTAGTAAGGATTGGTAATATTATAAATGCGAAAGTGTGTTTGTTTGTTCGTTCGTCCTCCAATCACTCCGCAACAAAGCATCGACGTGATTTCTTGCGTAGATATAGCTGAAGACCAGGATAATGACATAGAATACTTTTTATCCCGGAAAATCAAAGATTTCCCGCGGGATTTTAAAAACTAAATCCACGCAAGCGAAGCCGCGGGCATCAACTAGTAACAAATATAATGTAACCAACTATATTGTGATAGGTAAGATAGGCGGGTAATGCAGGTAAGGTACCTCGCAAGTCTTGCAAACAAAAATATTATAAGCATTGAACTCACCGTAGCAATGTCTTTAGCGTATTTAATGAGGTGCGATATTCGAAGTTTGTCGCCTTGAAACTTAAGGTAGTAATTGAGGGAGCCCTCTTCCAAATACTCCATCACTATCAGGACATCCGACCCGTGGTCCCAGGAATAACCGAGAATCTCCACTATATTTATGTGTTGTAACGACTGAAAAAAAAAAAAAAACAAAAAAAAATTAGGATTGTTTAAAAATGATTATGCATCAGATTGATTGGCTGGTACTCAGGCTGAAATCTATAGACCACACTCTCAGACTCAACAGACAGGGTTAAAACGAGACAGATTTACGTCAGAGTATATTTGTGTCTCGTTTTAACCTCTATTTTGAGTCTGAGCTGAGTGAGAGCACGCTCTATAGATCTCAGCATCAGAGTACCAGCCAATCAGAGGTGCTTGCGGGAGAGTCAAAAGAAAAAAAAATCTCTAAGTTTCAGCTACCTACAACAGATAAACGATATAAGAACGCATTTGTAGAATGCTCGTTCTATTTTTTCTTTTATTTATAGGCCAATATTTTCTTTTATTTATAAACCAATAATTCACATGTCTCAGGTTGTTTAATTAAACAAGGTACCTTCATAATTTCGAGTTCGTTTTTGAAGTCTTCATATAAGCTGCCATTTCGCTCAGACTCCTGTCGCGTCAACTTCTTAATAGCCACTTCTTTCCTTTGAGATTCCTGGTTGTCGCGCTCCATCCAGCCCTTGAACACGTGGCCGTAATTACCCTGAAACAAAACGGATAACTTTACTAAAGTTGGCCAATTTCAATGCTATGCTACTTCTTGACGCGTGGGAAAAACCTAGTGCCCATGCATGGTGGATAAATTCAAATTCGAAATTTTTTATTTCGCGAAGGCCATGTCACCACCAGACATGACTCTACCAGATCGGAATGCAGAATCTGCTGAGAAGAGCCGGCAAGAACCTCAGCAGTTGCTCTTTTCATAACAAAATATTACAATACTAGCTTTTGCCCCCGCGACTTCGTCCGCGTGGAATTAGATTTTGGGGTGGAATTTTCAAAAATTGTGACACACGTACTTCTTTATTTTTAACTGAAAGCTCTAATACCAACTTTGATGGAAACAGCTTGAAAAATGACGGAGTTTCATATAAACTTCCATCCCCTATTTAAACCCCTTAGGGGTGGAATTTCCAATAATCCTTTCTTAGTGTGCGCCTACGTCATAAAAGGAACCAACTGTAAAAATTTCAAGTTTCTAACTTCAGTAGTTTAGGCTGTGCGTTGATATCTCAGTCAGTCAGTCAGTCAGGACTTTGAATTTTATATATGTATATAGAATATAGATTATCGTGTGTTATACGCAGCTTATCACACACGTTCGTACGTTAATGCCTGTACGTAAGTGCGCTTGAGCTCTTTCTATCTGTGCGCGCGCCGCCCACGCCGCGCGCGCTTCCGCGTCTGCTGCGGCTCGCGAGCATCTCGTTACGTAACGCGTACGTTAGTGCGTACGCAGTTACGTGCAGGTCCGACCTCGTACATTCTGGAATACTACAAGCTAGTGGACTCACGCTGCCGATCTTCTTGGTGATGGTGACGAGGTAGGTCTTGCCCTGCGACACGATGGACTCCATGAGGCGCGGCGCGGCCAGCGCGGAGTAGTCGTCGGGCGTGTCGGCGCCGCCCACGCCGCGCGCGCTGCCGCGGCTGCTGCGGCTGGCGAGCATCTCGCTGCGCAGCGCGTACGTCAGCGCGTTCATGCTCTCCAGCGAGTTGGAGCTCTTGTTGTCCGCGAACTGAAATTACAGTTTAGATTAGCCTTTACGTCATTGCAGCAAAGCCGTCGGATAGGGATGTAGCCTATTTAAAAAAAAAAATATAATTAGACGGTATTCCAAAATATGCAAAGTCCATTGTTAGTTCTAAGATTGACAAACATTTTAAATTAGCTTTTACCCGTATCTTCACTGCTGCAATCTACTAAGAGTAATCCAAATGGTGATTAGTATACAAAATTACCAATTTTGATTTTTCACCTGTTCTTATGGGTTAAAACAGCCCTGTATTAAATAAAGCGAACAAAACGAAAAAATATCAAATTCCAAAAGATAAATTACCCTAAAAGGGTTTGGGGTAATTTATATCTTTTGGGTTTGCAAAAGGCCCATGATCCAATACAGAATCGGCCATTGGAAACTCAATGACCATATAGAAATAGAAATATTTTTTATTCAAATAAACTTTTACAAGTACTTTTGAATCGTCAATGAATCTACCACTGGTTCGGAATGCCGTTCCTGCCGAGAAGAGCCAGCAATAAACTCAGCGGTTGCTCTATTTAAAAAAAAAAAATTTACAATAGGTATCAAAACTATGCTATGTAATATATAACAATCCAATGCATGTTAAGACAGGCAGGCAAAAGCAGACCCATTCCCGTTGGTGGCGCCCGTTCACGAGCATGACGCATGATCCAGCCATTGCTTCGCTCAACCATATTTGAGGGAACATAACAACCCGCACCACACGACACCACCACAGAAATTTTAAAGAGAGCATGATATACTTAGAAAGAATAAACACTCTTATGAGTGTTAATAACAACTCACCGGATTATCATACTGGTCGGACATGGTCCCATTCATTGAGGCCGCACTACTGTCCATGGAAATTAGGGATTTGTTACTTCCCGCATCGCTCTCGCTCGGGATAAACCTATCACCTAAAAGATTACCACCAAAATGAGCACAATTTTACAAGTTTTCTACCAAAATAAGTACAAATTTATACATTTTTGTAATCCCTATTGACATTATTTTTTAAGGTTGTCTGAAAAGCCTTTGCGCACCTTAATTAACTATAAGATTCAATAAATTGTTAACAAATCATCTCTTGTGTGTAGCAATAAAGAATATTCTAATCTATTATTTTGATTTCGTCAAACTTACTTGAAACCGTTTCCGCGTGTTCCATGTGGTCTAAAGATATCTTTGGTTCTTCATATTCGTGCAGTGGCATATATTCTGAAAAAAAAAAAACATTTTTTTTATATAAGACACTACAAACACCCGCCTCGACATGATATTCACTCTACTATTAGCCACCTAAATTCTAGTTTACTTTATCGTTCTGACCAGAGCAGTCGTCTGCCCCGCATGTTTTAAACGTCCTCCGATTTTCTTTTTATCACGACTATAACGGCTATATAACGGGGAGTGTTCTGAACTCTTTGATCTTATTCCACCCTCTAACTTCTACAACCGCACCGCACGCCACCGAACGCAATTTCACCCTCACCACCTGGGTGCCTGGAGTACTTCGACCATCCGTTGCTTCAGATCTTTTTTGTCGTCACCAAATTGTCGAATCATCTCCCTTCGACAGTGTTCCCACTTAATTACAACATGAGGTTATTCAAGGGGCGGACCAATAAATTCCTGAAAAGCCGGCAACGCATTGGTGGTGCCTCAGGGCCCTCAGGTGCTACAAATGTTCATGGGCGGCGGTAATCAATTAACATCAGGTGACGTGCCTGCTCGTTTGCTCGCTTAAAAAAAAAAAAAAGACGTGTGGCACTCGGGGACTGCCGCGGTAAAGCTATTGCATAGCATTTTTTATCAAAGCCATCTAGCAGTGAGAGGAGTCCCGTGTCAGGTTATTTTCGTTACGGAATTTCTGGATTCGGTCTCCACGCTCAAGACCCGCGATAGAAGCTATGCAATAGCTTAAAAAAAATCCACGTGTTTCATTTAATGTGCCCTGAAGAATCGTTGTTACATTGTACACATACCCCTGTGCAGCATGTGGTTCATGTCTCGCATGATCTCCTGCGGCCGCAGCGGGTCGCTCTGCCAGCACTGCCGCATGAGCGCCCACACCTCGGTCGGGCAGCGCGCCGGCCGCAGCAGCCGGTCGCCCATTTCATAGCTCTACAGGAACAAGTTTAAAAACTATAACCCGACTATCTCGACTTCAGAAAATTTGATTTAACATCCGTCAGCTCGATTTAAATTCAAATTCAAAATTTATTTATTTCATGTAGGCCAACTTGTAGCTCTTATGACACGTCATAAATCTACCACCGGTTCGGAATGCAGATTCTGCTGAGAAGAGCCGGCGAGAAACTCAGCAGTTGCTCTTTTAAAAAAAAATTTACAATAGGTAACACAACTATGCTATGTTTACAGTGCTTCCACAATGAAGCTTCAAAAATGCAATTATAATCCAACACACGTTAAGACGGGCAGACAAAGCAGACCCATTCCCGTTGGTGGCACCCGTTCACGAGCACGACGCATGACGCAAGAGCATCTACAAGAACAAGTTTAAAAACTGTTACCCGATTTGATTTAACATCCGTCATATCGATTTGGTTGGTTTATCATTCGATCCATTATAACGAAGATCTATCTTATCCATCAAGATCGGCTCAGTAATTTACGCGCTACCGCGAAACATTGTTTATAGAATATTTTTATATTTTTTCAAAATAATTTCCTTTGCAGTCAATCCACCTCATGCGTAAGCCATAACCCTTCCCTTTGACTTTGGCATAGTTAGTTAAAAAAGAAATTTCCTGCAGATAAAGTTCAGAAACAACTGCTGTGTTTCAAAATTACAGACTGACTTCATTTTTACACAGATTACATTTAAAAAAAAAATAACTTTACCCTAGCAGTGAGCACCGGGTTGGTGTCGCACGGCGAGTGGCCGTACGAGAACACCTCCCACAGCGTGGTGGCGAAGGCCCAGATGTCGCCCACCACCGACCGCTTGGCCAGGCTCATGTCCGGGAAGAACTCCACCGGCATCCAGTGCACACTGGAACATACGACATCACACTAATATTGTATGAAAGTTTGTATGTATGTGTGTGTGTGTGTATCACACTAATATTGTAAAGGCGAAAGTTTGTATGTATGTGTGTGTATGTGTATCACACTAATATTGTTAAAGTGAAAGTTTGTATGCATGTGTGTGGGTGTACGTTTGTTACTCCTTCACGCCACAACGAATGAACCGATTTTTTCAAACTTGGTTATTGTTACGTTTTGAATGTTTTTGTTAACTTTAAATAAGTTATTTATTTTTGTTTGGTTACTACTGAGTCTTCTACGACAAGTAAATAAGGAAAAGTTTTGCATAGCGCAGACTGTTAATTACTTAAAATAATGACATTTTCAAGCGGAAAAAAAATAAGAAATTAAAAATGGTGCCTTTGGACTTTCAAGATGTCATTGCTATGAAAAACATTACCAGAGAAGAAAACCGTCATAGTTGTGGTTACAGTAAAAAATACAATTATTTTCTTGTCAAGGGTACGGTGTAACGTAATTTTGTAACGGTCGACGACGGCCAACTTGAGATGGAAGGTTAATTGCTGTCATTCCCAGAGAACAAAACTTCCGTCATAGTTGTGGTTACAGTAAAAAATTCAAATTATTATTTTCTTGACAGCGGTACGGTATGACGTCATTGTGTAACGGTCGGAGATCAAAGGGCAACACTTCGACCGTTCCGTAGAACAAAGTCTCATTTGCTAAATTTACAACTTGAAATTTGAGCCTTAAAAGTCGCATCTGCAAGGCTCAAATCTCAAGTTATGAATTTAGCAGATGAGACTTTGTTCTACGGAACGGTCGACTTACTCTAGAGGCGTGTACTGTCTCAGCGTGGGTCCGGACAGCTTGACGAGGATGCGGTCGGAGTGGTGCGAGGCCAGCAGCAGCCGGCGGCAGCGGATGGCGCCGTGCACGATGAATTTAGCAGATGAGACTTTGTTCTACGGATCGGTCGACTTACTCTAGAGGCGTGTACTGTCTCAGCGTGGGTCCGGACAGCTTGACGAGGATGCGGTCGGCGTGGTGCGACGCCAGCAGCAGCCGGCGGCAGCGGATGGCACCGTGCACGATGAATTTAGCAGATGAGACTTTGTTCTACGGAACGGTCGACTTACTCTAGAGGCGTGTACTGTCTCAGCGTGGGTCCGGACAGCTTGACGAGGATGCGGTCGGCGTGGTGCGACGCCAGCAGCAGCCGGCGGCAGCGGATGGCACCGTGCACGATGAATTTAGCAGATGAGACTTTGTTCTACGGAACGGTCGACTTACTCTAGAGGCGTGTACTGTCTCAGCGTGGGTCCGGACAGCTTGACGAGGATGCGGTCGGCGTGGTGCGACGCCAGCAGCAGCCGGCGGCAGCGGATGGCACCGTGCACGATGAATTTAGCAGATGAGACTTTGTTCTACGGAACGGTCGACTTACTCTAGAGGCGTGTACTGTCTCAGCGTGGGTCCGGACAGCTTGACGAGGATGCGGTCGGCGTGGTGCGACGCCAGCAGCAGCCGGCGGCAGCGGATGGCACCGTGCACGATGAATTTAGCAGATGAGACTTTGTTCTACGGAACGGTCGACTTACTCTAGAGGCGTGTACTGTCTCAGCGTGGGTCCGGATAGCTTGACGAGGATGCGGTCGGCGTGGTGCGAGGCCAGCAGCAGCCGGCGGCAGCGGATGGCGCCGTGCACGATGCCCGCCTCGGACAGGTCCCACAACGCTCGCGCCAAGTTAGCCGCTACTTTTTTCAGGTGTATTGGTTTTACACATTCTTCGTTTTCCCTATGTTGAAATGGTTACGGGATATATTATTCGCTTTGCTACGTTAAAATCTATATATCTATACTAATATTATAAAGCTGAAGAGTTTGTTTGAACGCGCTAATCTCTGGAACTACTGGTTCGAATTGAAAAATTCTTTTTGTGTTCGATAGTCCATTTATCGAGGAAGGCTTTAGGCTATATAACATCACGTTGCGACCAATAGGAGCGAAGCATCAGTGAAAAATGTTGCAAAAACGGGGAAAATTATCCATATTTAAAATATATTCTTTTTTTTAAAAACTTCTTAATCGCGATCATAACAACAGAAATTGACGCGGAGGAACTTGCGCGCAACAATAATAATATAAATAGTTTAAATCACGCAGCAACAGTCATGCAACGACTTGATTTGCATGAATATAGTTTAAAAAACCCCTGTGTTACTCATATATTTCATAAAAATTAATCGAAATAATGGTAAAATTGTAACTGGGAAACTTATGCTGAGACTCCACTGTTGGGCGTAAGCTTCTTACGAGGATCGTCACAAAACACAAACTTATGCCACAAAACACAAAATATATACTTATGTTTGTATTCGGCAGCTGCTAGTGACTGGCTTGAGATCATCTGTCCACCTAGTTGGTGATCTTCCAACTCTAATGCTGAGATCTATAGAACGTGCTCTAACTTAGCTCAGACTTAAGACAGAGTTAAAACGAGACGCGTGAGAGTGGCCAATAGATTTCAGCCTTAAGTTTGTAATCTATAGACCGCACTCTCACTCAGCTCAGACAAGACAAAGTTAAAACGAGACAGATTTATGTCAGAGCATATTTGTATCTCGTTGTAACCTCTACAATTACTCAGGCACAAGTTCGTGTTCTGTGGATCGTCCTTGCAAGAAGCTTATGCCCAACAGTGGACGTCTGTCGCTCGAGAATCATGTACCTACCTGAGGTAAACGTCGAAGGGTCCATACGGCAGAAACTCTAACACCATAGCAGTGGGCGAACTCAGAGTAACGCCGTATAACCTCACTATGGAGCTCGATTGAACGCAGGCCCATTTGCTCGCTAATTCGATGAAGTCCTGTAAAACAAGTTATTAATATAATTATATATTCTACATGAATAATGTGTGCACCCTCAGTTCTGCCGTCCACAAGCTATAATGCCGTTAACTACCAAGACCATATTTCCTAATATAAACCCAAAAGCATTTAAATTAGGGTTTATATTAGGAAATATGGTCTTGGTAGTTAAAGGCGTTATAGCTTGTGGACGGCAGAGTTTCATTCCTATCATCATATCCACCATGCATCATGGTTGCCTGGAAGAGATCGCTTCTTAGCGATAAGGCTTTCATTTCATTTCACTTCATTTCATATCATATTATGATATCAAGTTATGTCCTCTATCTCCTATAAATATTTAATAGATCGTCACCAAAATTAGAGAAAATATTTCTAATAGTACACAATTTAGGATATAAAAAGAATTATCAAATTCGGTTTAGGTTTGATGAAGTTATGGAGCAATATCAACAAAAAGTCAAAAACTTTCATCCCCTATCCCGGATAAACCTTACTATTTATCAGATTAGCATGTGTGTAAATTTTCCATACACTTACTTTTAAATAGTCATTGGCTCGGTCCCTCTGAAGAGTCTTAAATGCGACTAGCAACTTTTTAGTCTCATCAAGCCTCCACAACGCTTTGTACGTCGCTGTTATGTTCTCAGAGCCCACCTTTTCTGAACCTGAAAAATTATTTATTTATTTACATGCACCCTGGTACGTTAGAAATCACGATCTCCACAGGGATCTTAAGATAGAGTTCGTAAACCAAATCATACAAAATTACGCAGATCAATGTCGACTTCGTCATCATGTGAATCCGGAGGCTGCGAAGCTTCTCGATAACGCGAACATTAAAAGGAGACTTGAAAGAACAAAACCGTTCGAGTTAGTGTTCAAAAGTGCATAAGTGCAGAGTCAGTGTAATAGTGCTTGTGTTACTTAACTAGGTCACAAGAACATCGCTCATTTGCAACAAGGTTGACATAACTCAAAATTCACCAATTTTAGTGTCGAACATTTATACTCTTTGCTATAAAAATAACATTACGCTAAGCACAAAAAAATAAGAGCGAGAGAGATTGTGACTTAATGCTGTGTCGCTTTGTTGGCCGTTGTCCGTTGGCCGTGTTTGTTTCGAGACCGCAACATCCACAAAACATTACCCTCTAACGAAAGAATTCTCTCATCGTCGATTTTGAATTATGTCACTCTTGTCGCAAATGGGCGACATAGTGAACTCATAATGAACTCATTAGAAAAAACTAAGGACAGTTATTGGGACTGTAAATTAGATTTAGAAATTAATACTAAGTAGAAGTTTAAGTTAAAATTTTAAAATAAAGTCACCATCACATAATGGTGCTTTATAGTAGAAAAAAAAAAAATATTTACAATTTATCGACAAAAAAAAATGTATAGTGTGTACGCATCCAATTGAGAACCTCCTCCTTTTATTAAGTCGGTTAAAAATACAGAAACTAACCTGTGTACAGTAGGATGTCTTTGTTGGGAAGACATCTAGGACTTTTGTTGTCTTTCAGTATTTCTTGTAGCTCTGCCTGATCGATCCGTACACCTTTCTTAATCGGCTCTCCACATAGCAACAGCTGTGATTTGTCTATAACAATAAAATTCAAAATTGTTTTAAAAATACAATATTATACAGCTTACTGATAAACATTTAGAAAAACAAAGGTTCCACTACAAATAAAGCCTAATTCCAATTTATATGGGTATGGGTGGGAATGGGTAGAACTATAGTGAAACAGGTTGGGATTGATCTGTTGACTTTAAATTATGATAAATATTCACAAATATCGAGGCACTTACCATATTCTGAAGGAGGTATACATTCGTTTAGAAATATTCTGCCCTCGGGATTTTGGTGACAACTGACTAGCCTATCAATGCTGAAGTATTCCTCTTTGTTGAATATATAACAATGACCTTTGAACTCTAATCTGTACGTTTCTGTGGTACTGAAATAAATAACACATTTTTTATGTAGCATCATACTTCCTTACTAATATTATAAATGTGAAAGTGTGTTTGTTTGATAGTTTGTTGGTTTGTCCTTATGGGCGAACCAATAAGTTCCTGAAATGCCGGCAACGCATTGGTGGTGCCTCTGGTACTACAAGTGCTCATGGGCAGCGGTAATCACTTAACATCAGGTGACCCGCCCGCGCCAGCTCGTTTGCCCGCTATTCATATTAAAAAAAAAAAAACGCTGCAACAGAGCTACGGATCGGTCTGCTTATTTCAGACCATTGGACGTAATGAATTAAAAAAAAATCTTACCTGTTCTTTGTACAAACGTCCAAATAATATACATTGTAGTCGTCTTGGCACTGCCTCAGTATATAACAGCCATGTTTTTTGCCGCGTTTCTCTTCCAACTTTCGGTAAGAAAACGCACCGCTAAAACGAAAAAAGTTTGAAATTAAGGCAGTGCAAAGAGTGAACAAAATCAACCCTTCATCTTAATAATATTCTTACAATAAATGCGAAAGTGTGTTTGATGGTTTGTCTTTCAATCACGCCGCAACAAAACAATGGATAGACAAGATTTTTGCATGGGTATAGTTGAGGACCGCGAGAATGACATAGACTACTTTTTATCCCGGAAAATAGCAAGTTCCCGGGAGATTTTTACGAACTCCACACAGACGAAGACGCGGGCAACGGCTAGTGAAATTATAAATGCAAAAGTGGTTTTTTCTTGCTTTTTGATTCAATCATGCAGCGATGAAGCAGCGGATCGACGTGATACTTTGTATGGGTATAGTTTGTCAACTATTCCCCATTTCAATCCCCATTGCCATGGGGATTTTTAAAAACCTAACTAAGCAAAAGCTGGTTCATCATATTTGGCATCTTACCCAACTGGACCATGGCATTTTATCCTTTGCAATTCCTTCAACGATGGTGTTTCGTCGTCTTTGGAAAGATTAAACGTCCACTTAACCATTAACCTGAAATAAAATTGTTATTAATTGAAATTCAAGTAAGATACCCTAATGCTCTGCTGCACCCTCTCTAAATCTAACTTGCGTTTAACTTCGTGTTCTAGAAAAGTAATAGTAAAAATTTGTATACTCTGCGTAGCATGACGCAGGGGACAGATTTCTCACTATTGCATTTTATTTTTTTTTAATTTAATGATTGCAAACTTACCTGATGGTAAGTGACGATGCAGTCTAAGATGGTAGCGGACTAACTTGGAAGGGGTATGGTACATTCAAGCCATACCCCTAACCTATCTCTAGACGCCATCGTACCAAAACGCTTGGCGACACGTCTTTGATGGTAGGGTGGTAACTAGCCACGGCCAAAGCCTCCCACCACACCAGACCAAAGACAATTCAGAAATAATAAATTCCAAACTTACCCCCGCCGGGAATCGAACCCGAGACCACCCAGTTATAAGACGCCATTACGCAAGGGAGGTCGTCATTTGACAAGTGAACAAAACTGAGGTTTTGTGTATGTTAACTTCACCATGAGGATTGAATGAAAAAATCACTCACCTATAATATCCATCACACAAGGATATAAATGAAGAGAGTTGCTCTTCAGATTTGAATGTAAAAAACAATGGTGTCCCTCGTCTCGACACTTCTAAACAGTTATCTGCGTTCCTCGTCAAATATATTAACTCTTCTATTGCACACACATGAAACCACTGCAAGGAAGAATATTGATATCATTTGAGTAAGACTAACTTGTAAGAACAGGCGTCAAGTTGCTCAGCATGGCAAGAGTTAAAGTTAAACTTTAGATTGCTAATATCATAAATGAGTTACAATAAAAAAATATCACAATCTGATTAAGTTTCTAAGAAATGCGTGGACAAACATGCACACACATATTACACACATATTTGTTTGGAATCCCTAATAAGTTATGTGAATATTTTGCAGTTCCAATAATCCTATCCTATTAATATTATAAATGCGAAAGTTTGGATGTATGGATGTTTGTTATTCAATCACGCCGCAACTATTGAACCGATTTGGCTGAAATTTGGCACAGAGATAGATTATAGACTAGAATAGCGTATATGCTACTTTTTATCCCGGAAATTAAGAGAGTTTTTTTTTTTTTTTGTTTCTTTATTTATTTAGGGGCTTTTAATTAAGAGAGTTCCCGCGGGAATAAAACACCTCAATCCATGCGAACGAAGCGCGGACATCAACTAGTATTACATACATACGTATCGAATTGATAACCTCCTTTTTTTTTGAAGTCGATTAAAATTAATTAATTAAAAAGTATTAATTATTACTTGCCTCTCTTTTAACAGTATTATACAGCCTTATGCCGGGCTGGTGCGGGTGGAATGGCGCCACAATGACTTTCACAGGGACAACGTCACTGCCGTTCTGCCAGATAATATTGTCAAACTCTTCTGCCAAGTAATTAGGCGCTAACCCGTATAATTGTTGCAGGTACAAGTTTTTAATGTAGCTGGAATAACAAAAAATGTTTTCATAATGTGGAATTTCTGTAACAACTAACGGGGAGGTCTATTGCGCTTTTTTTTAAATATGTATATAGTATAGACCTGATGGTAAGTGACGATGCAGTCTAAGATGGTAACGGGCTAACTTGGAACGGGCATAACCCTAATCTGTTTCTACACACCATCGTGCTGGAACGCTAAATCGCCTGGCGGTACGTCTTTGACGGTAGGGTAGTAACTACCCATGGCCAAAGGCTCTCACCAAACCACAGACAATTCAGAAATTATAAATTCCCAAATTGCCCCCGCCGGGAATCGAACCCGAGACCTCCCAATTATAAGACCACAGTGCTCGCCACTGCGCCAGGGAGGTTGTCAAATGAATGTCAAAATGGTGACGGTGGAACCATTTAAAAAGTTCCTGGGCACGATCTCCGAAATAGATCTGTGGAATACCGACAAACAACCTTCCACTGATGCTCCGAAATTTGAAGTCTGGAGTTGCCCAGCACTTCATATTCGCTGTTCATGACTGGACAGCCATTGCAGTGATAATTGCAGACATGTATTGAGACTAATTTGTCATATTAAAAAAATGCTTTTGGTGATCACTTACTTGATGTTGTGTCCAACAGAACACAGTCGTGGCAGGCAGTCGTGGGCATGTTTCTTTGAAATGGGCCCGTGACGTCTAACTATGACCTTCGGAATATATTTTTTGTAGTTTCGTACGACATCATTTAATGGCAATTTTTCTTCTGTTATTGCTCGAGTCCTGCAAGAAACGAAAACCATGTGTAATAAAAACACATATCTAACTAGTGATTTAATACAGTTCTTGAGATAAACCCTGTGACAAGGAAACAAATCATAATATAAAGAATACAACAACACAAATCTATGTAAAGCATAAAGTTTATATAAATTTTATGCTTTACATAGTTTAGTAAAGTTTATATAGTAAGTAGAGGGTTCCCGCAGGAGTTTTGTAGAAACCGATAAGGGGTATGGGTTGAATTTACACTGCTACCCCTTCCAAGTTAGCTCGCTACCATCTTAGACTGCATTGTCACTTACCATCAGGTGAGATCGCAGTCAAGGGCTATCTTGTCATCGAATAAAAAAAAAAATAATAAAAAAAAAAGAGTTTTAAAAACCTACCCTTACGCGGACGAAGTCGCAGACAAAAGCTAGTATCATATAATTATAATTATGCTGATTATTTACTCATATTTTTCTAATATTATAAGTTATCCATTCCATTTTGATAAGAAATGAAACAGTTGCAATCATTAATGGAATTTCATAACAGCATCTATCAGCACTTTTGTTGAACTTTTGACACTACTATTGATAAAATAAGTAATGAATCATGCTAGCCTGATATGGAGTAATATTTCACTTGCATTTTACACATTTAAGTAAGTAACTTAAAAATGTTGCTTCATTCTCTTTAAGAACATTTCAGAGTGGATTAAGTTTTTTATGCAAGGCAGGCACTTGACTACGATCATGATTGCCTAATTTAAGTACCACAAGAAATCACAAAAAAATGCCTATTCACTTATTCTTTGAACAAGAGACTGTACTTCTTTTCCACGCCAGTTTCGTTTAGGATTCTCTAACCAAGGATGCCAACAGAACCATAATACTAAGCCTACGCTGTTTGTCCATCTGTCTGTCGGCAGGCTGTATCCCGTGAACGGTGAACCACATTAGATAGATACTTGAAATTTTCACAGAATGTATATTTGTATAACAAATGATCCTTACTAATATTATAAATGCGAAAGTGTTTTTGTTTGTTGGTTTATCCTTCAATAACGCTGCAACAGAGCTACTGATCGACGTGAGTTTTTGCATGGATATAGTTGAGGACTTGAAGGGTGACATAGGCAACTTTTAATCCCGGAAAACCAAAGATTTCTCGCGGGATTTAAAAACTAAATGAACTAGACTACTAGAAACTAGACTAGAAACTAGACGAAGTCGCGTGCATCGGCTAATAAAAAAATAAAGTTAAAAATTGAAGAGATTCTCCATGCAAAAAAACTTTTTTTGCTCCATCTTAGTGTTGGCTGCACTAGCGGGGATCTGTGATTTTTTTTAACTGAAAAAGTAATCCTATTCCTTATCTCTAGTCATATCTGACCACGGCCAAAGCCTTACACTGAACAGAGCATAGACAAAATATATTCCCAAATTCTTCCAAGAATTGAACCTAGGACCTACTAATTAAATCAAAATATATTCCTTTTATACTCACATATCTGCAATACCGAGCCCAAGTAGCTCATGTTTATGTTCAGTATACTTGATTTCTGGTATTTTATTCTCATTTACGTCATTTCTTGCTTGTTGAAAATAATAGTCATAAGTGTTTTCGTCCAGTGTTATTAGAAGTCCAAGACGAGGTACCTGTGGATACACATGGAATAATTAAATTTTAAAAAGTATACAAGTACACCTTAAAAGATGATAGGAGGTTTTAACACTACAAAAATGAACAACAATAATTTACTTTCAATTAATATAAATAATATCATAATCCTTACTAATTAATATAATAAATACGAAAGTGAATGTTTGTTTTTTGGTTCCTTAGTTTGTCCGTCAATCACATCACAATTGATCAAAATTATTTTTTTGGGTATAGTTGAGGGTCTGAAGAGAGACACTTTTTGTCCAAAAAAAAAATCAAGGAGTTCCATGGGATTTTTAAACTAAATCCACACAGATGAAGTTGCAAGCATCAGCTAGTTAATCATAAAACTTGTGCTAAAATAAATGTGATGTTAGACAGTTTTTATGTTACAAATCTGTCAGAACAGCAAAATTCATTGGTTAAAGTTTACTTAAGTATGGTGAAATAGGCCCTGAGATTAAGTATTAGAAATATTCAATTAGAGCAATCCAACAGAGGTTTTTCATCATTAAAAAATTCTTTTACATTGTAATAAGATTTACCAATAAGTTTAAGAAATTTTAATGATTGATTGCAGTCCTTATTGCACACAAAGTAAGAATTAACACTACAATACAGCTATTCATGTTTCATAACAATAACAAGTTTAGTTTAATTTTTTTTTTTAGAAAAAGAATATGCTTGGCTTAAGCTGAAGTTGACTAATATCCTCCTATCCCTTCCAAATAAGTGGGAAGCTTGTGCTAGGAGTATGTACAACAACAGTGCAGCAGATGGGGTTCGAACCTGCAACCTTTCAGTTTTAAGTTCGCACCTTTATTCCGAACCTTCCTTGGTGCATTCCGAACCAGTGGTAGATTCATTTGACGATTCGAAAGCACTTTGTAAAAGTTTATAGTAATAAAAAATTATTCTATTCTATTGTATACCTTTAACCGTTGGGCTATTGAGGCTTATTGAATTGAAAATTTAAAATATCCCCACTTGTGTATCTATAGCAGCATAGCAGGATTTTGCCTGTGATTGCGTCCATATAGAGTTGGTTTTTAGAAATTCTTTTTTTAAGGTCACTCTCCAAGTCCTCAAAAATACCCATGTAAAAATCATGTCGATTGTACCTCTGTTGCGGCGTGATTGAAGGACAAAGCAAGAAACCAAACAAACAGTTTCGCATAAATTATAATACTAATTTGAAAAGATTGTAATTAAAATGAACATTATTTCAGGGGTCTCACCTTGAACCGTATTCTCAGCTCATAATCTCGTG
This sequence comes from Hipparchia sbordonii, assembly GCA_038048805.1. Lineage (NCBI taxonomy): Eukaryota > Metazoa > Arthropoda > Insecta > Lepidoptera > Nymphalidae > Hipparchia > Hipparchia sbordonii. Next base: position 5,710,309 of record CM076113.1, read on the forward strand.
AACTTGAAAGAACTTTGCTGTTATCTTTGAGGAAATAGTCCGAGCCTTTGATCCGTAATGCAAACAGCGTACGCGTCAATGGTGGAATTTTATACTTTTTACACAAAACTATACACAACTCCTCAGCAGTGAACGTACTGGAGCACGAGATGGTGTTGGGCATCGGATCAGTCACCACCGACACCTTAACTGTATCCGCTGCCATGGTTTATTTTGTAAACTTGATCGCAAAAAACAACACGGCGGCGTCGCCAACATCGACAATGATAACACTTAACTACTTCATTCCTGAAAAAATTACACCAAAACACTTTTGGTAAATCTTGCCCATCTTTTCTCTAGATAGCGTTAACTTATGCACCTAATAAATCAATGAATTATGGAAAATGTTTATTTATAAACCGACTAAGGTCACCACTGACTACCACACTCACACTAATCAAGCTAATCAATCATTAATCTGTGAAATGTGAATTCTGTGAGGTTCTGTGGCTACCACCCGTAGAGAGAGAAGACATAGAGTCAGTGACGATTTCTTTCTCACTCACACTAAAAAGAGAGCAGAGATAAAGTTATTAATGTGATAAACAGAGACGCAGCTACCCAATTTTTTGTCCCTCATCGTGTAACCAGTTTTTTTCAAGGTCGACACACTTTTGTGCCCAACAAACTGACAGTTAATAAGAAAATTTAGTATCTATGTGTGTTGCCAGCTTTAGGTACCTATACAATGTCCCGATTTTCCCTATCCTACTTATATTATAAATGTGAAAGTTTGAATGTATGTAGGGCCATCCATACATACATCCAAATTTCAGCCATATCGGTTTAGTGTGGCGTGATTGAGTAACAAACATATGGATGTTTGTTACTCAATACGCCACACTAAACCGATATGGCTGAAATTTGGCACGGAGATAGGTTTTTTTTAGTAATGTCCTCTGACATACCGTAACGGCGGGTTACTTTGGCTACTTTTTCAATTTTTTTTTTAATTTTTGTTGAAACAAAATAAAGTCGTGATGGAAGAAATGAATATTATGAGAAAAGAAAAGAAAGATGATGGATACTAGAATATAATATATGTCGGCGATGATTAAAGTGTATTCAGTTAGATAGTGTCGGTTACTGTTCTGAATCATCCTGAAGTTTCGTTCGAATGTCCAACAACCAGTCGAGAACTGTTGGCGATCTTAAGAATTATTTTATTTACAAAGTTCTTAATTTTTAAAGCCATTTTTAAATAGCTAGAGGCAGACTTTTAATGTTTTTTTTAAATAATTATTAACTTAAACTATGAAGAGTTGCAGTTTTATACGACTGCCTGAAAAAAGGAATATACTGTTAATTTCATTAATGATGATTTTGATGACTAAATATACAATTTTTGTTGCTTTTAATTCAATAGCATTACTCGATCGAAGGAAAATTTTAACTGTTCATTACAAATTATTTTGTGTAACATTCTTACTAGTAACGAAAAAAAATTTTCCTTTGTGTTACATACATCTTTTTTCAAAGTGACTCACATATGCTAAATTTCTATTCGGCATTTCAATATTTTTTTTAAGGAGCAAATAATTATCTAGTGAATTGGTCCTATGAAAGTACATTAAAAAACTTTAGTATAAAAAAAAATATTTTTAAAAAACCGACTTACGTGTACAAACTAAAATTATTTTATACTTTTAAGTGGTGGTTGAAGTTAATATTGTGTGCAATAAAGAATAATAAATTCTTTATTGCACACAATATTAAGATATATGTAAAAAATAGAAGCTTACCCTAATAGGTATGTCTCTCCCAGACAACCTTATATGTGTAGGTATGTTATTTAAAAAATAAAACAGTTCAGCATCTGTTTTGTCGTTTTATTTAAAAATCCTGGGAAGAATTTTCCATCTAATTTGGGGTACTAGGGGAGTGCAGTTATTGTGGCAACATTAAACTCGAACTTGTCATGTGACGTCATCGTTACGTCATGTTATCTCTATTTCAGTCGCGGTTACACAGTACCTTGGTCTATTGCCTTCTCTGTCTACGCTACCACCGCAGATTAATGATTTGTGCTAGGAGGTACTTCCTAATCGTAGACTGTCTCACAGACATGCTCTGTCTACATTCTAAAACTACGAACAGACATGCTCATTACTAGCACGAAAGCATACCATTATTGAGCAATTGCTACAGTAGCATGTGTGTCAAAATATTACTAGTAATGTGCATGCTTATTTCGAGTATGCTCAAAAATCAACAGTCGTTTGATTTTTGAGCGTGTACCTGAGGGGGGTGAAAGGGGAAGTGCTTTGAGCGCGTCTAAACAGGTTTACCTATGAGTGTGCTTATGAGCATGCTATTATCGATTCGATTTGACTAAATGTTCTTAAATAATTTCGTAGCAAGCAGTACAATTATTTTATTGAGTTCTATATCAATAGAACTGACACTGCAAAATTTCCATTTTGTCTGAGAGGCAGCATTTAAATAGCATGTGTGTTCAATTGTTTGTTTTGAGCATGCTTCATTAGAAGTATGTTCAAAACAAGCCCATTTTTTGCTAGCAAGTGTGAATAGTTACAGAGCATGCTAGTTTTAAGCATGCTTTAAAGCATGCTTTTTTAAGCATGTGTGTCAGTACCTTTATTTCAATTACCACAGATTTAGTATTAGAATAATCACCTACCTACTATGCTACTACGCTGTGTTCGTAGGTACTCGTATAGTCTGTGCTGCTCATGCCAGTCTAGAGATGTGTGATTCCAAAAAATTATAATCGTTTATCGTATTTAAAATTATAACAGTTCAATTGACTTGCTAATCATATATCGATTAATCATTCAAGAACCGAATGATAACCGAATTTTGAAGGTAATTTTAATACTGGATAAAAATAAATGTTTATCTGACACTAAACATTTATTTATTTGTATTTTAATATTAATTAATTCTTTCGAATGATTCGAAAAACGATTTTCATTCGAAATGTTCGAGTTGTCAATTTTTACTTTGTCGAATTTATTCGAACAATCATTCGAGTGAAAATCACCACACATTCGCCGTGATTTGCCCATCTCTTCCAGACAGTTCTCATTTTTTTCGTTCCTACTTCCTTCATAATTTTTCAATCATCGCCGATCGCCGCCATTTATCAAGATTAGTCTTTGTCTGCTTCTTGTATTTTTTTAACCAGATAAACTAAATTCGTAAACATCTTTCTCAAATCACTAACTGCGAATAAATTTTGGTAAGTTAAATTGATTTTGTAAGAAACGTCTGCGTAAAGTTGCTGAAGCTCTGCGTTTCTTGGCATTTGCACGTGCGATATTTGATTCGGAGATGCCGGTTCAAGAAGCTTCTCAGCTTATTTTTGCAACTGACTAAATTTAAAAAGTTCAGTGACTTTATTCAAAACTTTTGTGCATATTGCAAGTTAAACAATAAACGCTGATAGTTAAACCAAGTAAACAAAAAGAATCACTAAAAATTTTTGTTCGCCGTTTACATTATAATTTGTCGGGTAGGTAGGTAAACCGAATCCAAAAAGAAACAAAGAATCACTTTTACGGTTCCATGTCCAAAGGGTAACCCACTGCACCCTATTACTAAGCCTCCGCAATCCGTCCTGTCTGTCAGCGGGCTGTTTCTCAGGATCGTAATAGGTAGATAGTTGAAATCTTCAGAGAATGTATTTCTGTTGCCGCTATAACAACAACTAATTTAAATAAAAATAAATTAAAAATTAAAAGAGACTCGCCTATGAGAAACGTGTTTTTATCTCTGGTGAAATTTTGGTATATTTGCTGGCATTATGTTTTTAGTCAATGATGTGTCAGCTTATCAAGAGACGATAGGTCTCTTTACATTATTTGCATCTATTTTCAACATTTTACTGTTTATGCTTACTTATATCTATAAATCTCATATCCAAGTTTGAAATAATCAAGTATTTCCTTACAGATAATGGATGATGAATGGGATGACTCTTGCGATGTTGTGAGTATGATTGCACTATTCTATTGTATGACTTAAGTTCTTAGGTTGCCTGTCTATTTGTATGACTATACAGTTATACAAATATACAGTCATACAAATATACAAATAGACAGGCAACCTAAGAACTTAAGAAAAACTTTCATATTACTATTGGTTCATCACAAAGAAATGCCCATTTTCACTAACCATACCTAAATCATCCCCTAGTATGAGTCCCTTCACATAAGTATTCCCTAAATACAATGACCTACCCATTAGTCATTACCACCTTAGCTTCACAACTCGACATATATACTCTTGGATATATGTAATTAAAGGCAGGTGATTATTCCTATGTCAGGACTTTTCCACACTGGACACAGGCTACTGGTGTCCAAGCAGTCTACCCATAGCCTTCGTAAACCTAACAATGTCCTTACCTTGTAGTTCCCACATTACCAATGACTCAACATCACTTATTGGGTGATTGCAGCCATGGGCTCACTTAACATGTATAAGAAAAAAAAATTGCCAGGTTAATACAATTTGTGTATATTTTTATGAAGGCGGTGCAGCCTCCCCCGGTCCCTGCACAGAACACCTATGGCAACGATGTAGACGAGGGACATAGCTTATCCAGGGGCAGAGGTTTCTCATCCTTCATTGAGGATAGCAACGATGGTATGCTTTTCAATTTATTCTTAACAGTATTATAAACTTATATTAAGTTTTCAGTAACAGTAAGGAGAAAAGAATGTACAACAAAGCAGCTTATTTTGTGCTAACACACTACTTTTATAAAACTACGTCCATGTGACAACTGACAATGGACTTATTTTTTTATTTGCAACTATTACACAAAGATATGCTGCCAAGCAATTTAGCGTTCTGGCACGATGTTGTGTAGACCGATTAGGGGTATGGGTTTAGTATACACTGCCATACTCCTTCCAAGTTAGTCCACTACCATCTTAGATTACATCGTCACTTTCCATCCAGTAAGACCACAGTCAAGGACTATCTTGTCATCCAATAAAAAATGTATATAAATATTGAGTGGTATAATGTGGTACATGAAATAATTTTAGTTACTAGTGCACCTACTTATTTTTTTTATTTACAAAAATATTGTTTTCAGACTATAAGGATGGCAGTAACGGCTTCGGCGAGCGGCGCGGTGGCCGCGGCGGCGGGCGGGGAGGCGGACGAGGCCGCGGCGGGCGCGGGGGACGGGGCGGCGGGGGGAGGGACAGAGGCGACTACGAGAATGGCGGTAAGAGATTAAACGGCCGAGTGCGAGTCGGACCCGCACACGAAGTTTTCCATACCATAGTAGGAGATTTAACAGCTATTCGTAAGATCAAGCAAAAACGAAAGTTAAAATTTATTAACTTATTTTAAATTATTATTTGTTGTTATAAAAACACATTCTGTGAAAATTTCAAGTATCTACCTGTATCTGTATCTTCAGGAGATACATCCCACAGATAGACGGAAGGACAGCCGAGCCTTAGTAATAGGGTCCCCTATAAAAATAGTTTTTCATGTATGCACACTGGTGAGTCTTATGATAAGTTAAGACTACCACCGGACAGTACATTTGCAGAATAGAGTTGGCAAGAAACACAGCAGTTTCTCTTTTCAAAACTTCTATAACTATAACGCAAGTTGAAATGTAGGTAGGTCTATACAGATTTTGATGCAACTTTTACAAGCAGGTAGAGAACTATTTTTAATCAACTGACGAAATGTAAAGCAAGATGGACCGACGACATAAAGAGAGTGGCGGGAAGTGGCTGGATGAGGAGGGCTGAGGACCGGGTGTGGTGGCGCAGTTTAGGAAAGGCCTATGTTCAGCAGTGGACGTCCGCAGGCTGAAATGATGATGATGATGATGACGAAATGTGTCTTGAATTTTTCTATTTTTAACATCAAAGTTCAGGTTCAGTTTCTACTCCCAAGACTCCACAATTTTGCTTCTAAAATGTATAAGTTTACGAAACTGTCGCAGATTTACAAAAAAAAATTTATTGGTCTCAAACAAACATGACTATAAAATAAAGTGAAGCATTGAATGTTGAAAATAGTACTCTGAACTTACAAACAAAGAAATATTTGTTTACTGTCAATTGTTACTTGTAATATGAGATTGAAATAAAACATTTTTGTAGATCAAGTGTCTTTTGTTCATTGTAAGTTCTTGTTAGGACCATTCTTAACATTAAATTAAATAAAAAATCGAATATATGTAGATAAACGGTTTTGGTTGGTTTTGTTTTTCAACAAAGCACTCGAATCGGATGTGTCGACCCCAATAAGTTATAGCAGTATTAGATAAACAGCTACTGTAACTTTTTATAGTACATTATGGTACAAATGTGAAATGTTGGTGATTGCCGCTGAGGCGCCATTGAGATAGCCGAGGACGGTAATCATCAATACACACGTGTATCATACGACGTTTTTCAACACACTTGTGAAGAAAATAATACTAAAAATAGTACATTATGGTACAAAACAGTGAAAACGAGTTGTAAAATTTTTTCGTAATATGGCGGGAAAAATTAATCAGTTTTCCTAAGCGCGTGCATCTTACTTTTTTTTAAATTAATTTACGGCCTGGATTCTAGTCCTTTGAGGCCTTCGCGCATCTTACAATGGCGATCGGCCATAGACTAAAAGAATGAGGTTTCTTTTTTTTTGCTTTTCGCGGATAGCGTTTTAGCCACGTACAATATGAGGAATTTCAAGTTTCCTTTATTATAGAAAAAATAAAAGTTATATTTGTGTGAAAGTTTTATTTATTAAACACGTACAAATTGAAATTATCTATATATATATAAAATTCAAAAACCCTGACTGACTGACTGACTGAGATATCAACGCACAGCCTAAACTACTGAAGTTAGAAACTTGAAATTTTTACAGTTGGTTCCTTTTATGACGTAGGCGCACACTAAGAAAGGATTATTGGAAATTCCACCCCTAAGGGGTTTAAATAGGGGATGGAAATTTATATGAAACTCCGTCATTTTTCAAGCTGTTTCCATCAAAGTTGGTATTTGAGCTTACAGTTAAAAATAAAAAAGTACGTGTGTCACAGTTTTTGAAAATTCCACCCCAAAATCTAATTCCACGCGGACGAAGTCGCGGGGGCAAAAGCTAGTCTATTTAAATACGAAGTTGCATGAAACGAGCAAGCTATAGGCACAATAATTTATTTGTACTATTGAACACGACCTTTTTTGTATAGAAACTTTTTAAGAAAAAGCAACTCAACCAACTATCTTTATGAGCAAGTGTGTTGAAAAAATAATTATATAGGCTTGATTGCAATCACCCCTGGTGATAAGTGAAGATGAAGCCTAAGATGGAGCGTACTTGAAGATGATGAGAAGATGTTTATTCACTCTTGATTGTAAAGTTCGTTGGAAAAATGGAAGCCGAAAGGGTATTCCAAATTCTGGCAGTGTGTATTAGGAACATGAAGGCCAAATGCTTGTGGTGTGATTGTGAAATTTCAACCATGTAGCGGTGCAAATCCATGTACTGCCTAGCGGTTCGATGGTAGAAGGGTGATGGTGGAATTAAATTAAACAGACTTTAAACTCATGCGATGTTGTGTTGAATGAGCTATCTAATATTTCATTTCATTACAGGTGACAACTATGGTGATGATGATAGAGAAGACAGAGGAGATAGGGGCGACAGAGGCGAGCGCGGCCGGGGAAGGGGCCGCGGCAGGGGAGGACGGGGCGGTTCGCGACCCACCGGCGGCAGTGACGACGGCGGCGAGAAGCCCGAAGGGGGTGAGGACGGGGAGAAGAAGGCACCCATCACATATGTGCCCCCGGAACCCACCGAGAATGAAAGCGAAATCTTCGGCAGCACCATCAGCTCCGGAATCAACTTTAATAAGTTTGATTGTATTGCTGTGAAGGTGAGTTACCTTCCTCCTTCGCAGGGTTCGAAGTTATCAACATAATGTGACATGTGTCTTGATATATTTTATCGGATAATTATGACCAGTGTAAGATATTGTAGCAATTCTGTTGCACACATGTTGTCCATACTGTTGGCAAGAGCATGCATCCAATTCCAAAGCATGTTATTCTTTTCTGACCAAAATAGCTGAAAGAAGCTGAAAGTTTCCCTAAAAGAGTTTGTGGTTTCTCTGGCCATGGTAGCATGAAAACTGTTTCTGTTCTATAAGTAATGTGCTTTTAAGAAGTGATTTACAATCTTATATTTTTTTGTAGGTGACTGGCGAAAATCCACCTCAACCAATCGAGAGCTTTGAGACTGCAAATTTGCGGAAGTACGTCGTGGATAATATCCTCAAGTCTGGATACAAGAAGCCTACACCAATTCAAAAGCACGCGATTCCTATAATCATGAGTGGCAGAGACTTGATGGGATGTGCCCAAACTGGGTCGGGGAAAACTGCCGCCTTCCTCCTGCCCATAATCAATGTGCTGTTACAAGATTCTCGTGAGCTGGTGACTGGGTCTGAAGGTGCACAGCCTCAGGTTGTCATCGTAGCGCCTACCAGGGAGTTGGCGCTGCAAATCTTCAACGAAGCCAGGAAGTTCTCTTACGGATCAGTTCTCAAGATTGCTGTGGCATATGGTGGTACGGCTGTGAGATATCAAGGGGACACTATTGCTAAGGGCTGTCACATCCTGGTGGCGACCCCGGGGCGTTTACACGACTTTGTGGAACGCCGTCGAGTGTCATTTGAGAGTGTTCGCTTTGTGGTGCTGGACGAGGCTGATCGTATGCTGGATATGGGCTTCATGCCCAGCGTCGAGAAGATGATGGAACATCCTTCGATGGTTTCACTTGTAAGTATGTATATTAGTATAGCGTACACTAAACGCTTGGCTTCCTCATTCCTAATACGCGCTGTTAACTTGAGACAGCTTCTTCAATTGCTGTCAGTTGTTATCTCAGTCAAGTAAAATCACATCACACTTCACATCACACTAATATTATAAAGGCGAAAGTTTGTATATGTGTGTGTATGTTTGTTACTCCTTTACGCCACAACGCATGAACCGATTTGGCTGAAATTTGGAATGGAGATAGCTCATTCTCAGGATTAAAATATAGGCTACTTTTTATCCCGGAAAATTAAAGAGTTCCCGCGGGAATCAAAAAACCTTTATCCACGCGGACGAAGTCGCGGGCATCATCTAGTAAATAATAAATTAGTAAGAAATTAGTTATCGCAGTCAAGTGGCTAGTCTATAATATTTTGAGAAAATTCTGTGTGGGTATAAGATAATAACCAACAGTAACACACAGAGCCATGCCAATATTTGTTGTTTATATCAACAGACGGAGCGCCAAACGTTGATGTTCTCAGCAACATTCCCAGAAGATATCCAGCACTTGGCCGGGCGCTTCCTCAACAACTATCTTTTCGTGGCCGTGGGGGTGGTCGGCGGAGCCAGTACTGACGTGGAGCAGATCTTCCACCAGGTCACCAAATATGATAAGCGGAAAATGCTGTCTAAACTTGTAGCGGAGTATGGTGAGTCGATATTTTTTACCAGACTACAGCAAAGCCATATTTGCATACTAAGATCACTTGTGTAGTAAGGTATCCGTATATCATTGGTCAAATTCATTAATGGTACAATTCAAAATATACAGTTTTGAGTGCTTAGTCAGTTTTGTGTTGCCAGCTAAAATCAATATTTCTCTAACAGATTATGTGGTTTCCTGTCAATTAGAACTAAAATTTGACTGACTTGTACCATTAGTGCTTCAGAATGATTATTCAATTTCCAACCATTTTGTATACTTAACTCAAAACACCTGATTTTGGAAATGTTCCACAAATGAATTTGACCGACGATATTGTTGTGTTGTCACACCAGTGCATCAGTTAAGCCTGTTCAAATTCAAAATTATTTCATATAGGGCCAACTTGTAGCTCTTATGACACGTCATGACTCTACCACCGGTTTGGAATGCTGATTCTGCTGATATTCCCCAGATGGAAAGCGTATGCTCGTGTTTGTGGAGACGCAGCGCAACGCGGACTTCCTGGCGGCGATGCTGTCTCAAGAGAACTATCTGACGTCATCGATCCACGGCGCCCGCATGCAGCAGGAACGCGAAGAGGCGCTTTACAACTTCAAGAGCGGAAAGCATTCCATACTTGTGGCGACCGCTGTGGCCGCTAGGGGATTAGGTAATGTTAGCTTTTATCCATGTGAATTTAATTTTTTAAAATCCTTTGAGAACCCTTCGTTTTCCGGGATAAAAAGTAGCCAATGTCATTTCTCCAGGGTCTCAGCTATACCCATTCAAAAAATCACATTGCGTTGCTGCGTGATTGATGCACAAACAAACAACACATTTCGCATTTATAAAATTAGCAAAGGTATAATATGAGGAGCTGGCGAACAAAAAGGGGTAATTGCAAGATATTAAATTTTACAGTAGAGGCAAAATACTAAAACACTAGGTTCTAGACCACCTATAGAGTTGTGATTTTTGGATTCATATGACTCTCAAATTTCAAGTCTATATACGTTTTGACTAATTTTCAGAACTCAATATTTAACGAAATACAGACTAGACAAGTTTTCAATTAACCCATTTTGTTAGCCATCGGTTCACTTATTTCGTTTTGATTGAAACTGATGTGCAATTACCACATTTTGATCATCGATTGAGTAAAAATAAAAAATAGTCTGTTCTAGAATAAAAAAAATTTAATCAACTTAAGAATTTCTTATTGTTACATTAGTAATTTAAAAAAAATTAGTTTTATGAAAAAATTATAGAAACTGATAATTATTATTAAAGTAGTACACGTTTAGTTCAATATCTACTTCAACATTGAAGATTGTGGAGAAAGATGCGAATCTTTCTCCACAATCTTCAATGTCCTCATTAGCGTAACTTTTAACACTGTTTTCTACGTCACCCAAAACCTCGCCGTACCATACTAAGTTAGGGTTTTCAAGCCAGTTTTCATCAAACTGCTTACTCAGTAGTTTTAGTCCCCGAATTCAGCCCAGAAACAGTGCTAGGACTTCCAGATGACATTTTAAAACTTTTTTTGGCGCGGAACTGGCTTCAAAGATACACAAAATAACAAACTAAAATATTGCCATATTTAAATGGGGGATGCCAGAGTAATATAAAAGAATTTCCCCACAAAATTATGCCAATTACTTCGTTTTGATTGAAATCCATGTTCTGTAATCTTGAATAATATGAAATTTACCCCCTTTTGATTGGTATTCAAAAATATATTTGAGAGACGGGATTTTTATTTTACAATTACCACGTTTTGAACGGAATCGTCAACTTTGAGCCCATTTTGATGCAACTTTTAGGCCGTTTTCACAGACTTTTTTGCACGTAAAAGATGGAGAGGTATGATAAGAACACGATTTCATGAAAAAAGTTGTTTGAGAAAATTACGTAATTACGCCGTTTTGTTCGCCAGCTCCTCATATTATGTACTTTAAATTGGAACAATGTTTGTCATGTGGTCATCTAATCGATGAAGCTGAAGTGACGAATGTGAAAGTGAATTGTGCGAACGACATAAATGTTTTGAAGAAAAGACCTACTGTACTATGAAAGTGAGGGAATAGAGAGTGCACCTGTGTTTGCACACACACATGTGCACTATAATGTCTCCAGCGCATATGGTTAATCTCAAAGGACATTATTATGTTGAATTACTCGGAAATCGGGCATATAGCATTTCAAATTAATAATTGTTAATTTACCTGTATTTTACATGTTTATTTATAGATATTAAAAACGTGGACGTCGTGCTGAACTTCGACTTGCCAAAGAGCATAGATGAGTACGTGCACAGAATCGGCAGGACGGGTCGCGTCGGTAACAAAGGCCTCGCTTTGTCATTCTTTGATCCTGACCAAGTAAGTGATAATCCTATTATCCTCTTATTAATATAATAAATGCGAAAGTTTGGATGTGTGGATGTTTGTTACTCAATCACTGAACCGATTCGGCTGAGAGGCACAGAGATAGATTATAGTCTGGAATAACACATGGGCTACTTTTAACACGGGAAATAAAAGTATCTCATTTGGCGACGGCTTCGCATCGACGCCAGTGCATACACATCGACGGAAGTGCTGCTGGCATCCTAATAAGATATAGCTCTGAATGATGAAATCTATCCACTTGAGATGTTTCCGTCCACTTTTACTTTTTCGATCTATTATGTAAAGTCGGGCATTAACTTGTTAAATAGTCATTTGTGCATGTAGGATACTGCGCTAGCAGCGGACTTAGCCAAGATCCTTCGACAAGCAGAACAAACGGTGCCTGACTTCCTCGAAGGCGGTGGCACTGCCACATATAAGAGCAACAAATATGGTGGCAGTGATATTAGGGTAAGTTTACACTTTTACTATTTTACAATTGGGTATTTGACTGATGTTGTCAAAATGTGGATATTCATTAAATAAATGTAACATGTAAGAATAACATTTTTTAAAACAAATAGAAATAAGTCTTAAGCAGTTTTACTGCAACTGTATCCGTCTCTTTCTAAAACAAAATTTTCTATAGAGAGTGTGTGGAACTACTATATTGTGTCATCATGATGTAATAGCGCTGTCTTTGTCTAACAGAAAGATTAAAAGCTCTATATTTTCGAGACTGATTAAGATATAAAAAAAAGAAAAATGGCATTGTTTTATTATATTAAAAACCTTTAAAAAGTATAAAAAAATTTTGTTAAATATCCAATTCCCTGCATTACTATGCAGATTGGCCTGTACGGTTATGGGTTATACTTAACCCATAACAGGCCGATCTACACCGAAATGGCAGTGGACGGCAGCGGTGCGTCGAGCACTTTCAGTGTGAAATAATTTTAAAATATCTACAATATCGCTAAAGACCAGTATCGCTTGAAAAGCTCAAAAAAGTCATGCGTCAAGCGATACTGGTCTTTAGCGAGTATGTAGATAAGGTTTAAAATAATTTCACACTGAAAGTGCTTGCCGCGCCGCTGCCATTCCGGTGTAGATTGTCCCTAAAGAAACAAAAAGGCTAGTTACCTAAAACTCGAATTAATTTTTTTTTTCTCTGCTGCAAACTGCGCTCGAAAGTTGAAATACGTATGACCTCTAACTACCCTGTACTTCAACTTTCGTGGTTCATAATGTTTTATGACTAAGGAAATTGTGCATTAGTATACAGTTTATTTAGTTTATTAGCAGACAGTTAATAACATACTCATTATTCCTTGCCTACATTATAGAGGACAATAGTAAATGAGGTATGTATGGTAGCAATGTATGTTAATTAAGCCAGTTTCACATCGTCAATCTATCTTTAATATTTGTTGTAAAAGTTAAAATTTGTACTCTAAGGTAAGAATATTGGTAAGGAAGAAGATACTTGCTAAATATTTTCTTATGTACAAACTGTGTCCTGACAATACAACATTTAAAAAAAAACAGTCAAAATTGCTCACAACTTCAGTCAATTGTTCTTTACACATGGCAGTTGATTGTTATTTATATTGTGAAAAATCTGTAATTGAAACTTGGATATTCCTGTTAACATGGTACCCTTAAAAAAACCATAATGACATGATGATAAAGGAGTAGTAGTTTTTTTAACTGCATGTTGCTATTTTCAGAATTTCAACAATGCTACGGCAACGGTGGAACAAGGCCAGGAGCCTGAGGAAGAGTGGTAAAACTATGGACCTCTTGATAATACCCCCTAATGACTACCACAGATCCAGTGGTTGATTGATTATTGTGCAACTAGTGGTGCGTGTATATATCATTGGTGCTTGACTGCCCCGCGAGTGACAAACTTGGAAAGTGACACTTTGTGTGCGACTGAACCCTGTGAGTTAAGGTAGAGACATATTATTAATATGCCAGATAACACTACTAATTAACAGTGATGCCACACACAACACGCGTTGCGCTGCGGTACCCTACGTAGAAATATCCGTGGATTGCCATACTGCTGAAAGTCACTTCTCACAATACAAAATATTACTTGCGGCACCGCAACGCGCCGTGTGCAATCGCTCCGTAGCCTGACCAGAAAAAAAAGACTCTGGGGTTTTCCTTGTGATATTTATGAAAGCCTTATATCATTCAAATTGAGTGTCAGTGTTAAACAATTAATTTTTATTACTTTTAAACATTTTCATTGGCGATACATTTTTTGCCTATACTACGGCGAAGTAAAGAATTAAAAATATAAATAAATATAATATTGGTGCTAAGTTGGTTGTACTCAAACTTTATGTTCAACTTAAGTGTGTAAATTGGAGGTCTAAAAGAAGTGCCATCACTTTCCTCTTATTCCTTGCGGGAGAGAAAGAATTCTGTAGGTAGAGTTATTTTCCACACATTAAAAATATGTTTCTACTTTTGTATTGATGTTTTATCCCTAAGCCTAAAGGTAAGCCCTCACTGCGAAATTTCGCGCAAAATTCCTTAAGTGTTTTTTTTTTAAAGAATATCAGCCAAGCTGAACTTGACTGATGCTCTCCTCTCCCCTCCAAATAAGTGAAAACTTGTGTTAGGAGTGGGTACGACAATAGTGCAACGGGTGGGATTCGAACCTGCGACCTTTCAGTTTTCAGTCCGCACCTATAACCGTTGGGCTATTGTTAAAATAATGGTCCGTATAATTTGAGCATAGACGTGAACCAGTGATAACCTTGGGGGACTGTGGTTTTTTTTTTTACTACTATCTTTTCAGAGTTATTTGTGTTTAAGCAATTGACTATCACATGCTTCAGTTTAGTGAGGTGAACCTGAGGGACTTTTTTTTAAAATATGTTAGTCATACAAATTAGATGTGATAGTCAGTTGCGGATTTAATTTCGCAGTGTGTGCATACTCTAATAGAAGACTGTTCCTCTGTGACACAAGTATTGTATAGTTAAGAACTAACAGTTAGTTTAATTTGCTAACATCAAATTGTTGTCTGTCCAACACCATTGATTTAGATTTGTTAAAGGTTTAAATTTGTTAACATCAAATTATCTTCTAACCAACACCTTTGATTTGAGCAAACCATTTGGTTGTACTTACTATAAAATATGTTATTAACTGTATGTTTTTTATATTCTTTAGTGTGTTGATTTAAGTTTTCTTTATTTTCCTTTTAATAATTAACCGTTGCATCCAAATTCAAAACAAATGTTTCCAGTGTGCAACATCTTATAAGAATCTGTGATTTTTAATGTTAAAAGTTGCTCAGTTTAAATTCTAACATAGTTACACATAATGTTAAGTCTATTTCTACTGATTTTGTTAGCCAGTTAACAATTATTATCTGAAATTGCTTAATCTTTTTATGTGAAATTCAAATCGCCTATTAGTTCATAAAGAATCTCATTTAATTCATAGTTAGTATTGTAAGGTGTATTGTGCTTAAGAAGTAAATATTTTTATTTTGTCATTTTTTTACCAAAAGATAAATACAATCAGTGATCAATGTTCTCTTCTAACTGCTAAGTTACAAGTTCGATTCTAGGTCGGTCAATCTGGCACCCAAACCAATATTGAGTGTGGTATGAGTTTAATAACTGCCATATAACTCCCAGATTAAATAGAGCATTTCCATCTAGACTGCATAGTCACTTAAAGCAAGGTCAAGGGCCATATTGTCTTCAAATAAAAAAAATAATGAAATGTTCATATCTC
Organism: Hipparchia sbordonii; assembly: GCA_038048805.1. Lineage (NCBI taxonomy): Eukaryota > Metazoa > Arthropoda > Insecta > Lepidoptera > Nymphalidae > Hipparchia > Hipparchia sbordonii. Next base: position 5,725,974 of record CM076113.1, read on the forward strand.
TTCTAGTATTTTGTACACCTTGTCACCAATACCATCACCTAACTATGTCTTTAAAGTCAAAAATCTTCAAAATATTATAATATAAATATATATTATCATATATTGTATGGAAAATAACATTTTATATTATAATGTACAAATTAACCAGAAAACCATATTATGTCTTATTGAAAAACTGTGATGATTATTATTATTAAGTAGCATAGTTTTGCTTATTGTATAACGCATCGCCATAGGCGCACATATATAATTGTTTAGTTAACTTTGAAATGGCGGACTTTTCCATATGAGAAGTGGTATCCAAATCTGAAAGCAGGGTATATGTCATTACAATTTGATAAACATACAACAGAAATCCTGAACGGGACTCCCAATAAGTACAAAGAAATGTGTAACTATGTATTACATGACTTAACTAAGACTTAGTTTGTAAGGCGCTTGTTTCCGTTTGCGACAAAAATTATTTTACGAATAAAAAACTTTAAATATGATTTTTGGTTTTTTATTATAGGTGCTAATTTGGTTATACAAAATTTTAGACAGGTCTAATAATAATGCAATCATAAATCCAAGGGAACATAGTAAAAACGATGATGATGATACCTTAATGCTCTGCTTCACCTGCGCCGTAACGCGTAAATTAACACGATAATAAAGGCATTACGCAGATGGGGCCAATATTTTATTGTGTTAAATGTGTTGTAGCATTACTAATGACGTTAGACACTAAGCGATAACTCGGATGGCGGTTTTTTGACACATCAAAGCATTTTAACGCGTTGAATAACGCACCAAACTTGTTGGCTACATTACATTGTCTCATTCTATGCAGCGCATGGGCTGCGACGACGTTTGAATGTGGTTTTGAACATGGACGACAGCAGACCACTATTACTCTAGTTAATGCACTAATTCATGAAGAATCACTTTTGTCTTCATCTTTTCTTTTAATGTAGCCACCTGTTTAACGCGTTATTTTTTAATGCCCTAATTAAGGTCATTTGAGCGCAGCCGTTAACAATAACATTAATGCAGATGGAGCAGTAGCATAATAGTGAACCTGTCGATTTCGCTTAATGATTTATTTACAACCGAATTAACACCATAACACCTAGATAAAGCTATAGCGCAAGTTAAGGGTCCACGAAAGTGGAGCGGAAACGTACTTTGTACACGATTAATAGATGGCGTTAGTATAAAATGAGGTCAGTGATATATACCTATAACGCATTATACATATGATAGTTATAATCACAGAACACATTACTCCTAACGGAGGTTATAATTTTTTGTCTGTGCTAGTATTTATATACCAGGCCCTATCGAGTCAAGGGTCAAACATATGTATCAGTGTATCCCTTTCTATTTATATGATACATACAGGACTATCTCTTTCCACGCACACGCTTTTTAAATTTACGCACACATACTTAATATACTTTCTATCATATTTACTATCAAATTGGCTTGGCTTCCCTTCTCAATTCAAATTTCAAATAAAAAATATGGCGGTAATGTTTGGTTCACTTGGTTCTTTTGATTTTTATAAGTATTTCTAAATTAAAATATAATCAAAGAGTTACGAACTCGAAATATATAAGTTAACTACGTAGGTACTCAAGAACTCAAGAAGATAAAACGTAGTGATTATATTATAATATACTCTTGGCTCGAATCACGAAGTATTCAGAAGTACCTATACAATACTTATTTACAGGTTATTGTTTTTGTTTTCAGTTTATTACGGCGTATAAGGTTTGTTTTTGTGTTTTAATTAATTAGTGGTATTGTTAGTGTTTCGGACTCATACTTTTTATCCGATACTAGCTGATGCCTGTGAACGCGATAGATATATATATAGTAGACTAGTTGATGCCCACGACTACGCTCGCGTGGATTTAGTTTTTAAAAATCCCGCAATAACTCTTTGATTTTCCGGGATAAAAAGAAGCTTATGTCACTCTCCCGGTCCTCAACTATCCCTATGCAAAAAATCACGTCGATCCGTTGCTTTGTGATGCGGCGTGATTGAAGGACAAACAAACATACTTTCACATTTATAATATTAGCAAGGATATATAGGTAGGTAGTAGATAGATACGTTTAATGTACATTTAATTCAATTAGATTTTCCTACAAGTTACCTACTGAATAGAAGAGGCGAAAATTAATAAAAAAATGATTTAAAGTGAGAAACCAAACTGAAACATAATAAAACATAACTACTACATAAATTCTAAATATTATTTTTATTTGACTCTATACTTTAAATAATATATTGAACTAGATGACGCCCGCGACTTCGTCTGCATAGATTAAGATTTTTTAACTCGTATAATTTTCCAAAGTGACAAAGTGTAGTCTGTGTGTTAATCCTGGATAATATATGTAAGAGCTATCTCCATTCCAAATTTCAGCCAAATCGATTCATTTGTTGTGGCATGAAGGAGTAACAAACATGCACACTTATACTACAAACTTTCACTTTTATAGTACCTATACTATTATGTTACCTACAATTAGTGGGTAACTTTGTAATATGGACTATTTATTCTAATTAGATAAAGACTAGAGACTACTAAAATGATAACTCTTCCTTTCGGTTTTCCAGATAAAATGCACCTGTCATAAACCCACATAAAAGCAAGAGCTTTAGATAGAAGAAGAGTACTTATGTACTACCTACCTGTTATTTTTAGTTTTAGATGGTTGTGCCATCTAAAACTAATTTAGGCCGTAATTTCATCATAAATAAAATTTTTATATCATATAAAATTTGTTTTATTTCAAAATACTAATATTCCTTTTCAATATGATCAAAAATAATATTTATATTTTTGATCCTATTGAAAAGGATTTATATGTAGACCTTAAAAGACTGAATCTTTGCATTAATTAAATTTAAAAAAAAAGTGATACGTCACTGAACTACAGCTGGGTAGATACCGGATGTGTATCACTAAATTATTGCATCCGGATTTAATATTACGATATAGTCAATATAGAGACTTTAATATTATGTTAAGTTAGAAAGAGATAAACCTGTAGATTTTCATACTTGAGGCCAACAAAAGGTGAGACACACGATCATATATGTTTAATGACATTTTCCCCTCCTCCCGCACCCCCTTCTGCATACTGCTACCCAGGCCCTATCGAGTCAAGGGTCAAACATATGTATCAGTCTATCCCATTCTATTTATATGATACATACAGGACTATCTCTTTCCACGCACACACGCTTTTTAAATTTACGCACACATACTTAATATACTTTCTATCATATTTACTATCAAATTGGCTTGGCTTCCCTTCTCAATTCAAATTTCAAATAAAAAATATGGCGGTAATGTTTGGTTCACTTGGTTCTTTTGATTTTTATAAGTATTTCTAAATTAAAATATAATCAAAGAGTTACGAACTCGAAATATATAAGTTAACTACGTTGGTACTCAAGAACTCAAGAAGATAAAACGTAGTGATTATATTATAATATACTCTTGGCTCGAATCACGAAGTATTCAGAAGTACCTATACAATACTTATTTACAGGTTATTATTTTTGTTTTCAGTTTAGTTTACGGCGTATAAGGTTTGTTTTTGTGTTTTAATTAATTAGTGGTATTGTTAGTGTTTCGGACTCATACTTTTTATCCGATACTAGCTGATGCCTGTGAACGCGATAGATATATATAGTAGACTAGTTGATGCCCACGACTTCGCTCGCGTGGATTTAGTTTTTAAAAATCCCGCAATAACTCTTTGATTTTCCGGGATAAAAAGAAGCTTATGTCACTCTCCCGGTCCTCAACTATCCCTATGCAAAAAATCACGTCGATCCGTTGCTTTGTGATGCGGCGTGATTGAAGGACAAACCAACAAACAAACATACTTTCACATTTATAATATTAGCAAGGATATATAGGTAGGTAGTAGATAGATACGTTTAATGTACATTTAATTCAATTAGATTTTCCTACAAGTTACCTACTGAATAGAAGAGGCGAAAATTAATAAAAAAATGATTTAAAGTGAGAAACCAAACTGAAACATAATAATATATAACTACTACATAAATTCTAAATATTCTTTTTATTTGACTCTATACTTTAAATAATATATTGAACTAGATGACGCCCGCGACTTCGTCTGCACAGATTAAGATTTTTTAACTCGTATAATTTTCCAAAGTGACAAAGTGTAGCCTGTGTGTTAATCCTGGATAATATATGTAAGAGCTATCTCCATTCCAAATTTCAGCCAAATCGGTTCATTTGTTGTGGCATGAAGGAGTAACAAACATACACATTTATACTACAAACTTTCACTTTTATAGTACCTATACTATTATGTTACCTACAATTAGTGGGTAACTTTGTAATATGGACTATTTCGACCGTAGCAATTAACATAGTCGCATGTGAAAAACCACTACTCCAGGGCACGGCCGCTCAAAGCTTCAAATATGTGAAAAGTGAAAAACAGTCAACATATCCAACCCTTGCACTTGCAAAAACCAAAGATGGTTGGTTGATTCCAAAAGTTTCACAATTGGTGGGGGCATTGCTATCCCCATTCTAAGACCCTTAATGCAACAAAACGAAAATCGCCAAAATGTAGATCCGACACTGTTAATTGCTACGGTCGATTTATTCTAATTAGATAAAGAAATACTTTTAAATGTAGTAATTGTTAATAATAAAATAAATACAAACATATAGGTATAGACTAGAGACTACTAAAATGATAACTCTTCCTTTCGGTTTTCCAGATAAAATGCACCTGTCATAAACCCACATAAAAGCAAGCTTTTATAAATACTACCTACCTGTTATTTTTAGTTTTAGATGGTGGTGCCATCTAAAACTAATTTAGGCCGTAATTTCATCATAAATAAATTTTTTATATCATATAAAATTTGTTTTATTTCAAAATACTAATATTCCTTTTCAATATGATCAAAAATAATATTTATATTTTTGATCCTATTGAAAAGGATTTATATGTAGACCTTAAAAGATTAGATCTTTGCATTAATTAAATTTAAAAAAAAAGTGATACGTCACTGAACTACAGCTGGGTAGATACCGGATGTGTATCACTAAATTATTGCATCCTGATTTAATATTACGATATAGTCAATATAGAAACTTTAATATTATGTTAAGTTAGAAAGAGATAAACCTGTAGATTTTCATACTTGAGGCCAACAAAAGGTGAGACACACGATCATATATGTTTAATGACATTTTCCCCTCCTCCCGCACCCCCTTCTGCATACCGCTACTATGCCATAAAGCTTCTATAGACATGCGTGTCTGTATATTATTGTTACTGGTCTGTGCTGCTACCTATGCCATAAAGCTTCTATAGACATGCGTGTCTGTATATTATTGTTACTGGTCTGTGTTTATATACCTACTCTTGGCTCTGCACACCAAGAGTATTTAATCACGGGTTTTCGGATCTCTGATTTTGAAGTTTATCGGTTGGTTTGGGTAGTTTGGTTTTTTAATTTTCATTTTTCTGTTTTCACAAAAGCTCCGCGTAGATCTAGTGCCTACATATTTAATAACTACGCCGCTTACGAGTGGACGATAACGGCAGCGGCGTTCTTAAATTTTGGTGAGTGCTACTTCTAAACTCCATCCATTTCTAAATATATTTTAGAACCGATAAAATTTTCATTCATTAAATTTTTGTCTAGTCGGTATATAATGTAGAATTTTGTCACTAACCACTATGATATATTTATGTATAATCATCTGTGACTAACCATTGAAAAAATAAACCTAAGTTTATAACATTGTTGGCCACGCAAATTCTACCGGCAATCAAACAATATCGAGGCTGTGGGGAGGTAAGCAGGTTTTTTTTAATTTTTATTGAAGTGTTAACTGTTAACCTACACTTAAGGGAAATAACCTAATAGATATATAAATACATATCAAAAATTCCGAGGCCGAATCCCGCCGGCCTCGGAATTTTTGATATGTATTTATATATCTATTAGGTTTTTTTTAATACCGGTAATGCTAGCTGGCTACCTAATTCTAGGTAGGTACTTTTCTCCGTAGGTGTCCTCAGTACCCTTATAACTTATGTACTAAATACTTTTTAATGGTAATACTTTGTGATCAAAATGGAAGCAATCCACTGCACAAGGGAAATTTCTTAATTTATAAGTTTTTTCATAAATCTCAACTTTATCCCTGTTACATATCTAATTCTTTTTCTCCTAAACTTTCACTTCCTAGGGTTACTGATAGAGATTAGTGTCAAAGAAACTTGTAGAGATCAGTTGTAGAATTGATTTCTTGTCTACCCTCTTTTCTTTTTTTTCTTGTTTTCTATAATTAGGATGTTGTTTGATACAAAACAATATCTAAAAGAGGTCCCCTAAAAATTTTCAAAATTTCAATTCAATTACAATTTTTTTATTTATCTTTTAAAAATTCATGCAATTTTTTTTATTTATTGTTAAAATAATACTTATCTGACTAACAATTCTGTAGGTAAATCGAAAAAAATAAATGTGAACACATTTAACTACCTATTTGAATATGTTCAGTTGTTCTCATTTATTTTTTTCTATTATGCCTATGTTATGCCTATACCGACATTTTGTAAAACTTGCAGGAAGACTGATCAAAGTTTTTTTTTACAAAATGTCGCTTAGATCAATTAGCCTTTCACCCGTCGATATATGTATATGCATAGTTAGGCACCATGCCCATTTATGAACACTTGGACTGTGTATTTTTTGGAAACATTATTAGTAGTAGTTTTAATTTATATAAGTAAATTATTTTTTATATTATTATATCCATCATTATTGTAAAAAAGTATGAAATAAATAATATATATAGACTATTAAAATCAAAACTTCCTTTTGGCTTTGCAGTAATATTATGTTAAAAATTCCAATGCAGCATCTAGATGGTATTCGTACTGGGTAGTAAGAGTCTGTGCAGAGCACTGCAGTACAACATTGCTGTCAGTTTAATTAGCAATTATGCACTTAATTCCTATCAACACAGCGCCATGCAACAACTTTGTTTTTAACAGAAGTAGCAGTGGTATCATTTCCAGAAAATATGGACTTGATCGGCCCCTTCCTCAGCAGCTGCATGCTTGTGACTGGCGATGTTAAAAGAACCATCCCACCACGCCCCAATGTCGAGCATATCATCCTCCGCACCAAGTATGGCAGGCACCACCAGCTGCTTAATTTTGCCGCTGAGAATGGTGAGTTGAAATTTTTTGTATGAGGTTTGTGTTCACTTGATGATCCCGCTTCGGGCGCGTACAAAACCAACGCTACAGTCCGCACAGGGTCCTTGAGAAACTTGAGAAAATGTTAATTAACCATCCCTGAACAATATCTATGATTTAGGCGATGCAAGACCAGTGGACGTCTATAAGTTGACAAAGAGGAGTTAAAGAATCGGCAGGCTGTTTTCCAGGGGGAAAGAAATTGCTCGTGTTCACGAACGCGACCCGCACGGCGGAAGTCCTCGCTGGCATGCTGACCCTGACCATGCAGCAGCCGGCCGGGGTGAACCACGGCCAGTACCCGTTGGAGCTGCGCCACCGCGCGCTGACCGAGTTCAACAGCGGAAGGCTCTGCGCCCTTGTCTGTACCACTATGGGCGCTAGAAGATTCGGTAATACATCCACACCATTAGTATTATTATTATTATTATTAAGCTTTGTTTATCCTACACACATATCGCCGTCCCCAACGAATAATATCGTAATCAACTATAGCGATAGAAGTGCTTTTATGGGGAATTATTGTTCTAGAGGTGCGATTACACCTTGTGAATTTTTTTCACGTGATTCGAACGATTACTTTTCGAGTTAGACATTTTGTAATGAATTTACCTGTACTATTCGTTTCTAAAGGAAAACTTTTTTTTATCGATAATGGATTAATACTGACTCCTCAAAGTTTCCTTTTTCCCAGTAAACTGTAATTACGAACTTATTCGGGTAGAAAAAATAAAAGTAATTTCGGTAAAGTAAGTTTACCATATGTATCGATTGTACCAGTCCTAGTTCAAAAATCAAAATTTTTCACCAGAAAACCTAGCTACAAAGCGGCAATATGAAACAATTTTTAACACGCAGTATAACTTTTCTTTTTTTAAACCAAAAAAGGATTTATGCGCAATTTATTCCCTTTATGAACAAGCTGAAGATACAAGAAAAGCTCATTTAGAAGAAAACTATAAGGCACACTTGGAACGTAAAAATAGAGTGCGTGAAATAAAAAGAGAGGAAAAAGCTGCAGTTGATTCAACATGTACTACTATTGCAGTGTTTGATTTAGAAAAAGTTCTCAGTGTGCCTCAATCTGAGGTAAGTATTTTCCACTATAAAAGAAAATACCCTATTTATAATTTCACGGTCTTTGATACACTAAAAAAGTCAGGGTATTGCTATGTCTGGCATATTATGTCTATTGCAAAAAGAGGGGCAAATAAAATTGGAAGCTGCTCATTGGAATTTATAAAACAAGAAGCACAAAGAAATATTAAAAATATATCATTTTATTCAGATGGCTACGCCGGATAGAACAAAAATAGATTTATTTTTGCCATGTTTCTTTATGCCTTAAAAACTTACGGACTAGAAAGTATAACACACCGTTTCTTTGAGACTGGACATAGCCAGAGTGAGGGTGATAGCATGCATTCATGTATTGAACGCGCAATGAAGAATAAGGTATTATGTACTCCTGATCAAGTCTACAGTGTTATATTAAATGCAAAAGTAAAAGGTGATAAATATAATTTGAAAGAAATGGAGCAAAATGTCTTCTATGATTTAAAATGTCTCATCATCTCTGGGAAAAACTGGCTGAAAGATACAAAAGGCAGAAAAATTTCGTGGTCGAAGATTATGGGAATAAAAGTCTCTCATTTAAGACCTCATGTCTTGCAATTTAAATATGATTTTGGGGAAGACTATTTTGACTTGGACACTGATCAGGGTACTGGAAGAGCAAAGCGTGGACGACGACCGAAAAATCTTGCTGAACTTGTAGTCGACGCGAGCCTAAGACAGGTTTACCATAAATCTATGCCTGTTCCTAAACCTCTTTATGACGATTTACTTGGGTTATGTGCTAGTGAAGCTATACCCAAACATTACCATCGATTTTACAAATCTCTTGCAAGCTGTGGAAACCCAAAACCACAAAATTTAGATGAGTTCGACGAATCAGATCAAAGTGATGACGAAGTATGAGTGTAAATGTGTGTAATGTGTGTGTAGAACTAATAATTACAATTATGTAAGTTTTAAGGTTGTGCCTGCTTAATTTGATTGAATTCTTCTTTAAACCTTCCATAAAAAATGTTTTATTTAATAATTTGACTAATTATTACTTTAATGTTTGTAATAAGATACAAACGGCAATATATTTTTTACAATAGCGACACATCGCCCTTTTGTTATGGAATAATAACGTTACTCAATTTACTGTTACCGTAATAAATTGTTTTGAGCAATGAATACTATCGTAATAATATATTACCATTACAATCAATTTCTCTACTTTACAGTCAAGACGATCGTAATTAACTATTACTGTATACGTCACTGTCAACAATTTACTCGAATAAAATCGTATTATTGCATTGCGGTTGAAAATTGTGTTTAAATTCTGGTAATATTCATTTTTGGCTGTAACTAAATGGGAGTAAAACTAATATTTTTTTAAATTACATCTCATTACTTTAAAAAAAATTAGCTATCTTTTGGTATACCAACTATCTTGCTATGTGATCCGGTTATGAAGTTATAACAAAAAAACGGTTTTTTATTTTTCCTGTAAAATTTACTTTTTACGATTACTGTATTATTCGTTGGGGACGGCGATATATCTCATCAAATTAAGCTTTAGATTTGTTAGTCTGATTTAGTCCTTTGTGTGTGGTCCCCTATGTTTATATTATTATTTTATTGGGTCTAATGTTAAAAGTTAAAACTATCTTTTGGGAATTATAGGGTACCGCGAGGTCTCAGTTCGGGGCGTACCATTAGTTATAATTTATTCTAAGTTAATTTTATCTTTTATGTTTCTATTTAACGTGGTGTACAATAAAGTGTATTTATTTCATTTCATATATTAAATGTATTTAAACAGAGGTTACAGGGATTTTGAGTTAGGTCACTTTAATTCTAAAGATGCGATATATTTTTAATCCCCGACAGACAAAGAGGGATATCTGTGTTTCTTTGTGTGGGTGAATCGGTGTGTCTGTCTGTACCCTCGTAGTTCCGTAATGAATTGACCGATTTTGATGCGCGTTTTTCTGTTTGAAAGCTAACGTAATCGAGAGCTCAATATCTTAGCTATAATTTATGAAGATCTGCTCAGGCTTCTGGAATTGTACATTGCAAGCTATTAGATCATATATCCACAGGATAATAGTAGGTACATTCTATAGTACATCTTTTTTTTTTTCAGTAAAATATATTTATGTACTTAGTTAAGAAAATTTGAATTTGGTTTAATTTAACTTAAGATTTGAAACGCTCCACTAGTGACCACACAACCTGAACACTTAAATTGGTGGATATATACTGTACTTAAAATTACTTTATTTTTGTTTTATATATTTACTTACAGATATTCACAACGTGGATATTGTGTTTAACTACGACTTGCCAAAGACCATAGATGAATACCTAAAAAGAATCGGCTGGACTGGCCGCGTCGGCAGAGGCATGGCTGTCTCATTCTATGTACCTGAAAAAGTAAGTGATAACAAGATAAGTTTTTGCAATTACATAGTACTATACGAGTGTATTAATATAATATTTATTACAAGATAAGTTTTTGCAACTAGTATTATACGGGTGTATTAATATTTTTGGACTAGATGATGCCCGCGACTTCTTTCGCGTGGATTAAGATTTTGTAATTTCCGCGGAAACTCCTTAATTGGGTATTTGACTTGTCAAAATGTGGATGTTCATTAATTACAATCAAAAATGTGATAGGTAATAATACCATTTGTAAAAACAGAAAATAAATTGGTCAAAAAAGAAATAAATTATAAGCTGTTTTACTAGCATCAACCAGCATGTGAGATCGCAATCAAAGGCTAAATTGTTGCTAAAATGTGATTAAGTATGTCATGCTCTCTTTAAAATTTCTGTGGTGGTGTCGTGTGGTGCGGGTTGTTACGTTCCCTCAAATATGGTTGAGCGAAGCAACGGCTGGATCATGCGTCATGCTTGTGAACGGGTGCCACCAACGGGAATGGGTCTGCTTTTGCCTACCTGTCTTAACATGTATTGGATTATGTTTTGCATTTTTGTAACTTCATTGTGGAAACACTGTATACATAGCATAGTTTTGTTACGTATTGTAAAAAATATTTTTTTTTGAAAAGAGCAACTGCTGAGTTTCTTGCCGGCTCTTCTCAGCAGAATCTGCATTCCGAACCGGTGGTAAATTTATGACGTGTCACAAGAGCTTCAAGTTAGCCTACATGAAATAAATAAATTTTGAATTTTTTTGAATTAATCTTGGCAGGATTCTAAGCTGGCAGCAGACTTGGTCCGGGTCCTGAGAGAAGCATATCAAACGGTGCCTGATTTCCTCGAGGGTGGTGGTGCTAGGGTGAGTCTGCATTGTCAAAATTCCTCTGAGTCTTCGACAATTCAGCCGGGACGTGCCTTTACGCAGATTTAGTACTGCACATATTCTGCCACTTTCTGCGGTGAGGTGGGGTAATCACGTACAGTACACATTTACTCACTTCCGCACACTCTTGTAAATACTTAATGTCTCTATGAACGCACACTAACTCAAAAGCTGTCACACTTACAAGCTAACACGTACGTTTGTACATGTACTTCGGCAGAGGGGAATGCGTGCGCTTGCCACGTCCCGGCTGAAATGTCGAAGCTCTGAGTAATAAAATTCGTTTTTTTTTTATTGGATGACAAGATAGTCTGACTTTTGTCTGGTGGGGGGTTTCCCTATCGTCAAAGACGTGCCGCCAAGCGATTTAGCGTTCCTGCACGATGGCGTGTAGAAACCGATTAGGGGTATGGGTTGAATGTACACTGTCATACCCCTTCCAAGTTAGCCCGCTACCATCTTAGACTGCATCGTCACATACCATCAGGTGAGATCGAAGTCAAATACTATCTTGTCATTAAATAAAAAAAGGCTACCATATGAACAGGCGTATCCATTACAATTTCTACTTGACATACTTCTTGTAACCAGCAATAGGTCACAGGTTCGATCCCAGGCATGCATCTCTGACAGTTCGGAGTTATGTGCGTTTTAAGCAATCAAATATCACTTGCAGTGAAGGAAAGAACGTGCCTGAGTTTTTTTTATTCACTTTATTGCACAAAAATAGTACAAAAGGCGGACTTATCTAAATATATAAAAGGCAAAGGTGACTGACTGACTGACTGACTGATTGACTGACTGATTGACTGACTGACTGATCTATCACCGCACAGCCCTAACCACTGGACGGATCGGGCTGAAATTTGGCATCCAGACAGCTATTACGACGTAGGCATCCGCTAAGAGAGGATTTTTGATAATTCAACCCCTAAGGGGGTAAAATAGGTGTTTGAAAAATCGAACTTAACGTGAGTGAAGCCGCGGGAAAAAGCTAGTTATGAAATAAAAAAAATCCCCTCAAAATGAGGGGATTTTTTTTCCATGAAGGTAAAAAACAGTAGCAGATTAAGTTTTTGAACTATATATTCTTGTCTAAAGGTAACGGTGCAACAAGACCAGGAGTTTGATGAAGAAGATTATATCTATCCACTTTCTGATAATTAATATTACTCCCCAGTGATTGATAATAACTATTGTGCAACTAGTGGTGCGTGTATATATCATTGGTGCTTGACTGCCCCGCGAGTGACAAACTTGGAAAGTGACACTTTGTGTGCGACTGAACCCTGTGAGTTGAGGTAGACACATATTGGTAATATGCCGGATAACACTACTAATTAACAGTGATGCCACAAAGCGCGTTGCATTGCGCTCCGGAGTCCTACGTAGAAAAATCCGTAGATTGCCATACTGCCAAAAGCAGTAGCGTACATACAGGATAAGCTTTAGAAGATAAAATAAAATAAAATGGAGGAAATCTCCAGTAAAAGTTATAAAAACTTAAGGATAGGCTTTTTATAATTTGTACAATGCCTAACTCGTACTGGAGATTTTTTCCATTTTATATCTTTTTCCACATACTTTGAAACTGTGAAACCAACTTCCTGCAACGGTGTTCCCACTGAATTACAACATGGGGTTATTCAAGGGGCGGACATACAAATTCCTAAAAAGCCGGCAACGCATTGGTGGTGCCTCAGGTGCTACAAATGTTCATGGGCGGCGGTAATCACTTAACATCAGGTGACCCGCCTTCTCGTTTGCTCGCTAAAATATAAAAAAAAAAAATATCTGCCTACCCTCTTGTACATCCCGTGCACGCCACTGGCCAAAAGTCATTTGTCACAGAATGTTACTTGCAGCACGGGAAGGCGCCGCGCGCTGTATGGAATTGCTCCAACCTGACCAACTTGTTGAGCTCAACAAGTTGGTCAGGTCATACTTGTCATGTACACTGACAACAAAAATCTCGTAAAATCGAATTTAATTACGCAAATTGAGATTTCGCAGTGTGTGCATACTCTAACAGAAGACTGTACCTCTGTGAAACAAGTTTAGTATTCTATAGTTAAGAACTTAAGGTAAAGTTTAATTTGCTAACATTGGTGTCTGCCCAACACCTTTGATTTAAACAAACCATTTGATTGTATTGATTACTTATTTTTTTGTTAATTGAAGGTAGCTATATATTATACCATCGCCGAGTAATGCCTTACTCTAGAATTTTGTAAAAACTGTCATTTATCATTAAAAACTGTCATCTAATTTATTCCTCGATTAAACGTTACTCGGCGATGCAATGGTGAAATTGGCACTAAGTTAGTTGATGTATTTTTTTTTATCAATTATAATAAACTATACAATGTCTCCAGTGTGAGACATGTTAAGAGTTGCTCAGTTTAAATTTTAATGTTAAGAGTTGCTCAGTTTAAATTTTAATGTTAACAGTTGCTCAATTTAAATTTTAACATAGTTACATATACATATTTTAGTTATTTTCGTTAGCTGTCACATTGTTAGTTTTCTTTTTCGGTAAAGTTGCCGCCTAGTTGATAAGGAATCTCATTGTAGGTATTGTAAGGTGTTTTGTGCCAACACATAGCTTTATTTTGGCATCGTTTGAAGAAGATAGTCCATTTAAAGCGCAGTGGTAAGCAATGCAGTCTTATAGGTAAGTTAAGATTTTGGAGTTCGATTCTCGGCTGGGTCAATTGTGGAAATTACTCTGCATGGGTTTCTAATGTTAAGACATCCGACAACTAGGATATTCAAAAGTAAAACCATTGTAAAAAGTGTTCAGTAACCATCGATGTAAAATAGTACTATTTTACATCGATGTCAGTAACAAAAAAATATATTTTAATTTATGAAAAATATAGTTAGATTATAATGGTTTAACCAAAAAACTATATTGCCTTATTGAAAAACTGTGATGATTATTATTATTAAGTAGCATAGTTTTGCTTATTGTATAACGCATCGCCATAGGCGCACATATATAATTGTTTAGTTAACTTTGAAATGGCGGACTTTTCCATATGAGAAGTGGTATCCAAATCTGAAAGCAGGGTATATGTCATTACAATTTGATAAACATACAACAGAAATCCTGAACGGGACTCCCAACAAGTGAACAAAGAAATGTGTAACTATGCATTACATGTGATTTAAGACTGTTAGTTTGTAAGTAATAGTGTTTTTTCCAAATTAGTTTACGAATTAAAAAAAAAAATATGATTTTTGTGGTTTTTTTTTTATTTGGCCATGAACAAATTGATCAACTAAGTTGTCAGGTCTAATAATAATGCAGTCATATTTTTAAGGAAACGTTGCAAGACAAAACAAGATAAAAGTATTAAAAACCTAACTCGACTACGGAAAATTGGATATAAAACTTGATTTTGCTTGTATAAAAATGTATGTATGTTATCTGGAATATAATAACGAATCGATTGACACCTTATTCATCAAAATCGGCTCAATAGTTTAGGCGCTACGGGGGAACATAATAAATTGACACATACATAGAATGCTAAAACCTAAACCTTATGGCTTTGCCGTAACTAGTCTAGTAGGTAATAAGGAGACTGCACTTTCACTAGAATTGCGTAAGAGAAACTGAATGGAAGGAAGCTTTGATTAATGAAATATACCGCTTAAAAAATTATTTAATCATATTAATATTTCAATATCACAGAAAGTATTTTAATACAGTTGTGTACAAGTAATTATGTGTACTATTTTGTACGGGACGAACCATTAAGTAGATATTATTAATTTAAGTGTTTCTTGATTCATTTAAATGATTCATACAGCGCCAAAAATTCCTTATCTTCTCTTATCATGTTATTATCTTAAGTATCTTCTGTAAACAAAACAGCCAGTTTAAAACCGTTATCGGACAAACGTTATAACTAATCGCTATATTATTCACAGTTGTAGCACCTGTGGTCTTATTACTAACTAGTGATAAGAACAGTGCGACACAAGATGCGACAGTAGGTATTAGCGGTTTGTCACTGATATCACATACAGTCTATTCCGTAAAAATGATTGTATCAGTGTAACGATCGCATCAATGCATTTTAACCATTGACATATAATACTGGACTTCGGGTCAACGCTAAAAATTGTCCAAACCGAAAGAAATAACGGCAGGGTACCAGCATAATATCATTGCGATCTTTACACTGATGCAATCATTTTTACGGAATCGCCATGCAGGTACTTCTGAACAAGTTCAAGTTTTTAAAGGCTTTTAAGTACAGCTTGCTGACAGAAACAAAAAATTTGATTCCTCCATGCTGACAGACAGACGGACGGATTTAGTCTTAGTAATAAGGTCCCGTTAGTTACCCTTCGGGTACGGAACCCTTAAAATCAAATCGATCTATTGTACCATTGCTGCGTGATTTGATTGAAGACAACCCAACAAACTCACTTTCTCATTTATAACAATAGCACTTAAGTAGATAGGTAACTGTACTTATTATAAGGGTCAAAACACAAAAATGTAAAATTATTTTTATACCTATAAGTAAGTATCTAATACTTACCAATATCATTATTAATACTTTGGTAAACTGCAGACGATCCTCTCCTTGAAAAAATTAGCACAAATCTGCAAGCAAATAAGTACGCAATTGTTTTAATTACTCAGTTGGGATCGTAAGTCAAGGTCTTTCTTATCTTCAAATAATAAAAAACTAGTTCAAGTGGGAGTCGAACTCGCTCACGAAGAGTTCCATACTATATCGTACAATAATTTTTTTTTAAAGTTTATTGAATGGAGATCCTCTATAATTTTTAACTTTATTTATTTTTTATTATTTGTTTTTAGCGGCAATAGAACTAAGTACACATTCTGTGAAAATTTCAATATCGACATTTTTATGAGATACAGCCCGCTAACGGACCGAGGGACAGACAGCGAAAACTAATGCTAAGACTAATGATAGAGCGTGCTCTGACTTAGCTCGGACTTAAGGTAGAGTAAAAACGAAATACAAATATGCCCTGACGTAAATCTGTCTCGTTTTAACTCTGTCTTGAGTCTGAGCAGAGTAATGTAGTCTATAGATTTCAGCCTAAGACTGATTTTTTTTTTATTCGATGACAAGATAGTCCTTGACTGCGATCTCACCTGATGGTAAGTGACGATGCACTCTAAGATGGTAGCGGGCTAACTTGGAAGGGGTATGGCAATGTAGATTCAACCCATACTCCTAATCGGTTTCTACATCGTATCGTGCCGGAACGCTATTTCGCTTGGCGGCACGTCTTTGACAGTAGGGTGGTAACTAGCCACGGCCAAAGCCTCCCACCAGACAAAAAAATATTTTAAGTCCGAGCACGCTCTATAGAATTACTGCCTAATAGAGGCCCGTTGGCACCCTTTAGGTACGGTAACATTAAAAACCACGTAACTTACCCTAACATGACCAAACAAGAGGCGTTCATCACGCTGCTCAGCACGTAAATAGCTCCGGGGAAGGTGGCCAGCGTGACGCTGTACAACGAGTTGAATATGACCGGCGCCAGCATTGGACCGACGCTCTCCACCGCGCAGAGGAATGCGAATATTTTGGCGATGTCCTCCATAGGAAAGCTTTTAGTCAGATACGAACGCAACAGTGGTCCTGTTAAGCCTTTAAACAACGATATTGCGGATCCTGAAACATTATTTTTAGTTCTTATTAATTGTTGCAAAAGTTAAGTCATAAGAGTTAGCTTTTCGTCTCGAGAGATAAAGGGTATTTCGTCTTCATTCTTTCTTAAAATAAATTAATCAATTAATCTTTTCAGGGAATTTGCGTGGGGTTTAAATTGGGTACAAATATTTTTTCAGTAATTATTATCGATTTTTATTGAAATACTTTTTAATTACATCTAGGAATTATAAAAATTTAAATTATACGCGGGATATTCAAAATGACAAAACGTATGCGGATATGCCATTGTTTAGAACGAAATATGACGTCAAAAAAGTAAATAATATCGACAATCAATCACAACCGTTAAGGGGTTCCGAGACGAGCAAGCAGCTTGGCGTCAAGCACGTAGATCTTAGCTTGCGTCAAGCATTTTGACCATCTACAACGCTGGATTGATGCTTGAGACAAGCATTTACGTGCTTGACCCGCGCTTGATGTGATTTTATATTTTTTGCAAGACATAACGGCTTGTCGCAACGTTTGTTTGAAGTCTTGCTTGATGAAGCCGCTTGACGGGCGTAACTGGCGTATCAAACTGTTGGAGCAAGCAACAGAAGTCTACGTGCTTGACGCCAAGCTGCTTGCTCGTCTCGGGACCCCTGATTCTGACATTTGACGATAGTTGGCAAAATAGCGGCGCGATTTAAATCGAATTGAATGGCAGTTATAAATAATTGTTTTATTTTTATTACTCTATCTCAACTGCAATTTTGTAATAATATGTCTAACCCTTAATCTAAATATACCTATTAAGGGCATAAAATAGGGATTTGAAAAATCGAACTCAGCGTGAGGCGTTAGCGAAGCCGCAAAACATAGCTCTGCTAAAACATACCTAATTGATAAATTATATTTACGTACCCAAATACATATACCACGACTCAACCGCAAACAGCTTCAACAGATTATCTATGGTCGCGGTCAACAATGCGAACATTGAAAATGACACATCGCCCAGCCGCAGTAATTTTTGTACCACAATAACACCAAGGAAACCCCCCACAAACGTGATCAGCGTACTGACAGACGAATACGTCGTATATTGCCGCAACGACCAATGTAACTTTTGTCTAGAATACATGTATTCTAAACTAATTAATCCATACATAATCATGATCATGAATATTCTGATGACTCCGAGGAGCATGATCTGGGCGCGGCCATTGTTTGGCCGCACTTTGAAACATTCCCGTGTCATTTCTTTAAAGTTCAATATGTCTAGAACTCTTGTTGCTCCACCCTGAGAAGAAAATGTTTTCTTTAGAGATCACCAATAAAAAAAGACGTGTGGCACTCGGGGACTGCCGCGGTAAAGCTATTGCATAGCATTTTTTATCAACGCCATCTAGCGGTGAGAGGAGTCCAGTGTCAGGTTATTTTCGTTACGGAATTTCTGGATTCGGTCTCCACGCTCAAGGCCCGCGATAGAAGCTATGCAATAAGATATATAAATAATGCTAGCTTAATAAATAATTTATTACCTTTATAATGATATAATGTTTACGAATAGGTACATAGCTTTAGCCCGCGACTTCGTCTGCGTGGAGGTTTTAAAGTTAAACAAGGATAAAAGTTTAAAAACCAGACTACGGAAAATTGGATGTAACATCCGTCATATTGATTTTCTCCGTATAAAATGTGGCCTACGTCCAGAGGCGTAACTATAGGGTGGCATTTCGGCAAAATGCCACGGGCCCCAGCCGGAAGGGGCCCCGGTCAGAGAGAGCCAGAAGCACAAGATGATCCTAACATTTATAGCCATTCCTGTGGCTACGGCTAGCCGTAGTCAGCACTTGTGCCGAGCGATCATTTTCAAAATTAATATTGATATAAACTAAATTCTTTGGGACAAGAAAGGTTACGCACAGTGGGGGATTTACCAAAAGGCTGAGTTGACTGGAGCCTAAGGCAGCAGATTTTAGGGGCGGTAGATTTGGGGCCAAAATTTTTATTTATATCTTACAGAAATTAAAAAGATACATATTTGTACAGGTACCTAAATTTCATTAGGCCCATAAACACATATTTTAAAATTTTATAAAATATCTAATTAATTACCGAATATAGGTACCCCAATAACAATAGCTAAATAGTATGAAGGGCCGACTTTACCTACGATGCCGGGTGTGCGGCGCATACAAGCGCAGGGTCTCAAGCGCCAAAAGTACAGGATTATGTAGTAGATATGGCGTAGTGCAAAATAAAAAACGTTGCTATTGTAGGTGCCAAGTATGGACTACTAAGTGCCGTAATGCAATCATAAAAAATTTCAAGCTCGCTTCGCTCTCGAAAATGTCGCTTTTACGTTTCGATTGTACTCGTAGGTGCCAAGTATGGACTACTAAGTGCCGTAATGTAATCATAAAAATTTTAGAGGTCGCTTCGCTCGCGAAAATGTCGCTTTTACGTTGCTACTGTAGATGCCAATAATGGACTACTAGTACCGTAATGCAATTATAAAAAAATTCGGGAAAATGTCGCTTTTACGTTGCAATTGTATGAACCTACTTCACGTAGTGATTTATTATAAAATAAAAAAATGCTATCTCATTGGTTGAGCTTCTTTATATTGGGGGAGGGAGGGCCCCATCCGATGAATTTGCCACGGGCCTCAAACGGTATAGTTACGAATCTGCCTACGTCACTCGGACTAACATAACGAACCGATCGACACCTTGATAAATGTATCAAAATCGGCTATGTCACTATCCAAGTCCTCCACTATGCCAAAAACCGCGTATATCGAAGAACAAACCAACAGACAGACACTTTTGATTCCGCAACTACGAGAAAAATATCTTATACAGTTCTTTCTACTTACGAAGGCGCCTGAGCTTTACTTGTGGTTACGTCAGTTACGTCGTGTACCTACATACACATTGCGTAAGTATGCGTGTCTGTCCGGAGCCTAGGTGGGATCGGTCAGGCGCGAGCAAGCTCTCGCTCCCACTTATATAGACGACACACACACAACCATGAGCCACGCGCCCTCGTGAATTGCAAGAACTATACCAATTTACCTGTAATGCTCCTCTTAATGACTCCATTATCCATATATTTGCAAAGGCGTACGCTATCACGTTGATGGTAGCAGTTAACAAAAGCAAATACACGTTCCCAAGGGTCAGTATGAGGTAAGTACTGAATAAACTGCCGCATATGGTGCCCAAGGATATCGTCGCGTCCAGTATCATCATCCTGCAAATTATAATTAAGTAGGTAAATATTAGTTCTGATATTTTTCGGTAAATAACCCATTGTTATAACTAACTATACCTAGTAAATTCCTTACCAGTCGTAGCCGGGCACTCAGCGGCGATTTTTTTTTTGATTTTTTTTATAAGACCAACCGCCGAGTTACTTGTTGGTTTTAATGGCATTCCGAACCAGTTATAGTTCATCATTTGACGAATCGAAGCAGCTTCGTTCGTTCGTCGTTAAGAGAGTCGTAGTATAGATTTATCATATATCATACTTGACAGTAAAATTACGGATATTTTAGACATATTTTTTATCATAATTATAGGTAAGTACCTAGATTTTGATAGAGAAAAATGGCGACATTTACTAGGAACTAGGCTAAGACATTAGAAATCGACCGTAGCAATTAACAGTGTCGGATCTACATTTTGGCGATTTTCGTTTTGTTGCATTAAGGGTCTTAGAATGGGGATAGCAATGCCCCCACCAATTGTGAAACTTTTGGAATCAACCAACCATCTTTGGTTTTTGCAAGTGCAAGGGTTGGATATGTTGACTGTTTTTCACTTTTCACATATTTGAAGCTTTGAGCGGCCGTGCCCTGGAGTAGTGGTTTTTCACATGCGACTATGTTAATTGCTACGGTCGAAATATGTATAAGTTCTTAAATAATACGAAGATGCACCTAGTAGATAACTTCTGTATAGTATGGGGAATCAAATAATACAGATATTTTCCTATAGGAAAACTACCTACCTACTATGCAGTTAGTAATTACTGTTGAACATAGGTAAACTTGCAGCGGATGCAGTCATCAGAAGTCTATAAGTAGGTACATATATATAATGTATGCTGTATTTACAAGTAGATAGTTAGCTAGAAGAAAAATTACAATTCATCTTTGATAAGTATGTACCTACCTACTCATAGATAGGTAGGTATATCTATACCTGATATACCTACTGTTAATTTACAAAAAAAAAAACTATTTTTAAGAGTCAGAATATAAATAGGTAGTTAATTAAGTAAACCATAACCATACTCCGCACTATAGTATTAGGTTCGGGTCAACGTGATAATAATTGGCCCAGAGATAAAAAGAATAAAACAGATAGGTAGGTACGTAAAACATGTCGCCTATATTATGTGAGTGACCGCACTAAAATATATTTTGGCAATATGCAATATGTGTTTAGCAAAAAAATTAGCAAAAATAAGAGGTAAATAGCTACCCATAGTATAGGTATCTAAAAAAGTAAAATACGTACCTACATGAATATCCATACTATAGAAGAATTAATATTTTCTGCATAAAACAAAGTTACCATATGCGCTGTATGTTGTTTATGCGCTTAGTTCCTCTAAAGTACCAGCTGTACTATTTATACCTACTTACTAATCCATATTAATCCTTACTAATATTATGCGAAAGTGTATTTGATTGTTTGTTTGTCTTTCAATTACGCTGTAAAAAAGCTACGGAGAGCGTATTTTTTTTTTACATGCGTATAATTGAGGACTTGGAGCCTATGTCACTACATAGACTGCTTTCTATATCCCGTAAACCAAAGAGTATCCGCGGGATTTTTAAAACTAATTCACACTGATGAATTTTTAAGCTATTGCATAGCTTCTATCGCGGGCCTTGAGCGTGGAGACCGAATCCAGAAATTCCGTAACGAAAATAACCTGACACGGGACTCCTCTCACCGCTAGATGGCGTTGATAAAAAATGCTATGCAATAGCTTTACCGCAGCAATCCCCGAGTGCCACACGTCTTTTTTTAGTGGTTTTTTATTTAAATTAAGAAAACAACATTAAATTATATAGTTACAAAGTAGATTGAAAGCCGTGATTGCCACACTAGGATTCTAGAAATCGCAGGCAGCAGTTACTTAGTCAATAATAAAGGATGAATTAGCCTACCTAAGGGACGAACTGCTAGCGGAACTGGTATCACTGATATAGCAGTACGCACCGGTGAACATGACAATGTAGCCGCCGGTGATCGAGAACGGCACGGAGGTGGCAACGTACCACCACGGACTCAAGCTTTTCATCATCGCAAATATCACTATCAACATACCCGATATCGCCATACCTAAAAGCAGAGATTTTGTAATAACTTTAAAAAATGCGACTGTAGATGTAGGTACAGTAGAACTTGAGTAGAACAGACCTACAGGCACAACGCATCACATACGCAACATCTCTGACTGGCTAGAACCTACTCTCTCTAAATTTATTGGTTAAAAAGCATTGATGGAGCAAAAACACCATAAATTCAGCCAGAGGTGATTACAATCGTGACGCTGCAGCTGTAGCAATCAATCCCACAGCTCATATTTACTGACGGGTACGAGTAGGTAAGGTTTCGCATTAGGGTACGTTTTTCTTTTCCACTTACCAAACAATGGCCACACAATCAAAGGCTTTCTACCATACGTATCCGACCAGACTCCTAGGAACATAGACAACACCGCTGGACAGATGTACTCCAGCACCACCTTCACAGTAGATATGTAAGTGGAGTATCTCTGCACATCTTCCTCTAAGCCTGCAGTGTCATTTGTTTTC
Source organism: Hipparchia sbordonii (assembly GCA_038048805.1). Taxonomy (NCBI): domain Eukaryota; kingdom Metazoa; phylum Arthropoda; class Insecta; order Lepidoptera; family Nymphalidae; genus Hipparchia; species Hipparchia sbordonii. The sequence continues at coordinate 5,749,135 of CM076113.1, forward strand.
GTCGGAGAAAGGAAAGGTCTGCATTGTTCCTCCGAGTGGCCTAGAGAGTGAACACATGTTCGATACAGTATTATATTGCTCAGCGCTGCACCTAAAAGAAAAGCATACAGAGTTCTATAAGAAAGGTTTATATACCCGAGAAATCGATTGCTCCCCTGAGAAACCGATTTCGATAATCAATATCACTCGATTAAAGATTAGAAATTCCAAGAGTAAATGGGTAGACAAAATTTTGCTCTTGTATTTTTGCATGGGGATATCGTAGTTGAGCACCTGGAGAGTGGCATAGGCCCTATGCCACTCTCCAGGTGCTTAAAACAGTACCCTATGCCATAGGGTACTGTTTATCATGGAAAAACAAAGGTTTTTCGAGAGATTTTTATTTAAGGCCACGAACGAAGAGGCAGCCAAAAGTTAGTTTATTAAATAGTAAGGAAGAATCCTTACTAATATTCTAAGGATATTATACTAAGTTGATGACAAAAAATAATACCGGCCGAATTGACAACCACCATGGCATAGGCTGCATTTCACCACGCGAGATTTTCAAAAGGTCTAACTCCACGCCGACAAGATCGCGTGCAAAGGCATACCTAATATTTGCAATACCTAATGCAATTTTTTATTTTAATGATACATAGGTAAGGCTCTTATGATAGTTATGTAAGTCAAGACGTGGCAATCGGTTACTTTGGAAATGAATGTGTTTTATTGGTTACAAGGTAAAACAATAAACAATGCATAACTACTTGGTAGTCAATAATTGTTGATCGGTTAGACGACCGCGCTAGCAAAACTGTAGGTACAACTAGAAATGCTACAAGTGTTTTGACGACGTCCCTGGGAAAAGTGGTGTGCGTTGTGGTCTTAAAACTGGGAGTTCTCGGGTTCGAGTCCCGGTGTGGGCAATTTGGGAATTTATAATTTCTGAATTGTCTCTGGTCTGGTATGGTGGGAAGCTTTGGTCGTGGCTAGTTACCACCCTACCGTCAAAGACGTGCCGCCAAGCGATTTAGCGTTCCGGCACGATGGCGTCTAGAAACAGATTAGGATCAAGAAGGAAATAAGCTGATGGTCTTCAAAAGCCTGAACAGATCTTTACAAACTATACCTCGATCGCGTCAGCTTTTAAACAGAGAAAACCGCATCAAAATCGGTCCTTTCGTTAGGGAGATGTGAGAGATCACGCAGACAGACAGATACACATACCTACATGTCAAACTTATACTTAACACACCTCTTTTTTCATCGGTTGTTAAAAATGGAATCTGTTTCAATGCATAAATGTAATACCTATACCTCGTACCGATTGGATTCAATTTTTTCTCGGTTTGACAGAGCAAGGTCAAAGAAACTAGTTTAGCGAAACCAAAGATATCCTACCTACAAGCTACAAGTAGGTAATGTTAGACTTACCCAAGTAGTAATAAAAAACAGAACGTAAACATGGAAACTTATAAGTGAACTTTAGAATAGAATAATTTTTTATTCAAATAAACTTTTACAAAGTACCTACTTTCGAATCGTCAAATGAATTTATCTCGACTTTAGAAATCGAATCTGCACGCTTCAAGAATTAAAAACCTTCCAATAAATACTACTCTTTCTACCCTTGAGGATATCAGGCTTCAAAATATTTCGCCTCATTTTCTTTAGATCTAGGTAGGTAGGTACACAGTTACTTGAAAAATTAAGTATAAACAAACACATAGCTCTCTATAGGTATTTCTGGTAGTTACACCATTTCCAGATTACAGAGATAGATCTAAAAATATTGCTATCCTCTAACGAAGGGATAAATATATTAATTATGAATGAATATACTCTACATGTAGTAGGTAGCTACTTACACCTCATAACACACATATAAACACAAAAAAAAACAATGTAAATATACAATGTAACGACCTTATCCGTATCAACATCATCGTAATATTGTGAATAAGATAGCGTTGTTTTTTCTATTCCGTGGATTCCAACTTAATTACGTTCCTACCTACCTGCAAAAGAATTAGCATCAGTACCTATTTAAAAACCAATAACCATACCTGTTAAAGACATAGAAATCATATTAAGTAGAAACGGCAACTCTATAGTAGTTGCTATCGATCTCTTTGGCAAAGGTAAAAGAGACGATCGGTCTCCATCGTCATCCATTATTTTTCTCTCGACAAATATTCACGCACTAAATTAGCCAAACATAAAAATAAATACACCCACTCAACACGCTATAAATAACTAAAAGTAAAACCAGTCAACCGAACAATAAACATTTGAATGAATAAATTAATAGACACGAAACTGTAGAAAACAAAAGAGTAAATAGCTATAGACTTTTAAAATTCGTTTACGCTTATAGACTTTTAATTACGGTCAAATTCGCGTAGTTTCCTACAACGCAACCGTTATACTGCTATAACATTCTTTGTTGGCATACCTAATACAAAGTTATCATGGGCAATTTTATCATTATTTATGACTCAGTCCTTCTATAATAAAGTGAATCAGACAGATAATAAATATCGCGATACATTACGGGTCTCAAAAATTCTATAAGCAGACCACAATATTATGGCGTCTCCTACAAATCTATTAAAATTGAAGTGTCTGTTTGTTGCCGCTAATCTCTGGAACGGCTGGACCGATTTTGACTGGACTTTCATTGGTAGATAGCTGATGTTATCGGGAGTAACATAGGCTACTTTTTAACCGACTTTTGAAAAAGGAGGACGAATTGTGTTTTTCTGCCTATGTAGGTATATCGATATCTCCTTGATTTCTAAACCTATTTGCGTGAATCTTTTTTTAATGGATACTAAAACTTTCGAGATGCTCCCTTAAACACTTCGGGTTCCAAATCCTCAATCCTGATGCTGCAAGGGTACTGCCTCCCTAAACTGTGGGGATTTAGGAACTGTCGATTGTGAATTGAAGAAGCGGACGAAGTCGCGGGCGTCCGCTAGTTATAATTATACCTTTAGGTAAAAATATATCCAACAGGTAGGTAAAGTATCTGTGCTGCCAATGATTTCAACTGCCCCAATAGCATAAACTTGAAAACTTGATAAACACAAGTTTTTTTTTATTTTGTTTGTGAGTCTGCCTGTTTGTCTAGCCTAATATTCGGAACGGCTAAACCGATTTTGACCGGACTTTTACAGGCAGTGAACCCACCTTAACCAAGTATCCACTCCTAACACAAGCTTTACGTTTTTTGGGAAGGAAGAGGGGAATATTCGTAAATTCAGCAGCCTGAAATATTTGATACGATACATCCTTCATCCGTGTACACGAACATCCTTCATCGAACAGCCTTCATCAGTGTACACGAACGCTTTGATGATAAACATGTTTTTGGCGTTCTTAGATTACGTGACTTGCGTCGTCATCACTCGTCAACGTGATTTGCATTAGGTACCTGCCCACTAGCTTTTGCCCCTAACTTCGTCCGCGTGGAGTTAGTTTTTAAAAAATCCCGAGGGAACCCTTTGTTTTTCCAGGATAAAAGGTAGCCTTGAGTGGCATAGTGTGACGATCGTAATCACCTCTAATTGGCCGATCCACTCATTTTTTTAAATAAAGAATTTTTGCATAAAACTTGTAATAGGAGTGGGCGCGTGGGGTTTGAACCAACAGCCTTTTGGGTTTCTTTTTAACGCCATGCCTGTTTTATAGGGGCCTTAAATTGATATAACTATGTAACAGCTTTTCCGCAATCGATCTGCAGCAGGTAATTAATTAGTTCCTACCATAACAATGGATAGGATAGGTAGTACCTAACACGTGCCAATATTTTTGAATGCTCTGAACATAGACTGTAGACCCATTAGTTAGTTCAAATATCAATTTAAACATTTTGATTTATTGGTCCATCAACAAACACTTAAATAGACACTAAATAAGCAAGGAACGTTGAAATCATAGCAAAAACGCCTTCACTAACAATGGGCCTTTCGATAGCAATGTTACCTACATTGCTATCGAAAGGCCAGTTGTTAGAATGGGTACTTTGTTAATTTACATTATTTGTACTTCAAAAGCACCTGACACAAAAAGATAACTCGCGTGTGAATATCGCAGGTGCAATTAATTAACCTTTAATTAACATTTGAAAGGCTGATATCCATGATATTGTGCCAAGCATTGATACAGGTGTCAGGTACCTACCACAAAATTCATGGTTCCATTTCTTTTAGGTACATACTTACTAAATACAACAGCCTTATAAGCACTAACATTGTAATTTTCGAATAGTAAAGGTAAAGTTAACGCCATAGTAAGAAATTTTGTATGAAAATGACAGGAGTGCTCCTGCCATTTTCATATATTGGTGTTAATTTTACCTTTACTATTCGAAAGTACTTTGAAACTATGGAACCAACTTCCTGCGACGGCGTTCCATTAAATTACAACATGGGGTTACTCAAAGGGCGGACCAACAAATTCCTAAAAAGCCGGCAACGCATTGGAGGCGCCTCAGGTGCTACAAATGTTCATGGGCGGCGATAATCACTTAACATCGGGTAACCCGCCTGCTCATTTGCTCGCAAAAAAAAGTTAGTCAGTGTAGATTATTAAATCAGAACTTAACAATTTAAAATAGTTCTCAGTGGTCGTACATTTTACTTATTTGGGAAGACCCTCTATATAATAATAAAATTTGAAAAAATCATTTAATTATTTCTAACATAGGTACCATCCCAGTTGAAGGCCATGTATTATAGGCAGCGAAGAACTCCTTTGTTTGGATTGGTTGCCGTAACTATTAATGTTGTTAGATTGGTTAGGTCAGTTAGTTACTCTTTCTAATTAAAAAATCCTTGACTTTGATATTTTCATTTATTAATATAAAAATAAGTCTATCCAAACCCGGCGTTACAATCTAATAATTATTTTAAAACTACAATATTAATGACTAAAAAGCAGTCATACCAAATAGATAAAATATATCGACTGGTTTCTATCACAGTATATTTTATGACAAGTTATTTACGTTCCACGTATTTTGAATGCAAATTAAGTAGATGCATTTTATTGTACTGGTATTTAATATTATCTTAACACTATAATTATTATTATTATATTTATATGATATGTTTTATGAATATATATTTGGATTTTTATTGTATTCGATATTAATTTTAAATACATTATATTGTATGTAAGTATTTCACTAGTATTGAGTATTGAGTATGCAGGACGACTTTCACAAAGATTTTTTATAATAAATTATAAATTACATTCGAAGTTAATCTTAATTATTATTAATTAAATATCTTAACATATTTTCTGAGTATTTCTAACAATGTAGATCTGTGATAAAGAATAAAACTACCTATAATTAAACTTTGTGACTTTTTCATAAAATTATTATTATAAATATTTATTTTAATCAGAGATAATACAGTCAAATTGCATTCGATATTGAAAAATAGATAAGTAGGTACCTAATAAATAAAATCATTAATAAATAAATAAATTGTTGATATTATTAAATGTGGGTTATCTTATTTTTAATATCCCACAAACGAAAAGATAAATAAAACGTTCATACCTACCTAGTAATTCGATAAATATCATCAACAATTTTTTCTAAACCTTAGTAAATAGGTTTTAATTTAAGGTTATCAATGGCAAGCTTACTAAAAATAGCTGTATAGTGATAAACATAGATACATACATACAAACGTCGGTAAATTGTAAATATCATGTCAATTACATTTAGTATTTATATCATATTGCTTAAAAAGCTACGAAATTCGTAATTTCTTGTAAAATTATAATAAAAGTTGTCGTCATCTTTATTTATGTATAAGTACTATGGTACTATGTACACTTGGTATAAGTTAGTATTTATTTGCTTATAATATACAAGATTACGATTCGTTTGTCAACGTTTCATACACTATAGACGGCGACTGCCATCTATAATATTGCACGAATCTGAAAACAAAAAAAAAAAATACAAAATTTTTATAAATACATTCCTAAATAAAATCTATTAGAAAAAGTGATAATACGGCAATATACGATCTAATGATGCTATTTATTTTCTGCTGTACATTTCTGAACTTTTTAACTTTTTTTTTGTTTTACTTTAGGGTACTTAAGTAGAAAAGGATGACAGATCTACAAAATGCTGTCATTTACTATAGTTCTTGCAATTCACGAGGGCGCGTGAGCTTTACTTGTGGTTACGTCGTGTACATGCACATTGCGTAAGTGTGCGTGCCTGTCAATAGCCTAGGTGGGAGCGGTCAGGCCTTCGATCACAGAAGATTTTTTTTTTCTGTGATCGAAGGGTCAGGAGGCGCCAGCAAGCTCTCGCTCCCACTTATATAGACACGACACACACACAACCATGAGCCACGCGCCCTCGTGAAATGAAAGAACTATACATAACGTTTCTTGCAGGTGATGATGGCATTCTATTTAGCGCTGTCAATTTATTCTAATTAAGAGATTGTATACAACAGAATAAGCACATTACAAAGGAAGTTTAAGTCAGTCAAGATAAAGTAGGTACTCGTTTGGCGAAGTAGAAAAAGAGGATTATCTCCAAACGAACCTAAACAGGAAACCCAAGTTGAAACCTGATTCTTTCTCCTTGGAAGGCGGCCATTCACACCGATTTTACAAAAACAGACCGTACCGGTATTCGAGACCCATTCCGGGAACCAGTTATGTATACAAATAAATAAAATAGCAATATCTGTCTGGGATTTCGCAATAACTGCCTTTTATTAAGTCTAGATTATTTGAATAAAAGCGTAATAAACAACAAACTTTTTAACATCTAAACGTCTGAAAGGAAAAGGTGACTGATCTATCCACGCACAGCTCAAATCACTGGACATACTTTATGATGTAAGAATCCGCTAAGAATGAATTTTTGAAAATGTTTTGGGGTTTGAAAAATCCAACTTAAAGTGAGCGAAGCCGCGGATAAAAACTTGTCTAAAGTAAAATAAAGAGGAAAAAGATTTTTTGAAATTTTTATTTGTTCCCTTGTTCTTTTAAAATTGATTTGTACGAAAATATATATGAAATCTTTTATCGTTATCGGGAATGCAAACTCGCACTAATGGGTTTTGCCGTTGTATTATTACCATACACAGAGTAGGATCTTAAATTTATTTTTCCAAAACACTAGCTGAAGAAATGTTATCAATTTTTCCTCAGCTATCTTAAAAGATAAACAAATGGTTCCTGGCAGAATAGCGAAAGCGATACGCTAAGCACAGCGTATAAGATATTCTTATCGCATTGAAACAAAAAATAACTCGACGGTTGTTGTCCAAGAGGTTGTTTGCGATTTGTTTACCTTTTAAAAGAGCTTGAAAAAAGATAAAAGTTTAAAAACTGCAAGTTTTGATTTGTTTGTATAAAATGTAACCACTCATGTAAACATGTAAATCACTCGGACCATCATAATAATTCGATTGATACCGCTTTCATCAAAATAAGCTAATTAATTTATTCTCTGCGATGGAATATTACGACCTATACGTAGAATAGAGTTATATATGATTATGGCACAAAAATTTTTTATTGCATTTTTAAGCCTAAAAAGATCTCTAATATTTACTAGTGAAATCAAAATTTTAAAAAGTTATGTAGATCCAAAGATACCAGTCGAATAAAGGTACATGTAGTTTATTTTCCCCAAAGAAGAAGGGCCCAACAGCACAAGTGTCAGTATTCACTGTCCTGATCAGCGCGAACGGAGGGTCACATCTGCAGTTGTATTCATGTTCTCCGAAATGATAGTGTGCACACGCTCGCACTTTTATCTGCTATTTTCGTGTAAATTTTGTTATTATTTTTTACTATATGTGCTCAAAATTAAAAATACACGCTCAAAACATATGATCTTCCCTTCGTTAAAGCCAAAAAAAATTGAATATAGTAATACGACAAATGCCGTGGAGATAAAAAAAATGGAAAAATGGATGTTCCAGGTAAGTGAATGGAATTTTCTTTATTCAGCTTTGTAATTATTATACATAGATTGCTCTTAGATAGTTGTATATAATAATTTTTACATATATATATTTTTAAAGCTAAATAATTAAGTTAAACGGTTCCACATTCATATAGAACATTATACCTCGGAATGTTAGATTTTACTACAAAAACCAATCAAAAAAAGAAATATCAATTCATTACACCTATTAAACATTAATTCATACATTTTAATAAGTAATCAATAATATTAATTATTTTACCATGCTACTTTATTATTCGGAAATCATGTAAAATATATCGGGACAATGTGCACAAGTTACTTTGTTCGAGGGAAATTATTTTGAAATTATGAGGTATATGTGTAAATGTTCTTTTATTCTTGGTTTGACATTGAGATATATATCCTTTTTCAACTGAAAACTACCATAAATGTCTAAAATTAATATTTTTTTTTATGTTAAGTATTTATAAAAGAACTACATAAAACTATTTAGACCTGTTTTCTGTAGTTAATTGCTTTAAAGTTTTAATGAGGTTAATTTTTGTTTTCAGAAAATGGCAGTGTCAATAGTGGAGCTTGTACAATAACAGCACTACCACAAGGAGCTGAAAAAATTAGGCAAGAGGTCCCTGATATATGGGAAGATTGATATATCAGATGGAACTGTAAGAGACAGTCGATTATCTATACTGCAGCCGGCATATAATGATAAATACCAGTTTTTACTACTGACAAAACTAGCCATAAGGCTGCACCATGTTGCTGAAAATTCTATAAAAGATAATAAATAATGTCTACCGTCGCCTGCAATTGCAACAACTAGACCTAACACTTTTAACTCGGTCCAACTTTGAAAATTCCCCTGCTGTTAGCTTTGGGAATTTGTCTTGAATATCATCACCAAAATGTGTACCGACTCCCATGCCTTCTCCGTTAAATACGCATAAATTGTCGTGATGCCTTTTATTCTAACCACTATGATGATCACTGGACGCAATCACCATCTACAACTAACTCTTACAGTGCGCCTAACGACTCTAGAGATGATGATGTGCCGCATTTTCTTTACAAATTCATTATTTTGATTGATTTAAAAATTTCATTTTGCGCGGTACCCAGTGGATCTCTGCCACCACAATATTATTTTCTTCGTGATTTAAAATATCTATTCAATTAAAATATTAATAATATGGACATAAATAACTTAGATATGTTACACGTTGCGATCGGCAACGCAACGATCACATCCGCGGCAGGCTCAGCGTCCGCGACATCGGAGATAAGCTGCAAGAAGCCCATCTAAGATGGTATGGTCATGTAGCACGGAAACTACAAAGCTACGTCGGTAATAGATGTCTTAACATCGCCGTCCCTGGAGCTAAATCTCGCGACCGTCCAAGAAAGCGCTGGCTGGACCTCGTAGGCGCCGATATGAGAGCCAATAAATTAAGAAAATTGGATGCACAAGACCGGGAAAGCGGACCCCACCTAGTGGGATAGCGCTCAGTCGAAGAAGAACTTAGATATGATTGATTTCTTATTGATTGCCAATAATAAATCGCACAGAAAAATTGTGGAAAATAGAGAAAATGTTTTTAAATCTTATTGATTGCCAATACTCGGTTGTACTATTTTTAAAACTCCTGAAAGAACTTATATTATATTGTCCTTGTAGCAATTTTATTTCGTTGGTTTTATTCGAGTTTTCTATAATAGGATTATTATTAATGCTAAATAATAGTTCCTAATACGTTATTTATGTTTATGTTTTATGTTAGTTATTTATTAGTTTCATTTTGAGGTTTCTATAGTAGGATTATTAATACATTCTACTTACATATTTACATAATAGTTCCTAAATTTAATTTCCTAAATATATAAAAGGATAAGGTGACTAATTGACTGACTGACTCATCATCATCACATTGCTCAAAACACTGGATGGGTCGGGCTGAAAGACATACAGATAGCTATTATGACGTAGGCATCCGCTAAGAAAGAATTTTTGAAAATTCAACCCCTAAGGGGGTAAAATAGGGGATTGAAAAATCGAACTTAATGTGAGCAAAGTTGCAGGCAAAAGCTAGTATTACCTATATAAAATACAAAGTGCTTTCAGTTATTTTATTATTAATTTTTACATTTTTTTGTAAGACAATTTTATAGTAGGTACATGCTTAGTAATTAAAAAAATTAGTCAAATTATGTTGAATTTTTTTTACTAATAAATGTGTTATTATGAAATAAGAAACACTGTTTATTTTGTATTTATATTTCATCCTTTACAGCAAATAAGACCGTTTGAAGATTATTATTACCATAAAAAAAAGTTATATACAGACATGGTACGAACACTTTTCCCAAGTATAAGGTTACATATACATATAGAACATGGAGACATCCGCAAAAAATCGTCACATATGCATATAGAACCTCCTAAATTCCAAATTATGGGTTTTGCATTGAGTTTATTGATAGTAATCAATGCATAATAATGTTCCAAAAGTATACTATGAGAATCAATTCTCTAGAAAAATAACGAAAAAAGTTATAGGCAAGACAAACTTCAAATCGCTCTCCTGTAAAGTAGGGATTTTGCAGAAGTAACTCTATTCTGCGTATAGGTCGATTAATATTCGTAAGTCATGTACACACGTAAAATCATAACCCTTATACTGTGCCCCTTCCTTTTAGCTTTAGCTAAGAAATAGATTAAACACTACTCACCCAAGGAATACAGCACAGAGTCCAAATATTCCACTGCTTAATATATAGATAGCTCCCGGGAACGTAGAGATCGTGCACTCGTACAAGGAGTTGTAGAGCACGGGGGAGACCAGCGGGCTCACCCCCTCTATGGCGCACATGAGCGCGAACACCTTGGCGATGTCCTGCGGAGGGAGGATCTTGCTCAGGAGGGACCTGATGAGAGGTGCCGACAGACCTCTGAACAGAGATATTCCAGCCGCTGAAACAAAAAAAACAATATTTCGCTCATTTGCGACAAGGGTGACATAATTCAAAATTCACCAATTTTAATGTCGAAAATATATACTTTTTGCCATAAAAACAACATTACGCTAAGCACAAAAAAATAAGAGCGAGAGAGATTGTGACTTAATGCTCTGTCGCTTTATTGGCCGCTGTGTTGTTTCGAGCATCCATAAAACATTACTCTCTAACGAGAGAATTCTCTCATCGTCGATTTTGAATTTATGTCACCCTTGTCGCAAATGAGCGATTTCAACACCGTTTATATGCCTAAATGCAATTTTTTTCGAGTGAAGGAACCCTTATTTCTTACATATATTCATACAATTTGTAGCCAAATGTTGGTAGTACAAAAATACAGAGAAAAAAGTAGAAGAATCCGAAAGAAAAATTGACATTTAATTAGACATTTATTTAAACGTACGTACCACTCGATAACTACACTACGTTGATAACGATGTTCAAAGATTGTGATTACTTACAAAACAATAAAAATCGGCGATTTATTAAACCATGAACGGTGAAGTTTAATATTTATTAGGGTAGTTGAGCTATTTTAACTGTGTTTAATTTCTACATAACATCTATCATTCACAGTAGTATCTCCAAATGACATACTAATATATAGCAAACTACACGCCCTGGAGAAAAGACGCTAAAGTTACTAAGAAATACTGGTACCGGAAATTTTGATTCCGGATTTATGAGGCTCTTGCGAGGCTTTAATAAGGTGTTAATCCACTTACATGTGTACATATGCCAGGAAGCAGTCGCAAACGCGTTGATGACGTGTTCAGTGGCAGCCGACAGCATTGCGACAGTCGCAAACGCTAGATCCGTCACCTTGAACAACCTCTGCACCAACATCACTCCAAAGAAAGACCCGAAGAACGATATCGTGGTATGCGTAGCTGAATATACCGTGTATTGCTTGATCGCCCAGTGGAGTTTCTGTCGGGTGTACATGTACTCCAAACCCATCTGTCCGTACAAGATGAATATCGACAAACTGTTCGCGAACGTCAGTAGGAGGATTTGCGCTCTGCCGTGGTTGGGGCGTTTTTTGAAACATTCTGACACCATTGACTTTATTAGCTTGAAATCCAACACTGATTTTATGTTGCCCTGTAATAAAACACATAGATAAAGGCACGAGTGTTCTTTTTCATGACGGGAAGCACTGATGGTCTAAGTTTGAACGCGCTTGCCTAGAATATGCCTAAACACTCTTGAGTTCACTCGCAATAGCCAGAACCGGACGACAATTGATAAAACTTTGTTGACCGGTAGATGAGATAGGTCCTTGTAAGGACATCCACACGTCTCGGTCTTATGTCGCCAATATTCAGCGGCCTCCTGCAACTCCTGTTGTCGACCACCAATGTTTAGCCTTGGGCCGCGGTCGCCATTCCAGCACCTTGGGACCCTAACCACTACCCGTTCTTAGAATTATGATACCCGCCGGTCGGCGGTCATTTCTCGATATCATTAATTTAAAAAGGTTTGTCTAAAAAAGTAAAATGTACCGCTAAAGATAAAACTCCAGATAAACTTAAGCTATAACCAAACCGGCGCGTCCACCCTGCGTCCGCGATCGCGTTCGCGGTGGCGATAACTGCGCGTGCAAAAAGCCGTTCACACCAAACTTGCGATCAACCAAGCGGCTAGCGTCCGCGTTGGTCGTCAGTCGTGCGTGTGTCGTGAAGTGGAAAAGATGTTTGAAGACGAATTTGAAGAAGAAGTCTTACTTCTTATGGCTATTATTTATATTATGTAGTGATGTTCTATAAAAATAAATGTTATGTTCTATTGCTTACCACTTAATCCCAATTTTTTTCCTATTTCTTTCCAAACTAGATCCTTTTTTTAAATATTATTTATAATATTCTGGATGTGAAGTATCCTAAATTAAACGGTACTTGTAAACTTCGTTAATTATTCTTTCTGTATCTGACATCTTAAATAAATAATTAAATCGCAATAATAATGTGAAATTATGCTGAAAAAAACTAAAATAATACGCTGCGTTCAGCGTGCAGACCCAGCAAGCTCGTTCGGAACGTGGACGCGGCCGGCGCTGCGTGCAGACGCAGCACCGGAACGCGGCGATCAATCACGGGACGCGGCGGTATACATGAGTCAGTACAAGTTCATTCGCTTCAGCTGATCGCCACCGCGAACGCGATCGCAGACGCAGGCTGGACGCGCCGGTTTGGTCATAGCTTTACCTGTACGGCGCCAGCCAATGATTCCTTCAAACAAGTGATAGTAAAAACATACGCTATCACAAATAATGAAGCTGATATGAGTAGCAAATAAACATTTCCAACCGCTCTCAACACGTAAGAACTAGCGACCGCTCCTATTACGCTGCCAGCGGACACTGATGCTTCAACTACCGTCATTCTACAAAAAAAAAAAACTTTAGCTAAGGCGATGATCGTCGATTTATATGAACACACACTTGACTGTATTAACACGAAATTAATAGTCAAGGAATCTCCAACGTTACTTTATCCCTAATTTTTTTTTATTAGTTTATCGTGCGATCAGCTATAAGCAGAGTTTCTCAATGTATATGATGATCTTATGATATGCCAGACACATGCAAATATGAATTTCAAGCGAAAGAAATACATTTCAAAATTTATTTCATTTTAATCGCGCTCCGATATACGCCTTTAAATGTCAATTGTACCAACCAGACCGCCACAAAAAACGCTCAAAGCGAAAACGCGGTACATAGAAATTTTGAACGACATCCGTCCAATAACAAAGAATTTCACTTTTTAAAATTTTGGCAACCAGTTCCTCTTTCTTGACCCCAGGGAACCCTAAATATCGATTTTGAACAATATCGATTCGTCAACGTCAAAAAGAAAAATGTATTGTGTCCGATTTCACAATCGCCGAGTACCGTTTAACCTGGAATAAATACGTTTTTACAGATTTTCAATACAGAAACTTAGAATGTCTAATTTATTCCTCGGTTTTTTAATTTAATAATAATTTTAAATCAACTATTGCTCCTGTGTATGAGAATTAGAAGTGATATGCATATATAAGTAAAAAGCTCCAGAAAGCTAGTGAGAATTACCTTGATAGAGTGTTACCTAAGAGATCGCTTTTCAGTCGATGTGATGTCACTGACATAACAAAAGGAACCAGTAAACAAGGCAGTGTAGCCTCCAGCCAGAGACGCTGGTATTGCAGTGAGGATGAACCACCACGGACCCAAGCTGTCTAACATACTGTACACAACAATCAATCCACTGCTTATGGACATCCCTAAAACATTCAAGTTTGTCTAGTGTTGTAAAAGACTCAAGTTGTTATTTTCATATAACAAACAGACACTTCAATTCTATTTATTTGTATAGATGTATAGATATAGATAAATAGTGGGTACAATAAAAAAAAAAAAGTGGGTATATTTCATAGGAGAGAATAGGATATTAGTCAAGTTCATCTATATTAACCTTTTAAAAAATATATATCGACGGATGAAAGGCTAATTGATCTAAGCAACATTTTGTAAAACTTGTAGGAAGACAATGTCACTTAGATCAATTAGCCTTTCACCCGTCGATATAATACACTTACCAAATAAAGGCCAAACAACCAATGGTTTTCTCCCATGAGTATCTGACCAGACTCCAAGGAATAAAGAAAGTATGGCAGGAGCAACTGACTCTATGATGGTCCTGACCGTGGAAACAAATGTTGCATACTTTTGTACCTCTTCTTCTAATTGGTGACTTCCATTGTTTTTCACTGGTGATAAAAATACTTGGCACTCATCATGGGTGTGATTTAAAGAGTGTACACAAGTTCTGAACAGTATAAGATTACTTATCGCTGCACCTGAAATAATATTAAATTGATTGGTAATTATATAAACTTTTCTAAAACAATTAAACTCTTAAGGGTTTAATATTAGTATTGATTTTAGAAATAATTATTATTAATAGTTTTAATTTTAGAAATAGTTATGTATTTGTATTAGTTATAAATAATTTAGAATTTAGTTTTATATTATCTTAAGGGTTTACAAAGGCTGAAAATCTTCTTTACTGAAAAAAAAAGCCACAACCCTTTCCACCTTTAGTATACAATTACTTTTTTTTTTGCAAGACTAAATTTTTTAT
Organism: Hipparchia sbordonii; assembly: GCA_038048805.1. Taxonomy (NCBI): domain Eukaryota; kingdom Metazoa; phylum Arthropoda; class Insecta; order Lepidoptera; family Nymphalidae; genus Hipparchia; species Hipparchia sbordonii. Next base: position 5,764,243 of record CM076113.1, read on the forward strand.
ATTATTAGCATAAATGCTATCTGTAATTTGATAAACTACTAATTAGGTTCTCATTTGCATAGGCAGCGTTAGTGTTAGGTTTAGTTCATATATTTTTGCCCATTCTGCTTTTATCAAAAACTAGATGATGCCCCGCAACTTCATCCGCGTGGCTAAATTTTCTGGGATAAAATGTAGTATGTAAATGTAGCCTGGGTAAATGTAGCATATGTGTGTATGTAAATGCTACATTTACATACACACATATGCTACATTTTATCCCAGAAAAGAACCCATTAAATTTGGAATGGAGATACCCATGTATCTCCATTCCAAATTTAAGCCAAATTGGTTCTTTTGTTGTGGTGTGAAAGAGTAACAAATATACACACACACATACAAACTTTCACCTTTATAATAGCAGTATGGGGTTGGATTTAGAATCGTGCGGCACGAATTGGGGGGGGAGAGTGGGGGGTAAGGGTGGGGGGAGGTCCCCCCTATCCCCCAACACAACTTTTTTAATAAGGAAATACACCTTTTTTTATGAATTTTTAAAAATCTCATTTTGAGGTTATGTTTTCGTACATAACAAGCGTATAATGGAACGATAGGACATTAAAATTACAGTCTTGTCACAGAGAACACTTTGTACACTTGTCACAGAGACCTTAGGGTCCAAGAGCGAGCGAAGCGAGCTCGGGACTTGAGGGCACTCCGACGCGGATAGGTTAGGTTAGAAGAGGGATGGCGGGGTCTGTAAGACCCCGCCATCCCTCTTCGTGGTTATTTCTTTTTAAACCACCCAGAAAAAGGAGCCCCGCGAAGCGGGGCTCCGTCGACCGGGCCCCGTTGCATAGTGGATCATCGGGCAAGAGGTATTTTCCCTTCCTCCCACTCCAGAGTGATATAATAAGGTACTATCCGTCCTCCCCCTCCCCCCCTCCACTCTACCATACTTAGGTTCTATGTAAATGTATGAAAACATAACCTCAAAATGAGATTTTTAAAAATTCATAAAAAAATAACGGTGTATTTCCTTATTACAAAAGTTGTGTTGGGGGATAGGGGGGACCTCCCCCCACCCTTCCCCCCACTCCCCCCCCCTAATTCGTGCCGCACGATTCTAAATTTCAACCGCAGTATGTTATAAGCTAGTTCAAAACCAAGAATAATGATGATAATATAAAAAATCCATTTGTAGTACAGGATCACTCCAAGTTGGCCGTCGTCAACCGCTACAAAATGACTTCATACTGTACTGTTGACAGTAAAATAGTAATTGTATTATTTACTGTAACCATGTCTGTGATGAAAGTTCTTACCTTTTCTAGCAATGCTTTTCATGGCAATGATATCTTGAGTTTTGAAGGGTGATTCTTAATTTTTTTTTCTCTTCTTCAAAGTAAGTAATAAAATATACTCTACACTATGCAAAACTTTCCTTTTTTAACTCATCGTAGAAAACGACATGCGAGCAATAGAAACCAAACAAAAATAAATAATTAAAACTTAAGAAAAACATTTAAAATGTAACAATGCAACAAGTTTGAAAAAAATCGGTAGCGACAGTCGCAAGCGATACGCTGCTATCTGTACTAAGTGGGTCTTTAGCGGCCAACTTACATGAGTGAATGCGAAGTAAAATTATAATTTAAACGATTTTATCACTTACCAGACAGAGATACTGATAGCATTGTAAAAAATAAAGGAAACTCCATCGTAATTCTGAACGGTCGCGCGGTATTTTCACTAAATGAATTAATATTCGAATCAGTTTCAGTGATTTCATTTTCTTGAGCCATTTTCAATAAGCACAAATCTGTCTGTGTTCTACACCGTACAAGGTACAAACTACAAGTTTAAAAGATAATTTTTGTACTATTATGAGTAGTTTAGGTTTACTTAAGTTTTGTTTACCCACTCACTGGCCACTTTTAAAAAAAAGAAAGAATTTTTATTATACACTTTTTAATGTTTTTAATTGAAAACCGTTCACCAAAAGGGGCAAAAGGCGCTAAAATATTAAAAGCTGTGTAAATGGAGCTATTTATTTAAATAGGTATAAATATTATCAACTGTGTACTGGCGCGTAGGGGTACCTGGTTAATACAAAATTCGTTAGAGCAGTATTATGTTCCTTGCGTTAGAGTATTATGTTCCTTGATACAAAAGTACTCTGTGGGTACCTGCGATGCCACAGGTGCGATGCTAGTATTAAGGCCCAAGACACGGAGCTGCCCGCGAAATTCAAATTTAATTTGGTTTTTCGCCATTTATAAACGAATACGACAAAGTAGGCTTATGGTATTCAAATTGCGCTAATAACAGTATCATCTTCACAGGTTTATATACTAATCTTAACGTGAAAGTATCCAGTTTAAGAAATTAGTCAAAATAATGAGTTTGACGTGAGCTACTCACAAATTAGTCATTATTTTGATTAATTTCTTAAACTGGATACTTTTACGTAAAGATTAGTATATAAACCTGTGAAAATGATACTGCCATTGGCGCAATTTGAATACTATAAGCCTACTTTGTCGTATTCGTTTATAAATGGCGAAAAACCAAATTAAATTTGAATTTCGCGGGCAGACTCGTCTCTTGGGCCTTAATTGGTAGTCTTTGAATCGAAGCCAGAGGTCTCGAACGTCGTAGAGCGAGATCGGTAGAGTTGCCAGCTAAAATCAGTATATTTGAACCGTAGAGAGAGAAGACATAGAGCCAGTGACGATTTCTTTCTCACTCACACTAAAAAGAGAGCAGAAATAAAGTTATTAATGTGATAAACAGAGACGCAGCTACCCAATTTTTTGTCCCTCATCGTGTAACCAGTTTTTTTCAAGGTCGACACACTTTTGTGCGAAACAAACTGACAGTTAATAAGAAAATTTAGTATCTATGTGTGTTGCCAGCTTTAGGTACCTATACAATGTCCCGATTTTCCCTATCCTACTTATATTATAAATGTGAAAGTTTGAATGTATGTAGGGCCATCCATACATACATCCAAATTTCAGCCATATCGGTTTAGTGTGGCGTGATTGAGTAACAAACATATGGATGTTTGTTACTCAATACGCCACACTAAACCGATATGGCTGAAATTTGGCACGGAGATAGGTTTTTTTTAGTAATGTCCTCTGACATACCGTAACGGCGGGTTACTTTGGCTACTTTTTCAATTTTTTTTTAATTTTTGTTGAAACAAAATAAAGTCGTGATGGAAGAAATGAATATTATGAGAAAAGAAAAGAAAGATGATGGATACTAGAATATAATATATGTCGGCGATGATTAAAGTGTATTCAGTTAGATAGTGTCGGTTACTGTTCTGAATCATCCTGAAGTTTCGTTCGAATGTCCAACAACCAGTCGAGAACTGTTGGCGATCTTAAGAATTATTTTATTTACAAAGTTCTTAATTTTTAAAGCCATTTTTAAATAGCTAGAGGCAGACTTTTAATGTTTTTTTTAAATAATTATTAACTTAAACTATGAAGAGTTGCAGTTTTATACGACTGCCTGAAAAAAGGAATATACTGTTAATTTCATTAATGATGATTTTGATGACTAAATATACAATTTTTGTTGCTTTTAATTCAATAGCATTACTCGATCGAAGGAAAATTTTAACTGTTCATTACAAATTATTTTGTGTAACATTCTTACTAGTAACGAAAAAAAATTTTCCTTTGTGTTACATACATCTTTTTTCAAAGTGACTCACATATGCTAAATTTCTATTCGGCATTTCAATATTTTTTTTAAGGAGCAAATAATTATCTAGTGAATTGGTCCTATGAAAGTACATTAAAAAACTTTAGTATAAAAAAAAATATTTTTAAAAAACCGACTTACGTGTACAAACTAAAATTATTTTATACTTTTAAGTGGTGGTTGAAGTTAATATTGTGTGCAATAAAGAATAATAAATTCTTTATTGCACACAATATTAAGATATATGTAAAAAATAGAAGCTTACCCTAATAGGTATGTCTCTCCCAGACAACCTTATATGTGTAGGTATGTTATTTAAAAAATAAAACAGTTCAGCATCTGTTTTGTCGTTTTATTTAAAAATCCTGGGAAGAATTTTCCATCTAATTTGGGGTACTAGGGGAGTGCAGTTATTGTGGCAACATTAAACTCGAACTTGTCATGTGACGTCATCGTTACGTCATGTTATCTCTGTTTCAGTCGCGGTTACACAGTATCTTGGTCTATTGCCTTCTCTGTCTACGATTTGAACCCAAAATCGGTAGGTATTTGACAAAAAAATACAATATTCAATCAAATTCGTTTATTTATTAAAAAAAAAACTTACAGACTAATTTATAATAATCATACTTAAGTATAATTATTTTTTATACCAATATTCTTTGGCCATCTTCGAATTAATTTCAAAATCATAACAATTAGCAGTATTAAAGAGTCGTTTTGCTTGTAATACTCGTAGACCATAGAATCAATCACGATTCAGTAGACAGCCTATTTCGCTATTTTGTTTTCAAAAGATTAATATTATATGCGTTCAACGTTAGCGGATGAATGGGGAAGTGATAAAATATTAAAGATGAAATTAGACAACAAAGGGAACATTTGAGTTTCGTCGCCACGCTTTAGTAAACTTACTTCATCCCAAAATAGTTCTACATCATCTGGAAATATTTTGATTTGTTCACAATTTCTTAAAATGCGCCACTCTGTATCAATTTCCTGGAAATCATTGCTCTGAACAATATTGGGAAAGAGCCTACTCATAAGAACTATTGAAAAGTGTAAAATCGGTAGAAAAATCGGGAGAATTTCCATGTATACTCTGAAATCGTAGAAAAATCGTTTTATTTCGGTATTTCGGTAGAACAGAGCTCATATCGGTAGAAATACCGAAAAATCGGTAGGTTCGAGACCACTGATCGAAGCCCGTTGAAGCCACAGCACAGAGCCCCAGCCTACGGCCCCAGCACAGTTTCGACAGAATTCAGAGTATTTAATTACTACGTCTTTGTGACTTGTTTTGAGCAGTTCCGCTCTTATTTATTCAGTTTGTCTGTGGTTTCGCTTTCGTGTGTCTCAATTATCTAGTGACTATCTACCACTTTTTATTGCTCATTGCTCAATCTAAATAATCTTATTGAAAATTAGAAGTCGTTTATTTTTGAAAGGTATGTAATAATTAATATAGATCATTATAACATTGATGTGTTTTAGAAAATAAAAGCATCACATCACAACGATTTTGATGAGTCGTCGCTTGTCATAGCCGCATGGCCGCCTTTTGCTACCAACTTTATTACACTTTACTGTAATTTTTGTCGTATCTTGTGAGTTTCCGAAGTTTCAAGGCTCTTGTTCAGATAATTTATGGTTTGCCATTAATTATACCTAAGTAATAGATGTATTTATCTCCCTCCGGTGCATTTTGCTCCGACCTATTTTTAGAATTTGCTTTCTTTTTTGTGCGACATGGGCGATGGTTTAGGTTTGGTAAAAGCCGGTTCATGCATATTCGGATTCGGTCGTAAATCTATCATTTACGTATTATTTTAAGGAAAATATTCGAAGATGGCAGTAAACGTCTATTCAACAAATGTGACATCGGAGAATCTTTCGAGGCACGAAATGTTGTCTTGGGTTAACGACTGCCTGCAATCCAACTTTGCGAAGATCGAAGAGCTCTGCACTGGAGCCGCTTACTGCCAGTTCATGGATATGCTGTTTCCGGGTAGCGTGCCGATAAAGCGAGTAAAGTTCAAAACAAATCTGGAGCATGAGTATATTCAAAATTTCAAAATACTACAAGCTGGTTTCAAAAAAATGTCTGTTGATAAGGTAAGCCCAAAATTGATAAAACTATAGTTATCCGGTACTCGCGTAGGGAGATGGGAGTGGGGGGAGAGTTAGCCTATGTTGTATAGACTTTAAATAAAAAAATAAAAAAAATGTACTTTGCTAGTGATGACTTACAGATCTGAGTCATGGTCGCTAACTATAGGTCTTATAAGAAGGCGACAGTCAATAGAAAGAGTTATGCTGGGAAAATCTGCAGGATCAAATTAAACATGAGGGCAACTAAAGGAGAACCAGCATTACCAACATAGCTTATTTGCTATGTTGGTTATGCTGGTTCAAAATTGCAAAGCCGGCTTGAACCATGGCTTGACGGACCAATGGGCATCCAATGGTTGCCAGTTTGATTTTTCTAGCATATAATTATTATTTTACTGAGTATTGTGCTGATAGTGTTATTACTGAGATGCCCATGTTTATTATTAAAATGTTAAATTCCAAAGTCAATGATATAAAAAGCAGATGGAGTTTACTTGATAAAAATACTATGTACTGCCCCATCTAATTCAGTAACATTATAATATGTATTTTGCAATTATAATTATTTACAGTTATTACACTGTAGAGTTTTAAGGATAAAATCAGTGTTTATTGTGTTATTATTAAAACATTTTCAGCATCAACTGTAATTTTGTAGGTAATACCTGTGGACAAGCTGATAAAGGGGAGGTTTCAAGATAATTTTGAGTTTTTGCAGTGGTTTAAAAAGTTTTTTGATGCCAATTATGATGGGAGGGAGTATAATGCTTTCGAGGCTCGCGGCGGCATAATGATCGGGTCGGGCGCGTGTGACAGCGGCGTGCCGTTGTGCGCGGCTGTCGCGGCCCCGCCGTCGCGCCCGCGCCGCGCCGCGCCGCTCCACCACTCGGGCAGTACGCAATCCCTCCTAACCAAGCTCCACGCACATAGACATGTTAAGCATGACCGTTGACCGGACCATCACATTTTCATTACCTATGTATTCTTTCAATGGAAGCTACACAAAAGGCATTTTCAACTGTCAATTGATTTGATTTTTCTGTACACCAATTACTTTGTCTGTGTGTGAGTGTGTATATATGAGTGTTGAATATGGAACATTAATCTAAATATTTATTATTGTGATGTACTCAAATTTTGAGGAGATTGTTTGACCAAATTGCTACAAATTCAATCTGAATCACAGTTGTTTCATTGCCTTCTGTGCAGGTTGTATTGGGGCAGATTTCACACTTCATTATAAGGTTTCATTGTACTTGAACTGGTCAGCACTAACGGTCTAGGTGCCATGTCATGTCTCAACTTCCCTGAGCAGGTAGCCCGCATCCCGTTTCCTTTCTTTTTTTTTACTTTCCAATTTTTTCTTTTGTAGATAGTACCCATTGACAGGCTGGTGAAGGGTCGGTTCCAAGATAACTTTGAGTTCTTGCAATGGTTCAAGAAGTTTTTCGACGCCAACTACGGCGGTACGGAGTACGACGCGGTGGCGGCTCGTGAGGGGCTGCCCATGGGGCACGGCGCTGCGGGCTCCCACTCGAGGGCCTCGGCGCACGCCGTTAGGAAGCCGTCGGTGCCCGTCGCTAAAGTCGCTGCCAGACCCCAAGCCAGTACTATTCGCTTTCCTTATTAGTTCCTCTTGGTTTCGATTATTTTGTCACTGAACATTCTTATTATTTTCGAATTGCTTTTTAATATAAAACATTGCGTTTTTCCTATAAATAATGCCTACTAAAACCGATATTAATATCCATATTAATTTAACAATATATAAAACAATATGCTGGGCTCTAAGATTGTATTTACGCATTGAATTTGCCATAACAAATTGTGGCAGTTTTTTCCAATGCCATGTCAAGAATGTGGTACTGTAGTTTGATCCTATCCATTTGCCTAACAAAAATACCTTTAATTCAAATAAGAGTTACCATGACTTGTTCAGCTAAACTAGAGCAAGTTTGGTGTCCATTTTCCTTCTGGCAAAGTCTTGCCACCAATAATCTCTCCTTTGCCATTGTCGACCAGATTTTGATTTGACTACTGGTTGTCCTCTTTATGTTTACCTATTCTATCTTGCCTGTTTTACCTTTTGCTCCACTGCCCTAATCATAGCCTGTCCATTTCCATTTTAAAGTTATTATTGTTGCATCTTCCACTTTTGGTGTATACCTAATACACAGCCTTGTTTTTCTATTCCTGATTTTTGTGGTCGACATACTGCCTTTATTTGTAATAGTTACTAAAAATACTACAAATAACAATCTAACAATATTTACTATACATATAATAATATACACTGGACAGCAAATAAACCGAGCCACCCGCTACCTTGGCACTCTGATTCGATTTTCTCAAAAAATATAAAACTTACAACTATCAAAGTTATACCTACAGAAAGTGCGTTTCTTGATGATGAAAATGAATGGAAACTCATTAGGATTACTCAATTAATTAAGTGTTTATTAAGGATTTTACAAAGAAGAGTCGTTTTCCTGACGTGTTAATCGTTAGTAATCGTAAAATGAAAAGTAAAATAAAGTCAGAAACAAAGAAAAATTTAAAGAAAAAGCTTTTGGTCAGTATTCAGTATTTCCTCCCCTTGCTTGGATAACTGCCAGCATCCTCGTATTCATCGACCTGACGAGCCTGACGAGGAAATCTTGAGGGATTGCATTCCACTCTTCTTCAATTGCGATTCCGGGCTCTGGAAGCCTTATTGGAGCAGGTACCCGGGCTCGAACCCGATGTTTCAGCTCATCCCATAAGTGTTCTATCGGATTCAAGTCCAGGCTTGGATCTGGCTATTCCATTGTACGAATGCCGACGTCGCGTAGATACTGGGCCACCACATGAGCAACATGGGACCGTGCATTATCATGCATCAACTGTATATTCTGCTCGATATATTCTGCGTAAGGTACCACATGGTCTGCCAGGATTTCAGTTATGTAGCGATAAGAAGTCAATCCACGTGTACGGCCCGTCGGTTCGATGAAAACTAACGCTGTACATGCGGTTAGCGAGATGCCGGCCCAAACCGTACAGATCTTCCTCCATAAGCGTGAGCGTCAACCTCCAGGGTGAGTCTACATGGAAGTGATCGACGTCAGAGAGTATATCGTCGCTCTGGAGAACGTTATTCTCAGTGTTGCATCAGCAAACTGTTGCTTATGGAGGAGGATCTGTACGGTTTGGGCCGGCATCTCGCTAACCGCATGTACAGCGTTAGTTTTCATCGAACCGACGGGCCGTACACGTGGATTGACTTCTTATCGCTACATAACTGAAATCCTGGCAGACCATGTGGTACCTTACGCAGAATATATCGAGCAGAATATACAGTTGATGCATGATAATGCACGGTCCCATGTTGCTCATGTGGTGGCCCAGTATCTACGCGACGTCGGCATTCGTACAATGGAATAGCCAGATCCAAGCCTGGACTTGAATCCGATAGAACACTTATGGGATGAGCTGAAACATCGGGTTCGAGCCCGGGTACCTGCTCCAATAAGGCTTCCAGAGCCCGGAATCGCAATTGAAGAAGAGTGGAATGCAATCCCTCAAGATTTCCTCGTCAGGCTCGTCAGGTCGATGAATACGAGGATGCTGGCAGTTATCCAAGCAAGGGGAGGAAATACTGAATACTGACCAAAAGCTTTTTCTTTAAATTTTTCTTTGTTTCTGACTTTATTTTACTTTTCATTTTACGATTACTAACGATTAACACGTCAGGAAAACGACTCTTCTTTGTAAAATCCTTAATAAACACTTAATTAATTGAGTAATCCTAATGAGTTTCCATTCATTTTCATCATCAAGAAACGCACTTTCTGTAGGTATAACTTTGATAGTTGTAAGTTTTATATTTTTTGAGAAAATCGAATCAGAGTGCCAAGGTAGCGGGTGGCTCGGTTTATTTGCTGTCCAGTGTATTTATGTATGTGGAATTCAAAAATCAGATTATATCATCTTTCTTAGTCCACAATCATTAATTTTATGTATTGTTGTTGTGAGTGTTATCATCATTATTTGTTTTTATGGGCTTATTTATTTATGTTGATGTTTTGAATACTTTCTATGTTTGCTTATTAAGAATGATAATAATAAATAATGAGGAGTGTCTGTTCAGAAGGGCTTATTTGACATATTGTAAAAAAAATTTTTTTGGTGACATCTATTGTAGTACGTTGATTACTACGATTTCTCCAAATAAAAACAGGCTCAAAGGATTCATTCCGATATTAATGCTTCAAAACTTGGCAATTCGAAATAATAATAAAAAAAAGCAGACAAACTGATAAGTTTCTTATCGTTTTTCTAAAGTTAGCTTATGATGCATGAAGGCTTTATGAAGGGACACTCCTTTATTTATCTTAGTAGAAATGAACGATATTAGCTCTAAAGATTATAAGATAATCACAAGTATTTTGCTAAATTCTTTCTTTTCTATTAAACAAATATTTCTCGCTTATATACAGAGTGTAAGGGTTAACGAAAACTTTATGAATAGGTTACATAATACAATCTATACAAATATAATAAAGCGGAAGAGTTTGTTTGTTTGAACGCGCTAATCTCTGGAACTAACCGTCGGATTTGAAAAATTCTTTTTGCATTTGTTAACCTAATTCTTGAGGAAGGTTATAGTCTATTTAACATCACGGTACGACCCGTAGAAGCCGAACAAAATGAGAGAAAGTGAGAAAAACGCTAAGCGAAAACGAATTATTAAAAGGGAAATGAGAGGCGGTGGCCGAGAGCGGTCAACCGACGAGAGCCGAACCGAAGGCTACTTTTCATTCTGGACAATCAAAGATTTTTAGATACACGTAGGATTGTTAAAAACTAGATCTAAGCGGACGAAGTCGCGGGCACCAGCTAGTGAAATTATGAATACCATGAAATGATGGGTTACTTATATTGTAATCTTTGTGCATGCAATGCAACACCCCCTATAATTGGCCCTATTAGCTAGTTTGATGCATTAATCAATGAAGTGCCTAAGTCAATAAATAATATCTTGCAGTTGTCAAGGCCATCAACACGACAGCGCCGCCCCCCGTCAGCATGGTCAGAACAAATCAAAGCCCGAAAGGAGACTCAAAAATTATTGAAGAGTTGAATCATCAGGTAAGACAAGCTTTATTAAAAAAAATTCAAAAACACGACTGCCCCCAACCAAAAACGAACTAAAAAGTTCGTTTTTGGTTCCACATCCCTTTGGAATCTTGTTCACATTTTAAAATGGCATTTTTTTGTGAATGACTGGATGTTGAACTATAGTGTTATAAATTTTTGGAAGCTACTCATCATTTTTTAGATGATGATTATATACTTAATCTTTTTTTCGATTTTTTTTTCAACTTAGTCTAATTTTACTAGCCTATGTCACCCGCAATAAGCCGAGGATTCTAACGGTACCCTATTCATCAAAATCGGTTCAGACGTATAGAAGTTATGGTGGAATATAGAAACTCACATACACACATGAATCCCGAAAACAATATACTCCTTTTTTCAGGCAGTCGTATAAAAAAACAATTATAGGCAAGGAGCCAGTGACACTAAAATTGTACTTACATGGATTTTCAAATTATGTGTTATATAAGAAGTATAGGTAAATTAGCTCCCTTATTCAGATCACTTGTCAGCCATGCAACCGCGATGGTGCAAAATTTAAAAAAGGGCAAATGCTTTCTAGGTCAAGTTAAACAGCAATTACGATTACTTATATCAAGTATCCTTGCCATATACCTACTGTGCCATTCTATCTTACTCCACATCAATGATTACAATTAGAAGTAGATGTTATTCAATCGAATTTATTTTCAAAATAATCCTGACAGTAGGTAGTAGGTATTCTAGAGGTTGTGCCAATGGTGGCAGACGAAAATATCGCACAATGCATACTGAGAGATAAAAACGTGTATCTTCAGTCCATTTATAGTATATTTCGCATAACTTCATCTTTTTTACATAAATGCCGCCTTTTTTATGAATTACTAGCGACCCGCCCGATTTCGCACGGGTAACATTCATTTTAGGCAAAAAACCAAAAAAGAAACAGTCCGATCTCTACCAAACTTCACAAGATCGCCCGCTGGGGTAATCTGTAGATTGCCTAAAAATTTCATCAAAATCGATCCAGCCGATTTGTATTTCATAGGGAACATCGTCACACGTCGATTTTTATATAAAATACTAGCTGGTGCTCACGACTTCGTTCGCGTGGAATTAGTTTTCAAGATCCCGCGGGAACTACAATTTTTTTTTGGGATAAAAAGTAGCCTATGTTTTAATCCAAGGTATAATCTATCTTCACTTTAAATTTCAGCCAAATCGGTCCAGTAGTTTTTGAGTTTATTCATTACAAACATACACACAAAAATACAAATCTTTCCTCTTTATAATAGTAGTGTAGATAGATTTGTAGATATAATTCATTCATGTTTAGTATTTAGTACTGTACATGACAGGTAAATGAAAAATCGAAATAGGTGCGTGTTCTATTCTAAACTTATTTTCCACAGCTTAACGAGTCAAGAGCAACGATCGATGGACTGGAAAAAGAAAGGGATTTCTATTTCGGGAAGCTGCGGGACATCGAAGTGATCTGTCAGGAGATGGAAGACGAACAGAGCGCGCCTCTAGTTCAAAAAGTTCTGGACATCTTGTATGCGACTGAGGTAAATACAGTGAGTCATTTTTAACTAACTTCGTAAATGTTCATTTTAGGGTTCCTATACCCAAAAGGTGCCAACAAGTATAAAACTAATACCTACCTTTCCTACCTACCTTTCGAACGATAAGTTTCAAGTCTCACCTTCGCGTTCAGAGTTTTTTTGAAGATTTGACTAGATGTTAAATGACTGTTGGAAAAGAGCCCAATACTGCCCTCGTAATTGAAAACACAGTTAAATAGAAGTTACCTTTAAGTCACTGTGTTTTCAATTACGAGGGTAGAATACGTAATCGCTGATTACACAAACTTTTAGTATCCATTACCATAGAGCCATTTTTACATGTTAATTGAGGGTAGTTGAAAGAACGAAGCCGTGAGGGAAGGCGAGGGGCCTTCCCTCACGGCTGATAGCAGGCATGCCCCACTCCTAGTCTACTTATTTAGTTCGGAACTTGAACTTTTCATCACACTGGTTTGACATTTTGAAGGGTAGGATGCTAATCTTTTCGGACGAATCCTTCGCAGAATTGAGTCGAGTCTTCCAAGTTGTTTTTTTTTTTTTTTTTTTTTTTTTTTTTTTTTTTTTTTTTTTTTTTTTTTTTTTTTTTTTTTCATTTATTTGTTGCATAAGCTGTGTACAATATAATAACGTAGTTACGACTCTACATAACACTACATAATATGTCGGGTTTACTTGTTTTCAGGACGGATTCGCGGCTCCCGAGGAAGTGGACGGGGAGGCCCACCAACCGGATGAAGATGAATATTGAAAGGTGTAAGTGTAAATAATGTACGGCATCATAGTGCTCCTTGTATATTATAAACTCGAAATTATATTGCTTAAATCATCGATAGCATCAGATGCTTAGTATTTCACAGCCAGTGAGTTGTATTGGGGTATGTATATAAAATGTATTCTATTCACTATTCTCTAGTGTGCGTGAGGCTTTGTGATTTTGTAAGCATATCTAAGTGTATATCATCTAGTTGTAATCTATTTTTCCTTAGCTGTCTTAAAAGGTAAACATGTGATTTTGCGCAGAAAAGCGTAACCATAGCGCATAGGATAGCCTTACGGTACGATGGCGTAAAGAAACAGATTTGGGGTATGGGTTGAATGTACACTGCCATACCCCTTCCAAGTTAGCCTGCTACCATCTTAGACTGCATCGTCACCTACCATCAGAATAGATCGCCGTCAAGAGCCATCTTGTCATCCAATAAAAAAAAATAGGATGTTGTTATTGCACTTATACAATGAAATCATGTTATAGTTCTTTCAACTCACAAGGGCGCGTGAGTTTTACTTGTGGTTACGTCGTGTACAGGCACATTGCGTAAGTATGCGTGCCTGCCCGGAGCCTAGGTGGGAGCGGTCAAGTGCGAGCAAGCTCTCGCTCACACTTATACAGATACGATACACACACAACCATGAGCCACGCGCCGTCGTGAATTGTGAGAACTATACAAGTGAAAAACTTAAGAACGCCCTAAGCGCACAGCTACGTTCGTTAGCTACGCGTTTCTCCGAAATGTGTACTGCGATTTCTTTACCTTTTAAAAATAGTTACAGAACAATAGAGATAATACGTATGAATACAGCACGAAAACTGGATTAACTGGTCAGCTTTACGTACACTATGTCGGCATATAGTAAATAAATAGCTATCAGGGCGTAAACTAAGAGACAGAGGAAAATTTTCTCAGACCTCCAGACCGGCTGATCGGCGGTCTTATATTGAAAGCTAAGTGTCTGCACACACTTAGTTTCCACCTCGTATAAACACAACTTCGCGCACACTTAAAAGTTATAACAATTTTGATCCATTCATATGAGTACGTTAATTAATAGCAGAAGGGTCATGTCTGTCTTGAGTAAAAAATTAAGATTTTAAAATAATATGGGTCCGAATTAGGGAATGCAAATCTCGCGAGATTGGGGCTCAAGCGAGATCTCGCGAGATTGTATTTACAATCTCGCGAGATCTCGCCAATTTCGAGATCTCGCGAGATTGGCAGTTTTGTGTGTTTTTTTTTGCAAATAATCACAATATTTGAATAAATTAGAAAAAAAAAAATAAAAATTATAAGTATTATAAGATAACATTTATTTTCACGACTTTTTCAATAGACTTTTATGAATCAAATTGTCTATAATTTTTTAATAAACTTCTAAGTAGTAAACTTTGACGTACCTACGTATCAATCAAATCACTGTGGAAGCACTGTACTGCCCTCGTAATTGAAAACAAAGTAAGTTAAATAGAAGTTACCTTTAAGTTACTGTGTTTTCAATTACGAGGGCAGTGTATACATAGCACAGTTTGGTTACCTATTGTAAAAAATTTTATTTTTTATTTTTTGAAAAGCAACTGCTGAGTTTCTTGCCGGTTCTTCTCAGCAGAATCTGCATTCTGAACCTGTGGTAGATTTATGACGTGTCATAAGAGCTACAAGTTGGCCTACATGAAATAAATAAATTTTGAATTTGAAATAACAAATGAAAAAAACAACCAGTCTTCTCTTCTAATATCAAACGCAAATCTTTTAGTAATTTAAAAATTAATTCGCGCACCAAACGAAACCGACAGGTCGCAACTACGTCAGTGTCAGTCCGCGCTTCAAATAAGACTTTTTATGCTGGAGTGCAATCTCGTTAATCTCGCGAGATCTCGCCCTTTTTTCGGCCGAGATCAATCTCGCTAAAAAAGGCCGAGATCTCGCGAAAACGAGATCTCGCGAGATCGAGATTGCATTCCCTAGTCCGAATGGTTATCGATTAGCGGCTCAGTCGGCCGCGGCCAACCGGGTCGTTAAAAATGTTGCCGTTTTCTCCATTTTTGACATATCTAGTGGCTATAGAAAACAAATGGAGACGGTCCAGAATTGTATGGAGTGTGGGTCTGGTCTTTGTACTGGTAATAAAATAAAATATTAAACCATTTTTGATTGATCAAATCCATGAACTCATCTTTATTTCAGTGGTAATATTATTTATTTTCTCCACGTGACGCAACATAGCTGTCAAAATATCATGAGGTCCAATGACCTGCGGATCCGCAAATCTTGAATTCCGTGAATGAAAGTCGAGTCAAACAAGTAGCAAAAGATCGAAAATAAAAACGCCATATTGCCAGAGAAAATCCACAAGAAATGCATTCACGAGTTCACAACATCACGACAAAGGTCGGAAATCGGAATAAGTAAACAAAAAATATCACGTGACACGCCCCTTATCAAATAACTCAGAAATGACATTTGACATAGAACCGCGTCTACTGCCTTCTCTATGGCTGAAAGGTCTTGTAAATGTTGTGAGCAGTACCGAAAAACTTGAAATTACATTTTTACTTTAGCAATTTATTTATTATGATTTTGTTATTGATTTTATTTTTATTGATTTCCTTCTATTCTTCGCTTTTCGCGGTACAAGGTACAAGAGTAAACCCAAAGTAGACCGTCTCCTTTGCTAACTAGGAACTGTCAAACCCTCATTTCGTCACACAAAATACGAGTTGACAGTTCTTAGTAACTTTCGATAGCCACAGACAAAAAAATAGCCCTAACGAGGTCTAGCTCTAGTGTGTACATAGTCTTACGCACATGTTGTTTCTGCGCTTTCAAACTGAAAAAGAAATATATCTAAATATATTTCCTATGCATTTTTTACTTGAGCAGACTTGGCCCAAAATGTTTTTAAAAAGTTCCTAGCGTTATTATATAAATTGGATTTATCACAATTATTTATATCACTATTATATTAAAAGTTACACCTGGCTGTGTCATACGTAAGTGCATTCCTATACCTACTTACTGTGTTATTGATTTTCTGCCCATTGTTTGTTTAGTAGCAACATTTCTTTGGAATAACTAAATATAAACGCAGTTTAATATTAACCAAGATTGGAATCTAACGGTAAAACAATTGTAATAAGATGGGTTATTGTTTTTTTATCGAGAATTCAAACTACCGTTACTCCACCCTTATTCGTATTATCGTTTTTATTATTGTCGAAGTAACTTCATTGTAAATGAGAGGTCCATGTTTTCTCTATCCATTTATTAATGATTTTTTGTTATCATTTGTCATTTTTCAAAACACAAAAAAGATTGTTTGGCCATTACGTTCCATTCTCTTTATTTCAATGATGTGACAAATATTCATATTGAAGATTCTCTACAGTTCCAACATCTATTACTTTATTAACATCACTTCACTAAATACCAATTTTTTTTTATCCAAATAGACAAATGTTAATTAATGAATTTAATTGACTAAAATTTTTTTCCTTGATATTTGTTTTATAATCTTTATTAATTCGAATGGAGAACTTTAAAAAATATCTCTTAACTTTATCAATCTTGGTCAGATTCATTTTGGTCACAATCAAAAAATCATTGAAAGTTATATAACTTTATTATGGCGGATAGGGTTTTAATGTGCAATGGTGCAAAAGCGTGCTTTGTCTACAAACCGGCGAAAATTATTGGGCTACTGAAGCCACAGGCATCAGTACCATAAACGTGCATTTAATAGGTTGTTGTAAAGGTAGGTTGTATTGATCCAGTGGCTGTCGACAGTGAACCCTGTCACCAGGTAATAAATTGTTGTTTACATGTAATACAACATTTCCATCCAGCATTGGCAGACAAGCAAATCTGTCAGTGTCAACACAATCTCTAAACTAAATTTTAATTTGACAGGTCTAAATCTCGTGCTATCTTTTTCATAATGGTCCATATGGAAAAGGATAGCAATAGATTTAGACCCACTGGCCTCTGAATGTATGATGACCACTGGACAGGTTGCTGTCATATTTTTTTTTATTTGGTTGACGCCATTTTGGCTCTGTAATCAGTTGCGAGTGTCCAAAAAACTAAAATGAGTAGTTGACTACTGATGACCCTTCCTGCATCCTTATGGCGGGTCTCCACCAAAGAAAAGTTGCTAACTTTTGTGTTGCCAACACGTGTTGGTGACAAAAGTTGACAACTTTTCTTGGTGGAGACAACCTGTTTCCAACATTTGTCGGAAACAAATGTCGGGAACCGTGTTTCCGTTTTTGGCGGTAAACATCAAAGAAAGCGTGTTGCCAACATTCATGCGCTCGGTGGATACGCTTGTTGTAAACATTTAGTTGAAACAGAAACATGTCTGACTCTGGACGTATTAATGTCACTGAGGGAGACAGCTAGTTGTGGACTAAAAATGTTTCTCAAATTGTTGGCGACTTTTTCATTTCAGTGGAGACACAAGTGAAACAAAAGTTTCTAACTTTTAGTAGAGTTCCTAAATGTTGCAAACACAGAAGTTGCCAACAATTCCGGTGGAGAGCCGCCATTATATTGTTTGTTCCCGAGACATTCGTACGTCAAATGTGACCCTTCAAATTGATCCATAATTTAAGCTGTCATTTGTATAGGGACAGCATTCCAGTTAATTATAGTTTAAATACAGAGGTATTTAGACCTGTCAATTTAGTTTAAGAGATTATGTGCCACAGAAGAAGCCACAAAAAGTTTCTAAGCCTCAAACGTGCTAGTGTCGCTGTCGAAAGTCATTGGATCATTATAAGCCTGCATAAATGGAGACTGTTATTTGTTTGTGTTATTGTATCAACGGGAAATTCATATTGGGTCTTAAAAATACTAGATTGATGTAACGGATATATGTATTAGTTTGCAATCAATAATATTTACTAGATATGCTTTTAGTTGCTATAAAGTGTCCGTGAAAAATAAGTTTTCGCTGTCACCCAAGTTGCGAACCTATTTCCAGTGAAAACCAAAGCGATCAGAATGCTTTTCAGAGTTGTAAAAATATGTTAATAAAATTTAATTAGGTTGCATAATCTTGTAAATTAATTGATAGAACATTCAAAATTAAGATAATACATATAGTCGCGCAAATGAGCTGAATATTATTTTCTTTATTTATACATTTTGTAATAGCCTCTACGCGATTTCTTTGTAATTAGGTATGCAGGTACGTAGGTACTTTATTTATTACTTGCATGATTATTTTTTTAAATAATGTGAACAATATGTGTCATGTTCGTGAATAACTAAAACAAGTATTCGTTACATTAAATATATAAAAAATGGCAATTAATTAGATCTGAAATCATTTTGAATTTTCGGCGCCATTTTTAAAATTAATTCTAAATTAATAAATTATAATCATTGCGGACCATACATAACATGACCGCATATAAGCTTTTAATCGAATAGTAATTTATGGTTTTATGCACTAATAGTAACTGTAACTGATACTAGTTAATAAACTATCTATGAAAATAATAATATGATATTTAGTTAATATTAGAATTTCTTAGCGCACTTGTTGCGTTACTAAGTATTAACAACTTGAAGGCGGAAAAAGATGTTATCTGCTGGTTAGATTTATTTACTTTAAGCATTCATAAATTGCCTTAACTGCAATATATTAAAGCCGGATTTCAGATTGTGTAAGTTTTATTTAAATAAATAAATAATATTATATGTCTTTTATTTATTAAAATTGTCCTAGAGTTCGTATTTACCTCGTACTCACACAGCAAGTATATATTTTGTGAACGGGTGCCACCAACGAGAATGGGTCTGCTTTGACTGCCCATCTTGACATGCGTTGGATTGTGTACCTACGTATGCATTTTTGAAGCTTCACTGTGGAAGCACTACATAGCATAGCTTTGTCGCCTATTGTAAAAAATTTTTTTTTTTTTTTGAAAAGAGCAACTGCCGAGTTTCTTACCGACCCTTCTCAGCAGAATCTGCATTCCGAACCGGTGGTAGGTTTATGACGTGTCATAAGAGCTACAAGAAATAAATTTTGAATTTGAATATTTGACACAGTAAGTATATTTTTAAGCTATTCTTTATCAAGCAAACTTTGAAGTGTTTGTCAACGTTTATTTAAGTAAAAAAATAATAATTATTAATACGCACGAAGGAAAAATAAGAGTACCTTGCCATTTCGGTGAAGGGACTTAAAAAAAATACGATTTCTTATTTAAAATTTTAATTCTTAATTTTTGTAAAATTAACCCATAATTATTATATTATTTTCTAGAATTTAAACACAATAAAATAAAATGCTTTTTGTGCTTATTCGGTTGTACACAAAAATCCTAATATAAATTGAAATGTCTTAGGTTGAAATCTATAGACAGCACTTGTGTCTAGTTTTAACTCTATCCTAAGTCCGAGCTAAGTTAGGGCACACTCTATAGATCAGCATAAAAGCTACACACCACAGTAGGTGTACCTAAACCACACTATTTTTAGTCCGTCAACCTAGTTTTTCTGTTGTAGGGTGGTGCGTCAATAATGCCAGGTCATTATAAAGTAACTTATTTTGCTACCATTCTATACCGAAAAACTAGTTTAGAGATAGCATACACCAGAATTGACACACTAATTAAAATTAAATAAAATTAAACTATATAAATCTACATAATCCATTCAATGATGCAGTACCTATTCGTAATTTATTTATATATTATATAATAAGTAATACTTCCACATTATTCCACTTTAAATGTTCAACAGCATAAAACAATGTTTTAAAATGGACTGGTAATGTTCCTGATACGAACCACCAAAATTTGGAATGCAAGTGGCATCCATTTTTCCAACAACTATAACTTGAATATCTTCAAAATTCAAATTAATTCAATTCAAATTGACTTCGCCAAGTTCTGTAGATAATCCCCCCCCCCCCCCCCCCCAATGAATAATTTGCTAAAAGAATTCCATAAATTCATCCAAACATTAAATTGAGACTGCAGCAATTATTGATGCACCTTTCTGCCAGCAACCATTCTTCATCTACCTATTCATATTTCAAACATTTATATTAAGTTGTCAAATATATATAGGTACCTAATATTTTCCACATACTTTAATGATATTCTCTCACACTAACACAATTTAACTGGCAAACTTTGTGTGCTAGGTGCGTTGGTCAAACTGCAACATAATATAATGACTCTTGGTCATTATGATTTCCTTAAAAGGCCCGTTTAAATCTTTTCTTGTATTCACCTTTTTTTATTGCCATTTAGTTGAGATTTTTTTTCTGCTTTCTGCTTAAGTCTTAAACTTTCCCTAGATGTGTTCCCTGCTTTCCTTGACTTGGTATGGTTCAAAGTAAGAGATGAGTCGTTCATAGATCTGTTTTTTCTTTGCCTGAGACTTTCTCTTGATATATTAAATATTGTTTGAGATTGTTCCCTATTCTTTGTAGATGTTTTAAGTATATAACTCTTTTGGGGTTTCGCTTTGTTGTTTTGATCTTTAGACAAGGAGTTAATAGTGTTATTTGATAATTTATTTGTAACACTTTTAGTACTCTTTAAGATTTTCATGTCTGTTTTCATAGTTACTTCTTTTTTTTTCTGAGTTCCTTTATTCTGAATATTATCATTATTATTTTCTTTATTTTCATTAAATTTATCATGCATTTTGCCTTTTGAACTTTGAGTGTTTTCAGTTCCATTGCCTTTGTTGACGTTTGGGTTGCGTTTATTCTGTGTGGATATTATAATGCCTCTTGTATTAGCACCAACACTGTCCCCATTCTTTAAAAATTGTGAACCTCTTGGCACTGAAAAGAAAAAATATTCATTAGATCATTATCATCTGAACTACGGGTCTCCTCTCAGGATGAGAAGAGTTCACGAAATAGTCCATCGGCTGATTGCAGATTTCACACACCTGTGAGAAACTTAATAGGCTCACCCTTCCCGCCCGCAGCGGTTGCGATACAGCTGTATTTCGACACCGCAGGTTATAGTCACGTAGCCGCGGTTGCGGAAAAGGACCGCAAACTAGGCGGTATATGATCGCAAGTTGGGTGGTTATTTACGATCGATCTATGCCAACGGCTACCAAACTCGTGTGTAACCGCGTCCTGCGCGGTTCTACTAACCACGAGTAAACGCCGAGTAAACGCCGTGAAATGTCCTACTGAATTTCAAATACATATCTGCATTCTACAGAGCTGACACTGCTTCGGAATCAGGTAAAAACCGCTCCGTGAGTTCTAAAGCTACCTACTGATATTATTTAATTGCTCAAAACAACACAATTCTGAAAAGTTAGGGGTGCATGTTTGAGATTAGAAATCTTGACCCCTGAAAAGGAGGTTTAAGTCAACCTCCATTATCACCATTTTAGATTACTAAATTTTAAACTAAACAATATTGAAACAATAATTAAATTATAACATCAAATAATAGAAAACATACTTTGATATCTTTGAAATGTCTTTTGTGAAGATATGTTTAAAGCATCTTCTGCATCAGTTTCGAAGTCTGTATCCCAAAAAGATTTTACACAACTTTTTACAGTTCTCTTGTTTATATCTGTAAAAATAATACATTTGTTTTAGATATCTTTGAAAAATAAAAGGAATATAAAGGTTGCTGTGCATTCTCACTCAATATGTTGAACTTACATTGTTTTCCATACTGAACAGTGCTGTTTCCTATTACACCAGATGTTCCTGTTATTTTTTGTAACACTACTTTACATGTTGATGTTGTTGCGATTTGCTCTTTTGGTAAAGCTTTGGCTAATACAGGTGCTACGTCAGGTTCCTTAGTAACTTGTTTTGGTTTTTCTTTGTCCTTTTGTGGAACATCAAATATTTCTTCATCAGTGTAAACATCACTTGTATTATCGTTATTACACATAGATACAGCTAAACTGACATCCCACTTGCCATCTTTTTCAAGGCTACCTTTAGTGGTCTTCTTGTTGTTTGCTACATTTGCATTGTTCACAGTTTGATTATTGATTTGGTCAGGGGGCACAAGTTTATGTATTAAATCCATGTAATTGTTATCAGTGACATCACGGTTTAAACAAGACTGTGATGTAAGCTTTCTTACTTTATTCTTCTGTCTGCAGTCTCTTTGTGACTTTGTTTGAGGACTATTTACCCCTCCATTATCACTACTAATATTATTATCATCAAGTATATCCAGCTTTTGTGTGAATAATTTTCTTTTAATGAAACTAGGTTTCATAGACACATCAGTAGAGTTGTGTGCTGTATCAGTTACAGTGTTGTTATTTAGTGTATCATTAATATGATCCTGAGGTGTTTGTTTCGTTTGCTTCTTATTAGTGCTTAAATTCTCTTCTGAAGCAATAACTTTTTTAGGTATTTCTTTCAATTTTTCTTCTGAAGTAATAACTTTTTTAGGTATTTCTTTCAATTGATTAATCAACGGTTCAACATTGCCAATAAGAGGCTGAGATGATTTGGCAATCAATATTTCTTGTTCTTTGTTTCTTGGAAGTGTACTACATCTATTTATAGGCAATAGAGGTTTCTTAAAGTTAAAGTCTTTAGTTTTAACAGTGATTTTTTTCATGTTTTTTGAAGATGCCCTTTTACTTGGTGATGTTGCTGCTTTTTTTCTCTTACTTTCAGGATAACTGATATTTTCATCTTCAAGAGCTCTTTTCTGATGTAATGTATTGGACTTTGTCAGATTGACTGTACTCGTGCTTTGTGTAAAAATATTATCACTATCAGATTCTGAATTTATATTACTTGTAGTCTCTTTTTGTGGTGCTGCCCTTGATTTTTCTTTATAAGATACTTTATAACTTTGATTCACACTAGACATGTTAAACCTTTGAATTGGGAGAAGTGCAGAAGTATCTTTTGCTAAACGGTCTTTAAGCACTGTTGGTGCACTATGAGTGTCATTGCAATAATCTTGATGTGGTCCAGCTGCTTCAAGGTTTTTATTGTCATGTGCAATATTTCGGTTATTATAAGGCATAAAACTGTGATTAACAGTTCTGCTTTGTTCAGTCAATAAATTCCTAAAAGAGTTTTGTTTTAAGTTTTCTGTACAGTCTTTATATATAGCATTTTCACTCACTTGTTTTGTAAGTCTTTTCAAGTCTATTCTTGGTGGTCTCGCTTGGACTTTTGGTATGTTATGTGTATACAATGCTGATCTAGTTGATCTACAATCATCACTGCTGATTGAAGAGTTACTGCCTTCAGCTCCCGACTCACCATCAGATTTTCTTCTCCATTGTTTTAGAAAAGATTTTAAATTTCTCCTCTTTTCAATTCTTTTCCGATTCATCTTTTTCACATATTTTTTGTAAGCATCCTGTATGATTCGTAGTTCATGTTTATTAAATATGCCATTTTTGAAAGCTAGTGCTATATCTGCAGCATTCACACTTACATTGGAGCCTGGAAAAAAAGTAAAAAAATATATAATTTAATATTGAGATACTTACAGTATTTTACTTTGCTGGGAACACCTGCAACTTACTCTACTACACACTAAGTTTAGTTTTTACCTCCTAAAGTAAAATTTTAGAATATCCTGAATTTTGTGCTAAGTTCAGAAAAAAATAAAATTAAAGAATATAATATGAGTTTTATTTAAATATATTTATATTTTTATTTATAATAAGAAATGTGGTTGAAACAGCAAACTAAAACAACGGTAGGATTACTTGAAAATTTAAAAACACTTTGTAAAAGTTAATTTGAATAAAAAGCTTTTCTATTCTATTATAATGATAATGTTGATTTAACTTACTTATACTTTGAACTGGTGAAGGTGCTCTACGTTTGGCATTGTACACAGAATTGTGAGAGCTCAGAGCACTATGAGAATATGGCTGTTGATATTGCATTCTGGAGTCAGGGAAACTTCTAAGAGACATAGGCGATGTTTCTCTCCTAAAGTGCATGCTCCTTTGATCAAAGCCCATGAATCGGTTTGAAGTCATTATGTTATTGTATGGCTCGTAAGATGTTTTGTTAACATTGCTTACTTGAGAATGGACCTGCGAAGAGACATTCTTGTATAAAAATAATTAGTATTAGTGTAACACAATATGTACTAAACTTTTTGATAATTTCAACAAATTAAACAATAAATTTGTTGACATTTCTTACGAGTCCACACCAAACTAATAAAACTAGAAAATAAGTATTTACAAAGTAGCCAACTTTTTTATTCGATCTAGGTAATACTTTGTACTTAAGATATTTAACTTTGTAAATTAAACTACGTCAAGAGTTTATAATCACAACGAACTCACAATTTTTCCATGGGGATGATAAATAGGTAGCACTAAGTCATCGTCAGTATCAGACATTTTCAGAGTTTTTAAGTTAATTCAATCTTAAATATACAACTTCATTGCACTGTGAATTAACATCTCGAAATGAACACTTTGTATGTATCAGTTTTATTTTAATATACACTATAAACTTTATCAGGAACATGCACGGAGCGTCTTATTTTGATATTTTGAATTTTATCAATAACGTTAGTAACGGCCATCACCACAGATTACTAATAGTCTAAGTCCAAGAGTATATACTACGCTTCATAGTCCAAGATATGTATTACATTACTCTATTGTTAAGAGCACAGCGTGTTGATTCTCTAAAAATGATTGCATCAGTGTAACGGTCGCAATGGCCCCTGATTGGCTGAATTTATGGCGTTCTTGCTGCATCAATGCATTTTAACCATTAGCGGAAGGGTACCAGCCAATCAGAGGTCATTACGATCGATACACTGATGCAAAACCTTCAATTGATAAAATATGCCTAGGTACCGTCGTTGATAGGCATTTTTTATCCATTGAAAGTTTTAATTGGAATGTCATTTACTATTTCATAGTAAACCTCTAATGGATAAAAAATATAGGTATGTCAGTGGCTTTCATTTTTTGATAGGCACTGAGTTAAACGACCCCAGACTCAGACACTTCACACTGGCAACACTGCTTTGCTAAAAAAACAAAGAGTATAAAACTACTGAAAACCGTAGACAGAGAAGGCAATAGACCAAGGTACTGTGTAACCGCGACTGAAATAGAGATAACATGACGTAACGATGACGTCACATGACAAGTTCGAGTTTAATGTTGCCACAATAACTGCACTCCCCTAGTACCCCAAATTAGATGGAAAATTCTTCCCAGGATTTTTAAATAAAACGACAAGACAGATGCTGAACTGTTTTATTTTTTAAATAACATACCTACACATATAAGGTTGTCTGGGAGAGACATACCTATTAGGGTAAGCTTCTATTTTTTATATATATCTTAATATTGTGTGCAATAAAGAATTTATTATTCTTTATTGCACACAATATTAACTTCAACCACCATTTAAAAGTATAAAATAATTTTAGTTTGTACACGTAAGTCGGTTTTTTAAAAATATTTTTTTTTTACTAAAGTTTTTTAATGTAGTTTCATAAGAACAATTCACTAGATAATTATTTGCTCCTTAAAAAAAATATTGAAATGCCGAATAGAAATTTAGCATATGTGAGTCACTTTGAAAAAAGATGTATGTAACACAAAGGAAAATTTTTTTTCGTTACTAGTAAGAATGTTACACAAAATAATTTTTAATGAACAGTTAAAATTTTCCTTCGATCGAGTAATGCTATTGAATTAAAAGCAACAAAAATTGTATATTTAGTCATCAAAATCATCATTAATGAAATTAACAGTATATTCCTTTTTTCAGGCAGTCGTATAAAACTGCAACTCTTCATAGTTTAAGTTAATAATTATTTAAAAAAAACATTAAAAATCTGCCTCGAGCTATTTAAAAATGGCTTTAAAAATTAAGAACTTTGTAAATAAAATAATTCTTAAGATCGCCAACAGTTCTCGACTGGTCGTTGGACATTCGAACGAAACTTCAGGATGATTCAGAACAGTAACCGACACTATCTAACTGAATACACTTTAATCATCGCCGACATATATTATATTCTAGTATCCATCATCTTTCTTTTCTTTTCTCATAATATTCATTTCTTCCATCACGACTTTATTTTGTTTCAACAAAAATTAAAAAAAAAAACGGTGGTGACACACTGACAGATAGACGGACAACGAAGTGATCCTATAAGGGTTCCGAAGTTTTTTTCGGAACCCTAAAATTGAAAAAGTAGCCAAAGTAACCCGCCGTTACGGTATGTCAGAGGACATTACTAAAAAAAACCTATCTCCGTGCCAAATTTCAGCCATATCGGTTTAGTGTGGCGTATTGAGTAACAAACATCCATATGTTTGTTACTCAATCACGCCACACTAAACCGATATGGCTGAAATTTGGATGTATGTATGGATGGCCATACATACATTCAAACTTTCACATTTATAATATAAGTAGGATAGGGAAAATCGGGACATTGTATAGGTACCTAAAGCTGGCAACACACATAGATACTAAATTTTCTTATTAACTGTCAGTTTGTTTTGCACAAAAGTGTGTCGACCTTGAAAAAAACTGGTTACACGATGAGGGACAAAAAATTGGGTAGCTGCGTCTCTGTTTATCACATTAATAACTTTATTTCTGCTCTCTTTTTAGTGTGAGTGAGAAAGAAATCGTCACTGACTCTATGTCTTCTCTCTCTACGCTGAAAACGAAATGAAAAAAAAATTAAACCAAGAGAATCAAAGAGAATATAAACCATTGGTTTTAAATACTCATTACTCTTTGAGATAGGGATGCTCGATATTAGAAAAAAATCGATGTTAACATCGAACCAAAAGTATCGATGTAGTATAAATATCGATTGAGAAACATCGATATGTCTAAAAACATCGATGTTTTCGGTAACAAATAAAACTATTTATTATATTAATTATGAAATGTGTTTATTGTTATCGAAATTACTGAAGTTTTAGAAAAAAATTAACAAACCCAGTATTTTTTGGGCACACTCTGTAAAAAAATTAGCTTCAGTTCCGTTATCATGTCATCTAGTGAGTGAAATATAGTTAAACTTGATAGTCATAGCTAATGACTATTTAACTTGATAGTTGAACCCAGTACAACCGCACATGCACACTCGATGGCACTCTAAAGAATAATTGACGTTTTGATATTTTATTCTTAAAAAATCGATATGTCGATGATATCGAAGTCAATACATCGATGTCAAAACAGCTAAACATCGATGTTTATTCACCATCGATGAATATCGGTCATCCTGCTTTGAGAACGAAAGGAAAGACGAAAACCTTGATTTGTCAAGAAAATTTCGTTTGATTTGTTTGGGTTTGCGATTTTTTATTTTACAAAATCACTGCAAATTATCATTTTTTTTAAACAAAACTATTTTTTGGAAAAATGTCTCTAAATACTCGCTTATTTGTAGGCAATTTGCCAGAAAATTTTAATGAGCATGTTCTACGAAATGCGTTTTCTTCTTACGGCGAAATAGTTAATTTTGATTTGAAGTGTAAACCTGGTTTAGAAAGTGATAACAAAAAAAGATTTGCATTCATTACTTTATCCACGTCTAATTACAACGTGGAATCATGTAAGTTTAATTAATGTATGTTTAATATTAAAATGCTTGAACACCTAACCTCAATAAATTGGTAGGCAGTAGGCTTGTTATGAACATGTGCCGTGGTAAACAATAAGGCAGTTATCAGCCTCTTAAACTTGTTACTATATATAGGTATAAACTAGATATCGTCCATTTAGAGGAGCTCCTCTAAATGGACGATATCTAGTTTATACCTATAATTTTTGTTACATTTTAAAGAAAGTTTTAAGTGTCTTCAAAAGTTTCTCGAAACCGCCTTTCTCACCTACTGCAGCAATTCTATAAAGTTAAACAAATCAGACTAACTATTTTGATGCCATTCCTTTCAATCTTAAAAACGCAGTAAATGTTTCACATTAAGCTTCGGAGAAGGGCAGTTGATTAGCTTAGGCTACACCAGCCTTAAATTAGGTATTAGTGACAAAAACTTTACAAAGCTGAGCTGATTGTCTCTTTCTGAGGCTTGTCTAATTTGTACTTTAATGTCAAGTTTGTTCTTGTAGGTATAAAGTTCTTTTCAAATGAAGATTTCCATGG
The DNA here is from genome assembly GCA_038048805.1 of Hipparchia sbordonii. Taxonomy (NCBI): domain Eukaryota; kingdom Metazoa; phylum Arthropoda; class Insecta; order Lepidoptera; family Nymphalidae; genus Hipparchia; species Hipparchia sbordonii. The sequence continues at coordinate 5,792,647 of CM076113.1, forward strand.
AAATAGACTATATGTAACAAGAGCTCGTGAAAGTTTCCTGGAAAGATTGCAAAGAGAACGAGAACAATCAAAGAATAAGCTTGATAAACAGGTAAACGAGAGGGGGGACTGCAAAATTTTTGGCTTATGTCTGGTTTTCCTCAAAAACTTTCTTCCTTACATCTTACAGCAAAACTCGAATTATGAAGAAATGATGGTAGGTATTGTAACAAAGAACGATAATTACAACAACATTTCATTTTGTATTTGTTTTAGGATCAAGTGGTACACCTGCCTATTAAGAAAAATAATGGAGAACACCATAATACACATAAGAGAAAGTTTAACGATGAAGACTTAAAGGACAGTAAGAATATTAAGAAGTCTAAAGTTAAACCTGCACATGAAATAGGCCAGCAAGCAGGTTTAATCAAACCTTTTAATGAAATCAATCACACATCTAATGAAAAAAACCTCAGTAACACATTTCATAACAAACAAAACAAAAAACCTGATGATGGTAACAAAAAAAATAATAATTTGTTCCAAAATGATGAAAAGAAACAAAACTCGGATAAGAAGAGGCAAGAGTCAATGAAGAAAAAGAGGCAAGAGTTTAATGAAAAGAAAAATATCATTAAAACTGGGTTAGTCAGTGTTGTAAGTAGTAAAATGTTGGTAGTTTTAATTTTCTATACTGGATTGATTGTTATATAAAATGACAGCTAATTCTAGTGGATTTGAAGGACCAACTGAAAGTCCTGAGAATATGGGCTGAGGGTATACTTCCCAGGTCTTCCCATTATGATCAAGTCAGGATCTGATGATGGGATCCTGAAAAAATGGAGGGAACTCTTCAAATTTTATAGGCACAATTGATATACTTTGTAGTGGCGTTTGAAGTTGGTTTTGTAAAATGAATTTTTAATTTTTTACGTTTATATTATTTATCTGAGAAAAACAAAGTTATTTTATCTATTCCTACTACAATAACATTATTGTTTACAGGACAAAAAATCAAATAAAAAAATAATATTTTCTGATACAGAAGAAAATAGTACAGTTCAAGAAATCACAACAGAAAATGGCCATGACATGCAGAACAAACACAAATCAACTTTATTTGATGATGGGGGCAGTGATGATGAAATAAATTTTGAAGTCAAAGAACAATATGAGGGAAAGAAAGGTCAAAAGGTATTATACTTCTGTTACAAATATATCTGTGAGGGTTTCGCCTCGCAAACCATGCACCTGACTTAAAAAATGTAAATTTTTGACTTTGGTTTTTGTTTAATTTTTTGAGGGTATTTTTATGTTATTTTTGTCATGTCTGTTTTTAATTGTTTTATTTAGTGTAATTGGAGGTTTCCGTACTAATAAACAAATAAATAAATAAATAAATCTGAAATCAATGAGCTCAATGAATTTTTTGAATGTAGGTCTTAGCTGGTTACTGATGTGTATTGTATAATGTAACTCTAATTATATTTGTATGTGAGTATCATCTGACAGAGTATGCAACACCTCCATATTGTTTAAGTTCTTATCCGTCCATCCATCTTATCCAGCATGTTGATTCCGTAAAAATGATTGCATCAGTGTAATTATTGCAATGGCCTCTGATTGGCTGAATTTATGGCATTCTTGCTGCATCAATGCATTTTAACCAATAACGGGAGGGTACCAGCCAGTTAGAGGCTAGCAATCATTACGTTGATGCAATCATTTTTAAGGAATTGACATGCAGATCTACATATATTCTTGCTGATGGAAAATATTCTATTGGATTCCAAAATCATTTTCAAATCTAAATTGTGTTGAATTTTATTTTCATCTTAGACAAATGCTAATTTTTGCTTTCTCCTCACTAGAAATTACATTTAGCACCAAGTGTAGAAGTTTTAACTGACATACGTAAAAGACATATTTTTTAAATAACAAGTTATTTCGTTTATTACTTTTAAAGTTTTATTTATTTTGTAGGTTTTAGATTTACAATCCAGATACAAATCTGACAAACGTTTCGTCTTAGATCAACGATTTGTTGAGGATTCTGATAGTGAAAAAGATGAAGGTGATAATGAACAGGAGGAAGTAGATTTAAATCAGGTTGATGAAAAATCCAAACAGATGAATATATTGCAAGATTTACTTGGTGTCACTATTAAATCAAAATCAACTGATACCTCAAATAAAACTAAGTAAGTATAATCATACTTATATTATAAATGCAAAATCTTACAACCATCGCGAGTGATGAACGCTATGTAGTAAACGCATAACTCCAAAAAATTGAGCAGTCTCACATTTTTTGCATGTCCAAATTTTCCTTACATTGGGATTTTACAAACTAAGCATTTTTTTTATTATTGACAATAACCCACCAACCAAACCAAAGTCCTGACTTAAATAAGTCAATTAATTGACAGTTTAATATGCACGCCAGACGCCAAATTAATAGTCTACTTCACTTTTACACTTTATTAATATTATAAAGTTTGAATGTATGGATGGACGGATGTTTGTTACTCAATCACACCACAACACTGAACCGATTTGGCTGAAATTTGGCACAGAGATAGGCTAAAGTCTTGTCTAGACTAGACTAGGCTACTTTTTATTACGAAAACGAAGAAAGTGGGAATTAAAAAACCTTAATTCACATGAACAAAATCACGGGCATCAACTAGTTTACTATATTTCAACAAACTAAAGCCCACAAATAAATAATCTCTGTAAATCGATTTAATATAAATTAAATATTTTTAGGTCAAAGCTGGGAATGTTGCGTTTTGACCCTTTACAGCCAGAGCATGCCAAATATTTAGTCCCAGTAAGTACAGAAGAGCACACAAAAAAATCCAAAAAGAAAAAATCTAAAGAGACTAAAGAGGATGAAAGCCAAAAGGAACCGGAGCGTGTTGTGGAAAAAGTTGAAGTTTCTAAGGAACAGTTCTACAAAATAAGCGATAGTCTAAAAGATACTATGACTCAGCCTACTACATTCAGCTTGAGGAGTCTATTTAGAAAAGAGGATGATCAACGAGAAGGTATTTTTCGTTTTGAAGACAGTTTCTAGTACAGTAATGCTGAGATCTATAGACTCTGATAGTACTCTGACTCTGCTCAGACTCAAGATAGAGGTTAAAACGAGACACAAATATGCACTGTCATAAGTCTGTCTCGTTTTAACTCTGTCTTGCGTCTAAGCTGGTCAGAGCACACTCTATGACTCTACAGTGGATGCATAAAATGTAGCCAATTTCAAAAGATAAATAAAATTGTGAATTGTTGCTGTCAAATGATGTGATTTCACCCTTTTCATCATTTATTTTTAATAGAATAATTTAATATACTTAATTGTTTCTTCACAGATGCTACTGAAGATGTTGATAATGAAAATTATATTCCCCTACAATCTAAAAAAGATACCAAAGTCAAAAACCCTCTGGACCCTGGTGAAAAAAATCCATTTCAATATGATTCTTCTGAATCTGAAAATGAGGAAGATATAAATACAAATGATATGAAACAAGCACCAGAAACTACTGAGATCAAAACTGTGTGGAGAGAAAAATTGTTTTTGTCCATGACTGATCCTCGATTAAAAGGTACTAGGCCTACTTTACCATTCGACATTCTAAGGTTATTGTATTGAAACTCTGTCAAAATGACTATAATATAGTCATTTTGATAATATTATTAATTGGTTAGTTTATTCGTCAAATGAGAAATAAGCTCTGATTTTAAAAGTGGGTGCATCAAAGTCTCATGCAGGTTTCCTCACGTTTATAATTGTAAAAGCAAGTGATGTTTAAGAGCCAGTTTGCATTTTTGCATCCCTCTTGCATATTAATATTTTCAATTATTGTAAAAATCTCAGTATACTTTTGATAAGTGGTTCATTACTATACATGACAATAAAATTAAGGATATTTTAGACATATTTCTAATGTCTTATGCCTAGCTTGTATTTAAAAAAATGGCATAAGCAACTAGTAAATTTTTTCGCCATTTTTCTCTATCAAAACCTAGGTATAAAAAAATACGTCAAAAATTTTCTGAGATTTTACAATAATTGAAAATATTAGAATGTGCGAGAGAAAATGATAAACGTGAGCTGGCTCTTAATGACAGGGTGTCACTAGTCTGCACCACCAGTTAGTTTAGTCATGCAAGTCAACTAAATTGACAAATGTGGCAAGACTGCTTTATGGCCAAGTACATTTATTTTACCCATTTGTATTACAGATGGGTTGATTTTCTTTGGAAAGCCGTATGAAAATGATGGTCAAAAAGAAAGAAGGGAATTAAAGTCATTAATGAAAAAGAGAATTTACAATAAGGAGAGGAAGAATACCATGTTTCAGAAAAAGATTGGCGGAAGAAAGAAAACAATGAGAAAGAAATTTAGAAAGAATTGAGTTTATCAATAAATAATATGTAAAACTTAAGTATTGTATTATTTATTTACTAAGCAGACAGGTTTTCTAATAGATTACAAAAATGTTTATCTCTTCTTCCAAGTAGGCTTTTTCCTAGCGCCAGGTTGGCCAGGCTTCTTACGTTCACGCCTTCTGTGGTCTCTTGTTAGCAAGCCAGCAACTTGCATGGCTTCAAGCATATTTTTATCGACAAAACTGCGTAGACCCCAAGCAATTCCCCATCTGATGGCTCCAGATTGACCCGAAGGACCACCACCCTCTACATTGGCTACCACGTCAACTTTATCTTGCATCCCAGTGAAAATTAAAGGGAATATGACTTGTTCTCTGGGTTGTGTGTCCTCAAAGTATGTTAAATCTTTGCCATTAATTGTTATTTTCCCTGTGCCTGGGGATTTAATTGTTACATCTCCTCTTGCCTTCTTCCGCAGGCATTCATAGGTAGTCACAAAGGCACATCCATTTTCATCATAACTAGGTTTAGGTATTTCTAAAGCAAACCTCTGAGTGGAAAGTGGTTTTCTGAATTTCTCAATAAACTCCCTACATTTATAAGAGTATGGTTGCGAAACTAGCCTTTCCATGACCAATTTAAAGTTATCATATTCCAAATCATTGAGGCCTTCTACTAACACTTGTTCCAGTTGGTCTTTGGTCAACCAAACGCTAGCATTTAAATTGAGACTTTCGTTTGGATCTGGTGCTGCTTTCTTCCGAATAACGTTGTCTTCAAATTTGTGCAGCATTTGGATATTTTCAGCTGCATCGTACAACAACTTGAAGAAGTTGGGTTTTCCTGTATAGAATAAAAAGTGATGTGGGCGGCCTGCTTCGTCGAATTCAGCAGCTTTTTTCGCGGGAAACACTTCCTCGGGTGGCTTCATGAGTGGACGCGCCGCAGGATCGTAAATACCACTGGGGAACAAATACTCGATCGCACGATCTACATCTTTTTGTGTGAACGTTTCTGGGTCTTCTCCCATCATATTTGCAAGATGTCTTTTACCAATACTATATTCAAATTCTTGCCTTTTCATGAATTCATCGTGTTCCTTTGCTCTCTCTAGATATGCTTTCATAGCTTTGCTAACCTTTTTTTTCTTGCTCAGAGTCTCCCAGTCCGTGAAGCTATTGTATGCATTATCTTTTGTGGCATGAGTGCTGTACGTGTAAACATTTTCTACATTAGATTTCTTAGTTAAGCAATTTGTTAGTCCAGCTATGGGTAAGGCGTGTTTTATGGAAAATCTTAAAACCAGCGACATCCTACTTTGAAATAAATACATTTCTAAACATAGTTTTAATTTTCTTCGGTCATAAATTGACTAACTATATTTTAATGTGTTTTAAAATATTACAAAAATTTTTAACTCATAACCTAACCCAACCCAAGACCCAACAATGAGTTAACTTGTCAAATGTCAATGACAAAATGCCAAATGCAAAGTGAAGTGATCATATTCTCTTGGGCCAAATATAGAGATGTGCCGAGTCAGGCCGACTCGAGTAGGACCGACTCCAATACTTAAGAAGTAGGTACTCCCTTACTCGAGTAGGTATTCAGATTATAGGATTCCGATGTAACTCCATGGTAGGTAGGAAATTGTAGTAGGAAATAGAGATGCTCTACCTACGAAAATAGGATGCAAACCTACAGAATGCTATCGCATAAAATGGCCGCCCATTAAGGAGGGTGTTTCAAAACTATCGACATCGATCAGAAGTGAAACAGTAATCAAGCATTTATGAATACACTGGCTTATACCCACGACTTCGTTTAAGGTTTTTGAATGTCCGCGGGACCTCTCATTTTCCGGGATAAAAAGTAGCCTTTGTGTTATTCCAGTATAATCTATCTCTGTGCCAAATCGGTTTAGACTGCATCGTCACTTAACATCAGGTGAGATCGCAGTCAATGGCTGTCTTGTCATCGGACAAAAAAAATAGTACCAATGTTCCTTTGGCATCTAAGTACTTATTTTGTTGTACACAATAAACTAAATTAGTCTAAAAATAGTGTTTTCCTTGTCACAAAGTTCTCGATGGAAAATACAGCATTTGCGCTGCCAATTTTGGTTTTTAGAAATTGTGTACAGCAAAGTTAGTTTTTAATGCTGGAATTAGAAATGCAAGGTAGGTAAAAATTTATACAAATGTACTGTTGGTAATTAAAGATTTTATTATTTTCCTTAATTTTTATCTTAAAATATAAAATCTATTGCTATGAATGAGTTAATTGAAAAAGAAAACCATTCAATATACACAATACTGCGCTGCGTCAAAAATAATTACATTTTGCTTCTACAATAAATATAATTGTTATGTAAATAGTGTTATAGTTTTCAACTGATTGTATCCAGGTATTGATAAAAAAAAATTATGTGAGTAAATGTGTTTCTTCCTTATAACGTTGCCTTAATGTTAGGCATAATTATGTATCTATGATGTTAGGTAGGTACCTTTATAAAACCTCAAGTTAGAAGACCATCAGATTGAAAATAATGTAAGCAACAAAAAGTTTGTAAATAATTATTCATACAAGCGTATTACGTTGATAAATCTATTTTTTATTGTTCTAGATCTATAACTCAGACCGATATCGATTTATCTCTTCATTATCTATGCCTCGCAATAATAAAAAATGGAAAATGATAATATTTGTTTTAGAAGTTATGATCATTGAAACATCTATTTTTAGTGTAAAAAATATTTAACTCAATATGAATTTCGAGTGTCTTTATTTTTTTACTTAAAAATATATTAAGTTTTGAAAAAAAATAAATAACATAATACGACACTCTGAGTTGCGTAGGTAATGTAATTAATGTTAACATAACATTTTATAACATAACGATCACGTGATATTGAAGAGAGTATTCTTAACATGTGATCTGCCTATTTGTTTGTTCGCTATTTACTTATGTTAAAAAATGCACACTTTTCTTATAATACACTCAATGCTAGGAATACTGTACAAGAGTTGGTAGTAAGTGACATGTGTATAACTAGGGCTGCCATCTCTAAAACCTGCCCCCCAGGACCGGAAGCGTAAGTTCCCCGGATTTTGGAGCTTTTACCCCGGACATTTCAATACTTTTTTCATTCACTTACATCTTGATTAAAATAATTTATCTTTATTAAATTAATTAAAATATATTTTAATCAAGATGTAAGTGAATGAAAAAAGTATTGAAACGCGCCTCACCCCCGCTCGCCGCTCGCGTAGTAAAATAGCGTCGGCAGTGCGTGCGGTAAAATACCTAACCCATAGCTTTTATTTACATAAATTATGGGAACGGGATCTGATCGAAAACCCGGACTACAATTGAAACCCCGCCCGGACGCTCTCCGGACGTCTTCCAAACTAGGACAAATCCGGGGAAACCCGGACGGATGGCAGCCCTATGTATAACTATCTGTCGTTTCTTCTTTTAACATATTATTAGGTATGTCACATTTTGTACAAGAGTGATAAGGTTGTAGTTTCTGCTTAAGGTGCGGTTAAACGGCGCGTTATAACACGAGCCGCGCCGCGCCGCACCATCCGTGTAGGCGCGGCTCGGCTTAATGCGGACGCAAGCCTGCTCGTTTAAACGACGCGGGGTAGCACGAGCCGAGCCGTCCGTGGAGATGCGGCATCAGCGGCATTCGTTCGTCGCGCGCTCTGTGCCATCTGTTTAGACGGCGCGTATTAACACAAGCCGAGCCTAGATGGCGCGCGCGCCTTTGATCCGTGTCGAAAAAACCGACAAGTGATGGATCGTGCAAAGTTTGCCGAGCCGCGCCGAGCGTAGTTGACAGCGCACAGCTTAAACAGCGCGTGGCGCGCCGAGCCACGAGCCGAGCTAGGCTCGGCTCGTGTTATAGCGCGCCGTTTAACCGCGTCTTTACAATCCGCCATTGCAATGACATAGGAACAAGAGTGCTAAGACACACGGATATATTATCTGCGTCTCTTTTTACCATAAACATAATGAAGAAGTGTGAAATTGAGACATTGTTAACGGTAATGGTGAAAAGAGACGCAAATATAACCTTAACCATATTTGCGTCTCTTTTCTTTTTACATATTTATCACACCTTGTACAAGTGTTAAAAGATCTACTGATAGGTATATATTTGCGTCCCTTCTTTTTAAATCTGCCATAAATAATGTACAAGAACGAAAAGGAGAGAAACAAAAATAAGAAAGAATGTATTTATTTGCGTAATACACACAGATGGATACAAAAAGAACCAAATACACAAAAAAAAAAAGAATCAAATACACAAAAAAATAATTTAGAATTATTGGCTTTTGCACCCATATGTCGTATTAGCAAAAAGGTTTTATGAAAAACCTGCACCTGTGAGACACACACGAGTGCACAGGTACTCAAAGCTGTTAAGTAAAAGGGACATGGCCATATCATTTTCTTTTTATAATTGTCACATAATAATTATAATGATACAACTCCCGCGCCACCGAACTTGGTATTATAACAGTGCGACAGTTGCAATTGTATTTTACAAGTCTAACGTCCATTAGGTCGACGAGTCCAGGTAATTTAATTTTGCTATAATAACATTGTAAAATATAAATAACTAATGACCACATTTAATTAACATAATATAAGAATGTTATATAACACGCCTACAACTACAATTTCTTTATAACATGTCCACAGTACTAAAATATGTTTTATAACACGTTAAATTATTATAAATAATAGCGTGGATCCATCTTTAGTGACGTATTTGCTATATACATAGACTAGGATTTAAGGCGCAAACACATTAAGAGTTATATGGTTTTTCGCAATCTATGGGAACGATCAACCTATGAGGGCTGTAATAAAGTTAAAAGTCACTGACACGATAGGATAAGTCGGAAGCCAGACTTTATACTTGGTTCGCGAAGTATCGCTTAGTAGCCAGAGCAGGTTGTATGAACTAAAGCTAAGCTAAGTTAGCTTAGCTCGCGGTAAGGCTTGCTCATGTATAGATAAATGATTAAGATATTGGCTTAAAGATATGAATTACAATTAGTACTAAAGAAAACAAGGGCTAAGATCAATAGAACAGACGAAAAACTTTAGAGAGCTCTATGTTTTTTTTAAGTTCAGACTTCAGGATTAAGATAGAAATAATAATTTAAAAAGTTTGAATACTTTTCAAAGTTACCGCCCGTGCTCGTGACGTCAACGGGTGACTTTTATAAAAATCCACGGGATGCACCCCGAGTGAGCGAGTCTAGAGAGCACGTCTTCATAAAAATGTATGGCTATCACTTTTATAAGTCATAACTCGACAATATTCGTCAATGCAGCAGGTAGAAAATCTCGCTGACTAAAAAGCGCTTCTCTCGTTTTCATACAAAATTTCTTGTTGACGTTAACTTCACCCTTATTATTCGAAAGTTAAAATGTTTATGTTCTAATTTGAAATATAGAATTAATAGACTTGTGCTATCTCACTTCTACCAGCCGCAACACTGCGTACGAAATAAACAAAAGAGGGTGAAATCGCTGCTACATTTTGCATTGGATAGTGTGTAATGCGTTTAAAAGCATAGTGCAAAAGCATTGACATAATATAATACTATGGACCTTGGCTGTAATGCAAAATTCACGAAAAAAGTGTCCCGAGAAAACCTATATATACACTCGGTACATGTGTATTTTTATAAACAAACCAATACATTGTGATTTATGTCTAGACCATTATATAATAATGGTCTAAACATACATATAGTATGTTTAGACCATTATTATATGTCAATGAGCAAGAGTCAAAAAAAGAGTAGAAAAAATAAGAGCGCCTCGATCGCTAATTAATCTCTAATCAAAATGTGTGTATGTATTGTCATCTGTAAGTAACGACGTTGTTCTAAATGAGACATTAAATTATTGCAATTTAAAATGAATTACTATCCTTATCACTAGTGCGCTGTTTTTGAATGTAAGAATAATAATGTAAAAGCAACAAACAAGTTGTGGATTCAAGTGGAAAGTCTACTTTTGTTAATATCACATCTAAGTGATTGATATTCATTATTTAAGATATCTATCACACATCGATGCTATCACATCAATAAAATTATTTACTATAGTTGCTGGTTGTTTAAAAAATTGTTCTTCATTTCTATGTTTACTGACATGATGACGTAGTCGTGGTAGGTACCGTTTCGCGCATCTGTAGCATAGATAAAGTCCCGATTTGTTTCTCACAAAGAGTAAAATACCCTATTTTATTATAGACGATCGGCCTCACTCTCTGAAAATTTGGAAAACACTTTTTTCTTAAATATAAGTGCTTAGTGTAGTGATATAGTAGAAGAATAAGGAGTTATTGATAAATTAAATATGCTCCAATGTTTACTCTCCTAATAAAAGTTAAAAAAAAAGACGTGTGGCACTCGGGGACTGCCGCGGTAAAGCTATTGCATAGCATTATTTATCAACGCCATCTAGCGGCTCACCGTAGAGGAGTCCCGTGTCATGTTATTTTCGTTACGGAATTTCTGGAATCGGTCTCCACGCTCAAGGCCCGCGATAGAAGCTATGCAATAGCTTAAAAACTATTTCTGTCCAAATGCTAGCTCGAATATAGTGGAGACCTAGTAACATACTATGCTTTCATCATTGTTACTTATCGTCACATAAGTTCTAACACCATCACTACGATTTTGATATTTTGATGTCATTCACTAGAGAATCGAGAGAAGTTTCAGTCAGTCAGAAACAAGAAAACGTACGAGAGAAACTCTTAATACTAATAAAAAGTAACAGGTTCCTACCCTGACGCATTCGTATACTGAGGCAGTAGCCTTTTCACCTTTAACACGCATTTTTTTTATAATACATACCCAATTTATGTCATAGATTTAGTGTTACTCTAATTATGTATATATTTTTTTATCTTTTTATTTATGTGTGCTGAGCTGAATAAATGTTTATTTATTTATTTATTTATTTATTTTACTTATCAAACAACCCAAACCTTTGGAAACAGGCTGGTAATGTATGAGATCAATTATTACTGCGGTCTCAAGTGTGGTGATAGACTGAATATATCGCGTTCTCTTTGCAACAATGCATTTTAGCCAATAGCGAGTGAGTATCGGCCAATTAGAAGCGATTGCAATCATCACACTATAGCAATTTTTAAAAGAATCGTACAGTTGTAGGTAACATTTATCGCTCTTCTATAAAGTTGCTAATTGGGTATTTGACTAAATTTTTTTTTATATTTAAAAAAAGCTTTTTAATATTTTAACACGATTTCATTCTTATTTTTTGGATATCTTAACTAGTGTCGAAAATATAGAGCTTTTAATTTGCCTGTTAGAAAAAGAGAGCGCTGTTGCAACATGACGTCACGATTCAGTAGCTCCATAGCCTCCATACAAAATTTCGTTTTAGAAAGAGACGGATACAGTCGAAGTAAAACAGCTTATAACTTTTTTTTGCGATTTATTTTCTGTTTTTACAAATCGCTCATTTGCGACAAGGGTGACATAATTCAAAATTCACCAATTTTAGTGTCGAAAATTTATACTTTTTGCTATAAAAACAACATTACGCTAAGCACAAAAAAATAAGAGCGAGAGAGATTGTGACTTAATGCTCTGTCGCTTTGTTGGCCGCTGTGTTGTTTCGAGACCGTAGCATCCACAAAACATTACTCTCGAACGAGAGAATTCTTTCGTCGTCGATTTTGAATTATGTCGCACTTGTCGCAAATGAACGAAATGTTACATTTTCGATTGTAATTAATGGCAACATTTTGACAACAGTCAAATACCCAATTTTGAGTTGCGTGGTGTTAGAACGTATGCGACGTTGTAATTGAGGTCGACCCGTAATTAGTTTGCGCCGTAAAAGGTGTGGTCACACTAAACCCCGCGATTTTAACACTTGAAGCGATGCCAACGCGAGCGCTCGATGTGGGTTACGTTGGCTCGTCCGACGACATCAGCGCTTCCGATTGCTCGTCCAATTCCGATATATTTCTGATGGCCCTGTAATAATTTAAATATGTTCGCATACATGACGGAGTATAACCTATTTTAGGTGTCGTAATAGGTGAATAAGTGGTTTCTCGCAGAAAGTCGTAAGCGACGCGTCAAACACAGCGTACAACTCGTTCTTACCGCACTGATAATGAAAAAATGGTTCAAATGAAAAACCAAAATAATGTGTTCGTTGGTTACGCGTTTCTGCGATCTGTTTCCGAATCGTGTTCTACGATGCAAAAATCTAGGAGTTAGGAGTTCCTTTAGAGTTTAAAAACTAAATCAACGCGGGTAAAATACTGAAAGTCTTATGATGTTATCTGAACACAAAACCAAGACACCAACTGAGAATTTTGCTAGGACAAGGCTACATTAAGCAAGGGATTGTATTTCGGGGCTACTTATGTAAAGAGACTCCTATTTAGGGGTGGATTTTGGTATATTGGGCGAAAAGGGGCATCACCGTTAAAAAAAAATCCACTTTTTACCGGTTTAATGAATTGACAGCAACAAATCACACTATTATAAAATCGAAAGTTTGTATGTTCGTTACTCTTTCACGCCAAATTGAATGAACTAATTTGGTTGAAAGGATCCTAGAAAATCAAGTTCCCGCCGGAATCGACCTTAAGGCCCAAGAGACGGGTCTGCCCGCGAAATTCAAATTTAATTTGGTTTTTCGCAATTTGTAAATTAATACGATGAAGTAGGCTTATGGTATTCAAATTGCGCCAATGGCAGTATCATCTTCACATGTTTATATACTAATCTTAACGTGAAAGTATCCAGTTTAAGAAATTAGTCAAAATAATGAGTTTGACGTGAGCTACTCACAAATTAGTCATTATTTTGATAATTTCTTAAACTGGATACTTTTACGTAAAGATTAGTATATACAGTGGCGTGCCGTAGGGTTCAAAGATAGGCAAGCCAGGCGCTTCCGTCTCCTTGTACTTATATTGTTTTGGCGAGCTCGACAAAACACACAGAAGGCATACCTACTACTACTAGATATAATTAAGACATGTCACAAAAGGCATACCTAATGTGGCTTTGAAATTATTTATATTCCAAATCAAAACGTCTAACTTAATCGGAATAAAATGTCGCTGAACGTTTTAGTTTTTCGATAGCGATCACTGATAGATACCTTACTTTGACTGATAGATTTACTTACCTTATTTCTGCCACACACATTTGCACACACTTTAAATCGTCACAATTTATTATATCTGAACTCATTTTATACAAAAATTCACAAATAATATTATTTCAATTCAATAAAGTGCGTCGTAACCATACAAGAGAATAATTATTATTATAACCACTCCGGAAGCAAACAACTAAATAGTTAGGAAGTTATAATCCGACCCGAAAGAAAGTCTCATGACACTGCATTATTATAATCGAGTACCTAATTCCCGCGGACTTCTTAACTTAGACGGTTTACGCAAAGCTGGCTTTTTTCTGCATAGAAATTGAGGTACTATACACTTACTATAAAAGGTACATACAGCGCAATTTGCATGGGTTAGAGCGGTGTGACCCAAAGCCACAATCCTCTCGCTCACACTCGACTATATTTTCGGACGGGATCGGCATTGCTCGGTCGGCGAAGTAGTACGCAGTATAGAAGGTCATTATCTAAGCGATACATCGATGCGTGGACGCGCCGCGCGCGTAATTCAAATACATAATTTAACTGCATCGATTAATTTTAGTGAGTGAAATTAAAATTATTAATAATGTGCCTAATACCGAATTGATATTAGGCAAGCCGGGCTTTTGGGCTTGTAAGGAGGGTTCGCCACTGAGTATATAAACCTGTGAAGATGATACTGCCATTATCGCAATTTGAATATCATAAGCCTACTTTGTCGTATTCGTTTATAAATGGCGAAAAACCAAATTAAATTTGAATTTCGCGGGCAGCTCCGTATCTTGGGCCTTAATCCACGCAGACGAAGTCATGGGCAATCATCTAGTACTGTATAAACTCACGTGAAGCCGTCCGCGGCGCGCAGCTTGGCGGTGAACCAGGCGACGGGCGAGGGCATGGCGGCGGGCAGCGCGGCGGCCAGCCAGCCCGCGGCGGCCAGCGCGGCGGCGGCCGTGCGCCACGCGCTGCCCGCGCCGCGCCACGCCTCCGCGCACGCGCACAGCGGCAGCGTCAGCGCCAGCGTCGCCGTCGCCGTCTGCGACGACGTCAGCCAGCGGCCCCTGCGCACACCACCCGCACTTAAGACCGATTTACACTTCAATAAGTACAGTAGCGAGTTAAGTAATAAGTAGTAAGTTGTAAGTAGCGTCCACACGTAGGCGAGTGAGCAATATATTAAAAAGTTCAAACTCGATGGTCCCGTTGTTTATGCCTCTCGGTAGAGAGTAGTATATTCCATGGCTTTTTTGATTTGTCGCATTCTGCCAAAAGGTAGAATGCGACAAATCTAAAGGTAGGCGATATCGGTATCTATGTGTTGTCTACTTCCATGATTCTATATAGAGTAAAATTGTCTTTGTTGTTTGTAGTCTTTGACTTGAACGAAATTAATTATTGTGATAAAATCATCTTGCTTCATGCCTTGTAAAAGTAAAGTGTACGATACGAAAATAATAAAACCCGTTTGTTTAAAATCTTTAATATAAATATTCTAAAGTTGAAAAAGTGTTTGATTTGGGTTGGCGCCTGGTGGAAGAACGAACACCCGTCGCTTTATTACAGAGTTCCTATAGCCGTCTTCCGGCTCCATCATCAGATTAGCTCAATGTCACAATAATATTGCATTGTCATCCGATTGACATACAAAAAGGATTACTCTTTACCCCCGAAACAGAGACACTTTTCTAAAGTTTTTTTTTAATTCGATGACAAGATAGCGTTTGACTGTGATCTCACCTGATGGTAAGGGACGATGCAGTCTAAGATGATATACCCCTTCTAAGTTATTAGAAGGGGTATAACAGTGTAAATTCAACCCATACCCTAATCTACACGCCATCGTGCCGGAACGCTAAATCGCTTGGCGGCACGTCTTTGACGGGGACAATTTAGAAATTATAAATTCATAAATTGCCCCCGCCGGGAATCGAACCCGAGACCTCCCAGTTATAAGACCACAGCGCTCACCACTGCGCCACGGAGGTGGTCACGGTAACTTTATAACATCTTTTTTGTACAATGTTTCTTGCAAATAAACGTTTTATTATTATTATTTAAATCCTTGCTCACCACAGCCAGAGAGATTCGATCAGCAGCGGCCCCACGGCGCCGTCCAGCAGCACCCAGCTCCACAGGCGCGGCGCGGGCAGCTCCGCCTTCTCCACGCCGCCCAGCGCCAGCGCGCCGCCCAGCGCCCACGCCGCGCACCCGCACGCGCACCCCACCACACCTGCGCACACCCGCCGCATGTACCTCCCGCCCCGAGCCCAGGGGCGGATCTTGAATTTGTGGGGCCCTGGGCTAATACTGCTTAGGGGCCCTACCTAAGTACTCAACTAATTGCCATTTTGACAAGAAATGTCATATATATTAAGTACAGGAGTTAAGTTCCGAACAATCATCTGTCAAATTCAAATTTTCGTTCGCAACATTTATCAATTAGAGTAGGTTTAGAAAATCTAAACGTCAAACATTTTCGTTCGAACGAAGTTGCGGAACGAAAACGAACCGTGGCAGGAAATACGCGAAATTTCGATCGATATTTCCTTTTTTCGTTGAATTATAGACCCCCAGTTCAGTTGTGGGCCCTTTGTATTCGCGGGGCCCTGGGCTGCAGCCCAAAAAGCCTCTAAGTAGATCCGCCAATGCCCAAGCCGGACCGAGGTTATAGTGCACGAGTGTGTACGGTAACACAGGTGCATCCTCTATTCCCTCATTCTCACAGAAACCCGACCCGACCGGAAAGAGATCAGTTGTGGGATTTTCTAAAAACGACTACATCGTTGTAACGATCCGTTAGTCCTTAGGCTCGGCGGTCTTATAAGAAAAACACGGGCCGTACTGGAACTTAGTTTATTTTGCACTGTTTCTGACAATAACGGTAATAACTACTTAAAACACTTAACGAATTTGGATTACGCGACTCGCGGGGCCTCAATAGGGTCTTATGGCGACTATTTCAGGCTCTTAGCTTTCCTTGCTGGACCAGACTGGCGGGCTAAAAACCAGGTCCGTGGCTGGGCAGCGATTAGGCTAATTACCAGAACGACTAGTTTGATTTTTCTTGATTTAACGTTTTTATAGTCATTTGTATTGGTGAATATCACTTTCCTAAATAATAGCATCTCAGCAATACACGCATCGGAGTATATCGCTGAATTACACTTTTTGCAATATAAGCGCCTCAGCAATAAGTGAATTAGGGCGTAAACTGCTCACGCCAGTAAACAGTTTACGCCATCGTCGGGCCGCGCGTTTGTTATTGACAGTCAGTGCACCGCGGGCTGCCCTACGACGCGCTCAATATATCATATCAATAATTATCATATTATCAATATCATTAACAATATCATATTAACATCATTAAATAATACAGTCCACTTATATCATCTATCAATTATTATCATTTATCAGTAGGGATAACACCCTACAGTAACAGATCGCAATGATCTCTGATTGGCTGGTAGTCTGTTCACGTTGCTCTACTGTATAGTATGTTTCGCTGTGGATGACAAGGTCCCGAGTTCGATTCCCGGGTCACATCAAAAAATGTATTGGGTTTTTTCAGTACTAGCCCGGAGTTAGGAAATAGGGAGTATGTCAAGACACCTGGTCCTGCACCTGATTCGCTCTGTAATCCAATGAATTTGAACCTTATGATTTCAGCAATATGGTGCAAAACACGCCTTCACCTGATCCGCTGGTTATTAAACGAATTTGAATTTTATGATTGCATGAATATGGTGCAAAATAAGAAAACTGCAAGTACTTACTGGCTATGGAGGGGGTTTTAGTGGGTAAAAACCCCACATAACCCAGGACCCTACCCCACGTTTTCGGGTATCTTTAAAGAATATTTCCCTCTCGTTAAAAAAAAAAGTTTAAAAAAAACTTACCGACGAGCAAACATGAGTTGATGCCATCTCCTTTTCTTAACTCTTGTCGAAACAGTATGAGATGCACAGCATAGCAGAGAGCGGAGCCTATCGCTGCCAGAACGGCCGTCCAATTGCTTTGATGACTTTCAGTTACTCCTAAAACCACCTACAAAGAGAAAAACTTACTTTACGTTACAAGGTTTTTAAACCTTACAACTTTGCAAGGGTTGTAGGGAACTTAAATGTCTAAAATTGATTGCTATAATATGCTATATCCAATTGTTCTGTTGTCGGAATGCAATACAATTATGCAATAAGTGCTAAAGTTTCATTGGAGACAAGATTTAAGCATTATATATCTGTATTAACTTTCATTTTTTGAATACTTTAAATTACTTTTGGGCACAGTTTCTTCTCATTCTGAAAGGAGACCTGTGCCCAGAGTTTGAACATTGTTTAAAAATCTGAAGAAAATAACTTGGTAGTTTTTTTAAAAAATCTTTTATTGGAAGGCTTTTACGTTAGGACGTATGCCAGCCTTATAACTTGGTAGTTGATAAAGCTTTTTTTTTTTTTTTTTATTCGATGACAAGATAGCCCTTGACTGCGATCTCACCTGATGGTAAGTGACGATGCAATCTAAGATGGTAGCGGGCTAACTTGGAAGGGGTATAGCAGTGTAAATTCAACCCATACCCCTAATCGGTTTCTACACGCCATCGTGCCGGAACGCTAAATCGCTTGGCGGCACGTCTTTGACGGTAGGGTGGTAACTAGCCACGGCCAAAGCCTCCCACCAGACCAGACCAGAGACAATTTAGAAATTATAAATTCCTAAATTGCCCCCGCCGGGAATCGAACCCGAGACCTCCCAGTTATAAGACCACAGCGCTCACCACTGCGCCAGGTTGTCAAAAAGCTTTTTTTATAAAATGTCTAAAACTTTGGTATCACGGCATCTACATAATCGATTTGTCTCTTTCTAATCCTTACCAGTCCAGCTGTCGTGAGCAGGATAGCAACACACTTGGAGAGTGAGAATCGGTCGTGCGGCACCTGGGCGAATATCGCTCCGATGGACAGAGCGAACGCGCCCGTGGTCGACGTGTACAGCGTGGCCGAGCATGTGCTCGTGTGCAGCAGGCTTAACCGATACAGGTAGTTTGATATGAACCACTGCAATCATAAAAATCAATTGCTGTTCGTTAGTCCGACTAAAACTCTTGACCGATGAAATGAAATGAATACACTTTATTGTACGCCATGTAACACAGAAAAAACTAGTAAATAATTCAGCTGATCGTCACAAAAACCTAGTAAATCATTCAGGTGATCGTCAATTTTGTATGGGAGGCCCACATTTTTTTTTTCACATTTCGACCTATGTTCCTTGGGGAAAGCTGTTCAGTTTCATGAGCGCATTCACCTCCTTCAGGGTTATTTCACACTTTTGTCACACGTTGTATAATAATAGTAAGTAGTATGGTATAAATATATTGTAGGGTTCCTGGGGGGCGATTCAGACCTGTTCGAAAACATTAAGTGTCGATACGGTTAGATCTCATATAAAAATTTTTTGTCGTGTGATTCAGAGCGTTTGGTTTGAGGATACGATTCTGTATCGCCTACGTTATCGACATCGACAAGATACATTCAATTACAAGAGCATTTACGAATTGAAAATATATGTTATCGTACGGTAACAAACCGAATCGATCGATAAATAAGTTATCGGGAGGGTCTGAATCGGGGTTCTGGTCACCTTCTGTGTACTCACCGGTAAACAAAACACAAGCGCAAGTTTGAGATGCCGCCTCGTGGCGGCGGCGGCGGCGCGGCGCTGCGCGTACTCCGTGGCGCGCAGCGAAGCGGACCACGACAGCCGAGCCAGCAGCGCTTCGCCGGCCATCGCCGCCGACATCACCCGCACCTGGCGAAGCGAAGCTTGTGATTGTTGCATGTCTACTAAACTACCATAAATCAAAATTACACTTCTTTACAGAAGAGCTAATAAAATTATTTTATTATTATTTACTAGTTGATGCTCGCGACTTCGTACGCGTGGATTGAGGTTTTGTAATTCCCGCGGGAACTCTCTTATTTCCCGGGATAAAAAGTATGCCTATGTGTTATTTCAGACCATAATCTATCTCTGTGAAAAATTTCAGCCAAATCGGTTCAGTCGTTGCGGTGTGATTGAGTAACAAACATCCAAACATTCACACTTTCACATTTATAATATTAAGTAGGATATCAAATATATGAATATTATACATCGTTAGAAGTGTATTTATCGATGTCTTATTTACGATTGTATTTTTCCAATAAAAACATTTATATATTTTTTTTTTATGTGTACTTTTGAATTAAAGCAAAGTTTTCCCCCGGGATTTTATAAACTAAATCCACGCGAACGAAGTCGCGGGCATCAGCTAGTAAGGAATATAATGATATTGTGTATTAAAGTTTGTACTTTAATTTAAATGTATCACATCACATCACATCACACTATATTATATTAATATTATAAAGGCGAAAGTTTGTATGTGTATGTTTTTTATTCCTTCACGCCACAACGAATGAACCGATTTGGCTGAAATTTGAAATAGAGATAGCTCATACCCAGGATTAAAACATAGGGTACATTTTATCCCGGAAAATTACAGAGTTCCCATGGGAATTGAAAAACCTTGATCCACGCGGACGAAGTCGCGGGCATCGTCTAGTATGTGCATAAAACCAATATATTTAATTATTATAGTAAACATATTATCAGCTTCAAAAACATTACAATTAATTGTGTGCTAAACAGTTATGTGTATTATATTACGTAGATAAAAAACAATACAAATATTGCTTTATCTTCTGTTCTTTGCCTACTTTGTGCGATTTATCTTAATCGGCAAAATAATGAAGTGGATATGATTAATTAATTGCCTTTGAAAATCGAATTGCTATTTAAAGATTAATAAGTGAAAGGCTATGTAAAACAAAGTGTGTTGAAATTATATTTGAAAAAAAAAAAAAACTAACTCATGCCAATGGCTTCATCCTCTTTGAGTTACATGTTTCAAAAACCCCATGAGACCTATGTTTATTATATGTACAGGACTCTAAGTTCTTTATTAGGATGCAAGCTGTCTTTGTTGAAATTGGTTCAGATTTTTAAATGTACAAAAGGGACAGAGGGACAGACATAGCATATAATAAAGTATCTTATGTTGTAATGTATCATCATTTATTCTATACAAGAAATGACAAAATTCTAGTAAAGTATCCTTTATAGGACTGATGCGCCAATAGACAAATATCTGCGAACTATGTACCCTCCCGTACAGTACGACAAGACTCTATTGGCAGTTGGCACATTCAGATGACACATTGATATAACTTACTGTCATGCAGTGACGTTTCTAAAGATCGCGGCGTCAGTTCCGAGTTGCCTAAACATCCTTGTTGTACTGTGGTCGTATCAAACAACACAAATACCTCGGCCACTTTGTTGAAGCGCACAGCTCTGGGCGCCGCGTCATCGCTGTCCGTCGTTTCCCCAGCTCGGACCGGAATAAATGTAGAATCACCCTAGAAATTTACAAAAATTAATGGCGCTGTATATGTCGCTGTATTTGATGAAACCAATATTTCGATCATATCGAATATCATCATATTCATAGATCATATCATATCGAAATAAGATTGATTTCATTGCGGAGATCCAGGGCCTCAAGTCTGCTATTTTACATGTCATTGTCATTGAACCTCAATACAATTACAATGCAATTATCATTGGTCCAAAATTTCGTAGTCTACTAAATTCACAATGGTCGTTCGATTTCTTATAATTGGATTGTAATTCAATGATACCTCGGTATTGCTATTAGCTTAAAAAGTGTTTGCCGAAATGAGTTTCAAAAAAACTACATATTAAAAACGTTTATTTAAGCTAGATTCAAAGCTAGATATGTCAGTGGCAAACCATCGGAAAACAATTGTGACGCCATTGAATTAGTAGACTACCAAAATTGCTAAAAGTAGCAATTGGGATGTCATTGATAGACAATTGAACTACAATTGCAATAGCAGACTTGGGCCCCAGGATTCTGATCAATATCAACATTTGAATTGTCTTGTCATTAATACTGAGATCTATAGAGCATGCTCTGATTCAATATAGAGATTAAAATAGGCTCTGACGTAAATCTGTCTTGTTTTAACTTTGCCTTGAATTTAAGCTGAGTAAGAGTTCAATCTATAGATTTCAGCCTTAGTCTCGATACTTGATAGA
Organism: Hipparchia sbordonii; assembly: GCA_038048805.1. Classification (NCBI taxonomy): domain Eukaryota; kingdom Metazoa; phylum Arthropoda; class Insecta; order Lepidoptera; family Nymphalidae; genus Hipparchia; species Hipparchia sbordonii. The sequence goes on from CM076113.1 coordinate 5,814,392, forward strand.
TAAGTTATGAATGGAATTAGAAAGCAAACAATTTGTAAATAAATATTTTTTTTTGTATTTTTAATTTTTAAGCCTGTGTGTTGGTGTAGGGTTTAGTTAACATGCAGTGTAGTGATTTTCGATAACTTCAAATTTTGTATAGGAATAAATAAAGTAAAATCAATAGAATATAATACTTATTTAATTAGAATATAATACTTATTTATTTGTAATACTTATTTATAACCAGATGTAGGAAACATATTATTACTTCTTCCCAGAAGGAACTTAGAGCTGTCTTAAATTTTTTAAATTGGAAAAATAAATATGCATAAGGATTATTATACAATACATAAATAAATAAAACAAAAGAAAAGTATGGATATTTCATTAAAAAAAATCTTATGTACCAGATTGCGCGCAGTTTGAGCTCCTACTGGGGTTGAATAACCCCCCTGACTGGTAGTTTCCTAAAAATATTGAATATACATAAAGCAGCAGTCTATTAATAATTTTTATGTGGATTATTATAGACTGAATATATGGATAGAATGCAGTCCTTTTAAGACTGTTTAATTTCCGACACTAACATATAAGTATTTAGTGTGGTACATATTATACAGTGTGGTACATGGTACATATACATTTAAATGAAAATCAAATCAAAATACAATAAATGTACCCATAAATTAGGGTAGGCCCCTGTCTGGGAAAGTAGACCCTTGTAGGCCTTAATAAAGGCCAGTCCACCTCATCATAATGTGTGATATTATATTGTAAATTGTATAAACCTTGTATTGCTTTTCAAGACCTTATGTATAGGTACAGTGTACACATTATCAACACATTAAATTAGGATCTTTACAGTTGATTATAAGTCTTAGCAATTGATATAATTGATTTTACTTACCAAACTATTATTCGCTTCTGTATAAAAATTTTCATCATCTGTTTCTGCTGTTGGTTCTACGAGTTGCTGAAAGAAAATTTTTATATTTTAATTAATTATATTCTTAAGCACTTTAGTCCACCAGACTAAATATAAATATTGCAGGATGAAGTGAAGGTACATAGTGACAGAACAAGACAGAAGCCCATATTGTCTGATTGTCTATTCAGGCGAATTTTTTGATGAATCAATTTTTATGGGAGTTTTTCAGGCAGATAGTATCAGTTACATTTACGAGTAATCTCAGGAACTTTTTAGTATAAAAAATTTTTTGTATCTTTAACAGCTAAACCCATCTTTGCCACAGAGATAGTTTGAATTCTGGTAATGGACATAAAATATTTTTGATTCAGGGAAAATTAGGGAACCCACAGGGTTTTTATAAATCCTAAATCAACACTGATAAAGTTGTGGGCATCAGTCAGTATTTAATATAAATGTATCTTACTGTGTAGTCTGCAGGCTGGCATGGATCTCTTGTAGGTGGTGTGAAGCACAGTACTAGTAGATACACAAAGAGCAGTGAACTCCTTATATATGTCACTAAGAAGGGCCTTTCTAGTTTCTTCTCTACATAAATATACTGGAAAAAAATTAAAAACCACTATGTTTTAAATATTCAAAGTATTTTTAAACTTACTAAAGAAATTTTAGTTATATACCTTTGTTAGTTCTGATGAAACCACCCACAGTACACTAACAAGAAATAAAATAAACAGTCCAAAGGCAAATTTCCTTTTACTAAAGTTCTGCACATCATCTTTAGGGCTTTTATTTGATGTCACTCGAAAATAATTATGGCATAAAGTCAACATTAAGGATAAATTGTAATTTATTAAAATGCTGAATAAAAGTAGGCTAGGACTAACTTGTGTCCATCTAGATAAAAACTATGCGTGTTTCTCGAATGGTGGAAAGAATAACTTTTATTATTCATCTATATATTTACTACTATATTCCATGCACTTGAGATCACGTAGAACTATTCTACAGACTACGTGTTCTAGGTCAGTATTGAGGCTAGTTCTTTATTGACGAGCTAAATAGGAATCTCAGCAATAGCTTTAAATTGTTTGCTGATGATAAGTTTTGTTTTCCGAACACAAAAATCACCGATAAAATTGATAAAATCCACTACAAATCCAATAGCCTTGACTTTGTCAAATTCAGAAATGTCAAATGTCAACCACAGATGAACGACTACAAAACTTACTTATGGCATTTTTACATAGTGCGAGTATGAGTAGCGAAACAAACGCAAGATTTGACCACTGTTAGGTACCTACGTAACCACGTTATTCATCTCTCATCTCTCAAATTCCCGGCGTCAATATTGAGACCACATATATGTTTGTGGTTGAGACGTATACGTGGTACCTATTATACCTACTTCACTTCCTCAGTTAGTTCGCTGACAACTTAGACGCGGCGAGTGGTGAAGCATGACTTACAGAGTAGGTACTTTATTCGACGCGAGCGCAAATGTGCAAATATAAAATTAGAAAAGCCTACTAATAATACAATAAGATGTAAATATAGTCATTTTGATTAAAATAGAAAATATCATAGGTTTAATGATATATTAGGCCGTCAGCTGATAGAGTAAATAAAAACATAGAGCTTGTTATTTGGAGCTAGGTTTGTAGTCTGTGATAAAGTGCACATCACAAACATATAAGAGTATATGTTTGTGGTGCACATCACAGAAGCGTAGATATCACAGAGCACCAAAGAGTATATAATTCACTATGCAAAGCACAGACAAACCACAGAGACAAACAATAGGCCACAGAGCACAGGGGCACAATTTTTGCTTACAAACGGTAAACCGTTTATTCGTATTTCGTCGTATATTGTAAACAATATTATACGATGAAATACGAATAAACGAATATGACGTGTTCGTGGCTATTCGTTGTCTGAAGAAAGGACTATAATAATTACTTAGTTTCGCTATGGTACAAAATAAAATCAATGGCAATCACAGAGTACTAAGTATGGTATTCAAATAAAGGGGCTGATTCTGTAACTCAGTGCCTATCAACGACGATATGCATTCTTTATCCATTGAAGGTTTGAAGAGAAATGACATTTAGGTACTATTTCATATAAAACCTTCAATGGATAAAAAATATATGTCAATGGTTTTCATTTTTTGATAGGCAATGAGTTACAGAATGGAGCAAATCAATCACAGAAAACATTGCATTCCAATAGTCCAATAGTCAGTCAATACTATTGACTTAACACCACAGAGTTGGTAAATACCTGTGGTAAATACCAAGTAAATACTAAATACTAACCTAACAACTTTTAAGTTAAAGTAAAAAGATTGATAAAAAATTGCGAATTATTTTATGAATATAATTTAATAATGGATGTAATTAAAGTAGTTAGTAAATACTTAAATACATCAGTGGGTACAGTATGTTACAACACCGATAAAGTACGAGGTTTTTAATTACCTAATCGTGTAAGTAATGTAAATAAAAATTATCAATTTCTAAATCAAAATATTTTTACAGGTACTGACAACAGTTTTAGATAAAGAAAATGTGGAAGGATTTGCCACCATAATACTACGACTGGCTGCAAAGAGCGGAGTCTCAATGAGTCAAGTGGAAATGTTACTGAGCTATCAATGGTTAGAGCATATATCTATGTATGCAAACCAAGCGCATGCTAATCCGACATTTGCCAAAACTTTTCTCCAGGTATTTATTCAATTGATATTTTTAATATTTAGTTTTATTGCCAGGTCATCACCATCAGAAGTATAAGTCAGACCAGACATTTTAATTACTAAATCAACTTTGGTAACTTGAAAAAAATCACAAATTTTAAAGGTACTTAACTAATTTAAATAGGTTTATCTTCTTAAGAGTCAAAACAACATGTCCCACCCTCTAAGGGATACATATTGATTTATTAAAATAATTGCAGGTATTAAACAAAGGCTTACAGAAAAATACATTTTTGACTGGAAATCATTTGACAATAACTGATGTTGCCGCATATCACACAATATATCCTTTGATGGTAAGTGAAGTACTACTGCAATAATTTTCTTTGTATTACTTACTGCATTCATACTAATAATAATTATCAACCCTTGAATTTTCCTCATAGTTTTGCCGAAACCCTCTGTTTTTTGTGATAAAAGTTTGTGTTACTGTACAAGTCCTCAACTATACCCATGCCAAAAAAAATACATTGCTCTCTTGATCCATTGTTGCATGATTGAAGGACCAACAAACAAATACACTTTCATATTCATAATATTAATAGCAAGTCTCTTCTGAGGTCATTTTTGGTAAAAACATAAAATGGTCTGCATTATTCAGTATGTGGTATATTTATTATCTGTCAACTTAGTAGATACTTTATGATGTTTATTAATGAGAGTTATCTTTTCAGGAGCGCCTCACAATTTTGGAGCAGGAATCTCTAGTTCATCTATGCAGGTGGATGAAACACTTACAATCCAAACCTAAACTGTGTGGACACAAGCCTCCATTACCATTAAATACATTAAACTTATCAATCCTAGCTCCAGCCGTGCATTGAACTGAACTTTATTGCCTACTTTACTGCCAATAAATGTACTTAGGCTCAAGACACATTGCCATAGAGAGAGTTTAAGTGATCTGACACATATTTCACCCACAAAATATATTTGTGGTTAAATATTTATATAAGTAATGTAGTCTAACAATTTGCATCAGGCTGATTCTCTGAGAGGAGACCTGTGCTCATTAGTGTTCTGCTTATGAGTTGCTGATTATAAGTAGTGAGATACAGTTCAGTTTAATTTGCAAAACTTTATTATGGATGTTGCTATCTATGGACTCTCCTGCAATATGCCTTAAGCCTTATTGCACTGGAATTGAAAATATTAAACTTTTTATTACCTATTTACTATCGCAGTTTTATTTTTACAAATGCATAAATTGAAGTTTCAAATATTGTCAATAATGTTTTTAATCGTGACCTCTGTCGCTATGTGTGTAAGTAAACCTCATACCTCAATATTTGATTCAGATAGATCATTCGATTTTTTACATTACCTATTTTGCTAGACCTGCTACCCACTACATGTCATAGAAAAGATAGAGTCTGTACTCTGTTTAAACTGTGGCCACCGCGACGCCCCGGTTCTCTTTTTGAACATTTTCTAAAACTGCATTTTGCTTTATAAAAACCGCAAAATAGTTTCTTCTCAGAGACAGTTCTGTTCACTGATCTCTATAATTTTATTAATCTATTGAACAGGCTGATAGAGTTCGGTTTTTTGAATATGTTTTTTTTTATTTACTATGTGCCAGAGGCCAGTTCGAAATCTTAAATTAGTCGGTGAATCGCGCTACGAAATACGCTTCAAAAAAGACTTCAAAGCATTAACTATACTTAACTTATAACTGCCTCGTTGGTCTAGTGGTTAACAAGTTCGACTACGGATGACGAGTTCCCGGGTCGGGCCAAAAATGTATTTAGTTTTCTGTTAAGAAATTTTTAGTACTAGTCCGGTGTTAGGAAGTCGGTGGTGAGTCACCCCCGGGCCTCGGAGAGCACCTAAAGCCGTCGGACCTGCGCCTGATCTCTTTCCGGTCGTGTCGGATTCTCCGTCCCATCGGGCTATGAGAGTGAGGGAATAGAGAGTGCACCTGTGTTTGCGCACACACTTGTGCACTATAATAGATCCCGCGTAGATGGCTAATCTCTGTGGAGATTGGCCGCTGTGGCCAGACTCGGTCGAGAGGACATTATTATTATTATAACTTGTTATAGTATGTTATCAAAATTGACTCAGTAGAAGTTTTTTTCATAAAGAAAACGTGTTTCTTGTAATAGTTAAATAAACAAAAAACAGTGCACATAAGTGTTATATAGGTATGTTATAGACATACACCTACTTAAAAACTTCTGGAAAAAACTAAAACGATAGGTACTGAAAACTGTATCAAACTCTGTTCCGTAGTTTAGAGGTACTAAGTAGGTAAACAAACAGACGCGGATAGCAATTTTATTTTGATAGAGATTTTAAGACAAGTAATAAGGTGCTTCCCCTACAAGTAATAAAACGGAGATCTAAATAACGAGATGGAACAGATAGGTACCTACTTCACTGAAATTAGTTTTTTTATCATCAACAAAAATTTATGGACTTTAGTTGGGTTTATTGCTCTGAAACTGGATTTTTATGACCTACTATATAGTGTGCGGCCCAGGTGAGAGCGGGAGCGGGAGCGTTCACTGATAGGAATTATAGAAACTACCCGTAAAGCTACGTAAACGGCGACTGCGGGGAGCGAAGGCGACCTGCGTTTCAGAACAGCTGGAATCACTTAATTGTGCTTATCGATTCGCATTTTATCTATTGAAAATTACTATTTTTTTGTATCCAGTCGTATGGGTTCGCTCAAAGCTTCTTTAACTTCATTTCTAATGAAATAATATCGATCTTTGTTTCAAAATAAATGGAGCGAAACGTGGGTAGTTTGTTAATTTCACACAAGTCGGCAATCCGCATATTAACACGCCCCGCCGCGCCCGGCTGTTACCCGCTCTTGCCAGGAATGTAAGGCTTATAATGTACCTACCTAATAATAATAATTTTATTATAGGTGGTTTAACCACCCTGAAACCTTCTTTTGGTGCTTTGTAAAAACGTTTCAAAATTTTAAAGCTCTGTTGTGAGTTAACCAGTTTAATCTGGGAGCGAAGTTAGTACTTGAACTACTAAAACTAAGATTTAAAGATTAAATTAATGCCCGTTTTCACCAACCATACCTAAATCATCTCCTAAGTGGGATCATCTCTTTACGTAGGTAGCCCTTAAATACAATCCCTTACCGTAGGTAACTCAAAGTCATTTACATCTTTAGGTGTCCCCTAAAAGTTTGTGAAAACGAAATTGACCGAAACCGTAAAAGTTAAGGAACGTTGATGAAAACGGGTATTAGGTATAGCCTCTCTCAAAATGTTGAGAATCGTATATAGAATTTTGGAAAATCTAGAAAACTAATAATAAAAAAACCAAACTCCGCCCAGATGTATTTAAGAACAATGTGAAATCTAGTTTGCCTAGGTTTAGAATTTGAACTATATACAGATATGAAACTTAGATAAGCTATCTATATATTTCAGTCGTCGAAACCCGTACACCCTTGGGAAAGAGAGCCTTTACCAGAACAGTTGTATCCTCACGAGCTGAAAGACGTCGACTTGAACGAGCCAATCATTTATTTTCCACAACCCTTCTCATTTCCAAACTATCCAGTTATTTTGTACTTGTAACCAAGATTATATAGACTAAGGTTTTGAATAAAGAGTTTGTTACCTATACTACTTGCCTGTTTTATTTATATGTAGGCACAGATTAGAGGTGGTGACTAGTCAAGTCAAATATGGATCTTCAATTTAAGTTAGAAGTATGAATTACTAATTTTATTGCAGACTTTATTCTGTTTTGCTTGACTAAAATACTAATTCTAAGTTAAGATAAAATACAATTAGGTACATTTAGTTTTTATTTTATGAGGAAAAAGCTTGTCATGATTTGGGTAGGTATATCGGCAAATGTCAGACATGTCAAGTGCTTTGGGTTCCATTAATTTTTCTATCAGAAAATCGAAGCATGAGACACCTTTCCAGTTTATTCGAGTAGTAGCACCCATTGTCTTCAGATTCTGAAATATAATAGAAAAAAAAATTGTTGCCATTAATTTCTTTACTTCAATCCAATCTTATTTCCTAACTATGTAGTTGATTACCGCGACTTCGTCTGCGTGGAAAAAGTTTTGAGTGACTTGCTACTATCCGCGAGAAGTTATGTCCCGATAATATTTAATAGATCTTCACCAAAATTGAACAAAATATTTGTAATAGTACACAATCTATATACTTATAATAAAACTGTAACGGGACTAATTCTGTACATTAAATATATTTTAATTTAATCGGAGGATGCTTTATTATCGATACTGAGGCCAAAACAATTTTTTTTTGAATTTTTTGTTTGTCTATCTGTGTCGCACATCACGCGAAAACTACTGAACGGATTTGAATGAAATTTGGTATAGTGGTAGCTGATACTTTGGATCAATATATAGGATACTTTTTATCCTGATAAACAATAAGGTTAATCCGGGATAGGGGATGAAAGTTTTTGTTAGTTTTGCTCCATAACTTCGTCAAATCTAAACCGAATTTGATAATTCTTTTTTTATTAACAAACAAGAGATAAAAGTTTTATCCCCGATTTTATCCACTGACAAGAGATAAAATTATCTTATCCCTATGTTTTAAAAATGGCGACACGGGAAAGGAGAAGTATATTCCTATAAGTATCCACCTGTGGATATTATTTCCACTGTTTGGCCTATGCTCGACGAGTTGATAAAACTGAGTGAGGGGATAAACATTTTATCCTTTACCCGTGGATTAAATATGTCCCTTGCCCATGCTCACCCTGCTGGTAAATGAATAAAGGTGAATTATACCTATTATTTTTGAAAAGCTATGTAGGTTTACCAGATTGTAATTCTTGAAAGCAAGCGTGGATCTGGTCCTTCAATAGGGTTCGCGACTGTTGCGATGTCACCGCTGATTGCACCTTGTTCCACAGTTCCGCTTCTCGGGGAATACCCCTCGAGTCCACCTGTGGAATTTCCGTAATCGACCATTAATTTCAAGCATAAAGGTTGTCACTCATAAGACAGAACCGCACCGCACTCTAATGCAGCACCGGTAGGACGTCGATAGGTTTGCCGCTGCCGCTTGCAGGCCATGCGAGAATCCTGTTTCGGCGGAACGAATTGTCCACTAATATAATATGTGTTAGTAGAAATCATTGGCTGTCTAGTGTCTACTACTCTGTCAACAAAGTTATTTGGTTTACTGATTAGTCGTTGATAAGGAAGATTTAGCTCGCTTTTGGACGAAGAGAGAGAGAAAATTACTGTGTACCGCTTCGCCGCACCGGCCACCACGATTGCTTTCATATTATAATAAAATTCTGATGAGTTCATAAGCATCAAATCAATTGAACTAAAATGAATGAATTCAGTACCTACTTACCTAGTCATCGCACTTGGTAAGTAGCTTCTTTAAAGCGCGCGATTGTTTACTATGTTGAAGCAGTGCGGTTATAATGAGTGAAGACTTTTAACTACACGTGTTTACTGAGGGGCAAAAACCTTGCTTACCACTTGTAAGTTGGCGAACACACATTGGCTTAGACACTGAAAAAAATTGTTGAAAAAAGTTAAACATTTTCAAGCTTTGATCATATTATGATTTTAATTTTTGTTTATTCGATGACAAGATAGCCCTTGACTGCGATCTCACCTGATGGTAAGTGACGATGCAGTTTAAGATGGAAGCGGGCTAACTTTGAAGGGGTATAGCAGTGTAAACTGTAAACTCAACCCATACCCCTAATCGGTTTCTACACGCCACCGTGCCGGAACGCTAAATCGCTTGGCAGCACGTCTTTGACAATAGGGTGGTAACTAGCCACGGCCAACGCCTCCCACCAGACCAGACCAGAGACAATTTAGAAATTATAAATTCCTAAATTGCCCCCGCCGGGAATCGAACCCGAGACCTCCCAGTTATAAGACCACAGCGCGCACCACTGCGCCAGGGAGGTCGTCAAATATTAAATTGAACAGGAGTGCCAAAAGCCTTTGAAAAAATCCTTCTAGAGACCTATCACCAAATAATACCAGCTCAATTATTACCTACCTGCATATCATCCTTACTAATTAGGGCTTCACTTCTTTTAAACCTTGCAGAATTCGCATTTCTAGCTAGGTTTGTATTAGATCTGCCAAGAGCTAGTCGAGGTATTCCATTAATGAACTTCTCTCCAGCATTTCCAGCTCCGTAATCAGTGTACCCAGTATTGGAGCCGTTTAGAACATGCATATTACGTCTTTCATGGTTGTACTGGTTCATCTCTTGCCTGGTGTTCGCGTCTATACGTGGGGACGGCTCATCGGCAATGTTATCGCTGGTGCGACGTTGACGCTTTGCATTTTGTGCTCCTTTATCATTCAAGTAACAGCTTCGTAAAGCTATTGCAATGTCTTCCTCCAGCAAGTGAATGTTTCCATCGCTTGAACACGATGTTAAGACCGGCAGCACGAAGAGAAGTACTATCATTGTCACCATATTATCTTGGACGATATTAACTGCTGTATGAACTGTTCCATACAGGGTTTTAAATGGAGAGTGTACAGGATGTGTGGTTATTATGGCTGACAGGTTACAGGCAGGATAGCATGGTTTGCAGTTGATATAATTAGTCAATTATTAAGTCACTGCATCTGTATTCATGTTGTTGATGCTTGTTGATGCGTTTCCTTTTATTCGTGCATTAATTTATAATTTCATACCTACCTACCTACCATTTGATTGATTGATCGAGAGAATCATTTAAGATTGTTAAAGAATTTAAATTATACCTACTATGAGTCAAGGTATAGATAGGTACAGATCATACAGATAGTATTCCTTACTTACGGTAACAAGGAATAAAGAATACTATGTTAATGGTAGGTACAGCTATATGGTAGGTAGGCCTAGCCATATTACAAGCGTGTTGTTTCTATTCTCTTTCCATGATCGCTAATGCTGTAGAGCAGGTGTTCCTAAAGTTTTTTTTCTTCCTTCCTGCTTCCCTGCTGAAAGGTTAGGACGTGTGATAAAATACTTTGATTATGTCGACTTGGCTACCAATTATTCGTTTTCTAAGATCGCTAACACTAAAGCATGGGCTGCCAAAGTTTTTTATCTATAAAATATGTAATTCACCATTTTGGGGTGACGGCCATCTTGGATTTGAAGTTTAACATAGTGTTTAGTATTTTACTAGTTAAGCTACGTTCACGTTTTTTATCACGTGGGAACCTCTGCTCTACAGCGGCGTTAGCGATCATGGAAAGAGAATAGATACGACACGTGTGTAGTAAGGCCAGGGTAGCTGATATCCTGTAATATAAAGGCATGCGTAAATTGTTCGTGTGTTTTAGTACCTTACTTTAATTACATAAATGCAAAAAGGATATTGCCAAAATAGTAAACCTAAAGGATAAAACTGCTGGATGACAACATACCTACTGCAATGTTATTTTAAAGTTTTAAAATGATGAATATTGACATTGAACAAGTAGGTACCTACAACTTGGATGGTTGGAATTTCCGTACAAATTGTACTCATCAATCGATTAATATTATAAAATCGTTAAACATTATGTAGGTAGGTACGTACCTCTTTCCGACGAAGTCTCTTTAAATAGTCATTAAAAATAAATGATCAATAAGATTTTATGCAGCTAGCATGATGATGAATGTCAAACGAATATCGTCATAAGGATGTTCGCCATTGTGTCCGGGCCTATCTTATTGAATGGTTTGGACGTGATTTTATAACAAGTGTAAATTGAAAACACACACACACACACACGTACACACGCACACACACACCCATACACACACACAGACAGACAAAACAACCGTCTAGTAAATAAATAAAACAAAGAAGAGTACTTTTCTACACTTTATTGAATAAGCTACGAGTAGGTACGAGTACTTAATGTTAATAATAGGTAGATAGGTACATAATATTTAGTACTTAACCAGAAAACATAAATTACTTTTATACTTAAACTAAAATAAAAATAAATTTGTTTCATGTACACACAGCAAACCTACTTACCTATAAAAGTACATAATATATCTAATATTACCTAAATAAGTAATAATATTAATTTAATCCTATCCGATTTATATCTTTAATAATTAATCAGGTCATCTGCGATTTAAAATAAAAAAGTGAACATTTGCCCATAATTTTTGTTTTTCTAGAGATATTTTATTTTTTCTTCTACTGTAGTTTTTAATTTAAATTTCTAATAACAAAAAAAAATACTGAACTTATCTACTTACTATGAACTTCTCTATTTGCGTGAGCTAAAATTATTAGTGTCCAACCGAAGGGTCTGTTTCGGTTTCGCCAAACAGTTTTGGTTGCCGCCAGGGATGGTCCGAAGTTTCACCCGCACCGAAACTCAGTGTTCTTAGCTTGTCGGATAACTTCGGGTTTCGGTTTCGGTCGGACACTAAAAATGCATAACTGAAATCTACCTCTTTTCACCCTTTGCCATAATGCCCCCATTTCCCATTTCCCCACCCACCCCAAGCAGGTTTTGCGTCGTTGCCATACACCCTTACACCTGGACGACTTCCGTAGGCATTGTATCCACTGCCAGCGAGGCCTGCTTTGCCCCGGCTTCCGTAACTGTCTGCTAGGCTCATATACGCGCTTGTTAGAACCCCACTGCCAGAGTTTCCCCCATAAGACCCAGTGAGGTGGAATGTTAGAGGTATGTGCAGGCTTTTTAGACTCGTAGGTCGATAGCTATGCCAAAATGTTTCAGCGCGTTTCATGGTTTCAGAAGGTTCCGTCGGTTTTCTCTCTGTTTCTGCGAAAATAGTAAAATATGAATTTAACTACACAGGAAGTATAAAATTCAGCCTATCGCATATTATATGTTCTACTTTCCGAACCAGTGATAGAGTCTAATTTTGTTACGTACAGAGCTTACATGAAATAAATAATTTAGAATTTTTGTAAAAGGGCTGATTATCAAAATTTTATTTAATTAAAAATGTTCACTATTAGAGTCTCTCTAGGTCTTGATATTTTTTAATCAAATTTTTCTTGTGGCTTGATAGTTTATGATAGCCGTTAATTAACCACCACTAAAAGAAGATTCATTCTTCTTATCATAACGTGATGTGAATTGCAATTTTTTGTAACATCTTCGTGTTAAAGAAGTTAATGCCCTCTTAAGTCTGAAACACACACAGTGCGCGACAAAATATACGAGATGGGTTGACACTGCGAAGGGAGCGTAAGAACCGTACCTACTTAAGCAGTCAGTCATGTGCTGCATTGTGGTTTCTGACGTGCTTTATCCAGTTCCAAAATAATAATAGCATTATAACCAGTGGCGTAACTATAGGGTGGCAAGACGGCAAAATGCCACGGGCCTCCAGCAGGAAGGGGCCCCCAGTCAGAGAGGGCTGAAAGCACAAGAGGATTCCAACATTTATAGCCATTACTGTGACTACGGCTAGTGCCGAGCGATCATTTTTTGGGGAGGGAGGGAGGGCCCCATCCGACGAATTTGCCACGGGCCTCAAACGTTATAGTTACGCCACTGATTATAACATCTATATAATTGGTTAGTTTTCGCTGTGATTTTTGTGTACATGAGATGACATGAGATAGAATGTATAGATAAAATGTTATTATTAAAAAATCGTGCACATGTACGCGCACTTTCAGTGTAACGTGTGCCGTGCAGTTTCCGTCGCGCGCCGCGTGTTTTCACGCTTTTTGTCTGGTAAAGCCTTTGATATATCGTTAAATGAATATGTTTCTGACACGTGATTTATTGTATAAATACACGTGCAAGTATAGAACCTGTCTTCAAATGGCAATTTTTTTGAAATCATGATTTCGACAATTTATTGTTGAAATAATGATTTCAAAAATTGTATAACAATTATATACAACTTATATTCTCATTATGATCAATCAACATTAGGTATGTGAACTCGTGTCAATTTTAATACATTCAAATTATAAAGTTATGACAACTTTATTGTAAATAGGTACAAGTACGTACATACTTATATAAAACACTGGTGGAAGCACTGTATACATAGCATAGCTTTGTAAAAAAAATTTTTTTTGAAAAGAGCAATTGCGGAGTTTCTTACCGGCTCTTCTCAGCAGAATCTGCATTCCGAATCGGTGGTAGATTTAAGACGTGTCATAAGAGCTACAAGTTAGCCTACATGAAATAAATAAATTTTGAATTTATAGACCACCCCATAAAATTGACTTTTTTCTGGTGGGAGGCTTTGGCCGTGGCTAGTTACCACCCTACTATCAAAGATGTGCCTCCAAGCAATTCAGCATTTCGGCACGATGGCGTGTAAGAAACCTATTGGAGGTATGGGTATATATAAGTAAATGGAGTAGAAACATAAAATCCTGAAGTTCGCCAAAAAAAAACACGACGTTAGATCTAATTTTTAACCAATTTGTATTTTTTTCAATGTGTTGCATATTATAGAGTCATTTTTATATAAAATTCGACGAGCCAGCCATTAAAAAAAAAAAATCTTACGATTTATTAGAATACATGATGTATTTGACGCTTACTACACTCCTACACGCTAGTATCTGTCACGTTTCACACGAGGTTTCAGTATGTTTTAACTTTTGTTTGATCTATCGTGGGGATTTTTTGCGTATTGCTAAAAGTAAGTATTCCTTACTTACCGTGTTCTGTGGACGAAGTCACAGTAGTGATATCTCCTTGGACTCTAAATAGTGCGGTCTGCGCCCAAATCTTCTCAGCATCGTTATTGTGGGTGGTAGTGAGAGGCGGACTTGGGGATAAGTACAGGGCAGGGTCCAGTACAACTCCTTCTATAATGCTCACTATTCCGACTAAACAGTAGAGTATCTGGAAAGAAGTTGTAATGGCTGGATGTTACTATTGTAGGTAAAGGTGATTGTGATTGGGTATATGACTGCATTGTCAAAATGCAATGTAACAATCTTAGAATAAAATTTGTAAAAACAGAAAATAAATCGGCCAAAAAACAAATCCTTACCAATATTATAAATGCGAAAGTGTGTTTGTTTGTTGGTTTGTTCTGACAACAGATCTACGCATCGACGTGATTTTTTGCATGGGTATAGTTGAAGACCGGGAGAGTGACATAGGCTATTTTTTACCCCAGAAAATCGCGGATGAAGTCGCGGGTATCACTCAATTAGCTAGTTTTTAATATATTTTATTAAAAACTAGCTTACTTTGGCGGCTTTAGGTACCTAATCACCGCTAATATGTAATTACTTATTACAGTTTTTAATAAGCATACCTACAATTAAGTGCTATCTAATACTGTTACTATAAATCAAAATTCGCGCTAAACACCGAAATCGACTAGGTGCTTGGTGACCTACGTGCTTGTTTATCTGAGGATTTAAAAATCTGCTCTTAGGAAAAAGTTAACTAGGCGTAGAAACTTACGTTCATAATTAATTAAATTGTTGGATGCCTAGGTCACTGCACTTATAAACAATCGTACGTACGTGTTATTCGATATAGATTTCAAAGAATACTAACAAAAATTCCATAATTATGATTCGGGATGAGGGAATGCCCTTTCTACTTTCTCCTGTTTGGGATTTTGACGTGCCTAGTTCAAGGACGTCGTGTTCCTTGGTCTCACAATAAAATGGAAAGCCTGTCGGTATAATGTATGGGAGGAACGAAAATATGTGTTTTGAAAATATTTATCAATTTTTTTACTTACTACTTTTTTTGGGCAGACTTCACACGCCTTTGAGAACATGGAGAACACACTCAGCTCAGACTCAAGACAGAGTTAAAACGAGACAGATTTATGTCAGAGCATATTTGTGTCTCGTCTTAACCTCTATCTTGAGTCTGAGCTGAGTTAGAGCAGGCTCTATAGATCGTCAGACTTGCAGGTTTCATCGCGATATTTTCCTTCATGTTCAAGCATGTGATATTAAATAGCTTAAACACACATAACTGTGATAAGAGATTCGGGATGGAACCCGCGACCTCTCTGAATGGAAGACCACACTAACCACTAGACTAGACTATCAAGCTTTTGCCCCCGCGACTTCGTCCGCGTGGAATTAGATTTTGGGGTGGAATTTTCAAAAACTGTGACACACGTACTTTTTTATTTTTAACTGAAAGCTCAAATACCACCTTTGATGGAAACAGCTTGAAAAATGACGGAGTTTCATATAAACTTCCATCCCCTATTTAAACCCCTTAGGGGTGTAATTTCCAATAATCCTTTCTTAGTGTGCGCCTACGTCATAAAAGGAACCAACTGTAAAAATTTCAAGTTTCTAACTTCAGTAGTTTAGGCTGTGCGTTGATATCTCAGTCAGTCAGTCAGTCAGTCAGTCAGGACTTTGAATTTTATATCTATAGATTGACCTTATTATTACCTATTTAACCCCATAGTCCCGCAAGATCTCCCCAACTAGCTTTGCCGATAAGAATTGATCTTTTGTGTGTTTTTGATTCTGCGATTATCGAATGATAACTCAAAATTACGAGTAGACATATGAGCTGCAGAAGAATGTACGTCTGCATCTGAAAAGATAAAATAACTATTTTTATTTTATTATATTTTATTATTATTATTCTTTTATATTTTTCCACTCTCAAACCCGCGTTAAAAATAAATACATTATAGGGCCAAAACATTATCTCTATTTCATGTAGGCCAACTTGTGGCTCTTATGATATGTCGAGAATCTACCACCGGTTTGGAATGCTGATTCTGCTGAGAAGAGCCGGCAAGAAACTCAGCAGTCAGCAGTTGCTCTTTTCTATCTATCTAATATTGAATGACAGCTGAAGCAAAGCAGATTGGTTCCAAGGTTCCAAGCAACTTTGTTATTAAGGAATTCATTAACTGTGTAGGTACTAACTTCTACTTATACACATGTAACACTTATATAAACATACTAGATGATGCCCGCGACTTCGCCCGCATGGATCAAGATTTTTAAATTCCCATGGAAAATCTGTAATTTTCCGGGATAAAATGTATGCCTATGTTTTAATCCTGGGTATGAGCTATCTCCATTTCCAATTTCAGCCAAATCGGTTCATTCGTTGTAGCGTGAAGGAGTAACAAACATACACACACACACATACACATACAAACTTTCGCCTTTATAATATTAGTGTGATAGTGTGATGTGATTAGTGTGAAATATGAATTGAGGTCGATTTTAAAAGATTTTTTTATATCTATTACTATCTATTGACAAGTTTTGTAGGTTGGATGATGATGAATCCTTTTTGCGTAACTTAGTAGGTACTTACGTCAATACTCAATATTATATTATGCGTTTGGCGTAAGAAGTTTTGTTTGCGCGTATTTTTTTAACCACTCATCTCAATAACTACTAAACTGACGTCTATTTAAGGTATATAAGAGATACGTTCCATGGTGAGTAATAATTGAGTTTATCACAATGAGTAGTGGTATATTTCACTTTATCAAGTAAAAAGATGCTTAATTTACCTTGGGGATACCACAAATACCTTTTGTTTTTTATTTTATTTTAAGTACGATGAAGCATATTATACTTAGATATTTACTTCATTTATTACTTTAATTTTTATAAAAATGTTGTTGACCTTGTAACAAACACTGTTATTTTATTGTGATAGGTTTATTAAACTATTGACCAACTACTAAGATGCAATTTTTTTTAATTTACTCTCATCTTAGCGACAACTTAACAAATGGATGATATAATTAGAATGTCATTTAGTTTATAGATTAGGTATAGGAACGCCGAGTATATTAATGAATAGGTGTGTATTTATAATTTACTAGGTAGTAGACCGCGGCTTCGCTCGCATGGATTTAGTTTTTAAAATCCCGCGGGAACTTTTTAATTTTTCATGATAAAAAATAGCTTATGTCACTCTCCCGGTCCTTAACTATACCCGTGCAAAAAATCACGTCGATCTATTGCTCTGTTGCAGCGTTATTGAAGGACAAACCAACAAACAAACACTCTTTCGCATTTATAATATTTGTAAGGATATTAGGTAGGTACCTACGCCACAATATGTACATGTATTAATGACTTTGTAGTATACTAACTCATTATTTATTCCATTAGTTCTCGACAACGCACATGCCGAATGTTGAATTGGTTGTTTACTTATTTTTGTATTTTCTAAAAGAATATTAGTCATTCATTTGTTATTATTATTACACCAGCTGACGCCCGCAACTTTGTCCGCGTGGATTTAATTTCAAGAACTCTGATCTTCCAGGATTAAAGTACCCTCTTCAAATCCTCCACTAAATAGTATACCCATGCAAAAAAACACGTAAATCTGTAGCTCTGTTGCAGTGTTATTGAAGGACAAAACAACAAACAAACACTTTCGCATATTTATATAATAGTCACTTACTATAGTTCTATCTAGTTTGCAATAAAACAAATATATAGGCGTAATTAAAATTAGAATTTTATTATAGTAAAGTAAATCATCACAGGAAATAGGTTAATCAATGACCCATTGAGTAATTGGGAGAAGTGTAATTTATCGTCCCCATCCACCTCCCCCTCCGAAGCCTCCTCCGAAACCGCCACCGCCTCCCCCTCCGAAACCACCTCCTCCTCCGAAACCGCCACCGCCTCCGCCTCCAAAACCGCCACCTCCACCGAAACCACCTCCATGACCTCTGCCATAACCTAGCCCGCCGCCGTGACCTCTGCCCCAACCTCGTCCGCCGCCCCAACCTCGTCTTCTCCAGTGACTCTCAGCGGTCTCTAAGCTTTCCGCCTCCGTCTTCGACGTGTCATTGCTGTCAATCTCCTCAGCCGGGTAAGGCAGGGCTGCAGCGTACGCCAGGTAAACACACGCGATTACGCCGAGGAATAGTAACTGCAAATAATAAGAGCAAATTAATAAATTATTTTAAAGACTCACGACGAAACGCCTCGCCCTTACCTAAAACTTATCTTAGAACCTGCTCTGAGATGATACCTACCTACTACATACTTGTAATGTAACCTTAGCGTCCTCACCAGTCTTTTTATGTAAAATATTTTATAGCAGATAAAATATAAATATAAATAGTCACTGTAGCCAATCTCCAACGAGATTATCCATTAACGTGGAAGCTATTGTAGTGCGCAAGTGTATACGCAAGCACAGGTGCATTCTCTATTCCCTCATTCCTATAGTCAGTCCTATGGGACGGCAATCCGACACCCATAGGCGAAAAACTGAAGCTTACACTGACTTTGACTACTTTGACTGAGCTTTACAGGGTCTCGAAAACTTTGGACTACTTCTGGGGTATTTTGTTAAAAATTCCACCCGGATTTTTTTTATTCCACAACGAGATAGCACTTGACAGCGATCTAATCTGATGGCGGTGGACGGTGTAAGTGTGAGGTACTTCGTCATGAGATATGTAAATTTTTGTGAATAAATAAATTAAAACAAAAAACAAGAAGACGTGCGCAGTCTCTTGCAGAAGTTAATCATTTTATCAACTCCTGCAAAACATCCGCACATAACACATCATCGCACCGCCGTTAAGATAAAATTGATACAGGATCTTTGCTAGGACATGCACATTTGAAAGCATCTCTAGCCTCTACCAAATACGATAAGCCAATGGAATCCAATGAAGGTTAATGATATTGCCACAAAACTTAAACTTACTGTAAGCAGAAGACAGAAAAGCTGGTAATGATACCTGCTAATTTTTATATTTCTAACTTTACTTTGACAGTGCTGGTGACCAGCCAAATGTAAGCCAATCAGTTGGCACAGTATAAATACACCAGAACCTTGCACTTTACACTTACACCAAAAGCTATTGCCCGTGACTTCGTGGGGTTAGGCTTTAAAAAACCCTCCAGGACGAACCAATGAATTAACAAACCAACAAACAAACACATTTTCGTATTAAAAAAAATATTAGTTAATGATTTATGACGGAGGAACTATTTTCAAATTATTCAAAATTATTTATTTCATGTAGGACAACTTGTGGCTATTATGACAAGTCGAGAATCTACCACCGGTTCGGAATGCTGATTCTGCTGAGAAGATTAGGCAAGAACCTCAGAGCCAATAAAATATAATAAAGTAAAATTACTCACTGTGTTCATGGTTGCCAACGGAATACTGTTGTGGTGCGTAGTGGTCCTAACCTATTTATACAGGTCTACGACCAGACCTCTTAACTTAAGAGTTGTGACTAATCCGAGATAGGTAAATAACCTGGCCACAAGCTCATCTGCAGAGATTGGTTAAAAAAGTATAGATTGCTAACGTCACATTAGAACGAAGCTCGCGTAATTCTAGTTATTATAGTTTAACAAGCTTCTACCCGCGGCATTGTTCCCATCATCTATTAAAAGTACGCGAACAAAACAAAAAAAAATCTAATCAGTCAAATCGTTTTTGAGTTGAAGCCAGGCTAGCGAAGAGCAATTGATTTTTATTTAAAAGTAGATAAATAATAGATAACTGGAGTTTAATACAACTAAGCAAAGAAATTTAAAACACTCGCTATTTTTATACGATTTTATGGGAAAGGTAGGCATTCGATCCTAGAAATAAATAAGATCAGTGAACCAGAACAATTAAATACGATAAAATAATATAACTTTCAATCCTAGAAACGCCATCTAAGATAACTTTTGGTGAATTTGATTTATACAAAGACTTAGGGCCGGTTGCCTGAGTGGCCGTTTAAAGTTAAGTTAAAGTTGTAACCGCGGCTACATTTAACTTTAACTTTTTCCGTAACCGAGCTCTGACCGCCATTATAGGCGTTGCACAACGCCAATTTTGAACCCCGTCAAAATTAACTTCAGCTAATGGAGCTGCCAGTAAAATGATGATTCCCTTCTCGGTTTTTTAGTCTTATTATGTTGAATTATTTTATCAACATGCAACATTATGCTGAAATAACAGTCAGTGTTCTAGTCTGTGATTATGTGATAGTTGTCTTTTCATCTGTGTTTGTTGATTGTCAACACGGAGTGATTACATTGTCTTGGATTGTCAACTAAAAGATTTTTGTCGAAATAGTCATTTTATTTAGTTTTATTACAATGAAAAATAATATGGATGTTAATGCAAAGTAAGTGACACTGATCACGGAAAAAGGGATTTTTCACAGTATTATTAAAAAGCGTTCACATACACTGGTCCAACTATTAACATGTGCCCCATAGAGCATGTGAAGGATCATTTTATAAATATATCAATAAATGATGATTTTAAACCACAAACTGTGAGTACCTGTTTATATTTTAACTAGACTATCTCGGAACTTCGTCCGTGTGGATTAAAGGTTTTTAATTTTCGCAGGAGCTCTCATTTTCCGGGATAAAAATGTGTTAACTACTGAGCCGATTTAAATGAATGAGGTATCAATCGATTCAGTCCAGGTCGGTCCAGGTGACACAGGTTACATTATACACAAACAAAATCAATATGCCTACCAAATATTTTATGGTAATTAATGGTAATTATGAATAAAATACCATACCAAAATCCAGACTGTAAATCATTGACTATATCACAACTCAAAACACTGGACGGATCATACTGATTGGCATACAGATATGTATAGCTATTATGAAGTAGGCATCTGCTAAAAAAAGGGGTTTTGATAATTCAACCCTTAAAATAGAGTTTTAAAAAATTTAACTTGATGTGAGCGAAGGTGCAGGCAAAAGCTGGTTTGTAATTATTTATTTTTACAGGTGACTGAGGAGTCAATTGGAACTGAATATTCAGACTTAAAAGAAAGTCAGGAAGTCACATTTATTAACAATAATACAGAAATAGTAAGGAAATAAACCATTTTTTGGTACTTTGTTGTACATACATACATTGTAAGCTAAATAAAAGATTTCAAATAGAGGTTTTTCTTTTATTAAAAAACATATTCTAACTACATATTTACAATACTGATACAATGTTATAATTTAATTAGATATTCAATAGCTTTAAGTACATAACTTATTGACAATATCTAAAGCACAGATATCTAAAGAGCTGTTGTTAATTAAAATATGTAATAACTAGCTAATTCCCGCGACTTCGTCCACGTGGAAAAAGTTTATAGAGTGACTTGCAACTCCACGAGAAGTTATGTTCTCTATCTCCGATAATACTTATTAGACCTTCACCAAAATTGAAAAAAATACTTCTAATAGTACACACATTATATTAAAAAAAGAAATATCAAATTCAGTTTACAGTGGACAAAGTTATGGAGCAAAATCAACAAAAACTTTTATCCCCTATTCCGGATAAACCCTTTCGTTTATCAGGATAAAAAGTATGCTATATGTTGATTCTGTTCAGTAGTTTTCGCGCACAGATAGACAAAAAATTCAAAAAAAATTGTTTTGGGCTCAGTATCAATACTATACTTAAAGCATCCTCCGAATAAAATTTTCAAAATATATTTAATGTATGGAATTCGTCCCGTTACACAACACACATTAACAGTTTTATCACTAACACTACAGCCGACGAGCAGCTAGCTCGGACGTGGTTTGCGATCCGCTTCCACAAGAGCCTTCAATTCTTCATTATCAACTTTGGGCTCCGGCTGTCCACGGAGCTTGTTCTGCAGGTCGAAATTTCCAGAACGAAAACGTTGGAACCAAAAACGCACTGTGTTTTCTTTTGCGACACCACCACCATACGCATCATTAATCCCTCGAGCCGTTTCTGTACCACATTGAAATCGACGATTTCTGGTGAAGAGTCGACAAGAAACTCTGCATTTGCTCCTGCTGCTTTGTTTTACTTGATCTGCTACGGACATTGATTGATTTGTGTAATGATTTTTTTCCTTGGAAAAGATATTCTACCCATTATATTTTCTTCATCACTGGAACTCTCATCTTCAATTTATTTTGCGAATAAATACTTCGGAAAATACTCGTAGATATGATTACTTATTTTATTTGTACTTTTAACAAAATAACAAACTGTCACAATCCATCAAAAATATTGATAAATGTCCATTGAAGTTTTATTTTGAGGTTAACTTGACCGTAAACCCTCGCATTCGGCCGGTAAGGTTTAAGGCTAAAGTTAAAGTCAAAAGTTTACTAAAAAAGGACTCGTGCAACGCGATTTGCTTGTTTCGGCTGTCACATTTAGCTTTAAACTTAACTTAGCCGTAACGTAACCGTGCCGGCCACTCAGGCAACCGGCCCTTAGTTATCTATTTCTTCTTACTAATCTCTGTCTTAAGTTATACCGTACGCGTATATCATAATTGTATGTATATGTAAATCAGTTTACTTAATCGCCATAATAGCGCTGCAAAGTCTTCTGACGTATACTTACTTGTGGTTTTTATTGTTTATCCAAGTCTTAGTAGGAACGTATTAATAAAGATGCCCCTAGTAATAGTTCCTAGATTGTTAAGCGAGGGTCAAATTAACTCATACTATGCACACGACAATGTAATAATTATATTGAAAATCCAAACATTCCAAACGCAAAGCGCAACCAGATCAAATCGCTCCTTAAATACTAAAGGGCCACAAATCAAAAAATCTAATAGTCGGAGTACTATTCATATAACTTATATAGGACTGTTACTCATAGATGCAGTACAAAATATCGCATCTAATAATGTATGAATTTCATATATTAACGAATAAAAACATATAAATTCATGTTTTAAGTTTTCTTTAAATAATTCTGTAAAAAAAGAATTTTTTTATTTGTGGCCCTTTTGTATTTAATGAGCGAAATGTTAATAAAACCACTAGTATCTATGACACTGCATGTAATTAATTTCAGAGATCGCCAATTCCGGTATTCTATAAGCCGATAAGATACCTGATTAAGTATTTTTATTATCTGAATCAAATTATTGTACCAGTTTCTTTTTGCTTTATTCGTTATAACTACTAACTTGGAAAATTTGAAATATTTGAAATTATATATTGATCCATTAAAACTGCACTTACACAAATTTTTAAATTTTTTCATAGGTTTAAAGGCAACCATTTTTTATATTATTAATAAGCAATAATATTTTGACAATTACTCGGAAATGAGTTTAAAGTAGATCATTTTATTGCAAATTTCATCTTTTTAAAGAAAAATTTGGTGTGCACTGCGTACAATCGCTGTTTAATTTGTCAAGATAAATCCTGGCACACCAAGTTTATATTGTCTCAATTTATTTATATATAAAAAATTTGAAAATCCGTGTAGGTACAATTTTTGTGTTACCGGGTCCCGTAAAAACAAACTCTCAGGCATGCACGTTTTCTTGACGCGATGGTTTGATTCACTCCGAAAAGCGACTAAATTGCAAAAACGCCAGTCGCCGCTGCTAAAAGCATCGTGTCTGCCCGGGCCAGAAAAAAACGCCTAAAATTCATATTTGTACCCAGGTTCGAACCCGTGACCCTCCGGATCAATGTTCTCAAAGGTGTGTGAAGTCTGCCAATTTACATTGTCTGGTTAGCAGGGTGGATAAAAAAAAGAACTTGCTTAATTACACTTTAATTTTATTTCAAAACTAAATCATCACAGAAAATAATTATTGTTGAAGGACTATGTAACTCGAATTACGTTTAAATCACCGCCCGTAATAGCCGTGACCGCCACCAAATCCTCCTCCGAATCCTCCTCCGTAACCACCTCCATAACCTCCTCCGTAACCCCCTCCGTAACCCCCTCCGTAACCCCCTCCATAACCGCCTCCGAAACCCCTTCCGTAACCAATTCCGTAACCACCTCCGAAACCTCTTCCGTAACCACCGTGACCTCCGTAGCCTCCGAAACGTCTGTGATGTGGACTCCGAACGTGTCTGTCCCCAGCGGGAACTAGGGGCTCTTCTTCTATATTATTGATAGCATTTTTCCCTTTGGAAGGCAGTTGAGGCAGTTGAGGCAGCTGAGGCAGTTGAGGCAGTGCTGAGGTGTATGCCATGCATACGCACGCGATTAGGCCAACATATATTAACTGCAAAGAAAACAAGCGAAAAAATTAGTTAAAATAACCCGACGTGACGCATTGCAGCCTTAGACCGATGGTCGAAAACTGCAGCACTTCTGGTTAAGTTTTACCTTAAAACAAATGAATAGATGACTAGGTAATGTCCGCGTGGATTAGGGTTTCTTAATTTCCGCGGGAACTCTTTAATTTTCCGGAATAAAATGTAGCCTATGTGTTAATCCTGGGTATGACCTATCTTCGTTCCAAATTTCAGCCAAATTGCTTCATTCGTTGTGGCGCGAAGGAGTAACAAATGTACACACACACTTCTTTTTGATTCCCACGGGAATTCTTTAATTTTCATGAATAAAATTTACCCTATGTGCTATTTTGATGTATAAGCTATTACATTGTAAAGTTTCATCAAAATCCGCCAAGCAGTTTTTACGTGAAAGAGTAGGTAAGTTAAAATGACAAATTGGTTTTGCCAGTTTCCTAAAGAAAGTCTGCGTAGAGTTGGAGCGTTTGCAACGGGTACCTCCTAGGGCCACCCTGAATGCCGATGGACAAGATAGGCCCCAGAGTGTGGGTTGCAGCTCCTCTGCCATAATCAACGGCTAAGACTCGTTTATCTCTGTGTTATTTATGTTTTTTGTAAACAGTTTTGGAATTTTATCAAATCACTAACTTTCGTCAGGGAAATGGCAAAATCAAATTGTCATTTTAACATCTCTACTTCGGTTTCTATAATTTTCTGCGACATATACACTGCTTCATAAATTGGATTTATTTTAACCACAGCTTAACCAAAACATAAGTTATTAAAATCGTTGTTTGTCTGTGTCGGGCTAGTCTACAAAAAGGCTCGACAGATTTTGACGGGATAATCACAATTCACAAGCAGCAACATAGGCTCATTAGGCCACATACGAGTACCTATGTCATAATATTATGCAAGAACTAATTTACGGCCTAACCGTTTGAACTGATCTTGAGGAAAAGTATTGAGATTTCTAGCATTTCGAAGATGGATATATGCAACTTTATATCCCGGGAAATCAAAGAATGTTGATTATAAGAAAACTTATTAGGTACCTACACGTGGACAAATCAGCGCGCACCATATAGATTACTTTAGAATACAAAAGATAATTTTATTATTATTAGCCACTTTGGATTTCTTGAAATATAAAGTAATTCATTATTGTTATATAAAATATAAATTAATTGAATATTACTCACAGTGTTCATGGTTGCAAACAAAATAATGTTTTCGTTTTTAGTGGGTCCAACCTATTTATACGAACACACCTAAAGCTTGAATTATAACTAATTCAAAACTGGAAAATGATCTGGCTCAAGCTCTTCTAAGGGCTAATCAAGACACGGAGTAAGTCCGCGCGGATCTGAACCGCGCGGTATATCTTTATGTAATGCTATATCACCTATAATGATATAACATTGAGGTATCATAAATAGATAATAGATATTATATTCTATTATCTTTATCTATCTATCATCTATTATCTATCTATCAAGCTTCAATAGCATAACGGTTAATGGTGTGGATTGAAAATTGAAAGGTTCTACTCCCACCCATGCCGTTTCAAAATTGTCATACCCACTCCTAACACAAGCTTTTGATTTATTTGGAGGAGAGAGGAGAAATTAGTCAAGTTCAGCTTGGCTACTATTCTTTATTCGATCGCTGGAAAACTAGTTTCCTTTGCATGTAATAATAATAATGTACTCTCTATTCCCTCACTCCTATAGTCCGATGGGACGGAAAATCCGACGCGACCGGAGAGAGATCAGGCACAGGATCGACAACTTTACGTGCTCTCCGAGGCAAGGGGATGACTCACCGCCAACTTCCTAAATCCTAACTCCGGGCTTATACTGAGAAAATACTGAAAAAAATGTGATGAAATGGAACTCGTCATCTAACCACTATATCAACGAGATTGCTTGTTGCTGTTACTATCAGATGTTAGTAACAGCATGCTATACGAGTAGGTAAATGCTCTCAAATTTAAAATGTGGTGTAACTCGTCTCTATAGTCTCCGCCGCTTCTGAACAAGGTGATTGTACACTTTACTGCAGGGCTTTTAACCGCGCGTTTTTCGTTTGCCCGAACTGTGTCTGCTATATCGAGCACAACACACAGGTGTAAAATAATAATATGCTTGAGTAGCCATACTAAATCTTGCATATTTTGCGGTTTTTGTTTTGTTGCTTAGGTATATTTTAAGACCGGACGCCTAAATGGCAGCTCTATCTTAAGTATCTGATTTATTTTTAGTTTTGGCGTCTACTGAGATGATCGCGGGCTGTTTTGAGTTAAAAACATTTTGACATACTTACCATAGCCACAGTTAATAACCATAAATACCTCTTTAGTCACTATGGATTCTAATGTGCGCCTAGCTTTAATTCTGTTCTAAGTATACCTGTAGTAATTTATTATTAGAAGTAATAAGCAGTTTGTTCCGGTAGAGATCAGCGGTTAAAGTTCCTTTTGAAATCATTGGACAAGTCCATACTTCGTAGTCGTTTGAAATTTTGATGATAGTGATGAATTTGTTGAGTCTATCTGTGCTGTATATCTGTGTGTCTGCGAAAGCTTGTGCTAGGGCACCAGTTTTTGGCTTATTTGGAGGGGAAAGGAGACTATAAGTCAAGTTCAGATTGGCTAATATTCTTATTCTTGCTATATATATTCTTGCTATTAATTTATAACCAGGCGCATTACTTAGTGATTTCTATTAAGTGCGGAGACTGGGGGGACGGGGGGGGGATCGGGGTAGGGGGGGGGACGTAGGTTATTATACATTATACGTAATATATAAAATTCAAAAAACTTCATGATTATTTAATCTGATTAAACTGTTTATTGTGATTAGCATTGGCATTAGCTTAGCATTTTGATATGTCGGGATAAACCCAAGTTTAGGTACGTTGTTTTTTGCGACATTAATGAACATAAATTAATAATTACATTTAGGTATTCTTAAAATATTTAAATGGCTAATTCGTCTACACATAGGGCCGATTTTACCAACGTAAAAGAAGTCTTATCAGGACGTTGGCAGATTTTCCATACAAAAACTGTGAGAACGCCCAATTTATCCCTCGGTTAAACGTTACTCGACGTTGATGAAATGGGCACTTAATAATAGTATCTACATAATATTATGAAGATACTATTCAGTAACATACAAAATTATGCTTTTGCTTTTGAACTTAAGATTTATTTTTGGATATTTAAATGAAGGGAGTGAAGGCCATGAAATGATTTATGTTTGATGTCTGATATTAATTATCCTGCTGTGCTTGTTCTGGGTTCGAGCCCCGGTGTCTTTTCCCAATAAATTCAAAATATTATGATTAAGCTAGCTTATGCCCGCGACATCATTCGCTTGTATTGAGGTTTTTTAACTCTCGCTCTTATTTTCTGGGACAAAAAGTATCGGGAATAAAACATAGGCTATGTTTTATTCCCGACTATAATCTTTTTCTGTGCCAAACAGCCAAATCGGTACAGTCGTTGCGGCGTGATTGAGTAACAAACATCCATCCATCCATTCACAAATCCAAATTTTCACATTGTATAGTACATATTAATAGGATAGAATTATTATTAGCCAAACGTTCGTTAAAAATTGTACTATTGCACCGTCCAAGTGCAAGACACACTCGCGTACCGAGGTTTACTATAGGTTTATATGAAAAGACGTAACTTCATCAAGTTTAGGCTCATTTGATTTTGTTTTACCAATTACTCCGAACCTAGATGATATCCACTGCCTGATGATATAGCTGGAAGGTGACAATGGGAACTCTGTAATAAAACAACGTAACCCTATCGTAGCCTGGTGGATTAGCCCAGTATAACCCTTCTCTGAGAGAAGCTTTATGCTGAGCTGTTGTTGGGTTGCTGATAATGATAATGATGGTGAAAAGAAAAGAACTTAATTACACTTTCATTTTATTTAAAAAAAAAATCATCACAGAAAATAATTGTTGAAGCAACTTGATATACGTTTAAATCAGCGCCCAACGCCGTAACCGCCACCGAATCCCCTGCCTCCTCCGAATCCTCTTCCGGAACCACCTCCGAAACCAAGTCCGTAACCACCTCCGTAACCACCTCCGTTACCACGTCTGTAACCACCCACTTGACCTCTGCGATAAGAATTTCGAACGTGTCTATCCTCAGAGGGAACTAGGGTCTCTTCTTCTATTTTTAGCTTGGTGTCATAGCTTTCGAGATTTTCTGCTTTGGAAGGCAGTTGGGGCAGTGCTGAGGCGTATGCCATGCACACGCACACGATTAGACCAACATGCAATAACTGCAAACAAAACAAGCAAAAAAAAAATTAAACTCGGACCCTTATAGTTTCGCCAAGTCCATCCGTTTGTCTGTCTGTCCGTCTGTCCGCGGCTAACCGCTGTGACTATTGGTACGAAAGAGCTGTAATATACAAGGTTATAGATTTTTTAAATTTTTATATATTAATTACGCCGACAAAGTTGTACAATAAAATCTTGAAAAAACTATTATTTTGAGTAGGGGGATGATATTTTTTTTACTCGTCTATCCCATTGTGTGGGGTATCGTTGGAAAGGTATTTCAAAAATAATGGAGCTACATTATGAACATTTTTTTGATTTAGGGTTTTGTTTGGAAAATATTAAGCCTCAAATTGAAAATTTTCGTTCTAGTAGGGCGTCCCCCTTATAAAAATTAAAATATTCATTTTAGATAATTATATATGAAAAGTATTCACGATAATAGTATGTATATATAACGAACTTTAAAGACAAACTATCATGGGTAAGGCTTTGCTACTTAACGAGTAATAGTCGCCTAACTTTTAAAAGTAAAAATTTCATAGAAAACGACTTCGATGCCATCAATATTGAATAGAAGCTTCAATCAATAACAAACTACATTATATAGTTAATAAGTCATACTTACTGGAGACGCGGCAGTATATTATGGCAAATTGTATTTTGAGTTTTTACTATTAATTTATAACTAGGCGCATTATTATTTTGTGATGTTATTTTAAAATATAATAAAAACAATTTATGATGAAAAATTACATATGCACGCCCTTCTAAGTATGCAATATATTGTGTCCTGCAACAAAAGAACCCTACACTGCGCGTGGCATGACACAGGATAGGCCATAATTTTTCGGGCACCATATAGTTTAAAATTTTATACAAAAAATAAACTATATTATTATCCACATTGGATTTCTTGAAATATAAAGAAATTAATTACTTATTGTTTTATAAAATAGAAATTAATTGAATATTACTTACAGTGTTCATGGTTGCAAACAAAATAATGTTCTCGTTTTTGGTGGGTCCATCCTATTTATACGAACACACTTATAGCTTGTGAATTATAACTAATTCAAGACTGGAGAATGATCTAGCTCAAGCTCATCTAAGGGCTAGTTAAGACACGGAGTAAGACCGCGCGGATCTTAATATAATTATGTAACTATCCAGCCCTCAATATAATGATCTCTATCTATGTATGTATCAACAGCCTAACAGTTAAAGGTGCGAATTGAAAACTGAAACATTGCGTCGCAAGTTCAATCTTCATTCCTCACTTGTTCCATTGCACTAATTGTCGTACCCACTTTTAACACAAACTTATTTTTTATCTGGAGGGGAGAGGAGAATATTAGTCAAGTACAGCTTGGCTATTTCTTAAAAAAAAAATGGCGCGGCTGCCTTCTACTCGACCGCTGGAAAATTAATTCATAATTTATAATCATCTGCCTAGATAGTGTTCAGCTGCTCTCAGATTTGAAATGTGGTGTATCCTCGTCTATTTCCTACAAATTCTTTAATGTTCCTATTAGCATCCTGGTTTTTGTCTTATTCTTTGTTTGCTCCGGATCTTGTATACATTTTATTGTATTTATTACTTGTATTTATTTTATTCTATGTGTGTATTTGTAGGTATATATATATATATTATATGTATGTATATGTTATGTATATATGTTTGCATTTATTTATGAATAGGTATAAATAATTAAATATTAGGTTTTTATTAAGTTTTGTGTGACTGTTAAATTATTATTATGCATCATGGTTGCCAGGAAGAGATCGCTTCTTAGCGATAAGGCCGCCATATTTTGTGCTCTCATTTTTATAAATTATTTTAAGTTATCTTTTATGTTTCTATGTAATGTGGTGTACAATAACGTGTATTCATTTCATTTATCCGCCGCTGTCTGAACTAGATACACTTTACTGGGCTTGTTCTCTTTAGGACAGATTCGCTTTACGACAGATTCGCTTTACGGCAGATTCGCTTTACGGCAGATTCGCTTTACGGCAAAAATTGTACAGTCGAGATAAAATATGGTCTCCACTCCAAGGAAAACTTTCCTTTATATAATTATTATTGACCGAGCGAAGCGAGGTCTCCGAGTCTACTTGAGTGAATTTGCACTTGTACGTCATTTGAATTTTTTCTTTAAACTAAAGTTAGGTTAGGTTAGGGTTATACATGAATATTCAGGTGCCCGGCCGAAGGCCGGGCACTTAGGTTCTGTTGGGATCGTAAACCTACCTAAAGCTTACAAAAAAAAGTAAGTATAAAAAAAATTGAATTTTTTTTTTTGATGCTAATATTAGGTACATTTTGATGATAGAACAATATAGGATGTGTTATAAATTATAATTATTGATGCTTCACTAAATTTTAAAGGTGCCGAGTTATGAAATTAGAAGCTTATATTCAAAATATATAGTGGCTAAAATAGTATTTTTAGAGGCTTATTGGTTGTGGCTGACTTAGTAATTTAGAGGCCAATAATGGTATTAAATAGAAGCTTGTTTAATGCCAATTATAAATTATAATTAAAAGTTAAAACTATCTTTAGGGAATTATAGGATACCGCGAGTTCTCAGTTCGGGCCGAACCACTAGTTATATATTGTAATAATTAACTTTTAACATTAGACGTAATAAAAAATAATAATAGTTGACGCAAAACTGTTTTAACATGACTTGACCGATAGTAAATACAGCGCCATCTATTAGCATTAATGTATTAACTTGTTTAATGTACTATTAATTTTAAACAAAAGTCTATATATATATATTCGAGTTCACTGTACTTCTGCCGTAAAGCGAATCTGCCGTAAAGCGAATCTGCCGTAAAGCGAATCTGTCGTAAAGCGAATCTGTCCTAAAGAGAACAAGCGCTTTACTGCCTGCAGTAAAGACTAAAGAGTACCAGCGGGCAGTGCAGCGGCGGCGCCGCGCGGGAAATACCTATAACGCGCGGAAATAAGCCCTGGTTTATTTCCGCGCGTTTTTCGCATGTCAACTGAGTCTTACTATGTCGAGCATATACCTACGAGAAAACTAAGATATAAATAACATGCTTGTTCGTAATACTAACTCTATAAAATATTCTTTATTGCATTTTCGCGGTTTTTGTTTTTGTTAGGTGTTTATAACTGCGGTTTTTGTTTTGTTGTATATCTTAAAACCGGACGCCCAAAATAGCTATTCTATCTTTTATCGTCTGACGGATTGATTGGAATTGATATGAATTGGAAGACATCAAAAGAATGACGGATATATTTCAGAACCATCTATTCCCACAAGGTGGAAGTAGTTTTATAAAAACAGAGTTTCATTTCATTCACTTTAGATTGAGGATTCATTCGCTGAGGTAACTGCAGAAATCGCTTGCAATGCTGTCCCAATAAGGGTGGAAACAGCATATTGTGCCATTCGAAAATGGAGCGACAAAATTTTATAAGTACAGCAATTAGTTATATAGTTAATGTGTTTCACTTTCATTCCTACCATACCGCGAATTAATTTACGTGCTCGCAAACTAGATGAAATAGAAATAGAAATATTTTTTATTCAAATAAACTTTTACAAGCACTTTTGAATCGTCAATGAATCTACCACCATGCTACCACCACTACACCACTACATGCTAGATGATGCCACCATATATGCTTTGAAAGCTACTTTTCACTGACGCCCTAAACACACCTCCGCTGCGAAATACGAGTAGCGAAACCGCTGAATGAATTCCGCTGCGATCAAGTGTAGTTTGAGTAGCGGAACAAGACGTCGGAACGTCATGCGAGCCAGTTGAGTTAAGGCAAAAATTAATTTAAAATAATATTTAAAAAAAATTATATTATTTTTATAGTCTGGATGACTTAATAAATAGAGAATAGGTCTATTTCTGACCTCTTGAATTAACTTTTCTGTGAAATCGATGTCCATTATGTAGTTTCGCTTTTTATTTTTGTCCACTTCCACAAACACGAGCGAAATCAACGCGGCACCGCAATAAAAAGCGCGGCAGTGTGGCTGACGTCGGAGCAGTTTGACGAAACCGGGCGCAGTAA
Organism: Hipparchia sbordonii; assembly: GCA_038048805.1. Classification (NCBI taxonomy): domain Eukaryota; kingdom Metazoa; phylum Arthropoda; class Insecta; order Lepidoptera; family Nymphalidae; genus Hipparchia; species Hipparchia sbordonii. The sequence continues at coordinate 5,847,369 of CM076113.1, forward strand.
GAGATAGAATTATAGTCAAATCTATGAGTTAGAACAGGTAGTTTCGCTAGTGTTCCGCTTCTCTACATACGGACAGGACATGGCGAAATTACTGCGGTTCCGCTGTTAAGGTTTCGCAGCGGAGGTGTGATTAGGGCGTCACTTGTAGTAACCCATAATTTTCAAAGCATTACTTTATATTCAGCATTATCAACTTATAGTTTCTACTCAAGCCGTTTCTAAGGAAAGAGGTCATGATCGGACAGACAGACGGACAACGGAGCGAGTCTGTAAGGATTCCATTTTTTTTTTCGGAACGCTAAAAACTCAGTAAAATCAGTGAATCATTGCGAGAACCTTGTTTTATTGGGCCTGCGCAATGTGGTAAATATGGCTTATGTAGTGTTGGCACATAGGCTTAGGTCAGGTCACATTCCAACCAACTTTGGTAATCTTATGGAAAGACGCGTCTTCCTCTAACTGTGACGTGTGTGGCGTCCTAGACGATGTTCACCATTTGTTGTGTGGAGTGTGCCCGATATAAGTCAGATAGAGTCCGATTGATGAAAGGTTTAAGACTAAACAGTTTGCACGGTGGTGTCTTTCACATTTATCGGCGCAAACCCGAATTCTGAAGACGTGCCATTTGTTCATTCTATTGCTGTGTAAATAGGAGTTTTAAGTTTAAGAATATAATTTAAGGATGCGAATAGAGGACGCCCGCGACATCCGCTTCTTCAGATGGGCAGAACCCCTGCAGCATTAGAATTGAGGAGTTGGGTCCTGAACTTTAGTGATGTAGTCTTTACTTGGCACCTATAATAAATATTCAAAATCGATAGTTCCTAAATCCCCACAGTAGCAGTAGGGCAGTACCAGGATTAATGAGTTGGAACCTGAAGTTTTTATGGGAGCATCTCGCATAGTTTTTGTATCGAATATAATGTGATTGACATAGGATTTTAAATAATAATTATGATTGACGTGTAATGATATTTATGAATAAATGACTATGACTATGACTATGACTATCGATTAAAAAAAGATTCACGCAAATCGGTTTAGGTACAAAGGTAGAAGAATTCAACTCCTTCACCTCCTTTTTGAAAGTCAGTTAAAATATCTACCAGAGAAATTCCGGACATAATCGGTCCAGCTGTTGCCGAGTAGTAGCAAACAAACAGATAGACAGATAGCCAAAAATTTTAAAAATTGTTTTTTGTTACAAGTACCGTATTTACTTACATATGCATATATTAAAAAGCTGTTATTTTGATATTACAAACAGACACTTCAATTTTATTTATTTTTATAGATAAGGTCGACATGCTCAATGTAAAAAGCTTTTAAATAAAAGATTAAATAATTTTAAATAAAAGATTAGATAAAAGATTAGATAATCTGCGATGAGATTTAAGCTCAGTAGTGAGCCGTTGTTGGGGTGCTGCATTGGTAGCATAGGCAGTAGATAAAAGTTTTATCCCCCGATTTTATCCACTGACAGGGGATAAAATTATCTTTTCCCTATGCTAAAGCATGGCGACAGAGGAAAAGGCGATGTATATTTCTATAAGTATATCCACTGAGTTTTATTTCCACTGCTGTGCCCACTCTCGACGGGTGGATAAAGCTAAGCGAGGGGATAAACGTTTTATCCTTTTCCCGGGGATAAAATTTCTCCCGCCCATGCTACCAGGGCTGATAATGATAAAACGGTGATGAAAAGAAAAGACAAGAACTCACTTAATTACACTTTAATTTTATTACAAATAATAAATCAACACAGAAAATACTTAATGTTAAAGGAGTACGCAACTAGAATGACGTTTAAATTACCGCCCGTAGCCGTGACCCCCGTGGCCCCTGCCGCCTCCGTGACCACCGCCTCCGTGACCACCGTGACCACCTCCAGGGCTTCGGACGACTCTGTCCTTAGCGGGAACTATAACAGCGGGCTCTTCAGCTACGTGCAGCTTGGCTGGCTGGCTGGCGTGGCTTTCAGGAGCCTTTGCTTTGGGAGGCTGTTCAGGCAGTGCCGAGGCGTATGCCATGCACACGCAAGCGATTAGGCCAACATACAATAACTGCAAATAAAACAAGTAAAAAAATTAATTAAAATAGCCCGACGCCGGTGAAAAACAAGCTTAGAACGCGCCCTGAGATGATACCCGGGTAATGCGAAAACCTGTAGTAAAATTGGTCCAGTAGAAAAATGGAAAATAAATTTATTTTATCACTTCAAAATATTTTGACCAATGAAAAATCCCGCCAAACTGCATACGCGGTTTGCTGGCGTGATTGAGCTTTTAGAAAAATTATAAGTAACGTGCACTAGTACTAAATAATATGTATATCTATTTATTAATTATTTATGTTACTTAATTATCTATTAAAAACCATAATCTTTTATATGCACTCATAACTAGTCAGTCGGTAAAAGAGCCCTTAGTAAAAATTTCTATGATATCTATGATATAGTATATGTGTAAAACATGATATTATTACAATGTTGACTGTATATAAACAATGTTAAAATAAGTACCCCAACTTATGTTTTAAAGCTTTTAAAAGGCTACTAATAGCCGATTAATATTATTATTGGGATAAAATCGTAAAAGTTACGTTAATAGTAACAATTAGTTTTTTTAATAAGTTTTGTACAAATAAGCACATAATACAAAATTAAAAATAATATTAGTGTAGTGGACAAAGGTGAAGCTTATCTCTAAAAATATATATCAATGCCAAAGTCAGGTCAGCGGCTAGGTTAAATTATTCCTTGCATAATCCTGTATCTGTTTGTAACAATCCCGTCAAAATCTGTTCAGTCTTTCCGTAGACTAGCCCAACACGGACAAACAAAAATTTTAATAACATAACACATGTTGGGTGATGCTTTAGTTCAAATAAGTAACTACAATATTTATATATTTATATATTATTATATATTTTATAATATTATTATAGTATTTATAAGGCAAATATTTCTATATCATAGACACTTCAATTTTAATAATCATACGATTACTAACCTAACCTAATATAATAAAAGAACAAAAGTTTTGTTTTTAAATTTTATAGAATTTAAAATAGTTTCTTAGTATGTATTAGTTTAGAGTTTGTTACCGCATTAGCACCAATGTTTATGCCAATATGTTTTTATTTATATTATTAAAATTCATCTACTATCCTTACAGGCTAACCTAAGGTGTCCTAGTATTTATGTATGTATTAACTTTATATTTTTTTTATATTAAATTGATGACATTGTATGATATGTCAAAACAATATTGAAATACCCACGAAATACCTATATAATGCACATATTATAGTTTATAAAATGTATTAAACAAAAATTATAATAATTACATATCCACATTAGATTTCTTGAAATATACCGAAATTAATTATTTATAATATAAAATATATTAATTGAATATTACTTACAGTGTTCATGGTTGCAAACAAAATAATGTTATCGTTTTTGGTGGGTCCAGCCTATTTATACGCATTTATAAGCTGTGAATTATAACTAATTCCAAACTGGAAAATGAAAATTTTCCAGTTGGCGCAACTCGCAAGCTCATCTAAGGGCTAGTTTAGACAGGGAATAAATCCGCGCGGATCCAAACCACGCGGATCTTGTGTGTTATATGCGGAAACATATCACTACATAGTATAAAACAAAGTCGATTTCTCTGTCCCTATGTACGCTTAAATCTTTAAAACTACGCAACGGATTTTGATGCGGTTTTTTTAATAGATAGAGTAATTGAAGAGGAAGGTTTATATGTATAATAACATCCATTAACAGTGAATGACATAGGCTATATATTTTATAACCGTGCGAAGCCGGAGAGGGCTGCTAGTAATATTATAATATCAGTCACCCGTCCATATAATGGCGGGGCTATCCTCTATTCAACGACTGGAAAATGGATTCCCTTTGCGTTTACATGGTGCTGTTACTATTGTCTGCGTAAAAAGTGCTTAATTGTTTTTAGATTTGAAATGTGTCGTAACCTCGACTCTACTGTGCAAACTCTCTGCTGCTGTCTGAATAAGGTACACTTTACTCCAGGGCTTATTTCTGCGCGTTTTTCGTATATCTGAATTAAGTCTAATGTCGAGGTCGAGCACATAAACTCAGATGAAAAATAATAATATGCTTTATGGTAATCTTTGGGTAATACATATTTTGCGGTTTTTGTTTTTGTTGTATATATAGACCTATATCTTAAGATCGGACGCTTGAATGATTACATTATCTATTATGGACTGAGTATATGATTTTATGTTAGTTTTGGCGTCTGCTTAGATGATCGTGGGCTGCTCGGAGTTACGATAAAAACATTTTGACACAACATAGCTGCCATAAAGTATAAAAAACCTCTTTAGGCTCTATGGATCTATGTGCACTACTGTGCTAAGCTGTAATTCTGAGTGTAACTGTATAATTTCTTATTAGAAGTAATAAGTAGTTTTTTCGGTAGAGATAACAGCAGTAAAATTCGTTATTTGACAAAATTTTGTTTATATAAAATAAAGTTTTTTAATATTATAACACAATGTCATTTTTATTTTTTTAATATCTTAATCTTAAAAATAATATAAGTAGAGCTTTTAAGTTTAAGAAAGTGACTGATACAGTTACATTAAAACAAATTGTAACTTATGTGTTTTTCTGAGCGATTTATTTTTGTGTATTGTTCATGTTTTTACAAATGTTATAGTTACTTATAAGGTACATTTTCAATTATTATAATCAACTAGCTTTTCCCCGCGGCTTCGCTCACGTTAAGTTCGATTTTTCAAACCCCTATTTTATCCTTTTAGGGGTTGAATTTTCAAAAATCCTTTCTTAGCGGACTCCTACGTTATAATAGCTATCTACATGCAAAATTTCAGCCTGATCCGTTCAGTGGTTCGAGCTGTGCGTTGATAGATCAGTCAGTCAGTCAGTCAGTCACCTTTGCCTTTTATATATTTAGATGAATCCGCATTTTGACAACAGTCGATTACCTACCTAATTATTGTTCCTTCTAAAGTCATTGGTCATGTCCATATTTCGCAGTTCTTTGTGATTCATTTGACGGTATTGAAGCACAATAAAAAAGTTCTATCGGTTAAGATAAGGAGTCATTAACATAAGAATTTTGGTGGGCAGGACAAAGTCACTTCAACCTGATGGATGAATATCTATTTTGATAAGCTAATACGGAGCTGGATAGACCGCGAAGAAAAAGGCAACAGTATTCAAATATAAAATTGGAAGCATGCCTGAGAGTAAGATTTTAGACTTAATTCGTGGTTTAATAACATAATTGTTATAAAATAATACGAGTACGTGTCACGGTAATTTTATTTTAGTTGGGATTGATTTCGATGCAATTGCATGGACCGTGGTCACGACGAGACGGGTCACGGGACGCGTCCCAACTAAAATAATTACCGTGGTACGTACTCGTATTATTTTATAACAATTATGCCTGAGAGTTCTCCATAATGTTCGCAAAAGGTGGCTGAAGTCTAGAAGTGTAAGATATCTAGAAGTACTAAGACTATGGACACTTCGGCCTGAACCCTTCTCATTTAACAGGAGCAGTAGTGTGCCACAGGCCTGTAGCTAGTGTGGATTTTGAGGTAGGGCAGCATTGGTTACAGGTAGGGCGGAAGTAAAAAATTTATCATCATTGATCTGCTCCGAAGCACGGGCTCCTAAATCAATCACCATGTATATCACTGACCTCTAGGTTATACCTACAGCTACAATTCTTTTTAACTCAAACTAATAAAAATTATCTTATTTTTTGGTATTTTTAAGGCAGGGCATTGTGATTTCAAGGAAGGGCATTGCCCCACAATGCCCCCTCCCCCTAGCTACGGCCGTTGTGGGCCAGCGATGGTGGGAGATATTGATGATGATAACGATGATGATGATGATGAAATTGGGAGACATATCAAAGGGCTGACATAGATATGTAGAAGTCGACAGGAATAGGATCAACAAGTGGCAGCATCAATAATGACGATGTTGATAAAGGAATGGCCAATAAAGATAACGGCTAGACATGTTAGACTAGCTGATATTTGCGAAGCAATAAAAGCGAAAAATAAAAATTCCTGTCTGGTTCTAAAACATTACAGATTATTTATTTTTTAGACCTATCTATTAAAACACATCGCACTTTTAATAGAACAACGACCTAATCTAAAATCTAAACTTTCAGGAATCGACGAAAAACTATACTAGATGACATATTTTTAAGTTGCTATGAAATCGAATTTAATTTAGTACGTTATTGCTGGAAAAATACCTCTTGTGTTTTGTTTTACTTAGATTTTGGAGCTTGCTCTTTTAGGTCAGTAGTTTACTAAAACTCATTTTAAAAATTCTTTTTACAAAACCGACTTCAAACGCTACGACAAAGTATATCCAAGTTCTCCTGCAGGATCTGATGACAATGGGGCCACATGGGAAGTATACCCTTCCAAACAAAAAGAGAATTTCCGAAATCGGTCCAAGCGCCTTCGAATAATCGGGGAACAACTTAAAAAAAAAAATTAGATTCCGATGAGAACCTCCTCCTTTTTTAAAAGTTGGTTAAAATACATGACATTATGTAAGTACGCCAAGCAACGCTATTGTTTGCACAGCAATTAAATTTATTCATTCACAGATACGGAAATTGACTGAATTTATGAATGACAATTTGTATACTTATACATCTAATACTAGCTGATGCCCGCGACTTCGTTCGCGTGGATTGAAGTTTTTAATTCCCGTGGGAACGCTCTTATTTTCCGGGATAAAAAGTAGCCTAAGTGTTATTCGATATATCTGTGTGCCAAATTTCAGCCAAATCGGTTTAGTCGTTGCGGTGTTATTGAATAACAAACATCCATCCGTCCATCCATACATACAAGGTTTCGCATTTATAGTATTAGTAGAATTTATATTATAGTACTAGCTTTTGCCCGCGGCTTTGCTCACGTTAAGTTTGATTTTTCAAACCCCTATTTTACCCCCCTTAGGGGTTGAATTTTCAAAAACTCCTTCTTAACGGATGCCTACATCATAATAGCTATCTGTATGCCAAATTTCAACCCGATCCGTCCAGTGGTTTGAACTTAGCGTTGATAGATCAGTCAGTCAGTCATTCAGTCAATCAGTCACCTTTACCTTTTATATAAGTATTTAGATTACTCCCTTCTAGAATAAGTACCTATTATAATAGATAAAAATGTAACATATTTGTATAGTAGATACGCAATAGTCATGGAGTAAGTACTTTAGTTTTTCTGAGTCATGATTCAAATTTTCAAAGTTGAAATTAGTATTCAGTATGAACATTTGATTTGTCGAATCGATTTAGTAAATTCACAAGTCACAACAGATTCATTAGCCGGGTCCACACCTAGTGAGCAGCTTCTACAGGAAACCTTCCATAGTTGCCATCCCGATACTTGGAGTTTGGATGGAAACTGAATGCTACAGTTGTATTTTCAATGAGACGAAGTAAACTGACGTTCTGTGAGTTACCAGTCAGGGATTGACGTGAATCACTCAGTACGATGAGGATCTATAGATATGTTAGGTATACAAGAAAAATTCAATTGATTGGCTGTTTAGTTTACTGGTTGGTGACTGAGTTCGAAAACCCACAGTTCAGGTTTCCAAGACAAACCTCTATGTGATGAATACGATTGTTTTTTCTATGGAAATGATGGGTTATTTATAGACTTATTCAAAATAACAAACAGAAATAAGCTCAAATGTGACATCCGGTAATTGGAAAGTTAGCTTCTTAAGTAGGTATAATATTATTTTACAAGGTGACACAATATACTCGTAATAGGTCTTTAGATAGTTCTAATGATGTCACGTGTTCATACGTGGTTCAGGAATGGATAAGCAAGAGAAAATGCTAGGACTTCGTGACATTGGTCGAAGCTGGACATGCGCTTGCCTCGGGCGAGTGGCACATTTGTTCGGTCGGGCTGAAATAGTTATTTGTTCAACAAGATAGCAAAGTTCATTTTTGTTGCGAGTGCCTAGTTTGAATCCCGAGCGAACGAAGGATTCTAAGTTAGAATCCTGAGAGTAGTGAGGGATTCAAAGGCACAAGAAGCAAAAACTTTGCTATCGTGTGATACATACAACTTTTCACCTCAATAGCGAAAAAATACAAGATGTAAGAAAAATATTTATTAAAACGTAAAGGATATTTTAAAATTTTAAAAATTAGGTTTATTTATTTAAAAACTTTTCAATATCATGAGCGGTGAAAACTTTAGATTTTTTGGATTTGTGCCCCTCCGACTGTCTTTTCAAAAATGCAATAAGTTTAGGATGTTTCAATGTGAACGTCGCATTTCGATTTGATTGTAGCTTTTAACATGGAGTAAATACTCCATAATGTAGATGGTTACCTTGTTTTAGACAATTCCATGAAATATGATAAAATCACAGTCTCTGAATAGGACTTCGCACCCTTAGAAAGTCTCCAATCATCAAATAATTCATAGGCTTTCAAGTATTTTTCACGAGACTTTTCCGGAAGAAAGTTTAATTCAGCGTTAGACACTAATTCTTTTAATTCTGAAGGTGTTAAATTATCACTAGATTCACTCATTTTGTTATTTTAAAATTCTTACAACAAATAACTACTAAGAAATTAGTACCTAATTAAGATATAGAATAGAGTTAATTTTTTTTTTGCCGCTATTTTATATTACTCTTTTGTCTGCGTTCGGAATTGTGTCATTCATAAAATAAAATATATTAATTAATTAATTTTAATTTTCTTTTATGTTTCATGTTGTGTTACAGAATTATAAAGTCTAAAACACATTTACGAAAAGTAAATAGTTTAAATAATAAAATAGAGAGTTAAAAAATTTTGTCGAAATAAAATGCAATGGGTATGCAATATTATATACAAAATTTCTGAATGTTTCTTGAGACGATGAGTTGAAGAAACGCCAATTCAATGCGTTCTATATTCAAAACACTTTTTCTCACTGAGTGAGCAAAAACGACTTTTGCTCACTGGTTTTGGGCAGCAAAGGCGCCCTTTTTGAGCTAGAGAGGTGAAAACATATTTTTCCTCGCGAGGATTATGCGCTTGATGTGGATCCTGTCATTTTTATAAAAAGATCAATGTCTAAAGATTGTATCTACTAATGATGGCATAATAAAAGAACAACATTATTGCATTTATAATAATTATAATAATTATTTTTTTATTGCGGAAAAAACATTAATATTACCAAGTCGATGCTTTTTGTGAATTAGATAAGTATAACATATTATTTTCCTGGTTGGTTTTTATAGCGAATAGCGGATAGCGGACGCTCGCGACTTCCGTTTCTTCAGGTGGGCAGAACCCATTATTTTTATCTATACTAATATAATATACGAGTATAAAGCTGAAGAGTTTGTTTGTTTGAACGCGCTAATCTCAGGAACTACTGGTTCGAATTGAAAAATTCTTTATGTGTTGGATAGTCCATTTATCGAGGAAGGATTTAAGCTATATAACATCACGCTACGACTAATAGGAGCGAAGAATCAGTGAAAAATTTTTAATTTTTTATTGAAGTGTTAACCTACACTTAAAGGAAATAACCTAATAGATTTATAAATACATATCAAAAATTCCGAGGCCGGCGGGATTCGAACCCACATCTCTCTGGGAATCGCGCCCGAGTGTGTTATCCGTTACACCACGGCGAACCACACGTCGGCCACGAAATTAGTGATATGTATTTACTTTTTCAATCAGTTTTATAGCAACTGTTAGCGACATCTAGTAGCGACACATTACAGTTGTCGATCTACTTTTTTCCAAGACACCATATTACAATGGAGCTCTTAAGAAATTATAGATGCCACATTGCTTGTCACAATTTTTTCCTTTAAGTGTAGGTTAACACTTCAATAAAAAATTAAAAATTGTAACAAGCAATGTGGCATCTATAATTTCTTAAGAGCTCCATTGTAATATGGTGTCTTGGAAAAAAGTAGATCGACAACTGTAATGTGTCGCTACTAGATGTCGCTAACAGTTGCTATAAAACTGATTGAAAAAGTAAATACATATCACTAATTTCGTGGCTGACGTGTGGTTCGCCGTGGTGTAACGGATAACACACTCGGGCGCGATTCCCAGAGAGATGTGGGTTCGAATCCCGCCGGCCTCGGAATTTTTGATATGTATTTATAAATCTATTCAGTGAAAAATGTTGCAAAAACGGGGAAAATTATCCATATTTAAAATATATTCTTTTAAAAACTTCTTAATCGCGATCACAATAACAGAAATTGACGCGGATGAAGTCGTGCGCAACAGCTAGTTATTAACAATAAGCATTATAATTGAGGAGTTGGGTCTTGGACTTTAGCGATGTAGTCTTTACTTGGCACCTACAATAAATATTCATAATCGATAGTTCCTAAATCCCCACAGTTTAGGGGGGCCCGACCCCTGTAGCATCAGGATTAATGAGTTGGAACCTGAAGTTCCCATAAAGGGAGCATCTCGCAAAGTTTTTGTATCGATTAAAAAAAGATTCACGCAAATCGGTTTAGGTACAAAGGTAGAAAACTTCAACTCCTTCACCTCCTTTTTGAAAGTCAGTTAAAATATCTACCAGAGAAAGTCCCGACATAATCGGTCTAGCTGTTGCCGAGATTAGCGGTAACAAACAAACAGATAGACAGATAGCCAAAAATTTTAAAAATTGTTTTTGTTATAAGTACCGTATTTACTTACATATTGATATTACAAACAGATACTTCAATTTTATTTATTTGTATAGATAAGGCTGACATATTACTCAATGTAAAAAAGCCTTTAAATAAAAGATAAAAAAAAAAACTCTTCTTTGCGATGAGATTTAAGCTTAGTAGTGAGCTGTTGTTGGGGTGCTGATAATGATAAAATGATGATGAAAAGAAAAGAAAAGTCACTTAATTAAACTTTAATTTTAATCCAAAAAATAAATCACAAAAAAATAATTGTTAAATAACTACGCAACTCGAATGGCGTTTAAATTACCGCCCGTAGCCGTGACCACCGTGGCCCCTGCCGCCTCCGTGACCACCGCCTCCGTGACCACCTCCGTAACCACCTCCGTGACCACCTCCGTGACCAGGGCTTCGGACGAGTCTGTCCCCAGCGGGAACTAGGGGCTCTTCTTCTATATTATTGATAGCATTTTTCCCTTTGGAAGGCAGTTGAGGCAGTTGAGGCAGCTGAGGCAGTTGAGGCAGTGCTGAGGCGTATGCCATGCACACGCAAGCGATGAGGCCAACAAACAATAACTGCAAATAAAACAAGTGAAAAAATTAATTAAGAAAAAAAAAGATACCGGCCGAATTGATAACCTCCTCCTTTTTGGAAGTATTATTTATTTATTTATTTTACTCTTTATTTGCACCAAAACAACAACAAAGAAAAAAATATACATTAAAAGAAACAAAAGGTATGACACAAAAGGCGGCCTTATCGCTTAGTAGCGATCTCTACCAGGCAACCTTAGGAATAGGAAAGCTTAAGAAAGAAATGCGTTGCAGGTGGTCATTTCCTATAACATACGTAAATACAAATAACTACATACTAATACATATACCAATAATAAACAAATAAATAAAACAATATTGTACATATATAAAAAATAAAATAGACTAATATATACTATATTTTATACTACTAATATATACTAGTGGTTCGCCCCGAACTGAGACCTCGCGATATCCCATAATTCCCAAAAGTTTTAATTATATATTGTAATAATTAACTTTTAACATTAGACACAATAAAAAAAATAATAGTTGACATAAAACTGTTTTACTGACACAGCGCCATCTATTAGCATTATAGTGAAGCTATTAGCTTCACAATAATGCTAATAGATGGTGCATTAAAATTAAATAATTTCGTTTCTTTATAACATTTATCTAATTTTAGTATTTGTTGTTAAAGTACAGGATATAACTGAATTTTCAACCAAGTTTCACGTTCTAATATTCAGTAATTCAGAAGTTATAGGGCTCTGACAGACATTTAGACGGACACACTTCTCTGTCTAGTAGGCAAGCGCCCTAGTTGACTCAGAGAACTCGCTTCGCTTGTTCAATTATACATGATAATAATAAATAATTATAAGAAAGAAGTCGGTTAAAAATAGCCCGACGCAGGTGGTAAACAAACAAGAACACTCCCCGAGATGATACACGGGTAATTCGAAAACCCATGCGAAAATGCGTATTAAAATTGGTCCAGTAGAAAAATGGAAAATAAGTTTATTCTATCACTTCAAAAGATTTTGACAAATAAAAAATCCCGCCAAACTGCATACGCGGTTTCCTGGCGTGATTGAGCTTTTAGAAAAATTATAAGTAACGTGCACTAGTACTAAATAACATGTATATTTATTAATTATTATTTATTTATGTTACTAAATTATCTATTAAAAAGCATAATTTTTTATACTCATAACTAGTCAGTCGGTAAAAGCGCCCTTAATAAAAATTTCTATGATATCTATGATATAGTATGTGTATAAAATATGATATTACAATGTTGACTGTATAAAAACAATGTTAAAATAAGTACCCCAGCTTATGTTTTAAAGCTTTTAAAAGGCTAGTAGCCTTTTTTTAAAAGGCTTTTAAAAGGCTTTAGCCGATTATTATTATTGGGATAACATCGTAAAAGTTACATCAATAGTAACAATTAGTTTTTTTTAATAATCAGTTTTGTACAAATAAGCACATAATACAAAATTAAAAATAATATTAGATGTAGTGGACAAAGGTGGTGTATCTCTAAAAATATATATCAATGTTAACGTCAGGTCAGCGGTTAGGTTAATCTTGTATCTTTTTATAACAATCCCGTCAAAATCTGTTTAGTATTTCCGTAGACTAGCCCGATACGGACAAACAAAGGTTTTAATAACATAACACATGTTGGGTGATGCTTTAGTTCAAATAAGTACCTACTATTTTATAAGGCAAATATTTCTATATCACAAATACTTCAATATTAATAAAGAACAAAAGTTTTTTTGTTAAATTTCATTTTTAGAAAAATTTAAAATAGTTTCCAAGAATTAGTTTAGAGTTTATAACTGCATTATTAACACCAATGTTTGTGCCAATATGTTTTTATTTATATTATTAAATTTATTCATCTTCGTATGTATTAACTTTATATTTTTTTGATATTTAATTGATGATATTGTATGACATGTCAAAATAATATTGAAATACCTATATAATGCACATATTATACATATCCACATTAGATTACTTGAAATATACCGAAATTAATTATTTATATTAAAAAATATATTAATTGAATATTACTTACAGTATTCATGGTTGCAAACAAAATAATGTTATCGTTTTTGGTGGGTCTAGCCTATTTATACGCATTTATAAGCTGTGAATTATAACTAATTCCAAACTGGAAAATCATCTGGCGCAACTCGCAAGCTCATCTAAGGGCTAGTTAAGACACGGAGTAAGTCCGCGCGGATCCAAACCGAGCGGATCTTGTGTTATATGCGGAAACACATAATATTATAATATCAGTCAGCCGTCCATATAATGGCGGGGCTATCCTCTATTCAACGACTGGAAAATGGATTCCCTTTGCGTTTACATGGTGCTGTTACTATCATCTGCGTAAAAAGTGCTTACTTCATTGTTTTTAGATTTTAAATGTATTGTAACCTCGAATCTACTGTGGAAACTCTCCGCCGCTGTCTGAATAAAGAACACTTTACTCCAAGCCTTATTTCTGCGCGTTTTTCGTTTATCTGAATTAAGTCTAATGTCGAGCACATAAACTCAGATGAAAAATAATATGCTTCCTGGTAGTAGCTTTACAGTGTCTTTGGGTAATACATATTTTGCGGTTTTTGTTTTTATAAGGTGTTCATACTTGCGGTTTTTGTTTTTGTTGTATATATAGACCTATATCTTAAGATCGGACGCTTGAATGATTACATTATCTATTATGGACTGAGTATATGATTTTATTTTAGTTTTGGCGTCTGATTAAATGATCGTGGGCTGCTCGGGGTTACGATAAAAACATTTTGACATAACAAAGCTGCCATAAAGTATAAAAAACCTCTTTAGGCTCTATGGAATCTATTGTGCACTAGTGTGCTAAGCTTTAATTCTGAGTGTAACTGTATAATTTCTTATTAGAAGTAATATGCAGTTTTTTCGGTAGAGATAACAGCTGTAAAATTGGGTATTTGACAACATTTTGTTTATATATACTTAAAATAAAGGTTTTTAATATTATAACACAATGTCATTTTTATTTTTTCAATATCTTAGTCTTGAAAATATTGAGCTTTTAAGTTTAAGAAAGAGGCGGATAAAGTCGCATTAAAACAAATTGTAACTTATGTGTTTTTTGAGCGATTTATTTTTGTGTGTTGTTTATGTTTTTACAAATGTTATAGTTACTTATAAGTTACATTTTCAATTATTGTAATCAATGAATCCGCATTTTGACAACAGTCGAATACCTAATTATTGTTCCTTCTAAAGTCATTGGTCATATCCATATTTCGCAGTTCTTTGTGATTCATTTGACGGTTTGATTTGACTATTCAAAAGTAACCATTTGTATTGAAGCACAATAAAAAAGTTCTGTTGGTTAAGATAAGGAGTCATTAACATAAGAATTTTGGTGGGCAGGACGAAATCACTTCAACCTGATGGATGAAGATCTATTTTGATAAGCTAATACGGACCTGGATAGACCGAGAAGAAAAAGGCAACAGAATAATATGAAATTGGAATCATGCCTGAGAGTAAGATTTTAGACTTAATTCGTGGTTTAATGACATAATTGTTATAAAATAATACGAGTACGTGTCACGGTAATTTTATTTTAGTTGGGATTGATTTCGATCCAATTGCATGGACCGTGGTCACGACGGGACGGGACGCGTCCCAACTAAAATAAAAACCTCTTCCTCCTAAAACAGTACAGATCTATTTACCTATCTATTAAAACACATCGCAACGATCGAATCTAAAATCTAAACTTCCAGCACTGGTAGCATGGGCAGGAGATAAAAGTTTTATCCCCCGATTTTATCCACTGACAGGGGATAAAATTATCTTTTTCCTATGCTAAAGCATGACGATAGAGGAGAAGGCGATGTATATTCCTATAAGTATATCCACTGAGTGTTATTTCCACCGCTGTGCCCATGCTCGACGGGTGGATAAAGCTAAGCGAGGGGATAAACGTTTTATCCTGTTCCCGGGGATAAAATTTCTCCCGCCCATGCTACCAGTGCAGGAATCGACGAAAAACTATATTTTACTAGATGACATATTTTTTAAGCTGCTATGAAATGGAACTTAATACGTTATTGCTGGAAAAACACCTCTTGTGTTTTGTTTTGCCTAGTTTGTAAAGCTTGATCTTTTAGATCAGTAGTTTACTAAAACTCATTTTGCCAAGATTTCGTATTTGGTTGTTGTGGTGTTAAATCGATCGTTAACTTGAGATTTGAGCCTTGTAGATGTGATTTTTAAGGCTCAAATTTAAAGTTACGAATTTAGCAGATGGACTTTGTTCTACGGAACGGTCGAAATAATGTAATGAATTTTGAGGCTAGGTATTTGACGGAAATAAGTGACAAAACAAAGTTATTTTGATAAAATGCAATAATCATGTAATCATATTAAAATTACATGAAATTATGTTAGTACGCCAAGCAACGCTATTGTTTCCACAGGAATTAAATTTATTCATTCACAGATACGGAAATTGACTGAATTTATTAATGACAATTTGTATACTTTTACCAATACTAGCCCGCGACTTCGTTCGCGTATTGAAGTTTTTGATTCCCATGGAAACTCTCTTATTTTCCGGGTTAAAGAGTAGCCTATGTGTTATTTGAGACTATCTGTGTGCCAAATTTCAGCCAAATCGGTTCAGTCGTTGCGGCGTTATGGAATAACAAACATTTATCCATACATCCATCCATATGGAAGAATGGAAGGTTTCGCATTTATAATATTAGAGTTTGCACCTTCTAGAATAAGTACCTATTATAATAGATACAAATGTAACATATTTGTAAGTAAATAGTAAATACGCAATAATCATGGAGTAAGTACTTTAGTCATTCTGAGTCATGATTCAAATATTCAAAGTTAAAATTAGTATTCAGTATGAACATTTGATTTGTCGAATCGATTTAGTAAATTGTTCACAACAGATTCATTAACCGGGTCCACACATAGCGAGCAGCTTCTTTAGGAAACCTTCCATAGTTGCTGATGAAATTTGGATGGAAACTGAGTGCTATATAGTCGTATTTTTAACTAGATGATGCCCGCGACTTCGTCAGCGTGAACTAAGATTTTTTGATTCCCGCGTAAACTCTTTAATTTTCAATTAATCCAGGGTATAATCTATCTCCATTCCAAATTTCAACCCAATCCGTCCATTAGTTTTTGCGTGAAAGAGTATATATAACATCGGTAAGTATATATAACATTATTTTACAAGGTGACATTATAATAGGTTTTTAGATAGTTCTAATGACGTCACGTGTTCGTACATGGTTCAGGAATGGACAAAGAGGAGAGAATGCTAGGACTTCGTGACAATTGGTCGAAGCTGGACGTGCGCTTGCCTCGGGCGAGTCGCATATTTGTATGGTCGGGCTGAAAACATAATTATTTATCCTCGCGAGGATTATGCGCTTGATGTGGATCCTGTCATTTTTATAAAAAGATCAATGTCTAAAGATTGTATCTACTAATGATGCCATAATAAAATAACACTATTATTGCGTTTATGTTAATTATAATAATTATTTTTTTATTGCGGAAAAAACATTAATATTACCAAGTTGATGCTTTTTGTGAATTAGATAAGTATATCATATTTTTCCTGGTTGGTTTTTATACAGTCAAAAAGTTTATGCAGAATTATGATAATTATCAAAATGTGCTTTTGCCCGCGACTTGGTCCACTTGGAATAGTTTTTTTTTTAATCCTGAAGGAACCCTTTGTTTTTCTGGGATGAAAAATAGCTATGTCAATCTCCAGGTTTTCAATTAAACTCATGCAAAAAGGATGTCGATTCGTGGACTCATGCGTCGATTAGTAGGATCGGATACCTAAGTGAGGGAAACTAACCAAATGTCATATAATAAACCACTGGGTTTTCTGGGTAGAAACTTGGTATATAGATTTATATAGATTTATCTAGGCATTACGAAGAAAATATAGTGTTACGCGCTGAAGGAAATAGATGTCGCTACGAGCGATGGCTCGCGGCGCGGGGAGCGGACTTATGGCGCCAGCCGGTCTATACTATGATGGCGACGGTCGGTGCGAAGTAATGTTCTGTGGCACGTGTGGGTTAATGCAAAATTGTGAACCTAACCTAAATATGTAACTGATGTTGCGTTGTAATTCTAAGTGATGTGAATTAATGACTGGACAAGCTAATTATTAAACGAGATTGTAAACATATCCAGAGTCTGATTTCACATTCAGAAGTGGTATTTACGACGAAAATTGGACCCAAATACAGAGAGATCAGTGCAGTGAAAGACAATGCGTTCATGCGGCTACTAAGAAATGCTGATTAACTCCGGCTTCCCTGACAAGTACCAGCACATTTCATGTGGAATCAGTCAATGTCGCTATCGATAAAACTTTTGTATGGTGAACGCGATTTTGTAAGAGTTGAAGAGGATGTCTTTTAAGGATCTCGACAAAGTTGCGTGAAACTAGATTTTCATTGAGACGACTCGAGAGGTGTTAAAGCAGTGACATTAGCGGTTTGCTAAGCGTTTTACAATAAAAAACGAGCCGCTGTAGAATGAAACTTCCAGCTGATGGTCATAGATACCTACAGGGTGTAATCTACTCGAAGGGATACTCAATAGTTGCTACCCAGAAGTCTGCGATCTCTAATCTGTGTCTGCGATGTTATAGAAGATACTTTTCATGAAACTGACTTGTCTGAGACTAAGTGCAAATTGAGTTTATACTTGGACGTATAGATTTTACTACAAAAATCAAGTTTGTGGGACTGAATATCGTAGAGAATGCAGCTGATCATGGTGAAGATGTATTTTGGCAGAAAGGCGAATTTATTACACGTGCTTTACCCTTACTTTACCCTGTTAACCAATGCACGACGAGATAAGGGTCGAAGGTGATGATGATAAATCGACTTTTCTTCCGACACAGTTATTACTGAGGTGCGTAGTTGTTATTTTTATTTATCTGTCTGTTGGTTTTAACCATCTGTTTTCTGTCTGATCTGATCTGTTCTGTTTTCTGTCCGATCTGTTCTGTTTCCTGTCTGATCTGTTCTGTCCATTTAATTTCTTAATCTGTTTAATCCGTTTATCCGTTTTACCCGTTTCACCTGTTTATTTGTTTTATCCGTTTTACCCGTTTTATCCGTTTACCCATTTCACCTGTTTTGTTTTATCCGTTTATCCGTTTTACCGATTTCACCTGTTTTATGTTTTATCCGTTTAACCATTTTACCCGTTTCACTTGTTTATTTGTTTTATCCGTTTTACCTGTTTTACCCGTTTTATCCGTTTACCCGTTTTATCCATTTACTCGTTTTATCTGTTTTATCCGTTTATCCGTTTTACCCATGTCACATGTTTTATGTTTTATCCGTTTATCTGTTTTACCCAGTTCACCTGTTTTATGTTTTATCCGTTTTACCGTTTCACCTGTTTATTTGTTTTACCCGTTTTATCCGTTTACCCGTTTTATCCGTTTACCCGTTTCACCTGTTTCATCCATTTATCCGTTTAATGCGTTTTACCAGTTTTATCCGTCTTATCCGTTTTACCCATTTCCCCTGTTTTATGTTTTATCCGTTTTACCGTTTCCCCTGTTTATTTATTTTATGCTTTTTATCCATTTACCCATTTCACCTGGTTTATCCGTTAAATCCGTTTTACCTGTTTTATCCGTTATCCGTTTATTTAGTTTTACCCATTTCACCTGTTTATGTTTTATCCGTTTACTCGGTTTACCTGTTTTATCCGTTTATCCGTGTAACCCGTTTTATTCGGTTATCCGTTTTATCCGTTTCACCTGTTTATGTTTTATGCGTTTTACCCATATCATCTGTTTATCTGTTTTATCCATTTTACCTGTTTCACCCGTTTTATCCGTTTTACTTGATTAACTGTTTAACTTGTTTTCCTATTTATCCGTTTAATCCGTTTTATCCAATCTGCCCGTTCTGTCCGTCCTGTCCATCCTGTACGTCCTGTCCTGTACGTTCTGTACGTTCTGCGCGTTCTGCGCGTTCTGCACGTTCTGTACGTTCTGTGCGTTCTGTGCGTTCTGTGCGTTCTGTACGTTCTGTCTTATCTGTACTATCTGTATTATATCTTTTATCAGTTTTATCCGTTTAATCTGTGTTATCTGCTGTAACTGCTTTATCTCTAATAACTGTATTATCTGTACTATCTGTACCATCTATCTATATATATATGTATGTATGTATAAAAATGTTAGTTATGTTATGTGTACTAACTGTATTATCTGTACTATCTGTATTATATCTTTTATCAGTTTTATCAGTTTTATCCGTTAAATCTGTGCTATCTACTGTAACTGCTTTATCTCTATTAACTGTATTATCTGTACTATCTGTACTGTCTGTATTATCTCTTTTATCTGTATTATTTCTTTTATCTATTTATCTGTTTTATCTGTTAAATCTGTTCATTCTGTTTAATCTGTTTGATTTGAGTATGATGTTCTGATTCTGAACCCAAGTAGAGTCTGTTCCGACTTCTGTTCTATTCAATTCTGATTCTAATTTTTAACCCTCATACGAATATACGAGTGTTATGGGTTTGACATATGTGTCTGTATATCTGTGACATCATCGCTCCCAAATGAATGTACCGATTTTGATGCGGTTCCTTTCTGTTTGAAAGCTGACGGGATTAGGATGGTTTTTGGATTTTCAAAAGTGAGGATCTGTACAGGCGTTAAATATCATCAGCTCATTTCCTGCTTGACAAAAGGGTCTTACAGACTTCCGCAGGTCTGTCGATCTGAAAATTGATGATTCGGGTCCCTGATAGAGAAAATAAAAATTACAATTTTATTTGTTTATGTGCATGAGAAAATCCGATTCTGATTCACAAAAATATGTCTTTTGACTCTGGTTCATCTTTTACGAAGGATATGGTTAAAATATATTCTGGTTTACGAAATTATGATGTGTTCATATTATGTGTATAACTTAATAATGTTTTATTTTAATTGACTCTACTAGAGCGGACTGTAGAACGTAGCTGATCAGCATAAACGGTTTTTAGTCAAAGAAAAATGTTGATAGTAGATTGTGTGTGGAGTACTGAGCTTTGAATGTCTTAACAGTCAAGAACAGGTTCCTTTTGCCAAGCATTGGTGATGATAAGTTGAGAAATTAACTGGTAAACACTAGTTTAGACTTAGCACAGGACTACTACCTAATTATCCTAGCAACGGAGGCTATTAAGATCACACCTGATTTTAAATTCTATCTTAAGTTTACTATACCTATCCGGAAGTAGGGGTCGCACCCGAAGAACTGTTTGTTCCTATGTTGTTGTTGAAAATATTATAAGAACCTCCATAAGTGATATTGTTTTAAGTTCCGGATACCTTGACCTTAATATGGGTAAATACTATCAACTGCTTTAACCGAAATTTGGCTCGTCTCTGTTATGCGTGCTCTACCGCCTTAAGATATTTTGTTAACTGATCCGTTATCTCACGTGCCTTAGTGTTAACTAAAGTCCAAGTAACTTAAAGGTGTGCACCAAACATTGGTTGCCTTACATCTGCAACGATAAAGTTCCATCCGAAATCGTAGATTAAGCACACTGATACATTTGACACCTTAAGTATTGATCTCCGATTCGTTTGCAGCAAGTAATTATAGTCCCTTAGTAAAATATTTGCTGGACAGTGAAATCACTGATACGTTCACACCAGAAGAACTTAAGTTTTAACTCACATCCGAAAAGCTTAGGTAGTTTAAGGCGACGACCAGCATTGTAGTGAATAGGTAGCTACAGTAGTAATTTGTTGAAGAGCCACAACTTCCGGCCCTGTGGCCATATTCAGTTTCCGCTTCTTTTCCTCCAGTTCTCCTCCCAGTTGCATGGTTTGATTCCTACGCATTCTATCACCAAATTTGGTGATTTCCGCTATCATATTAGGAGAGTTACTATTGGATTACTTCGTAGAAGTATTGGGTGTCGATTTTAGTTCTGAGACTAGATGAGTAGTACCTGCTGTTTCATCATCTTATCAGCAATTTTGGTCAAATAGTTGAGGCCCCTGGAGTTTGCCACTATCCTGCATATATCTCAAAGCTGAGATTGCTTTTGCTCTCTTAGTTTCATCTTCTCTAAGAGGTTCTGGATTTGATGTATTTCCAAATTTCCGATGCCATGGCCTCGGCTCTTACTTAAAGGCCCTAGAACTCATTAGGTTATTGTGATGCCAGCTGGGACCATGTATTGGCAACGACGCCACTTATAGATGAAAACACTCGTCGGTTTCCTTTTTGCTCTGCGCGCCAGGTGTCGAGCCTTGTGCCGGGACAGGCACCGGTGGAAGTGCTTTTGGGATAGTGTTGGGTGGCTGAGTGCTTAATAAGAGGTATACTAGCTTGCTCACTGTGGCATATATATTATGTATGCAGTTGTTATATGTTTGGTTGGGAGAGTACAGTTGTGTCACTGTGGACACATTAGCGCTGACTGTTGTTCGCTCGCAGGCCAATGGGTATACATAGTGCTCAAGGTGTGTTGAGGTGTACAGTGCCGACACCGCAGTGTGCATGTAAGCAGGGCTGTGCGAAAGGACGCGGGTTCTACCGAATGGTCGATCTAACTTCGTGGTGTAAAAAAATGGAAGGTTGTAGAATATTGTGGCGGTGGTTGCTGCTGGTGTCTGCAACCAAAGTTCAGTAAATTATGGCAACTGGTTCTGATAAGGACAGTGTAGATGCACAGGATATAATAGATCTTCTAGAAAGTTAAAAACCTACTTCAGTCCGATCTGGTTCAGTCATTTTAGCTCTGCATCTGAAAATCTTATTCTCCACTAATGCCTGTGTGTGAATACCTGCTGGTATTCACTTTTCAGGATGGCCGATGTTACGCGCTGAAGGAAATAGATGTCGCTACGAGCGATGGCTCGCGGCGCGGGGAGCGGACTTATGGCGCCAGCCGGTCTATACTATGATGGCGACGGTCGGTGCGAAGTAATGTTCTGTGGCACGTGTGGGTTAATGCAAAATTGTGAACCTAACCTAAATATGTAACTGATGTTGCGTTGTAATTCTTAGTGATGTGAATTAATGACTGGACAAGCTAATTATTAAACGAGATTGTAAACATATCCAGAGTCTGATTTCACAATAGATCTAGACTCAATAGCCCAACGTTTAAAGGTGCTGTCAGCTTATTTGGAGGGGAGAGGAGGATATTAGTCAACTTCAGCTCGACTGATATTCTTATTTAAAAAAATATTTAAGAATATCGTGAGGGTAAGATAGTTGTTATTCTCGTTACAAAGTAAGTATGTGCTTAGCTTTTTTGCCAAGGCGTACACAAATAGAGTGACTTTTTTGTCCGTAATTCAACTGCGTCTAAATCCTTGTCGAACTACTGGGACAAAATAGGTGAACTCAGATACTTGGTGTTCCGAAACAAAGTAATTCGCCAAAGAACTAAAATAACCTTACGTCGCGAAGTACGGTTATTTTGTTCTTTGATAACATACATAATTTCATCTTTAGATTTAATTTAATCAGCTTCCGTGAAATCTGACAAGTCCACTGCCATTTAAACGTGCTAGCCTTGAGACCGACGTGTGGTCTCAAGATGAAAATTGTATTAGGGTAAAGATGCCGAATATGAGATACCATTTACATAAAAAAAAAAATATTGCACTAATGACTATGAAAATTATTTATATTCGATAAGTATTTAATGAAGTTTATCCTTGAAAGACCGTTTAGTGCTAGGTATAATAGATTTTTTGCTATATCAGATAATATTAGAAAAGTCAGAAATTACGTCTCAGGGAAATGGTCTCCTATTATGAGATACCAAGGGTTTTTAATATGAGATAGTATAGATTCAGAGAAAAAGGAAAGAAATCAATTCAAAAAACTTTTTATTGGTGATATTTATTAATCTACAACATCGTACTACTAAATAAAAAGGTTTTAGTAACAACTTAATAATATATTATCATGTGCTTGTGCCAAGTGCTTGTTGTTCTTCAGATGTAGATGTAACCCATAAAATCGTTAGTCCAACTTTACAATATTTTTCTATTTTTGCTTCTAAATAGTCAGAAAAAGCTGGAGGTTATCCCATGAACCTTGACAAATACTTCTGCATTAGCATCTTTTTTGACATAACGTTCTAGGATACTCTTAAGAACATCGAAAGTTTTGACGCTATTAGGTAACATATTTGTTTGTTTCGCACTGCACTCACGGCCCGTATTATGGCATCGTGGTCTTAGAGGTTTTTTTTTTGTTTTGTTTTTTGAGGTTTAAAGAGGTTTTTAAATAGTCGTATTTCTATACATCCTAATATGGGTTATCTCATTTAAGGTGTGTCCCCCACGTGTCTCATATTAGGAAAACACTCAAATTTAAAAACTAGGCTGCCTATTATTTCTTGACGAAGAAAATACAACTAAACTGCAAATGCATTGTAAAATTAATCATATAACTGATACAATGACTGTAAATTTAAATCATTTAGTGTGACTATAAAGTTGTAACATACCTCGTTAATATTTGGTGTCAAAAATCGGGTTTTGTGGTTTCGTAAAAATCCGCACGTACACAACCTGACTTCGCCTCGAACTGGGAAGCACCAACACATGTTTCGGTCTGTTGCCACGCGGCTGCTGGTGACAGTATCGCCAAATAGCTGCGGCGATTAGTTTCGCCAAAACCTAACTATCTCATATTTGGCAACTATCTCATATTCGGCATCCTTACCCTATGTATGTTATCAATGTTATCATATTTATTCATCAAAACAGAGTTTCTTTGCCGGTTTTTTGACGACCTCCCTGGCGCAGTGGTGAGTGGTGTGGTCTTATAAAGTAAGTCTAAGTGGTGAGTCTTGTGGTCTAGGAGGTCTCAGGTTCGCTTCCCGGCGGGGGCAATTTGGGAATTCATAATTTCTGAATTGTCTCTGGTCTGGTGTGAGGTTTTCGCCGTGGCTAGTTACCACCCTACCGTCAAAGACGTGCCGCCAAGCGATTAAGCGTTTCGGAACGATGGCGTGTAGAAACAGATTAGGGGTAAGGGTTGAATGCACACTGCCATACCATCATCACTTACCATCAGGTGAGATCGAAGTCAAGCATTATCTTGTTATCGAATAAAAAAAAGAGTAGGTATGACATTGGATTTTCATCCGGTTTTCATCAAGGGATAGTCTGATTACGTGAGGAGATTGATGCGCGTAATATCACAAGGATTAGGAGTTCGTTTGGATCGAATGTGGACTGACCTTTAGGTATATAAATAATAATTTATAAAGGTTTTTTTTATTTTATTATATTATAATTGAACCTAATTGTCAATTAAGTGCAATACATATAATTTCACCTTCGCAACGTATTGCTTGTGCTAGAAAGGGGTACGAGTTACGACAAGAGTGCAACGGGTGGAATTCGAACCTGTGACCCTTCAGTTTTCAGTCCGCACCTTGAACCGTTGGGCTATTGAGGCTGAAATTAAACTATTTATTGTGATTTTAGCATTTTGATGCGACGGGATAAACCCAAGTTTGCGTTGTTTTTTGTGATATTAAAGAACGCAATTTAATTAACCACATTTGGTTATTCTTAAAATATTTAAATAGCTGATTCATCTACACTTAGTATGTAATATGAAGATGTCAGTAACATACCAAATTATGCTTTTGCTTTTGAACATTTTAATTTATTTTTGGCCAGATTCTAAAGCGTAATTAGCGCTAAATACATCACGTACCTATTCAAATAACTCGTAAGATATTCATTTAAAAAAAATGGTTGTATCGTCGCTTAGTATGTAAGTATATTAGTAAGATATAGTAGGAAGTAGCCTAGCCGATGCCTGCGACTTCGTACGCGCGGATTAAAAGGGTTTTGGTTCCTGCGGGAACTGTGTAATTGATGAGAAGATAGTCCTTGACTGCGATCTCACCTGATGGTAAGTGACGATGGAGTCTAAGATGGTAGCGGGCTAACTTGGAAGGGGTATGGCTTTGTACATTCAACCCATACAATCGGTTTCTATACGCTATCGTGCCAGACCGCTTCATCCAAACTTTCGCATCCTATTTATTATTATTTATCCTATTTAATCAGCTAGTTAGCTGGTCAGCTAGTATTTAGTATTATAAATGCGAAAGTTTTACGCAAAACGGGCAAAACTTGCGGAAAAGATTCCCAGGAAATGAAGAAGATGCGAAAGTTTGTATGTTTGTTACTCAATCACGTCGCAAAGACTGAACCGATTTGGCTGAAATTTGGCACAGATATAGATTATTGTCTGGAATAGAATATAAGCTACTTTGTATCCCGGGAAATAAGAGAGTTCCCGCGGGAATAAAAAATCTTAATCCACGCGAACTCAGTCGCGGGTATCAGCTAGTTTATAATATTTAACGGCAGGATCTCCGAAAACAGCCTGTTTTTGATTCAATAGTAAACAATCAAATATTCTTTGTTTTGATAGGTTAAAAATATATGTTGTAGTTTTATACACGTTCTAAATTATTTTACCGTTCAAAAGTCCATATTTTGAACTTCACTCGATCAAATAATATTCCGTAAACAATGTTGTTTTTCAGGTTTTATTTATAGTATATATATTTTTTTTTTTATATATTTTTCAGCCAAGCTGAACTTGACTGATGTTCTCCTCTCCCCTCCAAATAAGTGAAAACATGTGTTAGGAGTGGGTACGACAATAGTGCAACGGGTGGGATTCGAACCTGCGACCTTTCAGTTTTCAGTCCGCACCTTTAACCGTTGGGCTATTGAGGCTATATTAATAAAGTTAAACTAAAAAAAAAATTTCAAAAAATAGGCAAAAGCTTAGAAGAATATTTTACCGTTAATTTTTTTCTAAAAAATTTTCTTTTTTTTTATCATGACTGTTTTACTTTCTTTATAACAAAGTGGCTCGTGCACCTCACTTCAATAGTTCGCAAGGTACTGCGGCCGAAGATCGTGCCCTAATAACTGAAGACGAAGACGATGCGGACGGGCAAAACCTAGAAAATAAAAAATACCTGTACCTACTTACCTAAACCTACCTAGTAAAAACCTAGTCAACCATCCCCGGTCTCCCCTACTTACCTACATATTTATTTCTAAATCCCGATTCATTTGTCGTTAAAGCTCCATAGAATTCTTTGTCCATATTATTGTTATGATGCAGTAGACGAATAAAACGTAGCTTCAAGAGGAAACTAGTAATAATTTGTATTAGGTATCGTTTCAAGGTAAACGGGAGTATGTTTTTGATTTAATAATTTTTGTTTGCTTTGTATACTATGTATGTCCTCGTCACGTGCACTACTAGAACGTGTCAATCAACTCCTTTACGAGTACAACCATCGATATATACTACGTACTAGATATATACGTTCCGAACACTCATCCTTGTTTAACTGACATGCACAGTCGACCGTGCATTACTTGTGTGCCATGGTCATTGGCGACGAGGCGCTATCTGCTCGATAAAACTTTTTAATCACCTAATTTTGAATTGCAAAGCCAACACCAATTTTCATATTTATTTCCTTCCGAAATTATTTCCGGAATTCTCTCCGCAAGTAGGCGTTAATCGCCCGTTTTGCGTAACAATGCCTATGTTCAAGTAACTAGTAATAAAAGCATTTCTCGGAACCTTCTTATCGAATTATCATCATTCCTTTTAAGCTATTGCATAGTTTCTATCGCGGGCCTTGAGCGTGGAGACGGAATCCAGAAATTCCGTAACGAAAATGACCTGACACGGGACTTCTCTCACCGCTAGATGGCGTTGATAAAAAATGCTATGCAATAGCTTTACCCCGAGTGCCACACGTCTTTTTTTATTTGCTTACATTTATTTCAACTTAGGAAACAGTAAAGATTTTATCAAAATCGGTTCAGTGGTTTTCTGATATGTCCATTAATGAAAATAACTGAAAAGGGGAGTTTCCCTTTTCAGTTGCAATTAAAGCTTGTTATCTTTATTGTATTGTTTTTAAATTCGTTTTGGGCTTATTTGAATCTCGAATACCTACTCTGAATGAAACACATAATAAAATGTTTACTTGCCTATTTAAATATTATGAAGATCTATTTGATAAAAATCTTAATATAAGTGGCTGGGTTTTTTCAAGGTTATTTTTTATTTCATCTGCAAATACATAGTACAAAAATTATACAAGAGTACTCATTGTCATACGAGAAGCTGTAAACAAATTATTATAATTGTACCTATACATGTTGTATAATTGTCGATCGAATTAATACTAAGGCTGACATCTATAGACCGCACTCTCAGTCTGCTCAGACTAAAGACAGAGATCAAACGAGACAGATTTATGTCAGACCATAATATTGTGTCTCGTTTTAACTCTTATCTTGAGTCCGAGCTAAGTCAGAGCAAGCTCTATAGATCTCTACATTAGACTAACTCTACTGAGTCCTCAAACGTCCCGTTGTGATTATGGTCCATTCAACTGGATCGAAATATCGACAATTCCAACTAAACATTTACCGTGGTTTACTCGTACAGTTTTATCACAATTATGTCATTAAACCACGAATAAATTCTAAAATCTTTAGGTTCTGTTTTGATCCAAACAAAAATCACGTCAACTGGGAGTGATTTAGCTGCGAAATTGAAGAATAAACAAATAAATCAACACAAAAATAAACTTTTGCATTACATACTAAATAAATAAATAAGAAATACTGTGATATCGAGCTATGATCACCTTATCGTAAGCGACATTTTTTAACTAAATTGCGTTTTTTATTACAAACGATATTTTAAATTATAAAGGACTACGGCTCGTCGATATTTTAATGGCAGTTTCATCGATGATTCAAAAGCACATGTTAAAGACATAATTAATTTCAAATATATAGGAAACTAGATGATGACCGCGACTTCCGCGTGGATAAAAGTTTATTGATTCCCGGGAGCTCTTTAATTTAAAATGTAGTTAATCCTGGGCATGAGCTATCTCCATTTCAGATTTCAGAGATTTCAGCCTAATCGGTTCATTAGTTGTGGCGTGAAGGAGTAACAAAACACACACACACACCTACACACAAACTTTATAATATTAGTGTGGTAGGAAATGTCAACGCTATTCCCTAGTTCTTTATAATTAAAAATGTCGTTTGTAATAAATAACGCAATTTAGGTAAAAATGTCGCTATCGACTTATGTCGATATTATCTTTTTTTTATATTTTTAGCGAGCAAACGAGCAGGCGGGTCACCTGATGTTAAGTGATTACCACCGCCCATGAACACTTGTAGCACCAGAGGCACCACCAATGCGTTGCCGGCCTGTCAGGAATTTGTTGGTCCGCCCCTTGAATAACCCCATGTTGTAATTCAGTGGAATTTGTGGAAGTTGTTTCCACAATTTCAAAGTACGTGGAAAAAAGGATCTAGAACATCGGATGGTCGAAGTGCTCCAGGCACCCAGGTGGTGAGGGTGAAATTGTGTTGCTGCTCGTAGTTGGGATAAATACATAGGCACTCATAGACCAAATAAACTAACGAAAAACGTTCTTTACCGTTGGGTTTACGTATGGCAGTTTTTTGCTTCGGTTTCGACAGCATAATGTAATACGTTTCTGGTTGGTAGAGCATATCGAATACTATGCTTCGATTGAAGTCACCTTGACCACTAAAGCAGGTAAATAATAAACTTAATGCGAATTAGAAAACGTGTAAGGTCCCTACGATTTGGTATCAAAATCATGCTAATGAAGAAAACTTTCTAAGCATCGAACTATAACACATAGAACGGAAGCTTCTAACAAAGTTTAATAATGTTCCGCTCCAAATAGGGTCATAACAATCAACCAATGTGAGTGCCATATAATTATTATTTTCTGGTACTGGTACTTATAATTACGTTTTTGATGGTTATTGTGATGAATTATGACACCCTTTCTAGCATCATCTTTTAATAATTTTCTGAGAGCTCGTTATGCTAAGCGACGATACGACGTAGTCGGTCTTAACTAAAAATGGCTTGTCATCGCGAAGACTATTACGCTTCTAAGCATTTTAGTTCGATGTTTCTAAGTAAATAAAAATCAGAAGTCATAAGACAAGCTTTTTTATTTTCTGGTATGCTTTTTAAGGAAGTATAAAAAAATTTTTTGCTGACCTAAAATTATTTTTTTTGCTGACTGAGTTGCTATACATAATATAATTGGCGAAGAAAAACATTTTAAAGCTTATTAAAATCTGATTTATATTATGCCAATACTTTACATGATACATCGCGTATTACTTTTTATAGTAGTTGTAGTTGAAGTAAGTAATAATTGCTATGTTTATGGTTGGACCAAATTAAAATACGTATCATTTTTTGTTTAACTTTAATTTGATAGAATCTTTTAAGGATTTTTTTTCGGAATAACAAGATAAATAAGGAAAAAAATTTTTTTACTTTTATTGTTTGATAAAATAACAAAAAATGCTATCATTTTTCTCAACGCAGCGTCTTTTATATAATTTTTTTGAGTATGTATACGCTGTCGTTGCTATAGGAGTATTTAACTTAGTAGTAGATTTTACAGTAGAAGGTGTATTACTAGACTCCCTCAGTTCGCTTTCCGTTGAGAAAGAAGTCGTCATCAAAACTTTTAGACTTGAAGGAACAGGATAAGAAAAATTACCAGTATTTGAGGAGAATAAGGAAATCAAATTTTGTTTTATTGTAGACCCTTTTGTCTTAGATTCTGATTTGTTTGTAAAGGAAATCAAATTTTGTGTTATTGTAGACTCTTTTGTTTTAGATTCTGATTTGTTTGTAAAGTTTGATTCAATTTGATAAGTTCTTAAACTTTGATTATGAAGTTTTTTAGAAATTTCATCTATATCGTCATCTCTTGCTGGTGGACGTCTAGGATATTGATTAAAAGGCCCAACCAAATAACCACATTCTAGTCTATCACCGCGAATCCTACATCCGTTGCCAAAATCAATTATTTTATTAGTTATATTTCCAAGATTCTTGTTATATCCACATACTACTCTATCTTCTACAGTTTTGCATTGAGTTTCATCAAAATCGTAACCCACGCAGGACTTCTTAACACCTCCAATATCGTTACTTGAGTTATTAGACATTCGCAGGAATATTTTTGCTTTACCAATATGTTCACCAGTTTCGTTAAGCAGATTTTGTTTTGCGTCTATGGATGTATTTCTGGAGTTATTGGACATTCGCAGGAATATTTTTGCTTTACCAATATGTTCACCAGTTTTGGTAAGCAGATTTTGTTTTGCATCTATGGAAGTATTTCTGGAGTTATTGAACATTCGAAGGTATATTTTCGCTTTATCAACGTGTTCACTAAGCGGCTCTTCTTGTTGGTAATTCGTATCATTCTTTGTAAGATTGGCTTCATATAATAGGAGATCAAATGAAATAGGTCCAAGCTTAGGCGCACATTTCAGTACTTCTATATTTAATAGAAAAATACTTAATATCTGAAACAATATTCAATTTTAAAGACACAGCTTGTTACAGTATCGGAGACTCTAGACATTAAATTCAAAATTCCACATGCATCATTTCATGTAGTTCGAATAGAAACTCTTCTTCAAAACAAATAAAAGCACTAATAATATAGTATCAATGGAGGCAATTGAAAGCTGTTAATTCCATGAAACATGCATCAATAAAATCATTAATTGTTTAATATCTTCGATAAAAATTATCTGACTAAAAAGTTAAAAATGATAATAACAATTCAAATTATGTATTTCAAAATGCACAAATAAAAAAGAATGTACCTTACTCACCGGTATAAATATCATTGGCATTGTATGTAACTCCATAAAAGTTTTAACAATCTTCTCATTAATTTACTTTTTTTTATTTATAGTTTGGGTATAATTGGAATCAAAAACTATTATAGTTTAGTATTTATCGTACAGCACAAACTTCTTTTATTATAATCTCAATTTCTACTTTATCCTAGATCTTTGTTTGTTTACAGCATGCATATTCCATACTCTTTGTTAACAGTATGATATTTAATAATACGTCACTATTGTCACTGACATGTACGTCTTTTGAATGGCGAAACCTGGGCAAAACGCAACAAAAGTTTAAAGTAATACTCTATAATTCAACAAAATTATAATACGACATCTCTGAAAACATTAACATCAGTCAAAAAACCATCTTAAACCATCGATGTCTTAAACATGCAAAAGTTTGGGATAATAAAATCACTATACCATATCACAGGTTATAATCAGTTCCTTAACAAGTACGGAAAATGTTTAGATATTAAAATTTATTTTTGTAATTGTTGTTACTATAGAGGCAGAAAATAGGAAAATGGTTATCTTCCCAGGTTTGAACTTTAGACCCAGTTAGAAGTCTCGAAGATATTAATTGAAATCATAAAAACATGGTGTTTTACTTTCTATAGGCTTTGGGAAATTGACATGCATAAGATAGCTGCTCTGAGAAGTAAGTAATGCTTGAACCAAATGAGCATGGACAGACATTTCACTCATTCTATGTTTTATAAAATAAATCTTCTTATCAGGGAGAGAAAAAATAAAATACCCTCAGATACAACTTAAACAAAAAAAGAAATTAACGTGCTGGCAAAAATGCAGACGAAGACTGTGTAGAAAATGTCGTATTTGGATCTACAGAAGAGTTATAAGATGTATAAAAAATATAATATTTGGTAAATCAGCACCACACTTAAGAGCATTCGAAGAAGATGGCATTGATTTGGACAAAACCAAGAAAAAAAGTTCTGTCGTTACACTTTACCGAAATAAAAAAAAGTCAGCAAAAAGTATTACTATGAAAGGCGTCATTATTGATAAATTAGATTCTTTATCGAAATCTCGAGGTAATAAAATTAAATCTTATATCGATAATTTTAGAGAAAATAATTTATATCTGGATTTATCAAAGGATTCTAAATTAAATTTAAATTCCAAAGAAAAAGAGAGGTTCAAAAATTTCGCTGAAAAATATGAATTCCTTGAAGATATTGTCAAGCTAAAACGAAAATTTTCAATAACACCTTCTAAAAGTGCAGTCTTACAAAGGATGGTGGAAGATTATAAAACGGGAAAGTTTTCCCTTTCCAAAATTCCTAATAAATCAAAACTGAACATGGATACATTTGATAAAAAAGATCTTGATAACATTTTGGCTCATTATGAATCTGAAAAGAAAAATAAACACTATCCATTCAAAAAACAATCAAAATTGAAACAATTAAAGTCGGACCTTCGAGAAAAAATAAACTTTCTGTGAGAACATCGCTACCAGCTAAAGTTTCAGTTTTATTTATCACTTACTGTACGTCTAGGCATGACTAAAAATTAATTGAATAATTTTACATTCGTTCATTTGCGATAAGAGATGCTCCCAAGTTACGGCGCATTGACTATGGTGGGTTAGTCTTTTTATTTACTCTTGGTTTATAACGCGAATTTTGTATTCAATATTATAAAATTGTATGTAGATTTATTATGGTGAGCACTTCAGTAAATAAATATTTTATTGCAGATCTGTGTAACATCAATGACGTCTATGGTGAAAGCAGGTCTTTGTACTTGTCCAGGAGTTCACAGTGATTTCACAACATTTCGCATGCTCGAACACAAATTTGACGATGTCTCAGAACAAGTTACAGAAAAAAATCGTAAACGTTGTTGTCCTTATAATTTTGATGGAAAAATTTGTCGCAACGTGGGAAATAGAATTTTATGTGGCTATAACAGGAATATAGGAAGCCCAGATGTTGGAGATGAAGAAGTAAATTTAAACAATGGTTGCCGAATAAGAAATGGAAGATTAGAATGCGGTTACGATCAACCACCCTACACTAATATTCGCAGACCTCCAGTCTGGGACGATGATGAACAAAATAAAAAATCAAATGAAATATTTGAAACACCTACAGAAGAAGGACTTATAAGACTTATGTATAAAAGTACTGTTTCACTAAAACGTACAACACAATGTATCGAGATAAGGGAACGCATTGTATGTAAACGTTTGTAATAAAGTGAATATTAATATTTAATGGATACATTATTAGCCGACTTCAAAAAAGAAGGAGGTTCTCAATTCGTCGGAATCTTTTTTTATTATTACTTTTATGTATGTTCCCCGATTACTCGAAGACACCTTGACCGATTTGGAAAATTCTTTTTTGTTTGAAAGGGTATATTTTCCAGGTTGTCCTATGGTCATCAAGTTAGGATCTGATGATGGGATCCTGGAGAAATCGAGTGAACTCTTCAAATTTTATAGGCAAACTTAATATATCTACTTTGTAGTGGCAATTGAAGTCGGATTTTTGAAAAGATTTTTTTTAGATTATAAATTGAGTTACGCAAAAAGACTGTTCATCTGTATAAATTCAAAGTTTTATTATGTAAAAGATAAAAACAGTGAAGAACACCCTACACTCACTAGTGTGTTCTAGAACCAAGTCTAGCTTGTAGCCTGCTCACTTTGGTGGATAGAGGGAATGTTTAAGTAGTACTTCTTACCTGTAGGCATAGATTTAGGATTGGTAGTCGCTTCGAGGAGCGTGACGACAGCCAATCCTAAATCTATGCCTGTAGGTATAAATATTTTTAGGACAAAATAAAGATGAGCATTTTTATTATTTTTATTTGTTTATGTAAACACGTTATTTCAATTTATTTGGTAAATACAATAATCTTATGATAACACAATTAAAAAATAATATATGTAACTTATCAGAATATTCTACTTTAATAAAAGCAACATTTTTTTCTCAGGAAATTGCTTATATTTTCGACTAGGAGCTCAACCTATTATCTTACAAAAATTCTTTATTTCCTAGTTAATAACAGTTTAACTTAACATATCGCATTTAGAATTAAAGTGGCCTAATTCACAAATGTATATTGTTGAGTTTTAAATGTATCTCTGCCGTGTATTATTAGAAAAGTTTTTTTTTTTGCCGATTTTTATATATTGATCAATATATAAAAATCGGCTTTATGTATGGATTGGTAATATTAATATTGGTATTTTTAAATGTATTGAAACCGAAGTTACATGAATTTTTAGTTAAGTCACTATAATTCTAAAGGTATACTACTACTGTAATTAGATAGTCAATGACATCGTAAACTCCGTGTCCGTGTGCATCAGATCACAAAATGTAATTACATAGCGGCTATATCATTACTTCGTTTTCTTTTGGAAAATCACGTTGTCGTAATTAAATTTAATTACCTACTAGTACAGTTAAACCCATTGTGGATCGTGGTGGTCATATATCTTTTCTTACCTTAACTTATCTAACTACTTGTAACTTATATACTAGAACAGATTTAGGCTCCGTATCCATTAAAGATATGCAAGGTAGAAAAGGGCTAGCAGAGCTAGGTATTTTTATTTACAAAAAAGCCCGAGATGTGTTCGAGAGACGCGAGCAAAAAATTTCTGTAAGGGATGCTAGCGAAGAATGTGTTCGAGGTATGCGACAGAAAAATGTGTGTGAGGGATGCGAGCGGAAAAAGTGTGTGGGAGGGATGCGAGCGAGAAACGTGTCCGAGGGATGCGAGTGATCAATGTTTTCGAGGGACGTGATTGAAAAATATATGCGAGGAATGAGAGCGTAGAATGTGTGCGAGGGATGCGAGTGAGGAACGTGAGCGAGGGATGCGAGCGAAGAATGAGTGCGAGAGACATGAGCGAGGAATTATGTATGCGAGGTGTGCGCTTACTAATCTCACATCTCATTCGGCTACATACCGTTTCACAGTATCGTAATGCATCCTTGTACTACCTAACCTTGTATATCTTTGGTGGAAACGCAGGGAAGGGCAGATAAAAGAGGAGCAGCACGAGGCGAGGAAATTATGAACTGTAAAAAAATACACCTTTCCACTCCGCTTAAGTTTGGAGGATATGGGGTCAGCGGAGAGGAAATTAGTTTTGCTCAAAAGCTGCGCTATATTTGCAAACATGGGAAGTGGTACAGCGTTGCATAGGAAGAAATGAGTCTCAGCAGGGTGGTGGTTGTAACGTGTAGCTTGCAACCGCTCAAGCTATCACTTCGCTACCATTCGCTCACAACGTCCGTTTTGTCCTTAATTGTTCTTCTTTACACTTCACCGCTCTATTTACTCACTGCAGTTAACTTTCATTTCAGTAAATAGTCTAACGCATCTAAAGATCCTTCGAATCCGGGGTGCGTGTCATCTGAGAAAAAACCGAATATCTCCTTCATAATCCTTGACTCCTGGTCATCCTTAGGGAATAAATAGTCCAAGTAATTTGTTATTGCGTCTGATAAACTGCGCCGACCTGACTCCGAGGGGTACAATCCTTTGTAAAATTCTTGCAGCATATTACAGCTGCAAGCTGTTACGAATATCATAAACGTTAATGTTCTTAAAATTGTTCTTGTTCTTCCAGCCAACATGGTTCTATAACAAAATATATGTATTAGTTATTGTCAAGATTCAAAGATACGTAAGTCTCTCACGCGATCAAAATAAGAAGGATGGTTAATTATGGTTATGCTAAACCGTTATTTTCTTTTTATGCCTTTCTTTCGCGTTTATTACACTAAGAAAGTCAGAAAAAGAAAATGGCGATTTCAGATCCTGCTTCATAACTGAATGTAATTCAATTTTAAAAGAATATGGAAGTGAGGCAAAGGGACTTTACAGCAGCTAGATGATACTGTGATGATACTAGTAAAGTGTCAACGCCTCGTCTAGACATCTGTGTTTTATAATAGTCCACGAGTATGCTATTGCTATGGCTTAACAGATTGATTTCAACGTTGACAAAACGCAAAACACTCCTCAGATACCATACCTACGTCATAGCTATTTATTTGCTTTTCAGTTCGATCCGTAGTGATTTCAGGCCGTGCGTTGAGAGATCAGTCAGTCAGACAGTCACCTTTTTCTTTTATATATTTAGAAGGAAAAGATTTAGTCAACGGTTGCAACAAATGAGCTTTACGGCTTTCAAAAAGTTTTCCAGGTGACACTAAAAGCTTACAATTAACATAATATAATAAGTATGTAATAAAATTAACATATTTTTACGTTCATTTCTATAGATCGTTTAATAGTAAAACTATGCATATCAATTTTATTGACAGTAAAACGAAGCGTGCGTTGGTCGCAGAAAAAGTTTTGGTTACATAACATCTGGGGATAAACGACAGAATCTATCGTTTGACGGCAATCGTCTCGTGAAGAAATAGGTTGCAGTATGTGAAGCTAGTTGGCGACAAGAGATGCATCCGAAGCAAGAATAAAAACTCCGCTCTATCAGGTTTTTTTAAATAAAAACCGACTTCAAACGCCGCGCCATCCACTACAAAGTATACCAAGTCATACTTATATGGAAAAGACTTCTAATAATTTATCTGTGGTGCCTATAACTACGTTTCTCTAAGTTTCTTTCCCATTTACGGAGTTTAATTATTTTCAGGCACCAGGTAGGTAGTTACTAATAAATATATTTATGTAAGTATATCTCTTTGGTTCGCCCAATTTTCGGTACGTATGTATAGACCTAACCTCAGCGCTAACAAGTAGGTACAGGTGCCACCTTATGGAAAAATTTAATGTTTGCGATAAGTATGAAAACAATGTAATTACGTAATAGGTACTAATTTTATCTATGTTGGACTTTGTTGGAATGTACTTGTAGCTCTATATTTTTCTACTAGCATTTGCCCATATCTACGTGTGCGTGAAGTTGGATTTAAGCATAAATATAATGCCTTTAGTAATAGGCAATTAGGGTAGTAAGTATACTACCCTAAGGATTTAAGCGATTTCCCCCCAATGAGGTATTGGGGGCTTTGTATGAGTAATAATATTGTTTTAAATACAGGATGCGTGCTGTCGTGAAATTTAATGACATTGGAAAGTGCATACCTACATACAGTTTTACATAATTCATTTCCGGAGAAAATTACTTACGTCCTTATTTGGTGAACGTCGTCGTATTGATTGTCATTTTTGACGCATCTTCATAGTTTTTTGTTGGTTTCGCGAAATAATAAAGCATTTTTACGTACCTACGTATGTACTTATATTAGTAAGTGAGTATATACGGTCGGGGACTAAATATGTTTACCACTTTTCAAATTAGATTCTTCGTAACCCTGCGTTCAGTAAGGTCTATAATGCTATATCAAGGCATTTGTTACGTTATAAAAATTTCATGCATCGTTTTATCAAAAAAAGTATTAATGACTTTTCTATACAAATATTAGTAATAAAACTCATTTCCTAAATTCAAGTTTGACACATTAGATCATTACACTTGTAAAAGTGACAATTAATTATCAAAAATATTAGATTTGTTATTTGAAATTTAAATATACAAAATAAATACAAAATGGAAGCTTAATCATAATTCTTATGGTGAAGTTCATATTGTGCATTGAATCATAATGATGCTGATAGCATCCACAGTCAAAAACAGTCAAAAGGAGGTGGATGAGCTATGGTGATGCGTGGTGTTTCTGCAGCATTTTACATCGATGTTCTGCAGCAAAATTCCGACAACCTAAGTTCAAGATAATGCGCTGAGCTACTATTCCATGGTTCAATCTGCACCGTGGCAGTCATCTCGTTCAATAGCCCGCTCGATCTGCTGATTTGAAACTGAAAATTTATGGGGCTTAGTGATTCAAAGGTGGGACTGTCAGAATCAAAGAAATCCTCAAAGTCTTAGATCACATTGCACTGGGGTATGGGATGATATGAAGTGACTTATCGCCTTGTCGCGTCTATGCAAGAGAGTCTACGTGTTGTCACAGCAGCGAATGGAAGCTAATTAAGCTAATTATTTATTTATACTAATATTGTTTAGTTTCTCAATAATAAAATTAAGAAATAAAGATTCTTTGAAATTTCATTAGATTATTACTTCCGTTTTCTCATTTTGGTAACTCGTGTCCTGTGCTCGTGTCTATATGAGATGATATCTATTTATTAAAATTACTAGCTTTTGCCCGTGACTTCGTCCGCGTGAGGTTAGGATTCTAAAATTTCCATGGGAACCCTCTATTTTTCCGGGATAAATGTCGCTATCCAAATCCTCAACTATATCCATGCAAAAAATCATGTGAATCTATTGCTCCGTAGCTGTGTGATGGAAGGACAAATCAACAACGAACAAACAAACACATTATTTTATAATATTAGTAAGGATTTTTTGTTCCAAAAAAGGTTTTCTACATCTAACCTATTTAGCAGTCACCTACTGAAGAGACCGCTAAAGGACTGTCTAAGCACCGCTACATGTTCAAAAGTCTATGATCTATGGCTAATCAAATCACATATCGACCTTCTGACACAGATGTGTGCATGCAATTATGAATCTTAAGGTGGTAAACATTTTCTGTCCGCGACTGTACTTGTAAATGTGTTACAAGTTAGCGCCTCAACTTCTCAGCCGATTTTGATGAATGAGTTGTGTTCAATTTCCTAATTAAATGAACCATGAAAATGTTACCCATCGTCATACTAGATGGCGCTGTCGTTCTTTGTATCGCGGTAGCGTATAAGAGTGCCTGCATGTATACGTGAAGTACAATTTTTTAAATAAACGCTCATACGTTCGGGGTTTATGCTTATCATTTTCCCACGGCAATCCGGATCCTGAACAAGGTCCTTCTCAGTCGGAACGTTTTTTTGAACCAAATTTTGGTACACTGGTCTAATAATTTATCTTATTAAAATAGCTAGATTCAGTCAGTGCTCAAGCTAACAAAAAGTGAGTTGTGACTTAGGAAGAAAAGTGACAAGATCCAGAGGCGCCCTCGAGTGGATAAATCGGACAACTTAGCTGAGGCCGAAATTCAAATAAGTGAAGTGGTAAAGTGCAAGATAAACTGTGAGTACATTAATACCTTATAAGCAGTGAGGAAAAAACTTAAGAATTAATGCATGAAAAAAAGACTTGTAAAATTTCAAAGAGCTAGTCAGGACTTAGAAAAATAAGCGTAAAAACGACAAGACGAGGAATCTATGTCCAAATTTACCTTGATATTTAACGCTTCAAAGACTTAGAAAAAAGTTGGGACTTAGAAAATAGTTTGGACATAGAAAATATTTTGTACTTAGAAAAAAGTCTAAACATAGAAAAAATACTTTGATAAAACTTGGAACTTAGAAAATATTTCGGACTTAGAATATTTTCAACAAAAGTCTGCAACACTTTGAAATAGGAAATCAGTTTACTTGAAAAGGAACATACGCAAACATGGAAGGCGATTTAAAAATTATGGCTGATTTAAAAAATCAAATAGAAAGAGGACGAAGTAATTTTAAAAAATCCCCTAAAGAGCGAATTACAGAATCTTACATCTTGGCAAGATTAGAAGGATTAGAGGATTTAATCAAACGATTTTGTAACAAGCATGAGAGCATAATTTCCAGCTATGAAAGTGAGGATTTAGAAGAAAGTGATTACATTCAGAATGATACCTTCAATATGGGTTATGAATGCTACTTAGTTTATAAGAGCGAGTTAAAAAGTTCGTTGAGTTCACAAAGTAGAACCAGTATAAATTTAGATGCTTCTTCCTCTAACACTCATACTCATAAGGATTCATTTGTTCGGTTACCTAAAATATGTATACCTGTATTTAGCGGCAATTATGCGGAATGGTCGTCATTTAAAGATCTATTTGTTTCTTTAATACATAATAACTCTGCTTTAGATGACGTCCAACGCTTACATTATTTAAAAACTCAACTCAAAGGGGAAGCCGAACAGTTAATAAAGCATATTCCTATTACTCAAAGTAATTATGTAAAATGTTGGGATTTGTTGCAGAGTAGGTACAATAATAAGAGGTTTATGTCAAATTGTATTCTTAAACGGCTATTTAGTCAAAAATCAATGAATAGTGAATCCTCTAGCGGTATCAAAGACCTCCTAGACACCACATCGGACTGTATTCACGAATTATCTAATTTAGGGATCAATGTGGAATCGTGGGACATTCTTATAATCTATATTGTTAGTTTGAAGTTGGACGCTGAGACACGTAAGCAGTGGGAACTGCATGTTAACAATTCAAGTGAAGAGTTACCTACTTTTACACAATTTAAAGAATTTTTAGAATGTCGTTTCCGAGCTCTAGAATTTGTTGAGCCTGTTAAACTTAAACCGAAGGCATCTGCTACTACATACAATCAGTCAAAATCCTTGCACACCATTTCAGGTGTAACCTGTCCTCACTGCGCCGAAGGTCATAGATTATTTTCATGTAACAAATTTACTAAAGAAAACGTTAGTCGTCGTCAGGAAATAGTAAAGGCATTAGGACTTTGCTTCAATTGTCTTGGTATTAACCACACGGAAAAGACGTGCCGGGTGCCCACCACGTGCCGTATTTGTAAAAAAAAACACCACACACTTTTGCATGGAAATACCAGTTTGTATACTGTCGCCGTTGCCACGGAGGCAATGGGGACTGACGATGAAGATGAGCAAACCCAAGAAAGCAAAGAAGATAATCCGACGGATGTAGCCAATCATATTGCAACCCATTTCGCTATGGGGCAACTGAATAAACAAACATTATTAGCTACCGCTTTAATAAAAGTTGAGGCAAAGAATAATAATTCTCAGGTATTGAGAGCGTTGCTAGATCAAGGATCTCAAGCATCTTTTATTTCTGAAGCAGCTGTTCAACTTTTGCGTTTAAATAAAATTGCTGAAAAAAGTTACGTATCAGGCTTAGGTGGAAGTCAAAGGGATTTAACTTCTAAGTATACAGTTATACTAAACATGCAGTCACTTTATGACCCAACCTTTAAATTGCAGATAAAGGCTCATGTATTAAATAAGGTTACCTCAGCATTGCCTCAAAAGAAATTCATCCTGCCATATTGGGCAGATCTAAGTAAAGTTGTACTTGCTGATCCAGACTATAATGCCCCTAATAAAATAGATATTTTATTAGGTGCCGAGGTATACTGTAGTATTCTGAAACAGGGTTTAATCAAGCATCCTAAGGGATTAATTATTGCGCAGAATACTTCCCTCGGATGGGTACTGTCAGGGCAAGTAAATAATGATGAGGATTCAAATAGTAAATGCCACAACATAATTGTGAATATGCATGTCCTTCACGAATCGAATGAACTTATCAAGCGGTTTTGGGAACTAGAATCCGAGCCCAATTGGACCGGGAAAAAGG
The DNA here is from genome assembly GCA_038048805.1 of Hipparchia sbordonii. NCBI lineage: Eukaryota > Metazoa > Arthropoda > Insecta > Lepidoptera > Nymphalidae > Hipparchia > Hipparchia sbordonii. Next base: position 5,888,908 of record CM076113.1, read on the forward strand.
TCTTAAGTCTTGAAGAGCAAGCATGTGAAGAACATTTCAATAAGACCACGAGTAGAGATCAGTTTGGTCGGTACATCGTAGAATTACCGTTTCGCCCCAATGCTAATTCGGTTGGGAAATTTGGAGATACAAGAGCTATCGCAATCAAAAGACTGTTAAGTCTTGAAAAGAGATTGGTAAAAAGCCCAGAACAGAGAAAAGATTACGAAGAAGTGATAAATGAATATATTTCGCTGGATCATATGGAAGAAGTAGACACCAGCACCGAATTAGTGAAAGAGGGTAATGAAGTTTGGTTACCTCATCACGCTGTAATTAGGATGGATAAAAGCACTACCAAAACCAGAGTTGTATTTAATGCGTCAGATCGTAGTGCCAATGGAGTGTCGCTCAATGATACTCTGATGGTTGGACCAACTTTGCAACCAGAGCTTCGGCACATAATTATACGCTGGCGTCTGCACCCAATATGTCTTACTGCCGATATCATCAAAATGTATAGACAAGTAAAAGTTGCAGCAAAGCACGTGGACTACCAAAGAATAGTTTGGCGAGACTCTCCCGCATCTGAAATTAAGGACTATAGATTGTTGAGAGTAACGTTTGGAACAGCATGTGCACCTTACTTGGCTGTCAAAGCTCTGCAGCAGGTCGCAATCGATGAAGGCAGTAATTTTCCTCTAGCTGTTGATAGAGTCAAGACAGACTTCTACATGGATGATCTTATGACTGGTTGTCAATCTGAAACTGAAGCAATAGAAGTTTATAAGCAATTAACTTCGCTATTAGAGAAAGGCGGCTTCATATTGCAAAAGTGGGCAAGTAATAGGACTGAAGTAGTAGAATCATTAAAGGAAAATGAAGGAAAGGACATGGAAATAAAGGAAGATCATATTACCAAAATCTTAGGACTTACTTGGAATCGCCGGTCTGATGAATTCGATTACACAGTAAAGCTCGTCGAATCATCTGCACCTGAAACTAAACGAAAAATTATTGCGGAAATATGTCGATTGTATGATCCTATAGGCTGGATTGCCCCATGTATTACAACTGCAAAGGTTTTCATTCAAAAACTGTGGCTGACTGGACTTGATTGGGATGAAAGGGTACCAGATGATCTTTTGGAAGAATGGAGCCGCTATAGGACCGAACTAAGTAAACTAGTTCACTTCCACTTACCTCGATGGGTTCACCGATTAGATAGTGATAAACAAGTGGAATTACACGGATTTAGCGATGCATCCAACGTGGCCTACGCTGCCGCCGTATACATTAGATGTGTCTCTGCGAGTGGTGTAGTAGAATCTCACCTGGTTACTGCCAAAACTAAGGTTGCTCCCATCAAACAGGTGTCCATTCCTCGACTCGAGTTATGTGGAGCAGTATTAGTCACTAAATTGTTGATGGAAGTCGCTGAAATCTTAAATATAAATCAAACGGATTTACATGCATGGACGGATTCCACAATTGTTTTGGCCTGGCTGAGTGATCATCCAAGCCGATGGAAAACGTTCGTTGCCAATCGCACGTCCGAAATACTTACCCGATTAGATGCATCTCAGTGGGCATATGTAAGCACGAAAGATAACCCTGCGGATTGCGCTTCACGAGGTATAACTCCAACGGAGTTGATGGACAATCAGCTATGGAAGACCGGTCCAAGCTGGCTCAGAAACGATACTCTTGAATATGTTAAACCCAGTTCCATATGCACAAAAACGGATTTAGAAACGAGAACAATAAAGGCTCATTCGACTTCAATAAATAATGAAAATGACTTGAAATTAGATGCAAAGTTCTCCTCATTACGAAAACTTGTTAGAGTTGTAGCATTTTGCCGTCGATTTCTGCGTCTGAAATGTTCCATCACGGCAAGAGAAAAGCCTTTACCATATCTCACAGCAAAGGAACTACAAGATTCACTTACAAGTTGTATCCGACAGCATCAAGCACAATTCTTCGGCGACGAAATTGCAAGTCTATTGAAAGCTAATACTGTTTCTAAAAAGAGCAAACTGGTCACGCTCAACCCGTTTGTAGACCAAAGGGGGATACTGCGAGTTGGAGGTCGTCTAGACAACTCGCAACTAATGCCTGACTTCGATAAACATCCTATTATTATTTGCGGGGAATCGCATTTGGCCAAATTAATTATTGCTGATGCGCATCAAAAAACTATGCATGGAGGGCTGCAGTTAACCTGCAATCATATTCGATCAAAATATTGGGTAATTAAATTGAAAAATGCAGTTAAAACCCACATTCATGGTTGTGTGCCATGTATTCGTAATGCAGCGATCATTAAGTCACAGTTGATGGGTCAGTTGCCAGCTTGTCGCGTCACCCCGGGGAAACCTTTTTTAAATTCTGGTGTAGATTACGCGGGCCCTATCAATATTCGCGTTTCTAAAGGGAGAGGCCACAAGTCTTATAAAGGATATATCTGTCTTTTTATATGTATGGCCACGCGAGCTGTCCATATAGAAGCCGTGTCGGATCTCACCTCGGAAGGGTTCCTTTCAGCTTTTAAGCGTTTTGTGGCTAGAAGAGGCCGGTGTAATCACATCTGGAGCGATAATGGCACAAATTTTGTTGGTGCGTCACGAGAGTTAAAGCAGTTGTTCGCAAGCGAACGATCAGTTATCAGCAATATCGCCTCTGCCTTAGCTAACAATGGCACTGAATGGCATTTCATTCCACCTCATGCCCCTAATTTCGGGGGATTGTGGGAAGCTGGAATAAAGAGCACAAAGCATCATCTGCGCAGAGTAATAGGCGACTCGACACTTACCTACGAAGAGCTCTCCACGGTTCTTGCGCAAGTTGAGGCGTGTCTTAATTCTCGGCCATTATCGATTCCAAGTTCGGATCCCAATGACCCGGTACCCCTGACTCCAGGTCATTTTTTAATAGGTGAATCGTTAATAACTGCACCCGATTATAATTACGAACAAACTCAATTAAGTAGTTTGCGTCGATGGCAACTTACGCAAAGAATGCTTCAAGACTTTTGGAAACGATGGTCTCAAGAGTATTTGACTTATTTCTTCCAAAGGTACAAGTGGAATGTTAAGACTACGGAATTGAAATTAGGCGATGTGGTTTTAGTGCGTGAGGACAATTTACCCCCCCACTAAGTGGCTTTATGGCAGGGTAATAGACCTCCATCCCGGTAAAGATAAAATTACGCGGGTAGTCACTCTTCGTTATAAAGACTCCGTTATTCAACGTCCAACTTCAAAGGTTTGTCTCATTCCAGTAGTTTTTCATGAGGAATAATTGTACAACGTTCACTAAGAGATTTTTTTTTGTACTTTTATATTTAAGTACTCGTAATTAGCAATAGATATAAGTTTTCTTTTCCTTATGTTTCGTGCTGGATTGTTTAAAGAATTTTTGTTATGGCCTACAGTCCACATATTAAAGTTGATGTAACCTCTAGTGAGTTATTTATCTCTTAATAAGATTACCATAGTTATTGAATTGTACGTTTCATTGTTATTGCTTAATCTTATTGGGGGTAATAGTAAAATAATAGACTTTTGTTTCATACGCTTGAAGGACTATTCGGTCCTTGGCGGGCGGTATGTTCAATTTCCTAATTAAATGAACCATGAAAATGTTACCCATCGTCATACTAGATGGCGCTGTCGTTCTTTGTATCGCGGTAGCGTATAAGAGTGCCTGCATGTATACGTGAAGTACAATTTTTTAAATAAACGCTCATACGTTCGGGGTTTATGCTTATCATTTTGCCACGGCAATCCGGATCCTGAACAAGTTGTCAACAGCGATTGTCAAACGATTCTTTATTACGGTAGGGAACATTATTATTTTTAACCGACTTTTAATAAAGGAGGAGGTTCTCAATTCATCGGAATCTTCATTTTTAAATTTTTTATGTATGTTCCCCGATTACTCGAAGATGCCTGGACCGATTTGGATTTTTTTTTGTTTGATCATCAGGTCAGGATCTGATGATGGGATCCTGGAGCAATTTAAGGAACTCTGCAAATTTTATAGGCACAATTGACATACTTTGTAGTGGCGTTTGAAGTCGGTTTTGTGAAAAGAATTTTTACGTTTATATACCTACTTCGGGCTATTCAGTAGAATCTGCAGTTGTTCTTATCGCACGAATGTCCTTTATGAACAACTGTAGAACGACAGTGATATATTTTTCACTAGCTGATATCCGCGACTTCGTACGCGTGGATTGAGGTTTTTTTGGAGTCCCACGTTAAGTATAATTTTTTTCGGGATAAAAAGTAGCCTGTTTTAATTCAATTTAATCTTCATTTAAAATTTCTGTCAAATCGGTCCAGTACTTTTTGACCCAAATAAAAAAAAAAAAAAAAAATTCGTTGCAAACATACTTACATATACATCTTTCCTCTTTATAATATTAGTATAGAAATACCAAAATAACTATGGGCCTCATAAGAAGGCTCAGGATCACTCAGAGGGCGATGGAGAGAGCTATGCTCGGAGTATCCCTGCGAGATCAAATCAGAAATGAGGAGATCCGTAGGAGAACCAAAGTCACCGACATAGCTCAGCGAGTCGCGAAACTGAAGTGAAAATGGGCGGGGCACATAGTTCGAAGAGCTGATGGTCGATGGGGCCCCACGGGGCTGGAGTGGCGACCCCGCACCGGGAAGCGCAGTGTTGGCAGACCCCCCACCAGGTGGACCGACGACATCAAGCGAGTCGCAGGGAGCCGCTGGATTCAGGCGGCGCAAGACCGAGGCCTGTGGAGGTCCATGCAGGAGACTTATGTCCAGCAGTGGACGTCTATAAGTTGACAAAGAAGAAGAAGACCAAATTTTCAAAACTCTCCGACCGCATTTCATTCGGTTTTCAGTCTACGTGTTTACCACTGCGCTGCTGAGGCTCGGGAAAATTGATTTAACGGCGACAATATAAAAAACATGGGAATGTCATGACACGTTATTTTTCATGGCTAATAAGAGCGTGGGACCCAATACAGCTTAATAGTAGTTCGAGAATGCATATAAAAAGTTTAACTCGGTACAACGTTTTATTATGCTGGTCGTACCATGTTATATACAATATACATCTATACAAATAAATAAAGTTGAAGTGTCTGTTTGTAATATGAAAAGAACAGCTTTTTACTAACTGCATACGAAAGTAAATACGGTACATACATAAGTGCCGTAAAACAATTTTTAAAATTTTTGTCTGTCTGTCTGTGTTTGTTGTCATAATCTCGGGAACGGCTGGACCGATTTTGACGGGACTTTTACTGGTTAGCTGATATTATCGGGCGTAATATAGGCTTTTTATCTCGGAAAATTTGACACAGAGATAGATTATAAGTCTGGAATAGCACATAGGCTAGCTAGGAGTTTCCGCGGGAATTAAAAACACAGGTTTCTACGCGTACAGAGTACGCGGGCATCGTCTAGTTTAAAATAATTTGAAATCTTACCAGAATTAGACAATCCTATTCACTGAAAAACACCTCGTTGAAATAATAGTAATTTATTTATATACAATGATATAATATCACTCTATTAAAAGTCCGATTATTCCTTGTTTATTGATGTATGTAAACAATAAAATAAAGGCAGTAAGCCGTGACGCACAGTGTTCCGCAGCCCATATGACTCACGACTGTCACTTAATTCCACCACTTTCTCGCCGAACGGCAGTGGTGGAAGAGAATTTGCATCAGTTATGAAATACATCGTAATATATTTTGATGGTCCCTGTATCTCAGCGGTGTGTGATGGTACTACTGGGAGTATCCCAGTTCGATAAACGTTTAATTTGGGAAATTATAATTTCGAAATTGACTTTGGCCGTGGCTACTTACCACCTTAGTAACTAACCGAACGGTAAGGTTTATGCATCTCGACAGCTAGACGAGATGACATAGTTCTTCAAGACTCATGATAATTGATAAGATGAGTCTTGAAGGATTACACGTCATAGAAATCCACCGGCTTAAGCGAAGAAAAATGAAAACAGGTAGGTCTAAATATACTTGACTTTAAGGGCACGATCTTCGGCCGCAGTACCTTGCGAACTATTGAAGTGTGGTGCACGAGCCACTTTGTTATAAAGAAAGTAAAACAGTCATGATAAAAAAAAAGAAAACTTTTTAGAGAAAAATTAAGGTAAAATATTCTTCTAAAAGCGTTTTGCCTATTTTTTGACATTTTTTTTTTAGTTTAACTTTGATATATGTACTATAAATACAACCTGAAAAACAATTAAAAACTACACTGTTTTCGGAATATTATTTGATCGAGTGAAGTTCAAAATATGGACTTTTGAATGGTAAAATAATTTAGAACGTGTATTAAACTACAACATATATTTTTAACCTATCAAAACAAAGAATATTTGATTGTTTACTATTGAATCAAAAACAGGCTGTTTTCGGAGATCCTGCCGTTAAGAATCCAAGACATAATCAGGATTGTCACGAATCTTGAAACTTGGTTTATGCTTCAGATATTATGATTGTAACAAACAAAATTATTACATGTAAAGGATCAATCCCTTCTCAAAAAAATGTTGAGAATAAAATTTTAATTTTACAAAAAAAAGTACAAAGTAGTAGTAGTAGTAGTAGTAGTTCAAATTGTAAGGCTCGTGAGACACGTTTTTGATATTAGCACTTTTGAGTGAGATTGGATACTTATCCAAAAATATCCACCAAAAATTTTTATAGGCAATTTATAAAAAAAAATCTTAATCCTTGAGACGGCGAAGTTAACGATGCTTTGATTAACGATATCAGGCCGGATTATATGGAAATGATGTTGCATAAAGACGTGCTTGCCGTATAACTATCAATTGTCAAAAAAAAAAAAACAATAAACATTATGTTTTGACCAAGTTTTACTCGCGTTGTTTTTCTTACATTACAATTCCGGGCAAGCTTTCGAAACCGGTCATACCTATTACTTTCCAACTAAGTAGGTAACTATATAATTGTTTAAACTTCTTTAGGGTTTCAACTCGCGTCGATCTGTTTATTGATTTATTCATTAGTCCATGTCTTTAACACACGCAAAGTGACATAACTTTGCGTTCTAAATTATAAACATAAAATATACCCATAGACTTATTATACCTATTACTAATATTACCACAATATGTTTTACATTAAAATTTCGGATAAACGTGTTTATGGAGGCATGGTATCGATTAATAGCAAAACTATATTTACGTAATAGAACCCGTTGCATCGAGAAAGTAAAATATATTTATTTACAAAATAAGATTTTTCTATGGAGGATACTTCTTGTTTGTCAATCGATAGACGTCCACTGTTGAACAAAGGCCTCTTGCATGGACTGGGACTAGAACGATCTTAGCTCTTCGAGCTGTGTGCCCTGCCCATTTCCACTTCAGTTTCGCGACTCGCTGAGATATTCGGTGACTTTGGTTCTCCTACGGATCTCCTCATTTCTGTTTTAATCTCGTAGGGAAACTCTGAGCATATAGCTCTCTTCATCGCCCACTGAGTGATCCTGAGCCCTCTTAAATGAGGCCCATAGTTAGCGACCATGTTTCGGATCCATAACCCATCACTGGCAAGACGCACATTTCGAAGACTTGTTTCCAAACACCGAGGAAATGGAGGATACGCAGCGACTATAATATGCAAAAGAACCGTAGCAGTAACGCAAAAATCGCAGTGCCGTAACGCATATTTTATAATAACAAGTAGGTATTCATTTCCATAAGCCAATACAATAACTACCTAATCTAGGTTTGAATGAGTTGATCTTAATCGATTACAATGATTTTCCTTGTCCCAGTTTTGAGCTTCAAGAAATGTTAGCGTGTTCCATCGTTAATGATCTTTTTATGCGACTACAATAGTGACTACATTAATGAAAATGTTTATTTAAAAGATCCTCAACCATTTTCCCATTCAGAATTCCTTTGAATGTTTTAGTGAGTGAGTAAAAATGAAATGTTTGATTCAGGTATTTATTTAGTTCGGTTAACTAGAGTATAGATTAAACGATTGTCAAATGTATATACGTAGTTTTATAAATAAATAATTTTATGTTTTAGATATCAGTTCTTATCGTCGCAGTTCAATGGTGTGGTGAAGTGAAATGCAGAACTTTTGTAAGGAAAAAGCACATTTTCAAGACATTTCATCTTGGATTCGGCCCATTACCACCGAAACACTTTTCTTTGATGTTCGAAAAGTTTACTCCATTCGGAACATATGAATTTAGGCATGATATAAAGAAAAGGCAAATAGCGCAGGCTGAGTTACCACCTCCAATAGCTAACGAAGTTTTGGCCGTAGAAGATGGTCCTTTAAAAGTGCCTATGACACATTTGTTGGAAAAGAAGGAAGGGAAGGATGTGGAAAAATTACCAGCTGAAGTAATTATCACATCGGTGGTAGAGCCATTAGAACCTGGTAAACAGATTTCATTTTTATTGCCAGTTGACTCCGAAGTAGTCATAACGCCTGCCATCAAAGATGTTGTTGTTCCAGAACCACTCTCAGTTGAAGTTCCTGAGCCTGATTTTAAGCCAGAAGTAGTCGTTTCCCATACAAGTACTATCGTAGATATAACTCCAGAGCCTATTGGAATTCTACCACCACCAGAAGTTAAACCTGTCGAGTCCAAAGTAGTCTTAACTACTCCAATCGAAAGCACTGTACCTCCTGTACCCGTGGAGAAACCTATACCATTAATAGACCTTTCGCCTGAAGATAAAAAAATAAATACTCCAGTCATAAATCCAGTAATAAATAGTATTCCCATTGTACCATTTTTGTATACGAATATAAAAGGAATTCCCTTTTACACTCCAGCTGCTAACGTCATACCGTTTATAACTCCAGCTACAGTTTCCATTCCAGAAGCTGTTATAGCACCTAGTCCGCCACCCGTAGTTAAAGAAGTTGTTCCCGTTATTAAAGACGAAAAACCACCAGTAGTTGAAGAAGTAATTCCTCCAGTAGTTAAAGAAGAAATTCCTCCAGTTGTTAAGGAAGAGCCACCACCGAATTTCTTCGTGAAAAGCTCACGTTTTGTTTTATACTTTGGCTCTATGATGCTTCAAATGTTATCAAGATTTGTAAATGGGGAAATAAATCTTAATCAAATGCCCATATTACCTCCATTGCCCGGGGTTCAATAAAAATGCATGATATGCAATTTTGTAAAAAGCTTTAGTTTTATTAAAAAACATAGGAAAACCTTCTCCTTTTTTGAAGTTAGTTTAAATTCTTAATACATAACAGTCCATAATAAAATCAATCTTAATAAGTTTGTGCCAATTTCATTATCGTCGATTGACGTTGACCTGCGAATAAGCTTGACATTTTAGCAAAACTAAAACTGTCAGAAAATCAGCTCGGTTAAAAGGTACTCGGCAATGAACGATAATGAAATTGGTGTACAGAGTCAGCAGTTGAGTTTCTTTATTTTGTAGATAGTTTATTAACCGAAGCCATATCCACCAAAACCGCCATAACCTCCAAAGCCGCCTCGTGGAAAGCCGCCGCCATATCTGCCAAATCCTCGTCCGAAACCGCCATATCCGAAGCCGGGTCGAAAGCCTCCACCAAAACCACCATATCCACCTCCAAAACCTCCTCCTCCAAATCCTCTGCCATAACCACCATAGTATGGATTTGCAGCTACTGTGCACAGGATGATAGCGAATAATGCTACCAAAAACGTTACCTGAAAATTATTATTAGCCTATTAATATTATAATATGTATTATTATTTATGAACGTAAATGTGAAAGTGTGGATATTTGCTTGTTTGTTACTTCTTCACGCCTACCCTGGATTAATATAAGTATTTTATATTAAGGCTGGTTTTTATGACGGAAAATCCTCGGTTCTTGCTGGATTTGAGAAAAACCGAAGTTCACGTGGTTAGAAAAAATAAACCGACGAGCAATTAAAAGGGAAAATAAAATAAACCTTTTTAGTCTTACTAACTAAACTCCGTAAATGAGTAATTTTGAGTTAGCGACAACCTTTTTTAAACAAATTAATTACGTAAAATAGTGGCATGGCAGCGAGCTAGCTGTTAAAAAGTTTGTTGTCTCCACTCCTAGTGCCTAATTTCGTCTAGATCCAGCCGTTGAACCGTGAAAAGATAACAAACAGACATAACTATTATGATATTACGCTGAATGAAGCACACAATTAAAAATATTCGATTTTATCTGCTTTCACAGTAGAATTTCTTTTCTTCCTTAAATTTTCCTATTCCTAAGGTTGCCTGGTAGAGATCGCTACTAAGCGATAAGGCCGCCTTTTGTGTCATACCTTCTGTCTCTTCTTATATATATATTTTTTTCTTTGTTGTTGTTTTGGTGCAAATAAAGAGTTAAATATATAAATAAATAATGAAGATCGCTGTTTAGTCACATCCAAAATATCTCCAAATTATGCATTTTACCGGGATTTCTTTATTTTATTAATTTATTAGGGGAAAAAAAGAAAAAAATAAGAACTTACATTGTAAAATGCATCTTTTACAGACTCGTTATTTTGATGTGATAATGTGATGATATTACTAAAGAAACATCCATAGATTTATGATTGGTAGTTGCTTGGCGTAGCGACTACCAATCCTAAATCTATGGAAACATAATATATTCTAAAATGAAGTACAAGTAAGTAAATAATAATTCCTATTTCACTTACTTTAAATGCCATTTGAGAGATTCTTTCTATCACTGTCAATCCTGTTGTATTGAACACTCTCTAACAACTGATCCTTGCACCTAATGAGGTTTGATTTAAATATAAAAATGCCAACAATTTTGGGAGTCCTGCATGATATGGATTTCCAGTGTGAACAAATAATTAATACGGAGGTGTGATTTCAATGTTTGTAAGAATTAACGTTGACATGTGATATGGTTTTTCTATTTTTAAAGGTATGATTTAAGATCTTTTTAAGATGGATATTTAGTTCTAAACTTTTAGAGTCCTTAATGAAACTTTTACGTGTAAATCTGTGATTTAGTATGGAAATCATGGAAATTAACGTTTAGGAAAACGTACTGAATTGACCACAGATTTAGAGTATTGACATCCTTGTGCTAAATTACGATTTACGCTCAGTTGACGTTAAAATGTTATAAGTATAGAGCATACTAATTTATTATCATTGAAGGATTTCGTAGCAGGTTAGTCATTAATGCACCCAATTGGCGTGAAGCGGCGCAGGAGAGGCATGAGTGGCAGCTTCTGGTGTCGGAGGCCAAGATCCTCTTTGGGTCACTGAGCCAGCGTAGTAAGTAAGTTAGTCATTAATAAACCATATAATTTTTTGGTATTTTTATTAAACTTTTAATCAATTACAAATCTGTTCGTTTTAAGAATGTATACAATAAACAATTAAAATTCAAGAGACGTTCGCCATTTTTACCGTTTTCCTACTGTTTTGGGGTGACTGCTTTGACCTAAAGATCCACTTGATCCACCGTAGCTACCGCTTAAACCACCTTGACTATTTCCAGACCCGTGACTTGCGCCTGAACCTCCAAGGCCACTACCAGATCCATGGCTGTCATTAGAACCTCCTAGACTACCACCGGAGCCTCCTAGACTACCACTGGATCCTCCCAGACTACCACTGGAGCCTCCCAAACTTCCAGATCCTCTTGGACCACCTTGACTACTACCAGAGCCGTGGTTTCCACTAGAACCTCCAAGTCCAGATCCAGTCGAACCTCCTAGACTTCCACTAGAGCTTCCCTGACTTCCAGATCCACTTGAACCATCGAAGCGACCACTGGAACCGCTTTGACCGCTTCCAGACCCATGATTTTCGGATCCACTTGAACTACTGATTGATTCCCGTTGACTGCTAAGACCAGATCCTTGACCACTAGAACTTCCTTGACCTCCAGATCCACCTAATCCCCCTTGACTGCTTGCCGATCCATAGCTGCCACTAGAACCTAGTCCAGATCCACTTGATTCCCGTTTGCTGCCAGAACTGGAACCACGGCTTCCTGCAGATCCTCCGAGGCTAGCCAGACCTCCACTAGACCCACTTGAACTACCGTGGTTACCACTCGATCCTCCATGACCGCTTCCAGAACCTCCTTGAAGTCCACTTAATCCTCCTTGAGTACTTCCGGATCCGTGGTTACTTCCAGAACCCCCTAAGCCAGCCAGGCCTCCACTAGATCCACTTCCGCCAGAACCGAGGTTGCCACCTCCAGACTTGCTTCCACTTGTTCCAGACAGACTCGAGCCTTGAATTCCTCCTTTATAGTTTTCTCCGAGAGTTAAGGCGACGAGTGCAACTGCTACACCCAATGTAAGTGATGTCTGAAAAAAAAGTAATAATTATTATTTTTAAGATTCAAGATAGAATTGAAAATTGCATCACAGATAATAATTATTTGTTTATCTTTCATGCAATTTTTGAATCCAAATGGATTGACAAAATAAAATAATTATAATTATTATTATTTTATTTTGTTAATCTACGAAGATCTACGAGCATAGTTTTTCAACCGACAAAACATAAAGAAGGAGGTTCTCTATTCGTCGCGTATATATAATATCGAAAAAATATATTTTTTTATTGAAGCATGGTGCGGTCTAGCGACCGCATCATGCTTCACCTATGCATATTGACTTATCGGTCAATAACTTTTTTTGCCACTAACTCGTTAAATAAACTTCGTTGCAATGTTTTTTACAGTTCGGAATTTTCCTTACCTTATATAGCGTCATCGTGTTCTGTTATGCTCTTGAGATGATGTGTAGTTAGACCTTTATATACTGAGGCCTAATGTATTCCATAGATTTCCTATAATTGAGGCTATTAATAGAGTTGGAGCTAAATATAATAAAGCCCTCAATTCTTGAGAAACATACATTAAACCTGTCACATTTAACCTGTCAAACGTGGTAACGTGGTAACGTTTGACAGGTTAGGTAGTATGAATTGTCCTGCATTTTATTATATTTTTTGTATCCGTATAGTAGAGCCTGGTACATTTAAAGATACTTGTAACTCTGTCCGTTTGGATTTAGGGTTTGTTTTTCCGGGATGTAAAGTATCGTATTCTTCTTTGCTCATTTTTTCGAAATTAGTTCGGCAGTTTAGGCGTCAAAAGATAACGGACATACGGACAGAGTTACTTCCGCATTTATAATATTAGTTGAGACGTAACTACGTAATAGCACCTGCCCTTACTTTGTAGTAGGAGTTTCCAGCACTGGGCCAAGTAGGTACCTACCAGAAATGGCCTCGATCAACAAGAATTTAATCAAGCATTCAATAAAAAAAATTGAATTGAATATTGATCTAAGTAGATATTTTTTAAAGAATTTAATTGATTTTATGAATATAATATTATCAACAAAATGTTTTAGATATCATTACCATTATTGTATTGTCAGTAGGTTAAATTGTTCCTGGTAGTTAGATACTGAAGTAGGAATGTGTGGGACGTATTTTTTTTAATTCGATGACAAGATAACTTGTAAGGGGTATCTCACCTGATGGTAAGTGGCGATGCAGTCTATGTTGGTAGCGGCCTAAATTGCGAGGGGTATAGCAGTGTACATTCAACCCAAACCGTTATAATCTATTTTTGTAGAAACCAATTAGGGGTACGGGTACACTGCCATACCCTTTACAATTTAGCCCGTTACCATCTTAGACTACATCGTCACTAACCATCAGATGAGATACCCCTTACAAGTTAGCCCGCTACTATCGTCACTTATACGTTACTTAACTTACGTCAGGTGAGATCGCAGTCAAGGGCTAACTTGTCATCGAATAAAAAAAGTAGACCCTAGGATAAAATCGGTCTAAAAATGACTTTTGCATGCCCCATTTGACCTTCATTTTAGACTAAATTGACACCCTCAATTAGTCTTCAGTAGATAAGTTTTGCTCATTCATATATTTACTAGCTTTTGCCCCCGCGACTTCGTCCGCGTGGAATTAGATTTTGGGGTGGGTTTTCAAAAACTGTGACACACGTACTTTTTTATTTTTAACTGAAAGCTCAAATTTGATGGAAACAGCTTGAAAAATGACGGAGTTTCATAAAAACTTCCATCCCCTATTTAAACCCCTTAGGGGTGGAATTTCCAATTATCCTTTCTTAGTGTGCGCCTACGTCATAAAAGGAACCAACTGTAAAAATTTCAAGTTTCTAACTTCAGTAGTTTAGGCTGTGCGTTGATATCTCAGTCAATCAGTCAGTCAGGACTTTGAATTTTATATAATATATAGACTAGCGGACCCGACAGACGTTGTCCTGTCTTAACTATGAATATTGAAACTCCCCTTTTTACCCCCTTGGGGAGAGAATTTTCAATAAATGTAAAATACGTAATTCTTTATTTTTGATCAAGAGCCAAAATATCAAGTTTCATAAACATAACTTGAAAAATAACTTGAAGAACGAAGGACTATCATACAAACATTCAACCCCTATTTAATCCCTTAGGGGGTAGAATTTTTTAAAAGTGTGAAACACTTACTTTTTTGTTTTCAATTTAAAGCCTAAATACCGAATTTTATGGGTATAGCTTGAAAAATGACGGAGTTTCATACAAACTTTAACCCCCCTTTTTACCCCCTTGGGGGGAGAATTTAAAAAAAATGTAAAATACGTAATTCTTTATTTTTAATCAAGAGCCAAAATATCAAGTTTCATAAACGTAACTTGAAAAATAACTTGAAGAACGAAGGACTATTATACAAACATTCAACCCCTATTTAACCCCTTAGGGGGTAGAATTTTTAAAAACTGTGAAACACGTACTTTTTTGTTTTCAATTTAAAGCCTAAATACCGAATTTCATGAGTATAACTCGAAAAATGACGGAGTTTCATACAAACTTTAACCCCCCTTTTTACCCCCTTGGGGGGCGAATTTCGAAAAATCCTTTCTTAGTGCTCGCCTACGTCATAAAAGGAACCTACTGTCAAAATTTCAAGTTTCTAACTTCAGTGGTTTAGGCTGTGCGTTGATCGTCAGTCAGTCAGTCAGTCAGTCAGTCAGGACAAGCCTTTTTATATAATTATAGATATATAGATATAGATTAGGTTTGCGTTTGACAGAATATTTATTTTGAGCTTTTTCTTTGCGTCATATAATCTAGTTACGAGAACATAATATTTCTTATGCTTCGTTCATAGAAACTATTTTATTAAACTTTATCCATATTTATAACGCAATTATGGACAATCCTTTGAATACTAATACCTAATAATAATTATTATTATTATTCTAGAAGTATCGCGTGTATTTACTAGGTACCTACTACAAAACTATTATTACTGTCCGTCCGCGTTGGTTTAATTTGGTAGATAGGTACATAGAACAAAGATGAGATTTTAGTAATCACTTAACATCAGGTGACCCGTCTGCTCGTTTGCTCGGTAAAAATAAAAAAATAAAAAAAAAAAAATTCGGTCTCCCTTTGCCATCCATCCATCAATAATGATCTAAATAATTTTCTTGCAAACTTTTTATATTATTTTCGGTTTCGGGACATAGTTTTATTTTTAATCTGCAGTAAATATCTTCATCAGTTCAGGAAATATAAGGGTTTGACAGACGCCTAAACAGGCGGACGGACAAGTACACATTCAAGCAGACTCAGGACCTCACTATAGTCACTTCGCTAGGGCATTTTTTCTTTTTTAAATATCCTACTACTAACAAGCGCTTGGCTGTGATCACTCCTGATGGTAAGTGAAGAAGCAGTCTAAAATGGAGCTTAAGATCAAATCAGATTGGTCTGTTGAACCTGTTTCTTACTTACCACACAACAAGGAAGATTGGTTTTTGTTGTTATAGATTCACCTAATTGCTGAAAGTCGCCAAATAAAATAATTGTTCCTATCGTGTTCCTATCTAACACGTCATAGTATAATCACGCGAGTTACTAGCACGCAAAGCAGATTTTGAAGTCAGTATTATATTATGTAATAGGTAATAAGACTAATAAGAAAACATTGAACCTCTAACTTTTCGGAGTTATGTGCGTATTAGGATAAAATATCACTTGCGTTGACGATGTAGGAAAACGTCGTGAGGAAACCTGTAGGGTTAGTATAAGATTTAATTCGATAGATCGTATTCGTATACGATGACATTAGCGTCATAGCGTCAAAGGAAAAGGAACCTTAACAATATTTTTTTAAAGTCACAAATTCAATACAAAATTTAAATTTTGATTTGGAGCGTATCCGTAAACGTAAACTTATATGAATGCATGCACGAAATTGAGCTCTAATTTAATGCTGTTATGGTTAATTTTACTTTGACGCTAATGTCATCATATATACGAATATATCTTATACTAACCTTACTACACGTCTGAGAGTTTTCCATCATGTTCTCGAAGGTGTGTGCAGTCTGCCAGTTCAAATTGCCCAGTGGTGGACTGAGAAGAAATTGCTTCTTATTTTGAAAGGAGATTCTTCCGTACCCAGTCGTCGATTAACCGATATCGGATTTAACGGCTGTTGTCCGCTAATTAGTCCGTGTGCAGCTTGGTTTTTGAAAATATTTTTTGTTTTTCCCGGAATAAAAAGGTGGCCTTTGTCACTCTCCAGGTTCGCAAACAAAACCATGTATCGTATAGTTAAGGGCTTGGAGAGTGACATAGCCCATAGGCTACTTTATATTCCAGAAAATCCAAGACTTCCTGCTAGATTTTAGAAACTAAATCCACTCAGACGAAGCCGCAAGCATCAGCAATTAATATACATATAAGAACAGTCTGTACAGTCTTGTCGACGAGAAAGAATGACGCAATTCGTATTTTAATGACCTTTATTCATGATAATATATAATATTTAATATATATATTTCTGTCGTATTTTTTTTTTAATTTTAAATTCTCCGAAAAATAAAAACATCAGACCGCATTGAAACTGGGCTTATCCTTAATTTCTTTTTTGATGTAATAATTCACTTCTGGAAACGCAAACGGTGGGCGGTAATATCCATTCCACATATAATATGGATATGTATGAATTCCTGGGTAATAAGGTAGTTTGTCGTCGTGAAACATAAATTTATTATCTTTGTCCAAATGTTTGATTGGTTTTGTACGACTGCCGCTTTCGAAAATTGGACGCCATTCCTGCTCTTTGTTTCCAAAAATTTTTTCCTTGTCCAGTTTATCTCGCTCTTTTTCAAGTCGTTCTCTTTCACAACGTTCTTGATCAAACTCAATCGAATCTCGATCTCCATACGGTTTACTACACACGACAACAAATAAACATACTATTATCAGAGAATAGAAGTACATTTTTTATTCGTAAGCAATTTCAGACACACTTGTCTTAGCAGTTTAAATATACTATGTGGATTGACTCAGTAAGACTATTTATGTGTTTTTTCAGACCAATTATGAACTATCAGTATGGGATTTACCGAAGGCAAAAGTGTTTTCTTATCTGCGTCTTAGCTATGAAAAATAATTGTTTTTGGATATTTGAAATGGTTTTTCCAAATTGCACGCAGAAGAACTTAGTTGTCATCATAAAGTTGCTTTTATTTCGTAAATGCATGTATGTATGGTATGCGATTTTTTTCTGAGTAGGTATTTATACAAATTACCAATTATATACCAACCATGTAGGTTAAAGTTGCGGACTAAAAACTGAAAAGTCGCAGGTTCGAACCCCACTTGTTAAACTATTGTCGTACCCACTTCTAGCACAAGCTATACGCTTATTTGGAGAAGAGAGGAGGATATTAGTCAACTTCAGCTTAGCTGATATTCTTTAAAAAAAAATACTGAAATACTTTCTTATGGTATATAATCAAATTACGTGGTCCTCCGCGAAATTAAAGAAAAAAATAATTGTTTTCTTAGGAATAAGGATTGAAATATGGCTTCTGGAGAGGTCAACAGCAAACCATTGATGGGTTGTTGATAATGGTGAATTTAATTAATCGAAACTAGAGAGTAATGAATATTAAGTGCAGGCGGAGTGAGCGTAAATAAATAATGAGACCTATATAATTGTAGCGTTTATTTCCATTTACGTACTTAGGTTATTTTCAATTTCACTGAGACAAAAATCCCTTTAAGATATTGAACGTACTAGCGTGTCAATAATTACGGTTAGAATCTGGAGAACAATGAGCACGATACCGCTCACTGCAACTCTTAGGTCATAAAGTTCAGTTCCGTTAACCCCAGTTGCACCATTTCCAGTTCCGCCATTTACAGGCCCGCCATTACCAGTTACGCCATTCCCAGTCCCGCCATTTGCAGGTCCGCCATTTCCAATTCCAACATTTCCAGGTCCAACATTTCCAGGTCCATCATTTCCACTTTCGCCATTATTAGTTCCGCCACTTTTAGTTCCACCAATTCTAATTCCACCAATTTCAAGTCCAGCAAGTTCAATTCGGCCAATTCCAATTCCGCCAAATCCTGATATTTGAACTATGCATACCAGCATAAAAATGGCGAAGATAAATACCTGCGATATTAAAGTAGAATTATTTAATTTATTATTACACAAGCTTTTGTCTGTGACTTCATTCGGGTAGAGTTAGGTTTTTGAAAATTCCCTTCAAAAATCACGTTACTCAGTGACTGTGATTAAAGGGCAAAGTCTCAAATTATCCCATCAGACAATATAGGTATTTAAATTTAATAGGTTATCCCGTCAGACAATACAGGTATTAAATTTTAATAGGTTGGACTAACTTCCATCTAACTAACTAAACGTCTGTCAACGGGCTGTTTCTCATATGTGTGGTATTTGTATTGCTGCTATAACAAAAAATAATAAAAATTAAAGCGAACCACGACGATTTTTGTCGTCGGTATTTTTGCTCAACTTTAATAATAATTATTATTAAAGCGAACCACCGTACAAGTAACGTGATTTTTGTTGTCGGTATTTTTGCTCATCTTTAATGATAATAATTATTAAAGAGAACCACCGTACAAGTAACGTGATTTTTGTCGTCGATATTTTTGCTCAACTTTAATAATTTTTGCTACCGTAAAAATACCGACGGCAAAAATCACGTTACTTGTACGGTGGTTTGCTTTAATTTTATCGTAATCGTAACAGCATTTATAATTGCTGTTACGACAGTACGGAGCCCATGTGCGAGTCTGATTCTCACTTGGCCAGCTTTTTACCTAAAACCACTAAAAACATTTAATTTACGAATATTAAGTAGGTACGTCATTTACTTTGTCAATTATTTCAAAAAGCAGATTTCAAATTGCTTTAAAATCCAAAGGAAAAATTGTCCAATTTGTTTTGTAAAAGTTATAAGTAGGATGGAGACAAGCAAGGAATTACCTTAGACGTCATGTTTTTGTAGCTAATAGTTTACACCTTGCAATTTTATACAATTTTCTTATCTAAAATTATATTCAATGCAAAAAAAATTGTAATATACTTACTCTTTAATGTACTTTAAATAATAATGTACTCTTTTTTATCATTTCAGGTTTTTAATTAATTTATTGTTTTGCCTCATTTCGAATAGTTTATAGTAATATAATAGGTATGCTAATAATATTATTATGTTTCGTCAGGTATGTTTCCGGTAAATCGATTATACGCCATTATTTTCCTTAATCAATAATATAATCTATATACATAATATAATTGATATTACAAACAGACACTTCAATTTTATTTATTTGTATATACATTAAATAAATAAAATTGAAGTGTCTGCCTAATATCAAAAGAACAGCTTTTTACTAACTGCATATGAAAGTAAATACGGTACTTATAACAAGAAAACAATTTTGAAATTTTTTGACTGGCTGTCTGTCTGTTTGTTGCCGCTAATCTCGGGAGCGGCTGGACCGATTTTGACGGGACTTTCACTGGTAGATAGCTGATATTATCGGGCGTAATTTAGACTTTTTTAACCGACTTTCGAAAAAGAAGGAGAAGGAGTTGTGTTTTTCTACCTCTGTATATCGAATATCGATATCTTCGTGATTTCTTACCCGATTTGCGTGAATCTTTTTTTAATCACCACAAAAACTTTGCAAGATTTTCTCATAAACACATCAGGTTCGAACTCTTCAATCCTGATGTTCCTCTGAACCTCAATCCACACGAACGAAGTCGCGGGCATCAGCTAGTTATTCACTAAATTTTGCTCGCGAATTTGCCTCCACGTGGAGTTACGTGCATAAAAATCCCGCGGAAACACTCAGTTTTACCGGGATAAAAGGTAAGGCTGTGATTTTAGAAGTCTATGTGTGAATGCATATATGCATAGTATGTATGTATGTGACTATTTACCGTAGTTCCACCGTGGTCAATAAACTACTAAGTGGATTCTGATGAATGAGATTTTTTTTCAAAATGTATAGACTAGCGCTTGGCTGCGATCACACCTGATGGTAAGTGAAGATGCGGCCTAAGATGGAACGCGCTTGCCTAGAAGATGTCTATTCACTCTTGATTTGAAGGTACCCAAATTATAGTTAGAGGGAAAAACGGAAGCCGGAAGGGCATTCCAAATCCTAGCGGTGCGTATCAGGAACGAAGAAGCAAAGCGCTTAGTGTGCGTTCTTGGGATTTCAACTACGTAGGGGTGCAGATCTTTTCTGTGCCTTGCGTTGTCGTCAATCAATGTGTTGATGTCAATCAATTCTTTATAATAAAGTTTATGATGGTCCGGGTAACATAGGCTACGTTTTATACGAACAGAATCAATATGACGGATGTTTCAATTTACCGTACCTGTGCAGGACGATTCAGACCTGTTCGATAACATACCGTGTCGATACGGTTAGATATCGATGTCTTTTTGTCGTGTGGATTCAGAGCGAGCGAAATATATGTTAACAAACCGAATCGATCGACAAATAAGTTATCGGAAGGGTCTGAATCGGGGGGCTGGTTGGGTTAAAGTTTTTAAACTTTATCCTTGTTGTATAATGATATTTAATGTTCGTAAAGGTATGGTTACGAATTCAGTTAAGGCAATAAAAGTCTAAAAACATAGTGGTAATATTAACTTCTTTTGTAGGTGTCGATGAAAGCAGGCAAAGACAACATACTAAGAAAGAAAGAAAGAAAATGCATTTATTTAAGAAATTGTGCCACACATCAAAAACTCCAGCAATAGCAATAGAAGTGCCGGGCTAACATATGTCATGTGTGGCACAACCTGAAGAAAGGTCCGAGCTCAGCAAAAAGCTGCATACCTTTAACAAAAGTATGCAGCGTTGATTTTCAGCCAGGGCCCAAATTAGGGCCCTGCCTACCTATTAGGGTATTACTACCTACTGATGTAACCCCATTTCATGTATATCCGCTAAGTTTGCCTATTTACGAATCCCTAGGCAAACTTAACGGCAAACTTGATCGTATGTGGCCTGCATGGGACAGCTAAAAAAAAACTAGATTACAATTTTACAATTTAACAACGTATGGTGAGATTCAGGAGCTTTATGTGTCATGCTACATTTGGTCAAAACTAACACGGATTCGGATATAGGGCAGACGAATACAAGGATGCCACACTTTAACGCGCACTTTTCGCGCAGAAACATATGCCGGCACTACAATGAGATACAGAGCTGGCTGGACACGTCACATCTACATCGCACTGCCTGCGCCATAGCCTTCGCATCTCGCAGAATCTGCTCTGCCCTGCGCTGCGTCATCATGTGCTACCTGCTTGTCAGCATACACCTAGGCTAAGTTTATATACCTATACCAGATTTTTTACGCAAGTCAGATCAAAGGAGATAGATTAAGGCCCAACTTGTCATTTGTAACCTTTCTAACGATATCCCACACAATGAGGTAGATTAGTTAAAATAATATCATCCCGACTTTACGTGTAGCGGAGGTACCCAATATAATAGTTTTTTCAAAATTTTATTGTACAACTTTTTTGGCGTAATCGATATGCATTACCTTGCCAAATTACAATTCTTTAGTACCAATAGTCTCTGCGCTGTACTGCGGACCGAAGGACGGACGTGGCGAAACTATAGGGTTCCTTGTAGTTATACTACAGAATCCTAAAAAACGGTTCGGAATATTTTATATACCTGAATATAAAAAAATTAATCCCTATTTCCCTCGGTCACGGCATTACGCGTGAACGGCTGGACCAATTTCGCTAACTCTTTTTTTGTGTTTGTTATTGTACGGAGAAGGTTCTTACGGAAAGAAAAGTTAAGAAAATTGCTAATAATTTCAGAAAATTTAACAACTATTTTAACTTCGTGAGTTTGACAGTTCGTCATTGAAATCTGACAGCGAACATAAATCAAACACGAAACAATAACGGGTTCATACAACACTGTTTCCGAGAACATCAACCCTTGAATAGCCGCTAAAATTGTAAAGTGTTTGTTGGTTCGTTAGTTTATAGGTTGGACCTTCAATCACGCAGCAAAGCGTTGGATCAGCATGAGTATAGTTGAGGATTTGGAAAGAAACACAAATACTTCCTATCCCTGAAAATTAGAGGGTTCTTGCAGGAATTTTAAAAACCTCCCCTCACGCGGACGAAGTCGAGGGCAGAAGCTAGTATATTATATAAATTGAATAATTATATCTATGTTGCAGCGTTTATTTTTTCAAGCAATTATATTTTAATTTAGGTAAGTAAAAGTTTCCAATGTCACAGAAAGTTCTAAATAAACAATTTGCTTCAGACACTATTAAACCAAGCCACCTAGGATATCGCCTAATGAGTTTGAACCGATAATATCTGATCCAAGAACAAAGCTTAAAAGCTTGATGATGACAATGAGTAGGGCTCCTAGTAGGCCACCTAATCCAGTTTTTCCGCCAATTCCAGTTCCACCGCCTCCAGCCCCGCCATTTCCAGTTTCGCCTTGTTCACCTCCACCACTTCCATTCCCAGGTACAATTTCGCCAGCTCCCTCTCCGCCACTACCTCCACCAATTCCGGCTCCAGGCCCACTTCCGCCAGGTAAAACTTGTCCAGGGTCAGTTGCGCCTCCCCCAACTCCACCATTGCCGTTGTAATATCTCCCTGGTACACAATATACTGTTTGAACTATGCAAACCAGCATAAAAATGGCGAAGATCAATACCTGCAACATTGAAATAAAATTATTATGAAGTCTAAAGCTACCATAGCTTGCAATAAAATTGTTCGCAACCTTGTCTGTTTTGAATTTATGTAGGTATTTTTTACCCGATTGCGAACGAGGGTGATGTGTTTATCAGTCTTTGTATATGTTTGTGGCGCTCTGGAGATCAACCGCTTATTCAAAAATCATTGTTAGGTTTCTTTGATTTTCAAATTCAAATTCAAAATTTATTTATTTCATGTAGGCTACCTTGTAGCACTTATGACACGTCATAAATCTACCACAGGTTCGGAATGCAGATTCTGCTGAGAAGAACCGGCAAGAAACTCAGCAGTTGCTCTTTTCAAAAAATAAAATAATTTTACAATAAGTAACCAAACTAAGCTAAGTATACAGTGCTTCAAAGTGCTTCAAAAATGCAATACATATAATCCAACACAGGTCAACATGGGAAGACAAAGCAGACCCATTCCCGTTGATAACACCCGTTCACGAGCATGACGCATGATCCAGCCATTGCTTCGCTCAACCATATTTGAGGGAACGTAACAATTCATTTTGAATGATCATTTACGACTTATGACAATTTAAAGTTGGTTACTGATTCTCACTTAATTTTTTTTTCAATTAACTCCCTCGATGAAATCATAAGATTGTGAAACCGTTATAATCCTAACTAAAAAGTGTAAAATAAAACTATTAAATTTAAAAAATCAACACACTTAATATTTAAATTTAATATTTTTATTTTCATGTTATGTCTATGAAAATTGGTATTTTGGGTTTTAGTACAAAAGCAACGAACTACGTGTTTCAGGATTTTAGCAAATCTATTCCTAAGCTGATGATCCCTTTTGGGATTGAATTCTAATAAATAGCGGATGAACGGTCTAAGATCCTTTTATGTTACTTGTAATTTCATGGAATTGATAGAGGGTTCTCAACACTAAAGGTGTGAATATGATGGTAAAAGTATTAAAAAAGTTTGTTTTTGAAAGATGGACACTACTTCTACACTATACACAAATATGCTCTTTATTAGAAGTAAATTAACACTTGTTTTAGGGAGTCCACGAACGATCAAGTTTGCCGTCAAGTTTGTATGATGCTTAGGGATTCGAAAGAAGGATCGATTTCTGATGTATAGCGCGATCTCTCTCGATGGAGTGCTACAACTTTCGGGAGCTTTCCTTAGTATCGAACCAAAACTGTCGATACTATTCAGTAGGGCTAACATGCGCGCCACGAGAAAATTTTGTCTACACGTTTACTCGTAATCTCTATGTGAATCTCTACAGAGACTCACGAGTAAAGTGTAGACAAAATTTTGTCGTGGCGTGAATGTCAGCTCTACAGGTACCGATCCTTTTTTCGAATCCCTAAGCATCTTGATGGCAAACTTGATTGTATGTGGCCTCCCTTACTATTATTTTAATGAATTTTACATAGGCAGTTAGAAAATTACACAAGGAGTAAACCGGGCTCCTTTTTTATTGAAAACTTTCTAATTTGTCTCTAAGTTAAAAATGCAGCCATCGATTTGCTATGAAGTCCGATAGAAAAGTCCTGTTCATTTTATAAAAATTATAAATAATTAATTAATATAACAAGCAGAACTTACCTTGGATGTCATGGTGATAGAGGAAAAAATATCAACTGTAGCTAACATTCACACCTTGCAATTTTATACAATTTTCTTATCAAAACTAAATTAATTTAAAATATTTTAATAAATTTCTTCTATCATTTCAGGTTTTTAATTGGTCTGCCTCACTATTTATTTCAGTAATAACTAATATGCTAATATTATTATTGCACTATTATGTTGTTGATTATTCGATTTATATGCAGACTTCACTATCAATGTGTTTTCAGGGTTCCGACTTCCTTAGCATAACAAGGAACCCTGTTGTAGATCCTTCTTCTTCACCCATTATTACGCACACACATACACAGCACACACGCACGCGCGCACGCACGCACGCACCCACACACACAATCACACACAAACACACACACACACGCATACACTATAACTCATTACCACTGTAAAACCACCCACTAATAGGGCGCACCTCCCACTACCTTTCCGGGACAGCCATTTCAATTTTGTGTTTTCTTGTGTATGTGCACACAAAATTAGTAATAACTTGAAAATATGTTGTTTCACAGATTCTCAAATGGGCTTATTCGATTGGACACAATATTCTCCATCGCTGGACACCTAACTCGATGCTTTAGGGCGCGAACAAGCCAAGGATACCTCACTGCGATACCTCGCGGTCGCGGTTTAGCTCGCTACCTCGATGCCACCTCCATGTAAAACAAATGTATGCAAACAGACGAGCGCGAACATGCCGAAGGATACCTCACTGCGATACATCGCGGTTCACATCGATGTTTCTCGGCATGTTCGCGCTCGTCTGTTTGCATACATTTGTTTTAAATGGAGGTGACATCGAGGTAGCGAGCTAAACCGCGACCGCGAGGTATCGCAGTGAGGCATCCTTGGCTTGTTCCCACCCTTAATCTCGATGCGATGATTTAATTCGATGCCTTAACATGGGTGGCCTAAGTATGTCATGCTCTCTTAAACATTTCTGTGGTAGTGTCGTGTGGTGCGGGTTGTTACGTTCCCTCAAATATGGTTGAGCGAAGCAATGGCTGGATCATGCGTCGTGCTCGTGGACGGGTGCCACCAACGGGAATGGGTCTGTTTGTGTCTACCCATCTTAACATGTGTTAGGTTGTGGTAGGTGTGCATTTTTGAAACTTCTTTGTGGAAACACTGTGTGCTTAGCATAGTTTTGTTAACCATTGTAAAATTTTTTTGAAAAGAGCAACTGTTGAGTTTCTTGCCGGCTCTTCTCAGCAGAATCTGCATTCCGAACCGGTGGTAGATTTATGACGTGTCATAAGAGCTACAAGTTAGCCTACATGAAATAAATAAATTTTGATTTGATTTGATTTAACAATAATGTGAAAAGTTTAAATAGCTCAATCAAAAATGTCTCGAACTCAAACAAATTGCCAAAAAATTTCAAAACTTGAAGTTATTGCTACATTTTGCAAAAATGAGGTCGTTAATAATACGACGTATAATAGAAATTTTAGTTATTTATGTCGTGTAAGGCAACTTGTGGCTCTTATGACAAGACTCTACCGCCGCGCCGGTTCAGAATGCAGATTCTGCTGAGAAGAGCCTGCAAGAAACACGGTAGTTGCTCTTTTCAAAACAAAAGTGTTAGAATAATATGTAGCTTGTCTATCTCGTGGACAGCTTCAAAAGGCAAGAAAAATTGCTTCAAAGCATTTGTATCATTAAGTTTACTAACATTTTTTACCAATATTATGGAAAAATGATATAATATGTTTTATACAATTTTTGCATTCGTTATTTAGCATTAGCATAAGTACAGATTACTTCTTGCTAATTAACTACATTTAAATTTTATTTTAGGCTAATTTGCCTTTATTAACATATAGTGTACAGAATGAGCAATTCTGACATCCTAATAAATTACTTACTTGGAACGATTACCTACTATACAGACAATAAATATGTGCTGGTTGCAAACACATTGTTCTCCATTCTATAATATTTTTTTATTCCTTTAATATAATTAGATTGTAGGTAACAAGCATAGACTAAATCACGAAGCTTACGTTCTTAGCTCCTCAACCCTAATGCTGCAATGTAGTGGCCTTCGTGATGTAGTCTATGCTTATTACCTACGATTTATAAGCGACAGTTCCTAAATCCCTACAGTTTAGGTAGGCCTGCCTACAGCATTATGATCGAGGAGAAGGACTTGGAGCTCTATGATGTAGTATATGCTTAGTGCCAAGCATATCAATTCATAATTGACAGTTCCTAAATCCTCACAATTTAGATGGAAAGTACCTTTGCAGCATCAGGCTTGAGGAGTTGAAGGTAAAAAAAAATTTGGGACCACTTCGTAAGGCTCTGTCAATTAAAAATATCAGGTGAGTCGGTCCAGAAATCCCGGATAATACATTTCAGCGGAGTCATCTTGTTACTGTAAATATATCAGTAGTGTCTATAAAATTTGAAGAGCTGCCTTGATTTCTCCTGGATCCTATCACCAGATCCTGATCTAATGACAATGGATTTAGAGTGACGTCTATTTTTCGAGTTGTTCTAAGCAAGCCCTTTCATTTGATACCCATATTATAGGAAAGCATAAAAAACTTAGTCCGCCATATTTAGAAGTCTGCCATAGTGAGTTTAGAGTGACGTCACTTTATTTTTCGAGTTATTCTCAGCAAGCCCTTTCATGTGATACCCAAATTGTAAGACTGCATTAAAAATAACTAGTCTGCCATCTTGGGTGTACCGCCATATTGGATTTAGAGTGACGTCACATAGTTAACCATGCATTGTCATTCAAACTAAGCGTGTATGCAAAATTTCAGCTCAATCGGTTGAAGATATCTGCTTCAAAATGGAGTTGCAAGATTCCATCCGGACAAACATAGTTATATACATACATACGTCATACATACACACATACATTGCAAGTTAAATAAAAGCTTTTAAAATAAGATTCCGGAGAATTGAGAACCTCCTGCTTTTTGGAAAGTAGGTAAAAAATGAACTATAAGATATTTATGAGGTATGTGCTGTGTGCTCAATTGTCTGTAGGTATCCTTTGATCTGATGCTAATAATAAAAGACGAGTATTTCCTCGTCGAGTCTAAGTTCGAAGCACAGCATACTGCAGTATATTATATCGTCACTAGGGACGCTCGTCACTTATCATCACGTGAAATCGCAGTCAAGGACTATCTTATCATCATTAACACGTTAACTGTCCGTGCCCTATATATAGGGCACTGTGGAGTTAGCCATAGCGTCCGTGCACTATATTTAGGGCACTACTCCGTTCGAAATTAATGTTATTTCTTGAGCTGGACGTACGAAAAAGACTATTGAATTTGAGGTGGACGTGTGGATTAGGAGTTGCGTAAATAAAACCGCGAGGGACATACGGAATAATTTTAATAATATAAGTGGTAGTTGAGGGTAATTTGGAAAGAGGGTAATGAGGAAAAATTATTAAATAAAACATTAACATTTTCAGTGGCATTCATTAAAATATGACAGGCAGAAGTCTTTTTTACAATTAATACATTTTGTAACCACCTTTGGCGTCTGTCTCCTTGCTTCATTTCCCGTCTTTCCACTTTCCGTTAAACTTTAAATTAATTAAGTAAATTTCCGAAATTACGTTATATTTTGACAGTGAAACTTTTAAACAGCTGTCTGATACTTTCTTGTCTATGCCTCATGCTCAGAGAATACAAAAAATAGAAATACCCACAAATAGTGCACTAAAATGTAGCTGCAGTTCCTGGTGAAACGTCCGTGCACTACATATAGGGCATAGGGAAATTCAGCCTGTAATAAAAATTCATGAAACCTGGAGATAGTCCCGTCATCTCATGAAGCTCTATATATAATCTTTATTAAAATAATCTAAAAAAAAAGTTGGACGTAGAATGTCACTTGACCAAATCAACTTGGACAGCTAACGTGTTAAAATGAGTATTTTAATATTAGTATTCAATTCGGTGCCTTAACATGGGTAATTGAGTAGCACAAGTATGTCATGCTCTCTGGTGGTGTCGTGTGGTGCGGGTCGTTACGTTCCCTTAAATATGTTTGAGCGAAGCAACGGTTGGATCATGTGTCATGCTCGTGAACGTGTCTGTCCGTGTTAACATGTATTGGATTGTGTGTATTGCTATGCATTTTTTAAACTTCATTGTGGAAACACTGTATACCAACATAGCATAGTTTTGTTACCTATTGTATTTTTTTTTTAAAGAGCAATAAAGTTTATTGCTGGCTCTTCTCGGCAGGAAGGGCATTCCAAACCAGTGGTAGATTCATCGACGATTCAAAAGCACTTGTAAAAGTTTATTTGAATAAAAAATATTTCTATTCTATTCTATCGAAATGAAAAAAAAGTCTACGGATACGATCCTAATTAAAAACGGTTGTACTGAATTTTTTGTGATTTTAAAATAATGCTCTTAAGGTTCATTTTACTTGGTCGCTAATGTCATCGAATACGAATACGATCAATCGAATTAAATCTTATACTAACCCTACTGGTTGTATGCCACTCCGACACTTACGTCTGCCTCCGCGAGAAACTTTTTTGGTGTTTGCGATAAACACTAGTAAATATAATTATTGATCTGCAGACGAGCTCAGCGACAGAATACCTAATGGTACCAAAAGGTACAGAAGATTCACTCCACAAAATGATTTAAATAAATAACGACTCTTGTTACCACACAATAAAGTGCAATTATTCAGGTTGACATAGCGCTACTTGCCTACCGTCTTATTCACCTAGACTCTTAGCCCTTCGCACTATCTGAATTTAGTTCCTTCGAAGAGGTACGCCATGTACTTGTAGCTCCGCAGTAAACTGCGCCAGGCCTGGCTCAGCCCGACTTACTAATACACATCACAAAGCATTTGTACTAAGACATAAACGCCGTACGTTAACTGTTGCGCGGTTAGTAGTCGACGCTTCGTCACGCAGGTGTGGAAAAGGCATTACATAAAATGACCGTAATAAGCTCTACTACTCCACCTAAAGATATACTAATTAATTTATTTATGACTACGGTCACAGCAAGCATTAAAAGTTTTATATTAGCAAAAAATGTTGCTACTTTTTGATGTAAAGTAATTTAAGAGAATTACAAACCACATGCAAATAAATAAAATTGAAGTGTCTGTTTGTAATATCAAAAGAACAGCTTTTTACTAACTGCATACGAAAGTAAATACGGTACTTATAACAAGAAAACAATTTTTAAAATTTTTGTCTGTCTGTCTGTCTGTTTGTTGCCGCTAATCTCGGGAACGGCTGGACCGATTTTCTGGACTTTCACTGGTAGATAGCTGACCTTTCGGCTTTTTAACCGACTTTCGAAAAAGGAGGAGGAGTTGTGTTTTTCTACCTCTGCACATCGTTACCTCCGTGATTTCTTAAACGATTTGCGTGAATCTTTTTTTAATCGACACAAAAACTTTGGGAAATCCTCTCATAAAAACTTCGGTTTCCAACTCCTCAATCCAGATGCTGCAGGGGTACTGCCCCCCTAAACTGTGGAGATTTAGGAACTGTCGATTATTATGAATAGTTATTGTAGGTACCAAGTAAAGACAACATCGATGAATTCCAGGACCCAGCTCCTCAATCATCAGGATTTGCTCCAGGGGTTCTGCCAAACTAATCTGTGGGGATTTAGGAACTGTCGATTGTGAATTGAAGAAACGGACGAAGTCTCGGGCTTCCACTAGTCCCAACTAAAATAATAATTACCGTGGTAGGTACGTACTCGTATTATTTTTAACGTTGTTACGTCGTTCCCTCAAATATGGTTGAGCGAAGCAATGGCTGGATCATGCGTCGTGCTCGTGAGCGGGTGCCGCCAACGGGAATGGGTCTGCTTTGACCTCCCATGCTGACATGTGTTAGATTATATGTATTGTATTTTTGAAGCTTCACTGTGGAAGCACTGTATACTTAGCTTAGTTTTGTTACTTATTGTAAAATTAGTTTATTTTATTTTTTGAAAAGAGCAACTGCTGAGTTTCTTGCCGGTTCTTATCAGCAGAATCTGCATTCCGAACCGGTGGTAGATTTGTGAGTTGTCATAGGTGTTACAAGGTAGCCTACATGAAATAAATAAATTTTGAATTTGAATTATTATTTGATAAATGTTTGATAACAATTATGCCTAAATGTTAGTTGGGCTAGTAAATAAGAAAACGAAAAGAATGTTCTATAATTTTATTATAATAATAGTGATAATAATAGGTATGACATTTAATATAATACTTCTGATACTGTTCAAGAACATTGAATTAACTGACTCTTCATTGTTGTCGGAATTATATTGCTGCTTATCGAGACTGCTGGTTTTAAAGGATTTTATCTAAATCGTTGACTGCACTATGTAAAAACTGTCTAAAACTAACGTGAGCAGAGTCCGGGTCACGCCCCGCGCCGCCACCCTCGCCGCCATTTTCGATGCCACCTTCCTCGACCCCCCCTTCCCACTGCGTACAGTGCAGGGTCTGAATTATGCACACCAGCATAAGACCTATGAAGATTATCTGTGTAATCAAAAAAA
Source organism: Hipparchia sbordonii (assembly GCA_038048805.1). Classification (NCBI taxonomy): domain Eukaryota; kingdom Metazoa; phylum Arthropoda; class Insecta; order Lepidoptera; family Nymphalidae; genus Hipparchia; species Hipparchia sbordonii. Next base: position 5,920,163 of record CM076113.1, read on the forward strand.
AAAAAAAAAAGTACGTTAGAACAAGCAAATAGGAGTTTCAAAATGTAATCCGACTGCGGAAAATTGGAAATAACATTTTGTTCGTTTGGTGGGTATAGCCTACTAGTCGATGACCGCGATTTCGTTCGCGTGGATTAAGATTTCTTGATTCTGGCGCGGCGGCAACTCTCTTATTTTCCGGGTTAAAAAGTAGCCTATGTGTTATTCCAGACTATCTATCTCTGTGCTTTTCAACCATATCGGTTCAGTCAACAAAAAAAAAACAATTTTTAAATTTTTTTTTCTGTCTGTCTGTTTATTTCGCAGTTTGTTGTCGCTTGTCTTAGGTTCTGCCCACCTAAATTGTGGGGATTTAGGAACTGCCAACAAGCTTTTACCCGCGGCTTTGCTCCTGTCATCTAATAAAAGTGATCCGAAGTGGTGATTCCCATACCGAAATTGCCAATTTTGATTTTTCAGCTGTTCTTGAGCGTTATCACTATTAGATTTATAAATACATATCAAAAATTCCGAGGCCGGCGGGATTCGAACCCACGTCTCTCTGGGAATCGCGCCCGAGTGTGTTAACCGCTACACCACGGCCGAACCATACGTCAGCCACGAAATTAGTGATATGTATCTACTTTTTCAATCAGTTTTATAGCAATCTAGTAGCGACACATTACAGTTGTCGATCTACTTTTTTCCAAGACACCATATTACAATGAAGCTCTTAAGAAATTATAGATGCCACATTGCTTGTTACAATTTTTAATTTTTTTATTGAAGTTTTATTTTGTTATTTCCTTTAAGTGTAGGTTAACACTTCAATAAAAAAAAAAATTAAAAAAAAAAAAGTTATCACTATTTTTTTATTTTTAAACCACCCCTATATTAGAGCGAACAAAACAAAAACAAAATGGTCAAATTGATCAAGCCGTTTTTGAATTTCGAGGTTAATTTTTTCAAGTATGTAAGTATAATATCCTATAATATAAGAAAAGTAAGGCTAAGAACTCACGGAGCGATTTTCACCCGCGCCCCCCGGGGCGGCGGAACTTTAAATTTTTTTTAAACTCACGAGATCGGAGTTTTGTGCGGTAACGCAGCCGCCATGGTTGCGATTATCGCCTGCAAACTTGGCCAACCGATCGCAGAGCGCGCGTGAGCAACCCGCCAAGGCTGCGGCTGACCGTGACCCGCGCGATTCTAGAAGTTGCCCGCCGCAGGCGTAAACCGCGTCGTGAAATGTGCCACTCAGTTTTACACACATATTATCTGCATTCTACAGGCGCCACGGGCCCGCCACAGCGGCGGGCGCGGGTGAAAATCGCTCCGTGCGTTCTTAGCCTAAAGGTCGTAGCCCATTTACACGACACCGCTCCTACCCACCCAAAGTATGAGCATTCAAATATGGACTAAATATCGTGCTCTGGAGGTGCACTTTACAGTAACAACACTAAATAGAAAACAGCGCGCGGTACCGTTACCGTACCGCGGTGTTGTGTTTTCGGTTTTTTGTTGCGGTTCCTTACCTTAGACGTCATAGTGAAAGAGCAAAACTACGATTGTAAGGAATTGGTGGAATGCTACGTATTTATACTCTATGCTAATCAACAGACGATATTTTATAAAAAAATATTTAGCTAGCTTTTATTAGGTGGTACTTCAGGTTTTTAATAGGGTTTATCTATTGCCAACAAATTGCATAGGATAAAATTAAAAATTATGTGACATAGATATACCTACACAGAATAATAATAGCAATAAATTATAATGATAATGCCTTTGTAATAAGTAGCCTGTAATCTATTGAAAGAAAAGTAAGTAAGAATAGTAATTATCTTGATTATACACGGTGTTATTTTATTCCCCGTAAACCCTGAAGGAGGTGAATGTGCTCATGAAACTGAACAACTTTCCCCAAGGAGCATAGGTCGAAATATGAAAAAAAAAAAAATTGGACCCTCCATAACTATTTATATGTATTCCCAAATCTGTTTGTCACAATGTGCAACTTGCGCTTTACACTGCTTCTCGTTTTAACACCTAATGGAAAACTGCGAACAAATATGATCCCGTGCTTAATCTTGCTAAAGTGAACGGTTCCAGAGACATGGAGAGTGTAAAAGTAGCAATGTTTCGTATTTTTTAGATTTTTTTGGGAAAATATAACATCATCAAGGCAAAAATTTTTTTTATAGAAGATTGTGTTTTGTAAAAGCAAATTACGATTTTAGTGGAGTGTAGTGGTGGTGTTTTATCACTAACAAGCACTTCAAGGAAATATATAGGTATATGTATGTAAGAAAATCTGATGAAGACTACTACTAATTTACCAACTTCTCCCCCCTTTCCGCCCAAACCCGACGCTCAAAATGGTGTAACTTTTTACCAAACAATATGTGGACTGTATGGAAAAATTTATTGCTGGAGGGAAACTTTTACTTCGGATGTTGGGGTTTGAGTCTCATTTCACCACACCAATTGCCATAATTGAACGAGCGAAGCTCTGAGTCAACTAGGGCGCTTGTCTGTACTGGACAGAGAAGTGTGTACGTCCAAATGTCTGTCAGAGCCCTATAACTTCTGAATTACTGAACGTAATTACTTCAAATTTAAATATAATATGTAAACTGATGGCCTTCAGCCGAACATTGTATAAAAAAATATAAAAAGCTTTATTTCAGGGGGCTCTCATAGAGGCGTGTTTGAAGTAAAATTTTGTTTGTTTGCGTTACATAGACTTGCGATATATCTTTTTAAAGACGATTTTGATCAGAGTACAAAAATATTTTTTTTTTTTAATTTTTCCCTTAAAATTGACGAAATGGGGGGCCTTCAAAGTGGAGATTTTAATTTGAGCCATATGTCAAGAATTACTGAATATTAGAACGTGAAACTTGGTTGAAAATTCAGTTATATCCTGTACTTGAACAACAAATACTAAAATTAGATAAATGTTATAAAGAAACGATATTATTTAATTTTAAATGCTAATAGCTTCACAATAACGCTAATAGATGGCGCTGTGTCAGTAAAACAGTTTTGTGTCAACTATTATTTTTTTTATTGCGTCTAATGTTCAAAGTTAATAATTACAATATATAACTAAATCTTTTGGGAATTATGGGATATCGCGAGGTCTCAGTTCGGGGCGAACCACTAGTTAAAATAAAAACTGTCATAATAATATAAAAAAATATTTTTAAAAAACCGACTTCAAACGCCACTTAAAAGTATAAAATAATTTTAGTTTGTACACGTATGTTGAAGTCGGGCCAGCGTCGCGCATCGGTTTCATCGTTTCTATTTAGGCCGGTCCGTCTCACGGGCTAATTCAACAAGTATACCGGCCTAATAGTATTTACGATTTAATAATTTTAGTTTGTACACGTATATTGAAGTCGGACGGGCTTAAAATATAGAAACGATGATACCATTGCGCAACGCTGGCCCGACTTCAACATACGTGTACAAACTAAAATTATTTTATACTTTTAAGTGGCGTTTGAAGTCGGTTTTTTAAAAATATTTTTTTATATTATTATTTTAAGCTTTTTAGTGTAGCTTCATGGGACCAATTCACTAGACCATTTGTTTTGCTCCTTAAAAAAAGTATTGAAATATATTATTCCAAATAGAAATTTAGCATATGTATGTATGCTATGAAGTTTGCATGGTTAAAGTCCTACACACACTCTGATCACGAGTGATTTGCTCTTATTCAATGAGGATTTCCATCCTATATCTCCGAAGATATTCATCAAATCTTCACCAAACTTAAATGGAACCAACCTGACGATATGCCCTTTTAAATAAAAAAAAATTTATTGAAATCGGTTCAGATTTGACAGAGTTATAGAGTAACATCGTCAAAAATTCGGTTAAAAAAATTATATTGAAATGCCGAATAGAAAAGCATTATGTATGTATGCTATGAAGAATGCATGGTTAAAATCCTACACATACTCTGATCACGAGCGATTTGCTCTTATTTATTGAGGAGTTCCGTCCTCCATCTCCGAAGATATTCATCAGATCTTCACCAAACTTAAATGGGACCAACCTGACGATATACCCTTTCAAATAAAAAAAAATTTATTAAAATCGGTTCAGATTTGACGGAGTTATGGAGTAACATCGCCAAAAAAAAAAAATAAAAAAAAAATAAAAAAAAACATACGCGTCGAATTGAGAACCTCCTCTTTTTTTTGAAGTCGGTTAAAAATGTGATTTATCGGTGTTTGTTCCGACCCTCCTCAGATTGTCGTTTAGTTTATTTTATCAAAAATCGCATATTGGGTTAAGCTCTTTGACATAATATAAGTGTCTATTAATTTACCACAATTAAGCAATAATGCTTCGCTATCACAGAAATTTAATGAAGCGGTAAGTAAGTAAGTTAAAGTGCCTTCGTACCACTTTAATATGCAATTTCGATAATACATGCATTCATTAGGAGAATTTGTATATAATCTTACATAGGTATTATAATATTATGCACATATTTTTTTACATTAAAGCCACATTTGTTAGGTTATCGAATATTATTTCAGGTCAATGTTCTTATTAGACGACTACAAAATTCAATAATATTTTCTATTTCTTTTTTTCATAAAAATTCTATATCGTCCTAATCTATTACAAATGCTAAAGTTTGAATGGATGGATGGATGTTTGTTAGCTACTCAATCACGCCGCAACTACTGAACCGATTTGGTTGAAGTTTGGTTTTGAAGAGATAGATTAGCCTGGAATAATACATAGGCTACTTTTTATACCGGAAAAAGAAACAGTTCCCGCAGGAATCAATACACCCTTAATCCGCTCGTATGAAGTCGCAGGCATCAGCTCAGGGTTGCCAACTCCTAAAAAAAATTAGCCCTAACATCAACATGAAATACCCCTAAATAACCCTAAATGCAATATTCAAAAGCCCCAAAAAAATCCCTGTATCTTGTTACCATTCAACGCTAATGTTTAAATGAGTTTCCCGTTTTATTGAAGTAAATAAAAATAATATAACTTAATTTTAATTACTTTATTCGGCAGAGGCGTAACTATACCGTTTGAGGCCCGTGGCAAATTCATCGGATGGGGCCCTCCCTCCCCCAATATAAAGAAGCTCAACCAATGAGATAACATTTTTTTATTTTATAATAAATCACTACGTGAAGTAGGTACATACAATAATTGCAACGTAAAAGCGACATTTTCCCGAATGAAGTGAGCGCGAAATTTTTTATGATTGCGTTACGGCACTTAGTAGTCCATACTTGGCACCTACAATAGAAATGTAAAAGTGATATTTTCGCGAGCGAAGCGAGCGCGAAATTTTTTATGATTGCATTACGGCACTTAGTAGTCCATACTTGGCACCTACAATAGAAATGTAAAAGTGATATTTTCGCGAGCGAAGCGAGCGCGAAATTTTTTATGATTGCATTACGGCACTTAGTAGTCCATACTTGGCACCTACAATAGAAATGTAAAAGGGACATTTTCGCGAGTGAAGTGAGCGCGAAACTTTTTATGATTACATTACGGCACTTAGTAGTCCATTCTTGGCATCTACAATAGCAACGTAAAAGCGACATTTTCGCGAGCGAAGTGAGCGTGAAATTTTTTATGATTGCATTACGGCACTTAGTAGTCCATACTTGGCACCTACAATAGAAAAGTAAAAGTGAAATTTTCGCGAGCGAAGCGAGCGCAAAATTTTTTATAATTGCGTTACGGTACTTAGTAGTCCATTATTGGCATCTACAATAACAACGTAAAAGTGACATTTTTGCGAGCGAAGCGATCTCTAAGAATTTTATGATTACATTACGGCACTTAGTAGTCCATACTTGGCACCTACGAGTACAATCGAAACGTAAAAGCGACATTTTCGAGAGCGAAGCGAGCTTGAAATTTTTTATGATTGCATTACGGCACTTAGTAGTCCATACTTGGCACCTACAATAGCAATGTTTTTTTATTTTGCACTACGCCATATCTACTACATAGTCCTGTACTTTTGGCGCTTGAGACCCTGCGTTTCTATGCGCCGCACACCCGGCATCGTAGGTAAAGTCGGCCCTTCAAACTATTTAGCTATTGTTATTGGGGTACCTATATTCGTTAATTAATTAGATATTTTATAAAATTTTAAAATATGTGTTTATGGACCTAATGACATTTAGGTACCTATACAAATATGTATCTTTTTAATTTCTGTAAGACAAATAAAAATTTTGGCCCCAAATCTACCGCCCCTAAAATCTGCTGCCCTAGGCTCCAGTCAACTCAGCCTTTTGGTAAATCAATTTACTGTGCGTAACCTTTCTTGTCCCAAAGAATTTAGTTTATATCAATTTTAATTTTGAAAATGATCGCCCGGCACTAGTGCCGACTACGGCTAGCCGTAGCCACAGGAATGGCTATAAATATTAGGATCATCTTGTGCTTCTGGCTCTCTCTGACCGGGGCCCCTTCCGGCTGGGTCCCGTGGCATTTTGCCGAAATGCCACCCTATAGTTACGCTTCTGTTATTCGGAATTCTTATAGTCATACAATATGTTTACATTATAATAGTAACAGAGATGGAATAAAAGTAACGCAAGATCAACCATCACGTTTTAAAATGAAAAGGGAAATCGGTTTAGTAATTTGTTTTTCACTATATTATATATCGAAAAAGCGTGTTCAACGCTAATGTATTGAAATATTTTCAAAACGCTTTAGCTAAAACGATTTTAAGCATATTATTCCGAAATATCATAGGCGTTTTGCTTTATTTACTCGTTTTGGTCAGTCAATTATGTGACACTTGAAAATTTATTTATGCCCCTAAAAATAGCCCTAAATTTTTTTGGGCCCTAAAAAAATCCCAACAAGCAAAATTCCGCCCTAAATTTGGGGCTAAAAGCCCTAAGTTGGGAACCCTGCATCAGCTAGTTATTCTATGGAAAATAGCGTCAGTAGCCCAACGGTTGAAGGTGCGGACTGAAAGCTGAAAAGTCGCAGGTTCGATCCCCACTCGATGCACTATTGCTGTGGGTGCTTCTAGCACAAGCTTGTCATCTATTTGGAGGGGAGAGGAGAATATAGGCTAAGTGGTGGGTTCATGCGTCATCGGCCAGTTCAGTTTGCCTAGCTATTATATTTTTAGAAAAAAAAGTTATCATATTAAATAGGAAAAACATTTGTAAACTGTGGCCTGACTACGGAAAATTGAATGAAATTTCATATACAATTAGTATTTCAGGTTACAAGGAAAATAAGGAGTGTTTGGTTTTTATGTAATAAACTAAATAACTGGTTCGGTGTGCGAGTTTTGATAAACAATATTGGTTTATTTTATGCGTAGTCATATAATTGTTTAATAGTTTACTACATTCGAGGTCTTCGTAGCCTTTTAGCCTTTAAGTTAAACTTTTTAAGACGGCGAATGCAGAAGGGGGAAAGAAGATAAAAGGGTGGCACAGCCAAATAATTACAAATACCTTTTACTATGAGACCAATTCCGGTTATTGTGAAAAAATCGGCTGTGTAAGGTATACAACTATCTCAAACACATCAAAGTACTGCTTTTGCTGAAAAGCTGTTTTTTTACAATGTCAGGGTTGATCATACTATACCTACCTAGTAAAAGCTGTTTATTATGATCAGTATACAGAACAGATGATTGGCTCTCTTACGTGTCACGTATATAAAAACAAATAATTATCCAAGTAGGTATTGGAAAAGTACATAATTATAATTTGTTGACTAACCCTTCCACAACTTCTACCGCGTAGAGTTACTGTTAGGTTTCGTAAAAATGAAGCAGGGATACTATTTTTTCCATATAAAAGGTGTCTCATGTCAAAAGGGATGTCGCACTAAGCGCTTTGCTTCCTCGTTCCTAATTTGCACCGATTAAGTAGTAGGTATTTGTTTTTATAGGTGAATTTTTTCAGCGCGATTATGCTTGAATTCACAATCCATTGTTGCACCCAAGCCCCCAAGCCCCATTTTAATAATAAATTAATTGATCTCTTTCAAGTTCAAGTAGCGTCTACTATAGTTTTTGCAATTCACGAGGGCGCGTGGCTCATGGTTGGGTGTGTGTCGTATCTATATAAGTGGAAGCGAGAGCTTGCTCGCGCCTGACCGCTCCTACCTAGGCTCCTGACAGGCACGCACACTTACGCAATGTGCATGTATACGACGTAACCACAAGTAAAGCTCACGCGCCTTCGTGAATTGCAAGAACTATACCGCAAATTATGTTTATACGATTTCCTTATATAGGATTTAGATTTTTGTTTTTCTTTAACATACTTGCTTTCCCGTCGTCTAAATCGCTAATACTAGTACCAATGGATACCAGTGCGTCTCCGGCTTAAGTATTCTGTTTTAACTGGTCCAATTAAATATATTGGACTCAATACTAATTTTTCTTGTTCGTGAATAAATTGAGGACATCCCGCCTATAAAATGACATGAATGTTCACTTGTTGTAGATTAATAATAATTGATGATTGAAGCAACTTACCTGTGCGAAGAGAAGTTTGATCAAAATTCTTCGAGAAACTTCCTTCGACGCGATAATTCACGCTATCGAATGTAAGACGTGAATTTTTAACCAACTTAAAAAAAAAAGAAGGAGGTTCTCAATTCGACGCGTATTTTTTTTGTTTGTCGATGTTACTCCATAACTCCGTCAAATGGACCGACTGTACCATTTTTTTTTATTTGAAAGGAATACATCGTTTTGGTGAAGCTCTAATGAATATCTTTGGAGATGGAGGACGGAACTCGTCCATAAGCAGGAGCAAATCGCTCGCGATCAGAGTATATATGTAGGATTTTAACCAAGCATAGTTTATAAGTTCATAATGTATAGTTTCGTATTCGGCATCTTATTCTTATTTCTTATGAGCAAAATAAATGATCTTGTGAATTGATCCTATGAAGGTACATTAAAAAGCTTAAAATAGTAAATATATAAAAATAAAAATCTATAGACCGCACTCTCACTCAGCTAGGACTCAAGACATGAGTTAAAAGGAGACAGATTTATGTCGGAGCATATGTGTGTTATCTCTATCTCAAGCTTAAGTCTGAGCTGAGCCAGAGCACGCTCTATAGATCTTAGTATATTTTGTTTGCACCAGTAATAGTTTTTGGGGTACCTTTGGGTATATTCGGTAATTAAATATTTTTTAAGTAAGTATATGAGATAATAATGAGTTTTATGAACCTGATGACATTTATGACAAATATGAATCTTTTTATAATTTTTGTAAGACATAAATAATAATTTTGACCCCAAATGTGCCGCCTCTATAATCTGCCGCCCTAGGCTCAAGGCTATTTAGCCTGCTGATAAATCCGCCATTGGCAGGCATTGATTGAATGTGAAAGACCAAGGATATGCAATGTTGGCGATACTTAAATGTCCATCTGTGGATACATTTTGGCTGATGATGGTAACAGATATTATGCAACGGCGATTCACTTGCGTGCTTGCAATAATCCACATGTTTTAGCGCCTTATCAAAAATGAAGAGAAATTGCTAGAATGAATGCAAATAGTAATACGAAAAGTTTAGGCCACGTTAGCACGATTCTTCCTGGCGACTTTCAACTTGCTTTGAAAGTGCATCTGTTAAATAGATATATTATGTATCTAAGTACTAGTACTAAAGGATGCTTGCTTGCTTTGATGCTTTGCCTATGTCAGAGAATACCTAATAGTACCTAAAGGTACTTAGGATTAACACATGTTACTAGGTGTGAGCTAACTATCTCTCACAAACTTTCGCCTTTATAATATTAGTTGTGATGTGATGCATATTTAATGCCGATACGGTCAGCAGAAGGTAGGTCCTTCACCATCCCATCCCTTGGGTGTTTCAGATATGCTTTGCTCCGTTGCTGCTTAATTTTCTTTTTTTTTTTTTGAAGGATGAACCAACAAACAAACACACTTTCGCATTTATAATATTAGTAAGGAAGTAACGAATTTGGATCCATTTCAAACTTAAGACAGATAAGACTAAGAAAAGTGGATCGTATTTCAATTGAGTGAATAAATTTGAGGATATCCTTTGTAACTGTCAAGGAAATGGGCTCAAATTATACGAGTATACAGTAATAAGCCCTTCGATGAACCATTTTCTTTATCAGTGTAAGATAGTCTGACGGTATATATTGCAATAAATTCATTCACCTTTAATGCAGTCATCATGAAGAAAGATTCCAAAGTAAGTTTACTTTAAGTATTATTTTTTTTAAACCCGACGCAAAAACGACGGGGTGTTATAAGTTTGACGTGTCTGTGTGTGTGTGTGTCTGTCTGTGGCATCGTTGCAACCGAATAGATGAACCGATTTTGATTTTGTTTTTTATGTTTGAAAGGTGAATTAGTCGAGAGTGCTCTTAGATATTATGTTTTATGAAAATCGGTCCAAGATGGCCGCCGCCACAATATGACGGATTACATATTTTTATTTTAACGATTACTGACTAGCGATATTTTAATTTACACTTGTTATTAAGTTTTTTTTATTCGATGTCACTATGTAATAGCTTACACATCAGAATAGTACATAGGCTACATTTTATCTTAAATTATTATTTAAAATTAAAGATTTTATCTTAAATTATTATTTAAAATTATTTATTTAAAATTAAAGAGTTCCCGCGGGAATCAAAAAATAGAAGTCGCTGGCATCATCTATGTAATTGTTATGTGTATTATATTATACTAGCGGACGCCCGCGGCTTTGCTCACGTTAGGTTCGATTTTTTAACCCCCTATTTAACCTTCTTGGGGTTGAAATTTTCCAAAATCCTTTCTTTTGGAAAATTTCAACCCCAAGAGGCCGTTGATAGATCAGTCAGTCAGTCAGTCAGTCAGTCAGTCACCTTTGCCTTTTATATATTTAGACAACTGTTATTCCTTGACAGGTAATATTCAGCGTAATTATGCTTGCATGCATAATCCAGTCTCTGGATTGTGGTCGAGTGAAGAGAGGCGAAGAATCTGATGGTGAAGGTGGTGGAGGCCATTCTAGTAGCACCAGTGAAACCGGTAGTAGCAACACTGAAAGTGAAAGTGCTAGTGGCAATGCAGTGTTCACCAGCATCACAAAAATAATTGGCGTAAATCCCTCCGTGCTCGCTCAGAAATTACAAAGTTATTTCACTCCCAAGTAACGTCAATCTTCTTCAAATCGTACTTGGTTCACCTCATAAGGACTGTTTTGTGAAACCCTTTGAAAATATATTATATAGAAATTAATTTCGGAATAATAGGTATGCTTTGTAAACATTAAATACTTCACTGATCAATTGAAAAATATCATCTTTTATTTTTAAAAGTGTATGTGATAAAACCCGACATATAAGAAAAACTAGCTTTAACCCGCGGCTTCGCTCAAGTTAGGTTCGATTTTTTAACCCCCTATTTAACCCTCTTGGGGTTGAAATTTTCCAAAATCCTTTCTTAGCGGATGTCTACGTCCTAACAGCTACCTGTATGCCAAATTTCAGCTCGATCGGTCCAGTGGTTAGAGCTGTGCGTTGATAGATCAGTCAGTCAGTCAGTCAGTCAGTCAGTCACTTTTGCCTTTTATATATTTAGAAGATTAAAAGTGCCTACATAAATACTTTTAGAAAAAAAGTAAACAAAGACTTTTTTAAATACATATAAGTTGACCGCCTCTGATTGTGACTTTATTTTTAGAAGAATATAGGCCAAGCTGACTTTGACTGATGTCCTCCTATTCCTTCCAAAAAAGCGGGATGGGATCGAACCTGCGACCTTTCAGTTTTCTGTCTACCTTTAGTCTTTTGGTCTGGTGGGAGACTTTGGCCGTGGCTAGTTACCACCCTACCGTTAAAGACGTGCCGCTAAGTGATTTAGTGTTCCGGCCCGATGGCGTACTTATAGAAACAGATTAGGGGTTTGGGTTGAATGAACGCTGCCATACCCCTTCCAAGTTAGCTCGCTACCATCGTAGACTGCATCATCACTTAGCATCAGGTGAGATCGCAGTCAAGGACTATCTTGTCACAGAATTAAAGAAACCTAAAGAAATAATATATTACTATTGAATGCTAGGGTCTGGCTAGGGCACATGGCTAGGGTATCTCGAAGAAATTCACATTTTGTAGCGATAGGATGTCCTTGTACACGTCCTTTCTAAAAAGTTTAGTTTTTAAGTGTATGATGTACAGAATAAATAAATAAATAAATGCTAAAATGCACTGTTAGAAAATAAATATCTCATCTATCTATATCTTCTATATCTATACTTATAATAAAACTGTAACGGGACGAAATCTGTACATTAAATATATTTTGAAAATTTTAATCGGAGGATGCTTTATTATCGATACTGAGCCCAAAAGAATTTTTTTTGAATTTTTTGTCTGTCTGTCTGTATCTTGGCCGCGCATCACACTGAAACTACTGGACGGATTTAAATGAAACTTGGCACGATTTAAGTACATACCACGAGGTAAGATATAGGATACTTTTTATCCCGAAATTCAGCACGGTTCCCTTCGGAGAGGGGATGAAAGTCAAAATGTGTATTTCATTGTAATTCATTAACGTGTACTCCGATTTCATTCATTCATTTTTTATTAGAAAGAAGATACTGCAAAGATTGTCTTGTAATTATTTCAAGGTCATCAGTTTAGTAGTTCAGAAATTATAGACTTCGCAATCCTCAATAATAGGTCCAAATAACTTGAACCCCGTTATGTACAGGAAACTTTGAATGAACGGCTCATCTTAGGCTGGCATTATTCACTATCGCATTTAAACCATAGTGGATAGCCCTATTTTTAACCGACTTCCAAAAAGGAGGAGGTTATCAATTCGGTCGGTATCTTTTTTTCTATGTATGTCCACCGATTACTCCGGGGTTTCTAGATCGATTCACGCGATTTTTTATTAATCGATAGAAGAAGCTTGCGAAATGGGCCCATAATTTTTTTTACCTTCAACTTCTCAAATCTGATGCTGCAGGGGTACTATCCACCTAAATTATGGAGCTTTAGCATCTGTCGTTTACGAATGGTATACTAGATCATAGAGCTCCAGGTCATCCTCCTCAATCCTGATGTTGTAGGGTACTGCCCACCTTTGATTGACGCAATTTTGGCACTGTAAGCCGATACTTGGACTCTAGAAATAGGATTAGTCTATGAAATCATCAATGAAGATCATAGATTTATTATTAAGGTCGGTGCGTCATTTGCAATATTTTTAGTTCCAGAGACACTCGTATATCAAATGTGTCGCTTCAAATTGATCCATAATTTAGGCTGTCATTTGTATATAAGCACAGCAAACCCAGTGTTAATTATAGACAATAATAATTATAGAGATTATTATTCTGGTTGATACTGATGCTGATGCCGTTAGGATAAAATGTTATCTAATGCTACATTTACACGCTTGGCAAATCTCGACAAGCGTCCACAAACACAAGCGTGTAAACACCCTGTTTGGCTTGGCTTGCGTGAGCTTGTCGCCGATCCGGGCTAATGTAGGGGGTTTGTAAAGGCTTGGAGCTTGTGGACGCTTGCCAAGCCTCGACAAGCATGTAAACGTAGTATAACAGAGATTATATATAACAAAATAACCGCCGTGTGGGAGCTACCTCGTCATTTGTGTGCAATATTGTCTGCACGCTTATTCGACACACGCGCGTGACCAAAGCAAATTCTTGATTTCCTGTCGATGCAATGCATCCAGTAGGACATCTGATTCCATATTGAAAAGACGACTGCCTTTTCTGACATATATTTTTAAGCGATATCCCCTTCAGAAATGGAATTACGGCTCGCTATTTTCTTATGTCTTGTAAGTACCTACCACTTCCCTATTTCATCAATATCACTTACCTACCTCATCAATTTTCTCTCATTACAAGCTTTTATTTAACTTGCAATGTAGGTATGTATGTATGTATGTATGTATGATATGTATGATATATGTTTGTTTGTTTACATCAGATCTTGCAAGCCCAATTAGAACCACTTCCCGTTGTTTGATTGAGCTGTGTATGTTTACATAAATACGATGACAAAACAATGTTATTTAGTTGGAGCTGGTCTGATGATGGAGTCGGAAGGTGGTAACGGGAACTCTGTAATAAAGCAACGGACCCCCATCAAGTTTGCATGCATTTGATCTATATTAACAAGTACTCCAATTCTAGATGATATCCAGGCTCTGATGACAAAGCCAGATCATGGCAATGGGAAATATGTAATTTAATAACGACGAAACTCCATTGAGTTTGGGTTCGTTTTATTCATTTTGTGGAGATGATAATCAGGGTCTGAACTCTGTTGATGGAGTTGGAAGACGGCTATGGAAACTCTGTAATAAACCGGCGTAACCCCATTGAATTTAGGCTCATTCGATTGATGCAATTGCAGGGTCTGTTAATGGAGCCGAAAAGTGGCTACGGAAACTTTTAGAAAGTTTCCGTAGCCACTTTTCAAAGCGAAGATCCCCAACGAGTATGGGCTTGTGTGATTCTTTCTGACAAGTACTCTGATCCTAAATGATATCCAAAGTCTGATGAAGGAGCCGGAAATTGGCTATGGAAACTCTGTATTAAAACGACGTAGCCCCATCGAGTTTGGGCTGGTTTGATTCGCCTTTACAAGTTCTATGCATCCAGAGGGCAACCGTCCGTCCGTCCATCAGTTTGTCAGCAGGCTATATCTCATGGTCATGAACCGTAATAGGTTATAACAACAAATAATAAAAAACAGTTAAAAATGAAAGAGGTTCTGTCTCGATACAATAAACTTTTTATTACCTACAGCAGCATAGTAATAATGAGTTTTATTTACTTTGACAGCCGTGTCGATTACCAAGCGTGTTGACTTGATTACTAAACAAGATTATTGGAAACTTAAAGATCCTTACTACCATGGTAACAAAAATATGTTTTAATATGTTTATAATTGAAAAGGGCCCAATGCATCAAAGTTCTCAAAACTTCATTTTTTGTTACAATCAATGGACTATATAAGTCACACGTATATTATATTAAGCCTCAATAGCCCAACGGTTGAAGGTTCGGACTGTAAACTCAAAGGTCGCAGGTTCGAACCGCATATGTTGCACTATTGTCGTACCCATTCCTAGCACAAGCTTTCCGCTTATTTGAAGGGGATAGAGGATATTAGTCAACTTCAGCTTGGCTAATATTCTTTTTTAATAAAAAAAAATTGAAATTAACTTATAACGCTAAAAGAAATATTCATTTACAGTGTTTCGCAGCAGTCATACTAGCGCTGCCAGCAGAATCTGAGGAACGTTTAAAACGCGACGTCGTGGATTCAATGAAAAACGCTTGGACCGACATTGTAAAGGCCTTTTCTGACGCGGGTGTCGCAGTTGTACACGTCTTTAAGCCTACCGAGAAGAGTCTTGTAGACAAAATATCAGACGGATTCAAGAGCCTCGCAGATTAATATGACTCCACATATTTTTTTGAACATTTAATATATTTATATTTTATAATGATTAACAATTAAGCTTTGATTCTTTTTTGGACCTACTTGATTGGCACCATTTTGGATTTGATCGACGCCATTTTGGATTTGATTGGCGCTATTTTGGCGCTGTAAGCATTATAGCTCAAATTGATGGTTCACCGTCGAACGGTCGGTTTTTCATGGTTTTCGATGACTCAAAATGAAGGCAAAAATCTCGAAAAATGAACCGTCTAATTTAGTAATATTGAAAATGGCGCACCGACCTCTGTATTTAATCTATGATTTCATTAGTGGTATTGTATGATTTAATATATTAATTACGGAATATAATAAGTCGACCAACAAAATTTATTTTTTGGCATCAAAACCTAGCTTCTAATTTAATAACTCAGCAACGGGAAAATGATGAAGCTTCTAATATACTAACTCGGCTTCTTCACAATGGCCACAAAATATTCCAAAGAAAGCATCAAATAAAGAGCCACTATTTTTATTATTGTCCACTGCCACTGCACGATTTGGTGCGAGTGAGATGGATACGACTGGCCATTTGCACGATTTCGTTGGTGCGAGTGAGACGGATGCGACTGGCAATTTGCACGATCTCGTTGGTTATGGCTATTTGCACCAATCAGAGAGCGCCATTCAAAACATGCATTTGTTTTTTTTGATGTTCTGTTGTTAGTGTGTTAATATTGCAATTATTTTTGTATAATTTTTTCTTTAAACTAAAGTTAGGTTAGGTTAGGGTTATACATGAATGGGGTACCAGCCAGGTAACCTCCCAGTGTGCCTGGGTGCTGCTGGTCCCTTTGGATGCGTCCGGAGGGAAGAGCAGTACTTGGGCTGGTGTACCTCGGTAACATGGCCAATAATTCCCCTAAATGGGATATTGTTAGCTATGGCTAGTGGCCTGGCGTGAGGGGGGAATTCTCCGCGTGTCCCTCTGATTAGCAGAGGGCACAGCGGAAGAATCCAGGGGGGTGGGGGGCGAGAACGCCCCGAAGTGGCCGGTTGTGGCATCTCGAGGAAGAAAACCTCGTAAAAAAATTACCGAAGTGAGCGGGAACGCTCTTTTTCCCTCTGTTTTGGCAGGGGGGGAGTGTGGAGGTGGAAGGATTCTCTAGAGGGGAGGATTCTTTTTGCGAGCTCGGTGTGCACTCACCCTGCCTCCGAGTGGGCTGCGTGAGAATTAGTCCTGCGCAGTCCTCGCCATGCTATCGTAATCCTGTAGGAGTGTCGGGCGTGGTCATGTCTCACGACCTGGCACTGGGACCGATGGTCTTGGCTTAGCCGCCCGGGCCGCGAGGAAGAAAACCTCTATAAAAATCACCCCGAATCCCAAGCGGCGGCGCACCGTGAGGGGATGCATGGCTGATGGGTTGTTCAGTCGCTAGTGCGTACTCCGTCAGGGTACCAGCCGACCCCCATGACGGGTTACGTTTAGGCTTACCCGGGTGCAGGGGGCACCACCCGGATGGACCGTTTATATCCCCCATACTCGTGGGAATCGCATGGAAAATCAAAATCAATTTAGTACATGCTCGGTAGGAGATGAGGAGACTGGGAGAGGGAGGTTTTGGGAGAGAAAAAGATCGGGTGAGGATGCGGAGATGTTAGCGGAGTCTGATAGCAGCCTCATGATAGTCGAGAACAGGCCCAGGTCGGGTTCTGAGTCCTCGGCAGTCGTACCGATATCGGATGTGACAGGTGTTAAACGGCCTCGCCTCGGTGAAGGTGAGGATGTTTCAACCGACGAAGAGAGGCCGGGGACTCCAGTCCCCAGAGGGAGAGGGCGTCCACCTACTCACGGGCGCTACGTCGGCTTGGGCAAGGCCAGGGAGGCTGGGAGGGAGGCAAAAGCCCAGGCCAAGGCGAAGGCAGAGGAGGATCTCGTTACGGTAGCTGCTGTTGCGCGCTTCCGGCGGGAGATTCGCCCGAAATCTCTGGTGACAGGACAGCGGATGGATGAGCAGACCGCTGCCCGGCTTCAGGAACAGGTGTTGGAGGACTTGGACCTCATCAATAAGGTGGCCACTAAGTCCACCAACCTTAAAGGCACCTTTGTGCGTGACCTCAAGGACGCTGCGGCCTCCATTAAAGAGGCCGTCGCAGTCTTGGGGTCGCGCACAGTTTCAGAGGAGACACGGCAGCTGCAAGCGGACAACGCTCGATTGCGGGACGAGATGGACAGCCTCCGCAAAGAGTTGGCTCAGCTGCGTAAAGATATGGAGAGGATGCGGAAGAAGGCTTCCGCCCCCTCTCCCTCGGATTTGACTGAGGAGGCGCCCCCTATGTCGCAGCGTCCTCCTTCTCAGGCCAAGAGCGGACGCCCCGAGGCCGCCCCTGCTGCGTCCTCCGTGGAGGAGATATGTCGGGCGGTGATGGTGCAGGTCGGCGGAATGCTGAATGCCCGCCTGGCTTCCATCGAGGACAGACTCCTCCCGGAAAGGAATGTCAGACCGCCTCTGGCATCCGACAAAAAGCGATCCGGGACCACGTATGCGGCCGCGGCTTCGAGGCCTGCTCCAGGCGCTTCAAGAACGGCCGAAGGGAGGGCGCCCCAGACGTCGGCCCATAATGCGTCTGCATCATCCAAATGCTCAACGGAGTCTGCGCCGAACCCGTCAGGAGCACGGACGGAGAGGGACGACCCAAAGACACGGAAGGAGAAGGAAGGCCCATCTTCCTCCTCTTCTTCCCCACCCTTTAAGGAGAGGGAGGAGAAGAAGAAGAAGAAAAAGAAAAAGAAGAAGAGCAAAAGGAAGGGGAGTCAGAAGCCTGGCATGCAAGAGCAGGAGCAGCAGTCGCAGCCGGGATGGACGAGGGTGGGTCCCAAGGCGCGACCAGATGCAAATAGTCGTGCCCGTAAGCTCCGTACTCCTCAGTCGTCGGCGGTTGTTCTGACGCTGCAGCCGGCGGCAGTGGAGAGAGGCTTGACGTATGAGAAGGCGATTGCCGTCGCGAAAAGTAAAATTGACGTGGCGGATATCGGTGCCCGGGGAGTTCGATTCAGGAAGGCAGCTAATGGTGGCCGTCTGTTCGAATTCCCCGGGGCCGGAGCCTCAAGTGCGGAGAAGGCGGACTCCCTAGCCGTAAAGCTCCGGGAGGCCTTGGGTGATGAATTCGTCCGGGTCTCCAGACCTATAAGGTCTGTTGACCTGCGGGTGTCGAGCTTGGACGACTCCGTCACCAGTGCGGAGGTGTCTGCGGCGGTTGCCAAGGCGGGGGAGTGTCCCGTCGAGCAGGTGAGGGCTGGAGAGATAGGGAGCGGGTATGACGGGTTGGGCGCAGTGTTGGTGCGCTGTCCCGTCGTAGCCGCTAAGAAGGTAGTTGCAGGAGGGCGGCTGTTGGTGGGGTGGGTATCCGCCCAGGTTAAACTGCTAGATGCCCGCCCTCTAATGTGTTACAGATGCCTTGCCCCTGGGCACGTGGGTATCCAGTGTACTGAGGGAGTCGACCGCAGCGGGTTATGTTACCGCTGCGGCAAACCAGGTCATAAGGCTCGCGGATGCTCCGATTCGCCACACTGTGTTATATGTGCGGCAGCTGGTCGGTCGCCGGAGCACCGCGTGGGCAGTAAAGCCTGTGTGCCACCACCCAAGGGAAGAAGGAGGGGAGGGATTGGAGAAAATTCTCCTCACCCGCCACATCAAGCGGAAGCGCCACGTGTGCCAGAGGAGGTTCCAATGGCCATGGAATCCTAATGGATCTGAACTTCCTCCAGGCGAACATCAATCACTCTGCCAGGGCTCAGGATCTTTTGTTTCAGAGTATGGCGGAGTGGTTGATCCATGTGGCTGTGGTCGCCGAGCCTTATCGCGTACCATCTGGAGACGATTGGGTGGGGGATAGAGACGGGTTGGTGGCGATGACGTCCCGGTCCACAGTGGGCTCCCCGGCCTTTGACAATATAGTCCGAGGTCGGGGATACGTCTCAGCTCTCGTCGGCGACATAATGATTGTTGGAGTATACTTCTCGCCAAATCGGAGTCTCGCCGATTTCGAAGGATTTCTGGATGAGATCGGCGTCCTGATAGGCAGGAGTCGCTCCGGCCACGTGCTTGTTGCTGGGGACCTTAATGCCAAATCTGTGGCGTGGGGGTGTCCAGCAACAAACCCCAAGGGGCGGGAGCTCGAGGAATGGGCGACGGTGACTGGACTCACGGTCCTTAACCGGGGGTCGATCAACACGTGCGTGCGGCAACAGGGCGGCTCCATTGTGGACGTCACCTTTGCCAATGCCGCCCTGGCGCGCCGTGTACGGGAATGGAGGGTGCTGGTGGACGTGGAAACGCTGTCGGACCACCGGTATGTGAGGTTCGGCATCTCTGCGAGTGCATCTTCCACGAGCGGCCCGAACCGGTCTTCTTTAGGGCATAGTCCTCGTTGGTCACTCTCGCGGATGGACCGGGACTTCCTGGTCGAGGTTGCCCTCGTTGAAGCTTGGTTTTCCGCGCCCCGGGAGGGCAACCTGGGCGGGGTGGATGAGGAAGCGGCGCGTCTTGGCGTGGCCATGTCGCACGTCTGCGATGGGGCCATGCCAAGAGTGCGTTCCATCCCTTCGAGGCGAGCGGTGTATTGGTGGTCCGGAGAGCTCACGTTGCTTCGCAGGTCTTGCGTGGCGGCGAGACGCCAATACACCCGTTGCCGCCGGCGGAGGAGACGGGACCAGACGGAGGAGGAGCGGCTCTACTCCCTCTACAGAGACGCGGTGAGGGTATTGCGCGTAGCCATCGGTGCGGCCAAAGACCTGGCTCACGATGAGATGCTGGCATCGTTGGATGGGGATCCATTTGGAAGGCCGTATAAGGCGGTACGGAAGAAACTTCGATCCTGGGCCCCTCCTATCACGCAGAGTCTCCAGCCTTCGGTAGTGGAGTCGGTGGTAGCATGCCTATTCCCTGACCGGGCCGAAATCGAGGCGCCTCGTATGGCGCCTCCTACTGTGGTGGAAGACCGGAGCCCGAGCGCCCCCCCGGTCTCAGAGGGTGAACTGAGGGCGGCGGTGACGCGGATGCGCATGAAAAACACCGCCCCGGGTCCCGATGGCATCCCTGGCCGCGCGTGGGCTCTTGCCTTGGGGCCGCTGGAGCCGTGGGTCCGGGCCGTATTCTATGCTTGTCTTGAGCGGGGCCAGTTTCCGGGGGAGTGGAAGAAGGGGAGACTGGTCCTGCTCCGGAAGCCCGGTCGCCCGGTCCACGAGCCGTCGGCGTACCGACCGATCGTGTTGCTGGACGAGGTGAGCAAGCTCTTCGAGCGTATCGTCGCTGCTCGCCTCGTTCACCACTTGGAGACAGTGGGGCCGGATCTCAGTGAGAACCAGTACGGTTTCCGCAGGGGCAGGTCCACCGTGGATGCGATAGTGCGGGTGAGGACCCTAGCGGAAAGTGCGGTGTCCCGGGGCGAGGTGTTGGTGGCGGTGTCTCTTGACATAGCAAACGCCTTCAACACCTTGCCCTGGAGTTGCATTCGGGAGGCACTGAGGTACCATGCGGTCCCTCTATACCTCCAGAGGATTGTGGCCGCCTATCTCTCCGAGCGATCGGTCGGGTACCCAATCAGCGAGGGCTGGTCGGGAAGGAGGATGTCATGCGGTGTTCCGCAGGGTTCGGTTCTCGGGCCCCTCCTGTGGAACATCGGGTATGACTGGGTGCTCCGCGGGGCGTTAATGGCGGGAGTCACTGTGACTTGTTACGCCGACGATACCCTCATTACGGCTCACGGTGGCACCTTCCGGGAGGCTAGGTGTAGGGCCACAGCTGGAGTGGCCCATATAGTAGCTAGGATTCGGACCTTGGGCTTGGAGGTAGCCTTGCACAAGTCCGAGGCTGTATGCTTTCATGGGCCTCGGAGAGCACCTCCCGCCCAGTCCGAGTTGGTAGTGGGCGGAGTTTCCATCGGCGTCGAGCGTACGATGAAGTACCTGGGACTCGTCCTCGACAGCCGATGGACGTTTGAGGAGCACTTTCGGCAGCTGGTCCCGAAACTTGTGGGAGCCGCTGGAGCCCTGAGTAGGCTCCTACCAAACCTGGGCGGACCGAGCTCGCGGTGTCGCCGCCTTTACACGGGAGTTGTGCGATCCATGGCGCTCTACGGAGCGCCAGTGTGGTCGGACACTCTGACCGCCCAAACCCGGGCCCTGCTGCGAAGGCCGCAGCGGGTCATGGCGGTCAGAGTGATACGGGGGTATCGCACAATATCGTGCGAGGCAGCTTGTGTGCTGGCGGGGACACCGCCTTGGGATTTGGATGCCGAACTGCTCTCAAGAGCGTATTGGCGGAGGGTGGATGCCCGAATCCGAGGGGAACACCCTACTCCGGCGCAGGATCGCGCGTGGCGGAAGTTGGCGGAGGCTGATCTCGTTGCTTGTTGGCGGGAGCGGCTTCTAGTGCCAACGGCCGGCCACCGCACGATTGAGGCGATTCGGCCTGTCCTTGAGCTCTGGACGGGCCGGAAACATGGTGCTCTCTCTTTCCACCTCGTGCAGATTCTCTCGGGGCACGGTTGCTTCGGGAGATATCTGTGCAGGGTTGCGAGACGAGAGCCCACGGAGGTGTGCCACGAGTGCGGCCATGCGGAAGACTCGGCACAGCACACGCTGGAGTCGTGTGTTGAGTGGTCGACCCAGCGCGCCGCACTCGTGACAGAAGTGGGGCCCGACCTTTCGCTGCCCGCCGTCGTCGCCGCCATGGTGAGCAGCGAAGGGCCTTGGAATGCCGTCGCCTCCTTCGCCGAGGAGGTGATGACGCAGAAGGAGGCGGCGGAGAGGCTACGGGAGGCGGACGTAACCGCAGACCCTCTCCGTCGCCGTAGGACGGGACGCGGACGCAGGCGTCGTGCGCATGACCGCCATCTGCCTCCGTAACGAGAGCTCCGGGCGGCTAATCCATTGTTGGCTACGGGCATCAGTGGATTGGTTGCCCGATCACTATGGCGGTAGAAACGAGCAGTGAGGGCAGAATGTCCAAGGGGGAGGGTCCGCCTTGACGGACGTCGCTGGCTGGGTTGCGGATGATTACGCAAGTGTTCCCGTAACCCAGTCATCAGGCGATGCGCAGGAGCGCCGCTGGGTTTTAGTGGGTATTTTGGAGTGCCAATGAGTCCCACATACCCTCTCGGAAACATCGTAGTTAAACTGCCTTGTTTCCGAGAGGGATGCCTAAAAGCATTTCCCAGCGATAAAAAAAAAAAAAAAAAAAAAAAAAAAAAAAAAAAAAAAAAAAAAAAAAAAAAAAAGGGTTATACATGAATATTCAGGGCACTTAGGTTCTGTTGGGATCGTAAACCTACTTAAAACTAAAAAAAAAGTTGAAAAAAAATTTGATTTTTTTTTTTTCAAAAATGTTATAGTGTTATGTGTAGGTATTTATCTTGAGTTAAATTTAAAAACAATCATTTTTTAATTTCATTTTATCAAAAAAAAAACGTTTTTTTATTTAGTTAGAAACATTTTTTTATTTCATTTTTCTCACAAAAAAAAAAATTAAAAATGTGGTTGAAGATTTGGTGTATTATTTGATGCTAATATTTAAGTATTTTAGGAGTTTACGGTTTGAAGCTAAGTTATAAATATAGATGCTGAAATTATATTTTTTAGAGGCTCACTAGTTGAAGCTGACTTAGTAATTTAGAAGCCAATAACGGTATTAAATAGAAGCTCGTTTAATTACATGCCATTAATTACTAGCGGACGCCCGCGACTTCGTCCGCGTTCTTAAATTGTTGAAATTTTTCCTGAATTTTCTTTGCTATAAACCTCACGGAGGCCGAGACCTTTCCAACGAATGCAAAACCGTGGAAATCGGTTCGTGCGTTCTGGAGTTATAGCGTCAGGAAGGAAAACCCGACTTATTTTTATATAGTAGATAAGGCTATTTGCAATATTATCTATTAGTTCCAGAGACACTGGTATAGCTGCTTAAATAAAAAAAATGACAAAAAAAAAAATAGAGAATAGCTCCACTATGCTGTCGTTACGTGGAGAACAATCAAAATATTGTTTTCAAGTACTAAAGTAACATTTCGGTTAAATTAGATTTAGTTTGAAATAAAAGTAAAGGAAGAGGGCGCAGCGCAATTTTTGCATAATTAAATAGAAATGGAGCAACCTGAAAATCATCGCTGAGCATTGTTGTCAATGCTCAGAAATGCATTTTTGTTGCCTCCTGTTGTTTTTTGTTAGTCTATAATTTAGTTCTTCCACTGTAAATCTAATAATTAGGAAACAATAAGGCTTTTATTTATTTACTAGTTGATGCCCGCGGCTTCGCTCGTGTGGATTTAGTTTTTAAAAATCCCGCGGTATCTCTTGGATTTTTTGGGATAGCCAGTGTTACTCTCCCGGTCCTCAACTGTACCCGTGCAAAAAATCTCGTCGATCCGTTTCTTTGTTGCGGCGTGATTGAAGGACAAACCAACAAACAAACACACTTTCGAAAGATTTATTTAAATAACGTTATGACTGAAAAGGTAACATTTAATTTTTTTTTTTAAATTAACATAACGGTAACAGTTAACTTAACCGGTTAAATATTCCGCTTTCAGTTATAGCTAGTATATGACGGTACTGTATTCTTTTATCTCTAGGCTTCTCTGTCCATGTACTAAATCCCATAGTTATCGGCCTATTACAATTTATTAACCTTGACATTTTTTGTTCTTTCATCTCCACACATATTCGATACAAAGGAAATTCACTGTTTCCTGTTGATGCTTTACAAGATTTATGTCCAGTGGGACCTCTGACTCTGTATCGACAACACATATTTGCTAATTCAAAGTTGTACCTATCTCCTTTTAAAATGGCATTACGACCTGCGCTTTTCTTATGTCTTGTAAGTACCTACTTATCTAAAGTAATATTACTACCCAACTGCGCCAGAATACCCAGAATAGGAACTAATATTTAATTTATTTAAGTTATTTATTTAAGTTATAGAAGCTTTGTGTTAACAGTTTGCATTTTTATTAATAAATAACCCAACTGCTTAACTAAGAACAGTAGTAAAGTGTTTATCATTCTATCATCAAAAATTCATCGTACTATTTTTAAATAGGTATTTTAAAATTATATTTAAGTTTTTACGCACAGGATAGTTTTTTGAGTTGACAAAATTGGGCAAGTATTGAAAAATTAATCATATTAATATATTTTGCGGTTTATTGCAAGTGGACCTAAATAAATTTAAATAGTCAATCAAAAAAATGCTTCATAAATTTAAATGCTTAAATAAATTTCAACATAAAATTAATTAATTTTATTCATTCATTCAATGACAGAAAAAAGATCTAAGTACGTTCAATTAAATTAATTCTAGAATAAAGCATTTATAAAATATAAGGTACTTACTTAAAAATATTGGTATAAAAAGCTTAAAAATATAATTTTATTATTATGAACCAGGTGATTAGATGTCACGAAATGATAGGCAACGGAAAATAATAATATTACTATCAAGAAAATACATAGAAAAAGTAATAGGAAATATCTTCTTAAGTTTTTAAGTATATTAATTAATCTTTATTTTTAAGCTTTTTATACTTATGTATACATATTAAAATATTATTATTTATTTAGTATTAAAATACCATTACTTATTTTTATTATTATTTTACGAAATAATACGTATTGAAGTAAATATTAGTAGACAATGGACCTGTTTCTATTAATAAAGAGATAAGAATAAAAAAGTTTTCTTCAAGTCTATAATAGAAATTATTTTCAAAATTTTAATTATTTCATTTCAGCTTGTTTTAATTTTAAAACATTAATAAATTTTTTCATATAAATACTATATTAGGACCCCGTTCTCCCGTTCGATTTCGAAAAATTGTTTAAAAATTGGTTTAATCTTCTATTTTGCTCATAGTTCATTAGGTTTTGTCACTTTAACGCCTTTTAATAATCAGACGGCAGAGTTGAAAATGTAATGAAATGTAATATAATAAAATAAGATCATTAGTTAACTACAATAATCTATCCACCTTTTATTAGGTTGTAGGTTGAGACACTGTTGCCTAAGATAAGTTCAGAACTCGTCATAAAGGCACCAGAAAATCATCGTTTGTCGCTCTTGTGCTACTTTAAATTTTAGAAATATGCTGAGCTTAATAAGCCTTTTTTTTTTATTCGAAGATAAGATAGCCCTTGACTGTGATCTCACCTGATGGTAAGTGACGATGCAGTCTAAGATGGTAGCGGGCTAACTTGGAAGGGGTATAGCAGTGTAAATTCAACCCATACCCCTTATCGGTTTCTACACGCCATCTCATTCATCATAATTTCTCAGATTATTTCACACATAGTTGTTGGAAGCGTCTGTATAACCTAGCATAAAAATTGTTGACATTGAGTTTAAGCCGAAAGATTCATTATTTCTTTCTACAACATACATTATACATTTTTTTAATCTATCCCCCAAAAAAAATTTTTTTGGGGGTTTTATAGCAGTTGGCATGCCAACCCCATCGAAACGTATAGAAAATACTTAACCTAAATAACAATAAACTTATCCTACTTAATACTAACTTAACTACGAAGACATCCGACAGTCCCTGACGGCAAGCAGCGACGATATCGCACACCCTTCCGGCTAATTTTGATGTGGGGTTTGCCAGATAACTCTAACAAAGTCCCACATCAAACCTGTTCAAGTTAAAACTTACCATCAGTGACTGTCGTTCGACCTTATTTTTAACCGACTTCCAAAAAGGAGGAGGTTATCAATTCGGCCTGTATCTTTTTTTTTGCACTACATCCCCCACTGTGCCACAAACATCACAATTCGGTGTGCTTACTTTTCTCATAAGGTGGGTGAACTTATTCGATGGGTAATGACTAGCGTTGCAGACGTTCCGTATTTCCCGGGACATTCCGTATTTTAGGCATAATTTAAAATGTCCCGGCGAAAGTACAGTTCAAATACGGGACAGGCTATGTCCCGTATTTGAACTGTACTTCGTTTTTCATTATGAAATCGATCCAATTATTATTCACACACGCAATATTCGTAAAAAAGCGAGTTGATGAACGTTTATAATTACGATTGTAATTGTATTGATTTTTGGAGATATGTTAAAACGAATAAAAATATGTTTATACTGACTCGATCCTCGGAAAAATACACTAAATAATTTTGTTTTTTATTTGTCCCGGGTAAAAAACTGAAATCCCGTATTTTTTACCCATTTAACCATTTCTCCCTTATAGGCTGAAAAAAAATCTGGCAACCCTAGTAATGACATTATACATTTATTTACAGTGCTTCGCAGTAGTCCTGCAGGCGCTTCCATCAGACTCTGAGGACCGTTCGAAGCGGGACGTTATGGAGTCTGTGAAAACAGCTTGGTCTGATACTGTGAAAACTGTATCCGATGCGGGGCAATCGGTTGTCGACGCAGTGAAACCTACAGAGAAGAGCTTCGCGGACAAAGTGTCGGATGGGATCAAGAATATAGGAAATTAATATCATTACGATTCATTTATAAATCGATGCTTTCAAAATACTCGCCTTTTGTAATGTTTTGAGCTGAAATTCTTTATAAAATAAAATAACACGTATGTACTCCTATTGCAGAATTGTTTACCTTAATTAAGTTCCCTTGCCGATGATTAAAATTAGTATAATTAGTATAATTTACTTAAAAATAAAAAGACTTATCCTGACTGACTGACTGATCTTGCAATGCACAGTCGAAACTACTTAACTTAGAAACTTGAAATTTTGTTAGCAGATTTTTTATGAGGTAGGCTTTTACTAAGAAAGGATCTTTTGAAACTCCACCCCGAAGAGCGTTAAATAGGTGGTGATAGTCCGACTTTTTCAAGTTATAGCCATAAAACTTGGTACTTGGCCTTTTAATTAAAAATGAATAAGTATGTATTTCATAGTATTTGAAAATTCTACCCAAACGCTGTAAGAAGGGGATGAAACTTTGTTCAAGTTACTTTTGAAATTAAAGCCACAAATATTTTGGATTTAGCTTTAGAAATAAATAAGTAGGTAGGTACGTGTTTCACCGTTTTTGATAATTCTATACCCCCAAAAGGCAAATATTCCTCCCCTATTTATTGATAGGGGAGGAATATTTGTATGAAAGAATATTTGTGCGTGTCATTTTTCAAGTTATATTATGTGGCTTTCGATTAAAAATAAAGAAGAAGTTGTGGCACAGTTTTTGAAAATTCCACCAATTATAGATTGTCCAATTCTTTATTTTCTTTTTGGCAGATCAAGAAATTTTGACTTTAGTGACGCCTTCACACGTTACCGATTCGATTTGAAGTAATAATCGATTTTATTTAAGAAGAACTTTCAATCGATTTAATGAAATATTTTTTAATTTTGATTTAACGTAGGTACTTATATTTTATTATATATTTTTAATCACTTAGATAAATTAATTTGACATATGTTTGTGGTAACAGACAAACAGAAAAAAATAATAAGTTGATTTGGGTTCTTTATCGATAATAATAATAATTAAGGTTTTCTTTCAAAATATGTTTAACTAGCGACCTGCCCCGACTTCGTCTGGGTTGAAATATTAAATATTTGTTTTTACGGGGTTGATCGCACAGAGCTTCTTATAGGAAACGATTGTTAATAAGATCACCACAGGAACCACAGGAATCTTCCGCACCGATACCTGCCACCGTGCCCCGCCGCACCGGCTGGCACCATTTTATTATTTTATCACGCGGAAATATTCATTTTCTGATAACTCCGATATTAATTTAAATTGTATAGTGTATATAAATCAGATCAAGTTATTTATACCTTTGCCTTAATCCTTACCTAAATAAATGATTTCTCAAGCAAGGCAGTTTAAATACCTGTAAATTACTTTTTAGTTTATTAAAATCGGACAATCCATTCGAAACATATTACGAGTTTAATAAAATTGCTCAGTGAAATGTTTTTAAAAATTACGCGTTGATGTCACTTGTCCTGCATTTACTGTACGTTTATGCCAAAATGTTTAAAAAATAAATGTCCAGCCGTGCGAAGCCAGGACGAGCCGCTAGTATTTAATAATTTTACTTGTTTCATTTGTATACCCAATTACGTAGCTATGTATGTGATTATGTGATTTTCCAAGTATATTTGCTCATAACTCTTGATTTAAACTTGGTTTAGACGTTATTAACCATGCGTTTTGAAGTTAACTCACTTCACTAACGCGTGCATAGGGTGGCAGACCCAATTATGGGCACTTTAAGAGTTTATCTTATTTGAAATATGTTTTTTAAGTATATATTTAACCAAATTCTATAAATCACTGTGTTCATAAGGTTACTTGGTTAATAAAATATATAATTAAAGAAGATATTGAAATTTTTTTTGTTTAAATCAACTAGAATTTTAAATAAGATTGAAAAATGACCCAGTCCCCAATTATTCGCACATTTGTTACCAGTTATGGGCACAAAATTATCCAATTATCAACATTCAGATTTTAATAGAGTTTAAGGGAAATATAACGCTAGGCTACCTACGGAAGTCTTTTAGAATATAGATTTTATTACGAAATAATGTACGGAAATTCTTGTAGTAACTGTAGGTGACTTAATTTTTTTATATTTATTATATTTAAAACAAACACCCTTACATATTTAATAAGAAAACGTAAACATAGTCTTTATCAAACGACAGACGTCCACAGCTGGACAAAGGTCTCTTATATGGACTTCCACAGGCCTCGGTCTTACGCTACCCGAATCCAGCGGCTCTCTGCGACTCGTTTGATGTCGTCGGTCCACCTAGCTTCCCGGTACGGGATCGCTACTCCAACACCATGGGATCCCATCGACCATCAGCTCTTCGAACTATATGCCCGCCCATTTCCACTTCAGTTTCGCTTAGCTATGTCCGTGACTTTGATTCTCTTACAGATATCCTCATTTCTGATATGATCTCGCAGGGATACTCCGAGCATAGCTCTCTCCATCGTCCGCTGAATGATTTTTGTTTCGTGATAAATAACTGCCCATAGAACTTCTCAACCTCTCTCCATACCTCAGGTGGAGAAGAAACGTGACAGCCTTCGTCAGTTTTCAGCCGCGTCAGCTGGACATCGCCAGCTGACGCGGCTGAAAACTGTTCAGCCGCATCAGCTGGCTCTGTCCGATAGATAGATCTCTCACGGACACTTTGAAATGGAACTTCTGTTCCACTAGATGTTATCTTTAATACACTTGGTATTCAAGGCCCGCAGATCGCGAGTTCTTTTCTTAGAGATCTGCCTATTAACCTACCAGTAGGCATCCGCGTCTGCTGATGACTGAAGTCTCATCTCTTGTCTGTCTTCCATCAGTTTGAGAGTAAGGTCAGAGAACTTCTTGGTCCTTTTCGTGTGATAGGTCTTAAAGAATTTAGACTCCAGAGTATGGACAGTTTACACACACTTGTTAAGATCGTCTACAGACTCCCAGTCTGCTAGGGAATCGAATCGCTTCGGAGTGTTAATAAACAGGAAAATCTCCAAATTTTGTAACCAGATACTGACACCCCTTGTTTTGCAATGAAATAACGGGAAAGTTTCATTTACTTTTTGAATTAGTAACTAATAATACTTAGAAAATCAATTGAAAACAATTATATTATTAAAACTCAAATAAAACCACAGTTAAATCATTATTAAATAAGTACTGACCCTTAACGTCGATGAGTCAAAATGGCCGAAAAACTTCGGGAACTCCAGAACGATATCTTTCAACTACGATACTGACGTCATTTTAAAACTTTCCCGATTAGAAAGGTTTCGATTGTGAAAAATATGAATTCCCCTAAATATTTTTAATCTGAAAATTTAAAAACCACAATCAGAAACCTATATTTTAATCTTTTTTGCCAAAGTGCGAATAAACTGGTGCAGTGCTAGCTATTGGGTTGGTCACCCTAGTTACATTTTAAGGCAGCCGTCAAAAAAAAAAAAATGAAAAGAAAAATTTCTGTACTCTTGGTTTGAACTTAAATTCCAAGATTTCAACTTAATTCCTTGCAAATATTCAATATTGGAGTCATAGTTACTATTTTTATTTCCTTTTTTTATTAAATTTACAATAACAATACTTACACGAAGTCAAATTATTTTTATCATAATTGTGAATGATTTATCGTCTTTCAAGAACTGTGTTTTAGTCTGTGGTTGTTTGTTATGCACAGGGCACTTCACTAAACGTCAATAAAGTACGACATTATTTTAGTACATTATTCCGAAAACAAAAAAACGGTAATTTATAGGCGTGATCTGCCAAAAAGAAAATAAAGGATTGGACAAACCATAGGTCGGTACACGAGAAAAAAGTCGCGCGAACAAAGGCTTGTAATAATTAATTAATATTACGTATAGAAGTAATTGTAGAGTGCTTAAAGCAATATCAATCCTTTCGCAAACATAATATCTAAGTATTATATTTTATAGCATTAGTAACCGGTTGTGGCGGGCATAAGTTATGGAAATAGCGCTGTGTAAAAACTGGTTTCTAGATGTAATCTGGGTTAGGTTTGGAATAATTGGGCTTTAGAGAAAGAGCAAAGGACAAGCTTATAAGGATTTTAATAAGTAGACATAATAAAATCCTAATTAGCTATTATTTCTAGTAGAAATATTATTTCTAATAGAAATTTTCTACAATCACAAAGCGCTCAAGATATGCCTATCTTGAGCGCTTTGTGATTTTAGAAATTAATAAATCATTATTTCGTTTCAATGAGAACACCGATATCTCTTGATTTCATTGAAAATTATGACGTTGTTAATAAACGACTATTTAATTATATTACTAATTAGTGGCAATTTGCTTACCAATAAAATTTGTTTCAAGAAATTATTTACTTATAAAAAATTAATATTCCTTCAGTATAATAATTGTTATAACCGAACCGCAAGGATTTTTCAATTATTTTGTAAGTAAACATGATAAAAATTTTTCTGTGATCGAAGGATAAAAACAATAAATTATCATGATCACCACTAGAACTAGAACAACGCTAATAAGCGCCCACCATTATTAAGTTCAATACATTTGTAATGTACACAAACATTTTCCACAAGACCATAAAAAGTGGCAACTTTAAAGTAGCTGCTCTGTTTGGCGGCCATTTTGGTTAAATTGCCTTGAAATTGCTTACACAAATGCCCATAGATGCAGCTCCGCGCCTCCCTCTGATATCATTCACAAGCTTTCGTTAGTGAGTATGTTCCTTGCTCACAAGTT
Organism: Hipparchia sbordonii; assembly: GCA_038048805.1. Taxonomy (NCBI): domain Eukaryota; kingdom Metazoa; phylum Arthropoda; class Insecta; order Lepidoptera; family Nymphalidae; genus Hipparchia; species Hipparchia sbordonii. The sequence goes on from CM076113.1 coordinate 5,951,880, forward strand.
TTATGTTGGTACTGTATTTTCATAAAACTGTACGGGACTCGCACTAGAAAGAACTGACATCAGCAAAGACTATGAAATTGGACTTGGACAGCGGAATTGAGCGGAATATCTTAAAATAGTGTTAGTTCCAATCTTGTCCAGAACACCATAACACCTGAACAGACAATAATTTTGGTGGTACAGAAGAAACATTATTACATTTTTGGGTAAAATAAGTGCGAGGCACCAAGCTGTGCCCACATTATATGGACAAATGCAAATCGATGTGCACAGATGTGATTTCAGCCTAAAACTTGCGGAAAGAGTTAATTTTACCGAGCTGGTTCGAATTATGAAGTTTATTACACGGCTTTTATTGCGTTAATCTTTTCTACAGCAATTTTAATGTCAGTGTTGTAACATTTGACGACCTGTTCGATTCTCGGCGGGGGCAATTTGGGAATTTATAATTTCTAAATTGTCCCAGTTCTGGTCTGGTGGGAGGCTTTAGCCGTGGCTAGTTATCAACCTACCGTCAAAGACAGACGCCAAGCGATTTAGCGTTCCGGCACGATGGCGTGTAGAAACCGATTTGGGGTATAAGTTGAATCTAGACCACACCCGTTCCAAATTAGCCCGCTACCATCTTAGACTGCATCGTCACTTACCATCAGGTGAGATCGCAGTCAAGAACTATCTTGTCAACGAATAAAAAAAAATCTATTCTAATGAAAAAACTTTGAAAACTAAAATAATTTATTTCATGTTCAACACGCATAAATAGCAATAACGTATCTAAAACGTAAAGTAGTGACCTAGCTCTATACCTAAAATACCGTTCGAATAGTGTATTGTAATCTAATAACAATGGTTGTGAAACGATTTCAAACGTCACTGTGATATGGGACACTGGCGTCGAGATCAAAACCAACGCATTTGCGTTCCCCATCAGTAGGACTATCACCGATGATCTCTATTAATTTATCAGTCTTAGGCTGTATATTAGCCAAAGTTCCCTCGGGATAATCAGGCCTTTTATCGTAGCTGTAATCCTCTTTATGACGCGACGGCATTATGAAAATTCCCGCTGTAACCTCTTTATACTCTTTATTAGTATTCTTTTCCTCTTGCTCCTGGGCGACTTCGTAATTTCTTCGTCGCAAATCCGATATATTGTACTGATAAGATTCCGATTTGTGACGCTCCTTGCAAAACATGCAAAACGCTATCCAAGCAAGCACAAAAGCCGCCTGCAAAATAAAAATAGAATTTGTAACTGACGGAGAGAATTATAAGAAATATGAAACTAGGTCAATTTCACCAACGTGGAGAAATGTTAAACTGAAGAATAACTTTTGATTGCAGATTTCAATGTAAAAACTGTGAGAACGTCTAATTTACTCTTCAGTTGAACGTTATCCGGCGTTGGTGAACGGATGTTGGTGAAATTGAATGACCCAGATCAAGAAATCTCTTAATCCAAAGATAAAGCCCAGTTCAAGAAGTCCTTAATTCAATTTTTCAAAAACAGAAAAAATTGATTTTAATACTTGAACTAAAATACATTTTTTCTGATTTGGACGTATGGACTCCTTGAACTAGGCCATTATGGACTTAGGGACTTCTTGAACTGGGCCGTTCAATTGGAACTAAGTAGCGTAATCTCTTACCAGGATAAAGGCGCATATGAGTCCAATAATGTACGTGGACATGGTAATAGTCACAACGTTTAAAATTAATGTCGATCTCGCATGTGACACGAGTATCGCTTTCGAGATTGGAACAGTCGCTGGCGCGATCGCTGGCTGGACCGATGTCTCACGTCGTTCCCAATTAAGCCAGTTATTACTCTTTAGTGTGTGATGTCATTGGATTGATTGAAGCAGTTCATTTAGCACAAAGAGTTCTAATATAACTTCGTATAATGTAACTGTATTGGAAATTGGAATTCCCTTATCGCAAGTTGCACGCCTTGAGTTAAGCTATTTACTGACGGAGCGTACCTATTCTATCTTGTGTTATTTCTTGTTAGTCATTTATAATTATTGTTATTAATAAGAAAAATTCATTGAATACTTTATTATTATACTGAGCGATGTCCGCGGATTCACCTATGAAAGTCAAGGATGTAAAAATTGGAATCTAAACAGATTTCTAATCTGGTCGTTGGGGTCCCGAGAACGTTAAAGAACCTTACATAATATAATTAGGAACTGGTACGCTCATAAGGGCCGTTTCAAATCAGCACAAGAATTAGGCTATTGGTTTTTAAGGGCAGCCGGCAGTAAGTAATAACTGTATTTTATGGGACTGCTTACTAGCGTATCTCCTTGTGAGTATTGATACATCAATGACCTGTAGGTCAGTGTAAGCAAAGGACATTTTTCGAGTCAATGCACAGACATCGTGTACTGCACGTATCGTATCAATATGCGTATAGGTACTTCTCGTACGTAATTCAACTCATGTAAGGAAAATACTCGTATTAGCCGATAATATCCCGATAATAGATATAATTTATTGTTGTATATTATCTTTAGTACGAGTTTTCACATCTCGCAAATGTCTATTGATTTCGAGTACCTATACAATGGATGCATGTTCTAAAGTGATTCATTCAGTAGTAGTTACTACCAATTTTTATTTAGCTAAGTTTCAACTAAGGTCGCTGGATGTAGGTACGAGTAGATTTCGTTCTCTCAGCGTGTCCCCTTTCAATTCATCGCCTAATAGGGAATAGGGATATTCTGTGGACAATAATGGAATTACATCCCAGATTCTTCCGCGATTCATAATTTATTTCTTTGCTTTTAGAGTTCAAATCACTTTTTTTATAATTATTATTAAAAAAAACAGTTATCTGAACTCTGTGTATGGTGGACGGTGGTATATGGTGTGTGGTTATATACGACTACAGAATTTTAACTCTTAAGTTTGACGATTTTATTACAATCAAATGTTAGTCTCAGGAACACAAAAGGAACGAAAAGGCCTATTTCATTCTGATCTTCAAGTTCGAAGTAGGTCACCCATCCATTTACGGACTTGGATCAATATTGCTTAACACACTGATGAACTGTTGCATTAGACCACATGACTCTTAAAATTCCCCACAAAATACGAGTACTCCTACTTATACTAAAACAAGTCTACCAAGATCCATTTCATGTTAACGTTATAGTGGTTCGATATTCGATATCTATCAACGTTGTCGAGAAGAAAAGAGTCTTACTAAACCATCAGGTGTTTTCCGTTATTGTTTGCCCTCCATCGTGGTAGGTACACGATACGAACTAAGTATAACTGGCATTCACCATTACCACTCGGCTATTGGTTAGATCGTAATTCTACACACTTGTTAAACTATTAACACATACGTCGCTTCATACCTGTCACATAACATGACATACAAGTTACCTAACATTAGATATTGCGGTTAAATGCTGTTTTGCGTGTTGGTAACACAGACTTCCTGAATATTATATGACAATATTATATTCTTTAAGTGCTTATATTATAGTTCTTGCCATTCACGAGGGCGCGTGAGATTTACTTGTGGTTACGTCGTGTACATGTACATTGCGTAAGTGTCAGGAGCCTAAGTGGAACCGGTCAGACGCGAGCAAGCTCAGACTTATATAGATACGACACTGTATAGCTGGATAAATCTCTTGCACAGACTTCCAAGTTCCACATGCCTTGGTCTTGCGCCGAGTAGTACCTGATGTAATGAAAATTGAAATCGCCGTTTCTTAACAACGTTTTATTTTGTAAGGGTTCGACATCGATGCTTTCATTTAAACGAGAAATTAATAGGTTTGATTATTTTATTATTATATAATATGGATTAATAATGACAAACGCACAATACAGTATCACAATAGATATACACACAAGAGTAGATGCAAGGCAAGACGTTACTCATAGCTCGTAGTATATTATGTATATTTGAAGAAATAGATTAACGTCTATCATAACATAAAAAATTAGATAACTTTTTTAAAATCACTTATCCAATGATCTGATGGTAAGGTTTTAGAGCGATATTATTGCAACTTTAGTTTCTTGCAGGCTGAATGAACTTTTTTTACAATTTGCAACTGCAATAAGCAATTCACACTAGCTTTGAGCATAGTGATCCGGGCAGTAGCCCGGTCCTTCGACTATTAACAATCAGCTAAACGAGAGATTACAACAATAGATTGAATAGACGAACCGGTCGCAACACTTATGTCACACATTATACATTGCAATCTCATTGCATGCAGCGTATATCTGTTACAGCAAGATTACAGCAGAGAAACTATTTTTCATACAATTGTTTTTTTTTATTTTCATTTCTTCAAAAGAAATAAAAATATTTATCGGCTTTTCTATTAAACAAAAACTAACGTTGTCATACATGATCGCTGTAAGTATTTATATAAACTCAGATAACCGCTGTTAGTCTGTCAATGTCGTTAAAAATTACTGGCCTTAGTTGTTGGGAAAGTGTAACAGCCCCAATGTCTCATAATTTACAGTTGCAAAATTTTACACTGGACTAGCGATGAAATGCCAAATTGTTGCATCTATTGCATTAAATTAACTTTGATTATTTATAATTTAGAATTTTACCTCAGCTAAAGTAGTAGGTGTATACTAAATACATATTATTTATTTTACTTTATGTATAGACTAAGATCTGTTTTGTGCTTCTCAGAATAATTATTTATTGTATCTGTGACAAAATTGGAGTATTTTGTATGGGTCTATTTATTTCCGATATTCTTGACTCCGTCTGCTATTTTGTCCACAGTACTCTTCTCCGTGGGTTTAACTGCGTCTACTACAGCATCTGCCGCGTCGGAAGCGCCCTTTGCGGCATCGTTCCCGGCGTTTTTCATGGATTCCAGGACGTCTCGCTTCAAACGGTCCTTAGATTCTGATGGCAGCGCCAGTACTACTACTACGAAGCACTGTAAATATAAAGAGCACACCATATATATAAAGAAAAATATAATGAAAATATTAAATGTTAAGTAAAATAAAAATAAAAATAAGCATATCTATCCAAAGAGGAAATGCAGCCAGCCTTCTGGGGACATTACCATCTGGCATCGATGTGGCCCCTAATATTTAGAGTTTATTTTAATGTTTTATTATAAGATTTTGTTTCTTATTTTAATTGTTTTAATTTAGAATTTAGTTTTATATTTTTGTATGTTAGTTTTAATTTAGAATTAGTATTATATTTAAGTAGTAGTTTTAATTTATTTAAGTTTTATAATATTTCGGTTGTTATTTTAATGTTAATTAAAATTTTTGCATCTAAATACTAAAATTAGATAAATATTATGTTAGGTTAGACCTTAAACCTTACATTGTTTTCTAATGAAATTCAATTTTTAATTCGATTTAAATTCTTATCGAATTTATTATATTTTTAGGCTTTTACAAAAGGATTTTATAATAAGCAATTTAGTATTCTTTTAACGAATTAAAATGGAATTAAACAACTTTCACTGCAAATTCTAACGCCCAATTTAGAGGGCTAGTAGACCCCTAAATTATTCACCTTAATATTTTTAACTCAGTTGAGAGAGTATTATTTAAAAAAAAAAAAAATATTTTAAACTTCGTCAAAATCATCGTCTTTTAGTAATACGTTTTATATTGATATTATCTTTGGACGGTTCCAAGAGTAAATCTAAGAGGAAATTGGAGAAAGCTAACAATTTTTTTAAATGAGATAATAAAATAATTTAGATCAGCTGCAAAACTCAACGTTCAACATAAATAAAAGCTGACTGCAGTTAAATAACACTTTAAAGAGAGAAACAAAAAACTGAATTTAAGTGCATAAATGTAGATCTCCTCTCGTGCGTGAGAAGAAGAGAAAGAATTGCGGATTGGCAGAGATCACACACCCTTGAGAACATTACGGAGAACTCAGGAATACAGGATTTTTCATGATATTTTAATTCACCTTTAAAGCATTAATTAATAGTTAACCTCCGAAAAGTCAAAGATTGGTTGCCAAAGTTGTAACAATTAATTACATACGCACAAATACTATTTTTTTTAAAGAATATTAGGCAACCTGAAGTTGACTAATATCCTCCTATCTCGTCCAAATAAGCGGAAAGCTTGTGTTAGGAGTGGGTACGACAATAGTGCAATGGATGGGATTCGAACCTGCGACCTTACAGTTTTCGGTCCGCACCTTTAACCGTTGGGCTATTGAGGCTATAAACTAATGATGATTTTAGACTGATAAACACATGACTATTTCTTTTCACCACGAAGTCAGCTGATAATAACGACTAGATACTCACAAGACATAAGAAAATAGCTGGTCGGATTGCCATTTTTAAAGTAGATATCACTTTTTAAGGTATATTAGCAAAGGTGTGTTGACAATACAGAGTCAGATCTCCTACTGGATATAATATTTGTAAAGCAGCTACAGGAAATCATGAATTTGCTTCATGCCGAATATGCGTGGTCCGGATGAAATTAGACGAAATTGATAAGGAAACAACCTATGCAGAAAAAAAAGCGGCCAAGTGCGAGTCGGACTCGCCCATGAAGGGTTCCGTAGCAGCAATTGCGGCTTACGATTTATAACGTATTAAAAAAAACTACTTACTAGATCTCGTGAAGACCTTGGTGACCTTGGCCTCCCTGAAGACCTTGGTCTTTTTCAAGGGATTTTTGGCTGTTGATCTCTTCCCGAAATTGGACCTCATCCTTCTGCATCAATAGCTCAGACTGAATTTGTAGTGGCTACTGGCACAGGTCTCTCGCATCAGAAGGTTTTAGGGCCAAAGTCCTACACGCTGCGGCCAAGTGTGGATTGGCAGACTTCACACACCATTTGATAAGATTTTGTCTGGTGCGAGGTTTTCGCCGTGGCTAGTTACCACCCTACCGTCAAAGACGTGCCGACAATCGATTTAGCGTTCCGGCATGATGGCGTGTAGAAACCGAAGGGGTATGGGTTGAATTTCCTCTGCTATACCCCTTCCAAGTTAGCCCTCTACCATCTTAGACTGCATCGTCGCTTATCATCAGGTGAGATATTAGTCAAGGGCTATCTTGTCATCGAATAAAAAAAAAAGACGTGTGGCACTCGGGGACTGCCGCGGTAAAGCTATTGCATAGATGGCGTTGATAAAAAATGCGCCATCTAGCGGCTCACCGTAGAGGAGTCCCGTGTCAGGTTATTTTCGTTACGGAATTTCTAGATTCGGTCTCCATGCTCGCCCGCGATAGAAGCTATGCAAGCTTAAAAGGTTATGGAAAACCAATCCAGGCATGCAGGTTTCCTTACGATGTTCACAGATTTAGCATATAATATTCAATGCTGTAACGTACGTAACTCCAAAAAATCGGAGGTGCGTGCCCTACGTATTATTACTTCTTTGTAATGGTTAGCTAAAATTTTCCTAACGGAATATTCCCAAACAAACACTTCAAATATTCGTGTCGCAAAATAGTGGTGACCTCAGATAGTAATAAGAAGACCGGGGTCAAGTCCGTAGCATCCGCCGTGTAGGCTTAATTGATTGATTGACCATACCATACTTGTGTTGTGAACCACTATGTATGTCTGTGTATAGTATACCTATCTTGTTGGTCTAGTTGTTAGGATGTGATGAAGAGGTCCCGTGTTCGATTCCCGGCTCGGCCAAAATATATATTGGGTTTTCTGTAATTCACAGCAGGTAGGTAGTCCGGAGTTTAGAAATAGACAGTGTGTCATCCCCAAGTCTTAGGGAGTACGTAAAGCCGTCAGTCCTGCACCTGATTGTAACTTGTGTGGACTATGACCACCACGATCTCCGAGAAAAGTTCTACGCTCAGTAGTGAGAAGTTAGAGGCCCGGGGTTCTGATAATAATAATATTACGTCTATGCTGCTTTTATAAGTCTTAGACTTAAGACGCCGTCCTGGGTTCCATTCAGCGGTTCATTACCTATGACAAAAAAAAAGTTGCTTGCTTTTTGTTCGCTTGCTAAGAAATTCTCACTAGCAGACTATCGAGTGAGAAAGTGGTGGTGTATCCATAATACCCTTAAACCATGGAGAGCATACTTTATCCGTGAGAAATAAAACAGCGTGGATTAAAGTTTTTTTTTCCCGCGGAATTCTCTTAATTTTCCGGGATAAAATTTAGCCTATGTATTAATCCTAGATTGACCTATCTTTATTGCAAAATGCATCCGAATTGGTTCATTCGTTGTGGCGTGAAGGAGTAACAAACATCCATCCTCAAAAACTTTTGCATTTATAATATTAGTAGGATTTTCTACATAATTATTGGCTAGACCAATAATTCCGCTTTGTTTTACAATTTCAGATGGGCTCAGATAGGCTATCAAATGTATATATATGATGGACATCAAGTATATTACATGTCTTGGACAGACATGTATTTTAATTAAATACCAATTTGTGTAAAATATGCAAGCGTTTAGGTTTATATTTCATTAGATAAATAAAATACGTTGTTACACTTTACACGATTATATATTCAATAACAGTCAATAAGTAATAACAATTCTGCTAAATATTATTACTGCTACTGTAATTTCGGTGAAGTCTACCATACGGTACCACATCATCACTTCCCATCACATGTAATTGTTCCTCAAGCACATGCCTATGATGTTTTATGTGCCGCCAACACTGGTCTTTTTTTATATTTTTAGCGAGCAAACGGGTCGCCTGATGTTAAGTGATTACCGCCACTCAAGAACATTTGTAGCACCTGAGGCACCACCAATGCGCTGCCAGCTTTTCGGGAATTTGTTGGTCCGCCCCTTGAACAACCCCGTGTTGTAATTTAGTGGTTTCTACTGTAACGTCGTTATGTAAAAGCTTTTTTTTTTTATTTTATTCAGAATAGGCTTGCGCTTGACGACAATCAATACCAAATTGTACTGATGAGGTCTAGGTTGGAGCGCGCTTGCCTAGAAAATGCCTATTCACTCTTGCCTTGAAGGTACTCAAATTATAAGTGGCAGGGAACACGGATGCTGGAAGAGTGTTCCACACCTTAGCGTTTCTTATCAGAAACGTTGAATAGAAGCGTTTCGTTCGAGTAGGTTGAATTTCTACCACATAAGGATGCCAACGCTTACGATTTCTCGCAGTTCTGTGGTGAAAAGGTGAAGGAGGAACTAAGTTGTGAAGTTCCTGGGCGCACTCTCCAAAGTATATCCGATAGAAGACCGATAGACAGGCGACATTGCGTCGGTGCTGTAGACTCAGCACCGACGCAAAAGCTTTGTAAAAAGATCCTACCAACAAAAAATTTGTTTAATTTTCAGCATGAAGGTTAACTTGGATGAAACTGGTACAACACCTAAAGGAATGAAGCGTTACAATTTAAATGTTAAAACAAATTTTTTTTATTTTACACAGCATATACATTATCGGAGGATCTTAAGAATTGCGTGAAGGCTTCTCTAAACTCTCCTTTGGGATCCTCCCTGTTGACGAGCTCAGCCCATAGCTCGGGTAGTTTGGTCTGGAAGGCGTGCGCCACGACGCGTACAAGTTCCTTTTGTTTGGGCGTACATTTGGCGCAATTCGTTCTTAACGCTTCGGGGATGATTTCTGAAAATATACGCCATATATTAAAAAAAATTAGTAGGCCATCCCGCGGGTTAGCCTACCAATTTTTGCGAGCAAACGAAGCCGCGGCTTCGTTTGCTCGCATTAAGGTTTTTTAAATCCCTCTTTGAGTTCCTGGAATGCAATATATATCTGTGCCTTTCATCACGATCAGTGCAGTGGATCCTTTATATCAACAGTTTTTGTTTTTTTTTTACAAAGGAACTCCAAAATAAAATGCATAATAATATGACATGTACATTTGGTGAGGTCAGTCATCTGCGCATAGTGAATAAGATGTGTGTGCAAGCACAGGTGCAGGAAGTTCAGTACGACCGCAGAGAGATCTGGCGTAAAACAATGGCTTACGTGCTCTCCGAGGCACGGGAGTGCCACAACCAGCCACAACGCGTACTTCCTTTATCCTTGCTCCAGTGTAATGGCTCTACTCTCAGTAGAGAATTTGATCTTCTTGTGAATCTTGAACTTTATCTTGACTTATCATTATCCACAAGTGATCTCTATACGTGAAATCTATACTAATATTATAAAGCTGAAGAGTTTGTTTGTTTGTTTGTTTGATTGAACGCACTAATCTCAGGAACTACTGGTTCGAATTGAAAAATTCTTTTTGTGTTGGATAGTCCATTTATCGAGGAAGGCTTTAGGCTATATAACATCACGCTGCGACCAATAAGAGTGATGCATCAGTAAAAAAGCGCGACCATAATAACAGACATTGACGCGGACGAAGTCGCGGGCAACAGCTAGTAGGTAATAATTTTGAATTTGGTAACCTCTATTATTCTCGTGATAGTACGGGCGACCGCAGACTTGCAATTTAAAGATGGCCGACTATCGACCAACTAAATTACATACTTTTACAATTTGCTTGACCCTTTTGACCATCTTAACACACTTTTTTATGTAGAAGCAGTTTGCTTAAAAATATCAGATAGTTCTTGGCGGTTAACCGTCTATAAGTCACTATGCCTATGGATACTCTGCGATTTAGTTGCCCAACTTGAAATTGTAAGTCTGCGGGTACTCTAATTCTTACTTTTAATGTCTGTCGCTTCGGCCGTGCAGGGTCCTTTATCGAGGAAGCAAGCGCCATAGGCCCTGAGCAGACGCACATTTTCCGCAAGCTCGTAGGCGTTGAAATTGTCGTACTCCGGGTCGTAGGTGTGCGAAGGGACGGTCGTCGCCACTGACACCAATGCCGCTAAGACCACTATTGACTGCATACTGTTTTAAAAATACTGCATTGTACCATACATTGTTGAACTGGTTTTTTATCAATTTTAAAACTTATTGTAAGCACAATGTAATGCTATAATATATACCTAATAGCGACAGTTCTCGCAAGGAAAAGGAAGAAGCTAGAGTGACAATTGGCATGTGTTGCACTACTTTTATAAATTTCAATTTTAATATTAAACAAGACAAAATTGAAATGATGTCACTAAAGAATTAAATTGTTAATGTTGAATTGGCGTGGTACGTATTTGCCGCCTAAGCGCTATAGGCGCTTCAACAATTGAATAGGTTAGGTACCTATTTGACTAATTTTTTTATATAAGTACTTGCTTAAAATAAAGATTTTTAATATTAAACCTCAATAGAATTTTTCTTTTTTTAATATCTAACTAGTCTCGAAAATATAGAGCTTTTAAGTTTTCTGTTAGGAAAACAGAGTGCTATTGCAACATGAAGTCACGATTCAATAGGTCTATACAAAATTCCCTTAGAGAAAAGACAGAAACAGACAGATACAGTCGCAGTAATACAGCTTATAACTTATTTGTTTTTTGACCGATTTATTTTCTGTTTTTACGAATGTCTTTATTCTATGTTAGAGTTTCGATTGTAACTAATGAATATTCACAAAAACCCTTGCCCTTATATTATTGTTTAACTTTTTTTTTATTCGATGACAAGATAGCCCTTGACTGCGATCTCACCTGATGGTAAGTGACGATGCAGTCTAAGATGGTAGTGGGCTAACTTGGAAGGGGTATAGCAGTGTAAATTCAACCCATACCCCTAATATCTCTCTACTTTTACTCTATAATTGTTTAACATTAATAAACCCCTAATATCTCTCTACTTCATAATATTTCTGTCGTTGTCTGTCGTCTGTCTGTCTGTCTGTCTTTTCTCTTATGACCTATTTCACCATGTCCAAGTAAGCTATAAAAAATTTAAAATAAAGTATGTAGTGTTTAATTTTATTTTGGTAAATAAACTATTCTTATTCTATTCTAAGAAAAAACAAGTGATAAGATCGACTTAATTATTATGTTATCTATCTATTGACGACCACAAGCTCTTTATATACTTAAAGATATAGTGGTAACGATACCTTGTTTTTTTCACTTACTTTAGTACGAAACACAGGATAAAGAAACTAGCTTTTTCAAACTACGGGTAAATACTTTGGTCGTAACACTCACTTTAAAGAGCTAATTTATCACAAATATAGGTTTAATAACACAAATTAATATAAATACAATCTTTTTTAGCATTAAGCACGTTTATATCACTATATTATTATAGCTGTCAGCAAAAATTACAATGTTAAGATCAAAACACACGTATAGAGTTTGCTGACTCAGCGCAGTTTTTTACATCCGAAACAGTCCATTGAGTTGTCATTTTCCTAGAGTGGCCCAGCGAAAATGACGTGGTTAGTCAGTCGTATATTTTAGTCTGCTTTATTACGGCACGTATACTGATGGTCGATGGGGTCCCAAGACGCTGGAGTGAAAAGTGCAGTGATGGCAGACCCCTTTACTAGGTTGACCGATGACGTCAGACGAGTCCCAGGAAAATGCTGGATACGGGCGCTGCGAGACCAAGACATTAGAGACAAAGGTCTCTTGCATAGGACATGAAGTACTTAGTAGATATTTTTTTTAAATAATAGTAATATTTATTTTCATAATCAAGGTACATTCTTAGATAATTGAAGAATACAACCTAGTATTGCCCAGTGTTTTAATTCAAAGCTTATAACTTTTCTGAAATTAACGATTATTTAACAGACCACAGCTTTTCAAATCAATAACTATTTTATTTATTTTTATTTTTACCCATCTTAATAATTATACTGACTAATGAATAAATAATATTGTTAAATGTATCTTAAGCTCCATGATCATAAGGCTCAATTTTCCTTGTATAATTATTATTTACTAAGTTTCTTTTTTAACTATGACATTTTTTATTAACTTTTATAACTGACATTTTGTATCATATTTCATATATTCATTTTATTGTATAACTAGTAGGATGCGTGGGTGCGCGGCTCGCTAAAGCGAACCGCGGTTTTTCTGTTCACCAAGTAGATCTTTGGGTCTTGATCATCTTTTTAGAAATTTGTATGGCCGCCATTTTGAATCCGCCATTTTGGAATTTTTTCAGCTCTCTGCCAATTGGATGAGGTTTCGAGTGAATTTTGTTTGAACACTCCCCACCTATCTTCGATACCTTGGCCGTGCTCCTCATCCGTCTCCGAAATCCTCAATCATCAACTCTCTCCATATTTTTCCTCCGAATCATCAGAAATTTTGTAAAGGAACCATATGAAAATCTTGCATAGTTCGCAATTCGCCATTATTTTTGTAAAAATCCGCCATCTTGAATTTTTTTCTATTCGTCACGTAGACCATCCGGTCCTGATCATCTTTTTCCAGAAAACCACTCTTCCATCTTTCGTAGTCTCCGAGATAGACACTAACAAAATTTGTATGGCCGCCATCTTGAATGCGCCATTGTGAATTTTTTTTTGGCTCTCTGCCAATTGGATGAGGTTTCGAGTGACATTTGCTTGAACACTCCCCACCTATCTTCGATACCCTGGCCGTGCTCCTCACTCGTCTCCGAAATCCTCAACTATCAGCTCTCTCCATATTTTTCCTCCAAATGAATTTTTGTCCTCTATACGAAACTATCAGAAATTTTGAAAAGGAACCTATTAAAGTCTTGCATATATTTTGTATGGAAAAAAATAAATTCCGCCATCTTGAATTTTTTTTCTATTCATCAAGTAGACCTTCGAGTCCTGATCATCTTTTTCCAAGAAACCACTCTTCCATCTCTTATAGTCTCCGAGATAGACACCGGCGAAATTTGTATGGCCGCCATCTTGAATCCGCCATTTTGGAGTTTTTTTTCGACTCTCTGCCAATTGGATGAGGTTTCGAGTGACATTTGGTTGAACACCCCCCACCTATCTTCGATACCCTGGCCGGTGCTCCTCACCCGTCTCCGAACTCCTCAATCATCAGCTCTCTCCATATTTTTGTTCCGAATGAATTTTTCTCCTCTATACGAAACCGTAAGTGAAAAAAAAAAATTTCCATACAAAATTTTACAGGAGAGGTGATCAATGAGTCAGTGAATCAGTGAGTCAGTGAGTCAGTCAGTCAATCAGTGAATCAGCACGAGCAGCTATATATATATTAATATTCACACACCAGTACTGGTAAAATGTATTAGGCTCGTTTTTCTTATATTACATCATATTGTACCTGCATTTTGGTGAATAAATGATCTATCTATCTATCTATCTATCTATCTGAATTTTAGTTATTAAGTAGTTATCAGGAATACTGCATGCCTGTTTTCTCCATTATATTTTCAAACGCAGGTATTTGAAATCAGTAAATTCGCACTTGGCCAGCAACTGTGGCCTAAACCCTTCTCATTCTGAAAAGACCCGTGCCCAATATTGGACCAGAGATGGGTAGAGATAATTTTAACAAAATAATAAATAGTTAGATACGGCTGTTTATGAAAGCTGTATCGAAGTATTTGCTGTCGGGGTTAAACAACTTGTTTGCCTCTTCTATAGACATCCCTTTCTGATATGCATCGATCCATGATGCCATCCTAAACTTTTGCTCAAAGTTGCATTTTGAGCAAGCTCCCTCCACAGCTTCAAATAGATCTGCAAAGAGAAAATTCACGTTTAGCCAGGCTTCAACTTGTCAGAAATGTTTGCCAGAAAAAATTCTGGCAGTGGCACGCTCTAGAGGGTGACTACTCTGTACGTTTTCTGTTTAGGTATACATTTTATCAGAATATTGCCGGAGAGAATGTCGCTTTTTAATGCTCGCCGGATGCATGAGACAAAAAATATTCTGGCTGAGAATTTTGATAGCATGGCGTAATGATGCACGAGATAAATAATAGATAGAAGGAAAATGCTTGCCCATTTAACAAGTAAAATAGAAAAACTACTTAGTAGGCACTTAATTTCACATTTGAATCATTTGATTTCTACGAGGGCGCGTGGGTCATGGTTGTGTGTGTGTCGTATCTATATAAGTGAAGTGGGAGCGAGCAGGCGCGAGCAAGCTTTCGCTACCTATGCTCCCGACAGGCACGCACACTTAGGTACGTAATGTGCATGTACACGACGTAACCACAAGTAAAGCTCACGCGCCTTCGTGAATTGCAAGAACTATAACGAATCTCTTGAAAATGAATTAAGGTACTCACTGCTTGTACTTATTAAATTATTAGAGCATTTTTCACTTTCCCGGCCCCGGCACTCAAAAAGACTTTGAAGTGTAGGCGAGTTTGCAATACTGCGATCCAGAGTTTCGGCTGACACGAAGACGAAGTAAACGAGAAACACAAATGCTTTCATTTTTAGCAACGGCATTGCGTCATTACGTAGCTACCTGAAAAATAATTAAATTTAAAATAACACCACATTGTACTGCGAAAATAAAAAAGAAGTTAAAAATTTAAATTACACCCGATATAATCTGCTTCGTTATCAGACCTTGATCTGGTACCCTTCTACCAACTGTACCTGTTGAGATATCAAACTCTGCGATAACAACTTTTCAGACAGAATTTCATGAAGGATCTTTAAGTGCTTGTTCAAGTAGAAAGAAGGCAAACTGACATCTTTGAAACTGTGGAACCAACTTCCTGATACGGTGTTCCCACTAAATTACAACATGGGGTTATTCAAGGGGCGGACCAACAAATTCCTAAAAAGCCGCAACACATTGGTGGTGCCTCAGGTGCGACAATGGGCGGCGGTAATCACTTAACATCAGGTGACCTGCCTGCCCCTTTTGCTCGCTAAAAATATAAAAAAAGCGTTCATCGGTAGATCCGCGCGGGTAACCGGTACCAAAACTACATATTTCTGCCGAACCAGCGCCGAAAAGTAGCAAGACATTTTAAAGGCGCCTTTAAAATCGGCGCTGGTTGTCTTCTACTTGAACCCGATCCTACAAAGCCATCCATCCATTGGGATGGATGGCTTTGTAGGATGAAAATGCTAGTTAGCTTATTGAAGCTAACTAGAATTTTTATAATCCGCATAATTGCGTATGTCTCACTCCCAATTACAGTGGAACCACCTACCTTCATTACGTTTTCGAGGTTCTAATGAATGAGTCAGTTGTATTTCGCTTTTATATAATAATTATGAATTATGATATAATTGATAGAACACGATAATGCTAATTACACGATCAGAAATTAATGTGAACAATAATTTTCGATATCAAAACTAATCTTAGGTATAGGAAAGATGAAGTCACAGACTTAAGTCATGTAACTCAATTTTATTTTGTCACAAATATTTTGTGAAATATGACCTAAAATAAAATTGAATTCCAAAACTTTATTAACAAAAGATTTTTTGATATTTAGAAAGAGGATGTTATTTTTTTTTGAAATAAATACTTATTAATTTTTTGCTGTTGTTTACATTATTTTATAGAGGAATAGTTTAAGAATCAATCAGTGTTCAATTAGTGGTAATTCAACCGATAAATCTCAAGATATATTTGTTTTTGATTTATGATGTAAAAATTTTTATTCGTTTATGATTGACGTTATGATCGTTTTTATTATATAAGGTATAGGTATGTATTTAACCACTTATCTAAAAGAGACCACTTAACACCCATTAAGCAGTACCTACCTGTCATTATTAGCCGTTCAATAATGATATTTAATTATATTTATGGAAATGGAACAAACAATATTTTATACATATGTAGATAATAATGTAACAACACCCATTACTCCCATTAGTCCGTATTGTTTTGAAAGTGACCAGGGGGCATCGAACAATAACGCTCAGAAGCGCAATAGTCGACCCGGTGATATAAGCCATTTTTTTTATAGATGCCCCCCCGGTCAAAGTGGAGATGGATAGGGTGTGCATTGGGGTACAATAAAGAAAATTACCTTTCATTCATTTCCTTCAGACTCAGAATTTATTTATTGCATTATACACATTACTTGAAAGATGGTACAATAAATTCTTAATGACTAGTGTATTACCAATATAATCAGTTTCAATATTACAGGCAAACTTTATACTACTATATAGATATTATCATTATCATTTTATATAAACTTAAGCCTTAGAAATAAAAGAAATTCCTTCATTTCATTCATTTCATATATTTCATTCTTTTCATTTATTTCATTCATTCGTTCAAGAAGACTCATTCTCGATTCTTCGACGAGTTCTCGATTCCCCTAATCTAAGGCTAAGCTATAAGATCGCACTCTCACTTTGTTTAAGCTTAAGACAGAGTTAACACGAGATAGATTTAACGTCGTCATCATGATCATCAACACCTCATGAACAGCTCACTACGGAGCACAGATCTTCTCTCAAAGAGGTGCCATAGTTAACCACGTTATTAGTCTAATGCAAATTGGCAGAATTCACACACCTTTGTTAGATGCACCTTGAGAAGCCCAGGTTAAAGACGTCCCTGGCGCAGTGGTGAGCGCTGTGGTCTTATAAATGAGAGGTCGCGAGTTCGATTCCCGGCCGGGCAATTTGGGAATTTATAATTTCTAAATTGTCTCTGGTCTGATCCGGTGGGAGGCTTTGGCCGTGGCTAGTTACCACCTTACCTTCAAAGACGTGCCGCCAAGCCATTTAGTGTTCCGACACGATGATGTGTAGAAACCGATTCGGGTTGTAATGTATTGTATTTTATTGTATTGTTTATTTCTTCGATTCTGACTTACAAAAGCGCTTACGAATGTCAACAATGTTACATCAAATAAGTACAAAATACTTAATAAAAATAAATAAATTAAATGTCAAAAGAAAAAATTATGTAAGTACTACTTATGTCAAGGGCACAGGTCAAGGGTAAAAATATAATAATATTGTGATGTCATTAAACATAACAAATATGATTAAAAAAGAAATAGGTAGGTACTTAATTTTTATGTCAAAAAAAAAAGAAAACAAAGAAAAGCTATATACAATAGCACATAATTAAATTTTTTTCCTAACCTCACAATGGCTTGAGCAAACTTAGATTTTCCAGGCGTTTTTATCTTCTACTAGCTTTTGCCCCCGCGACTTCGTCCGCGTGGAATTAGATTTTGGGGTGGAATTTTCAAAAACTATGACACACGTACTTCTTTATTTTTAACTGAAAGCTCAAATACCAACTTTGATGGAAACAGCTTGAAAAATGACGGACTTTCATATAAACTTCCATCCCCTATTTAAACCCCTTAGGGGTGGAATTTCCAATAATCCTTTCTTAGTGTGCGCCTACGTCATAAAAGGAACCAACTGTAAAAATTTCAAGTTTCTAACTTCAGTAGTTTAGGCTGTGCGTTGATATCTCAGTCAGTCAGTCAGTCAGTCAGTCAGTCAAGACTTTGAATTTTATATATATAGATGTAATCATTTATTTTATAATATGCCTTTTTTATTAGAATATATTTTATTTTTTTGCTTTAAATTGCATGTCAGAAAGATTTGTAATGTCCTTTGGAATTTTATGTTTTATGCTGTGCGTTGAATGTACACTTCCATACCCCTTGCAAGTTAGCCCGCTACCATCTTAGACTGCATCGTCGCTTACCATCAGGTGAGATCGCAGTCAAGGGCTATCTTGTCTTCCAATAAAAAAAAGGTTTCACCACGAGGTTTTCTTTCAACGCTAAGGCAAATGATATTAATTGCTAAAAACTCACTTTATAGTATCAGCAATGCCCAGGATCAAACCCGCGACCCTGAATAGGAGAGCCTTAACCACTGCGCTATCACCGCGTATAGATAGGCATAGATAAATTTAACTTTTTATAATTCTTACCACGTATCTACCCATTTTGTATTCATTTGCGATACGTTTTATTTTAAAATCCACTATTTTAATCCAAATTCTTTTTGTTCATGCTATTCTGCATATTAAACACGATACATTAATAAATCTTTTATAAATTCAGATCATGCCCATGATACTTGTGGTATCTAGTACAAAAAAAATTGTTATGCCTTTGAAACTCCATTTTGCACCACTGTGATAATTTTAAAATCCAAACATCCAATGTGCAGATAATAAATTAGTACATCAGAAAAACTAAATAATTATTTATGTAGTTTTTCTGATGTACTAATTTATTCTACACGATTTTGGAGGCCAAAAGGTGACAGGCGCACAATCACAGATACAGTAGGTACTATCACTTTCATGCGGTCGATAAATCTTCTGTATCATGAAATAAAGTCTAATAGTTCTTTCAATTCACGAGGGCGCGTGAGCTTTACGTGTGGTTGCGCCGTGTACATACACATTGCGTAAGTGTGTGTGCCTGTGAGGAACCTAAGTGGGAGCGGGTCAGGCGCGAGCAAGCTCTCGCTCCCACTTATATAGATACGACACACAACCATAAGCCACACGAACCTTTGCTCATCTGTTTCATTGTTCATGTTCGTTTTGGTTTTATTTAAGCAAGTTAGGATTTCTTTTGTTATAAAATTGTACACTTTGGAAATTGAAATTTATGTCAACTGGTACTTCATTCTCATTTTTTTATAATTTATTCTAAGTTAGTTTTACCTTTTATGTTTCTACTTTCTATTTAATGAGGTGTACAATAAAGTTTATTCATTTACTTCAAGCTAGTTTTAAAAAGTAGATTTTTTGTCGGTAAATGTATTCGTACACTAGCTTTAACCCGCGGCTTCGCTCACGTTAGGTTCGATTTTTTAACCCCCTATTTAACCCTCTTGGGGTTGAAAATTTCCAAAATCCTTTCTTAGCGGATGTCTACGTCCTAACAGCTACCTGTATGCCAAATTTCAGCTCGATCGGTGCAGTGGTTAGAGCTGTGAGTTGATAGATCAGTCAGTAAATCAGTCAGTCAGTCAGTCAGTCAGTCACCTTTGCCTTTTATATATTTAGATGAAGAGTTATGTGGTTTTGAGTAGTATACAAAAGATTGCCTACTTCTTAAACAATTTTTATTAAGTAAATTTTATTATATCAAAGGTAACAATAAAGCCGAGTGATTTATAAAAAAAACGTTACTTTAGTAATTGATTAATTGTTTCAAATAAAATATTTAGTACAATTTTCTTTATGATCGCTTGCGATCCCGCAAGTCCCGCGGACCCGCGGGTTTAATGATCTCAATCCCACTGGTCCACGGGGTTAAGGTTTCAGTGCGGGATTGAATTATAGTCGTAATTTATAAAAGTGGTAGCACTCGTAATGTACCTAACACGAACAAATATCAGATTTGTCGGTCTACTAGTACCGGAAAAATAGTAGCTAAACGTAATTCTTGGGTGCTAACTAGCCGCTGTTGATGTTGATGACATAGATTAATATGTATTTTAAAATTAACTTAATTCAAGTTTATAATCGTTTACTATAAATATCTGGACAGCTTGGAGTATTTCTATTTGCCATTTTTTTTTTCTCGTAACAACGAGTTCAGGCAAGTTATTTTTGAATTTAAAATAAAAATTTAAGTAGGATAAGTTAATTGTATCTTTTATACGTTTGGATGGGGTTGGCGTGCCTGCGGGTAAAAAACCCCCAAAAAAAAAATAGATTAAAAAAAAATGGTTATGGGCAAATATTTTTTGGCAATCATCATTAGAAACCCGCAGCAAAGAAGGATAATTAATAGACCATAGCCCTTTACGCTGACACAATGCACATTGGCAGACCTCACACAACTTTTGAGAATATTATGGAGATTATATCGTACTTCCCGAACGAATGAACCGATTTTGATATTGTTTTTTTGTTTGAAAGCTGAAGTGAAGTGTTCTTACTTTCTTAGCTATGTTTATGAAAATCGGTCCAAGATGGCCGCCGCCACAAAATGGCGGATTACATATTTTTATTTTAAAGATTACTGACTATTAGGATGTTGTGACATGTCCGGAGTGGTTTAAATTTTAAATTTACACTTGTGTTATGTTTACTCCGGATCAAATCTTAGAATGAAGATCTTAATGCTGTTCCCGCTTGTCGCCTTAGCGGTGACTGAAGACTTCTACCCTATGAGCAGCGACAGTTTGGACGTGGGAGAGTTACTCGCCGACCGCGACAAGACGAAGCATTTCCTGGACTGCTTCATGGATAGAGGACCTTGCTCAGAGCTGGCTGAGAGACACAAAAGTACGTATTAGTCGTAAAAAAACCTATTCGGGGGGTCACAGGTTCAATTCCAATACAATTATGTGCGTTTGAGCAATTAAATATCACATTAACGGAGAAGCAAAAAATATTGCATAATGTTATACCTATCTCGAAGTTAGTTCAATTTGAATTTGAATAATAACTTTTTAACCAAAAATTAAATCTAGGATAAAAACAACTAAAAAGAGAAAAATACCTAAGTCTTAATAACTAAGCTCTTAAACTAATTAAGTGACTAATTTTGAGTTGACAAACTTTTTAGAAAGGTTAAGGTTTATATAATTTGTCCGACAAAAAAATATAGCGAATTTAGGTTTAATTTTTAACAAATTTACCTACATTTATTTTCAATGTGATGCATATTACAGGGCCAAAATTTTTAAATAAAAATTCCTATACATATTACTAAGAGATACAACCATTAAAAAAATATATCTTACGAGTTATTAGAATACACGATAAATTGGGCGCTTACTACACTCCTATTCGGCGCAATACGCTAGCCTCTGTCGCGCTTCACACAAAGTTTAGGGTATGTTTTATTTCATCGCTTAGTCACGATCGCGTGGGTGAAATCTGATGTTTTTCTGGCATTCTGCGCAGTATTAGTTGAGATTGCTTTTGATCCCTACCGGCCATGCAATTTTCGATATGCACCTATTTATTGGAAAATTTCTTTCAACTTTAGATAAACTTTTTTATATTTGATCATGAAAAGACTGCGATCGCACCTAATGAGAAGTGTCGATGGTAACGGGTTAACTTGGAAGGGATGTGGTAGTTTTTAATTTTATTAAACGATACTCCTAATCGGCTTCAACACACCATTATGCTGGAACTCGCTTAGCGTGCCGTCTATAAAAACTACAGAAAAAGTATAAAAACTAAACTATAAATCTAAATATAGTAAAAGGAAAATGTGAATGACTCAATTAAATCTGCTCTCATGGAAAAAACATATTATACAATTGAAGAATATATAAATGCGAGGATAGAATTCGCTCCAGTGATTCATGAGACAGTAATAACTATCCCGTGTAACATAATTCTATTGTATTCTGTTCTACAGTGTTTCCACTTTATTTGTGTCTCAGACATGTCTTAAAATGAGTATTTTAATATTAGTATTTAATTCGATGCCTTAACATGGGTCGCCTAAGTGTGTCATGCTCGCTTTAAACATTTCTGTGGTGGTGTCGTGTGGTGCGGGTTGTTATGTTCCCTCAAATATAGTTGAGGGAACATAACAACCCGCTTTGTGTCTACCCATCTTAACATGTGTTAGGTTGTGGTAGGTGTGCATTTTGAAACTTCTTTGTGGAAACACTGTGTGCATAGCATAGTTTTGTTACCTATTGTA
Organism: Hipparchia sbordonii; assembly: GCA_038048805.1. Lineage (NCBI taxonomy): Eukaryota > Metazoa > Arthropoda > Insecta > Lepidoptera > Nymphalidae > Hipparchia > Hipparchia sbordonii. Next base: position 5,974,281 of record CM076113.1, read on the forward strand.
AAAAAAAAATTTTTTTGAAAAGAGCAACTGCTGAGTTTTTTTGCCGGCTCTTCTCAGCAGAATCTGCATTCCGAACCGGTGGTAGATTTATGACGTGTCATAAGAGCTACAAGTTGGCCTACATGAAATAAATTTTGATTTGATTTGATTTGACTCTATTAACGCACAACTCAAAACACTGGATGGATCGGGCTGGGAATACAGATAGATATTATGACGCATCGGTTAAGAAAGGATTTTTGAAAATTCCACCCCTAAGGAGGTGGAACGTGAGGCTAAATCAGGAAAAATTGATACAAAGCAACAGGATATGCTGATGAAAATATTGTGCCATTTTTTTCAGTACTTATACCTGAAGTTGTTGAACAAGCTTGCAGAAAATGTAATGACTACCAGAAGCACAGTACCTGGCAGTTCATCAAGGGGTTAAAGGTCACATTTCCTGATGAATATCGAAACTTCAGACAGAAATACGACCCCGAAGACAAATACTTCGAGGCTTTGGAGAAGGAGATATCGCAATATTAATTCAGACAAAATATGGAATGAAAGATAAAGATAAAATAAAGATTCAATAAATGGTTTTAATACCTACAACAAAATTGATTTTTTGTGTACTCCCTCTTCTGAAAAAAATCCCCAAAGATGTTTGTCATAATTTCTAATTTCACCTATTTTTGTCATAAGGGCACAAGCTTTTTAATTAGTTCTTACACATAAGTAAATAATTTTTTCCCGAAATTCAACTAAATCTGCGCGAATGTGCCTGCTCCGTTGAGTCAAGATTTTGAATCCAAATATCAAGATTAGGTAAGAAAAAAATGAAAACAAAAATTTCATTTTTTTTAAATAGTTTCTGTACTATTACAGTTAGAATCATAAATGCATATGTAGAACCGACATATATGAAGGAACTATTAGTTTTCAAAAAAAAAAATGATTAACTATAGATATTTAACATTTATTGAAATCGTGAAAAAAAAAAACAAAAATCATATCTCTGGATCTAAGGACATTTGAATTTCAAATGTTCTACTCATGCATTTGAAATCTTTTTCTGTATCGATTAGAGTAATAAAAAGGGGGTGACCGTTTTTCAAGTCATATTTCACTATAGTACACTGTAGTGCATCGTCGTAACTTATAAAAGCGGTAGTAATGTACCTAACAAGCCTCAATAGCCCAACGGTTAAAAGTTTGGACTGAAAACTGTAAGGTCGCAGGTTCGAATCCAACCCGTTGCACTATTGTCGTACCCACTCCTAACACAAGCTTTCCGCTTATTTTGGAGTGGATAGGACTTTAAGGTGTAGGGGATAGGGATTTTAAAAAAAAAAACAGGAATAAAGGAATAAATATCAGGTGTGTCAGTCTACCTAATACCGGATAAATAATAGGTAAAAAATAAGACTTAGATGCTAACTAGTCTCTATTGATGACACTGCATAATATGTGTTTTACAATTAACTTACTTCATGCAATTTATAATAATAGTTTACTATAAATATCTGGACAGCTTAGAGTGTTTCTAGTTGTCAATTTGTTTTCTCGTAACAACGAGCTCAGGTAAGTTATTTTTTAATTTAAAATAAACTGGTTGTGAGCAAGGTAGGGTGGTAACTACTAACTAGATACTGCCAAAGCCTCCCACTAGGCAAGACCAGAGAAAATTTAGAAATTAGGAATTCCCAAATTGCTCCCGCCGGGAATCGAACCCGAGACCCCTCAGTTATAAGACTACAGCGCTGACCACTGCGCCAGGGAGGTCATCAATCCCTAACTTTTATTATCTTATGGTATTTTGGATTATTTGGCTTTTCAAACTTGGGTGTATGTAGCAATTTTACATTTCTTGTGTCTGAGTTTAGGCTGAATTTCTTCTTAATCTATTTTTTATGTAACTTTTGGAAACTGTGTGTTTATTTGTAAGTGGTTAATAGATATATTGGACAACTAGCTGATGCCCGCGACTTCGTCTGCGTGGATTTAGTTTTTAAAATCCCGCGGGAGCTCTTTGTTTTTCCTAACTAAGCCTAAAAGTAGCCTATGTCACTCTCCAGGTCCTCAATTATACCCATCCAAAAATCACGTCAGTCATTTGTATCGTTGCTGCGTAATTGAAGGACAAACCAACAAACAAACACACTGTCGAATTTAAAATATTAGTAACTAGACGATGCCCGCCATTTCGTCCGCGTGTACAAGGTTTTTCAATTCCCATGGGAACTCTGTAATTTTCCGGGATAAAATGTAGCCTATGTCCAATTTTCAGACAAATTGGTTCATTCGTTGTGGCGTGAAGGAGTAACAAACATACACACACACACGCACACACATACACATACAAACTTTCGCCTTTATAATATTAAGTGTGATGTGCCATCAGAAGGCGAGCGTCGCACATCGGTTTCATCGTTTCTACTTATATTAAGCCCGCCCGACTTCAACAAACGTGTACAAACTAAAATTATTTTTATACTTTGTAGTAGCGTAAGAAGTCGGTTTTTTGAAAAGAATTTTTATTTTAAGCTTTTTAGTGTAGCTTATCCCTACTCTCTTTGTAGATGTATAATTAATTAATAATGTAGTTTATAGTTGGTACCTACGGTACTTATTAACAGACCACAATTCCTAAATCCCCGCACTTTAGGTGGGCACTGGGCAGTATCAGGATTGAGGAGCCCGGACCTAGAGCTCCATGATGTAGTCTATGCTTGGTGCCAACAATATCAATTTCTAAATCCTCACAGTTTAGGTAGGCACTATCCTGTAGCATCAGGATTGAGGAGCCAGAACCTAGAGCTCCATGATGTAGTCTATGCTTGATACCCACAATAACAATTCATAATCAAAAGTACCTAAATCCTTACAGTTTAGGCGGGCCGTATCCTGCAGCATCAGGATTGAGCAGCTAGGACCTAATTCAAATTCAAATTCAAAATTTATTTATTTCATGTAGGCTACCTTGTAGCACTTATGACACGTCATAAATCTATCACCTAGAACTTTATGATGTAGTTTATGCTATACTTACAATATTAATTCGCAAGCGACAGTTCTTAAATCCTCACAGTACCCTGCAGCATCAATCAGGATTGATGAGTAGAACCTGGAGCTCTATGATCTAGTACATATTATATGCTTAGGCCAAGCATACCAATTCGTAGTCGACAGTTCCTAAATCCTCATAATTTTGAGGGAAAGTACATATGCATCATCAGGCTTGAGGAGTTGAAGGTAAAAAAAATTGTGGCACCACCCCGCAAGCTTCTTCTGTCGATTATAAACAAATCAGGTGAATGGGTCCAGAAATCCTAAAAAAAAAAGATACCGGCCGAATTGATAACCTCCTCCTTTTTGGAAGTCGGTTAAAAATAGGGCTATCCACTATGGCTATACGATAGTGTACTGATTGTACTATGCCAACCTAAGAAGATTAAAAGTTTCACGCAAATCGGTTAAGAAATCACGGAGATATTGATATAAGTAGCATATACGTTGCCCGATAATATCAGCTATCTACCAGTGAAAGTCCTGTCAAAATCGGTACAGCCGTTCCCGAGATAAGCGATAACAAACAGACAGACAGACAAAAATTTTAAAAATTGTTTTCTTGGGATAAGTACCGTATTTACTTTCGTATGCAGTTAGTAAAAAGCTGTTTTTTTTTTTTTATATTACAAACAGACACTTCAATTTTATTAATTTGTATAGATAGAAGATTTGATCTTAGAAAGTCTTGCATTATATTATGGACGAGTATGAATTAGTGCAAAAGGTTTACCCATAAAATATTAACGTAAAATTCTTTTTACAAAACCGACTTCGAACGCCACAAATAGGTATATTATCAATTGTGCCTATTTTGAAGAGTTCCAAAGAACATGTAGTGTTGTAAATTTTTAATTTACCCTTGTGTGTATAGGAAGATAATATTATCATTACCTTGGTCGCTGTGCGCAAAGCAAAAATTTATTAAATTATTTTTTTACAAAAATTTTAAATCTTTTATCATCATTATTATTCTCATACTTAATTAAAGATTTTTACCTACATATATAAAGGTTTCATACTTTAGTCTTAAGCACAGTTAAAAGATACAATGATGTAAGTACGCACGATAATCAACACAGTAAAAATAAAATATTAATGTATTATTATTTTAAAAAAAATTACGCGAATCCGTCCAGAAATCCCGAAAATTTCAACTGCCTGCTGATAAACTTTTTCACAATATGGCGTCTGGTGGTCGCCATATTGAATTTTGATTACTTTCATGTCTTCAGTGACACTCCCAAGATTAAAACAAATCGATTGACGTAAGAATCATCAAATCCAGCCCACGCGTTGGTTCTTCAGAGCGCCACATACATACATAGACTGATAAACACATTACCCTCCTTTGCATCCTGCAGTCGGGTAAAAACTCATAATTTTGTAATGTTTACTCCAGTTCGAATCTTAGAATGAAGATCCTTATGCTGTTCGCGCTCGTCGCCTTAGCGGTGGCTGAAGAGTATTACAAAACTGGCGACGACCACCTTGATGTGGAAGCCTTACTCGCCGACCGCGCCAAGACGAAGCAGTTCCTGGACTGTTACATGGACGTAGGACCTTGTTCAGAGCTGGCTATGAGCTACAAAAGTAAGTATTATTTGTTTATTTTTTCACACAGTATAGGCCCTATCACACTTGATAGAAAATGCTGAAGTGGTCTAAGGTGTAACGTGTTTACCTAGAAGTTGCTTATTCACTCTTGTTTTAAAGATACCCAAATTGTACGTGTTATCACATGATCTTTGAAGAGCGTTCCAGACCCTAGCCGTGCGAATCAGGTAGTGAGCGCTTATTAGTTACTAGCTGTGCCCGCGACTTCGTTCGCGTGGAATAGTGACTTTTCGGGGCGCGGCTCTCAGCGCGCTTTATATAGCCACGGACGCTCAGGCGCGAGGCGTGTAGTACGTACTCTGTACGTTAAAAATGTTCGCCGTGATTCTTTAAATTGACATAACTTTTTTATTTATGAACCGATTGACATGAAATAAACACTAAATGTTAAGTGAAGCTTACTACAATATATTAGTGAAAACCGTATCTAAATCGAATAAGCCGTTTCTGATATTAGCGTGCACAAACACACAGATAAACAGACAAACAGACAAAAAAAAATTAATTACAATTTCGGGTTCGGCATCGATATAATAACAACCCCTGCTACTTTTTTTTTATATATTTCCATTGTACAGACACCACTTTTCTACAATTTTATTATATGTATAGATTTGTATAAATAAATAAATAAATAAATAAACAGCGATAGCCTATAGTGGTTGGAACTGCAGCTTCCTATGCGGGAGGTCGCAGGTTCAATACCGGGCATGCATCTCTGACTTTTCGAAATTAAAGTGCGTTTAAGCAATAAAATTAAATTAAAAATGTAGGTCGGTTCAAATCTTCCCAATAATGGGTCCCGACTTACACTTGTCTCTAACAGAATTCTAGATTACTGAACTTGTTTTTTCCTTTTCAGTTTTTATAAGCGCAGTCGGGTTTTTAATTTTATATTTTACAGAATAATCCGATTTTGATAATACTTTTTTTATTAGATGTACCTCGAAGTTGGTCCCATTTAATTTAAAAAATAAATTCCTCCACTAATTATGCTCAACCTGTACTAGGTTATCAAATTTCTTTATTAAAAAAACTAAACGACAATAAATATAAATATCTAAATATGTAAAAGGAAAAGGTAACTGACTGACTGACTGATCTATCAACACACAGCTCAAACCACTGCACGGATCGCGCTTTTTAAAATACAGATCATCTGATTGGCAGAAAGAGGCATCCACTACGATAGGATTTTTGAATTCCACCCCTAAGGGGTTAAAATAGGGATTAGAAAAATCGAATTTACTCGTAATGAGAGCGAAGCCACGGGCAAAAGCTAGTTAAACTACAAAATAGGTAAACAGTATATTCTGATGAAGATATTATGCCATTTTTTCAGGAGTTATGCCTGAAGCTATTGAACAAGCTTGCCGCAAATGCAGTCACGACCAGGAGCACATTTTCTGGCAGTTCCTCAAGGGATTAAAGAATCTCTATCCTGATGAGTATCGAAGCTTCAGACAGAAGTACGACCCCGAAAACAAATACTTCGAGGCTTTGGAGAAGGAGATATCGCAATATTAATTCAGACGGGCAAACTACTTATTTGATGACGTTTTCGCTTGTACAGGAAGAATATAGATTTTTATCATCCTCAATGGTATAGAATAATAGCCTTCAGTAAAAAAAATGTACTATAAAAGAAATTTGATTAAATTTATTGTTGCCGTTTCTCCTTGCGATTTTATTTAAAACCCAAAAATAACCGGTGGACAAAAAAAATTAGGCCACCTCTGTTATTGCGACTTATTAATTATATTATTTGAGTATTATTTTAAAATTCAATTGAATTATACGTTTTTGCACGATTGTTTGTGGGTGTCTTTAAGTCAAGAGTGAATAGGCATCTTCTAAGTAAACGCGCACCATCTTAGGCTGCATCTTCACTTACCATCAGGCGAGATCGCAGTCAATTAATCATTAAAAAAATATTTTAAGTCATTAACTGCAAACACGCCTACGAGAGCATATTTTGAAGGTGGCCTAATTTTTTTGCCCAGCAGTTTACTTTATTCGAATAATAAGGAAAAGCTTCATATTTATTTTATTTCTTACCCATCTCTGGACGAGTCTGGATGTTATACAATATGTAATTTCTTTTTCGCTTTTCTGCTATAATATAGTTGATAATATGCTATAGGTATTATAGCGAAGTGCACAGATAGTGCGACCGAGTTTTACTAAAAAGTTACAGAGTAAAGTAAATAAGTATTTACAAGTAAAGTAAATATTCCTCCATATTTCTCGTACTCCTGCAAATGTAAGCGAACCCAGAAGGAGCATGCGGAAACGCTATACGCTCTATTTACGCTATATTTTAGGTAATAATAATAAAGCACCGCTCAAATGAAAATCATTATCCTTTATGCATTCTTTCATGTTTCATTATACATGTTCGTTTTGGTTTTATTTAAGCAAGTTAGGATTTCTTTTGTTTGTAAAATTGTAAACTTTGGAAATAGAAAGGAGATCCTCCGCGATTCATACATTTTTGGGCTTAATCTGAAAGTGCCGGCCAAAAAAAAATTTTGCTGTATTTCGTTAGAACTTGTCCACCTAAACATTTTTTATTATGACACCGAAGCTGTAGAACCATTAACCTTGGTTTTATTTAAGTTTAAAAATCTGTATTTTCTCGAGTATATGTAGTGTTTCTAAGCCAATTTTTTGCATTTTTTGGAGTTTTGTTAAGTGCTACCTATCCGATCCTATCCACACACCCAAAAAATACAACACAAGCAATATCTATTGCATAATAATTGTGAAATAGACTGCATCTTGGCTGTGCATCTTGGCTGGAACTACCATGGAACCCCAGCCGTCTCAGATGGTGATCGAGGCTGACTGTTTGCACGATTGGGATGGTTTCAGTGGAACATGCCACATGCCAGAAACCTCGTGAGCCAGATCTAGATACTTCCGTTTTTCTCTGTCTCCACTCTCACGAGGTTTTCGTCATGCTCGATGGTGATATCCACTAAAGACACCCTCGACTGTGCTCAATCCATCAGGTTTATTCGCCAGAATCGTACTACTGTTTGTTTCTCTCATTCAGGAGACCGTACTTCAGAGCAGGCTCTCCGTGAAGGATTTTGGCCGCTTGGTTGTGCCCGTGGAGATACTCAGTGTTAGCAAAAAGCGTCCGTGCAACTTCTTCTCCTTCCGTATGGAGAGCGCATGCTCTCCCAGTCAGAGGTGCTTAGTACCACTGATTTCTGCCATTCGGTTTCAGCCAAAGAAAGATAAGGGAGTAAGTCCTTTACCACATTCTATGACGTCTCTATGCATTGGGCTCTCTCTCTTCGTCTCAAAGTAGGTTCTGAGGTTGGACATCTCCCAATTATGCATGGTTTTGACACTTAATACGCCTCGACCTTTTCAGGGGATATACATAACAGACGATTCCTTTGCAGCCTGGATTGACAGCCCGTCTCATAACAGATGATTTCGGATGGTGCATGCGTATATAGAGAGTCATAGTCATGCGGTTTTCTCTATCCAGGGCACCTAATTCAGTCTGAGTCCATCCGAGTACGCCAAAGGTGTACATGAGAACAGGCATGACCCAACAGTTATAAACCCAGACCTCATTGACACCTGACAAATAGCTTTTACAGACTTTTACCAGGCGTGATTGTTTCATGTCCGTCTCCTTTACCCCTACGGACTGTGACATATCCAGATACCGGTATGACTCAGCTTCAGAGAGGGTTCTGATGCTTGTCAGCTCGAGATTGATCTCAACCCAATGTCCCCTCTCCACATGTAGGACCGCACACTTATCTAGTCCAAGTTTCATCTTGATGGAATTACTGAACTCGGTGGTGATGTTCAGCAACTCCCTCAGGCGGGTGGAATTGGGTGCTAGCAGCTTGAGGTCATCCATGTGAGGCACTTTTATCCCTGCTCTCCGACACTGTAAGCCTGTCCCTAATCTCTTCAGCAATGAGCTGAGCGAGTTCAGAGACAGACAAAACCATAGTGGACTCAGAAAGTCTGCTATTTTAATTGTAGTTCAATTGTCTTTCAATGACATCCCAATTGCTACTTTTAGCAATTTTGGTAGTCTACTAATTCAATGGCGTCACAATTGTTTTCCGATGGTTTGCTACTGACACATCTAGCTTTGAATCTAGCTTAAATAAACCTTTTTAATATGTAGTTTTTTTTTAACTCATTTCGGCAAACGCTTTTTAAGCTAATGGCAATACCGAGGTATCGTTGAATTACAATCCAATTATAAGAAATCGAACGACCATTGTGAATTTAGTAGACTACGAAATTTTGGACCAATGATAATTGAATTGTAATTGTATTGCGGTTCAATGACAATGACATGTAAAATAGTGACTTGGGGCCCCGGAAGATACCCCGCCGTATCCTTATCCGATCATCGGAAGCTGCCAACCGCTCAACATGGAGACAAAGGATTTTGATTCGTGCTCCATTGCCCCATACATTCTCCGAGAAAGTCTCGAACTGTCCTATCGACTTTGTACAGCTAAAGGACCCTCAAGAGTAGGGTTGCCAGATTTTGTTTCAGCCTCTAAGGGACAAATGGTAAAAAATACGGGATTTCAGTTTTTTACCCGGGACAAATAAAAAACAAAATTATTTAGTGTCATTTTTTTTGATATTTTTCCGAGGGTCGAGTCAATTTAAACATATTTTTATTCGTTTTAACATATCTGCAATAATCAATACAATTATAATCGTAATTATAAACGGTCATCAACTCGCTTTTTTACGAATGTTGCGTGTGTGAATACTTGGATTGATTTCATAATGAAAAATACAGTTCAAATACGGGACATTTTAAATTATGCATAAAATATGGCAACGCTACTCAAGAGCCATGAATGGGGAACCGAGTAGAATGCCTTCTTATTGTCAATCCAGACTGTGGAGAAATTCCGGCGACTTAGTTTGACCAGTTGGCCTAGGCTCAACGGATGTCAATGTCTTATAGATGGTAGTAAGATATGTGATGGGGCGGTACTTAGTCGGGTCAGCGGCATCGGTGGACTTTGGAGCTAAATGAGTGATTCTTGGAATTGTTGGGCCAGATAGCATAGCAGAACGAAAAACCCTTCAGCCAGTAATGATGCAATCCATCGGATCCCGGAATTTTCCAGTTCGCGGCCCGGCGCACCGCACCAGGTACATCCTCCGGAGAGATGGCGACTGGGTTCATTAGCTCTATTGAGGCACATGCTTTCTCTACCGCCGCAATCCAATAGCCCTCCTCAAGCATCCGTCCATCCATCTCTCATCATCCATCTCTCTTGACCACACACTTCGCCAAAAGGCGATGAGGTCAGCCGGGCTCGGCTGCTGAGATGTAGAACAGACTGCTGGGCACTCCAGTTTTTTATTATTATTATTAGAAATACTTCATATACCCGAGAAAATACAGATTTTTAATCTTAAATAAAACCAAGGTTCTACAGCTTCGGTGTCATAATAAAAAATGTTTAGGTAGACAAGTTCTAACGAAATACAGCAAAATTTTTTTTTGCCCGGCACTTCCGGCACTTTCAGATTAAGCCCAAAATGGATGATGTGAACTGCTAATACAAGCTAGTTTTTATAAGTTTTTGAGTGATACTTACAAAAGATTGCCTACATCTTAAAGAATTTTATTAAGTTTTATTAAATAATTTTTCTACAAAAAATTTAAATCAATTATACCATCATTATTTTTCTCATACATATTTAATTAAAGAATTATACCTATATAAGGGTTTCATATTTTAGTCTCAATCACAGTTAAAAGATACAATGAGGTAAGTACACACGATAATCAACACAGTAAAAATAAAATATTAATTACGCGAATCTGTTCAGAAATCCCGAGAAACCGGTGGACAAATATTCTTAGTGGTGGACATAGCACCTGGATAGAAGAAAAAGATACCGGCCGAATTTAGAACCTCCTCTTTTTTGAAAGACACATAATCACATAGACACATTACCCTCCTTTGCGTCGTGCACTCGGCTAAAAAATTCGTCATTTTATTATGTTTACTCCAGATCAAATCTTAGAATGAAGATCCTTATGCTGTTCGCGCTCGTCGCCTTAGCGGTGGCTGAAGAGTATTACACCACTGGCGACGACCACCTTGACGTGGAAGCCTTACTCGCCGACCGCGCCAAGACGAAGCAGTTCCTGGACTGTTTTTTGGACAAAGGACCTTGTTCAGAGCTGGCTGCGAGCTACAAAAGTACGTATTATAATTTTTTATACATTACTAGCTGTTGCGCGCGACTTCGTCTGCGTCAATTTCATTTATTATGATCGCGATTAAGAAGTTTTTAAAAGAATATATTATTTTAAATATGGATAATTTCCCCCGTTTTAGCAACATTTTTCACTAATGCTTCGCTCCCATTGGTCGCAGTGTGATGTTATATAGCCTAAAGCCTTCCTCGATAAATGGACTATCCAACACAAAAAGAATTTTTCAATTCGAACCAGTAGTTCCTGAGATTAGCGCGTTCAAACAAACAAACTCTTCAGCTTTATATATTAGTATAGATAGGCGCACGCTTTACCACTATCACACCTGATGGAAAGTGATGATGTGGTCAAAGGTGTAACACGTTTGCCTAGAAGATGCCTATTCAATCTTGTTTTAAAGATACCCAAATTGTACGTGTTAGGAAACAGATATTGGAAGAGCGGCTTAGTGCGCGCTTATTATTTGTAAAAAAACAGCGATAGTTGGGATTGTGGCATTGCGGCCTCCTGTTCGAGAAGTCGCAGGTTTGATACCGGGCACTCATCTTAAAATGCGTTTTCTTCGATGTTAAAATGCGTTTAAGCAATAAAATAAAATTAAAGCTATAGATCGGTTCAAATCTTCCCAATAATGGGTCCCGACTGTTAACAGACTAATCTAGATTACCGGACTTTTATTGAATATACTTCGAAGTTGGTCCCATTTAAATTTAAAAAATAAATTCCTCCACAAAATTTTTAACCGTTGACTCATTCTATCACACTTATAATTTTGTACTGGGTTATCAAACTTTACTAAAAAACTAAACTACGTATAAAAATCTAAATATATAAAAGGAAAAGGTAACTGACTGACTGACTGATCTATCAACACACAGCTCAAACCACTGGACGGATCGCGCTGTTTAGCATACAGATCATCTGATTGGCAGAAAGAGGCATCCGCTACGATAGGATTTTTGAATTCCACCCCTAAGAGGTTAAAAAAGGGATTTGAAAAATCTAATGTAATGAGAGAGAAGCCACGGGTAAAAGTTAGTTAAACTACAAAATAGGTAAAATTGATACAAAACAACAGCATGAAGATATTATGCCATATTTTTTTTTCAGGAATTATACCTGAAGCTGTTGAACAAGCTTGCAAAAAATGCAATCACGACCAGGAGCACATTTACTGGCAGTTCCTCAAGGGATTAAAGGTTCTCTATCCTGATGGATATCGAAGCTACAGACAGAAGTTCGACCCCGAAAACAAATACTTCGCAGCTTTGGAGAAGGAGATATCGCAATATTAATTCAGACGGGCAAACTACTTATTTGATGACGTTTTCGCTTGTACGGGAAGAATATAGATTTTTATCATCCTCAATGGTGTAGAATATTATCCTACAGTAAAAAAAATGTAATATAAAAGATATTTGATTAAATTTATTGTTGCCGTTTCTCTTTGCGATTTTATTTAAAAACCACAACTGGTGGACTAAAAACTCCTGTTTGTTACTCCTTCGTGTAAAAACGAATGAATCGATTTGGCTGAAAGGAACGAAGATAGCTCATACCCAGAATTAACACAGGCTACATTTCATCCCTGAGAATTAAAAAAATTCGAATCCACGTGGATGAAGTTTCGGGCATCATCTAGTATTTAATAAGCTGCGCTGTATTTACCGAACTTCTTGCCATAGCTGCATCTTTGAATAATGATCATGTTTTGTATTCAAATCGAATATCGGATTCGTGTTGGTTTTCTGCAATTTTCCTTTGTGTCTTAGTTCAAAATTATTATGGAATAATTTTCAAATAATGTTTTCCTCTTTTACAGTGCCAATTGGTAATACCGAGACGCTTTATGAATCGTAATCCTGCTTTGGATTCTGTCTGTCAAAGAGTTCTTAACGTTCGTAACGAGCCAGCATTTCTGTACCTTGGGATTCCAAAATTTCTATCTATCGGTTCTTCAAGCTATGTGCCCCTTTCCCCTATGCTCCTTAAGCTCTACTTACGAATCGTAGAGCTCATTGCCGTTTTGATCACGGACAATTAGATTTCTTCTGCTTTAAACACCTAAATTTAAGGGTTATATACATTTCTTCGATCATTAGTGAGTGAGGATAAAGAAAATTGATTTTCCCATTAATTTGAAATTGTGTAATTAGAGATATATAAAAGCGGAAAATTGATAACTCTCTCAACAGGACACCACTGAAAACAATAAGGCTACAGACTATACTATAGGTCCGATTGACTAGAATAAGACGAAACTGAGAAAAAGTGTGATATTCCAAATCATTTATCAACCAGGTATAGAAATTTATATGAAATTAATTAATTTTGATACATTTACTTCGAAGATTGGAAAACGCTGTGTGGGTTCTAGGTGGACCGACGATATCAGACGAGTTACAGAGAGCCGTTAGATAAAGGCGACACAGACCGTAGCCTATGGAAGTCTATGCAAGAGATCTTTTTCCAGCAATGAAAGTCTATCGGTTGATAAAGAAGCAGAATAAGAAGTTTACATCGCTTTTTAAAGACGTTGAATTTGAGGGTTACGTCGATAGTCATATTCATTTTATAATAAATAAAATACAATTCTGCAGCAATTCATCAGGATACAGTACGTACCCAACTCATCTCAAATATTGTCTATATTTTAGGTAATAATAATAAAGCACCGCTCAAAATGAAAATCATTGTCCTTTATGCGTTCTTTGCCCTGGTATCGGCGAAAGCAATAGATGAATCGCTTCTTGATAACAAAATGCTACAAACGCTATATGACTGTCGTCCAGGTGAAAAATGCGCTGATGACATACTTAGAACCAGCGGTAAGTAATTTATAAAAATAAATTCTAACACGGGTTCGTACAGTTTACTTTTTACGATGATGAGGAAGTTTTCTATCGGGTAGACTTACCATATTGTAGATATACGTAAAAAAAGGCTTACAGCAAATGTTTCCTTGGCAAGTTTTGGCATAACTTATTTACTCTAACCCATAGTTAAAAAAAAACCCATAATTAAAAAATATGGGTAAGTAAGAACTAACAACCCATATTTTTTAATTGAAAATGACACCTTCAGTTTAACTTTTAAGTAACCTCACCTCATCACTATTCAATTCATACACATGTGGAATATCACATGTGTATAAATTGAATCCCTCATTGACCACAATTAACCACATCGCGGGTAGAGCAGGCAGATATTTTCCGCAAAATTTGAGCCATCTCTTTTGTCAACGGAAGAGGAAATCATCTGATATTATATCAATTAGGTGATATATCTTGTTATCTATTGACCCACGATACTAAAACAAACGTTTTGTAGTTTGACAATGCCTTAATACACAATTTTTGCTTCTAGATAAATTTCCAGAGGCTGTTGAAAAAGCTTGCCCAAAGTGTAGCTCTGACCAAAAGAAAAATATTGCGTCGTTTCTCGAGGCCATTAACAAAGGTGTTTCCATTGAAGAAGCGAAGAAATTGTATAATCCGGATGACAAATACTTTGATATTGTTGATAATCCTGATACGGTTTTTACTTTTGACGTGATCGTAAACGCGTCGTAGAATTTGCCGTTAATCCCAATCAGCATAAAATGATCAACATACTACGCTCTGCGACAAAACACAACCCTTTAGTCTACATTTAGAACTTATCTATGTATTGTAAATTGTAACTGCTTTTTTAAATGAATTAGAAGAGTACTATGAAGTATTTTGATTGAAACAAGTCACTCTTTTTTTAGCCTTAGATAAAAATCCTCAAACGTCAATTTCTTTTCAATTTGTAGCATATCATTTCCAAAGAATGCAGGTCTTTAGTATAAGAATTATTTATAATTTGAATCGTGTACGAATTGATAAGAAAAATATTGATCGGTCGTTGATGGCACCGAAATAGTTCTAGTAATTAACAAATGAATTTATAATGATTAACTTTGGGAAAATGCTTATAAATGTTGATCTGAATTCGAAATTATTAGAATCATAACGTATTTTTGACAAGACAGCGCTCTCGCATCTCTCGTAAGTATTTTATTATAGTTAGGCTATTTAAAGAACAGCTATGAATTATGAAAGATAACATTTTGTAAAAATCATAGAAATAGGAATAAGACAAAATATAATTCGAACTTAATGATTGAGCACTTTAATCGAACTTTGTTTCAGTTTGACACAGGGTCGATTAAATTTCGGATCCATCAATTCGAGTAAATTCGATTAAATGAAACTGAAACTGAGCTCTCAGAACTCATTCTGTAATAACACGATTATAAAACTTACTGTTGCTGCTTTCTAGTACGTAAGTTAATTTATGGTGCTAGAAATCATTATTTATTCGCTGTCGTGCGTCCACACTTGACAATAGAAGAATAACTGAAAATTACACCTAACATCATTAGATATTAGGTTAGAATAGAATAGTTCTAGAATTATCTAGAGCGTTCTCAGGTGTTTAAGCATATGGCACTCAAGTATTGTATCATGACGCTCTAGAATTCTTTATTTTCCTAAATCAATTATTATCATTAGTGTCTAAACGTTCAATAAATGCCAGTAATCATTCAATAATGTAGCCTCCATTATCAGATTCAGGTCTTGTGTCAACCAACAATGCAACTTAATATGATGCATCTGCTGTAACTAATCCAAAAGTTAAGCATGTATAGCATATTTCACAAACGGTTCTTTATGGGGACAACCATTGATTTCGAGTCGATTTCGGATTTCGAGTTGGAAGTAAAATAATATGCTTATTATCCATCATAAGATAGCTCTTGACTGCGACCTCACTAGATGCTAACTGACGATTGTTACGTTCCCTCAAATATGGTTGAGCGAAGCAATGGCTGGATCATGCGTCGTGTTCGGGTGCCATCAACGGGAATGGGTCTGCTTTGTCTTCCCATGTTGACATGTGTTGGATTATATGTATTGCATTTTTGAAGCTTCACTGTGGAAGCACTGCAGCTTAGTTTGGTTACTTATTGTAAATTTTTTTTATTTTTTTAAAAGAGCAACTGCTGAGTTTCTTGCCGGTTTTTCTCAGCAGAATCTGTATTCCGAACCGGTGGTAGATTTATGACGTGTCATAAGAGCTACAAGGTAGCCTACATGAAATAAATAAATTTTGAATTTTAATTTGATGCAGTCTAAGGTGGTAGCAAATTAATTTGGAAGGTGGTATGACTGGTATGGGAGTTTTAATTAAACCCATACCCCTGATCGGTTTTCACGCGCCATTGTGTCGGAACGCTAATTCACTTTGCAACTTTTGGAGATACGTCTTTAACGCGGATGGATGTGGTAACCAGCCAAAGCCATACCATACACTATAGACTCCTTGACATAGTTTGGATACCCTGGTTTTTAATCGCCGAAGCAATTTGAGGGGTGTTATAAGTTTGACATGTCGCACCATTAGAATTAGAGAGACCTAATTCAAAAATTGCAATCTGTGGACAATGAGCGAAAAAGTATTCAAAAACGTTAATGTATCTCTGCCGTGTTTTTGCGGTGAGTCACCCCCGTGCCTCGGCGAGCCCATAAAGCTGTCGGTCCTGCGCCTGATCTCTCTCCGGTTGAGTCGGATTTCCGTTCCATCAGACTATGAGAGTGAGAGAATAAAGAGTTCACCTGTGTCTGTGCACACGATGACTAAACTCTAAGGAGATTGACCGCTGTGACCGGATTCAGTCGGAAGTATATTATCATAGTCCGGCTATGATTCACAAGGGGTGTGTTTTCTATTCTAGATCTCACAAAATGAAGGTTTTCGTATTTTTCGCGTTGTTCGCCATGGCTGCTGCTGTGGAGTACTACATAACCGCCGATGACAATCTCGACATTGACGCAGTCGTGTCTGAAATAGCGAGGCTGAAGCGCTACGTTGACTGCTTTCTGGAAAGAGCGCCTTGCTCAAAACGAACGGCAAGTTACAAAGGTACGTATTTGCGACTTAAAAGAAAATAAACAGGTTAAAAGTTAGGTTTTTTAAAAATCTTGAATTGAAATTGGAAATTGGAATTTTCAAAAAACAATGGTTTAGTTGGAACGAAAACTAAAGGCTAACTACATATAAGGGTTTCTTATTAGTTTGCTACGGAACCCTAAATATACCGACATAGCCTAGTTCTTAGCTATGTTTCCTAGATGGCCGCCGCCACAATTTTTTTCACGTACCTACCTATTCGCTTTCTGTAATAAAATTGTTAAATTGCCAATATACTCAAGTGCTGTGCCAGAAGTCGTTTTTATTGTTCCTGAACCATCGAGCACCAACCACCACACAGTCTCCCACACAACTCCCTCAATATGGGTATCAAATGAAAGGGCTTGACTAGTAGAATATGATGAAACTATGATAAATTTCAAATCCAAGATGGCCGCCACCACAAAATGGCGAATTACATTTTTTGACATGTCGGGGTTGTTTTAAATTTTCAATTTACACTTGTTACAAATTAATATTAATTTATATTATTTGCAGCTATAATTCATGAAGCTCTTATTAACAATTGTGAGAGATGTAACGACCTCCAGAAGCATATGGCACATGGATTCCTTAAGGGTCTTAAGGCCGCTTTACCGGAAGAATACCACAACTTCAGACTGAAATACGATCCCGAAAACCAATTCTTTGACAACTTTGAGAAAGCAGTTGAGGCTTATTAGCTCCTTTTGAGACTACTCTGGAAAAATATGCTACTACATATTATGTTCCAAAAATAACATGTAGAAGATATTTCCTAATTTTTATTAAATTATCATTTTCATGGATACTTTTTCTTCCTTATTTAAATACACACCATTTCACAGAAATTCATTTTCCTATACCTAGCACTAGCTGAGTGCCTGTGTGCTTAGTTTAAGATTTATTACTACAATTTCGACCTCCGTATAGTTTGCTCAAAAGGAGTAGTTTCTGCCATTTTGGTATCACGAGTCTGTCAAGTAAGCATAAGTGAGTAAACTACTGACATGCTGAGTAAACTTTACGGCAATACCAATGTCAAAAATCTGACACTTGTTGTCTCGTATGTAGTTCTGTGGTAATTTGTCGTAAGCAGGTCATTGTAGGCAGCAAGAAGAGCTGTAGGTATAGGTGGTGTTTTATACTTTGATTAGTGTATGATCTAAGGCTTTATATAAGCATGCAAAGCACGTAAATTAGAAAAAACCTATAAGTATCTAGCATTAAATCAGCGCATTGTGAGACAGAGTCCAGTAAAAAACTGATTTGGATAGCTGTGTAAACTTATTTACTAATGCACACAGATAAAAATAAACGGGAATAAGTATAAAAGGCGCGTTGTTAATGCATGAGAAACATTTGGCTCTATATTTCGTATTGGTCACACTTGAAACTCGGCTGATATTTTTTAAGGTAAGTTTTTATTACTACCTATTCATTTTTGGACCTTGATTGTTTGAGATCTCCTAACCCTGAGAGCGTGGGAAAAACTGCATTATTTTGTAATAGTTTAGGTAGGTAGTATTCTATTTTTAACTCACTGTCTAGTATTAGTCGGGCGTACTAATATCATAATGCCTCAATAGCCCAACGGTTAAAGGTGCGGACTGAAAACCGAAAGGTCGCAGGTTCGAACCTCACACGTTGCACTATTGTCGTACCCACTCCTTGCACAAGCTTTTTGCTTATTTTAGAGGAGAATATAAGTCAAGTTCAACTTGGCTAATATTCTTTCTTAAAAAAAATGAGTAAGTGTGTTTTTATGTTGTTTTATTGAGTTGTCCTTCAATCACGCTGCAACGGAACGGATCGACGTGATTTTTTGCACAAGTAGGTATAACTAGTTGAAAAATTGTCAAACGCTACATGTTATCCCAGAGTTCTTTCAACTCACGAGGACGCGCGGCTCATGGTTGTGTGCGTGTAGTATCTGTATAAGTGTGAGCGAGAGCTTGCTCGCGCCTGACCGCTCCCACGGCCCACCTAGGCCCCTGACAGGCACGCACACTTACACAATGTACATGTACGAGACGTAACCACAAGTAAAGCGCAAGTAACTTCGCGAGATAAACTTACTATACCTGCGGGGATTTTTTTAAAAATCTAACTCCACATGAACGAAGTCGTGGGCAAAGCTAAGTGTAAATCTTGATTGGATTTAAGCAAATCAAACTTTTGTATAGTTGTTGTACCTACAAGTTGATTGTGGACTAATAGCTAGATAACGATGACCTATGTTAATCAATGCCTGTATTTAATAACAAACCTGGTAACTATGCATAGATAAATAATTATGTTTAAGTAAAGTATGTTATTATCTCAGTAGGGGATGCCACATTCAAATTTCTCTACGGACTTGTCTGCTTTCTTTCGTAGCTTTCCCGGGTTTGAATCGCGATGTCTTGATTTTTTAAGCTATTGCATAGCTTCTATCGTGGGCCTTGAGCGTGGAGACCGAATCCAGAAATTCCGTAACGAAAATAACCTGACACGGGACTCCTCTCACCGCTAGATGGCGTTGTTAAAAAATGCTATGCAATAGCTTTACCGCGGCAGTCCCCGAGTGCCTCACGTCTTTTTTTAATACGAGGTAACTCTACAACATTGTTATTGTTAGGTATAACTGGAGAAAGATAAATCAGTTTATTCTGTTGATTCAAGTAAATAAGTCAACTTTAGTGTCGAAATAATAATTACTTACTTAACTAAAAATATTTTTCCACGTTATCTTATTGTAATACATTACGTAGGTACGTTCACATTACATGCACATTTATTATATTATTAACTGCTTGTTATAGTATTTATTTATTATAATATCTCTTCTCTTTATGAATTGTAATGACTAGAGATGGGTAACTCAGGAGTGATAGATAAAAAAGATATGTATCTTTCCGTTCTGATCACTCACTCTTTGTATCAGTTCAAATCCGAATGTATCAGTGTATCTTTAACAACTCATTCAATCGTCGTCGTTTTGTATCTGTGTCGCACTCGCACACACAGCGTTGAGCGGCTGGCGTCACGGTGTCTTATCGGAAAGTCCAGACATCTCTTTCGCACCTCCCTACTTAGAATGTTCTGTCGCAATTTCTCGATACCGAGAATAAATGTTTGACCATTTTACATTAACAAATGCAACTAATATTCCTAGAAATAACTCCACGTCATAGGTTGCCAGTCCTAAGCCTGGAAAAGTATGAAGGGAATTCGGTAGTCTGTACACATTATTACTACAAATAAATAAAAACAATACCTACCTAATCTACCAATGTTGTATTCGATAGTCATTAATTTCATTGTAATATAATTATAATAAACTAAACATTGAAGTTCATTTGGGTATCTATTGACCAATCAATTCATAAAAATAGATACTTAAAACGAACGAAACAAGTAGTGCAATAAATCAGAACAGAAAGATAGGTAAGGTAAAGAGCAAGCAGATATGGGCACAGCACGTGCATCTTGCTCTTACTGATTCGTTGGATTGAATTGAGCGAAGCGAACCACGCTGAGCAACGCATCAGTGCAACGCGTCGCTTCGTGTCGTGCGCGGATACAAAAGGATATAAAGATACAAATGAGTGATACATATCCCAGTGATCGAAAGATACATATCAATCTTTTCTTTTCAGTGATACATTTTGCCCATCTCTAGTAATGACTCCTCTAATGAAGTGTACTCAGTAAACATTTTAATATACTTGTGTTATATTAATTTCAATTAGTTAAATGTCGTGTTTAATGTAAAGATAATAATAATAATCCGCGGCCACGGCGGTCTATCTCAACAGAGATTAGTCACGTGCGCGACAGGTGCACTCACTCTCTATTCCCTCAATCTCATAGCCCGGTGGGATGGAAATCCGACACGACTAGAGAGTGATCAAGTGCTGTTTATTCATTCTGAGACACCGGGGTTGCAATTATATTTGAATTTGAATTTCTTGACAGACCACTCAATAAGTTTTTTAGTCCGACCCGGGAATCAAACCTGGGACCTCGTCCTTCGTAGTTGAACGCATTACCAACTAGACCAACAAGGCAGTTTCTAATGTACAAAATTTCAAAATTCAAAATTCAAAATTTATTTATTTCATATAGGCTAACTTGTAGCTCTTATGACACGTCATAAATCTACCACCGGTTCGGAATGCAGATTCTGCTGAGAAGAGCCGGCAAGAAACTCAGCAGTTGCTCTTTTCAAAAAAATTTTTTTTTTTTTTACAAAGCTATGCTATGTATACAGTGCTTTCACAATAAAGCTTCAAAAATACAAAAATGCATACGTAGGTACACCAATCCAACGCATGTCATGATGGGCAGTCAAAGCAGACCCATTCCCGTTGGTGGTACAGACTATCCAAGACACGTGTTTTTTTATAATTTATTTATTTTGGTAAAGACAGTACATGGAAACTCGCTTAACTTAAAACTTATTGATAGATAAAACATTGCCGAAAATGTTATAAAATAACCGAATGCCGAATAAGTTATAATAATAAGTTTTAAAAGTTCTCCTATTATTAGTTCTTTCAATTCAAAAAGGCGTGTGGCTCTTGGTTGTGTGTGTGTGTCGTATCTGTATAAGTGTGAGTGAGAGCTTGCTCGCGCCTGACCGCTCCTACCTAGGCTCCTGACAGGCACGCACACTTACGCAATGTGCATGTACACGACGTAACCACAAGTAAAGCTCACGCGCCCTCGTGAATTGCAAGAACCTGTACCTATAACTTATTTTTATGTTACAGAATCTAAACATGAGGTGGATCATTGTATTGTCGGCTTTAGTAGTTCTAGTGGCAGCAGAGGAAAAGTATTCTTCAGAAAATGATGATTTCGATATTGATGTTCTAGTTAAGGATTCCGTGAAGCTAAACACATTTCTCAATTGTTTTAACGATGCAGGCGGTTGCGATGAGGTATCTGCTGACTTTAAAAGTGAGTACAATAAGCTGGTTTGTCCATCAATCAAAATCAAATCAATTTGTCAAAACAACGCGGAATAAACCAATTTGGCTGAAATTTGGAATGGAGATAGCTCACACACATAGGCTATATTTTGTCCAGGAACATTAAAGAGTTCCCGTGGGAATAAAAAAAAACTTAATTCACGCGGATGAAGTCGCGGGCATCATTTAGTTTATTATAAACACTATATGACTATTTATCACAATTATTGCAATGACCTTTTCTTAATCTTGCGATATAAGTTTTGCAATACAAAATATACTAAATTTCACTGTGAGACGTCTTAGATTAATTCCGCGAATTCATCGTGGATCAGTGAATCAGCCTGGATTTAGTTCAGTTAAGGGTTTCATACGGCGCGAGGCGTTGTCGGTTTTAGGTATATTTGCGCCAGCACAGACCGATCGGCGCGCTCGCTCGCACACCTATATGCTGCACGGTGGGCAGTGAACTCGTACAAAACTTTCGCTTGACTATCATTTTTCGAAGTTTGGAAAAACTAGGTACCTACCTACCTATCCTTACTTATATTATAAATGCGAAAAAATGCGAAAGTGTTTGTTTGTTTGTTGGTTAGTCCTTCAAATACGCCACAACAGAGCAACGGATTGACGTGATTTTTTGCATGGGTATAGCTGTTGAGGACCGGGAGAGTTACACAGGCACCTTTTTATCCCGGAAAATCAGAGATAACTAAATCCACGCGAGCAAAGCAATGGCATCAAATAGTAGGTAGGTAAGTTATAATACTATAGTAATGAAATAAGTATACTAGCTAATACAGCCATGTTTAGGACTGCTGTCTCCTAGGTATTCGGGGGGTCGCGGGTTCGATCCCGGTCACGCATTTCTGACTTGTCGGAGTAATCAAACATCCCTGAGAGGAGAGCTGCGCTCTGCACTGAGCTTTTGATGGGTGCTGATGGTTTCTATGGGATGATAATGAATAAAGCAAAACGCTGAAATAATAAGTACCTAATTAATTTTTAGAAATTTGTCTTTTTGTCTGTAATATACCTACCTACCAAAGGTTAATGCAAAAATGACTGTTTTGAATTCAATATACAGTGGATATTTTAAGATTCTGATTAGACTTAGATCCTGCAACATCCGAGTATTATTGTGACAATGTTATGATAATGATAAGTATAAAATAAATCGCGGACGAAATCACGGGAATTTACAAAACACAAAAGTGAGAGTAGGTAGGTAGTTACGATGATACAAGCTTGTTTGTTCAAATGATGGGCGCCCTATTTATCCGTTTTTACTCATGTCCAGGTAGGCTCGGTAAATGAAACAAGCACCTAATAAATTAAAGCCATTTATTGTAGATTTGTACATACATTTTTAAAATTAAATGACATACCTACTTATACAAATAATAATTTAAAGTATTTTATTGTAGGTACCTACTGCTAATTTTCAAATGTTTGCTACATTGACGCCCGTTACATATTAGTACTGAAAGAGCAAAATCAGAACTACTCACAACAAGAATCATTTCATTTGCATTTTGATTATCGTCGGGGATAGTACAAATCCGCGTAACTAGCATTGGTTTATTCCGCGTATCTGACAAATATACCCAATTTAAGATTTCACGGGTATTGTACGCAGGATCCTGATCGGCAGCTACGTCTTAGACACCTGTTTCATTCGGTCAATAGAAAGGAAGGAATTGCCCAATAACAATACTGCGTATCTACTCCCGGCAAGTATCGAAGGCGCGTATGTGATCGGCGGTGATATTTTCTTATCGAATTGAATATCGTTATTGAATACAGTTTTAATTTATTTTTAGTTTTTTTTTCATTTCTAACCTTGCTAATAACTACACTTTTTTACAAAAAATAACTAAATATTATAAAGCGAGCATGTGCAAATTACCCAGTTCAAATAAATACGTTTAATGAAACGAATACACGATGCTCGCCTGACTTTAACAAACGTGCCATCAGAAGGCGAGTGCCGCGCATCGGTTTCATCGTTTATATTTAAGCCCGTCCGACTTCAACAAACGTGTATAAACTAAAATTATTTTTATTCTTTGTAGTGACGTAAGAAGTCGGTTTTTTAACCAACTTCCAAAAAGGAGGAGGTTATCAATTCGGCTGGTATCTTTTTTTTGAAAAGAATTTTTATTTTAAGTTTTTTTATTGTAGTTTGTGCCTGCTGTTTTTCTCCCTTCCCTCCAACGCTACGCCACTAATGTAGTCTATACCCAAGTATAGACTAGGAATTGTAGATTGTTAATAAGTACCGTAGGTATTGGTACCTACGGTACGGTAATCCACAATTCCTACATTCCTACATTCCTACATCCCCGCAATTTAGGTGGGTAGTCTCAGGATTGAGGATCTTGAGCCTAGAGTTCCATGATGTAGTCTATGCTTGGAGGCTTGGAGCCAACAATATCAATTCGAAACTGACAGTTTCTAAATTCTCACACTTTAGGTAGGCACTACCCTGCAGCATTAAAGAGCTAAGACCTAAAGTACCTCTAAATTACCCTGCAGCATCAGGCTTAAGGAGTTGAAGGTAAAAAAATATGGGACAACCTCGAAAACTTCCTCTGTCGATTAAAAAAGAAATCAGGTGAATCTGTCCAGAAATCCCGGAGTAATTGGTGGACATACATAGAACAAAAAGATACCAGCCGAATTGATAACCTCCTCCTTCTTAGAAGGCGGTTAACTATAAACTGGGATCATGTTTATTCCTCAAAAATATTTAATAAGTTTTTTTGAGCAGGGGGAAGTGCTTTTACTTTATATAGATTTTTATTAATTTAAATATTTACGAGTAATACTATTCTAATAAGGCAATTGAAATGACTGATACAGGCTGAATAGAATGTAAGAGTTAATTAAACTACGATTGATATTATCGTATTATCAGTGTTTATATTTCTAAAAGACATTAGAGAAAGGTTGCTTTTTGATTTTGTTTTATTTATCTAATTATGCTCTTGGAGATACATTCTTTTGAGTAGATTTGGAATGTCATGTTTTGTTTTGATTATTAAATTTTATTTTGTAACATTATTATTTGTTTGATTACAAAACCGCGGAACTTAGAACGCGGAATTAGACTCCATTTTCATACGTTTGTGGTTAAATCAGAACCGCGTAAGTGCCGTAGCGACTAAACTAATCACTTTAAAAGATATCTACTTTTATTAATACATAGAATACATGAATGAACACACTCTCTGTGTAAAAATTAGCCCATTAGCCGTAGAAATAAGAAACTTATAAATTTTTAACCTTCCCCTGTTAAACTTGGTCTAGTGTAGATACGCGCCTTTTACCTATGGCACATTCGCGGTTTTGCACTATTCCGGACGTTATACTGTTAACGTTCAAGGATTTGCTACATACTGACGCCCGTTACATATTCTTATTGAAAGAGCAAAATCAGCACTTTATTACTAACTTACTCACAATAACACTCATTTCATTTTCTATGTATGTCCACCGATTACTCCAGGATTTCTGGACCAATTCGCGTGATTTTTTTAATCGATAGGGGAAGCTTTTGAGGTGGTCCCATAATTTTTTTACCTTCAACTCTTTAAGCCTGATGCTGCAGGGGTACTTTCCACCCAAATTGTGGGGATATAGAAACTATCGATTACGAATTGATATGCTTATCACAAAGCATAAACTACATCATGGAGTTTTGGGTTGTCCTAGCTCCTTAATTCTGATACTGCAGGGTAGTGTACTAAGTATAGAGTATAGACTACATTAGTAGCCTAGCGTTGGAGGGAAGGAAGAAAGACAGCAGGGACAAGCTACACTAAAAACCTTAAATAAAAATTCTTTTAAAAAAAATCTACTTCTTACGCCACTACAAATTATATAAAAATAATTTTAGTTTGTACACGTTTGTTGAAGTCGGGTGTGCTTAAATAAAAACCATGAAAGCGATGCGTGACGCTTGCCTTCTGATGGAACATGAGAGTTAAAGTTGGGCAAGCATCGTGTATCGGTTCCATTAAACGTATTTATTTGAAATGGGTAACTTACACATGCTTGCTTTATAATATTCAGTTATTTTTTGGAAAAAAGTGTAGTCATTAGCAAGGTTAGGATGAAAAGAAACCTCAAAATAAATTAAAATTGTATTCAATAATGATATTCAATTAAGAAAATGTCACCGCCGATCACATACACGGTATCGGCACTTGCCGGCAGTAGATACGCAGTATTGTTTTTGAAACAGGCGTGAAAGAGGTCGCTGCCAATCGGGATCCTGCGTACCATGCCCGTGAAATCTTAAATTGGCTACATTTGTCAGATACGCGGAATTAACCAATGCTAGTTACGCGGATTTGCACTATACCCGACGATATGTTCCATATATAAAGTGATGATTTACATGAGTAAATCTATAAGAATTTCGATTTTCCGTTGTTTAATTTAGTAGAAAAATTAAAACAAATGAAGTAAGTACAAAATGCTTATTTATTTTTACACAAAATATACTGTAGCTGTATTCTAAACTATTTGAGCGGACGAACTGACGAATTATACATTCATATGTACATACATACATAAAAACATGCATACACACAAATAGACACATACTCGCACACACATAAGCGCGCGCGCACACACACACACACACACACACAAACACACACACACACACACACACACACACACACACACACACACACACACACACAAACACACACACACACACACACACACACACACACACACACACACACACACACACACACACACATATAGATATAAGTCGCTAATCCCTGGAACTACCAGTCGGTTATGAAAAATGCTACATTTGATAGCCACTTTCTTGAGAAAGGTTATAGGCTACTATCAACATCACGGTATGACTCTTATGAAAGCCGAGAAAAAAGAAATGCTAAGTGGAAACGAAGTACCTAGGTACCTAATAGGGCGGGCGGGGAATTGATGCGGTGAGTCGGTAGCCGAGTCAATCGACGAACCCCCAATGATAGCCCAACCGATGGCTACTTTGTATTCCAAAAAATCAAAGACTTCCCATGCGGACGAAGACGCAGGCATCAGCTAGTATAGTACACCTACATATTCTATGACATTAGCGTCAAAGTAAAATGAACCCTAACTTCATTGTATTAAAGCTCAATCATGTATGCATTCTTATACATCAAATTAAAATCAGTTGTACTGAAATGTGACTTTATGTATATACAAATTAGGTTCATTTTACTATAACACTAATGTCATCAAATTCTTATACGATAAAATTTAGATACCTACTACATTTTGACGACCTCCCTGGCGCAGTGGTGAGCGCTGTGGTCTTATAACTGGGAGATCTCGGGTTCGATTGCCAGCGGGGGCAATTTAGGAATTTATAATTTCTGAATTGTCTCTGGTCTGGTCTGGTGGGAGGCTTTGACCGTGGCTAGTTACCACCCTACCGTCAAAGACGTGCCGCCAAGCAATTTAGCGTTCCGGCACGATGGCGTGTAGAAACCGATAAGGGGTACGGGTTGAATTTATACTACTATACCCCTTCCAAGTTAGTCCGCTACCATCTTAGACTGCATCGTCACTTACCATCAGGTAAGATCGCAGTCAAGGGCTATCTTGTCATCGAATAAAAAAATTTTATGTATGCATTCTTATACGTCAAAGGCTCGGAGGAAAAAAAAATTTGTCAAGGTCAAAGGAGTTACGATACACTCCAACTTAAAATCAGTTGTACTGAAATGTGACTTTATGTCTATACAAATTAGGTTCATTTTACTATAACACTAATGTCATCAAATTCTTATACGATAAATTTAGGTACCTACTACATTTTGACGACCTCCCAGGCGCAGTTGTGAGCGCTGTGGTCTTATAACTGGGAGGTCTCGGGTTCGATTGCCATCGGGGGCAATTTAGGAATTTATAATTTCTGAATTGTCTCTGATCTAGTCTGGTGGGAGGCTTTGACCGTGGCTAGTTACCACCCTACCGTCAAAGACGTGCCGCCAAGCGATTTAGCGTTCCGGCACGATGGCGTGTAGAAGCCGATTAGGGGTATGGGATAAATTTACACTCCTATACCCCTTCCAAGTTAGCCCGCTACCATCTTAGACTGCATCGTCACTTACCATCGGGTGAGATCGCAGTCAAGGACTACCTATCTTGTCATGGATTAAAAAAATTTCATGTACCTATGCATTCTTATACGTCATACGAGTTACGACGCATTCCAAATTAAAACCAGTTGTACTGAATATGCGACTTTATGAATATACAAATTAAGTTCATTTTACTTTGACATTAATGTCATCAGATTCTTACACGATCAAATTAATTAAAATTTAGGTAGGTACTAGTCACACTACCATCAAATAAAAGTATGAAATTGATGGTATAAAGTTAACACATTTGAGCAAATTATAAAACCTACTTATCTCTATTCCCTCACTCTCATAGCCCGATGGGACGGAAATCTGATACGACCAGAGAACTCCGGGCTTATAGTTAGGTACCTACTGCGAATTTCTTGACAGAAAAATCCAATAAGTATAAGTACTAGGCTGATAGGTAGATACCTACCTACTGCGAATTTCTTGACAAAAAATCCAATAGGTAGGTACATTTTGTGACCCGACCCGAAAATCGAACCTGGGACCTCGTCTACATTACAAGTGCTGCGCTATAGGTAGGTACTACATTATATAAGTATAATAGTATATATAAAAACCTAAGAAAAAACAAATTCAAAATTACATAAAAATACAAACCTTCTTCCTCGATTTTGATAACTCCGTACGGATTCCACTATCGACATACAAATTCGCGCGTAAATAAACTGAGCTGCGGCGCGTGCGCCGAGAAGCGTCCTTCCACCTCGAAAGCCCGAAAGCGATTGACTCACAGATTACTATGATACTACGTATCAGATGGCTCAGTGCCCTACAAATTTTAAACCCTCGAAATCAAGGCCCATGATTGGCTAATGTATCATTTTGGAAAACTGCTGTAACCAATGGCGTAATAACAATTTTTTTTTCTATTTTTGTCTATGGATTTTTATTTTTGTTATGAAGGTATCTACCATAGGTATGTACCATAGGTATCTACCACAGGTATGTACCGTAGGTATCTACCTACTGCCATCCTTGCCCATAATAATAATTATAGGTTATAATTTATAAAAAATAGGAAATAAAGAAACAAATTTTTTAAAAATATTTGTTTAATTCACTTTGAAATAACATAATACCTATCGCTTTTGTTATACACAGTCTTTATGATCTTGTCTAATATATACTTATATGTCCTAATTTTGTTTATTAGATACACCCTACACCAATTAAGACGTCATATTTTTAATAATTTGTTTCACGAAACGTTTTTCAAATTACAACACACTGGTAAACACATAAGATCCTAAACACTTTTATAATATAAACCATAAAACTTTGTCTTTTCTCACACTGTGGAAACTTATAAAAAAAAAGCGTCCTTACGCGAATTATTATAACGGGCACATAACACTTGCACTATATTTCAATAAATTGAAATAACAATTGCTATTCTGGGACAGAAATATATGAAAATTAAACTAAAAAAACCAAATACAATAATAATGGCGTCGATTGGGCGTCAGCCATCAGGAGAATCATAGATTACTGTAGATCTATAAATACTTCATACTACATATAGGTACCTAATGTAGATATGGAGATGTCTGTAAAAATTGTCATGCATCATAGTGGAAAAGATTTTGTAAGGCTATGGAAATTTGTATGGGACTGAACTGGCCGTGGATTGACTTGCGGCCGCTTGCGTCGCCGAATATACCGCTCCCCATACTAATTTGTAAGAGACTTTTATGATTATATTTTTCATTAAATAATGAAAAGATGTAAGTCTAAAATAAAAATTGCTGAATATACTTTGATTCCTTTACTTTTGAAAAATAAATTATTTTTCTGGTTTATATTAGTAGAACATTTCACGCTCATGGAAATTCCAGAAGCAGTTTTTCTAGTAAAAGTGAGTTCTTAGTGATCTTTGAAATTTTTTTTCTCAATAAGTATTATACTTGTATCATATATAAATTTGTTGAATAAACTTCAACTATCGAAATAGCTACACAAATTTTTTTTTGTTGAAAATATATCTGTTTAATGGGTTAAACTATGGGAAGCAGAGAGCGTGTTTGGCGTAAAGCCCCGTTAATTAAAAAAAAACTTTTTAAAAATCCCTATGAAATATTTGATTTTCTGGGATAAAAAGTATCCTATGTCACTATCCAGGTCCTAAACCATTCTCATGCAAAAAATCACATCTATTCGTTGCTCCGTTGCTGCTTGATTTAAGGACAAACCAACAAACAAATACACCTTCGCATTTATAATACATATTCTATAATCTAGGTATACCTATTGGGTGATGTGTGGCACAATTCATAAAATAAACGTTTCTTTCTTTCTTCCTTTCTTTCTTTTTATTATTGAAATGGGTGGGGCTCGAAATTGCGATCTTTCAGTTTTCAGTTACCTTTAACCGTTGGGTTATCGAGGCTTCAAAAAATACAATAGTGGTACTAATTGAAGTGACATTTGCCGCGACATCGCCCAGAATGGGTAATTACTGCTCAGGGTAAACCCGGGGTCATAAGAGCGAATGCGCAATAAATACAGTGTTGGTGTGAGGTGCAATTATCTCCTCTATAAACTTACGTGTCGGTGTTGGTTAGTTTCCCAATCTGGACCAGCCGTGGTCGACGATTAGTAATTAAAGAAAGAACAGTGGGGGATTTTGTATGGACCCCGTCCCCACCCTCCAACGTTCATGGGATGCGTCTCTCAATAAATTCACTAGGACCCAACAAGAGAAAAAAAATATTGTTTTCCGTATTCTATTCCTCTTTACTATACACTGTGTAATTGTATATATGTAAAAAAATCTAAAAAAAAAAATCGAACGAAAAATCGAATAAAAACATATTAAAATGTATATTATTATAAATCCGAAACCCCTTAAATTTGGAATGTGGCCCCATAGTAAAAAAATATCCATTCTTGTAGACGCTTCCGATGAGACTTGTTTCAAATCTTTTGGTGGGTGGGGACGTTTTTACCCATTGTCCTTTAGATTGCTAATGTCATACCTAAATTAGAACAGAACAGTCTTTCAGATGTTACGCCATCTACTGAAATTCAATACAACTACACGAAGAACACTGCGCTGATTTCACCGACGTATAATAATCCTTATCTGAGCTTTTTGATATTTTGACAGTATTTTCAATACCAATGCCAGAACGCCCAGTTTATTCCTCGGTTAAATGTGAAATCGGTGTTTAAAACAGTATAAAAAATTGCTATTTTATTTTCTTAATAATTTTGTGTATTGTTCTCAAAAAAAAAAAACTTAAAGCAAAACTAATCTAATTATTCCCAAAAATGAATATATATGACTATCCAGAACAATAAAGTACGATTTTTCGTTGATTCCAACAATAATATTATATAACTTTTACATTCCTAGTATAACGGTCCATCCATCTAAGATAATTTTTAACTTAACTTAATTTCGACAAAGAGCAAGCAATCTATTTTTTCTTACTGATCTCAGGCCAAAGTCGAATTGGAACTCTTCTGCAATCGTGTTGCTTGACACTTTATGCAGATATTTCAACATAATATTACCTATTATGACGTCTGAAGTTACAATCTCCGTTCTCGGTAGGTTTACTTAAAAAACAGGATTGTTAAGCAACAATTTTTTCCCATTCTTTAATAATAGCAGCTGTCGTTAAATTTTAGTACCTAGGTACATGCACACTGTACGTAACAAGCGTTACATTATATTATTTTATTATCTATTTACTACTAACTAAAGTAGGTGGCCATAACTAGATAATATATCTAGCATATTATATATACAAGCAAAATTTTTTCACTTCATTTAGTCCAGCGGTGGATATAGCTTTTTCGTGGAAAACTTTGTTTTCCCGATTCATCGATAAGTCATCGAAAATGAACCGTCTAAATACCGACCGTTCACTAGAGATGGGCAAAATGTATCACTGAAAAGAAAAGATTGATATGTATCTTTCGATCACTGGGATATGTATCACTCATTTGTATCTTTATATCCTTTTGTATCCGCGCACGACACGAAGCGACGCGTTGCACTGATGCGTTGCTCAGCGTGGTTCGCTTCGCTCAATTCAATCCAACGAATCAGTAAGAGCAAGATGCACGTGCTGTGCCCATATCTGCTTGCTCTTTACCTTACCTATCTTTCTGTTCTGATTTATTGCACTACTTGTTTCGTTCGTTTTAAGTATCTATTTTTATGAATTGATTGGTCAATAGATACCCAAATGAACTTCAATGTTTAGTTTATTATAATTATATTACAATGAAATTAATGACTATCGAATACAACATTGGTAGATTAGGTAGGTATTGTTTTTATTTATTTGTAGTAATAATGTGTACAGACTACCGAATTCCCTTCATACTTTTCCAGGCTTAGGACTGGCAACCTATGACGTGGAGTTATTTCTAGGAATATTAGTTGCATTTGTTAATGTAAAATGGTCAAACATTTATTCTCGGTATCGAGAAATTGCGACAGAACATTCTAAGTAGGGAGGTGCGAAAGAGATGTCTGGACTTTCCGATAAGACACCGTGACGCCAGCCGCTCAACGCTGTGTGTGCGAGTGCGACACAGATACAAAACGACGACGATTGAATGAGTTGTTAAAGATACACTGATACATTCGGATTTGAACTGATACAAAGAGTGAGTGATCAGAACGGAAAGATACATATCTTTTTTATCTATCACTCCTGAGTTACCCATCTCTACCGTTCACCGTTCACAGGCGATTTTGCCTCCACGACGAAAGGTTCACATCGTGCATCGTTCGTCGCAAAAATGAACGATGAACGGTTCACCGTCTAATTTGGCCCTTTTCCACAATGAAAGATGCAAGTAACGTCTAATTTGACCCTTTTCCACAATGAAAGATGCAAGTAACGTCTAATTTGACCTTTTTTTTTTGTTTTTTTTTTGCAGAAGACATACAAGAAGCTGTTATCCAAGCCTGTGCAAAGTGCACACCGGCACAGGAACACATATTCAAGGTATTCCTGGATGCAATCAAGACGAAGGAACCTGAGGGATACAAAACCTTCCAGCAGAAATATGACCCACAGAACAAATATCTTGCCGCCTTGATGTCTGCTATCGCGAAAGCTTAGTACATAAATGAAAATACTCTTGATTTAAATGCAATAATATTATTGTCGTATTAAAATACAAAGTCTTCTATGTGATTTTTTTATTCCTTTGATATAATTAGTTATGTTCCATTCTTGAAATGAAAATTAGTATATTATTATACTAATAACTATGAATAGTTTTTAGGGTTCCGTAGTAAAACTACAAGGAACCCTTATAGTTTCGCCAAGTCCCTCCGTCCGTCCGTCCGTCCGTCTGTCTGTCTGTTCGTCTGTCCGTCTGTCCGCAGCATACATAGCGCAGCTTCGAATATACAGGGCGTCCCACGGCTATGCCACATGGAGGGGAAGTACCTTAAATATTGTAGATGGAACATTTTACTGAAAGAAGACTTCATTTTAATTTAAAAAACAATTTAAACTGCATTCATAGATTTTTAAATAATTACCTGGTTGAACCGGGACTCGAACCCGCTATACGAGAAAAAAAATTAACCTGTATCTTTATCATACCGATCGGAAGGCTTCATCATAAGGATTATTTTTTGTTAAATAACATAGCATGAGAAATAAAAGGAAGACCATGAATTTTAGCCTTTGATGTAAAATTTTGTTCAGAAAAATGAAAAGCTGACATTGGCGTATCGCATCGACATACAACTGACATGAACTATTACTAATGAGTACCCACTTGAGAAGTACGCATCATTTCCCGATCCTTACTATCCTTACTAATCCTTACTTATATTACCTATAAATGCGAAAGTGTGTTTGTTTGTTGATTTATTGGTTTGTCCTTCAATCCCGCTGCAACAGTTTGCAGCGGAATTGAAGGACATGTCGATACGCCAATGTCAGCTTTTCATTTTTCTGAACAAAATTTTACATCAAAGGCTAAAATTCATGGTCTTCCTTTTATTTCTCATGCTATGTTATTTAACAAAAAATAATCCATATGATGAAACCTTCCGATCGGTATGACAAAGATACAGGTTAATTTTTTTTCTGGTATAGCGGGTTCGAGTCCCGGTTCAACCAGGCAATTATTTAAAAATCTATGAATGCAGTTTAAATTGTTTTTTAAATTAAAATGAAGTCTTCTTTCAGTAAAATGTTCCATCTACAATATTTAAGGTACTTCCCCTCCATGTGGCAAAGCCGTGGGACATCCTGTATAACCAACTAGCGCAGAGATTATTTGTATAATTTGGCAAAGTTATGCATATTAATTACGCCGATAATTCTGTACTAGGTATATAAAATTTATGTACCATGACGATTTGAAATCCGCTCGATCCTGATCTATCTAAGATAGTATCCATCCTAAAAACACCTGCAAAAGTACCTATGGGCAGGAGACAAAAAATTTATTCCCGATTTTGTCCACTGACAAGAGATAAAATTATCTTCTAGCATGCCGACAGAGGATAAAATGTTTATCCTCTCGCTTAGTTTTATCCACTCGTCGAGCATGGGCACAATGGTGGAAATAACACTCATTGCCATATGGATTTACTTATAGAAATATACATCGACTTCTCCTCTGTCGCCATGCTTTAGCATAGAGAAAAGATAATTTTATCCCATGTCAGTGGATAAAATCGGGGGATAAAATTTTTATCCCCTGCCCATGCTAGCTATACAGGAGTCAAGAATGAATAAATTTTACAAAATCGGTAGCACCGTGCACAAAGTAATGCGTAATCAAATTCAAATGCTAGTAATTATGAAACACCCCACGTCTTTTTTGTTAGCTTTGTTGATGGATCTTTTTTGTTTGAAGGCTAAAAATTGCTTGGAGTTGAAAATGGATGTTTTGATAGCTTCGTTTAATTATTTCATTCCATCACATATAATTGATCAAAGCGCACTCAGTATTAGTCGGAAAAAGTTTGCAGTGTACAACAACCTTACCCACTCGTGAAATGAAAATTTTGATACTCTACGCGTTTATTCTTTGCGTGTTTGCCGAAGTTTACTACGACCGGAGGTACGATTATTACGACATCGATCATTTTGTACAGAACCCGCGTCTTTTGAAAAAGTATATGGATTGCTTTTTGGATAAAGGCCCGTGTACCCCTATCGGCAAAGTTTTCAAGGGTAAGTAAAAATATTTTTTTAAATGAAAACTCCACGTTGAGCGAATTTGGCAGGGAAACATCTTTTTTTTAATATATCTATTTTTTGCGAGCAAAAGAGCAGGTGGGTCACGTGATGTTAAGTGATTACCGCCGCCCATGAACATTTGTAGCACCTGAGGCACCACCAATGCGTTGCCGGCTTTTCAGGAATTTGTTGATCCGCCCCTTGAATAACCCCATTGGGAACACCGTTGCAGGAAGTTGGTTCCACAGTTTCAAAAAGTAAAAAAAAATCTGGCACAATGGATGGTCGAAGTGACCAAATAAGGTCTGCTTTGGGTGTGTGTACCAGGATATCAGCCAATAGGGAGAAGTGGCGAATGCTCGTGAAGCGAATCACATCTGCCACTCAAGAACGTCACCTCGTGATGATCACGACCCTTCTGCGAAGAATATCAAGAAGAAGAGGAAGTAGGTTTTTAAGTAATACCAAACCACCACCTAGCGAACTTTGTATGTAGGAATACATTAGTCTGAAAATTCTCGATGCTAGGTACAATTATATGCGAACACGAGATTGCTTGTCAAGATTGTGTAACATACTCGTATACATGTCTAGATAAACTTTTGCGGAAGAGACGTTGCGTAAAAAACACAATTTTTTACGTGCGTCAATTAATCTCGATGTGCTTAAAACATGGAATTCAATTTAAAAAGTGCCTTTTTAAGACACCGTGACCATTGTTGTTTATCTACTGACTAGTTGATGCCCGTGTCCTCAATACA
The DNA here is from genome assembly GCA_038048805.1 of Hipparchia sbordonii. NCBI lineage: Eukaryota > Metazoa > Arthropoda > Insecta > Lepidoptera > Nymphalidae > Hipparchia > Hipparchia sbordonii. Next base: position 6,010,245 of record CM076113.1, read on the forward strand.
TATGTGGTCCTCAAATACATATCGCTCATTTGCGACAAGGATGACATAATTCAAAATCGACGATGAGAGAATTCTCTCGTTAGAGAGTAATGTTTTGTGGATGCTGCGGTCTCGAAACAACACAGCGGCCAACAAAGCGACAGAGCATTAAGTCACAATCTCTCTCGCTCTTATTTTTTTGTGCTTAGCGTAATGTTGTTTTTATAGCAAAAAATATAAATTTTCGACACAAAAATTGGTGAATTTTGAATTATGTCACCCTTGTCGCAAATGAGCGATATGTATAGTGTATACCCACGCGAAATATTATGTCGATCCGTTGCTTTGTTGCGGCGTGATTGAAGGACAAACCAACAAAGAAACACACTTTCGCGTTTATTAGTAAGGACTAGCTTTTGCCCCAGTATTCGTTCGCGTAGAATTAGGTTTTAAAAATTTCTATAGCTTGAAAAATAATTTATATCTGCTATATAATCTGCCAGTGAAAATCCCGTCAAAATCGGTCCAGTGATTCCCGGGAACAAACGGACAGACAGATAGGACAGACGGATACTCATCGACGAACCTTGTTAGTGATTCCAGTCATTGATTGTCTATCTATCTATACATATAATAAAATTGTAGAAAAGTGGTGTCTGTACAATGGAAATATATAAAAAAAAGTAGCAGGGGTTGTTATTATATCGATGCCGAACCCGAAATTGTAATTAATATTTTTTTGTCTGTTTGTCTGTTTGTCTGTTTGTCTGTGTGTTTGTGCACGCTAATATCAGAAACGGCTTATTCGATTTAGATACGGTTTTCACTAATATATTGTAGTAAGCTTCACTTAACATTTAGTGTTTATTTCATGTCAATCGGTTCATAAATAAAAAAGTTATGTCAATTTAAAGAATCACGGCGAACATTTTTAACGTACAGAGTACGTACTACACGCCTCGCGCCTAAGCGTCGACGGTATATGTAATTCAAAATATGCTACCCGAAAAGTCACTATTCCACGCGAACGAAGTCGCGGGCACAGCTAGTCTTGTAATAAAAAAGTATCTTTGACTTCTTACAGCGTCGTCTCTGTCGTATGAAGCGACAAAACGTCACATAGGTAGGTATGAGAGGCAATGACGACACTCTACGAAGCCAAGGCGTGTCGATTGTATGTTCCTGAGTTTTTATACATTACACGTATTGTAAATTGATAGATCTATTAGAAACTACACGGGTACAACAATCTTTAGTACCTATTTGAATACGTCTAGAATTTAGTTCTAGAAACTACAGGGGTTTCTACAACAATTTTTAGTACCTATTTGCATACGTTGAACATTTGTTTTAACATCTTGCTATTTTCAAATATAATATTATGATTGGCAGCTATATTATAATTAATCCATTTGCACAATAAATTTGAACTAGCAATTCGAATTTTGTGCTTTGTGTACTCTCTTATGTAAATAGCGAAGACAAATATTGTGTCATTTACCCGCAAAAAAACATTTTGTCTGCTAATGGTCCTAGCGCACTACACGCAACGACCGCGATTCCTTTTCGCAGATCATGTTGACCCTCATCAAAATCTCAAAATTAAATTGCATCGACTAATCGTCTCACGTCGTGTAGCTAAGTCTACTAAGTCACTGCTGGGTTACATATTTCTCAGAATGAGAAAGGTGTAGGCGATAGTCCACCACTTTGGATAACAAAGATGGCAAAAATGGCATCTTCGATAAGATCGGATCATTTGTATCTGAATCAGTTCAAAGATTCGAATCAGTTAACTGTTTCATTTGAGTCATTTGGATCATCAATTCTCTACTAAAGTTTCTCCTAACTCACCGAGTCGTTTCAGTAAAGAGTTACACACTACTACTACTACTAGTTAAGTGCGGGTACTAACGCACCCGTTTGCGGGTGCGAGGAGATTTTACAGCCGTTTGAAAGAAAAAAAATGGTGCACTCCGAGGAATGCAGTAGTAGTTCCTGGTAATCCCTAAAATTGATTGCATCAATGCAACGATCGCAATGACCTCTAATTAGCTGGTAATCTCCCGCTATTGGTTATAATGCATTGATGCAGTAAGAACACCATAAATTTAGCCACACGAACAAGGCTTCACATTACATATAACTCCTAAAATAAGAGGTCTTTGATGAGCATCGGAAAAGGAAATCAAAGTTTTAAATTTTATTACGGCTAAAAGCGCGCTGCTTGCCTAATATTTGTCTGATGAATGAAATGAAATGAAAGTAACCTAATAGGTTTATAAATACATATCAAAAATTCCGAGGCCGGCGGGAGTTCGAACCCTAACCACAGGTCAACCACGAAATTAGTGATATTTATCTACTTTTTCAATCAGTTTTATAGCAACTGTTCGAACTGTTCGTGTGGTTCGGCCGTGGTGTAACGGTTAACACACTCGGGTGCGATTCCCAGAGAGATGTGGGTTCAAATCCCGCCGGCCTCGGAATTTTTGATATGTATTTATAAACCTATTAGGTTATTTCCTTTAAGTGTAGGTTAACACTTCAATAAAAAATTAGAAATGAAAGTACTATGCGTAAATCAATCAATTATGTACGAAAAAGGGATGGTTTCTGCAGCCTTTTTTGTCCATGCTTAATGGCAGATACAGACAGTAACGTAAACTTAAAAGTTATAATAGACCTAAAGGACGCCTGTGGTTACTACGGTTAATAAACCGTAGTCGTGGCGCGTAGTGCGCGGGGGGCCTTCAAATATGACGACTAGACTAATTATTATTATTTCTGTATGACGGTAAACTTTAAACTAACTCGAATTAACATACCTACCTAATATTTTTTGGTATTTTTTGCTGATATTCTACATCCGGATAACAACCACACGCATTGAAGTATAATATAATCTTCAATTGAATAATGAAAGAAAATTATTTAAATATAGGTACATCAATTATATTATCTTTTATCGACTGATAGATGTTCATTGCTGGAGTAAGAGATCTATAGATCTTTTACCTAGACTTCCATATGCCTCGATCTTGCGGCGCATGCATCCAGCATCTCCATTGGACTCTTCTGATGTCACCTAACGGGGGATCTACCAACACTGCTATCCGGTGCGAGGTCACTACTCCAGCATCTTGTACATCTTGTGACTCCAAGGAAAAATAGTTCTTTGAACTTTACATAGACTATGCTCCACCCGTTACAGCGTCAGCTTCGCGACTCGATGATCTATGTATATCGGTCCTTCAAAGTACATAGTTACATATTACTTTATTATTAACAGAATCCAAATAACTATTTCTGAAATTTCGTCCGTCTGCATAGTTATCTAGGCTTCGTGTTCGGCTGAACAGATTTTGGCGTTAAAAAATCAAAATCAAAATCAAAATTTATTTATTTCATATAGGCTAACTGGTAGCTCTTATGACACATCATAAATCTACCACCGGTTCGGAATGCAAATTCTGCTGAGAAGAGCCGGCAAGAAACTCAGCTGTTGCTCTTTTCAAAAAATTTTTTTACAATGGTTAACAAAACTATGCTATGCACACAGTGTTTCCACAAAGAAGTTTCAAAAATGCACACCTACCACAACTTAACACATGTTAAGATGGATAGACACAAAGCAGACCCATTCCCGTTGGTGGCACCCGTTCACGAGCACGACGCATGATCCAGCCGTTGCTTCGCTCAACCATATTTGAGGGAACGTAACAACCCGCACCACACGACACCACCACGGAAATGTTACTTTGACAAATAGGTAGAGGAATTTGCAAGGAGTGACAAACTACTGTATATTCCGAGAAAAAAGTGGCTCTTACGAAATCAAACAGATAATTCAACGAATCACTATAATAAAAAATATACTTAAAAATAATATGCATACAATCTTAAGTTGGCTATCTATCTACACTTGAATAATAATGTAAATAAATTATTATAATAGGTGTTATTTTTCATGCTAGTTTATCTTGACCCATGAATCAATAATTTTTAAACTTTGATCGTGATTGTAAATAAATGTAAAGAGTAATTGAAGGCCGCATGCCAACGAAATATAAATTATAAGGTTTTGAATGAACTTTGTTGTTGTGTACAACTTCTTGTTTATGCCTAGTATATAACTTATATGCTTATATTATGTAATTAAAAAACAAATCTCTCTCAATTTAAAACTAAAGCTTGAAGTGAGCCATAATTGATTTTGATTCATATAAATCGATTGTAGTAGACCAACCTACCAAGACAAAATCATTTCGCTGCGGGAAAACATAACCAATGAAATTTCAAGCTGTATAATAAGTAATGATAAAGCCTCTTGAGATATTTATATATATAAAAAGAGGGAAGGAGGAGAGTAGAAATCATTGTCAACAGCCCAACGCTTAAATGTGCGGACTGAAAACTGAAAGGTCACAAGTTCGAACCTCACCCACTCCTAGCACAAGCTTTCTGCTTATTTGGAAAGGACACGATATTAGTCAACTTGGCTGATATTCTTTTTTAAATACAAAAAAATACAATATTTTATTTAATGTTACAAAATAGGTGAAGATGAATAATATAAAAAAATACATTTACAAAAAATACATGCCATCCAAGTGGACGTTACTGGCCTACTGAGCATGGTGTCCAAAATACTGGCGCTATTACCTGGTTGGACAGCGAGGCTTAGCCGTTGGACTAAATAAGCGCCAGCTCTTTGGTCACCTCAGGCGTGGATCAGTCTTTGGCACACGACATTCAAAAAAATTGTACTTATGGTTATGATATTCTACTAGGAATCAGTTATATACTCACAAAACAAACGAAAAAATTGTTCCGAACGACGAAGAGTATAATAGAGTACTTCATTTTTAAATGACATGACAAATTACGACAAATATCTGCCATTACGCGCTTCATTTACCGCACGCTTGTAACATATCCACCTCTTTTTATACATGTACTATATATATCATAGAATTATGGATAATATTGAACGTTTCCAATATTGCAGCAATACTTCCAGAGGTTGTCCGTACGGCGTGCGTTAAATGCTCTCCATCGCAAAAGAGGTTTGCGCGGAGAACATTCGAAGCCTTTAAAAAATTCACACCGAACGACTACGCTGAACTTCGGCGGAGACTCGATCCACGAAATAAATATTACGCAGTTTTCGAACTTGCTGTATCAAGAACTTGAGTGACTTTTTGCTGCGCCCTAGGTAAGTAGCCTGAGTATCAGTTAAAATTCAAAATTCAAAACTATTTATTTCATGTAAGTCAACTTGTAACTAGTTAAGACTCTACCACCGGTTCGGAACACAGTTTCTGCTGAGAAGAGCCAGCAAGAAACTAAGCAATTGGTTTTTTCATAACAAAATATTATATTAATGTATTGCTACGTAATATTACAATGTAATAAGTTATTACATTTGTGTCTTTAGTTATTGCACAATACCTACTTATAATTTGTGTTTCTACTTTTTACTCGTTTTATAAAATAAAAAGCCTTCAAAACGCTAAGTAATTACCTAAGCTAAGCTTTAAGTATTACCTGTTCCATTATAAGGCGGTATGCCTTAATGTAAGCGGATAAAAAACTAGGTAGCCTAAGTAAGTGAGGTCTAGCCATATTTAAGCGGTAGATATGTATTTACAATGTGACAGGAAATGCATCACAAAATTCTTAATTGACTATTTTTTACTTATCCACAAACGTACCTACAGTTAGTAAAAAAGACACTTTTTGTAAAAGATATATGTATTGTAATATTAATATTATTCATAGGTATTATATATTAACTAAATATTCATTATATTAATAATAAGTTAGTAATAAGTTAAGATCTAATTGGCTAGACTCTAGAGAGACGCACTGTATTGAGTCTGCAGGCAAAATTACAGTTTGGATGAAGTTATTACGCAGTTGAAACTGTCGCGAAACTTACCTACAGTCGATCCTAATTTACTAATTACTGTATCATGACATGTCATGATACAGTAATTGCATAAAAACTGCAATTTTGCTGTCAGCTCGCGGTCCAAATGAAGATATAATACGTTTGACAAAAAATACCTAAAAACACATAATGGCTGCTAGGAACTAAAAAAACACCCATAGAATATCAAGTGAAACCTGAAAAGAAGTACGTCATAGGAGCATTAATCAAATTAAAACGACATTGCTTTTAACCATTAACCTTCGAGCATTAACTGATAATAATACGAGTAATAACGTTTCCACGTAAAAAAAGCTAAAAACTTAATTTTCACACTTCTTATTGAGAAAGATACTGAGAACTGTGGAAGTCCATGAAAGAGGTTTTTTGTCCAGCAGTAAGTAAGTCTTTCGGTTAGTGAAGAAGAAGAAGAATTTTCGGGCGATTCAAAACTAGAAAACAGTTTTGACATCGCGAAATTAGGAGTAAGTACATATTTGGTACGCAAAAAGTATGAGGAAAGTACCGCGACGGCGTGTTATAAATGCGAGAGTGTGTTTGTTTGTTGGTTTGTCCTTCAATGACGCTGCAATAAAGCTACCGATCGACGTTTTTTTTTGCTTGGGTATAGTTGGGGTTGGGGACCTAGAGAGTGACATAGGCTACTTTTGATCCCGTGAAATCAAAGAGTTCAATCCACGCGGATGAAGTCGCGGGCATCAGCTAGTATTTTCATAAATGTAATTACAGCTAGATGGATAAATGACAACCATCATGGTCTTTGGGATTTTATCCGCATCGCGATAAATACATCATTAGCAGTAGAAAAAACTGTTATGTGTCAAAATAAATAAATTTGAAGAATCTGTGCATGTATTTCAAAGCACCTCTCCTGATTCATTCCTGATTCACAAGACAGCAAAATTTTTTATTGGTTAAAATGAAGATATAGATGTCTTTTTCTGCACTCTCTGTCTGTCACTTTCTGTCTCTTTCTTTTTTTTTTTGATTCTGCACCATTCGGTCTTCCGCTTGTATCCATGGCTCCTTGCGAGTCGTCTCCTGTTGTTGGTTCACGTTGAAGTTGATGGTGGTGGTGCGAAGTTATCATTCCTACATCTTAGGACTTCAACGAACTTCTTCGAACTAGTAATGTAAAGAGCTTATAGTGTCAGGGATATCTATCCAGCATGGCATATGTTGACCCGGCGCTTCTACTGGTTAGGTTTTTGGCAAAGTACTTGAGAAGTGGAAGTGCCGGGATAATCTATCTACCTTAGAGTATCGTGATTTGTGGCATAAGTTTTTAAATAAATGCCTTTTTCTTTCTTTCTCTCATGTGTTAGTGGGAACGTGGTTATTATTATATTCTTCCTTATTTACCAACGCCAGGGGATTTTGAGTTACTCAATTTAGTTTCCTGGTAATGTTTAGTACCAAATCGTATTTGATATATTTCGACAACAAAGAGAGGCCTCGATGTATGCTAATGTTCGCCAAATAAAGGTTCTTATCGACACTGGCAAAAGGCTTAGAATTCAATACGTTAATGTCACTGTATTTGGTCTGTGAGGTGGCAAAGGTGGTGGTTTAGTGGTCGTCAATATAAAAGCACTGTCGCTTTCAGCGGCGGCTAGTTCTTTGGGTCCTATAGAGAGTAAAAGGTGGGTGAACGGTCTGCATTATTGCAATCAGTGTCAACGACAACCGATTTGTGAATGTGTTACGTAACAATCGGCTCGATGCTCTCATAACCTGGTGTGACACTTACGGAGAATCTAGATTACGTTTTCTTCGATTATTCTATACGATAAAATCATGATCTCCCGTGCATCTTGTGATATGATAACCTTCTTGAACGTCATAAAATTTATAATTAAAATACAGTGCCAAAAATATCATAATCATTGTGGTAAACTAACGATCTTGACCAGTATTTCATAACTCACACCTCCAGTGATTTGGAACCAATTACGTATAAGTAAAATCTTTGTTAAAATGCCGAAGAGATTTAGGACGAATATGTACTTTGATTGTGTCTACTATTTTTTTCCAAACTTTGTGCATCGTGATAAATATTTTTTTTAATATTATTGTTATACAATTTATAAGATTTTATCTTTCATAATATTTTAATAATTATGATTTTTTATTTCTCTTGGGTCTACCCTTGTATTCCCCAAATTAATTCTATTAGTATTTTGTCCATGCTTAGTACATAAGGAACATTCAATTGATTTGGATCTTTTATTTTTCATATAGTGTTGGGACATACTTAGTGCTTTGGTATGCGAATCACGTATTCAATGCCCATGGATGCTACTTATTAGCTTTGTTACTAAGAACTTGTTTAATATTCCATTGTTTCATTCTGATTCAATTTGATAAACCCATTACTCAACATCAATCACCTTTATCATTTTTCATTTAATATTATTTAGTTCGTTATTCATTTACTAGCTAATGTCCATGAATTCCCTAGCTTGAGGTTGTAAATTCCCACGGGATATCTCTTATTTTCTGGGATAAAAGTAGTTCTTTGTATTATTCCAGATTATAATCAATCTTTGTGCCAAATTTCAGCCAAATCGATTCAGTCGTTCCGACGTGATTGAGTAACAAACATCCCTCCATCCATCCATCCATACATACAAATTTTTGCATTTATAATATTAGTAGGATAAGTAGGAATAAAATCAAATCTTTTATAACGACCAATATAAAACTAGATTCAAACTCCAATCCAATCGATCACGTCAGCACATCAGCACATCTCACGTTGTCCAAAACTAGTTTAAACGGCGGGTACAAGTTTAAAGTCATTGCATCGGTATTAAAAATTGATGTTTGCTTCTGAAAATAGGCTAGAAAAATAGGCTAGGAAAAGTACCAAACCCTTAGCGGATATAATCTAAATCCAAACTTCACGATCGTCCGTAGCCCTTAAGAGTTACTTAAGTGAAAACTATTTATTAAGTGCCATCTAATTAGGCTAAGGCGGTTCATTAGATCTGTGGGATCTGGGTATATTTATTCAACACTTAAAAAATATATATTAAGAATATTAGCAAAGCTGAAGTTGATTAATATCCTCCTATCCCCTTCAAAGCAGAAAGCTAGGAGTGGGTACAACAATAGTGCAACGCGTGAGGTTCGAACCTGCGACCTTTCAGTTTTCAGTCCGCACCTTTAACCGTTGGGCTATTAAGGTTTCAATACACTACTTTGATGTCGATTGTTGTTCTAATTACAGTTTGTCTTTATATTTTCAGAATAATTACAATGAAGACTTTAGCGGTTTTGGCTTGCCTGGTGTTGGTGGTGTACGGTGCAGAGAAATACAACTCCAAATATGACAATTTTGACGTTAACACCTTGATTGAAAACGACAGATTGCTCAAATCATACATCAACTGCTTCTTAGATAAGGGCAGATGCACCCCTGAAGGAACAGATTTCAAAAGTAAGTTATTGATTTTAACAACTTGGCCATTGATTGTGATAACATGAACTTATTTAAGTGATAATGCAGTCTTATACTATGATATTCTTCTGAGTTATATACTCACAAAACAAGCGAAAAACTTGTTCCGAACGACGAAGAGTATATTAGAGTACTTCATTGTTAAATATCATGACAGATTACGACAAATATCTGCCATTAAGCGCTTCTGTGGTCGGAGCTATCTACTAATAATATAATTTATGAAAATTCTGAAACATATTCGGAAACTTAGTTGTTTTGAGCATAGCAAGTTAGTATTTTGTTTTTTTAATATTTTTAGCCTTCCAGGCCTCTGGCAGTTTTATCATTTGAAAACAGGTTATCTAGTTATAATAAAATCTATTTATTGATAGCGACTTATTGACGTGATAGCCCGTAAATCTCTAATTTTAATTAAGTTCTATTCAAGGATATTATTTTCTTAGAATTATTATAAAAGAATTTGGCTTTTTTCTACAGTTTTGCGTCATAAGTATGTACTAGATCATGCCCGCGACTTCATCGCGTATTTAGGTTTATTTTTTATCCCGTGAGAGCTACTTACAGATTTTCCGGGATAAAAATTGAGTATTCTATATGCATTAAAGTAATGCAAGCTATCTTTGCGCCTTACGCCAAGTGGTTACCAAGTCCCTAATATCAAGTCATAATTTTTAAGAAAAAACTCTAATAATTATTTTTGGAATAAAAAATAGCCATTGCGTCTACGTCTATCTAATAAGGTCAATACACAATACATGTTTGTATATTATAAGCATCACCAGCACCCGAAAAAATTTTTTGACTTGAGTACAAAAGACCAAATTGGCTTTACTTTTTAACCGACGAAAAAAAGGAGGTTCTCAATTCGTCGCGTATATATTTTTTTATATATTAGAAGTTTAGAACACACTTAAAACATTTCGAAATTAAAAAGTGACTAACTTTTTTATGACGTTCTTCAAAAAGACCAAGAAATGGGGTAGATAGGTAGATTCTATCCTTGACATCTTCAAATTGACATCGGGACCACGGTCCATGCAACTGTATCGAAATAGCGACCGTTCAACTAAAACATATTTTATCGTAGTACGTACTCGTGTTCATAATTATGTCATTAAACCACGAATGAAGTCTAAAATATTTATAGGGATTTTGTCTCGTAGGCCATCGATTTATTGTTCTTAATTAGATGTTGTAAGTATCATAAAGAAAAGGATACTAGCGTACTATTGGTAAAGCAATATGTACTTAGAAGAACATTATCCTTTCGACACATCCGTTTGCAGCTAACCAATACTGGCATACGCCGCGTGTGTAATGTTTACAAAGTGCTACATATTTATTCGACGTGAGCTCAGAATAAATTGCGTCTGATACATAAAAAGGTTGAGGTCAAGGTTATTGTACCGTGCCCATATATCGCGAAAATGTTTATGACACATAAAATTTAATTGACCAACGTAACAGGTACCTTTCCACTAAAGACGCGGTTAAACGGCGCGCTATAACACGAACCGAGCCTAGTTCGGCGCGTGGCTCGGCGCGTCACGCGCCGTGTAAACAACTACGCTCGGCGCGGCTCGGCAAACTTTGCCCGATCCATCACTTGTCGGTTTTTTCGACACGGATCAAAGGCGCGCGCGCCATTTAGGCTCTGCTCGTGTTAATACAGAGCGCGCGACGAACGAATGCCGCTGATGCCGCATCTCCACGGACGGCTCGGCTCGCGTAGGATCGTGCTACCCCGCGTCGTTTAAACGAGCTTGCGTCCGCATTAAGCCGAGCCGCGCCTACACGGATGGTGCGGCGCGGCGCGGCTCGTGTTATAGCGCGCCGTTTAACCGCACCTTAAAAACATCTTTTGATAGATACATGAAAAAAAAAAGATATATGAAAAGGCACATAGGTAGATATATTCTTCTCTACTTCTTTTCAATCGGTCACTCTTGTCAGAGTTGTGGTGGATCGCACCGAAAATTTGACGACCTATCTGGCTCCGTGGTCTTATAACTGGGAGGTCTCGGTTTCGATTCCCGGTGGGGTCAATTTTGGAATTTATAATTTCTGAATAGTCTCCTGTCTGATCTGGTGAGAGCCATGCCACCGAGTGATTACTTGAAATCGGGTTTAATCACCTGCAGCTAAAAATAGCCCAAGTTTTTAATGTTCGAAAAATATCACAACGCCGAAAAACAAAGTTTGCCCGGTAGCAAAATGCATTCAATTCATTTGTGAAATGCCATGACACATGATATTTATCCTTATTAGGCAAGTAAGACCTTTAATGACCTTATGAACGTCCTTATAAATAAACATAGAGTAAGGCCAGTGACACTGATTTATACATAGGTGTAAATTGAGAATAGTGTACAAGGAAGATAGGCAATACTCTAGTAAGGGGTGAATTGATAGACCTGTATATTTTTTCTTTCTACTTGACACCGGTATGGCAGTTATGTGTGTGTGTTTATTAGTCTAAGGGTTCATAGATGCCAAACTACTCATACGATTTTGATAAATAAAGTATCGTTGGCATTTATACTCATAGTGGTTCGAGCGTATGACGTAATGATAAATCAAATATGGCGGACAAATAAACGAAAAAGAAAAACTTCCTCTAAGCCTGTCACGCAAATTTTGTTCATTGCATGCTCAGTTCGCCAGCTTTAGAATATAGTAAAAAGTAATATGCGCAGTAGAAGATAATAATCGATGTCTATTCACTAGTGTCCATGACCTTTTTTCTTTCGCAACATGTTTTTACATTTAATATTAATTATATTTAAAATAGCTGATTCCCGCGACTTCGTCCGCGTGGAAAAAGTTTTGAGTGATTTGCGTATTTAGTAGATCTTCACCAAAATTGCACAAAATATTTTTTATAGTACACAATTTATAATAAAAAAAAAATATCAAATTCGGTTTAGATTTGACGAAGTTATGGAGCAAAATCAATAAAAACTCTCATCCCCCTATCCCGGATAAACCTTATTGTTTATCAGGATAAAAAGTATCCTATATGTTGACCCGGGGTATCAGCTACCACTATACTAAATCGCACGCAACGGAAGCCCTCAAATATGGATAATTTTCCCCGTTTTTGCAACATTTTTCACTGATGCTTCGCTCCTATTGGTCGCAGCATGATGTTATATAACTTAAAGCCTTGCTCGATAAATGGACTATCCAACACAAAAAGAATTTTCCAATTCGAACCAGTAGTTCCTGAGATTAGCGCGTTCAAACTAACAAACTCTTCAGCTTTATATATTAGTATAGATAAATATAGAATTTAGTTAACACGATTTTTAAGTTAGGTGTTCAGAATGTAGGTAAATATTCATTTGAATTGTTAATTATTATCATTAAGAAGTTTATCTCTCTTTTTAGAAGCCCTCCCAGAGGCCGTGGCAACAATTTGTGCTAAATGCACTGACAAACAGAAGTTGAACATCAAGAAGGTGATCAGGGCAATCCAGAAGAAGCATCCTAAGCTGTGGGAAGATTTAGTGAAGAAGGTTGATCCAACCGGCAAGTTCCGGGTGAATTTCGAGAAATTCGTCCACGAAAACTAAATCAATACACTACTGAGGTACTGGCGAACAAAATCAGTCTTATCCCGACACCTGATACAGCAGAGATAAGAAATTAATAAAGCAGCGTCGTACATAACATTTTGGGGTTGCATAGATCATTGAAGCTTTATTCCAACAGGACTGAGCTTCCGCATAGGAAACTCTGGTGGATATTTATGATCAATATTGAAGTAAGAAGTATGTGTAAATTTTTTCTGTATTTCATCAGCAACACTTTCTTTCTGGCGTCGGGAGGCCTTTAAAATTTAATAGAAAATATTCATCATGCTACCATATTATGTCTAGCGTGCAATGCCGCATCCAGAAATGTAAGAAGATATTTATCTGTGTGGATAAATGCCAACAAGTTATTTGAAAGACAAAAAAGGCCTATCGCAGACGATGTCACCGATATGTGAGATACTTTTAAAAAGTTAGAAATTCATTTGGTTATAGGTAGTTAAAACAAGCGTGGTTCGTGTTTTGTTTTCAATCATAATATAGTAAGTACTCAGTACTGCCTAAAACTGAACTTATGCTGTTATCATTAAAAACGTTTTCGACTCGCGACTTACTTTGGTAGGCCTTGCACCTAAAACAAAATGTAGACATTCTGCTTTTGAACGCCAGTACTTTTTTACCTGTACTTAAATTAGGAATAAGATAACTTAAGTACATATTACTATTAAGGAATGAAAGTAAATTTTCACCAAGTGACTGGGGAAGAGTAGTTCTGATACGAAATTCTGAAAAAATTCCAATTATTATGAAATTGGAAATAATCGAAACCAAAATGCATAACCGTAAGGTTAACCTACATAAGATTTAAATGTAACTGGGCCTTAAAGATATTCTGACGTCATAGTACAATTAGCCCTGACCAGAAATAAATTACTACTAATAATATAGTACGAAGTAGATATATTCAAAACCAGTATCTTACTTATAATAATTTATCGCCAACAAAATTTAATATTATGGACCAATTCGTTGAGTCAATGTGATAAAATAGATTCAAAATCTAGATATGTTTAAGAAAATCAATAATTTGGTTTTGGTAAGACGTACTTAAATAATAATTTATAAGATAATGCATTTGTGATCTTTTGTATAAGATATATGGTGAAAAATTGTTATTTATTTTAATAATTGGTGTTGACTGATTTTAATAAATGAAAATCTAAAACTATGTTTTTTGCCTCTCTTTCCAGTTCTCAAAATTCAGTCATAGAATAATTTTTTTTTTCAATATTTTTGCTTGTAGAACTTTGTGCTACAATGCTTCAATATTTTGGCTTCTACATTTCTGTCAAAACTATAAAAATTACCGCATAAGCGCAGTAAAAAATTAAGGGACTGTAAATGGCTACCAAAAATCATCACGGTAGGAACATTTGTGGTAAAGTAAGCCTTTTCAAACACTGTAAAAATATTAATAATAATGGAAGTAGTGAGTGAAGTTAGCAAGAGAAGAAGTTAGGAGTGTTTCTGTATTTGTATTTGAAGAATCATTGCCTATTAAGGAACTAGCTGTCATAGATCTCGGATTGCAGTTGCCATAGTTAGAGTTACTGATGCGTATAGTTTTATTTCAACACGCGATTCAATATCGTCTGCGCTGACCCTTAGCCGGCCGAAATCGGAAATGTTGGGCAAGTCGAGGCAAACAACTGTTGCATGTGTGTTTGTATGTCGGGAGTAGGGTTGCCAACCACACTGTTTACAACTGCAACTGACGTACCAGTTCTGTTGCTATGTGTGCTTAGCGCCTAAACATGTCCCATCGGACTATGCGGGTGAGGGAATAGAGAATTTCACCAGTCACCTGATTTTAAGTGATTACCGCCGCCCATAAACATTTGTAGCACCTGAGGCACCACCTGAGGCGTTGCCGGCTTCTCAGCAATTTGTTGGTCCGCCCCTTGAATAACCCCATGTTGTAATTGAGTGGTAACACCGTCGCAGGAAGTTGGTTCCACAGTATCAAAGTACGTGGAAAAAAGATCTGGCACAACGGACGGTCGAAGTGCTCCAGGCACCCAGGTGGTGAGGGTGAAATTGTGTTCGGTGGCGAGCGGTGAACTTGTGGTTGTGGTTGTGTCCTTGGTTAGTCTCCGCCACCGAAGACTGGCTGCTATGACCAAACTTCAGACGCGAGCTGATTAATATGTCTCTTAAAATAAGTGGGCAACCCTAGTCCAGCAAGTTGGTTGCGCAGTTGCAGTGTGACGTAACCGCAACCAGCCACAACATTGCTTGTATAACCATATCATATAATCCTAGTAGTTTTCAATCACTGACCTACTTTAGTAAGCGGATTGCTGTTTTTTTATACCGATACCGATATTTTAAAGTATTGTCAGTGAAGATACATAATATACTGATTCAGACACAAGTGAGTTTCCTAGAAAATGTATGTAAGTGAAACAATGCACATTTACGAAACGTGCATCCTTACTAATATTATAAATGCGAAAGTGTGTTTGTTTGTTGGTTTATCCTTCAATCACGCCGCAATAAAGCAACGGATCGACGCGATTTTTTACATGAGTAGGTATAGTTGAGGACCGAAAGAGTGACATAGGCAGTGGCGTAACTATAGCGTTTGAGGCCCGTGGCAAATTCGTCGTATGGGGCCCTCCCTACCCCAATATAAAGAAGCTCAACCAATGAGATACCTGACCGGGGGCCCCTTCAGGCTGGGGCCCATGGCATTTTGCCGTCTTGCCACCCTATAGTTACGCCACTGGACATAGGCCAATTATTTATTATCCCGAAAAATCAAAGAGTTCCCGCGGATTTTTAAAACTAAATCTACGCGGACGAAGTCACGGGCGTCAGCTAGTTGTTTATATATTATTTTTATCCTTATTAAAATTATAGACGGACGGACAACGGAGGCTTAGTAATAGGGTTCCGTTGGTTACCCGTCGAGTACGGAACCCTAAATAATTCAAAATTCAAATTCAAAATTAATTTATTTCATGTAGGCTACCTTGTAGCTCTTATGACACGTCATAAATCTACCACCGGTTCGGAATGCAGATTTTGCTGAGAAGAGCCGGTAAGAAACTCAGCAGTTGCTCTTTTCAAAAAAAATTTTTTTTTTACAAAGCTATGCTATGTATACAGCGTTTCCACAATAAAGCTTCAAAAATGCAAAAATGCATACGTAGATACACCAATCCAACGCATGTCAAGATGGGCAGGCAAAGCAGACCCATTCTCGTTGGTGGCACCCGTTCACGAGCATGACGCATGATCCAGCCATTGCTTCGCTCAACCATATTTACTATTACTCAACCATATTTATTATTATAATACTATTTTCGGTATGGATAGATATTCTAATCAGTGATAATCTTTTAGAGCAACTGTATAATATTAATTTCAATTCTTATTCTTATGAAACTAATCAACAAGGAAGAAGAAAAAAAAAGGATAATTAAAAACTAAGATTGCATTAACTGCAGAGATGTGACGCAGGAATCACTTATATAAATATGACTTTATAATCCCAGTGTGTCTAGTTGTTTCTGAAGATTTTCCAAGGTAAGTAGGTCTTATATACTTTTACAAAGGTGGTATTTTCTTCACGATTAATTTACTTTGATACTAATAAAAGAAGCTTAGAAAGACTCGATTTTAAATAGGTACATTTAAATTTAATTTAAAATTTCGGCATCACAAAGGAGAATTAAAGAAAATAATTAGGTATTAGGAAGAAAATAGATAATTATTTTCTTCTACTTAATTCTCTTTTTTTTTTCAAAAAAAATCGAACAAAAATGCTACTACTTAATATGTGAAATTGTGGTAATAAATTGTTACATTACAATAACTTTTTCGGACATATTTTTTATTGGTTAATAGAATAAAGAGATTAGTTTTTATCCAATCGATATTAATTAATTAGTTTAATTTGCTAATGGCCTCAATAGCTCGTGAATAGAGATTAGATCTACAGAGGTAGAGATTCACAAAGAGATTCCGAGTAAACGTGTAGACAAAATTTTCATTGTTGTGTCCACTTATAGCAATAGCCTTACGCGTTTTTGGAAGGAAAAGGGAAATATTAGTCATGTTTTGAGGATGACTAAATATCTTCAAAAAAATATTAAATTTAAAAAATCAAAAAACCCGACTGCATAAACAGTGAAAAGGAAAAAAGCAAGTCTAGTAATCTAAAATACTGTTAAATAACATTACTTTAACAGTTGGGTCCCATTATTGGGGAACCGATCTAGATTTTTAATGGCATATCCTTACGAATATTATAAATGCGAAAGTGTGGTTATTTATTGGTTTGTCTTTCAATCACGCAGCCACAACGAAGCCAAGCCGAAACGAATTGACGTGATTTTTTTATAGTTGGGGGGGGGGACTTGGAGAGTGACATAGGCTACATGCTATCTTGGAAGACAAAAGGTTCCCGTGAGATTTTTAAAACCTAACTCCTCGCAGACTAAACAAAACTTTGTTAGGCAAAAGCACCTATACATAATACATAAACATATATATAACAATACTCTAAGAGGAGACCTGTACTCAGCAGGGTGAGCATGGACAGGGGACATTTTATCCACGGGGAAAGGATAAAATGTTTAACTTCTCGCTCAACTTCATCTACCCGTTGAGTATGGGCACATAGGCGTAAACATATTAGTATTTGACATCCACAGTGTAATGTCAAATACAATATACTTCTCCTTTCCCCTGTTGCCATGCTTTAGCATAGGGAGAAAATAATTTTATCTCTTGTCAGTGGACAAAATTGGGGATAAATTCTTTGTCTCCTGCCCATGCTCACCCTGTAGGAGCGAGATGTTAATGGGTTACTCATTATGATAATGATAGTTAATTAAAATAATCAAGAAAAATGAATGGCCGTTCAGTTGATAATTGTGAAATCATTAAATCAACTGATATCTTTGTGTCACGCAACGTACCAAGTCTGTAAAGGGATGTTGAGAATAATCGTTGCCAAGACACGAATACCATTGACCAACATTGATGGTATCAGATCAGCATTTAAGATTCTTAGACAAAGCGATTCGGAAAGATATCTGTACTTACCTATTATTAAAACAAGTTTTTTACAAAAATTGAACCGACGCACGATAAAAGCAAAATAAGGGAAAAATAAAATGAACCTTTTTAGTTTTAAGCTTATGTATGTTAATGTAACTAATTTTGACTTGACGACAAACTTTTAAAAATCAATCTCGCTGCCATACCATCGCATAATTCGCCTTTAAAAAATTTTTCCCCGAATTAAAATTACTTACCTACTTAGTAACACAGGAGACTAAAATGGTATAAACTTATACTTAGACTAAAAAGGTTTTGGTGCAAAGCTGATTCTGCAAGTTTGTTTGTTTATTGCTAGTTTGCTTGTGTTATTTTCTCGCAATAATTTTTGGCTCAATGGCTATGCTCACCAAGATTGTTTCGGCGGATAAGCCATCAAAATAATTATGTACTCGTACAAAAACACTCTTTTAGAACAGATAGATTATTTTACAATAACAAAAAGTGCTTTTGTTTCAAAGTCAAATAAAAAATGGTAGAATTAAATTAGTCACATCTTTTTTGATATTGTTTACAGATGCACACAAAACAGAAAATTGTGCTTCTATTTTTGACTTTCACAACAATAGTTTCCAGTTCCAATATCAATTTTGAAAATTTGGACATAGAACGTCTCCTAGCCAATGAAGAGGAGACAAAATCTGCTTTTGCCTGTCTTATGGACAAGAAACCATGTGGAGAATTGCAAGGATTACGAGGTACGTGAAATAGAAAACTCTAATCTTTATAAACTCTATCTATGACATAATATTGCAAACCAGCCAAACTAACTACATATGTACTCAAAGGTGTGTATAGTCTGCCGATTTGCATCTGGTTAACGTGATGGAATATGTCCTATAACCCTTCTCTGAAAGAGACGAAGTATTCTTTTCTTGGATTGCAGCTGATCTTACTGACTTACAAAGTTAGCAAGTAACTTCCGCAATTTTTTGTAGAAGTCCATATCAGGCTAGATTAAACTTGCAGAAATTAAATAGCTGTTGCAACTTTTTACACACTCTTTACAAACACTATAGGGCAAATCATTAGAAATTACGTTTTCACGGTTGCAAATATCTCCTTTGTAATATGTAATAGCAAATATTTTGTTCAGTTAAATTGCTGTGAATAAATTGGAAGAAACAATTACACGTCATTTTGATTATATTCTTTTTAAACCTAGGTATTGTATTTTTTAAATATAATAAAGTGATGTTAAGTACCTACGTACATCTTACATGTACCTACTATATCAATTGTATTTAGCTTTTACTTTTATTACTAAATATTACTTTTTCTACCACTTTTCTAGTATTTTACTGTACCCATTCGTGTTTTGAGCGATAGTAATTTAGTAAGATATATTAATTTATATTATATACTTAAATTACGTTTTCAGATACAATCCCGGTCCTGATAAAAACCAAATGTAGTCAATGTTCACCAAAGCAGAAGAAGAAGTATGACCATGTGTCTAAAGTTCTCCTCGAAAAGAAACCAGATATTTTCAACGCTTTAATGCTGAAGTATTCAGGCAAAGAAAATTACGAATAAATGATATTCATTAAAAAGTTATAAATTCCTTGGTTTTTTTATTATCCTAACTAATAAACTACTTGCATTAAATGTTTTAGTTTACTTTTTCTGAATCGAGCTGCTGATGTGTGGAATGTTCTCGCGACGCGGTTATTCCTGTCATACATAACTATAATAATAATTATAGGTAGGTATATGTGGCAGGAATATATATATATTTTCTCACCCTAAAGATACTCAATAATTGAGTATGAATGGATGGGTATCTTCTAGGCAAGCTCTTTAACCTCATTATTGCTTTACGCATAATTATCGTCAAGCGTAGGCCTATCTTGTAATAAAAAATACGAAAGTGTTTTTGTTTGTTTCTTGGTTTGTCTCTCAATCATGCAGCAACGAATGGACTTAATTTTTTGGATGAGTACCTACTTTTAGTTGACGCCCTGGAAAGGGGCATAGGCTACTTTTTATTTAAAAAAAGACAACTGGCTCTTATCGCAAAAATATAGACTGGAATATTACTGCACTTCTCCGAAGTAAGTTGTTATGTTTGTGGGGCGTTCAAATGTACGTATTTCAATAATAAAATAACGAGGTTAATATGTTAATGTTTTATAGTCCGCATCGCTTCTAAGAAAAGCCTTCAGTGTCAAACTCGTTTATGAATTAATAGCGGACGCCCGCGACTTCGTCCGCTTCTTCAATTCACAATCGTCAGTTCCCAAATCCCCATAGTTTAGGGGGCAGTACCCCTGCAGCATCAGGATTAAGGAGTTGAGTCCTGGAATTTAACGATGTAGTCTTTACTTGATACCTACAATAACTATTCATAATCGACTCATACCTACTCATAGTTTTATTTCAAAACGAACATGAACATCTTTTGTAAAACAGTTTGTTTCGCATTTTTTTTAATAAAGAGGATTAGCCAAGCTGAACTTGACTTATATTCTCCTCTCCCATTCAAATAAGCGAAAAGCTTGTGCTAGGAGTGGTTACGACAATAGTGCAACGGGTCGGGTTCGAACCTGCGACCTTTCAGTTTTCAGTCCGCACCTTTAAGCGTTGGGCTATTGAGGCACTGTTATTTATTACCTAGTATAAAGACTAGATAGGTTGGTATAATAATGGAATCAATCGAGTTCATGATTATAACAACATAATTATAACATTATAACAATCTACCGGTTTTTATCGAGGGAGCCTGTTTGGAAAAAAATAAAACAAGGAAGTCTAGATATCTAAGTAGACCAAAGGTTTTATAACCTATCAATAGCGTTTTATTTCAAAAGAAAAAGAAAAGTAGCTATAAGCTTATTATAAACTAGCGGACGCCCGCGACTTCGTTCGCTTCTTCAATTCACAGTCGAGAGTTCCTAAATTCTAACAGTTTAGGGGGCAGTACCCCAGCAGAAACAGGATCGAGGAGTTGGGTCCTGGAATTCAACGGTGTAGTCTTTACTTGTTACTTTAATTCAACGATGTAGTCTTTACTTTTTGGAGCTAAAAAGTGTCATTTTATTTTATTATATACTTACCATTAAAATATTAAAAAATACCGTCAGTATTCCAAATATTTCATGCAAAGGTATTAAAAAAGGTACTAAGCAGGATCAGGTTTTTACGGTAATTTAGGATTCGAAACCAGGTTACGAAAATCTTGATGCTGTACTTATATATTTTTTTTGTTTTTTGTAAAAAACAGAAAATATTTTTTTAATACCTAAGAATTTCAAAAGTCGTAAAACAAAATAACGTTGTAAAGATGTAGGTATGACATAGGTATAGAAGTGGCTAGTAGTTGTTGTTAGTAGGTATTTTAAAATTCATCCTGAATCTATGAGATGAATCAGAAGGTAAGTATCTAAATCTATTTCCTTTGTTGATGTGTACTTAATAATTTATTTATTTCCGGGTGCCGAAACACCGACGAACAGAATAATAACGATTAACGTACACTTACTTCAAGGTCTGTACATAAATAGATTCAGTTCATAAAAGCTCGGATAAAAAAATATACTAGTGAGCCTTCCGTGCACCACTTTCTTTTGTTCCGACAGAGATTAGTTAATCAAAGCAGATTGCTAACTTCAAAAGCTCTCGTCAACCTAGTTATGAAAATAAGACGAATTCTCAACTAAAAAGAACTGAAGAAAAGAGCCCAGGTACATTTATCTCTATATTTAATTTATGAAAAACACTGGATTGGCTAACGCAAAAGACAGCTTAATTATGGATCAATTTGAAGCGCCACATTTGACATACGAGTGTCTCTGGAACTAATAATATTGCAAATTGCACAACAAATTTTATAATTAATCTATTTTTTATATGAAATCATAGATTAAATAAGGAGATTTGTTATGAAAACATAAATAAATTATAGAGCTTAGTGCGCCATTGGAATATTATTAGTTCCAGAGACACTCATACCTATGCTTACAAGATGGCGTCAATCAAATCCAAAATGGCACCAATCAAGTAGGTCCAAAAAGAAATCACAACAGCCATAAGGTTACCTGGGAGGACACGCTCGGTCATTGAAGAGGACCTCTCTATAGCATCTATGTTTTCCTTATCCGTCTTAAAACTCTTAAAAGATAAACAAATCGTAGCAAACGTTTCGGAAAAACATGCAACCGATGAACTTAGCCGGGCGCTTAAGAAGTTTTTAAGTTTGGTTTTTACTTTAATCACGGTTTCATTATCCATGTGTGCGTTAAGAAAGTCTTATGCACTGTATTCAACGCGTCGCTTACGCGCTTCTTCGCGGCAACACTTGTTTGCCGTTTAAGAAAGCTAAGGAAAAGTAGATTGTAAGCTATCTAGTTCTTCTTACGAATCTCTGGTTCCGGGCACAGTGTATTTTGTATGCGGCCCGTTACATCGACCTGGGACAGGTTTAGTGAAACCCCACCGCCACTAACGGGCCCATACCGACACTGGCCGTGGCAATCGAAGGACCCGTACGGACTTTCTCACTTTCTTCAAACAGTAAGTAGCATTCGATTTAAAACATTTTTACTTAGTTACGGCTTAGAAAGTTGCGCGCTACATAAACTGCGTTTGTTTTACCGACAAACTTTCTGTATCTCAGTGGCTGTTTAATGTTATTTTTTGATAGAGAAAGCATGCGTACAACAATGTATTATACCGGCTATACTAATATGTGTTATGCCCTTATAGATCGATTTCATCAACGTAAAATAAGTCTTATCCGAGCATTTTTATACTTTGGCAGATTTTCAATACAACTACTGTCAGAACGCCCAATTTATTCCTCGGTTAAATGTTTCAATACAAAAACTGTCAAAAAACCCAATTTATTCCTTTGAAAGCTACTGATTGGGAATTGAATTGAATTGAATTTTAATGTCGCTTGACGTTGGTGAAATCACGACGTGTACCAATTTCACTGTGGCCGAAAAACGTTGTTGTTGTTGTTTTAGCTTTCTGGCTTTATTTAGTGCCAGTTCAGCACAATGCACTTCGCCAATGTCACGTTTAATAGAAGAGCCACAGGGGCTCCCCTCAGTGGCTCAAAAGTTGGCGAAAAAAAATTTTTATACTTGCAGTACCAAAGGCAGTACGTTTAACCGACGAATAAAAAAACAAGAACTGTCAACGTTAAACGCTTCGGTAAAACGCCGTGAGAATAGAATAGAATAGAATAGAAATATTTTTTATTTAAATAAACTTTTACAAGCACTTTTGAATCGTCAATGAATCTACCACTGGTTCGAAATGCCTTTCCTGCCGAGAAGAGCCAGCAAGAAACTCGGCGGTTGCTCTTTTCAATGATGGAAAATTGATTTGTAATAGGTACTTAGTATTATATAGAAGATAAGATAAGATAATTACGACAATGTTATTGAAACTGAATCTTTTTCACCAGGACATCATGAATCAATGGCTGCTCGGCATAATATGCTCGCTGACGGTGGTGGCATCCTCCTTAGCCCAGCAGTACCAGTTCAGTCCAGCCCAGCAGCAGTTCATCAACCGATACGACAACTTCAACGCCGACTCCGTCATACAGAACGACAGGATCCTGCAGGCGTACTACAAATGCGTCATGGAAAAGGGCCCTTGCACGAAGGACGGCAAGAATTTTAAACGTACGTTGCATCATTTCCCTGTTTAGTATCAATAGAAATAACTTCCTCATTTATCTGTTGCCGTACTCTGCTTGAATCTTAATAGTTCTACTGTTTTTAACCGACTTCAAAAAAGGGGGAGGTCCTTAATTCGTCGAATTTATTTTATGTATGTTCCCCGATTACGCGAAGACGCCTGGACCGATTTGGAAAATTATTTTTCTGTTTGAAAGGGTACACTTCCCAGGTGGTCTAATAGTCTTGGTCACATGGCCAATTCGTCGGAATCTTTTTTTTTAATGTATGTTCCTCGATCACTCAGAGACGCTTGGACCGACTTAGAAAATTCTTTTTCTGTTTGAAAGGGTATACTTCCCAGGTGGTCTCATGGTCATCAGGTCAGGATCTGATGATGTGATCCTGGAGAAATCGACAGAAATTTTAAAATTTAAATATTTTATATACATTATAAGTATATATTATACACATACTTTTGCCTTTATAATATAAGTATGATATGTACATGATAATTATTAAATACATGCTTTTTACTTTTTATTTTCCAGGCGTGTTGCCCGAGACGTTACAAACCGCATGCGGGCGGTGTTCTACTAAACAGAAAGCTATCGTGCGTAAGATGCTCCTCGGCATCAGGGCGAAGAGTGAACCCCGCTTCATCGAGCTCTTAGAGAAATATGACCCGACACAAGAGAATCGAGAGGCGCTCTATGCTTTTTTAGTTACGGGAAATTAGTATATAGGTTCTAGTTTAAACCCTGAAATAAACAAAACGCGGGACCGCAGAACGTTGACCTTAATATAAATAAATACAAACACAAATTAATGAAATTCTAGTGTCTGACTGCGCCTTCTGAAATATATGCCTCTTATTATTTGAACGTTAACATAATTAAAACGCAGGTAGAGGATAATACGAGAAGTGATCTAATGTATTCCGAAAATATTGAAAGTTCCTGATTTTTCACCGCAAAATTACTGAACCGATTTTGACGAAATTATTAGTATTTTGCATTCTGAATACGGACCTCAGACAAACATGGACCAGAGGAACTCTCGGTAATCGGTAGGTCCACGGGTTTCGTATTTATGAAAGTCTTCGCATATTTCCTTTTATTCGAAATTCTAGGAGGCGCTGCCGTTACGCGTTCTGTTTATTCCAGCTTTAATTTAGTTTAGGCTTTTAGCATATAGCGGTACGAAAGGGAAATATGCATGGTCAAATGTCTGTAACAGATAGTTTCACTATGATTTTGCTTTTGTTATTTCTTCGAAACAATTTTTTCTAAAGAAGATGTTTTACTATCTATCTCTTTCGTTCTTCTGCTATGATTTTGTCGTAAAGATGCTGAAGACCTTAAAATTACACTAAGTTTCTATTGAAATAATCGATTCCTTCTGCAACTGGGCCTATACTACCAACGCATAAAACAGTATTATTTCAATTTTGTTTACTGTAAGATTGTCATTATAGTCTCAAAACACAATTAAAATAATAATCCTTTTGTAATATTTATTGTTTGCAATAACTTTATCGTTTTACTTTACCTCAATTATTAAGGGTATTTTCCTAGTATTTTCCATAAACGGGTTTGATAGATAGAAATACAGATAAAATTATCTGAGGGTAACCGGTTTAATACCTACTAAACTATAGCACAGAACATAGCACAATAGTAAATAATACTATGTGTATATACTAAAGCGATCCAATAAATCAGTCAATGTAAAATGATTCAACCAGCTAATGTACCTACCCTAACACGATTCTATAATATGTGATAGACATAAACATAGTAAGGCAGTAAGGAATCTTTATGGTGATAGATGTAAATTATTTGAGTAATGTCTATGTTAGCTGTATTGTAGCTGATATTATTATTGTTAAAAGATTAAATTATGAAAGAAATAAAATATTTTAAAGTAAAATAAGGACGCGTTTTCTTTTTAAGGTATTGCATAGTTCTATGCATAATAAGCAAGCATACTTCTATGGAGCTTTTATCTTCTATCTATATCTAATCTTCTTCTTGAGCGTGGAGACCGAATCCAGAAATTCCGTAACGAAAATAACCTGACACGGGACTCCTCTCACCGCTAGATGGCGTTGATAAAAAATGCTATGCAATAGCTTTACCGCGGCAGTCCCCGAGTGCCACACGTCTTTTTTTAATATTTTAATGGAAAGAAACTTTTAACGAGATTTCTAACGACACCTAATGTGCAGTTGGGTTTTTGCCGATGTTAGAAATAAATTGCCATTTTCTTAATGATTTTTATATAGATTGAGGCCTGAGGGTCTTCCAAAATAAGTAAAATAAACGTTCATTGTTAGTTTCAAGATTGATAACCATTTTAAATTATTGATTAAACCATAGTTCTTTCAATTCACGAGGGCGTGAGCTTTACTTGTGGTTACGTCGTGTTCATGAACATTGCGTAAGTACGCGTGCCTGTCCGGAGCCTAGGTGGGAGCGGTCAGGCGCGAGCAAGCTCTCAACTTCGGTTTCCAACTCCTCAATCCTGATGCTGCAGGGGTACTGCCCCCTAAACTGTGGAGATTTAGGAACTGTCTGTTATTATGAATAGTTATTGTAGGTACCAAGTAAAGACTACATCGTTGAATTTCAGGATCCAATTCTTCAATCCTGATGCTGCAGGGGTTCTGCCCAACTAAACTGTATGGATTTAGGAACTGTCGATTGTGAATTGAAAAAGCGGACGAAGTCGCGGGCGTTCGTTAATCCTAATCCTAATCCTACTAATATTATAAATGTGAAAGTGTGGATGCTTGGATGTTTATTACACAATCACGCCGCAATGACTGAACCGATTTGGCTGAAATTTGGCGCAGAGATAGATTATAGTCTGGAATAACACATAGGCTACTTTTTATCCAGAAAAATAAGAGAGTTCCCGCGGGACTCCAAAAAACCTCAATCGAAGTCGTGGGTATTAGCTAGTCAGTAATAAATGTTTAATTGCGATGAATAACTGATTTAATTGTAAGTGAACATCGGATTATAATATTATTATTGTCCTAACAAGGACAAATCGATAGGAGCTATACGTAATTGCTGTGTGTTTGCATTCTGCTGACCATTCCAAGAAACTACATGAATTTATAACACACATTATAAATACAGGAACAGTACTGTGCTGATCATTATCCACGTTAACCAGATCACGAGCAGCACATATCGGTTCAAGTTGAAATTGAAAATGAAGTTAAATATAATATTGGTGATTTGTATGGCCGCTTTCGCTCTGGCCGAAGATAAATACGATTCTTCCGACGATGACATAGATCTCAGCGAAGTGTTGGGCAATGACCGGCTGATAATGTCATATTCTAAATGTCTGGTGAACAAAGGCCCTTGCACTCCAGAAGTTAAGAAACTCAAAGGTAAGGAGGTACCTACTCTAATATTCGCGCTAAGCTAGAATAAGTGATTGAGTACTTGTTTCAAAATACTATCACTACATAGTATAAAATAAAGTCGCTTTCTCTGCCCCTATGTACGCTTAAATCTTTTAAACTACGCAACGGATTTTGATGCGAGTTTTTTTTAATAAATAGAGTAATTGAATAGGAAGGTTTATATGTCAAATAACATCCATTAACAGTGAATGACATACGCTATATATTTTATACCCGTGCGAAGCCGGAGCGGGCCGCTAGTAATTAGTATACCTTGGTGCACATGTGATCCAAGTAACATTTTGGTTTGAATAGAATGCTGTGCATTTTCGTTTTATTGCGATCACTATAATAATATAAGTATTTATTTATTTATTTATTCTGTACATAATAAACTTAAAAACCAAAATATAGATAGAACATGTACAAGGACATCATATCTTTTTTCCGTAAAAACGAATATTAGCTAATCTGAACTTGATATTCTTCTTTGCTTTCGAAAGAAGCGGAAAGCTTGTGTTAGAACTGAGTACGACAATAGTGCAATGTATAGGGATCGAATCGTTGACCTTTCAGTTTTCAGCCCACAGTCCACACTCTTAACCGTTGTGCTTTTGAGGCTTACGCATAGAAATAGAGGAAACAAATCAATCAAATTAATGGTTGTATCTAAATAAACATAACATAATCCCAAAGTTCTTAAATGTATAACTTTAACAACGAATTAAAACTTAACATAACGTAAACTTCTGCTATTTGGCATTTTCCTGCATCTTCTGGTACTCAACCATAGATCGTCTAAAAGTTTCATAACATACAAATCCTTGGGAGTGATATTTTTTAGCTATCTCCCAAATTGTTTCAAATTGATCATCGTTAAACGTTTCTTCAGCGCTTTCGAAAACTTTTCGGACAAGTTTTGGATCTCGCTTGGCGTACATATCACGGTGATTTACTCCAATTAATGTAAATGTGCTTGGATTTAAGCACGCTTTTGCATCAGACTCTTCAGGAAGGTTTGTTCTATCCGCTTTACAACAACCGTCTGGAGTAACTGGATATTCTTTGTCAAAGTATCTTCCTGATGGTAATCCAGCCATACTATGCACGTTATTATCGCAACTTGAGTAGTCTTTAAAAGAATCATTGTACATTGTCGTGTAGTCTATACATTCTAAATCTTGGATTTTCGGAATACTTAGGGGTGGTTCTTTGTGATTGATTACATGGATGAAAGTTTTATATTCAATTTGAGATCCATCAAATGCATGCCATATTGACAAGAGAGGCTCAATAAGGGAAGGATTAAATCGTATATACTTATCATTACATTGTTTATAAACAACTTGTTTATGTAACCAACCACTTTTAGATTCGTCTAAAAATTTCAAGTTTAAGTAAAACTTACGATAAAAGCTTCCATCGAAACGCTTAGCTAAGCATTTTCTTAAACTGTTTAAATGTCCTAAATATTTCTTTATTTCATCCTTAAACGGATTTATTTCACATGTTCTTAAGCATTCCGGAAGATTGTCTGGGCGAGAAAGTTTTCCAAAAGTGTGCCCTACAGGCACACAATTTATGTTTTCATTCGGTGTTTGAGCAACCCCTAGTCTAGCTACTGTTGCAAGTTGAAATTTAGCTTGTTTTTCAGAAACAGGGGTTTTTAGAGAAGTGCCCTCAATTATTCGGTCGTCTTTTAAACAACATTTCATAATTTTTCCTGATGGATCCGCATTAGTTTTATCTCCAAAAGTAAAATAAGGATTAAATGAACAATACCTGCGATTTATTTGATAACCCGGTTTTTTTGAATCGGGTATTTTATCGGGAATTGGATTAACTGGCATAATTATATTTGATTTTCATCAGTGCAATAGTTTTTACCTAAACGGGTTTCATACATTTTGAAACCCTCCGGCAATGAAGGTATTTGGTCGGGTATTTTACCAACTTCCCTTGCCCAATACGATTTATGAACTGTACTCTTAAAATCTTCTACTAGCGTTTGAAATTTTGTTTTTACTGGAGGATTTATAATAGCACGTCCTTCACTGAAAATACCAGCATGGCGCATATCACGCTTTTGTGGGTACCTGAGGGGTGGTAGTTTTGTTACTGAAGGCAAAGGTATTATTGCATCGCCGATAAGAGCGTGTACTTCATCTTGCAAGCAATATTGTGTTAGGAGACTTTTAACACTCTGGTCAGGTTGAGCAGATGGCTTGCCCGCTGCACATATTTTGGAGTCGCGTTCTATAAATCGTCCCATATTACCTTTACCGCCGCTTGTTTGAGAAGAAAACTTGGTGGCCATCTTAATTTCTATTTCAAAATATATAAATTGCTATCAATTTCCCATGAAAATTAATTGAGAAACACTGAAACAATTATATTATCTAAATTCTCTATCGTTAATAAGCATCAACAAATGGTTAAACGGAGTTATTATATTCTCTTGGAAATGGTTTATTTTATATATTCACTTGGTATTGGCATCAACACGGAGTGATTACATTCTCTTTGGGCATCAAAGAGAATGTAATCACTCTG
The DNA here is from genome assembly GCA_038048805.1 of Hipparchia sbordonii. Taxonomy (NCBI): domain Eukaryota; kingdom Metazoa; phylum Arthropoda; class Insecta; order Lepidoptera; family Nymphalidae; genus Hipparchia; species Hipparchia sbordonii. Next base: position 6,039,919 of record CM076113.1, read on the forward strand.
TTGGGCATCAACAACTAATGTCAATAAATCTTAGAGCATTCAACAATTAAAAAAAAAAGAATTAAATCACAGAACTAAATGCAAACAACTTAGATGTCGAAGTTTTTGAAACATGCAACACAAGTGTTTGAGATACCTATTTTTTTTCTGTTTTTTTAGGCTTGTCCGACCGAAAAAAATTATTACCATTCTCTTTTTTATTTTTTATAAACCATTGCTTTTTTTTCAGATAAACTCCCTGAAATTTTGGAAACACAATGTGCAAAATGTACAGACAAACAAAAACAGATGGGAAAACAATTGATAAATGAAATAAAATCCAAACATCCTAAGATTTGGTCGGAGTTAGCTACTTTCTATGATCCTCAAGAAAAGTACCGGCAATCATTGGAAGAATTCCTTAAATCTTAATAAAGAAGTTGTAAATTAAACAACAGGAAATGGATATAGCTTAAATGTACAAATAAAAGATGATTCATTATACTATGAGACTTTATTGTACAAAAGTTACTTTTCCTTTTCTTTTTTATTCTGAGTGTAGCTTTGTAACGCTCGCCGAAATGTTTCGTAACAGACCCACCCTTGCGAGTGGTATTGTTTGGCTTCTTCCCATACAGAATTAAACTTTTCATCATCTAATGATTCACCTGTAGCTTCAAAGACCCGTTTAACGACATGTGGTTCACGCTTAGCGTACATGTCTCTGTGACTTACGTGAAGTAAAGTTAATATACTCGGGGACAGACAAGCCTTCATATCTGACTCGTGAGGAAAACGTGCTCTATCAGCTTTGCAGCATCTTTCTGGTGTTATTGGGTAATCTAAATCTAAATATCTACCCGATGGTAAACCTGCCATTTTTCTGTCATCTGCTTCGTGCCCAGATTTTGACATGTCAGTATACGTTGTGCGAAAGTCGAGACATTCTAATGGCAAATCGGGGATTTTGGGAATTTCTAGCGAGGGTTCTCTGTAATTAATGACATGAACAAATGTTTTATATTCGATTCTAGAGCCGTCGAACGCTTGCCACATAGATAGCAAGGGTTCAATTAAAGAAGAATCAAACCGTATCAACTTCGACGCACATAATTTATACACAACGTCTTTCGGCAGCCAACCAGATTTTTCAGTGTCGTAATATTTAAGATTTAAATAAAAACCTCGAAAGAACGTTGGTAAAAAGCGTTTTGATAACATTTTCCGCAAGGAATTCAGGTGACCTAGACATTTTCTGAAAAAATCTCGGCCAGGATTGATTTCACAATACGTGAGACATTCAGGCAAGTTATCAGGCGCTTTTAATTTTCCAAAAGTATATCCATCAGGTACATTACTAATGTTATTATTTGGCGCTAAGACTGTACCAATCCTTCCTTGGTTAACCTCTTGAAATTTAGAGAGGATTGAATTTACAATCATTCTATTACTCGTCCCGAGTAAAGTCCTATCATCAGTTAAGCAACATTTAGCATAAATACCGCGTTTATCAACAAATGTTCTATGACCATATGTTAATTCAGAGTCATACGGAGGGACACAATAGTTTCGACTTGCCTGGACTCCAGGTTTTTTTTGTTCAGGAGTTTTATCAATTGGGGGCTCTTTAGGCATCACTATGTCATACAGACGGCCATGAAATTCAGTTTTCTTTCCAAAAGTCTTTTCATTAATATCAAAACCTTCGGGTAACATTGGCACAATATCACCAACACGGCCGAGAGGTTTTTTCCAGTAGGACGAGTAAGGCGTATCTTTAAAATCATCAACAAGTGTTTGGAATTTTGTTTTGATCGGTGGATTAATAAGCTCGGGAACTTGTCCGAATGGTCCAGCGTTACGCTTATCACGGGGAATCGGGAAGCGTAGTGGAGGCAAAGGTTTTGGCTTCTTGGGCGGGATTATAGCGTCACTAATAAGAGCATCTACCTCATCCTTTAACAAATAGTGTTGTAAGGAATCCGAAACACGGTCATCGGGTTGCGCTGTAGGAAGTCCAGCTGCACACACTCTGGGATCTCTCTCAATGAACATACCATGATTGCCTTTTCCACCAGAAGTAGATTTTTGACAGTCCACTGGCATGATGAAAATGTAACTAGCGCAGGTAAAAATCCAAATTTTATAAAGTGAAAAACTTTATACTTTATAAGTAAACTTGCGTGAAAAAAATATTTTTACAAATTAAAATCCATTTTACTACAAAATTGCTATCTAAGAGAATAAATGCGTTTGAAGTGATTATATTCTCTTGGGCGTTTGTGACGCTTTCACATTTTTGACAGTTGCCAAAAGAGCCCAAGAGCATGTTATCACTCCGAGAGCAACAAGCAAGGTTAATAATTATAAAAGAGTTCCCAAAAGTTTTAATTAAAGAAAAGAGAACATTAATGCACAATAAATTTTTTTTAAAATAAAAATGTTGATTAAAAGCATAGACTTATTATATTTATACATCAATGATTAAAAGCAATGAAATGCGCCGCACCATGGCCGTACCGAATGACACCAGGTGCTATTGCAATGCTATTGCAATTGTAGCTCAATTGTCTATCAATGACATCCCAATTGCTACTTTTAGCAATTTGACTTGGGGCCCAGGGGTTCAATTGTCTATCAATGATATGACAATTGCTAAAAATAACAATTGTCATGTCATTGATAGACAATAAAACTACAATTGCAATAGCAGACTTGGGCCCCAGGTCGGAAATTTTAACACAATGTATCACAACTCGTAATTCTTGGCTCGTAATGGCACAAAAAGCTTCTCATACAGTGTTTCTAGTCGAACTAATAAGTTCTTAACAAATTCATTACATACAATAATTTTCGCCCGAAAATTAAGTAAGCCTAAAGCTGGCTTATAGGCTTTTTTGCAGTTTGTTTAATTTGCTGTATCCTTGCTAATATTACAAAGGCAAAAGTATTTGTTTGTTGTTTTGTTCTTCAATCACGCAGCAGCAGAACAACAGATCGACGATCGGCGAAAAACCCAACTCCTAGCGGACTAAGTCGCAAGCAAAAGCTAGTTGAAATAAATCGGAAGTTACAAACGACATAATATTTGTCCCGAAGAGAATAAATTGCTAGTTGTATTTACTGTGTACTCAACTACTCATGTAATAACAGCCTACGTGCCTTTATATACACTTGAGGGTTTCTAATAAAATCTTTTCTACTTAAGTCAACATTGCAGCAGGTAAATATTGTTCTGGATATTTTTCAATATAAGTACCCAAATAACGTGAAAATATTTTTTTTATATGAATAGCGAACAAACGGGCAGGCAGGTCACCTAATATTAAGTGATTATCGCCGCCCATGAACACTTGTAGTACCAGAGGCACCACCAATATTACATTAAGATGCTCAAATAAGCTTAAAAAGTTAATATCTAGCCAAACTGGAGAGCCTGTTTGATGGCGAGCTGGCGCTCTTTACACTAAAGTAAAACCTAATGCACCTAATTATTACTTATGTCCACGCATGGACGTCTAGAATAGTGACGATGTTTTAAGAATAAGAAGGTAAAACTAAATGTTCTTTTAGATCAAAATATGGTTTCAAAAGCTTTTATATTATCTACCATGGTGATATCATTGGCGACAGCAGAGTTTTACAGTTCGCGATACGATGATTTTGACATCCAACCACTTCTTGAGAACGACAGGATTCTACTGGGATACACTAAGTGTTTTCTCGACCAAGGACCTTGCACAGCGGAAGCTAAAGATTTCAAAAGTAAGTAACACAAACTCTGTAGATTACGTACTAATTATTTTAATATTAAAAACCGGCCAAGTGCGAGTTGCACTCGCACACGAACGGTTCCGTACCATCGTAAGTCGTAACATAACAGCAATTGTTAAGGTCGAGCAAAAAACGCCGAATATTTTATTTCTTTTTTAAATATTATATTTTATTTTATTATTTGTTGTTGTAGCGGCAATAGATATACTCATTCTGTGAAAATTTCTAGTTAAAGTGAAATTATCTATATACTTATTACGGTTTAAGCGATACAGCCCGCTGACAGACAGACGGACGGACGGACGGATATTGGAGACGGTAATAGACTAAAGCAAAAGCTAGTTTATAATATCAGTGAGGATGGTTATGAACTTATGAATAATATTAAGATTATTTTTTATTTTAGAGGCGATACCAGAGGCTGTAGAAACTACATGTGGAAAATGCACACCAAAACAGAAACAATTGATCCGCAAAGTGATTAGAGCTATTATGGACAAACACCCTAAAGCTTGGGAGCAACTCGTTGAAAAGTATGACGAAAACAAGACGTATAGAAAGACGTTTAATATCTTTATAGAAGAAAATGATTAAACTGATCACTGAATATAGTTTTTTTTAAGTTTTAGTGCACTATAATGTTAATACTATGTACTACTGTAGTACTGTAGTACTGACAACTAAGATATACTAGAAGCTTTCTTAGTTCAAGATTATACTAAAAAAGTTGTTCTAATTTCGATAAAAACTAATTGTAAATGATAATAATAATTGAGAGATCGTGTAGATAATAGACGTGTTGGAAACCCTCCTCTAAATAAACTGATGAGATTAGACAAGTCGCCGCTGAAAACAGGTGGCGTAAAACTAAGGTTTGTGGAAATCCATGCAAGAGACCTTATGTGCAGCAGTAGACGTCTATCAGTTGATGAAGCAGAAAAAAAAACAAAATAAACCATAAAAAGGGCGAATTTATTAATCATAATAACTGACATTTTTTTCCTTTGGTACCGACATCAGATAATTTTACGAACACATCCAGTTCTCTCAACCTTTAATCTACCGACGACAGACTTAAGCCTTCCCCTTCACAGCCTCGAGCCTGTCCTTGTACTTTTGCTGGTAAATGTTCTTAGGGTCATACTTGGCCGACAGTTCCTCCCACAAGTCGGGGCGCTTGTTGACCAAATGTCTGATAACTTTGTCGGCTGAACTCTTTTGTTTTGGGGTACACTTCGAGCAGTCATGTTCTAAGGCATCAGGCAGGGTTTCCTTGAGGGCTTTGGCGTCGGATGTGCAGCGGCCTTTATCGACAAGGCAATCCGCGTAACCTCTCAAAAGGCGCTTTGATTCCAAAATTTCATCAACGTTGATGTGATCCCATTTATCGGTGTAGGTCTGAGCGGGCTTAGTCCAAGCTACCGCTACAATACTGAGTAATGTCAATACGATTAAGGACTTCATATTTTATCTGAAACGTGATAAAGAAATGGCAATGATTAGAACCCAGAATCAAGCCTAAGTATGTCATGCTCTCTTTAAACATTTCAGTGGTGGTGTCGTGTCACGCTCGTGAACGGGTGCCACCAACGGGAATGGGTCTGCTTTCTGTCTGCCCGTCGTATCATACATTGGATTGTATGTAGGACTTAGGAAACTTTATTGTAGAAGCACTGTATACATAGCATAGTTTTGTTACCTATTGTAAATTTTTTTATTTTTTTTGAAATGAGCAACTGCTGAGTTTCTTGTCGGCACTTCTCAGCAGAATTTGCATTCCGAACCGCTGTTAGATTTATGACGTGCCATAAGAGCTACAAGTTGGCCTACATGAAATAAATAAATTTTGATTTGATTTGATTTGAATCCTCATTAACAGCCAATCAACAGCTCACTACTGAGCGCAGGTCTCTTCTCAGAGAAGGGTTATAGCTATAGTCCACCCCGCTAGTGATTATAGCCTTTAAGCTATAGTCCAACCCGCTGGCCAAATGCAAATTGGTAGACTTCACGCATCTTTGGTAACATTATAGAGCGCTTTCAGGAGTGCAGTTTTCCTCACGAATTTTTTCTTTCACCGTTGAATAATGTGACATTTAATTGCTTAAAAGCACGAAGCTCCAAAAAGTCAGAAGTGCATGCCCGGGATCGAACCCGAGACCCTCAAATAGGAGATCGCACTCCTAACCACTAGGCTCTTTCCGTAAGGGGGAATTCCCTGAATTCAAAAGTCCTATCGGATGATATCACAGGCATATAAACTAGTTTAATATCTACCTATTATAGGAACATGGAATGTAAATTGAATTGCAAATGATTATAATGTATTGCGTTTAAAGGACAAAAATAAACTATTTTTCCATCGTTGCATGGTGTAATGTTTATAAAAATAAGCCTTTGCCCACGACTTCGTCTGCATGGTTTAGAATTTATTTCCATTCGTAGGAATTCTTTATTTTCCTGGGATAGCAACTCGCCTGTATCCAATATCTGTGTCTCTATTTCCTCTACCTGTCCACGAAAGTTCCATCGAAATCGGTTCTGCCTTTCCGAAGGTTAGCCCGAAGATACAAAAAGGCAGGCAGATGAATAGACAGACAAAATTTAAAAAAAAAAATATTTTGAGTGATGGTAGCGTTCAAATGAGCTTACAAAAAGAACAGTTTTTAACTCACAGACAGACACTTCAGTTTTATTCAGTTTTAAATATAACTAAGTATCTGATACGCTAATTCGCACTAAGCTCATAATGTAATTACCATGATTGTCTATTGTCTTATTGTTTGTTTAATAATGATGCTATTGTCGCTTGCACAGAAAATGGATAGATCTGCACGATTCTCACATAGTATTTACCTATTACATTCCGAAGCTCCTTGAAATCCTTCAAAGAATCAGTAATACATACCTATTTAGACTACATATTTTATTGAATGTAAGCATCGATGTATATGGATATGCCTGTCCCATATAATTGCGTCTACGAAAATGCGTTTGAATATTACTTCAAAGAACACCGCGCGTTTTTCGCCGTGATTGGTTGTCACTCGCGTCAAAGCGATTTGACACGAGTGTCAACCAATCACGTCCGAGGAGTAGCTACTCCCTATTAACCAGAACAAAAAATCGAATGAAGAACTTTTATTACTTTTTTTTTAAACTTCTTTTAAGTTCTTTTAAGACAAGAGATTCTGTTGTCTTTTTGAGTGCGTTTTTTTCCTCTAGAGGCCTATCCATATAAACCGATGAATGTAAGAAAAGCAGTCACTGATGGTAAGTTTTAATTTGAACGGGTTTGATGTGGGACTTTGTTAGTTTTCTGGCTGCACTTAAAATTAGCTAGAAAAGAGAGTGATGTAATCACGTCAGTGAATTTCGGACATCTTTGTAGTTAAGTTAGTAATATGTTAGAGAAGTGTATTGTTGTTATCTATCGATGGGGTTGACAAGCCAGTTGGTTAAAAATCAAAAAAAAAAAATAGAATGGAAAAATGTTTTCATGTTCATTTTGTCACGATTTCAATGTTAACTGCCATTAATCGATATTGCCAGAGATTTGTAAGAAATAGGTAAAGAATACAAGCTGAGCTTGCAAGGTGATAGGTACATCCAGAATATCAACAAAATCAGAATCAAAAAACAGGAGTCTACAAAAACATTAATTAAGAACTTCTAGGTAGGTATTTTAAATCAATGGCTAAAATAAGCATATTACTGACTTGTGCCCATAACTTTGCAGTATGCGGTTTACAGTTAGGGGTGGTATTGTGGTTGGTTTTTCAAAACAAAAAAAAATCCTCCTTTGGTGCATTTGTAAGGTGCTCAAGGAAAATTCCTTTAAGTAATTTGAATAGGTAACACACATAGGAAGGTGGTCTCACTAAGTACCTACATTTTTTTTAAATTCTATGTTCGATCTCCCAAATTCTTACTCAATTATATTGTCAGCGGCGACAGTTAAAATGTTTTTTTTTTATTATTAAAATTATTGTTTTTATTGCAATTATTAATAAAAGACATACCTTGATTGATCCTGTTTAGTAGTAAACACTGATCGAATCGAGCCTGGCTGTGAGATTCTGACGGCCGCTAAGTATATTTATACTGAGCGTTGCGCGACCGACGCTATAGCTTGTAACAATCGAAGGGCTCTGTGAATCATTGATTAACAATAATAATAAATAATGGCTGATTAGACAATAGCTTCCCGCGGAAGAAAATAGGATGTTGTAAAATATAAATGTTTCAATATTTTCTTTTTGTATTAAACTTATCTCTAAATAACTTTTCTCAATATTTCAACAGGCAAAAATCTCACTTCGTTAAAAACAAGAAAGTTTTAATCATGACGACACAAATCTTGGTTTAAAACATATCAACTGAAATCTATGATCTCATATGAAATAGATTAATTTTAGAGGTTGGTGCGCCATTTGCAATATTATTAGTTCCAGAGACACTCATATCCGATATCCATACTTACAGCGCCAAGATGGCGTCAATCAAGTAGATCTAAAAAAATCATAGAAGCAGGTCCAGTGTTAATCATAGATTAAATATAGAGGTCAGTAGGCCTATCAACTGGTTGGAGGATGTAAGTATTTTCCTCACTTGCGTTAAGGTAAAGGGGAACATGTGAGGAATCTTGCATGTCTGGGAGTTCTCCACAATCTTCATTGTTCTTCCAGGTGTGTCGTCTGCCAATCCATATTAGGACAATCTAGAACTATAATGGCCTTAAACCTTCTCGTTCCGTGAATGGTAATAAATGGTTATCGACTACAGGCTGAGATTATGAAATCGTATTCCTACAAACCTTTAGTAGGTATCGGTCGTATGAACATATGATTAAATTCGATTGATCGTATTCGTATCCGATAACATTAGCGTCAAAGTAAAATGAACCCTAATTGTATTAGCTTTAAGTCACAAATTCAGTACAAACTATTTTGTTTATAATTTGGAGCGTATATGTATATGAAATTGTGTTTTAAGTCAAAGTATTTATGGTTCAATTTACTTTGACGCTATTGACATCGAATGCGAATACGATCAATCGAGTTAAATCTCATACTAACCCTACAGGTGTCACGTTTTCACTCGTAAAGTGGAAGTTTTCGTCAGTGAAAATGGTTTGCTAGCGGGTTTTTTTAGGGTAATTACGGTGATATACCTAACAAAATTAATAATATTAAAGATGTTTTAAATGGGCCGTGGGAAGGAGATTAGCTGTTTTTCATTATTGTATTAAATTATTCTATCTTACACAATAAAGGAACGTAGTTAAGTAGTTAAGTGCCGCTTCATGTTTCCTAGGTCGAGACTGCGCCGCCCTGTCATTAAAATTGCGTCACTGTAGGATGATTTACACGACAATACTATGAATTTGCATTACTTAAAGTGATGCCACATTTTAAACCTAACTCCACACGGACAAAGTCGCTGACAAAAGCTAGTCAAGCTATTGATGATAAGTAAAATCAAAAAATTTTAAAGTATCAGATCTCAAAAAATTTTGAACTTGATGATTCGCCCGCGTGGATTAAGGTTTTTGATCCCGTGGGAACTCTTCAATTTTCCGGGAAAAAAGTCGCCTATATGTTATTCCAGATTATAATTTATCTCTGGGCCAAATTTCAGCCATATCGGTTCAGTCCGTGATTTACAAACATCTATCCATCCATCCCTACATCTAAACTTTCGCATTTATAATACTATTGATAGGATTTTTTTATTATTGATTAATTTTATTAGATAATATTGTGTGTTTACATGTTGATCTGAAATATACAAAATATTATTTAAAGAAATATATAATTAATTATTTTATAATTATTCCATAATTGTTTCCTAAGTACCCCAGCCTAATTACTCTGTCTCGACAGATGTCTAGATGTTGACGGCATTTACTGCGAGATCAAAGGCGTTGACCTACTGTATCTCTCCTTATACTGTGATAGTAGTTTCAAAAAAACATACCCGCAATTTTTCGTATTTGCTGCTTTGGTGTTATTTTTATTGTAGGCGTTTTTACTACTCTTTCCATAATTGCTATTAAAAAAATAATCTTCAATGCAACAAGTATTCAGTATTGCTTAAGAGCTTTAATATCCCAACGGTTAGGGCCAGGATGCAGATGATGAGGTCCCTAGGTTCAATTCATGGGTCGGGCTCTTGGATTTTTCTATCAAGAAATTCTCAGTACCATTATAGCCCGGAGTTAAAAAGTTGGCGGTGTGTAACACCCGTGCCTCGGAGAGCACTTATGCTTTGATCTATGGAGCATGCTCTGACAGCTCAGACTTAAGATAGAGTTAAAATGAGACACAAATATGCTCTGCCATAAATTTATCTCGTTTTAACTCTGTCTTGAGTCTGAGCGGAGTGAGAGTACTGTCTATAGATTTCAGCCTTAAAGCCGTCGGTCCTGCGCTTCTCTCTACGCTGATGTCAGAATTCCATCGCATTGAACTATGAGAGTGAGGGAGGTGTTTGCGTACACACTTGTGCACTCGAATTGCCATGTGCCAGTCACAGCTATATAGCCATCTATATTTTTTTTCTAAATATATATTGTGAATATCTTTATATTTCAATCACTTGTACCTACGTACTTATTAACTATTAACATTATTAACTATTTTAAAAATGATACATAATTTTTACAGAAAGTTTTTTTGTTTTATATACACATAGGAGATATTAAATTTTCAAAAACGTTTTGCTGGCTAGTCAAATAAATTAATAATACTATTTCAAAATTTCAAATACGATCCAAAGTAACTATGTAAGTATAACCTAAGTATGTGACTCACTCGGAAGTCCTCGAGGGTGACTTTGATTACGTAGGTACTCTTAATTGGTTCAAATCACCTTGTTTGCCTATTAGATACAATAATTACATTTCGCACCGGATGATTTTGACGTAAATCCTTTGTTTTTCTGAAGCATCTTACGCACCGAAGGCCAAGATCGCTCATTATGCTGTCCAAAGGATTCACGTTGAATACGCAACCAGATATAAAGGAATATCCTTAATCTATGTCGCAACCCAGCCAAGTAGGTACCTACTATCCGTTTTTTTTTATTCGACGAGAAGTAGTCCTTTACAGCGATCTCACCTGATGGTAAGTAACGATGCAGTTTAAGATGGTAACGGACTAACTTGGAAGGGGTACATTCAATCCATACCCCTAATCTGTTTCCGGATCGCTGGGCGGCACGTCTTTGACGATAGCATGGTAACTAGCCACGGCCAAAGCCTCCCACCAGACCAGATCAGAGACAATTCAGAAATTATAAATTCTCAAATTTCCACCGCCGGCAATCGAACCCGAGACCTCCCGGTTATAAAACCACAGCGCTCATCACTGTTCATTGCAAGTTGACCGCTATCTCGCGTCACGCTTCCCTGCACCGCACCTCAAATACAAACAGTTACCTACATCGATTTGGTGGCTATGGCGTGATGGACAAACCAACAAACAAATACACGTTCGTATTTCTATTCCCTACGATAAAATATTAAACTGAAACTCAAACTCAAAATTATTTATTTCATTTACCTAGGCCAACTTGTGGCTCTTATGAAAGGTCAAGAATCTACCACCGGTTCGGAATGCTGATTCTGCTGAGAAGAGCCGGCAATTATTATTAACGTCTAAGACATACTCGAAATTATTGAGGTTATACGTAAGGTCCTACAATTACAAATGAATGGAAACCTAGGTCACAATTAACTTAGTTATCTACGCGTTGTCTGAGCTTATGTGCATTGAATCAGCTGGGAGGCGGCGCCTGATTTCCTGAGCCATTCAAAACATAATCACGTTCCTACAGCTCGTGATGATGATTTTGTTGTAGATACGATATGCCTACTAACATTATAAATTGTCCATTAATACTTAAAAGCGCAACCGGGGAAACTTCGGAACCCTACACTGCGCATGGCTTGACACGCATTTGACCATTTATTTCTGAATCGCAACGCCTCCCGCGCGGTACTTCAACATTTTGGTAGTCTGTTCAAAAATGAAGGCTCAATAGCCCAACGGTTAAAGGTGCGGACAGAAAACTGAAATGTTGCAGGATCAAACCATGGGGTTTGAACCTACAACATTTCAGTTTCTGGTGGAACGTAAGTAACGGATGGCCGTTGCACTATTGTCGTACCCACTCCTAGCACAAGCTTTCCACTTGTTTGGAGGGGATAGGAGGATATTAGTCAATTTCAGCTTGGCTAATATTCTTTTTTGAAAAAAAAAAAATTGTCATACTAGGGAATGTATTGATTACATTACCCATATTAAGCTGCCTATTTATTACTAAACCAAATACTTATAACGCTATTTTCTATAAATATTCTTTTTCGTCAGAAGCTACTCGGCCATGGAACTCACTTCCTGAAAATATTAGAGACAGTAGGTCAATACACACATTCAGAGTGAAGCAGCACTATCTCTCTTTATGTGTTAATTAATATATTAATATTTATCTAGGTATGTATTATATTATTTATGTATTATATGTATTTATGTTTTAATATGTATTTATGTAGTTTATTATTTATTTATATTATACAGTAAGTATTATAGTATATGTAGTGATGTACATTTTTGACCTATACCACTATATTATTTCACCTTACTCACTTTCAAGAGAAGTTGGAAGGAATTTCTTTTTTAGAGATAAGCTTCACCTATGTCTACTTCTTCTAATGTAATATGTTGACTTGTAATTCCTTATATATATATATGTACATAAAAAAAAATACTTTACGCTACTTATTTGGTTACTAAACAGTGGCGTGCAATTCAAGCTTAAGTAAGTAGATACTATTTAAGTAAAGAGAAGTGAAATCAAGCTAAGCCTATACTTTGAACCTCTGGGGATTCACCGTCCAATGTTATACATAATCTTGTGTTAATTCTTGTATGTGTAGTTGCATAGACGTAAACACAATTATGCAATTCATGTCAGATACCTCACCATACATAATGAGTATTGACAGATAAGACTCTTTATACCTGCAGAGCATGAAGCTAGTGCCTATTTTATAAGTCTAGAGTCTAGAGATCATCTAGATCATGATTTCTAGAGCTTAGGTTCCCAAAGTATAAGATCACGACGCACCGGTGGGTCGCTACTAGCGAATATTGTAATTTGGATAAATACCGAAACAAATTGGACGTATCAAACTCGTTGCGATTAAAAGTAACTAAAATTGAATTTGATGCTAAGACTAATGAAGAAAAATTTAAAATAAATGCATCCTTTTTATAAAAAAAAAGTAGCACTCCTTATATTATAATACTAGCTTTAACCCGCGGCTTCGCTCACGTTAGGTTCGATTTTTCAACCCCCTATTTAACCCTCTTGGGGTTGAAATTTTCCAAAATCCTTTCTTAGCGGATGTCTACGTCCTAACAGCTACCTGTATACCAAATTTCAGCTCGATCGGTCCAGTGGTTAGAGCTGTGCGTTGATAGATCAGTCAGTCAGTCAGTCAGTCAGTCAGTCACCTTTGACTTTTATATATTTAGATTAATACTTTGGATCGGAACTGTTTTTTTTTTCTTGTTTTTCATTCATATAGTTATGTCCCTTTTTCCTTCATGAAAACCAAGAGGCGAGTTTCAAACGTTCGAGAACACGTTATAAGTTTACAGGTTGTATATTATTTGTGTCCGGGCTATAAATATGAAAAATAAACTGTAGGAATAAAAAATAAAATAAAACAATAAAATTATTCAATCAAATCCTTTATTCTTCCGAAGCCGTACAGTAGTCGTTAAACATAAACTACTGCTGTACTTTAATCTTGGAACTCATGAACAACTTATCAATAAAATAGATCACGTAAATACCTAGAAACATATCAGATCAAGTATTTTTCCAATGTACCCATAGCAGCAGAAATTATTCTCTGACGCCCGGTTTTAATAACCTATCTGACGTATTTAAAAAAATCTCGAAAATTCAAACCAAAATAAGATCTCTCTCCGGTCGTATCAGACTTCCGTCATATATCGGACTATGAGGGTGTGGGAATAGAGTGCACCTGTGTTTGCCTATTCACATGTGCAACCCGCTAAATATATTTAAGCAAAATTTTCCACACCCGTCTTTTTCTTATTAACTTTGTACCTACTAACCTTGAAAAAAAGTGACCGCATTACAAAAAACTTAACATGATTAAAGAGATTGGTGCAAGACGGCCTAAGTAAAGTAACTTCCAAGTAAGCCCTATTCCATCTTAGACTTTATCTTCATCAGTTGAGATCGTTGTCAAGTTCATCCATTGTTCGTGACTTTCATCGTCCTGAAGGTTTTCGTACTCGTAGTAGGTACTTATTCAAATAAACCGAAAACACAATTAGGTACACAATGCTACGAAAATAATGACACTAAAAATTGTTTTTTTTTTTTTGTTAATAAGCAAGTTCCTTGAAAATAGGTACCATCAGATAAATTTAAGTAAACGGAAATACATGTAGTTCCCTCCGATTCTGTAACTTATACAGGGTGAATCACTTTTTCTTACAGATTTAACACGCACGATTTATGCACACTTTTATTTCTATGAGTATAAAAATTACTTTTTTTATTCCAACTTTAAATCGTTTGGCGGCATGTCTTTGTTGGTAACTAGCCACGATTAAAATATCCTACCAGACCAGACTAGACACATTCCAAAATTTATAAATTTCTAAATTGTCAGCGTCGGGAATCGAACCCGAGACCTCCTACTTTAATAGCGTTCACCACTACATCAGGAAGGTCGTCATACTTTTCAGGGAAGCTCAAAATTAAAGTTAGTACGTCCTTCTAAGCGAGCTTTATTCTTCTCTTCTTTCTTCCAAGCGACTCAGCGTTCAGGCAAGACGGTGCGTGGCGCGTAGAAATTGATTATGGGTTTAATTAAAATTGCCATATCGATGGTTAACCACCAAGAGCTCTTTTATCTGATATTTTTAGTCAAACTGCTGTTTTACTGATTTCGCAAAAAAAAAACCTTCTATCTCATACTATAGAAAATTCTCCTACATAAAATTAATACCTATTTAAATATTTAACCGAACTATATTTTCGTTTTAATCATCTCTGCACTGAAACAAAAAATATATGTTTTTGTGCCTTGTGTAAACTTTTGACATTTTGACTTAGGACTTAGGAGGTCTTAGCGGTTAACCGTCGATGTATCCCCTTCTAAGTTACCCAGCTACCATTCTAGACTGCATCATCACTTACCATCAGGTGACATCGTAGACAAGTGCTACGAGTCACCTGATAATGAGGTTGAGATTATCATGGATTAAAAAAAGTGCCTAATGAGTAGGCACTTTTTTTAATCCATAATGTGTAATTAAGCCTCAATAGTCCAAGGGTTAAAGGTGCGGACTGAAAACTGAAAGGTCGCAGGTTCGAACCCCACTCGTTGCACTATTGTAGTACCCACTCCTAGAACCAGCTTTCCGCTTATTTGAAGGGGAGAGGAGAATATAAATCAAGTTCAGCATAGCTAATATTCTTTTCTTTCAAACAAAAATAAAACTATGAATCCTCCTGTGTATGTGTAACTTTTTATGCAGCCGGCTGATGCCGGACTAATGATGTGTCGGTCCGAAGTGCGGGGAGAGGGCAAATTAGACGTTTCAAGCTTCACTATATCCATTATAAATACAGCCTGTGACCACTCTGTGATCATAAGTCACCAACACGTTGTGTAACGGCAATTGTGTACGGTAGGTTATTATTTTTTTTTTTTTTTCAAACTACTTGTAATTTCTAGCAAAGTTTGAAAAAAGTGGTTATTAAACAAAACCTTGAGGGTGCATTGTAACCTTTTTCTGAGACAGCAAAATTTTTTGTCAATTTCACCAGTGCCAAATAACGTTTAACCGAGGAATAACTTTGAAGGTCTGACAGATTTTGTATTGAATATCTGCGAAACATCAATTTTATATCCTTCAGTTAAACGCCATTCGCGTTGCTGAAATCGGCCATTAGAAATAAAAAAATCAAAATTGTTTATTTCATGTAGGCCAACTTGTGGCTCTTATAACAAATCGAGAATCAAACACCGCTTCGGAAGCTGATTCTGCTGAGAAGAACCGGCAAGAAACTCGGCAGTTGCTCTTTTCAAAACAAAAAAAATTACAATATGTAGCTTTTATATCTTGTGGACAACTGAAGCAAAACAAATTGTTTCCAAGCAACTTTGTCTTTGAGGAATTCATTAACTGTGTAATAACCTGTACTCTCCACTCTCTCTACTCTACTACATACTGTTTTTTGTGTAATGGCAAATCTACCAATTCTTTCGGCCCTAAAATATAAGTATATAATATTACAACAGGTAGGTAATTTATTCTTGAAGTATAAGAGACATGGCCAGTATTTTAGGGTCATATTACATGGAGTTTAGAAAATTCTGTCAATAGCCAACTTATTAATCGACTTCAAAAAAGGAGGAGGTTTCGTCCTCAAGGTTTCTCCGATTACTCGAAGACGCCTGAACCGATTTGGAAAATTCTTTTTTTGTTTGAAAGTGTATATTTCCCAGATGGTCCCATGGTGATCAGGTCAAGATTTGATTATGGGATCCTGGCGAAATCGAGGGAACTGTTCAAATTTTGTACAATTGATATACTTTGTTTGAAGTCTGTTTGGTAAAAAGAGTTTTTATGTTTATATTAGCTTAGAGGTTAGGCCTACAAAAGAATTAATAAAATAGTTACTACTAACCACAACGTTTAAAATTATAATATTTTTCCTCTAGATGATTGCAAAGTGCTGTATGGTCCTGTGCTGCCTCGTGGGGGCGGCATTAGCTGTGGAGAAGTATACGGACAAGTATGACAACTTCGACCTGAAGGAAGTTTTGGATAATAAAAGACTCCTGTTGTCTTACTGCAATTGCATGCTTGATAAGGGGAAATGCACACCTGAAGGAAAGGAATTAAGAGGTAAGAACATTATTATCGTACGAGAGTTTTTTTGAACGAGCGAAGCGAGTTCTCTGAGTCTACTTGAGTGAATTTGCACTTGTCTGTCCGTTCGTCCGTCCGTCTGTCAGAGCCTTATAACTTCTGAATTACTGAACGTAATTACTTCAAATTTATATATAATATGTCATATGTCAAAAAGTATTGCATATTAGAACCTGAAACTTGGATGTAAATTCAGTTATATTCTGTACTTGAACAGCAAATACTAAAATTAGATAAATATTATAAAGAAACGAAATTATTTAATTTTTAATGCTAATAGCTTCACAATAATGCTAATCGATGGCGCTGTATCGGTAAAACCACGGTAAAACAGTTTTGCGACAACTATTATTATTTTTTGTTGCGTCTAATGTTAAAAGTTAACTATTACAATATATAATAATTATTGCAATATATAATTAAAACTATCTTTTGGGAATTATGGGATACCGCGAGGTCTCACTTCGGAGCGAACCACTAGTTTTAATTCAATGACAAGATAGTCCTTGGCTGCAATCTCACTTGATGCTGTCTAAGATGGTAGCGGGCTAATTTGGAAGGGGTAACTTCAGGGGGGGTGGGGTTCCCGTTTTCACGAACCATATCTAATTCCTCCTCTAAGAAGGTTTTTTTTCGTAGACAGTCCCTGAATACAATCCATTACCGAATGTCATTTCCATCTTTAGATGTTCCTTCGAGTTTATGGATTACAAAGCATTATACGATGAGTATCAGATTCCATGCCTCAATAATGTATTCCATATTTGTAAAACAATTCATCATACTATTTATTAGGTACATGTATCTATACGGATACCTTGTGGTACGTGATATCTTGTACCACTGTACGGTACTAATTCTGTTGTACAACATTTCAAAACTATACCAAATTATCAGATCTTAAACGAATTGTATGCTTCTTCGTAGAAAACAATGTGAACAAAAGGTATTTCTGACCTAGTTTTAATTTAGTTTAGAAATCATATAAAATGGAATTAGCACCTTTGGTTAAGTAGATTAATATGTTCTATTTGCTTGCAACAAATAGCCAGTAAAAAAATAAAAAATAAAAGAAGAACGAACAAAGTCAAACAGTAAATGACTCATAAGATAGGGCAAGTATAAACCCTTTCCTAGGAAAGGTCTTAACTTTGCATAACAAAAAATACAACAAAAAATCTGAAAATTTACCCAATAGGGTATTTTAATAAAAAAACCCCCCGACATGTCACAACATCCTAGTCAGTAATCGTTAAAATAAAATATGTAATCCGTGGCGGCGGCCATTTTGGACCGATTTTCATCAAACATAGCTAAGAACACTCCCAACTAATTCTCCTTTCAAAGAAAAAAATCAAAATCAGTTCATCAGTTCGGCTGCTACGATGCCACAGACAAACACACACACATACACACAGATACGTCAAACTTCTAACACCCGTTCGATTTTGCGTTGGGGGTTAAATTTTTTAAATAGATAGAATGGTTTCTAGGCGGACGCCATATTGAAATTTTATACTCTGTCATTTCCACAAATAAGACGAATCTAATGACACCTCAAAATAATGTTAAAATCCGTCAAACCGTTTAGACTCAAGGATGTTGTTTATGTAGATCTCATTATCATAATTACTGGTTTAGAGGGGGTAAAAAATAGATATGATAAAAATTCTTTTCAAAAAACCGACTTCAAACGCCACTACAAAGTATAAAAATAATTTTATTTTGTACACGTTTGTTGAAGTCGGGCGGGCTTAAATAGAAACGGTGAATCCGATACGCGATGCTCGCCCGATTTCAATAAGCGTGTCTTTTATATGTCACCATAAGATAAGCGTCGCGCATCGATTTCATCGTTTCCAGTTAAGCCCGCCCGACTTCAACAAACGTGTACAAAATAAAATTATTTTTATACTTTGTAGTGGCGTTTGAAGTCGGTTTTTTGAAAAGAATTTTTATTTTAAGCTTTTTAGTGTAGCTTGTTCCTGCTCTCTGTCTCCCCTCCCTCCAACGCTACGGTACTAATGTAGTTCTACACTTGGTACCTACAGTACTTATTAACAATACACAAACAGTTCCTAAATCCTCACAGTTTAGGTAGGCAGTACCCCTGCAGCATCAGTATTGAAGAGCGAGGACCTTGAATTCCACGATGTAGAATATGCTTGATACTAACAATATCAGTTCGCAAGCGAAAGTTCCTAAATCCTCACAGTTTAAGTGGGCAGTACCCACCAGCATCAGGATTGAGGAGTTAGAACCTAGACCTCGATGAAGTAGTATATGCTTATTACATACAATAACAATTCATGATTAGCAGTTCCTAAATCTCTACTATTTAGGTGGGCAGTACCCTGCAGCATCAGGATTGAGGAACTAGAACCTAGACCTCGATAGTGTAGTATATGCTTATTACATACAATAACAATTCATGATTAGCAGTTCCTACATCCCTATAATTCAGGTGGGCAGTACCCTGCAGCATCAGGATTGAAGAGTAGGACCTGGAGCTCTATGATTTAGTATATGCTTAGACCAAGCATACCAATTCGTAAACGATGGTTCCTAAAGTCTCATAATTTAGGGGGGAAATACCCCTGCAGCATCAGGCTTGAGGAGTTGAAAGTAAAAAATTTTATGGGACCATTTCGTGAGCTTCTTCTGTCGATTAAAAAAAAAATCTCGTGAATCGGTTCAGAAACCTCGGAGTAATCGGCGGGCATACATAGAAAAAAAAAAAAAAAAAAAAAAAAAGATACCGGCCGAATTGATAACCTCCTCCTTCCAAAAATGGAAGTCGGTTAAAAATATGGTTGTTTTCCGGCGGCAAAATTTTCCCTCATTAATACTGTCAAAACACAGAGTTAAATTCAAAAAATTAAAATGCTTTTGTTTAGAAAATTAAAAAAAAATCATGAACTCCAATGAAAGTTTTTGATTCGAATATTTCTTTTTGTAAAACGATTGAACTACCATGTTTAAATTATTTCACTGCGGGAATAGAACAGAATAGATTTTTTTTTTAGAATAGAATTATTTTTTATTCAAATAAACTTAAACTTAGTTTATATTGTGTGTTAATGGATTAACACACAATATAAACATTATTTCTTCGCCGGTCGAGTAAAAAATAATATTATATTCTTCTTTTACAGAACACATTCAGGATGCCTTGGAGACGGGCTGCGAAAAATGTACCGATAAGCAATTAGAAGGAACCAAAACCGTGTTGAACCACTTAATCAAGAACGAGCCTGAAATCTGGAAGGAGTTGACTGCGAAGTATGACCCTAAAGGAATTTGGAGGAAGAAGTACGAGGACCTTGCGAAAGAAAAGGGAATTCTCATCCCCGAAGACTAAGATTACGCCCACAGAAATCGAATGACTTTTTTATATTTGCTTACCTGTTGATCGAGTCAAAATTTATGAATTAAAAAAATTACCTTGAATTTAAAAATTGTTTTTTAATTCCTAGCATCAAAGAATTTTTTAGACGCAAAGAAAAGTCTGCATTTCTGAATTTTTTATAAAGATACTAGTTGATACTCGCGAATTCGTTCGCGTGGATTAAGATTTTTAAATTTCCGCGGGAACTCTCTTATTTTCCGTGATAAAAAGTAGCCTATGTTCTTATTCCAGACCTATCTCTGTGCCAAATTTCAGCTAAATCGGTTCAGTCGTTGCGGCGAGATTGAGTAACAAACCTCCATCCATCAATCCATACATCCAAACTTTCACATTTTTAATATTAACAGGATTTATTTCGTTAGTTTAAATGGAAATTGGAGTTAAGTTTATAAAAATCTCATCGGGATCTTCTGTTTTTGCGGGATAAAAGGTAGCCTTCAAGTCCTCAACTGAACCCATGCAAATCACGTCGATTTGTTATTCCGTTGCTTGAAAGAAAAACCAACAAAGAATCAAACACACTTTCGCATTTATAATATGACTAGCTGATGCCCGCGACTTCGTCCGCGTGAATTAAGTTTTTGAAATCCCTCGGGAACTCTAATTTTCCAAGACAAAAAGTAGCCTATGTCATTCTCCAAATCTACAACTATACCCATGGAAAAAATTACGTCGATCCGTAACTCTGTTGCAGCGTGATTGAAGGATAAACCAACAAACCAACAAACAATGATTAGTAAGGATAAGAACAAATAAGGATTGATTGATTGAAATTATATAATTGATGATGAATGATTATTATTAACTATGGATAACAAATCACAGATCCAACAGATTAATCAATAACGCTTTAACTTTTTTGTTTTCATCGATTAAACTATCAACACTCAAAATTAAGTTTTTATTTTCATCAATTAAAGTATCAACAATCAACACTTTATATAATTTTCCGCTATTGTCATCCTATAGGAAGAAAAATAAATACTTACAATGTTAAATAATTACAGCACTAACAATAACAATAGATGGTAGCTTGCGTAATTTATTATTGGACGCAATTGCAAGTGCATAAAGGATCAGATCAGATATATAAACTGAATCACTCCTCATTTTCCATCATAGCTTGATATTCTTGAAAATATATAAAGGATCAGATCAGATATATAAACTGAATCACTCCTCATTTTCCATCATAGCTTGATATTCTTGAAAATATATAATAGTGAATAGTGAATTGGAGAAAAAAAAAACAGCAAAAATGAAGAGTTTCACTTTAATAGTTGGTCTCGCTATCATAAGTTTCTCTGTTGCTGAAGAATATACAAACAGATATGACGATATAAATATCGATGAGATATTACAAAATAAAAGATTATTATCATCGTATATGAAGTGCGTGTTAGGCCAAGGACGTTGTACTCCCGAGGGAAAAGAAATTCGAGGTAACACACTATTATCTACATCTACATATATATATAAAATCTACATATATACCTATAAAAGGCAAAGGTAACTGACTGACTATCTGATCAACGCACAGCTCAAACTACTGGACGGATTGGACTAAAATTTGGCATACAAATAGCTATTATGAGAGATATTAAGGGGATAAAATAAGGGTTGGAAAATCGAACCTAACGTGAGCGAAGCCTCGGGAAAAAGCTAGTTAAAAATAAAATTATCTATGTGCAATACGAAATAACTCTTAGAAAACTATAGTGGTTCAAATAATTATAATACGATAGGTAAAATAATAGATGTGTGTGTTCTTTTCTAATAATATGTGTGGTGTACAATAAAAGTATATTCATTCATTCATAAATACATCCCTATTAGAACGTGAACCGATTTGGACAAATTCAGAGCTTAGATATGGAATTATTTAGATTTACTTTCCAGAATAAAAACAAGCCTAGATCTACCTGCCTCTGTGACAATCCCTACAAAATCGGTTCAGCAAAAAACGAATTTGTCACAAGTCACAACGCGTTTTACTATACGTCATAACCCGATTTTTAAAAACTGCTACAAAGCCGCGTTGTGGCTTTCTTTGAACTTAACATAGTTTTTTTGTCATTACGGTCCCTTTAGTACTAGCTAGGTACCATCAGCACATAACATAAGTTATTAAAACTTTCATTTTCAGCGCACTTGCAAGATGGTATGCAAACTGGATGCCTCAAATGTACTAAAACTCAGAAAATGAAGGCGCGAAAAGTTGTAAACCATATCCGGAACCACGAACAACAATTCTGGGAAGATCTTAAGAAGAAATTTGATCCCGAAAACAAATACAAGCAAACTTATGAAGCATTCCTCGCTTCTGAGGATTAAGAAAATAGCAAATAACTACACAATAAGCAAGCTTCGTTAGCTCAATAGATCAGGGCGTGGACTAAAAACCCAAAGGTTGACGATTCAAAACCTATTTTACACTATTGTCGTACTTTCAACTCACGAGGGCGCGTGAGCTTTACTTGTGGTTACGTCGTGTACATGCACACTGCGTTAGTGTGCGTGCCTGTTAGGAGCCTAGGTGGGAATGGTCAGGCGCGAGTAAGATCTCGCTCACACTTACATATACAGATACGACACACACACAACCATGAGCCACGTGCCCTCGTGAATGAAAAGAACTATACCAAATCCTAACACAAACTTTACACTTATTTGGAGGGGAAAGGTAATATTGGGCATGTTTAACATGGCTTATATTTTTGTGTAAATAATAGAAAAACGAATACGCAGAAGCAATTTGCATTATTAGATTTATAACTAGTTAAATATGAATAGGCATTTTTTTAATGTAGAAATAAAACATTATAAAAAAATTAAGTAGGTACAAAAAGTTAAACATTTTTATTTTGCACAATATTAATTGAATAGGTTATCCTTCCTTACAGCTGTTTACCATATTTTTTGAATATTAAGGATTTCAAAAATACACAAGAAGGTATCAGGTCCCCTGAATCTCTCCGAACTCTGGGCTACTAAAATAAAAATTTAAATAAAAATAGGCATAATATTTGACAAATACGAGTACCTATAGAAAGAAAAAATACAATAATTACCTACCTTTCAAGTTGATTAGATAAATAAAAGTAATATGAATATCAATTGTATGACTGGGATCTCTAAACCTGCTGAAAGAAAAGCTAATATGTAGTCCTTAAACAGCTGGGCAGATTTTCATTAATCCCACTCGAGAACAGAACATTTCCCTCTATCCCTCTTTCCTGCCACCAACTTATCTGTTTGGGCTTGGATCACAGAAAAATTGGGCCACTGAATGTTGGATAGAATCAGGCGTTATTAAATCTATAATTATTAATCTACGAGCAACACTGGAAAGGCTGCTGTCCTGTTTTGGACCTACTTAACTAACGCCAACTAATAGGCCATATATTATCGTAATTCATGCACCGACCTCTATAATTAGTTAATCTATGATTTCATTGTTGTTGTATGATTTCATAGATTAAAATTATTATAAAAGTCGGTGCGCCATTTGCAATATTATTAGTTCCAGAGAAACTCGTATGTCAAATGTGGCGCTACAAATTGATCCATAATTAAGCTGTCATTTGTATAGAGGCAGACAATCCAGTGTTAATCATAGATTAACTATAGAGCACAGTGGTTTGGGTGCTGAAAATTGGAACTAGGGCTGTAATTTTTCAATATCATTCTACTCGATTCCGTTTTTCAAGTGTTAAGTACCTAATGATCTTTGCTACTGTCGGTTTTCTCTAGTGCGAATGCCGTATAAACTTTCTGAAGATGCTGTGCCGATTTCCACGTCATTACACTCTTCACTAGCAATCCCCTCAAATGGGTCTATACCTAGGTACATATTATTAGCAACCGAATGCTCATTGTAAACAATACCTATTGTACCTACCTACTGAGCTTTGTTTTTTGTTAAGTCCAAATTGCTGTATAAATAACTACTAAGTAGTACTAAGTACTATTTGATTTGCATCAAAAATATACCATGCATTTGATTTACCTATTATTTAAAAATATTATTTTATATTTAGGTTCGTAAAATATTATTTTATATTTATGAAAAATACATTATGTATATTATCTACAGGCTGTACCAAAAGTAATAATTAATTAGTATCTAGTACTACATATTTTATAATCTTTATTTGTATATAGAGCAGGATCGATTTTCTGTCCGAATTTTGTAGGTTTAGAACGAGTTAGCACAATTCCACAACGCTGATATTATGTTTCGAGAACCAATAGGTACGCAATAACATCAATGTAGGTTGAATGCAAATCCCTGGATGAGCCGAGAGTCGAGACAGAAAAATGACCTGCTTATTATTCAATGTGTTATTATCTATTTAAATATGTATAAATATATATTGGAAGGTTCTGTTTGTGATTCTAAAATTAATACAACCTTAGTAATAATTAATATATAATTTGTACGATAATGGTGCGATAGCATTGATACATTGTGTATGAACAGGATTAATCTTCGGACTAGCCTGAACCGATTTTGACGGATCTTTCACAGGTAGGTAGAGGAATTATTACACAAGGAACGACATAGGCTACTTTTTATCTCAAAAATAAGTTTCTACGGCATTCCTAAATTTACTAAAACTACTCGCACAAAGTCACGGGCTTGTGTTAGATATGTACAATAAAAACCTAATTTTACATCTAATTAATCTAATTAACAAGGTTAAAAAAAGAAACCGAGTAAGAATATATTATGAGGCAGTTTTTATATTAAAAGCGGCGTAAACGGAAATCTCAGACAATTAATATAAATACAGTTTGTGGACCATAACTGACCATAAGTTACCTCAATCAGTGCTAATTGAATCTTGTTCAGTTGTGGAGGGTTTTATATAACAGAAACATCCAGGTGTTTAGTTTGAGGTAAGTTTTAATACCTTTTTAAAAGAAATCGAAAATATCCTTCCGGGATAGGATAGGATACGGACCTAGCGTGCAGACTGGACGTTCCGGGAATAGCACGTAGCGGACGTATATCCGTATGAACGTTCAGGGAAAATGGATGGGATGTTCCGGGCCATCAGGTCAAAATTATCAGTACATTTTTATTATAACAGAGAGTGACATTATCCCGGAAAAAAGAAGTTCCCACGGGGTTTTAGGCAAAAGCTAGTTATTTTTTTTTTATATGAATAGCGGGCAAACGAGCAGGCGGGTCACCTGATTAAGTTAAGTAATTACCGCCCCCCATGAACATTTGTAGGGTACTACAAGTGTTGTTCGGCCTCATGGTAAGAGGCACCACCAATGCGTTGCTGGCTTTTCAGGAATTTATTGGTCCGCCCCTTGAATGACCCCAAATTGTAATTAAGTGGGAACACCGTCGAAGGGAGATGATTCCGCGATATAATATTAGTATAAATATCAATTATTCCTTCATCTTTACAGATGATTCTTAAGTCGTGTGTGGTGCTGGGCTGCCTGTTGGTGGCAGTGGTGGCTGACGAAAAGTATACGTCCAAATATGACAACATAAACGTAAAGGAGATTTTGGAAAGTAAACGTTTGCTACACGGTTACTCTAACTGTATGCTTGAAAAAGGAAAATGCAGCCCTGAAGGGAAATTAATTAGAGGCAAGTATAATATATAAATAAAAATAATAATTAATAATTTACTTCACCGATCCGGGTTCCGAAGTTTCTGGAAATTCTGGTTCTGGTGGAAGTAAAAACATAACAAACTAACAAAGTTAAGAAAGTAGAACTAGAATAGATGTACCGTAGTCCCGTAGTCCGTATCTATCACTTACCTATAGGATCACATTGTTGTATTTCTCTGTCTATGTGACAAGACCCATTTTCTCAGAAACAGTTTGAGGTACTAAAGATTTTATAACAATTGAGGTACTAAGTTGAAAATACTGAATACATAAGGTAAAGGTTTAACTCAATGAAAAATTGTAGCTTTTCAAAGCCTATTTCCATACAAATTCCCAGTAACATTTTTGCCATTAATTTAAATGTAGGCGCATCATAATTTTGTAAAGTTATTTTTTATAACTTTTTTGGCGGAATTCTCTATAATGTGCCGATTATGGTAAGGAAGAAGAAGGTGGTATCGCATTTTTACATTATTTAACTTTGTTTTTTTTTTTATAGAAAACATTAGCGATGCCCTTTCCAATGGGTGCGCAAAATGCACCGATATTCAAAGAAATAGAGTTCGCGAAGTAATCGGCCATTTCATTAAGCATGAACGTGGTATATGGAACGAACTCACTGCCAAGTATGATCCTGAAGGAATCTGGAGGAAGAAGTATGAAGAAGACGCCAGAAAAGATGGCATTATCATTCCAAAAGACTAAGTCTATATCTTTTCCATTTTAAATCAGTTTAAAAAATAGTGACAGGTGACAGTGATGTAATTATTGTAAACTTGGTTACTTAAACTGAATTGTAATAAAAAATTATTTTATAATAACTATGACCTTTATTTTAAACAACTGACGTAGTACCTATTACTTTTTACTAGCTTTCATTTAAGCAATTCTTGACGGTGTGGCTTGTGACTCATGATTGTGTGTGTGTCGTATCTGTATAAGTGTGGGCGAGAGCTTGTTCGCGCCTGACCGCTCCCACCTAGACTCTTCACAGGCTCGTACACTTACGCAATGTGCATGTACACGACGTAACCACAAGTATTAATTACAATATACAATTTTCCCGGTTCTGCGCATAGTCCAGCGCGCAACTTTGTGACACCTCACGTTTGGGTTTCAGACAGGGGGATGGGGATGTAGGGTGGATGTAGGCTTTAATAAAGAATATCCTCCCTATTCATGACCGCCTAGTACTTCATGTTTTGATGTTGAAATGAACTTCCTATCTGGGTTGGTTCTCTTCAATCATCGATATAAAATATACAACAATGAAGACATCGATGAGGATTGAATAATGATTATTATTATGAAAAAAAATTGTAGGTACTACTACAGGTATAATTCTTTCAATTCACGACGGCGCGTGGCTCATGCTTGTGTGTGTGTCGTACCTATATAAGTGTGAGCGAGAACTTGCTCGCGCCTGAACGCTCCCACCTAGGCTCCTGACAGGCACGCACACTTACGCAATGTGCATGTACACGACGTAACCACAAATAAAGCACCCGTAACTTCGTGAGATAAACGTACATGACTACGAATTTCGTCGAAACGTTCTCTGCAATTTGTTTACCTTTTAAGACAGCTAATAAAAGGTAGATTGTACTAGCTGATGCCCGCGACTTCGTATGAATTGAGGTTTTTTGATTCTAGAAACTCTCTCATTTTCCGGGAGAAATAGTAGCTGTGTTATTTCAGACTTAAATTATAAACTATGTATTTCTGTGCCAAATTTTAGCCAAATCGGTTCGGTGATTGAGTAAAAAACATCCATCCATGCATTCATCCATCGCATTTTTTAATATTAGTAGGATCGGCAAAATGCCCAGTCAAGAAAGAAGGCTTAATTTTCCGAAATATAATTTATTTTCCTTCTCCAACTTCAGTATACTTTAAAGTTGGCAACCCTAACTGGAAAGTGAGTTCGCTGCGTCTCGTCTCGTCGGAAATGCGACCTTAGTGCTTGGCAGCCTTAAGTTCATTTTCGTACTTCTTGGTGTACTTCCTGTCGGGGTCGTACTTGGCAGTGAGCTGGTTCCAGTAGTCTTGTTCGTTGTTGATGAGGTGAGCGATCACTGTTCTTGTACCGCGTCGCTGGGCGTCGGTACACTTGGCGCAGTAGTTCTCAACCGCCTCTCTGATATGAGCTGTTAAAAAAAAAAAAAATATTTCATGTAGGCCAACTTGTAGCTCTTATGATACGTCATGACTCTATCACCGATTCAGAATGCAACGAAGAGAAAGATGACGGAAAATGATTCTGCTGAGAAGAGCCAGCAAGAAACTCAGCAGTTGCTCTTTTCATAGCAAAATATTACAATATTAATGTATACTAACTACTTAATATTACGATATATATTACTTATTGAAGCCAAGCCAAGCTGAACTTGACTAATATTCTACTTTCCCCTCCAAATAAGCGGAAAGCTTGTGTTAGGAGTGGGTACCACAATTTTTTTCTTTTTTCAAAGAATATATTCCCCTCTCCCCTCCAAATAAGCGAAAAACTTGTGCTAGCCTGCTAGGAGTGGGTACGACAATAGTACGGGTGGGATCGAACCTGTGACCTTTAAGTTTTCAGAAAATATTGTTCTTCCACGCTAAAACAGTTTATAACCCTTGAGGGTTACCCTCAATTATACTGATGCAAAAAAATTACTTCGTTCTGTTGTTCCGTTGCTACGTGATTGAAGGACAAACCAACAAACCAATAAACAAACAGACTTTCGCACTTCAGCTTTCATTATTCAGATTTATTATTGAGGTAGGCAATTTAGCGTTCCGGGACGATGGCGTGTAGAAACCGATTAGGGGTATGGGTTGAATTTACACTGCTATACCCATACCAAGTGAGCCCGCTATCATCTTAGATTGCGTTGTTACCATCAGGTGAGATCGCAGTCAAGGGCTATCTTGTCGTCCAAAAAAAAAGGTACTTACATTTTAATTCTTTCCCTTCAGGAGAGCATTTTCCCTGGTCCAGAGCGCATTTGATATAGGGCAACAGCAGGCGTTTGTTCTTAACGATCTCATTGACGTCTACGCCGTCATACTTGTCCGTGTAATGCTCTGCGGGCTTGGCCACGACGAAAGACACGAGACATAAGCTCGCAAAAAGGATGAGTTTCATTCTGGAAACAATAACCATTTTTATGTTTTTATTATTCCACTTCGACCATTTAGCCGGGACGTGGCAAGCGCACGCATTCCCCTCTGCCGAAGTACATGTACAAACGTACGGTTCAGCTTGTTAGTGTGACAGCTTTTGAGTTAGTAGGTATGTGTTCATAGAAACATTAAGTATTTACAAGAGTGTGCGGAAGTGAGTAAATGTGTGCTGTACGTGATTACCCCACCACACCGCAGAAAGTGGCAGAATATATTCAGTACTAAATCTGCGTAAAGGCGCGTCCCGGCTAAATGGTTGGAGTTATTCCATGACAAGACAGGGATGTGTCTTGATTAAGAGCCAGTTTACGTTTTGCATCCCCCTCTCTCACAGATTCTAATATTTTCAATTATTGTAAAAGTCTCATTATATTTTTGACCAAAGTGGTTCATTACTATACTTGGCAGTTAAATTACGGATATTTTATACATATTTCTATTGTTTTATGCCTAGTTTATATTTTAGAAAATGGTGAAAGCAACTAGTAAATTTCTATGTTTCGCCCAATCATATATTGCAAAGTTAATTTTGATATTGATATCAATCCAATATGTAGGGTCAGTCGGGGTAAATATAAGACACTCAAATTTCGTATAAAAATAAGACATGATTGTAATTCCGTAGAAAAAGACCAAAGAAGAACTTTATTAAACTAAAAAGTATACTTCATTTGTAATGTCTTAGAATTCAAATTACTAAATTGATAACTTATTGCATGTATACTTTATAACACATTTTATAAAGTACCGAAAATATTGCCGCGAAAACTTTACATTGGGATCTAGGAACTTTTCGTTTGCGTTAACCCGTTCATGCAAGCTTGGCCGCATCTCCCGCTCCCGGCATTCTGGGCGAGATGTGCTTGCGGGGGAGAGCGGTGGTTTTATTCTGCATCCAGTCGTTGATAGGAAAACTCAAGTTGTTTGTAGGGTAAAAAATGAGACACGTAAGTGGGAAAAAATGAGACAGTGTATGGGGTAATATTAAGACAGTTGATATTTTTTGGAAAGCAATAAAAACTTAGTCCGCCTTCTTTAGAAGTCCGCCATATTGGATTTAGGGTGACGTCACTTTATTTTTCGAGTTATTCTCAGCAAGCCCTTTCATTTGATACCCATATTGTAGGAGTGCATTAAAAATAACTAGTCTGCCACCGTGAGTGTTCCGCCATTTTGGATTTACAATGACGTCACTCAGCTAACCATGCATTGTCATCCAAACTTACCGTGTATACAAAATTTCAGCTCAATCGGTTGAAGCTATCTGCTTCAAAATTGAGTTGCAAGATTCGACCCGAACAAATATAGTTGCATACATTGCAAGTTACATAAAAGCTTTTATATATAACAGAGGAGTGTCAAGGCTCATATTTAGATTAGATACAGATAGTATCAGACTTCCCTATCATATTTTGTAGCTATTTAAGGTTAATATTGAAACATTAAGTACCGACTACTGTAATTATTACCAAAAAAGTAAACCAATTTTTTGTTTTGTTAATTTTAATGATTTTTTTATATCATATCTCCCAGCTCTATTTTATTATTACCACCATCTCTATAAAACACTGAAGGCATAGAAGTTCAAACATGTTTCATTTTTAACCTTATATGTCTTATATTTCCCCTTTATAGAGGAAAAAAATGAGACATATACTTTGTATGAAAAATATACATTTCGCTTGACTATTTTGAATTGAATTGGTATCATGTGAAAGATACCAATTATAAGTATAATATAATCAGTTTTTCTTACACTTATAATATTTTTAACAGCATTAGAAAAGTAAAGATCTGTTTTCGTCCCATATTTACCCCGCCTGACCCTAGGTTCTTTATAAATTAAAGAAAAAATAAGTAAACAATGTAATGTGAGTGATTAAATTTCTAACTTTAGACTAGGAACGCCACAGTTTATAAAAAAAATACACCTTTAGAATCACTGAAGGATGTATTTAAACTTAATAACAAAAACAAAATCTGTAGGTACTCACTTTGTTATATTTATTATGGCACTAAATGATCAATATAACCTATACTTTCACGGACCAACTTTGAATGTCAAAAGAACAAGGGCTGGTGGTATTTATATAGCTTCAATAATTTCTGTTCCTAGTTTCCATGAGAAGTGCTAAAACTTGTTTATTCTTTCCGCGAATTTATATATTGTTGGGCAAGTAGAGTCTCAACACGCAAAAGTAGAGTCTATACATCCATAATAATAACTATTTATTACATATATTATTAATTTATGTATTATAGGAAAAGAAATAGAAATTCTTTATTTGCATGACGTGTGTTACAAACAAAAGACGATAATTCTAATTGTCTCTTTTCATCAATAAATAATTAATTGTTCTCACACCTAGGGCATCTGGAAAAAAACCATATTTTGTAACGATAAGATATCCTTGTACACGTTCTTTCTATGTTTAAGTTTAGTTTTAAAGTTTTTTATGTACAGAATATATGAATAAATAAATAAATATTTTTTTAGTACGTAAATCTTTTCAAAGTTCAATTGCTGAACTGAACGATATCTGGCACAAGCAAAATGATGGGTTAATAATATAAACGTAAAAATTCTTTTTACAAAACCGACTGCAAACGCCAGACAAAGTAAATATACATATATCAATTTTGCCTATATTTGAAGTTAAAGTTTCGATTTCTCCAGGAATCCAGGATCCCATCATCAGATCCTGACCTGATGACAATTGTGGGACCACCTGGATGCTCCTAAAAGTTTTAAAAATTTTTGCAAAACGTTGCTAACTTGCGAGAATATTGTATTTTATTTCTCGCAAGTGAGAACATAATTTTCACGGACACTTTTTAAGGGACTTTGTTAATTTTATTAATTCTCGAAGCCAGAAGAGGACAAAATGGGACTTGGAATTAACCGGGCGCTTATTCATTTAAGGTATGGCAATTGTGATATATCTTCACCTTACCTGTACTATTATATTGTATTCTGTGACCTTACATGGTTAGGTGGGTTCTTGAGACATTTTACAGGACAACTTTTTTTTACATTTAAATTTTAATTTTTATATATTTTTGTATACCTCATTATTTAGTTTATATACATTTACTTTGAGTGAAGAGGTAAGCAAAATTATTTCCTCTCTGTGCGTTATGATCGTGATCTCTTTCTAGAAACCACATACCACCTACCTAATGGAAGGGATTTTGCACGATGTAGTGCGGTGTGTTCTAAAATCGAAAGATCTAGCTAGGAACCCATCGGACTAGCACATAATTATCCCTATTAGATACTTAATTAAGAGTAGATTTTGGAGTTCAACCGCTAGTTTTAATGATTACCTACTTTCAAATCCTAGGAATAGTATCCAAAATTGATGGCTAGGAAACCAATAAATAAATAAAACAAATCCATTTAAAAAATATTTTTATTTGAGCA
The DNA here is from genome assembly GCA_038048805.1 of Hipparchia sbordonii. NCBI lineage: Eukaryota > Metazoa > Arthropoda > Insecta > Lepidoptera > Nymphalidae > Hipparchia > Hipparchia sbordonii. Next base: position 6,072,305 of record CM076113.1, read on the forward strand.
AATATTTTTATTTTTGAATTAATAACAAAGGAATTTCCCGATTCATAAATAAATTTATGTTTTTTTTATTACCTATTTCAAAAGCTTTAATTAAAAATATGATATACGAGTAAGAGTATGCATTAAAGATCGCATGTAATTATATTATATGCAAACTTTGTAATTTAATAAATAAAATATAAAATAATACACTTATATGATATAACTGGTACCTATAGTCGGCGAGACGTAAGCTTAGCTTTGCATTAGTATATGATCGCTAACAGAAGTAAAAACCAGTTTAAACCAGTTTAAAAGTAGTTTTTATACCTACCATAGTTGATTTGCACTAATGCCATCTAAGCCTTGACTCGTGAACTTTATCCCGTATTTGAACCTATACGTTAAGGAAATTTTCTAATTTAAGATTTCTCTTTTAAAATGTATAAAGGACATCATCCATTTTGGTCCAAATCTAAAAGTGCCGTCTAAAAAAAAATTTTGCTGTATTTCCTAAGAACTTGTCCGCTTCGGTGTCATAATAAAAAATGTTTAAAAGGTTTTTTTTGGCCGACACTTTCTCTTTTGGACTAAAAATATATGAATCGTGGATGATGATACCCTTTGGTTCAAAAATATTTTTCTAAGCCGCAACTTCTTTAAGTTCCTTCTCGTATATGTTGACGTATTTGCGTTGGGGATCGTATTTTGCGCAGAGTTTGTCCCAGTACTCCTTCTCCTTGTTGATGAGGTGGCTGATCACTTTTCTGGTACCCCTTTTCTGGGCGTCTGTGCAGTTCGCGCAATTGTTCTCCAGAGCCTCCTTTATGTGCGCTGAAATGAAGACACGCTTTATTTTTACTTGGGTTCTGTTGTGAAACAATTTGAGCCTCAATAGAACAATTTCGGACCCTTAAAAAAATGTTAAGTTCAATTAATAGTAATTTTAAACTTCTGAATATATAGCTTTTATTTTTACTATAGTCTGATTTTTAATTCGGTGGAATTCTGACAGTTGTCATTTTATAAATAGAGCGAGTTATTTGTATGAAAAACAGTATTACCACCTGTAGTTCGATTTTACCCCAATCTATCTGTCAGGCATTTGTCATATATTATCTATGTGCGGCAATTGATTTTTATTTGTATAAGTTTCAATTTATTATCTTTTTTGTGGGATTTTTTTAATCTCTGGTAACATCAAGATACGTCAGAATTCCACTCATGATGAAGCTATTATTCCGTCAGAATAATAGCTTCATCAGACTTATTAAGGGTAAATATTTATATATATGTATACGTCTACCTATCCCTCGGATCTCGAAGAATTATGAAAACAAAAACCATGTCTAACTTTTTTACGTATGAATTTTATTTTGAGATGTCATACAATGTCCACTTTAGAGTAAGTAAGGGTGTTATGTGTAAGACATCTCAAAACAAAATTGAAATAATGTTACCGCTCTATACGTTGGTAGTGCAGGCCCTGATGGCATGCGATAATGAAGTCTGCGATCTTATCGGAAGGTTAATGCATTAATATTGCGGATGCAGAGGTCATCGTACCGCAATTCTATAGGTACATCTAAATAAAATTGAAGTGTATGTCTGTGACTTAATCTTTTATTTTCCCTTCAATTTAATTTATTATTTTATTTAGTAAATAGGTACTAGCGGACGCCCCCGATTTTGCCCTCTTCTTTAATTCGCAATCAAGAGTTCCTAAATCCGGAATAATAAATAAAATCAGGAACTTTATTTTTCCTTCAATATCGTGGAATTCCGCAATGGAACCAAGCTCTTTATTTATATTAGAATGATAGCAAAACTAAAACATGTCTTTGAAACATGTCTGTTTATCCGATTCGGGACTTTAACAGGTAGATAAAGAATTATACAAGCAGATATTTATGCTAATTTTTAGGCCGAAAATATTCTGGATTCCTTGGCTAGAAAAAACTCTTTAAACGAGGGTCAATATACCTTATCACGGCCTAAACACTGAACTGATGTTGAGGAAATTCATCACACATACACTACTTATTATCTCCGGTCATTAAAGAATTCCAAAGGGATTTGAAAAACCTAAATCAACGTGGAAGAAGTCGCAGGTATACGCTATAGTACGAGTAATCGTAATTCATAATTACTTATGAATTACGAGTCAGCTAACGAGTTGTGTGACGTGTGATGCGATTGCACGGAAGGATGTTATAAAGATGTTATATATTGAACGCGAGTATGTGTGTCATCGTCATTATGAACAATCATGAACGGCTCACTATAACTGAACACACGTCTCCTCTCAGAGAAGGGTTATAAGTAGCGTTGCCAGACGTCCCGTATTTCCCGGGACATCCCGCATTTTAGGCATAATTTAAAATGTCCCGGCGGGACAGGCTATGTCCCGTATTTGAACTGCACTTCGTTTTTTCATTATGAAATCGATCTAAGTATTCACACGCAACGTTCGCAAAACGTACGGTTTAATTGCGTGACTCGCCTCGGCTCGAGCGACTATGTAGTGTGAAGTAACTTGCACTTGCCACCCGCATCGACCAACGAGAGTGTTAGTGTCAAAATGGCAATGTTAAAACTGACTCGATCCTCGGAAAAAAAAATTAAAATATGACTTAAAGTTTATAAGACCCTTTAATCAAGTAGGAAATGAGCTGATGACCTTCAAACGCCTGAGCAGAACTTCATAAATTATAGCTAAGATCCATCTCGATCACGTTAGCTTGCAAATAGTAAAAACCGTATCAAAATTGTTAAATTCGTTTAAGAGCTACGAGGGAAGGGAACAGATAGAGACACAGATACACACGTCAAACTTATAGCACTCCTCTTTTTGCATTGGAGGCTAAAAACATTTTAAAAATAGGTAATATACATAAAAGACGATGTTAATAAGATTTTCCTTTAATAAAAAAATGTGATTATGTTTATAGCATATGCAACAATGAGTCATAAGTGCAAGGTCTCAAAGCAAGTTCCATCTGATATTTACCACGTCAAAATGTACTCGACGTGTTTATTTTACATGCACTTCTTAATAATGAAAGCAAATAAGAAATCGTTTCCAAGTAAAGTCTATGGTCAATAGTGCTGTTGTGTTCCAACCTCCTGCGCAAATGATTAATCTCTATGAGGATTCCGAAGGACTTTACTAAAAGCAACTTAAATTTCAACTCCCCTTCCCTTCGGGCGAACATTTGCCTTCCTCGAGGATACATTATTTTGAGGTACGGGATGAGAAGGACTTTACTAAAAGGAATTAAATTTCAATTTCTTCCCTTCGGGCGAACATTTGCCTTCCTCGAGAATACATTATTTTGAGGTACGAGATGAGAAGGACATTACTAAAAGCAACTTAAATTTCAACTCCTTCCCTTCGGGCGAACATTTGCATTCCTCAAGGATACATTTGAAGTACGGGATGAGCAAGCGAGGGTTGGATAAAATCTCATCTAAGTCGATGTTGTTATACCCATAAGTATGTCACGAGTTAAGTTAAGCAGGGAATAGAGAGTGCAGCTGTGTTTGCGCAAACTCGTGTGCACTGTAAAGATTGGCCACCGTGGCCGGATTCATTTGTGAAGACATTATTGAAAGCTACTTACATTTCAACTCCTTCCCTTCGGGCGAACATTTGCCTTCCTCGAGGATACATTTGAGGTACGGGATGAGCAAGCGAGGGTTGGATAAAATCTCGTCTAAGTCGATGTTGTCATACCGATCGGTATACTTCTCCGGTTTGGCCAAGCACACGGCCACTAAGGCGATCAAGCAAACAATGGTCTTCATGGCTGAAGCTTTCCTGAAAACATAATACAATTTATTAAATTGCCATACAATTTAGGAAAATCTGAAGGTTCATTTGAACCTAATATAAGAAATACTTCGGTCGAGGGGGAGGAAGGGACACTGAGCTCTATAGTCAATCTATGATTAAGGCTGCTGTCCTGCATGGTTTTGGACCTACTTGATTGGCGCCATTTTGGCGCTGTTAGTACTGAACAGATACGAGTGTATCTGAAAATAATAGGTAATATTGCGAATAGTGCACCGACCTCTATTTATATCTATGATTTCATTGTTGTTGTTGTATGATTTCATAGATTAATTTATAGAAGTCGATGCGCCATTTGCAAAATTATTAGTTCTAGAGACACTCGTATGTCAAATGTGGCGCTTCAAATTGATATAAAAAATAATTAAGTTGGCATTTGTATAGGGTCAGCAAATCCAGTGTTAATAATAGATTAATTATAAAGATCAGTGCGAAAGGATTTTCTTTTGACTGACACTACTAATTAAAGTACAAAGTAAAAGTATGCGACACGGCCGTAATGTGGAATGCAAGTGACGTAAGAGACGCGTTAATTCGTTTGCGTTCTCCGCATGCCCCGATTACTCCCAAAATTCCCACTATCCCCTCGGCCCTCATATGTCGCATGCTTTCAGGTCGCAGGTATTCCTGCCGTGTCACCTATTTGTAACTCGTACTTAACTTAAAATACAGTGATAAACACGCAGAGGAATGGCGGCCTTAGAAAAAATGTGGCCACTCCTCAAACAGTAATGTCACAAAAAAATTTTTGATTTTTTTTTTAATCTTTATATACTTTTCAATAGCTTATATCCGCGGCTTCAGACCCGCTATCTATTAAAATAATCCAAACCGTTAATTCCTATACAAAATTATCTACACATTTTGATTTTTTAGCATTTTTTTTTTGTTTTCAAAAAAAAATAGGGAAAATCAAAACCAAGCTGTATTTGAGTTTTAGTAAGCCTAAAGAACAGCAATTGCTTTTTTATTAATATAGGCAAATAAATACTAACTAGGTAATATAAAAAAATTACAAAAAATATTTTTCGATTTTTTTACGTTTGCTGAACCTACCTGTTGTTAGATGTTTAGTCACTGATTAAATCCTAGTCACTGGTTATATCTCAGTTCTAATGTGTCTTTTTATACTAATTCTTTGAGGACAATATTAAAACTAAGTACTAGTACTTGTATTTATGTACCTAATGTTTTCAGTGACGTAGTCGCCCACAAGCGTCAACCACCACATACATAAAGTGGCAAGAGCCAAGGTTTTAACCTCTTCTAGGTATTGTTATCCTGATCCATATTATAATAAATCGCATTTTATTAGTAAAACAACAACAGAACAATTAGTATTAAATTAGTTTTAAAATTAAAACAATAATAAATAAATAAAAACTAATCGATGTCACAGCACCATGGCTATTGTACTTTACAAAAGCATTGCCCCTTTGGATGGACAAAATAATTCGTTCGCCAAGGTAGCTATTTTTATTCGATGACAAGATAGTCTTTGACTGCGATCTCACCTGATGGTAAGTGACAATGCAGTCTGAAATGGTAGTGGGCTAACTTAGAAGGGGTATGGCAGTATACAATAAACCGATATCCCCAATCTGTTTCTACACGCAATCGTGCCGAAACGCTTAAACGCTTGGCACGTCTTTGAAGGTAGGGGTAGCTACGGCCAAAGCCTCCCACCAGACCAGACAAAAAACAATTCAGAAATTATAAATTCCCAAATTATCCCGCTGGGAATCAAACCCTCAAACCCAGTTATAAGACCACTGCGCTCACCACTGCGCCAGAGAGGTTGTCAAAGCTGCCAGCCCGGGTAGACTCGATGAACATTTTTGAAAACTCTTCAAAAAGAGCTCGGGCCCTCAGGCCCCACGGCCTCCACCCCAAAAGGCACGAATATTGAACTATTATTTTTTAACTATTTTGTTTTACTAGTATAATATATATTTGAGTACAAATCGCTTTATTTTCTGCCTCGTGAGTTAACGGCCGAATCATGAACTTTGAGTTTGAGTCCCGAGTACGATTATTTGACGAACGCAGTTGCCTCTCTCAAATATTGAAATCCTCAATAACATCGAACTGTAACGCTTAGAAGCCATTTTTAGTAAGCCTTCAAAGGCCGATTACGCACTATCGTTGCGTTAGTACGACGAGCTCGAAAAAAATTATTGAAAAATACATAGGTACTGTGCTGTGAAAGGGTGTCACAATCACACATCACAATAACCATCAAAAACTAGTACTGTACCAGTGCACAAAATCATTACATGGCCCTCACACATTCATTGCTTGTTTTGGGCATACGTTTGGTGGAGCCGATTTTTGTTTCTTCTTAAATGATCTTAAAATGTAGGTAGGTACCGTTTTTTTAAACGAAAAAACAAGTCCAATTAAATTCTGTTAAACACTATTAACTAAACAGTCGGGACCCATTATTGGGAAGATTTGAATCGATCTAGATTTTTTAAGGGTCCCGACTGTTGAGTTATTATTAAACAGCATTCTAGATAACAGATTTTTATTAAATCTTGTACTTACTTACCTACTTTATTTTCTCGTAATCGAGTGCCGAGTTTTTAACTCGGAACTAACTATAACCCTTTCATACTCGGTTCTGTAACATCTTCGCTATCGCCCGGTAGCTAAACATCTCTTCTCTCTCTCCTTTAGCTCCTTGCAGATTTGCGGTGTATTACTGATTGTCCTTTTTACTGATTTCGGTTTATTTTTAGTTTAGTGTCAAAACAGATCTCTATTATAATTTACAACTCGTACAATTATCTGTGTAGGTATAGCTTGTTGTATCTTACTCTATTCAAAATTTACAATCTAACATACCCTTGCAATTATAGAGAAATAAACATATAAGTATTTTTTACTTTCATATTTTTAAGCTATTGCATAGCTTTTATCGCGGGCCTTGAGCGTGGAGACCGAATCCAGAAATTCCGTAACGAAAATAACCTGACACGGGACTCCACTCACCGCTAGATGGCGTTGATAAAAAATGCTATGCAATAAGCTTTACAGCGGCAGTCCCCGAGTGCCACACGTCTTTTTTATTTTTACTTTCATTCTCAAAGTGCCAGCGTGGTGAACTATGGCCTTAACTCTTACTCAGTCAGATATAGGGTGGCGATGGATTGACATGTAACAGTTTTCTTCTTTGTCAACCGATAGAGATCTACTGCAAAAACAAAGGCCCCTTGCATGGACTTTTACAAGCCTCGGTCTTACCGCCTGAATCCAGCTGCTCCCTGCGACTCGTTTTATGTCGTCGGTCCACCTAGAGTGGGATCTACCAACACTGCGCTTCCCGGTGCGGGGTCGCCACTCCAGCACCTTAGGACCCCTACGACCATCAGTTGTTCGAGTTGAACTATGTGCCCCGCTCATTTTCACTTCATTTTCGCGACTCGTTGAGCTATATCGATGATTTTGATTCTCCTAGAGACCTCCTCATTTCTGATTTGATATCGCAGGGAATGTAAAAATCATAAACATACATCTTTATTACAGCAAGTCCGTTGCTTCGTTGATGCCTGATTGAAGTATGAGCCAACAAACAAACATTCTTTGTTATATTAAGTATCGTTCAACACTGAACAAGAAAATCAACACTAGATATTTAAACTAACAGTTAGTTTCTCTACAAACAACTTGTTAACAACGATTTACGTAATTATTAGATTTTGCTTGGATATTTTCTGCAAGGATAGCAAGGAAAATAAAAATATGTAAGCATTTAAGCAAATAATATAACAGGAAACTTTTGAAAATGATTTATTTCAAATAATTTACTTAACGTTATTGTACTACATATTTGCTATTGTGAATTTTACGTATTTCTTCGTAAGTATAGGTTGTTCATTACATAATACATATAGATACTATCTAGCTTATAAATAAGGTGTGAATTAATTTATTTTTGCTGAAAACTATGTTTTTATTTACATAATATCAATTAATTAATTTATTTATCAACTCTATAATCTTATTAAGTAATTCGTCAAATTGTAGTGCTTTTTTGGTACATTTTTAAAACAAATATCTAAACTTTTATTTATGCTAAAAGTATGTATAAGTATATAGCAAAAACTTAATTTTTTTTAGAGTATATGAGCCAAGCCGAAGTTGACTAATATCCTCTTATCCCCTCCAAATAAGCGGAAAGCTTTTTCTACGAGTGGGTACGACAATAGTGCAACGGGTGGGCTTTGAACCTGCGACCGTTCAGTTTTCAGTCCGCACCTTTACCGTTGAGCTATTGAGGCTATCAAGTACATTTTAATGGACAATTTTGAACTTTTACGGATATAATATTACAATTGTCTCACTCAAAGTCAATAGGTGTTTTTATTCATTCTTCGACATTAATAAATAAGTCAATCGGAACATTTGTGATAATACTAAGAATATTTAATGAATTTTAATACCATCATTTAAGCTTTACCCTTGAGCTTTCTTAGTTCGTCCTCATATTTGGTAGTGAATTGGTGCTTAGGATCGTATTTAGCGACGAGCTTTTGCCAGTAATCGTGTTCGTGATTGATAAGATGTGCGATCACCTTGCGGGTCCACATTTCTTGGACCTTTGTGCATCTCTTGCAATTGGTTTCTAGAGCCTCCTTAATGTTTCCTGAAAACGAAGAGGTAAATTTATGAGGGACAGAAAGGAACTTGAGCAAATTGATAAAATAAAAAACCCGGCTGCGTTAAAGAAAATATAGGTATCATCTGCAAATCCAATGAATGTTTTGTTTTTCACAGCCACCATATTCAATTTTTACAAAAATATCTTAGCCATTTTTACACATTAAGTATGTTTTTTTTTAATGTATTTTTTTTGTTTTTTTGGGGGTTTTTTACCCGCTGGCACGCCAACATCACACATGTTCAATTCCGTGATCCGTCAAACCGCTTAATCTACAGAGCGTTCTAAAACACAATGAGATCTATAGATTGCACTCTCAGGTTGAAATCTATAGAACGCACTATCACTCAGCTCAAACTCAAGATTAAAACGTGACAGATTTATGTCAGAGCATATTTTGTGTCTCGTTTTAACTCTATCTTGAGTCTGAGCTAAGTCAAAGCACGCTCTATAGATCTCACCATTACCTACTCTGCTCAGATCTTGAAGGCTCAAACTCAAGACCGAGGACTTCATTTGTGTCTAACTTTAACTCAATCTATTATAGAGTCCAAAAGAGTCCAAGTCAAGTCAAAGCACGTTCTATTTTGAGCACTATATAATAATTTTTGAAAACTCTAAAAAACTAGTGTTTTTTTAATCTTCATGAAACGTTGACTCTACAATGTAATCGCAAAAAATTAGCTATTTTTACCTAATCGCCAATGACAACATCATAATAATAATATAGTACCTATTGTCCATGGTGTAGATATAAAAAAAATGTGGTAAAGTAGTGCCTTCACCAATTTATGTGTTCCATCCTTGTCAAGGGGAGTGCTAACCGTCTCTCCTTTCAATAGACACAAGTTACTATTAATTGCTCTGCTTTATATACCTAAACACGATTAAAACTTCGATAGCGTGAGTTAGGATATCCATTTATATTTGACTTGAAAAATATTTTTTCTTTTAATTTACTTATATATAACATTTCTGATTAGCAGTTATTGTCATTTATTACAGTAATATTTGGATAATGCAAATAAATCGAAATATTAATAATTAATTTTATACAACTTAACTATTTTCATTTCAGCGCCATCTATCGGTGTTACTTCTAACTATAGATTAGTTATACTTTTCAAGTTGTAATTTTGAAAATAGTTTATATTTTAATTGCAACTTTTTTTTTTGAATTCAAACAAATATAAAACAGAAAAAATTAATAAATGGTAAAATATTACTATTATATTTTAGCTACGACATAACAAAATCTTGTGTATGTTTCAATTGGAAATTATAATTTAGTTCTTGCAAAATTGTGTAGTTTAGTGATTCACAATTTAGCTGTCGATAAATTATGTTTCAAAAAAGCGGTGAAATTGTGAAACTGTGCATTGATTTTGGTTTGACATTTCCAGAAGTTATTGAAAACCCCGCATTTCCATAATGTGGGGTTGACAGAACTTCGCAACTTCCGATGGTCACTGAATAGCCCCTCAGATTGGTCTATCAAAATTCAAATATCTGTCAATGTTACCTACATTGACAGATATTTGAATTACGTTGACTCCACTGGAGCCTCTACAGTTGCACACACTGAGATTATAAACGATCCAAATCTTATTCTTTAATCGTTAGGTTACGTTAGGAAATAATATGCCTGTTCACAATTTTTCGACAATTTGCCTACAGTTGTAGTAAAGTTTTACTAGTTTAAAATTAACGATTCTCACAATTAAACATACGCTCAAAAATATTTGAATTAGAAACACTAGGTAGGTTCTATTACATTCTATTTAATGCACTGGCGTGTAAAAACAGTTTACTTAGGGGTATGGGTTGAATGTACACTGCCATACCTTTTCCAAGTTAGCACGCTACCATCTTAGACTGCATCGTCCTTTACCATCAGTTGAGATCGCAGTCAAGGACTATCTTGCAATCGAATAAAAAAACTTACCTTTAAGTTCACGGGCTTCCGCGGTGCACTTGGCCTTATCATCAAGGATGCAAGTAAGATAAGCAATAAGCAGTCGGCGATTGTGAAGGATTTCCGGAACATCGACGTTATCGAAACGGTCGGTGTACAGCCCTTCGCCAGCAGATGCAAGGCCCACTGCCGCCAAAATGCACAAAACTATGGCGATCTTCATTCTGAAAATGACAAGATTCCAAAATTAAAAAATGCACGAAGAAAGATTCCAAAATCAAAAAATGCACAGAAAAAATGCACGTAAATGGCATCTACCTGGAGGGGCTGATAAAAGTGAAATGTACAGAAGTCCAAAAATAGCAGAATTTAAATACTAAATCCATTAGGTAGGTATTTTAAAAATCGTGGAAGTCAATGAACACTACCGAAAGAGATTTGTTATCCAAGAACCTAACAAACTTCATCCATCCATCAAATATCAAATAAACTAAACATCAGTGAACTTTTGAATAATTAACTAAGTTTCGTACCTAGATATTTTTTTGAACCCAAGATTTTAGTGTTGCTTCGTCGCGTAGACAAAAAATTTAAAAGCGTGTTATGCTATAGTTCAAATCATTAACATTATGAACTTTGACAGTTGTTGAGGAATCTGAATATGTATAACAATTTTTTGTTAATCTATCAACGCGGTGTAACAACCTTATATTTATTCTTTATTCACATAAAAAATTACGATGTTTATATGAGTTCTTTGCACCTTTAAGTCTCTTGACTTTTTCAGCCGCTGCACACTCCTTTACATTTAATTGATAAGATTGATACTTATCCAACTATTTCGAAACAATAGAGTATAGATGGGATTGACAGATTTTTATAGATTTAATTGTATAAACAAACTAATCCAAGCTAATTATCATATCAAAACACAAACCGATTGGTGAAAATTTCCCAGGCAGACAGGATTACCTACAAGTGATCTAGGCTGCTTTTTCCCCGTAATATTTAGACTCTTGCGTAAATAGATAAAAACTGTCGGTATTTGAGGTACCTACTAATATAATAATAGGTGTCATTACCATGAGCTAACCGCATAACCGATCTTGATGTTTGGCATAGAGATATGATAAAAACAATAAAACCGGATATTGGTACAGAATGGAAAACTACCTCACGACTATTCGTGTATTTTTAACCGACTTCCACAAAGGAGAAGGTTATCAATTCGGTCGGTACCTTTTTTTTATACTTAGACTCAAGAAGAAAGCAAGAAGAGGAACTAACTTATTTATAACTTTTGTCCGCGACTATACATCCTCATTTCATCATTCGTTTTTTTTAATCTCCCGAGAACCCACTGTTTTTTTTTTCAGATTTTTTCAGAAAAGCGTAGCTTTTATAGTAATAAAGGCTATGTCTTTCTGAAATAATTCTGCAAGTCGTCAAGAATGCAAAGAATCCGTCACGTCAATCCTTTGATCCGTTGCTACGTGATTGAAGAACAAACCAACCAACAAACACACTTTTGCATTTATACAATTAAGTATGCACAAGAGATGTGACCTACATGTGATGTAACGTATCCTATTAACCTTTAAAGCAAAATGCAATGCACTACAGAAGCATGACAGACACAACAAACATGTAGAATTAAATAAACAGTCCTAAATCAAGAATAACAACAACCTAATAATTCCTACCTTATTTTTAAAATCACTAGCGTACTTTCGTGGTTCACAGTCGTTTACAAAGTCCCAGGAGGCATTGTGATAGATGACTTTTTATAGACTAATAGAGAACAAGATATTTTGGGCTAGCGAAACAAGTTTCGGCCATTACTGAGTTTTTATAACGCTATTCACGGAAAACTATTTCGTCAGTGATATCGTTAATTGTTCAACGAAATCAAAAATCGATGTCTTATTATTATTATCATCTAATTGCTGTTACGATGATTTATATATTATGTCTGTATATATAGCTGGAAACGTTAATTATAGAATGTTCGATCATTCCTTGGTAAAATTCATTATAATTAAGTCTGTAATGGATGCAAATTCGTGGTAAGTATTATCAACAATAGGCAATAGGAATACCTTATAACAACAGTTTTTAATATTTTCAAAACCTTAAATATTTTCAAAATAAAAAGTAACCAAAGCTACTTTTTATTTTGAAAACCCCCTTCTTGTCCTCATGTTCTTACTTGGGAAAGATTTTTTTTTATTCATAACAAGATAGGCCTGATAGATGTCACCGGATGGTAAGTGACGATGCAGTCTAAAATGGTAGCAGGAAGAGGATAATTACGGCATCCCATATCCCATACAAATTGGGCTACAAACAATGTACCTAAGCATAAAGTAGTACTTACCTACCATACTTACTTGTGGAAACAAAAAAAATATTATTGGTAAGTAAGCGATCATTGAACAGTGGAACAGTGATAGCCTAGTGGTTAGGTCCTGTGGTCTCCTATTAGGGATGTCACAGGCTCGATCCCGGGTTCACATCCCTAAATCCCGGGTCCACATCCGTAAAGGAAAACATCGTGAGGAAACTTGCACGCCTGAGTTCTCCATGTTGTTCTCAAAGGTGTCTAAAGTCTGCTAATTCGTATTGGCCAATGGCCAACTATAGCCTATAATCCTTTTCTGAGATGGGACCTGCGCTCAGTAGTGAGACGTCGACTGGTTTCTGATGATGAAGCAATCATTATACTTACACAATCGTCTAGGCTATAGAGCCTAACAAATATGAATTTGTTAACCAGTTAAACAGCTTTTTTTGTACGCAAACTGGGAAGAAAAACACAACATACAACATACATTTGTAGCAATAAGGCCGCCTTTGCATGCGTAGTTCTAAGTTTTATTTATTTTTGTTTCTTTCTTGTGTGCAATAAAGTTTTTATCTATCTACATAACAACGATTAATCTGTTTGAATCTTTTAATAAAACTCTGTTGGCCTTTGTTTAATAATAAAATTAATAATATGTAATTGTTATTAATATAATAATTAATAATAGTTCGTAACATAGAGGTCTCAAGAGGTGCTGGGTCGGCGACCCCAATCGAGGTACTTCAATGGGCTTCTCCGTACCGGAAGGCTTAGCGTTGGTAGACCCCCCTCCTCCTACAAGGTCGACGAACGATCTCAGGCTTGTCGCTGGATACAGATGGCACAGGATCGTGCTCTGTGGTGATCTCAAACGAGATGATGTTGATTAATACTAATAGGAAAGGTAAAATAAGCGGCTAAGGTTAATCGAAAAGACGCACTGACTAGATTATTTATTATTTATTACCAACAGAGCTCATTAAAAAATAGAAGGTGGACAAGTAATTCCCCGTAGATGGGTAGAGATGTCAACTAGATAATTTATTCATATTATTTCCATCAAGATCGGTTCAGTTGACTAGATTTAAAATGCAACAATATCATAACATTCTAGCTTTTGCCCGCGGCTTCGCTCATGCTCAAGTTAAATTTTTTAAACCCCTATTTTACATCCATAGGGGCTGAATTTTTGAAAATCCTTTCTTAGGGGATGCCTACGTCATAATATCCGTATCCCAAACTTCAGCCCAATCCGTTCAATGATTTGAGCTGCGCGTTAGTAAATCAGTCAGTCAGTAAGTCACCATTTCCTTTTATAGATTTAAGAGTATATAATAAGAGTATATTTGTCCCAAGGTGCTGGAGTGGCGACCCCGCACCGGGAAGCGCAGTGTTGGCAGACCCCCCACTAGGTGGACAGACGACATCAAACGAGTCGCAGGGAGCCGCTGGATTCAGGCGGCGCAAGACCTAGGTCTGTGGAGGTCCATGCTAGAGACTTATATCCAGCAGTGGACGTCTATAAGTTGAAAAAGAAGAAGTCTGGTGGGAGGCTTTGGCCGTGTCTAGTTACCACCATACAGTCAACAACGTACCGCCAAGCGATTTAGCTTTCCAGCACGATGGCGGGTGTATGGGTTGAATGTACATTGCCATATCCCTTCCAAGTTAGTCCGCCTCTGCTATCTTCTTAGACTGCATCATCACTTACCATCAGGTGAGATCGCTGTCAAGGACTGTCTTGTCATCGAGTAAAAAAAAGAGTTTTTTCATATGTAACCTAATTTTACTGTCGATTACTTGCTTTTGCCATTGCCAGGGATTTTGCTCACGTGGACCCGGTAGATTAAAAACCTAACTAGTTTTTAATCTACCGGGTCCGCACGCAGATGAATGCAAATCAGATTAGCTTCCATGCATCTTTGTTATTGTTATGAATAACACCTATTTTTATTACTAGCATAATTGTTTTCCTTCAACCTTATTTAAGTACCAAGAACCTACAGAGATTGTAATCAGAGCCAATCCTTTCCACCGCTGCGCCAGGAAGGTCGTCTAGTTTACTCAGTTAGCGTCACTGACTATAACTAAACTATGAATAACACTGGACCGGCTGCTGTCACGCATTCATTGGACATATTAGATTTACGCCCTTCTGGCGCTGTAAACAATTTCGAGTGTCCAAAAAACTAAAATTTTAGGTCTTACCCTTGTGTCTAGGAATTAGTCTTTTTTATTATTAGGAGTCACCATTTTTGTTTCTTCATATGATTTTACTTTTTATTATATTTATTAATTTTATAGTCTTAATTTCTCTGTAAGTGAGCAAATTGTTCTTTAATAAATTAATAAATTCTTTAAACCTAACCTACTCGCGCTGTTCAATCTGTTCTAGTGCCTTACTACAGCTTGATATTTTTTTGGCACTTTATAGAGATGCATCCTGTATTAATTAGTTCCAGAGACATTCGTGTAATGTCAAAATAAATGTGGCGCTTCAAATTGATCCATAATTTAAAATATCATTAATTGGACAGCCAGTCCAGTGTTAATCATAAATTAACTATAGAGATCAGTGGTTGGTAAGCGTAGTTTTTGAAATTAATCCATTCAAATTAAACTCAAATTATTCCGAGCTTCCACTAACTGTATTTGACGTCAATGCATGAATTGATTCGATGTTGTTGTTGTGTGATACAAAGATTATATGTAGGGTAGACTGGGTACGGTTGTAACGGGGTACGGTTGAAACAACTCAAATATTTCCGAAACTATAAACAACACAGGAAGGGGTACAAGGAGAGAAACACGCGGATTTCAAGTGCCAACATGATTCAAAGTGTTGCGTCGCACTCTGCGCACTTATAACGTTTAGACGAAGGCCTATTGTGTTTTGGCAACCAAAAGTAAGTATTTTTGATGAATTTCTTCACGATATAGTGTGACTTCTAATATAATTTCCATATTTGAGTATTAATATATGCAATTGTTGTATTTTAGAGATTATAATGAGCTGATTCGTTTTTATATACGTTATTAAGCCATCATGGCTGTGTCCGTTTTATTGCCAAAATAGGTGGTGGGTACGGTTGTAACGATTTTCATGGGTACGGTTGTAACATTAGTTTCACTATATTTTTGCATTGCAGATGCCTAGGAAACGCGTAAGAAAGACTTCGAGAGGTGAAAGCGATGTTCTACAAGAACACCTGTGATGAAATAAAACTTGGCGGCGTCTTTGAGGCAAGCTGTAAAAAATAAAGTTCTATGAAAAATAAATTTAATTGTTGATTTCATTTTAAACTTAGATTTTATTGATTATTTAGTTTTGTTTTACATAATAATTAGAGATTATGTTCGTTTGGTAGAGTACCGAAGTAGTTGTAGCGGAAATATTATCTATTTTTGTTAATTTATTTTTACTCTAAAAAATTACCTAAATAACTGTTTAAAATGTGCTTAAGATATTGTGATACTAGTTAAAGTACATTTAAGCGTTTTTAAATAATAAAGCCGGTGTAAATACTTCAGCTCTGTATTATTTCTGCTTGTTACAACTGTCCCCCATCACTGTTACAACCGCCCCTGGTATGGGGTCGATTGTAACAATCGCATGCACTCAATAAAATTATTCATATCTGCTAAATTATTTCACCTGTGCATGTGTTTTTGATATTAATTTAAAGAAAAATAACCAATCTTTCATATCAAGTGCTATAACAGTTGTTTATAGCAATAATGACAATGCTGTGGGTGTTCAAAGGGAAATTGTTACAACCGTACCCAGTCTACCCTATGTAAGTATATGAAGTTTCCATGAAATTACTTACTACCTTGAAAATTAATTAATAATCATCTAGAATCGCTAGCGTACGTAATGCTTGTTTTTGTATCGATGCCAGCCAGTTTTGCCACCTAGTCAGACAGTACAACTTGCAAATCTAGAAGGGTTATTATCAGTATCACGGCATTTAGTAGCTAGGTAGATTTAAAGGCCTATATTTTTTTTTATTAAAGAATTTAATCCAAACTGAACTTAGCAGATGTTATCCTCTCCCCTCCAAATAGGTGAAAAATTGTGTTAGGAGTGGGTACGACAATAGTGCAAGGGTAGGGGTCGAACCTGCAACCTTTAAGTTTTCAGTTCGCACCTGTAACCATTGGGCTATTGAGGCTTATATTATACTAGCTGTTGTCTGCGACTTCGTCCGCGTCAATTTCTGTTATTATGATCAGCGTGATGTTATATAGCCTAAAGCTTTCCTCGATAATATGGACTATCCAACACAAAAAGAATTTTTCAATTCGAACCAGTAGTTCCTGAGATTAGCGCGTTAAAACAAAAAACTTTTCAGCTTTATAATATTAAGTATAGATTTATTTTACTTCTTTCTGCATCATATTCTTCATTGCTGACGGTCGTTACCTGTTTCCATTATCCATTTTATGGTAGGAGTTTTTTGGGGTAATAATGAGGTGGGTTTTCAATATATCCTTCCGAATACAACTCTACCAGTCTCTATTATTAGAACGAGATGAACTCTTAGGTTATTAGCTGATGCTAAGGATAATATAATCGGTACCGATGGGTTAACGTGCGATCCGAAGCACGGAGAAAGCGAAAAGGCCTTTGGACAATCAAAGTCGGTCACCCATCCAGTTACCGACCGCGATCAACATTGCATTACTATAGCTTCATAGTTTGTATGTACACAATATATATGCTAGTTGATTCCCGTGTCTTAGCGTGGATTATGGACTAAAACAACTAATAGTTTATTTATATGTATACAAAAACAAATTAATAGGATGCTAGGTTTGACTTATGACCTCTAAGACTGGCGATTATCATAGTGCAAGGGCATCAAATCCATTATGCTTATTTTTAAATTATATGAAAAAAAAACTTTAAAATAAAGTATATGTATATACATAAACAATGAATTTTAACAAATCATGATCAGCATCCCATGCATGGCTCACTTCTGATCTCAGGTATCCTCTCAGACAAAAGAAAGGACTTAAGCTGAAATCTATAGACCGCAATCTCACTCAGCTCAGACTCGAGACAGAGTTAAAACAAGATTCGTATCTCTTTTTAAACTCTATCTTGAGTCTGAGCTGACTCTATAGATCTCAGCATTACAGTCCAACACGCTGGCCCAATGCAAATTAGCAGTCTTCGGAACGGACCTTTGAGATGACTATTTAGAAGTCTCAGGCGTGTTGGTTTCCTTACGATATTTTCCTTCACCGTTGAATTGTTTGTTG
The DNA here is from genome assembly GCA_038048805.1 of Hipparchia sbordonii. NCBI lineage: Eukaryota > Metazoa > Arthropoda > Insecta > Lepidoptera > Nymphalidae > Hipparchia > Hipparchia sbordonii. Next base: position 6,090,330 of record CM076113.1, read on the forward strand.
AAGCATGTGTATTGTATTAAATTGCTTGAACACACACTACACACACTAAGGCGTCATTTACACAAGAAAAGTTTCTCAAATGCGAGCGGCAAGAAATAGTTTGCGATTATCCTGTGCGAAAACTTTCCATACAATTCGGCTGCCCCATTTCAAAACATAGACAACAGTGATTGACAAAATTTTACAGTGGCCAAAAAACATGTTTTGTAGATGGCTTAGCGAAGTAATAAATATATCCAATAAAAGCTTTCAAAATAGTTTATTTACGAAACATTAATTTACCAACAGATACTGAAGAGTTCAGAGTTCAGAAGGGCTACCACAAATATGTTTTTTGGTCTCCTTTAAAATTTTGTTCATCACACTTACTAGGTTTTGAAATGGGGCAGCCGAATTATCGCCTGAGATTAATACATTGCATTACATTATTATTAAATACATTACGACAAAAACTCGTATTGAGTTAAGCAATGCTCGAATATGAGTGCCAAAAATTTCTTTTTTTTTTTCATTAGCTTACCTACGATCTCACCTGATGGTAAGTGAAGATGCAGCCTAAGATGTTGTGCGCTTGCCTAGAAGATTGCCTATTCACTCTTAATTTTAATTTTATAGTTAGTTGGAAAAACGGAAGCCGGAAGGGCATTCCAAATTTTTGCGGTGCGTATTACGAACGAGGAAGCAAATCACTCGCATTACAGTAAAATTGCCTTGTATAACTGAGCCATAACTCCGAAAAATCAGAGGTGCGTGGTGCGTGCACGGGATCGAACCCGCGACCGCCCAAATAGTAACCGCTGACCTTATCACTGGGCTGCTATATCTTTGCTATCACTGTTATTTGACTCTATACTATTTAACTATTATTTACGCGCAAATATTTAAAAACCTCATGTAAGTACCTACCTAAATATTATTAACTAGCTGTCCCCTCGCGACTTCGTCCGCGTGGAATTAGGTTCTTTGAAAATCCCGTGCGGACTCCTGATTTTGTCCGAATAAAAGTAACCTATAACACACTGTCTGCAACCATACCCATCAAAGAATCACGTAGATCCGTTGCTCGATATTAACTTGAAAAATTATGGATTTTCATACAAACATTCAACCCCCATTCAACCCCTTAGGGAGTAGAATTTTTGAAAACCGTGAAACACGTCCTTTTTTATTTTTAACTGAAAGCCCAAATACCGAATTTTATGGGTATAGCTTGAAAAATGACGGAGTTTCATACAAACTTTAACCCCCCTTTTTACCCCCTTGGGGGGAGAATTTAAAAAAAATGTAAAATACGTAATTCTTTATTTTTAATCAAGAGCCAAAATATCAAGTTTCATAAACGTAACTTGAAGAACGAAGGACTATTATACAAACATTCAACCTCTATTTAACCCCTTAGGGGGTAGAATTTTTAAAAACTGTGAAACACGTACTTTTTTGTTTTCAATTTAAAGCCTAAATACCGAATTTCATGAGTATAACTCGAAAAATGACGGAGTTTCATACAAACTTTAACTCCCCTTTTTACCCCCTTGGGGGGCGAATTTCGAAAAATCCTTTCTTAGTGCTCGCCTACGTCATAAAAGGAACCTACTGTCAAAATTTCAAGTTTCTAACTTCAGTGGTTTAGGCTGTGCGTTGATCGTCAGTCAGTCAGTCAGGACAAGCCTTTTTATATAATTATAGATTATGAAATCTATTTTAAAAGTTAAGTTAAAACCCATGTGGAAATGGCCAAGTGCCTTTTTGGAATCACACTTTCAAACACATTCACACTTATCACTAAATTATCCTACTTATTTTTATCCTACTAAAGTAAAGGCGAAAGTTTGTATGTGTGTGTATGTGTATATTTGTTACTTCTTCACGAAAGAACCAATTTGGCTGAAATTTGGAATGGAGATAGCTCACAGCCAGGATTAACACATAGGCTACATTTCATCCCAGAAAATTAAAGAGTTCCCGTGAGAATCAAAAAACCTTAATTAGATACTAATCGACAGGCGAAGCTGCGGGCATCATCTAGTATTTTATAAATATACTTTTCAACGCTTTAATAAAAATAGTTTTTTATAAATAGGTATCTACTGTGTTTACAATTACAGAGGCAGTCATGGCCACGTAAAGGTAAACCGGTCCGCTCCTTACAGATTTACGTCAGAGATTCTCCTCCTACGTAAAACTCGTAAAAACCCAAACGTTTAAGCCAAGTTATAATTTTTAATGACGTGTCTTGGGTTCGATAAAAATAAAATTGATGAACCATTAAACGAAAGGTTACTAATTTCATTGTCAAAATGAAAATACTCAAGTACCTATCAATATTAATATTTTATTAAGAAAATTCCTTTCAGTGTGTATATATAGTAAGTTATATTGCAAACAATTTATTAAAATAATAAATATTTGGTCAAATTATATTATGAAATTAATTATATAATGAAATTGGGGATAAATCCTGCCTAATTGCGAACCATTAACTACGAATTAAATACGAATGTATGTATTTATGTACCTATGTTCCCAAAAGGTCCGTGAAATTGAGAGAAATCGTCACCTAACTGGCTTAGGAAGTCCGAAGTTAGAGAACGTTGGTAAAAACGGGCATAATTCCTAAAACCTTGCGTGATGCTTAAGTGTATCTAAAGTGCAATTTTCAATAAATCGAGAAGTCATTGTTCAGGTAATTTTCTAAAATAACCTCAGGTACCTATTATCTATTTATGAAAAATGTATATAAGGGAGTCTATAACTCTATGGTAGAGTAATGGATTATTTCTATAGTTGCAAATAGTAGCGGTCTAAGTTGACCAGAATTCAGGTAAGAAAACTTATATAAGTTGGTACTTTACGTCCACCTCATATTCCATATTTAGAAATAAAAAATAAAGCCGTATTTTTACGAAAATCTTAAAAACTTAGACATCAAGGTAACAAAAAGGAAGTTGAAAGTTGTCATAAAACACAACTAAGGTAAATATTTGCTAAATAAAATTAAAAGTATATTTTACATACACTTATTTTGGATCCAAAAAATTTATACCTAGCAAGTTTTTACCAAAATAATCAAGGAACTCCTCTTTCCTCCTTACTCTCCTTACTTTTAACCCAAGAAAAACCCAATGCATGTTTTGATGCGACCCGGGAATTGAAACCGGGACCTCGTCAGTCAGTCGAACTTGCTAACAACTAGACCAAAGAGGTAGTTGTAATCTAAGTAAAATACCAACCTTATAAAAGTAATATTACAGAAAATATGAACACCTTCTTATCCTGTCTTCTGATGCTTCACGTAATCTATCAATGCCACTGCGAGAAAAATACGTATACGACCAAATACGATGGCATAGATCTGGACCAAATCTTGTCAAGTGACAGGCTCCTAGATGGCTATGTCAACTGTCTCATGGACAAAGGACCATGCACACCTGATGGCAAGGAACTGAAACGTATGTGATTTTTTTTTATTCAATGACAAGTCAGTCCTTGACTGGGATCTCACCTGATGGTAAGTGACGATTCAGTCTAAGTCAGCGGGCTAACTTGGAAGGGGAACGGCAGTGTCCATTCAACCCGTACCCCTAATCGGTTTCAACACGCCATCGTGCTAGAACGCTAAACCACTTGGCGGCACGTCTTTTGACGGTAGGATGGTAACTAGCCACGGCCAAAGCCTCCCAGACCAGACCAGAGAGAATTCAAAAATTATAAATTCCCAAATTGCTCCCGCCGGGAATCGAACCCGAGACCTCCCAGTTATAAGACCACAGCGCTCACCACTGCGCCAGGGAGGTCGTCGTAAATTAAAAGTAACGCGTGCATCTATCGAATAACTATATCAGTATGTCATCATCATCAGCAAGTAGCAACCCATCAACACCTCACTATTGAGAGCAGACTCCTCTCAGTGAAGGGTTATAAGGTATAGTACACCACCCTGGCCCAATTCAAATTTACTAGCATACTTTATTAGCATACTTCACACACCTATTTATTAGCATACTTAACACACCTTTTGAGAACATTATGGACAACTCTCAGGGGTGCTGTTTTCTCACGATAATATTTACCTTCTCCGTTGAAGCATTTAATATTTAATTGTTTAAAAGCACTTAAATAACACTGAAAAGTCAGAGGTGCTTAGTTGCTTACCCGGGATCGAACCCGCAACCATCAAATAGGTGACCACAGTCCTCACCACTGGGTTATCACTGCTCACTAAACACTACAATCCGAAATTCAAGAAGAAGAAACTTTTGCTATTTAAGTTCATAAGAATATTCTTATAAACTTTAATAGCAAAAGTTTCTTAAAAACAAATTGCTCGTAAAGCTGATTCTGCTGTGAAGAGCCGGCAAGAAACTAAGCAACTGCTTAACTGCTCTTTTCAAAACAAAAATGTGTAGCTTATCTATCTTGTGGACAGCTGAAGCAAAGCAGATTGCTTCCAAGCAACTTAGCCATCAAGGAATTAATTAACTGCGTAATAGCCTCTACTTATTGAATGTTTCTTTACACACTGTTTAACATTATGTGACATTAAATCTTCCAATTATTTCGGAATCAAGTTAATTAATATTTTGACGACCTCCCTGGCGCAGTGGTGAGCGCTGTGGTCGTATAACTAGGAGGTCTCGGGTTTATTCCCGGCGGGGCCATTTGGAAATTTATAATTCCTAAGTTGTCTCTGGTCTGGTCTAGTGGGAGGCTATGGCCGTGGGAGGCTTTGGCTAGTTACCACCCCTTCAAAGACGTGCCGCCGAGCAATTTGGCGTTCCGGCACAACGGCGTGTAAAAACCAATCAGGCGTATGGTATTGAATGTACACTGCGATGCCTCTTCCAAGTTAGCCCGCTACCATCTTAGACTGCATCCTCACTTTCCATCACGTGAGATTGCAGGCAAGGACTATAATATTTTCATCGAATTAAAAAAAATGTTATGTGTTCTAGAAAATCTTCCCGATGCAATTCAAGATGATTGTAGCAAATGCACGGACAAGCAGCGCGAGGGCGCTGACAAAGTCATGCACTACGTCATCGATCATAGGCCAGAAGACTGGAAGAGGCTTGAAGAAAAGTACGTGTAGCGAATGGGAACAGTAAAAACACTGGTTTTACAAAAGGGCTTGGCGGAATCGTAGTTCATAAGGAGCTGTGATTTTAGGCGGTTGGCGATGGGCGGCGAATTCAAAGCGGACCTTTTTCCAACTTTATGTCTCACCAACTGACAGTTGCCCCCGTATGAACTACGTTCCGTGTATGCCGTATTTATTGCAGCAATAAAATATGGCAATACACAATACATAACAATAATTTAAATAATTCGTGTCACAGCGCCATTTTCTATTTCTGACGACAAAATTGCGGTTATCCAGTTATTATAAAGTAAAATCTGTAGAACATCCAAAGTACTCGCTCCGTGGTGTAGCTATGTATAGAGAGGATCGGCAAAGAGCTGTAAGAAAATGCTATTACCCATCCAGAATACTGTTTACCTCTCTGATCATAATAGATATTATTTGCTATACAAAAAGTTGAAAACTTGACCGACTCTCTGGGAACAGCCTAAGTTAAAAACTATATGAAATGAAATAAAATTTTATTTGTTGACTAGCTTTTGCCCGCGGTTTCACTCACGTTAAATTCTATTTTTCCCCTATTTTATCCCCTTAGAGGTTGAATTTCCAAAAATTCTTTCTTAGCGAAACCTCTACGTCATAATAGTCTGCATCTATCTGCATGTCAAACTTAAGCCTAATCCGTTCAGTGGTTTGAGCTGTGCTTTCATGATTAGTCAGTCAATCAGTCAGTCACCTTTTATAGATTTAGATGAATTGGCATCCCTAAAACAGGGTATTGTATTATGGTTCGTATATCGACTAGCTTTATTACAGATACAATTCCGACGGAACCTACAAAATAAAATATTTAACAACGAAAGAACCAGTTGAAAAATCTGCGACCAAAGAGGATACTAGTGAAAGTGGTAATCACGACGAAGACGCTGACGACGAAGATGTTGAAGAAAATAAAGATACGAAAAAGGATTTAACGAAATAATATTATGATGTTAACATTTATATCACAACAATGAAGATTCACAGAAAATGGACCTACTATACGAAAGTCGCAAATAAATATTTGGGGAAAGCAATTTTTTTTTCATTAGTTTGAGAACCTACCTATTAACCTTAAATATTTAGATATACATATTGGTATACGTCCTACCTATAAATAAATATTATGGACAGTGACGATGGACGTTGTAACTAAAAAAATATTTTATTGTTTTTTACTGTGTTACAAAAAAAGCTTTAATTTTTAAACGACTTACAAAAAAGGAGGAGATTCTCAATTCGTCGGAATCTGTTTTTTTTTATGGATGTGTCCCGATTACTGGAAAACGCCTGGACCGTTTTGGAAAATTCTTTTTTTGTTTAAAAGGGTATACTTCCCAGGTGGTCCCATTATCATCAGGTCAAGATCTGATGTTGGAATCTTGGACAAATCGAGGGGATTCTTCAAAATCATTACAAATAAACTAGATTTATTGCTAGAAAACATGTTGAAAAATTAAAATTGAAAAATGAAACTATTTGTTTAGACTTAACTGTAAAGTACATAATTATATTATAACAAGTACCTACTTATAAGTAATTAGCTACCGATCGCACTTAACATCGATTTTACTGTCAGACACTTTACTTAAGACCGTTAAACGCACTAATTTATCAACCTATCCATTATATTAATTATACGGTTAATCAATTTATAGGTAGCTAATTACAAAAAACATTAAATTAATTAATTTTCTCCGTCGCATATCTTTTGACTCTCACTTTGAAGCCGGGCATTGTGTAGCGGTGTTTAGTACTTTCGATGTATTCGGGTTCTCCTGTGATTTTAAATAAAGGCTTTTCTTGTTTGGGCAGTTTCTTTTTTGGTAAAGTTTGTAGTGTTGACCTGAAAATTATTTATATTCTGTATTTCACCATCGCCAAGTTTTAAACCGATGAATAGTGTTGACGTTTTGGCAGAGTTTATTTGGCGAAGGTGAAATAAACTGTAAGACTACTCGCTCCATCAATTCAAAACTACCATAAATCCAAATTACACTTCTTTACAGAAGAGCTAATAAGGCAGTTTAGATTATATTACACGCGAACAAAATGAAAATTCAAAAGAAACGGTTCCTTGCGTTGTTTTTGTACTTTAAAATGCAAAATTAGTGGGTGTCTTTTAAATATATTTTTTTTTTTTTTAAACTTTTACTATCAGCTAAGGAAAAAAGACTAATTCTATAGATACAAGAGCCTTACATGGTGCTTTATCCGAGGATCCGCTGTATTTTGTGGAGGCTGTCGTACCTGGTGAGGAACAGCTTCCAGGCGGCTGGGTCGTGCGCCATCATGGCCGCCACCACTCTGCCAGCTCTCTCCTTCTCTTCTTTGCTACATTTTGAGCAATCATCTTTTAACGCCTGTATTAGGATACCTGAGAATAGAACGTGAAGATGTTAAGTAGGTACACTACCTATAATTTGTTTAATTAAAAAACCTTGTGACGGTTTCTGAGTATCTCTCGGCAGCGCAGGCGCTACAGCCGGCACCCTGTATGCTGTGAGCCCAATTTATTATTTATTAAAGACCCAAGCATTAGCTTGGGTTCAAACACATTGTACCTACCTACAAACAGTACAGACGCACAAGCGCGACAACAACGCATTAACCAGTGTAGGTACCTACGTGATAAATAAGTAGGTATAACTACGTAGATATAAAGTCAATATTTTATTTCATCCTAAATCTGGTGACCCGGACGTGATTATATATGTAACCGTATTATCATATATGTATTTTTGACGACTTACCTGGCGCAGTGGTGAGCGCTGTGGTCATATAACTGGGAGGTCTCGGGTTCGATTCCCAGTGGTGGCAATTTGGGAATTTATAATTTCTGAATTGTTTCTGGTCTGGTCTGGTGGTAGTAGGCTTTGGCCGTGGCTAGTTACCACCCTAGCGCAAAACATGTGCCGCCAAGCGATTTATCGTTCCTGTCCGATGGCGTGTAGAAACCGATTGGGGTATAGAGAGGAGAATATTAGTTCAGGTTGGCTAGTAAAAAAAGGAGACCAATAGAATCAAACCACTCATACTTACTTTTCATTTTACGCATGTCTTTGGAACAATACCGATCGACTGACATCAAGCACTTCACATCTTGCGACGGGAGCGGCGGCAGAGCACGATAGAAATCAGAACCCTTCTTCATCGCGTCCCATTTCTCTTCAGCAGCCACTACTTGGTTAATGACCATCAAATCCTCGTCACCATACACCACGTTATACCCCATACTCGTAACCCCGTCAGAAACTGACCTATCTATCCCTGGAGCAGTCCTTTCAGCTAGGACTGCAGTCAAGAATAAAACTATCAAATGACTTAAAGATGTAGGCATTGTGCCAAGTTGAGGTACAAATGCTAAGTGATTGGTGATAGATTGATTGCAAAGAAATGAGACAGGGTTTATGATGCAACCATACGCGACACGAATATGTTTAATTGAAACGGTGTTTAGTGTAAGTAGACGTAAGAAATTGTCAGGTGTTGATAAACTAATGGTAGCAATTTATACCAGCAACCCAACTTTAATTCATTTCATTTCATTTCTGAATTGTGTCTGGTCTGGTCTGGTTAGTTACCACCCTACCGTCAAAGACGTGCCACCAAACGATTTAGCGTTCCGGCACGATGGCGTGTAGAAACCGATTAGGGGTATGGGTTGAATCTACACTCCCATACTTCTTCCAAGTTAGCCCTTTACCATCTTAGACGGCATTATTTTCATTAGCTTGGTGATGGCAATATACCTAGGTACCTACCTTCACTTGTGTTTCTGCGGGGAATAAAATTAGGTTGGTATCGGCTTTAACTAATTTTGTAAGGAAAATAAGTCGGTACGTTAACTACGTTACAAGCAATTAACGTACTAACCTAAGTACTTTATCAGTAAGACTACCGGTTGTTTTACGGGTAAAACCTGTAGATGTAGGTACAAGAGGATATTTTTGTCGTTTAACGTTTCTTACATTGAGTAAAAAGAACAGAGAAATAGCGGTTTAACATTCCTTTTCTTATCTGATCGTATTCTAAATTACCTACTTACCTAAGTATTTATCTTACGACAAAATCTGCCAATTAAGTTTATCATAATAATATAATACCTTCTAATCCGATTTTAAAAAACGTTTCTTATACCTACTTACGATAATCTTCACGATCTCTCTTACGTAGGTACTGAAATTAATAATAATTTAATTAAAGTTGCAAAATGTTGAGCTTCCCTGGTTGCTGACAATTAGGCTATGTTCACATGTAACGCGCGTTAACGCGCGTCAACGCGCGATCAAATTTGAAGAGAGTTCAGATGATGAGCGCTAATGCGCGTTGCGAGAGTACTCGTCAGTCTAGTTCGGTAGAACGTAGAAAATGGACGTGGAAAAGGCTATTATTTTGTAATTATATTATAAAGAAAAATATAAAAAAAAAGAAAACGTACACATTGGGTTCATCCAATTTTGAAAAATAGACCCAGTTTGTTTGTGACACTATATCCGAATCTAAGAGACCATGAATCTAAATTCTTTAATTACTTTAGAATGTCTACAAAGTCATTCGACAATTTGCTTCAACTCAAAATATAATTACTAAAATTAAGAAAATTACATGCGATCGCGATGAAAGCGCGCGCTCAACTGAACAGCAAACGGACATTACATTAATATCAAAGCGCGAGTCAACGCGCGATTGTCTGCGTCTAGAAACTTTTTCTCTGAGCGCCGCGTTGACGCTCGCTGACGCGCGTTAACGCGCGCGCATGTGAACGGTTGCTAGGTATATATAAGGATGTCTAAGCGCGCGATTTGAAAACGCGCGTCGCAATTCAGCCATCTGAACATAGCCTTATTCGGGGCGCATCAACAAACAACCTTCTCGCGTTCTGCATACCAATTACCAAGTACGCCTCCAAAACAAAAAATACTTCAAGAGATAAGTAAATGATTTGCTAGAGAATCTGAAGCACTAAGTACGTCGCAGTTGAAAACTACGATGTGACGTTAGTAATAACTTCAGCTGTGGGATTGCCTTAAAAATCGGCCATGTGAGAGTCGGATCCGCACATGAAAGGTTCCGTACCATCATACAAGATTTAACACCAGCTATTAATAAGATCGAGCAAAAACAAAAGTTTATTGTATGGATGTTAAAGATATATTAGAACACTTTCTGTGAAAATGTCAAGTGTCTACCTATTACGGTTCATGAGACACAGCCCGCTGACAGACAGACGGACGGACAGCAGAGGCCATTACGATCGTTACACTGATGCAATCATTTTTACGGAATCGATATACAGAGGTGAACGATATTGACACACAATAGCAATCGTTTTTAGATAATCCACAGCAGATTTATATTCTTCTACGAAGGAGAGATCTAAGATACCTATAAGTTAATAATTCTGAATCATATGAATCATCTATAATCAATTTATGGCTTTTGTAATTATCAAATAATAGCTTTATACGCTTCTACACTGTAAGGCTGGGTCTCATTGGTAGGGTATATAATTTGGTGTATCGTGTGGGAAAACCCGACACGAAGCTCGAAGGTTTTACGTGGACCATAATTGTTCATTATTAAGAGGCCCATCGGCGTATGTCTTAAGCGAGATGTATGCAAATAAAGTATGCTAATACGCCAAATTAAACAAATGTGGAAATTTTGACGTATTTTTCCCCCTTTACATTTATAAATATCGGCTATTATTTTCCCTTTACAGACAGTGTAGCTCTTTCAATTCACGAGGGGACGTGGCTCATAGTTGTATGTGTATCGTATCTGTATAAGTGTGAGCGAGAGACCGCTCCCACCTAGGCTCCTGACAGGCACGCACACTTACGCAATGTGCATGTACACGACGTAACCACAAATAAAGCGCCCGTAACTTCGTGAGATAAACGTACTACAAAAAGAAGTTTGATACCTTATTTTTCTGTGATCGAAGTTTAATACATGTTGCTTACAAAAGACAATAAAACGCAATGTAAATAATCTTTACAAATTTATTTCTTTAACAACTCTTCCATCTTTTTAGACGCAAGTGACATATCGAGTTTATTTTCAGTGCTTTTAGCTAATATGCCTAGTAAAGCGTAGAACGCTTTGACCTTTCCGTCTTTATATTGTTTCACGATTTTGGGATTGTTTTCTATGATTTCTTTACATTTGTTCAGTATCACAGTTTCATCTGTTATTAGAAACCAACCTTTATGTTTAACAAGTTCTTGGACAGTCAACGTTGAGTCTTCAATGAGTTCATCTATCGTCGCACGGCAGACATCTAAATTTATTTTGTTTTGCAATAAGAAATCTATTAAATCAGCTAAATGTTTCTCTGTTACAGGACAGTTTTCTAAATCTAGATTCCTCTTATTAAGTACGGTTAATAGATCATTGAGTAACAAATTAGCAACTTTTGTGGGATTTCTGGTTTTATTTGCTGTGATATTTAGGAAATATTCCAATAGAATCGGTTCGTTTACGAGTTGTATTGCGGCTTCTGGTTTCAACTCGTACTGTTTAACTAGTTTGGTTCTAGATTCTTCGGGCAGTTCTGGTATTTTGTCTTTTACAAGTGGAACGCTTATGACGTCTTGTGTGTCTTCTTTTGTACTAAGGTTGACTCGCAACGGTGGAAGATTTGGCTCGGGCATATATCTGAAACAAAAAATTCAAATATTAATTTGCGAACGTTTTCGTAAACTGCGAAAATGGCACGTACTAAGTTTTCGAAATAAAAATATTTTGAAAGCTAAAATACACCTGAAATATAGTTGTGTATATTACGAATAATACGCCACTAGCGCGGAACGTGTTATTAGAAAGAATAGTGTATATTTCCATTCATAAAAAAATAAAATGTAGTAAATTTAAAAACAACGTCATCTATTGGCGCTTAGCTAACCATGCCTAACCACCTTAAGTAGCCACAATCACGCAACACTGCAGATGTACAAGTTTAATTTGCTTAATAAGCTTAAAGGGCTGTTATAAAACCAAGCACAGGTTTTTTAAATATAGACATAAGAAGCCATAGTACCTACTAAAGAAAACAAGAATTCAAGGACGTCTGCGATTCAAAAGTTTTTACAATTCCTCGTAGGCTACTTGTAACCAGTAGGATTAGTATAAGATTCAATTCGATAGATCGTATTCGTATTCGATGACATTACCGTCAAATTCAAAGTCAAATGAACCTTAACTGTATGGAATTAAAGTTCCAAATTCAGTACAACCGATTTGGCGCGTATCTGTATACGTAAACGTATAAGAATGGATACAGGAAATTGAGCTCTAATTTAATTCCGTTAGAGTTCAATTTACTTTGACGCTAATTTCATTGAATACGATCAGTCGAATTAAATCTTATACTAACCCTACTACACATTACATTCACATTCGCATTCTTGACAATGTGTTATTACAATGCATACAAGAGTCATAGATATTTAGCGTTCCGGCACGATGGCGTATGAAACCGATCGCCATATCCCTTCCAAGTTAGCCTGCTACCATCTTAGACTGCATCGTCACTAACCAACAGGTGAGATCGCAGTCAAGGACTTACCTTGTCATCATTTCGACCGTTCCGTAGAACAAAGTCATATCTGCTAAATTCAGAACTTGAAATTTGAGCCTTAAAAGTCACATCTGCAAGGCTCAAATCTCAAGTTATGAATTTAGCAGATGAGACTTTGTTCTGCGGAACGGTCGATTGGTAGATTCATCGACGATTCAAAAGCACTTGTAAAAGTTTATTTGAATAAAAAATATTTCTATTCTATTTCTATTCTATTCTAGTTTGTAATCGAATAAAAAAAATTACCTGTAGTCTTGAACAACTTCCTTGTCTCGCATGGGGATGGTGACCTTGGCCGAGGCGTCCCAGGCTCGCGTCTCGTTGATAATGCGACCGCCGCCCTCCAATATCGTGCGCTGCCTATCGATCTCGTGACGTATCGCGCCGGCCACGCCCCGCACTGAACCGATGTTTTTGATCTACAAACAAACATGTGAAGTTGATATTCATGTTCGGAACACAGCCTTTTTTTATCCATTACTAGCGGACGCCCGCGACTTCGTCCGCGTTCTTAAATTGTTGAAATTTTTCCTGAATTTTCTTTGCTATAAACCTCACGGAGCCCGAGACCTTTCCAACGAATGCAAAACCGTGGAAATCGGTTCGTGCGTTCTGGAGTTATAGCGTCAGGAAGGAAAACCCGACTTATTTTTATATAGTAGATAGATAGGCACACGCTTAGGCATTTATTGATTGGTATGACGCGACAATCGTAATCCTAATCACCCTTGATTAACTGAATGTATGGCGTTTTTACTGCAGCCAATGCGTTTAACAAACCCAATAGCAAGAGAATAGAGATTCTAATTACAGTTGTCTTTTTTTATACATTATAGGCACACGCTTGACCACTACCACATTGATGGAAAGTGATGATGTGGTCTAAGGTGTAACGCGTTTACCTAGAAGATGCCTATTCCCTCTTGTTTTAAAGATACCCAAATTGTACGTGTTAGGAAACATAGATCTTGGAAGAGCATTCCAGACCCTAACCGTGCGAATCAGGAATGAAGACTTAAAGCGCTTGGTGCGTGTAGGTGGCATATCAACGACGTAGGGATGGAAGCTCTCCCTATGTCTTGCAGTGCGGTGGTAAAAAGCCTCATGACAACTCCTTTTCTCTACGTTTAGAAAAGCTTACCTAGAAAATGCCTATTCACTCTTGTCTTGAATTATAAGTGGTCGGAAACACAGACGCTGGAAGTGTGTTCCACACCTTGGCAGTTCGTTGACTTGCACTTTATTATGTCGAAACAAAGTCGCTATTTATTTAAATGAATTTGCGGAGTTCACCTATAGTCTGTACTGTATTCTGTGGCCCATGTAAGGAGGCTCAACCTTGAAACCCATACACCCTGACTGACCAGTCCAGGCCAACGCCTTCAGAACAATGAGGTAGCGACTACCAACAATCCTGGAAAACCGATTGGAAGATATCACACATCAGCAATGGTCAGTTTCAAAAAACGATATGAAAGAACACCAATGCCAGTAGTACCCATTTGACAACAAGGACGGCCAACGAAAATTACACACTCCTAAATCCTGGTACAGGTCCTGGTACATTTGTTGTAACAGAGAAGAACAAACAACAATCAAAACCTACCTCAGTGCGTGTAGAAAGCGGTTCGCCGACGCGACGCAGGGACACGTTCGCGTCGACCCGCAACGCGCCCTCTTCCATGCGTCCCGTACATGCTCCAAGCCTCTGCACGATCAGCACCAGCTCTTTGACCAGCGCCGCTGCTTCCTCCCCATTCTGGAATTAAAAATGTCTTTACAATGAAATATTCCCACATTTATAGGCTTTTTATGACTTCGTCTGCGTGGATTTCGTTTTAAAAATCCTGCAGGAACTCTTTGTTTTCTGGAAATAAAGTAGCCTATGTCACACTCCAGATCCTCAACTATACCCGTGCAAAAAATCACGTCGATCCGTAGCTCTGTCGCAGTGTGATTGAAGAACAAACAAACACACTTTCGCACTTATAATATTAGCAAGAATTTCTAGCATAAAAAAGTGGGATTTAATTTAGCATTGCTTGGTATGTTTGTACTAAGAATTAGCACATTCATATCATTAAATTTAGAATCAGTCTAATAACAAAGATACTTGAAATAGACGTGAATAATGTTTGGCTAGACACTATCTGGACTTTGAACTCTTTAGTGTTTATACCTTGCAGTTAAACAAATCAATATAATTACAACATTGTCAAAACATTCTGTCTACATTGTGAATGTGGTTTTGTTATTAATTACTTTGACAGTCATGTTTGCTATGGTGTTGATGCAATCTATGGATAGCACTTGCTTTTTTTTTGACAGACAAAAAAAAGCCATTAGTGCAGTTAATTGAACTGCATCTAACTGCAATTTCGCAATTGGCTTGCAGTTCATCTTTCTAGACACGTAAGGGCTAAAGATAGTTAAGTATACTTTGCTAACCTCCAAGTCAGGTTCGAACACAACTTCTATAAGAGGTGCCCCAGCTCTGTTGAGATCTACGAGGCTGCGTTTCAACTCTGCATCGTGTAAGGACTTGCCGCTATCCTGCTCTAATTGTATCTGCTTTATTTGTGAACTCTTATTGTATGGCTTCTTATGGACTCCTGGTGTGTATACCTGAGAACAAGAGAATAATATTGCTTTAGGTTTGAAGATTTTTTTCTCCAAAGAACAAGCTTTTCACTTTTAGGAGGACTAAAGTAATGATGCAATTATTTTCTGGATTTATTTGTCGGAGACTCTATGTTAAAATAACCTATATGACCTGTGTTAAAATAAATTATGAGACCAACTCAACAAAACTCAAGCCAAAACTTCTTTTTAGAAGACTGGATTAGTTGGGCTTCCTCAAAGTATATTGTTTTCATTCCATATAACTTAACCTATTTTAATTTAAGTTTGTTTCATGTAAAAAATCATTCACAAAGTACTTATTTAATTTACTTAAAAAATTACTTATACTGTTTGTAACTTGAATAGTATCTACCTAGCTACTTTACATATAAATTGACCAAAAAATTCTCAAGCAAAAACGTAATTTCCAAGTAGTAAAAAACATCTTTTTGTTTTAATTGCACATAGTTTAAGTTATAACCGTATTACCATATTAGAATATGTGAGCAGGGCTTTCAAACATTGTATTAACTTCACCCACAAAAGTAAAAATGTGGGATTGCAACGAAATTGTGAGTGAGTGAAGATAATAAGAGGTGCAGAATCCTATTCGCGTGTGCATAAGGCTCAATAACTTAATTAACTTAATTATTAATTTATACCTGAAAATTTATAACACCACCGCTAGCTAAGGGGGCTCTTTGTTGTGTTATCTGATAGCCGGCGGGCAAATCAGCGTAGAAGTAATGTTTACGGTCAAAAGTCGACACTTCGTTGACTCTACACGAAAGTGCCAATGCGGTCAATATCCCTAATTCCACACATTTTCTATTTAAAACAGGCAATGTTCCCGGTATTGCAGCGTCAAATAACGATACACAATTGTTCACTAAGCCACCAAAAGTGTTCTGAGCACCCGAAAAGAGTTTTGATTCAGTGTTCAACTGAGCATGGACTTCTAAACCCACAACACTTTGCCATTTTTGTTGAGAAGGCGTCGACGCGTAGCGTTTATAAATTTTGTTATATTTAAAACGTAATCTTCTTGTTAATATTAAATATAAATGCATTTTATAAATTAATAACTATATATCTTGAGTTTGTTTTCTTAAATTAAGCCATTGACATATTTTGATTTTTGACTTTTAAGTTTGACAAATGACACTGACAGTTGACTTAAAATAGGTAACAGATAATTTTTAATAGAATAGACTGATACAATTTATACGCTAATATATTATTGTTTATTGTTATAATACATAGTTGTATAATTCCTTTTTATTTATGAAATTGGATTCCTTGTCTTAATTTTTAATCAACAGAATAATCATAACAAATCTAGATCAATTTTACTAGTAATAAGAAAAGATTCCTAGTTAAATAAAAACAAAACTACCCACATTAAGTTTAAATTATAAAAAAAATAACTAATTCAAATAAATAAAATTAAATTAACCTTTGAACTCCTAAATTATGAAGTGAACAAAGAGTTCTCGTTGAAAAGTAAAAGCAATTATTTAATTAAACTTTTTGTTAAAATATCATTGGTAAATATACTTACTCAGTCATCAATGATAGTCCTTGATTTTCTTACATATTTTTTATTATCTTAAATAATTTATTAAATCCTATAGCTTATTTAAATTGCATTGATAATTGGACTAATTAACTTAGAACTAACTTAATTACGATTTTTTTAAATATCACATATTTTGTTTATTTACGCACTAACTCTCTACGACACTAATCCCGTTACTACTTCAAAGAGAAAGGAGAAAAGGTATAGAACAATGAAAGCCAATGTAGCTTCAGCAATGGAGTACATTTTCATTAATTATTTTATGGTTAATAACCAATAATATTGTCTTTATTTATTTTAATTTCGAGAACGCGCGCTAACACTGCAAGTAGGTAAAGCAACGTGCAATCAATACCGTTCACTGACGAGGAGTGATCATAAAGTTCATAAACACAAAGTAGGTGTGCACAAAACCTTGACGATGCTATTTGAGTAATCCAACAAAGTTAAACAGCACCTTATACATCGAATAGTTAATGTGATTCACGTCGATCGCATTTTGCTGCTTATAGTGGATACACACCCACCAAACTGGCTGATAAATAATTGAATTATTTATCTACCTTTTGCGTCACACGCCGCGCGCCACGTTCTAGATTCTTTGAACATTTACTTCTATATTCGACAACCAGCTTATATCCCCGACTTTGTCTGCATATTTTCAGAATTTGAAAATAAACTTCATACAAACTTTATCAACCCTTTTCGCCCCTATAGAAGATAGAATTTCGACAATCTTACTTAATGCACCATATAGTAGGTATATTTAAATAATGGTACCTACTCCTAAAATCTTTATGTCCACCGACTCAGGCTCTGCGTCCGTTAGCTGTCAGTCAATCAGTCACAGTACGATTCTTTACGTTTAGATTATTATTTATAAAACCTGACTTTTTAAATTAAGAACTTGAACAGAGACTAAATAATATTTTGTCTAAGAAAGTAAGTAGGTTTACCTATTTGGATTCTATAATCTCATCCGTTCAAAGACAAATATTGCGCCTATAGTACTAGGACACAACGTCTAGCCATTGTCTAACTCGTAGGTAAATACCTTAAGTTCATTCACTGCAAGAGAGGTGAACGACCTTTAAATACACAGTAAGCAAAGTTGTTATTTACCTATGTTAGGTGAAAGTAATTATGAAATGGAAAGTAATAATGAAAATTGAAAATGTACCTATGTTACACACTTTTTTAATTGCTATTGTAATTGTTCACCAACATGCCTTCCTTTTTAAGCTTTTATTATTATTCAAGAATTATACATTTAATTTAACCGTTAAACTTATAAATAATCTTAATACCAAGTCGTTTAGTCAGAAAGAGATGCGTAGATAGATATCTAATAAAATCAAAAAATATCACTGATGGTGATAAGATATGAATGAGCATACCTATTAAAATACAAATACATATAGGTAAGTATCATACTTACTTATTTATCTTCTGATTTTTAAAAATTATTAACCTATATGTAACATTAGGTACACCATAACAAACCACATTAAAATTGTAAATGCTATTTGTAAAAACTGTTTAAAATTGTTTAAAGGTACCTACCAGTTTAATTATTGTTATTCGCAGTAGGTACCTACCTAATTATACATCCACGACTAAGCGAGGTCAAAAGTTTTAATTGTTAATTAATAATAAATAAAGGTGCATAAGTGTAACCATTTTACTAGTAAATTCTATAAAAATATTTATTTAAAATATATGTATAACACATACCATTCAAAAGGATCACTAAATAAATAATTGGTAAGATATTATATATCTAACTAAGAACAAAATGTATAAACGTATAATACATTATTTAAATTTATTCGTGTATTAATGTAAATGTATAATTTGAGATAATATAATAGTTTATTTGATTAGTAAAATCCAAAAAATGTAGAATATTTGTAATTTCATCCAAGTACCTTTATAAACATGTTTAACAGGTTTGTTTAATCGCTATAAGGCCGGCCGTTAACATTCGGAATTCGGATTCAGGATCCGGACCTCAAAACAAATTTTTTTTTTTTAAGAATACTTGATACATACGACCTATAGGTCACATTA
Organism: Hipparchia sbordonii; assembly: GCA_038048805.1. Taxonomy (NCBI): domain Eukaryota; kingdom Metazoa; phylum Arthropoda; class Insecta; order Lepidoptera; family Nymphalidae; genus Hipparchia; species Hipparchia sbordonii. The sequence goes on from CM076113.1 coordinate 6,109,305, forward strand.
GGATGTATCGCCTACGCAGTAGGTATGCGACACAACCTCCATTAAAGGTCGTTAATAATAATATATTACATTACATTACTTCGTTTCCGAATCATATATGCAAAAAAATCAGCATACCTGCGCAGCAGACAGCATACAAAGAAAATATTGACAATGTTCAAACGTCATACAGTAAATAAAAATCAAGGTCAATCGTGTTTCCTTATTACGTTAGATTTTATAGGCTCCCAAATATTTGGTGGTGTTTTGCTTGGGTGCTGTTTCTTTAAACCTACCTTGACAGTTTAATTTAAAACTTTTTCATAAAATAGGTGTTAAGACAAGTACTTGCCTAATGAAGTACTATACATACATATAGTACCTACTTATGTTGTTTTGGACCGGACAAATCGAACAGAAAACAAAAATGGATAGAAAGCTTCAGCGAGAAAAGGTGTAGTTAGGTTTAATTGGCTGAACTTTAATGATTTCGGGGGGGATTTAACTTGTCCCTATTTTAATTTTAATTAAATTAATTATTAGGCCCTAGCCCCCTACAACCTACTTAAGGGGGCCCATACACGGTCAAACATGTTTGTCAAACACGTAAAATTTTTACGTGTTTTTGTTACGGTTTTGTTTGAACAAGGTCATCACCAGCGCACCCAATCAAACACATCCGTTTCCGTTTGTCAAACACTTTGTTTGACAAACACGACCACAGACTATCAAATACACTTAAAAATGTTACATGTTTGACAAACAAGTTTGATCGTTTACGGGCCCTCCGTGTTTATGCATAGTCCATCAAGCAATCGTTATCAATAAATGGCTTAGAGAAAAGGATGGTACGGCTTTACCTTTGTTTGGACTATGCGGGGGCCGGTCGCTGCCGAGCCGAGCCCGCAGATAAGCCGCTGATACAATGTAAGTAGGTAGGTGAGATATTAAAATAATCAGATACGTAGATATATTGTTTGTACATACTTACTTGGCTAAAACCTTTGCCAAAAAATATTTATAATTATGCAGTATGCTAGTTTATAATGGGAGGGAATTTCAGCCAATTATTGTTCTCCTTGTAAGTAGGTATGTACGTAGTTGGTAAATAAATATAACATAACCATCTCCTTAACAGCTACAAGAAGATAATAACCTAATATTATCGTCATAGGTATGTGTAGGTAAGTATTTTATGTAGGTAGGTACTATTTCGTGAAAGTGGGTCGCTGATTTAATTTGAATATCAATTCAAAATATTTTAATAACACCGAACACACACCCAAATTGATTCTTTCAACATGACATTGCTTTATTTAAACTTACTACTGACTAAAGAATATGGTTTATTCTACGACAGGGTTGTACATATTAAACACCAAGACGAAATTCTGCCTGAATTCGTTTCAAAGGTTACTTTACAATATTTTATTTTATTTGTGCACATATTTCTATACTTAGGTATCGTATTACCAAAGTAAAATCACAAATTACATTTTCTAGTAAAGGTGTGTTTCGTTTCTGTTCTCTGTTTCAATTCTAGAACAAGTTAGAAAACGTAATGATTTCCTGAGTAAAACGTGTTTAATTATTGGTAGGTACGAGGTGTTTCTAAAGAACTTCATAAATCACAGCAAGTCATTAAAATCAAATCATACATAGGTAATAAACAATTATTTAAAGGATGGAAAAAATTGAACTTATTAACCCAAAGCAATTACTAGGATACTATAGTGAAGTAACTGCAATAAGAAAATCCGCGCAATATCTATATAGCTATCTTTAATGTTTTTCTTTGAAAAGTTAGTTTTTCAGTAGGGGCTTCGTTGGTGTGCCCTGATATGGCTGATGTACCCTATCTTCGCATTAAATAGCCGCGCGCAATGAGGACATGATAGGGTACCATTAATATAATTGTAGATTATATTGGAAGGCGGTCTACATTTCAGCTGGTCTCGATAAACATCCAGATCCTCAAAATCTGTAATAGCCTGCTGAACCAAGTGCCTCCACTCCCCTCGGTTTTCAGCCAGACTTTCCCAACGAAAGGAGTCGATCTTACACCTGGTCATATGCCTCTTTTGTACATCTTTATACCTTAGGTATGAAGGTACATCTTTTTTGTACATCTTTATACCTACTTTAGATATGAAAATGAATATGAAACAAATGGCGCCCTAGCCATATTACAAACGTGTCGTATCTATTCTCTTTCCATGATCGTTATCTAAGATCGCTAACGCTAAAGCAGGGGCTCCCTAAGTTTTTTATCACACGTCCTATCCTTTCAGAAAGAAAGCGTGATAAAAACTTTGGGAACCCTACTACAGCTCTACAGCGTTAGCGATCATAAAAAGAGAATAGATACGAAACATTTGTAAGGTCAGTCAGTCAGTCAATTAGTCAGTCACCTTTTCTTTTTATATATTTAGAGGATTTCAAAAATGAACAAAATACATTTTATGATGAGAATTACATGTGTCCCTACTCCCTTTTAAGTATGACATAATATATTGACGCATCTGGCCGGTTATTGTTTCTTAGGTAGATGGTAGGTACCTAATACCTAAATGAAAGAAAACGTGTCTGATGACGCAAATTGTAAAACGAGTCAAATATAAATTATATACCTGTTTAGGTATATTCCTACCTTGTTTGTTATTTAGCGATCATAAAGCACTAGACGGTGTCCGCGACTTCGTCCGCGTGAATTAAAGTCTTTAAATTCCCGCGGGAACTCTTGAATTTTTCGGGATAAAACGTAGCCTGTGTGTTAATCCTAAGTTGAGGTATCTCCATTCCCAGCCAAATCGATTTATTCGTTGTGGCGTGAAGGAGTAACAAACATACACACACACACATACACGGAATGGTTTAAGGTTAAGGTTTTTTTTGGTTCTCACGGGAATTCTTTAACTTTCTGGGATAAAAATTAGCCTATCTATTAGTCCAGGGTATAATCTGTGTACCTATCTCCATTCCAAATCTCAGCCAAATCCATCCAGTAGTTTTTGTGTGAATGAGTTACAAACATACACTCACACACATACAAACTTTCGCCTTTATAATATTAGTGTGATAATAAATTCAAATCAGTTAGGTAGGTACCTACTTAAAAATCTTCATTTATGTAACTTGTGAGTTGCCTATGGAAGAAAAAATGTTATACCTACCTGTTTGTAGGTAATATTAATTTATGTCAATGTTCTTCTCGACAACAGAATATCTCATACTGGGAAAGAATGCGATTTTTTATCCAGACAGTTGGTATGAAAATGCTAATTTCCCTAGAGAGAGAAATTCTGTCAAAACAAGAGCTCGCTCGAATATTTTATGCTGAGATCTATAGTATTGAGCGTGCTCTGACTCAGCTCAGACTTAAGATAGAGATTAAAACGAGACACAAATATGTTCTGACATAAAACTAGTTTTAACTCTGTCTTGAGTCTCAGCTAAGTGAGAGTGCGGTCTATAGATTTCAGCCTTATTTTTATTTTCAGCCTTATTTTTATATTATGTCAGTGGCTTTCATTTTTTGATAGGCACTGAGTTACAGAATCAGGAGGCAGGAATGAGGAAGCAAAGCGCTTATTGCACGACTGTGATGGGGTGTTAACTACGTAACGATGCAAACTTATTCGATGCTTTGCGTTTTAATGAATGAATGGTAGAATGTTGAAGGAACAGTTCCTTCAACGTTCTACCAGGAACTACAGTTGAAAAGTTCCTGTCGCCCTAGCCATATCACAAACATGTCGTCTCTTTCTACTCACGCTAAAGCAGGGGTTCTAACTTTTTTTAAAAACTTTAGGAGTCCCTGCGTTAGCGTGAGCGATCGTAGAAAAAAATGACCTAGCGTGGCTGAGCACACTCCGAAATATATCCTGTACGATACCGACAGAGAGGCAACCTTTCACCGATGCCGATGAGTCTGATGATAAGATGGCGCGAACGGCATCCAATTCAGCAACTTATTAATATAATAAAAATTAAATATATATTTTTTTTTTAATAAATTATAATTCAAAATTATGATTATTCATGTCATCCTGTTTTTCTACAACTTAAAATTCACGTAGGTGTAAAAATATAATCATGTATAATTTACTGAATAACAAAAACCATACTTATTTCATTTTTCTGCGATACAAAAACTTTTTGCGCTATACAATAAGGAACTAAATAAAAACTCAACTTATTTTTTTTTACAGTAGGTACTAGTTAGATAGGTATTATTTAATTGGTGTGGATAGTTTTTTGTGGTAGTTAAAGTTTTAATTTAAATAAGAAATATCATTAGCAATCGAACTATAACGTCATTTTTAATAATTTTCTACGAACTCGTCGTACTAATGCGACGATACTGCGTAGTCAGGCTTACTAAAAATGGCTTATCTCCGCGTCGACTATTGCGCTTCTAAGCTTTATAGTTCGATGTTATTAAGGAAAATTGGATGCAGCTTTCGTTCGGAAAGCTCTCGAAGAAACATATTTTCGCCAACGTATTCAAAACAAGTTATTTATTTATGCAAAATATTAAATTCAGTTTAAAACGAGTTGAGTCTAATCTTTGTTGTTTTTACCTACCAACTGCCTAGTCTTTCTTTTGATTGAAAAACGTATTACGTATCGTCATGATCGTAGATTCTACGACGTAGAACAACGACGGATCTGTATTTTATCAACTTTACAGTAGGTAGGTACCTAACTAGATCCGAAGTTTTGTTGTGTTGTTGCCGTGTGTTGTTGTTTTACTTTTATAAATAATCTGTAGCAATGAAATTTCACATATACTTCCCCATTAAAATGATTCTGCTTTAAAATAGTAGGTAAACAAATAACAATTGTTAATTAAATATCCAAATACACCAAAGGGACATTTTTAGACTTTTTACAAATCCGTCACTGTTCTACGATCATGACGGTATTACACAGATAACCCCCTTTATAATATAGTGGGTTATCTGTGCGGTATTATCACGGTTCCTTTGGACTTTGGTACCTAGTCCCTAGGTAGATAAGTATACTATTACCTACCTCAAGCTATAACCTACCTGACCTCAAGCTACTAATACTATCTACTGATAGCATATTATGTATTGGAATTTATTTATCGGAATGTACCTATTTACTTATAGTAAGTCACAAGAATTCGTGATAGTGTAAAAATATAAATCACTTGCTTGTTATTCGTAAAGAAAACGCCTAAATAAAAAATCACACAAGCAGTAGGTATAAAATGTAAATTAAATACCTACGATAAGAATGAAGAAAATATGCGAAGCGAAATGATTGTTGGCATTTCCAAACACGCTCGAGTTGAATCAAGGCTGGTCAAAGTCCACTCGCTCGACGACGCGACAAGCTGCGATATATTATTTACGTATTACCTACATATACTTACCTACTCGCACGTTACAAATTACAATATATTATAGTCGCTACTCGATCGAGTCGACCGTAAACTATGTGAACTATTAAACGTAAACTCGTAAGTAATGACAATAATAATAATTGACAGATAAGCGCAACCGCAAATCAGTACCTACCTAGTATGTAGCTATCTATAAGTCTCATAATAGTCCTCTTAGGTAGATATTTATGAGATAACTAGTTGCCCGCAACGTAGTTCGCGTGGATTAAGGTTTTGTAATTCCAGCGGGAACTCACTTATTTTCCGGGATAAAAGTAGCCTATGTGTTATTCCACACTATAATCTATCTCTATGCCAAATTTCAAACAAATCGGTTCAGTAGTTTTTACGTAACAAACATCCATCCATCCATCCATCCATACTAATTACAAATAGAAGTAGGTAGGATAATATTCGATAATGATAAGAGCAACCGCCGAGTTTCTTACTATGGTTCTTCTCGGTTGGAACGGCGGCGTTCGGAACCAGTGCCGTAGATTCATTTGACGATTCGAAAGCATTTTGGAAAAGTTAATTTAGTTAAGTTGATAAAAATTTAACGGATCTTATTGCTCTACTGGCTTCTACCTCGCTCTATCTAGGTCCTAGAAACTTCCTCCAAATATTACGGTAGTAAGCAATGCTGCTATGCGCTCCAAACAAGCTCCAAACATGAAAATCGATGACTGCTTCGCTAGAAATGCAAAACAAACGGTACCAAGACATCATAAGCACATAGCTGTTATGCATGCTAGATAGCTTTCAGAATCTTTTTTCATTTGATGATTCGAAAGCATTTTGGAAAAGTTTATTTGAATAAAAAATTATTCTATTCTATGACTACATGCTTTTCACATGCATATAGAATATAGATAGATAAGATTAGATGATTATGAAGCAATCATAATAATGAAATTAAAATGAAATGAAATGAAATTAAAATATTTCGCCTTGAAATAAAATAGCAAAAGTTTAACTCGTTTCTCGGCGCAATGATCGAAAGAATATTCGAAAAGGTGTGGCAGTGGTGTGGCATGTGGTATATCTTTCGTAGGAAGCTTTTGCAATCTGTCACCAATCACCTTGTTTGAATAGGTATTGGCGAAGTAAATTTTTTGTTCGAGTTTCCGCTTGCAAGTTTTCAAATATTAGGTAGGTAGGTAGGTACCAGATAGGTCTAAGTTCTTGCAAATGACGAGGGCGTGTGGCTTTTGGTTGTGTGTGTGTCGTATCTGTACAAGTGTGAGCGAGCAAGTGCTCGCGCCTGACCGTTCCCACCTAGGCTCCAGACAGGCACGCACGAAATGTGCATTTACACGACGTAACCACAAGTAAAGCTCACGCACCCTCGTGAATTGCAATTACTTACACCAATTTAGGGTTAAAATTACTTACTTCTGTTTTGATTATTCCCAATATGGCATCTAGTGGTCATCATATTGTTTTTTTTATTAGGTATTAAATATATCCAACTATAAGTTAAAGGAAAATTAGTAAAAACCATTTAGATCCTTCGTATATCTTAAATGGTAATTTTAATTACTATTGAAATTCTAAAGAACAACTCACAGTTATACCTTTATGCTGATGAACATACAACCCACTCGAATAAAAAGGAATTTAAAAAAAATTCAAAAAATTCAAAAATAAGAGCCGCATTCTCCCCCACTCCTTTACCGGGAAAGTCACGTTTAAACCAAAATATAGGGTACCAGGGAATAATGTATTAAAAAGAGATCAACTATAAGGTTTAAGCAAAGCGGTTCTTGCAATTCACGAAGGCGCGTGGCTCCTGGTTGTGTGTGTGTCGTATCTGTATAAGTGTGAGCGAGAGCTTGCTGGCGCCTGACCGCTCCCACGGTGGGAAGTGGGAGTCCCACCCACCTCGGCTCCTGACAGGCACGCACACTTACGCAATGTGCATGTACACGATGTAAACACAAATAAAGCGCCCGTAACTTCGTGAAATGAACGTACTATATTTATAATATTATTATTGTGATCGTATGTATGTTAGTATATCTATAATATACATAATAATTTAACGGATCTTATTGCTCTACTGGCTCTACCTCTCTCTATCTAGGTCTTTCCTCCAAATATTACGGTAGTACGGAATGCTATGCGCTCCGAACATGAAAATCGATGGCTGCTTCGCTCGAAATGCAAAACAAACGGTACCAGGACATCATAAGCACATAGCTGTTATGCATGCTAGATAGCTTTCAAAATCTTCTTCGTATCCTTCGCAGAAAATAAAAATAAATTATTACACTTTTTATAAATAAATAATTAAGCATATAAATTATAGTTTATTTTGAACGTTTCATCACAGAACTTATCTAAGAACAGCGTTAATATTATAATTAGGTTGCCTAATAAAATTATTAAAAACGCCAAAATTCTAAATTCAAAGTTCAAACAAAAGTGCGCTTATCTAACAACATTTAATATCCTACTCTGTTTTAAAATTATTTGCCTAAAGTAGGTAGTACTTGCCTAGGTATTTCCTATGAAGAGTCTATTATTATTTTACCTCAGTGCAATGTGCCAAATCCCATGAAGTAAGGTTTTTTTTAAATTAATAAAGGTGGATGACAAAATTCGACATTCGACATCGACTGCTGCATACTTAGGTATAAATAAAATCGTCAATAAGAATGGGTACATACGTACCTGTAATGCAGTACCTACCTACAATTTTTTTTAAATAATAATAATAATCGTTATTCAACCTCATCCATTGAAGAGAACCAACCCAGATAGGAAGTTCATTTCAACATCAAAACATGAAGTACTAGGCGGTCATGAATAGGGAGGATATTCATTATTAAAGCCTACATCCACCCTATATCCCCATCCTCCTGTCTGCGACCCAAACATGAGGTGTCACAAAGTTGCGCGCTGGACTATGCGCAGAACCGGGAAAATTTCCCCAATGGCCGCCAACTAGCCGATAACTTATAAATAATTGTAATAGGTATATTTTTTATTCGGAAAATAGACAATGTTTAACACATTGATTTTTTTGTAGACATGAATATTGTATAATGTACCTACCTACCTATTATCTAATAAAACCGCAAGATCTTCAGACCAATTTATTGGCAATCACATAAAAAGACGTCAAGAAAAAGTGATGAGTTCTTTAATAAGTACCTATCTGTAATTTGGACTTAAAAAAAAGTAGTAGGTATCTGATGCAATACCTAAAATCAAAATTATAAATATACTTTTGCCCTGCGTTACAATGTTTTCAGATGGTTTTAGAAGAGTACAGTCGAAATCTATCGCAAAATAAATCATTGGAAGACAATAATATTTTAAGGCCATTAGGATTTTGTGTGAAAGTGTTATTGGAAAAATAGTCAACTATGCTTGCAATAGATTTGATAAAAAAAATGTTCCCATTCGAGAGGTGACCTAGCCGCCCTAGCCATAGGTATTACAAACGTGTTCTCTTTCCATAATCGCTAACGCTATCGCTGTAGAGCAGGGGTCCCCAAAGTTTTTTTATCACGCTTGCCTTCTGAAGGGATAGGATGTGCGATAAAAAAAACTTTTCACACCGGTTGTAGAGGTAACTATTTAGTACTTACACACCTAACTAGAAACAAAAATAAGCAATGTTTAAAAACTGTGTTAGTAATTAGTAAGGGCCTTCGTATGTACTTAACTATGTATGAAGGTACCTACATCATAACAATGGAATCACCAAACAATGAAAAATCGTTTAATTAATACTTTGACTCCAGAATTAACTCCTGTTAGCTATAGACGCCTTACAATCAGGAATAGGTAGGTACATACTACCTATAGGTAGGTATGCGCTATGCGCATACTATGTTAAAGATTTTATAGTTAGTTAGGTACTTATTCGACTTAATTATAAAATTATAATGTACAAAACGGGAACGTGAAGTAATAGGTATGATGAGTATTTATTTTGATGATTTCGGTAGGTATTGAAAATGCATAACCTCTTTTTATAAGTCTAGGGTCGGCAGACTAAAGCACATAAGGCACAAAAACGGATGTTTTTTTATTTAATCAATAATATTCACTTCTTTAATACACCGACTAACTAGCACATATAAGTCAAAGCCATTCGCTTCAATTTGAACTCTTCAGGCGAACGGCTTTGCTTTGACTTATGTGTTGTTAAGTCATGGTAATCCATACTATATACCTCACATACGTAGGTAAAACAAAGGTACTTATAATAATTAATTAATTATTTAGTTATTGCTTCAATATGAATGAAGATTAGGAACATACTGAATCGTATTACGCCAAACGTTTTATAATGTAACTGTCTGTTAATGATTTAATGAATGTGTGAATGACCTGCATTAACCTTCTCGAACGTTCGCGAAAGGTTTGTTTATAAATCACGCCTTTCTACCGCAGACTTGACGCAGAGCGGGTTTGACGACTTCTTGTGAGTACAACGATGCGGAGTTCTCCTAAGAAAGATGCCAAGATCAAAGATGTCTTGGCTTGATAGGAATGGGAAAATATTTTAATCGTTCCTTGATTTTAAAATACAGTGTAAACTCTTTATAACGTTATCCTTTATAACAATAAACTCCCTGTAACGTTGAAGTGAGCCCAACTTGGTTGGTTTGCGTTAAAACCCACATATTGAAACACTCTTTATAGCGATACGCCATTCTCTATTACGAAGAAATGTGTTCATATTTTTAGACAGTAAATATTTATTATCGGTATTATTGTTTATGTTATGTTATCAGGTAACAAAAGACTTTGAAGCTCCGAAATATCCGAGGTCAGTCTAGCTTTTGTTATCCTTGATTGCCTTGAACACGTGCAGTATGACGCATTGTTTTCTCGGAAGTGATGGTCTTGGACCAAGCATACTGGGTACCTATCGTATTATCAGTCGTAAACCTACTTAAGACATACATATTAAAAATTCTTGTTAATTTGATAGTTTTTTTGTTCACTCCATATAGCGTTGCCAGGTGTCCGGATAAAGCCGGACATAGGTAGGCTTTTTGATTGCGTGTCCGGCCAAAATAAACGGTGTCCGTCTTGTCCGGCTTTTGTTAGGCTTTTTTTGCTATCCAAAGACATAACGCAAACGTTGAAAGAGCTTTTTTCTTGATAGGTCAGCAATGGACGAAAGAACGCAACAGATTACAGGTTGATACTGTTGCCAAAATGTTGGTTGTAGAATTTAATTTAAAACATTTGACATGTAAGGATTTTTACAACTACATTTTGAAAGAAACTGAGCTCTTAAAGCAGGTTTCGGTAAACCAAAAATATGAATAATTATTTTTATTGTGTTACACAATTTGTGTATAACTCAAAGAGAAAAAGTTTTTTTTGTTTCATTATTTAACTTAAAGAGAAGAAGTTTTTGATTTTTTTTTTTTAGTTAAAAAAGTCTTATTTGTGCCTTTCATTAGTATTTAAAAAAAATTCAAATATGTTGATAAATGTTTAAGTATCTAGAATTTAATTTTGACTGATGACTATTTGACTGATTAATAATAAAGTACCTCTCTAAGACTGATTTGGCATTCGATTTTATTTATTATTTCACTATAAATTAACAAGATTTATGATAATAATTAAAAAAACTTGATTTTACATACAATTTTTTTTAAATAATAATAATAATCGTTATTCAACCTCATCCATTGAAGAGAACCAACCCAGATAGGAAGTTCATTTCAACATCAAAACATGAAGTACTAGGCGGTCATGAATAGGGAGGATATTCATTATTAAAGCCTACATCCACCCTATATCCCCATCCTCCTGTCTGCGACCCAAACATGAGGTGTCACAAAGTTGCGCGCTGGACTATGCGCAGAACCGGGAAAATTTCCCCAATGGCCGCCAACTAGCCGATAACTTATAAATAATTGTAATAGGTATATTTTTTATTCGGAAAATAGACAATGTTTAACACATTGATTTTTTTGTAGACATGAATATTGTATAATGTACCTACCTACCTATTATCTAATAAAACCGCAAGATCTTCAGACCAATTTATTGGCAATCACATAAAAAGACGTCAAGAAAAAGTGATGAGTTCTTTAATAAGTACCTATCTGTAATTTGGACTTAAAAAAAAGTAGTAGGTATCTGATGCAATACCTAAAATCAAAATTATAAATATACTTTTGCCCTGCGTTACAATGTTTTCAGATGGTTTTAGAAGAGTACAGTCGAAATCTATCGCAAAATAAATCATTGGAAGACAATAATATTTTAAGGCCATTAGGATTTTGTGTGAAAGTGTTATTGGAAAAATAGTCAACTATGCTTGCAATAGATTTGATAAAAAAAATGTTCCCATTCGAGAGGTGACCTAGCCGCCCTAGCCATAGGTATTACAAACGTGTTCTCTTTCCATAATCGCTAACGCTATCGCTGTAGAGCAGGGGTCCCCAAAGTTTTTTTATCACGCTTGCCTTCTGAAGGGATAGGATGTGCGATAAAAAAAACTTTTCACACCGGTTGTAGAGGTAACTATTTAGTACTTACACACCTAACTAGAAACAAAAATAAGCAATGTTTAAAAACTGTGTTAGTAATTAGTAAGGGCCTTCGTATGTACTTAACTATGTATGAAGGTACCTACATCATAACAATGGAATCACCAAACAATGAAAAATCGTTTAATTAATACTTTGACTCCAGAATTAACTCCTGTTAGCTATAGACGCCTTACAATCAGGAATAGGTAGGTACATACTACCTATAGGTAGGTATGCGCTATGCGCATACTATGTTAAAGATTTTATAGTTAGTTAGGTACTTATTCGACTTAATTATAAAATTATAATGTACAAAACGGGAACGTGAAGTAATAGGTATGATGAGTATTTATTTTGATGATTTCGGTAGGTATTGAAAATGCATAACCTCTTTTTATAAGTCTAGGGTCGGCAGACTAAAGCACATAAGGCACAAAAACGGATGTTTTTTTATTTAATCAATAATATTCACTTCTTTAATACACCGACTAACTAGCACATATAAGTCAAAGCCATTCGCTTCAATTTGAACTCTTCAGGCGAACGGCTTTGCTTTGACTTATGTGTTGTTAAGTCATGGTAATCCATACTATATACCTCACATACGTAGGTAAAACAAAGGTACTTATAATAATTAATTAATTATTTAGTTATTGCTTCAATATGAATGAAGATTAGGAACATACTGAATCGTATTACGCCAAACGTTTTATAATGTAACTGTCTGTTAATGATTTAATGAATGTGTGAATGACCTGCATTAACCTTCTCGAACGTTCGCGAAAGGTTTGTTTATAAATCACGCCTTTCTACCGCAGACTTGACGCAGAGCGGGTTTGACGACTTCTTGTGAGTACAACGATGCGGAGTTCTCCTAAGAAAGATGCCAAGATCAAAGATGTCTTGGCTTGATAGGAATGGGAAAATATTTTAATCGTTCCTTGATTTTAAAATACAGTGTAAACTCTTTATAACGTTATCCTTTATAACAATAAACTCCCTGTAACGTTGAAGTGAGCCCAACTTGGTTGGTTTGCGTTAAAACCCACATATTGAAACACTCTTTATAGCGATACGCCATTCTCTATTACGAAGAAATGTGTTCATATTTTTAGACAGTAAATATTTATTATCGGTATTATTGTTTATGTTATGTTATCAGGTAACAAAAGACTTTGAAGCTCCGAAATATCCGAGGTCAGTCTAGCTTTTGTTATCCTTGATTGCCTTGAACACGTGCAGTATGACGCATTGTTTTCTCGGAAGTGATGGTCTTGGACCAAGCATACTGGGTACCTATCGTATTATCAGTCGTAAACCTACTTAAGACATACATATTAAAAATTCTTGTTAATTTGATAGTTTTTTTGTTCACTCCATATAGCGTTGCCAGGTGTCCGGATAAAGCCGGACATAGGTAGGCTTTTTGATTGCGTGTCCGGCCAAAATAAACGGTGTCCGTCTTGTCCGGCTTTTGTTAGGCTTTTTTTGCTATCCAAAGACATAACGCAAACGTTGAAAGAGCTTTTTTCTTGATAGGTCAGCAATGGACGAAAGAACGCAACAGATTACAGGTTGATACTGTTGCCAAAATGTTGGTTGTAGAATTTAATTTAAAACATTTGACATGTAAGGATTTTTACAACTACATTTTGAAAGAAACTGAGCTCTTAAAGCAGGTTTCGGTAAACCAAAAATATGAATAATTATTTTTATTGTGTTACACAATTTGTGTATAACTCAAAGAGAAAAAGTTTTTTTTGTTTCATTATTTAACTTAAAGAGAAGAAGTTTTTGATTTTTTTTTTTTAGTTAAAAAAGTCTTATTTGTGCCTTTCATTAGTATTTAAAAAAAATTCAAATATGTTGATAAATGTTTAAGTATCTAGAATTTAATTTTGACTGATGACTATTTGACTGATTAATAATAAAGTACCTCTCTAAGACTGATTTGGCATTCGATTTTATTTATTATTTCACTATAAATTAACAAGATTTATGATAATAATTAAAAAAACTTGATTTTACATACAATTTTTTTGTCGTACCTATTAATACTGAGACAAAATCCTCAATAATATAGGGTGTCCGGCTTTTTTTCCCAAATGTCCGGCCAAACTGGCTGGTCTGTCCGGCTATTAGGTTTGGCGACCTGGCAACCCTAACTCCATATAACGATAACTCTCTATAACGACAAAAAATGCTCAGTCCCTTGAGTTTCGTTATAAAGAGTTTACACTGTAGCTCTAACCAGAGGCGGCTCTAGCCCATGTAGCGCCCGTGTGCAATCAATATCTTAGCGCCCTCTTGTAGACGCACGGCCAAAATGGAATACATACTTACAATACAAGAATACCGTTTGACTTACAGTTATATTTTCACCAGTGAAAGGAAAAATGGTGCAATTTTAAATGATGTCGGGAAGCAAGCAAGCGTGGCTTGGCGCGGCGCCCCCTAAAACCCTGCGCCCGTGTGCGTTGCACACCCTGCACCATAGGTAAAGCCGGCACTGGCTCTAACAGTTCTTCAACTGTGGTGGATCTACACTTTTAGGCTGAAATCTATAGACCGCACTCTCACCCAGCTCAGAATCAAGACAGAGTTAAAATGAGTATATTTGTGTCTCGTTTTAACTCTATCTTAAGTCTGAGCTGAGTCAGAACACGCTCTATAGATCTCAGCATTATGTCTGTTTATATGTGTGTAATTAATCAGAGCGTTTGAAGTTGACTCCAAAATTAATGGACGTAATAAATAAAATGTAAAACTACCCAAAACGTTATAAAAAAATATTGGAGGAAGGCGTCCTTTAGATGCAAATGGGGCAATTTTTCTATTAAAATTACCTACTTATACCTGTTTAATTATTTATTAAAACAGGTAAAACAACTGACTATTATCCAAAACCATCGATGTAAGTATGCCTACCTAGACTATAAAATTATCATAACTTATTTTATAAGTGACGTAGCGTAGATAAATTTTCTACTGCCTAGTCAACTTATAACTCATAAGTAAGAATTTTCCATCTATTACTAGTTGGTAACTAGATTGTTTGTACTTAATTGCAAACCGTATTTGCAAAAAGAATAGATATTAAATCGCACTTCTATACATGCACTGTTCACACGCACACACGGGCACCGTCAAGCTACTTCTTCTTCCTAATAGTATTTTTTAATTACATAAAATCGGTATATTATACTATACAAGCAATGTACCTAAACTCGCTCCAAAATCGTGAATTTTGTGTGAAGAGGTGACGGAAAATATTTTTTAGTAAGTACTAAAAATAGAGATTTTGAGTTTATCGTGAACAAACTGACGGATGCGACTTTTTTTATGTAGTGATAATTAGCTTATGCAAGTATCTACTCATACCTAATAAGTTATGTCAGCTATTGTAAGCTACCTGCTAAGTCTAAAATAAACATCATTTCAAGAAAATTCTTTTACAGATTTTCTCAATCAATCATCGGTGAAATGATAATACAATCGAGCTAATCCTCTTAATAAGGTAGGTCCTATCTTTATTACGTTGCACCCGGATCTTCTGGTACATTGATTGCTATTGTACTTTGCAATGAAGAATTAAAACAAAGAAACAAACAAAATAATTCTGCAAAAAATAATTCTCCCAGTATAGGGTTCCGGAGTTGCCTATCACAATATAGGTATGTAATTTTTTTTACACTGCTACGCTTCCACTTACATCTCAAATTTCCACTCCCCTTACGCTTCATTCTTCGCTTCTGCTTTAGTTTCCGCTTACGCTTTCATGTCCAATTTTGCTGCCGTCTCCACTTCCGCTTCTGTCTCCGCTTCCACTTCCGTTTTCATTGACGCTTCCGCGTCCGCTTACATTTCATTCTCCGCTACCTTCTTCCGTTCTTGCGTCTCTGCTTCCGTCTGCGCTTCCACTTCCGTCTCTTCTTCTAGTTCCGTCTCCGCTTCCATCTCCGCTTCCGCTTCCACTTCCATCTCTTCTTCTAGTTCTGTCTCCGCTTCCATCTCCGCTTCCGCTTCCATCTCAGCTTACGTACTGTCTCCATTTCCATCTACGCTTCAAGCTCCGTTTTTGCCTCTACTTTTGCTTCCAAATTCGTGACCGGTTTCTTCTATTGCATCGATATTCGATAGCCACCATTCTCCCACTAAGCTAGTCTTCGATGCAGCTATTATTGTGTTGATTAGGTAGTCACTTACCAATTCACAGTATACTTGAAGACATGTGGTATTACAGTAGTGTGATGGGAGGACACTGCAGTGAGGGGGATTTTTTAAATTTAGTAGGTAACTGATAACTACCCACCTTATTGATCAGGCTAATAACTAAATAATTAGGGCTTAGACCATTGTATTGCACCCGGCACTATCTAGCAAGTTAGTTTTAACACCATCCTTGGCGTTTCAACCTCCAGTGGGTCAAGCGCACATTTCCACGGTCTTTTCCTTTCAATTAATCATTTATATCAGATGCTTAAGCAACAATAAGGTACATAGATACCTAGGTGTTACCGTATGAATCTATCAAAAATTTCGATAGAAAATCTCGCTAGCGAAGACAGAGAAAGAAGAGGATTAACAGACTTCAGCCTCCTTTTCGAGGGGTCCTGGGACACTCCTGACCTTTCGAGGAATCCAGGGTCACTTCTGACTTACCGGGGGAACCAGAGTCATTCCTAACATTTCGGAGTTATCTGCATAAGCAATTAAATACATATCGATTATTACATTTTAATTATATTTTATCATTTAAACGAATTCACTGTTGCAACACTAATTACACACGTTTCATCGATAAGCACGTATAATAAATTTAAAATTATACATGGGTTGTGATAGCCGATTTTGAAATTGTTTATTTTTAATATATCTATTTTTTGTTTGTTCTTCTTCATAATTATCACAAGGTTAAGGAACTAAATAAACTTACCTATTAAGTATTTTTTTTATTTATTAATCCGTAACAATTTATTTTCAAATCTTAAAAGTATCGTTAATATTAACTTAATAGGTGTAGCTTAACATGATTTTAGTTAGACAACTTCCTACATGATCGTTACCTATACCTACTTACCTACTTCATTAAACAAATATACTTACCGGTATAACCTGACATTTTATTTAAAAATAACAGATGTTAAGTCAACATGTTTGTCAATATGTATAGCACCTAGTACCTGCAAAGTTTGCTGCTATAAATAAATAAATCTAGTTTGCTATCCTGTCATAGTAAATATTAACTGTATAGAGTATTATACTTAGTTAAGTATATTAAAATAAACTATTTTGCTCTATCCTTGTACGTTATGTAAATCGTATAAATTCGATTAATAACCAACTAATTAAATTAAATAAATAAACTGCTGCCAACTTAAACTCAACATAAACTTAAGTATTAGGTATGTCTTCGACTTATACCGAAATGCACAGCGAACGGGTAGGTTACCTAGAAGGTGGAGGGAGAGACGAAATCAAGTAACTCATATCAGTCATTGGACATAAGCGCCACAAGACCGTGCACTGGGTACGAGCGATGAGTAGAGGAGGTTGAATAATTAGATAGGTATGTGAATGAATTCAGTGAATCACTAAACGATGTAAACAACACTGCTATTATAATATTAAATCAAGATTCCTAGCATTGAAAACAAATACAAGCCACGACCAATATGAAGGTAGGTAGATTATTACACAATAGGTAATTACAGCTATTTTTCAACTCCACGAATTAAGTGATTGATAAAAGATTGATGAAGCAGGTAATGATCCCGATATGCATGATGATTATCATGTAAGAATCAGTTATTGCATTAGACAGTGAGTTATCATATCCGTTAGATATCTACAACAGTAACTAACTATCTCTAAATTGATTGCAAAACCTATCGTCAAACTCCTTTTTATTAAAATCAGCTTCGATCAATTTTAATAAAGTTATTTACTCACGGTAAATCGATTTTCGGATAAAAGTATGTTCCTCCTGAAATGTATTTATTACCATTAGGTAACCGGAATAACCATGAGAATATTTCCGTTCTTTTTTTCCTGTCTACCATTAAAATTACCAAATCAATAATAAAATGAAGATGAATTATATATTATGACTAGTAGGGCGCGTGGGTGCGCGGCTCGCTAAAGCGAACCGCGGTTTTTCTGTCCACCAAGTAGACCTTCGGGTCTTGATCATCTTTTTCCAAGGAACTACTCTTCCATATTTCATAGTCTCTGAGATATACATCGACGAAATTTGTATGACCGCCACCTTGAATCCGCCATTTTGGTATTTTTTTTCAGCTTATTGCCAATTGGATGAGGTTTCGAGTGATTTTTGTTTGGGCAACCTCTACCTATCTTCAATACCCTGACCGCGCTCCTCACCCGTCTCCGAAATCCTCAATCAATAGCTCCCTCCATATTTTTCATCCAAATGAATTTTTGTCCTCTATTCGAAACCAACAGCGGAAAGGAACGTATCAAAGTCTTGCATACATTTTATATGAAAACCAAAAAAAATCCGCCATCTTGAATTTTTTTCTATTCATCACGTAGACTATCGGGTCCTGATCATCTTTTTCCAAGAAACTACTCTTCCATCTTTCATAGTCTCCAAGATAGACACCGACGAAATTTGTATGGCCGCCATCTTGAATCCGCCATTTTAGATTTTTTTTTGGCTCTCTGCCAATTGGATGAGGTTTCGAGTGACTTTTGTTCAAGTACCACCCACCTATCTTCAAAACCCTGGCCGCGCTCCTCACCCGTCTCTGAAATCCTTAATCATCAGCTCTCTCCATATTTTTCCTCCGAATTAATTTTTGTCCTCTATACGAAACCATCAGAAATTTTGAAAAGGAACCTATTAAAGTCTTGCATATATTTTGTATGGAAAAAAATAATTCCGCCATCTTGAATTTTTTTTCTATTCATCAAGTAGACCTTCGGGTCTTGATCATCTTTTTCCAAGAAACCACTCTCCCATCTCTTATAGTCTCCGAGATAGACACCGACGAAATTTGTATGGCCGCCATCTTGAATCCGCCATTTTGGAGTTTTTTTTCGGCTCTCTGCCAATTGGATGAGGTTTCGAGTGACATTTGGTCGAACACCCCCCACCTATCTTCGATACCCTGGCCGGTGCTCCTCACCCGTCTCCGAAATCCTCAATCATCAGCTCTCTCCATATTTTTGTTCCGAATGAATTTTTGCCCTCTATACGAAACCATGAGTGAAAAAAAATTTTTCCATACAAAATTTTACAGGAGAGGTGATCAATGAGTCAGTCACTGAATCAGCACGAGTAGCTATATATATATTAACTAGTAGGGCGCGTGGGTGCGCGGCCCGCTGCAGCGGACCGCGGTTTTTCTGTTCTTAGACTTTCAGGGCCTGATCGTTTTCTACCAGAAAACCACTATTCCAACTTGTACACTCTTTAAGATAGACATTGACGAAATTTGTGTGGCCGCCATCTTGAATCCGCCATTTTGGTGTTTTTTTCAGCTCATTGCCAATTGGATGAGGTTTCAAGTGATTTTTGTTTGGGCACCCTCAACCTATCTTCAATACCCTGACCGTGCTCCTCACCCGTCTCCGAAATCCTCAATCATCAGCTCCCTCTATATTTTTCATCCAAATGAATTTTTATCCTCTATACGAAACCATCAGCGGAAAGGAACGTATCAAAGTCTTGCATACATTTTATATGAAAAAAAAAAACCGCCATCTTAAATTTTTTTCTATTCACCACGTACACCATCGGGTCCTGATCATCTTTTTCCAAGAAACCATTCTTCCATCTTTCATAGTCTCCGAGATAGACACCGACGAAATTTGTATGGCCGCCATCTTGAATCCGCCATTTTGAATTTTTTTTTGGCTCTCTGCCAATTGGATGAGGTTTCGAGTGACTTTTGTTCGAATACCACCCACCTATCTTTGAAACCCTGGCCGTGCTCCTCACCCGTCTCCGAAATCCTCAACCATCAGCTCTCTCCATATTTTTGCTCCAAATGAATTTTTGTCCTCTCTACGAAACCATCAGAAATTTTGAAAAGGAACCGTATTAAAGTCTTGCATATATTTTGTATGGAAAAAAATAAATTCCGCCATCTTGAATTTTTTTTCTGTTCCCCAAGTGGACCTTCGGCTCCTGATCATCTTTTGCCAAGAAACCACTCTTCCATCTCTTATACTCTCCGAGATAGACACAAACAAAATTTGTATGGCCGCCATCTTGAATTCGCCATTTTGAAGTTTTTTTTCGGCTCTTTGCCAATTGGATGAGGTTTCGAGTGACATTTGGTTGAACACCCCCCACCTATCTTCGATACCCTGGCTGGTGCTCCTCACTCGTCTCCAAAATCCTCAATCATCAGCTCTCTCCATATTTTTCCTCCGAATGAATTTTTGTCCTCTATACGAAACCATGCTTGAAAAAATTTTTTTTCATACAAAATTTTACAGGAGAGGTGATCAATGAGTGAGTGAGTGAGTGAGTGAGTGTGTCAGTGAATCAGCACGAGTAGCTATATATATATTAATGATTATAATATGATTAAAATATGTTCTAACGCCACCTACCGACCATTCTTTCAGTACCTAAGTCGTACAGCGTCGGATAGAGAATGCAGCTCTACAAATCGATCGATCCGAATAAATATTTTATTATGCTTGTCAGTCATAGATGGCGTTACATGACATTCATTTTCATTAAATTTTTTGAAGTTGATTTAAATTAAAACTAATCAAGCGGCATCAAATCGATTCGAATATTAAAACAATATCAATTTTTAAAATTATGTAATCACGAAGGCGGTTTTACATCAGTAGCTTGATACAATGAGTTTATAGCAATATCAGATGACACAAATGCCATCGATTTTGCGAGAGTAGCTAAAGACAATGTGTCCATGACCACTCTGTTTGCAACATGGTTCAGTTTAGCCCCTTTTGACTGTGCAGTATATTTCAGTGCTAGTTTGATAACTCGTTCACATGCTAATGATTTAGAAGTTGCACTTTTTGCCTCTTTACCAGCCTGTTGTGCTGCTGTCTTTGCCAAATTCATCATTAAGTCTTGGTGGTTGGCCATGCCATTTTTAGCATATTTAACTGACATGTTTACCTCTATAGAAGCTGTTAAAGCCCTCCTCATAGCTACTACGCTAGCAGCAGCTAAATAAGCGACATCACCGGCATAAAGAATAGCTTTTTTTGCTTTTAACTCCATACGTTCTATCTTTTGTTTTATCTTTTTTTCGTTAACACTTTCATCCTCTATTTCAGGTTGATCTATTTCCATTTCAGCTACGACATCTGGATTGAGAGCATAGATATTGTCTTTTGGGTCAATCCAATCGTCTACAAGGCTAGGCACGTTCGATTCCTGTGTTTCCAGAGAATGCGTATCTCTTGTCACGTAATGAGTCCCGTTTAATTTATTATCTAAAACAATTGCATCACCTTCCGTTATATTTCTTTCCTTATTTTCAATATCAAGAGCAGTTTGGTTCAAAAACCCTCTTGGAACTGGCGTTAGATCATTCTTTTTACTCGACAAAATTTTCACAGGTGTTCTGTCATTTCTAGGGATTACTGAAAAAGGACTTAATTTCTCAGGTCCTCTAATTATAGGAGATGAGGTAGAATCAACAGCATTTAATGATTTATTTAAAATAGCTCTATAAACCAACGGCATAGCACCAGTAACTGGTGCAAAAGTAGTAGTTTTGTATTCTTTTAATGGTGCAGATCTTTTTTTACGAAGAGATAAATCAACTGATTGTTTTTTTGATAAAGCAGTAGCGTATGTGATATCTTTAAGTGCAGAAACTATTGAAACCTCAGCAGCTATTTGAGCTAAACCAAAGACCAATCTATGCAGCTCTGGTTCTGTACTTGCCCGAGTTATTGTAAGAATGTGTCCTGACAGTGTTCTTGATAAGTAATCCAGAATTCTTCTCGTTTCTATGGCCGTCATTCCTTTAGTTTTTCCAGGAGCATCTAGAGCCTCTCGTGTTATCCTTGTAATTTTATCTTGTATCTCTAGTTTTGTTAATATTGCAGAAACCAAATCTTTTGATATTTGATAAAGATTTCCTTCCATTTCAGGATTCTGAGTTACATTTTTAGTTGCTTTTAAAATCGTGTTATCTAGATGTTTCAGAGCATTGTGAGGTGAATTTAATATAAATTTTTCATTAATTAGTTTCGAATTTACCTGATTTGCAAAATCGTGTACCGGAGATATACCTGCTAAGGTTTCCATCTGAAAGTTGTTTTTAAAATTAGATAATTAGGATTGCATTTACACTACACTGAAAAATTTTTGTCTGAATGTCGTCTATTACGACTAAACTGATCTTGATGAAATTTGGAACGAAGACGATTAATATTATGTACATAGACTAGTTTACATCGAAAAAGTAATATATATTTAGGGGAAACCCACGGGAAATCAGAAACATATAGGGTGGCATATGGAAATTGGATAATACACCTTTCTTTTAATATGACTTACTAATATTGAAAGTAAAATAGAGATGAAAATTGTCACACAAAACATTTTCACGAAAATAATAACTGTAGTAGTACACTATGAACTGTGAACAATAAGTAAGAGTTAGGTATCGATATTTATCAAGTTTAACTGTATTTGCTTGTTACTTATTAAAATTGCCAATTTATTGGCTTTTATTACAACAACTAACAACATTTAATGGTTTTATAATAAACTAGTTTTGTATCGCCTTCGTCCGCATAGAGTTAGTTTTTAAAAATCTCGTAGGAGCCCACTATTTTTCCGGGGTAAAAAGTAATGGTTAATATATGGGGACTCAAACTTAATTAATTTGTTTTTTATATAGCTATAAGTGTCTTCTTCCTATTTTTTGTATGTTGTTTTTTCATCTGGCTATTTTATTCTTGAATAAAAGACTATTTATTTATTTATACTTTATTTATTTATTTTTTACCTATGTTACTCTCCAAGTCCTCAACTACACCCATCCAAAAAAATCACGTCGATCAGTTGCTCCGTTGCTGTGATTAAAGTACAAACTAACAAACAAACACGCTGTCACATTTATAATATAAGGATTGGTTATTTTCTAAAATAAAGGATCAAAAATATTAGTTACCTATCCAGCGAATGAGTTGTACATAGTGATTCTTCGTTTGCTATGTTCAATCCTTCTATACACATAAAGAGGTCGATACACATAGTTATTGCTTTCTGCTGTCGCAATCAACTCTGTGTTATTATTAATCTTCTCTTTATTTTCATTCTGATCATCAGCCGATTTTAATTCTTTAATTTCACCCACTATCGTCCCATTTTCATTGCCAGTTTTAATTGTAAGTGAATATGCGGCAAAGACATGGCAAAATATAAAAAATATTACTAATGATTTCATGGTAAACTTCGCAGGACATGTAACGCAAAAAAAAAACAATGCAAATACTTATAAAGAATTTTTTTAATTAGATCTTGCATTCTAATAAGTTGTAATTAACACGAGCGGATTAACATTAGAGATGTGCTCAGCGTAGCCTTACTTTTAATGAAAACAGCTAAACAAAGTTCACTGTGGGAAAATGAATTCTAATTAGGAAAAAAATTATTTACTTAGCCGAAACTTGCAATTTGAAATTTGAACCTACCCATTTATCATATACTAGAAGCCCGCGCCGACTTCGTCCGGGTTGAAAATTAAATATAGAACAAATTTTGTTCTTGTGAGCTTCTTATAGGAGACGATTGTTAATAAGATCACCACAGGAACCACACGAATATCCCGCACCGATACCCGCCACCGTGCCCCGCCATTTTATTATTTTGTCGCGCGGATATTAATTTTCCGATAACTCCTAAGATATTATTTATTTAAATTGTATAGTGTAAAGGGCAAATATGTACTAAATTAAATACTTACGATAATAAACATATTTATTTAGATATAGATTGACATCACATTGGTTAAAGAAGCTTCGAAAATAATTCATTATTTTTAATCAAAATTTGAAAGATAGAAATGGTTACTGTAAGTTATCCTTAGAATATAGACATATGCTATCGCGGACTTTATTTTAGAACTCTTTAAGAGGAACAATTCACCCTGCACATAATATCTAGCCATAATACATTTATTAACATAATTATAGCCTATAACCATCTGGAATAATGTACCTTTGAAATGGTAAAAGAATTATTGTAATAGGTGCGGTGGTTCCAAAGTTTGCTCCGGACATACATACAAACTCACAAAATTCGCGCTCTCTCTTTATTATAATAGTATAGATAGTATAGATATAGATATGTATTTTTCAAAGATTAAACCCAAACACAATAATTTTAAACAAAATTCAATTAAGTAAGTAAATTAATTTATAGTTAAAGTGTAGTTTAGTACCTATCACACTTCACACTATCACGCTAGTAAAAATTTCTATGTGTGTGAGTGTGTGTGTGTGTGTGTGTGTGTGTACGTTTGTTACTTTTTCACGCAGAAACTACGTGATGGATTTGGCTGAGATTTGGAGGCTTCTTTTTAACATTGAAAAAAGATCGGAAAATTGAAAAAAGAGTTCAAGAGGGAAACAAAAAACCCTGATCTTAAACCTAAACCTTTCCACGCGACGAAGTCACAGGCATCTAGTAAGTAGTTAAATAAATTCAAAAATAAAAACATGATTCACTATTTACATTTAATTTATTTTATTTAATAGCATTTAAATATTACAATACTTTTGGTAGTACAAATTCAAAAGGCGAGAGGCTTGCCAGAACGATAAATTAAAATTAATATCAATAACCAAGCCATTATACCTATCATAGAGCCATACAAAGTGTGAATTTTCAGCCGAGGTAAGCTGGGAGGACTTTAATGCGCCCGCGGCCATCTAGACTGGCCGTCTCCCCGAAGGGGGAAGCGTCGAAGTCATTAGCTGACGGGAGCAGATCGCTTTCCTGGCCGGCGATGTCTCTACGTTCTCTGGCTACCGGCAATGGTTTAGAAGCACCAGAAGCGGCGTCCGCAGCATCTGATTTCGCAGCATCTTTTTCTGTAGCTGATGGTGTTGCGCCCACATTTGTCGGGATGTGCTGGATCGACTCTCCTTCTGGAGCGCAGGCGCAGGCTACCAGCAGCGCCAGCGACGCGACGACGAAAATCACTGAACGCATTGCCCAAAGATCCAATCTTGGCTTAATACTTGATGATAATCTGCCCGCATGTTAATCCTCACGCCTTATAAACACCCCGTTGCTTACCAAACCTATTAAGGATTATTGAAATGGTACACTCTTTATAGAATCCGCATTATTAGTTTGTTAAGCTGATGATGTAAGAGCTGATGAACGATTTGTTGATAGGATTCTGAACATTCATTAAAAGCTGAGTATCATTCTGAACTCATTAAAATTTGCACTGTGCCTCAAAGTAGTTTTCAGATTATAGTCACACTACTGGTGCGGTGCGATACTTTATTTACTTTTTGCGCCTACTGCAGTATCAACCTAATATAGAGATATAGTTCTTACAATTCACGACGGCGGCGCGTGGTTGTGTGCGTGTCGTATCTGTATAAACAGATAGTACACACTTATGTGTGAGCGAGAGCTTGCTCGCGCTTGACCGCTCCCACCTAGGCTCCTAACAGGCACGCACATTTACGCAATGTGCATGTACATAACGTAACCACAAGTAAAGCTCACGCGTCCTCGTGAATTGCAAGAACTATACCTACTCGTAACTACTGCAATAAAAATATTGCCACCATATTAATTTTGAAATATACATGGCAAGTGGCCACATATCGCGTCATCGCTAGAAAGTAGTTTCTATGATCAAAAATTAAACTAAAAATACCTAGGTATCTAACCAAAGGATGTTTGATATGACCTTCAGGTTACATTTGATTATTTAGTGTCGGGAAAAAAGTTTAAGCAAATAATCCACCAGTTCGAAGCCTATCGGATTGACGCACGTTCTTGAGAAATGGTATAAACAAATCGCACAGTAAGTAATCTCCGATGCACGAGCCTTGAGTCACGTTGGATGCCCGCGCTAACAAGTGTAACAAGGTGCTAACAACCCTTGGAGCATCGAGTCACTGAAAATAAATAAATAACAACGTGTAAGGCTGCTTGTCCACCGCTGCCGTTATTCGACGTCATCACCACGAACCCGTCAATGCTTCGACCATTTAACCGGGACGCGCCTTTACGCAGATTTAGTATTGAATATATTCTGCCACTTTCTGCGGTGAGGTGGGGTAATCACGTAGGTACAGCACACATTTACTCACTTCCGCACACTCTTGTAAATACTTAATGTCTCTATGAACACACACTAACTCAAAAGCTGTCACACTTACAAGCTGAACCGTACGTTTGTACATGTATTTCGGCAGAGGGGAATGCATGCGCTTGCCACGTCCCGGCTAAACATAACATCACACTAATCTATAAATCTATACAAATAAATAAAATTGAAGTGTCTGTTTGTAATATCAAAAGACTAAAGATCTTTTTACTAACTGCATACGAAAGTAAATACGGTGCTTATAACAAGAAAACGATTTTTAAAATGTTTGTGTCTGTCTGTCTGTTTGTTCTGCCCTCCTAACGAAAAGTGCAATAACTCGGGTTTTGGGCCTCAAGGACTTTTAGCCTAACGCACATATAAATAGAGTTGAAAGTCTGTGAGGCCCAAAACCCGAGTTATTGCAGTTTTCGTTAGGAGGGCAGTGTTTGTTGCCGCTAATCTCGGGGACGGCTGGACCGATTTTTACGGGACTTTCACTGGTAGATAACTGATATTGTGACCGACCGCCGCGCGCCGGCTCAAAACATTCGTCGTTCTGAACTCGGTCCGAAGGAATCTCACTATCTACAAAACGCTTACGGTGGACGAACACCCTTAGAGTACCTATCCAGTCGGTAAAAATAAAAATAACTCCTGAAGGCCTTGTTTGTCTGCTTCACATTAGGTACCTACCCATTTTGTAACTTTTAAGATGTTAAAGGTATTGGTACATTTGACATTCTGTTCTTTACAACATACAGTTGGTACTTAGATATACTTACCTATCTAGCTACTTAATCATATAGCCTCGTTGGTTCAGTGGCTGTGGCTTCTTCGGCTATTTATAATCAGAATCATTTTATAAGGTCCTGGGTCGGGTCAAAATTGGGTGATGGGTCCTTCCTTCTGTCAAGGACCTGGACCATTTATTAAGTAAACAGGTCTAAGGTTAAGAAACTCAGTGGTAGCCCGTAGGTATAGTTTGGAAGCTGGTGGAGTTCTACTCTCCGTGCTCCGGAGAGCACGAAAAGCTGATCACTCTTCCGTCTCCGGTCAGATTTCTGTCACATCCTCAAGGATCCATCTCACTCCCATCGAACTATATCAGTGAACATAACACGTAAGTAATATAATATAGTCATAATTTTTTGACGACCTCCTTGACGCAGTGGTGAGCGCTGTGGTCTTATAACTGGGAGATCTCGGGTTCGATTCCCGGCGGAGGCAATTTAAGAATTTATAATTTCTAAATTGTCTCTGGTCTGGTCTGGTGGGAGGCTTTAGCCGTGGCTACTTACCACCCTACCGTCAAAGACGTGCCGCCAAGCGATTTAGCGTTCCGGCACGATGGCGTGTAGAAACCGATTAGGGGTATGCGTTGAATTTACACTGCTATACCCCTTCCAAGTTAGCCCGCTACCATTTTAGACTGCATCGTCACTCTTACCATCAGGTGAGATCGCAGTCAAGGGCTATCTTGTCATCGAATAAAAAAAAATCATTCAACTCCAAATCAAAAGCGTCCCTGAAGCATAGTAGACGCAACCATAACGCATTGGTTTAACTAATTGTCGTTTCAATAGGGCTTAGGTGTTCCCTAAAATATGGGGATGTCAGTAAGAATGGGCAACATTTTAAATATGGAAAAAAAACAACTATGCAGAACTTATGTAGGTAGGAAGTTACTTAGGGTAATTAAATTATATTACTTTATCCGCCGCGCTGTTATTCTAGCACATTTTAAACGGAAAATATTGAATATGATTTAATCATATTTATTACTTATAGCAATAATATACCTATGCGCTTATCTTATAGGTAAGTAGGTATGTACCTAACCAATTAACTATACAGCCTAAATACGCAATTGGGTCATGCGACTATTTTCGTCTCTTTATTATTATTCAGAAATAGTAAACAAATCGCTGTCATGGTCATAAGGTAATTTACCATTGAAAATATTTGGGTAACATATTAAGCTATTTCTGCACGTGACCCTATTGATAGGAGGCATTATTTTGTTAGCACAATTACTATTCTAGGCTCGTAGATGTATTTAAAACCTTTGCATGCGTCAAAATTATTATTTCATAACACCTATTTGAGTATACAACACACATCTTATTGAAGTGAAAAAACACCAAATCTAAAAGAAAAGGGAAGCAAACTGCAAGAAGAAAATATTACAAGGAGCGGATTTGGATAAGTTATTGAAGTAAGACATTGGCAGAAGTGAGAGAAATGTATATCAAAGTGATAGTCCTACTGCTTGCATTTGCAAAAATCTATGCAACACCGGTGTCTTCCGGTAAGACAGAAACTCTCGTAAGCAAAGGATTTGTAGGTTTCGTTCCGGTTGTTTTGCCACTGTATAATCCCATACCAGCAGAGAACCCACCAGAATCAGTAGAACTTTTGCATAAAGTCGCAAAAAGGTTCGCTATAAGAGGAGACAATCCCAGCAATGATCTCCTGGCAGACTCCGAGGCTGTAAATTACGAAAATCAGCTCACTGGTCTGGATCGAAGAATTAAAACTTTACCAACATGGGTTGGTTGATGTTAAACCGCCAGTAAAATTAATGAGTGAAATACAAGTAACAGACTTTTGAAAGTCAACATGAAAAGTGCTGATATTTATGTAGGTATATAAATTATGTATTTGTAGATATAGGCAGGACTTTAATTGTAAACAAGTGTAAATAAAATAGAATAGAATACAAAAGTTTTTGTTTTTATTTTAAGAAAATAAATTTTTTTAAAGTGCTCGCCACCGAACACAATTTCACCCTCACCACCTGGGTGCCTGGACCACTTCAACCATCCGATGTGCCAGATCTTTTTTTCCACGTACTTAGAAACTCTGGAACCAACTTCCTGCGATGGTGTTCCCACTGAATTACAACATGGGGTTATTCAAGGGGCGGACCAACAAATTCCTAAAAAGCCGGCAACGCATTGGTGGTGCCTCAGGTGCTACAAATGTTCATGGGCGGCGGTAATCACTTAACATCAGGTGACCCGCCTGCTTGTTTCCTTGCTATTCATATTAAAAAATAGCCTGTGCCCGCTAATGGGCGAGAGATGGGTTGAAATGAAAATGCAGGAAAAAATGTCAGATTAGGTACTTATATTTTGCATTTTAATTTTTTTGACATATTTATACTTAATTTTATTTAACACTTCGTTCTTTTAACAGATTTAATTAAAAAATCCCAATAAAACCCATTTTTTATATAATTCACAATATACATACACTTATACAAATTATTATACATACAGTCCATACAATTCAAAATTACTTATCATTTTATAAAATCACCACTTGCATATTATTTTAGTAGAATTATTGTAGTAGGAATATTAAGTTATTATTAGAAATGTCATGGCATCGAAATAATAAATGCAGCAAAAAAATCATAAACGTTTACCTACCAATCATTATACCCGTATTTAGTCTCAAGGCACATCGCGGCAGAGGCAAAGCGTCCCGTCGCGCTTATCCAATGTTTCGTAACAGACTAGCAACGAGAACATTCTCGCGCCTTCATCTGGTTGTAGGAAAATGTGCGCCAGCGGTGGCATTGTCTAAAAATGATTACATCAGAATAAGTGTCGCAATCTCCTCTGATTAGCTGAATTAATGGCGTTCTTACTGCATCAATGCAACGAGAATATGTAACGAGTTTGATTGTAATAATTTTTAGACAATGTCGCAGCTGATATACGCCGTGCAATGTGGATCGTGTTTTTGGCGAATTTAGCTCTACGCGTCGTATTAACTTCGCCTGTCTTTTTATATTTTAAAAATTCTATTCTTAATATAATAAATCAATGTCTAAATAATGAGCACCTATTGTTATAACTAACTTCTCTAAAAAAATGGCAAGACATGAGTAATTCTATACATAGGTAAAAGCAAAAATTTCCTAATACTATAAAATTTGAGAGACATCACAATAGGTCTTTTACAGTTTATTTATATAAACTTACAGTCTTACACGCACTTATAAAAAACTATATTTACAAGCAGTTATGAAATAAGTATTGAAAACACAGAGACACACACATTAAAATCACTACGTCACTTTAAAAAACAGTTTAGAGTATTTTTATAGAATTTCCACATCTTCTAATTGTTACGTCTGATATCCATGTTTTGATATAGGTAAGTATTACAATTTTTTAATATTAGTTTATTTCCGTGATCTAATCATTGGCAACACAAGACTCTAATAAGCACGTGGTATTTTGCACGCGCAGAAACACGTCGCAAGTCGCGTCGCGTAGCCAGAAAACGCGTGCTGCCAATATGTTTCATCCATTGTTATTCTACGAAATTACACCCGAATTAGAAAAAATAACTTTAGTCTTACAGGGCATCCGAAATCCGAATTCGCAGGATATAAAAGAGTGCAATGCAACTAATCAATCAGATTACTGTAAAATTATAAGTAGCTCGGATTAGTTTAAATGTATGTATTGAATAAATAAAAATTCTATTACAAACATTTAAATCTACTTACACTTTATAAATCTCAATCTAAAGTCAAATGAAAAGTATATTCAGAGTTTCAGTGATAGATACTAGAAATATACCCGTATTTATAATTAATTACCAATGCATACTAATACTTAGGAATATGAGCATAGGTCAACCCTAAGTGTACTACAATGTAGGGATAAAAACTTCCTAGACCTAGATTTTTACTTAACTTACTGAAAATAATTGATTGACCCGACTTAAGCCTAGTTTAGAATGCGCGAGTAATTTAGTCGAGTCGCGAGTAACTTGGTAGGTATTAAATATGAAAAGTAAGTAGTAAGTCGAGTTAATCCATTTTGTTCCCTTTATTTAATTGCTCGTCACTCGACAAAACACTCGCATAGTCTAACTGGATGCAGATACGCAATAATGATTCAAAGGATTCAACCCACAAACCTTTGTCAAATTAAATACATACATACATAATGTAAAAGAATAAAGTTGACTTTTCAATTGATAAATTGTGTGGGTTGACTCATTATTGCGTATCTGCGTCAAACTGTAGTCCATTAACGAGTCGAACTCCTAGGGAACAAAATACACGCACCTCATTGGTCAATACGCGCGGCTAGTGACGAGCGAAGACGTTCCGTTTTACATAGAAGGTTTACATACTGGCAGGTAACTAATAAAAATTATAATTTTTTTTTTAAATTAAAACAACTCTTTCGTAAACCATCAATTTTAATGATTTTGTGTTTTATTATCTATTTATTTATTTAAACAGCTTTATTGCCTTTCTTCGCTTCTAAGTTCTCAGTATCAGACATTTTAAATATTTTTTTCACTACACGCACGTCCAACCACTGCAAGAGCTATGAACGTACTGGAAGAATCCGGCATGTAATGTATACGACGATCCTAAGGAATGATGAAGGTCACGCGCATTTACCAATGAAGGGCAAATTCCTTTGGGAACTCATTTCGTGAAATGGACTATATGTTTTTAAATCTAATGTTTGAATACCAGGTAGGCTTCCTACTTGCCAACTTTCTGCAAAGGTGTTCCCACTAAATTACAACATGGGGTTATTCAAGGGGCGGTCCAACAAAGTCCTGAAAAACCGGCATCGCATTGGTGGTGCTTCCGATGCACATTGTGTTATTTTCCCTCAAAATCGGACATCCCGTTTTTATGATACTAATCGAAACTTTAAGCTTTTTTTAATGCTAGAGTAGAACACCCAGAAGTTAATTCTGTTTAGAACCGGAGTTATAATTTTTTTTATGGTTACCAGAAAAAAACTAAGAAATGCTGTAACTTTCTATGTAACGAAAGTTTTTAAATTTCAATTATAGCATGCTATAAAATCAATTAAGTCCTATTTTTGGAAACATATAATTAATTTCTAAGTGAACAATAAAGGAAGATATGTTTTTTTTAACTAATTTTGAAATTAATTTTTTTCTCATCTTTGTATAGATATTAGCATCTAATTTTCAGATATTGTATTTATTAGTGCTATGTTAACCCGCCTGTATAATATCAGATACGTAACACTTAGGACTTCGGAGTAATATTTTTTTTTAGAAAATTCTGTATTTTCAGAAAAAGGCGAAATAAAAGAATTGCATATGATATTTATACAATTATTTATAGGTCAAAGTGGCATTATATACAGGGCATTTTATAAGCTAAACAAAATAATTTTAGTATTAATAATAAAGTTAATATTCTTAATTTTGTGATTTTTACATTTTATTTTTTTTCTCATAAACCATTTACGATTAGCAGTAGATATCTATCTGAAAACATACCTCGTAACTGTATTGTTACTAGTAAAAAAAATCACACAGAAATCTATGAGGACATTGGAGATATGAGATTTTACAATTTCAATGATATTAGGGTTGTCACAAAGATCTTAATTACAAATGTACGAGAGAAAATTCTAAAAAAGTGCCTGAAAGAAAGAATTTTTATCCAACTGTGGAAACGGAGGGTTATGTTTTTCAGGGATTATTATTGAGTTGCATAAAATGAAATTTTTAAAATTCAATAACACCGAGGTCCTAAGTGTTACGTATCTGATATTATACAGGCGGGTTAACATAACACTAATAAATACAATATGTGAAAATTAGATGCTAATATCTATACAAAGATGAGAAAAAAATTAATTTCAAAATTAGTTAAAAAAAACATATCTTCCTTTATTGTTCACTTAGAAATTAATTATATGTTTCCAAAAATAGGACTTAATTGATTTTATAGCATGCTATAATTGAAATTTAAAAACTTTCGTTACATAGAAAGTTAAAGCATTTCTTAGTTTTTTTCTGGTAACCATAAAAAAATTTATAACTCCGGTTCTAAACAGAATTAACTTCTGGGTGTTCTACTCTAGCATTAAAAAAAGCTTAAAGTTTCGATTAGTATCATAAAAAAGGGATGTCCGATTTTGAGGGAAAATAACACAATGTGCGATGCTACAAATGTTCAGGCGGCGGTAATCACTTAACATCAGGCGATCCACGTACTCGTTAAAAATACATAATAACTAGTGGTTCGCCCCGAACTGAGACCTCGCGATATCCCATAATTCCCAAAAGTTTTAATTATATATTGTAATAATTAACTTTTAACATTAGACGCAATAAAAAAAATAATAGTTGACATAAAACTGTTTACTGACACAGCGCCATCTATTAGCATTATAGTGAAGCTATTAGCACAATAATGCTAATAGATGGCGCATTAAAATTAAATAATTTCGTTTCTTTATAACATTTATCTAATTTTAGTATTTGTTGTTCAAGTACAGGATATAACTGAATTTTCAACCAAGTTTCACGTTCTAATATTCAGTAATTCAGAAGTTATAGGGCTCTGACAGACATTTAGACGGACACTTCTCTGTCTAGTAGGCAAGCGCCCTAGTTGACTCAGAGAACTCGCTTCGCTCGTTCAAAAATCTTAACTACTAATGTCTTTTTAATGTATCCTAAAGTTATCCCAGCATACACCAGTCTGCTTATTTAATAAGTTACTACTAATAATACATCGCTCAATTGTTGCTTACATTAGGTAGGTATCAAATCCACAACCCTTAGAATAAGATCACAATGAGGACGAATCGCGCGACAAAATGTCGCTATACCTCATGTATGAGTAGAAAAATTTGATCAATACAACAAAAAGTCGCCACATAAAGCAAAGACAAATGCTTTCTCTACAAACTGTCAACCTATGACGGCAACGTTGAGCCACCATTTTCTATTTCTGTCTCGCTCAGAGTAAGATAACGTGAGCAGGACAGTGATAGAAAATGGCGGATAATGTAGATCGCATTTAATTATAATATTTACTATGCGCATTTTAGAATTTAATCTTCCTTTATGTGGTATTTTACTCATGCAGCCAATTAATGGATTTCATGTGCTCTTATAAGTTAACTAGCTTTTGTCCGCGACTTCCACTGCGTGAAGCAAGTTTCCTCCGGAATAAAAGGTAGCCTTCAAATCCTCAACTATAACCATGCAAAAAAAACAAATCTCTTACTGCGTGATTAAAGGACAAACCAACAAATAAACACACTTTCGCATTTGTAATATTAGTAAGGATTAGCGTTCCCAAAAAGTCCCCAGTGTGAACTAGCTTAGTTTAAAACCGCGTCAATTTACAAATGTACCAACAGTACGTCTTAAAACTACTGAGGATTGCCAAATATCATCTGCATATCGGAATGCATGCGACAAATAGAAGCAAATATAAAAGCCACCGCTATTTGGCGCTACTATTCCTTTTTAACTTGGTCACTTTGAAACTATTCTGAGGTGTGACAGAGTTACTCGAATCGTGTACCGAGTTTTGAGGTTGTAACGGTTTATTGCCCGAATACCATCCGCACATTCTTTTGACGGCGTCTTCCCAACGCGCGATTATCCTGTCGTAAGATTTCTTCACTTTCGGTCTAGGCGAAAATACCGCCCCGACTTTGCGGAGCGATTTAAGTTCCTCCTTTGACTTGAATATACCTGTTATGGAAACAAAACTACTTAATTAATATTTAAATGAATTAGAACATTTTTTCTATACTAAATATATGGTAAAATAAAGAATGAATTAAAAATATTAGAAAAAATACATACAGTAACCAAGAATCAAAGAAATTCATGGATTATAAAAAACGTATTTTTTATTTTTAGCAAGATTTATGTTTATTCTGATAAAATATAACTATAAAATACAGCAATCCGCCATATTGGATTGAGCGATACGTCACATCTCGAAATTTTGACAAACTACGAAAAAACACAGAAGTGACGTCACGAACGACGCCATGACACCGTCGAGCGTTTTTGGGTGAATTTTAAAACTTATAATTGAAATGGCAATTTTATCTACCAAAGCTTATTTTTATCGCTTTTCGAAATAGTATAGTTCTAACATTATCCAAGAGTTTTTTGAAAAACTCTTTTTTTTTTTGAGTTTTTCTTAAATTGAATTTGAAATCAGTCATCATGGCGATTGAATGTTGTTACCTAATTGCAGTCCGACAATGTGCGCGCAGCCCAGGGAAGACATTTCCACCTGCACCGGCCGCTCCACCTTCAGGCCGGTCAGGTCCGCCACCAGCTGCACCACGAAGTCGTTGTTCGACACGCCGCCGTCTAATCTGTAATAGCAAGAAAAAGTTAAAATTATTTTGCAATAATCCGCCAACAGAAAAAATCTGTATTCTTACTGTCGACTTTACAATGTCGTATACACTAGACAATACAGCATTGTAAAGTCAACAACGTGCGTCGAGTAACATTTGTAAAAACAGAAAATAAATCGGTCAAAAAACAAATAAGTTATAAGCTGTTTTACTGAGACTGTATCTGCCTCTTTCTAAAACGATATTTTGTATGGACTGTGTATGGAGCTACTGAATTTTTGACGCCACATGTCAGTAGCGCTCTCTCTGTCTAACAGAATACTTTAAAGCTCTATATTTTCGAGACTAGTTATGATATTATCATGCGTCATGCTTGTGAACGGGTGCCGCCAACGGGAATGGGTCTGCTTTGTGTCTACCCATGTTAACATGTGTTAGGTTGTGGTAGGTGTGCATTTTTGAAACTTCTGTGTGGAAACATTGTGTGCATAGCCTAGTTTTTTAACAATTGTAAAAAAAAAAATTTTTTTTGAAAAGAGCAACTGCTGAGTTTCTTGCCGGCTCTTCTCAGCAAAATCTGCATTCCGAACCGGTGGTAGATTTATGACGTGTCATAAGAGCTACAAGTTGGCCTACATGAAATAAATAAATTTTGATTTTGATATTAAAAAAAATGACATTATGTTTTAATATTAAAAAATTTGTGAAATACCCCATTGGCGAAAGATAGTTAAGTTATGTACCTGATAGTGCTGAAGTTGTACGCGGTCTCGCACTGCACGCACGTGAAGAGCTGCGCGGTGCGGAAGGCCAGCGACTCCAGCACCGCCCGCACGAGGTGCGCCTTGCTCGTCGACGGCTTCATGCCCACGAAGCCGGACGCCGCCGTGAAGTCGTTGTACGGGGGCTGACGGAGCAGAGGATCCAATCAAAATCAAAATCAAAATTTATTTATTTCATGTAGGCCAACTTGTAGCTCTTATGAAACGTCATAAATTTACCACCAGTTCGGAATGCAGATTCTGCTGAGAAGAGCCGGCAAGAAACTCAGCAGTTGCTCTTTAAAAAAATTTTTTTTTTTACAATTGTTAAAAAAAACTAGGCTATGCACACAATGTTTCCACACAGAAGTTTCAAAAATGCACACCTACCACAACCTAACACATGTTAACATGGGTAGACACAAAGCAGACCCATTCCCGTTGGCGGCACCCGTTCACGAGCACGACGCATGATCCAGCCATTGCTTCGCTCAACCATATTTGAGGGAACGTAACAATCAGCTGGCGATATCGCACCTTTAGAAACTAACCTAACTAAAAATTCATTCAATTCATGTAACTTCGGTTTAAATTAGGGATGAAACGGATAGTGGTTTGGCCGGATACCGCGGATACCGAATATTCGGCCAACCTTCAAGTCGAATAGCCGAATATTCAACATGTTCATGTAATATTATATTATTTGCACCACCTACCTCGAGTATCTGTAACTATGTCCTTTAACACCATTGGTTGCCTCGAAGAGATCGCTATGTAGCGATAAGGCCGCCAAATTGTATACTATTTATTAAGCTCATTGTGTCTATTCTTATATTATGTGTGGTGTACAATAAAAGTATATTAATTCATTCATTCATCTATCTCTGTGCCAAATATCAGCCAAATCGGTTCAGTCGTTGCGACGTGATTGAGTGACAAACATACAAATATGTGGAGTCTAGCGGTCTCCACGGAGAGCTTACTGTTGCTGGCTGGTTATGAGCTGGCCACTATCTATCACTTTTATTTTCATATTCGAAGGCATTCAAACTTGGAATGCAATTTGAATGTTGTTTGGAATGTAAGTTTGAACAGGCGTCGTAAGGCATTATTCTATAAGCCACCGACCGAGCCGGAGGCCTAGAAAAGTAATATTCTCGACTTCCGTCCACGCCGGACGACACAACGCCTGTTCATCCAAGTTTAAGTTTATCTTGTTACATTATTTTATTGCTGGATAAATACAAGTGTTCAATAACCAGGTGACATGGTTTTCATTTAGATAGGGCTTCATTTCCCCTATATTGGTGACTCCCGACCCGTACAATTTTATGGGTTGCCCGGACAAGTTGTGTGCATAATTGATGGACGGCCGTAAGAAATATTATTTATTATTGGAAAATGTGAAACGTAACGTCATCATATCGTAGAAGTGGAAATACGCAGCGAAACCTCATTGGGACGATTGGAACATCATATTTCGAAACAATTTGACAAACGTCGTCGTCGTCCGTCATTAGTGAAAAAAGTGAAGGTTTAAAGAAAATTTTGGGACTCTAAGTTTAATAATTTTATCCTTCTTTTTCAGCTTTATTAATTGAATTTTATTTTAGAATAATTATTAATACCATTTTTATACACGTTTATTTAGTATGGAGGAAAAATTTAATAAATTACGGGATGAGAATCAAATGCTCAAACAAAAATTGATGGAACTAACTGATGCTATTATCCCGGCACTATTGGAAGGAAATAAATCACTTCGGGATCAACTAGCCAGTTCACTTGATGTTCAGTCGCCATCGATGACCCCCAGGGAGACATTTAGCGTAACACCTCAAATTTCTCCACAGGTTTTAGCTCCTCCTTCTCCTCCTCCTCTTTCTCCTCCTCTTCCTCTTTCTCCTTCTTCATTTAGTGGTTCAGCGAAACCAAATTTAGCTCCAATTTTGGCTCGCTTGGATCATTTATTCAAGGAAGTTGCAGAAATAAAAAAATCTAATCGGGAAGAATGTCGTAATCAAAGAAACAGGTCAAGCAGTTCTGGAAATCAGCATTTCTCATCCCCATCCTCAAGTAAGTCAAGTAAGAATAAATTTTGTTGGTATCACAGAAATTTTGCGTCGCGTGCTGCCAGATGCATAAAGCCGTGTTCGTTTAAGGAACACCGGAACGCGACCGACAAATCAGTGGAGGCGGTCCCTGATTTTTCATCACGTAGCCGCCGTCTATTTATTACCGATGTCAAGTCGAAAAAACGATTTTTGATTGACACCGGTTCAGACATTTCATGCTTTCCGGTTTCATGGATGGAAAGCCGTCCGAAAGTGGATGATTTTTCCATGCGCGCTGCAAATGGGAGCGAAATCAAAACTTATGGAACCATTATTCTATCGTTGGATTTTAAATTGAGGCGGGATTTTAAATGGCATTTTGTTATTTGTGACGTGACAACTGCAATTATTGGCGCTGATTTTCTCGCGCATTTCTGCTTATTACCCGACTGCAGGTCAGGTCGAGTTCTTGATAGTTCGACTGGCCTGTCGGTTATTGCATCAGTTGTATGTCACGACCAAGTTAGCATCAAAACTGTAATTTCAGAGCATGATATTCTAGCTGAATTCCCCGCATTAGTGCGCCCGCCGGGTCCGGTTCGTTTAATCAAACATAGTACCGTGCATTACATCCGAACAACGGATGGTCCGCCGGTTTGTTGCCGTCCGCGCCGCCTTGGTCCGTCAAAATTAGCTGTTGCCAGGAAGGAATTCGATAATATGTTAGCTTCTGGCACCGCAAGGCCTTCAGATAGTGCGTGGTCATCGGCGCTTCATTTAGCCCCGAAGGGTGAGGCTGATTGGCGTCCGTGCGGCGACTACCGTGCTTTGAATGCGCGCACGATTCCAGATAGATATCCAGTGCGTCATATCGGAGATTTCAACCAAAACTTGGTTGGTTCGACGATTTTTAGTACAATAGATTTGGTTAAAGCTTACCATCAAATTCCAGTAGCGAAGGAAGACATCTGTAAGACTGCTATCATTACTCCATTTGGTCTTTTTGAATTTCCTTATATGACTTTTGGACTTAGGAACGCAGGGCAAACATTTCAAAGGTTTATCGATGAAGTTGTCCGCGGTTTAGATTTCTGTTTTGCTTATGTTGACGATATTTTGGTCTTTTCCAAAGATCAACAACAGCATTTAGAACATTTACGTATCCTTTTTAAAAGATTAGAGGAATACGGGATTGTTATTAATGAGAAAAAATCTCATTTTAATCTTACAGAAGTTCGTTTCCTGGGATACACCATAAGCGCTGCTGGGATTAGTCCTCCTACGGACAGGATTAGGAACCTTCAAGAGTTTCCTTTGCCTAAAACAGTGCAAGGTGTACGTCGTTTTCTCGGTATGGTGAATTTTTATCGTAAATTTCTCCCTAGTATTGCGCGCTACCAAGCTCCTCTAATTGATGCTCTATCAGCGATTCAAGGTAAGGGTGCAAAGCCATTTACTTGGACTCCTGACTTAGAGCGTAGTTTTATTATTTGTAAAGAAAGTTTAGCTAACGCGACTCTGTTAGCACACTCAGTCGCTGATGCTCGGCTAGGTTTATTTACAGATGCATCGAGCTCTCATGTCGGTGCATGTCTGCAGCAAGAGGTCAGACAGGGTTGGCAGCCTATTGCATTTTTTAGTAAGAAACTTAATTCTAAGCAATCAACGTGGCCTGCCTACTATCGTGAATTATTAGCTATCTACGAAAGTGTGCAACATTTTAAGCACATTCTTGAAGCACAAGCGGCAACAATATATACAGATCATAAGCCGTTGCTTTACGTGTTTACACAAAGACGGGAAAAACTTCCGCCCGTTCAATTAAATCAATTAATTTTTATTTCTCAGTATACCACGGACATTCAACACGTTAAGGGAGCTGAGAACGTTGTGGCTGATGCATTCTCGCGCGTCGAGAGCGTCGCTGCCCAAGATATCCTGGTTGAGCTTGCGAAGTCGCAAGCAGCTGATGAGGAATTAAAGGCGCTGAGTGACTCAACGTCGATGACGTTGGCTCGGGTCACAATTCCAGACACCAGGTTAAAAATTACATGCGATGTGTCAACAGGTAAACCACGTCCTTATGTAACTCCGCAGTTTAGGAAGAGTATTTTTGAAAGTTTTCACAATCTCTCTCATCCCGGGGTCCGTGCGACTAATAAATTAATTTCGGAACGTTTTGTTTGGCCATCTATGAAAAGAGACTGTCGTGCATGGACACAGGCTTGTCAGGGGTGTCAGTTGTCGAAAGTGACGCGGCACACTAGTGCACCTTTCTCTAAGTTTGCTCTCCCATCGGAGAGATTTGCATATATCCACATGGATATTATAGGCCCATTACCTTATTCTTCGGGAATGAGGTATTGCTTAACTATCGTGGATAGATTTACTCGTTGGCCAGAGGTATTGCCCATGCCAGATATTACAGCGGAAACTTGCGTGGCAACTTTCGTCTCTGGCTGGCTATCAAGATTCGGTTCAGCACGGGTTATTTTAACAGATCGAGGATCTCAATTTGGCTCGCATTTGTTTCAGAAGATAGCTGCGGTTGTAGGTGCTCAACACCAGACGACAACCGCGTATCATCCTCAAGCAAACGGGATGGTCGAAAGATTTCACCGGCAGCTCAAGGCAGCGATCATGTGCCATGCGAATCCAAGGTGGACTGAGGTTCTCCCGTTGGTACTTCTAGGGATCAGGAGTGCCTGGAAGGAAGACCTCGGCACTTCCTGCGCAGAGCTAGTCTACGGGGAGCCGCTACGTCTACCAGGTGAATTTTTCGACCCTAAAGATTATATTAAGGACCCAACATATTTAGTGGACAGACTCAGGTCTCATTTCGCAAATTTATCTCCATCCCCCGCTTCTGACCACAATAGTAGGAAGATATTTCATATCCCAAAGGATTTAGCTTCGTCGGAATATGTTTTCGTTCGTAGAGGTCCTTTTCAAAAAGCCTTAGAGCAACCCTACGTAGGCCCTTTCAAGGTTCTAAGTAGGGAAGGGAAACATTATAAAATAGAAATGAAAGGCAAAGAGGAAAATATTTCAATCGACAGGTTGAAACCAGCCTATGTTTTAGGTCCGGAGGAATTGGACGAGCTGGGCAAACCTGTTGTTAGGACGCGTTCAGGGCGTAGAGTTCATTTTAATCTGACTTAATTAATCATTGTTTGTTTTTTCCTTACTTTTCATGTCTTCCTGGGGGAGTGATGTGGAGTCTAGCGGTCTCCACGGAGAGCTTACTGTTGCTGGCTGGTTATGAGCTGGCCACTATCTATCACTTTTATTTTCATATTCGAAGGCATTCAAACTTGGAATGCAATTTGAATGTTGTTTGGAATGTAAGTTTGAACAGGCGTCGTAAGGCATTATTCTATAAGCCACCGACCGAGCCGGAGGCCTAGAAAAGTAATATTCTCGACTTCCGTCCACGCCGGACGACACAACGCCTGTTCATCCAAGTTTAAGTTTATCTTGTTACATTATTTTATTGCTGGATAAATACAAGTGTTCAATAACCAGGTGACATGGTTTTCATTTAGATAGGGCTTCATTTCCCCTATAAATATACATAATATTAAATAGGATTAAAGCTTACCCCCAAGCCGCTGAAGGCAGGTATGAAGAACACGCCGTCGGTGTCGGGTACCGACATCGCGATCTCTGCCGTCTCCTGCGGGTTGTCGAACAAACCTAAGGGTACACAACAATACTATAGTGCTAATTCTGTTGAACATAATCTTGAAACATAACAAATAAGACATATTTTTACAAGAAAAGTCCACAAAAGATGTGTTTTCAAAAATTTACAGTTAATTTCGGAGTCATCTACGCCTAGATAAAAGCTTGAAAAAAATTTACTATTTCACAACTTTTTATTGCATGGTTTTACATTATTCACTTATTTTATTCGTCGAAAATACCAAATGGGTAAAAGGGCATGGGGTAAACTCCCTGTTTTTGTTTTCGAAAATATTCGAGCCTTTAGCTAGCTCAATTCAAACTTTCAAATTAATATAATCTGGCATGAAAAGTCCAAAGAAAATGGAATTTTTCACCTATTAGTTTTACTGATAGAAATCTGTTTTTTTACAAAAGAAATATAAAAGATCCCAATATCCGTAAGAGAGTGAGAGTGAGGGAAAGAAAGTGAGGGTGAGTGAGAGTGAGGGAAAGAGAGTGAGAGTGAGGGAAAGAGAGTGAGAGTGAGGGAAAGAGAGTG
Organism: Hipparchia sbordonii; assembly: GCA_038048805.1. Classification (NCBI taxonomy): domain Eukaryota; kingdom Metazoa; phylum Arthropoda; class Insecta; order Lepidoptera; family Nymphalidae; genus Hipparchia; species Hipparchia sbordonii. Next base: position 6,151,716 of record CM076113.1, read on the forward strand.
AGAGTGAGGGAAAAAGAGTGAGAGTGAGGGAAAAAGAGTGAGAGTGAGGGAAAGAAAGTGAGAGAAATTCAGACAGTCTCACCTATATTCTGAGCCCACTGGATTATACTCGCAGTATCGTTATTCGCTCCTTCCGCCGAGAAAACCAATTCATCCCCAAGCCTCCACCCCACGACGGGGTAGAGGCCCGACACGGACGCGTGGGGCGAACTGCCCGTGTTGATGTTGAAGAACGTCCCCGTGCCCATCGTCAGCTTGATGTCCCCGACGTTGAAACAACACGAGCCCCACATTGAAGCCGTTTGGTCTGCTATCTGAAAATAAATTCAATGTTATTTCTATCTAGGAAGTTTTGTTAATGCAAAATCACTTGAAAGTTTGTCACAGTAGAGCTTATCCCAACTAACAATTGGGCGTAAAAAAAAGAGTTATAGCAAATCTATAAGAACACTAAGAAAATCCTAAGCTTATAAATAAATGTTATAATATTCTAGCATAGTATACTCTCGAAATGGGCGCACTTTCTTATCACCTTAGCCTGGAAATACACGTCAGGTTTTTTCATCCGATAGTCTGATCCGGTAGCCTGATCAGGCTACCGGAAGGCATTGAAGCCATTACTTTGTATGAACAGTCAATACACGTCCGATCCGGTGGCCGGATCGGACGTCCGAGTCGGAAACGGGCGCGAGGCGTTTCCGATTTTACTGCCGGTCCGATTGTCTGAAGGCGCGGTCTACATACTTTTAGTATGAGACAAAATAGACATCCGGTTACTCCTTCCGATTTTGCCAGTCAGGGTTCCCAACTTAGGGCTTTTAGCCCCAAATTTAGGGCGGAATTTTGCTTATTGGGATTTTTTAGGGCCCAAAAAATCTAGCGCTGACACTGTGTGGACGCATCGTTGTGGTTCGAATAATGGGCGAAAATTATGAAAAAAAAATAAAAAAAAATTATAAAATAAAAAAATTCATAATAATAAAATTATTTTTATTATGAATTATTTTGGATGTTTTAAATAGAAATGACTCTCAGTAAGTCTTGTCAAATTGATTGGATGAATCCAATAGCGACGTTTTTTCTTCTTTCTCTTTCCTCTCTTTAAAATTTCTGTGGTGGTGCCGTGTGGTGCGGGTTGTTACGTTCCCTCAAATATGGTTGAGCGAAGCAATGGCTGGATCCTGCGTCATGCTCGTGAACGGGTGCCACCAACGGGAATGGGTCTGCTTTTGCCTGCCTGTCTTAACATGCATTGGATTGTTTTGCATTTTTGAAACTTTATTGTGGAAACACTGTATACATAGCATAGTTTTGTTACCTATTGTAAAAAAAATTTTTTTTGAAAAGAGCGACCGCCGAGTTTATTGCTGGCTCTTCTCGGCAGGAACGGCATTCCGAACCAGTGGTAGATTCATTGACGATTCAAAAGTACTTGTAAAAGTTTATTTGAATAAAAAATATTTCTATTTCTATTAACTCGTCATCCATCTTCTTTTCTTCTGCTTTGCTCCAAACGCAAGCACTTGGGATGATAGCTCGGGAACGACTGAGTTCAGAAAAAGCCTGACGGAAAAATCGGATGTGTATCGAGTAAATACGATCCGGTTGACTGATCAGACAATCGGAAACAAAATCGGACGTCTATTGCCAGGCTTAGCCTGGAAATACACGTCCGGTTTTTTCATCCGATTGTCTGATCCGGTAGCCTGATCAGGCTACCGGAAGGCGTTGAAGCCATTACTTTGTATGAACAGTCAATACACGTCCGATCCGGTGGCCGGATCGGACGTCCGAGTCGGAAACGGGCGCGAGGCGTTTCCGATTTTACTGTCGGTCCGGTTGCCTGAAGGCGCGGTCTACATACTTCTAGTATGAGACAAAATAGACATCCGGTTACTCCTTCCGATTTTGCCAGTCAGGGTTCTCAACTTAGGGCTTTTAGCCCCAAATTTAGGGCGGAATTATGCTTATTGGTATTTTTTTAGGGTTCAAAAAAATTTAGGGCTATTTTTAGGGGCATAAATAAATTTTCAAGCGTCACATAATTGACTGACCAAAACGAGTAAATAAAGCAAAACGTCTACGGTATTCCGGAATAATATGCTTAAAATCGTTTTATAGCTAAAGCGTTTTGAAAATATTTCAATACATTAGCGTTGAACACGCTTTTTCGATAATATATACCTAATTCCTTTTTCATTTTAAAACGTGATGGTGGAACGTTACTTTTACTCCATCTCCAAAAAATGTTACAGTTATAATGTAAACATATTGTATGACTATAAGAATTCCGAATAATGTAATTAAAATTAAGTTATATTATTTTTATTTACCTCAATAAAACGGGAAACTTATTTAAACATTAGCCTTGAATGGTAACAAGATACAGGGGTTTTTTTGGGGCTTTTGAATATCGCATTTAGGGTTATTTAGGGGTATTTCATGTTGATGTTAGTGCTAATTTTTTTTAGGAGTTGGTAACCCTGTTGCCAGTTGAATCTAGCGCTGACACTGTGTGGACGCCTAGTTGTGGTTCGAATAATGGGCGAAAATTATGAAAAAAAAAAAAAAAATAATAATAAAAAAAAATTCATAATAATAAAATTATTATTAAGTATTATGAATTATTTTGGATGTTTTAAATAGAAATGACTCTCAGTAAGTCTTGTCAAATTGATTAGATGAATCCAATAGCGACGTTTTTTCTTCTTTCTCTTTCCTCTCTTTAAAATTTCTGTGGTGGCGTAGTGTGGTGCGGGTTGTTACGTTCCCTCAAATATGGTTGAGCGAAGCAATGGCTGGATCCTGCGTCATGCTCGTGAACGGGTGCCACCAACGGGAATGGGTCTGCTTTTGCCTGCCTGTCTTAACACGCATTGGATTGTTTTGCATTTTTGAAACTTTATTGTGGAAACACTGTATACATAGCATAGTTTTGTTACCTATTGTAAAAAAAAAATTTTTTGAAAAGAGCGACCGCCGAGTTTATTGCTGGCTCTTCTCGGTAGGAACGGCATTCCGAACCTGTGGTAGATTCATTGACGATTCAAAAGTACTTGTAAAAGTTTATTTGAATAAAAAATATTTCTATTTCTATTAACTCGTCATCCATCTTCTTTTCTTCTGCTTTGCTCCAAAGGCAAGCACTCGGGATGATAGCTCGGGAACGACTGAGTTCAGAAAAAGCCTGACGGAAAAATCGGATGTGTATCGAGTAAATACGATCCGGTTGCCTGATCAGACAATCGGAAACAAAATCGGACGTCTATTGCCAGGCTTAGGTATTTAATGGCGTTAAAGCAGAGTTAAAGCAATAACAGAGCTATAATATTAGATAGAGATACTACAAGGGAGAAAAAAATGGTAAATAGGTGAAAAATAATTCTTTGTTCTGTAGAGCAAAAAATCGTTCACTAACTCTTTGGATGCTTAGCAGGCTATAAATATGTGAATATTAAATTCATGACTGGTATAGCATAGAGCTAAGATGTCGTCTTAAAAATCTTATAAAATGTTGTAAATGGAGGAGGAGGAAAATGAAAAGGAAGAAGAATTTTTAATATTGTTATGCTAAATTTCATAAAACTCAATAACTACAGTTAAATGGAGAATACCGTTTAGATGAATCGGTAGAGAATTTTTTAAAATAAGATGGCATTAAAAATCGTATTTGATCAAATTTTGGTTAACGACGTTATACCTCGAGGAGGGTAGTACGCTACCGTCCACAAGCTATAATGCCGTTAACTATCAAAACCATATTTCCTAATATAAACCCTAATTTAAGTGCTTTTGGGTTTAAATTAGGAAATATGGTCTTGGTAGTTAAACAAAATCTGTATAGAAAACGACTCACACAACTTCTAATAGGTATCGCATGGCCCCATATCTCCGGGGCAGTGCTCGTGAAGTGCTCGCCCGCCGTGTCGACAACGGCCGGCAACGCCCTGGTCGGAATGCCGAACAGGGACATCGCCCAGCCGGCCCACTGCATCGTGAAGGGGTCGAAGAACCCCGTCGCCGACGCTGACGACACGTCGGACATGTGGATCTTGCTACCTGAAATCCCATCACTATCCCATTAATTTAATTTAATATGAATCCTATTAATATTATAAATGCGAAAGTTTGTATGTTTGTTACTCAATCACATAGCAACGACTGAACACTGACTGAATTTGGCACAGAGATGGATTATATCGGACTATAAAGTCTGGAATAGCATATAGGCTACTTTTTATCCCGGGAAATAAGAGAATTCCCGCGGGAATAAAAAAACTCAAGTCGCGTGTAACACCTAGTAGTATTATAAAGGCGAAAGTTTGGACGTATGTTTGTTACTCAATTACGCCGCAACGACTGAACCGATTTGGCTGAAATTTGACACAGAGATAGATTATAGTCTGGAATAACACATAGGCTACTTTTTAACCCGGGAAATAAGAGAGTTCCCGCGGGAATAAAAAACCTTAATCCACGCGAACGAAGTCGCGGGAATCAACTAATTTGTAATATTAGTAAGGATAATGTAAAACTATTTTATCCTTACTAAAATTACAAATGGGAAAGTGGGTTTGTTTGTTTAACCTATAACCACGCGGACGAATTTGCGGGTAAAAGCTAGTCGCTAATAAACAGATTGCATTCAACGTTGATGTACTTTGACATACTAATGGTAGTAATTTAACTTAATTATTATAAGAACTACTTGCAAAGTAGTTAATTTTGCATCTATTCATACCTGTCATTTTATATAATAGCCACGTGTCCAAGGTTCCGAACATGGCGTCATTGTTTTGAACTGCAGACTTGAACTCCTGTATGTTATGTAAAACCCAGTTCAGTCTCATTGTAGTCTGAAATTAATGTAAAAGAGTATTTGTTAAAAATCTATTGATTAGGTATGGTTTTAGGGTTCCCGGACTTTATTACTAAACTTCGCTATCCGTGCGTCCACCCGTCCTTCTAAAAATTAATTAAAAATTAAAGTAGAAACGTGTTTTTAACTGACTTCCAAAAAAAGGCAGGAGTTTCTCAATTCGTCGGTTTTTTTTATGTATATTCCCGATTAGTCGAAGACGCCTAGACCGATTTGAAAAATTATTTTTTTGTTTGAAAGGGCATACTTCCCAGGTGGTCCCATAGTCATCAGGTCAGGATCTGATCATGGTATTCTGTAGAAATCGAGGGAACTCTTCAAATTTTATAGGCACAATTTTACTTTATAGTGGCGTTTGAAGTCGCTTTTGTAAAAAGAATTTTTACATTTATATTATTTTCGGCGTTTTTTGGTACGGAACCTTTCACATGCGAGTTCGATTCGCATTTGACCGGTTAATTTGACATGTTGAATATGATTGAAATTCTGCTTTCCTGCCAGCTAGAAGATAATCTATACTATGGCTACATTCGATTAAAATTAGTTATGAGTACTAACGGAAGTAAGCATTTAAAAATACTACATATTTGGCAAGTTAAAATAACTTTATTAAATATTATCTTACGATCGAGGTCGTATTATGTAAATGACTTTAACCGCAAAACATTGTTTATGTTATGTAAATAAGTGTGGAGCAAAAACTAATTATATACCTTCGTAAACTTTAAGTAAATTCTCGTAAGACCTTTAAGTAAACAATTTTTTTGTTTTTTCCTGGGCGCCTTTGTAAAAACACTATTAAGTGGAGTTAATTACAACAAACTTTTGTTGTAAATGGTAGGAATACCTACGCTCCTTATTTACATACTAAGTAGGTACTTATATACATTCCTAAATAAAGTTGCGCAAAATACGTTTTTTGTTCGCCATACACAACAACAAAAAACGTAAAGGGGGTCGCCTACTAGAAACGTGTTTTTTCGGCGTTTGTGGATTCGGAACCCTTCGTATACGAGTCCGGTTATTTCTTAAAGAAACTAGCTGAGGCCCGCGACTTAGTCCACGTGGATTTAGTTTTTAAAATCCCGCGGGAACTCTTTAATTTTCCGGGATAAAAAGTAGCCTATGTCACTCTCCAGGTCGTCAACTATACCCATTCAAAAAATCAACAAACACACTTTCGCATTTATAATATTAGTAAGGATTTATCAGAATGAATCCCAGCGGAGGAATACATCGCGAGTAGAATAGAAACCCGCATAATTAAAGCAGCGAGTTGCAGTAATCGCGTGACGAAGCCATGTTAATGCACATTAGCGTATGAAGCCGTTGGAATTTTTGTAGTTTAAGATTATGTATGTTGCAATTTGTACAGATTCAAAGATTTTCTATCCTGAAAACTCAACTGTATTTTCAAATAATAATATAAAAAAAATATTTTTAAAAACCGACTTCAAACACCACTTAAAAGTATAAAATAATTTTAGTTTGTACAGGTATATTGAAGTCGGGCGGGCCTAAATAGAAACGATGAAACCGATGCGCGATCCTGGCCCGAATAGTTACACAAAATTAAATACTACCCGTTCATTTCAAATTAGCCGCCGTCGACCGTTACAAAATGACGTCATACCGTACCGTTGACAAGAAAATAATAATTGTATTTTTTACTGTAACCATGACCATGTTGTTATTAGATATATGTATTTCATTGTCTAATATTACTATTGTATTTCTATATTATTATTGGAATGGCATATGGACATATTATTTTAGAAGTAATTAAGTACCTACTTATCTTCATTTAATTGGCAAAGAAGAGCAGCTATTTTCGAATATAATTGTGACAAATAGCCAATGTACGCAGACACTACAATGTAAACAGAGGTAGTACATACCATGTAGAAAATAGCATTCATAATAAAGTTATAGAATTATTATTAACTAGCTGATGCCGGCGACTTTGTCCGCATGGATTTAGCTTTTAAAATCCCGCGGGAACTCTTTCATTTTATGGGATAAAATGTCACTCTCCAGGTCCTCAAGTCAGCCTCAACAATGCAAAAAACCACGTCGATACGTAGCTCTGTATCAGCGTGATTGAAGGACAAGCCAACAAGCGCAGAGATAGCTTGCATCCTGTTAAGAACGTACCATTTTTACCATGGAAAAAGGAAATATTGCAAAATCCTAAATCCACGCAAACATTCATTCATTGGTATAAGCTATTATTATACACCTAAAATGTAGTATTTCTAAATAACATGTTGAGATTACTTAAAAGCAAGAAAAAAAAAACAGGTTTTTTGTTTTAAGTATAGGTAACATGCAGCCATTGACTTTGTTTATGGATTTTGTCTTTGTATGAGTCGATTATTAAAAAATTGTCTACTCGCGCTTAAAAATGACTGTTTTTTTGTTCCCAAGGTCAAGGTCAATCAAAATATCGATTATTTTATTGATGTATCTATGTTGTTTGGCATAAGGACACAACCATCGTATCATAATATGTTTTTCGTAATAACTAAAAGATTTTTATGCAAGTTCAACCTTCACTATAATGGATGTATCTGTGCCCAATTTTCTGTATTTTTGTACACTTATGTTGAAGTGGACCTAAATAGAATAATTAAATACCTGATTATTTGTAAATTTCAAGACACTTCCAGCCCTAAATCTCTTGCTCCTTGATAGCATGTACAGCACATATGAGCCAACTTTGATGAGCTGCAATAAATATTAAAGATTACACTCCAGAAATAAAACCATAAAAAAACTTAATTAAAATCCCAAATATTTACTCCATAGTAAATATTCGGGATTTGGAGATTCAAAGTCTATTGGGATGAATAAAAGTTTAAAATTGCAACAATTTACTTTCTATGAATTTTTATTATTTCAGGCAGTGTTTTTTTATTTGAGAAATTAAACACTTGCATACATTTATCCCATATCCCGGGTGAAATTTGTTGCTGGCTGGGGGGGTTAGCCTGGCTGTACTAAAAATGTTTAAAGTGGATTTTAAATGCAACTTATTATTATATACATTACTTATTATTATCCATTCATATTTTTCACCATTTATAAAGGAGAGACATACCCTCCAAGTGTAAGAATCATTCCACTGCTTGACTAATTCATCCGCCCTGAGATCCTTCCATGTGATGAATCTATGAAACGGTTTCCCAGTTTGTCGTGACCACGTTATAAATGTGCTGCGCTGTGTTGATATTCCCATTGCTGTGATCTGAGCCGCTAACAGCTTGGCATCTATACAAATAAATAAAATTAAATTGTCTAGACAATACAGCATTGTAAAGTCGATATCTCCTGAGGATGCTCCGGTGTCGGGGCGAAACGTGCGTCGAGAGTAGTATAAGTCTTGTGTGGTGGTGCATGTGAGTGGTGGTGGCATTGCTTGCTTGGGAACTTTGCTTTATTGCTTGGTTGGGGAGGTAAGCGGTGCTTAGCTTATAACTGCATGTTTGATCATACAGATTTTTTCTGTTGGCGGATTACAGCAAAATAATTCTAACATTTTTTTGTTAATCATGAACTTCCGCAAAGTAACGCCTGATTCTATCCAATATTTAAAATTAAAGGGTCAAAGGGTCTGTTTGTAATATCCACCAAAAATAACACCACACCGCATGAAAAAATGAATTTTGGAAAGTTTGGAGGATAATGTTGCAACCACAATAATCCTGCTAGATTAATTTTCTTACTTTGGTTATAGGTTCATGTAAAGATCACCATAGAATACAATCTTGTGCTGTTTGTGTCTAGCAGCTTCTACAACTCCTTTCTATTCATGTGGATACTAAGGATATACTATCCATGTGGAAGTAAAGATAAACTAAGGATACTTTCATTACAGAATTTGATGATTTAATTTAAAATCTTTTTCCCTATTCTTATTATCATCTCATCATTGAGTTGAGCCATATTTATGGGTTTCATTTGTTATTATATAAATTAAGAACAATTTTTTTTCTTTCAGAAAACTTAAAAAAAAAACTTACTTTGTAATGCTGTGTCCACAACACCTACAATAGATGTCCATAACTCATCAGGGTCAATTTCTACGTAACCAGGAACAGGATAGTGAAGCACCACCTAAAACAAATGCACAAGAGTAACAAATGCAGAACACCATATAATTTTAAAGGACAACAGGCAGAACCTCACGGAGGCTTGCCCCTTCGCAAACTGAATAAAAAAATTCACCAATTATTTATTTTATTTATATAGTATACAATTTACTTAAAAAAACTTTATTTTAAATGAAATGTAAGTGAAATTATTCAGTAAATAAAGGCTTAGATCATTATTATTATATTATATGCCTATACAGGAGATATTATAGTGCTGTGTGTGCAAGGATCATTGAGATCAGATTCAAGACTGTCAGTTCTACTAGCTCTCTGAACTTTATACCAGACGTTCTTTATCTTTCTTCTTATAACACTATGTTCATCTTTAATAATTTAAAACATATTGGTACATTTGAAAATCCAGTTCTAATATGGAAATAACAATATAATATTGTATTTCATTATGTAGGTAATTATTTATTCTCCACTGTTTCCAGAAATATTTTAATAAAGCACTATATAAAAATTCTCATTTACTATTATGAATGGTCAATTTAAGTTTTAAGACATTAATTTCACTTACTATTATTTTGGTTAATCGACTTTATACCATGTATATTATATTTACTATTATTTATATACTTTATACCATATATATTTATATTATTATAATATTCACATTTTATGAAATAGGTACCTGATCAACTGCCTTGCCCACAATTTCGGTTTTGGAATTGTATATAACTGAGCGAATAGTTGTTGTGCCTATATCCAATGTTAATATGTATTTTTCTTCCATATTGACGCACAACTTCGTCTTGACCGATATCTGTAATTATACTAGTTCAACTGAATTATCATAGGTATTTACTATTTACCTATTTCAAATCACTTTAAAATCCTGAGATTTTGTAGAACTAAATTTCTATAAGTGACAATTGACAGATGACAAATATATGACAGATGATAGACCAATGATTGTTGTTGTTGTTGTTCGTTTGTTGTTTTAGCTTTCGACCAATGATATAAAAACATTAAATTGAGTCCCATACAAATTTCCATAGCCTTACAAAATCTTTTCCACTATGATGCATGACAATTTTTACAGACATCTCCATATCTACATTAGGTACCTATATGTAGTATGAAGTATTTATAGATCTACAGTAATCTATGATTCTCCTGATGGCTGACGCCCAATCGACGCCATTATTATTGTATTTGGTTTTTTTAGTTTAATTTTCATATATTTCTGTCCCAGAATAGCAATTGTTATTTCAATTTATTGAAATATAGTGCAAGTGTTATGTGCCCGTTATAATAATTCGCGTAAGGAAGCTTTTTTTTTATAAGTTTCCACAGTGTGAGAAAAGACAAAGTTTTATGGTTTATATTATAAAAGTGTTTAGGATCTTATGTGTTTACCAGTGTGTTGTAATTTGAAAAACGTTTCGTGAAACAAATTATTAAAAATATGACGTCTTAATTGGTGTAGGGTGTATCTAATAAACAAAATTAGGACATATAAGTATATATTAGACAAGATCATAAAGACTTACCTGAAATTCCAAAAATGTGTATAACAAAAGCGATAGGTATTATGTTATTTCAAAGTGAATTAAACAAATATTTTTAAAAAATTTGTTTCTTTATTTCCTATTTTTTATAAATTATAACCTATAATTATTATTATGGGCAAGGATGGCAATAGGTAGATACCTACGGTACATACCTGTGGTAGATACCTATGATACATACCTATGGTAGATACCTTCATAACAAAAATAAAAATCCATAGACAAAAATAGAAAAAAAATTGTTATTACGCCATTGGTTACAGCAGTTTTCCAAAATGATACATTAGCCAATCATGGGCCTTGATTTCGAGGGTTTAAAATTTGTAGGGCACTGAGCCATCAGGGCCCCAAGTCTGCTATTTTACATGTCATTGTCATGGATCCGCAATACAATTACAATACAATTATCATTGGTCCAAAATTTCGTAGTCTACTAAATTCACAATGGTCGTTTGATTTCTTATAATTGGATTGTAATTCAATCATACCTCGGTATTGCAATTAGCTTAAAAAGCGTTTGCCGAAATGAGTTTCAAAAAAAACTACATATTAAAAACATTTATTTAAGCTAGATTCAAAGCTAGATGTGTCAGTGGCAAACCATCGGAAAACAATTGTGACGCCATTGAATTAGTAGACTACCAAAATTGCTAAAAGTAGCAATTGGGATGTCATTGATAGGCAATGTAACTACAATTGCAATAGCAGACTTGGGCCCCTGATACGTAGTATCATAGTAATCTGTGGTACCTACTTATTTAGTTAATAGTCTGTGGTTTAGATTTTATGAGTGCAAGAAAATTGTGATGTAAAAAGAGAAGAATAAATGTTTGTTGACCATCATGGCGAATCCTAGGAAATTTAGTGAAAAAATAGCCCTCCACAATCAAAAGCAGGCTGAGGAAACGGCCGCCTTTGAAAAAATTATGCGTGAAGTTTCCGACGCAACGAATAAGGTATGTCGCGACTTGCCTATTTACTCAGGCAATCGTTTCCTGGCCGTCAAATGTGCTCGCCGACGTAAACAATAATCATTTCAATATGCCTATTGCGCCTTAATTACTGACTGAATATTAATCTATTACGAACAAGTAACTATAATGTTTCCGCTTATTCAGTTCCTGTAATAATTAACAAGTGTCATTGTCGAAATTGTTTTATTATTGTGTATCCTTTGAACGCTCCAAACAATAACGAGATCATGAATATGATCAGTTGAAGGTTACTGTTCATAAATGATATAATATTTGTTCAAAGCACCTGTTACCATCAAATATTTCATTCACATTGTAGGCTTTACATGTGCAAGCTTTTGAGTTTGTTCAAGTAATGTTATTATATTATTATCTATTTATTGTACTATATTGTGTCTTCTTACAAAAGCAAAATCAATATCTGCTGGTTATTATTAATTTGCATGTAATATCAAAGTTTTATCATAAGAATAATCAGTATATTAAGAATAAAGAATTTTATGAAAAAAAAATTACCTAATAGGCTTACTGTAGATAAACTAGGATAGTTTCTGAGGTTGATTCCGGATGCAAGAGGAGGTTGCAGCCATAACTGTTGCCTTACCTGTCACATCTACCACCATCCTCTCATCAACCCTTCTGCACCCACACTGCACTATTTATACAACAGGAACTGTGCCAGTTAAATGGTAGGAATAAAAAGTTGTATAAATTTCATACGTTCAGCCATTGTTACCATAAATGAATATAAAATGTTTAGGTATTCATAAATCACAGGGTTTCCTGCAACTATACATAGCTCCTAAAAATTCTTATATTTAAATTTTCCATACAAGACAAAGTGTTAGCACATTTAATTGAAGGGAAGTGGTTACAGGTGAACAGTAGTAGTCGTCGTGCAAAAGCCAAACCCCCTGAAACAGAGATCATTGAGATCTTAGTGCCAACACAACAGAGCTTGGGGACATTCCGGAGTGGCTCTCTCCCTAATGTTGCAGCTCCCCAGCCTCCGACAGAACCAGAAGCTACTAAGGTTCCATATTTCGGCCTCTGCCTGTTGAATTCCCGATATTCTTTGCGAGACCCTGCTATTTTTGTTTATAGTAGTGGTGCATATAAAAGTTTTGTTGTGCTAGACTTGTAGTGGTTTCACTTATGTTTCAACCATTATTTTTGTCTCATTAGTAGGTCTCTAATTTTGTTCTCTCTTATATCTGTTTTTACTCTAGGTATATAAAAACAGGAAGTATTAATTCAAGATATAAAATAGTTAAATGAATTAAAAGCTTACTTGGATATAAAAGTATGATATGAAATGCACACAACACACGGTTTATGTGTGGAGACTGGTTCAGCAAGAAGAAATAAATATGATATAGGTAGAATGGCAATAAACTAAACTTTACCACAATTTTAACAGTGAATAACATTATAGTATATATTTTAAATATAAGCCATTGGACATATAAAAAATTATCAATCATGAATCAGACCAGTTTTCAAAACCAGTTCTTAAGTTTTGATCATAATAACTATAAAGCCTATAAACAAATGAGAACCTTAGAAACCCCCTCAATACATAGGCATTCAATTATATATTAATAACAATAAGAAAAATATTTTAATAATTAAACTGGCTTGCTTCAGAAGGTCAGTAAGTGGTGCCAGTTTAATTCTATTAATATTATAAATGCGAAAGTTTGGATATATGCATAGATGGATGATGTGGACTGAACTGATTTAGCTGAAACTTGGCATAGAGATAGATTATAGTCTGGTTATTAAATGTCAGTATGATGCAGAGAGAAAAGTCCACAACATCATCCACGTGGAGTTAGTTTTCAATTTTTAAATTAGACAAAAGAAAAATCTTGCAGGAATCCTTGTTTTCCAGAGATAAAAAGTACACTATTACACTATGTAGATCTGTAAGTATATCCATGCAAAAAATAAAGGAATCTGAGAACAAATCAACGTACACACACTTTAGCATTTGTAATATCAGTATGATAACTGTTTCTTGTAAAGTCAGTGTATGTGTAAAAAAGCATACGGTTTTCTAGATATGTTACATATTTTTCCTTGTAGAACAATGCTTCAGTAATTTAGTGCAATTATTTATTTTAAATTCTGCTATTGATTAATTGCTCCGGCGGCGCTAGTGTTGTAGCATGAATAGTCTGTTTTATTTTTTGTAGAATACCATTAATCTCTTATGTCTGTCGTAAATAATTTTGTATTGTTTGTAATTTATACGAACCTGAATACAAGAACAGCACCATGTGATAATTATGACGTTTATGAAGACACATTGCCTTCTTGCAGTAGAGACAAAAAATATCATTTGAAGTGGCTTAACGTTAATATGCAAAATGAAAATGATGTTTTAAATTTGTTGAAAAAATTTCTGACACTATACTAAAGACATCCTTAGGCGAAGTTTATTTCAGGCACAACCTAATTAAATATTAACCAATCAAAGTGTGTAAGTTTTTAGAATAAACACTTGTCTATAATAACACAATATGTATGTAATTTCAAACTAAATAACCCAATAATTTTACTTTGAAATTACATACATATTTTTTCAAATATCTGGCAACTTTCTAAAGCTTGGTACCAAATTTTATTGAAGTTGATTGGTTAATTATATTTAAATAAGAACCAAACTTTTTTTTATATGCCGCGCGCTCGAAAAACTGCTGTGTGGGATTGACTAAAAATGACAGCTACAGTGTGACGATCTCAATCGTCTCCGATTGGCTGATACACTCTCGCTAATGGTTAGAATGCATTGATGCATCAAGAACGCCATAAGCCTCAATAGCCCAACGGTTACAGGTGCGGTGAAAACTTAAAGGTTGCAAGGTTTGATCCCCACCTGTTGCACTCCCGTCGTATCTACTCCTAACACAAGTTTTCACTTATTTGGAGGGGAGAGGAAAACACCAGTCAAGTTCAGCTTAGCTGATATTCTTTAAAAAAACAGCCAATGAGAGGTGATTGCGACCATCAGATTGATGCAATCATTTTTCACCACTCACACTTCTCAGACTCGAGACAGAGTTAAAAAGAGATGCAAATAATATAATTTGTCTGTGTGATCAATAGATCAACCTAATAATAGTTTTGAATTCGGGCGTAAGAATATTATTTGTACGAATGAGGAAATAATATAATAATGGAAAACGTTTTTGTAAGAAATATCTAGAAACTATAATAAATAATACAACACACACTGTTATAAGAACCATGGTTTATGATGGTTATATTTTATACGGGGTAATACCTAATTGTAAAATACAGGTATTAAAAGTCAGTCGTTTAGCTGGCAAGCCAACTCCAGCCAAGCCAGTCTAAAGCGCAGTAAAGACTTATTTTGTCAAAAAATTTTACTTTTTTTTAACCGATTTCCAAAATTGAGGAAGTTATCAATTATTCTAAACTAAACGTTGGAAAAATTAACTCTGCAATCATGTGAATTCTAAGCCTCCTTGCACACGGGCCACGCGCTACAGCCACAATACGCCGCCACCAAGCTGTCGACTGCAGTCGTACAATTTATATGAACTCGCCGCACACGCTTGTCGCCATATGGTCGCTTCACGCCACGAGGCTCTCTTCCGGCCGTACTGTCAGCGCGTTTCTTAGGTACAACGTTCAAGGCAATGGGATGAGAGATCCGCGACACCGCCTACCGCGTCGGTGCGCGGCGTCGTGTGATATAATCGCTTTACCAACTACCAAACGCAGTCACTCGCCACTCTTTTTATTTTATTTTATTATTGTATTGTTGTCTTCTGCAACGTTTATCAAATCTTCACCGTCGGAATCTATTATATTGTTGCTAGAAATGGGATGAAAAAAAAAAGTAGAAGCCACCGACTACTTGTGTCGACCACAAGTGGTTGTCCCGCGCTACCGATACTACCGGGTGGCGGCGCTTTGTAGATGTAGCGCGTGGCCCGTGTGTGGTAAAGTTAATGCAGTATCAATTCTTGTTAATAATATACTAAGAAATGGTTACACAGTCTTTGAACACGGTGACGCATGTCCGTGCCAAGTTATGCTTATGACGTTCAAGTTTTTTGGTAACTTGTAGATCCAAATGTATAACCATTAAAGCCTAGGATGGAACACACTCTGCGCTATGTGACTGCGAAGCTGTAAATCACACTGAAGCTGTTCCTTTCAATTTATTTATTTACTAGTAGATGCCCATGACTTCGCGTGGATTAAGGTTTTTTTGGATTCCTGCGGGGACTCTTATTTTCCGGAATAAAAAGTAGCCTATGTGCTGTTCCAGTCTATAATCTATCTCTGTGCCAAATTTCAGCCAAATCAGTTCAGTCTCTGTGGTGTGATTGAGTAACAAACATCCTATTCGTTTTTGAGTTTCAACCAGATTAACGAACAGCAATTGATTCTTAGCCACTAATACTATCAGCTGAATAAAAAGTATATTTTTGTCAACAGCCAGAGGAGAGCCCGCTAGCAACACAGTACAGTCTCGGAGGCAGAAGCGGGGGTAACTCGCCCACCCCTCGATCCCCCGGACAGAGGGGTCGAGCTTCTTCCTCGGTCGGACCCATGCGGCGGCCAGCGGACCGCAAACACGATACCAGCCCGTACGGAAGCAATGTTTATCTTAGGTAAGAATCTTTTTTTTTTTTTAAGAGTTCTGTACCCAAAAGGGTGCCCTGTTACTAAGCCTCCGCTGTTCGTCTGTCTGTCTGTCTGTCTGTCTGTCTGTCTGTCTGTCTGTCTGTCTGTCTGCCTGCCTGCCTGTCTGCCTGTCTGTCTGTCTGTCTGTCAGCGGGCTGTATCTCATGAACCGTAATAGGTAAATACTTGAAATTTTCACAGAATGTGTGTATCTATTGCCGCTATAACAACAAATAAAAAATAAAATCAAAAAAATAAAGGGATCTTTATACAAGAAACGTGATATTTTCGGCGTTTTTAACGATAGCTGTTACGATGGTACGGAACCCTTCGTGAGAGAGTCAATCTCGCACTTGACTCTCGCCGGTTTTTATTTAAGCCAAGATGAACTTGAAAAGGAAAAGTTTTTTACAAGTTATTTACATGATAAAAAATGAGAAATCCGAATAGGGCTAGAATAATACCCAGTTGACTCAGATATTATATACATATATCTAACGAGAAATAATAAAATACACATAAATATAAAAAATAAATCATCAAAACAAGAATTCAATATAAGTAGTTTAGTTTCGGTAAAAATATTACTTAAATCAGTTTTATACCTAATCAACGAACGATAAAATATATGTATACATTTTTTTCGGTCGGGCAATTATAGTGACGTCAATAGGCAAACATTATGGAATACCTAATGAGTTTCTAAAGACGTAGAGGTACACGAATAGTAGAATCCTATATATTCAGCAAAAAAAAAAAACTGCTGAACACAAATTAAATTGACAAGTTCAAATCTCGTGCTATCCTTTTCATAATTGTTGTAAGAATGACATTGGCATAAACAGAAAATAAATCGGTCAAAAAACGAATAAGTTATAAGCTGTATTACTGCGACTGTATCCGTCTCTTTCTAAAACGAAATTTTGTATGGACTGTGTATGGAGCTATTGAATTTGTGATGCCACATGTCAGTAGCGCTCTCTCTAACAGAATACTACTGAACAGCTACTGAATCTTGACGTCAATTTGCAATATCGCTCTCTTTTTCTAACAGGAAACTTAAAAGCTCTATATCATCGAGACTAGTTAAGACATTAAAAAAGAAAAATGACATTGTGTTATAATATTAAAAACCTTTATTTTAAGATTATATAATATTTTTTTTGTCTGATACGCTATTTCCCTACATACAATTTTTTAAACGCGGAAGTTAGATCAATAAAACTATTTGTTATCGCGTGCCGTGAATAAAGGGACCGCTGATAAGTAAATTGCTTAATATTTTAAATTGTACTACGACATATTTTATTAAACTAAATAAATTGTACAACGAGTTAGGGTCAATAAGCTCTTTAACTTTCAAAACTTTAGCTATAACTTTGAATTTTTTTAAATACGTAAAACCTGCTTGTACCAAAATAGGTATACGTATTGGTATCATTTCACTGGAATAATGACTTGGAATAAATAATTAGAGTGTATTATAATTATGTAGCTTTTGCTAGCGATTTTGTCCTTTATGTAGCTTTATTGGGGGATAAACCTACTAAAAAAAGGCCTACGTCACTCTCCAAGTCCTCAACTATACCCATGCAAAAAATCACGTCGACCCGTTGCTCCGTTACTGCGTGATTGAAGGACAAATCTACAAGCAAACACTTTCGCTTTAATAATATGAGTAAGGATTAAGAGATCTTAAAACAAAACCTTGAATTGGTAAAGGTTTAGAGATCATTAACGCCTAACCTAAGTCGTAGTCAAATAATTAATAAACCGGTCAAACAAAAGTATTGTTTGAGCAAGACGAAATAGAAAAAAAAATCTTGATAAAATGAAATGAAATGAAATGAAATGAAAATGAAATGAAATGAAAATGAAATGAAATGAAATGAAATGAAAATGAAATGAAATGAAATGAAAATGAAATGAAATGAAAATGAAATGAAATGAAAATGAAATGAAATGAAAATGAAATGAAATGAAAATGAAATGAAATGAAATGAAAATGAAATGAAATGAAAATTTATTTATAAAATAAAGTCAGTTACAAATGTATCAGGAGTCCCGATTTAAGTTATTTTATTAAATTTAAATACTGAATTATTATATTCGCAATGCTTATTTTTATACTAGCTGATGCCAACGACTTCGTCCGCGTGGATTTAGTTTTTAAAATCCCCCGGGAACTCTGTCACTCTCCAGGTCCCCAACTATACCCATGCAAAAAATCACGTCGATCCGTAGCTCAGTTGCAGCGTGATTGAAGGACAAACCAACAAACAAACACATACGCATATTAGTAAGGATAAGGATGAATTAGGAATTTTACTGAGCTCTATGGAAATAAGTCTTGAATAAGTTACGTCTATTAATAGATTTATAGGTATCTATAGAAATACAAACTGTTTTATGTACCTATTGCTTGTTTAAATGCGGTGTGTCATCGACAACAATTATTTATTATTAATTCAGTTCTTATTATGATCCGTGCAGGGAATCTCATTCATAATTAATAATTATATTGTTCGATGAAAATGGTAGCAAACAAAATACGAACTAGATATTTGCATTGATATTGGGTAGGTTGTCTTGAATCATGCCTTGAGGTAGTTTTCAGGGTTCCGTAGTAAAAAAAACATATATGTAGTTGCGTGCAGTCCGTTGGTCTGTCTGCCTGTTTTTTGAGCAACTTAATAATAGTTCAAGATGTTTGATATACATAGTATAGAATCTAGTTACTGTTACCGAGGCGAGTACTCAATTAAAAAAAAACAACATACTCCGTTGATTATCCCAATAACTAAATAAATCCCAATGATTTAGTATTCTAAAATAATTATGAGGTAGGTATCTTTAACAGTGTTATTTTGAAAAAACAAAACTTCTGGTTACGAAAAAATAATTAGGTATCTTACGACTTTTAGTAAAGCACCAACGGGAATGGGTCTGCTTTTGCCTGCCTGTGTTAACATGTATTGAATTGTATTTATTTGTATTTGTATTGTATTTATTTTTACTTGTATTGTACTCAGGAAAATTCATCGTGGAAGCACTGAATACATAGCATAGTTTCAATAACAATTGTAAAATTTTTTTATTTTTTTTTGACAAGAGCAACCGCCGAGTTTCTTGCTGGCTCTTCTCGGCAGGAAAGGCATTCCGAACCAGTGGTAGATTCATTGACGATTCAAAAGTGCTTGTAAAAGTTTATTTGAATAAAAAATATTTCTATTTCTATTTCTAAGAAAATGAAAAACACCACTACGATGATAGAGTTTACAACGCAATGACTCATATCTTTGTACCTTAAAACTTGATGAATTTTTAAGCTATTGCATAGCTTCTATCGCGGGCCTTGAGCGTGGAGACCGAATCCAGAAATTCCGTAACAAAAATAACCTGACACGGGACTCCTCTCACCTCTAGATGGCGTTGATAAAAAATGCTATGCTAGCTTTACCGCGGCAGTCCCCGAGTGACACACGTCTTTTTTTTCTTGACTAAGGAACCCAACATTATGCGTGTTGTAAATCGCACTTCACCGATCATTGTGTTATTTTGTGGGAAACATATTTAATTTAATATGATAATAAAATTAATTATTATCGGGTTATTAAACTGTGAAGTAGGTAGTTTTTTCGACGGGTTTGGCATCTGACCTTCACAGAGGCTTAAAGATGAACTAGTTTTTTAACTGCTGTAATTTATATCGAGACCCTGACAGACAATTAAACTTGCCCTCTGAGGCCCAAAAGGAAAGTTGTGATCTAATTATATCGTAAGTACCCACTTACTACTTGTCACAACATATGGTCAGGTCAACCATCCGGTTATTGACATAGGTCAACTGTATTGAAAGTAGTGCAAGTGTATCATTCGTACGAGCTATCAGCCGTTTTATTTCTTTACTAAACGAAACGATCGTCTATACATTTTAGATCACAGGAAATACCTATTTTACCTGTGGCACTGTAGCATTAGAAAAGATAAAAAAGCTTGGATATAATTCGCTCCAGCAATACATAAGCATGCAATGTGAATATTAATTGTAAATTGTACACAACATTGTTATTACAATATATTATTATTATTTTTTTAAACGAGCAACCGCCGAGTTTCTTGCTGGTTCTTCTCGGTTGGAACGGCATTCCGAACCAGTGTGGTAGATTTATTTGACGATTTGAAAGCACTTTGTAAAAGTTTATTTGAATAAAAAACTACTCTATTCTATTCCTTATCCTTACTAATATTATAAATGCGAAAGTGTATTTGTTTGTTGGTTTGTCCTTCAATAACGTTGCAACAGAGCGACTGATTGACGTGATTTTCACGGACGTAAAATCAAAGAGTTCCCCCGGGATTTTAAAAACTAAATCCACACGGACGAAGTCGTACAAAGTAGAGGTGCGCCATTAGTCCCAGAGACACTCGTATGTCAAATGTGGCGCTTCATATTGATCCAGCAGGGCGATCGGCTAAAAATATATCAATCCTTAAAGGACAGCGTCAATGTCAAAATATGGCTTTTGGCCAATCCCAATGGCTAAAAACCATATTTTGACATTGATGCTGTCCTTTAAGGATTGATATATTTTTAGCTGATCGCCCTGCAGAATTAAGCTGTCATATCATGTTATGTCATATATAGCGTCGCGCGGGAGGCGGTGCGACACAAAACTAAGGAGACCGACGACGACTAATGTCGCATCATTTTAGCGGGCACGACAACTGTGTCAAGAGTCACCGATTGAGAAGAAGAATGTATAGTGTCAGCTAATTTAGTGTTAATCATAGATCAAATATGCTGCATCACGTCACGTCTTCTATTGTAGCCCCCCACCGGACAGCAGCTGGCGGCGGACAAACTCCGACTCGGCGCTGCACCAGTCGTGTGGGGAGCAGCAGGCGGTCGCGCAGCCACTGTCGCCGCACCACCCCTTGCATTCCCACGGCCATCCGCACCTGCATCCCCATCAGAATCACCGACGAAGTAAGTCTACCTACTTGCACGAAACGCTTCAGTTCAACGTTTCTGAAACGAACGGCTAAAGTATGGAACGCACTTCCAGCTTCTGTGTTTCCGGCCACGTATAATCTGACCTCAGCAATGCTTTACATCATTGATTGTCGTCAAGCGCAAGCCTATCTCATAAAAAAAAGTCGTACATCTTTTTTTTAAAACAAGATAGTCCTTGAATGCGATCTCACCTGTTGGTAAGTGATGATGCAGTCTAAGATGGTAGCGAGCTAACTTGGAAGGGCTATGGCAGTGTACAATGTACATTCAACTCATACCTCTAATCCTTCAATATTGCGGCAACAAAGCAACGGATCGATCTGATTTTTTGCATCGTTATAGTTGAGGACCGGGAGAGTGACATAGGCTACTTGTTATTCCGGAAAAAAGGAAATCCCGCGGGATTTTTAAAAAACTAAATCATCAACTAGTAGTTTTTATGAATATTCCAAGGCTTATAGCAAAATGTGTGGGATACCCTCTAAAATGAACGGCATAAAGAACCGTGAGTGCCATTGTTGTTATTTTATTACTTTCAGGTGCAAATATTAATGTCAACGTGCTGAACACGATGGGAATGAATCCAACGAACCGTCCTCGATCATCATGTGAAATACCAAGAATACCCAACAATAACAAGTAAGTGATTCATAGACAGCGCAACACGTAATACAAACAATGAATTAAATTCTACTAAACGCTGTATGGGTCTATCAATTATTGAGGTTATACACCCGGTAGTGGCGCATATCCTGCTAATTAATATTATAAATGCGAAAGTTTGGTTTTTTTTATGGTTAGATAGATGGAATGATGGATGTTTGTTACTCAATTACGCCCTTTTACGTTTGGCACAGACATAGATTATATTCTGGAATAACACATAGCCTACTTTTTATCCCGGAAAATCAAAGTGTTCCCGAGATTTTAAAAACTAAATCCACGCGGCCGAAGTCGCGGGATCATCAGCTAGTGAAATTAAGGTTATGTATGGATAACAGACCCACGGCTTCAGTAACGGTTTATATCGAGAGGGCTTGTCGGCGAGTGTCAGGTCGAGACTAGAGTCTGGCATAATCTGACGGTCTAGTGCAAATAAGTAGAGTGACTTCCTACATTCGCCAGATTTTTTTGAAGCTGAAAATTTCTCAAAATATACGGCCGGCCTTAACGTGCTTCCTGTAGTAGAGTGAGATTTTTTAGCTGACAATTTCTAATAATGTTCACTCCGCCTCAACGTACGGTCGGGGACAGAAAATGTTTACCACTTTTCAAATTAGATTCTTCGTAACCCTGCGTTCAGTAAGGTCTATAATGCTATATCAAGGCATTTGTTACGTTATAAAAATTTCATGCATCAAAAAAAGTATTAATGACTTTTCTATACAAAAATTAGTAATAAAACTCATTTCCTAAATTCAAGTTTGACACATTAGCATCATTGCCCTTATAAAAGTGACAATTAATTATCAAAAATATTATATTTGTTATTTGAAATTTAAATATACAAAATAAATGGCAAGCTTAATCATAATTCTAATGGTGAAGTTCATATTGTGCATTGAATCATAATTATGCTGCTAGCATCCACAGTCAAAAACAGTCAAAAGGAGGATGAGCTACGGTGATGCGTGGTGTTTCTGCAGCATTTTACATCGATATTCTGCAGCAAAATTCCGACAGCCTAAGTTCAAGATAATGCGCCGAGCTACTATTCCATGGTTCAATCTGCACCGTGACAGTCATCTCGTTCAATAGCCCGCTCGATCTGCTGATTTGAAACTGAAAATTTATGGGGCTTAATGATTCAAAGCTGGGACTGTCAGAATCAAAGAAATCCTCAAACTCTTAGATTACATTGCACTGGGGTATGAGATGATATCACAGATGATATGAACTGACTTATCGCCTTGTCGCGTTTATGCGAGAGAGCCTACGTGTTGTCATAGGAGCGAATGGAAGCTAATTAAGCTAATTATTTATTTATACTAATATTGTTTAGTTTCTCAATAATAAAATTAAGAAATAAAGATTCTTTGAAATTTCATTAGATTATTACTTCCGTTTTCATATTTTGGTAACTCGTGTCCTGTGCTCGTGTCTATATGAGATAATATCTATTTATTAAAATTACTAGCTTTTGCCCGTGACTTCGTCCGCGTGAATTTAGGATTCTAAAATTTCCATGGGAACCTTCTATTTTTCCGGGATAAATGTCGCTATCCAAATCCTCAACTATATCCATGCAAAAAATCCTGTGGATCTATTGCTCCGTAGCTGTGTCATGGAAGGACAAACCAACAACGAACAAACAAACACTCACATTATTTTATAACATTAGTAAGGATTTTTTGTTCCAAAAAAGGTTTTCTACATCTAACCTATTTAGCAGTCACCTACTAAAGAGACCGCTAAAGGACTGTCTAAGCACCGCTACATGTTAAAAAGTCTATGATCTATGGCTAATCAAATCACATATCGACCTTCTGACACAGATATGTGCATGCAATTATGAATCTTAAGGTGGTAAACATTTTTTGTCCGCGACTGTACGTAGCCTTCTGTCTTATTATAAGTAGAATAAGATTTTTTTTTTTTTGCGGAATTTTGATAATATTCAGCCGGCCTTAACAAGCTCAGTTATCTGTCTTACAGCGTATACGAGAGCGGAGGGGACGGCGGGGGCGGCGGCGGCGGCGGCGGGGGCGGGCTGGCGTGCGGCGAGCTGCAGGTGCCGGGCGGCTCGCTGCCCGACCTCACCTCCGTGCACTTCCCCCCGCCCCACTACCTGCCGCACCGGACCTCGCCCGACTACCATCAACCCAGATACGTACGTGCATCCGTATTGTAGGTGTCGCATCAGCCCAGATACGTACATGCATCCGCGTTGTAGGTGTCGTAGCGGTTACGAGCTGCGGGTACCGACCTTCCCCCGACCGACTACTGCCTTACCAGAGGTCTTCCGACTACCATCAGCCCAGATACGTACGTGCATCCGTGTTGTAAAAACGTAGCGGGTACGAGCAGCGGGCGCCGACCTCACCTCCGTGAACTTCCCAGCGCCTCACTACCTTCAAGATGGGTCGAGTAACGATTTTCCTTCTCTTGAATATGTAATTCAAGCAAAAAAGTATGTAAGAAAGGCAAAGTGATCACGTCTGTCTGCAGAGTCCCACGTCACCGGGCGCGGTGTCCCCCGGGGGCGGCAGCGTGTCCCCCGCGACGGGGGGCCTGTCCCCCGCCTCCGGCTCGCCGGTGGGGGCCACGGTGCCGCTGGCGACGATACACCACGACCACACTCTCTACGACACACAAGTACGCTTAGATACCGCAGTGTCAGTAGTATACTTCTTGCAATTCACGAGTGCACTTTACTTGTGCTTGAATAAGTGTGAGCGAGCGCAATGCTCGTGCCTAACCGCTCCCACAGGCACGCACACTTACACAATGTGCATGTACACGACGCACATTGTGAAATTTTTCCCAAAATCGGACATCCCTTTTTTATGATACTAATCGAAACTTTAAGCTTTTTTTAATGCTAGAGTAGAACACCCAGAAGTTAATTCTGTTTAGAACCGGAGTTATAATTTTTTTTAAAAATTTTTATGGTTACCAGAAAAAAACTAAGAAATGCTGTAACTTTCTACGTAACGAAAGTTTTCAAGTTTCAATTATAGCATGCTATAAAATCAATTAAGTGCTATTTTAGGAAACATATAATTAATTTCTAAGTGAACAATAAAGGAAGATATGCTTTTTTAAAACTAATTTTGAAATTAATTTTTTTCTCATCTTGGTATAGATATTAGCATCTAATTTTCATATATTGTATTTATTAGTGTTATGTTAACCCGCCTGTATAATATCAGATACGTAACACTTAGGACCTCGGAGTTATTGAATTTTAAAAATTTCATTTTATGCAACTCAATAATAATCCCTGAAAAACATAACCCTCCGTTTTTACAGTCGGATAAAAATTCTTTCTTTCAGCCACTTTTTTAGAATTTTCTCTCGTACATTTGTAATTAAGATCTTTGTGACAACCCTAATATCATAGAAATTGTAAAATCTCATATCTCCAATGTCCTCATAGATTTCTGTGTGATTTTTTTTACTAGTAACAATACAGTTACGAGGTATGTTTTCAGATAGATATCTACTGCTAATCGTAAATGGTTTATGAGAAAAAAAATAAAATGTTAAAATCACAAAATTAAGAATAATTACTTTATTATTAATACTAAAATTATTTTGTTTAGCTTATAAAATGCCCTGTATATAATGCCACTTTGCCCTGTAAATAATTGCATAAATATCATATACAATTCTTTTATTTCGCCTTTTTCTGAAAATACAGAATTTTCTAAAAAAAAATATTACTCCGAGGTCCTAAGTGTTACGTATCTGATATTATACAGGCGGGTTAACATAACACTAATAAATACAATATATGAAAATTAGATGCTAATATCTATACCAAGATGAGAAAAAAATTAATTTCAAAATTAGTTTTAAAAAAGCATATCTTCCTTTATTGTTCACTTAGAAATTAATTATATGTTTCCTAAAATAGCACTTAATTGATTTTATAGCATGCTATAATTGAAACTTGAAAACTTTCGTTACGTAGAAAGTTACAGCATTTCTTAGTTTTTTTCTGGTAACCATAAAAAATTTTTTAAAAAATTATAACTCCGGTTCTAAACAGAATTAACTTCTGGGTGTTCTACTCTAGCATTAAAAAAAGCTTAAAGTTTCGATTAGTATCATAAAAAAGGGATGTCCGATTTTGGGAAAAATTTCACAATGTGCGACGTAATCACAACTAAAGTGCACGCGCGTTCGTGAATTACAAGAACTATAGTAGTAGTAGGATTCAGTATTAATTTAATAGTAGTAGGTTATTAGAATTAGATGTATTTACACTGAATTATATGTCAAAGAGCGTGCTATCCGCGGGAAGTCTCGCCTCTTACACAAAGCTTATACATAGTTTATGTCGCGCAGTTTGATGAAGTAGAGATTGTAAGTAAATGACAGAAGTAGTGGGTAGATGGGTACAGATAAAAAAAATATTTGAATATCGTTATCGAATGTCGCCTCCAAGGTATAACGTTATTTAAAAAATAATAACGTCCAAAATACAGATCTATATTCGATATTGCGTTTTTCTGTTTAAAAGTTCAATCCGGCGCTTGTTAATATTTTTTTGCCATAAGTACTAATTCGAAAATTCACTTAACTTGAAATTAGAAAAGTTGGCGTAGCTGACTGCCTTGTATCGTTCCAAACAAGCCCCAGGCCGTTACTTGCTATGCGTGCCTACTTTAGTATGAAAGCTACGGGTGGCGGCTTTGAATTGTGTAATTCAAAACAACCGCAAGAAATTTCACTTTCACATAATTTTTACAGCGCAATTTTAACATTACATTTGAAGCTAATAAAAATACTAAAAATAATAAAATATTTACACTTGGAAAGTTCAGAAATCACGCAAATAATTTTCGACAAAATAATAACAAAAGTTTAGTTTCACAGTCTTGTGTTTAGATTAGATGCTTTCAATGATGTATGGCAACAACATGGTCTTCCGTAATATCCCTCTTTCCTTTTAGATGTTTAACATTACCGTTGATCCAAAACAACATCCTACTTAGCATCCTTTGTTTCTTTTAAATGTGTAACATTTCTGCTGATCCAAACACACGGTATTTCGTACCATCCTTCTTTCCTTTTAGATATTTAAAATTTCCGTTTATCCAAATACGGCCTTCCATAGCATCCCTTTTTCCTTTTATACGTTTAACATTTCCGCTTATCCAAACACACGGTGTTCCGTAAAATCCCTCTTCCCTTTTAGATGTTTAATATTTTGGTTGATCCAAAACAAACTGTTATCCCTAACATCCTTCTGTCCTTTTAGGTGTTTAAAATTTCTGTTGATCACAACACGGTCTTCTACGGAATCCCTCTTTCCTTTTAGATGTTTAACATTTCCGTTGAACCACACACTATCTTCCCTAGCATCCTTCTTTCCTTTTAGGTGTTTAATATTTCCGTTGATCGAAACACACGGTCTTCTGTAGCATCCCTCTTTCCTTTTAGATGTTCAACATTTCTGTTGACCCACACACTGTCTTCCGTACAATCCCTCTTTCCTTTTAGATGTTCAACATTTCTGTTGACCCGCACACTGTCTTCCGTAGAATCCCTCTTTCCTTTTAGATGTTTAACATTTCCGTTTAACCACACAGTCTTCCGTAACATCGCTCTTTCCTTTTAGATGTTTAACATTTCCGTTGAACCACACACTGTCTTCCGTAGAATCCCTTTTTCCTTTTAGATGTTTAACATTTCCGTTGATCCACACACTATCCTCCGTAGCATACCTCTTTACTTTTAGATGTTTTAACATTTCCATTGATCCAAACCTCATCCTCTTACATAGCGCCCCTCTGTCCTTTTAGATGTTTAATATTTCCGTTTTTATATTTTGTTGTTTATTTGCTTCCAACACCAGTCATTTGTTTTTTGTTTATTTCAGAATCACTTATCTGTACCAAACACAAATAATTATCTCCATCATAATAAGGTTCGTTTTCTTTTATAACCTTCTTTTAATACTAATTATCTTCGATTAATTTTCCATCAAACTCAGCTTTTGTGCTTAAGATGCCATAACTTGCGTCAAAAAAGTAACCGTTAGCATTTTTTCGCTAACCATTTTTGCTCAGCAATAATTTATAATGTTTCCATATACCCATAGTAACATTTTTTACGAAAAATCTTAATTTGCTTCAAATTTGCATGTTTTTGTCATTAAAAATACCATTGATAACACTTACGGAAAAACTGCTTACTTTTATCTTGCATTAATATCTCTGTATAAAAAATTCACACCATAATATTCAACATTTTCTACAAAAACCTGCTTCTATGTATTATGATTCTTTTTTTCACATACCTATGGCACATGTGGTTAGGGAATCAATAATTTTAATCTTTATAATTTTAAAAGAGGGTGTTCATCTAATCTAGCTATTCATAGTCACTTTAATTTATCACGTACTAACTGATGCTCGCGACTTCGTCCGCGTAAATTTAGTTTTTAAAATCCCGCGGGAAATCTATGATTTTCTGGAATGAAAAGTAGACTATGTCGCTCTCCAGTTCCTCAACTATACCCATGCAAAAAATCAAGTCGATCCGTAGCTCTGTTGCAGGATTTATTATTGAAGGACAAACCAACAAACAAACACTTTCGCATTTATATATTAGTAAGGATAAGGATGGCCCAGAATGGGGGGCGATTTTTGGCGATGTTGTTAATTTTCTAAATGTGTAGTTTTTGAAGTTATAGTGTAGTTTTTATTTTAATTCACTTGACGTGGAATCAAATAGTATTTGTACTATACGTTTAGGGTTTAGGTTTCTTTTTTATATTTTTTGAAGAGTTTTAGCCTTTCTAACCTTGACTTATATTCTCCTCTCCCCTCCAAATAAGCGGAAAGTTCATGTTAGGAGTGCGTACGACAATAATTTTGGCAATTAGTTTTTTTAGCTTCATATTTAATAAGCATGCATTATCACTCATTAGTCATTACCATTCTGCTCATATAAAATTAACCAAATCCATTTTAAAAGTTGTTGTTTATTTACTTTTTTCACGGTTCTTATTGCATGTGAATTAACTGTTGTAAAGGTTTACTTATTAAGGAACGAGTTCGTAGCCAAATTTTTTTTATTACATAAGTATTTATTACAATAATGTTTAATGTGATATAGACTGCTTCTAACGATTTCTAACCATAGTTTTTTGCTAATTAGAGCGCAAAGCGAGCCTAATAATAGAGTATTATAGATATATAAAAGGTGACTGACTGAATAATCAACGCACAGCTCAAATCACTGGATGGATCGGGCTGAAATTTGACATACAGTTAGTTATTATGACGTAGGCATCCGTTAAGAAAGGATTTTTGAAAGTTCAACCCCTAAGAGAATAAAATGGTTAGAAAAAGCGAGGGGAGGGCCAAATGTAGTTATCCTGCAATATGGTGTAGTAAAGGTTAGGTATTTTGTCCGGTTACAGAATATGTCCTCGCTAGACCACGGCTGGATCACGTCGAGTCAGTACCAGTCACACTGTAGTCCACCCTCGCAATATTCATCCACGTCGAATATCAACGTACCTTCGCCGACGGTGAGTAGCGTACGTTACGGTACGTAATGTAGACAAGCTAATTAGCTTAACATGGACGTTGACATGACGTACAAACTTACCCTTCTTAGGGTTTACCCTGAGCTGTAATTATCATGGTCGATGTCGCGGCAAATCGCTCATTTGCGACAAGGGTGACATAACTCAAAATTCACCAATTTTAGTGTCGAAAATTTATACTTTTTGCTATAAAAACAACATTACGCTAAACACAAAAAAATAAGAGCGAGAGAGATTGTGACTTAATGCTCTGTCGCTTTGTTGGCTGCCGTGTTGTTTCGAGACCGCAGCATCCACAAAACATTACTCTCTAACGAGAGAATTCTCTCATCGTCGATTTTGAATTATGTCACTCTTGTCGCAAATGAGCGAAATGTCACTTTCAATTAGTACCACTATTGTACTTTTTCGAAGCTTCAGTAGCCCAATGGTTAAAGGTGCGGACTGAAAACTGAAAGGTCACAGGTTCGAACCCCACCCGTTGCACTATTGTCGCAAAAAAAAATCCTCCATCCGTCCGGATCTGTATTTAGTGCTTAAAAAATTGTCTTCCTATCAACTGAGACTCACTAACAATTGTAGATGGTGCACAGTCCAGGCAGTCCCGTAGAATCACCGCAGACTGACTACAGCAACCTGCACCAAGCCCTATTACAACCGTTCGAGCAAATCACAATGGTAAGCTAACTTTGTTCCTTTGCTCGGATACACCAATAGAGTAAGATGAAACCGGGTGCCAAAAGGAAACACATTTATTACCGCTCCGAATTTAAGCAAAACGCTCCGAATTTAAGCAAAACAGCTTCTTTTCATACTGAAGAAGTTTCACATTTATTACCGTTCTGGACGGAAGTTTAATAGCTTCTTTTTATAACAAAGAAGTTTCACATTTATTACCGTTCCGGACGGAAGTTTAATAGCTTCTTTTTATATCAAAGAAGTTTTACATTTATTACCGTTCCGGACGGCAGTTTAACAGCTTCTTTTTATATAAAAGAAGTTTCACATTTATTACAGTTATGGACGGAAGCATAACGGTTTCTTTTTTCTTACTGAAGAAGTTTCACTTTTAAAGGGAAACTTATGTCGAATTCTGTTTTTATTATCGGTATTTTTATAGCCATAAAAAGTAATCTAGGCCGAGAATTTTAAATTAATTTTTAAAACGCATAAGCTTGCATTTTACTGTATTAATACAAGACGTTCAGAAATGAAAATGATGAAAGAAAAATGAAAACATTTAGTATTGTGATGAAGCATTATTATTTATACACTAAAATCTGATAGCTATTAAATATGTATTGTTAACAATAAAAGTGAAAAAATATTTTGATGTGTCAAAATGAAATAATCATTATTAGAATAATTATTATAACCGTCCATTATATCAATCTCAAGTCCACATTAATTTTAATGCTATATAGGTACTTGTTTTTACTTAACTTTCTGTTGGCCCCATTCTGTGTCATTAAGATTGTCTGTGGCAGGTACCTGCAACGTCATTGTCACCTGTCATTCTTTTAAGTTGTCAAAAGATTAAGGTTCGAGAAAGAAATACGTTTTCCCGCCTAGTGTTAATAAACTCTTGTTAATAGGGTATTTTACTCCTACTAAGAAATAATCTAAAAATATATATATTAAACTAGTAGGGCGCGTGGGTGCGCGGTTCGCTAAAGCGAACCGCGGTTTTTCTGCCCACCAAGTAGATCTTTGGGTCTTGATTATCTTTTTAGAAATTTGTGTGGCCGCCATCTTGAATCCGGCATTTTGGATTTTTTTTCAGCTCCCTGCCAATTGGATGAGGTTTAGAGAAACTTTTGTTTGAACACGCCCCACCTATCTTCGATACCCTGGCCGTGCTCCTCACCCGTCTCCGAAATCCTCAATCATCAGCTCCCACCATATTTTCTTAAGAAAAACTTTTTGTCTTCTGTACGAAACCATCAGGAATTTGGAAAAGAAACCTATCAAAGTCTTGCATATATTTTGTATAGAAAAAAATATTCCGCCATCTTGAATTTTTTTCTATTCATCTAGTAGACTTTCGAGTCTTGATAATTTTTTTTTCAAAGGAATCACTCTTCCATCTTTTATAGTCTCCTAGATAGACACCGACGAAATTTGTATGGCCGCCATCTTGAATCCGCCATTTTGGTATTTTTTTCAGCTCACTGCCAGTTGGATGAAGTTTCGAGTGACTTTTGTTCGAACATTCCCTACCTATCTTCGATACCCTGGCCGTGCTCCTCACCAGTCTCCGAAATCCTCAACCATCAGCTCTCTCCATATTTTTTCTCCAAATGAATTTTTGTCCTCTATACGAAACCATCAGAAATTTTGAAAAAGAGCCGCATATAGTCTTGCATATATTTTGTATGGAAAAAAATAAATTCCGCCATTTTGAATTTTTTTTCTGTTCGTCAAGTGGACCTTCAACTCCTGATCATCTTTTGTCAAGAAACCACTCTTCCATCTCTTATACTCTCCGAGATAGACACAAACAAAATTTGTATGGCCGCCATCTTGAATCCGCCATTTTGGAGTTTTTTTTCGGCTTTTTGCTAATTGGATGAGGTTTCGAGTGACATTTGGTTGAACACCCCCCACCTATCTGCGATACCCTGGCCGGTGCTCTTCACCCGTCTCCGAAATCCTCAATCATCAGCTCTCTCCATATTTTTCCTCCGAATGAATTTTTGTCCTCTATACGAAACCATGGGTGAAAAAAATTTTTTCCATACAAAATTTTACAGGAGAGGTGATCAATGAGTGAGTGAGTGAATCAGCACGAGTAGCTATATATATAGTAATTAGATAGTTTAGGTAATTACAAATTGAGAAGTGTTAGTTTCAGTACACAAAATTCTAAAATAAATTTTATACTTTATTTCAAAGTTTTCACTTTTTTTTTATCTGCGCTACAAATATGCGAAACGGCACCCCTATAACAAACACTACGTCATAATGTCTGTAAATAAAGAATCTTTCATTTAGCACCTCGTCTGTGATAGGTACTTAAACTAAACCTACTCAGTGTTTACTGTCGAGATGACGTCATCTAGCGGTTATGTCAATTTACGCGCGAATATTTAAAATGAAAAATTTAAATAGATAAATTTTCTATTATAGTAGTAAATTATCACCTTAGGATCCAATTGAGACACTTTTCAAAAAAGAGTAAAATACCCTATTGTAAAACTGAACATTGAACCTATATTGTAGTGCAAAAAGAAATCTTTTGATCTCCACAAATCAACTATCGAAGTGTTCACTTTCCATTTATTTTATTTTATTATTATAAATGCAAGTACAATGTGCTTGGATACTCTATTTGTATGTCAATCATGTTGAAGTCATAAATCTTACCATTTCAATGCTTCAATGGATAAATAGCAAGGAGTTGTGAGTAAATTTAACTGTAACAAATAAACGTGGCTTTACCCCAATGGCCAAATTAGTTTAGTTGATATAATGAATAATGTGTTAAACAAACGAGAAAATATTGTATTATATATTATACAAAAATCTAGTGAATTTTGGCACTCGCTGCGAAATATCAGCGAACACATGAAATATATAGATATCAGCACTTAAGTATCGTAAAAAATGCACTGTTTAGTGAGATACAATGAAAAATACGTCATGTATTTTTAACATAAGAATCACATGTAGAATTAGGTAAATAAATCCAAAACACTTATAATATAATATCGATAAATATAAGTTTTGCCCTAAATATGTCATGCCCTATGTTTAATGTAAACTCGATTTATATACCTAGTTGATTAATAATATCTGTGCTATCAACCACTGTTTAAGGTTACTATTGGTCTTAGAAAATTTATTACAATTACCTGTTATTTTACTATTACAGTCAAAAGAGAAAGTTTCTATTGCACAAATCAAGAATTTTACGTTGATATTTTAGCAACTACTATATTGAATGATTCAGTAACTTAAAAAGTAAAAAGTCGATCATAATCAAAGATTAAAATATATACCTATATAATCGAGTGTCTTATATTAGGTACTCGTCTACATCATATTATTAAGGGTTTAAGAATGAAATCACCGTTTTGTATTATATTTATAAAAGAAAAATATATTTATTTAATCGAAGTAACTGATACTATGACAACAGTCCATATTTTGACAACAGTCAAGTAACCAATTAATTATTAGGAAAAGTCAGTTCTTTTAACGAATATACCTTTTTTCTCCAAGTGAATTCAGACATGATGTCCTAGAATTAATTAAACTACTCCATTGGGCCAACTGATGCAATCAGTATTAGGCGATCCCACAGAAACAGTAACAGCAGTTTAACGATAGTGTACCCTTACTACTCCGACAAATCTCTACCAAGAAACTAATTAATAAAGCGACAGGCACATAGTAACCTTTGGGGCAACCGATGCAATCATTTTTAGGCGATCCCACAAAAACAGTAACAGCCGTTTAAGCAACGATAGTGTAACCTTATTTGT
The DNA here is from genome assembly GCA_038048805.1 of Hipparchia sbordonii. Lineage (NCBI taxonomy): Eukaryota > Metazoa > Arthropoda > Insecta > Lepidoptera > Nymphalidae > Hipparchia > Hipparchia sbordonii. The sequence goes on from CM076113.1 coordinate 6,185,636, forward strand.
GGGACAAATCAAGAAACTGATTAATAAAACGTCAGGTAAATAGTAACCTTTGGGGAAATTAATGCAATCATTTTTAGGCGATCCCACAGAATCAGTAACAGCAATTTAAGCAACGATAGTGTAACCTTACTACTCCGACAAATCAAGAAACTGATTAATAAAACGTCAGGTAAATAGTAACCTTTGGGGAAATTAATGCAATCATTTTTGGGTGATCCCACAAAAACAGTAAAAGTCCTTAAGCATCGATAGTGTAAACTTATTTGTCGGACAAATCAAAAAACTGATTAATAAAACGTCAGGTAAATAGTAAAATTTGGGGCGACTAATGCAATCATTTTTAGGTGATCCCACAAAAACAGTAACAGCCGTTTAAGCCACGATAGTGTAATCTTACTACTCCGAATAATCAAGAAACTGATTAATAAAGCGTCAGGCAAATAGTAACCTTATCGCGTGGTTGTGTGTGCCTACGCATATGTGTGTAACGTTGGTGGATGTTGGCTAAGGATTGGGCGCAGCTGGTGCAGAGTCTCGTGGAGTCGGGCTGGACCGCGCACGTTGAGGTCGCGGAGAACGTACGGCACCACATACCATACTGTTTCCATATACGTGTATATACAGTTTGGTAGACGCACTTCTGATCGAGAGCGACAACCCTCACTACCCGTCGGTCATGAAAACAACGCTATGAGCGAACTCTCTCTCTGCGCTGCAAGTCTCAAAAACAAATCGACTGTTCCGTAGAACGAGGTCTCATCTGCTAAATTCACAACTTGAAATTTGAGCCTTAAAAGTCACATCTGCAAGGCTCAAATCTCAAGTTATTAAATTTCTTCTTCTTTTCATTCTTCAAATATAGTTTTTTTATTCAAATAAACTTTTAGAAAGTGCTTTCGTATCGTCAAGTGAATCTACTACTAGTTCGAAATGCTTATACAATATACGTATGAATGAATGAAGCTTTTATCAAACTTCAAAAACTCAAAACGAAGCTTGTATGAAGAACAAAATAAAGAACATTTGACGTACTTTTTGTAGTGCGGTCTATAATTTAAAACTGTTATCAAACTTAAAACTAACGGAGGACGTGAATTCTACTTATTTTTGGAAAACTCTATACATGTTTAATAATCACAAAGAAATAATTTATTTTTGACATAGGCCTTTGACAATGGGTATGTAACCCATTTCGTTAATCCTTTGGCCACCAAAAAGTGCTGCAAATTGTAGCAAAGTTTTGTGACCTTAAAATATGAACGCGATACATTTTGACTCTTGCAGCATAAAGCGACTTCGCTTTAAGCGTTGATTTCGTGGCTTAGGGCTAGGGTCTGCGGCGATTTCCGCTGCGAAATAGAGATAGCGAAAGCTAGCTAGCTGTTCTAACGTAGACATTTTATCTCTTTCCCACCCACTTTTGCCGCTGTATAATCAAACGCCAGACATATCTTCGTTTTCACTGTCGATAAAGTTACGCGAAGAAGATTGTGATATTGGCCTGAGCGGCTCGAAAGGCAGCTAGCTATGCTTGTCGTACAACGGATACTTAAATAAAAATTAAATCCAAATTTCGTATCTACTCTTTCGCGGCGGAGGACAAGGCCTAAAGGCTCAAACAATCACAACGCGTTGCGGCAGCATTGCGGTTGGATCATTGCCGCGTGTAAAAAAATAAAGGAATATGCGTGTGTTTTTTTTTTAAAACTTTGTTTCCGAAATCTTTATCGACGGGAAATCTTATCTCATTTTTTTATTTAAACACGTTATAATTATTTATCACATTATTTAAATTTAATAAAGTCCTAAGTTACGTGCGGGCTAATTAATATTTCAAAACGTACACAAAATTGGTTTGCACCTAATATGTACTTTTAAATGATTGAATAAACAATAAATAATTAAAAAGTTTAAAAACATACATGCATATAACCTATTCATAATACAAGGCACTCTATGAAGAGCGGCAGTTTGAACGAGTTTGTATTACAACTTTTATGAGCCGCGTTGAACATGTTGCGGTCGTGTGTTGTGACTGTTCAAGCTTTAGGCCAGGGACAAAATATAACGGAGAAACGCACGCATAAGTTCTCTAAGGTATTCGGCGCGTCCCAACCTAACCACATGACGCTTAAACCCGTTAACCCTTCACTGACGACTGACCTCTGCGCGCCGTAGAACGCAAAAGTGTCAAACTTATTTTGCGCATCGTGTGTAACTGTTGCTATGTTTTTAATTACACGGATGCGCCACGAATTGTCTTAAAAAATAGACTGTAGATCAGTCAATTCCGTCAATCAAGATTGGTGAATGACTGAGCAGAATAAAAACATTTTTTTTTAAGTTCCAAAAAATGGTCTTGCACATCAATCATCGCATTGTACGGTAGACTATCCGTTATTATTATCAGTAAAGCTGAGTCTAATGGACGCCCAAAATTTTAATATTATGTTAAATTGCAGCTGAATTTTGCCCGCGTTTCTGAAGTTAGGTTTGTCCCTGGTCTTAAATAAATAAAGGCGGAAACACGCGATCCAACCCTATTTATTATTCGCGTGCTAAGTCAAATTAAATTGTATTATTTTTTGCTATAATCACACTAATATTATTAAGTCCAAAGTTTGTGTGTGTATGAATGTTTGTTACTCCTTCACGCCACAACGAATGAACCGATTTCGCTGAAGTTTGGAATGGAGATAGCTCATATCCAGGATTAACAAGTAGGTTAAATTTTATCCCGGAAAACTAAAGAGTTCTCGCGGGAATTAAAAAACCTTAATCCACACGGACGAAGTCGCGGCATCATCTAATATTTCGTCGTCGGGTATTTAATAATAAATAATTCATATCATCATGCACGCTAGAGATTTGGCAAAAATTTTTTATCTTTCAAATGTTTTATTTTTAAATAAATTAAAAAAAAATATGATATATGTACTATGTACTATACGCGTACATACATATATTATACATTTGTACTGTACGCGTATTTATACTATAGCAGTATCGAGTTAACTTGATGATGACCTGTATTAATTGATTGACTCTGTCTGTCTGCCTTAAGAGAAGAGAATCACATAAAACAACGTTTTGTGTCGTACGCCTATGTTTCCGCCTTAAATTAGTCAAGTTTTATTTTTATATATATACCCAGAATTTTACCCCTTCTTTATGTATACAGAATATATAAAACATAAAACGCTTTTGTCGTTCGCAATCAGACGATCCGAAGACATAGAACGTCGCACATTTTTTTTATTAGTTCTCATATTCGTCAGCGCACATTTACCTCGTTGCAAGTACATAAAAGGAAATGAAAGATTTTTTTTTTTTTCAAATTAATATCGATAGCATTTCGTTTTACGTACTGCTTAAAATAGTACTATAGTATAGTTCCGATATTGCGATAGAGAATATATGTTTTACAGGTAGATACATATTTTTAAAATCTTAAACGATATATTTATCGGCGCTATTTATTCGACATCTACCTATCTATGGTACTATTTAAGCTTTGGGAGTTTAGGTTTCTATATAATATTTAGTTCGTAATTTAAAAAAAATGTAAGCGTAATTTTTTCTAGCATGTTTCACATTACTCGTACTTTAGTTGCTTTTAGGTATACTTAACGTCTTTTATTTTTACTTAAAAATACAGTGAAAACGATATTTTAATTTAATGAAAAGCACAGGCATGGCTTGGAGTTTAGGTTGTTTTAAAAGCATATAGCGCATGGTACATTTTGTTATTCAGAAAATAACTTTTCTTTGTCAATGGTATATAAGAATATTGGGACTAATTCGCTTGTACACTGTGAAAACAACAAAATAGGTCTAAAAATAGTGCCATCATTTTTGGAACGTGTCCTGAAAAAAAGAATAACAATATGTACTTTTAAGCTTATCTAGAAAGTTTTAGAGTCTGTGTACAAATGATTTAGTAAGATGGTTACTTTTTTTTTAAATAATTTTAATTCACTATACTTACTTACTTTGTAAAAGTTGCTTAAGTTTTTCTATATTCAGATTTTAGTTAATGTTTCGTCTCGTGGTATTTCCAGGTTTTAGCATATTTTGGATACCTTGGTGCCCATGTGATTCAAGTGACGTTTTGGTCATCAAGTTACGTTCATTTTCCCTCTCTTGGGGTCGTTATATCGATCGTTATGTATTGTAGGTTTTTGTAGAACATACCATTCTAACTGCATTAACACAACTAGTAAAAACTTCAATTTTTTTAATTTATTTATTTACATAACGTTTACAAAAACTACTTATACTTATAGCATCAGAAAAACTAACCTGGATTTTTTATATATGTTAACAAAGAGTTAAATCTAGGCAGAACATTAATGCCAGTTGAACATGTTGTATATAAATTATCATATATAACTTTCTTGTGTGCATGATATTTATATGAAGAGTTAGATGTACTCGTACGTTAATATCTGGATACTTATAATAAGGTTACTTGAATCACTTGTGCACAAAGGTATCAATTTTTTTATATCATTATCTTAGCTTTATTTTTGGTCGTGCTAGTTGAATGAGAGCTGTATCGTTTAACGTGTGTTTGTTTGTCAGCTGGACCCCCCTACGTCGAACTACAATACGACGTATATGAACCACAGTTCGCCGCATTCGCAGCAGACAACGAACTCAACGCACACATACTCTCAGGTAAGCTGCTTTTTTTTTTTTTAGAATAGAATAGAATAGAAATATTTTTTATTCAAATAAACTTTTACAAATACTTTTGAATCGTCAATGAATCTACCACTGCACAGTGGTCTGGCGCTCTAACAAACGCGGTCATAAGTCCGTTTATCACTAAAATGTTTATTAAATCGTTATAAAAGTCCTTATTTTGATAAAAATAATAATATAATGTATGAACAGACCAGTTACTTTAACAAAATATGTATTATTTATATTAAAAATCCTAAATTCTAAATAAAAAAGAAAAATTTACTTGACACAGTTAAATAAAACATTCTATATATATTCTAAAACATTATATATATCTGTCAAAATGTTTTTTATAATTTATAACTTATTTATTTACATATTATAATGACTTAGGTACATTAGATATTGAAAAAAAAAATACAATATTGAAGTAAAATAAAAATAAAATATAACACAAGACATGAACTAAAAATAATTAAAAAAAATATATAGTCTTGATAAGACATGAACTAATAAAAATTTACATCTTTAAATCTAATCTTCTCCATTGACTCCGTTTGTTACAATCACTAAAATCCTTTCTGGGTCTTCCAATATTCGAACTCCCTTCTTGTAGCACTTTCTCTATGGACGAGGACGCGCTGGGGGTGGCACTCCTCGGCAAATCAACAGTTTCAACAATTGCCAACCATTCAGCATGCGTTTGCACTACATGTTCCTTGCATTTGTTAGCTATTTTCCAATATTCCATTAACTTCTTATTAATGTACTTCACACGGCTATGGAGATTTTTAATATCAACATTTTCTGAAACCGGCACCATTTCCAGTAAGTTTTCCAACATATGATTTGCCCTTTCATTCTGAGAACCACTAATTGTGAGCCAAATCTCCATAAAATCCATCTGTAAAGAAGTTAACTGGCAAAAAGTACCTTAAATCAATTAAACAAATATTTTTCATTTCCTTGCTCTTCGCGTTTTAATATTATTTAAAAAACAACGGGCAAAAACGGGCAGACAAATGATATTGTTCTTTAAACTACACTACTTTAGCTGTGTAACCTTATGAAAATCATTCGGGGCTGACCGGGGTAACATAGTCAAATCTCTAAGTGAAAATAAGAATTGCTAAAATAATAACTCAAAAAACACGCATGGCTTTACACCTAAATTTACCCGAATCTAAGGTCTTCATATTAGCAAAAATAGAAAAACACAATAGTACATACCCTTATCAGTTAATTTCATAATGTTTTATTAGGTAAACAATCATCAATTCCGAGATATTTCTAAAAAACAAAATCACTTTCAAAACGCGTTAAGTAGCTAATTTACTGGTTGCGCAAGAAGTGTTCACTTCGTAGGTCGAAAAATTAATGATAACGTTAACTTATGCGTTATCTATTTATAGTTTTGTATTGTTTGGGAACTAGAGAGTGATTAAACAAGCAGAAATTGTAAATAGGTTGTGATCAATATTTCGGACTTATGACCGCTCCCAGACGTCTGTGCACTGGTTCGGAATGCCGTTCCTGCCGAGAAAAGCCAGCAATAAACTCGACGGTTGCTCTTTAAAAAAAAAAAATTACAATAGATAACAAAATGTGCTGTGTATACAGTGTTTCCACAATAAAGCTTCAAAAATGCAAAACAATCCAATGCATGTTAAGACAGGCAGGCAAAAGCAGACCCATTCCCGTTGGTGGCATCCGTTCACGAGCATGACGCATGATCCAGCCATTGCTCATTTTATATGAATAGCGGGCAAATGAGTTGGCGGGTCACCTGATGTAAAGTGATTACCGCCGCCCATGAACACTTGTAGTACCAGAGGCACCATCAATGCGTTGCTGGCTTTTCAGGAACTTATTGGTTCGCCCCTTGAATAACCCCCATATTGTAATTAAGTGGGAACACAGTCGAAGGGAGATGATTCCACAATTTGGTAGTATGTGGAAAAAAGATCTGGAGCAACGGATTCCTTTTGAACTACTACTCTTAATATAAAATTGCACAAAGGTATTGTTGGTTGTATACGCGTTCCCTCCGTAGGTCAAGCCTCGTCAAGAGAATAACTATAGAATAGAAAAGAAAAGTGTTTTATTCAAATAAAGTTTTACAAAGTGCTTCTGAATCGAATTATAAAATTGTAGGTTTTCATTCGTATTTTACAAAGCAAAATAAAAATACGCTTTTTTGACATACGTATGGTATTCATTCTACAGCGACGATGTACAACGCGCCACAAGTCGACGAGGACGTAGAATGCGGGCGTGTGTGTTTTCATGTGCTCTTCTTTTTTTAGGCTTATCACAGTAATGTGTCGTTGCAGTCGTCGCACGGCCACAACGTGCACGGCGCGCACGCGCACATGGCGTACGGCGCGCACGGGCACGGGGAGCACGCGCAGGGGCAGCCGGCGCCCGAGCCGCGGCGGGCGCGCGACCCCGTGGCGGGCGGCGGCGCCTACTCCGCGCTGCAGCCGCTCGCCTCGCCCTCGCAGCCCGCCACGCCCGCCACCCCCGCCTCCATACCCGACATCATACTGACAGGTGAGGCAAAACCCTATTCGAAAGGAGATTAATCGCCAGATTAAAAAGATAGTCGTTGATCTAGCGGTTAGTATGTTCGATTGCGGATGACGAAGTCCCGAGTTGGATTGTAAAAAAAAATGTGCTAGGGTTTTTTGATAAAAAAAAAAGACGTGCGGTACTCGGGGACTGCCGCGGTATAGCGTTTTTTATCAACGCCATCTAGCGGTGAGAGGAGTCCCGTGTCAGGTTATTTTCGGTTGATTAGATTCGGTCTCCACGCTCAAGGCCCGCGATAGAAGCTTTGCAATAGCTTAAAAATCTCATTACCACCCCGAAGTTAGAAAGTAAGCGGTGTAAAACCGCTGCGCTTGGAAGAGCATGTAAAGCCGTCGGTCCAGCGCCTGATCTCTCTTCGGTCGTGTCAGACTTCCATTCTAGTGGACTAAGTAAAAGAATAGAGAGTGCACCTGTGTTGTGTACACAGTTGTGCACTATAATATCTCCCGCGCAAATGAGGCTAATCTGTGTAGAGAGAGCGCCGATTGGGTGATTACTGACTCAGACGACAAAGCGAGTGAAGCGTCAATGGACAATCTGTTCGAGTTCAGACCCAACTCGGATTACTAGCAACCAACAGTACGACTTTTTTTTTTTTAATTTATTGATCAAGATCTATAAATTAATTATTTTATATGCCATCCTCCAGGAAACTTTGCGTTTATGTTGAGGATGTTATTCAAAATTTATTTATTTCATATAGGCTAACTTGTAGCTCTTATGACATGTCACAAATCTACCACCGGTTCGGAATGCAGATTCTACTGAGAAGAGCCGGCAAGAAACTCAGCAGTTGCTCTTTTCAAAAAAAAAATTTTTTTACAAAGCTATGCTATGTATACAGTGCTTCCACAATAAAGCCTCAAAAATGCAAAAATGCTTACGTAGGTACACCAATCCAACGCATGTCAAGACGGGCAGTCAAAGCAGACCCATTCCCGTTGGTGGCACCCGTTCACGAGCATGACGCATGATCCAGCCATTGCTTCGCTCAACCATATTTGAGGGAACGTAACAACCCGCATCACACGACACCACCACAGAAATGTTTATGTTGACTTATTATTGTACAAATTAGAAAAAAAAAATTGAGAGGAGGCCTGTGCCCAGTATTGGACTGGCGACGGGTTCGCGGGCTCAGATAAATAAATGAAATAGTACATTATTGCAAAGGCAGGGAAGTAGGCAATTGCAGGTCGAGTATGAGTTTGAAGGCCGAGCCGTAGGCGAGGACTTCACTAAATACGAGACAGGCAATTGCCATTTCCCGCCGAGGCATATATAGTGCTTTTCTCAAAAGAATGCAGGGAAATAAAACACTTTTTATATTATACATCCAAATCCATCCGCCATTTTGGTTTAAATCTGGTGGAGTAGATACAATCAATCTCCATTTCACTCTCTGAACCGTTGGAACTCATTTTAATTATTATTAAATTTATATTTATTAAGTAGGTATGTAAATAACAAATCAAGACGAATTTTCAGCTTTACCGCCAATTTTTTTTTTTTATTATCTGTGCCGACAGGCAAACGCATTTATGGCTATACAGCCACGTAAACGCAATTTGTACTAAGCAAAGAGACTATGGTATGCCAAGAATGACAAAAGAGATCCGATCAAGGAGTATTTAGTAACCCCAGCACGCCATTTCATACTGTTGTATGAAACGGCATTACATTACAAAGCTCCTGCAATATTTAAAAAAAAAACGCTCCGCGAAACAACTGTTTCGCGGAGCGTTGTAATGTTCCAAATTCAAAAAACGCTCTTGCAATGGATTTGATTTTCTTTGTCCGACAATTCGATACTTCGCGTGTTCTTTTTTCGAAAATAATGACAATATTTCCATGCATGTTTGAGAAATAGTACATTGTTACCTTAGGGATGAAAGTAATTAGTCCCGAGACGGGGTTTGGCGCCCGAGCGTAGCGAGGGGGCCTATAGTTCGAGGGACTAAATAAGTCTTTATCCCGAGGTAAACACTGTGCTTTTCATTACGAATATAAGGAAAGTCAAAATAAAAATAGAAATTAGCGTAGAGAGAGAAGACATAGAGCCAGTGACGATTTCTTTCTCACTCACACTAAAAAGAGAGCAGAAATAAAGTTATTAATGTGATAAACAGAGACGCAGCTACCCAATTTTTTGTCCCTCATCGTGTAACCAGTTTTTTTCAAGGTCGACACACTTTTGTGCGAAACAAACTGACAGTTAATAAGAAAATTTAGTATCTATGTGTGTTGCCAGCTTTAGGTACCTATACAATGTCCCGATTTTCCCTATCCTACTTATATTATAAATGTGAAAGTTTGAATGTATGTAGGGCCATCCATACATACATCCAAATTTCAGCCATATCGGTTTAGTGTGGCGTGATTGAGTAACAAACATATGGATGTTTGTTACTCAATACGCCACACTAAACCGATATGGCTGAAATTTGGCACGGAGATAGGTTTTTTTTAGTAATGTCCTCTGACATACCGTAACGGCGGGTTACTTTGGCTACTTTTTCAATTTTTTTTTTAATTTTTGTTGAAACAAAATAAAGTCGTGATGGAAGAAATGAATATTATGAGAAAAGAAAAGAAAGATGATGGATACTAGAATATAATATATGTCGGCGATGATTAAAGTGTATTCAGTTAGATAGTGTCGGTTACTGTTCTGAATCATCCTGAAGTTTCTTTCGAATGTCCAACAACCAGTCGAGAACTGTTGGCAATCTTAAGAATTATTTTATTTACAAAGTTCTTAATTTTTAAAGCCATTTTTAAATAGCTAGAGGCAGACTTTTAATGTTTTTTTTAAATAATTATTAACTTAAACTATGAAGAGTTGCAGTTTTATACGACTGCCTGAAAAAAGGAATATACTGTTAATTTCATTAATGATGATTTTGATGACTAAATATACAATTTTTGTTGCTTTTAATTCAATAGCATTACTCGATCGAAGGAAAATTTTAACTGTTCATTACAAATTATTTTGTGTAACATTCTTACTAGTAACGAAAAAAAATTTTCCTTTGTGTTACATACATCTTTTTTCAAAGTGACTCACATATGCCAAAATATCTATTCGGCATTTCAATATTTTTTTTAAGGATCAAATAATTATCTAGTGAATTGGTCCTATGAAAGTACATTAAAAAACTTTAGTATAAAAAAAAATATTTTTAAAAAACCGACTTACGTGTACAAACTAAAATTATTTTATACTTTTAAGTGGTGGTTGAAGTTAATATTGTGTGCAATAAAGAATAATAAATTCTTTATTGCACACAATATTAAGATATATGTAAAAAATAGAAGCTTACCCTAATAGGTATGTCTCTCCCAGACAACCTTATATGTGTAGGTATGTTATTTAAAAAATAAAACAGTTCAGCATCTGTTTTGTCGTTTTATTTAAAAATCCTGGGAAGAATTTTCCATCTAATTTGGGGTACTAGGGGAGTGCAGTTATTGTGGCAACATTAAACTCGAACTTGTCATGTGACGTCATCGTTACGTCATGTTATCTCTATTTCAGTCGCGGTTACACAGTACCTTGGTCTATTGCCTTCTCTGTCTACGGAAATTAGCTAATTTAGCTTTTTAATAGTCAAGTATTGTCTATGATTGTCTATGAATGTCTATGAATCAGTTGTCTTTACTTTATGAATAAAGTCTATCTTTCTTCTTGTCTATGGATGCACTCGGGTATGTCGTGTTTCATTTGAATTCCAATAAAAATGTGACAACTAGTTTTTTTTAATTATTTGACAGCTGTCAGTTGAAAACGATTCTCCCTAGGGCTGAAAAGTATTACTTTCAACCCGCTTCTCAGGCAACTTCAGACGTACTTTCCGTGTATGAGTAATGAAATAGTACATTGTTACCTTAGGGATGAAAGTAACTTATTTAGTCCCGAGACGGGGTTTGGCGCCCGAGCGTAGCGAGGGGGCCTATAGTTCGAGGGACTAAATAAGTCTTTATCCCGAGGTAAACACTGTGCTTTTCATTACGAATATAAGGAAAGTCAAAATAAAAATTAATAGTCAAGTATTGTCTATGATTGTCTATGTATGTCTATGAATCAGTTGTCTTTACTTTATGAATAAAGTCTATCTTTCTTCTTGTCTATGGATGCACTCGGGTATGTCGTGTTTCATTTGAATTCCAATAAAAATGTGACAACTAGTTTTTTTTAATTATTTGACAGCTGTCAGTTGAAAACGATTCTCCCTAGGGCTGAAAAGTATTACTTTCAACCCGCTTCTCAGGCAACTTCAGACCTACTTTCCGTGTATGAGTAATGAAAAGGGAATTTGTTTGCAGACTATTCGGGTGAACTGGATCCGGGGATATTCGGCGGCGAGGAGGCGCAACTCCGTGCGGGACTGGACCTCGACGACCTCACGCTGCTGGAGGAGCCCAGCGCGCTGCTGCCCGACTCCTCGGTGGAGCACGAGTTCCGCCTCGACCGGCTCGACGGCTTGTAGTAGTGCGCCCGGCCCTCCGTCGCCCCTCCCGACCTATGCAGCCCTGGTACATCGCCGAGAGAGGCCTGACGTAGGGAAGCGAGGTGAGCGCGACGACTCCCTATACTTCATGACAATTTCTATCGTCTCAAGTCTGAGTTAGTGAATATTGGACTCGGTGTAGCCGTCGTTTAGTTAGCGAGGAACAGTGGCAGTGAGTTAGACCAGAGCTACGTGTCGGCCGAGTTGGGTACGGTCGTGTAGCTCCGAACGTTGACGCGAGGCAAACTCCGGTGGAGCTGTCCCTACAAGTTCATTCGGTCATCCCCTCGAATCAATAATGTACTAGATACGTCATCGGTCATCAGTACAGTGTCTGAAAAATAAGTTCTAAAAATTTTGAAATTAGTTGTAGTCTTAGTCTCAAACTATTGTCTCAAAAAAAACATTAATGTTGGTTTTCCTTTTAATCTTATTTGTTCTTGTGTATAAAATATGATGAAAATCATACATAGGCACTCACCCTGTTCTCGTAATTGAGAACTTATTTTCACAGACGCTTTTTCCAATCAGTTCCTCTATGAATCGATAATTTAGTTATGTGGGCAAAGTTGATGGCACTAGAGGGCGACGAAGATTGCCCATACGATGTACCGACCAAATTACGTCCTCTGTTGGCGGTCCATTGAACCACTGTATAGATAGTTCAACTCATCTTGGCGCGCGGCGTTATGTGTGTGTGTGCTTGTAAACATGCAGTTTTAATTTGTGTGGCAATGACGCGGCGGCCGCCTATTCGTCCTTCTGTCACGCACACACAGTTACTGTCTATACACAGGCTAACGCACACATGGTGCCGCGCGCCAAGATGAGTTGAACTATCTATACCAGGGTATCAGCCAGCAGGGAGAAGTTGCGAATCACATCTGCCGCTAAAGACTCGATGACCACGACTGCTCTACGTAGAGTTACGAACATATCTAGTACATTATTGATGGAAGGTCACCCCGACGCCACGCCGCGGCAGTGGTTCAGTGGAAGCAGCAGAGTTGTGGCGACGGCGACGGCGACGCGACTCGTCACACATTCCCGCGTATGATCGGGTGCCGCACGGGCACGATGTGAACGGTTACCAGTTGAACTGTAACGTTTTATGAGTGCAAGTGTTCATTGTGGTTTTAAATGTCTTACTCATGTGTTTTTAATTCGGAGGGAGGGCTGTACCACGTGAGTAAATAAACGAACAGAGGCAAAGTCGCAAAAAAGCCGCGTACAATATGTTACCTATTTTGGGTACGGTTGTCATGAGATAAGTGACGCAAAATATTCTATTTATTTTATTTTACTATATTACAATAGAATATTTTTTGTTCAAATTCTTACGCACGCTGAAATTTTACACGCAAGCACGATAATTTCCAGTCAGTAGTACGTACTATGGAAAAATAGAGTTTATTTAAAACTTTAAATAAGCAAAAATATAAGTATATTTTAAGTAAAATCATTTTAAAAAAAATTGAAGACGAGGAGCTAAAATAAATACAACGCTCATCAAACAGACACTGAGCTTGTTAATCGGTGTTGCCTACTCGCAGCGCATAATATTGTAGTAGGCAGCGTGCCAACAAGGTTATTTGAAACTTTGCGTCTGTTCGGTTATTTAATCATGTGATAGTACGATGTAGACTTAGATTTTCTAAATGGTGGTCGATCGATTCGTCGGCGATTCGTGTACAGATTGATTAAATTTTTTTCATAAGTAATCTATTTTGTGAATAGTACTCGAATATCATTGGTGGATTTATTTTGGATTCTATTCAGAGAATTTCGTGATTCAACGGCTCCGGCCGTCGGTCCTGTAAATAAAAACTCGAAAGTGTTCACTTTATAAAGTTGCATTTAAATCGCTAACGTTGCATGCTAGTTTAAAAAGCGAACGTGTCGTTTAAACAATCGTTGACGCGATTAAATTTTTCTATAAAATTTTTAATAATATATCTCTCTCGACTTTTTTTATATTCACTATCGTCTCTCAGCGATTGCTCAAGCGTTGACTGAAACTTTATCCGAATAATTCTTATCCTAGATAGTTCCAAGATTTACCACATTTTTTTAATATTAAAAATTCGTCAGCACAAGCTTGCAGACCTAAAAGTTGGTTTACATTGATCCAGTGACTGTCGACAGTCACTGTCGCCAGCGATCATTGTTACTGAATCGTGTCGTGTACTCGTGACACATGTATTCAATTCATCGCTGTCGACTGTCAAACTGGAACCGCTTTGGCAGGCGATAACGACGCGACAGCAATTTCGTTAAAATATACAAGTCCTACATAGTGGTGGCCTCGTCAGCGACATATTTATTTATATCTTCCGTTTATTTATAACGTACTAAGGGCCTATTTTTAACATCGCCAAGGCCTTAAAAAGCCTTCTCAAAGTGTAGGCATTGTTAAAATTTGTTATTGAAAAGCAGCAATGCATACACACGACCTGTAGTGTCGCCGTCGCGTCGCATTCGCCTCGCCAGTGCGGCCTTGGCCTCACTGGATCAAAGAGAACCCGCCATTACTTGGCATGTGAAATATCCGTGTTCCCATTTTATATGTATTCGAATTAAATATCCTTGTAAATAAAGAGTTGTTAATTAAAAATTTACTAAGCTTTTGTCGCAAAACATATCTGTATGTTCGAGCGCGTGGTTGCGATGCTGCGAATGGTCAATTTATTTCGGTGACGTCACACTTTGTTATATTTGACATTTAAAAAAAATCTGTTAATTCTCTATTGATGTTGACGAATATTTGCATTTGCACAGTAGTAGGACTACATCTGAAGTTAAACTTTATAGCGTATAAGTTTCGAAATATTTAGTTTAAGAGCAGTGTATCTCTAGTGCACTCCATACAAATGAAGCTTGATTCTTATTTGAATATTACTCAATTAGTACTAATGAAATTTTGTAGATACGCTCTCGTAATTGATGATAAAGGACCTCTGTGTTTCTTGTGTGTTAAGTGAAGTCAAATGTAGCTAACCATTCTACCGCTTAAGCAAGCCGCCAAGCGATTTAACATTCCGGAACGATGGCTTGCAGAAACCGATTAGTGGTATGCGTTAAATAAAACTGCCACTTACCATCTGATGAGATCACTAAAACGTCACTTACCATCTGATGAGATCACAGTTAGGGGCTATATTGTCATGAATAAATTAAAATAAAATTATTCAAGGCACTTTCTTCGACGCGATTTGGTCTATCTTTGTATATGAGAAATCTCCGTACAAAATCTAAAATTATTAAGTTTTAAAGTTATTATTACCACAGAAATCTGACAAACCTGATACATAATATTATATTATCAGGGTCTATAGCGTGTGCACATTTCATTGGCTATTGTTATTGGTCAAACTTCGTTTGTATGAGGTGCCCGGGATCGCTCGAGGGTGACTTCTCTTATAGGTTCTTTGTGCTCGCATCGTGCATAAGCACGGCAAGTTTTTTCTTCTGTAACATTTGTACAAATTATTATTATTATCTATAAAATATCGCGAGTACCTTAAGAGCCAGTGTATCTTTTGCATCCCTCTCTCTCGCACATTCTAATATTTTCAATTATTGTAAAAGTCTCTTTATGTTTTTGACCAAAGTGGTTCATTACTATACTTGGCTATAAAATTTCGGATTTCTAATGTCTTATGCCTAGTTTATATTTGGACGCACATATACAATAACGTTTCAACTCACAAAACTTTATCAAATTAAATACATACATAATGTATAGGAATAAAAACTTTTCAATTGATAAGTGGTGTGGGTTGACATTTTATTGCATATGTCCATTTAAAAAAATGGCGAAAAATTAGTAAATTTTGCCGCCATTTTTCTCTATCAAAACCTAGGTATGTGATAAAAAAAATATGTCTACAATATCCGTAATTTTTTGTCAAATATAGTATGAACCACTTAGGTCAAATGTTTACTGAGATTTGTACAATAATTTAAAAATATTAGAATGTGCGAGAGAGAGGGAATAAACGTAAACTGGCTCTTAACGACCGAGTAGGAACGTGTTTTTTTTTTCTTTTGTTAATGCTCATTTTATTATGTTTTAAGAGTCTAGTCATCAAGTTATATGAGTTTCAAATGAAATAGAACCTGTTTTGTGCCTTTCGAAAATGTTCATTTATATGTACAGATTTTATTTGTCTTTCAGGACAATGTTGATGTAAGGCTGATGTTTACTTTTAAATATGGAGAAAATTAAAATTATTTTTTTCTTTTTCAATTTCAGTTAAATGCGTTTTACAAGGACGCGGTTTATTTAAATTATGTCTTACATATAAACTAGCTTTCACTCTCGAAGTGTTCAGGTTTTCAAAATTCCAAAAGTTTTTTTTTTTGGAGTTATCTCTGTGTCACTCTCCAGATCTTTAACAGATCTGGAGCTGCGTGATTGAAGGACAAACCAACAAAGCAAATCACTGCATATTAGTATTATGTAAAAGTTTGTTTAGTTGTTTGAATATAACATGGATTATGTGGGTGCTTTTACCCGATCACGCATAAAATATTAAAATTAAAATATTAAAAAAAATTACTTGTATTACGTTGATAACCTAAAGATGGGAAGGTATAAAAATAACAGCGTTAATTCCTTAAGACATTCAATTTTAAATGGAACTGAAATCTTCATATTTATGAATAAACATGCAGCCTCCACATAATATGCCAAATTGTTGAAATGTTTTATCGTTCGTGAATTTTGTTCAATTATAACAGATCTTTATAACTAAGAGATATGTACCGTTGCTTTTTACTCAGAACTTTCTGTGAAATATAGGAAGGTATTTTGAAGCAACACTTGATAAAGTTACGAAATCACATTAAGCCCCACTGATCTCTATAATTAATCTATGGTTAACACCGGGTGAGAAGCACGACCAAGGTATCGAAGATAGGTGAGGGATCCTCAAACAAAATTCACTCGAAACCTTATCCAATTGGCAGTGAGCTGAAAAAGACTCCAAAATGGCGGATTCAAGATGGCGACCATACAAATTTCTAAAAAGATGATCAAGACCCAAAGATCTAATTGGTGAACAGAAAAACCGCGATTCGCTTTAGCGAGCCGCGCACCCACGCGTCCTACTAGTTATTTATATAGCTCAGTTCCAGAGACATGCGTACCTGCATTCAGCGCCAAAATGGCGTCAATCAAGTAGATAAAAAAAATGACAGCAGCCCCTCCAGTATTAATCATAGATTAATTATAGAGTTCAGTGTTAAGCCCTCTTCGTTCGTTTGGATGTTACAAAGCGCGTTAAAAAAATGTTAGATAATAGTTATTTGTTCAACAAGATAGCAAAGTTCATTTCTGTTGCGAGTGCCTAGTTTCAACCCCGAGCGGGCGAAGGATTGTAAGTTAGAATCCTGAGTGTAGTGAGGGATTCAAAGGCACAAGAAACAAAAACTTTGCTATCGTGTGATACATACAACTTTTCACCTCACTAGTTCAAAAAAGGAGCCTGTGCTGTCTAAAACCAGCGAGCCAAATTCGTTTTTACTCATTCAGCGAGAAAAAGTGTTAAACTTTACTTGAGACGATACTTTTTCTCACCGAGTGAGCAAAAACGACTTTTGCTCACTGGTTATATACAGCAAAGGCGCCATTTTTGAGCTAGTGAGGGAAAAAACAAAATGATCTATAAAGTGCATTGACAAATTGGGACTTTTTTCTAATCCGCGTTGGATTTTCAACTCTCGGAAATGAGTATTGGATGGATATTTGGCTGGCGTGTAATTGGAACGCCTTTATAACGCCCGTTAAAAAAGCTCTCGTTCAAACGAAGGTAAAGGGCTGTTAAAGATACCTATTTTGTAACCGTTTTATATCAATCAAATGTTGCAAAATCAAAAGTTTGATACTTACGTGGCTTACTTATCGTTATGTTTTAAGTTATGTCAACTTTTTTTTAGTAAGTAACATTTGTACTGGTTATCCTGTAGTGGTGTTTTCTAAAAATGATTGCATCAGTGTAATGATCGCAATGACCTTTGATCGGTTGAATTTTTAACGTTCTTGCTGCATCAATGCATTTTATCCGATAGCGGAAGACTACCAGGTAATAAGAGATCATTGCGATCGGTATAGTTCTTTCAATTCAAGAGGGCGCGTGAGCTTTACTTGTGGTAACGTCGTGTACATGCACATTGCTTAAGTGTACGTGCCTGGTAGGAGCCTAGGTGGGAGCGGTCAGGCGCAAGTAAGCTCTTGCTCCCAGTTATACAGATACGATACACACAACCATGAGCCACGCGCCCTCGTGAATTGCAAGAACTGTAACTATACTGATGTACTTAATCAAATTTAGGCAATAAGAACACAGTTTTAAGCATCAACATGAAAGTCTTCAATATCTTGTAAATATTTATGTTCTATTCGGTGATATAATATTATTGTGTTGTGTTATAAGCGACGATAATATAATGATTTTGCGCACACTACCAGAAACTAACAGGTCAAAAAACATAATATAATATTGTACCTACTACGAAAAAAAAATGTTATTTTTCTGGACATGCTTTACTCGTTAAGTGTACATTGTTACAATATCGCCTGCAATGCCGGTATATTTTGAATATAATTTTATATTCCACCTCTAGAGTGTACTGTATGACAGATTTAGAATGTATAATTGTACTATATTATGTGATAAAGGAAATAAGCACAAGATAAATCATAGTGAAGCCTAATGAACTGAAGTTTTTATTTCTTAACACTATCTTATCCCACAAAAATGCGCAGCTTTGGTATTGGAGCCAGAGGGAAAAATACGACATTTCCCACCCTCTGACCATAATGCTATACTACAGTTTATGTATTGAAATTCTGCCAAAATATCAAAACGCTCGGATAAGACTTATTTTATGCCGGTGAAATTGGCCCATAGTATGCTAATAAACTAGTTCATGCCCGCGATTTTGTTCGCGTGGATTAAGG
The DNA here is from genome assembly GCA_038048805.1 of Hipparchia sbordonii. NCBI lineage: Eukaryota > Metazoa > Arthropoda > Insecta > Lepidoptera > Nymphalidae > Hipparchia > Hipparchia sbordonii. Next base: position 6,204,392 of record CM076113.1, read on the forward strand.
TTTTTCAATTCCCACGGGAACTCTGTTATTTTTCGGGGAAAAAAATAGTCTATGTGTTATACCAGACTCTATCTCTGTGCCAAATTTCAGCCAAATCAGTTCAGTCGTTGCGGCGTGATTGAGTAATAAACATCCACCCATCGATCGGTACATCCAAACTTTCGCATTTATAATATTGTTGGTTTTATCCTTCAAGATAATATTAATAGGCTAATTGATGCATGCATGAATAATTTTAGAATGGTTCGATCGATTTAGCTGATATTATTTTTTGTATTCATGTTCGCAATATTGTCAGGACAAGGTTTGTATGAAAGATATTTTTTGAATCCACCAGATATTTATAATCTTCACCAGATAATTTTATAATCCACCAGAAAAGTGAAATTTGAATTTTGTATGAAAATCTCAATTTCTTCATTAATAAATTGTAACACAGTATTCCTAACTTCCGTAAGCGACGTGATGCGTGCCTTTCGGAAAAGCATCGTTCCGGTTCCTATAATTTACTTACTTCCATGGTTCCTAGGGAGAGGCATTTTAGTAATTTTTATTTTTTGTCAACATGTGCATTGTGCACGTGTCTTTAAAAAAGAAAAAATGTGTCATAAATGTTATACAGATGTCACATTTGTTTTGTGATCTTTTTTTCGTGAAGCACATAACACTACAGAGATGCAATTTTTCATAATTCTTCTGCTACTCGGATCCCGCGCGATGCTGACCAGCGGTAGACCGACGCGTCTGGAGGAAGATAACGACAGGTGTATATTTTCTTTCATTTATATTTTGGACATAAATAAGTTTTAATACGATTTATTACAAGGAACTTGCTAACTATGAGCATCATAAGATGGCTCGCGGTCACTCAGCTGATGATGGAGAGAGCTATAGTCGAAAATTCCTTGCTAGATGAAATCATAATTAGTAGGTCTGTAGGAGAACCAAAGTTGCCGACGTAGTTCAGCGAGTCGCGAAGCTGTGGAAATGGGCGGGACACAGTTCGAAGAACTATGTTAATCGTCGTTGGTGTCTGAAGGTCCTGCAGTGGCGACCCTACACCGGAAAGAGCAATGTTAGCAGAGGCCGTCACCACATCAGACTAGTCGAAGGGAACTTGCGCCGCCTGTATCTAGGGGAAGTCCATGCAAGAGTCCTTTGTCCAGTAGTGGATGTATAGATATCCACTACTATCGATAGCGATTGATAAAGAGAAGAAGGCAGGAAATTGCTTTAATTATATTCGCTCTCCTGAGCCATGTAAGGAGTGTGTTCCAATTAGTGGCGTGCACAGGATGTACTACAGGGTAGGCAGATGATACAAAATGGAAAAAATCTTCGGTGCGAATTTAAAAAAACTTAAGGGTAGGCATTGTACAAATTATAAAAAGCCTACCTTAAGTTTTTATAACTTGTACTGGCGATTTTCTCCATTTTATATCATTTTTCCGCATTATGCCTACCCTCCGTGCACGCCACTGGTTCCAATGTACCTAGGCGTACTTATCTTGGAACTCTGTTCCTGCAGCCGACTTCTAGCTTTTGGATCGCTTTTCCGAAATGTTTTATTTAAGCGTAGACTAGGACCCTGTGTGCCTACATTGGAACACGCCTGTGGCCCATAAGACAAGTCGAGACTACCACCATGGTTATAGAATTCCTCGAATAAACTAGTTACCTCTAAAAAATTCAACACATTTAACCAACCAAGCTTTTGAACCGGGAGGTTTTTACCAAGTATGCTCGCCAATCATTTCGCCAAACACCATACTGTAGTGTCTACCTACCGCATGGAGCTATAGGGCTATATCCTTCAAGACCTACCGCCAGAGAGAAAAGGGCTCTACACTTTGCTACCGCATAGAAAAGTAAGTCGCGGTTGTTGCTCCTTCTCTAAAAAAAATAGCTCAATAACTAACTATTGTGGTTTTATTTTGTGCCTGCCAAAATTGGCCGTCATGGTCGAAATTCGGTAAGGTTTACGTTTCTCTTCAAATTCGGTCGAGTGGATAGCAACCTGTGCGAGCCAGGGTATACAAAAGTCGAAAGAGTTATTTCATAAATGTTTATTTTAAAGTGAGACAGCGGAAGTGGAGTATGAAGGAAACGACGACGACTCGGCTGCTGATGACTATCTTCGCGAAGAACAAGAACCTGTGATGGAGGAAGTTTGTATACCTACTGTTTTATTAGCCCTCGACGGTAAAAAAGGGGTATTATAAATTAGACAGCTTTTTTTTAAAGAAAATTAGTTATGGTGAACGTGCCTAATTCCTTCCCTCTAATAATAATCGTAATTTTAGAGTAACTATCCGCAGGCTTACAATTTCAAGTTGGACAACTAAGTAGTTAAATCGCAGAGTATACTAATAGGCATAGTACTCGTATCTTAATATGGTAGCCCGCACATCTTATCCACTCCACAAAGATAACCGATTTGGCTGTCGAATGTTGATAAAATGATGCCAAACTTACACATTTTATAATATTACTAAATACGATTATTCGAAACGAACTTTTTAGGCTTCACAACAGACTGGGAGACCTGGAAATGTTCAGGAGGAATCCCAAGAGCAAGGTGACGCGCGCGACTTTGAAGTTGCCTCCGATCAACAGTCTGACCAGGATAAATATGGATATGACTCTGTTAGTACCTTTCTAGAAGAAACAGTGCTCCTAATATCTTTCATACCTTGAAACAGGGGAGATAGGATGCTCCCAAATTTTAAACTGCTTTTAGAAACTGTCTATAGGTATTTAATTGGGTACCTGTTTCATAAATATTATGCAGTTTTATTAACGTGATAAGTACCTTCATTTGTTAAAGTAGTTTCTATCAAAAGAAGTTGTTATTACTCCATTCATTAAAAGTTCTTGGTACCTTTATATCCGAATTAACCCTTATCGTTTACAGCTTTCAGATAATAATTCGGGTTCCCAAAAAGAAAGGGAACATCGGAGAATTACGGATATAAACGCTGAAGGTGAAAAAGATACTCTATCGGAAAAAACACGCTTGAGAAAATCCCAGCAAATGGATGAAGCGGGCAATATGGCACCCGAATTTTTCTCTCGTTCCCATTTAAACCAACCGCAGCATGATTTCTCAATAAATGGGAGATCCGAAAACACCCAGCCTGAATATGGTGAAATGTTGTTTAAAATGAAAACCGCTCAAACGAACAGACAACAAAATAATATAGCTGAAGAAGGAGATCTACAACCTAGAATACTTCAACATTATCACAACAATATGCATTCAAAAAATAGAGATCAAGATAGTGAAAATGATCTAAATTATGAAAGAGATCGCCGTCATGCTGAAAACATTGACGAAAAACAAAATTCTGATTCTACTCGCTCGCCTAATGAAAAAGAGGACAAAAGCGAGGGCAGTGAAAATGCTATCATAAGAAATATCAAAAAACTTTCCGAACATGATCTAGAAGAATTATTGAATTCTCTTCCTGATGATAAAAAGGAACTCTTAAAGAAAATAATGGATAAAAGAGAAATTACTAAAAAAGCTGGTGCGGTAGATGAAAGCAGCTATTTAGAAGGAGGTCTACCTGACACAAGTAAACTAGAAGGAGGGTATTCAGTTGATTCTAATACAGATTCTTCAATGACTACAGATACTCCTGAAACTAGTAAACAACCTGAAAATAGCGATAACTATAGCTCTAAACTACCTGAAAATGAAAACGGGTCAAGAGGAACTGGAAGTAAATCTGAAGTTACTAGTAACACAGATATGAAAAACGAAGAACTAGCTGTCCGAAAAGAAGGTGAAAGTTCTATTACAGACTCAAAAAATAATGTCAACATTCATTCTGATGACGAAGAATTTTCGAAAAATGAGAATAAACGTGAAACTAATAACAAAGACTTGGCAAATGAAAACATATCTGTAGAGGACTCTAAGATCTCAGATTATCAATTAAAATCTAAAGATTCTAACGATTTTTCAGTTGATCAAGAGGATTTGTGTTCTGGAAACGAAGATTGGATTGAGAGTAGACTGAATGAACCTGAACAAAGCAATGCTCGTAGTGAAACAGAAAAGAGAGAAATTTCCCAAAAAGAACCTTTGTTGCAGGATTGTGTAAAATCTTTAGAAGAATCATTTCCCACTGCTGAGTCTTACGAATACAATAATTTAGAATCAGATATGACCCCATTAAAAAGAGTGAAAAGAACCGAAAAGGACCACCACATAAGAAAAAGAGATTCGGCACTTTCATCTAACGGTAAGGTGCATTTTTCACCTGGAGTTGAAGATGAAGATTGTGAAAATGAAGAGAAAAGCGAATTTGAGGATTATGGGGCTTTTGGTCGAGCATCCAATTTTGTAAGATATGATCAGATAGTTAAATCAAGCAAGAAAACTGCTTCAGATAAAGGCAAAAAACAACGCAGATCACAATGCGAAAAGATGGATTCGGAATTACATCCAGCTATCTTCTCTGAATCACAAGAAGGAGATAAGAGAGAGAGTCTCGGTTCAGACACTGATAGCGTTCTCTCAGGTATAGAGGGAGTTGACGAAAACTTAATGTATAATAGTGGATCACGTGGAAAGAGGACTCAAGAAAGCTTGGATATTAATGCTGACAAAGTAAAGTTGAATCGTATTGGTCGCACAGCAGGACCAATGAACGATGTCGTTTCTAGCAATTCCATTAATGTATCGCAATACCAAGACGACGAAGCTGTTGGGCCTCTTCCGAGGAACTCTGAAGAAGACTTAGGTAGATTTAAAAGAATAAGACAAGTTAAACAAAAATAATTTATTTTGTGCCACTTTCAGACCCTTGATAAATGAATTAAATGATTATTTAGTTACCTACTATTTTGATTGTATAGGCATTTTAAGACTATTTGAGATAAAAAATAGATTTTAAATAATTAGATATTATTGTTAAATATACATTTGTTGCATATTTACATTTTTATTTTATTTCCAACTTACCTATCCAACTCCTAGACGCAATTGTAATAACAATTGCGACTAGGAGTTGGATAGGTCAACTACGAGTGTATTACGATATTCGAATCTCGGCCGCGTACGAAACCAACGCTTCGTAACCAGTTTCATGCAAAGAATATTTTGTCTTCCTATATTACATTATATTACATCATATTGTACCTGCATTTTGGTGAATAAATGATCTATCTATCTATCTACGAAACCAGTCACGAACGAATACATTTTGTTCTTTTCCAATTATTATTATTGCTACGTAACCAGTAAGACAAAGAATATTTTATCTTACTACGTAACCAGTCAAACTCATTTTTTCAACAACGCGGCCGAAGGGTCACAAATCTCAATGCACTTAATAATGATTATTATAAACGTAAATTAAGACGAAACGATCTTCTTAATAAGTAAAAAAATATGATTTTAGTCAAATATGATTTTAGCCCTACATAAGTTCACTGGATTCATCAAAATTATGTAAATACCCGTTCCTTTATGACTATCTATATTCTTATGAGTGGAAAAAATAGAAAACACATTTTTTTTTATAAAATTTATTACATGGCAATGTTTGACAAACTAAAAATACAATTTGATTGTCATTGTTATAATCAATATTGAAATTATAAAATAATTATTATGCGTTTAAAATTAATATGTATTATTAAAAGGCACATTACAATAATGCATAATGCAAGACTAGCGATGTTAGCAAGTATATGTAAAAATCATAAAATAAATCTGTTATCTAAAAAACAGGTATATTATGTATTTCAAAGCGCCAGTAAATAGGGAATGATTGTTTCATGTTAGTTTACAAATTACATTTAAATCCATAATAAATCTTATTTGGACGTCTGTTGAGTTATTTTCGATGTATAGAATTGGTGCTCACGGGAATCACGAGTGTGTTTGAATGGTGTCCGGGGAGATTCTATCATAGTTGCTGGACATTTCCCATGAACGTGTGTTGTGAATTCACGTTTGTAACTTGTTCCACCGTCACCTAAGACAAAGTGCGAAGTGTTACCATGTCGAGCATGTCGTTCCACTCTTTCTACACGCTCATTCCGTTCAGATCTGTCCACCTGGTTGGATCTCGAAAAGCTACCGTAGCGAGCTTCGGAATGGCCATAAAACTCACCTCCTACATGAAGATTATCTCGTACAACCACACGGGGTTGACGTTCTATAACCATTGTAGATTGGCCATCTCTTTTTTCTTGGCGTCTGTTATCAATATTTTCGCTGTGTTGAGATATAACAGCAACATTATCGCGAGTGGAACGATGCATTGAACTGATGCTTTTTCTATCAGCACTTTGAGTAGAATTGCTTATGTATTCGCCACGTTCATTGAGATTTATAATGCTTTTTCGTTGCGCAGCTGCAGTGGAACTCGTTGAATGTTGAGCCTCAGTTGCCGATGTAACACCCTTGCGATGAAGGACGGCGTTAGTGCTTGAAGCATCGGAAACTAAGTCTGAAGTTCGCTTATGGTGACCAGTACGTGACGTGCTTGATGTAAGTGGAATATCGCCTCCGCCATGCATAGCCCTCTGAAATTCTATGCTTGTTTTCGTAACACTGTCGCTTAATTGATTTCTATTAACAGTGTGCGATTGATTTACCGATGACTTTGATATATTCTGCTCTACATGACTTGATGAGGTTACATTAGACGATGAACCCATTGTACGTTGACCGTGCTGATCGGATGAAAGGGTAGTGTGACGTTGCTGAGAATCCAAATTCTGTTGCTGAGTGACATGAGGTGATCTCTCGCTTACTTGTCTATTTTGAATATATTCACCACTTTGATGTTTCTGTGTTTGTCTATCATTTATATTCTGCTCTTTTGAAAGAGATGAACTTTGTTTATATTGTGTTGTACTGTATACATTTTCTTGGGAACGAATATCTGAAGATGTTTGGCTGTGTCGCTGGGAATGACTTTGATTTTCTGAAGTAGATAAATGTTGTTCCGATCCCACAATTTTGTGAGGCGTTTCACTTCTGCGGGTATACTGTTGAGTCGACCGATCTCTATTCTGATCGTCATGCTTTTCCCTTACTATGTAAGTTGTGTTACAGGCATTTCGATCAGAGTGACTATCGGACGTGTCGCGCTTACGTGTGATGTTATTGCTAGTTACATGATCTGACACAATGTTTTCTGTTGTATTTCCAACTTGCTTATGACGGACTCCATTACGATCTTCAGGAATATTTTTGACAGTAGGGCTCCTTAAGTCACCATCGGACATTGTAGTAACTTCAACATTCCTTGTTACATTGACCCATTTGCCACCTATCAATTTCTTTTCAGTTATTTGCTTAACAGTTTTATGTGTAGAAGATGACACAGTCTTGATATTTCTTGAGTCAATTTTATTTTGAATATTTCTCTCCGTAGAATGTCTAGACGTTGAACGATCTGTGATAGAACGATCATTTAAGTCTTGGGAGCGATCAATCTTTTGTTTTGAAGTTGTATCAGTTTTATTTTCCATGTCGCTTCGACTGTGGCTGGAGGTAGAGTGTTGGATAAAGGTGCCCGATTGAACATGTTTAGATTCCGTAGTGGTAGCACTATGGTGGCCAACGTGTTTAGTCGTAAGTATATCAGATTTTTGCACATTGCTGTCGTGGTGCACGTCAGTGGTAGATTTCGTAATATGCGATTTAACATCACGATCTGATTGAGATTTTGTAACGTCTGTAGAAGTTACTTTTGAACCATATCTTGTGCTTGAGACATCCACACTTCTGTCCACAGGTTCATGAGGTTGTCTTTTATCTTCAGGACCCAAATGACGGGGTGTATGACGATCAGTATCGTGATCAGGCCTCGGACTATCCTTAAAACCGGGCTTACTTACAGGTCCGGCATGCACTTTACTGTCGCTTTCAAGATATAAATTGTCTTTAGGTCTAATAGGGCTTGGGCGTTCACTAGATTGCCATTGTGGTCGCTTAGAGTGATCAAAGTCACCTTCCGGTCTAAGATTATCTTTTGGTCGAATTTGCTCAGGTGTATCCCCTGGTTGCCATTGTGGTTTTTTAGGGCGATCGAAGTCACCTTCCGGCCTAAGATTATCTTTCGGCCGAGTTTGCTCTGGCGTACCACCTGGTTGCCAGTGAGATTGCTTAGGCCGTTGAAAATCACCTTCTGGTCTTAAATTGTCTTTAGGACGGACTTGCTCTGGTGTTTCTCCTGGTTGCCAATGTGGTCTTGTTGAGCGATCGAAGTCACCTTCCGGTCTTAAATTATCTTTCGGCCGAATTTGTTCTGGGGTATGACCTGGTTGCCATTGGGGTTTTTTAGGGCGATCAAAGTCACCCTCTGGCCTAAGATTATCTTTCGGTCGAGTTTGCTCTGGCGTACCACCTGTTTGCCAGTGCGGTTGCTTTGGCCGTTCAAAGTCACCTTCGGGTCTTAAATTATCTTTAGGACGGACTTGCTCTGGTGTTTCTCCTGGTTGCCAGTGTGGTCTTCTAGGACGATCGAAGTCACCTTCTGGCCTAAGATTATCTTTAGGCCGAGTTTGCTCTGGAGTTTCGCCTGGTTGCCAGTGAGGTTGCCTTGGTCGTTCAAAGTCTCCCTCTGGTCGTAAATTATCTTTAGGACGGACTTGCTCGGGTGTTTCTCCCCGTTGCCACTGAGGTTTTTTAGGGCGGTCGAAGTCACCTTCTGGCCTAAGATTATCTTTCGGCCGAGTTTGTTCTGGAGTTTCGCCCGGTTGCCATTGTGATTGCGTGGGCCGATCAAAGTCTCCTTCTGGTCTTAAATTATCTTTAGGACGGATCTGCTCGGGTGTTTCTCCCCGTTGCCACTGAGGTTTTTTAGGGCGATCGAAGTCACCTTCGGGCCTAAGATTATCTTTCGGCCGAGTTTGTTCTGGAGTTTCGCCCGGTTGCCATTGTGATTGCTTGGGCCGATCAAAGTCTCCTTCTGGTCTTAAATTATCTTTAGGACGGACCTGCTCGGGTGTTTCTCCTGGTTGCCATTCAGATTTTGGTCGACTTTGCATTTTACCATCAGGATATAAATTATCTTGAGGTTTTACCCATTTTGGTCTTCCAATTTTATCGACTTCATCAGTAGGACTTCTGTGCGGTTTACCAGAATGAGGCAAACGCTCTTCCGGTGTTTCACCCTCCTCAGGACGATAGGTCTTATGAGTAGATGTGCGATGAATCACGTACCGTGTTGAGTCATCTTGCGTAGTTTTATTAATATTATCTGTATCTATGACTTCCTTTATGGTATAAGTTGTTTGCTTCGAAACAGGTGATTTTTCTTTTGGATGTCTATCACGACCCTCTGGGGTTTCACCATTAAGATCTTCAGGAAATTTACCCTGTCGTTCTTTTGGTTGTTTATTGTCAGGATAAGTAATTGCTGATTTCACTTGTTTGTAGTCATCTCTACGTGTATGGTCTTCAAAAACTCCTTCAATCTTAAGATTATCTTCTCTACGGGTTAATTTTACTCTTTGCCCTTTAACAACGCGATAAGTATCCGAAGTGCGTACAGTGTCCATTTTGCCTTCCATTTTAAGATTGTCTTCATGTTTGACAATAGCCATTCTGTCTCCGGTTACAACGCTATAGTCATTTCTCTGTTTCATATCTATGAATTCACCTTCTATTTTAAGATTATCTTCTCTACGAATTATATCAACTCTTTCTATTTTTTGCCTCTGACGCAAATCTACATCCCTTTCGATTGTTATATTATCAACTTGTTTGAAAGGCTTTCGTCTTTCTGCCGGTTGAGATGGAATAACTTCAGGTTTATAGAATTTACCCTCAGTTTTCAAATTATCTTCATGTTTTTTTATCACTATCTTCTCTGTTTTTTCGATTCGTTTGTAATCATCCCTTGAGCGATGAACGTCAATAACACCTTCCATTTTGAGATGATCTTCATGTTTAACTACTTCCGCACGATCACCGCGCGTTGCTGTGTAATCTGTACGTCTTACGACATTCATGTCACCTTCTGGTTTAAGGTTGTCTTTAGGTTTTTTCTGGACGGGTCTTTCACCAGCAGGAGAGGATTTTGGCTTTTCAGGACGAACAAACTCACCTTCGGGCTTAAGATTATCCTTAGGTTTCTTTACTTCAGGTCGTTCAGCTGGTCGCCAGTCATCACGCTTAGGCGTATCCATTTTACCTTCAGGTTTCAAATTGTCTTGTGGTTTTATTGGTGTCTGCCGTTCAGCTGGTTTCCATTCATCTTGTTTAGGTTTCTCAAATTCTCCTTCAGGTCTTAAATTATCTTTTGGTTTTCTAACTACAGGTTTTTCGGCAGGGCGCCATTCTTCTTGTTTCGGTGTTTCAAACTTGCCTTCCGGTTTGAGATTATCCTTCGGTCTTTTCGGTGTTTGACGTTCTGCTGGCCTCCAGTGCTCAGGTTTTGGCTGTTCGAAATCACCTTCAGGTTTAAGGTTGTCTTCAGGTTTCTTTTGCTTGGGACGTTCTGCCGGATGCCATTCATCCGGTTTTCGCTGTTCAAAGTCACCTTCGGGTCGCAAGTTATCTTGTGGCTTTTTCGGTTTAGGTCGTTCAGCAGGTCGCCATCTTTCTTTTTCAGGGGTTTCGAAGTCACCTTCTGGTTTAAGATTGTCTTCAGGTTTCTTTTGCTCACGCCGCTCAGCAGGTCTCCATCTTTCTTTTTCTGGGGTTTCGAAGTCACCTTCTGGTTTAAGATTGTCTTCAGGTTTCTTTTGCTCACGCCGCTCAGCAGGTCTCCATCTTTCTTTTTCTGGGGTATCAAAGTCACCTTCTGGCTTAAGGTTGTCTTTGGGTTTCTTTTGCTTAGGACGCTCTGCTGGTTGCCATTCATCCGGTTTTCGCTGTTCGAAGTCACCTTCGGGTCGCAAGTTATCTTGTGGCTTTTTCGCTTTAGGACGCTCAGCAGGTCGCCATCTTTCTTTTTCAGGAGATTCAAAGTCACCTTCTGGTTTAAGATTGTCTTCAGGTTTCTTTTGCTCACGCCGCTCAGCAGGTCTCCATCTTTCTTTTTCAGGGGTTTCAAAGTCACCTTCTGGTTTAAGATTGTCTTCAGGTTTCTTTTGCTCACGCCGCTCAGCAGGTCTCCATCTTTCTTTTTCTGGGGTATCAAAGTCACCTTCTGGCTTAAGGTTGTCTTCGGGTTTCTTTTGCTTAGGACGCTCTGCTGGTTGCCATTCATCCGGTTTTCGCTGTTCGAAGTCACCTTCGGGTCGCAAGTTATCTTGTGGCTTTTTCGGTTTAGGACGCTCAGCAGGTCGCCATCTTTCTTTTTCAGGGGTTTCAAAGTCACCTTCTGGTTTAAGATTGTCTTCAGGTTTCTTTTGCTCACGCCGCTCAGCAGGTCTCCATCTTTCTTTTTCTGGGGTATCAAAGTCACCTTCTGGCTTAAGGTTGTCTTCGGGTTTCTTTTGCTTGGGACGCTCTGCTGGTTGCCATTCATCAGGTTTTCGTTGTTCAAAGTCACCTTCGGGTCGCAAGTTATCTTTTGGCTTTTTCGCTTTAGGGCGCTCAGCAGGTCGCCATTTTTCTTTTTCAGGAGATTCGAAGTCACCTTCTGGTTTAAGATTGTCTTCAGGTTTCTTTTGTTCTCGCCGCTCAGCAGGTCTCCATCTTTCTTTTTCAGGGGTTTCGAAGTCACCTTCAGGCTTAAGGTTGTCTTCGGGTTTCTTTTGCTTGGGACGTTCTGCCGGTTGCCATTCATCGGGTTTTCGTTGTTCAAAATCACCCTCTGGTCGTAAATTATCTTGCGGCTTCTTCGCTTTAGGACGCTCTGCAGGCCGCCATCTTTCCTTTTCAGGGGTTTCGAAATCGCCTTCGGGTTTAAGATTGTCTTCAGGTTTCTTTTGATCTCGTCGCTCGGCAGGTCTCCATCTTTCTTTTTCAGGAGTTTCAAAGTCACCTTCTGGCTTAAGATTGTCTTCGGGTTTCTTTTGCTTAGGACGTTCTGCTGGTTGCCATTCATCGGGTTTTCGTTGTTCAAAATCACCTTCTGGTTTAAGATTATCTTCAGGTTTCTTTTGCTCACGCCGCTCAGCAGGTCTCCATTTTTCTTTTTCAGGGGTTTCGAAATCACCTTCTGGCTTAAGATTGTCTTTGGGTTTCTTTTGCTTGGGACGTTCGGCCGGTTGCCATTCATCGGGTTTTCGTTGTTCAAAGTCACCCTCTGGTCGTAAGTTATCTTGAGGTTTTTTTGCTTTAGGACGCTCAGCAGGTCTCCATCTTTCTTTTTCAGGAGATTCGAAGTCACCTTCTGGTTTAAGATTGTCTTCAGGTTTCTTTTGCTCTCGTCGCTCAGCAGGTCTCCATCTTTCTTTTTCAGGGGTTTCGAAATCACCTTCTGGCTTAAGGTTGTCTTCGGGTTTCTTTTGCTTGGGACGTTCTGCCGGTTGCCATTCATCAGGTTTTCTTTGTTCAAAGTCACCTTCGGGTCGCAAGTTATCTTGTGGCTTTTTCGCTTTAGGACGCTCAGCAGGTCGCCATCTTTCTTTTTCAGGAGATTCAAAGTCACCTTCTGGTTTAAGATTGTCTTCAGGTTTCTTTTGCTCACGCCGCTCAGCAGGTCTCCATCTTTCTTTTTCAGGGGTTTCGAAATCACCTTCTGGCTTAAGATTGTCTTCGGGTTTCTTTTGCTTGGGACGTTCTGCCGGTTGCCATTCATCAGGTTTTCTTTGTTCAAAGTCACCTTCGGGTCGCAAGTTATCTTGTGGCTTTTTCGCTTTAGGACGCTCAGCAGGTCGCCATCTTTCTTTTTCAGGAGATTCAAAGTCACCTTCTGGTTTAAGATTGTCTTCAGGTTTCTTTTGCTCACGCCTCTCAGCTGGCCTCCATCTTTCTTTTTCAGGGGTTTCAAAGTCACCTTCTGGTTTTAGATTATCTTCAGGTTTCTTTTGTTCACGCCGCTCAGCAGGTCGCCATCTTTCTTTTTCAGGGGTTTCGAAGTCGCCTTCTGGCTTAAGATTGTCTTTGGGCTTCTTTTGCTTGGGACGTTCTGCTGGTTGCCAATCATCAGGTTGTCTTTGTTCGAAATCACCTTCGGGTCGCAAATTATCTTGTGGCTTCGTCGCTTTAAGACGCTCAGCAGGTCTCCATCTTTCTTTTTCAGGGGTTTCAATGTCACCTTCTGGCTTAAGATTGTCTTCGGGCTTCTTTTGTTTAGGACGTTCTGCTGGTTGCCATTTATCGGGTTGTCGTTGTTCAAAATCACCTTCTGGTTTAAGATTGTCTTCAGGTTTCTTTTGCTCACGCCTCTCAGCTGGCCTCCATCTTTCTTTTTCGGGGGTTTCAAAGTCACCTTCTGGTTTAAGATTGTCTTCAGGTTTTTTTTGTTCACGCCGCTCAGCAGGTCTCCATCTTTCTTTTTCAGGGGTTTCGAAGTCACCTTCTGGCTTAAGATTGTCTTTTGGTTTTTTAATATCAGGGCGTTTTGGCCTTCTTTCTTCATAAGTCTGATATTCTTCCTGTGTTGTAGTAATACTTTCCACGTCTTCTGTAGAATAAAACTTTTCAAAATCTTCCTTCGTCCAAGTTCGACGTCTCTGTGGACGTTCAACTGTTGTGGTTTTCTCAGGAAAATCTTTTTGATTTGAAGTTACAAAGTCTATTTCACCTTCATGTATTAAGTTATCAGTTTTCTTTTTAATTAAAGTTGTTCTTTCTATAATATCAGTATAGTCAACAAATTCTGACATCGATGTAGTTTCCGTAGTCATATCTCCCTCTATTTTTGTCCAAGTATTACGACGAACTGGTTTTGGTCTCTCAACAGGCTTCACAGTGAACTCGGATCGACTAGTTGTTATATCTGCAAATAAAAAATAACGTTATAAAATAATGCTACGATAAACGACTCATAGTCAAGTTAGTTTTCAAATAATATTTATTACTACCAGGAATTTTATTACTTTTATCTTTAGATAGAAAACAATTTCCAATTAAATTCTATCGTAGCGACATTTGGTCACCATATTGAATCTAGTCTACCCATGATTACTAGAAAATTTCTGTCGGTAATTATAGCAATTTGATGGCATGATTTTTAAGAAGTTATTTATTAATATCATTATTATTTCCTTACCTGTGAATTCTCCTTCAGTTATTATGTTATCAGTTCGTCGTATTATTTCAGCTCTTTCACCGGTCACAACCCTGTAGTCTCCAGTTATTGTTCTTGTTGTTGTGAAGTCTCCTTCTGGGTGCAAATTATCTTGGGGTTTCTTCTGTTGAGGTCTTTCAGCTGGTTTCCATTCTACTTTATCAGGAGTAGTGAATTCACCTTCTGGTTTAAGATTATCTTCAGGTTTCTTTTGCTCTCGTCGCTCAGCAGGTCTCCATCTTTCTTTTTCAGGGGTTTCGAAATCACCTTCTGGCTTAAGATTGTCTTCGGGCTTCGTTTGCTTGGGACGTTCTGCCGGATGCCATTTATCAGGTTTTCTTTGTTCAAAGTCACCTTCGGGTCGCAAGTTATCTTGTGGCTTTTTCGCTTTAGGACGCTCAGCAGGTCGCCATCTTTCTTTTTCAGGAGATTCAAAGTCACCTTCTGGTTTAAGATTGTCTTCAGGTTTTTTTTGTTCACGCCGCTCAGCAGGTCTCCATCTTTCTTTTTCAGGAGATTCAAAGTCACCTTCTGGTTTTAGATTGTCTTCGGGTTTCTTTTGCTCACGCCGCTCAGCAGGTCTCCATCTTTCTTTTTCAGGAGATTCAAAATCACCTTCTGGTTTTAGATTGTCTTCAGGTTTCTTTTGCTCACGTCGCTCAGCAGGTCTCCATCTTTCTTTTTCAGGGGTTTCGAAATCACCTTCAGGCTTAAGATTGTCTTCTGGTTTCTTTTGCTTGGGACGTTGTGCCGGTTGCCATTCTTCAGGTTTACGTTTTTCAAAGTCTCCTTCAGGGTACAAATTGTCTTCTGGTTTTTTAGGTTTTGGCCGTTCTGCCGGCCGCCAAGGCTCTTTTTCTGGAGAAGTAAACTCTCCTTCTGATCTGAGATTATCTGCAGGGCGTCGAACAGGAGCTCTGTCTCCAGGTTGCCATACTTCTGGCCTTCTATGTTCAAAATCACCTTCAGGTTTTAAATTGTCTTCAGGTTTACGTATAGGGGCCCTATCTCCGGGACGCCATTCTTCAGGTTTATGTCTTTCAAATTCTCCTTCCGGACGTAAATTGTCTTCTGGTTTTTTAGGCGTTTGACGTTCAGCCGGCCGCCAAGGCTCTTTTTCTGGAGAAGTGAACTCTCCTCCTGATCTGAGATTATCTGCAGGGCGTCGAACAGGAGCTCTGTCTCCAGGTTGCCATACTTCTGGCCTTCTATGTTCAAAATCACCTTCAGGTTTTAAATTGTCTTCAGGTTTACGTATAGGGGCCCTATCTCCTGGACGCCATTCTTCAGGTTTATGTCTTTCAAATTCTCCTTCCGGACGTAAATTGTCTTCTGGTTTTTTAGGCGTTTGACGTTCAGCCGGCCTCCAAGGCTCCTTTTCCGGAGAAGTAAACTCACCTTCTGGTTTCAGATTATCTTCGGGTCGTCGAGTCGGAGCTCTATCTCCAGGACGCCATTCTTCAGGTTTTGGTCTCTCAAATTCTCCTTCAGGTTTGAGGTTATCTTCAGGCTTCGTGGGCTTAGGACGCTCGGCAGGTTGCCAGCGAGGACGTTCTGGTTCCTGGAAATCACCTTCAAGCCGCAAGTGGTCCTCGTGATGAACAGCCGTAGTGCGACTGACATGTTTTTCGTCGTAGTCTTGCTTGTATGCGGAGACCACGCTCGTGTGCTCCACATCGAACAATGGCTCCGGGACATCGTTGTGTAGGCAGCGGTGGCGCCTGTAAACAAAATATTGTTTTCTTTTAATACATAGAAAATTCAATTCATCATCACCCATTACGGCTCAGCGCAGGTCTCCTCTCAAGGACAAATAATAGGCCATGTTCACTAAGATGACAGACTCTCAGGCTTTCTCATGATGTTTTACTCAACCGTTCAAGTAAGTGACATTTAATTGCTTAACATAGCTTCGAAAAACCATCGGACTACAGGAGTCACATTAATAGGAGACGCAGTTTAAACCACCAGGATATCAATGCTCTTAAAAAATTCGTAAACTGTACTTATACATTATTGAAGGTGTAAATATTACAGAAAGTGTAATTACAAGGCATAAAAAACTAAGGCACTAAATTTGAAATCTTTAAGACTTATCTATGGGTTAGGAGACTGGCCATAGGGACTTTTCGCTTTTAAAGATAGATGAACTTGTAAGATATCAATCTGGTGTAGTTAGTTTCCATAATATTTACACCTACAATAATGTGTTCTAGGTACCATCTAACAACACTATAAGCTTAAGACTTTAGGCTACAATTCTTCGTACCATTTGACACGATACGGATGCAAGTACCAAGGGAAACGTCGCGGTGGCGGCAGCGGGGGCAGCGTCAGCGGTTCGGCCATCGCACGCGTCCATCGCGTCTAATACTAGTCACTCGACTGTCACTTGATCACAAACGTACATAGTCAATAGCTAACCTATCCTTTTTTTTTTAAGAAAAAAGAAAAGAAGAAAAGCCAAGCTGAATTTGACCTATCAGTTTTCAGTCCGCAACTTTAACCGTTGGGTTAATGAGGCTTCTATCCTTTGAATGAACATATCATTATTCCACTTTTCTTGAGGGCTTAGTTAAGGTACCCCTCGGGATTGAGCTACTTATAGGGTTAGGTAAGTAGGTATTTGCGGACTATTAGTTTATTTAAAACTCGAAAAAATCAAAATTGGTAATTTTGTGTAGGAATCACCAATTTTAATAGATGGCGGAAGTGAAAGCGCGGGTAAAAGCTAGTCATACCTACATAATAATTATCATCCTTACGTTATACCTACACAAAATCGTTAAGTGAGTACCTAATTGAGCAGATAAAGTAAAAAATATTTTTTACAGAGTAAAATTAATTTTACCTATCATGATGAAATTGAATGAAAATAGCTTAAATAAGAAAGGTAGAGATAAGGGATCTCTACCTTACCTATTTAAGCTATTTTTCAATTTAATTTTTCACGTGCTTGTTAATTGATTTTAACTGAATATCTATCTATTGTTAAATTAGTCGTATCTACCAATCTAATTCCTTCCATATTTCGTAATCTAACCACTCACCAACTGTGCGAAATAACTAGCTAAAAAGATTTGATATTACCTACTCCTTTTACTGTTTAGATACCTACATAAAATGATTCACATAATTAAAATATTGTATGAATATTATAAATCTGAAAATTCTATCAACTTTAATCAACCAAATAATTAATTTAAAAAATGTACGCAGTTTTCTCGATGCTGAATGGCATGAACGAAGAATGCGTCGATCGAGGAAAACCAATTAGTTCGGTATTTCACTACACAATACATTACTAAGCGTTACTCTTAGATTTTCTTCAACTACCATTCTATGAAACTTCTAGATATATTTATTCTCCACACACTTGTTAGCAAACCAATGGCTATGCCTTCAGTTCTCACTATCAGATTAAATCGAAGTAATAGTATTTCAGTTACACGAGAAATTGTTAACGCAACGCCCGACCCGCCGCGAAATGCTTTACCGACTGCCGTGAAGCCTTTGTCCCTGGCGATAAATTAAATTGTCCAATGAAAACTACGATACATAATATTTTCTTCCTATTCGAATAAGATCAACTAATTCAAGAACCTATTGGCCATGAATTATGGAATTAATTCAACTTCGATTTTTTTCATACCTACAAGCTCTTTCAAAAGTCTCGTGTAAAATGAAATAAATAAATTTTATTGACTTCAAAAAAGGGCAATAGTCGTTTCAATCGACTTAAATGCCTTAATTATAGGAATACCTAATTATGTTATTTTTACCGTATTTACCTATCTACGATTTTGGCACCTAGTTTAAAACTATGCCAAAAAGGTAAGGTTTCGGTCGTAATAATCTTAACTTAGCAACAGCAAAAGGATGAAATAAAATTCATGAGAGCGCGCGTCGCCAAAGTAAGTTGGTAGGTAAGTAAGTATCAAAGGTAAACAGTTTAGATAATGGTAAAACAGTATTTTTCATTAAAGTTTTCATTCTTCTGCGTCCGGATTCCTTTTTTTAAATTATATTTTCAGATATTGTTTAAATTAAAATTGCCTTTTCATTTTAAGGGCTCGTGTAATTTTAATTGAATTGCTTTACGTTAAATAAGTAGGTTTATGCATATTTATATATGTTATGTAATGTAAAGGGCTTAACTTATACGACTTCAAGTTTTCTTATCTCACTACATATGGCCGGTTAAACAGCGCCATCGCCCTATAAATTCATATTTTTGGCTAATTTATAAATAGAGAATCTTCCAAAATAAGTAAAATACACGTCAACTGTTAATTGTAAGGACGAGTATGATAAGCATTTTTAAATTACCGATTAAACTACAAAATATGCGTCGAATATTTATTACGTCACAATTCACTCTTTTATAAAGAGTTGCTGGTTTGACCAGTATGGCAACATCCATATTGCGAGAGTAAGATTAATTTGCAGACGTTCTACAGAACAAAGAAGCTTTAGAACGTCAGTAGGCAGTTGCTCGGTTTCAAGCGACCAAACCGCCAAATATAGCGATGACTCAATAGGATATTATGCATCTCTTAACACGAAGATCCTTTCTGGGAAATGGTTCTTCAAGCTTTTGCCCGTGACTATATTTTTCCGGGATAAAAAGTAGAATAAAAAAAAAATGTCACTCTGGGTCAAATATGCTGTCTGTGGCTTTGTTGGTTTGTCCTTTGATCACGCCGCAACAAAGCTATGAATCGATATGATTTTTTGCATGGGTATAATTCAGGACATGGAGAGTGACATAGACTATTCCCGATAAATACGGGTTTACGTTCCCTCAAATATGGTTGAGCGAAGCAATGGCTGGATCGTGCGTCATGCTTGTGAACGGGTGCCACCAACGGGAATGGGTCTGCTTTGGCTGCCCATCTTGACATGCGTTGGATTGGTGTACCTAACTACCTACGTATGTATTTTTGCATTGTTGAAGCTTTATTGTGGTATACATAGCATAGCTTTGTAAAAAAAAATTTTTTGAAAAGAGCAACTGCTGAGTTTCTTCCCGGCTCTTCTCAGCAGAATCTGCATTCCGAACCGGTGGTAGATTTATGACGTGTCATAAGAGCTACAAGTTAGCCTACATGAAATAAATTAATTTTGAATTTGAATTTGAAATAGAAACACCGATCCTGCGAGATTTTTACGAAATCTTTGAAAAAACTGCGGGCTACCAAGTTGTAAATAATATATTTCGCCTAAGAATAGATATATAATATTACCAACACGTATAAGTTCAAGTTCATAGGTGTTTACCATCATAGGTATACACCTACTCGGACATCCTACTCGTTATTTGTCGCCTAGCGATGAGAATCAAACATGTACTAAAACCAATTCTATAGTTTAGTAGAAATGGTCGATCAATATCTTCTACCTACTATTCCGAACGTTACTTCAGGCGTTATCCTTTTCAGACTTTATTAGTGGGTTGATACAAGTCTGTTGATATAATATAAGAGTCCTACATTAAAAATAAACAGATAATTTTTATTGTAACGAATATTTTATTAATCAAGTTATGTTATTGGTCTGGTGGGAGGCTTTGGCCGTGGCTAGTTACCACCCTGCCGTCAAAGACGTGCCGCCAAGCTATTTAGCGTTCCGGCACGATGGCGTGTAGAAACCAATTAGGGGTATGGGTTGAATTTACACTGCTATATCCCTTCCAAGTTAGCCCGCTACCATCTTAGACTGCATCGTCACTTACCATCAGGTGAGATCCCAGTCAAGGGCTATCTTGTCATTGAATAAAAATAAAAAAAGTTTGTATGTTTCATTCAATTGTCCAGTAGGGATAACATGCGCGCCATGAAAAAATTTGTGTACACGTTTACTCGTGAATCTTTATCGACTCGAGACCTACATCTGGATAACGAGTAAACGTATAGACAAAATTTTATAGTGGCTGGTGATCGTATTTCGTCTGCAGCATATACAACGTGTAACAAAGGGGAGAGGGGGGGGGGCAACCCTAAGGGCGATGAATGTGCTTATGAAACTGAAAAACTTACCCCAAGGATATGTTCCTTATGGTCGAAATATGAAAAAAAAATTTTTTTACCTCCCATGGTAAATCAATCAGCGGATCGTCAATTTTGTATGGGAGGTCCACATTCTTTTTTCATATTTCGACCTATGTTCCTTGGGGAAAGTTGTTCAGTTTCATGAGCACATTCACCTCCTTCAGGGTTGGTACCCTTCTTCTGTTACACTTTGTATAATAGCCTTAAATACATAATAGCATATTATGTCAATGTGGATACAAAAGCAATGATGTGGCCGTATTATAATATATCACTTTAAGTTTCAGATCATCCCTGTTCATAAAACATTAATAGGATCAATTCCTTATTCAATGAATATGGTTTACCTCAAAATATCCAACATCTCAGCCGTAGTCAAAAATAGACTGATTTTGAATGTCTATATTATGCTAGGTACTTGTCTGGTAGGCACGCTTGATTTCTAAATACTGACTGGATCTCTAATATTAAGGGGATAGTATCAGTTATTATGGAGATAACAATAGGGTTTTCCATGAAGCATGTGACTTTTCGTTGTTTAAGTAAGTTTCTAATTTTAGCCAAAGCCACTATTTGTTGGTTTGTCTGAACTCTGAATACGCGCATAGAACGCATTAAAAAAACGTTCATCGAATTCATTTAGATAACTTTTTTCCCCCCCCTTTTTTTTATTAAAATGTTACAATAACTATAACTTTTATGTTGTCCGCGACTTCATCAACCTATAGACATCCACTGGTTGAACAAAGGTCTCTTGCGTAGACTTCCACAGGTCTTGGTCTTGCGTCGCCTGCAAGCTCTTTGCTTGGACTTAGATTTTTAGAATACTGCAGGAATCCTATGTTTTTTCCAGAATAAAAAAAGTCATCACGTCTTCAACTATACCTAGTCTATAGTCTACTTGTATACCCATGCAAAAAGTTACGACGATCTTTCTGCGAGTGAAAAAAGACGTGTGGCACTGGGGAACTGCCACGGTAAAGCTACATATTGCATAGCATTTTTTATCAACGCCATCTAGCGGTGAGAGGAGTCCCGTGTCAGGTTATTTTCGTTACGGAGTTTCTGGATTCGGTCTCCACCCTCAAGGCCCGCGATAGAAGCTATGCAATAGCTTAACAATTTTGTTTTCTGTTTAAGTCTTAAAATCTATTTTCCCCTAGTTATCTTAAACTTTAAGATAACTAGGGGAAAATAGATTTTTAGATTCGACATTTTTTATGAAATATGACATGATAACCCTATCCTATAATAATTACCTAATTACCCAGAACACCCGTTATCGACCCTTGTATTCACGATAGTTACGCGAACCTACTAGGTAGGTACCTATACTGTTTCAACTCGCCTGAAAATCTGTAAATTGTGCATTTTTTTTACCATTACACATAAACTTTGACACATAAACTTTTAGATGCAATCAATTAATACAAAGAATTCATAAGATAAGTGTAATAGATACGTTACCAAAAAAACTTTGAAGCTCTATGGAATTCGGATGTTCCAAAAACACATATTGAAGTCAATAAACTAGGTAGGTACCTATATAAAAAGAAAAAAATAGTTGAAGGACCGAAGGAACGACCAGTTACTTATTTTCCTTTGCGTTTTGTTTTGCCTTTACACCTTACTTTATAAGTAGTAAGTACTTATTCAAAGTTGGTATGCCCATGAAAACCATTACTATATATATAGCTACTCGTGCTGATTCACTGATTGACTGACTGACTCACTGACTCATTGATCACCTCTCCTGTAAAATTTTGTATGGAAAAATTTTTTTTCACTCACGGTTTCGTATAGAGGACAAAAATTCATTCGGAACAAAAATATGGAGAGAGCTGATGAGTGAGGATTTCGGAGACGGGTGAGGAGCACCGGCCAGGGTATCGAAGATAGGTGGGGGGTGTTGGACCAAATGTCACTCGAAACCTCATCCAATTGGCAAAGAGCCGAAAAAAAACTCCAAAATGGCGAATTCAAGATGGCGGCCATACAAATTTTGTTTGTGTCTATCTCGGAGAGTATAAGAGATGGAAGAGTGGTTTCTTGGCAAAAGATGATCAGGAGCCGAAGGTCCACTTGGTGAACAGAAAAAAAATTCAAGATGGCGGAATTTATTTTTTTCCATACAAAATATATGCAAGACTTTAATACGGTTCCTTTTCAAAATTTCTGATGGTTTCGTAGAGAGGACAAAAATTCATTTGGAGGAAAAATATGGAGAGAGCTGATGGTTGAGGATTTCGGAGACGGGTGAGGAGCACGGCCAGGGTATCGAAGATAAGTGGGGAGTGTTCAAACAAAAGTCACTCGAAACCTCATCCAATTGGCAGGGAGCTGAAAAAAATCTCCAAAATGGCGGATTCAAGATGGCGGCCATACAATTTTCGTCGGTGTCTATCTCGGAAACTATAAAAGATGGAAGAGTGGTTTATCGAAAAAGATGATCAGGACCCGAAGGTCTACTTGATGAATAGAAAAAAAAATTCAATATGGCGGATTTTTTATTTTTTCATACAAAATATATGCAAGACTTTAATACGATTCTTTTTCAAAATTTCTGATGATTTCGTATAGAGAACAAAAATTCATTTAGAGAAAAAATATGGAGAGACCTGATGGTTGAGGATTTCGGAGACGGGTGAGGAGCACGGCCAGGGTATCGAAGATAAGTGGAGACTGTTCAAACAAAAGTCACTCGAAACCTCATCCAATTGGCAGGGAGCCGAAAAAAACCTCCAAAATGGCGGATTCAAGATGGCGGCCATACAAATTTCGTCGGTGTCTATCTCGGAGACTATGAAAGATCGAAGAGTGGTTTCTCGGGAAAAGATGATTAGGATGAAAAAAATTCAAGATGGCGAATTTTTTTTTTTCATATAAAATGTATGCAAGACTTTGATATGTTCCTATGTTCCTTTCCGCTGATGGTTTCATATAGAAGACAAAAATTCATTTGGAGGAAAAATATGGAGAGAGCTGATGATTGAGGATTTCGTAGAAGGGTGAGGAGCATGGTCAGGGTATTGAAGATAGGTGGGTGGTGTTCAAACAAAAGCCACTCGAAATTTCATCCAATTGGCAGAGAGCCGAATAAAACCTCCAATATGGCGGATTCAAGATGGCAGCCATACAAATTTAAAAGTGTCTACGTCGGGGAATATAAAAGATGGAAGAGTGGTTTTTGAGAAAAAGATGACCAAGATTCGAAGGTCTACTAGATGAATAAAAAAAAATTCAAGATAGCGGAATTTATTTTTTTCATACAAAATAAATGCTTTGATACGATTCCTTTTCGAAATTTCTGGTAGTTTCGTATAAGGGACAAAAATTCATTCAGAGGTAAAATATGGAGGAAGCTGATGATTGAGGATTTCGGAGATGAATGTGACTAAGACATATTTTAATACTGTTTAATTAAATATTATTTATGTGTAATGACTAAACTAGACTTATGGCCGGTGACTTATGACCTTAACAATCTTACTAACAAAACTAACCATAATTTACAATTACTTATTGAATGACATATTGAATTAATTTTATTTTTTATTACTAGACATTCAAATTGTTAACTATTCTGTTGCATTATGTGAAATTTATCTCAATTTTATATATTTTTTTAATTTATTGTATTCTTTTAAACCCAACCTACCTAACCAAATTATTTATTAACTAGCTGATACCCGCGAATTCGTTTGCGTGGATTAAGATTTCTTGATTCCCGCGGGAACTCGCTTATTTTCCGGGATAAAAAGTAGCCTTTGTCCTATTCCAGACTATAATCTGTCTCTGTGCCAAATTTCAGCCAAATCGGTTCATGCGTTGTGGCGTAAAGGAGTAACAAACACACACACACACACACACACACACACACACACACACACACACACACACACACACACACACACACACACACACACACACACACACACACACACACACACACACACACACACACACACACAAACACACACACACACACACACACACACACACACACACACACACACACACACACACACACACACACACACACACCTACAAACTTTCGCCTTTATAATATTAGTGTGACTAGATGATGCCCGCGACTTCGTCCGCGTGGATCAAGGTTTTTCATTTCCAATGGGAACTCTGTAATTTTCCGGGATAAAATGTAGCCTATGTTTTAATCAAATTTCAGCCAAATCGGTTCATTCGTTGTGGCGTGAAGGAGTAACAAACATACACACACACATACACATACAAACTTTCGGCTTTATAATATTAAGTGTGATGTGATAATAGGAAACAGGATAAATATATAAATAGGACTAGACTAGACTAGATGACTAGACTATACCCGCGACTTCGCACGCGTAGATTAAGGTTTTTTATTCCCGCGGGAACTCTCTTATTTCCCGGAATAAAAACATACAAACTTTTGCATTTATAATATTAATAATAAATAATAATGTGCAAAATAATATAATAATTAGCTTTTACCCGCGGCCTCGCTCATGTTACGTTCGATTTTTTAAACCCCTATTTTACCTCCTTCGGGGTTGAATTTTTGAAAAAAAAAAAAATCTTAGCAGATGCCTTCGTCCTAATAGCTACCTGTATACCAAATTTCAGCTCGATCGGTTCAGTGGTTAGAACTGTGCGTTGATAGATCAGTCAGTCAGTCAGTCACCTTTGCCTTTTATATATTTGAGATAGGATTAATAGGATTAATAGGATAATAGGATGTAACTTTGTAACGCGCTGCGAATACGCGATACATGAATGCAATTAAATGAAATGAATGAAAAAATTAAAACGTTATAAAAATAAAATAATCCAGTAAATATAAATACAATTTAAATTAATACCCGTAAATCAAGAAAGTCCAAGAAATAAATCACAGCAGCAAGTCCAGTGTTAATAATAGATAAAAGTTAGAGGTCAGTGAGCCAAATAAAAAAGACACATTTAAAAAACTTAATTTATACTAATGTACACATAAAAAACCTCGCAACTAAAATAAGTGGGAAAAGGATTTAGCAGCGCTTAGCGCGCTGTAAGAAGTTATGACTATATTTTTCTTTTTATGGATTAAGCACTAAAGCGACAATTTAATATAATTCATAGAATAAAAAATGTTAGGATGATTTCCGATATCAAATAAATGTCTATTTATTATTTTTTCTTGGTAATAATAAAAACGGTTTTAAATTCTAACAATTGTAATAAAAGGTATTAAATATGCTGAGAATTATGGTACATTAATGTCGAATGTTTATTTGTTCTTAGACTAATTTGGATGATGTTTTTTTGTTAAAAAAAAACAAAAGGCGGCAAAAATTTGACCGCCTTTTGTTTTACTTTTCTTTCTACGTTGTATTTGTTCTGCGTGGAGTGTTCTAATTGTTCTAACATATTTTTAGAGATTTATCAATCTTAAGAACTTATTGAAATACATATTTCAGTACGGTAATTATTTAGTATTAAACTGTAGTGTTGTAGCTGTATTCGTGGTAAGTGACAATATTTTATTACTGAGATATAATGTCTTCTCTTCGCACTGTGAAAATTAAGGAAACTGCTAATCTCGATGCACCTACTCGAGAAGTTCTCTTATATAATATTCCCGGTGACGGGAACTGCATGTTTTCAGCGCTGTCTTTTCATATATACGGTCATATAAACCAATCTCAGGAAATACGATCGCGTATAGTTA
Source organism: Hipparchia sbordonii (assembly GCA_038048805.1). NCBI lineage: Eukaryota > Metazoa > Arthropoda > Insecta > Lepidoptera > Nymphalidae > Hipparchia > Hipparchia sbordonii. The sequence goes on from CM076113.1 coordinate 6,230,245, forward strand.
AAAACATTGTATCAAATTGGGATCGATATGGCATGTTCACCATGCGTCGTGACGAAAGCCCGTATGCGTCGGCTGAAGAATATTGCAATGAAATGATGCAAAACGGATGTTACGGCACTACCACCGAATTGATGATGGCAGGAGAAATATTTACAGATTATACGTTTAAACTGTACATAGAAGGTGTTTATGCGCAAGTATTTGGCAGAGGAACAATAGAAAAAATGATCGGTTTTACAGGGCACCTTACGAGCGGTCATTTTGATGTTTTAATCGAAAAGAATATTAATCAGGCTCCTTCACCGTATAGAAACTCTAATAAGCTGTATTCGCCCAGTATTAACTTAGAACTTCCGATTACTGTAGATAATAACTACCATTCGCCCAGCGGTGGGCAAATCAATGAGGCGAAATCTCTAACCTTTACGAAGTCACAGTCCTATAGTTTAAATCTGAATAGTAATACATTAAGCAATGAATTATTAAAGAATAGAGAATGTTCTTTGCCAAATAGTAAGCAAATATTGATAAATGAGGGTGAATCTCTAACTTTTACGGAGTCGCAACCCTATTGTTTAAATGTAAATAATAATAGATTTGGCGGTGTCCCATTAATCACAATTGTTAACGAAGAACGTTCTTTGCCAAGTGATGGACAAATACTGACAAATGTAGTCGAATCTCCAACTATTACAGAGTCCCAACCCTGTACTTTAAAACATAACCTTCGTCCATGTAAAGTAGTATTAGAGCGATTGCCTGTTGATAACCCATACGTAACAAAATTATTACAAAATGTAGTTAAATCTCCAATATTTACAGAGTCACAACTCTGTAGTATAAAACATAACCTTCGCCCATGTAAAGTAGTATTAGAGCGATTGCCTGTTGATAAACCATACGTAACAGGACTATTACAAAATAAAACTAATAGAGAACAAATGTATCAACAAAACTACAAACGTTCACGTGGTAGACCAAAAAAACATATAATTGCAGTTGAAAAAAAACGTAAGCATTTAGAGGCTGTTCTACGTCACCAGAAACGTAAGCCACAATCTAACAGGAAAGCCGTGCATCGGTATACAGTTGCACACCCCCAAGTGCACCAAGACGCCGTTCAACGGTATACCGCTGCACACCCTGAAATAAACCAAAACGCCGTCAAACGGTATACAGCTGCGCACCCCGAAGTGCACCAAGACGCCGTTCAACGGTATACCGCTGCAAACCCTGAAGTACACCAAGACGCTGTCAAACGGTATACCGCTGCACACCCTGAAGTGCATCAAAACGCCGTCAAGCGGTATAACATTGCACACCCCGAAGTACACCAGGAGGCTGTGCAAATATACACAGCTGCGCATCCTGAAATAAATAGACAGGCTGCGTTAAGATACCAACGCTTGCATCCTCAAGTTCATCGTGAATGTGTTAGTAGATATTCTAAAACACATCAAGATGAAATACGTGGAATCAGAAATATTCCTTCTGAAATACGCGGGTTAGGTTTAACGGGTGCATTGAAAGGCAACGATTTAGATAAAATTAAACCAATTCGTTTAAAACATTCTCTTCTGTGTGACGAAACTTATAAATGTATTCACTGCGGCGCAAGACTTTTGGATGAAGAAAAGACTCGCACAATGTGGTGTTGTGGACAGGGTAAATATAACATCGACCCACTTGGACCACTAGATGCTCAGTTTTATGCAAACCAACATTTTTTAAAAAACGCTAGAGCTTATAATAATCTGTTCAGTTTTTCAGCGCTAGGTACAACTCACGGTTTTCAAAGACCGCCTGCAGGTCACGGTCCTAGCTTAGTCAAAGTTCAAGGGCGTATTTACCATCGCGTTTTTGATTTGGCTTATAATGGTAGTACAAATAATACAGCTTTATATATACACGATGGCGAAGAACACCAAAGATTAGGAACCCAACAAAATTTGTGCCCCAATCTTATCAAGGAGATTTACGCTTACCTAAAAAATAATAGTCCCTTAATAAAGGATTTACACTTATTAAATAATCACCCGAGTACGGAAGCTCGATTAATTTTTCAAAATACAAGTCGACGTACTCATGGACCGATACTAGGAGATAGACCGGTATCGAATGAGCTTGCAGGTTTAATTGAAACTTCAAACCAACATCACCCGCGAGCTGTAGTAATATGGAAAATTGGCGAAGCAAAACCACACACAGTACACTATTTACACCCCGCGTATGAAGCATTTCAATATCCTTTACTGTTTCCTAAAGCTCCCGAAAGATATTCCATTGGTATTAAAGATAAATTAGGCAATAAACTAAGTCAAGTAAAATACTATCGATGCCAACTCTTATCTGAAGAGCGGTTTGCGATTTTACGACGCCTTTCGCAAGAATACTTTGTTGATATGTGGTGCCGCACTGAAGAAGAGCGTTTACAGTATTTCAAAGGGATTCAAAACGAACTAAGAATTGCAACCCGACGTGAAATCGACGAAACGATTGAGGGCGAAGGCATCCGACCCGGTAAAATATATTTACCGGCGAGTCTAACCAATAGCCCGCGCTATATGCAAATCAAGTACCACGACGCTATGGCCATTGTTGCACGATTAGGAAAACCAAGCTTTTTCCTCACTGTCACATGTAATCCGAAATGGCCTGAAATAACTGAAAGTTTATATCCCGGCCAACAACCAACAGATCGCCCAGATTTGTGTGTGAGAGTATTTCAACTAAAGTTGTCAATACTGTTGAAAAAAATTAGATCTAAAGACTTCTTTGGTACCATTGTATCAATTCTACATGTTATAGAATTTCAAAAAAGAGGTTTACCTCACGCACACATTACGTTCCGCGTAGAAGGAGGAGGTCCCGTCGATAGTATGGATATTGATAAATTTATTCAAGCAACCATACCTCCACCGGAACAGGAAAGACTGAGAAAATTGGTTTTGCAACACATGGTGCACGGCCCATGTGGTACTGAAAGGTCACCCTGCTATGATCAAGCTGCTGGGAAATGTTCAAAAAATTTTCCTAAAAGTTACACTGAAGTGACGTATACGGATGAACGAGGCTCAGTACATTACAAACGTCCAATTGGCGACCAACCGGCAATTCATGAACGCAATCAAACTTCAGTCACTAACAGGTGGATTGTGCCATACAACCCAGCGATACTACTGTTAATGGAATGTCATTGCAATTTGGAAATTGCATCCACCTCCAAAGTGGTTAAGTACCTTTACAAGTACCTGCACAAAGGTCCCGATCACGCAAAAGCGGGTGTGACAGAAGAAGTATTCGACGAAATTGAACACTACGCTCAATATCGATATGTGAGCGCCTCTGATGCAATGTGGCGTCTATTAGAGTTTGACATTAGCTGCAGATATCCAACTGTTATCGCATTACCGGTACATTTACCCGACGGAGACGCGATAATTTTCCGTACCGGAACCGAGGCGCAAGCATCAGAAAATTATATGTCAAAATTACAAATTTACATGACGAGACCTTCAGATCCTGAGTTGGATGAATGTACTTACATAATGTTTTATGAAAGATACAACGTCACAACTCAAATCCGTGCTAATCCTACTGTACAAGTGTTGGCTCATGAATCTGGAAAATACTTTATTACAAAAAGAGTACGAGGCGAGATCGTGGCTCGGATCGTCTTTATTTCTCCTACACTTGGTGAACTTTATTTCCTGCGAATGTTAGTTATGCGTTATGCGTGCCGAAGCTATGAAGAACTGCGAACTGTCAATAATGTAATTTATGACACTTTTCAAAAAGCAGCGTTTGAACGTGGTATTCTAAACGATAATCAGGAGTACGAATCGGCAATAGAAGAGGCAGCCGGTTTCAAGACTGGTAAAGGTTTACGTCAGCTTTTCTTCGCACTCATCATGGATGGTGCCCCAGCCCTTCTGTTATGGGATAAATACCGTGGCAATTTGTGCGATGATTATCATAGAGAGCGTGTATCTGAAATGGAAGCCGCTTACGACCATGGCCTTCGAGACATTGAACAAATGTTACGTGCTCATGGTCGCTCGCTGACAGATTTCGGTTTGCCAGATGTAAGACACAGTATAACTGAGCTTGAAAGAGAAATTGGACGATGGAACGATGAGGCGACTGCCATATTAAATGAATGGGAGTCAAAATTAAACTCGCAGCAACGGACTATATATAACACAGTCGTATTACTTACTGAAGATGATTGTGAGGATACGCTCCCAGTGTTCATCGACGGTCCCGCGGGAACCGGAAAAACCATCTTACTTAACGTGATTGCTGCAAAAATTCGTTCTAATGGACATATTGTTCTATGTACGGGTTCCACAGGCATTGCTGCACTAAATCACGACGGAGGTGTCACAGCACATTCTATGTTTAAGCTTCCGTTGGAATTTGAAGGTGGTAATGCAGTGTGGGGAATTTCAAATAACTCCCAAAGAGCAGCGCTGATCAAAGCAGCGCGTCTTATTATTATTGATGAAGCACCAATGGTTCACAAGTACCTGCTCGAAACAATTGACCGAGGCCTCAAAGATCTAATGGAATGCAATACCAAACCCTTTGGAGGTAAAGTGTTAGTAATTGCCGGTGATTTTAGACAAATACCACCGGTAATAACAGGAGCAGGAGAACGTGACATATGCCGGGCATCGATAAAAAGTTCTGAAATTTGGCGCTGCATTCAAAAATTCAAATTGACTGAAAATCAACGTGCAAAAGAAGAACCCAATTTCGCTAACTTTATATTGAGTATTGGAGAAGGTAAAGCCGAAACAACCGAAGAAGGTTTATTAATTTTAAAAAATATTAATTACGTAAACAGCTTACAACAATTGATTAATAATATATATCCGCAGGATGAAGTATGTGACCCAGAAAATATATGTAAAAGGGCTATTCTATCTGGAACTAACGAAAACATAAGAGACATTAATCAAAAAATTCTTGAACTGATACCTGGACCAATGGTTATCTGTTACAGTGCCGACACCACCAACCACCTAAATGACAACTCAGCTGAGCGATTAGAAGGCAACGTTTTAAATTCTATCACAGCACCCGGTGTACCAGATCATGACTTGAAACTGAAAGTAGGCGCGGTCGTAATACTTATACGAAATATTAGTTTCACACATCGTTTAGTTAATGGTACTAAACTAATTATAGATCACATTTCAAAATTTACCCTGTTAGCGCATCACCCAAATTGCAGTGAGCCTATCGTCATACCTCGCATAACTTTTAAATTTAAAATAGGGCGAAACGGTGTGGAAATGACCCGCAAGCAATTTCCTATCAAGTTGGCTTATGCGATGACATTCAATAAATCTCAAGGGCAGACTCTTGATCGTGTGGGAGTAGATCTAAGAAGCGATGTTTTTTCACATGGACAACTGTACGTCGCTTTGGGCCGAGTGCGACACAGTCACAATTTGCATGTATTGGTCCCGCCAGAAAGAGTTAGCAGAAATTACGCTCTTACAAAAAATATAGTTTATAAATCATTACTGAGCTAAAATTCTAAACAAAATCATACAAAACATTTTTTTTTTCAGAGTTTGCTACTGTAATTCATTTAGAAAACATGTAATAATATATGTAAATATGTAGATAATATGTAATATATGCATTGCGATATCACAATACTTGATGAAACCTACAACTTATAATATAACTAAGTGTATGAGTGGTGTGTTGGGTCTTGATAAGCTGTATATAATCATATTTTGTATACTTTTTAGTTTCGGCATGTTTTATGTGCCTCTTTAATAAATAAATAAAATAGCATGCAACTTTTACACGCATTGTGTTCAACCTTCGGGCTTTTTTTAATTTTTTGTGAAATAAAATCTGTAGCCAATAAAAAAAATTAAAATAGGTTATCATACAACTGTCGTATGCAATGCGTCTAGCTTTCGGGCTTAATTTACTCTATCATTCATTGTTATAAACAGACCTATTTCAATAAAAATTTACTTTTTCTACTCCTCCACTAACTAGACCTTCACTCCTACTCTTTACACCTACCAAACCTGCCAAGTTTGTAACATAATAATACTATTATATATAAGTTAAATACAAATTTTAACGCTTTAAATCTAAAAAAAAGACGTGTAGCACTCGGGGACTGCCGCGGTAAAGCTATTGCATAGCATTTTTTATCAACGCCATCTAGCGGTGAGAGGAGTCCCGTGTCAGGTTATTTTCGTTACGGAATTTCTAGATTCGGTCTCCACGCTCAAGGCCCGCGATAGAAGCTATGCAATAGCTTAAAAGATCAAAATAAATTCAATTCTTATAGGTATATTGTTTTTAGTTACACTTTATTTAGTTTGCTTTATGCTTAAAAACCTAAAAGGTGAGAAATCCCATATATACTAAACAACAATCACAGGGAGTGATTTCTGACTAAGATGACCGTGAATTTGTAGGTCTGCCTGCAATTAGCTACCGTAAAAAATATTTAAGTCCATACCTGTCGAGTGATTTGGAAACAAGCTCCAGAAATCACTTCCGTAAAATCAGACATTTAAGATGTTACGGCAAGGTATCTTACATCTTAAATGTTTGAATTCGAGGGATCTTTTGCTTGCTATATCAAAACTTATTTTTAAATATGTAGATATTCTTTTAGTTATATGGTTTATTTGATATCCTTCATAAGCACAATATTGTATAAGTAATGTTTATTCTGTTTATTTATCTATCGTGGAGCATGGACGCAAAAATATTTAATTTTTCATAATATTTTTGCTAAATTGCAATAGGTCTCATTACTCAGGCATGCAAAATATTTAATTTTTATTTTATTAAATTTTTATTTTATTTTAAATGTCTGACAATGGGAGAACCACGTAAAAAAAAACGAGCTGGGGCATACCTCCTGGGTAGCATGGAAACTGGCCCATTGCACTTTTTATTTTATATATATATTATAATATTATATAGAATCCTAAGCTAATATTACTGTTTCAGATATTCATTTTTTCAGATTTTGTTGTTTTTTCAGTGCTATTATGGCTCCCTATTATGACCTGAAGAATAAATAAATTCTTAATATTATAATTATACCAAAAATTTAAATCTAAACAGACCCATTCTTCCTGTTGTGTACTCTTCCACGCGGTCCGCTTCAGCGGGCCGCGCACCCACGCGCCCTACTAGTTAATATATATATAGCTACTCGTGCTGATTCACTGATTCACTCACTCACTCACTCACTGACTCATTGATCACCTCTCCTGTAAAATTTTGTATGGAAAAATTTTTTTTCACTCATGGTTTCGTATAGAGGACAAAAATTCATTCGGAGGAAAAATATGGAGAGAGCTGATGATTGAGGATTTCGGAGACGGGTGAGGAGCACCGGCCAGGGTATCGAAGATAGGTGGGGGGTGTTCAACCAAATGTCACTCGAAACCTCATTCAATTGGCAGAGAGCCGAAAAAAAACCCCAAAATGGCAGATTCAAGATGGCGGCCATACAAATTTCGTCGGTGTCTATCTCGGAAACTATAAAAGATGGAAGAGTAGTTTCTTGGAAAAGGATGATCAGGACTCGAAGGTCTACTCGATGAATAGAAAAAAAATTCAAGATGGCGGAATTAATTTTTTTCCATACAAAATATATGCAAGACTTTAATACGGTTCCTTTTCAAAATTTCTGATGGTTTCGTATAGAGGACAAAAATTCATTTGGAGGAAAAATATGGAGAGAGCTGATGGTTGAGGATTTCGGAGATGGGTGAGGAGCACGGCCAGGATATCGAAGATAGGTGGAGAGTGTTCAAACAAAAGTCACTTGAAACCTCATCCAATTAGCAGGGAGCTCAAAAAAAATCCAAAATGGCGGATTCAAGATGGCGGCCATACAAATTTCGTCGGTGTCTATCTCGGAGACTATGAAAGATGGAAGAGTAGTTTCTTGGAAAAAAATGATCAGAACCCGATGGTCTACGTGATGAATAGAAAAAAGTTCAAGATGGCGGATTTTTTTTTTCATACAAAATATATGACGAATTTGGAACTATGCAAGACTTTCATATGGTTTCTTTTCAAAATTTGTGATGGTTCGGAGGAAAAATATGGAGAGAGCTGATGATTGAGGATATCGGAGACGGGTGAGGAGCACCGGCCAGGGTATTGAAGATAGGTGGGGGGTGTTCAACCAAATGTCACTCGAAACCTCATCCAATTGGCAGAAAGCCGAAAAAAACTTCCAAAATGGCGGATTCAAGATGGCGGCCATACAAATTTCTAAAAAGATGATCAAGACCCATAGGTCTACTTGGTTAACAGAAAAAACGCGGTTCGCTTTAGCGAGCCGCGCACCCACGCGCCCTACTAGTAATTATATAATTGAAGATTGCATAAATGATTAAAAAGTGGATTGGTTTCGCTCCAGCAATGCTTGAAATGCCAATTATGTAATCAGCTATAGTTCTTTCATTTCACGAGGGCTCGTGGTTCATGGTTGTGTGTGTGTCGTATCTGTATAAGTGTGAGCGAGAACTTGCTCGCGCCTGACAGCTCCCACCTAGGCTCCTGCAGGCACGCATACTTACGCAATGTACATGTACACGACGTAACCACAAGTAGAGCGCGCGTAACTTCGTGAGATAAACGTACAGTTAGCAGTTAGTACACAATATATTAAATAATATAGTTGTTTTAAAGAGTAACCGCAGAGTTTCTTTACCAGCCAGCGTTAGAATCATTTAAGAATTCGAAAGCACTTTGTAAAACTTTATATAAAAAAAATATAAAAAAAATATAGCCAATAGTGGGCTTTTAAGGAATTCTATTCTGCGGATTTCTGTTGTAATTTATATTTCCGCAAAGTAACACCTGCCCGCCTGCTTCTATTCAACAGTCAATTAACCTATTAATTGGGTATGCTATAGTTGATTTATTGGTACATGGGCAATACTAAAATCGTGACTACCTAAGTTATTAATATTATGGTTAACTAGCTGATGCCCGCCACTTTGTTCGCATGCATTTAGTTTTAAAAATATTCTTTGACTTTCCGGGTTAAAAGTATGTCACTCTCCAGGTCCTCAACTATACCCATGCAAAAATCACATCGATCCGCGTTGCTCTATTGTGGCATGATTGGAGGATAAACCCACTTTTTTTTATTTATAATATAAGTTATGGTAAATTGAAGACACTCTTGCGTTTATTATACCTAAGTTCTTGTTAGTATATCGAATGAATAAAATGATTCAGGATAAATGTCGTAACCGCAGATAGGTCACAAGCAATATTAACACTTACTGCGAACAAGTTGACCGTGACACGATTCTTGGCTTGAAAATAAATCTTGTTGTCCTTATTGGATCATTTTTTCTTTTATACGGAGTAAGTATATAATAGGTAGATATCATTATATTATTTAATGGTAATTAACATGATGTTTTCCTCATAAAGAGATTTTAATGCTTTTTCAGTGCATTTCACAGTAAGACCCGGTAATATAGGTTTAGTTACCACTCTCATGAAAAGAATCATTTACGAAGAAATCCTCAAAACACACACATACGGGTAAGGTATACCTATGACTCTAGATCTCAGGAACCTACCTACATATAGGTAAGGTACATACTGTGATTAAAATGCCTAACCTTTTACCTTTTGCAGTTTATAGACGATCCGTTGCATAGTTATTGCGTAATTAAAAGAAAAACCAACAAACACTGTTTCGCATTTTTATAATATACACGTAGTATTTTATATGTTTGACGACAGTGGTAAGCGTGTGGTCTGATAACTGGGAGGTCACGGTTCGATTCCCGTCGGGGTCAATGTTGCGAATTTATAATTTCTGAATTATCCCTGGTCAAAACCCTACCGTCAAAGATGTGACGCCAGGCGATTTAGCGTTCCGACACGATGGCGTGTAGAAACAGATTAGGGGTATGGATTGAATGCCATACCCCTTCCAAGGCAGCCCGCTACCATCAATGCATCATCACTTAGGTACGATCAAATGAGATCGAAGAAAAAAAATGTGGGTGGGTATCCGAGATAGTATAGGTACAGAAATCCACGATCAACTACGTCCAGGCGACACTAAAGCACTTAACCCAAGCATGCCTACTCAAGAATCATCTAAACTCAAATAGCTTATATCGCCTGGTTTTGCAAGAGAACAGATGCGCCCCTGTTTGCGATGCAGAATTGCAGGCTGACTCAGCCCACGGTGACGAGATCTTGAGTCCTGCCTATATTGGGCGTATTACTCAACCGACGCGATATAACACTGGCTCCAGTGAGTGAGCATGTTTGATTACTAATTTGTTTTTAAGTATTTGTTTGGGTATTGAATAACTGACTGTAAGAGGTCCATTAGAGCAGCGATTCCCAAAGTGGGGTTTGAAATGGTTTAGATAGCTAGCTTTTTTAACGTCAAGAACCAGCAAGAAGTAAAAACCTCAGTGGACTCCACGACCCCTTGAAATAACGCAAATATTAGGTATTTTTTACCTTTAACCATGTTTAATAAGGGAAATTGCTTTCCCAATAAAAACCAGGAATTCAAAGTGACCCACCCAAGAATGGAGACTCAAGTATTCAAATTAGTGTATAAGCGCAGTGAAACACTAATAATAATCGATGTAATCGATTAATACTATTCATTCATCATTTCAGTACAAGAGACGCCATACAACGTGTAACATCATATCATCATAGATCATAGTAAATCAATCAGCGGATCGTCAATTTTGTATGGGAGGTCCACTTTTCTTCATATTTCGACCTATGTTCCTTGGGGAAAGTTGTTCAGTTTCATGAGCACATTAACCTCCTTCAGGGTTGACCCACCCTTTTGTTACACGTTGTATATTAGCCAAGCTACTACCGGAAGAGAGAACATAGATATTACCTACATTAAACATTTCTAGTTGACACTGGCAGCTGTTGTCAACTTACCATAGACAGATAACTAGTGTAGAATATCACATTTTCAATATCAAGACTGCCTCGTGAAATATACGATATGATACACACATTAAATTGCCGTCTGCCGCTGCCTTATGTATCTCTTTGCCGCTCATCTTATTTATTATTTCGGCGAATGGGATATCCGAAATTAGCATTTTCGTTTGGCCGAGCCGCCTCGACGAGGTCGACGGCGCGGAACCGGTGGCCGACGACGTGAGAGGCTCTCGCTGCTCTCTGAGATCAACACTTCAAGTTGTTCATAAGGCGGAGAACCCATGGGTACATTTTAATTTAAAAAAAAAATCAAAGTTTATTTATTTTATGTAGGCCAACTTGTAGCTCTTCTGACACGTCGAGACTCAACCACCCGGTTCGGAACGCAGATTCTGCTGCGAAGAGCCGGCAAGAAGTTCAGCAGTGGCTCTTTTCATAACAAAATATTAAATTGTAATAATGTATAGCTCTACTTAATATTACAATGCAATACATTATTACACTGTTTTGTGGGCAGCTGGATGACAAGCCGATGGATCCCATGGAATAATTTGATAATTCAATTATTGTGAACGATTCCTAAGGTATAAAAAGAAGCGTTGTTTTTTATCCGCTTAAATTGAAGACGTCTTAAAACACGTTCTGTTTATGGAGTTATACATTATGCAATTTTGTTGGTGGTATTTTTAAAGGTCTCCGAAAACATCGAAAGAAATCCTGCGATTATTTATACATAAGACAGCTAAAAGTATGTATCTACTTAGGTAGGAATATACAAAGGTACGTGGTTGTGGTAAATGATAAGATTATTAAAGATATTATGAAATTCAATATTAGGTATTTCTATACAGATTACAGCGTCCATATAATAAGATTTGTATCCCTACAGGATAAAACTATGTGACCACCTACGATTTAACACGAGCCAACTTAAACCACGATTTCGGTAGATACCAACCTCGATACAGCTCAATGCAATAAGAAAATGGTTCAAAAAACGTACCTACCTACATTCCGGAAACATATATTTATAAGTAAAACAATAAGAAATTCACAGACTGTCTTATCTATCATCTGCCCACAAGGAAAACCAAAATCCGCGTGAACATATTTCTGTTTTACCTGCTTTACTTTAAAGGTGTTATTGCTGTTGCCCACGCGGCGTTTGAGCCAAGGTGATCCATTGTGTTCAAGTGCAAAATAATCACACGGCGGAAATAATTTAGTGTCACGTTTGTGATGATCACATCAGCAACCGAAAATAATTATTAAAATCGTATCATTGTAGTGTGTGTTTATAATGCAAATTGTTGCCACATTGCACGAAGCAATGATTGTTAAAAGTGGTAGAGTTCTTTTTTACACAGTTAATGAATTCCTTAATGACAAAGTTGCTTGGAACCAAACTGCTTTGCTTCAGCTGTCCACAAGATAGATAAGCTACATATTGTATCATTTTTTGTTTTGAAAAGAGCAACTGCTGAGTCTCTTGCCAGCTCTTCTCAGCAGAAGCAGCATTCCGAACCGGTGGTAGATTTTCGACTGGTCATAAGTGCTACAAATTGGCCTACATGAAATAAATAATTTTGAATTTGAATTTTTCTTCTGAATAATATCAGACAAGATGAGCATGATTAATACTCTCCTCTTCTCTCCAATTTGATTTCATAGCCTAGATAGCCCAACGGTTAAAGGTGCGGACGGAAAACTGAAAGGACGATGGTTCAATCCCCACCCCTTGCACTATTGTCGTAACCACTCTTAACACAAGCTTATGCTTATATCCTGGTAGATAACAGGCCTAAGTCAAGTTGAACATAGCTTATATTCTTTAAAAAAATTCAAAGCTCACTTTAAAGCTATTCTGAAACTCCTCTATATATAAATGCTATATTAAGCGGTATTGACATCAATTTCTCTTTTAATACCAAGGCAAAAAACTAGCACATTTGTCAGCTTACATACGTTACATATTTCGTTTCGTATCAAATGAACAGTCGCTAAAAAAATCAATAATGAAAATTGGCGGATTTGGCTTACGTAATTCGAGACAGACAGACCATATGGTCGACGACCTTCTCTGTAGCTGTGATTGGTTCATAAACAGTTATAGAACAGCTTTTTACTCCCACACGACTATAGCAAGTAGTTAGTACAATCGTAGCTTTTACCTAACCTGACTATTTTGTTTTATATTTCGTACTCTCTCAACTAGGTACTTATCTATATACCTTTATATTTACTAGTACCAAAAAACCGTTGTTTTATCCATCTTGAAAAATACGAATAAAATAATTTTTTGAGACGCTTTATCATGAAAATGGCGATACTTACGAAAAAAAGTGTAGAAATATGTATTTTATGTAGAGAATTGGATGATCTACAAATTTTGTATGACTATTTTTGCTGTAAAACTCACCGTTTAGCTGGAAAACGCGAAAAACCTATTTTTGCAAACTTTTGCCATCAATAAAATTTTTTGCACAAGGGGGATCGATGGGGACTTTTCACAATTAATTTAAAATAGTATTTTGAACATTTTTACATAAATTACACAACCAATTTTTAGCTCTATGGGAATTTTTGTAAACTTGAATGTTTTATTTGACCGGACTATAAGATCTTCGCACATTTTTTTTTTTTTCATCTAAGTATTTAATTTCGTACCTAAGTACTTCCTTCATATTCGTTCATGTCATTATATAAATGTTAATTGCTGTTCAAATAAAACCGGCTTAAAATATGTTTCACACCAGCTTTGAAATGAATGTTTAGATAAATGTTCTGAATTGAACAGAACTTCTAAATTCCCCAACAATCCAAAAATGCATCAGTTCTTGCGTAGCTGTGTGAAAATGCATGTATTAGCAGTTTTTTATGGTTTTAAGATAGGTACTTTGGGTATTTACTCACTCAATCTAATCTTAGGATACCAACGACATTTTTGGAAAGATAACCCTAAAAGGCAATTAGGTACAGACTACAGAGACAAAATTTCCGACTTTATTTACCAAAATCCTGATTCTAACCACAACAATAGTGGTACAAACAAAAATATTAACTCCAAACTGGTCTTATGCACAGGTACGAACGAAATAGTAAGAGTAGTTTCATTCATTCAACTCATTCACTGGAAAATGTGTGTCCGGTCATTACTCAACGACGCAATCCACGCTCCACGTTTTCAATTTAAATGGAGAGTCTTATTGTTCTTTACACTTAGCACTTAAGAATAATTTAGTGCGTAGTGTAATTGTACTAGTGGGAATGACTCAATTCATCCTGTCTGTTATAATATTATGTCTTGAAGGAACGATCAATTCATTCATTATAAATGAAACGCCTTATGGTATAGCTTTGGTTGCTAAATTGAGAACTGCGAGTATAAGTTAAATATGACCTAAATATCTTTGAAACTTATGAGATTAAAAACTAAATCTATAAGCCAAATTGTATAATAATAATATAGGTGGGAACTGGGAATGTTATTCAAAAGCAAAGATACACCCGAGATACCAGTAAAACTTGGTTCAAACTCCCTGATTCTAATCCAGTAGAGCTTTTAAAAATAGATCACTGAAACACCTACAGAGAAAAACAAAGAAAAGGCGGGCTATTGCATAAAGGATATCAATTTTAACCGCCAGCGGTTTAGCAGTATGTAAGCCGCTATTAATAGATCAAAATCTCAACTAGGTATAATGGGTGGCAGTGTAGGACTGACTATGTTTGTTAACTTCCTGTAAACTCGGCAAGGCTAGCATCTTGTAATGAAATCAATTTAGCTTCAATTGGAGTCATTCATAAGTGATTAGCGCGATCCATAACGTATCGTTTAATATTATAAATGCTAAATTAATCATGTTTTTCTGTTACTTGTTCACGACTCATCCGCTTCTTGGGATTGTCATAGGATACTTAAGAAGATTTTTAAAACCTAAATCCCCCTCCGATATTCTACGCTTCTAGAAAACTCCTATTAAAAGTTCGTCTTAAAAAATGTATGTGTCTTGATTTCACATTTGTGTGGTTAAATGTGCATTTAAAACAAACCTAAATACTTCTTTCAGCGTCCATTTTTGGATTGTCTCCTGCAGCAACTTTCCATTTTCGGAATTGAGGTCGATCTTTTTACTGTCCTTATAAGAGTTTCAATATTGTGCACTGTGCACATAATGCGTATATAAGCCTACATTCGAACCTGTGCCTTATTACTGCAAGCATAAAGGTTATATTTTAAAAAAACGTCGCAATACAGTCCAGTCAATTTTGAATTTCATCGCATTTTTAAAGAGTTTACAAACCTTTTTTTTTTTTTTGGGAATTCAAATGAAAAATACATTCTTATAGCTCTAGGTTAAAAAATTAACCAGAGACAAATGGAGCGGTCCTTCAGTGATATTGTCTTAAAAATGATTGCATCTATGGACGATCCCAATGAGCTCTGATTGGCTGAATCAATGGCGTTCTTGCTGCATCCATGCAGTTTAATCACTAGGTAGCCATTCAGAGATGATTGCGTTACACTGCGCAATCATTTTTAGGCAATCCCATAACACACAGGGCAAATCCAGAGACATTGAAATGTCAAGAGAACGCCATATTCCGAAGGATTCTGAAGTACCCGGGCTTCGGCTACATTAGTACCGTGGACTAAGAACAAGGAGACTAAAAAAAAAGAAAAGAGAGAAGAAAGAATATCCTATGTACGGCATGTACTTTCTATAGATATTATTATCTAATCTCGTATTAATTATTTATTTCGTGCTTAATTAATTTAGCTCAAAGCATTAATCTACTTATATATTTATAATTATTATTGAACGCCAAAGTTCGTGAATCTGTTATGGCTATTTGTATTTCGTTATCACTATCAGGCAATGAGTGTTTTTCGCTTTTACATAATAATAACTAGATAGATAAATACTTAGGTAAGACAGTTGCATAAAACAATCTTATCACCAACCTACCTACCTACCAACCAATATAATAATTCCCAAAATATTATTTACTAACTGATGCCCGCGACTTCGTTCGCGTGGATTTAGTTTTTAATGCCCCGTGGGAACTCATTGATTTTCTGGGATAAAAAGTAGCCTATGTCACTTTCCAAGTCCTCAAGTATAACAATGCATAAAATCACATCGACCCGTAGCTCTGTTGCAGCGGAATTGAAGGACGAACCAAAAAACAAACACACTTTCGTATTTATAATATTAGTAAGGATATTTCATTATTATACTACAGTAGATAAACCTACTCATACCTACTTATTATGATTACAATGATAATACAATGCCTGATAACTTTTATTGTTTTCGGCCATCTTATCTATCTTATCGTAGTCTAAGCTGCAGTGGTTGTTATTGTATATTTAATAAATTAGATCTATTATATTTTATAAAGTACACAAAAATTAAAGAAGAATAAAAACTAAGATACTTACAAAAAGGAGATTAAACAACATCCAAGAATTCATAGGGCATGGTGATTAAGGATCAATTTATGAAGTTTAAGAAAACAAAATTATATATTTTTACTGTCTATCAGCAGGTAGAGGAATCGATATTTTCCGGAAAATCAAAGAATTCTAGTAGTAATAAGATCTTTATGGCAGTTACCTATACTTACTTCTTGAGAGGTTGAAATTTTCTTTAGGAGTTGTACAAAAATATCTGAGAAGTAAATTGGAATTTCAGCTGTGTTATTTTTGTTAAAACGATTACAAATAACTTTCCCAGTGTTGTGTATCCCAAATGCAGCAAATGATTGTGCAAATAAATTCCTGCAACTGCAACTAGGGATTGCAATCCGGAAAAACCGGACCGGGAAACCGGCGGATCCGGCATCATTAAACTTTTACCGGATCCGGTACCAATATACGGGATCCGGTGTTAGCAATTTGAGATAAAATAAGTGTAAATTGAAAAAAACACCCCCGAAGTATGAAGGCACTCTAGCAGGACTATGTCCGATTTACCTGACATCCTGTTACCCAGTTTTCTGCTCCATCATCAGATCCTTCTCGATCCTCGATCGTCATTTATCTAACACCTACTCATTGAGACCATTCTATTAGCCCAAACATGCTATACATATATCTATTGTAACTTGCTGAGGAGTTGGGTACCCACAGAAAATAGAAATAGTCCGAAGTAACAGTATGTCAAAATTCAAATTAATCCGGCCAGTCCGGTTCAATCCGGCCAGATTGAAAATGACGCCGGATTGCAATCCCTAAGTGCAACTTGACACGGCACGAAACTAATTTAAACGTTCAGCACACAACCGTTTATTTTCCTTCTATATTTACAAATGTTACTTCCTACTGTCGTTCTATATTGATTTTCATGAAGGAGCAACTCGATTAGTGTAGTTTCGGGTATGTTTTATTTCATCTATCGCGGGGATTTTCTTCTGGCATTCTGTGCACTGTTAACTAAATATCACTTGTCTTATCGCTAGAGATCTCCATGATATTCTCAAAGGTGTGTGAAATCTGCCACTTTGCCAGCATGGGGGACTATGACCTAAACCTTTCTGAGGTCAACGGCCCAAGGTAGCGATAGGGTTTGAGAACTCTGACATGATGATGATGACTGTAGAGTATGTTCAATAAGTCGGTTGGCATGAGTAAATTGAAAAATAGTTCTAGCAATATTGTGAAAGAGCCATCGATGGATTAAACAGTTTGATAATTTACATAAAAATAAATCTGATTTTAACTAAATCTTTGCCATTAATGTGGAAAGGTGGAATAACTAAATGCTCGTGAACGGGTGCCACCAACGGGAATGGGTCTGCTTTGTCTTCCCATGTGGACATGTGTTGGATTATATGTATTGCATTTTTGAAGCTTCACTGTCGAAGCACTGTATACATAGCTTAGTTTGGTTACTTATTGTAAAATTATTTTATTTTTTGAAAAGAGCAACTGCTGAGTTTCTTGGCGGTTCTTCTCAGCAAAATCTGCATTCCGAACCGGTGGTAGATTTATGACGTGTCATAAGAGCTACAAGGTAGCCTACTTGAAATAAATAAATTTTGAATTTGAATTTGAAAACTCTTGATTCGCAAAACTCATGAACACATTGAACAGCCTAAATTGCATCGTCTTAAATGGTCACCCATATAAGACGATGCTTCACTCCTTTAAGAGGTACCTACATTCGAGAGCAATTATTTTAAAAGGAGACGGTCCAAAATTGTATGGAGCCTGGGACAGGTCGTGTACCAGTAATAACATAAAATAAAATAAAATATTAAAGCATTTTTGACCCATCAAATCCACGAACTCATCTTAATTTCAATGCTAATATTATTTATTTTCTAAACGTAAGGCAACATAATATACGTAATCATGGCGGGTGGATTCATGTTTCTGACGTTAGCTGTCAAAATATTATGGGGTCACTTGTCAGATCACTCAGAAATGACATTTGACAGAACTGTGTCTGGGTACCTACCCACTGAATTCTATGTGGCTGAAAGGTAGCCATCTTGTCAGTGTTGTGTACAGTACCGAAAAACTTGAAATTACATTTTTATTTTTGCAATTTATTTATTATGATTGTCTAATTGATTTTATTGTTAATGATCTCTTTGTATTTTGTCACTTTTCATGGTATATGGTACAAGAGTAGTCCCAAAATGGACCGTCTCCTTTGAATGCAAAAAGTCCTGTCTGAGCCCGTACAGGTAAAAAAGATGACGTAAGGCTGCATAGCTGGCCGAGTTGAAACGTTAAGTTGTATGAAGTAAACAAGTAAGAAACGAGTTTAAGCGAGGACGTGGTGCGATGAGATCAGCGACGCGAATAGCTCAGACTGAGGTCGGGACTACGTCATGTCTTTCTAATTACTGGGCTGCCAATGTTGCCGGCCCGGTGTCGACGAAAGTTAATACAATTTGTACATACTAATCATAATATGACATGAGATTCACAAGGGTATGTAGTTAGGTAATCTGATATGTATAGTTATGGTTCCAGCTACCTGAGAGTTCAGGACTCTCAGGAGGTTGTTTGTTTTAGTCTGCAAGTCAAGCGTCCGTAAGGATTTTTTCCTCCTCAAACAAAAAAAAATTGGGTAAATTGGAGCCGTAGTAATTCGTAATGTCTAGGATTCGACGGCCTATCAGAATAAAGGCGTAATCAAAAAAGTCAATTTTACAGGAGAGCCAAAAAACCGTAAAAATTAATTATCTATCTTCTTTGCTATTTACACCTGATTAATGTTGTGTATATTATATACTGTATGTATAAAACAATTACATATATTTTTGTTGTATGCATTTTCATTTGACCAAATAAAAAAATACTTATTTGTAAACGTTACATACTCTTTTACATAATTTCTTGTTTCTTAATTTAAAACAATTAACCGCTTTCCGAAAATAAATACTTATCGCGCCACGTAATGGCACATACCTACCTATCTGCATAATTAGACTTAACATTCTTTGGTGCTCATTAACATTAACAGTTATCAACTAAATTTTGCTACGTTTAAATTTAAAGTGTGAAAGTCCGACGATCCGATTATTTTACGTATTTTATAATAATTTATGTAGGTATGTTGCGAAGATGATATGAAGCCGTTTAGCAGTTGCATGACTGTATATTAGTTTATGCAGCATTCACTATGCTGTCATTTGATTAATATATACTCAATAAATATAACTATTTATTTCCTATATTTTCCTTCAACTCTTAGAACCAGCATCACGTTAGAGAGAAAATAAAAATTCCCTACGATGAAAATTAAACTTTTCTACCAAAAAATAAGCGAAGTGCATTGCGCAAGTAAGACTGAGAAACCTTGGAACAAAAAGTGACTTTTGTGCTTTTGTGGTAACTTTGCTTTGACCCTAAGTCAAAAGTAGAGCATGTGATTTATATAAGATGTTGAAAACTTGGAAACAGTGGGCTAATAGCCATACACGCTAAGGTCAATTCAGTAAGAGTTGTCTCAATTGAGGGAGTGGGCGGTATACCACTTTGCTTATTAGAATTTATAACCGTCTACTGGCGGAACGATTCTATCGCTCTTGGCTTGGACTCGTTAAAAGGCCATAAATGCTCATCTTGAATACGGCTGCAAACTACGTAGTACTAGATAGGTACTAGTGCATTCGAACAATGAGAGTTTATTTCTGTTTTATCCTGAGTGAATATACTCGTACCTCTACGTTATGGAAATTAACTTTTGGGATATACGTCATACTTTCATATCTACCTAATCTCTACCTATACTAAATCACAGATTTACGCAGAGTTAACATGGTTAACGTTAGATAAATACCTTATGGGTACTGGGTAGGGCATTTTACGCATTTTAGGTCCTTCGTAGACCGTAGTGTCCAGAATGTCTGAACCTTTTATTGCAATATTGATTTAGCGACTAAGTTGTGAAAAAGTAAAAGTCGAAACTTAGGCTGAAATCTATAGACCGCACTCTCAATCTACTCAGACTTAAGACAGAGATAAAACGAGACGGATTTGGTAGATAGGCCTTAAGTTTCTGAGCACTTAATTTTGGCAGTTTTTATGTAGAAATCTACAATGTATATACATTGTACAAACATCATATTGCTTATAAATAACAACTAATCCCCCAAAAGGATCATATTGGCTAAACTGACTCACTACCTATACTTAATACATATCTATCTCTACTTTAGCATCATACTATTATTTTAGCATTATTAAAATGCAAAGTGAAGCAAATGATAACGAGGTAATATGAAGTGTTATCTCAATGTTATCATAATTTCAATAATAACAATGTCATCATTAACTACCTACAGCTAGGTAGGTACATCTTCGAAACATTGTGTATAGATTACCATATAATTTTATACTTACTTAGTTTTAATTTTCCTTTTTACCTTTAAAGTGAACTTACGAGTTTAAAATTAGTTTAGAAATGATTTAAACGTAAAAAATACTTTTACAAAACCGACTTCAAACGCCACTACAAATTATATCAATTGTGCCTATAAAATTTGAAAATTTCCCTCGATTTCTCCAGGATCCCATCATCAGATCCTGATCTGATAGCAATGGGACCACGTGGGAAGAATACCGTTTCAAACAAAATCCAAATCGGAGGCGTCTTCGAGTAATCGGGAAACATAATGAAAAAAAAATAGATTCCGACGAATTGAGAACCTCCTCCTTTTTTGGAAGTCGATTAAAAATATTCGCAATTGTAACATCCGAATGTTTAAATAAACGACTTTAATAATAATTTCCACATACAACAACTCAAGATTGTGTGCGCTATTGAAAAGTTGGTCATGTCTCACTGAGCTGACTCCCACCGCGCAATTATCATACAATGCATGTAAGTCGCGAAATATTTTCTTGGAAAGGCTGTCATTACCATTTGTACCATACATCACGATTCACGCAGGCATGTGTGTGAGATCAACGTTATAGAAGGTACTTAGTAGATTGTTTATAATAACTATTCATAAATACCACGTAGATACATCTGTAGATACGCTTGTCTATGAAATTTCAGAATAGATGTTCTATGAACATTACCTTGTGGCGAAGGAGAACACTGAACTAAAATCAATATAGGTAACCTAATAATGTCAAAATCTTAACGGGATGGGGGATTTCTTTTTTGTAAAAAGAATATTAGCCTAGCTGAACTTGACTTATATTCTCTTCTCCCCTTCAAATAAGCGAAAAGGTTGTGCTAGGAGTGGGTACGACAAAAGAGCAACCGGTGGGATGGAATTGTTTTTATCTACTTATAATAACAAAGTTTTGACAAATTAGATTCTATTTTGGTAGTTCCATATATTTTTAACTTTATACGGTACCTATACTCATTAAAGAAATTAAAAATATAAAAGCAATAAAAATTAAAAATATAAAAGTAATAAAAAATAAAAAAAGAATTTCGCTAAATTAATGTCACTCTGCGAGATCGAATGCTAATTTTATTGAAGTTGATTTATTTTGGATTGTAAAGATAATAATTGTTAATTTTATTTTATAATTTTTATCTTGTCGCTTGACAGCTGCTTGAAAAAAAAACATGATAGTAATTTAACCAATACTATGATTTGTGAAAGCATCACGTAGCAAGCAAATGGGAGCTCAGTGAAGCCCCCATTGAAAATTACCATACAATGCAATACAATACCTACACATTTCAGTATCTAAATAATTCGTAGGAACGATCGCGATTATATGTTGGAATCCGCGACAAAACTTACATATCTAATAGATAAGTGATATACCAAACAGACATCGTAAACACATAAATAGAACTACAGATAGATTTCGCCCGTTCTAGACAGGTTTCGCTTGAAATACGTGTGAATCAAACTAATCGTTAGAAACATTTTAACGTACTTGTAAAAGACAATGGCCGTATTCAAGGACACATAATATGACTGCCACCACCTGTTAATGAAAATGTAGAGCATTTTAATCTTGTATTTGTAACATACATTCATAACACAAATGAAACATACTCGGTTTGTGACTTACGACCGCGACAGCTGGAGTTATAATTTTTTTCTCAACAGAGTGTATTAATAGTGGTTAGTTATTATTTATTTGAAAAATATATACCATATTCAATCCTACTGATATATAACTGAAAACGGGAAAATCTGTTTGTTTGTCGGTTTTCCTTCAACGACGCTGCAAGAGAGCTACAGATCGACGTGTTTTTTTGCACGGGTATAGTTGACGACGTCTGGTACACCCGTCTAGTCTGGAGAGTGAAAACGGAGAGTCTGAAGAGTGGAAACGGAGAGTAAAGAATAGTGACGATCGTAGGTTCTGAAACTATCGTATGAATTAATTATTTTGCTGTAGCTCTATGTCTTCATTGTATTACTTCGTCATTTATTCGTTCATTATGTATTCGTCTCCGTTATTAGGTATTGCTAAATAAATAATCTATGGCCTTTAATCTTTAATAAAAACAAAATTATATCTCATTTGCAAAAAACGTCAGGTGTCATTGTAAGCTTGGATTGCACCTTTTATTTAAATAGGTTATACCTAGAAGTTACTTAGAGCACATTTAAATGTATTGCTATCTGGCATGTCAAATCGACTGGTGTTGAACGTGACGCGAATATCTAGAGCCTTACAATCAACCTAGTCACGTACCTACTAACAGCTTGTATCAAAGACAATAATGTACCATTTATTATTAATAGTACGATGGGAAAGTAACGGTTCTTTATACACGGGAAGATAATTAATCGTCTTTTCTTATATGATGATTATAATATCGCTAGTTTGTTATAATCATGTTAAGGTATACCTATTTCTTTTGTTAGATTTCCAGTTTTCAATGGTGGTAGGTGTACCTCTATTCAAAATTATTATAATTGCAAACCTACGCTCAGCGTTACATTGATTCATAGCGTCTCATTTAAGACCAGGTCATAAATAAGACCTTCCTACGGATTGAGTCCACGTATTACCATTATAATATTTAACTTTATCTGAGCAAAAATTGCTCTTAATAAGAATTATATTATTTACGTTTATGCCACTCATTTGCTTCTGCTATCTCCGCCCTCAACTCAAGTTTTACCTTTCATTACCGATGTTGGATTCTATTGTAAATTGTTTAAACCATTTACAAGCTTAAGATGTTTATTCATGTCCTTAACCAGCTTTTGCCTTTGACTTCGTCCACGTGGAAGGTTTTTAAAAATCAAGCGGGTATTGGGAAACCCCTGTTTTCCGGAATTGACGGTAGACTATGCTTTTCAGTCTTCAGCTATACCTAATTCGACCTATACGCAGAATAGAGTTACTTCTGCAAAATCCTTACTTTACAGGAGAGCGATTTGAAGTTTGTCTTGCCTGTAACTTTTTTCGTTATTTTTCTAGAGAATTGATTCTCATAGTATACTTTTGGAACATTATTATGCATTGATTACTATCAATAAACTCAATGCAAAACCCATAATTTGGAATTTAGGTGTTTCTATATGCATATGTGACGATTTTTTGCGGATGTCTCCATGTTCTATATGTATATGTAACCTTATACTAGGGAAAAGTGTTCGTACCATGTCTATATATAACTTTTTTTTATGGAAATACTAATCTTCAAACGGTCTTATTTGCTGTAAAGGATGAAATATAAATACAAAATAAACAGTGTTTCTTATTTCATAATAACACATTTATTAGTAAAAAAAATTCAACATAATTTGACTAATTTTTTTAATTACTAAGCATGTACCTACTATAAAATTGTCTTACAAAAAAATGTAAAAATTGATAATAAAATAACTGAAAGTACTTTGTATTTTATATAGGTAATACTAGCTTTTGCCCGCAACTTTGCTCACATTAAGTTCGATTTTTCAATCCCCTATTTTACCCCCTTAGGGGTTGAATTTTCAAAAATTCTTTCTTAGCGGATGCCTACGTCATAATAGCTATCTGTATGTCTTTCAGCCCGATCTATCCAGTGTTTTGAGCAATGTGATGATGATGAGTCAGTCAGTCAATTAGTCACCTTATCCTTTTATATATTTAGGAAATTAAATTTAGGAACTATTGTGTAAATATGTAAGTAGAATGTATTAATAATCCTACTATAGAAACCTCAAAATGAAACTAATAAATAAATAATATAAAACATAAACATAAATAACGTATTAGGAACTATTATTTAGCATTAATAATAATCCTATTATAGAAAACTCGAATAAAACCAACGAAATAAAATTGCTACAAGGACAATATATAAGTTCTTTCAGGAGTTTTAAAAATAGTACAACCGAATATTGGCAAACAAAAAGGTTTAAAAACATTTTCTCTATTTTCCACAATTTTTCTGTGCGATGATTGATTTCTTATTGATTGCCAATTATTATTGGCAATCAATAAGAAATCAATCATATCTAAGTTCTTCTTCGACTGAGCGTTATCCCACTAGGTGGGGTCCGCTTTCCGGCATGCTTTTGCCCACTTTTCCCGGTCTTGTGCATCCAATTTTCTTAATTTATTGGCTCTCATATCGGCGCCTACGAGGTCCAGCCAGCGCTTTCTTGGACGGCCGCGAGATTTAGCTCCAGGGACCGCGATGTTAAGACATCTATTACCGACGTAGCTTTGTGGTTTCCGTGCTACATGACCATACCATCTTAGACGGGCTTCTTGCAGCTTATCTCCGATGTCACGGACACTGAGCCTGCCGAGGATGTGATCGTTGCGTTGCCGATCGCAACGTGTAACATATCTAAGTTATTTATGTCTATATTATTAATATTTTAATTGAATAGATATTTTAAATCACGAAGAAAATAATATTGTGGTGGCAGAGATCCACTGGGTACCGCGCAAAATGAAAATTTTAAATTAATCAAAATAATGAATTTGTAAAGAAGATGCGGCACATCATCATCTCTAGAGTCGTTAGGTGCACTGTAAGAGTTAGTTGTAGATGGTGATTGCGTCCAGTGATCATCATATGGTTAGAATAAAAGGCATCACGACAATTTATGCGTATTTAACGGAGAAGGCATGGGAGTCGGTACACATTTTGGTGATGATATTCAAGACAAATTCCCAAAGCTAACAGCAGGGGAATTTTCAAAGTTGGACCGAGTTAAAAGTGTTAGGTCTAGTTGTTGCAATTGCAGGCGACGGTAGACATTATTTATTATCTTTTATAGAATTTTCAGCAACATGGTGCAGCCTTATGGCTAGTTTTGTCAGTAGCAAAAACTGGTATTTATCATTATATGCC
This sequence comes from Hipparchia sbordonii, assembly GCA_038048805.1. Taxonomy (NCBI): domain Eukaryota; kingdom Metazoa; phylum Arthropoda; class Insecta; order Lepidoptera; family Nymphalidae; genus Hipparchia; species Hipparchia sbordonii. The sequence continues at coordinate 6,255,966 of CM076113.1, forward strand.
GGCTGCAGTATAGATAATCGACTGTCTCTTACAGTTCCATCTGATATATCAATCTTCCCATATATCAGGGACCTCTTGCCTAATTTTTTCAGCTCCCAGTGGTAGTGCTGTTATTGTAAAAGCTCCACTACTGACACTGCCATTTTCTGAAAACAAAAATTAACATCATTAAAACGTTAAAGCAATTAACTACAGAAAACAGGTCTAAATAGTTTTATGTAGTTTTTTTATAAATACTTAACATAAAAAAAATTATTAATTTTAGGCTTTTATGGTAGTTTTCAGTTGAATAAGGATATATATCTCAATGTGAAACCAAGAATAAAAGAACATTTACACATATACCTCATAATTTCAAAATAATTTCCCTCGAACAAAGTAACTTGTGCACATTGTCCCGATATTTTTTACATGATTTCCGAATAATAAAGTAGTATGGTAAAATAATTAATATTATTGATTACTTATTAAAATGTATGAATTAATGTTTAATAGGTGTAATGAATTGATATTTCTTTTTTTGATTGTTTTTTGTAGTAAAATCTAACATTCCGAGGTATAATGTTCTATATGAATGTGGAACCGTTTAACTTAATTATTTAGTTTTAAAAATATATATCTGTAAAAATTATTATATACAACTATCTAAGAGCAATCTATGTAATATAATTACAAAGCTGAAGAAAGAAAATTCCATTCACTTACCTGGAACATTCATTTTTCCATTTTTTTTATTTCCACGGCATTTGTCGTATTACTATATTCAATTTTTTTTGGCTTTAACGAAGGGAAGATCATATGTTTTGAGCGTGTATTTTTAAGTTTGAGCACATATAGTAAAAAATAATAACAAAATTAACACGAAAATAGCAGATAAAAGTGTGAGCGTGTGCACACTATCATTTCGGAGAACATGAATACAACTGCAGATGTGACCCTCCGATCGCGCTGATCTGGACAGTGAATACTGACACTTGTGCTGTCGGGCCCTTCTTCTTTGGAGAAATAAATTAAATGTACCTTTATTCGACTGGTATCTTTGGATCTACATAACTTTTTAAAATTTTGATTTCACTAGTAAATATTAGAGATCTTTTTAGGCTTAAAAATGCAATAAAAAATTTTTGTGCCATAATCATATATAACTCTATTCTACGTATAGGTCGAATTATTCATGCAAAAAATCTGGTCGATCGGTTTCTCGTTGCTGCGTGATTATAGGGACAAACTATAAAATACACTTTCGCATTTATATATAAATATATTATGGTCTATAGGACATGGGTAGGACCTATAGTTCGCGCTCATCAATTGCTCAATTACCCTGTACAGCCATGGAATCTCACAATACGAGTACAAAGACCTTTTTGCAACATGGCGTGTCGCAACCCACTGTCACGATGGGTGCACACCAACCTCTTGTCACACTCGAGCACCTAAACGGGTACTCTGGGTACCTCTCCTTGCATTGCGGTATAAATTGTTAATGGCATTTAAGTATTCATTGCTTTTACCACACATTTACATCGATAGATACCTTTGACAGTTTACTTTTACTTGGTTCCTACTTGTTAAAGTTCTGTCTATTTTTTTTTAAATCTTCTACGAATCTTAGCATTAATCCGGAGGTAAAATGAAAAAACAAATTAAACGTGAGCGAAGCCGCGAGCAAAATCAACTACTTGATTATTTCTTCAGTCTAGCATTTTAAAATTACCTAGATTTTCTATATTATAGTGATTTAAACATGAATTTGAATATTAATTCTACAAACCAATTAGGTAGGTACTAATAGTCCAAATATCAACAAGATCAAGTGCCTAATCAAACTGGCCTGGTAGGTATAATGTATTTTATTTCGATCATTTTTAAACCGGTCAATTTTAAAGTAGGTACCTACCTATATTCATGTGAAAATTCCACTGTGCAATTATCGTAATTCGCGATTCATCATTGTTTCCTCACCATCGTCACGTGCAGCACGAAATATTCTAGCTTTAATAAGGTAATATTCTAGATTTTTTGCTCTTTTATTTTTAGGGTTCAGAAAAAAAACAGAACCCCTATAACCTCACTCGTTTGTCCGTCTGTCTGTCAGTGTATCAAGACTCTTATTCTTAAACATATTAAGATACTAAGTCTTTTATACTGAACTAGCTTTTGCTCGCGGCTTTGCATCACGTTAAGTTCGATTTTTCAAACCCCTATTTTACCCCCTTAGGGGTTGAATTTTCAAAAATCCTTCCTTAGTATGCGCCTACGTCATAAAAGGAACCAACTGTAAAAATGTCAAGTTTCTAACTTCAGTAGTTTAGGCTGTGCGTTGATATCTCAGTCAGTCAGTCAGTCAGTCAGTCAGTCAGTCAGTCAGTCAGTCAGTCAGTCAGGACTTTGAATTTTATATATATAGATACATATAAAGTTCAATGGTCTCATTTTAAGCTTCTAATTTAAATAAGTCTTAATTCGCAACATAATATAGGTCCATGTTTACAAACATAAGACGCGTACTATTTTCTCGATTGATGTATTCTATTACCATGTAATGTACAAACAAGCTGCAGGTGAAGGAATGAAAAATAAACATTATTGACTAGGTAAGTAGTTAGGTAACATCAGGTTATCGGTAAACGGAAAGCGTTCCAACTTCCAACACCTTGTTTCCCCTGTCGATACTTCTCTATCAAAGGCTCTTCAGAACTTTAGTGATTTTGTCTAATTAGCGTCTTTGTTTAACATTTTAACAACCTGAAGTTTTGCATTAACAAATGCAATATGGTGAAAAATTTTGCATTTTCATGGCCGCCATATTGAATTTGGGATGACGTCACACCTATGACAAGTAGACTGCTATTTTGAGACAAATCACAAAACCAACCTTATACAGGTACCTATCAAAACTTAACGAGTAATATAGCAATGAGAAAATTAATATACTTAATACAAAAGTTTTCTATATTGTATGTTTTCACACGATTTACAACCATGTCAGTGTAGGTACCTACCTACCGACCTACACGTTACACACGCAGTTCTGTCATGCAAATGTCATTAGGCGATGTTTATTTAGTGGCTCCAATAATAGAACAGAATTAACAATTTCTTACAATGCGACTAGACTTATACGTACTACATAGTTACCTATGGAATGTTTACAGTACCTGCGATAGTTCAACAACTTTGGCATATTGTCTTATTTATGGGACACGTCATCTAGAAAATTTCAGTAAGTATTAGAACCCTAATTATGTTGAAATTTTGCCTACATTCTTAATTATTTTATTTAAGCTGTTAATGACTAGCTGATCTTATTTATCTTGATCGAACAAAGTGCAATGTCAAAACGCTTATATGTAATAAAATTTATATGTATAATATGTAGTTACATATTAGATTTAGCTATTATTTTAACCTACTTCCAAAAATGAGGACGTTATCAATTCGGCCGGTATCTTTTTTTATTCTTATAAATGAAACAAATATTCTGAGAAGATCACGGTCAAAGAGAATAGGTTAATCATAAATGTACCTACTGTATAGGAATCGTATAAACCTTGGCATACTCATCGATTACTGCATATTTATTAATAGTATTGCAATGAACATTATAGTCATACCAAAGAACATCCTACTGTAGTGATCACAACAAGTAAACAACTAGATATTGTGAATAATTATTATTTACTTACTGGAAATTATAAACAGCTCATTAAAACTTCGCCTCAGTTAAACGACGATGAACTTCTTATCGCTACAGACACAGAATGACATTTAAATAAAAGAAAATCAGAAATTCACTATTAATGTCGTTTGTTAAATGTACATTGCACTCTATTATTCTGTAATATAACATTCTATCTGTAACATCTAGATGTTATACTGTAGATCTTGTACTCTGTTAAGTAGGTATACGTTATAATTATAAATGCTAAAATATCTTAATTTAGTACTTTTTCAACAACCTACTTTTACTAAATAAACTCTACTATCTAACGATAAGCACTATTTTTCTTCTAGTTCTACTATATTATCCTAGTTTTGTAAATAGTAAATGTACGTAATTTAATAGATCAATAACTATAATATGGTATGGTGTAGAACGGTAGTGAAACACCTGCGCGACTATCAGTTGACCAAACAGTTTGAAAAGTGATGGAATTTGTTTTGTTACTGCATTCTTGGCCTGATCTTATTAGAACGAGATATGTAACATATGTACTATTATTTAAATCATAGCTTTCGTTGGTTTGTCCTCCAATCACGTAAGTAGCGAGAGAGTAACAGATCGACCTTATTTTTGTCTTGGATATAGTTTAAGGCTAGGTCGTTAGAGTCAAGTTTTAGTCAGATCGGATAATTACTTTTATCACAGGAAAACCAAAGGTTCCCGTGGGATTTTTAATAAACTTATTTCTACGCAAATGACTTCGTACGACAGGCAAAAAGTTCACAAAAAAAATACACACATACACAGTTCATGAAATCTTTACAGAATATAAAGGGATGAGAAGGCTTATTTATTTTAAAAAAAATCGTGTACGGAACAACGTGAATGTGAATAAAAGTATAGTCTATCAATGATTTCCCACGATAGGTAGCTACGAGTTTTAGAAACTAGTTTAGCGATTTCTTCTGATTTCTATAAAGGCTGTTAACAAACCAGATTTAGACGAGAAGGATCTCTCTAGATGGCATTTACTGACACCAGCAGCTGTTAAAACAAGTGTAGGTTATGTACTTAGGAATATACTCGTATATGAACTTTGCAGAACAAAATTAGGATATAGACATGTTTGTACATTTAACTGTCGATTTGAATAAAGTAAACTGGAATTGGTCTTCAACCAACAATTTCGTGTAACATGTTTTAGGTAGAGACGTTCTAAAAATATTTTATGCCGTTAAAAACCGGCAAGCTTTTCTGCGCCATTCACATACCTAAATCAACCCTAATTATTTATTTATCAGCAAACAGGTAAATACTAACAAAAAATATATAACAAATATCAAATATATAAGACTGCATTGTCTTCGGTGAGTGTATTGTATAGTGTCACAATATGTAGATATATTAGAATGAAAATGTAAAAAAATCCATAGTTTATGGTCTGTGCTCTGGTCACTAAAAGCCTTATAATAAGTTTTGAGATTAGAAACAAAGTGTTTATTATACACACCAAGTCATCATAAAATGCAAAGCATATTACGACGATATACTCGTAGAATTTGCCAGGACAATTTCCAAAATTTTAATTCAAATATGTAATACCTGATCAATAAGTTTTTACGAAATTGCTCAAAGTGTAGCCATGAATTTATGATCGAGTAACGTATATAATTGCACTAACATAAAACAGACATACCCACTCTACCAAACTAGAAAAGCTATAAAGTAAATTGATTTGCAACGCATTGTAGCAATAGCCACGGCCTCGACATCGCAATTCAAAAACAACTTAGGTATGTTATGTTATGAACTTACAGAGGTATGGTCTCACAAATTAGTTATTCTTACATAATCCATAATAATAGAGCGCGTGTCATGGTAAATCTTCAAATGCAGGTTTGATTTATACAGCAGTAGATTTTAATTATCCTAAAATACAGGCAAAAATTACATCTAATTCCAAGGGACGATCTGAGTAGAAAAATAAAATAATGAAATTTGTTCGACAGTAAAAATCGCGAAGTAAGATCCGACCGAAAGGTCACAGGTTCGAGCCCCATCCGTTGCACTATTGTCGTATCCACTCCTAGCACAAGTTTTCCGCTTATTTGGATGTGATAGGAGAATATTAGTCAACTTTAGCTTGGCTGATATTCTTTAAAAAAAAAAAAGAAAAAAAAAACATCTGAATTACCTAATATAAAGTCTGTAAACTCTCCATTACAGATGTAGAGTAGGCAAACCTTGAATTTACAATATATGTATATAGGTATTTCGTTATTTCGTTCCATACATCATAATCCAGTTTTTACGACTCCAATTTACCTGTCATAGCCAATTTAACAATGCGAGCAATCGTGATGTCATATGAAATGATTGCAATAATACGACCGTTTGCGCAAGGACTTGTGGAAGTCATTACAACAGTTGGTACGGAGGCTGGTAAAGTTGAGTAGGCGCCACTTGCCACGCACCAGTTTGATTGTCAATATAAATCCATATATATGAATGAAAACATTACGTAATCAACTCTATAGAACAAATAGAAGTCACTTTGTGTCGTACTTTTTATTACTGAGGGTCTTGAGCCCTTTCCATTAATCTAAAAATGGTAGGGTTTCTTGGGATGATTATGCGATTGGTTGCCAGATTCTATCCGATGCCGATCTAGTCTGGTAGGAGGCTTCCCTTTCCTAGTATTACGCCTACCAATATTATCTAAATTCTCAGCTTAGCATTTCAAATGTTTATTAATAGAGAGTTTTGATTTAAAACTAGGGTACGAGTATAGAGACATCAACTTTCCTAAAATAAAAATGAATTTGAGTTTCAAATATCAACTTTCTTTTTACGTAAGTTAAACCTTAGTAGGCATGTTTCATTGATTTTTGTCGAAATCGACATAATATACCTATATTTTTTAAAACTAACAGTTGAAGTAGATTTGTAAGGATTTATGTAAATCTAGGGATCAATAAAATAATTAGGCTGCTACATATGCATACATTACATATACATATAATAAATAAAATATACATAGAGTTACCTACTGAACGTAGTATTTAAGGCTAAATTTTTTTCTAAAGTCTAACTACAAACTAAGTTTTTACATCGAGATTCGAGGCAACAGAGCGAGTCTGTCTACCGAAAAATTCGTTTAGCGTTCTTTGTGTGTTTGTAGTTTTGTACGTTATTCTATTGCCGTTTATCAATAAACTTTTTTTTCATGGGCTTTTCAGTGGCTTTTTTTTCAAGAGTTGATACTATTTCAGTTTCTAAATTCCGGATCGGATTCCGGATGTTTGACATTGTTTTATGCATGCACGAATACTTGATGGAACTATTTATCTGCACATTACATACTTTATATATTATGTATAACAAATGAGCAAGTTGAACCAGCAGCTGACTCTACAGAAAAACATGTAAAACGTGTACATTAAGACAGATTTTGTATAATGCACTCTACTTTATCTATGCTATATAGTTCTTTAAAAGTTCAAAAGCATTATTTTAAATTATTGTCAGACAATCTAAAACAGTTTCCACTTTCCGAATGAGGACGCCTAATGACTTTTGGTAAGATACAGCCTACGCTGGTAAATATAAGGAGTCGACAGATGTGAGTCATTAGCTTTGTCGTTACCAAAATAAGGTATCGGTGACAATAAAGTCTTATTTATTTTGACTTATGTTTACTGAGCACGTCACCACATATTATGTAGAGCATAGAATACAGAGTGTAGAGTAAGTAATTGACCGAATAGCGATGGTATGGAGGGACTGCCAATATTTTCAAGTTCAAGGTTCAAGAAAAAAGATTTTACAATAATTATAGACCTTATTATAGACGTGCGTAGGTATGTTCGTACGATATCAAAGTCGTAAGTTATTGTTAGTCATATTGGAAGGTTCAAATATCCGACTGAAATAGGAAGAATATAGGTACTACTTAAGTTTGGTAATTTTAAAATTTTAGCATCCCATTTATACTTATTTATATCACAAAAACAATTAGGTCACGTGTAACTTAATGTGTTATAAATTGATACGCCAATAAACTAATAGCCAACTATGTAAACTTATGTCACATGGGTCGTCTGTTGATAGGCCAAATTAGGCTTAGAGATAAAATTTTAACGAAGGTGTGGTACCTTATATATGGGTACATTAATAATGTAGGTAGGTATTTATGTACATTAATAACGCAAAGTTAAACGAATCTAATCGGCTTTAAGGACGATTAGGTATTTACCTACCTACCTAATCATAAAAGACAATAATTAAGTATTTTATTTACGAAACAGTGCGTGCAAAGATATTAGAACAAACAATGTCACAATCAAAGAGAGTAGTATGCTTTTTGGTTTTAAATAGGTACCTACTCAAAAACTACTAAAACTTCCCATGCATCCCATAGATCAAAATAATTATGTATTATGATTTTAATTTTTTTACAAATTACTCCATGGTTCTTTACCGTCTAAAAGCGGACTTATAATCTCTGTCGAGCCTTAAAAGGATGTGTTGATAATGAAATAAGCAAACATACCTACAATGTAGGTAGGGTTTAGGTATAATAGGTACCTACTTAGCGTGTAGATCACGTCATTCTCTATTACAATATTCTAGTAAAATATTAACGAGCAAAAGAAGAAGATTACCTAGATTACAGATAAATAAGGATATTAAATAATAAGTACGCTTATACTCGTACTTCTCTAAATAATTCCTAATTCATAACCACACAGTAAAAAGATAGTTTTGCTATATTTTAGGTATGAAAGGCTATATATATATATATATATATAATTCCCTTTAAATCAATTCCGCATCGAAATACCGAAGAATTGCAGAACTCGTAATGTAAAACACACGTTAGTTATAATTTATTCATCACCGAACTAAAAGATCGATCGCGGTCATCATAATATTATGACAGTGAACACTGAACAATTTACCTTGTCATACGCCTAACCACACATATCTTAAACACCTATATAATAATAATTATAAAAAATAGAGAAAAAAAATTACTCACCCACAGGTGCAGATTTCGCAAATGCATTGTTCTTTTTCGACGATTTTTTCTGGTTTCTTGGGGCCACCTTGTCTTGGCCTGGTCTCTTCGATGTAGACTGTTTCATCAATGACGGTCCTGTCGTCTCGCACGGTTTTCCTGTCATCTATGATGGTTTCATCATAGACGGTGCTGACGACAGTGTCTTCCCTCGTGGTGTCGGTAATTGCGCGATCAACCACGTCGTATTCGCGTATATCTTTCGTTGTTCGGACATCCTTCTAAAAGACACAAAAAATTTAGTGCTATAATAAATAATAGTTACTATCTATCATTGATATTAATGTAGTGCAGTATTTGCTAACTTACCAAGTTTCTGATGTCTAACGAGCTGTTATCGACAAAAACATCCGTTTTTATTTTCTCGTCTTCTTTAGCATCTTCGTAAGTGGTAATTTTTCTCGTTACGCCATTTTCGGTTATATAACGTGTTACTTCAATCTGACTTCGCGTTTTATCTACTTCGAAAGCCTTTTTTATAGTATCACCCGATGTTGTGTGTAGCACGGTTGTTTCTTCAGTATCGATTCCTTCATAAAGGTCTTTAACATCTTCATTTATTTTAGTTCCAAATGTGACTTTATCGATTCTTTTAAAAGGATACTTATTCACAGTTTCAATGATTTCTTTCAAAACTCTGTCGTCAATATTCTTTTTATTTATTACAATGTTTTTGTTGCTAACTGTAACATCTTTATTTGTTGATGAAGACTCAATAATTTTTCGCAGATCGCTTATAGATGTAAAGTCTTTTATGTCTCTTGAAGACAATATTATATTTTCTTCTGTGTCTTGTCTCTTTAAGTGATGCCTTGGCTTCTCAGGCTTTCCAAATGGAGACACCTGCTTAGGACGTTTAGGCCTATCATCACCAGTTTCATAGGTAAATTTACCGTTCCAAGTTCCAGTACTCCTTTCGTAAGACGTCAAAGTATCTTTAGTTTGAGACGTAGAGGTAGTAGTGCTTTCTTTTGTCAGGTTTTGTTTTTCTTTCGTCATAAAATCAGTAGTTTCCGATACATTTTTTATATCATGAATGTCCGACTGTGTGTCATTAGATGTTGATACAAAGGTATCAGAATAAACATTTTTATCACTTGTAGAACTAATGCGTTTATTAAGAACATCTTCCGTGCCTGGAGTGTGCTCAGTTATTGCTGGCTTACGTGTAAAATCACCACCCAATGTGTTACTTGTGGATGCTATTTTTTTTCCATCTTTATACAAGGACGATTCTTCAGTGACATAATTGCCACTTTTAGGTACACCATCTTTTCCGGTATCATAAAAAGACTCTTTGTCCAAAACGTGACGTGTATATTCATGTTGTGGTTTGATTCCAGTGCCACTTATTTGATGGCTTTTTTCATGAGTAGCATGTTCTTTACTATCTCCCCATTCTCTATGAGAACTGTCAACTAGTTTTTGCTTTCCATCTACCACTTCAAAAACATAAGAAGATTTAGATTCTTGCTGAGCACTGCTCGTGTTACTTTTTAGGATTTTCGTAGAATAATTAAGATCTTTCGTATCAGTAACTTGCAAAATGTTGCCTACTTTGCGAAGTTCATTTTGTATAGTAGAATCATAACCATAGAAATTAGATGAATCAGTTTCATTGCCCTTGCGCCTCCTACTGTTGATGATTTCATTATTTACATTGTTACTCTGTACTTTACTTTCAATAGTACTTTTATCAATTTGACGATTGTTGAAATCTTTAGAGGAAGTATAATCAACATGATCTCGAGAGGTGGTAGATTGAACATTGTTATCGGAAGTGATCTGTTCTCGCGTTGTGCTATGTTGTTGTTGAATGGAATCGTCCTTTTGTGAAATATAACTATCGTGACTCATAATTTGGCTTCCATCCTTCAAAAATTTGGAATTTTCTTTTACAGTCATTTCACTCGTCGGTTTACCGCCTTTACCACCTGTATCATATTTTGACTTCATATCATAGTTTTGAATACTACTAGCGGATTCTGGCTTGATGCCGGTTCCACTAACGCTGGCATAATCTTCTTTAGTAGCATGCTCTTGAGCATCTCCCCATTCTCTCTTTGAGCTATCAATAATACGTTCTTTTCCATCAACGATTTCGACCACATACGATGAAGATGAAGATTTTTTTACATTACTACTTTTAGATTCACTTGAATGAGATGTGCTGCTAAATTCTTTTGTTTTAACGTTCTTATCCAAACCGCCTTCTACTCCGTAAAAATTGGTATGATCCGATTTTGTAATTTTCCTCGATGGATCAGGAGTAGCTCTGCGTTCATTCTCGCGAATATTAGTATGTTGTGAATCATGTGTAGTAGATCCTTGACTTGTTGTTTGTCGTTCTTGACTTGAGCGAGATTGTTGATTTGATTGGGTATTTATTAAATTTTGGCGTTCCGATTGAATGAAGGAGTCCGTTGCATTCGCTCCTTGAGATCTTGACATAAATGAATTGGTAGACCCTGTTCTATTGTGTGCAGAGTTATCTATAAATGCAGTGTTCAGAGTCTGATTATTAACGGAAGAATCGGTCGTCCGGTCAAGATGTTGGCTGTTGCTAGAGCCCGATTGTTGAATAGATGTCGAAGAGGACTGATGCATCTCACTCGTAGAGCTCTGCTGATGGGACGTAGAGGAAGATTCCTGTACCACAGAGTTGGATACGAATTCACCGCTGGTCGATTGAGCCATATCGCTCACATGATGTTCATGAGACCTCGTCTGTGACAAATCGGAGATCGACGGAGCCTCCGTAATTATGTAGTGCGGATGGCTGTTGTAAAGCTCGGACACAGTAGATCCGCTAATAGAAGCATGATCAGAGATATCAGTGATCATAAGCGGGTCTTCCTCCTCGACCTTGACTTCAATGTAACGAACCTTCTTACCGGCCGAGCTGACCTTTTGGAGAGTGTTGCTGCTCTTTTGCACGGACGTCGAAGTGCTGGTCTTCTGAACACTACTCGACGCACTCTTGGACGTCACTTCGGACGTGTTTGATTGCTTAGTCTTTTTATTTTTTATAGTCATTTTGGTCCCACTATGTTACGTAAATTATTAATTTAAATACACTTATTTTATAGGAGATTCTTAAATAGTGATTAAATAGTCTTACACGCGAGTCTTAAATAAAATTATCACATAATAAAGAGTCAAACTTTTGCCATGTAACTATGTAAATGTAAGATAAACAATTCGCGAGAGTCGTTCGTGTCGTGTTATCGCTGGCGTGCGCGCGCGCTGCTAGCGAATGGCTCGCGGATTCTGAGCGGCTCCGAGGTGCGAGCTGAGTGCTGACGCGGTTTCCCCCCTCGCGCCTTGGTCACGACACTCACGTCGCCCACCAGACCTTCGCGACACGTAAGCGCTCACATCTCACTGTAAACTCGAACCGAAAATGGTATAGGTACCTTAACAGCCGCCTACGATTATGTCATTTACTTGGGTAATACATTTCTTGGAACCTATTCGGTAACTATACTAGGGATTTTCATTAAGTAGCTAGTTACTTAAATGGAGATTAACTTTAATCACGTCATGACTATTAACTATATTTGCAGAATAGAAAAACATACATATTTTCTTCGAATGATTCGTGACTTAGTGAACAGTTATTTTTGCATTTATATTAGAGTCTGTAAATAATTCGCAGAAACAGCAAAAATGTACAGAATGACTGTCTATACAGTTTTGGTTGATGACTCTACAATATTATGTAGAGCTATTTTTATTTTCTTCAAAAATAAGCGAATATATTATCGGCTTGCTGAGTGTCTCGTCTGGTGGGAGGCTTTGGTGGTGGCTATTTACTCCCTCCCTATCATCAAAGACGCGTCGTCAAGCGATTTATCGTTCCGCCACGGTGATGTGACAACTAGGGGTCAAGTGTGAGGCACACGAAGGGTTCCGTACAAGATTTAAACAAACAGCTAAGTAGATTTTAAGATCGGGCAAAAACAAGAGTTTATTGTATTGGAGACCCTTTCATTTTTAACTTTATTTTTTTTAATCATTTGTTACACATTCTGTAAAAATTTCAACTTTCGCTTATCTCTGGTCGCTAGTCGCTACCATATCTCACAAGAAAGAAAATCTATGCTTATTGTCACGAGTACGTTCCAGTTTCCACGCATAAATTGTTATGGCTATACCTATAACTATTCGTCATTGACACTACATATTAAGTAATACGAAGTCTTGTAAACCACGATGCAGCCTTAACACAGTTTCATTCATCAGAATTTACTTAGAGGAAAATGATTAACTCATCAACTGTTAACAAGTCTTAAAAACTGACTTTTACGACAATCAATACTGGATAGCACTAATGAGGTCTAGGTTGGAGCGCGCTTGCCTAGAAGATGCTTATTCACTTTTGCCTTGAAGGTACTCAAATTATACGTGGCAGGAAAGGTTTTAATAATTTGTACTAGCGTAGTATTTGTAGGTTTGTTGTTGTAATTAAAATGGAGGTTACCTAACTTAGAAGACTAGGTTTTTTAATCCTGAAAAAACTCTTTGTGTTTCCTGGTAAAAATAACCTAGACATTCCTTGCAATCCTTCGTGGTCTCTGGTCCTCAACCTGCCCGCAAAAGTCACGTCAAAATCGGTTCAGCCTCCACTCAACCTATACTCATTGCTCATTCAAACCTTCGGAGAAAGGAAAAATAAAGAAACTTTTCTAAGTTTAACCAAAAGAAGAAAGAAAAGCGAGGGAAAATATTAATTTATTTAAATAATTAGAAAATCTATCTACGTAGGTACGTATGAAGACGGTAGGTGCCCTGGTAACTTGAAGTCTTCTTAAAGAACTAACTTACTTTCCCTACCCATATCTTATACCTAGTAGATTACAATCAACTTGGTTAACAGGGACGATATCCTTTTAAAGTGACGGTAGGTACGTGTGTGGTGCATTTACATAAGCCTTTGGTGAGGTTCAATTAAATCCAGTTTTACGCCTTACCATACCACATTTTACATTCAAGCTATAGGTATACCTATGAATAGATTCGCGACTTGATGTGACCTACTTTTTTTTTATTTATTTTTAGCGAGCAAACGAGCAGACGGGTCACCATAATGTTAAGTGATTACCGCCGCCCATGAACATTTGTAGCACCTGAGGCACCACCAATACGTTGCCGGCTTTTTAGGAATTTGTTGGTCCGCCCTTTGTATAACCCCATATTGTAATAAAACACCTTCGCAGAAAGTTAGTTTGACAGTTTCAAAGTACGTGGAAAAAAGATCTGGCACATCGGATGGTCGAAGTGCTTCAGGAAATAGAAATAGAAATAGAAATAGAAATATTTTTTATTCAAATAAACTTTTACAAGCACTTTTGAATGGTCAATGAATCTACCACTGGTTCGGAATGCCTTTCCTGCCGAGAAGAGCCAGTAAGAAACTCGGCGGTTGCTCTTTTCAAAAAAAAAAATAAAAAATTTACAATTGTTATTGAAACTATGCTATGTATTCAGTGCTTCCACGATGAATTTTCCTGAGTACAATACAAGTAAAAATAAATACAATACAAATACAAATAAATACAATTCAATACATGTTAACACAGGCAGGCAAAAGCAGACCCATTCCCGTTGGTGGCACCCGTTCACGAGCATGACGCATGATCCAGCCATTGCTTCGCTCAACCATATTTGAGGGAACGTAACAACCCGCACCACACGACACCACCACAGAAACTTTAAAGAGAGCATGACATACTTAGGCTACCCAGGTGGTTAGGGTGAAATTGTGTCCGGTGGCGAGCAGTGCGGTTGTAGAAGAAGGACGGTACTTTTTAAATCTCTTACATCGTCGGCTAGTACATAACTTAAATAATATATTATGTGTGAGTGGTGCATCACACACAACAAACCATGATTGATTTACGTGTGGAAAACAGACCAACAAGAAGAAAGAAGAAACAAAGAAAGAGAAATAAATAATTATTATGTACGTGGTAATTAAGTCGCTTGAATTTTTAGGACTTTCCATTGATTGTGCTCTAATCATTTTTATGAACCACTGTTGGACATAGATCTCTTGCATGAGCTTCCATTTAGCGCGGTCTTGCGCTCCTGTATCCTGTATCCTGTGACTCGTTAGATGTCGTCGGTCCACTCTGTGGGGTTCTGCCAACTCTACGCTTTCCGGTGAGAGGTCGCCTTGGGAATTGAGAAAATCCTACTTAATAATATTATAAAGGCAAAAGTTTGTATATGTATCACGCCACAATGAATGAACCGATTTGGCTGAAATTTGCAATGGAAATAGCTCATACCCGGGATTAAAACATAGGCTACATTTTTTTCCCGGAAAATTAAAGAGTTCCCGCGGGAATCAGAGAAACCTAAATCCACGCGGATGAAGCCGCGGGCATAAACTAGTTCTTCATAAAACTCATGAAACTGATGGTCTATTACTTCGCCTTTGGATTGCGCCGATACGCGAGGATAATACGAGTATTACATAGGTAACAGAGGTACGTATGTACTAGGTACCTAGCTAGAGACCTAGAGAGGTATATTACACGGTGGACTGCGCACTGCGCAGATCCTTTTATTATTTGTTGGATATTTCCCATGTACCTACAACTCGTCAATAAGCGCCTACTCTTAGGAATTAGACTGAAATCTATACAGGTGGCGCGAGATCGAAGCATGTGGAATTCTATTCCGATTGAGAAAGAAGAAGAAGGAGCTGTATCGGTGACTAGCTGGTTCTACTTGCAGAGAAAATCCGAACATAACACTCTCGATCGTTCGTTGAGTGACTAATTAGATTACTGTATTCTTACATTAAGGATAAAACATCTATAAAAATATCCATGAACAAACGCATCCTACGCAATGCTGAGTAAACATGCTGAAATATTTCAAAAATATTCCAGAACCAAAATATGATTCCAATATTTAAAAGTGCACATGAATGTACATTTAAAAAATGTAATAGAATCATACAATGTTATTTATTTGTATATGTTACTAGATGTTACTTTAAAAACCCGTATATTGTTAAATCCTAGGTCTTTCTCGTAGTTAGGTCTTTCGATTTACCAACATGAGTTGGTAAATGTAAGGATTTTTATAAAGTGTGATAATTTTCCGGTCTTTTTACTATCAGAATTTGGTACAAACTAGGTTTTACTAAAGACGGTTAGTAAATGTTGTTTTTGAAATAAGTGAAAACTTGTGTTAGTAGTGAGTACGACAATGTAATGGATGGGGATCGAACCTGTGACTTTTCAGTTTTCGGTCTGCACCTTTAACCGTTGGACTATTAAGGCTTATTAAATTATGAATCATATTTTCATTTTTTTAAATTATTGGTTCTATAAATAAGTAATTTATTTGACAAAATAATCACAAAAGCAGGGTAAGGTTGGTCGTTGGAATAAATCAAGATCTTTCGAAGTTAATTCAAGTTTAAGTAGGTATATCATTATATGTAGGCACTATGTAGGTATAGATACTACAGATGGATATTATTGAATGTAAAACGTATAGGTATTGAATGATCCAAAACCTTTTGCTAAATAAAATGTATTAAGCGAAGCCGTAGGTTGCACAAGGCCCGGTTTTCGATGCCTTTACATGGCAATGGTGGGCGAGTGGTTTGAATCACACGCGCCCACGGACAGATTGCATGCACTGCGAATAAGTAACTATATAGGTCAGTTTAATCTCTACTAAGCTATGACATATTATAACTTTTATATTATTGAGCTATCTATATTATTTGTCTGCCTGGATTTTTTTTTCGAATTCCCGCTGGAACTCTTTAATGTAAAATGTAGCTTATGTGTCAACCCTGGGTGGAATGTGGAAACTATCTCCATTCCAGATTTCAGCCACATCGATTCATTCGTTGTGGCGTGAAAGAGTAACAAACTTACACACCCACAACACACACACATACACACACACATACAAACTTTCGCCTTTATAATATTAGTGTGATCATACCTTTAGGGCCGATTTCACCAACTTAGTTAAGTGTTATCCGAGCGTGATATTTTGGTAGATTTTTACAAAAATTGTCAGAGCGCCCAATTTCCTCACACACATTTTTAAAATTTTTGCGTCTTTCTGTTTGTATGGGCTAATCTTCAGAACCCTCCGATTTTTACGGGACTTTGAGAGACAAGTAGAGGACTACACACAAGGAGCAATAAAGGCAACTTTTTAAAATGAGTTTCAAAAAAGAAGTTGTGTTTTTCTTTCTATGTACCTTTGTACATCGATATCTCCAAGTTCTTAAGTTCTAAATTGATTTAGGTAGGTAGGTACGTAAATCTTTTTTTAATCGACGGAGTTTGCCATATGGTCCCATAAAAATTTAAAGTTTCAACTCCTCAATCCTGATGCTGCAGGGGTACGCCCCACTTAAACCGTGTGTACTAGGGACTGGACTGGGACTACCGATGATGAATAGATATTATATGAAATTATGGATACCAAGTAAAGACATCATCCTTAAACTCCAGGAGCTAACTCCTCAACTCTGATGCTGCAAGGAACTGCCTAGGACCTATGGTAAATAAAATTACTTTAAAATACCACGTAAACTTAGACAAAGACAGATATAATAATTGTTATAATTACCTGTCTACACTGTACACACGTAAAAGTTTAAATAGGGTCAATGTGCCTGATTTCGGCCTTTTAGTGCTCCTGTCAACTTTAGGACATCAGAAAAAAATGTTACAGTCTATAAATAGTTATACTTGTTATGTTAGATGAAAGCCCATATAATGAAATTTCTTTTTTTTTAACTGTTTTGAGCTTGAAGCTTTTAGTTATTTTTATTTTTAATTTTATCTGGAAAAACGCTTAAAATTCAGTTTTCGGCCCCAAATTTCAGTTTTCGGCCATAGGATATTCTGTTTTCGGCCACTACATTCTGATGGATTTAAAATGCATTTATTATACATTTAAGTCTAAAATTACATAAAAACGCTTTTATGTAAGTTAATCATTATTTTTAGTAAATAACTAACAATGTTAGTTATCACTTATCTATCTATCTATACTTAAAAGCCCCTAAATTCCCACAGTTTAGGAGGGCAGTACCCCTGCAGCATCAGGATTGAAGAGTTGGAACCCGAAATTTTTATAGGAGCATCTTGCAAGATTTTTGTTTCAATTTAAAAAAAATTCGCAACGCAAATCGGTTAAGAAATCATGGAGATATCGATATACAGAGCTAGAAAAACACAACTCCTTCTCCTCCTTTTTCGAAAGTCGATTAAAAAAGTAGCCTATACTATGCCTGATAATATCAGGTATCTACCAGTGAAAGTCCTGTCAAAATTGGTCCAGCCGTTCCCGAGATAAGCGGTAACAAACAAACAGACAGACGGACAGACAAAAATTTTATAAATTGTTTTTTTGTCATAAGTACCGTATTTACTTTCGTATGCAGTTAGTAAAAAGTTAAGTTGTGCCGAAAACTGAAGTAACATTTCATCTATATTCTGCAGATATTCTGGATTTCGGCCACCCCCGGCCTTCGAATGTTCTTCCTTATTCCTACATAAATTGACGGCCGAAAACTAATGTCGAGGATCTTCGTATCAGTTACAATAATAAGAGAAGGAGTGTGAGATATATTATTTCACAATTTAAATAGAAAAGATGAAAACGTGGAAGACTTTTTATACCACATATCGGCCCCCCGGCCGATAACCAAAATTTTGAAAAAATTTGAATGTCAGATCCCGGCCCCCATCATTATTGTTGTTCTGTACAAAATATTCCAAAAATGATATTAGGAGTACGTTAATATGTTATTTTTGTAGTATATTACATGCCTATTAATATCATTTATTTAGGAAAACAACACAATGCTTACCTTGGAGTGAAACGCGCGGTACTATTTTTTTTGTAATTTCCGCAGGTTGCGTTACCTTCATCGGCAGCCGCCGAATTGAACAAATTCAGTAAAATCACTCGAAGATGTGACCAGGTCAAAAGTTTTGTCATAAACAAATCAAACGTTTTCATATGTCCGAGAAAAAAAAATATTTGGAAATAGTATTTCTAATCGATATTATCTCAATTTTACGGCATCGTGTACGCGTAAAGGCCGAAAACGGAAGGGGGCCGGCGAAAGGGCTCATCTACCCTACGTGTTTAAAATACCACTGTTGACATCTAGTGACATTTCTGTAAACTAAAATCATAAAATACGAGCGAGCAGTCTGCCATCTACAATTTCTAGTGGAAACAACATGAAGATTGAAGTTACGAAAAGACGGGACGTAGCGTCAGCAGAAGTCACTTTTGATCACTTTGATTGGTGAATGGTCGATGGTATCGTGTCTATCCAATAGACGGCGGTAATAAGTTTCATAGTCGATAAATGGCTGCGTGCGTCATTTCGCTGCGCAATCAAGCTTCAAGCACGGAAATAACTAACAGCTGTTCTACAATATTCGGTCGGGCAACTCAGGTAGCAGCTGTATACGAAGGAACACTCAGCCGTTTTCCTTGGAAGTGCGATTGTTTGGATATTGAATTGTGGCATTCTCATTGTTATATTTCGCTTCGCGGTTTGGACAGCTCCAATTATCAGAGTTGAAAAGTCTCCGCACGTTTTAGTGCTGGCGTTAACAGTGCGCGATTCGTGAGTTATCGGGGTTAAAATGTTTACAAAAATTCATACGTTGTTATTGTGATTCGAGACCAGTTGAAATGCCTCGTGAATACATGGACCGCGAGGAGAGTCCCTCAGTGTTATGTCAATAGAATCTCTAAATAGATAGCAATTTTAATTTTTCACTGTAGAATAGGTGATAGTAATTATGTCTAGTACGGTACCAACCAGTTCTGCTTTGAGGGCTTTGGCCTTAGAGTACAAGAGCTTGCAAGAGGAACCTGTTGAAGGGTTCCGAGTGAAGTTGCTTGGTGAGGACAATTTGTTTGAGTGGGAAGTTGCAATATTTGGACCACCAGACACACTTTATCAAGGTGGATATTTCAAGGTAAGATTTTGCAACATTCATGCTGAGACTCGTTATTTACAATGAAATATGAATAATGATATTACAAAACCTTTGTTTCTTATCCAGACAATAGTTTTTCAAAACAAAGTTAACCTTGCTGCAAACTATTAATATTCCCCATTCCCCTCCACTTAAGCTTATAAAACTTGTATTAGGAGTGGCATTATTAATGTATAATAGTTAAAGTTAAAACAATTTTAAACCATGGATGCCATCTCATGCACAAAAAAGGTAGGTAGGTAAACAAAAAAATGAGATTGCCTACTCAACTATACTTATCACCTAAAAAAAATTATTTGAAATTTTTGTGCTCGTCTTTCCTGTTAAAATTCAAATTGGTGACCATAACCTATTTTTCCTTAGCTATCTTAAACGGTAAACAAGTTGTTTTTGACAGAAAGGTGTAAGCAACACACTAAGCGCAACAAATAAGACTTTCTTACTGTATTGTCAATAAAATTGCTACAAGTGAAAAACCAAATTTAAGAATGTAGTCAGCGCCTGGTTACTTTTGTCAGTTATAAGTTCATACAAAATGTTTTGTGCTATTTGCTTATGTTTTAAGAGAGCTAAAAAAAATTGATTTTAGAGAGGTTTATTATATATATGTACTAAAAGCATCCAAAATGTGCCTGAATGTTCTACAAATACCTACTTCTATTGTGAAATGTAATACAGTAAAAGCTCCTTATTCGCGGGGTATACGTTCCGTAAATATGCCGCGAATACAGAAACCGTGAATACAGAATGGTAATTTGTATGGGATTATAGGGGATACGTTCCTAGGTGACAAAATAAAAAACAAACATATGAAAAAATAACAATTTAATTGAAGTTTTTGACCATACTTATTATTTATTATCGTCAGGCTTAGGCAAAGGTTTAAAGAACTTTGTAATTTTTTCTTGCTTGGTAGTTTTTAAAAGCTCCTTCAGTTCAAACTGATATTCAGCAGTGGCATTAGCAATTTTCCTCTTAAAAATAAGACTTCGTTCCATGGACGGATCAATTTTCATAAAGAAATCACACAGCTCATTTGCCATTCTTAAACCTTCACTAAGATTTTTCAGATTAAATGTCACATTTCCAGTGCTTGTTGAAGCCTCTTCTTCAATGGGCTGTGAATTTAACATTTCTTTCAAGTCGGTTTCAGTCAAATCTTCATCTTGCGATTCAAGCAACTCCTGAATGTCACTTGATTCTATCTGTTCGAATCCATCTCGCCCTATTTCATTCGCAATTTCGGTTATTTTATTAATATGCATGTACTATGTACCGACTAAATCCGCGAATAAAGAAATCTTTAGCCGCGAATAAAGGAATTGGGTCACAATTTTTTAATCCGCGAATAGTGAAACCGCGAATGAAGGAAGCGCGAATAAGGAGCTTTTACTGTAGTCTCTTTTTATACCTAACAATTTTGCATGATTTAATTTTGTATAAAATCAAATATATTTACAATATGAAAACATATTAGTATATTTCTCCATTTAGGGAGACAAAATATACTTCCCATCATCATTTTGTTTCATTTTCATTTTTATTTTTGATGAGAAGTATATATTGAGGTCAATATATTACTTGGTAACCTGCTGGTGCTAAGGTTTCAAATTTTTGGTGAGTATTGGTATTCTCTAAATATGATTGCATCAGTGTAACAATCGCAATGAGCGATTGGCTGAATTTATGGCATTCTTGCTGCATCAATAACCAATTGTAGAAGAATACCAGCCAATCAGGTCATTGCGATTATTACACTGATGCAATCAATTTTAGAGAATACCACTACTGTTTAATAGTTATTATTTCTGTTGTCTTGATCAACAATGTAACATTGAGTCTAAAATATGTTAACTCATACAATAGATTTAAGACTTGTAGAATAGGAACTAGGAACTAAAGACCTGTTTGAAATTTTGATTTTAGTCTAAGGTCAAGTTGTTACTGTTGTTAACTTTATTCAATTCTTGAATTAATTTTGTCTCACATTGTTGCCTAGCAAATTAGTTGAGATGACTAAGACTTTATTGGGAAAGTACTATAAGTAAGCAGACTATAGTCTATACTGTTCTCTTTCTGATGTATAGCATTATCTCTCTCGACGGAGTGGTACAGCTTTCGGGAGCTTTCCTAGGTATCAAACCAAATTTATCGATACTACTCAAGTATCAATCCTTTCTTTGGATCCCGAAGCATCATGCAAACTTGATGGCAAACTTGAATGTATATGGCCTCCCTAAGCTATTCAGTTGTTTACTTCCACTTGAATTATAATATAAAATGTTTATAGTACTGCAAAATATTGTTGTAACCTTGACCTGATGCTGAAACCAGGACAGCTTTTTGGTTGGGCCTTGAGTAGTAGATGGTAGACAAATAAACTATTTTGATTAATGATTAAGGATGACAGGTGAAAGGATGTTTGGTGCAATTATATCGTCAGGATTGTAGAACAATGGTTGATTTGCAAAAACACACTCGGGCGCGATTCCCAGAGAGACGTGGGTTCGAATCCCGCCGGCCTCGAAATTTTTGATATGTATTTATAAATCTAATAGGTTATTTCCTTTAAGTGTAGGTTAACACTTCAATAAAACATTAAAGATTTGCAAAAAGTCCAAAAATGACTGAATGATTTGGACATTTAATTAACAATTGTTATTTGTATACTATTTTAAAACAGAACCATTTTAATGTGAAACCACACTTCTGTAGATTTAAAAAATTAATTTAACAAAAAATTGTAAAAAATTATTTTAACAAAACTTTGGAAAATATTTCAAATGGCTGTATTGTAAAGTTGATAAATTGCAGATCCGACGTTGTTCTACGATCATGACGATATATACCCCTAAATTCCACATGATAAGGGTGATTTAAATTTTTAATTTGCGATCTCATCTGATGGTAAATGGCGATACAATTTAAGATGGTAGTGGGCTAATTTGGAAGAGGTATGGCAGTGTACATTCAAACCATACCACTAATCTGTTTCTACACGCCATCGTGCCGTAACGCTAAATTGCTTGGTGGCACGTCTTTGACGGTAGGGTGGTAACTAAATTAGCCACGACCAAAACCTCCCACTACACCAGACCAGAGACAATTCAGAAATTATAAATTACAAATTGACCCTGCCGTAAATCGAACCCAAAGCTTCCCAGCTATTAGACCACAGCGCTCACCACTACGCCAGGGAGGTCGTCAAAACTCATTTTCATTCATTTTTCTTGTTGTTACAGGCACATATGAAATTCCCTCCAGACTACCCATATTCACCACCCACAGTTAGGTTTTTAACTAAAGTATGGCATCCAAATGTATATGAGGTGAGTAGTACATTTTATAAGTTTAAACTAGCTATTGGTTATTTAATTTAATAGTGTGTTTAAATAATTCTAGGACACCTGTTTAAAATAGTACGTTAATAATGTAACACTATCATTCGTACTGTCGCAAGTTAAAATAGATGGCGCTAGCTGTAGGTTGACACGCGATGTACATTTTGTTAATAACTTTCATAAGACGCTGCTATAGCAAAATTAACATCGAAAATTTCTGATTTTTAATCCTTTGAAAAAACGTACTTATAGTTTTCAAGTCCCCGCAGAGTTTGAGTTCCTCTAAGAGTTTAATAAGAAGTTCAACATAATTTCAGTACAATTTGACGTTAAAATAAATCTCAATAATCAATATAATAACATTAACATGTCGGTAAAGCGAACCTATAAGATTTTCCCCTACCAAAAATAGCTCAACGCGCCTACTTTCGCTTCAAAAAACCTGAAAACTTATGCGTATATCGCGCCTATCTAATCCACGAATAACTACAAAAGATATTGAGAGCTAAAAATAAAAATACCTTTTAAATCTCCCAGAATGATTACGCACCGTCAACATCGAATTTATTTCTCCTTAACAAACAAAATCAAAATGTCTTCGTGAGTCGTGAACTCGTGAATCATGGTTATATCTTCCAGAAATTGCTGAAGCATGCTTATGAACTTCATTTTAATGTAGGTAGGTACTTTTGGGAGCATATATTTAAATGGAAAAATACGTACGTTGTTTTCATCCGACAACTATTTTTTTTTTTCATAGAATATAATAATTCAAATATGCTCTTAGGTACTTATGAAAAATAGTACGTTGTTTTTTTTATCCGAATAAGTATCTAAGAGCACTTAGATACTTATTTCAAACAGATGTTTAACGATGCATAAGATTGACATCAAACATTTCTGATTAGTAATCGTCTGAATTTTTTAAAATTTATTATTAAAAAAAATTAGTTAATGCAATTTTCACCTCAAGTGTTTTGGGTCTGCAGTTACGTTAAAACAAATCTCAACAATGAATATATTTGCGGCAACAAAAACTAATTTTTTCTGCTTAGTTTTCTATGTTCGAACATAGGGAGAAATTCCTAATTTTCGTCTCCACAAAGAATGCTAAATTCGCAAAATACTTATTCAATAACGTCTTATTACAACTCTACGACTCGACTAAGTAGGTAGTAGATACTACAAGCTACCCTTTTTTTAATATAACCCAACAAACTTTGTCGAAGTGAGATGTGATAGAATGGCATCGTTTTCTATAAGGATAAAAATTCTTTTCAAAAAACCGACTTCAAACGCCACTACAAAGTATAAAAATAATTTTATTTTGTACACGTTTGTTGAAGTCGGGCGGCTTAAATAGAAACGATGGAACCGATACGCGATGCTCACCCGATTTCAATAAGCGTGTCTCTTATATGTCACCCTAAAGTAAGCGTTGCGCATCGATTTCATCATTTCTAGTTAAGCCCGCCCGACTTCAACAAACGTGTACAAAATAAAACTATTTTTATACTTTGTAGTGGCGTTTGAAGTCGGTTTTTTGAAAAGAATTTTTATTTTAAGCTTTTTAGTGTAGCTTGTTCCTGCTCTCTTTCTCCCCTTCCTCCAACTCTACGGTACTAAAGTAGTACTATACTTGGTACCTACAGTACTTATTAACTACACACAATTTCTAAAGAGCTAGGACCAGGAGGTCCATGATGTAGTCCATGCTCGGTACCAACAATATCAATTCGAAAGCGACATTTCGTAATCCCTTCAACCCTGCAGCATCAGGATTGAGGAGCTAGAACCTTGAATTTTATATGTAGTATATGCTTGGTACCAACAATATCAATTCGTAAGCGACAGTTCCTAAATCCTCACAGATTAGGTAGGCAGTACCCCTGCAGCATCAGTATTGAAGAGCTAGGACCTTGAGCTCCACGATGTAGACTATGCTTAATACTAACAATATCAATTCGCAAGTGAAAGTTCCTAAATCCTCACAGTTTAGGTGGGCAGTACCCTGCAGCATCAGGATTGAAGAGCTAGGACCTTGAGCTCCACGATGTAGACTATGCTTAATACTAATAATATCAATTTGCAAGCGAAAGTTCCTAAAGTCTCATAGTTTAGTTGGGCAGTACCCTGCAGCATCAGGATTGAGGAGTAGCATCTGGAGCTCTAAGATCTAGTATATGCTTAGGCCAAGCATACCAATTCGTAAATGATAGTTCCTAAAACCCCATAATTTAGGGGGAAAGTACCTCTGCAGCATCAGGCTTGAGGAGTTGAAGGTAAAAAAAATTATGGGACCATTTCGCGAGCTTCTTCTGTCGATTAAAAAAAAATCGCGTGAATCGGTCCAGAAACCCCAGAGTAGTCGGTGGACATACATAGAAAAAAAAAAAAAAAAAAATATACCGGCCGAATTGATAACCTCCTCCTTTTTGGAAGTCGGTTAAAAACCCACTCCAATTCGTTTTATTTACTCCTTAGTGCATAATATACGACTTCCACGTGTTTTCACGTTTAAGTACCTAATACGTTAGTGCGTAGATAAGTCTAACTTTCAATAGACGGCAAAGTTAGTCTTTAGCTAGACCAATCTCGCTACAAAGTAGTAGGTACTTCATGTTCATGGTGTATTCCTAATATACAAATAAATAAAATTGAAGTGTCTGTTTGTAATATCAAAATAACAGCTTTTTACTAAATGGATGTGCATTTGCAAAGTAAATACCTACGGTACTTATAAGTTATAACAAAAAAAAAAATTTTTTTTTAAATTTTTGTCTATCTGTTTGTTCCGGCTAATCTCGGGATCAAATCGAGGGTTCTGCCCACCTAAACTAGAGATTTATGAACTGTCGATTATGAATTGAAGACGCGGACGATGTCGCGGGCGTCCGCTAGTTAAAACTAAAAAAGATTTTCATTTGTTCGAAATGATAGATATCATTTTCACGATAAAACGTTCCTCGGGTCGAGATTGTGACACAAACTGCGTCTTTGACCTTATGCCACCGTTTTGTCCTAGATTAAGTAGGTAGGTACGATCAGATAATAATAATATAATCATTGAAATTCGTTTGTACTTTGTAGCTATTTTGTTTTTATCTATAATGTTCTAAATTTCAGCCAAATCGGTACATTCGTTGTGGCGTTAAGGAGTAACAAACATACACACACGCACTTAACAAACTTTCGCCCTTATAATATTAGTGTGATACAGCGAATGAATATGTGTGATATGAATTCTTTGATTTCTTTGGTTTAGAATAGAATAGAATAATTTTTATTCAAATAAACTTTTACAAAGTGCTTTCGAATCGTCAAGTGAATCTACCCTGGTTCGAAATGCCGTTCCAACCGAGAAGAACCAGCAAGAAACTCGTTTTCCCCTATTTCGGCCTCTAGAGAGCAATGAGAATATAGAAATCATTGATTTGCGGATTTTTTTCCTTTCCTTGTGTCACAAGACCAAATTGGATTGTAGGTCACCGCAAAGTAACCTATAGTTTTGATGATCATTTAGTAACTTTTGCACAGAGATAGGTTGCATCCTGGAGTCGGTTCAAGGACAGTTTTCATTTCATTTCATCCAGGAAAAGAGTTCCCTGGAGAGCGATGTCACGGGTAAGAAATGGGTCTTCGACTAGTAATGACATACTAAAAATATTTCATGTTTCGGGCCCATAACCTATTGAGTTCTAAATTCAAATAAAAAGTTTTAAAATTCCTTTCTATTATTCAACCTTAGGTAGATTTATGGATAAATAATGTGCTAAGTAATATTAGTTACTAAATAATACTAAGCTAACCTAACCTTAGGTATAAGTTCTTGCAATTCACGAGGGCGTGTGAGCTTTATTTGTGGTTACGTAGTTTTATGCACATTGTGTAAGTGTACCTGCCTGTCAGGAGCTTAGGTGGGAGCGGTCAGGCGCGAGCAAGCTCTCGTTCACACTTATTCAGATACGACACACAGCCATGAGCCACGCGCCATCGTGAATTGCAAGAAATATAGTAGGTATTTCCATTATGTGTGACTCTTCTATGACTAAACTGATACCTAGATACTACCTAGACATCCGATAAACACCGCTTTCTTGGCATTTTTTTGTGAAAAAGTAAAGTAATTAAAGAAACGAAAAGCTTTCGACTTTTTTTTTGTCTCAGTAGGTCTAGTGGGCGTCATAATTGTTTTTCATTTTGATAATATCTTTAGTGACACTCGAAAGATTAAGATATCTTTGTAAGAATCATTAAAATGTTTCATTTGTTTAGTATCTAGAACGCCACAAAGTAACCAACAAACATAATATAAACCGATCAACACGGCCATTTAAAGGAATTGTTGTGTAAAAGTTAAAGACGTTGCGCAGTAGGGTAATAAATTCAAGAAAAATGGCCAATCGCGTGTCATGCCACGCGCAGTATAGGGTTCCGTAGTTGCATTTCACAATATAATGCGTACTTAGAAGGGTGTGCATATGTAATTTTTCATCCTATAAGATGTTTTTATGACATTTTAAAATAACATCTCAAAATAATAATGCGCCTAGTTCTTAATTTAGAGTAAAAACTCAAGATACAGTCCTCAGTAGTATTACTACAAATGTAGTCGTGTAGTTTGTATGTTAGATATTATAGTGCACAAGTGTGTGCGCAAACACATTCTCATAGTGCGATGGGGCGGAAAATCCGATAGGACCACAAAGGGATGAGGCGCAGGACCGACGGCATTACGTGCTCTCCGAGGCACGGGGTGACTCATCACCGACTTCCTAACTCCGGGCTAGTAGTGAAAATGTCTTAACAGAAAACCCAATACATTTTTAGCCCAACCCGGGCATCGAACCCGGGCCCTCGTCATCACCAACAACTAGACCAACGAGGCCAATTTATATATTTAGTTGTATACAAGCTTAGAGTAGATAACCAAGTTATCTACTCTAAGTATACGAGGAACAATACCTAAAGCTCTTAGAGCTTCGTAGAATCTTGGTCCGTGGCGGAAGTACCGTTAGTTTTCGTGAAGACCAATCCGTATAACGCGGTGAGTCAGGTCATCAAACTAAGTATGAATCACTCGGTGACAAGAACTGTTGCTAGAGGCAATAATGTTAACGTAAAAATTCTTTTTACAAAACCGACTTCAAACGCGATTACAAAGTATATCAATTTTGCCTATAAAATTTTCCCTCAATTTCTACAGGATCCCATCATCAGATCCTGACCTAATGACAATGGAACCACCTGGGAAGTAGGTAGGTATACCCTTTCAAACAAAAAAAAAAAAGAATTTTCCAAATCAGTCCAGGCGTCCTCGAGTAATCATACATAAAAAAAAAGGTTCCGAGGAATTGAGAACCTCCTCCTTTTTTGGAAGTCGGTTAAAAATACAAGTAATATATGTCACAAATAACGCATGTTTATTTTAACTTTTTATCCGGAACGCTAAACCGTTTGGCGCCAAACCTCCCACCAGACATCAGAAAGTTCCCATGTTGCATAACCTAAATCCACGCGGATGAATCCGCAAGCATCAGCTAGTAACGAAATGATTTCTTAGTTTCCACAGTCGTTTGGTTACAAAACCTTTCATAGTTCGCTCATCGTACAGGATACAATGGTTGAACGACCTTTAACTTGTAGCATTCGCGCTGATTACTAACCAACATACAAACCTACATACAAATTTTCAAGCGTGTGAATCACTAAGTCAACGAACTAATCTCAATCATGTTTAAAATTACAGTTACAATTACAAATACTTGATACAATACATGCATTTTAACTGAATAATAATAACACAGGCCTGCGATGGTTTTCCCCTTTAAAAACTAATTAGCAATTTGGGTAGGTATTAGTTACTAAGCTACGAAAAAAATAATAAAAAAATTCCATCACGTAAGTTTTCTGAGAAAATGAATTTTCATTTTTCTTAGTATTACCGCGCCTTACTAGCGTTAACTTCCAATTTCTTTAATAAAAGTGCATGCTTGTAGAATTAATGACATTTAAATATTCACCTACCCTCATAAGTCATTGTTTGTCGTGATTGAAATCATATTACAATACATATGTATCAACTACTAGATGATTCCCGCGACTTCGTTCGCGTGAATTAAGGTTTTTTATTCCCGCGGGAACTCTCTTATTTCCCAGAATAAAAAGTAGCCTATGTGTTATTCCAGACAATTATCTATCTTTGTGCCAAATTTCAGCCAAATCGATTCAGTCGTTGCGACGTGATTGAGTAAAAAACATACATAGGTAAATAGGATGATACGATAGTTTTGTGATATATTCTGCTACCTCCACTTCATATTAACTTAGGTATTTTAAAGCCATTTTTAACGCAATAGCTAAAGATGGTACCTGTGTTAATTACCTTTGTGTTTTTAAGCATTTATCGGATTCCAAGATCAAAGAAGGCATTTTTCTTGGGTCTGAAATAGGGAAGCTCATGCAAGACGCTACCTTTGAAAAAATCTTGAATAAAATCAAAGATAACGCTTGGAATTCACTTAAAGATGTAGTAAATTTTTTTTAGAAAACAGTAAAAGCCAATATAGTGACAATATAGTGAGTATTTTACTCAGCAACTTTCATAAAGTGGGTTGCAATATGAGTATAAAGTTACATTTTCTGCATTCTCAAATTGACCCCTTTCCTGAGAATCTTGGGGCTGTAAGTAAAGAAAAAGGTGAAAGCTTCTACTAAGATATTAAGGTCATTCAGAGCAGATACCAAGGAAGGTGGAACCCAAACATGATGGCAGAGTAATGCCAGATATTGAAGAGAAATAAACCTGATAGAAAGCATAAGAGAAAAAGATGAAATAAGAGTTTTGAAGGAAGTAGAAAAAGAAATAATAAGTCTTTTTGATTTATTTAGTCTCTTTAGCGTTATTTTTAAATAATACTGTCGGTTTTTTAAATTTTAAATTCGTTAATTTTTGTTTTTTTCATGAAGTTTGTTAAAATAACCTAAAATATGCATGTCATCTGATGTCATCAATAAAAAAAAATCTCGACGTGCTAGAAAAAAATCAAAGATGTATTTTAGTTTACCATGCCTGGATATTTAAAAAAATAATATAATTATTGCAAGGGGGAAAAAAAAGTTAAATTTCGCAGGCCTGTGTAATTAATAGTATAGTGTACCGGCTAGGATAGAAATGCTAACACTAAGCAAAGCTAAACTTACAATTAAAAAAACAATGTACTATTTCTATCTATTAATAAAAAATTGTCTATTTATTAAAAAAATTGGGAAGGTTCGGTAAATATGAGCGATTGCTATCGACAAAACTAAGTACCTATTTGTATGAAAAATTCGATTGTGTAAAAGTTTTGAAGTGAGATACTGAGGAATCGGTGCTGCCGGTTTTATCAACTGATCACGATATTTAAGGATTAATCCTTCGGATCATACAGAATCGACCTCCTGAGTCCTGATTAGGTACAGATCTCTTCTCAGCACTTACGGCAGCTTCTTAGGCTCTTCTCAGCAGAATCTGCATTCCGAACCGGTGGTAGATTCGGGAAGTGTCATAAGAGCTACAAGTTGGCCTAAATAAATAATTTTGAATTTTTTTGAATAATGATTTTATCAGTTATTTGTTTCCCTCGGGAATGCCTTCGAACAATGGCTCGGCCTTGGGGTAATTAACCTTAATCGCGACGATCTGCGTCGCGGTGGTCGTTTTGAACTTGTACTATATTCACACAACTCTTTAAATAGCTTCAGAAATCGTTTTCGTCTCTACAGCATCGCCTGTGCCAACATTTCAATCGTATTCTTTCTTTGAACACCACGTGGTAGCAATTTTGATACCGCACTTGACGTAGCTACGTCGTTGCGTTCAAATTGTTTAGTTAACACGCAACTAATTACCGTGCGTTCGAACATCTAATTCAATGAAGTGAAGAAAAACATTGTGAGGACACTCTCAGGCATGCAGTGTGTAGATTCTCTAAAAATGATTGCATCAGTGTAACGATCTCGATTACCTCTGATTGGTTGGTGCCTTCCCGCTATTGGTTAAAATGCATTGATGCAGCAAGAACGCCATAAATGCAGCCAATCAGAGGCAAGAGTTCTCTAAAAAAATGATTGTATCAGTGTAACTTTTTTTAGAGAATCGACACACTACATGCCTGAGAGTTGAACATAAAGTTCTCAAGGATATGAGAAGTATGCCAATCCGTACTTGGCCAAAATGGACTACGGCCTTAACTCTTCTCATTTGATAGGAGACCTGTACCCAGAAGTGGGCCGATGATAGCTTGAGATGAATGAATGAAACTGTGACCAACGTAGCTCTCAGGGCTTGAAGTGGCAGTGGGCTGCTCATATTTGTCGCAAGACCGATGGCCGCTGAGGTTGTAAGGTCCTTGAGTGGAGACCGCTTCAAGGCAAACGGAGTGTATGGTGCCCTCGGCTAGATGGAGCGATGACATCCGGAAAGTGGCAGGCATCGATTTTTTATTTTTATTTGATGACAAAATAGTCCACTGCTATCTCACCTGATACCTGTTAGTGACGATGCAGTCTAAGATGGTAGCGAGCTAACTTGGAAATGGTATAGCAGTGTACATTCAACTCATAACCCTAATCGAATGGATGTGAAAGGCCGAGGATAGGCAACGTTGGCGCTACTTGAAAAATACGTATAGGTATCCAACCGTGGATGCTTTTGGGCTGATGATGATTTATGAATGGAATAGTTGCATGAGAACTTCAGATATAATTATATAATTGGTCACACTTTTTCATGACTGATTTTTATCCCGCATGACGCAAGATAAATTCAGCCATGTAACGGCTTAGAAAACTTTCTGATACAACGCAAAATAAGTATACCTGCGAAGGAAGCAGCGATACCGTCTGTATGCGGAGGCAACTCGACCTTTGAGTGTCATACGCTTTGGTAAAACCACTTTTCTCCCCCTTGACATACAAAGTGAGCAAAGAGCAGTCTTAAAGTAAACCTTTCTACTCGTGTTTTAACAGATTTATTTGCGCTGTTAGTTTAGTAAAAAATAGAAACTGAACGGATACGTATTTGTATTTTTATCGATACCAAGTCGATTTGTTCTGTGACATATGTTTTTTTTTTTTTTTTTTTCATTTTAAAAACATTATTTTTAATACACTTTTTATCCTGGTAAATGAAAGAGTTCCCACAGGATTTTAAAAACTAAATCCACGTGAACAAAGTTGTGGGTATCAGCTAGTAGATTATATAAAACTACTAACTTTTGGCTGTGACTTCGCTCACGTTAAGTTCAATTTTTCAAACCCCCATTTTACCCTTTTTTCAGGCCCTAAAGGGTAAAATGGGGGTTTGAAAAATTGAATTTTTTGAGTTGCCAGGGCAAGATAAATCTTTTTTTAGCGGATGCCTACGTCATAATAGCTTTATGTATGCCTTTCAGCCCTATCCGTCCAGTGATTTGAGCTGTGTGTTGATAGATCAGTCAGTCAGTCAGTCACTCACTTTTGTTATATATTTAGATAATAACAATAATATGTATTTCAAATAGATTTGAAATTCAGTGTCTTGTCTTACGAATTTCTCGTGTTTGCAAGTTGCGTGTGTTGCGTCACACAACCTTCAATTCAACCCATAGTAGAGTCTCCAAGGTTCATTGCTTCTCAAAATATGTCCATTACTACATCTTTTCCGTAAAACATTTCCTTTAAACCACTTCCGGTGTACTTACTACTTGCTGATAACAGCGACTATCATCATATACCTATTATCATTTAGGTGTATAAAAATCACCAGATATTCTTCATGTTGATATTTTAGGATAAAAAATGAAGAGCAGGCTGAGGATTACTGGAACTATTATACAGATTTAACATCGAAAATAAACAAACATATAACACCGGTTCAGTAAAGGTTCAGTAATTTTCAAGATATGGACACTTGGTCCTTTTTAGTTCTCTTTATTTCGATATATTGAAATCGGTTAAATTTTTCTTAAATTATAACTTGTTAGCCTAAGTATGTCATGCTCTCTTTAAAGTTTCTGTGGTGGTGTCGTGTGGTGCGGGTTGTTACGTTCCCTCAAATATGGTTGAGCGAAGCAATGGCTGAATCATGCGTCATGCTCGTGAACGGCTCCACCAACGGGAATGGGTCTGCTTTTGCCTGCCTGTCTTGACATGCGTTGGATTGTTTTGCATTTTTGAAACTTTATTGTGAAAAGACTGTATACATAGCATAGTTTTGTTAAATATTGTAAAAAAAATTTTTTTTTAGCAACCGCCGAGTTTATTGCTAGCTCTTCTCGGCAGGAACGGCATTCCGAACCAGTGGTAGATTCATTGACGATTCAAAAATACTTGTAAAAGTTTATTTGAATATTTCTATTTCTATTTAAATGTAGCGCTTGACTGCGATCACAGCTGCAGATAAGTGAAGGTGCAGTCTAGATGGAGCGAGTTGCCTAGAAGATGACTTGTCTGTGGGGTTAGTATAAGATTTAATTCGATTGATCGTATCCGTTTACTGCATTAGCGTCAAAGTAAAATGAACCATAACTACATTGTATTAGAGCTCAATTTCGTGTATGCATTCTTATACGTTTACGTTTACGGATACGCTCCAAGCTAAGATCGGTTATACTGAATTTGTGATTTTAAACCGATACTTTTTAGGTTCACTTTACTTTGACGCTAATGTCATAGTATACGAATACGATCAATTGTGT
The DNA here is from genome assembly GCA_038048805.1 of Hipparchia sbordonii. Lineage (NCBI taxonomy): Eukaryota > Metazoa > Arthropoda > Insecta > Lepidoptera > Nymphalidae > Hipparchia > Hipparchia sbordonii. Next base: position 6,289,793 of record CM076113.1, read on the forward strand.
TAAATATCAAACTAACTGATTAAGCATTGCAGGGCGTATATCATGGCGGATATGAATAATGTCAGTTGCATTGTACTGAAATAAAACTTTGGAGGTCAGTGTGCATTTTCTTTGTGGCGAGGAAACTCTGGGTGAACCGCCGGCCGCAGTATTTTTAGCGCGGACGATACCCGAGGAACTTACATTATGATTTATGATATACTAGATGATGCCCGCGACCTCGTCCGCGTAGACAATATATTGTTCAACAAGATAGCAAAGTTAATTTTTGTTGCGAGTGCCTAGTTTGAACCCCGAGCGGGTGAAGGATTCTAAGTTAGAATCCTGAGTGTAGTGAGAGATTCAAAGGCACAAGAAACAAAAACTGTTATCGCTATCGTGTGATACATACAACTTTTCACCTCACTAGTAGTAGTAGCTAGTTTTTTTAAAGATTATAATGTACAGAATGAATAAATAAATAAATAGTTAAAAAAGGGTCCTGTGCTGTCTAAAACCAGTGAGAGCAAAAACGACTTTTGGTCACTGATTTTAGACAGCAAAGGCGCCCATTTTGAGCTAGTGAGATGAAAAGGTTTTTTATTCCCGCGGGAACTTGCTTAATTTTCCGGTATAAAATGTAGCCCAAGTATACTATCATTCAGTCCATATCCTGGATATGAGCTAACTACCTACAATCTAAATTTCACCCAAATCGGTTCATCCGTTGAGACATGAAGGAGTAACAAACCATCCATCCATCCAACCTCACAATCTTTCGCATTTATTATATTAGTAGGAAGTAAGATTACATTTTTTTTAAAGAATATTAACAAAGCTGAAGATGACTAATATCCTCCTATCCCCTCCAAATAAGCGGAAAGCTTGTGCTAGGAGTGGGTACGACAATAGTGCAACGGGTGGGATTCGAACCTGCGACCATTCAGTATTCAGTCCGCACCTTTAACCGTTGGGCTATTTAGGCTTATCGTTACAATCTCCGTTGAAGCTTACAATATCCGTTTCCAACGTTCCCTAAAGTTTCAAAGACTACCTAAGCAATAAATACCTAAGTAACCCATACTGATAATTTCGTTGCACCAGCTTCTAGGGAACAGCTTATAGATGAAGAGATTCGTTCTCTTCTGGAGATTCCTTTGAGATTTGTTCGGTTGAAGTAAGTAAACGAAGTAACGCTACATACATACATGCTGAAAGTAGGGCACTGGGTCGCACATTATCCACATCACCAATTTGGCTTGTATTTGAACTTGAAGACCCGTAGAAGATCTTTGCGCGAAATAATTTAGCGAAAGCTCCGATATGCGATCGCATTCACTTCTGGGGTCCTTCGTACACGAGGCTACGTAAATCTTCGATACCCGATAATTTTGGTCTCTAAGCGACTTCTGCAATACAAATTCATAGATTGCCAGTGTACGGACCTCTATGAATTTGTATGGCGGTAGTCGCTTAGAGCCTTAGAGACTAAAATCATCGGGTATCGAAGATTTGCGTACCTATTTAGTTTTTAAAACATCCCACCGGAACTCCTTCATTGTCCGGGATAAAAAGTAGCGTGTGTCACTCTCCAGGTCTTCAACTATACCCATGCAAAAAATCGCGTAGATCCGTGCTACTTGATTGAAGGACAAACTAGTAGATTAATCGGATAGATGTTTTTCTTAGTCCCTTTTTTAAAATTGATTTGGGGGGATTACAGAGTGGGGATGCTAATGTTATTATCACGGAGCCAGTAGGCGAAAACTAGTTCCTGTAGGTACGTGTAGTGGCCTAGAGTCTAGACAGGTTTGTGTCTCCTTAGACAGGCCCGTTAGTAACCCAGCAGTTTGGTTACTTTCACTGCCGCTTTGTTTCGCACCTAACCGTATATTTTGTCGTTTGTTTGTATATATATGTCTGTTTCTTAAAAGTGTGTCATGCCGCCAAACGCTCTCAAAACAAATTTATAGAAGGTATATAAAATGTTGCTGGCAACTTAGCAGCAAGCTGACATAAACTAGACTGCGTGTAGCCTAAGTGCGAAAATGTGTTTGGTTCTTGGTTCGTCCCTCAATCAAGCAGCAAAGATCAATAGTTTGACGTGATTTTTTAGCATAGGAATAGTCGAAGAGTTGGAAAGTGACATCCCACATTTTATCCCGGAAAAATAGGGTTCCAGCGAGATATTTTAAAACCTAACTCCACGCGGATAAAATTGGGGACAAAAGATAGTTATGCATAGACGTTATTGAGAAATTATTTAGAAAATTGTTTTGATGCCTACGTCATCAGAAAGTGGATTCCAATCATAGTCATTCTTCCATTGATTTCAGTATTGTTGTTACTTCCTGTATTCTCCATTTATTGAGCAATGTTGGTAAATTGCACGATCGAGTTTTGTCATTCTTGAATCTTGCCCCTTTGTTCCGAGTGACTCTATTGTATTCACGGTACGGTTCTATTAACATGGCTCTATTTTAATTCCGTTAAAAGAGGCCAATTTGACGCTCGAGCGTTTATTTTGGTTGTAGGTAAAGATTAGTAGAGATTTTTAAATGACAGGGCGACGTTTCAAACGCCACTACAAAGTATATCAAATTGTGCCTATAAAAGTTGAAGAGTTCCCTTGATTTCTCCAGGATCCCATCATCAGATCACGACCTGATAACAATTTGACCACCTAGAAAGTATAACCTTTCAAACAAAAAAAGAATTTTCCAAATCGGTCCGGGCGTCTTCGAGTAATCGGGGAACATACATAAAGAAATACTGATGAATTGAGAACCTCCTCCTTTTTTGGAAATCGGTTAATAAATGACTAATGATCTTTTAGCTGACATGATTATTTAAGTGGTTAAACCTTTTCTTTGTATGGCTTACGTAGACAGGAAACCGGCGAGCCACACACATAACACCGACTTGTGTACCGGACACGCATTAATGGAAGCGATAAATAAATAATATTAAGTTCCGCAGCCTTTAACGCGTTATTTACCTAATAAATACATAGTTTCATATGTAAGCAACGTTGCCCTTGCGCAAAGTTTTTTTTTTTTTTAATATTTTTAGCGAGCAAACGAGCAGGCGGATCACCTGATGTTAAGTGATTACCGCCGCTCATGAACATTAGTAGCACCTGTCTCCTGAGGCACCACCAATACGTTGCCGGCTCTTTAGGAATTTGTTGGTCCGCCCCTTGAATAACTCCATGTTGTAGTTTAGTGACTGGGAACACCGTCGCAGGAGGTTGTTCCACCAACGTGGAAAATAATCATTATTGCGAGGTAAAACATAATAAATAATCTCTAGTATCAGTTCCGTTACACTCATTGTCTTAAAACGTCACATTACTAGATGATAATATGTCGATATCGTTGATGACGTTAACTTATTTACTACAATAACATAAACATTTATGCGTGACATTAATTTATTATTAGTTAGACATATTTATGAAGTTATTAAATAATAACTGGAAGTAACCTATTTCGCCCTAGAACGGTTTTTAACCGACTTCACAAAAGCTGGAGGTTGTCAATTCGTCGGAATCTTTTTTTTTTTATGTATGTTCCCCTCGAACCCCTTAGGTACTCGTAGACGCCTGGGCCAATTTTTTTCTTTTTTGGAATTTGGAATATTCTTTTTTTTTTTTGAAAGGGTATACTCTCCAGATGTTTCCATAGTCTGGAGAATCTTCAAATTTTATAGCCACACTTTATACTTTGTAGTGGCGTTTGAAGTCGGTATTGTAAAAAGAACTTTTACGTTTAAATTATAAATCTTGCCGTGTATCTCATTTCTGCTTATTGTGTGTATTAATTATCCGTTATTGGTTGTAAATATACTTTATGATGTTCAAGTGATACTGGTATAATGAATCAACACTTTTCTCTTATAAGGAGATAGCGGAAGAAGCTATAGTGACGTGGTTACTTGTAGCTGTTTACCTCCATAATTTGCCCTTCGTCAGTCGATGTCGTTTTTCTAGTGCAATTTATACTTTGAGGGTGATGTGGCCTCGATGTGACAATGAATATCAAAAGTATCGATTGCTTTGGCAACGCAAAGTTATTTCGAGTCGTTCACTTCGGTGTTATCAAAATTGTATCGTAGAATAGTAGAGATAGTATTATCTAGCTATTTCAACATTGTTGCTGGAATGCTGAGATCTATAAAGCTCTGACTCAGCTAAGACATAGGAAACTTTTTGTTTTGTTGTTGTTGTTGTTGTTGTTGAAAACAATCCATGCGGATGAAGTCGTGGGCATCATCTAGTTCTCAATATGTCTCTTGAAGGTGATCTTGATTGCACATCAGGAACACCTCAGCTGACAACAGAGTTTTGCGCATCATAGGTTTAGGTATGCTCTCAAGTTGTGCTGCTCTCATTATTTGGATTTCAAGTTCTGTGACGTGTGTGACGTTATGTTCATCTCGTGGGAATTGAGATACAGTCTTTAATTGACCCAAACAGGAAACAAGCCATTTCTCATCGCGTTGCGCGTCACCAAACAGGTCGTCTATAGATCGAAGCCGCTACATCTATCTGATTAGAAGCTTCACTTGCAAAAGTAACCAGTCTGTGTAACGAGACGTGAAGGTTGAATAAAAAAATCTGATTTAGAAATCTAGAAAAAGCAGCGAACGTTACCACGGGGTAAAGATCTTGTTTTTGTTACACACTGACAAGCTTAACGGCACAAGTTGAGATGAAACACAGGATTCTGTACCTAATAAGTGATTCAACACTCGCATACTTTATGACTACTAACCATCAAAAGTGGAGGAGCATCGCGTGGGAGGCCGTGCGATCCAAAACTCAAGAGACCGACGAAACTAATGTCGCATCATCTTGCAGCCACGACCACTCTGATAAGAGTGACCGTTTGAGAAATTCTACGGTCACAAAGCCTCAGTCAAGCGCATGAACTTCAGTTTTGATTTCGATCCTCATTCGTTAAAACTAAAGTTCGTACACTTGCCAAGAACTTGCCATCTATACGTATACGTATAATATAGTAAGAGCAATGTTAATAGAGAGATAAATGATACTTTCCGATCTAGGCGTGATTTTGTCGTTGATTCTCTGAAATAAGTTTTTATACGTCTTGGAAAATCTTTGAGTAAAAACTAGAGTTCCTTAGATTATACGTCTTGGTAAATCATTGAGTTAAAACAAGTGTTCCTTAGATTCAAGTTCAAAATCAAACTAAAAAGTAAAATGCCGAGTGGTTATGACGATCGTGTATTACGTGACGATTGTATTTTAAACAATCGCACCACGAAAGCAACAACGGACTTTATGTAACCAGGCAGTTATGTACCGCCACGGAATCTGAGCTTGAGCCCGTCTCACCGTGAAGCGATAAATTGTACCTACCTACGTTTGTTGACGGTAATGACCTAATCAATATAGTTACCATGAATCTGGAAGGCGATTTGGGGAAAATTCGGAAAGAAAATATCTAGAATCCAGATCATGATTCCGATTCAGAAAAAGGGATAGATAGCAATTGCTTGATCGATTACCACTAGTTATATTAACGTGTTTAAAAAAAAGATATCGGTCGAAAGAGAACGTCTGCTGTTGGGCATGTCCTCGTACCGTTTTCGGTGGCTGCGTTCTTAGTGACACTTGAGAGATATTCTTTGAAACCAAAGGGAATCTTCGTTTCGAATTTGCTAGTTAACACTGCTGCTATGAAGTTATACTGATGGGATAGCGGTTATGATTGTGGCAAGCTTCACTATACGCCTTCAATCCTTTCTGACAGCTATTTTATACTAATGTAGGGAGATATCCAAAGCTATCCAACAATTTCAGTCAGTTTCTTCGAACTTCGTGCCCCGCTATTTAGTTTTTCTCTAGTTTTTCTACGGATCTCAGATAGAAATGCTTTGAACCTTTCAGCTTTCTTATCAGGCTCAATCTTCAAACACTTATGCTGAGATCTACAGCGCGTGCTCTGACTCAGCTCAGACTTTAAGATAGAGGTTAAAACGAGACACAAATATGCTCTGACATAAATCTGTCTCGTTTTAAATCTGTTTTGAGTGTGAGCTGAGCGAGAGTACGGTCTAGACGATTTCAGCCTTAATTCCATGAGGTCATGGAATTAAGGCTGATATCGTCTACTCACTTCAAAGGTTTGAAGTGATTAGGAAAAGATTTGATTTGAATTAAACACATTTGTGGCGTTGGCGACTAGCACGTTCACATTTTGGGACACACTAGACGCAGAACATGATACTATGTTTATAGCGCAGAATTGCTTTTCAAATTCGTGAGATTACTTATCGTTGTTTAAATTTGAATTTCTGTATGGCATAAGATTACTTATCATTTAACATTTATCGAGATCTTATCATTTCCCGTAAGGAGACCTCCGTGTCGAAAATTGGACATTCAGACGGTGCTGCCATATAAATTATGTGAATTATTTGCGAAGGTATGGGTATCCGCGGCCGTTCATGAATTAGTCATCGATTTTTATTCGTGTTCAATAATACGCAATGACAAAATTATTCATTGATGCAAACAGTTTGAAAGAAGGACACTCTGTATACCATTGTAGGAACATTGTGTACCAGCATGCTGCGTCATATTATTTACACAGAAATCAAGTTTTTAGAAAGCATTTTGGGCGATCGAAGGCAAATTGTAACGATTACGTTCCATATTCGATTGGCGAACCAAAACTCTATAAACTCTTGATTGATTCTACGAAGCGTACCTTTTTATCTACTTTCTAATTAAGGAATTGATAAACAACAAAAGTCCTTACTCTAAAGCCCAAAAATTAAACGGTTCACTTTTCGGGTTTTTTGCTTTCATTTTCGAGGTTTCTCCGACGAGTCATCGAGTATGAACCGTCTAAACACCGACCGTTCACCGTTCACAGGCGATTTTACCTACGAAAGGTTCACTGGTATCGTGCATCGTTCATTCGTTCATCGCCAAAATGAACGGTGCACCGTCTAAGAAGGGCTTTATACTAATACTGGGTGTAACAGTGCAATTCTAATGGATATTTCATTCTTGGATGGTTGTCTATTGATTCATTTTACGCAATAAAGTCTTCGCTGCTCATTAGAAACCATTACGCAGTAATAAAATAAAATTCGCAGAAAAGAAGACGTGAATGAATACTGCGTAACGATTATTATATAAGGACGTTTCAATTTTCGTCTACACCTGAAATATGCTCAGTATGCTTCTTTTACTTGAAATATGGAGTTGGTAACCTAAACATTTTTCATATTCATAACATTTATAGTTCTTGCAACTCACGAGGGCGCGTGAGCTTTTCTTGTGGTTACTTTGTGTACATGCACATTGCGTAAGTGTGCGTAACTGTCAGGAGTCTAGGTGCCTGCCTGTTCTGTTTGGCCTCTCCTTCTATGGTAGGATTTAGAGGGATTTTAGTAAACCTTGAAGAATAACAGCGTTATAATCATGTGTAATATAAATTGTATATCAACAGGCAGGATTTGAGTTTGAGATCAGGTTTGAGGTTGGTAACAGGCAGGATTTGAAGGACAATATCGGTTTTCGTTTTCAGAATGGTGATCTCTGCATATCTATCCTACATCCGCCGGTGGACGACCCGCAGTCCGGCGAGCTGCCGTGCGAGCGTTGGAACCCAACGCAGTCGGTTCGCACGGTCCTCCTGTCTGTGATCTCACTGCTCAACGAGCCCAACACCTTCAGCCCGGCCAACGTGGACGCAAGCGTTATGTACCGTCGTTGGCGTGACTCCAAGGGCAAAGACAAAGAATATGAGAATATTATAAGGTATATTATATTTTTCTTCATAACTTATATACAGCGATGGATGTATTTCATAGTGGATACAATGAATTCATCAATAATATATCTACTTCCCATAAAAAAAATCGAAGCACCTCGCAATGTCTTTTAGTTCAAAAATGTTTCGATATTTTTGATGAGAAGTATATTATTTACCTATTTATATTGTACATAGATATACTATAGGTACGTTAGAGTAGGTACAGGGTTCTTCCGGTCGACCTTTAATAAACGTTTGTTTGCTATTTAAATTTGGCGTTCCACCATATCCGTATATTTCAATTCTTTATTCTTTAATCTCATTGAGTTCACTAAGTGAGAATTATCGATTTTGTAGCCTACCTACACTACTGCCGCTGGCGCATTTCCAAGGACAGCGGTTTGTGAAAAACATTTCTGATAACTTTCGCTTTGATGCCGAGCCTTAAAAAAATTACACATTTTTATGACATATATTTTATGGTCAGTATGTGTATACCTATGAACATTTGCGCAAACGCAGTGCATTCACATTTACGCTGCTGTCAATAAACTAATTACGGTTCAGGAGACATTCGAACGTACGGACTTAGTAATAGGGTTCCGTTAGTACCCTTTGGATACGGCACCCTAAAAATTATTATTAACCTTCGTAGTATAGCGATCATTGGCATTTGGGCTATAAGGATATATGTATGTACAATTCTATATACCTAATAGTACCGTTTTGTTATTTCCAGGAAACAAGCTCAAGTGGCGCGCATGGAAGCAGAAAAGGAAGGAATCGTAGTACCTCTCACATTAGAAGATTATTGCATTAAAACACAAGTCAAGTCATCAACGCAAGAACCTCAGGTGAGAACTTTTAATGTTGACTTTTTGAACCTTAATTCTCTTCCAAAATATTTATTTATCCTAGTATGCAGTGCCGGCTTTACCTATGGTGCAGGGTGTGCAACGCACACAGGCGCAGGGTTGTAGGGGGCGCCGCGCCGAGCCGCGCTTGCTAGCTTCCCGACATCATTTAAAATTGCACCATTTTTTGCACCTGAATTTCCTTTCACTGGTGAAAATATAACTAAGTCAAACGGTATTCTTGTATTGTAAGTATTCCATTTTGGCTGCGCGTCTACTAGAGGGCGCCAAGATATTGATTGCACACGGGCGCTACATGGGCTAGAGCCGCCTCTGCTAGTATGTATAGTTCTTACAACTCACGAGGGCGCGTGGCTCATGTGTCATATCTGTGTGTGCGAGAGCTTGCTCGCGCCTGACCGCTCCCACCTAGGCTCCTTACAGGCACGCACACTTACGCAATGTGCATGTACACGACGTAACCACAAGTAAAGCTCACTCGCCCTCGTGAGTTGCAAGATGATGTACTTAATGCAAAGTTATCTAACATTATTTGGTTAAATGGAACTAGCTTCGATCGGCTAATTCCATTTAAATTCGGTTTGTTAAATACTAAATGTTTTGTTTCCAGCTCGATATGACGGACTTCTATGACGACGATTACGACGACCTCGACACAGACTCCGAGGGCGAGCTCGAAGGCGGCGAGGACGCTGACGACAGCGGCAACGGCGAGTCGTGATACGCCCGCGAGATCTCACGCGACGGACGGACCACCAGACGTATATAACACACACTGAAACATTACCTCCTGCGGGCCGCTGCACCGCTGTGCAATTCTTCTATAACAATAGGAATGAGTAGCCGCCATTTTCTCTTTCTATCTCGCTCAGTGTAAACCTTATATGAGCAGGACAGAAATATAAAATGGCTGTTTGACAGTCCTATTCTCATTTGAATCGCATTGTAGTGTGACGTTTGCAAGCGCCTCTGATTGGCCGATACTCACTCGCTATTGGCTAAAATGCATTGTTGCAGAAAGAACGCGATAAATTCAGCCTATCACCATGTTGAAACTGTAGCTTTTACAGAATCGGCCGGCTGATTTTGGACAATTATGATCATTGGGATCACCTCAGTAGGCCTAACACCAATATTGTAGTGGGCAATTAATATAGTACACAAGGTAGGCGTGCCGGCGACCGGGTTGTCTCGATCTGTCTCAACTACCTCATTGGTCTAGTTATTAGCATGTTCAATTGCGGATGACGAAGTTCCGAATCCGGCCAAAAAAGGTACCGGATTTTTTTATCAAGAAATTCTCAGTACCAGCCCGGTGTTAGGAAGTTGGCGTCATCACCGTTCTGGAAGAGCATGTGAAATCGTCGGTCCTCTCTCTACGTGTCAGATTTCCGTCCCATTGGAGTATGAGAGTGAGGGAATTGAGAGTGCACATGTGTACACACATTGTCCACTATACTAGATCCCTGGCCGCCGTGGTCGGATTCGGTCGGAAGGACCTTATTTTATGTCTGAATCTGTTCAGCGCATGCGAGTATCACGGACGGACGGACGCACCTTACGTAACCGGCTTTTCTGCCTTTTCGCGTACTATAATTATACCAACTTTATATATATTGTCATTATGGTCGCAATGGTTGTCCTTGGCTGAATTTGTGTTGTACATTTCAGCCAAAAGCAAAAAAAACCTGTCAACCAATCGGAAGTGCTTGCAATCGTCTCACTTTAATGCTAAGGCCCCTGATTGGCTGACACTCTTTCAGCATAGGCTAAAAAAATACAGTTGCAGCATAGGCTAAAAATACAGTTGCAGCATTTGCCATAAATCGAGCTACTAGCCCTCTTAATCATTAGAGAATGGCTTGACCAGTCCACAGAGGTTATTCTCCATCTCAGTAGCTATGGAAAACAATGGAAAGTTGCTAAGAAGTTACTAAGGCCCATATTACATTATACTATTTATAGGATCCTATTTCGTACCATAGATTATCATCCCTAGAAATATATAAATGATTATCTATATAGAATACTAGCTGGTGCGGGCGACTTCGTCCGCTTCAATTTCTGTTATTATGATCACGATTAAGAAGTTTTTAAAAGAATATATTTTAAAAATGGATAATTTTCCCCGTTTTTGCAACATTTTTCTCTAATGCTTCGCTACTATTGGTCGCAGCGTGATGTTATATAGCCTAAAGCCTTCCTCGATAAATGGACTATCCAACACAAAAAGATTTTTTCAATTCGAACCAGTAGTTCCTGAGATTAGCGCGTTCAAACAAACAAACTCTTCGGCTTTATATATTAGTATATAGATAATCTATGGTACGAAATAGGATCCTATAAATAGTATAGCGTAATATGGGCCTAAGAACTGTCAATCCCGCATTTCGTAATACAAAATGCATGTTTGAAACTTTCGATAACCTCCGAGATAGAGAATAGCCCTACTGAACCACATGTTATTAGCTGACGTAAGCAATATCGTAGCATTTTGTATTTTCCTAGAGATTATAAAGCCCGATTTACATTGAGCCATGTACTTGTCAAGATGTTACTCGGCAAGTCAGCACTGACCCATTCAGTCCCAATGACACTTGCATAGTGTAAAGCTTTGAAGAATTTCTAGCGCGCACCATAAAAATTATGTTTGATTCTGATTTGAATATTAATTTATTAAATTCAATCTAATTGTGTAGCCAATAGGTTTGTCTGTGTCAAAATTCATAACCTGAAAGATATTGTATTTACAATCTAATACTTTAGCCATTTCAACTTTGAAACTACATCTTTCTACGGATATTAATTTCTTTCTTTGATTGGTGAATATTAAAATTAGAAACAAACTTAGTTTGTATGGGATGCACTCGGGAGCTTTCGAAGGTGACTTCAAACGCTCACGAATAATAAGGGCCTCGAAAAAAGTTAACTGTACAAAATAGCTCATTGATACTGTGAATGCCAGATATATGTAATCTTAAAAATAATCCTCTACTGGACCAGGCCTAAAGTCCATTAATGTTCGTTGACATAAGGTATATTCTAAGGGTTTTCGTATTTTTTATTTGTATTTTAGACTGTTCCGCTGTAAATGTAAATGGGGCCTCATGCTAATAGAATTAGTCAGTTGTAAAAGAAACTTAGACCAGCACAAAAGCTTGGTTAAAGTATGTTGGAAGGCAAATTTTGTAAATTCTTAAGGGTCCCATTAGACAATAGGTTTTGTTTTGCCAGTCACTGATGTGATTGAAAGATATCCAGTCATTTACAAGTCTTTAGAATAAGTAATTCCTCATGATTACAAATAAATGGACACTTAAAAATTTCAAACAATAGTTAAATAAACCTTAATAAATAAAAAAGTTAAAAAGTGTTATAACCCCTCAATAAACGAAGTAAGCAATAACTATTATCATAGGCATTCTCTATATTTAACGTTAAATCGGTGAGGAATTTATATTATGGGGCTCTGAAAGACTTTAGAAATGTGTACTTTTTGTAAAACACTGCCAAGATTAAAAATACCTATTATACGTATTGTATCGTGTTTATAAGGCTGCCTCAAAAGAAAGGCATTCCATTGCTTGGCATGCCAAATGTAGATGCAGCTTTATAAAGTTACTAAAGGAAGTTTTGGGACAGTGACTGGCGACATGTCAGCGTCGCTGGCACGCCAGCGCTGGCATGTACTTGCCAGTCACTAGAGTCCATTCAGTGGTACATAATTTCTAAACTAAATTAAAATAAAATAGTGCCATCCTTTTCCCACTATATCCTCTGGAGAAGGATATCATTACTTTAAAACCAGTTTTAGTTTAGATATTTTGTACAATTGACTTAGCACCACTCGTAATCTAAACTGGCCAGTATAGAGACTATTATAAGAAATTGAAATTCTTTTTTACAAAAAAGATAAATATAATATCTTAAAATATAACTTGTCGTTACTGGCTATCTCTTTATTGTAATATGAGTTTGTGATCATCAAAATTGCAAAATCTTATCATAACTAGTTATTTTCACCAAATTAAATTAATCCTTTTTGTGTCAACAATCACAACTGAGTCCGTACCGATCGCATAGCATGTATAGCTTAATTCTACTAATATCAGTCAATAAGTCATTTACTAATTTCATAATTTTAATTTTTAGTTCTTACGTTCTAGGTATTTAGGGCCTATATTTATAGTAGGCCAAGTTTTTATTTTTCGTTAGTAAAAATAATTCTTATAATTATTATTATTCTGTGATCACCGAGACAATATTTGTAATACTATTTTTTTATCAACTTTTACAGCCTTCAATTTTGTCCTTGTTTATTTTAATTTAATTAATACAAGAATAATTTGTGTTGTACACTTCAGATTAATGTTAACTTTGCGAAAATCTATCTATTAGTACGAAAATTAACTTTTGGAAAAACATGATTCGACATTTCCATATTGAATGATTTAAGCATAGTTAAAGTTAACTTGAAAAGTAACACTAGAGCTGAATCTGAATTAATTTACTAGAATAAAACCTATCTTACAAATCTTACAATTAAACATCGGGAGATAAGTACATAGTACTATTGTTATTTATGGCCTATTTCGTAACTAATTTCAAAATTAATATAACAATGCTTTCATAAATGCTTATTCTGTGAACTGTTGAATGCTTTTCCAGCGGATAAAGTAGACTTTTCAATTTTATTTTAGAGATTGCGTACAATCCAATCGACACCAAATCATTACTAACCATTTAACAATTCGCAGAATGTTACATAGTCAAAAATATTATATTTAAAAAAAAAGTTATAACTTGTATGCATTGTAATGTTTTTGTAAAGTGTTCACTTAGACCGCGCCGATTGTGCCATACGCTTACAATACGGATGTTGCCCACTAACGAAAATGTCAAAACGCGCGCATAGAATGACAGCTTGTGTCAAACAGTGACCTATGACGTCATAAACATTTGACGCACTTTAGTACGCACGAAGTGTGTTTTACTTATTTTGGAAGACGCTTTATTTTGTAATAATCGGTAAGTGATTATTATTTAATGTATACATCGTTCTGTTGCGGTTAAACATCCATTTTAACGATGTGAACTTTGGATTTGTAGCCTTAATAGCATAAATGAACTTGTCAATATCTAAGGACTCCTACTAATTTAGTAGCGGCATTTAGTGGGGCCTAAGTGAACGCTTAGCATATATAATTATAAAACCCTTAAGTTAACATTATAATACATATTATACTATATATGAACATCACATTCGAGTAGGTAATGTATATAGACTGTTACAATAGTCCCCTTTGCAAATACACTTTCTGTACAGAAAGGAGGTAGGTTGATAAGGCCCAAAATCCGCCCCTCATACACTCGAAAAAAAAAGTTCCAGATTCCGACAAATTGTAAATGTATTTATATACTTGAAGATATAAACTTTATTTTAATATAAAGTTTAGGTGATAAAAAAAATAGTAAGTTACAGAAAATATTACCCAAAAAGAGAGTGTTTCTTTTACTTTTCTTACATTTTCATACATTTTAGTCGTTTTTTAAGCTTTGATTTAATATTTTAGAATGAAGCGCTCCATGAACCAAAATAAATTAATACTCATATGAAAGCTTATAAAAAGGAGCATCATTATCAGTTACGTTTACCATGGTTCATGGAGCGCTTCATTCTAAAATATTAAATCAAAGCTTAAAAAACGACTAAAATGTATGAAAAAGCCGAAAACACTCTTTTTTTGGGTAATATTTTCTGTAACTTACTATTTTTTTTATCACCTAAACTTTATATAACAATAAAGTTTATATCTTCAAGTATATAAATACATTTACAATTTGTCGAAATCTGGAACTTTTTTTTTCGAGTGTATGAGGGGCGGATTTTGTTGCCTTATCAACCCACCTCCTTTGAGTGTAAACTGATCAGAATAGGGACGCTCAAAGCACATAATGTATGATATTGATAAATAAAAGCGAATTCAGTACATTTAAGATAATAATATAATCAAAGAGTACATGCATTATAATTATTATTATTATATATTATATCTTAGGATTACATGAATGAAATTATTTAAGTAAAATTTAATTAATTTTATTAGTACGGCATACAATAAGCTAAATTTAAAAAATTCCACAGTTTTAGAATAATATCTTTAAGCCCGTGAATATTGTATGGCTAAAATTATACAAAACATAAGTTATCGTATCGCCAGATAAGTTTAGCTTTGAACTTATACTGATAACTTCTGAGTCATAATGTGAATAATTTAACATCAGATCTTAGTTATCGTTGTTTGTCCCATATTTTGTTTTCTTTCAAGCTATTTTAATATTTTTGTATTCTTATTCAATCCTATACTTACATAATTATATCAAGCCAAAAGAATAGTATTTTAGCTTATCTAATTATATAATAAATATTTTCAATAACATATTAGGTATGTCAACTTTAAAGTATATTTTATTGAAACATAAATTAAGAATGAATGAGAATAATTAATTACCTGAGGATTCCTGGTCCGGATTATTTTCTGTATCAAAAAATTGGATATATCTATAAGATTTATATTTTGATCTAAAAAAATACAATAAAGGACTAAGGGTGTTTTAAGGTTAGCCCATCTGTTGGGCAGGGTCATTGTAGACTATGCTGTAGCCTAAATCATCCTTTTTGTATAAATTGTCCTCTTGTACTTAAACTAGCTAATAAATATTGAACTATGTTTCTGTGAGTAATAATAATATAGTGAATGTTATTTTGTATGAACATTATTTGTACCTACTGTCAAATTGTTCAACACATTTTAAACATACGTAATGTTTCAAAACTAAACTATAATAGGACTACCGCATAATTGAGACATTTTCTGAGGTAGCTTGGTGATGTGTGACTTAAAACCAACTTTCTACCCTCCCCACTACTGATTCAGAATAGTCTTTGTTAAATGGAATGTATAATATTAGAATATTGGCGCTTTTATTTGACATAGAATTTGCAAACTCGTCCGGAAATTATAATGTAATTTAGATTAGGTAAGTAATAATAAGTGGTTTGGAAAATTACTGTAGGTGAAATCACGACAAAATGTTAAATAAAAATAATGATTCTCATTAATAAACAGCATGTGTTTGGATGCGATATTGATTTTATTATATTTCCACAAATTCCTATTCTTGTTCCCAGTTTAAGTTCTAAAGGGCCTCGTTCCCAAATCATGGAAATGGACCGTAGGCATCCTTAACCTACCGATAGAACATTACCTTCCTACCTAAAGCACAGAATACCTAATAAATAGTACCTAAAGACCTTTGAGGTATAAAAAAAATGGGATTTATTTTATTTTCTACCTTAATTTTCTTAGTTGGCAACTTTCCATTGTTTTTAACTGGTCACCTACGAAATGGGAAATGTCAAAAATACCATGGAACTTCTCTATTTTTTAATTTTTCAGGGCCAGTTGAGAAAAGACAGACTGTCAAATGTCGAGGTCGGTGCGCCATTTGTACTATTATTATATAGGTAATTCCTGAGACACTAGTACCTATGTTAAAAAGTAGCGTTTCAAATTCAAATTATTGATCCATAATAATTTAAGCTGCCATTTGTATAGGGACAGCGAGTCCAGTGTTGATCATAAATTAAATATAGAGGTCAGTGATATATTCAATGTACCTACTCTGTGGTCTGTCTATGAGTGACACTGACAGTTGATTGTTGACTTTGATTTTAAACATTTTTTAAGGAAATATTTAAGTTGGCACGCCTGAAAGCCACTGATTGGGAATTGAATTGAAGGAAATATTTAATATTTTAGAATTATTTAGATGGTTGAGCTGTTGGGTGGTTTGGTTGTATCGTAATTCATGTGCTTTATTTCTAGTTTTAAGTTGATTTAATGCAAAAATGAGTTGCTT
Source organism: Hipparchia sbordonii (assembly GCA_038048805.1). Classification (NCBI taxonomy): domain Eukaryota; kingdom Metazoa; phylum Arthropoda; class Insecta; order Lepidoptera; family Nymphalidae; genus Hipparchia; species Hipparchia sbordonii. Next base: position 6,306,363 of record CM076113.1, read on the forward strand.
GAGTGATTTATCACGATCTAGTGAATATTTAAGTTTTAGAAGTAGTATTCCGCTGCGTAAAATAGTTGTTGACTCAGATGGGACCAAGGTAAACAAACAACTTTCGAGTGTACTTCGAACGATAGTTTTATCTCCTTGAATTTTAATTAATACCCGATTTTATTTAGTTGATCAGATATCTGCGTACATTGATCTTTTATTCCGTTATTTATCAGGTTCCACTTGGTATTTCGTGTAAAACTAGTTTCCAATTTTATTAAAATACTAGCTTTTATTCGCAGCTTCGCTCACGTTACTTTTCAAAGCTCTATTTTAATTGATTAGGGTTTGAATTTTCAAAAATGCTTTCTTAGCTATCTGTGTACTAAATTTCAGTCCGATCCGTCCAGTGGTTTAAGCTGTGCGTTGATGGATCAAACAGTCAGTCAGTCAGTCACCTTTTCCTTTTATATATGTATAGCTGGTGTGAATACAAATCGGGAATAGTCTAGTCTAAAAAAAATAAGAAACTAACATGAATCCTTTAATCCTAAATAGTCAATAATGAATAAGTTTCTTAATCTAAATTTTCTGTCTGTCTGTTGTTCTTATACTGTTAATAAGACACCAGTCTTTTCTCAAATACAGTCAAAACCGTTTATGGCGACATCGTTTAGAACCACATACCGGTTAAATTTACCAAAATCAAAGGTCCTGGCTGAATGTTATATGACCGCCTTATTTAAAACATTGGTTTTTACGACATTGTTTACTACGACATACCGCATTAAGCGACCACATTTGGTTAATGTTTTTGGAGAATTATATCTGTAGAACGACCGGCTCAGCTGTATTGTAAACAATTTGAATAGGTAACTGTATCCACATCTGGCACAGTATAATAGTCAATGGCTATTATCGTAAAAGTAAACAAAGTTTAGGGTCTTTTGTAATTCTTAGAAACAAAGCACATACATGCCGTAGCCTCAAGGCCCGCTTCGTCATATCTCTTAAGTCAGTTTGTTACTTATCTTTACACAAGACGCACCAAAACATTATTGTTGAGTTAACTGTGAAAATTGTAACATGTCGCAAAAAAGAAAACAAATCAGTATCGAAGAAAAATCGCATATTATTTCAAAGCTAGAGAAAGGAATTCCAAACAAAGACCTGGCAAAAGAATATGGTGTATCCCACTCGACAATTTCAACCATTTGGAAAGAAAGGGAGAAAATTCAAATCCTTTACGACAAGAATTTTTTGAAAATGAAACGAGCCAGAACAACGCGGCATACGAAGATTGAGGAATCTTTCCTATTAATACCTGTCACCGGTTGTTACAACTATCGGTTTTTACGACTCAATATGAGTAGTCCCTTCGATGTCGTTATAACAGATTTTGACTGTATTATAATCAAACGTAACAAGTAAATTCCATCTAAACACCAATAAATAGGTATTTAATTTAAACCTAATGTAAAATATTTAGCTTGCATAGCAATCTTTTATTTTAAATAAATCAAGAGACATCTATTTTCAAAATTTAATTTAATCTTTTATAATCGAAAACTGCTTTTTTGCAATCTGAGCAGAATTTTAGTAAGAAAGTGACATCCCTTCTTTCACAGGCATGGCGAATATTTGACAGCGGCCCAAAATCTGTAAGTTGCCCCCTAGTATGCCTGCCACCAGTGTCAGGCACTGCAGATATTTTTTACAAGCAAATAATGGGCCTCACCTCAAGAGGGATCAGGGTGATAGCAGCAGAGCCACCACCGTATTGGAACCTGAAGGAGTGGTGCGATGGCTTCAAACGACTTATTGACTACTTGGAATTAGACAAAATTCACATTTTTGGAGCTTCTTTGGGTTTGTTTTGAATCTCAGTACTATAGATATTTTGTTACACAAACATAGGTACATAACACCTGTTTGTGATTACAATGTGTTATTTTAAAAAACTAGATTTTCGAGATAAGTGACAACTCGTAAAGATTTGCAGGGAATGTGTGTTTCTTTTGAGTTTGTAATAAATCTTGTAAAGATTTGCTCCTTCTCTTAAACAAGACCTACACTCAGTAGTGAGCCGTTTATTGATAGCTGATGATTATGAATAGAACAGAATAATTTTTATTCAAACAAACGTTTACAAAGTGCTTTCGAACCGTCAAATGAATCTACCACTGGTTCGGTATGAATAATCTCTTATTTAGAGAAAACCATCTTCATTCAGTATCAAGTGACAAATTCTCTGCACATAAAAAGGTGTTGAAAATTTTGCTATTTTTATTGCTTAGACATATAGAGTTTTGAATTTCTGTTACTAGAAATAAAAATAGAAATAGCATAAAATATATTGATTCATAATTAAGTACTATTCTTCATTAATGCTAAAATATGTAATAAAAATATGGCTAGTAATTCTACATTCTGATGATAATAATACAATGAATAACAAGTTTGGGGCAAGTTTTTAATGTTATCTGATTAAGAAATGTCACATAAGGAAAAATCTAATTAATTTGGATTGTAGAATTTTTAGGGTTCTATAGTCAAACATTAGTGAGTAGTAGCGAAGAGCAGTGATATCCTACTGGTGAGAACTGTGGTTTCCACTTAGAGGGGTTGCGGGTTTGATCCCTGGCACACACCTTACACACCAGAGCGAATGTATTTATTTATTTATTTATACAACTTTAATGCATGAAAAACAAGAACAAAATAAATAAGTAAATAAACAGTGTAACACAAAAGGTGACCTTATCACTAATAGTGATCTCTTCCAGGCAACCTATACGAGAGAGCCGGCAAGAAACTCGGCAGTTTCTTTTCATGACAAAATATTACAATGTAAGCAATAACTTATTACAATCTTTGGGTAGCTGGATGCCAAACTGATTGATAAGGCCACCTTTTGTATTCTACTTCTTTCTTCTTTTATCTTCTATCTATATCTGTATTTTTAACTGTGTTGCGATTATCAAATAATGTATTAAGTAATAATGACAATATCGTAAATGTATTCATTAATTATAAAATGTATTCATTCATTTTTCAGGTGGTTTCATAGCACAGAAGTTTACGGAATCAACGATAAAGTGTCCCCGCGTGGCATCGTTAGTGCTTTGCAACACATTCACGGATACCACAGTGTTTGAATACAATGACTCGTCTGCTCTGTTCTGGCTGCTTCCATCACTCGTGCTGAAGAGGATGTTGATGGGCAACTTCACAACCGACAAGGTGGACAAGAGAATGGCGGAATCTATTGATTTTATGGTGGAAAGGGTAAGATCATTATTGACATTTCTTTTTTTTCCGATGACAAGATAGTCCTTGATCTATCTCACCTGGTGCTGATTCTGTAACTCAGTGCCTATCAAAAAATGAAAGCCATGGATATATATTGTTTATCCATTGAAGGTTTACTATGAAATAGTAAATGAAATTTCTCTTCAAACCTTCAATGGATAAAAAATGCCTATCGTCTTTGATAGGCACTGAGTTACAGAATCAGGGGGCTGATGGGAAGTGACGATGCAGTCTAAGATGTTAGCGGACTAACTTGAAAGGGATATAGCAGTGTACATTCAACCCATACACCCTAATCGGTTTCTATGCGCCACGCTAAATCAAAAAGTGGTACAGTATTTAAACTTCTTCTCCTTCTTCAACTTATGGACGTCCACAGCTGGACATAAGTCTCTTGCATGGACCTCTACAGACCTCGGTCTTGCGCCGCCTGAATCCAGCGACTCCCTGCGACTAAGTTTGATGTCGTCGGTCCACCTAGTGGGGGGTCTGCCAACACTGCGCTTCCCGGTGCGGTTCCCAGCTAGGTAGGTCCAATTTCGAGAAAAAGATCAACCGCCGAATCCAACTCGGCTGGGCAGCATTCGGGAAGCTTAGAGATGTCTTCTCGTCCAAAATTCTCAATGCCTGAAGACTAAAGTCTTCGAACAGTGCGTGTTGCCAGTGATGACATATGGATCCGAAACATGGTCGCTAACTATGGGCCTCATAAGAAGGCTCAGGATCACTCAGCGGGCGATGGAGAGAGCTATGTATGCTCGGAGTATCCCTGCGAGATCGAATCAGAAATGAGTATTTAAACCTTTTTTTTTTAAATATGACTTTCAGCTGGAGTCGCTGACGCAGGCGGAGCTGGCGTCGCGGCTGACGCTGAACTGCTCGCCGGGGCACGTGGCGCCGCAGGCGCTGGCGCAGCTGCCCGTCACCGTCATGGACGTGTGGGACGAGAGCGCGCTGAGCGCGCGCGTGCGCGAGGACATGTACAAGTCGTACCCACACGCCAAGCTGGCGCACCTCAAGAGCGGCGGGAACTTCCCCTATCTCAGCAGGAGCGATGAGGTCAACTTGCATTTATTGGTAAGCAACCTGCCCCCTGATTCTGTAACTCAGTGCCTAGCAAAAAACGAAAGCCACTGACATATATTTTTTTTATCCATTGAAGGTTTACTATGAAATAGTAAATGACACTTCTCTTGAAACTTTCAGTGGATAAAAAATGCCTATTATCGTTGATAGGCACTGCAGAATTGGCCTGGCCTTCTATTGGCCTGCGCTCACTGACGGCAAGGCACTGCAGGGGATTCTCTTGCGACGAACTGAAATATACCTTAATGTTATGACACTAAAATTGAAATTTTAATGATGTTCATCGATGGTAGGTTTTGACTACGGCAGGTAGTCTAGGTGTGGAGTTTAGTGAGGAGTGGAAGAACGATGTTTGTGCATAAAACGCAGTTGTCGGGCCTCGCACGCGCACCATTACTTGTATTTTTGAGTATACATATATTTTATGTGAATATCGAAATAAGTATTCGTTGATTTACTTGCATACAAGTTTGCTTCTTTAATTTCTGACTGTCCTTTACAATTTGTTTTTCAGATACATTTACGACAGTTTGACGGGACCGAGTTGTCCCCGTCCTACTTGAATCTTCACAAGCTGTCCGCGTCCAGTCAGCAGCCTGAAGAGGGGACGGTCAGTTACTTCAATCAGAGGGACAAGTTTGTCAAAATATCATAAGACTTTATATCGTTCGTGACTTTGTTTGCAACTATTAAGAAGAGCTAGAACAACATTTTTCGGTACTGGAAATTCGGGTGACGTCAGCAGCAAAAGGCGCGCCGAAATAATGAGTAGGTCGCTGACCCCTGCTATAGGGTATGTGTTCATCTATACGAAGTTGATAGTTTGTTAGTCGAAACACTAAAACCTCAAAGTAAAATAGATTTTAACTGACTTATATTAAGGCTGAAGTTCGTCAAGCGAAAACTTTCGCACATTAAAAATCGGTAGAATTGAACACGATTTCAAAACAACGACCTGTTTGATCTGACATTAATTATGTTTCAATGCTAGAAAGTCGAAATCGTAACAGCGTTGGCGAAATGTGCAAACATGAACCCGAGTTCCCGTTACTAAGTTAGCCCGCTACCATGTTAAACTGCATCGTCACTTACCATCAGGTGAGATCGCAGACAAGGACTATCTTGTCTTAGAAAAAAAAATAAGTACTGCTAAGTTCTGACGGCATTACAATTTTACCGACGCGCGTGATGCGGCTGAATCTTACAACTGAAGCGGACGTCACTCCTTCAGTATAGAAGGATCGTTTCGTGGCTGGAAGTCGATAATCAACACAACACACACTAAAGCTGGTTGGTTAGCACTAAGTGTGTTAAGTATGTTTCCAACTTAGAATCCGAATTTAATCTAATGCTAGTTACATTCCCAAATATTGTTTAGTTAGTGTATGTTTAAATAGGTCATAAGATATTTTTGTTTTTATTATATTATAACAATCATTTTAAATTATAATAAAACTAATCGTTGTTTTATTATAATAAGTCATAGGACTGAATACGTAAATAGCAATTTGCATAATTATATGCTTATATTGAAAAAAAAAATGGTACTTAGAATAATTTTGAAATGTTTTTTCTTCTCAGTTATTTTTGGCACTTACTGTTACTGTAATTGATTAAAACCAAAGTGATTATTTCCTAAAAAGTATGCCTTGTCTTTTTTACAAAATCATAATTAAAATTTATCGTATATAAGGTATAAAAAAAACGAGACTGTATTGTAACGTTATTTAATTAACGTAACTAAATGTAATATTATATTAAGCAGAAGAAAATAAGAAAAAGCCGAAAATTAGTTCATTTATTGAAAAATGTCATACTTTTAGTATGTGTGGAAACACTTCTTTCTGACATAAGTTAAATTTTTATATATTTATATAGTATGGTGAATTGACAAATAAAACAAATGAAATTAAATATACATTCTTTTATTTTAACAATCTTTATTGCTTAACAGTTCTACGTTTCCCTTTCTGTTGCTATTTGTTGTTTCTTATCTTTTTGCGCTTCTATAGCTTTCTGTCTCTCTTCGTCATCAGAGTAATATTCCGCTAAACTGTCATCTTCATTAGGAACAGGTTGTCCGGTTAACGTTGACCCCTTCTCGTTTAGTGTCAGTTTGTACATAGGGTCTTCAGCCATAATGTCAGGTACGATGGGCTCACCGTGTGGTATTTGTTTATTGTGGGCCGTTACCGTTGAATATATTGACATGGCCTGAAAATATAATACATGCCTTACTTCACGATGGTACTCAAGTGCAGAGCAAAAAGCTAGAATATCTGGGACACATCATCTTTGACTATTTGTAATTGAAGTAATTACAATTCATATGCTTAATATTGAACGTTGAAAAACATTGTGAAGAAACCTGCACGCTTGGGTTCTTTATAAAGTTTTCGAAGGTGTATGAAGTCTGCCAATTTGCATTGAGCAAGCCTGGTGGAATACAGCCTATTATCCACCCGTCGAGCAAAACCGGAAATAATATCCACAGGATATATTTATAGGAATATACTTCTTTCCCGTCGCCATGCTTTAGCATAAATCAAAGTCAAACATTTTATTCAAAGTAGGTAAGTACCTAATTACACTTTTTGAAAGTCAACAATTACAAAATGTCATTTGAATTAATTAAATAAAAATAAAATAATAATAATAAGAAAAAAAAAACAAATATAATAATAATGATAATATTAATAGTAACAATAATCCTACAAATACATAAAAAAAAAAAACATTTTTTTCGAGAAGCTGTCCAGCTTCATAGGGAGAAGATAATAATTATATCTCTTGTCAGTGGATAAAATTTTGTCTCCTGCCCATGCTCATCTTGCTGGGCTCTATAGTGAGTCATTGATGGGTTGCGGATGATGAGCAACCAAAGCTTACCTGAGCAACTAGATTAGAGACATCTCCCGCGTTGGCTGGCAGAATGAGGGTGTTGTTGGTTCGCGCGAGCTTGTTGAAAGCTAACACGTACTGCTCTGCCACCATCAGAGAGGCTGCGTTTTTACTTTCCTGTAAAAAACAGTAGGGAAATTCAATCTTTAAAAGACTGCCATTCCAGTGTAGATCGACCCTAAGACCAGCAGATAAAGACGAATATGGCTAAAGTATTCGTTTTCTAATTGAAAATATGGGTATTACCGGCAGCTTGAGCGCGCCCGCCACGAGCTCGAGGCCGCGCGCGCGCGCCGCCGCCACCGCCAGCATGGCCTGCGCCTCGCCCGACGCCTTGTTGATCTGCTCCTGCTTCTCGGCCTCTGCGCACAGACCCACATGCTTACAATCAATACTGTCACTATATTACTATCAGAGGCGGCTCTAGCCCATGTAGCGCCCGCGTGCAATTAATATCTTGGCGCCCTCTAGTGGACGCGCGGGCAAAATGAAATACTTACAATATAAGAATACCGTTTGACTTACTATATATACTATATATTATACCAGTGAGAGGAAATTCAGGTGCAAAAAATGGTGTAATTTCAAATGATGTCGGGAAGCAAGCAAGCGTAGCTAGGTGCGGCGCCCCCTAAAACCCTGCGCCCGTGTGCGTTGCACACCCTGCACCATAGGTAAAGCCGGCACTGATTATTGCGATAGTTCGTGAGGTTTATTACTCTTTCACTCAAAAACTACAGAACAGATTTTTATGAAACTTCACAACGTTGTGACTTATACATCAGAATAGCACATAGACAATTTATCCTAGAAAATTAAGGTTTTAAAAATAAGCTCAGTAGTTTAAGCGCTTCAGTGAAACATACATAACAAAAACTGCTAAAATAATAACCCTTCATTTTTTCTTCCCATCTTCAGGTAAAACGGTGTGACAACCGTTCTATCTCGATTTATTTTTAACCTACTTCCAAAAAGGAGGAGGTTATCAATTCAGCCGGTATCTTTTTTTTGTAATAACATCATGATAGTATACCAGACGCCAGGATCCTCGCCTGCCGCTTGCCCTGCGCCACGTTGATGTCGGCCGCCCGCACGCCCTCGGACTCCAGTATGGCGGCCCGCTTCCTGCGCTCGGCCTCCACTTGCATCTGCATGGCCTCGTGTACTCTGTTCGGCAGCTTGATGTCACCTGGTGACGTCATTCACATCTTAGGGTTAATGTCACTAATATCTTAGGTAAATACACTTATCTACCTAAGACATTAATGACATTATTTTATACGTATTTCGTCCCAGCTCAATCACAACTCTGTTTGTGTTAATCTTGGGAGTGTCACTAAAGACATGACATTAATCAAAATTCAATATGGCGACCGCCCGACGCCATATTGAGAAAAAGAAAAAATTAAAGTCGACAAAATATGCTAAGTGGGGTATCATTGAATAGGTATTTGAAAATCATTGTTAGGTTTCTCTTATCATTTTTCATTTCAAATGACCATTTATGATCTGTGACAATTCAAAATTATAAATTCAGTTGATATTTTTTAGAGCAGTTGGATTTTTTATTCTATTTTAAAAATTTGCTTCTTCTTCTTCAACTAATGGACGTCCACTGCTGGACATAAGTCTCCTGCATGGACCTCCACAAGCCTCGGTCTTGCGCCGCCTGAATCCAGCGGCTCCCCGCGACACGCTTGATGTCGTCTGTCCACCTAGTGGGGGGTCTGCCAACACTGCGCTTCCCGGTGCGAGGTCGCCACTCCAGCACCTTGGGACCCCATCGACCATCAGCTCTTCGAACTACATACTTACTTACGAACGAAAAATTTGCTTGTTTTTACATATTATTTTGCACTTACGGATTTCATATCTTAGACATGTGATGCCCCACGCCTCGCTCGCTTTATTGATTGAGTGAACTATTGAAACATTGAGAGACTCTCTCTCCCGGAAAACCTTGTCAAGAGATATTTGTCCCAACTCGGATCTCATTGTGGTTTGAGCTAATTGCGTGATCGCAAACTCTGGGTCTTCAACACCATAAGATGCTGTGGAAAAATAATTATTTTAAGACTTATACTATTATACATACTCCTGATAATATAATATAATAATATGGAGATGGACCTGGAGAAATTGAAAAATAGATTGTAGCAACATTGTGATAGTCATTGATGAATTAAACAGTTTCATAATTTACATGAAAATAAATCTGATTTCCTACTCCTACTATCCTTACTAATAATATAAATCCAAAAGCATGTTTGTTTGTTGGTTTGTTCTTCAATCCCGTTGCAACAGAGCTACAGATCCACACAATTTTTTGCATAGGTATACTTAAGGACCTGGAGAGTGACATAGGCTACAATTTATACCAGAAAATCATACGAGTTCCTGCAGGATTTTGAAAACTAATTCCACGAGAACGAAGTCACAGGCTTCAGCTAGTTAAAAATAAACCATGTACATTGTGTCTTTTCTACTCATAATTCCTGTACCTTATATACATAACAATATCATAAAAATTTAATTATTCAAATTGTTTACCTAAATATGGATCAATTATCCTCAAATACAGCACACCATCAATACTCAATGTGACATTGTCAGATGTTATAGCACTCTGCTTTGGCACATCTATGGCAATTTCTTTTAGACTCTGCACATACTTTATTTTATCCAATATAGGCCAAAGCAAGTTCAATCCAGGTTCAAGTATCCTGTGGAATTTGCCCATGCGTTCTACAATCCACGCCTGAAAACAAGAATGTAGAAGTTAGTTCATATTTTAATACATGAAATCATATACCCTCATTTTAATTCACTAATATTATAAATGTTAAAGTTTAGATGTCTATTACGCCTTCATACCACAACTGAACCAACCTTTGGCTGAAATTTGGAATAAACATAGTACTACTACTAAACCAGAATTAACATATGTGTTAATTCTGCCTTTGGGCTACATTTTGTCTTGGAAAATAAAAGAGATGGGTTGTGAGAAGATGAATTAACTTGTGAGATATATAAGTATGTAAGTTAATTACAAGTTTATTTAAGAGCACGAAGTTATAAGATATTTTTATTTATTGATTAAGCCCCTTGTCAGACAGCAATACACGTTTAAACAATTTAACAATAGGTGTTATTATTTTTTTTGTTAGGTTATATTGCTAGCCCGTGTGTCCTTTGGCAAAGGCCTCCTCCTCCAATTGTTTCTTATATAATTTGATCTTTAAATTATGTTTGAAGAACTAATGGTTGTTGCAGTCAGAAGGTGCTGTAGGGGTGATACCTTCATAGGTAGACCCACAACACCAGACAAGTTGGAGGGAGTCGATAGTCAATAAGAGACTAATGTTTTACTAACCTCTTGTTGTGGAACAAACATTATGATGGTATTAAGCGGTGAAGTCGAGCGGTGTCTTACTGCGGCGATTCCATATAGTATACGAGCTTCATTTTTGTATTCTAACTTAAATGCGTTCTGTAAAAATTAAATAATATTTCGGTTCAAATACATAAAACCTCTTTCATACCGCTTTTTCACAATATAACATACCTTTAAAGGCAGAACTTTCGAAACGAGATATTTGGAACGTGAGAACATTTTAATATTTGAAATATTGTAAGTATCATAAAATAAACAATCAATATGTGTTTCAATTGAAATCAATATTTATTTCATACTTTCAAGAATTACACGATATTTGCATCATTATCATTTTTTTGCAATCCAATCACGGAATAGCTAATGTCAAATTCAGTTTCACAGACCACAAACAACGATTGTCATTGTCAATTGTCATTAAATGTCAACTCGCAGTGTTGCCAGAAGTCTGAAATCTATGCGGTAGGTACGCCGTACGAGTCGTTAATTTGGCGCAAAGTAGCTTAAATTAGAATTCGTGACCATCGTGCCCGGGCCTCCGGCCTCATGCTTCTATTCCCCATAGGCCGACACAAATCCTGTGGACGAATCAAGACTGAAGACAGGCCACTGACCTATCCTATCTCGATGAGACAGGCTGATACAAACATGGTTGTCTAGTGACCACTAGTGACGTGCGTGTTTGATCGATAACTATTCAATGATAATTTCAAATCAAAACTTTTAATTAAAATCAATAAAAAGCTGAATCTAATGAATTCATCAAGCAATAACTCATTAAGTAATAATAATGCTATTGATAATAATTGTTTTAGTTCAAAATTAAGGAGATTAAAAATACAGGAAAATGTTTTATCTGCAAATGTAAACAAATGTTTCTTAGGAAATACTGAAGAAAATAATGGAAAAATTAAATATGATAATGATATACAACAAAAAAAATATTTTTCTAAGTTAAAAGATAGTTTTCGTGAAGTAAACCATTTGTTTGAAGATATAAAATTGAAGACAAATGACCAAGAATTCTTGGAAAAATCAGGTGAGGTGATTACTATCTTTTTACCCGATTACCAAAGAAAAGGAAAGTAATAATTTTCGAATTAACTTGTGAGAGTGTCATACGGTAGGTAACGGTACCGTAGGAAGAAAATTAATTTATGGCACCGGCGGAAAAACAAAACAATCAAAGCTATTTGAATTTTCAGTTTATATTTTAACACAGTCGATTTTTTCACTACTCTAGGTACTTACCTATGTATGATTTTAAAATAATTAATTTAGGACTTTATTATTACTATTCAGTTTTATTTTAGATATTGATGAATTAAAAAGAGATATCTTGGAATTAGAAACTAAAATAAGAACAGCAAAAAAATTTCTCGCAACTGAATTACAAAATTTACGAAACGATGAAATAATATTAACGGAAAAGGTAGGTAATTTCTTTTTATGCAAAATTTAATGAGTATTAGGTACGCTGGAGTGTCGAGTTTTAAAATAATTGATAATATTAAAAAATAAATTATAATTAGGTAAACATCAAAATATTATTGATCATCGTTATTCTATAACTTAGCAGGAAACTTCGGAAATACCTTCACGTCATGGAGAAAGAAAATTAAAGAGGTATAATGTACCTCAAATAAAAGGGTATAAAGAAATTATACCTAGCCCCGTACGAACTATGATTCATTCACCATTTAAATGTTTAGTGAGTATACAATTTTGCCGCTTTTTGCTTTCTACCCTCCAATTTGATTTGGTTGAAAAAATGACTTCTACAAGGTAATGTACTAGCATTATTAAATCTTGAAATATAAGACTCTAAGCATTACAAAGTAAAAATATTAGACTTAATCATTTTTTAGTTACAGCTAACCAACTCGTCTTTCAAAATAATTTAATTTTTTTACTTACATGAATTTAGGAGGTGCAACAGTTTCAAGATTTTATGAAAAACAATTCAAATCGTTATGGAGGTTGGAATGAATACAGGCATAACATTTTTGTTCAAATTTGGAACAAATATTACGGAGAAAACAATATGAAATCAACTAAAGAAATCCTTTTCCACCAAGATTTTAAAGAGGAGGTCTTACAAAAAATCCCAGGTTGGTCTACTGAGTACATTTTGATTAAATTGTATTATTTCTGGTATCAACATATTCCGAAGGTAGTTTGTTATAATTTAGCTACTCACATTTTCTAGTAGGAATTTTACATTCTTTGGTGGCACAAGCTATGGTCAACCAAAATGTGCCAACGGTACCGGCACTCGCACTTGGCCGATTTTTTATAAGAATATTACTCAGGAAAACTGTATTACATCATTTCATAAGTGCTTTTATTAATATTTCAGGTGCTAGTTTGGAAAGTATCGATTCGCATAGTGAATGGTATTCCGAATTTCTTCGTCTTAAATTGAACCAACAAAAAGCTCTTAATAAATGGAAGGAAAATAAAAGAAAAATAAAGCGCACACGAAAAGTAAATGTATTGTTAATTCGTATTACGTTTCGTGTATATAACGAAATTGTTGTACCTAAATTATAATTTTTTTAGGTGATACCGTTAGAAATTGACGATTCAAAATTAAATGATTTGCAATCTCCCAGTAACACGAGGCTATGTAGAAATCAAAACCACGTGAATTATGCAGATGAAAACAAAACTAACAGAGGGAGTCGGACATCGTCGGGTAGGTTTTACTTTTAGATCTTTAATTTCATTTTCTATTCAACAAAATATCACAATCATAGAAGGAACTCTGTCACGTCCGTATAATCCTAAGCGATTCACCAATACCATTTAATCAATCAAATGAAGGATGTAGAAACTCATCTCTGAGAACAGGATGCAACCCATTTTAACCGTTTTACTTATACGGAATGTTCGGTAAAAGCTTGTGTTAGGAGTGGGTACGACAATAATGCAACGGGTGGAATTCAAACATGCGACCTTTCAGCTTTAACCGTTGGGCTATTTGAAGCCTCAATGCAACTGTTGCTAGGTAACTTATCCACAGATTGCAGGTAAATAAATAATTAATCTAGATTATAGGACCCGAGTCTGCTCAATTACATACTTAGGGTCAAATCCCGGATTTTAAAGGACCTATTTTAATCTGCTGTAGTTAAGAGAAGTATTAAAAGCCGAAAACAATCGTTTGACGACATTTCTAGATCAGTGGTGAGTGCTGTGGTCTTTATGGCGGTTTCGGGTTCAAATCCTGGTAGGAGCTATTTAGACAAACTAATTTCGAGTTTGCCTCTAGGGTGTGAAGTGAAAGGTGAAAGGCATCAACCGTGACTAATTAGTCACCACTCACCAGTATTGATATACGGGTGGCAGTGATGAGTTTAGCAACATATTTGTGTTGCTGTATAGCTGTGTTGCTAAACGTTTGAGCAAGCCCTATTAAGCTACATTCTCATACTTTTTAGGAACATTTGCCGGAAGAGCGGAGGAGTCTATTATGATTTTTAGGTAAGTGGGTACCTACCTACAATTTTTTTTCTTTTGATTTGTTTTACAGCGCCACTCTAGTGTAGTTAAAAACCTCTCTGTGTGGCTCATTGAGTGATATTAATATAGAGAAGATACCAGACAGCACTATTGGGTTCCGTTCAAGAGAAGTTAATCATAGATACTTTACTTAGTACCTTGCTATTAGCCGTCTCGTTGGCTCCCTTCCGCGCGCCCTGCACCACGTCACGCGGACTCACGCGGCACACAAATGTTCCCATTCTGTTCCAGACTCCAGTACGTGTACATAATTATTCAATGGTGTGGGTATATTTTTCATTCACAATGTAATTCGCCATGTTTTTCATCATTCAGAGTGTTTAACACTGTCTCTCCAAGTTTCCAAAGCAATAGGGTAACACACTGGCAGTAGTTTCTTCGATTACCAAAATTGAGCCATACAAGTGAGGTAATGGTGAGAGTTATTTACGAAATATAAAACTAAAGCTATTCACGGAATTAAATTATTTGATAGATAATCTTTATTAGAACAAATATATTTGTTATTGCAGAAATACGAAATTTAAGTTACCAGATGATACGACCAAAGGAACTACAGGATGTAATTCCGCCGAAGTCCAAAGTCTAAGTAGAAAAATAGATATAGGAAGATTATTAAGACCAACTAAGCAATGGTTAATAAAACAAGAAAGTGAAAAGGAGATTTATGATTTCAATAAAAGTGTTGAAGCTATTGCCAAATTGTAAGTTATTCTGAAGACTCAAAAATGAAATTAATTTTGGGCTCTATCGATTTCAACCTACATATTATGTTTTAAAATTCCATTTTCTTTTTTCAGGCATACACCGACGTGGCGTTTGAATTTGGCTAAATACTAAATAATTAGTTTTTTAAGTACTTATGTATTTTAATTATAAGTATCATAATTGTACCTAAATATTATGTTTTTTTTTAATATTTGATGCTGCTCGAAAGCAAAGTAAATATAATGTCTATGTAAATAAGTGAGATCTTCTTTTAACTCCCCCGACCTTATTTTTCTATGATCGAAGCCCCCGACCCTCCACCTGATTTTTTAAAACTCTCCCGGTTTGGTCCTTTAAGAGCTGGCAACCCTAATTGTGATCCAGCCTTAAGGCCCAAGAGACGGGTCTGCCCGCGAAATTCAAATTTAATTTGGTTTTTACAATTTGTAAACTAATACGACAAAGTAAGCTTATAGTATTCAAATTGCGCCAATGGCAGTATTATCTTCACAGGTTTATATACTAATCTTTACGTGAAAGTATCCAATTTAAGAAATTAATCAAAATAATGAGTTTGACGTGAGCTACTCACAAATTAGTCATTATTTTGATTAATTTCTTAAACTGGATACTTTCACGTAAAGATTAGTATATAAACCTGTGAAGATGATACTGCCATTGGCGCAATTTGAATACCATAAGCCTGCTTTGTCGTATTAGTTTATAAATGGCGAAAAACCAAATTAAATTTGACTTTCGCGGGAAGCTCCGTGTCTTGGACCTTAAAGCATTTATATAAGTTGGTTTTATAGATTAGATTTATTAGATGATTGATGATTTTTATTATTTCAAACTAGCGTACAACCGTACAACTATGTTAATGTATAAAAAGAGATACAATTCCACTTTTTTACATATAAAATATCATAGACAATTACATCGATTTATAATTTTTTTTATAGGTACCTAGTGTGCTAGTACCTACCTACCTACTTAATATGCATGAAGCAACTTGACATCTTTGCCCTTGAAAAGAACATGTCACGTGTCGTGGTCTCATCGTCCTAGACAGAGTAGGTACCTACTATATCATGGTTTCTGACAAGAGAGTGTTGTCCATGTATTGTCAAACTATCGATAGTTAAGCTTTCTATTAATAGTTGACCTTGAAAATTAGTTAAATAATCGAGAGGCTTATCGACCGATAGTTTGGAATTAGGTAATACTTTTGATAAATAGCAATACTGCCAATAGTAAGTATCGACAGTATTGAACGTCAAAGTATTGTATTGTATTGTATTTAGAGAGGGGACGCCTACCAATGCCAGGCGGGTGATCAGTCCTGTGTCAGTACTATTCCACCCAATTCCCCATGTTTGGACACAGGTAAATGGTGCCCGGGTAGCCTACCCCCCTCAAACCTACTTGTAGCTTTCGCAAACCTAACGATATCCTTTATAGAAAGGTTTGTTAGGTCTTCTTCACTTATTCTATCCTTACCTTGCAGTTCCCATCTTACCAATGAGTACATAGGGCACTCAGCTATGAAGTGGAAGCTGGTCTCCTCCTCACCACACTCAGGACAGGATGGGTCTTCTTTAATTCTCATAATTGTGAGATCTCTATTTAGCAAACAGTGTCCAGTTGCTATACCTACTACCAATGCTATGTTATTTCTACTTTGTGACATGAACGTCAAAGTAACTACGCTGTCGATAATATTGTATAATAGCACAGATTACATAATAGTACAGAAGATTCACTCCGCAAAATTATTTAAATAAATAGCGACTCTTGCTACCACATAATTCACTGCGCACCGCTCTAATTACCTTGTTATATTCACCTAGAAGTTGCCTCCTTTCTATCGCATAACTCTTTAAATCCTTTCGCACTACTCATCAGCCATTGAGTTGGCCCGATGTGCCAGGACGACGTCGGATATTTGTAGCTATATTTCTAAAATGCGGAGGATCTGTGTGCCTGGCCTGTTAATAGATAAAATCCTAATCCTAATACATAATATTATAAAGGCGAAAGTTACTGTTTGTTACTCCTTCACGCCACAACGAATTAACCGATTTGGCTGAAATTCGCAATGAAGGTAGCTCACATCCAGGATTAAAACATAGGCTACATTTTATCGCGGAAAATTAAAGAGTCCCTACGGGAATTAAAAATCTTTATCCACGCGGACGAAGTCGCGGGCATCGTCTAGTACTATCTAAAAATCGTACCATCGATGATATTATTTACCTATTAGTTACAATAGGATCGACACTAGTGATAGGAACTATGAACAATAATAATATCGACAGTACCTATTCTCCCATTCAAACACTACTCTATCTACATAATATTTTGACTATAATAAATAAATGGCATTTACTGCTTTGCTTCATGCTTCCTTCACTAATCACTATCTATCGATAGTTGACTATATCGGCAACACTATGGCAAGCAATGGCAAGAATAATAATATGAAATATGAATATTGAATAGGTACGGAACTACAGAAGATAAGAAGTGATAAGAGGGAAAGAAGACAGCAAAACAGTGTTATGAGCATTTTTCGTGTTTAAAAATATATTATTTATTATGCTCTTAAAAAACAGTATCTTTCAATGAAGTCACTAAAAACTGTAAGCAAATTTCAAATCAAGGTTATGTAACAGTTCCGCCGTCTACGGCCTACAAATTAAATAGAATGACATCAAGATTCAGGTATTTCTGGAGAAGATTTATGCATGTGAAACTTAATTTAAAACAAGTACCGCAAGCTGCATTGTATAAAACTCATCAAAAGGTAACTTTGCCATGTACACTTGGATTTTCGTTGCTAACCCTACTGGGGTTTGAAAAAAAAGTTAACGCTGAAGACGAGCTCATTTTAACGATAAAGCATTGCGTACTTTTTGTTCAAAGAGGTGATCTGGATAAAGCTGAACAACTCCTACATGTAGCACTGAAGCAGGCACAACAAATGCGACATGAACAAGGCATAACATACATTTATGATGTAATGGCCAATTTAGCTCTTGAAAGAGAACAGTATGACAAAGCAAAGAAACTATTTATTGCTGTTACACAGAGGATTATGGCTGATGGGGCCACTGAAGACGACCCGCGTGTCATTCACATGAGTGTCAAGTTGGCAAGAATCAGTCACATGAAGAAAGAGTATGCTACTGCACAGCTTGGCTATGACTGGTGCATAGAGAAACTCGATAAAGCATACCAAAAAGATCCATCTGAACCCAACAGAAAATTACTTGCAATGGCCGAAGACTGGTATGGACGACTGTTCCTAGATTGTGACAAATGTGAAACAGGTCTCAATTATATGAAAAGGGCATATGAAAGAATGATGGATTTGGTTGATATTGAGAAGGAACACCTTGTTATACAACTAAATGACATAGGTACTGTTTGTGATCGTTTAGGCAATGTAGATGAAAGTATAGAGTACTATTCAAAAGCGATAGATCTTGGAAAAAAGTTTCCCGATATGCATGATTTAGGAGCCATGTATGTTAACCTAGGAAGAGCATACATCAAGAAAAACATGTTAGATATAGCGAGAAAATCGTGTGGACAAGGTTGGAAGTTAGGTGTTACAACAAAAAATGATGATGTAAAACGGGAGGCAGAACTTTGTATACAAGAAATAAGAGCCATGTCTTAAAATAAAGAAGAATTATTTATATTTCACTGTAAATTATTTTAATGTTTACAAAATATCAGAACTCAAACTGATTAATTCTTATTATAAAAATCCCACTGTGTTACCCTGTGAAATAATTGTCGAATTAATGCTATTATATTCCAAGTACAATAGGGATTTGACATTAAAATTAGTTGTAGCAACAAAAATTATACCCAATAAAAATTGAAATTCATAGTTAAATGCATTTGAAAACAAAATTATTTCATAGTACGTACATTTTTTTCTTATTCTTATTTAATTTTATAATGTACTTAAATTTATGGTATGTTATTGAGCACTGTCTTTCGTAACACTGAATGGTTCTGGGACTTCTTCAACATGAGTATCAGTAATAACAACATCCTTCACTGGTTTGTCATTCTTAGTGACTGTCTTCTCAATTGTGCGGACCACATCCTGTTGGAAAAAAGTATGTTCATTGTTATCATTTTTAAAATACTACCAAGAAAAGAGTTTAAAAACTAACTCTACTATAAAAAAAAATCACGTGAATCGGTCCAGACACCCTAGAGAAATAGGTACAGGACATAATAGAAAAAAAGATACCGGGCGAATTGATAACCTCTTTTTTGGAAGTCAGTTAAAAATAGAGTATAACATATATCATAATCGTTTTTTGTAGAACTATGTAGCCTATTTCACCTGAACTATAAGAGCCACGGCCCGGGTAGCACTTTCAGTGAAATAATTTTAAACTTTATCTACATAATCGCTAAAGACCAGTATCGCTTGTGCGTGGCCGCGTGGCAGCGTGGGCAGCCGCGTGACCTTTTGAGCTTTTCAAGTGATACTGGTTTTTAGCAAATATGAAGATAAAGTTTAAAATTATTTCACACTGAAAGTGCTCGCCGCACTGCTGCCATTCCGGTGTAGATGCCCTTAATAGTTAATTGACAACTCATTCATACAAATCAGCTCAGTAGTTTCGGTGCCATGGTGGAACATTCGTAAAAGTCATAACTTTTACTTTGGCTTTGCCTGCCTGCTAAAGGGGATTGGGTAACTTTGTATGGACCAGTGGCATGATTTTTTTTCTTAGCGGCCACTAATTTAATTGTTGCTAACATATCGGGTATTAACTAGTAATAACAGATCAAAAAAGAATTTTGCCGTAAGTGATATCGGAGCTGAGATATCTGATGTTGAAGTTGTAGAATTATGAGAGTTTTGTCATCAATTTAAAGTAAACTATCATATATTTTATTGTTAAAACTATTTATAGCGTTCTTTTTCTACGTCTTTATCAACTTATCGATGTCCATTGCTGGACGTAGGTCTCTTGCATGGACCTCCACAAGCCTCGGTCTTGCGCCGCCTGAATCCAGCGGCTCCCTGCGACTCGTTTGATGTCGTCGGTCCACCTAGTGGGGGGTCTGCCAACACTGCACTTTCCGGTGCGGGGTCGCCACTCCAGCACCTTCGGATCCCATCGACCATCAGCTCTTCGAACTATGTACCCCACCCATTTTCACTTCAGTTTCGCAATTCGCACAGCTATGTCGGTGACTTTGGTTCTCCTATGGATCTCCTCATTTCTGATTTGATCTCGCAGGGTTACTCCGAGCATAGTTTTCTCCATCGCCCGCTGAGTGATCCTGAGCCTTCTTATGAGGCCCATAGTCAGCGACCATGTTTCAGATCCATAAGTCATCACTGGCAGCACGCACTGTTCGAAGACTTAAGTCTTCAGGCACTGAGGAATTTTGGACGAGAAGACATCTCGAAGTTTCCCGAACGCTGCCCAGCTGAGTTGGATTCGGCGGGTGACCCCTTTCTTGAAATTGGATCTACCTAGCTGGACTGTGTATCCCAGGTCTACAATTTCGAGTGCAGAGCTCTCAACAATTACTGGGTGGAGCGGAACATGAGCATTAGACATCATTTTCATCTTGCTCATGTTCATTTTCAGGCCAACCTGTTGAGAGACTCTGCTGAGGTCATTGAGCATTGTATTAAGGTCTCCGAGAGTCTCTGCCATAATGACTATGTCATCGGCAAATCGAAGGTGAGTGATGTACTCGTCGTTTATGTTGATGCCAAGTCCATTCCAATCCAGTAGCTTAAAGACGTCCTCTAACGCAGCAGAAAAGAGCTTCGGGGAGATTACATCTCCCTGTCGCACTCCACGCTGCAATGTATTGGCTTTGTAGTCTGGTCCTGTATAAGTACTGACATAGTGGCGTTTTCGTACAAGCACTTCAACTCTTCAATGTACCAATAGTTGATGCGGCATCTCTGCAGCGACCTCAATACAGCCCAAGTTTCCACCGAATCGAAGGCTTTCTCATAGTCCACAAATGCTAAACAAAGTGGCCTGTTATATCCTTCTATCTTCTGTATAACCTGCCGCAGCGTATGATTTGGTCTATGGTGCTAAAGCCTCTTCGAAATCCGGCTTGGTCGAACCTACGGGCGAGACGATTCGTATTGACTCTCGAGAACAACTTATAAACATGGCTCAGCAGCGAGATGGGTCTATAATTCTTCAACAAAGTGTTATCACCTTTTTTGAAGAATAAAAACCACCATGCTCCTTTGCCATGCTTTCGGCGTTGTACCTTCGTGAATGACGGAATTGAACAAACTCTGAAAGGTAACTTTAGAAACGGTTTTCCACCCGCTTTCAGGAGTTCCGCTGTGATCACCTGGCGCCTTGTTGTTCTTGAGTTGTTTGAGAGCCATACCAATCTCGTATAGCCTGACGTCCGGAATATCTTCGGTATAGTGTCGGGTCAGTATGGCTCTGGGGTCTTTGGCCAAATCTTCAACAGGTTTCTGTGTTCTGGTATATAACTGTCCATAGAACTTCTCGAGCTCTACCAAGACCTCAGCTCGAGAAGAAACGAGACGACCGTCGTCAGTTTGCAGTCGCGTCAGCTGGCTCTGTCCGATCGACAGATCTCTCGCGAACACTTTGGAGCCTCGGTTCCGCTCGATGGTATCTTTAATGCACTCGGTATTAAAGTTACGAAGGTCGCGAGTTTTTGTCTTAGATATCTGCCTATTATTCTGCCGGTAGCCATTTATAGCGTTATGGATAGAATATTAAAAAATAAACAAAAATATTTAAAATCACTTTTTTATACTTATAGATACGATATGATGAGAGAAACGATAGACTAACGACCAAACAAACCATTAGTCCCAGTGATTACTTTGTAGGAGTGAGAGTACGTCGTAATTGTCACTGAACTAACGTGGAAGCCAACATTTCTATGTCTAAACTAGACAACCAGGCTAACTAGCCTAGCCTAGCTACGGTGTCCACCACCCCTTGTAGCCGTCCGTCACCAACCACGAAAGAAGACCCTAACAAATCTCCTTTCTAACTACATAAGCCATACATAGGCAACTACACTAAATGCAGAATCCAAACCAATACTGTAAATGACTAATCCTAACACTGACAGCGCTACACGCCACCGTACCGCCTGCGACCAAAGTCCAGTAAGGCAAGCTAAGTCGTGTGATTAAAATACATGCTGGGTTCATCCTCGTGGCGTCGTGGAGCGGCGTACCAGACGCGGTCGAACGCCTTCTCCATGTCGAGAAATACTACGACTAACTGCTCTCGCGTGTTATAGGCGGAAGCGAGGTATATAATTAAAAACAATAGACACAGAAGGTGCGCGGTGCGCCGGAGTTGATGCGCGGCTCAGGTAAACAAATCCTGTGCTATGATTGGTCGAGGCGATCACGCTCAGTTTTTGGGCTTATTAGAGGCTCCTTTGTTGTTGTTTATGACTAAAAGAAAAATAACAGGGAACCATCAAATATAATAAATAAAATAGACACAAAGTACCTAAGTGGCAACATGATTTTATGTATTTTTCATGTTAAAATATCTCAGCTCCGATACATTTTAGAAAGAAACTTTAATAGAATAAAATGTATGTATTATTGTGTACTTTCTAATAAAATAATTTTCATAAGTGGCCGCAAGAAAAAAAAATCATGCCACTTTTACCCAAACCCCTTTGGTTCTAAAACTTTTGCAACTGAATTCCAATCAGGTCAGTTGCAGTTCAATTAACATAACCCATTAAATATGCCCTTCAAAAACTGCACATTTGGTTTAGGTTTAAAGTCATTAAAATTTATGAAATCAGCGACTTTTGCAATCTAAAGACACTTTTTGCATGGTCAAATTTAACTTTTACCTCTAATAGTACAATTGATAAAAAAATACATACCATTCCCTCAAGTACTTTTCCAAAAACAACATGTCTGCCATCTAACCAGGGGGTCTTAACAGTAGTAATAAAGAACTGGGAACCATTGGTGTCCTTGCCAGCGTTGGCCATAGACAACCACCCAGCTCCGTAGTGGCTTAGCTTGAAGTTCTCGTCTTCAAAACGTTCACCATAAATGCTGCGACCTGGGAACAAACAGTCATATTATTATGATGAAAGAAAAACAAAATATATCTCACGAGAAAAACAAAATTTATCTCGTGAAAATAATAACATTTTATGCACATAGATAGTACAATTCTGTAAGACTTATAAACATATTTTATTTTATACCTAACACAGTTAAGATTTTAAATGATTCTTATAGTTTTGTATTTCTGTTGAGTAAATTTAACAAAATAGTTTATTTAGTTTTTAGTTTTATAAATCTATACTAGTAATCTACTTTTATAAGCCTGTGTGGAGTTAGGTATTTTTAAAATTCTAGAGGAATCCTTTGTTATGTCAAGCTTAAATGTATCCTGTTATTCTGTAGCATGTAGGTGTAATTAATCAAGTCAATCTATTGTCAATAGATTGCTACATGATTGAAGGACCAATCAACACGCTTTTGCATTTACAATATTAGAATGATGTAACCATTTAAGATTTTCATTACTATTAATAAAGAAAACTTTATGGTTTCTGCTACATACCCATTAAAAGGTTTATTTTATTGGCTATTACTTTTATCAGGACTAATTGGTTAAACTGATTTTAATTGTATTGAAATAGAAATATTTTTAGTATCACAACATTTTAGATTAAAATGTTTGTTTTTTGATAATGTCATTTTAGTAAAGATTATTATTATCAATTTTTATTTCGTAACACTAAATTCAAGTTGAATTGCTAAAAGAGTACTGATAATTTCAAAATTTTTTAAGTACCTTAGATAAATATATACTAGAGAATATTTTTTATCTTCTGGCATATTATTACCAACACCTTCTGACTAACCGATCTTATTGTCAGAAATAACAACCATTTTTTTAAATATAAGTAATGCTTACCACCAGTGCCATCACCCTTGGTAAAGTCACCACCCTGAATCATGAAATTTTCAATAACCCTGTGGAACTTGCTGCCCTTATAGCCCTCTCCTTCAGGTTTCTGTGCCAACTCGTAGAAGTTCTGGACAGTTTTTGGTACAGTTTTCCCAAACAAACCGATGACAACTTTACCCATACTTTCACCACCAATGCTGATGTCAAAAGTGACCTGTACAAAGAAAATATAATAGCTAGCTTATGCCAGCAAATCTGTCTGCTTCGATTGGAGGTTTTCTAAAATCTAGTGGCAACTTTTCAAGGAATTTATTTCCTTATATTAATAATTTAATTTATCTGCATCATTATGGTTTTGGTGCTGTCAAAATGGTAATAACAACTAACATACTAATCATCTGATTAGAGTTCCACACCAGAGTCATACTATTAGTTAAGTTCTATGTTGATAGAACTTAACTAATAGTATGACTCTACCTATTATATTGGGTATTCCTATATATTGGGTACGAACCCACACTTAACGATGAGGGATATGACATAGAAGATCTTCTAAATTAGCTTAAATTAATTATGAAAGAGGCTATTTAGGATTATGGAAACAACTAAATAAACAAAGACACCTCCTTAATCCTCTTTTTCTGTAGGTAATCAATTTAACTGAAGGCATACCGCACATAGATAATATGTAAAGATGATATTTGAACAAAGGAAACTTGAATAAAAAGTTGGAGGCGTCACAAGGTCAGTGACCTCATAATCGCATCCTGGTTAGATGCATAAAAAACTAAATTCGAAAAAATTATGAATATTGTTTTACCTTATGAGTCACTTTGGGTCCTTTTGGAGCATCCCCAGACCAAGCTGTGGATGCAATCAGAAGAATTCCTAACGTTGATGCGAGTATAGCCATTATGATAATTAATTTAGTTTTAAATCTAGTAATCTTTAATATTTTTTAAGGTGCGTATTAAATAAAAAAAACAATGACTTTAGAGATGTCTTTTAGTTGTAATTATACAATGAAATATCTAATTAACTAAGAATCGTCAATCGACACCGGCAAAACATGACAAAACTGAATTGAAAATTTTAAAATGAATTTGAAAAATTGAAATTGAACACGTCAGTCACGTCACGTTGACACGTCACTGTCAACTGTCACTGTCAAGTGTCAAACTGGTGAAAGACGACAGCGTTTATCTGTATAAGTACGTACCTAGCTACTTTCTACTTCCATGGGTACTTTTTAAAAATATCGTCCGTGATACATATTGCTACTCACACAAAAGTATGCCAGTCACAAGCAAAAATAAGCTATCTCGCATGTGTATTGAAATTCTACCAGTAACTCTGCCCGTACAAAGCATACGAGTAGATCGCCGTTTACCGTACCGTACCGATACCTACCGTTTGATTGCGATCTATTATTCGTGCGAGTAGCTCATTTTGCTTGCGACTGGCATGCTTTTGTGCGAGTAACAAGCATGACAGGTGTATCACGGGCATATCAAAGAGATACCTACCTTGATCTCGCTCTCGCCTCGGTAGAGACTATGGGTAGAGACCTGTGGTAGAGACTAGAGAGTAGTAGGTATATTATAACTTGATTTATAGTTCTATAGTGACTATAGTTCTAGTTGTTCCTGGTCTATGACTATAGTAATCTGTGCACGCAATGCAAGTCCTTGTTATTTTTATTGAATTGAATGTTGTAATTTTTAAATTGGATTAGAAATAGAAAGTGAGACCACCAGAAGATCTGAATAAAAATTGTGTTTTATAATGCGACAGAAAAGCTGACGTTATGTGGCAGCTACTAATTGGATTATAATAGCAAAGTTATGATTCCTATTCACGATTCGAAACTAATTTCGTAACATTAAATGGCAGTGAATTAAAACGTATATTATTAACATGGATGGAACAAATGGATCGACAGAATTACCTCCCGTTAAGGAAGAGACGTTTTGTAAATATGTTTTATATTTTGAGATGAACAATTCAAGGTAACAAAGAGTTGTTGTCAGTGATAGTGCCCTTGTGAAGTTGTTTTTGTCAAGATATTATTGTTTTTAATATGGCACTGTTGTTTTCGCAGAGTTCGCATTTGGGATTTGATAATATTGATACCGAACGCTTTATTCGTGCTTTTCCTAGTGGTGAGATTTAATAAGGCACAGCTGAAGTTACGTGCAACTAGCAGCCCTATATTCCTAACGTTCTACTCGTTAGTTTGGGGTAATGTGATCATCAGTCTGATAAGATGCGTAGTATCAATGACAGTGAATGCAGCGATGCCGGTCGGCGGCACAATCGACAAAATATTGTGGGTCACTGTAAGATTTTTTCTACTTGCAACCGAAATGAGTGTGGTTATATTTGGATTGGCTTTTGGTAAGTTTTCCTTTTATATCTTATCTTATAAATTTTTTAATGGGTGCATCACGTCAAGACAGCACCAAAGCAGTTTTGTTTGTACACCTTAAAGTGTAATTTTCCTTCCTTATTTAATTAAAAGAAATAATCAAATAATATTTATATCTCATTCCAAATGGGGAAGGAAAATGAAGCTAGCTGTAATATACCTGAAATCTGCTCAGTCAGTCAGTTAATCAGTCATAGTTCAAATAGAACCTCAATAAGTAGAAAACCTCCAAAACTCGAAAAAATGTTTTGTTCCCCTCCTAGCCCCAAAACCCCCTAACCACTAGGCTATCATTGATTCACTGCTCTTTATAACTATTCAGCAATTAATAACTTT
The DNA here is from genome assembly GCA_038048805.1 of Hipparchia sbordonii. NCBI lineage: Eukaryota > Metazoa > Arthropoda > Insecta > Lepidoptera > Nymphalidae > Hipparchia > Hipparchia sbordonii. The sequence continues at coordinate 6,332,998 of CM076113.1, forward strand.
ATTACTATTTAGCATTATTTCTTACATACATTCTTCATATGTATTTATTGTGATCCCCATCACACATTAAGTTATCTTGTATAGGTTGCCTGGATGAGATCACTATTAGTGATAAGGTCAGCATTTGTGTTACACTGTTTATTTACATATATATTTATATATATTTTGTTCTTTTTTTTCATGCACTAAAGTTGTATAAATAAATTCTTATTAAATTTGATAAGTAAATCTCAACTCTTAACTCAGCAGAACCGACATACTTGACAAACTATTGTTTTCAGGTCACATGGATAGTCGTAGCAGCATCAGATATGTGTTGCTGGCTACGTCATTCATATCTCTTGCGTTCACAGTGACGCAGGGGACTCTAGAGTTCATCATGCCCAATGACATGTTCCACATAGATACGAGGGAATATGACTTGTTTGGACATGGCGGAATGCTGTTTTGGTTCACATCATCATTGGTGTTTGCTATAATATATTTTGTTATATTATTGTTGCCATGGATACCTCTACGGGAATATTTGGCCTTACCAAGTAAGTGAATATTTATATCTATGTATATCTCCATAACATAATAAAATTAAATGTAAATAGCAATTAATAATTATTATAAAAGAACTGACCATTTTTTTGTTGTAATAAGTATATGTTTAATTCCATAACTATAATATGTGAAAGTTCTAACAGTTTCAGTTATTTTTAAAATTTTAATACACTTTATGCCTTACATAATGTATATCTTTAATATCTTTGAATAATAATTATTCAGATGCAAAGTTTCCCATACAAAAAAAAAATAATAATAAAATTATGATTCTCTCGAACATCCTTATTTTCAATATTGAAGTTTCTTAGAATATTGGCATTTAAATAATACTGTCTATATATCATTTTGTTTCTTGCAAGCATCTTGCATCCTTCTCAGTTTGTTGCATTCTTGCAATGATCTCGGTAAATAAACTAAGAATGGGTTAGGTAGGTTTTGATATGTTTTGGCTGGCGGCGCTGCCAGCGTCACTACCATGGCATCCTAATGAGATAGGGCTCTTAGAATATAACTTAGACAAACCCTAAACCCTAAGTTAAAATCATTCTTATAATATTGTCATAGAACTTTCGATAATTGTGCAATTGAAATGATAAAAAAATATCTAAGTTAAGGCCATGTAAACTGTCTGACATTGTTAGTCATGCTATTGCTCATATTGAGGATTCTATTTTTTACCTAATTTATTTCTATTCTTAACTTAAAAGTACATTTAATAAAACAGTGATTACCCAGGTATATTTTTTAAAGTTGCTCAGGTAGATTTACATTTAACGTATAGTTTTGGGATGTAAAAATAAAATTAAAGGAATATTAACAATTTGATATGAAAATAATTTGCTAGTACTATATTTATCCAAACACATTTTATGAATCCACTTTTTACTGAGAATCAAGTCTAGCATACTTTACTGGACGGAGCAAAAATAGTTTTTCCTTGAATTAGTCACACCTTTCTAAAATGACAGCTAGAAACAAATACAATTGGAATATTGTGGCCACAGTTTAATATTATTACATAGGTATGACTTATTATCATCTTATTACATACTAGTAGACATTGCCATTGACAATTCATTGGACAATTCCATCACTTTGTAAAAGTTTATTTGAATAAATAATAATATAAAAAAATATTTTGAAAAAACCGACTTCAAACGCCACTTAAAAGTATAAAATAATTTTAGTTTGTACACGTATGTTGAAGTCGGGCCAGCGTCGCGCATCGGTTTCATCGTTTCTATTTAGGCCCGTCCGTCTCACGGGCTAATTCAACAAGTATACCGGCCTAATAGTATTTACGATTTAATAATTTTAGTTACTTATATTGAAGTCGGACGGGCTTAAAATATAGAAACGATGATACCATTGCGCAACGCTGGCCCGACTTCAACATACGTGTACAAACTAAAATTATTTTATACTTTTAAGTGGTGTTTGAAGTCGGTTTTTTCAAAATATTTTTTTATATTATTATTTTAAGCTTTTTAGTGTAGCTTCATGGGACCAATTCACTAGACCATTTGTTTTGCTCCTTAAAAAAAAGTATTGAAATATATTATTCCAAATAGAAATTTAGCATATGTATGTATGCTATGAAGTTTGCATGGTTAAAATCCTACACACACTCTGATCACGAGCGATTTGCTCTTATTCAATGAGGAGTTCCATCCTATATCTCCGAAGATATTCATCAGATCTTCACCAAACTTAAATGGAACCAACCTGACGATATGCCCTTTTAAATAAAAAAAAAATTATTGAAATCGGTTCAGATTTGACAGAGTTATAGAGTAACATCGTCAAAAATTCGGTTAAAAAAAATTATATTGAAATGCCGAATAGAAAAGCATTATGTATGTATGCTATGAAGAATGCATGGTTAAAATCCTACACATACTCTGATCACGAGCGATTTGCTCTTATTTATTGAGGAGTTCCGTCCTCCATCTCCGAAGATATTCATCAGATCTTCACCAAACTTAAATGGGACCAACCTGACGATATGTCCTTTCAAATAAAAAAAAAATTATTAAAATCGGTTCAGATTTGACGGAGTTATGGAGTAACATCGCCAAAAAAAAAAAAAAATAAAAAAAAAAAAAAAACATACGCGTCGAATTGAGAACCTCCTCTTTTTTTTGAAGTAGGTTAAAAATTATTCTATTCTATTCTATACCAATTAAAGTTATTTTTACGTTATCAATTATACATTTACATATATTTCTCTTTTGTCAGTTAGCTAGTGTTAATAGTAAGTGTTATCATTAACACAATAAGTAATCATTTGTAATATTAATATACTATAATGAATTACTGCAATGTACAAGGTTACTAGATACTTTTATATTAATAATAAAAACAGTTTACTTTACATCCCAGTTACACAAATCATACATTATTAATAAATTATAGGAAAATGTTGGTTATTAAGGTTACATAATATAATTAATCAGTGATTTAAGTACCACTTAGTGCAAGTATGAATAGTAATTCTATTATTATATAATACTGGCTTTACTGAACTATTCCATCTTAGAAATATGTTTAATATATTATTATGCCTATAGTTATTTCAGCTCACGAAGGTGCGTGGCTCATTGTTGTGCGTGTCGTATTTGTATTAGTGTGAGCGAGAGCTTGCTCGCGCCTGACCGCTCCCACCTAGGCTCCTGACAGGCACGCACATTTACGCATTGTGCATGTACACGACGTAGCCACAAGTAAAGCTCACGCGCCCTCGTGAATTGCGAGAACTATACCTACCTACTTCCTTCTTAAATAAAACCAAATTGAGATAAATTGTGAGCGGCACATACTTAACGACGGATAACGTTATCGATTGTTTCTCAAACACTACTTGTTTATCAATAAATACCTACGGATACTTTACTGTTAATCGTTTGTAAATACTTTCACCCTTTGTTTGCGCTGAACCGAAAAAATAACGTTGTAGATGCCTTTGTTGTTTTAAGTTACCTGTAAAAAATAATGCGCCACTTTTTACGGACCCAATGTGGGAACAAAATTCAGATGTTTTTCCTCGACGCCACTTAAGAATTCTTATGATGAAAGCCTGAATTCGTCCACGTTCTTAGAACCACTACTAATTGCAGTAGTATGCAAGATTCCTAACAGCACTCGAAAAACACTCGAGAAGATTTCTACCTACTTAGGCATATTTTTAAAGAAAGAGAATAGACTTTAAAATAACATAGAAATAGAAACTTTAATCTTAGTAACATTATATCTTATTAATCCTACTTCCCACTATGTATACTATTATAAATTCAAATTTTGGATGTTTGTTACTTAATCACGCCGCAACGACTGAACCTATTTGGCTGAAATTTAGCACAGAGATAGATTATAGTCTGAAATAAAACATAGGCTACTTTCCTGTAAAAAGTTCCTGTAGGAATTAAAAAAATAATCCTCGCGAACGAAGTCGCGGGCATCAGCTAGTACTTAACATATTTTGCATATATAAAACCTGTATTTACGTATATATATCACTACTGTGAACTGTAACGGATAGTAGGTACAATAAAATTAATATGTAAGCGAGACCGACATCATTGTAGGCGGAAAAAAGCTATTATACGTTGTTTCTGTAACATCAATTCCTCTTTAGACTTCTAATAGTGTATGAATATATTATAAGGGCTAACCTTTCGAATACTTGAAACTTGCAAGTAATGTATATAATTAGAATGTATAGAGAAGCCTTACTAGGGATTAGTGAACCCTCTGTCTCAAATGTTATATAGTTAAAGATATAGAAGGATTAGACTTGTAGACATTTAGGTTTTTTTTATCTTTGACAAGTTACTCATTGACTGCGATCTCACGTGATGGTAAGACTGGTAGCGGGCTAACTTGGAAGGGATGCGGCAGTGTATGTACATTCAACTCATACCCCTAATCGGTGCCGGGACGCTTAAATCGCTTGGCGGCACGTCTTTGACGGTAGGGTGGTAACTAGTCACGGCCAAAGCCTCCCACCAGACTAGATCAAAGACAATACAGAAATTATAAATTCCTAAATTTCGCCCGCCGGGATACCTCCCAGTTGATGGATGACAAAGGAGTGGACCAGGCATAGTTACTCTGAATTGGAGAAGTTGGCACAGGAGCGAAAAGTTTTTCACGTACTGACCGCCGAACTTCAAATCGAAGATGAGGCACCCTATGATGATGATGGGTTGCTGATGATACTCTTGTTTTTCAGCGAAACTGTCGTTCTACCTGTACGTGTTGCTGCTCGCGCTGTTGGACACCACGCAGGCGGTGGGCGCGGCGCTGCTCACGTGGGGCTCCGTGCCGTCCGGCCTGTGCGTCGTCGACGTCACCACGTGGCTGTACTTCTCGCTGTACACGCCGCTCGTCTACCACACGTTCCTGAGCGAGTTCTTCAGGTGAGGCGTGCGAAACCGAGGAAAAGAAAGTCTTCTGGCGTAGCCCATTTATTTTCTCTATTGATCATGACCAGGTGACTATAGGGCCTCGTAATAATGCTCAGGGTCTATATATATTCTGCTTGACGCCTTTTGTCTTTAATGCTCAAGTGGTTGGAGGCGCCGGGACAACCTAATCTACATGTCCTAATTTAGGTATACCTAATGAGTGATTTGTGTGTGAATTTTCTTTCTTTCTATACTTACTTGGAGTATCTCTACGGGATCAGAGTTGAGGAACTCCTTAGGAGAATCAGGGTTACCGACATAGCTCATTGAGGTGCAATGATTATCGTTGAGGTCTCCAGGTGCTGGAGTGGCGACCTCTCACCGTAAAGCGCAGTGTTGAAAGACTCCACACTAGGTGGCTCGATGGTATTGGACGAGTCTTAGGCTGAAATCTATAGACCGCACTTAAGCTGAAACTCAAGACAGATAAAACGAGACAGATTTATGTCAAAGCATATTTGTATCCCGTTTTAACTGTACCTTAAGACCGAGCTAAGTCAGAGCATGCTCTAAAGATCTCAGCATTAGGGAGCCGTTGGATACAGGCGGCGCAAGAATGACACACGAGACGCATGTCCAGCCGTAGACTATCGGCTGATAAAGGAGGCCCTTACATCAAACTTTTTCAACGTTTTCATGGCCAACACATGAATGAACTCAATATAACAATCAATACGTACACAATACGGATTTATATTATTTAAAGAAATTAACATTTCAAACGATGAAATGGTTCAAATCAGATAAGCTGGCATCAAAGTACTAGAGACAGGTCATAAGATTATCGTGAACACCAAACAACTGATTTACGGAACAAACTATTTAATGGGATACATAGATAAAATTACTTTAATAGCCCAACGGTACATAGATAAAATAATTTTAAAAGCCTCAATGGCCCAACGGTTAAAGGTTCGAACTGAAAACTGAAAGGTCGTAGGTTCGAATCCCACCCGTTGCACTATTGTCGTACCCACTCCTAGCACAAGCTTTCCACTTATTTGGAGAAGATAGGAGAATATTAGTCAACTTCAGCTTGGCTAATGTTCTTTAAAAAAAAACTTTTATCTATCCCGAATCAAAATTGTCTAAAAAAATTTAATTGTCTGCTCTAGACGATTTTTGGTCTCTCTTTTACTGAACACTATCTTACATGTTGAATGATTCGAAGCTATTTTCGTCTTTAGAACTGTTTTATATAAAGTTGTATTTTGCATGATCACTCCACAGTGTCTCGCAACCCAGCATCATGTTCTCGTACAAGGCTCAGATGGACGAGCCAATGGACGATGACCAAGTCTCTCTTCCTCACCAACAGAGCTTTAGCTCGCTCAAAACTGATTCCGATTATATCTATCAGGTACGATTTAAGATATACAATTCTTTTTTTTTTTTTTTAATATTTCTAGCGAGCAAACGAGCAGGCGATCACCTGATGTTAAGTGATTACCGCCGCCCATGAACATTTGTAGCACCTGAGGCACCATCAATGCGTTGCCCGCTTTTTAGGAATTTGTTGGTCCGCCCCTTGAATAATCCCATGTTGTAATTTAGTGGAAACACCATTGCAGGAAGTTGGTTCCACAGTTTCAAAGTACGTGGAAAAGCCAAGCTAAGCCACGCGAAATGACTAGCAGTAGCTAGTAATATTTTGATAAGTACCTTACTCTAAGCGAATATACAATTTAAGTATTTCGTATTACAATATTACGATGATATAGAAATCAATTTATGATAGTAAAAATGTATCAGTTTTCTGCAACTAAATTTTAATAGGCGCCTGTAAGTTAATTAATAAATTTAAAAAAGGCGCATAAGTGTTCCACCTACGTATGTTCTATGTAAATAATTTAACGTTAATCCTAATATTATATTATTTTATTTATTATATTATTTATATTAATTTATTTAATACTAGCGGACCCGACAGACGTTGTCCTGTCTTAACTATGAATATTGAAACTCCCCTTTTTACCCCCTTGGGGAGAGAATTTTCAAAAAATGTAAAATACGTAATTCTTTATTTTTGATCAAGAGCCAAAATATCAAGTTTCATAAACATAACTTGAAAAATAACTTGAAGAACGAAGGACTATCATACAAACATTCAACCCCTATTTAATGAATTTTTTAAAAGTGTGAAACACTTACTTTTTTGTTTTCAATTTAAAGCCTAAATACCGAATTTTATGGGTATAGCTTGAAAAATGACGGAGTTTCATACAAACTTTAACCCCCCTTTTTACCCCCTTGGGGGGAGAATTTAAAAAAAAATGTAAAATACGTAATTCTTTATTTTTAATCAAGAGCCAAAATATCAAGTTTCATAAACGTAACTTGAAAAATAACTTGAAGAACGAAGGACTATTATACAAACATTCAACCCTTATTTAACCCCTTAGGGGGTAGAATTTTTAAAAACTGTGAAACACGTACTTTTTTGTTTTCAATTTAAAGCCTAAATACCGAATTTCATGAGTATAACTCGAAAAATGACGGAGTTTCATACAAACTTTAACCCCCCTTTTTACCCCCTTGGGGGCGAATTTCGAAAAATCCTTTCTTAGTGCTCGCCTACGTCATAAAAGGAACCTACTGTCAAAATTTCAAGTTTCTAACTTCAGTGGTTTAGGCTGTGCGTTGATCGTCAGTCAGTCAGTCAGTCAGTCAGTCAGTCAGTCAGTCAGTCAGTCAGTCAGTCAGTCAGTCAGTCAGTCAGTCAGGACAAGCCTTTTTATATAATTATAGATTATAAATGTGAAAATGTGGATGCTTGGATGTTTGTTACTCAATCACGCAAAAACGGCTGAACGGATTTGGATGAAATTTGGCACGGAGATAGTTTATGGTCGGGAATAACACATAGGTTACTTCTTATCCCGGAAAATAAGAGAGTTCCCGCGGGAATTAAAAAACCTCAATCCACGTGTACAAAGTCGCGCGCATCAACTAGTTTACTAGTTGATATATAAATAAATAAATAAATAAAATAAATTGCTTAATCGTTTTCAATTGCTAGTTTTTAATATGTCCGGTATGTTCCAGCAGAGCAATAGCGTATACGACAGTACGCTGTTCGAAGCGGGCGGGACGACGCCAATGAACCCGGTGTACAGCGCGTCCCTACAGAGCCCGGACTCAATAGCGTCCGGACAATCCATAGACATCGGAGTACCAACATCAGGGTTCCAAAGTCAGAACATGCTCTCAACATAACAAACAAAACGTAGATTAAAAATAACTTACACTATATTTCACACATCCAAAGAGAAGTACTAATTTAAGACTAGGCGTATACGGTATAATTTTTAAAAAACGCTTTTTGAGGGTAGTTTTCTTTTTCCAGAATCTCGAATTGTACCTATGTTCTCTTTTTCTCGAGACAAGTCCTTGCAAATCTTTTTGAACGTTCTGAACGTAGCAGTGTTTAAATGCGCAAAACGCAAATGTATCGGTGGCACAAGTTCGAGCTCATAGGTCGCCATTGGTCGGAGGGTTTCGCTGCTAAATTCAGAGCGTTCAAAATAATTGGCGAGGTCTATAAATCCCACTTTTGCTTTAATAACTTAGAGTCTATGTAATGGATCCATCCACATTTTCATTCTAGATTAAGGCTGATACAGCTCCATATATTTATATGACACCGATGTAAAATATTATGTGGTATTTTAACACCAAAACCATAATTAGTAAGTATAAATACATATTTAGTAATCATAATAGGTCGCAAGCTAATCGAAGAATCAACTGTATCAGTTAAAAACTTCCATAGTAACTTTAGGGCATAAATCGTTCATTTATCATAACCTAAAAACTATAGTCCACGAGGCGTCAGCCCAGCTTTGCATTTGTGTGAGAGCATACCGACCATGTAGACACTACACACACACAGATGATGTAGATGTCTAACATCACACTCCTCGCTCTGGTTTAAACCGTTTTGTACTGGTTTTCTGACAATCTGTTTATATTACTTTTGTTACTCATAAAAATGCAAATCTGAGATTACGCCTCGCGGATTGTAGCTAATAAAAATAAAGCCATCCCTTTCTTCAATGAATATGATGATAAGGATGGCTTTAGTAGCTAGTGCTCAGTACACATTTGACGTCATTGGAACCAGAGTGATCTAAGTAATTTTTTTTTTGAATTCGATGACAAGATAGTCCTCGAAGTGACGATGCAGTCTAAGATGGTAGCGGGCTAACTTGGAAGGGGTATGACAGTGTACATTTCTGATCTAAATAATGAGCTAAATAATTTTCTCAGATACATAGATACATACTGTTGTGCCCTAGATTACTCTGGTTCCAACGTCGTTATTTTAGGTTATAAGTAATATGAGCGATAGAGTTTATTTACCTACTTTCAAAACTTTCAATTGAAATAAACGATCAAAAAATATTGTACCTAATTTAAACTCTTATATCTTCGATTAGAATTGGTTTTACTTTATTTCTGCCTGTTTGTATATCAAGGCATATTGTGTAAAAAAATGGTATTACTTAATTTGAAAAAAAAAAAATCATCAAAATATTGTTGAGAAATTTCATGGCTGAGCAATTATGTACTGAATCCACACTGTTAAGCCTCAATAGCCCAATGGTTAAAGGTGCGGGCTGAAAACTGAAAGGTCGCAGGTTCAAACCCCACCCGTTGCTCTATTGTCGTACCCACTCCTTACACAAGCTTTCCGCTTATTTAGAGGGGATAGGAGGATATTAGTCAACTTCAGCTTGGCTAATATTCTTTAAAAAAAATCAATGGTTTCAGTTTTCCTAGCAATTCCTAGAATACGATTTTTTTACACAATTGCTCATTACGGTCTTGTGCCGCTTGTATCCAGAAGCCACTTGTGACTTAAGTCTAAAATTAGTGTTACCTGTTTCCGCGATGAATTATGTCAAATGGATAGCACTAATTTTAGATATGTCAGTTAAAAAATAAGGGTACAACCTGTGTGTCGATTCTCTAAGAATGATTGCATCAGTGTAACGATCGCAATGACCTCTGATTGGTTGGTACCCTCCCGCTATTGGTTAAAATGCATTGATGCAGCAAGAACGCTATAAATTCAGCCAATCAGAGGCCATTACGATTGTTACACTGTCGCAATCATTTTTAGATAATCGGTACGCTGTACCTAACAGGCATAAGAGGCTTTGAATGATTGTTATTATAATTAAATTAGTCGTGTACCGTGAGTCTACAGTATTCAGTTTATTTAGGGTTAGTTATATTTCTTGTGATTATTTTGGGCTATCGAACTCGAATGTATTGCCGTCTGTGCGGTGCGAATGTTAATTTATATTTTATTTATTATAAGTTGACACCGATTGGTTTATATTATTTTTATCGTACTGTGATGGTTTTACTACTTACATACTTATTGTTTTAATTTTGTTGTTTATTTTTATTGTTTATTGTGGTGATAGTGGAGTTATGATGATTGCACATTACACACGTGCCGCGCCGCAGATAGCGCAATTCTCAGTACTTAAATGCATGTGACCTCATTAGGCTTCCTCAGAAGCTGAATAAAGTTATAGTATACTAGGATAGCGGTGCTGTCATATTTCGATCGCTATATTGCGTCGAATGACGTCACTGAAACTTCTTGTCTCACAAAGAAACCAAAAACTAAACTAGACCTAAACGTCCGATTCCTATATATGCAATGTATCTGTGAACTGTTAATTAATACCATTTTATAAATATAACAACCTTCATAGTCCTACGTAGCTAATCGACAAATTAATAGTAGGTAAATTGAGTACCGGGCGTGAGAAAATTCTTTCAAGCACGCTTCATAGTTTATACAGACGAAGTTTGTGTCTTATTTGAATGTATTAATCAAAATAAGACCTTAGAAAGTATGTTGTGTTGTACGCTCATAACTTGATAAAATCACGCGCATTTTTCATGCTGATAAATGAGCTGCTTGCGGTTGGGCTCGTAATGTGCAATCATCTTTATGTGTTGTAGAATCGTAACCCAGCAAAGCTGAGTATTTAATTATGTTATCTGCACACTTTAAAAGAACATTGACATACTTACACGAGGGAATAAGATATATTGATAATTTATATAAGTATTATCGAGAGAAAAAATTTGTTAAACCTGCGATATTCTATTGTGTTAAGATGTATAGGTATCAAAAGGTGATGGTGTTAATTCGGGTGTGCCTACACAAATCTCAATGAAGTTGTAAGTACTAAGAAATTGGTTTCAGTTTTAGTAGAAATGATTAGCTCATCAATAAAAGGGGTGGATATAGTATTTATTTAAGTTTGTAAAGAAGCGTATTTTTAAGGAGCGTTTTGAGTAGTTTTTTTGTAAAAAAAATTTTTATTTCTGGTACTTTTGAATTGAAGCAGCGTGTCTTAAAGTACGTTTGGCTAATGAAAAAATTGTTTGTTTGGTTTTAGGCAGCATGGGGAATCTTTTTATTGTGCTGGTCAGACTACCGAACTTTTAGACTCCGAGGTCAGATCAGCAATAAATTGCTGTGTAATAATTTTATGTCATATACAACTATCACCTTTTGATTCCTGAACATCCTACCCTTCGGTTTCTTCGAACTTAGGATGAAATCTATAGACCGCACTCTCACTCAGCTCGGACTCAAGACAGAGTTAAAACGAGACAGATTTATGTCAGATCATATTTGTGTCTCGTTTTAACCTCTATCTTGAGTCTGAGCTGAGTCAGAGCACGCTCTATAGATCTCAGCATTAGTCTAGTAGAATATGAACTTGATATTATTAAGTTGGCGGAATAAAATAATGTAAGTATAAATAGTTTTCTGCCCGGCTTGCTATGACTAGTCTTAGATTTTTATAGTTACTTACGAATTAATATTTTCTTGTGTAGCAAACAAAATAATGGTCATAACTTCTTGCAAATTGAATAAATAATCATAAATGGTAAGGTAAACGTACCAGCCTTGGGCAGTATATCAGTGATGGTCATTCATAATAAAACATACAAAAGTAAGGAACTGGCTTGATCTTGTGTGTAGATTCTCTAATGATTGCATCAGTGTAACGATCGCAATGACATCTGATTGGCTGGTACCCTCCCGCGATTGCTTAAAATGCATTGATGCAGCAAGAACGTCACAAATTCAGCCAATCAGAGTCCATTCTGCCGTCCACAAGCTATAATGCCGTTAACTACCAAAACCATATTTCCTAATACCCTAATTGAAATGCTTTTTGGTTTACATTAGGAAATATGGTCTTGGTAGTTAACGGCATTATAGCTTGTGGACGGCAGCATTGCGACCGTTACACTGATGCAATCATTTTTATAGAATCGATACGCTGTGCTTGGCAACCATTACCTTCTAGCTTGTCCAATTCTAGTTAATTTTATGACAATTTGCTTGAGATTTTTCATTTATAGAAAATCTACCTACTATGAGAAGAAATGTAGTATAGAAGCAACTTAAGTTTGTACATCTTATTCAGTAAGCTTCGTTATGGATAAAAACTTTTTTTTTACTAATTAACTTTTCAACCTTAATGTCCATGACTCGGTACCGTAACTATACTAATTCGATTGTACACTGTCTCTAAACTAAAATTGATAGTTTAGAGATTTTGGACAGCAGAATTAGCACAATTTGTATCTATCTAATAATGACACTGACCATACAAGGATGTTAAGTTTATTTTCTGAAGCACCAGTTTAAGGAAAAAGTCAATTTACCTCGAATTAAACGACATCTAAAAGGAGTAAATGATTGTCAATTTTCCTTTATGAAATGTGATTCTTCACATATTTTAAGTACCTACCTATGTGAACATATTTTAAGTGATATTTTGGTTGATGGCATATATTTTGTTATTTTCTATCTTAGGAAACTATTAAAGTAATAATTTTATTCAGGTCTGTCTTATTTCTTAAAACTGTTTACCTACTGTACCTACTATAACTTTTATAAGTTATATCTACCTATCTAAAATATTCTTCAGTTCAGAAAGTAAAACTAAAAAGTACCTAAGGGTTCCATTTTTTTTTCAGGACTCTAAAAACCAAAGATTCTATTAATTATCTATTCTTAAGTAGGTACATACTCGTAGTTCAAAATGCAAATGGAAACTCCTGTGAACCATCTTGCAGGCTCCTAAGGTCGTAACGAAACTAACATTCTGAGCCTCCAAACATTAGTTTTTTTTTATTAAATAACAAGATAGTCCTAGACTGCGATCTCACCTGATGGTAAGTGACGAACACGCTATCGTGCCGGAACACCAAATCGCTTGGCAGCACGTCTTTGATGGTAAGATGGTAACTAGCCACGATAATATACGACGTTATTCATATTGCTATATCAAAAATTACAGCAATAGATTGATAGAGAATTTTTTCCCCAGTAAGTAGCATTTATTCAAAATCATAGCCAAATAACGTTAACGTTGGTTAACGATGTTATAGGTTGAGGGCAACATAACCCCATGAAATAAATGAAACAGCAGCAACAGTATAAATAATTTATTTAAGTTACTCATTTTTGTAGTCCTTCTTGTATAAATGGATGTTTTAAACAGTCGGTTGGTGATAGTCTTTGGTTTTCATCCAGTGTCAACATTTTATCCAAGAGATCTTTTAAATGTATAATCCTCTTTTCATCACTGATTGTTGCATTTTTGTAGCTTTTCTTCAGTTCTTTGCATAAATCCCTCGACACAGTGACATTGGTAATTTCAACAACCTTTTCTCTTCCAGTGAACTCGTCTGTTTTATGCAAAAGAAAATTATTATTGTAATTAAAATGTTGATCTTTGAATTTGCCTTTCCTCAGAATTCTACTGGGTATCCTTCCTTTTAGATCCATAAAACATTTTAACATTCTATTGTTAGAACTCCCTGTGAAAAGAATTCTTCCAGTGGCCATCTCGTAAATTGTACAAGCAGCTGACCAAACATCCACACTATGCTTGTATGGTATACCCAGTATGATTTCAGGTGCTCTGTAAAACCTTGATACTAAATAAGGAGTAGGTTCATTGTCATTTATTTTCATAGCAGACCCAAAATCACAAAGTTTTAAAATATTCTTCTTTTCATTCACTAAAATATTATCAGGTTTTATATCAGCATGTATTATGCCAACCTTCTTCAATAGTCTCAATGCTAGAAGCAATTGTCTGCTATAACTTGTAAGAGCTTTTGCATTAAGGCCATGGTTCTTACCATATTTCTTAAGTACACATCTCAAATCCATGTGCATAGCTTCAAATACCAAACAAAGGTGTCCTTTATGCATGAAACTTGTAAGTAATCTCACACAATGATACTTATTTTCAGGATCAGCATCATTTACCTCTTTCAACATTTTTATTTCCTTTAAACCGGTTTTGTACATCAAATCATTATTTCTAATAATTTTAATTGCAATTTCACTATTTCCTTTACTATTATCTTGAGCTTTAACAACATTAGCATATACACCTTGACCCAATAGTGATTTAATTGTGTATCTATTATTATCAACAATGTCCCCAACTTTAATATTATAATATCCTTCAGAGTCATCCCAGTTATCATTTAATTGTAAACTTGCTACACTATTGTCTTGTGTTACAATATCAGAATTGTTCTTTGGGGCAAAGTCTTCCTCTGAGAACATATCAGGAACATTTTTTGAGGACTTTGATTGTACAGGTGAAATATTTCTTGCTTCCTCTTTGTCAACTTTTTCACCACCATGAGAATGCTTTACTATCACCTCTGCTTTAGTTTCTGTTGCATTCAATTGTTCTAGAAGCTGTTTTCGTTGTTGTCTTCTTTGTTCAATTATAGTTTCTTCATCTTCAGAATCTAATTGGTTACAGTCCTGAACATAGTCAGGTGAAGTTTCTTTAAATGACATTTGCTTAGTTGATCCTGTACTGTGAAAACTATCTGTATTGTACTCATGTTGTAATTTTCTAGAGCTTTTGATTACAATTTTACTTTTTTTATTATTATTTTCTTTGCTTTTGCTTCCATTTTTGGCAATATTTTTAAGTTCTTCCTTAATAGATTCCCTTTGTTTCATTAATTCTTCAATACTACAACCATGTTTAACTGGTAGTGGAGGAGTTTTACTGTCACCCAAACAATATTTTGAATCATCTCTGCTTCTTTTTCGACTATTCCTGGGGTCTCTTGTGGAATTATATTTTGAATGTTTCTCATATTTTTCAGCCATGTCTTTAATCACTTTAACAGTTAAATGTAAGCAGCTCTCAGTTCCTAAATGTTTATATTCCTCTGTACCTGTAAATAGTAACATTTGTTTTGTGGTTTTAATATAGTGTCTAAAAATTTAAGTAATGTGGCTAATTGCATAATTTGGTATAAAATATTATGATTTGCAAGCATTTATGTCACATTTATGATGGCTGATTTTTCATGTTTTTTAACAAACTGTTTGATTATAATGACAACCATCATAAGTTTGACAAGTTTGGCAGAATAGTTACTGAAGTACTATGGTCTAAATTATCATTGATTACATTTCCACCCTGTGCTTTGTCATCAGTACTGTTCCAACATTACTCAGTTTATTGAACTTTTCATGTTGTTCATATTAAAATTTCAGATTTTCGTTTGCTCTCCACTCATTTAGTCCTTTCTGTCACTTTACTTTGCCATCCATGGTTATCTATATTGAAAATCAATATGTGATTAATAAATTAAAAGTTGTTTCATGTATAGAGGGTAAAAAGTACAAACATTAAAAAAAATAGTAATACTAGTAATAGTAAATTTAGTTGTATGCCAAAAAACTGCTAGCGATACATGGTGGGAAACTACAATAGAAACATTGTTCAGCCTTCGTTGAAATGTTTCATGTAGTTCACTGGGCAATTAAATTAAGTTTCAAGTCTTACCACTAAGCTACTAGATACTAGAATTTTTTCTTAATCCTAGTCAAACATATATAAAACCATTATAATGAAAATAGTACACATAGCATGAAAACTTCAGAGTAAATAATTGCTAGACTTCCAAGAACAGTAGCGAAGTAGTAATTCATGTTATGAGCACTCGAAACATTCGGTAAGTTTGTCTTGTGTGGGTTTTAATTTAATTTTAATATTTTTTAAGTTATAGATTTACGAGACACTTAATAACAATGTAAAAGAAAAGATTTGAGCAAACATAGGATTCAAGGGTTACGAAATTTATATAAAAATGTTCGTTAGAATATTGTTTGCTTAGATAGTTAGATTTGGTAACCCTTTTTGAAGTTTTACACACATTAATCGTTTCTTATCGCACTAAAACTACTTTTATTATTGAGAAAATGAATAATTAATAATTTTGAGTTTTTGACATTTGACCACCATTTGACGTGTAAAAATTTCATTTTTCAAACCACAGACAACGAACAATAACTTTAGAAACTTAACGGGTAACTTTAGAAAACGTTACCTATACAGTATGAGGAATTGCAGTGACAACCACCATGCAACCACCTAAAATAGAGAATACTGACCACATACTGACTAATAATAAAACACCCCAGTGGGGTGGATACTGGGCAAGTATTGGGTGACCCGCCAAAATAGCCACTGAGATAGTGTACCTACCTATATTAACTTATCACCCCAAAAATTAATGTAAGTAAAAATAATAATTATGTACCTTTTTCTTATCAATGTAGTTATACAATAATTTTAAATAATATGAAACTTACGTTTCAACTACTACCTAACTATAATCTCATAAAGTAGATAGGTATAAGCAAAACGAAATCTCACATTTTCTATCGACACGTTGCAGCGTGTTGCAGTTACATCCCTCAATGGTGTGAACTTCGTACAGTATGCGACATACTAACCTAAATTGTACATCTCGCTCTTGCGTCTGTATTTATTTTCCGTATCCAGTGTTGTTCTTGATACGGCAATTGCCGTAATATACGGCAATCAGGTCTCTTGGACAACAAAAATACGGTATACGGCAGCTACTTGATTACCGTATTGAAATATACGGCAATTGACTAAAGTAAGCAAAAAAAAATATTTCGTATAATGGAACGCACCAACTTGTGAATCATAGATCGACGAGTACTTTCGCCACAGATAAAGTAGAAGCGCCACGATCAGAAACGTCAAACTTTAACAGTATTCAAATAGATTCAACCTTATCCCTGAGAAATTAATGTCTAAAATCTTTAGTTCTTCATTCTAGTAGGTTCTTCAACTTTACTCGGGTATGTTCTAGGATATATGGGGAATCCCCGGAATAATTGTTACTGTGCACTATATAATATAATATTATAGCAAGCAACATTCGCCCGTATTACCATCTGCGCAACGGCACATCATATGAACGTACGCACGCACACTACGAGATATTGGAGTTACCCACACCAACCGGATTCCTATAAAAGGCTGTGGCCGCCTTCGAATAATTCAGTAGCTTGCTAGACGGCAACGAGTGCGATAGCCCCGCAGTCCACTCGTCTGCCGAAGCTTGTTCTGAGCGGTAGCCCCGCAGCCCTCAGAGTCAAGTACTTAGCGAGGAGGTTTACGGAATGCGGTAGCCCCGCAGCCCATTCCATGAACCATCCATAGTCCATAGTTACTCATGGCATTACTTCACCATATTTGGCGCCGCAACAGGGACGTAACACCATATTTGGCGCCCGAACATAAAGTCAACAAGGAAAGATAAAATTTTGCATCTACCCTCAAAATTCGAGATGGCAGAGGAAAAACCAGAATTCATGGTGATGACACAGGAGCAGTTCACAACACTCTTAAACAAGTTATAACAGACAAACGATGTATATATAAGCAGCCACTCGGAGGAGCACAGTCAGTCTGAGCTTAACGTCCGTCTTGGAGCGATAGCCCCGCAGTCCTCTAAGATTAGACGGGTTAAGGAGTGCGGTAGCCACGCAGCCCACTCTGACAACCAGACGAGGTCACGAATGCGATAGCCCCGCAGTCCATTCGTATGGCCCAAGCTTACGACTCAAAACCCCCAAACGTGAAATCCCTTAAGAAATGGAAGGAATGCAATAGGAGCAGCTTTCCTGCAGGGGGAGGGTGTCAATGAACACCCTATCGAATATGCAAGTCGACTACAACCGATTCTGGAAAACCGATTGGAAGATATCACACATCAGCAATGTTCAGTCAGGAGATGAAGAAACGCCAATGCCAGTCGTATCCATTTGACCTTGCAAGACACCTGATGCTGGTACTCTGTCGGGACGACTTTAGAGTACCAGAGGGGGAGAATATAGCAAGCAACATTCGCCCGTATTACCATCTGCGCAACGGCACATCATATGAACGTACGCACGCACACTACGAGATATTGGAGTTACCCACACCAACCGGATTCCTATAAAAGGCTGTGGCCGCCTTCGAATAATTCAGTAGCTTGCTAGACGGCAACGAGTGCGATAGCCCCGCAGTCCACTCGTCTGCCGAAGCTTGTTCTGAGCGGTAGCCCCGCAGCCCTCAGAGTCAAGTACTTAGCGAGGAGGTTTACGGAATGCGGTAGCCCCGCAGCCCATTCCATGAACCATCCATAGTCCATAGTTACTCATGGCATTACTTCACCATATTTGGCGCCGCAACAGGGACGTAACACCATATTTGGCGCCCGAACAGGGACCTAACACCATAATATTATAATAGGTAAACTTTTGTGGTTCTGTCATTTAATCATTAATGATTTGTTTTGCTTTATGTTCGATCCAGTACCTAGTGTTCGTGGTCTCTGGTACGATCTATCAGTGAAAGCTAATTTACGAATATTTTTTAAGTTTTAATTGAAAATTAGTGCAATATTTGTAAACTACATGTATTTCATGTTTTTTTTTTAATTTTAACCTTCTGAATAATTAGATTTTGTACAATACGGCAATTTTCTTAATTTTCCCTGAAAATACGGCAATTTTAGAGTTAGAATACGGCAACTCTAAATTTGTCAGGAACAACACTGTCCGTATCTCTCTTTCTAAATTCTAACCTAAAACTTGATCGGCATTCGGCTTTATATTTTATGATTTTATAAAATTCTGTGAAATTAAATAATAATGTCTTTTCTAAACACATTATGTAGGACATCATCAATAACTAGTTTCCGATTTTTATTTCCGTGTAGAGGTTTTCACATAACACAAGGTTTTAATTTATTATTCAGATTTTTGTAATATAATTTTGTTTTTTTTTTCTTTAAATTAAAATTATTACATTTTTTCAGCACAACTACTGTATTCTCCTTCAGCTCTAGGGATTGATGGGTACCTAAATACCAGAAAGAGGATTAAAGAGCAGTTTGCAAACCATTCAGATAAATTTAGGACCA
Source organism: Hipparchia sbordonii (assembly GCA_038048805.1). Classification (NCBI taxonomy): domain Eukaryota; kingdom Metazoa; phylum Arthropoda; class Insecta; order Lepidoptera; family Nymphalidae; genus Hipparchia; species Hipparchia sbordonii. The sequence goes on from CM076113.1 coordinate 6,352,344, forward strand.
AAATGAATGATTTTGTATTAGATTCAAAGAATATGATTTTTACCGAAGACCTTAAGAATATAGTGCATATAGCAGAGCCCACAGACTTGGATTTAGTGGTAAAAATGGTGAAGAAGTGAGTGACTCTTAGTCCAAATGTTCTATGTTAAACTGCTAAAGTTATGGTTGTTTAATGAAACCCACACACCTAATCGTAAGATTGTAAATAATTATATAAGATCTGTAAGACACATTTGCTACTTTACCATTCCCTTGTTGCAAATAGACATATTTTCGATGCCAAAAATATACATAAACCCCTCTTCATCATTATTTTTGCAGATTCAATACACAAAAGACTGAATTTAGATTTAGTTCATTTGTATTTGGGCCTATAGTTATGAGGATGTTCTATTTCTTAGATGCTCCCACAGAGGCGCTTCAGGTCAGTTATAGTTATCTACAACACTATTATAAAGAGGAAAGATTTGTATTTTCGTGTGTATGTTTGTAATGAATAAACTCAAAAACTACTAGACCGATTAGGCTGAAATTTAAAATGAAGATAGATTATACCTTGGATTAAAACATAGGCTACTTTTTATCCCAAAAAAATTATAGTTCCCGTGGGATCTTGAAAACTAATTCCATGCGAACGAAGTCGCGAGTATCAGCTAGTTTTCTTATAAAGCACAGTGTTTTTGTTAATTCACATATATTTTAAATCCTAAATAGCCCAATGGTTAAAGGTGCAGACTAAAAATTGAAATATCAACTTTTCAATTCTGACCCACACTACTATTGTTGTATCCACTCCTAACAGTATGTCCATTTGCATAGGTGAGGGGATTATCAGTCATTTCATGGGTAATATTTTACAGAAAATATATATTATAAATTATAATTTTTTAATCTAAGTTGGCAGCGCTGTCCCACAACGGGGCAAAGGTCACCGATTATTCCACTTCCCCCTGTTCTGTGCCTTCGTGGGCCACTCAACTAAAAATTTATCTAAATCATCCTGCCTAGTCCCACTTGAGTGAAGTGACTTCACTCACTCAAATTTTTAATAAAAAAAATTAAATTTTTCAGTGCTTTGAAGATCCTGACAACAGCAGCTTTTTTGATCAATTGGTGTCATATCAGATTTTGCTAGATCTTCTGTACAACCATCAGATGTACGATGACATGTACAGGATATTTGAAAAAGTACAAGAAAAGCAAATAAATATGACAAAGTTCCCTAAATATCCAGTAGTCTTGATTTTGGCAGCTTGCTATAAACAGGTAGACTATTATAATATTTAATGTAGAAATAATTTTGCTAAACTTAGTTTTTTTCAGAACATAAAATTTTAAACACTTGTTTTACAAGAATTATTGTAATGTAGAATTTCTCCGAACCATTCTTCTGTGAACTGAAATTTTTTGACAGAAGTTTCATAGAGTTGCAGCTGTACCAACAAATAATAAAAATAATAATAAATTAAAAATTAAAGGGGCCTCCCCTACTACAAACGTGTTTTTTTTTGTGGTTTTTGGTCGGAACCCTTATACAAGTCTGACTCGCATTTGACAGGTTATTAATTTTATGCTTTGAATTGTAGAATACACCCCAAAGTATGGAGTATGCTTCGAGGTTGTGGTCAGAAATGGTTAATGTTGGTACAGTTCCTTTGAGAAGGGCTGCAACATTTATGGCCGGTAAGAACATTTATTATTTCATCATGATTGTAGATCAATGGCAGATTTGAAAAAAGTACAAAAATGACCCTTTGGTATATTTATACATATAATTAACTATTGTTTACTATTTTAAAACAGAACCATTTTAATGGGTATATGCAAAACTTTATTTCTATAGATTTTTTATTTAAAAAGTTATGACAGCACAACTTTGGAAATTATTTTAAACTAGCTGATACCCGCGACTTCGCTCACGTTAGTTTCGATTTTTTAACCCCCTATTTAACCCTCTTGGGGTTGAAATTTTCCAAAATCCTTTCTTAGCAGATGTCTATGTCCTAACAGCTACCTGTGTACCAAATTTCAGCTCGATCGGTCCAGTGGTTAGAGCTGTGCGTTGATAGATCAGTCAGTCAGTCAGTCAGTCAGTCAGTCAGTCAGTCACCTTTTCCTTTTATATATTTAGATGACTGTACACTAAAGTTGATAAAATGCAGATCCGTCGTTGTCCTACGATCATTACGATTCTTTTAGCTCAGTGTTGTTCAAAGCTGCATTATTTAAACTTAATTTTATTTGTAAACTAATTATTTATTTTACTAGACTTTCAATTTCTATTGTAAATGTTTTCTATACAACTTTCAGCTCTATCATTAAATCAAGGCGCTCCGCATGTCGCTTTGGAATCTACTGCGTTACAAAAACCACACTATATCACAATAAGGAACATAAGAGTAAGTATTTTTAACTGACATTTAAAAATTTCATTTCATTTCAAACAATAAAGCGCTAATTTCACACATAAACGAAAGGGCCCGAAATCACCCGATCGCTTCACGCATGTAACGAGACGATTCGTTACACGAGTGTATATATTCGACTCGACTATGTTTGGCCGGATATTCGGCTTTAAGGTTGGCCGAATATTCGGTATCCGGTATCCGGCCAAACCAGTATCCGTTTCATCTCTAATCCGTACACAAAATACGGGTCTTTGCGACTGTACCAGCGCGAGCTCTTGCATCTCAGTTCAGTGACGACTAAATGATTGGCGCCAACTATGCTGACCGATGTTACGGGCTGTAATGTAACATATTACAAAGCGATCATTCGTGCAGACAGAACGAAAAAAGCAAGCGAGCAACGAGCCACTTCCGGCGTCACGGCGTAACGACATGCTCGCTTCGAATGTTACCTACATTACACCCCCTAATGTTCGTCTATACCCACCTTAATACGTTTGTTTAATATCAACACCATGGAATTGGAAATGCTCACGATCGTCACATTTTGGATGAATCATTTTCATTCAATCCCGCTGAAGAAATGTTATGAGACAGCGCAACATGTTGAAAACTGATTGTTTTCAGTAATTCTGTAATTTGGGAAAATATATTATACAAGTGTAAGGGACATGTTCACGAAAATTTTGATACACTCCATTTAATCTACTCTACTTAAAACTTCGAAAGCACTTTGTAAAAGTTTATTTGAATAGAACATTATTCTATTCTAATGTTTTTAATGAAATTACAAAACTGAAATGATACTCTACTAAACACTGAGGTTACTAATATTGTATAGTACGCAATGTATTGCGAACAACGAATGCCGATACTCGTGAGATACGTACCTAAAGATTTTTATATATTGATTATTTTAATTCTAGGCGATCGCTTTAGCTCAAATGGGAAGGGTTGACGACGCAGTGCCTGTATTAAGATCAGTTTTAGAGATCGATCGACCAGATCAAAAGGACAAACACACTTTCTTTGAAGAGACAGTAAGTATATGGTTGTTCTAAGTTTTATATTAATTCCTAGTTAAATATAAGATTTCAGATGAATGACTAAGAACTATTACACTAAATAATTAGTGTAATAGTTCTTAGTCATTCATATCAACTGATCAACAGCTCACTTCAGTCGATTGATCGTATTCGGATTGGATGACATTAGCGTCAAAGTAAAATGAACCTTAACTGTTTTATCATAAAGTCACAAATTCAGTACAACCGATTTTAGTTTGGAGCGTATCCGTATACGCAAACGTGTAAGAATGCACGTACGAAATTGACCCCTAATTAAATGCGTTTATGGTTCATTTTACTTTGACCCTAATTATTGGATTAACATGGGCTAACCCCACATAGACGAAATTGCGGACAAAAGATAGCTAGTAAATATTTATCGAGTCCCATCGAGACAATCGGTTAGTCGAGGTTTTATGTAGCGTCGTCTCTGTCTATACATTATGTATACGTTTTACGTCTCTCTTCCTTTTCGGAACTAGGTATTCTCTTAAAACCTAAAGCCATTCGACCATCCTTTATCCTTTATTTACAGCCGGGTATAGTATTTGACCTTTTTTATTACTGAAAAAATACACAAAAACAAAATACATATGAATAAATGTTTGAAATTATATTAAGTACATGTAGGAGTTACCTATTACTAGTATTTTGATATTCTTTGCTTGTGTCCATTAAATAATAAAAAGCTTTTTTTTTAAATTCTCTATAGTAGTAGTATTCAACATTTTAAAAATTGTATTATTTTCAGATCAATAAAGTACGGGAGGCGGTTGAAAAATGCGACAGCCAAGATGTTAAAAAAGAATTTGAAAATATCGAAAAAGCTCTGAGAGACCGCGGCCTAATTGATACACAGGTATTACTATTACAACTATTTTCACCTTAATAGGATTTTCAGAGACTGCTAACGAGGTATCAGGTTATTTGATATTGTTTTGGCATTAATACTAATAATTAATTACTTTATTAAATTGAGAAATAATTATTATCATAGTTACAATTTTATTTTAAACTAGCTGTGCCCGCGACTTCGTTCGCGTGGAATAGTGACTTTTCGGGGCGCGGCTCTCAGCGCGCTTTATATAGCCACGGACGCTCAGGCGCGAGGCGTGTAGTACGTACTCTGTACGTTAATAATGTTCGCCGTGATTCTTTAAATTGACATAACTTTTTTATTTATGAACCGATTGACATGAAATAAACACTAAATGTTAAGTGAAGCTTACTACAATATATTAGTGAAAACCGTATCTAAATCGAATAAGCCGTTTCTGATATTAGCGTGCACAAACACACAGACAAACAGACAAACAGACAAAAAAATATTAATTACAATTTCGGGTTCGGCATCGATATAATAACAACCCCTGCTACTTTTTTTTATAAATTTCCATTGTACAGTCACCACTTTTCTACAATTTTATTATATGTATAGATATGTTAATAGAAAAGCTGAAACACGTACAACCTCACAGTATTAAATGTTTTTAAAAAAGGAAATATTAAACTGACAAAGTCTTATGCTTTTTTTTTAAAGAATATTTGCCAAGCTGAAGTTGACTAATATCCTCCTGTCCCCTCCGAATAAGCGGAAAGCTTGTGCTAGGAGTGGGTACGACAATAGTGAAATGGATGGGATTCGAACCTACGACCTTTCAGTTTTCAGTCCGCACCCTTAACCGTTGGGCTATTGAGTGTTTGTTCAAAATCGACCAGTATCATAATTAAGTTTTTTTTTTCAGACTTTAGATCAGTTAATCACATCTGACATTACCATAAGGACCGATAAAACTAATATTATGCCGAAAGGAATGCCCAAAATGCCCTTTGCGATGCGACAAAGAAAGAAGAACTTGGAGTGACCAAAGCAATAAATTAAAAATTGTATAATAACTTGTACATAATTGTATGAATGTATTTGAATGGATCATTGCCTGTTTATGTATACTGTAATGTCAAAATTAGTTTCGTTTTATGAAAATAGAAATTTTTAAGTAATAAATAAGTATTATTACTAAAACTTAATTTTTTCTTATTTGACAACTGTTATCCTTACTAATATTATAAATGCGAAAGTGTGTTTGTTTGTCCTTTAATCACGTAGCAACGGATAGGTTAATTTTTACGCATGGGTAGTGTTGAATGTTGATGACTTGGAGAGTGATGAAAATGAGTGAAATGGCTATCTTTTTTCCCGAGAAAACAGAAAACTTAGGTTTTCCGTGGAATATTTTAAAATCGAACTCCACGCGGAAGTCGCGGGCAAAAGCTAGTCTAAATATAAACGATACTCGAGTGATTTGGATTCTTCAAATCTGCAATGTAGCCGTTTTTTTGAAGTAAGGGTCCCGTTTTTTTTTTGATTCCGCGATTGAATTTTCAACATCAAAAAGTCCCTGGTCCGTATTCATAGTATTTTTGTCAGATCCGGGCGAGGACTACTTCGGTGAATTTGCATTGATCCTAAATTTTTTTTGTCCCTTAAATCTGCAATCAGTCGGACGACTATAAGCAGATGGCATGTGCTTCAAATTGTCTTTACGGACGTTGATCCTAAATTATGTTAAACATAAATGCTTCAGATTTACAAATAATAATATTTTGTGAATCTATGGCCCAATGTATGTACTCGTAGTAACGAATAGGAAGCCAAAAATATATTTTATTATGACTAGGTACTTAGTTATTTTTTGAAAAAAAAAAAAATTGTTAAAGAATATCAGCCAAGCTGAAGCTGACCAAATAAGCGGAAAGTTTGTGCTAGCACTGGGCACGACACTATTGTCGTGCCCAGTGCAACTGGTGGGGCTCGTTCGAACCTGCGACCTTTCAACTGAAAGGTCGAAAACTTTCAGTCCGCACCTTTAACCGTTGAGCTATTGAGGTTTATCAGTTATTGAAATCATTAAAATAAATAATTAGCGAACGGTAATAAACCAGTTCCATTGATTTTATGAACAAAAACAGTCGTAGGTAGGTATTTCCATAAGAAAACGACCCTGGCAGGGCTTTGTTTTATTTATTCAGTGACTTTGCTTACTTAACTAGCATCTCGTTAACGAAACGTTTATTCGAACGGTAATAGTGCTTGTTAATTAATTCTATTAAAACTTCGCTGATTTCATTAGAGACCTGGAACACGTTAGTTAAATTCACGCAATTTGTGTCTGACCTAGGTACAGATACCTAGAGACCTGTAATAAATTACTATTATAAATAAGAGATACCTAATAGCGGCTATTTCCGAGCTTACCAAAATTAAGAAAAATATATGTAGTCTACATATCTATACTTATAATAATTCTAAATATCTTTCTTAAGGTAAAGGAAGCGCAGAAATTTTCTCGGAAAAATAAGTAATATTTAAGTACCTAATACTTATTTACGTGGTGCGATTTCTCAACGTAAGTATGTTTTTGCACATAGAGTGGAAACGTACCTACTCATATATCTATAGATATTATGTTTTATGTAGGACTATTGGCAATGCCTGTTTTTCCCATGAACCCCGGTAGTATTCTTACTACCGGGGTTTTCCCGATTGCTAACGAATTTAAAAATTCCAAGCGTAGCGTAGGTACCTACGTAATTGGGTTATACCTAGGTATGTCCATCACACTGAGGAAAAGTTTAAATTAGAAGTTGACATTTTCAATTTTTCTTAGTTAGGTTACCTACTTACATAAAAAAGCAGTAAAATTATAGGAAAAATCCATTACGTACCTATTATAATTTTTAGGCCTGTAGCATACCACCGCGCGACGAACTCCACGATATTTCAAACTGCTTAATTAAGCATACCGAATGGTTCGATCTCGTTCAGTGTCGGGAAATCATTCATAAGTACTCAGCGCATGTACTACACAAGACGAAAAATATATTTTTAATTTTTTATTGAAGTGTTAACCTACACTTAAAGGAAATAACCTAATAGATTTATAAATACATATCAAAAATGCAGAGGCCGGCGGGATTCGAACCCACATCTCTCTGGGAATCGCGCCCGAGTGTGTTAACCGTTACACTACGGCCGAACCACACGTCAGCCACGAAATTAGTGATATGTATCTACTTTTTCAATCAGTTTTATAGCAACTGTCAAAAATAAATTACTTACCGTGTTGGAGTTTGGGCACAGAATACCTAATAGTACCTACCTAAAGGTACAAAAGATTCACTCCGCAAAATGATTTAAATAAATAGCGACTTTTGTTACCACACAAAGCAATTCAGGTTGACACAGCGCTACTTACCTGTCGTCTTATTTACCTAGACTTTTCGCTCTTTCTATCACGTAACTCTTACCCCTTCGCATTCTCTGAATTTAGGCCTTTCGAAGAGGTGTGCCATGTACTTCCAGCTCCGCAGTACTGCGAAGTGCGCCAGGCCTAGTTTGGGTAAATCGCTATCGCGCCGCGCTACCATCGTTTGTTGTATAGCCTTTATCTCTACCCGTGAAGTAATCACGGAGCGTGAATGGACGCTGGAACAGTGTGGGAGTTAATTATCTCGGTTTGGATTGGATCCACCCTATTTCCTCATTCCCCGACGGATATTGAAGCCTATCTGGGAAATTTTTCGTATTTTGTGCAGAAAATTTATTGACGCCATTGGTTATTGGCGCTTGATAAATGTTAGATAGGTACCTATCCGCATGAAAAGTTATAAAATCATTTGTATCCTGTGAATTTATATCCTCTGAAATGATTGCTGATTCCAATCGCCTCTGATTGGCCGATAAATCAATCGCTATTGACTAAAATGCATTGCTGCAGAAAGAACGCGATAAGTTCAGCCAAACACTACAATTGAGACTGTAGCAAATTAGCAATGTTTGATGCAGCTTTTAGAGAATCGAAACACAGTTGTAAATATATTTTTTTTTAAAGAATATTAGCCAAGCTGAAGTTGACTAATATCCTCCTATCCCCTCCAAATAAGCGGAAAGCTTGTGCTAGGAGTGGATAAGACAATCGTAGAACGGATGGGATTCGAACCTGTGACCGTTCAGTTTTCAGTCGTCACCTTTTTAACCGTTGGGCTGATGAGGCTTCTAATTTCACTAAAAGTTAACCTCTTTCGAGACAAGTAATACTTCGACTTTTTTTATTTTTTTTAATAAATACTTCAACAGTAATCAGTAATCAACAGTAAAATATAAGGCCACTTCTGTAGTAAGGGAAAGTTACATTGTCTATGATTGTTACTGAGCTTGACGAGTACCTACTTACTAAGGAGTTTGTAAAAATTACAAATCACGAACGTTATATGATTGTACATATTATCTGACGTATATTCCCAGTCTAAGTGAACCAACTTTTAAAGTGAATCTTACCGAAGACCAGAACACATTATTTTATTTAAAAATAATTACATGGCGCAGCCGGTAGGATCCTCTTCTAACTGAACAATTTCAGCTGCGCCATGTAGTATTTTTACATTATTTTATTTAAAAATACAACTACAAAAAAAAAATAAGGCAAGTAGGTACTTAATGAAAAAACAAACTATGACAATAGTTTGTGTATAACTATTGTCATAATTGCAGATGTTTTTATAAATATCGCGTTAACTTAATTATCCAAGCTACGTAGTAGTATTATTCAGGCAGGTACCTACATCTTGGTTCGACTGCGGATCTCCTCATGTCTGATTTGATCCCGCAGGAATACCGAGAGCATAGTTTTCTCTATATAATATTTAAGAAGGTAAGGGTACGTACACCTACCTACCTATAGATATAGAGTTACCTACAGTATATAATTGTTTACTTTAAGAACTGTTTGCAAGTTCTGCATAATGTATTCACGAAACTTTGGAAATTTTGAACGAATTAGGTTTCATAAATAAAAGTAACCTAACGACCTACCTACATGTAAACCGGCTAATTTATGTAGGCGGTAGGCCAACTTTAGGCTCTTATAGAATTTTTTAGAATTTACAGACTCCACTAGGTCGCAGGGAGCTGTTGAATACAGGCGGCACAAGACCGAAGCATGTGGAAGTCTATGCAAGGGACCTCTGACCAGCTCATCGTTGTCTAAAGGTTGATAAGAAGAAGATGTACTGACGTACCTACTGTACTCCTCAAAGGTAAAACAATAAATAAGCTTTTGTAATTACCTACCACTACCGGTAGTTCGAAAATAATCTTGGAATATAGGTATTGTGCTTTGGTTACTTATCTTTAGTTATTTATTATAACAAAAGATTATTGTAGATTATTTCTGCCTTTTCATTCAAATAGGTGAGTTAAGTCTTAAATAAATATTGTGGTAGAGTATAAGAAATATAGCTAAAGGTATTGTAGGTCTGGTGAACTTGATTTCATCAGTAATAACTCACTTTCGGCCCATTAACTGACTCGCGGAGGAAATTAAACTCAACGGGTGAGTGCTGTAATTTGTCGGTGGAAAATTTACAACCGCATCTCTTCTAAAGCTTAAAAATAAAAATATTTCAGAATAATAATGTTAATAAATAATTAATCTTTTTAAAAATATTATTTTTGTGGAGTTGAAAATTTTTAGTTTTTTCATTTCTCGGTAGGCACCATGTAAGCACAAAATATTTTTCAATGTTCATAGTCTAATATTATAATGTATATAAAATTATATTATAATGTATTTTACACTGAGTAAATCCATAGAGGCTTGAAGATACGTACCTACCTATACATCTGGTGACGCCACCTTTTTGGTTTTTTTATTTGGATTGACATTATATGTCAAAATAATTCCCATCTACCCTCCATTTCCTTTCGTGCACTAAAATGACGTTCGTGGTGTCAAAATTGCAACGCCATGACACCTAAATCAGTTCGAACTTTTCGTCTCCGCGAGGCGCATGCACCCATTGTGTCGCCCGTCCTCGTGTTTTAACCAACCAACAAAAAAGAGTGTGTGTGAACGACTTCGCTGCCCAGCTGACGCCGACGTGTTCCGGAGTGGCCGATAGTGGTGGGAGGCGCACCTGGCTCCAGTCCCGGGGACTTTACAAGGTTAGTGCACGGAGTTCCCGCTATCCCTTCATTCGCCCCCTGATCCTTCGGAGCATCTAAATTCTAAATTCATACAGTCCACAAGCTCAGGCTGTCGAAGGTGGACAGTGGCGGCCGTTTCTACACCAACATCTATTTGTACACTGCACCTTATCTCAAGGTTTAGACATAATAAATTTAAAATAAAAACTTATGCTATCGATCAAATTCTTAATGAAACGCCGTTATTTCGAAATCACACTCTTTAGTAAAATAAATGTGTACCTCTACCTATAGAAATACCACCGATACAGGAAACCTTAGAGGGCGCCAAGTTGTAAAGAGGATTTGCGGTAGTAAAGTTTGAAACCGATAATGACAGTCTGAAAACTTTTACATAAAATAGGCACAGGGCACATAGACTCAAGGCATAAATTGCGGGATTGAGTCGAAGCTACGCTATACAGTCTTTCCGAAGCAGTTGCAACGTAAACTGAACTTTAATTCCATTGTGCAATGTTGAAATTCAAGAAAATAAAAAATAAATACCGGGCAACGGGTGCAAGCTCGATTGTTTTTCAATTTGTCTCACACAATGTATAGGTACATTTTATAACGTTGCTGTGGAGAATGTTACAGTTTACTCTCTAATGTTTCTGTAAAGACGTTTCGCTTTGTCTCGCCTTAATGTGCCTTGGACTTAAGCGAATACAATTTTATACCAGCAATAAGAAAGTATATAAAAACTCATTAAGATGGCTTGAGATCATTAGAGAAGACCATTCGAGTTATAATTTTGTCTTTAACTTGTTCTTCTTTTATTTAAAAAATTCACTGTACTTTTTAGTCTGCTATATAGGTATAATCTGGTAGCTTAGGAGTATTTGTCTTATTTGTCGCGATAAAAAATGTTAGGTGTTTGTTGGGAAATTAATGTTACCTGCTTGACCCTATTATAGAGTAGGTACTATAAGAGTGAAAGAATAGAGAGTGCATCTATATTTGCACATCCGTTTATGTAATCTATAATAATAAAATCTTCTGCATTTATAAGTAGTGTGTTAATCTCCGTTAAGATTGGTCGCCATGACCGAAATCTAGCTAAAAGAGCATTATAATGGATAGGGTTTTAATTAAAATTAAAATAATCATCGATCGATATCATTTTTTGATCGGTATCGATTTCATTTTTTGCGCAAATAGGTCCAAAGCGCGAACTGAAAACCATAAGATCGAGACGGTTCAAATCTGAAATCCCACTCGTTGCATTATTGTCGTATGGATATCAAAAGTTTTACGCTTATTTTTTTTATTTTATTCTATTACAAGATAGCTCTTGACTGCGATCTCACCTGATGGTAATGTGACGATGCAGTCTAAGATAGTAGCGGGCTAACTTGGAAGAGGTATAGCAGTGTAAATTCAACCCATACCCCTAATCGGTTTCTACACGCCATCGTGCCGGAACGCTAAATCGCTTGGCGGCACGTTTTTGACGGTAGGGTAGGTAACTAGCCACGGCCAAGGCCTCCCACCAGACCAGACCAGAGACAATTTAGAAATTATAAATTCCTAAATTGCCCCCGCCGGGAATAGAACCCGAGACCTCCCAGTTATAAGACCGCTCACCACTGCGCCAGGGAGGTCGTCAAAGTTGGAGAAGAAAGAGGAATGTTAGTCTTCGGCATGGATAATATTTAATACTAACTTACAGTCTCCAAAAAACAAAATCAGAGCACTCAAAAGCAATTTGTATTTCGCCTGTTTTTAAATGGATATAGGTAGGTACTTACGTACAGGTCGAGTTCGCTCGATAAAATACATTAGCGCGGGCGAAGCCGCACAGTTTTAATTGGGATTAAAGAAAAAGTTTATCTATATAAACTTTTGTAAGTATAAGTACTTACTTTCCTCCTTAAGCTCAAATAATGTCAGGGAAATTATAAAAGTTAATTCGGAGATCGCAGACGACCGACAAGATAGCAGCGGATTGGAAAATACTGGGAATTTCTTTTATCTACAAAGGGCATTACAGGAGATACCCAATATGGGAATTTTTCGGGTACATACTACATTCTGGGAGGCCGATATTTCGTAATAAATAATAATAGAGGCGTAATGTGGTGTATTCCCGAGATTCCAGGCCAGTGGGTGACCCTAGTTGCAGCCTTTGTTGCTTTGTTAGGGCATTTTCTCGGTATTCACACAGGATATTCACGCATGATTAGTATTTTATTTAGAGACTTGCTTCATTATTAAAAAGCAAACAGAACTTCATTCAGCAATTTTTGATACGCAAAGAAATATCACGCCAGCAATCTCAAGTTTTAAGGGGCTTTCACACGCTAGCCCCATTGTAACCTAACTTATAAATTAAATTATTCTAGTGGAATGTAACAGAAACAACTGAAACCAAATTCACCGTTTGTGCAGTTACTTATATCTCAATAGTCGACGAAACATAAAGCTTGCCATGAAAATAAACTGCAGAAATTTTCCATCTCACAATTGAAGCAGATTCTACTGAGAAAAACTAGCAACAAACTCAACAGCTTCTCGTTTCATTACATTGATTCACTATTGAAACAATGTTAATATAAAATGGGAGAGACGAATTTACTTTGATTTTTACGGCGCTGTTAAATCTTTAAGTGCGCATTTTACGAGCAGGTGTAGAAAGTACTGAAGCTGGCAGTTTGTTAACTTAAACAAGATCACAATAATGCTACACCAAATCATTCAGTCATACTATTTTTGTTTATGTCTTAAAAGTTTTCTCGTACCGCAACCACTCTTTTTTTGTTATTTTATTTTCAAGAACCAATAGACATATATAGGTATAACTACGTAAAAAAGAATGATATTATGGTGATATTAGCAAAATTAGCGCAAATCGTACCCGCTACTTATAAGGAAGGAAAGATTATCGTGATAAAGTATTTTGTCTAACTTATTTTATTTTTAATTTTCATTTAACGTAGGTATATTTTGTACCTCCTACTATTGTTTTTTTTTTTAAGTATTGAAAAAAAAACTTTTTTGTCTAATTATGATCAAAATTATCATTTTCTTCAAGTTGTGGATACTATTTCAGACTGAATGGCGTTAATAAAACGTCATGTTGTCACCATGAGGGACTATAGAATGCGAGCGAGAAATCCATAGAAAATAAAAATAAAATTAGATATGGAATTTGTTTTTGTTGGTAAAAATAAAATTACTATGATTTTTTTGGTTTAACAAAATTATTTTCCATTAGCCAAAACAAATAAGGTACATTCGAACCCTTTCGAGCGAGGTTCGATAAGTAGGTTTGTAACATTCATTTGTACATTTAAATCGTACCTACTTAAAATATTATGGTTGTAGCTTGGAATAACTTAAAGTTTCTTAGGAGAGTTCTAAGTGCAAGCCATAAAGGTAGGGAAATAGGGTCATAAATTATGTGTGAGCCACTCTATCAATATTCCATCGGGATTCGTTTTACCTATAAGTTATACTCATAACCTACGTATTCAGTGGCTTAGAATTTTCCGATCATTTATATTCAGTACCTAGTATTTACCTCTGGTAAGAGTTTCTGTAGATTTCTAATTAAAATAAATCGATGCGTCGAGTTCTATACATTTACAGTTATAGCCCCTAATGATAACTGTGTTTAAATACGAGAAAAAATTTACTTTTTGAATCCTTAATTTAAATTCGCTATGAAATAAAAATTGGATTTCGCGATTGAAAATTCTTGATTTTTTTAGTTTTAATCAGAGAGGTAGCTAAGTAATCTATTTTTGTATCTTTTATGAGTTGAGTAGGTATAGATGACTCATAATATTTTATTATGACATCATTATAATATTCGATTCTACAAACATTCAAACCGACACGACGTAGCGAGTGATGCTGTGATACGAGTTTGTTTCTATGTAAAATACTCAATACATACCAATATCATAATATCAATATACTATAGACGACTCATTTTTCGAAGACATGAGTCCTAGTTATAAAGAGATAAGATGCTCGGCTTGGGATTGTACCTAGTAGGTATACCTATAAGAAAATTACGCGTCAGAAGTGATTTATTATGGGGAAAGCTGTCGCCGCAGGGAGGTTAGTCTGTGAGCTTTGTCTTTTCAGAGTTCTGTACCGTTTAGTGTAAAAATATTCACTTTGGTAATATATCTAATAAGTTTATGCTTTGTTGTCCGTTTGTCTGTCGGGTGTCTGTTATTTGTGTGTCATGGCCCTTTTTGTCAGAAACGTTTTGAAGTTGAAAATTATAATATTGAATATTAATATAAAAAACTGTTGTAAAATATTAAAATTTTAAAAGTATCTACTCCCAATTTTGATATCTTATCTTATTATATTTTATTATTATCTTGATTAAACTTTCGAGGACTTCTGGAAGACATCTCTTCCTTAATTAGAGATGAGTTGTGTACATGTGTCCTTTATAATATGTTTATGATTTAACTTAAGTTGTAGTGTAGGTACTTCCCGGTGACACAATCAAGAAAGGCACAAAGATGGCACAAATAAATAGAAAAGTTCCAAAACTAACTAATGATTTCAATATTACATTAGGCCGAAATTGGAGTCGTTTAATACTTGGCAAATTCTCATAAACTTAGTAACGAAAAATTTACGTTCAAAAAGTTTTTGACAATTTCGCCAAACTTTAAGATCTTTCGTAACTTATAATCAGAGATGATATAGAATAAATATGAATATTAGAGGAATTTATCATATTCTACAAGTCAAGCCCTTTCATAATTTGATATCCATTTTGAGGGAGTTGTAAAAAAATATGTAATTCTCGGCTAAAAAATATGTAATTTACGGCTTTCTCGGATCGATTTTCATCAAACAATCCCGACTAATTCACCTTTCAAACAAAAAAAACAAAGTCAAAATCGGTTCATCCCTTCGGCTCCATCGATGCCACAGGCAAGCAAACACACACACACACACACACACACACACACACACACACACACACACACACACACACACACACGCGCGTCAAACTTATAACACCCCGTCATTTTTGCGTCGGGAGTTAAAAAACTTAATTAGGCAGTGCCTGCAAAAGAAATACCAAAAAAAAAAACCTCCAACCAAGAAATGGACGTCGGAACACTCTGCGCGAGGCTGACTCGCACTTGGCCGGTTTTTTACTTTCTGTTTAATTCGGAATATTTTCAGACTTTGACACTAAAGTTGGTAATTGCCTATTTACTTTGGTTCGCTTTGTTGTTTAATCTTTCCGGTCGCGCGGTACTATACCCTTTTGAATTCTGTAGGCTTCAATAACTTTATCAACTTTTCATGGAGTAAATAAGTCGGGTGGCACAATCATAATAGATAATATAATTTTCATATTTGCGATGGTATTTCTATGAATTGTCTTTTCATAGAAAACTTTGCTATAAAAAAACGGGATAACGTAGAATTTTTTACAGTTCATTGAAATAAAATTGTTACGTGCGTGAGTCAGAGAGAAAGGTATTTCATAAATGAATTCACAGAACATACCTACTACAAAATGCAAAACATAAAGTCCAACCCTCGGTAATCCCTCATGTTTTCTTGAATATTTTACACATGGCTCGTGTTGATACGCCCAAAAGGTTATTCATATTTATATACCCATAGTACCTACTTAAATATTTGCAAAGGAATGTCTTTTCCATCGTAGGTACATTTTGATAGTTTTCACCCATAGACTGACTGATCACCTCTTGAAATATTTTTCGGAGAGTTTAAAAGATGGAAGAGTGGTTTTCTGGCAAAAAATGAGCAGGACCCAAAGGTCTACTTGATGAATATAAACAAAATTCAAGATGGCGGAATTTAATTTTCCATTCAAACTATGCCAGACTTTGATAGGTTTCCTTTTCAAAATTTGTTTTTATAGAAATATTCTCATGTTGACAAATGATTCAGTGAAAAAATATGGAGAGAGATGATGATTGGGGGGTTGGAAGATGGGTGAGGAGCATGGTTACGGTATTAAACATGGGTGGGGGAAATATATGGCGAATATTGAAGAGACTACAAGTTGGGAACTATGCAAGACGGTTACTTTTCAAAATTTCTGATGGTGCGGAGGAAAAATAAGGAGAGAGATGATGATTGAGTATTTCGGAGACAGGTGAAGAGCACGGCTAATGTATTGAAGACACGTGCTCAAACAAACATTAGGTACTCGAAACTTCTGTTTTCGTAAATTTTTATGGGTGTTTTGGAATAGAATTTAAAAATACATTAAATGAATCAAATATTTTATTCAAGATATAAACATTTATTACGTACATTTAAGAGCGCTAGGAAGATACAAATTAATGTAGGTATATATAACTTTTATATATACTTAATATCATTTTATACGTTTCAATATATAAAATGTATAAATTTTACGTAATATTATATAATATTTATACATGTAATTTACTTAATAAAATATATTGAAATTCACAGTGAGTTATTACATCAAAATACGCTAATTAGGTAGGTAAAAATAATTTATTAACTGTGGAAACTGCTTACGAATTGTATGTAGAACTAATTAAGGAAGATTTGTTTGAATTATTTTATATAAGCACGTTTCTTCAGTTTGTACGACTGTATTCTGTATACTTTATATGCGAAATTTTGATTATACTCCGATGTTTAGAGAATCTTATGTAATTCAAGTAGGAGTGTAACTAATAAATGTAAATATGAACAGATGTGTCATAAAAATATTGTTTATATTTCTGTAAAGTGTAATTATTTGTAATACTTACGACCTGTGCTTACGACTAGCTTACACAATTTGCATTAAATAAATTAGATGATGTAATAGAAATAACAGAAATATAGCTTCATATTTGTTAGTTTGCCTATTAGGTAACCATTTATGTGTAAAATTACGATATGCTAGATTTTTACTATACAATTAGCGCTTTGTTTCCCAATTTTACCTAATTAGTACTTATTAATCTAAGTTTTATCGAATAAGTATTAAAATATTATCTCATCTAGTTTGTAGTCGTACATAAAGCTTTGGCAACATTTATTTATATGTAAGTAATTATAGATAATATATTATGAACTGGTTATTTAATATGTTATAATGATGAATCAGTATAACTGAATTATTTCTTTAGTAGAAAAAATGCAGATGCGACTATTCCTAAAACAGTAGTAGGGAAAGATACAAAATTCTTAAAATTAAAATATTTATTTATGTTATTTCCTAATATTTTGTTTATTTCACCATAATACCAGGAAATAGTAATCAAGTATATTTACACTCAAGAGGTAAAATCGATTATTTTTAATCATACTTAATAAGCTTTAATATTTACAAAATATAACATTGAAATCTTACGATATCTATATTAATGTTCTATCTTACGAAATAGACATTATATATATATATAACGTCATGTAACACATAAACTGAACTTTATAAACAACTTCATCAAAAAAATTTTTTTTTTTTTTTTAAAAACAAAAATATTTTTGGTGACCCGAACGGCGCGCCGTAGGCAACGCAGCCAAAAGCGATGGTTGTCCAAGCTCCAATGGCTAAAATGTACCTATGACTGACGAGTAATGAATGATTAATGATCTTAATTAATAATTACGTATGAATGTAGCTATATACACAATTCAAGATCTTTCTTTCTTTTTTTTAGATTCTTTTTTCAGATCTGTCATCCCGTCTCATAGAGTCCACTAGTGGTGACCGGAGGAGTGCTAGTGAGTAGTGACCTAGGCTATTATAATTTTGGCTATTCAGCGGGTTAACGCAAAAAGCGTATACATTTTCTCGTTCGAGTGGTTTGAGTGATATTATTGGTATTATTATTACTTTACTTTTTTAGAATTTAGGTTTTTGTGAGTTAAAATTACATTTTATAAAGGAACAAACATATTGAGAATTTATTCAAATTTAAATTTTCCGACAACGAACAATATACTAACACCACTATCGCTATAAATTACACTGAAGCCCGTAATCGTAAATCAGAGTAGAATATTATAACTCAAGCGACTCTGAATACATAATATATCTATCTACGTTATGTTAAATTATTATTATTTACATCAAGCTTAAATTAACTTTGACACAGCGTTTAATATTTACAGCATTACTCTAATCATAACGTTTCAGAGTGCCATTGGGTGAAACAGGGTACTTTTCAGTTGTCGATATGAGATCATTGCAGTTTGAGGTAGAAACATCTGTAGCATTGTGGAACGTGAAGTAAGTGGCGATGCCTTTGTTATCGAACTTGAGCGTTCTTGGTTGACAGCAGTCGTTTATGGCGTAGGCTTCCTTTTGACAGCTGTCACTGTGTTTGTTTTCGAACGTTTGCACGCTGTCTTGGGAGTTGTGCTTGGAATTGTCGGACGTCGTCGTCGCTTGCGAGCTGGATGAAGAGTGCGACCTGTTCAGCGCGGTTTTGAGGTTGGGGTTGGAGAAGGCGGGAGAGGCGGGAGGGGCGTCCTCCTCGGGCAGAGTGCGCAGGCGCGAGAGCCTCCCCCGCTCCCCTCCTCACACCGGCGATTGGTCGCCGCTCGCGCTCCCGCTCGTTATATAATCCTGCGCATAGGACATGTAAATAAACATACGATTAGTTGGATGCACATATGCTTCGACCATTAAGCCGGGACGAGCCTTTAGTACTGAATATATTCTACCACTTTCTGCGGGAGGTGAGGTAATCACGTACAGCCTACGTACAGCACATATTTACTCACTTCCGCACACTCTTGTAAAAAATTTAATGTCTGTATGAACGCACACTAACTCAAAAGCTGTCACACTTACAAGCTGACACGTACGATTGTACATGTACTTCGGCAGAGGGGAATGCGTGCGCTTACCAAGTCCTGGCTAAGTGGTCGAAGCTCATATGCAATAACGTTTCAACCCCTTCGATCACAAACATTCAACCCACAAAACTTTGTCAAATTAAAAACATACCTACATAATGTAAAGGAATAGAGTTAACTTTTCAATTGATAAGTTGTGTGGGTTGACGATTTATTGCATAGGTATGTGCGTCCAGTTGTAAAACATCTTTGGTGATATGGAACATTTCGTACGGGTATCTTTTTTAATTTTTCAGTGTTTTTGCAGATATTTAATGAAAGGCTTTAGGGTCAGGCTTCTCCTGAAAGAGTACGTCTATCGCTTATTTTTTCTTTCTGATTTTTAACTAGCAATTCACATAAAAAAAATCATAAGGGAGGCCTTATACGATATAGTTTGCATGGTGCTTAGGGAGGCCACAAACGATCAAGTTTGCATGATGCTTAGGGTTTCGAAAAAAAGATCGATACCTGCTGTCTGACGCTTGAAATCTAGTGATGAGATAAAAAGCATCGAGTAATTGGGAAAGTATCGTAAGTATGTATAATGTTATCTCTCTTGATGGAGTGGTACAACTTTCGGGAGCTTACCTAGATATCGAACCAAAAGTATCGATACTACTCAGGTATCGATCCTTTCTTCGAATCCCTAAGCATCATGCAAACTTGACGGCAAACTTGATCGTATGTGGCTTCCCTTACGCCGGGCTTTCAATGTTTCCGGTATATTACAAACCCACACTTACAGCATGTAGATGTCTGCCATCGTAGTGAGGGGCAAGCGACATCCGTGGAACTAGCAGTGTCGTGGTAGTCGTCTCTGAGGCTGCAGACTCCCGTTTCGAAGGGTGGCTGTACAACCTACCACAAAGCTGTGCTTAGAAATACGATCCAACATCGCAAGCACAAATAGTGCAATAGGTCTCTTGTGAACGGTTTTGTCGATGAAAAAGCCGCGAAAAAGCATTATCGCACTGACTCGGGTGGCTGAGATCCTATTGGTAAACTGCCGTAAGTTTAGCCATGGTGATGGTCTGTGGAACGCGGGGCGACGGCGTTCCACAGACGATCACCAATGAGGTAGTCTGCCACTGTCCGCCGGCAGGGATTGACCTTAAGGCAAGTCTGTGAGTGATATTTTCCTAACGACTGCTGCACACGGTATTTTATTATTATTGAACAATCGCAAGATATATCATAGGAATCTACAAATTAAGAATGTTCTAGTGATGCAGAACTTTCAGATTAATGTTAATATATATTTTTCTATTGTCTATTTTCAATAATTTATGCGATTAAAAAATAATAAGTACTTACCATTCTTTATTTTATTTTAGCTTGTGATACTAATTACTAACATTTATTTCTAAGAGAATAAATGGATTCCATTTTATAAATATCATAGGTAGTTGATGTTAAGGTGGTAATTAGGTCGCATCGTGTATAGCCGACCGCATCACCCGCTCCGCATCCCACAGGCCATCAGGAGGGCCAAGCTTACGGCGGTTTACCTCTAGTGCAATTTTTTTCAAGTTAATGTTAACATCTATCAAGGTTTTTTTTAAATATATAGACTAGCGCTTGACTGCGATTTTATCTGATGGTAAGTGAAGATGCAGCCTAAGACTAAGATGGTACGCGCTTGCCTAGAAGATGCCTATTCACTCTTGATTTAAAGACCCACATTATAGTTAGTTGGAAAAACGGAGGCCGGAAGGGCCAATTTCAAACAATAAGTAATTGAGAAAAAGATTTGACGATATTGCGTAATTTAAGTTATAGGTATCTAACTACCTACCAAGCTTCAATATTTTATATGTAAAAAATAAGCAAAATAATTAAACTTTATAATGTTAAAGGCCCAAACACATTGCGGTGCCGTGATGTTTTGTATCTCAAGATTCTCAAGGCGCGACGATCAACGAACTGGAATGCTGTTTATGTCAATAATTAATTATTATTTTTTAGCGATTAATAATGGAAGGTCTCATATAATACATAAAAAGTATGTCCTTTGTTAGTTTTAAATTTGATAACCATTTGAAACAGTCAATCGAGGAGGTTAGGAACAAAAAGTGATAATTAATTCACTAAGTATTTTTCCATTATTTTTATCCTACATCTACATCTTGATTTCTATCTACCCTTGGTATTATTTCGTACCAAAACGTGCTAAAATGCTAGTAATTTTTTTTTACAATATCTTTGCTTATTGCTGTATCACTTTTGCTACAAACAGTGATAATTTTTAATATTTTCAACAAATTCTATCTTTTGATCCTACCTTCGGTTCAAAAAGTGTTTTTAAAAGTAAGTCTCATTTTCCTTTAAAAAAGTAAATATATAATTTATTTAAAAAAAAAGTCAAATGTGTACGAAGTCACATTTCACTATTTCATACTATATAGCTCCTGTACTTGGTGCACGTTTTGATATTTGAAAATGAGTTACGTTACGGACCAGCACGGCATGACAAGTAGGGTTAGTATAAGATTTAACTCGATTGACCGTATTCGTATTCGATGACATTAGCGTCAAAGTAAATTGAACCATAAATACATTGGTTTAGAATACAATTTTATGTATGCATTTTTACGTACGCAGATTTACATACGTTATCATATACGGATTATACGGATACGCTCCAAATTAAAATCGCTTGTACTGAATTTGTGAATTTAAGTCAATACAATTATGGTTTATTTTACTTTCACGCTAATGTCATCGAATACAAATACGATCAATCGAATTAAATCTTAAATAGTAGGTAACCCGACAGTGCGCACTTTTCATCGTTCGTTCATCATCGTGTTCGTTCACGTTACGATACAACACAACACAGTAGGTAATGTGTTTGGGTCTTAATAAAACAAGCTTACCTGAAATAAAGATCTGGCATGCAAATTCCCGTGACGAAAAGGAAGTGAGAGAGCATAGGCAGAAAAAAAGTCCGACATAAAGCAGATAAAACATTGATTTATTTGTAAAGTAATGTAAAACGTAACAAAGTAAAAAGGAATAAGTAGAAAATTTCCTCCAAATCCACATTATATTTATGTCCATCGTGTTTAATTCTCTTCTTAAATGCAATAAAGCCCGTTTCCGAAAGCACCGGTGAAGGTCGGATCGAGGTCCATGAATCTTCATACCGTGAGCCTAATGGAAAAAAATGGGTGATCAAATATGGATTTGGAACCGGGACCGCATAAATCTCGACAACAGCTGTTACATGTTAGTTTGAAATAAAGAATAATTTAACAGTAACGCAAGAGACTTGTACATAAGTAAAAACTTTTAAGCAGATGAAGATTTCACAGGCAGCATAACTTGCAAGACAAACAGTAGATGCAAGAACAACCAGAGTGTATGTGCTGTATGTGTACATTTCAGTAAGTATAGTTCTTTCAACTCACGAAGGCATGTGTCTCATGGTTGTGTGTGTGTCTCGTATCAGTGTAAGTGTGAGCGAGAGCTCCCACTTAGGCTCCTCACAGGCACGCACACTAACGCAATGTGCATGTACACGACGTAACCACAAATAAAACTCACGCACCCTCGTGAAATGCAAAAACTATAACTGTCAGCGGTACCTGGTGTGACGTTTAAATGCGTGAAGAGATGTCAGATAAATACCGATCGCTGTTGAATACTAATTATGTACCTAATTAGTATTTCTTTGTCGCAACTCGCACGCATTTTCAGAAAATGCCTTGCGTGGGTTACTTGCGACTCTTACACTTTCTGCGGTTTTTCTTATAGTAGTTAGTCCCCTTAGATCTTTAATATAATCGCCGCGAAACCATAACAGCAGAATGACTTTCTGCTTCATAGAACAGGCAGTTTCGCAAATGTTTCGCATGTATCTGAATTGCATTTTGCGCATTTTGTACGCTCTTTCATTCCACTGCTATGACTTTGAGGCGATATTCTTATAAGCTTAAAAGATTTTTTTTTATTCATGCATATAACCTTACAGAATAAATAAGACCAAGCGGTCATAATTTATTAATTTGTCAATTTCTTTTATATGGAATGAGACCATAATAATATGAAGCATTTATTACTATGTAGGTACCATGCATAATTACATAAGCATGTGGTCTCAACGTCAAACATTTATTTTATGCTTATTTTATATTGCTCAGATGATACCTGCAGGGCTATCGGCTAAAAATATATCAATCCTTAAAGGACAGCATCAATGTCAAAATATGGTTTTTAGCCAATGGGATTGGCCAAAAGCCATATTTTGACATTGATGCTGTCCTTTAAGGATTGATATATTTTTAGCCGATAGCCCTGCTGATAAACTCTGAGCGCGGAATGGAAGGAAAAACGATTATTAGCACTTACTATATTAATGAATGAATCTCGTGAATGGTCATGGTTAAGCTATACAGGATAAAACTACTCATGTACTTCATTGATGAATAAATAACAGTATCATGCAAAAACTTGACAATAAAATTTTCAAGTATGGCTCAAGGTATATTGCGGCAGAATTAAAGCAACACGGCGCGTTTTTGTCTCCACCGCAATGTACCTTGAACCTAAAGCTTCAAAATTTTAACTGAGAAGTGAGTGTTTAAAACGAGTAGGTAGGTATGTTAAATTAAAGTGACTTAATTAATTTGTGATGAGTCCACTCTTTTGGATGTAAATGAAGTGATTGTGTATAATAACAATACAATAAAATATTGAAAAGTTCTAGAATCAGTTTTGTGTTACACAAATATTGACGATGATAGCTTAGGTACATGCAGTTCGTCTTAAGCCCCTTGTATACGTTATCCCATCGTGCTCGGCAAATGCATGCAGGCGATACAAAGCTCTACATTTTTAGCGTGCACGTGTGTTAGCGGCTTGCATATTGCTGTCGGTTTTTTGGCACACATCAAAGGAACTAGACGTAATTTTTAAACAGTGGGGTTAGTATAAGATTTAATTCGATTGATCGTATTCGTATTTAGACAGCGTATATAACCTTAAATGCATAGATTTAAAGTTACAAATTCAGTACAACCGATTTTAATTAGGAGCGTATCTGTATATGTAAGCGTATAAGAATGCATACGCGAAATTGAGCACTAACTAAATTTCGTTATGGTTTAATTTACTTTGACGCTAATGTCATCGAATACGAATACGATCAATCGAGTTAAATCTTATACTAACCCTACAGGTGTTCATACTTTGACCGGCACTTACCGAACACGTTGGAAATAATTTGAACTGAAGGCTTTAAACAACATTCTGTCATGCTTATCGTTCTTACCGGATACTCTCAGTCCTGGATCTCGGAGACCAGTCCTTGGAATATGAAGCTCCTCTCCGCCTGCCGCCTCCTATAGTGCGGCCAGTTTTCCACCTCTCCACGTGATACCTTATGGCGTGACGTACTTCTGTGTTCATGAAGCAATAGAACAGAGCGACCGTGAAGCCCTGCGGGAAGAAATGGTTTTTATGCTATATGGACAATCTCGGAAATGGCGCAGGACCGACGGCTTTACAGCTCTCCGAGGCACGAGGGTGGCTCAGCATTAGGGTTGCCAGATTTTTTTTCAGCCTATAAGGGACAAATGGTTAAATGGGGGAAAAAAATACGGGATTTCAGTTTTTTTTTTCCGAAAATTTCCTAACAGAAAACCCAATACATTTTTGGTCCGACCCGGGAATCGAACCCAGGACCTCGTCATCTGTATTCGAGCTTGCTAACCACTGGACCAACGAGCATCGAGCATCGTAGTATAGACTATAGACGTACCTGCGTAGATAGCATTAGAGCGCGTATGTAGTCGAAGGCGTGCGCAAACCACGAGTCATCGTTGGGTCCACACAGCACCAGCAGATTTGTGATGCCCAGCAGTGGGATGAGGACTAGCAGCGCTTTCGTCGCTTTCCTATACTGTTCCGTTTCTAATGTGTTCGCTGACCGAAGTTTTGTTATGAGAACCTGGTAAAGAAAAAGTATTTTTTTTTTATTCGATGACAATTTTTTTTGATTCCTTGACTGCGATCTCACCTGATGGTAAGTGACGATGCAGTCTAGTATGGTAGTGGGCTAACTTGGAAGGGGTATAGCAGTGTAAATTCAACTCATATCCCTAATTGGTTTCTACACGTCATTGTGCCATGTCTTTGACGGTAAGGTGGTAACTAGCCACGGCTAAAGCCTCCCACCAGACAATCATATTCATAAGAGTTTCCGAGAATCAGACGTGTCACTAATGTTTATTTTAGAGAAAATTGCGTTAATTAATTACAATCGAAAATGTAAAATGTAAGAATAAGTAAAAACATACAATAAATCGGTCAAAAACAAATAAGTTATAAGCTGTTTCTCTGCGACTGTATCCGTCTCTTTCTAAATCGAAATTTTGTATGGTGAAAGTACGAAGCTATTGAACCGTGACGTCATGTTGCAATAGTGCTCTCTTTTTCTAACAGGAAACTTAAAAGCTCTATATTTTCGAGATAAGATAAGATATTAATAAAAGAAACATGATAGACATAAAAAAATTGTCAAATACCCAACTGACGCCATGGTTATTAATTATTACTTACCATAGAAATAAAATAAGTAAGTAAGTAATACTAAGTTGATGTTACTTACCCACATAATCTTTATAAGGAAAAACAGATTTAGGGCAAGTCCAATGAGAGCTGGCGCCTTGTGAATCCAATCTACTAGGTGCTCATGAATCCATTGACACATTTTAGCCTCTCCCGCTATCGCCAACTACAACAAGTATACAATAGTACGGTTACTACGAGCTTTTACTTCACGACAACGTTGGTAGATTATAACATCAAAGTAAAATGAAACATTACCAACCAAACAACTATTATTATGAGACAAAATCTAAACCGTCGTTTGCAAGCTATCAAGGTAGGTAGTAAAGTGGCGTCATCATCGAATAGATCTAAAAGTAAAATTAGACCTACAAATTGGCATGGCCGACAGTATTTATGCTAGACTCCATTAAAAATATTCCAACTCCTTTTTACTTTATTAGCTACTTAGTATTTTGGAATAGCTTTAAACCACCAATTTTTGATCGATAAATCGCTCAGTGCGCAGATAAACAGTCAACGTTCTTTTTAGTTAGGTACGTGACAGGAACTATACTATGATTGACAGTTTGAGCAAATCAACTTCTGCGATCAAGATAGCGTTGTCTTTGAGGTCCCTTGCTTTAAGTTGGTCAAACCGTCCCAACTGACTTGTAGATAGAAAACTGTCATCGAAGTTAAAAAAAAAACACTTCGCTCTTTTGTGAAATGTCCTGAAGAGTGACGCTGCGCTTAATCAAATTAATCAAAGTTTTCTCTTGAACTAAGAAATAATTCCACAAAAGCTTCTAGATAAGAAAGCAGATTCCGTTTTTTCCAATCTATTGCTGATTAGGAACTGCTAACTGAAGTGAATTTTTAATCCAAGTGAAGTCCAAACAAAAATTAGGTAAATTATTTCACTCCTCCTCTTTCTAACAAGCTTAATCTTAAGTTTAAAGATGTTAATTAATTTATATCAACTGCAAGTCTTATAAAATAATTTCACTAATTTGTATCTTAAGCCAATTTAAAGTTTTCTTACTAACTGAGTGTAAGACTAATTCAATTAAGTCCAGTCTTGATTTTGTTATAGATAGGGGCACTGAATAATTAGAATCTCCTAAAAAAACATTAAAAATAAAGTAATTTTATTACACGGCATCTTTTTTCTTATAACGCAATCGTTACTCCTGAGATTTCTAGAAGAAATCTCTTCCTTAGAAGTTAGAGATAAGATGTTCTTGTGCTGTATGCACGTTCTTTATATTTATAGTATGTTGTGGTACAAATAATAAATAAATCATTCACTACAACGTAATTTTTAACAGACTTCCAAAAGGTCATTCGGTGAGTTTCTTCAAATTTTTCTCAATGGAAATGTTGAATTATAGGTACTAGGTAGGTATGTAAATCTTTCAAAATTTATACATTTAAATCACCTTAAATCTGTGATTTAAATCAATTGCTGCTCGTTAGTCGTTCTAAAACTTAAAAAGGACTTGACCGATTTGAATATTTTACTTTTGCTTATTATTTTATTTTTGCCTTATTACAGGGATGGTAGGAAAATTAAAAAAAAAATTAAAAAAGAAAACCCAAAAGAACAGGTGAAAAATCAAAATTATTAATTTTGTATAATTACTATTAATGTTGCAGGAATCACCACTTCGGACTACTTTTAATAGATGGCAGTCACGAAGCCGCGAATAAAAGCTAGTAAAATATGAAATTGATACAGATTTAAGCTACCTGTAACTATCTGCTAACGCTATTATCGGCGCAAAATCTTTGCTAATGTTTTTAGCGCGCTAATCAGTTGCTCTGATGCATTAAACTTTGTTTCAACATGGGTATTCATCTATGTATTTATGTGAGTTTGTAGAATAAATCCAGAATGATAAAGTGGACCCGCTACGGGGAGCTTATTGCTTTCCACGTGGTATAATATTAGCTCTTGGAACGTGCCACCAATATAAATAAGACAGCGATGTTTAAACAATGAAAATACTGAAGCAAGGATGATATAATAAAGGAATTCTTTTTGCCAAGTCGACCATTATATATTCATAACTTTTTTCAATAAGAATCGTCAAAAGTTATTTATAAAGAATCTTAGAAAAATCTTTTTATTAAACCTTAATAAGAGATAGCTACTTGAAAGGCTGTTCGCAACGGTTTGTCAGGCTTAAAAGAAATGCCCATGAAAAATTTAGTTCTGCTCAACTTTCATATAAAAAGTTTTTATCACACTTCGAAGAGCTTTTACTTTTACTTTTTTTTAAAGTAACTTGATAATATTATAAAGGAAAAAACTTGAAGATAATTTTTTACGAGAGTTGACAGATTTTAAGAGGTATTTTTATCACTTTCCTTATCTTATTTAATATTTTTTTAAAACAGTAACAGACTAATTTCTTATACTTAGATTTTATGATTTATAGCTATGTAGGTTTTATAACGAAAGTTTTATAGGCGAATCTTTAAAATAAGATTTTATCATAGGGTTTTATATATTTTTTACTACCTACCTTTTTCTTTATTTTTAAGATTTTTTATTTATTTTAAAGATAAAGATAAATTTTTATTAATACATCAAACTTACCCCGTTAGGATCGGTTGTTGGTCCTACTGAGACAAAGCACCGGCAAATGACCCATATTGTAATAAATATGGCTGGAGCACCTAAAAGTTAAATACCATCCTAAGTAAGTGGTACAGTATCAGATATAGGTACAGTAAGTATCAGATAATAATATTATAAGATATTATCTTAAAGATGCGGTGGTAAGCGTAAGGTGGTAGCCACGAGGTTTTGGATTTGATTTTTAATAGTTATACCTAATTTTGGAAGTCTTTTTTTATTGAATCCAATTCCCAACCTATTGCAGGCTTACTACTGAAACCTCGTGCGAAACGCGACAGATTCTAGCGTATTGCTCGGAATAGGAGTGTAATAAGATGAGTGTAAGCTAGAAAATTGTTTAAAAATTAGACCTAACTTCGCGATTGTATTTTGTCGAACAAATTTCATTATTATTATTTTATGTTTATACTCAGTATCCTTTTTGGAAATAAGATGTAATTTTTGCCTGTTTTTTCCGAATAGTTAAAACTAGATCTACTGCTGTAGAAATCAAATGCGCATAGGGTTGCCAGGTCTTCAAACCGAAAAGTCGGACAGGCCAGCCAGTTTAGCCGGACATTTGGGTACAAAGGCCGGACACCCTTATTTTTCAGACCTAGCACAAAATAGCAATTTTTTTAGAAGCTCGTTTGCGCAAGCGTAGCGATACTCTTGTTTCCGCTCTTTGAGGCGAGCGGAGCGGAAACCAACACATGACAAATATGTAAAAAAAATGGTTAAACTTAAAAAGCTTAGCAAAAGTCGGATAGGCCGGACACCGTCTAATTTGGCCGGACACTCAACCAAAAAGCCTGACTGTGTCCGGCTTTATCCGGACGCCTGGCAACGCTAAATGCGCATCTGAAGATTTACTATTATATGCGCCCTTAATCCGCTTCGCTGGCCATATGCGGATTGGTAGACTATATCAACCGAAAGTCGGTCATTGCTGGACAGTGAGCTAGGGCTACAGAAGTCTTACTATAATATCATTGGAATCACATGGAAAAAAATAGACTCATTGTCAAATATATTATCATTAGAACAGGCACTTTTGCTTCTGTTTCGCTTTGCCTTAAAACGTATACAATGGTACCTACGGCCTACCTACTCAGCAGTTTTTCTTCGGAGATGTGCTAATGCCCCAAGGTATTAAAAGTTCATAATCCGCACAAGCTATTCTAAGCTCTTAAATACCAAGGATTTAGGATTTGAAGATTTGTTTCCACCAAATAAAGCAGACTTTTCCAATCCCTAGTGTTGAAATATTCAACTTTAATTTGAACCCATTGACTTTGCAAGCCAACAAGTACAAGCCTTATTGAAATTTCATTACTGCATAACCTTTGTCCTTGAAGTAAATTCACAAAATAATTTCGTTGAAGCAATACAAAAATGTTTTACTTTTCTTTTGAAATAGATATATGTATTATATCTAAATCATACCAAAAGTAAGATTGGTTTGAACGTAAGATGTTTGAAACTAATTTATTTTCAGCGATTCTTTAAAAAATATATAAAACTAGCTGTTGCGCGCGACTTCGTCCGCGTCAATTTCTGTTATTATGATCGCGATTAAGAAGTTTTTAAAAGAATATATTTTAAATATGGATAATTTTCCACGTTTTTGCAACATTTTTCACCGATGCTTCGCTACTATTCATCGCAGCGTGATGTTATATAGCCTAAAGCCATCCTCGATAAATGGGCTATCCAATACAAAAAGAATTTTTCAATTCGAACCAGTAGTTCCTGAGATTAGCGCGTTCAAAAAACAAACTCTTCAGCTTTATATATTAGTATAGATAAAAAGTGACTTTAGCCGTGAAAAGGAGACAAGTAAGTATAGATTTTACATGCATAATAATATATACAAAGTAATTAAAATAAACAATATTGAATACTAATTACTATCTACGTCAATGTACACAGCGACAACAACAATAACACAGCTTTAATATATTTTGAATTTGCCAGTGTTCGCTGAATTACAAAACCACTTATGACAAAATAATAACTTTATGCTCCCAAATATAATTTTGTATCGCATATTAATTATAAGTTTCAGTTAATAGGTTCGCAAAAACGAAAGCGCGTTGCGGTAAAAATTACATTGTAATTAATTACTCTGACGATATAAAGTTCCAATTTTATTGTTATAATTAAGTTATGATACA
This sequence comes from Hipparchia sbordonii, assembly GCA_038048805.1. NCBI lineage: Eukaryota > Metazoa > Arthropoda > Insecta > Lepidoptera > Nymphalidae > Hipparchia > Hipparchia sbordonii. The sequence continues at coordinate 6,383,027 of CM076113.1, forward strand.
ATTCCCAAGGAGCAAAGTTGAATTCTTATAACACCAGACCTCTTATAATCGTTCTAAAATAGCATTGAATATATCCTTAAACCCTATAACGGCTCATAATAAGAGAGTTTGATCATTCTTATAAGTTAGCAAGGTACACGTTAATACAGCCAAATAATATGACTACTATAAAACCTTGAAGTAAGATTACTCTTATAAATGTTCGTTTCATTGCTTATTAGCCATATAATATTTATGGCCACATAAAGGTTTTAACAAAGTCTTTTAATCTTATTAAAGTAATATCTAAAGTAGCTATGAAGATTTTACCCGTATAAAAGTCTTTTAAAAAGCGTCTATATAATAAATGAATACTTGTTGTTTACATAGCTTTTAAAAAACTCCAAGTAATCAGTAATCACTAATATAGTAATTATAAGAATATGATTCTTAAGATTATTATATTCATAAGTTTTATATAACCAAGTCAGCCATTTTGATAACATTAACTGGAATATTATCAAATAACAACGAAACTGTCGAAAGTGATAGCGGTTCCGTACAATTAAGTTCTTTAATGAAGATGACTAAACAGTCACATATATTTTCCGAAGAAGAATGTTTGGAATACAGCAGTGACACAGAAATGAATAATGATTGTATAAATTATGAGGAAAGGGATGCCATTTGTGATAATATAAAATGTAAAGTATTAAGAGTAGAATACCGTTCTGAAATATATTTCACAACTCTAATACACACTTTGTAAAAAATAAAACAAAATATCATAGAATCATGAGCTTTATTTATCATCAATCAATCAATTAATAATAAATTACAATCCTGAATATTATTAGCTGAAACTGTTGTACAAAAGTATAGTAAAAAAAATTACTTTCACTATGAAAGACTTGTTTAGATTCATTTACCTACATAATTCGTTTCATTCACAAAATATTAATTTAGTTTCATTTATTTCAGCTAATTTGGATGAGATGTATGTAATTTGTAGGAACATAATTAAATTAACGGTCTTATTAAGATAAATTTAGTAGGAACTTGTCATACTTATTATACTACCTAGTGGTTCGCCCTAATAAAAGTGGTGCTATGCCAAGGCCATCTTGAATAACGTAATGAGTTAAAGTCTTCTCTTTTAAGGAAGCGGTCTACGTCCATAAAGGCAACCATTTTATTGTATTCAGCGGTTCTACGGATAAAAAAAATTATTAGTAGGTAGGTACATTTGGGTATTACTTGATCACTAAGGAACCCCAATAATATGCCAATATGGCCAATATGGCAAACACATGGCATTGAATATGAGTTTTATAAAGGTGTTAGTTTTATAGAACCCTTGTATGTATTGTGTAAGTTACTTTTGCCCTTATAGTAGCGGTAACAAAGACAAGAAAAAATAATTAATTACTTTTTTCACACTTAAAAGCCTACTTTTGAGGGGGCGTTAAAAATACATCATAAAACATACCATACATTCTCATAAAAATTAATTTCCACACAATTTTCTACATTTAAATAGCACAAAAACAGGTTTTTAATGAACAAATCAAGTACTTACCTTGTTTACCAAAATGGTTGACCATATTTTTTAATAATGTTTATACTCTTATCACCGGCACGCTATCTGTCAAACATGAAAATAATACTTGCTGGAAAATCGCTACGTCGCGTCGCTTATAGGAATGATTGCCCTTATTAAAGGATTAGGTACAGCAATTATAAGGACATTGCCGTTGTAAGCGATTTTAATGTAGCAGATATTAGTTTAATAAACTTACTGCTAGCCGTATTAAAACATGTATAAGAAATTCTTAGCTTATAATAAAGTACTTATATGACACTTATATAGTTGTTAGCTTTATAAGTTGCGCCCAAACCCACACTTATTAACGATAATATGGCTCTTATAAGACATATATTTTTTGGCTTATTAGCCTTTATATGACAAATTTTGCTACTTGGGAATGATTTCAATTTTATTGCATACTAGCTTTAACCCGCGGCTTCGCTCACGTTAGGTTCGATTATTTTTAACCCCCTATTTAACCCTCTTGGGAATGAAATTTTCCAAAATCTTTTCTTAGCGGATGTCTACGTCCTAACAGCTACCTGTATACCTTTCAGCTCGATCGGTCCAGTGGTTAGACCTGTGCGTTGATAGATCAGTCAGTCAGTCAGTCAGTCAGTCAGTCAGTCAGTCACCTTTGCCTTTTATATATTTAGATTATAATTATAATTCTGTTTTCGAGGAATCCCTCCTCATTTCGCGGAGTAAGGATGTGTTCACATTAGCTTACCCCATCCGATAGTTCCATAGACTTTCAGTTTTATGTTCTCTGCGGTGAATGTTTCTACAACTAGCATGTATAAATAGAGACCTGAAAAGAAATAATATATGTAATATGTTTAAAAAATAAGGCATTAAAACTTTTCTACATTAATTTCAATCAAAATATGTTAATGAAATTCATTTAGATAGCCGAGAGGAAGTTACATATAGTCAGTCTATTAAAGTTGCTTAACATTATAAATGCGAAAATAGGTTGGTTTGTTGATTTGTCCTTCAATCACAAAAGAACAGATCAACGAATGGACGTGATTTTTCGCATGAGTATAGTTGAGGACTTAAAGAAAACGAATCAAGACAGAACTAAGAAAGACAAAGTCGCGGGCTTTAAGTCAGTAATTTAAGGCTTCTGACGGTAGATAATAATATATTATAAAGGGGCTGATCACTTCTATAAGTCTAACAGCACTAGCTATACCTACCTATACCATTAGTTTAAAGTTTCTTAATGTTATGTTATGGCTAGTATGTAGTCGTTATGGGAATATACATGGTGCTAGGTAGGTATGTGTTAAGACCAAATTGGGTCTATTTTCGCGAGTGTGGCACTGATAGATCGACATCTGATAAATTTATTATTTATCAATCCCGTAATCCATCATTGTTCGTTAGTTATTGTATTACTCGGGAGAGTGGTAGGTACTTATTTGTTTTTATTGAAGGTCTATAACCTAATTATATTGTTTTGTCAATTGGACTTTATGGTATAATGTCCAATTGACAAAACAATAGTTGTATGGGGCAATTACTATAAATACTTATTAGTATAAATGCGAAAGTGTGTTAGTTTGTCGGTTTCTTTATTGATTTACGATACGACGAAACAGTCGATCGACATGATTTTTTGGACACACACCAGGACCATAGAGTATGAACCTCAACTTAGCCATTCACACATATTTCACGTAAGTTTACGAAAAATAGTAGGAGTGAGTGGATATTGTTAAAATTGTAGTAATCTAATGGTTAAAATGCAGCAATAGTTAGGAAAATGAATTTATTCCTCGGGGGAATCACATAACTTTGACGTGAAGTTACTCGACTATTACCGTTAGCAAGGGTCGGAAGGCTAATATTTCTCGTTATATCAAAAATTTAAACCCCCGAAAGGATTCTTTACGGCTTTGCTCAAAATCATTTTCACGTTGAAAAGTAGACCGCGAGCTTCTCTCTAAATTATCTTTGAGGCGTTGAGTTATTACGAGTATCTATAGAGATTCATTAATACCTGCTGTATTTTCTAAAAATTATTTCATCAGAGTAATGTGCAATGAACTCTGATTGGCTGAATTTGAACGTTCTTGCTGCATCATTGCGATCGTTACACTAATGCCATCAATCTTAGAGAAAACTTGAATTGGTTAAACGATAGCATAATATATCAAAATAAACAAGAGAATTACAATCTGCTATAATGTCCAGGAATTGAGAATATGTATCATAAATATTAAAAATGTATTTGAAGGCGATTAGATACTTATTTCAGTTACGCTTCACAAGATTAAAATGCTTATTTTAAGGGAAAGCAAAATATTATTCAAGTTTTGTATTATTCGTGATTTAAAAAAAATTACTCAATGTTAAAAACACTATGATTTTTGAAAATTATTGCATCAGTGTAATGTGCAATGAACTCTGATTGGCTGAATTTGAACGTTCTTGCTGTATCAATACAATTTAACCAATAGCCAATCAGATTGCGATTGGTCACTGCGATCGTTACACTAATGCAATCAATGTTAGAGAATACTTGAATTGGTTAAACGATAGTATATATCAAAATAAACAAGAGAATTACAATCTGCTATAATGTCCAGGAATTGAGAATATCATAAATATTAAAAATGTCTTTGAAGGCGATTAGATACTTATTTCAGTGACGCTTCACAAGCTTAAAATGCTTATTTTAAGGGAAAGCAAAATATTATTCAAGTTTTGTATTATTAGTGACTAGCTTTTGCCCCCGCGACTTCGTCCGCGTGGAATTAGATTTTGGGGTGGAATTTTCAAAAACTGTGACACACGTACTTCTTTATTTTTAACTGAAAGCTCAAATACCAACTTTGATGGAAACAGCTTGAAAAATGACGGAGTTTCATATAAACTTCCATCCCCTATTTAAACCCCTTAGGGGTGAAATTTCCAATAATCCTTTCTTAGTGTGCCTACGTCATAAAAAGAACCAACTGTAAAAATTTCAAGTTTCTAACTTCAGTAGTTTAGGCTGTGCGTTGATATCTCAGTCAGTCAGTCAGTCAGGACTTTGAATTATATATATATAGATTTAAAAAAAATTACTCAATGTTAAAACACTGATTATTGAACAAGAACCAGTCGTATTTTTATTAACATTGATAACGTCACATCAAAATTTCATCAGAGTTTTGGTGTGAGTTGTGACGTTACCGCCTCTAGTTCATCTCAACTCTCTGATTTGAGGTATATTTTATATAAATATTCTGTTTTATTAATTACTGCCAGCTTCTCACGGCTCGAGGGGTGCTGAGAATTTATAGTCAAATCAGGCAAAGTGTGCGTAGGTAACGTAGATGTTCGTGACGCACATTTAATGAACATATGCGTAGAATATGTTTTAATACCTCTGGTAATGTCTGCCTTTTAATATAAAGTCATTAATATCAAATGAAATTTAGTGTACAAATTTACTTACCTAAGTTTTGTTTAAAATTTCTTCTCTTATCATGGGTTGCCTGGAAGAGGTTTGCTTCTTAGTAATGAGGAAGCCTATTGTACTCTGTTTTGTTTACTTTTGTTTTACGTACCTATGTTGTTTTTATTCTTTTTTGGTGTAAAATAAAGAATATTTCATTCATTCATTCATGTCTGATTTTTTCCATTTTGTCCACTATGAAAAAATTTTTCAAAAACAGTCGACACTATATCCATACACAAATAAACATAGGTGTATAAATATTTCCGTAGTATATCGTATACACATGCAAAAAATCACGTCAATCTGGTGCTCCGTTGATGTGTGATTGAGGGAAAAGTCAAAAATCCGATAAACTTTATAATATGCTTTACTTTAGATTTAAACACTTACTTAGTAGGGTTGCTTACCTTCAACTAACATCCAGAAGAAATTCGTTAGATAGAAATAGTGCATGCATATGACGAGTATCATGCACGATGTTTGCTCATGGTTGGCATCGTCCGACCAATTCTGAAAATAAAAGTTCAAAACTGTAACCCGACTACGGAAAAATGGATGTAACATCGGCCATATTGGTTTTGTTTGTATAAAGTAAGTCAACGGGCCATCGTAACGAATTGATTGACACCTCATTAATCAAAATCGACTTAGTAGTTTATTCGCTGCGGTGGAATATTTGTAAATAGTCAATTATACACATACATATATATAAGAATAAGAATAAGAATTTATTTATTGCACTTGCACATATATGTATGTGTATACATATATGTGCAAGTGTATATATGTGTATACATATCATAGCCTATTCCTTTCGGCTTTGCCTTAGTCGGCTTAAAAAATGACTGTTGAAACTTTAGATTTATTTTGGTATCTAACAGATTAGATAAAGGATTACTCAAACTCAAAATTTAATATTTTATGAATAGGGTTGCGACCTTAAGCCTATGAGATTAGAAATGAAAATGCCAGCACGAAAATTACTTAGTTGGCTCTCTTGCGATATCTACTGGGAAATCAAATTGAAGTGTCATCGAGAAATCTAGAATCCGCGCTAAATCCAATTTAAGTCCATAAAAAGTTGTAGTTTTTTTATGGCTTAGTGCCTAACTACGTGACGCATTTTAAAATGTTTCAGAGAGTAGAAGAAAAAATATAATGACATAAAATAAAACTAAGGGTTTATTTTATAATCGATATATATTTTTTCATTAATTCATTAATTTATTTGTGAAAAGAGTAGGTATAAAGATGGTAAGAAAAATTAATAAACTGTCTTGTATTATGCCACAGTGTGGCGTATGTGTCAATTGAACAATATGCACAATTTCGAATCGTTTTTTGCAAATGCCAATACGAAATACTAATTAGCGCACTAACACCCTAAGACTTATTTTAAAGTCCAGTCCATCTAACTTCATTTCGATTAATTATTATCCTTGTAAACTTTTAACTATAATAATAAAATTTATTGTGAATAAATAAATTGAAAATATCACTGATAATAACTAATTATAAATTAACAATCACTTGCGCAGCGGTGACGATGAAGTATTACATTTAATTTTAGAAGTAATTTACTATTATATATTTTTTTTAAAAGAGCAACTGCTGAGTTTCTTACCGGCTCTTCTCAGCAGAATCTGCATTCCGAACCGGTGGCAGATTTATGACGTGTCATAAGAGCTACAAGTTGGCCTACATGAAATAAATGGATTTTGAATTTGAAATATGTATTATTTATTTAAAGCTGACCCGAAGTCCATAGTATTATTATATGTCAATGGTTAGATTTAATTTCAGTGTACCTACTTATCCAATATAATAATTAAAAAAGAATTTAAAAAACTCATTCTTACGCTATCATTTTCCGAAGCTATTATAAGATCTATTATAATCCAAAAAATCAACAAAATAAAAACACCTACTTTCTCAACAGCCTATTTTTCTCAACAGTCAAGGGAAATCCACTTAGATACGTTTACTCGATCTTTTGTAGGAGATCTCAGATTACGTTAGAATTTCTCGCGTAAAACCATCAGTGGTCATATTGTTTCCGTACACGTAACGTATTACGTGTGTGTCGCATGTTATACGTGTTTTAGGTATACGTCGTAACTTAATATATAAGTTAATTCAAATTCAAAATTTATTTATTTCATGTAGGCTACCTTGTAGCACTTATGACATGTCATAAATCTACCACCGGTTCGGAATGCAGATTCTGCTGAGAAGAACCGGCAAGAAACTCAGCAGTTGCTCTTTTCAAAAAATAAAATAATTTTACAATAAGTAACCAAACTAAGCTATGTATACAGTGCTTCTACAGTGAAGCTTCAAAAATGCAATACATATAATCCAACACATGTCAACATGGGACTTGACAAAGCAGACCCATTCCCGTTGGTGGCACCCGTTCATGAGCACGACGCATGATCCAGCCGTTGCTTCGCTCAACCATATTTATGATCATTAGTTATCATCATTAGAACCCATCGCAGCCGCAGTCTCCTCTCGAAATTAGATGGGATAGGACATTCCGAACATAGCTTTCTCCATAATAAGCTAATTACTTACTTGTAATGCTAAATTTAACATCCAACTACAAGCCGACAATATGTACGTCGTCATTAGATTTGTGTGTATCGTGTTCCGAAGACATCTGAGGTCTCTGAAACAAAGGGATAAGATTATTAAAGAATGAATCATCGAAGTAAGATAGTCCTTGATTGCGATCTCACCTAATGGTAAGTGAAGATGCAACCTAAGATGGAAATAAATAAAGTGAACTTGAGGAGTATCTTAATTAATTTCCTTTTCATATTCTTCGTGCTTTCAGGAGTTTCAGGCTATCACAGGCTTAGCTTAGCTATCAGAATTTTTCAAGCTACATATTAAGATTGATCTAAGGACGTTATTACTAAATCATTTTATTAAATAGGATCAACCAAACATAATTTAGTCTTGTCTTAATTAATGTAATTGGAGTTATCCGTTCTAATTAATAAAAAAAAAATAGATCCTGTGTAATAACTATACTTAATTATAAAAATAACACTCCAAAGTTACCCTTCTAGCCTTTTTGAAAGGATAATTGTGAAATAACCCTTATTTTAGATAATTTTAGCTCTACAATCATCAAAGCTAAGTTATATCAAGTTAATTTCCATTAAGCCAAACTGGCTTTCAAAAGTTTCAAGAGATATGAGTAGCTGCAGCTTTGTTGAGAGTTTCGTCAAATTGTGATTAAAGTTTAATTGTTATTCTGCTTTCAAATTGGGAGACACTTGCTTTGTTGTAAACTGACAAACTGTCATATGAATGTCTCAAGTTGTCAGACATGCGGGATTTATTGGTCTGCGAGCTGCAAGATTTGTATTTGCATTTGCATGTAGGTATATTAAATCTATTAAAAACCTGTGTTTAGAGAAATGTGAGTAAAATTATAGATTTATTCAGTTATAAATAATATTACTAGTTGATGCCCGCTTCGCTCGCTCGGATTTAGTTTTTTAAAAATCCCGCGGGATCACATTGATTCCGGGATAGAAAGTAGCCTATGTCACTCTCCCGCTCCTCAACTATATCCATGCAAAAAATCATGTCGATCTGTTGCTTTTTTGCCGCGAGATTGAAGGACATACCAATAAACAAACACACTTTCGCATTTATAATATTAATAAGGATTGTACAATGTACATTTAATAGTATAAAGTATAATATCTCACGTATAAAGCTTGTACAATATATCACTGACAGAGAAAGAGCAAGTAGCAAGTTAATCTCTATGTATTAAATAAATGTTCTTTTAAAAATAACAAGATTTTTGAGATGTTTTTGGAATAAAATAAAGCATAAATATTTTTAAAGAAGCTCTTGCTGGAAGTATCTTCATGGGGAGTTTAAAAAATTTTTTTTTTTTTTTTAAAAAGAACATTAGCCAAGCTGAAGTTGACTAATATCCTCTTCTCCCCTCCAAATAAGCGGAAAGCTTGTGCTAGGAGTGGGTACGACAATAGTGCAACGGATGGGGTTCGAACCTGCGACCTTTCAGTTTTCAGTCCGCACCTTTAACCGTTGGGCTATTGAGGCTTCCGCGGGAATTGTTTGTTTTTCCGTAATAAAAAATAAGTAGCCTCCAATATTTCCATGCAAAAATTACGTCAATCCGTTTAGATGTTGTGGCAATCGGCATGATTCGGACAAGGCAATACACTGTCGTATTTTTATACTATTAGTAGGGAAACTAAAGTAGTACTAAACCGGCTTACCAAATATCGCATACATAAATTCTCAAAATTTCCCCTTAATAAAGATGGTATCTTGTGGTATCTTTTTCGTTAATGGATTCCGTTCACTTTTGTGTAGATATTGTATTTGGAACGTCCGCGTCCCTGGCAAGGCCACATGGACATTTCGTTTTTTCCTGCTTATGGTTGATGTTGTATTTGCGTGTTGTGTGTGATATTGAGTTTTGTTGTGATCACTATCATAACCATTTCAACTCGTAACCCACTCATAACCCACTAATTGGGAATGGGTCTTCTCCAAGAATGAAAAGGATATACAAACCATGCTGCCGATTCTGTAAAAACTGAATTTATCCCGTTCTTTTTAACACCCGATGCAAAAACTACAGGGTGTTTGACGTGTGTGTATCTATATTGTATCTATACACGGTGTTATTTTTAGTGGGAGCGAGAGCTTGCTCGCGTTGACCGCTCGCTCCCATCTAGGCTCCTGACAGGGACACACACTTACGCAATCTGCATGTACACGACGTTATCACAAGTAAAGCGCACGTAACTTCGTGAGTAAAGCGCTCGTAACTACCTGGTTGTTGATATTGTTTTTGCGTGTCAAGTCATGATAGTATCTTTATCGTGTAATTGTTTTGATGAAAGCCATAATATCCTATTTAATTGTGTCCTAAAATGGAGACACATCTTAACATAGCTGATGTAGTCGATAAAGCTACCTACTAAACTTTCCTCACGAGTTCTTAGAAGTTCCCAGTCTCGTGTTTGTACTTAATTCCCAGAGTCTAGCTTAATTTAAAAAAGATACGGGCCGTATGGACACAGTTGTCTCCTTTTTTGGAAGTCTGTTAAAAATCGTGCAAATTTTGTGAAACAAGTAGACTAACTTCTATAGCCTTTCCGGAATTTTATTATCTACCGTTAATATTACAGATAGGCTAAACGGAGAACAAAAACAGGCTAAGTGCGAGTCGGAGGGTTCCGTACCATCGTATAAAATGTAACACTATGTACTTTTTAATTCAAGCCTCAATAGCCCAACGGTTAAAGGTGCGGACTGAAAACTGAATGGTCGCAGGTTCGAATCCCACCCGTTGCACTATTGTCGTTCCCGCTCCTAGCACAAGCGAAAACGCTTATTTGGTGGGGGTAGGAGGATATTAGTCAATTTCAGCTTGGTTAATATTCTTTAAAAAAAAGATTATTAGCACCCTATATCCGGGACCCTAAAGTAGCTTGACTTTATTTTTATTTCTAACCAAAAAAAGAGATCTTGGAGTGAGTAGTTTTATATTAAATTAATTATGAATGAATACGTAAAAGAATTCCAGTCATTTCAACCACAGTCCACATATATCTGATTACACAACATTTTGAACATGCAATGTTAAATATTCACGCTGGTAAGTTATCTGCACGCTTGCTGCAAATGAAACTTTCATGTCAGAAATTTATTAATAATATATATGAAAACCACATATATGATTCAAGTGCGGGTGGGAAATTTTCGAGATAATTTTAATTTATTTGACTAGCTCAATTTGCGATGTAGTAGTGCTGGGTACTGGTCATATTACATGTGTTGTAGTTATGAAAAAGTGTATAACCGGTCAAGTGCGAGTCGGGCTCACATACGAAAGGTTCTCTACCAAAAAACGCCGAAAAAAACCCGTTTCTAGTAGGGGAGACCCCTTTAATTTTTATTTTTATTATTTGTTGTTATAGCGACAACAGAAATACACATTCTCTGAAAATTTCAACTGTCTACCTATTATGGATCATGAGCTACAGCCCGCTGACAGACAGACGGACCGACAGACAGCGGAGGCTTAGTAGAGAGTTCCCTTGGTTATCTTTTTGGTACTGAACCCCAAAAATCAGCTAAGGTATACCGGTGTATACCTCAGCTGCGTTTTTTAAGATTCACCAATAATTTCATTTTCATTAAGATGAATGTTTTGTCTTACAAAGATTATATTATCCTTACTAATATATAAATGCAAAATGTGTTTGTTTGTTGGTTTGTCCTTCAATAACGCTGCAAAAGAGCTACGGATCGACGCTACTTTTTGCATGGGTATAGTTGAGGACCTCTCTATAGGCTCCATAGGCTACTTTTTATTCTGGAAAATCAAAGGTGCGGGATTTTAAAAACTGACTCCACGCGGATGAAATCGCGGGCATCAGCTAGTATTATTATAAATATACATACTACGAAGCCATAGTGAGTAGGTATGCCAATCTCTTTAAACTTTTCGCGATCCGAGTTTATAAAGATCGGATGGCACTTAGGATTTTTTCAAACTGAAATGTTTGATGTTTACAGTATTGTCGAAAACATTCCCGTGATCATTTTTTTTTGCTTACGTGTATACTATTTCCCGACATGTTATATACATCATACTTTTAATTTTCCACTAGCTCCCCGGTATAAATACAGCCATAATAAGACGCTCGCTACTTTTGTGTTCGACTCCTATTGTTTGTTCTACAGAATACGGTCTTCGTCATTATTTGCCATAATGCAGTGTTTTCAAGCATAATATTATAGAGGCATCGAACTATGTTTAACGCTTAGAACAGAAGTTTCTAACAAACTTCCGCTCCAAATGTAGCCTCAAAAAAATCACTGAATGTGTGAGTGCCATATTTTCTGTACTGTACAATGTACATCTTGCTGGCGGTGGACGGGACCCATTTTTAACCGACGAAAAAAAGGAGTTCTCAATTCGTCGAATATATCGCACTAATATTATAAAGCCGTTATATTATATACTAATACTAGCTTTTGCCCCCGCGACTTCGTCCGCGTGGAATTAAGTATTGGGGTGGAATTTTCAAAAACTGTGACACACGTACTTCTTTATATTTAACTGAAGGCTCTAATACCAACTTTGATGGAAACAGCTTGAAAAATGACAGAGTTTCATTTAAACTTCCATCCCCTATTTAAACCCCTTAGGGGTGGAATTTCCAATAATCCTTTCTTAGTGTGCATCTACGTCATAAAATGAATCAACTGTAAAAATTTCAAGTTTCTAACTTCAGTAGTTTAGGCTGTGCGTTGATATCTCAGTCAGTCAGTCAGTCAGTCAGGACTTTGAATTTTATATATAATATAGATTATAAATTTGTTACTCCTTTACGCCACAACAAATGTACCGATTTGGCTGAGATTTGGAATGGAGTTAGCTCATACCCAGGATTAAAACATAGGCTACATTTGAAGACTCCTCGGGAAAAACAATGAATGTCAAAAGATGATTAAAAAGAGAAAAACAACTTTTTATAGTTTCAAAGTCTATATTTCTTTCATTTTATGCTCATTTTGTATAAATATTGAAATAACATATTACTATTTAAACATGTTCTTTGACTTTATCAAAAAATATAGTTTAGTTCTATATTTTAGTAACAGATAGCATTAAAGGCTCAGTTTCAAGAAAAAAATGACATTCATTGTTTTTCCCGAGGAGTCTTCATTTTATCCCGGAAAATGACAAAGTTCCCATGGGAATTGAAAAACTCGATCCACGCGGACGAAGTCGCGGACATCGTCTAGTAACTGATAATGATGAGTTAGAGTATAGAAAAACTGCTTTTAGTCAAAAACTGGGTCGGTTCAAGCTAGTATTTTTTTATATGTATGACCACGCATAAGTCATAACTTTTTAGAGTGCAAGTAAGAGGTAGAGGAGAGAGGTAGGTATGGGTTGGGTACTGCCATACCCCTTCCAAGTTACCCCGCTACCATTTTAGACTGCATCGTCACTTACAATTAGGTGAGATCGCAGTCAAGGGCTATCTTGTCATCGAATAAAAGATAAATAGGTATTATCCATGATATAGGTAGTAGGACTATGAAGTCGGATTTACATCTTAGAGGTTGTGTGTGTTTGCAAGAAGCGTATACAAAATAAATAAGCAACTACTGAAGGAAGTCAGGAAATACTTAAATATTCTACTTGAGAGTTACTTGCTACTTGGAAAGTTGCAACTTGATTATTTTCTCCTTTAAATACACAAGAATTTATTCTGTAGGGATTGATTATTTTCTCCTTTAAATACACAGGAATTTGTTATAAAGGGGAAAAAGTCATTAAATAAACAGAACATAGCCTTTGAACCTGTCTCGGATAGCAAACGCTAGGCTTTGTGTATAAAGGCTAGATTAGACATGCGGCAACCGCGCGGTTCAACCGTGGAAGAATCGGCGCGGCTGTGGTTACTTTAGTTAAATTTTTTAACCCCTATTTTCCCTCCTTAGGGGTTGAATTTTCAAAAATCCTTTCGTAGTGGATGTCTATACGTCATAAAAGTTGCCAAATTTCAGCCCCATCCGTGCAGTGGTGTGAGCTGTGCGTTGATAGATCAGTCAGTCAGTTAGTCTGTCACCTTTTCCTTTTATATATTTAGAAGAAGAAGATTTCGATGAATCTCTTTTTTTCTGGTAGGTTGGTATACCTTACATTTGTTTTTGCCGCTCGCTTGCAGCGCAGACCGATTTTCTCTCACTTTTCGCTTTAAGCGTTGAACTAAAAACCCTGACATAAGCCTCACATGGACGTTTATTCCAGTAAATGTATAAAAACTGGATAGGGTTGCTATTTTAGTTAAAATAACGTTGTAATAATGCAAAGAGCGGTACAGCCTGCAGGTATGTGGCGAGAGAAATGTTCCACTATATCTGCAAGCTTTTCAAACTAAATTGTATATAAGTTTAAAATGAAATCCCGACTAAGTCTCTAGGAGCCTTATTACAACAAAAGAACTGTTATTTTTTCTTCTTGTCTTGAATATTTAAAAGGACAAGAATAAACGTAAAAATTCTTTTTACAAAACCGACTTCAAACGCTACTATAAAGTACCTATATGTATATCAATTGTGCCTATAAAGTTTGCAGATTTCCCTCGATTTTGTCAAGATCTCATCATCAAATCCTTACCTGAAGACAATGGGACCACCTGGGAAGTACTTTATTCCCTTTCAAACAAAAAAGAATTTTCCAAATCGGTCCAGGCGTCTTTGAGTAATCGGGGAACACACATGAAGAATAAAAAATAGATTTCGACGAATTAAAAACTCCTCCTTTTTTGGAAGTCGGTTAAAAAGGGGACTGACTGACTGATGTATCAACGCACAGCTCAAACCACTACACGGATCGGGCTGGGCATACAGATAACTATTATGACGTAGGCATCCGCTAAGACAGGATTTTTAAAAATTCAACCCCTAAAGGGGTAAAATAGGGGTTTGAAAAATCGAACTTTACGTGAGCGAAGCTGCGGAAAAAACTAGTTTTCTATGTAAATAATCACTAGAAAGGCAATTTGGAGTATTTTGATTTTACATATACCTATACCTACTCGTACTTGAATAAAAAATTATTCTATTCTATATTCTATTCTACTCGTATCAAGATCTGACCAGTGTTTGTGAAGACAGAGAGACAAACACGCCAACTTTGACATTCAGTAGTAGGTATCGTATCTAATAGTAAGTATAGATTTATAATTCGACGGCCCAACCGACTAAAGACGTAATCGAAAAAAGTTAATTTTACAGGAGAGCCAAAAAACCGCAATAATTATCTATCTTCTTTGCTAATTACACCTGATTAATGTATATATGTAATTGTTGTTGTATGTATAATATACAAAATAAATCTCTCCTGTAAAATTGACTTTTTTCGATTACGCCTTTATTCGTTTGGGACGACGAATTATTCTGATTCTATCAAATTACTGACTAACATCTCCAGGCACTTACTTGAAGTAAAGGAAAACGAACACAGCCAGCGACAGCACGGCCAGACTGAGCGTGTAGCCGGCGAGGTATATAACGCTGGTCACATCAGTGGGGGAGATGTTGGCTATCCTCTCGGTGCAGTTCGCGTAGTCCGAGTAGTTGTGCCAAGTGCCGTCCGAGCAGTACCTCGAAGCGTTTTCTGTTACGAGGAAAATACACTTTTATAACCATTTATGTTTCTGGCAGGCGGGTCACCGGGTTAGTATAAGATTTAACACGATTGTTCGTATTCGTATACTATGACATTTTTTTTTTTGCTAACAAGATAGTCCTTGACTGCGACCTCACCTGATGGTAAGTGACGATGCAATCTAAGATGGTAGCGCTGACTTGGAAGTGGCAGTGTATATTCAACACATACCTATCCCTAATCGGTTTCTACATGCCATCGAGCCGGTACGCTAAATCGCTTGGCGGCACGTCTTTGACAGTAGGGTGGTAATTAGGACCAGAGACAATTTAGAAATTATAAATTTCCAGATTGCCCCCGCCGGCAATCGAACCCGAGACCTCCCAGTTATAAAACCACAGCGCTCACCACTGCGCCACGGAGTTCGTCGAAGTGACATTAGCGTCAAAGTAAAATATACGATAGATAATAGTATACGAATACGATCAATCGTGTTAAAACTTATACTATAGTCTGATTTTTAATTGCGTGGAATTCTGACGTATCTTAATGTTACCAGAGATTTAAAAAATCCCACAAAAAAGATATCAAATTTAAACTTAGAAAAATAAATATCAATTGCCGCACATAGATATTTATGACAAATGCCTGACAGATAGTTTGGGGTAAAATCGAACTACAGGTGGTAATACTGTTTTTCATACAAATAACTCGCTCGATTTATAAAATGACAACTGTCAGAATTCCACCGAATTAAAAATCAGACTATAACCCCACTGATGTTAAGTGATACCAACCGTTCCGTTTTCCCAACTAACTATAAAGTGGGTGTCTTTAAATCAAGAGAGTTTTTTTCTGATAATTAAAACTTGATCTACTGCTATAAAAATGAAATATGCATCTGAAGATTTACCATTACACGCGCTCATATGTTTAGTAAACTCTGTAATCGTAAAACAGTAAATACGTTAAGTATATCGTACCGAACATTTATTTGCATAAACAACGATTTCAATATGCTCGGTATTGATACTTTGATTATAGTTTATAGTACATAAACAGCTGTTATTGCGTATTCAAACGTATTTAGCTCCTGTTGGGATTTGTTCAGCTAATCGAAAGTTCAGTTGAATCGTGAAATACGCAGATACGTTTTAGAATTTGTAATTTTTGATGATAAATAAATAAGCAGTGTTTAAGCAATTAGATACAAGTGTAAATTGAGAATTTAAAACACCCCCGACATTGAAATTAAAAAAATGGCATGTAATTAAACAAGCTTCTATTTAATACCATTATTGGCCTCTAAATTACTAAGTCAGCCACAACCAATGAGCCTCTAAAAAATACTATTTTAGCCACTATATATTTTGAATATAAGCTTCTAATTTTATAACTCGGCACCTTTAAAATTTAGTGAAGCATCAATAATTATAACACATCCTATATTGTTCGATCATCAAAATGTACCTAATATTAGCATAAAAAAAAATTCAACTCTTTTTTAAGTTTTAGGTAGGTTTACGATCCCAAAAGAACCTAAGTGCCCTGAATATTTTGTTGTTGCTGATGATGATGATGTATCAATTAAAAAAATGCGTCAAACTTTGAAATTCTTTTTCTGGTTTTGTGGTTTCAATTACCGGATTTTCCTCTTACACCAATAACTGAAGCCAAGTGTCTTTTACATCACTCACGAAGTTAGAGAGGAGAGTAGGTGTGTGTTAAAAGGATAAATCCTTTTGAGTGAGTATACAGACACTAAACGTAGTATTACTTACGACGTACAAGTATAAAGGCTGAATAGTGATAGTGTAAGTGCTGCCTGAAAAAATACATGAAAAAAGTGTCTCTACTATTATGAGACATTAATGCCCGCTTTTACCAACGTTCCCTAACTTTTACGGGCCTACCTTACCTTTTTTTTTAAATATATAGACTAGCGCTTGGCTGCAATCACACCTGATGGTAAGTGAGGATGCGGCCTAAGATGGAACGCGCTTGCCTAGAAGATGCCTATTCACTTTTGATTTGAAGGTACCCAAATAACTATAGTTAGAGGGAAAAACGGAAGCCGAAAGGGCATTCCAAATCCTAGCGGTGCGTATCAGGAACGAAGAAGCAAAGCGCTTAGTGCGCGTTCTTGGGATTTCAACTATTTAGGGGTGCAGATCTTTTCTGTGCCTTGCGTTTCGATGGTAGAATGGTGACGGGGGAACCAAGTTGAAAAGTTCCTGAGCACACTCCTAAGCTATGTTTTTACCTAAGCTATGTTTTTTTTTAATTCGAAATAGGCTTACGCTTGACGAGAATCAATACTGGATAGCACTGATTAGGACTAGGTTGGAGCGCACTTGCCTAGAAGCTTAGAAGATGCCTATTCACTCTTGCCTTGAAGGTACTCAAATTATAGGTGGCAGGAAACACGGATACTGGAAGGGCGTTCCACACCTTTAGCGATTCTTATCAGAAACGTTGAATTTTACGAACCTTTAGGGCACACCTACAGGTTGAAAATGACATTGTATAAGAAACAACTATTTTTAAAGGCTTCCTAAGTAAAGAGACTCCTCATGTTTCAAGTGTGCTTGGTTAAAAATGAAAATGGACATAAGATTCGTCATTGGAAAATGTTCCTAGTTTAGTAGAGCGTCGATAATCCAGATCGTCGATAATCCAGATTCAATGCCGGTGAAAAATAAGTTCTGTAAATACTTTAACATTCTTTTATTAAACTACTTTATAAGTTCATATTACTTAATGGTTTTATTTATCTTCTCCATTTATTTAATTCACCATTTTTAAGTACAGACTGCATCGTCACTTATCATCAGTTGAGATCGCAGTCAAGGATCATTGAGTCATTGAATAAAAAAAAGAAAAAAAAAGTGGATTTTAACGGTTTTAGCAACCTTTCTTTATGTTATGAACTCAAACGTCCAGTTTCTTTCGGTTCTTTTCGAAAATCCGAACATGTTAATAAAGTTCTGACAGGATCTGATCACAATTAATCCGGTTTATCGATGCTCTATTGATTAAATGTAATACAAGCAAATAATAATAATTAAAATGCACTGAACTGCTCATAAAAGAAATACCACGTTTGTCTTCTATAAGTACGACATCACTGATACGTCATGTTCTTTTGTATTGAAAATACGTTTTGTAAACAAAAGAGATACCGCATACTTACGCGTGTCATCGTACTGAACGCCGTGAAACTCACTGAAGCACTTCTGTACGGCCAGCGTGTTCCAGGGCGTGGGGTCCCAGCACAACAGCCCATCGAAGTACGCCTCGCAAAAATTCCCCACCAAGTTCAAATTCTTCGCCAGGCATAGCTCCTCGCTAGCGTTGTCGCCCACAGCCTCTGTGCCCTCCAAAGTGTGTAGGTCCTCCAGTTTGCCGGATTCAAAGTGTCCTCGACTAGAAATGTGTTTGGCTTCCTCTTTGGTAATGTCACTATCACTTATCCGCACGTTTACGTACTTATGTCTGTTGGGATACTAGTTCTTCCATCGCGGGAGAGGTAGCTCGAGTGTGCAACGCACTTCGGCTGGAGCGTTACGGATTCTGCGGAGCGCTTTGGCGTCAGTTCCAATGTTACCATGATAAGATTGTTTGCGCGCGGCTTGTATTCTAACTTATCAAGTGATAAGACACCCAGAGTAAACATCGGTAGTCTATAAGAGTATTTATGGATCGTGTAAGGAATTCTACTTTTTTCTCCAAATGCCTCCCGACTTGTTTGTTTAACCTGCAACAAAAAGTATGGGTTTTATTTTTATTTATTTTATTCGTTGGCAAGATAGTCCTTGACTGCGATCTCACCTAATGGTTAGTGACGATGCAGTCTAAGATGGTAGCGGGCTAAGTTGAAACGGGTTTGGCAGTGTAGATTCAATCTATACCCCCTAATCGGTAAATCTACACGCCATCGTGCCGGAACGCTAAACGCTTGGCGGCACGTCTTTGGCAGTAGGGTGGTAACTAGTCACGGCTTAAGCCTCCCATGAGACCAGACCAGAGACAATTTAGAACTTATAAATTCCCAAATTGCCCCCGCCGGGAATCGAACCCGAGACCTCTCAGTTATAAGACCACAGCGCTCACCACTGCGCCTGGGAGATCATCGGCAGTTGAAATAGAGTGACATTTTATAACTTTTGATTGGGCAATAACGCAATCTATGTTTTATTTTGTTGTCAAGGCAATTAGAGCCAAATTCCCCGTACAATTCATTTTTTTTTAAATAAAATATTAGCTAAGCTGATTTTGACTAATAGCCTCATATCTTGTTGTTGATTGAGGCTTGATTTATTTATGACGTGAAAAAAAAAGAGTTAAAGAAATATTATCCTTTGTCCAAGCCTTTATTTTCTTTTTGGCAGATCACGCCTATAAATTACCGTTTTTTTGTTTTCGGAATAATGACTAAAATAATGTCGTACTTTATTGACGTTTAGTGAAGTGCCCTGTGCATAACAAATAACCACAGACTAAAACACAGTTCTTGAAAGACGATAAATCATTCACAATTATGATAAAAATAATTTGACTTTGTGTAAGTATTGTTTCTGTAAATTTAATAAAAAAAAAGGAAATAAAAATAGTAACTATGACTCCAATATTGAATATTTGCAAGGAATTAAGGGCGCCTTCAATTTATGCGTTTCTTGACGGCCTGCTGCGGTGCCGAAGCGGTGCGTTAGTCGTACTGCACACGGACGTTCGTTTTTTTTCATACAAAGCGCTTTTATTATTATTATTATTATTTAACAAACTAGCTACGTAATTGGTTATACAAACGAAACAAGTAAAATTATTAAATACTAGCGGCTCGTCCTGGCTTCGCACGGCTGGACATTTATTTTTTAAACATTTTGGCATAAGCGTACAGTAAATGCAGGACAATTGACATCAACGCATAATTTTTAAAAACATTTCACTGAGCAATTTTATTAAACTCGTAATATGTTTCGAATGGAATGTCCGATTTTAATAAACTAAAAAGTAATTTACAGGTATTTAAACTGCCTTGCTTGAGAAATCATTTATTTAGGTAAGGATTAAGGCAAAGGTATAAATAGCTTGATCTGATTTATATACACTATACAATTTAAACTAATATCGGAGTTACCAGAAAATGAATATTTCCGCGTGATAAAATAATAAAATGGTGCCAGCCGGTGCGGCGGGGCAAGGTGGCAGGTATCGGCGCGGAAGATTCCTGTGGTTCCTGTGGTGATCTTATTAACAATCGTTTCCTATAAGAAGCTCTGTGCGATCAGCCCCGTAAAAACATATATTTAATATTTCAACCCAGACGAAGTCGGGGCAGGTCGCTAGTTAAACATATTTTGAAAGAAAACCTTAATTATTATTATCCTTATATATTATTATCGATAAAGAACCCAAATCAACTTATTATTTTTTTCTGTTTGTCTGTTACCGCAAACATATGTCAAATTAATTTATCTAAGTAATTAAAATTATATAATATAATATAATTACGTTAAATCAAAATTAAAAAATATTTCATTAAATCGATTGAAAGTTCTTCTTAAATAAAATCGATTATTACTTCAAATCGAATCGGTAACGTGTGAAGGCGTCACTAAAGTCATAATTTCTTGATCTGCCAAAAAGAAAATAAAGAATTGGACAATCTATAAGTGTCGATAATAAACAATTTTTACTCAAATGAAGATAAAGCTGAGAAAAACAGATAAGTTACGTTTATCATTTCAGGGATCCGAAAGAAAAAGTTAAAGTTATTACACATCTACTTTGCATTCAGCTGTCCTCAAGATATTATGTATATTAATTATAACACTTTTTATAAAATAGTTCATCAATATATGAAACATGCTATGATTAAAAAAAAATTAAAAATACGTCTGTCCAGCCAAAAAACGAACTAAAAAGTTAAATACCACAGTTATTATTATATCTTTTAAATACCACAGTTATTATCTTTGGAATTTTATTTATATTTTTAAATGATATTTTTTGTGAATCACTGGATATTGAACAATAGTGTTTTTTATTTTTGGAATCTACTCATCAACAAAAAAATGTTAGAATTATTTTGCTGTAATCCGCCAACAGAAAAAATCTGTATGGTCAAACATGCATTTATAAGCCAAACACCGCTTACCTCCCCAACCAAGCAATAAAGCAAAGTTCCCAAGCAAGCAATGCCACCACCACTCACATGCACCACCACACAAGACTTTAATACTACAGCATCCTCAGGAGATATCGACTTTACAATGGACAATAGACAATACAGCATGTAAAGTCGATATCTCCTGAGGATGCTCCGGTGTCGGGGCGAAACGTGCGTCGAGAGTAGTATTAAAGTCTTGTGTGGTGGTGCATGTGAGTGGTGGTGGCATTGCTTGCTTGTGAACTTTGCTTTATTGCTTGGTTGGGGAGGTAAGCGGTGCTTAGCTTATAACTGCATGTTTGATCATACAGATTTTTTCTGTTGGCGGATTACAGCAAAATAATTCTAACATTTTTTTGTTAATCATGAAATTCCGCAAAGTAACGCCTGACTCTATCCAATATCTACTCATCATTTTCTAGATGATGCTTATTTACTTAATCTTATTTTCGAATTTTTTTGTCGACTTTAGTCTTTAATGCGGGACCATGGTCACCCGATCAATTTTTTTTTAAATTTTACTAGCCCATGTCACTCGGAATAAGCTAAGGATTCTAACGATACCTCACTCATCAAAATCGGTTCAGGCATATAGAAGTTATGGTGGAATATACAAACTCATATACATACATACATATATGAACCCTGAAAACAATATGCTCCTTTTTCAGGCAGTCATATAAAAAATCCTCACATCGCCGATGACGTCATTACAGCGACAATATTGAGGGGCGTGAATGGTCCACTCTGGTTCATGCCACCCATATGATTTAAATTGGATTTTTCTCGGAACTTTATTCGCGTAGATTTGGACATACCGT
This sequence comes from Hipparchia sbordonii, assembly GCA_038048805.1. NCBI lineage: Eukaryota > Metazoa > Arthropoda > Insecta > Lepidoptera > Nymphalidae > Hipparchia > Hipparchia sbordonii. Next base: position 6,405,239 of record CM076113.1, read on the forward strand.
AGCATATGGGTTGTTGCGAAAAACCTTATAATACGCATACTTCAATTCATTATTATTTATTATTATTATTTATAAATAATATTAGCCAAGCTGAACTTGACTAATGTTCTCCTCTCCCCTCCAAATCCAAATAAATGAAAACTTGTTTTCGGAGTGGGTACAACAATAGTGCAACGGGTGGGCATCGAACCTGCAACCCTTAATATTTCAGTCCGCACCTGTAACCGTTGGGCTATTGAGACACACACATAGAGTTACATAGAGTTGCTCGTATGTAATGGGTAGAGGTATGTTGTAGGTAGTATGTGAATATGTATGTTTCAGTTTTTGACATATACAGGCTTATTTTGACAATAAACAGGCTTATTTCGCTATCCCTAAGTAATGTTTAACCACGAATAAAAACGTTCTGATAGGTTGCCAATACAAAAACTGTCAAAATGTCAAATTTATCTGGTGGTTAAAGTTTACTTGGCTAATTAACAGGTTCCCTGTCCAGACAACAGACACAATAGTTAAATAATAACCATGGTCACATGTGATTCATGGGACAGGGAAAGGGTAGACCCGACTAGGCGACTAATAAAAAAAATGTGAACATCTGGTTTATTGCTCTTGTAGGTATGGTAGGTATTTTTAGAAATAGTTCATTTGCTCTGATTTATTTTGCTTATTTTTTGATTGAAATCCACAAAAAAAAAAATGTTGCGTATATCCAAGGTATTTCCCCATTAATTACCTACAATACAAAACCTTTTTCAGTTAGTTTTCCATTTAACACAATCTTTTGTACACAATGAGGTCAATGAACCGCAACGAAATTGACAATAAAACAAAAGCAAACATGGCATTTACTCGTATTTCTATTTACAGTGTGTAACCGACTTTATTCGGCGCGTTAATAGGTCTATTGACTTTCCTTAACCTAAAAAAAGTCGTGATAGCGTTTCATAGTACACATTTGAGTACTTACGACGCATAAATTACACCTGCCATAGCCATATTACATACGTGTCGTATCTATTCTATTTCCATGATCGCTAACGCCGCTGTAGAGTAGGGGTTCCCAGTTTTTTTTATCACGCTTTCTTACTGAAAGGGGGACGTGTAATAAAAAAAGACGTGTGGCACTCGGGGACTGCTGCGGTAAAGCTATTACATAGCATTTTTTATCAACGCCATCTAGCGGCTCACCGTAGAGGAGTCCCGTGTCAAGTTATTTTCTTTACGGAATTTCTGGATTCGGTCTCCACGCTGGCCCGCGATAGAAGCTATGCAATAGCTTAAAAGCTTTGGTTATGTCGACTTGGCTACCAATTGTATATATACACAAATGAATACATATACTATATCATAGCTCTATCTTAATCTTAAACCAAAAATAAGCCCAATGAAAGCATTACAACGGTAAGTAACAAGTGAATCAACATAGGCGAGGGAAACAGGAATTCAACGTCCTCAATTAAGATAATGACTGCAGCACTTAATTGCATTATTCAGCGGACAATGCGGGAATGGGTGGATGAAAACAAAACAATCTTCATTCAGCTTCGGGCGCTCTCTCGCTTGAATTTAATCTAGATTTGTGAAATATTTACTCCCGCTCTCTCGTAAAAGTCGTGCCGACTTTTCGCCTACATTTGTGTTTATTACTTGTATTTTCTCTGTAAAATTACAGGGTGTATTATATTATTTAGGTATGTGAGGCTACGTATACATATAACTATACAATATGTAACAAAACCCTGTCGTTCCTGTGTGCTACGAAATGTGCTCATGAAACTGAACAACTTTACCCAAGAAACATAAGTCGAAATATGAAAAAAAAAAATGTGGATCTTCCATACAAAATTGACGATCCGTTGATTGATTTACTATGTATGTATGATTTAGTATTACAAGGGACAAGAAAAAATGGTTTTTGGTGACGTACGCCCGCCCGCTCTTGCAGGCGGAAGCGATACCTTAAAACGCTCTCGTAAGTAGTGAGGCGAAGAACTGTCATGAAGGATATAAAGAATAGTAACAATATGCAAGCGCCGGCGAATACGAATTGAGAGCCACTTTAATTGACGACGAAAATTGGAGACGAGATCGAATTTGCGCAGGCCGTAAGTATACAAATTCTGAAGTCGTTCGGGTTTGTCAAGTAGATCTTCGGTTACCAATTATTTACGTTAAGCTACAACAAATCTGTGGGGTGACTAGTAGGTATAATACATTAAACCTGTACTGTACTTTCAACCTAATCCGTGTCCATAAATCGATCGGCTGCGGTCAGTGTAAAGGTAAGCTGTTCACGATTTACACGCTCCAGAGAATCCTTTGATCTTTACTCCAGACATTTATCTAGGTATAACTAATGAATAGTTACTGCGAGGTAGGAACACACCTAGGGTAAGAACATGCCATGATGCCTCACTGCGATACCTCGATGTCACCTCTATGTAAAACAAATGTATGCAAACAGACGAGCACGAACATGTCGAAGATATCTCGCTGTACCGCGATGTGTCGCAGTGAGATATCCTTCGACATGTTCGCGTTTATCTGTTTGCATACATTTGTTTTACATGGAGGTGACATCGAGGTAGCGAGCTTAACCGCGACCGCGAGGTATCGCAGTGAGGCATCTTTGGCATGTTTTTACCCTTACGCTCCAGATTTCAAAAATAATTCTCAAATACTTTGTAAGCGCGTGTATAGATTTCTTAGTAATCCCGTGAAATCTCTTTATAAAAAGTACTTTCTTTCCGCTTATTTGGTGGGGCGATGAAAATATGAGTTAAATTCAGCTTGGCTAATTTTAATATTCTTTAACATAAAAATTCTTTTCAAAAAACCGACTTCAAACGCCACTACAAAGTATAAAAATAATTTTATTTTGTACACGTTTGTTGAAGTCGGGCGGGCTTAACTAGAAGCGATGAAATCGATTTGCGATGCTTACCTTATGGGGACATATTATAAGAGACACGTTAATTGAAATCGGGCGAGCATCGCGTATCGGTTTCATCGTTTCTATTTAAGCCGCCCGACTTCAACAAACGTGTACAAAATAAAATTATTTTTATACTTTGTAGTGGCGTTTGAAGTCGGTTTTTTGAAAAGAATTTTTATTTTAAGCTTTTTAGTGTAGCTTGTTCCTGCTCTCTTTCTCCCCTTCCTCCAACGCTATGGCACTAATGTAGTTCTATACTTGGTACCTACAGTACTTATTAACAATACACAAACAGTTCCTAAATCCTCACAGTTTAGGTAGGCAGTACCCCTGCAGCATCAGTATTGAAGAGCTAGGACCTTGAGTTCCACGATGTAGAATATGCTTGATACTAACAATATCAATTCGCAACCAAAAGTTCCTAAATCCTCATAGGTTAAGTGGGCAGTACCCTGCAGCATCAGGATTCAGGAGCTAGAACCTAGACCTCGATGATAGTAGTATATGCTTATTACATACAATAACAATTCATGATTAGCAATAGGGATTTACCCTATAATTTAAGTGGGCAGTACCCTACAGCATCAGGATTGAGGAGTAGGACCTGGAGATCTATGATCTAGTATATGCTTAGGCTAAGCATACCAATTCGTAAACGACGGTTCCTAAGGTCCCATAATTTAGGAGGGAAATACCCCTGCAGCATCAGGCTTGAGGAGTTGAAGGTAAAGATTTTTATGGGACCATTTCGCGAGCTTACTCTGTCGATTAAAAAAAAAATCTCGTGAATCGGTTCAGAAACCTCGGAGTAATCGGCGGGCATACATAGAAAAAAAAAAAAAAAAAAAAAAAAAAAAAAGATACCGGCCGAATTGATAACCTCCTCCTTTTTGGAAGTCGGTTAAAAATACGTCGTTATGGTCTGAAAATAGCCCAAAACTAACTCGGCCGCTTATTCTTTTTATAATCACCATCTTCTTATGATATCACTCAGAATAATATTAATAGAAATATTGAACCTTTTACTAAGAATCAGCTGACTGAAAAAAGATATTTCTATAAACTAGAAAATAGATATGTGTATCTATGTTCATACAAACGCTATTGAGAAAACAGCATTGAAATTCGTATAGAAGTTAAGAAGAATGCAACCTATAGGCAAACACATCACTTACTTAGATCGCAGTATCTTGTCATCGAATAAAAAAAAAACATGGACGATACCTATATTTAGAAAAAATAAATTAATTTCTGATGAAAGCTTATAATAGGTGTATTAGTCTACTAATTACGAGTAAAATTGATATAGTTTCAACCTAAATACATAATTTATGAAATAAAGTATTTATCTTTAAATTTATACTACAATTATGATGAAATGATTAATCCTTTATTACATACTTAAAATTAATAAGCCCATTATTTATATGGATGATGTTATTTTAATGAATTGCCTCTACATTTTCCAATATAATATGTCGGAATTAATCTGTAAATATTTTGCTCGATAATGACCGCAGTGTTTAACATCCTCTGTGTATTAATTTGATATTTAAAGCTGATAGTAGATATTCATCGGAAATAGTGAAACAATTCTATTTTATGCCATTCACTGATAATATCTTATAATCCTGGCTCATTGATTTCTGGCTGATAAGAACCGCTAAGGTGTGGAACATTCTTCCAGCATTCATGTTTCCTGCCACTTATAATTTGAGTACCTTCAAGGCAAGAGTGAATAGGAGGATATCAGTCAAGTTCAGGTTGGCTAATATTCTTTTTAAATAAATAAAAAATTAGACTTTAGAAATCTTTTTTTTATTTTATTCCATGACAAGATAGCCCTTGACTGCGATCTCACCTGATGGTAAGTGACGACGCAGTCTAAGATGGCAGTGGGCTAACCTGGAAGGGGAATAGCAGTGTAAATTCAACCCATACCCCAATCGGTTTCTACACGCCATCATGCCGGAACACTAAATCGCTTGGCGGCAGGTCTTTGGCGGTAGGGTGGTAACTAGCCACGGCCAAAGCCTCCCAACAGACCAGAGATAATTCAGATAAATTGCCGAATTGCCCCCGCCGGGAATCGAACCCGAGACCTCCCAATTATAAGACCACAGCGCTCAATACTGCGCCAGGGAGGTCGTCGTCTATACCTACGTACTTCTTTAATCTAATCTCTGAACGGGATGCGAGAACGGGTTGGTTCAAAGATTCATGTTCCCTCGGGACATGACTAAGTCTGATATACATTTCCCCTTGGTATTGTATTGTCCAAATGTATTGGACATAGCAGGTACCAGGATTTAAAGGGATGACAGCTGCAGTTGGACAACTCTTAAAATATATTCTAATAAAAGTTCTGCTTTTCTATCCACAAGAGATATTACGTTGCAAAAGCAATACTTTGAATTCTATGCTTGAATTGTAAACTTATTCCCTTTAGCATATTGCAGCAACTGAGTCAGCAGAAAAAAAGCGAGTGAACAGTACAGGATTTAAGCTGGAGGGTTAGTGTAAGTTTAATTCGATTGATCGTATTCGAGTTCAATGACATTAGCGTCAAAGTAAATTGAACCATAACGAGATTGAATTAGAGCTCAATTTCGTGTATTGCATTCATTCTTATACGTATACGCTAAATTAAAATCGGTTGAACTACATTTGTGACTTTAAATCAATGTTGATAAAGTTCATTTTACTTTTGAAAGAAAGAAAGAAAAAGCATTTATTTAAGAAATTGTGCCACATATCACGATACACTGAGGTACATTATCCCGACACTTCCACTCAGGCATTTTGCCAAAAACCGCAGCAATAGCAATAGAAGCGCCGGGCTAACATATTTCATGTGTGGCACAACCCGAAAAAAGGTCCGAGGTTTGCTGAGGCAAAAAGCTGCATATCTTTAACAAAAGTATACAGCGCTGATTTTCAGCCAGGACCTAAATTAGGGTGACGCCACGGAAATAGTAAAACAATAAAAAAATATATAATAAAATTAAAACAATCAGCTAAAAACTAACTAATTATACTAGATTCAATTATAGACTTAATAAATTAAATTAATATCACTACCAGACTACATAAAATAAGGAAAAATTAAAACTTTGATGCTAATTAATGTCATCGAATACGGATACGATCAATCGAATTAAATCTTATACTAACCCTATTGTAGTTTCCTACGTTTTGTCGAAAAAGCTGTACGTTTTGTTGAAAAATTTTCTACTTTCCTCTTTTAAGCTTGGATATTTTTGCCCAAAGAATTATTTGTTCGAGTAAAAGTCCGATAAAAGCGGATTTATTACTAAAACTAGGCAGGGAAAACATTTTCTGAATCTATAGGTATACCTAAATAAAATTGAAGTTCGAAATAACTGCTTCTGATTATTACGCTTTAATGATTATTATATTTTAGTTTTTTTTTTTAATTTGTGTGTCCGTCTGTGTAGACGGGTAAAGCTTCGGAACGGCTAAACCGTTTTGGAGCACATCGAAACAGTATATTTAAGGGTTTCTGCGTAAAATATAGAAACTAGATTAAAGTCAATGCGGTCTACACTCTTCGACAAAACTTTAGGCAAATAATACCTCACATATAGAGTATAGTATAGGTTCTTTATCCCGATAAAAGAAATCTTAGAAATAAAAGATTTCCCTAAATAACCTCAAATAAATCCGCTCAAATGACGTCACGGCCATCTTGTAAGGCAATAAAAATGTCTATGCTTATTGTATTATGTATAGGGAACATATTCATAATGTTTTCCTGACTGAATTTCCGTACATTAGTCAGTTATGAAGGAGATATTATAACTACTTCCCTAACTCTTACAGTTCCAAGTAGAATTTAATAATAATAAATTAGTTGCCGCATAAATGGCTTTTAGGTGCTCTCCGAGGCACGGACGAACTTATTTAAAATAGGTTTTATTTTGCCGAACAGTGCAAGTTTACGATCTTCGGGAATGGAACTTGGCATTGTTTATATAGAATGTGGCAATTTTATAGAGCACACAAAATGAAAGACTTGGACTCCAGTGGACTTATATTGGGTACTTTTACAGTTTTGATAAAAGGTAAATTGGAAGATGTTTAATACATGCGGGGCAGACGATTGCTCTGGTCCGAGCGATAAAATAAACTACTTATTATTAAATACTCGTACTAGGAAGTTGACCAGCTTGGGTGGCTGATATTCTCTTGGGTAGAATGAATGGCAAAAGAATTGTCCCAAACGATAATTCTTAAAACTACGTTCTTAATTTAAATAACGTCGAACACAGGGAAATATAATAGCGCAGCCAGGCCCTCTCGACGAAACTGCCAGCCGTAAAACCTCCGTGGGCGACAGACTCCATAGTTACAACGCCAATACTTTGTAGGTAAGTACCTACTTAGCCAATTCTGAAATTGAATTTACACGGTACCTATTTTCAGTGAAAATAATGATTTTTACAAGTGCATAGGATTCAAAAACAGCATTCTCGTGGGAAAACCGCTCATCGTTATAGTATAAATCTTTATTGTAAAAACAACACGACATATTTTTCGTATGACCATTCGATTTAGTCGTAAAACATATTGCGAAATGATGTACGCCCTAAAAGAGTTTTTATTATTAAAAAAACCATATTTTATTTGACTTTTTTCATAATGTTATCGTGATAGGAATGAAACCGCCATTTCGTACGTCAATCAATTTGTGTTGTTCTTGGGAGTGTCACTGAAGACATAACAATAATCAAAATTCAATATGGCGACCACCAGACGCAAAAAATGAAAGTCGTCGAACTATGTTAAATGGGGTATCATTGAACAAGTATTTGAAAATCATTGTTAGGTTACCTTGATCATTTTTCATTTTGAATGACCATTTACGATCTATGTCAATTTAAAGTTGTTTTTTTTTTCAGTTGATTTCCTCTAAAACAGTCGGGGTTTTTAATCTCTTTTAATTGCTTGTTGGTAAATGATTTAGTATTATAGTACAGCGTTTACGTTTACACGTTGGACATTAGGTAGTCACCGAAGGCCGAATGCATTGAGTCAATGTGCACTGGAGATATAGGAAACCACGAGTGCCAAATAATATTCGTTCTCAGTATTCAGCACACGTATTTTTTGTTTGCCGATGGGGTGAATTAATGTTATGGCCTTCGATTGTATTTAGCATTTTTATTATTATTTGCTCTTTCTTGGCTCCCTCCCATTGTTTGACTTTCAGACTTCATAAGACATCTCTTTGCGTACAAACAAGTTGTTTACGTGATATTTTATCGTTTTATTACTTTCAAAGAATCTCTATCTAGCAATAAAATATGGTAAAGTAAGCTTAAAACTTTACTAAGTATACCTAGTCTCAGTAATGTTAGCATTTATTTATAATCTGGTGTTAAAATAAAATATAACGTTAGTTATGCCAACCTGGATATAACATATCGAACTTGTCTAAAGACGATAGCTATAGTGTGTCGATTGCAATCACATTTGATTGGCTGAATATGGTTTTCTTACTGCATCAATGTATTCGAGTGAATACCTCACAGTGGCTCACAAAACTAAATTATGAACACACGCATACTCGCACACGCACACGCACACGCACACTTTTCTTTCGCTACGTTGCATCTCTGCATGAAATAGTGGGTAAATGTGTAAAGTGGGAAAGTTCGCAGCGATTTTGAATAGGGTAGTTAGGACTTAAATGCAGCAGGAATATTTTAGGTACCTATCTATGTCAGTGTGTGTAGAGCTGTGTAGAGTAAAATAATTAGGTAAGTACTTATATAATTCATTCGTATACTTACTTTATGTTGTTAAAAATGTAAAAATCCCTAAAGGTGGAAAATTAGGACATCAGTCCTTGACTTTATTTTTTGTCTATATTTTTGTCACTTCACTAATAATTTACCGAAAAAAAAAATAGTTTCGTTATCCGGATAATCTATAAATCACCAATGAGTGTCAAGGATTTATTTTTCGATGATTTACAACACACAGTTAGTTATATTCTATAACATTAAATCATTACGTGAGTAATGTTATAAAATAAAAAATTGCCAAGTAAATGTAATACTTATTAACTTATCGATATTACAAAATATTTTACCCCTATAGAGATTTGGTAATTCTAAAATCTATAAAATTTTGTAATATGGGTAGTCTTTAATTAAGGGCCTTTAAAATATTTCAGATTAATAAGAAAGGATCTTCGATATTTTGGCAATAAAGGCGGTTGCTGAGTTTCATTTGTTACTGAAGAAACATTCTCATGTTTGAGATGGGATTCTTCGTGTTGAGAGGTCGACACACGTAAAGTCTTCATACAAAAACGTGACTTCTTTGGGACGGAGATACTTAGAAGTTAGAGACTACTTATATGTTGAGTGAGTCTAATTAAAGTACAAACAGATGTTGTTTAGATGAGTTTTGCAAATATCATTAGCGAGTTTTTTGAATATATCGGCGGAAATACTCAAGTTTTATTAAAGAATGTTATTAATGTTGTCCTGAGGAAGTGGAGTTTCAAAATACATTACATATTTAAGGCGGTGTTCAATATGTTACCTTAGGGATTTGCGAGATTGGCGCATCGTCAATAATACCTAAGAATCAAATATTGGCGTTATTTTGCGGAATTCCATGAAAATACAAATAAAAGAAAAAGTAATATTTTGACGCTAAATCTTCAAAAATTTTCAAATTTTATCCTTAGTGTTTATATACACGTGCTTGGTGCACGTGCTGCTAATTAGGCGGTATAACTTTTAGGTGTCAATTTTGATAGAAAGTTACACAACTCTAGCTGGTTCAAACAAAAATAAAATTTTTTGGTGGTAAAATTAACGTTAAAGGTTACGACACCTTACCCTAACCGCTTGACAACCTACGCAAGATTTATGGCTTCGTTAGAAATCCCCTATAAAATATTCCCTTTACAATAGATAACGATGGTCATAACTACGTCGCAATGTGACGTCATAATGGCCGATGTCCATCATATTGAGGGCACTCGCCAGGGGAAACGAGATGATTACAAGGGACGAGAGTGACGACATACATCTACTTGAAACACGCAATATAACTTACTGTACCTACCTTCTTGTACTTACGTACGTAATTACGCCTGAAGGGCCTTATACATACCGGCTCAATGTGTACAAGGCCAAGAATTTTCAATGCAAAATCATTCACCACGCATCGCTTTGGGTTAATGTGTACTACAGTCATGACTTAGACATCCTTGTATTTCTAGCATTCAGTATTTATACGCCGAGTATGCAATGGAGGAAGCTTTGCTGGCAGTACTCGTACCTACCCGTAGGAGAACCAGAGTAAAATCACAGCTTTACGGATTGCGAGGTTGAATTTTTTCCGGGTTGTGCCACACGACTTAGTTGTTTCGGCGCTTCTTCTATCGCGGGCCAGCGTGGAGACCGAATCCAGAAATTCCGTAACGAATATAACCTGACACGGGACTCCTCTACGGTGAGCCGCTAGATGTCGCATTTTTTATCAACGCCATCTAGCGGCTCACCGCTAGATGGCGTTGATACAATATGCTATGCAATAGCTGTACCGCGGCAGTTCCCGAGTGCCACACGTCTTTTTTTTATTTTTTTCTTTCATTTGAAGATGCTAAAGAGTCGTCCAGTTTTGGAACTTAAAACAATTTTTGACGGTATGAAGATAATCTTCTGTAGTAGGTAGATGGTATTCTACAGTATTTTCTTTGCGTAATGCAAAGAACAGTTATCGGAATTCCATTTACCCTCACTTTGCATAAACTGCAATTACATATCGTTAAACTAAGTGTTATTGCGGAGTTCTCCTCGTCGCCTAAGAGAGCACTTGGCCACTAGTTACACATAGTACGGCAGATTTGAAATAAACTCAAAAATCGAAGATTGTATCGGAAAGCGAACCCTATCTACAGATTTTTCATTGGAACATGGTGCGGGTAACAATACTTTGCAGTATTGGTCCGGAGTTAGGAAGTCGGCGCGGTAAACCCCGTGCCTCGGAGAATACCTACGTAAAGTTGATCTATTTTCGGTCGTGTCGAATTTCCGTCCCATCGGACTACGAGAGTGAGGAAATAGAAAGTACACCTATATTGTGCGCAAAAACTTGTACACTATAATATCTCCCGCGCAGATGGCTAATCTTTGTGAAGATTGGCCACCGTGCCCGGATTCGGTCGGGAGGACACTATTATTAATATAAAATAACAAACAATTTCTTCCTTATTAAAATAGAACATCTTTTCTCGAGGTAGGTATTTTATTGTAATAGAAAAATAATCCCGCCGGATCATGAAGGAACTTAAGTTAAAAAAAGATACATATTTAACTTGTAAGATAAATAACAATAAAAGTATCTATACTTTTACTTACCTACTTAATATTTTGTTCACGAAGCAGCACGGCCTAAGCTTTATTTGAGTTTCTCTGAAACTATCCTCTAATTTTCTACTATACGAAGCGTGTAGTAGCTAATGTCTTCACATTTCAGTTAATTGTAGAGATTGTAAGAGATTTTTTTTTAAATTGAGAGTAGCTCGGTCTTTGAGGTAATCGGAATTAATATTATAAATTGCTCACATTCAGTTCGTCTTCATCATAAAAATATATTATTATTTGTACGTACACCGTCTTTCAAAACAAAGTTTAAACGACTAAAACCTTCATTAGCTAAAAAGTTTGTGAATAGCAAAGGTTACATAGGAGTTGTACCTAATATAAAGTTATTTTTTCAGCCACACCACGTTCTCATTGTGGGTATGTTGTGCAAGTATAAATTTCGTCATATTAATGTTTATTTAAAACAACCTACACGAGCAGGCAAACTACAACTTTTAGTATGCATCCATTATGAGAAAAGTTTTGGCTTGCTCGTGGAAAACGGTACAAAACAAGGCATACGGCAGCCATACTCAAAAATAAGTGTAAATACTAAATTAAAAATTTTTAAACTAGGTACTCAATAATTTAACTACTAACAGATTAAACGGATCAACTATAGCTGGACAAATCGTCAACTGTAGCTTTGAATTTAAATAAAATCAAACTGAATACAAATCAGGGCTGATTTGAATCCTTTTGAAGCAGAAAATTAAGTAACGGGTGGGGATCAAACCTGCAACCTTTAAGTTTTCAGTCCACGCGTGTAACCGTTGGGCTATTGAGGCTTTGTTATTATTTACTATCGTAACAGTACGTAGTACAGCCATCTGTTGTTTATACCCTCAATTAATCTAAGTTATTCTAACCTCCCGCAATATTATTTCGATGTTTAACAATACAAACTTCCTAGTTTAAATATTGCCAAAATCAGTACAATGAACTTACTGATAAATAAAATCATTGTAGGTATAAATCTTTAACAAATCCGTGCCTGAAAAGTGACTGCTTTGATTAACTAATCCAACCTCAAAAGCGTAGTATTGTAGCTTGTATGAAAATATAGTGAACTGTGGCGTCATAAACATGTTTTGACGCATTTTTTTTTTAGATTAATCAAAAATCTAAAATAGTTATCCGACTTAAAACTTACTGCGAACGTGTATTTTACTAACTTTGGAAGACTCTATTTAGTAATCGGAGAGATTTTTTTTAAGTTATTGCATAGCTTCTATCGCGGGCCTTGAGCGTGGAGACCGAATCCAGAAATTTTAACGAAAATAACCTGACACGGGACTCCTCTCATCGCTAGAGGGCGCGTTGATAAAAAATGCTATGCAATAGCTTTACCGCGGCAGTCCCTGAGTGCCACACGTCTTTTTTGATTTAAGTGTGTTCAACTTTCCAGTTTATGTTAAACAGCTATTTGTATTGTAGTATGTAGTTAAAGTTCAGTTTAACTATTGTATCGCTCACGGTACTTTATAAACATTACTGATCGTATATATTCATGTTTATTATATTATGTGACACTTGGAAGTTGCCACAAATCAGGTTAACGATCTATAACTTCGTAACAGTATTATGAGGTAGTAAAATAGAAAATTTTTATAGCACCTTTTATTTATAGTTAAAATAAATCATGAAATTATAGCAAATAATTTTCTTAGTATTTATGTTAATGACAATAATAATACCTAAAAGTTATTACACGTTTCTTATAGTAGAAAAATTGATATAGTTTCAGAGAAACTCAAAAAAGCTTAGGCCGTGCTGTTTTGTGAACAAAATATTCGTGTTACATTAATTTATTGACTGATTTCTTTGAGGTTTGTTATATCCTCAAAGACCGAGATTTTCAACCGTTACATAAAATCAAATCGAAAATTTATAGAATCCCTAAACAGAAATCATCAAACTTCAATTCCGCAAAAAATATTATTATTTCTCTCTCAACTTTCTCTTCTATTTCAACAAATTCGGGATTCGGACTCGAGTTTAGTCTTAGCATGAGTAGGGTTTAACAGGGCACAGAATGCCAGAAAAAATCCCCGCCATTGATAAAATAAAACGTACCTACTCGAAACCTCGAGTGAAACGCTAGTCGCTACAGAATACAGATGCTAGTGTGTATAGTGTAGTAAGCGCCAAATAAAAACATCATGTATTCTAATAACTCGTACGATATTAATTTTTTAAGCTATTGCATAGCTTTAATCGCGGGCCTTGAGCGTGGAGACCGCATCCAGAAATTCCGTAACGAAAATAACGTAACGTGTCAGGACACGGGACTCCTCTCACCGCTAGATGGCGTTGATAAAAAATGCTATGCAATAGCTGCGGCAGTCCCCGAGTGCCACACGTCTTTTTTTTTTTTAAATGGCTGGTCTGTCTCCTCGTAATTTGATTATTTTTTGTCGAACTTTCATTATTTTATCTTTCTACTCAGTATCGTCTCTTGTAAATAATTATGGAGTATTTTTTGCCTGTTTTTTTTTCGGATAATTAAAACTTGATCTACTGCTGTAATAAAAAATCTGCATCTCAAGATTTACCATTACGCGCGCTCTTAAGGAGACCAAGTGCAGATTGGCAGACTTTGAGAACATTTTGGAAAATCTCATGTACGTATACGTAGGTGTTTCGCTTCGCCGAGTGATATTTAATTGCTTAAAACGCAATGAGAGAAAAGTGAGAGACCTAATTTTCGAACCCCGGGAATTATTAAAAGAAACTTTATGGAGTGGGCCTCGAAGCTGTGATCGTATGTTGTCAAATATATCGCCACGTACCTAAGAGGGATTATTAAATATGTATGGATCACCGGAAAACCTTGTACAGTTCGCAACTTGCTTCATGTTTGTTTGCCAAGTTCATTTATAATGCAACACAAAGTAAGTTAGATCAAACAAACCACAGCCCCTCTGAATTTAACCACAATCCACATGTAAATTCATACACAAAATGTAGGTCTTAATTGTACCTACATAATTACTAATAACCCAACTAAGCCAAGCCAAAAGGGTTATTAGGTATTTTAGTTATATGTATGTATGTCTCTATTAACGTAGGGTAAGCCACGAGCAAAAGCTAGTTTATATAATAAAAGGAAGCTCTAGAAATTCCATGTTTTCGCAATTATCTCTAATAAATATATTTACGCGCCATTGAAAGTGTTGCCAGTGCCAAATAGCTGAATCCAATTAATCAGTCGGAGCTCTAGGGCGGGGCGGTATCGAATATATCGGGTAATAATATTAGAGGAAATGGATTGCCACTTAGTGATTGTAACTATCTCACTGACCTCTATATTTAATCTATTATTAACACAGGACTTGCTGACCCTACTGACAAATGACAGCCTAAACTGTGGATCAATTTTAAGCGCTACATTTGACATAGGTACGAGTGTCTCTGGAACTAATGATATTGCAAATGGCGCACTAATATCTATAACAATTAATCTATGAAATCATACAACGATAACAATGAAATCATAGATGAATTATTATAGAGGTCTAAGCGTTAATAATATTACCTATTAGTTCCAGAGACACTCGTATAGTTGCTTAGTGCTTATAACGCCAAAATGGCGTCGATCAAATCTATAATGGCGTCAATCAAGTAGGTACAAAAAAGAAATCACAACACCAAGTCCAGTGTTAGTCATAGATTAAATATAGAGGTCAATGATGTATCTACTGAATCTCTGAATCCGACTGAATTTTACGAAACTTGGACTCTGAAACGGAACGAAATTTTATCTTTATGTCAATACTTTTTCGAACTTTGCTCACATTGTTTTTTTCGGTTCTTCGATTTATTTTTATTATTTGTTCCTAAAATAGATCAAAAATGCGAGGACAAAACAAAATCTTTTATTATTTAAGCGACGATGTTTATGCTTCATTTTGTCGGTAGAAGGAAACTACGCTATTAAATTATTATTTTCCTTTCAAGTCAGCGTCCTTATGAAATAGATTTCTTCAAGAAAATTTAATCTAAAAATAGTTTGATATAGGATAAAAGCCAGGCGACTCCGTCTAAGCCATCGATATAAATTTACTACGTACCTACTAGATATGGCGTTCCGAACACTCACCTTGTTCAACGGACATGCACAGTCGACCGTGCATTAGTTGTGTGGCACGGGCATTGACAACGTACGAACGGGCCGCTATCTACGCGACAAACCTTTTTATTTTTAAGCACCTAATTTTGAATTGAAAAGGCAACGACACCTATGTTCAAGTAAGTAACAAAAAAGTATAGTTGATTTAATGATTAATTAGATGTACAATATGATGATGATCGTTATCGTTGGTGCGGCAAGAACGCCATTAATTCAACCCATCAGATTAGAAGTGATCCCGATCATCACACTGTAACAATCATTTTTACACAATGACGTTCGTAAAGTTTTTTTTTTATTCGATGACAAGATAGCCCTTGACTGCGATCTCACCTGATGGTAAGTGACGATGCAGTCTAAGATGGTAGCGAGTTAACTTGGAAGGGGTATAGCAATGTAAATTCAACCCATACCCCCAATCGGTTTCTACACGCCATCGTGCCGGAACGCTAAATCGCTTGACGGCACGTCTTAAAAAGTACGCTATTTTTTTTAATAAATATAATAGACTAGCGCATGACTACCATCTCACCTGATGGTAAGTGAAGAGGCATCTTATGACGGAGCGTGCTTGCTTAGAAGATGCTTATTCACTCTTCATTGAAAAGTACTTAAGCAAAATATAGTTAGTAGGAAAAAGAACTGAAGGATCTTCCAAATTTTTGCAAACCAGTCGAAAAGTATGCTGAAGTGCTCGGCTATCACTTCTGTAATCGCTTTCATGAGATGACTATATACAGCCTTAGAAGTAGTAGTTGTGTGAGAGATCCAGGTAAATTGTAGTCCGGAATATCTGGGCGCAAGCAATATGTTCTGTTATTACCGAGGCTAGTGTCTATCAACCGCCGAGATGAGAGGGCACTCGTGTTCGTTAACGGGATGATTACAGGCGCCGATATTGACATTCCGTGTTCTCAGCTTGTACTACATTGTACCCGATGATGTTAAACTACTAGCTTTCACCTTCAACTTCGTCCGTGTCCATTCGTTTCGTCGTCGGAACGCGGTTTTTTTCCGATATAAAAAGTACCTAGCCTATGTCCATGTTCTTAACAAGACATTGTCGTGCAAAAAATCACGCCGATTCGTTGCTCCTTTCCTAAGTGCTTATAACACAAACCAAGAAACAATAATATTAAGTACTTATATTAAATTAAAAAAATGAAAAACCCGATTGCGTAAATAAAAATTGAACAGCAAAAAACAAGTCAGTAATCTAGAATTCTGTTAAATAATATTGACTTAATTATCGGGACCCATTATTGGGAAGATTTGAAGCATAATCTAAATATATAAAAGGCAAAGGTGACTGACTGACTGATTGACTGACTGACTGACTGACTGATCTATCAACGCACAGTTTTAACCACTGAACCGATCGAGCTGAAATTTGGCATACAGATAGCTTTTATGACGTAGACATCCGCTAAGAAAGTATTTTTGAAACTTTAATCCCTAAGGGGATAAAATAGAGGTTTGAAAAATCGAACCTAACGTGAGCGAAGCCGCGGGTTAAAGCTAGTTAATTATAAGAATAAGATCTTTTGTAATATTTTTGCTTTCTTATTATGGCTTTGAGTAAATAACCAACCGTAGGTAGGGGTGACATTATAAGAAGTCAACGCTCTCTAATCCATAGAGTTCATCCAATAAAAACTAAATGAAAGATAACGTAAGTTAACTAAACTAAAACTGAACGTTAAATAAAAGTTTATTGATCGAATTAAGGGCCTTCCTTTCTGAGACTTGTTAAAATTGAAGGAAAATAAATTGGAGCTGTCGTACAGCAACCCGGTCGTGACGCGCGCGACAAATTATGATGAATAGCAGATGACTCAGCGGCGCGGGGCGGGGCGAAGATTGACGATACAACACGGTTTCTGTGTTTAGGGCGAATTTCGCCAATAAAACATGAAAAAAAAAAAAAAAAAATCTTCGTAAAGAAATTCGAGAAATTCTTACTAATATTTATCACTTTTTTGAAAATTGTATTAATTTATAACGATTATAATTATGTAACATCTAAACTATTTTATATTGTAAATGACATTCGTAACAGCTTACATAAGCCTAAATCTAAATATATAAAAGGCAAACGTGACTGACTGACTGATCTATCAACGCACAGCTCAAACCGCTGGACGTATCGGGCTGGGCATACAGATAGCTATTATTATGATGTATGCATCCGCTAAGAAAGGATTTTTGAAAATTCAGCCCCTAAGGGGATAAAATAGGGGTTGGAAGAATCGAACTTAACGTGAGCGAAGCCGCGGGATAAAGCTAGTCGAAAATAAAGATATTGAATTGAATTGAATATTATAAACTAACAGCTAATGCCCGCGATTTCGTCCGCGTGGATTTAGTTTAAATATCCCTCTTTTATGTAACGCGGAAACTCTTTGATTCTCCGGGATAAAAAGGTCACGTCAAAGACAAAAAAATCACGTTCTCCGGAGCTCTGTTGCAGCGTGATTCAAAGAGCAACAAACTTTCACATTTACAAGTGTAAATTAAAAATTGAAAACAGCCCCGACATGTTACAACACCCTAATCGCTAGTCAGTAATCGTTAAAAAATAAAAATGTGTAATCCGCCATTTTGTGGCGGCGGCCATCTTGGACCGATTTTCATCAAACATAGCTAAAAATCCTCCCGACTAATTCACCTTTCAAACAAAATCAAAATCGGTTCATCCGTTCGGATGAACACATACACACACACACACACACACACACACACACACACACACACACACACACACACACACACACACACACACAGACACGTCAAACTTATAACCTCCATTCGTTTTTGCGTCGGGGATTCATAATATTGGTAAGATTAGTAAGACTGTTTGCGTAAAATCATAATAAAGACATCTTATTCAAATTGAATTTAGTTGAAAACATTTTATATCTCCCAATCAGCCATTGCTTCTGCGATGTGTACAAGGGAATAAAACTTTTATGGGACGCATTTGACGAATCACCTTTTTACGATACTGATGTCGTAAATGATTGATTTAAGTTTATTTTTCTTGATCAAATAACCGTCAGTACCTACACTGCGAAAATTTTACCACTGTGCTGTATAATTATGGTAAATAAAGATTTTTTAACCATATTTATACAACAATAAAATAAATTATGAAATTATTAAGGTCTGAACTCCTGTAAAGATAAAATATCAAAATCTAAATCTATCCAAAAAAATAAAATGGAAGTGTTTGGCTGCGAGTAAGAATAACTGCCTCATATTGTTAGAAAAATCTAGGAATAACCTTTCGAATATAACAATCTTTATTTATATTTAAAAAAAAAGACGTGTGGCACTCGGGGACTGCCGCGGTAAAGCTATTGCATAGCATTTTTTTCAACGCCATCTAGCGGCTCACCGAGAGGAGTCCCGTGTCAGGTTATTTTCGTTACGGAATTTCTGGATTCGGTCTCCACGCTGGCCCGCGATAGAAGCTAGGCAATAGCTTAATAATCTATCGATATTTATTAGCTAGATGAAGCCTGCGATTTCGTACGTGCGCATTTAGGGTGTTTAATAATAATAAGTAGTTAAGTTTTTTGAGAATATCTTAACAAAACAATATTATTTCTGGTAGGTACTCATCTTTTTCAACTGTATGATATACCTAAAATACGTGAACCGTGGAATTAACGTGGAATGAATTTCCGTTTTGATTATAAACTTTCCGTTTTACATAGATAGGTAGTAGGTAGATAGGAAAGTACATTCGTAAAGTTGGAATAAAGTTTTTTGACAGATGGAAATTAGAGTTCTATTTTAAATATTCACTAGAATTTTTAGTAGGTACGGTAAGATGAAATCGGGCGTTAAGCTTGTTATTAGTAATAATATGTTCTACACGTTTAAAAGTATAAGTAGGTAGGTATGTAAATACATCAAATGAAATAAAATGAATTACAATTTGTAATAGGAATATATTAAGTTATTTCAATTTTCAACTTTGATGTTATTTTAGGTAATTAGATTTTTCAAGAAACAGTAAGTATACCTACTATTAGAAAAAAAAAGTTTAGTTTTGAATAATATGAATTGTTGGATAAAAAAATAAGTTTCTAAAAATCTAAATTAAAGACACTTTTCCCCACTGTAAAATAGATTTTTAACTGCTTATAGGCAATTTTCCGAGCGATAGAGTTGAAAAATTAATCCTCGAACCCTTGAATGATGTTGTAATTATAATATCATTGGGTTCATTAATTTAAAGCAACTCAATTACCGAAACGCAAATAGCAAATTAATTGAATGGTGTATATTACTGGGATCCAACTTTATAACTGCAGGGGGTGCTATTACATTGACTAGATCAGTGATTCCCAAAGTGGACCCCTAAGGATCCTCGACGGGGGTCTACGTTGGCGTGAAAAAAAAAAAATAGGGGTTTGTAAGTGGTGGTCCACGAAAAATCTGATTTTAGTAAAGAACAAAAATGGGTTTGGGAGCCTCTGGACTAGATGATTTACTCCTATACTCCTCCTGCACTAGGATTGAAGAATTAGAACCAGAATTTTTATAGGACGAAGAAGAAGTAACGCAAAACCATCTGAGTTCTAGAACGAAGACAAAAAAATAAAAAATACCTGCAAATAAAGTCCAAATACCAATACCCGAATACCTTTCATTCATAAACCTATAGCGATTCAAACTAGGTATACCTGACGGTTGAAAATTTTTCATCTAGGAAAAAGCCAAGTCAGCGGAATGAAATTTTCTAAAATCAGATTAAGCAAACTGGCACTTCGACCGATTCTAATAAAAGTGGAGTCGGACAGAGGCCCGTCTGATTTATGCTGACATTGCAATTTATCAACGCTCTTTTTGGTTTATTGCTATATATCGAAGGTATATAGCCTTTTTCCTGATTGCCACAAATTTTTATTAGCCTCAATAGCCCAACGGTTAAAGGTGCGGACCGAAAACTGAAAGGTCGCAGGTTCGAGCCCCACCTGGTGCGCTATTGTCGTACCCACTCCTAACACTTTACGCTTATTTGGAGGGGATAGGAGGATATTAGTCAACTTCAGCTTGGCTAATATGCTTTTAAAAAAAATGTTTCATTGGTCACACATGAAGAGCCTACAAGAGTCGCTAACAGTTGCTAAAAAAAATGATAAAAAAAGTAGATCACTAAATTTCGTGGCTGACGTGTGGTTCGACTTGGTCATAGTGTAATGGTCAACACACTCAGGGCGCGATTCATGAGAAATGTGGGTTCGACTCCCGCCGTCCTCAGAATTTTTGATATGTATTTAAACATTTATTCGCCTACAAGGGAAGTTTTGAATTAGAAGAAAATTTGTTATTTCCTCTCAATATCTCTGCAGTATTTTACTGTTTAGAACGCTTCCTCTACAAGTAAGATATTTACTTTACGCCGCCGCACCAAATGTACGGATGGGGCACAGTTGAATGAATTCTAAATTGCATTACAGGTATTTGAAATTTTCGTACAGAATTTGAAGTTGTATTGAACTGAAATTGTAGTACAGGTATCACATTCTTTAAAGAATTGCAAAAATTTATTTAAATAAATCCTACTTCCTAATACTAGTCCTACTAATCCTATCCTTCGAAATGCGAAAGTTTATTTATTTGGTCTGTTCTTCAATAACGTTGCCACAGAGCTACGGGCATTTTGTATGGTATAGTTGAGGACCTGGAGACTGGAGAGTGACATAGGCAACTTTTGCATCGAAAAAAGAGCTAATTACTAGCTGATGCCCGCTACTTCGTCCGCGTGGATTTAATTTTTAAAATCCCGCGGGAACTTTTTGATTTTCCAGGATAAAAAGTAGCCTATGTCACTCTCCAGGTCCTCAACTATACCCATGCAAAAAATCACGTCGATCCGTAGCTCTATTGCAGCGTTATTGAATCACAAACCAACAAACAAACACTTTCGCATTTGTATATTAGATTAGTCAGGATAGTAAGGATTAAAACTGATTTCAGATGTTTACTATCAAAGGTATCGACCTGCAAGAAAACCTACTTAAAATTCATCCAAGACTCAACCTATCTTTAATCATGATTAGATACGCTTTCCGCTTTCGCCTGAATTTGGTTAGTAGTATATTAATCTTAATAAGCCTTAAATTAACCTGAACCTTTCTTACGGCGCAGCTTACGTGATAGTTTTTATTTAGTACCTTTTTTCTTACTTTTCTCTAAGACTTTAAATAGAACCGAAACTTCTATTTTCTTTTTAAGTTTTTTGTTTTAAATAGCCCGCTTATAGCTTTTTCGTGACTTAGGTTACAGTTTTTCCGGGGTAAAAGGTCACTTTCCTTGCCATCAAAAAACCCGTTCAATACAAAATGTGTGAGAAAATGAAATCTTTCATAATTTTTTTTTCGTGAATTTTTCCGATATTTTAAAATTTATTCTGCTATTTGGGACGGAGACAAATACAACAAACTAAAAACCATGAAAATCGGTCTAGCCGTTCTAGAGTTATAAGTGTTCGAACAAACCCGACTTTGTTTATGATAAAAAGTATCCTATGTCTCCTGGTTCTAAGCTACCTCCCCACCAATTTTCAGCCAAAATCGGTTCAGCCGTTCTTAAGTTATAAATAGTGTAACTAACACGACTTTATTATATAAAAAGTGGTCACGCGTTTTACGGGGAATTCTCGCGCATCCTTGAGGATTCCCCTCTTTTTTTGTTTGTACGTTAAACCCGTCTAAGATGGCTGGATGGATGGAAGGTTATGTAGCACGGAAACCACAAAGCTACGTCGGTAATAGATGTCTTAACATCGCCGTCCCTGGAGCTTTATCTCGCGGCCGTCCAAGAAAGCGCTGGCTAGACCTTGTATGCGCTGATATGAGAGCCAATAAATTGAGAAAATCGGATGCGCAAGACCGGGCAAAGTGGGCAAAAGCATGCCGGAAAGTGGACCCCACCTAGTGGGACAACGCTTAGTCGAAGAAGATCTACTTTGTACGTTACACAATTATCATAGAACTCATTATACTATGTACAATTTCGTTACAAAAAATTCGCTTCCACTCGGTAGCCACAGTCAAAAATAAACAAATAGCGATATCGTATCACCTTGGCTTTTCTTTCTTCTAAAGAATAAAGTTCTTTTGTTTAACATTTTATTGGCTTTTAAAGAATTTTTACAACACAATGAAACGAAACTGGAAACGGTTCCAGGCTGAACAGGGAATTAATTAATCGTGTTTTTCCCTTCTGTAAAGCCATTCTAGCCCCCCACAAAGCTCATAACAATACAATCACTCGCTCACTTTATTACTGAAAACCTTTTACTAAAATAAAGCTGGAAACATACAGAATGCGAAGAGGAAGCGTTGCCAACACGGGTCTTATAAAACGTTAAAGAGTGATTCCTTCAGTGTCACCTGCTTGAGAGAACACCATCATTATAAATTACGAATGGGATATACTCAAGAGCGACGTGCACGATGTGATGACCGCGTAAGTACTACAATGTTTGATAATTTATCTTATGTTTTTGCAAATTGATCAATGTTTCAAACAGGATAAAAACATCTTGAATTACTATTACTATAAGTAAAAAGTTATCCTTCTCGCAGTTGTTTTGAAAATTGGTACATATTATTTTGTAAACTCTATGTACAAGTTACTTGCGCATGAAGTTCACTTAAGTTTGAAGTAATAAAAATTCCAAAATGAATATAATTTTACTATTTAGTTGCTGTTGTTTTAAGGTACAGATAATTATAATGAACAGATAATTTCATATCAGGCATAGTTTTAGATGTAGAAATATAAAAAATAGAATACTTAAAATCCCTCTGCAAAGCAACAGCACCGAAACTACCCTCATAAAAACGTTACGAAATAAAATCACTCAATTGCACGTGAATGCGCGTATTCTGTGGGACGTCCTGCGTAGAGTTGCCGCATTTTTTTGTTATCCGCCCGTCATGTGGCCACGCCACTGCCCATTGTCATTCATTTGCATCCGGAGTAGCGTGGTTATGGCCAGCTGTAGCTCTATACAATGTAATAGCTATTCCAAATTATGATCTCTCCCCGTCATGACAGCGATTTCCATAACGAAAAAAGGTCAAGTAGGTCAAGCTGAACGGGACGACGACGTGAATCTTCTGGCGTAGCTCATTTAAGAAACTTGACACCGTTTGGCTCCCGTTATCGCATAAGTCGGCTACTCCTACTTTCTTTTAATCCCCTGTTTCCTACTAAGCAAGGAAATGGAAATATAATCCCTATTAATATTATAAATGTGAAAGTGTTCGTTGGTTTGTCTAGCTTGTATAAAATTATAAATAGCTATGCCCGCGATCTTGATCTCTTTGATTTTCCAGGAAGAAAAGTTGGCTATGTCACTCCGTATGTCGGTTTGTAACTCTGTTATAGCGTGATTGAAGGACAAATCAACAAACCAACCAAAACAACAAACTTAATAATATTTGTAAGACTTACAAACCCTTACGTATTTGGAGGTCGCGTGCCCTCAATTGAACAAGGGTTGTAGAGAGCTTACGAGACCTTACGCAATAGGGTGAGCCGCCTAATCCTACTGAACAAGGAAACAAAGTTTTGCCCGAGCACTCGGACCTTTACAAATAATGTTTGTTACTAACCGGCTACGGGAAAA
The DNA here is from genome assembly GCA_038048805.1 of Hipparchia sbordonii. Classification (NCBI taxonomy): domain Eukaryota; kingdom Metazoa; phylum Arthropoda; class Insecta; order Lepidoptera; family Nymphalidae; genus Hipparchia; species Hipparchia sbordonii. The sequence continues at coordinate 6,429,376 of CM076113.1, forward strand.
TCAAAAGTAATAATTTACATGTATGTTTGTAAGTATGTGTCTATTAACGTATGTTCCATCATGGCGTCTAAGTAAGTGAGCTGATTTTGTTGAATGAGGTGCCAATCGATTAGTTAAGAGGATGGCCCGTGTACATTTTATATGAACAAAATCAATATACAGTTTTTGTAATTTTATCGTTCCTTTTAGGTGCTTATTTAAAAATACTACCTAAGATTTTTTTTATTCAATTCAAGCACACTTTAATTAAAACAACGACACTAAACACTTGTTTGTAATAATTAAAACCAAGCGGGGCATGATAGCAAGTAAGTACAATCGACTAAGTTAAAGTTCTTAAGTGATTGTCTATCGATAACTTCAGATCTCTTCAGAACTAATCGGAACTGCACAGAACTCGGCTAACGAGATTCACCCTCAGTTCGAGAACTTCTAAATGCACTCTAAAATTATGCATACCTAAGAAAATTGGAGGTTTTAGATTTTATCTAAATATATAAAAGGCAAAGACTGACTGACTGATCTATCCACGCACAGCTTAAACCACTGGACGGATCAGGCTGAAATTTGGCATACAGATAGCTATTATGACGTATGCATGCGCTAAGAAAGGATATTTGAAAATTCAACCCCTAAGAGGATAAAATAGGGGTTGGAAAAATCGAACTTAACGTGAGCGAAGCCGCGGGAAAAAGCTAGTTTAGTTATAATTTTAGTATCAATTAATTTATTAATTTAGATTTTAGTTTATTTTTAAATATTACTCGTATACTAGGTACATCATAAATTAATATTAAAACGCAATACCTAAGAAACAATGTTGATTTTCACATAGGCTACTTTTTATCCCGTAACATAAGCGAGTTCCCGCGGGAATTAAAAACCTCAATCCACGCGAACGAAGTCGCGGGGATCAACTAGTTTAAAGTAAAGTTTTAAATATTACAATCATAATGCTATTTTTCTTTTTTCCCGGGTTAAAAAGTAGCCTATGTGTTATTTCAGATTTAGAAAATCTATCTCTGTGTCTTTCAGCCAAATCGGTTCAGTCGTTGCGACGTGATTGAGTAACAAACATCCAAGCTTTCGCATTTATAATATTAAATAGGATTTTCGATCAACATTTTGACAACAGCCAAATACTCAATTGTAGTCTTATTGTAGTAAATAAATCTTTGTATTTTTGGTCACAGATGAATTTCGCAGCACAAAATGTACCGCAATCAGCAAATACTACAATGGCACTGTCCTCCCCATCTCACTAAAACGTTTTGGACCTTTCTTACCTTTTTCCCATTTTAGCTTTCATGAACTCGTTGTGGGTATAATTTATTTAAGATTCTTTTCGTGAACTCAGGTAAAACCGTAAATCCACAGTCCTCAACTTTTTAAATACCTTTGAAAATCTTTCAAAATTTAAATACCTATTTTTACAGGAATATTTTAATACTTAACATGAAACTTGACATAGTTACTCCATGGTAAAAAAGGAAATTCAAATGTTTATAGCCATTGTGTGGCTTTGTGATATTAATAGTTAATACCACTCCTTGAAATGAAATACAGAAAACAAAAATGCAGAAATGTAGATTTTTCAGATATTCAACTTTATAGCATCATCACCGGGGAATGAAAATTCCATAAATTCGAGGCAAACGACGTAGGGTGACTGCTAGTGTTGTATAAAAGATAGTTATAAAAAAAAACGAAACACCAATTTCGTTATTTCATAAACAAGTGGATAATTTAATAAAAAATCCATATGAGAATAAAACTTTCGCTGAAGGAATTCGGGATCGCTAAAATGTCGTGAAAATATAATGTCATAGGGAGCACAAAGGGATGTTTGTCAAAAGGCCTATCCCTTCGTTCAGCTGTTACGAACTGTTAACAAGAATATATTATTCATTTTATAAGGGAACAATTCATCATAAGTTGAACATCAATAAAAAACAAATAAATACAATGTCGTATGAAGAAAACTGTTTCAAATAGAAAAGTGAAACGATATTATTTTATCCGACTTCCAAATAAGGAGGAGGATTTCCCTCGAAGACGCCTAGACCGGTTTGGAAAATTCTTTTTGTTTGAAAGAGGGTATTCCCAGGTGGTTCCATTGTCATCAGGTCAGGATCTGATGATGGAATCCTGGTGAAATCGATTCAAATTTTATAGGTACAATTGATTATACTTTGTAGTGGCATTTGAAGTCGGTTTAGTAAAAAGAATTTTTTCGTTTATATTATTATGAAACTTAAATCACGGGTAACTAATAACCGGACCTTTCGCTGGCTACGGGGAAAATTGGTCCGCCAATTCATTTATTGGCTATGGGGCATAATTAATCTTCTTCTTTGACTGTGTCAGATTTATCGTTGCTGAGGTTGAGTTTTTCATGTTCATATTGTTATGGTAAGTAGTTTCTTAGGATCCTAATGCGGGATCCTTTCACATGTGACTTTATTCTTCTCGGTTGGAACGGCATTCCGAACCAATGATAGATTCATTTGACGATTCGAAAGCACTTTGTAAAAGTTTAAATGAATTTTCTATTTTATTCTATTCTAGACACCTATCAGATTTTAGTGATCACTGCTCCGACCAGCTCTTCAAAGCAAATATGACCAAATTCTGACCTCTAAAGTGAGTTGTAGATACCCATCTATTTACAGAGTTGGGTTAACATTGTCACATCATGCATACACTACCTCAGAGTACAGTTTAAGGTTCAATTTGCATTGCGTCGTAACGGAACGGTTCTAACGAAATTGTACATTGTATAATGAGTTTTAAGTTAATTGTGTAATATACAAACTACATACGAGCCAAAAAGATGGGTATCCTCGACAATGCGCAAGGATTCCCCATATTTTTAGCTCATATCTAGGTTGTTTGTACGTGACACAATTAACATAAAACTCATTATGCTATATACAACTTCGTTACAAAAATTCGCTTCCGAGGCAATGTAAATTGAGCCTAAAGTACCAGTGTAGAGGAAAGTTTCAAAGTGCCCTGATTATGACAGGACTTAGCATATTAAGCAAAGTTCATGATCTATATCTATAGTAACTGCGTAGATACTAGATACATTGTACGCCACATACGTACGCGCTCTATTGTTGTGCATTACGCATTGTATTCAATTGGTGTCAAGTAACGTTAATCCGCAGAATGAACTGTTTGTACGACGACCGACGGGATTGTAGAGAAACTTAGATGCGATCAAATAGATGCATAATATAGGAATTGATTAACGTAAATGATTCGTCGTAGTCGTCGTGGTTTCAATTGATGGATGTCCACGGCTGGGCAAAAATTTTATGGCTGGGCAAAAGTCTCATGATCAAATCAAACACTAAACGGTATAATGGCGTTAATAAATTGGACGCAAGCAAGGCTTCCTCTGACTTGTTTTATATCGTCAACAATCAATGCCAATGCCTGTGATTTCATCGGTTTTTGATTCCCGCGGGAACTCTTTAATTTTCCGGGATGAAATGAATAGCCTTTATGTCAATCCTGGGAATGAGCTATCTCCATTACAAATTACGTATTATTAGTCATACCATATGGTATTATATGAATGAAATTTTAGTAGCTTGTTTTATGTCGTCATACATCTACAATTCTACAGTATGAAAGAAGTTCTAGTAGCTTTGAGCCATTTAGTTTTGGGTCATTCCCACTAGTTCAACTGATGTCCAACTCCAGTCTAATGTCTCTCAAAATTAATAATTATTTCTCTCATGAAAGCCAACTTGTGGCTCTTTTTACATGTTAAGACTCTAGCACCGGTTCGGAAAGCAGATACTGCTTTGCGGTAGATGGTCTATGCCTCGTTCAGGGCCAGAGAGTGCCTGATATTTTCTGAAGCAATTCGAGTTTCAGGTTGTTAAACTACTAATTAAATAAAGAGAATAATAATATATACAGCGTCGAAATAGAGATTCCTAAAACCTAAAGTGATAAAACACTAGGTACATATATATTATTTTCTATTGGAACAAAGAGCTTTCAGTGATGCAGTGGTGGCTTCTGGGGATAAAAATATAATATAACCGCTTATCTCAAAGCGTTATTGCGACTGCGTGGTTAAACAATTATTATCAACTTTCTTTGTGTGAACTCGCATTACATATTATTAAAAATATGGAGCTCGGAATATTGCATGAAATCGTATATAGGTACGTTTATAACTACTTTTTTCCCGTGGCTCGAGTCACGTTAAATTCGATTTTTCGAATCCCCTATTTTACCCTCTTAGCGGTTGAATTTTCAGAAATCCTTTAGCGGATGCCTACGTCATAATATCTATATATCTTTATGCCTTTTCTATCTGTAAGTTAGCCCGCTACCATCTTAGACTGCATCGTCACTTACCATCAGGTGAGATCGCAGTCAAGGGCTAACTTGTCATCGAATAAAAAAAAAAAAAAGTTAAGCCACTTTTGATATCTATAAAAGTTATAAGGTAACTACTCGCTTTTGCTTAAATCGTAATAAATAATTTTGTAGGTATCTACAATAACCTGGTATTGTATTATATTATGTAGTACATACGAGTGGGAATACCCTAGTTTACGTATCCTCGTAAGGGTCAAAGGTCGCTTCAAAATTGTGATATATACAGGGTGATTTTTTTGGTTGTACACAATTTTTTTTATGTTGTAGGTATAGAAACGAAATTTAATCAATACGTATTTTTTATTTTATTTAAGAATAATAAAGTTATCGTGTACCAAAGAGATCCACTTTTAAACAGATGGTTAGGATCACCCTACAAACGTAATCTATCAGATGTTGATACATTAGGCGCGCGCGGCGGCCGTTGACCTTTGAGCGTGTATTTTAATTTCGTCAAATAGTATGACTATGATTTGCTTATTTTATGGTCAGATGTGGTAAAAAAAAAATTCAAAAACAGGTGCAAAACTATTAATGGAAATATTTTCTATTGACGATATAGAACCACCAAAAAAAATTTGTGTACTATCTAAAATATCAACCTGTATATAACATGTAAGGAAGTTTCGTCACTTCGTATAGCCCACCTTCTTTTGTAACGCACCACGTATTCATCATTCTCGAGGTAACAGAGAACTTTTTTACGTATGAATATTTTCCTTGTTATGAAAATCTCTCGTGTCGACGCATCAAAAGATTAATGACTGCGACAGTAAGGCACCTTCGAATCACGTATTTTATTGGCTCACGTTTTATCTAACACCGTTATGGAATTTTCATATGACACATAGAGCAAGGTTGTGTGAATATTCATAAGTTCCATAAATTAAAGTATCGGAATCTGTTAGACATGTGCGCAGAAGCGTGAAGAGATAGCTTCTTGCCGTCCTTAAAAGCGAAATGAAATCGGCTCGTGTCATTGCTCCGTCATTGAGCACTTTACCCTGGGGCTATACATAATCACTTTTCTAAATATAATAAAACAAAGTCTGTCTCATTTGTATGCATATCCACTTGTGACTTCTGAGATTTTAATCCAGTGTTCATTTGGAATATTTTACGAACAAAAAATTATTTTTTGCAGCGTGAAATTTTAATGGTTGTTTCCCTGCGGCAGTTTGATTTGCCCTTAGCACTATCGAAACACCGAGTTAAATATAAAAAATATAATAGAATATTTTTTTTTTTCTAATTTTTTTTATGAAAGTAGTTTCGATCGATTATTTAAACTAGTGTAAAGGCAAGAAGAAAATCATATTTTTTTTTAAATATGAAGGTAATTTGAAAAATATTCATCAACTCGAAAGTGTGAGAAACAAAATGCGTGAAGTCTGTCAATGAAGCCCAGCGTGCTGCGTAATGTCTTAAACTGTAAATAAGGAGGTAATTACCTATTTATACTCCAGGGCAGTGGCTCTCAATGCTAATGTTAACAAAATCTTCCAAAGTCGGGACTCACTTCTTGGTTTTCATGAAGTTAATGAATGAATGAAGGACTGTTCAAACAAGAAAAATCCTATCTAAAGCACAGATTAATTAAAAGTGTTAATATTTGAATACAAGGAGTACTTTTTTTAATAAGATGATGCATTTATTTCCTATTTTTTGACATTATATAGCTCAGCCTCAGAACTTCAATTTTAGTTAATTTTAATCATAACGAGTTTGATACCGGATACGTCCAATTTATTTTGGTATTTACGAAATTAACAGGGCTCACTCAATATTCGCTTGCGGCCCACCCGTGGGTCGCTACCCATACTTTGGGAACCTATAGGTTCTAGGGTCTTAAACTTTTCTGACTAGGAATGTAAACCCGTGCCCAGTAAATGTAAGGAGGCCGATAATATGATCGATTTTAAAAACGACTGTATTATTTACAAAAAATAAAAAAAAACATTTTATAGCCTCACATTTCTTCAGGTGTCGGTCGTGACAAAATACGAGGACTTTTTTAGTCGGTTCGTGAATTTTTATAAGTCACGGAGGAATATTATGGAGCCCTTTGATTTATTCACGTTTCTAAAAAGATCGCTCTTGCAATCTTTAAAATATGCCCGGTCTTACACCTGTGATCTGGTACAAGGGACGAAGAACGTTTTAAAATTGGAAATGTTTTGAAATAGAAACATCGTCTTAAGAATATAAACTGAAAATATGATAACTTAGCTCTCCATATATAAAAGTTTTACTAATGAAGTCATAATCCTCAACGCGTCTCGTAGTTTCAACGAGTTCACACCTCATTGGATCGTAGTGACAGCAGCCTAGTAAATATTTATATCTATCTAGTCAATAATAAAATCTTTAACACAAGAAATATACGAGTAAAGCTTCCATTTCTGAGCCCCTTCGAACTGTCTGTAGGTACGTTCTAAAAGCACTTTCCGGCACTTTAGAACTTTCAAGTGATGTCGCGATTGATGGATTGCTTCCTAGTCACGAACTGAAACGAGATTGGTGCATTTTCCACTTCCTTTATGTACTTGTTTGATATCGCCTCATATTCCATACCAACGTAGTTTTGTTTTCGATTGGAAACTACGCATAGTTTTTGCAATTCACAAGGACGCGTGGCTCATGGTAGCGTGTGTGTCGTATCTGTTTAAGTGGGAGCGAGAGCTTGCTCGCGCCTGAACGCTCCAACCTAGGCTCCTGACAGGTACGCACACTTACGCGATGTGCGTGCATGACGTAACCGCAAGTAAAGCTCACGCGCCGTCGTGAATTGCAAGAACTATTAGACTATATCAGATTGATATCAAGTTTTGCAAATAAATGGTATGGCACGTAAATCATTATCTGTATCAATGTTTAAAAATTAAGTGTGAGTGTGCTCTATTTTTAAGCTATTGCATAGCTTCTATCGCGGGCCTTGAGCGTGGAGACCGAATCCAGAAATTCCGTAACGAAGATAACCTGACACGGGACTCCTCTCACCGTTAGATGGCGTTGATAAAAAATGCTATGCAATAGCTTCACCGCGGCAGTCCCCGAGTGTCACACGTCTTTTTTTTTTTACCAAAACAAAATTTTAAACATCTTGTTTTATAAATTAAAAGCAAAACTAAAATATGATTATTCGAGTATAAAGGAGACAATCATTTTGATCGATGATACTACAGATTAATTATATGTACAAGATATTTTGTATTAGATTCAGGCAAAAGTTTTTTAGCTCATGAGTCAATTTAATTTGTCGTATTTGTAGTAAAACAAACTTTGGAATCTAAAGGGGCTCCCGCAGAGCAGTTATATAACGTCAGAGAATGTTGCAATAGTGTTGTTGTCTAAGTTTTTTTAACAAATTGTAACAAAAGTTATAAATTGTTAGTGATCTTATACAACTTCATGCAACAAAATGTTATACAACTAATTATAACAAATATTATATTGGGCGTGGATCCCAAACTGTTGGTTGCAGCATTCTGTTGCATTATACGATGTTATGTTTTTATAGTTGAACCAGTGTGGGAGCGTTTGTAACATGTAACATTCTCAACATGTTGTAGCAAAATTTTACTCACTGTTATAAAATGCTATCGGGCAACACAATGTTTTATAACGTTATATAAATGCTGTGTGGTAGCACCTTTACGTTTTATGTTAAACGCAAACAACGTAGACGCATTACTTTGAAAGAACTTCGGAATAAGTGGATGAAGCCTTAGGAATCCTCTCCAAAGTTTATCCTCTCAAGTTGCCTGTACTTACGCGTGAGCCCTCGGAATGTTTGTAGATCAGCCAGGCGGAATTAAGGATCTGCGGGTGATAAGGTACGTGGAACTCTCAGCTTATTTCAATAAAATTAAACTATATTATTTACCATGTTAAACGTAAAAGTCCCCTTTATTTATTTACATAAAGGTTTACAAAAAATACATATGGCTAGTATCAGAAGAACCACCCGGATTTGTAAAATATGCTAACAAAGAGTTAAATCTAGGTACGTTGACTACAGAACATTAATGCCAGTTGAACATGTTGTTTATAAATTATCATAAGTGACTTTAAAAGTAGAATCCTTTCTCCTCTACATTAAATTTGAAAGCTTGGGTTAGGAGTGGTCGAGACAAGAGTGCGAGCGTCATTTCAGCGAAATCGGTTCATTCGTTATGGCGTGAAGGAGTAACAAACGTACACACACACAGAAATATACACACACACACTCAAACACACACAAAATGCAAACTTTCGCCTGTATAATATTAGTGTGATTTTGAACCAGCAGAAAATCGATCCATTTTAGATAAATATCATCATCTTACTTACAATACTGTTTCTATGTGCGAAAACGAGGCGTAATAAAAATAACTAATGCTGGTCATTGGTATAGGTAGGCACTTCGAGAATCTTAGTTTTCCAGTTCGATGACATTGATAATGGTTTCTTATAACGACATCTAATATATCCGTGGGCATTAAGTACGTCATATCTATCCGTTGGAGCGGATAATATAATGGGCATCTCTTTACATTTATGAAGGTTCAGGTCTACCACATAATTATGAGTTACAAAATAAACCTGCACGATAACATTTTCTTGACAAGTGGTATAATACCTACCCTTCATCAATTCTGCTTTCGTTGCAAATCACTGTCCGTTTACCATAATAATCTTTGAAAGATAAAAGATGATCTTTCATTCCACTTTTTTTTTCTTTTTCGATGACAGGATAACCCTTGACTGCGATCTCACCTAATGGTAAGTGACGATGCAGTCTTAGATGGTAACGGGCTAACTTGGAAGGGTTATGGCAGTGTAAATTCAACCCATACCCCTAATCGGTTTCGCTAAATCGCTTGCCGGCACGTCTTTGACGGTAGGGTGCCAAGACTCCCACCAGACCAGACCAGATACAATTTAGAAGTTATAAATTCCCAAAATGTCCCCGCCGGGAATCGAACCTGAGACCTTCCAGTTATAAGACCATAGTGCTCACCACTCAATGACAAGATAGCTAGTTGTCACTTACTATATTATACTCACTATACTATAGTACTTACTATATTATAGTCACTTGTTTCACAATATAGTGAAACAAGTGACTTTGAACCATCGACCTTTTGGTTTTCAGTCTGCATTCTGAACCGTTACGCTATTCAGGCTTAAGTTCGCATAAGTTAGGTTGAGTAAGTTGCAAGTAAGTTGAGGATTAGACTTCAACTCGACTATAGCGAGCACACTAAGTTGCATTTGCACAGGAGTAGGTACTACAAGTTCAACTTGGAGTCTGACTAAGCGGAACTGTTATATTATTAGGAGCACTGATTTGAACTAATGAGATTCACTCGGAGAATTATCAAGAACTTTTGAACTTTCTCTAATATCTCTGAGTTGATCTTGTGAGATTAACTTGTAGTTAGTTGCTAAAGCTTTGAACTAAGATCAAATAACGAAGATGATATAATTAATATTATCTACATATCGTAGGGGATAGTGCAAATCCGCGTAACTAGCATTAGTACATTAACATCAATTTTTGTGGTCAAATCACTTTAAAAGATGTCTATTTTTATCAATACATAGAACACATGAATTAATACTCTCTGTGTAAAAATTTGCCCAATAGCCGTAGAAATAAGAAATTTATAAAGTTTTAAACTTCCCCTGTAAAACTGTGATTAGTGTAGATCCGCGGTTTTTACCAATGGTACATACGCGGTTGTACACTATCCCCGACGATATATGGTTATATAGATGGTTTAGTTTAATTCAACTTAATGTAGATAGGTTTTTTATATTAACAAGATACTCGTAGGCCTTTACTGCGATCTCACCCGATGATAATATAAGTGACGCTGCAGTCTAAGATGGTAGCGGGCTAACTTGGAAGGTTTTTACGGCTTTACCTTTATAACATTAGTGTGATGTGATGTTTTTAGCCAATTTATGTTCCTCGACATTGTGAAGTAATACTCGTATTTAAATATTATTTTAGGGTAAAGACTAAATACCGGCAACGTTTTACTTTACGGTCAATGCACGCATTGTCCCAGAACGCCCCTAATATTCCCTTTTCCCGTACCCAGCTATCATGTTAGCAGGCTTGAGTTAAACAGCCTGTTAGTGCGTCAACACGGTGAGCTATTTTCAGTTCTCTCTCCTGAAACAATAATCTCACGCCTCCGGTTTCTAAACGAGGCGAGTATGTTAACAATTTGCTTCGAGACGAAGTTAATACAACAATCGAAACTTTTTCAATAACGACTCCAGTTAAACTTGATGAAATTTCAAATTTTACGATTGATAAAGTTTACTTATAAAGGTAACAAAGATGTTTTAATTAAAAAGATATATTTTTAGGTATATACCTATTACAGCTTTATGGACTTTTACTGTGAGAAATTTTTAATTCAGATAGGTAAGCTTTTTCCTGGGAATATAATAATCCCGTTGGAATCTTTCCCAGAACTAAATAGCTACATTGATTCAGAATAGAAGTTACAAGTATATCGACTTCATTACAGCCATTATAATATTTGTGGGAAACGTAATGTAAGAGTGTGTGAAAGAGATAAATATATGAGAGAAAAAGAGAGCAGGGGTAGAGATTGGAAGATGGCAAATAATGATTAGGTTGATTATTTATCTTTAACTTACCAAAGATTGTTCATGAAGCTTTTCGTAGCACCTGTAATAAACAAAGTTTAAATAAGAAACTTTATTGTTAATTATGTAAAATTTTAAATTAGGTAACTATATTAAACTTATTTTGACGATCTCATTGGTGGTGCAGTGGTGAGTGCAGTGGTCTTATAACTGGGAGGTATCGGGTTCGATTCCCGGCAGGGGCAATTTGGGAATTTATAATTTCTGATTTATCTCTGGTCTGGTCTGGTGGGAGACTTTGGTCGTGTTAAATAGATAAGTACACAATATCATTATACAGTATCGTAAGGATTGTGTCTAATTTTTAATTGACTTTATTACGCCTAAGGAAAATTTGCTGTTCGTAAAAGATATAGGTAGCATAAATAATTATAATTCAAACCCGGACCATAATTTAAAAAAAAAGACGTGTGGCACTCGGGGACTGCCGCGGTAAAGCTCATGCATAGCATTTTTTATCAACGCCATCTAGCGGCTCACCGCTACATGGCATTGATAAAAAATGCGCCATCTAGCGGCTCACCGTAGAGGAGTCCCGTGTCAGGTTATTTTCGTTACGGAATTTCTGGATTCGGTCTCCACGCTGGCCCGCGATAGAAGCTATGCAATAGCTTAATAATCTATCGTTATTTATTGATATTTATTAGCTAGATGAAGCCTGCGACTTCGTTCGTGCGTATTTAGGGTGTTTAATAACCCTAATATAATAAGCTTAAAAAATTAAAATTCAATTCAGTAGATAGACTGAATCATAACGTTTTCTTTTGGTTTTGCCGTATTCCGGTAAAAGACAGCTTCAGTTATACACTCGACACTCGTAGTAGGTAGTACACGTTGGACTCAGATAGATATGGGCTTAGTTACCCCAAAAATATTACGAGGTCAAAAAAAGTGTCATAAGTAGTGAAAAACGACTTTCTAGCCGACCTCGCAGCGGTAGAGATAAACGCTTCCGTCAGCATCCGTTCTTGTTTTATCTACTGCGAGTTTCTAGCTAAAAAGTGAGATATTATTCGGGTTCATAATCATCTAACTTTTTATGATGCTCGTGGCTTTTCTACTCGTTGATCTAAATCAAGGGATCAAGGTTTAAATCTCACTCGTCCAGAGTCGGAGGAAAAAAAAATTTAATCTTGATGCGTCCAGACATTGTTGTACCTACCTATTCTTAGAAATAGCTTTACGTTCCGTAAGAGGGGAAAGGGATTAATGAAATGAAATGAATACACTTTATTGTACACCACATTACGCAGAAACATAAAAGATTTTTTTTTTTATTCTGTGACAAGATAGCCCTTGATCTCACCTGATGGTAAGTGACGATGCAGCCTAAGATGGTAGCGGGCTAACTTGGAAGGGGTTAATAGCAGTGTGAATTCAACCCATACCCCTAATCGGTTTCTACACGCCATCGTGCCGGAACGCTAAATTGCTTGGCGGCACATTTTTGACGGTAGGGTGGTAACTAGCCACGGCCAAAGCCTCCCACCAGACCAGACCAGAGACAATTTAGAAATAATAAACTATCAAATTGCCCCCGCCGGGAATCGAACCCGAGACCTCCCAGTTATAAGACCACAGCGCTCACCACTGCGCCAGGGAGGTCGTCAAAATACTTAAAATAAATTGTAAAAATGAGAGCACAAAATATGGAGTAGGATTTGACTGAAACAGTCAAATTGGTTCAGTCGTTGCGACGTGATTTAGTAACATAGGTACTTCCATTACATACAAACTTTCACATCTATAAAATTAATAGGATAAAAATAGGATAACCGGTCAAATGCGAGTCGGGCTCGCATACTAAGAGTTCCGTAATAAAAAACGCTGAAAAGACGTTTCGTTTCTTATAGGGGAGCCCCCTTTATTTTTATTTTTATTATTTGTTGTTATAGCGGCAACGGAAATACACATTCTGTGAAAATTTTAACTGCCTACCTATTACGGATCATGAGATACTGATAGACAGACGGACGGACAGGCTTATTAATAGGGTCCCGTTGGTTACGCTTCGGGTGCGGAACCCTAAAAATTATTTCGATGAAATATTAAGTAATCATTTTTAGAGAATCCTTCTACTGGAGTTTCCTTGTTCAGAACGATTTAGCGAGCTGTGTCTTATCGCGTAAGGCTTTGTAAGCTACATATCTCTAGAAACCCGCGTTCAATAAACGACATACTGTGTGTCCTTCAATAAGTTAAGGCTTTGTACAGGATATTAATTTCCGTTTTATTGTTTGGAAGAATTCAGCGGAGCGTCCAACGCGCAAAGGTTTGTAAGTTAATTAAGAAAATGTGTTTTTGCTTAATTAAATGATCAGTGGAGTTTGTAATTCGTATTTATTATTCAAAAAGGGGCAAAAACTAGTAGCTTTTGCCCGCGACTACGTCCGTGATTTTATAAAAAATAAAATAAAATTTTTGATCCTCGAAATAAATGACGAACGAAAACAACAACATACCATATTTCATTGATTTGAACAATCTTACTAATACGAAAGTATGTTGGTTTGTAGGTTTGTTGGTTTGCCCTTCAATCACGCTGCAACAGAGCTTCGGATTGACGTGATTTTTTGCATGGGTGTAATTGAGGAGAGTGACACGGTAATAAAAAGTATTTCATCCCGGAAAATCTAAGAGTTCCCGCGGGATGTTAAAAACTAAATTCAAGCGGACAAAGTTGCGGGCATCAGCAAGTAAAATATAATTTGCAATCGTAGTAAGTAACGCCATCTACGATATTTCTTCTTACCAACATCTTGTAGAGCTTCTTTAGTAGAGCTTCTTGTAGATCTTTTGCGTGAAAGGACCCCTCACCAAATCCTACTTATTAAGGAAACGAAACGAATAACCCGGGTGCGGTTTTACTTTTCCTTATTAAGTAGGTAAGTACTTTCTAGCAGGAAGTCGGACGAGCGTTTATACTGCGGCCCCGAAAGATAGACGAATTGTAATAAATGTAATTTGACGGTCCAGGCAACTTCGTTATACATTCAAAGAACTAATAAAACACTCAGAGAAAAGAATTTCGAATGTTAATTAAAGCCATCGAAAGTTTAATGGAGTTGCTTCCTCACTTTTCCCCCGTTATAATCAAATAATTATTATTTAGGAATGAGACTGTACCTAAGCTGTTTTAAATTGCTCTCGTTTTCAATATACAAATTACTTTAATCATTTCATGTAAGTATAATAATTGAAACTCAACTCAGATTATTATATTCAGCTTTTAATCCAGTATTTTCTTAAATAGAACACCTACACCATCACATAAATAGCCTTCAAATATTTATTCTTTAACACACATTTAATTGAAGTTAGTCGAAACAATGAAAGCTGAAAAAGCATTCCAAATAGCAGTGCATTTCAGGTACGAGGAAGCAAAGCACTTGTATAACAACCACGTTAAATGGTTCAAACTCCACCTGTTGCATTTGTTGTTCAATCCACTCCTTACACAAGCTTTACACTGGGGAAAGGGGAAAGGGGAATATTAGTGAATAAACACGGCTAAAACTGCCGGATAATGTTCCGAAATATCTACTATTATTATCGATTGTCGAGTAACGTTTAAAACGAGGAATTTTGATGTTGTGACATTTTTTGAATAGTAAAAAAGTGTGAAACATTGGTGATTGCAGCTGAGGCGCTATTGAGACCCGAGCCGTTAGGTGAGGGTCTTAAGGTAGCCGAGGACGGTAATCATCAATACACACGTGTATCATACGACGTTTTTCAACACACTTGTGAAGAAAATAATACTAAAATAGTACATTATGGTACAAAACAGTGAAAACGAGTTGTGAAAATTTTTTCGCAATGGCGGGAAAAATTAATCAGTTTTCCGGAATGCGTGCCTAGTTGCGGTGAACCGGGAGCCACTTTATGAGCAAGTGTGTTGAAAAAAATATTATCTTGTAAAAATATTATCCGTACCCGTAGGTACCTATATTTTTAATTAAAAATTTTTATGGTTCGCTAGAGAACAAAAAGGGCTTTTCAGCAAGTCTTCTTAGTTACGCTGGCTTTACTCCGCAAGCGGGAAATGAGCGGAAATAATATTGTTGAGCTGAGCTGGAAAAAAAGTTGAGCTGGTGAAAAAACATGACCACAAAAATCCTCTATATTCCTTTTTTAAATCAGAACATATTTACTGAGAACGAAAAATAAAATATTCGTGAAAAATAATCTAGATCCTACTACAAAAATTAAATTCAAATATATGTACAGAATTTTTGCTTTCATACTCGTAAATAGGATAATAAGATATGTTCAGAATTCGTTTAGTGAAATTTAAAATTTAAATCACTTGGCTATTTAAATATTTATAATGAAATGTAAAATAAATAAATATTGTATTGTGCTGTATAATTCTCGAAGAGCTTTCAATTTTGACCACGTCCGCAAAGTTTTTTTTAATTCGATTTCGAGATAACCCTTTACTGAGATTTTACTAATTAGTAAACACACACACAATTTGGTAGTACGAGAAAAAAAAGATCTGGAGCAACGGATGGTCGAAGTGCTCCAGGCACCCAGGTGGTGAGGGTGAAATTGCGTTCGGTGGCGTGCGGCGTGGTTCGTAGTATTCGTTGACAAGAGGTGTCCTAAATATTGACTTTTAAAAATCATCCTAAAAGGGGCGAAAGGGCACTATTAATTTTGTATGAAGGAACATTTTTCTAAACCTAAATTCACCGGAAGTCTAGTGTTGAATAAAACATAAGTTGACTTTCAATATATTGAGAACCCTAAACAGCAATATTGGCATTCGCTTCGCTACGTATACAAATTAAATTAAATTTCAGATCAATTTACCTTCCGATGCATAATGCAATATTCTAAGCATATTGCTTGAATGTATTATCTTCATATGGGTATATGAAGCAGGTTTCCCTTTGAAACGTTTCTCGATATTATTAAATTAAGTGCAATATAAGCGGATAAATACCTAACATGCCGTTGGCACTGTGTAGGCGTCAGATAGGGTCTTCTATCTAATAGGGTAAACTAATATTTTACTAATAATTAATTTTTGACTATCTCACTGGAGCAGTGGTAAGCGCCGTGGTCTATAACTTGGAGATCTCGGGTTCGATTACCAGTGCGGGTAATTAAGGAATTTATAATTTCTGAATTGTCTCTGATCTGGTCTGGTGGAAGACTTTGGCCGTGGCTAGTTACCACCCTACCATCAAAGACGTGCCGCCAAGCGATTTGGCGTTCCGACACGATGGCGTGTAGAAACCGATGAGGCGTATGGGATTTATTTATTTTTATTTTTTGTTTTTCTTAGCCATAAGGTTGTCTAGAAGAGACACTGCCGTACCCCTTCCAAGTTAGCCCGCTATCATCTTAGATTGCACTGTCACTTACAAACAGATGAGATCGTAGTTATCATCGAAAACAAAATTATAGATTGTGTTTGTTAGTTCTTCAATCACGCAGCAACCTAGCCACCGATTGACGTTGAAGTTGAAGACAGTTGGAATGACATAGTCTAACTTTTCTTGCATAAAAAAAGAGAGTTCCGGGATTTCAAAAGATCTAACTCCACGCTGAAAGTCGCGGGCAATATTTTTAAATTTTTTTTTAGTAAAATGTAAAACCATTTTATTTTTGCATTTTCCGGTGCCGGTAGGATATGATCTGCTGAAGTTTTAAACTCGCTATCAATGAATAATTTACTACGTATATCTGGCGATTTACACGGTGAAAAGCAATTTTCCAATGTTTGTATTAAATGTTTCAGGCTGTATTGTTTTTCATTTGAACATTCTACGAGAACGAATCTTTTATTTTTTAACCGACGAAAAAAAGGGGGTTCTCAATTTGTTACGTATTTACTAGTTTTTATTTTTTTATTTTATTTAAATTATGGCACTTAAAATAATTTAGGACACAGTGCAATGATTGTATAGGTACTTCTCGATTTATTTGACTTCAAATAAAAAAGATTAAAAGATTATCTAATATATAAAAATGAATCGCTTAATGTGTTGGTAAGCGCATCACGCGTGAACGGCTGGACCGATTTCGCTAATTCTTTTTTTATTGTGTTTGTTATTGTTAGGAGAAGGTTCTTATGAAAGAAAAAATTAAGAAAATTGCGCGGAAAATTAGAAAATTTAAGAAATATTAACCACCATATTAAATTATTTCTAATGTAACCGCTTTTACAATTCAAACTTTTTTGATGTAACCTTATGGCGTTTGACATAACATTGACAGAATGCGTGCTGCCAATTTCGTCAAAGAGGATGTAAAAAAACTTAAGACAGGACAACGTCTGTCGGGTCCGCTAGTTACATTTAAAATGGTTAAAACCTTACCTACCACTTTTGATATTTTCGATTGTTCAGCTGTTCTTTGGGTTTTCCGTATTTTTATAAATATTCAAATCGGTCAAGCCATTTTTAAATTCGCTAGACTAACGAACAGCAATCCGATTTTTATGTACAATAGATATGTATGTACCAGCAATAAAACCTTGGTACTAGCTTGGTACATATAAAAATAAACCTTAAGAACGTCAGGCCCCAAGAAGTTATCTGCGATTTGTTTACCACGAAGGAAAATAGATTATATAAATAATTAAATAAACACACATCCTGAAGGCTCTGAGTAAGCTAGATCTAATTTACTAGGCCTTCAGGTCCGGATATACTAACTATATTAGATTAAGCTAAGGTTTATAGGAGGGACTGCTATAAATTGTATTTTCTCTATCCAAACAAGTACTTTTTAAAAGCTACGCTAGCTAGCTTTATTTTTTTAAACTAGGCAGAGAGATCGCTTAACTACAAGCTGTTTTTTTTAACTGTGGCAAAAGTTTGTCGCGGCCTCAAAATTAGTTACATTAGTTTAGGAGCTTAATTATTAAGATTTTATTTTTAAGAGGTTTATTTAATTATTCCCTTTTTATCTGCTTCTATGGTCGGTTAAATTTTTTGTGAAAAAGTTATTATTTTTTAATTTTTAGTGATTAATTTTAGTTTGAGGCCATAATATTATTCAATGAAAAAAAGGATTATACAAAACGGATAGCCCAGTACGAAGTTATGTGTGATAGAATCGGAAAAACCGTCTGTGACTACCCTTAAAGGTGGAATTTATTTTTCAAATTTAAATGGGACCAACTTTGAGTTAGACCCTATCCATTACAAAATCATGATCAAAATCAGACGAATCTGTGAAAAGTTAAGCTTGGTTATACATTAAAAAAAAACGCGATGAATTGAGAACCTCCTCTTTGTTTCGTCGGTTGAAAATCTTTTCATGCGGGTAGGTTGGATTTCCAACACAGGGATTTTACGATAAAACTAGCTATAAACTTAATATTACACGCTGCCAACTCAATCTAGCTAGTAACTCTAGTACCAAGTAGCGTATATTGTGTATCATATCCATGTGCTGAAAGTTCTGATGAAAGTTAGCCGTAATTAATTCTCCATTTCGTACCTGTAAATAGGTTTCTTAAACTTATGCTTTATTACTAGGACACCAGCAAACAAAGTAATAATTTGATGTGCGCCCTAAGCTTTGTCTTGCTTATATTAATTAGACGAGCAATAATTAAGATATTACTACGCCTACCCAATTATGAGAGGACGTCCCTTGTTTTATCTTGTGCTAGTATATTATAATGGCAATGTTTCGGGTGGCCGTTTATATTACTGCTATATGTAGGTATAGGTACTGTTCTGTTGTACGTGGGATGTTTCGTTAATTTTATTAAATAAGCCAATATAAAATTATGAAACAATTTATTTGTTACGGACTCACATAATATTAAAGATATTGTTTCTTTTAGTTGACTTAATTCATTAAAAAAAAATACGCGACGAATTAAGAACCTCCTCTTTT
This sequence comes from Hipparchia sbordonii, assembly GCA_038048805.1. Taxonomy (NCBI): domain Eukaryota; kingdom Metazoa; phylum Arthropoda; class Insecta; order Lepidoptera; family Nymphalidae; genus Hipparchia; species Hipparchia sbordonii. The sequence goes on from CM076113.1 coordinate 6,448,321, forward strand.
TTTTCTTCGGTTAAAATTTTTTTAAATTTATTTCTTTACGTTTATTACTATTTATTTTATTGTACATAACATTAAAGTACCTACTGCAGTATTTAATTTTCAATGAATAAATTAATATTGAATACCTAATACAAAACTAAATTCTAAAATAGAATTAATTTCTACATTTATTAGCTTTAGTTATTTTTCTTTATGAATAGCTAGCACACAAGCAGGCGGGTCACCGATAGTAATAATAATTTATTTATACGTACAGAATTATAAAAATAAAAATATTTTATTTCTGTATATTTCGTTTTAACGAACTTATCATGGAACACTTAAATGTGGAAATGACATTGAATAAGTGATTATTTAAGGGCTACCTACGTAAAGAAACTCCTAATTAGGGGATTATTCAGATATGGTTTATGGACCAAAAGCGTCATGTCTTTTCTCGGTTACACTAACAATTTTTAAATTCTTATTTTTGTGTTTTTTTTTAAAGAATATTAGCCAAGCTGAACTTGACTTATTAGTCTCCTCTCCCCTCCAAATAAGCGAAAAGCTTGTGCTAGGAGTGGGTACGACAATAGTGCAACGGGTGGGGCTCGAACCTACGACCTTACGGGTGCCACCAACGGAAATGGGTCTGCTTTGTGTCTACCCATCTTAACATGTGTTAGGTTGTGGTAGGTGTGCATTTTTGAAACTTCTTTGTGGAAACACTGTGTACATAGCATAGTTTTGTTAATCATTGTAAAAAAAATTTTTTTGAAAAGAGCAACTGCTGAGTTTCTTGCCAGCTCTTCTCAGCAGAATCTGCATTCCGAACCGGTGGTAGATTTATGACGTGTCAAGAGCTACAAGTTGGTCTACATGAAATAAATAAATTTTGATTTTGATTTTTCAGTTTTCAGTCCACACTTTAACCGTTGGACTATTGAGGTTTTACATTCTAATGCTAAAATAAATGAGATTTTAGTTTTCCATATTGTGTTAAAGATGTATTATTTGAAATATTTCTGCATTGAAAAGTTATTTATACCTACTCGTATTATACATTTTAAGCGGCCGCAATTTTCAGACCGTTTCATGAATACGCAATGAGAGTGAAATTATGCCCATTAACAATATAACGTATGCTTCTTGTTCATTTTCTAACAATAATTAGATTCGCAAGGGTTTAATTCTAATTTAAAAACAGGAATTCCCTTTTCAGAATTGAGTACAGTACCGATGATTTGAATAAATAATGTTCTATTTGCATAAATGTAATAAATTAGACCTTAAATCACATACATTATGCACGTTTTAATTTCACTTCAAATGAGTTTATACAAAACATACATATTCATCCAAGGCCATAATAAAAAAATATTGATTGATTTGACTTTTTTTATTAATTGTAAAGGAAAGTAAAATATTATAAAGACGACGTTATTTTGTTAATGATTTTATTTTCCTTGTCGTAGATAAAATTTTGTATGCAACTGTACGTAATATTATTGTAAAGCCAAGCCTGGCCTCGTATCAAAAAACAGTACTCGAATTAAAATGACCCTCATTACGATGCAGTTGCATAAATAGCTATTTTCTTTTAGTATCATAATGGAATTTCGCAAATGTATGTACGTACAGTCGCGGACAGAAAATGTTTACCACCTTAAGATTCATAATTGCATGCACACATCTGTGTCAGAAGGTCGATATGTGATTTGATTAGCCATAGATCATAGACTTTTTAACATGTAGCGGTGCTTAGACAGTCCTTTAGCGGTCTATTAGTAGGTGACTGCTAATGCTAAATAGGTTAGATGTAGAAAACCTTTTTTGGAACAAAAAATCCTTACTAATGTTATAAAATAATGTCAGTGTTTGTTTGTTCGTTGTTGGTTTGTCCTTCCATCATACAGCTACGGAGCAATAGATCCACATGATTTTTTGCATGGATATAGTTGAGGATTTGGATAGCGACATTTATCCCGGAAAAATAGAATTTTCCCATGGAAATTTTAGAATCCTAACTTCACGCGGACGAAGTCACGGGCGAAAGCTAGTAATTTTAATAAATAGATATTATCTCATATAGGCACGAGCACAGGACACGAGTTACGAAAATATGAAAACGGAAGTAATAATCTAATGAAATTTCAAAGAATCTTTATTTCTTAATTTTATTATTGAGAAACTAAACAATATTAGTATAAATAAATAATTAGCTTAATTAGCTTCCATTCGCTGCTATGACAACACGTAGACTCTCTCGCATAGACGCGACAAGGCGATAAGTCAGTTCATATCATCTGTGATATCATCTCATACCCCAGCGCAATGTGATCTAAGAGTTTGAGGATTTCTTTGATTCTGACAGTCCCAGCTTTGAATCATTAAGCCCCATAAATTTTCAGTTTCAAATCAGCAGATCGAGCGGGCTATTGAACGAGATGACTGCCACGGTGCAGATTGAACCATGGAATAGTAGCTCGGCGCATTATCTTGAACTTAGGTTGTCGGAATTTTGCTGCAGAACATCGATGTAAAATGCTGCAGAAACACCACGCATCACCGTAGCTCATCCACCTCCTTTTGACTGTTTTTGACTGTGGATGCTAGCAGCATCATTATGATTCAATGCACAATATGAACTTCACCATTAGAATTATGATTAAGCTTTCCATTTATTTTGTATATTTAAATTTCAAATAACAAATATAATATTTTTGATAATTAATTGTCACTTTTACAAGGGCAATGCAGCCTCTAGAAACTCTCTTACAAGAACATTTTATTTCTTTGGGTTCAGCAACATGCCGAAACTAACGGGTGACGTCATATTGCCAACATAATTTATGTCAAAAAGGAGTTTTCTAAAAAGAGTTAATTCTTGGTTCGACTGGCTTCGCATTATGAAAAGTCATTAATCCAAAGAAAGAAAAAAATTGTTGTCATTTTTCAGTCAGTTGTCAGTATAATAAATAAGAGAAAAATATTTGTCAAACGTTTTAAATAAATATTAATGCTATAAATAATTATTCTAGCGGGAATTGTTTATTCGTTAATTCCTCAATTCAATTTGTGAACCATCTTGGAAGATTATAGAAAATGTGAAGTTTGCAGCATTCATATGTTAAAAGTTCTGAGAAGTTCTTGCTTTTTCCAATGGTATCAAACTGGTAAAGTGCCTACCTACCTGTGCTACCTACGATTATTTTTATCTGCTATTCTATCGAATGGGATAAAAAGAAGACTGCAGTGATACTTTGCTTTGCTTAGCAGATAAAAAGATGCTATTGCATTGAAAAAACTTCTAGAAAGAAAGAAAGAATTCAGTTTAAAGTAACTAATTTTGTTTCAACTAGTTGTAATATTGTGAATAAAAATGAATAAATACTATAACTCATATTGATCCTTGTTTTATTTAAGCAACTTTTGAACTTGATCTTAGAACAATAGATTTGGTAGCACATCCCTGTTTTTGTCGATATCGATAAAATCTAATTATCGATAAGACAAATCTATCGATACATTACATCCTTAGCTTTGACAATTCTTTCTTCATTACATGGGTTGGTAGTATTGTTTTTCTTTTATGAAGTTGGCTAAAATAAAAACAAAGTCTCGAAATTTTTTTCTTTGAAGTTCCGCCTCTTAAAACGGAGTGATTACATTCTCTTTGGGGCAATGATGCTAATGTGTCAAACTTGAATTTAGGAAATGAGTTTTATTATAATATTTGTATAGAAAAGTCATTAATACTTTTTTTTTTGATAAAACGATGCATGAAATTTTTATAACGTAACAAATGCCTTGATATAGCATTATAGACCTTACTAAACGCAGGGTTACGAAGAATCTAATTTGAAAAGTGGTAAACATATTTAGTCCCCGACCGTACGTATGCACTTTTGAAGCTTTATTGTGGAAGCACTGTATACATAGCATAGCTTTGCAAAAAAAATTTTTTGAAAAGAGCAACTGCTGAGTTTCTTACCGGCTCTTTTCAGCAGAATCTGCATTCCAAACCGGTGGTAGATTTATGACGTGTCATAAGAGCTACAAGTTGGCCTACATGAAATAAATAAATTTTGAATTTTGTAACGCCTGCTTCTATCCAATACTTATCCGATTTTCCGTAGTTGGGTTACTTTTTAAACTATTTAATTGTATGAGGCAAATATTGCCTCGATAATAGTGTCCATTATGAGTCTCGCATATAAAGATCCAATAAGTTCCTGAAAGGCCGGCGACGCATTGGTGGTGCCTCTGATACTACAAGTGTTCATGGGCCGCGGCGGTAATCACTGAACATCAGGTGACCCGCCTGCTCGTTCGTTTTTATTCATATAAAAAAAAGACGTGTGGCACTCGGGGACTGCCGCGGTAAAACTATTGCATAGCATTTTTTATGAACGCCATCTAGCGGTGAGAGGAGTCCCGTGTCAGGTTATTTTCGTTACGGAATTTCTGGATTCGGTCTCCACGCTGAAGGCCCGCGATAGAAGCTATGCAATAGCTTAAAAAGATGATTATGAGTAAAAAATTCGCCGTGATATAAATAGTGTCATAATACAGTCTCGGGCATAAAGATGAATTGCGGTCGATTATTTTCACTTCAAGGCCGATCAATGCTGGCTAAATCGGTCAATCTCCACACAGACCGAGAGCCCTTTTGATCTCTACTCTTCAGACGGCTTTTTGAGGGTGTGCAGTGGACTGTGTGAAACGTTTTAATTTTTATAATGAACCTCCTGTTACAGTATTTTCATTAAGTCAGCTGACCTGGGTAAAATAAATTGGATGAATGAATCGATGAATCAAACAGTTTTGATATAATTTACATAAAAATAAATCAGAAGCACCATATTAACGTGGAAAAGACTGGAAAGGTGAAGTAAATGGAAAAAAAGTAATTCAGTCTAGTTGTGTAGTCAGTAAGTCAACGGACTTATTGTTGAAAGTATAATATATAGCTTAAGTACATTCAGCCAAATCCTTACTAGTATCTACTATTAATGCGAAAATATGTTTGTTGGATGGTTTGTTCTTCAATCACGCAACAAAGAAGCAACGAATCGATGTGATTTTTGTATGGCTATAGTTGAGGACATGGAGAGATATACACAGGCTTTTCTTTTTCCTTTTTTCCCGGAAAAACAAAGGGACCCGTGGGATTTTTAAAACCTTAACTCTATGCGGACGAAGTAGTGCGCAAAAGCTAGTAACTTTATATGCAGTTGATTTATTCATAACACAATTATTTTAGATCACCTATCTCATAAAGCCTCCCCGACCTACTAAAGTTTTGGATCGTTGCCCACGCAAACTTAAATGTCAGTTACTGACCTGTGTTGTTAGAATAATGCTACACAATATTGCTTATTACTAGCTTTTGCTATTACTTACTGTTAGCTGGGAATGGCTGGACCGATTTTGACGGGACTCACTGGTAGATAACTGATGTCATCGGGAGTAAGTTAGGCTACTTTTGTAACCGACTTTCGATAAAGGACGAGGAGTTGTATTGTTCTACCTATGTATAGCGATATCTTCGTGATTTCTAAACTGATTTGCGTGAATTTTTTTTAATTGATACAAAAACTTTCCGAGATGGTCCCATAAAAACTTCGGGTTCCAACTCCTCAATCCTGATTAATCAGGGGTACTGACCACCTAAACTGTGGAGATTTTGAAACTGTCAATTATGAATAGTTATTTTAGGTGTATTAGGTTTTGATTTTGTGTATAAGAGCGCCAGCTCGCCATCAAACTGGCTGTCCAGTTTGGCGAGATATAAATTTTAAGCTTATTTGTGTATGTAAATTTAACAACAAATTAAAAAAAAAAGGTACCAAGCAAAGACAACATCGTTGAATTGAATTCTAGGATCCAACTCCTAAATCCTCACAATTATGAATAATTGAAGAAGCGGACGAAGTCGCGACCGTGCCCATTAGTACAATAAAATTCGCCTAAATCACTTACTGTTATGTGGAATGGTGCCAGGAACACTGGCTATATTGCCAGGCTCATTCTTGGCGCGCTTTGTGTCAGCAGAGGCAACGACAAATTGGTGAAAGCATTTTTACAATGGGTAACTTTTAATACAGTTACAAGCTCGAAAATGCAAGTCAGCGGAAAATGGAAATTTATTGGTATTCACTTCTCCCCGATTCTTCACGGTTATTGCACTTACTCGTAACACTCACCCCCTCTATAAAGTGAAAAATATTTCACTATTCGTAGGTATTATAGTAGTAGGTATATAGTAGCATATATGGCACATTGCTTGCAGCTCACGATCGTAGACGGAGAAGCGGCGCTGCGTAGGACTCAGCGTTTTTCAAAAGAAAGCCAGAGATTTCCAAGAGTTATCTTTTTTTTTTCATTTTAAGCTATTGCATAGCTTCTATCGCGGGCCTTGAGCGTGGAGACCGAATCCAGAAATTCCGTAACGAAATTAACCTGACACGGGACTCCTCTCACCGCTAGATGGCGTTGATAAAAAATGCTATGCAATAGCTTTACCGCGGCAGTCCCCGAGTGCCACACGTCTTTTTTTTTATTTTTTTTCAAGATCACTAAACATCAAGTGACTCGGCAGCTCGTTTGCTCGCTACTCTTTATTTTCAGGTTCATTCGTTGTGGCGTGAAAGAGTAACATCCATTCATCCATCCATCCATCCTTGCATGCTTTCGCATTTTTTTTAAAAAGAATAATTTTGTTAACCTGTTATGTTATAATTAACCTGAAGTTGACTAATATTTTCCTATCCCTTCCAAATAAGCGGAAAGCTTGTGTTAGGTTCGACAATAGTGCAACGGGTGGGATTCAAACCTGCGACCTTACAGTTTTCAGTCCGCACCTTTAACCCTAGAGTGGGCGCGTCTTTCTGCGTAACGTTAGTGGGCGCGTGGGGAGCATTTTGCCGCTCCTCTTCAGTAACTATTTTAAGTAGGAATACTACATTAGATTTAATTTATTTTTTCAGGATATTAGTAAAACATAAATAAGTAATGAAAAATCAACATATTTATTGTACTCTGTTTTAGGAACATTGGTTTATAAAAGTTTTTGGAAAATTAAACATTTTAATTAACTTCTTTTACTTATTCTATATTAAACTATATAACACTAATTAAAATGGAAAAATAATAACAAAATTATATATTTTCTACATCTACAGGATATGCTTTGATAAAACAGTCTTCACATAAGTATGTGCAATGTTCATTGCACAGTAATTTGGAGCATCTGCAACACCCTTTTTTCGTGCGTCTATTTTTCTTCGATCGGCATATACTGCATTTGCCCTCCTTATTTGAAGATGATGGTTGTTCTGTTGTTCTTCTGCGGTCAAACCGAGCTATTTGGTTCCTCAGAGGAATATTCAATGTCGCAATGGAAGACCTTATGGTCATATAGGGCTTAACTAGGTCCATTACTATCTCTTTCAAATACTGTCGGCGTAGCATCATGTTTCCAGTATTGGCTTTGTAAATTATTTGGCTATTTATACCGGCAATATTCATCATTGAAAAAATAACCTCATTGGCCATCTCCGAGTCATTCTTCCAACATAATATTCTTCTTTCATTTGGTCTACTACATCAACACCGCTTTTGGTTTCATTATAAAATGTAATTATTTCAGGCTTTGCAGCAGACCCGGTGTTTTCGTCGATTTTATCATCCTCATGTAAAGTTGATAATAGTAATACCACTTTTTTTTTCTTCTCGCCAAACCCAAACATTGAAGATGGTTTCATGCCTGGTTGTATTGTACGTTTGCGATGGCGAGATTGAGGCTGGTCACTTACTGTGCTAGATGGTGAATGGCTACAACTTCGCTCTGAAGTATATGTCGATAAGCGTTGAGTAGATGGTATTCCAGAGGGCACATCAACTGAAGAAGGTTCTTCTTTGTTAGAATCGTCATCGTGTGCAGACTGTTCTGTGTCCATATCATGCTCACTATGTTGACTAGATCGGTCACATTCAGACACATTCTCGTCTAACAACTGTGAACTAGCATCTTCAAAATCTGATATTTCCTCTAACCAAGATATTATTCGATCATCCATTTTTTATATCACGTGGCACTTAAAATCCTGAAATTATATATACGTTATTATAGTTTTTACAATAAATACATCATAAATATAGAGTAAATTTCAATTTTACAAAAAATTGTTGACACAATTTTTACTTACGTGACAAGGCGCGCGATGAGCAAATTGCCGCCTCGCGACGACCAATGGTAACAACCTCGTCCTGTAGCGGCTCCCCGCGCACTGATGGCGTCCCGCCTTTCCGCATGAGAAGTGAACGAAAGTGGGGACAGCTACTAAAAAGCGCGTACTTAGCGAGCAACTATTTTACCAATTATCAAAGTTTTTTTGGTGAGGGCGGCAAAATGCTCATAGCGCGCCCACTCTAGGGTTAACCGTTGGGCTATTGAGGCTTTATTAGTAGGAAGAATGACTAAATAATGCCCGTGGCTTCGTCTGCGTGGATTAATGTTTTTATAAATTCCCGCGGCAACTCCTTAATTTTCCGGTATAAAATGTAGCCTACTGTGTTAATCTTGGGTATGAGTTATCTCCATTCCAAATTTCAGCCAAATGGGTTCATTCGTTGTGGAGTGAAGGAGTAAAAAATCATCCATGCATCCATCCATCCTCACATACTTTCGCATTTATAAATTACTAGGATAGTAGGAAGTCTAGAATGTTCGAATTTATCGTTAGCAGGACTATAAAACACACCGACGTAAGATCAAAGCAGCATTAACCTAAACAATTGGTTTTAAAAAGATTGGAAATCTCTTTCATTGATCGATACTGTAGACATTTTTAGAACATTGCGTTACGTTATCTACTTTAAGTTTTTTCCTAATAAATCTAAAAGGAAAACGTATAAATGCTTTAATTATTATTTTTAAACAAGCAATTGTCCACGACTACGTCCGCCTGGAGAAGGCCTGGAGCTAGGTTTTGAAAATCCTTCGGGGAAAAATGTAGCCTATGTTACTCTACACGTTCTCAACTATATCCATGCAAAAATCATGTCGTCCAGTCAGTCAGCTAGTCAGTTAATCACCTTTTCCTTTTATTATATTTTAAAACCAATAAGACGATAGTTGTAATATTAAATTTTCTCAAAGCAAAAAGTACTACCCGGCTAAAACTCAAAAACCTTTGCGCAAGAAGTAAAACATGGTTCAGTTTCGAAATTTTCGTCAAATGCAATTGAATATGCAGCGTTGGGGAATATTAAGTTTGGAAACGTATTCGCACTCGTAATTGCTTGTTGGAACGTTTGCGACAAAATTTACCTTCAATACCCGTAGAGTGTTTGCATAGTTAAACATGTTTTAAACTCAGCTGCCTCTACACTCAGCAAAATGAAATTGAACGGCACGCAACCATCAAAATTCTCGCGTAGCAACAAGCGTAGACCGGCTGGTCGATTGCAAAAAGCTACACCAATCATTGCTACACTGTTTGCTACAGCTGTCAATTGAGTATATTTTGACTGTTTGAATGTGGATGTTCATTATATTACAATCGAAATTGTAATATGTAAAAATAACATTTGTAAAAAACATAAAATAAATCGGTCAAAAAACAAATAAATTATAAGCTATGTATTTTACTGCGACTGTATCAGTCTCTTTCTAAAACGAAATTTTGTATGAAGAGTGAATACTGCTACTACTGCCAATTCAGTTTGGAAACGTTTTCGCACTCGTAATTGCTTGTTGGAACGTTTGCGACAAAATTTACCTTCAATACCCGTAGAGTGCTTGCATAGTTAAACATGGCTTAAACTCAGCTGCCTCTACGCTCGGAAAAATGAAATTGAACGGCACGCAACCATCAAAATTCTCGCGTAGCAACAAGCGTAGACCGGGCGCGGCTGGTCGATGCAAAAAGCTACACCAATCATTGCTACACTACACACACTATGTTAAACACATCAACTCTGTTAAGTAATTTTATGATTAGCGAGCTTTTAACAAGCCTGGCTAACATACAAATTTTCCTGGAAATCATCCAACATACAAAACTGCAAGCAAAATCCAGTATTTCATACAAAAGTACGACTATTTAATGTAACTGGAATACTCAATATTGTGTTTTGTATGTTTTTATATAACACAGGCTATTTATGTTTATTTGTACATATTTACATTATTTGTGTCTTATTATATTATTAGGGCCGATTTCACCAACCTAAAAAAAGTCCTTTCCGAGCTTAAATGATATTTTGACAGTTTTTGAATTGAAAAACTGCTAAAATATCAAATTCACGAATGGATACTATACGCTACGCTTGGTTTTATGTTGGCGAAATCGGCCTAGTATGTTGGGATAACGTAGTTGAATAATATTACCTATTATTATTGGTTAAGTTGCTGCATTGCAATTTCCCGTTTCCTAAATACACAATATCCATCTTCCTAAAACTGGAATATTTTGTATATTCGTCGGCTTTTATCCATTTGAGACATACGGTATCTAAAAAGTAAAAAAGCACAGTACCAAAAAGCTTTATGGCGACTTAAAATTAATTGAATGGTTATGTAGCTTTTATATGCCGCCTGGCGGCGGGTGGGGTGGCCCTTTGATGTTTTAAAATAAAAAGACTGGCTTTTTTAAATAGGTACATGTTATGGTCGTTTTTGTTTCAAAGGGGACCGTTGTGACCTGCTCTTACAGATCACTTGAAAAGAAAAGGCAGGTATTTCATACACTTCACATAAGTACTTGGAGCTAAGATATAACTTAACCTAGGTATATATGTATTATAAATATAGTATTAAAACATCAGGAAAAACTAAGCAACATTTCTAGAATACAGTCTTGTTAGAAAGCTAGTAGCCTTTTTAATTATAACTATAATTAAAATACACAAAGGTGATTGCTCAGATTGTGAGGCTTGAGATCGTCCGTCTACCTAATTGGGGGGTTCAAACTTCAAACGCTGATTTTTCTTCTTGCGCTTAGCAATGGCTAAACTAGAATGCTAGTACAATGGGTCCATCGCTTCTTTGAGCTGTGTACTCCGTTCATTGACCTGCTAGCGATTAGATGAGCTGTCAGTAACACTTGTTCTCTTAAGGATTTTTCCATTTCCGATTTGATTCTGCAGCAATACTCTGAGGCTGAAATTTATAGACTCTTATTCCGTTTAGACTCAAGACGGAGTTAAAACGAGACTGATTTATGTTAGAGCATATCTTGTGACTCGTTTTAACTCTAACTTAAGTCTGAGTTGAGTTAGAGCACGCTCTATACATCTCAGCATGAGCGTGGCTGTCCCTATTGCCGCCCCACCTGAGTGACCCTGAATTTTCTTATTACGACTATTTAAGTTAACGACACTGTTTCGGATCGAAGTCATCACTGACTCTTCGAAGAGTTCGCAACTTTTCGAAGAGTTTCTCTTTATGCACTAAGGGATTCTGGATGTATAGCGTTCGGGAATCGTCAAGATATCAACATATGTTGAATTCGAGATTATGAGTTGGATTCGACAGTTGATCTCTCTCTCCAAATTGGACTTAGCTGGAACGTGTGTCGAATGTGTGTTGAACGAGAAGAAAATTGAGAAAAGAAAATTATAATATCACGGCTTATGTAATAACCCTACGGCGTATTATACATACATAGGTACACGAGTACTGTGCTGAGCTGTCTGTCATCGGGATGTATGCAGCTGAACGTTAGGTTCGTAGAGAGCAAGCGTAATTAAACGCATCCGCGTGAATTCATCAGAGAATAGTTTATCAAATCACCAAATGCAGAGAGATTCACGGCTCGGGTGATTTTACACTCTGTCTGTCTATCCATTCATTCTTCCATCTATCCATCTGCCACGGGACGGACAAAATATTATTTTATAGTTAGGTATCGAAGTCGCGCCAAATCTACTTAGGTATCTGAGGTATTAGGTAGGTAAGATAAAAAATGTTGAAAACAGTTCCCGCGGGATATTAAAAACTAAATCCACGCAGATGAAGTCGCGGGCATCAGCTAGTAATACCTAATTTAAATGCAAAAGCGTGCTTATTTCTTTGTTTCTCCTTCAATCATTATAGCAACGTAGCAATGAATTGCTAACTCCATGCAGACGAAGTAACGCGCAAAAGGTAGCTGTAGCTTTAATAAAATGGAGGCCAAAAGATGTACAGAATAAAAAATGAAAAAAGAAAACGGTATGTTAACGATGGCACTTTCTCGTCTTAATTGCCGATTTGTCATAGAAATGGACAATGTCGCGAGACGAGAGTTAATCGCTCTATATTTAACTGAGCCTACTTCAAAAAGATTTATAGAGCCATTAAGAGTTTTTTTTTGATATTCTACTGAAATAGGATCTATATACAGGGCGTCCCACGGCTATGCCACATGGAGGGGAAGTACCTTAAATATTATAGATGGAACATTTTACTGAAAGAAGACTTCATTTTAATTTAAAAAACAATTTAAACTGCATTCATAGATTTTTAGAAATTGCCTGGTTGAACCGGGACTCGAACCCGCTATACGAGAACAAAAATTAACCTGTATCTTTATCATACCAATCGGAAGGCTTCATCATAAGGATTATTTTTTGTTAAATAACATAGCATGAGAAATAAAAGGAAGACCATGAATTTTAGCCTTTGATGTAAAATTTTGTTCAGAAAAATGAAAAGCTGACATTGGCGTATCGTATCGACATACAACTGACATGAACTATTATATATAACCATGTATACCATGTAAACTGTATACCATGTTCTTCTTTACTTCTTAATTTTCTAACACGTTCGTATCATTCTCGTACAGCGAGCGGAATAATTATGTCGCATGCGATAAGTGTCTACGTCTTCATGGTCCTGCTTTGCGATTCTCTAAAAATGATTGCTACAGTGTGATGATTGTAATCGCTTCTGATTGGTCAATACTCACTCGCTATTAGCTAAAATGCATTATTGCAGAAAGAACGCGATAAATTCATCAAGATTGATGCATTTTTTACCGAATCGTCCTGCTGATTCCGATCCATGTAATAAGTAGGTACGTCTAATGTGCGAAGTCCCTAAGTTAACCGACACCCTTGATGAGTCGTAATGATAGTGACACTTGGCACTAATGGGCCAACTAATCAAACTAACTTGGAGGATAAGCTTAAAAGGGATCGCAAGATTCGCAAATATATTCGGCAACGGTCGGGTATTTTTTATCAAAAGTCAAAATATCAAGTTTCATGGATATGGCGGTAATCGCTGACCCGCCTGCTCGTTTGCTCGTTAAAAATATAAAAAAAAAAGATTATTTGAAAAAATAACGTAATGTCATAGATTCTTTTATTTAACGCTTTTGGGCTGGAATTTTCAAAAAACTGTGAAACACGTTTTTTAATCGACAACTTCACGGATTTTCATACAAACTTTCACCCCCTATTAAACCCTTTTGGGGGTGAAATTACAAAAGATTCTTTCTTACCTACTAAGCTTACCTACGTCATGAAAGGAATCAAAATTTCAAGTTTCTAACTCCTGGTTTAGGCTTTGCGTTGATAGATCAATCAGTTAGTCACTCAGTCAGGAGTCGTTTTATAAGTAGGCACATATGGATAGATAGATTGACTGAAATATAACACACTGTAACCACAGATTTAGAGTAACTGTAACGCTATTGCTTACCTTGTAAAATCATGGTAACATGTGATACATTTAAATTTTCAAATTCAAATTCAAAATTTATTTATTTCATGTAGGCTAACTTGTAGCTCTTATGACACGTCATAAATCTACCACCGGTTCGGAATGCAGATTCTGCTGAGAAGAGCCGGTTTACTCAGCAGTTGCTCTTTTCAAAAAAAATTTTTTTTTTTTACAAAGCTATTCTATGTATACAGTGCTTCCACAATAAAGCTTCAAAAATGCAAAAATGCATACGTAGGTACACCAATCCAACGCATGTCAAGATGGGCAGCCAAAGCAGACCCATTCCCGTTGGTCAGTACCCTTTATAACAAAGCTAATTACATGTCGGCGGCTCCAATCAAGCTTACAGAAGTGGGTGATTTGTTCGAGTGATTCCGGGTGATTTAGTTGCTTTTCCGAGCCTATGATTTATAATTTTAGACCTATGTCAAACCTTTGTGATAACATAGAGCTTATTGAAGCTTGGGCCGTAAATATTCCGGGTATTTGGGATTAATAAACGGTGTACGCTCACTAATTAAATACGTCACAAAATTTTACCCTACAAACTTTAGCTTTACCTACGTAGGATGGATGGCATCCATGCATAAATCTACACGACGTATAGTCTATTTTTCAATGTTTTTCTTAAACGCTTAGGCGATGAGCTAACACTGACCTTTATCTTTAATCTATGATTAATACTGGACTTGCTGCTGTGATTTTTTTTACTTATTTAATTGACGCCATTTTGTATTTGATTGACGCCATTTTGACGCTGTAAGCTTAGGTATGTCTGTCTCTGGAACGAATATATTGGAAATGGCACACAAACATTATAAATAATAATCTAATTAATTAATAGAGGTTGGTGCGCCATTTCCAACATTATTAGTTCCAGAGACACTCGTATGTCAAATGTGGCGCTTTGAATTGACCAATAATTATGCTGTCATTTATATAGGATCAGCAAGTCTAATATTAGTCATAGATTAAAAATAGAGTAGAGCGCACAGGACATTCTTACCGCACTCTGATAATGTGCTACGAAGCTGTGCTACGGTCGGTGCTACGAGTGAAAAATCAAACCTAACAACGTCGTAAGCGCCCAACAATATGTGTGTGTGTGTGTGTGTGTGTGTGTGTGTGTGTGTGTGTGTGTGTGTGTGTGTGTGTGTGTGTTATAGAAAAAATCTTTAAAAAAATATAAAATATGCAATAGCGTATGATTACTGATCAGGTTCAAGGAATCAATTAGAAAGTTAGAATGAGCTTCTATGATCCTGAAAAAATTTTTTGTGAGTTACATTTATCTTAGTCTACTGGAGCCCAAAACATACATTAAACTTTGGTGACACGCCTTCCCTCATTCGTGACAACTGCTTTATAAGTACGACGGTAATTTATTGCCACAACGTTACTGTGCATAAATCCGTGACCCCTAGGAACCCATCCTGTTAAATTTACCTCAATGCAGGGTTTATTCTGATTGAAAATCGGTCCATTTGTTGGGGAGCTGCGAAGGTACAGAAGATACGCACGTCAAACTTATAACACCTCTCTTTTGTTGTCGGGGGTTTAAAATAATACGGCAGGCTGATTTGCTTGACATAAACAGCAGTTCAAGCTTCTCGCCCTTGTCTAAGAGACCCCGCAAACTAGGCGTCTTGTCGCCACGTCTAGTCGCTGCGACATGACGCGCTGTTTGCTTCTAGTCGCAACGTCTTTGCTTCAGCGATCATTTTCTCGAATAGTCGAGAAAAGTGAAAAGAGGAGCTTATGTGGCAACACATATGTGTGCACGCAGTGCATTTTGTTGATGCGTACAAAATGTACCTACTGCATGACGACACACCGGGAGGTCCTCACCAGTCCACCACCTAAGCGAGTCGTGCTTTCTGTTATTTATTTTACTAGCAGATGCCCGTGAGTTCGTTTGCATGGATTGAGGTTTTTAATTCCCACGGGAATTCTCTTATTTTCCGGGATAAAAGTGAAGTAAAAAGAAGCTTATGTGTTATTCCAGACTATAATCTATCTCTGTGCCAAATTTCAGCCAAATCGGTTCAGTCCTTGCGGCGTGATAGAGTAATAAACATTCATACATCCAAACTTTCGCATTTATAATATTAAGTAGGATTAGTAGGAAGAAGGATGTCTGCTAAGTGTTGTGAAATAAAATATACCTGTGCCAGTGAACCGTTCTGTCGGACTTTTATTGACATCAACCGCGAATTAGCACACAGTAGGTAAACTTTGAACAAAATGTACGAGTATTGTCGGCCGCAGCTAGTCCTCGCGTCGCGTCGCGCGTCGAATAGCCGAGCAGTCGCGGTAACAAGACGCCCAGTTTGCGGGGTGCCTTATATTGATTGCAATAGCATTCTCACATGTTAGATCACGTGACATTGAAGGGAGCATTCTTATGTAACCTAGTGTAGTGGCTGACAGGCTGATTTGCAACTTAAGTGTTTTACTGTATCGAAGTTGGAATACGCAAGAAAATTCTTACTTTTTTTATATAGACTAGCGCTTAATTGCGATCTCACCTGATGGTAAGCTTTACCAGCAGAATAATAATAGAAATGTCCTCCCGACCGAATCCGGCCACGGCGGCCAATTTCCACCGAGATTAGCTATCTACGCGGCAGATATTATAGTGCACAGGTGTGTGCGCAAACACAGGTGCACTTTCTATTCCCTCACTCTCATAGTCCGATGGAACGGAAAATCCGACACGACCAGAGAGAGATCATGCGCACGACCGACGGCTTTACGTGCTCTCCGAGGGGGGGGGGGCTCACATTTTTTTTGGTCCGACCCGAGAATCAAACCCGGGACTTCGTCATCTGCAGTCGAACTTGCTAACCACTAGACAGGCAGTATATTACATCAGCTATCACAGCTTTTTCTGAGTACCATTTGCCATAAAGAAAAACTAGTTTTATTTTTATTGCTGTATATAAATAAATAGACATTTATCTCCAATCTCGTATATGTATACAAGTACTAACTTAGTTTTATGGCTATGATTAGACTAATTCTATTAGTTAACGACCGGAGTGATTCCTTGCGTAATAAACGCTGGCGTAAATTAATGATGAGAAAGTACATAGATACTTATGCCCTCATAATCATCCCCTAAGTAGGGGTATTTTTACTTGGGTAGACCCTAAATACTGTCATTTTCACCTTTGAAAACCACCGGTAAAGGCGTCGGCCCTGCGCCTGATCTCTCTCCGGTCGTGTCGGATTTCCGTCCTATCAGACTATGAGAGTGAGGGAATAGAGAGTGCACCTGTGTTTGCCCACACAAAGGGGTAATGCTGCCAGCATCTTGGTCAGTAAATCGTATAACATTCAGCTTAAATGTCAAGTTAAAATTAACATAGGTAGCTCTGGTAATACAGGCAAATGACAATCACGACGAGTGTTTTAGCTAAGTACATAATTAATGACCGTGCTGTCTTCTTAATCACAGCTGCGTTCCAGTGGCTTCAATGTACATGATGTTTCATACGAGACAGCACCTTCTTTACCTATGGTGCAGGGTGTGCAACGCACACAGGCGCAGGATTTTAGGGGGCGCCGCGCCGAGCCGCGCTCGCGACACCTCTGGCATTTTTTGATTAAACATTTTTGTAATAACGACAAAGTTGTGCTTTTTAACTCTTTTGACCCCTTCCTTCCTAAAAAATACTTTTTATTCGTGTACCTTTTCAAAATTGCACTATTTGTTGCACCTGAATTTCCTTTCACTGGTGAAAATGTAACTGTAAGTCAAACGGTATTCTGTGTAAGTATTCTATTTTGGCCGCGCGTCTACAGAGGGCGCCAAGATATTGATTGCACACGGGCGCTACATGGGCTAGAGCCGCTTCTATCACGAGGCACTGTAAGTCTAGGATTACCACGGTAGCGACTGCGTCTCTAGCGCAGGCACGTGTGCTATGATAAAAAAAATAACCGGTCAAATGCGAGTCGAGGTCGCATACGAAGGATTCCGTACCAAAAAACGCCGAAAAAACGCGTTAGGGTAGCCCCCTTTAATTTTTAATTTATTTCTATTAATACAAATTCTCTAAAAATTTCAATTCTCTACCTATTACGGATCATGAGATATAGCCCGCTAATAGACAGACGGACGGACGGACGGACGGACGGACGGACGGACAGCGGAGGCTTAGTAATAGGGTCCCGTTGGTTACCCTTTAGGGTACGGAACTCTAAAAATAAAACCCTATTGCGTTAAAAAGATACCAGTTGCAAATTCAATTTTTTCCCATATTTGAAAATGGCGCCATTAAGCCGCTGTATTGAATTTTTTCCAATATATTCGGTGCCGAAACCGTATATCTACCTATTAGTTTTATAGCCGCGATTAGAGCAATTCCATTAGTAAGCGGCCAAAGTAATTTGCCACGTAATAAACGCCGACCCTAATTTGTGGAGTGAGTGTTTACGGTGTAACTATTTTAAATTGAAGTTTTTTTACAAGTACGGCTTTTCAGTTAAATTTGTGTTTATTTGAAAGTCAGATGTGGTTACTTAAAACGCTCTATAACTACCGCATACTTACCGATTTCGATCTCAACCAAGAGAGATACACCGCTGGACCTAGGTCTCTTGAAATTATTGCCACAGGACACGATGCTGTGCCGTCTGTAACCAGCGGTTGCCAGCGATCGTCTGTCTATCCAGTGGGGGATTTATCTGCCATCGCTGCGCGTCCCAGTGCGGGATTTGACCCCTGCGGTGTGGCGAATATTGTCCCAATATTTTACAAAAATTAATTAAGTTACTTAATTTCCAATTTCCTATCTAGTTTTGAATTTTATAATGCTTAGACATTTCTCAAGTTACAGCAGTTTCATATGTACAAACCAACCTCGTCAACAAAATTTGACCAGTGTTATATTTTATCGGCATAGCGGTTATATTTAGTACTAGTGGTTCGCCCCGAACTGAGACCTCGCGGTATCCCATAATTCCCAAAAGATAGTTTTAATTATATATGTGAGCTGTCGATTACTCTTTTAATTTAGTATTTATTGTTTTTTCCACAAAGGGCTTTGTCGCGGCACAAAAAAAAACCACAAATCGAATAAACTTTCTACAAAATATTAAAATTATTAGACGCAGGGAAACACAGAGCGCTTTCATTACAATTCACATCCAAGACAAAATGGCCGATGGCCGTCCGACCAATCGGAGAGGCGGGGAGACCAGCGCGCGTTCGGATACTTGTTACAGGCTCCCCCTCTATCATGAACTTAGGCGTCCTCGCGATTCGTGATAGTAGTAGTAGTGAGAGTAGTATAAACCACACTAATTACGTCGCGGTCGACCCCGTTTTCGTTTTTCCCTAAGAGCAGGTACAATATCCCCGACAAAAGGAGTGAGTTGGGAGGTGTGATACTTCCCAAGAAGTGCCCCATCGCTAATGCGTTCCAATAAATATGTGACTGGACTGACAGCCGAACGGATTCGATACGGTCCATCCCTTCGAGGGATGAACTTGGCTGTCTGTCCCTTACTTGTGTCGTTCAGGCCTTGCGTCTTCAGCAAGACGAGAGTGCCCGTGTCGTACTCCGGTACCTCACGACGCGCTGCATCTGCGTGCTCTTTGCTCACGCGCTGCGCGCGCTCGTGCACATCCCGCGCCGCCGCCAGCGTCCCGCCCAGCTTCCGCAGGTACGGCGTCACGCTGGCCACGAACGTGTCGCTGTCGACGATCGAGCGCAAGTCGCGCGCGGCGTCGGCCGGTGCACGGATCTCCCTGCCAAAAGTTAAAAAAGCAGGAGAGTGTCCAGTACTACACGTGACAGCAGAGTTCATCGCGAAACGTATCGCTGGAAGGAAAGCATCCCAGGTTGAATGATCTTTGCCCACCAGAATAGCTAATTGCGGTTTGAGGTCTCTGTTTTTTCTTTCTATGGGGTTCGCCTCTGGGTGATAATACGAGGTTAGCGACTGCTGAATGCCAAATACATTGCATACCTGCTGCATCACCTCAGAGACGAACTGAGTGCCCTGGTCGCTTACGAGGCGCCTTCCGACGCCGTACCGTAGAAAGACCTCATCTACAAGTGTCTTGGCGCATTCGAAACTAGTAGCTTCTCGAAGGGCAAACAATTCAACCCATCGAGTGCATACATCCTCAGCAATGAGAATCCATCGGTTGCCATTTGCTGTTTCTGGTAATGGACCAAACAAATCAACTGATATTACCTCAAATCTCCGGGCCGGGACCGGTGTTTGCACGAGTCCCGCCGGTTTCCTCGTATCGGCTTTGTAGCGCTGGCATGCAACACAGCTCTTTATGTAGCTAGCTATGAAAGAACGCATGCCAGGGAAATAATACTTAGTGCTTATATGTTGTAAAGTACGCTCGACCCCGAAATGACCGGCGGTCGGAGCGTCGTGATATTCTGACAGCACCTGTGCACGTTCATGCTCGGGTACCACGAGACAAGCCTCGTCGTCATCCGCCTCGGGAGCATAGCGATATAAGATACCATCAGAGAGTACATATCCACGGTCGGCCCATTGTCTCCCCCTAAATGGGGCGTCGTCAGCCTCTAAATCATCAATGATCTTACGTACCTCTGGGTCCTTTAATTGATTGTCGCGAATGTCGCTAGCTGCACGAGCCGGGAAATCGGCGACCGCGTAGCACAGGTCGCACTGCGTGTGCGCGTCCTGAGAGCATGACGGGCGTGAGAGCATATCGGCAAGTACGTTCGATTTCCCAGGTGTATACTCAATGCGGAGATCGAACTCCTGCAGAATTAATGCCCATCTGGCTAGTCTACCACTAGGTGACTTAGTGTTCATCAGCCACCGTAAAGGTTGATGGTCAGATTTGACTAAAACCTGTGCCCCTTCTATGTAACCTCTAAATTTCTGAACGGCCCAGACTACGGCGAGGGCCTCTCGCTCTGTAGTGGTGTAATTCCGCTCAGCAGAGTTTAATTGACGACTTGCATATTCTATGGGCCGCTCATCGGTTCCCTCCCCCTGCATTAAAACAGCTCCAAGACAATACCCGCTACTGTCCGTGCGTAGGATGTACGGGAGTGTGTCGTCGGCCTGTCGCAGGACGGGCGCCGATGTCAGCAACGCCTTGATCCGCTCGAAGGCCTGCTGCTGCTGCTCGCCCCACTGCCACTTACTGTCCTTCTTCAGCAGCGCAGTGAGGGGTCGAGCCACTTCTGCGTAACCGGGGATGAACCTCCGGAACCAACTGGAAGTTTGCAAAAACGACATTAAATGTTTGACGTTCTTGGGTGCAGGCATAGCAGTTACAGCGGCTGTTTTATCTGGGTCTGTGTGAAAACCACCTGGTGTAATAATATGGCCAAGAAACTTGACAGAACTACATGCAAAGCAACTCTTCTCACGATTGACTCGCAAGTTGAAAACAGCCAGCCTGTCAAAGACTGACTTCAGGTCTGCTATGTGGTTCTCAAAACCACCAGGTGACAAGACAATAATGTCATCTAAATAAGCCAGCACTGAGCCATGCAGTGCGGTGAGATTAGATTTAAAACGATCAATAAGCCTCTGGAATGTAGCTCCGGAGTTCCGTAAGCCCATAGGCATGCGTATAAACCTAAACATGCCAAAAGGTGTGACAAAGCTGGTCTTATCTCGATCATCTGGGTGCACATTAACGTGAAAATAACCAGAATGCAGGTCAAGTGTGGTCATATAGGTGCAGGTCTTAGCCGCATGCAGAACATCTTCAATCCTGGGTAATGGGTACCGGTCAGGTACAGTAACCTCATTGAGTTTGCGGTAATCAATGCAAAGACGCATACCTTCATCCTTTTTGGGAACCATGACTACATTAGCAGCCCATGGTGACTCACACTCTTCGATCACCCCTGCAGCAAGCAGCTTGTCAAGCTCTCCTCTTAAGGCAGCCTTCCGGTTTGGTGATAGCCGGAATGGCGGGCAGGCGATAGGCGGTTGGTCATCCCTGACCTTGATGCTATGGGTCGCGAACTCTGTGGCTGGACCTTCCTTAGCAAACCGCTCTGCTCTGCAAGAAATAAAATTATTTAAAGTTTCCCTCTCAAAACTTGATAAAGCTGGACCCTCATGAGCTCTCAGCAGCAAGTTATTATCAGACCTGGTAATAAGAGGCGTAGCTAGTAGGTGAGTACTACTTACGTGCCTCGCATCAGCATCTGATATCAGTTGGAAGGATTTAGTAAAACTAAATATATGGTTAGGATTATCGATAAAGCTCCACGTAGATTGAGGTATATTCATTATAATCCCTGCACTTGAGATAAAGTCTTTCCCAAGTAAGGTCTTTCCTTCAGGGCTAGGTAGGTACATGAACTCTGTCATGACCTTTCGGCCACCTATTTCAACCACTACAGTACTAGATGTAGTTAGAACATTGCATACTTGCGGTGAGCCAAACGCTAAACTTATTGTTCGCTGCACCGGTGAGAACTGGACTCCAGCATCGAGTAGAACCTCGTACAACAAAGGACTGCACAGGCTCTGTGTAGCTCCGCTGTCTAGTACTGCAACACCCTGCTTGCCAGCAATACGCACAGTTACCAGTGGTAAGTCGCTGTGAACAGGTAAGTTAGATTTGAGTACATTAAAACTAGATGGTGCTGTAGCCTCGGCCTGTGGCTTATTTCCATTGCATATATCACACCTCGACCGAACAACTCCTGGTGTCAAGCACTGATAACACATTAAGGGGGGTTTCACCTCAGCGGCAGCTTTAGAGTTCTTAGCCTCATTTTTAGCAGCAAGTTTTCGGCAAGAATCAACAGAATGGTTAAAAGCTCTGCAATATGAACAACGAAGCCGAGTTCGTTTCTGACTGTCACTACTAACACTACTAACAGAACTAGGTTCGGTGACTGTACTGTGAGGTTTGCTAATTTTTGAACTATTATTATCTTTAAGTGAAGATTGTGGCTTCTGAACTTCTGCCCTAGCCTCTTCCACCTCTCGCGATTTTGTTAACAATGAATCTATATCCTTAATTGTATTACGTGGTACATACTTTCGAATCTTACGATCTAATAATCCATAAATAATATCAATTTGTAAACATATATCTAGTTTATAAGGTAATTTAGCGATAAGCGCTCTAATATGGGGAATAAAAGCGTCAACACTTTCACCGTTTTGTTCACGAGCGAAGATTGTCCGTAGTATTTTATAAGCGGGTTGTGGAGCTCCAAACATCCCTCGCATCCTACGTTTCGCCTCGTCCCAGCTGTGCACCTCGGTCTTGATTCCGCGCCACCATATTGCCGCGCCGTCCGTGAGCAACATTGCGAGACCGCGCAATGCGTGCGCGTCGCTGACCCCTGCACATTCCTTATAGATCTCCACCGCGTCAATGAATGTCTCGACTGCGTCCGGGCCGGAGTCGCCGCTGAACCTCGCCGTGCACTTCGAAAGATTACCCGGAGGCAACGTCGTACACGGCGGCGTGGTGGGTGATGAGGTTTGCGATATGCTTAACGTCTCTCGAATCACCTTCGACAACAGGCTGGACAGTTGGTTTTCCGAAAGTTGGATGGGCGTAGGCCGCCCTCTCCGAACTGTCACGTTTTCTTCTCCGCCGGCATCGCTGTCGGATGTACCGCGCTCCGCGTCGTCACGCGTAGGGGCTACGCGGCGTCGGAGCGGAGTCGATTTTTCTTCTGCCATCATTGTGATTGCGCACGCGATCGCGCACTTTCAAACTTACAAAAAAAAAATTTTCCTGTTTCGCCGTAATGGCGTCGCTTTTAGCACAAGCGAAAGCACTGTATATAGTTCGATGGCCCAAAGTTGAGCGCCACTGTGAGCTGTCGATTACTCTTTTAATTTAGTATTTATTGTTTTTTCCACAAAGGGCTTTGTCGCGGCACAAAAAAAAACCACAAATCGAATAAACTTTCTACAAAATATTAAAATTATTAGACGCAGGGAAACACAGAGCGCTTTCATTACAATTCACATCCAAGACAAAATGGCCGATGGCCGTCCGACCAATCGGAGAGGCGGGGAGACCAGCGCGCGTTCGGATACTTGTTACATATATTGTAATAATTACATAACTTTTAACATTAGACGCAATAAAAAATAATAATAGTTGACGCAAAACTGTTTTACTGATACAGCGCCATCTATTAGCATTATTGTGAAGCTATTAGCATTAAAAATTAAATAATTTCGTTTCTTTATAATATTTATCTAATTTTAGTATTTGTTGTTCAAGTACAGGATATTACTGAATTTTCAACAAAGTTTCAGGTTCTAATATGCAATACTTTTTGACATATGGCTCAAATTAAATCTCCACTTAGAAGTTAAATAATTTCGTTTCTTTATAATATTTATCTAATTTTAGTATTTGTTGTTCAAGTACAGGATATAACTGAATTTACCACTAAGTTTCAAGTTCTAATATCTTGTCATTCTTGAAATATGGCTCAAATTAAAAACGCCACTTTGAAAGCCCCCCATTTCGTCAATTTTAAGGGAAAAATTAAAAAAAATATATTTTTGTACTCTGTTCACTTTAAAAAGATATATCACAAGTCTATGTAACGCAACAAACAAGATTTTACTTCAAACACGCTTCTATGAGAGCCCCCCTGAAATAAAGCTTTTTATATTTTTTTATACAATGTTCGGCTTAAGGCCATCAGTTTACATATTATATTTAAATTTGAAGTAATTACTTTCAGTAATTCAGAAGTTATAGGGCTCTGACAGACATTTGGACGTACACACTTCTCTGTCCAGTACCCTAGTTGACTCAGAGAACTCGCTTCGCTCGTTCAATAAAACCATTGCCAACTTATTTACTCTCAAAATACAGTAGGTATTTTCGTATATTCATAGATTGCTATAGCAATGCTAGCAAAAAGGCTTGGTAATACAAAGGTATTTTTGTGCCACACCAATTTCACAATGTTGATTTGTGAGAGCAAATAAAGTTATGAATTAACGTTGATTGAATACCTACACAACTACGTATAGTGAGTCGCGAAACTGCACTGGTAGCATGGGCAGTAGATAAAAGTTTTATCCCCCGATTCTATCCACTGACAGGGGATAAAATTATGTTTTCCCTATGCTAAAGCATGGCGACAGAGAAGAAGGCGATGTATATTTCTATGAGAATATCCACTGAGTGTTATTTCCACCGCTGTGTCCATGCTCGACGGGTGGACAAAGCTAAGCGAGGGGATAAACGTTTTACAGCTCGGGCGAAGTATAAGTAATTAACTGCAATAATTAATTGTATCTATCTGTGCCACGCGTAGTGCTGAAAGAAGCTGTCTGAACAGACACAGCATTTACATGCTGAGTGAAGATCATTTTGACTATCATATATGTATATAACTTTGTCTACTTCTTCTCATTTATATTTTTGTCTTTTTCTTAAATGTACATAAAAAATAAAAATAAATAAAATACCTTGTAGTAGGTAAATGGTATGTGATCATCAAAATGGTCTTAATTCCATATTCAAGAGTTAATAAAACAATATCAATTTGATTGCTATGCTTTTACACAAAAAAACTTGTTATAATATAAGCGTGAGTAAGACAGCCATATCAAGATATCAATTGGGTAACAATAGGATCGTGATTGTTTATGAGGGTTCCGGAAAGTAATCTGGCCAAGCGAACCCCACATAATATGATAAGTCGTGTTTTTACACGATATTTGTGGATTTTCCGCATCGCTACCGGCGGATGAAGGCTTTTGTGTCATGTCCACTCATCTTGGTCCTTGGCTCAACAAATCGCACCTTGAAAACAAAAGTGGCACTATGTGGAACTTTTTTTAAAACCATGTTTTCTAAATTAACTCCATAATTTACTGGCATGTTTTCAGTAGGTACACAAATTAGATAGTCAAACTGATCAATGAAATTGCATTCTTTTCTTCCAGTTATTTGCTAAGATATTGAACAAAAATGCTGCGTCAAAACTTTAAATGGTCATACTGAAAAATTACAATTTTTGTAAAACGCCACTTTTTTTTTCAAGGTGCGAAATATTACCTACTAGCTGATGCACGCGATTTCGTCCGCGTGGATTAAGGTTTTTTGGTCCCGCGAGAACTCTTTAATTTTCCGAGATAAAAAGTAGCCTATGTGCTATTCCAGACTATAATCTATCTCTGTGCCAAATTTCAGCCAAATCTCTTTAGTCTAAGATTATAGCAGGCTAACTTGGAAGGGGTATGATAGTGTACATTCTACCCATACACTTAATCTATTTCTACACGCCATCGTGCCGGAAGGCTAAATCGCTTGGCGGCAAGTCTTAGATGGTAGGATGGTAACTAGCTACGGCCAAAGCCTCTCACCAGACCAGACCAGAGACAATTCAGAAATTATAAATTCCCAAATTGCCCCCTCCGGGAGTCGAACTCGAGACCTCCCAATTATAAGACCACAGCGGCTGCGCTCATCACCGCGCCAGGGAGGTCGTCAAAACCTTCAGAATCTAGCAAAAAACTCACAACGACATGGATGGACGATGGAATTAGATAGCGCTTTACGTTCCACAATAATGTCCGTAGCACAACTCCACTACAATAGTCGATCCTATCAATAGCAAAAAATAATTTCAGGTGGACAATATACTCGTACAAATTCCAATTTTTTGTTAATATTTTTAGCGAGCAAACGAGAAGGCGGGTCACCTGATGTTAAGTGATAAATAAATAAATAAATAAATAAACATTTATTCAGCTCATACAAAAATTCAAACTAGGTACAGAGTTTGAGTAATACTAAGTGAGATCTACAGACTGCACCCCCACTCCGCCCAGACCCAGGACAGAGCCAAAACGAGACAGATTTATGTCAGAGCATATTTCTGTGGCTCGTTTCAACTCCAACCACCCATGAACATTTGTAGCACTTGAGGCACTACCAATGCGTTGCCGGCTTTTTAGATATTTTTTGGTCCGCCCCTTGAATAACCCCATGTTGTAATTCAGTAGGAACACCGTCGCAGGAAGTTGGTTCCACAGTTCCAAAGTACGACGAAAAAAAGATCTGGCACATCTGATGGTCGAAGTGCTCCAGGCACCCAGGTGGTCAGGGTGAAACTGTGTTCGGTGGCAAGCGGTGCGGTTGTAGAAGAAAGACGGTGGAATAAGCTTATATAAACGGATCTGATCCGCCAATTGAGTTTACATATTTAATTTTTGAAAAAAAAAAAAAAAAAGATTCTCCCAATAAAACGTGTTTCTGCTTTGAACGATCGCTACCTACAATTATTTTACACTATAAAAAGTAAGTAGTAAAATAAAAGCATTGTTATAATAATTTTATATAAATAAATAAATAAATAAATCTAAATATATAAAAGGCAAAGGTGACTGACTGACTGACTGACTGACTGACTGATCTATCAACGCACAGCTCTAACCACTGGACCGATCGAGCTGAAATTTGGCATACAGGTAGCTGGTAGGACGTAGACATCCGCTAAGAAAGGATTTTGGAAAATTTCAACCCCAAGAGGGTTAAATAGGGGGTTAAAAAATCGAACCTAACGTGAGCGAAGCCGCGGATTAAAGCTAGTAAATAAATAAATTGCTTCCTAATAGCAAAAGCAGGCTTAGTTACGTATAGTGCAAGCAATTATTCTCATTGTTCATTTGCTTAAATTATTAGCCTCGTTTAACTATTCATTTGGGCACATTTATCTTGCAACAATGCGCACACTGTTTAATAAAGCGAACGTGCTTTGGCTGCACCTCAATGTATATTTAGTAAAAGCTGACTGTACCTAGTTTCACACGAGTTAGCTTACCTGTTCTATCTACTTACCCGTCGTACTACCGTTGCTCCTACGTCGTACTATCGTTGCTCCTACTGGTCACGAGTAAATTCAAATTCAAATTCGAAATTAATTTATTTCATGTAGGCTAACTTGTAGCTCTTATGACACGTCATAAATCTACCACCGGTTCGGAATGCAGATTCTGCTGAGAAGAGCCGGTAAGAAACTCAGCAGTTGCTCTTTTCAAAAAAAATTTTTTTTTACAAAGCTATGCTATGTAAGTATACAGTGCTTCCACAATAAAGCTTCAAAAATACAAAAATGCCTACGTAGGTACACCAATCCAACGCATGTCAAGATGGGCAGCCAAAGCAGACCCATTCCCGTTGGTGGCACCCGTTCACGAGCATGACGCATGATCCAGCCATTGCTTCGCTCAACCATATTTGAGGGAACGTAACAACCCGCACCACACGACACCTTACCTTTTCTATCTACTCACACATGGTACTAATGGAATAGAATAGAATAGAATAGAATAGAAATATTTTTTATTCAAATAAACTTTTTACAAGCACTTTTGAATCGTCAATGAATCTACCACTGGTTCGGAATGCCTTTCCTGCCGAGAAGAGCCAGCAAGAAACTCGGCGGTTGCTCTTTTCAAAAAAATCAAAATTTTACAATTGTTATTGAAACTATGCTATGTATTCAGTGCTTCCACGATGAATTTTCCTGAGTACAATACAAGTAAAAATAAATACAATACAAATACAAATAAATACAATTCAATACATGTCAACACAGGCAGGCAAAAGCAGACCCATTCCCGTTGGTGGCACCCGTTCACGAGCATGACGCATACTCGTACTAATGGTGCCCCTACTGGTCACGAGTAATCTTACCTTTTATATATACTTACCCATGATACTACCGGTGCGCCTACTGGTCACGAGTAATCTTACCTTTTCTATCTACTTACTCGTGGTACTATCAGACACGTCGGTAGTACCACGGGCAACTAATTTTACCTGTGGTATTGCTGATTCATTTTATATAAGAACATCCTCAGCAAACTATCAACGGCTCAATACTGAGCTAGGTCTCCTCTCAGATAAGGATTATTGTAGTAACAGAACGTTACATTATCTCGTTAGTATTTAAAAAAAAAATCTAATTATGAATAACGTACATACAGCCGTACACGGTTGTATCAAGTGAACCAAGTTTTAAACAAGTTAGACCAAAGGAAGTTTCCACCACACTGCCCAATTACAAATTGGTAGATGTTTTCTTTTAACGTTAAAGCAAAGTCAGTTTTACGGTGAATTTGTACTACATAAATAAGCAAATCATATTTTAGCAATCAATCATTATTATTAGTTGGAGTTTTGCTAAGCCTACGGATTATCGTATTGAATGTATCCAAGTAATCCCCTAGGTTCATGATAATCCCTTCATAATCCGCTTACGAATGATATTATCACGTATTTTCAGATGATATTGGTCAATAAAATTGGTCAAAATAAATAAAAGTGCATTTTATTCTTAAGGATATGTTTACTCTATATGAAGAATTGCAAAGATATTAGATATAGCGAGTTAACGGAAAATAAAACTTGGATGTTAAAGCGGTGTTTTTAATTTATATAACGCCAGCCGTATGCAAGCAATTATAATGTAGGTCAAGTGAAAACAGGCTGGTTTTGTGGGGAAAAGTAAAAGAATTATGTCTGCAACGAAGGTTAAATGCTAAATTCACATTTTTTTAGAGTTCCCTATCCAAAGGGTGCCCTTATTACTAAGGCTGATATCTATAGACCGCACTCGCAGTCTGCTCAAACTCAAGAAAGAGATAAAACAAGACACATTTATGTCGGAGCATATTTGCATCTCGTTTTAACTCTTATCTTGAGTCCGAGCCAAGTCAGAGCACGTTCTATAGATCTCAGCATAAACTCCCGTTTTCCGTCCGTTTGCTTAACAATCTCTGTTACGATGGTAGGAAACCCTTCGTATGTGAGTCCGACTGGCACTTTGCTGGTTTTTTTATATTATCCTATCTAACGTTTTGTTTTTAAGCTATTGCATAGCTTCTATCGCGGGCCAGCGTGGAGACCGAATCCAGAAATTCCGTAACGAAAATAACCTGACACGGGACTCCTCTACGGTGAGCTGCTAGATGGCGTTGATAAAAAATGCTATGCAATAGCTTTACCGCGGCAGTCCCCGAGTGCCACACGTCTTTTTTTATTTTAATAAATAAAACGTTTTTTTTACAGTCAGCTTCATATTGGGTTACTGAGAATATTCCTATATAAAAAGGGAATATCGGGGTAGGTATGTCCTGTATAGTTTTGACAAGGAATTTCCTCGTTAAAAGTATACAAAACCAAAGAACCGTTTTAGAAAGGGTGACACAAAAAATCTTAGTAAATCTTATAATGTTGTTGTTAGTATAAGTTTTGATTTGATTTTACCCTTTGAGTATATTTTTACCGTATAAAATTTAATTCTAATTTAAATTCAATAATTTTATGTTTT
Organism: Hipparchia sbordonii; assembly: GCA_038048805.1. NCBI lineage: Eukaryota > Metazoa > Arthropoda > Insecta > Lepidoptera > Nymphalidae > Hipparchia > Hipparchia sbordonii. Next base: position 6,478,333 of record CM076113.1, read on the forward strand.
GTATTCGTAGATATAATTTCGATTTTCAGAATTAAAGTATGCGTTGAGAAATTTTAAGTATTTAATTAATTTTATTTACATATGCAATATTATGACTGTATTTTCGTAAGATTTAGTTCAAGTTAACGAAGTATAAGCCCTAGTGAAGTGGTTGATAATTTTAAGAGTTCGTGCTCTAGTGCCCTTTCTGTGTGACCTAGAGCCTAAGAGTTTTTTTTTTTTATTCGATGACAAGATAGCCCTTGACTGCGATCTCACCTGATGGTAAGTGACGATGCAGTCTAAGATGGTAGCGGGCTAACTTGGAAGGGGTATAGCAGTGTAAATACAACCCATACCCCTAATCGGTTTCTACACGCCATCGTGCCGGAACGCTAAATCGCTTGGCGGCACGTCTTTGACGGTAGGGTGGTAACTAGCCACGGCCAAAGCCTCCCACCAGACAATTCCACCACCACCACCAGACAGAGTGTTCTAGTGTTTATAAATTTTTAAGTTAACAAAACTTGCAAAGTAAAAATCTGTGTGCTTTTTGTCTGCAACTTTGTCGGTGTTAGTTCTGCTATTTATATTCCTTCAAACGTCATAACCTAGCCCATCCTCACTGAGGGTTATTTAGTTGGGTTCTAAATTATAAAAATAACATGCAAAATTTAATCAACAACCTCCCTAGCGCTGTGGTCTTATAACTGAGAGGTCTCGGGTTCGATTCCCGGTGAGGGCATTTGGGAATTTATAATTTCTGAATTGTCTCTGGTATGGTCCGGTACGAGGCTTTCGCCATGGCTAGTTACCATCTTATCGTCAAAGGCGTACCGTGCGAAACCGATTATAGCCCTTCCAAGTTAGCCCGCTACCATCTTAGACTGTATCGTCACTTACAATCAGGTGAGATCGCAGTCAAGGACTATCTTGACATCAAAAAAAAAGTTACACCTAATACCTACTTATTAACTTAATAATGTAAAGGGTAGGTACGCATCTTCCCCCTATGATTCTTAACCCTCCCACTCAAGCAATTCACTTATATTTCCTTCCCACCAAGGTGAAAATGAAATCCACTCTTATTATTGATACGTTCGCACTTCACAAAAACAGTTTCCGTCGCAATAAATCATAAAAGAATTTATTGCCTTGTTTATGTGATTCCTACGGATAAAAATATATCATTCTTGTTTTCTCGGCATTCAGCATTAATAATATGATTATTATCGTATTTTGTTTTTATCCTCGTGGGATATGCGAAGTGTGAAATATATAACTTAAGTTCCGGTTACACGCTCCGTCTTGCCTGAGCGCTTACCTGTTCAAGCCAATTTGCGCAGTTAATCGTGTGCGTGTGGACGGTAAGACGGTATCCCGCGCAGTTCCAAAGGCGCGGCTTGAGCAATCGTCGACTTGCAGATGGACTGCGCAGTTCTTGGGCTCTGCCTGTGCAGGTAACTTCACAGGCAAGACGGAGCGTGTAGCTGGAGCTTAAAATCCATACTATCCCAACTAATATTATAAATGCGGAGGTTGGTTTGTCTTTCAATCACGGCGCAACAGAGCTACGGATCAACGTGATTTTTAGTTTAGGCAATTAAGGACCTAGAGAATGATTTTTATCGACAAAAATTGACTTCCCGCAGAATTTTTAAAAATCTAAGTCCACACGGAAAAAAAAATGGGGAATTCTAGTCTCAAATAAATAACAATTTGATTTAGGTACTCTTACAACTTCAATGACGATCCATTTTCGATCATACCCACTCTTTCATTGAGTCAACTTGAAGGTTAAGCGTACGCCTATAAAAATCTTTCTTTTCCTGATTCAATATTCTCAAGTTGTAGAGAAACTCTTAAATCAAGATTACTTGTACTCGTCTAAAATAGCAACTTCATTTTAGGGGGATTTAAGTGGATCTTAGCATCTTAAAACGTGTTATTGCGACGAGCACAAAAATCTCTTCTTAGGGCCGATTTCACCAATATAAGTCTAAACCGAGCGTTTTGATATTTTGATAATTTTAGTATTGAATTTTTTTTATTTTGACGACCTCCCTGGCGCAGTGGTAAGCGTTGTGGTCTTATAACTGGGTGGTCTCGGGTTCGATTCCCGGCGGGGGCAATTTGGGAACTTATAATTTCTGAATTGTCTCTGGTCTGGTCTGGTGGGAGGCTTTGGCCGTGGCTAGTTAGTCCTATCGTCCAAGTTGTACCGCCAAGCGATTTAGCGTTCCGCGCACGATGGCGTATAGAAACCGACCAGTGGTTACTTACCATCAGGTGATATCGCAGACAAGTGCTATCTTGTCATTGAATAAAAAAAAATATGCCAAAATATTAAAACTGCTAAAATCAACCCTTCCTTTTGCCTTAGTCGTGTAAAACCAAACGCACACTCACGCATCCAAGAAATGGATAGAAATAAAGTGAAAGCCATTTCGAAAGGCATTTGAAAATCTCATACAGGTACAGTACATGAGTATGCTTGCAGAGAAATGGTTATTCCTATAACTTATTGGCCACATGTGTCTTCGGCGTGGGTTACGGGTAGCATAGAAACGGCCGTTTATGAAACCGCAGATCTGTGTAGGCGATTTTTTTCTCTACAATTTATTAAAGGTAGAAAAATCCTGTCTGTTTAAATTTATGTTGATCCTATTTAATTAACACTTAGTACCAATTTCACCGCCAGTTTATTCCAAGAATAATTTTGATCCTCTGACAGTTTTTGTATTGAAAATCGGTCGAAATGTCGTATCTATTCGTCAGCTAATTGTTTGTCTCCTATGGTGAAATTGGCCCTAAGTTGCGAAGGAAGTATAGGAAGGAAAGGAAGTAAAGTTGTGAAAGTTATAAGAGCGCAAGGATTGATATAAAAACCTAAAGGTGCTAATAGACTTGAGCATTCACTTGTAACAGAACATCGAGCATTCGCCGTTTTTATTTTTGTCGAACTGAACGACGAGCCGAGCCAAGCATAGAGCCAAATATTGCTACGAACATCTTGAGAATTCTAGCGAACGCTCTATTCGATGCTCGTCAATATTCATGAAGATGTCAGACTTGACGGTCGCGTGTAGCAAATCTGTTCGCTAGAATGCTCGCCAGGACGCTCGCTAGAATGCTCGCCAGAACGCTCGGTAGAATGCTCGCTAAAATGTTCTCGTATTTTTGTGTGATGTAACATTCGCACGAATGCTCATAACAAGTGAATGCTCAAGTCTATCAGCACCTTTATGTTGACTTGTTTTGTGGTAGCTAATATGAATCGTCGAATTTTAAGAAAGATATTAATTCAGTCAAATGCATCCTAAATTTTCAACTTGCAGGTTTTTCAGGAAATTTACTCATGTTCATTTAGTTTCTATCTGTGAAAACCTATTATTAGCTATTAGTCACCTAATTTTAAGTTTATTTAGTATGATTTTCCAAAATAAATGAAATAAAACTAAAATAAAAATAGCCTTGCAACATGCACCTCAGTAATAATTACGGCTATAAGCCAGAACAAAAGACGGTAGAGAGCTGACGAAGCCTAATCTTACACAAAGACCCAAGTGACCCATTGACTTTCGTCTTTGATGTCTTTGATGTTATTTATAGTAAGGTAATATTTATCTCAAACAGTCAGTAATCTAATGTGGACCACGTTCCTATGGCATTGAAAGCTAAGATGACCCTCAGTCCAATTGTCGGCCTTAATTAACAAGATTCCAAGAAATTGGTGGACGAATTTGCAATCTGAGTTGATTTGTTTTGAAAAAAAAAAAAAGACGTGTGGCACTCGGGGACTGCCGCGGTAAAGCTATTGCATAGCATTTTTTTATCAACGCCATCTAGCGGCTCTCCGTAGAGGAGTCCCGTGTCAGGTTATTTTCGTTACGGAATTTCTGGATTCGGTCTCCACGCTGGCCCGAGATAGAAGCTATGCAATAGCTTAATAAGTGTCTAGACAAGTGAGACAGTTTAAAATGATGTTCATATAGCTCAGATGTCAAAATTCCACAGTATTTCAAATGGAATTTATTATAGTGGGGCAGGTCAAAACTATTTTCTATACTGCAGAAAACAAAAGAACCATCCGATCAGTTTACAAACTCGGATTGCGAGAATCTCTTCGTGAAAAGTTTAAAGAGCTAAGAGTATGCTCACGGTGGCTTCACAGTATATTTACAACAACGTATTCTTTGCGAGATAAAATTTTCATCTCTATAAACAAAGAGGTATATTGGCGTCTTGTGTGGATTTCCAAACAAGAATCTAGAGGCGCTTTTTTTACGAATGCATCTGAAACTAAAGGGGAAAATTTATAAGACGGTTGTTAGACCTGTCACATTGTATGGTTCAGAGTGTTGGGCGGTAAAAGGAACGGATGTTAGAAGAACACGTGTTACCAAAAAGCGTATGTTGAGATGGATGTATGGTGTGACAAGAATGGATAAGATAAAGAATGAATATATAAGAGGAAGTTTGAAAGTAGCGCCAGTAATCGAAAAAATGAGGAGTTATAGGCTCGCGTGGTATGGGCATGTAATGAGGAGAGAAGAAAACCAAATTTATAGAAGAATATTAAATATGCATGTAGAAGGGCAAAAGAGTAGAGGAAGACCAAAAAAGAGATGGATGGATTGTGTGAAAGAAGATATGCGTGTAAGAGGAGCAGATAATGAGTTGACGAATGATAGAAGCGAGTGGAAGAAAAAGACATGTTGTGCTGACTTCACATAGCGTGAAAAAAGGACAAGAATAAGCAGATAGAGTACCTAGCTTCATCGCGCAACATAGTGCAACCTACCGCGTAAATACCACTGATTGTTGTGTGGAGTCTTTGTGATCGTTATACATAACTATCTATTAGGTAGAATATTGTTGAAATACAATCTGTTTAAGTTTGTTTTGAAACAATATGAATCGTAATTGTTTAAACTAAAATCGCTATGGTGGCAAGTTAAACATGTTTGGTTGTTGATTAAACGTAGGCGGTACCTATTCAAATAGCTCTGCAAACTTCTTAATAGGTAAGTAAAAGGTAATATCTCAGAAATTCGTAGATCTACCAAAATTAAACAGAACATTATTTCTGAAGGCAGGATCAGTAAAATATAGTTTATTAACTATTCTTAAAGAAGATTGTAGATAAAATTGATTTTCATTTTGACTAAAGATTTGAATTGATAAAGATGTAGATTGTAGGACACTTTAATTCTAAAGGTGCGATATATTATTTGAGCCAAATCATAAAAAAATATGTGTAAGGTTCACAAAGATTACTTATCCAAAAGATCCTTAGTAATGTGTTGGTATGTCCTTCAATCACGCAGCAACAGAGCAATGGATCGATATAATTTTTCATAGCATAGTTAAGAAAATGGAAAGTGATGGTAGGTATAGACTTCTTTTTGTCCCGGAAAAAGATTTCCCGTTAGATTTTTAAAAAACCCAACTCAATGCAAATACTTAAATAGCGGTCAAAGTTCAATCATTTGTGTGTAATTGTTATGGTAATAACTTTTACCAGACCATGATATTATTCATATCAATTACGTATTCCAATTTGATTGCGAAGCCTTTCAGCCTAATGGTTCACACTTAATATAATATGCGCAGGCAGAAGCTAACTTTACATAAGGGTCTCAGGGCAAGTGGGAGTTTTGAAACGGGTGTACGACTTGTACCTCCAAGCTTGTATCACTGTTGATTCAATCCCTTCAGCTAACTAGCTACATTAGTTGATTTAACCCACTTTATGGTTTATTCGACGACCTCCCTGGCGCAGTGCTCAGCGCTGTAGTCTTATAACTGAGAGGTCTCGGGTTCGATTCCCGGCTGGGCAATTTGGGAATTTATAATTTCTAAATTGGCTCTGGTCTGGTCAGGTGCCGCCAAGCGACTTAGCGTTCCGGTACGATGGCGTGTAGAAACAGATTAGGGGTAAGGATTGAATGTACACTGCCTTACCCCTTCCAAGTTAGCCCACTATTATCTTAAACTGCATTGTCACTATGCTGATGGTAATCAGGTGAGATCGCAGTCAAAGACTATCTTGTCATCCAATTAGAAAAAAGCTTTATGGTATTCAGTATAAGGACGAGTACATTTTAAAGTGAAATCTTTCTTAACCCCTGAAGGAAAAAGAGAATACTAGAATATTATGATAAATTTCAAATCCAAGATGGCCGCCACCACAAAATGGCCGTCGTCAGTCCACCTAATTGGGTGACAGGTGACAGCCCTAAGAACTACGAATAAAAAACTTATTATTTATTCGTAGCCTAAGAACGGTTAAACTTAAAACAATATATAATATCTACGTTATATAACAACACTGATTCAATCTAAGGATGTTTGCCTATTAGTGATCGAATTGGCGCAAAGGTCTACTACACCCATTTATGAGTTCCCAAGAGTCCAACCCCTATGTAAATTTCTCTCGACTCCACACATGTTGAGTTGGGTCTATTAGGCAACAACTGAAATTTCTTCCAGTTGGTGTATTATTATAATAAGGTTATAAACGCGTTACTAACGTAACGTTATGATATAAAGTAGACAGGTTTTTTTTAAAATTATGCCTACGTGTAGATAAAAGTCTTCGAACAGTGCGTATTGCCAGCGATGACTTACAGATCGGAAACATGGTAGGTTAAAAAACACTATAGGCCTCATAAGAAGTCTCTTAGTGGAGGATGGAGAGAGCTATGCTCAAAGTATGCTTGCGAGATCAAGTCAGAAGTGAGGAGATCCTTAGGAGAACTAGAGTTATACCAACAAAGCTTATAACACATTCTTCTCGGTTGGAACGGCATTCCAAACCAGTAGTTCATTTCACGATTCGAAAGCACTTTATAAAAGTTTCTTTGAATAAAAAATTATTCTATTCAGTTCTATTCATAGATGTTGGTAGACTTTGAAAAATAAAAAGCTACCGCTATAGTTTTATAAGTACAGATAACAAAGCGTGCAAGTTAAAGTCTCATCCTTTTATGGTAACAAAGCCGCAGGCTTTTCTTAGTTCAATAATGGCACAGATAATAGTTTTCTCAAGTTTTCTATATTATTAACATTCTTTCTTGCAGTTACTCTGCCGTCTACACAATAAAGCACTTCAGTGCTTCCGGCATTTTGTGCTTCAGCAAGTTGATAATAATTGGTACTTACTTACGATGAGAGTAAATATATAACTACATAATAATACCTTCTAGCTTATCAATCGATAGCCGTTCACTGCAGGACTCTAGTCTCTTGCATAGAATTCCACATGCCTCGGTCTTGCGCCGTCTGTATGCAGCGGCTCCCTGCAACTCGTCTGATACTGTCGATCCAAGAGCTAATGATCGTTGGGCCCGAAGATGCTGGAATGGTGACCTCGCACCGATAGCAGTGTTGGAATTTTTATGACTAAATCAGAGTGAATTTTACTTTCTGTATTTATTGAATCATTCATCTACGAGTATGTAGCGGTAACAGGCTTCTACGATTACAGTAACAAGTATAAATTGAAAGTTTAAAACACCCCTGACATGTAAATCTATTGCCGGTCTATGTGCAATATTATCCGACATTCTACTGTTACCCGATTTTCTGCTCCTTATCGATCCTCAATCATCTTGAGCCGGCACACCGATACGCCTGAGCATATAGCAAAGAAACAAATCTTCATAAATTATAGCTAACATCTATCTCGGTCACGTTAGCTCTTAAACAGAAAACCCGCATCAAAATGTGTCCATTTAAGTTATTAGGGGACAGACAGATACACAGATACAGATGTCAAACTTATAACACCTCTCTTTATCAGTCGTGGACTTTACTGCTTTAAAGTCTTTGAATAAAATGATCGACGGGTAGAAACAGGGACTGTACGATTAGATAAAACTGTACGAATCCCTTATTTTACCACAGAACGTTTTAAAAAAGAATGAGCTAGAACCAAAATATACTGCAAAAACATCAGTTTTATGTTTCAACGGTAAATATTTTAGCATCAAAAAATGCTCACGCTGAAACAACTTTTTAAATGATTTCGCCAGCATTTTTGGATAACATTTCATGCAAATGACACGGCAAAAAACATGATGTAATGCGAAGTACATTTGTTTTCATAGAATAGAATAGATTAGTGGTTCGCCCCGAACTGAGACCTCGCGATATCCCATAATTCCCAAAAGTTTTAATTATATATTGTAATAATTAACTTTTAACATTAGACGCAATAAAAAAAATAATAGTTGACATAAAACTGTTTTACTGACACAGCGCCATCTATTAGCATTATAGTGAAGCTATTAGCTTCACAATAATGCTAATAGATGGCGCATTAAAATTAAATAATTTCGTTTCTTTGTAACATTTATCTAATTTTAGTATTTGTTGTTCAAGTACAGGATATAACTGAATTTTCAACCAAGTTTCACGTTCTAATATTCAGTAATTCAGAAGTTATAGGGCTCTGACAGACATTTAGACGGACACACTTCTCTGTCTAGTAGGCAAGCGCCCTAGTTGACTCAGAGAACTCGCTTCGCTCGTTCAAATAGAAAAGAATATCGTTTATTCATTGACATGTATATATAGAAATGAAATAGGTACACTTAAGACTTACACATTACAATTTCTTAAAATATAATTCATGTAGTGTTTATACTTTCCCATGTCTGCGAATACATTATAGAAAAAAAAAGAAATGTATTTTTGAAATCGTAATGATCAGCTGAGCTTTAATTCCCGACGGGGGCAATTTAGAAATTTAAAATTTCTGGCAGATCTCAGGTCAGGTCTGATAGGAGGCTTGGCCTTGGCTAGTTACTATTCTATCTTCAAAGACTTCCATTATATTCCCAAAACTCGTACAAAATGTGAAAATATTCTAACGATGGAATAAGCAAGTTTAAATTTTTAATTAAGAGAGGTTTTAAAACATGAAAATGAATAAACAGGCTATCTGATCCATTCCCAATCAAGCCAACATTATTGTTCTTGTGAACCCCCATTTTTTTTCGCACCAACATAGTCTGTGGACAGGCACGAACACTTACGAAGTAACCACAAGTAAAGCACCCGTAACTTCGTGAGATAAACGTACTATACCACATATTATTATCATAAAATATCTAGTATCATCATAATTACTATTTAGCACTATCTTCATATTATTACAGGCCAGGGATATTCGGCTATTTTCGTAATATTTGCATAAAACATTATCGCCGAATATAATCTGTTAGTGAAGGGTAGAGTTGTGTTAAAATGTACTAAGTATTAAAACCTCAGGATAAATGGCCCCAGGTCATCGGCTGCGGATTCAGCTGAAGTCATCAGAATTAAACACCTTGATATAATATGAATAGTATTCGACTTTAATATTTAGACACTGGTTATATAAATAACAATTTAATTTCAAGAACTCAGAATGAGAACACGTGTTTTTAAACATAGCGTATCTAAGTATATCCGATCTCTCCGAGCGCTGGCTCTGAACAACCATGTCGCGTGGCGCTGGGAGCGGCGCGGACTCGCCTCCCCCGCCGCCCGCCTCTACCAGATGCTAACAGACGGCCATTCTGCCGCGGGGATGTCCCCATCCCCAATATCAGCTCGGCCATTCGTTAGGTAGGTATGCCCTCATACCGGTTAAAAGGATACAAAAAAAAAAAAAAAAAATTAAGTAAAATTTGAGATAATCACAATTTCAATCTTAGATTAATACATAATTAACTTACTTAGTTTAATGTGTATGTTTTAAGCTTATTTTAATAAAATTTAAAAAAAAATATATATTGGTACAAAAATAAATAATCGATTCCTGAATGACACATACCTACTTTAGGTTTCAGGTTTAAAGAATTTATTCTCAAAGAACAATTTGCTCGCTTACTTACTACTTAAGACTTAAGACTATAAAACAAAATAATAAAAAAACTAATTCACAAATATTTTGAAAATGCATTCTAAGTTTTTTTTTTTTTTAGTTACAAATGACTTTTAGATCTCTTAAGGCAGACTAATACATTACTTTCAAATTACAAAATTATTAGCAGTGTTAACAAAAGTATTGAGTTAAACTGGCACAAAGACACTGGCACAGATAAAGAGAAGTAATTCTGTCTGACACTATCTTGTTATTGTTACACACATCCAAATAATACGTAGTCAAATTGATTTATGTGTTGATTCATTTCCAACTAATTGTAAGACTTATTATATATTATAATACAGCTAATTGACAGAGTTATATTTATTCTATTTATCACATAAAATTTATAATCAATAATTCTAGTTTCTACTACACTAGGAGCAATTACATTATCCCTGGATTACAGATTACTACACTAGGGTTATACATGTGTCATATCTAGTTTTTTGCCTTTTCACATGATATGTACCACACTGGGGCACGACATAATTATTTATTTATTTATTAGAAAGTAATCAACAGCGTTACATCCCATTAGTATGCAATTAATATATAGTTAGTTATACAATAAGGCCAAACAGGTTACACAATAAATACAAAATATGTTAAGAGATAAAAATGTAACTAGGTGAAATCGATGGGTATAAAGCAATAAACAATGAACAATAGAACACAATAATAATATGAGTAAGTATTATATTACATTTCGCATAAGTACCTCGCAAAGGGTACGCCGCATGTCATTTTTTTTCTTACATGAGTACCACACTGGGGGTACTACAGATGTCCATTTCACATGAGTACCACACTGGGGGTACGACGTATGCCCTATTTCACATAAGTACCACACTGGGGGTACTACAGATGTCCATTTCACAAGAGTACCACACTGGGGGTACGACGTATGCCATATTTCACATAGGTACCACACTGGGGGTACTACAGATGTCCATTTCACATGAGTACCACACTAGGGGTACGACGTGTGCCATATTTCACATAAGTACCACACTGGGGGTACGACGTATACACTCCACATCTGGATCAATTCTCCCAAGAGCCGAATTCAACCAGCTGGCAATAGGTGACGACCGAGCGCCTTCCACACTAGGGGAACGGCACGGCTCAATCATTCGTTAACTCAGGGTAGATTCCACCATTTGCACTAGAAACATAGTTTAAAAAGAACAACTTTAGCTTAGTTAAATTTAGCTTAACAGAACTTAAACGTACAACTTGAACTCGGTGTAAGTCGAACCAATTTAACCAGCTCCACACAAATCGCGTTTAGCAAAACTACTAGTTTACATGAGGCGCTGTCACGATCACAGACAAAACCGTGTCAGCAACAAAACAAAACTCGATGTATCCTGTGTCTGTAACATATTGATAACACTAAACAGCGCCCATTACGCGCCTTTATAATAAATCTTTATTGTAAGTTAAAAACTCTATGTGGGAAACATACATACAGTACAAAATGAAACAAAACGATAGATAGGTATATAAATAATAGTGAATCATGAACCAACAGGCATACAATAATAATATCTCGTCCACCATTATCAAAGATTGACACTGTTGACCCGGACAGCTTTTTAAACTCGTTTGAAGAATCCAAACGTTAAAAATTGGGTGTTTAGAATCTAAACCTTGTTCAGTCCTGAGCAGTACTCGTTGGTGAAATACAAACCATAACCTCAAACTGAACTAAGCGCATAAACCGAGATTAGCGCGAACCAATTGCGTTCGATTTGAACGGTTCGTTGCAGGTACTATTCAGGCCCTGCATCCCACGTGCTCCGTCCGCGGCGACAGTACCCACTCGGTATTCATTCGTGATTCCGTATAGGATATAAGATGCTGAAGCAGTGTAGAGATTTAATAACATTTATATACGTTTTCTATTGTCTATTTTGGAAAACCAACAGTTGAATACTCTAAAACATTTGTAGATATTCATCACAAGTTATGAGGGTCACATGATTAAATGCCCAATTAATTGTGAGCTTCCACAACATGCACACATATCGAACGATTATTACGTCGATATAATAACTAACTTTACGTGTTAACAATAAAACTTCTTGAATTAATTTGTTATTACCCTTACTTAAATATATTATATTCATTTACGAGATTTTACTTTAATTCATTACAGAATGTAATGAAAATATCAAAATATTGAAAAGTCAAGTCAGTTGGTGTATATAATGCTGTGAATATTATGACACCTGAATTGAGCATAGCGTTACAAAGTAAATCTATTTCTTTCCTTTATTTAACAATACAATGTAAGAGTTAGCAACCTTTGGTATAGGAGAATATTTGCTTAGCTTAGTTCTGCACCATCCAATATTTAACAGTTTGAAAAGCTGTCGTGGCCAGTCACTCGCGGTGTTTCAAGCCCAAATATATAATAAGCAACTCGGAACAATCAACTTGACTCTTAAACAATTTAAACAAAATGTTAATGATAATATCAGTCTTCTATCCTCAAGGATATGTTTCTTGGAAAGGGTAGGTCTCTCTTTTTTTTATATATATATTCATCCAGATTTTTCTGAAATAGTTGACAACTGGCGCAAAAATCGTTACTACACTCTCTCAATTCTTTTAATGTGGACTTCAGTGAACGGAGACCAGATCAAAGCGCAATATTCCAGTCTGGCACGCACACAGCAATCGAAAAGCTTAATTATATTAAAACACTTTGAACACCTAAGAACAAATCGAAGTGATTTATTTGCAAGGCCCAAAGCTTTAGCTCTGTGGAGGATAAGACCCAGTTTATTGTCCAACGTATTACCTAGATCACGAATTGCATCAACTTCGGGCAGTCGATTGTCATCCATGCACACACATCCTATCTAATATCCCATCCAATGTGCGAGTGAACGCCAGGGTACATTTTATTTATTTTACACCATTCATTCAATCCGTATAAATCATACCGTAATAATTGAACATCTTTATTGTCCTTAATAATACGTGTCAGTTTTAAATCATCCGCAACAACGCTTATATTACTATTATAAAAGATTTCGCCAGTGTAGACATTATAAGAAGAGAAGACCCAAATTGGATCGTTGAAGCACTCCCAATTGAGCCATAGATTGGTAGCCATTCATGACTACTCCAGACCTCCTATTCGCAAGATGTGATTTAGGCCGCATTAACAAGTTATGTGACACTCCGTGCGCTTGGAGTTCACTTAGAAAGACACTATGATTGACCTTGCCAAAAGCCTTTTAAAAGTCGGTACACACGGCATCGATTTGTTTCCCGTTATCAATACATTCTGTTACATTTGTAGTACGAGGTAGCAGATTGCTAGATTGCTAGTCGAGCAGTCACTCATAAATCCATATTGTTTTCTACTAATATATACATTCAGATGGCCCTACATGCGCTGATACACTAGCGATTCAAAGACCTTCGCCATGGTAGACAAAATAAATATTGGGTGATAATTTTTCACTTGTTTCCCCTTGCCAGACTTAGACTGTGTCTACACGTTAAGTATTACTGTGTAAACATAACTTTAAAGACTAGACTATTAAAGTGTCGGTAAAATGGCCATCTTTTAAAGACTAATTAAAAATCAACACAAGAGACAGTCATATCGGCCAGGCACACTTCATCACAAACACTGGGGTATATGGTAACAGCTGCCCCTTAAAATTCTTTGGGTTGCTTCCTTTTTCTGTTTCTCATTATATAAATGTTTTCACTGTAACATAGCACCATTAACCCTCGCAATCCCACGGATCCTTATATCTTGTCACTTTTGCGCAATGCCCATGTTTCATTTCTAGAAGCTCGATTCACTGAGGGAAACTACACAGGATAAGACCTGCTTTTGGACTTATTCAAAGACATATGGGTCGAACCATATCGCACAAGATATTATAAAATTTAAACGCCATGGCATCAACATTCTCACAACCACTAACTTCATCTATCTAGGAATTACAGTTTAGAGAGAGATAAATGACCCTTTCACAGTCAACTCTTTTTTTTTTTTTTATTTTTTTATTTTTTTTTTTAAGGCATTCACTTACCATAATTCCCTTATTTGTTGAAACTTAATCAGGAATTTTGGTTCTGTGATTATATACTAAATTATATTGTTAATGATTTACATTAATCAATAATAGAGCTTATCAATGCACCAGTAATGTAATTAAGGCGTCAAACGCGTTATCACAAGAAGACCAAATATTCTACTTAAATTAAATTATTAATTAGTGTAGCACAATTATTATTATTATTGAATATTTTGTTAATGTTCTCAAGAAATTGTCAAGTAAAGTGATATTGAAAAGTGCATCTAAGTATGTGTCGATTCACACATAGATATGCATATACTCTACCCACTAAGCATTCCACCACATATCCAAAACTATCACAGCTAACCCCGTTATCACGTCTGCCAACATGGTAACGACTATCAAAAATTTCTCTGTGTAAAATACTATCATTAAACTATGACTCAGTTAATATTATAATGTCAAATTCACTGTTGAGATAGGTTACGATAGGTCTCGTTAGTGCATGAACGAAGTCCTCTAACATTTTGATTATAACACTTATTCGTCTTAAATTTTTAAACTTTAAAATTAATAAAATTATTATGCAGTAAAATACTTAAATGTATTATTAAGATTATTTAAAGAGTCCTTATTCCTTATAGATATTAAAAATTCCTTATATGGTCAGAGGATTCATTTTTGTGCATGTATACAAATCCTCATTTAACCCACACAAATCTATTTATATTTTAGTTTCTTAGCCTTTAGACGAGCTGCATGCAGAACGTTCTGCAATATAGATTTGTTTAAGGTCTCCACCTAATCCGATATAGCTAGTATTCAACTTATCTCCACAATACTCAGCGTTTCTATTAGAATTACTCGCTGCTGCCGAAAACTCAAACCCTTGAATAACCGAACTCGCCGTTCTTGTACACAAGTGAACATCAATTCAATTCAATTTATTTGCATAAAACATGTGACATACAGGTGTTAACAATTGGTTATGAATGAGAACAATGTTTTGCCTAATAATCGGCATGCACATATTTACAAATTCATCTAATATATAATGTCGATTGATTCTAATAATGACGGCAACAATCAGTCAATTTAATTCTTACAATGTCATACTTATTCTCACACAGATTACACATCAGATTCTTTAAGATTATATTTAATTGTGTTTGCTATCTGGTTAACCATCGATAATAAACTTCCATTCCGATGCTCTGGAACACACTGTATTTCAATGTTATTTACTCGCGAGTTTTGTTCTGATTGAATTGAAGTTTATTTGTATAATTCTTGTAACTTACGACGGCGCGCGGCTCATGGTCGTGTGCGCGTCGCATCTGTATAAATGCGAGCGACCCCGCTCGCGCCTGACCGCTTCCACCCAGGCTCCCAACAGGCTCAGACACCCACGCAATATGCACGTATACAACGCAACCACAACTAAATCGCCAGCAACTTCGTGAGACAAATGTACTATAAAATTTTATATTCGGTTTCTAAGATGTTAATGCTCTTGAACTTAAATTGAAGTCCTTTCTTTAAATCTTTGTGTTGCTAATCCATAAAGAATATGGAATTTGTAACTTGAGCAAGTTGATCAGGGGTATCCTTCAAGTTTCGACCAAACTGACATACATATATATATAATGTTTGCTTAAAAGAAAGTGAAGTTCTTCTCTAACAACCAGCGAATATACTCTGATTGTTAAATCATTTATCACACTTGTATCACTGTCAGATAATTGAGACATTTTTTTTTTTTTTTTTATTATTTATTATTATTATTTTATTGTTTTTTTTTTTTTTGATGAGCTACGTAATGGAGTATAGTATTGGTTTTACGAGACTGTGGACGGTTATATGATGGTGTTCGGGACACTGCGTGCACCCGAACACTGCACCGTCAGCAGTTTACGCCATCGTCGGGCCGCGCGTTAGTTATTACCAATCAGTGCACCGCGGGCTGCCCTACGACGCGCTCAACATATTATCAATATCAATATCATATTATCAATATCATTAACAATATCATATAAATATCATTAATTAAATAATACAGTCCACTTAAAATCTATCAATTATATCATCTATCAATTATCAGTAGGGATAACACCCTACAGATGGGTATAGTCAGGTAGTTAAAATCGTAAGATAAGTCTTTATATTGACCATTAGACGTTTTGACATAATCAAAGTGATATTTTGTCATACATGATGAGATTCTGTAGTAATTGGTTGGTCAGTACAACACTCAAACTTCTTGGCATTCTCTTTTGTAGAAGCGACCATTGTTATTGACGATGTAGATAAAAATTTAATCCACATTTAATATAACTGATCGTCTAATATATTGGATTCGTAGCGAGAATCGAACTCGCATTTAGTAACTCGAAAAAACAATCCTCTTTAACAGAAAATTGAATATTAATCCTTCATTTTAACAACAATTTTGCTTTACACTTATACCTACTACTTACTTATTTTGTCATTGTAATTATTGTAACCACAGAGTAGTGATACTTAGTATTCGTATCTTAATTAAAAATAAAAGCATCGCATCACAGTAGGCAAAAGTACCTACTTTTGATTTCGGGAGCGTATTAAATAAAAAATAAAAAACCTTTTTACGTCTGGCCGATTCGGAGGCCCTGGATTTAATCATTGTAAAACGGTCCCACGGGAAAGATGATGTCTCGACGGTCAAAACTGCAACGTTGGCTTAGATTTCTCAGAAGTACATGTCAATCTAGTGCGGACGGCCGAGTCATCATAACTCCTCCATCCCTAAGAGGAAAATTATCGGAAGGATCAATTTGAGACGTGTTCCGATAATTTTGCTTAACCTTTAAACATTTTGGCGATTTTAGCCAGATTACATAAAATAAAAACATGAAAATACACAAAATTATTAATCCTAATGTTACGTAACCTAAAGTTTCACTGAAGTTATAGTCTTTCTTATCTTTAAAAACACTTTCAACAATCGCACTGTGTTTCAACGAAAAGGCCATGTATTTCACTTCATCTAAGCTTATTCCTTTCAAATTAACTACACTTGCACCGGGAGTCGCATTTGCTTTTAATTGGGGTAGTGTAATAACTGGAATTTTCTTTACGTCATCTGATTCTATGAAGGTGCGGTGGTTGAGGCGAATTCCGTGAATTTGGAGTTCACAAGGTTCGTCGATCGTCATCAGGTAAGTACCAAATACAAGCTGCTTACTGACCTCGTGACCACATTGTTTCGTCAGTGTGGACCTCAGTCTACTGTAGAGGAGCCAGCTATCTGCGTTGACTTGCTGGACCTTGACCTTTTCAACCTGGACTTCATGCTGCTTACAAGGAGTAAGATCATCCTCAAATTTCATAAGCTGCTCTATACATGTAAGTTCATAATGTAAGGCTTGATTTTCTGCAGTACACAGGAACTGATCGCCGGTAGAGATCGAACGACATGGTTTTACAAGCGGTAAGTATTTTACTCCTTTCGCCAGAAGGTAAGGATATTTTGGGATAATGGCTAAGGTTTTATTTACAGATTCATGGAAAATTGGCAGGGAATATATCTTAAAATAGTTATAAGTGGAATTGTCAGTAAGTGGTATTTCCATTACAAATGTTATCTGATTATTCTTAATAAATGATTTTACACAAATAGTCTCTTCTATTTTTAATAAATTTGTACCTGTTGGTGGATACACCAGGCTTTCAGATTTAGAAATTAATTCTAAATGATATAATAATTCTGTAGAGTTTACAATTGACTGATGTAATATAGAGACTCTGCTTAAGGCTAGTGCTGTTTCGATTTCACTCAGTCTAACAAAGATAGTACGAAAACTACTTGTAAATACACTAAACAATCCTGTAAGATAAGTTAAGAAAATCCAATTATTTTGCTTGGAAGCTAAATCTTTTAGTAATGTTTCAACCTTTGTTAGACGATTATGAAAATGAACAGAGTTCTGATACATCGTTTCAGTTGCATTAATAAAACTATCAAACATTTTGGAGACAATCGTCAATTTCAAGTTTTTGCAGATGAAGGGCCTGCGACTGCATCGCTACTAGCAGCACGCAGAACAACCTGCGGAGGGCGTTTTACATTTTTAATAGGAGTTTTGGTGTTTCTCTCACCTACTTGCATGGGTAAAACATTTCTTTCAGATCGACCTATGACTTTTGCTTTGACATATCTTGGTTTATCTTTACTTTTACGCTTGTTAACATCTTTTGCAAAAATAACTTTTCCTTCTGGAAACCTAATATCAGCTTCACCACCTCTCTTTTTCCTAATCTTTTCTTTTATCGCTACCATCTTGTCAGTCAAATGTTTGTATAATACTCCGATTCGTTTTGCATGATCCTTAACCATTTTCTGAAAATATTGTTTTCCTAACTCTACATTATATGGGCTACTTGTATCCGTATGTCCAAAAACAACTTCAAATGGGGTAAGTTCGGTAACAGAGTGAATGGAATGATTGTATGCCATAACCGAATAGGTCATTACGGATGCCGCATCGGTACATCGCTGTTCATATTTGGCCAATCTGTATATTTCGATTATTGTAGAGTGAAAACGCTCTATTAGACCCATTGAGTTCGGGTTATTGGGGGTGCCAATATGAAGTTCAACCTTATGTAAACTTAGAAATTCTTTAATCAATTCGTTGTTAAACTCAGTACCTGAGTCAGCGCTTATTTTTTTAGGTATGCCGTAATATGAAAAGTATTTCATCAAGGCACGGACAACCTCTGGGGTTGACTTGTTTTGAATTTCGATAGCCTGACCTAGTTTGCTAAACGCATCAATGAGAGTTAAGTAAGTTTTCCCTTCAATGCTAAAAAGATCTATAAATAATTCCTGGAACGGGGCATTCTGGGTTTGTGTCAACTGTAAGACAGGTTTTATGGGTTTTCTATCATACTTCATTTGCTGGCATGCTTCGCAACTATTTATAACTGCTGTGACCGTTTCTTGCATCCTATCCCAATAATAATTTCTACGAATCCTAACTAATGTCTCTTTAATGCCGCGATGGCATGTCTTTCCTGTATGATATTTCTTTATTAGAGCTTTCTGTTCTCCTTCATCTTCTACATATACTACTCGTTCCGTGCATTCATAAAAATTAACCACGCCTTCCTTAAAAAGCTGAATTATTATATTATTGAATAATCTGCGATGTTCCTGCTCTTCAAAATAAATGAAATATTTAATTTTTGGTTTTATATGCTGTTTTAAAAATTCTTTTATCAATTCAGGATTATCTACTGGTAAGAAAACTTCTAATACTTTCTGTTTATCTCGCGAGAGATCTCTTACTTGTATTTCGTTTTTGAACCATGAAAAAACTAAAATTTGATTAGGCTTGGTGTCTATAGCCTCATTCAAAATTGGTATTCCCGTCGACTCTGGATTTAGAGCTGACTGGATTGTATTTGTTTTACTAGATTCCGATGGTATAGGGAAATCATCAATATTTTTATCGATAAACTCTATAGAACTAGCAGTTGCAGTTCGACTCGAATCTGATATAGTTATAGTCGATGAGTCACTACGATTTAATTTCCTAGTTCCTACCTTTTCTGTATCGATAACCTTACTATTTAGATCTTTCTTACAATTTCCTTCATTTTCATCAATATTAACTATCAGTGATGCTGATGGATTTTCGTCATCAGAGTCTAAAGCGTTAATTTTAATTCGCGACAGAGCGTCAGCATTGGTATTCTGTTTGCCCTTTTTGTAAATTAATTCAAAGTCATAATCTTGTAATCGTAATCTCCAACGGGTAAGTTTACTGCTAGGGTCTTTCAATGATTGAAGCCACACTAAAGGACGATGATCAGTGTATATGTAAAATTTGCGACCGTACAAGTATGGCCTAAAGTGCTTTACAGACCAGATGATGGCGAGCAATTCTCGTTCAATTGTGCTATAACGTGATTCCGTATCGCTGAGGGTACGGCTAGCATAAGCGACAGGTTTGTCACTTCCGATCTGTCCTTGCGATAGAACTGCGCCTAGAGCTACGTTTGAAGCATCAGTCGTAAGTATAAAAGGTTTGTCATAGTCAGGATATTGTAAAAGAGGGGCATGCGTCAAGAGCTCCTTACACTGGTTAAATGCGTCAATGTATTTCTGATCTATTATAATTCGGTTACGCTTTTTCAAACAATTTGTCATTGGTTGGGTGATTTTAGCAAAATCTTTGATGAAACGTCGGTAGTAACCTACGAGTCCTAGGAAACTTTTAATCTCAGTCGTAGTTTTTGGTAGTGGGTAATTAAGTATAGCAGTAATTTTGTCATCATTAGGTTTGAGTCCGTCTTTTGTAATCGTATGTCCAAGGTAGAGCACTTCTTTCCTCAAAAATTCTGATTTGTCTAATTGAATTTTCATGTTACTTGCCCTAATTCTATCAAACACAGTTCGTAAGTTATGTATCATATCGTCGAGGCTTTTTCCGAAAATTATGATATCATCCAAGTATACCATACAGTGCAATCCATGTAATCCACGTAAAACGTTATCCATAGTTCTCTGGAATGTAGCTGGGGCGGTTTTAAGCCCAAACGGCATTCTCAGAAATTCAAAGTGTCCATCTTGCGTGGAGAACGCTGTTTTCTGTCTATCTTTCTCGTCTACTTCTATCTGATGGTATCCGCTTGCTAAATCAAGTGTGGTGAAATAAGTGCTCTTCCCCAATTTGTCGAAAAGATCATTTATGTTTGGCAAGGGGTATTTATCATCAAAAGTAATATCATTAAGTTTTCTGTAATCAACGACCATTCTATATTTGACTTCTCCTGAAGCATCCATCTTTTTTGGTACGAGGTGTACGGGAGCACACCAAGGAGAATGGGATTCCTGTATTACATTATCTTTCATTAATTTGTCAACTTGTCTATTAATTTCATTTTGAACGAACGGTGACTGTCTATAAGGTTTAACATATATTGGGTCTTCATTTTTAGTCCTGATCTGATGTTTGACTAAATTGGTAAACGTCAAAGGTATTTGGTCACAGTAAAATATGTCTCTATATTCGTGACAAAGTCTGTAAATTTTTTCTCGCTCTTCGTCATTGGTATGGTCAAGTCTGAGTTTATTTAAATTTTCTTCCAGTAGTTTGTCAGTCTCTATGTCAGTATCATCTTTCGTAAGATTTATATCGCATTCTACATTCCTGTACTCAGTCACTGTAAATGGGTGTCTAATAGTAAGTTGTTTTGGGCTATCTGTAATATTCTGGACTACTGTATATGCATATCCATTCACGCAATTTACGATAGCGGTAGGCATACGCAATCCAGTCTCAAATTCTTGAAAATCAAGTATAGCATCTCCTGAATATTGATCAATGGGTAATCTAACTCGTTGTTCTGACCTAGCGGGTATATTAATTGTATAATTTAGGTTGTTATTAATAATCGGAATACAAGTGGAGCTTGTTCTTAATAATCGTTCTTTTAAATCTATAACTGCACCTAATTGTTGTAATAGATCATTACCGATAAGTCCGTCATAACGGGCGTCCACGTCATATAAATAGAATTTATGCCAATTTTCGCTAACAAAAGAAGGTAAAAGTGGAATCTCTATCACCTCATCGTGTATACTAGAAGCATGTGTGCTAACTACCTGAAATTGCTCTTTCCTGATAGAGTCTCTAAAATACTCATAAGCTTTTCGAGGACTGAGGAATGATCGCATACTGCCTGTATCGATCATCATTTTTGCGTCTATCTCTTCTAAATAAATGTAAGGCAGTTTTAGATTAGGATCGCAATTTATTTCTAAGATTTCTTGTCTATACTCGAGGCTATTTCCTGAAAATCCGGAAGTGGGTTGACTATCATTTGCTGGTTCCAATTCGTTACAGGGTTCGTTAGGGGTTTCCATATAATTCACGTCAGCGTCATAGCAGTAGTTAATGTCATTCGAGTAGTCATTCTCATCATAGTAATAATTGTCATAGAGGGTATTGTCTTCATAATCGATCATAGTCAGTTCGTTTAACTTAAAACCTTGTTGCATCTTAGGTTGTGCTGTCCTCATGGATACATCAGTATGTTGTTGGGGTCTTTGAGTTGGATTAAGTCCGACCTGTGGTGGCTTGTAACCAAATGGTTGCGGGGGCCTATACCCGAATTGTTGAGGGGGCCTGTACCCGAATTGTTGAGGGGGCCTGTATCCAAATTGTTGCGGGGGCCTATACCCGAATTGTTGAGGGGGCCTATACCCGAATGGTTGTGGGGGCCTGTACCCGAACATTGGTTTTGGTGGTTGAACCTGACCCTGAATTTGAGGCATCCTACTTTGTGAATTATTAAAATTAAATTTAGGATGAATAGTTGGCAAGTTGGGTTTGTACCCAAACGGCTGGTTCATCGACGGCCTTGAACCTAAACCCATAGTTTGGCTATTACCATGTATACGATTTCGCATATTATATTGATCTAAGAAATTTACTTCTTCGAGTACGATACTTAAAGCCGCTTCCAAAGTCGTGGGTGATTTCAATCTTACGATGCGAACCATATTCTCAGGGAGATTATACAAAAATACATTTAAAGCTGTATTCGTATAAATAACCGACTTTGCATGTTTTAATTGTGGGTCGTCAATTGCATTTACTTTGGACATTAGCAACGAACGCACACATTGAATTCTGTTACAAAAATCTAGGTAACTTTCCCCTGGATTAATTTTCAAAGATTCCAATTCGATATTGATGCACGCCTCACTGCGAGGATCTCCGAAATGTTGGATTAACAATTCTTTCAATGTGGACCATGTAACAACGTCTTCTCGTTCAGACAAGAGCGCAGCTGCATCATCTCTTAATCGACTCGTTAAAACATTAAAAACGTAAAGATTTTGTTCATCATTACCCTTAAACCGATCAATCACATACTGACATTTTCGCAAATAAAGATTTAACTGTCTTTTATCACCACTATATAGAGGAATTAATTGTATAACTTCTTTAGGTATCGATTCAACGGTTGTGGTTGTCATGATGATAGAGTAATGAAATGCACAGAGGATGCAACTGGCTTTAGTATAAAACACTTAAAAACACACACATAAAACACAAAGACAATAAAATAAAGAATAAAAGCACAATGTAAAATATAAAATTAAAATGTAAAATGAAAAGAAAATTTGAAAATAAAAGTTGTAAAATGTAGAGAAATAAATTTTTTTTTTTTTTTTTTAATACGAAAATTTATCGCAATATAATTATGTTTAAGCAAATAATTATTTAATCAATTTATAGATTAAATGAATTTAATTCACATTTATTACTTAATTTTAATAAAATATAAAGTTGTAATAAAATAATTCTTTAATCAATTTATAGATTAAAAGAATTGAATTTACAATTATTATTTAATTTTAATTTTAATAAAATATAAGTTTGTAATCAAATAATTCTATAAACAATTTAGAGATTAAAAGAATTTAATTCACAATTATTATTAAATTTTAATAAAATATAAGTTTGTTATAAAATAATTCTTTAATCAATTTAGAGATTAAAAGAATTTGTTTTTTAATTTTTCAATTATTTAAATATATTTTTTTGTTCAATTAATAAATGTCTCTAGTTCTTCATTACTCTATTATAAAAATTCTTAGAATCTAATATAGATAAGCCCATATAATTTCATATGGCTCCTATCACTTATATCTAAAAGTTACACAGAGCTAAGTTTAATCTCACTTGTAACACTTTACTTATTAACTAATTAAAGGTATAGGGAGGATGGACAAAGGAATGGCGAAAAGATTTACTCACCGAACCGCTGCCACCATACTCCTTTTTTTTATTATTATTTTACTCACTCCAAAAAAAAAGTTATTTATTTGGTTCAGGATAATAATTAAAAAATTATCCTCCTAGGCTGCGCCACTTTTGATTTCGGGAGCGTATTAAATAAAAAATAAAAAACCTTTTTACGTCTGGCCGATTCGGAGGCCCTGGATTTAATCATTGTAAAACGGTCCCACGGGAAAGATGATGTCTCGACGGTCAAAACTGCAACGTTGGCTTAGATTTCTCAGAAGTACATGTCAATCTAGTGCGGACGGCCGAGTCATCATAACTACCTACGCACGACTTGCGCCCGTGTTTTAATAATTATTATTTATTACCATTTATTACTTTATTCTATGCGCCTGCGTCACGGGGAATGTCTTAGGCTTGAGCCTCGGCGGCCGGCGTATTACGTCGAACGCTCGCTAAGGTACCTAATCAATGCGACGTTGCCGCTCTGCTCCACGATTCATTTTGGCAGGAATTGGACGTATCCTTACAGTAGTCACTATCGAGCAGCTGGGCGTTTTATTACATATACTTAATATGAATTACGCGTATATTGCGTATGGTAGGTATCTATGCAATGCAAACAAAAGAACAAAAAAAAAAAAATAATTATGTTAAACGGGTCCATGAATAAAATACACAATTTGTACATACCATTTTGTTTTTACCATTACCAGTTTTCCTTGAAGTTCATCCCGCTTCTGAAGTATTAAAACCTCAGGATAAATGGCCCCAGGTCATCGGCTGCGGATTCAGCTGAAGTCATCAGAATTAAACACCTTGATATAATATGAATAGTATTCGACTTTAATATTTAGACACTGGTTATATAAATAACAATTTAATTTCAAGAACTCAGAATGAGAACACGTGTTTTTAAACATAGCGTATCTAAGTATATCCGATCTCTCCGAGCGCTGGCTCTGAACAACCATGTCGCGTGGCGCTGGGAGCGGCGCGGACTCGCCTCCCCCGCCGCCCGCCTCTACCAGATGCTAACATAAGGTTGAGTCAAATATTACTAGAGTAGCTAAATAGGCGTCCATTACAAGATAGATTTTGCTGTCAGTTCTGCCTCAGTTAATGCTATGTCTAAAATTTAACCTGCCTCGTTGGTCGAGTGGTTAGCATGTCCGACTGCGGGTAAAAAGCCCATGGGTTCGATTCCGGGTTGGGGCAATTAATTTCAAGTCAGGAAGTTGGCGGTGTGACACCCCCTGTGCAGTGTCGTAACCTAATATCCTATTATCCTATAAATTTTATAAATGCAAAAGTTTAGATGTATGGATGGATGGATGGATGTTTGTTACTCAATCACGCCGCAACAACCGATTTTGCTGAAAGGCACAGAGATAGAATATAGTCTATAAATAACACAAACAGGCTACTTTTTATCCCCAAAATTTGCGAGTTCCCACAAGAATTACAAAACCTTAATTTACAGGAACGGAGTCGCGGGCAACAACTAGTAATGTAATAATTTTACTTAGTTTATAATCTTCCTGGGTTGGGTTCAATCAAATTACGACGCCTGCCTGTTCATGCTAGATAACAGATTACCTAACCCTAACGCTTATGATACAATAACTTGAAAAGTTCCACAGATCTCAGAACCTCCTTTAAAGTCTCAATAGCCCAACGGTTAAAGGTGCGGACTCAAAATTGAAAGGTCGCAGGTTCGAATCCCACCCGTTGCACTATTGTCGTACCCACTCCTAGCACAAGCTTTCCGCTTATTTGGAGGGGATAGGAGGATATTAGTCAACTTAAGCTTGCTAATATTCTTTTTTTTTTAAAAACCTTAAAGGCACATAACACGTTGACCATATAAGTAGTCAAAAACATAATAAAAGGAAGCTTTTCACTTTCTAAAATTCGTTAAAAATAATATGTCCTTGTACGAAATTGTGATAATGAAGAGAAAACCGTACTTGTTCTTCTATTTAATTAACAAAGGGACGCCTCCGGGCATATTTGAGGTTCATAAACTTGCTTTATCTAGTTACAGTTTATTTTATAAACTTACTTGCCACTTAATTACGTTAATAAGACGCTGTAAGCACGGCAATTATTCCGCACATTTTAACAAATTAACACTGCCATTTATCTTTTGTTATAAAACTAACTAGCTTTTGCCCGCGACTTCGTCCGCGTGACTTAGGTTACTGTTTTTGCGGGGTAAAAGGTCACTTTTCTTGCCATCAAAAAACCCGTTCAATACAAAATGTATGAGAAAATGAACTTTAATAAAAAAATCTTAGAATGCATTTTCAAAATACTTGTGTCTAGGAATTAGTCTTTTTTATGATTAGGAGTCCATTTTTGCTTTTAATGTGATTGTACATTAATTTTATTGTCCTTTAAGTTCTCTGTAAGTGAGCAAATTGTTCTTTGAGAATAAATTCTTTAAACCTGAATCTATAGCCTTGCAGTTTCTGTCAAGTAGGGGGAAAACTATGGCTATTCACTAACACCCATCGTTGAAGGCTCCTTAAGGCCAGGTCTTTGCCCTTAAGGCTCTAACTCCGATCGTTCACCGAATATGTTTCAGAGAGAGTATCTAATTACATAATTTATTATTTTCGTCACGTCACCAGCGCCTGTACTACCAACGCAAAATTGTTTTGACATGTCATAATATAATGTCACCCTCTAATTATCTACCAAATTATAGTTCTTGCAATTCAGGACGGCGCGTGAGTTTTACTTGTGGTTACTTCGTGTACATGCACGTTGCATAAGTGTGCGTGCCTTTCAGGAGCCTAGATGGGAGCGGTCAGGCGCGAGCACCTACCCTAGCTAGCTAGTTACCACCCAAACGTCAAAGACGGGCCGCCAAGCGATTAAGCGTTCTGGTACGATGGCGTGTAGAAACCGATTAAAGGTATGGGTTGAATCTACACTGCCATACCCCTCCCAAGTTAGCCCGCTACCATCTTAGACTGCATCGTCACTTACCATCAGGTGAGATCACAGTAAAGGGCTATCTTGTCATCGAACAAAAAAAAACAAGAAGTTAAGTTAATAAGTACATATGGGTCGAATTGAAGCCCCTATGCCTATGCTCCGGAAATTGAAAAGCATGTCAATTTCCTGAGCACACAATAGTAATAACAAATTTTGCACTCACAGAACACAAGTTCTGAAAAGTTTGCCATTACAATACACCCAAATAAAACCTTGGAAACAGAACTTTTCTGACATCGACAAAGTTTTATTAAAACACACCATTCCTCGGTTATTGGATCCGTTGCTGTTTTTTATTTGAATCTTGTTTATGATATCGAATCTTTTCTCGTGTATAAAGTAAGTAGTCCATAATTTTGTGGAAGGAAGTTTTTACGATATTAACATCATAAACGGAACCACCATAACAAGACACTATAATAAAAACGAAAGGCAAACACTTAGACGAAAAATATATTTTTATATCCGAGTCCATTTTTTTCGCTTCATGTATTTATTTTGTGAGCAAATAATAGGTATTATATTTTTGACCGTGGCCTTGACTTTTTCTATTTTAAGTTCGTCTAGGCGAACTATCTAGATTTAAACCGAACTTTTATTTTTTTATTTTTTATTTTTATTTGACGACTGCGACTCCTGGACTGCGATCTGAACTGATGGTAAGTGACGATGCAGTCTAAGATGGTAGCGGGCTAACCCATACCCGTAATCGGTTTCTACAGGCCATCGTGCCGGAACGCTAAATCGTTTGGCGGCATGTCTTTGAAGGTAGGGTGGTAACTAGCCACGGCCAAAGCCTCCCACCAGACCAGACCAATGACAATTCAGAACTTATAAATTCCCAAATTGCCCCCTTCGGGAATCGAACTCGAGACTGCCAGTCAGACCACAGCGCTCACCACTGCACCAGGGTAGTCGTTAAACTTGGTGAGATAATGTGATACTACGATATATTTTTCTAAGTTGCCTAATTAAGTATTGTCATTGACGAGTGATATTTTCCTTTTTCCGACGATACCAAAAAATAAACCAGCTATCCATAAATCCTTAAAAATACCTAAATTGTTGTCCTGAAATTGTACTTATCATTCTCGTCTACCAGATTCGTCGTAAACCGATGGACTTAGAAAATAACTGCTCACACGTCTTTTGTATAGAGGCTTTCGGCTTCCGGCTTCCGTTTTTCCAACTAAATATAATTGCATCTTCACTTTCCATCAGGTGAGATCGCAGTCAAGCGTTAGTCTATATATTACAAAAAAAAATACTTCCACGACCAGTCTTGCGTCGTTCCTGATACAAGTCAAGCAAGACTGCAGCTCGTTATAATATTAAAACTACTCGTAGTAATTTTAAAAAGATTTATTTCAAGTAAAAACAAAAAAGAAACCAATTGTCCTGCCCATTGCACAGCCTAAGCTTGTGCTAGGCATGCCACAATAGACAATTTTAACTCCAATCTAGCCACTAAGTCCACAAAGCAATTTCACAGTGCCAATGAATACATTATTGTGTGTTGTGGACATCGAGTAGGATTAGACAGATTGGCCGCGTCCGGTGGAGCTGTCAGTGTCTCTGCCACAATACACGAGTGTTTCAATAATAATTTTAAATGTTAAATTTGTTACTTGAGATCTACGAATAAATAATAAGTAAGGAAGTCAATTCAGAACAAAATCCACTCAAAAAATGACCCTACTTCAAACCAAAACGATGTATGATTCAAAATACGAATCATACGAATCACTTCCGAGGTTACAGGTAGACATGCTTGGCGATCGGTTCAAATTCAGAACGAAAGCAATGATTGGTTCGCGCGCGTGCTGCTATGTTTGCTATGACAGCTAAAAACTAATTTTGAATTTTGTCTTTTAATGAAAAACTTAATGGGTTACTTAAATAGGTTCAAATGTAGGAGCACAACTAAGTAAACGCGAAAGCATTATCCAAAAGTGATCACCATTTCCTACACGTGTTATGCTACGTCATAAATTCATCTCATATGCACTGATCAAATTCACGATTCAAATTGGTAAACATTTAGACGGAAATACAGATAGATACTACACGTGAGAATTGTAAATTTGGCTCTCGTATTTCAAGGGTTGTATTAAAGGGTTATTGGACTCAATATTTTTAATCAATGTAACTATTATTTCCTTCTTTATACTTATTATAAATGAGCATGTTTGTATCTTAGTTTGTCCTTTAATCACGTAGCAATGGAGCAACGTGTCGATGTGATTTTTTGCATTGGTTATTGGTATAGCTACCTATACCTATACCCATAGTTGAGGACCTGGAGAGTGAAATAGGCTAGTGTTTATCTCGAAACACCAAGGTTTCTCGATTTTGAAAAGCTAACTCTGCGGACGAAGTTGCGGAGAAAAGCTAGTTAATTATTAATTTTAATAATTGCCCTTTTAATGAATTGTCCATTTAAATAATTCTCCAATGGTATGGTATACCAAAATTTTTTTGTCTCAGATTTTATTTCCCTTTAAGGTATCTAGGTTACAGCTAGAACGCTATATCTCTTTATACAATTACATCTTCTTCTACACTTTAGCAGTCAAGCTACGGCCATAGATCCATTAGGAAATGAACCCGGGAGCTCATTCTAATAAGATCAAAGTGCATTAGGTAGTGTGTAGACCTCCAAAGTCGTTCACCCATTGAATTTCCGACTTGGGTTAACGTTGCTTAACCAGTGCAATCTACTGATATGCGCTGTCGCAACCTCGCAACTAAACTACTCGTCGCTGGAAGTTCAAAATAATTTAGTTACATAAACTGTTACAAGCTTTCAAACGAACAAAAGTTTTGAAACATTTCGTTCAGGAGGAAAAGGAAATTCAATAAACGTACCAACAATTGAATGTAACGATAAAGGAAAACAAAATTTTTTGCATTACGAAAACAGTTCTGGAAAAGTTCCCGAAAACATTGAAGCGTTGTTCGAAATTTTACTTAAAAGATGACGAAACTCTTGTTATTCGCGCTTTGAATACTTTGAAATTGCTTCGATGTCCTACAAAATAAATACAATTGATAAAAACAAAATATTTTGCGATTACAAGTGTATTTGTGTGCTCTGATTTGATATCTTGAATCTATACAGTTAAATAAACTTCAAGGTCCGTTAGAAGATTTTGAAATAACTGCCTCTCAACTCATCGCACATCCTTGCGCCATTTCCTCGCTCTTTAATTTTCCGGGATAAAATGTAGCCTATGTGTTAATTCTGGATATCAGCTATTTCCATTCCAAATTTCAACCAAATCGGTACATTCGTTGTGGCGTGAAGGAGTAACAAATATCCATCCATCCATCCTATAATATTAATAGGACTTCATGTAGGCCAACCTGCGATTCTTATGACAAGTCATGACTCTACACCGGTTCGGAAACCAGATTCTGCTTAGAAGAGCGTACAGAAAACTCAGCAGTTGCTCTTGTCTTGTCTTACTTCCGCCCAAATGTAAGATACACAATTTAGGATGTTCTTATCTATTATTAGCTCCCACAGATGGCAGCCCTGATCACGGATCACAATAAAACTATAAATTGTTTATCTGTCTATTTTGAGGGATCTCCGGACGAATGGTTTGGCTTAGCTCCAGAATTCCTCGGGTACCGCTAGAGCTGCCGGCAGATCATTTGATCCGCGAAGCCAATAAAACATGCACCTAAACAGAATAAAGTCATAAACTGTAATGGTGCCTATAAAAACCTGCGTGTGCAAATCAATAAAGTTTAAAATATTGGAGTGCTAAATGTATGCGTATGTGTATTCCAGAAATATTTGTTTCATAAATCAATTGAGTATGACTGTTGACAAAATGTGGATACTCATTAATTACAACCGACAATGTTACATATAAGAATAACATTAATTGTAAAAAACAGAAAATAAATCGATAAATCGATCAAAAAACAAATAAGTTATAAGCTATTTTACTGCGATTGTATTCGTCTCTTTCGACGAACGATTTTGTAAGTAGAGTGTATGGAGCTACTGAAACGTGACGTCATGTTGCAATAGCGCTCTCTTTTTCTAATAGGAAACTTAAAAGCTCTATATTTTCGAGACTAGTTAAGATATTAAAAAAAGAAAAATGACATTGTGTTGTGATACTAAAAACCTTTATTTTAAGTATATAAAAAATTTTAGTCAAATACCTTAATTAGTATAACTTAAGTTTTAAGAGTTAAATATATAACACTCCTTTTTCCGTTGGGTGTTAAAAAACATCAAACAGCCGAGTCTTATAATTACCACGTTCTGTTCTACCGTGTAGCGTTATCTTACCATCGTAGTTTCTGTTACGAGAAAGTAGGTCAAAGTAACTTATTTGTTGGCTCTAAGCTTTTGATCCGGATCATGATTATAAGTTAGGCTGAAACAGCTTATTTGCCGTAACAAAACGTATCTCAATAGGTCCAATAGTTCTCGTATTTTTTACACTACAGTTTTTCCTGTTTGAGCCGTTTTTCTTAGTATCTATATTGGATTCTTTTTCCCTTGTTATTATGTCTAGAGACCTAGAGTAGATCTGGGTTACTGTTGTATAATATTTTTTTAGAATAAATAAAATAAAATAAGTTTAAACTACAGGTACAGTCCTATCTGTAGACTATAATTAAATTTTATTTATTTATGTTCCTACCAAAGATTTATTTTAAGTCATATACAATGAAACGGTCGTGCAAAAAGGAAAACTTATCTCTATGGGAGAGATTTCTTCCATTAAGCCCTAAAAATGTGGGAAAAATAAGGAAAATAGCTGGAAAATATACTTACATTAATATAAAGTAGGTAAATCTAACGCGTCTTTTTGAAAAGTTCATTTCAAATTGACTGAACTTAAATAATATATTTAGCGAACAATTTTATTATTATTATTAATGTATTTTAAACTTTTAAAGCAGAAGTAATTACGCTTTCGTTTATCATTTAGTATGGCGATGTCAAATCATAAAATTTTCCCGAAAGTTAATTAATCAGGATTATACTTCGAGTAGATTATTATGCTTAACGTTAACTTGAAAAATTATTTATTTATTTATTAAAGAGGCACACAAAATTAGATACACTAATTACGAGAAACGATGATAATACCTATAGTAATATTTTGAAAACAGACATCTTTCTACCAGTATTCTGTATCATAGACAATAATCGTTCCACGGAGTTGCAATAGACTGTGAACAGGAAACGGAAGCTAAAGAAGTGTCGGGAATGGCTTCTCGCGTCAAATGAGCCGATAAGTTCCCGACATAGTAAATTTATATGGATATAGGTATATCTGTATACTGTGTCTGTGTAAAGCAAATCTTATTTTATTCACCGCCCATTTTATGAATATTTTTTTCTAGAGCCCTCCAAAGGACAATCCAACAAACTAACGAACATTCGCATTTATGACATTGGTAAGGACATTAGTAAGGATGTGGAACGGTGTTTGGTTGTGTATCTATTTTCGACGGTGGTCTGTTTGTCCTTCACTCACTCATCGACGGAGCAACGCTACATGAGTTTATTCAAAGAGAGCCCGAGGGATATTTAACGGCTAACGCCTCTTACCAGATTAGAACTAAGATTGCCCTTATCGAGAATAGAATTCAGGATCTCCCATTTATTCTTTCTTATCGTATTATTTTCTATGATTATGTTTTTGCTTTTGCCTGGCTGCTAGACCCATTAATATCCCCAGATTGTTACTTAGTTAACAAGGGAATATAGAATTTTGTCGTAATTATAGCAAGCAATGCACTTATTGTAACTAAGTGCTCCTCGCTCGCAGCTTTCAAACTAATTTAAAGCTCTACCCTCTGGGGGTCTGTACTTAATCTAGTATGAAACCCTGTTTAACGGAGAGTATTAATTTGTCCGATATTATAATATATACCGTAAAGAGCCATTGACCAAAGTTTGAACCTAAATAAATTGAAAGCCTCAATAGCCCAACGGTTGAAGGTGCGGACTGAAACCTGAAAGGTCACAGGTTCGAGCCCCACCCGTTCCACTATTGTCGTACCCACTCCTAGCACAATTTTTTCGCTTATTATGAGGGGAGAGGAGAATATAAGTCATGTTTAGCTCGGCTAATATTCTTTAAAAAAAAAGATAATAAAAGAAGATTTAGCCACACTCACTAATTTTGAGCTTTTTATCCTTCACGATACGATCTTCTTTTTTATCAACCGAAAGACGTCCACTGCTGAACAAAGGTCTCTCGTATGAACTTCCACAGACCTCGGTCTTGCACCGCCTATATCCCGCCGATTCAATACATTTGGTGTGAAATTTTTATCGGCCATCAAATTTGACCAAAATCATTAAAATCGGGCCAAATTTCGTCTCGTTTAAAATTTAGTTTTTGACCAAATCCAAGTGATATGGCCAAGTAAGGCCCCGCTATACAGACTTTGTGAGCTTTATTGAATCGTATTTTTATAATGCATGATAGATTTGCGCTCGACGATAGACATGTTTGACGGAAAGAAATGATGAGGCCTATCTTGGAGCGCGCTTGCCTAGAAGACGCCTGTTCACTCTTGCCTTAAAGGTCTTCAAGTACCTAATGCTTGGCAGTAAATAGCCGCTGGACTAACGAAATAATGCCGGATGAGCGTTTTACACCCTAGCGGTTCGAACGAGAAACGTTACAACGTTTTGTGTACAATACATAGAAAAAAAAAAAAAGATACCGGCCGAATTGATAACCTCCTCCTTTTTGGAAGTCGGTTAAAAAGCGTTTCGCGCGAGTAGGTTGGATGTCGATTATTACATATAAATGCGAACGCTAACGGCTTTTAGCAATACTGAGGTGAAATAGGGTCAAGGTTGTGACTTGTGAAGTTCCTAGGTGCACTACCAGACCAGGCGCACAACGCATTTTAGTTAAAAGCTACACTGAATTGCACTTTATTGTGTGGTTGCTAGAGTCGCTATTTATTTAAATTATATTGTAGAGTGAATCGAAGTACTGTACTATTACTTCTATTCTGTGTAATATACTAAAATATAGATCCGATAGGAGACCGATAGGCAGGCGACATTGCGTCGTTGCTGTTGCAATTCGATCAGTAAAAAGATGGTTGCTCAAATTAAAAAAAACAATTTCACATTTTGTATACGATTCGATCAGTAAGAATATGGTTGATAAAATTAAAAAAAAAAAAACAGTTTCACATTTTGTATATTTTTCTTTCGTGTTATAGGGGACATAATGTAAAGTTATATCATTCAAACAAATCATTTGTTCATAGTAAAACTAGCGATTGTAAACAGATACGGAGAAATAGACACGCCATGTCAAAGAGAAATCGCAAGAAGCTTCATGAATATGAAATTTAGCGATCGAATGAGGAACTATTCCTTATGAAAGAATATAAAATGAATCCAATTTAATGTGATGTTATATATTATATCATGGAAAAGGGGTTGAAAGTGGGAGGAGCAAGAAAAGAGTGGGAGGTAATGCTGGGCAGACCAACGCATTCAGATCTAAGCTAACTAAACATCGGCGCAAGGTTGCCTGTCTGTCGGTATTCTAAAAGTTATATTTCGTACCTCTGTCGCAGCGTTATTGAAGGACAAACCAACAAACAAACACATACTTTCGCATTTTTAATATTAGTAAGGATGACGTATTGTGCTGTGAAGGATGTATAATTCATCACAATAACCATCAAAAATTCTTTTTTTTTAAACAACATTAGCCAAGCTGAACTTCACTAGGGGAGACCGTCCCCCTCTAAATAAGCGCACCACCGAACCATCCTTACTAATATTATAAATGCGAAATTGTGTTTGATTTGTTGGTTTGTCCTTCAATAACGCTGCAATACAGCTACGGATCGATGTTATTTTTTGCATTAATATAGTAGAGGACCTGGAGAGTGACATAGGCTACTTTTTATCACGGAAAATCAAAGAGTTCCTTAGGGATTTTAAAAAACTAAATCCACGCAGACGAAGTCGCGGGCAACAGCTAGTATTATCTACATATTTGGTTCCAAATTTCCAAACGTGACAGTCTACCACGTGATTATTTATCAATACATAATTATATCCACCTTCGAATACAATTAGCATGTGGCCGTCACTTGCATAAAGCAGTTAGTTACACAACGCCACTTCCACAAATATAATTCGGGGATTAGCCAATTTATCCAAGCGTAATATTTACGCTAGATGGATTATACGCAGATAGAATAGTGGGTATTTGAGGTAATATGCGTGGTGAGGTAACCAGAGATAGGTTTTGGTTGTGGTACAGTTCGCGGTATAAGAGTCAGATGAAAATATTTACATTTTCCAGGAGGCCAAAGCGTCCCACCAGACCAGACCAGTGACAATTCCAAAGTTGTTCCCGCCGGGAATCGAATCCGAGACCTCCCAGTTATAAGACCTCACCAGAACGCCAGGAAGGACGTCAAAACTGGTCGTACCAGCGATTAACGCAACTTTTCCACAATCGACCATCTAAAGGCTTCTTCATACGGTTCCTTGAATTACAAATCGAAGACGCTAGGTAGCAGATTGAGTCGCCATCCATCTGAATGCACGAAAAATATTACCTGAATTCAGACTTTAAAATGGAAGTTCCTTACGTTCCTTAGGCTCAAAATACCAATGAGTGTGTGAATGCCAGGTAATTATTTTCTGGTAGTTCAATAGCCCGACAGTAAAAGGTGCGGACTGATATGTAAAAGGTCGCAGGTTCGATCCTTACCCGTTGCACTATTGTCGTATTTATTCCTAACACAAGCCTTTGTGCAAAGTGGTGGGATCTTTATTTATATCCCTACTAGTATTATAAATGCGAAATTATGTCTGTTTGTTGGTTAGTCCTTCAATCAAACAGTAATAGAGAAACGGATTAAAAAAAAACTAAATCCACGCGAGTGAAGTCGCGGGCATCAACTTGTAGTCTATAAAGTAAATGCTGCTGGTAGATGTGGGAAATTATACGCCGCTCGTAGAAAATATTTGCTCAATTCGTAAAATTTCCAATACATTGGCCGATTTCGATACCGTATGTCGCAAGTTTATAAATCGTCTCAATTTTCTTCACCGTAGAAATAGGCTGAACCTATTTTATCTGATTGGAATACAAACATTCTAGTAATACAGTGAGCAATTTAGTAACCAAGCCAAGACAAACATATGGATTGGGCTAAAGAAAGAAAAAAGTTTTCAGGTCAAAAGAATCTTTGTTTTTTTTTTGTGACGAACGTAGAAACAAATAGGTCGACAGTTTTGTTATTTTAAATGAATAGATAAATAATCGGTCAAATGCGATTCGGACACGCATACGAAGGGTTCCGTACCAAAAAACGCCGAAAAAAACAGGTTTCTAGTAGGGGAACCCCATTTATTTTAAATTTATTTTTATTTTAACCGACTTTCTAAAAAGGAGGAGGTCCTCAATTCGTCGAAATCTTTTATTTTTATTTTTGTGTATGTTTTTCGATTACTCGAAGACGCCTGGACCGATTTGGGAAATACTTTTTTTGTTTGAAAGGGTATATTTCCCAGCTAGTCCCATTGTCATTAGGTCAGGATCTGATAATGGGATCCTGGAGAAATCGAGGGAACTCTTTAAATTCTATACGTAAAATTGATATACTTTGTAGTGGGGTTTGAGGTCGGTTTTGGAAAAAGAATTTTTACGTTTCCTTCTCTCCTCCTATTTTGGAAATCGGTTAAAAAGAAATGATATAGAGAATACAAGATTTATCGGTGTTTTTGGAAATCAGATACATACCAGATCAGAAAGACTGTTCCCTAGGTTCCCAAGTATTTACTTACCTGCTGGGTGGATAACGTAATTATACCTATGTAGTGAAAACTATTTAATCCATTCGGGATAAACCATCAATTTAGTACGAAATTCGGTTTCAAAGCGGAAATTTCTGCTTTACATGCTAATAATGGGAACAATTGATCTGACTACGAGTTTAATTAGGTTTAGGTGAACTTCAAGCTATTACAGCTTAAGAGTATGTTACGATTCCGATCCGCCATGGGATTTTTTTTAAATATTTTTAGCGCGCAAACGAGCAGGTGGGTCACGTGATGTTAAGTGATTAGCGCCGCCCATCAACATTTGTAGCACCTGAGGCGCCACCAATGCGTTGCCGGCTTTTTAGGATTGTGTAAGAAAAGTTCAAAATTAAAAATTATTTATTTAATGTAGGCTAAATTGTGGTTTTCATGAATCATGACAAGTCGAGAATCTACCACCGGTTTGGAAAACTGATCCAAGAGTTTCTCCAAGGGAACTTGGAGAGTGACATAAGGTACTTTTTATCCTAGAAAAACAGAGAATTCCCAGGGATTTTTAAAAACACCTAGGTAACTCGATGCGGACGAAGTCGCAGGCAAAAGCTAGTACACTACAGCATAGCTACAAATCTTAAATACAAAACTACAAGTAGATCCAAAACCGCTGTGGAAACCTGTCGTATTTCTTGTTATCGTCCCTTTGCTTTGAGGCGACAAGAGAAACCTTTTCTAAGAACAGTTCAAATCTCCTTTCGTGCCGCTATCGCTTTATTTCCAACTAAACGTACCATTTGCCGCCTTTGCCATTAATATCACCGCTTTTGAATTACGATTTTATCTCTTTTGTATGCCATTTTTTTATTTATAACTAGTTCTAGAAACATGATCGCGTGATCAAATTAGAAATGAGATCCGTAGAAGAGCTAAAGGGGAGTGTTCTGAGGAGATATTTGACCTTATTTCACCCTCTTTCTTCTACAACCGAACCACTCGCCACCGAAAACAATTTCACCCTCATCACCTGGGTGCCTGGAGCACTTCGACCATGCGTTGTGCCAGATCTGTGGAACCAACTGTAGAACACAAAAATATTAAAAAAAGACGTGTGGCACTCGGGGACTGCCGCGGTAAAGCTATTGCATAGCATTTTTTACTAACGCCATCTAGCGGCTCACCGTAGAGGAGTCCCGTGTCAGGTTATTTTCGTTACGGAATTTCTGGATTCGGTCTCCACGCTGGCCCGCGATAGAAGCTATGCAATACTGCCCTCGTAATTGAAAACACAGTAAGTTACATAGAAGTTACCTTTAAGTTACTGTGTTTTCAATTACGAGGGCAGAATAGCTTAAAAACACAATATGTCTACACTGCACAGTGTGTCTATGTACACAAGAGTATCCTAATGTAAGAGTCACGCGTAGCCATCAAAATTCGTTTAGAGGAGTAATAATGATGAATAAATGCCTAATAATATAGTTATTATTGATTGCATTATGTGTTAGCAGAATTAGGAGGTTTCTCTATTTTTTATCTTGTGAACTATTTGATTAAACTTAGGGTGCATTAATTATTTTTTCACAAATAAAATAACATTACCTTAAAAAAAAAGACGTGTGGCACTCGGGGACTGCCGCGGTAAAGCTATTGCATAGCATTTTTTATCAACGCCATCTAGCGGTAAGCCGCTAGATGGCGTTGATAAAAAATGCGCCATCTAGCGGCTCACCGTAGAGGAGTCCCGTGTCAGGTTATTTTCGGTACGGAATTTCTAGATTCGGCCTCCACGCTGGCCCGCGATAGAAGCTATGCAATAGCTTAATAATTATTATTATTGCTGTTGACTCTATCACTCTTTACTAATGTGAAAACTATTACAGAGAAAAAATGGCTAGAATCTCAGTTTAACTTTCTAAAGTTTAATCTTTAAGGATAATACTTTCACATGAAGTTGGAAGTTATTAGCACTTTCTTTTATTAGAGAAAATACTAGGCTATAATAACCTATACTTTTATAGATAAAACCGCTCTTAAGTTGATTTTCTTTCATTTTACCCTTTAAAATAAAGTGTAAAAGTCAAGAATAAATCTTATAACCTAGTCGTTATTATTTTAACGGACGGATGGTTGGAAGGAAATTGCTTCGGGCTTGCTGCGGAAGATAAGGCGGCCATTTTTAAATGAAACATAGTTAAGTTTATAAAAAGCCTGTTGCACTGGAAACCATCATTGCTACGGTATTAATTAAGATTCTCCCGTAGGTTCGAGCTTCCACACAAACGTAGTTTTGCTCAGAAACTAAATGTCGGACTGAAATTCAACTTACTTCATGGTGCCAATAATTCGTCAGTGCTTATTTAATTCCACGCCAAATAAAAATTTTCCTTGTATAAGTAATCCTCTATCTAAAAGTCCGTCAAAAACAGGTCAGCCACAAAGACAGAAAGGATAAAAAAAGTCTTTGAGATTATTAAGATTGTTCTTCGTTCATTTGATTATTTAATCATTATAAACCTAATCACTTTATTCACAAATATTTATTTTGGAAGACACTTCAACTTTACTTAGTAATAACTTTCTGTGTGGAGTTAGGATTTTAAAAATATCGCGAAGTTTTCCGCGATAAAAGGTATAGTTCTTGCAATTCACTAGGGCGCGTGGCTCATGGTTGTGTGTGTATCATATCTGTATAAGTGTGAAGGAGAGCTTGCTCGCGCCTGACCGCTCCCACCTAGGCTCCTGACAGGCACGCACACTTACGCAATGTGCATGTACACGACGCGACGTAACCACTAGTAAAGCACACGCGCCTTCGTGAATTGAAAGAACGAGGTATAGCCTTAGTTACTTTCCAGGTTTTCAACTATAACCATTTAGTATTGATTGTCGTCAAGCGCAAGCCTATTTCGAATTAAAAAAAAAATTTAATTATAATATGGTCTTTATTGTAAAATAAAAGAAATAGAGAGAGTTAGTTTCCTCTCTAAAAAGGATAAAATAAAAAAGGTAGAATAGAAGCTGTATTTTATAAATTGAGGCGTTAATTAGCAAAACTTGAAGCAGCTCCTTAATTAGATGCCCCTTTTTAATTTACTGTATAGAATAATTCACTTCATAATTTTCCCTCAGTGGAAATCTTCTTAGTTTTATCACAGTGCAAGAAAAGTCATACAGTCACCCACATTACATTAAAACTAGGTAATAGTTTTTATTGTTTTTTTTTTGATAACTTGCAAGTTGCAGCTGATGATTACGAGTTAGTTCACCGTAATTTAGCTTTTAAAAATTGCGTGGGACCTCTTTGATTTTCCAGGATAAAAGCCTAGAAATTAGCTTATACCACTCTCCAGGTTCTCAACTAAACCCATGCAAAAAATCAAGTTAATCCGAGCTCTATTGCCGCGTGATTAAAGGATAAACCAACAAACAAACATACTTTCGCATTTATAGTAAGTATGTATGTACAATTATATATTATTTATTAGTATAATATTTTATCCTAAATCTTGTGAGCTGCCGTCATAAAACAATCATAATAATTAAAAATATTTTGATTGATAATATTTATCATTCAGTCCGTCAATTTCTTTGCCTACACGTCATTGTTGAACGACTGTATTTTTGTTAGACTATGGTTTTAGTAAGCTTTTATCTCGGTGTCCGATAAAGAAGATGCTTGAGACGTGTTTTTCAAGAAAACTCTCGCTTTAAACTGGGATAGCGTGGAGCAACAAAGAAATACCCACTTAAGTTGGCAAAGACCTTAATATTAGCTAGGTATATAATAAAATAAATAAAGTGGATACCTAGTGTGCTACGAGTTCCTCGTCGTAAGTCGCAGGGATGGGTCTACAATTAATAAGCTGCTAAATTAACACTGCTATTCTTTTTTAGTGTCAACACCTGTTAAATAAATTCTGAAATAGTTGTTAAATATAGCAGTCACAACTCACCACAAACACTAGTCAACAAAGATAACATAATAGTCAGACAGATTGTTTTTTAATTAATTTTATCAATTGGACTAACCAATTGATAAAATTAATTGCTACCTGCTGAATTCGGAAATGAATGTTACATTTAAGTTGTGTTAAATAAATACGCCAACGGAAAAGTTGACAGTCCTAACCCTGTGGAAAGTACGAAGGAAATGAGAATTAAATATTATGTTAACAGCTGCTAGTTTTACTATAACTAGTCAAAGGCCAGAAAATATATTATAGTAAGTTTTTTCTCTCTCTTATTTCTACTTTTCCATTTTTATTAAATTGATACTCGCTGTACTGGCTTGCCCAGTACAACAACACACAATAATGGCTATGTATACATAGCATAATACAGAGTACACTCACATGTGCTGCCACGATGACGCCGATATAAGACTGAGACACCCACCGCATGGTGGCTGCATTTATAGTAACAATACCGTTGTATTGTTACTATCTACCCACATCTAGAGTCTGATGTTACGCGTCTAATATATTCGCTTACCTACAGACCTAGTATACGCTACATCTCTTCCTTGTTTTAATTTTATTTTTCATATTGCTTGTCATGTCAGCGGTCATTTGACAAAATAGTAATATGGATAAATAATCCAATGTACCTAGTACGGGTACTACTATTACTTAACCTTGATAGCTAGAAAGCCACTAACCTAATTACACATAGTCGCATCTACTGTGCTCTCTTCCTTTTCCTTTTTTCCCCGAACTGAACTTATTGTAACAAAATCTCAAAATAAGTGATCTCAACCAACGAAAATATTTAATGGATCTATCTGAACACTAAGTGCCTATAATTGCACTGATACAAATGTAATAATCTAAATCCGGAAGGAAAAGTTATTACCTACCAACTATGCCATCCGAAATCATTCTAAGATTAACCATTTATAAATGCAAATAAAGTTAAAATGTATTTATTGAAAACTACCTTGAATTCTTTGAGGAAGTTCTCTATCGGATAGAATTATGCCTAATTCAACCCAAGTACGTGAAATCTACAGAACGACCAATATTTATATTGACCTGGTCATAAATATAATCACACATAACGACCCCTGTCCTCACATCCAACCAATTCAACCACAACACTTCAGACAAACCGCCATCTGAACGTGAGGGCAACTATCAAACACATCCAAGCATCATTTAATCAATTACACTCATCTAAACCTCAGGGCAATATTTATTCGACTAGGGCGCGATTGCTATCACAACCCACCAATCAAATACAACGACCCAGACGCGAAAGCATCTAACAGCCGAATGAGTCTCTGAGAGAGACCGAACTCGCATCGTCAAATCCGCTGTATTTATCCCCACGGCGCGCCGCCAGACCGGCGCCTACGTCGTCAACAAAGTCAAACATCGATTTTATAAAACTACCTTCAATACATCGAAGTTATACTATTCCAATATTTCGCTAACATTATATCGATTTGATTTTCGTTACAAAACAGATAGTTTGCAATTTTAAAATTCCATCATATTTAAAGCATGCCCCATTTAAAACCGCAGTGTTTTTTATACCCTGTGATTTAACGAAAATGCCCAATTGTCAATACTTTAAAATTCCATTTTAAACTAATGATATCTTGCCGTAAGGAAATATATCGACAACTGAAAATAATCTATTTTAAATTTGATCCTGTCAATTGCATGTAACCCAAGCCCTACAGACTGATGTAAGCTGTATCTTGATAAAGGATAGTGCCAAAAATTTATGGAACTTTAACCCACTCACGTTTACAAGAATGAATTATGCATAGCAACATAATGATATTGCCAATTGTTTACCTAAGTTTTAAAACTTCTAGAACTTGCGGCTTTTTTGACTAATTCAAAGTCAAAGTTAGACTTTTAGGTTATTATGAAACTAAAATCGTGAATGGTTTATACTACACGAACGAGATGCAGTATACGTAGACGTATGACACTGACAAATGACATCGCACCACCGTTGACATCTCAAATTGACAACGGTGTTTCATTCAGAAAGCTAAAACAACAACAACAATGGCGTTTCATTACACGTTCCATTTCCTTTTCGTTTTTTTTTTTTGAGACAACTAACTACACTGCTCCAACTTATATTTTTGATCACAATCACAAAGACAAAGACTATTCTTTTTTTTGTAAACAAAGACCCCATACTAACACTACATCATTCATTCATCTCGTATTTTTTTTTTTTTTAAATTTTAAATGATGTGATTTTGTGATCTTGTGATTTGAAATAAAAATAAATGCCAAACTCGACGTTTATAAAACTGACACCTACACCCAGAAAATATTTGATTACTGATTTTACCATTTTATTATTCATTAATATAGGTAGCTAATTGGCACAAGCTTTTTAGTGCTAATAAAAATACCAGCTAAATTACCATAGTACTGGGTGCCTTTAACCATCATTTTCCGAGTTTGTTATTATTTAAGTTTCCTTTGTAACACTGATTGTAACCGCTTCCTAGAAGCAGGGATTACCTAACATTTTAATAGCATTTTTTCCAGTCCCTGATTAATATGGAACACTAATATTTTAATATCAGATCCAGGGATTAGTTTGAACGAAGTTTTCTCTAAAACCTATTTGGTTTTATTTAGCCAATTATACTCGGCTAAAACCAAAATGGTAATATTTATTCGATT
This sequence comes from Hipparchia sbordonii, assembly GCA_038048805.1. NCBI lineage: Eukaryota > Metazoa > Arthropoda > Insecta > Lepidoptera > Nymphalidae > Hipparchia > Hipparchia sbordonii. The sequence continues at coordinate 6,521,547 of CM076113.1, forward strand.
GAGGTGCGATTGCTATCGTATCCACTCAATCATATCATATAACATGAAAGTTACTAATCACTTGAAACATATCATCGTAATATCAGGTCAGTATTGTTGAGCCACTAACTTCTAAAAACAATATGACACAATACAAGGTCTATGACAATAATATTATTCTTTTAACTAGATTTGGACTTTTACTTTTAACTAGATTGGCCACTGTGCCAACTACCCGTGGGACCCAATCATATGATGGTCCTCCTGACCGAATTCGGCCACGAGATCAGCCATCTGCGCGGGAGATATTATAGTGCACAAGTATTTGCGCAGACACAAGTGCACTCTCTATTCCCTCACTCTCATAGTCCGATGGGACGGGGAAAAATCGACCCGACCGGAGAGAGATCAGGCGCAGGACCGACAGTTTTACGTGCTCTCCGAGGCACGGCATACATACTGAATTGCCATGGCATCGGTCATCCTCAGATCGCCCCGATCCATGCAACTCTTTTTTTTTTTTTTTTAGGTATCGACTACCTTCGCCGGTACAGTTCCGATTTTCATCGCGAACTTACCAAATTTCCTTTTTTTTTTACTAAATTTCCTTTTTTTTTTTACCTCGCTGGTACAGTTCCGATTTGCATCGCGAACCTACCAAATTTCCTTTTTTTTTTACTAAAATTCCTTTTTTTTTTTTACTATCGGTATCGACTACCTCGCTGGTACAGTTCCGATTTGCATCGCGAACTTACCAGATATTTTTTTTGTAGGTACCGTTCGATTTCTCGAACTACCTCCGTTACATTTGCAAAATCAATGCACATAATAGGTGACATAATAATCATAATAGGTCCAACATGTTCCGCCAAAGGCATATCCAACTATTTAACAATAAGAATTGTAATTAATATTTTTAATTTCGTCTCAGAAAGAATGACAACTATACTCATCTAAATGGAATCTAAAGGCTAACTGGACAGGCTTTAAAAATTATATTAGTATGTATTCAAATAATAATAAATTTAGTCACCATTATGTACACCGATCAACAAATTTTGTGCTTTTATGCTAGTGCGTATACGGAATCCACAAAACCTTTACTCATCTACATTTGTTTGCGTGGGTCTTAACCTACAGCCCCTTCATCTTAGTCTTAAACCACGGCGCTTGTGGTCTTTTTTAAGGACACTATTAAAACAATAACACGTCTAAGTTTCTAGATCTGGCCCGCCAGAGTATATTATACACTGGTTTGCTATTCGTACCTTAAGCAATTTTACGAGTGTTACCGACCGGAACTAACCATTAGTTGCCATGCCACACTAGTCCCGTCAGACACATATATCACATTCGGATTACAGACAGTTCCAGACAGTCTGACTATTTACAATTTACTATAATGAATAATAAAGAACCGATCTTATTTTGTTGTTGGCTTTTAGCACAACAAAAAAACGCATCCAAATTCATAAACGGAGTAGAAATCACAATTTACCCTACCAAAATCTTTGAATATGGATCCGTTCATTTCCATAGTATCGATTGAATTCTACATTTATGTTTACAACAAAATAACGCTTTACTGGAATAAGGTAACGCTTCTTTAGGTACCAATATTACAAGACCGACATTAAGTTCAAATAAATTTTACTGCAACGGCATTATTCATAGCGAATTTAGCTTAATAAGCCATAACTTCACTCTCATTATACTATCACGAATAGGTAAATTAAAAGTACAATTAATTATTGCTAGCAATGCATGTGTGTCAGACACATGCATTGCTAGCAATAATTAATTAATAAAATTTTGTTCGATTACTTTGATCCTGGCAGGGTCGCCACTTGTACTGGCTTGCCCAGTACAACAACACACAATAATGGCTATGTATACATAGCATAATACAGAGTACACTCACATGTGCTGCCACGATGACGCCGATATAAGACTGAGACACCCACCGCATGGTGGCTGCATTTATAGTAACAATACCGTTGTATTGTTACTATCTACCCACATCTAGAGTCTGATGTTACGCGTCTAATATATTCGCTTACCTACAGACCTAGTATACGCTACACTCGCTGACGTAAATTTTATGATGACCGGGTTAATCTTTTTGTTTGTTAGTCCACGGATTATAATAAAATTATCTAAAGTGTCAACTACAAACACATATCTAATCTAAACTGACGTACCTACCTACTTTAAATTATAGTTTTATAGTGAAGTGGAAAGATACAGTAGGTAAACTAAAAAAAGATACCGGGCGAATTGAGAACCTCCCTCTTTTTTGGAAGTCGATTAAAAAGGTTTCTATTTTTTTATACTTACGTCTCACTAACTCAATAATTACTTTTTACAAAAAATTTAACCGACGATAGAAGCAACTAAAAAGAGAAAAATAAAATATAAATCTTTTTAGTCTTACTAACTAAGCTCCTAAACTAATGTAAGTAACTAATTTTGAGTCAGTGACTTTCTTAAAAGCATAACTATGGGCTTTATTTTTTAAGCATAGCAAATTGCACAACTAAGAACTGTATTTTTAAGCATAGCTGCCAGATAAATTGTAAAAAAAATTTACCACCAACTAATTAGTTACTTACATTAGTTTAGGAGCTTAGTAAGACAAAATATTTACATTTCATTTTTCCCGTTTTAGTTCTTTCTATTGTCAGTTAAATTTTTGTAAAAAATAACTATTTTTTTTTTAAATTTTTAACTAACAGTAACGCACCGAAACATAAAATCGCATCTCGAATTCATTAAAAGTCAAAGAAAGCGCAATAATCAGACCTAAGTGAATTTCAAGTACTGCTTAGGTAGATTATATTATTCTATTATGTTAAATTAATTCAGTTGAAAATCAACCTGCCGCTATAATGGTCGGTAAAAGGGATCGTCGAAATGGTTGTATTAAAAGACACGAGTGCAATAAACTTTAACGTATAATGGCAATATAATACCGTAATAATATTGTTTAGTGCGTCACAATGACGTCGTAGAAATGACTCCATTTCAATGGAAATCATTCTCGGAAATTAATTTCCCTTTTGTCTAAGGTCCACTATCAATCAAAGTCACACTTTTTTTTGTATGCTTAGTTTTTACGTTTTTTATTATTAAAGCCTTTTATTTCAGACACAAACAAACAAAATACATTAGAAATTTTTGATTTACAATATAAAATACTGAGTAACATTAATCATTTTTTTTAAAGAACAATATCAGATCCCACCTGATTTGCATGTGTTTGCCCTCTCGCAAAGGCATCCTCTAACCCTTTCCACACATCTCTGCCTTTCTAGTCCAAATTTTACCTGCTGTCCTTACTATCTCATCTTCCCATCTGATTCTCTGCCGTCCTTTTCTTCTTGTACCTATTCTAGGTTCCCACAGTGTTACTATTTTAATCCAATTTTCTTTTCCCCTAATCATATGGCCCGCCCATTTCCATTTTAAAGTTCTTATTCGTTTTTACGGTAATCAAAGTTAAAAAAAAAAGAATATAAGCCAAACAAAATTTGACTTAAGTATATTTTCCTCCCTCCAAATAAGGGAAAAGCTTGTGTTAGGAGTGGGTACGACAATAGTGCGACAGTTTTCAGTTTTCACTCCGCACCTTTAACCGTTGGGCTATTGGGGCTTCAAGTCAAGTCATTTACTATGTTTTTACTTTTAAAAGTTAGGCGACTATTACTCCTTAACTCAACTACTAGTTAAGGAGTATTAAAATAAGTATATTTAAATAATAATGATAGCATTTTATTATTTCGAAAATATTGAAATCATAATATTTTGACCCTGAAATAACTTGTAAGATTAGAGTGTAATAAAATTTAAAGCCTTGTCTGAGATCTTTTCTTTGAACGTACTGAAAGGCGGTTAAAGGTAGTTAGCAAAAATGGCAATTTGCCAAATTAGCCACAATTCAGCAATTTCTCGAGATACAGTCAAGAGTGCTTCGTAAGGCTTTGGTGAGATTTTAAGCCTGAGGCATACAAAACGCGCGACGACTGAGCATTATACGAATGCGCGCGTATGCCCATACGAATTGTAACTCGACTACACATTATGTACTAGTTTTAAAAATCCCGAGGGAACTCTTTGTTTTTCCGGGATAAAATACTTTTTATTCTGGAAAATCAAACAGTTCTTTTGTGATTTTTGCCTTTGTTACTCTCCAGATCCTCAACTGTACCCATGTAAAAATCCCGTCGATCTGTAGCTCTGTTACAGCGTGATTGAAAGACAAACCAACAAACAAACACACTTTCCCATTAATAATATTAGTAGGGATGAAGCCCATCACACTAAAACGCGCGATGACGATGACAACGGAACTACATCGGAATTCCAACATTTTCATACTTTACTTCAAAAAACCATGAACACATGTCACATTTCCGCGATGCCATCGCGCTTTTTGTGTGTTTGAGGTATTATTTTTTCAATATTTTAACCAGTTATTTTCTTTTAACATTTTCTACAAAGTAACGGTAATATTTTCGATAACAATAACATTCAAGGCTTTCCTTTTTTAATAGGCTCAGTAATTAAAGTTTTCTATTCATTTTTTTATATATATTCATAAAGATAATTCTATTTTGGGCTCGAATGACGACGTTATATCAGAAATCCTGTGTTGGATGACTATGCACGCGTCAAGCGAGTCATCAACAGCCAGCAACTTGCATCCAGTGCAAGAGGCACAAGATCGTGTTCTGTGGCAACTCGTAACAGAGAGCTTTTGCCCACGACTTTGCTCACGTTAAGTTCGATTTTTAAAACCCCTATTTTATCCCCTTAGGGGTTAAATGTTCAAAAATCCTTTCTTAGCGGATGGTTGCGTGATAATAGCTCTCTGTATGACCAGCCTGATCCGTAGCTCTGTTGCAGCGTGATTGAAGGACAAACCAACAATCTAATGAACCAATAAACTGATAAACCAACAAACCAACAAACAGACAAACAAACACACTTTCACATTTATAATATTACTTAGTAAGGATATTAGAAAGGCTAGTAAGGATTTTTAAAAGAAAAGAATCGTTATAATAGATTTTAAACGGTTCTCAGAGCACAAATCTCATATTATTAACCTTGAAAATTATTGGACATAATTTGGTTGAAACTCAAAGCTGTTTGTTTTCAGTTTAGTGATGTCACAAATCGTGTTTACGCCCATGCGTCAAGGTTTAGTGAAAAGCAAATATTTGTGGGCGGGACTTTGATAACGTACTTCAATTAGCGCCTAACCGTTAATGCCTGGGGGCCGAAATATTTATACATACTCGAAACTGCCTCGTTTGTCTAGAGCTTAGCATTTTCAATTGCAGCAAGTTCCTGGGTTTAAATCTCTGGTCTTTGGAAAAAATGTATTATTAAGGTTTCCTGTCAAGAAATTCTCAGTACTAGTACGAAGTAGGAAGTTGGCGGTGTATCACCCCTGTGTCTTGGAGAGCACGTAAAACCTTCGGTGCTGCGCCTGATAGTTGGCTGTATGTCAGTGTTTCACTCCTGTGCCTCGGAGAGCACGTAAAACCGTCGTCGGTGCTGCACCTGATAGTTGGCGGTGTTTCAGTGCTTCATCCCTGCCCTGTGCCTCGGAGAGCACGTAAAGCCGTCGGTGCTGTGCCTGATAGTTGGCTGTATGTCAGTGTTTCTCCGTCGGTGCTGCGCCTGATAGTTGGCGGTGTTTCAGTGCTTCACCCCTGCCCTGTGCCTCGGAGAGCACGTAAAGCCGTCGGTGCTGCGCCTGATAGTTGGCTGTATGTCAGTGTTTCTCCGTCGGTGCTGCGCCTGATAGTTGGCGGTGTTTCAGTGCTTCACCCCTGCCCTGTGCCTCGAAGAGCACGTAAAGCCGTCGGTGCTGCGCCTGATATAGTTGGCGGTGTTTCAGTGTTTCACCCCTGTGCCTCGGAGAGAATGTAAAGCCGTCAGCTCTACCCCTGATTTCTTTCAAGTCGTGTCGGATTTCCGTCGTATCGGACTATGGGAGTTCCTTCTCTGAGAGGAGGACCTGCGCTCAGTATTGAGACGTTAATGGGTTGTTCATGATGATGATGATGATGTTGATGGACTATGAAAGCGAGGGAAAACAGAGTTGTGTTTATCTATATCTCCCGCACAGTGGTCTAATCTCTGTGGAGATTCGATAATGTGCATATAATCTTTTAGGAAAAACACTTCGCTCCGATGACAAAATTACTGTGATTTCGCGTGGTAGTTAATAATGATGTAATCTAAGGTGGAAGCAGGCTAACACGAAAGGGGTGTGGCAGTTTTACCCCTAATCGTTTTCAATGCGGCATAGTAAAGAAACGCTATATCACTTCGGTCAAAAACCGCCTCGATATATCATACGTTAGTGTGCGAGGAAATTGGGCTCTGCTGCATGTACGCGCGCTCAAATTATATTATTATAGATCAGGTACTGTCGAAGATAATATGATTTGATGAATTGTTGCGTCTATTTGATCCATCGGTCATCGGCCCTATAGTAAGAAATTGAACTAATGTATAGTTACCGGAGAAATATCGAGAATAAGTATAAATAATATATTTAACTTTACTAGGCACTAAATTGGTAACATTTATTATCCGAGAGGGAGATAAGCATATATTCTGACATCGTAATCATAACTAAAACCTTATGAGAATCGTTAAATCTAGGTCAAAGACTAGGTCAAAACAGAATTTTTTATATCTAAGTATATTTGATTATATATACCTATACCCTCAAGATTATTCTACTAAGTAATAATACAAATGCACACTGTTATCCAATTACATTTGGATGGTTGGATGGTTGGATGGATGGATGGATGGGTAGATGGTTGGGTGTATATGTTTGTTACTCCATCACGCCACAACGAACGAACCGATTTGGCTGAATTTGGAATAGAGATAGCTCATACCCAGGATTAACACATAGGCTACATTTTACCCGGAAAATTGAAAATTTCTCGAGGGAATCAAAAAATATTCTATAAGTCCTGGGCATTAGCTAGTATGTTTATAAGATCTGAAAGAGAGAACTGATTTTTATCTGGTAAGAGACTGTGGTGGTGGTACATAGTCAACATACTACAGTCAAAAACGTGTTGCTAAGCAAGAAAAGTCAGAAATGTGTCATGCTTGGGGTTGAACCTCGGACCCCAAAAGTTGGCTGAAATATTAACCGCTGCGCTATCACCGCTTTATCAAAGCAACTAGCTGCCTTGTGCGTCTAGTGGTTAGCTTGTTCCACTACTTTCCAAATTCCATCCAGAGAGTGAGGGAATGTACAGTGCACCTGTGTTAGCGCTTGCACTTGTGCACTATAATATCTCTCGCGCAGATGGCTAATCTCTTGGCCGCCGTGATCGGATTTGGTCGGGAAGACATTATAACAAAGCAAACAATTAAGTATATCAATATAATCGTTATAAATGGGAAAGATTGGGTGTTTAATAGATTTCACCGTAGCTTATTCTAACTTTAAATGGATTATGACTTTGGCTATAGAAATTTCCGTTGAGAATTTATGTGTTCAATTTTTTCAATGGTTAGTGATTACTTGTTCATCTCTTTGGTTCTGATTTTATTTATCAGTAGAATAAGTTTATTCCTCTACATTTATTATACCTAATAATTATTGTTGTCGGTAAGTAGGTACCTATTTTATGTACCGCTTACAAAAATATTCTCCTAACAATATATGAGATAATAATATATTATCTCAAGATTATGTGAACCAAATGAAACAAAAATTGTTTTGAATTTATGTTATCCAATATGTTTATGTTTTAAAAACAAAATAATAATTATAATAATAATTACTATGAGAACCTATCGATAACCTACAGAAGCAAGTTATATTTGTTGTACCTTACGTTTACGTACAATAAATGGTATAATTTCTTTGAGCGTGCAAACTTCCTCGTGATTTTTCGCGTTTTATGTATGTATGATACTTGTGTTACGTTACGTTTATCTCACGAAGTTACGGGCGCTTTACTGGTGGTTACGTCGTGTACATGCACATTGCGTAAGTGTGCGTGCCTGTCAGGAGCCTAGGTGGGAGCGGTCAGGCGCGAGCAAGCTCTCGCTTACACTTATACAGATACGACACACACACAACCATAAGCCACGCGCCGTCGTGAATTGCAAGAACTATAATAGTATCTACCCCGTGGTATGTACTATTAACTGTAAACAATTCTACTGTAAAACATATTGCTAGTACGAGTAGTAATAAATGGCAATCACGGCAGACCATCTGGGGTCAACAGTACAGATAAACTTGTGCCATTGATAGCTTATTATAATTATATCATCACAATAATATTATATTAAAAATAATGTTCAGTTTTCCTGGAATAAAAAGTAGCCTATGCCACTCTCCAGGTCCTCAATTTTGCCCTCGTAAAGCGAATCCGAAGCTATGTCTGCGTGATTGAAGGACAAACAAAAAACAAACATCAAGTGCCAAGATTTTTTTTAAATTTTTTTTTAATTAAAACAGCACTTAAAACAGGTTGAAACTAAAAAGTGCACAGAATATAAATACATACAGCTTATCAAGAACCAAGTAACAACCCGTAATAATGTGTACACAGCATTATTGAATAAATTAACTAACAAGTCAGAAATTAGTACCTAAAAATGAATGACATAAAATATTGATGTGTTCCATATTGTGGTGGAATAAAAAAAGAATTAAAAAAAATAACGTAAGTAGTAATTATATGAGTAAGTATGAAATATTGGTATTTTTCAAGTGTGGGACCCAAGTATGCCTTAACCTCGCTTAGAATTGGCGTATTTCCAAGTCCTAGGCAAATCGACATCCGCGCTCGCCTAGCCAGAAAAGTTTAAAACAAAAAGTGCTAAAATAAAAGGCTTGCATACGAGTATCTGAATTCCATTTACATTTCTACTGAATAATTCAACGGGTTGAAGGCAGGCTTTAAATCTTTTAATATTTCGTCCGTTGAACTATTATTATCATGTTATACGATCTCAACTAAAAAGATTTTCTTATTTATGGGATAAAAAGTGAATCTCCTATCTTCTCCTCTCTCTTTTTTGTCTGTTGGACGTCTGTGTGTGTGTGTGTGTGTGTATGTGCGCGTGCGTGTGTGCGTGTGCGTGTGTGCGTGTTTTAAATTGTTGATAACGATTGAGTGAACACTCACTCACTGAATCACCAAATCTCGGGAACTGAATGTTTGTGTATATTTATGTATGTTCCATTGTAGTGCCTAAACTACTGAATCGTTTTTGATGAATGATGAGGATCAATTTGTTATTATGTTCCGAGTAACATAGGCATTTTAAATGAACAAAATTAATATCATGGATTTTTAATAAACGATTTTCTGAATTTGAGTTATGGTTTTTAAATCCTTTTTTTTTTCACTCAAATGAAGTCGAGCGCATTCAAGCTTCTCGTAATATAAATTACTTTTTTTTTAAAGAATATTAGCCAAGCTGAACTTGACTTATATTCTCCTCTCCCTTCCAAATAAGCGAAAAGCTTGTGCTAGGAGTGGGTACGACAATAGTGCAACGGGTGGGGCTCGAACTTGCGGCCTTTCAGTCTGCACTCCGCAACTTTAACCGTTGGGTTATTGAGGCTTCAAAATTATAATTTTTAATTTTAAAACTTATAAATGCATCAACAAAGGAGTGATAAGAGAGTTATATGCATACGTTTCATCACAATGCAAGGCCAAGTTTATTGTGTCAGATAAAACACAACGTGAGGTCAATGTCGTTAGAGAGCCGCGCCGAGATACCTATAAGTGGACAATCTCGCTGAACGATAAAGACTCGCCTCGTGGAGTTGTAGCACGTTGTAGACTATATAACAGAACAGCTGGGGGATAATGGGATTGTTGTCTAAAGAGTAACTCTCCAAAGATTATTTTAAAAAGAATAAGACCCTAGCTGAAGTTGACCAATATCCTCCTATGCTCTACAAATAAGCTTGTGCTAGGAGTGGGTACGACAATAGTGTTTCAGTTTTCAGTCCGCATCTTTAACTCCAGACTTCAAAGTTTGGAGCATCGACGAAAAGTTCTACAGAATATATTTCGGTGAGTGTGCTCAGAAACTTTTCAACTTGGTTCCACCGTCACCATTCTACCATCGAAACGCAAGGCACAGAAAAGATCTGCACCTCTACGTAGTTGAAATCCCAAGGACTATATAAGCGCTTTGCTTCTTCGTTCCTGATACGCACCGCTATGGAATGCCCTTCCGGCTTTCTTTTTTCCCTCTTACTATAATTTGGGTACCTTCAAATCAAGAGTGAATAGGCATCTTCTATTCAAACGCGAAAAAACCTTTGGGCTACTCATCGACTGTTTTTAAGCCAACGAATATTACCTCGGTCGGTCTCATATCTTATTCCTACTTGTGTATGTTATTTAATGTAGTAAAATGAAGGAATTCCGTACTTCCTGTAACCAAGTCCCCTTTTAGTAAAACTAGCTGATGCCCGCAACTTCGTACGCGTGCATTGACATTTTTTTAATTCCCGCGGGAATTCTCTTATTTTCCGGGATAAAGAATAGCCTATGTGTTAAATCGGATTATAATCTATCTCTGTACCAAATCATTTCTGTTGCGGCGTGATTGAGTAACAAACATCCATCCATAAACTCAAACTTTCGCATTAATAATACTCGTATTAGTAGGAAGTAGGATAGTGGGATTATAAGAATTCGCCAAAACTCTATTCGCAAAAATCTTGCTGGTATCATAATCGAGAAATGGGAACAAAATGTTCTTTTGTCACGAGAATGTTTGTGTACGAAGTTCCGATTAAGTGGAAGTAGTTGAAAAGTCCGTCGCAAGTTTGTAACTGAAATAAAACTGCCACAATATTGTCAGTTCGTGGAAACCAGTTCTGATGGATAGAACATGTCTGGAGCAGACTACACACGAATTCACGTTAGTTTTGCAATACCCATTACTGTTATTGAGCGAGCGTTTCGTATTGTGTGGTTTTTTCCAGCTCAATTCAAACTGCCATTTACGTAGATAAAATGGTAAGGAATTTCAAAATGGACTCTTATTGTTTTACGCTGGACTGGAAACGCATAGTAGAAAATGATAATATTACGGAGAGGAGTTTCAATTAATTATTCTTTTCTTGTATAGTAAGGTAGAAGGTGGTATAATTTTAAGTTAAATTGCGAGTTGCTGAAAGTCCTGATCATATTATTGAGACTCTATAGCTACCAAATAGTTACTTAGAAATCTATTTAGCTCACTTCGTAATTATGAGATAGACCTATAAGTGTGGGATCATCCCAGGGCCTCTGGACTGACGAAGGTAGCTTGAATTAAATGGATGAGAAGGACGGAATGTGTTTGGTGGTGTGCTCTCTAAACGCTTGCTTATAGGCCGATGGATAGATAGAAGGGTACACATTCATTCGTTTTTTTTAACGAATATCAGCCAAGCTGAACTTGACTGATATTCTCCTCTCCCCTCTAAATAAGTGAAAACTTGTGTTAGAAGTGGGTACGACAATAGTGCAACGGGTGGGGATCAAACCTGCGACTTTTCAGTTTTCGGTCTGCACCTTTAACCGTTGTGCTATTCGTTGTGTTGTGATGTGACAAACGATAAACAAACAGGTTTGCTTTGAAAAGTACGTAAGCAAGGTGTGGTGCGATTATTCCGGCAATATTGTTTATTGTATCGTTGGGAGGTGCTTGCTCAAGTAATACCCAAGTAGCACAGATAGCTGCGTAAGTATTCACTTTTAGACCTATTTGAACCTCTAAGCGTATTAAGACTCTTTTAAGAGTACACTGGTGATCCTACAGCTGCATAATAGCTGTCAGTGATATTTAAACAGCTTAGGCTGATTAAGGGCTGTTTAGTGGATAAAATTACGCCAAATGCTGTATAAGAAGGTATTTGTGAACTCCTATTACACTGACTTATTAAGGGGGCACGTGTGAACTATTAGACAGCCTTTGGCAGAATATCAGAGTTTTAACTATTCACGTAGCTGTTTAATAGTTAGGGAGCTGGCGAGCAAAATTTCTATATGATCAGCACACATGGCAGACGTTATTAATAGTGATAATTATACCCTAAGAAACATCAAGAACCTCGTCTACCACCATGATAGATTACGAACTGTTATTGTATGTATCAAGCATAGACTACATCAAGGAGAACTAGGTCCTGGCTCCTCAATCCTGATGCTACTGGGTAGTGCCTACCTAAACTGTCAGTTTCGAATTGATATTGTATGTATCAAGCATAGACTACATCATGGAGCTCTAGGTTCAAGCTCCTGAACCCTGATATTGCTCACATAAATTGCGGGGATTTTGGAATTGTGGATTGTTAATACGTAGGTACCACAGGTAGGTACCAAGTATAGACTACATTAGTAGCGTTTTGGAGGGAAGAGAGAAAGAGAGCAGGGACAAGTTAAGAAGTAGGTTTTTTCAAAAGATTTTTTATGAAGTTAAGTAAAATGATCATAAAAAGCCAAAAAGATACCTTTTTTTAATCTTTATTATCCAAACATAAAGGAGAAATTGTTACAAGGTTCTTGTGAAAGCCTCCACATAAACCACGCAGGGTTTTTGCGCAGACATAGTATACTTTTACATTTTAATTACATTAAAAAAACACAAATAAATTAATTCTAGCAAATAATATCTTTAAATATATAATATTATGTTCTAATTATGTAATATAATATGTATATATAAATTATTTTCAAAATCACCCTTATTTAATCATAAAGTTTGTGATAGTTCTTTTTATTTTGTATCTTATTGTATAAATAAATAATAAATCAGCTGGCAGTTCATTGAGCAGTAAAGGAAGCATGTATTCCCAAGTCATTTTTCCAGAGGTACTGCTGTAATTGGCAAGTTTTTAAGTTGTCTTAAGTATTCCGATCTACTGTATTTTGTTAGTGAGCTCACATGCTCCCACTCTTCATACATGACTGACAGTTTAATTTTATTATCTACACTGGCTGAATCGCAACCAACTCATAATTAACTTAGACAAAACGAACTTAATGACTTTTAAGCTCAGAGAAAATGCATCATTTGCTTTAGATGTAAATTATGAATGGAAAACTATCAATGAAGTCAATGTAACAAAATTCTTAGGTCTGAATATTAATTCTACTCTAAATTGGAAAGAACACTTGAGTCATATTTGCACAAAGTTAAATCAATTCTCCTACACACTTTATATGTTGGGGAAAACAGTAAATGTGTCAGCGTTACTGACTGTTTCCCATGGCTATGTTGACTCGCTGTTGAGATATTGTATTTTATTCTGGGGTAATTCCACTTAAAAAGAGGCTGTATTAAAGGTACAAAAAAAATGCTTAAGGGCAATATTTAAATTAAAATCGACTGATAGTTGTAAACCCTATTTTAAACAATATAATATTCTTACAATGCCATGTCTGTATGTATATGAAACTGTCATATTTGTCAAAGGTAACTTGAATTTATTTCAAAATCGTCACAGCAAAAGGCATGTACCTAATTGAACTGCGTCCACCACCCAGTTGTTGTGCACATTTTTCTAAGAGTTTCTTCTGCACTGGGCCCCTTTTATATAACCATTTGCCTAGACATATTATAGAAACACAAGAAATACCACTTTTTAAAAAAAGGCTTAAATTTTTGACAGGACATACTATAAAACCAGTGATTACCTCATGGAAAAATTTTAATTATGAACTTTTGACATTTTAATAAGAAATTTTATATTAGACATTTAAATAATATTGCAATGTAAACACAAAGCTTCTAACTTAAATAAATTAATAATAATGTATTGTAATAAATTAATAGTAATGTAATGAAATAGATTTTAAGCTAATTTTTAATGTTGCATGCTGTATTTAAGCAGAGTTTGGTTGTCCATTTATTTTACTTGTAAACACCTGTATATTACCCAAATTCGCAATAAAGAAATTGATTGATTCCATATTTTAAATAGTTTATCTCTCCTAATACACATTTTAAAGGCTTTATTGTTTATCCATAAACATGCCTACCTTCTCCCTGTATTTATTTTAGCCACATATTGACATTTGCTTAGTAAATAATTATATTTATTGGAAATAAACTTCATGACATACATTACCTATATAATTCTTCTAGCAATTTTTTATGATTTATTTTAGTACAATACTTACTTATACAGGTTTGTAACAAGTTGTGGATAAACTGGTAAAATAGTGGTTTGCTATAGGATTGTTTATAACTGCTGTTTGTATACATAAGCTATGTTGGCTGGGATTGTCCACACATCGTATGAATATGTGATCAATACAACTTTTAGTTATCCTATCCCCTTTAGGTTCTATCCGTGTATACTGCCTTATACTACAGTCAATACCTATTTCACTCATAGAATTTAAGTATAAATTTACACTGGGATCGTTTAACATTATGTTTATATTCATATCACCACTAATTACAAGATTACTTTTACCTGAAAATTGAGAGATTATTTGTTTAAGTTCCTGTATGAAACATACTTGGTTAGTATTCAGAGGTCAGTACAATGCACAAACACTTAATTTATACTTAATTGAAACTTGTGACAATTTCACCAATAACTGATTCAGAGTAGCTTGTATTCACTGTTAACCTGTAGAACAATACACTTTTATGCACATAGAGGATTACAATGGGATTACACCATTACTTCATCGGTGATTCAGTAGCTGCGAAAACATCTTGTAGTTATCTTTGAAACAATTTTGAGTTTGTGACCCTTATGTTAGCTTCAGTAACAACGACAATATGAATTTGGTTCGAGCTGTTCTTTATTATGTATTCAGGCCCAAGTCTGCTATTGCAATTAAAGTTCTTGAGACTTATGTTTACATCCAGAGTACACAAGTTGTTTGTTACTTCTCCGAAGGGTTTGTTACTTCTCCGTTGTCCACGAAATCATTTCATTTAGTGCATTATGAGGGTTGTCGATTGTTAGTAAATACAACCTAACTTCATTTAGTGGTGGCTAGATTCACCAATCTCTCTATATCCTTGCTAGATCGTATATGATGTATTTTGTCGGTTTCATCTTTACGTACTAATATTACGCAGTTCTTACACCAGACAAACTTATAAAGATCCGTTTTTATTTACTTTTTTTCGGACGAACACTCTTTTTTTATATAGGCCTTTATTCTAAGCTATAGGCTTTTAAAATCATATCACCAGCTCTCTAACTATAACATGAATCCACCATTTTATTGTATAACCTCACATAAATATACTGATTCATTTTTCAACTTTTATGTTTTGTGTATGAATTAGGAATGGATTGCATTAGTTTTTACTTCCGTATATCATAATAATAACTTTTTATCTTATAATTCTTTTCAAAGCACTAAAAATTGTTTATTCAAGTTTTCATCACGGCTTATTTATATCACGAAACTAATTAAAAACCGAATATTTTCGTGGCGCACTTAAATTTTCTTAGGTAATATATATGTATAATGTCAGTAAAATTACATTCCCAACCATTTTTCTTACTAATCAGGGAACTTTGAATATATATAGCCACGTATTCATTTCACTCCACGAAATTGTGTTTAAGCTACAAGGTTATAATTTGCTAGATTAAAGTTTGCTACTTCACTTTTACGTCATGTGTCACATGACGTAATTTTAACTGAATAAAGAGTAACTTGTTATCTTTTACTCAGTCGTTATTCAGCCCATAGTACTGTCGTTACCCTTTATAACACTGTTATTTTGCTGCTATACAGCTCTTAAGCAGCTATTTGAACTTAAGGCTGTATAATTTGTGCCCATTTAAGAGGTATAAGAGCTGTATACGGCCGTATACAGCCCTTATGCAGCTTTTTTATACAGCTTTAAGCGTGACGGGAATTCGTTATTCAGCTGCTAAGCAGCCTCCGTGTGCTACTTGGGTAGCAGCTTTAATGGCTCTCTTTATGAGGTGACGGGGAAGTTATACCTTCAACTTACTTTAAGACTCGAGCTTAATCATAGAATTTAGTGAAGGCCCTTGTAATCAACAGCGGTTTAAGAAGCTGTTACAGTAATATAACCTCAATAGCCCAACGGTTAAAGGTGCGGACTGAAAATTTAAAGGTTGCAGGTTCGATTCTCACCCGTTGCACTATTGTCGTACCTACTCCTAACACAAGTTTTCACTTATTTGGAAGGGAGAGGAGAACACAAGTCAAGTTCAGTTTGGCTGATATTCTTTGTTAAGAAAAAAAAAGACGTGTGGCACTCGGGGACTGCCGCGGTAAAGCTATTGCATAGCATTTTTTATCAACGCCATCTAGCGGCTCACCGATGGCGTTGATAAAAAATGCGCCATCTAGCGGCTCACCGTACAGGAGTCCCGTGTCAGGTTATTTTCGTTACGGAATTTCTGGATTCGGTCTCCACGCTGGCCCGCGATAGAAGTTAAGCAATAGTTTAAAAATCCTTTTTTTCAATTTTATTTGCCTTTTACCCTGTGTCAAACTTCAAAGGACGAGATAATTTTGGTTTTGCATTTCAGGTTGGTTTAGCATGCTCACCGACCTATAAACATTTTCTGTGTGTAACGAAGCGTTTGAGCAATAAGATTAAAAATATACTTATCTAGATAGAAAAAGATGTTCTTTTCTATTTCTGAAGTTAAAAATGGGATGTAAAAACGTTTTTTCATGTTTTTGAGTCAAGTTTGGTTGACGGTTCATGCAAAAAATCCATATTATAGAAGACTTCATAGATGATGTTTACATTTAAAATATATATATTTGAGTAATCTTAATTTATATAAAATTCAAAGTCCTGACTGACTGACTGCCTGACCGATTAACTTATATGTCAACGCACAGCCTAAACCATTGGAGTTAGAAGCTTGAATTTCACAGTAGATTTCTCTTATAACGCAGGCACCCACTAAGAAAGGATTTTTTGAAAATTCCACCCTCATAAGGGGATAAATAGGGGATGAATGTTTGTATGAAAATCTGTCATTTATCAAGTTATATATATGAAAATCGATTTTTTGTCTTTCGATTAAAAATAAAGAAGTACGTGTGTCAAATTTTTTTAAAATTTCACCTCAAAACCTAACTCACGTGGACGAAGTCGCGGTCGACCTCTAGTCAATTATTTTATACTTACTCACTTGTCATGTCATGAGTTTCTTACAAAACAAAGAGTTTGTTTACGTCAGTGCGGTTTGTTACGTTCCCTCAAATATGGTTGAGCGAGGCAACGGCTGGATCATGCGTCATGCTCGTGAACGGGTGCCACCAACGGGAATGGGTCTGCTTTCCGTCTACTCGTCTTAACATGCATTGGATTGTTTTGCATTTGCAACTTTGAAACACTATGTACATAGCATAGTTTTGTTACCTTTTGTAAAAAAAAAAATTTTTTTTTTTTGAAAAGAGCAACCGCCGAGTTTATTGCTGGCTCTTCTCGGCAGGAACGGCATTCCGAACCAGTGGTAGATTCATTGACGATTCAAAAGTACTTGTAAAAGTTTATTTGAATAAAAAATATTTCTATTTCTATTTCTATCATTGAATTTCAAGAGTCAGTAGGATTAATTATCTGCGTCAGCTTTTCTATTCCAATTGACTTCATAAGTTAATTAAACTAGGCGCTTAAAAAAAGCTCTTTTGAATGCCAGTCTCGTATTGAAATTTCCATTCGTTTTGAATATAGCTTTCCTAGTATTGAAACTAATTATAATAACTTCTATTTTTCTATAAGCCTCTATAAAAAGAAACCTAGGAAATACCCTGCTGTGATGACAGCAGAATTATTAAGTTAGGTTCTTATATCTGGTCCTAATGAAATTGTGATGCGACGCACAAGTTGAACACAGCAATATTGATGCTTATTATATTACTATATATATAGCTACTCGTGCTGATTCACTGACTGACTCACTCACTGACTGACTCATTGATCACCTCTCCTGTAAAATTTTGTATGGAAAAATTTTTTTTCACTCACAGTTTCTTATAGAGGACAAAAATTCATTCGGAACAAAAATATGGAGAGAGCTGATGATTGAGGATTTCGGAGACGGGTGAGGAGCACCGGCCAGGGTATCGAAGATAGGTGGAGGGTGTTCAACCAAATGTCACTCGAAACCTCATCCAATTGGCAGAGAGCCGAAAAAAAACTCCAAAATGGCGGATTCAAGATGGCGGCCATACAAATTTCGTCGGTGTCTATCTCGGAGACTATAAGAGATGGAAGAGTGGTTTTTTGGAAAAAGATGATCAGGACCCGAAGGTCTACTTGATGAATAGAAAAAAATTCAAGATGGCGGAATTAAATTTTTTCCATACAAAATATATGCAAGACTAAAACATAGTTCTTTCTCAAAACTTATGTTGATTTTGTATGGAGGATAAAAATTTATTCACAGAAAAAATATGGAGAGAGCTGATGATTGAGGATTTCGGAGACGGATGAGGAGCACGGTCAGGATTTTGAAGATAGGTGGAGGGTGTTCAAACAAAAGTCACTCAAAACCTCATCCAATTGGCAGAGAGCCGAAAAAAACCTTCAAAATGGTGGATCCAAGATGGCGGCCATACAAATTTCGTCGGTGTTTATCTCAGAGACTATAAAAGATGGAAGAGTGGTTCCTTGGAAAAAGATGATTAAGACTCGCAGGTTTACTTGATGAATAGAAAAAAAAATCAAAATGGAGGAATTTATTTTTTTCATACAAAATGTATGCAAGACTTTGATAGGTTCCTTTCCGAAATTTCTGATGGTTTCGTATAGAAGACAAAAATTTATTTGGATGAAAAATATGGAGGGAGCTGATGATTGAGGATTTCGGAGACGGGTGAGGAGCACGGCAGGATATTGAAGATAGGTGGAGGGTGTTCAAACAAAAGTCACTCGAAACCTCATCCAATTGGCAGAGAGCTGAAAAAAACCTCCGAAATGGCGGATCCAAGATGGCGGCCGTACAAATTTCGTCGGTGTTTATTTAAGAGACTATAAAAGATGGAAGAGTGCTTCCTTGGAAAAAGATGATCAAGACCCGAAGGTCTACTTGGTGGACAGAAAAACCGCGGTTCGCTTTAGCGAGCCGCGCACCCACGCGCCCTACTAGTTATTAATATATATATAGTTAATATATATATAGCTACTCGTGCTGATTCACTGATTCACTGACTGACTCATTGATCACCTCTCCTGTAAAATTTTGTATGAAAAAAATTTTTTTCACTCATGGTTTCGTATGGAGGACAAAAATTCATTCGGAGCAAAAATATGGAGAGAGCTGATGATTGAGGATTTCGGTGACGGGTGAGGAGCACCGGCCAGGGCATCGAAGATAGGTGGGGGGTGTTCAAGCAAATATCACTCGAAACTTCATCCAATTGGCAGAGAGCCGAAAAAAAACTCCAAAATGGCGGATTCAAGATGGCGGCCATACAAATTTTGTTTGTATCTATCTCAGAGAGATTAAGAGATGGAAGAGTGGTTTTTTGGCAAAAGATGACCAAAAGCCGAAGGTCCACTTGATGAACAGAAAAAAAATTCAAGATGGCGGAATTTATTTTTTTCATACAAAATATACGTAACACTTTAATAGGTTCCTTTTTAAAATTTCTAATGGTTTTGTAGAGAGGACAAAAATTAATTTGGAGGAAAAATATGGAGAGAGCTGATGGTTGAGGATTTCGGAGACGAGTAAGGAGGGTGGCCAGGGTATCGAAGATAGGTAGGGAGTGTTCAAACAAAAGTCACTTGAAACCTCATCCAATTGGCAGGGAGCTGAAAAAAAATTCAAAATGGCGGATTCGAGATGGCGGCCATACAAATTTCGTCGATGTCTATCTCGGATAGTATAAAAGATGGAAGAGTGGTTTCTTGGAAAAAGATAATTAGGACCCGATGGTCTACGTGATGAACAGAAAAAAAATTCAAGATGGCGGAATTTTTTTTTCATACAAAATATATGCAAGATTTTGATAGAGTTCCTTTTCAAAATTTCTGACGGTTTCGTATAGAGGACATAAATTCATTTGGAGGAAAAATATGGAGAGAGCTGATGATTGAGGATTTCGGGGACGGGTGAGGAGCACGGTCAGGGTATTGAAGATAGGTTGAGGGTGCCCAAACAAAAATCACTCGAAACCTGTGACCCGAACCGTCCGAAATAAGCTGAAAAAAAATATCAAAATGACGGATTCAAGATGGCGGTCATACAAATTTCGTCGATGTATATCTCAGAGACTATGAAAGATGGAAGAGTAGTTCCTTGGAAAAAGATGATCAAGACCCGAAGGTCTACTTGATGGACAGAAAAACCGCGGTTCGCTTTAGCGAGCCGCGCACCCACGCGCCCTACTAGTTATATATATAGCTACTCGTGCTGATTCACTGACTGATTGACTGACTCATTGATCACCTCTCCTGTAAAATTTTGTATGGAAAAATTTTTTTTCACTCACAGTTTCGTATAGAGGACAAAAATTCATTCGGAACAAAAATATGGAGAGAGCTGATGATTGAGGATTTCGGAGACGGGTGAGGAGCACCGGCCAGGGTATCGAAGATAGGTGGGGGGTGTTCGACCAAATGTCACTCGAAACCTCATCCAATTGGCAGGGAGCCGAAAAAAAACTCCAAAATGGCGGATTCAAGATGGCGGCCATACAAATTTCGCCGGTGTCTATCTCGGAAACTATAAAAGAAGGATGAGTAGTTTCTTGGAAAAGGATGATCAGGACTCGAAGGTCTACTTGATGAATAGAAAAAAAATTCAAGATGGCGGAATTTATTTTTTTCCATACAAAATCTATGCAAGACTTTAATAGGTTCCTGTTCAAAATTTCTAATGGTTTCGTAGAGAGGACGAAAAGTCATTCAGAAGAAAAATATGGAGAGAGCTGATGATTGAGGATTTCGGAGACAGGTGAGGAGCACCAGCCAGGGTATCGAAGATAGGTGGGGGGTGTTCAACCAAATGTCACTTGAAACCTCACCCAATTGGCAGAAAGCTGAAAAAAACTCCAAAATGGCGGATTCAAGATGGCGGCCATACAAATTTCGTCGGTGTCTATCTCGGAGACTATAAGAGATGGAAGAGCGATTTCTTGGAAAAAGGTGATCAGGACCCAAAGGTCTACTTGATGAATAGGAAAAAAATTCAAGATGGCGGAATTTATGTTTTTCATATAAAATGTATGCAGGACCTTGATCCGTCCTTTCCAAAATTTCGGATGGTTTCGTATAGAGGAAAAAAATTCATTTGGATAAAAAATATGGAGGAAGCTGATGATTGAGTATTTTGAAGACGGGTGAGGAGCACGGCCAGGATATTGAAGATAGGAGGGGGCTGTTCAAACAAAAGTCACTCGAAACTTCAGCCAATTAGCAGTGAGCTGAAAAAAAACACCAAAATGGCGGATTCAAGATGGCAGCCGTACAAATTTTGTCAGTGTCTATCTCGGAGACTTTAAAAGATGGAAAAGTGGTTTCTTGGAAAAAGATGATCAAAACCCGACGGTCTACTTGGTGGACAGAAAAACCGCGGTTCGCTTTAGCGAGCCGCGCACCCACGCGCCCTACTAGTTACTATATATATAGCTACTGGGGCTGATTCACTGACTCACTCACTGACTCATTGATCACCTCTCCTGTAAAACTTTGTATGGAAAATTTTTTTTTCACTGACGGTTTCGTATAGAGGACAAAAATTCTTTCAGAGGAAAAATATGGAGAGAGCTGATGATTGAGGATTTCGGAGACGGGTGAGGAGCACCGGCCAGGGTATCGAAGTTAGGTGGGGGGTGTTCAACCAAATGTCACTCGAAACCTCATCCAATTGGCAGAGAGCCGAAAAAAACTCCAAAATGGCGGATTCAAGATGGCGGCCATACAAATTTTGTCGGTGTCTATCTCGGAAACTATAAAGGATGGAAGAGTGGTTTCTTGGAAAAGGATGATCAGGACTCGAAGGTCTACTTGATGAATAGAAAAAAAATTCAAGATGGCGGAATTTATTTTTTTCCATACAAAATATATGCAAGACTTTAATTGGTTCCTTTTCAAAATTTCTGATGGTTTCGTAGAGAGGACAAAAATTCATTCGGAGGAAAAATATGGAGAGAACTGATGGTTGAGGATTTCGGAGACGGGTGAGGAGCACGGCCAGGATATCGAAGATAGGTGGGGAGTGTTCAAACAAATGTCACTCGAAACTTCATCTAATTGGCAGAGAGCTGAAAAAAAACTCCAAAATGGCGGATTCAAGATGGCGGCCATACAAATTTCGTCGGTGTCTATCTCGAAGACTATAAAAGATGGAAGAGTAGTTTCTTGGAAAAAGATGATCAGGACCCGATGGTCTACGTGATGAATAGAAAAAATTCAAGATGGCGGATTTTTTTTTTCATAATATAAAATGTATGCAAGACTTTGATACGTTCCTTTCCGCTGATGGTTTCGTATAGAGGACAAAAATTCATTTGGATGAAAAATATGGAGGGAACTGATGATTGAGGATTTCGGAGACGGGTGAGGAGCACGGTCAGGGTATTGAAGATAGGTTGAGGGTGCCCAAACAAAAATCACTCGAAACATCATCCAATTGGCAATGAGCTGAAAAAAAATACCAAAATGGCGGATTCAAGATGGCGGCCATACAAATGTCGTCGGTGTCTATCTCGGAGACTATAAAAGATGGAAGAGTGGTTTCTTGGTAAAAGATGATCAAGACCCGAAGATCTACTTAGTGAACAGAAAACACGCGGTTCGCTTTAGCGAGCCGCGCACCCACGCGCCCTACTAGTTACTATATATATAGCTACTCGTGCTGATTCACTGACTGACTGATTGACTGACTGACTCATTGATCACCTCTCCTGTAAAATTTTGTATGGAAAAATTTTTTTTCACTCACAGTTTCGTATAGAGGACAAAAATTCATTCGGAGGAAAAATATGGAGAGAGCTGATGATTGAGGATTTCGGAGTCGGGTGAGGAGCATCGGCCAGGGTATCGAAGATAGGTGGGGGGTGTTCAACCAAATGTCACTCGAAACCTCATCCAATTGGCAGAGAGCCGAAAAAAAACTCCAAAATGGCGGATTCAAGATGGCGGCCATACAAATTTCGTCAGTGTCTATCTCGGAGACTATAAAAGATGGAAGAGTGGTTTCTTGGAAAAAGATGATCAGGACCCGAAGGTTGACTTGATGAATAGAAAAAAATTCAAGATGGTGGAATTAATTTTTTTCCATACAAAATATATGCAAGACTTTATACGGTTCCTTTTCAAAATTTCTAATGGTTTCGTTTAGAGGACAAAAATTCATTTAGAGGAAAAATATGGAGAGAGCTGATGGTTGACGATTTCGGAGGCGGGTGAGGAGCACGGCCAGGATGTTAAAGATAGGTGGGGGCTGCTCAAACAAAAGTCACTCGAAACCTTATCCAATTAGCAGTGAGCTGAAAAAAAACACCAAAATGGCAGATTCAAGATGGCGGCCGTACAAATTCCTTCAGTGTCTATCTCAGAGAGTATAAAAGATGGAAGAGTGGTTTCTTGGGAAAAGATGATCAGGACCCGATGGTCTACGTGATAAATAGAAAAAATTCAAGATGGCGGATTTTTTTTCATATGTATGCAAGATTTTGATACGGTTCCTTTTCAAAATTTCTGATGGTTTCGTATAGAGGAGATAAATTAATTTGAAGGAAAAATATGGAGAGAGCTGATGATTGAGGATTTCGGAGACGGATGAGGAGCACTGCCAGGATATTGAAGATAAGTGGGGGGGTGCTCAAACAAAAGCCACTCGAAACCTCATCCAATTGGCAGAAAGCCGAAAAAAACCTGCAAATTGGCGGATTCAAGATGGCGGCCATACAAATTTCGTCAGTGTCTATCTGACAAAGAATAAAAAATCGAAGAATGGTTTTGTGGCAGAAAATGATCAAGCCCTGAAAGTCTAAGAGCAGAAAAACCGCGGTCCGCTGCAGCGGGCCGCGCACCCACGCGCCCTACTAGTTACTATATATATAGCTACTCGTGCTGATTCACTGATTCACTGACTGACTGACTGACTGACTGACTCATTGATCACCTCTCCTGTAAAATTTTGTATGGAAAAAATTTTTTTCACTCATGGTTTCGTATAGAGGACAAAAATTCATTCGGAACAAAAATATGGAGAGAGCTGATGATTGAGGATTTCGGAGACGGGTGAGGAGCACCGGCCAAGGTATCGAAGTTAGGTGGGGGGTGTTCAACCAAATGTCACTCGAAACCTCATCCAATTGGCAGAGAGCCGAAAAAAAACTCCAAAATGGCGGATTCAAGATGGCGGCCATACAAATTTCGTCGTTGTCTATCTCGGAAACTATAAAGGATGAAAGAGTGGTTTCTCGGAAAAGGATGATCAGGACTCGAAGGTCTACTTGATGAATAGAAAAAAAATTCAAGATGGCGTAATTTATTTTTTTCCATACAAAATATATGCAAAACTTTAATTGGTTCCTTTTCAAAATTTCTGATGGTTTCGTAGAGAGGACAAAAATTCATTCGGAGGAAAAATATGGAGAGAGCTGATGGTTGAGGATTTCGGAGACGGGTGAGGAGCACGGTCAGGATATCGAAGATAGGTGGGGAGTGTTCAAACAAATGTCACTCGAAACTTCATCCAATTGGCAGAGAGCTGAAATAAAACTCCAAAATGGCGGATTCAAGATGGCGGCCATACAAATTTCGTCGGTGTCTATCTCGAAAACTATAAAAGATGGAAGAGTGGTTTCTTGGATAAAGATGATCAAGATCCAATGGTCTACGTGATGAATAGAAAAAATTCAAGATGGCGGATTTTTTTTTCATATGTATGCAAGATTTTGATACGGTTCCTTTTTAAAATTTCTGATGGTTTCGTATAGAGGATATAAATTAATTTGAAGGAAAAATATGGAGAGAGCTGATGATTGAGTATTTCGGAGACGGGTGAGGAGCACTGCCAGGATATTGAAGATAAGTGGGGGGGGGGGGTGCTCAAACAAAAGCCACTCGAAACCTCATCCAATTGGCAGAGAGCCGAAAAAAACCTGCAAATTGGCGGATTCAAGATGGCGGCCATACCGTCATTGTCTATCTGACAAAGAATAAAAAATGATCAAGTCCTGAAAGTCTAAGAGCAGAAAAACCGCGGTCCGCTGCAGCGGGCCGCGCACCCACGCGCCCTACTCGTTACTATATATATAGCTACTCGTGCTGATTCACTGACTCACTGACTGACTGACTGACTGACTGACTGACTGACTGACTCATTGATCACCTCTCCTGTAAAATTTTGTATGGAAAATTTTTTTTTCACCCACCGTTTCGTATAGAGGACAAAAATTCATTCGGAACAAAAATATGGAGAGAGCTGATGATTGAGGATTTCGGAGACGGGTGAGGAGCACCGGCCAGGGTATCGAAGATAGGTGGGGGGTGTTCGACCAAATGTCACTGGAAACCTCATCCAATTGGCAGAGAGCCGAAAAAAAACTCCAAAATGGCGAATTCAAGATGGCGGCCATACAAATTTCGTCGGTGTCTATCTCGGAGACTATAAGAGATGGAAGAGTGGTTTCTTGGCAAAAGATGATCAGGAGCCGAAGTTCCACTTGGTGAATAGAAAAAAAATTCAAGATGGCGGAATTTATTTTTTTCATATAAAATGTATACAAGACTTTGATAGGTTCCTTTCCAAAATTTCTGATGGTTTCGTAGAGAGGACAAAAATTCATTTGGATTAAAAATATGGAGGGAGCTGATGATTGAGGATTTCGGAAAAGGGTGAGGAGCACGGTCAGGATATTGAAGATAGGTGGAGGGTGTTCAAACAAAAGTCACTCGAAACCTCATCCAATTCGCAGAGAGCCGAAAAAAACCTTCAAAATGGCGGATCCAAGATGGCTGCCATACAAATTTCGTCGGTGTTTAACTCAGAGACTATAAAAGATAGAAGAGTGGTTCCTTGGAAAAAGATGATCAGGACCCGAAGGTCTACTTGATGAATAGAAAAAAAATTCAAGATGGCGGAATTTATTTTTTTCATATAAAATGTATGCAAGACTTTGATAGGTTCCTTTCCGCTGATGGTATCGTATAGAGGACAAAAATTCATTTGGATGAAAAATATGGAGCTGATGGTTGAGGATTTCGGAGACTGGTGAGGAGCACGGCCAGGGTATCGAAGATAGGTGGGGAGTGTTCGAACAAAAGTCACTCGAAACCTCATCCAACTGGCAGTGAGCTGAAAAAAAACACCAAAATGACGGATTCAAGATGGCGGCCAAATAAATTTCGTCGGTATCTATCTCAGAAACTATAAGAGATGGAAGAGTGGTTTCTTGGCAAAAGATGATCAGGAGCCGAAGGTCCACTTGGTGAACAGAAAAAAAATTCAAGATGGCGGAATTTATTTTTTTCCATACAAAATATATGCAAGACTTTAATACGGTTCCTTTTCAAAATTTCTGATGGTTTCGTAGAGAGGACAAAAATTTATTTGGAGGAAAAATATGGAGAGAGCTGATGGTTGAGGATTTCGGAGACGGGTGATGAGCACGGCCAGGGTATCGACGATAGGTGGAGAGTGTTCAAACAAAAGTCACTCGAAACCTCATACAATTGGCAGGAAGCTGAAAAAAAAATCCAAAATGGTGGATTCAAGATGGCGGTCATACAGATTTCGTCGGTGTCTATCTTGGAGACTATGAAAGATGGAAGAGTGGTTTCTTGGAAAAAGATGATCAAGACCCGATTATCTACGTGATGAATAGAAAAAAATTCAAGATGGCGGTTTTTTTTTCATATAAAATGTATGCAAGGATTTGATACGTTCCTTTCCGCTGATGGTTTCGTATAGAGGACAAAAATTTATTTAGATAAAAAATATGGAGGGAGCTGATGATTGAGGATTTCGAAGTTGGGTGAAGAGCACGGCCAGGATATTAAAGATAGGTGGGGGCTGCTCAAACAAAAGTCACTCGAAACCTCATCCAAAAGCAGTGAGCTGAAAAAAAACACCAAAATGGCGGATTCAAGATGGCGGCCGTACAAATTTCGTCGGAGACTTTTAAAGATGGAAGAGTGGTTTCTTGGAAAAAGATGATCAAGACCCGAAGGTCTACTTGGTGGACAGAAAAACCGCGGTTCGCTTTAGCGAGCCGCGCACCCACGCGCCCTACTAGTTACTATATATATAGCTACTCGTGCTGATTCACTGACTGACTCATTGATCACCTCTCCTGTAAAATTTTGTATGGAAAAATTTTTTTTCACTCACAGTTTCTTATAGAGGACAAAAATTCATTCGGAACAAAAATATGGAGAGAGCTGATGATTGAGGATTTCGGAGACGGGTGAGGAGCACCGGCCAGGGTATCGAAGATAGGTGGGGGGTGTTCAACCAAATGTCACTCGAAACCTCATCAAATTGGCAGAGAGCCGAAAAAAAACTCCAAAATGGCGGATTCAAGATGGCGGCCATACAAATTTCGCCGGTGTCTATCTCGGAGACTATAAGAGATGGAAGAGTGGTTTTTTGTAAAAAGATTATCAGGACCCGATGGTCTACTTGATGAATAGAAAAAAAATTCAAGATGGCGGAATTAATTTTTTTCCATACAAAATGTATGCAAGACTTTGATACGGTTCCTTTTCAAAATTTCTGATGGTTTCGTATAGAGGACAAAAAATCATTTGGAGGAAAAATATGGAGAGAGCTGATGGTTGAGGATTTCGGAGACGAGTGAGGAGCACGGCCAGGATATCGAAGATAAGTGGAAGGTATTCAAACAAAAGTCACTCGAAACCTCATCCAATTGGCAGAGAGCCGAAAAAAAATCCAAAATGGCGGTTTCAAGATGGCGGCCATACAAATTTCGTCGATGTCTATCTCGGGGACTATGAAAGATGGAAGAGAAGTTTCTTGGAAAAAGATGATCAGGACCCGATGGTCTACGTGATGAAAAGAAAAAAATTCAAGATGGCGGATTTTTTTTTTTTTCATATACAAAATATATGTAAGACTTTTGATACGTTCCTTTCCGCTGTTGGTTTCGTATAGAGGACAAAAATTCATTTGGATGAAAAATATGGAGGGAGCTATTGATTGAGGATTTCGGAGACGGGTGAGGAGCACGGTCAGGGTATTGAAGATAGGTAGAGGTTCCCCAAACAAAAATCACTCGAAACCTCATCCAATTGGCAATAAGCTGAAAAAAAAATACCAAAATGGCGGATTCAAGGTGGCGGTCATACAAATTTCGTCGTTGTATATCTCAGAGACTATGAAAGATGGAAGAGTAGTTCCTTGGAAAAAGATGATCAAGACCCGAAGGTCTACTTGGTGGACAGAAAAACCGCGGTTCGCTTTAGCGAGCCGCGCACCCACGCGCCCTACTAGTTATTATATATTGATCGTCTTGCTGCACCCAGCTATAATAGTTTTATAGCCTATGTCTTTATGAGGTTATTGGGAATTTGTTAAAGGTGCCTTTCCATCACAAATGTACGATTATAGTATAATTAGTGCATATCGGATGTTATGTTATGAAGCGTTATAGTCGACGCGGTGATTAGCAATTTCTAACCGGCTTCCAAAAAAGGGATGGGAAAGATGACAATGGGACCACCATGGGAAGTATACCCTTTCAACCAAAATAAGAATTTTCCGAATCGGTCCAGGCGTCTTCGAGCAATCGGGGAACATATCTACATAAAAAAAAGATTGCGACGAATTGAGGACCGCCTCCTTTTTTGGAAGTCAGTTACATAGAGTTAAACCATTGTTAAAACCTTTTTAAAACCAAGAGGATGGAACCGTAAAAGTTGGTTATTAAGTTAAAATCACTAAAGTAATTGACATGGACAGGTCTAAATGACGAAACCCTTTTCATCGATTTGTAATTATTATATCGCTGCTAAGAACGGCTGCCAGGAATATAACCTTTGCCAGGGAAAATTAAACGGGCACTCTGCGCAATACAATCTCACCGGAATATTTTACATTTAAACTTCCTAACTTCCTATGAAAATGTAATAAAGTTCCGCCGAATCTATTTAAAAGCTTAAAAAGTTTTGAATGAGTTTTGATATAAAAACTAGCTGATGCCCGCGATTTCTCTCATTTTACGTGATAAAAAGTAGCCTATGTGCTATTCTAGACTATAATCTATCTCTGTGCCAAATTTCAGTTAAATAGGTTCAGCCGCGGGATACAAGCGGTGCAAGCCCGCCGCGTGGAAGTACCTGCCTAAAATGCTCACATCCACCGTATCTTCTGCGTGGCTTGGGGTTTAAAAAAATCCAGTAGAAACGCTTTGAGGAACTTTGGGTTGATTTTCTGGGATAAAAATCACTCCTTTTAAATTTCTCAAGCTACCTATGTAAGTTTCATTAAAATTAACTTAGCGATGCCAAATATTAGCTCATAAACATAAAATTTAAAAAAAAGTGCGTCCTATGTCTGGAATAATGGTGTAAGCACCATATGAATGGTGTATGAAGCAGTTATTCGTAAAATCGAAGACGAATAAACACTATTATTTTTACCGTTAATACTTATAGCTATAGTCTAAGGTGCTGCAGCAGCTGGAGCGAGTTGAAAAATAAATTCTATTTCATTTCGTTGTGTTAAGCCACAATATAGAATAAGGTGCGGCTATATCGGTAATGATCCTCATTGTACGTTGGAGCAGACACTAGCCGTGCCCAGTAGGTATAGTTGCTTTTATGACCCTCTCGTTTTATGACGCTGGAAACTCACTTACGCCACGTAAGTACTTTACTACTCGGCCTTATTCAGAGGATTAGTTGTTAATTGCTAAATCACAACTGCTTCGGTAAATCCATACTTAGTTTTACTCGTTTCTGAGTAAAAATTGAACAAGAGTACTTAAATTAAAAATTTGAAACACCCCCGACATGTTACAACATCCTAATCGCTAGTCAGTAATCGTTAAAATAAAATTATATAATCCGCCATTTTGTGGCGGCGGCCATCTTGGATCGATTTTATCAAACATAGCTAAGAACACTCCCGACTAATTCACCATTCAAACAAAAAAAGCAAAATCATAAGGATTATGTAGTACCTATGTGTTGTCAAGTTCTTCTGGATAGGTTGCTTGGCAGAGATCATTCTTAGTGATAAGGTCACTTTTTGTTTTACTTTGTTCATGTATACCAATTGTGGTATACATGATACAGAATTATTGAACTCTGTATGTATATAATATGCAATAAAGTTGTCTAAATAAATAAAATTTTGAACCATTATAAATAAGCCGTTCGAATACTGTGCTTTTAAACTCCGCAAAGGTACGGGTAACAATAGCAGAAACAGTTTTACTCGTATAAATAATTGTAAAGCTTTTGTACCTTTGTATTTCAGAATCCGACTGCGACCGAGTTCGGTTTTCTGAAACAAGTCGCGGTTACTAAGTTAGACTTGATAAGCCGCACATTGTTCGACGAACAAACCTTAAAGCCGCCTGCTGCGAAGTTTGGGGGATTTGCGTGTTAACAAAATTATATTCTACAGGTAATTTCCTCAACAATACGATTTTAATAGATGCTGTAATTAGTATTTTAACATACGAATATGTTATATCGAACCATAGTTCGAAGAATTGATAATATAATCGCTTGGATGCCAAGATGCTGGAGTGGCGACTCCGCAGTCGAATCGCAGTGTTGGCAGACCCTCCACAAGGTGATTAAAAGTATCCTATATTAGATGAGTCGCAGGGAACCACTGGATGCAGGCGGCGCAAGACCGTGATCTGTGTCAGTCCATTCAAGAGACCTTCGTTCAACAGTGGACGTTAATCGGCTAATAAACAAGAACAAGATACAAAGTATAGACAAGCACTCGACTGATATCACACCTGAAGGGTATTAAAGAAGCAGATAAAGATAGAGAACTTCTGTTTTTATAATCCTACTAATATTATAAATGTAGTGTTTGTTCTTTGCGTGGCTATAGTTGAGGACCTGGAGAGTGACATAGGCTATTTATCCCAGAAAACAATTAGTTTAGATCTTAAATCTAAGGATTTAACTTAAGGATTTCCTTAAGTAACAATTAGCGATTAGTGCAGCAGTAAGTTGATATTGTTGGCAGTTCTAGTTTGCACATCAAATTGATATAAAGTGATTTTGCAGTTTCCTTAGTACGTTCTATTTCTTTATGAGGCCATTGGCTAGCAATCTAACGTTTAGCTGTAAACATCATTCTTACCTAACCTAAACCTAGAGCATTGTTTATCTCGCTCTCGTTTATTGTTTACATCGCTAGATCGCTTTGTAGAGATCTCTTTTTAGCGATAAGGCCGCCAATTATACTAATTGCTCTGTATTGAATGGCCTATTCTTGGCCAATTATAAACATTTTATATTTCTTAAATTATAGCTTGAAAAGACGTGTGGCACTCGGGGACTGCCGCGGTAAAGCTATTGCATAGCATTTTTTATCAACGCCATCTAGCGGTGAGAGGAGTCCTGTGTCAGGTTATTTTCGTTACGGAATTTCTGGATTCGGTCTCCACGCTCAAGGCCCGCGATAGAAGCTATGCAATAGCTTAAAAACTCATGAACAAAATGATAATAATGAAAGTGGATTCGTATATCTGTACAGGTACACGATCCTTAAAACGAGTTTGATTCTTTTTTGAATGTTGACATTTCATAGTTAGAAGGAATCTAAGGCTGAAATCTATAGACCGCACTCTCACTCTGCTCAGACTCAAGACAAAGATAAAAAGAAACAGATGTATGTCGGAGCATATTTGTGTCTCGTTTTAACTCTTATCTTAAGTCCGAGCTAAGTCACAGCACGCTCTATAGATCTCAGCATAAGATTTACATAGATATCGTTGAGTTCTTGTTACTAACTTTGAAACTAGGTACTTATTTACATATCATAGCAAACCTAATATCATAGCTTATTTACATATCATAGCAAATCTGATAAACTATACACAGATATTGTATTACTTTGTAGAGCGAGCGTACAAAGTTTCATTGAGATTGATTGTCAGAATTAAATTCCGTTGGTATGGGATGCACTCGGGAATGCTCCGGATGATTTTGCTTCAATTCCGCGTATGGTATTAGCTCAAGTAGGTATAAGTACTTACAAATTTAAGTATTATAATTCAGTATTCCGTAGTATTTAGCCTCAATAGCCCAACGGTTAAAGGTGCGAACTGAAAACTGAAAGGTCGTAGGTTCGAACCTCACCCATTGCACTATTGTCGTAGCCACTCCTAGCACAAGCTTTCCGCTTATTTGGATTTGGGATAAGTCAACTTTAGCTTGGTTAATATTCTTTAAGAAAAAAAAATAAGTAAGTATATCTACCCGTCTTAGGAATTACGTTTAACCACGTGTTTCATTTAAATGGGTCTCATAAATACCATTCAATTGAATGTCTTAAGGGTTATCTAGTAGTAAAGATCAAAGTTGTAGATATCGTTATACTAGGTGCTAGATATTATGTGAATTAAGCCAATGTTAAGTTCGGCCCGAAAATCAGTGAAGTGGCGTCCTTACGACCCTTTAATATGATTAAGGCCTCTCGCTCTTCATATCCGTATTACGTCGATTATTAAATTACTTGGAGAATAACAATGTGTGTTAATAAACTATATAATATGTATAAGAAAGTAGAACATCTTAATGTAGAGGCATGCTGTACTTTTTTTACGCAAAACGATTCTGCACCAAGCAATCCATAATGTTTTTCCGCGCGACTTTTTGAATATTTACAGGGCATAATTCGTATACATAATTTATATTGTGTTACAGAAATGCTAAAAAATATCTTGCGTTTTATTCTAGTTAGACGATGCCTACGATTTTATCCGCGTGGATTGTTTTTTAATTTCCGCGGAAACTTTTTAATTTTCCGGGATAAAATGTTTCCTATGTGTTAATCCTGGGTACGAACTATCTCTATTTCAAATTTCAGTCAAATCGGTTCATTCGTTGTGGCATGAAGGAGTAAATTATATTAGTGTGATAATAACATTATCGTAGTGTGATATTTGTTGCGGTCGAAAGTGGAGCACGCCTAGTTATTTATATATTTTATCCCGAAAAATTATAAAGTTCCCGCGGGAAACGAAAAAACCTTAATCCACGCGGACGAAGTCGCGCATAAAATTATAAAGGCGAAATTTTGTATGTTACTCCTTCCCGTCACAACGAATAAACCAATTTAGCTGAAATTTTTGAATGGATATACTCGTAGCTCCAGCATACCCAGGATTAACACGCAGGCTACATTTTATCCCGGAAAAGTTAAAGAGCTCCCGCGACTCTTTAGGTAATTTCCTGCGGGAATTTAAAAATTCTTATCCACGCGGAGGAAGTCGCGGGCATCATCTAGTTAAGTACTTATAATTTTATGCACTCTCGCTTGAGATAACGATCGTATGAAGGAATATAGAGACAAGGAGAAAATAATTTGATTTGGTCGTTAAAAGTCCGCTACTACGACGCCTACGTCATTGTATTGATATTTTCTCGTATAATTAGAAAGATAAAATATATTCTACAAATTATTTACTACTAGCTGATGCCGGCGATTTCGTCTGCTTGGATTAAGTTCTTAAAAGTCCCTCGAGATTGATTTTCCGGGATAAAAAGCCTATATCATTTTCCATGTCCTCAACTATACCTATGCAAAAAATCACGTCGACGCATTGTTCCATTACTGCGTGATTGGAGGATTAATCAAGAAATAAACACACTTTGATATTTATAATATTAATAAAGAAGATATGAAGTACCTACCTTTTATGAAAAGAAAATATCTATTGTATACATCATTGTTTTTCCTCTTATTTTTCATGTAAAATTGTAAACAAGTTAACACCCTGTTAATTTGACGACATTGTTAGGTATACAAGATATAAAATTTTCCGAGATTTGAAGGTCTTTAAAAAAAATTGTATCTTTATTGTTATTTAAAAATTTTACAAAGAATCCAAAAGGGTGCACAGAGCGGGATTTAAATACGGGACGAAATCAGTGGTTTTTAATTTTAATATATATTAAAGAGGTATTATAAGTTAATACTTATAATACCTCTTTAATATACTTATATATTAAAATAATAATACGCACTAAGGGTGCGTAATGGTCGCTGGTTCATTATAGTACATATTTGTAATTTCCCCTTACAAAAACATGGGGTCAGCCTTTCTTTCTGCTTCCATCAACCTAATGGACACAAGATAAACAATGTCACCAATATATTAATTAAAAGTTCATACTAAACTTACCCTAAGATGTTCAAAAACGTGCAACTTTCCAGAACTGCGAAACTTCTTTACGAAAACTCAATCACACACTTTCACAAAAACAAAAATCAACACACAGTTTTAGTCTTAGTTTGAAAATTATTCACACCGAAATTCCGTATTTCGTGTAACTTTAGTTTTCCGTCGGAAAACTCTGGAAAGCTACGCGTCCGTCCGCCATGATGGACTTGGATGCACTGAGAAGAGGTAGGTACATTTCATTTCATCCACTTGATAGGGGAGTTACAGTTATCTGTCCGCCCTTTCAACGTTATTTTTACTGCATTAGAAAATTAAGCTTTATACTTGATTGATCATTGATTTAATTTCATAATTTTCCTTTGTAAATCCAATGAGTTTTGTAAAGTTTGATGAAATGGGTAGGGGAGAAGTGGCATGAAAGAGCCAGTTTACTAAACGACTCAAAAAAATACACTTTTAATGAAAGAAATGATGATTTTTTTCTCTTAAATTATTATTCATTTATCAAACTAGGTAATTTCATGCGAAAAAATCTTAAACACTATGAAAAAATCAACGAAATATTCATTTTAAAAAAATGTGTCTTTCGGCTCTTTCATAACATTTCGGTATTGAAAGAGCTACTAACATTTATGAAAGAGCCAGTCTGTATTATAAAGTGTAATTGCGAAAATTATATAAAATAATAATAATTGCACTAGTAAAAAAAAATCAAAAAGGCGATCCCTTCAAATCCTTTTTAAAAATTAATGATATTTTTAAGCAATTTTTAATTCTTTCATTAATTTTAAGTAATTTTAACAAACGCGTTAATCTTAACATATTATTCAGATTAGATTATTTTTTAGTGGATGATGCCTACGACTTCGTCCGCGTGGATTAAGGTTTTTTGATTCCCGCGGAAACTCTTTAATTTTCTATGATAAAAAGTAGCCCAATTATTAATTTAGTGTATGATTTATCTCTATATATATATCTAGTATTTTTGCGTGAAAGAGTAATAAACACACACGCACACACACACACACACACACACACATACACACACACATATACAAACTTTCACCTTTATAATATTAGTGTGACGTGAAGTGTGATTAATAAAAATCTTTAAAATTAAACAAAGAAAGAATAAGTACTCGGAATCGCAACCGTAGGAGTAGAGGTTAAATGGGGAGATGGTCTGATAATCTGGTCTGTTACAACCTCATTTTCTTCGTGAGCTTCAAATGGTTTTGTAGTAGGCGGAGGTGTTGATCTTAAGTTAATTTCAATATTTTCCTTATCCAAGTTCACTTCATTACCTTCGTTAGACTGTGACAGATGGCATATGAAGATAAAATTCGTCTTCATTAAATTTATTAAAATTTAAAGGGTAAATTCCCTATGACAGATATGCTTCCTTTACAAGTTGCCTAACTTGAAAAATAGTTACCGATTTTTTGGGTCTTTTTCATTTTTATGGATTTGGCTTTTCCATAATGCAATATCTGAAGCAAATAATTTAATAATATATGAAAAAAATGCATATTTATAGATATTTATTATTATTTTATTTTATTAGCAAAATTCAAATGCAGGGTTATGAAAGAGCCAGCTCTTTTAAGGCCCATTCACCCAGCTCTTTCATGACTTATTCTTTAAAAAAATATAAACTTTAAAATAACAACAATATCAAAACTTTTTCAACTCAGTTTTTACACAGTTGAATGGCCAAATATATGCACAAACTCAATCTAAAATCCATTTGCCTATATTTGTTTACAATAAAATACCAAAAAACAAGTTAAATGAAACAAAATACTTACTTTTTACTGCCAAAAACTTTGACTCAATGTGCCGGTGTACGTTGTTTTTGGTGGACTGTCAAATGTTTGTGGGTGACAGGCAATCAGTATTGCCACTTAAAAATAAAATTACAAACCAAATTCGTTCATTAACTACTAAAATATTGCAAGTGGCTCTTTCAAAACCTGGCTCTTTCATGCCACTTCTCCCCTACTTCATGCTGAACCGCAACATACTGTTTAGTTTCAACTGTAACTTTTTAGTTTTTGCGTTTCTATCAGATTTTCATATCGTTATTAATAACACTTTTCAATGAACTAAATTCTATGTGCAGGTCTAGGTTTTTTAATAATTGTACAAGATGGAATCCACGTTTTCGGGGTAACTCGTTGATTTTCTCGGATAAAAAAGAGCCCATATCATTCTTCGGAATGCAAGCTTATGTAATAATTTGTATTGATAAGTTCAATCAGTGATTAGATCATACCAAAATTTTAACTTTTTCACAAAACAACAATTATTATTATTATTCTTTTCTCAGACTATTATTATGATTGTTCCATTATGTTTTATGTCCCATTATTGCGATGCCAGCGATTTCGTCCGCGTGGATTAAAGTTTTTTGATTCCCGCGGGAACCCTTTAATTTTCAGGGACAAAAAGGAGCGTATGTGTTAGTCCAGAGTATTGTCTATCTCCATTCCAAATTTCAACCTAATCGGTTCAGTAGTTTTTGCGTGAAAGGGTAACAAACATACACACAGATACACACGCAAACAAACTTTTGCCTTCATAATATTAGTGTGATGTGATGTGATTTTAAGTAGGTATGTGGACTATTATTCCCCCTCAATTTAAAGCTGATGTCGTTTCGGCCATGTAACGGTTTACGTTGCGTTATAGCTATTAAGGCTAAACGATTCTCTTACATCATAAAAGTGCTCCAACCCCAATTTCATGTAGGTACGTTCAGGGCGGCAGTCGGCGATAAGTGATTTTTATAGCTAGTCAGTCGGAAGAACATACTCGTACTATTCAGTATCTCTAATCTTATAGCCTCAATAAGCCTGAATAGCTCAACGCTTAAAGGTGCGAACTGAAAACTGAAAGGTCGCAGGTTCGAACACCACCCGTTGCACTATTGTCGTATCCACTCCTAGTACAAGCTTTTCGCTTAATTGGAGGGGAGAGGAGAATATAAGTCAAGTTCAGCGTGGCTAATACTCTTAATACTCTGTATTAAGAGTATGCCCGTTTTCACCAACTATACCTTTATCATCCCCTAAGTAGATAGAAGTATCTTTACGTAGATAGCCTCTAAATTCAATGTGACAATACTGTCTTTTCCACCTTTAGGTGTTCCCAAAAAGGTTTGCGAAGATGAATTTCATCTACAGAAAGTGTCACCTAACTTAGCTTAGGTAGCCCGTAAAAGTTAGGGAGCGTTGGTGAAAAGAGGCGTTATACTCTTTTCAAAAAAAAAATCGAAACAGAGTGTTTTTCATAGAAAAATTCGTATCGCTGTCAGAAATTTTTGCGGCGAAAAGACTGGGAAACATTTGTAAAAATTATATAGCAAAAGCTTTGCTTTTCACAATACTTCAGTGTTTTGAGTGTTGGAGTGTTTGGAGTTATTCTTTCAAGAAACTTATTATGTGTCTTTAAAGCTGCATCCGCACGCTTGGCAAACCTCGGCAAACCTTCACAAACGCAAACGTGCGGATAGAGCGTTTGCCATGGTTTGCCTACGCTTGCGAGCGTTTGTGGCCGATCCATCGAGTGTCGGTCTTTTGATCGCAAACCAAAGGGAATTTGCCACAAGCGCTTGCGTCTCCGTCCACACGTTTGCGCGCACTCAGTCTCGTTTGTGCACTGGCGGCGATTAGACGTGTTATTGTATTACGATTTACGTATCGCACCTTTAGAAATCTTCATTTTGTGAGTGGGTAAAAACGTAAAATGAATGACTGGTCGACTGAAGACTTTTGAAGACGATTTGTTTATATAATTTAATTAATTAATTAGTTTTATATATGTATTAATAATAATAAGTGGCGACTCCGCACCGGAAAATGGTATATAATGGTATGGTAATAGGTGGACCGACACCATCAGGCGACCCTCAGGGAGCCACTGGGTACAGGTGGCGCAAGACCGAAGCCTGAGGAAGTCCATGCAATAAACAGTCCAGCAGTGGACGTCTATCGGTTGATAAAGAAAAAAAAAACAAAATATCTATTGAGTAGGTACATACTAGAATAGAGTAGAATATTTTTTTATTCAAATAAATAAACTAGGTAGGTACCAAGTCTTTTCGAACATACTACTAGCTACTACTACTAATCTATAATATTATACTAAAACTGTAACTGGACAAATTGTGCACATGAAATATGTTTTGAAAATTTTAATTAGAGGACGCTTTACTATCAACTAGATGACGTCCGCGACTTCGTCCTCGCAGATTAAGGTTTTTTAATTCCCGCGGAAAGTCCTTAATTTTCCGGGCTAAAATGTAGGTATGAGCTATCGCTATTCCACATTTCATTCAAATCAGTTCATTAGTTGTGGCTGAAAGAGTAACAAACATCCATCCATCCATCCATCCATCCATCCATATTCCATTTTAGTAGGATTATTGATCGATACTGAGC
The DNA here is from genome assembly GCA_038048805.1 of Hipparchia sbordonii. Lineage (NCBI taxonomy): Eukaryota > Metazoa > Arthropoda > Insecta > Lepidoptera > Nymphalidae > Hipparchia > Hipparchia sbordonii. Next base: position 6,560,317 of record CM076113.1, read on the forward strand.
TTAAAACATTAATAAAAATAACTTAAGCCAAATAATAAAGCCGACACAAGTTCGACGTCCGTCATGCTTGCCTGTTCAGAACATACAAACGCCCTCGCAAGCGTGCGGATGATTCCCAAATTCAAGGCAAACGTTTGTAGAGATTTGGCGTTTGCCGTTTGCCACAAGCATGCGGACGCGGTATAATGTACTTGATAATATCCTCACGATGTCCTTTATACCGCGTCCGCATGCTTGTGGCAAACGGCAAACGCCAAACCTCTACAAACGTTTGCCTTGAATTTGGGAATCATCCGCACGCTTGCGAGGGCGTTTGTATGTTCTGAACAGGCAAGCATGACGGACGTCGAACTTGTGTCGGCTTTATTATTTGGCTTAAGTTATTTTTACAAATGTTTTAAGCTCAGTATCGATCAATAATCCTACTAAAATGGAATATGGATGGATGGATGGATGGATGGATGGATGTTTGTTACTCTTTCAGCCACAACTAATGAACCGATTTGAATGAAATGTGGAATAGCGATAGCTCATACCTACATTTTAGCCCGGAAAATTAAGGACTTTCCGCGGGAATTAAAAAACCTTAATCTGCGAGGACGAAGTCGCGTAGTCGCGTCACATATTTCATGTGCACAATTTGTCCAGTTACAGTTTTAGTATAATATTATAGATTAGTAGTAGTAGCTAGTAGTATGTTCGAAAACACTTGGTACCTACCTAGTTTATTTATTTGAATAAAAAAATATTCTACTCTATTCTAGTATGTACCTACTCAATAGATATTTTGTTTTTTTTCTTTATCAACCGATAGACGTCCACTGCTGGGCTGTTTATTGCATGGACTTCCTCAGGCTTCGGTCTTGCGCCACCTGTACCCAGTGGCTCCCTGAGGGTCGCCTGATGGTGTCGGTCCACCTATTACCATACCATTATATACCATTTTCCGGTGCGGAGTCGCCACTTATTATTATTATTAATATATAAAAGTAATTAATTAATTAAATTATATAAACAAATCGTCTTCAAAAGTCTTCAGTCGACCAGTCATTCATTTTACGTTTTTACCCACTCACAAAATGAAGATTTCTAAAGGTGCGATACGTAAATCGTAATACAATAACACGTCTAATCGCCGCCAGTGCACAAACGAGACTGAGTGCGCGCAAACGTGTGGACGGAGACGCAAGCGCTTGTGGCAAATTCCCTTTGGTTTGCGATCAAAAGACCGACACTCGATGGATCGGCCACAAACGCTCGCAAGCGTAGGCAAACCATGGCAAACGCTCTATCCGCACGTTTGCGTTTGTGAAGGTTTGCCGAGGTTTGCCAAGCGTGCGGATGCAGCTTTACATTTTATAATATACTAGCTGATGCCCGCGATTTCGCCCGATTTAGATTTTAAGCATCTCGCGAGAACTCTCCTCAACTAAATCCATGCAAAAAATCGCGTCAATCCGTAGCTCTGTTGTGACGTGATTAAATGACAAACCAACAAACAAACACACTTTCGCATTTATGTACCTATACAGAAAGATTTTTTAGGTACTGCACAATTTTTTTTTGGTGATTCTATATCGTTAGTAGAACATATTTCCATTAATAGTTTTGTACCTTTTTTGAAATATTTCTTTTTACCATTCATGTCTGACCATAAAATAAGCAAATCATGGTCATACTATTCGACGAAATTAAAATACGCGCTCAGAGGTCAACGGCCGCCGCGTGCGCCTAATGTATCAATAGCTGATAGATTACGTTTGTAGGGTGACCCTAAACATCTTTTTAAAAGTGGATCTCTTTGTTAAACGATAACTTTGGTATTCTTAAGTAAAATAAAAAAATAAAAAATACGTGTTGATTGAATTTCTTTTATAGTACACAACATAAAAAAATTGTGCACAACCCAAAAACTTCAAGTATTGTAATATTGTGTGTAATAGGTATAATGTAAGGATATTAGTAAGAATGTATTCATTTTCAAAATGATGATGATGATGATTATAAACCAGTAAAATATTGCCGTTCTTTATTCGAAATTTTGTTTCGAAAGTTACGGCAACAAACATTGCCCTACTCTATTATTCGGATTTTTATACATTTGTTTGGAGTGTTACGGCGAAAACAGATACTTACTCGTAGAGTTCGTGAGCACGTTATTATTGACAGCGAGAGCCTCTCCACGGATCACGGGTCTGAGGGGCTCTCGAGGCGAAGGACACGTCGTCGGGTACAAGTTAATGACGTAGCATTTTTCAAGTTCACTTTGCGGAAGCCTTCGGTGCTATCGTAAGTTTGGCCTTAAAATTGTATTATAATAATATAATAAGTACATGTTGAGTACTTGTAAATATCAAGTAAGTAGGTACTCTAATAAGGTCACACAGATAGATTATTATGTACATTGCGAAATACACAACAAGACAAGAAAAAAAAAAATTAAAAATGTTATTTTCTTAGAAGTACCGTATTTAATTACACACGCATTTAGTAAAAAGCTGATAGTTTGATATTAAAAACAGACACTTAAATTTTATTTATTTGTAATGAAAGATGACTAGTTGATGCCCGCGACTTCGTCCGCGTGGTTTAAGGTTTTTAGATTCCCGCGGGAACTCTTTAATTTTCCTGGATAAAATGTAGCCTACGTGTTAATCCTGGGTATGATCTCTCTACATTCTAAATCTCACTGTTCTCACATTACATTCGAAGACTACCGCAAGAAATCTCTTTCTCAGAGAATAGCTATCCTCGTGAAGTTATCCTAAGCTTTAGTACAGATTAAATAAATAGGTAAATAATAAATATAAGTTTATGCCTGTCTGTATTTATGCTACCTTTGTACGCCTAAACTGCTGAACTGACAGAATGTGGCAAGGAGATAGTTGCACTTTGCAGGGCATGCAGTTACCACCATTTGCTAAAAGGCTAATTAGAATACGTAAGTACTCATTCTATTTAACCAGCCCTTTGAGCCGTTCAAGGTTCGTCTGAAGGCCACTGGAACACCGAAGGTCAACAAGGGCGTACAATTTCGTGATGTAGCAACTCTTAAGTCGTCTTTGGTGGACCGGCATTTCAAAATCTTTATTATCCATAAGTTGATACCCGTTCGTTCGCGTGGATTAAGCTTTTTCAATTCCCGCGGGAACTCTCTTATTATCCGGGATAAAAAGTAAATGTAGCCACGGCCAAAGCCTCCCACCAGACCAGACCAGAGACAATTCAGAAATTATAAATTTCCAAATTGCCCCCGCCGGGAATCGAACCCGAGACCTTCCTGTTAAAAGTATCAGTGTCTGAAGACGAAAGTCTGAATAATGCATTTTGCCAGACCACTATGAAACATACAAATACATTCACCTACCTAGACATGTGGACGTATCGAAGGATACTCCGCATAAGTTGGACGGTTGAAGTGTCTAACGTTGAGGACCTTGGCAGAATGCAGAAGAACACCGAGTTAGTGAGCACCTTCGACAACTCAGCCGGGACGTGGCAAGCGCTCGCATTCCCCTCTGCGGCAGTACATGTACAAACGTACATGTACTTCGGCAGAGGGGAATGCGTTTGGCATATACAAATATGGTTGAGAGAAGCAATGGCTGGATCATGATCCATGACGTTCACGAGCATCATGCTCGTGAACGGGTGCCACCAACGGGAATGGGTCTGCTTTGGCTGCCCATCTTGACATGCGTTGGATTGGTGTACCTACGTAGGCATTTTTGCATTTTTTTTGAAGCTTTATTGTGGAAGCACTGTATACATAGCATAGCTTTGTAAAAAAAAAAAAATTTTTTTTTTGAAAAGAGCAACTACTGAGTTTCTTACCGGCTCTTCTCAGCAGAGTCTGCATTCCGAACCGGTGGTAGATTTATGACGTGTCATAAGAGCTACAAGTTAGCCTATATGAAATAAATTAATTTTGAATTTGAATTTGAATTTGAAACGTACGGTTCAGCTTGTAAGTGTGACAGCTTTTGAGTTAGTGTGCGTTCATAGAGACATTAAGAATTTACAAGAGTGTGCGGGAGTGAGTAAATGTGTGCTGTACGTGATTACCCCACCTCACCGCAGAAAGTGGCAGAATATGTTCAGTACTAAATCTGCGTAAAGGCACGTCCCGGCTGAATTGTCGAAGGTGAGCACCATCAAACATGAAACAGCGTAGAATCTCGTACCTAGGTCCTAGGCGCAGTAGCGCAACGATAGTACCGCTTGCTGCGAACTGTTTTGATGGGGAAAATTGCTGGAAAACGAGGTGTTGGAAGAAGAAAGAAGTCATGGCTCAGAAACATAAGGGAGTGGACTGGCATCAAGACAGTCCAAGAACTATTCCGTCTAGCCATGGACGAGGAGAAATTTAAAAACTGACTGCTTACCTCCAGTAATGGAGAGTCACGTGAAGAAGAAGACATACCTGCATACGGAGTACCTATATACGTGCGTACAAAGAGTATTATGATATTAGTTTTTGCCCGTGACTTTCTTTGTAATACATTAATTGAGATAATTCTTCGGAACCAAAGAAGAACTAACCAACGAACACACTTTCAGATTTATAATAATAATTATTTAAAGAAGTTTAGATCGTTACGTAGGCAGTAGAGATAAGAAATTGTGTAAACTTCAATACCTACCTAAAATTATATTCTCAGAAGTTTCAATGAAATGAAAATAGAAGTTTCTAATATTGCATTATTTTCTGTGGTGAAAACTTTAGTTTTAGACTGATACCTATTTTCAATGAACTTTATTTAAAATAAATATTAATTAAATTTTTAAAGTTATGTTTTAGTAATTTAGCTTCAATCTATCAATCTTTTTACCTCGCGTGCAATCAGATTGAATGCGATAGTTTACATAATATTTGTCCGTACTCCGTAACTTCATCGTCGTGAAGGTAGGTTTTTTTCAAAATCCCGCAAGAACCGTAATTTTTTCCGTTATGAAAACAATAATTAGCCTATGTCACTCTCCTCTGAACAATACCCATGCAAAAAGTCAAGTCGATACATAGACTCTTTGGCGGTATGACAAACCAGCAAACACCCTTTTACATAGCAAGAAAAGGTTAGAATTATTTTGCTATAATCCGCAAACAGAAAGAATCTGTATGGTCAAACCTGCAGTTACAAGCCAAACACCGCTTACCTCCTCAACCAAGCAAGAAAGCCAAGTTCCCAAGCAAGCAATGCCACCACCACTCACGTTAAACAATATTTTTTATATTTCTTGGATTACCTATTTATGATTTACTACCTTTTGCCCCCGCGACTTCGTCCCCGTGGAATTAGATTTTGGGGTGGAATTTTCAAAAACTGTGACACAGGTACTTCTTTATTTTTAACTGAAAGCTCAAATACCAACTTTGATGGAAACAGCTTGAAAAATGACAGAGTTTCATATAAACTTCCATCCCCTATTTAAACCCCTTAGGGGTGGAATTTCCAATAATCCTTTCTTAGTGTGCGCCTACGTCATAAAAGGAACCAACTGTAAAAATTTCAAGTTTGTAACTTCAGTAGTTTAGGCTGTGCGTTGATATCTCAGTCAGTCAGTCAGTCAGGACTTTGAATTTTATATATATAGATGATATTGTGGGGATAGTGGGGATAGATTTTTAAAATCCCTCGGAATCCTCGGTTTTGCCGGGATTGAGGTAGCCTATATTACTATCCAAGTCCTGAACTAAATCCATGCAAAAAATCGCGTCAATCCGTTGCTCTGTGATTGAAGGGCAAACTTTACTTTCGCATATTTTATAATATTAGCAGGGATTACATTTCCGAGAATATTATACTACGGTGTGAAATAAATCAGACTTCGCACCCGAGTCTACCAACGAGTCGTAAATTATTGTGTCGATAGAACTTCTTGACATCATATTTTATGGTAAGGACGAGCTGATTTTTCAATATCCTATCTACCAATTTCAGATTGAGTAAGCAAATTTTTATTTGAGCAGAGTGCTATATAAAGTTTGATTTTTGGTCTCTAGGGTACAGAAAGCATCGTGACCACTGACCATGTAAGTTTTATGACCGTGACTGATTGACTGACTGACAGACTTACCTCAATGGCCCAACGGTTAAAGGTGCGGACTGAAAACTGAAAGGTCAAAGGTTTGGCCGTCCGCTTATGTGGAGGAGACAGAAGTCATGTTCAACTTGGCTAAGAATAATATTCTTTAACAAAATATACCTAATAAAAACCTAAACGGGCGGATCTCTTGATATTTGAAAGAAGTATAATAGTTATGTATGATTTTTTAAAGTTTATCATTTCCATTGCATCTAGAAACGTTTTTAAACCCTTCCATCCGAACGAAGTCGTGTACATCATATAACATTATTAGTAAATGTATTAAAACACTTTGCTCACCGACATTCGCTTGGTTGACTCTTAAAAGGAAATGGTATTTTCACCATACAAACGCTCTCGCCTGTTTTATTTATGTTTTATGACCTTTAAGCAATTTTTTTTTGCAGTTAAATAAATATGACCCTCTTCTATGTCCCTATGTTTTCCTTCTCTATAAGCACTAGAACCCTATACACATATATACCTAGTCTTCTTATTTAGTTTAAGAAATATCTTTTAAATTGGTCCGATATTGGAGAAGGAAATAGTAGAGAGCCAAACCCCGAATAGCCTAAGTAAAAAGTCATACTTTTTACTTAGGCTATTCAGTCGGATTTGCAGTTGTTCTTATCGCACGAATGTAGGTACTTTATGAACAATTGCAGAGCAACAGCGATAGCTTTTCAAATACCTAATTTTCAAGTCTGTCCAACCGCGTTTCCTCTTAAGTTTCAAGACACAAAAGCTGCTTGTGTGCGCGTCCTATTTACCAATATCATGTTTTTTGTCTCCCGAAAACGAACTTGCGCCAAAAATGGACTTAGTTACGGCATCATACTGAACAGCAGTTAAATTCGTACAGACGCAACGTATGTGTTTTAGGACTTAGGTGCGCTCTGAAAAGGCTAGGGCTCGTAATCAAAGATCGTAAACACAGTAAGTACACCCGTCGATATCTATATACGCATATAATTATACTAATCAATATTCCGTTTAGATGTTACTTCTTGTGTATGCCTTTGTTATGATAACTAGCGATGTGAATGTAGTTTGTAACGACACATTGTATCTTTATTGCTACATATCTCATTATTCGTCTTTTTGTTTTAGCATGTGGTAGGATCTTTTTGTTTGACTGAACCGCTTTGAAAGGCTTCAGGTTATCCTCGGAGCTAAGGCCGGACCCTTGCATTGATGGGGCGAAGTTAGTTAGTATGACATTGCGTTTTTATTTAATCATTAGATGACGCCCGCGACTTCGTCCGCGTGTATTAAAATTTTTGGTTCCCGCGGGAACTCTTTAATTTTCCGGGATAAAAAGCCTATGTGTTAATCCCGGGTATAATCTATTTCCATTTCAAATTTCAGCCAAATCCGTCCAGTAGTTTTTGCGTTAAAGAGTAACAAACAAACATACATACACACGCGTCAGCTATATAGCTGAGCGCAAAATTTCGATGGGCAAAGAACTTATATCGATGTGTCTTTGCAACGATGACAAAGTATCAAGCTTTGATTGATTTCGCTCCGAAAAACTCCTTAGAGCGAGCTTCAATATTTGCTTTGGAAATATTCAATTAAAGTAGAGGCGACCAAAAAACTAATAAAGATTATATTATATCGAAAGTAAACGTCATTAAGAGAGGATTCATAAAACGGAAAGCGATGTTTAACCGGAGCTGGTGACGTAGGACTGTAAATTAAAAATTTAAATCACCCCGACATGTGAATATGTACTATCTCATACATATGTATAATGTATAGGTATATGTACAATGTACAGGTGTATATATGTATGTGTGGCCAGACTAATATGTACGATATATCATTCATTCCGTTACCCAGTTTTCTTTTCCACCATCAAATCCTTCTCCTCGATGCTTGATCATCATTTATCTAACACCTACTCATTAAGACCATTCTAATGATCCCAAATATCCAAATCCCAAATCCCAAACAAGAAAATATGCATATTTAGATGCATGTATACTACTTACTACTTCCGCCGCTCGTTTCTCTTAAAAAAAAGCATAAAGTGGCGCTAACACTGTCGAGGGTGTAGAAGGTAGGTATCTCATTTCGACAGCGTAAATAAAATTATTGCCTTGATTGAACAACATTGACCCAAATTGGTATCTGGGTCGCGGAACTTTGGTGGTACTAAATTTGGTCCCTTCCATTCCAGTTCTATCGGTGCCATTATCCAGCCGATCCTATCTAACTTCTGATAAACGTTAACCCAAATGAAAAGGTGAAACTATGTTCACCGCCATGGCAAGATGTTAGTCGGCGATTCAAGTCGTCAATCGAGCATCAACATTTGACCTACATCTGTATCTAGCTGTCTAGATCAGACTAAATTCAGGTATGGGTGTATGTGTGTGACGACAAAAATCTGTGCTAAGATAATACTAGAAATACTAGATAATACTAGAAATAAAAAAGGGTCTAAGTGCCAAAACAAAAAAGAGCAGGCATTTTTTGTTTCAATTAATAAATCTTTTTAACAACATGTTTCTTTTATTTAAACTTCACATGGTTATTATTACAATAAAATTCTTTACAACGCTAGTCGTTTAGTTTTTATTTTAGGTTATTAGCGAGGGAACATACTACATAATAAAGTAATAAAAACCGAAACGAAATTTTTGGCACTTAGACCCTTTTTTATTTCTAGTATTCAAATAATGCTACTTATCTCTAATATACATTTTTCATAGAAATTATTTAGGTATTCTCTGTTATCTTTAAGTTAGCCTTAAAAACTTACTTCAAATATTTTGATTCGAATTAAAAATAAATTCGAAAACATCAAAATGAAATAATTTTCACCACAGATTTTCACAATTAATTTTCAATGCTAAAACTTGCTACTACTTAGTGCCGCAGCCCTTAGATAAAATATATGTTAATTGATTGATAAAACCTATTGCTAATAGTAAAAACATTATAACTCTATGAACTTCCATAATTCGTAGAGTCACCGAACTGTACCTTTATGCCTATTTACTCGTACCTTACCTCATGAGGATATAATACTCAATCAAAATTCAAATAGTATTCGGTCGTTCAACCAATTAGGTAATCGTTTGAGTGAAGCAGTCTATGCAAAAATTTCGTATCATAAAATTTAATTTATTGCAGACCCTAGGTTAGAGATGATATGAAATACAGACTGCTAATATTATGTCTTTCCAATATTGTGGCATCTACAGGAATACATACAACTGACGCGAACAGTAAAAATTTGCTATTTTTGTTTGAGTTCATAATAATTTTGTATTTAAATCCTAGAATTAAATAAATATGACAACCAAACCAATTAAATACGATAAAATATCAATCAAATAGCAATTCCAGTACCTCCATCTAGTATAAATTTAGCGTAATTTTATTTATAGAAAAGTGTAAGCAATTACGTTATTTTCGTCAATTTCCAAATAAAAATATAACTAGTAAACCCCATCTAGAAGTTTTAGCTTAATTTTATTTAATACAAATTTCTATTTATATTAGAATTTATTTTTACTAATCTCTGAACTAGGTGGATGGAGAGAGATGGAGAGCTGATGAATACAATAGACTTACATAATATTATAATTATGTCCAAAAATAGGCACGCATGAATTCTAAAACAGTGATGATATTCATTCAAGTTTGGTATTGTTCTACCCACCAATACATTACACAAAGGCCCAACAGCCTCACGATTCAGGAAATATATTGCCAACTGACTGAATAGAGGATTCTCTTTGGATAGCTATTTTTGAGTCATGTATATGAACTTGTTCTTTGTTTTCTACCTCACATCAAAGTGTGAACAAACGATTCGTTAAGTATATAACGTTTTTCAGCCCAGGATTTAACATTATTTAATATTATCTCCATACCTCATGCGGCAGATATATTTCGCCCTCACCTAAGGCCGGATATTTGCGTCGTTTATTTGCTCAAAAATTGCGGCCGATTATGTTATGAGCGTATCAAAGTACGAGGTGGATATCCCCTCATATTTGTACCCATTCTAATGCATGTCTAATGTAGTGTTAAATCATTCTTATCAAAAATATTATTAAGTTCAGGCTACCACCTCATTTTTATATTCTGGCGATTTGGTCTTTACGCGGCATATTACTTGCAACACAAGAGCACGTGCGACAAAAAAATCTACCTAATAAAAAAAGTAAAAGTTTAGTAAATTATAATTGAGTACCAATTTCATCATCGCCAGTAACTATTTAACAAGTATTTAACGGAGGAATACAAAGTTTAATGTTCTGACTTCGAACAGTTTTTGTATTGATTTTATCATTTATTTTTAAACTATTTTTGTCTCTATTTCCAGCATATACTGCATCTAAGAAATCTGAAACTGATAGATGACACCCACGTACAGACACCCAAAGCTGATGATGTGGTCGAGGATATACTATAAGCAAATCGATTTATAATGTTATTAGGAAATGCTTTGGTTTAGGGGTGCAATAACTCGCCGTATTAGCAAGAGGTATTGGATTCTATTTCCGGTCAGGTTTATTTAGGAAATGAACTCGATAGGAGGTCTCGACTTCCCTCAAGTGCTGCAGTAAGCATAACTAATTTCTGACAAACTGTTTCGAGGCAAATGACTTCTACCCATATTTAGGTTCCGTTCTTTTATTATCAAATTAAGTTTTAACTTAAACATATTAAAAAAATTGACTTTAATATTATTTTATGTGTTGATTCTAGCTGATGCCCGCAATTTTGTCTGCGTATATTTTGGTTTATAAAAATCCGACGGAGCTTTTTGATTTTCCAGAATAGGGTATTTTACTCTTTTTTGAAAAGTGTCTTTTGATCCTACGGGATAATATTATACTACTAGAAAATTTACTAAAATTTTATTTAATCGATAAGTACGAAAAAACTTGGGCTACAAGAACGTTAAGATTGATTTAATACGAATCTTATGATCAGCTGTTGGTAGGGACTTTAAGAATTGAAATACGTTTTGAAATACTGTATGTATCATTTCAATTTTCATTTCGTTTGACTAGAAATTTTCTTTACACACACATAAACTTGAGCTCAAGCCGTTATTGAGGAAAAGAAAGAGGAAAAGATATAAGGACTGACAGATGGACGAATATACAAACGGAAAACAAAATGATCTTATATGAGTTTCATTTTTTCAAGAGATCCAAAAACTGTCAAAAAAAAAGCAACTTTATATTATTCGACGATTGTAAAATACACCCTTAAAAATATAAAAGAGCCTAAAAATAGGTATAATAATTTTTTTTTAATAAATCTTGAACTTAGAAAGCTAACCAAAATAGGGGTGAGGGAAACCAATTTGTTGCCTGTCATTTTCCCCATGTAGGTCACGGGGTCGACTGTCGAGTGATACACTTAACATCAGATAGGCGAGGGCTGCTCCCTTCAATTGTCTCTAAATATGCCATAAATCGTTTACTCGATATCGATCTGGGAGTTCCAGATGGTAACATTTTTATGATACTTCACTTTTGTATGTTTGATTCAGAAAGAGGTAAAAAATCCCGAATTCAACTTGGCTGGGCAACTTTCGGGAAGCATTAAGATGTTTTCTCGATTAAATTCCCTCAACATCTAAAGACGAGAGACTACAAATAGAATAGTTATTGCAATTCACGAGCGCACGTGAGCTTTACTTGTGGTTACGTCGTGTACATGCACAATAGGGTGGAGTGAAAAAAAAAATTTTCGAATTTTTTTAGTCCTGTATTATCAATTGTTGACTCATGGCCGAAGATGTATAAATCCTAAATTTCAGACTTCTACGTCAATATCTTCAGGTGGCGCACTTCACTTGAAGTTTCGAAAATTAAATAAAAAAAGGGTTGCAAACATGAGGTAATAAAATATATTATAAACCTGTTTTTTTCATATTTTAATAATAAATATATTAAAGCAGGAAACATTAATGTAATAAAAGTATCATAATAAAGTTTTAAGTGTCACTATCAGGATTTTCTGGATTTTCTTTTTGATGAAAATATTGAGATTTTGTCTCAAAAATTGGTAAGTCTTGCCTACCTTTTATTTTGGCTCTTATGTAACCATCTCTTGCTTTTGACCCACAGACAGATGATGCAGCCTCTGTTACAAGCTTAACACATCGTTCCACTGCCTGAGTGTGGCAAGGAAACTTCTGAAAATACAGCAAATTTTCTCCTGACGAAATCATGTTTGTTATTTCTGTATCACTGTATTTCATCGTCATTGGGGGTTCAGTAATTTTTTCTTTTGACCAATCTATTAAATCAAAATAATGCGATGCTCCGATTTGAAGTTGAGGAATCTTAAACTCCCGTACTTTTTTTCCTTTGGCCTGTTTCCTTGCTTTTATTATTCTTTGAAGCGCTTGTTCCCTTACGTGTGAATCACTGTCTTGTAACATAGCCAGTAACAAATTTTCTGGGTGTATAAAAAATGAATTTCGTTGAATAGTTTTTAAGACGATATTCTTCAAGTCATCTCGTAAGTACAACGACCTTCTAACCATGTTAAAAACATGAATCGGACCATACTTACAGGAAGGCTTAGTCTTGATATCAAACCAGGTTGGTGCGTACACTTTCATAATGAAAATGACCAGTTCCTTGAGGTTAACTGATGGTTTCTCTGTTCCTACATATAAACGAAGAATTCTATTTGCAAAAGTCAACCATCGCGAGTGTGCTAGCTTTCCTGGATCTTTGCTAGCTAAATCAGGTGAGATTGTGCCTCGAGAAACAGCTAAACACATTTGATACAAATATTTTTGATCTGTACTTAATAAATCAGCATTCAGATCTGGCAATTCGGTGTTAATGGCCTCAAAAGCCACTACTTTATGGTCTAGGCACTTTTCAAGCCTTTTTCCAATGCTTCCGGAAAAACTATTAGGACCTGTTGTAGTACCATCAAGATTGGCGAACAGATGACGAAGTGGTAATTCATTTGCATGTAGTAAGCACACAAACCATTGTAAGGGCCTATTCAGATGTTTTTCCAATAAAACAATGACACCATTTTTATAGCCTGTATTCACAGCGGTGCCATCGCATCCAATTGCTACTAGAGATGTACGAAATTCAAAACTTTGATCGAGAAAATCAACTATATGATTTTTAATCGTAACTGCCTGCCCAGAATCAACTGAAAGATGTCCAATGTATTCAGAATCTGGCTCAGATATTAATGAAATATGCTCTTCAATAATAGTCTTCCGATGTGAGGTATTTTCAGACTTAATCATTATTAAAGTTTTGTCTTTACGGCCATCAAAATAAAGCGCGCGTATAGGTTTTTTGCCACCTTCACATTGCAATTCCTGTCGGACTTTTTGACGCTCTCGACGTAATTTACTTCGATCTATCACTTTTGATGAGTTGCCACTACTGATCAGATTTAAATCAAGCATTGCAGCATTGACGATAATTGCTGCAGATCGATCAGAAACCCCAGTCCTATCACAAGCTGTAGCTAGATTCGATAACTTGTCTCTCATTTGTTGCATTCCTTTTCGCTTTTTAAATCTTTGACAAGGACTTTGAATACGTAGCTCATGCTTATCAGTGTCTGATGTTTCAGTAGAGGAACTATTAGCAGAATATTCTACGATTGAAGAAGAAGTAGAAGTGCTTGGAATATTAGCTGTAGTTTTCAGAAATTCTTCGTACTGTCTTTTCCTGAGTTCTTTACGATAGATAGATTTTGTTATCACTTGATCCACAGATCCAATGTACATTTTACGATCTCCTCGTTGGTCTTTTAAAAAGTCTTCTTCTTCAATAGGTATTTTAACCACACATTTACATATTTCTCTTCTAGTACATTTACATAAAGCAATATCGAATAACTTCAAAGAATCTTTGTAAAACTCTTGCTTTTTCGTTTGACTGCGTAATTTCTTTATGTTTTTGTACTTATTATAATATGATATCAACCTGGCAAGAACTTGTTGATGACTGATGGTAGGAATCGATGATTTACTAGATGATGCCCGCGACTTCGTCCGCGTGAATTTAGTTTTTAAAATCCCGCGGGAACTCTTTGATTTTCCGGGATAAAAAGTAGCCTATGTTTTAATCCAAGGTATAATCTATCTCCATTTTAAATTTCAGCCAAATCGGTCCAGTAGTTTTTGCGTGAAAGAGTAACAAACATACACACACACACACACACACACACACACACACACACACACATACAAACTTTCGGCTTTATAATATTAGTGTGATGTGATGTGATGTGATTCCACAATTTCTCGATGTCAGTAGAAACTAATTCGCATATCTCCTGTATTGAAGGGTCTTTTCCATTATTCAACACAATCAAATCATTTCTTATCCATAAATAATATCTAATAACATCACAATAGGTCGGCAACATATTATCACTTAGTTTATTTGGTTCACCAAATATAGGGCAACGCAAATCTCTCCGAGTTTTAGGCATATTAATAGTTTTAGTTTGCCACAAAAACACTTATTATCGGGTTGATTTTATGAAATTAGCTCAAAGTTTATGCCTTAATGCAACAAATTTAGATTGAATTTACGGTAAGTAATAATTTTAAAGGCAAGACAGGACTTTATAGAAAGCGATAATAACATTATATGGTCAAAACTGTATTAATATCACTTCTGTATTGAGGAGGAAAGTAAATAGTATAAATTGATATTTTTTTTAAATCTACCCTACGTGCGCCACCTGAAGATAAAGTCTCAGGTCCTTGATTTTTTACATGGATGATATGCTAATATAGGATCAACAATTGACGACACAGGAGAAAGGAAATTCGAAAAAAAATTTTTTTTTGCCGTTTTCGCTCCACCCTAATGCACAATGCCCATTGCGTAAGTGTGCGTGCCTCTCAGGAGCTTAGGTGGGTGCGGTCAGGTGCGAGCAAGCTCTCGCTCACACTTATACAGATACGACACTCACACAATCATGAGCTACGCGCCCTCGTGAATTGCGTAGGTACACTTTTAGGGGATTGGCAGGCTGAGTTGACTCTTTGCTTCGCGTTCGTCTACCTGAATAATAAATAATGAGATTTCATTTTGTCTTGGTAACTAGTTAAAAAAAAAAAAAACATCTTCGTTGCCTAGAGTTACTCTAACTAAAGTGCTTGTTGCCACTTTTATACTCTACTAATCTTTTACAGAACTTGAGCTAAGATTAAGTGCACACCTTTCGAGCCTTTTGCCGAGAATAGTTTGCAGTGTATCTAAACATAGGCTCCCTTAATGGCACAGTAATATTTATTTATTTGGCACTCTAGAATACTTAACCTTTTTTCTTGCTTCTATAATATAAATCTTTTCTAGCATAGTTTTGTTAACCATTGTAAAATTTTTTGAAAAGAGCAACTGCTGAGTTTCTTGCCGGCTCTTCTTAGCAGAATCTGCATTCCGAACCGGTGGTAGATTTATGACGTGTCATAAGAGCTACAAGTTGGCCTACATGAAATAAATAAATTTTGATTTGATTTGATCTAAAATATCGCATGCACTACACTACACTAATGCCTTCTCTTATATTTTTTTAATACTTCAATAATATATTCACGTATGAAATCAAAAGTAAAAGCTAGTATAGGTAGTAATAACCGTTTTTAGGCTTTCCCGTAATAAGATAATAATGAACCAAAAGTCTGGGTCCTGATAAGTGGCGGTTTTCACGGCGCCTCCAAGTGGCCTCATCGAGTAGGAATTAGGTTATCCGATTCCTCAGCACTCATTTTGGCTACCCACTTACTTTATGTATTGACTGTCCGATTGGTTTAGTGATTAATTTATTTGGCTTCAGATCCTGAGGTCGAATCCTGAGTCAGCTTAAAAGATATTTTCCGCCAATGATTTCTCAGTAGCAGTACAGACCGAGAAGAAAGAAAGAATTGCAAAATACAGACACATGAATAAAAGAAAAATAATTTGGAATTGGCTTTTGCACCCATATGTCGCATTAACAAAAAGGTACCGGTTCAGCATTATTGCTGCAGGTTCTATGAGAAAAACCAGCAGGGTTAGCATGGGGAGGAGATAAAAGTTTTATCCCCCGATTTTATCCACTGACAAGGGATAGAATTATCTTCTCCCTATGCTGAAGCATGGCGACAGGGGAAAGGAAAAGTACATTCCTACAAGAATATCCACTGTGAATATTATTTCACCCGTTTTGCTCATGCTCGACAGGTGGATAAAACTGAGCGAGGGGATAAACATTTATCCTTTCTCCGGGATAAAATTTCTCCGTCCCATGCTAGCTATGCTGAGCAACTCGCAGCTAGGTGTTTTACACACACACACACCACACACACACATACAAACCCTCGCCTTTATTATATTAGTGTGATTTTAATTTATAGGTCAAAATTCTATTCAAGTAAGCGTTCTCCAAACAATGAAGATGAACGTGAAAGAACATTTGACGAATGAGATACATAAACAATCATCACGCCCCACTAAACGGAAATTAATCATTTCAAAATGTTTACATTCAATCGTTCTTTTTACGTCGTTAGAGTGGTGTTTTTAGACCATTCTTTTATTAGCATTCCGATTCAGGTAAACAGAAAACCACTTTGTTCACGTTTGTTTCGTCTTTTTTTTTAGATTTCCGCTTTGTTTACAATGAATAAATAAATAAGTTATTTCAAAGAATAACAATCTTATGTTGCAATAATTTGCTTGACCAATAAAGTTGGCTACTGGAATAAACGTTAAGAAAAAGTTTGAAAACCCGCCTACGGAAAGTGGTATATAATTTAATTATAATAAGCATATAATATTGATTTTGTCCCTATAAAATGTAGCCTACCACCTACGTTAACATACACAAACATGCTTTGACTGCTGAATTCATAATCCTTCGTTTCGTCGTATAGTCTGATTTTTAATTCGGTGGAATTCTGACAGATGTCATTTTATAAATAGAGCGAGTTATTTGTATGAAAAACAGTATTACCACCTGTAGTTCGATTTTACCCCAAACTATCTGTCAAGCATTTGTCATATATCTATGTGCGGCCATTGATTTTTATTTGTATAAGTTTCAATTTATTATCTTTTTTGTGGGATTTTTTAAATCTCTGGTAACATTAAGATACGTCAGATTTCCACGGAATTAAAAATCAGACTATAGTAGGGTAGTAAATTAAAACACCTACGCAAAGTGATTCCATTCATTCACGAGTTCACTTCAATTTCGCGTAGACAAATGATCCGTGTACAGCAAACGTTGATAAAGCATCCGGGGTCCGCCACTGTGAGCTACAATTCGTTTTTCATTCGGAACACCGATCTATCTTTTTCATCTTGGACATTCACTCCTAATACATCTCTTTTGTCCGTACGACAATGTGGTTTCCCTTTTCAAAAATAAAAGAATTTTCAATATTCGACCAACCCAACTGTTCAGTTGACGAAGTCACTGATAGAATTAAAAAAAAAAAATCAAAATTCAAAATTATTTATTTCATTTAGGCCAACTTGTAGCTCTTATGACACGTTATGAATCTACTACCGGTTCGGATATCGGAATGATATAGAACGTAAAGGGTTGACTCCCAAGAAATTAATTAGGTTATTAATCGGTACAGCATTTTTGTACCATTGTTTGGCACTCACAAAAGAACTGTCAGCAACAAAGACCGAGAACACTTGGACTACAGCGGAATGACATTTTAAAATAACCTTTGAACTCGGAACCCAAAAAAGGTTAAAGTGGTAATCACACTAATATTATAAAGCCGAAAGTTTGTATGTGTGTGTGTGTATGTTTGTTACTCCTGCACGCCACAACGAATTAACGGATTTGGCTGAAATTTGGAATGGAGATAGCTCATACCCAGGATTAAAACATAGGCTACATTTTATCCCGGAAAATTACAGAGTTCCCATGGGAATTGAAAAACCTTGATCCACGCGGACGAAGTCGCGAGCATCGTCTAGTAGATACATAACTACTGATATGGGAGCGACTAAGTACAGTACTTACAAAGGGCAACATTAGGCAAAGCATGTAATACTTGTCTCCTACTGAAACTTCAAACTGAAGTGGAAATAGGCGGGGCACACAGTTCTAAGAGGTCGATGGGATCCCAAGCAGCTTGAGTGGCCACCTCGCATCGGGAACAGCAGTGTTGGCAGACCACCCACTAGGTGGATCGCCCACAGGGAGCAGCTGGATTCAGATGACGCACGACCGAGACCTGTAGGAGTCTATCAGACGGATGGACCTCTATCTAGACGTCTATCAGTTGATAAAGAATACAAGTCTTCAGAGAGTTAGCTAAGCCTCAATAGTCCAACGGTTAAAGGTGCGGACTGAAAACTGAAAGGTCGCAGGTTCGAGCCCCACCCGTTGCACTATTGTCGTACCCACTCCTAGCACGTTTTCGCTTATTTGGAGGGCATAAAAGAATATAAGTCAACTTCAGCTTGGCTAATATTCTTAAAAAAAGTTATTAGCTCTACCCACATTCACTACTTATCGAGTTAACAATCCAACACCTCTCTAAGGATACTTGAGATAACTCGACCACGAAGTTTGTCTGTCGCTGTAAGTAGGTACATCATTAGAGTTGTTATTATATTTCCGTGGTTGTTACAAAGTTTACTACACATGTTCAAGTTTAGAAAATTTTTGTCCCTTTTCACCCTCGTTCTTTAACTTTTACAGGCTACCTAAGCTAAGTTAGATGACACTGTGTCAATTTTTATAAGCCTCAAGCCTCAATAGCCCGACGGTTAAAGGTGTGAACTGAAAACTGAAAGGTCACAGTTTCGAACCCCACCCGTTGCACTATTGTCGTACCCACTCCAAAAACAAGCTTTCCGCTTATTTGGAGGGGATAGGAGGATATTAGGCAACTTCAGTTTCTTTTGACGACCTCTGGCGCGTATTGTGTATGTATTACCTCTCTAATATTAGAATTAATAATAATCTTATAACCTAGCATTGTAAATAAAGAAATTAATTAATAAATTGTTTTATTGTTGTTTATTTATAAACTAACAGGTGAGATCAAAGTCAGAGACAAAAAATAAGATTTAAGCAGTAAGTCCGAACATAGAGACAAATCTTTTTAACTTTTCTTTATACCATTACTTCTATTCTTTATACAAACAGAATTTATTGCGTTTTCCAAGCTTCAGCAAAATAATATTGAACAGTGCTCTCTTGGTAGTCATTTAGCAAAAGCAATCAGCGCCTGTCACCACCTGTTTTTGTCGCACAAACTAATCGACGTTCGCTTTATTAAAGTGTGAAGTCTACCAGATGCTGAATCAAACTATACATAATATATCTAGGTATTGAACAATGAACAACTGAGGCAGTTAGTATAGTAACAAGAGTGAAAAAATTACCCATGTTCCTACTGGTATAGTTTTTTTTTTTATATCCGAAATAGGCTTGCGCTTGACGACGATTAATACTGGATAGCACTGATGAGGTTTAGGTTGGAGCGCGCTTGCCTAGAAAATGCCTATTCACTTTTGCCTTGAAGGTACTCAAATTATAAGTGGCAGGAAACACGGATGCTGGAAGAGCGTGAACCACAGTGTGTTAGCGGTTCTTATCAGAAACGTTGAATTGAAGCGTTTCGTTCGAGTAGGTTGAATTTCTACCACATAAGGATGCCAAAGCTCACGACTTCTCGCAGTTCTTTGGTGAAAAGGTGAAGGAGGAACTAGGTTGTGAAGTTCCTGAGCGCACTCTCCAAAGTATATCCGATAGAAGACCGATCTTGTCTAGTTCTTGTAATTCACCCTTCTCAACATTCTCTTGAGAAGGGTTCAATCCTTAATATTAATTTATTTTTTTTGATCAATCATAATATCTGAAGCATAAACCCAGTTTCAAGATTCCTCAAAATCAAAATCAGTGTAACTGGCCTCTTAAAGCATTATTAAGTACTGGCTGATACCCGCGACTTCGTTCGCATGGCTGAAACTCTGTAATTTTCCGGGATAAAAAGTAGCCTGTGTCCTATTCCAGACGATAATCTATCTCTGTGCTAAATTTCAACCAAATCGGTTCAATCGTTGCGACGTGATTGAGTAACAAACATACAAACTTTCGCATTTATAATATTATATTAAAATTAAAATAGGATATTAGGATAATTTCAATATTGCTTTGACATCTTGAAACAATATTGAAATAATGGTTGGTCCCAGTTCCGTACCGTGTATTGTCAGTGAAAATTATTATTGTTTCATACATTTCTTGTGCTCATGACACCATTATAACTTGTCAGTGTCAGTGACGTTGTCATCACTAACACTTCGATAATTTCAGTATTCCGCCGTTAATTTCACAGCCGTTATTAGTAGGCACCCGTTATTGTCCTAAGCCTAGCACTGAAATTCGGATACACACAAGTAATTAGTAATATGCCAACGTACTCAAAGTAAAGTAGAATGTGATTTGAATACAGAATTCAGAGATTCAATGTCTCACTTGTACGCTTGAAAGATCTTATATAATGATATTTAGTTGCCTAAAAGTATGCCTGTGATATTTAGTTAACAAGAAAATTTTCTAAAATAGAATAAAAAACCCATCTGCTTTTTAGAATATCAGGTGATAACTTGATACCCCACTTAATAAGTTCGTCAACTTTCATTTTTTATTTTTCACAATATGCCGTTTGGTGGTCGTCATATTGAATTTTGATTACTGTCATACCTTTAGTGTTAGTTACACTCTTAATATTTACACGAATCGATTGACGTAAGAATCATCAAAATCGACCTACGCCTTGGTATCCAGAGCGCCACAAACATACATACATATATATACATAGACTGATAAAAAGGGCTGATTTCATCAACATAAAATAAGTTATATCCGAGCGTAAAGATATTCGGCCCTCATGTTGTGCCAATTCCACAATAGCTGAGGAAGTTTAATAGCCTCAGTTTAATAAGTGTTTTTTGACAGTTCTTGTATTAAGAATCTGCTAAAATTCTTCAGTTAAACATTGCTCGGCGATAATATACTTGCATACAAAAATATCTTACCTACATAAAATAATTCATCAATTCATTAAATATCTTGGGTAGGTACTATGCCGCGCTGCGGTGTATCGATGAGTTGTTCTCTTTTGTATTCATTAAATAAATAATTGTATGTCTGCTTATTATTCATATCACTAATTATCTTTAATTAACACATCAAAGATGAACCTGCGATGGATAACACTGTTATTGAATACATATTAGATCAATTAACTAACTCAACCACCAATCAATAGGGCAACCAGTATTAACGAACTCGTCTACATACTCGCTTGTATTGTACCTAATAATAGGGGATTTAATAACAGTCTGAGCGATTTCGTCGAATAAAGCAGCTGTAAACATGTGGCTTATTATGTAGGAATTCGTTTGTTATGTAGCGAAGGAGTTTGTAGAAAAACTATCGCGCTCTCTCTTTCTTTTCTTTTCCTTGGTGAATGGCTTCTCTCTCTCTCTCTCTCTCTCTCGCTGCGTCGTGTTCCCCATTATTGAGAGTCGTGAACCCTTCCACCAAGGACTATTTTGTAGATGATGTCGCGCCATGTGCCACGGTTTTTTGCGACATGCAATATTCGTGGAAATCTTACTATCTAGAGTGGTGCGGAGAGATTTATCGAGAAAATTATTTAGTCTCGGCAACTCCACAATATTTTGAAATTTATTTTTAAAATACTTATTTGAAATTTATCTGAAAACATTATGATTAAATTAAATTAAATTGCCTACAATAATATTACAACAAAAATAGTAGGTACAAGACAAAAGATTTGCCTACAAATTAAATTAAAATACGCTGGGTGTTCACGCCGTTCACACAAATACACATTAATATATATTTCCATGAGTCCTGTCTTATCCTTCCTTATTTAAATTTGTTATATGGTGTTATGGTGTGTGAACCAGTGCTGTCGAAGGCGAGAGGAGACTGCAGGTGAGTCCTGAGTTTCCCACCCACGCCACCACCACTTTTCCCACTTCACCAATTTTCCCACCACGCAGTGGTGTGAAAATTGGTGAATTTTCACACCACTGGGTATTAAATATAATATTTATGAAAGCTTTGTACCTACTACTGTTACTATTATTAATGTGTGCTGTATGACAAGTATATTATGATTATAAAATTACTGAATTATTGTATTGTTACTGAATTATGGTATTGTATTGTTGATTGTGTCTATGGGGTTTTTCTTTCTTGTTCAATTTTTCTTTGTATAAATTGTTATTTACTGTTTATTGTTTAACGGTGACTTTTAAAATTGTTGACTTTTAATATTACATTTTATATTCAAACACACCAGAACCAGGCTTGGTAGAATGTATCCTTATACATTCGATTTTTTGTATTTCATTGTATTGTACCTGCATTTTGGTGAATAAAATATATAAAAATAAAAATAAGTCAAATTAAAAAAACAAAAAACCAATCTTGCTATTTTGTATAAAATTTACAGTACAATTTTCTTATTCATGAATATTTCTTATTTATTATTATGAATTATTATCTTCTAATGCTTTCTTGTACCTACCAGCAATCATTTCATCAAATAACAGCCGATCACTAATTGGATACCTTGTTATGTTGTTATTCATAGAAAATCTAACAGACTCATGAAGGTTTTCGGGTATCCAATAAATCATTTGCAAGTAAGAAAGGGTTCTAGATAATAAATAACCCAAAAAGTTGAACTAAATAGCGAAATAGAAAAGAAATAGAATCTGGCAATAATTGACTAGTTTCATAAGATGTTACGCTTAGGTATATGTTGTATTATTTTCACAGATTTATATAAAATCTAACTGAATTCATCCGCGGAAAAAAATTTAAAAATCACTTACGTGTGTAATCTTTCATTCGTTAAAAAGTATCATATTCCCATTATGTACTTATCTGTTTAATTAATTACCTACCACGATCTTGCGCTAGGCGCTTTGCTTCCTCGTTCCTAATGCGCACCGCAAAAATTTGGAATGCCCTTCCGGCTTCCGTTTTTCCAACTAACTATGTGGGTGTCAAAATCAAGAGTGAATAGGCATCTTCTAGGCAAGCGCGCACCATTTTAGGCTGCATCTTCACTTACCATATAAGATCGCAGTCAAGCGCTGTCTATATAATATTAAAAAAAAATCTGTGCCAAACTTCATCAAGATCGATTT
This sequence comes from Hipparchia sbordonii, assembly GCA_038048805.1. NCBI lineage: Eukaryota > Metazoa > Arthropoda > Insecta > Lepidoptera > Nymphalidae > Hipparchia > Hipparchia sbordonii. The sequence goes on from CM076113.1 coordinate 6,583,602, forward strand.
AGCGGTTTACCCTTGACCCCTGAAAAGGGAGCTCTAACTTTCGCATTTATAAAGCTAAATAAGTATAGATGAACTCGAGTACCTACCTACTTAACTTATTTAAAAAAGCCCTCTCCAGTAGCCTTGGCATGAATGTCATGTCTTTGTTGTTTGATGAAAAAATTAGAGAGCACAGTAAAAACATTATTTTATACAAATAAAAGCTTTTACTAAGCGATTTTTAAAACTCAAATTCTAACAGACCTAAAGTTTTTTAATGTCAAAGCTTCACAGAAATGAAGTGGCCGCAACAGCTGATATTCATTTTATTAACTTGGTTTAATAGGAGCATTAACTCTAAATTAATATTTACTAAGTTATATGTATATTACAGAGTCTAGACCATCACCTAGAAGCATAGGAGTAAAATATAGGTAAATACCTATAAAAACAGGTAAATACCTATGTATATTTTACTCCTATGCTTCTATTTGATGGTAGTCTCAGAATCAATGTAGAGCAAATACTCTACATTGTTGTTATAAAATACTACGAGTACGTTCCACGTTAATTAATTTAGTTGGGATTGTCGATATTTCGATCCAATTGCATGGACCGTGGTCACGACGAGACTGCGGTGTTGCGAGCCGTCAAGTTGAAGCTGTCATGGATAGAATCTATCTACCCGCCTTCTTGATTCTTCATTTTAAACACTAGCTAGTATGTGGAATCCAGTCGTAGAATTATGCAAACCAGAGAAGCGTCGTACAGCACCTTTAAAAAGTGACGTTGTGAGTGTTTTTTGCCGAACTTGAAATGACGTTCCTCCGAAAAGATCAAGAAGGCGGGTAGATAGATTCTATCCATGACAGCCTCAACTTGACGTCTCGCAACACCGCAGTCTCGTCGTGACCACGGTCCATGCAATTGGATCGAAATATCGACAATCCCAACTAAAATAATTACCGTGGTACGTACTCGTAGTATTTTATAACAATTATGTCAGTAAACCACGAATCAAGTCTAAAATCTTTACTCTACATTGATTCTGAGACTAATAGATAATAGCTACTTATAATAATAATGTATCGTATTGCGAAGTGAAGGTTGTTGTTTGAACGTTACTTTCCAAACATAATAAAGACTAGCTTTGCCCCGCAGTTTCGCTCACGTTAAGTTTGATTTTTCAAACCACCATTTTACTCCTTTGAGGTTTGTATTTTAAAATTTCTTTGCAGATCCCTACGTCATAATAGCTATCTGTATGCCAAAGAACATTGTAACAGTGGGTGTTTGCCTAAGTATGTAGAAATCAATGGGTGACAATGATAGGTTTAATTTTGTAATTGTTATATTCTATAGCTTCCAGAGATGAAGGTTTCAGGAGTCTAAAGCTTCGGAAAACTGAAAAAAATAAAGAAAACTTTTCACCAAATAACTCTGCCGTGCGTTAGAACCTTTCCTTAGATTTCCACTTTTCAATAAATTTTTGAGTGAATTTTAAAACTTAATATATATTTATATTATTATGGTGTAAGTATCACTTGTATTAACACAATAAAAATATTACATTTAAGTATTTAGAATTTAATAAAAATAATGCCGCAAGTTATTAATTTGATGGCTCATTAGGCTACCATTAGTAGTTTAATGTTTTAGGGACAACAGTCAGATACATTATTTAAGGCGCACTAATAAATCATCTGGCAGCTTAGGCCTTCTGTCGTAATAAATTACCCAGCACGATGTCGGTTTTAGTCGCGAAAAATATAAGAAATTAATAGACAAAGTTGTACACGTTTCTTTATTCTAATAGCTTTTTGTTGTATTTCAGACGTAAAAATATTTTGATTTATGAAAAATGTGTAATAAAAATTTATCTAAAAAGTGTTTTTTAAGCCTCAGTTGTGTTCACTCTACTATGGTAGACTATTGCAAACAAATAAGGACTGATTTCACCAACCTAAAATAAGTCTTATCAGAGCGTAAAGATATTTTTACAGGTTTTGTATGATGCTAATGTTATAGAATAGAACTACGATCAATTAATTAAATATTGTATAAGCCAGGCAATACACGTCAGGTTTTTTCATCCGATTGTCTGATCCGGTAGCCTGATCAGGCAACCGGAAGGCGTTGAAGCCATTACTTTGTATGAACAGTCAATACACGTCCGATCCGGTGGCCGGATCGGACGTCCGAGTCGGAAACGGGCGCGAGGCGTTTCCGATTTTACTGTCGGTCCGATTGTCTGAAGGCGCGGTCTACATACTTCTAGTATGAGACAAAATAGACATCCGGTTACTCCTTCCGATTTTGCCAGTCAGGGTTCCCAACTTAGGGCTTTTAGCCCCAAATTTAGGGCAGAATTTTGCTTATTGGGATTTTTTTAGGGCCGTAAAATCGTTTTATAGCTAAAGCGTTTTGAAAATATTGGGCGAAAATTATGAAAAAAAATAATAAAATAAAATAATTCATAATAATAAAATTATTATTATTATGAATTATTTTGGATGTTTTAAATAGAAATGACTCTCAGTAAGTCTTGTCAAATTGATTGGATGAATCCAAAATAGCGTTTTAGCGTTCAAAGTAGACGTTTTTTCTTCTTTCTCTTTCCTCTCTTTAAAATTTCTGTGGTGGTGTCGTATGGTGCAGGTTGTTACGTTCCCTCAAATATGGTTGAGCGAAGCAATGGCTGAATCCTGCATCATGCTCGTGAACGGGTGCCACCAACAGGAATGGGTCTGCTTTTGCCTGCCTGTCTTAACATGCATTGGATTGTTTTGCATTTTTGAAACTTTATTGTGGAAACACTGTATACATAGCATAGTTTTGTTACCTATTGTAAAAAAAAATTTTTTTGAAAAGAGCGACCGCCGAGTTTATTGCTAGCTCTACTTGGCAGGAACGACATTCTGAACCAGTGGTAGAATCATTGACGATTCAAAAGTACTTGTAAAAGTTTATTTGAATAAAAAATATTTCTATTTCTATTAACTCGTCATCCATCTTCTTTTCTTCTGCTTTGCTCCAAACGCAAGCACTCGGAATGATAGCTCGGGAACGACTGAGTTCAGAAAAAGCCTGACGGAAAAATCGGATGTGTATCGAGTAAATACGATCCGGTAGCCTGATCAGGCAATCGGAAACAAAATCGGACGTCTATTGCCAGGCTTAGCCTGGCAATAGACGTCCGATCCGTCCGACGTGACGAGTTAATAGAAATAGAAATATTTTTTATTCAAATAAACTTTTACAAGTACTTTTGAATCGTCAATGAATCTACCACTGGTTCTGAATGCCGTTCCTGCCGAGAAGAGCCAGCAATAAACTCGGCGGTCGCTCTTTTCAAAAAATTTTTTTTTATAATAGGTAACAAAACTATGCTATGTATACAGTGTTTCCACAATAAAGTTTCAAAAATGCAAAACAATCCAATGCATGTTAGACAGGCAGGCAAAAGCAGACCCATTCCCGTTGGTGGCACCCGTTCACGAGCATGACGCAGGATCCAGCTATTGCTTCGCTCAACCATATTTGAGGGAACGTAACAACCCGCACCACACGACACCACCACAGAAATTTTAATGAGAGGAAAGAGAAAGAAGAAAGAACGTCGCTATTGGATTCATCCAATCAATTTGACAAGACTTACTGAGAGTCATTTCTATTTAAAACATCCAAAATAATTCTTAATCTATCTATCTATATATATAAAAATGAATCCCTTTTTCATTGGTCATCGCATCACGCGTGAACGGCTGGACCGATTTCGCTAATTCTTTTTTTATTGTGTTTGTTATTGTTAGGAGAAGGTTCTTATGAAAGAAAAAATTAAGAAAATTGCGCGGAAAATTAGAAAATTTAAGAAATGTTAACCACCATATTAAATTATTTGTAATGTAACCGCTTTTACAATTCAAACTTTTTTGATGTAACCTTATGGCGTTTGACATAACATTGAAAGAATGCGTGCTGCCAATTTCGTCAAAGAGGATGTAAAAAAACTTAAGACAGGACAACGTCTGTCGGGTCCGCTAGTACTTAATAATAATTTTATTATTATGAATTATTTTATTTTATTATTTTTTCTAATAATTTTCGCCCATTATTCGAACCACAACGATGCGTCCACACAGTGTCAGCGCTAGATTTTTTGGGCCCTAAAAAATCCCAATAAGCAAAATTCCGCCCTAAATTTGGGGCTAAAAGCCCTAAGTTGGGAACCCTGACTGGCAAAATCGGAAGGAGTAACCGGATGTCTATTTTGTCTCATACTAGAAGTATGTAGACCGCGCCTTCAGACAATCGGACCGACAGTAAAATCGGAAACGCCTCGCGCCCGTTTCCGACTCGGACGTCCGATCCGGCCACCGGATCGGACGTGTATTGACTGTTCATACAAAGTAATGGCTTCAACGCCTTCCGGTAGCCTGATCAGGCTACCGGATCAGACAATCGGATGAAAAAACCTGACGTGTATTGCCTGGCTAATTCTTGCGATTCACGAGGGCGCGTGGCTCATGGTTGTGCGTGTTTCGTAGCTATATAAGTGGGAGCAAGAGCTTGCTCGCACCTAACCTCTCCTGACAGGCACACACACTTACACAATGTGTATGTACACGACGGCGACTTATCCACAAGTAAAGCTCACGTACCCTCGTGAATTGCAAGAACTATATTTCTTATAGAATAGCATAAAGTAGAAGAATAGCATAAAGTAGTAGTAGTAGAATAGCATAAATTCATATCGTGTCGGAGCGCTATAAGTAGATCAAAGCTTCGGCAGCGTTTATAGTGAAAATCTGTAAACTGTCTTTTAAAAGAAGTAAGAAACTCCGAGTGCTTTCCATACAAACGAAGTATGTAATAAGCACGTATTAAGTTAACCAATCAAACGCAATGGAATTTTGTGTAAACACGCTCTAGAAAGTAACATCTGTTTCAATTTTGCACTCAAACAATTACTTACAAACAACTTTCGAATTTGCGGAAATCTCGATTGTGTCATTAAAAAGACAGGGGACAGTTTGGGTCGCATTGATTTAATTTAAGGTGGATTGGTGTAGAACCTATTTGTTCGCTCTTGGCCTCAAATTCAGATCATTGGACGGAATAGTTGAACGTATCTACTTTATTTACACTAGTGTCTGTATTGTTACTTTGTATTGTCTTCCCTAGACAATGTAACAGAAAAGCGAATCACGTATTATGCATACAGACATAATAAAGGAAGGAGTTTGAATATGTACCTACCTAATATTCTATGTTGGATACCTACCCAGTAAGAAAGTATTACACGTTATTATTTATTAAGCCTTTGGATATAATGAGCTCATTCATTTTATCCTCTTAACTTATCGCGGGCTTACTAAATATATAGGGCACCGGTTTCTTCACGAATGAGAAGGATATTGGCTTGGTATAGTCAAACACGCTGGCCAAGTGGGGTTTCGTTTGGCAGACTTATGTAATACCTTTTGAGAATATTATAGAGAAGTCGCAAGCATGTAGATTTCTTCACGGTAGTCCATTCCACTAAACAAGCTCCTTGACCTTCATTAGCTAAATCATTTCTAGGGTCGTCTTACCCGCCAGATTCTTCTCAGTACCTTCATATCTCCTGTTGTGGTTGATTGCGCATGTTAGAGAAAAAATATTTAAAATGCCAATATTGTGAACTTAGAAGTAAGAAAACATATTATAAGACATCGATTTTCGTCACCAGAAAAAACCATAATTTATACTTATAAAATAAAAAATGATGTTCTACGAAAAACTTGTTTTAATAAATAAAAATATATATATGATGCATAGTAGCCCGCGACCAATGATATAAAAGTTGTTTGTTCCATACGAGTTCAATTCGTGAAATTTACAATAGTCACTGATTTCCTGCACCGTTTTGTAACTCCAAGTATATTTCATTATCATCATCATCATCATTATAGCCTGCGGACGTCCACAGATGAACATAGGCCTTTCCCAAACAGCGCCACCACACCGTCCTCAGCTCTTCTCATCCAGCCACTTCCCGCCACTCTCTTTATGTCGGTCCATCTTGCTGGAGGGTGAAGTATATTTACCTATAAGAATTTAATAGCTAAGTTGTCTTTCATACCTAAAGCTATCATATGAATAAAATACTACGTCAAATACAACGTAATACATTTCTTAAATACCGTATGATGACTTCTCCAACGGTTTGGTACGTATTAGATTTAGAAACGTAATCAAAATTTAGATGAAAAACCATCCAGATTTGATATTCGCATCAGAAGGCCGTATTCGGATAAGCTAAAAATCTTTTCGTGTTATTAATATCGAATGTTTCCTGTGATCATTCAAGAGAATAAAGAGGCAAATAGAATACCTATATTTGTTTCTTATATTTTTTCATAGATCAAATCAAGCTACATATTACTATTTTGAATGTCAATACTCATTGTGTATGAAAGTTAGGTACCTACTTACCTACTTACCTACTCCACTTTCCCTACTTTTTCAAAACCTTAAAATTACGTTATTTTTTTTTTTTAAGTTTTTCACCGACTCAAAATTAGTTACATACATTAGTTTAGGAGCTCAACTAAGCTAACTAACTTTTAACATACTTTTAGCTTTTAACTTACTTTTAACTTTTAACTTACTTTTAACTTTTAACTTACTTTTAACTTTTTAGTCTAATAACTATTAGACTAAAAAGGTTTATTTTATTTTAACCTTTTTAGATGCTTTTATTGGTGGTTCAATTCTGTTAAAAAGTTGTTATTTTTTTTTTAATTTCAGTGGCTAATATTACTTAATAAATAAAGAATCATAGAAAACGGATAACCCAGTACAAAGCTACGCGATACATGATAGACTCGATTAACAGTAAACCGTGTTCGAATATCTTTAGAGGTGCAATTTATTGAAGAAAAAAAAAATGGGAGTAATTTTAAGATAGGCTCTCTGCATTAAAAAAAATTTAAAATCGGACTCTTCTGTGAAAAGTTATGCGTAGTCCAAGCGGAGTCATACATAAAAAAAATATACGCGACGAATTAAGAATCTCCTCCTTTTTTCATCGGTTCATAAAATAGGTTTAAGTATTTTTGTATTACTACCACTAAATGTGATATGATTCGCTAGATTGTTGAAATAAAATATTTTTGGTTATTTTTTTTATTAAATAAATACCTACGTACTTATTTCTTCAAAACAATGAGGGCTTCCAAAATTATAAAACCGGTCGGTATAATTTTACGTGAAGAATAGAATCATGAAGTAGCAAACTAGCTTTTACCTATTCGTTTCTTATAGAAAGTATACCTGTTTAAATAATAATTGGCTTGCTGTAGTTTTCTTACTCAATAAAGCTCACAGAATTTCCCAGAAGATCTGTATAATATTACGTTCTCTCTTCAAACAAAGCTCCTTATTAAAGTGATATACATACCTAGCACAATTTATATTATTATACTTTATGTTACTCTATTATAGCGAGAATTTGAAAAGAATTGCGTTCAAGGGTCTTACTAAATTATTACACTCGTAACTTGAAACTCTTGAAACAATAATATTATAAGAAGCTGTGAGAACTTATTAATTTTTTGTATTACAAGCAATCTTATAAATATACGAGCATAACAGTTATATATATATTATCTTCTCTGCTGAAAATACTCATATAGGATGGTTAATTGCTTATAGAAAATATTCACTGCTTTTCTATAAAATTAAGTATAAGTACATTATTTACCTATTATATTATTGTGTAATTTTGTAAATTATGCACGTATTTATAATATACTTAAGTTTGGTACTAATTAATCAGGTCTGTCCTTTCTTATTGATTAAGAGCAAATCGCTATAGGAACTAAGCCACCAACTTTCAGCTTATAAGAAAATAATCTGAAACGATGCAGCATAGATATAAAATGCAGAATATTGCAGCATATCCTACGTAGAAATACAAGAAATAGAATATATATAGAAAATCAAAGTATACATGTAGGAAAGAAAACAGAAGTCTATAGAATTAGAATAGAAATTGGGTATTTCAAAGTTCTTTCTTTCCTTTTCTTTTAATTTTTAAGAAAAACAGATTTTTCTCTTAACTTACAAAACAGGTTCTCCGACTAATCTCTGTAAGAAAGCAATAAGCCTGTTGGTATAAATATAAAAGTGTAAAATTAGAAAAATGAGGGTCTATCGTCGAACTTGGTCAGAGGAGTAGGCACAGAAAGGACAAGGAAGCATAGGTCAAAGAAAACTTCTGCAGTGCTCTTTGAGCATTTATAACTAATGCTCTAAGGCAGTACTACAGTCCTTTGATTTTATTTAGCACCGCCTGACTTCAAACATACCGACGTGTACAAACTAAAATTATTTTATCGTTTATAGTGGCATTTGAAGTCGGTTTTGTAAAAAGAATTTTTATTTATTTTTATCAATTTTGTCCTTTGCTCGCTCTCAAGAGGTACCGCCATCTATAATGCACTTTGATCGAGCGGATGTCTTCGTGTAAAGTCGATACGATAACTAAGTTGTTACTGGGATATTGCATCCGGTTCATCCGGTCATGTTCCGGTTTACAAGGGTTGAAAAATTATTAGGAAGATCAATTTTATTTTTTTAATAAAGAATAACGGCCAAGCTGAACTTGAATGGTGTTTTCCTCTCCCTTCCAAATAAGTGAAAACTGAAAACTTGTGTAGGAGTGAGTACGATAAATAGTACAACGGGTGGGGATCGAACCTGCGACCTTTAAGTTTTCAGTCCGCACCTGTAGCCACTGGGCTATTGAGGCTTAAATTAATCGAGTTTTATGAAATATCAGCTGCTGTAGACATATCAATGAACATAACATTATGAACTAACTAATGTTCACGCCTTCCCCGGCTTAGTCTTTTGAAAATCCTTTCATTTTTAAAAGTTACTCTGTTCTTCCTCAGAATGTAAATTTTCTTGTAAAACTCTGTTGAAGTCATACTTTCAGTTATAGACATGCTTTCTTCAGCTTACTTTCGCATTTATAAAATTAGTACACCTGTACGTCCTGCATATGAGAGTTTATACAAGGACTTATACCACGACATACTGGAGGTCAGACAGTGTTGACATTGTCTGAAACAGAGATAACAGAATCTCTGGTCAGGAACTTCTTTATTATTACAGAAAATAAATAAATCGCTTAATAATTCTTTCAAATTACACTAGTGTGTACGAACAAAGCACAATATAGTTAGTAATTCTTCCTTCCAGTCTCAACATAGGGGACTCTATTCAGTCAGTTTAGCTACGTTAAACTTATTTAGTGGCAGACCTAAGTGTGACATGATAGAAGTTGATTGTGTTAGTGCCGCGGAAAAAATTCTAGAAAAAATTTCTTCTTTAGAGATAAGCTGTCCTTGTTAACAGCCTTTAAATTATGTTTATTTTAGTTTATATTGTGGTACAGAATGTATAAATAAATAATCAAGTATTTTAATTTTTAATACATAGTTGCTGTTGTTGTTTCGGGCATTAACGCCATCTGAAAAGATTGCAACTCAAAAATAACAGGCGCGAATGTAACACTGAGATAAGTATTATTTTTTGAGTACAAGGAACTCATAATATAACATTTAGGACATTAGTATTATTATCGTTGGGCATTGTGCTACGAGTAGTCAATTATATTGTGTTAGTTAATCTTCTTTCAATTAATATTACTATGATTACAGTTAATATTATTACGATTGAATTGATATAAATAGGTATGATACTTACTAGGTTTTCATTCCGAGTAGAAGAGAGAGAAATATAGTTCCGTCTGCGCCCAGACTTGGGCCTGAGGATTGTAGGTATGCGTCATAAGATAGGGTAATAGATGTACTTTTTTCTTTCTTTCTTTAGGTAGGTACATGCATGAAAATATTGATCTTGTTTAATTCTTTCAACGCGATTGCATAATGTAACTGAATTAACTCTATATTATCATAATTAAAATTGGTTGCTACATCCAAATTGAAAAACAGAAGTAAACCGAGTAATGTGGCTATTATAGGCATCTCTTTGATGCATTTATTTACATTTGGCTAATGTATAACATTTGATGGCACAATCAAAATGTTATAATGCCATTTGATGGCACCATCAAAATGTTATAGTAATAACAATATCTCGAAATTCCTACATTAAAATCTAATCCCGATAGTAATTTGAATTTCTCTAGAAACAGCAGAGGTTTGAGATATCAAAACGCATAAGTAATACCTATCCATAAAGCCGAGGGGAAAATTTAATTTTCATTCCAATACTTCGCCAAATTATGCTGAAAATTGGCAAGCTACATTTATCGTACGACGTTAAACGATTTATTTCAAATTGAAGATATGATATTGAGATATGCCGAATTCAAGAATTAATTGTGTTTGACGAGAACGGCGATAGCTTAGTGTTTAAGAATTCGGCTTTCTTTCAAGGGATCCAACTTCTCAAAGGTCAACGATCGCTTTTTAGCGATAAGGCCGCTTTTTTCTACTGGCATAATACATTTTGGTCATTTTTTTAAGTTTACTTTTTTCTGTTTGTAGTGCAATATAGAATAAATAAATAAATATAAATTGACATTACATTTTTGTGTGATGACAATAGACTTTCGAAAAAGAACGAGAAGGAGTTGTGTTTTTCTATGTATGCATATCGATATCTCCGTGATTTCTAAACCTGATTTGCGTGAATCTTTTTTTAAATCATACAAAAACTTTGAGAGATGGTCCCATAAAAATTTCGGGTTCCAACTCCTCAATTCTGATGCTGCAGGTTGCTGTCTACCTAAACTGTGGGGATTTAGGAATTGTGTCGATTGTTTTGAAAAAAAATGAAAGGAATTGAAGAAGCGGACGAAGTCGTGGGCGTCCACTAGTCTTAAATAAGCATTGAACTACGCTTAGAAGCGCAATAGCATTGAATTTACTCATAATAAAAACTGGTCAAATGCGAGTTGGACTCGCACTCAAAGGGTTCTGTCCAAAAAACGCCGAAAAACATACGGCCAGCGAAGCAACGGGTGGATCATGTGTCATGCTCGTGAACGGGCCACCCTTCGATCACAGAAGAACTGTGATCGAAGGTGCCACCAACGGGAATGGGTCTGCTTTCTGTCTACTCGTCTTAACATGCATTGGATTGTATTTATTTATAATATTTGTATTGTATTGGCCTTAGGAAACTTCATCGTGGAAGCACTGTATACATAGCATAGTTTCATTACCTATTGTAAGTATTTTTTTTTTAAAAGAGCAACCGCCGAGTTTATTGCTGGCTCTTTTCGGCAGGAAAGGCATTCCGAACCAGTGGTAGGTAGAACCATTCATCGACGATTCAAAAGCGCTTGTAAAAATTTTTATTTGAATAAAAAATATTTCTATTTCTATTTCTATTTCAAAAGAAGGCTTAGTAACAGAGTCCAGGGTTGGTAACCCTTGGGGTACAGAACCCTAATATTAGGTTAAAATAATACTCAGTATTCCAAAACGTTGTTAAAAGGAGCGCCGGTATTTTCAGCTGTAATGAAGGATAGCTTTGATAAGGAAATTAATTTTCAGGGTCCACAAATAAGAAAGGAAATTTAATGATTTTAAAATACAATAGGTATACTTAGTCCTACTAAAGAAACGAGTGCATAAATACATGTGTACCGACATAATATTATAAGCCTTGGTAGAATTTAGGAAGTAAGGGTCTAAATAACTAGATGATACCCACGACTTCGTCCGCGTGGATTAAGGCTTTTCTGATTCCCGCGGGAACTCTTTAAATTTTCTTGGATAATGTCGCCTATGTGTCAATTCGGGGTATGAGCTATCTCCATTCCAAACAGCAAAAGCGGTTATTCGTTGTTTTGCGAAGGAAAAATAAACATACATACACACAGATACAAACTTTCGCTTTTGTAATGTTAGTGTGATGATTGAATGACAGAATATATCACATGGTATATAATAGTTCTTGGAATTCACGAGGGCGCTTGAGCTTTACTTGTGGTTACGTCGTGTACATACACATTGCGTAAGTGTGCGTGCCTGTCAGTAGCCTAGGTGGGAGTGGTCAGCCGCGAGCAAGCTCTCGCTCCCACTTATACAGATACGGCACACACACAACCATGAGCCACGCGTCCTCGTGAATTACAAGAACTATAACTACGTTAATTCTCAGACAGTGTCAACACTTCGTTAATATTAATCACACTTACCTCAGCTCATTAACATATTTAATGTACACATTAGTTAATGACTCATTAGACATAATTAAATGAATGTCTTTGAATACGGTATTTAGGCTATTATGGCTTCTGTTATGTAAAGAGTTGGTATATTTTAATAACTTATTACTATGCATTTAGGTCGGATTGGTTTTCGCGTAAGGTCGGAGAAAGTAGTTTTGGATCGAAACGTTGTTCTCACCTTATTTAATGAAGCTTTTTAAATATAAAACTTTTATTTTTAATTCTGGTCGTTAATCCTTCTTCTTCTTTTGGATCCGATGTTAATTGAGAGCAAAAACGAAAAAAATCTCGTTTAAATTAAGAAAAAATTTCAAGACAAAATTCGTTGGTTTAAGAAAATACATTGTAGGCACCTTGTGTATTGTGTATAACTATTAAACATATAAAATACCTACTTTAATTCTTATAATAGAAATAATATAAACATAAAAATTCTTTTTACTAAACCGACTTCAAACTCCACTACAAAGTATATCAATAGTACCTATAAAATTTGAAGAATGCAGTCGATTTCTCCAGGATTCCATCATCAGATCCTGACCTAATGACAATGGCGCCGCCAGGGAAGTATTTTTCAAACAAAGAAAGAATTTTCCAAATCGGCCCAGGCGTATTCGAGTAATAAAACATACAAAAAAAAAAGATTCCGACGAATTGAGAACCTCCTCCTCTTTTGGAAGTCGATTAAAAGACCTCTTGACAGCTGCCTCGAAGCTGAAATGGAATTTCTGTCAAATAAGTAAGATTTTGTTAATTGAAGATCAAAACAATACTTAGGAAAAGTACACGGAATTTCCGTGACAATACATTATTGTATGAACGCCGGATTCTAACTCCCTAATCCGGAACCTTCAAGACTGCCTACGGTGAATTAAAACAATTGAAGATAACAATATTACAAACTTTAGCTGTGAAGTTCGACCAAATCCTCAATATTCATAGTTCATATTGCTGGAATAATAGATTAGATGGATCTATATATATAAAATTCAAAGTCCTGACTGACTGACTGAGATATCAACGCACAGCCTAAACTACTGAAGTAAGAAACTTGAAATTTTTACAGTTGGTTCCTTTTATGACGTAGGCGCACACTAAGAAAGGATTATTGGAAATTCCACCCCTAAGGGGTTTAAATAGGGGATGAAAGTTTATATGAAACTCCGTCATTTTTCAAGCTGTTTCCATCAAAGTTGGTATTAGAGCTTTTAGTTAAAAATAACGTGTGTGTCACAGTTTTTGAAAATTCCACCCCAAAATCTAATTCCACGCGGACGAAGTCGCGGGGGCAAAAGCTAGTATGAATATAATAAGATTGATTGTAAGTAAAATAACTCAGATCCGTATTCTGTGTGTATATGGTACCTACCTATATAGAATAACAGAACAATTGAAGACAATGCAATATTAGTCAAATCGCAAATATTTGCAATGAAATAACAGTAATGGTATCTCAAATATTGGAAACTACAGCCAAAACACTTCAACAATCTATTTGTTTAAGATATTGAAACATTGAACTTACTTGTAACTATTGTTATTATACTACAACCCTTGGTAGATTTTAATTAGGTACTATATAAAAGATATAAACAGTATTATTATAATAATTCCTATTAAGGATGGAAACATTAATTAAATATCTAAAATATATACAAAACACTTAATAATTAGTATGTAGTCGTAGGCCATGATATAGATAGGTAAACAATTAATTCTACTTTGAATATTTTTGAGTTTTAAATTTGAATAGAATAATTTTTTCTACCATTTTTACTTGTAATATACAAATAAATAAATACAAAACAACATTTTGTAACAAGTATATTTCTTAACTAAAACTATTGTAAATAAAATGTTATCTATAAGTATTCTACAAATACAAAAACTTAATTTTACTAAAATATTATGTGATATGTAATCAAACACAGTCATTATATTATTTATATTGCATCTTGGAAAATCCCAGCTATAACTTTACTAACTTTGAAATTCATAATATGTGGTAACCAGACTTTTTAGTCTCATTGCATTACATTACAATTATTATGTTTGTATAAATATAATAAATAATATGGCAATATTTAGCTGTAATTAAAATCAATAAATCTTTTTATAAAATTTACAATATGTACATATAAACATACGCATAATTATACATTATTACACATAAGTACTTTTAGTGTAATAGATAAAAAATTGCACTGCTTGAGCTATTTCTTACATTATTTCTAATCAGTTTTAACTTTGAGCAAACGTCTTAATTAATGTTAAACAATGTAACGTGTAATGGAACTTTTTGTAACACGTTAACTACATATTCACACAGATTTCAACTTTTTCAGGAAAAGTTTACTACCTTGCTTTCCACAGCACTGGTTCACAGAATAAGTAGCTAAGTAGTAGCTAGCTACATATTTTTATCCCTGCTTTTTAGAATAAGGCTATTAATATTTCTATTTTTATTTTATTAAAACCTTGATACTTCGTTTGTCCTGGCATATTCTTCTTTTCTACTTGGGTTTGTGACCACATCCCTTTGTTTCACCAAAACATATATGTATCTGAAATGATATGAATAATGTTTTAGATGTTTGTTAAGGCCCATCTCAACATTGCCAAGTAACTTTTAACCACGTTTGGATGGGGTTGGCGTGCCAGGGGGTAAAAAACCCCAAAAAAAAAATAGATTAAAAAAAAAAGAACTTTTAACCGACACATTGCTAATACAAAAACTTTCGCAGCTTTATAATATTACACGTCGGTTAAAGTTTACTTGGCGATGGTGAAATAGCCCCGTAGAGTAAGCACTAAGGCGTGCTTACCTAATACTTAGTTTAGCTTAGCTTATATTTAGTAATACTTTTTAACTAAAATGAATTTTTCACTATTGCATAGCTTCTATCGCGGGCCAGCGTGGAGACCGAATCCAGAAATTTCGTAATGAAAGTAACTTGACACGGGACTCCTCTACGGTGAGATGCTAGATGGCGTTGATAAAAAATGCTATGCAATAGCTTTACCGCGGCAGTCCCTGAGTGCCACACGTCTTTTTTTTAAATCCACTTTAGATATCAATCCTATTCATCCTATTATTATACTATACTAGCTGATGCCCGCGACTTCGTCCGCGTGGATTTAGTAGGTTTTTTAATTCCCGCGGGAACTCTTTGATTTTTCGGGATAAAAAGTAGCCTATGTCACTCTCCGGCCCGTAAATTACCCCTATGCAAAAAATCACAGCAAGCCGTTGCTCTGTTGCTGCGTGATTGAAGGACAAACCAACAAACCAACAAACCAACAAACCAACAAACCAACAAACACACTTTCGCATTTATAATATTAGTAGGGATTATCCTATTAATATTATAAATGCGAAAGTTTGGACGTTTGGATGTTTGTTACTCAATAACGCCGCAACGACTAACACACTTTTTTATCTCGGAAAATTCCCGCGGGAATTAAAAAACCTTAATCCACGCGAACGAAGTCGTGGGCATCAGCTATTGTAATATAAATAAGTCTGCAATTTTACATTAGTCGATAGGAAAGTTTCAAGATGATTTTAGTGCATCCGCCTTTTTGTAATCTCACGGTGAGATAAGACTAGTTCGAAAATAATAATATTCATTAAAAATTACAAGATATTCTTGTCAGCTTCATCGAAACACGTTTATTTATTGATTGACGTGTTAATGAATCGGGTAGATTTAAAAGAAGATTTTATAATAATAATCCACCAGCCGATTATATTGTTGAAAGTGGGTGTAGGTACCTACGTAATCACTTTCACGTCTCGCAATTTTTTTTTATCTTATACCACTTATTATTTTAAGTTTTTTTTTATTCGATGACAAGATAGCCCTTGACTGCGATCTTACCTGATGGTAAGTGACGATGCAGTCTAAGATGGTAGCGGGCTAACTTGGAAGGGGTATAGCAGTGTAAATTCAACCCATACCCCTAATCGGTTTCTACACGCCATCGTGCCGGAACGCTAAATCGCTTGGCGGCACGTTTTTGACGGTAGGGTGGTAACTAGCCACGGCCAAAGCCTCCCACCAGACCAGACCAGAGACAATTTAGAAATAATAAATTCCTAAATTGCCCCCGCCGGGAATCGAACCCGAGACCTCTCAGTTATAAGACCACAGCGCTCACCATTGCGCCAGGGAGGTCGTCAAAATTTTAAAATATGATTGTATATAAGCCTTATAAGAGTTATGATAAAAAGTGAAACTGCCATATTTATTTCGGACTGTTGTTTTGCCCGCAACTACGTGCAAAAATCCAGTCATAACCCTTTTTTTCCGGCATAAAAGGCAAGGCAAAGGACATCGTCACTCTTCAAATTTTTAACAATACCATTCAGATCAACTGATAGACGTCCACTGCTGCTGCGACGACTTGTTTGATGTTGTCGGTCCACCGTCCACCTAGTGGGGGGTCTGCCAACACTGCACTTCTCGGTGCGGGGTCGCCACTCCAACACCTTGGGACCCCATCGACCATCAGCTCTTCGAACTATGTGCCCCGCCCATTTAAACTTCAGTTTTTCAACTCGCAGAGCTATGTCGGTGGCTTTGGTTCTCCTAAGGAACTCTTCATTTCTGATTTGATCTCGCAGGGATACTCCGAGCATAGCTTTCTCCATTGCCCGCTGTGATTATATATTTCATTCAGATTATATAACCTATATGTAAAGAAAACATATATACACATATATCCCCTCAAAATAATTCACGCCAGGGTAGTAGGTTGAGACGACGGCGACGATGGCGTAATGAATTAGATATATTCTTAGTTGAGTTTTCCACAGAGGCACATAATATAGGGAGAGGTGGAGAAATCGAAGGGAGGTTGAATTAGATTAGAAGGATACCAAACTTACAAGAACAAAGCCAGGGCTACAACCGTGAGGGCAGCGTCAAACAAATAAAATGCGCCCGGGAACGTGTCTATCGTATGCACGTATATAAAACTGGAGGTCGGCATGTATATTGAGGGCGCCAGTGCCTCCATTACGCCTATCACAGAGCTGAGTTTTGCTGAAAAGAAAGAAAAACATGATTAACATACAAAAAACAATGTGGAAATATTCAGGATCATTACTATGTAAAGAGAATTCATATTACTCAAGTCGAAAACCTCATTTTTCACGCATGAAAAAAGTTCTAAACATAGAACAAAATATCCCTTATTAGAAGACGCCCGCGACTTCGTTCGCGTGGATTAAGGTTTATGATTCCCGCGGGAACTCTTTAATTTTCAGGGATAAAATGTAGCGTATGTGTTAATCCTGGGTATGAGCTATCTCGATTCCCAACTTTAGCCTAATCGGTTCATTCGTTGTGGCGTGAAAGAGTAACAAACGTCACACACACACACACATACACAAACTTTCACCTTTATAATATTAGTGTGATTTTCTTAGAAAATATTTTAACTTCCTATTCGGGGCAAATTAACAGAAAATATTCACCACAAATAAGGAGTCTACCGAAATGGAGAAGATAAATTTTTTTAGCTTTAAATGTGTATCTATTTCATGAATAAAAATATAAACAAAATGAAAAACAATTATAGTTTAAAAAATATTAAATGATCTCTACAAAAAAATATTACAGGTTGTGTGATAAGTTAGACGAGAATAATATTTTAGAACACTCTCGATTTATTATGTTTTGGGAATAATTTTCAATTTTTTATTAGTTTAGGTCCATATTTTATTTGTATTGACTAAATATTATTATATCAAGACATAATATATTATTTATATACATCCCCATTATTCCCAGTAAGAGCAATCAAGTCAGCGATAGATTTCAATTAGAAATTCATAAAACATGCATCAGTTTCTACTTAAGTTCTTCAGTGCCTTGTATTCCCACATACCATAACTCATATCATAGATTCAGGAAGCAATTATGACGAATGATTTTACACAAACGTGCAAATAGCTCCCAGTAACCTACATTACTAACTGCTAATGAGATGTTATGTAAAGTTACGTGGCTAATGCGGTTACTTTTCTGAGTTAAGTGTAGCTATCCTAATTGCAATAAATTATTTAGTATATATATCTACCTTGGATATGTTACAAGTGTACGGTAAATGAAGCGCGTAATAGCAAATATTTGTCGTAATTTGTCATGTCATTTAAGAAAGTACTCTATTATACTATGCGTCGTTCGGAACAATTTTTTCGCTTGTGAGTCCCTATTAACTTAAAGAAAGTGACTACTTTTCCATTTTTATTCTTAAGGAAGTCACTAACTGTACAATTAGCCATAGACTGCAGATTTTATAACCCTTTACGGTTATAATTATCCTCATAAGCGTAGTTTGTCATGTGATTGCAGATTACTGGTATTAGATAAGGGTACGTATTTTTAGTTATTGAAAAAGGAAACGCCGTGTATCTTGCTGATCCTTCTCGACGTTCTGAACCAGTGAGGTTTTGACACTTTGACGATATGAAACTCCACTTTGTATACATTAATTTGAATGAAAACCCTTTTCTGTACTATGAAGTCAAATACTATGAATTAAAAGTGACCTACCGACTTCTTCCACAGCTACGCTTTTAGTGGCAATGGACCGCACAGCAGTCAGGCCAGTATGGCTGAAGATGTTGAAGAGTGGAGCCGCATAGAACCAGCTCCTAGTGGGAGAGAGAGCGAAGGCCAAGCAGCCCGCTATCCTGCTCACTCCAGCCAAGCATCCAATCATGCTGTCTTGTACATGGAATGTTCTGCATAGGATTGTTATGCAGAAAAATGTTCCTGGGAAATAAATAACAAAATATTATAAATGCGAAAGTGTTGGTTTGTGTGTTTGTCCTTCAATCACGCCGCACAGAGTAATCGAAATGAGGGTCTGGAGAGTGACAGGATCAAGATCTTTTTTCTCGAAAACGGCTTATGATACTAAGGCTTTTATACTGAATATAAAGTTCAATGGTCTTTTTTAAAAATAAATCGCAGGGATCAACTAAATAAATAAATGTATTTGACCTGTGACCTGCTGGTCGAATGCGGAAGGAAAAATTGCCACAGTCATTGGTACTGTCTCAATTGGCTGATAGTATGAGATTCATGCAACAATACTTTTCAGCCAATAGCGAGAGAGGATCGCCCAGTCATAACGATAACGTTAGTCACACAAATAATTTATTTGACCTAGGAAAATAATATGTAGGTACAAAATCCGTGATAACTTTAAACTTATCTCAGTAAAGTGTGCTACTTACTATAACAAATACTCATATCAATGACTTAAATGTACAAGAATTATTTGTTCAAAGGTCAAAATATTATTTTTTGGCTGTTTCATGCCTCAATGTACCTAACTCCAGTAATAATTGATCGTTAGTGTTACTTTGTTAATATGGAATTAAGATGACGACTTAATTTTTTTTAAATAATATTATTTATCTTCATTATCAGTATGTACGATTAAGTCTTCTACAGATTATAAGAATACTAGATTTGAGTAAGAACATAATATTTTGGCGGTAGAGTTAGCTTTTAGGCTTTATTATAGTTCTTGCAATTCACGAGGGCGCGTGAGTTTTACTTGTGGTTACGTCGTGTACATGCACATTGCGTAAGTGTGCGTACCTGTCAGGAGCTTCGGTGGGAGCGGTCAGGCGCGAGCAAGCTCTCGCTCGAACTTATACAAATACGACACACACACAACCATGAGCCTCGCGCATACGATGTGACGTCATGACAAATTCATGATGGCAGATAAGACGCAAATTGACGATCATAATCACCTCTGATTAGTTTAATTATAGCATTCTTGCTAATGAGATGTGCATTTTAACAAATAACGAGAGATTAACAGTCGATCAGGTGATTGTGATCGTCACACGTTATCAATCTTTGTGTGTGTAAATCTAGTTGGCTTCGCTAATTGTCACGTGTCACAAGCTTTATTACGACGTCATGACAAATTAATTATGACAGGTCCTTCTTACCTGTCATAATAAATTGTCAGCGTGTTGTAGTACCTAAGTTGTGCCCTTCCGAGACCAATTATTAATTTTGCCACCAATTGGGCATTTGACTGTTATAATTGGATAGAAGCAATGATATTCCATAAGGACGTTAGATAGAAGCGATACTTTGCCGAATTCCATGATATTATATTCCATATTTGACTGTTGTCAAAATGCGGATATTCAATTTAAAACCCGACTTTGTTTTATACATATAAAAAGAAACTTAAAAAATGAAACGTACAAAAACTTAAAGGTGAATCTGAGGACTTGCTTATTTTGGATGGCGCTAAATGATTGCAACAAGAATAATAATATGCGCAGTTTGAATTTGATTCTCTTATCACCTGGAATATTAGCGATAGTAAATTGCATACTTGACATTTGACCTAGGTATAGGTCATAGAATCACTATCAAGACTTTATCGACGACCTCCCTAGCGCAGTGGTGAGCGCTGTGGTCTTATAACTGGGAGGTCTCGGGATCGATTCCCGGAGACAATTTGGGAATTTATAATTTCTGAATTGTCTGGGGTCTGGTAGGAGACTTTGGCCGTGGCTAGTTACCACCCTACTGTAAAAGACTAGCCATCAAGCGATTTGGCGTTATGGTACGATGGCGTGCAGAAACCGATTACGGGTATGGGTTAGCCCGCTACCATCTTAGACAACATCGTCACTTACCATTAGGTAAGATCGCAGTCAAGGGCTATCTTGTCGTCGAATAAAAAAAAATAAAAAAAAGTACATTTAAAAAATTAAATTAAATCTCTTTGCTTGTGCTTTACATAAGTTGTATATTGCTGATGTGCGCAATCTTCAAACGAAGGGATGCAATAAATGAATACGAGTAGGTAATAAAACGAGTAAATAAAAATAACCCGTTTACCATAATTTACGCCTCGATTTTACTTAAAAATCCACGTTGATATCATTAAAGTCACCGAAATCCGCAATTTTATTCGCAATTTTAAGACTTTGTGTTTGGCGTCCAAAACAAAAAAAAAGACGTGTGGCACTCGGGGACTGCCGCGGTAAAGCTATTGCATAGCATTTTTTATCAACGCCATCTAGCGGTGAGAGGAGTCCCGTGTCAGGTTATTTTCGTTACGGAATTTCTGGATTCGGTCTCCACGCTCAAGGCCCGCGATAGAAGCTATGCAATAGCTTAAAAATAACTTTTTTGGCTTAGTACAGAAGTTTCTAACAAAATTCAAGGGTCAGGGTAGGGTCAAAACAACCAATGAATGTGTGAGTGCCACTGCCAGGTATATAATTATTTTTTGTACTGGTACCTACTGTTACTGATTATTACGATTTTGATGGTGATTAATTATGACACCCTTTCTTAGCCCACTCTGTCATCTTCTAAATATATAAAAGGAAAAGGTGACTGACTAACTGATAGACTGACTGACTGATCTATCAGCGCACGGCTCAAAACACTGAATGGATGGGGCTGTTTGGCATACAGATAGTAAAAATGACGTTCTCGTAGGCATCCACTAAGAAAGGATTTTTGAAATTCCAATCCCAAAGTATGTAAAATAGGGGTTTGAAATTCGAACTTAACGCGAGTGAAGCCGCGGGCAAAAGCTAGTTTTTTAATAATTTTCTGTGATCTCGTCGTACCATTACGTTGAAACTGCGAAGGCTTACTGAAAACTGCTTATCACCGCTTCGACATTGCGCATAATTCGAAGACAAAAAGTAATTTATCTTACCAAGTAATCCCAAAACGATATTGATAGTTCCATATACACTGTATTCGACTCCGCTGAAGTTAAATTTCCTTATCGCGTACAAGTAGCTCACTTGCGAATCACCTGAAACAATTAAACATAACAGGTGAGTAACGCCTCAGACTTTAGAGCCATTGCACACGGTCCATTTTCACGCGCAGCCAACGTTCGTTGATTTTGCCTTCCAAAAAATCAATAGAGGTTTTCTCTAAAATTGATTGATCGCAATGACTTCTGACTGGCTGAATTTAAGGCGTTCTTGCTGTATCAATGCATTTTTATCAATAGCGGGAGAGTACCCGCCAACCAGAGGTCATTACCATCCTTATACTGATGCAATTAATTGTAGAGAATACGTTAAGATAATACGAATAATTGCGTTTTTATTGATACAAACGCATACAAACAATACTGTTCAAGGAGGTGGAAGAAATGCGTACTCGTACTACTGTATCAATAAAAAATTGTGACTGGATTTTGGCGTCTGAAAATCTTAATTGCCGGGATTGACGTGCTATGTTCGTATCGCATTATCTGCTCTTTGAAAATACGCGGTATGCGCTTGGGTCACTGCATACTAAACTTATGCTTATTAACTTATCTATTGAGTTTCAGACTTAAGACAGAGTTAAAACGGGACACTTTGAGCGTTTAGATTTATATCTGTCTCGCTTTATCTCTGTCTCGACTCTGAGCAGAGTGAGAGTGCGGTCTATAGACTTCAGCCTAAGATTACGCTAGTATCTTCCCACGGAATAGTTCAAACCATGTCTCTTGCCTAACCATCAAAATCAATGTAGAGCTGTTAATACGATGTAATGTAAGACAATACACTAGTAACTGTACCTATAGTATAAGATCAAAGAGTAGGTATTATAATAATAGGGGAAAGTAAGATTCGACCTGCAGCGGACAGTGACCCAGCCGAAAGCATGTTTAAGGACTTTTTTTATTTCTATATATACATAACTGTGTTTGAATTGTATAATGGTGTTAAAACAACGTCACCTCAATAGAAATCAGGTACCGTAGATTCACAGTTATCTACTCGAATGTCAATATTTATTTATTTATTAGGGGGAAGTCCCCTAGTGGCGGACACTTAAGGTTTTTATGAAAAATAAAAAAATCTGTTTAGAAAAATATTACTTTATTTACGTCTTATATTAGTCAACAAAACTTAAAATCAATATCAATTATCAAAAATGCAACTTCTGCATAAATATATTCAAAAACATAAATTAAACATTGGTGCAAAAAAACGCAGTCTCTGGAAGTGGCACCTAGTATCGGACAGACTTCAGTTCGAACCCCTAGCAAACCCCTGTAAACTTGTTTGGTCCCATAAACCCATTTTCAAAATTCTCAAAAACTTTTAGTGATTACTTACTAACAACAATGAACACTACTTTATTAAAAACAAATATAGTAAACAACTTATAACAGATACACCTGTAACACTCACCTAAATCTTACGTGACGCAGTGTCGTCCGGCCAAAAACAGTAACCAACTACTCCAACAGTTGTCGCGCGCGTCACGGGCAAACCGGGTCCCGTGACTCAGTTTTGCTGCATCCCCGCGCGCCCCTCTAACTCGTTTTTGAATCGCTCGCTTGCTTAGTCGCGAGATAGTACGAGTGTCCGGTACTAGGTGCCGTCCGGCGTTACGGGACTTCCCCCTACTAGCTGATGCCTGCAACTTCGTTCGCGTGGATCGAGATTTTGTGATTCCCGCGGGAACTTTGTTATTTTCCGGGATAAATAATAGCCTATGTGTTATTCCAGACTATAATCTATCTGTGTGCCAAATTTCAGCCAAATTGGTTCAGTCGTTGCGACGTGATTGAGTAACAAACATCCAAACATCCAAACATCCACACTTTCACATTTATTATATAAGTAGGAAAGTAGGAGTAAGTAGGAATAGGATATAGTAGGAAAGTAGGATAGTAGGATTATTGACGTTCAATGTTAGACTGGCTTCCAAATCTTCTGTTTACTTTTTAAAAAGTACTTACTACACTCTTACTAGAGAGCTCCCTGCATAAGTAAGAACATAGATGGAAGTTCAATCAACCACCGATCGATGATCCACGATGTGCACTGGTGTCCATCAACTAATCAAAGACCACGTCAACCGATCTTCAGCATATTGAAAGTAACACGTCCGAACGACGCAATTTATCCGTAAATAATTGAAACGTAAAAATTATTTTTACAAAACCGACTTCAAACGCCATTATAAAGTATACAATTTGAAGAGTTCCCTCGATTTCTCCAGGATCCCATCATCAGATCCTGACCTATGGGACCACTAGGGAAGTATACCCTTTCAAACAAAATAAAGAATTTTCCAAATCATTCCAGACGTCTTCGAGTAATCGGGGAACATACATAAAAAAAGCCGACGATTTGAGAACCTCCTCCTTTTGTGAAGTCGGTTAAAAAAGCGCTCAACGCAACGCAGCAGGAACTTAACTCAGTCTGCGCTTAACCTATTGTTATCGGTCAGGTTCTGAGTTCATTAACTTGTATGTCAATATGAAGCCAGTTAATTGTTTTGAGGATCTTCTAAAATTTTTGCTGTTGAAATGTGTTATTTATTTTTTACCTACTAAAAAAAGGTTATCAACTCAATATCTATGAATGTGTATGTATATGTTTATATTTTTTTTATATGAATAGCGAGCAAACGAGCAGGCAGGTCACCTGATGTTAAATGATTACCGCCGCCCATGAACACTTGTAGTATGTAGCAAAGGGCCAATGCGTTGCTGGCTTTTCAGGAATTTGTTGGTCCGCCCCTTGAATAACCCCATAGCGTCTTCGCGTGGATTGAGGTTTTTTAATTCCAGCACTGGTAGCATGGGCGGGAGAAATTTTATCCCCGGGAAAAGGATAAAACGTTTATCCCCTCGCTTAGCTTTATCCACCCGTCGAGCATGGGCACAGCGGTGGAATAACACTCAGTGGATATACTTATAGAATATACTTCGCCTTCTCCTCTGTCGCCATGCTTTAGCATTAGGAAAAAGATAATTTTATCCCCTGTCAGTGGATAAAATCGGGGGATAAAACTTTTATCTCCTGCCCATGCTACCAGTGCTGCGGGAGCTCTTATTTTTCGTGATAAAATATAGTCTATGTATTCCAGACTATAACCTGTATCTGTGCCTTTCAGCCAAATCAGTTCAGTCGTTGCGGCGTGATTGAATAACAAAGATTCATCCATCCATCCATACATTCAAACTTTCGCATTTATAATATTAAAAAGGATGGTACATACAGCCTTGCTTTCAACGTTGAAGCAGCAGCAGATTGATTAACAATCTTTTATTACTTAAATATTAAAAGTTTACTTTAATTAACTTTACTTTCACAATAATTACTATACCTAGATTGTCTATTAAAATTCTAAATACATATTATGTATAATGATTTTTCGCAAACACGGTTATTGACCTAACTCCATTAGAATACAGGATTAATAAAATTTGATACCGTTGATCCGTTTTTGCATAAATAAAATTTAACTATTGTTTTTGGATTTTGATGTCATTAAACTTGGAAGGTGATATACCGATAGAATCATTTGAATATCTATTCAAATTGAATCCTTCGATTGACAGTTTAATGTCTGGACATAGAATACAAAACGTGATGGAGTCGATACACGACAGAATTATCCATAGCTTTGGCTTTGTTTGTCGGTTAAAATTTTCACCAGCATCATGGTACAAAAATTTCGAAAAGTTCACAGCTTTCTTTTTATGGAATCGTTAATGAGAAGAAATAGCACTGCCAAAATATTCAACATGTGCCATTTTCGAAATTGCTTATTCAAATATTTAAATATTGTAACCTGCTATACTTTTTATTTTTTATTCCGATTGCAATCACTTAACTGGCTGAATATGTGGCGTTTTTTTGTCGCATCAATGCATTTTTTTTAAAGAATATTAGCCAATCTGACCTTGACTTACATTCTTCTCTCCCCTCCTAATAAGCAGAAAGCTTGTGCTAGGAGTGGGTACGTTAATAGTGCAACGGGTAGGATTCGAACCTGCGATCTTTCAGTTTTCAGTCCACACCTTTAACCATTGGGCTACTGAGGCCTCGAATATTTAGAGAGACTATCGGCCAATCAGATGTGATTGCGATGCGATCATCCCGCTTGCAATCATTTTTAGAACCCTTATAGATTCACTACGGTGTTAGACAATCCTACAGCTAATTTAAACTACACGCATATTCCCTATTATTTTAATTTAATTAAGCACGTATATCCAAAAACTTATCCACAATTAAAATCTGTGGATATTTTGGCTTATAATGCAAAGCCGATGATTTTTGTGTTTATTATATGGCATATTGTTACGAATGCAACTAAACAAGCAGTTCTTTATAGTAAGACTTGCTAATTGGATATAAGATGTCAAAGTAGCCGGTTTGGCATTTGATGACAGACCTTGATTGGCTTATAAGTGAATGCATCCGAATGGGAATTCTTGTAAGTTTAATACATATTGGCTTTAATTTGCAGTGCAATACAAAATATGACCCTAGAAACCCCTAAAGATACCAACAGTAATTGCCTCAATAGCCCAACGGTTAAAGATGCGGACTGGAAACTGAAAGATCGCAGGTTCGAATCCTACCACCACTATTGTCGTAACCACTCCTAGTACAAGCTTTCTGCTTATTTGGAGGGGATAAGAGGATATTAGTCAACGACAGCTTGGCTTATATACATTTAAAAAAAAGTAAGCCATGTACTTATTGATCAGACTCTACCTAATTGCTCAAATAACTTAGGTACGTAAAATAATAACCAAGATTGGGAGGTGAAGACAATTATTTGTGGATAGGTACTTATAGAAGCACTTATCTATAGATATAATAAAATTGTAGAAAAGTGGTGTCTGTACAATGCAAATATATAAAAAAAAGTAGCAGGGGTTGTTATTATATCGATGCTGAACCCGAAATTGTAATTAATTTTTTTTTTGTCTGTTTGTCTGTGTGTTTGTGCACGCTAATATCAGAAACGGCTTCTTCGATTTAGATACGGTTTTCACTAATATATTGCAGTAAGCTTCACTTAACATTTAGTGTTTATTTCATTTTAGCGCGCTGAGAGCCGCGCCCCGAAAAGTCACTATTCCACGCGAACGAAGTCGCGGGCACAGCTAGTTTATAAAATAAGTGCTTCTACTACTTCTACTATGAATACCACTACACCTAAAAATATTAATGCATCCGCGTTTTAATTTGAAGTTTATTTAGATATATTAGTTTTCTCATTTAAGGAGATATCAAAATATCCAAAAAATACGATTTAAACTATGTTATCTGACAAACAAAATAGTTTGAAATAGGTACCTACTTCAAAATAAACGTGTATGCTTGAAAATCGATATTTTTACCCACTTATTCATTTACCTACTAGGGAACTCAATTAAGCTAATCCGTAGGTCAAATCTGGTAGGTAAAAAATATGTGTTAACAATAATAAATCTAGAATAATACAAATTATAGTAATAGACTATTACACTTAAGATTTGGACAAATTGCAATCAATCACACACATCATATTTTTTTTATCTCAAACTAACATAATCGATTTGGAACTTTCTACGGAGTTCAGTGGGGTTAGTAATTTAGTATAACGTCTTATACTTTACTGCTACTGCTTCAGAACTAAAGAGCCACATCTCAAAATTAAATTTTTTTCACGAGAGCAGATTTAATTTTTTTTTTTGCTTTTTTGGCTCTCCAACTTACAATGTATGAAAATGCTAAAAAGGCGTACGCGTAAATTATTGTGATAGGCCGATTTGGACGAATGTCTTCGCGTTATGGCCCTATTTTTGAAATAAAAGTGAATTTGGAAAATTTTGAGATGTGGCCCTTTAGTTCTGAAGCAGCGAAGATTTAACACGATTAGTTCATTTTACTTTGATACTAATGTCATAGTGTAGAGCTAAGTATACTTGAAACGAAAGAACTACATAAGATATTATTCCTACTTCAATTTGAAGCTAGCCTACGACTTCATAACTCTAGTTAGAGATATAAAAACACTATGGTGTATTATAAATACACTGTATGCGTTAAAATTAACATACAAAAGTGTGCAAAACAAAAGCGGTGAACTGATCAATTGCAATTGTTGCGCTGCCATTTTGCCAAGTGCCAACATTAATATTCAAGGTCCCAGTCGGAGTTAAAGGAAATTATAAGAAGGATAAAAAGAAACCCAAGGCTCGGAACGACACACTTTCAATAACCTTAATAATGCACCTAAAGATTTAAATAGGTGCTTTACGAACCGGTGGTAGAGTCTCGACTTCTCATAATTATGTAAAAAATTATATAATATACCTACATTATTTTAAATCACTTATAAATAAAAAAAAATAGAATTACTACTATTATTGAACACCACTGTTATCAATAAACTATAAATAAATAATTATTAATAGTACTTAATGATATTTGTGCATTGTGCATTGGCCGGATAAACAGTAGAAATAGGTACATAGTAGATAATAATATTATGCATATCCAATCAATTTAATAGGTTTTACGTCTTATTTATTTAATGTCTTGTTCGTCTTTTCTATTAAAATATTATTGATTTGACAAGCTTATGAGCAAGTTAATAAAACTACAGCTAATACCACTTTTCATCGACATTCCTTGAAGCAAGATTTGGGTAACACCAAAATTAAAGGAATCATCATCATGATGAGCTTAGACAACGTGTATTGAAACTCCGAAATAACACTGAAGGAGGTGAATGTGCTCATGAAACTGAACAACTTTCCCCAAGGAACATAGATCGAAATGTGAAAAAAATGTGGACCTCCCATACAAAATTGACTGAATCAGCTGATTGATTTACTATGGGAGGTAAATTTCATATTTCGACCTATGTTCCTTGGGGAAAGTTGTTCAGTTTCGTGAGCACATTCACCTCCTTCAGTATTATTTCGGAGTTTCAATACACGTTGTATAACCTATTAAAGTCTTACTACTGAGCGCAGCTCTCCTTTCAGAAGAGGGTTATAGGAGATAGTCCACCAATGCGAATTAGTAGACTTCACACACCTTTGAGAACATTATGGAGAACTCTCAGGTGTGTAAATTTCCTCATGATGTTTTCCTTCACTGTTAAAACACCGTATACATCGATGTATATGGATAGGCCTCTAGAGGAAAAAACGCGCTCAAAAAGACAACAGAATCTCTTGTTTTAAAATAACTTAAAAGAAGTTTAAAAAAAGTACTAAGTGCTTCCATTTTTTGTTCTAGTTGATAGGGAGTCGACTCGAACGTGATTGGTTGACACTCGCGTCAAAGTGATCCGCGGGGAACGCGCGGTGTTCATTGAAAAATTGCAAAATTTTTATAAAAGTAAGTACCTGACTTTGATTATTATTCATCTAAGTGCAAATCTAAATGCAATTATATTTGTCTTGTTTTTTTAATAATTACCATTATTTATGAAATTAATAAATTGATCGTCGCCATCTCCAAATGAATAGTTTAATTAGTTGAAATAATTATTCATAAAGCAATTATTTCCACACAGCTAGAGATTGGTTATTGTTCTTTCCTTTTCTCAATTAATTTTTCTTAAATGTTAATACTTTATTCATTCTTCCAACTTTACGGTAGACAATAACTGTTATAACTGTTATTTAAAAATTAGATTTGATGAGAATACAATTGAAAATATAGATTTTAATAAAATCAATTATTGTCTTTAATGTTTTCCAGACATGCATGTTAAAAAAAATTATAAACGCTCATTTCAACTGTTTATTATATTATCGTTCTTCTTTCTATAGTAACTTAATAATAAACTAGAAGACACCCGTGACTTCGTCCACACACACACACACACACACACACACACACACACACACACACACACACACACCCAAACACACACACACACACACACACACACACACACACTCATACACCCACACTCACACACACACACACACACACACACACACACACACTTAGTGAGATATAACTTTACCCACACTTCTAAAAGAAGTGCTATATTTTTGTTAGTCTTTAATTTTGATATTCAAATTTTTGATATTTTGGTAAAGTGTTAATTTTTGCACGTTTTTCGATGACTAAACATGGCAACAAGGAATCGAGTTGCGTGCTAAAGAAGCAGTTTACCTCGATCGGTGGTGTGCGGCGACCTAAATGCAGTTAGTTATACATATAAGATTATTCCGCAGACATTAATGAGCAATAAGTTCCATGAAAACAAAATGGTTCACATTCAATTAAGTTTTTTCTATTGTCTTCGATGCAATATTTCTAGAGCGATACTCGTATATAACGTTAATTAGCCGTTAACTGACTCCGCTTTGTGTAAGCATTTGACGACCTCCCTGGCGCAGTGGTGAGAGCTGGTCTTATAAGTGGGAGGTCTCAAGTTCGATTCCCGGCGAAGGCGATTTTGGAATTTATAATTTCAGAATTGTCTATGGTTTGGTCTGGTGGGAGGCTTTGGCCGTGGCTAGTTACCACACTACCGTCAAAGACGTGCTACCAAGCGATTTAGCGTAGTGGCACGATGGTGTTTAGAAACAGATTAGGGGTATCGGTCGAATGTACAATGCCATCCCCTTCCGAATTAGCCTCTACCTATCTTAGATTGCATTGTCACTTACCATCAGGTGAGATCGCAGTCAAGGACTATCTTGTCGTCGAATAAATAAAAATAGTTTTTGATTTATGATTCTATACTTTGAGATTATCTGTTATTTTAGAAGGTAATATTCTGACTCAGTAGACAGTTTAATGCATAGTTCAAAGAACGGATGATAAACCCCTCCACTATATGTATGGACCGACGTCACCAGGCGCCGTAGAAACCGTTGGATAAAGGTGGCACAAGATTGAGGCTTTTGGAAGTTCCAAATTATCTGTATCCAGCAGTGCACGTTTATATAATGATGATGATTTATTTTATAATGATCATTAGATATACTATGTACATTTACGTACGCTTCGTACATACGATTCCGCCAAAGTAGAACATAGAATGTAATACTACCTATAAACCTATACTCTATGTTTCTTATGTAAAGTAGAGCAGTAATTTTAGTCTTTTTTTAAAATAATTATAATAACATAGAGCATAGAGCAGACTCTATATGTATTACCGATATGAACCTATTATCCCCCATATTAGTAAAAACGTGAAAATTCTTTTTTTTACTTGACCTGCATGACCCTTTTTTTTACCAAAAACATGCTAAAGTTTTGTTTGTCCATAATTCATCAATATAAGGTGTGTGACTAATTGACTACTGACTAAATTAATAAAAACTTTTATCAGTTTAACAAAAACTTCTCACACACTGTTTTCAATCTTGCTATTAAACATAGGTCTCTGACCGTAACGCGTACATTAGCACTCGTACGTCATAATACGATATAATTATTGTCACACACAAGCTCAAAATCATCTCGTATAACCGTTATATTATAATGTAATACCAGAACTCGTAAAGCTTCTCGTCTAGCACTGTGTTTATCTAAATCACGTCCTAATTTTTTATATTGGCCAATTTTAAACAAACGTGACTAAATTTACACACTTTATGATCAAAGGCGTCTAGTAAACCGACGAATATCAATGATTGTTTGCAAAAAAGGCAGCGTTACTCACCATATAACGGTCCAACCATAATAACGTATAGAATGATGACTGCCAATATCTGCTTCCTCATACCAAACGCACGTGGTCTAACCGCCACCAGCACGGTGTTAGTGACCAGACCAAATACATCGTGCAATAGCTGTCTAAATTTACTCTGCCCTTCTTTACGCATGGGTCTTTCTTCCTCAACAGGCAACACGTCTTCAAGTCTAAAAATACCGTAAACAAACGCACTGACATACAAACATATTAACGTCGAAAACACACCATAATATCCGACGGACCGTAACAGTATTCCACTAAGAGCCGTTCCCGTGGGAGTGCCTAAACTCACACAAATAGTTACGAGTCCTAAACGAAACGTCCTGCTTTCAACGGTAGTCCTATCAGCCATGAAGCTGTACATTCCCATGAATACAACGACATAGCTGCCACTAAACGCCGCAGGTAAAGCTTCTATCAATGCAGTACCGATCAACGATAAGTCGTAAAAGTAGTACGTGGCGAGTAAGAGACCAATATTGGTGATGATTTCCCCCAAAAATGGTAACAAGATACATATCTTCCGTTTCTTGGTCTTGTCGCTCCAGGCACCGATAAAGAGCACCATCACGGCTGGAATGGCTGTCTGGAGAGGAAACTTCCAGGCCACAATCTTAGCCACTAGCGACTGAACCTGATTCATCTCCGCCTCCAAGCCAGTCGTATTCCTGTCTCTTATGCGATCGCATACCTCCTCGCTGAACGCGCAGTTCACGCGACAAGACTTTTCCAAGTGCATGTTCTGTACGGCGATCGACGACAGCGCAATGCCCATCATGTAAACAAACAAGCATGGTTCAACTGTGATCTCGCTGAACAAGTATCTTATCTGTTTCAAAACGATTTTCGATTTTTCCCGCCACGTCTCGCCCTCTTTGTTACCGGTGAGGCGTAAACTCGATTTGGTCAGATCAACGCTGCTGCAGTTATTACTTGCTGTCATATTAAGCGGCACTAAAAGTGAGAGTTAGTAAAAGTGTAAGCACTATTCGTTATTTGAACCACGCACAGCACTAAGAGTTGGTATGCGGCGCCGGCGACCGATAGTGACTACTTAATCCGAGGCTTTCCGACTGTCGTTTCCAAAAACCAGAGTTGTTAATGTCAGGTTGTAAAATCGAGCGCGATATGAGAGTGTGCCGAGGCAAGCCGCTCACATCTCGTTCGCTACGATAACAGAGGTCTTACCGTACTCGACAACTCTTTTAATAAATAGCTTATTTATCTGAGCACCTTGAGTTACGCATCGTACAACATTGTTTCGCTTCTTCCATTCGAATAAAAAGTAGTAACTATAAGTGTTTATATTATGTATACCAACAACTGTGAATTAATTGAAGTATACCACAAAAGCGACTGTCTCGTGCGATAAACGATATACTTATTAGTTCTTATTAGCCAATTATTTTATCGTCGATGTAACACCATTACAAAATATTTGTGTATTTAAAAATAGACTATGTAGACAAAGTAAATAAATGGATATGATACACTGGTGTAGATATTTACGAGTACTTACATTTTATAGCCGAATTTATGAAGAACGCCGTCTCTGATAAACGTAAATAAAAGACTTTTATTTCTCTTGTTACCATGACAGTCTTTACTTTGTGTATTTGAAATAAATTCTTATATTTTATGAGCTATTTTAAATGTTTATTTTATTTGTAACATTCTTACAAACTATGCTAATATACCTACTTGTATTAGGTATAGGTCAATTTTCAAGGAGAGGAAAAAGAAAAGATATAGTATACGTTATAGTAATACGTTAAACATTTGACTTGTAAGCATTATTTTTGGTTTCTTTTTAATTATTGCTTACATCCTTACTTGAAACAGGATGAATTTTTTAATTTTATTTGATAATGGTATTCTTCTAATTATTGATGACACTTTTCGTGAGCCTTTTCCTGTTCTTACGAAAAGTGAGAACTTTAGTGGCTATAATCCCTGACGCAGCACTTAAAACTCAATAAATATTATATTCGCACATTACATCGATGCGCAAGTCATAATATTATTACATCATCTTCATTATTATCCCATCGCTAGCCCAAAACTGGGCATGGGTCTCCTCTCAAAATGAGAAGGCTATATTATTTAATAATTGATTAATTCTATTACATTATCTGTGAACGTATTCACATCTACCGAACCTAAGCATGGCGTAACTGCACAGCTGGCAGACATTTTTGGCGAGAATATTTTGTTTGTGTGAGCGTGTCTGTATGTTTCTGTGAGCGTCTGGTGGTGTCTGCGTGGTTAGTATGAATGCGTTTGAGAAAAGAGATGCCGAGAGCTAAACATTGGACTTATAAGCATTATTTTTGGTTTCTTTTTAATTATTGCTTATATCCTTACTTCAAATAGGATGAATTTTTCAATTTTATTTGATGATTTAAGAACACCATAATTATAATTATTATAAGAACATCATTATCAAATAAAATTGGAAAAGGCTCACTAAAAATGTCATCAATAATAATTATTATTGTCTTGTTCTAGTTTTAGGTTTAAAACGTTTACAAGAAATCTCGTAGGTGGCTATTTTCCACAGACTCTTTTTCAATCATTGGCATGGCTCTAAGAAAAGACATAGGTAGGTTAGACATAGAAAGTCATAGGTAGGAAAGGTTGAATAAATAACAACAGTGAATTCAATAATAAAATTTATTGCTATTATTTATAAACAGGAAGTAAGTAAAATTACTTATCTCATCAAGAGGCAATGAACTCGTCACACTATACCTGAATTCAAGCGTAGAGTACTTCCACCAACTTAGGTATAGATATGGCTCTACCAAGCCTATATGGCTCTATCAACTAGCATTAAGTAGTTTTGAAGTAATAAGGAGCAGCAGTCAACAAGCCTGAAGTAATAAAATAATTTATTATTGGCGACGCACGCAGACGAATTTGCTCATTTTATTTACATTGACGCAATCTCCCTTGTTCAATTTTAATAGTGAAACTTTGTTTTTTAATAGTGTAACTAGTGTAACTTTTTAACCTTACGTTAAATGTAACGTTGCGTTAATAAATAAATAATTTGCCACTTGATATGCACGGAAGAGGGATGAAAGAATTCTCTTTCTCGTTAAGTTAACTGTGCGTTTATTGACAGATTTCCGCACAGATAACGTTAACTCGCAAAGTTACACTACCTTCAAATTTACTTTTTTTTTAAATTACACAATAATTCATTAAATTCAAGATCATCATCGTCAGCAATCCATCAACGACTCACTATTGAGCGTTGGTCTCCTCTCGGAGAAATAAATTCATTAAATTCAACTTTAGTAATACACATCACAAAGCATTTGTAATACGACAGAGAAACGATAACTTCGGACGTTAATAATTGTTGCGTTGTTAGTAGTTGACGCTTCATCACGGAACTGTGGAAGAGGCAGTATTTAAAATGACCATAGAGTTAAAAAATGACAGACCTTTAAACAAAAACTGGCGAATTTATTGAGTTATGTGAAAAGTCGTTGCATGCAGAAAAGTATCATGCATTGAAAATACATGTGGGAGGTTGTTGGTAAATTACAATTAACTCTGTTCATTGAACTAGTTGATACGCGCGACTTCGCGTTCACGCGTTCGCGTGGATTAAGATTTTTTAATCCCCGCAGGAACTCTCTTATTTTTCGGGATAAAATTAGCCCATATGTCACTTCAGACTATAATCTATTTCTATGCCAAACAGCCATGTTTGATGAGTAACAAACATCTATCCATACATCACAACTTTCGCATTTATAATATTAATAGGATTAGGATTTGAATGTCGGGTGTTTTGTGAGAATCATTGGATTGTGAATTCCATTTCAGTAGTCAATTTTCTGAACGCAGCGGAATCATATTTTATTCGTACACTTTTCACAGAAATCAATTAAATGCAGGATGTAGGTATAAATATTTTACAATTCGAAATAATTTATCGTAAATACGTCGCACTAATCACTATAATTATTATTGTTATAGTACAGAATAGAATACCACTGTACACTATATTGGTACTACTATTTTGGTGTGCATTTTGGTTATTCTTGTTCTTCTTTATCAACCGACAGACGTCCACTGTTGGAGAAAATCTTTATTAATTTATAAAAATCAGATTATATTATATAATGTATTATTTCTGTACACTTTGTTCTACATAATAATCTAAGGGTTATATCACAATCTCCAAGTAAACTTTAACCGACGAATTTATCGAGACGTTTTACAGTTTTTATAATGGAAATCTGTCAAACGTCGGTCGTCGGTTAAAGATTACATGGGGATGGTCAATAAGACCCTTATTGTATTAAAGCTATTCATCATTTATTTTCTGTTTTCACAACACAGTGACAGCGTTTTCATGCGCATGTATAGCCTTTTCATCAGGATTCTTAACAACATCTCTTTGTTCCCTTCGGTATATGATATAAAGAATTCTGAAACAAAAGTTTACCATTTATTTAAGTTGATCGCACATCTACTAAGAGATGCAGGTAACAGAAGCCGCGTGTTATGAGACATTAGCTGCGCTCCATCGTCGGTGAGACGCGCCGCAGTTTAACACACTTATACAGATCTCGTACTGAGTCACTTCTTCTTCTTTATCAAACGATAGACGTCCACAACAGAGATCTCTTGCAAGGACTCGGACCGCCTGTATCCAGCGGCATCCTGCGACTCATCTGATGTCGTCAGTCCACCTGGTCTGGCAATACTTCGCTTCACGGTACCGTTTTGTCATAAGGACCCCAACGACCATCAGTACTTTGAACGATGTGCCCTTCCCTTCCCACTTCAGCTTCGCGACTCGCTGAGTTATGTCTGTGATTTTGATTCTCCTACGGATGTCCTCATTTCCGATTTGATATCGAAGGGAAAATCAGAACCCGCTGAGCGACCTAGCCTTCTTGTACTAACGAAACCATTTTTATATTGAGTAATCAGTAGAAAATGGCCTCTGAAAGAGCCATCTACGGATTCGTAGAGCATCTCTATCACTCGTATCTACATATGTGAAGTTTTGTACTACGAAAATGACTCTTTACGAAGCTACCTTCTCGAAGTCACTGGATGTGATGCGGCACTGCACCCTCAATTTACGAAAGTGAGTGAGTGTGCGATCTACATTTCAGTATCAAGTCAAGGCTACCGGTGTGTGTGTTAAGCGTGTACACGCCCTTACTTACGAGAACACAATGATTGCTGGTACAGTCATCAAGGCGCCGAGAAGATAAAAGGCTCCAGGCAAGCTTTCCAGAGTGTTAGAGTAAACCTTGCTGTATAGCGGTGTATAAATTACCGGTATTATTGCTTCCACAAATCCGATCAGCGAACACATTTTGCCTAGAATCGAGAAAAATAAACACCATTAAAAAATACTGATCGAGTTCTTTTTCAGCTATTTGAAATACATCAACGGCTCCTGAAGTCCTGAAGATTCAACGTGGCAACCGGTTAGAATATATCTTCTATCGCCTCTACCATGCTATGTTTAGATATTTTGTTTAAGGCCTTAAACAGTTAACGGTATAGACCAATGTATAGACTGAAAAAAGCTCGATGCCCGCCCGTTGCATTATTGTATTATCCATATTCTAATACAAGATTTCCGCTTTTTTGGAGGGAAGAGTATTAGTACTACTAGTCAAATTAATTTTTATACACAGCTTTGATAATATTCTTTGGAAAAAAAAACAAACAAAAAAGATCCGATTTCTTATATCTTGTACAATACACACACAACTTTCAGTTATAAAGAATGTAACACTGAAGACTAGACGTGTAAATTGAAAATTTAAAACACGACATGTAAAAAAATGTAATTCGCCATTTTGTGGTGGCTGCCATCTTGGATTTGATCAATTATAATTAATAGTATTCTACTAGTCATTTGCTAATCATATTGAGGGAGTTGTGAAAAAATTTATTATGTAAGCCGCCGTGTAATGTCATTTTTGCGGGGTTAGGAAAGATACAATAATATTCATGCAAAGCTGGAGTGTATCAGACGCTCATTATACATTATTATGAGAGATAGACTTATTCACGACGTATTGATATAATGTCTGATCTACTCGCATCACTGTATCATTATAACAATCCTTAGACCACAATAATATATTTACGTGAAATCCGGTTTCTATGGTTGCCTGGAATGTACGGTTGGATCTATTAGCCGATATTACATCACCGACTTATAGGAACGAGTTTTTAAGGTTCCATAGTAACATGAAGTAGTTCATAAATATGTCCTTTTATTAGTCTCTCTGCTGACTCAGATCGTGGGAATTGAATGCGATGTTGGAAAATCTCGAACTACCCGCAAATTGCCATGGTAGCTAGCTAGCTTGTAGCACGGAATACATAATAGTACAGATATGATAATATATAACAGGTACAATTCTATACCTTGTGTTCTGGTTATTCAATCAATCCCCAAAATAATTTAAATAAATAGCGATTCTTGCTACAACACAATAAAGTGCAATTCAGGTTGCACAACGACTAGAAGTTGTATCGCGTTACTCTTATCACTCCGCACTACGTTAGCCCACAGAGTTGGTCCGTTGGGGCACGACGGAACGAAAATGCGGAGTGAGCCTGGCCTGATCGCAGACAGAGGCCAAGTTCTGATGATGGAGTGGTAGGAGGTCACAGTAACTCAGCTCTATTAAACGTAGGCCAACCGCGTTTGTACTCATTGGATTAGTCTTGATAATTAGTTGGTAGAAAAATTGGTCAATGTCTGGTGTCTGGTGGAAAGTGGTGGGTAACAGGTTATCGGATATATTAATACATAGACTGACCATTCATTCCACATGTCGGTAATGACCTATCAACTATATAAAAATAAGTCGGGTTTTCCTTCCTGACGCTATAACTCCAGAACGCACGAACCGATTTAAATGATTTTGCATTCGTTGGAAAGGTCTCGGGCTCCGTGAGGTTTATAGCAAAGAAAATTCAGGAAAAATTCCACGCGGACGAAGTCGCGGGGGCAAAAGCTAGTCGGATATATTAATACATGACTGCCCATTCATTCCACATGTCGGTAATGACCAATGCATATTATAAGAAGTTTTCTGATTAGTAGGTACGGAACCTTATCTTAAAGGCGTGTTGTAACAACCACTTGAGCGGTGAGCTTATAAATTGCGTTTTCATCTTCAACTGAGCTTCAAGGTGACTAAATTCATCATCTACTCATAATTGACTGTACTTTTAATTATTTCGACTTTTTGAAAGAGGAATAAAATGAGGACATTTTAAAATTCTTTGGGTGTGTAAGTATTCTGAACTTTATTTGTAAATTACTATAGTGCAATTTATGTTTTAAGGTGCGGGCTGAAAACTGAAAGGTCGCAGATTCGAACCCCACCCGTTGCACTATTGTCGTACCCACTCCTAAGGCAAGTTTTCCCTTATTTGGAGGGGAAAGGAGAACATCAGTCAAGTTCAGCTTGGCTGATATTCTTTTGGAAAAAAAAAATTATGAAAGTTTTAAATTAAATTCCAATTTACGCTTTGCATAATATGTTTTTTTTTTTTAGAAATAATAACCTATACTGTAAATCCATTTAGGTACCGACTATAAAATATACATACCAACTTTTTCTGGAGTTACAACTTTAGTGCCCAATGATCTGATAATAGTAGTGCCGGAATTCCCAAATATGTCGAACACTGGACCAGAGAAGAACCATGATCTGTTGGGAGCCATTCCATAGACAAAGCTAGATACCACTTTGCACGTAGTTGCTATAATGCCAATCAGTGCATCGTGCATCTGAAAACGCTTGCTGAATAGAGTAACGGCGATTATCGTCCCTGAAAAAAAAATTCATTTATAATTTCTAAATTGTCTCTGGTCTGGTCTAGCTTTGGCCGTAGCTAATTTCCACCCTACCGCCAAAGACGTGCCGCCAAGCAATTTAAGAGTTCCCGCAAGATGGCGTGTAGAATCCGATTAGGGGTATGAGTACTTTGCCAAACCCTTTAGCCCGGTACCATCTTAAACTGTATCGTCACTTTCCATCATATGAGAAAAAAAAATGGTATGTTTGTCACAACTGCTTTTTAACCCTAAGTACTTTCAGTAAGTAGTAGGTAACTACTAAGTTAGCAAGTATTGATATAATTGTTCAGCCAATGACTCAGTCATAAACCTTTTGGCATTCTTAAAAATAAGGATTTCCCTAATGAATTTACTCAGTTTGAATAAGGATATACTTACCTATAAATTAAATTAACTTTTGCGTTCGGTTACATTGAAATGAATCATTTACGATATAACCGTATTAGATCCTGTTTAAAATTGATCTTAAGCTTCTTTATTTTTTGTTGGGCTTAAATTACAAACTTATACCTACCAACACTTTGTTGTAACTTGAAAAAAGAATACCTAAGGAATTTTGTTTGCTTGATTTATGCAAATATTTTAATCAACACACCTGCGACTTCTACATAAATCTACGCATTATCAAAAAATATTACCTAGTAATCCCATTAGCACAGAATAAGTTGAAAAAAAGCTGAAATCCACTAGGTCCATACTAAATTTCTTCAGAGTGTACAAAAACAATACAGCACTTTCACCTAAAAAAGAAAAATAAGTTAAGCACAAGTACAACAGTTACATTCCTGACTGAGTGCTTTGGGTTTAATGTTATGAAATAAAATTGGTATCGGTGGTAACGAAATAAAAAATAAATAAATGATGATATATTTTGGACATAAAAAGATAATGTTTTCGATATTGTAAACATGTATCGTAACTTACCAAAAACTGGGCCCATGACAACGATATGGGCTAAAACAACCAACCATATTTGGATTAACTCTCTCTTTGGTGACAAAAATAGAAGTGAAAGTGTGTCCCACGCATTTAATGGGTTAAAAAATTGCAAGATCTTTTGGAATACTGTGCCCTGCATGGGTATATTCTTGACATCATGTATTCTGAGGTAGGTATAAGTTAATCCAAATGCATAGAGAGCAGCACATATTCCGAAAA
Source organism: Hipparchia sbordonii (assembly GCA_038048805.1). NCBI lineage: Eukaryota > Metazoa > Arthropoda > Insecta > Lepidoptera > Nymphalidae > Hipparchia > Hipparchia sbordonii. The sequence goes on from CM076113.1 coordinate 6,624,358, forward strand.
TGCCATAGTAACCAACTGATACTGTTAACACTCCACTTATAGACGATCCCAAGGGTATTCCCAATGTTACAATCACAGCTACACACCCCATTCGAAACGTCCGTGATTCCAACGTTGTTACATCCGCTATGTAGCTGTAGGAGCCCATTAAAGCGATAGAAATACCTCCACAAAACGCTGAAGGCAATGCCTCTATCAACCCTGTTACCCACAGCGGCCATTCCAGAAACCAATAATTAGCCAAAATCAATCCTAAAGTAGAAATTAGCTCTCCCAAAACTGGAATGAGCATCAAAAGTTTTCTGTTTCCAGTTGTATCACTCCAGGCTCCGATAAATAGAATGACAATCGCTGGAATTCCACTTTGCAGGGGCTGCGTCCAAGCTGTCATATCAGCTACCATCACCTGAGCACCATCTAAAGCTTCTGTCGTCAAGTTATCATCACCGTTTCCAGAAATAGCCTCTGTGCAAATGTATTCTGAGTAATTAAGATCAGCGCGACATGCTTTTTCCATATTTAGCTTTTGTACTGCCACTGCTGATATGATGTTAGGTAAAATAAAGCAAAATAAAAAGGGTTCAACTGTAAAGAACTTAAAAAATGCTTTTAACTTATTTTCTTCTGTGATAACAGGATCCGAAACGTTCGCCGCTTCACCATTGCCTTTAGTTTCTTTCACATCACTTAATTCAGTCTCACTTTGATGCTTTTCCGCCATTTTTATTAGTTTATAAGTTAACACAGTTTTTTTATCTACACATATTTATCGCACATAATATTTAAATAAGTGAATGCTATCAAGAAACTTGTGTATCAAGTCCGAATATTTGTAAACACGAAACACAAATGACTTCTAGCGACTTTGAAGCTCTAACAAACTTGTTTCCGTCTAAATATAATATGGAAACCAATTTAAAACCTCCGTAATTATCTGACGACGTATATATCCTTGACGATGACCATCGTCTAAGTCAAAGTTCAATCAATTCTAAAATTATGGTTTCATAACGTTAGAGCCCTCGTGTAAACTATTCCACGTTTATGCCTTTTAGACTTTTGTCTTCAAAAAAGAAACCCTTATAGTTTCGTCCAGCCTGTTTGTCATAAAAATTTTGTTAAAACTCTGTTTAAGCTACAGAACTGAGTCGCAAAATTATCGCTTAAGAGGTATAGTGGTTCCTACTCGTGGAAGAAATTTATTTATAATTTATTTTATTTATGAAAAGTACCGCCACTCACCCACCACCGCGGTGGTATGATCACGTAAGAGTGTTCCTTCTTCGGGATCACGTGATCACATTTCTACGGATGCGCGAGGTTTTGACTGGCCACTGAAAACTTATCAATACTTTTAAACAAAACAAAAACATTTGAAATAATTATTTACTATGTAAAGTATGCCTTCTCGTCATTATTTTTTTCTAATTTGTATTTTATCATTAACTATCCACAAAGTTTTCTTTATAATAATACTAGCTTTTGCCCCCGCGACTTCGTCCGCGTGGAATTAGGTTTTTGGGTGGAATTTTCAAAAACTGTGACATACAAACTTCTTTATTTTTAACTGATAGCTTAAATACCAACTTTGATGGAAATAGCTTGAAAAATGACGGAGTTTCATATAAACTTCCATCCCCTATTTAAACCCCTTAGGGGTGGAATTTCCAATAATCCTTTCTTAGTGTGCGCCTACGTCATAAAAGGAACCAACTGTAAAAATTTCGAGTTTCTAACTTCAGTAGTTTAGGCTGTGCGTTGATATCTCATTCAGCAGTCAGGACTTTGAATTTTATATACAGTTTGCGCTCAATTATTTTGAACTTATTTTTGTGTAGTATAGCTTACATAATTAGTGATTAACTGTGATATTGATGTATTTATGTTTATTACAAAGGTCTTGGGTTCTGTATGACGGATTAATCATGTTGAAGTGAATATGACGGCTCTAATTATGACCTTAATTATTTAGGCGTTAAAGGTACCTTACCTTTAACCGCGCGGTTGTTCGCAAAGGTAACCAATAACCACAAGTGTGTGAGAGCTTTTAGATGTTATAATAAGAACGACTACATATTAATATTACCTGTAGTAATATCATGACGTTGTTTTAATGTACGCAATAATTATAAAATATAAATTCTATGGGAAAATGAAAAGCCTCATTTGATAAGATAATATTCTAATAATTCAAAGAAGCCGATTTAATAAATATAACATTGTACTCGCATGAATATCGTTGCATTTATGTATGAAAAGAATTAAAATAAAACAGCCTTTATTAATTCTATTATATTACATTCATTAAAACTGTCATCATTTTATTATAATTCAATTAAGTAACTAAATTAAATGACTAATTATACTTTATAGTTCGGTAGGCCTAATTTTAAAATCTGAAGCACATTAATAGATAGTTATGTTATTGTTATAAATAAATACTAATACAATTTAAAGTGGTCAAGGTTTTCGATACGCCGAAAATTAACTCTCAATTAACAAAATTTTATCAGTTATAGAGTACCTAATATTTACGTCCATTAGATTGTTATAATTTAATTTAACATATTCCAGTACAGGGACCTTAATGAGTGTCATTGGGAGAGTACCAGCCAATCAGAGATTGACATCGTCACACTAATGCAATCATTTTTAAAGACTCGCCACACTGACTCTGCGAGAGAGTTTGGTTACATACGATTATTTTATAAAGATTCTAGTCTCAAAAGGATTTTGGTTTATTTATTAAAAAATGCACATAACTCGATTTCTCCCCAGAAGGTATATTATGGCGATTTTCCCGTCGTAAACAAAAAGAGCAGTATAGACAACATTAAAGTTGTCAAGTGTCCGAGCCACTTCAGTTTGCGACTAATAATAATTCTCCTAAGGATCTCTTCACGTCTGAATTCTTCCCGCAGGGATACTCCAAGTATACGAGTAGCTCTTTCCATCGCCCACTGATCGACCGTGAGCCTTCGACATTACTGGCACGCATTGTTCGAAGACTGATCATTAGTGTCATTGACAGTGAGGCTAGTTCACAAACTTCAAGTCGCTCAGCGTACTATGGAGAGAGCTATGCTCGGAATTTCTTTGAGGGACAAAATCCGAAATGAAGTAATTCGCCAAAGAACTAAGGTGACCGACGTAGCTCTCAGGGCTAGCACGTTGAAGTGGCAGTGGGCTGGTCACATATGTCGGAGGATCGATGGTCGCTGGGGTCGTAAGGTCCTCGAGTGGAGACCGCGTCTCGGCAAACGGTGTAGGGCGCCCCCCGGCTGATGGAGATCCGGAAAGTGGCAGGCATCGATTGGATGCGAAAGGCCGAAGATATAGGCAACGTTGGCGCTACTTGAAAGAGTCCGTGTCCAACAGTGGATGCATGTGGGCTGATGATAATGATGTTTTGGTCTTCAAACACTGAAGGATTTTGGACGAGGAGATATCACAAAGCTTCTCGAACACTGTCTACCCAAGTTTTATTCTGCGATTGATCTCTTATCGCTTTCTCAGAAGTAAACCTACCAAGCTTGGACTGTGTGTGACTGAGCGTTGGTAGAGGTTTAAAATCACGAAAATCTGTTTTAAAATTTTAAACCATGCTCAATTGCTCATACTGAAACGGTTGGTGAAAAGCTTTGGTGATGAATTGTCATTGTCCACGAAAGCGTTATTGCTGTAATTTATTAACAGGCGCTTTGCTTTTATTCTACTTATGTGATTTTTTTCAATAACTAGTTTTTCAAGTCAGCCGCGAGGAGTCACTGGCATCCACTGGATGCAGGTGCACTATGAGGATGAGGGAATAGAGAGTGCATCTGTGTTTGCGCGCACACTTGTGCACTATAATATCTCCCGCGTAGGTAGTAAATCTCTGTGGAGATTGGCCGCTGTGGTCGGATTCGGTCGGGAGGACATTATTGTTTCTGACAATATGTTTGAACATTATTCAGAATATATAGAGCATACAATAAATTTAAACGTAATTTTCCACTGTTACTATTAATTATGCTTAAATTATAATATGAAGTAGGAATTTTCCACTAATAGGTAATACCTATTTATTCTTAATAGCGCAATCATAATTTTACGGTGCAATATTTAGAAATTATTTCGATCTATTGTTCGTAAATGACCAAAACGTCATATTTACGCTAAACAACGCATTATAAAGAACGCTTTACGTGCTTCTTCGCTAATAATATTATCATCATCTAAATATGACTTTTAGATAGGGTATCAAACCAACAAGTATTACTGGAGTTTCTTTTCCATATATATCCTCATATTCAGTGATTATAGCCTAAGAATTAAGGCTTCAGTCTCTCTTTCAGGGAATTCTGGGTTTGAATTAGTCATTTCAAGCATGCACTAATCCGGGGTTCGAATTAGTCTGTTCAGGCATGCACTAATTTTCAACCAACTTCAAAAAAAGGAGGACATTCTTAATTCGTCGGAATTTGTATTAAAGCAGTATTTAAGTAGGTACCTACGTCAGAAAATATAGATGTCCTATAAAATTTTCCATTCTATTACAATCTAAGTAATTCCAACCATAAGTATCGAGATAAATAAGCCATGTAAACGATGTCCACAACTTGTAACGATGTAGAAATATCAATAAATAATTATTATAATCAGTTAAGGATAGTAATCCTTCTACAAGTCTGTCGTAAGTTCGTTTCGTAAGTTTTCGTACAATTTTAAAAAGACATAAAATTAAGAAAATAAATAGAGCGTGTTGAAAAATTTATATCAACTGAAAGTGGAAAGGCGCTCTTACTCGTATATTATAAATAAGTATAAATATTTTTTCACGTCAAGAAAAAATTTAAACCTAACCCTAGCCACCATATTATATTTGCAAAGTTTCTAAAGTAACGTCTGGAAACTCCAGTTTACGAGAAACTCTTTAAATGTTGCACAAAATATAAAAATGGTCTGTTTATAACATAAGCTAATTTTAACTGATCTCTAATCTCGGATGGCAACAATCATTTTACAGAAATCGTCTTAATTAAAGTAATTATCCAAATAAAAGTCACACAATAGAGTAGTTAATTAGCTGCAATAACTAAAATTTGAACGGGTAATTTCAACAATGCTTTTTAATACATCTATCGTAAAGTGCATCAATGTCGGTGCACAATACATATAATATATATTAATATATCCTTGAATTAAATATCAGTATGGAAAATTTTGTCATACCTAGTAAAATAATAACCGGTGCTCCAATTTCATCCACGTGGATTTTGATTTTTGAAAAATGTCGTGACAAATCACTAACCAAAAACAAAAAAAAAAACCTACCTAGTTTATTAATTGAAAGCAAAATCACGTTTGTATGAAAACTCTCGTTTACTTCAGTCTAATGTCTGGTGGGAGGCTTTGGGCGAGGCTAGTTACCACCCTACCGTTAAAGACGTGCCACCAAGCGATTTAGCGTTCCGAAACCGATTAGGGGTATGGGTTGAATCTACACTCTCATACCCCTTCCAATTTAGCCCGCTACCATCTTAGACTGTATCGTCACTAACCATCCGGTGAGATCGCAGTCAAGGACTATCTTGTCATTGAATAAAAAATAACCGCTAGGGGCTGATTTTACAATCGTTTTTTTTTAATCTATGGAATCAATAGGTACATATTTTTTACTAGGCACTACCTTATTGTTCCATATTCCTTTTTTTTTCTTTATTCAATAACCGAATTACGTAGTGTTCAGGAAGCATTGTGAATCGTGATTCGTGTTCACAAGAAACGAATTTTGGACCAATCAGTAACATGGAAGTAGGTAGACATATCTACCTACTTAAAAAAAAATATTCCGCGTTTTTTAACGAAAACTGAGTGCACTCGTGCGTCCACTATGTGACACTCTAATATTATATTATACCTACATGTAACTGTAAAATGTAACTAGCTTTTGCACGCAGCTTCGCTCACGTTAAATTCGATATCTTAACCCCCTATTTTCCCTCTTAGGGGTTGAATTTTCAAAAATCATTTCTAAACGATGCTTTCGTCATAATATCTATCTGTATGCAAAATTTCAGCTCAATCCAGTCAGTTGTTTATCAGTCAGTCAGTCAGTCATTCACCTTTATATTTATAATAAATACAAATACATATAAGATGTACTTTCTTAAAATAACATAACTTGGTGATGCATGGAAAAAGGAATGCAGTTACGATATTAAAGAGCCTTTTTATCGGTCTCGAGACAGCATTGCCATTTAAAACTCACAATAGTGTATGCTTTTTTTATTATGACATAGGCTTGCGCTTGACGACAATCAATGATGTAAAGCCTTGATGAGGTCTAGGTTGGAGCGCGCTTGCCTAGAAAATGCTCTTGTCTTGAAGGTACTCAGATTATACGTGGCCGGAAACACAGAAGCTGGAAGTGCGTTCCGTACCTTAGCCGTTCGTTTCAGAAACGTTGAATTGAAGCGTTTCGTGCGAGTAGGTTGCGGTAGGTGGCGTATAGCAATCGATTAAGGGTAGGTATGGGTTGAACCTATACTGCCATACCTCTTCCAAGTTAGCCCGCTACCATCTTAGACTGCATCGTCACCTACTATCAGGTGAGATCGCAGTCATGGACTATCTTGTCATCGAATAAAAAATAAAAAAATGATTGTTAAGATGCTGAGACGCCCAAGCAACGAAGTCACAAAAGTCGAAGCAGATCTAAACCAAAACAAAGATAATTCTTAGATTTTGATATTATGGGAATTAATACTTTTATCGGTTGCTTGGTTGCTAAATATATTTCAGAAAAAAAGTCACGATTATTTTTCAGAATTGGCCGCCAAAATGTAATTGACAAAGGTTTGTTATACCTATACTGAGTTGGTACTTTTACTACTTTTGACCTTAGAGAAAAATTGTCTGTGACAAAATTGCACTGGAATGATTCCTAGTATTTGGATGAAGCGGTGATAGTTAATCGTTAAGACTTCTGCTAACTTTTCAGAGGGTTCGATTAAATATCACTTTCAATAGGAAAACATCGTGAGAAAACATGCCTGAAAACTAGTCCATAATGCTCTTAAAAATATGTGAAGTCCGCCAATTCGTACTAAACCTGCGTGGAAGTCATACTATTCACACTTATCTCACTTATAAAGGCGAAAGTTTGTATGTGTGTGTGCCACAACAAACGTGTGCCTTCACGCACACCGAATGAACCGATTTGGCTGAGAATGGAGACAGGTCATACCTAGGATTAACATATAGCTTACATTTTATCCCGGAAAATGAAAGATTTCCCGTGGGAATCAAAAAACCTTCTCATTTGAGAGAAGACCTGAGCCCATTTTTCTAAATTCAATTAAGAGAAATGGAAATAATAAAATTGACAAAAGTTGATAAAAATTGGCTTTAAATAAAATTGCATTATATTAAACTTAATTTTAAAATGGTAAAAATTAAAATAATCGAAAAATCCTTAACATCATCAGTACATAAACATTGTCTTGTAACATCTTGGAATAATTTTTCAATCCAATTTTAAGAAAGAGAGCCATTTTGAGTGAAAACCTTGGGACAAAATTGCTTTTTCTTTACAGTTCATTCACAAATTACACAGCATAATGTCAATGACATCCATCTAATTTGTAATATCATTACGCAATTTTCATCTTGACCGACTTTACAAAAAAATTAGGGCGGACATGTACGTGATGCCTGCTTTTGATTGATTAAAACACGTACTCAAATTAGACTTGTGAATGTAAAAAAATAGTAACAAATACCAAACAGTTTAGGGCACTAATTCATCTAGGAATTGTCAAGGCGAGCTATGGGAAGGTTGCAGCGGTGGGATCGAACGTTTTCTCAGTTTCAGACGCTGAATAAACTAAGTTCAGCGGAGCAACTAATTGACAGCGAGATAAATGAAATTAAAAAGTAACCGCAGCCAGCTGATAGGCAGTAGTTGTGTCGCAGCCGACAAAAACAGACGCAACGTAACTACTTAACTGCCAATCATAAGACGCACGCGCCACCATTCGGTCGCGACTGTTAAATAAACAAATTCGAACTTTATAATAAAAAAAAAAAAAAAAAATTAACCTAATACCAATTTTATAAAATAAAAATAACAGTTTCGCGTAGTATGCTAAAAACAAATGAACTGTATACTGGCAGTCGGTAATCAAAATGACGTTACGGGTCGAAGTACCCGAAAAAATCTTGAACATAGAATCATGCAAGTGCAAATCGTATGAGAAAGAAATAAAGAAATCCGAAAAAAAATTCAGTGGCAGATTGAAGGAGTTCATTAAAAAGACATGGTCTCTGAAATCGAAAGTGACAGTGGAACCGTATGTAATATGTTATGTGCTACCGAGTGTTTTAGCGGGATTAGCTGTACAGAATTTGTGCTTAGAGAAATCATGCCTGGTAAATTTAAAGTACGACGAGGATACGTGCACACACATCATGCAAGGGCGCACACACAATTACACAGAGCAAGAAAAGAATGTCCAGAAAATGGTTGCGGGAATGACTGCGTGGAGCTTCCCGTTACAGACAGCACTGCCTGGAATATTGACACTTTTTGTGGGCGCTTGGAGCGACCGCACAGGCAACAGGAAAACCTTTATGGTGTTCCCAATCTTGGGAAAACTGATCTCAATTTTCGGGATCATTCTGAGTACAGTATTTTTTCTTCAAGTTGGCTTGAACGAAACGGCCATAATCGAGGGCCTCCCTCCAGCGTTGGCCGGCGGTCGGGTTGCGATGACAATGGCAGTATATAGCTATGTGACGGATATCACAAGTGATTCTGAACGGACTTTTCGATTAGGGATTATTACGGCTATATTGACTCTAAGCAGGCCGATCGGGCTCGCTCTTAGTGGTATAATGACAAAACGTTTCGGTTACTACGGTGTCTTTACTGTAGCGTGTTTTTTCTATTTGACTGGCTTTGTGTACATTCTTCTGAGGCTCAAGGAAAAGAAGAAGAAAAAGATCGATGACGAGGAATCGGATACGGTGCTCTCCATGTTTTCGGTGCAGGATTTCGCGGCAACTGTAAATGTGGCGTTCAAAACGCGGCAAGGCTCGCGGCGTATGCAAATTATATTAGTTATGTTTGCATACATGTTCATCGTGGGACCGGTTCTAGGTAATATACTTGTATTATTCGTATATATTTACAAGAATCCATTTATTAATTTGCTATAATGTCATTGATGATCTCTTTGAGTGTATCTGCCAGCCTACTATAAATATTTTTCATAATGAAAAACTGACGCGTGTGATAAATTGGCGTCGTAAAAGCACGCCACATGCGTTCGCATCGCTTGATTTTATTTTCATTTTACGGCCGAATGTAAATTTCCTTTTACTCCCGATATTGACGCGCTATAAAACTGTAAAACAAATTTCAAGCCTTAATATCAATCGGAAAAGTGTCAATTTCATATATTTGCAACATTTTTACACTGACGTTCTGCAATATAATCGAAAACTGGTGTTAGTATATTAAATATATATTTTAGGCTGTTACAGAAGTGGTACCTTCTATATATGGAATTAGGAATTATCTACCTACTTCTTAGGCACCGTTAGGGAAAGGCCGTCTATATTGTTGTAATTTCAAAAAATCTCTTTCAAAAAATAAACATTTTTAGGGAAAATTTTCGGCCATCGCCAAGTAACGTTTTTCAAACCGGAACCTCTTCGGTATTTTTTTTTATTTGCAAAGCTGAGATAAGGTCTTCTGAAATTTTCAACAGTCTAACTCAAACAGCTTAAGTTATAGACCTCTATGATAAACGGACGGACGTAATGACAGGGGTATAACGTAATAAGCTCCTGTAACCTTAAGGGTAAGTCCCTAAACTATTTTTAGGGACGTCTAAAATATGCTAGATAGGTACCTACTGGGTTTCTAGTTCAATGTTTGAAATTCCTTCTCGTTTTATTGATACAGACATGACGGCAAAAAATAACAACAATGACAATAATTTTAAGATTTTGTTGCTTTAATGCAGTTTTTTAGTTATTGCAGTGGCACAGAAAGGTTAATTGTAAGTAGTAACTAGATTACTGCGATAGAGTAGATAGAGTTCATTGCTTACTAAGCGAACCGTTTGTATAGGTTTGTTTACTTTAAACAAAGTAGATAGGTAATTAATATCTAAGGTTAAAGTTCACAGTAACATAATACAGTAAACTAGTTAGATGTTCGAATATTTTGGAATGACAACAAACAAAAAACTTCCGCGGATTATTAGTATTATTGTTTTGATTGACCTCGTTACGTTGAAAAAATATTGTTTTTAAACTTAGCTAACAAGCCCTTTGATTCAACAAAGGCCTGTCGCTTTTATAACTGGATCAGAGGGTTAATTAAACTGAGAACAAGGTTTTAAATCAAAGTTTTCGAAATTAAAGATCGAATAGAATAATTTCACATAAACACTGGCTTTGGTAGATTGAGATTAAAGACATGAGTTGAAAGTTTTGATCACAGAAACTAGTGTAAATTGAAAATTAAAAATACCCCCATTAAGTGAATCTTTAGCAGGACTATGCAATCATATCGTGATGGACCAGAGGATGAGGTATATCAATATATACCTCATCCTCTGGTCCATCATTGAGGCCATTCTAATGATCCCAAACACTTTATATCTACCATTGAGGCCATTCTAATGATCCCAAACACTTTATATCTGCTGTGTTGCTGAGGAGTTGGGTACTCACAGACTTCTTGAACGAATAGACCGAATTTGATGCGGTTTTTTGTTTGAAAGCTGATGTGATCGAGATAGATCCTAGCTATAACTTATGAAGATCTGTTTAGACGTTTGAAGATCATTTCATCAAGAAGATTGAAAGTGTGTAAAACCCTTTAATCAAAGGGTTTTATATACTTTTACTGATGCGATTGATTGATTTGAAATTTGGTGTACTGTTACTTAGGATTATTTCCAAAAAATGGTAACCTTGACCTGATGCTGCAGCATCAAGTAGCGCAGACTACTTGATGCGGGATACCCAACTCCTCAACAACTTACAGCAGATGTAGTGTGTTTGGGCTCATTAGAATGGTCTCAATGAGTAAGTGTTAGATAGATGATGATCAAGGATGGAGAAGTAGGATCTATTGATGAAATAGCAAGTTGGCAAGTAACAGGATGTTAGGTATATTAAACATAGTCCGGGCATAGATTCACAGTATTAAGACTTTTAAAAACAATGAATGTGCTACAACGTAAAATACTCAACTAGCGAATGTAAAAGTATGAATCAAATTAAATAACTAAGTGAGGTAATTAGCACTAGGTACTCCCATGTAGGTACAAGTTAAATAAGTTTTGAGGATAAATGTGTCACTTTGTCATCAAATGGTTAATTTTCTTATTTTAAGTCACTGTGTTGTTTTTCCTATCAAAACTCGTGATATTAAACAACAGCAGAAATCAAAAGAAACAATTCACGTTTTACAGTAAAATCACAGCAAATCGTGAAACAATAAAGTGAACAATGTTGTACTAATACTAATTACCATTTACTTTTTGTGTTATTTTTAGTATTTCTTTATTCTTCATTCTTTAGTTTGCTATCATATTATACAAATATTTATTCATATAAACATGATGCCCAGTCAGGGGTACTTAATCATAGCCTTGCAAAGGTTGCAAGGCAATGATTAAGTATATTTATTACTAGCTTTTGCCCACGACTTCGTCCGCGTGACTTAGGTTACTGTTTTTCCGGGGTAAAAATTCACTTCTCTTGCCATCAAAAAACCAGTTCAATACAAAATATATGAGAAAATTAAATTTTTTCATAATCTTTTTTTTCGTTCCAATGTTTCTAATAGCTAAAGCCTATTCAAGCTATTTTTTTACGTCCTACTGTACAAAAGCTGATAGCCACGAATTCGTCGGTATGGGTTTACGTTTTGTTCGTGGTAACTCTAGTGTTTTCCGAGATAGGAAGTACTTTTTCACGATGCAAGTTACCTCAGCTCTAGACATACCTATGATGTTATGCTTGTATGCCACAAACGGATAGATCGATTTGAATGCAATTTTTTCGAGTGTAACTGTGATGGTACTTAGGGATGTTTAAGGACTGTTAATTATTTTTTCAGCTAGTCAGCTATTTCAGTAGATCGGAGACATACAATCCTTACTACTAAAATTTAAACGCGAAAGTGTGTTTGTTTGTTGATTTGTCCTTCAGTTACGCTGCAACAGAGCTATGGATCGAAGTGATTTTTTGCATGGGTATAGTTGGGGACCTGGAGAGTGACATAGGCTACTTTTGATCCCGTGAAATAAAAGAGTTCCCGCGGGATTTCAAAAACTAAATCCACGTGAACGAAGTTGCGGGCATCGGCTAGTTAAAAATAATAATTCCAGTATTTGTAATATTTTGTTCTTGTTTCAAAATTTTGCCAGATTAACGAACTCGAGTGTCACGTTTGATATTATACTCGGGCCACAGGCCTAAAGTTATCAATGCTAGGACATTGATAACTTTCAGAACATTAACGTGATCTATCGGGCTAGTCTCATACACAAATTGATAACAAACTGCGATTCAACTTTCAAGTATTAATATAAAAGAATTGCAGTAATTTTATAGAAAGACAATTTTTATTATAAAACACACGTAGGGACGTCTTATCTCTGGTTCCTATTAAAAAATAGATTAACTACTAGTTACTCTGCAGCATTGTTTCCTATAAAAAGCAAGCAAGTAAGCAAGTAAAATTCTATTTTCACACATAGAAAGGATTTTAGTTTGAGCAGGAACCTTGGATCTTTCCCGTAGAATCTACCCTTGTAAAGTTTACCCTAGCCTACCCTAGTTCTACCCTAGTTTAAAGTTACAACATTTTTAATTATAATTTACTAGATGATGCCCGCATCTTCGTCCGCGTGGATTAAGGTTTTTTAATCCCGCGGGAACTCTTTAATTTGCCGGGATAAAAAGTAGCCTATGTGTTATTCCAGATTATAATCTAAATCTGGGCCAAACAGCCAAATCGATTCAGTCGTTGCGGCGTGATGGAGTAAAAAACAGCCAAACTTTCGCATTTATAATATTAAATAGGATTATTATTCAAAAGGATTTCGCCTAGAGATATAAAAATTGCTTAATAAGGTAATTTAACAAACAAAATAGAAACGAAATATATTAAGTTATGTAGGTATTAAGCTAAGTATTTCTAATCTATATTTATAAAAATGAATCCCTATTTCCTTGGTAATCGCATCACGCGTGAACGGCTGGACCGATTTCGCTAATCCTTTTTTTGTTGTGTTCGTTATTGTCAGGAGAAGGTTCTTATAAAAGAAAAAATTAAGAAAATTGCGCGAAAAATTAGAAAATTTAAGAAAACTTAACAACCATATTAAATTATTTCTAATGTAACCGCTTTTACAATTCAAACTTTTTTGATGTAACCTTATGGCGTTTGACATAACATTGACAGAATGCGTGCTGCCAATTTCGTCAAAGAGTTTCAATATTCATAGTTAAGACAGGACAACGTCTGTCGGGTCCGCTAGTTCAAAATTTTGGAAGATAATCTCAAACAATCGGAAGAGAATAAATGCTCCTTTGTGAAAGGAATTTCTTTCATAAGGGAGCGTTTATTCTTACTAATATCCTTATTAATATTATAAATGCGAAAGTATGTTTGTTTGTTGGTTTGTCCTTTAATAACGCTGCAACAGGGCTACGGATCGACGTGATTTTTGCATGGGTATACTTGAGGACCTGGAAAGTGATATAGGCTTTTTATCCCGGAAAATCAAAGAGTTCCCGCAGGATTTTACAAACTAAATCCACGTGAACGAAGTCGCGGGCATCAGCTAGTTTTCAACAAAAATAAAAATCATTTCTAAAAACTCTTCTTTAAAAAACACGGAAAGCGTGCGTAAATGGAAAGCGATAAATAACCGTTCTATCTCGATATATTTTCTGGTACCTGGAGAAGTGGCGGTGTACCTACCACGTACCTACCTATGGTGCGAGCGGCGTGATTTGCCATACAATTTTTTCTGGCTTGGCGTATTATAGCCAAAAATATTACTTTTTTTTTTGTAGTTTGTTTTGAAATTCACCTAATAGTTAGGTTTAATGCAGTCGATTATCCGTGATTCCAAAAATGCTGTGATATTTTTTTTATAGTTGATACCAGAAGGAAAGTATTGTATTTAGGTACACTATGACTTTACGTTGCATCAACCGAAAAATAATCTGTCAGCTAATTTGTTTCGATAAGAAAATAATCGCTTAACATGACGTGCTTATGCATTCTTAACTCTTATTTTTTTATTATATTATATTATTTCTTTCAGTTATCAGTAAGTTTATAAATAGGCAGCAGATATTATCGCTAGCTCTCAGTGGAAAATTTAACTTCAGTTATAAGGAACTGTTCTGATTTCGATGCTATTTGAACAAGGAAGTAAAATATAGTTAGATTCTATTACGTCGTAACGCCTTTAAATATGGTACAGTAGGTCAGGGATCAAAAATGTCAAATGCTTAATAATTGAGATCAACATATAGTACGTAATGACTGATGCCCGTGACTTTGTCCGTGTGGATTTGGAATTTTATTTATGTTACGTATTTATCTACCGGGACAAAAAGTAGCTAATGTTCATCTATAGGTATGTATGCTTACTTGAAGCTCTCATGGTGTCAAACTTCAAAATTAATTCAGCAGTTAGGCCTTGAAAATGTATTGTTCTATCACGAGATAGAACAATACATTTTCAAGCCTATTTACCTACGAAGGTACATAATTCGATATATTATTATTACCTAACCCAAAATCGCTGCTTCAATTCAAAACTATCATCAATCAAAATTGCACTTGTTTACAGAAGAGCTAATAAAAAAAAGACTATTTTTTGTCTTCGGCTTTCTTATTTTTTATCAAATAGGTATATGCACAGGTATTATACATCGATAGAAGCGTATTTATCAATGGTTGTCTTTTTTAAATATAAAAATATGTAGGATTACGATTGTATTTTTGCAATCAAAACATTTCTACAATTTTTTTGTGTTACTTTTGAATTGAAGCAGCGAAATATTCCCGGATAATTAATTCAATCAGATATACAAGTGTGTGTTTAGGTTATACTAGCTATCATTCAAACAGTGGCTAAGCTTGAAATCACAGACTTATTACATACATACTTGAAAGCGAGACCTATGTAAATGTAACACAATGTGTGATTTATTACCGTTAATATTTACTTATCTATCCAAGATTCTAATTCTTGGATAGATAAGTAAATTATTAGATTCTTGGATAGATAAGTAAATACCAACGGTAGAGGTAGTTGAGTATTAATTCAAATTCGAATTCGAAAATATTAATTTCATTGGTTTGGTTTTGGCCGTGTCTAGTTACCAACCTATGTCAAAAACGTGCCGCCAAGCGATTAAGCGATACACTGACTTATCCCTTCCAACATAGTCCGCTAATATCTTAGACTGCATCATCACTTACCATGAGGTGACATCGCAGTCAAGGAACTTATCTATCTTGCCATGGAATTTAAAAAAATGTAGGCCTGCAACCTGTGGCTCTTATGATAAGTAAAGACTGGACAGCATTGGAAGGCAAATTGTGTAAATTTAGTAAAACAAAATGATTATTGGAGGTCAAATGGAGTGATGTAGTCCTTATGGACCAAACTCCAAAAATAAAGATAAAAAAAAGCTGATTCTGCTGAGAAGAGCCCTGCAAGAAGCTCAGCAAAATATGCTGGCTAATAAGTTAGATACACTATCTTGTGGGCATCTTGATGCCAAGCCGATTTAAGAATTCGTATTGTAGTCTACCTAGAGAAAATGACGTGTTCGTATTTTTACGCAATTTTCAGAAAATTATACATCTTGTACGTAATAATAAAAAATAACATACGTAATTTTTTTACAAAACTTAAAGTTTTCGATACATTTTGACTTGGTACACAAACCACAAGTTACAACCTATTTTATGTTGCGTATCTCCCCAAGGTATTTTGTGTAGAGATATTTTACTAGAGGTACTTATTGCACCTAATCAAAATATTTTTATTACTTATTTATATACCTACATACAAGATAAAGAGACATCATTCTTATGTTAAGTATGCTTTCGCTGCATTTGTTTGCCAAAGTATTTTATTAAAAGTTAATTCCAGCGCAAACATTTTCTTCTTTGCACTATTTAATTTAAATGCTGTAATGTTAGTTCAACGGAGTCACAAAAGGATATTGGGTTCAGTTTTAGAACAATAAAACCTAATAGCGTACCTCAGAGTAGGTTTTTATAATTTAAACCTAAAAATTCTTTTTACAAAAACCGACTTCAAACGCCACTACAAAGTATATCAATGGTGCCTATAAAATTTTAAGGGTCCCCTCGATTTCTCCAGGATCCCATCCAATAGAAGAGACCACCTGGGAGGTATAACCTTTAAAAACAAAAAAATAATTTTCCAAATCGGTCCAGGCATCTTGAAGTCTGTTAAAAATGTTTGAGATTAGGTAAAGTGTATGGGGTACATGCCCCCAAATCGCGACGCAGTCCGTTATGCGATATTTTTAACTTTGGTTACATCATCATTGGGTGTCCTCTCAGAACGAGAAGGGTTTATGTACATTTCATACTGATTGTTAGCATTCTGAAGAATTCACAGCTTTCTTCACGATATTTTCTTATCAAGTTAAACTAGAAATCCGAAAATGTGCCATTAGGCTATCACTGCTTTTGCCTTCACTGGCCATTCGTCCGTCCGTCTGTCCGTCTGTCTATCTGTCAGCGAGCTTTATCACATGATCAGTAATGGGTGGGACAGTTGAAATTTTCAGAGAATGTGTGTAAAAATAAAAAGTGAACCTCTTTTTTTTAATCAATGACAAGATAGTCCTTGACTGTGATCTCAGCTGTTGGTAAGAGACGATGCAGTCTAAGATGGTACCGGACTAACTTGGAAGAGGTATGTGAATTCAACCCTACAAGCTATCGATAGGTATCGCTCGGCGGCACGTCTTTGACGGTAGGGTGGTAACTAGCTACGGCCAAAGCCCTCAACCAGACCAGACCAGAGACAATTTAGAAATTATAAATTCCGTAATTGTTTCGCCGGGAATCGAACCCGAGAACTCCTAGTTACAAGACCACAGCACTCGCCACTGCGCCAGGGAGGTCGTCAAACTCTACTAGAAATGTGTTTTTTGGCGTTTTTTGGTGCGGAACCCTTCATTTGCGCGTCCGACTCGCATCTGACCGGTTATTTTGATTGCATAATGCATGTCTTGATTGAATTAAAATGTTGGCGTTGCGCAGAGGCTGTTAAGCATAATGTTTGCAGATGGCCGACCGCGCTCAAAGGGATCCTTTGACTAATAGATGTTTCGTTTGGAATAAAGGTGAGGCGCAGATGACGTACTGGTTCACTCGCTACAAGTTCAAATTCACCGAAGTCGACTACAGCTTGTTCCTCACATACTCCGTTTTAGTTGGATCAGTTGGTAAGTTACTTTTTCATTATCCTTACTTCGTTACTAATTTCATTGCTTTCCTTACTAATCCTATAGTTCTTTTAATTCAGGAGGGCGCGTGAGCTTTACATGTGGTTACGTCGTGTACATGCACATTGCGTAAGTGTGTGCCTGTCAGGAGCCTAGGTGGGAGTGGGAGCAACAATTATTGAGAACATGGCTGATTATTGAGAACTTGAAAAGTGACATAGGCATACTTTTGGCTGAATATGAGAACTTGGAAAGTGACAAAGGCATGCTTTTGGTTAATTATTAGAACTTGAAAAGTGACATAGACATACTTTTTATCCCGCATAAACAAAAGTATCCCGCGGGATTTTTAAAAACCAATCTCCACGCGAATTCGTGAGCATAAATGATTTTTAAAATAATTTTAAAAGGCCTTTTACTTATAACAAGTAAAAGTAACTGATTATTACATCAATAGTTGTATTAACATTTTAGAAGCCTCAATAGCACAACGGTTAAAAGTGCGGATTGAAAACTGAAAGGATGCAGGTTCGAATCCCATCCGTTACACTATTGCCGTACACACTCCTAACACAAGTTTTACACTTTTTTGCAAGGGATAAGAGAATATTAGTCAACTTCAGCTTGGCTAATGTTCTTTAAAAAAAAAAAACTATTTATCATCAAATTCGACAAGTTGTCTCTTTACGTTCTTTTAGAAAACAGACGGCAGTATTATATGAGTACATGCGATCAATGTCGTTGCGCAAAATAACATCAAAATGAAAACATTCACAATCGAGGCTTTTCCAGTCCTTGTTTAAGAAAGTTTCTATTGAAAGTGTTTTAATAATAGCTCTTTAGTCATAGAAATTTCATAATATTCTTGAAGTAATACTTTGTGCAATGAATATTAACACCGGAATGTGATACAATACGATTTTATAAAATTGCATAAAACTGATAACCATGTTTTGACGACTGTGGTCTTTTAACTGGGAGGTCTCGGGTTCGATTCCCGGCGGGGGCAATGTGGGAGTTTATAATTTCTAAATTGTCTCTGGTCTGGTCTGATGGGAGGCGTTAGCAGTGGCTAGTTATCACATTACCGTCAAGGATGTACCGCCAAGCGATTTAGTATTCCGGCACAATGGTGTGTAGAAATAGATGAGGCGTATGGGTTGAATTTCCCATACCCCTTCCAAGTTAGTCCGCTACCATCTTAGACTGCATCGTCGCTTACCATCAGGTGGGATTGCAGTCTAGGACAATCTTGTCATTGAATAAAAAAAAACCTTAATTACTTCTAAACTTAAAACTCAATCTAATCATCGAT
Organism: Hipparchia sbordonii; assembly: GCA_038048805.1. Lineage (NCBI taxonomy): Eukaryota > Metazoa > Arthropoda > Insecta > Lepidoptera > Nymphalidae > Hipparchia > Hipparchia sbordonii. The sequence continues at coordinate 6,643,202 of CM076113.1, forward strand.
GTCACGAATAATACTAATTACTAATACAATCGATATATTATCTATGTATACAGTATACCGACCTTAAAAATATTGATGCATGAAGAGTATCATATCCATTGCGTTCCAAGATTAAAGGCGAGACAGCCAAAAGTCCTTTTGGGACACTTATCGAGCTTCCGTTTAATATTTTCGCCAGAAACGGGACTTTTCTTGTTTTGGGATTTTCACCTTAGTTGAATTTTTTCTGTTCCATAATTTAAATAATTCTATACTTAAGTACGTTGTTAAAAGAAAAATCTTTATTTATTCATTTAGTACCAGAAAAGAAAAAACAAAACAAAAACATAGGACGTGCACAAGGACATCTTTCTTTTTGATTAAATATTTTTAAGTGTAAAAAAATCAGTGTTCCTGCTTTTTTAAAATACTGAGCTGCTCTGATCGATTTCGCTGACTTTGGTTCTCTTACGGCTACCTTCATTTTTTTTTTTATTTACACCAACAACTTCCATACAAAAAAAGTCAAACAAGTTCTATTACATTATATTTCAGTATGGTCGTCAGTAACAAGTAATTTTTAGATTTTTTGGTTTGATCTCGCAGGGATACTCCGAGTACTAACTCTCTCCATCGCCCATTGATGATAATATTAAAATCAACTGTTAAATTACATCATAATTTAACAGTTGATTTTAATGTAATAATTCTCATTTCTTCACTTGCATTGCATCGTAGTACCTAATATGTTGTAAAATTAAAGCATTACTGCATCGGAACAATCAAAAGACATACTTAATTATCTTGTAATGCCAACCGTGTGCCAACGACATTTTGAAAATATTTACACAATAATTAATGATATTATTACGTAGCTAGTGGTTAGGCTTGGAACTCACTGGTGAGGTGATAATAACAGCTGATAAAAACAAACTTCTATAAACATTACATTATAATTTACAAACAGCCGTAGTTTGGGATATTCCATTAATATTGTTTCAAACTTCAGATGAATATAGCATTCATGAGTTTGCCGGACCGAATCTAAATCCAAATAAAAGGCAGCGTAATAAAGATCGACTATTAGGAGGAGGAGGCAAACTGCAACCGAATGCACTTTTCAGTAACGAAAATGCGTACGTCATCTGAGATCTTGAACTCTCGAAATGTACCTACTTAATTAATGATAATAATTGATTAGTGATGCGCGAAGGCATGGTTAAATATCCTTAAGTTTTCCTTAAATTTACTTAAGACTCATTGTTTTATGTTATTATAAAAAAAAGGAAGGATGCTTTTAATTGATCCAATGACTGTCAATAGCGTCGCAAAAGTGGCAAACTGTCGGCGGTCGTTGACACCTGCGTCGTAAAGCCATACCCAAAGCGGCGACAAGGCGCAAGGGCCAGCGAACGCTGACAGCGCTGGATTGTGTCAAACCTTCTATGTATTTTATTTATAACTAGCGGACGCCCGCGACTTCGTCCGCGTTCCTAAATCCCCAGTTTAGGTGGGCAGAAACTCTGCAGCATCAGGATTGAGGAGCTGGGTCCTGGAATTCAACGATTTAGTCTTTACTCGGTACCTACTATTCATAATCGACAGTTCCTAAATCCCCACAGTTTAGGAGGGCAGTACCCCTGCAGCATCAGGATTGAAGAGTTGGAACCCGAAACTTTTATGGGAGAATCTTGCAAAGTTTTTGTTTCAATTAAAAAAAAGATTCACGCAAATCGGTTAAGAAATCACGGAGATATCGATATACAGATGCAGAAAAACACAACTACTTCTCCTCCTTTTTCGAAAATCGGTTAAAAAAGTAGCCTATACTATGCCCTATAATATCAGCTATCTACCAGTGAAAGTCCCGTCAAAATCGGTCCAGCCGTTCCAGAGATTAGCGGCAACAAACAGACAGACAGACAAAAACTTTAAAAATTGTTTTCTTGTCATAAGTACGTATTTAGTTTCGTATGCAGTTAGTAAAAAGCTGTTCTTTTTAATATTACAAATAGACACTTCTATTTTATTTATTTATATAGATATATCCAACGTTGGCAGTATAGTCTCATACATCGCCCGCAAACCTACCTTGTCGCTTACTATATTACATACCTACAGGTAGGTACTTTATATCAAACGCAATAATTGTCTATGATTTAAACTGTCCACCAGATCGTAATTGCGTTGCTGTAGGTAATTAATAAATAGACTATAACTCACATTAGGTCTTATCAATTACATCTAATGTTACTATAGGTACATAATATCTTGAACAATATTATTAGGTTAAATATTTCATTTTCGATAAAAAGTAGCCTATGTGTTGTTCCAGACTATAAACTATATCTGTGCCAAATTTCAGCTAAATCGGTTTAGTCGTTGTGATTGAGTAACAAACATACATCCAAACTTTCGCATTTATAATATTAATAGGATTAATATAAATATAAATATTAATTAATTAATTAATAGGAAGTAGGATTAAGTAAGGATGAATAACCGAAACATTTTATTTGCCTCGTCGGAAGTTTCCGTAGCTACCTATGTTTGTTCTCTGATACACATTTCTTCTTATTAATTAACCACTATTAGTTGTATACAAGTTGATAGCATCTCGCTAGCAGAAAAGCTTTTAGCCTAAATAAATACATAATGGTTAAATCATAAATCAGATTATAACTCGAAACCTAGTAATATTTATAGACATAATATTATATTATGTATACTATCTATATTTATTATTATGAACTCGTTCTAAGATTTAAGAATAACGCTAACTTTGTAGTTCCTATCAGTAGTATATAGTAGTATATATAATTTTGTACTATTATTTTTTATACGTATTCATTAATTAATTATTCCATTCTTAGGTACCTACTGACATAATTTAATTAGCAGGAGGAGCAGTTGCATTTTAATATAATATTTATTACGACGATGACGCAATAAAATCACTAGTAGGAAGAAGTAAAATTATAAATTAGCATTAAAATAGTCTACGGATTACACTGAAATATTTTTTACCTTCGCCTTGTACAAGTATATGACCCTGTACGATAATATTTTTCCGCTAGATCACATACATTGCTTGTACCAAACAAGAAAACAGTGAACTGCCCTGGTAGCATGGGCGGGAGAAATTTTATCCCCGGGAAAAGGATAAAACGTTTATCCCCTCGCTTAGCTTTATCCACCCGTCGAGCATGGGCACAGCGGTGGAAATAACACTCAGTGGATATACTTATAGAAATATACATCGCCTTCTCCTCTGTTGCCATGTTTTAGCATAGGGAAAAATAATTTTATCCCCTGTCAGTGGATAAAATCGGGGGATAAAACTTTTATCTCCTGCCCATCAGTGCAGGTGTAAATTTAAAACACTCCCGACAAGTGAAATTAAAAAATAATATAATTCGCTATTTTGTGGTGGCCATCTTGGTTTTGAAATTCGAATCAAATAAAAGGGCTCGACTACTAGTCGAGCCCTTTTATTTGATACAATATGGGTATCAAATAAAAGGGCTCGACTACTAGTCGAGCCCTTTTATTTGATACCCATATTGAGGAAGTCATCACGATTTTCCGTTTTTTTTTTAAAGAATATTAGTCAAGCTGAAGTTGAGTAATATCCTCCTATCTCCTCCAAATAAGCTAAAAGCTTGTGCTAGGAGTGGGTACGACAATAGTGCAACGGGTGGGATTCGAACCTGCGACCTTTCAGTTTTGAGTCCGCACCTTTAACCGTTGGGCTATTGAGGCTTTTTTTGGCCATTATGTTTCAAGAGATAATTATAATGTATTTCCATTTGAAGTTTCTTTGGCTGAAATCTATAGACCGCACTCTCACTCCGCTCAGACTCTAGACAGAGTTGGAACGAGACAGATTTATGTCAGAGCACATTTGTGTCTCGTTTTAACCTCTATCTTCAGTTTGAGCTGAGTCAGGACACGCTCTATAGATCTCAGCATTAGTATTTTTAAGGCTTAATTGAAATATTTAAACAGGTGCGAGGAAGTCATTTATCGCTGTTACGATAAAACACTGTATCTGAAGATAGGTCTTAGCACGGCAGATTGCCCCTTTGGATGGCTAAACTAATTCTATGACCAAGATAGTTGGATTCTCGGTAGACTAAGTGAAAGTGTATAATTTTTGTGCAGGCTCCTTCATAACGATATACTTGTTCAGCAAGCGATGGAAGATCGAGGACAGCATTATCGGCATAGTGGCCTGCCTGAGCAGGGTGGCCGCCAGTGTCGTGTACGCAATGGCCCCGACCAGAACCGTGTACTTCTTGGGACCTGTTCTCGACATGTTCAGCTCGGCCGGAGCTACCTCACTACGGTCCATTGCTACCAAGCTTGTGAAAGCCGATGAAGTTGGTAAGTGGACGTAACTCTTTCTTTATTGTGGATACCCTTTTCTTCTTCTTAATCAACCATCAAACAGAACATTAGGTACGGATTACAGTCAGGCGTGCAGGTTTCCTCACGATGTTTTCCCTCACATTTTTTTTTGTCCCGTTGGAAGACTATAAGCAGATGGCATGTGTTTCAAATTGTCTTTAGGGACGTTGGAGCAATAGCTCGGACGTCCTTCAATTATCGAGCATGTCGACTCGTTTAAGGCGTTTCACCCTTGGGGCTGTCAATAGTGACTTGGCAAGCACGTTGGGATGCCTAGTGAGTCGATCCTTATGCTTTGAGGAGTATTTGTTTATTTCCTCGCTGATTGTTGGCAGCTCAAGATATTGGTGAATTTCCCTCACAGTTGAAGCATGTGAACGGTTCCTATACGTCATATAGAGTATAGACAATGGTGAACATTTAATCATAAGTATGTGTAAAAAGAGCATAAGTGTTCGAATCGAAATGGAAAAGCAAATAAGTCTGGCTGCCATTCTATGGCGCATATGACTTCCTATCCTCAGATGACGTAGGTATATACTCTTACAAACAATAACATCGCGTTTACATGTTCAAAGGCACATAATGCGCTACGCGTCTGTTCATATCTGTACACGCACTATGACAGGTGCACTATTGAATTGTTGATAAAATATGACGTGGCTTTAGTTTATTTAAACTACAATAGAAGTAGAGCAATTGATTGTGATTGTTTATTTTTTACATTAGCTTTATTTAACTTTGCAGCCTTGCTTTATTGGCCTAGTTTATCGCATATTTAGGTATATCCTAACATGTTACGTTATACTTTAAATTTACCAAAACTTTAACAGCTTACCTAACTCTATCCAGCTTCCTTCCTTTAGCTAATGAAGGATGGTACATGGTAGATACGTATAAGGTACATGGAAGTTACGGGTTTATTAAAATATGTTATTAATTCGAAAGAGTATTTTAATTTTTGGTAGGTACCTAATACACTATGTACCTATTACTACTACTACTACACAGATCTACCTATTTATAACACTTTATAATTATGCCTACTCACTTTTGAGGAAAGCTGGAAGAATTAATTTTTGTCATAGAGATACATTACCTAAACTACAGGATCTTCTTCGTCAGTCTTCGTAATCAATAAAGAAATTTTAAACATCGATGTTGATCTGATTTATAGGTGCGTAGTAGATTGAATGTACCTCACTATTATATATTAATAGATATAATATATTGACTTAAAACTCCATTATAATAATTATTTTTTTAGTAAAATAATGTTATTTTATTATCACCCGTGTGCCAAAAAAATTGTCGTCTAAACAAGTTTTGCCGAAATCCATTTCTTTTAATTTAGATATCTACCTGTTTTATCAATTTATTAACATTAAATATTTACATTTTTAAACCATAAAATCTCAAGAAAGGACACAATTGATTTATTTTACCATTTTCGAACAAGTTTTGGTAACATTTGCTTTGCCTAATATTTTTATATTGGGGCAGCTTTTCCGTGTAAAAATATGTACGAAAATTATTCTTTTATACCTACCTACTTACCTACGATATTGTCAGAAAAAGGCCTACTATTAACATTTAGTGCGTATACTTTTACGACATATGCCTACGCACTAGTTTGACCAACGGTTCATATTTTTTTTATGTATTTTCCCTGATTATTCAAAGACACCTGGACCGATTTGGAAACTTCTTTTTTTGTTTGAAAGGATATACCTCCCAGGTGGTCCCATAGTCATCAGGTCAGGATCTCATGATGGGATCCTGGAGAAAACTTGGAGAAGAGAGGGAACTCTCCGAATTTTGTAGGTACAACTGATATATTTTGTAATGGCGCTTGAAGTCGGTTTTGTAAAAACAATTTTTACGTTTTAATTATTAAGTATTATTCATCGCTTAGAATAAGGAAATCCTTTGGACTCGTAGTACGTTATAAAAACTTATATCTACCTATAACACACTAACGGTAAACTATTAACTTAGTAAGTTTACAGAGGTACTTCATATTGTACCTCATGTAACATTTTGCGTTTTAAATCGCGATCTTTAAAACATTAATAAAATTTCATGGTCACTCTATTTCGACATTTTCATCTAAGTTTAGATGGCTGTTCATAAAAAATATAAAAAAAACTAAACAATGCTACAGGCTTTGTCTTTGTACCTACTGACTTGCTTGGCTTATAAATTGATCAAACCGTGGGTTCATTGTTAATTTGTGCTGGATCGAAAAATAGTTAAGTAACTACTTACGTGTAGAATTAGATACACTAGCTAGATATTAGATTATAATCTAATTAGTTAGAGTTGGAGTCAAAGTAAGTTTATAATAATTACTTATTATTAATTGACTCTAACTCTAAAGACTAATTTATTATGAAAATTTCCTTTGTTATAAATAACTCTTTTGGCTTTTAAGGATTCGAATATTATGGAATTATATTCAATTTTCTAGGTACCTACCATAAGTTCCAAACTTTAATTTCAATCATTCCCGGTGCGGAGTCGCCACTGTAGTACCTTGAGAACCCCAACGACCATCAGCTCTTCTTAACTATATGCCCCGCTCATTTCCACTTCAACTTCGTCCCTTTCTGAGCTACGTCGACAACTTTAGTTCTCATACGGATCTCCTCATTTATGATTTGATCTCAAAGGATATATTACAGAAAATACAGAAAAAAGATAAGATTATATTCAAGATGAGAAAGTCTCCATATATCTCTTAGGTATTTTCTTATTTCGTAATAGTAATATAGTTTAATATTGTCAGGTAATAAAGGTCAGGTAATAAAGTAAAATTGCTTGTCAGTCAACATAATAATGATGACAATATAAATAGATCCCTGGAACTTATTTGTCTTTTCTCCGTCGCATTTATGAGCGCACATTTGAAATTGGGATGCCATTACGCCCCCCCCTCTATGCTTTAATATTGTATGGTACAGGTTATACCTGTATACATGCGTAAGTTTAAGCATTTAGGTAAATATCACGTGCTTCAACGGTGTAGGAAAATATGGTGAGAATTGTCAATAGTATGTGCACTGGGCCAGCATGACGGACTATGGCCTATAAACCTGCACTCAGTAGTTAGCCATTGATGGTTGCAGAAGATGATGATGATGATGATGATTGATGATTAAAAAATGCGAAAGTGTTTGTTTGTTAGGTTGTCATTCAATCACGTAGCAACGATCGACGTGATTTTCTGCATGGGTATAGTTGAGCGTGGTGAACTAACCTAACCCTTCTCTAATGCTGAGATCTATAGAGCGTGCTCTGACTCAGCTCAGAACAAGATAGAGGTTAAAAAGAGACAAAAATATGCTCCGACATAATCTGTCTCGTTTAAAATCTATCTTTAGTATGAGCTGAGTGACAGTACGGTCTATAGATTTGAGCCTTAAAATTAAAAAAAAATTCAAAATTAATTTATTTCATGTAGGTTAACTTGTAGCTCTTATGACACGTCATAAATCTACCACCGGTTCGGAATGCAGATTCTGCTGAGAAGAGCCGGTAACTCAGCAGTTGCTCTTTTAAAAAATTTTTTTTTTTACAAAGCTATGCTATGTATACAGTGCTTCCACAATAAAGCTTCAAAAATGCAAAAATGCACATACGTACACCAATCCAATGCATGTCAAGATGGGCAGCCAAAGCAGACCCATTCCCGTTGGTGGGATCAGCCCCCCGATTCAGACCCTTCCGATAACTTATTTGTCGATCGATTCGGTTTGTTAACATACCTACCTATATTTCGCTCGCTCTGAATCCACACGACAAAAAGAGATCGATATCTAACCGTATCGACACGGTATGTTATCGAACAGGTCTGAATCGCCCTGCTGATCAGAGCTGACCTCAGTAATGAGACGTTTATGGGTTACTGATGATGATGCTGATTTATGTCTTGTCTCATTTATTTTCAGGTAAAGCGAGCTCTCTAATCAGTATATCGGAGGCGTTGGTGCCTGTGATCTACTCGCCCGTCTACAGTAAGGTGTACCTCAGTACGCTGTCGACGTTCGCCGGTGCTTTCTACCTCATAAGCGCCGCGCTAGCTGTTCCTGCCATAGTTATTTATTTGTGAGTCTACTCTATTGCTAAAACCTTTAATAAATCACATCACACTTACTACTAAGCGGAGGTCACCTCTCAGAGAAGGGCTATAGACCATAGTGTATTTCAACCCGTGAGTCGCGTCCAGGGGAGTCGCCTTGCTTGAGGGGTCACGAAAAGATGTCAAGTGATTTGAGGTTGAGTGGGCCTAAATAGAAACGATGAAACCGATTCGCGTCGCTAGCCCGACTTCAACATGTAGGCACAAACTACAATTATTTTTCTACTTTGTAGTGGCGTTTGAAGACGGTTTTTAAAAAGAGTTTTTATTTAAAACTTTTTAGTGTTGTTGCATAGGATAAATTCACCAAAAAATAAAAAAAACGTGTCTAATTGAGAACCTCCTCTTTTTTTGAAGTCGGTTTAAAAATTAAATAAAACTGACATATTATGTTAGTCATCCAAAGATTTTATTTAATTTTTTTTATTAAGGCCATGGGGGTCGCCAGAACTTTTTAACTTGTAAAGTGGGCGCGTTTTCAAGAAGGTTGAAAAACACTGCTATAGAGTTAGAGACCAGTCTTTCCTTACGGTAGCTTAGTAGGTACAGATACTTACTATGTTTATCAGTCTAGCACGCTGTGAAGCCACAATACTTAGGTATTACTTATTCTTCAATCAGTGCCAAATGCCAATCTCTTTGTGCCATCTACTTTTTTGATTCCATATGTACAATCAATTTTGACACAGACCTACTTAGGCAGTATTGGATCTGAAGTAAGTAATCGGTTTTGGTGTCAATATTGCGAAATTATTTCAATGAAAGGTCGTCTAATTATTGTCTTAGCGAGAAAAAACTGTATCAAAACGTTGGTAGCGTAATTCCAACTTGACCGTTTTATTTGCTTACCTATTTATAGGAAGCTAAGTACTTTCATTTGTTGAACACAATGCGCGACAGAGACAGCACTGAAACGTGTATGCACGCAAAAACTTTTTTTTTACTACGATTATTTGAATTTGACTAGATGATGTCCGCGGCTTCGTCTGCGTGGATTAAGGTTTTTAGTTCCTGCGATTTTCCACGATAATATAGACCCTATGTAATCCTGGGTATAGGCTATCTCTATTTCAAATTTCAACCAAATCGGTTAATTCATTGAGACGCGAAGGAATAACATGCATCCATCCATCCTCACAAACTTTCCTAATTTATAATATTCTTTTTTATTCGATAACAAGTTAGTCCTTGACTGCGGTCTCACCTGATGGTAAGTGACGATGCAGTCTAAGATGGTAGCGGGCTAACTTGGAACGGGTATGGCAGTGTACTTCAACCCATACTCCTAATCGGTTTCTACACGCCATCGTGCCGGAACGCGAAATCGCTTGGCGATGACTAGCAACGGCCAAAGTCTCCCACCTGACCAGAGTCGATTCAGAGATTATAAATTACCAAATTGCCTCCGCCGGGAATCGAACCCGAGACCTCTCAATTATAAGACCACAGCGCTCACCGCTGCGCCAGGGAGGTCGACAAAATATTAAGTAGGACAATATTACATACTTACTTGTCTCTACCAACTACGGTGGTAGACCTCTAGGCTTACTTAGTCTGAATCTAGCGTCGCTACCTCGTAAGTTCGTAACACCTATATTTCAACACCTCCAGCAAAAAGAGACCTTGGGGCTAGGCAGCGGTATCGCGCCCTTATGTCGAAGCATACCGATTTCTAATAACAATCACAACCTTGAACCAAATTTTCTATTTAAATGTGACTAACGTTTGGAATAAAATTGCACCTTGAAAGACCTTGGTTTGTTCCCCATAGAATAGAAAGTGCAGTTAGGCGTATTTTAGTCGTCACATTGTAAAAAGTTTGTGACGAAAAAAGTTCTATTTATAACTTTAATTAACTACATTCGTGAATTTTAAACACGTATTCAAAATAATCTGCACTGGTAGCATGGGCGGGAGAAATTTTATCCCCGGGAAAAGGATAAAACGTTTATCCCCTCGCTTAGCTTTCGTCCAATCGTCGAGCATGGGCACAGCGGTGGAAATAACACTCAGTGGATATACTTATAGAAATATACATCGCCTTGTCCTCTGTCGCCATGCTTTAGCATAGGAAAAAAAAAAAATTTAACCCGTCAGTGGATAAAATCGGGGGATAAAACTTTTATCTTCTGCCCATGCTACCAGTGCTGAACTAATATTATAAAGAGAAAAGATTTGATATGCTATGTTGTATATTATACCTACTTCCTGGGGTTTTCAATTTTTTTTAAATTTTAACTTTTTTTTTCTCTTATTTCCAGAAGCCTGTACATTTTACGAAGAAAAGAAATCGAGGAGAGCCGATCCGCTGAAATCAAGTCTAAAGAGAACGAAGTAACGCGGTTTTAGTGAAATCCTGTTGTGTATTTATTGTTTAACTTTTAGTTGTATGCCTATTATGTACCTAGCACAAAATCTCAATAAATTTAAGGTTTGTATTGAAGCAGTTATTTTTTATTTTTTAGGCCATAGTGCATCACACTGATAAAGTGTGCTTAAAAAGAAATGTTATAATTCCACTGCTTTGAACCTTTGCACTATTGGGGCTTGAATAGCGAATTAGAATTGAGATTTACCTTACCTTTACCATACCATTCCTTAGAGATTAGTAAATAGATTGATAACTCCTTATAAAAATTTCTAAAATAAAACCATGGTTAACTAATTATTATAAATATATTAATACTAAAAATATTTACATGATTTTACCTATATACTGCTACAAACTTTGCGCTATCAAAATGTACACGGTAGCTCTAAAGGCTGTCAAAAGCAAGCGTGCTCTGACTCAGCTCAGACTCAAGATAGAGGTTAAAACGAGACACAAATATGCTCTGACATAAATCTGTCTCGTTTTAACTCTGTCTTGAGTCTGGGCTGAGAGAGTGCGACCTGCAGATTTCAGCCTAAAACTTGAGTTTGAAATTCTTCGAGGTTGGTTTCCTCGGCTTGGCGTCTGGTTTGTCGTCTGTGTAATCCTTGTATATTAACATCTTGATGTATCTGCCTTGTTGATCGGCTGGCAGCGATATACCGAGCGCTTCGCAATTCCTGACGATCTCCGTGCAACCGCGCAGGTCCTTGTTCTTTACTAGAACAAACATATTATATTAAGTAAATCCTCATATAATAATTAATTAATAACAATTACAAGTAGTATACAGAATCAGTCTAGGCACCTTTGATAGAAACGGGGGGAGGCCGGTACCCTTATCATATTTTTTAAATTTACTGTTCTAACTTTGACTTAACTACTAAAACTATTAATTTACAATATAGACAGGTAATTATAAATATATACAATAAAAAATTATATAAAAAAATAGTACATTATTGCAAAGGCAGGGAAGTAGGCAATTGCCATTTCCCGCCGAGGCATATATAGTGCTTTTCTCAAAAGAATGCAGGGAAATAAAACACTTTTTATATTATATATCCAAATCCATCCGCCATTTTGGTTTAAATCTGGTGGAGTAGGTACAATCAATCTCCATTTCACTCTCTGAACCGTTGGAACTCATTTTGATTATTATTTTTATATTTATTAAGTAGGTATGTAAATAACAAATCAAGACGAATTTTCAGCTATACCGCCAATTTTTTTTTTTATTATCTGTGCCGACAGGCAAACGCATTTATGGCTATACAGCCACGTAAACGCAATTTGTACTAAGCAAAGAGACTATGGTATGCCAAGAATGACAAAAGAGATCCGATCAAGGAGTATTTAGTAACCCCAGCACGCCATTTCATACTGTTGTATGAAACGGCATTACATTACAAAGCTCCTGCAATATTTAAAAAAAAAAAACGCTCCGCGAAACAACTGTTTCGCGGAGCGTTGTAATGTTCCAAATTCAAAAAACGCCCCTGCAATGGATTTGATTTTCTTTGTCCGACAATTCGATACTTCGCGTGTTCTTTTTTCGAAAATAATGACAATATTTCCATGCATGTTTGAGAAAAGTATATTACACGCACAATATATACGTTAACATATTTATTTAATTACATCACAATTAATAATTAATCATAGTTAACGGTTTACTACTAAGCGCTGATAACACTGCGCTTGTCTGTGCACTAAACTAAACGCGTAAGGTGCGGTAAGCTAAACTTATTTATAACTAATATTCTATTAATTTCTTTTCCCATATGTGAGTCTTTCTTTCTCATGTATTTCCTATTAAGGAAAACTTGTAACTGGAATCTGCTACTGTCCAATGTGCACCCGCATATTACCCAGTAGCAGGTTGGTCAGTAGTTGTGAACTCGTACTAACACTACACAAAGACATCTTGCAGTTTTAACCTAGACAGTGTCTCTAAAGCTAGACCCTTAAGCTGTCAGTGAATAATAGTCTAAATAGCACTAAATAGGCATTTGACCTCACGCTTAACACGAGATAAGATGTCTTGCATAATAACAATAACTAATATTGATAAACTATGTTTGCCAGTTTTAATCACAGAAATAACGGTTATAGCAACCTAAATATAAATACATATAATCAATACAATATTATAAATTAACAGATAAATCGTGCGTATGTCCTGAATATTATCTATTAAGTAATATAAAAATAAGCTGTTTTACTTTTAAAAAAATAAAAATTATATCACTTACGTGACCCAAATCACGATTCACTTAACTTAGCATAGCTTTAGTTCGTACAACCTACTGTAGCTACTAATCGAGGCTATGCGAAGCAAGTTTGAAAAAACGCCAAGATTAGGTAAGTTAGCTTGGTTTTTTTATTTTAATACAGGATGTCCCCTATCGTAGACAGGGATTTTTGTTTTTCAATTTTTAATTTTCAATTCATTTAAGTTTTTTATCATTAATTAATATTTATTTTGCGCATTTTTAATTTCAACTACATTATAATCAATATAAGGTGTGGTCATTCTTCGAAGCTCGTAGTACGGAATAGCAGAATAGAGCTGTTCCGGCTATTGCGAGGAACAGAACAAATCGATTTATATGCAAGTGCCATCTATGTATGCTAACGATACGAGAGGCACTATGCATCTCTATCGTTTGTTCTATTCCTGGCAATAGCGGTTCTCGCTATTCTGCTAGCGTACTCCAGGAACGAGTCTCGGCCAGAGGCTCCGCCCGCTCCGAGTTAGCTTGGTTTGACGCCGAGCTAAAGGAAAGGCTTCGTCGAGGCACGAATGTAAAGGTATTCTGAAGAATTAAATGTGGAAAACGCTCAATACTAAGGGCAGCGTTTAGACGGCGTCGAACTTAGAGTATGACACTGCGATTGGCACTTTATCACGGTATGACACTAATTGTCACTACTAAGCGATAATTCAAATTCAAATTCATTTATTGATTGCATAAACTGTGTAACAAGATGTTAATGTTTACGAAAGGCTCTAAACAGTTTGCCAATTGCTACTATTACTACAATACTATTAATACAATTGTACTGCGCGATTGGTATAGTTCTTGCATTTCACGAGGGCGCGTGAGCTTTACTTGTGGTTACGTCGTGAACATGCACATTGCGTAAGTGTGCGTGCCTGTCAGGAGCCTAGGTGGGAGCGGTAAGGCGCGAGCAAGCTCTCGCTCCCACTTATACAGATACGGCACACACACAACCATGAGCCACGCGCCCTCGTGAATTGCAATTTTCTATGGTATGGCATTGTGCGATTGGTACTTTTCTAGTCACTGTTAAGCTTCAATAGCCCAATCGGTACAGGTGTGAATTGAAAACTTATAGATTGCAGGTTCAATCCCCACCCGTTGCACTATTGTCATACCCACTCCTTACAAAACTTTTCACTTATTTGGAGGGGAGAGGAGAACATCAGTCAAGTTTGGCTTGGCTGATAGTCTATACAAAAAAAAAAAATATGAAAAGAACTGTGGTATGGCATTCATTCAAACCAATTAAGTTTCATTTGTACTTACATTTATAGTTGAAGAGTATTTGTAAGACTTTGGCATATTCATCTATCATTTTATACTTCAGTAGACTCTGTAATAATCTAACAACTGCATCCTCATTGTATTCACGGAGAATGTTCATACTGAATGTTGATGCTCTGGAATAAAAAAAACATATTATGCTGATTTAAGTCAAGTATAAAACACCAGGATTTAAAGCTAGTATGAAAGCAAAGCTAAGGCAATGATTTATAATAATCAACCATGATCTTTAAAATCAGTGTGTCGATTATCTAAAAATTATTGCATCAGTGTAACAATTGCAATGGCCTCTGATTGGTTGAATTTATGGCGTTCTTGCTGCATCAATGCATTTTAACCAATAGCAAGAGGGTACCAGCCAATCAGAGGTCACTACGATCACTACACTGATGCAATCATTTTTACGGAATCACATGCTGTATGTTTGTAATGTGAGTGCAATAAAGTACTGATCCTATCATGCAACTAATTGTTTTGGTCTCATAGTATGATATTCTTACTTACTTATCTCTTACAATATCTCGTAGAACTTGTGAGCTGTCCAACAACTCATTTGAAATCACCTGATCCGAAAACCAGCTGCTGGTCCAACAGATGTGCCAGTAGCAAATAAGGGGATAGTGGTCATTCCATATCGTACTAAACTCCAGCACATATTTCTTGAATATTACCATTGATGCCTCAGAACGATTCAATACAGTATCATTGATTAATTCCCTAAATATTATTCTATAAAAGCTTCTCAAACCTTGATATTTCATATAAGCTTCTTTTAAGACTTTGAGACCTTGTTCTGAGTTGCCTTTCATACACTGAGCTTTAGCTGTGTAGTGCATAAATTCTCCATTTTTCATATACAAATTATGGTCAATTTTCAAGCAATATTTCTGGAGTATCTGAAATTACAAATACATATTGTTATAATTAACTTCAGAATATTTGAGATGGCATTGGTAAAAAGGTCACCCTATATGGCAAGGTGCAGTATTGATCTACCCACCACTGTCCACCATGTAGATAGATGATCTCAGGTAAGTTGCTGGCGGCTGTTAGATACAGGCGACACAGTATCATGTTCTGTGGTGATCATTACAAGGGGCCTATGTCCAACTATGGACATATACCTATTAGTTGAAATGATGAAGTTAATTGGTCTTATTGTAGAGTTCATTTTGAGATGATGATAAAGTAAAAGAAGACGGGCTTTCAAAGGTAAGATAGGTACCTAAGATTTTTATTAAATAAATAAATATTGGCTTTACCTCTACGATATCCACCCGCCCAGATATGCTGTAATATCTGAACATTTTTTTAAGAATGTTTGCACTAATATATTTCCGTTTATCGAGACACTCGTTCACCAACTTGGCCAGCTGTTTATCTTTATTTCTGTTCAAACAATCTTGTAATAAATTATCTATTTCCTCTGTAGTCATATTCGTTATATTTACAGTTCTGTTGGTATCCATTTCCATAAAGTATCTTAACCTAAAATCTTGCACTTGAATTGTTTTATATCTTTGTAATGGATCATGATCGACAACTTCGAGGCTTGCGTTGAAATTTGAGGTAAGTATAGAACATTTTCGGCTTAGTTCTCTAACATTACACAAAGTTCTTACGTATTTACTTGGAGTTTTAAATCTTTGCATTGTAAGACTCATTACTTCCTGTGGTTTTTAAGTTGTTGTGTTCACAACATTAACTCGTAGAAAGATATAGAAGGTGTCAATATCATATTATTATAGCTTATTATTTTTTAAGGAAAGTATATTTAATTTAAATCATTTCTCTAATGTAAAATCATTGCTTTTGGTTTATCTGCTTTTGAGGTTAGAAATAGAAAAATAAGTCATTGTCACTGTCAATGTCAAAATGCTGTCAAAAGTTTTGGAGGTTTTCTCCTGACATCTATTGACATTTAGTTCAACTAAGATGTTTCTAATCGATCTATTCGTCACTAGGTGGCGGTATTTACGAGAATATTCAGACAAATTAATAATAATAAAATAATTATGCACTTTATAATAAAATACTATTAAGATAAAAAGATTTAATCATTTAACTGCATTACATAATTGCGTCATCTACTGAAGAGAACACAGATGAGAATTTAAGGGCTGCTTTTATTGCTACTATTTATCACTAGATGTCACTAGTAATATTTTCAGACAGCAATCAATAGGATTTGATCGCCTCGAGATTCGTGCTTCCTGAAACTAATGTTATAATACCTACAATTTCGTTTCAATGCATTAAATGACAGAATACTGTTCATCGAGATTTTAAGAGGTAAAAAGTTACATAAGAGTAGCTTGAATCTTAGTTCGAAAACGCCTGCACCATCATGGCATGGTGGGAGGCACGGTCTTCTTTCTATGCTTAGAACATTACCAGGATTATTAATCCCCATGTCTCTTTTTTTTTCGTCTAATATCATCGATAAATAATAGCCCATTCGTTTTTTTGTATATTAAAGGTGATCGCCGACAATCGCCCGTCGATTAACACGCTGCTTCAAATCGTGGATGCCATCTGCCCAGCGGGTGGTGATCGAACAACATAGACCGAGAGCTGACGGAATATTCCTTGTGCACGGATTTAATATTAAAACAAGATTATGATAAAGTTTGTTAAGGAATCCTATCCCATTATCCTATTAATATTATTTCCTATTAATATTATAAATACGAAAGTTTGGATGCATGGATGGATGGATGGATGGTTGGTTGGATGTTTGTTACTCAATCATGCAGCAAAGACTGAACCGATTTGGCTGTTTGACATAGAGATAGACTATAGTCTGGAATAACACTTTCTTACTACTACTACTCTAGGCTACTTTTAATCTCGGAAAATAAGAGTTCCTGCAGTAATTAAAAAAACCTCAATGCACGCGTACGAAGTCGCGGGCATCAACTAGTAGGTTATTTTATATATGGCGGATACATTATACCTATAAAGGGTATACAACTTACCCATTTTTTTATTGTGTGTACCTACCAGAAAAACATTCGTCGCTTCTTCGACTACATTCATACAATGCGTTTTTTTATAAACTCAAAGCTGTTTTGTCTTTAACCATATTAAGCTAAGCGATCGATAATAATTTGTAGAGCGTTTATTTAAACCCAAAAAGCGAGGTAGCATTGTTTTTTATCAATAAAAGATTTCAAGTTTTTCTTAAATTCAAATTCAACACTATTTCTTACTATTGTATTGTATTGGACTTAGGAAAATTCATCGTGGAAGCACTGTATACATAGCATAGTTTCATTAACAAAAAAAAAAAGTTAGTAAAAATTTTATTTTTTTTAAAAGAGCAACCGCCGAGTTTCTTGCTGGCTCTTCTCGGCGGGAAAGGCATTCCGAACCAGTGGTAGATTCATTGACGATTCAAAAGTGCTTGTTGTTGTTTATTTGAATAAAAAATATTTCTATTTCTATTTCTATTGGTAGTAAGGCTGGTAATAGTAACACGTAGGCAAACCTGTGGCTCTTAATGACACGTCGAGACTCTACCACCGGTTTGGAATGCAGATTCTGCAGATGCTGCTGTTGCTCTTTTAACCAACTCCCAAAAAAGGAAGAGGTTTTTTTTATATTATGTTCCCCGATTACTCGAAGACGCCTGGACCGATTTGGAAATTCTTTTTTCGTTTGAAGTTTACCCTATACTTCCCATGTGGTCCTAGACCTAGTCATAGTCATCAGGTCAGGATCTGATGATGAGAATTTGGGATCCTGGAGAAATCGAGGGAACTGTTCAAATTTTATAGGCACAATTGATATACTTTGTAGTGACGTTTGAAGTCGGTTTTGTAAAAAGATTTTTTACGTTCATACTCGTATTATTTAAAAAAATATTACAATATTAATGTATAACTATAATTTTATTATAATACAATATAAAAAGTTATTACACTATCTTGTGGGCAGCCGGATGCCCAGCCGATTGCTTCCATCCAAGTTTGTCATTAAGAAAATCACTAACTTTGTAATTTATGCAATCACGACTTAAAAAAGTATTATTATTTTAACAAACTAGGGAGCTAGGTATACAAGAACATTAGCCAAGGCCTTGACCTATATTCTCCTATCCCCTCTAAATAAGCAGAAAGTGTTAGAAGTAGGTACGTCAATAGCACAATGGATGGGGAGATCATTTCTCGTTCTTCTCGATAATGTAAAGGACATTTTACTATTATGAAAACTTTCCCAACGGACTGTCACCTAGATGCTTAAGGCGGCGTTGGACAATCGTAACAAAAGCACAGGATAATGTCGAGTGGACAGCCGTGGTATAAAGACCATTGTCTGATATCCACGCCTAGTTTAGCATCCAATGATAGGGGTGGAGACAGCACAATGAGGGTAACATAACATTCTGATCGATAATCGATAGGGTTTAAGAGATTTAACTATTTAGATGTTATCGATAGCGACAGCCCATTGTGAATATAATGCCCATTATTTAATGGTATTGTGACATCTTAAGCGGCTAGGCTTTTTAAACATCAGAGCTTGGGAGCCGTGTGAAAGAGAAATAGCCCAGAATCTGAATTTGCTTAACTCCATTTTAGAAGCCTCAACTTACGGCAAACTGAAGCTACAAATCATATTATTTTATATGAATACGCTGCTCACCCGCTTCCACTTTTAAGCTCGAGTATATTCAAATCTCCATGGAAATGTAAATTTAAATAGTTATTGAAGCATTTAAAGAAATAATTGGATTAACTGACGGAAATTTCCGCATTACCTATTTGTATGTAGATAACCATAATGTAAACGTAAAAATTCTTACAAAACTGACTTCAAACGACGCTACAAAGTAGGTATATCAATTGCGCCTATAAAAGAAGAGGTCCCTCGATTTCTCCAGGATTCCATCATCAGATTCTGACCTGATGACAATGAGACCACCTAGGTCCTAGGAAGTATTTATTTACAAAAATAAAAGAATTTTCCAAATGGGTCTTCGAATAATCGGGGAACTTACGTAAAAAATAAAAACAAAGATTCCGACGAATTGAGAACCTCCTCCTTTTTTGGAAGTCGATTAAAAATTTGAGCGATCCCTGGGATCCTGGGTTGCATCAAATAAGTGCGTTGTTGACACTTTAAAATAAAGCCGACGCACCTCTGGCTTCCTCAACCTCAACATTTCCACACCAAACTGATGTAAAAGATGCACTGTTTATTTTGTCTGGCAGTTGAAAATTCAAATCGTACCTACTCTTGTCGTGTAGTAGTACCTAAGTATGTGAAAGGATTTGGGAGAATACCGCGTTATCATTATCAACCTAAGGTATATGTCCCACCCACATTTCAGGAGACCAAAATAATGATTGCAGAGAAAATCAATTCGTGTCAGCCACTTTAAATAATAGACACATACAAAACGGGTAACGACACTAATATACATTTTACTTATACAATATTGTTGTCAACAATAACTGCATACGACAAACGAAGCACAACTCATTCGATTAACGAGTGGTTTCACTGAACGCCTGCGGGCATGTTAACTCAAAAAATGCCTCATCACCACCATTTGAACAAGACCCCCAATTTCTAACAATCAAATTGCTTGGAAGTGTCAACGCTGAATGGTCGATTCACCACTTTTTTACCCGTTAATGATATCTTTGTAACGCTGGGGAAGTATTAATCCTATTTTAATTTGACTAATTGCAACATTAATTAACGGTGAATGCCGATTAAAATTTTTGTGTGGGTGAGACGAGTGGAATAAGACATCATAGACCGTAGAGAAATGGCCTTAATAGCGCAGCGGTTAAGGCGCGTACTAAAAACCAAAAGGTCGATGGTTCAACATTGTTAACCACAAGCTTATTGAAGGGAGAAAAATATTCATGTTCGGTATGCCTAAAATTCTTCAAAAAAAAATAATAATAATACGACGTTAACTACATAAATTAACTAAAAAATAGTTGCTTCCTCGTCTACTAAATCTTCTTAAGGGGATTTCTGGCCTGGTAAAGCTGGTAGCATATTTGAACCTATCAGTAAATAACCTTTGAACGTTGACTTAGGACAGTCGAAATATGGCACTCGAGGCTTTTTCTCGCTGTCTATATGACCTAATAACCTTCTTATCTTGGTCCGAAGCAAGTAGGCGTCCTCAAAAAATCTGATCTACAGATGACACGATCTCTATTCCTATTTTGATAATATATAACTGTTGTCCTAGTCAGACATTGTAAATATTATTTTACAGCGTGGAAACCATTTTAATATAAATAATAAAACACATTAGATGTCTAATCTAAACGTGAGAACCTTCACGTGAGCGTTCGTAGAAGAGATTCAAAAATTGAGACATTTTATTGTATTCCAAAAACGTATAGCCTTGGGAGATACCTGAAAAAGCGGATCAAGGCTGCCATATAAAAGTCCGTTACTTAGGGAAGTACATACTCGGATACAACGCGTCGCGTCGAGCAGTTTTTCTATCTCCGCACAAAAATCTTCTTAGAAGAATGCTAAACGGTATAAAGATCGTGACGTGTCACAAATCAGAATCGGTCCGACTGTCGTGTTGCTGTAGTGTTACATCGTGAATTATTGCTATCTACCACCGGCCATCGGGTCAATGGGAATATCGCTTTTGTAGCAGATGGAGGGGCGGCGATGACCATGTTGCGTTCATAACCTGAGACCATCTTGGAATAGTTAAGCACATCATCATCGAGTTTCTTAGACTTCTGTTTTTGCAAAGTTTATGGTCAGCGATTGCTCTTTGCTTCGTTGACTTGTTATACTGTAAGAGCATTTGATCTGTCCCTGATTCTGTAACTCGGTGCCTATCAAAAAAGAAAGCCACTGACATATATTTTTTATCCATTGAAGGTTTTTGGCTTTCATTCTCATATTGCGACAAGGAGGACTCTAACTTTAGGTAGAGATCACTTCTTATATGGAAGACAGTGTGTTTTCAAAGTCGTCTCAATTCGATAATCAAGTGCTAGATCAAGGTCTCTTATAAGAGTTGTAAGAATTTCCACAATCTATCAATCACTCACAGCCACTTGATATGCTTAGATCTATTTTTGTCTTGTTATGTGTTTCACTAGGGGATCCGTCAACACTGCTAAGGATTTCCAACATCTGAGGTCTCTCAAAAAAAAAATATAAGGTCAATTTTATAACTGTTTTTTGGGATATTAATGTAAAAGATGGTAACCCTATTGACAGATGATTTGCAGGTATCGAATGTTCAATAAGATAAGGTGCTTCCATCGGACAGTTCCCGTTTTTTGCCTTATTTCCACGCTGATGTTTCAATCAAAGCCAATATTTCAATTGTTGGGAATTTCTGGAGGATTGTAATTGCATGATGCAATTGCAGCATGAGTTGGTAACTTTTTACAGCACCAATAATAATACTAGCTAAAATCAGTGGATTTAAAGATTACAATTATGAGAAAAGACCTGTAAGCTCTAAAATTATAGTAGAGTTTGTATAAATAGTACGAATAAATCGAGTGCATAAGATCAGGCAAAGTAGGCAAAATTAGGTACGCCGGAAATCAAACCCTTGAAATAGAAGGTGTAGAAGGATATTACCCTTACCCTATGGCTATAATGCTAAGTCAAAGAAGAATCAGAAATAAGGAAAAAATAAAAGTAATTTGAAAAGCGAACGTAGAATAACAGGAATAATGTTACAAATAGTACGACGATACGTACCTATCTATTTATCTCTATAAATCACAAACTCTAATCACATTCTTCACAACCTTATTTGTATCCGTAAGCGGAAACGATATAATATAAATCACCTCATAACAAGAACCTACAGCAATTAGCTAACAGAGTAATGTTATGATTTTATTCCTAACAGAAATATTTCAAACGATAATTGCCTTTGGTGACATGTTAAAAGAAAATAACACCGAAACTGATAAACGAAATCATACAGTAACTGAAAGCAATAAGGACCCGAATCCTTTAATGAAGAATAACATTGCTATCGTAAACAGTGCAGTTCTGGGCCAGTTAAGTATTATTGTAGTTTCCGCACCCAAAGTTGGTCTTTTGTTCCGTATGAATGAAGATGTTATTAAGAATATGATATTGTAAACTTAACAAAGAAACGTTTCCTTTATTGATATTGTAGATTGAAATAAATTTACTTATGTGTCGATTTTGATACAATGTTCGTAATACCTCGCTTAAGGTAGTTCAGTTGTTAGTTAAACCCTAGATCGCAGATTATTATTTAATTTTATAAGAGAGGATTGTATATTAATTTGATATTGGGGTGTGGCATCGCACATGTGGTGGGGCCCTCTCCGATGCCTCAAGCGATGATGACTGACGTCACATCATCCAAGCAGCCACGTCCATTCTTTCATTGAAGTGTGTGCAAAAAACCTGACAAATTTCGTTGTCCTGACACATAATTTTTGTTTCAGTGTACATTCATTTATTAGTAAATGCGCATCTAAGAGGTAAGGGACCTCAAAATTTGATAGAAAAACAGTTCAATCCCCACCCTGCACTATTGCCGTATATCATTTTGAAAGATAATCCACTGACTCGGAATTTACTGACCTAGCCCAGGCGTCTAAATAACTAATATGTATGTGGAATATGTCAGTCTGTCTGGAAGGTATCGAGTATAAAGGTCGAACCACTACCTGCGGTTGCGGTTGCCGGTGCTAGATACAGCTCCTGCATTTGTATGATCTGATTTAATATAACGGAGTGTACAAATATTTCTATGAGAATAGTGTAATCCTTGACATTGTACGTCGTACTAACTTGTAAATCAATCATTTAACTATAATACTTCGTCAACGTGGAGAGGGGAGTAAGGTTTTTCAAAATCTCACGGGGACTCTTTGTTTTTCCGAGAAAAAATTGTAGCCTCCATGTACTCAACTATATCCATTGAAAAAATCACGTCGATAGGTATAACGATATTTTTAATTAAAAGCTGTTCTAAGGTATAAAAAGAGTAAGATGCATTTAGTGATAAGCCCCTGAGTAATGGCAAATATATTAAACTACTATAAATACAAGATGATAAAAACGATGTTGCAATTTAGCTCTTGCTAAAACTACAATAAATTGTTCAATTAATTGCCAAGAGAAACCATCTGGCCATATATCGAGTATTCCTAGCCTAGATACCTCACTGAGCACTAAATTAACGTCATAACCATTAAGCACTATATGTAGCCTGTTATCTAGAAAACGCAATTGGCAAACTTGAATTGAATTGCCAATTAAACGAATCAGTTAACAGATCATCGTCGCAAATAGCCTACTGTCTAGTAGATTGTATAAATTATCAGTGCCCATTACTTACATTATCACTGATTTGGTTAGCACGTCAACGCGTGATCGGTCTCAAAGGCACCGGGCACATAAATTGTTTAAGAAAACAGACCGCCCACAATGAAATCGAGAGCTTACCTACTGTTTGTTAAATCAAATTGCGCTTTACACTTGTAAATTGTACCTATGATCAAGACACTATGTACGTACGTACCTAGTATCGTACGTGTGCGTATAATTTGTTGATATAACACAGGGTAAGTCGAAATGATGACATCATGACAAGTTTGAAGTCGTTTGAGAGACTATATGCCTGAGACTTCACTTTATTGCACAGAATAGTGCAAAAGGCGGAATTAAACCTGAAGTATTTTCTGCCAGTCTACCTTTAGACGTGTAGCAACTCGTGTAGGTGTGCAAGAAGAGAAGTACATAAAAAGAGAATATTATTTACCACCAGTGTTTACTTACCAGGAGAGGACCAGAGATGAGTTGAGATAAAAAAATATGGAAGCTTAAACAAATTGAAAATTATTTGAGTCTCATTATAGTACGTTTATCTCACGAAGTTACGGGCGCTTTACTTGTGGTTACGTCGTGTACATGCACATTGCGTAAGTGTGCGCGCCTGTCAGGAGCCTAGGTGGGAGCGGCCAGGCAGGAGCAAGCTCTCGCTCACACTTATCAGATACGAGTTACACACACACAACCATGAGCAACGAGTCCTCGTGAAATGAAAGAACTATACATACTGCACACAATTAAATCGCAAATACCGTTCAACAAAATTTAAAAGATTCATCATTTAACTGAGCATCATAATATTTGCAGCTGACATTAAAGCCATGTCCTCGGACAGCGGCAGGTATTTTAGAGGCGATAGCCTCTATAAAGAAGCATGCAATGAAACTAGCTTCACTCCGTGACATTCACTGAGAATATTAGTTTATTCACGGAGACTGTAATTTTAGATCAAACCCAATTGGATCTAATATTTTCAAGCAAGGAAGAAGTGATAACCAAGTAGTTAGTAAATTTTTTCCAATAATGGATACCGATTGTTTAAATAGGACTTGTATTTTTTCACTTTCAGTTTTTATTTAAAATTCAATTTTAACGCAGTCAATTTTTATATCTTTTAAATTAAATATTTTTATACATTTATCGATCCCTCAACACGCCATGAGAATTCAATGCAATTAAATTGTAGCTAATACAATGTACCATCAATGTTATTTTTACACTATGCGACGGGTATTAATTTATATTATCTTCATTAAATCTTAATTTATAATAAGTAGTTAAATTAACATAAAAAGTTTTACTGTGCATTTAAGTAATAATTTCAACGACAGGTCTTGCGACCTTGTTTATGTTGACTTGGAATCTGAAGTATATTATATTATTTATCTACTTTGTTCTTTGAGTATATGAAGACTTTGTACCCTCAATTTCAATGCTGAATAGAAAGTATTAAGATCGTCTCCTAATATGGTATCAAGGATACGAAATTCGTATGCGAAATTCAGTACAACTTCAGCAAAAGTCAGCTTTTGCTAAAAAGCTTGAGTAAAATATAACAGTTAATATACCTACCTAGATATTTTTGAGTATTTACTAGATAAATGGAAATTAAAGTAAAATTGTTTAACATAAGTAGTATTTTCGTTAGTTTTTTAATTTTTGACTTTATAGTTTTTAGTTCTGTAGTAAATGTTGTGACACCTTAGTTGTACATCTTAATTATATTTTCGTTTAGTTTAAAATAGTTTTACTGACGTAAAATTTTGGGATGTCCACTGTATGAAATTAGTCTTCTTTTAAACCTTGCAAATAGACATACAGCCTGATCTTCTCGTATAGGAGGATATCTACATTTTCTTCGAATAGACAATGAACAATGTGCACGATTGCCTCGTAGACAATAGTATGCGCCCTAAGCCACTACGATAAGTTAAATCTGCCGAGAAATCCAACGGGACATGGATTTCAATAGAATTTCAATCAGACAACATTAATATTCTTCGGCACTTGTCTCGTTAGAATATATGACGTTCCTTTCAGTTTACCAGAGACGAAAATATTTTAAAAATTGTGACCTACAATACATCAAGAAATGCTTTTTTAATTCGGTAGTTAGCTTTTGTGGTGTTAAGTGGGAATAAAGGTCTTTCGCAAGGGATTCGCTGGATACAGATGGCGCGAGATTTAGTCATGAGACTATGCAAGAGACCTATGTCCAGTAGTTCGACGACTGGTGAGCGCTGTGGTCTTATAACTGGGAGGTCTCGGTTTCGATTCCCGGCGGGGTCAATTTGGGAATTTATAATTTCTGAATTGTCTCTGGTTTGGTCTAGTGGGAGGCTTTGGCTAGTTACCACACTAGTACTACCGTCAAAGAAGTGCCGCCAGCGATTTAGCGTTCCAACACGACGGCGTGTAGAAACCAATTAGGGGGTATGGGTTGAATCTACACTGCCATACCCGTTCCAAGTTAGCCCGCTACCATTCTAGACTCCATCGTCACTTACCATCAGGTGAGATCGCAGTCAAGCGCTATCTTGTCATCGTATAAAAAAAAAGTGAACATCTATCGTTTGATCAAGAAGAAGAAGAAGGCACTTTAGGTCCATTTAAAGTTCGTCGAAATTCAAAATCTACCAGCGTTGAAAGGCAAATCCTCATGTCAACGCCTCCATATATTACACTGTCACCCAAACAACTAAATGTAGGGTAGGACAAAAGAGCTTTTGTCTTGATACAAGTTCCAATTTATGGATGGTTACTTCATCACCTTGAAGCTGCACAAACAAACGCGATGCACCGTGATGATGTGCACGCATTTCGTAAGTAAACATGCAAATGGATGTATCGCGAACGGTTTTATGGTATACCTTTGTTAGCTAACTTTGAGAAACGATTATTTCGATTTACCATGGGTTAGTTGTACCTAGTCCAAAATTTTTTGCAATTTAGGTACTGATGTGTCTCCAACAAATCAAATCTTCTCGACAGCATCTGTATTTCGTGTCAAACAAGTGTAAATTGAAAATTTAAAACACCCCTGATTTGTGAAATTAAAAAAATATCTAACTCGCCATTTTGTGGTGGCGGCCATCTTGGATTTGAAATTTATCATAGTGTATAGTGTTCTACTAGTCAAGCCCTTTTCATTTGATACCCATATTGAAGGGGCGCACTGTGAAAAAATATAAGTACTATACTATTTACGATACTTCACTGGTAGCTCCATTGTTATCAGGTCAGGATTTGATGATGGCATCCTAGAGAAATCAAGGGAACTCTTCAAATTTTATAGGCACAATTGATATACTTTGTAGTGGCGGTTTTGTAAATAGAATTTTTACGTTTAAATTATTATTAAAGCATCGCCATGACGCGATATTTCATGCTCTGCAATTTACTTTCATATTGACAAAACCTCCTGAATTATACATTACCTATAATATTACACAGTGGTTTAGATCATCACATCAACTGTACAATAGAAACGACATGTTTATAACACCTATGTTGAAGGCTTTGGGAATACAAATCGCGATTTCATAATGGATATATTTAAATGAAATAAGGCCAGATTTAATCTTGATTTTATTTAATTGAAAATCTCATGAGGTGACTGTACGAAAATTTTCAGAAGAAGCAGATGATCTCAAGCGTTTAATTTCTTCTACAGTACTTAGATCTAGCTTCACTAGCTCAAACAGCGCGCAGAACAGAATTTTTTCACTTTATTGAAGAGCTAAACTCTTCAAGCTAAACTTTTTAAGAGTTTAGGTCTTAAATAAAGTAAAAAATTCTGTTCAAAACTTTAAAAATTGATCTCTTTAGGGCTCTATTATATTTTATAAGAGTCAAGCCTAGTGATCTAAGTATTTAAAACTACAATATAAAAAGAACAAAAAAAAATGAAATTCCTCAATAAAACAAAAAAAAATTGCTTTTACACGGACAACAAAAACAATCAAACGCATAGCCTCTTTTTATTACAATAGGTGGTCTCAATTCTCAAATGATACGTAAAGGACACTCCGCTAAACATTAAATAAAATATGACTCTCAGGTAATATAATAGTTGTGTCCACTTCCTAGTAGGTATCTGTTACGCTTGATCTTTTACTCTCGTAGATTGAGGTGACGATAAATTCTAATAAAAGACGTTTTATTGAGATTAATTGTATGCAAAAAATAGATTACACCGGTTCCTATGTAAATATCGCGTCTCGCCTAGTGTCCTAAAACATTTTAGATTTTAGGCCGTAAAATATTTATTAGATTATAATTCTTGAAAAAAGCAGCTCTATAAGCTCTATGTAGCTGAATAAAATGAGGTAAAAATAAAAAAGCTAGCTTTCGCGTGCGGTGAATTTATGACGTAATCTTCTTCTTCGTGGGAATTTTTTCTGCGGTAGATGATGTTCGCCCGTTTAACGTGGGTTTTAAACAACATTTATGGTTTTGTGTAACGACATTTAGTAAGTAGAGGCTATTATACAATTAGTGAATTTGCTAATCACAAAGTTGCTTGGAAGCAATCGGCTTTGCTTCAGCTGTCCACAAGATAGATAACTAATAACATCGATTTATAACTAATATTATTAGATAATTGTAGCATTTTTGTTTTGATAGAGCAACTGCTGAGTTTCTTGCCGGTTCTTCTCAGCAGAATCAGCTTTACGAACGGTTGGTAGATCGTACTCGACATGTCATAAGAGCTACGATTTGGCTAACATGAAATAAATGATTTTGAATTTTGAAAATATTCACGCGACAGACACCCTCTTCGTCAGGCAGTTTTTCAGCTGGGTGCCAATTTAGAAGATAATGTTGCTGTTATTTTTTTAATTCGATGACAAGATAACCCTTGACTGCGATCTCACCTGGTGGTAAGTGACGATGCAGTCTAAGTAGGTAGCGGGCTAACTTGGAAGGGGTATAGCAGTGTAAATTCAACCCATACCCCTACTAATGGTCTATTAAGGCTTGAGAAACTCTTTGAGAATCTGTATTTAACTTATATTTAGGTACTTATATTATTATGTATAGTTGAGAGTCAATGTCTGAGTTTGGTTTACAATTTTCTGCACTCGAATAAAAAAAAGGACAAGAATGTTAAATTAAAACGAATTCGGGTTTCTCATCAGCCACAGTATTTAACATAATAACGTTCGCAAAAAAACTAGATACATTTACTCATTGTATCCAAAATATCTTATCCTTCTGTAACGGTAGTTGACGACATAGACTAGTAAAAAATAACATTCACAAAAAATTGCTCTATCATCGACTTTTAAAATAGACTATCCAGCAGACTTATTTTATGGAACAAAAATGTAAGCACATCGATATAAATCTGCCGTCCTTACCACTATGCCGATCACAACTACCAACACTAGCATAGAAGTAGGAAATTTTGTTTACTAGTAGTAACACACTAACAAAGATGCTAATAAAAATTTAAGTTTTCAGTATTATGGACTCTGTCTGAAATAAATGATTATTTATTTATTTTATTTTATTTACTACGTACTACGTATGTAAGCACATATTTCGCTTACAGTTCTATCATAAATCATAATACATTTTTTTAGTTATCACAAGTCACTACAATGGGTGGGGCGGGGCATACGAGTTGAAGAACCTATGGCCGTTGGGGTTCCAAGGTTTTAAGCAATTGCATAGCTTCTATCGCGGGCCTTGAGCGTGGAAACCGAATCCAGAAATTCCGTAACGAAAATAACCTGACACGGGACTCCTCTCACCGCTAGATGGCGTTGATAAAAATGCTATTCTTTACCGCGGCAGTCCCCGAGTGCCACACGTCTTTTTTATTTATTTTATTCGATGACAAGATAGTCCTTCTCTGCGATCTCACCTGATGGTAAGTGACCATGCAGTCTAAGGTAGCGCGCTAACTTGGAAGAGGTATGGCAGTGTAGATTCAACCCATGGATACCCCTAATCGGTTTCTACACACCATCGTGCCGGAACGCTGAATCGCTTGGGGCACGTCTTTTACGGTAGAGTGGTAACTAGCCACGGCCAAAGCCTCTACCAAGACCTCTAAGACTAGACCAGAGACAATTTAGAAATACCCAAATTGCCCCCGCCGGGAATTGAACCCGAGACCTCCCAGTTATAGGACCACAGCGCTCACCACTGCGCCAGGGAGGTGGAAATGCGGCCCCGCACCGGGAGGCCTGTGTGAGAGGGTGCACCTGTGTTGCACACACTTCTGCACTATAATATCTCCCACACACATGGCTAATTTCTGTGGCCGGATTCTTTCGGAAGGACGTTATTACAGAGGTCAATGATCTCTAGTGTTCATGGAGTTAACAGCGTCACTCGTTGTCAAATGACAGTCAGTTGCCAGTTGCCACTACAGCAGACAGCTATATAACGAGATAATCAAACATTGGTGACAGGTCATTAGCATATTATTATGCCTCTACTAAAGGACAAAAACCGTTAATATTATAAAAACCAAATAGGCATATTATTATTTTTGACGTAACAAATCATTA
The DNA here is from genome assembly GCA_038048805.1 of Hipparchia sbordonii. Lineage (NCBI taxonomy): Eukaryota > Metazoa > Arthropoda > Insecta > Lepidoptera > Nymphalidae > Hipparchia > Hipparchia sbordonii. The sequence continues at coordinate 6,673,535 of CM076113.1, forward strand.
GTATAAAATGTATTGGAATTTCAACAGTGGATAGCACCTCTGCGTGTTCAAGTCAGGAACTAGGGGTTCCTACATGTCCAGCCTGACGGATTATGGCCTGAATGAACAAGTTATCGTATAACATAAAAAAAAAACACGTACAGGCCAATTGGAACCTCCTCCTTTTTTTGATGTACGCTAATATAAGAGTTAGTTATTTTCATTCTTTACCTTGAATTATTTTATAGTTCTTGCAATTCAAGAGGGCACGTGGCTCATGGTTGTGTGTGTGTCGTATCTATATATAAGTGGGAGCGAGAGCTTGCTCGCGCCTAACCGCTCCCACCTAGGGTGTCCCCTGACAGGCACGCACACTTACGCAATATGCATGTACACGACGTAACCACAAGTAAATCTCACGCACCTTCGTGAATTGCGAAAACTATGTTAATTTTTATGATTTTAAGTACAACTCTTTGGAAATTAAATTATTTTCGAGTTCCTGGGCAAGCTTCTTTATAATGTCATCGGGTGACCTCTCTGCTCATCAACTCGCTAAAGGTGTAAAAGCAAGTCTTTTACGTAGGTGTTGGTCAATAAATTTTCTACAAAGTGTTTATTTGCCGTCCAATAAACTTGATTGTCCAAACAAATTTGACGTTTACGAACGTGCCATATTTACGGAATTCCTTGTAGAGACTACAGTAGTTTTACAATGTGCTACTTTTCTAACGAAATAGTGTACGTAACACCCAATGATATTTATATGTATAAAAAGAGTAGGTTACGCCGTGTTTTGTTGTTATCCTGCTATACATCTTATATATAAAACAAAGTCGGGTTTGTTCGAACACTTATACTCAAGAACGGCTGGAATAGCAGAATAACTATTAAAATATCGGAAAAATTCACGAAAAAAAATATGAAAAAATTTCATTTCATTTTCTCATACATTGTATTGTACGGGTTTTTTGATGGCAAGAAAAGTGACCTTTTGCCCAGGAAAACCAGTTACTAGTCTACTTAATATTATAAACGCGAAAGCGAAACGGATGGATAGATGGATGGATGGATGTATGAATGGATGTTTGTTGCTCTTTCACGTAAAAACTACTGTACCGATTTGGCTGAAATTTGGCATAGAGATAGATTATAGTGTGGAATAACACATAAGCTACTTTTTATGTCGGAAAATTAGAGAGTTCCCGCGGGAATTACAAAACCTTAATCCACGCGAACGAAGTTGCGGGCATCAACTAGTCATTTAATAAAGTAGAATAAGAAGAAGTAGTCGAACATCGGTATTGCAATCGGGCGCTGGTTTATCCAACAAAGAAACGTAATGAGATATCCAACGAAAAAAATATGTAAGTTTATCCACCCATGTCAACATTACAAATTTTCTCATGAAAGTTGGCGCCGCGTCGCCACGCTCTAACTTTTATTATAGGTAATATATCCAATGAGCTGACCGACGCATTTCCCTTTCATCTGTCAATGTCTCAAAATATTTGGACCGTGCGATGTGATTTCATTGCTCTTTAACTTGCAAGAAAGTTGGCCGGATTCAATATAACAAAATATTATAAAGAATATGTACAGTCCGTCACTCTTATAAAGTTCTGCATTGTTTTTTCATTTTTTTTATTCGATGAGAAGATAGCCCTTGACTACAATCTCACCTGATGGTAAGTGACGTTGCAGTTTAAGATGGTAGTGGGCTAACTTGGAAGGGGTATAGCAGTGTAAATTCAACCCATACTCTACCCTAATCGGTTTCTACACGCCATCGTGCCGGAACGCTAAATCGCTTGGCGGCACGTCTTTGGCTATAGGGTGGTAACTAGCCACGGCCAAAGCCTCCCACCAGACCAGACCAGAGACAATTTATAAATTATAAATTCCTAAATGCCCTCGCCGGGAATCGAACCCGAGACCTCTCAGTTATAAGACCACAGCGCTCTCCACTGCGCCAGGGAGGTCGTCAATTCATGTTGTTGTTGTTGTTTTATTTTTTAATCTTCTTCTTCAGACTTCCATAGCTGGACAGAGGTCTCTCGCATGGACTTCCACAGGCCTGGATCTTGCACTGATTATATTCAGCGGCTCCTTGCAACTCATTTGATGTCTTCGTCCACTTAGTGGGGATCTGCCAACACTACGCTGTGCGATCACTAAAAGGCTGTAAAGTGAACAACGTGGGAATTGATGTCTCTAGAAATCTATGGTTTAGTAGTCTTAGATTGAAAAGTAGATTTACGTATAGTTCTTGCAATTCACGAGGCCGTGTGAGCTTAACTTGTGGTTACATCGTGTACATGCACATTGCGTAAGTGTGCGTACCTGTCAGGAGGTGGGAGTGGTCAGGCGCTCACACATATAGACACACGACACACACACACAATCATGAGCCACGCGCCCTCGTGAATTGCAAAACCTATAACAGGTTTAGTCTAGTACAACGTGAAAGATGCAAGATTTATTGAAATTGACCCAGCCGAGATTTAAACCTGGGATCTCCCATTGACGAGACCACGGGGCTGTACTACTGTGCCAGTGAAATCGACATATTATATACCTACTACAGCAGGTGAGTAAAAAGATGAAATGCAGGCTACTCAAATTCAAATTTCTTCATTTCATGTAGGCCAACTTGTGGCTCTTATGACAAGTCGAGAATCTACCACCGGTTCGGAACGCTGATTCTGCTGAGAAGAGCCGGCAAGAAAGCAGTTGCTCTTTTCAAAACAAAAAATGTTATACTCACTCCAAATACAGGTAAAAAATACAGGTCACTTCACAATCACGCAGATAATGTCAATGAATTCTCTTTGTATCATTGAAATAAATTCGATTAGCTATACTATATACTTTCTGCTTCTATTTTCCCAAATTCTCAATTTAATTTCTTTACATTCCACTTATTAGTCGGAAGTAAAAAGTGAATCGAATTATATGGTAAAGGCTACGGTAAAGGTAAGAATTCATAGGTTTCTTTACATCGGACAAAAAATGAAATGAGCTTTCCTCAATTTCATTTCCACGCTTGGGTAATATCGAATGACATTACTTATATCTTGTTCTTATTTTTTGATGAATCAATCACGAATCAACTATTAAATTCAATAGACATATCTTTAAACGTCTTTTAAACTTTAAATTTTTATCATTTTTAGGGTTCCGTACCCGAAGGGTAACCAACGGGACCCTATTACTACGACTCTGCTGTCCGTCCGTCCGTCCGTCTGTCTGTCCGTCTGTGTGTCTTTCAGCGTGCTGTATCTCATGATCCGTAACGTAATAGGTAGTTAGTTGAAATTTTCACAGAATGTGTATCTCTGGGAATCTTACCTAAGATAAACATATATGTATAGGCTACATTTTATCCCAGAAAATTAAAGAGTTCCCGCAGGAATCTAAAAACCTTAAACCACGCGGACGAAGTCGCGGACATCATCTAGTGTTGTAATAAAACAGTCCCCTGTCCTATCATAGTCATAGGGGCCTCATTATTCCTGTGCCCAAGGCCTCCGGTAAGTAAAAGATGGCCTTGATTCCAAGTTTATCTAAGGATAGAGCACGGTATTGGTGTCAGGACAATCCGCCCTCATTACTAACATTTAATGAAGGATAGATTAAGGAACTTTTGGGGAAATGTTGGGGAAAGCAATTTTCAGTTACACTGAATCTTCGAATCGGAAACATGTAGGATACACAGTAAACTTTACTGCACTTTATTGAGTAACGTAAATAAATAATGTCCTCCCGACTGGATCCGTTTACGGTGACCAACCTCCTCAGAGATTAGCTTCTGCGCCGGAGATATTGTAGTGCACAAGTGTGTGCGCAACACAGGTGCACTCTCTATTCCTTCGCTCTCATAGTCCAATGTGACGGAAATCCAACACGACTGGACAAAGATCGGGCGCAGGACCGACGGCTTTACGTGCTCTCCGAGGTACGGAGTGACTCACCGCCTTCCTAACTCCGGCCTAGTATAGAGAATGACAGAAAAATCCAATTCATTTTTTTTTGTGGCCCGACCTAGGAATCCAACAACAAATTCTTGAAAAGCCGGCAACGCATTGGTGGTGCCTCAGGTGCAACAAATGTTCATGGGTGGCGGTAATCACTTAGCATCATGTGACCGCCTGCTTGTTTGCTCTCTAAAAACAAATCGAACCCGAGACCTCTTCATCCGTAGTCGAACCTGTTAACCACTAGACCAGCGAGGCAGTCAAAGTAAATACCTAGTAGTTAAGCTGTACCGGCATCACGATTCCATACTAGTCGACATTATCGCGTGCTAAGGCTCGGACGTGCCGGTCCCCGTAACAACGCGACGGCCACGCGGTCCCGCGGCTGTTCCTCCTGACCGAACGACTAACAAACAAAAAAGCTCCAGTAAAAAACCGAACCGAACATTAGGCACCCATACATTGAAAGAACTTCCGCGTTTCAAGTTTTGTGAATGAGTGAAATGATTTTCAGTGAATCGTGCATTTGAGGTCAGTATGTGATAACGACTTTGAGTTGCATTACACAGAGAAATGGTAATGTTTTTCTTTTACACGCACTTTTCTTTCAGTTTTCCATTAAGTGTTAAAGCGTTACTTTTTTTTTAATTGGTCAGTATGTGGCAACGACTTTGAGTTATATTACACAGAGAAAGGGTAATGTTTTTCTTTTGCACGCACTTTTCTTTCAATTTTCGGTTAAGTGTTAAAGCGTTACTTTTAATTTTTTTTTAATTGGTCAGTATGTAATAACGACTTTGAATTATGTTACACAGAGAAAGGGTGATGTTTTTCTTTTACACGCACTTTTCTTTCAGTTTTCCGTTAAGTGTTAAAGCGTTGCTTTTTATTTATTTTTTTTGAATTGGTCAGTATGTGATAACGACTTTGAATTATGTTACACAGAGAAAGGGTGATGTTTTTCTTTTACACGCACTTTTCTTTCAGTTTTCCGTTAAGTGGTAAAGCGTTGCTTTTTATTTACTTTTTTTGAATTGGTCAGTATGTGATAACGACTTTGAATCATGTTACACAGAGAAAGGGTGATGTTTTTCTTTTGCACGCACTTTTCTTTCAGTTTTCCGTTAAGTGTTAAAGGGTTAATGACTTTTTTTATTGTTTGTTGGTGTAAGGTTGTTGGGTATCTTTACTCCAATTTTGCATCTTTCTCATTAACCGACTTCAAAAAAAAGGAGGAGCTTTTCAATTCGTCGGAGTCTTTATGTATGTTCCCCGATTATTCAAAGGCGCCTGGACCGATTTAGAAAATTCTTCTTTTGTTTGAAAGGGTATACTTCCCAGGTGGTCCCACGGTTCTGACCAGATGGTCAGGATCTGATGATGCAATCCTGGAGAAATCGAGGGAACTCTTTCAATTTTATAGGCATACTTGTATTGCTTTGCAGTCAGTTTTTTGTAGTCGGTTTTTAACTGACTTCAAAAAAAGGAGGAGGTCCTCAATTCTCTATAGATTGAGATCTATTAGCATGCCCCGAGTGTCTCCACCGCAAACACAACAAATATGTGTTTTAAATTTTCAATTTACACTTCGATACCTCCTACGTAAGTTGTGGTATCCCACAAAATTGGCATTTTAAGTTTTGTGCACTATGTCATTTGTTTTTATCTATTTTATGAGTTCGTTTTAAAAAAATACATTTTTTACATACTTTCAAGACGTATAAAGTTGTATCGTTATTAAAACGACGGCCTAAAGTCTAAACCATTGTGTTGATCTTCACAACAATTAACGCGTCGAGTACGCGTTTTGGGGATACAACAACTTACGTGGGAAGTGTCAACTTGTCGATTAATGTTTTGGCTCCAAATAAGATTGAATTGAACGTTGAATCGTTATGTGTCCCTCACTGAAGCCGTAGAGCCGGATAAGTATACGTCGAGTTCAGTAATTTAACCTTAACCTGGCCCGCCCGCACGTTACATTTGAATAATTACTGTCGAAACTGTGACAATTGGGTGAACAAGTTTGTACTATAGTCGATTTTGGCTGAGCATCAAGCTGAGGCAGCGCCCTATTCAGTGGCATTATGCAATATACCTAGGATGTTTGGTAGGCGCCTGTCTTTTCAGAGAACCGATGGTTTTGTTATCTTTCTCTCGGTTCTTTGAAAATCTTTAGGGCGCCTATTTTGTTTTATAATTATTTTTTTAATTACTAAAATGTTTTGTGTTTTGCTGGCTGAATAAATGTTTATTATTATTATTTATTATTACTAAATAAGAAAGAAGTTAAAACACTGTGATCAGACTTTTAGACTCGATCCGTGGTTTAATGACAGAATTGTGATATAATATGGCTACGGTCCATACAACAGGGATCAAAAATCGACAGTTCCGAATAAAACAATTACTTACCTGTCGTGGTGTGTACTTGTATAATTTATCACAACAGCTGTGATCAGATTACGGAAATTTGTATGTAAAATTAGGCATATTAATTTTTAACCGACGAAAAAAAGGTGGTTCTCAATTCGTCGCGTATACTTTTCTATGTATGACCACGCATAACTTTTCGCAGAGTCGTCCGATTTTATTTTTATGTCGCCTGGACCCTATTAATGAATCGATTGATTCATCAAAATCGGCTCAGTAGTCAGTCAGTAGTTTAGGCGCTACTATGGAAAAGACGTAAATATAAACATACATACAAACATGCATACGTATATAGACTGCTACAATGAGTAAGATATATAACCTGCGTTCCTTTTAGCTTTGCTGTTGTCTGGTAAAAATAATTTTTTTCAGTAATTCGTAAGAATTTTCCAAAACTTAATATTTTTTCGTTGAAAATTACGAGATTGAAATTCATCCCAACAACCTCTTAAGGACGTAACCCGGAGAATAATGAAGCTTAGAGTAAAATGGATATTACCATATTTGTTTTTCTTAGAAGCAATTAATAATAATTACACTGCGGCTATTGTACGCTTGTCTAACAGATCAATTTATTGTATTGTATTAATTAAACACCCGTCAGTGTCAAGTGGGTGATTAGGTCAGTTGTTAGAAGTATTTTGAGACGTTGGTATTGTGCTTGTGACAGTTTTCTTTGTTTAGGAATTTTAGATAGAGGACCTTTATATGTATGTGATTATTGACGTATATTCCAGTATAGCGCCTAAACTACTGAGCCGATTTTAATGAGTCGATAAATTCGTTATTATAGTCTGGATGTCATAGGCTACATTTTGTATGAAGTAAATGAATGTGACGGATGTTATGTTTAATTTTCCGTATAGTTCTTTCAACTCACGAGGGCGCGTTGCTCATGGTTGTGTGCGTGTCGTATCTGTATAAGTGTGAGCGAGAGCTTGCTCGCGCCTGACCGCTCACACCTATACTACCGCACACTAACGCAATGTGCATCTACACGACCTAACTACAAATAAAACTCACGCGCCTTCGTGAATTGCAACTATACTTAAGTTATAGTTTTTAAACTTTTTACTAGTAATCGCCTAATCGTCAAAGCTTCAAAACCTTCTTGTTTTTGTACCAAAATCAGCTGGGAGTATAACTAATTTTTCGCTATATTATGTTATCGTGAGATTACTAGATCACATTCGCACGAGAATCCAATTAAGCACGCTGTTTATTACAACATTTGAATATTTTTTTATTGGCACTAACCCATTTGCAACAGTTTCCGAATAAAAATCGATTTTATGTCGTGCTGATTTAGTGTAAACTAGTTTTCAACGGTTTGCCTTTTTAGTTACGGTAATGTAAACTGTTTTTATTTGAGAATATTAACTTGTGCGTACAATCGCAAAGTTCATCGATACCGGAGTTTCATTGGATGATCGAATCGATTGAGAATCGATATTCTGGATTTTAATCACGAATTATCTCGTTTGCATTCCGATTAGCTACCTGTAGCTTTCGCTGTGCTGATATTCACAGCTGTTGTTAAAAGGTCGTAGATTCAAACACCATCCCTAAAACCAACTTTAGAATATAGGAAGCTGAAGTGGCAAAGAGCCTCGGCCATATGACTACAAACTGGTAGACGTTGGGGTCTCCAGGTATTGTAATGGCAGGCCTGGCGCAGTCCGCAGTAAGAGCTACAAGTACATGGCGTACCTCTTTGAAGGGCCTAAATTCAGAGAGTGCGAAGAGATAAGAGTTACGTGATAGAAATAGAAAGAGAGAAAAGTCTAGGTGAATAAGACGGTACCTAGGTAAGTAGCGCTGTGTCAACTTGAATTTTGACGCTATTTATTATCATTTTTCGGATTCTGTGATTTGAGCTGTGCGTTGATAGATCAGTCAGTCAGTCAGTCAGCTTTTCCTTTTATTTAATTAGATAAACCACTTCCCAGTGGTGGGCCAGCGATGGGTTGAGATGAATGAAATGCGTGATCTTATAAAACTGGTCATACTATACTTTTTCCTCTCACCACTAAGCTATCCACTATAACGGGATCGTGTAGAGTGTATTATACAACGGGAATATAAATTGCGATTTGCGTATCGTGCAGTTGTTACTCGTGGGCCTACAATTTATGCGGGGAGGTAATTCCCAGCTTCTCTCTCCGCTCTAGATGGTGTAAAGTAGGTTTAGGTACTTTGGTGCTATGATTTTTCTACTACCGACCGGGCTACTACAGGCTACTTTTTAATTTTAAAGCTTTGATTTATAATACTAGCTTTTCGGCTTCGCTTACATTTCTTTTTTCGAAGTCCTATTTGACCTCCTTGGGAGTTCCATTTTCAAAAATCCTTAGCGGATGGCTACGTCATATAGCTGCTATATTTATATGCCACCGCCCGATCCGTCCAGTATTTGAGCTAGGTATGCGTTGATCAGTCAGTCAGTCACCTTTTCCTTTTTTATATTTAGACTAGGTTTTTGCTTGCGACTTTGTGTGGAGTTAGATTTTTGAAATACCGTCGAAATCCTTTGTTTTTCCTCGTTAAAAATTAACCTTTTTATTAAACTCCAGGTTGACCAGGTTGGTTCATTAGTGTATTTTAACCAATATCGGGAGGGTACCAGCCAATCAGAGTTAATTGCGACTGTTAAACTGATGCAATCATTTTTAAATCGACACAGTGTAATGCTCGCAATGACCTCTGATTGGTTGATACATTCCCGCTACTGGTTAAAATGCATTGATACAGCAAGAACCCCGTAAATTCAGCCAATCAGAGGTTACAATGATGCAATAGTTTTTAGAGAATCGACACACTGAAGTCAGTAGAAAAAATCGCTGCAACTAATGCAATCCTCTCTAATGACGTCACTGTTTGTATTGACTCATAAGTAACACTTTCAGGTCAATTAGCACGCAACGATAAAAAGCGCTGGTCGGTGTGTTTGCTTCAAGATCAAAGATTTGTAGCTTCGAGCGAAGAATCTAATCAAATAAAATCAGATGTTAACTACGAGGTCAATGAACCAACGGTCCATTACATAAGTGATATCAAGTCACGCGTATAAATTTTATACAATGGCTTATTAATGTTTTTATGCGAATTGACGGTGGAACATGACTTTGCCATAAACCTTTTATGGGGGTCCGCAGGCAACGTTAATTACTAATCTATACAAATAAATAAAATTGAAGATTATTTATTTATTTTTATTTTTTATGTACATTACAAGACAACATATATTAGAAGAAGTAGACATAGGTGAAGCTTACCTCTAAAAAACGAAATTTCTTCCAGCTTCCCTTGAAAGTGAGTAGGGTGAAATTACAGAGTGGTATAGGTCAATAATGTACATCACTACATATACTATAATGCGTACTATATAAAATTAATAAATAATAAATTACATAAATATCCAAATTGGGTGATCCTGTTTATAATTAATTGATCCGTAGACGCGATAACGTGTTTAAAATAATATAATGTGCGTTGATAAAAATAATTACCTAACCCATATCATGGTGTTGTATCGCATGGTGTTTATGGGTTTTGTGGGATATGAAATTAAGTAGTTGTTAAGTATGTAATCAGTTATTATAATTTTTTTTCAATGGTTGTCAAATTTTTCACAATAGGTAAACAAAAACCTTATCAAACCTACATAAATTAATTTCACTAAGAAACTTTTTGTATAATAATTATAACTTAGAGGTTCTATTTTTAAAGTTTTTTGTCATCAAAAATTTCATGGTAAAAAAATATTCTAGACACACCTTACGGGAACTAGCAATGCTTTTTCTCTAGAGACTGCTCTACTTTTTTTATAGAGACTGCTCTATAAAAAACATGTAAAAGTCACGGAACCTTATTTTAAGGTCACAATTCTTGCTTGTCAATTTTTTCCCATAATGTAACCTTTAAGCAGGCCATTGCGTGGTATATTGTTGTTGTTTTGGGCTATTAAGCCTATTAAGGATTTATTTTAATTTTAAGCTAGCCACAAGGCATAGCAACTTCAGTCACGCAGCAACTAGCAACGGATTGACCCGGGAAGTGACATAGGCTACCTTTTAGCCCGGAGAATCAGAAGGTTCCTGGGACAAAATCTGGAAGTCGTGAACAAAAGCTATTTATAATCAAGGAAAAAAGTTTAAAAACTATAACTCCTGTAAAATGTAGCCCATTTCACCCGGATTATCTTAACGAATCGATTGACACATCATTCATCAAAATGAGCTCAGTAGTTAATTCGCTACGGTGGAACATTCGTAAATAGGCATATACATATATACATATGTACATGTTTGTATAACTGAGCCTGCTAAAATCAGCTGCCTTCCTTTTGGCTTTTTAAGCTATTGCATAGCTTCTATCGCGGGCCAGCGTGGAGACCGAATCCAGAAATTCCGTAACGAAAATAACCTGACACGGGACTCCTTTACGGTGAGCCGCTAGATAGCGTTGATAAAAAATGCTATGCAATAGCTTTACCGCGGCAGTTCCCGAGTGACACACGTCTTTTTTTTTTTTAAAGAATCTTAGCCAAGCTGAATTTGACTAATGCCCTCCTATCCCCTACAAATAAGTGGAAAGCTAGAGCAAGGAATGAGTACGACAATAGTGCAACGGGTAGGGTTCGAACCTGCGACCTTTCAGTTTTCCATCCGCACCTTTAACCGTTAGACTATTGAGGCTTATAATTTGTCGAAATGATGTTCGCATTGGTATGAAGGTTAAGAATTATCAGTGGATAGTATAGATACGGTAATGCAAGTGTATTATGACATAAAGATACGATAGACGACGTATATTATATATTACGAAAGATCACATCCGATGCTGGCGCCATAGAGTGAACCTAGTTTAATGACCGCCAGGTCTTTAACAGTGTATCAACTGTTTATCTATGTGATTTGGTAATACGCAATGGGTCATAGTGCCATATACAGCCGCTACGAGGTCTTGTTCCAACGAAGAATTGCTAACCCAAATTTCGGTACGCTCATTATACATAGTTGATTTTTTTTTTGAATGAATTTAGCCAAGCTGATTTTGTCTTATATTCTCCTCTCCCCGCCAAATAACCGAAAAGCTGTTAAGTTAAAGTGGGTACGACAATTATAGTGCAACGGGTGGGGCTCGAACCCGCGACCTTTCAGTTTTTAATCCGCACCTTTAACAGTTGGGCTATTGAGGCTATATTATTATGATTTTTCGGGATTGGTATAGTAATATTAATATTTTGCTTTTATTAATATTTAGCTTATCATAAAACAGCTTTTGCAACTGCATTATATTACATTGTATCGCTGTTGATTACAATAAAATAAAATAAATAAATAAATATTGTCATATCGACTTGAAGGATATAAGCATATCGATCATCTGATTGCATGTCGATTCTCTAAAATTGATTGCATCAGTGTAACGATCGCAATGACATCTGATTGGCTGGTACCCTTCCGCTATTGGTTAAAATGCATTGATGCAGCACGAACGCTATAAATTCAGCCAATCAGAGACCATTGCGATCTGATGCAATCCTTTTTAGAGAATCGACACGCTGAACGCTAAACTACAACAGCCACAATTATTGATTAATTCTTCATCTGAATGAATAGAGGATTTCATCTGAACTTTCGCAGTCAGTAAACTATTTTGATATAGCAAACCATGTGGGGATGTAGTTATGGGGCCATGCGATAACGCTATCGCCGGATGGCTTAACGCTTTCGATCGTGTGATTTTTCTATCGGCCTCGCTCATTTTATAGGTTATTTGTAACGCTACGTTGTGGACCGATTAAGTGCTGGTGAATGGAAACACAATATCAATTTTATTCGTACATGCTTTTAATTTTATTTATATTTAGCCAGCGTGCTCCAGTGGTGATTTGAAAACATTTTAATATCATTTAATTTTTTTTTTTTTTTTTTATATATAGGGTAAAGATGCCGAATATGAGATACCATTTACATATTCGGCCATAAAAAATAAATTATTGCACTAATGACTATGAAAATCACTTATATTCGATAAGAATTTAATGAAGTTTATCCTTGAAAGACCGTTTAGTGCTAGGTATAATAGATTTTTTGTTATATCAGATAATATTAGAAAAGTCAGAAATTACGTCTCAGGAAAATGGTCTCCTATTATGAGATACCAAGGGTTTTTAATATGAGATAGTATAGATTTAGAGAAAAAGGAAAGAAATCAATTCAAAAAAACTTTGTATTGGCGATATTTATTAATCTACAACATCGTACTACTAAATAAAAAGGTTTTAGTAACAACTTAATTATCATGTGCTTGTGCCAAGTGCTTGATGTTCTTCAGATGTAGATGTAACCCATAAAATCGTTAGTCCAACTTTACAATATTTTTCTGTTTTTGCTTCTAAATAGTCAGAAAAAGCTGGAGGTCTTCCCATGAACCTTGACAAATACTTCTGCATTAGCATCTTTTTTGACATAACGTTCTAGGATACTCTTAGGAACATCGAAAGTTTTGATGCTATTAGGTAACTTATTTGTTTGCTTCGCACTGCACTCACGGCCCGTATTATGGCATCGTGGTCCTAGGACTTCCTTGATCGACGCCATCTAGAAAAAGAGGTTTTTAAATATTCGTATTTCTATACATCCTAATATGAGATATCTCATTTAAGGAGCCCCCACGTGTCTCATATTAGGAAAACACCCAAATTTAAAAACTAGGCTGCCTATCATTTCTTGACGAGGAAAATACAACTAAACTGCAAATGCATTGTAAAATTAATCATATAACTGATACAATGACTGTAAATTTAAATCATTTAGTGTGACTATAAAGTTGTAACATACCTCGTTAATATTTGGTGTCAAAAATCCGGTTTTGTGGTTTCGTAAAAATCCGCACGTACATAACCTGATTTCGCCTCAAACTGGGAAGCACCAACACATCTTTCAGTCTGTTGCCACGCGGCTTCTGATGACAGTATCGCCAAATAGCTGCGGCGATTAGTTTCGCCAAAACCTAACTATCTCATATTTGGCAACCATCTCATATTCGGCATCCTTACCCTAAAGAATATTAGGCAACCTGAAGTTGACTAATATCCTCCTATCCCCTCCAAATAAGCGGAAAGCTTGTGTTAGGAGTGAATTGTGTTAGGAATGAAAAGGAGAGAATTGTGAAAGGAGATAAATAAGTATTTATAATTTTACTATTACTAGTTTTCATTATTTCTTTTTACTAACTGATACTTATCTTTTGCTATGAATTTCATTTACCTAATCTTAATTACTGGTTGGTCATTCGGAAAGTAGACGTCTTCAAATAAAAAGTCGAAGAATTTCCATGGCTTCTTATCTTTGGCAGAAGCTGTGACATGGTTCAAGAGAGTTCCACTATTCGCCTCAATCGACACAATATGTACCTATATGCAAAAAAATATAAAGGAGTTGTAAGACCCACAAAGAGATATAGCGAAGTTATAGCCTAACAGTTAAACGTGTGGATTGAAAACTGAAAGGTCGCAGGTTCGAACCCCATCCGTTGCACTACTGTCTTATGTGGAGGGGATAGGAGGATATTAGTCAACTTCGGCTTGGTTAATATTCTTTTTTAATAAAAAAAAAAGAAGTGTGGCACTCGGGGACTGCCGCGGTAAAGCTATTGCATAGCATTTTTTATCAACGCCATCTAGCGGTGAGAGGAGTCCCGTATCAGGTTATTTTCGTTACGGAATTTCTGGATTCGGTCTCCACGCTCAAGGCCCGCGATAGAAGCTATGCAATAGCTTAAAAAGAATATAATTTACTGGTGCCAAAATACTATTATCATCCCGGAAGTACGAACACGTCTTGAAAGATTTGAAGACTGAATACTCATGATAACACTACTCGTATTTGAATAAAGCATAATGTTTTCAGTTGACATAAATACAATATTTACACAAACTCGGAACAGAATTGAATACGCACACCTCTATGTAGGTACTCGCAATTCTTGGTATGAACAAATTTTTGTTCAATTTACGTTTGGGAGAATATAGTTTTAGGTCAACGCAGCTGAAGATGGATCAACTCAAATTAACACTTACGAAACTAGTTTATGATGTATCTTGTCTTTGTTGGATTGTTTGTCTTTGTCTATGGATGGATGGATGGATGTTTGTTACTCAATCACGCCGCAATGATTGGACCGATTTGACTGAAAGGCACAGAGACAGATTATAATGTCTAATAACGCATAGGCTACTTTTTATCCCGGAAAAAAAGAGTTCCCGCGGGAATTAAAAAACCTTAATCCACGAAAACGAAGTCGCGGGCAACAACTACATGGATGAAGTTCGTTTGATTTTGATCAAAATGTAAAAATCTAAAAAATTATAGAATATAATAAAATATTAGCCATATTAATTAATAGAGAGCCCATTTAATTATATAGGGACTGCAGACTGAAATAAAATAAACTGATTAATCTGTCAAAAATTCTTACTTTGAATTACTTAAATTACTTATTTTGAATATTTTACGAAAAAAGCAACATCATTATTTTTTATCTCCACTCAGCTGCTCTACATTTCAAGAGTACCCGCTACTTCAAAATAATGAATACGAAAGATATAAAAAAATCTATTCATATGAAAAATTCCGAGCATTTGCTTATTTTATGTCAGTACAAAAGTACAAATCATTTTTAAGAAGAACTTTTTTTTTTAGGCTTTTGCTCACGATCTAACCCGCGTGGCGTTAGGTTTTGTCCCTTTACTTATAAATAAATAAGTAAAAAGTAAAGGGATAAAAAGTAACCCATGTCACTCTCTAGATAACCAATTATGCTCATGCAAAAATCAATTTATGTTTTTTTAAATATATAGACTAGCGCTTGACGGCGATCTCACCTGATGGTGAGTGAAGATGCAGCCTAAGATGGTGCCTATTATGTACTTTCGATGAATTCGCATTCGCGAATATTCGCGTATTATTTGAAATTCGCATTCGGAAATGTTAAATTTAAGTATTCACATTCGTATACGCGGATCACATAACTAGTATGTAATGAATATGAAATTCAACATTCGTTACGTCACTAATATCTAATAATAAAAAAGAATTGCATAAAAATATTCAGGATTCTTTATTTTGATGGTCCACCATTACTGCAATAAGCGTTATCTGATGGCGTCATATCCAAAATTAAATCTATTTATATATTATGCAGTATATATTATTATGTAAAAGCTGTATGCTTTCTAACGTGCATTAAGCGCACTATTATATTTTCATCTGTCGGCCAGACTGTCTTGCATTTTCGCCTTTATTTGACAGCTGAGATAAAGTGATTAAAGAAAGTCCAAGAAATATCAAATCATGTATGAAACTATTCGACTACTTACTGTAATTTGTATAATCCTTGTATAGTTCTTTCAATACACGAGGGCGCGTGAGCTTTACTTGTGGTTACGTCGTGTACATGCATACTCTATCTTAGATAGATAGATAGATAGATAAAAACTTTATTGCACACAAGAAAGAAACAAAAATAAATAAAACTTAAAACTACGCATGCAAAGGCGGCCTTATTGCTACAAAGCAATCTCTACCAGGCAACCATTGGTGATAGGAGTGAAATGATGTGTATCTTAAGTCTATCTTAAGTCCGAGCTAAGTCATAGCACGCTCTATAGATCTCATGAGTGTAACCTATTTACAAAATTTTCGATATAGGGCTATAGGTAGATGTACTAGAGAGCTAGAATTGGTCTACCTATAGGTAGAGTATACTCTATACTATAGAGCACTATCCCTGCTGCAAAACTAGTCTTATAAAGTAGGGTAATTGTTGACAGTCATTACAAACAGATTGAAATTAATTGCAAGTTGCTCTTATTAAAAACCTGTTTCGTTTCATTAATAAAGACGTCGACATTTAAGACCGCTTTCATACATCACAGTTATTATTTTTTGCTCTTAAAAACTTTAATTAGATATGTACTGTGGAATGTAATAAGTAAAAATCGTAACACTCATTAAATTCTGATAACATTATTAGTTTAGTATAGTTGATTAAAAGTTTTCATCTATATGAGTTTACTAAAGAAGTATATGAAATAGCTTATACTTATGGTTCTAATATTAGGTATAAAACTATTCATGTACCTAATATTTTTAAAACCTTAATAGCTGCTGCTCGTGTTATGTACTTTTTAACCGACTTCCAAAAAAGTAGGAGATTCTCGGCCTTTATTAACCGACTTCCTAAAAGGAGGAGGTTCTCAATTCGGCCGGTATCTTTTTTTTTTTTTTTTTAAAGATTGCACGACTCAAAGGAGAGTAGTGTTTTTATCAGTCTACTTAAGTATGTATGTATGTTTGTGGCAGACTTAAACATTCGGGACCTATTAAAAATCTAGATCGGTTCAAATCTTCCCAATAATAGGTCCCGTCTGTTAATTCAATCTTATTTAACTGAATTCTAGATTACTGGTTTTCTTTTTCAGTTTGTATCTTATTTCTTATAGCTATTATGACGTAGACATCCGCTAAGAAAGGATTTTTGGAAATTCGAACCCCGAGGGAGTAAAATAGCGGTTTGAAAAGTCGAACTTAACGTAAGCGAAGCTGCGGGAAAAAGCTGGTTTAAAATATATTTTTTACGCAGTCGGGTGACGGGTTTTTGATTTTTTAATTTTAATATTTCATTTGTGAGTACAAAAGGGCAACAATATCATTCTCAATAAGTAATAATGACCTTTCAAATTGAGATAAAAGTAACTTTTCATTCAATAACGCTCGTCTATGTGTGCATTTTAAATAGGTAAAGTGTTCTGATAACCCACTTACTCTTATCACGACATCGTCGAAAAAGTTCTGTTAAAACAATCCGGTTCTTACGACATGTAGTCTACTGGCTGTGATTTATCTGCATCGTAAACAGCGTGTTTTGTTTGACCGAAATTATTTAGTACCTAGTGGAAGGTATAGGGTAGATTAATTAGTAAAGTTATCGCTGCTCAAATATTTGTACGTAATATTTGAACCTATATAATTTTCAAACTTTAAGTTTTATCGAAATCAGCGTACCGATTCTCTAAAAATGATTGCATTAGTGGCAAGCATGGCCTCTGATTAATCTTCTAAATATATAAAAGGCAAAGGTGACTGATTGACTGACTGACTGACAGACTGACTGACTGACTGACTGATCTATCAACGCACAGCCCTAACTACTGGACGGATCGGGCTGAAATTTGGCATCCAGATAGCTATTATGACGTAGGCATCCGCTAAGAAAGGATTTTTGAAAATTCAACCCCTAAGGGGGTGAAATAGGGGTTTAAAAAATCGAATTTAACGTGAGCGAAGCCGCGAGCAAAAGCTCGTTTTAAATAATATTACGAAAACAATGTATTACGACGATTATTTAAAAGAAAATGTGATAAAAGAAAATGTGAAATATTAAAAGAGACTGTCGTTAAAAATAAACTGCTGGAAGCTAACTTTATCGATGTTCACTCCAAAGTTTATCTCGACGGCAGACAACTTCTTGAGATGAAACACGACAATAATTCTAATTGACAGATAAACTGACCATCGCGGTAAACTTACACGGCGCCTCAAGCGATATAAATACCCACATTTTACCCATCTTTAAATACCCTGAGCTAAAAATAGCCGAGCCAGGAAATAAACTGGTATCTGCATTGGCTGGCTATGACATAGTAGCTGAGTTAGATCCTGACCGTTAGGAGGGAATGTGCGGTTTGCATTCCTACAATTGTGATGATAATCTATCTATATATATAAAAATGAATCCCTATTTCCTTGGTCATCGCATCACGCGTGAACGGCTGGACCGATTTCGCTAATTCTTTTTTTGTTGTGTTTGTTATTGTCAGGAGAAGGTTCTTATAAAAGAAAAAATTAAGAAAATTGCGCGAAAAATTAGAAAATTTAAGAAAACTTAACCACCATATTAAATTATTTCTAATGTAACCGCTTTTACAATTCAAACTTTTTGATGTAACCTTATGGCGTTTGACATAACATTGACAGAATGCGTGCTGCCAATTTCGTCAAAGAGTTTCAATATTCATAGTTAAGACAGGACAACGCCTGTCGGGTCCGCTAGTGCTTTATAAATATTTCTAGTTATGAAGCTATTCAATTGCATGTCGCAATTATTATCCTTGATTTGTGCAGTCATACAATTGCATCCTTTTATTTAAAAGTTGTAACTAGGGCTGTAATTAAAGTGGAAATGGGCGGGGCACATAGTTCGAAGAGCTGATAGTCGATGGGTTCCCAAGATGCTGGAGTGGTGACCCTGGCGAATTGCCTCGAAACTCAAATGATTTTATTTGAAAGATAGAATAGCCTAAATTAAGCTAAAGATATTGCGATAAAAGTAAAGCTGTTTCCTGCAAAAGTGCTTTTGTCAATTTGTTACAGTCGATCATAATTATCTAAATATATAAAAAGCAAAGGTGACTGATTGACTGACTGACTGACTGACTGACTGACTGATCTATCAACGCACAGTCCTAACCACTGGACGGATCAGGCTGAATTTTTTCATCCAGACAGCTATTATGACGTAAGCATCCGCTAAGAAAGGATTTTTGAAAATTCAACCCCTAAGGGGGTAAAATAGGGGTTTAAAAAATCGAATTTAACGTGAGCGAAGCCGCGAGCAAAAGCTAGTTTAATTTATAAATTTCTAAGCTAAATTCTATCCTTCCTTATAATCTATTCCTTAAAAACGATACTATAGTCTGATTTTTAATTGCGTGGAATTCTGACATATCTTAATGTTACCAGAGATTAAAAAATTCCCACAAAAAAGATAATAAAAAACTTATAAAAATAAAAATCAATTGCCGCACATAGATATATATGACAAATGCCTGACAGATAGTTCGGGGTAAAATCGAACTACAGGTGGTAATACTGTTTTTCATACAAACAGCTTACTCTATTTACAAAATGATAGCTGTCAGAATTCCACCGAATTAAAAATCAGACTATAGCTGATGCCCACGACTTCAGGTTTTAATTTCTAAATTCCTAATATATGTGTTAAACAGTGTTATTCCAGACTCTTTTTCAGATTCCAGATTCCTTCAGAATCTATCTTTGTGCCTTTCAGCCAAATCGGTTCAAATGTTGCGGCGTTAGCAAACATCCATCCATCCATCCATCCATCCATCCATCCATACATCCAAACTTTCGCATTTATAATATTAGTAGAAGTAGGATTAGTATCGATGTAAAATTATCTTATACTCATCGTTTACCAATAGATTACTATTCGAGACAGTACTATGAACAAGTAATTCTCAGTTGTCACTACATAGGTTAACTCAGCAATAAATTACAGCTGAGCCGATACTATTTGTAATTGACTTTCAATACAACAACAAATTCTGTCTTTAAACTCAGTGTTTAACATGAAAGCACAGTATATTATTATCCCATGTTTAGAATTTTCAAAGGCTCACTAAATATTTAACTGTTGGCTTAACCATTATCTACATTTGGTACTAAAATGTAGATATTTTATGTGACTATCACTTAACTGTAGAACGTCCTAATTTTATTCAATATACGTATATGGAAAACGGAAATTGTTGGGAAAATACTTAGCGGAACATCATCGACACTTGATAAATAATTGCAGGACCGTTTTGTAAAATAAAATTCTTATCCGAGCGTTAATTTGATAACTTGACAGATTTTCAATACAAAAACTGTCCGAACGTCCAATTTATTCCTCGGTTAAACGTCACGCGAAGTTAGTGAAATCGGTACTTAATAATTTTTATTAACATTTTTTCGTGTAATAGAGTTCGCAATTTTAAAGTCTGAACAGAATCCTTCGTACTCTTTTGGCCTTATAAAAATCAAAAAATAAAATTAACTAGTGATTATACACAGCACTGATAGCTTTGTAGTTTACTTCGGTCTTTTTTCGAACCATCCTGGGTTCGAATCCCCGGAACAGATCCATAACTTTTTGGAGTTACCAGTATGTGCGTTTTAAACAATTAAATATCACTAGTGAAGGAAAACATCCTGAGGAAGCCTGTACATTTGAGAGTTCTCCATGTGAAGAGAAAAGAGCAACTGCTAAGTTTCTTGCCAGCTCTTCTTTGGAACCGGTGCCGGTGATAGACCACCGGCACCGGTTCGGAAAGATGATTCACCGAACCACATTCTCTTCTGATTATTGGCTCTGATTCTCTTGATGATTCTAATTTTTGGCTCTTAAGACAAGTCAATTTTATTCTTGACTTGTCTAAGAGCCGTAAATATTTGGCGTTACATGAAATAAATAATTTTCATTTTGAGTTTTTTTTTTTTAATTAGGGAAACCTTCGTATGGGGAGTAAACTGTTGGTAAAAAGTTGAATAAAATTCGTTAAATACGCATGTAATAGTTACCCACTAGGTAGTTATGTTTAATTCATATAACCAAATACGTACACTTTAGTAGGCCACGTTTAGTTTTGTCAACAATAGAACCGAGTCGTCACATTATGCAGATGTGGTGATAAGCGAAGCTAAAATAGAAAATGTTTAGGAAAATAGTACACCTAACAGATAAGCGGTTACCTAATGTAACCTAATCTTTGTAATCGGACTCTGATATCGTAACATTTGTGATTCACTTGTGTTTGTTGGACTTTAGACTTAGTAATTTTAATCGTAAAGTTGCATTTGTGATAACTCGTTGATTCTATTATTTTTTTTTAATCTATTTCATTCTCGTTATGCTCTAGCAGTTATCACTTTCTTTTTGTATAATGAAGTTTCGCCGATTGTCAAGTGTTTGTTCTGAATTTTTTTTTTATTTAAGTAAAAATAGCACTTTTACGAGCTTTTAAATAAGAATAGTGTAGAAAAGGCCGAAGAAAACAGCCTACTCCATTAAAAGGTACTTAAAACCTAGAAAGCGTACGGGTCGGGAAATCCTGTAGATAATAGATATTATGTCATGTGAAAGTGCCTATATTTTCGCCGACTGGATAATTTTACTGAGGTCATGCTAAGGTAATACTTAATATTTTTTATTTTTTTACAAATTAATATACTTAATCCTATTAATATTATAAATGCAAAAGTTTGTATGTTTCTTACTTAATCACGCCGCATCGACTAAACCGATTTGGTTGAAAGGCACAGAGATAGATTATAGTCTGGAACAGCACATAGGCTACTATTTATCCCGGGAAATAAGACAGTTCCCGCGCTAATAAAAAAACCTTAATCCACGATAACGAAGTCGCGGGAATCATCTAGTATTGTGAATAAATTGGGCGTTCTGACAGTTTTCGTATTGAAAATCTGCTAAAATAACGCTCTGATAAGATTTATTGAATAAGGTGAAATACAACCATCACAGCGTATTTTTAAAATAGACATACCTAATTTATAATGTAAATTGGTTCATGGCAGGCCATTATTTGCACAGTTGCCAGTCTACAGCTTGCTTATTGCTTGGACAATTGTTTAGTACAATAATGATTTGACACGGTTCCCCTCTTCATTCCGGTCAGGGTGACATTAATAAGTACCGAAAATATACCTCCTTTTTTTCCTGCACTGGTAGCATGGGCAGGAGATAAAAGTTTTATCCCCCGATTTTATCCACTGACAGGGGATAAAATTATCTTTTCCCTAGGCTAAAAGCATGGCGGCTGACGAGAAGGCGATGTATATTTCTAAAAGTATATCCACTGAGTTTTATTTCCACCGCTGTGCCCATGCTCGACGGGTGGATAAAACTAAGCGAGGGGATAATCGTTTTATCCTTTTCCCGGGGATAAAATTTTTCCCGCCCATGCTACCAGTGCTGTTGTTGTTTGTGGTATTTTTCAGATCAAAATTCGCATTAAAAAGTATCTGACATCATGTCAAAGGGTAAACTGAGTGCGAAAAAAAAATATATTATAGGTACAGTAAACGAATGATGACCACAAGAATCTGTAATTATTGACGTCATCTCAAGGAGCTGAGTTAATTGCGCAAGTAATTTTATGGACACACCAATTATAACAATTCCACCATCCACGCCAGTTCGGCGTCAGGGACATTCTATTAAGTTCTTTAAAAGTAGGTCTTTAACCAACACATGAATTCTCAATACATACTAATTATATTTTAATGTTATATAGATATGTATGTGTGGGAAGCAAGAAGAAAATAAACTAGAAAACTAACAGTGAAACGGTTTATTCTCTATACAATTGAATTTACAAAATTACGATAAATAAAAACGATTACGAAAATAGGAAAACCTGCATAACGCCAAAGAATAATTCTCAAGTTATAAATAGTTAACTTCCTAAAATAAGTTTGGCTAGACTACTTACTAGCTTGGTTGAAGGTGAAGACTACAACGTAGACCAATAACCTTATGATTCATAATAACTCATTATAATGCAATGCGATCACTTATACGTATTTTAAAATCGTTCGATCAAAAATTTATACACGTGGCTCGAATTATAAGACGTAGATTTATATATGATAAACCATTGTCTTTATGTCTTCACAGTTAATTTGTTCTGGTATTTTTTTGACCTATTAATTTTGAATAAGGGTAAGAATATAATTTTTTACGAGTATAAGAATATATTAGAGTGATGAAATCATGATGCAAGTGCTTATATACCAATTGCAAGTGAGCTAATTTAGTAATTAAAGTAGAGGCGGTACACGAGGATTTTAACAGCGTAGAGTAACTACGTAATTTTTTCAATAAAAATAAATCAAGTTGTCAAATAAATTAATCAAACAGGCCATAAAATTATCATATATCATCCGAAACTCTACTGTGTACTTCCTTATGCAAATGGGCAGCTAGCAAGACGAGTGTAATAATTGATATTAATATTGCACTGTAAAATTGAATTGTAAGAAAACATAAAGCAAACATGAAAAAAAAACGGTATAAATACCTTCAAAGACAAGTATAGTTGCTAAATAACATATAAAAGGAAAAGGAGACAAACTCACTGACTGATCTATCAACGCACAGTTCAAATCACTGGAGAGATCGGGCAGAAAGCCATACAAATAGCTATTATGTCGGGGTAAAATAGGTGTTTGAAAATCGAATGTAACGTGAGCGAAACCGCAGGCAAAAACTACTGCAGTAGCAACAGAAGTGAAGTTACTGATAAAATAAAAGAATTTTTCGAGAGTATTCAAATATACAGACAAACCCAAAAGCGAATGTTAGTAAACATAGCGGTGTCAAAATTACTCTATTCCTACACAGCGGTCATTTCACTATCGTCATGGTGCATTTGGACAAAAAAATTCAATTTTGCATCGGCTACCGGGAAAAGAGCTCTTATATAGATTATTGTTACTGTCGTAATTAGTTTCTTTATATGGGAATAAAAAATACATTACAAAAAACGATAAATATTTCTTCTATCCTTATCTGTTCAAAATATATTTTACGTTTATTAATATAACCGATAACGTTTAAATACAGCATTTTTAGCATTAAAGCATAGTTTACACGGAGCCAACACTGGCTGCCAATAAGACTGGCAGCCAGTGCTGGCTTGGTATTGGCCTTGTGTAAACAGTTTTTCAAGCCAAGCCAGCGCTGGCTGCCAACGCTGGCAAGAATAGAGCGACCGTCTATTTTTCTAGCCAGTGACCTCCGCCCGCATACCCTTCGACCCCCGCGCCAGCGTTGCGGACACGTGTAGACGAGTCTTAAAACTAAATGACAAATAGCACGACCTTGACCTTGATACCGATGATGTCGAGGACATTTTTTCAACAAAAAAAAAAGAAAAAAAAAAATTCGAGGCATTGAACGAATCTCACTATTCAAAAAATTGTTTTCAATTTCCTGCAAACAGAGCAAGCAGTTGTTAAAATTAAATAAAGATCCACAAATAGAGTCAACAAGTTTGTCATTGTGTCTTAATTAACTCATAATAGTTGACATTTGATGATTATAAAACTGTGCCATCGGTTGCTCAAACGCTGTTATTTAGTACTAAGTACAAATTACAATCAATGACTGTGGTGAAACAATCAAAGAATTAGTAGGCCTTTGAAGTTAGTAGGCGGTGTTTTATGACCTCTTCACAGAGTTTGACAAATTTGCATGTGATGGACTTGACGAGCATTATATGGCCAAGTTATGTGGGCGGATTGTTGTCAAAAAAACAAAAAGAAGTCCAATTACCATAAATATTTTGATGGTTAAACTATTAACATACAGTTTTTATTGTTATAGCTGCGGGAGTTCCTCTGGGCCGAAACTATTTGGAATGCCACCAGTTTAGATGAATTATTTATTCATTGTACAGAAAGACATGAAAATTTACTTAAGATAATACAAATATTATCTCTACTGTATATAATAAAATTATAATAGATGTCTTGTAAAAACCACTGAATCGCTTACGTCGAAACATCACGTCTATAGATTTCTGTCGAGAATTAAATGAAGCACTGATAAGAGTTTTCTATTTAACTAGCTCTTTACAACTACAACTCGTTTTTGCCCTCGGCATTGCTCCCGTTGAGTTAGATTTTTCAAATCCCTGTTTTACCTCCTCAGAGGCTGAATTTTCAGAAATCCTTTCTTAGTGGCGGCCTACGCTGCCTATAATAGCTATCTGTATGTAAATAGCCCGATCCATCCAGTGATTTGAGCTGTGCGTTTATAGATTAGTCAGTCAGTCATATTAAGAAGATAACAGAAGTGAAACTACTTGTTTATAGTACAGAGATTTGATTATGAATGTTTTTCACAAGATTTTGCGGTACTCTTAACATAGATTACAGCTGCTAAGTATAGCTTCTGATTTTAAACTGCTGATTTTAGAGTTAATTAAACGATTACTTCGGCACGAGCAATTAGGACCCCGTTATTAGATATCACCCGACTGTCATCTATTCTAACTCCATTAAGCTCCAAAGCTATCGTTTGTAATGTCTAAATCGTTTAAATTGGCTGTTTTACTTCAGCTATCAATGTCTCTATTCAAAGTGTAGATTTCAGATAATCATTCAGAAGTAGTTACGATGTTGTTGTGCCTGTCAGACTTGACTATAAACGCGGATGTAGTTAAAGCTATCTTGACAGCAGGACTGCCGCTAGGCCAATCCTGTACTAATAGGGATAATAAATGTTAACCGTATTGTGTTGTATATACAAGGAGGTGCTGGTGTTTATTTCTTTAAATTTATTTTTTAATGCACTTGTTCAAAAAACGCATTTTCAAGGGTGGAAATTAAACATAATTATTTATTATTCTCAAGGTTAATTTTTCCCGTTAGAGAGGCAAATTTAACATTGTCCAGTAAGTTGCAAAAAAAGAAATATCCTGGAATTTTATAATTATTTCTAACAAAAACAGCTACTGAAAACGGGTATTTTTTCATAGAGAGATTGATTTTTGCATTGCCAAAAATCAACCTCTCAATCAATCAATCGATGTATTGATATTAAAATATAAGAATACCGGAAAAATAGAGTCTGTGGAACTTTAAAAAATTTGCGGCGCTCATAACTTTCTAGTTCCTTCGCACCTCCTTTTCTAAAGCGAGCAACAAAGTCGAATATGTCTGCTAGTCTAGCATTTAGTAGTACATAGTCATTAAAATTGCAGTGTCACTTTTACATGTAACTTCAACGAGACTTGACAAGAAAGGAATTCCAAGACATCTGATAACCATTAAGTAGCAGGTCCGATGTAAGACTCTTGTCATTTTATTGATGTGACACACGGAAGTGGTCCAAACAGACTTGGCATGTAACATAGAATTAATTGCATACAAAACCTTTCATATCGAGATATCATCTAGTTTTATTTCACTTTCTTAACAGGTGAATGATTTACATGCCTTCATAATATTTTGGTTTTGATAGTCATCAGTGTATTATAATAAAAGAAATAATTGAGTTGACAATTTTGCCTGAACATCCTGGAAAATAATTGTTAATATTTTCTGTAAATTTCCTTCTTAGCATTAACTAGGTAGGTACGCTTTGTACCTTACATTGATCTTGCGGAGTAATTGTGGATTATGTGAGCTATCGTCCTCAATAAAGTAAACGAGTAGTAAACGAGTAAAAAGTGGAGATGTAATCGGCTGTAATTACAGCTACTGTGCTTTAGATTGAACCTCCTAAATCAGTTAAAACTTATATAACTTAAAGATATACCTACTATACATATTAACATTTTTATCTAAGTATATGAAAACAAAAGACGACGCAAAATCATAACATGGCATAGAAATTTTAATGACGTAATTAACATAAATTATGCTAAAATATATTTATCGTTATTGTAATTTAGACTGAATCGTGATCTTTATGTTAAGTCAAGTGATATATTTAAACCGCAATTTAAAGCCGCAGAATCACATGCCACTAAATTTTGTGACATGATTATAATAATGATCAAATTAGATTTAGAAAGCCGGTTATTATTGCGGTTAAGCATGTCTTTAAATTATATATGTATATGAATAAATATAACGTATTACAGTTTGCTAATATATAGAATAAATAATGTGATTATCACTAAATGTAACTTGTGAGAACATAATTATAGATCTTAATTAAATTTTAGCATAATAAATATCTTGTCACGAATTATGTTACGTCGATTCCTTTGAGTATATAACCAACTCTCAAGCAACTGTGGTCCCTTTGAATAAATCGATGTAATAAACCATTTCGATATTTAAAGAAAATACTGGAATTTTTAACCTTTCTAAGTTATTGGTATGCAAAATGCAAGCTAAATATTATGATTGAATTCTTCTAACGTATCTTTGAACAGAAGATGTTGTTAAAATGTTACAACATCCATAGCTCGCGGGAAGGTAGATCATAGTCATAGATAGATTGGAAAAAATAAAAGACAATCAAAAATAAAAATGTCCAAAGCGACCTTTTTTAAGTATGCTAAACTTCTTCTTTAAAGTTAAAGCTCACTATGATTCTGATTTTTAAGTTCCATGCTGTTTTACAATTAATTTTCTGTAAAAAGTGATATCTTCTTCTAGTTTTTGATTTTATTGCATCAATTACCTTAAAATTAAATTGAAGGTAAGTAGGTACGCCATCTATATTAACAAAAGTACTGCTTTAGTAATATTTCTTCCCCTTTAAACAACATGTTCTTGAAGTTTTTAGGAAAGCTTAAATTACTGTTAGTGAAAGTTAAAGTAAGACTTATTCATTGATTTACGCATTCGAATATATCAGTCAATACAGGTGGAATGTGTTGAGATTGATCAGACAAAATCATTTCATCACGTAGATATTATGATAATTTCAAATCATAACCAGTTGTAACAGTAACTCAATTATTCTAAATACATCAGAAACACGATACTTTCATAATACCTTCGGCAATAACAAATCAATATTCCTGACGTTTCAATTTGTATATTGACATGTTTTTAATCTTTACTAGTCCCAGAGAAGCGGCACGTACGATGGGAGAAGGCCGTAATATACACGTAGAAGCAACATCGGGAGAATGTTTTACAATTTTCCTTTTAAATCACACATCAATAAAATCTTAGATATTCCTTATCTAAGTTTGGATCCTAGAAGTACTAAACAAAACCCACAAGTGTCAGTTTCTCGAATAGGATATGGTACCGCAACTGGAAGAACTTTTGATAATCTTTTGATATTAATCGCTAGTTGTAAGGCGTCAGTAACGTCTTTAACAAAGCCGATTACTGTAAGTGGGTTTCCCTTCAGTGATATAAAGTTCCACTGTACAAAAGTTATCCATCTCTCAGTCTATTTCATAGTTTATGGTTCAGAAGCCCATGGCGCCTATCCTAATAAATTTCTCACATACATTTGGGCTCTGAAAAGTGTTAACGCTTGTCCGCGGTAATAACAATAAATCATAAAACCATTACCATTTCTTTTTGTTCTTTGATAAATATATCAGTAGACGTTGAATAACATTGATCAATCATTCCCATTTACCATGAATTTTTTATTTCACCAGTTACCCTTACATACATATTCAAATTAATTGCCAAAGACTCTGGCGGCACAGAGATTTATTTATTTATTTATTTATTTTATTTGGGTTTACAAACAACATCACAATATTATATTATTACTAAAAAAATTATAAACTAATATTATTAATTGTGGCGTCAACCACGCAAACCACAAGTTACATTTAATATAGTAAACATAAGTGGACATTATGGACAATTATTATAAAATAGGGGAAAACAATGAAAGAAGAAAGAAAAAAAAAGAAAGGAAATCGATATTTATAATTACAAAACATAGAATGACTAAGTTTCAAGCTTCAATGTATCCACAACCAACTTCTTAAATGTGCCTACACGCGTGGAAAAAATATCTATTTTATTAAAGCGCTCATTATATGATTGTGTCATTCGATATAATGGAGATCGCTTGCCTGCATTAGTACGACATTTTGTAGTGATCAGCCATCTCTGCAGGTGATATTATTCTGCGCAAGTGTGTGCTCAAATATAGGTGCACTCTCTATTCCCTCACTCTTACAGTCCAGTGGGATAGAAGAGAGATCAGGTTCAAGCCCAACGGCTTGATGCGCTCTCCGAGGCACGGGGATGACATAAACTATCAATTTCCTAACATGACGGAATTGAACCCGGAACCTCGTCATCATGCAATCACACTAGGCAGAATAAAATTAGATTATTAAATTACCAAAATAGCGAACCGGTTGTGGAGTCTTGACTTGTCATAAGAGTCACAAGTTAGCCTATAAATTACATGAAATAAATAATTTCGATGTTGAATTTGTTGTTTTCAAAAGAGCATTTTAATAATTAGTAGGTACCTATTACAGATCCGATTACCAATTAACAACAACAAAACCAAACTGCTCTAACAAGATATTTTGTTGTTGACCAACCTAATTTGAAAAATAAACAATAATTATTATTATTCTTTAGCAGATTCACTAATTTGACCTTTGAATACCGTTCCGGATTCCATTTTCGTCTAGCTGATCGTAGTCGTAAAAAAAGAAATACGTCAGTTTAACAAACTTGTAACTTATCTGTGAATAATTTGTTTCATGCTAATCTGAACAGTAAATCTTATGCCATCAAATATTTAGACCTAATAAATAAAGATCTAAATGTCCATTTTTGGGAATAATGTCGTACCGTTTTACTGCAGTTTAGTTTTTATTACTTAACTACCAATTTAGTTTTTAAAATATTTATCAGTTTTATTTGTATTTTGGAGCTGTTTATTTACATTTTGCCTAAACATTACGCTCTTTTTGTCTTGTGACTTTTTTATATATTTATCTAACTGTAAACTTGTTACTGCGTTTAAATAACCGTTGTGATTATTTGCTTGTTAGCGACTCAATACGTACATTTAAAAATTTGTTACAGCAAAAACTAAACTCTTGCAAATAACTCAGACAATGAAGAAACCATAAAACCAATACATCTTAACTACATTATAGCAATTATACATTCGTCACACCTTATCCAATTAAATCAAGTAGTTGGTGAAGACCGTAAAACAATTATCGATTAATAGAATTCACAACTAAAACTACTTTCTTTCAGTGACGAGTTGTGTGGTTTAATCGTAATCAAATATTTTTATCAGTCAGAGACATTATTCTTTTTTTTCTTTTTTTTATATGAATACCGGGCAAACGAGCAGGCGGCTCACCTGATGTTAAGTGATTACCGCCGCCCATGAACACTTGTAGTACCAGAGTCACCACCAATGCGTTGCCGGCCATACTAACAATTATTGCAATTATTAAATTGATATTAAATAACAATTAATATAACAATCCTTTCGTTTGTCCTTCAATCACACTGCAACAAAGCGACGGATATACGTGATTTTTGCATGGGCAAGGATCGCGAGAATAACATAGGCTACTTTTCATCCCGGAAAATCAAAGAGTGAATAAATCTGCGCGAGCGAAGTTGCGGGCATCAACTAGTAGTACATAAACATAAGTATTATAATTTTATTTCCCTTATACACACCCACACATACAGTAGTACCATCGTGAGGCAATCCGAAGCTCTTCAGATCACTGCACGATTTATAAAGTGAGTTATTTGTTTTACGTCAGATATTGATGGATCATGGGAGATTTTTTCTATTTTTAGTTCCCGACTCGAGTACTAGAGAATTTCAGCGTTCATCAAAGGAAAAACATCGGCAACATTCTTTTAAATGGCGCTCGTGTTTATTGGGTCGTAGAATCAGTTAATTTGAGTTGCGCTAGTTTAAAATGGTTTCTAAAGGTATAAATAAGCGTTTCGCTCCGTAATTTAACGATGGTTTCGTGAAAATTTTCAGCTAGTAAAAAGCTCGAATACCTCGACGTCCTTACCGTACACGATAAAAGGCTTTTTTCGAGCCACCAAAGCGAAATAAAAACTAAACTCCTCTGCGAATTTTTCTATACGAAATGTTAAGTGATTTAAATTACACGGCTATATTTGTGGCACGATTTGTTTTTCTGAACTTGACCTATATTCTCTTCTCCCCTCCAAATAAGCGGAAAGCATTGGGCTATTGAGGCTTCAATTGAGGATTTGATTGAAATTGATGAAAATAAATTAACACAATTTTAAATGCTCTCTTTAACATTTCTGTGGTGGTGTCGTGTGGTGCGGGTTGTTACGTTCCCTCAAATATGGTTGAGCGAAGCAATGGCTGGATCATGCGTCGTGCTCGTGAACGGGTGCCACCAACGGGAATGGGTCTGCTTTGTCTTCCCCTGTTGACATGTGTTGGATTATATGTATTGCATGTTTGAAGCTTCACTGTGGAAGCACTGTATACATAACTTAGTTTGGTTACTTATTGTAAAATTATTTTATTTTTTGAAAAGAGCAACTGCTGAGTTTCTTGCCGGTTCTTCTCAGCAGAATCTGCATTCCGAACTGGTGGTAGATTTATGACGTGTCATAAGAGCTACAAGGTAGCCTACATGAAATAAATAAATTTTGAATTTGAACTAAAATTTCTTTTCGCAGGTCTTCAGAAGATGAGCTAAAATCAAAAAACTGGAAAAATGAACAACGACGGTGTCACGTGATGAAGACAGGCAAACAGAAATAGATTAAGAAACAGTGGTAGTGACTAAAGTGCTGTAAACTGACAATTGTCCCATAAATATTAAGTTACAGTGAGTGTAAGTTAACAGCAGACATGGAGTATCAGAAACATCTTTTGATCTACATTTCAATGTGAGTATAAAATAACTTACAATTAATCGATTTGGGAGATTAAATTGCATTATCATTAACAATTAATTTAAACCTCAATAGCCCAACGGTTGAAGAAAACTGAAAGGTCGTAGGTTCGAGTCCCACCCGTTGCACTGTTGTCGTATTGTATTTGTATTGTATTCTTTAAAAAAAAAAAATGCTGACGTTGACACACTAACCACAAACTGATCTAACTTTAATAACTGCAATATTATTAATTTTTCAACGTTAAAAGAGGCAGATTTTATGAAAGTAATATAAATTAATTTTTTTTTATCGGTTAAACGTTTACCCTGCTATGATACAATTGACACACGAAGTCTCTTTGTAATTATCCCAATCTATTTAAAAAGCGTTACTACAGCTTTTCTTTTTTCAGAATAAGCTATTGTTAATTAATTATTTATTTAGTACAATTTACTTCGATATATTAACTACTAGCTTTTGTCCGCGACTTCGTCTGCGTGACTGAGGTTAGTGTTTTTCCGGGGTAAAAGGTCACTTTCTTTGCCATCAAAAAACCCGTCTAATACAAAATGAATGAGAAAATGAATTTTTTTTATAATTTTTTGTTTCGTCAATTTTCCAATGTTTTAAATAGTTATTCTGCAATTCGAGATGGAGACATATCAAAAACCATGAAAATCGGTCCAGCTGTTCTAGAGTTATAAGTGTTCGAAGAAACCCGACTTTGTTTTATATATTAAGATTTAATTTTCTGTGTTTTCTATTTACTTGACATCATACCTTTGAAGAAATGTATGTCGAACACTGCCCTCGTAATTAAAAACACAGTAAGTTACATAGAAGTTACCTTTAAGTTACTGTGTTTTCAATTACGAGGGCAGAACAGTGACACGTGGGTCGATAATGACACCTACAACTTAAATAATGTTAAATAAAATGTCGATTGGTCATCTTTTTCTTTACTTCCTATAAATCACGTCCAATATTAGTTACTTCAGCTGCTCGAACAATATTTTAAAAACATTTAAGTTCCATTGTTGTATCAATTTGGTTTACGATATTCTGTATCAATTGAAATTTACCGCTAAGCCATAAACACCAAACAAAACACATAATGCGATCGTAAAATGGATTTAAATCAAAGTAATGGTGTCTAACTTATAAAAGCCAACCAATGGATTGACACTTAACTACTTGACTGTCATATTTTTATTTAATGTTCGATATATTTCATCACTTCGTGATGGAACAGATGGTAGGAACGATTTAAAACATAAACAGTATTATTTATGTTAACCTTGTGATCTCGAAATTTTTATTCATATTCATATTCATTTATTAATTGCATTCCAATATGTATTTACAATAATAATTCTTGTAAGCTAACTTAGAGATCATTCTTTTTACATTGGTACACCGTTGGGGCACAGCAATTATTGGGCTAGTAGAGAAACAGGCGCCAAGTTATTCATTAAGAAAGTCATTTATTTTACAGTATGCTTTATCTATAAAAAATAAATGTTAAGGATTTAAGGAAACGTTGATTTTTTAGTAGTCGGATGGAAAATGGATGGAAACGCTAATTTATTTCTGAACAAAATATCAATGCATGTTCATGAGATGCAGCAGATAGGCAGACGGACGGACAGCGAAGGCTTAATAAATAATAGGATCCCGTTGGTACCCTTTGGGTAGGTACAGAACCCCAAAAACGACGTACTTTGGCCTTGGCGCTCTGCCATGCGCCTCGATTCATTTAGCTAACGTCAAAGTGTGAACGAGACGTAATTAATACTGATATTCCGGCTATAAAACACATTGATTGCTCAAGAAACTTCTTACAAATAGTAAAATACCGTATCAGCGTGGAAGTCAACGAGTCATCAACACAGAGATATCGTGAGCATAAATAAAAAACTAAACCCGAGATATCAGTGCCGTATTATCTACAATTTCGTAATTATCGAACTACTTTCGCTTCCTATTAGTTAAATTGCATAATTGCGTGGTCGATTTATAACGCGCTTTTCGTGGGCGATCCAGAATCTGTATGAATTCGTTTGCAGTAACAAAGATCTTTCCTAATTTGTAAAGCTAATGATCCATGAAATACTAAGCAATTACTAGCGAAAATTCACTAAAAAAAAAAAGAAGTTTTGAGAAAAATTGCGTCATTGTTACCTCTAAAATAATTTTAATGTGTAAAAATATATTATTATGTGATGTGCTAAAAATATATTATTTCTTATCAATTAATTATTATTATTCTTAACAAGCTTTTGCCCTCAGCTTCGCTCACGTTAGGTTCGATTTTTCAAACCCTTATTTTACCCCCTTAGGGGTTTAATACTCAAAAATTCTTTCTTAGCCGATCTCTACGTCAGATCGCCGATCTGTATGCCAAACAGCCCGATCCGTCCAGCGCAGCGGTTAGAGCTGTGCGATGATAGATCAGTCAGTCAGTCACGTTTTCCTTTTATATGTTTAGATAAATTATGCATTTACATAAATAGAGCTGTTAGTTTTAAATGTGATAACCATTTTAAATTATTTCGATTAAACTACAAAAAAGTGCGTGAGCTATTTATGACGTCACAATTCCCTTTTTTATACTAGTTCTAGTAATGCGCACGTTTTGACGTATATTAAAGAATTGACGTATATTAAAGAATCGACTAGTTGGCAACATACCTACAAATTCTGTCGATCTAAAAACGTTAGTCTTTGTGTTGGTTATATACTCAAAGGTTTTTGTGAAAATAATCAATTCCAAAATAATCGATTGGAATTGTCAGCTTCATAACGTCTGTTGCTTGGGACATTCTATTTCCTTTTAATTTGTAACGTTCTGCCGTTTTGCTAATTCGGCATTATTAATAACGATAGTCATCTGACCTCCGTAACCCATTAAGATTAAATCAGCAAGGTTCCAGATAAATGTTCTATACGTATACACCTAATATAACTTTGGTTAGCGATCTCTATCGAATAGGTACTATTATAGTCACAGTAGCCAGGCCAATTTATGTAATTATTGCATAGAAATTGTATCAAAGTTATAAGTATCAAAAATTACATTCTTTATAAGCAAGCTTGTAGCAGCGTGCTCATCATTAGATTAGATTACTGTACCTATATCATCTAGGTCCAGAGTACTGTCATGCCGAATCAAACGAGCCCAAACTCGATGGGACTATGTTTTAATCCAGTTTCCAGAGCGATCTTCCGGCTCCAACATCAGACCAGCTTCATGTAACAATAATATTGCATTATCGATTTATCGATTTACTTAAACCTGCAAAATTTCAGCTCGGGAAGGGTTCTAATACAGCGTACAAGGTTTGACCCTAAACAAACATAATTACATACATTGTAAGTTAAATAAAAGCTTCACATGCCACGTTGGCACGTGCATCTGCCTGGATGATGTCAACCTACCATTTTTTCGGCCAGGAACGACCATATTGAGGGACCTGTGACCAACATAGCTTTGAGGACGGCGAAGTATGTGGCCGAACCAACGCAAGCGAGACTCTTGGATCTTGTCTGCGACATCTTGCACGCCAAGGCTACCGCGGATGAGTTCATTGCGTATTCTGTCCAAACGAGTAACGCCACACATCTGTGCATCCACCTAACAATAATAATAGAGAAGACCCGCGTAAAACAATTATTCTTAACTCGGATTTTACCGACTTCAGCTCTTTCAGTAGGTAGGTCCGTAAAAAGATGTTCCCACTCGTTTATCTTACGGAACTAACAGTAGGTAACTTTAATATATTATCTTGAGAATAGAAACTATTAATCAGTGTCCCTCAGTCTGTCGAACAAAAATAGCTCATTGAAATTTAAGATTGCTTAATTTTTAAGGGTTATAACATTACTAGCTTTTACATTAGACCAAAGAGACAGTTAAATAATAACTACGAGATGAATAAAACTACTTCAGTGGACACCATTCCTTAATGAATTTCTCTGCAAGGGTGTCAGAATACCTGTTCTTATTTATTAGGCATCTATCTGAATGCTAGAAATCTAGACTGCAAGAGATTTAAGCACTACTAGTTGATGCCCGTGACTTCATTTGCGTTGATTGATGTTTTCTTGGATTCCCGCTAGAACTCTTATTTTCCGGGATAAACCTATGTGCTATTCCAGTCTATAATCTATCTCGGTGCCAAATTTCAGTCAAATCCGTTCAGTCGTAATAGCGTGATTGAGTAACAAACATCCATACATCCATTCATCTAAACTTTCGCATTTATAATATTAATAGGATAATAGGATTAACTTTTTTTAAATCCTTACTCTACGCGGATGAAGTCGGAGCCATAAGCTAATTTTTTAATAAAAACTAGTATATTTTATTTTGAGGTCATATTCAGATCCAGGATAATAGGTCTGTCTAGCTAGTAGGCAGTATATCTACCCTAGAATCCTATTATACGACTGATAATGATGAATGTTTGAAAGAGTCAATCAAATCAACTGAAAACGCTTTTGACCTAGACCGTAGGCAGTGCTGGGTGCACTAAAGGATGACCTAATCACGCGGTTGCCTAACCCACAATGACTTCACATCCAAATAGCACAATGGCGATTAAATTTCCCATAAACCTATTATTCACGTTATCTTTGGCGTAGCACTGATGCTGAGATCTATAGAGCGTGCTCTGACTCAGCTTAGACTTTAGATAGGTTTCACAAAATGCATGAATCTCTATTATGTCTGGCTCATCAATGAGTCTGGGAATTTGAAGTGTAGATAAATTTTTCTAAACTGCTAATAAAATTAATCCATAAATTGGGCAACATCCATGGAGTAGGATCGGCCCAGTCTAATTTGAATAACCATAATTTTTACAAAATTATTTTTGGTATGATTGTACAATGTACATGCACTTAGTAAACCAAGAGGATCGAAAAGCTTAGAAGAGTTTGATAAGCTTGATCGTTTGGTAACTATTGCTATTATTGTCACCGCCGGAAATCGAACCCGAGACCTCCCTGTTATAAGACTACAGCGCTGACCACTGCGCCAGGGAATCCGTCAAAGGTTTTATCAACATAAGATGTACAGAAGAGATCGTGATCTGATTCTGGCCGTGAATTTAAGATACCGAATAAAATTAACAGATTAAAACATTTATGTTAGTATAAAAATTCCAAAACAAAAACGATTGTGTAAAGATTTATATCTTTATAACGATAAATATAAATCGATTCATTATATTTTGAACGTGTAGCGAATCGATTAACACTACGTTTTACCTAAGTTATTATATAAGTGTAAATCGATGTTGATGCATATCTATGAATTGATTATTATTATTATATTAATTAAGTTTTTTTAATTCCCGCGGAAACTTTCATTTTCCGGGATTAATAAGATTATTTTTGTCTGGTGGGAGGCTTTGGCCGAAGCTAGTTACCACCCTACCGTCAAAGACGTGCCGCCAAGCGCATCGTCACTTACCATCAGGTGAGATCGCAGTCATTCTTGTCATCGAATAAAAAAAATCCTTAGGTTTACGATAAGTAAGTATTAGTAAGTACCATTAGTACCTACTCTGTACCTGTACAAGTAATAAATTGTATGAATTTTGACTAGATTCGTTGAATAATTCAGATTTTATCACGTTGATCGGGTATGTGCGTAAAAAGTTGATTGATTAACTAATGCAATCGATAAGCAAATTAATTCATGCGGTTTGAATGACCCTTTCAATGTCCGTCATGGGCCGAATTGTACTCGTTTTGAGGTCTATAAGTTTTAAGTTACATGTCGTAGTCGGTTAAGACTGAAAACTGAAAGGTCGCAGGTTCGAATCCCACCCGTTGCACTATAGTCGTACCCACTCCTAGCACAAATTTTCCGTTTTAAATAACCGTTAGGCTATTAATCTGCTGCGTGACAAAGACTACTTTTTATCCCAAAAAAAAACAACCCTCCCCGAAGAATTTAAAAAATACTTCCTCGCTAGACAAAAAAAATATAGAAAAACTATGTTCATTTATATATCAAAACATGCTATCGGTCCTCAAAAAAGTTGTGGAAATGGCTTTCATTTTCAGGGAAAGCCATTTCCACAACTTTTAAAAGCACACTTTGGCATGTGAACACCTCTCACGAGTGTGCTTTTGAACCTTGTGGAAATATTAACACAAGTCTGTAAGGTTTAAAGGAGTTTGAAGGAAAATGTATTTTCGCTTTACTATTTCTCCTTGGCGAGAGTATATTTTTCCTGACACTTTTGGATTAAATTTTGCATGTGTATAACTTATACATTGCTAGTGGTTCCCGCGACTTCGTGTGCGTGGATTTAGTTTTCAAAAACCCCTCGGGAACCCTTTGATTTTCCGGGAAAAAGTAGCCTATGTCACTCTCCAGGTCCTCAACTATACCTAATAATAATATCCTCCAGACCAAATTCAGCCACGGCGACCAATCTCCACAGAGATTAGCCATCTGCGCGGGAGATATTATAGTGCACAAGTGTGTGCGCAAACACAGGTTCATTCTCTATTCCCTCATTCTCCTAATCCGATGGGACGGATATCCGACATGACCGGAAAGAGATCAGGCGCAGGACCAACAGCTTTACGTGCTAGCCATATCACAAACGCGTCATCCCTTTCTATGATAGCTCACGGCTCACGCTAAAGCAGGGGCTCCCAAAATTTTTTTTATTGCACGCCTTATCCTTTCAAAAGGGAAGCGTGATAAAAAAACTTTGGGGACCCCTGCTTTAGCGTGAGCGATCGTAGAAAGGGACGACACGTTTGCAATATAGAGGTGGCAGATCTTTTGGAGCAGCATTCGTCACGTTCTTAACAAAGTTGAATATATAGTGCTGGATCTTACTAATAATAGCCGGTGTTAAAATATCTTATATCTTATACGATGATACAGAACCCTTTATGTGCGGTTCGGACTCGCACTTGGCTGATTTTTTCTCTTTCTACATGTTATTCCTAATTTATATTGATGTTAAATTACTTTTTGTGAACCTGGAGCGTTACATAAGCTACTTTTTATTCTGGAAAACAAGCAATTCACGCGGGAATTTTAAAATCTTAAACTAAAAATACCCAGTGTAGATAGGTACAATAAATATGGTACCTCTGTCACTTATTCTAATTAAAGCTTTCTTGACAACCATTAGGATAATGCATAATTTATGTATATATTTTTCCAGTTAATAAATCCATATTTGCACGTTCAATAAAGCGGTGTGAAGTTTGCAAGTTAAATAGAACGAAGTTCAATATTTATTCTGTGCTATAGAAGTCTAATCTTGCTGTTTGCTTACATCTAACCAATGCCGGCATATTTGTGATAGTGATCAGATTAAGTGACTGATTTTACGGTTAGAACGATAAGTTTAGGCGGCCACCCATGGCGCCAAAACTCACTCTTGGCAGAGATTAGTTAAAGAAGTATAAATTGCTCATTTCATACATTAGAAAAGCTCGTGTATTATATATTTATTACTAGCTGATGTCCGCGACTTCGTCCGCGTTGATTTAATTTTTAAATTCCGCGGGAACTCTTTGATTTTTCCGGGATAAAAAGTAGCCTATGTCCGCTCTCCAGGTCCTCGACTATACCCAAGCAAAAAATCACGTCAATCCGTAGCTCTGTTGCAGCGTTATTGAAGGACAAACCAACGAACAAACACAGTTTCGTATTTATAATATTAGTACGGATATATCACCCATTCGTTGCAATAATGTTTCCGGGATTCAAAAATCCGGATTTTGAAAAAAAAAAAACCATATGTAATTATTTTATCATAAAATAAGTAGGTCATTTGAAATGATGTATTTAGCACCTGATTCAGAAGACTATTATGTTATTTTTATCGATATATTATTTTAGTCTGCTAGAATTTAAATTAGTTTGGTTTCAAGTATTTTTTCGTCATAATACCTACTGAAAAAAAAAATGATAATTTACCATTCGTTTATGAGAGTACTATATTTCTGAATTTTATATTATATCTACAGTAGATATGTAGAAAGGTTGTTGACATATTATGTTATAGGAAATGTATGTAATCCAACACTTTATGGAATTTCTGGGAAATGTAATTCGTAAAATCAAGAGGAAATGTGTGCAATAAATTTTACTATAGACCTACATATTTTCTGAGAATTCTATGCATTTCCTAAACGGAAATCGGAAAATTATGTTTAGTCATGTCGCCATTGGTTGGGCTCAGGGTTATTGAAGTTATCAGAATTACCTATTGGAGTCAAATGACTTGAAGTGAGTGAGTCTTAAATGGACTCTGACTCACCTCAGACTTAAGTTAGAGTTAAAATGCTCTGACATAAATCTATCTCGTTTTAACTCTGTCTTGAGTCCGCGCAGAGTGAGATTGCGGTCTATAGATTTCAGCCTGAGGGTAGAAAAAGAGCGTAGAGTAGATTTACTTTTCCCACTTTTCCTAATAACGTTTAGGATTTGCGTACATTTCCCAGCAAATGTATTAAAGACCCGTCGACAAATTATTATTTAACACCTTTCCAAAATTGATTCGGAATTGTACCTATTTTCTAGGAAAACAATTTTTACGAATCACATTTTTTCTGGTCGTTTCGACACATTGAAAGTTTTTATGGTGTTTTTTTTTTCACATTTGACATGCAATTGAGTTTCACGAGGTAAATGGTTTTATCATTCGCTAGTAAGTAGTACCTAAGTATACAAATACTATTCTAAATTGTTCATGCATTATCAATACAGTAATAACAGGGTTCCATTAACCAACATTGACGTCAAGCGTTGAATTGAATCAAATGTAAAATTAATGAGACTTGTATCTATCATACTAGAACTGAAATACTCTCAAATATTACAACTTACAAGCAAGAAGATAATAAACACCATGTCAGCTTTCTGTACGTATGTTCCAATACTGAAAACAAGTGTTAATTAAAAATTGAAAAAAGCCCCGACATGTGAAATTAAAAAAAAATGTAATTCGCCATTTTGTGGTGGCGGCCATCTTGGATTTGAAATTTATCATAATGTATAGTATTCCACTAGTCAGGCCCTTTCATTTGATACCCATATTGAGGGATTTGTGAAAAAATATGTAATTCGCCATTTTGTGGTGGTTGCCATCTTGGATTTGAAAATCATAGTGTTTAGTATTCTATTAATCAAGCCCTTTAATTTGTTAGCCATATTACCGTTACGGTACCTACTTACCATTGTACGGAGAACTAATGTATCAACTTTCATAGCTTGGCTTTTATTAATAAGAAAAACATACTTCATCGCATGTGTACATTCTTTAATGCTACTATCAAATTTCTAAGTAACCTTTTTCTAACAACCTTCAAATTACGTCATGTTATGAAACATGAACTAACAAAGGCTTTAGAATTAAATCGTTATGACCAAGTACAGTAACAGCGGTCACTAAAAGACGTGAGTAAGGTTTTTTGAAGAATGTCCAAAGTGCACGATGATAGCTAATTGAATGTCATTAGTCAAGACACAAGGCCTTGCCGCCTAAAGGTTGTAGCTTACTTACACGACACCGCTCCCGCACGTTTAAGGAATACACATTCAAATATGGACCTAAGTTCTTGGTCTGTACATACTCTTTATAGTGACAACATGAATTAGCAAACAGAGGCGTCCGGCAAGAGTTTGCCGCAACCTAGCCGCTCGAGGGTCAACCCTCGGGAACATAGAGCTTAAAAAGTGACAGTTATGACAAAACAAGAGACTATTCAATTTTATTTATTTGTAAATATGCACAATTAATTGTAAATGTCTCTATTCGGCATGAAACCATCCAACACGTAGCCAGATCCCGCCAGTTACTTATCCCGCCGCGCCATCATCACGAAACCATTTATCAAACCACACATTTAGCCTTCAATAAATAATTTTAACCCCTTTATGGGATAAAAAGACGTGTGGACACTCGGGGACTGCCGCGGTAAAGCTATTGCATAGAATTTTTTATCAACGCCATCTAGCGGTGAGAGGAGTCCTGTGTCAGGTTATTTTCGTTACGGAATTTCTGGATTTGGTCTCCACGCTGAAGGCCCGCGATAGAAGCTATGCAATAGCTTAAAAATATCCTGTCACTCTTAACACAACGGAGCAAATGATCGACGCGATTTTTTGCATCGCTTTAGTTCCTGGTTCCTTTAGTTTAGTTAGGACCTGGAGAGTGGCATAAGACTACTTTTTATCTCGGAATAGCCTCGAGGCAAAGGCTCCTGATGTATCATGGTATGGGCGCAGCGAAGAACGCTCCGGTAACTTTCTTTAAACTGAAGCAGTTCAGCTAAACCTGCCATTGGTGTAGTTGAGGACCTGGAGAGTTTATAGGCTACTTAAGCCCGGGAAAACAAGGGGTTCCCGTGGGACTTTAAAAACCTAACTCCACGCGGACAAAGGCTAGTTTAAAATATAAATTGTGTTAAGGAAAAAGATATTTAATTGTAAATGTCTTTATTCGGCATGAAACCGTCCAACACGTAGCCAGATCCCGCCAGTTAGTTATCCCGCCGCGCTATCACGGAACCATTAATCAAACCACACGTTTAGCCTTTAATAATTATAATTAATAATTTTATCACCTATTCGCCGGCGCCTGCGCCGCGGTACCACTTGAGCTATGAAGTCAGACATTTTAATAAATGTCTATTGATCAGTTTTGTGTTAGAAGACCATAAAAATAATTTGTAAATAGAAGGCCATTTCAGCTATTCTTTTTTACGTTTACTAAAGAAATACTATTTTTCGTTGACGTTTCCCGGATGCCAAATATTTCGGGAAAACAAATAGTGTTGTGACAATGTGAATACCTCGAAACTTTCTTTAAGCTGAAGCGTTTCAGCTAATCCTTCCATCATAGCTTAAGGTTTTGAGGTCTGTTATATGAGTCTGCTTAATTTAGTACAATTCCAAGATAAGTCAACAGACGGTGCTTTTTGACGGCGTTGATTTTTAATTTCAAACTTAATCCCACGCAATCGACGTCGTGGGCATTAGCAAGTTATAGTTCTTGCATTTTACGAGGGCGCGTGAGCTGTACTTGTGGTTTCGTCGTGTACATGTACATAGCGTAAATGTGCGTGTCTATCAGAAGTCTAGTGAGAGAGGTCAAGCGCAAGCAAGCTTTCACTCACACTTATACAGATACGCACACAATCATGAGCGCCTTCGTGAATTGATAGAACTATCTATACCTAATAAAAATATTAATAAACAAATTACACGCATGGGTATTTGTGACAATTATATGATGACATGTCCTATCAGACCACATGCGTTGTTGACACAAATTGATCCAACCGATCTGATTCAGAATAATTGAGTAAATTCTCGATTGGCCGAATAGAGTTGTGATTGCATGTCACAACTGTTTGTGTACGGCTCTTGATATGATAGTTTCACTGGTACAGACGGTTGAATCAATGAATATCCTATCTAATAATATGGTTGTTATTATTTCTTTAAGCATATCATGTGGATCATTTACCATCGCTTACATTTAGCTTATACGTGTTAATGTTACGGTAAATGTGATAAATGTGATAATCGTTAATAATTTTCGGTGATTATTAATAATTTTCTCATGATTTGGTAAATGTCATAAAAAGTATGAATTTCATCACTTTTATTGGTTATTTTTAATAATTAACGACTGTCTTCGGTAACAGTAATAAAAAATACAAGAAACGAACTGAGAAACCCTCTGTCGCCCAACTCCTCCCTCCTGCCACCCTTGAACCTAACCAACACTAAGAATTTTCGGGTGCAAGTAGATATTTCTAAGTAGTTATAAAAAAATAAGAACGAAGGCTGTGGAGATGTGAACGAAGGCGATTTCTGGTAATTTATTTTCATTTATTTGCTAAATGAATCAAAGCGGTCAACGGTGTGACAACTTTAGAGCCTCAAGGCCATTTTCATAACGATGAGTTTCAACTGATTTGCATAGGTTTCTTCTTGTTTACACTTTACGCTAGACAATTTCACGCCACTTTATCTGTGGGTATACGGAAATCGTTTGTAACATTGAAACCTACAGAAATTGTTTAACGCGTTCGTGAAAAGTTCAAGGCTATAAAGAAAAGTATATTAACAGATATATGATAACTTGAATGAACGAATAAAGGATGTACACTGCCCTAACCCTTCCAAATTAGCCCGCTAGCATCTTAGACTGCATCGTCACGTACTATCGGGTGAGATCGTAGTCAAGGACTAAGTATCTCGTTATCCAGTATAAAAAATAAAAAGTT
This sequence comes from Hipparchia sbordonii, assembly GCA_038048805.1. Taxonomy (NCBI): domain Eukaryota; kingdom Metazoa; phylum Arthropoda; class Insecta; order Lepidoptera; family Nymphalidae; genus Hipparchia; species Hipparchia sbordonii. The sequence continues at coordinate 6,717,450 of CM076113.1, forward strand.
TTCTTATTTTCTTGCTTATATTATGAATGCAAGTATAATGTATCGACATGATTTTTACACGGGCCTACTTGAGGTCTTAACTCGGCTACCTTTTATAACGGAAAAACTTTCAAGATTACGCCTTACTTTAACCGCACTGCAATTAAGGATCTGCTCCTTAGTTTCAAATCGTCACTGGTCTTTGGTTACATTAATTTTATCGTCAACTAAGTAGGTATCAACTAGCAAATATATCCGTGAATCATTTCCATTTTCACGGTCACAGCTATGTAACAGTTAATCTAATTTTAGCCTTAACCGGTCAAGTGGGGAGGTCAGAACTCGGAAAGTGATAAACGCGCAAGGTTAATTATGGTGCAAGCTCCTCGGTGCATAATAATCCGAATGCATGCAAGGAGACCTTTGGACTGAAATAGCATAGCTAATCGATTACGCGCGGCTACTGGTTTATTTGAACTTGAAGCAAGAAGGATAGATATTAGTTTTATCAAATGGATAATAATATAATAACTATAGAATAATGGAGATAGCAAATAAAGTTCGCTTGCTTAAAGTTATTAAGTTTTTTATTTTCATTATGAGGAAGGCGAGGCACTATTGGTTGTTTCTGGTGGTTATTGGTGGTTGTGTCTGAGCACATTTTAGTTTTTAGAAATGTTTCTTCGATCTTTATTTTCACTACCCCTTTTCTTCTCTTTAGGAAGAAAAAACAGAATTTCAAATCCTTGAGATCTATAGTGTGGCATAGAAACGGTTTTGTTTTTGGAGGCTTGGTCCTGTTCTTGGTCTTGCATTTTTGCAACGCAATTTCTGCAAGATTTGAGCAATAATAATCTCTGGCCCTGGAGCACATTCTGTCTGGACCTGTGTTCATATTGAACATAGACAAGCTCGGTTAGATAGTAGTAAAGCATTGCAAACGGCGGCCAAGTTCTTATACCAGCAATGTACCTAATCCCCACTATTCATAACTGTTTAAGCTCTTATCGAGATCCTTTATCAGTGCCGGTTTTACCTATGGTGCAGGGTGTGCAACGTACACGGGCGCAGGGTTTTAAGGGGCGCCGCGCTGAGCCGCGCTTACTTGCTTCCCGACATCATTTAAAATTGCACCATTTTTTGCACTTGAATTTCCTTTCACTGGTGAAAATATAAATCTAAGTCAAACGGTATTCTTTTATTGTAAGTATTCCATTTTGGCCGCGCGTCTACTAGAGGGCGCCAAGATTTGATTGCACATGGGCGCTACATGGGCTAGAACCGCCTCTGTCCTTCAACAAGAAGTCATCCGTCGAGTTGCTAGTACGTAGTAGGAAAAATTAATAAATATTCTACAGAGCTTTGACTGGGTCACTGTGGGTTAGTCACATGTATAACCTCAAGCACAGGGCACAGATGCTCATCTGCAAGATTTTTTTTATTCGATGACAAGATAGCCCTTGACTGCGATCTCACTTGATTGTCAGTGACGATGCAATCCAAGATGGTAGCAGGCTAACTTGGAAGGGGTGTGGCAGTGCCCTGCCGGAACGCTAAATTGCTTGACGGCAAGTCTTTGACGCTAGGGTGGTAACTAGCTACGCCAGACCAGACCAAATTGCCCCTCCGGGAACCCTAGACCTCCCAGGTATAAGACCACAGCGTTCACACAGAGATGTAGTCAAATTTTATCAAGAGGATTTGAGCAATAATAAGACCAAGTGATAAGATAAGTGTTGATTGAGCCTAAAAAACTTTATAGCAGATCTTGTAAAGAGCTTTCTATAATGCAGCTTTTTTTTTTTAATTAACATAATCTTTTATTACATAATAACAGCTGTGCTAAATGTCGGTAGAGTATGAGTGGCGTAGGCCGATATGTATGCACAGCTATTAAAATGGGACGATGTTATGAAGGATGTAATGAAATAAAGTGCAGTGTCACATCTATTACGTTTGTTACTCAACTCTAAGTACCACGTTAAAAGCTAAAGCAAATCGGTAGACGATTATTAAACTAGGTTAAAAATTTAATACTGTTCCCACTGAATTACAACATGGGATTATTCAAGGGGCGGACCAACAAATTCCTAAAAAGCCGGCAACGCATTGGTGCTGCCTCAGATGCTACAAATATTCATGGTGGTAATCACTAAACATCAGGTGACCCGCTTGCTCGTTTGCTCGCTAAAAATATTTAAAAAAAAACTTAAATGGGAGTTGCCACAAAATCCGTATGTATTTTTAAATATCTCACTTGCAAACAAAATTAATTTCAAGCAACGGGGCTGTTTCATGGTAATTGCACATGTCATTCACATGTCGACATAAATAGTAGCTATCGACTCTCGTCGCTGACCAAAACTGTCGCCGTATTCACAACAATTCGTTACGCATTGTTATATTTTTAACCTCCAACGCAAATGGAAGCCGGAAGGGTGCTATAATTTTTACAGATTTGTCTGTCTGTGTGTCTGCCTGACTGTGTCATCGTCGTCGATTCAAATGCGATTTTATCAAACAAGTTGACAACGCTCACGTTAAGTTTGATTTTGCAAACCAGTATTTTATCCCCTTAGTGGTTGAATTTTCAAAAAGCCTTTCTTCGCGAATGTGATTTGTGAACATCATAATAGCAATCTGTATGCACAGACCAATCTGTCCAGTGATTTGAGTTGTGCGTTGATAGAACAGTCAGTCAGATTATAAAATTGCATCACTTCAAATTCGAATATTTTACTTCAATTTCTAATAGGCAGGGTTATTAGGTTTACAATACTCAACTCAAGCCCTTTCACAGTGCAATGAAAGAGCTTGATATGGTCCAAGGAAGGATAAACATCACAGGGTTATTAGGTAGGCTATTAGAAATTTTTAAACTAAAGGCACCCATTTGAGGTATACGAGAAACTAACGGTGACCAGTTGGTTAGCGTTCCAATTTAAAATTAGTGTGCTCAAAGTAGGTATATGGCAGTTTCAAGTGACAAAGAGACAGTGATGCTTTGTGTCGTTGTCGCAACACGGGCGGGACGATTCGGATCACCAGGCACGGATATAGGCCATACGTTCACTGCATTCAGCTGACTTGTATGCTGTGTCGATTGTCTAATGACACACTATTCTCGCGGTCACTGTAATTAGAGCAGCTGTGGGATCATCTAAAAATTATTGCATCAATCTGACGATAACAATCTTGATAAAGAATCTGTCTGGTGGAAGCCTTTGGCCGTAGCTAGTTACCATCCTCCCGTCAAAGACGTGGCGCCAAGCGATTTAGTATTTCGGCACAATGGCGTGTAGAAACAGATTAGGGGTATGGGTTGAATTTACACTGCCATACCCCATCCAAGTTAATCCGCTACCATCTTAGACTGCATCATCACTCACCATCAGGTGAGATCGCAGTCAAGGACTATCTTGTGGATATAGGCCATACGTTCACTGCATTCAGCTGACTTGTATGCTGTGTCGATTGTCTAATGACACACTATTCTCGCGGTCACTGTAATTAGAGCAGCTGTGGGATTGTCCAAAAATTATTGCATCAATCTGACGATAACAATCTTGATAAAGAATCTGTCTGGTGGAAGGCTTTGGCCGTAGCTAGTTATCACTGCCAAGCGATTTAGCTTTCCGGCACAATGGCGCGTAGAAACAGATTAGGGGTATGGGTTGAATGTACACTGCCATACCCCTTCCAAGTTAATCCGCTACCATCTTAGACTGTATCGTCACTTACCATCAGGCGAGATCGCAGTCAAGGACTATCTTGTCATTGAATTAAAAAAAATCACTTCTGATTGCCTGAATTTACGGCGTTCTTCAATATATTTTAACAACCGACCAATCCGAGGTGATTGCGCTCGTTATATTGATGCAATCATTTTCAGACACCTAATATAAGAACACTTAGCCCCCAAATATAAGACAATTTAAGAACAACTTAACTTTGACTTCCGCGCGAAGCTTCTATTTATCCGGAATAAAAGGTAGCCTACGTCACTCTCCCAGACCTCAAATATACCCATGCAAATAATCACGTCAATGCTTTGTTGCTGCGAGATAATGATAAAAACTAAACAAACCAACAAGCAAACACATACATATTTTCGCATTTATAATCTTCAAGACGTAGTTGGTCAAGAGTTGTACACAAATTTTAAAATGGCATCAAACAAAATGAAAATGAACGAACATAGATTTAAATACAGTTCGTTGCGAGCGAATGATAAATGAGCTGAAATTAAAGACACAAAAGTAATACATAAATATCGACGACTAAGTCTCCACATAATATAAAGATTAGTATAAACAACTGGCACGAACTCTTGCGCATTCAAAAGATCGTCTACATTTTTTTATAATCTGCTTAACTACAAAAATATAGCGTAGGGACGGATTACAATTAGGACAAGAATTAAGACTTCCGCCTACTTTGTCGTGACAATTATGTGAAAAGTTAAGTTAAGAAATACACAAGAGTTAATAAAACTTAATCAAGATAACGGATGAGAGTATAGTTTATGAATTAGATGATTTATATAGAGCTTTGAGTGTAACATTTGAAATTAAAGTTACTGTGCGTATATCTTGGCGTCATGTTAAAAGAAAAAACTAGAATCTCTAAACGTAATTGGAGAAGAACACTTTATTGTGGATTTAAATCGCTTTTCAAATATGACAATCAAGTATAAGTAATTTATTGTCGAATTTCAAAAACTTTTGTATTGATAAACAGAATAAATATTCTGAACTATAATATTTTTTGGCTATCATATAAATCATATCTTCAACTTAATGAAACTTCTCTATTCAATTTTTTTTTTTTGTAAATCGACCTACAGGCTACAGGTTCCTTTAAATCGTTTACGTTCTGTTATGTTCTTACAAGTCCTTTTCTTAAGCATGGAAGTAGGAAGTACCTAATTTTATGACATACTCGTACTTCCAGAGTCTCAAGTTATACATGGTTCACTCGCTCATGTAAACAGTCATTACACGGTCCATTCAGACGAAACGCAACTTTCTATTGCCAGCCGGCAGCCACCATCAATCCACCATACAGCTTAACTTGAGACTTTTGTTACTGCTTACTTTTCTGTGACGTTTAATTAATCTTCAAGGACTGATTAAAACTATTTTCAAATATAATCCAATTAGATATTAGATATACACCGTCAAGTCAATACGGGGTTTCAATATCTTCTTTATCTTGTGAAAATTGTGTGCATGGTTAAATTATGACTTATTCATCAGATAAAAAACGTTCAGTAGCAATCTAGCGAATTTAAAATACTTTAATTATTATTAGTTTAGAGCCATTTGAATAATTAAATATTTTCACATGTCTAAATCAATAACCTTTAAAAGGCCAATAAATTTTGTTTGAATACATTATATGATTCTTCAAAAAAAATCAAGATAGCTATGTGTGGTATGCGTGTAAAATGAACATGCATAAGTCTCGTTTTCGACTTGAATTTACTTCTTAATTATCGATGCTTTCGTCACTCATAATCGAACTGGTTTGTTTGGTTATTAGTTACACACGATGACAATTTCGATTAATTAATTAATCAACAGATAAATTGATTTGCGGTATGAATATTTTGTTATGGGACAGTCTGCTATGGCATAAGTACGGTTGGTATGCAAGCCTACGGCTATAAAAAAGCCATGAGCGAACACAGTTATGAGCAAATAGGTGACCTGGATAATTAGGTCGTATTTGAGGAAACTGACAATGTGTTGCTTGGTTGCAGGCATTTTGTTAAAGTTGTACTAAAATTGAGTACGACAATAGTGTAAGTACAAAAGTTTTCGAAATTAAGGTACTCATGAAAGATCTATATTTGAATGTTTAACTACGTTAGCTTTAATCTTCAAACCGTTTGAAAATCCCTAACATTTACCTTAGTGTTCACAATAAATGACTGTCTGTGAACCAAGTTTTCCGAGCAAATATACGAGTTTCTAGTATTGGCTACGTTTGCTGAACTAACATCTAGGGGACATGTCGGAAATTGTCGATTCTGTATTCCTATCGAATGCTAGTCAGAAATTTGTGAATAAACCTGAGCATTCAAGAATTGCAAGCAATGTATTATTGCACGACGTTGCCGCGTAAAAGTCAGGAAACCAGCGTAGAAAATGGAAGTTATCTGGAAAATTTATTAAGTCTACAGAAATATTGAGACGTTCCTTCATGAAATTTAATACGTGTTAAATATCAACTGGTTAATTCCTTGCATATTTAGTGGGTACTGTTTACTTGCTTTATTTGTATAGGTGTGATCATAATTTTGTTTTTTTAGTAACTAGTATACCTTATTCAAAACTACTCGTAGCTTTTGCACGTGGCTTCGCTCATGTTAAGTTCGTTTATGTTCGTTTATTTTACCCTCCTTCGGGGTTGAATTTTCGAAAATCGTTTCTTAGCGGATACCTACGTTATAACATCTGTTTTCAGCCCGATCCGTCCGATAGATCTACTGATCTACTGATCAAGCAATTTTCCAATGTTCGTGTAAAAAGTTACCAGCTTTATTAATTGTGGTCCAAAAACAAATCGTGTCTACATTGTGGACGTGGCGTGGCGTTAAAAACAAAATTTTTATTTTTATTTTTATAACTATGTCATTTTGGCCGTTGCATTGCTTTCACAATCTCTGAATGATGAGTTTTTGAGCCGCAAATAAAGGTGGTAATCTTTTTTCATGTCCATTTTGAAGAAGGTCATACTCTACACGACAATATCGTGTAGAGTATGACCTTCTTCAAAATGGAATGAAGATTTTGATAATGCTTTTGTCCCATCAAAAGCATTATCAAAATCTTAAAAGTTTAGCAGCCCTATGAATTTGAACTATAAGTATGCCCTATAAACAATTAAAAAGAGACAATTTTTTTATTATCCTCTGTAAGGAAACATGTAATAAAATAATCAAGATCAATCATGACGCTTTGAAGAGCCATGTCTCCAAACACAATGGTCATTTCATAAATTAATAACATGGTCAGTCTCATCTAGCGTGCTTTATTCAAGGAAGTGTTCAAATAGAATTTTTATATCTTCCTGCATCAAACTTTTTATCGTTCCGAACGTAAACAAAGCCCCGATGTTTGTCGGCTCCGCTTCGCCAGAAGTCGGCAATTTTGTTTTACTAACTGTGCAAACATAGAAAAAGCCTGAAATGTGACACATCTCAATTATTTGCTTTGCTTTGTTTTTTCCATTACTGACTTCTTTGAAAATGGTGGATTCTTTTTCGTTAACGGTACACGTGTAAGATTCCATTTTTATCATCTTTTAATAGGGACTTTTCCTCACGCCATTTTTTAATAGTCGTATTTCTATTCGTTTGAGTTATATTTTTATTTGAGTACTTTGCTGTACTGCGGTGACATCGATGAGGTTTTAGGTTTATATTAGTTTTAATTTTATAAATAATTGTTTTAATTTAGAATTTAGTTATTTATTATTTTATGTCATTGTTAATTTTACTGTCTCACGTTAAGTTATGTCTGTAATGTCGAGCTACGTAGTCCTGTCCCTACCAGCTACATCAATAAAGTTAGCTATATCATCGATCATCACAATAATATGTAAATTCGTTTGCGGTACGATTTTACCTAGCCGTACTATCACAAAGCGAAAAGCAAGCATCGTTTACACCGTGACTCCGTGATCTATTTTCTAAGTTATCTACTGCACATGCGTTATCTAGCGATAGTACAAAAGTTTCTTCACGCCACATATTATGGTCTCTACCATTGTGTAATGTTTGCAAATAGTCTTAATCATCTACTTAGACTACTTCTAAATTAATATGTGTTCAGTTTGAGTCCTATTAGCAAAACCTAGGTAAATAGCTTTTATTCTGGTAATGTAACTAATATTGCTTGAGTTATTTGTGATTTGCTTTTTGTTAATTAGAAATATAGCTATATATAATAGCTTTTGCCCGTGACTTCGGGAGACTTTGGGTTTTCCGGGATAAAAAGTCTGTAGCCTATGTTACACTCTAGGTCCTCAAACCTACCTAGACACATGCAAAAATTCACGTCGATCCGTTATTGCATTGCTATGTAGCTGAAGGAGAAACCAACAAAGAAACACTTTTGTTTTTATAATAATAAAGTAGAGATAATTCTCTCATGATAATTCCTCAAATGATGATAGTTAAGTTTCTTTATAATGCTAACAAGAAGCATTTGTAAAGAAATAGAACGCATGACTAATTTATCGTATACTGCAAAAACAAAAAATATCCTACAGTAGGGAATCAAATAAGTATTAAATTTCAAGAGTCATTATGAAGCTTTGTGAACATGCGTCTTAATCAAATCATTTACGACCTAGGATCACCATTGTTACAAAAATAGTTTGATACAATTGTCGTTTACTGTAATTAGTTAATTGCTAAGTAACATGTCTCAGGGCTTGATGATGACAAATTATAATGAAACACAAACAGTTACCACAATACCTTCACAAGAATTAATGAAACTTTTTTGTGTTTGCCAAAATAACAAAATAAATTAATGTGCTTGCTTTTTTTATTTACGTTTTATTACAAGTAATGTTTTTCTATGAATTTTGGAAATGTTTCGTAGTATATGGAGGCCCTTTTTAATTTTTGACATTATTTCTTTTATTAATTGTTGTTAAATCTTCCATGGAAATACGCATTCTGTGAAAATTTCAAGTATTTACCTTTTACGGTGCAAGAGCTGATACCGCCTCCTGACAAACAGACAGACGGACAGACACGGAGGCTTAGTAAAAGGCTCCCGTTGGCACCCTTTGGTACGGAACCCTAGAAATGGTGGCTTTTCATTGCTATACTTATCTTGACTGCATAATATAGGTAGGTTAGTTCTTTCAACTCACGAGAGCGCGTGAGATTAACTTGTGGTCACGTCGTGTACATGCATATTACGTAAGTATGCGTGCCTATCTGGAGCCTAGGTGGAAGCGGTCAGGTGCGAGCAAGCTCTCGCTCCCACTTATAAAGATACGATACACACAACCATGAGCCACGCGCCCTCGTGAATTGCTAGAACTATAATTTAAACTTTAAAGCATTTATGTACGGCCAAAACGTCTTAAGACTTTAACTCTCAAACCTTTAGCTCCATTCATTACTCTGTGCACATTCCGAGCTAACGAAACGGGTCGTTAATTTCGCTAAATGACTTTTTCGTCTACCGGAGGCGCCAGCCTCTTGTTTCCAACGTGTGTGAATATATGACCTCGTGTTGGACTTGTGTGATGGTTGTGCCTAAACTTTTTAAATACTTGTATTTCTGAGACTAATTATTGGGGATATAATATGAGCTTTATTATTTAACTAGCTGATTCCTGCGACTTCGTCCGCGTGGAAAAAGTTTAAGTGACTTGTTACTATCCGCGAGAAGTTATGTCCTCTATCTCCGATAATATTTAGTAGATCTTCACTAAAATAGGACAAAATATTTCTAATAGTACACAATTTATAATAAAAAATGAATTATCAAATTTGGTTTAGATTTGACGAAGTTATGGAGCAAAATCAACAAAAAGTTTCATGCCCTATTTGGGATAGGGCATGAAAGTTTTTGTTGATTCATGCCCTATCCCAAATAAACCTTATTGTTTATCAGTATATAAAGTATTCTATATATATTGACTCAAAGTATCAGCTAACACTATACCAAATTTCATTCAAATTTGATCAGTAGTTTTCGCGTGATGCGCGCACAGACAGACAGACTGAGAAAAGATTCAAAAAATTTGTTTTGGGCTCAGTATCGATAATAAAGCATCCTCCGACTATCAAAATATATTTAATGTACAGAATTCGTCCCATGGGTATCCGCTAAGAAAGGATTTTTGAAAATTCAACGCCTAAAGGAGTAAAATACGGGTTTGAAAAATTGAAATTAGGGTAGTGTAGCCGCGGGAAAATGAAAAAAATAAAATAAAATTGTATGAAACAGTCACCCTGATAAACAATTTATTTGCTTCCAAGTGTAGTATACCACCTCGCATGGATATAGCAAACTATCTTTTGAGCGTACAATTTAGTATATTACCGCTAGTAAATTGCACGCCGTGTGTGTACTCGTAAGTCCTAACTCCTCGATTCAAACGATGTGGCGCCTGCGGTGAATGCTTACAACGAAATAAATGCATTGATTTATGATTAAGATTCCATTCGTATAAAGATAACTGCAATAATTGCATTCAACTCATTTACATATATACCGCTGGAATATTTATTGCTCGCATTCAAATACAGGGTGGCACTTTCGAAATAAATTACGCTTATTTTGCAATGAGCGCTTAATTTCTACGATTTATAAACTACGCTTATACTGAAACCTATAGAGCGTGCTCTAACTCAGCTCAGACTCAAGATAGAGGTTAAAACGAAACACAAATATTCTCTGACATAAATTTGTCTCGTTTTAACTCTATCTTGAGTCTGAGCTGAGTTAGAGCACGCATATTTCTTTATCGTCATGATTAAATGTCAATTTCACCAACATCGAGTGATGTTTTTAACCGAGGAATTTTTTTTTTTAAGAAAAAAAAAGCTGAAGTTTACTAATATCCTTCTATCCCCTTCAATGCTTGTATGCAATGTAAGGCTTGTGCTAGGAGTAGAGGCTTGGGTACGACAATAGCGCAACCGGTGGGGTTCGAACCTGCGACCTTTCAGTTTTCAGTCCGCAACTTTAACCGTTGGGCTACTGAGACTTTGGGTGTTTTTTTATTGAAAATCTTAAGCTCAGATAAGTCTAAAATGAGACGTTCGTGAGTTTGGCCATTAATTTCACTATCGTCGAGTAATTTTGGTGTCATGACATTTTTTTTAAACTGGCTAATGTCATCCCTCGGTTAAACGATCCCCGCGATAGAAAAATTGGCACATAAGTATATATTTATATATTTTTAAAATTATTTTGATATCAAAATAATTTAAAGATACAAGTGTGCAGAAGCACGTCATTATTTACGAATAAGGATAGGTATTATCTAACTTTATAAATAACTATGATTTTAATACAATTTCCGCATGCAGCCGTACAAAAAATGAATACTGTTTATCATTAAGATTTGTTTGGATTAAGATGTTGCTCAGGTTTATTAAAATAATCGCAGATTATAATCTGCCAGCTTATCATAATTAAATTAAATTATATTCTGAAATGTTAAAGCAAAATTCTGATTACTTATCATATGGTAGAGCCACATTCTTCTAAAATTGGATTACGTAAATCAAAACTGCCACTGTTTGTTATGAATATGTTAATTTCAATAAAGCCTTTGCGCAAATAATGAATTGTATAATACAAACCACAATCAATCTAAGCCCATAATATAATCTCGTGAAGTTGTGAATGGTAATATAATTGTATATACTATACACTTATACAACACCTAGGCCCGTCTGACGCTAGCTAGGCTAATTGCGAATTTAGAATAGGGTAACCAAATTGCACTACATCACTGACCTCTATAATTAATCTTTGACTAACACTGAAAAGGCTGCTGTCATTTTTTTTTTTTGGACTTACTTGATTGATCCATTTTGGTGCTGTGAACAGTTACGAGTGTCAAAGTTACTGATAAAGTGAGGAAACCAGATGACAACTGATAGTTTTAGTGCTTTTTGGTATTTCCTGCATCCTTGTGTTATTAGTTCCAAAGACACTCGCATGTCAAATGTGGCGTTCCATAATTTAAGCTATAATTTGTATAGGAACAGCAACCGCAGTGTATTACTGCCTCGTTGGTCTAGTGGTCAGCAAGTTCGACTGCAGATGACGACGTCCCAGGTTCGATTCCTGGATCAGGCCATAAAAAGTATTGGGTTTTTCTGTCAAGAAATTCACACTTCTGATTCGCACGGCTAGGGTCTGGAATGCTCTTCCAAGATCTGTGTTTCCTAACACGTACAATTTGGGTATCTTTAAAACAAGGGTGAATAGGCATCTTCTAGGCAAACGCGTTACACCTTAGACCGCATCATCACTTTCCATCAGGTGTGGTAGTGGTCAAGCGTGTGCCTATAATGTATAAAAAAAAAAAAAATAGCCCGGAGTTAGCTTTGCCTCGGAGAGCACGTAAAGCCGTCGGTCCTGCGCCTGATCTCTCTCCGGTCGTGTAACCCAAATTAAAATAATACCCAATTTTATTAATAATTAAAAGAAATACCCAATTATATTTGGGTAAAAATGGTGTCTCTAGTGGGGCAGACCTCACCGTTACTCAGTTTGTGGAGTCACGCGCCGGGATAAATCGCCGTTCGAGAGTTTAGCCACGAATTACAAGTGCAGCGCCGATAACACGAACTCGTTACGGAATCAAATAGAGACTAGATACATGCGAGAAGAATCCTGTTGAAATCCTGGGTTCACGGAGTCTATTTACCCGATTACGCCGAAGCCAAAAGGAAGGGTTATGATTTTAGCAGTTTACGTATGTCTGTACCTACTCGCTGCCTCGTTGGTCTAGTGACGAGGTCCCGGGTCGGGCCATAAAGTTTATTGGGTTTTTCTGCCAAGAAATTCTCAGTACTAGTCCGGAGTTAGTAATTTGGCGGTGACTCATCCCCGTGCTTCGGAGAGCACGTAAAGCTGTCGGTCCTGCGCCTGATCTTTGTCCGGTCGTGTCGGATTTTCGTCCCATAGGACAGTAAGGGAATATAGATTGTACCTGTGTTTTCGCACACACTTGTGCACTATAATATCTTTAAAAAAAAGAAAAAAAAAGACGTGTGGCACTCGGGGACTGCCGCGGTAAAGCTATTGCATAGCATTTTTTACCATCGCCATTTAGCGGCTCACCGTAGAGGAGTCCCGTGTCAGGTTATTTTCGTTACGGAATTTCTGGATTCGGTCTCCACGCTGGCCCGCGATAGAAGCTATGCAATAGCTTAAAAACTAAATATTAAATTTAATTTTTCGCAGTCGGGTAAAGAAATCTTTTGAATATAAAAAGCGATGTATTTTTTATTAAATCATAAATTAGATAGGTAGCTAGACTGGCTTTTCTAGATATTCAAACATCAAAGAAGCTATAAGTCATAACAAAGCTTAAAGATTTCATAGTGTTTATATTGTTACAAAGTTGAATATCCTGTTATTAGATTTACAACAATTGTAAAGCTTTTCTTTAGTACCTCTATTTAGATTAACTCATAAACGTAAACGTAAATAACATAAATAGGAGTCGTTAATTTAGACATTGTATCTTCTCTTCTTCTTTAAGAACCAACTAGCTGGTGGAGTCAGTTTTTAAAAATCCCGTCTTTGACTTTCCGGGATAAAAAGTAGCCTATGTTACTCTCTATGTACTATATGACTATACCAATGCAAAAAATCGAGTCGATCCGTTGCTCTGTCACGGTGTGATTGAAGAAAAAACCAAAAAACTAACAAATAAACACTTTCTAATTTTATTAGTAAGCATAGACGACCCAGCTGAACATAAGTCACTTCCACATCCACATCCATACCATCCATCCACACTTCCACATTTCTCGGAATTGTGCCGCATGTATCCAGTGACTCCCTGCGACTCTTCTGATGTTGACAGTCCACCTAATGGGTTCTACCAACACTTTGAAGCTTTCAGTCGACACCTCCCGTTATGCTATTGAGGCTATGTATCTATAAATACCTAATTGCTTTATTGGCCTGTAAAATCTGATTGCGGGCAGTAATTCAGCGTAATTAGTATCGGAGACAATGGTGCCGGTCTGGCCGATTTCCTAACCGTTATTATTTCATGGGAGCGGTGTCGATACTCGCGTCACGGACTAGTCGACATGATGTCATAGTGTCATAAGTATGTTATTCTAACAGACATATACTAAAACTAGCTTTTGCACGCGCGACTTCGCTCACGTTAAGTTCGATTTTTCAAACCTATTTCATCCCCTTAGAGGTTTTTTTTTTGAGATTCAACACTGTTTATTTGTTTCAGATATTGTATGTGAAGATGCCTATTATACTTTAAAGTTACTACTCTTGCTTTATTAATGTTAATAAATAAATAAATACTTAATATATAAAATATTTTATTGATTTGTAAAAAAATTGCGACCTCGTTGTGAACCATTCACACCATTTTTCAACTTTCAACAACCACCTCAAATTTTTTTGAAAAGGTTTTTCAAAAATTGCATTTTCAATGCTTGCATTTATATGGTAAAGTGTGAGATACTATATTTTAAAATGTACTATTTACCATTGTACCTACTATTTTCACTCACATATTCCAAAAGAACTCATTTCATAAATAATAAAAAATAAGTCTTTGTTTCGACTATGTAACATAACGCGAATACAAAACGCACTGACATAAAAATACTAATCAGAATACTGTTACACTGAAAGTCGGTTATAAATTGTCACCGGATACGCGTACTTAAAAACCACAACCCCGCAAGCACTGACCGTAAAACAACGCAATACATGCATCGGTACTTCGGAGCATGTAACCCTAATCTTACACCCGATTGAGACGAATTACAGCAATTAGTTTTATGGCCCGAATAAAGGCTTGGGAAAACATTAGGCGCGACGACGGAGACGCGCGATGGGAAACCTATGAGAAAGACCTTTTCGCTGAAAGACAATTCATCTAGATGACACAAAAGCAGATTACTCAGCCAGCAGAAAGTCAACTCAGCTGGACGACATTGGTCACGTGACCACAGTCTAATCTATTAATTATATTATTATTTATCTATTAATGTGAATAAGGGTATTCGCATTTCACATGCAATATTCACCGCAATATAAACCGAAGCAGCGGAAAAAAGTGAACAATGTTGTGTTAATTTTTTTTTGTTAAATATTGTGGTACTAGCTTTCGTCCACGACTTCATACGCATTGAGTTAGGATTTTAAAAGTCCCGTGGGGGCCCTCTTTTTTCCCGAACAAAAGGAAACCTGTCACTCGTCAACTCTTCAACTATTACCTACCTAGGCAAAAATCACGTCGATCCATAAGCTAGGTACCTATTGTCGTTGCGCCTCGCTATCGCCACGCGTCATGTCTGACCAAGCCCTTAAATGCTGATCTTATCTGACTTAACCAATTAATAATTTGCTCCAATACTAGCTACTGTTAAGGGTTTTTAACCCGCGAATTTACATTAACCGCCCATAAATTTCGTAGCAGGATACGGTTAACTTGTGCCTAATAAATACTTAATTGAATTAAAAAAGCATTGAATTAATTTGAAACGATTTGGGTTAATTTATTGGGTTTTTATCTTTATCATTATAAGAAAGCTTAGGTCGTAAAATGATTTAACTAACACATTATTGATGCGACGTTTACGAAACAATTTGTGTCTTTTTAATTATGTATGAATATTGAACAACACGCATTCACATGGCATTGCTAATTCTACAAAGATTATAATTATAAAACAATAGTAGGTATTATTTTCAAATGCCTATCTATGCTAATACTAATATAATAAAGTGCAAGAGTTTGTTTGTTTGAACGCGCTAATCTCTGGAACTACGAGTCGGATTTGAAAAGTTCTTTTTGTATCTGATAGCCCAATTATTGAGGAAGGTTATAGGCTATTCAAAATCTCGGTACGACTCTTAGAAGCCGAGTAAAAAGAAAGAAAAGCGCGGGCTAACAATGCGATGCGGTGAGTCGGTGGTCGAGGGCGGTCTCTAAAACTCTTGAAATATTTACACAAATTTTTTTTTCCTCCATGCTAAAACTAAATCCACGCGGACGAAGTCGCGGGCAACAGCTAGTCTATGATATTATTTGAAACAAGAATCGGTTCGGAAATTTTTCGTTTCATATTAGTGCTATGAAAAAAATTATTGTGTCTATAAAATTTGCCAGGGATTTGTCTCCAAGGAATTTTATCTCAAATATTTATTACTCGGAACATTTTATTGTTTTATAAAAAAAACTTAATTTGCAAACGAGACGAAATTTTTTACGACGATTCACATCTATAGATTCTACGATAAGAAAATTCAAGAAGGAATAAATAACTGTTTCTAATGAATAATTAAATTGCGCTAGGTTGTAGAGATAACTGCCAATGCCATCTTATCCTTTATAAATGCGAAATGGTGTTTGTTTGTTGGTTTGTCCTTCAATCACGCCGCAACAAAGCAACGGATTGAGGTGATTTTTTGCATAGGTATAGTTGACGACCGACGACTACTTTTATCCCGGAAAATCAAAGAATCCGCGCGGGAACTAAAAACTAGATCCACGCGGACGAAGTCGTGGGCATCAGTTAAGGCCGCTGCATACATAACGTGCACGGGACGGGACGGGACGGGACGTGGAGTTTTGGAAACATCGTTTCATAGAAAATGTAAGCGACTGTGCATACGTCACGGAGCACGGACGGGACGGGAACGTGCCACGCGCGGAACGGGAAAAATATCGTCGGCGACGATGTTTAGCACGTCCCGTCCCGTACGTGCCCCGTCCCGTGCGTGATTCCGCTGCGTATGCACAGTCGCCCCGTTCGCTCCGGAGAGCTAAGTAGTGATGTTTGTGTATTTACCTACGAAGCAAAAATGGACGAATGGAAAAACTAATTGAGTGTGTACGATCATTGAAAGTATTTAGACACCAAATATAAAAATTATCTGTGGTGTAAAATTGCAGTCGAACTATCACTCACTGAAAACGGTCAGATTTATTTTATTAATTTATTGCATTGGTATCTCTACTTATATTTTAATATATAATAATAATTACAGTTGAACTTTTTATGCTCAAATCAATAGGTATATAGTATCAACCTTTGACGACCTCCCTGGCGCAGTGGTGAGCGCTGTGGTCTTATAACTGAGAGGTCTCGGGTTCGATTCCCGGCGGGGGCAATTTAGGAATTTATAATTTCTAAATTGTCTCTGGTCTGGCCTGGTGGGAGGCTTTGGCCGTGGCTAGTTACCACCCTACCGTCAAAGACGTGCCGCCAAGCGATTTAACGTTTCGACACGATGGCGTGTAAAAACCGATTAGGGGTATGGGTTGTATTTACACTGCTATACCCCTTCCAAGTTAGCTCGCTACAATCTTAGAAAAATCCATCTTTCCTTGTTCACATCACTAGCACGTTAGTTCTGAGTTATTGCCACGTTGCGTATGCATTAAAAATTCCCGTCCGTGTTTACTAACCACGTCCGGGCCACGTCCGGGCCACGTCCCGTCCACGTCCCGTGCACGTTATGTATGCAGCGAGCTTTAGTTAAGATAATCTCTAATTTTAAGAGATAAATTGAAAATAACAAGTCGAGCCGCAGAATTTTTTTTTTTGGTCACAAAACCTAATTTCTAATCAATTAATGAATTAATTAGAAATTATTATTTGGAGGGGAGAGGAGAGTATAAGTCAAGTTCAGCTTGGCTAATATTCTTTTTTAAATATATAAAAAAAATTTTTTTTTCTTCGCCTTATTAACTTTCACGACTATGTAGGAAGACAGACATTTATGAAATAAAAACATTTCTATTATGCAAACCAATCAATTTACGACTTGAACTAACCTTTGAATTGAGCTAACTTATGACCTTTGTTTTGAATATTGGCTTGAATCGTCACAAATAGGTATTCAAAACACGAATATGTAACTGCCTTCGATCATAGAAAGTATCTATCTGCAAATGAAACTTTCGAAATGAGCTTCGAAGACCACACCTTAATATGTTTAAAATTACTTAGATAAAAATGACAAAAATTGTAAATTTGCTTAAAATAAAACATCAATTAATGCTAAAAATTTACTAAATTAAAATTAAAAATAGCAAAATAAAATCCCTTTTCATGAAAGGGGACACCCTGTTTAAAATTTAAAAAAAAAAAAACTTTCGGAATGAATTTCAGAGTTCACTCAACGAGCGATAGAAAGGCCCGGTGTATCTAAACGTGATCAAATTAGAAATGATAAAGATCCGTAGAAGAACTAGAGTTTAGCCTTCAGTTACACAAGAAGAGTTACACAAGCAGCAAAAAATGGTTCGCTATTATCCTATACGAAAACTTTCCATACAATTTTCACCCGCGATTATACACTACATTATTATACACTAGTTGATACCCGGAGAGTTGGAACTCTCCTATTTTCCGGGATAAAAAGCCCATGTGCTATAACTATAATCTATCTCTGTGACCATCCAAATCGGTTCAGTCGTTGCGACGTGATTGAGTAACAAACATCCACACTTTCGCATTTATAATATTAGTAGGATTAAAGAAGCCTCAATAGCCCAACGGTTAAAGGTGCGGACTCAAAAGGTTCGAATCCCACCCATTGCACAAAGAAGATATTGGTCGATTTCAGCTTGGCTAATATTCTTTTTAAAAAAACTAGAGGGATGACCCCGAGCAATGAGAAGTACGACGCAAGAAGAGAAAGATAAAAAGCAATGACATCATTGTAACAAAAATAAGAAAGTTACATACAGCACTCGCAGTTATAGCTATACTAAGCCATAACTCATAACCATCACTCGTAACCGAGTAGCGAGTCGAATTTAGTTTTCGTCGCAATAAATCGGAGAGTTAAAATTACGGATCTGGGATCCAAATCAGGTCCGTCTGTCATTGGGGCTCAATAAGCCCGTGATCTCATTCCAATCCAGAAGCTGTGATTTATCGTCAGATTACAGCGCCAGTGACGCAAGAGACCACCCGCCCATGACTGACACTCCTTGGTGATGCGAACAGCTCGCTGCAAGAGTTCGTAGGAAAATTCAAGGAAGTGCTTGATAAAAGCTTAAAGTGAGGTTGTTTTTCGCATTATCTTTGTGTGGTATACATCTTTGTGGGAAAACCGATATATATAAACTGTTGGGACAGTTACGAAACCAAACGAAACTGACTGTTCTAATAAATAACGCATACTTATTTTATCCTTTTTGTTCAGCTAATATTATTTTTTTCAGCGGAGATATTGTGCTTTTGTATTAGATATTTTATAAAGGTTTTAGTGTAAAATTCTAATCTAACGGAACACATTAGTAAGTACAACTAGGTGGCATAGGCTGCTGTGGTATAGCTGAACTAAAAAAATCGGAAAAATGTACAAAAGTACTTAATATCAAGCTTCTGATATTGCAGCAATGGCAAACGATTAAAGTGACTCGAAATACCTAAGGAACGAGGGGACATTGTCCGTGAAAAATTGGAAACTCACAATAAACCTGCCAGCAAGTGTAGTTTAAATCATAATCAGGCAATGCAAGCAGCCATGATACGAGTACAAAACATTTCTTATCAATCATCTCCTCAATATTTTCTACGGGCTCTTGTTCCACCTACCGAATGCCGCATATCCCAAACGATACATTCTTTATAAGCTGCCGATTTTAACGGACGATACGATTGTTAAATGTGTGTTGATCGCGCTGACCACGGAAATTAGCAATAAATCATGGATACGGCTGATTAAACTTTGTAAAACCAATTTATTATTGTTCCAAAATGTATTGTTGTGATAGATTAAAAATAGCAAACATTCAATGCCTATACAAATACAATACAGAATGTAATATACAGGATGGACTCGTTAACTATATGCGACTATTTTCTCAATAAAGGAGACATTCAAAAACTACGAAGCGGCTGAATAAAATTTCATAAAAACATATAGTTCTTACATTTCACGAGGGCGCGTGAGCTTTACTTGTGGTTACGTCGTGAACATGCACATTGCTTAGGTGTGCGTGCCTGTTAGTAGCCTAGGTGAGAGCGGTCAGGCGCAAGTAAGCTCTCTTTCACGCTTATACAGATACGATACACATACAACCATGCGCCACGCGCCCTCGTGAGTTGATTGAAAGAACTATACAATAATCTTTCGATATTTTAATACAAACTACAAAATAAACGTTTGACTATTTTCTCACTCTACAAAATATCAATGATGTAAATTACAAGACGCTTATTTTGCGTATGGACTTCCAGTACTCAAAAAAAGCATAAAAAATTATAAGTACTTTTCTCGATGTTAGGTAAATGTTGAAAAATGTAGCGGAAACTTCCCATTCAGGAAACTATAAGCTTAAAACTGTAGTATAGACTAAGTAAATGTCAACAATAATTTGTAACGTGTGTTTAATCTTTGCGTAGTGGAGTTGATTTACGATTGTGGACGCGGACTTATATATTTTAAATTTTTAATCTTCAAATATTTACAACTTTGTTACATATTCTAATATGATTCATGATACACGAAACCATTTTATTTTCTCAGTCGTCATCATTCTCGTAATACCATAATCTCGAACAAAATATTTTTTCGTGACGTGTGAAGAATATTAAACGTGCTATGTATTTACTCCATAATATTCAGTTATTTAAGGTTAGGATTGTCCAATTGTTTTTTTGTCTTCTTCTTTATCAAGCAATGGAAGTCGTTGCTGGACATAGACTTCCACATGTAATGATCTTGCGCCGCCTGTAGCCAGCGGCTCCCTTCGACTCGTCCAAAGTCGTCGATCCACCTAATGCACACTGCGCGTTGGCGAGGTCACTACTCCAACTTGGAACCACAACGACGATCAGTTCTTCGAACTATACAACAAATGCCCCGTCCATTGGTTCTTCAATTTCGTGATTCGATGATCAATATCGGTCACTGGTTGGTTCAGTGGGGCATGAAAACTTAGGCTAAAATTTATAGACCGTACTCTCACTTTGCTCACACTCAAGGCAGAGTTAAAACGAGACAGATTTAACTCTGCCTCGAGTGTGAGCAAAGTGTTAGAGCATATTTGTGTTTCGTTTTAACTCTATCCTAAGTCCAAGCTAAGCACTCTCTCATCTCAGCATTCAGCATTAGATTGGAGTCCGGGGTTGCAAACAAAAATAATGTCCGAATCCGGCCAGGATTCGGTCGGGACATTATTTGTCGAGGAGGTCGGCGGACAATCTCCACAAAGATTAATAAACTGATGCGTTAATATCTGACCAATCATATTTCCAATATATGTAATCGCTTTAATAGGACGACATGTCGTCACGTGTAAAGAAGACTTAACTTGTCCTATTTTTATAAGTGCGAACTGAAAAATGCCGTCGTTATAAACATAATCCTGATCAAGACGATGTCAACACGATTCGCGTTGTAAGTGGAACAAACCAGTTATATTTTTGATAGTGTTCGATCTACAAGATATCCTTGCTATGGAATTTGTTATTTTTTAAGCGCATTCATCATGTCTGACGCCTCCATTTACCAGGTATTTAACGGTCTTAGTAGTAGACGCCTGGCCCTTAGATCGTATCTACGACTTAGTATGCATGGCGCCAGCTATCGGCGGCATAAAGAACACACCAGAGTGTGACGGAAATTATAATCGATGCAATAAACATGTGACACGGATTAGCCCTTTGTTGCTAATCATCAGTATTCCTTGCTCTAACGACCCGACTAACTTTTCTGCATTTAATTTGTCTACAGCTTTTCCATTTTCTTTTGTATCCTTGCGTTTCGCTTTTGCAGGAGCTTTTATTTTCCTTGCCTTTTGAATTATTTTTTTTTGAAAAAGATTGTTGTCCGTTATCACCAACGTTTTCTAACTTTTACAGGCCACCTAAGCTAAGTTAGACATTAAGCTAAATGAGGTGTTAGGATGCTTTCTGTAAATTTCGTTTTCACGCAACTTTAGGAAACACCTAAAGTTGGAAATGCCATGCCATGGTTCCTAACTAAAGAGATTCCCACTTAGGGCAAGATTTAGGCATGGTTGGTGAAGACGGGCATAATACCCTCCCCCCCTTCTCAAAGCTTGTGATAGGAATTGTCTCGTTTTAACTCTATCTTGAATCTGAGCTAAGTCAGAGCATATACGAGTATATCACCATATGTATGGATCTCACCATAAGATTCCATTGTTACTTACATCAGGTGATATATAACCTAATAGATAGCTCTTAAGTCGCACTCAAGAGCTATCTTGTAAATATTAAGAAAAGGCACCTTCATTTCAATACTTAATTATTAATTCCTGATCGAATGATCGACAAGGGTCAAGGAGTTACAATTACCACATGCGTTGGCTTAAGTCAAATAACGGTTTCCTTATGGCAGCTAAAATTAGTTAATGGCTTATCTCTCTTGAACTTCATCTCCTGAAACGTAATACCAACTTATGTTAGTTTGATTGACACAAGCCAAGATATGAATCATTATTTTATGTTAATACGCCTTTTCTGTACTTATTGTTAAGTGTTGATATATAGTTACTATGGTTAATTATTTATTATTAGAGTATTTGTTCTATGGGCGTCCTCCTCTAATAAAGATTTTGTAACTTTTTGTATTTACTTTTTATGTATTTAATTATATGGTAAATTTGTGACGTTTCATAGGCGCTACAAGTTGGCCTACATGAAATAAATAAATTTTGATTTTGATTTTTTATTATTCTCAGCTTTGGCTTCGGGCCATAGTTTTTTAGATAACAACTTCGTGCGACGGTATTCCCACTAAATTACAACATGGGGTTATTCAAGGGGCGGACCAACAAATTCCTAAAAGTCCGGCAACGCATTGGTGGTGCCTCTGGTGCTACAAATATTCATGGGCGGCGGTCATCACTTAACATCAGGTGACCCGCCTGCTCGTTTGCTCACTAAAAATTAAAAAAAAAAACCTAATAAAGGAAAAGGTGACTGACTGACTGATCTATCAAGGCTGAAATTTGGCATATAGATAGCTATTAGGACTTAGGCATTCGCTAAAAAGGATTTTTGAAAATTCAACCACAAAGTGGGTAGAATGGGAGTTCGACAAATCAAACTTGACAAAGTTAGTCAGGTAATGTGAGTTTAAAGCAAATGGAAGCTTTGATAGAGATTACAGTTACTGATATAGATAAATACGAGAAACCTAATACTGTTTATACTATATTGACAGAGTAGAACATCACTGGAACAGCACTATCGGAAGCGATAATTAGGTCTATTCGGTCCAGATGCTTCTGAATGCGGTAGAATTCACATCCTTGTCATTACACGCTCCGGAGGCGATCCGGAATTCAATTAGTGCAGTCGGACGTTTTGTAGCTTCACTTGTATGTAAACACAATCAAAATGTGTTTATCCGTGATCATTAATATCTTTACCACTGTCAAAGTGAGCATAATCAAACACTACCTAACAATATATTGATTAGTATCTATTTTTAATTGCTGAAGGTTGCGACCCCTTTCCATTATTAACAAGGAAATAGTGGGAGAAACTTGGTATACCTACTCCAGTCATTTTTCAAGTTATACCAATCCATGAAAATTAAGAAAAAAACATTGATACAGTAAATAATGGTGTCACAGCCCAGACTAAATATAATACTAACTTTTGCCCGCGGCTTCGGTCACATTTTGTACGATTTTTGAAGCCCCTATATTACTCCTTCAAGTGTTGTTGTTTCAAAAATCCTTTCTTAGCGGATGCCTAGTGCCTACGTCATAATAGCATCTATAGGCCAAACAGCCCGATCCGTCCAGTGATTAGAGCTGTGCGTAGATAGATCAGTCAGTCAGTTTTCATGATTCCTAGGGATTAACCTACTAGTGGTAGAGTCATGATGTGTCATAAGAGCTACATAAAAATAAATAATTTTGAATTTTGAATTTTTTTGAATTTTAAGTAGGAGATGGGTATTCAAACCCGTCATTTTTAAATGATGTAGGTACATATATTCAGGAAAATTATTTATATTATTTAAACCTACGGAGTAAGTCCCTACGGAGTAAGTCGTGGGCATCAGCTGGTCGCTAATATAAACTGAAAACGAGGTGAAATCATCCCCCTACACAAATGTTCAGAAGCGGATGATGTAACGCTTTATGATATCAGACTTATACATAGAAACAGGAGTTCAAAGTCCTTGAAATCCCAGTGGAACTATGTACGCCAAATGCTTTCTCCAACTGAGCAAATAAATGTATGACACACGAGATCCTTATTTAGAAGCGTTTGTTGTTATTGTTTCAGATTCATCGCCGTGTATCTCAAACCACTCACGTATGCACAAACAAGTACAGAAGTTGGACTACATGTGAGTACTATTTTGGTTTATTTTGAGAACCAGCACCAATCAGCAAACCGAGGTTGTGACATTTATTTACCTATAAGGGGAAGCCGGGGTTCGAAGTTCCGATTTTTAAACTAAACATGAAGTTTTATTACTTATAAAAATGAGGTTTCATTTTCAACCTGTGCAAATATTGGTTTTTGTAATATTATAGCCATTTCTACTAATATCTCAATAGTTTTATTTATAGAAGCAAATTTTTGTCGAATTTCGGAGCGGAACATTCAGCCCCGCTTTGGGGCGAAACACCTACCTTCGGCACTTTGAACCCCGGCTTCCCCTACTGGGTTTTAATACCTTACTAACCTAAACTTTTAAAATACTTTATATACCTACTAAAAAGTAGTCTACTGAGGTCTTCTTACTTACCACCCTAGTCTTTCTTTATCGATTGAAGACACTTTGTTATTGTATCTCGCTGTCTTTGAAGCAGCTTTTACGAGTACCCTACATTACGATTAATCACTAATCACTATCTCATACTTATCATGAAACATAAAATTAATTCATAGGAAAATTTGTCATGAACAACAACGAAGGATCTGCATTTTATCAACTTTACAGAAGGTAGGTACAGCCATTTGAAATAATTTCCGAAGTTTTGTTATCATAACTTTTTAATAAAAAATCGACGGAATTACACACATATACAATACCCATTAAAATAGTTCTGTTTTAAAATAATAAACAAATAACAATTGTTAATTAAATGTCCAAATATGCCAGAGTCATTTTTGGACTTTTCGCAAATCGGTCACTGTTCTACGTTCGTGATGAATTGTTCAGCATCTTTTATTTATTTTATAACTAGCTTCTGCCCGCGACTTTGTCCGCGTCACTTAGGTTCAGGAGCCTAGTTGGGAGCGGTCAGGCGCGAGCAAGCTCCCGCTCACACTTATACAGATACGACACGCACACAACCATGAGCCACGCGCCCTCGTGAGTTGAAAGAACTATACTACTCACACCCTTATCTATTGTTCTCATGTTTCAACATACACATTACGACATAGTAGTGCCCCCATTGCCAAAATGTCAGTTGTTTAGTTGATTTGCTAAGCGGAATGCTACGTCAATGACCCATCAATAAAGTGCCCAATCAATAGGAACAGTCCGCTCAATCAAGCTGTAGGTTTTTATGACTTCGGTATGTATATTGCTTTTTTATTAATTAATGGCAGAGTTGGTAGGTACTTTAATGAGGACATTTTAATTTAGTACAAGTAATAATAAATTAATGTTCCTAATTATTATAAAATACTAGTTGATGCTCGTGGCTTCGCTCGCGTGGATTTAGTTTTCAAAATCCCGCGGGAACTCTTTGATTTTGCGGGATAAAAAGTAGCCTCAACTATACCTACTCATGCAAGAAACCACGTCGATCCGTAGCTCTGTTGCGGCGTGATTGAAGGATAAACCAACAAACAATCACACTTTCGCATTTATAATTAACTAGCTTTACCCCGCGGCTTCGCTCACATTGAGTTCGATTATTCCAACCCCTATTTTATCCCTTTAGGGGTTAAATTTTCAAAAATCCTTTCTTAGCGGACACCTACGTTGTAATAGCTATCTACATGCAAAATTT
The DNA here is from genome assembly GCA_038048805.1 of Hipparchia sbordonii. Classification (NCBI taxonomy): domain Eukaryota; kingdom Metazoa; phylum Arthropoda; class Insecta; order Lepidoptera; family Nymphalidae; genus Hipparchia; species Hipparchia sbordonii. The sequence goes on from CM076113.1 coordinate 6,743,118, forward strand.
CAGCCTGATCCATCCAGTGGTTTCAGCTGTGCGTTGATAGATCAGTCAGTCAGTCAGTCAGTCAGGCAGTCAGTCAGTCACCTTTGCCTTTTATATATTTAGATAAAGATAATAGTAGTAAACATTTCGACTACGGCAAAACGGAAGGTTTATGATTTCTGTGCTCGAGAGCTCTCTAAGGAGCTTTTTGTAATAGAAACTAGCTTTCGCCCACGGCTTCGCTCACATCAAGTTCGATATTGAAACCCCCATTTATAAGATTTTTGAAAATTCAATCTCTAAGGGGGTAACCCTTAGAAATTGAATTTTTAAAAATCTTTTCTTAGCGGATGCCTACGTCATAATAACTATCTGTACTTATGCCTTTCAGCCCGATTCATCCAGGGGTTTGAGCTGTGCGTTGATAAATCAGTCAGTCAGTCACCTTTTCCTTTACATATTTAGATAGTTTTAAGACACGTAGTAAGATTCCCAACGTATGTGATTTCAGAAAACAAACGCGACGCAGACGGCGCGCACGAACGCCACGACGTACGCGTGGAGTTCGTGGGGAACGTGGAGCGCGTGCTCGCGCACCTGTGGCGGCGGCGTGGCAATACAGGAGCGACACTGCCTGCCGAGAGATCCCACTAGGTGAGATAAGAGATTGCGGAATTGTATCTACTAAGCTGGCCCCACGCTGGCCCATTCATTCTTCGAACGAGAGGGCTTTTCTATAGCTCTTTGTTCCCCTGAACTAGGTAAGTAAGTACTAAAAAAAAATTGAATAGGTCCAGATTTGACAGAGTTATGGAGTAGAAAAAAAAAATACGCGTTGAATTGAGAACCTCCTCCTTTATTTGAAGTCGGTTAAAAAAACTCCTTTTCATGTGGTCTGGGTAGTCCCTTTAAGTGGACCGACCACATCAGATAAGTCGCAGGTAACCGCTGGATACAGGTAGCGAAAGACCGAGACCTGTGGAAGTCTATGCTAAAGAAAAGGACACCATGAAAAAACAGTCTTTATTATACACACCTCATTCAGTAGTCTGGGCACTATGGCGGAACATTCATAAATATAAACATACATACATAGACTGCTAAAATCATAATCCTTTCTTTGGGCTATGTCGTAGTCGGGTTAAAATATAAAGTCTCAATAGCCCAACGGTTAAATTTGCGGACTGAAAACTGAAAGGTCGCAGGTTCGAGCTCGACCCGTTGCACTATTGTCGTACCCATTCCTAGCACAAGCTTTTCGCTAGAAAAATAATAGCGACATCAGTTTGCCTGATTTTATCTTGTCTATGCTGATGTTCTCTTGATTTGGGTTCATTCGATATTCAGATACTATCTGTTCAGCAAAATGGTTATCTATTGATTAATTTGCATTCATCTGTCAACTCCAAGTCTATCATTTACCTTCGTACTACCCTTTTACCCAAGCCTCATGTGGTCCAATTATTTAAACCTATAGGTTTTGCCCGTGACTTTATCCGCGTGGAGCTAAGTCTTAAAAGTCCACGAGTGTCTCTGGAACTAATAAAATTGCAAATGGCGCACCAACCTCTATAATTAATCTATGAAATCATAGATTAATTATTATTTATCGACGTCGATGCATCATTTGCAATATGACCTACTAGTTCCAGAAACACTCATATTATCTGCTTAGTGCTTATAGCGCCAGAATGGCGTCAATCAAATCCAAAAATGACGTCTGTCAAGTAGGAAAGAAATCATAGCAGCAAGTTCAGTGTTAATCATAGATTAAAATATAGATGTCATTGAGTAAAGGATTACAAGCGCCATTTAAGCTCCTTTAGATTTCGTTCATTAACATTCATCCATTCAGTGAACAAGTCATTACGTATTCTAAATAACATATTTCAATTCATACAAAAACACAAAGGATAAAAAGAAATTGACATGACGTAATGAACCAAAAAACAATCTTACACCAAAATAGTCTATTAACTATCAGTAACACCCATACAAAACAGATACTTGATAGATAAAATTAAAATATTATATCCTTTTCTGGACTCACTAAAAACCGAATTCTTGTTTGACGCGGGAAAACAAACAAGTCACCGCATGAGGAAGATTAATGTTTTTTGTTTGATTCATTGTTTGTGGGCTATTGTCTTAATTGTTTCATTATTAGGGTCGGTACGTGTTGAGATAAGCTCAGTGATTACAGTTTTTTTAGAGATAGATTCCTGTTCTTATTGTACCCTTTTGATAGTTGTTAAATTAACAGGTCATTAAACATTTTGTCCTTGACTGTGTAAGTGTGTATTGTATTTTAATAATAATAAAGCGCAGTTTTGGATAATAAGCGGTATCATTGCTGCAAAAATGTTTTATTTTGGAAAAGCAATAGCGATTTTGACTAGGTAGGTACCTAAATAGTAATTTAGAAAAAAACGCAATATCGTCCCTTGGAAAAATGATGTAAAGCTTGTTTTTTTGTGATTAAAACTTAATCTATTCCTATAATAATCAAATTTGCTTCTGAAGATTTTTTTTATACGTTATAGGCACACGCTTGACCGCTATCACACCTGATGGAAAGTGATGATGTGGATAACGAGTTTGCCTAGACTATGCCTATTTACTCTTGTTTTAAAGATACCCAAATTGTACGTGTTAGGAAACACAGATCTTGGAAGAGCGTTCCAGACCCCAGCCGTGCGGATCAGGAATGAAGACTTAAAAAGCGCTAAGTGCGCGTAGATGGAATATCAACGACGTAGGGATGGAAGCTCTCCCTATGTCTTGCAGTCCGGTGGTAAAAAGGTGAAGAGGGGACAAGATCGAAGAATTAGATTTACCATTAAACGTGCTCTTAACAGAGCGCAGCATGCTAGAAAAAAATCCCCGCGATATATGAAATAAAACATACCCGAAAGCTCGTGTGAAACGCGACAGATGCGAGTGTAGTAAGCCACAAATACATCATATATTATAATAACTCGTAAGATATTCATTTGTTAAAAAAAAAAAATGGCTGATCTATCTCTTAGTAATTTGTATAGGAATTTTATATAAAAACTAGCTTTTGCTCGCGGCTTTGCTCGCGTTAAGTTCGATTTTTCAAACCCCTATTTTACCCCCTCAGGGGTTGAATTTTCAAAAATCCTTTCTTAGTGTGCGCCTACGTCATAAAAGGAACCAACTTCAAAAATTTCAAGTTTCTACCTTCAGTAGTTTAGGCTGTGCGTTGATATCTCAGTCAGTCAGTCAGGACTTTGAATTTTATACTCGTATATATAAATTTTGGCTCTGTAATGTGCATCACAACGAAAATAAATGCAAATTGGTTAAAAATTAGACTTAACTTCGCGATTTCATTTTGTCGAACAAATTTCGTTATTTTATGTTTCTACTCAGTATCGTCCCTTGGAAATATGATGCAATTTTTTCCTGTGTTTTTTTCGGATAGTTAAAACTTGATGTACTGCTGTAAAAATCAAATCTGCATCTGAAGATTTACAATTACACGCGCTCTTAAGAAGTTGTACAAAGTTCAATTGGTCAGCCCTGCCGCGAGACGCAGGCGTATTGATCATAGATCACAATGATATCTAATGATACGGCGCGTGATCTACAAAGGGCTTGTGCCCACCGCGGGAGAGCCTTCTCTTATAACGCTACTATCAGTTCTCGAAAAAAATGATCGAGTTCCAGTCGGCACAATGAAAAAAACTTGCAGATAATAAAAATTAAAATCTAAAATCAATTATTATTTTTATTTATGCTGATATTATTGTTATCGGACATTGTATTAATAATATTATTATTATTTATTTTACTTTTTTTAAATTTAATTAATGACTTTGAATGAAATGCATTCTACATTTGTAATTGTTGACTTTCAAAAAGGTAATTAGGTTAGGTAGTTAACTATATTAGTTAAGTAATTCATATATAATCTTATCCTTTAAGTAAGTCTTTATGTAAATGTACTCAAATTAATTTATTAATTAGTTCATGAGTCTTTTTTGCTTCGCATTCAGGCTTTACTGACGGCTACACAGATTTCAGATATTTTATCTAATTATTTTCACAAAAATGTCATACAGTACCATACTATGGAATGTTAAACATGTATAACTTAAAATATCACACAGAACTTAAAATATCTGATGTTTTTAAAATCATCATTATTAAAATCATCAGAAAATAAAAGTTGGAATATTTCTTTAACCCACAATGAAAGGTGTAGGTAGGTTTTTAAAAGTACCTTAAAAAAATTCTGAATGAAGTTATCAACTGATAAAAGTAGGGTTTAAATTACGAAACGTATCTTGTTTGAGATAAGATAAAAATTTGACGTATCGTAGTAGGGGCAATCAAACGAACTCAGTATGAGGGGCGACGGGCCGCCTTTGTGTTCGAGATATCATAATTTACCGGCTTACATCCTTGCTGCATTGAAAAAATAAATATCAACTAATTTACAATTTAGGGAGAGGGCAGACTGGCTACTTTTTTTTTATAACTTATTGCGCCTGCATCGCGTTTTCGTTGATTTCTGCGATTTTCGGTCGCTGATTTCTGCGTTTTATTTATAGCAGGTGAGCGGCGTTTTATGGCTTTTTCCGTCTGCATCGAGTTTTCGCGATTTTCGAACGTTGACATCTGCGATTTTTGGTCGCTGATTTCTGCATTTGATTTATAGCAGGTGAACGGAAGCGGCGTTTTTATGGCTTTTTAACACTGATTTGTTTTTTATTCGATTACAAGATAGCCCTTGACTGCGATCTCACCTGTTGGTAAGTGACGATGCAGTCTAAGATGGTAGCGGGCTAACTTGGAAGGGGTATAGCAGTGTAAATTCAACCCATACCCCTAATCGGTTTCTACAATCCATCATGCCGGAACGCTAAATCGCTTGATGCACGTCTTATTGGCAGGGTGGTAACTAGCCACGGCCAAAGCCTCCCACCGGACCAGACCAGAGACAATTCAGAAATTATAAATTCCCAAATTGCCCCCGCCGGGAATCGAACCCGAGACCTCCCAGTTATAAGACCACAGCGCTGACAACTGCGGAAGGGACGTCGTCAAAAAGGTTCTGCAATTTTTGGACGCTTATTTGTGCTTGTGCAAACAAGCGCTAAAAGCCATAAAAACGCCGATCGCTGACGCTAAAAGAAGCCCGTCTGTCCTCTCCCTTAGAGTGCGTAAGATTTTTTTTTTCTTTCGACACTTTGACTGCCCACGGAAGTTTTATTGGATGTCCGTTTTATAAAGTGGACAGTTTTTTAAAAAGTCTTTAGCGTACAGATTTGTTACTAGGTAATTTTAAAATTCCCACCTACTCATGTCTAGGTAGGTACTTATACAAAGCCGCCTTTGTCGAACACTTAGGTTAATTATACAGTTTTTTTTTAAAGGCGAGATTGGCTTGCACTTGACGACAATCATTGATCATCATTATTATTAATATTGAAAATGCGAAAGTACCTACTTATGATTTTATGTTGGTTTTTCCTTAAATCACTTAGCAACGGAGCAAAGAATTGACGTGATTTTTTGGGTTGACGACCTGGAAATTATCCACAAGCTTTAAAACCCGGCAAAACAACGAGTTCCTGCCGGATTAAAAAAAACTAACGAAGTCGTTGACAAAACTTATAACATAGTTGGTACCAACCAACCTACATAACGTGCTTATAAGTAATCACTATTGCATTCATCTAACGATTGTATTGCTTGATCAAAGTTGATCAACGAAAATGACTTCAAATCGGCCTTTTCTAGTAACCGAGTTAAAAATTAGCGTGTTCTCATCGTCCACCATTAGTCATAGTACGTAATCAAGGGCAAACATGTCGCTGGCAATACAAAGGGCATGTAAAAGTTATAGTAGAAAGCGTGCTTCCATAATTTTGTATACAAATCGCTTGCCCGGTTCCCTAAATTGAGAGAGATGTTATGTCACTAGAGGAACTAATCTATGTAAAAAACTTAATTCATGACTACAAAAACGTAGCCAACATATCTCAGCTTTAACCGACGAGTAAAGTAGACGTTCTGATAATTTTTGTTTGACAATCTGTCAGAACGCAAAATTTATTTTTCTGACCGAGTTCACTTGCAATGCTGTAATACGCTTTTCGCCTTCAGTTAAGGTGGACCGAGAACATCTGAAGAGTCAGGGAGCCACTGGATTAAAAAGACGATAGCAGAGAACGCCTGTCGGTCGACATACCGTAACAATTACGTCAATGACCAGTTTACTGAATGTGCGAATAACATAAAGTAATTGTAGCAAACACTGACGTCAGAAGTTTTCGCCGTTGCGCTTTACCTGGTAGGGAACGCCGCGCTATCCAGAAAACAAAACTAGCACGTACACGTACAGCACAGATAAACAAGAAATCCCGCACAGTAGCTAGGTAATTTTTGAGGACACTACACGCTCTTTTTTTATTTTTTATAAAAGAACTTTAACCAAGCCGAACTTGACTTTATATTTTCCTCTCCACTCCAAATAAAATCGAAAAGCTTGTGCTACAAGTAGGTACAACAACATGGGACACTTTGTCTTTGACACACCTTTAACCGTTGGACTATTGAGGCTCTAGCGATATGGTATCTCTGTGGCTACACATTTTATCCGGGAAGCGTTCATTAAAGAGTTTCGCCATCAGAACCAATCATTGCAAGTCAAAAGGCTTCACACGTGACCCTCGCCGCCCTTTTTACGTCCAACATACCAAATTAAGGTAATATTCAACGAAACACCGAACAAGCTTTCGAAGTTTCCTATCTGAAGATACAACGAACAACTATTTACGGGCACAGCGTTTGATTGACGCCTACAATAATTTATAGCCCTTTCGCTAATGTACGATTGTTATCTTTTTGTTTGCACCGGTTTTTGAATTTTTGTATGTGAACGTGTGGGATCGTTAGAGATTGCGCTGAGTCAGGGTGTATCGTTTTAATCCATGTTCCGATGCCGTGTTAACATAAGCAAGGTATAGTTCTTGCAATTCACGAGGGCGCGTGAGCTTTACTTGTGGTTACATCGTGTACGTGCACATTGCGTAAGTGTGCGTGCCTGTCAGGCGCGAGCAAGCTCTCGTTCACACTTATACAGATACGACACGCACACAACCATGAGCCATGAGCCCTCCTGAAATGCAAGAACTGTAACGTAGTGTAGTAATTTTGATGAGATGTTTTTTGTAGCGTTCCATGCCCAAAGGGTGCCGAAGGGACCCTATTACTAAGCCTCCAATGTCCGTTCGTCCGTCTGTCTGTCAGCGGGCTGTATCGCTTGAACCGTAATAAGTACATACTTGAAATTTTCACAAAATGTGTATTTCTATTGGCGCTATAACAACAAATAAGAAATAATATAAACGTACAAAATCCTTTTACAAAACCGACTTTAAACGCCACTGCAAAGTATATCAATTGTGCTTATAAAATTTGAAAAGTTCGCTCCGTTTCTCCATTATCCCATCATCAGATCTTGACTTGATGACTATGGGACTACCTGAGAAGTTTACACTTTCAAACAAAAAATAATTTTCCAAATCGGTCCAGGCGTCTTCGAGCAATCGGGAAAAATACATTAAAAAAATCCGACGAAATAACAACCCCTTCCTTTTGTGTAGTTTAGTCCGCTGTACAGAATAAAATTTCTTGCAAATTGTTACAGAGATGCTATAGATATCTTCTGTGATAATATAAAGGAAATTAAGCACATTTAAGTTTAGTTAGGATTTATATGCAATTTTTGTTTATCTGTTGTTTCTTTTTTTTGTTACTCTATGTACCCTCTATCACGCATGTCACATCCACATCGAGTAGACTCAATTGCGGAAGATGTATATTCATAAACTTGCTTCATTAATTTAATTCAAGCAGTTGTAGTCAGTTTTGTGGAATAATTAAAAAAAAACAGTTGGTTAAAAACTAAGGGTTCTAACAGCGCTATTGTATTCTAAGGCCGCGTACACACGGACAACTTTATCTACAAAGTTTATAGCATGAGTATAAAACATTGCAACGCAACTTTTATAGTCACAGGGGGAATTTTCATAAGATTGATGTGGACCGGAGGCTACTGCCGAAGCCATAGTTGCCTTAAGCTTATTTATAACGCTTATTTACAAGCATTATTGTCTATGAAATAGGCTTACCTAAATTGATTCTTACCACAAGCCACAAGTAGCTAACCGTCCTGTTGATCAAACGCAAAATGAAATTAGTTTCATTTTACGATCGGATTTTACGATCATTTTCTGCTGGAGTCATGCCTCATTACTCTCAAGAGTTGTAAAATATATATAGAATAAACAACAGCAGCATAATTGCCGCTTTATAGAGACTATGAGATGATTAAACTGATTAGGAAACAGACAGACAAACGAATACATCGACACACAGATACTAGATACACACGTTAAATTTATAACTATACACTTCAGTGATTAAACACAAAGATTTCTTGCATGGACTTCCACCGGCCTCGGTCTTGCGCCGCCTGTATGTATAGCGGCTCCCTTTTTTTATTCGATGACAAGATAGTCCTTGACTGCGATCTCACCTGATGGTAAGTGACGATGCAGTCTATGGTGGCAACGGGCTAACTTGAAAGGGCTATGGTAGTGTACATCCAACCCAGGCCCCAAATCGGTTTCTACACGCCATTCTTGCCGGAACGTTAAATCGCTTGGCTGCACGTCTTTGACAGTAGGGTGGTAACTATAGCCACGGCCAAAGCCTCCCACCAGTCAAAATTACTCGAACATAGCAGATTTTTTTTTGTAGGAAAGATTGGTTCAATTTGTTTCCGAGACACTATTTTGAAGTGAAACGCATCGTAAGAAGTGCGAATTTGCATTTGGTCAGAGAGAGAGGAAAGTTGAGAGGAGACCAGTGATCTGGTGAGCCATTGATGGGTTGCTGATCTTTCATTTCATCAATTAACTACTTTTTATTGAGGCACATTTTTATTGCAATCATTCGTGTCGTGCAGACAAAATTGTCGTATCATTTTACCGAAATGATCAGGTAGGGTGGTAACTAGCCACGGCCAAAGCCTCCCACCAGAAAAATAATTAATTATTACAAGTTAATAAAAAAGGTAACGTACGAGTATCACGGTCCAGTGCAAGTAATCGGTGTAGGCGTCTCACTGTGATGTAACAGCATCGTAATATTAATTACGATACAAAAGTCGCGGCGCCCTGCCGCGGTGGCACCGGCCCTCGTGATGGGCTGAAACAATACCTTCAAAAATGTATGGAGGTAGGATGTTATAGCCTGAACAATGTACACGTTTGGAGAAAAGTGCTTTACGTGAACGCACATTTTTTTTAAATACTTACTTGAAAGTTGAAACTTTATCTGTCGACAAGTGTAAATTGAAAATTGAAAACACCTCGGAATAAAAAAATGTGATTCGCCATTTTGTAGTGGCGGCCATCTTGGATTTGAAATTTATCATAGTGTATAGTATTCTACTAGTCAAGCCCTTTCATTTGATACCCATATTGAGGAAGTTATAAAAAAATATTTAATCCGCCATCTTGGACCGATTTTCATTAAACATAGCTAACACTTAAGACTAATTCAGCTTTCAAACAAAAAAAAAACAAAATCAAAATCGGTTCATCCGTTCGGCTGCTACGATACCACAGACAGACATACACACACAGACACGACAAACTTATAACACCCTGTCGTTTATGCGTCGGGGGGTTAAAAAAAGAATATTAGCCAAGCTGAACTTAACCAATACTCTCCAGTTCACTCCAAATAAGCGGAAAGCTTGTGTTAGTAATGGGTATGACAATAGTGTAACGGGTGGGGTCGAACCTGCAACCTTTCAGTTTTTAGTCCGCACCTGCAACCGTTGGAGTATTGAGGCTTGATAAAATTGCTTAGTTTTATTTTTAGTCTTTCAGTGGAATGTTGATGAAATAATTCAAAATTAACAAACGCTTTCTGCACATGCCTGTACTTAAGGGATCTATTTCCATACATAATGTTCAGTTAATTTACATATTATAGTACCGAGGGATGTATGAGTAATTTTAATTAAAGTTTAGAAAAGCAATGATGACCATGACTTGTGTTCAACGCCAGAAATAATAGCGCTCAATATTAATTTGACAACTTTTTAATTAAGTATACAGACTACAAGAATCTTTCTCAATGACTGTTCTGTTTATCCGTGATGAACTATTCCTTATGGAAGGACGTGACTAAATAATCTCTTAAAGTGAGGTAACTCCTTACCTTACCTTTTGATATTTTATCTAATGTTTCGTATACTTAAAAATGTTGATTGGCTTTAGATTATAAATTTAACCGTCTGATATGATAATGTCGTTAAGGCAAATGCATATTAGGTATTAACAAGGTGATAATTCCAGATGGCGACGCAGCAGAAAAAGAAGAAAGCTCGTGAGAAGCGCGGATCGAATACGGCGTGCGCGGAACGCCGGCGTCGTCAACGCGCCCGACTGTGCCGGTCTCGGTCGACGCTACCACGAGTGTAACACTGCGGTAAGTTTAATATCTTAGTATTGTTACAGCTCATAGAAGAAGAAAGCTCGTGAGAAGCGCAGATCGTATACGGCGCGCGCGAAACGCCGGCGTCGTCGACGCGCCCGACTGTGCCGGCGTCGGTCGACGATACCACGAGTGTTACACTGCGGTAGGTTTAATCTCTGAGTATTGTTACAGCTCTTAGGAGCAGAAAGCTTGTGAGAGGCACAAATCGTATACGGCGTGCGCGAAACGCTGGCATCGTCAACGCGTCCAATTGTGCCGTCATCGGTCGACGCGGTAGGTGTGATCTCTGAATATTATTACAGCTTGTGCGAAGCGCGGATCACATACAATGGGCGCAGAACGCCGGCGTCGTCTATGTGACCGACTTTACCATAAATAGGTATCGAAATGTGCTTGTGTAAAAATGCAGTAGTTAATTATTGTTAACCCTTCCAATATACATAATAGATAGAGTGGGCTATAATAAAAAATATAATTTATGTAGTTATCTCCAGTCGCGGAAAATTCGCACTTCTCGCCCCAAATGTCAGTAAAATGGCTTTGCCCCCTTTGGTCGACATTTGGGCCGCGAAGCCTTTATTTTACAACTCCGAGTACAGTCCGCGGGTTTTTCGTGACCAACATTAAGAAGAAAAGGAATGGCTGGTCATATTACCCATGATAAGATGTTATAGGGAAGTAACCGTTACTTAAAATCATCCTTTTAAACGACTTCAAAAAAATATGAGGTTTTCAATTAGCCGGAATCTTTTTTTATTTTTTATGTAGGTATGTACCCCGATTAATCGAAGACGTCTGGACCGATTTGGAAAATTCTTATTTGTTCGAAAGGGTATACTTTCCAGGTGGTCCCATAGTCATCAGGTCAGGATCTGATGATGGGGTCCCGGAGAAATCGAGGGAACTCTTCAAATATTATAGGCACATTTGAAATACTTTGTCTTTATATATACATGGTGTTTGAAGAAGGTTTTATAAAAAATAATTTTTATGTTTACATTACTTGAATTTCGAATACCTAATGTATGAACGAATTTTTCAGCCGTGTCCGGGTCCGGTCCGGGACTCGCGCGCGGAGCAGTGCGCGGTGTACGACCGGAGGCCTTTCCGAGGGAGGTTCTACACATGGGTGCCGTATGTTGACGGTGAGTTGATTCGGTTTTGTATCGTTATACATAACCATTTTAACCTATATGTCTATGTATCTGTATATCTGTCTGTCTGTTCGCTGGTAGCTTGCCAACGAATGGACCGATTTGGGTGTGGGTTTTTCTGTTTGAAAGTTAACGTTATCCTAAAGATTCGTGAAAACGAAAGACGTGACAGAAAGCGTCACCTATCTAAGCCTAGGTAGGCCGTAAAAGTTAGTTGGTAAGAACGGGCATTAAACGCTAAATATAGTGTGACCCACTCAGGACCCGCTCTACCTACCTAACTACACGGACGCCCGCGGGGATTTTTTATGGAAATTGCATTCCGCACAGGTCTCAATTTTCTCAATTTATTGCGCGTGGGTGTAACCCTAAGTAACAAACTGATGTTATATGGTTGGTCTCTTCCAGGCAACGCTCCATGTATCCTGAACTGCCGGCCTCGCGGTCAGCAGTTCTACGCTTCGCTGGCCTTAGTAGCTGACGGCACTCCTTGCACGAAGCCTGGTTTCCGTGCAATATGCGTGCAGGGCTCCTGTAAGGTAAGTTTAGTTATTACTAAAATTACAAAAAATATTCCTGTCAATTGTGGCAAAAATGGTATTGCCTGAAGTTTACTGAAACGAACTTTGAGTATTAAACCAACTTTAAAACTTTAACTTTTCGTGTTCTTTTAAACTTTAAAAGACAGCTGAATTTTGATTGTACCGATTGTATCGTAGAGGTAGCGCTGAAGCGCTATTTTTGATGGCTACATTAATGAAATGAGACAATTTTTGATTTTTGAATTAAGTGCATAATTGTTTCTCTTTCTTTTCCAAAACTCCGCACTTTATTATTCATTTACTATTTATTAATTTATATTACTCAACAACAGTAATTGCTATAATACGGGTTTACTATTTCGGTAGTAGGCCTCAGGAGTCACTATATTAAATATACCTTTAAATTAACTATAATTTATTTAAAGTTTAAAAATTCAATAAGTAAAAAAGGTCGTTTAGATTGAGCCACTATGTAAACAATTAACTATTAATTCTTTTATGACAGCGCCATCTAGTGACGAGTAGTTTAAATAAAGCGACATCTTTCTAAAGATGTAATATTTTCTAGCTTTTGTGAAAATCTACTGAATGAAAAAGACAAGATAATAAAATTCATGAATAATATATTGTTATATTTGTTATTCAGGTGACATTATTTTTTGTCGACTAATTAAATTGATTGATTTTGACATTCCATCTCTAAAAGGAGGTGAAAAGTGGCGGCAAAGTTTTATAATCCACGCAGACAAAGTCGAGCTTGCGAGCATCAAGCTGGTTAAAATATTTAACTTTCTTTTTCACTCAAACATTAGGTATCCTTACTCACTTAGTATTTATAATACTTACATTCACTTATAATACCTACAATCATCCTTTGCTTTGAGAAACAAAAGTTTGCTGATTTCGACTGCATTGTTAAGCAAAATGCTCGAAGCTCATGGTTTGGATTTCGCCCCAACGTATATTATATTCCAAGAACTTGGCATATTACTTACAACGCCTTTAGGCGTTAGCCGAAAATCGCATAATAAAGTTCTTCGTACACGTCTCTTGACGTGAGAGTGAGACCACAGAGGATCTTGTCGTGCAGAGCAAAGTGGAGTGCACCAGGGTCTGATTCTGTAACTCAGTGCCTATCAACGATGATAGGCGTTTTTTATCCATTGAAGGTTTGAAGAGAAATGTCATTTACTATTTCATAGGAAACCTTCAATGGATAAAAAATATATGTCAGTGGCTTTAACCCAGGAATGCCCGAATAATTTTTTTTTCTCTTTCATTGTTTTTTTTTCTCTAAAACTACTTAGAAGGGGATCCGAAAATGATAAAAACAATAAAATATTTTAAAAACATATTTGAAGTATGAAAAATAACGCGTGTCCATATGGACACGCTGGGCAGTTACAGTATCAGAAAATACAACAACTAGATAAAAATCGAATGAGTACTAAACTTGATTTTAGATAAGAAATTATGTATAATGACATTGTAATACTTCTTTGTGTGCTATGCTTCAAAGCATGCAATATTTAATCTCTAATTACACTTCATAAGTCCTGTTTTACCAGCTGAATGTTTGGCTTTTCAGTAAGGAGCCAAGTATCGTTTCTTATTTTTCCGACTTTTCAACAAAGTTATGAACTTAGTCAAATCTCCATGCATCGGTAGTGAAGAGGCGGTACCTCTGTCTTCGTGAATCTCTTTTTGGGGTATCTCGGACTTATTGAAATAAGGCAAAATAATCTCCAAGTGGAAATCAAGCTGGAATTTTACCACTCCAGATATTTTTTTTATTTCCCAAGCACAATGAATAGCCAGCATCCATGACATAAGTGACCAGTGCTGATGTTTTTAGTGCTATATTTATTTTGTTCATTATAAAATTTTAGATTGCATTCCCAGGTTGTAGAAAATAAGATTTTTAGTATGGAAATAGCTCCAGTTCCCCACGAATCTACGTCTTAGCTTCTATATTCAGATGATGAACGGCTTTCATGACCTTCTTGATCAACATACAAAATATCTTAGATTTCATTTAGTGTCCAGTTGCCTCTTAACTGGTTGATATCAAATAATTTGTTCAGATGTAATTTATGTGTATAAAGCTATTGCAAGTGCCCAGCGTGTCCATATGGACACGTTAACTTCATCGTGATAAAAAGTAATCAAAATAAAGATGTATCCATTCTCTCACGCTATAAAAACATAGGTAAATAATAACTAAATAGTTTACAATAAAAAAACTCCTTCCAGAAAACATAAATATGGATCAATTTTACTCTTTCTCTTCTCAAATCCACTTTTTTTGCAAATTTACAACTTGTGAAAAAACAGAGGCAATTTCCTCTAAAATCACTTCCACTTTTTGCCCCAATTTTTATATATTATAACAGGTTGTACCTTGGGCTACCTGAATGTCATTTACTCTTTCTTTTATATGTACAAAATATTGTCATAATGGGCAAATAATTTTACTACTATAAGCGTGTCCATATGGACACGCTGGGCATTACTGGGTTAATTTTTTGATAGGCACTGAGTTACAGAATCAGTTCCCAGAGGGCGAGTAAGGTCATCTATGTGATGGACAGATCAAACTAAGTTTACGGTGAGTGGTGCATTCCACGAGTTTATCAGGCTGTTGTTCAGCATCGAGAAGTGGCGAATGCTTTTGAGGCGAATAACAGCTGCCGTTAAAGATGTCCTTTTGTGTTGCCATGAGTTATTATTACTACCTCATTAAGTACTTAACTACGTTTTACATAAATCCTCTCATCCTTACTAATATTTAGCAAAAATGTTTGTTTATTGTTTTGTCCTTCAATCACGCAATCACGGAGCAACGGATTAATGTGATTTTTTGCACTGATATATTTGAAGACCTGGAGAGTGACCTAGGCTACTTTTCATCCCGGAAAATTATACAGTTCCCGCGGGATTTTAAATACTTAATTCACGCAGACGAAGTCGCGGGCATCAGCTAGTAACCATAGTAGGTAAAAAGGGAAATATTGGAAATGGTATACTTACGTTCTAGTTGGTCTTTTGAAACTACTAATGGCAGGCAATGATTAGTAATTGCAAGGTTTCTAATCAATACAGCAGCAATCAAGTTACCAATTCACTCTAATATTTAACCTAAGTATAGAGTTGGTGATAACTGATAACGGGTAATTCACGTTTTTAGTAGTAGATATAATTTTATTGAATACCTACTTACGATATTGCAAGACTTTGAATATTCACTTTAATTTTTTAGATAGGTAAGTAGCTTTTGCCCGCGCTTTCGTCCTCATCTTTGTTTTTCCGGGATCAAAAGTAGCTTATGTCACTCTACGTTTGAAATCTATGAATCGACGACCTCCCTGGCGCAGTGGTGAGCGCTGTGGTCTTATAACTGGGAGGTCTCGGGTTCGATTCCTGGCGGGGGCAATTTGGGAATTTATAATTTCTAAATTGCCTCTGGTCTGGTCTGGTGGGAGGCTTTGGCCGTGGCTAGTTACCACCCTACCGTCAAAGATGTACCGCCAAGCGATTTAGCGTTCCGGCACGATGGGGTGTAGAAACCGATTAGGAGTATGAGTACACTGCCATAACCCTTCCAAGTTAGTCCGCTGTTAGGCTAAATCGTTTGGCGGCACGTCTTTGACAGTAGGGTGGTAACTAGCCACGGCCAAAGCGTCCAAACCAGCGACAATTTAGAAATTATAAATTCCCAAATAGCCCCGCCGGGGATCGAACCCGAGACCTCCCAGTTATATGACCACAGCGCTCACCACTGGGCCAGAGAAGTCGTGTAAAAAGCGGTTGCAATGTAAGTAGGTTTAATATTATATTTTCTAGATTCCATATTCAAAGATCTGATTTGCTAAGCTCAGGGCGTGACTGGGCCGTCTAGTTTCCGACGTGCTGCCCCGCGTGGCCTAAAGCCATGATTTATCGTGCAGTCAGACCACACAATCGCTAATATGATAACTTGGAAATATACGTTGCCTCCAATCGGCTATTCAATATTCCATTGAACTTTTCATTTAATATTAAATTATGACGAACTTAACTTACGAATTTCTAAGCAGGGGTATAATTTAGTGTTGTGACATTTTTTTAATGAGATGATTTTAGTTATAGAAAGAGAAAAGGTAGCCTAGTGGTGTAGCTTACTCCAGCTTCCATTTCAAGGGATCCTAAGTTCGATCCTAGATACACATCTCGAAGTTATGTGCGTTTTAAGCTACTAAAAATCACCATTTAATTTAAAGATGAAGAAACCTGCATGTCTCAGAATTCTCCGTAATGTTCACAAAAATGTGTGCAGTCTGCTAAATCGCCTAAACCCAATTGCCAAAACTTTTCTTATTTATAGGAGCCAACCATGTGTCCTGTATTTTGGAAGGTTTGTGTAGTGTTGCGTGTTGGCGTTTCGTTGCTCCTGTATTTTGTTCTACTACTAGAAGAGCAGCAGTGTACGGAACGAGTGGCACTTTGTACCATTTTTTACCCAACTACGCCAAAGTCAAAAGATTTTATCACTCTATCTGTGACTCTATGTATGTTTTACGAATTCGTAACATTAATGTTCGTTCGAACATTAATGTTCCATCATTTTCATTGATTTTGATCAATGAAGTGTCAATCGATTCTTTATGATGGTCCGGCTGACATAGGCTACATTTTAATCGACTTCACAAAAAGGAGGAGGTTATCAATTCGGCCGTTTTTTTTTAATACGAACAAAAACAATGTAACGGATGTTACATCCAATTTTCCGTAGTGGAGTTTTTAAACTTTTATCCTTGTCCTGGTTTTGAAGATAAAGAATTTTGTTCTTCCTTTCGTTAGAATGGGGGAAATCTAAAACTACAAGCAGCAGAAGTCGTGTGAAACAGATATATTTATTAAGTATAAAATATTAAGCCGCCCGCATGGGCTCCAGGCCTTAACTGTACAATAGATCAGTTGCCAGTATTTGACAGTAATTGTTGTGGATTGCTGCAGATCGCCACGGATTTCACGCGACCACTTCACAAAGACCCCCTACCCTTCATACTACGATAATAAATTTTACAACCTCCAGGGCTCTAAGCGGTTGGTGTTTCAACTATCACAGTTTATTTTAAACTACTCCTCCTCTATTATTTTGTGTGTGTGTGGTAATTTATTGCCGTGTAATATTGTCACTTGTGTCACGAAATAAATTTGTTACACAATTGTGCCAAGTATAGATTGGAATTCTGCTATGCAGGAATGGCGGAATAAAATAATGATGTCATCGACCTCCGCGGAGATTAGCCATCTGCGCGGAATATATTACAGTGCACGAATTTGTGCGCAACCACGGGTTAACTCCCTATTCCCTCACTCTCATACATGAAGCCGTTAAGAAACCGGTAAGGGTTATGAGTTTAGTAAAAACCGACATAACACTTGCAAGTTTGCTTTCTCACTTAGAGAACACAACTTGAAGAAGAATTTAAAAAACCAATATTGTATGGTAAGACCAAAAACAGACAAGGGCGTATGCAAGACGCGTGCGACGTTATATTCCAAACTAAACAATTATATAGTTGAGGACCTGGAGACATAGGCTGCTTTTTATCCCGGAAAATTAAACAGTTCCCACGGGATTTTAAAAACTAAATCCACGCGTACGAAGTCGCGGGCATCAGCTAGTATTGATATTAATTCCCAAAGGTAAGGAATGCATAAAGCAGATGATAGAAATTTCATACAAACATTCCTTGTGCGGTAATGGGCCGCAGATGTAAGTTTATCGCGCTTCACTCGCTAGGCCTAGATACTGCAATTGCTCCCATGATAGCGTGTGTGTTGCTAATCTCTTCGAATCATAAATATTTTACCTAACCGTACGAGAAATATACCCTAGACAGCAGTAAGAGTGCACTTGCTTAGGTTGATTTTCTTACCAATATTAAAAATGCGAAAGTGTGTGTATGTCTTCGTTTGTTGGTTTGGACTTCAGTCACGCAACAATGGAGCAAAGGATGGTAGTGACTTTTTTTGCACGATGGTAATTGAGGACCTGAAGAATGACATAGGCTTTTTTCAACCTTTTTTTTCGCATACCAAGGCTTCCATGCCAAAAAATACTTACATTTCTACTCGTAGTAGGGTTGTTCTCACTTTTTCTTTAATTTTTGATTTGTTTTTGGCAACAGAAATACACATTCTCTGAAAATTTCAACTCTACCTACGGATCAAATTCAAATTCAAAATTTATTTATTTCATGTAGGCTACCTTGTAGCACTTACGACACGTCATAAATCTACCACCGGTTCGGAATGCAGATTCTGCTGAGAAGAACCGGCAAGAAACTCAGCAGTTGCTCTTTTCAAAAAATAAAATAAAATTTACAATAAGTAACCAAACTAAGCTATGTATACCTATGTATACAGTGCTTCTACAGTGAAGCTTCAAAAATGCAATACATATAATCCAACATATGTCAACATGGGAAGACAAAGCAGACCCATTGCCGTTGGTGGCACCCGTTCACGAGCACGACGCATGATCCAGCCGTTGCTTCGCTCAACCATATTTGAGGGAACGTAACAACCCGATCATAAGATACAGCCCGTTGATACCTACAGCCAGACGGACGGACGGACGGACGGACGGACAGCGGAGGCTTAGTAATAGGGTCCCGTTAGTAACCCTTAGGGTACAGACGGTACAGTACCCTAAAAATTAGTATTGCTTTTAATTAAATTATTATTGAAACCTGAGAACTGGCTTCCAACTCAGATTTTTTATTGGTGACAGGTCTGATAGCGATCTCCTCTGGTGCTGTCGGATGGTTGACGGTTTGGCAAGTTCCTAATGAGAACTAGAAAAAGTGTATTGTGCACATGACAGTTGTTAAGAATAAATTCATACTTATAAAATCTCATTGGAAGCTTGAGTATAGAGGTGGTTTTGTCCATAGAAACAGTTAAGTAGGTACTTATAGTTCTTTCATTTCACGAGGGCGCGTGGCTCATGGTTGTGTGTGTGTGTCGTATCTATATAAGTGGGAGCGATTTTTCGAGATGACTTTTGCCAGCGCGTTGAGGTGTACCTACTAAAGTTCTTGCAATTCACGAGGGCGCATGAGCTTTATTCGTGGTAACGTCGTGTACATGCACATTGCGTAAGTGTGCGTGCCTGTCGGGAAACTAGGTGGGAGCGGTCAGGCGCGAGCAAGCTCTCGCTCACACTTATAGAGATACGACACACACACAACCATGAGCCAGGCGCCCTCGTGAATTGCAAGAATTATACTATAAAGTATAGTTTCAATATTATAAAGTATGCAATCGTGTCAGCGAGCAATAATATTTAGTTGTTGTTTGAAAACATGCAAGCGATTTGTTTTTCAGTTGCACCCACGCACCAATTAGTAAACTATCATTAACATCGTCGTTAGCCTAAGTTACGAGATATTAGAAGCGGTATTGGGTAAATTACACAATTATTAATATCGACTACTACGCGGCAACTGATAGTTAAGTGTAAAATAATTAATGATTATTCATCGAGCGTATTATTAGTACTCGTAGGTCGTAAAACGTTCATTAATCTATACTATATACTAATATTATAAAGCTGAAGAGTTTGTTTGTTTGAACGCGCTAATCTCAGGAGCTACTGGTTTGAATTGAAAAATTCTTTTTGTGTTGGATAGTCCATTTATCGAGGAAGGCTTTAGGCTATATAACATCACGATACGACCAATAGCATCAGTGAAAAATGTTGCAAAAACGGGGAAAATTATCCATATTTAAAATATATTCTTTTAAAAACTTCTTAATCGCGAACATAATAACAGAAATTGACGCGGACGAAGTCGCGGGCAACAGCTAGTTAAATCTTAATATAGATTTGAAAATCTATATTAAGATTTAACGTTTTCGTTTCATTGAAATGAAACGAAAACGTATCCAGGATTCTAACCTAGAAAAAGAATTCAGAGTATCTCCCTCTTTTTATACATATAAATATCTTTGAGTATCTCTGTGAAAAAAAACAACTAGACAACAATGTTCATCTAGTCAACTTACTTGAAGTCTCTTAATTGGTACTTCCTTACTGTGCGGTTTTTACTTTCCGATGATTTTTGCTCAGATGGTTTTTTACTCGTACTAACATCCTATTCGAATTTTTTAAAGACATACCTATCGTATCTCGCTATCTAGATCTGATACTTGTGTGTACAAAATACGGTTTAACAATAACATAACAGGCCCAACCAGTTCAGACTTAAGGCCGTAGCTCACTTGATAATTTTAGCATCGGTGTTATGCAAATATTTAATGTCAAAATGACAAATGAAATTAAGAACCAGAAAATATCTGTGCCCAGTTGGCACGCCTGAAAGCCACTGATTGGGAATTGAATTGAATTGAACAAAATTAAAGTCTTTTGCGATTTATAAATATCAACAAAATAGTAAAGCCCAACGCCTTTACTATAATTATTATCGATATTTTTATTTCATGGAACTGTTATGAGTCCAAGGAGAATTTTTTTAGTCGTGGTCTCATTGTTGGGTTGATCACACTTTTCAAAACTATTATACTAAACTGACTTCAGTATACCGAAATAAAGAATAACTGAAAAGAGAAAAGTGTCCATATTATCTTGAAAATTACTGAACCTATTTTTATGAAATCTTTCTATTCCCTAAGTTGAACTAATGTAAGTAAAAAAAAAATCACAATCCGATCCGACACACATACTTACATACATACGTACATATATACCTACATAAACATATACCTATAAAATTCTGTATATTTATTTGGAAGCCCTAATAGATCATCATATTATGTTACGTGAATAATTTACAGTTCCAATAGTATATGTCGGCGTAGTATTTTCGTTGGCATCAAGATCAGACGACAAACATTGTCGCACAACGTAAAGGTAGATAGCGAAAATCACTGACACAATTATTATCACTTCACTTTATTCACTTGATCACACAGTATGTTTATTCTTACAATGCAAGACACTAAAAAGCCCATCTTCTACGTTACAACGGTATTTATGCCTCCAATCAAAAACAAGACTTATAATCTTAAATTAGTAATAATCCGACGGAAGTCAAACACTCTTCATTATTTTAAATTTAAACGGAAATCAACTTCAATATAGACGGAAATCAAAAACGACACTTTTAGTATAAATCAAACGGAAATCAAAACAATACTCTTAATAATTAAATAAATTAAACGGAAATCAAAAGAGACAATTTTAGTATAAACCAAATGGAAATCAAAACAATACTCTTAATAATAATTAATACAAATCAAACGGAATTTATCTGATTAAACATATCTTATACAAAACTAACTATCAATCTAAACATAAAATAGAAAACACAAAATAGAAATATAACATAAAATAGAAATATAACGTTGGCGCCCATATATATACATACCATACTTACGCGTCGAATTGATAACCTCCATTTTTCATTTCAAAATGAATGAATGCTAAAAGTACTTATCAAGTGTGCTTGAGCCCTTAGAACTATTTTTAAGAATGTTTATAGAATGTTGTAAATAAATTCGAATTCGCGTCCCAATTAACAGGAACATGTGTCCAACAATGCGAAACAGGCTGTCGTACAGGAATATCGGTACAAAAAGCTGGGATTTTTTCCCATACAGCCAATCAAAGGATGTTCTCATTACTGGGTAATAGCAATGAATTTGAAATTGAAATCTATTGAATCGGGTTTAGGATTACCATTACTTTTCATTTTAAAAAAGGACACATTTCTGTCGCATTCAGAGTCGTCTAAATGCTTCATTAGTACATACGAAAGATGACCCATTAAGCAATTTAATGAGTCATTAAATATATTTTAATGAATGTCCCTGAGTGCGGCAGTTAATAGAGTTGATGAAAGAACTGTTTTAATAGATAAATTTTTTTTTTTAAATTTAGATTTTTGTTCACTTGTATTGAGTCCCTAACTATACTACGAATCATTTCTTTATTAACTGCAATACCTTAACCATTACATAAATCATCTAATCGATAAAAGGTAAGGTAAGCTATGGATACCCAATTTAGGTACAGCAACAACAGTCTACACTGTTGTGGATGAGTATGTAGGGAGACCGATTTTATTTGTGTGTATTCGTATCATTAAAAATCGTTAATAGTATATAATTATAGTATCACTTTTCAATGAGACAGTTTTCTAATGTGTTTTTCTTTTTCAATATATCTTATGAAGTCAGATTATTACATACTAGACGATGCCCGCGACTTCGTCCGCGTGGATTTGTTTTTTGACTTCCACGGGAACTCTTTAATTTTCCGGGTCAAAAAGTAGCCTATGTGTTAATCCAGGGTATAATCTGTCTCCATTTCAAATTTCAACCAAATCCGTCCAGTAGTTTTTGCGGGAAATAGTAACAAACATACACACACACTCAGACACATACAAACTTTCGCCTTTATAATATTATTAGTGTGATTGTGATTATTGTGATTGTGATATTATGATTGTGATTTTATTGTCTATACCACGTAGTACGATGGCCACCCTACCCGAAACGCATAATGAAAGAGCAGCTGTGTGCCGGCGGGCGACAAATTAATTGTAGCTAATGACAAGTCGGCGCTCTTGATCGGCTTGTGCTTGTTAGTCGCTTCTATCGCCTGCTTATTAGCGTACTGTGGCACTGTCTAGTACCCTGCAGTACTCTGCAGTGAGCCACAGTTGTGCAATGTGCTATTTGAATAGAAACGAGTTGAGTACCCTTTTTTTATTGAATGAAAAGATAGTTCTTGACTGCGATCTCACCTGATGGTAAGGGACGATGCAGTCTAAGATGTTAGAGGGCTAACTTGGAAGGGGTATGGCAGTGTAGGTACATTTAACTCATATCATCATTCATTTTGTGGCGCTAGATTCAGCTACAGTTTATGTCACATCTTGCTGGATCTTACAGGATATATTCTCATGTCCCCCTTCTTTATCGTTTTTCTCCTTCTAACTGAGAATCTAGTTTTTTATTTGGCAAGTTGTGGCAATCTCTAAGTGGATCTATAATACAACAATAATATGTATATATCTCTAATAGGTTTCCGGAACGCTAAATCGCTTGGCGGCACGTCTCTGACAGTAGGGTGGTAACTAGCCACGGCCAAAGCCTCCCACCAGACCGGACCAGAGACACAATGGTACGCAACGTGTGTGGCTTGGCTTTTGTGGTCACTCGCGAGCTTGTACATACCGTAAAGGATACATACCGTAAGTGGTTGGTGATGGTAGCGGTAGTGGCGGCAGGAACTACCATCCATCACACCGGTAGTCTGACATGGAATGTCAGCATTTATCTATGCAAAATTACAAGTGTCAGGTGAACCGCAATTACGGGCGGACGGTGTAACGGTCGCCTCATTGGGTGCCTATCTAGTAGCACTTTACATCTTCATTATTAATATTAACCGTTAGCGAGACCCCAACATTGATCCAGTGATCCATAACGCGGCTCCGTGAACTAATATCGTAACAGATTTATCGCCTTGAGCTTGCAACTTTGTTAGCTTCAATGAAAATAGTGTTAACATACCTACGAGTAGGTACATACTCGTACCTACTATCCTCACTTATATTATAAACTAGACGATCCCGCGACTTCGTTTTTTGATTACTGCGGGAACTCTTTAACTTTTTGGGATAAAAAGTAGCATATGTGTTAATCGAGGTTCATTCCAAAACGCCAAATCCGCCAGCACATTTAAATGGCATGAAAGTATAACAAACACACACACGCACACACAAACAAACATTCACCTTGATAATATTAGTGTGATGTGATGTGATGCGGAAGTGTGTTTGTTTGTTGGTTTGCCCTACAATAACGCTGCAACCGAGCTAGGGAACGACGTGATTTTTTGCATGGGTCTAGTTGAGGATCTGGAAAGTGACATAGGCATAGGCATTTTTATCCCGGAAAATCAAAGACTTCCCGCGGGATTTTAAAAACTAAATCCACCCGGACGAAGTCACGGGCATCAGCTAGTAAATAATAATTAAAACGAAAACAATATAATAAAGATGTGCTATAAAATACTGCTTTTAGAAATAATGTGGTAAGGGTTTTGTGCGCCTGCTAGATGAATACCCTACATAATATAAATCAGGTTGTAGTTTATCGAATAGGTAGTTATTTTTAACATCAACTTAACAGGGTCGGTCTTGGAACGTGAGTGTACGATCAGGACTAATTGGTAAATTACGTCGACAATTTCGCGTCATGCTGATCTCTGACTCGCCACGTGCGCTGCCAGTACATCTGAAACGGCAGATAAATCTCAATCTATTCTTAATTAAAAATTAAGCTACTGGATGCTGAAGCCCTATTTTATACTTATATAATGCCAATGTAACCATCACTGAGTAACGTTTAATCGAGGAATAAAGTAGTATTCTCGGATATTGAATAGAAAAACTGTCAGAACGTCCAATTTATTCCTCTTGTAATTAGATAAGTAACCTATTAACAATATTATAAATAAACAAGTTAAAACAATATGTTAAAACGTCTTTATTTGTCGTCTAAAGTTTACTTGGCGGTGGTAAAATAGGCCTCAGTGAAAAATTGAATACATTTGTTTTTCATCATAAACATTATAGTTATCTTCTCCGCGTTTATTATAACTAACATATTATCAGTTCCGTACAAATATTTTTATTTCTCTATACCATTTTGCAACAACACCACTAATTTAGTCCCTTAGCACATCTCTGTCGCGAAACCGTAGCAGCGAAAGCGCTAATGCTCCTTTCAAATGTGAGTGTATACTTAATCTATGAATTCTCAGTTGTATGACCTGCGAAGGAGGAGAAAAATCACTTGTTTTGACGTAAATATAAGACTTTGTGAGCCTATCCCTTTCGTAAGCGCTTTCGGCGCTGTACTGAAGCGCGATTTGCTTCTCTTTATTTGTTTTTAAAGGTGCACTAAGATTTTGTGTCGCTGAAATCGCGTGGAAAAAAGATGGATTCATGCAATCTCTGTGTTAGAACAAGACATTTCGCTTTTGTCATACAACGGACAAAACAATATGACAGAGCTTAACTGCGGTTTCGCCATATTTAAAATAAAATAAATAAAATTAATCATTTATTTCAGACAGATATTAATATTTAGGTAATTCACGGTGAAGGTGTGCTACAGGCCGTTTGAGTATTTCTCAGAAAGCGTCCCTATTACGTATGAGACTCTTACACTCATACTTCATACACTTTATTGCAAAGCTATTAAGATAAAATAATATTATTATATAAATACAAGTACGATAAAAGTTAATTGAATTTTCTAAGGAGGCATAATAATGTTATAGTTATTGATATTTGAAACGGTTAAAACGATAGCGAGACTAGAAATGTTAGTAAGAAAACATTTATTACTTGCTAACGATCGTTAATGCGTCGTTTTATTGTGGAGTTACCTTTACAATTTTCTTCACTAACACTCGTGAATCACAAGATTATTGTTATTACAAGCTTTTGTTTAACTTGCAATGTATGTATGATTGTTTTTTTAGGGTCCAATTACTTCCCGGTTTTCGATTCAGCTGAAAATTTGCATGTACATATTTGCATGTAATCGGATGACAATGCAATTTGAAAGAAACGATGAAATCGATGCGCGACGCTTACCTTATGGTGACATATAAGAGACACGTTTATTGAATTCAGGCGAGCATCGCGTATCGGTTTCATCGTTTCTATTTAAGCCGCCCGACTTCAACAAACGTGTACAAAATAAAATTATTTTTATACTTTGTAGTGGCGTTTGAAGTCGGTTTTTTGAAAAGAATTTTTATTTAAGACAAATTTTTTTACTCTTTTATAATCTTTTCTCTCTTTTTTGGCTTTATTTAAATTATATCCAGAATATTATTTCTGCTTAGCATCGGTTTTATCTGATACTTTACGTTATACTTTCGAAAATTGATACAAGCCGGTAAGCGTCGTCAAATTAAAGAGAGTAATAATATACTTAATGAGATTAATAAGATCGAAAGTGGTTACTAAAGAGCGGCTTAAAAGTAACATCACTTTTAAGGCTGTTATTACCTGAAAGTTAATGTCAAATTACGCTTGGCTAATATTCTTGTATTTAAAAAAAAAAGATGATATTGCCAATCAATTCAAAAAAAATTCAAAGTTGTAGGCTAACTTGTAGCTCTTATGACACGTCATAATACCGGTCATGTCATATGACCGGTTCGGAATGCAGATTCTGCTGAGAAGAGCCGGTAAGAAACTCAGCAGTTGATCTTTTCAAAAATTTTTTTTTTTACAAAGCTATGCTATGTGCTTCTACAATAAAGCTTCAAAAATGCAAAAATGCATACGTAGGTACACCAATCCAACGCATGTCAAGATGGGCAGCCAAAGCAGATCCATTCCCGTTGGTGGCACCCGTTCACCAGCATGACGCATGATCCAGCCATTGCTTCGCTCAACCATATTTGAGGAAACGTAATAACCCGCACCACACGACACCACCACAGAAATGTTTAAAGAGAGCATGACATACTTAAATCCATACATCTGTTAATATTAAAAAAAAAATACTGTAGTCTTTTTTTCTTCTTTCATTTCACGAGGACGCGTGGCTCATGGTCGTGTGTGTGTAGTATCTGTATAAGTGTGAGCGAGAGCTTGCTCGCGCCTGACCGCTCCCACCTAAGCTTCTGACAGGCACGCACACGTACGCAATGTGCATGTACACGACGTAACCACAAGTAAAGCGCCCGTAACTTCCTGAGATAAACGTACTATACCTACTACTAATTATTATTTACAACTAAATGGCAGCCCTTCGTTGTCCGTCCGACACATGTCCGTTTTCCATAAGAAATGCATATTTCACGAAAATGGTGCGTAAATCCATGACTGTTTGTTTTGAGTCATTTCGTTTTTCTTACAATGCTCGCAACACAAAAAGTACGAACCGGGGCATAAATAAACATTGATTGTAACGAATTTCTGAAAATATCTGACGCAGCGAACCAATATATTACTTAAACTCCGCCCTCAGCTCTTTGTTATGGTATTTATTTACGAACAACAAACAAAAACTTGTTTGTTTGTGGGTCGTTGGCTGAATTAGATTTACGCGCTGTAGACTCCCAAATAATTTGTAATCGCTTGATTAATCTACGTGGATCCAATTATTGCGTAGTTGTTTAAAATTTGATTGGATGCAGTAATTAATGAAAAAACTATAAGACAAGCTATAAACTGGAACGATGGAAATCTGCTGCCCTAGCCATATTACAAACGTGTCGTCTTTATTCTCTTTCCATGGTCGCTAACGCTGTAGAGCAGGGGTTCCCAAAGTTTTTTTAATCACGCTTCCCTTCTCGAAGGATAGGAATAGGACATGTGATAAAAAACTGGTTATGTCGACTTGGCTACCAATTATTCATTTTCAAATATCGCTAACGCTAAAGCAGGGGCTCCCAAAGTTTTTTATGCCAATTTACTCGTGAATTAGTATGAGATTTCACGAATAAATTGGTAGACAAAATCTTATTGGAAAGTGACAGACTACTTTAAATCCCAGAAAATCAAAATATTTTCCTGGGATTTTCTAAAAACCTAACTAGCCACGGGTGAAGTCGCGGGGAAAAGCTGGTACACAGTAATTATTATCTACTGAGAGACAAAATTTCATCACTGATCACTCAATCAATCTATCTGTGTTATTTATTAGACTCTATAATTCACTAAAGTATAGATTGACTATACTTACTAGATGTTGAATGACAAATCTCTAGAGATATGGAAAACTTATCATTAACGTTGCACAGATTGCTGGCTAGTTAAATCAACGGTTTTATTAACTCAACTACTAGATGCCCGCGACTTCGTCCGCTTCTTTAATTCACAATTCACAACCCCTGCAGCATCAGGAGAAGTTGGAAGGTTGGTTGGAAGGTTTTTTTAATATGAATAGCGGGCAGACGAGCTGGCGGGTCACCTGATGTAAAGTGATTACCGCCGCCCATTAACACTTGTAGTACCAGAGGCACCACCAATGCGTTGCCGGCTTTTCAGGAACTTATTGGTTCGCCTCTTGAATAACCCCATATTGTAATTAAGCGGGAACACGGGCAGGGAAATGTTTTTATGGGAAAATCTCGCAAAGTTTTTGTATCGAACAAAAAAAAGATTCATGCAAATCGGTTAAGAAATCACGAAGATATCGATATACACAGGTAGAAAACCACAACTCCATCTCTTCCTTTTTCGAAAGTCGGTTAAAAAAGTAGCCTACGAGTATATTACGCCCAATAATATTAGCTATCTACCAGTGAAAGTCCCGTCAAAATTCCGCCATTCCCGAGATTAGTGGCAACAAACAGACAGACAGACAGACAGATAAAAATTTTAAAAATTGTTCTCTTGTTATTATCAATCAATCCTTGTACAATCCTTTCCCATTAGTAAGTATTTAAATTCAAATCATTTTTGGCTTTATTTAAGGACTATAATAATCTTGTAAAATTGTGTTGTAAACGCTGTTGATTACCAATAAATAAATAAATAAGTACCGTATTTGCTTTCGTATGCAGTTAGTAAAAAGCTGTTCTTTTGATATTACAATCAGACACTTCAATTTTACTTATTTGTATAGATTATTTATACTAGATGTTGGATGACAAATCTGTGGAGATATGGAAAACTTATCATTACTGTTGCACAGATTGCTGGCTAGTTAAATCAATAGTACGATACGGGTTTATTAGCTCAATAAGTACTAATTAATTTTGAATTTGTAACCCGTTGGAAACAAAATCGTATGGCGTGCAATCAGTCAGGCAAAAATACAGGCTAGATTATATTTCATTCGTTTAGTAGGCGATTTACGTAATTACTGTTTACTTTATTAATATTGCACTACACGCACAGATCAAATTTCGCTAGCAGAAACTTTATTTTTTATTTAACTTATTTGCACTTGTCCTACTATAGTAAAATAAATACAGGGTGTTAAACCATTACGAAAACTTTGTGAATAGGTTACTTATAGTGCTTGCAATTCGCGAGGGCGCGTGAGCTTTACTTGTGGTTACGTCGTGTACATGCACATTGCGTAAGTGTGCGTGCCTGTAAGGCGCGAGCAAGCTCTCGCTCACTATCTAATGTCATCGAATACGAATACGATCAATCGAATTAAATCTTATACTAACCCCACAAAGAGAGATTAGGTACAGGACCGACGTTTAAGTGCTCTCCAAGCCTTCGCTTTAAATTAAATTACTTACAAAATACAACTTACTTACTTAATTTACTCATAAACTGAATTAAATCTAAATATATAAAAGGCAAATGTGACTGACTGACTGACTGATCTATCAACGCACAGCTCAAACTTCTGGACGGATCGGGCTGAATTTTGGCATAAAGCTTGCTGGTCTTTTGTCACTTCGTCTACCCAGCGATACCTGGGTCATCCAACGGGGCGGTTTCCTATTTGGCGACTCGAGTATGCTCTCCTTACAGCACTATCCTCTCCCATTCTCTCTACAAAATACAAACTGAAACAAAATTAGGTTTGAAAATAACACTGAAGCGCCGAGTAACCGATCAAAATGTTTACCTAGCGACATTCTTGTGTCACAGAAATGTGTCAGTTTTACATACGGACAATCCAACAATCGCGATAAGATAACTCCGACAAATAATACGCCAATTAAATGTTTTCTACGATGCCTGTGAGCTGCCGTTTACTAGAGGCGACGAACACAAAACGGCCGAAATGTGACCCAACATCATCATCCATCATCAGCCAAAATGCACTGTTGGAAATGGGCCTCTTTTAGACAGCGCCAACTTTAATCTGACTGTTAACTATAACAAGAATATAAATCTTCCTTTTCTTCAATGATTAATTGGCGCTGGACTGCTTTTAACCTCTGTTATGAATTGTATTCTTTGTCTGTATTCAACATCGTTACTATCACTATCTTCATCGTTATCGGTATAATTGATTTATTCACAATTTTTTTTAACCCAGCCAACTGTTATGCTCTCTGAATAATGTAAATTAAAAAATTACACTATTGTATATAATATTATGAGCATTTTATTTTATTTATTAGTTACATTACTTCTTTGTTGCACCACCTATGTTGCTGCGCCCTTTTGACGACCGATGTATGAGGTCTTCATCTCTACGGGTTTTTAACTCAATGGTATTCAAGATGTGTGTGACACACAATTTGAGGCTTTAGAAAAATTCATTTTTAGGTCAATATCGCGGTAAACTTGTTTGGTTCATGTTTCATAAGCAAGTGAAATTTGATATGACTACTTGCGTGCGAGAACTTAAACGTTTTTCGTAATAGCCATTAAATTATTATATGCTTAATAACAACGTATTATAATAACAAGTAAATATGATTAAATAAAAATTTCTGTGGTAAAGGTTTTTATTATAGCGCAACCTATGGAGTATGGGTAGATACTCCATGATTCTTATAAGTACAATAAATAATCAAAAATCAATTTTCTAGGTAGTCTCCAGAAACTAATTTCTGTGTTTGTGGCCTAGTCTGTTTTGAAGATTTCCATAGAAATCTTCAAAATTCACTTGTGTCAGAATAATTGGGCTCTAAAGTCACTAAACTCTTTGGTGTTATTTTATATATTACATATTTTTCTTCCTCAATCCTGATTCTGCAGGGGGTGGGTAGAAACCCATCTAAGCTGTGGGGGGTTTAGGAACTAGGATTGTGAATTGAAGAAGTCCGCTAGTTAATAAATAAAAGAAGTTAACGAGTAGGTAGGTAGGTACATTCAGCGACCTTTGGATACCTACAAGATAGTTTAACTGAAACCCAATTTCTTAAGCTTAACTTAGTTAGATTAGTAAGCGATCATGTTAAGCAAGATTAGTGTCACATGATATCCATTATCCGGCAATGGCGTGCCTCATACAGACAGAAAGGCATTGCCTACTAATTTTTGAAACACTTCGTAAACAAAGGTACAGTCATTGTCACCGTCGTCAACTGAAATACGCCCTCAGCTGGGCATAGGTCTCGTGTAGAGAATTCAGACGTCATAATTTTGTGCAGCAGCTTACACCCACCTAAAAAATAAGTGCAATAAGTTGTTAGTTATTACCACTTCAACCAAAAAGCAAGAGAATCTAAATATATAAAAGGAAAAGGTGACTGACTGACTGATTTATCAACGCACAGCTCAAATCACTGGACGGATCAGGCTGAAATTTTGTATGCAGATAACTACTGTGACATAGGCATCCACTAAGAAAGGATTTTTTAAATTCAACCCCTAAGGGGAAAAAATAGTGGTTTAAAAATCAAACTTAACGTGAGCGAAACGCGGGCAAATGCTAGTTAAATTAAATTAAATTTTTGTTAAATAAATTAAATTTTTATTTTAATTTTAGTTTTGTTAAATAAACTTTTTTTTGTTAAATAATTTTTTTGTTCTCTTCCACGTCCATCGCATTGAGGCGATGAACTTGTTATAAATAAATAAATTAATGAATATTAAGCTGTAAAATAATGCCTACCTACCGTAGATGAGGTTAACTTTGCATACCAAATATTATGCGTGAATTGTCAAAGGCACGCGCACGCATTCCACAGACAAGCCGTCATCTATCCAGTGGTTTGTACAGTACCATAAACAAAACGGATCATTAAGAACTAGATCATTACGCTCATTCTTACATCATACTATTCCGTATTATTTTGATTTGATAGCCTCTACACCGCAACGGCTATGTCGTGAATTTACCTGATAGGCCCACGGTTATTTCAAATATTGTTGCAGACAGTTGCACTTTGATTGGGTATTTATTTGACTGTTGTCAAAATGTGGATATTCTTTAACTACAATCCAAAATCAATTCAAAATAATTCAGTCAAAAAAAAAAAAGACGTGTAGCACTCGGGAACTGCCGGGGTAAAGCTATTGCATAGCATTTTTTATCAACTCCATCTAGCCGCTCACCGTAGAGGAGTCCCGTGTCAGGTTATTTTCGTTACGGAATTTCTGGATTCGGTCTCCACGCTGGCCCGCGATGGAAGCTATGCAATAGCTTAAAAATTAAAAGTTTTTTTACTGCGACTGTATCAGTTTCTTTCTAAAACGAAATTTTGAATGTAGAGTGTATGGAGCTATTGAATCGTGGCGTCATGTTGCAATAGCGCTGTCTTTTTCTAACAGGAAATTTAGAAACGCCATACTAACCATTTCGCTATTGAGGTTTTTGTTATCAGACTACGACAAATCCAAAAAGGAAGGGTTATGATTTTAGCAACCTATATACGTATGTATTTGAGTTTAAAATTCAAAATTCAAAATTTATTTATTTCATGTAGGCTAACTTGTAGCTCTTATGACACGTCATAAATCTACTACCGGTTCGGAATGCAGGTTCTGCTGAGAAGAGCCGGTAAAAAACTCAGCAGTTGCTCTTTTCAAAAAAAATTTTTTTTTACAAAGCTATGCTATGTATACAGTGCTTCCACAATAAAGCTTAAAAAATGCAAAAATGCATACGTAGGTACACCAATCCAACGCATGTCAAGATGGGCAGTCAAAGCAGACCCATTCCCGTTGGTGGCACCCGTTTAATGAATGAGATGTCAATGGAATCGTTATTTATTGTAATCCGGAGAATCCGGGTGACATAGGCTACATTTTATACGAACAAAATCAATATTACGGATTTTATATTCATTTGACCAAATGACTAACGCGGGTACTTACGTTTCTGGAGCAAAAAAATTAATTATGCACGGTGATAGAAAATCTTGTAAACTCAGCAGTAATGTTTGTAACGGAAGTTAAATAGTTCATACTTGATGCGGTCCGTGATCTCATTCGCGCGAGATTAGGTATGTACGTACTATTAAAAACGTTTAGATTTACCGGGATAGACTTTTATCCCAGTAAATATATCAAAAAGTTTTTTAAAAGGTATAGGTAAATATTTTACTATAATATAAATACAAAAATTCTTGTAAAAAACCGACTTTAAACATCACTACAAGGTATATCAAGTGTGCCTATATATAATAGAAGAGTTCCTCAATTTCTCCAGGATCCCACCATCAGATAACTCTCTAAATCTAAATCTGACGACCATAGGACCACCAGAAAAGTATACCCTTTCGAACAAAAAAAGTATTTTCCGAATCCGTTCAGGCATCTTTGAGTAATCAAGGAACATACATGAAGATTCCCATGAATTGAGAACCTCTTACTTTTTTTGAAGTCGCTTAAAAAGGTATAGGAAATTATAATAGTATTAATGATATAGAAGCATCACGTGAAGACCTCATTACAGCCATAGACAAAACCATACAGATAGACAAACAAACCGTGCATTTAAAACGCTAGCATAGATCAGCGATGATCCCATACATTGCTGGCGCCAACCGCCTACGGGCGTAAGTTTAACGCATTGACCGAATCATCTGAATCATGCGAACATGCGGCGTTACTTAACATTCCTATCCGATTCACATGATAATTACTCAAATAAATCATTTGGTGTGCGCGTTATTATTAAATATTCTCTAGGATTAAACGGTGCATGCGCGTCGATGCTACAAATAGCTTTATAATAACTACACAGATGATAGAATCAGTGCTAATAATAACGCTGGATGTGTATTCTATTGTACATTAATCGCTTGTATTGTAAACATTGCTTTTGATGTAGCGTACTATTGTGGTTAGGATTGCCAGATTTTCTTTCAGCCTATAAGGGACAAATGGTTAAATGGGCAAAAAAATACGGGATTCCAGTTTTTTACCCGGGACAAATAAAAAACAAAATTAGCTGGTGTAATTTTTTTCCGATGATCATGTCAGTTTTAACATTGTCATTCTGACACTAACACTGTCGTTGGTCGATGCGGGCGGCAAGTGCAAGTTACTTCACACTACACAGTCGTTCGAGCCGAGCCGAGTCAGACAATGTAAACCGCACGTTTTACGAACGTTGTGTGTGTGAATACTTAGATCGATTTCATAATAAAAATGAAGTACGGTTCAAATACGGGACAGAGCCAGTCCCGCCGGGACATTTTAAACTATGCCTAAAATACGGGATGTCCCGGGAAATACGGGACGTCTGGCAACACTACTTTTGATGTAGCGTACTATTGTGGTACTATAGCGTGTGTCTATAATATTCGTAGGTATGATCAAGGTCAGAATACGTAGACCAGATAAATAATAAGAAATATGGAAACCTCTGCAACTAATGAACAGATGTAAACATTACCTAATGCAACTGAAACCCAAAACAAAATCTATTGAAAAATATCTTTGTGAATGAAAAATTTTTCAAATTTTTAAGCTATTGCATAGCTTCTATCGCGGGCCTTGAGCGTGGAGACTGAATCCAGAAATTCCGTAACGAAAATAACCTGACACTGGACTCCTCTCACCGCTAGATGGCGTTGATAAAAAATGCTATGCAATAGCTTTACCGCGGCAGTCCCCCAGTGCCACACGTCTTTTTTTTTTTTTTTAAGAATATTAGCCAAGCTGAAGTTGACTAATATCCTGCTATCCCCTCCAAATTAGTGGAAAGCTTGGGCTAGGAGTGCATACGACAATAGTACAACGAGTAGGATTCGAATCTGCGACCATTCAGTTTTCAGTTCGCACCTTTAACCGTTGGGCTATTGAGGCTTAAATTTGTCCGTTTAAAGGGAAATATAATTAGTTTTGTTATAATATTACATCCATGTAGCAAATAAGGTCTTTAAACGCATTCGGATGGCGACCTCTGGAGAGAAAAATGCGACATTGTGTTTCGGACGGTGAATCGAGATAAGCTCTAAACAAATTCGTTAGGCGCCAGTAATTTTGGTAAATTCGTTAACTATTTCCGACCAAGGTCGTGAGTTCATCGCGCCGAATGGGCAACGTCTTTAAATGGAGATATACTCAATACTCATACTGAGGCAGTGTAGAGGCTTACAATTTTACAGCATGTAAAATGAACAAGGATATAAGATTAAAAACTGTAACCCCACTACGAAAAATTGGATGTAACGTCTGTTATATTGATTTTGTCCCCAGGCCATTATAACGAATCTATTGACATCTCATTCGTCAAAATCGGCTCAGTTAATTCGCTATGTTACTGGAACGGTTTTCGGTACGGTACGGTAATGTTTTTTCCGTCTACAGTGTTCTTAAAAATCCCACAGGTAACCTTTTTAAATCGACTTCCATAAAAGGAGGAGTTTCTCAATTCGGCGGAATCTTTTTTTTTTTTTTTATGTACGAGTATGTTCCCCGGTTACTTGAAGACGCGTAGACTGACTTGGAAAATTCTTTTCTGTTTGAAAGGGTATACTTCCGTCTTCCCTGGTGGTCCCATTGTCATCAGGTCAGGATTTGATGATGGGATTCTGGAGAAATCGAGGGAATTTTCCAAATTTTAAGGGCATATCTAATTGATTTACTTTGTAATGGCGTTTGAAGTCGGTTTTGTAAAAAGAATTTTTACTTTTATATTATTTGCATAAAAGGTAGCCCATCATCATTCTCTTATTCCTCGACTATACCCATGACTACTATACCCATGATGACAAGTACCTACCGGGCGCTCTCCTAAAGATTTTTCCCATTTAACCGCGAGGTTGGAGGGTCCATGGGTGGTGGCGGGTACACCCATGACTTGGGATAGTGACATGGCTACTTTTTATACCGCAAAAATAAAGGGTTCTCGCGGGATTATCAAAAACCTAACTCCATGCGGCCAAAGCTGCGAGCAAAGCTTGTTTAAAATGTTAGTAAGGATAATTAATAGCTCCTTGCGTAGAGATTAAACTGTAATGTGAGTTTTAATGACTTTTTAAGCTCCATAAAGGCGAAATTTAAAAAAAATACTAGCTTATTTTTTAGCTCGGAAAGCTGTTTCGAAATAATCCGCAGTTAATTATAATTAAACTTTATGATATTTTAGCTAAAATTGTTTCGTACCTGTACATACAGTCTTAGATACTTTTCTCCAGTAGGTATTAGTCTTTGCTTTTGTCCACTTAATTCCAAAGAAGCAGGAGGTCCTCAATCCGGCAGGTATCTTTTTTCCATACAAAAAAAAACACTTAGGTACGGTAACCACTAAAATATTTTTTATTTTTGCTGTAAAGGTTTAGTTTGGGTTAAATAAGCGATTAAGGGCATACTATAATATAGTTTATCTTAGATTATCATCTTTAAAAAGAGCAAATAGCACTACCATCTACATTTATGCTGTCGATAACTGCCATTGAGATATATCAAGGAGGAGGAGCGAAGCTAGATAGCAAGACTAATATTTTTCCCTTTAAGTAGAAAGCTTGTGTTAGGTTAGGGTACGACAATAGTGCAAAGGGTGGGGATCGAACCGTTAATAATAAGATAATACGTCAGATGGAGTAAAAGTATTAAGGGATAAATTACAAAAAGCTAGACTGATGAACATAAACCAAGCAAATCAGTTGCTTTCTGAGATACAGGTTTATTCTTACTCACTTTAGGATTTCGGATACTATTATAAACAGGCGTAGGTATATTATATTAAAAATAAAACATTATTTCATCGTTTCAATAAATCATTTAAAGTCGAGTCAATTTTGTTTTATTTTTTATTTTTATTATAAAGAATTACAAGACAAAAACATATACAACAAGAAGAAGTAGACATAGGTGAAGCTTATCTCTAAAAAAAAGATTTCTTCCAGCTTCCCTTGAAAGTAAGGTGAAATTATAGAGTGGTATAGGTGGTTAGGTTAGGTTTTGCGGGAAATTGCTGCTCTAATATTGTTATGACAACTCCCTGGTAAATGCCATGAAAATGGTCGAATTACGTTACCTACGTGACATGATTTATGAGGCGGGCAACTGTCATTGTGTTGATCTTTTTATGGGAAATCTTTACTTTGTGATACCGCGACAACATCCTTGCGCAAGACTTTGGCTTCAATAAACATTGATGAAACGTCTACACACTCATATGGGCCTCTGTATCATTTATTTTTGTCAGCCGTCAATTTTTTAATTCTCAACAATATTCGGGTATGGTAACAGCCATCATTTAATATTAAACTTGGAGCGGTTCAAATTAAAATCTACTTCAGTTGAAAATCATGTACATGCATGACAGATGTTGTCGTTGCTTCTAAATCATCGAGAAGTCTAAACTCGTATAATTAAATCAGAGTTCATGAGATCTGTACAAGAACCAAAGTTACCAACATCTATGTTGGTGTAACATATTGTATTTGTCATATTTGTCTGGTGGGAGATTTTGGCCGTTGCTAGTTACCACCGATTTAGCATTCCGGCACGATGGCGTGTAGAAACCGATTAGAGGTGTGGGTTGAATCGACACTGCCTTTCCAAGTTAGCCCGCTACCATTTTACACTACGTCTCCATTCACTTACCATCAGGTGAGATCGCAATCAAGGACTACCTTATCATCGAAAAAAAAAACAATGTTTTTACGTTTTGACAGATTGTCTGACAGATTTTCAATATAAAAACTGTCAGAACGTCACTCGCTGGTTAACCGCGTTATGTAGGGATGATGGAATTTGCACCTGGATATAAATTCCCATTTAATTTCAATTCAAAGCGGAATTTCCTGCTGAAATTCCATCCAAATTGCACAAACTACGTCGTTGTAGACAAACAAAAGCTAAACAAGAACGGGCAAAACCAGGCTCAACCTTGACCAATATACCTATTTAAAGAAAAGCTAACTGCATCGAAATTGAGAACGGTTTCTTTAATCTATTCGTTATTTAACATACAAACAAGACTCTCTTGTATAGCCACATATATTTCACATTTGTGTAAATATTTTTTACAAAAGGTGTATAAGTGTCTGCTTAGACGGACACACCACACACTCGGTCATAAATTGCAAAGTATGGTGGTCGGGATATGTCATATGAATGCCGCGAGTGCTCAGTATAGCAGAGAAATATAATATGAATATATATTTTTTTTTTATTCGATGACAAGATAAGGAAAAGTAGGCGGGGCATGCGTGATAATCATTTGCAATTTTGCAATATAGTGCAAAAATTTCAATAAAGAATAAAAAATATGTGAATATGCTATAATAATGTTAGAAATAAATATTTCTAAAACCAGACATGCAAAACTATTATAGTGGTATAGGTATGAATGGAACTACGCTGTTCTCAGTGCCCGGCGACATACTCATGTAGAACGTTTATCTCACGAAGTTACGGGCGCTTTACTTGTGGTTACGTCGTGTACATGCACATTGCGTAAGTGTGCGTGCCTGTCAGGAGTCTAGGTGGGAGAGGTCAAGTGCGAGCAAGCTCTCGCTCACACTTAAACATATACAACGCGCACTCAACTATGAGCCATAAGCCCTCGCGAAATTAAAGAACTTACGGTATAGTTGCAAATGTGGCACGTCTGAAAGGTCCTTCGAAGACTGGTATGCAATTCATTATAAACTTGTGACGTTAATTACCTTGTCACGTAAATAGTTTTATCAGCTTACCGACGAATTGCATAATATGAGTAAAATTAAAAATAGGGACACGAATTTACCTTTAATAGTCATTTTACTATCTTAAGCGCGCCCTAGACAAAGAATTAATTACTGGATGATGCCCGCGACTTCGTTCGCGTGGTTTAAGGTTTAATTTCTGCGGGAACTCTTTGATTTTCCAGCATACAATGTAGCCTATGTTTTAATCCAGGGTATGAACTAGCTCCATTCCATATTTCAGCCAAATCCGTGTAGTAGTTTTTGCGTGAAAGAGTAACAAACACAGATTAGGTAACAAACGTTCACACACACATACAAACTTTCGCTTTTATAATATTATTAGTGTGATGTGATTTGAATCATCATCGTCATTCGGATCTCATCAACGGCTCTGAGCACAGGTCTCCTCTCAAAGAACGCCCAGGAGAATTCTCAAAAAGTTTTTTCACGATATTTTCCTTCACCGTTATAATAGTAATTATAATTTTTCATTCAAATAAACTTTTACAAAGAGCTTTCGAATATATAATACTGGCTGATTCCCGCGACTTCGTCCGCGTGGAAAAGGTTTAGAGTGACTTGCTACTATCCGCGAGAAGTTATGTCCTCTATCTCCGAAAATATTTAATCATGTTTTGGGTGGCTTGAACCGTTTACGCAGCGCACGCAACGGAAGCCCTCAAATATGGATAATTTTCCCCGTTTTTGCAACATTTTTCACGGATGCTTCGCTCCTATTGGTCGCAGCGTGATGTTATACTATAGCCTAAAACCTTTCTCGATAAATGGACTATGCAACACAAAAAGAATTTTTCAATTCAAACGAGTAATTCCTGAGATTATCGCGTTCAAACAAACAAACTCTTCAGCTTTATAATATTAGTATAGATTTGATTGCTTAATTAGATCGAGGCATTA
This sequence comes from Hipparchia sbordonii, assembly GCA_038048805.1. Classification (NCBI taxonomy): domain Eukaryota; kingdom Metazoa; phylum Arthropoda; class Insecta; order Lepidoptera; family Nymphalidae; genus Hipparchia; species Hipparchia sbordonii. The sequence continues at coordinate 6,782,831 of CM076113.1, forward strand.
ACGTATCAACGCTGCACCACAAATACAAATCCTTTCAGGAACCCTTGAAAAACAAAATGGAAACCGAATTCGTCTTACTAGAATAAAAAATACTACAGGCAACGAAAAAAACCTCGCTTTCGATTACGCGTAAAGTGGTTCGTTTACACCTACAATACATTCGCGATGTGAGACGATAAATTCGTCGATTATCGTCGATACTAATGCACAGCTGGACAATATTCCGCCGTTCCGCAATCGAGAATAAACATTAACATATCAATAGTTATCTCGAAGGGCATCGTTGTTTACTTTTGCTGTCAACTTCGTCTACCCAGGCTGTCGCATTCTCCAGCCGTTGTAATATAAAATAATGTTGTAGGTAACTGTAACAGTAAAACTAGGAATGAAAAATTATTAATTTTCAAACAGAAAGTATTACGAGGGTTTTATATTCCAAAATATATTGCATTGACTTTTTTGAGGGTTTGTGGATCTTAGATTATGTATCTCTAGGTAGGTTTCAAACTCTAACGTTAGTAATCAACTCTAGTTTTTGTATCCCCATCGAAATATGAGAGTGAGGGAATAGAAAGTGCACCTGTGTTTGCGCACACACTTGTGCACTATAATATCTCCCACGCAGTTGGCTAATCTCTGTGGAGATTGGCTGCCGGATTCGGTCAGTAGGACATTATTATTATTACTAGGTACATAATATAAAAGAGAAGATAACGCAACAGATTTAATGAAAATTAGTCAATGACTCATTAATAACTTTCATTGATAAGTTCAACGAAATTCCAAAGGATCAGTAAGAAAATAGCCCACATTATCGGCATCCATCCATTTGCTGGTAGCGAGTGCAGCGGCTAACTACACCTGTCAGTCAAATTGCAGCTATCTGGAAGGCTTTATCGTGCATTAACCTGTTGTGTTAAGGCTGACTTGCTTCAACAAATATTGTGAGTTGTGACGTTTCCTTTGATCGATTTGGTAACAGCACGTGCATTTTTGGCGTTTTAACACCTTGACGACACAAGTCAAGGACAGAAAAGTTTGTCTTGCGATTCGTCATAGTTGTTTATCCCGTTTTTGTGTGATAATAACATATATAATATTTTGCTCTGTATTACTTAGTGGGAAAAACGATCAAATGCTTTGTCCTTATAATATGACTTGTCATTTACTGTGAACTACTTGGATACTTCATGTAAAGTTTCCAACATTTAAATCAGATTTATTTCGTTATTAGTCATCATTCAGGTTATTTCGTGTGTTTTCTTCTTGATCATTAATTTTTATTCCTCTACAATTTTTTTTATAAGCCTCAATAGCCCAACGGTTAAAGGTGCGGACTGAAAACTGAAAGGTCGCAGGTTCGAGCCCCGCCCGTTGCACTATTGTCGTACTCACTCCTAGCACAAGCTTTCCGCTTATTTGGAGGGGATAGGAGGATATTAGTCAACTTCAGCTTGGCTAATGTTCTTTTTTTTTTTAAAAAAAAATTGTCTTTAAAACCATCACAAACTACTGACTTTCCATCACTTTCCAAATATTTATTCAATTTATTAATCAATTTCAAGTCGTTGATTCAAATCGTAATTTTTTGTCTTAAATATATTTATTTTTTATATAAACGGACACGAGTAACCGCTCGTGTCAACATTTAACTTTCGATGTTTCTTGATATGTTAATAATAACGTTGACAACGCACGTAAAAAACTATCATTTTGTAAACAACTCTATAATAACGCACAGTTTGGTTGATCTAAAATTGATTAGGAAGTTACTAATGTTTATAATTATTTTGACATATCGTTTAGAAATTTACTTAAGTGAAATTAAAGTAAGACAGATGTCGTCGATTTTTGCACAAACATATAAGAGTAAGCAGACCTAACATAAGAAAAAATTGGCGTTCCAATTACGCCTACATACAAATCTCACGCACACATTGACAGTAAACAGAGCCGGACTTCGAAAAGCGAGGTTCAGCGAGGTTGAAGGGACTGGAGAGTATTTAATATCTGTAATTTGAAATAATATGGAAACTACGGAAAGTTGCCATCAAATTGTAGGTTAAACCCTTATTTTACATATAGGGGAAATGAAGCCCTATCTAAATGAAAACCGTGTCACCTGGTTATTGAACATTTGTATTTATCCAACAATAAAATAATGTAACAAGATAAACTTAAATTGGATGAACAGGCGTTGTGTCGTCCGGCGTGGACGGAAGTCGAGAATATTACTTTTCTAGGCCTCCGGCTCGGTCGGTGGCAAATAGAATAATGCATTACGACGCCTGTTCAAACTTACATTCCAAACAACATTCAAATTGCATTCCAAGTTTGAATGCCTTCGAATATGAAAATAAAAGTGATAGATAGTGGCCAGCTCATAAACCAGCCAGCATCAGTAAGATCTCCGTGGAGACCGTTAAGACTCCACATCACTCCCCCAGGAAGACATGAAAAGTAAGGAAAAAGAAAAACAATGATTAATTACGTAACATTAAAATGAACTCTACGCCCTGAACGCGTCCTAACAACAGGTTTGCCCAGCTCGTCCAATTCTTCCGGACCTAAAACATAGGCTGGTTTCAACCTGTCGATTGAAATTTTTTCCTCTTTGCCTTTTATTTCTATCTTATAATGTTTCCCTTCCCTACTTAGAACCTTGAAAGGGCCAACGTAGGGTTGCTCTAAGGCTTTTTGAAACGGACCTCTACGGATGAAAACATATTCCGACGAAGCTAAATCCTTTGGGATATGAAATATCTTCCTACTATTGTGGTCAGAAGCGGGGGATGGAGATAAATTTGCGAAATGAGACCTGAGTCTGTCCACTAAATATGTTGGGTCCTTAATATAATTTTTAGGGTCGAAAAATTCACCTGGTAGACGTAGCGGCTCCCCGTAGACTAGCTCTGCGCAGGAAGTGCCGAGGTCTTCCTTCCAGGCACTCCTGATCCCTAGAAGTACCAACGGGAGAACCTCAGTCCACCTTGGATTCGCATGGCACATGATCGCTGCCTTGAGCTGCCGGTGAAATCTTTCGACCATCCCGTTTGCTTGAGGATGATACGCGGTTGTCGTCTGGTGTTGAGCACCTACAACCGCAGCTATCTTCTGAAACAAATGCGAGCCAAATTGAGATCCTCGATCTGTTAAAATAACCCGTGCTGAACCGAATCTTGATAGCCAGCCAGAAACGAAAGTTGCCACGCAAGTTTCCGCTGTAATATCTGGCATGGGCAATACCTCTGGCCAACGAGTAAATCTATCCACGATAGTTAAGCAATACCTCATTCCCGAAGAATAAGGTAGTGGGCCTATAATATCCATGTGGATATATGCAAATCTCTCCGATGGGAGAGCAAACTTAGAGAAAGGTGCACTAGTGTGCCGCGTTACTTTCGACAACTGACACCCCTGACAAGCCTGTGTCCATGCACGACAGTCTCTTTTCATAGATGGCCAAACAAAACGTTCCGAAATTAATTTATTAGTCGCACGGACCCCGGGATGAGAGAGATTGTGAAAACTTTCAAAAATACTCTTCCTAAACTGCGGAGTTACATAAGGACGTGGTTTACCTGTTGACACATCGCATGTAATTTTTAACCTGGTGTCTGGAATTGTGACCCGAGCCAACGTCATCGACGTTGAGTCACTCAGCGCCTTTAATTCCTCATCAGCTGCTTGCGACTTCGCAAGCTCAACCAGGATATCTTGGGCAGCGACGGTCTCGACGCGCGAGAATGCATCAGCCACAACGTTCTCAGCTCCCTTAACGTGTTGAATGTCCGTGGTATACTGAGAAATAAAAATTAATTGATTTAATTGAACGGGCGGAAGTTTTTCCCGTCTTTGTGTAAACACGTAAAGCAACGGCTTATGATCTGTATATATTGTTGCCGCTTGTGCTTCAAGAATGTGCTTAAAATGTTGCACACTTTCGTAGATAGCTAATAATTCACGATAGTAGGCAGGCCACGTTGATTGCTTAGAATTAAGTTTCTTACTAAAAAATGCAATAGGCTGCCAACCCTGTCTGACCTCTTGCTGCAGACATGCACCGACATGAGAGCTCGATGCATCTGTAAATAAACCTAGCCGAGCATCAGCGACTGGGTGTGCTAACAGAGTCGCGTTAGCTAAATTTTCTTTACAAATAATAAAACTACGCTCTAAGTCAGGAGTCCAAGTAAATGGCTTTGCACCCTTACCTTGAATCGCTGATAGAGCATCAATTAGAGGAGCTTGATAGCGCGCAATACCAGGGAGAAATTTACGATAAAAATTCACCATACCGAGAAAACGACGTACACCTTGCACCGTTTTAGGCAAAGGAAACTCTTGAAGGTTCCTAATCCTGTCCGTAGGAGGACTAATCCCAGCAGCGCTTATGGTGTATCCCAGGAAACGAACTTCTGTAAGATTAAAATGAGATTTTTTCTCATTAATAACAATCCCGTATTCCTCTAATCTTTTAAAAAGGATACGTAAATGTTCTAAATGTTGTTGTTGATCTTTGGAAAAGACCAAAATATCGTCAACATAAGCGAAACAAAAATCTAAACCGCGGACAACTTCATCGATAAACCTTTGAAATGTTTGCCCTGCGTTCCTAAGTCCAAAGGTCATATAAGGAAACTCAAAAAGACCAAATGGAGTAATGATAGCAGTCTTACAGATATCTTCCTTCGCTACTGGAATTTGATGATACGCTTTAACCAAATCGATTGTGCTAAAAATCGTCGAACCAACCAAATTTTGGTTAAAATCGCCGATATGACGCACTGGATATCTATCTGGAATCGTGCGAGCGTTTAAAGCACGATAATCACCGCACGGACGCCAATCAGACTCCCCCTTCGGGGCTAAATGAAGTGCCGATGACCACGCACTATCTGAAGGCCTTGCGGTGCCACAAGCTAACATGCTATCGAATTCTTTCTTAGCAACAGCTAACTTTGATGGACCTAGGCGGCGCGGACGGCAACAAACCGGCGGACCATCCGTTGTTCGGATGTAATGCACGGTACTATGTTTGATTAAACGAACCGGACCCGGCGGGCGAACGATCGCGGGAAATTCAGACAAAATATTGTATTCTGAAGCTACAGTTTTAATGCTAACCTGCTCGTGATTGGCAACCGATGCAACACACGACAGGCCAGTCGAACCATCAAGAACTCGACCTGACCTACAGTCGGGTAATAAGCAAAAATGCGCGAGAAAATCAGCGCCAATAATTGCAGTTGTCACATCACAAATTATGAAATGCCACCTAAAATCACGCCTTAATCTAAAATCTACCGATAGTAAAATAGTTCCAAATGTTTTGATATCGCTTCCGTTTGCAGCGCGCATCGAATAATCGGCTACCTTCGGACGACTTTCCATCCAAGAAACCGGAAAACATGAAACATCTGAGCCGGTGTCAATCAAAAATCTTTTTTTCGACTTGACATCGGTAATAAATAGACGGCGGCTACGGGCCGACCAATCAGGAACCGCCTCTACTGATTGTCGCTCGCGTTTCCCTGTCCTTTAAATGAACATGGCTTGACGCACTTCACAGCACGCGACGCAAAATTCCTATGATACCAGCATAAATCATCACCATTGCTAGGACTGTTTCTCCTAGGGGATGGTGATGCGAAACGCCTATTCCTAAACCTACCTCTCGATCTATTTCTATGACGCGAAAAATTTTTTTGATTTCTAATTTCGGATACTTCCCTAGTTAATTCATCTAAACGACTCATAACCGAAGCGAAACTCGCTTCGGATGAGCAAGCCGCATTATTAAGCGCCGAAGTGGCTACAATGCCTGGGGAAACTTCTAAAATTTTGTCAGCTAATTCAGCTATTTTATCTAATGTTAATTCACTTTGCGCGGCCAAAATTGCTTGTAAATGTTGTGGTAACCGGCGCATCCACAACTGACGTAAAATGTTTTGATCTGAGAGTACGTGCCCCGCTAAAGAACGCAAATGGCGTAAAAATTGAGACGGTTTACGATCTCCTAGTACCTCATCACTCACTAATTGTCTGACCCGCTGTTCCTCAGAGGTGGATAAACGACGAATAAGCTCACCTTTCAAAAAGGAGTAACGGTTTGTGACCGGCGGCTGAGTAATAATATCCTCCACCTCGCCAATCACACGTGAATCCAATTGAGCAACTACGTAATCGTACTTTGTTTGATCCGTTGTTACCCCTGAAATTGAGAATTGGGCCTCGACCTGGGCAAACCATATGCTTGGCCGATCGGACCAAAAGGGAGGAAGTTTCGCGGACACTTTAAATACCCTCGTGTCTTCCATGGGGGTTTCCGATTGATGCGCCGGAAAACTGGCAATTTTATCCCTTAGTGACTTGTTCTCCTCTAGTAAAGGAATAGCTGAACCAGCCAACTCCTTCAGTTTACTCTTAAGATCTTCATTTTCTTTTGCTAAATCTCTTAATTTCGCCTCCATATTAAATAAAAATTACACAAAAATCGTATTAGTTATATACCTAAAATCACTAAAATAAATCTAAAATTAACACACTGAAAAAGAAAAATATTAAAATTAAATTTTAGTGTCCCAAAATTTCCTTAAAACTTCACTTTCACGAATGACGGGCGACGACGTCGACGTTTGTCAAATTGTTTTTAAATATGATTTTCTAATCGTTCGAATGAGGTTTCGCTGCGTATTTCCACTTCTACGATACGATGACGTTACGTTTCACATTTTCCAATAATAAATAATATTTCTTACGGCCGTCCATCAATTATGCACACAACTTGTCCGGGCAACCCATAAAATTGTACGGGTCGGGGTCACCAATATAGGGGAAATGAAGCCCTATCTAAATGAAAACCGTGTCACCTGGTTATTGAACATTTGTATTTATCCAACAATAAAATAATGTAACAAGATAAACTTAAATTGGATGAACAGGCGTTGTGTCGTCCGGCGTGGACGGAAGTCGAGAATATTACTTTTCTAGGCCTCCGGCTCGGTCGGTGGCAAATAGAATAATGCATTACGACGCCTGTTCAAACTTACATTCCAAACAACATTCAAATTGCATTCCAAGTTTGAATGCCTTCGAATATGAAAATAAAAGTGATAGATAGTGGCCAGCTCATAAACCAGCCAGCATCAGTAAGATCTCCGTGGAGACCGTTAAGACTCCACATACATTCTGTAAACTTAATTCTATAAATTAATTCTTAATTATGAAAATGGATTCTAATGTGCTAAGTTTCGCGGTTTTGTAATCAAACAAGTAATAATGTTACAAAATAATATTTAATAAAATCAAAACAAAACATGATTTACAAAATCTACCCAAAAGATATATCTATTAGATAAATAAAACAAAATCAAAAAGCAACTTTTTCTCTAATATCTTTTAGAAATACAAACATTGACAATACGATAACATCAACAGTAGTTTAATTAACTCTTACATTCTATTCAGCCTGTATCACTCATTTCAATAACCTTATTAGAATAGTATTACACATTTTAAACTTATAAAAATAACAAAATAAACCATATGTCTCAGTCTTTTCAACAACGTAATAAGGAATAGTATTACTCTATACTCTTTATTAATAGTATTACTAGGCTGTAAATTTTGCAAGTCCATCAAAACTTGATCTCCAGCAGCTTTTCTTTCTACTGGACCTTTTACTGATGATGTAGACATATGCTGAAAACAAGAGTAATAAATTATCAGTTGTCTAGTATTAACAATTTAATAGGTAATACAAATAGGTACACAGCTATATATGTATGGGTATAGCTGTCAATATTTACGTTTAAATGGCAAGATGTTTTGGGTTGGTACCTAAATATAAGAACAACTAGAAACTTACTTGTAATGATGAATCAAAAATCATTGGGATTGCATTAGAAGTAAGGACGGTACGAAAACCACTGCAATCCACTAAATGTGCTTCAAAATGTTCAGAACATAGCACACTCGATGTTTTGTGCTGCCAATTTTTTTTATTCGTCTGCATCAACCAGGCATTTTTTATATTTTCATCCTTTGGAAAGCTGAAAAATGATTTAATTTTATAATTTATCCTTACTTTTATAGAAATAGAAATAGAAATATTTTATTTCAAATAAACTTTCACAAGCACTTTTGAATCGTCAATGAATCTACCACTGGTTCGGAATGCCTTTCCCGCCGAGAAGAGCCAGCAAGAAACTCGGCGGTCGCTCTTTTAAAAAAAAAGTAAATATTTTACAATATTTAATGAAACTATGCTATGTATTGCTTCCACGATTAATTTTCCTAAGTCCAATACAATACAAATAAAAATTAATACAATCCAATACATCTTAAAACAGGCAGGCAAAAACAGACTAATTATTTAATCAAAATATACCCACTAAACAAAACTTGCGCCTGAATACGGCCCTGTCAAATTGTACAAGTATATGAAACGACAAACAAGATCCTGATATTAATTAATTGATAAATATTGCAACAGGAATATACTAGAACCAAAATTACTATAACTGTCTACGAGTTTTGCGTATATAATAATTAGGGACTGCTTCTAAAATGCCGAACGATTATTAATAATCACACAGTAAGCATATAACCAAATTACGAGTCAAAACTTACCGATGAAAAGTAATTGCAGGTGTTTTCCTATACGGAGAATTGCCACACAGAGGTGCACAACACTTCACCATTTTATTTCAGAATTTTTGATTCTTTAGACTCGATTTTAAAGCAAATTTAAAAGAATAAACAACTCGCAGGTTATGTTGTTGTTTTTGACAAATTGACATATTGCACCATACTGCTCTTATTTGTAGCTTACGAATTGCCTCAAGCTCAATTATGTCTATGAGTGCGTAAGTGTTGCAACAACAGAAGTAAAAGAGATAGAATCATATATTTTTTGTTGGAGAGAAGCAAGCGAAGATATTATTTATTCGTTTAGATGTAGTTGTGAAAATTATGTTAGGTCTGCTTACTCTTATATGTTTGTGGATTTTTGTATGATTGACAAACATAGATAATAGTCATAGATTAATGTATTATTTTATCTAATTTCATATAAATAAAATATCTTGATCAGTTTAGCTAAATATTGCTGGAAGGAAAACATAAAATTCTTCATAGATATAACAGTTTTATAAAAATATGAAAATTTTTCACGTGTCGATAATACTCGTTGGCCCGGAAATACCTGGCATAATTATGGTACATTACGTAAACGAGTAGGTTGGCTAAAACTAAACTATAAAGTTACTTTTAGAATTTTCTGCGTCAGCTACATCTGTCTAGGTACTCGATACTTAGTATACTATTTTTAATTTGACCATCGTCTAAGTTTGAGCCCTTTTTTCGATTTTACCAGTTTTTCTCTGACTTCCTCCGCCGCTTCCTTACCAAGGAGGTTAGGCAAATGTCCCATCCCTCACTGGCTTTCCAACATTTTCCAACATTTTATAGGAATTGGGTATTTGATTAATTTTTTTTATATATACTTAAAATAAAGCTTTTTTATATCAACAACACAACACAATGTCATTTCTCTTTTTTTAATATCTTAACTAGTCTCGAAAATATAGAGCTTTTAAGTTTCTTATTAGAAAAAGAGAGCGCTATTGCAACATGACGTCACGATTCATTAGCTCCATACACTCTCCAATTGCTTCCTTGCTTTGAACAAGGTTGGTTTGTAATCTAACCTAAACCTATCTTACTTAAACAGGGAGCTTTAGTCTGAGCTTCATCGTAGTACCGAAACGCTAAATCATTTGGCGGGAAGACTTCACAGATAGGTTGAGTAATAGCCATAGCCAAAACCTCCCAAGAAGAGATGTCCTGAGCCAATTAGGAACATTATAAACTACCACTATTTGCCGACACAGAATCGAACTCTCCTCTTACTTGTAAACCCATAGAGATCACCACTGTTTCAAGGAGGTCATTGAACTGATCATAGACCAGTTAAAAAATTTATGTTAATTTGGATCGAGCAAAGAATCGAACCGAGTATACTTCACATGCTAGCCGAGTCCAGTGTCATTAAAAATCGTTTTATAAAGAATGCTTCGCCTTAAGGGGAAAGTCTTGCATGTAATTATGTAAGAGAAAATCGCTTCTGTGGAATATCGCCGCCACCTAGAAGGAAATTTCTATTTCTAAATTGTGCTGCGGGCTCGCCATTAGTTTTAATTTTATGTCATTACTTACGGGTACATAATAATGACTTAATATGTATTTTAAGAATAGGTCCTACTATATGTTTTAACTTTACTATTGTGACTAGCTTTTGCCTGCGATTTTAGCCATCGTTACGTTTATAAAAATCCCATGCTAACGTGGGATTTTTAACAATGTGGTTTTATGGGATAAAAGTGCTCTGTTGCTCCGTTCCTGCATGATTCCAGGACAAACCCACAAAAACACTACGCTGCAAATGTTGGGTTGATTCCATATAAAATTGGGAAGTCTTAGATTCGATAAACAAAACAATCGGTTTGTAATCGGCGAAAACATCGTTTAACAGTTTAAAAAGGGCCAGTACACTTCCTTTTTATTTTAAAGTCAGTTAAAAAAATCTGATTAAAAAAAATTCTTTTTAAAAAACCGACTTCAAATACACTACACAGTATAAAAACTTTTGCTGAAGGGAATCATAAAGCAAAACGTCAACTTTGTATACCTTTGTGTATGTGTATACACTATACACTATATATAAATACATATATTTTTGTTTTTGTTGATTTTTTCAAAAAACGCTGAATTGAAGATACCTACCTCTTAAACACCACTTACCAAACAAATAGAATCATCCAAATTAAATTCACAATTGGCGTTAAAATCGCATAACAAATACAGAAATAAAAAATTAACTCGAATTAACCTCCGTTTTTTTGAAGTCAGCTAAAAAAGTAAATTCAGCTAAGCATTAATAGGGAGATGAAATTAATAACCCACAATAGGTGCTCATGTTCCCAGCCTGTCTGCAGCAGTAATGAGTCATTGACCCACATCCAACCAAATTAAATTGGTACAGATTTAATTTCCACTGAAACTTTACCAAAAATCATAAGCAAACAATTTTATTTCCACGAAGTAGTGCGAAGTAAGTACAATGTTTTTACTTTTTAGGGTTCAGTACCCGAAGGGGCACCAACGGAACCCTATTACTAAGACTCCGCTGTCCGTCCGTCCGTCCGTCCGTCCATCCGTCCGTCCGTCCGTCTCTGTCCGTTGTCTGTCATTTGTTAAAGAAAAAGACGAAATCTGGTTAATCTAGATAAGCATAATTTTGTAATTTTGAAATATTTTTTATTTGAAGTTTCAGACTGAAATTCAGAGACGGAAAGATTTGTTGAAACAAATATTTTATCGAATTGATAAAAGTCGATCTTTAAGATGAACTGATTTTGTTATTTTCTTTTTACATCACTTTTCAATTCCATTTTTCCAATAAAAATATTAAAAAGTTGGCAAGTTTAAACATGAAGAAAATTCAAATATTCCATCACTAACTTCCCCTCACCAACTTTACTTAAATTATACATTTATTTTTATTTATGTATTGAAAAAATAAACTTTACTTAAATTCTATATTACCCACTATCCGTTAGCAAAGTCAGCTAGATGTCTCGATACGGACTACGTAAGTTGTGGTATCCCACAAAATTGACATTTTGGGTTTTTTAAAACAGCATTTTTTTACATACTTTCAAGACGTATAAAGTTGTATCGTTATTAAAACGACAACCTAAACCATTTTATTGACCTTCACAACAATTAACGCGTCACGTAAGCGTTTTGGGGATACAACAACTTACGTAGGAGGCAAGGAGGTATCAATCTGTATTCAGAGTGCTTTTCGTACTCCTCCGAGTGAGGAGCGTGTTTTTCTAATACGGCTAATGGGTACGCATCGCCACGCGACCTATCCCGAGCCTCGGTATAATATCCATTTTCGCGTCACGCTCGTAAATCGTAAGGTAGTAAGATGGCACGGCGCGCTCGGCGCAGTTCACACTGAGATCGCGCGACTCGAGCACCGTGTGACCGCGACCGTACGCGGCGGAAAATTGGCGCGAAAATGCGTAACTGTCACCGCGATTGACAGCTTCGTAATTCCTTTACGTGCACCGTTTGCGAACTCGATCAGCGGACGTGAAGTGTTTTGTTTCAAATATCGCGTGGAAATCGTCTGTGAAAAACCGTAATTTTACTGTAAAAGTGTACTTAACTATTTTTTTTTATAAACTAAACATTTTTTTTTTTTTCAATATAAGGAGTAACTCAGTCGAATAGGTGCTGAAGAATGAAGTCGTACCGTGTAATTGTTTGCGTTGGAATTTAGCTAAATTATCGCTCTTTTAGCGAAATAAAAACGAAGGCGAATAAAGTTAACTAATTAGCGTTCTGTCAAACACGGGCCGTGAAGAAATATGTTATACAGACTTTTCGCGTGTACGTATTACTGTTTTGACACGTCCAGACGCCGGGGCTTGGAAAATTATTTTCCCCTGTCAGCTAACCGTGATATATCTTAATGGAAACGCATAATTTTCGAGACGAAGATAAAAGTGTTGTGAGGACCCAATTTATACATCTCATTAATATTAGCCAAATATTACCACATCACGATAATATGAATTATTTAAATAAAAATGTTTGGACGTTTCAAATGAGAAATTTGTACAGCTTGGCTGATCTGTTGTCATTAATCTTGTGTAGTTTAACTTTATTTAAGAACTACTGCACTAAAAGGAACTAAACTCTTCTTACGACCTTACTAATATCCTTACTAAATGCGAAAGTGTGTTTGTTTGTTGGTTTATTCTTCAATCTCGCGGCAACATAGCAACGGATTGACCTGATTTTTTGCATGGGTATAGTTGACCGGGAGAGTGACATAGGCTACTTTTTATCCCGGAAAATCAATGAGATTCCGCGGAATTTTTAAAAAACTAAATCAACGCGAGCGAAGCCTCGTGCATCAACTAGTTATGAATAAGATATTGTAATCTTAAACTTTGCAAACGCCTGAAAATAATATTTCAGCTCTTCTATGTAGAGAGAGAGAGAGTCTAATAGGGTCAGTCGTAATTCTTAAAAATACGAAAAACTTTGTTTATAAAAATAACGAGTTTGTTATAAATTTCTTCCAGGTAGGTAATATAAAACTTTATTACCTACTTGTAAATCAACATTCTTGCTAACAAGCCTGATAAGAGTTAGTAAATTATTGCGTGCACCAATTTCAAAACTTAACAAACTAACGTGCGTTCAAAAACTAACTGGGCAAAAAAAAAAATATCTTAGTATAAGACAAAAAATACTCTTTCAAACAAAAAAAAAGAATTTACCAAATCGGTCCAGGCGTCTTCGAGTAATAGGGGAACATACATAAAAATAAAATAAAAATAAAAAGATTCCGACGAATTGAGAACCTCCTCCCTTTTTGGAAGTCGGTTAAAAAGTACCTACATTATATTTTTCATAAAAAAATTGCATAATTTTTTTCTCTATGTATAAAATGGCAATTCCATAGGTAAGGCTCTACTAAAGACGGCAACGCATTGGTGGTGCCTCAGGTTCAGGGGCGGCCGTAATCACTTAACATCAGGTGACCCGCCTGCTCGTTTGCTCGTTAAAAATATATTTAAAAAAAATTAACCAGCGTGGTGGACTATGGCCTGCTCATTCGAGAGGAGATCCGCCCCCAATGGATGGATGAATGAATGATGAAAAGGCCACGTTTCGCATAGTTGTAACAAAAGATTGTGAAGTATTTGAACCCTCGTAAAAAGCCCTTTATTAAACGAGGGTACTTGTGATTGTGACCCTGCGAAAAACCCGCAGTCAGCTGTTCGTGAAATTGTTTGCTGAAATTGTCAACTCGTCGAAATTGTTTATCCCCCACTAACCATAATAATTTATTTCTAATCCACAAATTCAAGAGAGCTGCAATGTAGAGCTGAAATCCATTCAGAACGTCGACTTTTAAAAAAGTTGAATTCAATCAAAGGTACCTGCAATGAAAAACTCGACATTTTGGAAATAGTTCCCATATGTGGAGTTTTTAGAAAGTTGAATTTCAATTTTTCAAAATGTCTGCTTTATTTATTACTTTTGCCCGCTTCTGCTTTGGATTAGGTTTTTAAAATCTCTTGGGAACCTTTTATTTTTCTGGTATAAAAAGTAGCCTACGTCACTCTATTATTTATTTATTTATTAGACACACAACAGATACTTGGGAACTCTTGGTCCCTTGCTGCGTGATTAAAGAATAAACTAATAAACCAACAATTAAACACACTTTCACATTTATAATTTCAGTAAAAAAATGAGTATATTAAGGATTTCTTTTGTCATTCATTTATTCTGAACTATATCCAAAATACTATAGATACTATATTTTGTCGACCTCACTGGCGCAGAGGTGAGCGCTGTTGTCTTGTATTTGTGGGTCTCGGGTTCGATTCTCGGCGGTGGCAATTTGGGAATTTATAATTTCTTAACTGTGTCTGATCTACCCCTGATTCTGTAACTCAGTGCCTATCAAAAAATGAAAGCCACTGACATATATTTTTTTATCCATTGAAGGTTTACTATGAAATAGTTAATGACATTTCTCTTCAAACCTTCAATGGATAAAAAATGCTTATCGTCATTGATAGGCACTGAGTTACAGAATCAGAGGGTAGGTCTGGTAAAAGGACATGGCGGTGTAACCCATGCGATTTATTCAAGAAAAGTATTTTGGCTTCGATTTGTACCACGACTCTACATAATTCTTTTGTAACCACGCCATGACACCAACTTCCATTACACGCATACATAAACAAATCCTAATTAGGAATAATTAAACACAATGCTCTTAACAACTCAAAGAAACCGTAGTCCAAGGCCGACAGACCAATGTCACCGTAGGTAAGGTTGCTATCAGTTTATCTACCTAATTTCTCTTATCACCGCAAAACTAGGTTACACGAGGCAGGAACTTAGTTTGCTTTGAAAAGGGCCTTAATTCGTAGCAGAACTATCTCAGGTATCTAAGGATGGTTATAATTTATATCTAACTCGGCGAAACTTGTATCTTGTAGGTACATTCGTGATTTAGAAGTTTTTGGAGCCCCAAAAACTTCTTAGTTTTTAAAGATGTCTAGACTGCGGTAATAGCTTAGAGGTTAATACCTAACTAAATAAAAATCACGTTTTTGAAAATTGTTATTATCCAGATAAGATTATCAGAAGACAAATAACGAAAAGTCAAACAAAATTATCGTTTCCGATTAAAACTAAAAAAATAATATTATCGGAAATAGTTTTTGTCGAGATTTTTATTTCAGTCGATTTTCCGTTTCAATGCGAATTTATATCAAAGACTCAAAAAGCATATTCAGCTTCTCGTATTTATTTAAATGTGAAATTTTTTTAATAATAATAATAAACATTGAATATTGTCATTATACAGTTTTCATGTTACTTTTTCTTTACCAACCGATGGGCATTCACGTCAAGGTTCTCTGTATGTTTCACAACTCTCGGTCTTGTGCCGCCTGTATCCAGTAGCTCGCTGCAACTCGTCTAATGTCTTGGTCCACCTAGTGGCGGGTCTTCGAACACTGCACTTCCCGGTATAGGGTCGCTACTCCAGCACCTTGGAACCCCAATGTACATCAGTTTCATGTGACCCCGCGTGTGATCAAAATCCGCAAAAATCAATAAAGTCCCGTTACATTAAAGTATTTAGCAAATTTCCACACACGGGTAAATAGGAATCTGTTTGAACGTTTTATCTCACCGCGTAGTGGTATGGCCTAAGTAATCATTAAGGCCTCACCACATGCTACTATCGATACGATAGCAATATCTAGCTCATTCTTGTGATTTCAGCATCACAGCTAGGGCTGCCAACTGCCTCCGATTTTCCAATAAGTGTCACTTTGGAAAATATCGATGGGAATCAACAAACGATCTTGTAGGAACTTTCGACTAAATCATTGAATTGAATGTATTCATTTACTGTAATAATAAATAATCGTTTGGTTTTTTAAAACTCCCGCTTCTTTTTCGGTTTGGGTTTAGGAAAATAGGATTAGGAATTTTTCATTGTTACGTAATCGGTTACTTCATTTTCCAGCTAAATATAAACCCAAATCGATTACCTTGGCAGTTATGTGTAATACATCCTAATATCGGGATTTTATGTTCGATTAAACCGATACACGTACGGATCATGAACTTTGATGGAATGCTGTCGTTTCGTTTTCAATAAAACGTACTGACAGGCTACTAGTTACCGATAAGATCGCCTAGTCAAGATTAATATGAGCAAGTAATCATTGATTATTATAGTCAATAGGGTTGTTTCTTTAGCATTTACTTGCGGTTGCGTCGCTTTAGTTCAACATGACTGAAACCAAACGCTGAGGTGTGGAACGCTTTCTCGGCGTTTATATTTCCTGCCGCGTATATCTTGAGTACCTCACCATTTTTTTTTAACGTTGGGAAATGCCTTTACGCATCCCGCCCATCTATGACAACAGGCGGTTGTGTGGGACTCGTTGGCACTATCAAAATACCCACTAAAACCCAACGGGCCCGTCCTCGCTTTATAGGGAAGCGGTTTCAACCGATCATCCCGCCATCCTACGGAGCTCCGGGGGAATGAAGGTGAAGGATATTGGCGCCTTCTTCTCTGGCCTCGCCTTCTGCAGAGCGAGTGAGCGTTCGGGTCCTGCTCTCTGTCTCGCTCCGCTTCTTCTTTTTGTGAGAGCACGCTCTTACAGAAAGCCATCACCTGAGCACCTCACTACTTCAAGGCAAGAATGAAAAGACATCTAGGCAATTGCGATGCACCTTAAGCTGAAATCTATAGACCGCAATCTCACTCTCACTCTGCTCAGACTTGAGACAGATTTAAAACGAGACAGATTTATCTCAGAGCATATTTGCATCTCGTTTAAACTCTAACCTAAGTACGAACTGGATCTGTTCGTTTCAATTTCGATCTGTTTCGTTGTAGATTAAGTTATTTAACCAGTTAATCAATTTTTGTTAACAGTTATAGATAGACTAAATATGTGTCGCATACATATTTAGTATATCCATTACTGTAAACAAAAGTTAAGTCTGAACAAATATGAGTCGAGAAAAATCTGTAGAATTCTAATGAATTCTGATGAATTATATATGTACGCAAAATACTATGTTAAAATTAAAACTATCAAATTCGCTTCTAAGATCTCTACTATCAATTTTGTCTGATAATATATAGCGCCATATCACCAAATCGAAGTTACAACATAGTAAAAGATAGCGCGATAATATAGGGCAATTACAAAATATAATAAATATTGCGGGTATGTGTGCGTGCCCGTGTGTGTATGTGTGTAATGTCGTCCTTAGCACGGCCCTACCAAAACAGTTTGCTTGCCCTGAATTTCTGAAAAGGGACCGAATTTTATCTCTTTATGTCAATTTTGCGGTTGTTGTCTTCAGCATAATGAATGGCGTAAATCTCCGTTTATATTAAACCTGGGACCGGTTTATAGCAATATCAGAACTATATTATACCAAAAATTTAAAAATCTTTTTTTTTGGTTTCTTTATTTATTTAGAGGCTTTTAAAATCTTGTTGGATCGTTTTTTCATATCAATTTATTAGTTTACTAGTTTATGTCCACAGCTTCATTCTCGTGGAGTTAGGCTTTTGAAAATCTCACGGGAAACCTGATCGTTGCTCCGTTGCTGCATGATTGAAGGACAAACCAACAAACAACATTTATAATATTAGTAAGGGTTACAACTTTATTTGTACACTACAAGACAGTGAAATGTACAGAAATATATAAAAAGCTTGCTCGTTTTGAAAAGTTTCAGCTGTACGAAAGATTACCCGTATGAAGAGACAGACATATAGACAGACCAACAATAATTTTAAAAAAGTTTGTTTATGTTATCGTAAATTTTACTTATTTATGTCAATAAATGTAATTTGTGAACAAATAAAAAAAAATCTCGTAAATCGGTCGGTTGAAGAATTAGTGGGCATACATAGGAAAAAAAAGGATACCGGCCGATATGATAACCTCCTTCTTCTTGGAAATCGGTTAGAAATAGTTACAAACAAATTTTTTTAAAAATTTAGGTATGTCTCAAATACCCATGTATCTTTTCAAATACAGGCAGCGGAAGTACACCTGTACATTTAAAACAGACTAAACACAATATTTACTCTAATACCCCTTGGTCAATAAAAAGTTCAGTGAACCAGTGCTATTTTTTTCACAAAAACGTGCATACAGTACATAGAGTTAGGAAAATTTTCGCTCACGTGCGTATACTCCAAACTAAACAAACAAGATACGAATTCCACGCGAGGTGTTAACTCATTAATGAAGAATCCGTACAGTTTCCTTATCTGCGTACACAAATCAAACAAATCAATTAACAAGCAAAAAGTTTTAAATTTTTAAACCCGACTATGTCAAATTGGATGTAACATCCATCATATTATTGATTTCATTCGCAGCCGAAAGAATCGACTGACACCTTATTCATCAAAATCGGCTCAGTTGTGTAGGCACTACGGTGGTACATTTGTAAATAGTTACATAGACTGCTAAAATCATAACCCTTCATTTTTGCTGTGCCGTAGTTAGTCGGGTAAAAAGGAAATATGGTTGGCCGAAACCCGTTAGAGAGATGAAATAGAAGTACATATAGAAGAGAGAACTATGGACTATGGTCCCTCTCAGCCCAAAACAAAATAATAAAGGTGATAATTCCACCACGCTGGCCCAATGCATTTGCATTGGCAGACTTCAAACTCCTTTGTGCTGAGATCTATGAAGCGTGCTCTGACTCAGCTCAGACTCAAGATAGAGGTTAAAACGAGACACAGAAATGTTCTGACATAAATCTGTCTCGTTTTAACTCTGTCTTGAGTCTAAGCTGAGTGAGAGTACGGTCTATAGATTTCAGCCTCAGGCGTGCAAGTTTCCTTCACCGTTGAAACATGTGATATTTAATTTCTTAAACGCATTTTACACAGAATTTTCTGTGAATTTTGAATTTTCAAAGGTGTGGCGTGTCTGGTGTATCACTGCTTTTTAATAATAACTATCATAATATGATGCAACTTTATGGCGACAAAGATATAATAATAATATTATGATAAGTTACCGATCTTTATCACATGTTATGGCATCGCCGTTTAATTAGTTAAATGCATTTCATACAACTAATGTGTGAAATCATCGATAGAAGTAAAATATTTAATATTATATGTTCGTATCTCATAAGCTATATTTTATTATAACTATCCAACTATAATTTAACTAAAATAAATTGATCCGATGCGTATCAAATTTGAGCGGTTAAAATAACCATAAATTAAGCTATTATAATGTTTTACAGGCGCTTACAGATTGTCATTTCAACACCAGCAAACCAATCATAAATCTTGCGGCAAATTGCCTATTGACAGCCAAATATTTTGGGAGCGCAACCATTTATTTTATTTTCATATAAATCTGGGCGTAATTGGTCAAACACCGCTCCCATCGAGCTCTCGTGGAACTGCTATCATCAAACACCATACACGATCTCCGAAACCGTAATTAAGTTGTTTAAACTGGTTTGATATTCTATAACAAAAAAGGTAAACTACCTAATATAGATTTTTTCTGATTGCGATCTCACCTGATGGTAAGTGACGATTCAGTATAAGATGCTAGCGGGCTAACTTGGAAGAGGTATGGCAGTTTACATGCAACTCATATCCCTAATCGATTTCTACACGCCATCGTGCATGAACGCTACATCGCTAGGCAGCACGTCTTTGACGGTAGGTTGGTAACTAGCCACGACTAAAGCCTCCCACCAGACTAGATAAGAGACAATTCAAAAATTATAAATTACCAAATTGTACCCGCCGGGAATCGAACCCGAGACCTCTCAGTTATAAGACCACAGCGCTCACCACTGTGCCAGGGCAGTCGTAGATAAGTTACAAAAAAGATTATGATGGCAGTTGTAAAAACACTTTTATGAAGTTGTAATGTGAAAAAAATAATGTAGCATGAGTGTTAACAAACCTTTAATCTGTTTATTTCAATAGTAACATTGTTTGCAAAAGATAAAATTGAAAATATAAAACTTTAAACAACACAAAAAGACACCAAGGAACTTACATTCGTTTTAACATAAACCGTCCTATAAAAGCTTACAAAAATAGCATCTGCAGTTAAGTGGAACGTAAAATAGAACCACAAAAATGATTTCGTAATAATTTTATAGGCTAAAAAGATGTTTAACAAAATACCACATCAAGACTAAGACTATAATATAAATCCTAACACAATATCACAGAGCTTACGGTTTGCTTATTTATTGATTTAAAAAAAAGTATACAAAAGAGATTGGTTTCGAAATCTGCGAGGAAAGTTTACAATTTGTTACAAATTGGATTTCCGCCAACAGCCGTCCATTCAACCTCGTCATTCATACGCTAGAATGATAACATTCTTACAATACAAAATATATTCGTATATTCATTGATGTTGTGTGTAGGCTGTGTGTAGGTACTAATTTAAACATATTACTATAAAAAAAATGTCATTATAAGTGACTAATTTACTATACAAGTACAACAGCAGAGATTAGTTAAAGTTTAGATTGCTAACATCATACATTAGAAGCTCGAGTAAATCTAGTTATTATGTCTTTCAGAATTCACGTCTTCTAACGGATTTAAAACCAACACTTACATATTGGATAGAGGCAGGCGTTACTTTGCAGAAGTTCATCATCAGCAAAATAATTCTTACCTTTTCTAACAACACTTAACACGAAGGCTGAAATCTATAGACTACATTCTCACTCAGTTATGCCATAGTATATTCGTGTCTCGTTTTAACTCTATCTTAAGTCCGAGTGAAGACGAAGCACGGTTTACCTCAGCTACGGCAAAACCGAAAGGAAGAGTTATTTGAGCACTCTATGTATGTATGTATATATGACTATTTACGAATGTTCCATCGTAGCGAATAAACTTCTGAGCCGATTTTGATGAATGAGGTGTCAATCGATTTATTAAGATAATCCGGGTGACATAGATTACCTTTTATACAAACAAATTGAATATATCTGATGCTATATCCAAATTCCCGTAGTCGGGTTACAGTTATTAAACTTTTATCTATGTCATAAAATGGTATAAAATTTTGATCAAAACACTAAAATACGATATTTGGTCAATTTTAACCCTAAAATACGACTTAATATAGTACTAACGCCATCTAGAGATATTTTTTTGCATAACTTGATTTATATAAAGAACAATCTATTTTTTCTTACTAATCTCTGACAAAATGTAGTTTCATGAGTGCACACACATACTCAGAACGCTTACCACAAATTAGTTCAGCTACTAATTAATTTGATATGACTGAGTCAACGCATCACTTAGTGTTATTTCGACTATTGAAATTTTTGGTAGGATTTGAACAATTGCGTTAACAAGTATTATCTCTTCCGGTTTTAACAGTTACATCTTCGTTTACATAATTTCATACCTATCTTTATTTAACACTAGCTGATTTCGTATTTTTACAAAACCGACTTCAAACGCCACTAAAAAGCATATCAATGTGCCTATAAAATTTGAACAGTTCCCTCGATTTTTTCAGGATCCCATCATCAGATCCTGACCTGATATCTATAAGACCATCTAGAAAGTATACCCTCTCAAACAAAAAAAGAATTTTCTAAATCAGTCCAGGCGTCTTCAAGTAACCGGGAAACAAACATAAAAAAAAAGATAGTAGACTTTCTTGAAGTCGGTTAAAAATAGAATACCTAATGTAATAAGCAAGCATGGGCTGTGTATTATATTATCTACTTGTTTATCAGAAACCTATGACGCAGATTACTCGTCCCTAAACCAATACAGTTCGAAATACATTGCAAATGATATAAAAAGCTATTTATATGTTACATAAATATAAAATTGTTTGCTTTATCCGCGATTTGTCCTTGGTTAGGTTTCTCTGGTTAACCGACATACAGACTTTTATGTTTTAAATTATATTTATCGGTTTAGAAATAACGCAACAAAAATATTAGAGTTGATTTCTTGCTAGTAAAACGCTTGTTTGATTGATCTCTAATACACTTAAATACTCGGTTACCTACCGAGCCATGAATTACTTCAGCCCTGGTAGCATGGGCGGGAGAAATTTTATCCCCGGGAAAAGGATAAAACTTTTATCCCCTCGCTTAGCTTTATCCACCCGTCGAGCATGGGCACAGCGGTTTCCACCGCTATAAGTATATCCACTGAGTATTATTTCCATAATACTCAGTGGATATACTTATAGAAATATACATCGCCTTCTCCTCTGTCGCCATGCTTTAGCATAGGGAAAAGATAATTTTATCCCCTGTCAGTGGATAAAATCGGGGGATAAAACTTTTATCTCCTGCCCATGCTACCGCAGTGCTGGTCTAATGTATCGTATACGTTTTTTTTTCATAATCCTATCAATATTACAAATGCGAAAGTTTCGATGTATAAATGGATGGATGTTTCTTACTCAATCACGTCGCAACGCCAGCACCGATTTGGCTGAAACGCATAGAGATAGATTATAGTCTGGAATAATACATACGCTACTTTTTAACTCCGAAAATAAGAGAGTTCCCGCGGGAATTAAAAAACCTTAAACCACGCGATCGAAGTCGCAGGCATCAACTAGTTGTTCAATAAAATCGGGGAACATAAATTTTAAAAAAAGATTCCAACGAATTGAGAACCTCCTTGTTTTTTGGTAGTTGGTTAAAAATCAATTTCGTCCGCAAGTTTTTTCATGCACAAAAAATACTTTTCACTCTATTTCAGCTCACATTTCCAACTCAACTCATTTCCGTTGTGAAAATGTTAACAGCTCGCAGTAGTGTACGGAAAGACACGTTATTTTTAATTAAGTAAAATATAGGTCGCTCCCTTCTTCCAGTCGTCAATAGTAGAGTTGCGACTTTTTATGTATTTTTATTCATTTTTTGTTGCGGCTTAATTTTTTTAATTATGGCGCGAATTTTGAATACTCTTTTCATTTACTTAATTAGAGATAGTGAAATAAAAAGTTATCGTCATCATCTCATCTCATAATCAAAATCGCAAAAAGTCAAGTTGACAAATCCACACTAGAACGACTTTCATAATAAAAATAAAATATAATTGATTTTTTCGTTTCGCTTATCGTACTTAATTGATTAAGTAATTAAATTTTAATTTTCTTAGTCTATATATTTAGTCAAATATTTTATTCCTTGGTTACAAATGTTCATGTGTAAAATACAAATGTTTATCTTTTAATATATAACTTTGGTATCCCAAATATGCGTCCATATCTCAATTACGACCACTATCTCGCCATTTGTTTGCACTGCCTCGATGTTTTATTAACGATGCTTATCTGCATACGAAAGAGCAGCGAACATAGGAAATTACAAAAGGACATCGTTTATGCTACCAAGGTTCTCGCAGCCGACGTGGTTTTCAATTTTAAGTCTAACATTTTGTACGATTTACAGTTTTTTTATACAAATATATTTATACGTGTATGTACTTGGTACCTAAGCTTTCTTTAGGCACCTATCTCTTTTTAACTGACGAAAAAAGGGAGCTTCTCAATTTGCCGCGTATATATTTTTTTATGTGCACACAAAGTTAATAACAATTAATGAATTAATCTAAATAAATTAATGATATATGTTAACATGTACATGTTAACATATATATGTTATATTAACATGTTGCAAAGTTAATTGGCTGGCGTCATAAAACTTATACTACGTACCTAGATAGAGTAATAGGTCTAATTATAATAGAAATAAGATTTTTTTTAATCGCGTTGTTAATGACCCGTTGTTTTTAATGATTTCGGTTTTATAGTTTATGCATCTAAAAATACACTCATATGATAAAAAAAACGTCTATGCTTTTTAATTAATAAAAAACTAAAATATAAAGCTAATTAAAATTAAAAAGGTTAAACAACGGGAAATACTTAATCTAGATCCAATAAGAGTGATGTTATAAACGGTAAAATTACTAATTTCGCAGATGATTGACATAGATTATCTACATTAAAAAGAGATAAACAGTGTTAATAGAAATCGAACAGTTCTTTACCGACAAATCAAAGTTTGTCCAGTGAAAGAAGTGTAAAAATTGTTGTGGAGGCTGCGAACATGGCTAATATCCCAGTGATATTTGTCATTTTCATCGTAACGGTAAGTAAATGTATGTTAGCATAAGATGACCTGTCAATTTAGTTAATTAAGGAATTGTGTCACAATATATCGCGCATTACCAGGTACATATAGGTAGTACATATAGGTACTACCAAACTTTTAAATAGTATTATCGTCTATTCAATTATGTGAATTAAACTTGGAGTAATACGCCAAGGAATATATAGTAGCATTCTAAAGTGTCATATTATAATGAGAAATAACCTTAATCTAATTATTTTAAGGTTGACATGACAAAACAATTTTGAAATAATACTGTTTTAAGCATTAGTAGTAATAAGTCCTGGAAGTGCCTTAATATGGAGCAGAAGAATCTTTCTATTTACTAACTAGCAAGTGATGTTTGGCTATATATCTGCAATTGTATTAGGTGCAATGTCACGTCTAGTAAATACGTTAATAGCTAAATAGTTTGCGTGGGCGTATTGTATACAGTAATATATCGCCAGTAAATCCCTGTAAAGTATCTTTTAACCTTGTTCCATTTTACTTTGATCTTCAGCGTCAAATAGAAACATTTAACAATCATTGGTTATGTGTAAATCACTGCAAATTGCAATGTTGTCTAGACGGTCAATTTTAAATCATTGCAGACACCTAGTGTTGATTAGAAAATTTGTGAACGACACGACGATTGGTTATTTTGTCAATTTGGGTCAACCGCCTCATTCTATTGAATATTTGAGACCTTCTTTTACATTAAGCGTGATTAAAATAAACTATCCTTTATGTATTTTTTATCAAGCTGTTTGTTTAAACTAACTTCGATACGACCGCACTATTGGGTTTTTATTGATTGCAATTCGTTAATGTGATATTAATGTTGTTCTCCTAACGAGTTGATAGCCTTTCAGCTACAGCGATGCGAAAACTGACTCTCGAACTCGACGTATTCAATGCTTTTTAGGTCAATTAAAAGTCTCTACGTATGAGTTCTTTCTATAGTCAGTATCTATACCTGTATATATGTATTTGTATTTTCGTATGTAAGTCTTTCATTTATTTTATTATTTATGCATTTGTTTAAAAGTGTATTAACACCACCAAACTCTTATCTGTAGCTTGACCTTTTACACCATTGTGTGCCTTGAAGAAATCGCTAGGAAACGATTAAGTAGCCTAATTGCATACATTCTTATGTCTTAATTCATGTTGTTCTTTTTTTGTGTGATGTGCAATAAAAGTATTAATGAAGCAGTGATCGGAAAAGGGGAGCTAACTTTGATATTTATAATCGAAGGGAGCTAATTTATCCAAAATTGGTACCGCCACATTATCTACCCCTTTGCCGTATCATCAGGTAAGTTTGGCAGTCAAAAGTCAATCAATATAACAAAAGCGTGATAAAAAAACTTGTTTGCTTGGATATTGGATATTGGATGGAAAAAAGGAACTAACTTTGAAATTTATAATCTAATTTGTCCTTTATACCACCATATTATTTACCCCTTTGCCGTATCATCAGGTAAGTTTGGCAGTCAAAAGCAAATCAATATAACAAAAGTGCTATAAAAAAGACATGTTTGCTTACTAGGCGTACATTAACAGAATTTTATGTTCTTTTTATTGCTATTAAAAGAAATATATTATCTGTGGTTACGATACAATAGATTGAAAACTTTGTACCAATACAGATTAGTGGAGAATTTTGAAATTCTTGAGCAGGAATCTAAAACACATATAGCCATAGGTACACATGTTGCCCCATTTGCCGGTCGTAAAGTTTGGCATTGAAATTGTTAGCTCACTTTAGTACCAGGAAATCAACAGAATCGTCAAATGCCGCTTTGCTTATTAAGCGTTTAGCCCATCGATGTACTACATGTATATCTATTTCGATGGTTTAGCCAGTATTGTTTTATGAAATAGAAATAGAAATAGAAATATTTTTTTATTCAAATAAACTTTTACAAGCGCTTTTGAATCGTCAATGAATTTACCACTGGTTCGGAATGCCTTTCCTGCCGAGAAGAGCCAGCAATAAACACGGCGGTTGCTCTTTTCAAAAAAAAAAAAAAAATACAATAGGTAATGAAACTATGCTAAATACAAATAAATACAATCCAATGCATGTTAAGACGAGTAGACAGAAAGCAGACCCATGCCCGTTAGTGGCATATGCCCCATCGATGTTGATGGTTTAGCCAGTATTGTTTTATGAGGCATATGTCCCTTGAAGCCCTTTGCTAAGATCTCACCTGATGGTAAAAAACGACGCAGTCTATCGACGATGCAGGAGCTATCCTGAAAGGACAGTTTTTATTATAGGCAAAACCCTTATCGGTTTTCCTTTTTGCTCGGGAGGTCGTCAGAAAGTTTTATTTAAAAAAAAATTAATGTCTTTACGAGCCTAAGCCTGCCCTTTTGAACCCGCCAAAAATGTGACAGTCAGCTACAGAAGGAATATATGAAGGTGATGATAGCGACAGGCGAGACGCGAGATATATTTTTTTATATGAATAGCGGGAAAACGAGCTGGCGGGTCACCTGGAGTAAAGTGATTACCGCCAGTTACACACCCATGAACACTTGTAGTACCAGAGGCACCACCAATGCGTTGCCGGCTTTATCTGTAATTCAAACTAAGAATTTTTCAGGGATAATTTATTATATACCGTTCTGTTCCTGTTCGATTTTGTCGATGATTTGCCGATGATTTTGACGATCGAGATAAGAAAGTGCAGCTAATTGATTGATTGAAAAGATCAGCAACCCATCAACGGGTAACTACTGTCAGAGAGGGATTTAGGCCACTGTCCACCTTGCTGACCCAATGCGAATATCTTAGGTGTGCAGGTTTCCTCAAATTTATTTCCCTCGCCTTTGAAGCATGTGATATTTAATTGCAGCAAAATCAATCATATACCTAGCACTTATTTCTTATCAAATAATATAAAAATTTGGAATAGGTCCGCTTGTGAATGTGACAGTTAGGTTATACCTTTCGGTAGTAATGCTATGTTAATGGGTTATACTTATCGTAAAACTGAAGGCGATCTGCTCCAAACAATATTAACCTGATGAACATAAAGATAAGCGCTTACCTAATATAACCGGATAAGCGAGTTGTAGTAGGTATATAAGTTTATTTATGATGAAGATTCTGCAAATGTATAACGAATATTTCACGCAATCTATTTCAATGCTATCCAATCCCGACTTTAACTGATTTAACTGATGAAAGGTATGTCACGAATCACGATGCAGTCTCAGATAGCAGTGGCCTAACTTGGAACTGTATTGGAAGGTATATTAATAACAAACCTTAGATATACAAATATATAGGATCGTTCGCAATTATAGATGTAATTAACCACTTATAAAAAAATTATTTGTAATTTTATCCCTATCAGAAATACAATTTAGTTAACAGTCAATGACTCAGCTCAGAATGTTGGTAAATTAAATTAAAAAAAAAACCTTGTAACATATATTTATTCTATGCTGGTATATTAGGAATGTTGGCGCCAACTCAGTGGCGAGATTTGTTTGCTCGTGGCGCTTATGAACGTATATCTACACGTATGCGCAAATTTTCAATTGATTACTCACGAATTTTCATTTGCTCAACTAGTGTTAATTGCAAAAGCTGATGTGTTCATGTTATTATAGAGACGTACTGAACAGTTATTTTTAACTCCTATTCATGTTTAGTGGGTGATAGAGATAGCTTCGATATAGCTCATCAGTTAACAAAGCTGAGGTATTTAAAGGCTGATGGGAAAATGTATAGTTTCGTTTGAAATCTAGTCTAGGTAGTATATTTAGCAAGTTCCTTGAAAATTGTAGACTACGTATTTTTCATTAACTTAATTCAAATTCAAATTTTACGTTGGAGGCATGTAGTGCAACCACTTGGTTGCAACTTGCACTACATAGTCTTGATAAGTCAAAATTCCATCGGTTCGGGAAGTAGATTCTGCTGAGAAATGCCAACAAGAAACCAGCCGTTGTTGATATGTAGCCATGTAACTATTTCAGCTAGTAGAGCAGGAATGTATGCTACTTCAATTTACAAGTTATTAGACTATCTTGTGGCCAACAAAGTTAGTATCCTCATGGATACCATACCTGCATCGTCATTTACCATCAGGTCAGATCGCAATCAAGGACTATCTTGTCATCGCATAAAAAAAAATAGTGATGGTAGTAACAGGGACATAATCTAGGGACATTGAGGGACATAATCTAGAACAGATTGTAGTTACTGGCAAAGTGGACGGAAAGAAACCTCGGGGACGTAGCCCGATGCGTTGGTCAGACCAAATCCGCACCACTCTCGACAGTAAGGTCTGCGAAGCCTTGCATGTCACAAAAAACGCGAAATCATTTACAAAAGAGTCCTTGGTGGAAGGAGTCACGACCCTCAGTAATGGAGAACACGTAGCAGAGAGAGAGAGAGTAGTAAGTAACATAATTAATAGTAGATAAAGAAAAACTTCGCTAAGAAATAATCTGATAAATAAGTTACGTAACAGTTCAATAATAGGAACAATTAAAGTAAGCTCGACCATGCACCTATTACATAATAATTATTCGCATCTAGTAATAGTTTACATATTTACACAATTCCAATGAGTAATATCGTGTTGCATGACAAACACAATGCGACCCAGTTGCCGGCAATGCATACAGTTTACTTAGCCGTCTTGACGCCTTTGGGTACTTTTGTCTCATTTACCGACCGTTTCTAATTAGTATTGGCATGTAATTAAACGAGCTTCTATTTAT
This sequence comes from Hipparchia sbordonii, assembly GCA_038048805.1. NCBI lineage: Eukaryota > Metazoa > Arthropoda > Insecta > Lepidoptera > Nymphalidae > Hipparchia > Hipparchia sbordonii. The sequence continues at coordinate 6,811,892 of CM076113.1, forward strand.
TACCATTATTGGCTTCTAAATTACTAAGTCAGCTTCAACTAGTGAGCCTCTAAAAAATATAATTTTAGCATCTATATTTATAACTTAGCTTCAAACCGTGAACTCCTAAAATACTTAAATATTAGCATCAAATAATACACCAAATCTTCAACCACATTTTTAATTTTTTTTTTGTGAGAAAAATGAAATAAAAAAATGTTTCTAACTAAATAAAAAAACGTTTTTTTTTTGATAAAATGAAATTAAAAAAATGATTGTTTTTAAATTTAACTCAAGATAAATACCTACACATAACATTATAACGTTTTTGAAAAAAAAAATCAAATTTTTTTTCAACTTTTTTTTTAGTTTTAGGTAGGTTTACGATCCCAACAGAACCTAAGTGCCCGGCCTTCGGCCGGGCACCTGAATATTCATGTATAACCCTAACCTAACCTAACTTTAGTTTAAAGAAAAAATTATACAAAAATAATTGCAATATTAACACACTAACAACAGAACAACAAAAAAAAACAAATGCATGTTTTGAATGGCGCTCTCTAATTGGTGCAAATAGCCATAACCAACGAGATCGTGCAAATTGCCAGTCACATCCGTCTCACTCGCACCAACGAAATCGTGCAAATGGCCAGTCGTATCCATCTCACTCGCACCAAATCGTGCAGTGGCAGTGGACAATAATAAAAATAGTGGCTCTTTATTTGATGCTTTCTTTGGAATATTTTGTGGCCATTGTGAAGAAGCCGAGTTAGTATATTAGAAGCTTCATCATTTTCCCGTTGCTGAGTTATTAAATTAGAAGCTAGGTTTTGATGCCAAAAAATAAATTTTGTTGGTCGACTTATTATATTCCATTAGTATTTATTTGGTACATTACTCGAACATAGCAGTTTTTTTTTTGTAGGAGCGGATTGGTCTAATTTGGTTCTAAGACGCGTTCGAGAGACGAAACGAGTATCTTGAAGTGAAACACATCGTAAGAAAACCTCAAAGCTTTGTGAAGTGTACGAATTTGCATTTGGTCAGCATGGTGAACTACATCGTAAACGGGTGCCACCAACGGAAATGCGTCTGCTTTGTGTCTACCCATCTTAACATGTGTTAGGTTGTGGTGGGTGTGCATTTTTGAAACTTCTTTGTGGAAACACTGTGTGCATAGCATAGTTTTGTTAACCATTGTAAAAAATTTTTTTTGAAAAGAGCAACTGCTGAGTTTCTTGCCGGCTGGTAGATTTATGACGTGTCATAAGAGCTACAAGTTGGCCTACATGAAATAAATAAATTTTGATTTTGATTTTTATTTTTATAAACTTTAAATTAAATAATATTATTTTAATTTTTAATTTTTTTTGTAACTGTTACTTTGAATAAAATGTTTAACTTTGACTTTTCACTTTGACTTAAACCTTATTGAGAGAATATCTGCAGGTGAGCCATTGATGAGTTGCTGATCGTTAGCGAAATAATCAGTAGGTAGATATACGAAACAGAACGGGTTATAATTTATCCCTAAAAAAACTGCGGCAAATCTTCAAATCTCTCAAAGCGGCAGAGCGGCAACGACCACCTTTTTGGCCAGTTGGCACCTTTATATATACCAATAATATAAATTAGTCTTTCACGTCAGCAAATCGTTGTTGTCATCGATTCCCAAAACAAATACGTAAAGCCATCAGACGTGAAGTCTTCCAGAAATGTCCAATGTAATTACACGGACAAGAACCGGCCGGCTCCAGTGCTTCTCGCGAACAATTTGACGTTTCTCCTCGACCTAAAATGATCTGCATTTATAATCCGAGTCTAGAGAGTGAACTAGAATAAAAAACAATTTTTCATCATACCTATTCGAAAAATGAATATTGGCTGTAGAGGACAGCGGAAGCAAATTTTCAGGCCCATGGGAATTTTCATTTCTCTCTTCTGATTGGTTCGTAATTTAAGCTGTGTGTTGACAGATCAGTCAGTCATATATTCAGATTTCTGTGCTATTCAGCTTGTTTTTTTTTTTAGTAAAAATATAAGTGTTTGAAAAAAGTAAATCTGATATAATCAAGGCACCTAATTTCGGCGTAGAAGCTAGGCCACACCTTACTTCCCTGAACAATTTGAACTACCCGTGAATATTTCAAAAGTGCATACGGCGACAGTCCAACGATCTCTGTACTCGAGTTGGTGCGGAATTACATCCGAGCCTGGGGAGTCAACGAAGGTAATAAATTTATAATTCAACCGGAGCAAGCCTCATCGTGTATGATAATGGAAAGTCAACGACTGGTCTAGTTAGACTAATAATTGAAACCGCGTCGTATTTATATTAGCTCCTCCATTGTTATAATTATAATTATACGCTTCCGTCGCGCCGGGTTTCAGTTTGCTTTGATTTTATAAATCCTTTACAAAGTGCAGCAATTTATCGTCGTGAAAATTGTAAAGATTTATTTTAAGTTTCGTAAAGGCTTGAATACATATAACGCGCAGCGGTCGAATGTGCAACATTGCTTGAATGAATATTGAATACAAGCTTAATACTTCCGAGTACAAAGAACTGTGTTTTATTCGATGACAAGTTTCACGAATGTCGAATGACGAAGCAGTGATAATGTTGAACTTGAACTTGGTTGGCAGTTTAATTAAAACCATACATACCACTCAGCAGTTTTTACGCGGTATCGTACTTGCGCTAAAACGCTTGGTGGTACATCTTTTCCAGGCTACTCTAACTCTAACTAGGCAGTAACTAGTCACGACCGACGCTTCCCATTTGAAACAAATATGTATCAAGGCTTTTAAAAGACAGATCGCGACGCGCGATTGCCACATTGCCCGGCCTTTTCCCTGTAAAAATCTTACTCGTGTACGCGCGCATTCTATATGAGCCGTAAAACTGTGGTAGGTAATTGTGTCTGCTAAAGCCTTTACCTTAGATTCCCTAGAGTTTAAAATACACAATAGAAATTCGCGGTGAACTTAAATCAAGTTCTCTTGGTTTATATTTCCTAAATTTTAAATGAATTAACTCACTTAGAATTTAGAAGCTGCGCCTAGCCTGCTGAAGACTGACTATAGAATGAACTCCCGGGAAAATTTTACAGGTATAGATTACTAGTTTACACAATAAAATAAATATGTATATTGTATATGAGCTTTATCTAGCGGTTTATACAGAGACGAAAGCCAAGGCACTGGACTCTAGTGGGTAAAACTTCAGCATAGTTTACGAAAGATTCAAGATACGAATCACGGGCGCGTAACACTACATTTCAGAGTACGCTATTACATATCATGTGCCTTATGCAATTCTGAGAGTTCTCCAGAATGTTCTGGGCCCCAAGTCTGCTATTTTACATGTCATTGTCATTGAGCCGCAATACAATTACAATTCAATTATCATTGGTCCAAAATTTCGTAGTCTACTAAATTCACAATGGTCGTTTGATTTCTTATAATTGGATTGTAATTCAATGATACCTCGGTATTGCCATTAGCTTAAAAAGCGTTTGCCGAAATGAGTTTAAAAAAAACTACATATTAAAAACGTTTATTTAAGCTAGATTCAAAGCTAGATGTGTCAGTGGCAAACCATCGGAAAACAATTGTGACGCCATTGAATTAGTAGACTACCAAAATTGCTAAAAGTAGCAATTGGGATGTCATTGATAGACAATTGAACTACAATTGCAATAGCAGACTTGGGCCCCAGGTGTGTGAAGTCTTATGCTGAGATCTATAGAGCATGCTCTGACTCAGCTCAGACTCAACATAAAGGATAAAACGAGACACAAATATGCTCTGACATAAATCTGTCCCGTTTTAACTCTGTCTTGACTCTGAGCTGAGTGAGAGCGATGTCTATAGATTTCAGCCTGAGAATCCAGACTTTGCCAGCTGATTTCAGACTCAGATTAAGCTAGTTTTAGTTTCTGACATTGCCTTTTAAAATTAGCCTAAATAAGAGACAATAGCTTTCGCTGAAAAATATTAAATGTATTTTCCATATTCGGGACAGCAGCGATGACTGTAGTGTCAACATTATGGCTATTTTTGGTTTGATCCTACACATTGTCTCCTTAACGTATGCATTAAATTGCATACCCTAAATGTTTCGGCCTTGCCCGTGCTCGACGTGTGCCATAAACGATAAACAATTGAAAGTAATAAAGTCACGTACGTAGGCACATCTACCCGTTTCACAGTATGCCAGTCACTGGATCCAGTAAGCCTTGCACTGGACTGATTCGAATGGCTCCGCGGCGTTAACATTATTCCAATCATAAGCGTTCCAGTGGAGATGCGGTCTAATTGTAACATTTCGTAGCATTCGATTGTGCTGATTAAAATTAAAAGCAGTGTTGAATCAATTCGCTAAATATAAGAACAGTTGCTAAATAGCGACTTTATTTTTTCTACGCGCCGCGTGAGCAATCGGTTACTTCTTACAACAATAACCATTACTTAGGTACACAATATACATCCGGAAGGATCTGGGAGTCATCACAATATTATTCCGTGAAATTCAAAAGTTTGATTAAAAAGGGGGTTAAGATCCACAGTAATCAAGATTACGACTTTTAGAAGTGATCTAAAAGCGATCAAGTGACATAAATAGTGTATATTATAGGAACTTTCTGAATTGGGTCTTGTGCTGCTCGCGCCAAGAAAGCTTCCAGCGATTCGATTGAATTCGTCCGTTCATCTATAGTAGTAGGCTAATCATTCCAGTAGCAATAGAGCACTGGATTAGATTACTAGAATCTTACTGGAGTAATGTAGACCTTTAATAAATTCTGCTGCTTCTGGATGAAAATAAAAGTCGTCGAAATTTTACGCTTAAATGGAAACGATGAATCAACGTTGTTGTTGCTTCAGTTTTAGCGACACGTGGCCAAATGACTAATCCACTATGTTTGATAGAAGATATTATATTATTTACGTTGTATATTCCCGAATAATTATGAATTAACTAGTCATATTTTGAAGTTACAAACACAATATTATTTATAACTTAGTTATTAATTAATTAGTCAGTAAATGATATGACGTGTTCAGTATTATCCTTCCCTATTCATGAGGTTTGTGAATTAATTCTATTATTCGTCGAAAACAATAATAAAATGAATAATTTTACCGTCGCTATTTATTGAACGTGATCGTTAGATACTTACACTGATTTATTCATTTTATAACTAATAGAACAACTTTTTCCGCGTGGTATTTTGCCATATACTTATTTTTTCCTCCAATAAACAGTATTTTTTCCTCTAAACGTAAAATACAAGCTACAACGCTGCAAATTACCAGATCTACTCGTATCTACACTGTACTGTGAAAAGGTAACGGACAGGTAGACCCTTACTCCTTCTAATTTATGAGTGCTGATTTTAGCAACTATATTGTTGTAATCTAAATGAACTTGGTTTTTACCAGATCTATCTACATTATACTACTGTGAAAAGGTAACAGACAGGTAGACACTTACTCCTTCTAATTTATGAGTGCTGATTTTAGCAACTATATTGTTGTAATCTAAATGAACTTGGTTTTTACCAGATCTATCTACACTGTACTACTGTGAAACGGTAACAGACAGGTAGACACTTACTCCTTCTAATTTAGGAGTGCTGATTTTAGCAACTATATTGTTGTAATCTAAATGAACTTGATTAGACTTAGATAGATACATTCTTAGAACAAAATAATTACGATCAACAAACTTATATAAGTTCAGTCATATTATGTAATTGCAAAGCTTTTAGGAATCTCTCATGTGAAGTTAGATAGTAATTTAGGTTTAATTTAATTAAGTAAGTTGTTCGAGCAAATTAATACCCTCCTACTATTTACTGAGTACCAATACTTTAAGCTTAAAGAGAACTTAGCATAATCCCTTTCAGACGATAAAGCTCGCCCCTATATAATCTGAAAAGACACTTTAACTCGACCTCCTTGGCGCAGTGGTAAGCGATGTTGGCTTATAATAATGTGGGAGGTTCCAGGTTCAAATCCCGTGGAGGCAATTTGGGAATTTATAACTTCTTAATTTTGTCTGGTCTAGCTTTGGCTGTGACAAGTTAGTTAACTGCCTTGTTTATTCCAGTAAACATTTAATTACTAACTTGTCAATTTTGACCGTATGGATTTCTTCAGTTTTAGGAAATCCGTGATTTTTAAGTCACCTTTCTCTTTTAAAAACCCACGGATTTCTACCGCGCCACGGGCAATCAAAATATTTTCAAATCTTTATAGAATTGGATAATGTTTCCTACTTTATCCAATCTACAATATAGTATACGTTCCAAAATAATTTGGATTCCAAATTATTCTACGTAACTCAAAATTTTAGAATATTATGGCCAGTAATAAAAATATCAAGAAGCTTTTGTTTACAAATTAAAAAACATCTTCACAAGCACCATTATACGTATAATTTACAGTTGAATAACGAACCTTCATAAAAAACGTAACGTTCGATTAAATGGTGTAAAAGTTAGGTGGCAAGAAATTCAAGTAATTCTATTAAATTTTAAACCACTCTATGCAACGCCGGTTTAATCAAAGGCTTTTTATAAAACAAACTGACATTCTCATCTTCAAACGTTTAACGGCTAAATCGAATCGAACCGATTTATAAAAAATGTGTGGGATTTAATGGGGGCGTAAATGCGTAATGGCGGTCGTCACATTAATGCTTTCTTTTCATTAGGAACTGGTTATTTAAGAAACACTTAATACTGACCTTCCTGAACTGATAAATTGGTGTCAATCCAAACTGTCAAAATTGTTATTAGATAAAAAGTGAGCTCTCTGTAAGATCTGAGCACCGTATGTTAACTCAAGACGTGTAGGTAGATAGATGGTAAGTACTGCTAACCTAAATTAGAATAAAATGATTAAGTATGGTTAATAAAACTGCTTTCAAACAGTGATTGTTTTTGTCAAAAATGGTTCAGTGGAACTTATATTCTCGTAAAAATGTTTCTGAATCCATCCCTTATAGTGATATTAACGCCTAACGGACGTAAGTTAACGCCTCTTGTACGTTTCGTTATCAAGTATCGGATCAATCGCTGAACCGATCTTAATGTTTGACACCTATACCTAGGTAGGTAAGACACCTGTATGTATTATGGAGAACTCCTGAGAGTTCTCAATAGTGTGTGAAGTCTGCCAGTTCGCATTTGCCCAATGATGGATTATATAAAACCTTTTCATTGACAAAGTTGAGATGATGATGATGAAATAAGATCAAAACATAATATAGGTAACCTTATTTTGAGGCATTTAATCTAAAGGTATATATAATTTAAAAAAAAAAAAAAAACAAAGAAAAAAGAAAACAGAAATATCCAACCTAGATCACAGATTATCCTTTATAGATAGAGAACACAAGAGTTTTAGACAAACGTTAATTGTAATAATTATATTATTATCCTAATTTATGTACTCTTAAATTAGTATAATTGCTGAATGAAAGTTTTTTACTAAAAATAAATGCATCCGTGTCATTGTCATTAAAATATCTACAACAATACCTAATATATTGTCCACAAAACAGAAGCTGTTTTGAAATAACAAAAGTGTTTTGATTGAGACACTGTAAGATTTGAACATTATTTGATTTTATTAACCGACTTCCTTTAAGGTCTTCGCTCAATGAAATTAAAATGCGATACGACGCGACGTAGAGACCAAAAAGTTAGATGCGTACTGGGAACAAGAATCACAACCACCAGACCAAACCAAAGACAATTCAGAAATTAATTCCCAAATTGCCCCGGGAATTGAACCCGAGACCTCCCAGTTATAAGACCACAGCGCTCACCACTGCGCTAGGAAAGTCGTCAAAATAATTACAATTAAGTATAGTTTATAATGGCAATTTTGTAGGATACTGTTTTTTTTTTTTAAATAGAATATTAGCCAATCTGAAAACTTGACTTATATTCTACTCTCCCCTTCAAATAAGCGAAAAGCTTTTGCTAGGAATGGGTACGACAATAGTGCAACGGTTGGGGCTCGAACCTGCGACCTTTCAGTTTTCACTACGCACCTTTAACCGTTGGGCTATTGAGGGGTTTAGTGAGCGAAAACCTTAACAACACCAGCGTCGGTCGGTCAATACGAAATTTAGAGGCGTTATCTTGTATTAGAGACTCATAAAACTGACATTATTATCAACTAATGTTCTACACGCATTAGTGTCACATCGAACGTTTCGACATGATGTAAGCGTCGCCATATGCATCTTGGTATTGACTTACATTTTAGAGGATTTTGTCACACGCTTTTTAAATGCGATCCCCTGTATCTTATTGCCGCACCCAGATACATTCTTATATTTAACGAATTTTTAAGTAATAAGCATTAAACTGTCATTTTGATGTACTAATGAAACGTTAAACTTTTTTTTATAGATTAGGTATACTCACACGCTTGACCTCTACCACGCCTGATGGAAAGTGATAACGTGGTCTAAGGTGTAACGTGTTTGTCTAGAAGATGCCTATTTACTCTTGTTTTAAAGATACCCAAATTGTACTTGTTAGTAAACACAGACCTTGGAAGAGCGTTCCAGCCTTCGATACTAAGGAGATTTAACAACTCTGATTAATTATTTATTACCGCACTCAGACATTCATAAGTACATAATGAACTTAAGTTTGCTTAAATTCGCTATGAGGATGGCTTTTAAGCCATTGTTTGGTAGTTTGTTTTTATAAATGTCTTGAACAATAAATGAAAAAAAGTCATCAACTATATTAATTATCACTAAATCTATCTTCTTCTTCTTCTTCTTTATCAACTAATGGACGTCCACTGCTGGACATAAGTCTCCTGCATGGACCTCCACAAGCCTCGGTCTTGCGCCGCCTGAATCCAGCGGCTCCCTGCGACTCGTTTGATGTCGTCTGTCCACCTAGTGGGGGGTCTGCCAACACTGTGCTTCCCGGTGCGGGGTCGCCACTTCAGCACCTTGGGACCCCACGGTCATCAGCTCTTCGAACTAAATCTATCATGTCTTCTATAATTTATATCTAGTAACTCAAAACTAAAATAATGATATTATTGTACAATAAAATTACATTAATGAAATGATGATTGATGATAGGTATTATTTCCTTTCTAATGTACCCAGTCCCCTGTGATTATACATAATCTCAACAAACAAAACACAACAAACACTCTGGTCTCGTACCTTAGGTTTCACGATTCTGTAATTCCACGTTACTCTTTATGATGGCGAATCTAATGTTCTAAGCATCATTATTCTAAATTACAGAGGGCTTAGGTATGGTCTTGACTCTTGAGGTATGGTTTAAATTGTAGATATTCTGTTACGCCTGTCAATATTACGTTTCAATCATTGCTGCGAACGTCGGGACAGTAATCATAATGCGACCTATAATTTTCATTAAAGACTAGATGATGCCCACGACTTCGTTCGCGTGGATTAAAATTTTTTTGAATCCTGCAGGAACTCTTTAATTTTCCGAGATAAAATGTAGCCTATGTTTTAATCCTAGGTATATGCTATCTATAAACATACACACACACACGAATTTAAAATTTTCAATGATAAATATGTGTGTGTGTCTAAAGATTTTAGACTTGATTCGTGGTTTACTGACATAATTGTTATTAAATATCGTGGTACGTACTCGTGATATTTAATAACAATTATGTGTGTGTGTCTGTCTGTAGCATCGGAGCAGCTGTACGAATGAACCGATTTTGGTTTTGTTTTTTTTTTTTTGTTTGAAAGGTTAGCTATATTTGTTGAAAATCGGTCCAAGATGGCCGCATCTTATAATCTAAATCTATATCTTGTTTTCTGCCACAAAACGGCGGATTACATATTTTTTCCCCTCCCTCAACTTCCTCAAAATAGGTATCAAATCAAAGGGCTACTAGTATAATACTATACACTGTGATACATTTCAAATCCAAGATGGCCGCCACCACACAATAGCAAATTACATTTTTTTTAAAATTTCACACGGGTGTTTAAATTTTCAATTTACACTCGTTATTTCTATAGTTTCATCCGTTAATTTCTAAATCCCTGTAACATGCAGCTCGTCCTAACTAACGATACGGCGAGCCAGTTATTCACGTATTAAATCCTACAATTACGGTCCGCCGGGCCCTCCACGACGCGTGTAATATGCTGACGTGTTAATCCTCACCCTGTTCGAGCTGACGCCGCTCATCCGACTTGTATGATTTGTATGACCGTAGCTAATTTAATATCGCGTAAAATACGAGTAAAAGCTTGTTTTTATCTTGCTCTATTTTGTTTAGGATTTATCTTCGTACGTCTGGTCTAGTGTAATCAAGTCGGATATGTAAATGGAGTGTTAGTAATTTAGTAATCTTGTGTATTGCAAATTAGTTACGGCTCTTCAATGTGAAGTTATAAGCTCGTATAGCTCGTCCGCGTAATTATAATCTTCCTATATGGTCATAATTGCCTTGTACTTTAGGAGGCTTAGAGGCTTCTAATCCGGCAAAATATGATTCAGTCTTAAATGGGATTGTGGTAACTAATGCTAATGCATTATGCCTGTTAATGATTTTCCGTGGTGGGGACGATGTTAAAGTAGTCCAAATATAAATCGTGTCTTCACAATTCAGTTAGCAAATGAACAGTCATTTGCTGGGGATGTACCCAGATGAAACATCACCTATTTGTAATCTATATATATAAAATTCAAAGTCCTGACTGACTGACTGACTGACTGACTGACTGACTGACTGACTGACTGACTGACTGACTGACTGACTGACTGACTGACTGACTGACTGACTGACTGACTGACTGACTGACTGACTGAGATATCAACGCACAGCCTAAACTACAGAAGATAGAAACTTGAAATTTTTACAGTTAGTTCCTTTTATGACGTAGGCACACACTAAGAAAGGATTATTGGAAATTCCACCCCTAAGGGGTTTAAATAGGGGATGGAAGTTTATATGAAACTCCGTCATTTTTCAAGCTGTTTCCATCAAAGTTGGTATTTGAGCTTTTAGTTAAAAATAAAAAAGTACGCGTGTCACAGTTTTTGAAAATTCCACCCCAAAACCTAATTCCACGCGGACGAAGTCCCGGGGGCAAAAGCTAGTCATCGATATAAATGTACTACGTACTAGATATGCCATTCCGAACCTTGTTCGCACGCACAATCGACCATGCATTAGTTGTTAATAAAATAAATAAATAAACATTTATTCAGCTCAGCACATATAAATAAAAATAAATTAAAAAAATTGTAGTCTGTGCAAAATTTCAGCCAAATCGGTTCAGTCGTTGTGGTGCGATTGAGTAACAAACATCTATCCATCCATCCATACATCCAAACTTTCACATTTATAATATTAGTAGGATTACTGATATTTTATAACTATTTATTTGTCGTGAAATAAACTAACATAGGTCCATAGTAAATCAATCAGCTGATGGTCAATTTTGTATGGGAGGTACACATTTTTTTTTTTTCACATTTCAACCTATGTTCCTTGGGGAAAGTTGTTCAGTTTCATGAGCACATTCACCTCCTTCAGGGTTAACTCACACTTTTGTTACATGTTGTATAGGTAAGATTCACTAAATGTATTTACTTTTGTCCGCAGGTAGTGGGTCGTGAAGATGTCTTGGCGTCTACAGCGACGCGTGACGTGCACTGTGGACGGCGCCTGGTCTCCGGGCTGTTCTCACGCCCGCGCCTGCCTCTGGGCTACTCCTACGTGACGAGCGTCCCGCGCGGCGCCTGCAGACTCAACGTCTCCGAAATCGTCTCCAGTGAAAATTATATCGGTAACATTTCATTTGCAATTTTTTAGTCCACTTCTATGTAGTTCACCACTTCTACAGACTCGATGTATCTGAAATTATCTCCAGTGAAAATTATATCCGTAACATTTCATTTGCAATTTTTTAGTCCACTTCTACTTAGTTCACCACTTCTACAGACTCGATGTATCTGAAATTATCTCCAGTGAAAATTATATCCGTAACATTTCATTTGCAATTTTTTAGTCCACTTCTACTTAGTTCACCACTTCTACAGACTCGATGAGCGAAAATTATATTGGTAACATTTTATAAGCAACTCTACGTCTCCGATATCGTCTCTAGCGAAAATTATATCGGTAACATAAAGACCTTTAGCTTTATTGTCGTTTCTTAATATCGATTATCTCCAACATTTATCTCCCTATTGTGATGTATTTAGATGTAAAATAACAAGTGTTACTATAACATTGCTCTTCTGTGTTTCAGTTCGTACTAAAACAAATTGAAATACACAAATTAGGTCATGATAAATTAACGAACGAAGAAAATCATTACAAATCAGGTCAATATTAAAGAAATAATTTCATACAGTCGAGAAAGGTTTAATTGAACTCGGTCATACGAGTTCAATTGTAGATATACTTAGTAGTAAATTAGCAATGAACAGATGTTGCCTACAAGGCCGTTTAATAAAGCTTTTGGGTACAAAGTGCCAGCCAATAGTATCAATTTCAATACTTATCAATATTTTATTGGTATGGTTTTCTGCTCCAATACTGGGTCATTGGAACTTTAACAAAGAAAAGGGCACTCCGCACTAGGGAGCAAAGATATATTAATAGAAATATGAACAAAGGAATTTTATACTTGAATTGAGACACAAAGAGTTAGTGAACAGTCAGGAACTGCTCGAATAATACCAGTAAACAGAAACAAATCTTTATTGAAATGGTTTTTGATTAATAGGGCACTGGTGGTTTAATAGAGAGATGAAGAGCATGTTAGTGCAAAGATCGATGTCGAATCGATTAATAGGAATTGCAGGCGCATATTCACGGCGCATCTCTTCAATAGAGGCGCCTACGCCGCAAATTGTGAGATAAATGGAGATAGCCGCCGTTACAATTGACGGTTAATTATTTGCATGACGCACTGTATCGCTCCGGAATACCAATTTGTAGGGATGATCAATATAGGTTGCTAGCGAAGCATCAATAATTATCGTGAAAACATCGATGCTTCAACATTGATATTAGGCTCTCTAGAACATCAAAACGTCGATGATGTAAAGGAAAGCATTAAAAATCTTTATTTCTGCAATTGTGCCTTACTTGTATATGAATTTGATATTTAGATAAAACTTCATAATCAAAAATACTTTTACCTAGCCTTGTCTATGTGCCAAGAACACGGACTATTTCCGCGTAGAACAGCCAAGTTAATTCTTTGGACAAAAAAAGAGCCAGCCTTTCATTCACCAGACGAGTCAGTTGACTGCGGTGAAATATTATCTCGTATAAATGGCGAGACAAATGTGTTAATAATAATCTTGATGAGATGTATATTCGCACCGCTTACTGGACTTTCAGCTGCATTTCTTGTTCCCTGTAAAAATCAAATTTTGTTTATGCAAGCCTCAAGTTAGGAATATAATAAAAATATAATATAATATAATAAAATAAAATTTTAAAACGACAACTAAAACGCCAACCTATGCGCAAATGCACATTTCAAATGTAAACGAAGTTGTAAGTTTGTTATGTTCGTTTTGCAATCATCGATGTTTATCGAACATTTATTTACTCAATCGATGTTTCTCTAATACCGCTCATCCCTACCAATTTGCTGATTGTTCCGTAAACATTAAGATTGATGCAGATTACTTGCTTGTATATTTTGGGTTACAGAAAATATCCCATCGACCTACTTATAATTGATACAAATCATCTGCGAATTTCGCTTTTCGCATAATTTCACTCTAATACATGCATTTGGCGTCCAGTCTTTTTCAAATGCCTGAAAGAAAGTCCATGAACACTCCATCCCCAGTATTACTAGTATAGCAAATATAAAGTACCGGCCACACGCTCCGTCTCACCTGAGCGCTTACCTTCTCAAGCCAGTTTGCGCAGTTAAGCGCAGTATGGACGGCAGGACGGTATCCCGCGCAGTTTCAAAAGCGCGGCTTGAGCAATCGTCGATTTGCGGAAGATTCAAATCAAACTTTATTTGCATAGATTGAGTGTAGGTATATTGGTGTTACATAATTAAAATGTACTTCAATCTGTCGGGTATTGGAAAATAAGATTGGACTGCGCAGTTCTCGGTCTCTACCTGTGCAGTTAACTGTGCAAGACGGATAGGTTATAGTGGGTATATTTCCTTGTGTTTTGACAGTATTTTGCTTTGTTGCAGCGCTGCGAGTCTCCAACGGGTCGTACATCGTGAACGGCGAGTTCGCAGTGAGCGCCCCGGGCACTTACGAGGCGGCCGGCGCACGATTTATATACTCCCGATCTGCCGGCCTCGACAATATATTTGCGATGGGACCCATACACCAGCCTATCGATATCATGGTAATTATTCATTTGCGACTATGAGATTATTTCAAAGTAGTCGATGCTCGCTACTTTGTCCACTAGGATTTTTTTTAATGGAAAATGAGAATACTATAGTTCCTAAGCTAGCTAACAGGCTTCTAATAAAATATATTATACCGAGCTTCTCTTATAAAGATTTCTATCTTTTTGTCTTTCTTTCTTTTTTTTCAACTCTAAAGAGCCTATGTCTATCTTCGAGATGAGAACTATCTTTGTTTCAAATTCTTCATCGTTCAGCGGTTGGTTCTTCCATAATAAAGACTCCTTGTTAAATCCTATATCAGCTTGCGAAAATCCCATCAAATTCAGTTCAGCCATCAAATTTAAAAACAGACAGTCTAACAAACAGATAAACGAAAAAATGATGCGTTGTAACATTCAATTATTTTATTCTGAGCTTAATAAAAATAGGTTCTTTCGAAATCACACAAAGACACTCCAAAAATATTGTTCATTATTTGTAAATATAAAATTCGAAATTGCGCTTTGTTCTAGGTCCTTTACACTCAACCGAGTCCGAATATAAAATACGAATACCTTACTGATTCATCGCCGGATGAAACTAGTAACGATATCCCGACTGCGAGCAGTGTAGCCCATCATCAGGCAGTGAGACATCACCGTCATCATAACGCCGAGTCTCATACAAGAGCTTTGGATAAATCCGGTCCATCTCTATCGAATCCAGCGGAATCAAACTCTATCGAGAATCAGTATCAGATAGATAGCAATGTGATCGGGGACAGAAAGTTCATGTGGAAGATTTTGTCGTACACGCAATGTTCGCGAACGTGTGGCGGTGGGCTTCAGATAGGGAAATTCAAATGCGTTGAAGTGGGGGAGAAGGAAGATCGTGAGATTTCCCCCGTTCACTGCACGGGGTCGCCGCCTTCCTCGCGTAGGAGGAGATGTGGGGTGACTCCTTGCCCCCCAAGGTGGAGAGCCGCTGCGTGGGGACCCTGCCCTGTATGCGGGCCTGCCCATCGAACTCGGATCGTTGGATGCGTGCAAGACCATGCGCGAGGCATTACGAAGGTAAATACTTTTCGAAGGAATTTTCGCCGGTTTGCTGGAACACTTTCATCTCAAAAGTCCCGATTTATTTCAAAAACTAGCTGATGCCCTGGATTTCTCCGCGTGTGTTTAGTTTTCGAAAATCCCGCAGGAACTCTTTGATTTTTCGGTAGCCTGTGCCACTCTCCAGGTCCTCAATTATATCCATGCAAAAAATCACGTCAATCCGTTGATCCGTTGCTGCGTTATTGAAGGACATACCAACAAACCAGTAAATCAACAAACAAACACACTTTCGCTACTACCACTATAATATGTATTAGTAAGGATGTCTTCTAAATTTTCATAGGTTTCTAAATTTTCATAGGGCAATGCTGCCAACAACCTGTGGTACAGTACTATACTCATGCAAAACTCTCATAATTGATGGACTTTTGTCAACAAACCAACAAACAAACCCTTGCCTTTATTATACACGGTAGATATATAAGTAAGTAGGCACAGTAGTGTCTAACAATGTGTTTCTTTATTCGCAGATTAGTGATCAAAAATGTCCATTACCAATGCCACCTAGCAAAGAAGTATGTGATGTCCCTAATTGTGACGGTACAGCCAACACGAGAAACGCGCCAAGACTCGATTCTCGCCGCCAAGTACGACCAAACGACCACGTTGATACGTTCCGTGAGGGACCTGTGCTATCACTCGTCTCTAACGTATCTGATAATGAAATACGCTCCGTGCAAGACAAGTCGTTTAGTTTCAGTGCACTTGGAGGATGGCTTTATACAGAGTGGTCAGAGGTGAGTTACTTTTAATTTTGATAATAATTACTGTCGCCGTAGACGAGCAGTTAAATAAATGCGTTTTTTCCTGTTAAAAGAATTAACAAGATTTCTAAATTATTCATTTCATAGGGGTCCATTTCATCAGAGGCATTTGAGGTCATATTAAATGAGGCCGAGGTATTTTGTTCATTTTCAAAATCTTCGTCTGGTTAGAATTTAATGTATCACTAAGTTTTATTTTAGTACTAGCTTTAACCCGCGGCTTCGCTCACGTTAGGTTCGATTATTTAACCCCCTATTTAACCCTCTTGGGGTTGAAATTTTCCAAAATTCTTTCTTAGCGGATGTCTACGTCCTAACAGCTACCTGTATACCAAATTTCAGCTCGATCGGTCCAGTGGTTAGAACTGTGCGTTGATAGATCAGTCAGTCAGTCAGTCAGTCAGTCAGTCAGTCAGTCACCTTTGCCTTTTATATATTTAGATTATTTATGAACGGGCCTCAATGTAAAGAATCATTTAATAATTAACTTTTTAACCCCAATGATGTAAAAAAACGATTTTTGGCCAATTGCCTTTTTAAGGTATCTTAAAATCCAACTTTTTTTTAATACTCCCCAGTGTGTGGGTTGGTGTGTTGGTGGCGGAGTGCAATCCCGCGGCGTCCGCTGCGCCGACCCCATTGGGTGTGGAGCGCATCGGGCCCCGCACTCTTCTCAGACATGTTCACCGAGGAAACAGTGCGACGCCCAGTGGTTTACGGGTACATGTTTCATTCATTCACTCATTCAATCCATCGCCACCAATCTCTCGAGTGTGAAGGGTGTGTATGTAGGTATGAAGGTATGACTGTCAGGCTGGTCGAGTGCGGATTGGCAAACTTCACTCGCCTTCACCACCTGAGAACATTATGGTGAACTCTCAGTCATGCAAGTTTGATCGCGATTGATTATTTATTTATTAGCGAAAACTTTTAAAAAAAATAACGGGGGTTCCAACCCACTCTCGTTTGAAAAAATACACAAAAGCTCAACTTTAATAAAATTATATCATAACCATTCTTATAATTATAGTCGTTCACATTATAAGCAAAATCTTTTGTCATAATACTAATAAATTAGAAAGATTGTTAATCTTTCTAATGAAAATGATGAAAAATGTTAAAATATCCAGATAATGGTAAAAATAAAAATTTGAGCACTCCCTAGCTTCTGAAAAGAAAAAAGTTTCTTTACACTTAAAGAAAGCTTTAGATATTTTAGAGAAAGTTATTGGAGACTTCAGGGGTGACTGTGATTACGAATTCACTTTACGTACCTATGGATATATATTACATATTTTTTTAATTTTGATAACGTATGCAGGTGAATGGTCACCATGCACAACTTCATGCGGTGGGCGTCAGATCCGAGGAGTGATATGTATCGGAACCAATGGCAGAAGACTGAGAGACGCTTCATGCAGATCTCCCAAACCTGAAACGGAAAGATCTTGTGGGGGTACATGCGCTCCTTCCTGGTACCTTAGTGATTGGGGAGAGGTTTGTACTAATGACCACATTTATTAATTTTATTGATTACGTACATTTCATTCCATTTTCTGTGTGGCCGCTTCTTGAAGAAGAAGTTCTTGTATGTGTACAAGAAGATTCCCGCGGGAACTTTATAATTTTCCGGGATAAAATGTAGCCTATGTGTTAGTCCTGGGTATAAGCTATCTCATTCCAAAATTCAGGCTAATTGGTTCATGCGTTGTGGTATGAAGAAGTACCAAACATACATCCATGCATGCATCCATCCACCCATCCATCCATCCATAGACATGGGTCTAACCTCACTGACTTTTGCATTTATAAAATTAAGTAAGTAGGATATATTATATATATTTGTAGACTAGTAGGATATGATAATA
Source organism: Hipparchia sbordonii (assembly GCA_038048805.1). Lineage (NCBI taxonomy): Eukaryota > Metazoa > Arthropoda > Insecta > Lepidoptera > Nymphalidae > Hipparchia > Hipparchia sbordonii. The sequence goes on from CM076113.1 coordinate 6,829,998, forward strand.
GGTAGGTATCAGACAAAACGGGTACGTTTTTGTTGGAAATGTAGATATTTTGACCCGATTCCGTTCGAGAATATGATCGAAATATATTCTTTTAATTTTTTTATTCGTGGTCACGACGAGACGTCAGGTTAAAGCCGTGACGCGCAGAATCTATCTTACCTTATCCCATTTTGTACATAGTTAATAAATTGTATTACTCAGTCAATAAATATGTCCAAAATCTAGATAGATACTTGTATTTTTGTTTAGTGCACGGGTCCTTGTGAGGCCGCCATACAAACTCGCACGGTATGGTGCGCGCGCGGTGGCGCAGAGGGCGCTAGTGGGGCGGCCCGGGATGCGGATTGCGCGGGCGTGCGCCCGCCAGCGAGACGCTCGTGTGTGCCGCCGCGCTGCTCCACGCGGCCCGTCGTCAAACCTGCCATTATTAGTGCTGTACCGTCAGGTAAGATGGACACCTTGACACGTCCCACTGGGACTACTTTATGGTCGTTTTATTATCTGAAAGGCAAGGAGGAAGAAAAACTATATTGAACTAGCTTTCGTCCGCGTGGAGGAAGGTTTTTGAACTTCCCACGGGAACTTTGTTTTTCCTGGATAAAAAGTGGCCTATGTCACTCTCCAAGTCTCCAACTACTGGTGCAAAATATCTGAAATTGCTAGTAATCCTGACTTTGATCTTTCTTCCCCGATACCTTTCATCTGGTGACTGTCGTCGTATAGCCAGTACTTACGTACTCGGTGGCTTGACGATACTTTTACAGGATATAGCTGCGGCCGCTGCGTCGTGTCTTCGTAGTAGGTATAAATAGTTCAACTCATCTTGGCGCGGCGCTATGTGTGCGTTTGCTTGTAAATATGCAGCTTTGACTGTGTGGCAATGACGCGGCAGTCGCCTAGTCGTCCTCTTGTCACGCACACACAGTCACTGTCTCTATACAAGCTTTTCACACACATGGCGCCGCGCGCAAAGATGAGTTGAACTATCTATACGCAATGCGAACTGGAGTTCCGGACAAACCACTGTAACCTTGTTTAATATTAATTGCAGATCCACAACAGCGAGTAACAAGACACCAAAGCCAAACACAAAATGTCAAGCAGCGATCCTTTAGTAGCAACGGTAATATCTCATCTTTTTTATTTTCCTATAGTGAAAATCAATTAAACTCTTTCTTGTTTCAAAAATCATCTAATAAATCGATGTCGAAAACCAGAATTTTAATTTTTCCTGTGACTTGTACATATGTGTTAACGTATAGTACCATAGTTTATCAATAAAATTAATAGGCATGTTTAATGTTATAATACCAAAAACCCTCTACGAACAACATAATTATGTAGTATGTACGTCATAATAATAAAATAAAAAAAAAATATATTTTTGTACTTATACAAAACAATTTATTTTTTTGATTTGTTAAAAATCGTTGAACAAAAGTTGTTTAGAATTATTATTATGTACCCACTTATAGAAGAAGCATAATGGAAATAGAAATAGTAAAGTTTAGGTTGGCATTTTAAAATTAACCTTATATTGTATTATTCGTAGGCGCATGCACGGATAAGCTCAGCAACTGCGCGCTGGCGGTGCAAGCTCGCCTGTGCCACTACCACTACTACGGCGACAACTGCTGCCACTCTTGCCACGGACGGTAAACGCCGTCTTCACGGTAAATACCTCTCCAATTCTAATATTTTATTTACTACATTTCCGATACATACATGGTGAAATTTTATTCGCTGTAAACCCTGAAGGAGGTGAATGTGCTTTTGAAACTGAACAACTTTCCCCAAGGAACATAGGTCGAAATATGAAAAAAAATTTTGGACCTCCCATAGTAAATCAATCAGCTAAAGGTGCGATTAAACGGCGCGCTATAACACGAGCCGCGCCGCGCCGCACCATCCGTGTAGGCGCGGCTCGGCTTAATGCGGACGCAATCCTGCTCGTTTAAACGACGCGGGGTAGCACGAGCCGAGCCGTCCGTGGAGATGCGGCATCAGCGGCATTCGTTCGTCGCGCGCTCTGTGCCATCTGTTTAGACGGCGCGTATTAACACGAGCCGAGCCTAGATGTCTCGCGCGCCTTTGATCCGTGTCGAAAAAACCGACAAGTGATGGATCCGGCAAAGTTTGCCGAGCCGCGCCGAGCATAGTTGTTTACATGGCGCGTGGCGCGCCGAGCCACGCGTCGTGCTAGGCTCAGCTCGTGTTATAGCGCGCCGTTTAACCGCGTCTTAATTAATCGTAAATTTTGTATGGAGGGTCCAATTTTATTTTCATATTTTGACCTATGTTCCTTGGGGAAAGTTGTTCAGTTTCATGAGCACATTCACCTCCTTCAGGGTTTACAGCGAATAAAATTTCACCGTGTATATGTCTCCTATTTTAGTTATAACTACGTGTCTATCGCTGTTCCATTTCTGACACGCAGTGTGCATTGCATCATTGGTTTCGCTCCAATACATGCATTTGGCATCTTGTCTTTTTCAAATGCCTGAAAGAAAGTCTATGAACATTCCATCCCCAGTATTACTAGTATAGCTAATATAAAGTACCGGCTACACGCTCCGTCTTACCTGAGCGCTTACCTGCTCAAGCCAGTTTGCGCAGTTAAGCGCGTGCGTGTGGACGGCAGGACGGTATCCTGCGCAGTTTCAAAAGCGCGGCTTGAGCAATCTTCGATTTGCTTGATTGATTGAATTAAGATTTACGAGTAGGTATGCTTAATATTCACCGGAACGCTGAATCGCTTGGCGGCACTTCTTTGAGGGTAGGGTGGTAGTTAGCCACGGCTAAAGCCTCCCACCAGACCAGACCAGAGACAATTAAGAAATTATAAATTCCCAAATTGCCCCCTCCGCGAATCGAATCCCGGAACCTCCCAGTTATAAGACCATAGCGCTCACCACTGCGCCAGGAAGGTTGTCAGAAATGGATAGTGACAATGAATGTAAATTGAATTTTTTTTCTAATTGCAGGTACCGTTAGAAGAATCGGAAGGAGTTGACTCATAGTATTGTGATACAGATGGACACATGAGATACACATACTTATTATTATTAGATAAGTCAATAAGAGCATTATTGATGTGTGTATTAAAAGTATAAAAATTTCTCACACCTGCACTACCGAAATATTTACTTTACCTAATTGACAAACTAAAAAAATAAGCCTAATTTTAATAAAAAGTAAAAAAATGCCTTATCACCGTTAACTTTTTAATCTTCAATATTATAATTGCTAAAAATTAAGACACTTCTAAATATACCGGTTTGTTTTCTGTAATTTTATGCTTTACATAAAATTATTTTTGTCAGTCTCTACAAAATAATTTGTCGAATAATGCTGTTCATTTGTATCTCGTAAGTTAGGAATAGTTTTGTGATCTCGAGTTTATAGAGTTTCTGAAGTTATGTGATATATTTGCCTTTCGTATGTTTAGATTTTGATACCATTATATTATTATTAGGAGAATTTAATTCAAAACTAAAACACACCGAAAGGCAAATATTAGATACGGATCTAAGAATATTATTTTCCATACAAAAAAACAATAATCAAGAAATGTTTACTCTTGCACATTGTTTAAAATTTAATGCACAATAAAGTACGTAGTTTATCTATTTAATTATCACCGAATTTCAAACAGTAAATTTTTGATTAACTTTAGGGATTCAACAAAAATTTTTGTAATATAAGTTAGTTAACCATTGAAACTGTTCTATAGATTGTAGTCATTAAATGTAGGCTATGCGCTTAGATTACGGTTTTATAGTATTCCTTAGTAATTTTATTGTAACAAAGAACAACAAATGTTTCTGATTATTTGTAGCGTTTAGATACAATGACATTGTGTTCATTATTTATTGATTCTGATTGTGTAAACAAAGAATTTGTCCTTTAAGGCAGTGCCACATTACGAGATAGACGATAAATCAAGGAGTGACATTGAATCGTTAATTAAGCACATTATCATTTCGATCACGAAATGCGCCTATTCGTTAATTTAATTATGTACCCGTGTGATTCGAATTTTAAACTTTGATTTAGTGTCGGCCGCTAAGGAGCACAGGAAAACCCCACTGATTTCATTTTAACAATATTCACTAGGTTGGAAATGCTTGAGATAATAATAAAAAGTTCTTATTTTGATTTTTGATCCTTATCTAAATTTAAATTCTTCTAATAATAATATAATGCCAGTACAGCCTCGGATTAGTGCACAAAATGGTGGATTTTTTTAAAGAATATCAGCCAAGCTGAAATTGACTGATATTCTCCTCTCCCCTCCAAATAAGTGAAAACTTGTGTTATGAGTGGGTACGATAATAGTACAACGGGTGGGGATCAAACCTGCAGGCCTTAATTTTCAGTCCGCACCTGTAACCGTTGGGCTATTGAGGCTTAATTGAAATTATAACTTAGGTCTTAGATTCATTCCGATGTACTAATATGGCACTGCATTAAAAACCAAATTTCGTGTAAATATTTTACTTTAATATGTATAGCGCATTTATTTACCGGCTGTAAGTATTTATGTAATAGGTAACAAATACAATAATTTAAACTATACCATCGCAATTATGTTAAAAATTGGTTTCTAGTAATGTAACAAACAGCAAATACGGTCTGTACTAATAAAGCGTGTAACAACGTACAAAAATAATAAGCTTTAAACACCAACGTTTTTTATTTTCTCCCCCATCTAAAAGCTACATAACCATCGAAATAGATATACATAGAAACGCACATCGGAACACAAAATTTGTACCTACATCGCGAGGGCAGGGTCGGCATTGTTCCATAATAGAGTATGTCAGTAATACATCTTCTAAGCAAGCGCGCACCATCTTAGGCTGTATCTTTAGTTACCATCAGGTGAGATCGCAGGTGATTGGCATACAGATAGCTATTAGGATGTAGGCATTTGCTAAGAAACGATTTTTGAAAATTCAACCACTAAGGGGGTAAAGTAGGGGTTTAAAAAAGCGAACTTAATGAGAGCGAAGCCGCGGGCAAAAGCTAGTAATGTATAATAATGTAATATAATGTTCTTATAATCGCGCGCGAAAATTACTTATATGGAAAGCTTTCGCATAGGATATTCGCAAACTAAATTTTTTTTTTATTCGATAACAAGATACCTAGCCCTTGACTGCGATCGCACCTGATGGTAAGTGGCGATGCAGTCTAAGATGGTAGCGGGCTAACTTGGAAGGGGTATGGCAGTGTACATTGAACCCATATCCCTAGTCGGTTTCTACACGCCATCGTGCCGGAACGCTAAATCGCTTGGCGGCACGTCTTTGATGGTACGGTGGTAACTAGCCACGGCCAAATCCTTCCACCAGACCAGACAATTCAGAAATTATAAATTCCCAAATTTCCCCCGCCGGGAATCGAGCCCGGGAACTCCCAGTTATAAGACCACAGCGCTCACCACTGTGCCAGGTAGGTCGTCGTTTTCTTGCCGCCCGCATTCTGGTTACTCACGCCTTAGTGCCTGAAGACCAAAGTTGACAAAGAAGACCTATCTCAAACGAGCCGATGGACACACGTGGCACAAGATCTTGATCTGTGGCGATCCTTGTAAGAGACCTAGGTCCAGCAGTGAAAGTCTATCAGTTTAAACGGTGACTAGGTGAACTCTATCAGACCTTAACAATAATAGATTGCGCAGGAAAATAACTGGGTGATATTATTAGATATTATCTGTACTTATTACAACTTCAGATCTTTTCTCTGTTTTCTTTTATCTTAAAATATTGATAGCGTATCATTAATAGTTTTAAAGTGTTATGAAGAGAAAAACATCCAATCGAAGCTAAACTCTTTGAAAGAAACGCCGTATCTAGTATAAATTAAAAAAAAATTGTTTCTTTACCACCAGGAACCATTAGGAATTACAATGCACAGTTACAAAATGAAACTCCATTTGTGTTCACGATTCTCAACCTAACCAATACTTTAACAAATCTTTTTCTTGGTGCAGTGGCAATTATGGCGTTTGTTTACGCCAATGCGATTTCGACTCCGAATAGTTATCTAATTAAACAGCATATTTATTTGTGTGTTTTTGGGGTAAGTAGATACCTAATGGAATTATAAATACATATCAAAAGTTCTGAGGCCGGCGGGATTCAAACCCACATCTCTCTGGGAATCACGCCCGAGTGTGTGTGATTTCCTTTAAGTGTAGGTTAACACTTTAATAAAAAAAAAGTGGATACCTATTTTTTTTTTCTAAGAATATTAGCCAGGCTGAACTTGCCTTATATGCTCCTCTCCCCTCCAAATAAGCGGAAAGCTTGTGCTAGAAGTGGGTACGATAATAGTACAACGGGTGGGGCTCGAACCTGCGATCTTTCAGTTTTCAGACCGTACCTTAGTCGGTTCAGTTGTTGAGTTGTAAAAAGAAGTTATCTTTTTACAACTCAACAATTGATAGAATATAGACAAACAGACTTTATTACTTTTACTTAACAATTTTAATTTTGTAATATCTAAGCATAGCCACAGAATACGTAATACTCGTAATATACGGTCTCAAAGATCTATAGAAAAATGATCTATAACTTTGAAACTCCATGTTTTTACGTAAACATGACAGAGTCGATATTGCCTACAGGCAATACACCGACTAGGAAAAATTTGATTTGTTAATCGTAGGTAAGAGCTATCTCTATTCCAAACAGCCAAATCGGTTAAATCGTTGTGACGTGAAGGAGTAACAAACACTTTATAACATTAGTGTGATAGTGTGATGTGATGTGATTTCAGTACGTCATCTTAATGTCACAAGCGATCCTCAGCCTCAACATTCACACAGGCTGGGCCAGAGGCTTGAGTTGCAACAACAAGAGAGCTGTACACTACATCATGCAGATAGTCGGGTCTATCCTGGGCTTAGTAGGAATTTTTAGAATAATGTTAGAGCATCCTCGAAAACCTCACGAAGTTCATACTATGCACGGCAAACTTGGTAAGTTTTTTATCTTACGCATGTTATAAATTCTAGTATTAAAAAATATTCAGAAAAATGGTGCATTTCGTATTTTTTCCTTTCTCGATTGACAGAATGGAGCGAGATATGAGAGTTCTAGGAGTTCTCAGCTTGGAAAAGGCTGCTTTTGACTACCTTCAATGCTTCAATGGAGAAATTTGACCAAGCCATTACCTACCCCAGGCTTTTATGGAGCTTAGTGTCATGATAATAATTAATAAATGAGCCTTTTTAACCGACTTCCACAAAAGGAGGAGGATCTCAATTCGTCGGAATCTTTTTTTTTTTTAATTTTTATGTATGTTCCCCGATTACTCGAAGACACCTGGACCGATTTGGAAAATTCTTTTTTTGTTTGGAAGGGTATATTTTCCAGGTAGTTTTATTGTCATCAGGGCAGGATCTGATGATGGGATCCTGAAGAAATCGAGGGAACTCCACAAATTTTACAGGTACAATTGATAGACTTTGTAGTGGCGTTTGAAGTCGGTTTTGTAAAAAGATTTTTTACGTTTATACTTGTTCTTTTCAGGTCTCGTCGCAATGTCACTGACGATCTTAAGTCTGATTGGTGGGATCGTAAACTTAAACTCATCAAGATTTATTCTGAAACAAAGCTTTCTTAAAATAATCCACTCGACTTTGGGCTGTTGCACGATATTATTTGCATTTTTGTCCATGATATTTGCAATCAATGAACATGTTAATGTAAAACATTTTGGCTCAACAAATGTAATATTATTCATTGTTCTTATAATTATGTCTTTAATATTTATTATATCGTCACCAATTATGAATGTACGTAGAATGCTAGCGTAGAACGATCTGCCCACACATACCTACTACCTCACACATTAATCATTAATGATTAATTCATTCATTCATTGAAGACTAAGACTGTACTAAGTAAATTAGACTAGACGAATAGACCACATATTTTTTAAAATTGGAATCATAAAAAAATCATAAAAATCTCTCGTGGAAAGAATGCAGGAGATCTACCAAAAATCTACCAAAGAATGTAAAAAAACTAATGTCTTTATCGAGGTTTATGTATATTAATAACCGGTCAAATGCGAGTCGGACTCCCATACAAAGGGTTCCGTACCAAAAAAACGCCGAAAAAAACAGGTTTCTTGTCGGGGAGCCCCATTTAATTTTTAATTTGTTTTTATTATTTTTTGTTATAACGGCAAAAGAAAGACACATTCTCTGAAAATTTCAACTGTCTACCTATTACGGATCATGAGATACAGCCCGCTGACAGACAGACAAACGGACGGACAGCCGAGGCTTAGTAGTAGGGTCCCGTTGGTTAGGTACTTTTCGGGTACGGAACACTAAACAAATGGTTTGAAAGAAATAATGGGCACGTTAAGACTAATAAGTAAACCTTGCTTAGTTTTAATTTGATTTTGATATAAAGACGTAAATAAAAATATTTCATGTATTTGACTCATTTTATTTGTTATCTATTTACAGTATCAGTACAAATATCTCGTGTATCATTGGGTTTTCTTTCGTATAATCCATCCACTTTATCATAATATTAATCTAAGAACCGCAGCTCAACGCAACAATATATTATGTGCGACAACTTTTTCTTCGTCATCAATCGATCATATCTAATTCAAAATTTTCATAACAAGAGGTGTTTGATAACTAGAGCCTCCAAGTAAAGAAAGCTAGACTTTAGATTAGTTTTGTGGATTCGCACTTTCGTTTACAATCAGCGCCAAAATGGCTTTATTGTGATTTCATCAGTAGTCTGAACAGCGTACTTGTATTATAAGACTTCAGTGTGTCGCAATCTTTGTGCGGCTGCTGCTGATCAGAAGTAACGCAAGATAGTAGCAGCAAGGCGTCACGTCACAACAACAGCGTTGCGTCACGGAAGCTTTCGGCTTCGGTAAATTGTATGGAAACTTTTCGCTTCCATACAATTTACGTCCGCGATACATAGGATTATCACAAACTATTTCTTGCCACTCGCATTCGAGGTTCTTCTTGTGTAACTTAACGCCTGATCTTCGACGTCGCTGCCGTGACGTATCACTATATTATCGCGTTGTGTATGACCAGTGCTTAAACTTAACTTTAGCTTACAAATATAATTTAAATATCACACCGAAATAATATATTATTAGGTATATCGATTAATTTCATTTAGCTGTGAAAAATCGCTTAAATAATACTTATTGACTATTTAATTATAATACGATATTTATTAAGTAATACTATCTTGTTTCGGCTTGGACGTTTGATACGAAAAGTTTATCTGAAAAAATTGTTCTTTTGAGTATTCCAAATTCTCGTCAAGTCAAGTTCAGAGTTTAGCATTCGACATATAATGTTGAAGGGAAATAAATAAAGAAATTAAATATATTTTTTTCATCCCATTCCAAAGGTTTTGCAAGAACAGAAACTAAATCAGTCAAAACCAAATTAGTTATAAGCTGTTTGACTGTCACTGTATCCGTCTCTTTCTAAAACGAAATTTTGTATGGATAGTGTATGGAGCTATTGAATCGTAACGTCATGTTGCAATAGCGCTCTCTTTTTCTAACAGGAAAGTTAAAAGCTCTATATTTTCGTGAGTAGTTAAGATATTAAAAAAAGAAAAATGACATTGTGTTATAATTAAACCTATAAATTGATAACCTTTAAGTAAGTATATAAAAAAATTTAGTCAAATATCCAATTACAGTAAATGCTAAATGCGGTGACAAACACTGAACTCTGAACTATGAAGGATGGATGAATATAAATCCCTTAAATTATGGCACGTGGCATGAATCACAACAGTTCTGTATGTAATATTTATAATGGCAAAGTCGCGCTTGAACCGCGAGAGCACAGTTCGGCAGTTTGTCTTCACAGTCTGTGAAAAAAAAAATATTTTTAAGTCTTTCATCCTTTACAATACTGTAAGTTTCCTAAAAACAAATAAATAAATAATAAGTACGTTTATCTCACGAAGTTACGACGCTTTACTTGTAGATACGTCGTATACATTTTTATTTTTTATTTTTATTTATACATGTACTTAAAATTACTTTGGTATTTGATAGTACTGTGGTGTAATCATAAACTCCAAAGTGAATTCAAAGTGTACATTGCGTAAGCATGCGTGCCTGTCAGGATCCTAGGTGAGAGCGGTCAGGCGCGAGCAAACTCTCGCTTCCACTTATACAGATACAACACACACACAACCATGAGCCACGAGTCCTCATGAAATGAAAGAACTTAGCATGAAAACACTGTGTTCAAATACAGTCTTGTGTGGTGGTGCATGTGAGTGGTGGTGGCTTGCTTGGGAATTTTGCTTTATTGCTTGGTTGGGGAGGTAAGCGGTGCTTAGCTTATAACTGCATGTTTGACCATACAGATTTTTTCTGTTGGCGGACTATAGCAAAATAATTCTAACATTTTTTGTTAATCATGAACTTCCGCAAAGTAACGCCTGATTCTTTGTTATATATCTATCAATTATCAATTATCAGTAGGGATAACACCCTACATTATATCCAATATTTAAATTACCTTTTTTAATGCTTAACGTAGTAATACTTCTTTGAGTTGTGGTAGGTTCACTGTCAGCCTTTTGTGACTCTGAAATAAAAAATATATTAAAGGAAAAGGCAGACTGACTGACTGACTGATCTATCAACGCACAGCTCAAATCACACAATAGCAAAAAAACTTTGCTATCGTGTGATAGGTACATTAAACTTTTCACCTCACAAGTAGTAATAGTAGTTAGTTTTTAAGATTATAATAATGTACAGAACAAATAAATAGTTCAAAATCTTTTCTTGAGACAACACTTTTCTCACTGAGTGAGCAAAAACGACTTTTGCTCACGGGTGGAAAAAAATATTATTCAATAATTTTTGATACCTATCACCAACTCCGGTGGCAGTGTAGCTTCTGGAGCACACTTGGGCTCGCAGGGTCGGTGCGCGTGGGGGCGGGGCGAGGGGCACTCGATGTCACCGGCAGCCGCACTGTCACCGCGCGCGCATACCACTGTCCTTCTCTGGACTCCAACTCGAAGGGTGCAATTGCCTATACACTGCAACATTAAATTCAAATTCAAAATCAAAATTATTTATTTCATGTAGGCCAACTTGTGTGTGTCATAAGAATGAGAAGTCGAAAATCGAAGAGCCGACAAGAAATTCAGCAGTTGCTCTTTTCAAAACAAAAAATGTTACTATATGTAGGTAGCTTATCTATCTTGTGTTTAATTACATTATTTTAATTTCTTGAACTCTCATCATCATCTCATGCGTCAATTGTTGCAGTTTATATATAATAATCGGGTTAAAACAAGAGATGCTCGCGAGGCAAGTTTTGGCAATGCTGGCTTTCTTTTTATAAATTCGACAATATCATGATTATCGATAATTATAATTTTTAATTTTTTTTTTTATTCATGTCAACCGGCAACCCATCGCAACCCACTACGGAGTATAAAATTATCCATTTCCATTGAGAAGGGTTTAGGTTTAGTACACCACGCTGCACTGGCCTCGTACGGATTGGAAGTCTTCACACACCTTTGAGAATATTAAAGAGAAATCTCAAGCACGCAGGTTTCAAAACGATGTTTTCCTTTTTCCTTTTCACAACCACACCTTAGATTCGAACTCCAGACTCATTTTTCAACGTCCTACTGTAAAAGACATGTCTTTGCAGAGATCTAGTGCGAGGGCTTAAAATCTTCCCAAAAAGAGGAACGCTTAAAAAATACCGAAAGCCTGATCTTCCCCCGCTGCGTTTCCCGGTGCAAAATCCGATTCCAAACTCCTTGGGATCGCAACACTTGGGATTTGTTCATTGAATTATGTGCCCTATTGCACATATAGCTTCGCGACTAAAAGAGCCGATACACGGTTACGCTTTCAGATTTCTTTAAATAAAGTTACCTACCTGACCCCATTCGCTAGTATACCAAATTGGAGGACATTCGCCTCCGCAGCTTCTCTCATGGTCAGGCTTCGGATCCTTGCATGCGGAGTCGCGAAGGTGTCTTCCACTGCCGCCGATACATAGGACTCCACGAATTTGTTTGCCTCCGCATAGAGAAGAACAGGCCGACCATTCACCTAAAGTTCCAAACTTGATATTTAATGTGTGAATTAATTATCATTATTCACTAGAGTTTTTTTAATCAAAAATTCAATTTTTCAGTCCAAGATTGCATCTTTATGAGAGATACCAACTGTAATACCTTCAATACGGTAATCTATTTGAAGGTATTACAGTAAGGTAGTTAGAATAGTAATCATTCTAGAAAAGTTTCACAACTAACAAGATAAAAAATTGGTCCAAAATTGTGTAACGACGAAATAAATTAAGAGGAAACAGTGAAAATTACCTGTAAACCAATGCCCATCATGCGGGTCACAAGTTAATCTAGGAGTGCAAGTACGAGATTGCTCGGGAGAACTTCGCGGGCAACCGGAAGGGTCAGCACAACGAACTGCTCTGGTCTGCAGACCTCCCCCTACACACCAGCCTACACACTGCAAAAATAATGTAATATTACACAAAAATGTCAATGGAAGACATACTATATACATAAAAAAAGGAATGATATTCTTTATGAGTACCATAGATCGTGATATAAGCTCTAAGACTACGCCTTGAGGAGTTACTCCAGCACGTCTCCTCAAACAGCGTTTAGCTGCCCAATTAATTATTATTTTAAGCAAAACTAATTAACTAGATTTAAAGCAAACATTACCTCAGACCAATCAGTTTGAAGCCAGCCTCCAACTCCAGTATTATAACTGTATTCAGGCCCTAATTCAGTATCTGATGAATTCACAGCTATTGTATAAACGGGACCATCCCTAAAAGCGTCAGTTTGAACTCTTGATTTACTGCGTTCGACTTGTCTTATTCCTGGAGTTAAACCACAATCTGGCACATTGCACGTTTCTGTAGTAGTGGGTTTAGGTGCTGGACATTTTTGATCGCTGACCTACAAAAATTCAACCAGTGTATAGACCAAATTTCTAAATAATTTAATTTATTTAAGTAAAGAAATAAGATATTTATTATGTTGAGTACTGAACTAAATACTGTGCTTTATATACTTTAAGGTGTTTGAATAGTACAGACTTCTTCTTTTGGTCATCTGCTATCAGAAGTTTGGTCGCTGCTGAACGGAATAGGGATCGGGTACTTTTCCTATAACATTGGTGCAAGTTTTTGAGCTAAGATGTTCTTCTCCGAACAGGTGGCCTTCAGTTAGCTCTTTTCCTCTGAATTATGAGCTTAAGGAGGACTGACAGTAAGGAAATGTAGATATTAAAAGATCCATTTACTGCTGATATAAGCTGTTGTAAGGACTTCCACAGCCGTACGCCTCAGTCTTGTGCCACTTCAATCCAGAGGCTCCCTGGGACTCGTCGTATGCCATCTGCCCACCTAGCCAGAGTCTGCTGACATTGCATTTTCCGATATAAAGTCGCCGTAATACTCTAGTAAGAAATATTACCACCATACCTTCGTAATACCTCTAGAATGGTCTTGAACACAGCCGACAATTCTAGTTCTAGTTGCTGGGCCACAGTGTGGACAAGGAGTCCAGGCTGCTGCTCGCCACCTCGGTGCACAAGGACCTTGACCGCACCGACGTCTCTTTCCTGCAGGTGGGGAGCCTGAGCAATGCACTGATGATACTTCCCGATCCCCGACAGAATTTGCTTCTACACATCGGTATTTACCTACCTAAAGAGAAAAGATAACATTTTATAAGAATAAAATAAGATCTTCATTCTGCATGTTTCAACTAAAAGCCCTTGCCACATCACTAAATAAACTAAGCTTAGTTTGGCCCACGCAGCTTCGGCATTTTTTCATATCGCACCTCAAAATTTTTCAGCTCACACCGCATAACTACAAAAGCTAAGTTAGCTAACTGAACTGTGATTGGCTCTAGTCACCTATCTTTCCTTCATCCCTACGCCACGCGTTGACATCATCCGCTTAATGTTTAGTTTGAACCTAAATATTTTAATTCGTATATCTTCACTTCTCTCGCTTGAGTAGTTAGACGCTTAGCTACGTGAGCTAAGCTAAGTTAGTTTCGTTTGCGATGTTGCTTGCGCTTATGAATGAAATATTTCTTACTTGAATACCGCCACCACAAGTTCTAGAACACTGAGTATAAGATAGTATCTTCCATACAAATTTCCTTCCTCCAATCACGTTTTCTTCAAAACCCTTTTCAATTGACGATTCCTTCACCAGTCCTGCAGAGTCAGGGTGTCTGGTACCAGATCTAGTGTATGCATCGAAACCATGATGTCGTCGGATATGTTTAGGGAGAACTGTAGGGTCTTGTATATTAGGATTAGTAACAGACTCTACATCGATCTGACCTGGTAGTGATTCAGTGAAATATTCGTATTTTATGCTTGGATTCGGTTGCGTATATAAAATCTAAAAAGAAATAATGAAACTTTATATAATAAGTAAAACACTATAAGTAACATAAACTTAAATTCCATTGGATAAATGAAGATAATTGTGACTATTTAATGGCTTTTATTATGACAGATACATAAAATGGCCATATAATTCTCACCATAATATCTATCGGATATTGTATTGGTCCAACAGCGAAGACTGAATCCAGTCCAATATTTCTGGTGTATATGAACCTCGCACCAGCAGCTTCATAAGTACCCGGAGAGCTGACTGCGAACTCGCCGTTCATAATATACGATCCATTTGATATCTTCAATGCTAAAGTAAAAGAGTAAACACATAAAATTTTACAAGTCCAAAACTGCTCTAAAAATTATCAATATCAAAATAAATCACGTTGAATTTCAACAACTCGACTCTAACTCGAAACAAAAAAATAGAATCAGAAGAAAGATGAAAGAAATTAGCCATGCTCAAGTACTTTGAAATCGATGATGGTCTTAGTTCTTACTGAACTTCATCAAAATAATCATCAATATACAGAAAACTTGCATTATTAAACATTAATTTAATTTTTTTAATCACTTACCATCAGGTAAGATCGTAGTCAGTTATAATTTATATCGTTTTAAAATAAACTACGATTATAAAAAAGTATCATGAATTTGAACAAGCTTTAAGAAAAACTTTCTGTCAAGACAATTGTTTTCAATCATTTTTCTATTACGCAACTTTACACCCTTAAAACGATTGTCTTCATAGTTTTCTAGTTACGGCTTACGAAAAATTGCATAAATTCTCAATATCGCAACGTTCATAGCTTGTTAGCATTCCACATTCCACAAGTTTACATGGCCAAGAATTATTTATTGCTGCGTATACCGGCCGGTATCTTATTCTTGAC
Source organism: Hipparchia sbordonii (assembly GCA_038048805.1). Classification (NCBI taxonomy): domain Eukaryota; kingdom Metazoa; phylum Arthropoda; class Insecta; order Lepidoptera; family Nymphalidae; genus Hipparchia; species Hipparchia sbordonii. Next base: position 6,845,357 of record CM076113.1, read on the forward strand.
CCCAACCTCTGGCCTTGGTTCAAACGGATCGAGTTAATAGAGGTTTGAAATACACTATCGAACTTGTAGTTAAAGAGTACAACCAGAGTAAACACATGTCATACTTCATACTGGATAAGTTATTATTTATTAATATTATGCTTTGTTTTTATTGTTTACGAATTATGAAACAAACATCATTATTATATAATTTGATCATAAAAACATACAGATTATTTTAATTTTGCAATTTTTATTAGGTACCTTATTATATTCTTCGAAATAGTATGTATAGATCTCAATAAGTCACATTCATAAATGAAATTCCTTCATGGTAATTCATAAATTAAAATCCAAACCAAAATTAATTTGAAAAAGTAAGACTTTTTGATTAGGATCACCAGTGTAGTAGATTATTGACTTGTCGTAAGAGAAACGTATAGTGACTATTTATATAGGTACAAACAGAGATAAGAAACACAAGTTGGCCTACATGAAGTAAATAAATTTGATTTTGAATATGAAAGTAAGCAAAGAATACTAATATTTTCATCGAGGTGGTAGATAATATAAGCAAAAAAGCTTTAAATTTTCCCACTAAAATTAGATCTATAATAAGCGTGAAATCGTTAATCATTGCCGGAGTACGTAGACGGGTAAAACTAAATAATGAAAAAAATTCTAGAAATTAATGCTATAGTGTGATTTGTTTTACAATTGGCTGGAGCTACTGGTAAAAAAATCATTAATACAGTGCCATAAATTCTTCATTCAATCAGAGATGATAGTGATCATAACACCAATCTCTGTAGCAATCATTTTCAGACAAATTCCACAGCTAGTCTAAGGAATCAGTAATTTGTTGTTGGCTTCTTCTCGGATACCTATAGAAATAATGAGTCCTGAGCTCATGATTTCTATTAGTAGCATGTTGATCAAACATCGTGCTTGATCAAACTCAATGCACACAAAGGCCCCGACCCTAGAGTTTGGGAACTAATTGATTTCAAATTATGCGAAATTGAATGCAAGGCTAAGGGGTCTATTGATATAATCGCACAGAACAACGTGAGCGTCCCCATTGTTGCATTTAAGAATGATTTATGAGCAATCCGATGGGCAACGCTGATTGATAAGTGACTAACCTAACGTTCGCGGCCCATTTGACTTCATCAAAGGACCATTGACTGTGAACAAATGGATATCTAACGCGAATGTGAATTCTGTCACATAAGACTCATCCGTTTGAATAATGATATTTTCAACAGCTCCAACTAGACGCGATTGAGATAAATATAAATAAGGGTTTCCTTCGTAATATCCTGTTTCTTAATTTACTTTGTCGGCTTTGCTTTGTTGTCGCTTTTAACTTTCGAGTGGGCAATTTTACTTCTACTACGTTACTGCTTTTATTTTCACATTTTACTTGATTACACGTAGTAGTCTCTTTATCTTCACATTTTACTCCTTTACGTATAGAATCAGTGCTACTGTTTTCATCTTTACAATTTACTTAATTACTTGTGGTATCCGTTGCACTGTTTTCACCTGCATATTTTACTTAATTTGTCATAGAAAAAATAAGCTACTGTTTTTACCATTTGTTTTGCATATCTTTACCTTCACATTTTAATTATTTACCCTAGAATCTATGCTACTCTTTCTTCTTCTTAGACTTTTATTAGTCTAAGGAACAGTCCTTACCTTTTTCTATTTTATTTCATCCTCAAATGTGAAAAGTGCTTGAAATAAGAGAAACCATTTGTTAATTTGAGTGTATATGCAAACATGCATAAGGTTTCTAAGAATGTATTCCTTCAAAATTAAACATGTGCTATTTAAATAAAATACACATAACTCCGAAAAGTGAGAAGAGCGTACCTAGAATACGATTTTAAAAAAACCACTACCGTTACCATTACTGTCTATTGTAACAGACCGACATTTCTTTCATCTTCGTTGTGAATTAATTTTCTTAATAAGAGCGAAGTTCTGACAGTTTTTTTATTGAAAAGTCAAAACGTCGAATTTATTCGCCAGTTTATTGGCGATGATGAAATTGGCATTTAAATAAGTTGATACTTCGTCCATGTACGAACTGAAAAATACTTGCGATTGGATAAAAACTTAGTTCGACAAAACAAAATTGAAAAGACTAGGCGACCAAAAAGACATAGGAGCTCACCGATATAATTATCGCTCGACACGATCTCCGACACGTTGAGCCGACAGGCGCCCGTGGGTACCGTCGTCACATAGGAGTAGCCGAGGGGCAGCCGCGGCCGTGCGAACAGGCCGGAGACCAGCCGTCTGCCGCAGCGCACGTCGCGGTCACGGGCCCCCGCCACCGCGAGCACCGCGTCACGACCCACCACCTGGAGGTCAAAAGAAAATTAACATACCTACTAACAATAGTTATTTGTTCAACAAGATAGCAAAGTTCATTTTTGTTGCGAGTGCCTATTTTGAACCCCGTGTGGGCGAAGGATTCTAAGTTAGAATTCTGAGCGTAGTGAGGGATTTAAAGGCACAAGAAACAAAAACTTTGCTATCGTATGATACATACAACTTTTCACCTCACTAGTAGTAGTAGTTAGTTTTAAAGACTATAATGTACAGAATAAGTAAATAAATTAATTAATATACGTAGTTCAAAAAGGGTGCCTCTGCTGTCTAAAACCAGTGAGAAAAAGTCGTTTTTGCTCACTTGAGAAAAATTTTGAATTTTTCTTGATACAACACTTTTTCTCACTGAGTGAGAAAAAACGACTTTTGCTCACTGGTGTTAGACAGCAAAGGCGCCCTTTTTGAGCTAGTGAGGTGAAATAGTTATTTGTTCAACAAGATAGCAAAGTTCATTTTTGTTGCGAGTGCCTAGTTTGAATCCCGAGCGAGCGAAGGATTCTAAGTTAGAATCCTGAGAGTAGTGAGGGATTCAAAGGCACAAGAAGCAAAAACTTTGCTATCGTGTGATACATACAACTTTTCACCTCAATAGCGAAAAAATACAAGATGTAAGAAAAATATTTATTAAAACATAAAGGATATTTTAAAATTTAAAAAATTAGGTTTCTTTATTTAAAAACTTTTCAATATCATAAGCGGTGAAAACTTTAGATTTTTTAGATTTGTGCCCCTCAGACTGTCTTTTCAAAAATGCAATAAGTTTAGGATAAGTTTCAATGTGAACGTCGCATTTTGATTTGATTGTAACTTTTAACATGGAGTAAATACTCCATAATGTAGATGGTTGCCTTGTTTTAGACAATTCCATGAAATATTATGATAAAATCACAGTCTCTGAATAGGACTTCGCACCCTTAGAAAGTCTCCAATCATTAAATAATTCATAGGCTTTCAAATATTTTTCACGAGACTTTTCCGGAAGAAAGTTTAATTCAGCGTTAGACACTAATTCTTTTAATTCTGAAGGTGTTATATTATCACTAGATTCACTCATTTTGTTATTTTAAAATTCTTACAACAAATAACTACTAAGAAATTACTACCTAATTAAGATATAGAATAGAGTTAATTTTTTTTTTTTTTTTGCCGCCATTTTATATTACTCTTTTGTCTGCGTTCGGAATTGTGTCATTCATAAAATAAAATATATTAATTAATTAATTTTAATTTTCTTTTATGTTTCATGTTGTGTTACAGAATTATAAAGTCTAAAACACATTTAAAAAAAGTTAATAAGTAGTTTAAATAATAAAATAGAGAGTTAAAAAATTTTCTCGAAATAAAATGTATGGGGTATGCAATATTAGATACAAAATTTCTGAACGTTTCTTGAGACGATGAGTTGAAGAAACGCCAATCCAATGCGTTCTATATTCAAAACACTTTTTCTCACTGAGTGAGCAAACACGACTTTTGCTCACTGGTTTTGGGCAGCAAAGGCGCCCCTTTTGAGCTAGAGAGGTGAAAAAGATATTTTTAATGCATTAATTGATGCCTTTAGAATAATGTCAAAGTTCCTTCACGTGTCAAAACAGAAGCGAAGAATTTGTTTAGGCGACAGCAGACAATGACAGGCAAGGCACCGTGCAATTATAATAATGGTTGGACATTGTTCAACGGCATGTCATCAGCTGTTTGTACAACACAAACATAATATTAAGAGAGATCGGACTAATAGAAATGTTAATGAAATAATGTACGCTTCTTTATGTTATATACCATTTTCTGTCACGCTAACTGTAGGTATATTGCACAGAAATATATCAAAATAGGAAACTGAAAAGTGGGAAAGAGTTTCATATAAAATAAAAACCTATAATTAATGTTATTAAAGGCTTTTGACCACGATTTGACGAAGACGATATTTTGACTCCACGCGGACGAAGTAAGGGGCAAAAGCTAGTATAACAATAATATTTGGATTTTAAGAGTTCGTTTGACCCATTATTTCCATAATAAAATAAAATTACTAACCTTAAAACTTAAGCAATTTATTATAGTTTAATGACTTAATTCGGATGTAAAATAGCCACTAAAATCAAATTTATGTAAAAAACGGCGCCGAATTTCTATTGGCATGCATTATGTCTAAAGAATTTTAATGAAGCACCTTTGGAAGTACCCATAAGATGACGCATTATTTTCATAACATTTAAAATTTCGCTCGTACATTCTATGTCGATTGGTGAATCCACGGTGGACCCTACGAACTGTCATCGCTTAGCGATAGTTAAATACAGAATAATAAGATTCAGGGCTTGTGCCTACTACCGAAGTTAAAAACAAGTATTATTTCAATTTTGTTTTGAGATGTCATGTTATAATGACAAACTGTGATAATAATTATGACAACAATTTTGAAATACCAAATGAGAGTTAAGTTTCTCAAAGTGGCGAACTGATCGAGTCACGTTTTAATCAAAACAAGCAGTACTAGGCGATCATAATAACCCAAGAGATAATAAACTATGAGCTGTGACTGTGAGTATGTAAACAACAAGTGCAATACACAAACACGGTAGATGTGCGATACAATCATTAACAACCAAAACGCACCGCCCAGAAATCAATATCCTCCGCTCGAAATTGAAAACAATCGGGATCCGGAAACTATAAGTAACAAAGAGTTTTACAAAGGATGATTCAGACTTGAAATGATAAACCCACACATAACGTGTACGAATTGAATGCTGACAATACTGAAACCTACGATGTCTTCGAGATTAACATTGTTGATTAAACATGCCTATACCTATTCAAAATAAATAAATAAATTGATTCAACTGTCTCGGATTCCATAAAATGATTTTATTATTTACTAGAAAAACGGGCGAGTATTGGTTTTGTTGTGAGTGTCAAGTTTGAATTCCGAGCAAGCGAAGGATTCTAAAGGTGCGATTAAACGGCGCGCTATAACACGAGCCGCGCCGCGCCGCACCATCCGTGTAGGCGCGGCTCGGCTTAATGCGGACGCAAGCCTGCTCGTTTAAACGACGCGGGGTAGCACGAGCCGAGCCGTCCGTGGAGATGCGGCATCAGCGGCATTCGTTCGTCGCGCGCTCTGTGCCATCTGTTTAGACGGCGCGTATTAACACGAGCCGAGCCTAGATGGCGCGCGCGCCTTTGATCCGTGGATCGGGCAAAGTTTGCCGAGCCGCGCCGAGCGTAGTTGTTTACACTAGGCTCGGCTCGTGTTATAGCGCGCCGTTTAATCGCACCTTTAAACGGAATCAACGAGATTACAAGGCTTATGAAACAAATTATTTTATTGTCAACTAGCGGACCCGACAGACGTTGTCCTGTCTTAAGTTTTTTTACATCCTCTTTGACGAAATTGGCAGCACGCATTCTGTCAATGTTATGTCAAACGCCATAAGGTTACATCAAAAAAGTTTGAATTGTAAAAGCGGTTACATTAGAAATAATTTAATATGGTGGTTAATATTTCTTAAATTTTCTAATTTTCCGCGCAATTTTCTTAATTTTTTCTTTCATAAGAACCTTCTCCTAACAATAACAAACACAATAAAAAAAGAATTAGCGAAATCGGTCCAGCCGTTCACGCGTGATGCGCTTACCAACACATTAAGCGATTCATTTTTATATATAAGATTAATTAATGTACCTGTAACTTTTGATCCCACTAGCGAGAAAATAAGAGATGAAAGAAATAATATTTGAGAATCAATTAATCGTCTTTAATCAAAAATCTTTATTTTTTTATTAATTAGATAAGTATACAAAAATATTATTGAAATGAAATATGTTTACGGAGTTTCCGAAAATTTCGTGGCCAGTGAATAGAATATGCCCATTCGCAGCATTCTGAATTCAAAATTCTATTTACGCTGATCGAGCAAAATTAATTTTTGCTCACAACTAAGCTACAAAGGCGCACTTTTCGAAATGTTAAAAATAGGTAATATTAAATTCCCAATGCGATTTTCGATTTTATTGAGTTCTTTCATTTAGAAACCAACACAGTAGAGAGTTCACTTCAACATCAAAACATTGAGTACTAGGCGATCATGAATGGCAAGGACTTAATGGGAGCCCACACCCCATCCCGTAGTTCATACACACACCCCACCTACGTAGCTGCGCACTGAAAACTCCCTGCTAAGCATTCCTCCCTATATGGAGTTCCCCCGGCCACTCTGACATATATTGAAAAAGTTTTCAAAGCAAAAGTTAAAATTATAATACATACTGGAACGTTAAACATTTTCGTTTATAATTTAAGAGCACGAGGCATAAATTATTTATTAGATATTATGTAGAGTGTGTACTCTAAAGCGACAAATAATTAAATTAACTGATGAAACCAAAACCTTTTTTTTTTTTAATTTTTCATCAAATTAAGTGTAGATAATGTTGTGAATTATTTCCTATAATCTCGGCAGCCTCATCAATTAGTAAATAGTCTATAATATATGGATCAATAAATCAAAAGCTCTGGTAATTGAAAACGTCTACTAATAGACAATTAATTAGACTTACGTGTGAAACGAATTACCTGTCGGAATAAATGTTTTAGTCTAATGTTTAGAATAATATATTATCTTTAACATAATCAACGTGATAAAGTATGTATCCAAATAATATATGGATCTATTTCGCAGAGAATGTTTATTTCTAATATTCATAATCATAGCAAAAAATTTCGATCAACACCTTAAAAAACTTTCTTTTTGTACTTGGATCAGAAGCAGGATACAGAAGGTATCTCTTTGAGACGGCACGCATTATGAGGAGGTTCCTCACCCTGGAGCCCTGACCACTATCTGTTTGGGTCCTACCCCGCAGCAAGTGGGACACATTTCCTTTTATTATTTTTGAGAATGTTTTGTATGTATATTTATAGTCACTTATGTATTCTTGTAACATTTTTTAAAATAATGACTTGTGTGTAAAGAAATATGAGAGTGATTTTAAAATATCAAAGCGTAAAACAAAGTTCGTATGAAAACTGCCAAGTCACGTTTTCAACACTACATTGTATACCAGGCAGACATGTTCATTTAAGAGATATTTGCTATGAAGCTTTTTCATTTCAATAAAAAATACAGCATGTATCGACATATTTATTACTAGCTTTTGCCCCCGCGACTTCGTCCGCGTGGAATTAGATTTTGGGGTGGAATTTTCAAAAACTGTGACACACGTACTTCTTTATTTTTAACTGAAAGCTCAAATACCAACTTTGATGGAAACAGCTTGAAAAATGACGGAGTTTCATATAAACTTCCATCCCCTATTTAAACCCCTTAGGGGTGGAATTTCCAATAATCCTTTCTTAGTGTGCGCCTACGTCCTAAAAGGAACCAACTGTAAAAATTTCAAGTTTCTAACTTCAGTAGTTTAGGCTGTGCGTTGATATCGCAGTCAGTCAGTCAGTCAGTCAGTCAGTCAGTCAGTCAGACTTTGAATTTTATATATATAGATTATCATTGATATAATTTAAACAGAGCTTTAAACGTTACGTATTATAATTGAGAGTTATAAAGTTGATCTTATTAATTATTCCATATTATTAGGTAGGTAGAATACTCTCATCACCTACTAATTTATGCTATTAATTTAAATTATATTTTGGCGTTGCTTTTAGTAAAAATATTTTAAGGAAGTAATAAAAGATTTTTTATCTGTCACATTAATAGTTTTTTTACATTTTACTTTATTATGCTACAGGGTAATTAAATTATAATATAGCTATAGTATCTGGTTTTCCCCAATCTATGCTATAATATGTAATTTTGCAAATAATAATATTATGCAATTGTAATTGAAGTAGGTAAATTGTAAGGCTTCGAAATATTTTCATTATAACAACATCAAAGCTTTTTGTCTAATAATAAGCCTTTGAACTATGTTCATGATTAGATATAAAGTATGATAATAAGACATTAATTATGGAAATAATGGATATAACATAATATAGTATTTTCAATCACAAATTTTCGAACAAACAACACTCGTCAACGAAGTTGACAGTAATCTGTGATTGATTTTTTGATTGTCACACTGTAGCAATCATTTATTTATTGTTTTTTCGGGGAATGGGTTGAATGTACACTGCTATACCCCTTCAAAGTTAGCCTGCTACCATCTTAGACTGCATCGTCACTTACCATCAGGTGAGATCGCAGTCAAGGACTATCTTGTCATCGTAGTATCGTGTATGGCAGTATACATTCAACCTATACCCCCTAATCGGTTTCTATTCGCCATCGTGCCGGAACGCTGAATCGCTTGGCAGCACGTCTTTGACGGGAAGGTGGTAACTAGCGTTGCCAGACGTCCCGTATTTCCCGGGACATCCCGTATTTTAGGCATAGCTTAAAATGTCCCGGCGGGACTGACTCTGTCCCGTATTTGAACCGTACTTCGTTTTTCATTATGAAATCGATCCAAGTATTCACACACGTAACGTTCGTAAAATAGCGAGTTGATGACCGTTTTTAATTACGGTTGATAATTGTATTGATTTATATAGATATGTTAAAACGAATCTAAATCTATGTTAAAACTAGCTCAATCCGAAAAATATAAAAAAAAAAAAAAAATTTTTATTTGTCCCGGGGAAAAAACTGAAATCCCGTATTTTTTGCCCATTTAACCATTTGTCCCTTATAGGCTGAAAAAAAATCTGGCAACTCTAGTGGTAACTATAGCCACGGCCAAAGTCTCCCACCAGATTACAATAAGAAAATTGTTTTTGCAATCTTCTTAGCGTTGATAGCGTGTTTTAAATCGAAAAATAAAGTTGTTAGTTGTAAGTTGTAATTCAGAACGTCTATTACCTGAAACAAAGTATGCAATAGAGATTACAAAAATACTCATACTTATAAATAAATAAGTACACTTACGGTGATCAGGAAAATGATGATCAATCTCGATGGAGGCGACATCTTCTCTTGTTTTCGTATTAAACCACGAAGGTAATTTATTTGAGATTACGTACACATTTCCTGTAAGTACTTTACGCTACCACTAGAAGAAAACTTAATGCGAAATTTTCTTAATAGATTACCATAAATTTAATGAAGCTATGTATAGGATTTTTGAAAATTTAATCCCTTAGGGGATGAAATAGGAGTTTCATAAATCGAACTGAACGTGAGCGAAGCCCCGCGGCTAAATTATTTTTATTTATTTACTAGCTTTTGCCCACACAAAAGCTTGTAAATAAATAAAAATAATTTATTTCGACGAACTAGGATCATAGTGTCTTATGAAGTTCCGAAGAAACTAACTCGCAAGTCTCACAACAAACCACTTTATCGTAAACATTGATTCGTAATTGCCGGCAAGTACATTTGCTTTGATCTCTGAATGGACGCAGCGCCTAAATCCCATTGATATCTTTATACTAGCCCCTCTTTGAGCCAATCGCATTTAACGTTTCGCATTCGCCACGGATTATAACATTAGCATTAATTTGTCATATTTCAATCTCTTTGATATGCATACGGTATGCAATTACGCGTATTTCAAGATTACAGTAAGCATCTTATTTGCAATCAGGAAACTTTAGACGTTTTAAAGCGGCTTTATGCAAATTATTTCATTGCTATCTGATAATCTTGGAATGTATTTTTCAATTGACGACTCCGTGGCTGGCTATACTCGTATATCTGGACACATACTCTTAGTCCATGCCTCTGGTCCGCCTTTAAAATAAGAATCTAATCTTTATCGAATTAAAAAAAATCAAACTTGTTCAAATCAAAACACGGTGCACTTTACACGTCTTATCATCCATCGTCATCGGAACCCTTTTGGTTGCCCACTAGTGGGCTCGTTTCTTATCAGAATGAGAAAGCTTTAAGCCATAATCTACCACCACCATTTTGGCCAAGTGCGGATTAGTAGGCTCACACACCGTAGAGAATACTTATTTTAGAGAATAAGATTACCTACCATAAGAACTAAGCCAGGAATGAAACCCAGTTTTGTTTTCATATGATTGAACATTTTATATTAATTTTATAGTCTTAAGTTCACTGTAATTGAGCAAATTCTTCTCTGAGAATAAATTCTTTAAACCTAACCTAATACCTATTATTTATAGATAGGTATGTAATATATTATTATAATAATATACAGTATACACATCATACATAGAACTTTTCTCCGGAAAATCCCGGAAAAACAGAGGGTTTCCGCGGAACTTCTAAACACTATACTACGGGGACAAAGTAATACATCGTAAGAGTACTTACTGTAACAGTTATACACAAGTAATCGTTCTTATCTCTGCCCTGGTAGCATGGGCGGGAGAAATTTTATCCCCGGGAAAAGGATAAAACGTTTATCCCCTCGCTTAGCTTTATCCACACGTCGAGCATGGGCACAGCGGTGGAAATAACAGTCAGTGGATATACTTATAGAAATATACATCGCCTTCTCCTCTGTCGCCATGCTTTAGCATAGGATAGAATAGAATAGAAATATTTTTTATTCAAATAAACTTTTACAAGCACTTTTGAATCGTCAATGAATCTACCACTGGTTCGGAATGCCTTTCCTGCCGAGAAGAGCCAGCAAGAAACTCGGCGGTTGCTCTTTTCAAAAAAAAAAAAAATTTTACAATTGTTATTGAAACTATGCTATGTATTCAGGGAAAATATAATTTTATCCCCTGTCAGTGGATAAAATCGGGGGATAAAACTTTTATCTCCTGCCCATGCTACCAGTGCTGCCTTTCTTTTAGATATAGACCCTATAAATAGTACAAAGCAAATTCCCACCGGTACTAGGCTGAGAAGCGACGATCTCTATTTACTTTGAGAATACATCTTGACTCTTGAACTGAATACCGCCGCATACGCATAGTTTAACCGCTCTAAGCACGCAACCGTTAATGGCGACATGCCAAATTTCCTCTGAATTTACACATACGTCGTTAACGTGTGGATAATCCTTATGTCTATACATATTACTAGTGGTTCGCCCCGAACTGAGACCTCGCGATATCCCATAATTCCCAAAAGTTTTAATTATTTATTGTAATAATTAACTTTTAACATTAGACGCAATAAAAAAAATAATAGTTGACATAAAACTGTTTTACTGACACAGCGCCATCTATTAGCATTATTGTGAAGCTATTAGCATTTAAAATTAAATAAATTCGTTTCTTTATAATATTTATCTAATTTTAGTATTTGTTGTTCAAGTACAGGATTTTCAACCAAGTTTCACGTTCTAATATTCAGTAATTCTGAAGTTATAGGGCTCTGACAGACATTTGGACGTACACACTTCTCTGTCTAGTAGGCAAGCGCCCTAGTTGACTCAGAGAACTCGCTTCGCTCGTTCAATAAATTAGAAGGAAGATATTTCCATAGTATTTAATACAATTACTAGCTGATACCCGTGACGTAGATTTAGTACCTATTTAAAAATTCCATGGGAACTCTTTGATCTTATATCACTCTCCAAGTCCTCAACTATATCCATTTAAAAAAAAATCTCTCTATGTTGTGGCGTGATTGAAGGACAAACCAACTTAACACACTTTCGCATATACAATTAGTAAGGATAATAAATAATAAAGTTCGACGTAATAAGAAAATAAGAATAGAAAAGTAATAAGAAAATAGAAAAGTAATAAGAAAATCGACGACCTCCCTGGCGCAGTGGTGAGCGCTGTGGTCTTATAACTGGGAGGTCTCGGGTTCGATTCCCGGCGGGGGCAATTTAGTAATTTATTATTTCTAAATTGTCTCTGGTCTGGTCTGGTGGGAGGCTTTGGCCGTGGCTAGTTACCACCCTACCGTCAAAAACGTGCCGCCAAGCGATTTAGCGTTCCGGCACGATGGCGTGTAGAAACCGATTAGGGGTATGGGTTGAATTTACACTGCTATACCCCTTCCAAGTTAGCCCGCTACCATCTTAGACTGCATCGTCACTTACCATCAGGTGAGATCGCAGTCAAGGGCTATCTTGTCATAGAATAAAAAAAAAAAAGTTCTTCCGACCGAATCCGGTTACAGCGGCCAATTACACAAACATTAGCCACAGGTCACATACATTAACCATCTACGCGGGAGATATAGTGCACAAATGTGTGCACAAACAAACAGGTGCACTCTCTATTCCCTCACTCTTCTAGAAATCCAACATGACCGGAGAGAAATCAGAGGCAGGACCGACAGTTTTACGTACTTTCCGAGGCATGGGGTTGATAACATCCTCCACAACTCCGGACTAGTACCTACTGAGAATTTCTTAACAGAAAAAACAAATAAATTTTTTGGAACGACCCGGGAATCGAATCCGGGACGACGAAGGTCGTCCGCAGTCAGACTTGCTAACCAACCGACCAACGAGGCAGTTAATATAGGTAGGTACAATCAATCAATCCTATGCTCCGGAGCCCATAAACCGTTAATGGCGACGCGCCAACAGCTGCTCGCCCGTCCATTCAATCTCGGCTATTGTAGCGCGGATAATTCCACGTGAATCAATATTGAGATCACTACCATCTACGAGTACCAGCGTCTGGATAATAGAGACATCCGTCACTGTACGGCTTAGGGACTATCCACACGTTATTACGTCAAACAATAAAGGGGAGTGTCAACTAATGTCAGTTTTACGTCACATTACAGAGAATAATAAACGACGAAATGCGTATCAGGCGCGTGCAGGGTAGTTGCTCTTATATTATGCGTACTTAAAAAGGAATAGACGTGTAATTTTTATTATAATTCTATAAGTAAGTATATATTTTAAAACAAAGGTTTTTAATATTATAACGCAATGTCATTTTTCTTTTTTTAATATCGAAAGTATAGAGCTTTTAAGTTTCCCGTTAGAAAAATAGAGCGCTATTGCAACATGACGTCACAATTCAGTAACTCCATAGCTCCATAGACAAGAGACGGATAAAGTCGCATTAAAACAGCTTTTAACTTATTTGTTTTTTGACCGATTTATTTTCTGTTTTTACAAATGTTATTCTTATCTTACACTTTCGATTGTAATTATTGAATATCCGCATTTTGGCAAAATTCAAATACAAAATTGTTAAAATGCACAATTTCCTGAAATGAAGTACAAGTAAATCCTGGAATTCGAACTCTAAATCCTGGATTTCTAACTGGATTCCCCAAAAAGTCAATACAAAGTCATAATCTATTCGTAATAAACACAATATTAGAGCGTTTATTTATGTGTTTGAATGGCCCAAAAAGTTTTAGGTGTAAAACTGTCAACTAGTCGCCTGTCGTGCAGTTGCGGCCTAACAAAGTAAGTCAGTTGTTTAGAATTAATGGACTCCGATCCATTGTCCACACATGGATAATCCTAAACAGCACTAAGCAAACAGTGTCGACTTGAAATGATTTAGAGGTGTCATGGCTAAGGATTTGTCTTGTATAAGTGGTTGTAATCTTCTTAACTTTTATTAAATCGTTCTTAAAGGAACGGTTTAATGTACTGATAACAATAGTAAGCGACGACGTTGATATAATTTAATTTCTATCACTAAAAAAGTTAGATCTATCTTTCTAAATAATAAACATTTTCTTTTGTCAATGCTATGAGAGCTTTTCGTATTTCGCCGGATTCTTCGAGTCGGATTCGGAAATTGATTTTTATGGTAACACTAACTTTTGCTCGTGACTTCGTCCGCGTGACTTGGGTTACTGTTTTTCTGGGGTAAAAGGTCGCTTTCCTAGCCATCAAAAAACCCGTTCAATACAAAATGTATCAGAAAATTTTTTCATATTTTTTAGGGTTCCGAAAAAACTTCGGAACCCTTATAGGATCACTCCGTTGTCCGTCTGTCTGTCAGTGTGTCACCACCGTTTTTCTCGAAAACGGCTTATGATACTAAGTCGAAATTTATACTGAATATAAAGTTCAATGGTCTCGTAGTGTTTTAAGAATATCAAGCTTATGGCTTAACTCAGTGAAAAGTTACAGCTTTAAAACCACGGCTTTCTCATTATTAAAACAAATTAAGGGACATCTTCCAAAAATCGTTTTTTTCCATACCTAATTCTTAGTTTCATAGTAAGTGCCGTTATATTTTACAAACACCAGCTTTAAAGTCTTACAAATGACGAACATATTGATATCTCTAAACATAGTAAGAGTAACTTAAACAGCTAAAAACCAAATAAAAACCTACCACTTACTATGACTTTTAAAGTACTGTAACTAGTAAAGTACCTAAAGCTAAAACACACTATCCGATGCATCCGTAAACTGCGACTGAGAGCCGCGACAGATAAGGTTTCTCAGTCGTTTGAGATCAGCAGGCCCAGATTTCTATCGGACGTCCGAAGACTCAAGAATGGCCCAAGGTTACGTCCGCGACTACGTCCGATTGTGTGCACAATTCAATGTACATTCATTATCCAGCCGCGGTTGACGCGTCGGATGGTTTGTTTTAAGCCTAACTTTTTAACGCGTCACAACACAGAACTGTCACAACTTTTGTAGACTGACCTCTATAATTACTCTATGATTTGTAGAATAGACCAGGTATGTAATAGAATCTGCAATGGCATATACAATAAGAAAAATATTTTTTATCTATTACCTATCTCTTTAATTAATTTATGCCGTCATATTTTGTATTCTCATCACACTATCACATATCACACTAATTAATATTATAAAGCCGAAAGTTTGTATGTGTATGTTTGTGTGTGTATGTTTATTACTCCTTCACGCCACAACGAATTAACCGATTTAGCTGAAATTTGGAATGGAGATAGCTCATACCCAGGATTAAAACATACGCTACATTTTATCCCGAAAAATTACAGAGTTCCCATTCCCATGACTGCGCACAAGCGAATTTTAGGTCTCATTTGAGGCAAATAAGCGGGGTGGCGGGGTATCGAGCGCGTGATTGGTAGATCAGTCAACCTTTGCTTCCCGCACCGTGTACAAATGCGCCAACTTACATTTCCCTCCATTTTTTTGTAAAATAGGTAGATATGTAATAGAATCTGCTGTTATCAATGTACAATCCATTGTTAATCATAGATTAAAAATAGAGGTCAACGCAGTCTTATAACCCAGTTGTCAAAAGCTGTCATGTCACTGTCTTATTAAATAGGTAGGTAACGTTAAAATATTTCGAATGTTCTCAGTTCTAAAGAAAATCAGAGATATACATATAACGATAGGAAATGAGTTTTTGAAAGATATTGTAACAGTGTTAATGAGAGGATGCGTGAGGATATTTAAAGATGCGAAGGGGTGGTTAGCTAAGGGAACTTTCATCAAGGGTGAAGTTGAATCTTTGGTGGAACATGCCGAAAAGACATTAATTAAGCAGGAGGTTGACCAGTGCATAGATAACTACCATCCAATCCAAGTTAAAGCGGCACCTCAGCAGCTCAAGAGTTTGTTAAAAGATGAAGTGTCCATAGCACAGCGGCTGAGATTATTGAAGCAAGGCAATACATTCGTTAAAAAGAAAGATAGCATTAGAGCAAGTAAGGAGATAAAAGAACAGTCGTACAAGAATAATTACTCAGTGGATGGAGACGTACTCTGCAAGGATCCAGGACAATCGTTGGTCATACCCAAGCAATTGGAAAAAGAAATAAACCATAGCAATGGACATTTTTCAAAGAGAAAGAAGAATTGGAAATATAAGAGGCGTGGCTCAGCTGACCATATGAAAAAATGGCCGAATTCCAATAGTCGATAGAGATTAATAGTAGGTAAATAGTACTGTGAGGAAAGAATGAAGGTGACTGTGTTGAATGAATGTGTGTGTATTAATATAGTTAAGTAGATGTATGTAGTTAGCTTTGTCAACAGCACCGCCAAGTATATTGTTATGTGTTACACTGATAATATGTTTGTACATGATTTTGTTATTACCAACTTAAGAACACATAGTGAACTCATAGTGAACTCACAGTGAACTCAATAATAAGTAGAAGTTTAAGTTAAAGTAATATTACTTATTAGCCCACAGGCTAGATGGTAGTATAAAATAAAGCCACTGTTACATGGTGCTATATGGTAGGAAAAAAAAACCAACTTAAGTATACCTATGGTTTTTTAAATTCGAGATCAGTCAAATTTTATTTTATTTTGTAAAAGAAATATAATAATTTGTGACCATGTATACTTAATACTTACTAGTGTTTAGATTCCTTATAAGATGTCATTCTGTATTGGTTAACTTAAGATGTATTATTGTTAAGTATGTATGAAAGCTGTATTGTTTAACTTAAGGTGTGTTAGTGTTGAAAAGGTATGAAGTATGCGAGGAAATATGAATATGGTAAAGATGTACGAAAGGAGAAGGTATGTCTGGGGACATACATAGTTGCAGGATGACCGAATGTGGGAAACGGAATGTAAGTGTATGACAGGGATGGATATATGCAATAGAGAGTGGGAAGTATTGGAGATAAAAAAGATTGGCAAGGGCATATGGAGTTAAGATGTGCTAAGGAGTGCTAAAAGTAGTTTAAATAAAAGAAGTTAATATATATTTAGTGTTTTTACTTTGAGCTATTCCCACATTTATTAGAACATACAATACTATTACTGCTTGTTTAGACATGAAAAGGGTCACAAAGAAATTCTGTCAAACATAGAGAACCTTTTGATTGACTACCTCGAATGCTTTACAGACAGCTTAGACTTAGTTTTACAAGTTATACATTGTCTTATGGAAGTAACTCAAAGAGACAAATAATGAGATGAAATATGGAGAATGGGAACTGTGAGAAAACTACACAACCCCATTGAGTTTGGGCTTGTTTGATTCATCTTGATAAGTACTCTAGTCCTAGATGATATGCAGGGTCTGATGATGAGACCGGAAGGCGTCTATAGGAACTGCAATAACACTGAGCACTTAAGTTGTCATCTAGTAGGTACCTAATTAATACATTGGTCAAGAGTTTCGGAACCCTCAGTGCGCGAGTATGACTCGCACTTGACCGGTTATTTTTTTGTGAATTTTCCCGATATTTTCATAGTTATTCTGCTATTCGGGACGGAGACAAATGCATCAAATCAAAAACCATGAAAATCGGTCCAGTCATTCTAGGTTTATAAGTGTTCGAACAAACCCGACTTTGTTTTATATAATATATTAAAAAAAAAGATGTACCTACCTACATCTAAATCTTAGTTTCTAGGCGCACTACCATTAATGTAAATAATGTTGCAAACCAGTACTAACCTATTCACTTTATCGATAAATTACAACGGTTAATTTAATGACTGAGCATACGAAGGAAGTCGTGGTTAAAAGGAAAAAATAAAATTATGATCCCATAAAATATATTTGTACAGTTGACAGTAATTTTATTAAAACTTCGTGTGGTTATTAGAAGTGACATGTGAAAAGGTTATGGGTCTATTATGTGGAATTATTAATCGGTGGAAAGGACCGGGCCGTCGTAAATCTTTGATGTTTTCGGAATTGGAATGTCATATTTGTAATTGAAGTACTTATGTTAGGAGGTATTCTAAAAGGTGTCCAAGTGTGGTAGTGTTTTGTAAAGATTTTGTGATAAGAAAGATGTATTTTTAGTCTACTATCGCCCAAAAGATTTAGATGTGTCTGTCTGTCGTTGAAAGACGACAGATTTTTTTTTATTCGATGACAAGATAGCCCTTGACTGCGATCTCACCTGATGGTAAGTGACGATGCAGTCTAAGATGGTAGCGGGCTAACTTGGAAGGGGTATAGCAGTGTAAATTCAACCCATACCCCCAATTGGTTTCTACACGCCATCGTGCCGGAACGCTAAATCGCTTGGCGGCACGTTTTTGACGGAAGGGTGATAACTAGCCACGGCCAAAGCCTCCCACCAGACTAGACCAGAGATAATTTAGAAATAATAAATTCCTAAATTGCCCCCGCCGGCAATCGAACCCGAAACCTCCCAGTTATAAGACCACAGCGCTCACCACTGCGCCAAATGATGGACAATACTAGCAACGAGCTGGTACCCACTTGGAAAAAAGAGAAAAAGAAGAAGACCGTTTAAAAGATGGGACGCTGGCAGTCAAGGCAGCTGGAAGGGTATGGACAACACTTGCCAGAGATCGAGCAAGATGGAAGGTCTTAGCGGGGGCAATTTCGGAATTTGTAATTTCTGAATTATTTCTGGTGTAGTGGGACCAGACCAGTGTAGTCACCGTCAAAGACGTGCCGCCAAACGATTTAGCGTTCCGGCACGATGGCGAGTAGAAACCGATTTTAGGGGTATAGGTTGAATGTACACTGCCATACTCCTTCCTAGTATGGCCTACCAGTTTGGCAAGATAGTAAAGAGAAATATTTTTGTATTATTATAATGATTAAATGAAAAAAAAAAAAAAGTTAGCCCACTACCTACCATCTAAGACTGTATCGTTACCATCAGGTGAGACCGCAGTCAAGGATAAGATATGTCATCGAATTAAAAAAAAACTTGGAATAGTTTTATTCCAGAAATTCCCGAGCGATTTAACAACATCCAACTAGGCATCGAACCGAAGGTTTGCAACTTTCATAAATCGAGTTGAATGTAATTTCGGTTGATCAAAATAGACAAATAAAAGTTTTATTTTCACTTCCTTGTTTAATGTAACGTAATGAAACTTATGAAAATGAAAACCTCTTCATAATACGGTGGTTTGATACTAAAAAAACTTCAAACGGCTTCATAGAGTTTGGAACGTGAGTGTGTGTTTATTCTAAGCGGTGATCCCCAAAATTAATACCAACTTTTATGATGCAGCTAATTGCGGCTAAGGCGTGACGAATGGCAGTTAAAGATTTTGACACCGTCATCCGACCACGGGTTGGCGTAGATTTTTGACGAGTCTCTATTGAGGCGGCTATAAAAATATAACTGCAAGTCGTAATCAACAAATTGGGGTTATTACAAGGTTGATTAGTATTTTAGGTAGTAACTTGTTGTGTAGGGCTGTTCCTTTCCAACTATTTTACTTATAAATTTTATTATTTTTAACCGACTTCCAAAAAAAGGAGGAGGTTCTCAATTCGTCGGAATCTTTTTTTTTATGTGTGTTCCTCGATTACTCGAAGACAACTGGACTGATTTGGAAAATTCTTTTTTTATATGAAAGGGTATACCTACTTCCCAGATGATTGTAATCATATCAGGATCTGTTTATGGGATCCTGGAAAAATCATGGGAACTCTCCAAATTTTATAGACACAATTGATATACTTTGTAGTGGCGTTTGAAGTCGGTTTTAGAAAAAGAGTTTTTACGTTTATGTTATTAAACTTTTGGATCCTTGTTGGATGACACCCACATCATTTCTTCAATTCAAACAAACACTATTTCTTTCTTTCAGTCAGTAAGTATTTCGTATTTATTTTTTATCAGCCCTATCACATTGCTTTAATTGGATCACGGGGACATCTTTGTTTCAACTATGTCGTTTGTCATCGTTGCTTATATTCTTTAAATTACTTATTTATGCCAGCAGGACTTTGCTACATTTTCTGTCTTCTTCTTTCTTTCAAAAGCTTTACGTACTAGGTTTAGGGACCTGGAGAGTGACATAGGCTTTTATCCCGGAAAATTAAAGAGTTCCCGCAGGACTTTAAAAACTAATTCCACGCATACGAAGTCGTAAGCTAGTAATGTTATAAAAAACAGTAATAGCCTTTTGGTTAAGCCTGCGATCTCCTATTTGGGGGGGCATGGGTTCGAACCCGGGAACCTATGACTTTTCGGAGTTTTGTATGTTTAAGCAATTAAATACCTAACACATGCCTTCTCTTGGCCAATATATCTAAATCTAAATATGTATATAAAAGTAAAAGGTGACTGACTGACTTACTGATCTATCAACTCACAGCTCAAATCACTGGACGGATAGGGCCGAAATTTAGCATACAGACGTAGGCATCCGCTAAAAAAGGATTTTTGAAAATTCAACCCCTACGGGCGTAAAATAGCGGTTTGAAAAATCGAACCTAACGCGAGCGAAGCCGCTGGCAAAAGCTAGTATAAATATATTACTGGTTCAAACAAAGTGAAAAAATGAGAAAAAAAATTGACGGCAAATAAA
Organism: Hipparchia sbordonii; assembly: GCA_038048805.1. Classification (NCBI taxonomy): domain Eukaryota; kingdom Metazoa; phylum Arthropoda; class Insecta; order Lepidoptera; family Nymphalidae; genus Hipparchia; species Hipparchia sbordonii. The sequence goes on from CM076113.1 coordinate 6,865,841, forward strand.
ATATTACATTTCACGCGAAACAAGTGCCCTTTTAAAAATAGTGCGTAATCTAAGATCAGACAAATAGAGTAATCCGATTACTGAGGCAAAAAGGCACAGACACAACTAAATGGGAAGACGCCTCGTTAAAACGGTTTCATATTACCGTACGGAGGTACGAAACCCGACTTGCGCTGATAAAGGAGTAGGCAAAACCCATTAAAGATTGGTACAAAATGGCCGATTTGCATACTAGCTGGCGGTTTCATGTCATAATTATTGTTCAATTGCCTAAGCTGCCTTGTACAGGTCAATAATCTGCTTCGAAACTACTTTGTAGAGTGTCGACTTTTGTAATTACACTTGTGATAAAGATATCGATATTATTGATAGAGCAAAAGCAAGCAGATCGTCAATTTTAAAGTTTATGTTGTGCACTTGTAAAGTTTAAGTTCATTTTGCGGGACACTACAGGGGCCTCTACTAACTACACGCTTAAAGCAATATTATGATATTTCAAAATGGTTTTGACATGTCATACAATGTCAACTTTTTTTTCTATCAAAGACAAGATATTCCTTGACTGCGATCTCACCTGATGGCAAGAGACGATGCAGTCTAAGATGGTAGCGGGCTCTTTTGGAAGGGGTATAACAGTGTAAATTCAACCCATACCCCTAATCTATTTCTACACGCTATGGTTCCGGAACGCTAAATCGCTTGGCGGCACGTCTTTGACGGTAGGGTGTTAACTAGCCACGGTCAAAGCCTCCTACCAGATCAAAAGTAAACCTTAAAGTGATTAAGTACTTTGAGCTTGTCTGAAATCTGCTTTAAGCGTTAGTAGTATAGATCCTGTAATATTAATATGTCTGTTATAAAATTTTCATTCGTTACTTTCTCAATCGTTACTACGAGCAGATGGTAAATGTAGGCGGCGTTATTTGTTATAGTGTCTTGTTTGTTTTGTTCTGTTGAACAAAGAACGTTATCGATTAATTAATTAATTCATTGTGCTTTTTGTAGCAACACAAAAAGTTGCTAATTTCTTTAGGTTCATTGTGGTAAGTTGACGCTATATTTTAAGTGTAGGTTGTGTTTCCTTTATGTAGTATGTGAGGTATGTTTTTCTTCTATTGTATTTAAATGGTTTATTTGTTTGTGTTTGGATAGCACAATGCCGAATAAATCATAGAGTAAGATGAAACTTACGTACCTAGTTTAAAGAACTATCTTGATATGAATTTAAGTAAATTTAGTATTTTGAATACAAAATTTGACGAACTAGAATATAATATGATGAACCAGAGCAATAGTATAATTTTATTTTATTTTCGATTAAAAAAAATGATTCTAGTTATCTAGGATTTTTTTAGCATATTAAATTTTATTTACACATAGAGTTAGCAATTTGTTTCTTATTGCTAATCTCTACCAATGTCTAAAATTTTAACCAGTACGCCGTATCCATATTGAATTGTAAATCTGCATCCGAGAAAGACATGCATCTCAATCCCGATTCATAAGGAAGCGTGACCTATATAAATTAGCACACGCTAACACGTTTAAGAACTCCTTAAAACATCTGAAAGTACTTTGTGTTAAGTACCTACCTTTAATTACAATCACGCGTTTAAATTTCTTGAAATATCTTCTTGAACTTTCCTTAATTAAGTACCAGATTAAAATTAATACTTATAAGACCTTATGCGTGGCAATTCTGGCTTTTTAAAAATTCGACAATCTAAAGAATTTGATAATGATGTCTTCTCGTAGGGGAAGACTGACAAAAGACAAGGTATTTAATATTTACGACGTACCTTCAATGCAAAGTGTGACACAAACATTTTCATAGTTATTATAATTTATTGTAGAATTTAAATTTAAACTAGCTTTTGCCATCGCCTATGCCCGCATTAATATTGTCGTTATGTAAATATCCATCAAGCACCTGCGACCATAAAGAAGTTATTGAGATAGTTATGAGATTGTATTAATTTATGGATGTATCTGTCTTGTGTCAATAAACGAAATAAATTGATGAAAATATATCTATTTGTTTTAATCAAACTTTCTATGTGTGATAACTGGATAGCAGTCGGTCTATGGTATGATATGATAAGTTTTTTAGGGTCTCATACATAAAATGTGCAAACGGGACAAACGCGACGACCTCCCTGGCGCAGTGGTGAGCGCTGTGATCTTATAACTGGGAGGTCTCGGGTTCGTTTCCCGGCGGGGGCAATTAAGAAATTTATAATTTCTAAATTGTCTCTGGTCTGGTCTGGTGGCTAGTTACCACCCTACCGTCAAAGACGTGCCGCCAAGCGATTTAGCGTTCCGGCACGATGGCGTGTAGAAACCGATTAGGGATATGGGTTGAATTTACACTGCTATATCCCTTGCAAGTTAGCCCGCTACCATCTTAGACTGCATCGTCATTTACCATCAGGTGAGATCGCAGTCAAGGGCTATCTTGTCATCGAATAAAAAAAAAAGGTACCAGTGAAATTTTCACAAAATGCACATTACTCCTCTATCATATAACAAAATTGAAAGAAACCTTAGAGTGGAAAACTCCTTAAAAAACTTGAAAACTTTGCATTTTTTAACGATATTTGTCTTGTTTCGTAAGCTGAATCGAAAGGGCACAGTCATGCAAGTCTCAAAATGACTCTGATTGTTCTTAAAATGAATTTATAGTATACATATATTAGAGTATACATTGTGTATTGTTGTTTAATAGAAGAAATTATATGGTGCTGTGTTGTGGAACCCTTTATACACGAACCCGACACGCTCTTGCCTCGTTTTATTTAAAAGTTAGTGGAGATACCAAAACTCAAATATATGCATGCATTCGAGAACGCGGTTTGTCTCGTCGGAAATCGATGTTTGACAGCCATCAAATTAACATCGGATTGTCATTGGACATTACATCACTTAACACTTCCCTTAATTGCGACGATAAGAGATTCTTAACGGAAATTAAATTATTTGCTTTGGGACGCTCACCTACATCGACGGTTGGGATTTATTGACGACAAAGTATTTTTTTTTTTTGTCGTTTTATTGATTTCAAACTTGGCACCGAACTTTGGCCTCTATTGGCTAACGATTTTGGTTACTACATGTTTTATAAGTTTTGATACTTAAATCAAATTTTGGTTTGTCGTTTGCTTACACTGTACACATAGCATAGTTTTGTCACCTATTGTAAAAAATTTTTTTTAAAAAAGCAACTGCCGAGTTTATTGCTGGCTCTTCTCGGCAGAAAGGGCATTCCGAACCAGTGGTAGATTCATCGACGATTCAAAAGGACTTGTAAAAGTTTATTTGAATAAAAATATTTCTATTCTATTCTATTCTTATAGGTAGTATTACCTAAGAATAGAATAGAATAGATTTAATAAACAAAATTTTGTAAATTCGCTACAATAAAGGCAATAATTATTATAGGTGAAAGTATTATTTTCATTAATATAATTTGGAAATACATTGATGATTTTGCTTTATATTATCAAATTTAATTTAATTATGCTTTATAGGCTTTATAAATTTTGAAACGATAATAATTTTATATTTAAGATCGCAAATCTCGATCAAACTATTCTATTAATAAAAATTTAATTATTTCCATAACATCACCGGATTGTCTCTATTTTCTATCGAAGGTTAGGAAAATCAACACTAATTAACGTATTATAAGTTTCCAATCGAATTTTCATTGAAAATTTTCGCGTATCTCTCACATAATATCACACATCGTTTACCAGTATACACTGAACACAACGAAATTTTCCGAGCAAAGTTTTTTTTTTTCGATTATCGAATTCGTATTTCACGTTCGTCGGCTTTTCCGATACGCGTCGCCGTTGCAACGCGCTCGTGCACTACTGGGTACAGCCTCGAGCCAGTCGCCTCATATGTGGAAACTTCGTCTGATCAGCCCACTGTGCCCACTGTGAATTTGTGATGTAGCTTGTCTGTTTATACGCACATAATGCAAATACGACTTGAGTTATTGAGACGAAACTTTCGTAGACTCGGACTTTTGAAGATACTTATGGTGAGACTAGCATTTACCCGCGGCTTCGCTCACGTTGGGTTCGATTTTTTAAACCCCTATTTTACCTCTTTTGGGGTTGAACTTTGAAAAATCCTTTCTTAGCGGATGATTACGTCCTAATAGCTATTTGTATGCCAAATTTCAGCTCGATCGGTCCAGCGGTTTGAGCTCTGCGTTGATAGATCAGTCAGTCAGTCAGTCAGTCACCTTTGCCTTTTATATATTTAGATCTATAGAGCGTGCTCTGACTTATCTCGGACTTAAGATAGAGATAAAACGAGACACAAATATGCTTTGACATAAATCTGTCTCGTTTTAACTCTGTCTTGAGTATGAGCTGAGTGAGAGTACGGTCTAGAGATTTCAGCATAAGTACCTACTTAGTTTTGAAAGCGTAACTATAAGTAGCCTACACGTAGTCTAGCTTCTATAGAGTAGTAGAGTTTCTTAGAGTAGATAGAGATCAAGTTTTACTTTTCTTGCAGGCTCTTCTCAGTAGAATCTTTTTTTTTTAATTCGATTACAACATAGTCCTTGACTGCGATCTCACCTAATGGTAAGTGACGATGCATTCTAAGATAGTAGCGGGCTAAATTGGAAGGGTCAGGGCAATGTGCATTCAACCCTAATCTGTTTCTACACGCCATCGTGCCAGAACGCTAAATTGCTTGTCGGTACGTCTTTGACGTTAGGGCGGTAACTATCCACGGCCAAAACCTCCCACCAGGCCAGACCAGAGACTATTCAGGAATTATAAATCCTGAGTTCCGAACGAGGCGGTAGAATCTTGACTTGTCACAAGAATCACAGGTTGGTCTACATTTTTACTCCAAAGTATTTGAAGATCTTCTAGAACTAACTAGTGATGAAAATAACTCGTAACGTTAAGGACATAAACTTTTATTAGATTCTAGATAGATTATTTTTTCTCGCAACTTCATCCTCGTGGGGAAAAGCTTTTGAAAATCTCGTGGGAAAACTTTGTTTTCTGCGAATAAAGATGTTAGAATTTAACACTCTCCAGTAAGGCTAACATGTACGCTGTGAGGAAATTTTGTCTACCCATTTACTGGTGAATTTGTAAGAGATTTCAGTAGAAAAATTACTCTTGGCGCGTATGCTAGCCCTACAGCTCTTCAACTAGCAAAAAATCATGTCAATCAGTACCTCTGTTTCGGCGTGATTCAGGAACAAATAAACACACTTTACATTTATAATATTAGGATATTAGGAACGAATTTTCAGGATTTTTGATCGAATAAGTATCTACTTCCTGATACAACTTACCAAAATTTCATGTGGAAGAAGCTGGCAAAAACTAGTGAAGTTTTAGTACTTAAGCTATCCCGTCTACTAATCAACTCTTAATGCATCTTTAGATTAGAATTATGATACGATTCACGTTTTATATTATGATACTCAATCACCGTCTTATTAAATGGAAGCGAAATACCGACGCTAAACCATCATTTAAATTTGAAACCACAGTTCTTTAATGGGCAATATTCCTAATGGAAGACAAGGAATGATAGGAATTTTGATGTCTCAATTATGTAGTGGCAATGATTAGAAGAATGCTCTATATCCATCTAAGACTATAGGTACGTTTTCGTACTAAAAATTACATATAAGTACTCGTATTAAATTTTTATGTCTATCATTTATTTTTAAACACATTTATCTTATTATTTTTAAAAATGATTACAAATATACATTATACAAATATAAATATAAAAACATCATTAAAAACAATAAAATAAATGGGTCCCACTTGCTGCGGGATAGGGACCCAAGCAGCCAGTGGTCAGGGCTCCAGAGTGAGGAACCTCCTCACAATGCGTGCCGTCTCAAGGAGTACCGCCTTCTGTATCTTGCTCTTGATCCAAGTATTAAGCGAAAGTTTCTTAAGATGTTGATCGAAACTTTTCGCTATGAGACCATTGACCGAAACGACCATCGGCACTACAATCGTTGAATCAACATTCCACATGGCGGTAATCTCGTGGGCAAGGTCTAAATATTTTGATAATTTTTCTTTTTCCGCCTTCACCAGATTATCATCATGTGGAATTGTGATATCGACAATTATCGCTCGACGCGCTGATCGGTCAACAAGCACTATATCAGGTCTATTGGCTACAATATACCTATCAGTGATAATTGACCGATCCCAGTAGAGCAGGGCACTACTATTCTCGAGAACTGACACTGGGTCATACCTATAGTATGGCATTTCATCTTCTACAAGACCGTATTGAAGAGCAAGTTGTTGATGGATTATCCTGGCTACTTGGTTATGTCTGTGCAAGTACTCGCCGTTAGCAAGATAAGAACAACCGGAGACGATATGCCTGAGGGACTCCCCAGGACGATGGCACGCTCGACATATGTCAAGAGTACCATCTTTCATAATGTGTCTCCGGTAGTTATTAGTCTTGATAACTTCATCCATAATTGCACATACAAAACCCTCAGTTTCCCCAAATAGGTCACCGAATTGTAACCAGGATACAGAGGCATTTTGATCTACATCCGGCCTAGTTAACGCCTTGTAGAACCTGCCATGTAACTCCTTACTCTCCCACACTGCCCTGCGATCCGAAATGCTCAATACTATGGGCTTGCGCCAGTTCTCTTTGCCTAAGGCAAGCGGGGTAAGACCCTTATCAACTGCGACAACATCCCTATGTATACTCACACTCATCTTGAGAAAGTAATCTCTAAAATTGCACACCTCACGATTGTGGAGGTTCTTGGCATTCAGAAAACCACGTCCCCCACACTTGCGTGGGATGTATAATCTCATAACAGATGAACGCGGGTGATGCATACGGTATGTTGTCAACAGTTTTCGGACCTTTCGATCCAAGGCATCCAGTTCAGTTTGAGTCCACTTTAGAATGCCAAAGGTATATATGAGTAAGGGCATGACCCATCCATTAAAGGCACGTACCTTGTTACCCCCTGATAAAAGACTATTAAGGACTTTTTTCAAGCGGCCAAAGAAGCGCTCCTCCACTGCCTGTTTCACAGTCCCTGCCTCAATACCAAGAGCCTCTGACATTCCAAGGTATTTATATGTCTCACCTTCACATAGAGATCTGAGAATTACTGTATCTGAAAGTACTAAATTCTCAGAGTTCACAACTCTGCCTCGCTCTATATTGACAACCGCACACTTATCAACACCAAACTCCATTCCTATGCTATTGCTAAAGTTCTGAGTGATCTTCAGCAATTTCACAAGGTCTGATCGTTTTGATGCAAAGAGTTTGAGATCATCCATATAAAGCAAGTGAGATATGACCTCACCCCCTCTGCGAAGGCGAAAGCCTAACCCTGAATCCATCAATAGTGTACTGAGTGGATTAAGGGCTAAGCAAAACCATAGAGGGCTCAAACTATCTCCCTGGAAGATACCCCGTTTAATCCTTATCGGTTCAGCTGATTCAGAAGATTCAGTGTTTCCTGGTTGACGAAGAACTGTCATCCACTGTCTCATGCATGAGTCGAGAAAAGAACATAAAGTTGCATCGACCTTATACAACTTCATGATCTCCAAGAGCCACGTGTGAGGCACCGAATCATATGCCTTCTTGTAGTCAATCCAAGCAGCCACTAAATTTTTTCTGTTTCGCCGTACCTGTTGACATATAGCAGTGTCAATGAGAAGGAGTTCCTTTGTACCGCGGGCATTTGCCCTACATCCATTCTGAACCTGGGCCAAGATATTATTTGCATTTATATGCATAGTTACTTTTGTGGTCAGAATGGCTGTAAGTAGCTTATAGATAGTAGGTAAGCAGGTAATTGGTCTATAATTTTTTGGGTCCGCGGTACTTCCGGACTTATGTAATAGGAACGTGACACCCGTTGTCATGAATGTCGGTAGCGATCCAGAGTCAATGGCGCTCTGAAATTGTGTTGCCAAAACAGAATGCGCACTACGAAACCATTTCAGCCAGAAGTTGTGCAGTCCATCCGGCCCCGGACATTTCCAGTTCGAGGTCGAACGGACCGCGCAACCTACATCCTCGGAACTAATGGTTACGGGAACCATTTGTTCCACCGCAGCACATTCCGCCTTCACAACATTCATCCACTCACCATCGGTATGACATCTGGATGCCGACCAAATATTACGCCAAAAATCTGACATAACATCAGGCTCCGGCAACACTCCATCAGTACTACAATCTCTAGGTCGCTCCCAGTTCCTATACACCTTCCGTTGGTCACTTTGAAACATGCGATTCTGTGAGTATCGATCTACACGAGTTCTATATCGCCTAATCCGTTTTGCCCAGGCATAGACTTTCTGCTTCAAGAAGTCAATGCGATCTGTGACCACAGACAAATACTCTGAGGGACTAGTATTAGTCCCAGCAAAAGCTTGGTGCACAAATCGCATTACTCTCGGGCGACTATTACCCTCCTTGAAACAGATTAGCTTAGCAATGAGAGTTCTAGTCAAAGTGATACGCCTTTCAATCCTAGTCTGCCAAGCCGGAGCTATGTTTGGTCTTTGCATAGCCCTCGGTTCCGGAAATTTGATACGGGCTATACGACATGCTGCAACGGCTCCACAGTATAGGATCGAATGCGTATCATTTAGGTCACACGAAGATGTTAAATATGTGTCCAAAATTTGATCTAGAGCTCCCACCAACGCCATATTTCGTCTATGCACAGGCAAACGAGGTAATCTTGGTCTTAGGTCGACAGGCATGTACCTATACTCCAAAATCACATCGTCCAAAGTCCCTCTCATTTGCTCATAATTCTGGTTACTTTCCGATAAATCTAAATCATCACATAACTCCTCTTGGGTGTTATTAGTCTCTACATTACGTACTTGCAAAGACTGATGAGTCGAGTTACTGATAGTCTCTATTTGCGGGAAAGCTAAGCGTAGCCGCTCAAGTATAGACTCATCCAACATACGACGACGTTGGATAAGTCTCACCTGATCCGATAGTCGCTGTGCGGTCACGGTCACCGTTGGTTCAAGCGCCTGAAACAGAGACAACATCCTTGAACGATACCCAGTGAGGTTAGTTCCCCCATCTGTTGCCCCAAAGTACGCTCGCATGACACTCTCATTCATTTTTTGAGACCATCTCATGCGGCGCACTGCACCACCGGCGGCGGAAGCAGTCCACCGGCGGCGGAAGCAGTAAATATTATTAGATACAAAAAATGTACATATTACATAGACGAAAGTGTTTTTCAAACCGACATTGCAAAATTCGGCAATATTTGGCATGGACACAAATTATTATACCTACATCCCATGTCAGACCTTTTTTCTAAGATCCGTTTTTACCAATTTCTTATTCTCGATAATAATTTTATATTCTCTATATTTATTTGCAGAACCCTGTAGGTAATGTAGTATAAACCTGTATATAAGAAAATTCATTTAAATTAATTATGAAATTAATTAATTAATTATTATTAGTTTGGCCATTCAGCGGGGTAACGCAGCCAGCGTTCTGGGCACTTTTCCTCGTTCCAGTGGTTTAGATGATATTTTTTAATTTAGCTTTTATTTTTGATATTTACGTTTTAGTTTTAACTTAGTATTTAGTTTTATATTATATAAAGTATTATTGTTACTTATTTTAATCAATAAAAATAAATTATGAAATAAAAAGACAAGTTAAGTGAATAGTGCATGTACGTACGAGGAGATAATAAGGTACATTTCTAAAATATGCAGAGGTCAAAATAAATATCATAGTGGACAAACTCACGTACCTAATAAATTTGCGCTGGAATATAATTATTTAAACGAGTCTAGAATAAATTACCTATATACTGTAATTTCCAATTATTTGTCACTAGGAAAATACGATCCTGCAGCTATTTATCAAATCCACCCATTAAATCCGCAGTGGGTATGTTAATTCCCTGTAAACGTTTAAGTTTTAAAACGTGTTAATATTTCATAGGGATTTATTGTCAGCGTAATAATGCTATCAAAACTCACGTAAATCCTATAAATTTTGACCGTTGTTTATTTTCAATTACAATTATTAATTAAGTGATTAATTTATTATATATAATATTTACAATGGTTTCCCGGAAGGTTTTATTCACGCGAGGTTTTGTTTTAACAAATTAATTTGGTAAATTAATTTAGTTTTCATTTTTGTTATAAAATAATACGAGTACATACCACGGTAATTATTTTAGTTGGGATTGTACATATTCAAATTGTTTTATAACTATTATGTCATTAAACCACAAACCAAGTCTAAAATCTTTAGTTTTCATTTTAGTAGTCATTTAGTTGTAGTTCATATGACGAGAATTATTTTATTTCGGAACGCTTTCTTTAAAATGAATATTTTATTGTTTAAACTTATCTGCAATTATATTATAAAAATAACATGACCATCACCGATTAATATTCGAAGCAATTTGTCTAAACATTTAACTTTAACGCGTTAATATTTTATAGAGATTTATAGATCAATCAGAATACACACATTAAATTGTTTTCATAGCACAGTTAGTGGTAAGTGCTTTGTCTAATAGATTTCAATTTTTGAAAATGAAAAATAGCACATAAGAATATTTCATGTTTAGGGTTCCGCAAGAATCAGCATGCCCGCGACTTCGTTCGCGCGGATTAAGGTTTTTAAATTCCCGCGGAAACTCTCTTATTTTCCGGGATAAAAAGTAGCCTATGTGTTATTCCATGCTATCTATAATCTGTGCCAAATTTTATGATGTTGCAACTTTGGCGTATTACCTACTTTTTACACTTTTTGTATCAAATCTACATCTAAATCTCTTTTGTATGTTACAATTATTTTATTAACTACTAAAAAAAGAATATCATCATAAAAATCTACAATTTCATGTTCCGTTTTATAAGACAAGCAAATTATCCTTAATATTATTATAAATGCGAAAGTGTGTCTGTTGTTGGTTTATCCTTCAATAACGCTACGATCGACGTGATTTTTTGTAGGACCTTGAGAGTGACTAGGCTACTTTTTATCCCGGAAAATCAACGAGTTCCCGCGGGATTTTAAATACTAAATCCACGTGGATAAAGTCGCGGGCATCTGCTAGTTTAAAATACAATGAAAAACCGACTCCGTTAAACAATATCAACTGAAAATTGAAATAGAACAGGGCCTCGTTTGACCATAATTTTATTACTAAAATTAATTTGGAAGAAGCATTAGGAAAAGAACCAGTAGGTAATCTTAACATTTGGTTCCATTAGTAAAACGACTTAATACCGATGTTTTTGTTTCGTATAATTTACGATCGCCCTTGTAATATGGATATATTACGCATTGTATTAAAAGATTACCCTTTCGAAATTTATATCTTAAAAGTTTTCACTGCCAGAGTATGTGTGTCAATGGCTACGTATTATGTTTTATGATAGGCTATAAATAATAAATGGGATTCTGTTTGTAACATTGCTCCAAATACCTAAATTACGGATACGTCATTTGGTTAACAGCGACAGTTATGTCTTCATTCATGTTTGTAGATCATAGATAATAAACTTAATGGGTTTGACAAATGAAAACTTGTACCATGACCTCTTACCACGTTTTCATTGAAGCGGAGCGGAGTGGAGATCTAGTACATCTCCACTCAATATGTTCATTGCGGGATGAATTAATAAATTTTCAAAATTCTTGTAGAAAGGGCCGGCGATGGGTTATGAATTATGCTGATGAAAATTATACCTATCATACTAGTAGACGCCCGCGACTTTTTTCGCGAGGATTAAGGTTTTTTAATTCCAGCGGGGACTCTCTTATTTTCCGGGATAAAAAGTAACCTATGTGTTATTCCAGACTATAATCTATCTTTGTTGCTAATTTTAACCAAATCGGTTCAGTCGTTGCGCCTGACTACTAAAATTCTATTAGAAGCGTCTTCAAACAGGTGTAAATCAGAGTTCTAAGATATCCGGTACTACTACCAGGTACCACTAATATATCCGATCAATAATAATTAATAGGTACATCTCGATAACAATTAGGCAAATAATACGATGGTTGCAAAGCAAAGTTCCTAGCATTAGCAAGTACTCGTAGTTTAAAATTCATCTCCTGTAAAATCCTGGACACTGTAATGTATTCACAGTGAAGCAATCGCAAATCCTTTTGCATACAATTTTGTCCCAATGGAGAGTAAATGGCAAATGCATTTTAACACACCTGAGGCCAATTTGTTCCTGTACTTACTACTAATTACATGATTAACCATTTTATTCTGAAACTTGGTGAGTAAGTAGAGCTTGTTGGTATGTTCAATCGGACCACGAGTGAGAGGGAATTCTAGGGACTCCCTCGCAAAAATTATTACGTAGGCTATTGCCTGTAGCTACGAACGAAAAAAATATTTCAACCCAATTTACTCCACACGGTATTCCCAACCCTATCCTATTAATATTATAAATACGAAAATTTGGCTGGATGAATGGATGGATGTTTGTTACTCAATCCGCAACATTGAACTGATTTAGCTGAAATGTTGCACAGCGATAGATTACAGTCTACAATAACACATAGGCTACTTTTTATGCCGGAAAATAAGAGAGTTCCCGCTGGAATTAAAAAACCTTAATCCAGGCGGAAGAAGTCTCGGGCATCGACTAGTATAATATAATTTTCATCAGCATAATTCATAACCCATCGCCGGCCCTTTGTACAAGAATTTTAAAAATTTATTAATTCATCCCGCAATTAACTTATTGGACTACTTAGTACATCTCCACTGCGCTCCGCTTCAATGAAAACGTGGTAAGTGGTCATGGTACAAGATTTCATTTGTCAAACCCATTAAGTTTATTAATCAACTAGTCTTAAAATAAAAAAAAAACCAGAACAAAAACATATGGTGCGAAAACTATACAATTTTTGAGGAAGCAGTACTATATACATAATAGTCTGCCTCAAGAGATTGTTACTGAAAAGTCTTTTGTACTTAACTTTTAAAAAGAAACATAGAATGCATTTTCAAAATACATACTTGTGTCTAGAAATTACTCTTTTTATTATTAGGAGTCACCATTTTTGTTTTTTCATATGATTGTACTTTTAAATTAATGTTCTCTGTAAGTGATCAAACTGTTCTTAAAATAAAATAAACTTTAAATACCTTTTTCATTACATAGAATAGGACGGCAGGGCTCTAATCAATGATGTGTGATAAGGAAGGCGAGGCGCCGGCGTCATCCGCAATTATAATGGATAGGTTCACCTCAATCTCTCCACGCATCTTAACTTGTTTAGTTAAATCTATTGAGGAAGGGCTTGGCCCTAACTTGACTCCAGCCATATCAGAAAATTACCAGATTTATCTATTTAATGATAGAAGGTATGTGCCTATGTTGAATTATTATATTAAAAAACCGGCTAAGTGCGAGTCAGACCCGAGTTGTTCAGTAACGTAGTACATTTAACAAGATTTAAAAATCTATTTACAAGCTGATGCCCGCGACTTCGTACGCGTGGATTGAAGTTTTTTGATACCCGCGGGAGCTCTTAATTACCTGAATAAAACCTATGGAAGAAAATACGAGCTGAAAGCTGAAATTTTCATCAGGATAATTTTACGCATGTCAGTAAGTGTTATCCAATAGCCCAACGGTTCCCCATCCTTTGCTCTATTGTTATCAACTTTTTTTTCGTGGGGAATAATGGATACCACCGTACACGGGGTGGCGGCGACCGTTATGTCGGACTTTAACTGACTAAAATCCCACGGTGTTCCTTCTCATCCTGGTGGTGGCGGCTAAGCACAAGCTTAACGCTTTTTTGGAGAGGAGAGGGGAATATTACTCAAGTTTAACATGGCTAACATCGTTTAAAATACTTGTATTTTTGACATTTGATACGAAGCTAAATAGGAGATTCACGTGCTCTGTATGCCCAAATAAAGGCTGCAAGGTTAACGGGGCGGCACTGTTACCACAGATGACGCCTATACTATAGACTGTGCTCCAAACCTGTGTTTTATTCCAACCCACACTTTATAACACCAATAGCTCCAAGAATAGATAAAATAGTACCCCGAGATTGTTACATTTGCGTCCTGAGGTTATAAACATCGAATACTTAAAGCCCTTTAAAGTGCCGCCCAATTACCATACGGCAATTCAGTAAACAACTTCAAATTGGTAGCTATTTTGCAAATAAAAGCAATTCTGGAGCCAAATAAGGCTCGAGTTCATAGGTGGCGCCACCACGCTAAATTTATGAGGTGAGTCAATCATAATTATTATTCGAACTGTGTTTCGGAGGTTTAGGTAATAATAGGTGTTAATAAATGGTTATATGAGTAACCTTTTTGATGTTATGTATGTTTGTGCCCAATTACGTAAGGAATTTAATTGTTTTATTGCACCCTTTCGAAGGTTCTTCATAACTACTAATTTATGACTCAGTTACATAAGGAGAGTTTCTCAAAGGTCTCTTGCATGGATTTCCACAGATCTCGTCCTTGCGCTACCAGAATCCAGAGGTTCCCTGCGACTCGTTTGATATCCGGTCCACGTATTGGGTGGTCTACCAACACTGATGCGCTTCCCGCTGCGGGGTCGCCACTCCAGCACCTCGGGACCCCAACGACCATCAGCTCTTCGATCTATGCGCTCCGCCCATTTCCACTTCAGTTTCGCAACTCACTAAGCTTCTCTTTTTGTTTGGTTTGGTTCTCCTACGGATCTCCTCATTTCTTAACTCTCTCCATCACCCGCTGAGTGATCCTGAGCCTTCTTATGAGGCACTTAGTTCGTAATTACATAAGTACTATAATTGTTAGAGAATTCAAAGGTTTATAAGTCTCACTGATAACTGTATTCAGGATTTTTCAAACTACCCTCGGGATAGAATAACCAAATTGCAGCAAGTTCATATCCTGTGTCTTATCGAGTGAAGCTAAGGGACAACGCTAGTAATTAATTAGTCGTGAAAACAAATCATCGGAAAACATTAAAAGCTTTACACACACGTGACCTAGTCAAGTGCTAAATGTGCAATAAACATATACCGTCGAAACATTATCACATAGTAACCATCAACGGCAATATTTTCAATAATTTACGATTACGAGACGTCTCTCCTTGGCTCTACTAAGTTGCATCTATTCAATAGTTAATAGAGCGAACGTTGTTTTGTCCAAAACTATACCTAACAAGGATCTAGACTTTTCGGAGTAACAAAGGTTGTTTATGTAAAAAGATGTGTCATTTGGCCGGTTACAACAACCTTCCCTATTTTTTACAGGCTACCTAAGTTAACTGAGCAATTTCGATTCAACACTCCTTAGGAAACACCTAAAGGTGACTGACATTTGAACCCTTTTTAGGGGTGGAACATTACGAATAGTTAATCTTGTTTTACTGTTACAGTAGCCTAAGGCCTCTTCACCTTTCACCACCTTACAATAAACTTTAACTGATGAATAAAAATGACGTTTTGACAGCTTTTGAATATCGGGCAATCTATCAAAACGTCAAAATTCGTCAGTTAAAGTTTACTTCAAGGTGGTGAAAAAGGCTTCGTGCCTAAGCACGAACATTTTAACTTTCGAATAGTAAAGGTGAAGTTAACGCCAATGTATGAAAATTAAAGGATCCTATCATTTTCATAGAAAATCACTTGCTGGGGTTTGTCCAGTTCTTTCCCTTCCGTTAAAAAGACAGAAACAGATATAAAATATTTGACTAAAAGTTAAAACGCAATTTAGCGAATGTTATTGAACTTTAGTGGTTAAAGTTTATTAAACTATAGATAAATACGTCCCAATCGAGTGTTATTTTAACTTTTGTTTGTGTGTCAGTTTGTTTGTCTAGACTATTTACGAATTAAAGACTTTCTAAGGCAAGACAATTAGGGGACAAGGAGAGATTCCTTGTCCTCTAAGTACAAGTATACTTACCTAAATACTGCCGCTTTTTTCCATGGCGCTATCCTAATAAGCTCCAGACATTATAAACGACTAGACAATTAAACATCACAAGTAGATGTATCATAACTGTCAAAACGGCTATAAATTACATATTTTATTATCTACAGCCAATAGACTGTGATCACAGCTCCGATCGATTTCGCGGTACAGGCTGACACAATGAGCCGGGTAAATCAATCGCAATTGCCTCAACACGATGTATTCGCACGCATATCTAATGACACGAATTATATTTTAAGTTTGTTTATCATGCTACTAGCTTTTGCCCGCAACTCCATCTATACAATTAAATAAAATTGAAGTGTCTAGAATGAAAAGCAAATGTATAGCAGCATGTTATGCAACGCACGTCAATCACGTAACATCGCGTGTCAATCTGCAACTAGCGCCATCTATTTTAACTTGCGGCATTACGAATGGTAGTGTAACATCTATTAAAATTGAAGTCTGTTTGTTGCCGCTAATCTCGGGAACTACTGAGCCGATTTTGACGGGACTTTCACTGGAAAATTACTGATGTTATCGGGAGTACCATAGGCTACTTTTTTACCAACTTTTGAAACAGGAGGAGGTCCCCAATTCGTTGGAATCTTTTTTGTTATGTATGTCCCGCGATTTGTCCTTCAATCACGTAGCAACGATTTGAAGAGATTTTTTGCATGTTGAAGTATAATCGAGGTCTTGGAGAATTACATGGCTAATTTTTATCCCGGAAAATCTAAGAGTTTAAAAAGTAAATCCACGCGGACAAAGCCGTGGGCATCAGCTAATTATTATATTTCTTGTAAGTATATAGGGATGAATTACATTTTTTTAATTCGCGTGCCAACTGGATGAATTCAGTTAACGCATTACATATTGCATTACAGTCAGTTCAGTAGCGTATTTACTCATAACGAAGCGTGAGTTGACTGTTATTGACCCCCTATATTTATGACAGCTTCGATACAATTTCTACTCAATTCTCTAAGTAATTTACTGCACCATTATTACATTTCTAAGAATAAGTTGTGGAGTGCTAGAAATAGAACAATAGGCCGACTTGATATGGTCACAGAGACATATTTAATGGCTTCACTGTCACTGCCCTATTCTGACTTGAATGCAAGAGACCTTTTTTTTTACTTTTTAGAGGTAGAGGTGTAAGAGGTACCTATGTTGAAGTCGCGCGTGCCTGAATAGAAAGGATAAACCGATGCGCGACGACCCGACTTCAATGAATATCACCAAATTTAAATGAGACCAACCTGATAATAGCTTCTTTCAAAAATAAAAAAAATATTGAAATCGGTCCAAGTTTGACGGTTATAAAAAATACACGTCAAATTGAGAACCTCCTGTTTTTGAAGTCGGTTAAATATGACTATTTCGTCTTAAATAAACGTTACTTAATGCTAAAGTCCGCCATTAACATAAAATTTTATCTCCTTATAATATACTAGAAGCCCGCGCCGACTTCGTCCGGGTTGAAAATTAAATATTTGTTCTTGTGAGCTTCTTATAGGAGACGATTGTCAATAAGATCACCACAGGAACCACACGAATATCCCGCACCGATACCCGCCACCGTGCCCCGCCGCGCCAGCCGGCACCATTTTATTATTTTGTCGCGCGGAAATAATAATTTTCCGATAACTCCTAAGATATTTATTGAAATTGTATAGTGTAAAAGGCAAATATGTTCTAAATTAAATACTTATGATAATAAACATATTTATTTAGATATAGATTGACATCACATCGGTTATGAAGCTTCGAAAATAATTCATTATTTTTAATCAAAATTTGAAAGATAGAAATGGTTACTGTAAGTTATCCTTAGAATATAGACATATGCTATCGCGGACTTTTTTTTAGAACTCTTTAAGAGGAACAATTCACCCATACATCATTTTCATCCAATAACAGTATATGACCTAGCGCACGCCTTGAAAACGTTTGAGAGTCAAAAAAATTTCCGACTTCTTTAACAAATTTGCACATAATATCTAGCCATAATACATTTATATACATAAAATATAGCCTATAACCATCTGGAATAATGTACCTTTGAAATGGTAAAAGAATTATTATAATAGATGCGGTGGTTCCAAAGTTTGCTCCGGACATACATACAAACTCACAAAATTCGCGCTCTCTCTTTATTATAATAGTATAGATTCATTAGCGTAGCGCTTCGCTTGTCATAGTATGACGTCATGAAAAATCCAAAGCTAATATAATTCCCACAATTCAGAGTGAATATACCTATGCAAAAAACGAGCATAGCAGGGTAAAATAGGTATTAATATGGTAATATCAAGTACTGGCCTTACAGCTTCCTTGGACACAGATGGCGCGATAGCCAGGTTTGGTGCACGGGGTTCCATCCGCCACTAACGACAGCGAGGCGTAGAACTGTTGTCCCAGAGGTCTACAGTTCAACATGCACGGTGAATCACCTGGTAAACCAAAACAACACATTAAGTCACCTTTGGCTATGTCTAGACTGCGCGCTCCAGTTTGGGCGTAGTCGATTACGCGTACTATGGAACGCGCTCAAACCACGCATACTTAACATTAATACACGCGTTTCAGGTGAATATTTATACATATTTATATATTTCTCAATGGATTCATTCTATTTGTGTAACACAGGGTAAACATAGTCGGTAACAAAAACTGAGTTAGTTTTTGTTTTTTTATTTTATAATTTGAAAAAAACTCAAATTTTTCAAATATTAATTAAACAAAATCTTTTTACAAAAGGATTTTTTTTTCTTTTTTTTTAGGTGTTTTTTTTATTTTTGAATGAATTACTCAGGTTAAACAAAACCGAATTTAAAAGAATGCTCCTTGTTTTTGCATACTGCAGTGTACAAAGAAATATCTTCTGAACTCTACCGAGATACTTATGTACTCTTTCACTTGTGTGTCTTCATCGACCTTATTCGCAACATTTTCCTCACTCACCATCTACATAAGGCACCCAGGTGTAGAACCTTCCCCGGAAAGGTCTTCGATCATAAGACGAACACTGTTCTGCGCGCATGTCCTCTCCTCCCGTTGCACATGGCTAAAAAAATTATTATTTACATTTTACAAGATCCACGACTTCGTTCGCGTGCATTGATTCCCGCGGGATATTTATTTTCTGGGATAAAAAGTAGCCTATTGCTATTTCAGACTATAATCTATCTCTGTGCTTTTCAGCCAAATCGGTTGCGGCGTGATTGAATAACAAACATCCAAACTTTCGCATTTATAATTAATGGGATTAATAGGATTTCCAAATTGAGCAAAGTTACGCAAAATGGATCCAATCCACAACACTTTTTTTTTTCTTTTTTTTTTTTCTTAAGAATATTCGCCATGTTGAACTGATTAATAGGTTCTCCTCTTCTTTTCAAGTAAGCGCAAAGCTTGGTATGAATGGAGAATCGAATCGTCGAACCCATCACTTGCACTGGGTGGACGGACGATCTCAAGCGAGTCACTGGATACAAACGACACATTACGTGTTCTGTGGCGATCTTAGTTAGATACCTATGTCCAGCAGTAGACGTCTATCGGATGAGATGATGACGATGAAGTGTTATTTTTAGGTAAACACGCATCGTCACAGAGTTGAGATACTGCCAAATGACGTAGGCATACCATTCATGAATCTGGAATCTAAAGATGTCTAATAAATCTCAGGCATCCGCATTTTTGAGATTACCTGGGAAGTTCACAATAACTATTTTACGCCGCATTTTCTTTCAAGTGGGGTTCAACTCGCGGGAAAACTAAACAAACATCCAGCCAATAAATTAGAAAGCCAACATTTATTAGCCGTTAGCAGTGAACAATGCCAATCACGGAAACATTTACGAGGCATAAAACTCTTAAATCATATGGGAAATTGCTCGTGCGATTACATTCGATCGCTATTGTATTCACAGGTTAACACTAGTGGGCTTAGTATAAGATTTAATTCGATTGATCGTATTCGTATACTATGGCTTTAGCATCAAAATAAAATGAACCTTCAAAAGTCATAAATTCAGTACATTTGATATATTCGAAAAACGATTATTGGCTTCAGAGGATAGCGGGAACAATATTTAATTTTTAGCTGTTATAAAGTATTACGAGTAGGTACGTACTACGGTAATAATTTTAGTTGGGATTGTCGATAAAAAATCCCAACTAAGTCCCGTTGTGACCACTGTCCATGCAATTGGATCAAAATATCGACAATCCCAATTAAAATACGAGTAATTACCGTGGTACGTACTCGTAATATTTTATTATGTCATCAAACCACGAATCAAGTCTAAAATCTCTAGTTTAATTTTTAGGCCCATGGGAGTTTTCATTTCCCTCTTCAGCTTCTCAAACATTTTTGATTTCGAACGGAATGAGCGATCGACAGGTTTCTGCAACGAACGCTGTAGTAATAAACACATACTAAAGGAAGAACGCGGACCAATCAGAAGAGAGAAATGAAAACTACCATGGGCCTAAAAATGAAATTTTGCTCCCGCTAGCGTCTGAATTCGTTTTTCGAATAGGTATGATGAAAAAGTACGTATTAAAATTTAAAATGGAAAAATTGAAGTAGGTAGGTACTTCGTTTTTTTCAAAAGCTAACGTAGTATAATTCGTACTTACGGCCGTATTACACTCGTGATATCTTTTTGATATTCCAAGACAGTCTGGCGAAGTTTGCCTGGTCACACGAACTCTAATGGTGGGAGTTTCTAGTGTAGTATTAGGTACCACTTGATTACGCGATCTGAAACAAAATAGATTAGAAAATAAGTTCGTTTGTTATAGGTAGATTGTATAGAAAATTGGTAAGTCAGTTTATTCACACCATATTCACACAGACGAAACGGATTGCTAGAAAAGAAAACTTCCATCACAGACGTCGTTACAGTAAAAAACACAATTACTATTTTACTGTCAACAGTTACCATATGACGTCATTTTGTAACGGTCAACGACGGCCAACTTGGAATGAAGACAGAAATTCAATAATTACTATAGTTCTTGCAATTTACGAGGGCGCGTGGCTCATGGTTGTGTGTGTGTCGTATCTATATAAGTGGGAGCGAGAGCTTGCTCGCGCCTGACCACTCCCACCTCGGCTCCGGATACTCACGCATACTTACGCTTTGTGCATGTATACGACGTAACCACAAGTAAAGCTCAGGCGTCCTCGTAAGTTGAAAGAACTATACTCGAGTAATTAATTATTGAATTTCTGTTTTTTGTTCTTTGCATGATCTTCCATGCTCTGTAATATTAGGTATATTAACACCTCTTTGACCAACTACCTACTCTTTTAAAAGTTTAAAACCTTTTAGTAAAAAGATTATTAACTAGAATAGATCTACATATCAATCTTTTTATCTTATGTATTTTCATAAATCATATAAATCACACCTCTCTAATTAATTACCTACCGCTTGATGCCCTAACCGTTTGAAACAAGGCGTTTGGGGCAGTAACATCAAAGGGTCCCGCAATGATATTAACGAGCCCAGTTACAAATAACTCCAAACCCGTTAATCTAATTTAATGATACTTCGATATTATCTGACGTATTTATAGGACTCGCGTCCTTAGAAAAAAAAGCTTAATTGTTTCGGATATGTTGTACTTCACAAGCATATAAATTAAAAAGTTTAAAAGCTGTAACTCGACAATGGAATGTGTCTGGTGGAAGGCTTTGGCCGTGGCTAGTTACCACCCTACCGACAAAAACGTGCCGCCAAGCAATTTTGCTTTCCGGCACGATGGCGTGTAGAAACCGATTACGAGTATGACTACACTGCCCTACCCCTTCCAAGTTAGCCCGCTACTATCATAGACTGCATTGTCACTTACCATCAGATGAGATTGCAGTCAAGGACTATCTTGTCATCGAATAAAAAAAATGGATGAATAATTTGCATATATATCTTTCGTACTGATTTTATTCGTATAAATAATAAAATGCATGCTGAAACATAATAACGAATCGATTGACACCTCATTCATCAAAAACGGCTCATTACTTTAGGCGCTACGACGGAACATGCATACGCTGCAAATGCATAAATGCATATAAAAACTTAGTTTATGCAGGAGCCATCGAAGTTATGATACAATAGGTAAATCATTGTTTTATGTAATGAACACGTTTTTGAGGAGGAAAAAATCCTCATGGATGCCATACTAGCATGCCCTCTACTGTTGCGGCTTATGGACTAAAAAACCTCCTCCATACTACGATCACTACTTCCTGGTACCGCAGTCCGCACTTAGCAATTACATCATTAGTAATGAACACGTTCAAGATCACAAAGTACCTTCCAACAGTTTTATGGACTGATCACGGCAATGGTAATTCAAATCTAAGGATCATACCATATTTCATTTCTGTTATTACTCAAGTCAAGAAAATGTGACTCCTGTCGTTAGGGCTTGGACACACTCAACACGCCAGGATACACTGTGATCACTTGAGCTAAATATTAATTATTTAGGTCCACTTGGACCTAAATATTTGTGAGAGACGTTTTATAATAAAATTCCACAGTTGACTTGCCTTTATACAAGTTTAAGAAATCTATTAAAAGTATGCACATGAAAAATTATAAAAAAGCTGGATAATATGACTCGCTCAAGCAATTCATAGGATGGTAATAACTGTAAACTGTAACCAACATAATATTGTTATAAATATATTTTTTAAAGAGCAACCGCTGAGTTTTTTGCTGGTTCTTCTTGGTTGGAACAACATTCTGATTTCCAAACCAGCGCAGCGCTAGATTCATCTGCCAAAGGCTGGATTCGCGGACGTTGCGCTAGCTTTTCCTATTACCATTGGTCAAGTGTATACTTTTCACTTTACTGTGCAGTATTACTACCGTATAATATAAACGTAAAAATTCTTTTTACAATACCGACTTCAAACGACACTACAAAATGTATCAATTGTGCCTATAAAATTTGAAGGGTTTCCTCGATTTCTCCAGGATCCCATCATCAGATCCTGACCTGATGACAATGGGACCACCTGGAAAGTATACCTTTTCAAACAAAAAAGAATTTTCCAAATCGGTCCAGACGTCTTCGAGTAATCGGGAAACATACATCGCTGGTTTGAGAGAACAGTGACAGAACTAAAAAACTAATGATTTTAGAGAATGCCCTTTTGAAATTTCTTGATTAATGTTTTTTATTAATGTTTTTGTGTGAAGTATGCATACTTCAAAAAGTATTTTATTAGGATTTGATACTGACGTCGGTGTTGTAATGTCTATTCACTACAAAATATCAAAGATTTATGAGCGTTTGGGTAACTAAGTATAGTTCAGTTTGATGGAATTTTTCTGTTTCTTGTTACGTCGATATTCTCGCAAATCCGCGACATACACGATGCGTAGGTCAAGTGTCCGGCGCCTATCACTGCCGTTTCGCGTTCTGACTATCCAAGCCTTTAGTCGCCGTGACAAATGAGGCAACAGCTAATTTGTCTGGTTTGTAACACCGGCAACCTGGCCCCTATCAGCAGGATACTCCCGAGATGTGCTTAATGAAGGAATTTATTCCCCCGCGGTGCTCTAAATAATTTATTTCGTGCGATAATGAACTGGAAGCTGCGTCGGGTTAACTACTCGAACTAGAACATAAATTAATACACTGTTGAAAAGACTTGATAACATTAGCTACTATTTCTTTACTAGACTACATTAATTTAGGTTCTTCGCTAAAAATAACTCATAAGACTATGGTAAATGATGTGTGATCGATCTTAAGATGTTAAGTTTCTTAAAGTTCGTTCGACATGAAGTGAAAATTGATTTGGATTCAGTAAAATAAAAACTCAATTCGAAAGCAAATTCACTTCGTTATTCATGGAATAGGTAAAAAAAACTAGAACAGTAGGGTTAGTATAAGCTTGAATTCGATTGATCGTATTCGTATTCGATGAAATTAGCGTCAAATTAAAATGAATCTATCCATTCTCATCTTCCAATTCTGTGTTTTCAGTTATGTCAATTTTTTCAGTTTTACCGTTGTCCGCCCTTTAAACCGTTGAGTTATTGAAGCTATAAACTATTATCCCTTATTTGACATTTAATTGACAAGTGAGTTCGCTGTCGAAGTATATTTTATTTTAGTGAATACCCCTGAATACCCGTACAACTGTAGCAATATTTGGTTGAGGCAAATGACAATAATTTAAATAATTGTCCGAAATGTCTGAACGGCAGATTTGGGCTGCGGCTGTAAACTTTAGAATCTATGACTTCACATGTCACTATAACAACCAATTAGGAGTAGGTTTCAACTTATACAACTGTCATACAAATCTCTCTAAATACACTGCATTTAGACAGCTTCCATACCTAATCATGGTCACACGCAAATCTGTCATTTAAAATTCCTACTTATATTATGAACTAGCTTTAACTCGCGGCTTCGCTCACGTTAGGTTCGATTTTTTAACCCCCTATTTAACCCTCTTGGGGTTGAAATTTTCCAGAATCCTTTCTTAGCGGATGTCTACGTCCTAACAGCTACCTGTATGCCAAATTTCAGCTCGATCGGTCCAGTGGTTAGAGCTGTGCGTTGATAGATCAGTCAGTCAGTCAGTCAGTCAGTCAGTCAGTCACCTTTGCCTTTTATATATTTAGAAGACTAGCTGACGCCCGCGACTTCGTCCGCGTGGATTTAGTTCTTAAAATCCCGCGGGAACTCTTTGATTTTCCGGGATAAAAATAGTAGCCTATGTCACTCTCCAGGTCCTCAATAATACCCATGCAAAAAATCAGGCAACAGAAAAAAATTTAGGGACAAACCAACAAACAAACACACTTTCGCATTTATAATATTAGTAAGGATAAAGAAAGGATGACCCTAAATCCTTTTCATTCGAGAGAAGACCTGTGCTTAATTGTCAGCCAGCGAGGAGTCAAGATGAATCATTATAATAATATGCAAAGTGTGATTCTTTGTTGATTTGTCCTTCAATTACACAACGGAGCAACGGATCCATGTGGTTTTTTTCCATGGATGTAGTTGTTAAGGATTTGGAGAGCGACATAAGCTACTTTTTATCCTGGAAAACCAAGTTCCCGTGCGATTTTGAACTTCACGTGGTTGTATTTGAGGGCAAAAGCTAGTAGGCGTATTAAGAAACACAGTAATTTAAATCGATACCTCATTGATTAATCTATATAGTTTTCTCATTTCCTCAGTACTCAGTCTTGGACCTTTTATCTCTCGAGTGTCCTCGGCCTAGGGTACCCCGGCTAATTAAGATTGGCTGGATTTTAATATCTTTCTTATCTACCTAACAGGACTTCAAAATTGGTCGTTTAACTGACCGATACTGAACGCTAGCGGGATGCTTCTGCTTTTTACACGCATGCCATAAGATTCGCAATTTGACGCGCGGTTTGCATTTATCGATATGATTTTTTTGTCTGACAAGGCGAGCTTCTTTCAATTCACGAGGATACGCGGCTCATCGTTGTGTGTGTGTGTGTGTGTCGTATCTGTATATGTGCGAACGAAAGCTTGCTCGCACATAGGCTCTTAACAGGCACACACACTTACACAATGTGCATGTAAACGACGTAACCACAAGTAAAGCTTACGCGCCCTCGTGAATTGCAAGAACTATAACGGTCGACGACGGCCAACTTGAAGTGAAAGGCTAGTAACTCCTATCGTCCAGTATAAATGAGCCTTTAATCCTGTGGTTCTGTTACAATTATCTGTGGGTCGTCGGTACACTTTCATTTGAGAGCAAATAGCCTGGATCGTTAAACTAACGGTTTTCTCGTGTTCTATTTACTTTAATGGGTTGATTTGCCAACAAAGTTCGTGTAGCTCTGAGTGCTGCTCTCACTAAGATTTTACTAAATATCCTAAGTATGTATACTGCATAAATCTTTACAGTCAATATATTTTTTTAAATATATAGACTAGCGCTTGACAGCGATCTCTCATGATGGTAAGTGAAGATGCAGCTTAAGATGATGCGCGCTTGCCTAGAAGATGCCTATTCACTCTTGATTTAAAGACACCCATATTATAGTTAGTCCTAATCAAACACTGCTCCTACATAGTTACTCATTAAAAGACGACCTCCCTGGCGCACTGGTGAGCGCTGTGGTCTTATAACTGTGAGGTCTCGGGTTCGATTCCCGGTGGGGGCAATTTGGGAATTTATAATTTCTAAATTGTCTCGTCTGGTCTGGTGGGAGACTTTAGCCGTGGCTAGTTACCACCCTACCGTCAAAGTCGTGCCGCCAAGCGATTTAGCGTTCCGACACGATGGCGTGTAGAAACTGATTAGGGGGTATGGGTTGAATCTACACTGCCATGCCCGTTCCATGTTAGCCCGCTACCATCTTAGACTGCATCGTCACTTACAATGAATAAAAAAAAAAAGAAATGTACAAGTTATAGCTGACACAGGATAAATTAAACACTATCACACTTCATCCTGAGTGCAAAAACTGGTTGTGATCCCCGCTAAAACTGGTACTCACATCTGATAAGCGTAATGGCGGAGGCGTCATGGCGTTTTCATTCAACGTACACATCCATTGCTGTCAGACATACGCCACGTGAAATGTGATACTGCCGCATGGTACATGCAATTATTTGTCATACTGCTGGAAATTAATGTGCGAGACTTATACAATGGTCACTAAAGCTTAAGACCTTAGGCCGAAAGATTATTATTTTATTTTTTTATTTTTAGCGAGCAAACGGTCACCTGATGTTAAATGATTACCGCCGCCCATGAACATTTGAAGCACCTGAGGCATAACCAATGCAATATAATAATGCGTTCAGGGTGCTGTTGCGGCTGCCACGGTTCTTTAGTGCGTTGGAGACTCGAACAGGCTTTGACGCCATCTGGCGTAAGAAAATTGCCTCGCTGCTGAGCAGGATCTGTGGAAGCGGCAATGGCATCCTGCGCATGATTGCCGGCAAAATAGATAGTCCTCTGATTAATATACTTAATCAGAGGACTCAATCAGTGCCGGCTTTACCTATGGTGCAGGGTGTGCAACGCACACGGGCGCAGGGTTGGGGGCACCGCGCTGAGCCGCGCTTGCTTGCTTCCCGACATCATTTAAAATTGCACCATTTTTTGCACCTTTTCCTTTCACTGGTGAAAATATAACTGTATTTCAAATGGTATTCTTGTATTGTAAGTATTCCATTTTAGCCGCGCGTCTACTAGAGGGCGCCAAGATATTGATTGCACATGGGCGTTACATGGTCTAGAGCCGCCTCTGAACTCAATCGTTGTTAGTTTTAAGGTACTAACATAGATATTAAGTTCTTGTTTTATTGTTACTAACCTAAGTACTAACATAGTAATAAGTTTGTATTGTTACTAACTCAAATGGATTTTTGTTGTCCGATGAAATAAATAAATTGAATTGAATTGAATGCGTTGCCGGCTTTTCAGGAATTCGTTGGTCCGCCTCTTGAATAACCCCATGTTGTAATTTAGTGGGAACACTGATGATTCGATGATTTAGTGGGATTTTAATGACACCAGAGATTATCTTGGTCATAATTTTGCTAGGTTTTCTTTAGGTTCTTATCTTCTCTTTATCTTAACGAAGATGCCATTTCTATTCCGCATCTTCCATACCATTCTAATTTAGCCCATTTCCATTTTAGACTACGTCATTGTTATTTAACCTTTACAACAAAACGCATGCATGATGTCATTTACTATCACGATCTAAATAACTTGTACGACATGCATTGACATTAATTATACCTAAACAAAGAGAATATAAATCACTCACGTGCTACATGTTAACATCTTGTATACAAACACAGGCATTGTGTACAAGTCTTTACATGGCGCCAAGTAGAAAAGTCCAAACGTGACCCTGGTGAACCTTGGGCCAGCGTGTTTCACCAACAAGTACACCAAGTAAGGTAAATACCAACGCAAAAGATGCGTTAGGTACAAACAGCATTGGCGAGAAGAGTCAAACGCATCGGGGCCATCAAAGATATTGTGTAGTTCTTGCAATTCACGAAGGCGCGTGAGCTTTACTTGTGGTTACGACATGTACATGCACATTGCATTAGTGTGCGTGCCTGTCAGAAAGGTAGACAGATATACGGCTTCTGATCTTCACAAAATGTGAATATTTCTATTTCCGCTATAACAACAAATAATCCTACTAATATTATAAATGTGAAAGTGTGGATGTTTGGATGTTTGGATGTTTGGTTGTTTGTTACTCAATCAAGCCGCAACGACTGAACCGATTTGGCTGAAATTTAGTACAGAGATACATTATAGTCTGGAATAAGGCTACTTTTTATCCCCAAAAATAAGAGTTCCCGCGGGAATTAAAAAACCTTAATCCACGCGAACGAAGTCGCGGGCATCAACTAGTAATAAAATAAAGTTAAAAAGGAAAAAAGGTCTCCGTACAACAAACTTTTCTTCTTGGTCAATCTTAATAATAGCTAGTGTTACATCTTGTACGAAACTATTTGTGTGAGGGTCCGATTCGGATTTGGTCGGTTTTTACAACACACCTGATGCTTCTAATGTCGATCCCAAATAGGAAATCCCCACTAAAAACTCGACTCTCGTGTTTTCTAGTGTCTTGAACTTTATGCCCTTTAGTATACGTTGGTCAAGTGCATTGGGCCAACACCCTGGCCCAACATGTAGCAATAACTTATAGACAATGGCCGAACATAATCGACAGTAATTGCAAGCTCATTAGCTACACGAGAGTCATGCGTGTCAATCACGATTACCACAATCGGGGTCCAAACAACCTGTTACAAGGTTAACCCTAAACACCTTTTAAGAGATAAAAAGCCACAAGACTGATACCACATTAACTTGCGCCGCACGCTCCGTGCGCAAGGTTTTTTGAACCTCATTGACATCATCAGTACTCAATCGTGTCAAAGAAATTAAACACGCATCGCATTTATATTTCGTTGAGTGTGACCTGTAAAGCCATGATAGCTATGTGATTATGTTTGATATCTGACTTGATAAATGAAATTATACGTTTAAAGCTGTCAAATTAATTCGATTTTCTTACACAATCATTTTAGCTTCGATGAGATTTACGAGCTGAATGGTCTAAAGCACGAGACGAATGAAGATCGAAACAAAATATAAAGCTAAAATAATATAAGGCTGAAATCTATAAACCGCACTCTCACTCAGATCAGAATCAAGACAGAGTTAAAATGAGACAGATTTATGTCTGAGCATATCTTTGTGCCTCGTTTTAACCTCTATCTTAAGTCTGAGCTGTGTCAAAGCACGCTCTATATAGATCTCAGCATAAGAGTGGAGAATGCTGAAGACTCTAGACTCTAGAGGATACATGATAATGAAGCAATATGATGCTCGCCATTTTGGCACTATGAGTGAAAATGCGCGGAAGTAATGTGAATTGTAATAAATCGTATTAGGAAATGTTAAATTTAGTTCCCTATACTTTCGGTGCAGAGCTTTGAATCGCCAAAGGAATTAGGTGAAATTTACTACAGCACAACCTATCCATCGTACTTGTATTGTGTTCCAATGAAATGCGGCACGTACGACACGTGCGCTTAAGTGTACGATCAGTATTATGAGATAAAAGTGAAGACATTTTCTTTGGTAATGCATTAAATACCTTATTTCTTATACAATGAGGTTTACAGAGAAATTTTACTTAGTTCAATGAACGATGGGTACTGGGTTTAATATATTAAAAAAGCTATCATGACCTTTATTTTAAGGAAAATAAAGTTTAAAATTGAAAATTGACGGATTAGTGTCGCGCACCATGTTTAACCTTGTGACCCAAGTAAAGCTGTTTTATACTTAAGGAAAATTTAAGTTTTACCACGGCTCTACTTAATAATTTCTTTATGACTCTTTTAAGGTTATAAAATTGAAATAATAGAGCATGAATAATAGTCTTTATAAGAACATAATAAGGCTTAATAACGTGTATATTCTTGGGAATAATATTAATATAGCTCCTATGTTTTCCTAATTGTACCTATTAATTTAAATTTGTCAATACAGAAAGTAGATTCTTGTGTAATTAAATGAAGTAGGTACCTCCTATCACAATTGACCTTTGTTAAGAATTTAATACATATTAGTTTTATCAAATAGAACAAAATAAAAAAATACGTGACACAATAATGTTATAGTTTTTTTTTAAAAGAATATTAGCCAAGCTGAAGTTGACCAATATCCTCCTATCCTCTCCAAGTGGGTACGACAATAGTGCAACGGGTGGAATTCGAACCAGCGACCATTCAGTTTTCAGTCCGCAACTTTAACCGTTGGGCTATTGAGGGTTATAGTTTAGTAATGGCAAGTCGCGGTCGCATAGTAATTTCCGATCTTTCGCTTCTTTAGCATCTTTTGCATCTTTAGCGCTATTCGTGTGAGAGAGCACATCGACCACGCGTACCGCTATTGGGAACGAGATTAAAATGAGCCAAATGATGCATTAATAGCGGTGTTACATCTCTAACGCTTCTGCTCCATCTGCATTAATGTTAGTGTTAACGGCTGCGCTCAAATGGCCTTAATTAGGGCATTAAAAAATAACGCGTTAAACAGGTGGCTACATTAACAGAAAAGATGCTGCCAAAAGTAATTTTTTCATGAATTAGTGAGTTAACTGGAGTAATAGTGTTCTGCTCTGTCGTCCGTTTTCAAAATCACATTCAAAATGGAGGTAAAAGACACAGTACAGAATGAGACAGCGCTAATGTAGCCAACAAAGATATTGCTTAGTGTCTAACGTCATTAGTAATGCTACAACACATTTAACGCATTAAAATATTGGCCCCATCTGCGTAATGCCTTTATTATCGTGTTAATTTACGCGTTACGACGCAGGTGGAGCAGTAGCATATCTTCGAATCTTCGAATCAGTAGATCACTTTGAAGAAACGACTCATAGTCGTTTCTGTAAAGAGTTACACACGCCTACTCAAAATTACTTTATAAAAAGTGATTATCTACAACTAGATACACATTATTCAAATCCCGTTAAAATGTGCGTACAAAATAATTAATTGAGTGTACTTTAATTGCTTAATTTTACGTTTACCTTATAATTTGATAACGGCACTTAACTACCTATAGGCTTGTGTGAATATGACCATTTTAAACAGAGTACAGCTTAGTCCATACTATACAAACAGATAGCTTGAGCACGCAAATTGTGAAGTGAAAAAAAACATCGTAAAGAAACCTGTATGCCTGAAAAGCGAAAGTTCTCCGTCATGTTCTCAAGGTTGTGTGAAGTCTGCTAACCTTGGCCAGTGCGGTGGACTATGGCCTAACCGAGGAGAGTTAGTCATAATCCACCACGCTAGCCCATAGCTTTGTTGGACTTCACACACTTTTGAGAACTCTCAGACTCTCTCTCTTTCTCTGGAGGACTCTTAGACGTGCAGGTTTTCTCACCATGTTTTCCGTCTCCGTTGAAGCATCTCATATTTAATTGCTTAAACGATCGAACCTACGACCTTCAGAAAGTAGACCACAGTCCTCCTCATTCGAGTGGAGACTTATATCCATTAGTGAGCTAGCGATGGATTGAGATCAATAATAATTGATGATTAACTAGTCGTATTCCTTGTAAGAGGAAATTGGCGGTGAGTCACCCTCGTGCCTCGGAGAGCACGTAAAGCTGTCGGTCCTACGCCTGATCTCACTCCAGTCGTGTCGGATTTTCGTCCCATCGACTATGAAAGTAAGGGAATAGAGAGTGCACCTGTGTTTGCGCACACACTTGTGAAGTATAATATCTCCCGCGCAGATGGCTAATCTCTGTGGAGATTGGCCGCCGTGGCCGGATTCAGTCGGGAGGACATTAATTATCTTATCTAACGCAATCCTAAATGAATAAAAATATTCCTTGTAAGCATTGATGTAAATAACGTATACATAAGTCAATGCTTGTAAGAGGAAGTAGAAAATCCAGTACCTAAAGCTACAAGAGCCGTTAACTAGTTGTTTACGCGATATACAAATCTCATCTAAGGCTGGTCGTACTAATGTACGACCAGCTTTAGATGGTTATCTCCGGATTGAAGGTGTAACCCGTTAAAAGAAAATTGCCGTAATTGGTATGTAAATGCATGGTGTATACAAATTTCGTTCTATCCACCATAACACGCCTTGAGCGTGTTAGCATCGCCTTGTTTAGTAAAACATACAATTTTGTAGCCCTTGGTTATTAGGTAAGTACATTGTCTTACGTCTACGATTTGGTAGGTAGATGTTTATGACATGGTTTGCTTTTTTTTAGTTACAAGCTGATGCTTACGACTTCTACCGCGTCAAATTCAAATTCAAATCAATTTATTGCTTTGGGTGCATATTGGCATGGATTAAGATTTTATAATTTCTGCGGGAACTTATTTTCCGGGTTATAAACTGGCCTATGTTTTTTCCCAGACTATGATCTATCTCTGTGCCTATATGGCTGAAATAAATAGCCAAATAGATTCAGTCGTTGTGGCGTAATTAAGTAACAAACATCCTCCCAACTGTACATTTAAACTTTCGCATTTATAACAGGTACAGGATAGTCCTGGTATAGATTCACATGTCGGGGGTGTTTTAAATTTCTAATTTTTCTCTCTCTCTCTCTGCGTCGTGTTCCCTATTACTGAGAGTCGTGACCCCTTCCACCAAGGACTCTTTTGTAGATGATGACTAATTTAAACTTGTTAAATACACGTCGTGGGAACTCGAGATTCGAGACTCGGTGACTAATTCGAGGGGTCGCAGGTACAAACTAAGCATGAGCGCGACTTGTGAATTGATTTTGGTTTAACTTTCTTATACCTGGATAAACACTGCCTTTCTTGCATCGATACACCGCCACCGCAAGTTCTGGAGCACGGACTCCAGCCGCCCCAGGAACTCCAAGCGTACAGCTCCGTTGTTGAATCTTCTGTCACCTAGAATAAAATAACAACAGGTGTTAATTCAAATTTAAATCACACCTTACTTGTCACTGCTTCAATAAGGGTCAAAAATGAAAAAAAAAAATTAAATCGATTTTTTTTTAATCAGCTTTTGCACGCGGCTTTTCTCACGTTAAGTACGATTTTTCAAACCCTTATTTTACCTCCCTTAACTTAACTTTAAGCCATATTAACATTAACTTCCGTTTGAGAACTGAGCATATTACCTACAATACGTATTTCTTTTATAAATAAAAAAGTATATACAATAGGTACATTTTTTTTAAATAAAAGAATATCTGACCTGTGGCGAATCTGTCGTCACATTCGTCGCAGTTGTCAAAATTACTAGCTGCATCACAAGAACTAACCTGTAAAGAAAAATAATGAAATATTAAAAAAAAAATTTGCTAAACAGGATCGAATAGAATACATAGTTGTATTGTCAAGTAAATCTGCCACTAGGTCAGAATGAGTTGGTAAAAATATTAAAAAAAAATGCGAAAAGAGATCGGATTTCATTAAAAAAAATTAAAACATGTGTAAAAACTAAAAACCTTACAGCATTATAGGAATAGGCACACTTCTAAGGTACTTTTTTCACAAGTTTTTTTCCCAACACCAAATAATGTTTAACCAACGACCTGGGACCTGGAAATTGGACCTAAATAATAAAAGTGCAAGCAAGTACTAATCTTTACTGAATGGCTTTGCATTAATCTGCCCACAAGACAGTGAAAAGTATATTAAGATCCAACTACTTAATGAAATTGCTAAAATCGGAAACAAAATTTAAAATTTACGCCAAGTTACTTTTTTCGTATATAAGCAAATGTATGAATATGTAATGTTTGAATTTAATAGTATGCATCAGTAGTTTATCGTCACTGTTACTCATCATCACATAAATCAATTGATAGCATTGACAGACTTTATAAAATTAGACGATCAAAGTTACCGATTCATCTTTAAACCGTTTTGTTCATCACATACATGACTATCATTGTAAATAACAATTATGCACATTGTACAGGGTTGTAGGTTATTGCAATACAAGTGCAAATTAAAAACAATCTACGTCCCTTTATGTTTTATATTTTACTAGCTGTTGCCTGCGACTTCATCCGCGTTAATTTCTGTTATGATCGCGATTAAGAAGTTTTTAAAAGAATTATTTTAAATATGGATAATTTTCCCCGTGTTTGCATCATTTTGCACTGATGCTTCGCTTCTATTGGTTGCAGCGTGCATGTTATATAGCCTAAAGCCTTCCTCGATAAATGGACTATCCAACACAAAAAGAATTTTTCAATTCGAACCAGTAGTTCCTGAGATTAGCGCGTTCAAACAAACAAACTCTTCAGCTTTATAGTATTAGTATAGATACCAGTTTCCTCTTGAACTAAGTTACGGAACTAAGGTAGGTACTCCCCAGAAGAGGTGCGTGCCTGAGATTTGAACTTCAAATCCCCGCAAAGGGGAACCATTAGGCTTTACCAAAGTGCTCCCCATCCATCTTGAACTAAAAGTAAACAGTTAAATTAGGTCCCCCGTAGCTAACTATCTATTTACCTATCGACTTGGTTTAATGAAAGGGTTTATTATTTATTTATCTATTATTTACAATTTAGTGATACAAAATAAAAAGTAGGTGTTTCACATTTTTTACAAATTTCGCCCCAAAAGGGCGAAATTTTTGTATGAAATTTCGTTGTTTTTTTTTTTCAATTTTTTCTATATTTTGGCTTTCAATTAAAAATAAAGAAGTACATTTTCACGGTTTTTGAAAATTCCACCCCAAAACCTAACACCACACAGTCTAAATCGCGGGAGCAAAAGTAACTAATATATTCTAACAAGATACATCGATATCCACAATTCCCTCGTTGATTTTGAGAGCAATGTAGCCTTTTAGTACTAAAAGAGTGAACCCCACGTGAAACGTGATCGAATTTCGAATTATCTGCTTAGCGATAGAAAATGGCCGCTGTTTATCGTATCCACAGTCAATTTGTCAGTCTAAACATTCTACATACAATTTACGGCACTCACGGCGAGTGTAATGAGCTCTAACAGCCTTACATAGGACTTAACATGTCGTCGGTAAGATCAAAGTTTAGTCGATTGTTAAAAAACTACCTTAAAATGAAAATTTCAAAGCAGGATGCTTCCTTATTTAAATTTTTTTTAAAGTTCAGTTTCTAGCTTATGACCTACATTTATTTTAAGTCAAATTGTATTATATATACTGCAGTATTTTAGCTCCATTGAAAGAAATTATCAATCCAAGGGTATTTCAGGACTAGGCAGTTATTTATTCGGTATTTCAGAACTTCATTCAGAGTTAGGTTTTCAAAATCCTGCGAGAAACCTTTGTATTTCCAGTAGGCCTAACATGCGCGCCACGAGAAAATTTTGTCTACACGTTTACTCGTAATCTCTATGTGAGTCTCTACAGAGATTGAAGAGTAAAGGATGTAGACAAAACTTTCTCGTGGCGCGCATGTTAGCCCTACAGGATAAAAGGTGCAGGTACCTTCTATGACACTCTGCAAGTTGTCAAATATCCTCAAATGGTAAAGGGTAACATCAAGAGGAAACTGGTATAAAATATAAAACATAAAGGGACGTAGATTTTCTTTTAATCTGCACTTGTATTGCAATAACCTACAACCCTGTACATTATTGTTATTTATAATGATAGTGATGTATGTGATGAACTAATGTGCTCTGTAAATGTAATGATTCCATTTAATGCTAATTTTCACAATACTAAAAAAGGTTTTAATACCGTTACACATTGCGTTACAGAACAAAATGTCAACGAAAACCATTTTAACGAATATATGTAACGATAACAAACTGTTTGAAACAACCGAGCCTTAATCAACAGGTATTCAATAGATGGATAGATAGAAGTTATGGTATGACACCCACAGGCTCTGTGGGTGTCATACCATAACTTTTACTTGTCCATCCAATTTACTTACTTTCCCACTTTTTTGCTTTGATAGGGATGTCAACCTAATATGTACCTACCTTTAGTTTTTTCTGTAAATATGTAAGTGTGTTCGTTTGTTGCTTTGTCCGTCAATGACACAGTAACTGAACAATGGATCGTCTTGATATTTTGTTTGGATATATTAATTAAGGACCTGAAGAGTGACACTAAGCTACATTTTTATCCTAGAAGGAATAGAGTTCCTGCAGAATTTTTAAAAAAACCTTACTTCACGCGAACGAAGTCACGGCTAGTAGCTTGATAATATACTTGAATGAGTATGCATTGTATAAAAAATGTAATTTTACTTAAACTGAATATCAGTGCTCAGTGCTAACGTTCTCCCTTTGACGTTTTATGTTAATGATGTTAAAGGTGTCATGTTTGTTATTGTACTTGTAGTTGAACTTGTAAACGTTATTTAATTTCATTTGTGGCATCCCTAATCGCTGGACCCACACATTTCTCACTGGCTTGCACAATCAGACAACTCCATTAGATGTTTGAACTGCTAACGATACATTTTCAACGAGCGACGATGCACCCGAAACGTACGCATTAAATCGATCGAAATCCTCTGAATAGTGCTGTAACACTGCAGACACAAAAGATCCAGTTCATTCGATCATATAATTGAGTACTTTAAGAGATGTAAGATAATTTATTTTATGTAGACCACTTCGGAAAATAATTTCAGCTTGACCCGAATCTCATGTAGACGAAATCAAAAGTAAGAAGAGTCATAAAAACAATAATTATATTAATGTGTACCTACATTTAAATTCTAGCTCAATATTATTTATTTCATGTAGGCCAACCTGTGGCTCTTATGACAAGTCAAGACTCTACCACTGGCCACTGAACGCAGAAACGCACGCACTGGAAGCAGATTCTGCTGAGTTACTCTTTTCAAAACGCAAATTGATCTCGTATTTACACTTACTTTTAAAAATGTCGTCTAAACTTGGAACTATAACGAGGATATGTGTCCAAAACGCTGGCTGCGTTACCCTGATTTTTTGTTTGCATTTCTCTAGAGATTGTCGGTAAGTAACAGGTTCAGAGATTTTTTTATTAAGTAGAGTACATGTCTATTCTTGCTCATTTTAGAGTTAGTTAACCCAGAATCGTGTGTATGACATATAATTTGTGTTAAGAAAAAACGAAAGAGGTGTTCAGTTTTATTTAATACTAGCGGCCCGCTCCGGCTTCGCACGGGTATAAAATATATAGCCTATGTCATTCACAGTTATTATACATATATATTATGTTATTATACATATAAACCTTCCTCTTCAATCACTCTATCTATTAAAAAAAACAGCATCAAAATCCGTTGCGTAGTTTTAAAGATTTAAGCGTACATATAGGGACAGAGAAAGCGACTTTGTTTTATACTATGTAGTGATAGTGATTATGATACTGTCAAAATTATTGGTTTTAAATCTCTATCTCCCTAATGTGACTTAAAGTAAGAATCGTCTGAAACAAACTCATTTTGAAAACATGTTACTGCACAACACTACTCTGGGTGCGCCTAATGAACATCTTAAGTGCTTTATTAAGTGCTGATCGCAGTTATTTTTATGCCTCTCGCCCTTGATATACATTTGTGCATATATTCATTTTATCTTTATTGCCTGTTATTAGTTGGTCTTGTCGATCTGCATAGTGTTTTTTTCCCAGATGGATTCGGTTTTCTCACATGATACTGACATAAGTGTAAATTTGATATAAGACTGTTTTACATCTCTTCTTGCTTTTGCCTCCAACTTCGTCTAGGTGAGATTTGGATCAAGCTTCTACCAAATGCCAAATTCTAATTCATGGTCAAAATAGATCAGTTCAATTAATAACCAATTAGACCAATCTTGATCAAGTTTACCGCTATATGTTACTCTGATTAAATCTATTCTTAGTATTTTAATTCGAAAGTAATTTTTGCTTATTTCAAAATCCGCAAAGTTAATTCCATACTTCGCCTTTTCTTCGATGAATGCACGTCTATTTGCTTAGGAAATAGCACTGTTATTTGACTGCAGTGTATTGTGTTTCTGCTAAGCTTCAAGATCGCCGTTAGCTCATGAAGCTAACTAGAGGCCACATCTTGACCTTAAGCGGTCTAGATCAAGAATTCACGATCGTTGTTGTTTGCTAGAATGTTTATTAAGTAAATCAAAATATTTTTTTACTATTTCGATAATTTCGATATTTTTTAGATGTTTAACCGGGCTACATATTCTGATATTTTGTCGAAAGGGGAAAAGATGTACCTACAAAGAACCTACGTGAACGATGTGGTGCTAAACGTTTTTATGGACGATATTGATAAATAATATTTTTGATTTATATGTCAAAAGTTCCACTTAATATGTTTTTTAATTTTTTCCACGTTCATTTTGAGTAAACTATAGTTATGTTTGATAATAAACATTAGTTTTTTAAGTTAAAATCATTAAGTATGGCTATAAATGAGTAACTACCGCTATAAAATCTATATATATGTAATTCAAAGTCCTGACTGACTGACTGACTGAGATATCAACGCACAGCCTAAACTACTGAAGTTAGAAACTTGAAATTTTTACAGTTGGTTCCTTTTATGACGTAGGCGCACACTAAGAAAGGATTATTGGAAATTCCACCCCTAAGGGGTTTAAATAGGGGATGGAAGTTTATATGAAATTCCGTCATTTTTCAAGCTGTTCCCACCAAAGTTGGTATTTGAGCTTTCATTTAAAAATAAAGAAGTACGTGTATCACAGTTTTTGAAAATTCCACCCCAAAATCTAATTCCACGCGGACGAAGTCGCGGGGGCAAAAGCTAGTATTCTGATATTTTGTCGAAAGGGAGAAAAGATGTACCTACAAGGAACCTACGTGAACGATGTGGTCACGATGTGGTGCTAAACGTTTTTATGGACGATATTGATAATAATATTTTTGATTTATATGTAAACAGTTCCACGTAAGATGTTTTTTAATTTTTTCCACCTTCATTTTGAGTGAGCTAAGATGTTTGATAGTAAACAGTCATTTTTTAAGTTAAAATCATTAAGTATGGCTATAACTGAATAACTACCGCTATAAAATAATGTATAAGTGTATATGGGTAAATTTTCAGAGCGGGCTTTTTTCCGTCATTTAGGTGGCTAATTTTTTTTCTCACATTTCACCCAAACCAAATGCGTTAGATTATAGATTAAGATGCTGTGAATCTAATAATTTGTGAGGCGCCCTTTAAAACACAGTACTTTCGGAGAAATATTTTTTGCGCCACCGTAATGACGATAAAAGCCATGAAATGGCTCTAATGAATTAAGTAAGCAAATTTTCTTAAATATAAATACAAAATATGCTTAGACTAGACACTGTATACACTGTCCTCTAGCTCCAAACTAAATCACATATCCATAATTGTGTTTTAGGAGACAATAAATATTAAATATTGAAACTGAACTCTCTGAATCCTACATAGGCCTAATTACCTACGTACTTACCTTCTTATAAAAATAAAACTTATTAAGTTATTATTGAAAAATGTATGTATGTATTTTAAGTATATATCGTATTGATTATACAGGCATTCATCATTTCGGTGGCCCACTGTGCCACCGCAATGACGCCACCATGATGACGACAAAAGGGTTTTTTCATGATAATTACTCAACTACCTAATTAATTTAGTAGATATTTACAGATCGTAATATCAAGGCAATTATCTATAACATCCTAACTTGACGATACAATAAATCACTATGTTCATTAGCTAAAACTTGCCACCGAACTGACCGCTCACGGTGACCAAAACATATTTTATGAAAAACTTACCTCGGGAACATTATAAAACCTGCGTATTGGACATCCTCTCTACAAACAAGTTGGGGCCAGACTAATGCTCAGGTGGACCGATAAAAAAATTTGGCGTGAAATCGCTTGACTAATAAGAAATAAGTAGTCAATTGCGAGCATCGAAAGTGCAGTTTTACGCGGGACAAAGACATATTGGCGTCTCAAATTTTTAATTTAATAGTTAGTAAAGTTTTTGTGTGTTAAATTATGAAATGGAGTAAATACCTTTAAAATGAGATATTTTGATAAAAGATAAGTTAAAATTTCGTGTAATAGTGAGTAGTTTGGTGAGCGCAATTTGAAGTGGGACAAGCCTCCCAGGGGTAGACCGCCCATACAAGTCGGATATTAAACGTGGAATTTCTTGTATGTTTTTGATATTAATTCTAATCTGGTTTTATATACGGTTAAGCTATGAGGTATATTTTCAAAATAACATGTGTTTAGTCTATTTGAAATGATAGTTTCTATGAAAAGGTCATAGGACGCCTAAAAAAGTACGCTCGAAAATTTACCCATATTGCGTATGATGTTTGTGCGCAAATAACTCTTCTTAGCTTTCAACCATATGGTCTGGGGTTTGTACTTTTAAATCCTGATACTTAACCATGTCTACAGTAATTGGATTTACGTTGTCCGTACTCTTCGCATAATTGAAAACTGTCTAGGTTCTTACCTTATATTTACACATCTGCCTATCTACATAGCTATAGGTATAAAAGGTACTTTAATTGGTCGATGCAAACAGCAAAACCAAAACTGACCTTTATGACTTGGCTCCGAAATTTTTAACATTAAACTTTAAATAGTCTGTTTAAGCGCGAATCACGCGAAAACTACCTACTGAACGGTTCTAGATGAAATTTGGAATTTTGGAAAATTCCGGGTCAATATATAGGATACTTTTTATCCTCATAAACAAAAAGTTTTATCCGGGGTAGGGGATGAAAGTTTTTGTTGATTTTGCTCCGTAACTTCGTCAAATCTAAACCGAGTTTAATAATTCTTTTTTTATTTAATTATAAATTGTGAGTACACAACAATAATTAGAAATATTTTGTCCAATTTTGGTGAAGATCTACTAAATATTATTTATCGGAAATAGAGAACATAACTTCTCGCGGATAGTAGCAAGTCACTCTAAACTTTTTCCACGCGGACAAAGTCGTGGGAATCAGCTAGTTTGTTATATTTACTACTTTACCACGACGTAAGTAATGTTGTTCCTATGTGTATGTTGTGTTGTTGTTGTTGTTCATTTTAATAAGAAAGGAAGTGACAATTTTAGTTTGATAGTTACACACAGTTTTAAAACTCTTAGTGATTTTTTTAATCAAACAAATAGGAAGTCTCAATAACGCAAACGTTTGTGGACTGAAAACCGAAAGGTCACTGGTTCAAACTCCAACCATTACAATAGTGTACCTATACCTACTCCTATGACAAGACAAGACGCTTAGTTGCAGATTAGTCAAGCACAGCATGGATATAATGTAATATTATTTAAAAAAATAAAATAATGGACAGTTCACACGCGAACCATTCAAGTCGTTCAAACTCTTATTTTTATAATAATCCTGAATAAGCACGTGCTCCGTGAATGGGCGTATAATTTTCTGTTTACTTTTACTCTCCAAAGGAGTTACGAGCGGGCACAAAAGGTTTACCGTTCGAGCGTGTATAAACATTTGTTAAGGATAAATAAACCAGTATTGATAGCCTCATAGGGGTCAAAAGTTACTGGTACATTACTCGATGACCCTGTAATTTTTATGGGATTGGAAAACCAAATGGATAACGACTGAGGTTCGCTTGAATTCACTGCAGGAGCAAATTGGATGATTTCTAAATTGTCACTGGTCTGGTCTGATTGAATATGTTCTAGTTCGGCTATGGCTAACCGGCTTTTTAGCTTGCCGGTATCATTAGGGAAAAGTATGGTTCAGAAAGTATGGTTCACGACAGGTCCGATTAGAGGAAAGTATGGTTCACGATCTGAGGTATGCATGGGTTTAATATGGCTGCCATAGCCTTTCCAGAATAGCCAGCCTTCGTTTTAGGCTGGTTGGTCATATTCCACCTTTCGAAATCGCAATCAACGACTGACTTATCATAAATTAAATATCAAATGAAAGGTTAGCGAGTTTTTTGCCTAATAATAAACGATGAGAACTGTTGAGAAAAGTAAAATTATTGGACAAAGAACGAAAGGCTCAGAAAACATCCGTCTATTAATCTAACTTCTAAGCCTGTTACTTTCCAATGACTTAAATACTGTATTCCAAATTCGTGTTGCGGGTACCCTCATACCATCAGTAAAGTCGTAAAATCACGAAACAACAAAAGCGTTTACTAAAAGTTAGTTTAAACCTATCTAACACATTTACTTTATTACATAGAGCCTATTTTACTTTAGCAATACACTTTCTCTGCGTAAAATATTGAAAGGGAAATTTTAAATGAATTGCGGCACGCAAAATTCAACATATTCATTTGTGTAATAAACCCAAAATAAACCACTAATAGGTACTTAGCTTTTGTTTGTAGGTACCTACATCGCTAATCAAAACTAAAACTAGATAAACTTGTTTAATATGGTTTAGGACTCTATGTCACCTGATATGTGCTTGCAATCCCTCAACTTTTTTTTTTTTTGTAGTAAATAAGCGTTATCAAAGTTCTCTCTTAAGCTGAGATCTATGAGGTTAAAACGAGACACACATATGTTCTGACATAAATCTGTCTCGTTTTAACTCTGTCTTGAGTCTGAGCTGAGTGAGAGTGCGGTCCATAGATTTCAGCCTAAATATGCACCGACCAGCGTGGTGGACTATGACCTAAAGCCTTCTCATTTGAGAAAAGACATGTGCTCAGTAGTGGGGCGACGACGGGTTGAGATGAATAGATGAACCATAGAGAAACTTAACGGCAGTTCATCATGTATAGTGCGTTTATCTCACGAAGTTACGAGTGCTTTACTTGTGGTTACGTTGTGTACATGCGCATTGCGTAAGTGTGCGTGGCTGTCAGGAACCTAGGTGGGAGCGGTCAGACGCGAGCAAGCTCTCGCTCACACTTATACAGATACGACACACACTACCATGAGCCACATGCCCTCAAGAACTATAACAGGCATTTCTCGAACTATCATAATGGTTTGGCATATTTTCTATAGATACGGCGCGAAACTTAAAATTTTTGTCGGGTAACCTTGGGGAGAAGAAAGATGATATGTAAGGAAATCGTACAAAAAAAGTTAAACTTACCAAAAAGGTTGCTCTCTCCAAATAAAATGTCTTCGTTTCTCCATCTCGTGTTAATAGAGCAACACTAACTTTTACAGCATCGATTGATTTTACT
Source organism: Hipparchia sbordonii (assembly GCA_038048805.1). Taxonomy (NCBI): domain Eukaryota; kingdom Metazoa; phylum Arthropoda; class Insecta; order Lepidoptera; family Nymphalidae; genus Hipparchia; species Hipparchia sbordonii. The sequence goes on from CM076113.1 coordinate 6,909,034, forward strand.
AAATTTATATTTGTCCATTTTAAAATTCAGTCTTTTGAACTCACAAAAATTTTGTAATATTATATTAATGAAATGCTTTAAGTGTCTCAATTTGGATCAACACAATCATTTTTGGATTGAGATTGTTGCACGCAAGTCCATGGTTGATCATAATCTTCATTAGAATCGACGAAAATCAGTCTGGTTGATAATAACATGATAATCTGAAACAAAATAATTAATTGTTAAAATAAGGCAGTAGACTTAGATTAATTATTATAGATAGGTACATATTCTTAGGCAGTAGACCTATTTATTTTCCGATTCATTAGGGACCAATTTCATTTTCAGTAATATTTAACCCAGAATAAATTATTCCCCGTAGACCCATCTCGTGGGAGAAGTCATCGGCCAATAAATTGGACGTTCTTTCAGATTGACAATACAGAAACTGTCAGAACGTCTTCCTAATAAACGTTACTCGGTTGTAATGCAATTGGCACTTTGGTCATTACATATGTTATAACAGATAAAAATATTTTAATGAAACTTGTCGAAACAATAGATTATGCTCTGGAAAACACAAAAGACACATTTTATTGCCTTATTCAATGGCAATTAGAATTTAAGCGACTGAGAAACCTGTTATTTTCTGCTTCAGGAATTGACGGCCTTTTTAAACCATACTACATTTATTTTATTTTTCCGTACACCAAAGAAACTATGACTTACGAGTATAAGTGTATAATGGACGTCGAATTTTAACATTTTTCAATACAAAACTATCTTTAATCCTCGTTTAAACGTGACTCTGCGATTGTGGTATTGAATTGACATACTATTAAAAAGAACTTTTTAATAGTATCTATCTATCAAGGGCCAGCGTGGAGACCGAATCCAGAAATTCCCGAACTAGAACTAGAATTAACGAAAATAACCTGACACGGGACTCCTCTACGGTGAGCCGCTAGATGGCGTTGATAAAAAATGCTATGCAATAGCTTTACCGCGGCAGTCCCCGAGTGCCACACGTCTTTTTTATTCGAAATGGCGCCTTTTTTTGCAATAAAAACCCGTTATTCAAAATTATAATAGGTATAAGATGGTATCCAAATATTATTCATACGCACTACAAAGCGTGTCTTCAACATTATCTGCAAGTCAACAGCCAAAGTAGGTAAATATTCGTGGAGTGTATTACAAAACTGTTACGAAACTGCTCACTGTGTCAGTGTGCTGATCTGGATAGCTTATCTCCACATCGCCAAGGAAGACGCGATAGCGAATAGCGGATGCGAGATCTTACTGGTGCACTCCCAATCGTTCAAGGCTCTATCAGATCATGAAATCGTTGATTGATTTTTACAGCAGTAGATCAAGTTTTAAGTATCCGAAAAAAAAACAGGCAAAAATTACATCACATTTCCAAAGGACTACACTTTTTTTTAATTCGATGACAAGATAGTCCTTGACTGCGATCTCACCTGACTGTAAGTGACGATGCAGTCTAAGATGCTAACTTGTAAAGGGTATGGCTGTGTAGATTCAACCCATACCCCTAGTGAGTATGTAATAAGCCAAACCAAGCCAAGCGATTTAGCGTTCCGGCACGATGGCGTGTTGAAACAGATTAGGGGTCTGGGTTGGATGTAGGTACACTACCAAAACCCTTCCAAGTTAGCCCGTTGCCATCATAGACTGCATCGTCACTTACCATCAGGTGAGATCGCAGTCAAAGACTACCTTGTCATCGAATAAAAAAGGGTGCGTGAGTCGATAGGTTTTTTCTTCTTTAATGAGCTTTGACATCAACTCAGCCAATTTAGGAGTTCATTCAAGCGGGTTATTCAGATATTTTGGGCCCGCCTGTGAAATGGCAATAACAGTTTTTTTCTTAAATTAAGCAGTTAAATTCGATAGTATAATAGAACTTCGCTAGTAATTTTCAAAATTCTTTATTAATCTTAAAATATTGTTGTTATTTCTTACCTTTAGAATTGATTCACATTTAACTAAGTGCGTAAGTGTCAGATACACACATTTTAACGAAAGTTAGTCCTAATTATCCTAGTTAGTCCTAATAATCATAAAAACCAAAATCACTCAATATCCAAAGTTCGAAATTCCCGGTATTTAAAGGGTCCCACGCACTATGGTGCACGGCCGTATAGGAAAGGTGCCTGAATACAACTGGGCATCGTCGCTTCCATACCATAAGATGAGGATGGATTAGTTTATACGAACAACCATGAAAAAATTCCAGATAATTTGCTGGAATAGACCAAACAGAATCACAAAAGTTTATTGCACCGCAAACAGAAAAAAAAACTTGACAAAATACAAATTATGTCAGTACAAAAAAGGCGGTCTTATCGCTAAAAAGCGATCTCTTCCAGACAATGTTATGGCTAAGAAAAACAAAAAATAAAATAAGAAGACAGCAGGAGGTGTTGCAGCAATAAAAAGTAAACTTACATGCTAATCCTATTAATATTACGAGTATAAATGCGAAAGTTTGGATGTATGGATGTTTGTTACTCAATCACGTCGCAACGACTGAACCGATTTGGCTGAAATTTGGCACAGCGGTAGATTATTGTCTGGAATAACACGTAGGCTATTATCCCGGAAAACAAGAGAGTTCCCGCGAGAATTAAAAAAACTTAATCTACGCGAACGAAGTCGCAGGCCTCAGCTAATATTTAAATAAACTAAACCAATATCTTATGTCACTATATTATAACAAAATAATACACTTATATATAAATATATATCATAAATTAATCTGTGTTAGGTAATTATAATATTAGGTAGTTAATACATTTAATCGAAATTATTTTATTTATGTATGTATGTACTTTATTTAGTGTCTACATTTTGTTGTTATGGTTTTATTGCATTTATTCTTAATACCTTTCTCGCGCATGAAATTTCCATATTGTCAAGATAAATCAGCGGCAAAGACTTGATTCAATCATAGTGTAGCCCTGAATTCTTAAGTGGCATTAAAGTTAACAATTTCATGTAAATTTCCACGACGGGTCTATGAATTTATGGGTTAGAATTTCTCTGGTTTGCTTAGAAAATCTATATTTTCATACAAACTGCTTGATTGCAATCTCTTTTCCTCTGTGTCGTATTCCTCATTATTGAGGGTCATGTTCCGTTAAATGTACCTATAGTAAAATAATAAGAGTTTTCTTAGGATAATAATGCGGAGGGTAACAACCTTTAGATAGTAAACTGTGATTCAACCTGATGGTAAATTTACTATACATTTTAGATGGAAGTGGATGAAAGAGAAAGATGAATATTGGCATAAGATTAAAGAAGGAACTGAAGGAATTTATTGTTTACTTTTTACTTTGTAAAAGTAAAAAGTAAACAATAAATAATATGTACAGTAAATCATACACGTATCATGAAAAATGAATCACTCAGAACCGTAAAAATCGCATTCGTCATTCAATTGGTCACCAAACGATAACTGTCGATCGCAATCAATGCCACTGAATACTGCGTTTCTTTTTTACAATAAACAAAAATCTTCTAGATCCATTCATATCTGTACTTAAAATTTTTATATAAAATTCTTTTTGAGTATAAAAGTAGTGAAGCGCAAATAAATGGGCTACACCAGAAGACTCGCTTCTTCGTCCCTTCGCCTACTCGACTCTTCTAGCTGCGTGCGTTAAAAAGAGAGCTAGAGTTAGGGCACACAAGACGGGGTGTTCGTTTATAGACTAATAATAGCCAGTTCTGGGGCCATACCATCAACACTTTAAGGTATTATTTCTACAATGTTTTGAGATGCCATATAATAACAACCTTAACCTTAAGGTTGACATTGTATGACCTGTCGAAACAATAACATCAACGCTTAAAGCAGTATTATTTCAGTAATGTTTTGAGATGTCATATAATAATAATCTTAACTTCACGGTTGACACTGTATGACCAGTCAAACCAATATTGTAATTATACTGCTTTAAGCGTTGGAAGTGTAGGCCAGCTGGCAGCTTCAACTTAGATAAACTCCGCGGATATAAAAATGCCGGTAACAACAAAAGACCTTTTGCCCTAATGGTTCGAAATTCGAATGCTCGCTTTTAACTATTCCACCTTAACGATTTCCTTTTAAAAACAGCATTAATTTAACATTCATTTGGGGCACGAAATTCCCGAATCGCGTAGCCATTCCATGCCTACTTTCACCGCCACTCTATAGGTGGTCTAATACAGTTTTATTACTTCGGCATACTTATGGTTTGATAAACTTTTTATAGTCCATTGATGTTCTATTTCACTTTGTTCCATTAGAGCTTAAAAAGATAGCAGTTTCTTTTATTGGATGACAAGATAGTTCTTGACTGCGATCTCAGCTGATGGTAAGTGACGATTGAGTCTGAAATGATAGCAGGCTCAATTGGAAGGCAGTACACATTAAACTTGAACCACTCTATCAAATTTAATCCTAGATCAGGGGTTATATTACCAACGCTTAAAGCAGTATTACAAGTATTTCAATTTTGTTTTGAGATGTCATATTTATAATGACGACCTTAAAGTAATTATTTAAGTGTATGATATGTTAAAACAATCGCTTTGGTTCCAGGTAGTATAATAAGCCCAGTATTAAACAGTTACACAGACTATTTATTTATTAATTGTTATTACATATGGTGTTACTCAATTACAATATGGAGTTATTCAAGGGGCAGAACAATAAATTCCTGAAAAGCCGACAACGCATTGGTGGTGCCTCTGCACATTGTGAAATTTTTCCCAAAATCGGACATCCCTTTTTTATGATACTAATCGAAACTTTAAGCTTTTTTTAATGCTAGAGTAGAACACCCAGAAGTTAATTCTGTTTAGAACCGGAGTTATAATTTTTTAAAATTTTTTTTATGGTTACTAGAAAAAAACTAAGAAATGCTGTAACTTTCTACGTAACGAAAGTTTTCAAGTTTCAATTATAGCATGCTATAAAATCAATTAAGTGCTATTTTAGGAAACATATAATTAATTTCTAAGTGAACAATAAAGGAAGATATGCTTTTTTAAAACTAATTTTGAAATTAATTTTTTTCTCATCTTTGTACAGATATTAGCATCTAATTTTCACATATTGTATTTATTAGTGCTATGTTAACTCGCCTGTATAATATCAGATACGTAACACTTAGGACCTCGGAGTAATATTTTTTTTTAGAAAATTCTGTATTTTCAGAAAAAGGCGAAATAAAAGAATTGTATATGATATTTATACAATTATTTACAGGGCAAAGTGGCATTATATACAGGGCATTTTATAAGCTAAACAAAATAATTTTAGTATTAATAATAAAGTAATTATTCTTAATTTTGTGATTTTTACATTTTATTTTTTTTCTCATAAACCATTTACGATTAGCAGTAAATATCTATCTGAAAACATACCTCGTAACTGTATTGTTACTAGTAAAAAAAATCACACAGAAATCTATGAGGACATTGGAGATATGAGATTTTACAATTTCTATGATATTAGGGTTGTCACAAAGATCTTAATTACAAATGTACGAGAGAAAATTCTAAAAAAGTGGCTGAAAGAAAGAATTTTTATCCGACTGTAAAAACGGAGGGTTATGTTTTTCAGTGATTATTATTGAGTTGCATAAAATGAAATTTTTAAAATTCAATAACTCCGAGGTCCTAAGTGTTACGTATCTGATATTATACAGGCGGGTTAACATAGCACTAATAAATACAATATGTGAAAATTAGATGCTAATATCTATACCAAGATGAGAAAAAAATTAATTTCAAAATTAGTTTTAAAAAAGCATATCTTCCTTTATTGTTCACTTAGAAATTAATTATATGTTTCCTAAAATAGCACTTAATTGATTTTATAGCATGCTATAATTGAAACTTGAAAACTTTCGTTACGTAGAAAGTTACAGCATTTCTTAGTTTTTTTCTGGTAACCATAAAAATTTTTAAAAAAAATTATAACTCCGGTTCTAAACAGAATTAACTTCTGGGTGTTCTACTCTAGCATTAAAAAAAGCTTAAAGTTTCGATTAGTATCATAAAAAAGGGATGTCCGATTTTGGGAAAAATTTCACAATGTGCTCTGGTACTACAAGTGTTCATCGGTGGCGGTAATCACAGATTATTTATTTATTTATTAATTGTTATTACATATGGGGTTAATCAATAATTAGCGCAGAGGGTAGGGACCAATAGAAATATGTAAAAAAAAATTATGTCAATAAATAAATTCTTATTTTTATTCTTAATTACAATATGGGGTTATTCAAGCCGGGCGGACCAATAAATTCCTGAAAAGCCGGCAACGCATTGTTGGTGCCTCTGGTACAAGTGTTCATGGGTGGCGGTAATCACTTAACATCAGGTGACCCACCTCGTTTGCCCGCTATTCATATTTAAAAAAAAAAAAGACGTGTGGCACTCGGGGACTGCCGCGGTAAAGCTATTGCATAGCATTTTTTATCAACGCCATCTAGTGGTGAGAGGAGTCCTGTGTCAGGTTATTTTCGTTACGGAATTTCTGGATTCGGTCTCCGCGCTGGCCCGCGATAGAAGCTATGCAATAGCTTAAAAATTGTCAAGCAATAGTCAAATTATACAACACACAATCGATTATGATAGTATATTTTTGATTATGTATGGGTGATTATTATCGATTGTTCATTGGAATCAATTATGGATTGCCCCATTGATCACATTAAGCGCGACTAATGAGTCCGTGCATGTAAATGCATATGTAATTAAAGTGAAAGTCCCCTTTAAGGTAAGTCCTACATATTATTTGTTGTTATAATTAAGGTTCGAGCACGCGCGCGCTTGTCATTGAATGTATGACATTGATGACAGCCAAGTACTTATCGATTTTGATGAATAAGAGAAATTATGACGTAATTGTATAGCATCTATATATAAAAAAACTTATTTATATCAATGTCGCTTTTTTAACAATTACAAATAATTTTTTGGACTAAGATAGGGACTGAGATAAAATATATCTATGTAAGAAAAATATCTTCGCCAATTGAAAAAAAAAAAATTATGGTAAAAGACAAAAATTATACATTAACGTATAAAAACTTTTAGGTTATAAAATCATTAAAAGCTAGACATGTACTTAATTTATTTTTCTCGTTCGTGTAGATAGATGTAGCTTTAAAATCTGTTTGGTCTCTGTTTGTCTGTCAGACAAACGACAACAGATTCGAACGACGCGACGCGCGACAGACCAATTTTGACGACCTCAGGCAGGTAGAGAATTATACAAGGGGTGATATGGTCTGTGTAATATACCCTTGAAAATCGTAGAGTTCGTAGAGGAATTTTAAATAAAAATTCTTTTCAAAAAACCGACTTCAAACGCCACTACAAAGTTTAAAAATAATTTTATTTTGTACATGTTTGTTGAAGTCGGGCGGCTTAGATAGAAACGTATGTATGTATGTTTTTTTTTACATATACATACATAGAAAAAAAAAATACCGGCCGAATTGATAACCTCCTCCTTTTTGGAAGTCGGTAAAAAACCCGTAAAGTATAGTTTGTCGTCAATATTAAAAAAAATTCTAATGAATTTTTTAAAATATCAGCCGTGTGCACATGACCTTTTGACGATATGAAGAAAGCTTCTATGAAACAAAACACTGTACTTGCAAATAAGTCTGAATCGAGACCTCCATATGGGGTCAAAGGTAAGTGCCCTAACTGACGCCTGCTAATCATGGTAATAGGGCCTAACTTGCCCATGCCACTAATTCGGTTTGTTTGAACATACAGTTACGGGCTATCATCGAGCGTGTCGTGGTATTTGTAAATAGTATAACTATTGTAGTAGAAAGTATTGAGCGAGGTGCACACAGATAAAGAGTGAATCCTTACTAATATTACAAATGCGAAAGTGTGTTTGTTTGTTGGTTTGTCCTTCAATAACACTGCACCAGATCTACGGGTTGACGGGATTTCTTGCATGGGTATAATTAAGGAGAGTGGCATAGGCTACTTTTTATCATGGAAAATCAATCCGCGGGATTTTAAAAACTAAATCCACGCGGACGAAGTTGCTTTCATCAGCTAGTATTATTATAAATGCGAGTGTTGTCTGTTGGTTTGTCCTTCAATCACGCAGCAACGGAGCAGTGGATCGACTGGATTTTTGCAGTAGCACGAACATTTTCAACTTTCGAATAGTACCTAAATGTAAAGTTAACGGCAGCAAGAAATTTTCTATGAAAACAACTACAGTGCTCCTGTCATTTTCATACAAAATTTCTTGCTGGCATTAATTTTACCTTTATAAGTCCAAAATATTCGTGTTTAAGCCTCTGTTAAGCCTGTCTCAAGTTTCAGCCAAGTCAAAGCACGTTCAGCCAAACCACTGGAATCGCGTCGGAATGAGAAATAACTCCAAACCCTTAGATACTAATTAGCGAAGTAGCTTGAGTTGCCCAGCTAGAAAGTAACCCTTGCAATCCAATACACTCGTGACTAGCGTTGCCAGGCGTCCCGTATTTCCCGGGACATCCCGTATTTTAGGCATAGTTTAAAATGTCCCGGCGGGACAGGCTATGTCCCGTATTTGAACCGTACTTCGTTTTTCATTATAAAATCGATCCAAGTATTCACACACGCAACGTTCGTAAAAAAGCGAGTTGATCACCGTTTTTAATTACGATTATAATTGTATTGATTTTTACAGATAAAAACAAATAGAAATAATATGTTAAAATTGAGTTGATCCTCGAAAACTTATCAAAAAAAAATTCCACTAAAAAATTTTGTTTTTTATTTGTCCCGGGTAAAAAACTGAAATCCCGTATTTTTTGCCTATTTAACGATTTTTCCCTTATAGGCTGAAAAAAAATCTGGCAACCCTACTCGTGACAAAATTGCAGCGTAGTTGCACGCTCACTTGCGGTTTTATTTCACCCAAACCGCGGCCACTGTCACTCGCTTTAGGCGGTTGCGTTTGATATGTGGTTTCTAACGGCTGGTTGCAATGACCTGTCTAATCCTAAACTGAAAATTGTAATCCCAGTATGTAGTAAAGCGTACCAATAATACCTACATCCAAGTATTATAGTAATGTCCTCCGGACCGAATGCAGCCACGGCGGCCAATCTCCAGAGATTAGCCATCTGCGCGGAAGATATTATAGTGCAAAAGTGTGTGCGCAAACACAGGTGCACTCTCTATTCCCTCACTCTCATAACCCGATGGGACGGAAAATCCGACTTCCTAACTCCGGGCTAGTACTGAAAATTTCTTAACAGATAACCCAATACAGTTTTGGCCCGACCCGGGAATCGAACCCGGGACCTCGTCATCTGTAGTCGAACTTGCTAACCACTAGACCAACGAGGCAGTATATTCATACCAATTATTATATCGGAAGGCTAGCTGCATAATATGGAATTACCAGTAAAATTTCTATCCAATCATGATGGTGATTAAGCTTAAACAAGATCCTTATTAAACGGATCGCCTTATAAAATATCTGATAATATTAGCAACAGCAAATGGGCGTATCAGTGTAATACAAAATTAAAGACTTGGATACATTAAACGCGCGACGATTAGTAATTGTCGCAGTATGGGACAACAACGTAGTGAAGTTGCGGCGAGGCGCAGTTTTTTAATTTTATTTTCTTTTTTTTTGACGTTCGGTTCAAAATAAAACAAAATATACAGTGCTCGGGTGCATCGAAGCTGCGCGTGTTTTGCTTTCATCAACTGTGTCTGTAAGTCGGAGAAAAGATAGTTGCGCTTCGGTGCCACTCAAAATTCAAAATTCAAAAGGAGGTGGATTGATAAGGCCGAAAATCCGCCCCTCATACACTCGAAAAAAAAAAAGTTCCAGATTTCGACAAATTGTAAACGTATTTATATACTTGAAGATATAAACTTTATTTTAATATAAAGTTTAGGTGATAAAAAAAATAGTAAGTTACAGAAAATATTACCCAAAAAGAGAGTGTTTCGGCTTTTTCATATATTTTAGTCGATTTTTAAGCTTTGATTTAGTATTTTAGAATATTAAATCAAAGCCGGGAAGAAACAATTGCTCTTTTCAAAAAAATTTTTTTTTACAAAGCTATGCTATGTATACAGTGCTTCCACAATAAAGCTTCAAAAATGCAAAAATGCATACGTAGGTACACCAATCCAACGCATGTCAAGATGGGCAGTCAAAGCAGACCCATTCCACTCCACACTCGTGTCTACTGGACCTTAGTAAATCCACACGAGCGAAGTCGCGGGCATCAACTAGTCTCTAAATAAAAAGCTTCAATAGCCCATCGGTTAGGTCAATGGTCAGGTGCGTAAAAAATGGCAGAGCTGATAATATAGTTCTTGCAATTCACGAGGGCGCGTGGCTCATGGTTGTGTGTGTGTCGTATCTGTATAAGTGGGACCGCTTCCACCTAGGCTCCTGACAGGCACACCCACTTACGCAATATGCATGTACACGACGTAACCACAAATAAAGCTCACGCGCCCTCGTGAATTGAAAGAACTATATCATGCTAATACTGAACATTTTATAAAAAATGTTGCTAACCCATTATGTCAACCTGTCAATCTACACTTAAACATGACAATTACTTCAATTAATATCAACATAGTTCACGGCATGTTCGCGGATTGGTGCAAATAAGGTTGCCTCACAGATTAATACTACTACTTAGCAGAAAATTGTGAGATGGTGATATTGAAAGTACTAAAGGTATCGTAATATACCTACTCGTATTTTTAAAGCTATTGCATAGCTTCTATCGCGGGCCAGTGTGGAGACCGAATCCAGAAATTCCGTAACTAAAATAACCTGACACGGGACTCTTCTACGGTGAGCCGATAGATGGCGCATTTTTTATCAACGCCATCTAGCGGCTCACCGCTAAATGGCGTTGATAAAAAATGCTATGCAATAGCTTTACCGCGGCAGCCCCCGAGTGCCACACGTCTTTTTAATAAATATTTGCGCTGGACTACGATGGAAAGTGTAATGCAGCCTAGGTTTGACTAAAAAATGGCAATGTCACACATTAGGTGTGATCACAGTCAAGCGCTAGTAGATATTTAAAAAAAAATTATAAAGGTACGCCAGTTATAGTTAGTCGGAAAAACGGAAGCCATAAAGGAATTCCAATTTCATTTCTGTAAAAATGTACTTAAAAAATGTACCTATATTGTTCCATTACTAAAAGAACAACTGAAATTTTTTTTTTTATTCTATGACAAGATAGCCCTTGACTGCGGTCTCAACTGATGATAAGCGCCGATGCAGTCTAAGATGACAGCGGGCTAACTTGGAAGGGGTATGGGGAGGGGGTTGGGTAATCTGAAATTGTATCTAGCTCTAGAAGGAAGATAAATAAAATTATTTATCAATAAAACTTCAAATATCCTACCCTTAGTGAAATCCTTAGTATCTATTAGTGGAGGTTCTGCAAAATTTAAAAAAAATGACAATAAATCTGGCAAGGCAACCCTACTTCAAGGACACAAACAGAAGAAAATAATTGAAGCGAAATAGAAGAGGCTACTTGATAGTTGACAGGTCAAGCGTCGACGATCGACCAGCATTGGACATAATTATATAACCGCGGACACCCGTGCTGGGGGTCAATGACACTACACGCCTGGCAATAGAAACTTGTTATAAAGCTACACATACAATTATATTAATTATTTTTATGGATTTTTTATGCCTGTATGAAATTTGAAGTAGGTACCTACTTAGTTGTTGCTATTACGCGTTGTCTTTTTATAAGGTTGCAATTACATTATTTTGTAAGTTCACCCATCCATTAATACATCCAAACTTTCGCATTTAAAATATTAGTGGGATGGATGATGAGGTTTGTCAATCAATCACGCTGCAAAAACTGCACCGAATTGGTTGAAATTTAGCACAGAGATAGATTATATTCTGGAATAGCGCATAGACTATTTTTAATTTAAATAAGAGAGTTCCCGCAGAAATTAAAAACCTCAATCAACGCGTACAAAGTCGCGAGCATCAGCTAGTAACAAATAAATTAATCATGGATCCTTTGAGATTACCTTACCTTTATATTGATCAGATATAAAAATAAATGAAAACTATTACAATCATTATTTTAGAACATTAATATTTTTTATTATTATCGGCAACGATACCAATTGCCATCGTACCTAATATTCAGAAAAGAATAGAATTAGAAGAAAATAATCAGCTACTAGATTGCGCTCATAAATACCAATACAAAGAAATATTTCCTTTCCAAGTTAGTTTAGCGTTGGAATTTAAAGGGAATCCCAAGAAAAATTAAGGCGTCAAGCTCAACGACGTAATTTCCTTTCATCCACAACGATTCTCGGAATTTTCGACGTAACCGTAATAAATTTTCTTCTACCCTGGTGGTATCTATCTTCCACATAGCTGGAATATCTAAAAAGCTCTCAAAACACTATTCTTTTAACAATGTAACCGTATGGTCCACATTTAATTGAGTTATTTAGAATTAGTTTTATAAAGCGTGGTCACAACTTGCGACTATTTCAACCAAATTTTTTGTCGTGTTTTATGCGACATAGTTTAAAATTGAATATCGTTCTTTTGTTGTTTGCCGGTCACTGACATCAATATTATAAGTGCGAAATGTGTTTCTTCATTGATTTGTTTATTTCTTGGTTTGTCCTTATATCAAGCAGCAACTGAACAATGAGTCTGTATGATTTTTTGCATGAATATACCTATCTGAGGACCTGGAGAGTGAAATAGGCTATTTCTTACCCTGAAAAAGAAAACTTGCCCGCGGGATTTTTAATAAAACCTAACTCCACGCGACGAAATCGCAGGTAAAAGCTAGTAATCGTATAAAGATCGTCGAAAGTATGAAAAAAATTTACCATGTCGTCAAAAACTTGAACCTTTTGCGATCAATAGAGCAGCAAGTCTGCTACAGCTCATCTCAGTGAAAATAGTTAGATAAAGCAACTTTTTGTCGTTAGTGTGGCCCTCATCTAAGTTTGCTTTTCAAAATATAAATTAGTTTGTTAAGTAATGTTCCACCTGAGGATGAAGGCATCTTTATGATAGGTAACTTTACTTACCATTATTTATAGAATAGGCTCTGCCCTTACAAGGTAAAGTAGTCGGCTAATTTATTGTAAGCGTTCAAACAATGATATAATGCGTTACTAAATTGCTTTTAAAGGTTTTCTCACGTACTAAATACTTGTACCGACGCATTAAATCTCGTCGCAGGCTCTTTATAATTCTAGTGCAGTTGTCAAACCAGTATCTGTGCCAATGTGCGACCTAGGGGAATAATAAATGAAGATTTAAAACCTTAAAAGATTAGGTAACGTTTTGATAGATCATGTTTGATTAAGAAAAGATTATTTTAAGATTGTACTCACAAAGCAACCACTATTCCGCAATATATATCGTCGGCCTAATTATCAAACTTCGTATCTCCATTTGGTCAAAATTTACAGGAGAAAGAAAAAACTTTTTTACTATATACCTACCTAACAATAAAAACATAGACAAACAGCTTTATTTACATTTGAATATTAATGTGCTTGTGTTTGTTGTAATTATGATTTATTATCTGTTATCATGATTCAATAAATGGACTTAGGTATTAATATTAATGGAATTAGGTAATGGCGTCGGCTTATGCCGTGGTATTTTTATTTTTTGTAAATAGCAAAAAAACTAAAAATAAGTGGGAGATACGAGTGATTCCATCGTGTTCGTTACCGAATTTTACACTAGATGGTGTCAAAATAAAAAAATCGGAAATTTTGGAGTTACGAAGTTTGATAATTAAGCCGACGCGCGACGATATCGCTCAACATATTTGGCAACCTTTAACATCTCATTACTTTACAAAACAAATGTAAAATATTTTTTACAAAACCAACTTCAAATGCCACTACAAAGTATATCAATTGTTTCTATATCTATGTATCTATAGTTTCCTCGATTTCTCCAGGATCCCATCACCAGATCCTGACTTGATGATAATGGGACCTCCTCCTCCATAAAAAATATTAAAAAAAAGATTCCGACGAATTGAGAACCTCCTGCTTTTTTTGGAAGTCGGTTAAAATGTTCTGCGTTCCGCTCAACATGTTGGGCTACAATAATTATGATGAGCACTATGTTGCATGGCATCTGTTGTTGTGTAGTATTCAGCTGTTACCCAATCACAAGTTAATAACACATTAGTGCCATATATAAATAAAGAAGGTTCAATATGTAACACTCGATATATTTCATCCTATTATTAGGTGATGATGCGGACCATTTAACAGCGTGTTATTACGAGGAAATTACACGCTCTCTCCAAATAATGGGGTACCAAATAACCAAGCGAACGTACAATTTGTTAAGTTCAATACCCAATTATTAACAAATTTTATAGCCCGATTACAAAGTCGGAAATGGCGGGTAACATTACTTTTTAACCGACTTCCAAAGAGAAGGAGGTGGTTCTGAAGTCGTTGGAATATTTGATTATTTTTTATGCAAGTATGTTTCTCGATTAGGTACTCGAAGATGCCTGGACCGGTTTAGAAAATTCTTTTTTTTTAAAGGATATACTTCCCAGTTGAATTTACACTGCCATACTCCTTCCAAGTTAGCCCGCTTCCAAGCGGGCTTAACTTGCATAACGATGCATCGTCACTTATGTAGAATAGAATGGAATAGAAATATTTTTTAATCAAATAAACTTTTACAAGTGCTTTTGAATCGTCGATGAATCTACCACTGCACGAAAATTGTCTATGGATCCGTACTTCGTCTGCCTGTCCGAAAACAAAATAGAGTAGAGGAGGTAACGAAACTTCGTTTAAATTTCGTTCGTATGCGAAGTTTCGTTTGAGAGATCTTTCTAGACCCCCTTTTAGTAGACCCCCTGGTTCGGAATGCCCTTCCTGCCTGAAGAGCCAGCACGTGAGATCGCAGCCACTCATTCAAAACCATTCGCCCTCTAAAATGGATGTAGTGATAGGAAATACTTAGTCAAAAAATTCCCGTTGCTACTAAACCGAAGCACTTGATAGAAAAAGTGGTTGGAAAATTACATATTAGGTCAATAACTCCTGACGCCACCTACTTTTGAGTTATTAATAATTATGTGTAAAAAAACTACTGGCGAAGAGATTTAACAGATTCCCTACATCGCAGAGTAAACTATATTTAAACAGCGATCGTAAAAATTTTAATAACAACACAAATGTAGGGTATGGAACGACTAAGGAATTTGCCCTACAAAAGTGAATAAGAACAACTAAAGGATTTGCCCTTATAGGTAAAGGCAGTTCCTTACCTCTTGTTTGCTACGTCAATTGTTTGTTATCTGGGTTATATCCAAATACATGACAACACTACTAGATTTTAATCTTATGTCGTTCAACACAGCTATAGTTTTAACGTCTAATTAACATAGAATAAACCCTTCTCCATCGAATTAACACACGTAATTTGGAATGGAGATAGCTTATAAGCTATTTCCATATTATCAGGATTAATAGATAGGCTACATTTCATCCCGAAAATTGAAAGAGTTCTTGCGGGAATTAAAAAACCTTATCGACGTGGACGAAGTCACGGACATCACCATTCTAGTGTCCTATAAAACACCAATACTAAGATTTCCTCTGTTGGGAGTAGGGTTGCTAAAATTTTTTTTAGCCTATAAGGGACAAATGGTTAAATAGGCAAAAAATACGGGAGATCAGTTTTTTACCCGGGACAAATAAAAAACAAAATTATTCAGTGTCATTTTTTTTTGATATTTTTCCGAGGATCGAGTCAATTTAAGCATATTTTTATTTGTTTTAACATATCTGCAAAAATCAATACAATTATAATATAATCGTAATTAATAAACGGTCATCAACTCGCTAAAATCACGAATGTTGCGTGTGTGAATGCTTGGATCGATTTCATAATGAAAAGCGAAGTACGGTTCAAATACGGGACAGAGTCAGTCCCGCCGGGACATTTTAAACTATGCCTAAAATACGGGATGTCCCGGGAAATACGGGACGTCTGGCAACGCTAGTTGGGAGGCTTTAGCCGTGGGTAGTTGCCACACACCGTCAAAGACATGCCGCCAAGCGATTTAGCGTTCCGGCACGATGGCGTGTAGAAAACTAGAAACCGATTAGGGGGTATGGGTTGAATCTACACTGCCATACGTGTTCCAAGTTAGGAGAGATCGCAATCAAGGACTATCTTGTCAACGATTAAAAAACAAAAGCCGGCAACTTTTCGGCTGTCTAATGCACCGTTATCAGGAAATGGAACGCCAAAGCCACAATAGCTAGATAGCTAGATAGCTATTAACGAGCTCTCCTGACAAATAATTCAATTAAGGGCTACACAGACAAGCGCATGCCTGCGCGTCAGATGTTATCGCCGGTCTTAGCCGGTGGCCGCCCGCGTCACGTCCCCGCTGATTTACACATCACAGGCCAACAGCTCATTATGAACTGGTCACACGTATGTTATTTACCTACGAACGGGTTAATTATGCTTGCGTGTACACTGAGGTCAAATCAAGAACTAGAGCTACCGACGTAGCTCATCGAGCCGCGAAGCCGAAGTGGTAATGGGCGGGGCATAAATAGTTCGGAGACCACTGGATGCAGGCGGCACAAGACCGAAACACGTGGATGCCAGTACAGTCAAAAGATACACTTAGGTACCAAATTGTTGTCACAGCATAAGCAGTATCAGTAGTACAAATCCTACTATATCCTATTAATATTATGGAAAAAGTTTGGATGTATGGATGGATGGATGTTTGTTACTCAATCACGCCGCTACGACTGATCCGATTTGGCTGAAGGCACAGAGATAGATAATAGTCTGGAATAACAAATGGGCTATTTTTTATTCCGGATAAATTAAAGAGTAAAAAGCACGCGAACGAAGTCTTTTGAAGGTGTATTTCACCATCAACAAGTAAACTCTATATACCTAAATAGGCCATAAATAAGCAAAATAATAGTTTGACAAAGTAATTCAAATATGTAATACACACAAGCACTAAAATTATTACATTAGCGATTTGTCGGATTGAACGACTAAGATTGCTAAAAAAATCAACTTCATTCGTTGGCTAAACAATATTCTGAGATTATGAAATGGGTTCGTCAAGTTAAAAATTAAAAAATAAGTTAGAGTGGTTCTTTTTAATCTTAAAACTTTTAGTTTTCCCTGCCATTACGTAGGCGAGTTTCAACACGAGCTATAAAATCTTTACGGGCAACAAATTAGTTATAACTAATTCAATTTTTATCTGTAGAGACAAGAGCTTAATATCGTCTTATATAATTAGTTTATCACTTGTAGACGAATGGTATGTAGATTATTGCCGTCAAACGACTTAAGTCCTTTGATAAAACAAAATTAAAAGAGAAAAAGCCAATAGCGTCCCAGCAGCAACCAAATCTTTTGAATCATTGCATTTTGTCATCAATACGTACGTCGCTGGCCTTTACTAATAGTATACTACTTTAGATAGATAGATAGATAGATAGATAGATAGATAGATAGATAGATAGATAGATAGATAGATAGATAATGTCTTTTATTTTCCCACGAAACAATTACAGAAATTCGCTTACCAAGTAAGTAAATCTAAAAAAGTACAAGAAAATATAAGCGGCCATGGAAAAATAAGGTACCCCACTCAGCACAAAGCCACAGCATGCTGCAGCGCTGGTTTTAAGTGTCCACAGACGTGATTCCGTAACCTAATTAAATAAACCATAAGTACAGCTACCTACCACAAAACTTAACAAATATATAAATTAGCTTACAAAAAATAATAATGATTAAAAAATACTATAATAAAAATTTTTCGATATTAATGAAACAAAAAGTATGAAGTAATGAAATAAAAATAATAAGTGCCACTCTAACGCCGACTTTACTACTACTACTACTTTACAACTAGGTACTACTTTACTTCTCGTATGTCTAATAGTTTAAGCCATGGTCTACCACACTAATCAAACGCAGATTGGCAGACTTCACACAACTTTCAGAAAATTGTGTATAACTCTTAGTCATGCAAATTTCCTCAAGATGTTAAAGCACGTGATATTCAATTGCTTAAACCATACATAACTCCGAAAAATCAGAGATCTCCGATCGAAAAGCCTGGCCCCTGGCCCAGCAAAAAGAGGTCAAATCACCACTTCAAAAGCTTTATTATCTCAATCAAATTATTTTCAGTAAGTAATAACAGCTCTATATAATATTAACTACTTCCAATCTACTCAAATGATCGTAATAATTTCAAGTGGATTGTGCCCATGCGTACTCTCGGTGAATACTCACACGATTTAACCACTCCGATGAAGCGTTTATTACACTGTCTGCGGTCAAGAGTTCAGAGTTCTGCATCCGCGCTTAGCAGTGATCTACCTTTGAGTTTGATTGATTGCAGACCGTGGGCAGAAAACGATATCATATGGCACATTGAAGCTACGCAGTGCAATGATTTTGTCAAGTGTACAGTATTGTGACAAGTTACAATTGGCAGCGCACAGTGTTAACGCAGATTTTCTTTGTAAGACGCCGCAGCGATACCACAATGCGTGATGTGATATAATAAAACTTAACTTAGGGCTAATTCAAGGGTCGAAAGCACATAAGTCACAAAAACTCATATTTTTTTATTTAACCAATAATATTCGTATATTTTAATACACCGTCTGACTAAAGCACATAAGTCAACGCCGTTCGCTTTAATTTGTACTCTCAAGCTAACGGCTTTGACTTATGTGCTTTAGTCAGACGGTGTATTAAAATAAATGAATATCGGTTTAATAAAAAAAAATTAGAGTTTTTGTGTCTTATGTGCTGTCTGCTAACCCTACAATTAACTATTATTGCCTAGTAAACTTTAACCGACGAATAAACGTTTGGACACCGAGAACGTCAAAATTCATCGGTTTAACTTTACTTAACGATGGTAAAATAGGCCTTTTGTCTAATAGAGAAGATATTATTAATAAAGTCAATATTTTTTTAAATCCTAGTCTACTTATAGGTGATTTTTTTTAATTCTAGACTTTATTCGAGAGCTATGTTATTATTAAAAATGCTTATTATTAAATCAACTCTACTCAGTAAATACGGTATCGGTTGACCGGTTATTAGAAGCGGATCGATTGAACCCGATCTGTGCGGTAGCGATTGCACAGGTTATTATTAAAATAGCATCCCCGTCATTATAAAGAACCCTTTTATTATAGAAGACCACCCACTAATACTATAGTCTGTTCCTGTTAAGAGTTCTTTAAGTCTTATCATAGATAAAAAATAAAAATACCCTTATGCATGTAATCATATTTATTAAAAATTTTATATTATCATTAAAAAAAATATTATTTCGAATACCTAGGTGTAATCTCACTATCAAAAAATAAAAAAAAATTATAAAGCTAATCTAGCTTTTGAACATGATTTCCAAAGCGTTTTCGAAGGAGTTAGAGTTTATAAAATCCCGGAGTAATCTTTTGTAAACAACCACAGTGACATGATACTTCAAAGTCACTTGTACGATATCCAAGTATCATGTACACGTATCTTTTGCTTGTTCTAATCCTTAACACCGTATATTTAAGAAGTAAGAACTATGCTCAGATCTATAGAACGTGTTCTAACTCAGGTCTGACTCAAGATAGAGGTTAAAACGAGACACAAATATGGTCTGCCATAAATCTAGGCCTCGTTTTAATTTTATCTTGAGTCTGAACTGAGTAAGAGCTGTCTAAAATTATTTACCTAATTACCATGTGATTCTTATTAAATGCACCGTAATTAGGATTATATTACGATCTTGTATCCCATCTTCATAATACAATAATTGCGTTCAATATAAAAACAAATAAAGATCAAGACATAGTAACAGGAGCCGATGTCGCAGCGGCCGCCATTAGCTAGCGGTGTCGGATTCTCTTCCTGACTCTACCGCATTAGACAGGACTCGGGCTGATAAACAAACTGACCGTATATTCATTGCTTACGTTACTACAATTACAAAAAATAAATTAATACATTATTGACTTGATGATGCCCGCGACTTCGGCCGCGGAAACTCTAATTTTCCGGGATAAAAAGTAGCCTATGTGTTATTCTATCTATTAATGATCTATCTCTGTGCCAAATTTTAGCCAAATCGGTTCAGTCGTTGTGACGTGATTGAGTAATAAACATACAACCTTTCGCATTTATAATATTAATAACAGGATTAACTTTTGCCGGCGAACTAAGGCGACCAACCTTGTTTTATATATTATTTAGATTAAAAAAAATATATATATTTCTTTTTTTTTTATATTGGAGCCCATGACATTATATTGTTTCATTGTTAGTTTTTTTTTTTTTTTCAAAATAAGTATACATACTAGTAGTATATATACCTTCAATACACAGAATACAGCTTCCTCTCAATCACTGGGCCTATCAGCAGACATCGCGGTCTAGTTTACAGGAATCCGTTGACTATGCAAATATCCTGTGCTCGAGAGTAAACTCGTGAGCCGCTGTGATAAGGATCTTTATTGCAGTTAGTGGGTGTGCTGTTTCTAGTGCACTGTGTAATTTTATTTCAAATTAAGTCAGTGGATATGAAAGTATGAATTAATGGTATGTAACACTATGTACTATACCTACTTACTTAATTTACCTTAGTATTTTATATTTTTAAAGGCGAAGGTTTTATTGCATGTGTGTGTGTGTATGTGTGTAAGTTTATTACTCTTTCACACAAAAATTACTGGTCGGATTTGGCTGGAAAAGGATATAGCTCATACCCTAGATTATCACATAGTCTCTAAAAAAATACTTATGTTGCACAGCAGCGCCTAAACTACTGCGCCGATTTTGATGAATTTGGTGTCAATCGATTCATGATCATGGTCCGGGTGACATAGGCTCCATTCCATACGAATAAAATCAATTTAACGGACGTTACATCCAGTTTTCCCTACTCCGTAGTCGGTTTACAATGTTAACCTTTTTTAAACAGGAAATTCAGAGAGTTCTCACGGGATTAAAGACTCCGCTGTAATGTGCGATCAACTTTAGTCCGGCAGGCTGAATAACCTGTTATCATGCACGTGGCACATCGTACAAACAGTGGGGTTAGTATAAGATTTAACACGATCGATGGTATTCGTATACTATGACATTAGCGTCAAAGTAAAATAAACCTCAAAAGTACTAATTTAAAATCACGAATTCAGTACAACCGATTTTAGTTTAGAGCATATCCGTATAAGTAAAAGTCTAAGAATGCATGCATGAAATTGAGCTCTATTATAATGTAATTTTGGTTCATTTTACTTTGACGTTAATGTCATAGTATACGAATACGATCAATCGAATTAAATCTTATACTAACCCCACAGAGCAGCGCTCGCGTGTGCGAGCAACCCACGGTACAATCGCACACCGAAATAGATCCATTTTTGTAAACAAATGCTAAAAATTCTGGCGTCATACTAAACCGCTTTCTCAATTTCGGTACACAGAAAAAGAAATCGGTCTACTGTCAGCGAGGACTATTTGGTATCTACATATATTAAGCTGAAGAGTTTGTTTGTTTGAACGCGCTAATCTCAGGAACTACTGGTTCGAATTGAAAAATTCTTTTTGTGTTGGATAGTCCATTTATCGAGGAAGGCTTTAGTCTATATAACATCACGCTGCGACCAATAGGAGCGAAGCATCAGTGAAAAATGTTGCAAAAACGGGGAAAATTATCCATATTTAAAATATATTCTTTTAAAAACTTCTTAATCGCGATCATAATAACAGAAATTGACGCGGACAGCTTCTGGTGTATAGAGCGTGCTCTGACTCAGCTCAGACTCAAGTTAGAGGTTAAAACGAGACACAAATATGCTCTGACATAAATCTGTCTCGTTTTAACTCTGTTTAGGGTCTGAGCTGAATGAGCGTGCCGTCTATTGATTTCAGCCTTAGACTACATCGTCAATTACCATCAGGTGAGATCGCGGTCAAGGACTAATTTGTCATGAATAATTAAAAAAAATTAGACCATGCCCCGCGACTTCGTTCGCGTGAATTGAGCTTTCTTATTTTCCCGCATAAAAAGAAGTCTATGTGTTATTCCAGACTATAACCTATTTCTGTGCCAAAATTTCAGCCAAATCGGTTCAGTTGTTGCGACGTGATTGGGTTACAAACATCCATACATCCAAACTTTCGCATTTCTAATATTAATAGGATTAAATCAAAAAATCTCACGCTTTGAAATACGTCAGTGACTGTACGCCGATTCACTTGTAGCATGTCCATGTGCAAATCGGTTACATCTACATGGGAAACATGCATTGTCACTCTGTTGGCTTATGTTAAACAACTCCACTGATAGGCTAATCTGGAGATTGACGAAATAAACAAGTGATTTTAACCGATTTAAGTTACTTAACTCTATGAAATATTTATAAGTGACAACACTATTCTTAAAAATCACTGCATAGTTTAAACTCGACCTCTCGCTTCTGTCTACTTCAAAGCGCTAACCTAAAAGTGCTGAGCTGATTTTGTACAAAATTTCATCAATAAATAGTCTCCTGGAGACCAACCCAACAAAATTTCGATATACATATTTCGGCTAAGTGTCAATTTGACCATCGCCGAGTAACGTTTACCCGACGAATAAAGTTGACAAATTCTCAATGTAAAAACTGCAAGAACGTTATATTTACCTACTCAGTGTAGATAAATAAAACGGTCTTGCAGTGTTTAAAAACATTACTTAATCGATGATGGGGAAGTTGGCACTTAATCCCTAAAAATAACTACTTATTAAATCATGATCGATTCATAGTAAAATTAATAAGAAACAAAAAAAAATATCTAAATATGAAAAAACTTACCTAAACATTTTCTCTAACTATTTCTGAAAATTTCAGTTGCACACATCACTACTAAAATACTAAAACAAAAAACTATTTACCGCAAACTATAATAATGAAAACTATAAGCCAAACTAAAAGTACTAGGCTACCATAAATTTAAAGAAAGCTCGAATCGAACTTAGGGATAACTTTGTTGTGTGCGTGAAAAAAGCGGCATTTTCTCTATGAGAGCCCGACTTGAACTGACGTCGGGACGGCTTTCCGATAAAAGGGCTTGGTGAGGCACTTCCAGAAGTTATAGTGGAAAGTAAAAAATGCCAGTAAAAGCCCGGTCAATATGATGGTGACTAAGCGTCGGCAACTACCTGATTGAATGTGTTTTAATTTCATGTTATCAATGCATTTACGAGCATGTGAGGTAATTCCCATATGTTGTTATCGGGTTCTTAAGTTACTGTTCTTTATTAGGTTTTAAAATTACGTAGATACAATTATTTCAAGATTATAAAAAAACTATCGTTTTGTAAATGAACTTGAATATGAGTTAGATGAGCTAGATAAAAAAAGTATTTATGTGTTCCACTAAAACATCAACGTTTCACTTCTGAACCTACATCTATGTATATCTTTTTACGCTATAAAAATTAAACAATACAATTAGTTATTTATTTTAGAAATTATTACGGCTTACCCCTCAGTTTATAGTCTTAAAGTTTAAGAAATTCACCCTTTTCTTTTGAATATTATGTATTTATAAAGATATTACCTAAAACTTTATAAACTTCGGAAATTATGTCCATACTATGTGTATAGACCCTCCTAAATAATATTGCGTTTCTCAGTATTCGGCCTTTACTCAATTTTCAGTCGTTACTCTAAGGGTGACTGTCCACTGGAGTGAGAGAGCAAAGCGGAGAGCGAGGTGAAGTGTACTACGAACTGAGTGAGCGGAGCCATTTATGGTACCGAAACCTGCCGAATGTGACACTTGGCAGTGGCTAGATCTAATGATCTAGCTTTTTTACGTCCACGACCACCAAAGCCAGTTAAGGTCAACCGGGGCTATTTCGTCTATGGGGCTTAGGCGTCTTTTTCAATTACCGTACGAAATGCGTATTTTAGAACTACTCACGCCATCTTTTTTACGTCTTTGGCACTAAAACTACAAAATTTGATCAATAGATGGCGTGACAGAGCTATTTTCTGTAAATAATCCGCCAACTTAAATCTGTCATTTCGTTTGGATTCTTCTTGTGCGCCAGCAGGTGAATTTAAATCGGCATAAATCTCAGTTCTTTGAGAATATCTATGCTTCTTAACTGTAAGTACTTTTGCTGTTTTATTGCAATACATGTTGTTTTAATTATTTCATGTAATTACCTTAAGATTTGTAGTCAAATTGCAATTTTAAATTTTAACTTATGTTTTTTGCTTTGGGGCTATTGCGTCCATCCTGATGGGGTGATTGCGTCTATTGTAACGCAATAGCCCCATTGTCAGAGGTCCTAAACTTTTTGATTTTAGGATTAAAGTAGTAAATCTATTTATATATTTAAATGCAGGAATAATGCAAAATATGTACTTAAATTGTATTATTTTTATAAAATGTTGATCGCTATACTACACAATCTAAATCTACAGTGTTGACAATTCGTTTCTGTTTTATATGGTTCGTTTGCACCAGCGTCACCCTTAAAGCAATGAACGAGGGAAAATAAGTCCTACCAATTTAATATTGTAAAAAGACTGATTAATTGATTATTTACATGTACTTAATATCAATGTTAATGTTGTTAAACATGTTACGAGGTTAATTAAAGTTGAAATAAAGAGAAGTTTAACTAAATACAAGATTCGCGCATTTTGTGGTACACTTTATATTTTGTCATTATTTGTAATGATTGTTAGACAAGATAGATGTTACGTTAGACTCTTTTGTTCCAATAAATTATTCGTTATTTCTTAGTTGTGATTTGATTCCATTCTTAATAATTAAATACGCGAACCAAATGGAAAAAAGTTTAGCTCCCCTGAAATCTACGATGGGGTGAATGCGACTACAAGAAACAAGTACAATAAGACGCCATAGCCCCAAACATTTGTTTTACACTAATAACCCTAAACTAAGCCTAGAATTTAAGATACAAGATAATGATAAACTATGTCACTGGTACTGTTCCATTTACCTCGATTTCAATTACTATCAGCTCGTCCAATTACGTTATAAAGGTGAAAGACGCTTTCGCCCCACCGAGGGTTATTGCGTCTAAAAATCCCAGATTTCATAAAAACGTCATTTACACGTAGAAGTTATTCAAAATTTCATTAAATGGTATTAAAATATGAAATAAGATAACATTTCCTAACTTGTGTCATGATTTAAATCTTATGATGAGATAGAATATGTTTGTTATAATCAGATAAAAATGTCGTTCAAAGTATTGTGGCGCATTAGCCCCGGTTGACCTTAACTTGATTAATATAAATTATAATTTACTTTATAATTATTAGACCAGAGTAGATCCCTTTAAAAATAATAAAAAGTGAAAAAAAATAGTAGTAGGATGAAACCCATTAGAAAAGGAGGGGAATATTATAAAGATGAAAGGAAAAATAATTTACGGGCGATCTGAGGTCGGGAAGGGGTGGGGGTGATTTTCTTGAAGATAATTGTGACAAGTTTACTTAAAAAAATAAAACAAAAATTTTTATCTGTATCAATCAACTCAAACATTAAAATCTAATATTTTCTTTAAAAAATAGTATGCTTAACGTAACATAACCTAAAGATTGAAATTATTTTCTGAGAAGATTTACTGTAGTAACATATATTTTTTTTTCACCATCGGAAAGTAGAGATTTCAACGAACAGAAAACATACCAACTTTTTGAAAAAAGCTGATATTTTGACGGGTGACTTTTCGATTGAAAATTAGGGTGTTTTTTTCGATATTAATTCAAAATAAGGTGAAAAAATAAATATTTTTAATCAAATAAATTACAGCGTATTTGGGACATAAAAAGGTAAGTTTTCACCAAATTTCGTTAAAAAAAAATAAATTTTGTAAAAGATAAAAATAAAAAACCGAAAACTTGGTTTTTTGAATTTTTCACATAAATTTTGAGGTTATGTGAAAAAAGTGTAAATACAAAAGTTTTAGATCTTTTTATTACCTACAACTTTGCCATTTGACTTTTTTCGATAGGACTTTTAGTTTTGCCGGAAATCGAGAAAAACCGTTTTTCCCCCTTAAAAACTCACCCCCACCCCTTCCCGACCTCAGATCGCCCGTAAATTATTTTTCCTTTCATCTTTATAATATTCCCCTCCTTTTCTAATGGGTTTCATCCTACTACTATTTTGTTTCGTTTTAAAAATTATCTACCCTGGTCTATATTGTGTAGTACCTAATTAGATTAGTTTAGCTATAATAATGTTTTATTTTAGCAATATAAAATAATGATATATTTAGTAAATAATGTAATTAATATCTACCACTTTGTTAATTGAAGCCAAGAAGCCCTTTGGTTTTTCTTTACTAGCATGCCGTGGAGACGAGCGGATCATAATAATATGTAGTTCATAAACGCTCAACAATAGTTTATCAACTTTATAAAAGGGCAGTAAAAAAGTTATAAAAACGCTTCTAATGATGTATAATATGCATAATATTTGATATAAAACAATATCAGTAGACAAAAAATAGTTTACTTTTATTTTATTAGCTCTAGCTAAAAAAGTGTAATTTTTATTTATTTTGAATTGAAGCAGCGAACTATTCTATTGCTTCATATTTTCAAAGCTCCGCACCGCTCCACTCCACTTCACTCCAGTGGACAGGCCCCCTAACACACGTATACATCGACATCCATAATTAATATTACATCGGAAGAGGAAATCTCCTGTATGATTTATTATGTCAATCTAGCGATGACAGATGATGGCCGTCTAGACCGTTCCCTAGGGAGCCTGTGCCGTAGTTATCAATTCGTTGCGGGCGAACCTTAGATCTCCATTAGATAGATGTATAACGCGAGCTGCAATATTCTACTTTAGTGGTTGAATTCAGTAAAATCCTTACTAATATTACGAGTATAAATGCGAAAGTATTTTTTTTTTTAATAAAAGAATATTAGCCAAGCTAAACTTGACTTATATTCTCCTCTACCCTTCAATTAAGCGAAAAGCTTGTGCTAGGAGTGGGTATGAGTATGACAATAGTGCAACGGGTGGGGCTCAAAACTGCGACTTTTCAGTTTTCAGTCCACACCTTTAACCGTTGGGCTATTGAGCCTGTTGTTGGTTTGTCCTTCAATAACGCTGCAACAGAGCTACGGATCAACATAACTTTTTGCATGGGTATAGTTGAGGACCTGGAGAGTGACATAGGCTATTTTTATCCCGGAAAATCAAAGAGTTCCCGCAGTATTTTAAGTCGCAGGGATCAGCTAGTACTGTATAGAGGTCAAAAATCCTTCTAATCATTGATTTAAAAAGTCCAACATAACTTATTCACTTACCTACTTACACATAACTACCCTGTAAAACAAAATGTGACGCTGTAGGATTATTAGGTATATGTACGAGGAAAAATCTATTGGAAAATTATGTATATTTTATTTTTAATATTTTATTTAATTTATCAGTTTTAGTTTTATTGGAAATTGGCGGAGCACATAGTTTGAACGGCTAATGACTGGAAACAGACGGTGCAAGACCGAAGCTTGTGGAAGTCCATGCAAGAGACCTTTAGATATCCAAAAAATTGCAATATTTTTAGTGTAATGACAAATCCAGCGGAATTCCACTAGATTTCATTCCGCTAACATGTCTCACGTGTTTATTGTTTTGCAGTACAGTTGCGCGCTGTGTTTGTTACTAGAGTTACAAATCTTAAGATGAGACCACACTACCGTTCTATGTAGTCCTTCTTTACAGGACCACACAGTGAGCTATTCAAGCCCACCTCCTTGACTCTAATCGTACTTCTTAGTAAGAGATTAACTCCACAGATGCGATATTAATGGTACTGAGGCGCCGGGAAATAAAACAATAATAATTGAGATCACTTTGGTTACGGTACGACCTTACGTTGTCTCTATATTAAGCTCTACCTACGCATACAAAAGCACTGCCTTGTGCGTTTTTTCAACGCACTAACTCAAAAAGCGCGCCTTTGTTGCCTTAAAAAAAAACAATAGTCTATTTTGCTCACTCAGTGAGGTGAGTAATAGTAGTGAATGAGTGAGTGAGTTTCTTTTATAACTTTCGCATTTATAATATTATACAATACTAGCTTTTGCCCCCGCGACTTCGTCCGCGTGGAATTAGATTTTGGGGTGGAATTTTCAAAAACTGTGACCCACGTACTTCTTTATTTTTAACTGAAAGCTGAATTACCAACTTTGATGGAAACAGCTTGAAAAATGACGGAGTTTCATATAAACTTCCATCCCCTATTTAAACCCCTTAGGGGTGGAATTTCCAATAATCCTTTCTTAACGTGCGCCTACGTCATAAAAGGAACCAACTGTAAAAATTTCAAGTTTCTAACTTCAGTAGTTTAGGCTGTGCGTTGATATCTCAGTCAGTCAGTCAGGACTTTGAATTTTATATATATAGATTAATAGGAAATAGGATAATAGGATTCGCCAAAATGCACGTACAATAAAATAAAATAGGTACCTACTTACAAAAAATCGAGCCTTATACATTATAGCCTGGTGTGTGAATATTAAACAATAAAATACTAAACAAAATATCATATTAAAATACGACAATAATTATAAATGTCATCGTAAAAAATTAAATACTTAGTAAGTAAATAACAATAATATAATTTATACAAAAAAAAACTGAACAAGAAAGAAAGCTATTGGCATAATAATGTTGATATTAAGTATATCGATCTAAAACGAAGCCTTAAAATCGATTTACTAATCAGAGTGCAGACCGGCGATTACATTTGATTTAGTGCTCCTATCATTCATAGTTGCCGTAAGATTTCTGTTTTCCTTATTTAATAAAACGCGCGTGACGATGGATGCGCGTACGATGCCATAAATCAGATTCAATAATCGACCATAATCGATACACGACGCGGATACCGACAATCGATTTATAATAATCGCGTTGGGAACTCTCATGGGCTTTACAAAATTACGGCGATCAAAAAGAAAAATATTTTCATACACTTTGTATCAAAATAATTTTCCATTAAGTAGGCAAGTATATTTTACTAGCTTTAACCCGCGGCTTCGCTCACGTTAGGTTCGATTTTTTAACCCCCTATTTAACCCTCTTGGGGTTGAAATTTTCCAAAATCCTTTCTTAGCGAATGTCTACGTCCTAACAGCTACCTGTATGCCAAATTTCAGCTCGATCGGTCCAGTGGTTAGAGCTGTGCGTTGATAGATCAGTCAGTCAGTCAGTCACCTTTGCCTTTTATATATTTATAGATTAATAGATGATGCCCGCGACTTCGTCCGCGTGGATTAAGGTTTTTCAATTCCCGCGGGAACTGTTTAATTCTTTGCGATAAAATGTAGCCTATGTGTTGATGCTAGGTGTGAACTATCTTTATTCTAAACAGCCAAATCGGTACATTCATTGCAGAAAAAGAGTAACAAACACACACACACGCACTCACGCGCACACACACCTAACTACACCACACCACTACTACCACAGGTAGATATTGAAATTAGCCAACCTCGATTAGTTTTCTTATTATGCTTAAAAAGCAAAGCTACTTAGAACTTTTGAAACAATAATACTGGTAAAGCACGACATAAAAATGAGCTCCTTTACTAATACATAATATATCTCATACTTACACCCTATTCTATTATCTATGATCTAAGTGACCTCTACTCGTAGTTATCGGTGTTATGTTGACAAATGGGCATGCCTCCTGGGCCACGAAGGCCTAAGAAATAATTAATTATATCCCTTATTAATTTGGAGGTAGGCCGCCACTCCTTGACGGCACTTTTAATATCTTATCTACCGCTTCTTCTATAATATAGTTAATTTTAGTTCTGGTATCAGACGGTGTTCGGTAAGTATAATTATCATTTCAAATGCCGATATAATTGAATGATATATATTTGTACTTAATTGAATTTCTTATTATTATTGGCGAAATAGGTAGGTAATGGTAGTAATGAGCCTACATAATATTTAAGTAATCGGTAACTTATTGAATTAGCGGATAGTAAAGTTTTTACTAATATTTTCTTGCTGTTATTGTAACAACTAGAGACATCTAGCGTGGAGTAGAGTTACTAACAGACATAAAGTCAACTGTAGATAGAGCCACTGGTCATGATCAACCTTGTGAAATCCTGCAACCACTCGAAGATGACGAACAGGATGACGCAAGGAAGGGTTACAACCTGACTGGACTAGATCCTGGACTGTCTAGTCCAATCCTAACTCGAAAACATCCAGAGCAGTTCCTGCAAGTCAGTACGTAACATGTAGGTAACTAAAGGTTTTCTCAATTTGTACCCACTGGAAAGTATACCTACTTCCTAGGTTAGTTAGTAAGTATTTTTCAGTCTTTATTTTATAAAAAATATTTCCAAATAATACATTGGAATTCGCTAAGTCTCTGATCACATCTCATAAAATGCAAGTACGACCGCTTCGACATTTTTATATCGAAGCTCAAATAAGATAACTATAATCTCATCTTATATTATTATCATCAATGGTTTACGCAAGATTGTAATCTCGAAGTTGTCAATCCTATGACGATAGCCAAACTGAAAATCGAATTTTCTCTTGTTATCAATACTAGATACACTATCTCACAAGATTCCTTATGTTTTAGTATGTAGTTTGATAGGTTTCGAACACCTAGTGCGAAAGGCGTTCGTATTCCTTTGGATACTGAAATAGATTGTTTTTGGTGGTTGAGCAATAAAAATGGATAAGCCCAGTGGAAGTAGGCATTCGATTGACAAGGTGGAAGTGTTCGAAGTTCGCGAACACGTTCCTTACCAGGTCGAAGTGACCAAAGCTCCTGGCGCTTGCGACGAGGAAAGCAATGACACGTATAGCTCTACTTGGACATCCGCCTGGACTGCCATTTGCCAACTAATCAACTTACTCCATCACATGCAGATAGCAATTGTTGTGTTTTGTTTGTGGCACTTTGCATTAAAATCCCAACCTGATGGAAGTATCACTAATTTGCAGCTACACATCGTTTTTGCGGGAACTGGCGTATGTATCATTGTCTCTTCATATCAGTGTACTGGGTTATCAGTATTAGCAGCAGTTTCAGTGTGGTCCTTGTAAACAACTGCTAATTAACTTACTCCAACACATGCAGATAGCAATTGTTGTGTTTTGTTTGTGGCACTTTGCATTAAAATCCCAACCTGATGGAAGTATCACTAATTTGCAGCTACACATCGTTTTTGCGGGAACTGCCGTATGTATCATTGTCTCTTCATATCAATGTACTGGCAGCAGTATTAGCAGCAATTTCAGTGCGGTCCTTTTAAAAAACTGCTTATGAACTTACATCTACTACTTACTCTATCACATGAAGATAGCAATTATAGTATTTTGATGGTGGCACTTTGCGTTGAAATCCCAACCTAACGGAAATACCACTTATTTAGTTGCACATCGTTTTTGCGGGAAATGGAGTAGTATGTATTCTTGTCTCTAATAGGTACCAGTTAATACTTGTTACGTATTAGGTTATCAGTATTAGCATATCAGTTTCAGTGAGGTCCTTACAAACAACTAGGTACTAGTCAGCTTAACTAGGTACTTCATCACAATATGCAGATAGAAATTGTAGTATTTTGTTTGTGACAACTTGTATTGAAATCCAATCAAACAGAAATATCACTTATTTGCAGCTGCCACATCGTATACGCGAGAACTGGTTGTATTGTCTTTAGTATCAGTTAAAATTTAAACTTTATTTACATACTAAGTTATCGGTATAAATTCAAAATTTTTCCTTGCAAACAGTTTTAACTTCGTAAATTTTTTTTTGTTACTATTGCACAACAAATCACAATAATCTAGATTATTTATTGTCCAACTACAAGTCAAACTGTCCATTCATAAGTGGCTATAATAATTTAATCATCGAAGTTAATAATATTTCTTTATCTGAAATTTATTAGGGAAAATTGATAAGCGGCGCAATTGATATATGGGAAAACCTGACGAAGTCAGAGTCATATTCGCACACCAATGGTTCCGTACCTAAAATCTACAAGTTAAACCCTTTCATAATAATATTATTATGTCACTCTACTTTGTGACTCCCCTTTTGACGGCATATTATCGTCTCGCCTCTTTTGCAATTAAATATTGAAATTTTTTGGAATTATTCCACAATACTTGTGTCACCATCATTAAATATCTTCAACTTATGACACAAGACCTATCTTCGAACCTAAAAGTCTTTTTCACTGAGAAGAATTTTGGGAAACACCTAGGAAATTTTAATGATCCTACCGTTACATAGCTAAATTTGGTAATATATAGTTCAGGAATTGTCCAAAAGCTATTCCAGCTTCAGTTATTTTTTTGTTATTTTAAGATAGAAGTACGCTTGATGCCTACTGATACCTGATGGAAAGCAACGTTGAGGTCTAGTTTGGAGCGCGCTTGCGTATAAGATGCACTCTTGTTTTGAATGACTTATAGTATAGATAGCAGGAAACATGGACGCCGGAAGAGCGTTTCACACATTAACGGTTCGTTTCAATGTAACGATCGCGTTCTTGTTGCATCAATGCAAATAAAAGATAGTGAGATATTACCTACCAGCCAATTAGAGGTGATTGTGAACGACACACTGATGCAATCATTTTTAGACAATCCCACAGCACGGCTGCCCCATTTCAAAACCTGGTAAGTGTGATTGACAAAATTTTACAGGGGCCAAAAAAACATGTCTTGTAGATGGCTTAGCGAAGTAATAAATATATCCAATAAAAGCTTTCAAAATAGTTTATTTACGAAACATTAATTCACCAACAGATACTGAAG
Organism: Hipparchia sbordonii; assembly: GCA_038048805.1. Lineage (NCBI taxonomy): Eukaryota > Metazoa > Arthropoda > Insecta > Lepidoptera > Nymphalidae > Hipparchia > Hipparchia sbordonii. The sequence continues at coordinate 6,941,990 of CM076113.1, forward strand.
AGTTCAGAGTTCAGAAGGGCTACCACGAATATGTTTTTTGGTCTCCTTTAAAATTTTGTCACACTTACTAGGTTTTGAAATGGAGCAGCCGAGCAGTTCTAACTCTTTTTTTTTTAAATGAATATTAGCCAAGCTGAAGTTGACTAATATCCTCCTATCCCCTCCAAATAAGCTACTTGTATTAGGAGTGGGTACAACAATAGTGCAACGGGTGGGATTTGAACCTGCGACCTTTCAGTTTTCAGCCCGCACCTTTAATCGTTGGGCTATTGAGGCTTGAACTGCTAACGTTTTATTTGTATTTTTCCAGTATCAACTCTTTCTAGTAGAATCAATATTGACTCTTCATAGACATAACTCGTGGTCATTCCAACTTAGCAAAGACAGCAAAAGAGTGATACACGGATGCCTTCAACTAGTTGGATCTCTGTTCGTCATCGCTGGTACATTCCTTGCGTTGACTGAAGTCGATATGGAGATTAAGACGGCCCATGGAATATGTGGTAAGATCATGTACACAAAGCCCCTTAAAATACCCTTTTTGCACGTTTCACTCCAACACCAGAGCATTTTGAGGAGATTTACTCAATTGCTTGTGTGTATCGTCCGTCAAAGACGTGCCGCTAAGCGATTTAGCGTTCCGGCACGATGGCGTGTAGAAACCAATAAGGGGTATGGGTTGAATTTACACTTCTATACCCCTTCCAAGTTAGCCCGCTACCATCTTAGACTGCATCGTCACTTACCATCAGGTGAGATCGCAGTCAAGGGCTATCTTGTCATCGAAAAAAAAAAAAATATAGGGATTGTGTATTTTAGTGAGCAAGTGTGTTGTTACGTGTTGGTTGTGTAGGTATGTTCCTTGCTCAGTTGCTTGTTCTACCTGCGTTTATAATGGCGGAAGGGTAGACATAGATAATATATTTATGAGCAAATAAGCTTGTTGTTCCTTGTAAGTATTGATAATTATACACCTACTTACATGGAACAAAATCCTTTCATCATGATTGGAATCCCGCAAAATAACATCTGCTTCTATGCATTTGGGAGTTTTATTAAAACTTCATCAGTTTTTATGCAACATAGTGCCAGAACGCTAAAGCATCACGGCTTTGTCAGAACAGACCTGAGCCAATTTAAAAATTATAAGCTAACTTCAAGCTGCCGGGAATCGAACCCGAAACCTCCCACAGCGCTCGCCACTGCGACAGGAAGGTCATAAATTCTTTTTCTTATCGAGAAAAATTGCTTAACCGAGCATGGTATATCGTGAGTGACAAGATAAATGTTATAGGTATCAGAATTTTATTATTGAGTGTTCCAATTCTACCTGAAGATAAACATTAAACACATTTTTGGTGTAAGAAATAACCCGATAATGATTCTTTAGAAAACTAAGTATATTTTCGAACTGGATAGTGTTCTTGGTTCTAATCGAAGGTTCTTATAAATCTAAGCTGAAGTTAAGTTATCACAAAATACAAAATTTTCATTTTTTAACACCGATAACTAAATCAATCTGCAAGGAGCTTTAAATATCTATATAAATTAATAAAAAGACCTGAATAGATTTCCACATGCTTCGGTCAGCGGCTCCCTGCGACATCAGTCGCAGAAGCGGTATATAAGATACATAGAGCCCACTAGATTGACTATTGACATCAGTCAACAGTCCATTTAGTGGGGGTCTGTTCCCAATTTTCCTCCTAAAATAACCCTATGCTTTTACATTTCAGGAGTGATCGCCTTAAGTTTTTCCCTCATCAGTTTTATATCGGGCGTCATTGCATTATTCTCTTCAAAGGTACGCCTAATGATCAAGAGTGGTCCAGTGAAAATTTTTCACATAGCCGTCGGCATGTTTGCAGTTACCATGGGCCTTATCACAATGGTAATAGGATTCAATATGGACTATTTCACTGCAACACAAGGCGGACTTTCAACAGCACTTATGGCTTTTGTTGTTATGATACTGTTTTATATACTCATCCAGCCAATTATTGATTTAATATCAACTACTAGAAATGCTCTGTGACTATTTAATGTAGCTGGTTCCACAGATGGGGATAGCACTGCCTAGTGTAATTAACTTTTTAATTACGGAGAGGGCAGACTGGCTGAACATTTAGCTGCAGCGATCGACGTTTTTATGGCTTTTTGCGTTTACATCGCGTTTTTGCGATTTTTGAACGCTGATTTCTGCGATTTTCCGCCTAAACCGCTCGACGCGTTTAATCGCAGTGCGTGCTAAGCTAACTAAGCCTAAAAGCCATAAAAACGCCGATTACTGCCTCTAAAAGTAGCCAGTCTGCCCTCTCCCTTAGGTACCTACTTTTGTTTATGGAATTTTCCAAATGATTATGTATTTAGGTATGTATCTACCTGAGACTTAAATCTATAGAGCTACTTTGACTTTGCTGAGATTTTCCTTTGCCTGAAAGTCGTCGTCAAAATCTTTCTTATTTTAACTCGAAAATGAAGTAATGTACGCTTTAGGCAACTTCGCCGTTCCATGAGTGGGAAAAGATCTTTTCTCCGAAAGAAAAGAGTCTACCATAGTCCTCTACGCTGACTAAATGCGTATTGTAGGCTTCAGGCACCTTTGAGAACACTATACAGAACTAACTTTCCATTATGCTGGTTTCCTCACATTGTTCTCTTTCACCGTTAAAGTAAATTATATTTAACTAGCTTTTGCTCGCGGCTTCGCTCACGTTAAATTCGATTTTTTAAACCCCTATTTTACCCCCTTAGGGGTTGAATTTTCAAAAATCCTTTCTTAGCGGATGCCTACGTCATAATAGCTTCCTGGATGAAAAAATTCAGCCCGATCCGTCCAGTGGTTAGGGCTGTGCGTTGATAGATCAGTCAGTCAGTCAGTCAATCAGTCACCTTTGACTTTTATATATTTAGATTGCTTAAAACGCACATAATTTTGAAAAGTTAGAGATGCCTTGGATTTTAACCCAGGACCCCTCCCAAAAATGAGGCCAAAGCTATCACCGGTGTCAGAACACTAGTAGGTACCTACTTAAGTGGACATTTTAAATTAATAATAATTAGCTGCTATGTCAGATTTTATTTATTTTTTTAAAGCGTAATATTTATTTACGCAAACTTAATAAAATATTGAAAATAATTATAGTTAATTATAATAAGTTAATTAGTAGTTGTAAATTTAGTTAAATCGTAGATATTTTGGCGATTTTTGTCTAAATTTTTAATCTGCTAATTTTTCATTTTTTACGAATAAAAATCAAAAATGTGTTTACAATTTACTTAGCTATAGAAAGTGATTTGTAAATGAAAATGTGCGTGAGTAATAATTATAGTAGGTACTTGTATTGTTATAGTATAGCATAATGATATTAAGTAGAGTAAATATCATAAGTGACCTAATATGTGTATGAGTGATTTTAATAAAATGTTGATAAAAAAACGTAACATATTTTATTAAAATATCTACTTAATTAATAAATACCTACCCACTAAAAATACCATCGAAGTCGGAGAATGTAATAATTACGTTACCTATATTACGTTAAATATTCCTTTTTCCTTCCTACAAATTATAATATTTTTTATAAGGTAAGTAATTATTAAAGGTGGTAAAGTGGTATCTAGGGTATACCTATAAAAATCAGTTCCCGCCAAAATAATAGTAACGTTCAAAAACTTCCCTCTGTTGACAACGAATAATAAAATAACTCCGCTGATTGCGATACTACTTAATGTGCCTTTATGATACACAGAAAAATTGAGTGAAATATTGTATTATCATTACTTGTTATGCTAACATATACATATAAATAAAAGGGCTTAGCATAAAATAAAAATAAAACTAGCCTTAAAGACCACGAATTAAAAAACGCTTACTGCTTGATATCAAAAATCGATATGTTATACAGCTGGTATAATAATTTTTAAATTTTTTATTTATCAATGATTACTGTAGAATACTAAAAATGATTGTTACAAAAGTCAGCTCGTTTAATAAATAATTTATTCCAAGTCTTAGATTTCACTATGAATTACTATAAAAAGCCAATTTCCGAACCTATTAAAACCAAAACTTGTCATCTTAATTTTTTAGCTGTCGAGTGTCACCTGTCATATTCTGTCAATTTAATTGTCAATTGTCATCTTGAATCTTCGGCATTCGGCAAAGCCAAGCGACTCATTTTAAAAATTGTGATAAAATTAGTTAATTTAAACAAGTGCATTTGATTATAGTATTATATTCTATAAAAAATGGTAAGTACCAGTGATTTCACATACAGTTCAATTTAGTATTACACTCGTACGGGAAATAATAGGTTACTAGCTACTTCTTGCTTTGTCATTCCGGTTAAACAAAAATAAATTATTGTATTTTCACAGGCTCGGCGTTATGATACAAGAACAACAATCTTTTCACCTGAAGGTAATTTTTTTAGGTTTTTATTTTTACTCATTACTAATTATATTCCTTGAAAGTTTAGTAAATCAAAAAGTCCATTTTGTTTTTCATTCATCGAAAAAATTTTTGGTTGCTATAGACTTAGCACATCTCCTTTGTTAAATTATAGCAACAGAATGAGAGGAATGTACGCACAGTCAGATGTCTACATTAGATTAGGCTATTTCGCTTTTTTCAAAACCATACTATGACTGCTGCGAAACTAGCGCAACTGAGGGTCTAGCTAGTGTATGTTTTTAAGTTAACCATATCCTTAAGTATGGACAGAAAAGGCATTAAAAAACTTCTTTCCCCTCCATATGCCAGACTCACAAAGCAGCTATTTGGATATTCATCTATCACTTGTTAACTGCTACTGTATAATTGTAGAGATGTGCTAATATCTTAGTAATCTAAATATTTGTCAAGGGAGTATGTATGCGAGTTTTGAGTATTAAATTTTACTGTATCTGTTATAGGAAGATTATATCAGGTTGAATATGCTATGGAAGCAATCAGTCATGCTGGCACATCACTTGGGATTCTTGCGACCGATGGGATCTTGCTGGCAGCAGAACGCAGAAACACCAACAAACTTCTTGATGAAGTGTTCTTCTCTGAGAAGATATATAAGTTAAATGAAGATATGGTCTGCTCCGTTGCTGGTATCACATCTGATGCCAATGTGTTGACAAACGAGCTGCAATTGATCGCACAGAGGTATTTGCTGCAGTATGGAGAGTCTATACCTTGTGAACAACTTGTGTCCTGGCTCTGTGATGTTAAACAGGCCTATACACAGTATGGAGGTAAGGTTTCATACATTAAAAGCCTTTATTTTTTACTTAAGGGCAATCCCAAAATCGTTGGGGTATATAATGAGCTATAGGCTATATTATGAAAAAATCATGACTAACTTGTGATTCTTATATATATAACAAACCTTTCTATAAAAGATATCAGTAGGTTTACGAAAGCTACAGGTAGGTTTGAGGGGGTAGGCTGCCTGGGCACCAGTAACCTTTGTCCACACATGCCCCCCTGTTAGGTGTGGATGGAATAGTCTTGACATAGGACTGATCACCCACCTGGCATTGGCAGGCATTCCCTTCTTAAATACATACATACAACTTGTGATTCTTACAGATATTTACAGATGGAAAAATGCTCAGAATAGCTGTTAGAAATAGAAATAGAAATAGAAATATTTTTTATTCAAATAAACTTTTACAAGCACTTTTGAATCGTCAATGAATCTACCACTGGTTCGGAATGCCTTTCCTGCCGAGAAGAGCCAGCAAGAAACTCGGCGGTTGCTCTTTTCAAAAAAAATAAAAATTTTACAATTGTTATTGAACACAGGATAGTTATTACTGTCTTATGAATCACTGGAGCGAATTATATCCACGCTTTTTTATCATTTACATAGTCTTCAATTGTATAATATGCTTTTTTCATGAGAGTAGATTTAATTGATTTCTTAAACTTGTGTAGAGGCAAGTCTAAGATTGACTGTGGAATTTTATTGTAAAACGTCACGCCCATTCTCACAAATGTCTTTTGGACCCTCTTGAGGCGCAGCCCAGGAAACATGAGCCTATTTGGATTTCTACTTGGTCTATCGGACAAATCACTCTTTTTTTGTAACTCAAAATGTTTTGTCTGACAAATATTATGTTGTTATAAATATATTGTGAAGCTACTGTAAGAATGCCTATCTCTTTAAATCTTTCTCGAAGGGAATCCCGCGGCCTCAAATTATAGATTGCGCGGATTGCCCTCTTCTGTTATTTTTCTTATTATTTTTCTTAAGCTTTTACATTATGTAACAAATAAAGAATAATATTGATGTTCTTTTCAGGTAAGAGACCCTTTGGAGTATCCATTCTCTATATGGGCTGGGACAAACACTATGGCTATCAGTTGTACCAGTCAGATCCCAGTGGCAACTATGGTGGTTGGAAGGCTACTTGCATAGGAAATAATAGTGCTGTAAGTGTACATGTATTCATCCTTATGAATATAATTAATCCATACTTTAATGCAAACGTGTTTGTTTTATAATTACGCAGCAAAAGATGGATGTGATAGGTTTCTTTTACTTTCTTTTGGCAAATAAAAATTATGATTATGATTAAAAAAGAATAAGCAAAAAAGTTTGTATTAGGAGTGGGTATAGTGCAATGGCTGAGGTTTGAACCTCTATCCTTTCAGTTTTTAGTCCACACCCTTAACCAATGAGTTATTGAGGCTTAAAAAATTTTCTAACATGTCTTTATTACAATTTTATTGGTGTTAATACTAAAATTAATACTTATTTACGACATCCTGCACATGCATTATTTTTAAAATTACAGGCTGCAGTATCAAGTCTGAAACAGGAATACAAGGAAAATGAGACAACTTTGGCTGAAGCACAGGCTTTGGCCATCAAAGTTCTCAGCAAGACATTAGATATGACTAAACTCACTGCAGAGAAAGGTGAGATATATAAAAAAAAGACAATTTAATTAATATCATACTAATATTACATAGATCTGCGATATGTAGACTATGGCATTATGTACATAACTTTTAACAAAACTAAGTTATGTGTGTCTTTAATTTTTCTCATCATTAGAGTTATTATTTTTAATATAAATGACAAACGTATTATGTATATCTTTTCAGTGGAAATGGCTACTCTCACGCGTAAAGATAATAAAACTATCATCCGAGTCCTCTCAAGCAGTGAAGTAGAAACATTGATTTCGAACTTCGAAAAGAGTGAAGCTGAAGCAGAAGCAGCCAAGAAACAGCAACCCAAATCGTAATTTTGTATCATTGGATTTAAGGTTCTAATAATTGCACATTAAATATTTTACACTAAATGGGGGAATTTTATTTTATTTTCCTAATTTTTTTTATACATTATAGGCACACACTTGGCCACTATCACACGATGGAAAGCGATGATGTGGTCTAAAGTGTAAATTATAAATGATGCTTCATAAATTAAAATACAAAAAAAAATAGAACACTGCACTGTAAAGCTCCCATCGACTCCCTTGTAAGCCTTTGAGAACATAATAAAAATGGTACAATATTCACTAGGAGGATTAAGCTCTGGAGTGGCCATAGGATGCGTACCCCTCTGTAAGTTTTTATTTGACGGGTATGCCCAGCGGTCATACCCGTTATATAAAACTGTTTGACTCGCGTCACGCGCCTGTCAACAACGTATGGTTAGCGGAGGATGAGCTCCGGTATAATATGCCGACTATGAGTGATTTTCCTTCTAAAAAAATACCAAAAATATCCAGTTTATGAAAGGATAACATTACTTTTCTCCTGATATATTCTTTTATCCAAATAATGCACTATTTAAGGAGAAAACTTAAAAATACTGTTGATCTGAAAATGTTGCTACGGAATCGTACAAGAAATAATTTCGGGAAATTTAAAAAAATTAACCAATCTACTTATTACTCGATTGGAGCCCTTTATCATGAACTGCATAATGATTTGATTACATACAATTAAAATTACGATCGAATAGGAAAGGTTGGGGGTTTATATTATAAAAGGGTACGAGTCACACATTTCGTCAAAACTGAGTTAAGTAGAATATTCGTTAACATTTTATAATATTTTCTTGTCGTGTGACTGAGATTTAGCTGGTCTTGCATAGTAAAAATATATCATTATCTGTAGTAAACTCTTACTAGTAAACTGAGCTACTATTGTAGCTATGTCACTATAAGTACTTTTTAACATTTTAAAATTTAATAGAAATCCGACCAAAATCAGACCAAGTTATTTATACCTTTGTCTTAATCCTTACCAAAATAAATGTTTTTTCAAGCAAGGCTGTTTAAATACCTGCAAATTACTTTTTAGTTTATTAAAATCGGACATTCCATTCGAAAGATATTACGAGTTCATTGATGTCATTTATTCTGTTATCATTTTGTTTTCAATCATCAAGTCCCATACCCAAAGGGAGCCAGCGATACACTATTGCTAAATACATTTGACGACCTCCCTGGCGCAGTGGTGAGCGCTGTGGTCTTATAACTGGGGGGTCTCGGGTTCGATTCCCGGCGGTGGCAATTTAGGAATTTATAATTTCTAAATTGTATCTGGTCTGGTCTGGTGGGAGGCTTTGGTCGTGGCTAGTTACCACCCTACCGTCAAAGACGTGCCCCCAAGCGATTTAGCGTTCCGGCACGATGGCGTGTAGAAACCGATTAGGGGTATGGGTTGAACTTACACTGCTATACCCCTTCCAAGTTAGCCCGCTACCATCTTAGACTGCATCGTCACTTACCATCAGGTGAGATCGCAGTCAAGGGCTATCTTGTCATCGAATAAAAAAATAAAAAAATACATTATTATTTAGGTATGTCCTGCATTTACTGTGCGTTTATGCCAAAATGTTTAAAAAATAAATATCCACCCTTGCAAAGCCGGGACGGGCCGCTAGTATAATATAAGTAACCGGTATAATTGCATGCGCAAAAATCATTACAAACATACACAGATTTGTGATTAAAAAGCCTTATTAATATTCAATCGCCACAATTAAATGCCCTCGTGCCACCTCGGTTTATGAAAAACTAGCGGACCCGACAGACGTTGTCCTGTCTTAAGTTTTTTTACATCCTCTTTGACGAAATTGGCAGCACGCATTCTGTCAATGTTATGTCAAACGCCATAAGGTTACATCAAAAAAGTTTGAATTGTAAAAGCGGTTACATTAGAAATAATTTAATATGGTGGTTAATATTTCTTAAATTTTCTAATTTTCCGCGCAATTTTCTTAATTTTTTCTTTCATAAGAACCTTCTCCTAACAATAACAAACACAATAAAAAAAGAATTAGCGAAATCGGTCCAGCCGTTCACGCGTGATGCGCTTACCAACACATTAAGCGATTCATTTTTATATATTAGATTAAATTGTAATAGGTATTGTACCCATTCATAAAGTTGGATAAGCTTATCATTAACAGTACATATTTTTAAGGTAGTTTTTTGTTCAAAAATGAGGATTTTATTTTAAAGAAGTTGGTCACACTGCAAGAAAATTAGGGCTGGAAGCAGAAATTATATCGATATTGATATTTTCGGTGTGTATGGTATAGGTACATCATGTATTTTTTAATTTTCTTATAGAACCAGTTAGTGTTCCAACAAATGTCTACTATCCATTGATAAAACATGGATAAAAGTTTAAAAACTATAAACTCGACTACAAAATTGTATGTGGCATTTCTTAAATTATTTATTTACTAGCTGATTTCCGTGACTTCGTCCGCGTGGCGTAGTTTAGAGTAACTTGCTACTATCCGCGAGAAGGTATGTCCTCTATCTCCGATAATATTTATTAGATCTTCACCAAAATTGAATAAAATAGTATTTTTCAAAAACTTTCATCCCCTATCGCGGATGAACCTTATTGTTTATTAGGATAAAAAGTATCCTATATATTAGATTCAGAACATTCGATTTAGATTTATATTCTCATCTTATACAATTCATTAAAAACTTTTTAAGTCTTAGCCAGACCAACGAACAGTAATTGATTGCTAAATTTGATTTAACAATATTTTAATTTATACTATTAGTTGAACTTCATTCATTCATTAATTCATTTAGAACTTATCGAAAGTCGATAATCGATAGTGTCGCAGCCCAAAATTGCTTACATAAATGACATGATTGTTTCGTGTAAGGATAGAACGTCCCTGTGAGTGAATTTGGTTGTGTGCGTATACTTTAAGGTTGTGTTTGGTAGTTTTATCGTGTGCGTGCATAGCGACGTGATCGAAAAATGCATCTGTAGTAAGAAATTGTTTATGTGTGCTACCTCGCCCCGCACCGTAATTGACAGACTTTTTTGCAAAGAAATTAGACGTCAAGGCGTCTCCATCTAAAACACAAAATTTTTTTTCCTCCGAGAATATTCATTAAAAAAGCGGCCAAGTGCGAGTCGGACTCGCCCATGAAGGGTTCCGTAGCAGCAATTGCGGTTTACGATTTATGACGTATTAAAAAAAACTACTTACTAGATCTCGTTCAAACCAATTTTTGGTGGAAGTTTGCATGGTAATGTACATAATATATTTTTTTTTAGTTTTATCATTCTCTTATTTTAGAAGTTAGAGGGGGGGGGGCACATTTTACCACTTTGGAAGTGTCTCTCGCGCAAACTATTCAGTTTAGAAAAAAATGATATTAGAAACCTCAATATCATTTTTGAAGACCTATCCAAAGATACCCCACACGAATGGGTTTGATGAAAAAAATTTTTGAGTTTCAGTTCTAAGTATGGGGAACCCCAAAATTTATTGTTATTTTTCTATTCTTGTGTGAAAATCTTAATGCGGTTCACAGAATACATCTACTTACCAAGTTTCAACAGTATAGTCCTTATTGTTTCGGAAAAAAGTGGCTGTGACATACGGACGGACAGACAGACAGACATGACGAATCTATAAGGGTCCCGTTTTTTGCCATTTGGCTACGGAACCCTAAAAAACCGTAAATGCTACAAGGAAAAAACATGGAAACATTGGATTATTGTCTATAATCAAAGTGTTCCATTTCACTGGCAACTCTGTTGCGGGATTGTCTAAAAATGATTGCTTATGTGCGACAATTCTTCGTGTACGACGTCGCAATCTCCTTTTATTGGCTAACATACTCTAGATACCTATTGTTTAAAATGCATTGTTGCACCAAAAACGCCAGACGTAGGTATTTTCAACTACTCATCACAATTGAGACTATATTTTTGATGCAGTTTTTTCGCAATCGACCATAGTGACAATATGACATGACTTGTCAAATTATGACATTCACTTCCGTGCTTCCGTGTCAATCACAGGAGGTGTCAATCTTTTTTGAATTTGCGATTTCGTGAATTTTTGTTTATTGTTTATAAGAAACTTATGCTTATATTATTAATTTCTCATAAGCTTTTATGAGAAACAAAGAATTTTAACAATGGCTGTTGAACAAGCTAAATCGAGCAATGTAACAGTTCCAAAGAAATCCAGGCTCGAAATGAATGTACGGCAATTATTAAATAAATGCGAGTTGATTGCAAAACAGGAACCTATAGACACCAACTGCAGATTGAAACAATACGTGGAAGCTCTTAATGATATGATAACTGAACTTAAGACGGGCCCCGAGTAAGTTTACTTGTTTAAAATACTAAGTACTTCATTAATGGTTGTCATAAAACTGGAAACAATCTTTGGGCCAGCAAACTACAGCATAAGTGTGTGCGTAAATACACATGCAATCTCTACTCCTTCACTCAGATGACTGATGAAAGATCTGGTGGAGAACTGGTGGTTTTAGGTTTTTTCAGAGGTTTCACTGCCAACTTCCCATATCCAGGCTGCCACTCAGAATCTGTTGCTAGTATCATTTCTTGACAATAGGCTAGTCACTTTGTTAATAATTATTGTAATATAACTACTACTATTGTCCTAGTAAAAATAGTAATAAGTTACTTTCAACCCAGTTTCTATGGCAGCAACTTTAAAAGCGAGTCATAAAAAGTCAATTGTTTTTGATATAGTATTCTCTTCCTTACAGCAAGCCAGCTAAAGATGTTTTAGCAGAGTATACTAAAAGAGCAGCTTTCTTAAAAGGATTGATTCAAACAGCCAGCCTCAATAGTCCTATAGAAAAGGTATACTAGTACACTTTGCAGTACTTGCTACTCTTTGTACCCTTTCTGAAGTCTGAACATACCTATCTGGCTTTGATTGGATTCCCTATTCACAATGATGGTACTAGATGGCACTTTGTGATATGCAATATTAAATTGAGAATCTATGAGAACTAATCTGTCGATTCAAACAACAAAATCCATGAGTTTAATTAATGGTATTTATTTATATTATACTTGGGTCGTTCTACTTTTCTACCGACAATAGTCTGTCTTTCTTCTTATTATGGCATCTCGTTGGAGTATTAATATAAACGGTTTTTTATTCGGTTATTTTTCTTATCTATTAATATTATGTCATTTTTCATGTTCTCTAACCAGCATATTTTATACGTTCGTTTTCCGTATAATGCTGTGACAGAGTGGTAAACTGAAATGTGGTCTCTACAGAAAAAGGCCACTTTGTCACATTATTTTTTCAAAAACCAACATTAAAAAAAGAATCGATATTAGCTAGGAAGGAAATTTTAATTAGTACTAATGAAAACACGGATGCAGTTTTTTTTAAATCCCACACATAAAACACAATTATAGATAGTTCAAAAACCAAAAAAACAGAAAAACGTCGTTTCATTGTCGGTAGAAAAGTAGAACGACCCACTTACATCATTGCTCTTATTTTAGCTTGAAGCAGTACAATTATTATCACATGGTGCTGCAACTAATACAGCAGACGGTTCAGCACAAGAGATTCATCAGAAAACTGTGGCCAAATATGGAGTGGAACTGAGATCAGAATTATTTGGATTAGGTGATGTATTAGTCCTTCTGGTATAAATATTTACTTTCTTCTTTTAATGTATCTGTTGACTTATTGAAGCCAACAGATACATTAAAAGAAGAATTTTTAACTCTCAATGCAGTTTAATTACATTTTTTTTTTTTATAATGGTTGACAATACAGAATGAACATAGAGTAGCACAGAGAGTAAATGTCATGAAGGTATTAAATATGTACTATAATAAAGTCCTATTCTTGCAATTCACGAGAGTGAGCTTTACTTGTGGTTACGTCGTGTAAATGCACATTGCGTAAGTGTGCGTGCCTGTCAGGAGCCTAGGTGGGAGTGGTCAGGCGTGAGCAAGCTCTGGCTCACTTATACAGATACAACACACACACAACCATGAGCCATGCACCCTCGTGAATTGTAAAAACTATACCTAACATAGTAAATATCATGTTTATGTATTGAACAGTACCAACACTGTAACATTACTGTTTTTTTTTTTGTTTGTTTTGTATTCGTCCTATCATGCGATCAGCTTCAACAGCTATAAGCAGATTCTTTGGGAGATTCGTTGGCATGGGAGGCTGTCCATCCAATGACGGCTCTACCTCTTGTGTATTTCTATGTCTTAATCTGTAAAGTCCCATATGGACGCGCGTTTAAGCCTCATGAATTCCATTGGGAAACTGAGTGTTGTTGCTAATTTGTTTTGGTGAATGTTGATCCGTTGTTTATAGTTCTTTGCTCTGTGTTCAACTTCTTTTACAGATTTTATCTTGAGATTGAAACATTACTGTTTGTAACATTATTTTATTTATTCTAGAAGACAGTGATGACACACTCAGGCAGCGGAACATAATCAAAGCAGCTAATTTCACCAGCAACAGCACTAGTCAAGAAGATATGGACTCACTACTGAAGTACCATCAGAACATGCAAGAGAAAGTTGCAGAGAACATGGTCCTGCTTACTAAGAGTTTGAAGGAACAATCACAGATTGCCAGCACTATTATAAAGGCTGATACTGAGGTAAATCATCTATACATATAATAAAATTGTAGAAAAGTGGTGTCTGTACAATGGAAATATATAAAAAAAAAGTAGCAGGGGTTGTTATTATATCGATGCCGAACCCGAAATTGTAATTAATTTTTTTTTTGTCTGTTTGTCTGTGTGTTTGTGCACGCTAATATCAGAAACGGCTTATTCGATTTAGATACGGTTTTCACTAATATATTGTAGTAAGCTTCACTTAACATTTAGTGTTTATTTCATGTCAATCGGTTCATAAATAAAAAAGTTATGTCAATTTAAAGAATCACGGCGAACATTTTTAACGTACAGAGTACGTACTACACGCCTCGCGCCTGAGCGTCGACGGTATATGTAATTCAAAATATGCTGCCCGAAAAGTCACTATTCCACGCGAACGAAGTCGCGGGCACAGCTAGTCTCTACTAATAATATAAATGCGAAAGTGCGTACTAGTTGGTTTGTCTTTCAATCACACAGTATCAGTGCAAATGATGGATGCAACTTCTTAAATGGGTATAGTTAACTTTGAGAGTAACATAGGCTACCTTTTACCAGAAAAACAAAGAATTCCCACGAGCTCATTAACTCCATGTGGATGAAATAGCGATAATTTTTATTTTTTTTTTTAGTTGAGGGCAAGATGCAGTCTGAGATGGTAGCAGGGTAACTTGGAAGGGGTATAGCAGAGTACATTCAACCCATTTGCTTCTGCTGGGAATCGAACCAGAGATCTCCCAGTTACATTACCATAGCACTCACCACTGCAGCAGGAAGTCATCAAAATTAATTGATTTTATGTTATTTTAGGCACTGAAGAAATCATCGGACTTAACAGACAGGAATCTCATCTCTTTAAAAGTTGAGTCGGAAAGACTGCAAGAGCACAGTCGCGGCGCTTGGAAGTGTTGGCTCTGGCTCATGCTTGCCGTAGTTGTCGCCATATTCATTAGTAAGTATCCTCCAACAGCACAGTGGTTAAGACTGCAATCTCCTATTTGGAGGTTACATAGTTCGAAGAAGTGATGGTTGTTGAGGTCCAAGGATAGTGCAATGTGGCAGACCCCCACTATGGGGACGGACGATATTAGACGAGTTTTAAGGAGCCCCAGGATACAGGTGGCCCAAAATCGAGTCCTGTGGGAGTCCTTGCAAGACATGTCCCATAACCTAGTAGAAATATATGTATAGTTTGTGTATTTCTAAGATACTTATTTTATTTTCAGACATGGTGCTTTTCATGAAAGTGACAAAGAAACGGAAATACGAAACATAAAAATCTGATATATACATATAGACTGTAAGTAGGTAATTTATTATAAAATGATTATCTTCATATTTAAATTAATAAGTTATAAATGTATATTATATAAACGTATATATTAGTGTATAAAAGTCAAATAAATGTTGAATTCGTTATTCTTTGATTTTATTTTATTATAGACAACAAGTACATTTTTAAAACCATTAAGGGTCTATCTCAATAACTAAAATAAGTCTTATAAGAGCGATATTGAAAAACAACAGCTAATCTATTCCCCGGTTAAACATAACTCGACGTTGGTGAAATCGGTACTTTCGGTTTTTTTTTATTTTATTCGATGACAAGATTGCCCTTGACTGCGATCTCACCTGATGGTAAGTGACGATGCAGTCTAAGATGGTAGCGGGCTAACTTGAAAGGGATATAGCAGTGTAAATTCAACCCATACCCCTAATTGGTTTCTACACGCCATCGTGCCGGAACGCTAAATCGCTTGGCGGCACGTCTTTGACGGTAGGGTGGTAACTAGCCACGGCCAAAGCCTCCCACCAGACCAGACCAGAGACAATTTAGAAATTATAAATTCCTTAATTGTCCCCGCCGGGAATCGAACCCGAGACCTCCCAGTTATAAGACCACAGTGCTCACCACTGCGCCAGGGAGGTCGTCAAAATACCGTGTACCACCGTTGCACGTAGGTATACGTTATTATGGTCCAGGTGACATAGGCTATATTTTATCAAAACAAATCAATATAACGGATGTTACATTTAGTTTCCAGTAGTAGTGTCGGGTAGTTTTTTAAATTTTCTTGTTACTCTACCTTGAGTCTGAGCAGAATGGGTACACGCTCTATAGTTTTCAGTTTTAGGCCACAGTTACACTTGTAAGTTTTTACGTAAGTAACTTAAATAACTAACATTAGTAAGGCGACTTATAGATCTGTTTACATTTCCTAAGTTACTCATGTAAGCGACTTACGTGAGTTAAACTTACAAGTGTAATTGCGGAATTAATATGTCAGTACATTTCTGCCGCGAAAGCTTAAGACGGTACTCTAGTCCCAAGGAATTTGAAAAATAGGTATTTGAAGAAAATATCGCCGTCGCGCTGCGCCCGACCAACAGGAGTTATCCATGTGTACGAGTAGTGTATTTGTGTGCGCGAGCCCTCGCCCCTCCCATGCCCGTAACATTCACCCGCCGGCCGCCTGCGGGTGAATAAATATATTTTGAAAATTTGAATCGGATGATGCTTTACTATTGATACTGAGCACAAAACAATTTTTTTTTTAATTTTTCGTCTGTCTGTATCTTGGGCGCGCATCACACTGAAACTACAGGACGGATTTAAATGAAACGTGACGTGGTTTAAGTTCATACTACGAGGTAAAATATAGGATACTTTTTATCCCGAAATTCAGCACGGTTCCCTTGGGAGAGGGGATGAAAGTCAAAATGTGTATTTCATTGTAATTCATTAACGTGTACTCCGATTTCATTAATTCATTTTTTATTAGAAAGAACACACTGCAATGATTGTTCTGTAATTATTTCAAGGTCGTCAGTTTAGTAGTTCAAAAATTATAGACTTCACAATGCTCAGTAATAGGTCCAAATAACTTGAAATCCGTTACGTACAGGAAACTTTGAATGTACGGCTCATCTTAAGCTGGCATAACACACTATCGTAAACCATAATGGATAGCCCTATTTTTAACCGACCTTCAAAAAGGAGGAGGTTATCAATTCGGTCGGTATCTTTTTTTTCTATGTAGATATGTCCACCGATTACTCCGGGGTTTCTGGACCGATTCACGCGATTTTTTTTAATGGGCCCTCAAAAATTTTTACCTTCAACTCCTCAAACCTGATGCTGCAGGGGTACTTTCTCCCTAAAAGCTTTAGGAACTGTCGTTTACGAATTGGTATGCTTGCTACTACATTCATCCTCCTCAATCCTGTAGGGTACTGCCCACCTAAATTGTAGGGATTTAGGAGGGGAGAAAGAGAGCAAGCTGCAGGAACAACCTACACTAAAAAACTTAAAATAAAAATTCTTTTCAAAAACCGACTTCAAGCGCCACTACAAACCATAAATAAATTAAAAGGAAAAAACTTTTTTTAAAAACAAGCTTTTATTTAAATGCGCTAAAAAGAATAAAATAAACTTTTCTGTTAAAACTTTTACTATCAACTTGTTATGTCATTAGACAATTTAAGTATATGATATAAACGTTTTTCGCGAAATTTAACTAGGTACTCGTATTTACTTACGCGGACGAAGTCGCGAGCATCAGCTAGTATATATATACATATACAAATAAATAATATTGTCTGTGTTGAAGTGAAGTGTTTGTTTGTAATATCAAAAGAACAGCTTTTTAGGGTTCCGTAGCCAAATAGCAAAAAACGGAACCCTTATAGATTCGTCATGTCTGTCTGTCTGTCCGTCCGTATGTCACAGTCACTTTTTTCGGAAACTATAAGAACTATACTGTTGAAACTTGGTAAGTAGATGTATTCTGTTAACCGCATTAAGATTTCCACACAAGAATAGAAAAAAAAAAACAATAAATTTTGGGGTTCCCCATACTTTAAAATTTTATATAATTACTCAAAAATTATTTTTTCATCAAACCTATTCGTGTAGAGTATCTTTGGATAGGTTTTTTAAAAAATGATATTGAGGTTTCTAATATCATTTTTTTCTAAACTGAATAATTTGCGCGAGAGACCCTTCCAAAGTGGTAAAACGTGTGTCCCCCCGTAACTTCTAAAATAAGAGAATGATAAAACTAAAAAAAATATAATATGATGTACTACATTACCATGCAAACTTCCACCGACAATTAGTTTGAACGAGATCTAGTAAGTAGTTTTTTTTAATACTTCATAAATCGTAAACCGCAATTGCTGCTACGGTACCCTTCATGGGCGAGTCCGACTCGCACTTGGCCGCTTTTTGCTAACTGCATACGAAAGTAAATACGGTACTTATACCAAGACAACAATTTTAAAGTTTTTGTCTGTCTGTTTGTTTGTTGCCACTAATCTCGGGAATGGCTGAACCGATTTTAACGGGACTTTCACTGGTAGATATTATCGAGCATCGGGTATAGGCTAAAAGGAGGAGGAGTTGTGTTTTTCTACCTCTGTATATCGATATCTCCGTGATTTCTTAACCGATTTGCGTGAATCTTTTTTTAATCGACACAAAAACTTTGCGAGATGGTCCCATAAAAACTTCGGGTTCCAACTCTTCAATCCTGATGCTGCAGGGGTACTGCTTCCCTAAACTGTGGGGATTTAGGAATTGTTGATTATTATGAATAGTTATTGTAGGGACCAAGTAAAGACATCGTTAAATTCCAGGATCCAACTCCTCAATCCTGATGCTGAAGGGGTTCTGCCAACCTAAACTGGTGATTTAGGAACGCGGACGAAGTCACGGGTATCCGCTAGTAATAAATAAAATAATCATTGTATAGTGTAAATATCGACATCAGAGTACATCACTAGAGTATCGATAAAAATATCGACAATTGTCACTTCCCTATTAGTGTACATGTAAGCCTTACCCTCCCTCACCTCCACCCTACCCCCGTAAAGTACGAAAGGGACGACTGCAGCTCGGGCTGATTTTACCTACAAAAACCTTGGCCAAAAGACGTTTCGTATTCTGCTGTTTCCTTCTTCAAAACTGGACAAATCTCAAATATTCTTATATCAAAATTTAGAAGAAGAGTATATCTATGCCTGTATGTTTTTCTTTTTTGTTAAAAACTTATCAAATTTGTCTGATAGTCGTTTGAACATGGCGGTAAAATCGAGGGTTTTTTTCGGGTTTTTGGATTGTCATATTTTTTGTAATGATAATGTTTTGGAAAAAATAAAAACATAGGGGCATGTATTAATTAGACCTAGATTTTTTGGAAAAAAATCATTGCTCTAGAGGCATTATCCACGAAGAAAACAGCAGAATACGTTTGTATGGAGAAATGCCCACTAGAGTACCCTCTTAAATGCGTAATGAAAGGCTTTTCATAAAGGCCTTATACAAAACAAAAAAGAGTCAATAAATAAAAATAATAAAACTACACAAATAGTTAATTTGTAAATTAAATTTATTATGTTAGCATTTTACAATAGAATTTCTACATCTTTGAGATATTATTATTATTAATATACTTACCAAATCCATTTTTGGTCCTTAGTTTTATATTTTCGTATCTATCAATATCGACATCGAATATTAGGTCTCATTTCATATAATTTTCCTAAAGTTCTTTTGCAATATTTTATGAAAACTTTCAGTAATTATTGGTTAATAACTAATAATAAAATGTAGTAAAAAATTCTAAGCAGTCTGACAGAATAAATCAATTAATTTATGAAAGGTGTATTTGGAAGCTACGCCCATTAGGTAGGTATAGGATCAAGGCACACTGGAGGAATGATGAAGTGATGCGATGACGTAACGTCTTGCAATGAATGTAGCCATATCAATACTTTTTTCTTTAGCCACTGTAGATGAATTTTACCTTCTCGCGAGAATATCAATGACCCAAGTTTGGCCAGTCCAGTAATTCAGTCCACGCATACATTGCACGCAGTGGAGAAAAAGTTATGTACAAAAATGAAGTATTATGTACAAGTTTTGGGTTGTCTAAAAATTATTGCTAGTGTGATGAAAAAATGCTTTTTAGCCAATATTTTTTTGCATCAAAATTCCATAAATTAAGCCAAACTATTCCGCAATCGATCGGCTGTTTACTTTAATAAGATAAGTTGCGTCGTTTCGACTATCCCCCAATGTACCTTCAGCCTAATACGGATGCTAAGGTTAAATTTAGTGAGTTAATGCAAGTAAATGAAAATGAAATTATGAGTTGAAAGTTATTTGCAAGTTTATAGTCTTATCATAACTGATAAGTAACGAATTGCTACTGCACTCTTCATCTAAAGTAGGTATTTTTTTATTTGCAAATCTACTGAACTTAAATTACTCTGAATTCTACTTTATATTATTAGATAAATACTTGATTATGTGCGTGATTTGATTGGCCCTATTTGTTTACATAAAATAAAGTACTATATTAAAAAAAAATGTAATTATTAGAGTGCTGTGCGATTAGGCTAAAACTAAATCTTCAAACTTTTCAAATAGTAAAACATGTTGATCGACTTAAGTATTTTTGACTTTATTGCCTGTCACGAATACTTTAAGTTACACTTAATTTAAATGGGCAGATACAGAACTAAACTGTATCAGTGCAGCGTGAAAAAATAAATATTATTTTATTAATTACTTATATTATTAAGTACTTATATTAATATATTATTATATTTAATTTTCTTAATACTTTGGTTTAACGTATTTCACTAATAGAACATTACATTTTATTTCGTTACAATATATTACGTATTTAAATTTATCCAAAGGGTTTAATTGCACAACGCATTCGCAATCACAAAATTGTTCCTCTTATGATGTCCGATTGTTTTAACCGAACTTCGGTGAGAATTTATATTAGCTGTTAAATATTAACACCAAACTGATAGCGACTGCGTTGCATCAATGAGTAATGACCCTATGATTTCATTTATTTAGATAATAACTATGGAATGGTTTCAACTAAATGCGAATTATATTCGCGCCGATACAAAGCGGTAACTATTTTTTTTTTTCTTTAAAGCCTACATCAAAGTTACTAATAAGTCCTCTACTTTTTGTCATAGACATCGGTTAATTCGAACTTCCATATTTTGTTCGGCCCTATTTCCGAGACGTAGAGGTGGGAACCGTTTCTCGTTACCGCCAAAGAGTGTGGATTTGTGAAGCCCTGAAAGAATTAAAAAACTATGTTCATTTATCTAGTCCAGAATCAGAATCAGAGTTCGATATACTTATATTAAACAATACAATTTTAAATATGAATCTAACACTCATAAATAAGATAACGCGATAAAAATGCGTGAGGACATGATGACAAGAAAAAAATTCTTCAGAATGGCTAACATTGAATGCCAGTTATAACAACTTTAACCTTTAGGTACCTAGTTTTTATTTTAAATATTTTTAACGGGCAAACCGCCGCGACACAAATGTTCAACGTCATTTCACGTGTAAACTTCTAATTTCATGATTCATGCATTCATTTCATGCATGAAATTAGAAGTTTACACTTGAAACTGTTGATGAAATTAATGTCATGAAACTAATTTCGTGCCACTAATTTCGCAGTGTAAATTCGGCTTTATCCGATAGGCAGGCGACATTGCATTAGTACCTCTAATGAAAAGTTAAAACTTACCGTGGCAGGCTCCCAAGTGTCCAAAATATTTCCATAAACAGCGTTGACGGTAAATCCTCTCACTGCGATATTCTGAGACGTGGGCCCGTTCACTGCATAGATCATATCACCATGTGATGCCACTGCAAAAACGCGTCCCAACGTCGGATCCTCAACAACTGTAGGGGGCTCGAACATTTTAATATAACTCTTCAACCCAGCTTTGGGACAAACAATCCTCATGTTCTCTCTATCCGCTACACAAACCACGTCTAAGTGTTCCAACAATGTGATGCTATGTGGAAGATTCAACGTGAGGGTGTCGGAGAAAGATGGGATGGCAAATAGAAGTGTTCCAGCTGCGTTGAACTTCAGAATCTGGTTGTTGCAATAGCCGTCGGCGACGAAGATCTCGCCTGTCGTAGCAATTGCTACCGCTGTTGGCATGCACAGCAGGACACGGTGTCTGTATGGGTAGCCAGCCGTGAACGCTTCTCCGATAGTCAGGGTCGGGTACTTGTGATTGTTGGGCGTATACTGAAAGATGTTTACGATGGGTTAGAAGAAAAATATTAACGAATTCCTGTAGCGGTAAATAAGTAGGTATAAAACATTTCCTTTTTAGGCAATCACCAAAAGCAATTCCAATCACCATAAACAACAATTGGTCCAGTATAAATTAATGGATTAAGAAAAAAGAAACATATTTTTTTAAGTCTTCCTCCTAGCAAAAACAACTTTCGCTCACTGATTTTAGACAGCAAAGGCGTTCTTTTTGAGCTAGTGAGATGAAAAATAATTTATTATTAATCTACTGCTCCATCTGCATTAATGTTAGTGTTAACGGCTGCGCTCAAATGGATGGAATGCGCTTAGCGTCTAACGTCATTAGTAATGTTTCAACACATTTAACGCGGTAAAATATTGGCCCCATCTGCGTAATGCCTTTATTATCGTGTTAATTTACGCGTTACGGCGCAGGTGGAGCAGGAGTATTAGTATTAAATCAAAAGTACCTTAAAAACTTGGTGCTTTGCCACATCAGTGACCCATACATTATCGTGATGGTCGACAGTGAGTCCATGAGGCATATAAAACGCATACGCCCCCCAACTGTGAAGCACCGACCCAGTTTGGGGATCAAGCACTAATATGGTGTCCTCGATAATTGGTCCTTTGTCAAGATTTTGGTATACATTGGATTCATTGAAAGTACTGAAAATTTAATAATAAAATAATAATATTCAGATATCGACAGTAAATGATTTTAAAATAAAAAAGAAATAGAGATTCAGACGTGCCGCCAAGCGATTTAGCGTTCCGGCACGATGGCGTGTAGAAACCGACTAAGGGTATGGGTTGAAACTCCCCACTGCCATTCTCCTTCCAAGTTAGCCCGCTACCATCTTAGACTCCGTCGTCACTTACCATCAGGTGAGATTGCAGTCAAGGACTATCTTCTCATAAAAAAAAAGCCTAATTCTGTTCTAAGTTAATTTAAAAGAACTTGGTGCCCTTTGATGAGCACAATAGACTATAGGGATAGAAACAGGAAGCTCTAAATTTTGGAGAGCTTCAATAAAAACTTAATCGAAAAATTCAGAAGCAACAAAATCTCAAGACAAATTTTATAGCAGGTTTTATATTTTGTAAGTATATTTTATTTGTGTTTGTGCATTGTAAACTGCGAGTAGGTATTATATTACCTTTCGTCCCACACTCTTTCGGCCCGGTGGAAAATTACAGGTTGTCCCAATGAATTTATTGAGACAGCAGTTATTTGCCCCACATTCAGACTCTGTTGTGGCCAGTTCTTTACTTCCTGCGGTCGTAGCACAATCTCGTCTTTTGGCTGAAATGGATTTCTACCATTGAAATTATTTGTGAAAGAGATCATCAGGAATTGAGATTCTTCGTCTTGTCCTTCTTTATAATCTAAAGAACAAAGGTCTCTTGCATGGACTTCTACAACTGGCTTGCGCCGTCTGTATCCAGCGGCTCGCTGCGACTTGTCTGATGTGGTCAGTACACCTAGTGGTGGATCTGCGAGGTCGCCACTCCAGCACCTTGGAACCTTGGAACGAACATAAGTTCTTTGAACTACTTGGCTGTGATTTGCGATTATTACGTACAAAACACTTACCAGATGGAGATCGAGGCTTTTTAAAAGATTATCTTCGTTTCCATAGCTAAAGTAATCGAAGTTATCCCTTACGGTTTCAGGTTCACAATTAATTCCGTAGAATGTAAAAAGTAAGAGAAGTACCGGCCACATTTTTGATAATTCTGTGATTTGGCGGTGGAAATTCTTTTGGTGTGTTCTTAGAGCGTATTGATTGTTGGTTCTTTACTAAAGGGACTGTGGCCATCGCGCATGCGCGGTTCAGTAATGGATTTTCAGTTCACACGACATACTACAATAAAAATTATCAAGGCCGATGTAGATATCATGAAATAGAAACAAGATTTGTTAACTTATACGTTTATTACATGTAAATTCAACAACTTTCAACAAAATTGGTCTTAAGAAACAAAATACGTATCTCCCTGCTTACAGGGAAACACAAACGAGGCAGCTTAGGCTAAATACGAAAATAGAAGATGAAATTTAATTTCTTTTCCTACCAAATCAGTCTCAGGTATTCGTTTGAATGTGGCACATTTGGAAATTCAAAATTTTCTCGGGGTTCGTAAGGCAATTTTGAATAGGAAGAAACACTTCAAATTAAACATGGGTCAGTAGTGCTTCCTTGATCACTGCCCTCTCCAGGGAGAGTTGGGTTGGTCCCATATGTACCCTGTCTCGGTCATGGAGCAGACTGCATTGTAATATCTGCCTGGACTTCGGCAGTACGACCACGACGGGCACTTGCATCTGAACAATATTTGGAACTCCTCCTTGCATACTTCGTTCCACCAGCAGGTTCTCTGAAAAATTAATAATGATATTGTTTAAGGGCCCTTTCCCTTCGATCCACATTCTGCGGCCTATCTGGTTCAAAACCTATCCATTGCCATACAACACGGTAACGTTGCGAGCTTGATGGGCATTTTTGGCCCGGGAGCATCCAGAAAAGGTGAACTTTCTGCCGAAATTTTTGACGATGTTGTTCATAGAAATTATATAAGTTATTTATGACGTCTAATAATACTTCATATTGCTATCTTATTAATTAATTATGAGCTATATTTTTACATATATTTGTTTTGAAATCGTCATGACTTTCTTTTACTTTTAACTTGTGTTTAATCATTCATTCATCTCAACGAGTCTTCTCTAAAATGAGAAGGAAGGTTGTGGTTATATTAGGTACAAAATACTTCACATATACGGTTACCTTTATAGTACACTATTCCTAATCTGAATATCTAATAAACAAAATGAGTAATAGGTTTACAAAGGCTTACCTCAGTGACATATCCTTTTATAGATTGGTCGGAATAGCTTCGTTTGCTCACCGCAGCACCCTCAAACACGGCGTTTAGCACAAGTATGCACGTAATCGCTAGGTACATAATTGTATCGGTGTCAACCCCATCAACGACACTATTCCTCACTTTCGGCCAATCACAATCCTTGTCTGAACTAAAACATAGCCAGACAATTTGAGATATATTTTTATTTCAACCTTGTAGACATCGTTCCCCGCTCCCTGTCTGAGCTTTTAGATTTCGTAGATGTACGGGAAAGCGCTCTCTATTACCTATAGGTATCTCTACGTAGGCATGTAGTGAAATTGAGAGGAGGGCAGATTCTTGCCTGCTACAGTTTCTAAATTTTTCATAGAGGCCAAATCTTTCTTATTTTTGGTTTGCACTGTCATTCGATTTCAGTTTAAAACATCGTTTATATGTATATTATTTATGAATACATATATATTAATTTAAAAGTAATGACCAAACCCATTTCGCTTGGTGTTCAAGTAAGGTGGCATGTTTTGTTATATGTATTATGTTTCCGGCCTACTTAATTACTGTAGATTTTTCGTGCGATATGAAAAAATGTGTCAAATATGACATTCACCTGTAAGTTTTACTTACGCAATTAATTGCAACATAATGTAAAATTGTACTGTAAGCAGCTTTACATTAATTGCAAAATCGTAAGTAATTACTGCGTTTTTAATTCGCTCAATGCAGTTTTATCCCACCGGTGCAGTGGTGCTTTTAATATTAACTCTTTTAAAAGTTTAGTTACTATTGACGCCCTTGTAAATCTTTTCAAAACTGTTAGATAAAATAAGCTGTAGATAAAATCAATGTCAAGTTGTTGCTTGGGAAGTTAATAATTACGAAAGCATCTGAAAAGAAAAAACTTACATGTATAAGGTCGACCTTAGGAAAAATTATACTTAAATAACTTTTCAACGTAATAAATCAAAAATATATTATTTATTTAAATTGCCTTAACTAAAATAAATAGATTTACAAAAATTACAATCTAATTTCTAGTAGGACTTTCGCTAAACAAAAAATCAACAAATAAAAATATATAAATATAACAACAGTAAAATATTTAAAATTATTGTATTTAGTTAATCTAGTTATTAATCGATGTTAGAAAGTATAAAATAACTACTCATTAAATCAATTATTAGGACAGTTTTACACTGATCTTGCAGTACGATCGAAAGCGATCTTATTTTTTTAGAAAAAACGAGACGAGTGTAAAAGTTCCCTTTTTTTAAGTGTAACATCAACATTTTGTTTTATGCTAAGCATTATTCAATGGCACTTATATAAAATAAATATGGCAAATAAATTCATAAAAGTTGGTAAAATGAATTAAATGAAAATAGACAAATGTGAAGATATGCCTTGAAAATCACAAATTAGGCATGTCCAAAACACTATTATAGCATATTTTTAGTATAATAATTATCTATGTATTTGCAAAATTGTAAAAACATGTTTTCAAATTAATAAATGTGAGAAACTTTATGTATGTACCATACCACCTGTGCACTGAACTCACATTTGGCAAATAAAGACATTTCATTTCATTTCATTTCATTTCATACAATAAGCAAATCAGAAAACCTGAACAACGCTTCGCTTCATTCACAAACTTTTATGAATTTACTACAATTCATTTTAGACTAAAATTTTCGTCAACTTTGGTTGAAAACTACCTCTACATTTGGAATTTCGAATAAATCTAGCGCCCAGTTTGTATATTGAATCTGTTTGCAATAATTATGATGAGTAGGTACGTACCACAATAAAGGTTTTAGTTATAACTGTTGATAATATTTCGATGGTAGATTCATTGACGATTCAAAAGTGCTTGCAAAAGTTTATTTGAATAAAAAATATTTCTATTCTATTCTATTCTATCGAATTGCATGGAACTTCGTCACGACAAGCTGCTGGGTTGTGAGCTATCATCGGTAGAATTTATCTACCCGCCTACTACTCATATCGTGGTATATACTCGTATAAAACGTAATTGTCATAAAACCACGACAGCAATTTTATTGTCAAAGAGCTCATAATATAATTTTAGACAAAATGTTTGAGACTATTATTTGGTCTATCTGATACCCGGCAGAATGCCAACGCTAAGGTTTTAAAAAAATCCTTCAGCCACAGCCTTCAGAAATTCCGGATCCAATGGTCCGTAAGCCAATTTTAAAATGGTTTTTTTTTTCTCCTACCTTGCTCGTATGTTATAGAGATAAATAAACTATTTTCTTTCTTTCTTATCTTTGGAACGCTCAAGATACGTTCCAGTATTTGAACTTTTCAACTTATAAACTGAGGGTAGATTTAATAGAAACTGGGCGTATGCTATGTTTAGCTTCGCGGTACGATGTATTTATCTACATAGCTTTAAATTCCATCTGGTTGTTATCAATGCTTTCTTGCTCCTGCCGCCTGTGTAGAGTTTCCGCGTCCTTCCTGAAAGTTTAATTTTCTCAAAGACTTCACGTGAATATAATTGTGATAAATTATGTCATTAAACCACGAATCAAATGTAAAATCTTGACTTCACGTGAAACTCAAATGAGTTTAGGAACTAAAGAAAAGTTTTTGCCTAGCGCAAATAAAGTTCGATTTTTGTTAAATCAAACTCGACAATATTTTCTAGCCAGCTTCTTCTTCTTCTTTTTCAACTAAAGAAGCAAGAAATAGAAATAAACAGAAGAGAAGGAATTAATTCATCCATTACTTACGAATATTTGTTCGTGGAAGGCATGAATATACTCTTAGGGCAGAGTCTGTAGTACGGCCAACACTCGCCGCCAGATTCTCCAGCACGTTGGGCCTCTACATATTCTTCCAGAAGCTTCGCGTAGGGTGATTTGTTAGGGCTGAATTAAAATAATAGAAGCGTTAATATGAATAAAACCTCTTGATTAACAATTTCTCTGAATCCTTATCCCAGTAATATTAGAAAGTGTGTTTGTTCGTTGGTTTATTTCAATCTCGCAGCAGAATTCCCGCGGGATTTTTAAAAATCTAACTCCACTCCGACAAACTCGCGGGCAAAAGCTAGTCATTTATACTTAATTGAAATAAAATTGTCTGGTGGGTGGTGTAGAAACCGACTAGTGGTATGGGTTGGCCACCGAGGGGGTTTTAGTAGGTAAAAATCCTGCATAACCCGACTTCTCCCGGAGGTCGGGTATCTTAAGAAGATTTCCCCCCCGTTAACAAAAAAAAAAAAAAGGGGTATGGGTTGAATGTACACTGCCATACCTCTTCCAAGTTAGCCCGCTACCATCTTAGACTGCATCGTCACGTACCATCTGGTGAGATCGCAGCTTTTTTATTCAATGACAAGATAGCCCATCTTGTCATCGAATGAAAAAAATAACATAATATAAATTATTGCGGTTCCTCAAAAATTCAGCGCAGTAGAATTATGCATACGAGTAGGTGCAATCTAAAGGTTCCATACCTGAAGAAAAGCTTCATGACTTCACCAAGAAAGCCAAAGTTCTTCAGTGGGTGAGCATGCACCTCGCAAATGGCTCGCAAGAGACACTCTTTGCCGTCTAATCCGAAGTTTGCCAGAAGATCTTCTGCGATGCCGTACAATAGTGCTCTAGAAAAAAAAACACAAATACGTACAAATAAAAAGCCTCAATAGCCCAACGGTTAAAGGTGCGGACTGAAAACTGAAAGGTCGCAGGTTCGAATCCCACCCGTTGCACTATTGTCATTGCACTCAAGACCTCCCAATAAGACCACAGCGCTCACCACTGCGCCCGAGAGATCGTCAAACATAACATAAGTCTATTTATTTATCAGCTAAGATCAGGGTCAAGAGTCAAGACCTGCAATGCATAAGTAACTCAAACAAAATGCCACACAGCAAAAGACCTCACACGCACTGACGTTACCCTGGAGGATATCGTGACCATAAAATGGCTCGTCACTTTCCCTCGACAATAAAGTTATCACTTATCAGGAATTCGGAACGCACCGTAGCAGGCGCTATGTTAGAAGGAAATCGTTTGAAATTCGTACGACGCTGTTTGAAGTCGTTGCATAACTTTATTTGGTCACTATCGGAGTAATAGGAGCCTGATAAGAATTTTCTATTACTACGTAACAAGATTTAAGTGGCCCGATTCTAAATAGTAGAGTCATTCATCGAACTATGGAAAACTTTTGTTTGAAGTTTTGAAGGTCAAATACATGAAGGAGAAATGTACATGTCATAGGAAATCGTTGTACAATTGTTCCTATGTCGGACATAAATGGCATGGTTCCAGACCTAGAGCGTGGAATATGGGAGTTCCTACTTGTTCAACAGCGTGTGTCAATCATCAGTCGACACGAGGAGCGATGCTTTCTTTAGTTCTTTATTAAGCTATTGCATAGCTTCTATCGCGGGCCTTGAGCGTGGAGACCGAATCCAGAAATTCCGTAACGAAAATAACCTGACACGGGACTCCTCTCATCGCTAGATGGCGTTGATAAAAAATGCTATGCAATAGCTTTATCGCGGCAGTCCCCGAGTGCCACACGTCTTTTTTTTTTTTTTTTTCTTTTTTTTTAAAAAGAATATTAACCAAGATGAACTTGACTAACATTTTCCTCTCCCCTCCAAGTAAGCGGAAAGCTTGTGTTAGGGTGGGTTAAAACACATAGTTGCTACGATAGCTATTCTGATACCATTTTCTATTAATTTCCATACTATGTTTAAAAATATCTCTCCGTACATAATACCTATGTACCGATTCGTCGTAACGACATTAACATGATACATATGATCTCCTTATTAGCTAAGGTGGAAATTATATTGCAGTGAGCAGATTCTTATAATTACCTCTCTCCACCATGAAACCTGTCCAACACCTTGCTCTCAGCCTCGGGCGGGATTGCTTCTCGTGAAGATCTCTTCCCCCTCCTGTTATCCAAGTATTGTCCCACGTAGTCCGCCATCACCGACGCTGCGACATTGCCCATCGATCGCGCGAAGATCGGAGGCAAATCACCATAGGGATTTTCGTTGTCAGTCAAACCCAGTTTGTCGAAATCGACTGCAATGGAAAGGAAAACGTGAGATCTTATTATCATAACTTCTCGTACATCTGTTCCCATCGTGGATAGACTTTTAATGTTTATAGCGCACATATCAACTCGGAAAGGTATACGTATAGTCAGCCAGCCGGATGATTCTGTAAAAGTTGCATCAATCATTTTTGATTTTTTTTTTTGTTTGGGAGTGTTCTTAGCTATATGTTTGATGAAAATCGGTCCAAGATGGCCGCCGCCACAACATGGCGGATTACATATTTTTATTTTAACGATTAATGACTAGCGATTGGGATGTTGTAACATGTTGGGGATGTTTAAAATTTTTAATTTACACTTGTGCTACAATTTGTTAGATGTTATTTTTATTTGCGAACATTTTTAGTTAACTATAAATAAATACCATAAATACGAAGAATGAACGTCAATATTTCATCTTGGCCACATTAGATAGGTATCTACTCGTAGGTACTATTAGATGCATAATGTTATAACTGTTTACGGAATTACGAATCCGTCATTAAATTACAAGACTACGGTATCTTATTTTATGTTATTGTTATGTTGGTAAGTAGGTAAACTTTTTAGTTGCTACCAATTCGACCTCTAATTGAATATTTGAAAATACGTGGAAAATACTGACTGTTGAATTCCAGCTGATACATTATGGTACCTGCAAAATCGTTGACCTTCATATAAATTGTTAAGTTTAAATTAAGTAAGGCCCGATTTTACCAACATAAATTAATAAGTCGATGAGTATTTTGCAATTTATGCAAGAATTGTTTTTTGGTTTGTCCTTCAATCACGCAGTAACAGAGCCACATACGCCATTACGCCAATCCGTTATTGGCGTAATTTTTTGCATAGGCATAGTTGAAGAATGGCATAGGTTTTTTAACCGACTTCCAAAAAAGTAGGAGGTTCTCAATTCGTCGGAATCTTTTTTTTTTTATTCTATTTTTTTTATGTATGTTCCCCGATTACTACTCGAAGAAACCTGGACCGATTTGGAAAATTCTTTTTTTGTTGTTTTTGTTAACACTAGCTTTCCGCTTATTTGGAGGGCAAGGCTTAGTTAAGTTCAGCTTGGCTAATATTTTTATTTAAAAAAAATAGCACTTACTTGTAAACGGAAAGCTAACGGTCATGTTAGATAGGAACCCCTTCGGTGGATGCCTGACAAAAGGCATTGAAATTGACGGCGTGATCGCCATCGTGGTCCCCGGCGGGAGAGCCAGGCGTCCATCGTTCGTTATCCAAAGTATCCTCTTCTGGCGCGAATGAGGTACGTTCTCCTTAGCAACCTCCTCCTGGTTATCTGGCGACGCTATCGGCAGAAGTGCTGCTAGTGCTATACTGATTAGAACGCGTGGTATTCTCTCCATTGTAAACCTGTTTATAAAAATATCTCCCATTATTAAATTGTTTATTAGGCCAGGTGCGTGTTGCTACAAAGTGGCGTGAAGTGTTTATTGAGTTTTTGTGTTTTATTTCTTTTCCACACATGAACATTGCATGGCCCCTTATTTCATATCAGTGTGTAAAAAATTTACAAGCGATTTAGCGTTCCTGCACGATGGCGTGTTGAAACCCAAGTTGAAACCGATGTTCTCCCTTCCAAGTTAGCCCGTTACCCAAGAGAATATAACCACTTCGTTTTACCCGTTACTATCTTTAACTGCATCGTCACATACATCAAGCATACATCACATACCTATCATCAAGTGAAATCTCATATGTTTGTGTCTCAGGCAAGGGCTAGGTAGGTATTAGGTAGCTAATTCCATGGCTCAGTACAAAATCCTCCGTTGAAATAGTAGGTTTAAGTTTGTGGTTTAAATATTATCTCACAAACATATATATTATATGTTTGTGTATTATCTACTACTCCCATGGCATATTTGTCACTATAACGATTATAAAATTATGTGTAGGTACTCAGTGGCACAAACATATAAGAGTAAGCAGACCTAACATAATTTTCACAACTACATCTAAACGAATAAATAATATCTTCGCTTGCTTCTCTCCAACAAAAAATATATGATTCTATCTCTTTTACTTCTGTTGTTGCAACACTTACGCACTCATAGACATAATTGAGCTTGAGGCAATTCGTAAGCTACAAATAAGAGAAGTATGGTGGAATATGTCAATTTGTCAAAAACAACAACATAACCTGCGAGTTGTTTATTCTTTTAAATTTGCTTTAAAATCGAGTCTAAAGAATCAAAAATTCTGAAATAAAATGGTGAAGTGTTGTGCACCTCTGTGTGGCAATTCTCCGTATAGGAAAACACCTGCAATTACTTTTCATCGGTAAGTTTTGATGTGCTATAGACTCGTAATTTGGTTATATGCTTACTCGGCATTTTAGAAGCAGTCCCTAATTATTATATACGCAAAACTCGTAGACAGTTATAGTAATTTTGGTTCTAGTATATTCCTGTTGCAATATTTATCAATTAATTAATATCAGGATCTTGTTTGTCGTTTCATATACTTGTACAATTTGACAGGGCCGTATTCAGGCGCAAGTTTTGTTTAGTGGGTATATTTTGATTAAATAATTAGTCTGTTTTTGCCTGCCTGTTTTAAGATGTATTGGATTGTATTAATTTTTATTTGTATTGTATTGGACTTAGGAAAATTAATCGTGGAAGCAATACATAGCATAGTTTCATTAAATATTGTAAAATTTTTACTTTTTTTTGAAAAGAGCGACCGCCGAGTTTCTTGCTGGCTCTTCTCGGCGGGAAAGGCATTCCGAACCAGTGGTAGATTCATTGACGATTCAAAAGTGCTTGTGAAAGTTTATTTGAAATAAAATATTTCTATTTCTATTTCTATAAAAGTAAGGATAAATTATAAAATTAAATCATTTTTTAGCTTTCCAAAGGATGAAAATATAAAAAATGCCTGGTTGATGCAGACGAATAAAAAAAATTGGCAGCACAAAACATCGAGTGTGCTATGTTCTGAACATTTTGAAGCACATTTAGTGGATTGCAGTGGTTTTCGTACCGTCCTTACTTCTAATGCAATCCCAATGATTTTTGATTCATCATTACAAGTAAGTTTCTAGTTGTTCTTATATTTAAGTACCAACCCAAAACTTCTTGCCATTTAAACGTAAATATTGACAGCTATACCCATATATATATATAGCTGTGTACCTATTTGTATTACCTATTAAATTGTTAATACTAGACAACTGATAATTTATTACTCTTGTTTTCAGCATATGTCTACATCATCAGTAAAAGGTCCAGTAGAAAGAAAAGCTGCTGGAGATCAAGTTTTGATGGACTTGCAAAATTTACAGCCTAGTAATACTATTAATAAAGAGTATAGAGTAATACTATTCCTTATTACGTTATTGAAAAGACTGAGACATATGGTTTATTTTGTTATTTTTATAAGTTTAAAATGTGTAATACTATTCTAATAAGGTTATTGAAATGAGTGATACAGGCTGAATAGAATGTAAGAGTTAATTAAACTACTGTTGATGTTATCGTATTGTCAATGTTTGTATTTCTAAAAGATATTAGAGAAAAAGTTGCTTTTTGATTTTGTTTTATTTATCTAATAGATATATCTTTTGGGTAGATTTTGTAAATCATGTTTTGTTTTGATTTTATTAAATATTATTTTGTAACATTATTACTTGTTTGATTACAAAACCGCGAAACTTAGCACATTAGAATCCATTTTCATAATTAAGAATTAATTTATAGAATTAAGTTTACAGAATGTAAAATAAGGGTTTAACCTACAATTTGATGGCAACTTTCCGTAGTTTCCATATTATTTCAAATTACAGATATTAAATACTCTCCAGTCCCTTCAACCTCGCTGAACCTCGCTTTTCGAAGTCCGGCTCTGTTTACTGTCAATGTGTGCGTGAGATTTGTATGTAGGCGTAATTGGAACGCCAATTTTTTCTTATGTTAGGTCTGCTTACTCTTATATGTTTGTGCTCAGTGGTCACCTCAGATTAGTTATATTATGTAGTGGGCATCCATTGATTGTCATCCAGGAACATACTACTCCCTACCAAGAGCCAAGAAAATATAATCACTCCGTTTTAACCAAGAGAATTGTCATTGAAAACGGAGTGATTATACTCTCTTGGGTCATTGATTTCCGTTGGATTTACATTGTGTGATGTTTTATAGTATTATATAAATTTATCTTAATATTTTAGTTTGGAAGGCTGTTAAAATGGATATCTCGCCATGCAAACACCTTAGAGTTAGAGACAGTAATAATTACAATATGGATATAGAAGAGTTTATAAAATCTATAGAGATGCAATTCAAAATCGATTTTACTTCACTGCCACAGTGGAGAGAGCTTATTGAAATAATGCATATCGTTCAGACGGATTATAAAAGAAAAATTCAGAAAGCGGCAAATCGTAAATATGAAATATTGCAAAATATATTTATACAAAATTCTAAGCCCACTCCATTTGAGCTAACCGAAAAATATGCAAGAACTTCTAAATTGTGGCAAGATATGAAACATAACCTTCAAAAACGTAAAGCTTCTAAAGTAAAAGACCAAACTATGATAACTATACCTAGCGATGAAATTAATGTGTTGCAAGAATCTGTGGGAGAAGTGAGTGATAATGAATCTCATGTTCACCCCAATACAGAAGAAGTACCATCAAAGCAACTATTAGATGAAGTGCTAGGTACCGAGATAGAACTTACATCTCCTAATTCTCCTCGACTACCGATATCTATATGCACAAATCAGCATAAAATGATTTCTCCCCTTGAATCTAATTACACACCTTTAAAAGGTCCAGAAATTGAGTTAAGTGGCATGATGTCTGATATCTCCAAAGAAGATTATTTTATTTCAACTCAAACAAAATTAATTAAATCTAATCCGAGTAAAATAATTATAACAAACGATTCTACCAAAAAACAGACAGTCAAATTATTTTTGACAAATTGTTACACTGAATATTTACATTTAAGATTTCAAAAAATATCAGATCATTCATACTTTAAAAGTATCAAAATATT
Organism: Hipparchia sbordonii; assembly: GCA_038048805.1. Taxonomy (NCBI): domain Eukaryota; kingdom Metazoa; phylum Arthropoda; class Insecta; order Lepidoptera; family Nymphalidae; genus Hipparchia; species Hipparchia sbordonii. The sequence continues at coordinate 6,977,013 of CM076113.1, forward strand.
TCCTTGTACGCCAGTCAAATTATATCCGGGATTAACATTCGTTTTTAAGTTAACTTACTCTCTTGAAAATAAAAATAATGATAATGTTACATCATCACTACATTTTAGAATTAGTCGTAATGTACTCTCTGACTCATCTGAAGAAATTCTTTGTGTCCCAATAGTAAGCAGTTTTATTAAATCGAGGACCATAGGAGTTACTGAAACGGTTTATATTCCGCCTAACTATAGTTGGCACATAACACAAAAACTGGGCTATCCAAAAGCAGTCGTGCATATAAATAATACTGATAATGTATGTTACAATTTATATATTAGAAAGAAAATTGTGGACTTTACCAAAGAAGTTGGTCAGAGTATAAAATCTGATGATGTGATAACTCCAAGCACAGATAGTTTAGTTCAAAGAATAGAAGACAAAGAAATTGAACTCTGTAGTACAATTTTGTCCACACCAAATACTAAAGAAATGAGTACACATTTTGACGAATTACATGAAGAGACTGATTTAGTGAATACTTTTGAACTTGTTGCCTTAGTATTAAACGATATACTAGATCTTGCTCTTAAACCTTTCATTTTTAAACAAACATATTTGCGTATTCAACCTCGATCGAAGAAATTTATAATAGTATATTTTACAAGAGTACACCATATAGGATGTCATCAAAGTTATTATGATTTTACATTTAACGATTCTAAAGATAATGATATTACAATAAATAAAACAATTAAAGTCTTTGCTGAAGTGTTGCCTCATCCTATTACGATACAACCAGAAATACTTGATATGAGTAATTCACCTGTAGCGTTTGGATATTGGAAAGATATCTTCACGATCACAAATTCGCACAAGATTTTTCCAGTTACAATCAAAATAAAAACAACCACAAAAATGCGAAAGATATTTAAAATTAACCCTATGGAGACCGTGATTAATGCACAATCAAGTGCAAGTTTTGAAGTTACAATATGTGTAAAAACTTCAGAATCGATGGAACCTGATGATCTTGCATATTTTACGATAAAAATTCTTATTGTTGGACATAAGTCCGTCTACCAAAACGTTCCTCCGATTTTCTATGAAATCATAGCACTATGCGGCGCAGAGTTCAAACGTGTATATGGAACAAAATATTTTAGTGATGTTGCAAATTCAAGTGAAATAAATGTAAATGATCTACCGGATCCCTTGTGAAGATTTGTATCTTTGAATACAATTGTTGAATGTCCTATAATTAAATTAAATATGTACCTATCAATAAATAATTAATGATTTTTATTGGCAATATAAAAATACAATGTAATGGATTTTTACTAAATCAGCCCAATTTACATACAAGAAATAATTACTATCGTTTTAATTGGATATAACATCCTTCATATAGATTTTATCAGTTTAAAATGTAATGAGCATATAATAACTACGTGCGCGTACTGTAATAAACAAACAGATTGTTCAAAATTGTTCTCATTAGTTTAGGCGCTACGGTGTAACATACATAAATACAAACATACATAGACTGCTAAAATCATAAACCTTCCTTTAGGTTTTGGTGTAGCCGGGTAAATAAACTTCATGCTCGCTACAAGCAATAATTTACTTTCTCGCGTCATAAAAATAACATTAAAGAAGTGATGTTCCAAGGAATGTCATTGAGGACGGCAAGGATTAAACCTGTTGACCGACTTTTATGTGTTACAGGTCAAGTAAGTCTGTTCCCGCATAATATTCCAGTTTAAGTCTTATTGGCAGGTCGTGGACCGGTTCTGAACAATCGATTGTAAATCGAAGTTATCGATGTTTCGTCGATCGCATATCGCTCACAAAGACGCTTCTTTAATGAAATGTGCGTAATAATGACATCATTTCGCATTACAGTTGTCGATGTTATAATTCACGTCAGTTAAATGTACTACATCATTAACAATAGTGAACAAAAAGTCAATAGTTAGTAAGCAGTAAAAGTTTTACTCTCACTGTAGTGAATTTTATTGTAACCAAGAGATTTCGCATCAATTGATCAAAGCAAAAAAAGAACAATAGAAGTAAAATTACAGTATAGCACATTGTTCGATGTGCCTACCTACTACAACTTTCGATTAGGTTCACTTACAGAAGAATTAACAATTAATCCTTTAAAAACCATTGTTAATCCCTTAATACTTAATTAGTAGTTTATTACAGTTGTTGAAGTCTACCTTGAAATACCCGTTATGGGAATTTTTAATTATTTAAATATAGAGCATACCACTATATAGCTTACTAGCGGACCCGACAGACGTTGTCCTGTCTTAACTATGAATATTGAAACTCTTTGACGAAATTGGCAGCACGCATTCTGTCAATGTTATGTCAAACGCCATAAGGTTACATCAAAAAAGTTTGAATTGTAAAAGCGGTTACATTAGAAATAATTTAATATGGTGGTTAATATTTCTTAAATTTTCTAATTTTCCGCGCAATTTTCTTAATTTTTTCTTTCATAAGAACCTTCTCCTGACAATAACAAACACAATAAAAAAAGAATTAGCGAAATCGGTCCAGCCGTTCACGCGTGATGCGCTTACCAACACATTAAGCGATTCATTTTTATATATTATTAAAGATTAAAGATAAACGACGTTTAGTAAAGTAAGACACGACTTTCAGCAATGAAGTATGCAATCAGAAAGGATAAGAAGAAGAAGGATCTGATCATTCTTCCAAGAACCGGAAAACACAGCGACTCCCAGCACTGGGAGAGCCCATACTAAATGAACAGACGATCGCAAACGAATCGCAAAAAAAGCGAATTCAAGTGACATAAGACCGTGCTCTATGGAAAACTTTACGTGATTTATCGACGTTGATTTTAGCCATACATGTAGCCAGAGTGATTATACATTTTATAGAAAAATCAGTGCCATCAGTGTTACTAGATTCTGTTCAAAGAAGCGTCGTGGGATTGGAGGGCGCTGCTGTACTTAAATGACTTTTTTTGTGTAGCGCGCCGCAATTAGCGTTAGTTTACTGTTTGTCCACGACAGTTTTGGGCCTAATAATAATATAATCAATTAATGATGTTAATGTTAGGCACTTCCGCACGTACGATTAGAAATCACTAAGTTCTGATGACACTTATCCGCGCTACATGTGGATAACGAATTCGGCTCTCCTAACTACCGTTGTATTAGTGCATTGTTTTGTCACCGGCATTTGAAGAACAGTGACGAACATGTGTTTTTAGTATTTTAAGCATAATTTACTCATGAAAAGTAGGCGCGTGTCAAATGTTAGCGTTGTTCCGCATATTATGGGAATTTTCTTGTGAAATACAAACGCTTTACGGACTTGGCCTTATTTTCAAAAGTTCAGCGATTTTCTGAGACTTTCGCAGATTTTCTTTTATCACTGTATAGTGTATAGTCTGCGGTAGGTACCTTACTTTCCTCCACGTAACAATGAATTTATGGCTTAGCTAATGCCTAATAATTGTTTTCCTCTAAATTGAAAGTAGGTCCAGGGGCCCAAGTCTGCTATTGACATTGTAGTTTTATTGTCTATCAATGACATGACAATTGTTATTTTTAGCAATTGTCATGTCATTGATAGACAATTGAACCCCTGGGCCCCAAGTCAAATTGCTAAAAGTAGCGATTGGGATGTCATTGATAGACAATTGAACTACAATTGCAATAGCATTGCAATAGCAGACTTGGGCCCCTGTTGTTTGTACTTATTTGATTTTGATGTAGATATATGTCCAACTTGCATGGACTACTCTTGAGTTTCTCAAGTAAGATACCCTTCTAGATGTTCTCTCTTCTTGTATTCTTTGCTCCTTTTTTCACTCCTTATCATTGGACCTGTCTCCGCATTATCTATCAAATGTTGTTTGTATCTAAATTGGACTTACAACGATCAATGCGCCATATAAAGTGCACTAGTTCCGAACTTAGGAATCTCACGCACTACGTGTCCACGGCCAGCTTATTTTCTATTTTTGACATTTCCAATGGCCAGTTTAGGACAATAGAAACTTTCCTACTAAGAACTGTCAAATCTGCATTTGTTCATACATATTCCGTGTTTGACATTTTTAGTTGCTGCACTGCACTGCACGATAGCCACATGAAATAGCCCCCAGGTCAGTGGCTGCAGTATTCATTTAAATTAGATGAACCAATATGCATAGCTCCCTTCGCCGTTACCTCCAACAGTTACGGTCACCGTGCCGTAAAAAACAAATAATAATAATGTCCTCCCGACCGAATCCGGCCACAGCGGCCAATCTTCATAGAGATTGGCCATCTGCGCGGGAGATATTATAGTGCACAAGTGTGTGCACAAACACAGGTGCACTCCCTATTCTCTAACTCTCAAAGTCCGTTGTGACGGAAACCCGACACGACTGGAGAGAGATCAGGCGCAGGATCGACGTCTTTACGTGCTCTCCGAGACAGGGGGGTGACTAACTTCCTAACTCCGGGCAAGTATTAAGAATTTCTTGACAGAAAAACCCTATATATTTTATGGCCCGACCCGGAAATCAAACCCGGGACCTCGTCACCTACAGTTGAACCACTAGACGAACAGTTACTGTCACCAAGCCGTAGCTAGTCGTTGGGACCAAACTTTGTGTTCTATACTAAATGAGCGTCGCATCCCTTTGAGTGTATAACTTTCTGCAACTATGGAGTCTGTTTATTGTGGTCGCGTGGTGTTTGAGATTCCTTAGTCCTTGACAAGACGTTGACAGCAAGACTCCACTGTCCATCACCACAGACGTCCGTCTAGCCTATTATAATGGTCCTGGTCAACTAGTTACTACGTCGACAATAATATTTCTAATTCTGTAGTAGGCACAATCTCTAAAAAGTCTAAACTTAAATTGACAGGTATAAATCTCGTGCTACCCCCTTTATAATGTCTCTACAATTCATTACAACCTCAATAGCCCAACGGTTAAAGGACTGAAAACTAAAACGTCGGCAGTTCTTCTATTCTATTCTCGTATCCACTGCTAGCACAACCTTTACATTTATTTGAAGGGGAAATGGGATTATTAGTCAAGCATGCCTATAATTCGACGGCCCACCCGAATAAAGGCGTAATCGAAAAAAGTTAACTGTACAGCAGAGACAAAAAACCGTAAAATTATCTCCTTCTTTGCTATTTACACCCAGCGAACTTACTCCTGATTAATGTTGTAAATATTATATACAATTATACACATACAACAGCAATTACTACATATAAAACATTAATTAGATGTTAATAGCAAAGAAGATGGTTTTTGGCTCTCCTGTGAAATTGAATTTTTTCGATTACGCCTTTATTCGGTTGGGCCGTCGAATTCTTTAAAAAAATAAATAAAAGGAAAATTTTTGTTCGACATCCTTTCATACATGCCTCGTAAACCTACTTGTCATTCTTATCGTTGTTCACAGACGCATAAATAGGTGCGCTATCGAATATCGATAAGATAAAGATCGAATCGATTGAGAATCGATATTCTGGATTTTAATCACGAATTTGAACGTTTGCATTCCGGTTAGGTACCTGTAGCTTTCGCTGTGCTGATATTCACAGCTGTTGTTGAAAGGTCGTAGATTCGAATACCATCCTTAAAACCAACTTTAGAATATAAGAAGCTGAAGTGGCAAAGAGCCTCGGCCATATGACTCGAAACTGGTAGAGACGTTTGGGTCTCAAGGTATCGTAATAGCAGGCCTGGCGCACACCGCAGTAAAATGTGGAGCTCAACATGGTAACTCTTCGAAGGGCCTAAATTCAGAGAGTGCGAAGGAATAAGACGGTAGGTAAGTAGCGCTGTGTCAACCCGAATTGCACTTTATTGTGTGGTAACAAGAGTCGCTATTTATTTAAATCATTTTGTAGGTATGTAAGTACCTTAAGGTACTATTAGGTATTCTGTGGTACTGGCGACCCCGCACCGGGAGGTGTAGTGTTGGAAGACCAACCATTCGGTTCAATGTGACACAAGATCGTGTTCTATGGCGATCGTTTTAAGAGCCCTAACATGTCCAGCATCTATCAGCTGAGATGAGGATAATGGTGAAATCTAAGTTTACTTAACTAAGGTTTAGACACCTTACTTTAATTAAGTTTATAAAACTGGGTCAAAAGTTTAAGTTCAAAAAGTAATACATATCTACCAAGTACCGATTTAGGTAGGTACATAACGACTACAAAATTTATTCGAGGTTAAGGTTTTTAACCTTGAAAATGTGAAGATTAATAAGATATTATACCTGATAACATTTTTTATGGGGTGCCCAGACGTAATCAAGTTTGCTTTTTAAAGAATTCGTCTGCTCTCGTTTTTTAAAGTATTAATGGTGGCAAGATGAGTGTAATCGAAGAGTGTTGTAATATTGCTCGTTAGGTCATAATAACTTTTCAACAGACAGACTTGTTATTTGCAAATAACCTATGAAGTTTTTTTATTAAAGATAGTCCTTGATTGCAATTTCATACTGATGGTTAGTGACGATGCAGTCTAAGATGGTAGCGGGCTAACTTGGATGGGGTATGGAAGTGTAGATTCAACCCATACCCCCTAATCCAACACACATACCCGCCATCTTGCCGGAACGCTAAATCTCTTGGCTCTACGTCTCCCAAGTCTCCCACCAGACCAGCAGGGCGATTCAGACCTGTTCGATAACATACCGTGTCGATACGGTTAGATATCGATCTCTTTTTGTCGTGTGGATTCAGAGCGAGCGAAATATATGTTATGGTACGGTAACAAACCGAATCGATCGACAAATAAGTTATCGGAAGGGTCTGAATCGGGGGGCTGACCAGAGTCAGTTCAGAAATTATAAATTCCCAAATTGCCCCCGCCAGGCATCGAACCAGAGACCTCCCAGTTATAAGACCACAGCGATCACCACTGCGCCAGGGAGATCGTCAAAAGTATACCTTACTTGAAATAAACTGTATTTTACAAATAATATATTTTAACCAAGCAAATAAGGGTAAAGTGGGTATTAGCTTAGGAATGGGTAAGACAATTATAATGCAACGAAGGGGGTCGAACCGTCGATGTTTCAGATTTCAGTTTACCGTTGGCCATTGAAGCTATTCTGTCGTCCTAAAGCTAAAATGTCGTTAACTACCAAAACGCGGGAATTTATATCTAAATAAATGACGCCATTTGATAACTAATAAACGACGTTTTTCATATTGCTATATTATCAAAAACTACAGGAGTAAGGAGAATACCAGTTAGATAAATCGATAGAGATTTTTTTTAATGTAAGATATCATTAAAAAATTGTATTTGGCAAATGTTGACTAACGACGTTATGTGTAACTTTAGGAGGGCCGTGTTCAGTTTCGTACCAATATCCTGAATTTTAGGTGACCTTAGCAGAATCTAGATTTCCGGCAGCGCATTGAAGTATTGTTCAGACGCGGCGGGCAAGCACCCCATTTCATCTGCCAAATGCGTTATTGTTTTATGTTGCGGTCTCTCATTGCACCGCAAGTGTGCTTCATCGTAACTAACTTGCGCACGCGCCTTTGCGTGGACATTCTACATAGATTTTCTAAATAGAAGTTTATTTCTTTATTTACAAAACATTTAGCTCAATCTTAAACATAATATAGCTACACTGAAACTACGCACAGAAGACAACTTATATATTTTACGATCTGGCCAAGCACGATGCTTTTAGTATCTTCAGCATAGCATGCATGCTTTTAACATAGCATTTTGGCCGGACATTCTGCGATCGGTGTTTTTGCGTTCAGACCGGCATCAAGCTTTCGAAAAGCGAAAAAAACCATTAAGATTTAAATGTAGGTATTGTTAATAAAGAAATAAACTTCTATTTGGAAAATATATTTAGAGCAAGAAATCTCTCCATAAGGAGAGATTTGGAAAGATTTCTTTCAGGATGCTTTCATGCAAAAAAGGCGCATCAATCATTGCTATGATCTTAAAAGCGTTTTGCCTCCTAAGTTACGCACCGCCAAGAGTAACGTCCGGCTTCTGTTTTTCAAACTACCTACCTATAACGTTTCCTTTAAATTAAGAGTGAATAACTGAACAAGTGAACAGGCATCTTCTTAGCAAGCGCTCTTAAGCTGCATCTTCACATACCTACCATCAAGTGTGATGGCAGTCAAGAGATATTAAAAAAAAAATTTTAGATAAGTGGATTTATCAAAAACCTTGACGAAACTCAACTCAAGGTCATCTAGAAAAAGAAATGTGTGAAGTGAAAAAAGTGCATCGTTACTTTCTCTAGAAGAAGCGTTAACGATACTTTATCATAAAAATATAACCTCAATATAAAGAGCGCGAAAAAATTCAAAACTTGTTTTCATTAAGTAGACGCGACTGCAAAAACTTGTCATATCCCGCCGAGCCATAAGTTATGAGGTAAAATAAAACAGAAACATCTTCTTATAAAGACTGTGACCCCGTATTACCTGAAGACCCTACATTAATTTTTGTTTGCCCCCAATATGACTTGGAGGAATGATTGCTCGTGAAAGCAAGTATCCTTATAATTACAGCAACCTAGCACTTTAACTAGGCTGCATTTTATCAACCTGTATAGATAGCGAAGTCGCTAATTGCTATAAATGTATGAGGCAAAACTTGATTTAACTACCAATGTAATCCTAACACACATTAACTCATAATTTTCAGCCTAAGGCAATGGGTACTTATACAAGCTAAGTATTAATTAATTATTATCAATTTGTAAGCCTAATAAGCTGCTGGTTTTCTGAAAAAATAAAATACAATAAAACTCAAACTGAAAGGACACTTGGTCTCTGCCGTAGTCCATGAAAGATATCTACCGCCATCTGAGACATACAAAACCGAATTAAAATTGTACCTAAGTCAAGTTATAATACAGTCAAAATTATTATTTACAAAACACTATTTAAACGGAAATTGGTGGCAAAAAAAAGCAAATAAAAAACCAAAGGATTCCGAAATTAAAGTATTTTTTTGTAAATAATGCCTTTGACTGTATATGACTTGACTTAGGTACAATTCTAATTCGGTATTGTATTTCTCGGAGGGACGGTGCCTTCCGGATACGATAGAAACTAACCATTTTAATTCGGCAGCTTTGTATTTCTCGCAGGGACCACGGGTTAAAAAAATTACCGAGAGTCCCTTCCGGGAACTACGGCAGGGACCACGGGTAATAAATAACTTATTTTAGGAAAAGAGTAGGTAAAGCAAATACTTATCAACTAGTGCGAGGTAATAGCTAAAACACTTACCCTTTTAAAGGATATTTTCGAGGCTTTAACGAGCACTATATGCACAACACAGAAAAAAAGGAAGATATACCAAGACACTGATCCACTATAAGCGTCCCTGACGAACGAACATCACAAAATGTATCCGATAATATTGTGCACGCACTCGTCAGTTAGGTTGCGTCGTTGCCAAAATTTCGCTAACTTTCGGGCACGCGCTCGCATAACAAACACTACGTCTTGCCCTCCTTTGTAATAATCCGAGTCGAATTTCCCTCGGCTCCTTTTTCCCTTGGGCTCAAAATTGACACACGCTGTCCCTCGCGTCCTTTGGCCGTGGAAGTGCGGTATTGATGAGTCTGTAGTTGGTATTCACTTGTCGCCGAAACTCTCTTCGCTAATTGGGATGCACGCTGCGTCCTGCGCTTTCCTCCGCTCGGAACAATGGACACGCAGCGCCCTGGGGTGACGGCCGAGTCGTCATCACAGCGTTCGGTTAGATCTAATTGTTCATAGCTGACAGTTAGAGAGGAGTATTGCGGGCGGTGCGTCTGCGGTGCGGGTAAGGAATGGAGGCTCGCGCGCATAGTCGTTTGACGTCGCCTCGCACTTGGTTACTGGGTTAGCGGTGCTCCTTTTCCTGCTTCGCTTAATGGGCATCATGCCTACTTGTGGGCAAACCCGCTCGGGAATCCAATCAAACTTGAAATGTTAATCTTCTATTTCATAGTACTTACTCGAAGTTTAACAACGATTCTTCAACCGCCGACCCAATGAATTTTGTGAACTCTTCAATTTTTCGATGATTAGGTTAGGTTAGAACTACTTTACAGAACATGACTATAATTCCCTTTTTTCTTCCTACTAAACTTAAAGCTTGTTCTAGGTTAGACAATAGTGTAACTCTGGTGGAGATTGAACCGTAGACCTTTCAGTTTGTATTGAGGGTATTATTTAATTTACTCAAACTTAAGCTACCTTCGATTCTAACTTGAGAACAGATATAGAAATGAACGAATTTTAGCACCTCGAGTGCTTAAAGTATACTTAATTATCGTTGCACTTTCTGATCACGATGATCAAGAAAAATGTCACTTTGGACTGTACAAGTTAATGTTCTTTAACTTTTCAATAGATAGAAGTTTTAAACTTGGTCAGAGATTAATTAAGGAAGTAGGTACGAATCTCTGACCTTGATAATGCTATATCTATGTCCTATATGTAGGTAATCCCATGACGATAATCTCTAGACACATAAGTAGTTTGATTTTAACGCTCTTGATTTCACTTCCACCCCAAACTTTAGTACTACTGAAAGGCTACTGAAGATTGCGAGATTAGTAGTATTTATTATGCATTGAAAATTAAATAAAAGTCACGTATCACTGCAAATGCTAACTTTATTTAAATAGGTATAAAATAAATCCTCCTTTAGACACAATTGCATCTTATTGCATATTCTTTAGGTGCTGTTGGTATCTCTTGAAATGCAGCGGTGCAATGCAATGAAAGCGAAATCTTATAAATAATAGGACCCTTTACATACAGCCGAGCTTTTGTTGTGAATTGACAATTTTGAGAGTTTAAAGTACATGTGTGATCTAAGTATTTTCTTATAAGGTTCCGTATTTCTATAGACAAATACAATTATTTGGATCCTCGGGTGCTTTTTAAGTAACATACTGATTATAATGTTCTCGTAACATCAGTTATGTATGTGTTCCATATAGCCAAATGTTTCTTCATCTTCTTCATTTTGTTTGGGACTTTTACTTAGCTTTTACTTCATCATCGTGTTCATCAACGTGAAGTTTGGTCGTCGTTTCATACAAATAGCTTCCAATTGGCTCCTGTATATGTATTATTAAATCATATAAAATTATTGATTAAAGTAGGCAATATTTTGCTTTTCTGCTTTCTTCCTTTAACAGGAAGGCTGGCAGCGTATGCTACACGTTGTATACCATACCTACCTATTACCTATGTATGTGCCTAAGTACCTACAGATTTTCCTGGTTATACGTATTTATAGCAAAATAAGTTCGTTGTTCCTTACGTAAAAAAACTATTAATTCAAAAACTATCACACTAATATTATAAAGGCGAAAGTTTGTGGGTGTATGTATGTTTGTCACTCCTTCACGCCACAGCGAATGAACCGATTTGGCTGAAATTTGGAATGGAGATAGCTTATACCCAGGTTTACCACATAGACTATATTTATCCCGGAAAATTAAAGAGCGGGAATAAAAACCTTTATTCGTGTGGACGAAGTCGTGTCATATTGTTAAAAATAAATTATTCTTACGCTAATTCTTAAAGTTTTGATCAGATCAACCTAGCCATCGGCCTTATCAGTTCCTAACACGGCGCCGTGAGTGACCCAGCTTTCATTTCAAATCTTCGTAATTGAAATTCAAATGTAAACAGAAACCAGTCATCACCCATGTAGGAACTACAATAAATAATGCATTTTACGCCCCATTGTTGTGTTAATTACCCGTTCAACCCACATAGGGTGAAAACGCTGAGATTTGCAAGCATTTCGACTTGAACCATATCCAACGCGAGTTTACTGCGGTCTTGCTTTCAAGTAATACTTGTATTTTCATAATGAAATGTCCCGTTAAATTGCTTTTTGAGACATTAAAAAAGACGTATCTACCGACTAGCTTATATGAGGCCCCCGCTGCCTAGGCCATGAATAGCTGGGTCCCCACCAGACGATCCATCGCGCTCCGATCGCACGCGGCAGGAGCGCGATCCAAATGTGCAGGCGGTGTGGACGTGCCGCGCGCGATCCATGCGCTCGTATTGGAGCGCGCGCTCCCTGCTGCGCCCGATCCGTTCGTTCCGGATCGCAGTTTAAACAAACTGGATCGGCCTAGTACGATCCACGCTCCACGTTCACGATTTTGGATCGCGGATCGCGGGATCGCCGATCCATTTTGGATCGTCTGGTGGGGACCCAGCTAATGAAGCTTTCTAGAAAATCAATTAAACAAATGACATTCTCGATTAACATACGAGACCTTAGACGTGCTTGACATTTTATGAGTTACTAGATTATTGCCGCGATTTCGTTCGCTTGGTTTAAGGTTTTTTATTCCCACGGGAACTCTCTTATTTCCCGGGATAAAAAGACTACCTAATAATCTATCTCTGTGCCAAATTTAAGCCAAATCGGTTCAGTCGTTGCAACGTGATTGTGTAACAAAAGTACAAACTTTCGCATTTATAATATCATAAGATAAGAGGATAGTTACTGATCTATACGAGGTGCCCGGAATTTTACTCATTGACTATACTTATGTATCTAAGCTTTTTTTTTTAAAAGAAAGAATATAAGCCAAGATGAAGTTGACTAATATCCTCCTATCCCTTGCAAATAAGCGGAAAGCTTGTGTGGAGTGGGGTTCGAACTTGCGACCTTTCAGTTTTTTGACGAGCTCCCTGGCGCAGTGGTGAGTGCTCTGGTCTTATTACTGGCGGGTTCGATTTGGGAATTTATAATTTCTGAATTGTCTCTGGTCTGGTGGGAGGCTTTGACCGTAGCTAGTTACCACCCTACCGTCAAAGACGAGCCACCAAGCGATTTAGCGTTCCGTTTATTTTATTTTTTAAGTTTTTAGTTTCAAATATTTTTCCAGTAGTACCTACCTAGAACAAAAGCAGGAACAACGCAATACCATACAAACGTGCCTACTTCCTTACACATTTTTTTTCGTTAGGGATACCTACACTCATACAAACGCATGGTTGTCACCAGTTTGCAGCTATCGAACTACAATATAACTAAAATAAGTAGGTACTTAGGTACCTACCTAAGTAGATAATTTCTTAATAGTTCTATTAGGTATGGAAAAGCCCGTAAACTTTTCCGTGGGGCATTCCTACTAGAGATATAGGTATTTATCTACACTAAATGTAGATATTAATACTATAATAGTGTATGTGGATAAGTTTCTTCTTGACCAAGTTAAGTAGAAAACTCGACAGCATGACATCATCAACATTTCCTTTATAGTAATTGTTTCTTATTTTCCTTGATAGTTGAGATTATCTAAATTCGTTATTTATAATTAAGATTTATGTTTAATTCACTTAGGCAGGCCTGTAACTAGATGTTTAAGTTCCTATTTAAAATGAGTAAGGTATTTTTTAATATAATAAAACCTCGCAATAGAATTTCGGTTAACTACGGAAACTAGCCAATAAGATACAAATCTTCTACAGATTTATTGTACAATACAAAGGCCTATTCCCTCACTCTCATAGTTTTATGGGTCGACAACCCGACACGATCAGAGCAAAACCAGGCGATGGCCTCATGCTTTACTAGGCTACTTTTTATCCCGAGATAATAAAAGGTTCCCAAAGGAACTTTAAAAAACCAAAATACGCGCGGACGAAGTTGCCTACATTATCTAGTTCCTTATTATTTATTTTAGCAGTAAGTGTTTGAAATCTTTTGAAAGCTTTTATATAATACGAGAACTTACCTACAAATGTTATTTTGTTTTCCTTAGCAAAGTTGAAATATCAACGTTTAAATTCATGTCATGCAATGGCAAGATGATAGGGTAAGATGAAACTATCTGATATGGATAACCGCCAATTTAAGCCACTTGTAGAAACCACAGTGCGTAAAGGATTTACTAAAGCCTTGGTCAAACACAAAGCGTGAAGCATCGCGGCACGTGAGTTACGGATGCGCTAGTTCATACGTCAGCCTGTGTCTACTGCTGGACACATAGGACACACGCTTCGCTCCTCATTCCTTGCTGAAATTTTTAACTTGGATTGCCTGTATTTCTGTAGTTTTTTGACGGAATGCAAATCTACATATATACTAGCTTTTGGCTTCACTTACGTGAAGTTTGATTTTTTATATATATATATGTTATAAATACATATATACTTACTTATGACTTCTTGGAGACACTTAGGAAACGCGTCGCAATCGTTGCGCGATGCTTTTATCAGAGCTTTATTATGTTTGAAATAGAACACAATTTATTTCTATGTTACTCCACATTTTATTATTTATAATCTATGTGCCATCTAAAGAATTCTAAGGTTCAAGGAGAACATTTTATTTGTTTAAAGAGCAATTATTTTATTTTAGACCCTTACATTTTCTGGGTACAATTTCTAAATGACACGCGGTGTAGGTACAGAAGCTTACAGTAAACTTGAAGTAAGCTGCTTATTCCACATAGTTACGTCTATCTTACCCCTATATAATAGTGTTTTTGCAAAGCGTCATGCCGGAAGCTCGTAATGGAGGTCCTGAATGAAGTATCAAAAAGCTTAACATGCCTACAAAATACATAGGTATCTATACTGTATAATCTTCTTGGTAAGCATATACAAATCTGACCCTGAATCTTCATTTATTTTATCCTTTAAATATGAGGACGTTGCAACATGAATTGAAATAAAATATGGCAACCTAAAAGCCTACATTTTTATACTTTCTCGCAGTATTTCCATGTTATCCGTATTTGAATAAGGATATTCGATAAGTTACAACAGCTTTATTTTGTTTAGGAAGAATACAATGAAAGTACATCGAACAACGACATCATCACAACTTTCGTTGAGAGGAAATTTTCGAGTTCCACACCACATAAATGAATAAAGAACCCCTTTTAAGCCTAACCCTTGAGAAGCCAGAAGTTTTCAAGTTAACGTCAAGAAGGTATGCAGATAACAATCATTCTTCTTTAGTTCTTAACCCTACTTCGAGACATTGATAATATTGAAGTACAAAATAATAAGCAATCAGCTATATTCGTACTTATCTTATCTAAATAGACTAATCGAAATATGAAAATCGGAGAATCGGAATAATCTGATAAGTGTTATTTAGAACTGATTATTATTATTCAGTGTTAATTGTTCAATGCGCATAACAAGGTGAAACAATGGCGGAAAAAGTAAAGAAGAAGCCGAATTTCTTTCTTAGCTTCAAAAGGCTTAACAGTCATAAAGAGGAAACTATACGTTCGGTTAGTCCACCACCGCAGTCAGCCCCACCAATGTACCGATCAACGAGTCAAATTGCAAGTCGACAAGTTAATTTTGCTCCATCAGATAACTTGAAATCCAGAAAGTAAGTCTTATAATTTTTCTTTTCGACTTTCATTGCTGGGCAAAAGTCTCTTTCGTGGACTTCTATTGGCTTCAGTCTTGCGCTGCATGTATCCAGCGGCTCCCTGCAACTAGTCTGGTGTCGTCGGATTATCAAGTGGGGAGTCTGCCAACTGCGCTTTCCGGTGCGGGGTCGCCACTCCAGCACTTGGGGACCCCATAGACCACCAGTCTTGGAACTATGTGTCCCACCCGTTTCCACTTCAGT
The DNA here is from genome assembly GCA_038048805.1 of Hipparchia sbordonii. Taxonomy (NCBI): domain Eukaryota; kingdom Metazoa; phylum Arthropoda; class Insecta; order Lepidoptera; family Nymphalidae; genus Hipparchia; species Hipparchia sbordonii. The sequence continues at coordinate 6,992,621 of CM076113.1, forward strand.
TTTGCGACTCGCTGAACTATGTAACCAAAGAAACCAATTTGGTTCTTTTTAGGATCTCCTTATTTCTGATTTAATATCGCAGAAATATTCCGAGCATAGCTCTCTCCATCACCCGCTGAGTGATCCTCGAGACTTTTTATGAAGCTCATAGTTAGCGACTATGTTTCGAAACCACTGGTAACACGCATTGCTCGAAGACTTTGGTCTTCAGATATGGAACGATTATTCTAATTATTACCTACTTCCTAATATTATTTTCGCTGCGATTTAATCTAATTGGTCTTATTTCGGCTCTTATATCGGCATTGTAAGTATTTTTATACCTGAGGAATGGGGTAATGTAAATTTTTAATCAACTCTTGTGTACCCAGGTTTTCTGGTGGCATCAAAGACTTGATTCAGTGCGCCCTGTGCCTGGAAATTCTCTCCAAACCAAAGATGTTACCCTGCCAGCACACTTTCTGCTGTGCTTGTCTTAAAATCTACGTTGCGGGTGAGTTCCTGAGTCCTCGATCAGTAGTGTACATTGTCCAAGTGTTTTGGTTGGATTTTGTATAAGTTTCATCGAATTTTGTGTTACCTGTTATTATTCTGTATTTGTATGTATAAGTGCAGTAAGATTATAATGGGGCTGACATGTTCCATGTTATAAATATAAAAGCCCCTAAACAAATACGGAAAAAAAATTTACCAAAACTTTTGAAATTACAGATCTCCCAATAATCAACTGTCCAATCTGTCGTACACGAATACAAGTACATAATCCGGATTTCGTGGAAGATCTTCCATCCAATCTGTATATTGATACATTGCTAGCTATGGTCAGTGTTACTGAAGATAAGAAGAATCCAGAATCTCCGCCGCCCACCCCGATGAGTAACTCGCAGAGTGTGGAACTGTTTGCTGCCGGAGTAAGGTGCTCCCATTGTCGGACGATATGCGATAACTCGGACATTTCTAACTGTGAACACTGCAAATCGGTATGTTATCGACATAATACCATCTGGTAGAGTAGAAGATTATTGTAATTTTAGTTTTGTGAATTGTGATAGTCTAATAGGCGAAATAAGAGCCCACAAAATACTTGAAATGCTGTTGGTAGAGTAAGTAAATAAGTAATCGCAAGCAATTTTATTCGACATTGTGCAAATACGTTGAGGTTTTTTTACAATTTATATAATAGAGAAGGGTGTTAGGGTAACCCTCAAGTGGTCCCGAGTGCGCCCTATACAAGTGAAGTTTGATGTTCATTTTAATAAAATTAACGCTCCTTATGTTAAATAACAAGAAGGAACAATGTTAAAAACATAAACAAAGTATTCCTTACTAATTATTATTGTGTATGGACAATAAAGTACTTACGATTAAGGAAGTACTTTTAGGTACCTACATCATATCAAACAATTACGAGATATAAATGTAATCAATGTTTAGATGATAGAATTTCATATTGTGATGTAATGAGCATTATATTATACTTATCTTACATTGCCTAACTACCTACTACTATCGGTAGGTACTACTATCCTATTACACCTAAACCTACATTGTATGATAGTCAAAATATAAAAACTAAAGATTCCGTTCCTTGGGAGTGAGTGTAAACTCGCTTAACTATACATAGGTATATTTTCTCCTAAATTGCTTTCAAATTAAAAATTCCCTTCGGAAACAGTTTCCTTAGGATCCATTCAAAGATAGATACCAAAAAGGTAGACACACTCGATGACATTTATAAATATCTAGGTATAAGTAGGTACATATAGGGTTTTTCTGTTAAGAAATTCTCAATACTTACTAGTCCGGAGTTGGAAAACGTGGCGGTGTATAACCCTTGTGCCTCGGAAAGCACCTAAAGCCGTCGGTCCTGCACCAGTCTCTCTCACTCTCCGTCAAGTCGGATTTCCTTCCTTTGGGCTATAAAACATTTTATGTGTACGATCCCGATAAAGAAACCATCAATCTCTAAATTGTTCTAGAACTTCTGCAAGGTTTGCTGGTTGCAGCATTTGGCAGATATGCGAACTCAGATTGGATCCATTTTGAAAGAACTCGATTCAGCTGCAAGTCGACTTGACCATAAAATTGAACATTATGAGGTAACTCTTATAATCCTTTTATACCTACCATGTCTATGGGCTTCCACACAATATATAAATGTCCTTACTTCGATCGAAGGATTAGTAAAGATAATAATAGTTCTCCCGACCGATTCCGGCCACGGCTAATCTCTGACAATCTCTACGGAGATTAGCCATCTGCGTATCCACTACTTTTTAGAAAATTGATAATTATTAAATCAAAACTTTTTATTCGTTATCTGACCTACCTAATTATTATCTTGATTATTATTTTTGTTTTGTTTGATATCGATATCAGTCTGTGATACTTCAAAAACTGCGCTAACGTCCTTAATCCTTATCAATAGATTGTTTCCAACATGTCAGGACAAAATTCGATTGTGTTGTCGAATCAAATACTTTTCCGAAGAATTCGAATCCGAAAATCTACATACAACATACCTACTACTAACAACAGATCTGTCTGGAGAATACAACGAAGATCTGCTTAGCAGAAAAATCAGATCTTTGCTAGATGTCGGGATAATCTTATCAAGTCATCTCTTAACAACGTAATCTTTCGCCGAAGGCCGCGATCCGTACTGCCCGCAGCACAGAATATATTCTAATAGTACCCGCAGTGGGATCTGCGCCACGTCCCACTAATATGTTCAATGCTCATTCATAATCTTTAAAAAAAAATCAAGAGCTCTTGATTTCGGATCAGTTTGAAACTGGTCAGGCATACTCTGGATACATACACTGAAGTTATACTGTTGTGATACCTAGATATAAGAAATACTACTTTAAATACGATGATAATAAATGAATCTATATAAAAACTTGATTTTTTACTAAGGGCACTTCCGTTTCAATATACAGGACAGATGCGATCGAATCATCGAACAGATCAACACGACAGCAGAGGCAAAGATCAATGCCATCCTCGAAGCAAAGATGGAATTGCTGAGGGAAGCATCCCAGTTGCAGAAGTTGGGTGATATGACAGCGTTGGGGTTGAAATCCACTTTGGCGGAAGCTCGCGATGTAGCCAAGCGAGCGATGAACATGAGAGAGGATATTGATGATACTGAACAGGTTCGTGGGGAACTTTCAAACTCATATCTCTTAGTTATTTAGGTACCTAGGTACAACTATCCTCTAGTCCTACCGATAAAATCGTAATCTGTCTTCGAGCAATCCGATATGATATCTCACAACAAATGACTAGGAGGACGTAGGAACCCAAAAGATGATTAATTTATCTACATATCTTTAAAAGTTTACATTTAGGACTCCTTCCATTTATTTAGGACTCTGCATTTACATTCGCTATTGAGTCTTCAGACTTTACAGTCAGGTTAGATCGTCAGCATTAAACGTTTACTAACGAATGTTCGTTGGAAATATGAAAGAAAGTCTTTTCCAGGTAAAGACCTTCATTAATCTTCACACAAACACCCTACAACTTCTAACCGAAGTCTCCAAATGGGATGCGGAGAAGTACACCTTCGATAAGGAAAATTTCCGCATAGAATCTGATTCCATGACACCGTACGACGCTGAATCAGATGATCCTCTCCCTGAAGCAGCGAAACAGAACGATCCTATGGAGAGCGAAGCAAGCCTCACTCTACATTATAGGTAAGTTAGGGAGACAACTAAAAGACAGGCTAAGACTAAGTCAAGTCTCTGCTACCGGTTCGTAAAGCAGATTTTACTGAGAAGAGCCGGCAAGAAACTCAGCAGTTGCTCCTTTCAAATGTTACAATTATTTATCTATTTGCTCACGATTGGATCAGACATTCCACTGATACTTTTGGAAAAGTAAAGACAACTTATTTAAGGACTGCTCAAAAAATATGATTTTTTTACCAAAAATCTGTTCTTGGTCAAAGCAAAAACTCTGAAAATCAGACCAGATAGATTCGTCCCAGAATTCAAATCGGGATTAGAAATGTTTATCTGTTTAGGAGACACAAAATTGAGAAATAAACCAGTTCGTAAGAAGGGATCCACCGGCATTATATCCTGCAATCCATAGCGTGTTTTCCCCTCATGCGAAAAAAGGAGGACATATTGAACCTAGAAAAAAGGACAATATACTAACTCATCGATATTTTAGGTCCCGCAACTTCATCCCTCACTACACATGGCGTAAAACCTCCCGTCCGTCCGGAGTCGGCATCAGTCCCTGGAACAACCATCTCTACATCTGCGGCATGGATAGCCATAGCGTGCTGGTGGTGGAGCGCGCGCAAGCCAAGATTGTCACGAGACTCTCCTGTGACGAGATGTTGTGTCCAGTTCATATCGCTTTTATGAAGAGCTTGGGGGAGATTTATGTGACAGGTCAGTCCCTTATACTTTCTGTTTGATGACAAGATAGCTATTTACTGCAATATTCCACGATGGTAAGTGACGATGTTTTTAAAACAGTAGTAACTTCATTTTTATAAAACAAAATGAAAGCACATTGTTTATTTAAAGGTACATTGAACCTATTAGAAATATAGGATAACGTCTAGAGAAATTAACAGCCTAACTTAACTGCCCTACGGATACCTACAGTCTATATCCATTCGGCCCTTTCCAATTTATAAAACATGATGAGTATAGGCAGGTGCACAAAAATGTGTTTGACGAGGTGATTGAATATCCGGCACCGCTTCGCACGTGCTATGAATATTTAAAGCAAAATTGCATTTTCAGCGATTTGCTTCGGATATTTAAATGCTTGACGTCATTTGAACCTGAATAACGGAAGACCAGCAGAGAAAGTACATTTTGCCTTCAATGATTTCTGCGAATTGAGTTGGTAGGCAATTTCGGATGTTCTAATTGAACGTATGCACTGAGTAATAATTTGATAGACAACTAAAAGTGGTAAAAAAAGGCTACATTCAAAACATTCTTTACAGACTTTACTTACTCACACTGGCAGAAGTAGGATTAGGTTACTAACGTTACTAACTAACTATAGTCTCAAAGTTGTATGATCCTGCTGAGAGATCTTCTATACCTACTTTAAACTTTTGTGATCCTTAAAAATACTTAATAATAATTATTTTAAATGCAAAAGTGTGTTTGTTTGTTGATTTGTCCTTAAATCACGCCGCAACAAAACTCATTTACATAGGCTGTAGCCTTCCGAAAAAATCAAAGAGTTTCCACGGGAATTTTAATAATGAAATTCACGCGGACGAAGGCAATGGTGACTGACTGACTGACTGACTGATCTATCAACGCACAGCTCTAACCACTGGACCGATCGAGCTGAAATTTGGCATACAGGTAGCTATTAGGACGTAGTCCACTAAGAAAGGATTTTTCAAAATTCAACCCCGAAAGAGGTAAAATAGGGGTTTAAAAAATCGAACCTAGCGTGAGCGAAGCTGCGGGTAAAAGCTAGTGTAATATAATGACGTTGATTTGCCTTCTTAAAACGATTATAATTTTTTTGTTCTAGATAAATGGAAGCACTGTATCCACGTGTTTTCAAAAGACGGCGACTACCTCCGCTGTATAGGGCAGAAGGGCAGTCGCGTGGGCATGTTCCGATCGCCCGAGGGCATAGCCACTGACAATGCACAGCATCACATTTACGTCGTCGACACTGGGAATGATAGAGTCCAGGTGAGGCCAGTTGTGCAATCATATCGAATAGCAGGACTAACTAATACCGAATTTCACCATTTTTCTCGGCTTACTTAAGGATCAGCATTCTGTAAAACCATTTTTAATTAAATTCGAAAAAATGATTTCACGATGAGTTTTCAAATTCTTGTTCTGTAAAAACTCGATATCCAACTACCCTGTGTTCCCCCTAAACTACAACATGGGGTTATTCAAGGGGCGGACCAACAAATTCCTGAAAAGCCGGCAACGCATTGGTGGTGCCTGAGGTGCTACAAATGTTCATGGGCGGCGATAAATAATCACTTAACATCAGGTGACCCGCCTGCTCGTTGGCTTGCTAAAAATATTAAAAAAAAAAACCTAGTGACGCCGCAATAGTGAACCAAGAGAGTACCTAGGTATAATCGCTTCGTTTTAATCATAGACTTAGAATTGTTTCGCTACGCAAGCCTATGGTTTTAATAATGAACTAGTAGGGTGCGTGGGTGCGCGGCTCGCTAAAGCGAACCGCGGTTTTTCTGTCCACCAAGTAGACCTTCGGGTCTTGATCATCTTTTTCCAAGGAACTACTCTTCCATCTTTCATAGTCTCTGAGATATGAGTACATCGACGAAATTTGTATGACCGCCACCTTGAATCCACCATTTTGGTATTTTTTTTCAGCTCATTGCCAATTGGATGAGGATTCGAGTGATTTTTGTTTGGGCACCCTCACCCTAACTTCAATACCCTGACCGTGCTCCTCACCCGTCTCCAAAATCCTCAATCATCAGCTCCCTCCATATTTTTCATCCAAATGAATTTTTGTCCTCTATACGAAACCATCACACATTTTATATGAAAAAAAAATCCGCCATCTTGAATTTTTTTCTATTCATCACGTAGACCATCCTCGGGTCCTGATCCATCGGGTCCTGATCATCTTTTTGCAAGAAACCATTCTTCTATCTTTTATAGTCTTTGAGATAGACACCGACGAAATTTGTATGGCCGCCATCTTGAATCCGCCATTTTGGAGTTTTTTTTTCGGCTCTCTGCCAATTGGATGAGGTTTCGAGTGACATTTGTTTGAATACTCCTTACCTATCTTCGATATCCTGGCCGTGCTCCTCACCCGTCTCCGAAATCCTCAACCATCAGTTCTCTCCATATTTTTCCTCCAAATTAATTTTTGTCCTCTATACGAAACCATCAGCGGAAAGGAATCTATCAAAGTCTTGCATACATTTTATATGAAAAAAAAAATTCCGCCATCTTGATATTTTTTCTATTCATCAAGTAGACCTGCTAGTATTAATCATCTTTTTCCAAGGAACTACTCTTCCATCTTTTATAGTCTCTGAGATAAACACCGACGAAATTTGTTTGGCCGCCATCTTGGATCCGCCATTTTGAAGGTTTTTTTCTTCTCTCTGGCAATTGGATGAGGTTTCGAATGACTTTTGTTTGAACACCCTCCACCTATCTTCAATATCCTGACCGTGCTCCTCATCCGTCTCCGAAATCCTCAATCATCAGCTCTCTCCATATTTTTTCTGTGAATGAATTTTTATCCTCCATACAAAATCAACATAAGTTTTGAGAAAGAACTATGTTTTAGTCTTGCATATATTTTGTATGGAAAAAAATAAATTCCGCCATCTTGAATTTTTTTTCTATTCATCAAGTAGACCTTCGAGTCCTGATCATCCTTTTCCAAGAAACCACTCTTCCATCCTTTATAGTTTCCGAGATAGACACCGACGAAATTTGTATGGCCGCCATCTTGAATCCGCCATTTTGGAGTTTTTTTCGGCTCTCTGCCAATTGGATGAGGTTTCGAGTGACATTTGGTTGAACACCCCCCACCTAACTTCGATACCCTGGCCGGTGCTCCTCACCCGTCTCCGAAATCCTCAATCATCAGCTCTCTCCATATTTTTGTTCCGAATGAATTTTTGTCCTCTATACGAAAGCATGAGTGAAAAAAATTTTTTCCATACAAAATTTTACAGGAGAGGTGATCAATGAGTCAGTCAGTCAGTCAGTCAGTCAGTCAGTCAGTGAATCAGCACGAGTAGCTATATATATAGTAATGCGGTACCTAGTGAAATATACCTACTACTTATATTACTTGATCAGGATAAACGACGGATAATTTGACATAGTTAAATCGTATTTGCTTAAAGAATATCAAACCAAGGTGAAATAAGTTTGCTTTCGAAGTTCTAAATTACAATTTAATTTATAGTAATTAAATTTATATTTACCTACAGGTCCTACAATCAGACGGAAAATTCGTAGACCAATACGGAGTAGCCACAAAGGAACAAGCAATGCACACCTCCAGCGTTTGGGAGACCAAAGAGATCTTATGCACCGAATTTAACGGTCCAACTGCGGTCGCTGTTACCAACGACCGCGTGATCATACTCGACAGCGGAAACCGACGCGTCAAAGTTTACAACAAACTAGATAAAAGCAAAATTGTAGAATTCGGTTCGTTAGGCCAAAGAAAAGGGCAGTTCAGACAACCTGAATGCTTAGCAGTAGATCCTATGGGGTTCATCCTAGTTGGGGATTCTGGCAACTGTCGCGTACAAGTTTTTAAACCTAACGGTCAATTGGTCAGGGTGTTCGGAAGGTTGGGCGGTGAACCCGGGAAGTTTGGATGGATTTCTGGTATCTATGTAACGAAGCAATTGGATATCATCGTTAGCGATACGAAGAATCATAGCGTTAATTTCTTTTAGGGCTAAGGCAAACACGGTATATAATACTACGTTTATGAGGCAAACCAACAATAAAGAGTGATTATTTTTACCTGTGTCGTAAGATTAGATTTCACCGCTCGTTTCTTGCAGCACTCAAAATCCCGATTCTTTTTTTTTTTTTTTTCAAAAAATGGTTTTTAGGACCTGCGTAGACTGTCTCAGTCCTAGAGGTACTTTTTGTCCGTCAAAAAGGATCGCTTAGGTACAACTGCAATGGATAACTTATAGTAGCGCGATAGTAATGGTCCAATGGGACGATAAAGTACGTAGGTACCTACCTTCTGTCCTCCGCGAACAAGTCCCTCGTTTGCGCAGGCCCTTAAAGTTGGAAATAGGGTCAAATCTTAATTTTTGTAAAGTAAGTTTTCTGAGTTTACTTTTCAACTAATGTAGTTTTCATAGAACATGAAATGGCGATTTTGTTAAAAATAGACTTAAGATACAACATTGATGCAGCAATGAGAGTTGTAGGTGCTTATCTAATATTATTTTAGATATAAATAAAACTAAACTTGTTATAACAGAAACGTATTTTTATTTCAAAAACAAACTTATTAACATTTTGTTAGGCGCAATCATTTCATTTGATTGGTTTTACACGTTAAATAAAATATAACTAAGTATAAATATATACAAGTTTTATAATTATTATTATCAACCTATATATTTAGAGTATTAATAGATAATTTATAATAAATCATTTTTCTAGAACTATTAGAACCGTTTTATTGTAGAGATTCCTAATCACATAATTATGTAACTTATTAGATCATAATTTTATTAGATTTTTCTGTATTTATTTTAATGTTTATTTAAATAGGTAAGTGTACCTGAGTATAAACATAAAGTAATAGTTAAGGAGAAAATATCATGCATTTTTAATTTCATAAAAATGTGCCTACCTAAAAATCCTGTGTATCTTGTGTCTATAAGATAAAATAAAGAACTAAAAACACACTTGCAAGAAGTGAACAATATTTACATAAAAGGGCGATTTCAGTTGTAAACAAATCGTTTAACTGAATTAAGAGATCTCAAAGTAAATCAAACACATTGTTTTAGTTCTTTAAGGGAAAGGAAAGCACTACTTTGAGGATTTTTTTTTATATACAACAATAAATTTAAATTAAGAAAAATTAAAAAAAAGTTTTGTATATTTTTACAAATTTAGTAACATACATTATTATGGCGTGTGTTTCAGTCTCGAATAGGTAGATTAGTGTTGGCAGAAAATCGATATCGATAGTCTATCGGAGAGCCCCAAGGCACTCATACAATCGATTGTGGTATCGATATTTGTGCTGGTCTACACAATGTAAATAATCGATTTTTCTGCAACACCATTCCAAATAATATGTATTAATTCTATGCTTAGATATTTACACCATCGAAACTGACTGACGACCTTAAAAATTAAGATACACTTAAAAGTAATGAGATTTTTCTTTACAATTAAAATTAATATTTAAAGCCATCACAAAATAATCGAACTGGTTGATCGAGACTAAACTAACATGACAAAAATTTAACTAAACTAAATTCACAGTTTTTATAAACAAACCTTATTTTGAGTTCATTCTAACTATTTATATTTTGTCAGAACGATGACCAAAGTAGGTACTCAGTCATAAAAATCTTCATGATTATTTAGTGTCAGTATTTTAGTTTAGTTAAAATTTTGCATATACATAAAATGGACAAAGGTGTATAGTGTTATAATATAGAGGTAGTGTTAATTGCTCTAGTTTTATAAAATTTTATTACTCATAATAATTAATTATGTATAAAAAAGAAAATATACGCTTATTTCCACCAAAAAGAAAATATGAGTGAATGAAAATATATTAAGTATTTTTGTATGTTTTATAGCAAAATCATACAATTTTTTCTAATAAATGAGTAATATAAAGAAGCATCTAAAAATAAATATACATACAGAGATTCACTTAAGAATGTTTTTTTAGCACCTTGCTAGGTAAAATTAATACAATATTTTATTTTACTGGTGATTTTGACTTTTCACATATCAGTGGCATATAGCACAGCTGCAATAATACAACTACATAATATGTAGCTTAGGCTGAAGGCACACTGGTGCAAAGAAGAATTGAGCTTATTGCTTATTTTGAAGGTGAACTGTACTGAGCTACTTTGATATATTTCGATTATTATCGCACCAACCAAAGTATAATGTTAGAGGGAAGTTTACATTATTTTTAAAGTTTAATTTGGTCCAGTGCCCAAACCAGAATATTTATAAAATAACAATGTGTAGTACTGAATAGACAACTTAAGATCAACAGCATTTAGATCAATGTTTCCTCATACAAGATCATTATAACATTGTTTTAGTTTTTTTTTAATTCAATGACAAGACAGTCCTTGACTGCAACCTCACTTGATGGGAAGTGACTATGCGGTTTAAGATGGTAGCGGGCTAACTTGGAATGGGTATGGCAGTGTACTTTAAGCCATACCCCTAATCGGTTTCGACACGTCATTGTGCCAGAACGTTAAATCTCTTGGTGACACTTTAGATGTCTATCAATTAACGATGATGAAGTAATTTCAATAATATAATATTATCACAATATATATCCATTAAACTTATATTTACAAAGCATTCATAGCCATCAATATTGTGACATAAAAAAATATTTGGTTTTCTTCCAGGCCACTAAAATTAAGAATAAAAGAAATGGCAGATTGTCTATGGTGCTATGATTTACCTAAGAGGACCTACATGGCTGACACCTGCTGACAGAATGGCTGTCACCGAGCACAACTGAGTCTGATTCGGCTGGGGGGCCTTCGCTGCTGTCGTGTTGTCTCTGAAAAACAAAAATATTAATATTTATTTAGTAGTAGTTAAGTAGTAGCTGATGCCCGCAACTTCGTACGCGTGGATGAGATTCCTTAATTCCCGCGGGAACACTCTTATTTTCCGGGATAAAAAGTAGCGCCTATGTCTTATTCCAGACTATAATCTATCTCTGGGCCAAATTTCAGCCAAATCGATTCAGTTGTCGCTGCGTGATTAAATAGCAAACATCTATCCATCCAAACTTTCGCATTTATAACATTAGTAGAATGATCAGTCAAAAGATGAGTATCCTTATATCCTTAAATCCACACTAATATTACAAATGCGAAAGTAACACTTTGTCTGTTTTTTCACTTAGAGTAAAAGTATTGCTCTTCCTGTTCAAAATATTCATCCCCAAATCCACACTAATATTATAAATATGAAAGTAACACTTTCTGTCTGTTACCTTTTCTTTCTAGAGTAAGTATTACTCTTACTGTCCAAAATTTTCCTCACTAATATCCACACTAATATAATAAATGCGAAAGTAACACTTTCTGTCTGTTTTCAATGAAACTGCTAGACGACTGAATGAATATTTAATATTATTCGGCAAGGAGATAGTTTGCATCCTGAAGCTATACTTTTACACTGGAATACACTCTGATAAAATTGTGGAAGGAAGAGCAGGTTTCCCGGGATACAGGTTATCTATAACTTAAATTGGGACTCCTGATACATTTGTAAACTGAGTTTAATTTATAAATAAATTTTTTAGGTTATTTAAAAATCATAACTTTTAAAAAAATCACCTTTAATTCTGTTGCTAAACTGCGGAATGTGTCCTCAACATTAGTGTTATCCTTAGCAGATGTCTCCATCACAAACATAATCTCAGGAATATAACGACAAAATGACTTTGGTTCATCCGGTTCAACCTCTCGTTGGTCTGTGAGGTCACACTTGTTCCCTATAAGAGAAACTATGACGTTGGATGAAGTGTAACGTCTCACTTCTTCTATCCACTTTTGAAGGGAGAGAAACGTGGACCTTTTTGTTATGTCATACACTGTAAACAAAAAATAATTATAAATATCAACTTAGACCAACTTATATCAATAGTATATAGATGAAAATGATCTTTGAAATTAAAAAAAACTTCTCATTAAAAGGATTTGGCCTTTGGCAAAGTAAATCTCTACCTTGTGCATGCTCATTAATTATTGACAGATAAAGCTTGCTGATTGTCTCTTTCTAGGGTTCCATGTGTTTTTAATACCAGATACTTCAGATAACATCATGAATGTAAATGTGTCTAATTAATGTTTGTCACAATCCAGTAAATAACATAGTGACACTATTGATATACTGAACTGTGTCATGCTACATTAAACTGTTTTGTTATTAAATATTGATAGCAAAAGACAGATAACAGACATGTTTTCATTTTGTTATGAGTCACAGTTTGTTTTAACTAACGAATGTTTCCTGGTGGGTGTTATTAATGTAATATATCAATTATACAACGTACCTATAATTACTCCGTTCGCCGACCGATAATAACTTTGTGTTATTGTCCTGAACCTTTCCTGCCCCGCAGTGTCCCATATCTGAAGCTAATTTTATCACAATGATTACATTTTACACAGTTTTTAGACAAATTCAAAGAGTATTCCTACGTACCTTGACCTTCTTCCCATCTACCATTAAAGTTTTCATTGAAAAGTCTACGCCTATTGTATTTCCGTGTCTTTCTATAAAGTTACCGGACTTCAAGCGTTGCACAATGCATGTTTTCCCTGTCCCACAGTCGCCAATAAGCACTATTTTAAATAGATAATCGAATTGCTCGTCTGGAACACTCATCAAAGTGTTAGGATTGCGGCTGCTCATGACTTCGATTTAAAATTATTAATTTTATAAAAATTATGTTTACGTTAATCACTTGACAACCATTTCCAAACACAAAATGTCAAAATTCAAAACTCCTTGACAGTGTTTTTGCATTGGTATTGTAGGACACATAGAAGCAGTGTTAAGTAGGTAGGTACCTACCTAGTAAGCAATTTTTTGATTTTACAATAAAATCAAACTCTCTTAAGGGAGCTTTCCAGTGTGACAGCCCGAAAAATCGCTGTTTTTCGCGATTTTTTTTTTTAAGAAAAAATGATCTAATCGGTCTGGTTTTTTTTTTTGTATATTAATTGGGTATTGAAGAATACAAAACAATTTTTTAATGATCGATTTATTTATTAATTAATATCTATAAAAATGATGAAACAATTGTTGCAGAAAATGCACTTGGATGTGGTGTCCACCTTGGGGGTCACAATTTTGATCTGAAACAAAAAACATAAAAAGATTATTGATCGGTATATAATTGGCTTTCGTGCTATGGAGGCTTTTTTTTTTATTATTTTTTTTGCAAAAATGGCGCCGGTTTGAACAAAAAGTATCGATTTTAGCATTTTTTTTTTTGCAGTTTTTTTTACAAAAAAATAGGAAGAAGTCAAAAAAAAAAAAAAAGCTTCCATAGCACGATAAACAATGACGTTAAGAATATTGTGTAAAAAATTCAACTCGATAGCTTTAAAACTCTGCCCTCCAAGTTGGACACCGTTTTGAAAAATGATGTTTCGATAAAAACGCGTTTAAAGTTTCAACTGAGGAAATTTTAGGTAAATCGTTTACTTACGGTCAATCAGCGATGCCAGGTCCATACAATATCCCTTCTGCTTCTTCGAAAAAGCAAAAAAAAAATAATCCATTTTTTAAAAATTCACACTGGAAAGCTCCCTTAAAAGCTCTTCTTTTGAAAGAAACTTACCTAGGTAGGGTGGCAGACCCAATTATGGGCACTTTAAGAGTTTATCTTATTTCAAAAATGTTTTTTAAGTATAAATTTAACCAAATTCTATAAATCACTGTGTTCATAAGGTTACTTGTTTAATAAAATATATAATTAAAGAAGATATTGAAATTTTTTTGTTTAAATCAACTAGAATTTTAAATAAGATTGAAAAATGACCCAGTCTCCAATTATTCGCACATTTGTTACCAGTTATGGGCACAAAATTATCCAATTATCAACACTCAGATTTTAATAGAGTTTAAGGGAAATATAACGCTAGGCTACCTACGGAAGTCTTTTAGAATATAGATTTTATTACGAAATAATATACGAAAATTCTTATTGTAACTGTAGGTGACTTAATTTTTTTATATTTATTATATTTAAAACAAACACCCTTACATATTTAATAAAAAAACGTAAACATAGTCTTTATCAAACGACAGACGTCCACTGCTGGACATAGGTCTCTTATATGGACTTCCACAGGCCTCGGCCTTACGCTACCTGAATCCAGCGGCTCTCGTCGACTCGTTTGATGTCGTCGGTCCACCTAGCTTCCCGGTACCTACGGGATCGCTACTCCAACACCATGGAATCCCATCGACCATCAGCTCTTCGAACTATATGCCCGCCCATTTCGACTTCAGTTTCGCTTAGCTATGTCCGTGACTTTGATTCTCTTACAGATATCCTTATTTCTGATATGATTTCGCAGGGATACTCCGAGCATAGCTCTCTCCATCGTCCGCTGAATGATTATTGTTTCGTGATAAATAACTGCCCATAGAACTTCTCAACCTCTCTCCATACCTCAGGTGGAGAAGAAACGTGACAGCCTTCGTCAGTTTTCAGCCGCGTCAGCTCGCTCTGTCCGATAGATAGATCTCTCACGGACACTTTGGAATGGAACTTCTGTTCCACTAGATGGTATCTTTAATACACTTGGTATTCAAAGCCGCAAGTCGCGAGTTCTTTTCTTAGAGATCTGCCTATTAACCTACCAGTAGGCATCCGCGTCTGCTGACGACTGAAGTCTCATCTCTTGTCTGTCTTCCATCAGTTTGAGAGTAAGGTCAGAGAACTTCTTGGTCCTTTTCGTGTGATGGGTCTTAAAGAATTTAGACTCCAGAGTATGGACAGTTTACACACACTTGTTAAGATCGTCTACAGACTTCCAGTCTGCTAGGGAATCGAATCGCTTCGGAGTGTTAATAAACAGGAAAATCTCCAAATTTTGTAACCAGATACTGACACCCCTTGTTTTGCAATGAAATAACGGGAAAGTTTCATTTACTTTTTGAATTAGTAACTAATAATACTTAGAAAATCAATTGAAAACAATTATATTATTAAAACTCAAATAAAACTACAGTTAAATCATTATTAAGTAAGTACTGACCCTTAACGTCGATGAGTCAAAATGGCCGAAAAACTTCGGGAACTCCAGAACGATATCTTTCAACTACGATATTGACGTCATTTTAAAACTTTCCAGATTAGAAAGGTTTCGATTGTGAAAAATATGAATTCCCCTAAATATTATTTAATCTGAAAATTTAAAAACCTCAATCAGAAACTTATATTTTAATCTTTTTTGCCAAAGTGCGAATAAACTGGTGCAGTGCTAGCTATTGGGTTGGTCACCCTACCTCATTTTTAGATTTGACCTAGCTCTTTTTCCAAAAACAAGTTGGCAACATTGTTCGTGGTCACAGAGTAGTCACTAAAAATTAAATTAATCTGTCTGTCTATCTGTGGTGTTTACATTTTTTTTTGTGAGTTTTTGGAGAAGAAAACCAAAACAATAATTTGTATTTCAAACAATATAAATAAAATAATTATTTAATATTAATAGCATTTTAATACTCTAAATGGCAGGGTCTTTGAAGAAAGTGATTTCTTTAATTACATTTATGTTTTCCTTCTATCTAAACGGTGCGGTAGAGGTTAGTACAATTGATATTGAAAAAGTTTAAAATCCTGTGGAACTTTTTGATTTTCTTGAATAAGTAATTTGTTCTTCCTTTTTTGTATTCATTTATCTGAACCCATCGCTAGCCCACTATGTTGGCCAAGTACGGATTCACACACTTTTGAGAACATGACGTTTTTTCTTAATTTTAAAAAAGCAAATATACGTAATTTGTTTAGAACACACACACTTAACTCAGGAAATATCAAAGATGTGTGCTTGAGATAGAAACCTGGACCTTTCAAAATCTACCTAGCTATCACTGCTATTTTTTTTGTATAGATTTAGTAAATAAAAATAAATGGTAATTGGACTTTATTGAACAGTGATAATAATTTTTTTTAGATTCCAGAACAGTTTCAAAAGTCAAACCACACAAACAACTGGGCTGTTTTGGTGGATACATCAAGGTTCTGGTTCAACTATCGTCATGTAGCTAACGTGTTGTCTATATACCGCAGTGTGAAGCGATTGGGCATTCCTGACAGTCAAATAATACTAATGATATCTGACGATATGGCCTGTAATCCTAGGAATCCACGGCCGGCCACTATTTTCAATAATGCAATGGAACAAATTAATGTTTATGGTGATGACGTAGAAGTAGACTATAGAGGCTATGAGGTAATGTGAGATAAATTTTTATTATAGTACGTTTATCTCACGAAGTTACAGGCGCTTTACCTGTTACGTTGTGTACATGCACATTGCGTAAGTGTGCGTGCCTGTCAGGAGTCTAGGTGGGAGCGGTCAGGTGCGAGTAAGCTCTCGTTCACACTTATACAGATACGACACACACACAGCCATGAGCCACGTGCGGTCATGAATTGCAAGAACTAGTAACTATTTTTGCCCCTGATCTGTATGTAGCTAAGAAGTTCACAGGCTAATGAGGTAATTTATTTTTATTTTTTGTAATATTTCTTTTACCTTGAAAGAAATTTGGTGTCAGTACACCAGTAGAAAACAGTTTTCCTGCTGGCCTGTAAGGCCTGTAACCTTAAAACATACCTAGCTGCACTTTTTCGACCAATTTTAAATATATGTAATTTATTTTACATCACATAATCTACATATTAAAACTATGACTGAAGCAATCGTTATCAAAATTTTACTCGTGTCATATTGTTTCCTTTTCGGTTTTCGGTTTGGTAATAAAATCATGTTATTTCAGGTTTCAGTTGAAAACTTTGTTCGTCTCTTAACTGGGCGAGTGCCCCCAGACACACCAAGGTCTAAGCGTCTCCTCACTGATGAAGGCAGCAATATCCTTATATATCTCACAGGACATGGTGGAGATGGTTTCCTCAAGTTTCAAGACTCAGAGGAAATAACAAGCCAGGAGCTTGCAGATGCACTTGAGCAAATGTGGCAGAAAAGGAGGTAAATTTTAAAGAAAGTATTTATCTTCTAATCTAAATAATATATAAAAGGAATCTTTACCTATTTTTAAAAATTGACTGGAACATGTTGAAGTAATTAAATTTTATTTAATTATATAATTATGTTTACTACCCTCACACCTCATTATCAAATCTCTTCTGTCTGATAGAGATTCCTTTGTTAGCAATAATTGTATGTGTAGGTAGGTATCTTTATTCTTGTTTTCACTTTTTTTGCAATTAAGTTTTTACTTTGTATCTAATATATTATTTAACAAGTCAAAGAGTAAGAAAAACAATCTTCAATTTTGTGGGACTGCCATATGTGTTTTTTACTTATTTAATATGAAAGTTCACTTTGTCCTCAGATATAATGAGATTTTCTTCATAATTGACACATGCCAGGCATCTTCAATGTATGAGAAATTTTACTCGCCCAATATTCTCGCTACTGCCAGTAGTTTAGTTGGTGAGGATTCACTTTCTGTAAGTATTTAAACTGCTTTATACTATTCATACATTTCTATGAATAAACTAGGCTAAAAAACTATGTTAAGTTTACTTTTAATTACAAGTATGTAAAAATGTTTGAACAAAAAAAATTTGACTGACAATTTTTTAAACTAGCTTTTGCTCGCGGCTTTACTCACGTTAAGTTCGATTTTTCAAACCCCTATTTTACCACCTTAGGGGTTGAATTTTCAAAAATCCTTCCTTAGTCGTAAAAGGAACCAACTGTAAAAATTTCAAGTTTCTAACTTCAGTAGTTTAGGCTGTGCATTGATATCTCAGTCAGTCAGTCAGTCAGGACTTTGAATTTTATATATAGATATATAAACTAGCGCTTGACTGTGATCGCATCTGATGGCAAGTGAAGATACAGTCTAAAATGGTGCATGCTTGATTAGAAAATGTCCATTCACTCTTGATTTAAAGATACACAAGTTATAGTTGGAAAAATAGAAGCTGGAAGGGCATTCCAAATTTTTTTGGTCTTCTGTCAAATGAGTGTAGATTGTTAGACTTTTGTCTAGTAGTCCTGGTGTCTTATAAGACTTTTGTGTAGTAGTCCTGATGTCTTGTTAGACTTTTGTTTAGTAGTCCTGATGTCTTGTTAGACTTTTGTTTAGTAGTCCTGATGTCTTGTTAGACTTTTGTTTAGTAGTCCTGATGTCTCATTAGACTTTGTGTAGTAGTCCTGATGTCTTGTTAGACTTTTGTCTAGTAGTCCTGATGTCTTGTTAGACTTTTGTCTAGTAGTCCTGATGTCTTGTTAGACTTATGTCTAGTAGTCTTGTTGTCTTGTTAGACTTTTGTCTAGTAGCCCTGATGTCTTGTTAGACTTTTGTCTAGTAGTCCTGATGTCTTGTTAGCCTTTTGTCTAGTAGCCCTGATGTATTGCTAGACTTTTGTCTAGTAGTCCTGATGTCTTGTTAGACTTTTGTCTAGTAGTCCTGATGATGTATTAGGTTGAGTTGAAGGCTTGGATTAGGCCTGAAAAAAAAAGTTATTCGGTTTCTCCTGTCAAGCTTGGAAAATTGACAGTACATTTAGAGCTTTAGCTCAAATCAATCAGGATTCAGGACAGCATTATTCACCACTGTTTTTCAATTTCATTTCTTTATTTTCAGCACCATGTGGATTCGGCGATAGGAGTGTATATTATTGATAGATATACCTATTACGTTTTGGAATTCTTGGAAAATGTTCACCCCAATAGTAAGAAGACTATGTCGGAATTTGTAAGCAATCCCTAATAATTTTAATCTTTACTAATTTTATAAATGCGAAAGTTTGTTTTTTTCATAAACAAAAGTTACTTTTATCACTCTGTATAATTCTCAATCCTCAATTTTTCTTAGAATTATATATCCTAAGAATTTTTTTTTACTTATAAATGCTAAAAAATAAAAAAAATTTAGCGTTAATTCCCAATTAAATTGAGTTATTCACAATATCTAAATGAAGCTGAATTTGATGCTATACTTTTCGGCAAAAAATATTTTCAAAAGAAATAGTAATAGTAGGTTTAGACATGACAATTTAACTGAGATTTTGTACAAATAGGAATAATAATTCCCTAAAATATTATATTTATGTATTACAGCTTGCAGTGTGTCCAAAAAGTGCTTGTCTATCTACAGTCGGAGTACGTAGAGATCTATTCAAGCGAGACCCCGGCAAAGTGCCCATAACAGACTTCTTCGGGTCTGTCAGACCAGTGATTATAACCACAGATCCTATTGATATCCAAGATGTGCCAAAGAGGAGGAAGAATGTTGCATTGTAAGTAGACAACTTTTTTTTTTTTTTTTCAAAATATATTCCATTCCGCATTCCCTTCCTTCCTTCGAGGTCTTGAAGACTAAATAATATGTACTAACACACAACTGACTTTGGTTATTTTAATGCCGAATATTTTCCCATATTTTTTGCTTTTTTTTTTTGAATGTTGTGTATGCTTGTTATTGATATACATATCAGTCAATGTTGCAATGTTTTTGTATGTGTGTTTTTGAATGTATAATATGTATATAGTTAACTAGCTTTAACCCGCGACTTCGCTCACGTTAGGTTCGATTTTTTAACCCCCTATTTAACCCTTCTGGGGTTGAAATTTTCCAAAATCCTTTCTTAGCGAATGTCTACGTCCTAACAGCTACCTATATACAAAATTTCAGCTCGATCGGTCCAGTGGTTAGAGCTGTGCGTTGAGAGATCAGTCAGTCAGTCAGTCAATCAGTCAGTCAGTCAGTCACCTTTGCCTTTTATATATTTAGATATATCTAATAAATAAATAAATAAATAAACATATGGGAGTAATCGATAGCACTTTTATGTGGTTGAAATTCAAACTATTCATACTAAACGACATCCCGTGAAGGCATTAAGAGTTTTCCCACATTTATTATGACACTCCTAACTTCGGAATAATCCGCTCGCTTTAGTTAGTAAGATTTTAATAATTGTAATTTAATTAATAAATTTAATACTAAGAAAATCTGTAACTAGGCTTAAAATGCGCATTACATAAATAAAATCGATTTAACAAGTTTTTGTAATTGGGATAACTGTATGATTTCAATTATTTTGTTTCAGGAACAAAACAAAATTGCCAGAGAAAAGAGAATACCTACCACAATTCCCTATGCATCTAGTCAAGAATACTGTTTAATTTAATTATTTGTCACAATTATTTAATTGAAGTATTAAAGGTTAGTGTACATTTTAATTTTTGTTTTATTATGTGGCACCATACTAATACTATTATAAAGGCGAAAGTAACTTTGTCTGTCCGTCTGTTACCTTTTCACGGTTAAACTGGACTTGTCTGGTCGGAGATTTACCGATTACATCTTAGATTTACCGTCACTTACCATCAGATGAGATCGCAGTCAAGAACTATCTTGTCATCGAGTAAAAAAAACTGCTTAGCAGAAACTTCGGTTATTTCAGCACAGTGGTCATTTTAATGTCGGAAAAGATCAACGACATTTGGTGATAGATACAACTAGGGTCAGCAAAAAAATAAAACAATAATTCTGAATTAAACTCATATTTTATTCTCTATAAGTACTAAGAATAAAATTTTCATTAACATCATTTAACACAACCGATTCGATAGTTGAGAATCAATACATAAGCAACAACATACACGCTCTCAAATTGATATGAGATCAAAATCTAAAGGACTATAGCACCATTTCAGTTACTATCTAGGCCATATTTTTTGGTCTAACATTCTTTCCATATAACTATTACAGTCGAAAACAATATGTAAATTGTACAGTCGGCATCAAATATATTAACATAATTCAGGTACCTACCTTGTTCGCGTCGAGAAAACCTTATAATTTAGCTCCCTAATACTTTTATCATAATGAGAACTAGGTAAAATTATATGAGTAAAATACAGATTCCAGCAACCTATTTCATACAAGCAAGTTATGATTCACTAAAACATGTAATAAATACTGTCACACGCACAATATTCGAACATTACCATTTTGTTTTCAATGCAAATGAAATATTTTTTATGCTGACTGTACTAATTGTACAACCTCGTAATTGAGGTCTTACAGTATTCGAATCGTCAAAAAATGGTGAGAATATACAGCTCAAGGCACATTGCGGCAAAATCGCTTGAAACAACGCACCTTTTCCACAATGTTACAAATCAAACTGAACTGAACTTTATATGCACTACGTAGTGTACAAATTTGTGTGAAGCAAAATAACTGCGAGTGCGCACGCAAATTTTACTTTTGTCGTATTTATTCTCAAAAAAATATGTCCAATATTTTAACGCAATATGCTTTGAGCTTTTTTAACATTACATATCTATTGTTTCTGTAGATTGTACATTAGTCTATTCTACAAGCAAGAATAATTTTTTATAATATTAAGTATGTACTTATTTTTATTTCAACAGTGGCGCTATACATATAATAGACATTACTAATGTTAAATTAATAATTTCACATTAGTAATGGTGTAAGATCTATTAACGATTGGCCGATATTTACTTCATTTTTTGTTTTTCACATATTATTGCACATCCCACAAAGGTTTTTTTACAATAACGTAAGTAGCTGTATTAGTAAGGCCACTGGACCATTTACATAGGTACATAAATAATAAGTCAATATTATAATTAATTAATAGTAATTACTATTTACTATAACATTTTTGCTAAGTTTCCAGCGAATCTGCGCTTAGCTAATGTATAGTTGAAAAAGTAATTTATATATTAAGCTTTTCAACGTTAAATCTAAAACCGTTAATCAATTATGTTTTTTTACTGAAAGTACCCAAATTTCTTTATTATTTAAGGCTCTACTTCTATTTTAAATAGACTAAGTTTATAAAGTAAAATCACTTTGACGACGAAAATGTTTAAGAAATATTTTTTATAAGATTTTATATAAGTTACGGGCGCTTTACTTGTGGTTACGTCGTGTACATGCACATTGCGTAAGTGTGCGTGCCTGTCAGGAGCCTAGCCTATACAGATACGACACACACACACAACCATAAACCACAAGCCGTCGTGAAATGTAAGAACTATACAACAATAATTTTATCTAACAAAAAATAATGATAGGTACCTAAATAGGTACTATATTTTTAAACTATGATTATAATTAATTTAACAGTCAGGCTATAAAATCTTTGCACATCATTTGACTTAGATGTTCGCAAGTAGGTAATAAGAAATTTTAGTTTCTTAAAATGTTCTCTAAGCAAGCTCATTATAATAATTATAATCCTAACGACTAGGCAATTTAATTTACCAAAAAAAAAATGGAAATGGTCTTATATAGCTTAAATATTATAGCATCGGAAATTTTTTGTATAATGTTAACCTCGGGATAAGTTGAACGAATTTATTCGCTTATAAATTAATATTTTAATGCACCCAATGAAAAATTATAACATATTATTGTAATTTTAGTTATTGTATGTTTATATTTTTTGGTAACAATAAACTTGTAGGTACCAAATAAAAAAGTAATCAGGAATTGAATTATAAACGTTTTCTTCGTTAAGATTTTGTAAGTAATAAATTGCAATTTTAAACAATAATAAATATAAAAATATGTAACGTTTACATAGACATAATAAGCCTCAATATTTTGTATACTAATTTTGTACTTGTATTTACATCTTTTTGTGTTTATAAATTAAAAGCACAGCGATTTTATAGATGTGTAAGTGACCTCTATAATTAATCTATGATTAACACTGGACCGGCTGTTCCTAGAACAAATGACAGCTTAAATTATGGATCAATTTGAAGTGTCACAATTGACATACGAGTGTCTCTGGAACTAATAACATATGGATGCAGGAAGTGCCAAGAAGTATCAACTATCAGTTGTCAACTAGTGCCCTCACTAATTTTAGTTCTAAGGACACTCGTAACTGTTTACAGCGCCAAAATGACGCCAATCAAGTAGCTCCAACAAAAATATGTCAGCAGCATGTCTAGTGTTGTTCATAGCTTAATTATAAAGGTCATTGTGAGTAATACATACAGAATAGGTTACTATCTGATAATTATGATACAGAGTCCAGCGTACTTCTCTCTTTACTAGAATTACAGAGGTCAATAAGTATAGGTACACGGGATCGCTATTTTTAAATGTCTTTCTTTTAGCTTTCGGCGGCATAGAAATACCATTAACCACAAAGATAACAAAGCACTTGCTTTGATTACAACTTTAATTAGCTATCCAATTAGTGTTAGTAGATAATTTCTCAATCAATTAATTAGAAACGGAGACGTGAAAATTAGGTCAGTTCTTATTATGATGTGAACTTTAACCATAGACGTAAATGTTGCCTTGAATTGTAATTTATCAATACTCGAGTATGAATAAAGCTGATCGCTCATTATAATAAGCGTCGCACCGCACGCACGCACGCACATCTTTCAACGACTATTCGCGCGTGACGCTGTTGACACTTATTACGATGTGATTCTCTGAACATAGCCACTTTTCTAAAATAAACATGAGCACTTTATTATACGCAGAGAATAGCACAGGTTAAACAAGCAAATTATTAAAATATTATAATAAAAAACCCGAATGCCGTAAAAAATATCAAATGAAAATTAGTAGCCAGTGTCATCCGAATCGATATTCGATTTGACATGAATGTCAAATAAAGCATTTAGAATAAATCCTGAAAATGTTACACTCCTTTTTTTCGGCAGTTGTGTAATAAGTTATGGTCCGAGAGGTACCTAAGCATTTTAATTTGTAAGAGTCAAAAGTATTATAAACCGGGTATCGAAAAACTGCATAGAACGGTTTAAAATCACAACTTTCACTAGACTTACCCTTATACTCAACTGAGCCAGTGAGCGTTTAAGCTTTTGTAATAATTAGTTACTAGCTGTTTGTAGACACATTAAGGTGCAGTTCTTGTGACGCGTGTTGTACCTAATGTGCGAACATATTAATTAATTATAGTGAATGATACCTACTGTTTAAACAGGGTGGCGCGGCCCTGACTAGACATTTATTATAAAGTATTCTAAGAACTCACATCATGTAAATTACATTCAGGTTGGTCGATAAATTATTATACATAACATTCATGATATTTGTCATAATTTTTGAAACATACATGTAATTTTTTTACATACTTACGTATAGTCAAGCCGATAAAAATACGAATTAATATAAGTTCTATTTAAAGTTACGTGCAAAAAGTAGTAAAACATGCTATTGGTTTTTAAGCGGCTATTAGACAGTCAATCGGGTGCATACTACACGCTCAATATTTACCGTGATCCAGATCGTGATATTGGATCATGATCCTCCAATGTACATACATATATGTATAATTACTATGATTCCAAGCTCAAGTTCGATCGTGCATGGAGTACTGCAGCCATTTGTGGGATGGCTCTGCCAAGTACCAGCTTGCTGCATTGGATTCAGTGGATCGTCGTGCCAGAAGACTCATTGGTGACGAAACGCTGGTCAACTCCAGACTTCAAAGCTTGGAGCATCGGCGAAAAGTTGCCTGTCTGTCGGTATTCTACAGAATATATTTCGGAGAGTGTGCTCAGGAACTTTTCAACTTGGTTCCGCCGTCACCATTTTACCATCGTAACGCAAGGCACAGAAAAGATCTGCACCCCTACGTTGTTGAAATCCCAAGAACGCGCACTAAGCGATTTGCTTCTTCGTTCCTGTTACGCACCGCTAGGATTTGGAATGCCCTTCCAGCTTCCGTTTTTCCCTCTAACTATAATTTGGGTACCTTCAAATCAAGAGTGAATAGGCATCTTCTAGGCAAGCGCGTTCCATCTTAGGCCGCATCCTCAGTTACCATCAGGTGTGATTGCGGCCAAGCGCTAGTCTATATATTAAAAAAAAAAAAAAAAAATTTCGTAATATATCAATGCACTGAATATGAATATGTTTATTAATACAATAAATAATGAGCGTGCACTATATTAACTTTTAAAAGAATTGTAGCGGTTATAGATATACTTAGGCATAGATAATAATATCTCATTACCTTACTTTTTCCAAATTAACTTTCAAAATACACATGTTCTTACTTGTAGGCTTATAGTACAGATATAATTAATAATTATAGATAAGTAACTTATTTTTTAAATAGTTGTATATTTTAACAGTGGTAATATATTTCTTTTGCATAAAACAATTATTATATTTCTATTTAAGATGATAATAGGTAATTTTGTTTATTTAAATTATATTTTGGACTTTCGACAGTGGTGGTAACGTATTCCGCTTATTATACAAAATATTTACTTACGTATTGTGTATTGCACAATTACTTTTTTTTATTATTAAATTTGTAAACCTACGTATACGGAAGCACTAATATTTTTTATCATATTAAAATAGAATATATATTATTCTAAAATATAATATTTTCTAATACCCATATTGATTAAATTAGCTAGTAGGTATATGTGGTACATATATCGTACAACGAATCAATTGCTCCGAAAAAATTTCCTATACTTAAAACATTTTTAAACTCCACATGGGGGGGACTTAAATATTTACAGGTCAGGAATTAACAATTTAAGTTTATAGTTTTACTAAGTTCTAGATTGTTTAAGTTAAAAGTTAAACTAAGTTATCAAATGGCTTTGTAACAACAATAGACGTGTAAATAAATGAAAATTACATAATTTACTTTACTAATTAGTTACAACTTTAATCGCTGTTTTTTGTTCAAGCGAAACCTACCTTGGAATTGGCATATCACAAAATGTAGCTTTAAAAGCTTCAAAACAAACGCGCGTTTAAAAGGCGTGTAAGAAAAAGGTTCCTACGGGCATGCTACACGCAAAATATTCCGATCGGAAATATCGCGTATTTGAATATGATCAATGATCCAAATAAAATCATAAATCGTTATCGCGATCCATCAATACACGGAATTAAGCGCCGGATATATTGACTGTTAGCCTATTCTCACGTGGGTTAATGTTTTTTTATTCGAATGACGCTAATGGCGTCTTAAGGGTTCGTTAGACGAAACATAGTTTCGAGTTACAACATGTTAACATAGTAAACATATATTAGGTATATTTTGACGAAAAAAAATTGTGTTGCAAGTTCAAGAGTTGATCCACAGATTTGGCCCAAGTATCATAGATATCTTCTGCGGTATAGGCCAAAAATGATCGCTACAGAAGGTGACGATCATTAATTACTTACAATATTAAAAAAAATATGGTTGGCCAAGAATCTCTTCTTAATGGCTCAAATGAATTTTGGCAGTAAGAAAATTAAAAACTTATGCCAATCACAACAATTAAAATTGATTGATACCTACAGATTTTTGCCAATCGATTTTACTGTGTGAGAAAAAGCTTATTTTTATTTTGGTCGCCCCGTGAAAGAATGGCTCTAATAACACAATGTATTATCGCTATCCAAATAGATAAATATTGAGCATGTAGTTATGCCATTAATAAATAATAGAGGAATGCAAATAAAGGATAATGGGTAAATAATTATGTATTTGCCTCGTACCCAAGACACATTATGAATTATTTCGGCTTTTTAACCCTAATGGAGTAGTTTAATTAATCCTAAGACAGCATGTCTGAATTCACTTGGAGAATCTTCATTTCAGAAATCATTTCTTCTAACGAACATATCGTTAGAAGAAATGATTTTTCCTAACAACTAATTTATTAATTAGTGAAAACTTAAGAATCGAATGTCTTTTTTCTCCAAGTGAATTCACACATGATCTCAGGATTTATTAAAGTATTCTATAAGAGCAACAAATACCATAAGCACACACATAGTTCAATAATAATACAATTACCTTAAGCTGATATCTATAGACCGCACTCTCCCTCTGCTCAGACTCAAGAAAGAGTTAAAACGAGACATATTGTTGTTCAAAAATGCTATAAATCAATATCATGCTACTGACTATAAACTATAAAATTTTAACATGCTATAAAAAATGCTATGCTATAGCAGACTGTAATTAGGAAGCTTGTGGGCGGCCGGCGCGCGCGCTATGTCTTGTAACACGCTAAATCACATAGCATGTTTATTGCGAGTTGCGATAAATCCATCTGCTAGCTGCCCGGCCGCCTCAGCGCCGCTGCTACGCGCAGTGTGCTACACCGCCTACAGCGCGTGATATTTATAGCATCGTAGCACCACAGCGCCTACGTATGTAGCACTTGCTGTGTGCTATGGAAAGAAAGCATGCTGTAATATGTTGCTAAGTGCTATATTAACCACCTCTAATGTCAAAGCATATTTGTGTCTCGTTTTTACGTCTATTTTGAGTCTGAGCTGAGTCAAAGCACGCTCTATAGATCACGGCATTAGTGTCTGGGTCCACTCTTACCCATCCTCCTTATGGATATTTAGATGTAATATTAAAAAAAAAATAGTTACTACAACATTTTCAAATTAGCTAAACAAAATAATTGTAATTAAACGGACTTAAACCAACTGGACTTACAAAATTAGGAGCACAGCTGATTCTTCAGTCATGACAAAATTGTATTTTGTACTTATTAAATTTTCTGAGGTAATAATGCTAATTAATGTTCGTAAAATAAGAGTAACTTAGGCTAAAAATGTACAACTTGGGAAAACTTTTATCCCTTTAACCGTCCGATCCGAATCTTATAAAAAAACCCTACGCTACTATGGCGTTAATTGGTACCTATTAGTTGCTACATGATGGTAATGCTTTCCCAACTAGCAAAGTAGTCCTAGAAGAAAGACTACAAATCTATCAATACTAATAAAGCTCCTATAAAGGCATAGTGTAACACTCTTTTACTTATAATAGCATTTCACGAGCACAAGTAAGTAGATTATAAGAATCGTCATAGAAATAAATGCTCTTGTAACTACGCCCGAATCCAGCTGTAGAGTGTGCCACAAGTATTTTTTAAGTGTAAAAAAAGAAGAAAAAAGAACATTTTGCTAGTTGGGTTGTTTAGTAGGTACTTCGGATTCGGAAATCGTCAATAAATCCCTTGTTACACGCTCAATATTTATCTCAACTCATCTGCAGGATTGTGTTAAAATGATTGCTATAGTGTACCAATCACCTCTGATTAGCTGGTATTCATTAGTGGCCATTTTTTTTAAGTTTATTAGCCAAGTTGAACTGGACTTATATTCTTCTCTCCCCTCCAAATAAGCGGAAAGCTTGTGCTAGGGTTAAATACGACAATAGTGCAACGGGTAGAACCTGCGACCTTTCAGTTTTCAGTCCGCACCTTTAACTGTTGGACTATTGAGGCTTATTTTAGCCAGCAGCAATCATTTTTAGACAATTCAAAGCAGGTCTCGAAGTTTTAATCTTGGTAACTACTATAATGAACCAAAGTCACCGACATAGCTCTGCGAGTGGCGAAACTGAAGTGGAAATGGGCGGGGCACATAGTTCGAAGAGCTGATGGTCGATGGGGTCCCAAGGTGCTGGAGTGGCGACCCCGCACCGGGAAGCGCAGTGTTGGCAGACCCCCCACTAGGTGGACAGACGACATCAAACGAGTCTGGACTGGATGGAACTGGATTCAGGCGGCGCAAGACCGAGGCTTGTGGAGGTCCATGCAGGAGACTTATGTCCAGCAGTGGACGTCCATTAGTTGATGAAGAAGAAGAAGAAGAACTACTATAATATACCGAAATAAACATCATTAGCAATACACTGAACTTAACGTTCAATAAAAATCACGACCGCGATGACAAAAATTGAGCGTGTATCGTGTCCTTTATGACATCTGAAATACGGTGCAAAACTTCGATCTTTTTATAGGACTCGGACCGGTTTAATGCTTTTTTTGCTGAAGCTGAGATCTATAGATCGCACTCAAACTTTGCTTAGACTCAAGACAGAGTTAAAACGAGACAGATTTATGTCATAACATATTTGTGTCTCGTTTTGCCTGTCTCCAGACAGAGCACGCTCTATAGGTTTCAGTTTCAATGTTAAGGCATGTTTTCATTGATCCAGTAATTGTCGACAAAGACATATAGGTCGAAAAACTCATGGTCGTTGGGGCCTCAAGGTGCTGGAGTAGTGATCTTGCACCAGAAAGCGCAGTGGCAGACCTCCCCCCGCACTAGATGTACCGACGAAATCGGACAAAAGCAGGGAGCCACTGGATACAGCTGGCGCAGGAACGAGACCCGTGGAAGTCTATGCAAGAGACCTATGACCAGCATAGGATGTCTATCGGTTGATAAATGAAAAGAAGACATGTGAACGATACAACCCAAAGACAGACGACGTCCACTGGCAACTGTTACTGTCCTCAGTTACTGGATAAATAAAAACCTACCTTTTTTCGCTTTGTACACGTGAAAAACATTACACAATATCAAGGGGTCGATAAAGTGGCCGTTACAATATTCCCTTACAATCAGTCTTTCCGATATTTTGTTCATCATCAATCAACCGCGACGCGCTCTTTCAGCGTATAAAATAAAGCATTCATAATGCGGAGGTCTCGATAGCTCATCCGTGGCTGCTGTCGTCCTTCTGTATTATTTCGTAGTAACTGTCAATTGTGTAGTTGAACAGTTGGAAGTCGTATCTGAAAACATAATAGAATCAAATTAATACGACTGAGTGTTTATTGTTATGATAAAGAGCAGTCGATTACTTCGTCAGCGTAAAATTTCTGTCTTGCCCTATTGCTTAACTCCTAAAATGTGAACGTTATGTTGCATAGACCTTAAAATACTTAGCTAGTAATAGGTGAAAACGAATGTATGTACGTCTCTGCCAAATGTAAATGAGCGTAGGTCATACCTGCTCATTATTCTTGATACTAAGTTTAGCATTCTTAAATAGGGAGTTCCAAATCCTATTTTGCATGTAAATCATGAATTCATGATGCTCTTGCTCAGTGTTACATCAAAGAATTCCAGTAGATAACTAGTTACACAAATTATAGAGCTAAGTGGTCTATAATAATTAATTTTATCATCCTAAACACATGTGGGCTGACTTCACACCTTTGACAACATGGAAAACTGTCAGGAATGCAGGTTTCTTTCACAGTTGAATCAAGTGGGGATTGGCATTGGAATCTTTACTTACTTGTATAAATTGTATAGGCCGTCGAGTTGAGATTTCTTGAGGCGCGAGTAAAGGTGATTGATGTTGTGCAAGGTGTTGGTCCCCTTGCCGCTGTTGCGCCACTCCGGCTTGATGATCTCGTGCAGCCTCGCCATTTGTATTAGGAACCTTTGATCTTCCTGAAAGATAACAGGGAGACTTATATTGATTCATGCCTACTAGCCGATACCTCGAGGTGTGGCGTAGCGACTTTATACCCGGAAGGTGCAATGATGGCAAATGTCTATCGGTCTTCTATCGGATATACTTTGGAGAGTGCGCTCAGGAACTTCACAACCTAGTTCCTCCTTCACCTTTTTATCACAGAACTACGATAAGTTGTGAGCGTTGGCATCCTTATGTGGTAGAAATCCAACGCTTTCATTCAACGTTTCTGATAAGAACCTAACGTGTGGAACACTCTTCCAGCATCCGTGTTTCCTGCCACTTATAATTTGAGTACCTTCAAGGCAAGAGTGAAAAGGCATCGTCTATGAAACGTTAGGGTTTATAAATGGGTTTATGCTGGAAACTTTGGAAAAGTATGCTTAAACTTTCCGCCCTAACATGTGCACTATAATTTTATTTGCAGTAGGTAATAATTGCACTTCTCGTATGCAATCGCGATACTAATTGAATTTTGTAATATTATGTGCAATTTCATATCGTTCCATTTACTTCCAATGCAGTGCCGGCGTAATTTGACGTAATTGCACTTCGCTATATTCGCAATGCTGTATAACATGCAACGCTTTAAAAAAATTGGGAATTGGACCGTGTAACGTACAGCCCCTCAAATTAGGCAGCCAAGTCGAACACTCTCTGCATCGTAATTTGTATTCCTTCTCATTGCTGAGGGTCCCTTGTCCATTATTCATCTTCTTCTTCTTTATCAACTAATGGGCGTCCACTGCTGGACATAAGTCTCTTGCATGGACCTCCACAGGCTTCGGTCTTGCCTGAATCCAGCGGCTCCCTGCGACTCGCTTGATGTCTTTTGTCTACCTGGTGGGGGGTCTGCCAACACTGCGCTTCCCGGTGCGGGATCGCCACTCCAGCACCTTGGGACCCCATCGACCATCAGCTCTTCGGACTATGTGCCCCGCCCATTTTCACTTCAGTTTCGCAACTCGCAGAGCTATGTCAGTGACTTTGGTTCTCCTACTGATCTCCTCATTTCTGATTTGATCTCGCAGGGATACTCCGAGCATAGCTCTCTCCATCGCCCGCTGAGTGATCCATTATTCATAATTATACCTAATGGTAGGAGTTTTCTAATAGGTGAGTTCCCAGATAATTCCGCATACGACTCAACGAAGAGAACAAAATTTTGACTCTAACGCTGAGATTAGCTTGGACTTAAGATAGAGTTAAGACGAGACACAAAATATACTCTGACATAAATCTGTCTCGTTTCGACTCTGTCTTAGTCTAAGCAGAGTAAGAGTGCGGTCTATAGATTTCAGCCTTAGATTATTATCAGATGCTATTAATAATAAATAATCGGCGGCTCAATGTGCTCTCCGAAGCATGCGAGCAAAAAGGATAAATCTGGACATCCAACGTCGATAACCCATCCTTTCGTCTTCGCGCCCGCGTATGCATATTTTTAGGGTTGTGTTTGATTGATTTTGGTAAAAATTATGGGTCTGGTTTACTCAAAATCTGTAAGCTAATAATAATAAATATGGGCTTCGATTCCAACACTTATGGTCAAGGAGTCTTATGTCAGACGCAAATATTTATACTAGATACTTATTCAGTATTTGCAAGAACGTTTTCTTATGCCTGTTGCTTCTGCATTATTACCACAGTAGGTACGTGAGTATACCTACTTTTTGTAACAGCGTTTTCTATATAATAAAAAAAAATCCTTTTTTTCTTTAGATAGGTTTATAATATGTATTAGAAACATATTTTTATTCCATTTATCTCTAAAAAGAAAACTTTTTTTAATTTAGTTACCTATCATTTGCTGTAATTGATGTGCTATCATGCTGAGTTGTATTTATAGAAGCTTATATTCAAAATATATAGCGACTAAATGGTATTTTTAGAGGCACATTGATTGTGGCTGACTTAGTAATTTAGAGGACAATGTAAATTTTTAGAGGCGAATAATGCTATTAAACAGAAGCCTGTTTAATTACATGCCATTAAAAAGTATGTAATTGATAGTAATTTAAAACTTTTTCTGCCAGAAGTAGGTAGGTAGGTAGGTAGTAGGTACCTATCCACCTACGCATCGCAGAAAAGTTTTAATTGACTCTTAGTTTTAAAGTCAATTTCCTATAGGAAATTCAAGACGAGACTCCTGAACTTTCGAACTTAAAGTTTGACGTCAAAGTCTCAAAGCCAAGTTTTGTTGTCTAACGCGTAGAACGTCTAACAAGGGTGAGTTTTTAATGAGCGAAACCAGCAAAAACTTATAAATCCTTACTAATATTATAAATGCGAAAGTGTGTTTGTTTGTTGGTTTGTCCTTCAATCACGCCACAACAAAGATTTTTTGCATGGGTATAGTTGAAGACCGTGAGAGTGACATATGACTTTTTATCCCGGAACATCCAAGAGATTTTTAAAAACTAAATCCACGCGAGCGAAGCCGCGGGCATCAACTAGTAGGTACTTATATAATGTTGGTCTATTAATTTAATTAATTTTGCTATTTTTACTGAAGCTTCATATGGAATATGAAGAAGACTTTATTACTTATACTTTGCCGAATAGGCGAACTCCCATACAAAATTCGGCATTCTCTTTTTTGTTTAAAATAAATCGTAGATACATAAGAATCTTTATTGGTTCAATTAAACAAGAGGAACTTACGGAAATGTAATGAAAATATAATATAATTAACGTTTGCTTCTAATGCCTACTTTATACAGCGTGTAATGGTTGTTTTCCGCGCCAGACCGATTTGGCCTGTACCTAGTAGCTACTACCGTGATATAGGAACATAGAGTTAAAATAAAAGAATGAAAATGTATTTGTTTTGAATATATAAACTATACATGCTTGCATGCGCGAAACTATCGCGAGGTATTAATTACTACTAGCATATCCCCGACTTCGTCCGCGCGAAATAAAGATTGTTGTTTGCCATGGGAATTCTACTTGAGTTATTAGACACTAGTGTCTGAGTACCCGCAGACTTACAATTTCAAGTTGGACAACTAAATCGCAGAGTATAATTATTAGGACATCTAGTGACTAGTTGGATGAAGTATTCAAGTCACAGAAGTTCTTTCAATTCACGAGGGTACGCGGCTCATGGTTGTGTGTGTGTCTTATCTATAAAGTGGGAGCGAGAGCTTACTCGCGCCTAGGCTCCTGACAGGCACACACACATACGCAATGTGCATATACACGACGTAACCACAAGTAAAGCGCCCGTAACTTCGTGAGATACCTAACTAACATTATCAAACGATACTTGTCTTACTGGACTGTTAACAATTGATAAGTTACTCACTAACTTACGTGAACAAAACTTACAAGTGTAGTTAGTTGCCTTTATACTTACGTCAAGCGTTTCGAACTTGAGTATGACGTCGAAGTTGAACTTGCACGGCGTGCAGAAGGCCGTGTAAGGCGTCCAGTGCATGTCCAACGAGCGTTTCACCTTCGCCTCGTCCAACACGTATGACACGAACTCCTCGAACACGGGGAACCGTTCCGTTGGCACTGGTTTGCTTCCTGTCTGTAGGAAAAGCAAAGATAAGTAAGAAAAGACTAGATGGCTAATTCTTTGTATAAATCTTAATTAAGCTAAAACAGCTGTGCGATTTTCTAAAAATGATTTAACGTTCCGGTACGATGGCGTTTAGAAACAGATAGTTATAAGTTTCTTAGACACAACCTCCACCGACCCCCCACTAGACGGACCAACTACATCAAACGAATCGCAAAGAACCGCTCGAGACAGTCAACGTAAGACCGATGCCTGTTCATGCAAGAGATCTTTTTTCAATAGTGGACTTCTATCCGTTGGTAAAGAACAAAAGATTCTTGCAACTCACGAGGGTACGTGGCTCATGGTTGTGTGCGTGTCGTATCTGTGTAAGTATGAGCGAGAGCTTGACCGCTCCCACCTAGGCTCCGACAAGCACACACACTTACGCAATGTGCATGAACACGACGTAATCACAAGTAAAGCTCACGTGCCCTCGTGAAGTGCAAGAACTATATATCTTAAACCAAAAAAAAAAAAGTACTTACTTTCCTGTACCTCTTTATTATCCTCCGCCCCATCTGGTCGTGGAAAGATTTAGGCCAGGCGTGGACTATTTTATCATTGTACGCGGAAGCCAGCCTCTCGAGCGGATGCCTGACTATGAGGAACGTGATGGAGTCCCCCTGCGCCTTCCTGATCATTTCCACCGTGGGTCTCGCGTACCTCTTCCTGGCTAACTCTAGAGGGACCTCCTTCGTTCTGTCTAGGAACGCGGCGGTGTAGTTCGCCATTAAATTGAAATTGTACATCCACGATGTTGATGCGGCTTTGAATATGTTGCACCTGTGACAAAATACAGTTTTTTATTAGGTACCTGATAAACTAGTGGAGTAAGTTTTTTTCAGCTCCGTGCGTAGCTTTTGTGTTCCCGGGATGAAAAGTTAATTGCAGCTTTTAGGGAGATTTCACGAACGTAAGATGGGTCTTTTCCGATCGTAAAGATATTTTGGTAGATTTTCAATACTAAAACTATCGGAACGCCCAATTTATTCCTCGGATAAACGTTGGTAAAATAGTACTGATTTACAGTACTTTTTTGATGAAACCGCCTCTTATTATGCTCAGCTAATATCGTGATTATTTGGACGATAGCATTACCCAAACATCTATTTCATATTATCTGCTTCTTTCTCTATCTTTGGAACAGCTGGATTGGTTTTGACAGGACTTACACTTTACTGATGCATATGATGGCCTACATAATCATCATAACCGATAGACGTTACCAGACCATTACTGAACGTAGTGCCCTTGGAATGGATTGCCACAGAACATGATGCTGTGCCGCCTGTATCCAGACAGGCGACACATCATGCAGCATCATGTTCGGCTGCCAGCAACCTGAGAATGTCCGTCCACCGGGGACTACTAACGCTACGTACATTAAACACTGTCCACAAGATAGATAAGCTACATATCGTAGCATTTTTTTGTTTTGAAAAGAGCAACTGCTGAAATTCTTGCCGGCTCTCTCAGCAGAATCAGCATTCCGAACCGGTGGTAGATTCTCGACTTGTCATAAGAACCACAAGTTGGCCTACATGAAATAAATAAGTTTGAGTTTGAAAGATAGAATTGAAAAATGCTCACCATATAACATGATACTGCCGATTGATCAAATACTCCCACGCATACGCCTTATGGCCGTTGTCGTCGAGGCTTAGCCTGGAGCACTCGCTCCTCAGGTACTCTCTCCGGGCGTCCATCCGAGCACCGACCTCCAAGAACCTGTCGCGTGACAACAGACCTTCTTCGTGGGTACCATTTTCGAAGAGGTACTGCAACAAAACAAAACACAAAATTAGTGGGTATATTATATAATAATAATATTTATTTATTTACCAAAAGCATATTAACAAAATACAATGCCAATTTTATCACTATTTTCTTAGAGAGTTGTTATATTACATTATTTTAACTTCACTATAGTTATAGTGCATAAAAATGGATTCGAGTCAATAGCTTAGCTAGAATCGTGAGATTCTGTATTAAAGCCATCACCTCGGATCTCTTTGTGGTTGAAGGTATCATTATCATAGTATACGAGTGTAAGTACAAGAATAGGTAGTTTAAAAAAATCGCTATCCATGTTGTCTGTTTGTACGCTTAGTTCTTTTTATGTGTTTGTTTTAATTTAGAGAATTGATTCCTGGATTGATTGGAAGGTTTGTAATTTTGTATGTATCATTATTATATTTATTGATAGTGGACTGTGGAGATCGATGTTTTGTAATAATCAACCTGAAAAAATAATAATTTCGGGCGCTTAGGTACATTGCTAACGCCTGGCTAAACCTGGGAGTTGGGACCCCAATGCCCACGGTTCTTCGAGCCATGTGGCCCGCCCATTGCCACTTTAGCTCTGTAACTCAATAAGCTATGTCAGTAACTCTGGTTCTCCTACGGATCTCCTCACTTCTGATTTGTACCCAACAGGGATACTCCGAGGATAGCTCTCTTCATCGCCGGCTGAGCGACAATGAGCCTTCTGATAAGGTCCATAAGGACTTACCTAATATGCTTATATCATTTTCACACCGAACTTGCTATTTTAATGATTTATGAACTTGGAAATACAAAAGCATTGCATAACGAATGACCGACCAAATCGATAACACGCGTGCTGACAGTAATGTGCGTCCATTGTTTTTTTTCGGTTTCGTTAACTGGATTAGTTTTTTGTCTTGTATTTGGAAACTACACTGGACAGCAAATAAACCGAGCCACCCGCTACCTTGGCACTCTGATTCGATTTTCTCAAAAAATATAAAACTTACAAATATAAAAGTTATACCTACAGAAAGTGTGTTTCTTGATGATGAAAATGAATGGAAATTCATTAGGATTAATCAATTAATTAAGTGTTTATTGAGGATTTTACAAAGAAGAGTCGTTTTCCAGTCGTGTTAATCGTTCGTAATCATAAAATTAAAATTAAAATAAAGTCAGAAACAAAGAAAAAATTAAAGAAAAAGTTTTTGGTCAGTATTCAGTATTCCCTCCCCTTGCTCGGATAACTGCCAGCATCCTCGTATTCATTGACCTCACGAGCCTGACGAGGAATTCTTGAGGGATTGCATTCCACTCCTCTTCAATTGCGATTCGGGGCTCTTGAAGCCTTACTGGACCAGGTACCCGGGCTCGAACCCGACGTTTTAGTTCATCGCATAAGTGTTCTATCGGATTCTAGTCCAGGCTTGGAGCTGGCTAGTCCATTGTACGAATGCCGACGTCGCGTAGACACTGGGCCACCACATGAGCAACATGAGACCGTGCATTATCAAGCATCAACTGTATATTCTGCCCGATATATTCTGCGTAAGGTATCACATGGTCTGCCAGGATTTCAGTAATGTAACGATAAGAAGTCAATCCACGTGTACGGCCCGTCAGTTCGATGAAAACTAACGCTGTACATGCGGTTAGCGAGATGCCGGCTCAGACCGTTACAGATCTTCCTCCATAAGCGTGAGCGTCACCCTCCAGGGTGAGTCTACATGGAAGTGATCGACGTCAGAGAGTATACCGTCTCTCTGGAGAACGTTATTCTCAGTGTTGCATCAGCAAACTGATGCTTATGGAGGAGGATCTGTAATGATTTCGGGCGGCATCTCGCTAACCGCATGTACAGCGTTAGTTTTCATCGAACTGACGGGCCGTACACGTGGATTGACTTCTTATCGCTACATTACTGAAATCCTGGCAGACCATGTAGTACCTTACGCAGAATATATCGGGCAGAATATACAGTTGATGCTTGATAATGCACGGTCTCATGTTGCTCATGTGGTGGCCCAGTGTCTACGCGACGTCGGCATTCGTACAATGGACTAGCCAGCTCCAAGCCTGGACTAGAATCCGATAGAACACTTATGCGATGAACTAAAACGTCGGGTTCGAGCCCGGGTACCTGGTCCAGTAAGGCTTCAAGAGCCCCGAATCGCAATTGAAGAGGAGTGGAATGCAATCCCTCAAGAATTCCTCGTCAGGCTCGTGAGGTCAATGAATACGAGGATGCTGGCAGTTATCCGAGCAAGGGGAGGGAATACTGAATACTGACCAAAAACTTTTTCTTTAATTTTTTCTTTGTTTCTGACTTTATTTTAATTTTAATTTTATGATTACGAACGATTAACACGACTGGAAAACGACTCTTCTTTGTAAAATCCTCAATAAACACTTAATTAATTGATTAATCCTAATGAATTTCCATTCATTTTCATCATCAAGAAACACACTTTCTGTAGGTATAATTTTGATATTTGTAAGTTTTATATTTTTTGAGAAAATCGAATCAGAGTGCCAAGGTAGCGGGTGGCTCGGTTTATTTGCTGTCCAGTGTATTTAACTGTACAGCAATTAATATCACTATTAAGAACATTAAAGAGAATGAACATGCCTACAGGCTTCCTCATGAACTCCGAAAAGATAAAGGGATAGGTATAAATTCGAACCCCGGTTCCCTCGAAAAGGATGCCGGGGACCCCATAAAAGAGGATTTTTTTAATATATAGACTAGCCCTTGACTGCGATCGCACGTGATGATAAGTGACGATGCAGCCTAAGATGGTGTGCGCTTGCCTAGAAGATGTCTCTTTACTCTTGATTTAAAGATACCCAATTTACATCTCATGGATGTATGAAAATATGTATAACAAGTACCTTAATTAGGTACCTATTTAGCACCCCAGTAAATGCAATTCTGCCCTGAGCGATCAGGATACGAGTAATACAAGTATAAGTTATAACCCAATGATATTATTTTATGTATAAAAAGAGGGTATTACCTCACTTATTACCCATCACCTAAATACCTACATAGCCCATACACACCCGTTACAATGTAAATTAGTTTTAATTGCCGTACGGACCACAGAGCCGCGCCTAAATAATAGTTTTAGAGTTCCGCACACGAGCTCGCCAAAACTGATAATTTCCCGCCCCGGAATTGTCCAAAAATAAGTAGTATAATTCTTTCAACTCACGAGTGCACGTGGCTCATGGTTGTGTGTGTGTCGTATCTATATAAGTGTGAGCGAGAGCTTGCTCCCACCTAGGCTCTTGACAAGCACGCACACTTACGCAATGTGCATGTATACGACGTAACCACGAGGAAAGCGCCCGTAACTTCGTGAGATAAACGTACTATACAGGCAATCACCTGTAATCATTGAGCTCTATAATTAATCTATGATTAACACAGGAGAGGCTACTGTCATATTTTTTTTGGACCTACTTCCAACCTAGACCTCATCAGTGCTATCCAGTATTGATTGTCGTCAAGCGCAAGCCTATTTCGGATTAAAAAAAATATAAGTTCAGCCAATCAACTTTCACCATGATTGAGACTAGGAAATATTGATTTAATTTTTTTACAATCAACTTTAATTTATTAGATGAAAATGAGTTATGTCGGGAGTATAATTTATTTATTGTCATCATTTTATAACACTGTATTGTAAATCTAAAGAAATTCACTTGTCGAAATTGTGTAATTTATTCTACGGAACCCCAGTCCGCATCTCAGATTCTCGCTATATTTTGTTCTATAACCCCACATGTAATCATTTAGTAAGCTTATTAACACGCAAGGCTATTCGTTTATTATCGGATGTATTAATTAATGGAGTAGGTTCAATTAAAAAGTTCCATTTAATGTTACACTGTATTATAGTATACGACGATTTTCACGACTTCCATTGCGCAGTGGTGAGTCAGTTTGGAAATTTCATTCATTGTTTTACCACTATTTTCAATATTAATCCAATCTTATATAGGCTGCGATCGTATAACAAAGTATACTATAGGTAGATACCTGCTTTTGGAATTCGGAATATTGTCAACTATAGTTTGACTTTAGATCCGAAGTTTATAATCCAAAGCATATTCTAAAGTTTAGACTGTGCTTTGGATTACAAACTTACCCACAGCTTCGTTCACGACGTTTGCTTATATTTACTAGAAAGTTTATTTTGTCTATGACAGATTTACCTACCATGATGTCGTTATCATCGTGTTTGAATAATTTTTTTTAATTCGTTCTAATACAGAAGCGGTTTAAAAAAAAATAGGGAAAACCGAAAAGAACAGCTGAAAAACCGAAAAAATCAAAATTGCTAACTTCGAACAGGAATCACCACTTCGGACTACTTTTAATAGATGGCGGGAACGAAGCCAAAGCGGGTAAAAGCTAAGCAGTTATTTAGAAATGAATAAAATATTTTAGCGCCGTAATATTATTAGGGTGTGTCGTATCGTGTGGTTGTTTTATGGTTGTATGGTGTGATGACATAATGGTAATAATATGTTAATCCACCGATATTATATGCAATTGGCATAGCCGTGCAGACTCATTGTTTGTGGTATCATTATTCGAGTCACGGTTGGACAGGCTGTAGGCAGTTTTATTCCTTGCTTGGAGTGGGATGATAAAAATTATGCAAGTATAGTAATTATGCAAGTTAGTGCACATTTACTCACTTCCGCACACTCTTGTAAATACTTAATGTTTCTATGAACACATACTAACTCAAAAGCTGTCACACTTACAAGCTGAACCGTACGTTTGTACATGTTCTTCGGGAGAAGGGAATGCGTGCGCTTGCCACGTCCCGGCTAAATGGTCGAAGTGTATTCTACTGTTTTTTATTTATTTTTTGTTCTATCTGATAAACGAAAAACGTGGCGAAAGTACGGTCGCGGAGATATTTTCTTAAATGTTATAGGTATCTGCCTTAATAAGGTTGGTAACAGTAACAGTAGAATGTCATCAACCTCATAACCATAAGTTCCCGTTGGAAACCTCAAACCCATATTGTAATTGCCACGGTTCATTGCGCAACGGGAGCGTGAGACTAGCCCCTGTCGAAGCGAACGACAGAACCAGAACAGTACTGTAATAGTTATATAACTGTTATATTATACATAGATATCGACGTACTTACGAGATTATATTCTTACCTTTATTGTCCAGGCTTCGCACGGGTGGGCTTACCTATTCCTATCTATACCAATAAACAAAATTAAAGTTCTTGTGTACGATTTACAAATAACGATTAGAACGAATGGCTTATCTTTGGAACGGTTTAACCGTTAATAAGCCATTTTGACGAGACTTTCACTAGAACGTAGAGGATTATATCTATTAATTATTATTATTTTATATTATTATTATTATATAGGTATACGTATATGTTTAAGAAGCAAATAAGTGGTGATCTTGGTTAATTTTGTCCCAGAAATGTTAATGGTTCTTGCTTATACAAATAAAACACATACCAAATAATTTTCTTAACTTAGATATGAATTGTTTTCTTAACGTAACTTAAGTAAGCTATGCAAATTAATGTTAAGTAATATCTCGACATAAATACTCGCACGAAAGGAAATCCTCTAAACGTATGTGCAGGGAAAGTCAATCAAACCCACACACAGCTACGCGAGTGGTATAGAAAGCGAAGAATGCGTTCACATGGCAACAGACTGACAATCTGTACGGGACAAACGTTCGTTTGTTTGTATCCAGCTCTCGTATTCCTCATTGCTGAGGGTAGTGACCCCTTCCATTATCTACATAATGGAAGGAGTTTTCTAAGGATAACAATGCGGTGGGTTCCCAGATCCTTCCGCATACGACTTGACTAATTTCATTTTCAAATTTATATTTATCATTCTTTGACAGTTAATGTGGGAAATGGAGCTTAAACTAGGTAAATACTGTGTTCCAAGACACCAGGCTCTTTCCCTAAAAACTAATTATACAACTCCTAGTAAATTCCTACAAGTTTCGGCCCTATCCATGATGGACCTATTCCTCAATACAAAGATTGACGCAAGAAAACCTAACCTCGAGCTCTTAGCGACAATTATGAAATATACTCGAAAAAGTCAAACACGAAGCTCAACAATATCGAATTTCAACATTTTAGCAGTTTCTTAGAAGCCAATTAGCATAAGTCATAACAACGCAATACACCTCTGTGAAAACAAAAATGTTATTTTTTTTTATTGCGCCAGACTTTCGCTTGACGACAATTAAAGATTAAAATCACAGATGAGGATGTAGCGCGATCGCTTTAGAGGATGCTTATTCACTCTTGCCTTGAAGGTACTAAAAAAATTATATGTACTAGTCGTTCACGTCAAGTTGGCCGTCGTCGACCGTTACAAAATGACGTCATACCATACCGTTGACAAGAAAATAAGAATAGTATTTTTTACTGTAACCACAACTACGACGGAAGTTTCCTTCTCTGGCAATGACATCTTTAATATCGAAAGGCGTCATTTTTAATTTCTTATTTTTTTCCGCTTGATAAAAGTCGATAATTAAAGTAATTAATAGTTTGCGCTATTCAAGACTTCCTAATAGATTTATAAATACATATATCAAAAATTCCGAGACCGGCGGGATTCGAACCCACATCTCTCTGGGAATCGCGCCCGAGTGTGTTAACCGTTACACCACGGCCGAACCACACGTCAGCCATGAAATTAGTGATATGTATCTACTTTTTCAATCAGTTTTATAGCAACTGTTAGTGACATTTTTGATATGTATTTATAAATCTATTAGGTTATTTCCTTTAAGTGTAGGTTAACACTTCAATAAAAATTCAAAAATTCACCTAGACCTTTCTCTCATTCTATCACGTAACTCTGCGGAGTGTGCCAGGCCTGCCGCAGTAGCTCGAAATGCGTTCGCGTGTAATGTATACGAAGCTTTAGCCTTTTGCCCCAATAGATATTCATGTAAAAATAGATATTCCGGTAAAAGTCCTGTACCTATTCGATTTACAATTCCAAAACTCAGGTACATATTACATACCTGATTGATACCTGACTGGTATACTTAATAAAAACTAGCTAGCTTAAATAAAAGTTCCTAAATAATTTGCAAGTAAAAAATGCGGGTAGCATGCTAATTTTTATGGCACATCGATCTCTTACGTTAAACGGTATCTGATAGATATTAGGTATTCTTTGACTTACAATGCGGGAATCGTTTCCATAGTGATATATCTTATACTGAGATCTATAGAGCATCTCTGACTCAACTCTGACTAAAGATTAGG
Organism: Hipparchia sbordonii; assembly: GCA_038048805.1. Lineage (NCBI taxonomy): Eukaryota > Metazoa > Arthropoda > Insecta > Lepidoptera > Nymphalidae > Hipparchia > Hipparchia sbordonii. The sequence goes on from CM076113.1 coordinate 7,036,016, forward strand.
GTTGCCAGATTTTTTTTCAGCCTATAAGGGACAAGTGGTTAAATGGGTAAAAAATACGGGGTTTCAGTTTTTTACCCAGGACAAATAAAAAACAAAATTATTTATGTAATCATTTTTTTTTAAATATTTTTCCGAGGGTCGAGTCAATTTAAACATATTTTTATTCGTTTTAACATATCTGCAATAATCAATACAATTATAATCGTAATTATAAACGGTCATCAACACGCTTTTTTACGAATGTTGCGTGTGTGAATACTTGGATCGATTTTATAATGAAAAACGAAGTACAGTTCAAATACGGGACATAGCTTGTCCCGCCGGGACATTTTAAATTATGCCTAAAATACGGGATGTCCCTGGAAATACGGGACGTCTGGCAACGCTACTAAAGATAGAGGTTAAAATGAGACACAAATATACTCTGATATACATCTGTCTCGTTTTAATTCTGTTTTGAGTCTGAGCTGAGTGAGAGTGCGTTCTATAGATTTCAGCCTAAGACTTACTAACCCTTTCAACATGTTACCATGGACAACCTCTTGAGTCTTGAGGAATATTCTACGATAGATTTAACCCGAAAATGCGAAAACCCTTTAGAGTGGTAGAGTCTTGAATAGTCATAGGAACAGTAGGTTGGCTTACATGAAATAAATATTTTTAATATTAATTTTGAATGAAAAATAAAAAAAAAGGCATACCTACCTACGTCCTTTTATTTTGAAGTAGGTAGTAGGTCCATAGATTGAAAAGTTAAGGAAGGATACAATAAGGAATAGCACTAAATTATATGGTCGGTCCAAAATAGACAAACCACATAAACTTTAAACAGGTTAAGAGCCTTGACCATTTTCCTTATGCGTTTCAACGTTAGGTACCTTCGTCATAAGAGGCTGAACTTGACCAGTAACCACAGATCTAGATTAAGTAATTTAACATAATATTACCTATCTAGTTTTTCTAGAGGAAGGACAGCCCTTGAAGTAAATAGTCTAGTTGGACCCATGCCAGTTACCAAATATGACTGCATTCATTTCTTAAGTATAGCCTAGTCAATTAATAAACTTTAAAGGCGAAATTTTGACGACCTCCTGGGCGCAGTCGTGTGGTCTTATAACTGGAAGGTCTCGAGTTCGATTCCCGGCGTGGGCAATTTGGGAATTTACAATTTCTAAATTACCTCTGGTCTGGTCTGGTGGGAGGCTTTGGCCATGGCTAGTTACCACCCTACCGTCAAAAACGTGCCGCCATGCGATTCAGCGTTCTGGCACGATGGCGTGTAGAAAGTTAGAAACCGAATATGGGTTTGAGTTGAATCTACACTGCCATACCCCTTCCGAGCCCGTTACCATTTTAGACTGCATCGTCACTTACCATCAGGTGAAATCGCAGTCAAGGACTATCTTGGCATTGAATAAAAATACTTCATAAAGAGCAAAAAGTTTAATTCGAGGGTTTTTCAAAATCTGTTGGTATTACATCGGTTACTAGAAAACGGTAATGGTATATTATTAAGTTAATAAACCAAGAAATTATGCTCGTTAAAGGGACAAAAACGCCTTCGTAATATAGACCGACTTGATGGTATATTCTAAGATTTAAGGTACCGTTATTGGTTTATGGTTCGAGTAAGTTTTTACGACTGTCATTAGCCTTTATACCCGTTTTGTGGCTTGGATTTTGCGAGCGTGAAGAAACAATTTGCACACTCGGGCCACTTTGTAGTAGACGTGTGTAACTCTTTACTGAATAGACTCACTGAGTCGTTTCTTCAAATTGATACTACTAATTCACATCTCTGACTACTAGACTACTGTAATCTGCTGTAATGTATCATTTGAGTCAATTTGAATTTTGAATCTCGTTCCTGAATGAAAGGGTCGAAAGATCGTCGAATCGAAGTTGAATTACCTACTATGGGAACTTTAGAACTTTCTTATTAGGTATTTTTAGGGTTCCGTAGTAAAGCTGCAAGTAAGCCTTATAATTTCGCCAAGTCAGTCCATCAGTCCGTCTGTCCGCAGCATAGCATAGAGAATAATGGTACTGAAGAGCTGTAATTTGGCAAAATTTCGGCGTTTTTCGGCAAAAATCGCGCGAAATTTTCTTCGCGCGGTAAAAAATCTGTAGTTTGATACACACGTGGTTTTTCAATCGCAGTGCGGGCTAGGTAAAAAATAAGCCGTGTGCATAGACCCTAAAGTGGTATCAGATTCATTCCGCGCAGGAAACGCAATTTACCGGTTCGTCACCGCACACCTCAGCGGCGCGCGACTCCGCAGTAAGGTCACGGAGTGGACACATCGGAAATTGATCCTTCTAGCGCCTTCCGCATGTCTGCGGTGTGTCCTGTCTATGTACTGACATACCTTCATCCTTACTGTCCTTACTAGTCCTTATTAAAATATCCTTAAAAATATTATAATTGCGAAAGTATGTTTGTTTCTCGGTTTATTGGTTTGTCCTTCAATCACGCAGCAACAGAACAATAATTATCCTTACTTCCTTACTAATATTATAAATGCGAAAGTGTTTGTTTTTTGGTTTGTCCTTCAACAACAAAGCAATGAATCGACATGATTTTTTGCATGGGTATCGTTGAGAACCGGGAGAGTGACATAACCTCTTATCCAGGAAAATTAAAGAGTTTCAGTGGGATTTCAAAACTTAAACCTATACTAAAACTAGTAGAGTATATGGCAAATTGTATCTTGAGTTTTTGCTATTAATTTATAACTAGGTACATTATTATTTTGTGATGTTATTTTAAAATGTAATAAAAACATTTTATGATGAAAAATTACATATACCTTTACCTACCCTTACCTTGTACCTTTTAAGTACGCATTATGTTGTGAAATGCAACTACGGAACCCTGCACTTCGTGGCCTGACACGCGATTGGCCATTTATTTATGATATGTATTCATTCGCTGTATGTTATACATTTTGTTAACCTATCATAATTATCTAGAGCAGCTAGAGTGCCTAAATTGCACTATGTAAGTTTATAGGTGTGATTATTTATGAGGATTATAAAGTGTTAATTATATTTTAGCGGTAAAAATGGTCAAATTAACTTCATAACTCGTAGCACGCTGTAAAATTTAGACGTTATCACCACTTAGTTGATAAAAATAATACCAACAGTTATAAAATATAATATTTACCAATTAACACATAGGTACCTATTATCATGATCCATACTAAAATAATTGCTAATGCCAAACTATGTTTGCCTGTTGATTTGTCCTTCAATCACGCAGCATTGGAGCAATTACGGATAGATTTTTGCATGGACATAGTTACTGCTGAGGACCTTAGGGCTACATTTTATCCCGGAAAATTAGAGTTCACAGAGATAAGCCATCCCGGGAGATATTATAGTGCACAAGTGTGTGCGCAAACACAGGTGCACTCCCTTACTTTCATAGTCCGATGGGACGGAAATGATATGACCGGAGAGAGATCATGCGCAGGATCGACAGATTTACGTGCTCTCCGAAGCACGCGGGTGACTCACCGCCGACTTCCTAACTCCGAGCTAGTATTGAGAATTTCTTGACAGAAATATCCAATACATTTCATGGCCCGACCCGGGAATCGAACCCGAGACCTCGTCATCTGCAGTCGAACTTGCTAACCACTGGACCAACGAGGCAGTTGTACATAATATATTTATACTACACCTGCTCGGAAAGTACGCTCTGATTTGTGTCAAATCGCAAAAGAGCGAGAAAGAAAATACGTCATTACGTGGAAACAAATCTGCGGGCTGTCAAAATGTATGAAATTCCATTACTTACCTGCTTCAGCGGGCTGAAAACTGTATGAAAATCCATTACTAACGTGCTTTTTTTTTTTTAATTTTTGGTCAAGTCAGTTCAGTAATAACTTGAAAAACAATAAAATCTATTTCGACCTTTTTCGACAAATAGACTTATTATTTTCAAAGTAGTAGTTAAATATCTAATAAATAACGAACTAAAAATATAAAAATAGTAATAGTAACTAATTAATAACTAAATAATAATCTATTTAAGTAAATATAATAATTTCATTTCTTTGTTTAGGTCTACTTATCTATGGTCTAAGGTTATTTACACATTCAAATTGTTGTTAAAAAACAAATTGTTGCTGGCCGCTTGCATTTTCTTTAGTGAGTACATTATTTGAAAAATTTAAAAAAAATCGCGCAATTCGCTTTTTTTTGTTTTATCTAAATTTTCAATTTATAAAATTTAGCGACAGTGAAGATATTTTGATGACGCCGCCAGACTGCCGCCAGAATTAAAAACTATTAATTCGCCGAAAAAAATATCACCCTAAGTTTAAATAATAAAGAGATTTATTTATTGTAATCAAATTGTCAATGTAAAATTAATAATAATACTATAATATATTTAAAATTATATCTATAAATTAAATAAATAATTAATTACTTCTAAAATTAAAATTTTTAATAATTGAATGAATTTCAATATCAATTAAATAATGTGTCTATTATTTTCCTCGTAGGTGTAGTATAAAGCACTATGTATCACTCGGGAGAAAGTGCGATTCCTAACTCGGGTGTATCGCGGCCCTCGGCTTCGCCTCGTGCCTCAAATGACACCCTCGTATGTAATCGCCCACTTTCACCCCTTGTAGAACAATGTACTATATAATATCAGTCACATTGTTTAGAAAATAGATTGCAGTGGATATGCAGTACAATAGAGCACGATGTTGCATGAATTCAAGCAAATAGCTCGCGTGCAGTGAAATGATCATGTCGCTTCCAGTGGTTTCTAAACGACCGGGTGGTTAGATGGTTAAATCAATACCAGTGTACCTTTAGCTACGAATAAATAAGTAAGTAAGTCTAACTGCGTTAAAAAAATGACCCCAACAAAAATTGCGCCGAAATGGGTGGAGGTTAAAATAGAGGCGGGGATTAAAAACAAAAATAGCACGTCAACATTTGGTCATTTTTCTTGCACGATGTTATGAAAACATAACATCGTCCAATGACTCAGCTGTCATAGCAAACATAGCAGCACGCGCGCGAACCAATCATTGCTTTCGTTCTGAATTTGAACCGATCACCAAGCATGTCTACCTGTAACCTATTCGTATGATTCGTATTTTGAATCATACGTCGTTTTGGTTTGAAGTAGGGCCATTTTTTGAGTGGATTTTGTTCTGAATTAGACTCCCTTACTTATTATTTATTCGTAGACCTAGGCTGTTTTTACGTTACTAGCCTAGTGGTTAGGACTGCGGTGTCCTAATTAGAGGGTTACAGGGTCCCACTAAAAATCCGCAATCAAATCTTCCCAATAATGGGTCCCGACTGTTTAAGTCTATTGTTTAACAGAATTCTAGATTACTGGACTTGATTTTCCTTGTCAGTTTTTATTTAAAATTCAATTTTTCCGCAATCGGGTTTTTGACATTTTAATATTTTTTTGAAAATTTTCATTCGAGTCATCTCTTCGAATTAAAACAACAAAGACACAAGGAAGGAAAGAAGAAGGGAAACATCAGCTGTTACTTATTAAATACTATTATGGCTAATAACTACTTAATGCATATTAATAAAAAAAATAGGTTTTTGATTAAGATACTTTATACTGCAGTGTGTAATGAAATGTGTACGTATGTATATTGTACTATCACCTCACTAGCAGATAGTTAACTGCGCGTAACACAAATATTTAATCCGGGTAAAGCGTTGTAACGAGTTAAGCGTAAACAATCAGACGATTTTATGCTTCCTTAATTGCTTAAGATGCGTGCAGATTAACACAGCTTTTTTACAGTATCATATATTTTCTTTGGGGATTAAAAATCATTTATTTCAGACGATGTAGCCCATATTAAACAAATAAATTTTATGTTATTTATTTTAGTTATGTTATTTTATGTTAGTTATTTTATGGCTATGTTAGTAGGTATTGTTAGTAAGGATGTATCTAGGTAACACCTACTTGGCCACAGCCACCCAATGTTAACTAATTAGGCAGTGTGTTATTTATTTTAATGATGGAATTATAATGCTATTGCTCCATCTGCATTAATGTTAGTATTAACCATGTATTAACGGCTGCGCTCAAATGGATTAGCGCTTAGCGTCTAACGTCATTACATTACATTTAACGCAGTAAAATATTGGCCCCATCTGCGTAATGCCTTTATTATCGTGTTAATTTATGCGTTACGGCGCAGGTGGAGCCCGGGCATAAGACTTAGTATGAAAAAATACAACAGAAAATAATAAAGTTTTACATTATATTTCAAACGTTCGCAGTGAAATTAGGATACCTAAAATCCTAACGTTTTTTGAAAAAAAAAAAAAAATCTTACGAGAGACTTGTAAATTATACGTGGCCGGCCGAAGACGCCCGAAGTGTGTTCCACACCTTAGCGGTTCGTTTCAGAAACGTTGAACTAAAGCGTTTCGTGCGAGTAGGTTGGACAATAATTATAAATAAATTGTTAATAAAATCATACAACAAAATACAAAGCAGCGCATAAACGTGGCTAATTTGAATTCACCCCTGTAAGTATCCAATACTTTGTTCAGGACAATTTCTTTCCACAACCTAGTTGCAATCGATTTTCCCTAACGTGCGCGGAGTCTTATCGTAATGAACTCACACCTTGTCTAAACCAAACACGTGTTTAGTGTCGTATCGTAAGTAGGTAGACGGCTAAATTAGCAGGAATTTACACATTCCTAGTTTAGTAGGCATGAATACTTACTTCATACCATCGACGTTAAAAACATTTTAACTCCATAGATACTAAGTAGGTACGTAACCACGTACCTATCTCCTAAAAAGCCCGCAGATTACAAAATGACGAATACTTACGTAGGTATTTCCCAGCAATTTGATTTAGCTACTTTACTTTATTCGCTCGCGTGGATTTAGTTTTTAAAAATCCCGCGGGATCTCTTTGATTTTCTGTGATAATAAAAAGTAGCCTAAGTCACTCTCCCGCTCCTCAACAATTTAATACCCATGCAAAAAATCCTTGAAGGATAATGAAAAAATCACGTCGATCCGTTGATATAATACATGCCATTTATAAATACCCAAAGCATGGATCAAAGTGTATCTAGGCTTAGAACATAACAATTGAACGTACAGTGAACGTTCACTTGAAATGTAAAACCAGAGCCTCTACTTATTTAAATTCTTAATTATTTTTTCTTAAACCGGTGAATTTAACTGTTCGAGTTTACAAGTTAATTGGTCTATCAAGTCGGAATTGCTTATGATGAGATTTTGCAAAAGATAACTGACCTAATGGCTCTGCATAATCGCTTAGAGGCATTCTATTAGCAGCACTATAATTTTATTTCTACAACACGATTCTGAATAGAGGTTTACTGGTATAATTATACGTAGTTTCCCTCACCATAAAACATAGGTAATAGACCTAGCCTAACAGTAACTTGTGTGCTATTCTATGCATCTGACTACCCCAGTTTCGAGTTATTGTTCTAAGCAAAAACAACCCGATGCTAACGGTTAGTGCAACGAGTATGAAACTAGTTTACAGCGTTTTCAACAAACACTCATATTAACTAAGTTATGATAGTTATGCAAAAGGCATCTCGGTAACGTTAGAACCTGGAACACGCGTTCATTTATTATTTTCACAATTGGGTAATTGTCTGAACTGTCAAAATGCGGATATTCATTAATTACAATCGAAAATTTAACATTTAAAAACTTTTATTTTAAGTATAAGTAATATCTATGTATTTTATCTCTGACTATATTTTGTTTCGATGCGCAAAAATCTATCCACTTTGGCGAGATATATTGATATGTTAACTCATACTAGGGGTACAGAACAGATAGAGCTAATTCATTACGACACAACAAAACCTTCCCACGATCCCGTACAATGTTCAAATTAAACGAGCCACATCTAATCATGATGGACTAGGGCTGTCACAATAAACTTGCGAAAAACTTCCCATATCCTAGGCATTATTAGTGGTCGAGCGACTATTTCCTCGATAACGTATTTTGCATAGTAAACGAGACATCCCGCGATGCGTTACGCGGCTGAAAGTTCGCGTAGTGCGCTGAATAAGATCCCGTGCTGGTGCGTAATTCCGACTGTTCGGCTTGTTTTGTGTATGAAACACCAACCGAATACTAATATATGACCAATAATTCAGCCGGTAAAGTATCTGCGACGAGCTTTTGGCAGTTGTAACTGTTTAATCGATCTTGATGAAAAGCACAGAGATACTCGTAGCTCGCATTCTATGTATGTGTTAAAGTTTGCTTGGTGGTGAAATCTAGTAAAATAATTTGAGTTTAAAAAATTAACGAACGAATCATCGACCGTATAGTTCTTTCAATTCACGAGGGCACGTGGCTCATGGTTGTGTGTGTCTATCTGTATAAGTGTGAGCGACAACTTGCGCGCGCCTGACCGCTCCCACCTAGGCTCGTGACAGGCACGCACACCTACGCAATGTGCATGTACACGACGTAACCACAAGTAAAGCGCCCGTCACTTCGTGAGATAAACGTACTACCTATACCAGTATGTCGGCGCGCACTGAGAACAGCGTAGTTCCATTAATACAATAGAGAAACAAAAATATATATATATAAAAAATATGTTATTTGTCTCTACTCTCTGATTCATACATAGGTACACCACTAGTTTGCAGTCGTATTCAAAGGCTACTATTACGCGAAAGTAAACTAAAATATATTATTGAGCTATGGCAAATTTTTATAGCAAGGTGTCAACCCTAACTTGGAGCGGTGCATCTGCAAGGCCGAAAACTGCCGCAGTGCGACATTTTCCAACACCTAAAGCATGCCTATAGATTGTCCAATTCTTTATTTTCTTTTTGGCAGATCAAGAAATTTTGACTCTAGTGACGCCTTCACACGTTACCGATTCGATTTGAAGTAATAATCGATTTTATTTAAGAAGAACTTTCAATCGATTTAATGAAATATTTTTTAATTTTGATTTAACGTACTTATATTTTATTATATATTTTTAATCACTTAGATAAATAATTTTGACATATGTTTGCGGTAACAGACAAACAGAAAAAAATAATAAGTTGATTTGGGTTCTTTATCGATAATAATAATAATTAAAGTTTTCTTTCAAAATATATTTAACTAGCGACCTGCCCCGACTTCGTCTGGGTTGAAATATTAAATATTTGTTTTTACGGGGCTGCGATCGCACAGAGCTTCTTATAGGAAACGATTGTTAATAAGATCACCACAGGAACCACAGAAATCTTCCGCGCCGATACCTGCCACCGTGCCCCACCGCTCCGGCTGGCACCATTTTATTATTTTATCACGCGGAAATATTCATTTTCTGATAACTCCGATATTAATTTAAATTGTATAGTGTATATAAATCAGATCAAGTTATTTATACCTTTGCCTTAATCCTTACCTAAATAAATGATTTCTCAAGCAAGGCAGTTTAAATACCTGTAAATTACTTTTTAGTTTATTAAAATCGGACATTCCATTCGAAACATATTACGAGTTTAATAAAATTGCTCAGTGAAATGTTTTTAAAAATTACGCGTTGATGTCACTTGTCCTGCATTTACTGTACGTTTATGCCAAAATGTTTAAAAAATAAATGTCCAGCCATGCGAAGCCAGGACGAGCCGCTAGTATTTAATAATTTTACTTGTTTCATTTGTATACCCAATTACGTAGCTAGTTTGTTAAAATTTGCTCATAACTCTTGATTTAAACTTGGTTGAGACGTTATTAACCACGCGTTTTGAAGTTAACTCACTTCACTAACGCGTGCATAGTTACATTTTAAGGCAGTCGTCAAAAAATAAATAAATGAAAAGAAAAATTTCTTTACTCTTGGTTTGAACTTAAATTCCAAGATTTCAACTTAATTCCTTGCGAATATTCAATATTGGAGTCATAGTTACTATTTTTATTTCCTTTTTTTTATTAAATTTGCAGAAACAATACTTACACAAAGTCAAATTATTTTTATCATAATTGTGAATGATTTATCGTCTTTCAAGAACTGTGTTTTAGTCTGTGGTTGTTTGTTATGCACAGGGCACTTCACTAAACGTCAATAAAGTACGACATTATTTTAGTACATTATTCCGAAAACAAAAAAACGGTAATTTATAAGCGTGATCTGCCAAAAAGAAAATAAAGGCTTGGACAACGTATAAAAGCCCTTACTGCAAGTGGGTACTATAACACTGGGCGAAATCGTTTATTCGCGAAGACTTCAACTTTGGCATTTTATTAAATGTCAAACTAGCTGGTGTCGCTAACTTCGTTTTGCGTGGTTTTATATTTTTTAAATCCCGTGGGAAATCTGCTTTCACGTGTGAAATAGTAGCCTGTCTGTCTTCAGTTGCACGAAGGACAACAATACTTTTAAACCGATCAATTTCTTTTATTTACTAGCTTTTGCCTGCGACTCCGTCTGCGTTGAGTTAGGATTTTAAAAATCCCCCGAGAGCCTTATGCTTTTCGAGATAAAAGGTAGCCTATGACACCTCCAAATCCTCAATTATAAGAAGAACATACATGCAAGAAGCCACGTAGATGCTCCGTTGCTGCGTGATTGAATGACAAACCAACAAACAAACACACTTTCGCATAATTCATAATGTTATTAAGGATTTTTGTTTTATTAATTATTTTATACTAAACTTTATATGAAGCAAGAAAAAAGAAAAACAGACAAGAAAAAGACACAACAACCAACAACAATTAGGAAGATCACAGGCCAAAAAAGAAGTTTGTCAGAATTAGAGATAGGTATATTTCGTGGCTGACGTGTGCTTCGGCCGTGGTGTAACGGTTAACACACTCGGGCGCGATTCCCAGAGAAATGTGGGTTCGAATCCCTTGGGCCTCGGAATTTTTGATATGTATTTATAAATCTATTAGGTTATTTCCTTTAAGTGTACGAGTAGGTTAACACTTCAATAAAAAATTAAAAGTAGGTATATAGTGTACGTCTCTTTACATTATTAAGAAGCTAATTAATAACGTTAAGAATCTACTGGTGGGAATAGAGTTTGTGCTAATAATTACTAAGAATAATTGAGTAATTTGTATCCCAAAACAAAGAAGGTAGCATATTAGAGTAATTGTGAGTCTATTGTCAACACTTCAGCTGGCTTTAATAGACAGTACGGTAGGTACTTTATTTTAATGTGAACCATTAATGGTAAATCACACTGGGGGAATAACTGGTAATGACGCCATTACGGTTTTGTGTAAAGACATTAAGTGCGGAGAAAGTTACCGAAGTGTTTACATTACTCGCCAATAAGGCTGGAATCTATAGATCGCAATCTCACTCTGCTTAGACTCTCTCTCTTGTTATCCTCGTTACTGAACTTAGCTCTATCTTTAATCTATGACTAGCTGTTGCCCGCGACTTCGTCCGCGATGATTCAGTTTTTAATAATCCCGTGGGAACGCTTTGATCTTCCGGATAAATAAATAGCCTTCGGTTCGGTTCTTGTTCGGTTCTCGTCGGGTGACCGCCCTCGACCACCGACTTACCGCATCGCATTGTTCGCCCGGCCTATTTTTCTTTTTGCTCGGCTTCTAAGAGTCGTACCGAGATATTGAACAGCCTATAACCTTCCTCAAGAATTGGGCTATCAGATACAAAAAGACTTTTTCAAATCCGATTGATAGTTCCAGAGATTAGCGCGTTCAAAAAAACTCTTCCACTTTATTATATTAAGTACAGATTAACATGACTGCGGTCGGCTACGAACTCGTACCTTAAGTCTAAACTACCCAACCTATTGTAATGAAAGGAAAGCTACTATAGGATAGGATACATTATATCCCGGACAAAAAAAGGTTTCCATGAGATTTTTAAAAATGCGTCAATTAACAGGGCCAAAGTCGCATTCAAGTATTTAATATCTATTCATATAGGATTTAATATCTATCTCTTATCTGTACATCTGTCACGTTATACCTAGACTAGTTCAAGTTCATGCAAAACAATTTAATGCATTGTGCACTTTATCTCATCAAATCATCGTGATTACAAGCGAGTGTAACTATACCGATTATGTTTACTGCGCCTATTGTATAACATCATTATATGCTTGTTATATGCACTTATCTAAAGATATATTGAATTTTCACAGCACGTACCTTCGTTAACTGACAATTTGAAAGCAAAGCGCAGGAAACTGTAGTAAAATGGAACTATTTGACGATTTCCCTGGCGCAGTGGTGAGCGCTGTGGTCTTATAACTGAGAGGTCTCGGGTTCGATTCTTAGCGAGGGCAATTTGGGAATTTATAATTTCTAAATTGTCTCTGGTCTGGTCTGGGCTGGTGGGAGGCTTTGGCCGTGGCTAGTTACCACCTTGCTGTACTGACTGCGATCTCACCTTGATGGTAAGTGACGATGCAGCCTAAGATGGTAGCGGACTAACTTGGAAGGGATATGGCAGTGTACATTCAACCCTAGTCGGTTTCTACTTGCCATCCTGCGGGAACGCTAAATCGCTTGGCGGCACGTCTTTGACGGTGTAGGGTGGTAACTAGCCACGGCCAAAGCCTCCTACCAGGGAAAATCTGCCTTCTAACTTCAAGCTTTCCGTTTATGAATGTAAGTTAAGCTCAACTTGTAGCTAATTTTCTTTAAAAAAAAATTATAAAGTTAATTTCTGAGATAGTACTGTCTACCTATTTATTGAACCATAAAAATAACGAACCATTCTTTCCATTTCGTCTTTTCATAAAAAGTAAAAAAAGTTACGCATTTAATTGAAGACCTTCTTTTTGAAGTCGTTGAACTGCCTAAGGCTCAAGGCATATTGCGGCAGAGTCGAAGCAAAACAACGCGTATTGTTCAAAATGTTACAAAGTAAATTGGACTTTATGTCCAACTAGAATCTAGATGATGCCCGCGACTTCGTTCGCATGGATTAAGGTTTTTTGATCCCGCGGGAACTCTTTAATTTTCCGGGATAATTAGTAGCCTATGTGTTATTCCAGACTATAATCTATCTACTAAGGCGCGTCGCTATGACTCTGCCGCAATATGCTTTGAGCTTTTAACTAAAAACCTGATAGAAAAAAATAATACCTCAGTTGTCATACAATTCAAATTAAAATCAAATAATGAAAAAAGATAAAAGATGGACTTTTGACTTTTCTACGAACCGTAATTAGCTGGATAGATTTAAAACAGAAGTCAAAAGACGGACTTTTAAATTTTCTACTGTAATTAGCTGGATAGATTCATGAAATAATCTTTTTTTCCCGTTTCTCCACTTCGATGAAATAAAGCACAGGTATCTTGATTGAAGCTTGGAGTAGAGTAGTCTGCTCCAAGCTTCAATCAAGATACCTGTAAAAATTTCATGAAAATTTGTCTAGTCGTTGGAGATTAGCGTCTTCTCTCAGAATGAATATTAAGCACAGGATCACCAAGTCGCACATAAATTTATCATAGGCATGTGCCGCGTGGCACATAATAAAAAAATAGGCAGTTAAAGCGTTATCTTGTGTTAGGAATGGATACGACAATAATGCCGTACTTGAACCGTCGACCTATCAGTTTTCAGTCCGCACCTTTTAACCGTTGGGCTATTGAGGCTTAAAACATGGTGTAACTACACAGGCAACTCTATTCTTTCCAGTCACTTAAAAAGCGTCATTCTGTACTACAAAAAAAAGACACGTTGATGAAATTATCGAAGAAAAAAGGTTTCGAATCTGATTGATGCGAAGACGTAAGCAAAATGTAAAAAAAAAGTATTCAGGTTTTTGCGAACGAAGTTTATAGCTACGCGGTATCAACAATACAAAGTTGGCTCGCAAAAACCTTTTTCGACGCTTTTAAATTGAATGTATCCCGAGGCCCGAGCACTTAAAATACCTCTTCAAATAATTAATTATACATACAGTGCAATATTTATTAGGGTTGGTACACAAATGCGACAATTTCGCGCTCGGCCAGCAGGGCTAACATGCGCGCTACGAGAAAATTTTATCTATGTAGAGAATATTCTCGTGGTGCGCATAGCGATGTCACAAGAAAATGGGTACACATAGTTTTCTCGTTGCGCGCATATTAGCTGTCCGTCCGTCTGTCCGCCCATCTTTCCGTCCGTTTTTCGTCAGCGGACTGTATCTCATTAACCCTAATAGGTAGATATTTAAAAATTTCACAGAATGGGTGTTTCTTTTGCATGTGTCATGTCGTCGTCGGGATCGCAACTTTGGCCGCTGAACCTTAACCCTCAAACGCTCTAGTGGACGTTCATAGTTAAGTATTGTTCTTACAATTCACGAGCGCACGTGGCTCATGAAATGAAAAGAATTAACATTCTCCATTGAGATGTTACCTAAGTTAAAAATAATTTAATTCTATCCGATTTAATAAAAAATCCCTTTCTTAGTTAACTTAAATAATCTACTAGTAGAGGGCTAACATGCGCGCCACGACAAAATTTTGTCTACCCATTTACTCATGAACTAAAACCTAACTTTCAGACGAACTCTTTCAAAATGCCCATATGCTATTGAGACTTTACGTCACAAGGGTTTTCGCTGGGTATTTCACATAATTAGGTGGCACAAATTGTCAAATTGTTCCCACACTTGTATTGTACATACCTACCTATTCACTTACCGTTGCCCGCTGACCTGAGTTTACGGCGTGAATACAAATCGGTTTCTTTTAAACGCGCTTCGAAAAAGTATCGTTATATTTTATGCGTCTTTTGCTTTTCTAAAGTCTTCACAGTGGCTTATTCCATTGTAAGAAAATTCTAAACTAAATTGACAGGTCTTATTAGGGTGGCCATTACCTAGTTTTGAACTGTATTTCGGATTTGTGTGCCTTCTATTAAATGTATTCTTTATTTTGTACCATCGAAACAAGTAAACTGTACTTTTTTTTATTCTCATTTTTTAATAAGGGACTTTTGAAAGTGACCTTCATGTCAGCCCCATCTAAACTGTACTTAATAAAAAGATTCCCCACTTTCAAATTAATAAATGCGCTTGTTTTTTCCCTTTCAGTTTTTACCTAAAATTCAATTTTTACGTGGTCGGGTTTTTGATTTTTTTAATTAATATTTGTATTTTCATTCTCTTTACTATAGGTACCTAATTAGTTTAATAGGAACCTAATTTGTGTATCTTTGAAAGGATCTGGAAATCGTTTACTAATTTTCACAACTTCCACTCATCGCATCGTTGCAATACGCGAAGCCCATTAGCATACTTGATCCAAACTGGTTTCATTACAAAATTTACACAAGCCAAAACAAGAAAATTAAGTAATATGTACATATATCGACATACATTTATCGACAAGGATTTATATTCCTACTCAGTTTAAATTCACGATAAGATATCAAGCTCAAAATATTAGGATATTTTATTTATATTTTCCTACTTTTCCTACATGTGATAGGGCATTCCTACAGTGTATTACTTTTAATTTATTAATTAATTATAATTAATTAAGGTTGGTACTTGGTACTCATGTCGTGAAGTCGTTCAATATTAATTTTTAAAATTATTTCCGGAACTGTTTGTTTTCTAGTAATAAAAATGTCACTCCCTATGTCACTCCCTATGTCACTGTGGATTTAGTTTTTTTAAAAATCCCGCGGGATCTCTAGGATTTTAAGAAGCATCGATATTCCTTAGTGCATTTTTGGATTACTTGCTTTACGTGGTGATGTTATAGTCGCCAAAGAAGCTGTAGAGCTTTCGATATATTATCCGAATAGAAACCAAGTCAAGGCCAAAGAACATCTCAAATCCAAGGCTGGAGTCTCTCTCAAGCTAAGGATCGTATTTATAATGATGTTAAAGGTCTTGAACACTCATAAAGTTATATATATATATCATAAGATTTTCCTTGTTGTTATAAACCAGTACAGATAAGTATCGTTGACAAGTTTTAGGACTGTTAAAGTGTAGGAGCATGTGTGGTTTTCCTGTTTTTTGAATTTTGCCTTGTTGCTAAATTTTAAATATATAGTTTTAAATATCCATTATTTTAATGGATAAAGCGGCTTCCTCCAACGCGGTGGTCAGAGTCAACCCCTTATGGTTTTCGTTTATAATTAAATCAAAACCAGAAGGGAGTCCTTATAATATACCTATAGGACATATCCAGGGTTTGGGTAGATGGCATCATAATTAATTGCCAAAATTTAAAAGCTGCAAGTTTTTCTTGATAGAGAAATCTTAGATTAATTATTGTGATATGGTTGTTTGTAAGTAATATGATATGGATATTAAGGATTGTCGTTTATTAGAACATCAACCTAACATAGTAGAAAACAATAATTTCTGCCCGCAACCTATTTATCGGGATAAAGTGATTCGTGCAGAGTCGTCTTTAGACCTTTGTTATTGTAAAGCGTGTGCAATTTTAGCGTTAGGCTGAGGCTACACTACTTCACTTTTGAATGTGGTATGGGCTCATTCCCAGTAGTACAACTGATTAGTTCGGAGTCCAGTAATACCAGTGGCTGGAAAAGAATACCTATATTAATTTAAACAATCCTATTTTAATACGGTGTTGAAACCCTGGAGACATGGGGCGAGGATGCTAGACCCTTTTTTAACGATCTGTCATCCCATTATAGAGTCCACTGGTGAGCGGAGAGTTGGTACATAATATTAGTTTTACCATTCAGGGGGTTAACGGCATCTTTCTGGTATAGGTCAACAAAACAACATAAGTTTGAAATTTATTTTTACGGAGTTTTGGGTTAAACTGGTTAAATTTGAAAAATACGATGAAATTACCAAAGTATTAAGTTTAATATTTATTTATCTTGTCATATAAATTCAAATAAAGTTCCTACCAATGATATATTTTTCATTAGGTGACTTAAAATTTATACAAATCGCAAAAAAATTGCTCGATTTTCTTATTCTGCATCGCTCGTCCAAAGCTTGGGCGATGTACTTAGTTGTACATAACAATACGAACGTCCTATAGGTAAATCCGGAATATATGCCCAACCTTTTTATTTTACGGCAAGGAGAGAACTTACGCGTTTCTGCTAAGCTAAGTGTTTACTAAAAAAAGGCTTTTACGTTGTCTTTATCTTTAAAACCAAAAAAGGGGAGGAACCATTTTCAGTGCGAGTTATTTATTAAGCTTGTGAAAATAGTTTAGCCTCAGCACTAGTATCGATAAAATATTCCTTGTTTTTTACCTGTGTCCGTAAAAATGTGGGCGTTAAATATGTTCCATTAATTTTATAGAAGTCGCTCTGCAAAAAAAGAAATCCAATTTGAGTGTGTTTTATCTGTTTTCGAATTGTTCTAAGACGACACGACACGTAAACATGCACATGTTTATATGTTTGTTACTTCGATTGAATGTAAATGCGGACGTAAGAATACATAACTACCATTTACTTAGCTAATTTTGTAGCATTTTAAATTCTTTCTATTTTTGTAAAATTTCATTTAGTAGGTATTTTATGTCCGAATTTAGTTTTGTGTGTGACTGAAACGGTCCAATACTGAAACGTACCTATAAACGTAGGGTAAAATATTTTTTTTTGTATAGATAGAATGACAATTGAAGCTCTAAAAATTAAGAAATGTTTCTGTATTCGATCGTACTCGTAAGTAAATTAAACTTTTGAGGTTAATTACAAGTAAATTGTTATACTCAGGTTTATTACTTTTACTTAGAATTGAAACCAAAATAAAAAGCGCACTCACTGAAGCGTGGTTCATGTTTTGTTTTCATAAAATTTCAACCATATAATATATAAATGTATAACACTGCAGGTCGATTCTGTAAAAACTCAATTGAGGTAATTGGCTGAATTTATCGCGTTCTTTCTGCAACAATGCTTGGTAATTGGCTGAATTTATTTATTTCTTTCTGCAGCAATACATTCTAGCAAATAGCGAGTGAGTATCAGCTAATCTCAATCAAATTGCAATTCCCACACTATATATCAGTCATTTTTAGAGAATCGTACAGCTGTATAAGTTGTTAAGAGCTATCGTTTTAAGTCACTGCGCCTCGACGTCACTCGTACTTATACGCCGCTGTAAGATTACGAGTACTTCTTTCTGCGGTACGAATATTATAAGTACTAATTAAAACATCGTAGTACTATACTTAATTAACAATGCATTTGCTTACCTCTTGATAGAAGACGCGTTTGGAGTTGTAAGTCAGATTGTACTGCTGATCAGCAACCATCAGCAGAATCGTGAAGGGCAGCAAGAAGGTGGCAGCGGCGAGGAAGGCCACACATCTCCCCAACCGAATCACGCTCATATTCCTTCTCCCCATTTTTTTTTTAATTTTCAAATTACGATCACCATCACTGTCTGCACTACGCCTTAGAGAGAATCCTTACATTGCACTGTGAACACTGTTTTCTTAACACTGTGTTTGCACATTTGTTTCTATTAAACTTTTTGGTTTTCCCTATGATATTAAAATTAGTTTCGGTTATTATTATTAACTAGCTTTTGCCCCCGCGACTTCGTCCGCGTGGAATTAGATTTTGGGGTGGAATTTTCAAAAACTGTGACACACGTACTTTTTTATTTTTAACTGAAAGCTCAAATACCAACTTTGATGGAAACAGCTTGAAAAATGACGGAGTTTCATGTAAACTTCCATCCCCTATTTAAACCCCTTAGGGGTGGAATTTCCAATAATCCTTTCTTAGTGTGCGCCTACGTCATAAAAGGAACCAACTGTAAAAATTTCAAGTTTCTAACTTATGTAGTTTAGGCTGTGCGTTGATATCTCAGTCAGTCAGTCAGTCAGGACTTTGAATTTTATATATATAGATAGGCTAATTTTATTGATGCATGAGAACGATCATTAATTAATTAATTTAATTAACTACGCGTGCGGGTGCAACTCGCACTTGGCCGGTTTTTCTAACCTAGATCGGATAGGTCCACCCGTATGTACACAAAGAAAGTGCCACCTGACCTCAAGCTCATTAGCTAAATGTCTCTGCGGGTTCTGTTTACACGAGAATCATTAGCGTTAGACTAAGTACCTACCAATTAACGTCATTAAGTAATTATTATTTACTACTTCCTCGTTGGTCCAGTGGTTTAACGAGTTCAACGCTGCGGATGATGAGGTCCCGGGTTCGATGCTAATCACCAAAACTTTACCTATTTGGTTTTTCTGATTTAGATGTGTTGCATATTATAGAGCCAAATTCACACTTAATATTATAAAGGCGAAAGTTTGTATGTGTGTGTGCGTGTGTGTATGTTTGTCACTCCTTCACGCCACAACGAATAAACCGATTTGGCTGTTTGGAATGGAGATAGCTCATTACCGGCATTAACATAATTAGGCTACTTTATGCCGGAAAATTACACAGTTTCCATGGGAATCAAAAAACCTTAATAATATACGTGGACGAAACCGTGGGCATCATCTTAGTTTTTATATAAAACTAGCTTTACCCCGCAGCTTCGCTCATGTTAAGTTCGTTTATTCCAACCCCTATTTTATCCCTTTAGGGGTTGAATTTTCAAAAATCCTTTCTTAGCGGACACCTACGTTATAATAGCTATCTACATGCAAAATTTCAGCCTGATCTGTCCAATGGTTTCAGCTGTGCGTTGATAGATGAGTCAGTCAGTCAGTCAGTCAGTCAGTCAGTCAGTCAGTCACCTTTGCCTTTTATATATTTAGATTCCTATAAGTACATATTACTAGAGGTGGCATAGCCATTTAAAAAGAAGAAAGAAAAGATAAAAAGAAAAAGCATTTATTTTAAAAAAAAAGTATACTCGGCATTTTATTAAATAAATAATTCAAGTAATGAAGGAATTCAGTCGATAGGCACTTTCAAGGCGCAAAAACGAAGTTCGTTTGTAAGAACGAGTGGTCAAATTGCTTTAATATCGAAAAGCAATTTTCTCGAGACCTGAGGAGGCAATCTTTGAAAAATTAAATTTGATTCTGCGAGGAAATTCTATTTCAGGCTAACGACGACAGCCGCACTTACTTTGTAGTTTGTAGATAGTATCTTTGTACAAGAAACTTATTTTTTTAGTCACTTGATTAAACTAGTGGTTCGCCCCGAACTGAGACCTCGCGATATCCCATAATTCCCAAAAGTTTTAATTATATATTGTAATAATTAACTTTTAACATTAGACGCAATAAAAAAATAATAGTTGACACAAAACTGTTTTACTGACACAGCGCCATCTATTAGCATTATTGTGAAGCTATTAACATTTAAAATTAAATAATTTCGTTTCTTTATAACATTTATCTAATTTAAGTATTTGTTGTTCAAGTACAGGATATAACTGAATTTTCAACCAAGTTTCACGTTCTAATATTCAGTAATTCTTGACATATGGCTCAAATTAAAATCTCCACTTTGAAAGCCCCCCATTTCGTCAATTTTAAGGGAAAAATTTAAAAAAAAATATTTTTGTACTCTGATCAAAGTCGTCTTTAAAAAGATATATTGCAAGTCTATGTAACGCAACAATCAAAATTTTACTTCAAACACGCTTCTATGAGAGCCCCCCTGAAATAAAGCTTTTTATATTTTTTTATACAATGTTCGGCTGAAGGCCATCAGTTTACATATTATATTTAAATTTGAAGTAATTACGTTCAGTAATTCAAAAGTTATAGGGCTCTGACAGACATTTGGACATACACACTTCTCTGTCCAGTACAGACAAGCGCCCTAGTTGACTCAGAGAACTCGCTTCGCTCGTTCAATTAAATAAACTTTGATATTCAGATAGGTCCTACCTACATTTTTTTTATCCGAAATAGGCTTGCGCTTGACGACAATCAGTAGGTACTGGATAGCACTGATGAGGTCTAGGTTGGAGCGCGCTTGTCTAGAAGATGCCTATTCACTCTTGCCTTGAAGGTGCTCAAATTATAGGTGGCAGGAAACACGGATGCTGGAAGAGTGTTCCACACCTTAGCGGTTCTTATCAGAAACGTTGAATTAAAGCGTTTCGTTCGAGTAGGTTGGATTAATATGTTGCTGTATGGAAGGGGTATGATTCGGGAGAAAACGTAAAAAAGTCGGCTTTGCGCCGGAGAGTGAGGGAATAGAGAGTGCCCCGCTGTGCACCGAACTCTATATTATTTATGTTTTACACTGGACTTGCTCCTTTGATTTCTTTTTTGGACATACTTGATCATTTGACATTTGGATTTGATTGACGCCATCTTGGCGCTGTAAGTATAGATATGAGTGTCTTTGGAACTAACGCTATTGCAAATGGTGCACCAACCTCTATTATTAATCTATGATTTCATAACCAACCTCTTTATTTAATCTATGATATCATAATTGAAATCATAGATTAATTATAGTGCAAAGTGCTCCTGTGCTTGCAAACAGCTGCACTATAATCTCGCTCCAGTGAAAGCCGAGGTAGCCGAAATTCGTTCGGGAGAATGTTGGGAATACCCAAAACCCGTACGTTGTTATGCAATAATAAATAGATACAAACATTGTAATGTACCTAAATGAAAAGAGTGCCACCTAAATTATTTTGGAAGAAATCCAAGCGTTCCGAATGCTTAGGGCTGATAAACTCATTCGTCTTTCGCCAACTGTATTGTTATTGATTACCTACCTAGCTACGTTACTGGCAATTATAGTTTTTTTATTTGTTAGATGTATGTGTTTTTTAGATATATGCTTATTCATATTCTTTATTGATTGCATTCCAATCTATGTATTTATAATGTTTCTCATATTTATCTTTTGATTGTTATATTTTGAATCGTAATAGAATGAATGGATCACTCCATGGCATCTTTACATGCACGTGGAGATCATAATGTTCTTAAGTGTGCTTCACGCACACTTAAGAACATTATGGAGATCTCCACAATGCCAATTTTCATTGGTTCAGCGTGGTAGTCTTCAGTCTATAATCCATCCTGGTAGAGTCCTGACGTGTTGTAAGAGCTACAGGTTGGCCTACGTGAAGTAAATAATTATTTTTAATTTGAATTTTCTGCGCTCACTACTGCAGTAATGAGTCGATGATGATTATAATGATGCTATCCACATGCTATCGAATAAACCAATACCACTAATAGTGACCAATACATATGCTTGCCATTTCATTTTAAAAGCTGATAAAATGCGACTGTTAAAAACCTTTTCGATCACAAGTGTAAATTAAAAAACAGTCCCGACATGTTACAACATCCTAATCGTTAGTCAGTAATCGTTAAAATAAAAATATGTAATCCGCCATTTTGTGGCGGCGGCCATCTTGGACCGATTTTCATCAAACATAGCTAAGAATACTCCCGGTTAATTCACCTTTCAAACGGGAGCTACAATACCACAGACAGACAAACACACACACACAGGCGCGCGCACACCCAAACACACACACACACACACACACACTCACACACACAGGCACGTCAAACTTATAACACCTTTTAACAACGACGTTCTATATTATTTTACAATAAGAAGTCCAGTGGATAGGTGATATGAGGTGATAGATCGAAGTTCGTGAAAAATTTGAGGATTAGTTTTTCAATGGACAAGCTATTAAAATGATACTTTTGTAAATGAAGAGTGACACTAAAGTATACATTTTTACATTCTTTTGGATGAGTTCCAAGATTTCTGAATGTTAGCGAGACTGACAAAGCCCGCATAATATCGATTTTGGTTAAGTACTAGATTACAATGTCGTCACATTTTGGGCAAACTTACGAATCTTCAAATAATGTCCGCATTTTACAGGGGGGTTTTGGAAGCAAAGGCATTTTTTTTTTATAATAGAAACATCCGTATTTTGGTTCCGAAGATCCTATAGATTTGCAAAATGTAACCGTTAAAAAAAACAATTTTTTGCAAATTTTTCTAAACGCTCCATTGTATAATGCGGTTCAAATAACAATAGGAATGAGAAGCCGCCATTTTCTGTTTCTATCTCACTCAGTGTTAACCGCATATGAGCAGGACATAAGTATAAAATGGCTGTTTGACAGTCCTACTCTCATTTGAATCGCATTATAAAATTTATCTTTTGCAGATTTTGTAAGCTTGTCGTACGTGATTTTTTTTTTTGGGTGTCTACCTAATAGCTAATTAAATCTGTACTTAACAATGTTAAGATGTATAATGAAAATTTCTAAAATCTTTCAATCACGGAATTAAACCCGGATCAATTGTCTTGCTAAACTACAATTCCCCATCGCTGTTTTATAGGTCGGACCATAGATAACGGAGACATGCCAACGATAGTCGTGAGTCTATGGTCTTGTACAAAAGTTCGCTAAGTCACGAAGCGGTTTGATTTTTATCGCATAACAAGCTCATTCACTTCTTATTCAAGACTAGAAAGATTCTTGCAAATTCTGCAAGAATTCTGTGCAGATTTAGGTTTTTTAAAGCTCGTGTGAACTCTTTGGTTTCCCGGGATAAAAAGTAACTTTTACGGGTATAAGTTAACTTTGTCCAGAATGCAAGCCATTTCATTGCCTATCGCCAAGATCGGTTCAGCGGTTAAACCATGTTCTCAGTAATATCAAAAGCATTGTATAAATCATATTGTAGGAATTTAACTTTCCTGACTCTAAACTACGATCGTAGAATCAAATAATACTAAATCTTCCGTTACAATGTCAGAATTTATTCAGATAATTCAGTAAATTGTCGTCGTTGTTATAAAAAGTTTAAAATAAGAAAAGAAACGACGAAATCGACGCGACTTTCATCTGACTTCAACATACGTACCTAAATCCAAAATATATATATATAAATAAGTAGCGTACTTATAGCGTCTGAAATCAGTATTTTGACCCAAAAAAAAAGTAGGTATTCCGTAATTTCAAAGAGTTGTATCTACGCGGTTTATAAAAAACCAAAATCCACTCGGACATATATTACACCATCATAGACCATCATCTATTAGGTAATAGGTAGGTATTATAAAACCTGCATTAGGTAGCTTAATTCCGAATTCTAACTGGTTTCGAAATAAAGAGGCAACTCGGTTATTTATGCTAATGTATTTTAGCCCGGTTTCAAATAATAATTTAAACGAGTATGTATAGAATATTCAAACATAGGCTGGCATATTAATATAGTGACCCTAAATTCTTATGACTACAAAAAGTATAAAATTCATACTAAACACTGTACAGCTACCAAAGTCGTAGCAAGTAGTGACTCATTGTATTAATCGGCCTACTTCTCAAAGCTTTGAGAAATAGTTGTACAATGAACTCTTTTGAAACGAGAGATGCCACATTGCTTGCTTGCTTGGAGAAATAAAAAAAAACATGTGGCACTCGGGGACTGCCGCGGTAATGCTATTGCATAGCATTTTTTATCAACGCCATCTAGCGGCTCCTCTACGAGGAGTCCCGTGTCAGGTTATTTTCGTTACGGAATTTCTGGTTTCGGTCTCCACGCTGGCCCGCGATAGAAGCTATGCAATAGCTTAAAAATCTCAGCTTTTGCACAGAAACACAACTTAAGCACACCCTAATCTTACCTCTCGTATAGCTAAGTTCTACTTATGTACCTATGCTTTAATGCTTTTCAGCGTTTTTTTTAACAGACTAGCTGATTCCCGTGACTTCATCCGCGTGGAATTAGCTTTTAAAATTCCGCGGGAACTCTTTGATTTTCCGGGATAAAAGCCTATCTCACTCTCCAGGTCCCCAGCTATACCCATGCAAAAAAAATCACGTCGATCCGTAACTCTGTTGCAGCGTGATTGAAGGACAAACCAACAAACACACTTTCGCATTTATTCGCATTTCGCAGTAAGATTAGTAAGGATGATATATTATTCTCATTTTCTTCTTCGCGTTCTTTCTTCTTTCTTACTACTTGCGTTCTTTAATATCCGTAACATCTGATAGTAAAGGCAATTAGTGGTCTATGAGGTAAAAAAGTCAAGAATGAACGGTAATGGCAAAGTCTATGATATTCTACGAGGGAGTTATATGTATACTCGCAAAACAAGCGAAAAAATTGTTCCGAACGACGAAGAGTATAATAGAGTAGGTACTTCATTGTTAAATGACATGACAAATGACGACAAATATCTGCCATTACGCGCTTCATTTACCACACGCTTGTAACATATCCACCTCTTTATATACATATACTATATTATATATACTTTAGTTACGCATCAAGTTATCGACTCAAGTCATCATTGCTTAACCATAACAACCGACTGACCTATGCGCTGTTGCAATGAAGCTACACCCCCTTACTGAAACCTTATAAAATCTAAAGCGTGTTAATATTTTTAACCTTGACATACTTTAAGCAAGATCAAAAACCAGTAGTCAGATGGATATTATGTTTCACGCAACGATACACCTTCCAATAGGAAAAACAAACAACATAGTCAAAGAGACAACGATAAATATTTGACGCCGAATAAGCGAACTTTTTACGTTACGATAAATATTATAAAGAAACGAAATTATTTAATTTTTAATGCTAATAGATGCTAATAGATGGCGCTGTATTTAGTATCGGTAAAATTATGGTAAAACAGTTTTTACTATTATTATTTTTTATTGCATCTAATGTTAAAAGTTAATTATGACAATATATAATTAAAACTATCTTTTGGGAATTTTGGATACCGCGAGGTCTCAGTTCGGGGCGAACCACTAGTAAATACTAGTAGTTAAGCTCCTTTCAGTGGAAACTTGCAATTTGCACACCGCAAAAGGAATGCGCCCTTGAGCTTCCGTTTTTCCAACTAATTATAATGTGGGTGTCTTTAAATCAAGAGTGAATAGTCATCTTCTAGGCAAGCGCGCACCAGCATAGACTGCATCTTCACTTACCATGTCATAAGTTAAAAATTGCTCTGCGAGAAATAAAATCAAGAGTTTACTTTTAAATTGTTGAGTGAAGTGGACAAGGAGAGTCAAATAAGCTACTAACCACCTAACTCCACGCTAACAAAATAGCTGGCAAAAGCTAGTTCTAAAAAAAATATTCGATCGGCTCTTAGCCTATTGTGTTTGCATTAAGTAATATGCACGTGTCATCACTTAACACGAAATCATGTTACGAGTAGTAACATGTGTAAAACATGACAATATTTATTATTATTACAAATATAGAAAATGATTTTATTTAAAGACCAGCCGCCCTAGCCATTTATTACAAAGGTATTCTCTTTCCACGATCGCTAACGGTGTAGAGCAGCGGTTCCCAAAGTTATCACGCTTCCCTTCTGAAAGGATAGGACGTGTGATTAAAAAAAACTAGTACAACCGATTTTAATTTGGAGCGTATCCGTATAGGTGAACGTATAAAAATGTATGCACGAAATTAAGCTCAATTCAATGCTATTATTGTTCATTTTACTGTTACGCTAACATCGTCGAATACGAATACGATAAATCGAATTAAATCTTATACTAACCCTACAGTTATCCATCGACCCAGTCGGAAATTAGATAGATAGATAAAAACTTTATTGCACACAAGAAAGAAACGAAATTATTGTGTCATGCAATTGCCGGCGTCTACCATAAACAAGAAGTACCAAAATTGCTGAAATATATGTACCTACCTACAAATTAATACCAATTATGTTAATTTCTGATAAGTAGCGGACAAATTATATTAGAGGCCTCCCGGTTTTGTAATTTGTGGTCCATTCAGTTGATTGAATGATACACTGGACCAAGTTTCAAGGTGAACGGTTTTTTGTTTAGTTTCTTCGTGTGGTGCATTTGTTTAGTGTAATTCATTGGCTATGAATGGTATGATTATGAACATACTTGTAGAAACTATTTATAGTTCAAAATAGAAACTAGTAATCAAATTAGAAACTGTTGAAAAACATTAAAAACCCATGGACAATATTTGAATAGAGAGTTATGGATTTCGTTCTTGTTGTCTAATTTATTGTTTTCTTATGTAACGTTAAACGTATTTTTAGCCATTTAGTCTGCTGTTGCAAAGTATAAAATTTTACATAATTTTTATATGTTTTAATTCACAGACCACATCCGTAGAATCTAGATCGTAAACTAACTGTTATTGCAGTCGAATTCATAATTTATTGCCTTGAGGTGATTTTATCACCCCTGATGTAACGCAGATGAATCGGAAATCATGGTGGAATCTTCCTATAATGATAGTTATGTGCCTAACAACATATTTACTTAATTTAACATATATGATTTAAATACTGTTGCCATAAAATAATAAGTTGGAAAATCATTAACAGTTTATAAAATTACTTATTACTGGTCCGGTAAAAACTGGGACTATTTAACTATTTTTAAATTAAAATAGAAAGGGCTCCCCAAGTTTTTTGTATCGCACGTCCTATCCTTTCAGAAGGGAAGCGTGATAAAAATTTTGGGAACCCCTGCTTTAGCGTTAGCGATCGTAGAAAGAGACAACGCGTTTGTAATATGGCTAGGGTAACTGAAACTTAAAATAAGAAAGAAATGGAAATACATTTGTCCAATTTAAATTCTACGACTGTTTTACGACATTTAAGTATGTAATTATACCTACCTATGTTATTGTAGGACTTGAGATCTAAAAGTTATGAGTATTTAAAAGTTTTGTGTTTCATCGCTCATTCTTTACTCATGTGGTTCGTTATCTACTCTATTCTCTATCCTATACGTTAAATCATCCCTTAAAATGTTCTTTATTAAAAGCCGCATTTTAATGTGGATAATTCTTAATTTTAATCCACAGCCCTAAATAAAATTACAAACATCATAGCTATCTATCTTAGATCATTTCAATCAAATAGATATAGTTTATAGGTAGATCTACAGTGATACGGCTTATAGAAAGGGAATCTTGCTTCGCTTGGCATTGAATATCGCTGCTAAACTAAATGCGAGCTTGGGTGTTGTGACATTAGAAGCCACCGGCTGACCTCGGAGAGAAATACCTAGTGAATCATTCCGCATTCGGTTATGTATGTATTTGTATACCTAACAAAATATTGGTAATATTCCTATCAACTAAAATACACTTGTCGATCTTATGATCACGAGTATTCGGTATGTTACCTAATTGTTATTAAATATCACGAGTACGTACCACGGTAATTATTTTAGTTGGGATTGTCGATATTTCGATCCAATTGCATGGACCGTGGTAACGACGTGAAAAGATCAAGAAGGCGGGTAGATAGATTCTACCCATGACAGCTTTAACTTGACGTCTCGCAACACCGCAGTCTCGTCGTGACCACGGTCCATGCAATTGGATCGAAATATCGACAATCCCAACTAAAATAATTACCGTGGTACGTACTCGTGATATTTAATAACAATTATGTCGGTATGTTACCTTTTTTTAAGCTATTGTATAGCTTCTATCGCGGGCCAGCGTGGAGACCGAATCCAGAAATTCCGTAACGAAAATAACCTGACACGGGACTCCTCTACGGTGAGCCGCTAGATGGCGTTGATAAAAAATGCTATGCAATAGCTTTACCGCGGCAGTCCCCGAGTGCCACACGTCTTTTTTTTAGTCCCTGACTGCGATCTCACCTAATGGTAAGTGACGATACTATCTAAGATCCTAGCGGGATAACTTGGAAGGGGTATGGCAGTGTACATTCCACCCATATCACTAATCGATTTCTACACGCCATCGTGCTGGAACGCTAAATCGCTTGACGAAACGTCTTTGATGAGGGTGGTAACTAGCCACGGCCAAAGCCTCCAACCAGACCAGACCAGAGACAATTCGGAAATTATATGTTCCCAAATTACCCCTGCCGGGAATTGAACCCGAGACCTCCGAGTTATAATACCACAGCACTCACCACGGCGCCAGTGAGTTCGTCGAAAACCGTTGTTCCGTTGCTGCGTGATTGAAGGATAAACCAGCAAACAAAAACTAGTCCTAGTGATTTCATGTTTACGTTGATAAGGATTAGAAAAAAAAGTTTTAAACGCGCGCATATGTTTTGTGTCGTAATTTCATTATCAATCATCTGTATCAAATTGCGATCCTGGGATCTTGTTGCAACCAATTAATGTACCTATTTAAGTGCATTGACCTAAACCAAACTCTCACTTGCAAAAAAATTTGAACCATTTGCAACTCTACAGTACTTCTACAGTTTAGGAGTAGAGAGTAAATAGTAATCTCTACAGTATTTCTACAGTACCTCTACAGTTTCGAAGTAGAAACTAGTGACTACTCCCTACTCCGAAATTGTACAGATACTGTAGAGTTGCTGTAGAGACTACTCCCTACTCTAAAACTGTAGAGGTACTGTAGAGTTGCTGTAGAGGTACTAACTGGAGATACTACTCTCTACTCCGAAATTGTAGAGGTACTGTATGTAGAGTTGCTAATAGTTTAAAAGTTTTTACAAGTGAGAGTTTGCAAATCTCTTCTCCTCAACCTATAACGTCGTTAACTAACATTTGCCAAATACGATTTTTGAATGTTGTCTTTACTTAAAAAAAATTCTCTATCGATCAATCTAATCGGTATTCTCAGGTTTTTGTTACAGGAATAAGAAAAACGTCGTTTATTAGTTATCAAATGGCGTCATTTCTTTACAAATTCCCGCTTTTTGAATTCCTGCGTTTTGGTAGTTAACGAAATATTCATTTAAGCTTCATTAGCCCAACGATTAAAGGTGTAGACTGAAAGCTGAAACATCGACAGTTCGACCCCCTTCGTTGCACTATAATTATATCATACTCTCTCCTAACACAAGCTTTACCCTTATTTGGAGGAGAGACGTGAATATTGTCAAGTTCAGCCTAGCTAATATTCTTTAAAAAAAATAACTTTAGGACGGCAGAAATATGAACCGATAACCGTTGTGTCCGGTTCTGTGGTGAAACCGTATCAGGAAAGACGTCAAACGAGTTGCTGGGAGCCGCTGGAACCAAGCACAGTCACAAAAAATCCCTAAGAAGGCACGTTTATGTTTATAAAATCTGTAATGACGTAATCCGAAGTTTTTACCAACTACTTATATTTTGTATTTTACATAATCGGTTGCGCAACCAAAACTTTCTGTTTCTCTAACATGAAAGAGATGAAATCATACAAATTGAAATTCTTTTGGTTAGAAAACCGCTGTTTAGTAAGAACTGAAGGATTAGATTACTAACTCTAAGTGTATAAATCAAATTACGCTTAAAATGGCAATCTAAAGATCGTAAGTTTAATTTTTTTAAATTGAAAATTGAGGAAATATCTATTTTATTGTTCTGGTTCGCCATATTTAAATTACTAGTTGATACTCGCGACATCTTCCGCGTGGATTTAGTTTTTAAAAATCCCGCGGACACTGTGTTTTCCGGGATAAAAAGCACAAGGAAAAAATCACGTCGATCCAAAGCTCTACTGTGGCGTAATTAAACAAACCAACAAACGCTTTTGCATTTATAATGTTATTATGGATTTCTAGGATCAAAATACACAATTTTCATAAAATCATATAAAAATAGGAAATTTTTAGTGATTCTGAAGATGTAGTGTTACTTTTATGTTACATACGCTCAGTAAAGTTTTTGAGAATTTTGGCCGCCCGATAGAGACGATAGAATAAAGACAAGTAGTAAATTACTCACGTCCCGTCCCGTGCTAAAACGGTTCTAACCAGTGTTGCCAATATACATTTAGCGACTTTGTCACTAGAAATGCCGACCTTTGCGTATGTTTTATCGACAAAAAAATGTTTTTCGCCAAAAATTATCAAAAACAATTAGCATCAATTTTTAAAGTCTTTAAAATGTACCGGTCAAAAATCACGCAAATCAAAATCATTTATATGAAGTAGGCCAAATCAGGGCCAAATGTTACATAATAGCATAACACGTCGAGAATCTACCACTCAGTCCAGAAATCCCGGAAAAATCGATGGACATACATAGAAAAAAAAGATACCTACCAGCCGAATTGATAACCTCCTCCTTTTTGGAAGTAGGTTAAAAATCGGTTTTTAATAAAAATATATCTCATCCCGGAATATCATAAATATTTTATCCCGGAAAATAAAAGAGTTCCCGCGGGAACAGAAAATCTCAATCTACGCGAACGAAGTCGTGGGCATCAGTTAGTAAGTTATACGCTGTTTTACTGCGACTGTATCCGTCTCTTTCTAAAACGTATGGAGCTATTGAATCGTGACGTCATGTTGCAATAGCGCTCTCTTTTTTACCGACTTCTCTAACAGTAAACTTAAAAGCTCTATGTTTTCGAGACTAGTTAAGATATCAAAAAAAAAAGAAAAAGGACATTATGTTTAAATTGCTTAAAACCTTTATTTTAAGCATATAAAAAACATTTAGTAAAATAACCAATTACCTATAGGAGTTGGCAACACTAGTTCTAACCCACTAACACAAAGGTACTGAATAAACAATTCGATACAGCAATCAAGTGTGGTTTGAAAGTAGTTTGCGGACAAGTAATTTGTGCATCCGCACGAATATACAAGTCAATGTTCCGCGGTAAAAGCTTTGGTCACGCAACCGACTCATTCAAGTTTGTGGAATACCCAACAACATTATCTAATGTAAGCGGAAAAAAGTCGAATTCACGCTCTTTGGTGCTCTTTGTTCCTTTTCTCAATTTGAATTAATATGAACCTGTTTTTAATTCCTAATTTACGAGCTGACTTAGCACGGGAAGGCTTTTCATATCCGAAGAAGGATGTTTTTTGCATCGATGAGTTTTTTCTGTGTATGTATCCTTCATCGGGTCATTTCTTTATTCAGAAGCGCTCTGTAAAGTTTGAATTCATTTTTCTATTCTATTCTACTGAATGACGAAAAATCGGTTCGGTGACGGCGTTGACAAACTTGACAATATGAACCTCCGCTTTTTGAAGATTCTGTTTAAAAACAGTAACGCTACTGTTTTTAAACAGAATCTTCAAAAAGCGGAGGTTCTCCAAAATGTAAGAAAATTCAATCGCGATTTTTTTAAAAAGAATATTAGCCAAGCTGAACTTGACTATATTCTCCTTTCCCCTCCATTGGCTTATTTAAGCGGAAAGCTTGTGCTAGGAGTGGGTACGACAATAGTGCAAGGGTTGGGGTTCGAACCTGTCACCTTTCAGTTTTCAGTCCGCACCTCTAACCGTTGGGCTATTGAGGCTTAAATTGATGGCATTGTTTATTAGAGTCATGTTCAAAAAGGGAACCGTCCTGACCAAACAGTGAACTAACGCTATTTATTGCGCTATTGTACCTATTGCCCGCTAAATAAAACAAGAAGGTAATTAGCTGGGTCCCCACCAGACGATCCATCGCGCTCCGATCGCACGCGGCAGGAGCGCGATCCAAATGTGCAGGTGGTGTGGACGTGCCGCGCGCGATCCATGCGCTCGTATTGGAGCGCGCGCTCCCTGCTGCGCCCGATCCGTTCTTTTTTTTATTTTGGATCGCGGATCGCGGGATCCCCGATCCATTTTGGATCGTCTGGTGGGGACCCAGCTATTAAGCACAACTGTGCCCCCCAATCCCACGACGGTTCTCTTTTTGAAATTTTCAACTGTTGATAGGTACCTAACACTGCTTAATTAGTAGAATAGAATATTTTTTTTATTCAAATAAACTTTTACTAAGTGCTTTCGAATCGTCAAATGAATTTACCACTGGTAGTAGTAAATTATAGTAAGTATAGGCTACTACTAGGAATTCTGTGGTAAAGGCAAATACACACGCGATATTGAAGTTATGATTTGGTATAATTTAACGTTTAAAAGAACACGTGGACGCGGTTGCACGCGAAAACTAACAAAATAAACGGTTTATATCAAGTCTTCCTCATTGCTTCGTCGTGTCCATTGTCGTGGTACAGTGAGTCACAAATCGAGTTTAAATGTTTGACTTTGAATGCAGGGTTGCCATCAATAGAAATTGCAATTTTATGAATAACAAGGTACACCTACACTTTCAAATCAAAACGGTTAGGCACCTACATAGATCCCGTAACTGACAACCTAACCTTATCATAAATTGAACGAAAATAAATAAATAAAATAAAAATGACTTTATTACCAAATAGTATAGAATACAATTATTATTGTTTTGCCGTTGGTCTTCACATTAGGAGAACCTGTATCGTGAAGACCTTATTGCGATTACCAAGTAAGATTTACCGATAAAAATGTTACTTTCAACTGGTAATGGTACTTTCAACTTTATAAAAAAAAGTAACTAAGTATTTAAAACACACTCTAAAATAAAAAAAAGTAATGTGCATTCCTTAACTGACATAGATATTGGTGTACCTACATCATACCTACATATATTATTTTGTTGTGTGTATGTTATCAATATTTTGGACGAAAATATATCG
The DNA here is from genome assembly GCA_038048805.1 of Hipparchia sbordonii. Taxonomy (NCBI): domain Eukaryota; kingdom Metazoa; phylum Arthropoda; class Insecta; order Lepidoptera; family Nymphalidae; genus Hipparchia; species Hipparchia sbordonii. Next base: position 7,069,354 of record CM076113.1, read on the forward strand.
TGGGAAAATCTGTCCTCACGATATCAAATATCTAGATAGATAAATTTTACATTACATTTTGACACTTAACGCAATAAAGAGAAAACAAGAATGTAGAGTCTGTTCTGACATGGGTGATTAGAAAAATAGGTTGTAGCAATATTGTGAAAAGTCATCGAAAAATCAAACAGTTTGATAATAATTAATAATAATAAATCTGATGTTAATTAAAAATACTAAGCACACAGGAAGGTAATATGGATAAAAGTAAACCACGTAAGTCAACTAACTTATTGAACAGACTATACCTATATTATTTAAAGCGATATGCATAATGCAATAGATTGCTTACAAAGCAATGTATACCAGGCAACCGTGAGTGAAAGGAGTGAATGAGAAGGAATGTTTGAATGAAATATCTAAGTTCCTTCTTAGTTTATTTAATTGTGGCCGTGTGTACATACATGTCAATGAAATAGAAAGTTGTGATGTCTTATTTATGTTGGGGATTGTTTGTTAACAGTTACCGACTAGCGGTGATGTTTCTATTACGTGATCGTGGACACATAATCGTGTCCGATCATAGATAAGGTATTACAACTTCAAGTTCAGGTTTGATTTCGCGGGATGCCTGCAGGCAGGGCCGTCTTAAACATACTGCACACTGATCCAGCAAAAAAAAAACAAACTATATATTTTTTTATATACCTACTTTTTAATTGACTTCAAAAAAGGAGATTCTTTTTGATTATGCGAGCGAAGCGTGCGCGAAATTTTTTACGATTGCAATGTGTAAGTTGTCCATAGTTGTAGCCAAGCCAAGTAGAAATTGTGGCCAAAAGTTAACTAAAGATACTTAACTCAGAAAACTATATTTCAAAAACTGGCCAAGTGCGAGCCGAAGCCACGCCCGAAGGGTTCCGTACCATCGTACAAGTTTTAACACCAGCTATTATTGAGGGCGAGCAAAAACAAAAGTTTATTATGTAAGACCGCGGAGGCTTAGTAATAGCATTCTTTGGATACAAAGCCCTAAAAAATAATATTAGCCGTGCTAATCATGACTAACATTCCCCTCTACCCTTCTACGAAGCGTAAAGCTTGTGTTAGGAATGGATGCGACAATAGTGCTATATATAGCATTATATTTAAGTATAAAGCATCAGCAACAGTAAGTATGCAGCTTTTTCGCTTTACCTCGCAAAGCGTATGTACCTACAAGGCGTCATTTAAAGACAATACTCACAGGTAGGTACATGAAAGTGGGCCACGTTACATATAAACAAGTCTTGCTTTTTTAGCGCGTGTAAATTGAGTAAGATGCGACTTTGGAAAGCTGTGAAATTTAAGAAAGTTGGCTGCGTGTATCCAAGAATCAAGTACGCTTGCAATTTTATGTCATTCTTTAAGAAAAAGATAGTAGGTACGTGTAGGTGACCATGACTGTACCATGAGGAACCTACTATTTTTTTTTTGTTTTGTTTTTGTTTTTTTCTAAAAAATAATATTAGCCAAGCCGAACTTGACTTATATTCTCCTCTCCCCTCCAAATAAGTGAAAAGCTTGTGCTAGGAGTGGGTACGACAATAGTGCAACGGGTGGGGCTCGAACCTAGGCCCTTTCAGTTTTCAGTCCGCACCTTTAACCGTTGGGCTATTGAGGTTTCAATTCAATTCAATATTGGCGAGATATTAGAGAATTTTCTATAGTACCTACTTTTACTAAAATTATAAAAGCAAATAACAGAGGTAACTAACTACCTAAGTGTTTCTGTAAATTCTAATGAGTTTTTATTATTATTATAATACGCCAATATGATACTTTCAGATAATACGCTAATGGCACAATAAATTAATTATTACCTCTAAATTATATTATTATGTAGATGTAGATACATACTTCAAATGAAAATTGCGGAAGATAATTGAAATACATAAGTGTGTACCACTATAAAAATATTAATTGAAAATTTGATTAGGTATGTTCAATTTTTTTAATACCCCTGTTATTATAGTTGTACGCTGATACTGCCCATATGAGAATCCAGTGGGTATTAAAATTGCAGTTTATTGCCTACTTACTGATTAACGGAATAGTCGTATAGGTACGACTGAGTATGTAGCTATTTAAAATGCTTATAATAATTCATTAGCATTGGGTGATTTACTTTCTTCGCCAAAAAAGATTTCCGCGAAAGACTGAATTTAGGTCACGGTGGCCTACATCTACAAACACTAGTCGATTAGTAGATATTATAGTGTAGCAAGTGCGTAAGTAAAGTTCGCTCTCGATTCCCTCACTCTCATATGCCAATGAGACGGCAGTCCAATATGAATGGGTGCAGGACCATCGGATTTACGTGCTCTCGGAGAATGATTTTCGCATTGCTAGTTTTTCCTGCCTACTATGCATTTTAACGTCAGAAAAAGCAAACTTATTGGAACAAAGTTCCTTATCGCGCGTTGTGAAAGGGGGCTAGACGGAAAAAATTCTTACGAAAAGTTGTCACGACACTTTTTGGTATAGTAAGCTATTGTAAGCTGTGCGGCGTCGCATGTTTCTCTGTCTGTCTCTCTCTCTCTTATAGAAAGCAAGCCAGATATTTTCATTTCTATTTCGCATTGAACTTCGTTCCATCCGGGTGTCCCTTGACACCTCTCAAGTTTTTTTTTTGTTCGACCCTTGAACCCTCATGAGCTGCAACCGAATAAGCTATGTAAGTACCTACCTATCCTTTTTTTCGATGGGGAAATCCATCATGACCAACCTAAACTAACCTAGTTAACCATTTCTACTGCTAAATTCAAAACCTAGGAGGGAGAAAAAATATAGCTATGACTCTGGTAGCCTGATGTCCTGACTCTGGCTGGTTTCTAATTAGGTCCGCCCAACTTCAACAAAAGAGTACCTAATTACCTACAAACTATTTCTTTTATACCTACTTTATATTGGCGTTTGAAGTTGGCTTTTGAAAATATTTTTTTAAGCTTTTTAATGTAGCTTGTCCCCTTCTCACTTTCTCCCCTCTCTCTAATGCTACACTACAAATGTTGTCTATACTTGGTACCTCTGGTAGTATTAATTATTTATCCAAAATCCACAATTCCCCGCAGTTTAGATGGGCAGTCCTTGCAGCGTCAGGATTGAAGAGCTAGGACTTAGAACTTCATAATGTAGTCTGTCTAGAATCTACAATATCAATTCGTAATCGACAGTTCCTAATTACCCACAGTTTGGGTGAGCAGTATTCTGCTACAGGTTATGGGCCCAGCACGCTTCCACTGCGCCACTCTGCTCATAACCTTTACAGGATTAAGGAGTTAGGACCTAGAGCTCCATGATATATTCTATGCTTGGAACTAGCAATATAAATTCGTAAACGAGATTTCCTAAATCACCACTTCGCAAGATTATTAAAATTAAGATTCAAAAAAATCACGCGAATCGGTTCTTAAATCCCGGAGAATAGAAAAAAAAGATACTGGTTGGATTAAAAACCTCCCCCTTTTTGGAAGTGGGTTAAAAATAAAGGTACGTTATCTATCTAAAATCTAGGCAGATTCACGAATTTAAGATCGTTCTCATGACATCAAAATTAATAAAACATGACGAAAAGCTTTCTTTGTACAAAATGTCTTTAATTTGCATGAAAATTCCTTTAGCAAATTACCATACCATAGAAGCAGACGCCAATTGAGCTGCCAATATTTAAAAATTAATAATTTTATTTAGGCGTATTTATGTAAGCATTTGTGATCCTGGTTCTTCTTAAAGCCACCATGTGGTTTCACCTCCGAATTATATAAACATCGAACAAAACAAGCCACTTTACACTGCAGAAACGTTTTCGCAACGCTCCGATCGCGAATTAATCAGTCTAATTAGAGTTACAGTAAATAAACATTTGTTTATAAATAAAAGCTCCGATGTTCACCAAACGTGGTAAGAGCGGCGTAAACTTTAGAGAACGTCCGCGTTAGAGGACAGACGCGGCGGCACTGGCTGGAAAGTGGAGTGAGGAGCTCGCTGCTTGCCGTATCGACCTCATAACAATGAATGGAGGCGGCCAGCACCGCAGTCTCCCGCTGCAAGCCCAGTACTGCACTGCAGCTTTATTTTTGGCAAATCACCCTGGCGGAAGCCCGGATGAAAGTCCTATAAAAAATTGTGCCAAAAGGCCGGTGAACAGGGGTAAGAGCGATGTCACATGCGGCATCTCTGAGCCGTTTCTGCGCCGCCGCTGCGGCGTCCTACGTAGGAAAATCCATGATATGCAACATAATGTGCTGCGGGACGGATCGGACGCATTGCGGTGTCGCTGCGTTACTTCTTAATAGCCCGTGTTATGCCAAATGGTGCAGTCATAATAGAATTGTCACGACATCGCACCAGCCGTGTACATACAATATCCGGAATATAATATCCTCCCGACTGAATACACAGGAGATATAGTGCACAAGTGTGTGCGCAAACACACTTGCACTCTCTATTCCCTCACTCTCATACTCTAATGGGCTGGAAATCTGAAACGACCGGAGATTGATCAGACGTAGGACTGACGGCTTTAGGTGCTCTTCGAGGTACCGCCTACTGTTCCATCTATAAGTAGATGCTATTTTATTCCTCGTAAACCCTGAAGGAGGTGAATGTGCTCATGAAACTGAACAACTTTCCCCAAGGAACATAGGTCGAAATATGCAAAAAAAATTTTGGACCTCCCATAGTAAATCAATCAGCTAATCGTCAATTTTGTATGGAGGGTCCAATTTTTTTTTTCATATTTCGAGATATGTTCCTTGGAGAAAGGTTTCATGAGCACATTCACCTCCTTCAGGGTTTACGGGGAATAAAATAACTCCGTGTAGGTATATGATGTAAGCTTATTAGTATTGTGTAGGTACGCGACCGTGTAGCAATTAGCATTGCACTCGCGAAACCCAGATAGCTATTTTGGTTGAGGGATCAAACTAGACGCACGAGTGGCATGCCCAGCAGCCGTTGTCTGAGTGACCTTGTTCCCACGGCAATAATTGTGTCTTGACTGGATGATATGGGCCTGGAGGTCGAGTCACGGCCGAACAGAAATAAACTCCTATCACCGCCACTATGATTTGTTATATTATATAGTTGCGAGATAAAATATGATAGCTATAAGTGTAGATGCATCAGTCCTGCATACAATGGCTCAAGTCTCAATCGTGCAACTACAATCTTGAAAAGGTTGTGGATATATAAGTGGAGATCCCGGGTTAGAGGAACTTCTATGCATCTTACGTTAGTAACATAACATCTTATTAACGACTGCGATCTCACCAGATGGTAAGTGATAATGTAGTCTAAGACGGTAGCAGGCCAACTGTGGAGGGGTATGGCAGTGTAAATTCAACCCATACCCCTGATCGGTTTCTACACGCAATTGTGCTGGAACGCTGAATCGATTTCCGGAAGGTCTTTGACGGTACTAGCCACAGCCAAAGCCTCTCACCACACCACGCCGAAGACAATACAGAAATTATAAATTCCCAAATTTCCCCCGCCGGTAATTGAACCCGAGACCTTCCAGTTATAAGACTACAGCGCTGATCACTGCGCCAGGGAGGTCGTCAAAACATAAATATGGGTGGCCCATGAGATGGAACGACATGAGATGGAATTTGCCTGAGAGACTTTGGCCGTAGCTAGTTACCACCCTACCGTCATCGACGTGCCGCCAAGCGAATTAGCGTTCCGGTACGATGGTATGTAGAAACAAATTAGGGCTATGGGTTGAATGTACCCTGCCATACCCCTTCCAAGTTAACCCGCTACCATCTTAGACTGCATCGTCATTTACTATCAGGTGAGATCGCAGAAAAAAATAATAATAAAGTTTATCAACGATACAGTTTATACCAATTCAATTATTTATTGTTTACTTACTGCGTTAAATCGGTTTAACAAGTTAGAATCTCATTCCACGTGTTCCCTATTGATTTATAGCAAGGATAAAAATATCCTTGTACATTCAGGGAACTAGTCGGTATAAAATAAAGGTATGTAACTATTATTTATCTACATTTATGGAAGAAACATCCACTCCTTATTGATTTTCTTTTTCTTGAAGATCATAGTAAGAAGCGTTTCTGATGTATCATGAATTTCGAGGAATCGTTTACAATTACACAATTTTCCAATATAAACGATGTCGTGTATAAAAGGGATTCAATTCAATTCAATTTATTTGCTCAAAACATGTGATTCAATATGGGTGTGATGTGTGGCCTAAAAGTGTCTCAGGTAGACTATAGGTACCTACAGTATCTATTTACACACCTCACTTGTTTTCTTTATTAGCCGATATATACCGACTTTAAAGACCTAAAAGTATTGGTAGTTGAAAGGTGGCCTAAAGGCTTTAATTATATAAATCACAATAATATTGTGCTAAATCTATGTAAGTAAGACAAGGTTATGCGATTAATAATGATTATATTATTATTATTATTTGCTGCTGGTGAAATTGTAGTCAAGTTAACTTATCATTGGAAAAGACATAAAATTACGCTCTTTCCTAATGAACTTACAAAGAGCTTAGGTACCTACCCAATTTGTTAATTAGACAAGCTCACATCTTCACTCTAGCTGTTACTTTCAATGTCGTAACAATTCCAAATTCGGGCATGACGATTTCGTCATCACTTTCCATCTCAAAACAAAGATAAGATTAGGATACCTATGGCTTTAGCAAGATTATAATATGAATCAAATATTTTCTTATCTTGACAAGTATTTTCCAATAGCTACCTGAGATACCTAAAACCCAAATTAGGCGGTTCACTTTTCAGGATTTTTGCTTTCATTTTCGAGGCTTCATCGAAAATGAACCGTCTAAATGTCGACCGTTCACCGTTCACAGGCGATTTTGCCTCCGCGACAAATGGGTTCACTGATATCGTGCATCGTTCATCGCAAAAATGAACGATGAACATCGTCTAATTTGGGCTTAATACTCTTGTTAATAATTGTATATACTTAGCTTCGACTTTGAGAATTACTGATAGATGTCTTCCGATGCGTCTATCCATTCGCACATAGTTCAGCTATAGAAGAAAAGGATAGCATATCCTCCTCTCCACGTAGGTAGTCGTCGCGCTCCGAGCTTCATTCGTTTTTCGTGCGCGCACGTCCCCGCACATAGTAACATTTTTTAATTTTTAAAATAATATTTCTTCAAGTGCAGTGTCAATTAAATACTCTATAGAGAGTATAAGTGGCTTGAAAATTACAGAAATATGAAGAAAATGTCATTATTATAAATGGTGTAGTGTAAACAAAGTGATTTATATAGGTACTGTTTGCGTTCATACGAGTACCTTAAAAATGTTTTTTATCCGTACCCGCAAGACGCGGGTAGTAATTATTGTAATGATCCAATACGCGATATTGGACAGCAAATTTCTTTTTAAAGATTATAAAACACCATTACTGTGAATTGTTTAGTGAAGGTTTGTTTTGTGTTTAACTACCTTCTAAAAGTTTTTTCTTCATTACCCACCTAACACGGACAGTGATAATATAATTTTTTTATAAAGCCTCGAGTCAATACGGGATATTGACCAACAGCAAAATATGACATGATCTAATACGGGATATTAGGCTGTAAATGTTTTTTAAAGCTTCGAGTCAATACGCGATATTGACCAATAGCAAGATATGACATGAGTTAATACGAGATATTAACCGTTCTTTTTTCTCTTTCGATCAAGTTGAACAGTAAATGCATGGTGAATGATTCCTTTTCGTGGTCTCCGGTGTGTCTGGCGCGTTCTGTAGTACATCAACACCGTGAATCGCTAACTTTCATCTGTGGAAACCGGAGCATGCAGCGTCGTGACGCCCGCGCCATCACCGTTGTTGGCGGCTAGAACAACTGGCTCCGAAGACTGGCTAAATTGAACCCATTTTTGAAGATGGATATTTAAAAGAAGGATTAATCCAAAAGCTCATTTCCTGGAAATTTACCTTTTTTTTTTTGTTCCCGTTCTGAAGCAGAAAATTAAGCTCTGTCATTAGTTTACCCCGAATTAAGAGCCAACGTCCATACCATGTTGAATACACCGGTTCTCGTCCGATCACCGAAGTTAAGCAACATCGGGCGCGGTCTGTAGTTGGATGGGTGACCGCCTGGGAACACTGCGTAAAGCGATTATGAAGAAGCTACGTTCGAGATCGAAACCACAAGCTTTCTTGTGATGTCAATTGATGTGAAAAATTGGGCGGCTTTATCAGGTCCCCACAACTTTTAGACTGCCAAACTTCCAAGTCCTCACCGCCACGTCATCAGCACTGCTGAGCTCACGCGGCGCGCGTCAGCCAGACTGCAGAGTCAGGCGAGTGTGCCGGCGCCGAAGTGCTGCGGCGGCTGTCATCCGATACAAGCCACCGCCGCCGTCCGCTTGCGGCAGCGAGCGTCAACAGCACCACGAGCGAGGTATATGTACTCATTGCAGCCTCCCTTACTGTTGCTAATTGGTTTAAACAACAGATATTTTTGGCTTTTGTTGCTCGTAATTGGTTTTATTCAAATAATAATGAATATTTCATCTAATCTAAGACACGTGACGGAAATTATCACATATATATAAAAAAAAAAAATCACATCTAAACTGATTTCTATGCTTCTTCCTCCTACTAGGAGAGATAATCGGTTGTTCTTGAAATCATGATGCACGTAATCAATTAATTATCATATAAATTGAGGAGTGAGCGAAAAAGCCGAGACTTTTCCATTTAAAAAAAAAAAAAAACTTCTGAAAAATCAACAAAAACAAATATAAACATATTAAAATATGGACAATTTTCAATATTTTTTTCTTCAAAAATGTATGCAATATACCTCAGGTTATCGATTGCCGAATTTGTTCTATTTTTATGTGTATTATTTATTAAGTTATTTATATTCAAAATTTGGCAAAGTAACGTTTTGTTGGAAGTTTCTGGAATTGTAACCTTTTGTTGGCATTGGTTTGGAAATGTAACTTTTTCTCATGCAGGAAAACAATAATTTACAGAGGTTTAAAAATAAACTATAATTATTGTTCTTATTAAATGTGAAACATTTAGTCTCGAATGTCAGGCAAAAACTTTTGTACTTACTGCACATTATTGTTGCACTAAGGAGATTGGTCTGGCAATTTACAAGATTTTTACACGAGTTTATTTGGTGCAATTTAGTATTGCAAGTGTAAAAAAAAAAAAAAAAATGGACTAAAGTCAAAAATGGGATTATGACCTTTTGTTCACTCACTCATCAATTGTATTATTAAAATACTTGTAGTGTTCATTTTTCAGGCTTAGTTTTTTGCTGGCAAGTGTGATCATTGCCATCTATTTTATTTATTTTTTGCTTAGGACACTATGTATGGCTGTTGTCTACAGAAGCAAAAATTGGTGGGGTACCTACCATACCCACACCTTAAATAAAATATTTCTCGAAAAATTTAGGTTTAGTGAGAAAAATGTGAAATATGTATTTAATTTACTGACTTTAATTGCAATAATATTGATATTCGCTGGGAATTACACTCCGTTACATATCCTCATAGATTTATTGTTGTAAGGGTAGGCAAAGCCGAAAATTGCTTCGTGAGTAAATAAAAATGCAATTGATACCTCCCTACATTTCTTTGAAAAGAAATCCTCTCATAACGCGGGTGTTTTTTACAATAAAATAAGATATTTTTTCCTTTACATTAAAGTCAGTGTAAAGTAATTAAATCAAGCTGTATTCCATGTGTAAGTTCCCAAGTTGGTAACCGTGTTTTTTCTTTTTTCTGTTTACAACATTGAATTCAATTTGAAAAACAAATCAAAAATGTGTTAGTTTATTTATAACTTGCCGTGATAGTATCTAATTGTAAACCACCTTAAAGAACTATTCCTTCTTAAAAACATTAATTCCCCCTTTGTGTTGATAGGTAGCACCATTTTGGCACCTATAAAGTAGGCCATCCAGCTTATGAGCATTGTATTATAATGTATATTATAATATGTATGTATCTCTAACGGAAGCTTTCTTCTAATTTTAAGGAATCTTTTTATCAACGTCTTGGCCCGATGGCGAGTGTATTATCCAACAAGGTTTCACCTGGTAGCGAGTACATCTTTCAGCAAATATTGCAATATCTTGCATCCTTTGCCGAATAGTATAAAGTCCCAGTAGGTAAATTTCAATCTTTAAACTATAGGAACTAGTATACTGCGATACCAAACTACATATAAATTAAAAATATGTATACTAAACCTTTTAAAACTTTAGTTGTATACTAAATATATACATCCGTATGATATCTATTTTGGTTTTTTAAATGCTAAGCATTCTAGTAAATCGATTACTTAAACGAAGGTTCCTCATAATAATCGCCGTTCAGTTTTATCTATAATTTGAAATAGGCAAAAATAATAAACGATAAGGGCTTTCAAAAATATAAGTGTTTTCAAAAATAAACCTATCTTTCGCAAGTGGTACAATACGAGGAAATTGGAATTCAAATGTAATGCTTCATTAATTTGCAAATAGGTATTCTGATATCTAAATAAGAGTATGTACTTTGTTTTTAGAACTCACAAAACTCTGATATCTAAATAAGAGTATGTACTTTGTTTTTAGAACTCACAAAAAAAAAAAAATGATCATTTTAATGGCCTTGCCCACTTGAAAAAATGGTAGATAGGTAGTATCATTGATTACGATTCCAAATATTAAGTAAGAAATAAATGAACATCTATTGCCGATATCATTATGTTAACTGAGGCTAGACCTTTCTTAGTTAATAACAAATTCCTAAAAAGCTGGCAACGCATTGGTGGTGCTCTGGTGCTACAAATGTTCATGAGCGGCGGTAATCACTTAACATCGGGTGACCCGCCTGCTCGTTTGCTCGCTAAAAATATTATAAAAAAAAAAAAAAAAGAATATAGTTCCTATACATTTTATTTCCAGGGGATCAGCTGATATCTTAGATGAGATTGATCTCATACGTTGGATCCAGCCACGATTGTTTTACCAATATTCCCTTATAGGCTGCCTAGGTCAGGTTAGGTGATGCTTTCTGTTAAATTCGTTTTCACGAACTTTTATAGAATATCTAAAAGTGGAAATGATTTTGGGTAGGGGCATTGTACTTAAGAGCTGCCTACATAACGAGCCTCTTACTTAGGGGATAGTTTAATTGTGGTTGGTGAAACCAGACATTAGATCATCTATTAAAGCAGTCACAATATAACTACTAATAGAAAGACTGCTGGCTATCTGATTTTCATTACAGACTATTATTATTATTATTTTTAATAAGCTGTTTAATGATTTGCCTACATAGGCAAGGTTATGTTTCTTAATATTGTAGCATATTAAGGCTTATTTTATTAATTTATTGATTTTATTGAATTCATTTCAGCTTTTATTTGTTCTCCAACATTTCCATTTTCTCTGAACATCCTATCAGTAATTCTCAAAGTCGAAGCTAAGTATATACAATTCTATGATCAAACGAACTTACCAAGTGAAGTTCGATCTTGATTGTATATCCTTAGCGGAGACTTTGAGGTCCCTCCCATCCCCTACATACATACATAGGTACCCGAACGTCAATGTTGGAGACCTTATTGCTATTCTCTGAACTAAATGAAGCTCGGAGCGCGACGACTACCTACGTGGAGAGGAGGATATGCTATCCTTTTCTTCTATAGCTGAACTATGTGCGAATGGATAGACGCATCGGAAGACATCTATCAGTAATTCTCAAAGTCTCCGCTAAGGATATACAATCAAGATCGAACTTCACTTGGTAAGTTCGTTTGATCATAGAATAATACACTTGTTTATGTATTTTACTACCCCGTCCTTCCATATGATCTTGTTACGTTATAATAGCTTCATTCTTGGGCTTCTATTCAATGAGATAACATTGTTATATTGGATGATGTCAATCATCCTTATCATTTTGATAAAGACGTTCATATAACGGATGCACTGGAAATTTTCTAATCTTAGGTATAAGTACCTAAGTAGGTACCTTAGTTTTAGTTCCCTTTCGCAACACCACGAGATTTCTCTGGCCTCAAATATCTATCATACCTTTGGAATATAATTCATTTATCATCTACCTATACGAGTACCTATCATGATATTATCGCCACCTCAACCGAATAAAGGCGTAAGATCATTTACGCGAATTTTTTTTTATTTCATTATCTGATGATGGAAATCGTGTTACATAGGCTAATTTTTTTTTAGAATTTTGTCTCTGAAAATGACAAAAATATGAAGGAAGGCGTCTTTATTCTATCGAAATTTACTGCACATTTTCTAGAAGAAGAAAGGTGTTATAAAATCTTACCTAAATTTACCGGATCTGTTGTCCGGAGTGAATAACGTTTACGTCTTTTTTCGTCTACAAATTTATTTCGAATGATAACTAAAAACCCCCAGTACACCAAAATTTCAAACTGATTGGAGCAACGGAATTTAACTCGCATTCGTATTCTCAGCAAGTCCTTTCATTTGATACCCACATTGTTGGAAAGCATAAAAAACTTAGTCCGCCATATTGAATTTAGAGTGATATCACTTTATTTTTCAAGTTATTCTTAGCAAGACATTTCATTTGATACACATATTGTAGGAGTGCATTAAAAATAACTAGTCCGCCATCTTGGATGTTCCACCATATTGGATTTAGAATGACGTCATACAACTAACCATGCATTGTCATCCAAACTAAACGTGTATACAAAATTTCAGCTCAATCGGTTAAGATATCTGCTTCAAAATTGAGTTGCAAGATTCCACCCGAACAAACATAGCTGCATACATACATTGCAAGTTAAATAAAAGCTTTTAAAAGAAATCCTGTTCCTAAAGGAGTTTTATTAGTAGTTGATACTTTATTACATTATTATCTTTTGATTTTTTATTTTTTAATGAACATTTGAGAAGATTTTACTATTTTCTGTTTTTTTTTTTGCCAGAAGTAGAAACTGCATAAAACTGCATTTTAAACTATTAACACAATAACTAATGTCATATTTATGTTATTGTAATTGTATTAGAACTTAAGTTCCTAATAAAATACCAACATCATCAAACGCGTATGTTTGGTTTTAAGCGCAAAGTATAAGATAGATTTCATAATTAAATTAACTAAAAAGAACCGGTATACTGGCATTTTCTATTCAGCTTTGTCATTAAGAATTATCATAAATCAGTCATATTTGTTTTAATTAAGATATAAATGATTATATTTCCGATTTTTGATCTCCAAAGAAATTCTAAGTAATTGGCTCAATTATTTGTGAATAATATCGATGGTGGTAAGAATGTACTTACCATTTTGAGACTGCCATATTAATTAAGGACTAATGAAGTTTTACATATTTTTTTTGTATTATTTCCTTGTTAATTTAAAAAAATATTAAAGTTTTTGTTATTTTTAACGCCTTTTTTTTAATTAAAAATTATTTTTCATGTTTAGTGTTAACATTCATTACGAATCTATATTTTTCGCATTGACTAACGAATATAGAAGTGAATCTATAATACGATTCGAGCATCATTCAAAAAGTACAAGAATAACGGCGTTACAAATAATTGCGCGCCAGATTACGATACAAAATTTGACTCAATAAGTTATGCACAAAAATGATGCGTTTCGCTCACTAGAGCATTTGTAGGCGAATAAAGGCGTACTGTTTTTTACAAAAAATAAATGCCGAAGTTCATAGACGAATAAAAATTTAATATGATTTTTCTTGAATATCTCTTTTGCAAATAAGGCTAAAAATTTAGCAAATAGAGTAAAAGAAGCGTTATTTTTTTACTCGCCTTTCTATATATATAACTTTAATCAGGTGTAAATAGCAAAGAAGGTAGATCATTTCTACGGTTTTTTGGCTCTCCTGTAAAATTGACTTTTTTCGATTACGCCTTTATTCGGTTGGGGTGGCGATATTATTGTGAAAGCGCCTGCAGTGAAATCATAGCATAGAACTTTTAAAAATTTCAATTAATTTTTCATTTTAAAATTAAAGTTCAATTAAGTAAATACCAATGCTGTATTGTGATACATTTAAATGCTAACATTAGACACAATCGCATTTATTGGGCAGTCATAGGAAACGGATGCAATTTATCTGTCCGATAAAAATTACTTTCAAAATATCTCTTCAACAACATTGACCCTATATATCGGCGTAATATGCTGCATTTATTCGTGGAATGGTACTGATGTACGATATTAAATTACAGACCTCGTTATGCATGAGATTCTTTTTTTAAAAATTACGCTGCTTTCAGTTGGGCTTAACTGATAGTTATATACTTACTGGGCGTATCAGGATCACTGATCTCTATAATTAATCTATGATTAACACTGGATTTGCTGTTCCTATAAAAATGATATTTTAATTTTGGATCAATTAGAAGGGCCACGTTTGACATACGAGTGTCTCTGAAAATGATAATATTGCAAATGGCGCACCGACCTCTATAAAATTAATCTGTGATTTCATTGATGATTTCATAGACTAATTATAGATGTCAGTGCGCCATTTGCAATCTTTTTAATAATTATTTCCAGAGACACTTGTATCGGCCAAGTATCGACTTACAGCGCCAAAATGCAGTCAATTAACTCCAAAATGGCATCGATCAAGTAGGTCCAAAAAAGAAGTCACGGCAGCCAGTCCAGTTAATCATAGATTAATAATAGAGGTCAGTGAACAGGATGTATTTATACTAGACCCAATTAACGCCGTCAAAGTCGTCAGCGTCATCGTCTGAATAGGACTATAGGAATAATGAGAATAGGACTGTCGAAGAGCCATTTTATATTTATGTCCTGCTCATATGCGGTTTACACTGAGTGAGATAGAAATAGAAAATGGCAGCTTCTCATTCCTATTATTATTTGAATCGCATTATACGAGTACTATGTTCTGGACGGCAGCATAGGCACGCTTGGGTAGGTAGAGTCTGTTCAAAAAGAGAACCGAAAAAGATATTGGGTATTTGACTGTTGTCAAAATGTGGATAATGGATATTCATTATTTTAAGCCTCAATAGCCCAACGGTTAAAGGTGCGGAAAATTGAAAGGGCGCAGGTTCAAACCCTACCCATTCGGCACGACACTGCCACAGTGTAAAAATAGTAGGTACTTAATATAGTATCTTTTTATACTGTGATATTGCGGTCTCCGATCAAATGCAGTGAATCACCCAAACGCGATGCAGTATCGATGCAGTCACAAAAACGTAGATTCCTGATGCTAAAAGTATCGCATGTGCTTTAACCTTACAGAGTACCCAGTCAAGCCTGTCAACGAATAAGAAAACATCAATAACAAAAAGCGGTTCTTGAAGGTGCCTTTTGAGTAAGGCTAAGCGCACACGGCAATACACCGCGCGTTTTTTGCGGGATAAACTTCATCGAAAATATATTGGTGCATACATGCACTGCAAACTTTTTAATGTTTCATACCCGAAGGGGACCAACGGGACCCTATTACTAAGCCTCCGCTGTTTGTCTGTCCGTCTGTCCGTCTGTCAGTCAGCGGGCTGCATCTCATAATCCGTAATAGGTAGGGAGTTGAAATTTTCAGAGAATTTGAATTTCTTTTTTTTTTATTCTATGACAAGATAGCCCTTGACTGCGATCTCACCTGATGGTAAGTGACGATGCAGTCTAAGATGGTAGCGGGCTAACTTGGAAGGGGTATAGCAGTGTAAATTCAACCCATACCCCTAATCGGTTTCTACACGCCATCGTGCCAGAATGCTAAATCGCTTGGCGGCACGTTTTTAACGGTAGGGCGGTAACTAGCCACGGCCAAAGCCTCCCACCAGACAAAAATGCCGCCGCTTCTGTTGCCGCTATAACAACAATTGATCGTTTATTTTGCAGTATGTATTAACGACGACGTGTGAACGGTTTTATGGCTCACGTATAGAATAGATGCTGAATCCCGTCAAGTAAAAAACGCCGGAAAGTACGATGCCGTGTGAACGTAGCCTAATACTTTTGACGTTTTGCTCGGAACTATTACATAAAAGTAATTGGATCAGAAACTACAATCGCTTTAGCAGGTACAAAGTGCTGATGCGCGTTGTACATAAGTGAATTACATGACCGTCTCCAAACACGTGCAAGTAACAAACGCATAGATAGCGCTATAGAGCCAAATGCATTGTGCGATAGGGCCTGGCGACTAGGAAATTCAATCCCGCAACTTTGCGGGATTCCACATGAGTTTTGCTGGATCAGTGATGCGGGATTATCCTCGCGGGATCCGCGGGAAAGATTGCGGCTGCTGAACTCCAATCTCTTGTGCAATTTTTACATTTGTGAACCTGTCAAATTAAAGTCGGGTCAATATCGACCTATGAGGTCCTAATGAATAGACAATGAAAAACCAGTGAGGTAGGAGTAGAATATTATCTAAATAAATATCTTAAACGAAGTAATAGTGCGGGCGGGCAATGCGATGTGGTGCGTCGGTGGCCGAGAGTGATCAGTGGTCACCCGACGAGAACCGAACAAGAGCCGAACCAAGAGCTACTTTTTCTTCCAGAAAATCAAAGAGTTTCCACCGGATTATTAAAAAACTAGGTAGGTAAATCCGCGCGGACGAAGACACGGGCACGAGCCAGTGTTCTATATAAGTACTTTGGCTTACTAAAGTGAGGTCATCTTTATATGTAGTACTACTCGTAAAATTAAAGAATGGTTTTGAAAATGGCGTCGCTTCTGTTCACCTCTCACTCGCACACTGTCGCTATCTATACTCACACTCGCCGGTACGGACAACAACAATAAACTGATAAAATGACCGTCTTTATTTATTTATTTATTGGTAATCAACAGCGTGTACAACATAATTTTACAAGATTATTTTAATCACAACACACTAATATTATAAAGGTGAAAGTTTGTACGTGTATGTGTGTGTATATGTGTGTGTATGTGTGTATGTTTGTTACTCCTTTGCGCCACAACGCATGAACCGATTTGGCTGAAATTTGGAATGGAGATAGCTCATTCCCAGGATTAAAACATATGCTACTTTTTATCCCGGAAAATTAAAGAGTTCCCGCGGGAATCAAAAAACCTTTATCCGCGCGGACGAAGTCGCGGGCATCATCTAGTTCTTAAATAAAACCAAAAATGATTACATTATTTGAATTAAAAAATATATATAACGTTTATATTATTTACTAGTATATTATAATTTATTGATTATTAGCAGATTATCGCTCGCTATAGACCCCGTGTATGCTGACAGTACCGGCATAATGAGCCGCCATTTCTAAAACCATTCTTTAATTTTACGGATAGTAGATATAGAATGAATAAGTTTGTAGGTATTTAAGGCGTACAAAGTTCGAGGTCAATGTCGTTCAATCAAAAAAAGAAAGAACTGACGTTTCTGGAACGAGGCCATGCTCCAGCCATGTTTGCATAGTCATCACTCATCACAAATCACAATGAGAACGTTCTCTATAATAAGCAGAGCTTTTCCCCGCGACTTCGCTCCTTCCATCTATTATACTAGGTAATCTAACTACCTACCTAATCCCAAAGTGGTGGTTATCTTCTTTCCAATTTTGATTTATTCAATTTTACAGTTCTTTTGGTTTGTTTTTGTTGTTACACCACCCCTGTATCATAAGGAAAAAACCAAAATAAAAATTTAATGGGTCATCAAAGCAGTTTTTGAGTTTAAGCCAGACTATATTATAGATTTATAGAAGAAAAAGATTTCTAAAATATCTCTGATCTGCAGCGCTATTCAGTAAAATACAAATTCACTTCGAAAGCAAACTCACTTCGTCAATCACGGAATAGTATAAAGACTAGAACAGTTATGACACTCGTCCTAATACAAAATAAGAGCGAATGCCTATTCATTCTCAATCATCTTGTTCTGTGTTATCAATTTGACATAATTGACGAGTGAATTCGCTTTCGAAGTGAGTTTTATTTTAGTGAATAGCCCTACTGTTCTGGTGGGAGGCTTTGGTCGTGGCCACCGCCGAGCGATTTAAAGCATTCCGGCACGATTGCGTATAGAAACTATGCCCCTTCATAGGGCTGCCATCCGTCCGGGTTTCCCCGGATTTGTCCTAGTTTGGAAGACGTCCGGAGAGCGTCCGGGCGGGGTTTCAATTGTAGTCCGGGTTTTCGATCAGATCCCGTTCCCATAATTTATGTAAATAAACACGCACGCACTGCCGACGCTATTTTACTACTAAAATTAAAGTTCACTTCTATCAAGTACGGAGTAAAATATATTTTAATCAAGATGTAAGTGAATGAATAAAGTATTGAAATGTCCGGGGTAAAAGCTCTAAAATCCGGGGAACTTACGCTTCCGGTCCTGGGGGGCAGGTTTTAGAGATGGCAGCCCTACCCCTTCACCTTTGCCCTTCACACATCCTTCACAATAATTTTACATTTTGGCGCCATTTTAGCGCCCTCTAGTTGAAACTATTGACATAACTTCATCATCATCATCAATGTTGCTAATTCGAGGAGAATTCCACTTTTTGAGCGAAACCATTGAGAGTGGAAAAAGGAGATTATGCTAGAAGAGGGAATTGTGGGGAACTTAAAAAAAGTGTACTTACCTTTTTCTGTATGAATGCATAAAATGGCACAGAGACATAATGAATATACATTATATTTGTTATAAATGCTACGAGTACGTACCACGGTAATTATTTTAGTTGGGATTGTCGATATTTCGATCCAATTGCATGGACCGTGGCCGCGTGGTCACGACGAGACTGCGGTGTTGCGAGACGTCAAGTTGAAGCTGTCATGGGTAGAATCTATCTACCCGCCTTCTTGATCTTTTCGGAGGAACGTCATTATTTATTGTACCTATATTTATACTTATAATGAAAAGTTACCTAGCTAAACAATTTTTCAACGGTGCGCCTGAAACAGCAAGAGAACTTACGCTAAATGGCTAAAGAATTGGTTAAAAACTTGAAAGTTCAACTTCTGACGATTACTATACTTACTTACCATTTTTTGATGAATTATTACGTTTAACTTACGTTGAGGAGCGTGACGCGTGAACTAGGTAACGTAGGGAAATTACAAATCTAACCATGGTAGCACTGATTTTTTCTGGTCTGTCAAGTGTCAATGTTTATCAAATCAAAATATCAACAAAGTGTTTATCGTTTCTCAATAGTTTATAATGAAACATATCTATAATGATTAAATCCGATATTATAGTGCCGTATAATTGTACTTGGGTTTTGGTTGCTGCGAGTGGTTTCGTGTTTTCAGCGCTTTGTTTTCCAGTAATTAATAATGATTAAAACTTGGTACTAACCTAAAAGCTTAATTAAAAGCTCTTTACCAATGTGAAATTAAAGTTGTCAGATTAATTTAATTTTATGTACAAGTGTACAAATCGTTTTGGATTACACAATACAATGGATCAAAGTCGTGTATTTCTACAGCAAGCTCTTGATAAGCTGTTACCATCATCTATTGTTGGTGAAGTAGCGTGCTTCGTGTTCTTCGATCACCATCCAAGAGACGAGAGAAGCTTGGATGTAACCGTATGTACCAACAGTGGCGAGGTGATTGAGTATTACCAACGTGAATTAATTTCGTCTCTGCTCGTAGAATTCTCGAGTCAAGTCAATGAAATAAAAATTTTACGAAATAGCAAGTGTGAACTTTTTTATTTAGTGTTCGCAAGGAATGAGATCGTTATTTTAAAGAAGAATGAGAATCTTCAGGTAAGAAAGAAGAGTCTTCAGTTTCTGTGGTGAAATTTTTATTGTATTGGAAACTAGCTCTTACCCGCGACTTTATCCTTGTAGAAATCCCGCGGAAACCCTCTAATTTTCCGCGCTAAGAGGTAGGGAATGTCACTTTCCAAGTCCTACACTATGGCCAAGTGAAAAATCACGTAAATTCATTGCTCTGTTGCTGCCAAAGGACAATGCAACAAAAACACATGCATTTCCAAAATACTATCTAGGATTTAGGGACTGAATTATAAAAAATTGAAATTAAATTTTAAAAATTCAAAGTTAGTATAATATGTCAAAAATATTATCTAAACCACTAGAACCAGGAAATTTTTGGCTGGGTTAACGTGTTGAATGGCTAAACTTATATTTAAGCCAAGGCAACTACACATCTACCTGGCTAGCTACATCAGCTATCCACCGGTGAACTCTTGAGACTGCTAACTTTATAATTTTATTTTAGGTACATAACAGAGTTTCTAATGTTGAATCATATTCGATAGACGATTCGGACTGCACTGGACAAGCTTGTTTAAAAATAATTAGGAATGATGATGCAGTACCAATGATATTTGATGATGATTTCGTTAATCTAACACAGAAACAGATAGAGTTGAACAGTGTACAGTCAGAAGAATCGTTGCCAATCGTAAAACAACTTATGAAGAAATTGACAGAGGCAAAGTACACAACTAAACACAATGAGCAGAAATATAAAGATTATGTTAATATGAGGCAAGCTGCAGCATTTTCGCTGTTTACAAAGACAACATTTAAATTGGAAGACTCTGTTTGTAAACTTGGTTTGAATAAGGTAATTATATCTTATTTATTTAAGTACCAAACTGAGAAATACTGAAAAAAAGTAAATGCTATAAAATTACACTAATTAATAGACACATCATACAATGGAATAATTTATGTATTCCAACAACAAAAAATCAAATACATAGTTTGCTCTACTTGTTTATATTTCCATTTATTGTAGATTTACAATCTGCTGCAAGTTACTGTCAAGCCACCAGTTGTGAAAATGTGCAATAAGAAAGTTGTAATTATAATAAGCTTGAAGAATAATAACAATGTGTAAGTTTTATCTATTTATTATTTATTTCAAAACCTTGTTTTACAAAGTTAAAACTCCTTAAGTACCTACTAATAAAAATAATTGCAATTTATTGAAACTGTAACTGTGAGATGATTGGAGATTACATAGTTACATCTTGTACCAATTTAATTCGAGTTGATAAAAACTGAACTTAATTTGACTTGTTTAAGATTTGATTTGAGTTACTTCAGTTAAATAACTATCGCTCTCTCACATCGCCAGATGTTAGATTGTAAAAGATATAATTTTTTAATTTACAGGCCTTTGAAGCAAGTGTGCGTTCTTCTACATCATGATTTGAAGCAATCCATAGAGTACAGTACAAAAATATTTGAAAATACGTCCAAACCACCACTTTGGAAGGAAACCGATGCAGAAATCGGTAGATACAATGAATCCACAGTAGTAGCTGTTATAGACTTGGAAGAACTTCAGTTTGATGCATCAAGCAGAATAGAAATTGAAATTGCGGTATCTTTCTCTAAGTGTGAGAAAATTCATGTGCTACCTATTGACAGTGTTTCCATATCACCTTTAAATGTTATGGATGAGAATTTTGATGTATTGTTCTGTGGTGATATTAGTAAGTTTTATTTTCTTATTTGTTCTTGTGTATGTCCTTCATACTGCCTCAATGGTCTAGTAGTCAGCATTTTCCATTGAGAATGACGAGGTCCTGAATTCAACTCTCGGGTTGGGCCAAAAAATTTTTCAGTCAAGAAGACCTCAGTATTAGTCTGGAGTTAGCCAAAAGTTGGTGGTGCCTTAGAGAGCATGTAAAGACATCAGTTTAATGCTGGATCTCAATCCAGTCTTGTTGGATTTCTGTCCAACTAACTTCTGGACTTCTGGACTATGAGAGTGAGAAAATAGATAGTGCACCTGTGCACACAGGTGAAACACACATACAATAGTGATAGTGTGGTGAAAGTGCTGCCTGCAACAATACATTAATAAAGTGTCTCTTAAGGACAATTCAACAAAGACTAATGCTGAGATTAGAGCGTACTCTAATTCAGCTCAGACTTAAGATAGAGGTTGAAACGAGACACAAATATGCTCTGACTTGAGTCTGAGCTGAGTGAGAGTGCGGTCTATAGATTTCAGTCTAAGATGTGTCATTGGACAATTTTTTAGTATATCAACCATTCCATAGAACAAAGTCTCATCTGCTAAATTCATAACTTGAGATTTGAGCCTTGCAGATGTAACTTTTAAGGCTCAAATTTCAAGTAGTGAATTTAGCAGATGAGACTTTGTTCTACAGAACGGTTGATATAAGGAAATGATTTATATGTTTTAGTCTTGGTCAACTTAGTGACTTAGTCAATTAAGTTAGGCTAGATTGTAATTGTACTGACAACCACTTTGGTGCTCAGCATCAGAGCAGAAATAAATCTTAAAGCACCATTTTCCTTTTCAGATCCAGCATATTTGATACCATCAATTCTTGCGACCTCCGACTGCTTTGACCTACATCTCAGGCATATTAAAAAGAACAGCGCTACTGTGACACTAACAGATATATTTCACACGTATTTGAAAATGGAAAAGTTATTAGACAATGTTGTCATACATAAAATCACACCGTTCCATATACTTTATGGAGTTATGGTCGTATTCAACGGTAATGTTGAGGGCACCAGTACTATGAATGTTCAAGTCTATACAAGGTAAATATTTTTATTAATCCCTGATGGAAAATGTGGGGTGTTATTCGACACATATATCTGTCTATTTATTTCCTCTTCATCCTGAGTGACACTGGGTTTAGTTTACAGTTGATATTTTGTAGTCGGGTTTTTTTTTCTATTTTAATAAGTCGCTTGTACAAGAGACTTATTACAATAAAAAAAACCGACACATTGAATGTACATTCAATGTTATTTCCAATTTTCTGTAGTCCGATTTTTTTATAACAATGACAAGATAGTCCTAGACTCTGATCACACCAGATGGTAAGTGACGCAGTCTAAGATACCGGGCTAACATGGAAGGAGTATGGCAGCCTACACATCTAATCGCTTTCCATCGTTCCGGAACGTTAAATCGTTTGGCGGCACGTCTTTGAAGGTAGGGTGGTAACTAGCCACAGACAAAGCCTCCCACCAGACCAGATATTATTCGGAAATTATAAATTCCTAAATTGCCCCCACCGAGAATCGAACCTGAGATCTCTAAGTTATAAGACCACATCGCTCACCACTACGCCAGGGAGGTCGTCAAAATTACAAATTACAGTTTTTAACCCCCGACGCAAAAGCGACGGGGTGTTATAACGTTATATATTATATATGTTTGACGTGTCTGTCTGTCTGTGGTATCGTAGTTCCCGATCGCATGAACCGATTTTGATTTCTTTTTTTTTTGTTTGAAAGGTGAATTACTCGGGAGTGTTCTTAGCTATGTTTGATGAAAATCGGTCCAAGATGGCCGCCGCCACAACATGGCGGATGACATATTTTTATTTTAACGATTACTGACTAGCGGTTAGGATGTTGTAACATGTCGGGGTGTTTTAAATTTTAAATTTTTTAATCTTTAAACTTCTGGTTTTATTTAAGGTTTCCATCTCAAGTGTTGGCCTTAATGCATTACATGTACGACGCAGTACCTCATAGAATTATTGCTACTACATCGGACTACAAGATATCTGAAATTAACAACGACCTGTCGAATTACAATGAAACGTCTCAATCGACTGAGGGAATCGACTATAAGGGATGTGCATCATCAATAACGAATCAGACGAAATTGATAATGGAATATTTAGATGAATGTACAAAAAAAATGAGCGAAGACCCAAATCCAGTGATCCAGGATAAGGTTGGTACCGAAATCGATTTACTCACTTTGGGACTGCCAAAGTATTTAGAATTAAGAAACAAAATACTTGAGGAGAACTTAAAGGGAGTAAAGAGTATATCGTTTCAGGAGAAACCGTCATTGTTTGATGATGATATGGACTGTATGGTGATCGATGATGATTAATGATAAAATATAACTATTGTGAGTTATATTTGGATGCATATACGCAATAACTTTTCAACCCACAAACCTTTGTTAAATTAAATACATACGTCATACATAATGTAAAGGAATAAAGTTGACTTTTCAATTGATAAGTTGTGTGGGTTGACTCTTTATTGCATATGTGCGTCCATTTATTAAATCTATATAGCTATTGCCTGTGACTTTGACCGCATGGAGTTAACTTTCTCTACCAAATTCCTTAATTTTCCTTAATTTTCTTTTTTTTGATAAAAATAAGCCTATGTCACTCCTGCCGCCCTAGCCATATTACAAACTTGTTCTCTTTCTATAATCGCTAACGCTGTAGAGCAGGGGTTCCCAAAGCTTTTTTTGACCCTTCTGAAAGGGTACGAAGTCTCAAACTCAAAATTCAAAATTATTTATTTCATGTAGGCCAATTTGTGGCTCTTATGACAAGTCGAGAATCTACCACCGGTTCGGAATGCTGATTCTGCTGAGAAGAGCCGGCAAGAAACTCAGCAGTTGCTCTTTTCAAAACAAAAAATGTTAATGTTATGACGTGCGATAAAAAACCTTGGGAACCCTTCTTTAGCGTTAGCGATCTTAGAAACCGATCATGGAAAGAGAATAGATACGAAACGTTTGTAATATGGCGAGGGCGTTTCATGACAAACTAAAAGAGAAAGGCTATAAAAAAAAGAAAGCCGTGTTTAAAAAAAACTACATTGAAAAAAATATATGAATAGGGCGGCTGGTTCTCAATCCAATGAAAAAAATCACATGGATCCGTAGCTCTATTGCGGCGTGATTGAAGGACAAACGAACAAATAGATATACTTTCGCATTTAGGTATAATATTTTTAGTAAGGAAAGGATTAGCCAGGGTTTGGCATCTGCCACTGTGATATTAGGTATGTTAGTAACCAAAGCGATTGTTAGTTGTAAGTAAGTTGAAAAAAAAAAAAACTTTTTCAAAAATATTTTTTATTAAAATTTGTGATAATATTACAATAAAATAATATATAAAATCAATTCAGACTTTGTCTATTAACCTAGCTTAATACAAATTAATATTTTAACCTCTGACTAAAAACATGAAACAATAAAACATTAACTGTGACATAATTTGAGCTGCATTTAATTTTTTTTATTTGACGGTCAAAATACAGTTGATGGTTTATTCTAAAAAATTTTTTTATTTTATTTTTTATACAGGGAAGCTTTATTATTTTCCTTTTTTTCCGATGGATAAAATTTAACCTATTTTGTACTTTATTGTTGTAATCATAAGGTTCAAATTCACGCCATTAAAGTCTATTGAGAATATTTTTTTTTTTTTTTCATAATACATATCTGTTTCCGTAATTTGAGACTTATGACTGAAACAATATAGTTCAAAATAAGTTATGTTGGCAGGCTGTTGGTAGCGACTAGGGATCCTCTGTTTTTCTGGGATAAAAGGTAGCCAAGTTCTCAACTGTACCCATACAAAAAATCACGCCTTTCCGTTGCTCCGTGACCGAAGAACAGATCAACAAACAAACACAATTTCGCATTTATAATATTAGTAAAGAAGTAGGTAAGGATTCTACTTAGAAGTTTTAAGCATATCCTAAGTGTTTAAGACAGTCTCCATGCACTCATGCTACGTCACTAAAACTAGGCATAATTTACACCAGTACTCGGTGCTGCGGAATCAAATACCGAATCATTCGGTTCATATACCCTCATGGTGCAAACTAGGCCTTAAGTATCAAATAAATACTGTATGTAAAGAGAGCATTATCCACAAAGTTCATTTTATTCTAATACTTTTATAGTGTTACCGTACACTCGGTAATCTGAGATACAACTTACAACATAGGTAGGTTATTCTTTTGACTGCTGATTTACTTGTGTAAAGTTTTCAGACAAAAAAAAAAGTGAGTTTCAGTTACTTTATACATTATAGGCACACGCTTGACCATCAGGTGAGATCGCAGTCAAGGACTATCTTGCCATCGAATTAAAAAAAAAACACGCTTGACCACTATCACACCTGATGGAAAGTGATGATGTCGTCTAAGGTGTAACGCGTTTGCATAGAGATGCCTATTCACTCTTGTTTTAAAGATACCCAGATTGTACGTGTACAGTGCCACCAACTTATCTGTTCAGGTGGACAAAATTGGAACTAAGGCCGCCATTTTAAAATATTCCGCTGTCGAGTATTCATGGTCTTTGCTGCTGTCAGTTCTTTCTATTGCAAGTGCCGACCAATGCTATGAAAATGCAGTAACAATTCCCTAGTTTCGTTAAGAAGCAGTAATTAACTCTGCAATAGTGACCGTTTCAACTGAACAGATAAGCTGGTGGCACTATACTACGTATTTTAAACAAAATAATTTTAAGCTATTGCATAGCTTCTATCGCGGGCCAGCGTGGAGACCGAATCCAGAAATTCCGTAACGAAAATAACCTGACACGGGACTCCTCTACGGTGAACCGCTAGATGGCGTTGATAAAAAATGCTATGCAATAGCTTTACCGCGGCAGTCCCCGAGTGCCACACGTCTATTTTTTCTCAGTCCGTTAAAAACTAAAGCGTCTAATTTTATGCTAATTCATTTCGTCTTAGAGAGATTGATTTACTTAAAGTAAAATTGAGCTTTCTTTAACTTAACACTAAATAGACACTATGATGATAACCTCCTCCTTTTTGGAAGTCGGTTAAAAATAAAATTTTCATCTCTAATATATTATTGCATTGTAGAAAATGCAATGATATTGCATTCTTAAAAAAATATTTAAGTACACATTTAAATAATAAACATCGTCAATATTCAATACCCGGTTTATTCCTGTTGTTAGCACCATTTATCAGCTATAATTAAAATAATAATATGAATATGAATAATATTTATTTATTTATTCTATTGTTTTCTAAAATACCTACCCACAACCAAAGAATATGCGTTGGAAATAATCAATCCGTGGAATAAATCATAATTTATTACCTTTTAGCATTTTTTTCTAATATTTTTGAGTATTTTACTAATGGGAAGGATTAACAAAATTTAGTTTGTGTGTGTGCGTGTGTATGTTTGTAGTAGTGCAATGTTATGCATTTAGTAAGACAGAAAAATATTACCTATTGTCTTTGAAGGATGAAATAATTTAAAAAAAGTTATAACAAAGTTAATTGTTATTCTTTGGATAAATATAATTAACGATAAATCTTGCTGTAACTCAAATGTGTTATTCTGTCTTTGAAGGATAAAATTGTTTTTGTAAAAAATTATAACAAAGTTATTCTTTGGATAAATATAATTAATGATAAATCTTTCTAATAACTTAAATGTTTTGTTCCTAATTGCTTATTCCCAACAAGTAACAACCAAATAATGTATGCTCTATTACATAACGGAGGGGATTCAATAGAAACTGCTTTTAGCACTAAACCCCTCTCCGGAGCAATCTATATTTGTCAGGTACTAGGAAGCTAAATTTTGCCGCCTGACTCTGCTGTATATTTACAAATAGTCAAATAATTTATCTATCATACAAATAAATATATTACAATATTGTTAAGCTATATGAGTAAATACATTTTCTATAAAAAACACACACAGATCGATCTCTCTTGCGCCCAGTCCTTTCAATCTAACTGCAATCTTTGGATTAGTTACTTAGCAATAAAAGTCCTTACAATTTACAAGGTACAACACAAAAAAAGTTAAGATCAACAGATGCAGATAGATTGAATAATATAGGAACTGGACGTAAGTCTATACGATTAACATTTAACTAACTATCTACCCATGAAACTTCTTGAAGATAAAAAGATATTACAAAAGTTTGTCAAAAATTCTGTTTTACATCTAATTATTCTACTATTGCATTGCACGTCCGGCCATTCATCGTTATAGAGTTAATTATAACTACATTAGATTAATTTACATAGTACTTGTCAGAGGTATTGTATGTATCCATATTTTTATGTCTACTGTTAGCTATGCTTACAATAATATTATTAATTGGGTTAAACTATTATTGCACTAAGTTCATTATTATTGCACAAATTTTACTGGCTATGATTTTCACTCCTAACTTTAATTTTTCTTCTACTATCTTTTGGCACTTTGCTAGTGTTTTTCATTATATCGTTATTATGTCTTTCACAATTACCAAAGTACACTGAATGTGTTTCAATACTTTCAGCACCAGATTCACTCCTTGCTTCGTCCCCCGTGTCGTCACTTTCAGTACAACTTGCTATTTTAGCGATTACTAATTTTCTTTGAAATTGTTTAGAACTCGTAGAATCACTGCTGAGGTATCCAGAATCTTCGATATTGGTGCCCTTTTTCCGTCTAAACTTAGTCCTATGAAAATTTTCCCCCTTCTGACTTCTAACGAAAGTATTAGTATTTATACCACTGCTACAACAAATTTTCATTCTTTTAGACTTTTGGCAGTCATTTAAATTCATCTCACTATGGCTCGGTTGAGCAAGATTTACTGCTTCAAATTCCGAGTTTAGACTATGAGTGGATGATGTCAATGGAATACGTGAAGATTCACAGATTGAATTGCGAGGAGAGATGTTATCGCTAATAATATCGGACTCTGACATTGTTTTTGTCCTTGGGCTAACACTTCTACTATGCATATTAGAGGAAATGTGCTCAATTCCTGTGTTCTCACATTGAACTCTTCTTGGTGGTATTCTAGGATTTTCATATAAAGCATTTTCAATTGGTGGTAAAGGTGGTAAGATATCAGGCCGAGCTAAATTTTTGAGTTGTTTTATAGTGGGTGGTGTGCATTGTCTTTGCCTCTTAGAATGCCTTAGTTCTAATGTTAATATTCTACTATCTTCAGAAGTCCAACCAGCGTTATCGTCCCAGTTATCATCAGTTGTATCTTCTAGTGATTTTGAACCACTGTATATATTGGACGATAGTTTAGGGCGACTTAAAAAATGTCGCTGATGATCATGATCATTTCTCAAGCTGTTGAACTTGTTTATACTTTCGATTTTTGCATTGCCCTTCGTGAATGTACCACTGCTTCTCAGCTGCATGCTTTCATGATTTCGGTTTTGTGAAGTGCCTATATTTTTCAACAGATCTTTTCGACTAAAATGAATATTTTCTAAAATTTCTTTGTGCTTGGGATGTTTGCGGTCTAACGTATCTGGTTCAAAACCGTCAGATTCATGTATTTTGATATAGTTTTCAGGTGGATCTTTTACTTCTATTGTCAAACATCCAGGTCTTTCTTCTACATTATTCAACTGAAATGCTTTTCTACTTCCCATTGAGCTTTCAGAACCACTTGGTGAGGTTGGCGCACTGCTAAAATTATAATTGTTGTTAACATACACTTCACTTACCAAGCTGTAATTAGAATTAGGTTTCAATGCCGTGTCAATTCCTGGATCGACTTTAGTCTTCTTTATTTCGATAATTTCGTAGTGGTTATCATCTGCGTGTAGATTAGCCTCTGGTGATGGAGTATTGCTATTACCACTTGAGTTTGTTTTGTATACAGCATTTCTCATTGTAAGTTCCTCTTCTAATGGCAATGCATTGCTTAAACTTGGGCTTGCTTGGGATGATGGAACATCAGGATATTCAATAAGACCAACTTTGCTCTTTTTGTTTGATGTTCGTTCAAGACTGTCTGTTTCATATTCATTTCCTGAAGGTATATCGGAACAGTTTTTGGTATATGTGGTTTTAGTCTCATCTGGCGTATTTTTAGAGCACCGTTCTTCATCTGAACTACTTAAATTATATGATGATCTTGAGAAGTGGTCAAGAGCTACGGCTTCATTGACCATATCAGGTAAAGCATTATTGTTTTTCATTAATGTATTTCCATTCCGTTTAATGCCATCGAGTTTCTGTCGTAGACTCCCAGAGTGATATCCATTAAAATCAATGGGTCTTATATCTTCTACATGTGACACTGTTTGGCAGTGATTGTTTTCAGTTTCAGTATCATTAAATTCTGGTAAAGGTATGTTGTAGTTTCGTATAGATGGTTCTGATCTCACTGAACGAGAGGCATTTCGCCTAGAGCGATCGAATTCATCATTCGCAGAATGAGATGCACAAAAACTATTTTGTTTTTGTAACGGACATTGTTTTTCATTGTTAGGTAAAGATAATAATGAAATCGCTAAGTTTTGGGTTTGACTATCGTTGTAAAACATTTGCTGTTTTCCGCTTGGTATATTTTCTAACCATTTTCTAATGCTCGTTTGTTTATCCCCGTTTTCACTTACGCAGTTCACACAAGTAGTAATATTATATTTCATAAATGTTTGGGCATCATTATCAGTGTTATTTGTTTTGCATCCTGGACAACCTAAACAATTAGAGGATCTTTTCCTACTGTTCTCCCTTTTAAGACTAACTACGCTTCCACTTCGTTGACTGCCCATACCGTGATAGCGATCGATGCTGTTTCCATTAGATGGATAAGTTTCTTCTTCTGGTATATGATTTAAGACTGGATGAAAGCGCTTTGTTGCCATTTTTTGTTTAGCGATTGCTATTACTTCTCGAATTTTCGAAAGGAATTCAATTGCCGCAGCTGGGGGATCCTGTAAAATTAAATTAAGAATTTCTAATTTTTATAAAATTCACTAAACTAATCAGTGATCAAGAACTTATATTTATATATTATTATAAAAGTAGTAGAATGTTGTTCAAGTATGTATCTAATTGAGAGTTCTGTAGCTAATTACTTACTGCCATTAAATGAGGTTCGAAGTAAGCTGGGTTGAAGTACAATTTTCGCCGTGTTGTTCCCACTGGTCTTGCGATCTCACGATCGTCTATTGTCTCTACTATGGATACATGTTCATCTGGAAGACGTTCTATACTTGATTCATCTCGATGACTTAGTTCTAAACCATCTCCTTGATGTCGCAATTCTTTCATATGCCTATGTATAACTACCGATGTCGTTTCATTCTGAAAGTTTAAATATCTTGATTAAGGAACTTAATTTGGAAAAGTTGCCAGAAATAATTAATTTAAAAAAACATACACATACATGTAAAGAATTTTCTTCGCCGCGTAAACTGCTATCTGGGTAATCTTCAGAATCAGAGAGGTCGCTAGTAAAACTTTTATTCTCATGGAACTGTCTTCCTACATTCAATAATGGATTTTTCTTGATAATCCCATCATCTTGACCCAAAGCATTGGCCAACGATTGGACCCGTTCATTATTTATTCTGATGATATCATGTTCCGTTATAGCAGTTCCATCCTTTTTCCTTAACACTTTGAGTGGCCTCAAAGCTTTATCTCCAGCGGAGGCCTTTCGGCGTTTCTTGATGTGCAAGTAGAGGAAAACAGAAGCGACGTATATTAGACCGAGTAGTAAGGAACTTATTCCGATTGCTATATACTCTGTGACACTCAGTCCAGATGTGCTAGATTCGGAAGTCTGTGCGTTAGATGCAAACTGAACCTCAGTTATATCTGAAATAAATAAAAGGAACAATGTTACGTTTTTACTATCATCTTTTTCATGTAAAAGTTTTGAATTCCGAGAACTGTGATTGCGAACACTTATAATTATTAAAGTAGGTACCTTTAAATCTAGAGTAAAACCTAGGGAAACGTCGGTTTCACCTTACGTCACATCATCACGTTCATCTCATCATGATTTCTATAGATTTCTTTTATGATTTCTTTCTTTTTTCTATGAGTAAAATGTTTTTTGAATAAACTTACTGCTAGCATGCCTCGGAGGTGTGCCCTGGACCCTGAACGCGACGCACGGTGTAAACACTCCCCTCAGGTCTAGGGGGGAAATGGGTGGAGTTGAGATGTCTCGACACAGAAGTCGTACCACCATGACTCGTCCCGACATGCGCTTCCGCACTTCATCTTCCCCGCTCCACTGAAATGGCATAAGAAAATTTTGTGCCACATCTTTATTAGGTTCGTTAAGGCCAGCAGTAGCTACAGTTAGAGTGGCTCCTAGGACACGGGCTTTCCTAGGGGCCAGAATTCCAATGTTATGTACTTCACCGAGTTTATCTAATAAAGATTTCTTTCTTTCTTTCACCATACATCATTTGCATCATTTAGCACCAAAAAAAGGAATTCAGCAAAATTTTACCAAAATATATCTTCCTACCTTCGCCCTAGATGTAGGTACAAATACTGGCTTTGCTTATTTTTTGGTAGGTAAGAACTATCTTATTGTGGAAAAACTGTCCCTAAGTAGACGTATGTCTACGTTCTTTATGTCTATGACTCCCTTTTAATTGCATGCAGATAATTAATCTTTCTGGTTTATCTGCATGCTGAATTTAAACAAGCTTGTTAAAGCGTAGTATAATTCTAGAGTGATAGGTACAATTCTAAAGAGTTCTACGAACTTGCGATTTTCGTTCCATCAGAGATAGGTACATAGGTATCTCTAAGGAACCTGAATTCAAGTACATTTTTTTAGGGTCTAACTTCGAACCTGAACTCGCAGCCACATCGCCAGAAATTTTTGTATGAAATGTTTGGCGACGTGTTGTTCCAATCAGGTACGGCCCTTTTCTATATCTTTTGGAACGTAGTGTCAGAATAAATGTGACTATAAGTAAAACGGTTATCTAGGAAATACCTGTAGAAAAGTTCTGCCTTCATCTCGAAACAAGCTAAATGGCACGTCAGCGTCTACTGTATTGCGGAGATCCAAAAATCCCTTTCGCGTCAGGAACTGGGCTCCCGACACAGCGCATATTGGGGTCTTTACATCTGCAAAGTGTTAAAGTAGGGTCTTCACTATAAACTCATTTTTCACCATTTGATACATAGAGGGGAAAAACTTTTACTCTGCGAAAGGTCAGTTTTTTCTAACGACTAAGTATGCAGTTAATAAGTTTCCAACAAAACTCCTTTAGTGAAAATTGTCTACAAGTAACTGGTAACTATTGTCTATATTTTTTTTGGTAAGTAAGTAGATAGGTATATTCAAAATATCTCAGGGATAACCATTTCCTTTTCGGACAATGCTTGTTGATTTCAATTTCATGGAGAAGAATTTGCTGTCTCGGTGAAATATGAATCTGTGACGGACTGTAAATTGGCTAGGTTTAGATTTATAGAAATTATCCTGATTCAGTTCAGAGATGGTGAGATAGATATATTGAGCGTGCTCTGACTCAGGTTTTTTTTTTTTTAAATGTTAATTGCTATTAATTTCTGTTGTTATTCTCTCTGACTCAGCTTAGACTTAAGAGAGAGGTTAAAACGAGACACAAGTATGCTCTGACATCAATCTGTCTCGTTTTAACTCCGTCTTCAGTCTGAGCTAAGTGACAGTTCGGTCTATAGATATCAGATTTAGAAAGAGTTAAAACGAGACTATAATAATATGTTCAAAAATCTGTCTCGTTTTACTCTGTCTTGAATCTGAGGAGGAAAAAAATTGCCTTAGATCGTTTTCGCAACAGTAAATGTATATTCTATTTGTGTAATAAGTTAATGTGCTTACTGTGGAAGGTGATTTCTCGAGACGGATGTATGATTTGACCTTTGAGCGGCAGATAGATGAACGGAATCCTTTGCACCCCCGTACCGGAACCGAAGGTTGCCAGGGAGCATTCTGTAATGGATAGTAAGCATTTATATTAAAAAACTGCACTAAATGCAAGACACGTGCCATCTAAAAATGATACTGTTTTATTTAAGGGGGGGGGTAAGGTTAATTCGGTAAAAAAGGCATGTTTTCAAGATTTTTTTTTGGCAATACAGATAGTGTTAGTTTATTCAGTCGATCCATACATGATAATGTAACATTAGAACAATATTCTCCTAAATTTTCATTGCAAAATATCAAAAATTGAGCGAGTGACAGTGAATTTCCGGAGGCGCCTCGAGAAAAAGTTGTTTTGCGGTGCCCATCATAACTCGCAACCAAATCAGCTGAAATAAAAAAATCAAAATGCATTCGTTAAAGGAGATGTTTGTCGAAATATTCACGAGAGGATTTTTTTTTCTTTCGATTTTTCGATTTTTCGTAGCACTTGGAAGCCAAAAACCAGATTTTCGGTAATAAAAACGGCTAATTTGCTGTTGTAAAAAAATTGATAATTATTGAAAAAAAAAAGCTCTCGACAATACCTGAAGAATTATGTGAAGAAACACTGTGCAAAATTTCAAAACGATTGGTCCAGTAGATTTTTAGTTATGGTGGGCACGGACTTCAAAAATGACAAGTCTCAGAAAAACGCTTTAAAGTTTGCGTACTGAAGTATTCAAGATAAAATTCGACAATTTTTTTATACTCACACAGAGTCGTTGTTGCCCGGTCCGTCACTTGTTACTGCTCAGCACAGCATACAGCGTTTAACTGATGCATAGATCATGCCTCGAATATACCCGATTTTACCTGAACAGGCCCTTTTGGGCCTGGTGGGGCTGTAAAACCTCAGGCTGGCAACGGACGCTGAAATACTCATAACTTCGTCAATTTTGCCCCGATCGACTTGAAATTTTAACACAATCTTCTTGAGATAATATGCATTCAATTAGAAAAATAAAAAAAAAAACGAAAAAAATACATTTTAATACCTCCCCCCCTCCCCCCCTCCCCCCCCCTCCCCCCCCCCCCTAATAGATCTTCATGATCGTAAAACAACGACAGATCTGCATTTTATTAACTTTACAGTATAGGTCTTATAATTCACGAGGGCGCGTGAGCATTATGTACTTGTGGTAACGTCGTGTGCATGCACATTGCGTAAGTGTGCGTGCCTGTCAGGAGCTTAGGTGGGAGCGGTCAGGCGCGGGCAAGCTCTCGCCCACACTTATACAGATACGACACACACACAATCATGAGCCACGTGCCCTCGTGAATTGAAAGAACTACAGACGTTTGAAATAATTGCTGAAGTTTTGTTATCTTAACTTTTTAAAGAAAAAATCTGTAGCAATGAAGTTTCACATATATCCATTAAAATGGTTCTGTTTTAAAATAATGAACAAATAACATATGTAATAGTTCTTGCAATTCACGAGGGCGCATGTGTTTTACTTATGGTTACGTCGTGTACATGTACATTGCATAAGTGTGCGTGCCTGTCGGGAGCCTAGGTGGGAGCGCTCAGGCGCGAGCAAGCTCTCGCTGAACCTTATACAGATACGACACACACAACCATGAACTACATATAATTAAATGTCTAAATATGCCAAAGCGTCATTTTTGGACTTTTTTCAAATCCGTCACTGTTCTACGATCATGAGGGGATACTAGCTATTGCCCATGATTTCTAAGTAGAGATAGGTGTTTAAAAATGAGACAGGATCCTCTGTTTTTTTGGAATAAAAAGTAACCTATGTATGTAATCCTCCAGGTTCTCAACTATACAATTTACATGTTTAAGATTGTATACTTACTTAAATAAACTGCAAATATATCGGATAAATTGCAAAAATCGGTCAATAAATCTGGTTTAAACGAAGTAGGTAGGTACCTACGTTACTTTGTAAAGAGATTATCGATGTTCGAATTGTGAAACAAAATTTATAGCGGCTTATCGAAAATAAAATGTGTCACAACCAACGCTAAGTTTTTTGCTTTGAAAATGGGATTATGCAGGCATATACTGGCACTGATGTATTAATCCTTAGATCCTTAATAATATTGGCAGTTTCATTTAATATTTTTTTGAAGCTTCAATAGGCCAACGGTTAAAGGTACGGACTACGACCTGAAAGGTCGCAGGTTCGAGCCCCACCCGTTGCACTATTGTCGTACCCACTCCTAGCACAAGCTTTTCGCTTATTTGGAGGAGAGGAGAATATAAGTCAAGTTCAGCTTGGCTAATATTCTTTAAAAAAAACTGATATGGCCTTAAAATATAAATATTTTTACAAATACTTGCTATTTTCGACACGGTTTCGTGAGAGGAATCCGAGAGAGAATTTATAACTTTTCACACTTGCGGTCTAGTAGATCAAAGCGTAGATCTATAAAAATCCATGTCAATAAACTACGGTATAGAAATTACAATCTTTGTTTTTAAATTCGATACGGTATTATTTGACAGCTGACGAATTTTAATAACCGCTCTTTGTGAGTCGGACTCGCATTCGACGGTTCCGTACCAAAAAACCTATGATTAGAACATATTTGCCCTTTACACTATACAATTTAAATTAATATCTTAGGAGTTATCGAAAAATGAATATTTTCGCGCGACAAATAAAAAATAATAAAATGGTGCCGGTCGGTGCGTTGGGCGGTGCACATTGGCGGGTATCGGCGCGGGAGATTCCTGTGGTTCCTGTGATCTTATTTACAATGGTCTCCTATAAGAAGCTTTCAATGCAATTAGTCCCGTAAAAACAAATATTTAATTTTTCAACCCGGACCGTAGAGAGAGAAGACATAGAGTCAGTGACGATTTCTTTCTCACTCACACTAAAAAGAGAGCAGAGATAAAGTTATTAATGTGATAAACAGAGACGCAGCTACCCAATTTTTTGTCCCTCATCGTGTAACCAGTTTTTTTCAAGGTCGACACACTTTTGTGCCCAACAAACTGACAGTTAATAAGAAAATTTAGTATCTATGTGTGTTGCCAGCTTTAGGTACCTATACAATGTCCCGATTTTCCCTATCCTACTTATATTATAAATGTGAAAGTTTGAATGTATGTAGGGCCATCCATACATACATCCAAATTTCAGCCATATCGGTTTAGTGTGGCGTGATTGAGTAACAAACATATGGATGTTTGTTACTCAATACGCCACACTAAACCGATATGGCTGAAATTTGGCACGGAGATAGGTTTTTTTTAGTAATGTCCTCTGACATACCGTAACGGCGGGTTACTTTGGCTACTTTTTCAATTTTTTTTTTAATTTTTGTTGAAACAAAATAAAGTCGTGATGGAAGAAATGAATATTATGAGAAAAGAAAAGAAAGATGATGGATACTAGAATATAATATATGTCGGCGATGATTAAAGTGTATTCAGTTAGATAGTGTCGGTTACTGTTCTGAATCATCCTGAAGTTTCGTTCGAATGTCCAACAACCAGTCGAGAACTGTTGGCGATCTTAAGAATTATTTTATTTACAAAGTTCTTAATTTTTAAAGCCATTTTTAAATAGCTAGAGGCAGACTTTTAATGTTTTTTTTAAATAATTATTAACTTAAACTATGAAGAGTTGCAGTTTTATACGACTGCCTGAAAAAAGGAATATACTGTTAATTTCATTAATGATGATTTTGATGACTAAATATACAATTTTTGTTGCTTTTAATTCAATAGCATTACTCGATCGAAGGAAAATTTTAACTGTTCATTACAAATTATTTTGTGTAACATTCTTACTAGTAACGAAAAAAAATTTTCCTTTGTGTTACATACATCTTTTTTCAAAGTGACTCACATATGCTAAATTTCTATTCGGCATTTCAATATTTTTTTTAAGGAGCAAATAATTATCTAGTGAATTGGTCCTATGAAAGTACATTAAAAAACTTTAGTATAAAAAAAAATATTTTTAAAAAACCGACTTACGTGTACAAACTAAAATTATTTTATACTTTTAAGTGGTGGTTGAAGTTAATATTGTGTGCAATAAAGAATAATAAATTCTTTATTGCACACAATATTAAGATATATGTAAAAAATAGAAGCTTACCCTAATAGGTATGTCTCTCCCAGACAACCTTATATGTGTAGGTATGTTATTTAAAAAATAAAACAGTTCAGCATCTGTTTTGTCGTTTTATTTAAAAATCCTGGGAAGAATTTTCCATCTAATTTGGGGTACTAGGGGAGTGCAGTTATTGTGGCAACATTAAACTCGAACTTGTCATGTGACGTCATCGTTACGTCATGTTATCTCTATTTCAGTCGCGGTTACACAGTACCTTGGTCTATTGCCTTCTCTGTCTACGACCCGGACGAAGTCGGCGCGGGCTTCTAGTCATTAATAAAAAGACGCGATGTCTTGTCAGTGGATACTCGTATCCGTCGAGTGACGACGCAAATCTTTTTCAAAGTTTCTTTAATACAATTAATTAGGAAGATTAGTGATGTTAAGTGTTTACCTTTTAGCTACTACTACGTACCTACTATTGAGAAGCATTTTTTTTACTTGATGTTTCTTTGGCGCTAAGTGGTGAAAGTATTGTAGCTGCATATTTCTTTATTAGTAGTCTACGCATGTTACGGGGGGCGGCAAGGTTTTGTTTGTAAACAAAGATTACGTTGTATCGCTTCAGAACATGTTCAAGACCATGATGATCTGAAATGTTCCGGAGACAAGTTGGCATACCAAAATACATCGCTGGTCATATTAAGTCATAACGCAAGACTTTAGCGAGTACTCTCCTCTACTGAGTCCCTTATGATCGCCGCACCGCGGCGCCGTACTCCATGCATTGCGCCTGCCAGTGTTCACGACCAACATAATTTACTAATATGGGAGATAGTCGACGCAAAGTTCCCGAGATCCTCCCTGAATAGGGGAGCGCGCTGAGGACCCGGGCAAGCGCACTCCTCTACTGAGTCCCTTATGATCGCCGCACCGCGGCGCCGTACTCCACGCATTGCGCCGGCCTGCATTCACCATCAACATAATTCACTAACCTGGGAGATCGTCGACGCAAAGCTCCCGATCCTCCCTGAACAGGGGAGCGCGCTGAGGACACGAGCAAACGCACTCCCCCTTCACTGAATCACTCGCGTTGGCCGCACCCGCGCCGTACTCCACGCATTGCGCTGGCCCACATTCACCACCTGTATCAGCATGATTTCAACAAATGAATAAACATTAGCATTTCTACATCCATAAGAAAGCGGTTGAAGATTATTAACATATTTAATTGCACGTTTGCGTGGATTAACATAACGTAAGTATCATATTATGCTTACTTAATCCTGGCCTGTTTATGCGTAACTGTAGTATAGTTAAAAAAACAATGGCTGTAAATAAGTGGGTGACTGGGCAATAGGGTATCTATTTAGTTTTTAATATAATTTCGTTCAAATAAAATACATAATTATCATATGGGCTGTGTCCGAAAAAATTAGATTTGTTCTACGGTCTCCTTCAAATTCCAATAATATACCTATATTGAAAAATGTCATCGTGACAAAGCCTGTCGAAGGCTGAGTTAGATAGCAGCACCCGAATGAAGTGCTTCGGAGCAGTTCGGCCATGCTAGCCACCGCCGCCCGAGTTCACGCATCCGTTTTGCCACCACATCCTTACCGAGTATAGTGAACACGTCGCCAGTGTCTCGTCTCGCCAGATCGCCGAGGCTAGCGGCGGCCGCGGCGCTCAACAGATGCAGTAGGAGCAGCCCGGCCATGCTAGCCACCGCCGCCCGAGTTCACGCATCCGTTTAGCCACCACATCCTTACCGAGTATAGTGAACACGTCGCCAGTGTCTCGTCTCGCCAGATCGCCGAGGCTAGCGGCGGCCGCGGTGCTCAACAGATGCAGTAGGAGCAGCCCGGCCATGCTAGCCACCGCCGCCCGAGTTCACGCATCCGTTTAGCCACCACATCCTTACCGAGTATAGTGAAGACGTCGCCAGTGTCTCGTCTCGCCAGATCGCCGAGGCTAGCGGCGGCCGCGGCGCTCAACAGATGCAGTAGGAGCAGCCCGGCCATGCTAGCCACCGCCGCCCGAGTTCACGCATCCGTTTAGCCACCACATCCTTACCGAGTATAGTGAACACGTCGCCAGTGTCTCGTCTCGCCAGATCGCCGAGGCTAGCGGCGGCCGCGGCGCTCAACAGATGCAGTAGGAGCAGCCCGGCCATGCTAGCCACCGCCGCCCGCGTTCACGCATCCGTTTAGCCATCACATCCTTACCTAGTATAGTGAACACGTCGCCAGTGTCTCGTCTCGCCAGATCGCCGAGGCTAGCGGCGGCCGCGGCGCTCAACAGATGCAGTAGGAGCAGCCCGGCCATGCTAGCCACCGCCGCCCGCGTTCACGCATCCGCTTTGCCGCCGCATCCTTACCACCTGGAACAAAATCATTTGTTTTTATATAATGGC
Source organism: Hipparchia sbordonii (assembly GCA_038048805.1). Taxonomy (NCBI): domain Eukaryota; kingdom Metazoa; phylum Arthropoda; class Insecta; order Lepidoptera; family Nymphalidae; genus Hipparchia; species Hipparchia sbordonii. Next base: position 7,109,286 of record CM076113.1, read on the forward strand.
TATAGTGCCAAATGCAATATAGGGAGGTGACCGACGCAGCCATGAATCATGATTAGGGCGCTACCATTACCAAAACGCATTTTAATCAGTTATGTAAATCTAATATCCAGTAAGGTTAAATTAAACCGTAAGCTCACAGTATCAGACCGATACTATGACCGTTACGGCAGTAAAAAATTGTTAATTTAACAGTTTAGTCTTTCACAGATTTCGGTAAAGGTAACGTTCGCATACATATGAGATAAACGTCAATATTCCTACGACATTAAATACCTATAGTTAAATGCACCTTGGTAACAGGATGGAGTTTTTGATTTTTCGTGGAATATAATCGAGCTAAAGAACCTTTTGAAATGTTTTTTTTTTTATGTAGGTACCTATGTTCCCCGATTACTCGAAGACGGCTGGACCGATTTGGAAACTTCTTTTTTTGTTTGAAAGGGTATATTTCCCAGGTGGTCCCATTGTCATCAGGTCAGGATCTGATCATGGGATCCTGGAGAAATCGAGGGAACTCTTCAAATTTTCTAGGCACAATTCATATACTTTGTAGTGACGTTTGAAGTCGGTTTTGTAAAAAGAATTTTTACGTTTATATTATTTGACGTGGTAATCTCGAAGGGGTTATCCCATGGGTTATCCGATCAATATAACTGTGACACGACATCTATCTATTGTTTTTACTTTGTCGACGCAATTTGTCATCAAGTAGGTGACATTCATTCGCGGAAAATAATAGAATTGCTCCACATTGACATCTGAATGTAAGAAGTAACGAGTGCGGACGTCTATCTCGAATGAAATATAAGTGTGCAGTGAAAGCTCGCACGGTATCGCAAAAATTCATTGTCTCAGTTCGATTTCACTTGGTTCCCATTATTATTTGCGATAACCTTAGAAAATTAATGGGAAAATGTTGACTCTACAAGTATATTTTTCTCTTGCGAAGTTCCAATAAAAAATTAATTAAATCCAACGGCTTGTAGGGAAGACGTTTTTGTTGGCGTTCTGAAGAACTTATAATCTCCTAGTAATTAGGGGGTAGCTACTCTCGGGATAAATTCAAAGCCTCAATAGCCCAACGGTTAAAGGTGAGGGCTGAAAACTGAAAAGTTGTAAGTTCCATCCCCAGCCATTGCACTATTGTCGTACCCACTCCTAACACAATCTTTCCACTTATTTAGAGGGGAGAGGAGACTATAAGTCAAGTTCAGTTTGCCTCCTTCCCTTTTTCTTTTTTCACCTTATTTCTAAGGTCCCTTTGGATACGGAACCATTAAAGTGAGGACCACCATCAAGATCACGCATTTATAACGTGATAACCAGCGCTAACATTAAATTGTAATAACACATGCACCAAATATTGTCACTGTATTGTGCTTATGTGCACAGCAGTCTGCTAGCGTTGAAAATCGTACGCAGTTCACCGATATGTTACAGTCAAACAGCGAAGCCAGTTTTACCAGCTGTTAGATTATCTAAAAATGATAAAACAGTGTGACCGTAATCACCACTGAATGGTTGAACACATGGCGAAAGAATATCAACCAATCAGAGTTGATTGTCACATCTGTTGCAGACAATTATAGACACAGGGGGGTTTCCTAGCCAGATTTGCTTAACGTTTCCAATGCGAACGCTGTTCTGTTGTCCGGTTTTCTACCACATAACTTGATTGACGTACCTACAGGCAAGTAGGTACGTCAATCAAGTTGTAAGTCAAGTAGGTAAGTCAATACGGTAGTTTTAACCTAATCAGGTATGATTGTCGTCAAGTGCAGCAAGTGTAGGTATACTTATCTAAAATAAGTAGATACATAAGTAGGCATAACGTCTGGCAGGGTTGAAACCCACCCAAACGATCCTAGTACCTACCTATCTACATAAGAAAGCAAGCTTAAAAAATAAATAAATGTTCATTACTTCACGTACATGGCCGTATATGTACCTAATATACTTACGAAAATTTTCTTATAATTTTAGTTTCATTTCCTTTCCAGTTCCTGTGTTTTAGTTTCATTTTTTCTAAGATTGAGTAAAATTTTCAAGGAAGAAGCTGAGGTCTATAGAGCGTGCTCTGACTCAGCTCAGACTTAAGACAGAGGTTAAAACGACCAATATGCCATGACATAAATCTGTCTTGGTTTAACTCCGTCTTGAGTCTGAGCTGAGTGAGAGTGCGGTTTATAGATTTCAGCCTAAGCGCCTTGTCAGATATGTGGACTAGGCAAAACTATGAACAGCGGAGCTTCGAATATTGACTGTAATATGAAAAACTCGTTCGACTGGCACGCGTCTGCTCTGTGCACATATTGACTCTTCGTAAATCTGTTTCCCTGTTCGACAAGCTTTTGGTAGTGTTTGCTCGAATGAACAGAGCCGTAGTCAGAGGCTGGCCACTGGAGCGCAATAAATTCTTTTAACATAGGTATAGCTAGGACGAACTCTAAAAAAGTTTGTTTAGAGCAAGTTTAGAGGCATTAAATATAAACCTCCCTACTTACTGTAGTTTTTCTGACTTAGGTTTGTATCTTACTTAGCAACTAGCTTAGCTTACACTCTCTCTGTTCAACATTATCGTGGTATTAGTAAAATAATATAAAGTACCTACTGTTACCTACTGAATCCCTTCGGTTTCAATTTGCTATTGTCGCAGTATTTTGAAACATTAAGCCATAAATCTAACTGTAATATGTATAACTCTGGACACTACTACAGAGTGCGACAAATGTATGTATTTATTTCCATTTATTTTTAAACTTTTATTTATCTACTCGTACTTAATTTTGTTAAAATTAGAAGACTTTATAATCAAGTATTGCTTCATAAACCTATCTGAAGACTTTGCTCTCAACTCCTCCGAAGATAAGGAATTCGAAATTATAAGACCCTGTATCAAAAGTCAACATTTAAGTAAGTATGTTGTTTGTTACAGTTTTTTTTACAAAAAGATGAAAAAAAAAAAAAAAAAATATATTATTTAACGGCGCTCGAATCCAATCCGTCTCTGGTTGCTAATGACCCTATACACCGACCACGCTCTAAAATCGGGAACGCAGTTTAAACTATTATTGGAGTGACAATGTTTCATGGTATAATGACACTGACAAACTCACTCGGCGGTGGTCAGACCCCCCAGCCTTTGGCAAACGATAGGAGTCCATCATTCATCAAAACAAGGCGTTATTTAAGCGTGAATTATACCGCCCGTGTTTGAATAAATCTTGTTTTTGATGTATTACAAGTTTAACCCGTAGAGCACACAAGTCTTCGATTTAATCCACAATGCGGTCTACCAACCTACTTAATAATATTAGCTTTAGGATATCTTCCCAATACCCATTCTTACAAAGATGTGCGGAGCTAGGAAAATTTAAAGCGATAGAATTGCTTTTCAAGATCTTTAGGGCTGCTCCGTTAGGTAGGTAGGTATGTTCTACGATTGATTCTTGTATTATAGCTTCTTCAATTTTTTTGGAAAAAGTAATCGATTTTTGCAATTTAATGGTGACCTTACCTAGGCATAGTCCGATTGCGATAGGAGGGTAGAGCTTATTTTTCTGTGATCGAAGGGGTAGAGAGTTAAAAACACTCAGTCGAAACGGTAAAGGACTGAAAGTTTATATCCCCACTCCGTCCAGTTGAGGTGGAAAGGGGATCATTTCAACTCATCCGGTATCGTTATCCCCTCAGAATGAGAAGACACCTCATTCATAAAAATCTTCAAACGCCACTTAAAAGTATAAAATAATTTTGTTTGTACACGTATGTTGAAGTCTGAAGGGCTTAAATAGAAACGATCAAACCGATGCGCGATGCTGGCCCAACTCTTGCTCTTATAAATCAGATCTTCACCAAATTTAAATGGTACCAACCTGACGATACGTCCTTTCAAATGGCTGGATTATGCGTCATGCTCGTGAACGGGTGCCACCAACGGGAATGGGTCGCTTCGGCTGCCCGTCTTGACATGCGTTGGATTGGTGTACCTACGTAGGCATTTTTGCATTTTTTTTTGAAGCTTTATTGTGGAAGCACTGTATACATAGCATAGCTTTGTAAAAAAAAAAAATTTTTTTTTTTAAAAGAGCAACTGCTGAGTTTCTTACCGGCTCTTCTCAGCAGAATCTGCATTCCGAACCGGTGGTAGATTTATGACGTGTCATAAGAGCCACAAGTTAGCCTATATGAAATAAATTAATTTTGAATTTGATTTTGAATTTGAAACAAAAAAAAATCGGTCCAGATTTGACGGAGTTATGGAGTAAGATCGCCAAAAAAAAAATACGCGTCGAATTGAGAGCCTCTTGCTTTTTTTGAAATCGGTAAGGAACCACCCCATCGCTCAACAAAGATTGCATTCACCTCCGCAAAAATCTTAATTCCACAGGATAACGGGGTAGGTATACCTAAATGAAAGTCAATAGGCAACACATCCATTCGATTTTACCGTGATTGCAATTCTAGAGGAATATGATCCATTGTTAGTCCAAAGACAATATTTAAGCTTGAGGAACAAAGCCTACACGGGTTTCATTTAAATTTTACCGCTTGTCATTGGTGCGTATTGAATTTTCAGACAAGTGGCGATTTGTGGCGGGAGGTGCAAAGGCGGAGGGAGAATGTGCTAAATGTTATTAGGTGCACTAAGTCTTTGTCTTGATTGTTTAGAAAGGTTCTACTACAAAAATGGATCGAGATAGTTTGGTTATTACCACTAAAGCACTAAGGATGCATGCGTATCTACCCGTTCCGAGTCAAAGCGACATCGCAATAAAGCCTCCTTCCTGTTTTGGGTTTGGATTTAAAAAAATACTTATAGGTTCTTTGTAAAAATCTGGCTGTAGGTAAATCTTTTAGGTACTCGTATGCTACGTCTAATTCACTATACAGGGCGTCCCACGGCTATGCCACATGGAGGGGAAGTACCTTAAATATTATAGATGGAACATTTTACTGAAAGAAGACTTCATTTTAATTTAAAAAACAATTTAAACTGCATTCATAGATTTTTAAATAATTGCCTGGTTGAACCGGGACTCGAACCCGCTATACGAGAAAAAAAATTAACCTGTATCTTTATCATACCGATCGGAAGGCTTCATCATAAGGATTATTTTTTGTTAAATAACATAGCATGAGAAATAAAAGGAAGACCATGAATTTTAGCCTTTGATGTAAAATTTTGTTCAGAAAAATGAAAAGCTGACATTGGCGTATCGACATACAACTGACATGAACTATTACTAATGAGTACCCACTTGAAAAGTACGCATCATTTCCCGATCCTTACTATCCTTACTAATCCTTACTTATATTACCTATAAATGCGAAAGTGTGTTTGTTTGTTGATTTATTGGTTTGTCCTTCAATCCCGCTGCAATTCATAGCCCTGTTGCGGCGGGATTGAAGGACATTTTTCTGAACAAAATTTTACATCAAAGGCTAAAATTCATGGTCTTCCTTTTATTTCTTATGCTATGTTATTTAACAAAAAATAATCCTTATGATGAAGCCTTCCGATCGGTATGATAAAGATACAGGTTAATTTTTTTTTCTCGTATAGCGGGTTCGAGTCCCGGTTCAACCAGGCAATTATTTAAAAATCTATGAATGCAGTTTAAATTGTTTTTTAAATTAAAATGAAGTCTTCTTTCAGTAAAATGTTCCATCTACAATATTTAAGGTACTTCCCCTCCATGTGGCATAGCCGTGGGACACCCTGTATATCTATTTAACTGTCTATACATCAATTTAAAACAATCCATTTCTACGTGGTTGAATGATAAACCAACAAACAAGCATTTTTGTATCTATAATATTAGTATGATATATTAAACTCATATATTGCAATAAAGGGTTATGTAAATGTTCACGGTAGGAAACTAGAAAAGACTTAAGTTTAATCAAATTTAAATTGTGATTAAATTTAAATTGTGATGTGTGTAAAGCCTTTTCCAAAAAAAAAAAAAAATACACAGGAGAATTTTTTTTTGACAAATATCATTGGACATTTCTAAAAAATCAGGGTTTCCTATGGGAAATGGGATGGGTATTCTATGGAATAAGCATGGTGGAAGTAAAGAATTAATGTGGAAAACCATTATTGTAATAGAAAAGCATTGTGCTTCAGATTTACGAACGCAGAGCTCTGTCAGATGTAATGAGTAAAACGATTTGACCACGATTTTACTGAGCAGAGGGAACTAAAATGTAAGGCAAATGTTGACAGGATGTTCTATAATTTAAGATAATATAGGATATGTTAGCTGTAGTAGGTAAAATTGCATATGTTCAATAAGCGGATGTTACTTTTTAATGGAATATAATAAGTCGACCAACAAAATTTATTTTTTGGCATCAAAACCTAGCTTCTAATTTAATAACTCAGCAACGGGAAAATGATGAAGCTTCTAATATACTAACTCGGCTTCTTCACAATGGCCACAAAATATTCCAAAGAAAGCATCAAATAAAGAGCCACTATTTTTATTATTGTCCACTGCCACTGCACGATTTGGTGCGAGTGAGATGGATACGACTGGCCATTTGCACGATTTCGTTGGTGCGAGTGAGACGGATGCGACTGGCAATTTGCACGATCTCGTTGGTTATGGCTATTTGCACCAATCAGAGAGCGCCATTCAAAACGTGCATTTTTTTTGTTGTTCTGTTGTTAGTGTGTTAATATTGCAATTATTTTTGTATAATTTTTTCTTTAAACTAAAGTTAGGTTAGGTTAGGGTTATACATGAATATTCAGGTGCCCGGCCGAAGGCCGGGCACTTAGGTTCTGTTGGGATCGTAAACCTACCTAAAACTAAAAAAAAAAGTTGAAAAAAAATTTGATTTTTTTTTCAAAAATGTTATAATGTTATGTGTAGGTATCTTGAGTTAAATTTAAAAACAATCATTTTTTTAATTTCATTTTATCAAAAAAAAAAACGTTTTTTTATTTAGTTAGAAACATTTTTATATTTCATTTTTCTCACAAAAAAAAAATTAAAAATGTGGTTGAAGATTTGGTGTATTATTTGATGCTAATATTTAAGTATTTTAGGAGTTCACGGTTTGAAGCTAAGTTATAAATATAGATGCTAAAATTATATTTTTTAGAGGCTCACTAGTTGAAGCTGACTTAGTAATTTAGAAGCCAATAATGGTATTAAATAGAAGCTCGTTTAATTACATGCCCTTTTTAATTAGTTCCGTTTGAAGAAGAACTCATTAATCTTTTTGAGTAACATTTCGAACTATTTATTTTATTAAGGACATAGAGGTACTTTAGGTACTATCGTTAAGTAAGTACTAAAACTACCGAACCGATTTTTATTAAATTTTTACTGTTGAAGTAAATGTAAGCAAACAAAATTTCACTATCCGACTAAAAGTTCCGGAGAAATACGTGAACATACGTATGTATGTTCACGCATTACATATACATATAAATTTATGTATATTTCTTTGGAAGCCCTAATAGCTACTAGCATAATAAAATAATATTTGAAAATTTTGTAGATCCAATAATATTACATACTTACATAAGTTGTTATGTCGAATTGATAACCTCCTTTTTGTAAAATTTGTTAAAAATAAGGCACTTTAGGTCAACTTTTATGTGACGCTATAATATTACTTCGATACTCGAAACCTGCCAGCGTTGTAGAGATGTGAAAACGCGTAACACTGTACCCGTAAGTACTGATTTGATTTGAGGCCTGCACCTCTTAGTCTACTTAACTCAATGGCTGTAGGCTAGAATTCCTCAAATACGAATACCACGGTACATAATAACGATTCATCTAGTTGTACCCAATAATATATCACAGCGCGCTTCATTACCGAGATCTAGACCAAGACTCAAGAGCAACCTGAATCGCAGCCTACCATTAAGTACAGAAATTCCCGGAAACCGACTGCTTGTCAGATGTATCGACGTGGATGATAATAATTGATGCACTGTCTAGTGTTGCTACCGTTTCAAACGTACTGTACTTAAGTACGCCATTTGTATACCCAATCATTAGCCGCAGTCTGTACCTACCTAGATGGAGTAACCTACAGAGACACCTTGAAATAATTTTAATCCCCGACGCAAAAACGACGGGGTGTTATAAGTTTGACGTGTCTGTGTGTGTGTGTCTGTGTGTGTGTGTCTGTGTGTGTGTGTGTGTGTGTGTGCGCGTGTGCATGTGTGTTTGCGTGCGTGCGTGCGTTTGTGCGTGCGTGCGTGCTATGTTTGATGAAAATCGGTCCATGACCGCTGCCACAAAATGGCGGATTTCATATTATTTTTATTTTAACGATTACTCCCTAGCAATTAGGATGTTCTAACATGTCAGGGGTGTTTTAAATTTTTAATTTATATTTGTACCCGTAAACGTATCAAGTTTGTAATTTATTTATTTTTATTTTCTTTCGTGTTGCGTTCAATCAGTGAAAAAACACACTATGTTTTGGTTTTGAGGGGAGTTTTTTCTAAAAAATACTAGTCATATTCCCGATTCCCCTCCAACTAAGCGTAAATCTTGTCACAAGAGGAGGTAGGTACGACGATAGTGCAACGATTGGTTTGAACCAGCGACCTTTTGGTTTTCAGTCAGCGCAGTTTGAGGCGAATGGGAAGAAGACCACTACATGCAACTTGGCACGTGCGTTCTCCAAAGTTTTTTATAAGCCAAGTAAAGACTTCACTGTGAAGTGGGATATTCCACGTTCTACATAAAATGGCTTCTCAAGAGACCACTCAAACTTTTACGATAAAAAATGAAGAGAAACAGAGTAACCAATTTGTCACAGTAGGTAACTAACTGAACGTATATTTACGTATTGCCATTGCAAATAAAGTAAACACCGGCGTCTTCAAGTACCTACTTAACTAGCTTTTTGTTAAACATGACGAATATTGCCTTGCCTACGGTTATTTGAAGTGGAGCATAAGAACTTGAGTGTGCTGCCGAAAAACGTATGTTGCGATTGAATTTTTTTCCTTATAGGTAAATTTATTTCAATTAATGGTTAATATGCTTAGCAAATTAGACTCTACTTATGTTCAAACTGAAGTAAAAGGGGCTTTAATTTTGCAATTTTTAGTCGCTTTTCGGAAAATCGATACCGCGTTCGAAAGCAAAACGCCAATATAGCCACTTCTAAAAAAATGTCTGCCCGGGTCGTTAACCTATTACCCTAAAAGCCTCCACAGTCACAAAATACCCTAGCTTTTAATTGAAAATAACTCCTATAAATTATGTGTATGGAGAGTGCGCTCAGGAACTTCACAACTTTGTGCCTCTTTCACCCTTTTTACCCACAGAAGTCGTGAGCGTTGGCATCCTTATGTGGTAGAAATCCAACCAACTCGGACGAAACGCTTTAATTCAACGTGTCTGATAAGAACCGCTAAGGTTTAGAACACCCTTCCAGCTTCCGCATTTCCTGCTACCTACAATTTGAGTATCTTCAAGGCAAAATTGAATAGGCATTTTCTAGACAAGCGCGCTCCAAACTAGACCTCAACAGTGCTATCCAGTATTGAATGTTGTCAAGCGCAAGCCTATTTTGAATTTTAAAAAAATGTAATCTCTAGCCAAAAACGTATTTAATATGTTAGGCACAATAATTCAGGAATCGGGAAGCTGTATAAATACGTTGCCATTTAGAATGATATGTTATGGCCAGCCCCGGGTTGGATCAGAGCATCTGAAGTGGAAATCCTTAACCTAATAATCATTAATCTTCATTTATGCATATGCGAGTCGCATTAGATGTGAATAATTGTCGACAATTAGCCCGTTTTACCGCTGTCAGACGCTATTGCTTAGATATAGGTTTTCTTTAAAATATGTGCTCTACATTTCTATAACTACCTACTTGGTTGATAATGTTGATATTACTTGTACAAGTATTGAACATGAAGTTATCTATAGAGCTCGTGCGAAAAGTCCGGATTTTTAAGTGATGATTATTTTAGAATTTGGTTTTGAGGAAAATTCGGATTTTGCAATCCCGGAATGTGCAACAAGTGGGGATCAAACCTGCGACCTTTCAGTTTTCAGTAACCTTTAACCATTGAGCTATTGAGACTATATTAAATAGCTTGTAGTAAATTAATTTAAGATTTCTTTAACGTCTTTCGCGTTACATCAAGGTAGGATTTATGATCAATCAAATGTTTACAGGCAAGTACCTAGGTAGTAGGTACCTACTTACATAAAGTAACGTAAGGCAAAGATTAAGACAGCATTAAAATGTTATGCCTTTTCAATGCTATAAGCTTACCAATAACACTCCACTCCACGGTATTTAAGGCTTTTAATTATTTATCTTAATAAGCTACACGCAGCGTCTAGGTTTATTTCGCGATTTAAGAAGCCGTAACCAAGTGAAAAACCAAACGTAAGTACGTCTTCAGGCCGCCACACACATGCTGCCCGTTTTATACCCCCCCATATTAAACGCGTTTCTCCGAGAAACTTTCCGGGATTTGTTGGAACTTGGAACCTATGCCTATGTATATCTTATATCTATGTATGTATTTGTTTATCACACTAATATTATAAATGCGAAAGTTTGTATTTGTGTGTGTGTGTGTGTGTGTGTGTGTGTGTGTTTGTTAGTCTTTCACGTAAACACACTGGAAGGATTTGTTTTAAATTTGGAATGGATTACCACATAGGCTACTTTTATCCCGGAAAATTAAAGAGTTCTCAAGTCAAAAACTTTAACCCACGCAGACAAAGTCGCGGGCATCGGTTGGTATAATATATTATACTTATCTGCTTTCGTCACAAGTTGTAGGCACCTACAGCACCTAAATAGCCGTGTACCTAAATTAAAAATTAAAATATGCGTCATCTATTCGACCAAAAAAAGGTGTTTGCGTATTGTTTTTCTGAAAGAGTACGACGCTACTCAAAAAGAGCATGAAAGTGAACTTTACAGTTTTACACGCGATTTATCTTGCGCGAAAATCGAGCAAAACGACCGGAACACGCGCCGGCGGAGAGTGTGTGCGGCCTTAATACAAAATAAAGATTTCAGGCTTAAAGGAGAAATGACCACGGGACACTTAAAAGTCCTGACCCTTAATTGACTTTTGGTTAATGTGTGTTTGATGTGCCATGAAACCCGTACGGCGTACGTTGATGTTCAACCACCAACATGATACTTATTGGCTAGAGCTGATATTTACGACACTATAAGAAAATGATTAGCCTAACATCCGAACGTGTGTATTACAGCTATTAAGCTTAAACTACGCTTAGCTATTTCTGTAACTGTAAATGAAACAGGGATGGTTGGAAGATAGTTTAAATGTTAAAATAAACTGTAGTTTATCTTGTTAATTAAGTTATGTTAATATTTTCGAACGTTTAAGAGACGTAAGCTCTCTTTGCGTGTGTTCTATCGGCTATATAACGGGGAGTGTTCTGAAGAGCTATTTGATCTTATTCCACCCTCTAACTTCTACAACCGCACCGCACGCCACCGAATGCAATTTCACCCTCACCACCTGGGTGCCTGGAGCACTTCGACCATCCGTTGCTCCAGATCTTTTTTCCACGTACTACCAAATTGTGGAATCATCTCCCTTCGACAGTGTTCCTACTTAATTATAATATGGGGTTATTTAAGGGGCGAACCAATAAGTTCTTGAAAAGCCGGCAACGCATTGGTGGTGCCTCTGGTACAAGTGTTCATGGGCGGCGGTGATCACTTTACATCATGTGACCCGCCAGCTCGTTTGCCTGCTATTCATATAAAAAAAACGTTTTAACATCATTCTTATAGCACCCCGGCGTTATTGCGTCCCGGTTAATAAAGACAATTTATTAAAATTAAACGCCGCATACCTACTACCTAAGCATGCGGCGTTTCAGAAAATCACAAAGAAAGTCTCCAGTTATTTATATTTGCTCACCTGAGCCTGGTCGAACCATTGATTTATACGCAAGCTTAACTCTTCAAGGACGCCTTTGACTGGACTGTATATGAGTTATCTTCGAGAATCCCTATTTAAATGGTCACAGGTGGTGAGTCTTGTTCGATCTAAGAAGCAAATAAAAAACATAAACCGCCAACTGTTTACATACCGCATGTACCTACTTGTTATTTGCATAAACCTGGTTTGCGTTTGCTTAGCAATAGCTTAATAAAGTGTTAGAATTTATAATGAGTATAATTTTCATTATCAGTTTGTTTGTACGGTAACGCACGATTGGGTTGCACTAAGAAGAAAGCACTATGATCAAATACCATGACCACTTATGGGCCATTGCCTGCCTGTCATTTGTTTGAATTATCATCATCCAAGGAATTGAAAGACCTCGTGTCCTAGAAGTTCGTAGGCATCTAGAGCCTATGTAAAGCTTTCGCATTTTTGCTCTTGAAAAGTGTGTTACTAATTTTATTTCAGCTTGGCTGATATTTAGTGTGTACCTATCTATTTGTTGTTTAACTGCAGGATATGACTGAAATAGGTATAATATAAATGAATACTAGAAATAAAAAAGGGTCTAAGTGCCAAAAATTTCGTTTCGGTTTTTATTACTTTATTATTTAGTATGTTCCCTCGCCAATAACCTAAAATAAGAACTAAACGACTAGCGTTGTAAAGAATTTTATTGTAATAATAACCATGTGAAGTTTAAAATAAAAGAAATATGTTTAAATGATTTATTAATTATTTGAAACACAAATTCTGCTCTTTTTTGTTTTGGTACTTAGAGCCTTTTTTATTTCTGGTATTCAAATATTTAATACGCTGAGAATGAGATAGCCAAAGGCGTTCGGAAAACGACAAATATGGTAGTCCAAATCGTGTAAGTCAAATTAACTAAAACAAAAATAGTTTTTTCAGCGGTGGCCTACGTAAATAGAAAAAAATGTTTTTGTCCCCCAATAACTTTTATTTTCCTTGAAAATAAAGTTTTTTTTTAAATTTTTGTATTATTTTCGACTTTGGGCCATAGATTTACATAATAATTACTTATATGTGAATTTGAAGTAATTGTGTTCATCAATCCAGACGTTATAAAGCTATGAAGGATAGCCACACATTGTCTGATTTAGATAGACGTAGGTATAATGTTCACCAAACAGACCCAGAAACGTGTTTGGTCAAAAAAAAAAAAACAAAAGAGAAGTATATCATAGAAAGAATAAAATATATATTATGACTATCTCGTTGACTGAACTCTCAAGAATCCACTTTATAACGGGTAATTTTTTTCTACCTATAAGGTATATTAAACAGAAAAAAGATAAAAAATACAGTTTTTTATCTTTTTTCGACATCAACTAAGTTACTAAGCACAAAATCTAACTAATGTTCCTATTTCACAAATTGTCCAGTTTTTTGGAAGTCGTCAAACTACTTGATGCAAGAGAGCGACCAAGTGTTACATAAATACAGGATAAAGAGTTTGCATTGTATTGTACCTACCGACAATTTTGAATTATTGACACAGGACTCTATGTAGAAAATTTTTCAGTAAATATCAAAGTTAAACTATGAGCAGATTCAAAGAATAGTTTAGACGGTTTTAGTTTTTAGGATTTGAATATGAATAAACTATCTGAGTGGTATTACTATGTATTGTGAACTTACCGAGTGTAAAAAGAAGCATAAAGCTTGTGTTAGCAGTGGAAACGAAAATAGTGCAATGAATATGGTTTGAACTGAATACTGTTTTGATTTTGATCTACTCCTTGTTCATTGATCTTTGGAATCTATCAAGTAAAGAGTTATCTCAAAAATAGGTACTAATTTTATCGGTTATACATAACTTAAACTCATAGGTACAATAAAATAGAAAAATTTATTATTCGAATAAACTTTTATGATGCGCTTTCGAAATGTTAGTGAATCTACCAATGGTACGGAATGCCAGCAAAAAAAATGCCAAGTTGACCGTTCGTGCTCTTTTTAAAGAATAAAATAACAATTTTGTGTTGTTTACGATTATTTATTGGCGTAACAATAATTGCTGGCGCGAGTCTAGTTTATCGTCGAATATTACGGACAATAAGACTTATCCTCAAAAATTAAGGTCAAAGGGAGACCCTAATGAAGAGCTCTTATGTTTTTTGGGAGCACACATAAGAATGCATATTTGCCACTTTGAAATACTATTTTAGTCTTTCAATTAATCTCATAAAACTGATCAATAGCATTTTATTGCCGAATTTTGACGTTGATTTGGCAATTAAAAAAATGTTTCTATGAATAATAAATAATTTTAGTGGAAATATAAAATATGTGGAACATTTTATGATGGCACGGGGCATAAGTTTAAGTAGTATTATTCTTTTTAGGTGTAATTTCAATAATATCTTCTATCGCACTATGAGAACGAGTAACGACCAATAAAAGTATGAAGAAATCTATACTTTGAATATTTAAATAAATAATCAAAATATGTAATAAGTGCTTATTATATTTTCATTCCGAACCAGTGGTAGAGTCTCCACGTGGTATAAGAGCCGCAGGTTAGCCTACATACATAATTCTGAATTTTGATTTTTTTTTTTGAATTTTATTATAAAACTATAGTTCTATACGATTTCTAGGTATAAGTGGGTTAAGATATACCTACCTATAATTTGAAAGTTTTCACTGGAGGGCGCTTGGTTATCGACACTTAGCTCAAAACACTTTTTTTTATTATTTATATTTAAATGAAGTATTATCTAATTAATGATTCCAATACATTGTTCGTCTATGAATGTAACCAACTATAAAGTATTAGTACACACTACATAAGTATTTTTTGTATGCATTTTCGTACAAAAAATACTTATGTAATATTTCTAAACAACCTAATAATAGGGTCCGTCTCTTGGTCAGTCTACATAATTATATTAAAATTTTGTGAATCATTGTCTCTAATTTCACTGAAGCCGCGATGGCTGTGAATAAAATACCGAAATAACGAAGAGGTTTTAATTGAAATTATTGAGATATAATTTGGAATCATAATCAATCATCACCGTGTAATACATAAAGGTTCTTTTACATAAGTTGCTTCATCGCGCGGTTTTAACGCGTCGTACTGCTAAGTAAGAGTACCTACCCGCAGACTTACAATTGGACGCACATATGCAATAACGTTTCAACCCACACAACTTTGTCAAATTAAATACATACATAATGTAAAGGAATAAAGTTAACTTTTCAATTGATAAGTTGTGTGGGTTGACTTTATTGCATATGTGCGTCCAATTCAAGTTGGACAAGTAAATCGCAGAGTATAGGCATAATTACTTTTTTTCTTCTTCAATGACAAGATAGTCCATGACTGCGATTTCACCTGATGGTAAGTAAAACTTATGGTAGCCCGCCCTTCTATCCAACTTCTCGTAAATAGTCGATCATTTTTACGTCAAAATCGATGTGTTCGATAGTCGGCCAACTTGAAATTGTACGTCTGCAGTCGCTCTTAAGGCTTTATTCACTTTCAAAGATAAGTTAAAGTTGTTAAATAAAAAAATATATTTTAAAAAAACGTTATAAAGCAGAAACAGAATTTTCAAAAATCCTTTTTTAGCGGATGCCTACGTCATAATAACTATCTATATGCAGCTCGATCCGTCCAGTGGTTTGAGCTGTGCTTTGATAGATCAGTCATAGTCACCTTTTCCTTTTATATAGGTATTTAGGAGAGAAGATTTAGATGAAGCCAGTCAAGAAGCACGGTACAGACTACAGTGCAGCTTTAAATCTAATGTGCAAACTCTCTTAGAAAAAAAAGCGATTAATCTCAACCGACATCTCATTAACGCGGTACGTTCATAGATTTTAAGCGGGGAATTAGTAGTGTTAATTATTTGTGCTGTATTGTAACTACTTGACTTCAGAAAAAACTACTTAACTAGCAAACTTCTTTTTAGTTACTGCTCTTTAGCCGCATCGGATTAACAGGAAAAGGAACACGTAATTAGAGAACGATTTAATTGTTTTTTTTTTGTTTTCAATGACAGGTTTTATGTGAGTACATCGAAACGTTATGGTATCTAACTATATGATTAATGAAGTAAGATTACGTTAATTTACCAGAATACAGCTTTGTCGGTATGTAAGCGCAAATTTTGACCGGTGAATAGACAATACTATCGCAGATTTTCAATACAAAATCTGTCAGAACGAAGTTATTCCTCGGTTAAACGTTACTTGACGATGGAGAAATTGACACTTAGAAACTTTTTATCGGCTTTTCCAATGCCGACAAAAGACATACAGCATATATATAGTTCTAAATATTAAATCTAAATAATTGAGCATCGATGAATAATAATAAACAAGTTAAACATAGAATTTTCATTTGATATTTAAAATTTCACATAGGAAACTCAACTTAATCTTAAAACCATATTATGTCGAACATTTAATAAAGACTAGATGATGCCCCCGATTTTATCCGTGTGGATTATAGATTTTATTTTTTTTGAACTGTTTAATTTTCCGGGATAAAAAGTAGCTTATGTGTCAATCTAGGGTATAATCTATCTCAATTTCAGCCAAATCCGTCCAGTAGTTTTTACTTTAAAGAGTAACATACATACACACACACACACACACACAAACTTTCAGCTTTATAATATGAAAAATGACGCAAACAGCGGCAAGTAAGTAGGTATTTAAAGACCATTACAATGCTCGGTTGTTAGATTAATGATGTAATCCACCTCACAAATAAATTGAAGTGATAATCGACATCTCATAACTGTAAAATTAATATCGAAAACAATATTGGTATTGTCTCGATGAGGAGCGTCACCGTGTGAAATATTTCCATCGTGATGAACAGTACAAAACTTACATGCACCAACGAAATATTACAAGCAAGTATAGCGCTAAAACGTTACAGTAATAAAGGACATTATAGCATGGTTCTATTTTAGGTTCGGAACAATAACGGTGGCATGTCAATTGTCAATCGGTGGAGACTGTTCCACAGACAAGGTTCCCATGGTAGCTTTCGCATCCATACGTGACTCTTCGACTTATTATGAGACGGGCGTCGCGAATTCTAACCGGGGCATCATAGCATTCTTAGCTAGCGGCAAATATGCTGTTTTTTGCACAGAAAGACCTAATAAACGGCACAGAGGGCCTAGACAAAGTTACATTCCATTAGCGATATCGCTAGTAGAAATGTCGAAAAATGTATGGGATTGACATTAGCTATCGAAATGTCACGTGGTCTAATAAAAACGAATCGACAAGTGCTAGACAAGTGGCATTTTTCACAAGCGTTATCGATAGTTGTCGATTTTATTGATGGAAACCGTAGCGAACGCCAAGACCCTGTAGAAAACGAAAGAAATAGCATTGTTTTGTTAATTTTAGTTGTTTTTTGAATTATTTAGAGATTGTTATTGGCTTCTTGCATTATTATTGAACAATAATAATGATAATTGAATTGATAAATATTGGTAAGAAATGAAATCATTTAATTTTTAATGCTAATAGCTTCACAATAATGCTTATAGATGGCGCTGTATCAATAAAAGTTTTGCGTCAACTATTATTATTTTTTATTGCGTCTAATGTTAAAAGTTAATTATTACAATATATTATTAAAACTATCTTTAGGGAATTATGGGATACTGCTAGGTCTCAGTTCGGGGCGAACCACTAGTATTTAATATAAACACAAATTAGCTTGGACTACGCCGAAATAGTCATAAAGGTCCTATATACAACGATTAATATAAACAATCTTTGGCTATGCGCGACATGAACAAAGGCCCGTTGATAGTACCTATTAACTACTCAAGGTATCAATAACAAACATCCAGGGTATTAATGAGGCTCAGCAATAAGCACTACGAAAGAATTCTCTAACATTTTATTTGTCTAGCTGAAATCATAGGTACCTACTTACATATTTGTTTTTTAGTACACACAAAAGCACTTTGTTATTTACCAAGAAATATAATTAGTCTGAATATTACGAATCAATAGTTTTTAAGTAAATTAAACTCTACTTTTACACTTAAGAAAAACCACTCAAACCAACATTCAAAATTAGATGCACGAATTTGACGTTTCATTACGAAAGATCATAGACAAAAGTTACTATTTATCGAAAAGACGAATGGAATAGGCGATCGCTAATCACATGTAACTTTGTCTAGCAGTCGAACTTCGCTTTCGTTAAAGCGATTACGAATTAGGAAATCGAATCGCTTCGAATCGAATGCCACTTGTCTAGCCCCTCTGATTAGATACTTAGAGCACGTGTCCTAAGGTTAGATAAGTATTAATATTATTTTTTTATTAAAGTGTTAACCTACACTTAAAGGAAATATCCTAATAGATTTATAAATACATATCAAAAATTCCGAGGCCACATAGGATTCGAACCCACATCTCTCGGGAATCGCGCCCCGAGTGTGTTAACCGTTACACTACAACCAAATTGAACCTCACGTCAGCCACGAAATTTCTTACAATTACTGTATATAACTATTTTCTTATTAAAGCCATTTTTATGTAGTTCAGAAGGCAATCTAGGTATTAATAGTATAGTAGGTATGATAAAAGTAAACGCATTGTAAAATAAATTATATTATGAAATATATTATATTCCTACACGTATTCAATATTGATACTACTTTTCCTCATAAATAAATTCATGAAATTAAGTTCTTTACAATGTCAACGGTATTTTACGGCGGCGACACACTAACTTTTGGAATAATATCTATCTACTCGTAATAAATATGGCGCTAAAATAAACATCGCTGATAATAAAACTTCTTGTCTTTATTTACACGGTTTACATTTTAAAAACCCATAACGACATATGTGACGAAAGTGCATTACTAATTCGCTGTTCCGTATATTTTTCAACTGAATATTCACAATCTTAAGGAATTTGAATATTCAGGATCTGGGAGCCCACCGCATTACTATCCCAAGAAAGCTTAGGAGAATTCATATAGTATAGATAATGTTAGGCCATTATATATGAACCTCACGAATCTCAGCAATAAGAGAGAGAGAGATTCAAAATCTTCTAAATACCTAAATAAAAGGAAAAGGTGACTGACTGACTAACTGAGTGATTAATCAACGCACAGCTCAAATCACTGAAAGTGGACGGATCCAGCTGTAAGGCGTTATGCTAAGAAAGGATTTTTAAAAATTCAACCCCTTAGGAAGTAAAATAGGGGTTTGAAAAATCGAACTTAACTTGAGCGAAGCCGCGGGTGAAAACTAATCTCACTATGAAAATAGTCTACGAATGGTTTAGGTAGTTATTAGTTATGGGTAGTAAATACAATAAAGTTTCAGCTGCGGTGGAACTGTAGTTTTCAAGATATCACGTTGCTAATAACAGCATAACTGTCGCTAAAAAGGAACTCTAAAACACAGTTAACATTTTTATAAGTATCTTATGAAAACACCCACCATCTACCAGTGCAGATTGGGTCACTAATAAGCAAATATTAATTTTTAAAGAGATGATTAGAAAAAACTAAATATACATGCTTATATTATCATAAATGGTTGGTATCTGAAATGGTGAACTGTGTAAAAATGTCGATATTGTATTCGTTACTACCATGGGCATTTTTTTTGCCCGTTCTACTACCATCTGTCTCAATTTGCTTGACTAGTTGATCGGAGAATTTGCACTTATCCGTCCAGTTCTTGAGTGTCTGTCCGCGCATAATTACTAGCTTTTGCCCGCAGCTTCACTCACGCTAAGTTTGATTTTTCAAACTTAGCGGGGTCTAATTTTCTAAAATTCTTTCTTAGCGGATGCCTACATCATTAAAGCTATCTGTATGCCAAATTTCAGCTCGATCCGTCCAGCGTTTCAAGCTGTGCGTTAATAAAACAATCAGTCAGTCAGTCACCTTTGCCTTTTATATAATATTTAGATAAGATGCAAGATTTTGGCATAGAAAAGTTTTTTTGTAAGAAAAAGTCATCGATGGAAAAAGTGTAGGTATTAATTTGGATAATTTTGTTTGATAGTTGGATGATGTATTTAAGGATAAATGAGGATAATGATATATAAGTAAGATTTTTGAGATAGATCCCGGTAAAAAAGAGCTTTTAGAAAGATACAAAAAAGGAGAGCAGATAATTCAAACATTCAAAACGATAAAAATTATGGAATCGGCAAAAGACTAACTTGAATCAAATATTATTATACCTAATATATAAACAAACTTTAAATAAAAATTATATTCAAAGCTCTTTCAACGGTAGTTTTTATGGATGTAAGGATAATTTATGACTTCTTAAAGAATATAATATAACATTAATAAAATTATTGAAATGTTACCTATGTATCTGCGAGTTCTTTTATTTAATTTAATTTGAGAATTTAGGTTCTTTCCTATTTCTTGTTTTAAATCGACTTAAATACCTACTTACGATTTACTACTTGATTTGCTTTCAAAAACTCATATGGCCTAAACTTTAAGCCCTAAAATTAAGCCATAGAGGAGACCTGTGCCTAATAATGGCCCGGCGATGCATTGAGATGAATGAATGAATGAAATATGATATAGAATATGTTATTCGTTATTGCAACACTACAAAATATAGATATATAATGAAAAGCATACACATAATAATTATTTGCACTTCGGTTTATTCTAATGTAACTCAGGCTTCCCAAGATTCATTAATGCAAATTCTGTTCAAACACCGCACAAGCAACTAGGAAAAGCTCGTTAAAAATAACAGTAAAAATTAATTTCAAGTTTGACATTCCGGGTATTGCAACGCCATTTTTAACACGATACTACATCTAAGTCGGCTTTTGGCTTACTAAAAATGGCTCAACACGCGCGGCGTCGCGTCGGCTATTGCGCTTGTGTGTATAGTTCTAAAATGATTATTTTTATCCTTGTTCGGTCATAATTTTACACAAATTAGCTGCATTTTGCTAATAATCAACAAAGGTTTGAAGTAGAGGCTCGGCTAATTCCTTTTTCAAGAGGCTTTCCCTTGGCTGTCGAGATCAAGGGCCGGATGTACACAAGGCGGTATTATTTGATTTTCAAGACTAAGGAGCCCTCAACACTCACAGTAGACTGTAGAGGTCTAATTACTGTTTGTACAGATTTCTAGATAACTCTCTCAAAGTTTGAATTGAAAATAGGATACAAAAGTTTTTTATTCTGTTTAATTTTTACAGTGCTATCGTCATGATGAAAGTGTGTTTGTTTGTT
Organism: Hipparchia sbordonii; assembly: GCA_038048805.1. Taxonomy (NCBI): domain Eukaryota; kingdom Metazoa; phylum Arthropoda; class Insecta; order Lepidoptera; family Nymphalidae; genus Hipparchia; species Hipparchia sbordonii. The sequence goes on from CM076113.1 coordinate 7,130,487, forward strand.
GGTTTATTGATTTGTCCGTCAATAGCTACTAATCGGCTTCATTATTAAATACTTCAAGAGTGACATACTATACCTAGGGAATCTAACTACAAGCAGTCAAAGTTGCGGGAAAAAGCTACTAAATACTGCTGGGCGGATTTCTACCATGCGGGTGACCTGATCTATAGAGCGTGCTCTAACTCCGTTCAACTAAAGTTTAAATAAAAAATAAAGTTTAAATAATAAAGTTTCATTTCAGCCTTGACTGCGATTTCACCTGTGACGATGCAGTCTAAGATGGTAGCGGGTTAACTTGGAAGGGGTATGGCAGTGTAGATTCCACCCATACCCCTAATTGGTTTCTGCACGCCATCGTGCCGCAACGCTAAATCGCTTGGCGGCACATCTTTGACAGTAGGGTGGTATTGGCAACTCGCCACGGCCAAAGCCTTCCACCAGACCAGACCAGAGACGATAGAGAGTTATAAGACCACAGCGCTCACCACTGCGCCAGGAAGGTCGTCAAATCATAGTACCATTTGCCTCTGATATGGGTATTCACATCTTAGTCACACAGTTTATTAGAGTTGTGGTAGCAGGTAGCATGATTTTACGATTATTTTCGTTACTCAAACAGAAAAATACCTGCATGTTAGTGTCATGTACGCTATCATTTCAGCTATTATCGCACATGCTGTCGAGTTTGTAGGTCTTAAAGTGGACAATAACCATCGTTAGGCATTTTGGTACGCGGCCCGCTGACCCGTGGTTTTGTACGATTTCTTTGTAAATCTCGCCGGTATTTTTTGAAACGGGTACGTTACTGTTATAGGACCAGTTCCTATGAAAACATCGTAACTAGGTATGGACATTTTAAAGACGAATTGTCACAGTGATTATGCGAAAATTGTGTTTTGTACCAACAACGCATAATCTTCTAAATATATACAAGTATAAATTAAAAATTTAAAACACCCCCCCACATGTTACAACATCCTAATCGCTAGACAGTAATCGTTAAAATAAAAATACGTAATCCGCCATTTTGTGGCGGCGGCCATCTTGGACCGATTTTCATCAATAACTAAAAACACTCGACTAATTCGCCTTTCAAACAAAAAAAACAACAAAATCACAATAGGTTCATCCGTTCGGGAGCTACGATGCCAAATACAGACACACACACACACACACACACACACACACACACACACACACACACACACACACACACACACACACACAGACACGTCAATCTTATAACACCCCGTCGTTTTGCGTCGGGGGTTAAAAAGGAAAAGGAGTGAGTCAGTCACCTTGACTGACTGACTGATCTATCAACGCACAGCTCAAACCACTGGACGGATCGGGCTGTTCTTTCAGTCCGCAACTTTAGCCATTGGGTTGTTGAGGCTTCATTATCACATGCTTAAACGGTGTAGGACACTGGACAACATCGTTAGGAAACGCCACACTGTGGTATAATACAAGTTCACTATTTTATAACATCTACATTCTACATGCCTACTGTATTCACAAGTGAATAAATGAATGATGAAACCTGCACGCCCGAGAGTTCTCCATGTTTTTCCTGAGAGTTTCTAACCAAAAGTGTAATGTAATTCATCACACATTCATTATAATTTTGTCACGCGTGGAAAACACGAGCTTTCTAAATATCTCGGAAGTAACATACATTATGAAAGAGTACCTAAGTATATCAAATTTTGAATTTACATACCTGCCGAGTTTTTGTTGGTTCATAGTCATATAAGTAGATTCTACAAGTCATCGTTCAATCGAGCAAATACTTACCTACTACCTAATTATACTTAATTGGATTTTTTTTCCTAACAGATAAATAAAATTTAACTTTGATAAAGATTTACAATTTTGCAAACAAACCTAATAAAGTTAAATAGTAGACTTTGTCGCTTAGCGATCTCTGCCAAGTAACCTAAGGATTATGAAAGTTTAAAATAAAGGAATAAATAATCATTTATTCAGCTTAGCACATACATATAAAGACTAATAATAAAATAATAAAAAAATGACTAACATTAAATCTGTGACTAAATACTAAATACATACTTAATATTGATCTTAGGTAGAGATATTACAAAGAAGCGTGTGTTACAGCTGAAAGGTTTAAGAGATTGAACAGCGTGTGGTGTATTATAAACATACAATGAAATTACTACAAAGGTAAGTTTTTTTATTCGATGATAAGATAGCCCTGGACTGCGATCTCACCTGATGGTAAGTGACAATGCAGTCTAAGATGGTAGCGGGCTAACTTGGAAGGGATATAGCAGTGTAAATTCAACCCATACCCCTAATCGGTTTCTACACGCCATCGTGCCGGAACGCTGAATCGCTTGGCGGCACGTCTTTGACGGTAGGGTGGTAACTACCCACGGCCAAAACCTCCCACCAGACACTACTAAGAAATTTAGAACTAAGACTTTAGAAGTGATTGTCATCATCACCATCATGTCCTTGTCCTTTTCCCACGCTATGTGGGGTCGGCATAACATGTCTTTTTCTTCCACTCACTTCTATCATTCGTCAACTCATTGTCTACTCCTCTTACACGCATATCCTCTTTCACACAATCCATCCATCTCTTTTTTGGTCTTCCTCTACTCTTTTGCCCTTCTACATGCATATTTAACATTCTTCTACTAATATGGTTTTCTTCCCTCCTCATTACATGCCCATACCACGCGAGCCTATTACTCCTCATCTTTTCGATTACTGATGCTACTTTCAAACTTCCTCTTAAAACTTTCTGAAGTGATAGTGAGTGCATCAAATGTGTCAAATACTTACTAAAGGAGACACTCTTATCTATAAAGCTATTAAGATGCGCGAACAATGGCTTCCCGTGAACGGACTACTGGTTACTGGGGCAGAGATTTTATCTAAACTCCAGTGCAAGAGCGATGATACAATATAAAACGACACTTAAACATGTATTTACTTTATTATAATTTTGTTTATGTTTTTTCGAGAGGTGTGATATTTTTACAAATTATGATGTAGGTAACTGTGTAAATTACCTATGCTTTGAAAGAAATAAGCTTTAGTTACTTTTTTCATTAGTAGGTTTATGTCCCGATTAATTCGACAGATCTCTATAATTATAGAGGTCTGTCGAATTAAGCTGTCATTTGGTCTAGGGTCGGCAGACTAAAGCACATAAGTCACAAAAACTCATATTTTTATTAAATCAATATTCATAGGTATATTTTAATACACCATCTGAATAAAGCACATAAGTCAAAGTCGTTCGCTTGAGAGTTCAAAATGGTGTCAATCAAGGTCCAAAACCAGGTAGAGCAGCCTCTTCAGTTTTAATCTTGTTAATCATAGATTAATTATAAATCTCAGAGACTCTACTACAACACTACACCTACGAATCTACGACAAGTCCCTTTCAATAAGCGCCAGTGAAGTAGATAACCTGCGTTGCTCAGCGCGGACGCAGTAGTGTTGGGTAGGACATGACTTGAAAAAGAGTTTGTAAGAGTAGCCTCTTTTTTGTACTGAGCCAGTACATTGCCCCACTTCAAATGAGGCGAGGCGTGCTAAAGCTTGGTATTACATTTGAAGTAATGAGTACAAATATGACATTTGATGTCACTACAGTCGGATTGAAGACATTGACACTGAATCACCTCAGCCTCAAAATTATGAGAGAGAGGTGCCTGCCTCTCTCTCATATTTCCCTCTCGCTTGCTAGAAATGCGAAAGCGTCCATTACGATACCTACAATGAATGACATGACGTGCTATTGCAGCATACGCCTCGCTCCTTCTCGCTTGCGAGTAACGCGACTACCGCGACAGAAAATGTGAAGTAGTACATTTTGAAATGTTAAGCCGCTCTTACATTTTGACGTCATGTACGGGACAAATGTACCGCCTCTTGTATGTCCTCAACACTAGTCCCTTTCAATAAGCGCCAGTGATGTAGATAACCGGCATCGGCGCGGACGCAGCGGTCTCTGTCACGTCGCATCCCCGATGCGTGCGCAATCAAAGCGATTACGATTGCTCTACGTTCGCAATGCCATGCTGCCTTGATGCTGCGAAACACGCGCGTCCGCCCGTTACATGACGATCACTAATATCGACACGTAACTAAACTCAAAAGCGAAGCGAATTTATCATTAAAACGATCGATTTTAGACGCTCGCCCATAATGGAATATATTCATAGTCTCATGCGTCGAATTGGATCTGTTATGCAATAACAACAGTTAGTGGATGTAAATTTTAGCAGTAACAAACTGCAATACGTCTGATCATTTATTATTATGGCGATAGCAGACGTGACGTAATCAAAGAATATGTGAAACAAGTCTAAATTAAAAATCGACATTAGGGGTGTGTGTCTATTGGGTGTTAGGATATCTATAAAGAATAAGAACTAACCAAGTTTTGATAGGTTTACCTACTTACAAGTAGGTAGGTACTCGCATAAGAGAAAGCTGCTCGAAGCTTTCCTTATAATAATTAAAATACTAGGTATATTTGATCTTATCAAAAGATCATTATCTTGGCATCTTATTTTATTCGTACCTATACGCTCTAGTCCATTAAATGAAGGGAAAACTTTTAGTAGCATTACAAACATGATAATTTATCACTGAATTAAAATAAGCTTTCAATTACATCTTTTTGATACAAGCTCTTTTGTGTCATTAGTTTTTAATAGCCAGTGAATCTGCTAACCTTCACTGAGGTTTCAATAAATAGTATCATCAACATTATAACGGCTGGTTCACATTATTCCAGTTGTAGGATACAAATCCAATAAGTTCTTTCCAGCAGTCTGAAGTTTGTATACTACGAAAAAAATAATTTGGAGTGGCCGTCTTAAATATTATTGCCGTCTTTCATATATTATAGGTTAATTAGGTGCTAACTCTATAGAGTTTCTATAGAAAGATTGTTCATTAAAATGACATAGAATTAGCAACTTTGACTAGGTATTCTAGGTCGCATTGAATAAATAATAGATTACCAACTAGTTGTACTAAATTTTATACACTTTAACATGCTAAAGCTAAAATTCTGTTCACATTTTTCTAGTACCTAGTCCTCACTAATATTATAAATGCGGAAGTGTTTTGTTTGTCTTTCAATCACGCCGCAACAAAGCAACGGCTAGACGTGATTTTTTGCATGGGTATAGCTGAGGACAGGTAGAGTGACATAGGGTACTTTTTATCCCGGAAAAATCAAAGAGTTCCGTAAGTCTATGCGAGCGAAGCTTCGGGCATCAACTGGTAAAAAATAAAGTACTGGATAAAATTTTTCGACTGGAATGCTACAGGAATAATCTGAATTGGCCATTATACTAGTGATGCATGTCATCAATGTAATCAAAGAGGCACGTACGTTGTTTAATTCGTACGCTGTCGCTAGTAAAGCGAAGGAATTTTAAAATGTATGATTACCTACTGCATCTTACTACTTGCAGTTGGTCTATGATCATTTCTACTAAGAAGCAGTCATTACTATCCACATGTAGACTAAAAACAAGATAAATGCGTAAATATATATTGAAGAGATTTCTAATGAGTAATGATGTAAAGAAATAAGAGTTAATTCGTACGTTTAAATTTAATTTTATTTGATAGCTTATAGTTACTTTAATAGCTTAAATATCTTGGCAACGTGATACTTTAGAAGATTAGTATGATACAACTAGCTCATGCACACGACTTCGTTTGCTTTTTTCGATGTTTAATTCCCGCGGGAACTCTTTTATTTTCCGGGATAAAAACTAGCCTATTGTCTTATTCCAAACTATAATCTATCTCTGTGCGAAACAGCTAAATCGGTTTAGTCGTCGCGGCGTGATTGAGTAACTCCATCCAAACTTTCGCATTTACAATATCTGTTTAGGATAATATTATTGTATTGATTGATGATAGCTATTCTTTATGGTATTGATTGATACAGGTTTTATACGTGGCCGTTTATTGAAAAAAAAAAGACGTGTGGCACTCGGGGACTGCCGCGGTAAAGCTATTGCATAGCATTTTTATCAACGCCATCTAGCGGTGAGAAGAGTCCCGTGTCAGGTTATTTTTGTTACGGAATTTCTGGATTCAGTCTCCACGCTCAAGGCCCACGATAGAAGCTATGCAATAGGTTAAAAAAAAATAAGTCTGGCTCTTGTCAGGCTCCCCACTATGAAAATATTCAAACCCTTTTATTGCAGGTTCATAATTATATTTATTCTGTGCTATAAAGATATTAAATCATAGACCACACGTTTTCTAAACACGGCCGCTCACGGTTCAAGTGTCGACATTAGAAAAACGTTGTGGTATCTTTTTTTTTACAGCCTCTACCTGCACCTGTTAAGCAATAGAACACGGATCCAAGAAAAAAAATACTGGTTAAGTGCGAGTCAAAACACGTAGGTAGGGTTCCCTATTTTTTCATGAAAAGGAAAAAGAAAGGAAGATTTACAATACTAAATTAAGTCGTACGCGTGAAGTTAGATTTTTCAAAATCTCGCGGGAACATTTGTTTTTTTAGAAAGATGTAAAAAGTCCTCAACTATGTTTATGCAAAAAAAACAAGTCGATCCATATATGTCGTTATAATTTTTAAAAATCTATTTATTCAAGATTGTCCTACTCAAGTGGATACGTAAACAAAAAATTTTTTTTAAAATTTCGCTTTTCAGATCAGAAAACCCAGGGTACTACCCTGGGGCCTGGAAGTTTTTACAAGAGTACACGTCTCAGCTGTAGTGGTAAAAAGTTTTTATAGCTTTGCAGATTCTTTTTAATATATTTTTTTTAGATTTTTTACCAACAAGCTTGTCAACTTTCTTTCTACATGTTTATTTAATAGCTTTTTAATAGATTCTTATGAAAATGACTGTGGGACAGCAGGATAGTCAGAGTATTTTTTTTTTTTATTGACGAAACTATAACAGTCTAACAGTTCTTTTTTACTACGGAATCCTAAATAGTATGACAAGCTTATGACGAGTCGTCACTCAAATAAAATATCAATCAAGTCCAATATGGCTGTTGGAACGCGTGCCACATTTTATTCCGTATTATAAAAGACGAAATTTTTGCTGTGGAATTTTGGTTTCTGTACCAATAAATATAAGGGTTACAAATTATTTATTTATACAAACGATTGTGCGTACACGCGCTCTATCAAAATAACATTAATAGGATAAGATCGTAATTGTTGATTCTGATTTGCTCGACCCCGATACAGAGGAATCCAACAAATCATTTCTCGTAATAGCACGACTGAAGATGTTATTAGATGTAATTCCGTATTATTTATTCTACAAATAAATTTTGTGTCACTTATTTAGATTTAAAGACGGTAGCAGTTTGTTTTGGATATAAGTATCATTGGATGCTATCATGTTGGACGTTAGGTAGATGCAAAAACTGAGAATTTCGCAAAAAGCAAGAAAAGGTTAGAATTATTTTGCTATTAGGATTAGGCGAATTATAAATCTGTTGGTGGATTATAGCAAAATAATTCTAACCTTGCTGATGTTGAATACTTTGTTAAATCTAAGTAGGAAGGGAAGCGCAGTGCTAGCAGACCCCTCACTAGGTGGACCAACGACATCAAACGAGTCGCAGGGAGCCGCTGGATTCAGGCGGCGCAAGACCGTGACCTGTGGAGGTCCTTGCAAGAGACCTATGTCCAGCAGTGGACGTCTATCGGGTGATAAAGAAGAGAAAAGAAAGTAAGTAGGTAAATATTTTAGATTTTTTCACATAGCTTGATTCCTGGAATTTTAGTAACGTATTTTCTAATAAGGAAGTAAATTTATATAGCTTCTGTGACTTGTCACGTTAATATTATCAATCTTTGTCGACTCTAGCAAATGCAATAAATCGAAGAAAATACGAATAGCTTATTAGAATTTTAATTGAACTGTCTATTACGGTGCATAGGCACTTCGACAGAAATAGCATATTAAGTAAACAATGGTGTATATTGTTTCTTGATTCTGCTGGCACATAATTAAGATACGTTGTCACAAAAAGGTCATAACAAAGACTGTTTACATAAAACGTTGAATAAATCATCCGTAAGTGCTATTAACGACGTGTAATCGTGTGTGAATAAAATATTGCTATCTTTATTTTCGCACTCTTCGGAAATGCAAATTGCACGAGGGATAACTAATTTTGGTGCTAATTCAGTTGAATACAATCTCTAAACTAAATTGATATCTCTATCACTAGCGCAGGCTATCTTTTCCGTAAGGAAAATTGTAATAGGGCACCACTTTCAGGTTTAACATATTAAGAAGTTAGTAGCGGCGTGATTAAAGGACTAATCAACAACCAAACACTCGAAATCATAACTATTAAAATTAGAAGGGACTAGGGATCCAGAAAAAGCGAAAAATTAAGAATTACAAATTGTGCCCCGACCTATTCTATTATTAAACCTATTCCCAACTTCAGGTTCGAAAGTGTTAAAACTTATACCAATGCTGATTTCTAAGAATTAAAATAACGTCAAAAACATTTAAAACCCATTGTTTTCTAAGTTCAAAGTTCTGACCCGCGAATTTAACTAACACCAGAGCCGAGGTCAGATGAATCGGATACAGTCTTTAACTGGAATCTTAACAATGATCATCAACGTCATCCTTTAACTGGAGAACAATAATGTCAATATTACCCACTTACAATGCTGAGACGTTTTGTTTATCTCGGGAGATGAGATACTCACAGTTAAGAGCGCGCGTAATGGAATCTTCCGATGCAGATTTAATTTTTATAGTAGTAGATCAAGTTTTAACTATCCGAAAAAAAAGGCAAAAATTACATCACATTTCCAAGGGACGGTAATGAGTAAAAACATATACTAATGAAATTTGTTCGACAATTTAAAAAATGTGAAAATAGGTCTTATAATTTTTTAACCAATTTGCGTTTATTTTCAATGTGTTGCATATTACAGAACCAACATTTTTTTTTAATTCAATTTAAAATAAAAATACATTAATATATAAGTATCCTTAAATGGCTAGACCGCCTGAAAAAAAAAAAATATCTTTCGAGTTATTAAGTTATTAGAATAAAAGATGTATTAGGCATTATGCGCGGTCTTAACACACCTTTTGTGAACCGCAAAGCAAATAAAAGAATCGAAATACTCGACCAAGATTACAGTTTACCACCTGACCTGTCTAGACTTTGCGTGGTAGAAAACTGTTACAAAGAATCAATAAGTATTCTCTACTCTTACTACTTATCAATCCTAAAGTGCCTGAGTAATTAAAAATAATGCATGAAGCAAAAAATTGAAAACAAAAGAAATTAAAAGTTCAAACAGATTCGATGGTAATTTTTCGCGGACGCCATTTTTATATTTTATACGTATCTACCCACGACTTTCAATTAATTAAAATCCGTCAAACTAGTGAGATCTCTAAACGCTATTTTTAATTAAAAAAAAAAACAATGACAAAAATCAAATAAAATAAATTAATAACTTTCCTGATAAATACTTTTCGTTATTTTCTGGCAGTACTGAATACTTCAAATTGAATTAATTAAATACTAGGTACATTTAAATAAATCTCCAATCTAAAAGTAACAGTCACAATATTTGCTTGCTACAAGTGTATGAGTACCTTACTTATCTTGAATATGCTTATGTAAGTATAAATAACTTGGCCAGTTTAGGCAACTCGAAGTTGACCATAACACTTAATCTGTTTCAGCCATAAGAGGCAAATAATGTTACCTTGTCATCGAGAAAGCTTCCGTTCTGTTGGAAAAGTATTTTTAAATCTTCAAAGTCACTACCTGTATTTGCATGTGAGGTGTTGAAACTATCTTGATACTAGCGGTGACGATTCGATGACGAATATTGACAGTTTCATTTGATCATTTAAATCTTTAAACCTAAATACTTAAATGCGTGCGACAGTGTGTTGTTTGGTGGTTTGTCCTTCAATCGCGCCAACGTTACCTATATTGTGCTTTCAATCTATATATCTGCCACTCTGCGGATATCGTCGCTGAGAACAAACTACTTTTTGATGTCTGGATACGTCTTAAAACTTACTAGACGATGCTCGCGACTTCATCCGCGTGAATTAAGGTTTTTAATTAGTGCGGGAACTCTTTACTTTTCCTAGATAAAATGTAGCCTGTGTATATAAGCTATCTCCATTCCATTCAGTCAAATCACACACAAACACACACATACAAACTTTCCTTTATAATATTAGTGAGATTACAAACTGTAGTTAAATTGCTGCTTAAAGGTAGGTAGATGCTGCATCTATAAATGCAAAATTACGTGAATACCAACATTATAGGCTGATCGTATCGACATCGTGTCGGAGACGGCTCATACAAGCAAGTTGATCGAGTTTTACCGGAGAAAGCACGCATTTTAAAATTCCCGCACTAGACTACTAACACATTAGGTAAGTGTAGATGGCAATTTTGTAGAGTCGAGTCGTAAGCGTAAGTGACATGGGGACCTATTTTATACAAAAACTAGCTTTTGCTCGCGGCTTTGCTCACGTTAAGTTCGATTTTTCAAACCCCTATTTTACCCCCTTAGGGTTTGAATTTTGAAAAATCTTTCCTTAGTGTGCGCCTACGTCATAAAAGGAACCAACTGTAAAAATTTCAAGTTTCTAACTTCAGTAGTTTAGGCTGTGCGTTGATATCTCAGTCAGTCAGTCAGGACTTTGAATTTTATATATATATAGATGATCAGCAACAATAAACAAGAATGACTCTAAACTGAGAACCAGTTGTTTCGTCGTAATATCTAAGTTCTCTCATGGACTGCTTAAGTTTTCTCGATCAAATTGATCAAGATGCCATCTCAATTCTGGAGGCAATTTTAAAAATTACCGCATTACGCGACTATCATTCCTACTTATGGTAATTTTATTTGAAGTCATCGATTAGTAAGAGTACCTTCATACATATGTAAAACTCGAAACACTCTTGGCTAATCTATATAATATTATCTATTTATCTTTTTCAAACGGCATTGTTGGTCTTATGTGCAACGCCACTAGTCGTGATCAACGTTACGATCATAATCATCATTATATTATATTCATAGGCTTAGCGCGCAACGACAGTGAACGCAGATGTGAGTGCCGGTTGAATAAACAAGCTATAATTAAAAATATTAAAAAATACGACTACCCAGCCAAAAAACGAACTAAAAAAGTTAAAATTACCTTTGGAATCTTATTCACATTTTTGAATGATATTTTTTTGTTAATCACTGGATATTGAACTATAATGTTATATATTTTTGGAATCTACTCATCATTTTCTAGATGATGTAATATACTTAATCTTAATTTCGAAATTTTTTTTTCAACTTTGGTCTTTAATGCGGGACCATAGTCACCCCATCAATTTTTTTTTAATTTTACTAGCCTATGTCACTCAGAATAAGCTAAGAATTCTAACGATAGCTCATTCATCAAAATCGGTTCAGGCGTATAGAAGTTATGGTGGAATATAGGAACTCACATACACATATACATACATACATACATGAACCTTGAAAACAATATACTCCTTTTTTCAGGCAGTCGTATAAAAAGTCCCGGCAATGGGTGGTAGAAGGGTGGTAGAATAGTTATGCTGGTAAATGGAGCCCACCCTAGATAATAACATAAACGTAGTACCTACTAGTAGGGGTATTACTTTGGTATCTTTATGGGTAAAACAGTAAATTATTAAATAAGAAATCCAATCGCTTTACAGAATATCAACTGAAAATTCCAATAGATTCGAGTGCATTTTTTTGTTGGACGTTTTATTTGAGAGTACCCGCAAAATTACAATTTCAAGTTGGACAACTAAATCGCAGAGTATACTTATAGGCATTGTGACTTATGGTAGCCCGCACATCTTATCCAACACCCACCACAGTATACCTACTCTGCGATTTAGTTGTCCAACTTGAAATTATAAGTCTGCGGGCACTCTTAATTGTGACTGATGACAATAGATAATATTATTCGGTATAGTTCTTTCAACTCACGAGGGCGCGTGAGCTTTACTTGTGGTTCATTCGTGTACATGCAAATTGCGTAAATATGCGTGCCTGCCCGGAGCCTAGGTGGAAGCAGTCAGGCGCGAGCAAGCTCCCACTTATAGATACGATATGAGCCAGGCGCCTTCGTGTATTGCAAGAACTATATTATAAAAACCGCTTATCCTATAGAGACAGCGTACCAAAGATAAAACATACATAAGTATGTACAATGTACATGCAATCTTCTTCGCTCGTCAGGTACAAAATAGAGTAAAATAATCTTTTAGTCGCCTCATAATACATAAGAAGTTGCATGGGGAAAGTGCGGAGACAATTTTAAAATTGCACTGAATTAGACATGTTGTAACACACGTCATTCGTGCAAACGGTAATTTCATTTGCAATTGATGGCAATTTTGTAGTGTCATCTGGCATATAGGCGTAGACGTTGTGAAGTCTGCAATCTCTCCTTCATGAAATCTCATCAACTATGATTAGTTTCACTTTGTAGCGGAGACTTTTTCTATAAAATTGCCTTTAATTTTTCATAAACTCGTTGGAAACAGTCATGCACTCGACGTCATTAGCAGCGAAATCATTACAAGTCATTTAGTCGTTACATTATTTTATGTTTTAACTTCTGCCTGCTATTCCCCCATTCCGTAGGTAATAAAATAAACTCAGCTTGTCAGTAAAAATGTTATTAGAAAATATTTTATGATTTTTCTTTAAATAGGTACCTAGCTAGTAGTGTTTCCTCGCGACTTCGTCCGCGTTAGTTTAGTTTTTATTTTATAAAATCCTTAAATTGAAGTTTTTATTTTTGCTTTCTGCGAAAGTCCCATTAAGTTCGGTAGGATACCACAGAATACCTAATTTAACCTGAGGATACTTAATAATAATTACTAAAGTGAAGATCGCACAAATAAAACATCCAAAAGTGTTTAAGATTCACTTAAGTAGGTATATAGTAAGTAAATAACACTGAAAATCACAGACATTTTATTTATTTGTGTTATAGATAGGTACCTAAATAGGAAAAATAATGACCTATATAATATTAATAGCCTCAATAATTACAGTTTTATTTTCTGCAAGTTTAATAGCCGGAGTAATTTCATTAATAATAACCCCCCAGACTATTAGATGGGACTTTCAAAGACTTGCAAGAAAGTGTCATTAATCAATGATCACGCCCGACCGCTATGAATCTTAATCAAAATCCCGACAAAAACTGTTTTTGCACATAAATAGCAAAATACCATCGCACCGCGGGAATAACCAGAGTTTGATTTATCATTCTTGACTATCAAATGATAATCAAGGAACTAGTGATGTACCAAGTATGTCCGCCATTGACGGAAAAGTATGATAATTAGAATTTATATTCTATTATTATATATAGATATCGATCTTACAATAATTTGTCCCAACACATCCTTACTAATGCTGAGATCTATAGAGCGTGCTCTGACTCAGCTCAGACTCAAGATTATAGATTATAGATTTATTTATTCATTTCAATAAACTTGTTACAAATTTACTCCTTAAATACTACAAAAAGTTCAATTTATTATATTTTTAGTTCAAAGGAGTGCATAGACACTCGTACTAAGTAAACTTGTGTTACGAGTGTCGTTAAAGATAGAGGTTAAAACGAGACACAAATATGCTCTGACATAAATCTGTCTCATTTTAATTCTGTCTTGACTCTGAGCTGAGTGAGAGTACCATCTATAGATTTCAGGCTAAGTGCGAAAGTGTGTTTGTTGGCGGTTGGTTTGTCTTTTAATCACGCTGCACCGGAGCAAGGGATTGACGTGATTGTATAGATAGCTATAGTATATTTAAAGACTAGAGTAGGACAGAATGGGCGAGATCCGAGGGATTTCAAAAACGAAATTCATGCGGAATTCTCGGGTATCGGAATTTATGTACGGAAGCTGTTTGCCTAAACAATCTAATTATTCAAGTTATTCAAGTTATATGAGCTCGGTTTTATGATAATGACGGCCAATCTTCAATCAACGTTCCCGGCGCATCTCTACATTGAAAGAATCTTGGTTTCATTATACGAGAACAATTGCCACGAGACTTGTGTATTCCGGTGCCTCGGCTTTAACCTTCTGACCTCTATTTCCGACCTTCGCGCCGAGTAGACCAATGGATTCAAACAAATTTGCAAATCATCGAATATGAGAGAATTAAACGAGCCAAGCGGAATGTTGATGATATAAATTTCTCTATCTATGGCATCCGCCTTATTATGGAAGAGGTAATGATATAGGTTTAACAATACAGTCGATCGTTTCCTTTGACCATGATGTTGTATCTGTTCAATTATTGTCTATCCAGCAGATGGATTATGTGAAAAAACCGCATGCCGCCGCGAGCACGCGTCTCTGATTGCGATCGCCCGCGCCAATGTACACCTACATTCTTTGTTAGGGCTGCGATTTATGTGATAGGAGCTGATACCCGCGACTTCGTACGTTTTTTTTCCAAAAAACCTCAATCCATCGGTATCAGGGTATCAGGATTCCTCCCGAGGGAACTCTCGTAACTCTTATTTTCCGGGATATAAAGTAGCCTATGTGCTATTCCGGTCTATAATCTGACTCTGCGCCCAGTCAAATTGTTTTAGTCGTTGCAGCGTCATTGAGTAACAAACATCCATACATCCATCCTTTCGCATTTATAATATTAATACATAGGATAATAGGATAAATGCAGTGTATATTGTGAATTTTGTGACACACCATACCAATATCACCGAAGTTATTTGGTTCATAATCATTACCGTCATATTTGGCGAGTGCGCTCAGGACCTTGTTCGTCTTTCTCTGTTCTACTATCTAATCTATTTATTTATCTATCTATCTATCTATCTACTAAAATCCTAAAAAGCTTGCGGTGCAACCCTAACCCTTCACGTTTTATATCTAGCAAAGTCAGCGCTCCATCATCGTACAGATATTTCTCGATAGTACTGAAGGTGCGTTGCTTTTAGCTACACCAGTAAAAGCGTGGCATCCTCGTATGACACGGATCGCGTGCCTGGCATTGCGTACGTGTGGCTAATGCCCTACTATTTGCGGTTGGACACACCGGGATAATAGCTACGTAACGCAATGACTCCTGGATAGGGATGTGCTGCGTCCATTACGTCTGGAATTTAATCATTGAGGAAAAAAGGTTGAGTTCTATCTCGTTGGTTACATTTTTCTTTTTCTGTCTAGGCATGTGGCTTATATATGCTTTTACTTTCGAAACTTAGGCTGAGATCTATACCGCGCTTTTGACTTGGCGAAACTCAAAAACCTTATCAAGGGTTGGGTTGGGTTTGTATATTATTACCGTTTTGACCACCATTTTAGGCGTGACATAATATATCGTCGGCTTAATTATTATCAAACTTTGTAACTCCAAAATTTCCGTTTTTTTTTATTTTGACTACATTTAGTGTAAAATCATGATAACAGATAAAAAATTACAACAAACATAAGCACAATTAAATATTCAAATGTAAATAAAGCTGTTTGTCTATGTTTTTATTGTTAGTTATATTTTATAAGTTTTTTCTTTCTCCTGTAAAGTTTGACCAAATGGAGGTACGAAGTTTGATAATAATTTTAGGCCGACGATATGTTATTTATTGATGTCGCGTCCCCCGTGGAATTTATAGTATTTTTTTTTTCTTCAAAAATTACACACAGTCATAAACATAAAGCAAAATAATAAGTAATAATATGGAGTGAGTACCTACCCACTAAAGTTTTAAACTATGCATAGTCGTTAAAAAAAAAATTTACTACTGTTGTAATGATTTTTTTTATAATATTCTATTGATTTATATTTAATAACTACAGATATTTTTTATAATATATTAGAGTAATGTTTTACTTTTACACTCTTATGTCGCACGCTTCCACCTGTTGTTAGTAGTACTATTTTGTGCAATAAAGCGAATAATAAGAAAAAAGTTTTTTTTTTCCAATTTTTTAAGTTCAATTTATTATTTCCGTGTATATGTGTGATGAATAAAATTACGTAACATAATAACCCGTCATTCGCAAGGTAGTAGCCCGCGAGCGCCATTCGCTACTCTATAAATAGACCTTTTATTGTAACTTGCAGTAGCTGCAATAGCGCCTTAGAGCACCCATGATGGATTACGTAACGAATCGTCAACACTCGGTTATTACTTAAGGTTATCGCGGGACACACTAGCGTAATAGAAAATCTATAGATAGATTTATACATAGTCCCTCTACCTACCTAAATACACTAAGCAAGCGCGCTTTTCACGTTATAAGCTGAAACTTATGTATGACTAGCTTTTTCCCGCGGCTTCGCTCACGTTAAGTTCGATTTTTCAAACCCCTATTTTATCCCTTTAGGGGTTGAATTTTCAAAAATCCTTTCTTAGCGGACACCTACGTTATAATAGCTATCTACATGCAAAATTTCAGCTTGATCCGTCCAGTAGTTTGAGCTGTGCGTTGATAGATCAGTCAGTCAGTCAGTCAGTCATTCAGTCAGTCACCTTTACCTTTTATATATTTAGATTTCAGTGAAATCTTGTAGAGTAGGTATAATATGATTAATAAATAATAGTAAAAAATTAATAATCTCTAATAATTTTTAATATCTTACCTTATGTCATTGCGTAGTTTGCTCGTCGAGCGAGGCTCTGAAAAAAGGAAACATTATAATATAATTATCACACCTTTCTACACCTATCTATTCATCTTTATACTTAGGTACATAGTCAGTAACACTGAAGGCGAAGTAGGATCTGGAAATGTTTCCACCGCCCTTGTCACTATTGTTGTAACTTGTAATATATGTTAAAGCCTAAATGTATGTCGCACCATATGTAAGAAGCTTAAATGTCTACTTTGTCGATGGACTCAATAAAGTTTTCTTGTCTACGATACCGACACGGCATTTCTCGTTGTTTCTCCAGTCCTGCACTGGTAGCATGGGCGGGAGAAATTTTATCCCCGGGGAAAGGATAAAATGTTTATCCCCTCGCTCTCTTTTATCCACCTGTCGAACATGAGCAAAACGGTGGAAATAATATCCACAGTGGATATTCTTATAGGAATATACTTTTCCTTTCCCCTGTCGCCATGCTTTAGCATAGGAATAGATAATTTTATCCCCTGTCAGTGGATAAAATCAGGGGATAAAATTTTTATCTCCTGCCCATGCTACCAGTGCTGGATCCTGTGGAATCCAATATAAGTATTCCACAAGGAACACCAAGACAACTATTATATTATTATTATCTTATATTACTCGAAACATTTCGTCTTTTTTACTGACTTCCAAAAAAGGTTCTCAGTTTGGACGGTATCTTTTTTTTAGAGCCTTACTAAACTAATGGCATAACATGAGCACACAGAAAAGCCACTCTACCCACAATTCACAAATAAGCAATTTGTATAAACATGTTTCTGTAGTTCTGTAGCTTCTCAAAATTCTTTGCATGAATGTTATTCTACGGAGTCAGGGAGCTATTTTCATAAATTCGTTGTGTAAATATTGTTATACGATATTTTATATTATGATAAACTGGGTAGACTCACTCGGTACGTGTGTTTACATTGACAATACGGATTACGGATTCAAATTCGGATCTTGTTTTTTTTTTCATAAAATAAGCACCATTCACACAAGACGGTATGGTGCGGGACGCATGTGTAGTAATCGCATCGAAGAAAACCTTATTAATGTTATCAATGCGAAAGTGTGTTGGTTTGTCCTTCAATCAAGAACGTAGGCTATATTTTATCTCGAAAAAGCAGAGGGTTCCCGTGGTATTTTTAACCGACTTCCATTAGAAACGTAACTTCACGTTGACGAATTCGCAGCCAAAAGATACTGTTACTCCTAATTATTAACTCTACTTCTTAACAACATATAAAGGCGAAAGAATGTTTGTTTCTTGGTTTGTCCTTCCATCAACAAAGCAACAAATCGACGTAATGTTTTGCATGCAATATAGGATTTGGAAAGTCCTCAACTATACCCATACCCAGTTGGACATAGGCTCATCATGGAAAAACAAAGTTCCTACGGGAATTTTAAAAACCGCAGTCGATGTCGTAGGCAAAAGATAGTAGAGACAGAGACGTACGTAAAGGCTGAGTCTGATATCTCTCTCATGGCCATTCCATCGGACATATTTATGGATGAAGAGAAAAAAAGCGTACCTGTGTTTCTGACTTGTGCAGAGATTAGCTACCGTGGCCAAATTCGGTCCGGAGAACATTGAGGCTAATGTTGTACACTCTTAACTAAACTAACAGCTCTAAATAACACTATCCTTTTCCGCAGAGAATATTACGAAAGGGATAGCAAGACATTTAAACCTGTCAATTTAGTTTACAACATAATTAGTCACAATATCTGCCTAAGTTACATGTAAGTAAAGTTACCAAGTAACTTGCCATTGCGCATCGCTGATTACCATTACATTTTAACAAACGAACCGAGACGAGTAACAGACACGTGCTCGTAAATCAAATAAAGGCAATAACAGTTATTAAAATAAACAAAACATTTTAATACACTTTGTTACGTACAGTGCGTTTCAGCCAACGCAACCGACGCGTCGCCCGATGCGCTTTGTCAGGTGTGAATCGCACATTAGGTGATCATTATACCTACCAGCTTCGACATAGTTATGCATAGTTCAATATCGGTGTAATATATTATGTTGTAAGGAATGTACATAAACGTACGTCGAGTTAGTTGCACCAATAGTAATGATCCATCAATTCTCGGAACAACAATCTTTGTTGACTTGACTCAGTGACATTTTATGTATGGAAGATACATATGGACTTGACTCTATCTTATGGTCGGTTATATCTGATCCAAAATCTTTTTTTCGACTAATTCTCAGCTCAGACTTAAGATAGAGTTAAAACGAGACACAAATATGCTTTCACATAAATCTGTCTCGTTTTATCTCTGTCTTGAGTCTGAGCTGAGTCAGAGTGCGGTCTATAGATTTCAGCCTAAGATAGGCTTGCGGCTTTCGGCTTTCTTTTCATTGGTAATGGTGCTCCTACCGAAAAATCTAGTTTTTGGTTAAGAAAATACTTTTCTACTGAAATAAGAAGGACTTAACTGCCTCAGTTGTAACAGGCAGTAGTAATAATACAGGCAAAAAAATTGTTTACGTGTTACTACTGGCAGTAAGACGGTTTTTTAAAACGAGTAAAAATGAATTTTACTTAAAATTTTGACGATTTGGGGCTATTTCATAGTCACTGCTTTTAGACTTTTTTTGCAGGTCTATCTCAAAATCTGCTTAACATCAAAAGCTGGCCCTAATTTTATTCATTTTAGAATTTATTTTGTTTTCATATTTATTAGTTAAACAGCAAAATACTATATCAGCCAATTTTAAAGAAAAATAAAATTAGAACACTTATCTTGCAAAAATTTATTTGTGCCAAAACTATGCTTCCAAACTTTTATGACGCGAGATCTTAGATCGGAGTGAACCACTAGTAATTTAAGATATGAAGAAAACCCGTTATCATCTATGAATTTTATATGAGTTTAGTACAAAAATAACTCATGCTCATTGTTTAGTTCGTTCACTTAAGAAGCAATTATTATGAGGGCATCGTGGAGAGGTTTTTAAAAAATAATTACTAAGCGTTCTATTATGAAAGACATAAGGGTGATTTTCGTTTGAATGTTATTTTATGTTGAATGGTTATGAGGCATTAGGCAGTGCGATATGGTAGGATGGTCTGCGCTGGAGCGTATTACTTAACTGGCCACGTACATCGGGGCTTGGTTTCTTCCTGAGTTTTTTTTTCGTTTTGATGCAGAATTGATATTTAATATTATTAATATTTAGTTCCTTGATTTCCTGGAGCGGAACTGCCTTAGGTTTTTAATTTTTTTACTGTAGCAACTAAGTAAGGAATCAAGGAAGTGCTACCATAGAGAAGTCGGAAAATAATGTCCGTATTGTATGGATTTTAGTTTTCGTTCCGAAACAGGAAAACATGAGATCTAGATTGAAACGCGCTTACCTAGAAGAGACCTATTCTTGATTTGAAGAAACTCAAGTTATAATGTCCTCACGACCGAATCCGGCCACGGCGGCAAAGATTATTCACCTGCGCGGGAGATATTATGCACAAGTGTCTGCGCAAACACAGGTGCACTCTCTATTCCCTCACTCTCATAGTCCGATGGGACGGAAAATTCGACACGACCGGAGAGAGATCAGACGCAAGACCGACGGTTTTTACATGCTCTCCGAGGCACGGGGATGACTCACCGCAAACGTCCTAACTCTGGGTTAATACTGAGAATTCCTTGACAGAAAAACTCAATACATATTCATATTCATATTCACATTCATTTATTTTTTGCATTCCAATGTCATAGGTACAATGATTCTTAAAACTAGAGACTACCCTTTACATTTATTTTTTACATTAGAACCCCGTTGGGGCACAGCAAGATATTGGCTTAGTAGAGAGACGGACGCCAAGTTACTCATTAAGGAAGTCATTTATTTTATAGTAGGCTTTATCTATAAGAATTTTTTTTAGGGAATTGATAAACGCCGTATCATTCTTAGTTTATTTTATTTTACTAGGGATTTTATTATATATTTTAACATTCTTTTGGCCCGACCCGGGAATCGAACCCGGAACCTCGTCATCTGCAGTCGAACTTGCTAACCACTAGATCAAACGAGCAGTTATATTTACGTAACTCAAGTTAAACCTACGTAACGGGAAACAAGGACGCCGTATCGGGGTTCCACATAACGTTAACCTAACTGAAGCATTTAGCGCGAGAAGGTTGGATTTCAACCACGTTTATCTTGGTCACAGCACGTAAATTAATTATTATTAAAGTAATTTAGAACCTTGTTAAGTTAACGAAGATCCCACGGCACCTTGTGAGGCTTTAAACTTTATCCAAGACAAACCGCAGGCTTGAATATGACACGGTAACAACTGTAATGTTTCATTTGGACTGAAACCGCTAACTACTTGGCCTGTAAATAAGACTCTTGTCACAAACTCGGCTTGTTATTAAAACGCAGTTTTGAGTTACCGGCATCTATAAGCTTACAGCCTTGCAACTAAGAATAATTAAGTTTATAATATGCTACAGCCAAAGTAATTAACCTGGATATTATTTATACTATCCAGCCATTATATTTAATATGTACCCAATTTATTGGGACAGCGTTAAGTAAAAAATCTAGCTATTTTACAAAATTGCTACGACTTAGATGAAGTAATAAAACACTATAAATAGTTTTTTTATATATAAAGTAGTAGATTAACATTAATTAGTTTAAATATAATTAATAGCAGGTAGCATTTTCATTTTAGCCGTACTGTATGTTTGTATTCCGTAGCTGTATATCTAAGTATCCTTTCTATGTATATGTTTAGTGTTTAAGTTTATGATGTACAGAAAAAATAAATAAATATCAATAAACATTATATATGCTATATAAATCAATATATTATGTAGTTTGGTTGATAAAATTAACCTGTCTATGAACTACAAGCAGTTTGCTTAACTTACTTTATGATAATATTACTTCCTTGCTCTACTGTATAAGGGAACGTACCTTGATATACTCGTAATGCCCATATCTTAATTGGCGCAAGACCCTAGACTGATAAACCAGGTAAAACAAGAATTCCATACAACTCCCGATACGCCTACATAACATGACAACAGGGACCTCCTCGAAGTCGATAGATAATAATAATTTAATAATACATAATAATAATCTAAATATATAAAAGGCAAAGGTGAC
The DNA here is from genome assembly GCA_038048805.1 of Hipparchia sbordonii. Taxonomy (NCBI): domain Eukaryota; kingdom Metazoa; phylum Arthropoda; class Insecta; order Lepidoptera; family Nymphalidae; genus Hipparchia; species Hipparchia sbordonii. The sequence continues at coordinate 7,152,347 of CM076113.1, forward strand.
TGCCTGACTGACTGACTGATCTATCAACGCACAGCTCAAACCACTGGGCGGATCAGGCTGAAATTTTGCATGTAGATAGCTATTATAACTTAGGTATCCGCTAAGAAAGGATTTTTGAAAATTCAAACCCTAAAGGGATAAAATTAGGGTTTGAAAAATCGAACTTAAAAAAAGCTAGTAGGTAATTAATAAAATTATTGCTTTTTAAATAGTTAATACCTTATTATATTATTGTTTCACATTATCCATCTTATTATTTTATTTTTGTTGTAGATTTAGAATACCTATTCCTCATCCTAAATTAAATTCTAATTGATCAAGTAAATTAAGGTGTCTTGTTTAAAAACCAGTTTGAAACCGAATACCTCATACGCCTTCCTAAAGTTTTCAAAATCTTATTAATAAAAGGCTTGTCGATTGCGATAAAGCTGCATCAATCATTGCTACGTCAACTGAGGTGATTGATAAAAAAGACAAAAATTTTAGGTTATTTGAATTCATATAGGTACAAGTACAACATACATATAGGAACATGCATAGTTACGACATGAACGTGTTTTGTACTACGATTGCACGCCATATAGGTACCTATGCTGAAACAAAACGTTTAATACCATCGCCGTGCAATAAATGAATTGAGTGATTGATTTATTTAGTATATTGCGTGCATAGTCTTGTAGGAACATTTCAACAGCGTTTGGAACAAGTAGTTGGTATACTGGTAGTTAAATAGATTTATTAGCAATAAGACTTCAAGGCTTTAATTCACCTTATTCAAAGCTTTTTAAAAGCAAGCTGTAAAGCTAAAGGCGAATCGACGATCTTTTTGGTTTGCCTCGGAAAATGTTACATTGCCAAGTTTAAGAAACCTAAAGCATTTAATACAATAAGATTATATAAATGATAAAAAAGCGTGGACATAACTCGCTCCAGCAATACATGAGCATTAAATAATAATAACTACAAATGGTACAAAAGCACAGCATAATACTGTTCTTAATATTTTTTTTAAAGAGCATCCGCCAAGTTTCTTGTTGGTATCTTCTCGGTTGGAACGGCATTCCAAACCAGTGGTAGATTCATATTTGACGATTCGAAAGCACTTTGTAAAAGTTTATTTGAATAAAAAATTATTCTATTCTATTCTAATGGTCTACTAATAGTTGCAAGCTAGAGAGCGTTGAAGGTATGGTTTGATTTAAGAAGGGTTAAATTCGTTTCTGGTTTGGATTTAATATTTTTAACGTTAGACAAGTAAAGATCGCAATGTGGTCGACATTAATAATAATTATCAGATTAGGTTTTTTATTTTGAATATTGGATTAGGTTTATGATAGTTTTTAAGTAGTATTGTGTTGATACTAATTATTTAGTTGTGTAAGTGTTAAGTACAGTAGATGTTAGTAACTCTAGCATGTACTTATGTAACGCTAGCATGTACCTACATAAGTGTGGGATTTATTTATCGCGCCATAATTTTAGTTGTAATAGTCAAGCTCAAAAGTACAGTTGAATTAGAATTAGAAAATACCAAATGGGTAGGTATGTCTAACTTATGCAATATAAGGCCAATTTTACCAACATAACATAACCTAAGTCTTATGCTAACATTTTGGCAGATTTTCAATACAAAAACTGTCAGAAAGCTCAGTTTATTCCTCGGTTAAACGACACTCGACGTTGGTGAAATCGGCACCAGAGACGTTTAGTACCTAATCTACATTTCCAAATGAGATCATATCAATTCGGATCACGAACGAACCGATTAGCTAACATGTCTCTACCCCTTGGTATGCGTAGTGTGGCGAATTCCAAATCCATTTCGAACTAGAGTCACCATTTTCGATTGATGATACAGAATTGACTACAGATCAATAGATCAGATTAGATCAGAGATTGATACATCGCTCAGGTGGTGGTACGACCCTAAACCAAGAAGACCTTCTGCTTCTTGTTCTTGACACACGCTTGTGGGGTCGGCACTTCATCATTTTATCTTCTTTTACTGTCATTTATCTTTCACTCGCTTCTATCGTTCGTCAACTCATTATAAGCATAGGTATTATGTCCTCTTTCACACAAACTATTCTTCTATTCTATTCTATCTATTTTTGGTCTTCCTCTACTCTTTTGTCCTCCACATGCATATGTTCAACATTCTTCTAGTAATACGCCAACCTATTGCACCTCATCTTATCTATCACTGACGCTACTTTCAAACTTCCTCTTATTCCTTATCTCATCTAATCTTCTGTTAGTTCGTCCATCAGTTGTTAAAGAAGATAAAGAAAAAGGTTACAGTTAACAAATAAACACCTTAGAAGAAAGGATTTTAAAATTGGTCACCCTAATTTACTTAATAGCCGAGACAGCGGCCAAAAATGATGTCACCAATATATATTTATTGGCATTAGGTACACTTCAAAACTAAATAATAGGTTCAATGCGCCGGATCTTTATTAGCCACCACTTATTAGTATGTTAAACGTTTGTATTGGAGATCTATCGGCTAATTTTCAAGATATTCCGAACTATGTACCTGCCGTAGATGTTTGCATTTGAACAAAAAATGGATTCGAGTCTATAAAGCTCGTAAAATCCAGTCGTTAAATTAACATATCTAGATTAGATTTGCGGTTTTTAGATATTCTAGTATAAGCGAGGTTATTTTTAGACTGAGTTATAAATAAATAGCTAATACCCGCAACTTCGTCCGCGTAGATTTAGTTTTTAAAATCACTCGGGGACCCTTTGTTTCTCCAGGACGAAAAGTAGCTTAAGTCACTCTCCAGATCCTCAACTATACTCATGCAAAAAATGATGTCAATCCGTTGCTCCGTACTGCGTGATTGAAGGACAAATCAATAAACAAACACACGCATTTATACTATTGTAGTAAGGATAGTGACGATATGCAAAATATATTTATGTTAATCGGAGAGATGGAAATGGGTGTTCAGAATCATTGACCTATACAGAATTTAGCCAAATTATTAAGCTAAGTATTCATTGAAATTGCGGTCACACCAAACTATAGTATTAGATAATTTCTATGCTGAATTCGCAGTGGGTAACTACTACCAATGCTATAATTGGCATATGTGGATGCATGCCGAAAAGTATAGCCTCAGAATACATAGTACATGTACAGCGTAGTATGAATAGAATATTGAATTTGGCAACTTCGTAGCGATGTATGCCGAACTCTTCTCAAATGGAAAGCGTCGTATCCAAGTTGTATTATTCTACAATGACAGAGCTTAGAAATCATAAATGACAGGCGTTACACGAATAAAAATTGATTTGATGCTTTTCTCGGTATCAAGTTTAGGTATAATTAGGTTTAGATATACCTAACTATTAGCTCTATTGTGTAAAATAAAGTTAGTATCTAGGTTTTGACTTTTAACCTAAGCAAAAGAAATCAACAATGAATTGAGCAAGTATAGCTATTTATGGAGTTAATCGTTTCAATTTCAATATAATATTATCTGCAATTTATTTTTTATTAATATGCTGTCGGGTATCATAATTTATTTTCTCTTGTTCTTTAACTTCCACACTCAGAGTTCTTCTTTACTGAGGAATTTCCTTAGTATAGTATAGATATAAATACGAATCTCTCTGAGTGGGACGATTCTACTGATCATTAAAATATAAATTATTCAACTAATTAATTTCGTTAAAGGATAACATCAATCAATACTGAAGTAGATAATCTTGAATGGAAGCCTACCAAAGAAAATATTAAACTTATGATCCTTTGTTACCGAATCTCGTATTTTTTCCGTAATTAGGATTTATTAATCTTTTTCATAGCGTCGCGCGTTATAAGACCAGTCGTTTAATAAATGACCAAGTGCCTTTTATGAAACACAGTGCGTTTACGCTTCTCATTCGATAGGACCTGTGCCAAGTAGTGGGGTGGACGAATGAATGTTTTATTATAATTGCGTATGTAAGCGGCGGGAGACGTCAAATTTGACAGAAAAAGACGTGTGGCACTCGGGGAATGCCGCGGTAAAGCTATTGCATAGCATTTTTTATCAATGCCATCTAGCAGCTCACTGTAGAGGAGTCCCGTGTCAGGTTATTTTCGTTACGGAATTTCTGGATTCGGTCTCCACGCTGGCCCGCGATAGAAGCTATGCAATAGCTTAAAAATATTTCTTGCGCATCCATATTATATCTAACGCCTAATGGTAACCAATACTCTTTTTAGTCTTTTATGTTTTATCGGTTTTATCCTTAGTGTACTTTTATTCCAACGATAACAATATAATGTCATTGCAATTTCCCGCTTAATAAATAAAATGTAGAAGTATATTTTATTATATTAGCACATAAGGATAATATAAGTGGAGAGCACTGATGCCTATATTACGAGTACTAAACTTATCTTAGGCAACAGTGTCTCAACCTAATCTAATTATGGATAATTGTATCTAAGACCTTATCTCATTTTCATTCATTTAATTCGCCTGGTCGTACGTTGTCTACTGCGCACATAAAACCTACTAGGCTTCAGCAATTAGCACCCCCTGGTCTCATACCTGCATACTGAGCTACAGTAAATCAAAGTAACTAATGTCCTATTAGAATTTAGATGCTATCACATGGTGGGTACGGGCCGCGTGTTTCGCAATTAAAATTTTCACATTCACGTGTGATTTATGCTTTATATTGTGATTGAAGCACTTTTACTTTTGAAGTTTTACTTGTTTTGGTGTACAATGATTTATGTAGGTAATTTTAACAGTTAGATGAAGTTAAGCGGTAGGTAAAACCTCTTAAGTAAAGTACTTTGAGTTAGATAGTGCTCTTTCTCGGCAGAAAGGGCATTCCGAACCAGTGTTAGATTCATCGACGATTCAAAAGCACTTGTAAAAGTTTATTTGAATAAAAAATATTTCTATTTTATTCTAAAAATAATTTAAATAATAAAAATAAATCTGCTTTTAATTAAAAGCAAACCATGCACATTAAAATGTGGAAAGATGGAATTAATAGAAAATCTCTTGACCCACAAAACCTATAGTCTGTTCAAACTGAGATCTATAAAGTATGCTTTGATTCAACTCAGACTCAAGATATAGGTTAAAACGAGATACAAATATGATCTGACATAAATCTGTCTCGTTTTAACTCTGTCATGAGTCTGAGCTGAGTGAGAGTGCGGTATATAAATTTCAGCCTAAGTCGCATGGACTTATTGAATAGACTATAAGGATTGTCAATTGTTTCCGAGGAAAACAAATTATGCATAATACAACTAAAATTACGACTTTCCATGGTGTTGCTAGCTCGGAACGTGATCGCACATTAGTGTTGCCAGTTAAACACACGTTTCAGACAAATATTTTAGTTACAGTTGTCTTGCCGCAAATTTATTTGTCTAAAGCAAGTGGATGTTACGTGTTTGCGGCGTATGTAGAATTCATAATGGTCATTTGTTTTAGAAAGTAGTGGAAGCAACACGGTGCGTGGTAAGTATTGTTTCCCTGCTGGTTTGAACTTGATTATTTTAAACAAAACGTCGTCTTATGTTGACATTATTTTTTATATAAAAACATTGCTTTCATATTTTTTTTAACTGTATCTACCTGTATATATTTTTTAAAATCATAATTTTGAGCAAACATTAATACGTTTCTTTTTTATTTGACAAGACAAGGTAGTCCGATGGTAGATGGCACTCTATCATAGACTGCATCGTCACTTAGAGGGTATATAAGGGACAAATGGTTAAACAGGCAAAAAAATACGGGATTGCAGTTTTTTATCCGGGACAAATAAAAACACAAAATTATTTAGTGTCTTTTTTTTGATATTTTTTTGAGGATCAAGTCAGTTTTAACATATTTTTAATCGTTTTAAGACATCTGTAATCAAATCAATAGAATTATAATTGTAATTAAAAACGGTGATCAACTCGCTTTTTTACGAACGTTGCGTGTACTATATACTTGGATCGATATCATAATGAAAAACGAAGTACGGTTCAAATACGGGACAGAGTGAGTCCCGCCGGGACATTTTAAACTATGCCTAAAATACGGGATGACCCGGGAAATACGGGACGTCTGGCAGGCGGGTAGCGGGCTAAGTTGGAAGGGGTATGGCAGTGTACTCATATCCCTAATTAGTTTCTACACGCCATCTGTGCAAAAAAGCTCGATGTGTGAATTTAGATTTAAACATTTAGTTCCTGAACTTTGAAACTGTTTTGGAAATTTGAATGGGTGCAGTAAACTTGTCAGTCATAACAGCTTTTTTTTAACATCGTCTTTTTTTTTAAAAACAATCACATTTGAATAAAATGTTGATATTTTTGAAAAACCAATATTTAAGATATTATCGTATTAAATTTATAGTGCGAAATAATAAATGTAAAATACCGTAAAACAATTAAATGCAAGTTATGCTAATGATAATGACGAAGCAAAACTAAAGATTTGATAATATCTTACTAGAATTTGAGATCATTCATTATTATTGATGACATTAAGACCTCATTAGTCCATTTAGCTACAAGTCATAAAATTAAAAATCAACTAATGAAACGCCATCATTTAACTTTTCTAGAAATATAATATCTCTATAAGCTAAGCAGTCTCTTACATCTTTTTTAGATACCTTTTTATTCCATTAACCGATTTTGATGGAATAACACATAGAGTGTAGCCGCAAGCTACGCTCAAGTTGAGTACTTGTGTAAAACCCCTACAAAAACTCGTCTTGAAGTTTTCGAGATAAGCGTGTTCAAACAGACATACAACAAATAGACAAAGTTTTGAATTTTTTTTACTGTATTCTGTTCGCTACGTTACCCGCAATCATTTTGTGGCAAATATTTTCTGTTATAGATACGAAAGTTTTACAGTTTTATTATAGATAGATAGATTTGGAAGAATCCAAATTTTATTCATTAACATAATAGTCAATAATAAAATAAATATTCATTAACGTAACACTATTATAAAAGTTATTCCAAACTGTTGAGAGATTTTTTGTAAATGCATCAAAAGCATTAAATATCCTTAAGTGATTAATAAATTTCAGATTATTTTATATGATAAGATAAATATATCTATTTAATTTTATCTTTTGGCGAATTGTGTTAGACACCTAAAATAAGTTGTTCATTTAAAAATGTAGTTTAAAGTTATTTATTTAAATTCCAATATTGACCACTAATAAAATAAAATAACAAAGGTCGGATAGTCAATAAAGCTATAAGGAGCTACTGAATCGTGACGTCACATCTAGCGGTCTCTATTTCTAACAGGAAACTTAAAAGCTCTTAGATATTTTTGAGATTAGTTAAGATATTAAAAAAAAATGTCATTGTGTTAAAGTATTAAAAACCTTTGAGTATATTAAACAAATTAGACGAATACCCAATTTTAATATGTATTGTTGAATTAACCCTTCCTTAATACTGAAAGAATGAACCGATATTACAAGTGAACATTGTTTAACTGTAGCTAACAGCTAGTGTTTAGCTTCTAATCAACCTCTCAACCTCACGTAGCTGCCTACTGATTCATGGGAAAGTTCAATGAGTTTTTGTGCATTTCATTTCCACCATTTACATTTACCATTTATTGCATGAGCTGTTGGCCGTGACTTCATCCGCGAGGAGTTAGGTTTTTGAAAATCCCGCGGATCCGTATCTGTTTTCCGGAATAAATTAATGTAGGCTATGTCAAATAGCGCAATTTAAAGCCACGCAAAAAATCGTGTCGATGTCTGTTGTTTCTGCATGACAGGATAAATCAACAAACTAGCAAACAAACACACTTTTGCATTTATAATATTGTAGTAAGGATTTCCTGCGAAGGTTGGCCGCTGTGGCCGAATTCGGTCAGGAGCACATTGGAATTTTAGCTACTAAAGAGAATATAAAGTAAAAAAGCCGCCCTCGATATTTTTTTTTAATATTTTTAGCTAGCAAACGAGCAGGCGGGGCACCTGATGTTAAGTGATTACGGCGGTAATCACTTAACATCAGGTGAATGCCCATGAACACTTGTAGCACCTGAGGCACCACCAATGCGTTGTCGGCTTTTCAGGAATTTGTTGGTCCGCCCCTTGAATAACCTTATGTTATAAAATTTTGATATGCAAAATAGCAGGAAAATTGTAAGAGAAATATGAGTTTTACAGCAATAACTGTAAACTATACACGACAACCAATCGTGATCTACATGTGGGCAGCTTTACAGAATCGCGTGTTATATCCCCCCGTTATGCTTTACTGTTACCGTTACCGAATTGACCACGTCCCGTTTACACGATGTCTCGACGACTTGAAGCCATCACTGAGTTAAGCTGATCGCATATTTCGTAACCTGTCGTAAGCATCGTGAGTACGTACTCAGAATACGTTAATAATGATTTGTCATCCACATTACGGTCTTAAATAATTCGAAAGGAAAACTCTTGGCTCGGTTGTAACATGCGATCACCATTATGCTACATATTTTAAGTATTTTAAGATTTTAAGTTTTAAAGCTTCTGTGAAATGGATTTTTATGAAGTTGTCTTCATCAAAAACGTCGTTAAAAATTTTTATTTCCAAATAGTGAGTTTTAAAAATTCTCGATTGCTAAATTATCAAGTTAATGGCACAACTTATGGTCTTTTGATGTTTCATGCAAATTATTTTCATTATTGTAATAACATGTTAAAAATATAAGTTAAATTAGGACAAAAGTATATTTTGTCAAGTTTTCCGAAGCATTGGCGTACATTTTCGAGCCACGACAATTTTTTTGTTACTACTTTTCCTTGCTTAATCAGTTTGCCGTATGACTGATATGTAAACGCGACTCGAGACGTTACCAAAATAACGGCGCGTGCTCTTCAAACGTTTTAATTTTTATGATAATTAAAATAGCTTTTCTGACATTTTAAGCGAACTCGTATTTAATTTCTTGACTCGCTGATTCCCTTGTTGTAAGTCTAATGAGTTCGTTAAAATTCACTTTTTACTGCTATTGTTGTTAAATAATCCTAGTAATAAATAATTTAATGTAAGTATATTAAAACTATAATTATTATGTAAGATTTTTTTTGTAGCTTGTAACTTTTTTACAAACTTATTTTTAACCGACTTCAAAAAAAGAATTCGTCGGATTTTTTTAATGTATGTTCCCCGATTACTAGAAGATGCCTGGACCGATTTGGAAAATTCTTGTTTTGTTTGGAAGGGTATACTTCCCAAGTAGTCCGATTGTCATGTTGTCATCAGGTCAGGATCTGATGATGCGATCCTGGAGAAATAGAGAGAACCCTTCAAATTTTATAGGCACAATTGATATACTTTGTAGTGGCGTTTGAAGTCGGGTTTGTAAAAAGAATTTTTACGTTTATATTATAATTAATAATGTAACATTTTTTGTTATAACTTTTTTTAAATTACTCATGTATAAAAATGATTTGAATTTATAAATCGTCTAAAATGAATTTTATTTAAATAAAATCCTCATTATCATCATCATAATAATATCATCGTAAAAGGTAAGAATAGTAACAGCCTTATTACCTACTTTATGGATTTTTACGCAATTTTAACTACGAAAGTTTTTAACTCTTCCTTCTACTTCATCTAATATTATTAATGCGGAAGTGTGTTGGTTTGTTGCTTTCTCCTTTAATCACGCAGCAAAGAATTCATCATTCCATTTCATTCGTCATTTCATTTCAACGAAGCAATGGGTCGACGTGTTTTTTGCATGGGTATGTATAGTTGAGGACTTGGAGACGTAGCCTACAAACAGAGGTGTTGTAAACAACAATAGAGACCATAGACATGGTCACATCTATGGTCTAGCTACAGACTTAAGTGACAGTGACAGTGACAGATGGCAAAAAAGAAACTTCTTCCACATTCAAATTATCCATAACATTTTTTCCCAACATTAACATCAAATCTATACACGGTGTTATTTTATTCCCCGTAAACCCTGAAGGAGGTGAATGTGCTCATGAAACTGAACAACTTTCCCCAAGGAACATAGCTCAAAATATGAAAAAAAAAAAATTGGACCCTCCATACAAAATTGACGATTAGCTGATTGTTTACTATGGGAGGTCCAAAATTTTTTTCATATTTGGACCTATGTTCCTTGGGGAAAGTTGTTCAGTTTCATGAGCACATTCACCTCCTTCAGGGTTTACGGGAAACAAAATAGCACCGTGTATATATATCTTCAGAGCAATAAAGTGAAGTTGCTCTTTAATTTCGTAGATATATGGAGTTTCCTACATTTCTTTTAGGACTTAGCTACGTAAGGCTTTGTTACTAAAATTATTACGAAAGGTTTGGTGATACTGGAGCGGAGGTGCCTACTGTTTATCCGCAATGATAAGTGGTAGCCTTATCCTCTCGGTAGGCATATAACGTAGTGGTGGGGATTGTATCACCTTTACCGTTAAGATGGCCACATTGGTCGCGCAAGCACCGCCTGCTGGAGGCGTCACCGTTTATATCAATAATGTGCTCTGCTCACTGCTGAGTACCTACCAATTACCCAAAACGCTTGTAAGGTCGTGAACCAACGATTTACTTGGCATAGATCTACCAATCCTCATTTAATTTTAAACAGGCAATTAAGCCTCAATAGCCCAACGGTTAAAGGTGCGGACTGAAAACTCAAAGGTCGCAGGTTCGAACCCCACCCGTTGCACTATTGGCGTACCCACTCCTAGCACAAGCTTTTCGCTTATTTCAAGGGGAGAGGAGAATATAAGTCAAGTTCAGCTTGGCTAATATTCTTTAAAAAAAATCTGTTCGGGTGACGGGGTTGCTAGTGGAGCGTTTAGTTTTTTATCCGAAGACAAGATAGTCCTTGACTGCGATCTCACTTAATGATAAGTGATGCAGTCTAAGATGGTAGCGGACTAACTTGGAAGGGATATGGCTGTCTACATTCAACCCATACACCCCTGATCGGTTTTCTACACGCCATCGTGTACGGCATCGGCACGTTTTTGGTAGGGAAGTTACTAACCAGGACCAAAGCCTTCCACCAGAAAACTAGTATTACTGCTATAGTTCTACTGTTTCTTAAGTTTAAGAGGAAATCGGTACTGCACTTTCATAATATTGAGCAGCAATCGTGCTAGAAAGAATCTGACAGCAGCAAACATTTAGACAGCAGCGGAATGTTTTAAAATAGCGATGCGAATACTATGTAAGAAACGAATTTTTTTGTACGATATAGGTTGATCTACAGAATGGGATATATAAAAAAGATTAACTTGATATGCTGTGCGTCAATTACAAAGAAAGTAAAACACAGGATTACCGGGTAATAAACGTCCAAAACAAACGGGAAACGTGTTTACATGACACTTTTACACTTTTTACACTTTACATGTTTACACTTTTATTGCTCGTATACTTTTAGAATAGCCTATTCACTTCACTAACTTTTTATTATATTGTTACGATGTATTCAACGCTAGAAATACTAAGTTATTATGGTATTCAATGTACAAGTGTTACAAATATTGTATTTGTATTATTTAAATAAAATAAACCTACTTATACTTGTTTACATACAATTTCTTCTAGGCTTGATATATTATGTTATGTGTTACTTAGTTATGTATATTTATGTAGGTATTTATTATGTTATTTATGTATTATATGTATTTATGTATTCATAAAATGTATTTATGTATCTTCGTGTTTATGTAGTTTATTATTTATTGATATTATATAGTAGGTTTTATAGTATAGTAGTAGTATAGTAGTAGTAGTGATGTACATTTCTGACCTATACCACTCTATAATTTCACCTTACCCACTTTCAAAGGAAGCTGGAAGAAATTTCTTTTTTTTAGAGATAAGCTCCACCTATGTCTACTTCTTCTAATATGTTGTCTTGTAAATTCTTATATGTATATATACTAGTGGTTCGCCCCGAACTGAGACCTCGCGGTATCCCATAATTCCCAAAAGATAGTTTTAATTATATATTGTAATAATTAACTTTTAACATAAGACGCAATAAAAAATAATAATAGTTGACGCAAAATTGTTTTACTGATACAGCGCTATCTATTAGCATTATTGTGAAGCTATTAGCATTAAAAATTAAATAATTTCATTTCTTTATAATATTTATCTAATTTTAGTATTTGTTGTTCAAGTACAGGATATAGCTGAATTTTCAACAAAGTTTCAGGTTCTAATATGCAATACTTTTTGACATATGGCTCAAATTAAATCTCCACTTAAAAGTTAAATAATTTCGTTTCTTTATAATATTTATCTAATTTTAGTATTTGTTGTTCAAGTACAAGATATAACTGAATTTACCACTAACTTTCAAGTTCTAATATCTTGTCATTCTTGACATATGACTCAAATTAAAATCTCCACTTTGAAAGCCCCCCATTTCGTCAATTTTAAGGGAAAAATTAAAAAAAAAATTTTTGTACTCTGTTCAAAGTCGTCTTTAAAAAGATATATTGCAAGTCTATGTAACGCAACAAACAAAATTTTACTTCAAACACGCTTCTATGAGAGCCCCCCTGAAATAAAGCTTTTTATATTTTTTTATACAATGTTCGGCTGAAGGCCATCAGTTTACATATTATATTTAAATTTGAAGTAATTACGTTCAGTAATTCAGAAGTTATAGGGCTCTGACAGACATTTGGACGTACACACTTCTCTGTCCAGTACAGACAAGCGCCCTAGTTGACTCAGAGAACTCGCTTCGCTCGTTCAAAAATATATAAAAAAAAGACGTGTGGCACTCGGGGACTGCCGCGGTAAAGCTATTGCATAGCATTTTTTATCAACGTCATCTAGCGGCTCACCGTGAAGGAGTCCCGTGTCAGGTTATTTTCATTACGGAATTTCTGGATTCGGTCTCCACGCTCAAGGCCGGTGATAGAAGCTATGCAATAGCTTAAAAAATAAAAAATAAATTATTATTTTAATAACGTTGTACCGGTATTTATTCGACAACTGGAAGAGTAGTACAGCTCGAGCGGCACGTTATGCCATACAGATTTCTCTGGTTTGACGGATTCTTCTTCTTTATCTTTATCAACCGATACCACCCACCGACCATTGCTGTACAAAGGTCCCTTGCATGGACTTCTACAAGCCTAGATCTTAGAAGCCAGCGTCTATTGTATAACTATATATTAATTGGATACTAATGAGATGTAACGCTGTTGATTACTTTCTAAGAAATAAATAAATACCTTTCAGATAGCAGACTGAGAGACTCATGTGCATTGTTTTGCATTATAATTGATACGCATAATCGCTTCCGAAGACAATGTTCCGGTCATTCCCACCGAGTGAGAGCTCTCAATATTATTCTTAAGTGGAGATAATTGATGACTACATGGCTGCCTCGTTGGTCTTGTGGTTAGCAGGTTCGACTGCGGATAACGATATCCCGGGTTCGATTCACGGGTCGGATCAAAAAATGTGGGTGTGTGGGATATGTCACCCTACTACCTCGTAGAGCACGTAAAGCCGTCGGTCCTGCGCCTGAACTCTCTCCGGTCGTGTCGGATTTCCGTCCCATTGGACTACGAGAGTGAGGGAATGGAGAGTGCACCTGTGTTTGCGCACACGCTTGTGCACTTTAATATCTCCCGTAATCCCTGAGGAGATTGACTGCCGTGATCGTGCATTCGGCTGAGGACATTATTATCCTACTAATATTATAAATGTATGGATAGATGGATGGATATTTGTTACTCAATCACTCCGCAACGACTGAACCGATTTGGCTGATAGGCACAAAAATAGATTTTAGTCTAGACACATAGGCTCCTTTTTATACCGGAAAATAAGAGAGTTCCCGCGGGAATTAAAAACCACAATCCACGCGTACAAAGTCACGGACATCCACTAGTAAATAATAAATAATTGATGACTTCAACAACTCACTCTGCTCAGACTCAAGACAGAGTTAAAATAAGACAGATTTATGTCAGAGCATATTTGTGTCTTGTTTTAACTCTATCTTAACTCTAAGGTAAGTTAGAGCACGCTCTATTTATGTAGATCCCAGCATAATTGTTTTCTACTCGACATTTATACTCAGACAACACTTACCTTCCTATTTCCTATTACTAAAGATTTTTGAATTCATTACTTTTAATACGACTTGTAGGTATAATAGGTAAGAAGTTAAGAACCGTTCGCGGACATGTCACATGATGCACTTGAGAAAAATATTACCGATTTCAAGTGCGTTTACCGTTTACCATTTACTCAAAATCGCAACAGTCTACTTTTACTTACTCCGATGAAACTAATTTTTATCACACAACCGTAATTTTTTTTACAGTTTCTTATTATCCTTTCCCATCCCGTCAGATCCCATCCTGTACATTATTAAATTAATGAAAGAAGAAGTTACCAAAGAAGTGATATGTTACTTTTTATTTCGAAAAGGGAAGGGAGTTCCCGAGGGATTTCAAAAACCCAACGCAGCCGAAGTCGCAGGCAAAAGCTAGTCATAGATAAATTCAACTAAAGATAGATGCCAGAGTCAATTCAAATAATAAAATTACTTAGTTAATTTTTTGTCGATATATTTATGTCGCGTCGTCGTAGCAGTTTCAGTAGCTCTACAGGTTTTACCAAATATCTGATATTCGTAGATAGAGATTTGGGCCACGTAGATATAGCCACGTAGGTAATCTACGTGTGAAATAAATAATTATACTTAAGTACTACTACTACATCTTGATATTTAAATTTTTGGATAAGGAATTTAATATTTTTAACATGAATAAATAAAAAATTATCCATCTTGACATGCGTTGGATTGGTGTACATACGTATGTATTTTTGCATTTTTGAAGCTTTATTGTGAAGCACTGTATATACATATCATAGCTTTGTAAAAAAATTTTTTTTTTTTTGAAAAGAGCAACTGCTGAGTTTTTTACCGGCTCTTCTCAGCAGAATCTGCATTCCGAACCGGTGGTAGATTTATGACGTGTCATAAGAGCTACAAGTTAGCCTACATGAAATAAATAAATTTTGAATTTGAAAAATGAAATTTCATATAGTGTGTAGGTAATTTTTTTTAATTTAAGTATGTGTGCGTTTTTGTTGCAGAATCTGATTTCAGATATTTGTGGCCTAATACATGCGAACAAAGTTGAGCGCAAATTCTATGTATGTAGTTATGCTGAGATCTTTAGAGCGCGGAGTACTCTGACTTAGCTCGGACTTAAGATAGAGTTAAAACGAGTCACAAATATCAAAATGCTTTGACATAAATCTGTCTCGTTTTAACTCTTTTTTGAGATGAGCAAAGTGAGAGGCGATCTATAGATTTCAGCCTAAGTTTCAGATAAGTTCAAAAAGTTGATTTTATCTAGATTTAATCTGTTATCATGTACATTTTTGTTTATCTGTGCTCAAAAATAGAATGAAGTAGGTACCTAAGTGTAGTATAAGCGTTCGGAAACAGTAAATCCAAAAATCCTCGTTAATACATATTTTTGCTTATTTAAATAAAATAAACAAGATAAAACGATTTAAAAATTATAAATTTATTCACTCACCGACAATTATTATCTTCAACAAGCGCAAACCACAACGATTTAAATTTCGATATGCATCGTTAAATTGATCATTTTTAATCTATATTTCACCAAATAGTTCAGTCCACAAACATACACGCATTTCAATTCGTTATCTGTGTCTGCGTTCAAAAATAGAACGAAGCGTGCGGCGTTCAGAAATAGAACATAGTTTTTTTTTGCGTTACTACGAGTTTTCTATCGTGCGGTAGAGTTCGCGTCGAGTTTCATTCGAGTCGACCCGCCAGGCCCGCGTGCCTCGGATAAATGACACCGCACCTGTCTGTCTGCTCTTCTCGCGTGTAACGCACGGGGATGTTGTAGTTGTACTATATCAATGACGCGCAAATTAAAAAGTTTATTGCACGCGCTACTAAGGTTCCGTAACCCCGACGTGAGATGATTTCTTTTTATTATCAAAATATTGGCACCTTATGTAGAGTTTATCTTGAATCGCTGCATACAAAGTTAAGTTTTATTAGAATAGAATAAAATTTTATTGAAATATAATTTTACAAAGTGCTTTCGAATCGTCAAGTGATAATTAATATATTACGTAGGTACTACGACTACTAATGAGAATGATATCTTTAGCTACTGTAGTGTATAACTAAATAGCCTAATGATGTAGTAAAATAGTCGCGATTTGGTGGATTTTATCTGTTTTTTTAAGCTATTGCATAGCTTCTATCGCGGGCCTTGAGCGTGGAGACCGAATCCAGAAATTCCGTAACGAAAATAACCTGACACGGGACCCTCTCACCGCTAGATGGCGTTGATAAAAAATGCTATAACCGCGGCAGTCCCCGAGTGCCACACGTCTTTTTTTTTGGAATCCGTTGTAACGCTTTTTGAAATAAGCATTTTTTTTCTAACGGATTCCTTACCTACATAGCATACTCTCTAAACTATGAAGTGAAGTGACAAAATATGTTTCCTTACATTTTTTTAAGTAGGTAATAAAGTTGTCATGGTCGATTACACTGGTCAAACAACATTGACCCAAGTCAAGATTTGATGGGTGACCGATTTTCAGCTACAAATCAGACCTTTTATTTTACTTTTTTAAGTTTTCGGTCCCGTCTATAAATAAATAATTTTTTTAATAAATTTTCTAATAGGGAATCCCAAAAGACCACGGATTTGTAATGATTGATGTACATCAGATCAATTAACCTAGCCATTTGATCGAAATCGGATTAGCGCGTCAGGGCTGCCACATCAAAATTTGAAAAAATCGGAACAATATGCATGAATTTCTGATTTTTCTTTTTTGAAGCAGTGATAACCTAGTGTTAGGTTTGCGGTCTCCTATTCTGGGGTCGCCGGTTCGAACCCGGGCACGCACCTCTGATTTGTAGGAGTTATATGTGCCTTTAAGCAATTAAATATCATTTGCTTCAACGGTAAAGAAAAACACCGTGAGGAAACCTGCATGCCTAAGAGTTTATCATAATGTTCCCAAAAGGTGTGTGAAGTCTATGGCCTATAATTCTTCTCTAAAAGGAGACTTGCGCTCAGCAGTGCGCCGTTGATGGGTTGCTAATGATGATGATAATGGCTATTTTAAATTAAGAATGGTAATTTTTTTTAACTTGATTTATATTCTTCTCTCCCCTCCAAATAAGCGAAAAGCTTGTGCTAGAATTGGGAACGACAATAGTGCAACGGGTGGGGAAATTGCGACCTTTCAATTTTCACCTTTCACCTTTAACCGTTGGGCTATTGAGGCTTCAAAAATTGCATCTTAAATGATGCAAAGCAATAGATGTTTCGGTAAGTAGTACGTAAGAAAGGGATCCTCTTAAAGTCTTACCTACCTGAAAATTAATTAGGTATCTACTTTGCACCGTTTACAATGCAATTAAATTAAAAATTAATTTAAAATTACCATTTTGAATTCAAGTCGATATTTTAGTAATTTCTTTATCTCAATATAATTTTAAAAAATTCACGAATTGTATTGCTTAGATTTATTCTTCCCACAAGAATTACAAGCCATCGAATCTAAACCCTTAATATCGAGGGAAATTTAACGGTTGACAGCCCTACTGTACATAAATGTAGTAGTGAATTACTTGTGAATTATGATAAATTCTTTAAATGCCGCCGACATTTCGGTAGAGTAACAAGTTGATTAATGCCTTTAGCTGCTTTGTCAATCGTTGATGGCTATTTCACAATGGCAATAAACTATCATTAAAATTGGCATTTTATTCTTGCAGCTCATTTAGCAGAATGGATTTTTTTTTTTTCATATAAAATGCAACGAATAAAATAATCAAAAAGCTATTTGGCAGCGGTGGGATTCGAACCCACGCCTCCGAAGAGACTGGTGCCTTAAACCAGCGCCTTAGACCGCTCGGCCACGCTACCACATGTACAGTTGGTCCAAATTACTGATAACTTTTTATTGCAATTCGAATCTTTTTATATCAAAACTAGCTGTTGCCCACGACTTCGTCCGCGTCAATTTCTGTTATTGTGATCGCGATTAAGAAGTTTTTAGAAGAATATATTTTAAATATGGATAATGTTCCCCGTTTTTGCAACATAAATCGATGCTTCGCTCCTATTGATCGCAGCGTGATGTTATATAGCCTAAAGCCTTCCTCGATAAATGGACTATCCAACTAGGGTTGCCAGATTTGTTTTCAGCCTACAAGGGACAAATGGTTAATGGGTAAATGGGAAATTTGCACAAACAGACAAATTCGGTGGAGATTATAGGGTAAAGATGCCGAATATGAGATACCATTTACATATTCGGCCATAAAAAATAAATTATTGCACTAATGACAATGAAAATTATTTATATTCGATAAGTATTTAATGAAGTTTATCCTTGAAAGACCGTTTAGTGCTAGGTATAATAGATTTTTTGTTATATCAGATAATATTAGAAAAGTCAGAAATTACGTCTCAGGGAAATGGTCTCCTATTATGAGATACCAAGGGTTTTTAATATGAGATAGTATAGATTCAGAGAAAAAGGAAAGAAATCAATTCAAAAAACTTTTTATTGGCGATATTTATTAATCTACAACATCGTACTACTAAATAAAAAGGTTTAAGTAACAACTTAATATTATATTATCATGTGCTTGTGCCAAGTGCTTGATGTTCTTCAGATGTAGATGTAACCCATAAAATCGTTAGTCCAACTTTACAATATTTTTCTATTTTTGCTTCTAGATAGTCAGAAAAAGCTGGAGGTCATCCCATGAACCTTGACAAATACTTCTGCATTAGCATCTTTTTTGACATAACGTTCTATGATACTCTTAAGAACATCGAAAGTTTTGACTCTATTAGGTAACATATTTGTTTGATTCGCACTGCACTCGCGGCCCGTATTATGGCATCGTGGTCTTAGGACTTCTTTGATCGACGGCATCTAGAAAAAGAGGTTTTTAAATAGTCGTATTTCTATACATCCTAATATGGGATATCTCATTTAAGGAGCCCCCACGTGTCTCATATTAGGAAAACACCCAAATTTAAAAACTAGGCTGCGTATTATTTCTTGACGAAGAAAATACAACCAAACTGCAAATGCATTGTAAAATTAATCATATAACTGATACAATGACTGTAAATTTAAATCATTTAGTGTGACTATAAAGTTGTAACATACCTCGTTAATATTTGGTGTCAAAAATCGGGTTTTGTGGTTTCGTAAAAATCCGCACGTACACAACCTGACTTCGCCTCGAACTGGGAAGCACCAACACATGTTTCGGTCTGTTGCCACGCGGCTTCTGGTGACAGTATCGCAAAATAGCTGCGGCGATTAGTTTCGCCAAAACCTAACTATCTCATATTTGGCAACTATCTCATATTCGGCATCCTTACCCTAATATTATTACTAGCCAATACCCGCGACTTGGTCCGCGTGGAGTTTGGTTTTTTAAGTCCCTCGGGAACTATTCGTTTTTCCGGGATAAAAAGGTCCTTAACTATGCCAAAATCACATCGTTCGTTCGTTGCTACGTGATTGAAGGACAAACCAACAGACAAATACTTTCGCATATTTTATAATGTTAGTAAGGATATTAGTGAGGGTGTAGTGAATGATGTAGGTAGGTACGTAGGTATTCTATGTGCTTACTTTGCGTTGTGACTTGTGACAGATTTCTAAGAAGTGACGCAAGAGTTTACAATTTCATAGAAAGCCGCTAAGGCGTCACTTTACGACGTGCCAACTGTGACATTTTGTATAACATTACGTTTAACCGAGAAAACTCGCTTACCAGTGTAAAACAGTGTTCGACCCCCCATCTAACAATTGAGGTATTAGTTAGGCATAACGTAGCGCATAACTATATTATAAGTGCCAAAGTATATCGTTATCAAACTTCGTAACTCCAAAATTTCCGATTTTTTTATTTTGACGCCATCTAGTGTAAAATTCGGTAACGAACACGATGGAATCACTCGTATCTCCCACTTGTTTTTAGTTTTTTTGCTATTTACAAAAAAAAATACCACGGCATAAGCCGACGCCATTTTGACCTAATACGTCCATTCATTGAATCATGATACAGATTGTAAATAAAGCTGTTTGTCTATGTTTTTATTGTTAGTTAGGTATTATAGTAAAAAAAATTTTTCTTTCTCCTGTAAAGTTTGACCAAATGGAGATACGAAGTTTGATAATTAGGCCGACGATATTTGTTTGTTGGTTTGCCCCTCAAACTGCCTCGTTGGTCTAGTGGTTAGCAAGTTCGACTGTGGATGACGAGGTTCCGGGTTGGATTCCCGGGTCGGGCCAAAAAAGTGTATTGGGGTTTTCTGTCAAGAAATTCTCAGTACTAGCTCGGAGTTAGGAAGTTGGCGGTGTGTTACCCCCGTGGCTTTTAGAGCACGGAAAGCTATCGGTCCTGCGCCTGATCTTTCTCCGGTCGTGTCGTTTTTCGTCCCATCGGACTATGAGAGTGAGGGAATAGAGAGTGCATCTGCGCTTGTGCACACACCTGTGCACTACGTATAATGTAGCACAGATGGCTAATTACTAATCTATCAGTAGATTAGCCGCCGTGGTCGGACCATTATTTGTGCTGCCGTTAGCTAAATAAATGTTTCCATTAGAGTAGGTATATAATTTGGTCGTTAATTTGAAATTATCAGCAATAGAAGTCTAGATTCTATAGGTAGAGCATCACCTATAATATCCAACCATATAGACAGGGGAAATTGTATCAATAAAAGTAGGGTTGTAAGTTGCGTATTTAGGCAACTTTGTTGCAATTTGCGATGCAACTGGCTCCCTAGGGTGAGCGCAAGTAGCAGTTAACTACTTTTGTTGCCTTTTTGCAATGTTGCAAAGAGCGACACAGGCCCAGTCTCGCTGCCTGTTAAATGTCGCCGTCAAACACAAAAACTGATAACTCGATACAATACAGGCAAGTTGAAAAAACTTGGCAATTCGTAGCTTAGGAGTTGCCTAGTAAAAATCGATTGGTGAAAGGTAAATGTATACCTAAGGATTTGCTTACCTTAGGAGTTACCTAGTGAGGCGCTGCCTTGTTCGTGATTAGTGACAACGGGCATAAGTTTTTACACTCAGTTTATAAAATAGATAGATAGATAAAAACTCAAAAGAAACAAAATTGGATACATCTTAAAACTACGAATGCAAAGGCGGCCTTATTGCTAAAAGAGCGATCTCTACCAACTAACCAACGGTGACAGACAGTAAAATAGTTAACGCACGCCCTACAATATGCTGAAGTGAAATGGTGGGTTTAAATTAACAAGCCCATTCTTAACAGTGACGAGTTGATGACTGCTGACTGTTGATTGATTGAGTCCATTTAATAACAATTTCATTAAAGGCAAATACGAATTAAAATTCTAATCAAAGGGTCAAGTCAACCAATACAAGTAATAGAACAGTTGGTTGCTGCGCTTAAAATTTCACACGATTTTAAGTCTTATTTGTTACAGGATAGAGATCGAAATTGTTTACGTGAGTTAAATAATACGATAGATCCAAACAATCATGTGCAATAGAGCCCGTGATTACACGTATTGTAACCTAATCCTCGAGATTATACGCGTAATGATTTGCCACCTGATAATATTATATGCTTTCGTGTTTGTTCTTCAATAATAATATGCTCTTAACTCCGACTTCGTCTGCCTTATTTCACTGAAATAACTCTGCAGAGCCCATCGAGTCACAAAGCTGAAATGCCAATATATGGGACACATACACTGACCCCTATAGTTATAATTACCTATGATTAACACTGGACTGGCTGCTGTGATTTCTTTTGCAATATTATTAGTTCCAGAGACACTCGTATTTCAAATGTGGCGCTTCTTTACCATTAATTAGACGCACATAATTATGCAATAACGTTTCAACCCACAAAACTTTGTCAAATTAAATACATACATAATATAAAGGAATAAAGTTAACTTTTCAATTCATAAGTTGTGTGGGTTGACACTTTATTGCATATGTGCGTCTAATTAAGCTGTCATTGTCATTGTATAGGGACAACAAATCCAGTGTCAATCATAGATTAATTACAGAGATAAGTGGACACAGCTCGAATAATCGATGGACGTTTATCTCACCAGATGAATGGACGATCGAAGTAGTCGAAACTAGTAACTGTCCAAAAGGTAACGGGCCCTTAACGGTTGAAAGTTTAAATGGATGGATATTTGCATTAAAAATTTCAGTAAGCTATTTCAGCAAAATATTCATCGGCCCATTAGCTCAGTTGGTTAGAGCGTCGTGCTAATAACGCGAAGGTCGCGGGTTCGATCCCCTCATGGGCCAATTTTCTTTTTATATATTTTCTATTCTTCTTCTTTTCTTTGGTTAATGGCTTTTTTTAATATTTTCTATATATTTTTTGATGATTAAGTGCCTATGTCACCAACGTCAAAGTAACGCTCGGATAAGTCGGATAAGACTTATTTTACATTGGTGAAATCAGCTTTTAAAAAGGTTTAAATCAAAATTAAAAATGCTTTGTAGATACTTATAAAATATATGTATTCAGGTATAGTTAAATAGCTGTTAAATTGTCTTTCTTAATTCTATCCTTCCTTACAGTCAAGCCAATAGGTAACTAAAATAATTAAGTACTTATCCATTTAATTTACAATCCGACCTTATGTTTAAACTCGTTTAAGACCTTATTAACAACAAAAACATGTTATTGTTATAGAAATTTTAACAATGTTAAATATTAAAAAAAAAAAAAAAACATTTTTTGATTAAATTATTTACTAGCCTCTTTTAAAAATCTATATACATAATGTTAATTGCACAACCGGCCGGTTCTAGTACCTATTTACAAAATGGCATTCGTAACAAAGTATCGGAATATCTGTTATTTACATTGCAATTTTTATTATATGGAAACTATAAATATACCATAATATGACATACTTCCATATATATATATTTACATATGTAATTGAAATATATATTTATGATATGTACTTATATTTTGTATTATACAAATACAAAATAATTTATTGGCACTCTTCGAAGAAACAAGAAAAGAGTTTAAAAACCGAAAAAAAAAACCCTATTACGGAAAATTGGATGTAATATGTTCGTATAAAATGAAGAAGCCTTTGTCATCTGGGCTTTAATAACGAATCGATTGATACCTTAATCATCAAAATTGGCTCAGTAGTTTACGCGCTACTTAGTACTACGTTATTAGGTATGCTGTGGCACTCCGATTCAATATACGTAAATATAAACAAACATAGATATCATCATCATCGATTGAGACCTGGGGCCCAAGTCTACTATTGCAATTGTAGTTACATTGTCTATCAATGACATAACAATTGTTATTTTTAGCAATTGTCATGTCATTGATAGACAATTGAACCCCTGGGCCCCAAGTCAAATTGCTAAAAGTAGCAATTGGGATGTCATATGGATGTCATTGATAGACAATGTAACTACAATTGCAATAACAGACTTGGGCCCCAGGTCTCCTCTTAGAGATGGGTTTATAGGCCATAGACCATAGTCCACCATGCTGGTAAAAAGAAACTGTTGTCCTGTAGATTACGTTTAAACAGACCACTTAAGTTTTAAATAACAATAAAAATAGGCGCCCTATAGATAATGGAAGTTGGTTAAAAATAATACACACTTATTCTATACCATGAGGTAAAATTCGGTGGCACTAAACGTAAACTCTTAAATATTAATCGATAAAAATTAAATACTTTGAGCACTTAAGATTAAGTTTTTTGTTATTCATTTATCTTTACTAACTAAAATTACATATTTTAATTTGGCTTTATAAAAATAATAACTAAAATAAACTAACATTCCACAGATTGTACATATGGCGAATCATCTAAGTTTGTAATGGAAGCAGCTGAAACTCTCCCATCATGTCCAGTTACAATAGAAATAACACTTTTATGTTCAGAGTCACTATCTCCACTTAGGATTATGTTAGTCTCACCAGCAAAACCAGAATCTATTTGCTCTTGATTACGACCTAACTTATTGCGTCGCCCGTAACCTAGTTCTTCGAAAATGTGCTTAGAATCATTAAAATTACCAAAGAATACCGAATCAGTCTCTACACTTTCTCCCCCAGATTCACTTCGTCCGTCACATAATGATTCTAAATCATCGGTGTCTGTATCTATATGCAAATTATTCACTTTACTAGGAGGCTTTTGCAGAATAGGTTCTGGGGGGAGTAGTTTTGGTTTTAGTTGCATTAAATATCTAGCTCTTCGTTTTGACTCATTTGAATCCGTACTTAAATACCCAGAATCTTCTGGTCGACATAATTTCCTTATGTCAACTCGTCTGGGTCTTGTTCTAGCTGATCGTCTGCCCGAGCGTCTTGCATTTAAATCACTTCTTCTTTCGTCACTTCTTGAATTTGGAGGAAATTTATCTCTTTCTTCCGATGAACGATATCGATCACTTGGAGGACTATTTCTGGGTGTATTTCCTTTGGTATAGAATTCGGCACGTTTTTGTTTTAGTGGTATAGGTGGTTTAGGTTCAATCGTACTGTCTAATTTCCTAGGGTGCTCCAAATTCTTTAGGTAAGCTGCCAACTCTTGAGTACCATTAGGCACGCTACCACGTCTTTCATAAAATCGTACGTCATTTTGAGCTTTAGTTCTAGCTTCATAAATTTCTCTTAAGCTACCTATTTTCCTCGTAAATGCTTCTTCTGGAGGACTTGTTTTTTCTTGAGTTTCAGGGTCAACAAGCTTATATTTAAAACTTCCACCAGATTTTAGTAATATTCTTTCGACGCATTTTTTAGGTTCAGTTTGTTCAATCGGCTTTTTAGGTTTTCTATCAAGAGTATCAGGATCAAAATCATCGTTAATCTTTTGTCTATTATCAACAGGAGAACCTCGAACCTCAATTGTGAGAGGCCCAGGATTTTCAATGTTATTATAAATAGGTTCCACAGTGTTTATGGATACGTCATTATTATTTTTATATTTTTTTCTACTGTCACTATTCAATTGTATCGATTGATGAGCTACACCATTCCCATTTGACGTGTTTTTGAAATCACGCCAACTACGTGTTCGTCTATCTCGAGTTATGTTGGTATTTTGAAGTGATGAAATTTCTCTCTTATTTGGTTGCGCTGCAAAATCTAAAGAAAATCTTCTCTTTTTTGGAATCTTTCTTTCCAAGCTATCAAACTGTTCATTATTAACAGTCTCTACAGCCTTTTTTTGATCTTCAAAAAATCTGTTATCATCACTAAAATAAATTGAATCTGCAGCAACGACTGGTATCACTAATTTTGGGACCATAAGTGGTGATTTGAGTATATCATAAAACTCTGGTTCAACTCGACGACATTTATTTAGTTCACGTATAACTGCCTGCATTTTTCTTTTCACTTCTGGAGATACTGGTACCTTTGTATCATTTAAATCTGTAAGGTCAATTGGAGGAGGAGGTGGAGGAGGCAACTTTTTTCTAACAATTCGAGTAGCATGATTCGAAGGACTTTTTCTTTCTAGAGAGTTGGCGGCAGTTGATAAGACAATTGTATTTTGAGATTTTATGTGATCCTGGATTATTTGGTTCTCCAAAATATCTTCATTTTTTACTTTTATGTCATTGATGTATTTTGTTAAAACTGACTCGGCAATTCTAACAGTCTCTAGCTCTTCATTCCGTACTGGTTCTACTGGATTAATCCTAACTTCATCTTTTTCTTTAGGTTCAATAACTCTCGGTGTTCCACTAACCTTGGCTATTGATTTAACGGGTCTAGGCGCAGTAGTAGGTGTAGGAACCTCGTCTAACCATTTCTGAACTATCCTCTGTTTATAATCGTCACTGACGCAAGTTTTACACGAATTAGATCTCATTAAACTAGCATTTTTCTTATTCGCTCGTTCATTGCTATTACAGCCTGGACAACCTCCACATAGGATAGTGCGTCGGCTATTTTCCCTCTTTAAACTTATTGCACTGAATCTTCTACCCCTTCTTGCACATGGGATGTCCCAACCAAGATCTACTGTATGATATGACTCTTCTTCTGGTATATCAGATAATATAGGAATGAATCTTTTTGAAATCATCTTTTCCTTGGCAATAGACATGACTTCTCTTAACTTAGTTAAAAAGTCGATAGCTGCAGGTGGAGGACTCTAAAATAGAAAACAATTTTTAGTTAAAATTTAAAATCATTAATCCATATCCAAAATGATTTCTTTTATTTGTTACAACATTAATCCTACGACATGGTTATTAGACCCTATAAACACGAAAGTAGCTTAGTCTGCCTGTTTACCTTCACATGCCTAATCCTCTAAACAGATTTCGACGGAAGGAAGATTTGATAAGATAATCTTTTTAGTGGTACTAAAATATGTAAGCTTTGATAAAACATACCTTCAGATGTTCTATTTCGAAGAACACTGGATTAAAATACAATTTTCTTCTAATAACTGGCTCTCCTTCAGGTGGAGGTGGTAAATTCTCTGATTCACTGTTTTCTATACTACAGTGAAGTATTGACAGATCAGAATGTGGAGCCTTTTCGAGTTCAGGTGAAGCTGACCGCCTTTGGATCCGTTCATTGACACGCTCTGGAGTCGAAGATGCTCTTATTGATGGTCTTGGTGGTTTTTTACGTCTTGAATGCACTATTGCAGACACAACATTAGAATTCCGATCCTGAAACTGGTTTTATATTATGTTAGCATTACCTGCGGGATTATGGTACCAATTCATTTCAAACATAACATAACAAGATAATATACAGAATTACCTGTTTTGTGTTGACTGAAGTTGAATCAAATGTATCTTCTGTATGCTCACTAACATCGGATAAGCCGGCATCATTTGTGTAATCACTTCTTGTGCTTTCCAAGGTCATCAATGGATTGGTTTTCATCCTCTGGAATATATAAATTTCAATTTCACTTACAAATATATATAAACTGAAGCTAGCTTTCTATTAAGTTATCCTTACCATGCTATCCATGCCTAGACGTGAATCCATGGTAGAGCCATTATCAGTAGAATTAGTATGAGAATGATTCAACTCAGGGTCTTTAGACTTTCTCCTCTGCTTTTGCTTATAGTGAATGTAGAAGATAATACCAGCTGCGTATATGAAGACAATCATCAAGACACAGACGCCGATCGCGAGAGATTCGAGCACGCTAAGGCCCTGGCTTTGAGTGGCTGGCTCTGTAGTGACCGTTTCCCCCGCGTGGAATGGTATTGACCTTACATCTGAAATAATCACCATATTAATATCACGGGTAAACTTCAACGACCTCTATTTTTATTCTATGATTAACACTGGACTTGCTGTCCCTATACCAATGATAGTATAAATATGGAACAATTTGAAGCGCCACCTTTCGACATACGAGTGTCTCTACTAATAATTATAGGGGTTGGTGCATCATTTGCAATATTATTAGTTCCAGAGATACTCATATCTATGCTTCCAACACCGAGATCCGAGATGGCATCTCAAATCCAAAATGTTATCATTAAAGTAGGTCCAAAAAAGAAATCACAGCAGCAAGTCTAGAAGTCAGCGGTAAGGTTGCACTAGAGGATAATATTATAAGACACTACACAGGATAATATTATGATAGATAAAGATAGAAAATAAATAATGATAGTGATTTCATATTACCTAGTAAAGTTTGGCGGGTTATTCCAGCAATACGGAAAGCGGCGCACGATGCAGCGAGGTGGGCAGGTTTATCCGCTGAGCACAGCACGTGAGCCGTCACCAGGCGACCCTCTAGACGAGAGTGAAGATTCGGAGAACCTCGCCACTGTTGAGGAACATTTATAACTACATAGAGAATTTATCAATTTCATTCATTCAGCTGTCTAACCACTGACCTCTATAATTTAATCTATCATTAACACTGGACTGGCTGCTGTGATTTCTTTTTTGGACTTTGATTGACGCCATTTTGGTTCTGTAAGCCGATACTTGGCTGATACGCGTGTCTCTAGTACTAATAATATTGTAAATGGTGCTCCGATCTCTATAATAAATGAAATCATAGATTAATTGCATAGGTTGGTGCGCCATTTGCAATATTATTAGTTCCAGAAACACTCGTATGTCAAATGTGGCTCTTCAAATTGATCCATAATTAAAATGTCATTTGTAGAGGACCAGCAAATCCATTGTTAATCAGAATAATTATATTATAGAGATCAGCGCGTCTTGTTATAATGTATAATTAATATATTTTATTCGTTTTCATACAATCATAACTTTCACTTTGGTAGGTATAGCAGTCAATTTTTTTAAAAGAGATTTCAAAAGATTTCTTATTTCGAAGTAAAAATGGTAGGTATCCTAAAAAATACAAATGAACCAGTCAGATTTATAGTTTTGAAGCATTTTTCAAAAAGTAACGAAATGTTTTCGTCACTTGTAGGGACACAAAGAATCTCACGGCTTCGAATCAGCCGTCACTAAGATTAATTTGCCTCGTGGATTTGGTAACATTCTTGCAACATTCGTTAAAATAAAATTCGGTAAAGTAAGAATCGGGCATATAAAGTCCTTATAAGGATTTTATAGAGCAGCATATCCTTACTAATATTATAATTAATGCGAAAGTTGTTGGTTTGTTTTTGAATCATGCAGCAATGGATCGACGCGATTTTTTGCGTAGACTACTATACTATTATAATAAAGAGAGAGCGCGAATTTTGTGAGTTTGTATGTATGTCCGGAGCAAACTTTGGAACCACCGCACCTATTGCAATAATTCTTTTACCATTTCAAAGGTACATTATTCCAGATGGTTATAGGCTATAATTATGTTAATAAATGTATTATGGCTAGATATTATGTGCAAATTTGTTAAAGAAGTCGGAAATTTTTTTGACTCTTAAACGTTTTCAAGGCGTGCGCTGGGTCATATACTGTTATTGGATGAAAATGATGTATGGGTGAATTGTTCCTCTTAAAGAGTTCTAAAAAAAAGTCCGCGATAGCATATGTCTATATTCTAAGGATAACTTACAGTAACCATTTCTATCTTTCAAATTTTGATTAAAAATAATGAATTATTTTCGAAGCTTCTTTAACCGATGTGATGTCAATCTATATCTAAATGAATATGTTTATTATTGTAAGTATTTAATTTAGAACATATTTGCCCTTTACACTATACAATTTAAATAAATATCTTAGGAGTTATCGGAAAATTAATATATCCGCGCGACAAAATAATAAAATGGTGCCGACTGGCGCGGCGGGGCACGGTGGCGGGTATCGGTGCGGGATATTCGTGTGGTTCCTGTGGTGATCTTATTGACAATCGTCTCCTATAAGAAGCTCACAAGAACAAATATTTAATTTTCAACCCGGACGAAGTCGGCGCGGGCTTCTAGTTGAGGATAAACAGAAGGTTGAAGTGAGATTTTCAAAATATAAATCCACGTGGACAAAGTTATTCTTAGTAAGTTATAAGTTACAAAAAATGTAACGTTAACTGTTTTCTAGCTTCTAGTGTTTATTACGATAAACATTTATCACTAAAAATATACGATAAAGATAATTAAATATAGAAAAAAAAATACCGGCCGAATTGATAACCTCCTCCTTTTTGGAAGTCGGTTAAAAAGATAATTATACAGGCAGATTTAATAAGATAAAGTCCTACCTACATGGCGTCAAAATCCAAAATTGTATTTCGGTTGTGTATCGCTTCTTAGAGGGTTTGCTCTACTTCAGCTTCTGAACTCTATGAGCTGTGTCAGTAATTACGGTTAGCCTACGCTCATTTCAGATTTAAAAGTACCCTAAATTCGCTATAATATCAACGCCCCGCATCAGCACGTTCAACGCAAGCGCTGAATATTTGGACAGATTGAACAAATTGCTCCTTTGACGCCTCCGAGCTTATCTCTGCCCACATCTCGCGGCTCGGCTTTTCACTGCCGCACATTGTGTTATTTTCCCTCAAAATCGGACATCCCTTTTTTATGATACCAATCGAAACTTTAAGCTTTTTTTAATGTTAGAGTAGAACACCCAGAAGTTAATTCTGTTTAGAACCGGAGTTATAAATTTTTTTATGGTTACCAGAAAAAAACTAAGAAATGCTGTAACTTTCTATGTAACGAAAGTTTTTAAGTTTCAATTATAGCATGCTATAAAATCAATTAAGTGCTATTTTTGGAAACATATAATTAATTTCTAAGTGAACAATAAAGGAAGATCTGTTTTTTTTAACTAATTTTGAAATTAATTTTTTTCTCATCTTTGTATAGATATTAGCATCTAATTTTCACATATTGTATTTATTAGTGCTATGTTAACCCGCCTGTATAATATCAGATACGTAACACTTAGGACTTCGGAGTAATTGAATTTTAAAAATTTCATTTTATGCAAGTCAATAATAATCCCTGAAAAACATAACCCTCCGTTTCCACAGTCGGATAAAAATTCTTTCTTTTAGCCACTTTTTTAGAATTTTCTCTCGTACATTTGTAATTAAGATCTTTGTGACAACCCTAATATCATTGAAATTGTAAAATCTCATATCTCCAATGTCCTCATAGATTTCTGTGTGATTTTTTTTACTAGTAACAATACAGTTACGAGGTATGTTTTCAGATAGATATCTACTGCTAATCGTAAATGGTTTATGAGAAAAAAAATAAAATGTAAAAATCACAAAATTAAGAATATTAACTTTATTATTAATACTTAAATTATTTTGTTTAGCTTATAAAATGCCCTGTATATAATGCCACTTTGACTTATAAATAATTGTATAAATATCATATGCAATTCTTTTATGTCGCCTTTTTCTGAAAATACAGAATTTTCTAAAAAAAAATATTACTCCGAAGTCCTAAGTGTTACGTATCTGATATTATACAGGCGGGTTAACATAGCACTAATAAATACAATATGTGAAAATTAGATGCTAATATCTATACAAAGATGAGAAAAAAATTAATTTCAAAATTAGTTAAAAAAAACATATCTTCCTTTATTGTTCACTTAGAAATTAATAATATGTTTCCAAAAATAGCACTTAATTGATTTTATAGCATGCTATAATTGAAACTTAAAAACTTTCGTTACATAGAAAGTTACAGCATTTCTTAGTTTTTTTCTGGTAACCATAAAAAAATTTATAACTCCGGTTCTAAACAGAATTAACTTCTGGGTGTTCTACTCTAGCATTAAAAAAAGCTTAAAGTTTCGATTGGTATCATAAAAAAGGGATGTCCGATTTTGAGGGAAAATAACACAATGTGTGCCGTCACCTTGACTTCCGACGTAAGATACATGTAATTACTCAAAGACTCAAGTTCTGCTTTTATTTATTTTTACAGTCACCTACTTAACACGAAAATATTTAGACTCGATGAAGTATTGGGTAGTCCAATAAATTATATCGATACTAGTTGATGCCCGCGACTTCGTTCGCGTGGATTAAGGTATTTTTATTCCAGCGGGAACGCTCTTATTTTCCGGGATAAAAAGTACCCTATGTGTTATTCCAGACTATAAACTATCTCTGTGCCAAATTTCAGCCAAATCGGTTCTGACATTGTGGCGTGATTGAGTAACAAACATCCAAACATCTAAACATCCAAACATCTACACTTTCACGTTGTAGGATTCTTGAATATTATCATACTTAATTAATCGGTGGCCTTGGATCAGTAATTATTAATAGAGTAGAAAGAATAGAGTAGTTTAAATGCAATTTTTTGTGCGTTATTGTTGTTGTTTGCACAACTACTACAAAATTTTAGAACCTACTAGCCATTTAATTTCATCTCAATTCATCGCCGGCACATTATTGGGCATAAGTCCAATTTCGAATGAGAAGGGTTTATTTCAAACACACCTTTGAGATCATTATGGAGAACTGTCAGGTATGTAGACACTGACCTCTATATTTAATCTATGATTAACACTGGACTTGCTGCTGGGATTTCTCTTTGAGCCTACTTGATTTACACCATTTTGGATTTGATTGACGCCATTTTGGCGCAGTAACCACTAAGCAGATTCGAGTGTGTACTGTCTATGTAATAGGTAATATTGGTAAACGCACTGACTTCTATATTAATTTATGATTTCATTATTATTGTTGTTTTTGTTGTTTTATGATTTCATAGAATAATTAATTATTATTAATTGTAGAGCTCGGTGCGCCATTTGCAATATAATTAGTTCCAGAGACACTCGTATGTCAAATGTGGCGTTTCAAATTGATTCATAATTAAACTGTAATTTGTGTAGGGTCAGTAAATCTACTGTTAATCATAGATTAACTACATAGATCAGTGTATGTTGGTGTCCTTAGAATATTTTCGTATCTGTATCGTTCGCCATTGTTTATAGATTTCTCTTAATTGTGATGGAACACCTTACCTATAGTGGTAAGACATGACAAGACGACATAATACTTATTTCATTTAGGTTTAGTTAATTTATTATTGACATCATGTGGACAACTAGACACTCTCTCCATTCGTCTAATAAGATAGTGATTGTCCTGATTTTAATACATTTCTATATTATTTTATATATTTTTAATTTAGATTTGGAGTTTAGAAATTTACCACAAAAAGAAATCATAAATTAATTAGTTAAGTATGCATAATAATAGTCTGCCATGAGTTTATGTTAATCGAAATCATAAACTTGAACAATTTCATAAAAGTTTATTTTTATAATCCTACATATTATATACATTAATCTAGCTATAAAACGTGATCCCTATTTAATGGTTCTTATCTAAGAAGTTCTGCACGAAACTATCTTTCGGCCATCGATATAAATTAATGTAAACTTTCGGCCAACTTTCTTTTCCTATAATTAAAAACAAATCCTAGTAATCATTCAAAATTATTAATTTGATTTTCGCTTTTGACATAGGCACTTTCGATTTTATAAATAGTCCACTTTAACTTTAGGCACGTGATTCCTCATAATATTTTATTTAAAAAAATTTCCATCTGCAAGAGCTTCAGATATCTAAATAACATATATATGTAGGACGTAGGTACTATACCCGGTTCGTCCGATTGGTTTTAGTTTTTTTTAAATCCGTGGAAAATGATTTTCCAGGACATCAAGTAACCTTTTTGTGTCTCCAGGGTTCAAATTACTACTGTACCTACGAAGATTTGCAAGTATAAAAGATAGCAGACAGATAGACCGACAAACATAATTTCACATAATACCTATAAGAAAATATATAGGTAGGTAGGTACGTATTAAGTAGGTACTAGGTATGGATTGTCATAAGATCTAACTTAAACAAATCCTCGATAAGGATCCGTTAATCAAATTAGACGTGTTTGTAAGCTAAGATTGTTGAAAGGTTAAGGCTAGGGGCAAATCTAACGTAAAAACGCAAGCGGAATTCCTCTCCAATTTAACAAATTGAATCCTACTAATATTATATTTGCGAAAGTTTGGATGGATAGATGGATGTTTGTTACTCAATCACGCCGCAACGACTGAATCGATTTGGCTGGGTACAAAGATAGATTTTAGTTTGGAATAACACATAGGCTGTCCACGCGTACTAAGTCGCGGGCATCAGCTAGTTTAATATAATTTAATTTTGCTGATCGGATCGATTGTCAGTACTTGAACTACTGTAATATGGTTCATATGCTGACAAATCAGTCTCGTCTTAGGTTAAGTTTTAGATTGAGTTTTCTTATTACTTTTTTGACTTTGACTTTTTTGTGTGAAGTTGTTGATGTAAATTAAAAAAAAATTGTTTTAAGTTTTAGTTTTTCTTTATTATTACTACTTAACACATTATGATCCTAGTTGGTCGAAATAAAATATTTTTATTTATTTATTTTTTATTTTAACGTATATGTATGTATAATGTATATGTGTGTACTGCACCACTGAAATAAGTCATTAAACTTTCCTACATAATATTTTAGGTAAAATTTTTAACGGTTTATTTTTATTGTTATTGTATTGTAAGTAGCGGTACTAAAAACTTACCTAATTACTAAAAAATGCCCTCTTAATAACCCATGATCGGATTGAGTGTCTTTTAATAGCTTCGAGCAGTGGAATTAACTCCTTTCCGTACTTTATTGTTTTCCCGTATTATAAAATTTATACGTAAACAATTTTTAACATTATTTCGAGGTTTCCTTAGCGGTCATCGGTTCCACCGAAAATGGCCTATCCAGTGTCGCTTCAGTTTGCAAGGGTCTCTTTTAGCCCGTGGGTTCATTCCTAACACTGCAATAAATTATCCTTAACTTTTTTTATTTGATGACAACATAGTCCTTGACTGCTATCTCACCTGTTGGTAAGTGACGATGCAGTCTAAGATGGTGCGCGCTTGTCTAAAAGATGCTTATTCACTCTTGATTTAAACACATCCACATTATTCTCGTAGTTAGTTGGAAAAACGGAAGCCGAAAGGGCATTCCAAATTTTTGTGGTGCTTAGGTATTCCTATAGGTTCCTAACCTATTTCCTATAGGAATTTTCGTAAACGGTTGGCTTGGTGCCATGGGGCTAAATTGGGTCAGAGCCCCAGTTTCTCAGAACACTCCGTGGGGCTCTGAGCGACTTATTTGTAGACGAGGCCAACTGTCACTGGCCAAGTTTCCAAAGTTGGCCAGTTAAATTATTGTTATTCAGAATAATGAATCGGAAACCATGTTAATGATCAAACTGCAAGCAACTCTCATAACGTAATTAATTAGTGTCTGCAAAAAATTTTTGTTTGAGATAAATAAAACAAAAAAAAAACACCTACATCAGCTAAGATTCTTAATTTTAAAATAAATAATTGTAGCTGAGTGGCAACGTGATAATGCAAATTTTTCAAGAATGCGTGCGGTAGAAAAGACCACCGTTAAGGTTTAAACTTCGAGTACCATTAGTACGAAGTTTCTTCGTCAAGTGAACAGGTACTGGCGATCCACTGCCAATTTCCAATAAAATTTTTACAGCTTTAACGAATATAACGACGATGTTATGGATTTGGTCACGGATATAAAAACTCGTTTTTTTTTTTCTGGATACGACAAAATGGAATTTTTGCCCGCAGCTTCAACCAGGTTAAGTTCGATTTTTCAAGTCCCTATTTGAACCCTTTTGGGGGTTGAATTTCAAAAATCCTTTCTTAGCGGATGTCTACGTCCTAATAGCTGTTTGCATTTAGATTAGATGAAATGAAAGATCGTTTTTTGTAAATAATACTTAATTGAATTTTAAAAACAATGGCACGTTTTAAACCTAAAGACTATTTATTATACGAGTGCATTATTGCGGTTTCCACTCTTCCAAATGGAACTTGATATCGGTTTAGATTTTATGGGGATAACATAAGGAACACTACGTAAAATGTAATTTGCAAAAATCTTCTCTTTAAAATAGGGTAAAAATTATTATAAGTACAAATTAAACAAGTAGTAGTAAGTAAAAACATTATCGTGAATGTATTTTTATTGCCTAGCAATTTAAAACACAAAATTAAAACAAATAGCTATTGTGAACTAAATGACAGTAAATTAAGTGGCTAGTTAAATATTTTTAGGTAGATATGCCACTTTACGCCATTTTTACATTCGCGTTTCTAGAAAAACTTAAATCTTCGTTTTGCGGTCGATCCAGATCACTTACGTTTAAGTATTTTGTTTTTAATTCAACCTTAACTTTTTCGTAAGACTTAATAACAAATACACCTTAATCACCTATTCCCTTCACAATACGATCAATAAATATGTGCAGATAAGTGCCTTATTTTGATAAAAACTTAGTCCTAATATCAAAAACAATCCCGATTATTTAAAAACATTTAAAAACAGTCTGGGTGGCAGCACATTTGCGAAACTTTGTAAAAAATAACATTATTTTTTTACATAATAATATTATCATCATTTTGCCAAATTACATTAAATGTATATATCAGATATCCGTAAAAGATAAGGAACGATAAGTTGGTATTAAAAAAAAACATTCGTTTTTTCAAAAAAAAATAATTACGTAGGTATACTTACGTAGATGCTAAACAAGAAATGCAATGAAAGAATGGTAATAAATTCGTGGCTATATGTAATTTAAAAAACTTATTTTTTAAACTGATTAGTCAGATAATAAATTATTATTTTAATTGTCTCAAAAACCGTTTATCTTGTGTTGACCGCATAACGGAGTTTGTTTCTTGTTTCATAAAGAATCAGTGTCGATTTTTTGAAAACCATATTAAATGCAGGTAGATCACTGGGAAGTAGATGAATAGTCTGATGGACGGAATGACAGACGGACGAACAGACGTATAGTCAGACGAACAGTCGGATGAATGGATGGACGGTGCGATGATGTTTCCACTAAATTACACCATAGGGTTATTCAAGGGGCGGACCAACAAATTCCTGAAAAGCCGGCAACGCATTGGTGGTGCCTCAGGTGCTACAAATGTTCATGGGCGGCAGTAATCACATCAGCCGATTCAGACCCTTCCGATAACTTATTTATCGATCGATTCGGTTTGTTATCGTACGATAACATATACATATTTTCAATTCGTAAATGCTCTTGTAATCGAATGTATCTTGTCGATGTCGATAACGTAGTCGAAACCGAATCGTATCCTCAAACCAAACGCTCTGAATCACACGACAATTTTTTTTTATACGAGATCGATATCTAACCGTATCGACACGGTATGTTATCGAACAGGTCTGAATCGTCCCCCTGGTGACCCGCTTGCTCGTTTGCTCGCTAAAAATATTTAAAAAACAATGAAGTTATATATGATGACCTCTGGACGGTTGTGTCTCACCTGTAAATAAGTGCTGCCCTCATCGCGGTAGAGTCCGAAAGGCACGTCATTGTCCACGAGATCTCGGAGTGTCACCCAGCCTGATGGAGACAGATACTGTGCACTGGTCACAGCACAGATTGCGTCTTCTACGTCTAGAAGGGGGGATAAAAAAAAAGTTTAGAAACTGTAACTCGGCTACGAAAAATTGAATGTCAGCTCACGGGCTCAGAACGAGAAGGACTTAAGCCTTGAATATTCTGTCCAGGTCCTCAACTATACCCATGCAAAAATCACGTCGACTTTGCCCCGTTGCGGCGTGATGTTTGGACAAACCAAAAAACCAACAATCAAACACACTTTCGCATTTAAAATATTAAGAATTTTCAAGCGTGAAATTTCCTCACGAGGTTTTCTTTCACCCTTAAACCCTGATAATAATGTGATTTCTGAAAGGTGTGATAGTCCAAAGTTAATAGTTTTTCAAAATTTGCTACAGAGTGTTTACACAGTACAGACATAAATATAGTAATAAAATTATTCACTCACCCGTAAAAATGATTTCCTTGGAAGGATAAATGATCTGCCCTTTGAGTGGCAGAAAGACGAATGGTATTTGCGGCTTCGTTGCTCCGCGACCGAAGCTTGCCATCGGACATTCTGTCAAATCAAAACGGTGCAAGCAAAATAGGATTTATTTATTTATGTTATGAAAACATACAGTATTATGTACACACTTTCGTATTTTTATATTGACTTATTATAAAATAGTACCTACCAGGTATCTACATAAGAAACGGAGGTTATGTAGTTGGTTGCCTATTGCTCTATTTTTATCTTCTAGCATAGCTTAACATTTTTTTTAAAGTAAGTAGCCTGTAAGTTTCATTTGAGTGAATGTGTAGGTATAATAATGTTCATAAAAAACAAAAAAATATCTTAAACCCGAGCATAAGTATTTAAATCTTAAAACATGTAAAAACTGTCTTTTATGAAGTGCGAGTTTAGATTTCACAGTGAGTGCTATAAAGTATTAGATATCATTAAATAACGTCACGGAATCTTCACTTTCTAGGCAAATTCTACATAATATTTAAATGCAACAGCAAATTTCAGACATTATTCGTTGGGTGTCTCATTTAAGAGTCAAGACCGTAAGAAAGTCGAAAGTGCTTGTGCAATTGTTGGTAATTAATAAAACATGAGCTAGAATAATAATTATAATGGTTACGTTTGAGGCGAGGTTGACATCACAGTATGGTTATGGGGGTCAAATAACTCAACTTTGAACTCAACTCATTTATATTTCGAGCGTGTAGGGGACTAGCAGCTGCATTAGCATAATGTAAAACAAAAGCAATTTGTCTGGGTATTATGCACTATTACTAAATTTTGCTCAGGGAGGTCTACTAAAAGTTACTGCTATGATAAAAAGTTTACGACTAACAGATAAATCAATCATATCAGGTAGGTAGGTACCTATATCAGGAGATCCTTAAGGGAGCTAGAGTTAGCTCTGAAAATCGCGAAGTTAGGTCTAATTTTTAACCAATTTGCATTTACATATTTTCGATGTGTATTATATTACAGAGCCAAAATTATGATATATAAAATTCCTAACATATTATGAGACAATAGAGCCATTTTTTTTAAATTACGAATTTCTTACAAAGTCGCTTACTACACTCCGAGACGCTAGCATGTCACGTTTCACAAGAGATTTCGGGTATGTTTTATTCATCTATAGCGGGGATTTTTATCTGGAATTCTATGCCCTGTTAAGTTATTTATGTTCTGGAATATAAATGTACGAACCATCGACGTTGTTGACACAAGTTCTCCGATCCTCTCTGAAGGCGGGGGTTTCCCTTCGACACTGGCACACGCAGCCCTCTCCGCCCCCCATGGCGGCCAGCGCAGTTCCGTGGGACACCTCCATGCAACGAGTCAGCCCGCAATCGGTTCCTGCAAGGAAACATTCAAAATATAGATATAGAATCCCTATTAATATTAGTTTGTCCTTCAATCACGCAATAACTGAACTATGATGTTTTTGCATGGGTAGGTATAATTGAGGACCTGAAGAGTGTGATAGGCTATTTTTACTCTGGAAAAACAAATGTTTCCGAAGGATTTTAAAAACCTAACTCCACGAGGGCAAAGGCTAGTAGGTAGTAAGACACTATACCTACTCATGCAAAAGGTCACGTCAATGAGTTTTTCCGCTACTGTGTGATTGGAGAACAAACCAAATACAAGACTTGATTTTTATAGTCAGTCAATC
The DNA here is from genome assembly GCA_038048805.1 of Hipparchia sbordonii. NCBI lineage: Eukaryota > Metazoa > Arthropoda > Insecta > Lepidoptera > Nymphalidae > Hipparchia > Hipparchia sbordonii. Next base: position 7,191,501 of record CM076113.1, read on the forward strand.
AGTCAGATAAAATTGAAGCCATTCTTTAAACTCCAATACGATCGCTCTTAAAATAACGCTGTACAATGTGCCAAATTTTTTTCATGAATAATTGAATAATTATGTGTAGTAATATTAAATCTTCATTACTTACCAACAAGAGAAAATAGATCTCCATTAGCAAATCTTGTTACATTCGCCAGCGCCATCTCCCCGCTAGTATTAGAACCACTTGCAAAAGCTATCATCATAAGATATACTACTAACGCCATCTTATGTCAAGCTCTAGTATTATGTAGAAAACGAGCTTTCCATGTTATTTCACCATTGTTAACCAGCTGGCGCCGTTTTCTTTTTCAGCGGCAACTATTTAAAACATTGTTTTTCTTTGATAGTTTTCTTGATTTGGTAGACATTTTTATTGCATTTAATTCTTTCCACCAATATCTGAAACAAAAAATAAATAACAGTATGACTCAAGCTATTTAAATATTATGCGCTATTTAAATAACGTTGCGGCGAGGTCCATCGAGTTAAAAATAAGCCTTAACTTCGGAATTATGCATGGTAAAGTGCGTAAAGATTAGGAAAGACCTTTTTTTTGTTTGAATTTTAAGGATAAGAATAAACTAGGTTGGTAGTTGTAGAGGTTAGCTTTGAACTTTGGCTTTGATTTTGACAGATGGGTTGCAGACGGTTTGATAATATTGCTAAGTTTAAAGGTGAAATAGATAAAATCAAAGATTGGATGGATCGTGGATGTCAAGTAGGATGCAAATATTACAGGTTGGATGATATATCGAAGATGGCATGCATAATCAATAAATATTATAAATTCGAAAGCAGCATAACAACGTATGGGCGATGGCTGTTATTAAAACAACGGCCAATTTTAACATCCGATAGGAAATAGCAATTAGATATTTTTATTTATTGTTAAAAATAACTATGTATTAGGTATTTATGAAGGAAATAATTATTAGGCTAGGAATTAGGATTATCCAGATTACGATCTTTAGTAATAACAGTCTAACACTAGTAGGTACTTACTTAACTACATTTTTTTTAATCTAAGTATGTATATCGTATATTATATGAAAAAACTACGATACGAATTAATATTATTCATCACGTTTTTTTTTTTAATTTTTTATAGGTAAGTAAGTAAAGAAATTAATAGCTGCGTTGAAAAAGAAATAATTTATGCTAACAACGCTACTAAAATCCATAATATCATAATAGCATACACAACAGTCTAACAAGTCAACAAAGCCTTTCGATTGACAGTTATGGTTGGGCATGTTAATAAAAAGGTAAAGTTTAATCTTAGAGGCTATAAGCACATAAGCACAGTGGGCGCTATAAGCCTATTAATTAACACTTATGGAGCGGTAGAGGTTATCAATACCTCACGCAAAGTGGGAAAATTATTTTATGGACGAACAATTTATTACCCATTGTATTGCGTACAAATTATTATTTACATTAGAATGTGAAAAAGGATAAACAAGTTACCTACTTCCTAGGCGTTTCGCGAAAGTTTTGAAAATGGGTCGTGCACAGGGTAAATTCCACAACGCTCCTGTACCCTGTAAACTTTTTCAAATACAGATGTTTCACCGTTAAAGCAAGACGTGTTTTTTTTTGTTTAATTAGGAGATAGACTTGCGCTTGACGACAATGTTGGGAAGTAAGGTTGGAGCGCTTTTGCCTAGAAAATGCCTATTCACTCTTGTATTGTTGCTAAAATTGCTGAAAACGCACACTATCTGAAAAGTTACAGGTTTTGGGATTCGAACCCCACACTGCCCTATAAGGAAGTCGAAGTTTTAACCACTGTGATATCACTACTTTGAAATACCTACATAAATATTATAATTAATAGAGCTGAACTCATACTGTTGACATACTTAATTCTTTTGCAAAATTAATTTTTAAATTGTAACGATTAATTTAATATAGTGTTGACGCAAGATAGATCTTTAAAATCGGTCACTGTATTCATTGACTTTTGATCTCTGATTTATCTTAAGTAGGTACATACTATATTGCTGATTTTGTGCAATAAAATTATAGAGCTACTAATAATCCAGATACATACCTAATTACCTTAGTCCTTACCAATATTACATTTACATTTGAACAGTGATGTATATTTTTGACCTATACCACTCTATAGTTTCACCTTACTCACTTTCAAGGGAAGCTGGAAGAAATTTCTTTTTTTTAGAGATAAGCTTCACCTATATCTACTTCTTCTAATATATGTTGTCTTGTAATTTCTTATATGTACATAAAAAATAAAAATAAATAAATAAATATTATAAATGCAAAAGTGTGTTTGTTTATGAGTTTGTTGGTTTGACCAATTTAATTTAATCTATTGGCCAGGTATCAAATAAAATCCATATACGTCCATCGAAATAGATATAAACACCCGTACGTATAGTGGATACATTTACATCGATGTAATGTAGGTTGAGATCCAAAAAAACAATTCTTAATTCAATTTATATAATTATTTATGCTATAAAGCGCTTGAACTGAATCAAATATTTCACTCACAAAACTAAATCATTAATCACAGAGAAGTTACAGTGCACAATAATTAATTGAAATGAAAGATGCTTCGAACAAAATAAGATGAGATATTAATTTATCTAGCAACTTAATCCTCATTATTCATACTTACTTGGCGGTTGTCGATATGGCACCATTGAGAGTTTCAGAATAAAGCTGGCTTTTGTTTTATTTTTGAGATTATTGTACCTACATAGTAGTATGTACGATTGTACTGTTATTAGAAAAACTAAATAAAAATTTTCAATCTGCTCTCGTGAAAAAACTTAAATTTTGAGATGTGGCCCTTTAGTTCTGAAGCAGGGAGTTGTCGATATACGTAAGATTACCTACTAATATTTTCTGCTCCATTGTCTAACAAATTAGTTAACCCAACAAGCACAACATTACTTGTTGGGCCTATAATAATGGGCCTATCTTTAATAGAGCTGAGTGCTTGTGAGCACCTACCTGCTCCATCATCAGACCCTGGGCCTATACCTACTACCAACGCTTGAAGCAGTTCTTTCAATTTTGTTTTGATATGTCATACGATTTCGCTATTAAAGTAATTAGGTACTTTAAGAGCTGGTGACAGAAGGGCTGGCTCATTTTTTGCATAGCGGATCAGCCTGGCTGTACAGCGCGGAAATGCAGCCAGTATTCTTGGCACCATTCCACGCGGGCATAATTTGTATAGTAATTAGATTAGTTTAGCTGTAAGTTTTATTGTAACATTAAAAAAAAAAAACTTTTAAACTTTAAGATTAAATCTTTGGAAAGGGACTTTGAATTTTTCCATTTCTTTTTCGTCCATATTATTTGACAGATTTACGCAACTAATGTAAACCTGAAAAGGCACACTGGGGCCTCAGGACTAAAACAATGAGTCCGGATACATCAACTGTTAAGTTGTTGAGGAGTTGGGTAGTTCAAAAACCGTCCTGTTGGCAGACCCAGGTCAAGGTCAGCATATTATGATTCCAGTGTCATCGGGTAAACTTAACAAATTGAAGGTGCCAACGCCTCTACATTTTTATTAATGTTATGTAAGCAACTTAATTAAGTGGATAATATTTCTTCTTCAATGAAATGAGATACAAATCGTTATGATAATTATTGGGATCCATGGATATCAACGTGGTCAAATTCAGGTCGTCACGGCCCATAGGTCAGAGATACCTTACGTCCATTCAAATTAACATTGTAATTAACTTTCATTAAGCGTGTTTTTATTAATCCTACACGCGGTCAAAGGCCGGCTGCCATAAACCATAAATAATAATCCGAAAACCACGATGCCGCGGTCCGTTACCCCTGCTTATGTAAAACGGTTATCTTTTACTCTAGCTCTTTTTAATTTTATGCTTCACAATATCGCACCGTGTAGTAATTTATGATTTATAGATAAGCTCTCAAGTTTTTACATATCTCCGACGAAAGTTAAACCGTAATAGCGGAAGGAAAGGGGTTACAAAGTTGTATAGATCTCTTATAATAAACCTTAAATATTAAGGAATATACTACTTTTAAACTTTCATGGGCAATAGGTTTTAGGTGATTTGACGCTTTTTTTTAACCTTAATTTTTCTTCGGAATTCAAAGTTTTATAAAATTCAAAATTATAAATAATGAATTTGAAGCAACAAATGAAAAATTTACAGAAAAAATAATTAATTATTTCTAAAATTAAAGCTAAAATAGGTCTTAATTGTTGTAAAATAGTACGAGTACGTACCACGGTAATTATTTTAGTTGGGATTGTCGATGCAATTGGATCGAAATATCGACAATCCCAACTAAAATAATTACCGGGGTACGTACTCGTAGTATTATATAACAATTATGTCAGTAAACCACGAATCAAGTCTAAAATCTTTAGTAAAATAAGTCTAATAGGTATTCCATCGATAGCACCACAGCGCAGCATCGTAGGTAGTAAGTATCCAAAATAATGGCAGCAATGCCCTTTTGGATGGCCAAACGAATTCTTTGGTCAACTGGCGGCCAGCTCTTATTCCCCGGTAGACTTTAAAGAGTTTAAAGTATGCATATAATATTTTGACTCAGCTGATGTGTGAACTGTGAAATTAACCGTAAAACTGACTCTGGTTCTTCACAGACCATAAAATGTTTTAGTTTCTGCTTACGTGATGCTCATTTGAATAAAAAAATGCCGATGTCATCTGATTATATCATGCGGAAAACTCTAAAAACTACATTTGTTTATTTAAGGATCTCTACACATTTTACAACTTGATACGGTAACTCCAGTTGAGTTCCGTTAAAGTTTTTGACGATCAAATAAAAGCATATTAGGATACAAAGAAGATATAATATGTATATGAAAACACGAAGTTTTCATGTACATATATCTTACATAGATTACATCAAAGAGGTACAAAAATTAGATCAAAGTTTTGTCAAACGAACCCTGGCTTTTGAAATAGCAAGTTAATTTTTAATGCTGAATTCTGTTATTTATCTGTGGAAGGTGGTTAAAAATAAGAATTGAGCGTGTTTTAATCGTGACTTATTTACATAGGTACATCATACGAACGAAGTGTTAGATGCGATGGAACTGTAGGTATCATTCAAACCCAACTAGCACTTTGTTCGTATGATTTGTGTTGTTGTTTTAAAATAATTATTTTAGTACTAACATACCCTAGGTGGGTATGGAGTACTTAATGGAGTTTGCAAAAGGTCCGGTAAATAAATCGACCGTAGCAATTAACAGTGTCGGATCTACATTTTGGCGATTTTCGTTTTGTTGCATTAAGGGTCTTAGAATGGGGATAGCAATGCCCCCACCAATTGTGAAACTTTTGGAATCAACCAACCATCTTTGGTTTTTGCAAGTGCAAGGGTTGGATATGTTGACTGTTTTTCACTTTTCACATATTTGAAGCTTTGAGCGGCCGTGCCCTGGAGTAGTGGTTTTTCACATGCGACTATGTTAATTGCTACGGTCGAAATATTTTTGTTGTTGGCAAGGGAAAACCTTTTCCAATGAACTTTTTGAATGTCATTCTTCCAAGATTAAGGGAATGAGATGATGGTAGTTTATAGAAGGGTTCCAAACGCACCCTAGTACAATAAACTCTCATTTGGGTAAGTATACATTATAATATTTTGTAGACTGGCAGGCGTCATGCCGTATTTTCGCAAAAATATCGATGGAAAGCGGAAGTGAATAATTAATTTCACCTACAAAAATTGTTAACCTAAAACTGTGTTTACATAAGTTATAATTTTTAAACTTGTTTCTTTTATTGAAGAAACTTACTAATTGCGTTTAGCGGTGCCGACACAAAAGTTCGACAGTTATTTAAAAGCCAGGTGAGTAAATAGAAAAATTCATGTCGTGCAGTAGGGTTACCAGGTATCCATTTTGTTTTCAAGACATTACGAAACGCGATTAGTTATTTATTATTCAATTCGAATTATGCGTGTTTTCGTGTATAACACGAACCAATTACGTACATAATACGTAGGAAGTGTGTACGGGTGTGGGTGTGCCGAGTTACATTCGCACCTACATCCCTTTCATGTAGAGTGGCTATTTCACAATCGCCGAACAGTGTTTAAACGACGAATAAAGTTGACGATTTGACTGTTAATATCTATCAAAATGTAAATTATTTCGTTGGTTATAGGTTTACTTGTGGTATGTTGACTTGAATCTTAAAGGTCTATTGTTACATAGGGTATTTTTTAAATTTTTTCTACCTTGTGATTTATTTTTATGTAAATTATTATTATCAAACTGTTTCATTGATCGATGACTTCCACAATGTTGATATAACCTATTTCTAGGGTTCGGTAGACTAAAGCACATAAGTACACAACACTCATATTTTTTTTAATAAACCATTATTCATTTATTTTAATACACCGTCTGACTAAAGCACACACCTAAGCCATATAAACCAAAAATTATTTTCAAGCGGAAAAAATAAGAAATTAAAAATGTCATTGAAAATTTCCAGAGTAGAAAACTTTCGTGGTTACAGTAAAAAATAAAATTGTTATTTTCTTGTCAACGGTACAGTATGACGTCATTTTGTAACGGCCAACTTGAGATGGAAAGGTAATATAGGTATCAGATTTGCTACTCCATGGTATAGACAAGCTAGATTTTAGATCAATGTCTTGATGCCTGGTTGGTAGCTGGACCCTAGTTATTTCGTTCCCGCTAGTTCTAAGACTATTTCCCTATTATTATGATGTATTACGCAGGACTGTAATGAATGACTGATTAGATTTTAATGGCAGGCTTGATTTGTATGGAACTGTTGTTATTTGATATCTATTTTTTTTTTAATATTGATCGTTTGGGAGAAGAAACTTGTTAGTAAAGTTACGAGTGTAACAAAATTACGTAAAATATATGGTCCAACCAACGTGACTAAATAAATATACAAGAAAAGTAATAAATTTTAGAGTGGGTATGTACCTAGTCTACCTACCCAGGGGCGGATCTTGAATTTGTGGGGCCCTGGACTAATACTGCTTAGGAGCCCTACCTAATTACGAATTGCCATTTTGACAAGAAACTGCTTTCTGTAGTGATGTAGGTATATGTAATGTAATATATGTTAAGGGCACGATCTTCGGCCGCAGTAACTTGCAAGCAATTGAAGTGAGGTGCACGAGCCAATTTGTTATAAAAAAAGTAAAACAGTCATGATAAAAAAAAAGTAAACTTTTTAGAGAAAAATTAACGGTAAAATATTCTTCTAAAAGCTTTTGCCTATTTTTTGACATTTTTTTTTTAGTTTAACTTTGATATACTATAAATACAACCTGAACCTGATTAAAAACTACACTGTTTTCGGAATATTATTTGATCGAGTGAAGTTCAAAATATGGACTTTTGAACGGTAAAATAATTTAGAACGTGTATTAAACTACAACATATATTTTTAACCTATCAAAACAAAGAATATTTGATTGTTTACTATTGAATCAAGAACAGGCTGTTTTCGGAGATCCTGCCGTTAAGTACAGGAAGAAAATAGGAAAACAAAATATTTTATTTATTTATTAAAACATTATTTATTGCAAATTTTCGTTCGCAACATTTATGAATTAGAGTAGGTTTAGGAAATCTAAACGTCAAACATTTTCGTTCGAACGAAGTTGCGGAACGAAAACGAACCGTGGTAGCAAATACGCGAAATTTCGGTCGATATTTCGTTTTAGTTGAATTAGAGTAGACCCCCAGTTCGGTTGGGGGCCCTCTGTATTCGCGGGGCCCTGGGCTGCAGCCCAAAAAGCCTTTAAGTAGATCCGCCCCTGTACCTACCGTATAAAAATTTGCTCTACAGTTGATACGTCATCGGGCTAGTTACCAGTTAGGCGGTTATCTAAGACTTAAGTAAAAGTATTGTTAAGTTTAATTTCAACCACCAAAAATACCTACCATTTTCAACAAGTCCCAGATTCTAGAAGTTACATGCTCGTTTTCACCAACCATACCCTAAGCCGGAGGAGAATTTCTTCTGTGATCGCTGCTCGTAGATAACCCCTAAATACAATCGTGAAAACGAAATTGACAGAAAGCGCCACCTAACTTAGCTTAAATAGCCCGTAAAAGTTAGGAAACGTTGAAGAATACACGTAACAGACTATAAAAATTTTACACTCTAGAAATAGAAATAGAAATATTTTTTATTCAAATAAACTTTTACAAGCACTTTTCAATTGTCAATGAATCTACCACTGGTTCGGAATGCCTTTCCTGCCGAGAAGAGCCAGCAAGAAACTCGGCGGTTGCTTTTTCCAAAAAAAATAAAATTTTTACAATCGTTAATGAAACTATGCTATGTACCTATACAGTGCTTCCACGATGAAGTTTCCTAAGTCCAATGTAATACAAATACAACTTAATACAATACAAATACAAATAAATACAATCCAATGCATGTTAAGACGAGCAGACAGAAAGCAGACCCATTCCCGTTGGTGGCACCCGTTCACGAGCATGACGCATGATCCAGCCATTGCTTCGCTCAACCATATTTATTAAACTCTTTTATCATACCTGCTAATGCTTGTTCCACACAGTTTATTTGTTTCTAAATCTTATGTAAATAAAAAAAGAACACTTGTAGGATCATGTTGTCTACCCTATTTTCTGTGTCCAAGGCCCGTTTACTAGGCTTAATCAAGTTTAAAATACTTAAACTTAGGTTTTATGGCGTCACCTACTGCCGTAAAAATTCAAAGTTTCCAGTTTAACTCAATAAAATTTACAGCTTTATTATGCACACTAAATGTGAGTGATTGAATGGGTCACGGACTAAAAAAAACTTTAAAGTTAACCGCCTGTTAAGCTACTGTTCCTCAGTAAAATCAAAGAATAAATTAAGCTATCTCTTAGTAGATACATAAAAAAGAAAGCAGCCAATAAAAGCTTTTTTATGTGCAAACTAAACAAGCTACTAATAGAAAAACTAATAATTAAGTAGGTAAGTAAAAGCTATTCAGGTATTTATATAGCCCATAATATAAACTAATACGACTTTTAATCTAAAATATGTTAATTGATGCATTTTTAGCACTTGTTTCGAATAGTTGGTAGTTACTCATCAAGCTTTTGGAGTTTATCGTAACTATTTTTTTTCGATGACAAGATATTCCATTACTGCTATCTCACCTGATGGTAAGTGACGATGCAGTCTAAGATGGTAGCGGGTTAACTTGAAAGGGATATGGCAGTTTCAGTATATATTTAACCCATACCCCGAATCGGTTTCTGTGAAAATTCCATTGATATTATTTCTTCAACTCTATATTATGATATATTTGTTTATATAAATGTTGATTAGGATTTATTATGACCTATTACATAGAGAAAAAAAATGTTTTGTCTCTACTCTCTGCCTATTATGATTTACACCTAATTACCTGCCACCAAATACCACCAAAAAATGCATCTATGAATCTAAGCAGGACTGAATATTTGCAATAAACCAGCAGAGAGTAGAGAAAGCATATCGAAAGCTTTCAAAATGTTTCCCGCTATTGGGCAATTTATCAGTCGACAGGTTGTCTACCTACGAGCTGTAGGGGTCAGATGGTAATCGTGCTTAAACGGTAGTCAAGGTTAGATTAATTATTTATTTGCTAGATGCAACATTGAAGACATTAAAGGGAAAGTGATTAGGCAGGACCTACAAGTACGTAGGGAGTCACCGTGAGAATTGGGTCACGTTGTGAGGACTCTTAACTTGAATCCGGTTTGACCGATTGCATACCTATTCGTACATATAGGGTGGGGAGGGGTGAGGGGGAAATCATGTTAAGCAATTAAATAACACATGCTTTATCGGTAAAGAAAAACATCGTGAGCTATCGTGAGGAAGATCTTTTTTTTTTTGGAACGAAGTTCCTTATCACGCGTTGTGAAAGGGGGCTAGACGGAAAAAATTCTTACGAAAAGTTGTCACGACACTTTTTGCTATAGTAAGCTATTGTAAGCTGTGCGGCGTCGCATGTTTCTCTGTCTGTCTCTCTCTCTCTTATAGAAAGCAAGCCAGATATTTTCATTTCTATTTCGCATTGAACTTCGTTCCATCCGGGTGTCCCTTGACACCTCTCAAGTTTTTTTTATTCTATAACAAGATAGTCCTTGACTGCGATCTCACCTGATGGTAAGTCACGATGCAGTCTAAGATGGTAGTGGGCTAATTTGGAAGGGGTATGGCAGTGTAAATTCAACCCATATCCCTAATCGGTTTCTACACGCCATCGTGCCGGAACGCTAAATCGCTTGGCGGCACGTTTTTGACGGTAGGGTGGTAACTAGCCACGGCCAAAGCCTCCCACCAGACAATCAGACATCTGAATAATGTTCTCAATTTGCATTTTTTTTAAAGAATATTAGGTGACAAGATAAACTTGACTAATATTCTCCTATCCCCTCCAAATAAGCGGAAAGCTTGTGCTAGGAGTGGGTATGACAATAGTGCAACGGGTGGGATTCGAACCTGCGACCATTCAGTTTTTAGTCCGCATCTTTAACCGTTGGGCTCAATCCTCAATGGCTTCAAATTGGGCCAGCCTGGTGGACTGTAGTCTATAAACCTTTGAGATTAGATCTATGCTCACTAGTCACTAGTGAGTCGTTGATGGGTTGACCATTATCATAATATAATAAGGAAATCCTTTAATTAGTTCCTACATAGAGGCTAACGAAATTGGTTTTTAAACGATTCCAGCAAAGTTATAGTTATAATCTTGCCTACATAGGCAACATAAAAATAAAATTTTTAAATTCACGCTGTTTCTAGAAATTGAGATTGCATCATAAAGAAAAAAGCTGAATAATTTATTTTAATTTCCAATTAAATTTCAAAAGTCAAGATTTGGAATTGCCATGTTTCCAAAAACTTTCTATTCAAAAAATTATTCTCAATCAATTTCCTAATTCATAATGAATTTAGAAAACATCCCAAAAGCATAACTTTAGTATTTAAATATGAAAGTGTATACTTAGTCAAAAATCGCATTAATTCTCAATATTATTTATTCTCTAAACAAAATGTAGATAAAAACTAGATGATGATTTGTAAATTGTATGTATAGATTTAATTCTTACCTACCTAATAGTTACTTTTCATGCAAAATACTTTTGACGACCTCCCTGGCGCAGTGGTGAGCGCTGTGGTCTTATAACTGGGAGGTCTCGGGTTCGATTCCCGGCGGGGGCAATTTAGTAATTTATTATTTCTAAATTGTCTCTGGTCTGGTCTGGTGGGAGGCTTTGGCCGTGGCTAGTTACCACCCTACCGTTAAAGACGTGCCGCCAAGCGATTTAGCGTTCCGGCACGATGGCGTGTAGAAACCGATAAGGGGTATGGGTTGAATTTACACTGCTATACCCCTTCCAAGTTAGCCCGCTACCATCTTAGACTGCATTGTCACTTACCATCAGGTGAGATCGTAGTCAAGGACTATCTTGTCATAGAATAAAAAAAAAAAAGACTCCAAGCTACGGAGCGAACCTAAACTGAGTCTATCATTTATACCTCTATTATTTGTTTGTTCCCATATCTACAGGGATCAAAACGATTGGACCTCATCTCTCATGGGATCTCTCATGGGATCGAATCACGTGCGCTCATCCCATGTACTACTTACTCCTAGTATAGGCAATATGCATGATCTCTCATGCACTGCATGTATTGAGATGATTTGTCACGTTTAAGATTGCTTATATCCTGCGGTGGAACGTGCTACATAACATTAATTTAACAAGACGTAAATTAATAAAATTATTTTTAAAAAAACAATCGTTTAGGAGTTGGTTACATAATCAGACCCTGGATAACATCCAGAGTACTTTATTTTAATCTTTTTTTTTTAAGCTATTGCACAGCTTCTTTCGCGGGCCTTGAGCGTGGAGACCGAATCCAGAAATTCCGTAACGAAAAAACCTAAGGCTCGACGGGAACACGGACTCCTCTCACCGCTAGATGGCGTTGATAAAAAATGCTATGCAATATCTTTACCGCGGCAGTCTCCAAGTGCCACACGTCTTTTTTTTTTGTTTTTTTATGAAACATATAGTAGATACTTAACCTAATTAACAATAAACGTATCCTATTTAATACTAACTTAATAATAACTTAACTACGAAGACATCCGACAGTCACTGACGGCAAGCATGCGACCATATCGCACACATCCAGAGTAGGTACCTACTTGTCAAGACGAATCAAAGAAGCTCAAGCTCGATGGGATTATCTCGTTTTATTACCCCCCATTGCCATCTTCTTACTCCATCATCAGTTGTTATTCGATACATACTTAAGCAAAATTTCAGCTCCCGGAAACCGGGAAGTCGTATTTAATTCAGTTTGCAAGATTTGACCTTAAAAAATATTCAATACATTGCAAAAAAGGCTTTCATATCTTGGTCTAGTGACGCAAAGCGCTATTCGCACGAGCAAAGTCGAGAGCGAAGACAAATGCAGCTAAAGACCTGTTTTACTATTATTTGCTCGAAGCTTTGAAAAGGAGAATTTATACGTATGTGTCATATTGTTAATGTTCTTAATGTAATTCAATGATCATAGATAAATTACTAATGCTACGACATATTTAAAACTTTGAATTTGCATAGAGAAATTTCCAAATCTAGAGATTCTTACAATATCGATGTTATCAAATATATAATGACACTCAGTATTTAAATTACTTATATATATTAATAATATTTTTTGTTATAATATGTACCTAGTTCTAACCTTTTTAAAATAACTGGGCACAGGTCTTCCCTCAGAATAAGAAGGGTTCGTGAGATAAGTAGTCCACCACCAAATCGAAAAGTCGAAAATACTTGCCTATGATTCAACCTCGGAGCCCCGAATACAAGAAGGTTCATTCATTATTACTCATAGATAAATAATTAACGGTATATCTAAGTCAGTCTGTTAATAAGTTAAAATGAACAAAAAATGGTCAGGTCTTTGAAGTCAACAGGTAACTTTAATTAAACATCACTTTCAGGCGTGGTTCTAACTTCCGTCAAACCGTCGCCCCAGTTCAACAAGGTTCTATCTAGCATTTTGTCAATTTTCGAGGTTTTTGGTTACGCTGGTAGAATATTTTTTTGTGCTTCTTTCTGTAAAAAAATCTTTCAAAAATTTTCATTCTGTAATGAGATATTATCAAAACAACGAAGTTCTATCTGCATTTTGCCTGATTTTGAGAGTCACAAGGTCCTAAGTGAAAATTGTATGGCAGATAGAACTTTGTTTTCCAATTATGGGCAATAACTTGTAGTGGCCATATTAATTAAATTTTAAAGTAAACATTATTTATATGTATAAAAATTGAAATTTAATGTCTGGCCAAGCTATACGAAAAATAACTGCGCAAAAGTACTTGATATTAACAAAATTATTAATATAATATAATTAAAAATTTCGTTATTTTTGTGTCACGATTTATTTGTTTACGAATTTTTACCCCAATCTTACTATTTAAAGGGCAAATGAGTAAAAATGCTTTTAAAATAGGGCTACTCCAATATTTTTAAAGCATTAAAAAATAAATCGGCCATATTGTTTCGCCAGACGAAGATGTTAAATATGCGCGTCAGTTTTGAAAAAATACAATAATCAAGATTTAATGAGGTTAGAATTATATTTTATTACTATTACACCATATTTGTTAACGGGTGTACCTAATTAAAAGTATTCATCAGCGTCTAATTATAGTAAATTACCAAATTATAAGCTAAAATTAAATAAAATATGTGTTACATTTGTGTTATTGTAACACATATTTTTGTGTTACGTATCACATAAAATCTGTAAAGCCTCACTAATAATGGTAATAAAACTGAATTGATGAAAATAATAATGTATTTATGTGTGATTCTAAGTACAGCAAAAACTCCTTATTCGCGCTTCCTTCATTCGCGTTTTCACTATTTGCGGACAAAAAAAAATGTAACCCAATTCCTATATTCATGGCTAAAAATTTCTTTATTCGCGGATCTAATCGATACATGGGAACATACATATTAATAAAAAGGATTCCAATAGTTATCTAACCCAATATCCTCTGTAAACGCGTCGTCAAATGGATTAATAAAAAGTAAAATAGACTTTATTACAAATTGTTAAAAGATATCGTCGCTGTATTGGTTCGGCCTTTGACAGAAGCTGCCTTCGCCGCGGTTGGTGTTGAAGGAGCTTTTAAAAACTGCCAAACAAGAAAAAATTACAAAATTCTTTAAACCATTGCCTAAGCCTAAAGATAATAATTAATAAATATGGTCAAAAACTTCAATTAATTTTTTTTTTTCATATTCACATTCGTAAAAATTCTAATCAATTTTATAAAATATCTGACATTATTAATTACCATTTTGAAACAAACTTTACGCAAAAAATTTGCTTTTTTTGGGTTACATTTGCGTAATGACAACACAAAATGTTGTTGTGTTACTTTTGTGATATAATTGACAATTTTGGTGGCCTTGCCCACTTATTTAAACCCTGCTTTTTATTTCTAGTTATACAATTCAGTCGTATTCATACAAAAAATATTAATAATTGGGGTTCTATGTGAAAGAACTGATTTTGAAGCGAGAATTTTGGATGTAACAAGGTTCTAACTGTTTTGAAAATATGATAACAAAACTATATTATTACATAGTTAAAATGAAATAAGGAAGTTTAACATATTTTAAAAACGGTAAAACTAAAATTGTAATGCAATTGTTTATCATTAGAGAAATACAAATTTTTAAACCTTTGATTAGCTATTCCCAAAACCTGTCATTGATGCACTTAGAACCCTGTTGAACTGGGGCGACGAAACGTTAACATATCAATCATGTTTGAAGAAAGTAAATGTAAATGTTTTTCTAGTAATATCTACGGACATGGCACACGGAAAGAGTAATAATATTATTGTTGAGAACGAGGAATGCAAAAACAGAAACAATGTCTTCAGACACCTTGTTTCATTGTTCGAAACATTGATGACTGCAGCCTGTGAGTTACGTAATCGTAATAACACGCCAATTAATCAAAGTATCATGCCTGGTACTTAATTAAAAATTAAGATAAAAAACTTAAAAATATAAGCAGTGAGAAATATTTAAAGAAAAATTAGAAAAAAAGACGTGTGGCACTCGGGGAATGCCGCGGTAAAGCTATTGCATCGCACTTTTTATCAACGCCATCTAGCGGTGAGAGGAGTCCCGTGTCAGGTTATTTTCGTTACGCAATTTCTGGATTCGGTCTCCACGCTCAAGGTCCGCGATAGAAGCAATGCAATAGTTTAAAAATTAAAAATAAAATAACTCTGTAGGTACTGTAACTGTAAGTAAGTACCATAGGGGCATTTATGCAGACTTTGATCTTAAACCTTTTACGAGTGTCATAAACTTTAAAGTAATAGATTAATAATTATGAGTTATCTCATAAATATATTACTAAACATCCTAAGTACTTCAGATAAATTATTTATTTCTCCGGTAAAGTGTAGATGTCTATCATAAAAAGTAGATGCCCCTGGCCTTACAAGCGCGCAGACTTCCATTAAGGTAGCACTTAAAAAGCACTATCACCAATCATCGGGTAAAATGAATGCGTAAGATCAATCAAATGGTCAAGCTCTAACCTTTAAGATACGTAGTAAAAAAACCATAAACACGCATTGTGTGTAAATGCTACCACCAGATCATGAGTTTATTATTAAGAATCATCAATAAATAGGATACACAAAAAGTTATAAATCAATAACAAAAATCTTAACGTCGAAGCTCTGACATAACTGACCCCTCAGCTGAATACAAAGCTCAAATATACGCATCTTCATTGCAAATTATTTATAAACCTACCTATAAACCTGTATAAAATATACAGTCCAACACTAGAGAAAGGATATGGCATACTGTACACAGCAATACACGCTTTACATTTTAAGCCAAAGAGCTTACTATTGTTTGAGATAATTTCGCATTTGTCTTAGGGCATGGTGCATTGTTTGAAGAGCCTATGATGCATGACCTTACAGAGGAGTTTTAGAGAGATATAATGGCGAAAACGCTTTCTTGTCTTATACAAAACAGAGGTCAATTAGATTTATAGCCATTTACATAAATTCCATCAGATACAATTGCAGGTTCCCTTGCAATAGCGCGACAAAAAGGTCACATACTTAACTTTGCATGTCTTCTAGAGGAGAAAGTCTTGAAGGAAAATAATATCGACAAGGTATTTAGAACTTCACAACATTGCTATAAAGTAACACATTAATAATAATTTATAATATAACGAGGTATAGCGGATTTTAGGGACCTGCCCGAAGATATAGAAATCGTAACAACGTGCGAAATACGTCATATTACATACAAGTGTTGAATGTTATTAACATTAGCAGTAGTATCTAATTTAAAAAAAAGAGCTTAAAATATAATACTCTACCAAAAGTTTTTTCACTAATCTATCCGAATTATTTAAAAATAAAATTGATAAATAGTTGAATTTTCTTTATTTTAAAAGAATAGAACCGTTTTGCCAATTAGCAACAAAGGTAGATTACGAAAGTATCCAACTAACATTATAAACAAGAAAGTGCGTGTTTGTTGGTTTATTCTTCAATCACGCCCCAACAGAGCTACGAATAATATTGTTAAGGACCTGAAGAAGGACAAAGGCTACTTTTTATTCTGTAAAAGGAAAACTATTCCCGCGGGATATTTAAATAACTAATACTATATTATAATTCTACGCTTAAGAAGTCGCGCAAAAGCTAGAGAAACAATATTCAATTAAAGGCACAGGCCTTTAACTTCAAATTTTTTAAACCGCTCACGAACGCAAAGTAATTTTTTGACATCTTCATCAATAAAAATTACTAATGGTATAAAATTATTATTTTCGCATAACAATAATTGTAAAAAAAAACTGGATTGACAGAAAAATAATTAAATATTATCCATCTATGTATCACGATTTAGCGCTTTGAATGTAGTGTTGCAATAAAAACTAATATCGCAAAAATAATACTTTTTATTTATGTGTCTGTTTTCTTGTATTAATGGAGCTTTTGATAGCCCAATTAATTCCTAGATAACGGAGTTTTCAGTATAATATGAATGTAGGTAGGTAGGTAGGTTTAGATTAGAATAAAATTTTATTTTCTATTTTAACTCTTGCAAAATTTTCAGAATTGGCAAAAAGCGGGAATTTATGACCAATATAATAAATTTTTTATAGCTAATAGCGTGCTTTGGCTACATAAGACATTGTATTGGTAGACGATTGATTAATTATTATTTAGGAGAATCATAATAGACCCAGAGCTACTGACATAGCTCATCGACTCGCGAATTTGAAATGGTGACGTTGGGATCCCAAGAAGGTCAAAATTCAAAATTTCAAAATTCAAAATTATTTATTTCATGTAGGCTACCTTGTAGCACTTATAACACGTCATAAATCTACCAACGATTCGGAATGCAGATTCTGCTGAGAAGAACCGGCAAGAAACTCAGCAGTTGCTCTTTTCAAAAAATAAAATAATTTTACAATAAGTAACCAAACTAAGCTACCACACAGAATACAATGCTTCCACAGTGAAGCTTCAAAAATGCAATACATATAATCCAACACATGTCAACATGGGAAGACAAAGCAGACCCATTCCCGTTGGTGGCACCCGTTCACGAGCACGACTCATGATCCAGCCATCCCAAGGTAAGCCCAAGGTATTAGGCTGAAATCTAAAACCGCAATCTCCCTCTGCTCTTGACTCAAGACAAAGATAAAAGGAGACAGATCTGTGTCTCGTTTTAACTCTTATCTTGAGTCTGAGCTGAGTTAGAGCACGCTCTATAGATCTGAGCATTAGAATGGCGATCCTGCCGCGAGAAACAGCGATGGAAGAGGTGTTTGCTAGATTCACCGACAATCACAAGAACGGACATAATGTATCTATTACATTACTGCGTAATAAATCGATGTGCACGGAATAGATCTTAAGCGCGTGCTGGACATTAACATAATACACTGCGAGTGATAGCTGTTAATAGTGGTAGTTATTCTTTAGCATCTTCGAGAGGGTTTTACGTCCAGCTATGGACGTCTATCGGTTGTTACTAAGATGACAAAGACAAAAATTTCCCGAGTCATCAAATAAGCCTACTTATATTTTTGATTATTATGTAATACTAGAAGATGCCCGCGACTTTGTCCCGGTGTGAATTTTCCGGTATAAAATGTAGCCTAGGTATGTGTTAATTCTGGGTATGAGCTGGTAAATCGGTACATTGGTTGTGGCGTAAAGGAGTAACAAACATACACGCACACACACACAAACACACACACACACACACAAACTTTCGTCTTTACAATATTAGGGTGATAGTTATCAAACTTCAAAGCATGACGACGTCTTTTGTCAAAAAGTCAACAAAAGTTGACAAAAGTCTCTTTCATGGACTTTCACAAGCCTTCTCGTCTGATTCGTCAGTCCACTTAATGGGGGGTCTGCCAGCAACTATTTGTAGACTATTAATATAACTTATAAGCTAACGACGTATCTAGATAGTTAATAAAAGGCATACATATCAATGTTTTTTTAATTCTTTTCTTTGAATATCATATTCATCAGCTTTTATTATTCCTATTAATTATGTGCATCGATCTATTCTTTGATCGTAGCAAAGCCGCACAATTGATTTATTAGACTTGCGAATCCCAATTTCCTTCCATTATAAGCGATGGTCTGAACATTAATATTTATTATTTTAAATAATATCCTCTGCCGCTGAGCTGAAGGTGTGCTTGACTCTGGCCATTTATCTTGGAATTAAAACTGTTCATTGATGCGAATAAAATTGGATATTTTGTGTAATATAAGTATTATTGTTATTTTAACTTTTTACAAATATTACCAGTATATCTTCTCTCTTTAATCTTTAAGACCTCTGGGTTCTTATGTTGGTTTACGGAAATGTATACGAATATGTAAACTAACAATGCATTTTGAAGGGAGCGTTTTGAAAGCACAAAGAATTATTATTTTTTCCTTTTTTTGTGACATGGATATCGGTTTTGTGGTACATACATTAGGTTTTCAAAACGTAATCTTTAAAAAAAAGATTACATTTTGAAAAATATCAAGCATTTTATAGTATAGGAGAGCGTTTTGTCTGTTTTGTTTTGTCTATACAAAACGCTCTCGTATAAAATGCATCTGTTGTATCTACAACAATATCGTAATATTGTAAGTTTGATGAAAATTTTTGACGATAATAAATAATTAAATAATTAATTTATACTGTTGGGTTTTCGATGTGTTAATTTTTAAGTAATTTATATAATTCCAATATATATAATTCCAATTTCAAAACTCCGTGACCGTTCTTCGTCTGACCGTCGAAGTGGTCACTTTGAGTGAGTCACAGGAGTGAGTATAGAAAATTAAGCCGTAGAACTACACACACGCACACTAAATGCGAAATACAGAACTCTCAGACAGAAATCTTTTTCGCTGGCAATATGGCAGATGTCGCAGAGCTTTTCGTAGCAAAAGAAATAATTTTTGACCTCGAAGATCTAGGATTCATTTATGTATGCAAATTAAAAGTTTCTATTCGGAACTTTACAAATGTCCAAACATTTATTTATCTAGAACGTTAAAACGTCCTCCCACACAAGTTTACCACTTAAAATTGAATTCTGTTGTTTTTCGGTGTTCATTCATTTTAATATTATCTACTACGTAAAGACCTGCTCTTATTTCTTGCGTATTTTTATATGCCATAGAGTAGGACCTATTCTTGCGTATTTTCATATACCATAGAGAAGAATATTTTTTTTATTCGTTAGTCCGTCTCAGTATTTAAAAAACCTAATTCAAAATTTAAATTGCAATTTTTATGTAATAACTGGTTGATGCCCGCGGCTTTGTTCGCGTGGATTTAGTTTTTAAAATCCCTTAATTTTAACTCTGTAACTCTGTAATTTTTCGGTATAAAAAGTAGCCTATGTCACTCTCTCGGTCCTTAACCCATGTAACTATACCCATGCAAAAAATCACATCGATCCGTTACTTTGTTGCGGCTTGATTGAAGGACAAACCAATAAACCAACAAAGAAACACACTTTCACATTTATAATATAAGCAAGGATTTAATTAAAATAAATTGTTATTATTTAATTCAACTTACCTAAAACTAAATTCAAACAAATCAACAATCAAAAATTAAAAGCTAATTAAAGAAAAAATATTTATCTTACCTACTTTATCACTAGGTACATATTCCACAAACAAATAAGTAACAATAAAATATAGCACAACCACTGGCACAGATAATGTAAAGTCAAAGTGTAAGTAAAAGTGTATCTTCAAAGGTTTGATCGGAAATCCGCGCGAAACTGCGGTTTTCATCCGCGTCGCGTGTTCATTGACGAACGGCCTTCAAAGAAATGTTCACTAGCCAAGTTGCCACCTTGTCTATGCGTGCGTGAGCCACCTGGCCATATAGTTCCGGAAGATACATTGATATTATAATAAACAACGATACCAATGATTGTTAATCAGACAGTTAAAATTTTAACCCTAACGGTTAAAGGTGCGGACTGAAAACTGAAAGATCCCAAGTTCAAACACCACCCTTTGCACTATATCCTAGCACAAGCTTTTCGCTTATTTGGAGGGTAGAGGAAAATATAAGTCAAGTTCAGCTTGGCTAATATTCTTTTAAAAAAAAAATCACTGTTAAAGTTTGTTATGTTTTATCGAAGATTGTTACTGATAAAAGATACCAGACAAGCTCGATTGTCCATAAGAAATACTGACCTATCTTATTTTTAGTAGTATTCTTTTCTACAAGTTCCTCTTTATTTTTCTACTTACTGTATCTTTAAATTTGATTTATTTTAGTCTTTTAGTATACCTACTACCACTACTTCTATAATATATAGTAGTATAGATCTCTAAACTTTACACCTTGTCATAATTAAGTCAATCTTCATATTTTTAAATAATTAAAGCTTGTTTACTTCAAGAAGTCTAAAGTTCCACCTAAAATAATTATCTTAAATTCTTTGCCTACATTTACTATATCTACTACAATACTTGATATTGTCTTTAGGAATATTATGAGGGTCATACTCGTAGATAATCGTTTTCAGTAGGTACTATTACAAATCATCAAATAATTTGGTCCCAAAAGATATCTACAATACCTTTTTTGAAACAAACCGTTGCGACTTGGATAGTAACGCTGGAGAATTTTTGTAATTCCTAAATGTACTTACTTACCTAGGTAAGTACCTAATATTTTGATATATTGCAAAGGTGTAGTGCATCTAAAACTTTGTGAATCAATGTGAGTAGGTCAGAAATCAGAATTTAAATTATATTGATATTATTATAGTAAAAGGCTCAGGTGATGAGCTATCATCAATATGTTAATTGGATATCTTTAGGACCTTTCTAATCTTGTTAAATACGACATCGAAGCCAATATAACCCATGACGTAACCCTTCTGGGTTACGTCGTGGGTTAATAAAATTGGCGATATTTTTCACACAAAAAAGTATTCATTTGAAAGCAAAAAAATTAGTTAATAAGTACTTAACTAATTTTTTTGCTGGATGCATTTTAATTTACAGAAAAACAGACTGTGTTCTCTACAAGAATCTTCATGATTGAAGGTGCTGTCTAAAAACTGAATTGTCCCAGGTAGGCACTTTCCACATTCATTGTACTTTTAGGAGAGAAGAGAATTTAGCTAATATTCTGAAAAAAAAAGAAAAGGATACAAAAAGAAAACTCCCTTCACTTTTTGAAATGAATCTCACAGTAGGACTACGTACCTATATCTATATTATTATGTTCTACTGTTTATTGTTTGTCGTGTTATACCCATCTATTTCACTCTAGTTACATATTTATCTTTTAACATATTTTGCAATTATTGTGTAATCTGTTTGGCCTTATATATATGTTTGGTAGATATATATATTAATTGTATACTAATGATATGTAACGCTGCTGATTACTTTCTAATAAATAAATTATTCTGTTATTCTCTTTCTTATACCTTAGATGCCGATGTAGGGACACCGTGTTGGGATTTATGACTTTGTGCTATCGAAATTCCTCGTGCTGAAGAATAATGAACTTTAACTCACCTACAGAGCTCACAAAATCGAAAGAATTCAATACGTGAAATTGTCACCATCTATCTATCCGACCTTGCTAATTCACATTTTAAGGAATATAATATCATTTTAACATTTAAAAAAACCGTTTATATATTAATATTTTAATGACTTATAGTATAACGGGATCCAAAGTATTGGAAGAGGCTATCTCGGTTTCATTAACACTAGGTATATTGAATATCTTCTATTCAATGCGTTTTGGAAGCTAGACAAATCAATCTTTTTAACCGGTTATTTAATTTCGGTTGAGTTGATACAAGTAATTCAAATACCAATAATTTAACTGGGGGCGACTTCAGATCCGAATGGACTTAGTTTTTAATCATGATTTGTAATATTGGGCAAATTGGGTATTCGACTGTTGATTGTTGATTATAGTTGAAAATGTAATATGTAAGAATAACAAAAACCAAGCAAGTTATAAATTGTTTTATAGCGAGTGTATCCGTCTCTTTCTAAAACGAATTTTTTTATGGAGAGTGTCCCTATAGAGCTACTGAATCGTGATGTCATGTTGCAATAGCGCTCTCTTTTTAGGAAACTTAAAAAATATAGAGTATTTTTTATATTAAAAACCTTTATTTTAAGTATACCTACAACAAAAAAATTGTCAAATACCCAATTGGGGAGATATGTACTCGATTTAGTCCAAATAGTCCTTAGTCGAAACGCAGGCGATAAGAAGTTCAATTAAGGTTTCTAACAATAATAATTTAATATCACGATTCCACATGATTATTAGTCTATCGAAGGAGGAAAAGGAAAAATTAACGAAATATTTAGACCTAGATATAATATTACATATCGCTCATTTGCGAAAAGGATGACATAATTCAAAATCGAAGATGAGAGAATTCTCTCGTTAGAGACTAATAATGTTTTGTGGATGCTATACGGTCTCGAAACAACACAGCGGCCATTGTTTTTATAGCGAAAAGTATAAATTTTCGACACTAAAATTGGTGAATTTTGAATTATGTCACCCGTGTCGCAAATGAGCGATATCTTAAAAATTGGTGGCAATACCTAGCTTTTCAGCAAGCTATAGAAGATTAGCAAAAAACAATAATAAGAAAGTCAACTAATTTTACACTTATCATCTTATCGTAAGCAATTAACTGTGTGGAAGTATAAGGTCACGACTTTTCTAGGTACCTACCTATTTAAGTGCTTAATCAATACCCGTACCTAAAGCTGACTTGAAAATCCTCCCGCTGGGAGGTTATCGATGTGCGTTATATTGGCATAACATAATGCTTGTTTATTGATCAACTTGGTGCAGCGGCAATTTATGTAAGACTTAAAACTTGTGCAGGGTTCAATTTAATACTCTCGATATTTCACCTGAATCCCGTACTACTGATACAATGTTTATTAATCCTACTAATATTATAAATGCGAAGATGTATGGATAATAATAAATCTTTGTAATAAGTGAAAATAATAAGTATGGATGGATTGGATGTCTGTTACTCAATCACGCCATTTGGCACAGAGATAGGTAGATATTTTTATTCTAAAGAATATTAGGCAACCTGAAGTTGACTAATATCCTCCTATCCCCTCCAAATAAGCAGAAAGCTTGTGTTAGGAGTGGGTACGACAATACTGCAACGGGTGGAATTCGAACCTGCGACCTGTCAATTTTCAGTCCGCACCTTTAACCGTTAGGCTATTGAGGCTTATTATAGGTAGTATTGAATAATAGGTATGTAGGCTACATTACATAGGCATCAGCTAATTATAAATTAATGATGATGCCCCCGCAACTTCATTCGTGTGGATTAAAATTTCCCGCGGGAACTCTTTCATTTTCCTGGATGTAAAATGTAGCCACACATACACAAAACCTTTACCTGTTAGTAAAATTTGTCTGCAAAAGGAGGTTTCAATTAAATTAACAACTTCATAAACAATTTAGATTCGTAGAATGAATTCTTACAGTTACTCTTATTAAAGATACCGAACTTTTTTACATTTGTAGTTAAAAAAGATTTGGTGTTATCAATCAGATTCTGATTGATAAGTAATTTGAAGTAATAGGTAAAACTGTAATGGGTAAAATGGTTGTAATTGTAGATACATTACAGGTAGCCAAACTGCGTAAGAAAACATTAAGAATTGAATCAAATTACTATTCATCAAAGAAGACAATAAGCACCAAGACTATAGCCCACCAAAGGGCAGCATAAATCACAAGTTTTATACTTTGTTCTTATCGATTGATAAGCAATTCAATTTTTCGAACCTTTAACAAATTGCTATCGATACTGCCTTACCCGATCTATGGCTATTAACGTAATAAATAGGTGTACCTATTCAAAGATTTTTTATAAGTGCCTATGTTGAACTTCTCAAGTGCACTCCAATAAAATTGATATGTTGCAGCTTTATCAAAAACTTTTTCAAAAGTCGGTTAAAAAAGTAGCCTATGTTACTTCCGATAGCATCAGCTAGCTACCAGTAAAAGTCCGGTCAAAATCGGTTCAGCCGTCGCCGAGGTTAGCGGCAACAAACAAAGATGTAATACTAGTTACTACCATTACTAATATCGTAATTTAAAATAGATGGCGCTAGCTGTAGGTTGGCACGCGCGATGTGTGTATCGTTGATACCTTACATTTATGCTGCTATAGCTAATGATTTTATTCTAGAAACTTAAATTTAGATAGAGACTTAGATATTATTGGATAAATTATTTCTTACTGATTTTATTTATAAAATGAAAAATGAAATAGAGGATCTTTCATCTTAAGACTGCTATGCTGAGATCTATAGAGGGTGCTATGACGTAAGATACGAGTTAAAATGAGACACAAATATGCTCTAACATTAATCTGTCTCGTTTTAACTCTGTCTTGAGTCTGAGCAGAGAGATTGCGTTCTACAGATTTCAGCCTGAGTAAGAAATCTTTATAGTCCATCCCTAAACTATATCTTAAACACGGCTTTATAGTTCCTTTCTATTTTCTCTGGGACTTTACTAAAAATGATTGTTATTATATAGGTTTTATACTCGGCAATCACGTAGCAAAGAACTCTCGTCCGTAGAGATAGAACAAGTCACTAGGTAATAATTTCCCTAGCCGCTTCACTGCATAAGATAATGTGCGGTTTTTGTGTCGTTGTTTGTGCATCGGTTTTTATATGAAACCTATTCATGCACTTCCTTTTTCTTATTGCAGTCTAGTATGAATTATTTAAGTAAGCAATGAACTTGTATGTAGTCCAGTGTGAGCGAGCTCAACGCGAATGCGATACGCTGCGGTCGCGCGATAATGTCACACTACCACACTAAAAAGTTCTTTGATTTTCACGTTTATAACGACGGTAAGACGTGGATTAGGAAAACACTGGGCGCAGCTAGTGCTATTATGAATTTGTCGATTGCAGAAAAACTGCATCAATCATTGATACAATTTGATATTATGTGGTGATTCGCATTCACGTAGAGATCGCCCGCTTAGGACGGCGCTTATGTGCATTGTACCTACGGCGGCGTTAGCCAAGGTACATTAATATTTTGTTTTCTATTATCATTAATTTATTTAATACTTAAATTAACTATGTTTTTATCCATGACGGCACGAAAATTGAGCGACGACATTAGACGAGTCGCAGGGAGCCGCAATAAACCTGTGGAAGACCATGCAAGATACCTTTGTAGGTAGATGATTTCTTAGTAAATGTCTTTCGATTGAAAAAAAGAAGAACGAAGACGGTATTTAGTGTACACCCTTCCCTGTGTTTGGTTATATATATTTTTTTCTTTCTCTTACCATGGGTTGCCTGGAGGAGATCGCTTTTTAGCGATAAGGTCGCCTATTGTACTCTGTATGGTTTATATGTGTTAGTAGTGTAAGTGTTTATTTGGTGGTGGTGTTGGTGGTGGTGGTAAGAATATTTCATTCATTCATTCATTCATTCATATTTGCGCTTGACCTTTTAACTTATAACCATCTAGCTTTTACCCGCGAATTCATCCACGTGGAGCTAGGTTTTTAAGTATCCAATGCTAATCCAATGGGATTTTTTTTCATAAAAGTAGTCAATGTCACTCTCCAGGCCCTCAACTATAATCATGCAAACACTCATGACGATCCTTAGCTCTTTTGCGGTGTGATTGAAGGACGAACCAACAAACAAACCCATTCTCATAACATTAGCATAGAGTGCATGGTATTAGTAAGGAATAGCTTCATTACAAATACCCTGTACCTACCAATATAGTAAGGACTATTTTGTTGTCGATTAAAAAAAAAACAGTTTTTTCACCCTCGTATAAAATTAGTCAAAATGACTTGCGCAGTGATGTTCGATAATATTATATAAGCGACGAAATAAAACATTCTATTCGATCCTAGCTAACATATAAGGGAAAGCTGATGACTACTCAACCCTAGATTCACACTCAGGTATAAACTTGCAGATATTATAATCTTATCGAGAGGTTAACTAAGCATAAGCAATTGGCAAAGCCCAATAAAAGAGGTTTTACCATAAATATGCAGATCGCAAACCGTTAATAACACGATAGTAGAAAACTGTACGGCACACTACTTTAATGGTGGTGTTTGTAGTACATACAAGTGAGTATGGAAACAAGATAGCAGAATAACATGTGAAATATAAACTTTTTGTACAATAATTACTATTTGTTTATGCTAAACATGCTTCTAACATGTTTCCGATTTTTTTATTAGGTTTACTTACCTTCCTTTATTTTACCTTCTAAACCATATAAAATGCTACAAGTACCTACTAGAACGAAGTAGGTACATAATAACAAATAAATAGGTAAGAACAAAAAAACCATAATGACATAAGTTTAGTATATTGTCTGTGGCGTCATGAGGAATGGGCTTTCAATCTAAGTGACACCTGAATTTCATTAATTTGAACTTTAAAGTAGACCTTCGTCCACATTGATTTACTCATCTGCACCGGTGATATTATGGTGCACAAGTGTGTGCGCAAACACAAAAGCATTCTCTATTCCCTCACTCTCATAGGACTGACGTTTTGCTCTCCGAGACATGGGGGTAACACACGCGCCTGCTTCCTCACTCCAGGCTAGTACCTTTTTGACCCTACCCGGGAATCGTACCCAAGACCTCGTCATCCACAGTCAAACCTAACCATTAAACCAAGGATGAAGGAGGCAGTTTCTTAACTTACGAATCTCTAGTAGTACCTAATCACACCTCCATTTCTAATCACCTTCCACTTTCATCATTCAATTAAATCCTGATCTGAAATAACGGTTAATCGACACAAGAAACATCTATCAGTAAGCCGTCATCAAGGCCACGTGGGTAAAAAGTAAAAACCTCCCGTGTGTGTGCTTTTCTTATAAGCTTATAACCCATAGAAAGTGTTCGATACCAATAAATTACACGTTTTTAATTTTATATTATAAGGCTGTTGGGTGGCTTTGGTAGCGGTTAGTTAGGTTAATTTCTGTAGATATACGATAAGTAAATATTGGATAGAAGCAGACTTTACTTTGCGGAATTCCATGATAATAGGTAGATACTAATAGAATTCAAATCCAAATTCAAAATTTATTTATTTCATGTAGGAGTAGGCTAACTTGTTGCTCTTATGACACGTCATAAATCTACCACCGGTTCGGAATGCAGATTCTGCTGAGAAGAGCCAGCAAGAAACTCAGCAGTTGCTCTTTTCAAAAAAAATTTTTTTACAAAGCTATGCTATGTATACAGTGCTTCCACGATACACCTAATAGAATAAGTAATATTTTGCTATAGTCCGCTAAACCGGAAAAAACGCCCGCACCGTATGCCGTCGTTTCTCCAGAATAGAAGAAACAATTTTCTGCGATCTTCACTTTACAACTGTACATTGTGGGGCCAACATCTGCTAAACCTAAAAGGTTAGAATTATTTTGCTATAATCCGCCAACTGTTGGCGGATAAGTAACAGTTCTCAGTTTAGATTTTCATAATAGTTTTAATAGAGATACCTGAATACCTGTAGAACTGTGTATCTACAGTGTCCTTTGAAAAAAAAACTTTTACTATAGGTATCTACATAATATTTTGATATTTATATTATACCTACTTATATCAATTTAATCTTACACAGCGATGTACCAAACTACTCGTAAATCTTAATAGTTCTTAACCCCTTGCCCTAAGAAACCCTGTAACGCTAGCAGTGTCTATATTATTTATTGTGAGATTTCACAAAGTAATTACGAGTCAGTTCTCTTGGACCTTGTTAGCAACATGAAAAGCCGGCAGTTGTTTAACTGACTTTATTTACAGCGCATTCAACGACGCCGCCCGTCAAAATCACGTCAACGTTGATTTAGGATAGGGATTTTCTAGTGCGAAAAAGTATCGATATGTCACATCAATATAATAAAATTGGTCCATTTTGTGAGGTTTTTGACAACGTCTTTAAAATCACACCAAAACATACGGGTACCAGCCAAACGGTACGGTCATCTATATCTTCTTACCTTAATAACTACAAAACTATAAGTCTTAGAAACATGAATCCAATGTCATTATTTAGAGTATAATATAGTCATCTCGCTGCTAAGACCTGCAGCAATGAATCGGAGGGATTTTCGCATGGTATAGTTGAGGACTAGAAAGTGACAGTCTCTACTGCAATCTCTAAGGAAAATAGATTCCGCTCAAAAAAGGCGTCCAGAAACTTAGTAGTGGTTCTTTTCAAAATAAAAAGTATCAATATGCGTATACTTAAAATTCGTATTATTTGTATAACAAGAGAGCAAAGTTCGTTTTTGTTGCGAGTGTCGAGTTTTTTAATCCTGAGCGTAGTGAAGGATACAAAGTCACAAGAAACAACAGTGTTACATACAACTTACTACAAGAAAACTATCATGAGATTGTACATTACATTTTATTCAACACTGAAAAATATTAATTTAACATCTGCTTATAACTCTTGTGTTTTATGAGACATTTTATTATTTCTTTAAGTGTTGTGATTTCTTTCATCGACTTTCATTTTTTCATTTTCACAATATAGCGAGCTTCTGGTGGTGGTTTCTGTCATGTATTTAGTGAAGGGTCACTAAAGACATGAGAGACAGTAACCAGATTTGTGTTAATATTGGGATTGCCCAAGATTAACACAAATCAATTGACGTAAGAATCATCAAAATCGGTCAACGCGGTTGGTCTCCAGAGCGCCACATACATACATACCTAAACTGTTAAAAAAAAGACGTGTGGCACTCGGGGACTGCCGCGGTAAAGCTATTGTATAGCATTTTTTATCAACGCCATCTAGCGGTGAGAGGAGTCCCGTGTTAGGTTATTTTCGTTACGGAATTTCTGGATTCGGTCTCCACGCTCAAGGCCCGCGATAGAAGCTATGCAATAGCTTAACACTATACCCGCCTTTGCGTGCCGCAGTCGGGTAAAAATATCGATAAATCGATACATCAACAAGCCTAATCTAGGAAATGGTGGTTATTATTTACAGTTTTCATTCCTCGAAGTTTGAGCCCGTCTGAAACAATAGAGCTGTAATTCCGTTGATTGACTCGCGAACGTTTCCCGGATAGGTTTTTCTCACAACAGCTGCGTTTCCTTGCATATTTAATTTTACTCGTTCGTATATTCAATAAAAAATACTCATTTGCGTACTACACAGATAGTGTAGTTTTAATACGAGGAAATGTTAAGGGAAATGGACTTGAAGTTTTATCCATTACCTAAGTCTAGTCAGAGAGTCTATCGGTGGATTTCCTATGGGTCACACATCGATGTACCTGTGAGTATAATGGCATACCTAAAACCTACAGACACTAATGCAACTGGTCGATTGTGGAAAAACTGCGTCAGTGCTGCCGTCTCAATATTGTAGTGATTGGCTGAATTTATGCCATTCTTGGTGCAACAATGCATTTTAGCCAATAAGTATATGAGGATCGGTCAATCTGAGGAGTCACACTAAAGCACTGGTGGCCAACCGGTCGATCGCGGCTATTAGCCGAGTCGATCTCGGCATGACTTTGCAAATCTAGCGGAAGATGCTCAGGCGCAATGCTCACTCTGGTATTATGAACAAGTAGTTAGTAACTAGTTACTAAGAATTCTATTTTATGTTTTCCCTTTTAATCAAATAAAAAATACTACATAAGTAACTTACTTATACTGTTTCCTTTATCAAGAAGTATGAAATTGGTAGAGCTCACAGGGTTTCGTCAGTAAATAGTAGATCTTAGCTCTAATCAAGTTGGCCACCCCTGCACGATAGCAATCATTTTTAGACTTTTTTAGACAATCCCGCAGCAGGTGTATAATCATGAATATCGAAAAAGTCTAACAGTATTAAATAAAAGAATACATAATAATGAAAAATAAGTACTTTAAGTACTTTCATAATGTTTCATAATTCAATATGAACATACATATAAGTACATTCATTATATATATATAATTTTAAGTTGGTTTTGTACTCCAAGAATTTTAATATTATGCTGGTATTCCTAAAACATCTTATCAATCTGATTAACACACAAACCGGTCTTTTTCGAACGAAAAAATTTCAATCAAAAAGGGCCTTTTACTTTTAACTTAACCTATGATTCAAAATCCAATCATTTTAATTTCGTTCTCGCATAATATGGAAATTTAGGTATATAAGTGAAAGTTAATAGAACTTTAAGCGGTAAATCACAATATTATAATAATTGACGCTGTTTATCTGGCCATCTTCCTGTTTTCGGCGTTCCGTATTTAAAGGCAAAAACGGAAAACATTGTGTCATCTTTTTTTTTGCTAGATTTTTTTGCTTAGATAAACATAATACCTATATGATATTTTTAAGTATACATAACACGAACTGAATATTATTCATCTGAGTAAAAAGTTAAAAAAAAATCATAGATACAATGACACAGTTGTGCTTAGGTACGCAAAATGTGTTATTTTACAAATATTTGTAATTTTTCATGTAAAGATATTTTGTCCTAAGGAGGTAGGTATATCTTATCTTGATCTCAATGTCCTCACATTAGAGGGCTTCGCGACTTCGTCCGCGTTGATTTAGTTTTTAAAAATCATGCGGGAACTCCTTCATTTTCCAGGATTAAAAGTAGCCTATGTCACTTTCGCGATCCTCAACAGCTATACACATCCAAAAATTCGCGTCCATCCGTTGCTCTGTTGCGGCGTGATTGAAGGGTAAACCAACAAACAAACACACTTTCGTATTTATAATAGTAAGGATATAATAGTAGTAAGAATTTTAACTTAATTAGTGGTAGAGAATATTAATAAATATAAAAGCATAATTAAAAATTGTTTATTTGAATGAAAATAATGTTTTATTTTTTTGTTAGATCCTCTAAACGAAAGAAACGCTCGCTCTTGTCTCTGATATTTTTTCTGATACCATGGAACTTTTAAATACTAAACTCGATTTTGGACACGATAGAGTATTAATAGAAACATATGAAATTGATATATGCAATTTCTCATGATTTTCTCAGACACGTTTTAAACAAATATCTTGGTATCAATCTTTCTTTTATTCTATTAGGTACCTATCTTTCTATTATAATTTATCTTTCTATGTTTAAGAGTACCTGTCTTATTAATATTATATGGGTGGATGGACGGATGGATGGATGAATGGATGGCTGTTTGTTACTCAATCGATTTGGCTGGGCATAGAGTTAGATTATAGTCTGGAATAACACGTAGGCTACTTTTTATCCCAGAAAATCCGGACTTAAAAAACTCCAACCCACGCGTACGAAGTCGCGGGATTCAACTAGTCATAGTCATAAATAACATAGGTATTTATTTATTATTTAAATTTAAATAATTAAATTTATTGGATGACACAATGACATTTTATTAACGACCAGAAAGCCCTTGACTGCCATTTCACCTGAGGGTATGTCACATACCCTAAGGTTAAATGGCAGGGCTTTCGGGCTGTGTAGAGTTTTTGAAATTTTAGAACAGAAAAATAAATATTTTTATTTTTGTATGAGAAAAAAATATTTTTTCTTTAGAAATTTTAAAAACTCGTGGAACAAAAGCTGATTTACTTTGATCCATATAATAGCTGCCTGTAGAAGTTTGTCGGCATTTTACAATTAACCATGTATATAATGTCTTAATAATAACAATCATTCTACTACTCATAATTATTCTATCCTGTCAGAGCGATCGCAGATGTCTATCAATATGCCAGTCTCTTGCTTTTTTCGACGCAATTAAACGTGATAACCGAGAAATGTTATGTTGGCGCAGTGATTTATATCTATCTTACCTACTCTTTGTTATGTATCTGGAATTCCACCATTGCATGAACTTTTAAAAGATTGATTAATACTTCCTACTTCAGTTCCTACAGGCGTACCAACGTACATACAAGTACCTTCCAATTAGGGCTCCGTTAGCTCCGTTATTCCGTAGGCTTCCAGCTTCCGTTTTTCCAACTAACTATAACTCAGGTACCTCTAAATCAAGAGTGAATAGGCATCTTCTAGACAAGCGCGCTTTATCTTAGGTTGCATCTTCACTTTTCATCAGGTGATTTCACAGTCAAGCGCTAGTCTATATATATATATATTTAAAAAAAATTAAAACTATTACGTAACCTACATTAACATGTGTTAATGTAAGAGCTAAAATAATATTAGTAAGAAAATCAATACAAGAACACACATTTTTGTAATACTTCAACAACTTAGTTTTCTAGAACAACAAAAAAGATGGCATAATATGTAAGAATAAGGACTTAAGCAAGATACAAGATGTAAAAGTGTTAGAAAAACCTACCGTGTATGAAGTCCCCATGGATCTCTAACCATTAATCATAAAAGTGTCACAAAAAATGATTTTCCTCGCAAAAACCTTACGCCTAGTGAAAGTGCGTGATCATAAGAAGATAGATTAGTGGGTGGATCAAATGATAGTGGAAATGGTTCCATCAACTATGTACCTACCTACTGGGCAGATTTTTTTAATGATGTCGGTCCTTAAAAACTAAAAAGTTTCCATGAAAAATACTTAACTATTTTAAAAGTTTTAATTATGCAGAAAAGTTTTTAGTAGAAGTGTCGTCTTGATTAAATTATTTAGGTACCAGTATTACGTCAAAATAATACATATAATTTTTTAGCTCAGTAGGTATTTCAAAATTTGTCAGGAAACATTTTTATAGTGCATCCATTCACCTGAATGAAGGGTCGAGGCTCGCTAAATAGAATAGAAAACTTTTTTATTGAAACTATTTTTTACAAATTGCTTTTGAATCATCAAGATCAAGTGAATCTGCCTAGCACTAGTTCAGTAATGCCGTTCCAACCAGGAAGAACCAGCAAGAAACTCGGTAGTTGCTCTTTTAAAAAAAAACAATATTAAATTATTATTAGGATCTAAATTAGGTTTTGATCCTAACAATATAAGTGTAAATAAAAAATATATTATGTAGCGCAGGCAGGTACAGTTTACAGTTAGTCGGTCTCAACTAAGGTTGCCAGATTTTTTTTCAGCCTATAAGGGACAAATGGTTAAATAGGCAAAAAAAACGGGATTTCAGTTTTTTACCCGGGACAAATAAAAAAATAAAATTATTTAGTGTCATTTTTTTTTGATAATTTTTCGAGGATCAAGTCAGTTTTAAGATATTTGTATTCGTTTTAACATACTTATCTGTAAAAATCAATACAATTATAATCGTAATTAAAAACGGTGATCAACTCGCTTTTTTACGAACGTTCGCGATGCGTGTGTGAATACTTAGATCGATTTCATAATGAAAAACGAAGTACGGTTAAAATACGGGACAGAGTGAGTCCCGCCGGGACATTTAAAACTATGCCTAAAATACGGGATGTCCCGGGAAATACGGGACGTTTGGCAACGCTAGTCTCAACAGTCACTCCTTGACTTATGAACTGTATGGATTAATTGTAAAAACAGTTGTTAAGGAGGTAGAAGGTAAAGGTCCATATTTTTCGTAGGTGAGAACTTATTTTTCACTCACACTTTTCAATATTTTGTATGGGAGATATCAGGCAGATTTTATTGATCGAAGTGGAAATGTGACGAATGTAGTGGTTTTCTAGAATCGTGACTCCAAAGTGGCACCTAAGTATGTCCTGCGATTTCAACTCAAAAGGTTAGACTTTCACTGGCTTTAAGGTAACCATAGCGTTAAGTGGTAAGTTCAAAAGAGAAATATAAATAAATGTTTTATTGACTTGTAATAGATTCTATCGTCTCTCAGGAATCCAGTATGGTCCTTACTTATTTACATAATATTTATTTTCTAAGATTTTATGTAGGTAAGCTTATTTTCTCTAGAAAGTCAATATTTTTTTAATTAACAACATCATCGTCAGCATCCCATCAAACGGCTCTTTACTGAGAGCAAGTCTTCTCTACGTCTATGATGGCCATAGTCTACCACGCTGGCCCAATCGGGTCCAATACATATTGGCAGACTATACACACCTTTGAGAAAATTACATTGACAAGCTGTGCACAACTAAGATCGTATTATGTTTCTATAACTTCACGTGGAGATTTGAAAGGGCTACCTATAGCAGATTTATACGGCCATTTCTACACGGAATCATCGGTATGATTCCCTGGTGGAGGAACTCAGATGAGTTCAGGTAAGGAGTACAGGACTCCGTTGTCGTTTGAGGGCCACGTGCCACGAATGATCACGAAAAATCAATGATCATAAAAAATTACCCAATCGGTTGAAAGGTTGAAATCAGTTAAAGTTTTATTAGCGATGGTAATTTTGTCGAGTGCCTTTTAACCGAGGAATAATTGAGCGTCCTGACAGTTTTTGTATTGAAAACCTGCGAAAACATCTTTACGCTCGGTACGTTAGAATTAATTCTACCAAAGTCAAACTAAGAAAATTATAAGGAAATAATTTTTCATCTTAGTTTGACTATTGAAGGATATTAGTACGAGTACTAAAATATGATTCATTCGATCGGTTACTATAGGTAGTTTATTGCCTTGTTAACTATTTCGCCTTTTATTGGTTTTGAATTAATTCTGTAACCCTAACGGAATATTATGTAAATGACCTAACGGTTCAGTTCTAGACTTTCAAATATCATATTAATAATCTATCGTGTCACATTATAAATGATACTACACGTTAGAGAAGACGAAATAAACAATTGTTTAAACCTCAATTAACCGTTTAAACGAGTCTAAATAAGATTAATTGTAAGTGGATATGTTAATTTAGAACTATAAAATTGAATGCACCTATGTAAGTAATTTTATGACTCTATATCGATAAAAGGTAATAAGGTAATTATACAGGTAAGTAATTAAAAAAACTGTGTCTCAATATATTTCAAGAAAATTAAACTACTAGATTTTGCTAATTAGTGGGATGCTTTGGATATAATATAATTTTTACAGTGACAGTCATTACAGTTTAGTGTAAACATAAACTCGTACGAGTTTTTAATAACGTTATTACTTTAACCGCCTAATAAGCAACCCACCCTAAACTATTTACGGTTCATATAAAATGATTAAGTAATTACTTCTAAACATAATAATTCGTGTTTAACTACTCGATAGTCTTACATAAGGCGTAAACAACTACTAATTTATATAATCAACTTTTTAGTCCTACTCACCGCTTAACGAATACAATTATTAACTTAGAAGGTAAGTAATCCATTAAAAATTAATTTTAAGTGTCTGACAACTGTGATTTAGAATTAATTAACCGTTATAGCCTTCGCTCACAGAAGAAAAAATAGTTATAGCTATTGCAGCAGTGATAGCCTTGTGGTTAACTAGTGGACTGCGGTCATCTATTTAGGGGTCGCGGTTCGATCCCGGGGACGCACCTCTGACTTCGGTGTTATGTGTGCAATTACATATCACAAGCTTCAACGCTGAAGGAAAATATCCTATAAGTAAACCTGCACACGTGAGACTTCTTCATAATGTTCTGAAAAGTGTGTGAAGTCTGCCAATTTGCATTGGACCAGGATGGTGAATTATGGCCTAAAACCTTTCTCAGAGAGGAGATCTGCGTTCAGTAATGAGCCGTTGTTGATGGGTGATGGGATGATGATTATATTAAATTAGCTATTCAGCTTGTAATAATAATTAAAAAAAATATTGTTCCCTTCCCCCCGAATTCGGACACGGCGGCCAATCTCAAAAGAGATTAATTAGCCATCTGCGCGGGAGATATTATAGTGCACAAGTGTGTGCGCAAACACAGGTGCACTCTCTATTCCCTCACTCTCATAACTCGATGGGACGGAAAATCCGACACGACCGGAGAGAGATCAGGCGCAGGACCGACGGCTTTACGTGCTCTCCGAGACACGGGGGTGACTCACCGCCAACTTCCTAACTCCGGGCTACTGTTGAAAATTTCTTGACAGAAAAACGCACTACTGTTCTTTCTTTCTTTCTTTCTTTCTTTCTTTCTTCATACTGGGCTGGTTTCTGTTAGCGAAATATTGAAATAGTAAAGATATACAACTTTTTTACACTACAGTTTTTGACCTCACCCGGGAATCGAATCCGGGACCTCGTCATCCGCAATCGAACTTACTAACCACTAGACCAACGAAAAAATTCAGCTTAAGGCAGAATTACAAAATAGATCTCTGCTCAAAAAAAAAATAAACCATGTTATTTACTGTTTCGGTAGGTAAAAAAAAACCGTGGAATATTTCCAATCATAAACTGTGATCATAAAAGAGCGGATCGTTTTTACGTTTCTAGCCGTGTAAATATGTAAATATGCTTTTTTTAATTTAACCGACAAATCACTTTGATAGTCGGCAATTATGGTAACTCTCACTCGTTTACACCCGATTCTGATTCTACAACATTTGCATTTTCGTCCAAACTAGGATTACCTACTGCTCGAAACACTAACTTTACTGCGCTATACGCAAAACTTAATAACTTATTTACTTACTTACTTTTTTTTCATATGCTATTATTAATTTAAAAATAAATAAATAAATAAATAGTCTTTTAATCAAGAATAAAAAACAGCCACATAAGAAAAAATACAAAGAAAAACAAAAAAAAAATGAACACAAACATAAAATACAATATAAAAATTAAAGATGGATCCCGACGGGCTTAAATTGTATATATAACGTTCTATCTATTGAATTATTTTCAAGCCGCCGGGAAATACTAGTATTTTATTTCTATTTCCATTTCTATTTCTATGCATTTCAATTAATAAAATTAATAATTATTACATTTTATATTTAACAATCTTTGGGTAATTAGGTATGATTGGTGCCGACATATTAATTACTTTTAGACCTATTAAAATAAAGGCAATAAATGAAAGTAGTAAGATGTTAAATGAGCATACTAGAACTAAGGTTTGAAATTAAAAGCGGAACAAAGTCGTGATGATGCGTGTATAATTGACTTAGGAGGTAGTAGGTACTTACCTACTCTCAATGTAGAGAGGTTTTACAGTTTTAGACAGCTGTAAAACTCTTAATTAATATCACCTATCTTGCAAATGTCAGCAGCTAAACATCTGGGGGCCTACAGTGCCACCACCTTATCTGTTCAGATAGATAGATAGATAAAAACTTTATTGCACAAAAGAAAGAAACAAAATTTAATACATCTTAATCTTATCTCTCTCTTCTACGCATGCAAAGGCGGCCTTATTGCTACAGAGTAATCTCTAGTCTCTGTTCAGGTGACGGAGTCGCTAGTGGAGAGCTTAGTATTAGTATCGCATAGTCAAGAAATTTACGAGGAAATCGATACTGCATTTTCATAACCCTGTACGGCACT
Organism: Hipparchia sbordonii; assembly: GCA_038048805.1. Classification (NCBI taxonomy): domain Eukaryota; kingdom Metazoa; phylum Arthropoda; class Insecta; order Lepidoptera; family Nymphalidae; genus Hipparchia; species Hipparchia sbordonii. The sequence goes on from CM076113.1 coordinate 7,229,567, forward strand.
CGCATTAAAAAGAACTGTGACAGCAGCAAATAACATGAACTCTTGGACAGCGGAATCGAGCGGAATGATATTGTAAAATAGCAGTCTTAGTTCTAATTTTGTCCACTTGAACAGATAAATTGGTGGTACCTACTGTACCAACGCTTTAAGTATTTAGTATTATTTTACGATTATGTTGACATTTCATACGACGTACATTTCAACTCAAAATTGAAATAGGTACCATGGTACCTACCTACTACCTAATACTTTAAGCCTTGGTGGTAATCCCCCGAGCTTTTGATGTAACTTTTTAAGTTAACGTTAAATGTGCGCTAATCTGTTACTTAGTATGGAAATAAACTATCGGGAAAACGTGTTGATTTGGCATCATCATACTATATATAGAAAGTTACGCATTTATAGGTATAGTTAGGTAGGCTGCATAGAGCCTTATGACATAACGTTTTACCTAATACATGATATACCAACCTACTCCTATTTTTATTAGGTAAATACCTATTAAAAATGCCAAATAAGATATTTTTTACAATTTCGCGTAGAATTTTATTCGCTATTTCCCTGCAATTCCTTAGTCAAACACGTTTTTGAAAACAGAGACAAGAAAAACGTGCACGACTGTTTGTTGGAACAAGGAACCGCTTGAAAAGTAGGTGAGTACGGCTTTTAGGACAATATTCGTATGCATTGGTTTTATTGTTCTTCTTTTCAGCGTCTATGCTTGTCAAAACTATTCCGCTACCTCATACGCATAAAATCTATATTTTATATATACGCACCTTCACCTATGCGTAACTAGGTTTTGCCCGCAACTTCGTCTGCGTAGAGTTTGTTTTCTAGGAGGAAAACAAAAGATTTAGGAAACAGTTCTAGGCCGAACCATGCAAGAAATTTTTCATCATATTGGGAGGGTAGAGGGGAAAATTAGTCAAGTTCAGCTTGGCTAATAATGCCTAATCTTTATTTGTACGTACCTATACTAAATTCAACAATATATGTATGTATATGAAATGAAATAATTAGTTAGTGCACAGGTAGTGCGTATAACAGTAAAACTTCAATGTAATACAGTGTTCACAATACAAAGGGAAACGGATGTTTGATTTCCCCCGATTAGAGCGTAGAAGGGAAAATGATATGCAAATAAAAATTCTTCATAAATGGTGAATACCTCAATAAGTATAAGAAAACATGGACTATGTTTCTTGCAAATGAATGCTTGTTTTGAATTTGCATCTCGTCATATTTATCAGAGAAATTATTTTAAATGTGGGAGGATTTTCCTCTAATTAATAGATAGCTGTAGGTACGTAGCTGTTTTATAGTCTGTCTCTAGTATAGAACATAGTGATTCTATTATAGAATCACTGCGTTCTAACTTCTATACTAGACTTTTTTGTGACAAATAAAAGACTTGGACTCTGGTTAACTTATCTAAGTTTTTCTAATTTGGGAGCACAAATTAGAAAAACTTAGTTACTTAGAGGACTTGGACTCTGGATAAACTTAGGGCGCGTTTCCAGAGAAATGTAGGTTCGTTGGGATATAGGTAGGTATTTATTATCTGGAAATATGTTAGAGTTCAGACGGACTATTTGTTTGGTGTCAACACCAAACAAAAGAGCGTGCAAAATGCTTTCTAGGTTCCATTATGATTTCTCTAAGCAATTACACAAAAATAACTATAAAAATGTAAACAGAATTATCAAGTAACGATCACGTCTCGAGTCTCGAGCGAGAAAGTTCGCATTCGATATTTTTTTTTAGAACAGGTGAATTAGCAGTCCCAATCAGTGTTAATCGTCGATGTATAATAGTTTTACTAAACAAACCGGAAATCATTTCACTTTCAAAAGAAAATTGACTCAACATGAAGGTACAGTCCGCGAGGCATACACTCGGCTTTTGCATTTGCACGAGTGAAAAGTCGAACAAAATGGCTGTAGGGTTGTGTAATAATGATTGCTAAGTGTAATCTATACTAATATTATTAGCGCGTTCAAACAAATAAACTCTTCAAGTTTATTTGTTTGAACGCGCTAATCTCAGAAACTACTGGTTCGAATTGAAAAATTCTTTTTGTGTTGGATAGTCCATTTATCGAGGAAAGCTTTAGGCTATATAACATCACGCTGCGACCAATAGGAGCGAAGCATCAGTGAAGAATGTTGCAAAAACGGGGAAAATTATCCATATTTGAGGGCTTCCGTTGCGTGCGCAGCGTAAACGGTTCAAGTTACCCAAAAAATAACTAAATATTTTCGGAGATGGAGGACATAACTTCTCGCGGATAGTAGCAAGTCACTCTAAACCTTTTCCACGCGGACGAAGTCGCGGGAATCAGCTAGTCATGTATAACAGCCCATCAGAGGTGGTTGCGATCGTCATAGGGTAGCAATCAATTTAAGACAATCCCATAGACAAGTACTTTTAGCGATCACTCATGATAGAGTCACTCTTCAAATGCAAGCGCAAGGTTTTGCATTGTGGAGTTTATAAAGTAGTCTTCCAACAGGCGTCAACAGCTACACTTTATTAGAGACTACACTCACTCAAACAAATATTAAGCTGAGCTTATGCCTCGCGGACTGCTCTCAATTTCTTTTTAATTGTAAGCATCGTCACGAGTTTAAGATCTGTGCTAGCATCGTAGTAAAGTTGTAGGTTAAAATGTTTTCTAATTACTAAGTACTTATATAGTCGCTAGGTTCCTGGTTCCTACTTATTTAGCGAGATTTACCAACTTTAGCAAAAGGTCAGAAAGGTTTCAAGAGGCATATCTATCTACACTAGCTTTTGCCCCCGCGACTTCGTCCGCGTGGAATTAGATTTTGGGGTGGAATTTTAAAAAACTGTGACACACGTACTTCTTTATTTTTAACTGAAAGCTCAAATACCAACTTTGATGGAAACAGTTTGAAAAATGACGGAGTTTCATATAAACTTTCATCCCCCTATTTAAACCCCTTAGGGGTGGAATTTCCAATAATCCTTTCTTAGTGTGCGCCTACGTCATAAAAGGAACCAACTGTAAAAATTTCAAGTTTCTAACTTCAGTAGTTTAGGCTGTGCGTTGATATCTCAGTCAGTCAGCCAGTCAGGACTTTGAATTTTATATATATACTAGCTTTAACCCGCGGCTTCGCTCACGTTAGGTTCGATTTTTTAACCCTCTATTTAACCCTCTTGGGGTTGAAATTTTCCAAATTCCTTTCTTAGCGGATGTCTACGTCCTAACAGCTACCTGTATGCCAAATTTCAGCTCGATCGGTCTAGTGGTTAGAGCTGTGCGTTGATAGATCAGTCAGTCAGTCACCTTTGCCTTTTATATACAATATTTAGATAGATTAAGGGGTTCGTTAGACGGTAGGTTCTGTATCATCAGTTAATTCCATCAACCATGGCAGGTAGATGATAATCCAAAAGTCACAACAGTTAGGTATATCAGTGTAAATCTTTCAGACAAAGCTATCATTTTACGGAGACCTTATGACATTTTATGGAGTTTTTTCCTACTTGTTATGAAATAGCGGAAATATTAAGCTTCTTAATTGCACTACTAAAGTGATCTTATCAGTGTTCACTGTTCACATCAATGAAAGATATCAGGAGAACTTTAACCTGCTATTGTTAGACTCAATTAAGGTAAGTAATTACTTTCTTCGCCTCTCAATCAATTTTTGCTTACATACAAAAGCTAACAGGCAACAGCGGCCAAAGCAACGGCGTGTAGGTGCACGCCGGACATGCACTTTTGAAAAAGAAAATGAAACTTAAAAAAAATTATAGGTACACCCTCTTGAATGAGTCATCGTTTTTTTAAATTATTAATTGGCCATTCAGCGGGGTAACGCAGCCAGCGTTCTGGGCACTTTTCCTCGTTCCAGTGCAGCTGCCCCATTTCAAAACCTAGTAAGTATGATTAACAAAATTTTACAGGGCCAAAAAAACATGTTTTGTAGGTGGCTTAGCGAAGTAATAAATATATCTAATAAAAGCTTTCAAAGTAGTTTATTTACGAAACATTAATTAACCAACAGATACTGAAGATTTCAGAGTTCGGAAGGGCTACCACAAATATGTTTTTTAGTCTTCTTTAAAATTTTGTCAACCACACTTACTAGGTTTTGAAATGGGGCAGCCGAGTGGTTTAGATGATATTTTTTATATTTAGCTTTTATTTTTGATATTTACGTTTTAGTTTTAATTTAAGTATTATTATTACATATTTTAATTGTATATTGGTCTTGTAAGTAGGTACATTACCTATTTATTGATACGAAGCTCACATGATAAGTTACAGAGAATAACATAAATTGAGTTCATCACAAAATACTTGAGATTTAACAACAATGTTATAGATACCTAATTACCTACCTAATCATGCTTTAGGTAGGTACACTTTTGTGACACTGGCATAGAATATCTTCCATTCTACATGCCTATATGCGGGTGCAACTATTTTCTTGAACCAATTAATACCTATACCTTTACGACGTACGTATTACGTTTAACGAATCAATTAAAATTTGACGATGTGTTAAGTAATGTGGAAACTTTTTTTTTGCAACGTTGATGAGTCGTAATGAAGCAGTAAATCATTACTTTCACTGGTTTATATTTCATAACACACTATCCGGCCTATTTGATACCGTCGGATGTTGTGATTTACCGAGGCCATGTGGACATTACAATGTACAACAATGTAAGTGTATTTAGAAAGGTTTTTGGGGAGTATAGACTGCAGAGGGCAGTTTTTAACAGATTATTGCAAACCTAAAAGGAATTGGGTTATGAGCAACTGCTGGGTTGATAGGTTAATAAAGAGCAACTGCTGAGTTTCTTGCCGGCTCTTCTCAGAATAGCATTCCGAACCAGTGGTAGATTTTCTACTTGTCATAAGAGCCACAAGTTGGCCTACATGAAATAATTTAGAATTTAGAATTTTATGATTTTAGCAGTCTACTAACTGATTCCCGCGACTTCGTGAGCGTGAAAAAAGTTTAGAGTGACTTGCTTTTATCCGCGAGAAGTTATGTCCTCTATCTCCGATAATATTAAGTAGATCTTCACCAAAACTGGACAAAATATTCCTAATAGTACACAATTTATAATAAAAAAATAATTATCAAATTCGGTTTAGATTTGACGAAGTTATGCAGCAAAATCAACAAAAACTTTCATCCCTTATCCCGGATAAACCTCATTGTTTATCAGCATAAAAAGTATCCTAATAAATCCGTTCAGAAGTTTTCACGTGATGCGCGCAATTTCCTAACACCCGTAACCTCATTAAGACACCATAGCGTTGGCTTTGGTGTCAATTGATAGCCAATGGTTACGCTGCTGGCGTCGTCGCCATAGCACCTTAATGAGTTATGGCTCTACTAGACGATGCCCGCGACTTTTCCGCGTGTATCAAGGTTTTTCAATTCCCATGGGAACTCTGTAATTTTCCGGGATAAAATGTAGCCTATGTTTTAATCCTGGGTATGAGCTATCTGCATTTCAAATTTCAGCCAAATCGGTTCATTCGTTGTGGCGTGAAGGAGTAACAAACATACACACACACACACACATACACATACAAACTTTCGGCTTTATAATATTAGTGTGATCACAAATCGTAATATACGCGTGTGACGATGACGTCAGAATAGCTACCTAGCCTGGCGTACGTCACTCGGCGAGGAATCCCTTATCCCTATGTGTGGAACCACCAGCCAGTGATACCCTGGGCTCGTGACTTCGTTAAACGCATACGCGCGCATTCACTGTGACATCCTGCGGCGCTGAGTTGCAACTTGCAAGCTTATTTTCTACCTCTAATCAGGAAACAGACAATATCTATAGACATTCAATCGATAGCCGCAGAATGACTCTTAAAAATCTAAACAGCGCTCCAATCTGAAGCAGATATTATAGGTAATGTATTAAATGTGATTTGAAATAAATCATAAATAGAAGTGAGCTTGCAAAATGTTCCAATCAGCTATTGAACTAGAACCCGGCTTCTAATCTTGCTTCCTTGATCATAATTATTATCTTGACAAGAGGGCCCTAGGACTTAGATGATTTAAACAGTAGGTATTTATGTAATAAAATCAATTATTTCAAAGCCTTGCTGCCGTATTTCAGGACAAAATTATCATGATCATCGTCGATTATATGCCGGAACGCTAAATCGCTTGACAGCACGTTTTAGACGGAAGGGCCTGGTAACTAGCCACGGCCAAAGCCTCCCACCAGACCAGAAATTATAAATTCCCAAATTGCCCCGACGGGAATCGAACCCGAGACCTCCCAGTTATAAGACCACAGCGCTCACCACTGCGCCTTGAAGGTAGGTACTTTTGTGTCTACGAAAGTGAAGATAAATTAAACTGCGGTTGGAAGTGATACAGGGAATCAAAACAAACAATCCTATAACTAATGTGAATCTTTACGCGACGGAATTCCGTAGAAAGTATCGCATCAATTTATCTCAGACCGCGTTGTCTCCATCTGTCATTAGCCGATGCTCTGATAGTCATCCGGGGCAGTGGGTTCGATTATGGTCATTTACCCAATATCGCGGTGCACATAATTTACCTTCACGCTGTACCTACAAATTCTTTTGTGATAGATCGATAGAAAGGCAAGGGCTTTGTGTTCTAGTGGTTATTATATCTAGGTAGGTGCTCTATGGATACCTACTTATATCTTGTCATTGAATAATAATTATTGTGAAAACTGTAACTGTGTGATTTTGTATTGAAACTAGCATAAGCTGTCGAATAATTGTGAACGAAAGCTAGAATCACATTACATCACATGGCGTCATACTAATATCACACTAATATTAAAATGTGAGAGTTTGTATGTGTACGTGTGTGTGTATTGTGTATGTTTGTTACTCTTTCACGCCACAACGAATGAATCGATTTGGCTGTTTGGAATGGAGATAGCTCATACCCAGGATTAACACATGGGCTACATTTTATCCCGGAAAATTAAAGAGTTCGCTCGTGGACGAAGTCGCGTAGGTACATTATCGGCGGAAGTTTACAATAATATAGATACTAATATCCTTACTAATATTATTATAAATATTCTATATAGGTATTATATACTAATGTTATTTTTTTTTAATGCGAAAGTGTATATAATATAGAGTTGGTTTTGGTTACAAATCAAAGCAAATTACGCTAAAAATGCTCCTAGATGCCGTTATATATTATCACAATTTTATTTAAATTGTGATAATATATAACGGCATCTATTATTTATTACAGTAAAAGCTCCTTATTCGCGCTTCCTTTATTCGCGTTTTCACTATTCGCGGATTAAAAAAATGCGACCCAATTCCTATATTCGCGGCTAGATTTCTCTATTCGCGGATCTAATCGGTACATCGGTACATACATAAAAAGGATTCCAATAGGTATCATGCCCAATATCCTTTGTAAACGCGTCATCAAATGGACTAATATTTGAAAAATCTCAGTGAAGGTTTAAGAATGGCATATGAGCATTGTGATTTTTTTATGAAAACTGATCTGTCTATAGAACAAAGCCTTATTTTTAAGAGGCAAATTGCTAATGCCACTGCTGAATATCAGTCTGAATTGAAGGAGCTTTCAATAAAAAGCGTCAAGCAAGAAAAAATTACAAAATTCTTAGGCATTGCCTAAACCTGAAAATAATAATTAGGTAATCAAATATGGTCAAAAACTTAAATTAAATTGTTTTTTTTAATATTTGTTTTTTATTTTGTCACCTAGGAACATATCCCCTATAATCCCATACAAATTACCATTCCATATTCACGGTTTCTGTATTCGCGGCATATTTACGGAACGTATCCCCCGCGAATAAAGAGCTTTTACTGTATATTATTTGTTCGAAAGTTTTGTTATTTCGAGAGGCGAAACTTTTTTTTTATTCGATGACAAGATAGTCCTTGACTGGGACCTCAATGGTAAGTGACGATGCAGTTTAAGATCGTAGCAGGCTAACTTGGAAGGGGTATGGCAGTGTACATTTAACCCATACTTACCCCGAATCGGTTTCTACACGTCATCGTGCCGGAATGCTAAATCGCTTGGTGGCACGTCTTTGAAGGTAGGGTGGTAACTAGCCACGGCCAAAGCCTCCGTCTGATCAGACCAGAGACAATTTAGAAATTATAAATTCCCAAATTGCCCCGCCGGGAATCGAATCCGAGACTTCCCAGTTAAAAGACCACCGCCACTCACCCCTACGCCAGGGAGGTCGTCAAAACTCTCACTATTTGTTTACACAAGGTTTACACTAGGCGATAAAATTATTGCCTGGCAAGAAACTATCGCATGTCGCTCGCATTCGAGGAACTACTTGTGTAACTGAGCCTTTATGCGAGCTTTGTTCTTATGTATGACTTTAGTAATCACTAATCAATAATCAACTGCTTTAACTAATTTCTGTCGTCACCCAAATGCAAAAAAAACCCACGTCCGAAGGAAAGTGGGTAAAAATATTTCTTTGTAAATACATATTAATTTGTCCTCTTAATATGCATATGAAGCCATTTATATTCCATCTAATGCATAACTAAGCATCATCCAAAGTTACCTATCTTATGATATATAGCCGTTAGACATAAAGCATGATTGCCTGCCAATAACTGTGTTAACGTCGTGACTCAACTATGATATTAATTAAAAAAAAATTAAGGCAGCTCTATGAAGTCTATGGTTAATTAAGCGCAACTATTCATAGAGCGTAATGTCATTCAGCGGGTAACGAACTGAACACAAAATGAAACTTCTTTCCGCCGCGATCTTTGAATTAGATATAGTCTTTGGGTATAATTCTTGCAATACACAAGGGCGCGTGAGCTTTACTTGTGGTAACGTCGTGTATCTACATGCACATTGCGTAAGTGTGTTTTCCTGCCAGGAGACTGTGACCGGTCAGGCGCGAGCAATCTTTCGCTCCCACTTACACATAGAGGCTCATGTTTGTGTGTGTGTCGTAACACACACACAAACATGAGCCACGTGCCCTCGTGAGTCGTGAATTGCAAGAACTATATCAATATCTGTTTTACTAGGACATGGACTAGGTCTTTATCAATTGCCATTCTAAAAATCACGTCGATCCTTTGCTTCGATGTTGCTTGATTAAAGAAAAACCAATAAATAAACTCTTTCACATTTACAATATTACCTAATAAGGGTTCTTCAGAAAATTTATACGATGTTTATTTATAAATAAAAACCGTACCTATCTATATTCATAAATATTAGCATAGGCACATTACAATAGGTCAGTCACAAGTCAATGATTTAAGTGCATGATTTATTACAGCAATATAAAAACAACGAACTTTTCAATAAATCAATAAAAAGTTTATTGATATTCAGTGGACGACGCAGACATTAGGCAAAACTTATCGCCCATCAAAAGAGATACTTACTTATTATTACTTTTAATTATTTTTTACCAAAGTCAGCTTTTAATACCTAGGACATACTCGTACTTGTAACTATTAAATAAGCATCGACGTAAGTAAGTGATCTTTCTGAAAACCATAGTTCCCACGACTTTTTAATTTTATCATTAAAAGCCAAAAAAATGCAAAATTAAAAATATTTTTACTTATTTTTATATGAAAAAAAAAATAACATTGATTTTTTGTAGTAGTAGTTTTGTACCTACTCGTAGTTGTAGTTTTTGCTGTTGTAGTGTAGAAAAGTCCCCATATTAACGGTCTATGAATTAAACCATCAGAAGCCTTCATATTTGAAGTCTATTAATAACAGGATAGTCAGGTAATTTCAATGTAAAGAAATACATTTTATTTGTAAAATATTATCCAGTGTAAGTAATGCATATTAGACACGGTAGAATAGATCGAATCAAAGGGTTACACACGAGTAAATACCTAGTAAAAAGGGGGTTCATTGCCACCATCCATAAGTTTTTGCGTAACTTGCAGCAGTAGCGTGCAGAAACAGGTAAAAAGGTGTTTAACATAATTAGGAAGGTACTAAGTATTTAAATTTTAAATCCGTTGATGTTATACATCCTTCCCTTAGCTACATTTTACCCTAAAGCTAGGTCTCTACGTGAGTAGATATCTAGATTAGATTAGTAGATTAAGTACTACTTAATTACCTACTTGGGCAGTAGTTAAGCAGTACTTAATCTAATCTATAAAAGGAAAAAGTGACTGACTGACTGATGTATCAACACAGCTCAAAGCACTAGACCACTAGATAGATTAGAATTCAACCTCTAAGGTGGTGAAATAGGGATTTGAAAAATCGAACTTAACGTGAGCGAAACCTATATTTAGGAAATATTTGTCGTGAACAGTAGAGGTAACTTTCTGCAATAAAAGATGAAGGCATCTGAAGCAGAATTTTTTGTCAGACTTTTTATAAAGTTCTTAGATACGTGGCACCGGTGAGCGTCTTACAACGTTCGTTCCGATAAAGTTCTGTTTTGTGACAGGAAAGTACTTAATTATATTCGGCCATTGGTATCATCGTAGTCTGATGTCTACGCTAATTCCAAATTAGCTGACAATCTTTCCTGATTATTTTTACGAGAAACCAGTCAGATTTAAATATTAGGTATGTAAAGCAACGCCGAATGAGGTAGGTAGGTGGTATCATCACGAATTTTCAACTTTCTAACTCGCATTCGTGATCTGCCAATGTCAAGCAGAAAGATTTCGTTTTTCATTTGAATTTACACGACACGAAAAGCGGAAATTAGAACGTACAGTACAATATAAGTTCCTAACCATATACATAGTATTGCTTACTACTGTAAAGTCCTAATTCTTACGTTTCGTTGGTACTTTATGGTTTTCATTTTATCGTTATCGTCAGAATTCCAGGTACAGTAGGTAATCAATTATAATCTCTAGCTTCATAGGTCCACGGGTAATTTTATTTACCCCTTGGTCCCATTGATGGGTCGACCCATTGGGATGGTTTTCATTTTATCGTTATCGTCAGAAATCTAGGTACAGTAGGTAATGGAATTGTAATCTCTACCGTCATGGGTCCACGGGTAATTTTATTTACTCCTTGGTCCCATTGGTAGATCGACCCACTTGCACTGGGATGGTTTTAATTGTATCGTTATCGTCAGGATTCTAGGTACAGTTGGTAATCGAATTGTAATCTCTAGCGTCATGGGTCCACGGATAATTTATTTCCCCGTTGGCCCCATTGACGGGTCCACCCACCGGGACCACGGGTAAACGTTTGTTTTCCCTTACGTAACGACGTAAGATTGCAATCTCACCTGGTGGCAAGTGACAGTGCAGTATAAGATGGAATTGGGCTCGAAAATAATTGATTCACAAGCTTTACCTTGCGTATTTGCCTGAAATGTGCGCGAGGGGCTATACCGCTGATACCTACCTTCCTATCCAAATCTAGGACCTCTCCTGTGCCTATTAAATGCCTACTTACCTAATATTAAGTAGGTATTGCTTAATACTGCAAAGCATAACACGCAGCATATTGTAATGAGTATTATAAAACTCCTTGCATGTATATAGACCAAGAAAATTACCGACCGCTACTTTTAAAGGGATAAAAGTGATAGAATCCTTTTATACCGGAAAATTTAAGAGATGCTGCGGATTAAAAATGTACCTACTATGCGGATTACCTGCCTTTAACGCAGGCAGTTATATAATTATTATAAAAAGAGTTAAATAGGTAGATATACTTACCAATAATAAAATTGTGATAATAATTTTATTGAAAACAGTTCATCCCATATCATAGATAGAGTTTCATAAAACACCACTTACTTCCACAATAAAATGTTTTGAAAATCAAAATTCGTCCAACGTTTGATCAAATATTGCAAATTCGCGTACGTATTCGCAAACGTGCGCAAAGTACGATCGGCGCGCGACTTGTGAAATACCGCCTGGCTTGGACGCATTAGGTCCATCAAGTGTAAAAGATTTGCGTGTGGTTAGTTACATATCGCTATCATGGTATTTTACGAAAGCTATTTTTTATAGGAATCATTGTTTCGGCCGCCATATCGAACGGTGTCATTACAGCTAGGTAGAAGCAGTGACAGCCTAGTGGTTAGGACTGCGGTTTCCTTCCGGAGGGTCGCAGGTTCAATTCTGGGCACGCACCTCTGACTTTTCGAAGATTATGTGCGTTTAAGTAATTAAATATCACATGCTTCGACGGTGAAGGAAAATATCGTGAGGAATCTTGCCTAGTGTTTTTCGCCAAAATAACGTTACGTATTCCGTACGTTCTACGATAAGACTTATTTTACGTTGCTGTAATCGACGGTATTATGATTAAACGATGAAAAGTTGTACACCAGGGGGGCGATTCAGACCTGTTCGATAACATACCGTGTCGATACGGTTAGATATCGATCTCGTATAAAATTTTTTTGTCATGTGATTCAGAGCGTTTGGTTTGAGGATACGATTCGGTATCGACTACGTTATCGACATCGACAAGATACATTCGATTACAAGAACATTTACGAATTGAAAATACATGTTATCGTACGGTAACAAACCGAATCGATCGATATTTATCGATCGATAAATATATACCCTTCCGATAACTTATTTAAGTTATCGGAAGGGTCTGAACTCTATTTTAGAATATGTAGTGGCTACGACGTTGTGAATATGAAAACCGAGTCAATAAGGTATTTTTCTAAAATTAAAATTATGAAATTTTGATAGCTAGGAGGGAACAGGAATGAAACACAACAATATAATATTATCGTATAAAATGGAATTTATTTTACTTAAATATAATCTTAACAAACTAATCTGTATGAAATGTATCTTCCCGCTGTTTCTGAAGACCTAATGATCTTCACCACCTAAAAGAAAGAAAAACAAAGACATTAGATATATTATTTTATATTGCACAAATATTTTTGATTTAATATTAAAACAATTAATTTTACCTGTCCTCTCTTCAATCCAAAATACCTAGCAACAGGATCACCGGCCTGAATTCTCATTAGCATGTTCTCTTTCAATTTACTGTGTCGAAAAGTTAAGGAAAATTTTCACTATTCTGAAATAATCGTAAGAAAAGAACAACCTAAAATTGATTGATTTAAAACACGTTTTACATTTTAATGTAAAACATAATCAAAAATTAGGTAGTAGTTTTAAATGAAACTGCATGAGAAAAAGTGGGAGCAAAGCAGGACCATTTCGCCATCTCCCTCGCACTCCCACATATTAATGACGATGACGTTCCTGTGTCAGAAAAGGCATTTTCTGACATTATATTATCCATGTCATCAGATTTAAAATCTTCTAACTTAAGGATTTATTTTTAAACGGATTTAGAAATTTCTAAGATAAGAACAAAAAAAATCATCTTCCCTATTATTGCATTTTGTGATTTCACAAACTAATCCTTGCTAATATTATAAATGTGAAAGTATGTTTGTTTGTTGTTCGTTTGTCTTTCAATCATGTCTTCCTCTCAAGGCGCGCCAATAGATGTTTCACACCAAAAATTATCAGTAATTTGGTTATTTAAATTATCAGTAAAATAAAAATCACTATGTGAGAAGCGAGCATTGATGAACCAACAAACACAACTACTAAATTCTAAACTCTTCTGTTGTAGAATGAAAAGGATACTATCTAGCCAAGAGTTCCTGTTTTTCATCAGGTGTCAACACAATATGCTCGGGTACCAACTCGTGTTCTGTTATGTTGATTAGAAGCTCAGACTCCAGGAATTGTTCTAGAATGTACTTCGGCGCCATGTCAACCAGAGATTGCTTTGCAGATGGTGTCATACCTATAAAGAGCATTTTTTTAATAAGCATTAAACAATATGTATTTTACGCTTAGTTTAGAGATACAAACTTAGACTAGAGAAACATCCCAATATATTAGCACAGAGATTGCTTGACAAACAAGGAAACACAAAACGCCTCACAAGATGGCATATACTGGAGCTGGATGGGAGGTGAACTGTCCAACATAGTAACATAACACTCAAGGGGAGGATATTTATTGAAATACCCCCTTAAATCACCCATAGCCTGACATATCCCCTATCTGATAATAATGGCTTTAGAAGCCGATGACATATGGACATAAAAGAAGAAAAAACGCTTAGGGAAAAGGGGAATATCAGTCATGTTTAACAACTATTATTAAAAAAAAAACTACAGCCAGTTGAGATCCTAGGTACATAGTGTGCGAATCTAGAAAGATTGTATATTTTTGTTATAAATGTGTGCAGTTCCTATTATTAAAACGCAAGTTGTATTTACCTGCTTGTACAACAACAATAGCTCTATGAATGTTCTCTTCTTGCATTCTCGTACAGTATGTTTTGATGGTCTTGATTCCGATTTTGGCTTCGTCCGGGAAGAACACAAACATCTGGTCTGTGGGGTCATCATTGTGGGCCACTAGCACTATCAAATCACTCCTTGCTGGGCGCTTTTCACTGGAAAATTAAATTATTGATATCAAATTAATACATTAAATATTTTAGTATAACTTGGCACTTGGATTTGTTGGCAGTGGATATCACTTGATCATGACTTAGATTTTTTAAATATATATAAGGCTGACTGACTGATCAATCAACGCAAATCTCTAACCACTGGAAGGATCGGGCTGAAATTTGGCATACAGATAGCTATTATGACATAGGCATCTGCTAAGAAAGAATTTTTGAAATTTAAACCCTTAAGGTAGTAAAATATGAGTTTGAAAAATCGAACTTAATGTGAGCGAAGCTGCAGGCAAAAATTAGTAATAAATAAGTATGCAGGCTAACATAGCACCTGAAAGCCTGAAAAGAGTATGACACTTTTATTCAACTCAAATTACCTCTAACACTTAATGAACTAGATAATGTAGTCTTAGATCGGTGGCAGTCTAATAACCCAGGCTTTGCCCCTTGATGAGTCTTCTAATTGGAAAGTCCACTGGACCAGGGCATGCACCAGCCAAGAGTTTAATATAATCACTATGCATCACTATGCAGTTGGTAATCCATAGACAAAAATAAAAACTATAAAACCATCATTAAATCCTCTTAGGAAATTAAAAAATCTTTGTCAGATTTTTTTCAAATGTCACAATGAATTCTTATTGTCAGTAAACTGCCTATATTTCAAAATATTTGTACATTTTGTAAATAATTTATCTCCCTTTTAAAATAAAATGCAAGTATTAGATGAGAAAATAAAGAAAAGCATTATTGAAGCAACAATTTCAGAAACAACAAAACTTTATGTGGGTAAGATTTTTCTGAATAGTTCTAAGTTTAGCATAAACTAAGTTCTAAGTTAAATTATATGTATATAACTTAGCTCTGTTAAGCAGCACCATAAAAGCTAGTAGTAGATAGAGGAGATCAGTTAGTATCAAAGTACGTAACTAATTTAATAAATATTCAAATTTTTAAACTCTTAAATATAAAGCTTGGTGAGTCTATTCTGTAAAAGCTTCTTTATTCATTGCTAGTTTCAATTTTCTTTTTTGCTTCTTCAATTGCTAGTTTAAAATTCATTGCAGAAATGGCTAAAGCCAATAGAGATTATCCGCCAACCAGAGGTGATTGTAAATGTTTTTAGAGAATATACCATTGGTTATAATATAACTGCACTATATAAAGTACTTCTCACACCTAAGGGACAGATCATTAAAGAAACAACTCCATCTATTGAAATGGTTACAAAATGGGCAGTTTTTATAGTCTACAATCAAAAACTGTTTGTATACACAATCATTTCTTTTACATCGTTAAAAACATTCACCTTGTAGGATCTATCTTATGGTCTATAACTCACATAATGTTTCTGAACAATTATTTCCCATTGTCTCAAACAGGTCCCTATATCAATTTTAAATTATTCTTTTCCTTTTTTTATTACTGAAGTAAACCTTTAAAGTAAAGATCAATAAATCTGTACCTAATATTCTGTAACTAGGAAATTAAAATATGCTTTTTGAATACTTCAATATTCCTACGAATATCCTAATAATCCTAATATCGAATATTGCGAAAATATTGTATAATAAAAATCTGTACAAAACAATATTACTTATTTGTCAAATTATCATTTAAAATGTTAATGGTTACCTTACCTCGGTTTATCTCCAAATTGTTCTTTGAACTGATCCAAAGTTTGATCCAATTCATCTTGAGTTACTAGATATCCTCTATCGTGACATAACTGTAAAACCATAAAAAATGAGTAAATGTTTTCATGATTAAACCATGATAAAACCATCAAAATTAACCTTTTTTTCAAACAATAACATAACCTCAAAACACCGACCTGCATAACAGTTTTACGAATTCGCCAAAGTTTATAAGTTTCCGCATCATCATCCATTATCTACACGTATCACACACACCTATTATTACTTAATTTTATAAAACTGTATCTAATCGTTGTTGTATTTTATTTATAATCTCAAATTCCCTTTTTTTCAAAAATCAAAAATATTCAATTCAATTACATATTCAATAAAGCAAAAAACAAAGAGAATGTAATCACTCCGTTTTAAGAGGCGGAACTTCAAAGAAAAAAATTTCGAGACTTTGTTTTTATTTTAGCCAACTTCATAAAAGAAAAACAATACTACCAACCCATGTAATGAAGAAAGAATTGTCAAAGCTAAGGATGTAATGTATCGATAGATTTGTCTTATCGATAATTAGATTTTATCGATATCGACAAAAACAGGGATGTGCTACCAAATCTATTGTTCTAAGATCAAGTTCAAAAGTTGCGTAAATAAAACAAGGATCAATATGAGTCTAGTATTTATTCATTTTTATTCACAATATTACAACTAGTTGAAACAAAAATTAGTTACTTTAAATTGAATTCTTTCTTTCTTTCTAGAAGTTTTTTTAATGCAATAGCATCTTTTTATCTGCTAAGCAAAGCAAAGTATCACTGCAGTCTTCTTTTTATCCCATTCGATAGAATAGCAGATAAAAATAATCGTAGGTAGCACAGGTAGGTAGGCACTTTACCAGTTTGATACCATTGGAAAAAGCAAGAACTTCTCAGAACTTTTAACATTCATGCTGCAAACTTCACATTTTCTATAATCTTCCAAGATGGTTCACAAATTGAATTGAGGAATTAACGAATAAACAATTCCCGCTAGAATAATTATTTATAGAATTAATATTTATTTAAAACGTTTGACAAATATTTTTCTCTTATTTATTATACTGACAACTGACTGAAAAATGACAACAATTTTTTTCTTTCTTTGGATTAATGACTTTTCATAATGCGAAGCCAGTCGAACCAAGAATTAACTCATTTTAGAAAACTCCTTTTTGACATAAATTATGTTGGCAATATGACGTCACCCGTTAGTTTCGGCATGTTGCTGAACCCAAAGAAATTAAATGTTCTTGTAAGAGAGTTTCTAGAGGCTGGCAAAAAATAAAATCACAGAGTAAAAAACATAACATGAACAAGTTGACTGAGCGAATGTCAAGCACAGATTAGGTATGATGTGAATGTCACTCAAATAACTAAACCGCAAGGTAGGTACCTACCTATCTGCCAAGATCTTTTTAATTTTTGTGCTTGTTTTTGTTGTTTTTTGCCTAATATAATTGCGAGTTGTACCTTGCCATATTTTGCAAGTGTCCTTGCCATATTTTGTTGTAGTTGACTCAACTAAACTAAATAAAGCGCGTGATACACATGCTAGCATGTGTATCACGCGCTTTATTATAGGCACAGACTCTAGAATAGATATACCTATTATACCTATATATATGTTTATATTTCTATAGTCTATGGTTAAATTTTCCTCTTTGTGACTTTTCTAAAAATTGAGAAAGTTTTTCTAAAATACTACCCATTTTTAATTAGTTTTAAGTTAAAAATATAGATTAACATTTAACAATAACAATGGCTGGAATCAAAGGTAAAAGTATTGTGCCTTCTCATGTCTTGCTAATAAAATCCAAGGCTCACTTTTGTCCATTTGTATGAGTCATTATTTATATTTACAAACAGTATTTTTTTATCAACCAATTTATAAATCATTAACATAAATATTACTATTATTAACTTATTAACGTTATCTTCCTTTTTTACATGTCTCCGTGGATGGACAATTTGCAGGGTAAGTAGTATTCAAATTGTAATTTTTGTTAAAAAAGTAACACAGGAAAATCTATACTTGTACTTACAAATTTTTACAAAAATATTTTGCTGGCTTATCACCCCTGTAACTTATTTATTTATTTAAAAATTACGAATTGTGAATTTTACATATTGTATTGTGATTGTGATGACTATGTGAAAAATGATGTCTGTACATGTATTTATTAGGTCAAATGTAAAATGAAGTTACATATTTTTATAGCTTTTTACCTACTACGTACTTTAATGATAGAATTTGAAGATTTCATTCATGACAAGGCATGTTACTGTATTAAACCTTTAATCAAAAGATCAATAAATCTGCACTTATTCTGTATTATTCTGTAACTTGGAAATTAAAAAAATATGCTTTTTGAATACTTCAATATACATAATATATAATCTGTTAAAACTGTTAATACTTCAATGTATTGGTTAAATAAAATCAGCTATATGTATGTCAAATTTCAGCCCAATATGTCCAATTGTTTGAGCGGTATGTTGATAGATCAGTCAGTTACCTTTTCCTTTTATATATTTAGATTAACCTTCAAGCGGTCGCGCGGCGTCGAATCGACCGCACTTGTTACATTTTTGTTTATAATTTCAAACATATTCGTGTCAAATATTTCTCGTCTCAAGTACCCTCTTCTAAGTTCATTACAAACAAAACCAACTACATACCTTCATTCCCCGCTCGTCCCATATTTAACAAATAGCTTTTGTTTTAATCGTGGCGTAGGCGTCGAAAAGACTACACGCGCCCGTCGTCGAAAAGGTTACGCGCGACTCTATTAGCGAAAATATTTTATCTTATGTAATAAACTAAATTTGTGTTTTATTGATAGTTTTTGTAAAAAATGACTCGTAGATTCGTCAGTGAATCCGAGATAATTGCACAACTAATTGAAGAAGACACAGAGAGTGAAAAAGAGACTGATGAGGAAGAAAACTAAACGTTAATATATACCAGATTTTTGATCTCTAATTATAGGGATTTATCTTGCAAATTGTTTTATAATCCAAAAATTATTTGCAGAATGTTCATGGGCAACGGTAATCACTTAACATCAGGTGACCCGCCTGCTCTTTTGCTCGCTAAAAATATAAAAAAATTTTTTTTTTAGTTTTTATTATATTGTTTGTTTTCTAATGATAATACATACTATGTTAATTTGTTTTGTAAGTGTTCAAAGATATTTATTTGATTTTATTTTAATAAATGAGTAAGATTTATGTCCTAAAATTGAGACCCAACTCAAAGAAATATATATTTCTTTTAAATATCATTTTAAAGGCAATTACTTGGATTGAAATATTTTTCTGCATCTAAATACTTTCCTGACTAAAAGATAAATGTTTTGATTATAAAACATAAATGATAATTTAATGATTTGTCATTTTAAATCCCTACAATCTCCAATAGGTCTTTTAGGTTACGCGCGACCGCTGCCGTTATAAATGGCCACGCGCCTGCTTGAAGGTTAATGATTAATAACTAGCAAACCCGGCGAACTCTGTTTCGCCACCAGATGGCTTCATTTTATGAAAAAAGATGTACCTAGCTGTAGTTTCGTGAAAAAAGATGAAGCTGTCAAACAATGTATCACGCACCGGCGCCATCCTCTTAAAATATTGGTTTGTAGGACATGCTATGTATCAGAGATGGTGCTGTATGTGAAAAATGATTTTCCCGCTTTTCTGTTGAAATTTTTCCTGAATTTTCTTTTCAGAAATTATTATTTGAGAAGATCTGAGGATTATTCTCCGTGTGTACTCCTCAAGTTTTCTTAAAAACGTTTCTGTTTCTATTTTTTCTTGTGTAATTTTTACAGCTTGGTGTCCCTGGCATTTGCAGGCTCTATTGGGATGACATTTGTTATATTGGCGTGCGCCTTGCCACAGTACAAGTAAGTATTGCAGAAAATAATAGAATAGCTTTTAATCCATTTTGAATAACATAATTCAAATAGAGTTACATCAAAGTTTAAGGCAGGTACTACTTTTTTTATTTATTTAATTATTGCTTTTCAAATTAAACATTATTCACATTACATGTGAAAAAAATTTAGAACAATGCATCATTGGAAAACCCCATTAGGGCACAGCAACATAACATGCAATAGGTAGGTACCTAAATGAAATAATAACATATTATATTTAACATGTTAGAACTTAGAACATAAAAAATAGTAGTAGTACATAAATTGATAATTATTTATACATAAAGTTTTGTTATATAGATTTTTTCTGCTTTGGCGAATTGTGGCAAAATAATATTACTTTTTCTTATGTAATTACTTTATGATCTACTTTTTTTACCAGTTTAGCTACTACACCCTTCACGGGTACAACTGACACTTTCGTGAATATTACAGACCTAAAACAAAAGCCAAAATTAGTAAGTAGGAATTACTGTGCCATCTTCAATGCCATCTTGGAGTTGATTCCGGAGTATGTGTCTTCTATCATCTCACATTGTGGAGCTAGGTGTCGGATGACCTTTCCCACTATTGCTTATTTGAAGGCTCAATAGCAAAGGTGCAGACTCAAAAACTGAAAGGTCCCAGGTTCGAATCCCACCTGTTGCAAGGTTCCACTATAGTTGTACCCACTCATAGCTCTCGTAGCTTTCCGCTTATTTGGAGGGGATAGGAGGATATTAGTCAACTTCAGCTTGGCTAATATTCTTTTTAAGAAAAAAATAAATAAAATACCATTAATTCAGCCAATCACCACAAATGAAACTGTACCAATGATTGATGCAGCATTTACTCAAGTAGGGCTTTATACAACTCTTTTTATCCATGTTTCAGGTTATGGTGGCCGTTCTTTGTAGTGCTCTTCTACATCCTGTGCCCCATACCGACCATGATCGCTCGGCGTCACACCGACAGTGCGGGAGGCACTAACTCACCCTGCATGGAAGCTGCCATCTTTATAACCATGGGTATACTTGTGAGCTCGTTCGCTCTGCCCATTGTTCTAGCGCGAGCTTCTGTGGTATGTATAACGTGTTTTAGGATTTTGTACTGATATGTATGGTAAAAAAGGAATCGTTAAACAGAACAAGAGAGTTTATTGTTGGTTCTTCTCGTTTGGAATAGCATTCCGAACCAGTAGTAGATTCACTTGACAATTCCAAAGCACTTTGTAAAAGTTTACTTGTATAAAAAAAGATTCTATTCAATTCTATGTTCCAAAGATTTTTAGTATTCTTTGTAATTCATAGCTATTTTCAGCTTTCTTATGAACAAAAAATAATATTGAATTAGAACAGATAAATATACATCACCATTTATCTTTTCTTCCAGTGACAACCTTACTAAAATAAGTACTAATATTTTAAACAGTCTTTGTGTCTGTTCAGTAATTTACTTATGTATGTTATGTATGAGCACATTCTTCATATAAATAGTTTGTGCTTTATTCATTTCAATCTGTAGGAGAACCAGTTACCAACATAGCTCATTGAGTAGAGAAGCTGAAGTGTCAATGGATGAGGTATATAGTTCAAAGAGCTGATGGTCATTGGGATCCCAAGGTGCTGGAGTGCAGACCTGGCACTGGAAAGGGCAGGCCCCACATAAGGTGGACAGATGACATCAGACGAGCCAGCAAGATTGAGGCAATTGGAAGTCTGCAAGATACCTATATCTACCGGTTTATTCGATGACTAGATAGTCCATGACTGCAATCTCACCTGATAGTAAGTGAAAGTCATCGACGCAGTCTAAGATGGTAGCGGTCTAACTCGGAATGGGTATGATATTCAACCTATACCCCTAATCGGTTTCTACTCGCCATCGTGCCGAAACGCTAAATCGCTTGGCGGCACGGTCAAAGCCTCTCACCAGACAGTTTATGAATAAAGTGAAGTAATGAAAATATGCACACTTGTTTTACAGATCATGTGGGGTGCTTGCTATTTAACACTAGCAGGTAATGTTATTGTATACCTCACCGTTCTCGGCTTCTTCACAATCTTTGACATGGACGACTCGGATTATGCAATGTGGTGAGAGATCTAACAAGTCTTTGTTATAGACAACAATACATACAGAGACGATTGTAACACACGATTTTTTGTATTATAAGAAATGTGGCTATTGTCTATCCATATGTAATAATAAATAATTTAAGTCTGATAACATGATACTGATAATAATATTATTACGGAAATTGGGTTTATATTTTTTTAAGCCAGAATTAGATGGTTCGTTGACATTGATTATGATCACTGCGTCATTTTCTTTTTTCAATTGTTGGAAAAGTTGAAAACTAAACTAAATTGTTTCATTAACATCTTTAAATATTAGTCTTTTTCTACTCTAAAATATTGTGGTTATGATGATTGCATCATTTTCTTTTTTCAATTGTTGGAAAAGTTGAAAACTAAACTAAATTGTTTAATTAACATCTTTAAATATTAGTCTTTTTCTATTCTAAAATATTACACGACAAGGCAGAAGTTCCCCGCATGAACGGTCCCAATCTATGACTAAAACTGGGAATCATCTGTCATTAAAAATGATTTGATAGAAATGAACCCTCTAATATTGACTTGATACATAATTTAGTCTGTTGATATATCCCCTTTAAATAATATTATCTACGGTTATTTGATTGGTTGTTTTATTTAATTTGCAAGTTACTCTACTTAATTAAGGATAAAAGAAAATTGTATAACATAATAAATAATAATAGTATGTGTATTTTTTTACGAATTAGCAAATTAATATTCATGTCTAATCTTTAATAAATAATTTTTATTTTTTATTATTTAAAATGTTAACTAACCTCTCAAACGTAGATAAATATTTTTTTCTGCGCTTATATTTTGTTAAAATTTCAATTCTAACCTAATATCGTAACAAAAATTATGTAAAACCTTAGCTAACAAAAGAGTAACTAAGCTTATATGGATGAGCGAATGAAGCTTACGAATTTACGATCGTGTATTTTCGAGAATTCAAAATATCGATTAAGTACTTATCTAAAATTTATTTTTATCGATACCTTAGTTTGGCTATTTTTAGTTTCAGTAACTATTAAAATCATTTGAAACTTAATAAATCCTGTTTCAAATAGAGGTGGGAATAAAGCAATTAAGTTTTTTTGTGTCTATCAAGTAGTATAATAATTAAATAATAATACTCGCTAAAACACTAATCATTATATAAATCCTCAACCGCGTGTTCTGATTTGGTCCTATATAGATTTTTATGCAGTATGGCAGATGTCTAATATTACGTACTCGAAATATGTATTTAAGAAACACAAAGACGCTTATAAATTTGTATTAAATATCTTGTTTCACCATCATTATCCAAGTTAATGTCGGATTTTTCGTCAGAAATGTGAGAGTAGGTATAAATTTTTTGCCCTCAAATACATAATTCAATTGCATAGTAATATTTGTTTAGATGATTGTTTCGCCCCGTTTTTTTCTAAGCAGGTATTTAATATTTTAAAACTGAGTTAATATCCGCATTTTTAATGGCATGTAATTAAACGAGCTTCTATTTAATACCATTATTGGCTTCTAAATTACTAAGTCAGCTTCAACTAGTGAGCCTCTAAAAAATATAATTTTAGCATCTATATTTATAACTTAGCTTCAAACCGTGAACTCCTAAAATACTTAAATATTAGCATCAAATAATACACCAAATCTTCAACCACATTTTTAATTTTTTTTTTTGTGAGAAAAATGAAATAAAAAAATGTTTCTAACTAAATAAAAAAACGTTTTTTTTTGATAAAATGAAATTAAAAAAATTATTGTTTTTAAATTTAACTCAAGATAAATAGGCTACACATAACATTATAACATTTTTGAAAAAAAATCAAAATTTTTTCAACTTTTTTTTTAGTTTTAGGTAGGTTTACGATCCCAACAGAACCTAAGTGCCCGGCCTTCGGCCGGGCACCTGAATATTCATGTATAACCCTAACCTAACCTAACTTTAGTTTAAAGAAAAAATTATACAAAAATAATTGCAATATTAACACACTAACAACAGAACAACAAAAAAAAACAAATGCATGTTTTGAATGGCGCTCTCTGATTGGTGCAAATAGCCATAACCAACGAGATCGTGCAAATTGCCAGTCGCATCCGTCTCACTCGCACCAACGAAATCGTGCAAATGGCCAGTCGTATCCATCTCACTCGCACCAAATCGTGCAGTGGCAGTGGACAATAATAAAAATAGTGGCTCTTTATTTGATGCTTTCTTTGAAATATTTTGTGGCCATTGTGAAGAAGCCGAGTTAGTATATTAGAAGCTTCATCATTTTCCCGTTGCTGAGTTATTAAATTAGAAGCTAGGTTTTGATGCCAAAAAATAAATTTTGTTGGTCGACTTATTATATTCCATTTTTAATTATTAGTGTATCATTACCATATTTTTGTACACAATCTGTAAACTAAAAATTGACAAGTTGAAACATCGCACCGTTAGAATTAAAGTGAAGAACTCAAAATTCCTGTAACTTCTGTTTGAATACCTTTAAATTTAATATTACCAATCCATACATAAATAAAAGACCAATTTATATAAATCTGCAAAAACTTTTTCCAATAAAACACGGCAGAGATGTCTTTTTGTTCATTTCCCAAAAATTGCAATTTTTGGGAATTTTTGGTTAATTTGATAACTCTAAAATATTACGCGACAAGGCAGGACTCAGGAGTGCGGAAAACGCATAAAACGCGATGCCCACATTTCCCGCATGCGTCGAATAGTCCCAGTCTATGAGTACTAAAACTGGGAATCAACTTTCACTAAAAATCATTCACTATAAATGAACCCTGTAACTTGACTTGACTTGATGCATAATTTAGTTTGTTGATATATCCCCTTTAGACCTAACGGTCACTTTAAAATATTCTAAAGGTGCGACATAGTTTTAAATTTTTCCTTTCAATTTTCAGAGAAAAAGTATAGCATTATATTTAGATTTGTCAATTTAGTTTAGAGATTGATTAGATATAAAAGAATTAGTAGCACTATTATGCTTCTAAGATCCAGATTTATGTATCTTTAGAGTATTTTTAACTAAATTATTTTCTTATTGTGGCTGAAGTTAAAAAATGTTTATATTTGCAACCTTTTTATTGTTTAGATTAGAAAATATATTATGTATTTTACTTTAAAATTTTAAGTAAAACAAAAGGTAAAGGTAGGTTGAAAAGTGAGGTTTTACAGGACATGGGAGGGATATTTGGCTGGCATTGAAGGGGGCAGATTTAAAAAAATTTTGGAATGATAAACGATACGCCGCCGGGCCAAGTCCATGCTTCGGCTGGATCAAGTACATACAAAAGCATTGGACGGCCTCATACGATGTGCCGGCAGCGGCATTGTCTATTCAATTACTTACTTTTTAAATTCTAGCAAGTAGGAAATGGAAAATTCTATTTTTTTTAACTCAGTTACAGTCAAATATCCATCTGCTAAAATTGAACATTCCTGTAATGTATATTGTGTAAATATAGTATTTAGAATCGGGTCACAATATAAATGTTACTACCTGCTTTCTTGATTGTTTTATTTTCCATTAGACGACAAACAAAGTACCTACCATGTGCCATCTTTTTGTATTATCTGTATGATATAACTACTACCTATGTAGTGCTAGACACCTACTTTGAAGAGGAGTTAAATGAAAATACTCTGGAAGAATGATCGTCGATGACTTATAAGTAAAACATAATATACCTACTGCACATTGAAGTATGAAATCTTCACTCATGTGATGACTGGTTTTAGCAAAGCTGATGAGTGATAAGTACATATATTATTTTTATGCTATAAATATACCTATAAGATTAAATTGAAGCCACATTAAAGTGAATAAGAAATCAAGTAGGTCAAAACTCAAAATAACCGAAAAAGAAGTCGGCAGCAAGTCCAGTGTTACTCATAGATTAGAGGTCAGCGTTTTCCGAAGACAGTAAAATCAAACTCGACACTGCTGAAATGAAAGGGACAAAATTTTGAATCGTTTCTTTCCCCTCCACTTTAACTGGTATAGCCGTAGGGTAATATACCAGTATTAGCCATTTTAATGAGCAGTCACTCAGTCTGGGGCCCAAGTCTGCTATTGCAATTGTAGTTACATTGCCTGTCAATGACATCCCAATTGCTACTTTTAGCAATTTGACTTGGGGCCCAGGGGTTCAATTGTCTATCAATGACATGACAATTGCTAAAAATAACAATTGTTATGCCATTGATAGACAATGTAACTACAATTGCAATAGCAGACTTGGGCCCCAGTTTACAGTAGGTAGGTAGGTACCTAAACAGCCTGTTCCTATGGTCATTGTCATATTATATAGACAGATAAAAAGGTTCTTTATTATCTGTCTAAGTTACGTCATTACTTATTGATAATTGTCAAATTTAGCTTGACAAGTTGACATGACATTTCGATTGCTTTATAATTTTTATATCTTTTTAGTTCCCACCTGGTTCCCACGTCAAAAATATTTTAGATAGTTAGGTATTGCCGCACCCATTGAAAAATCGTGATTAATTGAAAATAAAATGGGTGACCATTTGCCGGCCTGTGTTATCGATGTGGGGACAGGGTATACGAAATTGGGGTTCGCCGGCAACAAGGAGCCCCAGTTTATCATTCCATCAGCTATAGCGATAAAGGAAACTGCAAAAGTTGGTGATCAGAGCACTCGGCGGATGACTAAGGCCGTGGAGGACTTAGATTTCTTTATCGGTGACGAAGCGTTCGAGGCGACGGGGTATTCGGTGAAGTATCCCGTCCGTCACGGTCTAGTTGAAGACTGGGATTTGATGGAAAGGTACATCGAGCAATGTATTTTCAAGTATTTACGCGCTGAGCCTGAAGACCACCACTTCTTGATAACAGAACCGCCGTTGAACACACCGGAAAATCGCGAATATCTCGCCGAGATAATGTTTGAGTCATTTAATGTGCCGGGATTGTACATAGCTGTGCAAGCAGTACTCGCCCTTGCAGCGTCGTGGAAATCGCGTACATCTGCCGGACGTACGTTTACCGGCATCGTGGTGGACAGCGGCGATGGTGTAACTCACATTGTACCAGTCGCTGAAGGCTACGTGATTGGATCCTGTATCAAGCATATTCCAATAGCAGGTAGGAACATCACGTCATTCATTCAGTCGCTTTTACGTGAGCGCGAAGTCGGAATCCCTCCAGAACAGAGTTTGGAAACTGCAAAAGCAATCAAAGAAAGATACAGCTATATCTGCCCAGACATTGCGAAGGAGTTTGCAAAATATGACTCGGACCCAGGAAAATGGATGAAGAATTACACGGGCATAAATGCAATCACGAAAAATCCTTTCTCCGTTGATGTTGGATATGAAAGATTTTTAGGGCCGGAGATTTTTTTCCATCCAGAGTTTTCTAATGCTGATTTCACTGTTCCTTTAAATGAAATGGTTGATGAAGTGATACAAAGCTGCCCGATAGATGTGCGAAGAGGTTTGTATGGAAATATTGTTTTGTCGGGAGGCTCTACAATGTTTAGAGATTTTGGAAGGAGGCTTCAACGGGATATTAAGAGAACTGTTGATGCTAGGTTGAAGTTGTCTACTATGTTATCAGAGGGAAGAATTACACCTAAGCCTATTGATGTTCAGGTTATATCACACAATATGCAGCGATACGCTGTGTGGTTTGGGGGCAGTATGTTGGGGTCGACACCTGAGTTCTACCAGGTTTGTCACAGTAAACAAGCTTATATGGAGTATGGGCCTAGCATCTGTAGGCACAACCCTGTATTTGGTACCATGACATAATGAATTTGACTTTTATAAACATCAGTATTGTACAGGCAGTCTTTGTTTTACTGTAGTTCTGCTATCACAATATTGTCATTCAACATTCCATTCTATGAATGTGAATTGGCCACTGGTTTGACTTTGATTTGATTGATTGCTGTAATACAGAAGTGGGACAGTAATATTTTACATTACTGTACTGATAATATTTTTTTTATGAATGTAAAATATTAAAGAAAAAAGTTACTGTCAATTTTCACATTACCATTTCAGTTTTGAATGCAAAATGGTTATAATACTATATTGTAGAACAGTACCCTCTGTCAAAATATTTCACATGTGTATTTCAAAGACTGTCTGTAATTTGAGTTAAATTAGTTAAGCATCATCATTTTTACAATCATTATAAGTTTAAAAAAGCTAGACAGAAAATTGTTAAATACAATTTTTTATGATTATAAGTGAACTGTATTCTGAATTTTTTATAAAAGATTATTGCCAATAAAATTTTAATTTTATGCACTATTATAAAATAGATAAATCATTATTATTTATTGCTGGACAACAAAAATTACTAAGCATTTAATGTACTTATTGCATTCCAGCTTTTTACCAAATAAATACTTGTCAACACACCAAGTTGTTTTATTTGAAAGGGCTACAACCAGTTTTTGCCCTCCGGATGGGAAAATGTGCAGGATTACAGTTTTTCAGAAAGATTTAAAAATAAGACCCAATTTTTGATAGATTTATTATTCTAAATAAAGACAGGGTTAAAATGTCTTAAAAACAGTATGTTTATTGCTTCCATTTTGTTATGCTGGCAAGTGGCACTACTCCATTTTGAAGATCCATATAATCTACTATATAAAAATAAGTTGGGTTTTTCTTCCTGACGCTATAACTCCAGAACGCACGAACCGATTTCCATGGTTTTGCATTCGTTGAAAAGGTCTCGGGCTCCGTGAGGTTTATAGCAAAGAAAATTCAGGAAAAATTTCAACAATTTAAGAACGCGGACGAAGTCGCGGGCGTCCGCTAGTGCTTGATAAAATCATCTGTTAACCATAACAGAAATTGAAACATTATATAAATGAGCGAGTTATTTTCGATCAAGTGAATGTTATGACAAGAAAACGTACTTATGCCTAGTTTAAAATTAAATTTATTTATTGACACTTGCATAATAAAGATTGAACTTTTGACTTTTTGTAAAAGGGCTGCGGCGTATAAAGAAACGTTCTCGTGCTGCTGCTATTAGATACAAGATGGCGCAAGTCATTCCGACTTCCGCCAACTTTTCAAAGTAGAATTCGCTTCGCGACCCTAGATGGCGCTAGTCTGATAGTAAAAATCAAATTATTCAAAAATATTAAGTTATTTTTTTATAAGCAATCCGCCTAGATAATATAACATGTTGAATAGCAGAAAATTATTCTTAAGACTCGATAACTACAATGTCTAGCGCCATCTTGTATTGGAAGGCAGAGTTACTTGGTGAAAAAAAAGGTAATTTTTATTGCAATCTTTCTGATGAATTAAATAATAGACATAATTAGTGATTCGTTTTGATTAAAGTTTAGAGGTACAAATACCTATTGATACTATGGTACCTTTAGGTACTATTAGGTATTCAGTGACTATGGCTGAAAGATGGCGTAAGGTGTTGTTTAAGTTCTCTACCGTGAATTTATTTTTTTGAAAATAATGATCATTGATTTAATTTTAGGTCGAATTATATTTAAGTATATTTCTAGGGAACGGCTGATGTGATAATCTTAAAAATTATATAAATTATCTACTAAAGAAAAATATCGCATGATGAGCTATAAGCTAAAATGAAATAGGTAGGCACTTAGGTAGATAGGTGGTGGTAGATTTGTGACATATCATAAGTGCTACAGGGTAGCCTACATGAAATAAATAAATTTTGATTTTGATTTTTGATTAGGTACCTAAGGCTCCTTTATCGAAAAAACCTCAAAAACCTAACGCATAAATTTTCTGCACCAGGTTAAAGCAAATACCTAATTAGGTAGGTTTAGGTAACTAATAATGAGCAAAGATCTGTAAGATAAAAATATACTTATTGTATAATTACTTGCCTACCTAATGTTAAGAACCTAATAAAAATTATCAAAATGATTCCAAAACCGCTCTAGCAGGAAGTTGGATAAGGTAAAAACAGCACATAAGTACCTACCTAGGTACCGAGGTGCTTCCACTGAAACAGTTTAAAAATGTTCTTTTCAGTCCTGTCTAATTAAAGTCTGCGGCAAGGTACAGCTACGTTTGAAACGGTGGCACTGCATTTATTTACGCCCATAAGTATAAACCTAGGAATTCGCAATGAATACCTAAAGAACCGTGGATAGAGCAACTTTGTTTCTTTCAACCCTTTCTACGGGATACTTATTGTCATCAGTCATCTCCTACATCATACATAGGTAGCCGTTTTAGAACAATTTATTAGACAGTATAGTAGATGTTTTTTTTTTTTTTTTTTTTTATTCTATGACAAGATAGCCCTTGACTGCGATCTCACCTGATGGTAAGTGACGATGCAGTCTAAGATGGTAGCGGGCTAACTTGGAAGGGGAATAGCAGTGTAAATTCAACCCATACCCCTAATCGGTTTCTACACGCCATCGTGCCGGAACGCTAAATTGCTTGGCGGCACGTTTTTGACGGTAGGGTGGTAACTAGCCACGGCCAAAGCCTCCCACCAGTCCAGACCAGAGACAATTTAGAAATAATAAATTACTAAATTGCCCCCGCCGGGAATCGAACCCGAGACCTCCCAGTTATAAGACCACAGCGCTCACCACTGCGCCAGGGAGGTCGTCAATGTTTCTAGAATAAACAGTTATTTTGCCCACTAGACCAGTAGGGTGACCATGGGCAGGGCAATGCTCTCTCTCACTGCTTCGTATCCTCATTGTTGAGGGTTGTGTCCCGTTTCCAATAATCCCAATCGTAACGGTACCTACGGGTACGAGCTATAATTTTCATATATATTTTTTAAAGAATACTACTTATTAGTCAAGCTGAACTTGACTTATCTCCTCTCCCCTTCAAATAAGCGAAAAGCATGTGCTAGGAGTGGGTACAACAATAGTGCAACAGTCCGTACCTTTAACCGTTGGGCTATTGAGGCTTTTTAATAATAAGTAGTTGCCTACGTAATAAATTTTTCAGCAAGCTTAAGTAGATGCCGATTTTCTGCAAGGGGGAAGGGGTTAATAATGGAAGGGGTCGGCTATTATAATGGTACGTACTACGTACCTTGATTTCCCCGGCCCCTACGGCTACAATACTGTCACTTGGGGTGACTAGATAAAAGGGAAAGGCCGTAAAGACGGATGAACTCGACGCGGTTGGAAAAAGGGTCGCTTTTATTTTGCCCGAGAGCTAATTACTTTTAGACACTTTTATTGTTGGGCAGAGAATACAAGTCACAATTTAGCGGAGACAATTCCCTAAATAGAATTTAATTAAAATTATTTAATGTCTCATTTACCTCCTAATTACCTACTTTATCGTTATCCCTACGACCTAACCTAACTACGTACAAGTTTTTGAAGATGGTAAGCTTATGAATTATTAAAAAATGATAGCCCGAATAAGGCGGATGAATGGGCAGTCAATGGCGTGCGCTTCATACATAATTAAAAGCACAGCTTTACCTACCAACCCTAGACAATTTTATAACCAGTATTGCTTTATGTTCCAATAGGTATACCTGCTGGAACATAAGCATGGGTATACCCATATATGCATCATGTGGTCAAAAGCTTTCTCCAGCCCACCTCTGCTTCCAGATTCTTACCACTCGGATGCAATCTAGTGATAGTTTATTTTTACCCTTCTCAAACGGCGAAAAGGCGGAGAATTGTTACAGAAACTAATAAATAATAACACCATATGAAATACTTAGTTCATGTTTTTTGCTTCTGCTATGTGGTTATGGCATTATTCTAAAATTGCAGGGTAAAATTACGTTAAAAAGCTTCTGTATTGATAAATGTGAATAAAAAGTAAAAAGTTGAATCAGAGGGTGTGAACTGTAACTCCGGAACCACACTCTCGCGAGCGCGCTGCTCGCGGGCGTATCGTTCGTTTTGACAAGCGGAGGCCACACGAACGTTATTCTCTCACACTGTCCAATACCTACCTGATATGAGTTTCATATTAGAACCACAGTAACCGAGGCAGCTCATACAGTAGCCAAGTCGACGAATAATAGACGTACTGGTGTCTCAGTATGCTGAAGAGCACGTAACGCCGTCGCTCCTGCGCCTCTCTCTCCGGTTGTGTCGGAATTCCGTCCCATCGGACTATGAGAGTGAGGGAATAGAGAGAGCACCTGTGTCTGCGCACACACTTGTGCACTATAATATCTCCCGCACAGATGGCTAATCTCTAAAGAGGTTGGCCGCCGTGACCGGATTCGGTCGGGAGGACATTATAATTATTTATGTTATGCCGGAAATTGGAATGGCAACCTTGTGGTTAGTGCACTATTGGCACAGCCACTGTAACTCAAAAGCTGCTCAAGACCGAGGCGAGTGTAAGTATCTACAAGATTTATGCCCAGCTATGGACATTGTCGATGGTAGACGAAGAATTTTCCTAATGCGAAAGCAAGGTGGTTGTCGAAGCGCGACGATATGCTCGCTTTCTTTAATGATTAAGTGGGTACGTGTGTTTTTCTTTTGAGTTTATGTGATTTATGTTTTCATGCACCACAAAAAGATTAGGTATAACTTTAATTATCTTTGGCTTTCTTAGTTTAGTAGTCGGGATTCCAATGTGATGTATTGGACTGAGACGATTTCTTTCTTTTTCTCAGTTTTTTGCTTCGGATACAAAACCGATACACCTCATGTTGCCCATCGATAATTTACTAGGTACATACTATATAATGATAGTCCTTTGTTCAACTGAACTGCACTGCAGTCCGTATACCTTGTAGTGTGCTGTGGCTTATGCATTCACGACGTGCAGACGGGCGCTATTTATACGAATAAAAATGTTTTAAACGCCTGATTGCGAATTTGAAATTCAAACAATACCTCAATCAAGTAACAAGAAGTATACTTAGATAATTTGGTGAATAATCAGATTTACTTACGAACTGCAGTAGTTCACTTGAACAAACTGAGTGTTTAGACCGCCGTAGGTAGTACCCAGTACTCCAGTAGGTACATATACATCGATGGTGTTGCCTCGGAGAGAGTGTGGATGCACAGTTAGGTACGTCGAAGGATATTTTTAGAAAGCCGTCTAATTAGTCCCAGCCTGCGCCGCTCTCGTGTAGGACGCGCAATTATCAGGATATACTACCACCCGCCTCGATTCAGTCCTGAATCCTTGCTATTTCTATACATCGATTCAATGAGGGTTGGTAGCTGGTACTTGGTAACATAATTAGAATATAGTTATTCAG
Organism: Hipparchia sbordonii; assembly: GCA_038048805.1. Taxonomy (NCBI): domain Eukaryota; kingdom Metazoa; phylum Arthropoda; class Insecta; order Lepidoptera; family Nymphalidae; genus Hipparchia; species Hipparchia sbordonii. The sequence goes on from CM076113.1 coordinate 7,262,969, forward strand.
TGTAACGAGTACAAAATACATAGGTATAATACCTATATGTACCTATCTTCTTTTGAATTAGTAATAGTTAGGTTTATTCTTAAAATGAAAAAGAACGAGTTTTATTATCTAAGTATATTATATTTCGATACCAAGTTGTTGTATCCCCAAAACGCTTACGTGACGCATTAATTGTGAATGCCAACACAATGGTTTAGGCCGTCGTTTTAATAACGATACACCTTTATATGTCTTGAAAATATGTAAAAAATGCCGTTTTAATTTTTTTTTAAACGAACACATAAAATAGATAAAAACAAATGATATAGTGCACAAAACCTAAAATGCCAATTTTGTGGGATACCACAACTTACGTCGATTTGTTCGTTCAATTAAAAGAGGAATCAAAAACTATGACAATGGTATTTTGTATAAGTAAAAATGTCACCATTTTTTTATTGAGCCCGTGTGTGGTAGGCTAGAATAAAGGAAAATGTTAACTATCTGTACAAATAAGTAAAATTGAAGCGTCTGAAATGAAAATCATTTGCTACAACAGCGTCTATGGAAGGTCTTGACGACTTCCATATCGCGTGCCAACCTACAGTTAGCGCCATCTAGTCTTATATACGCAACACTCAAGGTAAAGTTGGATTAACATCTAACGATATCTATATATGCGATAAAGAATTGGAAATGCGTAATAATTTAAGACATTGTGAGTAGACCTGCATGCCTGAGATTTACTGTTCTCCATAATGTTCTCAAAGGTGTGTGAAGTCTGCCAATCCACACTTCGCGTTTTGGAATGCGGCCTCTACCCATGCCCAGTTGTGGATGGGTTGAGATGATAAAGATGATGGTGATGGTGATGATGAGATGATGATGATGATATTATTTTTATACAAAAAACTCGATATAATAAATAAGGTACTTTTGTACATACTCGGGGCTATAAACGGAACGGTTACGTTTGTAATTTCCTATCGCAGGGTGTTTTTGTAGAGAGGTCTAATTAGTTGCTTCAGGCATCGCTCGGCACGAGTGTGTGACGCACAATGAAGAGCCGATTTCCTAACTAGTTGCGTATGTAGGTATATACATACATACCTACTTACTATATAGGTAAGTACTAGGCAATTAGCCACAAGAGTTGGTGAATATACCTACCTATTATAATGTTACTATATTTTACAGTGAAAAAAAAAACCTGTACCTCTACCTATGTAGATAGATATTGGATATACCTACCAAATAATTATTTTTAGGCTGCGTTTCTAGTTTATGGATATGTGTTTAGCGGACTAATCATATTGTTGTTTCTTAGGAAATCTATCGAAGACATTAGTCTTCTTTCATGCAATTAATTAATTAACTTGCCTAATGTCTGCATAACATAACTCGTTATACTAGGAAGTGCCAATTTCGCCATTATCTGAGAATCATTCATTTTCCCATCACCATCCATTTCACTATTGTGTTTATAATAAAAATATGTCAATATGTCAAATTTATTCACATAGTTAAATGAGCGGAAGGTCGTTGGGGTCCCAAAGTGCTTGAGTGGCAACCCCTCACTGCGAAGTGTTGGCAGACCCCCACTAGGTAGATCAAACGAGTCGCAGGGAGCCGCTGGATGCAGCCGGCGCAAGACCGAGGCTGTGGAAGTCCAGAGAAATCTTTGTTCAACAGTGGACATCGTTGATGAAGAAGAAGAAAGGCAGATTTAATAAATGTTATTCGGCTATGGTGAAGCATTAAGAAAATTTAACAGAATGTTGGTAAGTAGGTACATCTTTTTTAAATTTGATGACAAGGTAGTCCTTGACTGCGATCTCACCCATGCAGTCTAAGATGGTAGCGGGCTCACATGGAAGGGGTGAGGCAGGGTACATTAAAACCATACTAACCACGACTAAAGCCTCCCATCGGACAAAAAAAAAAACAAATCAGTCTAACAAATCCGTTCCAAAAACAGCATGGCAGCCGCAGCCAGCTTGTTGTTTGAATAAAGAACAAGTTTTATCTCCATTCGTCAGTTCCGCAAAAAGTATTTGCTGTTCAAGAAGTGAGAAAGTAAATAAAAATAGTCGGAACCAGTGCACGCAAAGTTGGAAGCGAGGAAATGCGGTAATAGGAAATCTTGCCAACTCTCGAAAGGTTAATACCGAATGTAGTTTCCGGCTTGGGAGTGTAACTTTATTAACTTCAATTAAATAAGATGTACTACAGTCTCTGTGTGTTCTTTATAAAGTGTTGTAAGTAAGACTGTAGAATTTTGTACAAGTTTTTTTCACCCTCGTTCTTACGAGCGATGCAATATCGGTGGCATGTAAGCTCGCACGTATTATTATGTATGCCTAGGACTTCTTTATCAACTGGTAGACGTCCACAAATGGACATAGGTCCCTTGTATAGACTTCCACAAGTCTCAGTCTTGGGCCACCTGTATACAGCCTTTGATTTTGATCATATATTTCATGGGTTGCCTGGAAGAGATCGCTTCTTAGCGATTCGGCCGCCTATTGTAGGTACCTAATCTATTTCTGTTTAATTTTATGGTTGTGTTATGTTGTTTCCTTATTTGGTGTACAATAAACAATATTTCATTCATTCATTCAGTCATTCATTCACTTAGTGCGAGCTCTGCTAACACGCCATTTCGGGTACCTACGAAGTCGTCACTCCAGCACCCCAAAATAATTGCGAGTTTTGAATTTTAACTTCCTAAAAAAGAAAGAAAGAATTTATAATGATTACAGGAATACCAGAAGTAATCCATATAAAACTGGAGATTACATGTAAAGAAGTTGTAATGATTACAGTAGGTACCTAGTAGCTACCCAGTAGAATCCAGTACGACGTCTGCGGGAGAGCAAAACAATTTTTTCCCTGATTAGTCATTGAGCTGGCTCCACTGGTTGGATATAATCTGCCAGGCAATATGGCCGCAGTGAATGCGTCTTCCGAGCGGGTTCCGCAGTTAATTGCAAAGTGCACTATTGTTTACGCCCGTGCCCTTTGCTCGCACGACACGCCACGCCCGTAGGCTTCCCATCTTTCAAAATACATATTTTTGAGATAATTTTCCACGCAGACAGATTTTTTTCAAAGGAATTTTGATGGAACCGACTTTTGTGTCTCTCGTCAGCTGTGAGACTTTAATATTGTTTTAAATGGGAAGTGAAAAAGTGAAAAATATACGTTTCCGTAGAGGCGAGTTGCTACTATGAACTGTCATTAAATTAATGTTTAAATACATATATACGGTTTTTTAATATTAATTATACGTTCCTCTAAGTATTATTTAGGTACACATAGGGAACTTATCTTACATATTATAAATGCGAAAATGTGTTTGTTTGTTGCTTTATTGGTTTGTCCTTACGCTGCAACAGAACTACGAATCGACATGATTTTGTCCATGGGTGTAGTTGAGGACCTGGAGAGTGACAAAGGCTATTTTTATACCGGAAAATCAAAGAGTTCCTGTGGGATTTTAAAAATTAAATTCACGCTGACGATATCGCGGGTATCAGCTACTAATATACCTATAGGTTCTTAAAGATAATATACCTAGCCTCTTATCTGAGTTAAGTGTAAAATTCTAAATAAACTATTAGGTAGGGACATGGTACGATTACAGCTGTTTTCTCTACCGTGTACCAAATCTACCGAAATGTTGAATCTACCCCTGGATTTTTAATCACAGTTTTTAATGTAGGTATTTGATCATTCTCAGATCTTTGAATGAATGTCATTTTATTGTCAATCACAGAACAAAAAAATGAAGAAATTTATTAATAGAGCAAACTAGGTTATGATTTTGTCATAAACGAAGTTCCTATGAGCTTCGATCACAGAAACTTCGTTTGTGGGATACTACAAAATTTTAAAAACCAAAAACCACTTGGAATTAATTGCAGGCATGAGATAGTAAAATATTTTGATTAGGTGTACCTTTAAGTATACTCTCTTAAAATACCATTGGAATTTAGAAATGCCCTAAGGTAACAAAATTACTAAATATTATCTAGAATTGGAATCAGACCGTGACCATTTCAAATAGAAATCAAATTTTTTGCTAACCTACTTTAATAAAAAGAAGCTGGCAAGTCCTTTTTCACGAAATGGAGCAGGCAGTAAAAACTTTCGACACCTAAATATTTAGGTTAATTGCTATGAGCTTAACCCAAATTTTTACATATATTTTAAACTGGAAACCGTGAAATGTATAACATATATTCCGAAGTACCTAGGTTGAAGTCCATTGTATCGTATCTAGAGGTACTCCTAACACAAGCTTAACTTTTAGTTAGAGAAGAAAATGTAGCATTAATTATGCGTTCAGAATGATTAATATTCTTAAAAAAAAAGACGTGTGGCACTCGGGGACTGCCGCGGTAAAGCTATTGCATAGCATTTTTTATCAACGCCATCTAGCGGCTCACCGTAGAGGAGTCCCGTGTCAGGTTATTTTCGTTACGGAATTTCTGGATTCGGTCTCCACGCTGGCCCGCGATAGAAGCTATGCAATAGCTTAAAAATATTTAGAAAGTACACATGTCGGATTGATGTCAAACTTTGTAATAAAAAAATAAATAGAAAAAATTTATATTTTTGTGACGGGTCATATTGGAGACTTTAAACTCAATCTTTTTACCTAACATCGAGAGGCAAAGGAGAGTAATGTATTTATCTGTCTATGTATGTTTGTGGTGCTCTGGAGACTGTCTGTTGTTTGTTTTATTTTTTCTATTCGCTAGTAACTTATCGTCAGATTACAGATAGATTCAATATAGGAAGGCATTCATAGCAGTGAGTGTAACAATACTGACAGCAAAACCTATGTCTAACCTCGTACCTCCGATGAACAACAATTTGTTGGTCGAAGCCTGGACTTTAACCTTTGTATATAACTTTTTACTCATAGAGAGTATAGACAGCTATAGTCCGCGCGCGAGCTGTATCCTGTATCTGATTTATATATGCCCTTCTTTAGCTTAATCTATCGAAGCCTTCTAAAAAAAGATCAACTTCAGTACCCACACATTTTTAACAAATTACCTCCATCACCGTTCTACCCTCATTCTGGTTTTAGCTCACTAGCTCAGTCTAAAATATCTTTTAAAATCAATACTCTGCGAGCTGCAAGCCTGACCGGATGTTAGTCCATACTCCATATGCAGATGGGGATATTATTAGACCTTCCTCCTATCGACTTAATGTAGATAGTAGTAGGTATCTTTATATATATTTTCATACTTCTAAAGGAAATTAATTATGACAGATTCGTGTATATATGCTAGTTAAAATTAAATTACTATTCTGTTTCAAAAAGCTAATCCTATTATTCTTATTTTAATATTATAAATGCGAAAGTTTGGATGGATGGATGGATGTTTGTTACTCAATCACGCCACAATAACCGATTCGGCTGAAAGGCACAGAGATAGATTATAGTCTGGAATAACAGATAGGCTACCTTTTATCCCCGAAGATAAGACATTTCCCGCGGGAATTAAAAAAAGACGTGTGGCACTCGGGGACTGCCGCGGTAAAGCTATTGCATAGCATTGAAAAAATGCGCCATCTAGCGGCTCACCGTAGAGGAGTCCCGTGTCAGGTTATTTTCGTTACGGAATTTCTGGATTCGGTCTCCACGCTGGCCCGCGATAGAAGCTATGCAATAGCTTAAAAACCTCAATCCACGCGGACAAAGTCGCGGACATCAACTAGTAAGTAATATAGGAAAAGCGATGACATATTTTCCCATAACACTCTGTTCTTGTAACTGACGCGAGCTATAATATTAATGAAGTTTTATATCCGTTTTTAATTGCGCAATATTTTCCGACCATCGTGTACCTGTTACATATACTGTCTACGTAGATATATTACCCACATGCCTATTTCTTTCATCGATCAATAATGTACAAATCAAATTGAAGGAGTGTCCGTGAACAATGAGTTCCAACCTTCTACAATGTACGAGAAAATATATGTAAAGATACATTACCTTTCAAACTTCTTTCTTTATACACTTGTAATCATTTTTTTAAATTCAGCCTTCAAATAAGATTTCTTACTGAATAGGTATATATCCGGAATAGTAGTATAGTATAGTATCTAGTGTATTTTTCACGGACACTTATTTACGACAGCATAATATATCTGGTACAATATTGATCGAAACGGTCTTTGGCGGAATGCCTTCAATAAAATCGCCTTTAAACTGACACTGGTTTCACCATAACCAAGACCTCTGGCAGCTCGTTAAAACCACCCTTACGTCGTCCAACTGCAAAAGTGACGGGCTTCCTATAAATCGGTACTTTGAACATTGTGCAGTAATGGCAGTAAAAGCTATAAAGACTTAGCTTGTCCACACACGCACCGGTCGATCGTTCCGGTTGAACCAAAGTTTACACTACGTCTAATTAAAGTAATGACTCAAGACGCAACACAACGTCTTATACCTATCTGTATGCGACATTGCATAGCTGAACATGTAAGCAGTTGTGACTTCAAGCAGACCTTCGAAGTTTATTTGAATTTTGTTGAATAAGTCGATCGACTGATGACAAAAGATGTGACGTATTGCGACAGCCAATTAAATCTTACCATGAGGTCAAAAACTAATAACACAAAAACAATGGTGGGGCATTTACTCATAGCCGACTGATTTAAAGACAAACATATATAACCTATTACCCCACTAAGGGCCGATTTCACTAAACTTAACTAAGCCTTATCCAAGCATAAAGATATTTTGGCAGATTTTCGATACAAAAACTGTCAGAGCGCCCTATTAATTTCTCTGTTAAACGTCATTCCCTGTTGGGGAAATCGTCACTAAAAATACTACAGTGTCACGAATGTTCCATAAAATTCTCTTTGATCCGGCAAATGCTTGCCGGACTGGTACCGGTTTGCGGCCGAGCTTATCGCCCGACTGGCCATAATAGTATAAAGGCCTATATCATGGTTAGCGGTTAGTGCGATGGGAACGGCTCATGAAGTGGCCGTATTTGGCAATCGGGAATTTCTATTAGATCGGCTTAAATGAGTTTTCCACGCCCTAATAGTTGGCCAGAAGTTCGGTGCGGTTACAGTAATTGGTATAATTCGCTATTATACGTTGTATTGTAGTTTACAAACAATTTTATTGGGTATACCTAACCATATTGAGGTTTTTAAACATCCGATAGAAACTCTAAAGTGTCTCCGTTTTTAAAATGCAAGCTGCCTCTGTGTAAAATTTCCCTAAAATCAATTCAGGGGTTCCACATTGTTCCTAATATCAATTTTTTTTATTTTTTTTGTCATGAAAATCACTAGATTTTTCAGGTAAAATTTACAGAACCCTTTATTATAATAAGATGTATTTTCCTTATGTATTCAACAACGCAGTCAGAAGTCAAACGCCTGCTTTAATTCATTTCCCCAACCGTTGGCACGTGTGACGTTTAGTTTTGTATAACATCCAAGATTTTAGTTTTCCCATCCATCCGCCCTACGTCTACGCTTGTTAGTATAGGATCTGTCACTGCATGGTGATTAATCACCGGCTCCTAAACAAAGTGTGTGCTTTGTTACTAACGGTTACTAATGATATCACACCTTAGCATTCTCATTCGGTCGCGAGGTTAACCGCACTTATAAGCTTTGTAATTAATGTTGCACACGTGAGTTCTTAGCTATATTTATTATATTAAATGTATGTATATTAAACAATTAATATGAATTCTAAATCCTATTATATATATATTATATATAATACTAATACTAATATTATAAAGCTGAAAGTTTGTATGTGTGTGTGTATGTTTGTTACTCTTTCACGCCTCAACGAATGAACCGATTTGGCTGAAATTTGGAATGGAGATAGTTCATACCCAGGATTAAAACATAGGCTATATTTTATCCCGGAAAATTACAGAGTTCCCATGGGAATTGAAAAACCTTGATCCACGCGGATGAAGCCGTGGGCATCGTCTAGTAATATTATAAAGGCGAAAGTTTGTATGTGTATGTTTGTTACTCTTTCACGCAAAATCTACAGGACCGATTTGGCTGAAATTTAAAATGGAGATAGATTATACCTTGGATTAAAACATAGGCTACTTTTTATCACGAAAAAATTATAGTTCCCGCGGGATTTTGAAAACTAATTCCACGCGAACGAAGTCGCGGCTATCAGCTAGTTGAAACTAAATTCTAATTTTTTTTATTCAATGGCACCGGAAAGGGCAGTGTTGGCAAGGTGGACCGACAACATCAGACGAGCTAGCAAGACTGAAGCATGTAGAAGTCTGCAAGACACCTATATCTACTGGTTTATTCGATGACAAGATAGTTCTTGACTGCGATCTCACCTGATTGTAAGCGACGATGCCGTCTAAGATGGTAGCGGGCTAACTTGGATGGTAGTGTAGATTCGTTTCTACACGCCCATCGTGCCGGAACGCTATTTCGCTTGGCGGCACATCGTTGACGCTAGGGTGGTAACTATAGCCACAACCAAAGCCTCCCACCAGTCAAATTACAAGTTGTTATTTCATGCACATCCAGTTCAGTATGCTAGTATAGATGTCAGTGACAGCATCGGAAGTAGATTTGGTTGGTCTGTGACCAGAAGACTCGTTTTTTCATCATTTCAATCAGGCAACTGCTATAAACCTGCAAGGATTGAAAAACTCTTTCCCTTCTTTGACGTTTCACTAAAAAAAAAGAGGGCTTGGATATAACTACGGCACGATTCAAAGATTAAAGTAAAGCCCTGCAAAGCTTTGAGGATGCGGGTATTTAGATAATAACTAAGGCGTCCTAATCAGATTCCGAGGAACTTAATCCATAACTACGTGCAAAGACTTTAACAGTGTAAACTAATGGCGCAGAAAGCTTAACATTGTAACATTAAAGCTGAATTCCAGAACGGAAAATGAGAAATTATTTTGTTTTACACCTGTGGTACATACACCGACGCATTAGTGTACCTAACAAGGCTAACGTTTAGCTCAGGGCTCTTCAATCGATCCATAAATAATTTACCTACTATATACTTAACTGCTACTAGCATCGATTGTACAAAATATTACTGATGACCAAGTGTTATTTACCCCTGCTTTAAGGAACGACCTTCCTTTCCATTGTCGTCAAAGTGACTGTGAAATATAAATATTAGAATTAGTAGTTCCCTAGTTATTCCCCGCCTCCCCGCGGTGCAGTGCGGACGTGTGTAAAATTGAGTTACGTACCTAATTAGTTCACAATAGTTAACTCATAAGTTTTTGAAAATATATTATCTTCATGATACAAGTTCATCAAACTCGCTGCTGGTGCTCATCGAGAGTAAGCCACAACACCACTGCTGAAGTCATAAGTACTTTGAGCCGACAACCGAGTATACAAGCATCTTCATCCGTAAGGCGAGTACGATTTAAATACATATTTACAAACGGGTCAGCTAGCGCTGCGGACTGCGGGTCGCCGGCCGCGCGGTACTGAATCACTCATAACTACCCTGCGTGCGACGACTGTTATAGTACAAGAACCGGTTGAATTATTTTGGCGAGTTTGTTATCAATAATTACAATTATGCCTATTGACCGCTCGCCGCAATCTAAAGCATACGATTCAGACCCCAACCTATCGTCTTGTACGGAGCGAGAGAAAGATGCAATGTTTTCGGGTGTATCGGACCGCATAAAGAGGAAGAGGGATGACACGAGAGATGATGACCTATGTTCGTTTATGGAGGAAATTAAATTGTTATTGGCCAACGCAAATAGTAAACAGGAACAAAAGTTCACCGTTCTACAAAAAAGTCTTCAAACAATTGAACGACAAAATGAAGAACTTTGTCGATCTATGGAGTTTATATCGTCTCAATATGAAAGTATGAGAGAAAGGTTAGAGAACATGCAGGCGGAAAGGAAATCAGATTTATGCTACATAAGGGAGCTAGAAGACAGAGTTGAAAAATTAGAAAAAAATGCCCGATCGGCCAGCATAGAAATCAGGAATCTGCCGGCAAATCCAAATGAGACGAAAGAAGATTTAATAAGTATAGTCAAAGACATTGGCTCCTTAATAAAATTGCCAGAGGACACGGTTATAATTAAAGACATATTCCGTTCAAGCGTGAAAAGTGGCACCAAACCCATTATTGTGGAGTTCGCAACGGTAATAAGAAAAGAGCAGTTCATTTCATCAGTGAAAAAATACAAGAAGGAAAAGAATACATTAACAACTGGCAAAATTAGGAGAAGCGGCCCGGACGTGGCGATATACATCTCGGAAAATCTTACACCCAAGGCAAAACGACTGTTTTTTAATGCACGCCAATTTACACAAAATAACGACTATAAATATTGTTGGACATCACACGGTAATATATATATTCGGAGAAAGGACGGTGAATCTGCAATACGCATTACCTGCGATGAAGACATAAATAAGTTATCAAAAAGTAAATGACTATTTATCAATTTTTATAGGATGAGTTTTAATGGGATAAATGGTAAAAACATTGCATGCAGCATAATAATTCTCAGTAAAAAAATAATACAATCATTTGACTCAAATAATAAATACCTATACACATTAACTTACACATATACACACAAACATACCACAAACTCTTCGGCATATCTTTGTCACGCACACACAAACAGCGTACAGCTAATCACCAATACTAGTATCTATTGTCAAAGCCAAAAGAAAATACTTGACTATAAATTGACCCATTTATTAGCAACCACACCAAGTTTCTATGAGATAATACCTTTAATATTTTACTTTTATAACGACGAACGATAGCGTAAAATTGTCCCAAGACATTGACCAAGCGTGCTTAATTCCGTGTCAGCAAATTAGTGAAATAAAAAACTTTACCATTTTTGAAGAAAATAATTTTAATATAATTTCATTCAATATAAGAAGCGTAAACAAAAATTTAGATGACTTCTTAATCTACATAGCAAATTTAAAGATTCACCCCGATTTCATCGTTTTGTCAGAATGCTGGTGTGATGACACCTCAATGCCACCACAAATAGATGGATTCAATATGTATTTTACCAAACGGAGTTTCAATCAGAATGATGGAGTTATTATGTATATAAAAACCGATATTGCAGCAAGTGTCGATGAAATTAAGATAACGGAGGCCAATTGTTTGGCAGCGAAGGTTGGTAATATGACTGTCTTAGGAATATATAGACCCTACTGTTTTAAAGATGTAAACCCATTCCTAAAGTCTTTGGATACCACTATTGCTACAACTTTTACTAGAAATATAGTTATAACTGGAGATATAAACATAGACCTATTGAATACCAGCAACAAGACGACTCTTGACTATCTAGATATTATTACTAGCCATGGACTTTCACCTGCCGTATATCTGGCAACACATGACAAAACATGTCTTGATCATTTTATGTGTAGATTAGGAGGTACACCGAAAAGTTATATATTTACGACAGACCTAACAGACCATTTTCCAATACTACTATCTATTCCTAATTACCCCTCAGAAAGACAATTTACAACTGGATCATACACGCGAACTAAGATAAACTACGAAGCTATAAGAAAATGCATAGAGAACGTTGATTGGAAAAACTTTCAGACTATTACGGATACAAATGAAGCAGCAAATACCTTAATAAACATTCTCCAGGAAATCGTCACTAGCAATACAGAAACTATTACAATAACACGAAAAAGAAAGCCGTTGAAACCTTGGATTACACCTGGTTTACTTAAATGTTTTAAAAAGAGAGATCGACTTTATATACTTACCAAAAAACGTCCAGAAGACTTGACTTTGAAAGTAAAATATACAAAATACAGAAATACATGTAAAGACATAACAAAAAAACTAAAGATATCGTACTACAAAAATAAACTATTAGAACAGAATGGAAACTCAGGCAGAACATGGGAGATATTGAAAGAAATTTGCAACCTAACATCGAAGAAAAACATAGCAAGCGAACTTCTTAATTTAACACCAGTACCTGTAGAATCACTTAACATAGTAAATAACTATTTTACGACTGTTGGAAGCAACCTAGCTAGAGAAATCCTAAATTCGCTGAATATAAAAGAAGACGAACTAATCAAGCAAAATAAACCAGATTCACGACAACTTCACTCCATGCCAATGTATCCCACAAATATTACTGAAATTAAGGGCATCTTAGCTAAATTAAAAAGTAATTGTGCACCAGGTCAGGATAATATTTCAGCGCACATATTAAAGAGTAACAGAGATTTACTCTGCCATCCCATTGAACACCTGTGTAACCTTAGCATAATGAGTGGTATATTTCCCAGCCGTTTTAAACAAGCTGTAGTCATACCCATTCACAAGAGTGGTGACAAAGAGATTCCATCAAACTACAGACCCATCTCATTGCTTAGCACGCTAAGCAAAATTTTAGAAAAAATAGTGAATACGCGTCTAACTAAATACCTAGAAAGAGAAAATCTACTTGCAAGCAATCAATTTGGCTTCCGAGCAGGAAGATCCACTGAAGATGCCGTGATTTCATTCACTACCTTACTATCACGATACATGGACCAGGGTAAGAAGTGTGTAGGAGTATTCCTTGACCTTAAAAAAGCCTTTGATACGATTTCCATTCCACTTCTTATAGTTAAGTTGGAAGATCTTGGTATACGCGGAACACCACTCGACTGGTTCAAAGACTATCTTCAGTACAGAAGTCAAAGTGTGAAGGTTGCCGGTGACATCAGCAAAAGCAATTATATTACGCATGGGATTCCCCAGGGAAGTACCCTTGGCCCAACCCTATTTTTAGTTTATATCAATAATTTGTGTAAGCTCGAAATAAATAACGGTCACACGTTTGCATTTGCTGATGACACTGCCATCCTGTTCCACGGAACGAGTTGGGAAGAAGTACGGAAGGCTGCCGAACAAGGAATCCGTAGAGTGGTTAGAGAGCTGGAATTAAATCTATTGACAGTGAATGCGTCTAAAACAAAATTTGTTTGTTTTAATATAACAAAAGCTTCTCAACCCCCACATGTTCTTGAACTGAAACTGCATACGTACCCTTGTAACACGACGGAAAGTGAAATCAGCTCATGCACATGTGAATTACTGGAACAGACATCTCAAATGAAATACTTAGGTATTCTCATTGACCAAAATTTAAACTGGCATCCTCAAATTTCATCATTAGCTAAAAGAGTGAGAAGATTAATACCAGTGTTCATAAACCTGCGAGATTATGCAGATAAAAAGTTACTATTGAATGTCTATACCGCGCTGTGCCAATCCTTGTTAACTTACTGCATTCCAGCATGGGGTGGTGCAGCAGTTACCCACATGATTGAATTGGAAAGAGCGCAAAGAGCTATTATTAAAGTAATGCTGCGGAAACCAAGACTTTATTCTACATCAGAACTGTATAAAGATTCGCAGCTGCTGACCGTACGTCAACTTTTTATCATGCACACTGTACTCCGGTATCACAATGTGTGCCCCATACTACCAGAGAGGAACCAGAGGCGTAAACCCCGCGTTGCCCTACCTAAAACCAAAACAGCCTTTGCCAGGAGACAATTTGACTTCTTAGGGCCCTTTCTGTACAGATGCTTCAAAAAAGTCAAAATTAATACAATGAATAGACACGGATTAAAAAAGTATTTAAAAAATTTTTTACTTAACTATAACTATGAGGACACGGAAAAAATTTTAAACACACAGCTAGTTCACAACTTATGAATCCAATATAGTACACACCCACACACCCACGCACACACACACACAAACACACACACACACACACACACATACACACACACACACACACACACACACATCCACACACACAATACAGCATGCAATATTTTTATTTTATTTTATTTTATATTTTATTTTTGTTCTATTTTGCTTACCTCTTTTTTGTATCTCTTTAATGGTTACTTAAACTAATTAACTAATTATACATTATATTTGTGATCATATTATCTTAGTGCACCAGAAAGATTATATTTTTGTCAATGTTTGGGAATGCACTGACCCCTAAGACACGGGCTTTCCTAGTTTAGGGGTCAGGATTCCAACGATATGTATTGTATTGAGTTTTTTCTAATAAAGATTATTATTATTATTATTATTATTAGTATAATAAAAATACTGGGTTTCTCACCCTCTATTTATTATCATAAAGCATCAAGTTATATAGTTCAAATTACTAAACCAAATGTAAAAAGAGGAAAAGAATTTTTCTAAGTATATTTTTGTTGGCGAAAATTTTTTTTAAAGAGATTTTCGAAAAAAATGTAAAAATAAAGTCAGGTCTTAACATAACTCGTATCTATGGCGCAAATAATATGTTCTTTACGCGCCTGAACGTACACATGATGTTTTGTTTGAGTACTTGCAATGTAACTCTGGCCATAGAATTTCCTGGAATTTAAATACAGTCCCGTTGGTTACCCTTCGGATACGGAACCCTAAAACAATTCCAAGTTATCGGCCTAATCTGTGTTGATTCGTAAAAATCCGTATCAGCTCTTAGATGCTGTTTATACAGCTCTATCCTTTTAAAGGAGGCAAAATAGACCTCCGAACTCCCTACGTGAAGCAACAATGGGCCTCCCACCGGTAGGGTCCGTGATTTTCCCCGCTGTCGTAGCAAAAGTTGAAATTTTGATGGCCCGCCGTGTTACTTGTTGTATTATCATTTTAGCTATTACTAGCTTTCGCACCTCATTTCATCCACATAGAGTTAGATTTTTAAGAAGCTCGCAGATTTTTTTTATTTTTGCGGGATAAATTACTCGAAAGAAAGGTTTTTAATATTAGAACACAATGCCATTTTATACTTTTGTTAACATCTTAACTAGTCTCAAAAATGTAGAGCTTTTAATTTTTCTGTTAAACAAAGAGAGCGCTATTAAAACATGACGTCTCGATCGATTTCCATACTCTCTTCATAGAAAATTTCCTTGTTGTAGGAGACATACATATTTTATTTTTTTACCCGTGAGATAAATTTACTATACTTACCTACTAGAAATAACTGACCGCAGCAAAGACCATAAACACTTGGACAGCGGAATTAAGCGGAATGATATTTTAAAATAGCGGTCTTAGTTCCAATTTTGGCCACCTGAACAGATAAGTTGGTGGCAATGTACTTTCATTAGATTTTTTGCAGCCAATTAGTTTTCTAAATCGTTTTATAGAACCTCTCCGACACTCGGCCAATTTAAAGTACAAACTGGCGAGTTCGACTGCGCTAACTTTCGTTCGCAGACGGGAGTTATTTATTTTGCTCTGTTCTGGCTCTACTCTGGACCTAGTTTACAAAGTCCAACAAAACATCTTGACGATGCGCGACATCCTTTCTGTAGTGTTCGTATCGTTCATACTACCAGCTAGAAACATAATTAAATAGATTGGATTCTCGAAGAAAATACTAATTAATAAAATAATCTCTATAGTTAATGTAATATAATAATGTTGCTGGAATAAAGAGGTGTTGGAAGAAGAAAAAAGTCTTGGCTCAGAAACATAAGGGAATGGACTGGCATCAAGACAGTCCAAGAACTATTTCGTCTAGCCATGGACAAGGAGAAGCTTAAAAAACTGACTGTTGAACTTCAGTTATGGAGAGGCACGGGAAGAAAAAGATAGTTAATGTATCAATTGTTATTTAAGTTAACTTTTAGTTTTAATTTCATGTGGTGTACAATAAAGTTTATTTATTTCATTTTATTTCATTGATTAATCTTTAATCTTATTAAATATGCATTTTAGTGCTTAGTGTGTTCGTTTGTTGGTTTGTCCTTTAAGCACGCAGCGACGAAGCAAAGCAACGTCGTAATTTTTTTGCAGGGGAGAGTGACATAGGCTACTTTTATTCCGAAAAAATAAAGGGTTCCTGCGTGTATTTTAATAAAGTTCCTCAACTATAGCCATGCAAAAAATCACGTCGATCCGTTGCAGCGTGATTGAAGAAAAAACTAACAAACAAACACATAGGTACCTACATTTAATACGCTAAATCTGACATCCCCGTTTTCTTGTAGTTAGTTCGAATGGAGTGCACAGATTGTAGCGCGGTGGTTGCATTAAAAGATGTGCGAGTTAAGATCGCCACTCGACGTGACCTTGCCGCGCATGCGCCGGATTCAGGGCCGTCCGCGTCGGTTATCAAATATTAAATTATTAATTCAATTACAAACTTTAAGTTTAGATTGCGTTACTTCATTGGATTAATTTCTGAATTTCGTATGAGTATGCTTCAAAAAGTTAATTTGTTCCGGTACACACGGTTCTAAAATAATGTTACGCAAGTTTGATAGTCCCCTTCCGCTCCCACTGGTACCGTACTATAAGTAATTGTGACAGTTATTGCTTGGATGGTGATGGGATTATAACGAACTACGTTTCAGATTTAAGTTCATATTAAGGAATTCAGCTCTTGATGTTAGACTGAAAATGTTTTTTTTCATTTTTAAATCAAGTGTATTGAAAGAAAGAATACTTACATTATCATCAATATTTAAATACAAACAGTTATTCCTACTAATATTATAACCTACCTACTACCTTTCAACCTACGGAGCACAGATTGACTTTTATGTAAAAAAAAAAATTATTGCGTTAGTAATATCATCCAGAAATCCTCAATACTCAATATTAATAACACATATTAATTAGCATATTACAACGCTCTACTCTACAGCAATGTATATACTAACCGAAACCCCGATCAAAATCTGATTAGGCGGCCCTGGGATAACCATTCAACAAAGTTTAGAATTCTGCGAACAAATTATCTATTTAACAACACTCAGATCTCTATCTCTATCAAATCACAATCAAATACGCTTCGTATATTCATGAAAACCCTTTATTCCAAATCAAGCCGCCTCGTGTCATCTTATCGCCCAGTAGTAGGGCGTTATCACTGGATTTGCTAATTTACTATCTACAGATGAATATTTATTCTGTGTGTGTCATCCCTGAAAATTCGGCTCGCCGTACAACCGAACAAAGAGTAGGCCGTTGACGCTAAATCTGCAGATGTGCCAAGCGACATCTTCTATCATGCTTGTGTAGAAGTAAAAATATGTGAAAACCTATTACATGATATTTAGAAGGTAACTTTAGGATTTCGAGTTTAACAGTCTATGTAAAGAAGGTGTGTATGTTGGCTGTTTTTAAAATTGGAAGTGTTAGAAGCTATATGACGTCATAAATCTGATATCGAATACTTTATAGATAAACTTGTTGCACTTCTCTAAATTTTTTGGGACAAGACTTATTTTTCATCATCATCATCATCATCAGCAATTCATAAACGGCTCAATACGGAGTGTAGGTCAACTCTAAGAGAAAGGTTATAGGCCATAGTCCGTTAAGCTGGCCCAATGCAAATTAGCATACTTCACACACCTTTCAAAACACTATGGAGCAGTTTCTGGCGTGCTGGTTTCCTCACGATGGTTTCCCTTGAAGCAGAATGACACCGTTAAAGAAAACGCAGACAATTTCCTTTTTAGTTAATACCTAACGTCCCTTCTACGAACTCGAGTTTGGCTACGCGAGGCGGGCGGGGCACGCGGGGATGAAGCGACGCAGCCTCCCTTCCCGGCAACGATTACTGATTAGTGAGGCGGCGTGAGCGGCAGGCCCCGCGCGAGCTTGTCATGCCGCCGGCCGCTCCACCACTCGCCTGAAAACACCCCTTACTGAAAACGGTTATCCCTATCTTAATCCCCCATCTAAACACAGTTCATCCCCTGATTACCGAAGAACAACTGTGAACTGACCACGTGATATACATGTGCTTTTACTATTACTACGTAGTGCAATGTACAGTATTTGGTGGTTGACGCTTGTGTGTGTGTGACCGCGTGGTAAAGGTAAGTGACATTCCATAGGTAAATGTAACGTTTCTCCTTAGGTTACCCCATGTTTCTTGGCCTTTTGATGTCTTTATTATCCACATAAAGTATAATATTTGTGGACAGTGCTAAGTTAGTTTGGCGCTCGCTAAGTTGTAATCCGGCTTTTATGACTGTTATACGGTTATGGTGGTTTAATAGGCTATTATATCTTATACATATAGAATGGTACATGTTACGCTTTAGTACAATGAAGGCATATAATAAGCGCGAAATTAGTTTGAGAGTTAAATGGAAGCGTACAGGTTTCAGTTTGAGGTTATATTTACTTGTTTGGGTACCTCTCGTTAAAACTTCGTTGTAAATTCTCATTAATGAATATTAATATCATAGAAAAAAGTCAAACGCTTTTTATTTTTGATATTTAGCGTATTTATTTATTTACGATTAAAATAAACAAGTAGGTATGTTTATTTTGGCAAAACCTGCTTTTAATTTTATTAAAAACTTCAATATTTTACAGAATTAGTCGAACTATTTAGTCATTTTAAGATTTTATCTGAATTTTGCAAAGAGTGTTCTATCTATTTTCATTTTATATTTAATAATATTTATTTTTGGAGTGTCACAAAAGAGCGAGAGGAATAAAAATAAACTATTTCCCCTAATATTGGTAGAGATCTTGCGGAATACTCGGAATTTACATAAAATCCTTTATTTCCCCCTCTCAAGCTCCTTTGTTTCGAGAACTCTTTGGAAATGTGATATGAATCTCGTCGTAAAGTCTTGTGAAAGGAAAAAATATTAAAACCTTACTGAATAAAATATCGACAGGGTGTTTGAATTGTACATACTTAAAAGGAACCCTGATGATTCAGTGGTAAAATGTTTTACCATTTTTCTTTTATGCAGATAAATGTACGAGCTTTAAGATTAAAAAAAAACATCTTCAAATTTTGATAAAATTTTTTTTTTTTTTATTCTGAATAAAATGATTATGACAATAGGTATAGTTCTTGCAATTCACCAAGGCGCGCGAGCTTTACTTGTGGTTACGTTGTGTACATGCACATTGCGTAAGTGTGCGTGCCTGTCAGAAGCCTAGGTGGGTTAAACTATATTCAAAGGTTTCTATGTTTACCAACAGAACCCTAATAAAAGGGTTTTGATAAAAAAAACTTATATGAATTGCCTACTTACTTGATGGATATTTACAATTCATCACACGCTCTACATCGATAGAAAACACATCGTGAGGAAATCTTCGGAGGAATCTCTGATGGGTAGGTATTGGTCGATTACTTTAAGGCTGTGTTCACACCAAATGCATTGTCAGTACAGTGTGAACTGTTACAACCCTAGCTACCGAGGACATATTGCCATAATAATACTGGACTTCGGGTCAGCGGTAAAAATTGTCCGAATCGAAAGAAATCCAAAACGCGAAAGAGGGTTCCAATCGACCGTCAGTTGAAGCAAATTATTGCAAGCAAAATTAGGCTGTATAATAATGGTCTAAGACATAAATTACAATGTATTTTTGTTTATAAAATTTCCCATGGACACTCGTATATATAGGTTTTCTCGGGACACTTTTTTCGTGAATTTTGCATTACACCCAAGGTCTAAGTATTATTATGTCAATCATGGTCGCAACCTGTGGTCGCAACATTCAAATTTGACATCAATAATGATTTATTGATCAGCAATATAGTATGCCTATAAAAATTCGAGATTTTGCCAAATTGAATCAGTTCTTGTTCTCAGTCGAATTGCTGCCGATATCGAATTGAAAATATCTTAATTAATATTAACATATTATGTTGCTCTAATCTTTCAGTAAATATTCATAATTAATATTACCTTCATTTCATTCATACGTGATAAGAGGCTATGTGACGAAAATTAAGAGTTAAAAAGTTTTTTTCAATCATCTCCGTTCCTAGTTTTTGGATTTATTCCCTTCTTCTAATGATTCAATTGCAACTAACGCCACATCAGCCAACGCCACACTATCAAATTCAATTGCTTAAGATTGAGAAGAAGAAGCTTAGATCAATTTCTAGAACGGTAAACGGGCTAAATTTATCTTTCTCATGAATAATACATTACGAGTCAAATTGAAGCGAAAGATGAGAAATATTGAAGATAAACAGGCGTGGGTTGTGAGCTGAAAAAATACAGCCTCGTAAAAACCTGAGCACGAGTTATTGGTAAAGTGTTTCTTTCAGATTTTTCTATCGCATATTGTCTGGTGGGAGGCTTTTGACGTGGCTATTAGTTACCACCCTACTGTCAAAGACGTGCCGCCAAGCGATTTAGCGTTCCGGCACGAGCGATGGCGTTAGGGCAATGGCGATTAGGGGTATGGGTCGAATTTACACTGCTATACCCCTTCCAAGTTAGCCCGCTACCATGTTAGGCTGCATCGTCACTTACCATCAGGTGAGGTCGCAGTCAAGGGCTATTTTGTCGTCGAATAAAAGAAGAAAGAAAAAGTAGTTTGCATTCTGAAATTTCGACGTTTTAAAATTGATAATAGCATTAATAATCAAAACAAAACTGACCAAAACGTCAGTCATTTTTAATCTAAGTAGATTACTATCTGACTAAAGAAGTCTTTAGTCAGATAGTAACTTTATTGCCTTAATAGCCCAACGGTTAAAGGTGCGGACTGAAAACTGAAAGACCCCAGGTTCGAACCCCACCCGTTGCACTATTGTCGTACCCACTCAAAGTACAAGTTTTCCGCTTATTTGGAGGGGATAGGGGGATATTAGTCAACTTTTGCTTGGCTAATATTTAAAAAAAAACCTTAATGAAGAAACGAAATAGGTGTGGTATAAAGGAATTTCGAAATGCGTGATAAGAATTATTATTAGATAATACCATTTGGCTCAGACATTGGCAAAGGCTTCAATTTAATTCAATATTCCCCGAACTCGAGGCAATATTTTACGTCGTCATTGAAGGATAGGATGGGATAGATATTTTGGGCCAATTACACATGAGGCTGAGGACCGAGTGTGCTGGCGTTCTTTGGGAAAGGCCTATGTTCAAAAGTGGACGTCAGCAGGCTGAAATTTAGGCATAAGTTACGTTAGATTTAATATTCAACAAACATCTTTTGTCGACGGCGCTGTGGTGTACAGTAAAACACTTTGGGATTATGATTACACCACAGTACTATCAAATACCAGTGTAATTTTAAGTACATGTATAAATAAATAAAAAAATAAAAAAAAAATGAATACACGAAACAGCATGCCAAAGACCCTTTTAATGAAAGGGGGACACCGGCTATAAAGAAAAAGACAAAAAAAAAAAGAAATTATGTTTGATGATGATGACACTTGAGGTGTAAAAGTATACACCTACCAGTACCAGTAGTAGTACTGTCATGCGTCAATAAAATATTGGATCACTCGGTGGCCAATCTCCACAGAGATCAGCCAATGACGCGGGAGATATTATAGTGCACAAAAGGGTGCGAAAACACACGTGCACTCTCTATTCCCTCACGCTCATAGTCCGATGGAACGGAAATCCGACAGAAATCAGGCTTTACGTGCTCTCCGACGCACAGGGGTGACACAAACTTCCAGAAAAACCTAACTTAATTTTTAACCCAAATCGAACCCGGGACCTCCTCATCCGCCTTCGAACGTGCTAACCAGAACCTCTAGACTAGAGAGGCAGTTATATTACAGGCCCTGCCAAAGTACGAGCCTAATACTTATTCTCCTTTTTATTTGCAAACTGTTCGTAGCAATGGCCTAGGAAAAAGGAAAAGTTTTGACCTTTCCCTTTTTTCATCCAATACTTTAAAAAAGGCCGGGTCGTGTAGCCTGATAAGAAATAAAAAAAAATGCGCATGTTCTTTATCTGAACGTATTTTCACATTAAAAGCCAATATAGGTATTTGTAAATCTAAAAAAGTCAAAGTCAAACTATTTTGTGTCCATTTTACCTCCTATTTTCTACCCAGATAGGTATGTAATTTCAGCTTTAAAGTTGTATCTAATTTTAATTCAGTTGGTGTTGCCCACCTGAAACGCGATAAGCTTACATTACAAGTAGAATACAAGTTGCCCTATCGAGTGAAATTAGAACCTTTCCGCAGCCAAACATATTCTAGAAGTCTAAAACTCATTCAACCTTGCTCGATAGCGTTTGACGTTGGGTACTTTTCTGTAAGGTACTTTCTGTATTCCATTTTCTGATCTATATTTATTTTGTGCAACTACAAATTTATTTTGTACTAGCTTTTGCCCGCGGCTTCGCTCACGTTAAGTTAGATTTTTCAAACCCCTATTTTACCCCCTTAGGGGTTGAATTTTCAAAAATTCCGGATGACTACGTCATAATAGCTATCTGCATGCCAAATTTCAATCCGATCCGTCCAGTGGTTTGTGCTGTGCGTTGATAGATCAGTCAGATAAATTATTACTAGGTAGGTATAGGTACAACTTTCTATTTTACTGCTGATCATCGATGTATGCTGACACTTTTATATAACCTACCTAAGAAAACATTTATGTTGGTTAATTATTTATTATTAAATTTTTTTAAGCAATTGCATAGCTTCTATCGCGGGCCAGCGTGGAGACCGAATCCAGAAATTCCGTAACGAAAATAACCTGACATGGGACTCCTCTCACCGCTAGATGGCGTTCATAAAAAATGCTATGCAATAGCTTTACCGCGGCAGTCCCCGAGTGTCACACGTCTTTTTTTAATCTAAAAGTTCTATAGTGATAGCCTGGTCATCCGTAAAGAAACCTGCACACCTGAGAGTTCCTCATTCTTATTATTCCTTTCCTCCGTCCCTTATTCTCAAAGGTGTGTGAAGTCTGTCAACAAATTGGTGGTGGACTATGGCCTATCCTCCGGTTGTGGATGATGATGATAATAGCTCTGACAAAATCGGTCTGAGCTTATTAATATACCTACTTGGTCCTTATTTTTTGACTTTTTCAGACACTTTTTTAATGGCGTGCTTTTTGTTAAAGTTTGATGACTGGTAGCGACTTTTAAATCGTATCGAAAAATTAAAAGAAAAAAATCTGTTTCATATTTAGATGTAGGTATATAATCGAATAACAAAGTGCCGCGATGAAAATTAAAAAAATCAAAAAATAAGGACCACCCTAATCCTACCTATCCTTTCAATTTCTCTGTTTTTGGCGAGATATTATTATAACGACTTACTGCGAAACGACGAATGTAAACTAATAGTTGATGGCAAGTTGAGTCGAACTTAGTGATTTGCGGTGATCGGCATTTGTAGCGATTGAAATTCCGCGGCCGGGTCGATGCGGTTATCCTTTACATCCATTGTTGAACTAGCCCTCTTCCAATACTGGAAGCTGACAAGTTTATTAATATTTCAATCAATTTGCTCATACAATGGTTCTTGCTATACCGTTGTCAAAACTACGACCTGGCGAACTCTTCTCATTCAAGAGGCTTTGGGCCCTGTCACCAGCGCTTAGTAGTAGGTATTATTTCAATATTGTTTTGACAACCTTAGTAAGTAATTAGCCTTAAAGGACGTCATTGTATGACTATAAATACTACTATAATTGTTGGTGGTAGAGCCTTTTACATATTATATTTAATCTGTGGGCAAAGCCCCTGTGTTCAGAAGTTAGCCGTCGCGCGGCGATAACTTGAGATGAATCAAAGAATGTATAGCTTAGGAACAGCTATCAAATGTCTACACAACTGAAGAATATAAATGTTTTAAATACTTTTCGTATAAGTAACACAAATGAACAGTATGAGTAGTTATTCATCATCAGTAATCCATCCACAGCTCCCTACTGAGCGCAGATCTCCTCTCAGAGAGGACTTCTTCTTCTTTATCAACTGATAGACGACCACTGCTGGACATAAGTCTCTTGCATGCACCTCCACAGGCCTTGCGCCTCCTGAATCCAGCGGCTCCCTGCGACATGTTTGATGCCGTCGGTCCATCTAGTGGGAGCCTAGGTCTGCCAACACTGCGCTTCTCGGTGCGGGGTCGTCACTCCAGCACCTTGGGACCCCATCGACTATCAGCTCTTTGATTTATGTGCCCCGCCCATTTCCACTTCAGTTTCGCAACTCGCAGGGCTATGTCGGTGACTTTGGTTCTCCTATGGATAGCATTTCTGATTTGATCTCACAGGGTGGACACGCTGGCCCAATGCAAATTAGCTGACTTCACACACCTCTCCCACGAACTCTCATAAATACATTTTTTTAATGTTAATTTGAATCCATCCATCCAAGCATCCATCCCTACGAATTACTATTAATCAAAAGCTATGGGAAAGATTGCAAAATCTTTCATAGAATCTGTGGTTAAAAACGTCAACCGTCATACTGTCATTCATTCTTGCTACGTTGCTTAACAAAAACTGACGTGATTTGTTCCAACCAACAATAGACCCTCCAATAAATTAGAACCCTGTGTTAAAATAAAATAAATGCTGGTTGAATAGAAGGGGGAATTTAAATAGGAACGCGTCAACGCGGTTGACGGGTGTTGTGGGCTAAGAGTTGGTGGGAAATTTGTAGGAGCTATTTAAATGAAAGCTAAATATATGTAGTATTATGTAGGTACTAACGAACTTTACCTAAGGGTCTGGTGTTACTTTTCACGTTCGTTATATAAGTAAATATAAGTAAAGGAGGGTAAGAGTGTCCCCAGACACAAAGTTAATGGTAGCATTATGGAGTAGTTTGATAAATCCTAAACAGCATGTCTGAATTCATTTGGAGAAAAAAGATATTTAAATTTTATTTAAGAAGAATTAATTTATTACTTGTTAGGACAAACAAAAAAAATATAGTTGAAATCGGTGAAGCGATTTTTGAGTTTTGAGCCAGACTAACGAACAGCTATTGATTTTTATAATATATCTAGATTACATTAGATACAGCTGAAGTCAGCTCTGGCAAGTCAATTGCACTGTGCAAATAATTGCAATAAAGTTAATTTCTGCAAGTTTCTGTTGCAAGGAATTGCGGAATCTCGTCCTAAATCCTAACCTTACACGTGTCTATTTTACGGGGCATTGGACAGATAACATAATAAGTCTGTGCCTACACTTCGCAGGCGGCAGTTACGTGATCCAGACTGATTTCTTCGATACGCCCGCGCCACTTCAGTACCTATTTTATGAATGTCGCTATATTGCATGACGTCTGCCCTATACACTGGATTGTTTACCGATTGTTATGTTCTCGTAATTGTGATCTATTGTTGTTATTTACGTTGTTCGTATACATATTATGGTTAACAAGCTTACTTACTTTTTAACATCATTTCCTTTACCTTACTCATGGTTTCTTTGTTCTAAAGCTGATGCCTGTTAGACATTTTCTGACATTTGACTGTTTAACGATACAGTGAACGATATTCGTGGATTCTATACAATTATCCTGTCTCACCTCAATTCCTCGTAAACTCGCGGACTGCTTATTTTCCTTGCTCTCCCAAGTAGCACACGGAGGCTGCTTAGCAGCTGAATAACAAATTCCCGTCACGCTTAAAGCTGTATAAAAAAGCTGCATAAGGGCTGTATACGGCCGTATACAGCTCTTATACCTCTTAAATGGGCACAAATTATACAGCCTTAAGTTCAAATAGCTGCTTAAGAGCTGTATAGCAGCAAAATAACAGTGTTATAAAGGGTAACGACAGTACTATGCGCTGAATAACGACTGAGTAAAAGATAACAAGTTACTCTTTATTCAGTTAAAATTACGTCATGTGTCACATGAAATGTCACATGTCAAAGTGAAGTAGCAAACTTTAATCTAGCAAATTATAACCTTGTAGCTTAAACACAATTTCGTGGAGTGAATTAAATACGTGGCTATATATTCAAAGTTCCCTGATTAGTAAGAAAAATGATTGGGAATGTAATTTTACTGACATTATACATATATATTACCTAAGAAAATTTAAGTGCGCCACGAAAATATTCGGTTTTTAATTAGTTTCGTGATATAAATAAGCCGTGATGAAAACTTGAATAAACAATTTTTAGTGCTTTGAAAAGAATTATAAGATAAAAAGTTATTATTATGATATACGGAAGTAAAAACTAATGCAATCCATTCCTAATTCATACACAAAACATAAAAGTTGAAAAATGAATCAGTATATTTATGTGAGGTTATACAATAAAATGGTGGATATCATGTTATAGTTAGAGAGCTGGTGATATGATTTTAAAAGCCTATAGCTTAGAATAAAGGCCTATATAAAAAAAGAGTGTTCGTCCGAAAAAAAGTAAATAAAAACGGATCTTTATAAGTTTGTCTGGTGTAAGAACTGCGTAATATTAGTACGTAAAGATGAAACCGATAAAATACATCATATACGATCTAGCAAGGATATAGAGAGATTGGTGAATCTAGCCACCACTAAATGAAGTTAGGTTATATTTACTAACAATCGACAACCCTCATAATGCACTAAATGGAATGATTTCGTGGACAACGGAGAAGTAACAAACCCTTCGGAGAAGTAACAAACAACTTGTGTACTCTGGATGTAAACATAAGTCTCAAGAACTTTAATTGCAATAGCAGACGTGGGCCTGGAATACATAATAAAGAACAGCTCGAACCAAATTCATATTGTCGTTGTTACTGAAGCTAACATAAGGGTCACAAACTCAAAATTGTTTCAAAGATGACTACAAGATGTTTTCGCACCTACTGAATCACCGATGAAGTGATGGTGTAATCCTCTATGTGCATAAAACAGTGTTAACAGTGAATACAAGCTACTCTGAATCAGTTATTGGTGAAATTGTCACAAGTTTCAATTAAGTATAAATTAAGTGTTTGTGCATTGTACTGACCTCTGAATACTAACCAAGTATGTTTCATATAGGAACTTAAACAAATAATCTCTCAATTTTCAGGTAAAAGTAATCTTGTAATTAGTGGTGATATGAATATAAACATAATGTTAAACGATCCCAGTGTAAATTTATACTTAAATTCTATGAGTGAAGTAGGTATTGACTGTAGTATAAGGCAGTATACACGGATAGAACCTAAAGGGGATAGGATAACTAAAAGTTGTATTGATCACATATTCATACGATGTGTGGACAATCCCAGCCAACATAGCTTATGTATACAAACAGCAGTTATAAACAATCCTATAGCAAACCACTATTTTACCAGTTTGCAACATTAAAAATTAGCTTAAAATCTATTTCATTACATTACTATTAATTTATTACAATACATTATTATTAATTTATTTAAGTTAGAAGCTTTGTGTTTACATTGCAATATTATTTAAATGTCTAATATAAAATTTCTTATTAAAATGTCAAAAGTTCATAATTAAAATTTTTCCATGAGGTAATCACTGGTTTTAAAGTATGTCCTGTCAATCAAAAATTTAAGCCTTTTTTTAAAAAGTGGTATTTCTTGTGTTTCTAAATGGTTATATAAAAGGGGCCCAGTGCAGAAGAAACTCTTAGAAAAATGTGCACAACAACTGGGTGGTGGACGCAGTTCAATTAGGTACATGCCTTTTGCTGTGACGATTTTGAAATAAATTCAAGTTACTTTTGACAAATATGACAGTTTCATATACATACAGACATGGCATTGTAAGAATATTATATTGTTTAAAATAGGGTTTACAACTATCAGTCGATTTTAATTTAAATATTGCCCTTAAGCATTTTTTTTTGTACCTTTAATACAGCCTCTTTTTAAGTGGAATTACCCCAGAATAAAATACAATATCTCAACAGCGAGTCAACATAGCCATGGTAAACAGTCAGTAACGCTGACACATTTAGTGTGTAGGAGAATTGATTTAACTTTGTGCAAATATGACTCAAGTGTTCTTTCCAATTTAGAGTAGAATTAATATTCAGACCTAAGAATTTTGTTACATTGACTTCATTGATAGTTTTCCATTCATAATTTACATCTAAAGCAAATGATGCATTTTCTCTGAGCTTAAAAGTCATTAAGTTCGTTTTGTCTAAGTTAATTATGAGTTGGTTGCGATTCAGCCAGTGTAGATAATAAAATTAAACTGTCAGTCATGTATGAAGCTGTGTGTGATGTGAGCATGTGAGCTCACTAACAAAATACAGTAGATGGGTATACTTAAGACAACTTAAAAACTTGCCAATTATAGCAGTACCTCTGGAAAAATGACTTGGGAATACATGCTTCCTTTACTGCTCAATGAACTGCCAGCTGATTTATTATTTATTTATACAATAAGATACAAAATAAAAAGAACTATCACAAACTTTATGATTAAATAAGGGTGATTTTGAAAATAATTTATATATACATATTATATTACATAATTAGAACATAATATTATATATTTAAAGATATTATTTGCTAGAATTAATTTATTTGTGTTTTTTTATGTAATTAAAATGTAAAAGTATACTATGTCTGCGCAAAAACCCTGCGTGGTTTATGTGGAGGCTTTCACAAGAACCTTGTAACAATTTCTCCTTTATGTTTGGATAATAAAGATTAAAAAAAGGTATCTTTTTGGCTTTTTATGATCATTTTACTTAACTTCATAAAAAATCTTTTGAAAAAACCTACTTCTTAACTTGTCCCTGCTCTCTTTCTCTCTTCCCTCCAAAACGCTACTAATGTAGTCTATACTTGGTACCTGTGGTACCTACTTATTAACAATCCACAATTCCAAAATCCCCGCAATTTATGTGAGCAATATCAGGGTTCAGGAGCTTGAACCTAGAGCTCCATGATGTAGTCTATGCTTGATACATACAATATCAATTCGAAACTGACAGTTTAGGTAGGCACTACCCAGCAGCATCAGGATTGAGGAGCCAGGACCTAGTTCTCCTTGATGTAGTCTATGCTTGATACATACCATAACAGTTCGTAATCTATCATGGTAGTAGACGAGGTTCTTGATGTTTCTTAGGGTATAATTATCACTATTAATAACGTCTGCCATGTGTGCTGATCATATAGAAATTTTGCTCGCCAGCTCCCTAACTATTAAACAGCTACGTGAATAGTTAAAACTCTGATATTCTGCCAAAGGCTGTTTAATAGTTCACACGTGCCCCCTTAATAAGTCAGTGTAATAGGAGTTCACAAATACCTTCTTATACAGCTTTTGGCGTAATTTTATCCACTAAACAACCCTTATTCAGCCTAAGCTGTTTAAATATCACTGACAGCTATTATGCAGCTGTAGGATCACCAGTGTACTCTTAAAAGAGTCTTAATACGCTTAGAGGTTCAAATAGGTCTAAAAGTGAATACTTACGCAGCTATCTGTGCTACTTGGGCTCCTTCCTCCTTACTTCCTTCCTTCTCTCTAGTGGAAAAGCAGCCTAATCAAATCAAGAGTAACCAACTGATTTTATTCGATAGGTCCACCGCTGTTTACAAGATACATGTATTACGTTGTAATATGCTTTTAGCAGATTTTTCAAGGTCGGACACACGTTATCTACTCGCTAATTGATTATTATTTATCGAATTCGAATAATTCAAAATAACTTTCCTCCCAGAAGGAATATTCCAAAGGGATCGCTAATATGCCAGGCCCTCGTTACGTTAATATTACAGCATCAAAGCGTGTTACATTAGATACAACAATTAATGTCTAACATAACGAATTGAGGTAAGATAGCAGAAATATATTACGGACGCCTGAGGATATTGTTCAAGTTATTACGCAATGAAATCTAATGCTGTCTTCACGCAATACCCAGATTTAATAAAAAAAATCTAAATTCAAAATTATTTATATTTTATGTAACTTGGGGCTATTACGGTAGGTCGTCCCTTTACCTTTGAGTATTAAGTAAGGTACACAAAAATTACCTTAACATATTTTTGTCTATTTTAATGCCTCTACAGCCCAACAGTTAAAGGTGCGGGCTGAAAACTGAAAGCTCGCAGGTTCGAACCCCACCCGTTGCTCTGTTGTGGTACCCACTCCTAGCACAATCTTTCGCAGCATCTTATTTTACCCCCTTATGGGTTTAATTGTCAAAAATTATTTTTTAGGGAAGTACTCTTTTATCTTTTTATTAGTATAATCGGTTGTGTGATAGACATGTCGTATCTCGAAAAAGAATAAAAATTATCGCTTCCGTTTCAAGTTCCATTTTTTTTAATATTTACAACTAAAACTGAAAAAAAAAATAAGAAACTCAACCAAAAAGTTCTCTTTTAACTTAAATAAAATATCCAAAGAAAGACCAGCATAATAACATTTCTTTTCCTCGGTTGTTCAAAAGCTCTTTAAAAGTACCAAAGTCTAATTTATAAAGTTGGAGGGGAACCAGCGGCTCTCTGGAACAACTTGGAAAACAAAACAATGCGAAAACAAGGCCGATACTCCGACTTGTTACACTCATTGAGTTCGGAACTATATTATAATATTAATTATAAATTAAACTCACTCAGAATTACTTAACCTTCAAAAGTTCAGGACCACTTTGACGCACTTATTTATTTGAATAACGCTCCTTTAAGTTAGATTTTTCAAACCCCTATTTTTTGTTCTTAGGCGTTGAATTTTCAAAAACCTTTCTTAGCGGATGCCTACATCATTATAGCTATAAGTATGTCTTTCAGTGATTTGAGCTCAGTCAGGGAGTCAATAACTTTTTACTTGTAATGTACCTATTTAGATTAAAGATTAAGAAAACAAAAATATACGAGTAGGAGGGTTATGTTTTTATTTACGTCTACATATATTTTAAATAATTTAATAGCGGTTCTAAAATAATAAGTTATTATCCCCTATTTTACCACCCTCAAGGGATACAAGTTCCTGAAATAACTCATGCAGGTTTTTATTATTCAAAACTAATAACCTTGCCATGTCTCTAACTTCAAAACCATAGAACTTTTATAACTATAACCTTCCTACGACCATTTCAGCCCCTTAGTGGATTCCACACTTCCAGTGTGTATAGGCTTTCTTTATAGTTCTTAAGATTTCGTACATAGTCTGTGAATGAGTGAGTGGTTTTTCACTGTTATGCCTACCAATATAATATGTAGGTTGATAAATATAGATACCAGAGGATTTCGCAAAAAAGTTCTGCAATATCTGTGTACGATCAATTTGATAGGTATCCTGCGGAATTCCAATAGAAGGTTGAATCTTAATTAATTGTGCAATACTGATGGCCCAATAAAACAACAGAATTCACAATTAAATGTAGCAAAGGAACTTGGTAAGACAAATAAATTTCCCATTTCGCCGACTGCAAGCAGTTCAAAGCTGCAATTTAGCAGTAAATGAAGCGTTAGCTTGTGGAAACAAATAGTATATCGAAGACTGAATAAGCGAAATGAGCAAAGTAAGTGTAGCCTGTAGCTAGATTTCTCACATCTTTTGCGACGTGTTTCGCTTTTAAATCAACACAGGTGGAATAGGCACTGTAAATAAACCTCGATATTATATTCGTTAAAACATTTTAAGCTATTGCATAGCTTCTATCGCGGGCCTTGAGCGTGGAGACCGAATCCAGAAATTCCGTAACGAAAATAACCTGACACGGGACTCCTCTCACCGCTAGATGGCGTTGATAAAAAATGCTATGCAATAGCTTTACCCCGGCAGTCTCCGAGTGCCACACGTCTTTTTTTTATATAAAGGCGCTTGACTGTCATTTCATCTGATGGTAAGTGAAGATGCAACCTAAGATGGAGCGCGTTTGCCTGGAAAAGCCTATTCACTCTTGATTTAACGATGATAAAGAAGCATGAGAGCAATGCCCAGGACCGAATCACATCACATCGCAATATAATATTGTAAAGGCGAAAGTTTGTACAGTAGGTATGTGTGTTTGTGTATGTTTGTTACTTTTTCACGCCATAACAAAAAAAAAAGACGTGTGGCACTCGGGGACTGCCGCGGTAAAGCTATTGCATAGCATTTTTTATCACCGCTAGATGGCGTTGATAAAAAATGCGCCATATAGCGGCTCACTGTAGAGGAGTCCCGTGTCAGGTTATTTTCGTTATGGAATTTCTGGATTCGGTCTCCACGCTGGCCCGCGATAGAAGCTATGCAATAGCTTAATAACCAGTTTGGCTGAAGTTTAGAATGAAGATAGCTCATACCCAGGCTCAACACACAGGCTACATTTTATCCCGGAAAATTAAGTTTCCGCGGGAATTAAAAGACCTTAATCCACGCGGACGAAGTCACGGGTATCGTGGGTCTAGTAAATCATAAAAACCAATAGTTAGTCAAGGTTTAAATAGTTACATAAGCCCTTAATTTTCCTTTTTTTCTTTAATTTCTTATGACGACAACTTACAAATACACGTAGGTACAATTGTGTAACTGCAATTAAACATAGGTACCTACTACAGAAACATTGCACTAGAAACAATTCGAGATCTATTGCTGTTGTTCAAACAGTTGTATTCCACGTTGCAATTTTGTAGCAAATAAAGCATTGGTTTGCGGAAATAAATATCAAAGCCTGAATAAGCGAAATAAGACAAAACGAGCTCCTACCATCTCAGCTCGCTTGTGTTCCGCTTCTCAATGAGCCTGGTAATTAAAAACATATTTTGGGACCGTTCCCAGGATATATGCTTTTGTTATGTTTTAAACGTTTCGGTCGGGATCCAAAATGGCAAAAGTAACGTTGTGACTTTACACTACCGTTACAACCGTTACAACTAACGATGCACAAACGTCAGAAAGTGGTAATTTTACGGGGATTTTGGAATTCCAAAATCACGTGTACGATGTCGCGGGTAATAGCTAGTCATTTTAGGATGGTATTCGTTGCATCGTTGCATAAATGCGAAAGGAGTGATTAATTTTTATTTGGTGTATATTTATAATACATTCTTTAATTTTTTTACTAAAAAAATGATGTCCGCCATCTTGGATTTGAGATTAGTCAATAGTGAAGTAGATCACTCTCTACTTCACTATTAAAATATCATCATATTGACTTACGAAAGATTTATTATAGTTTAACGACTTCTAGAGCTATAAAGTAATTGTATTTTATAGTAGGTAAATACTTAGTCCTTACCTAATGCAAATGTGACCGTGACATTTTTTTTTAGATTTTGTCGAAGCTGAAGAAGTAAAAATATTGAAGAAAGTTTATCGCGAAGGAAAATGTCGAGTTGTATTGTATTTACCCCGCCCGTGTTATCAATGATCAACATTGAAAGTTTAAGTAAGTCCTGGCACTCCGCCAAAACAATACTTGGTCTAGAATTCTAGATTTCAGATTGAAAGGAGGTCATAAAGCTTTACCCGTTCTAACTTTTATCTACAACAAAACATAACATTCGTACCATGTTTTTACTACTATTGTAATAACTACGTAAGTATTTGGTATTGTGAAACTTGTTGATCTCGAATATGTTTCAAATAGTGAAAATATTTATTTCATAAGCGGGAGTCAAAATTCTCAAAGAGTCAAAACCTAATTTACGTCCCATTATCTTCTGTACCTATCCTAAGGCACATTTCGTTGAGCCATAATATAATTCGTGGTTGAACTCAAACTCAAAGGAGTTTCACAATTCACTCTGATCCTTGCCTTTAGTGCAGGCGATTGACCGGGCACATTTATTTGATTTAAGCGCAGTTTGCCTTAAGTCAAGCCTTCCCGTCCCGTGCCAACAAATAAAAAAAAATATTTTATAGAATAAATAAAATTCTTCTGACCACACATTGTGAATAGTCAGCTAGGCAGGGGATATTATAGTGCACAAGTGTGTGAGTCAATACAAGTTCTTTAATAGCTTGGGCAAGGCAGATAAACTGTGGGCTTGTTTGAAAATGATCGCATCAATGTGACGATCGCAAATCGCAATCAGCTAATCAGAGCTGATTGCGATTGGCAACATAAATTCAGCCTAGCGGAGGTAATTGCGACTGTCACATTGATGCAATCATTTTAGATAATCCCACAATAGGTGCAGAACCGATACTCTTCGAGACATGGGAGTTTAATACCGCCGACTGAAAAAGACTCAAGCTGCTATTGAGAGTTTCTTAGCAGAGGAACCCAATATTTTCATGGCCTAACCTGGCACTCATACCTTGGACTTCCTAATCCGCAACCGTTGGTTGAAAATCAATAACAAACTACAAATATTTCTGTTACAAACCAATAACAAACTACAAATATTTCTGTGTCCATTTGTGAGATTGAGTAGTGTTAACATTTTCCATGAAATATTTTCGTACGTTATATAATATCTATTTGTAACTATTTGGAAAAACTCCAAACATTTTATATAAGCTTCAAACATTTTACATAATTAATGTGGGCACATTACAGCCACACACATAAGTAGACTAAGTTTCCGAAATGAGTTTCAAAGACGTTATTACGAAATTACATATTAAATCTTTACTTAAAGTTTGCTGCGAGAAGATTCATGATCTCTGTATTCTAAATCTTGGTCGTGTCGTAAAGTTTTATCGTTAAATTAACTTTTCACTGCCATACGCGAAGAGTTTGAGACGAGTTGCAAACGATACCTATGTATATTGTCATTATTTTTTATTCCTTTCTTTAATAAAAGAACTAGTTTTTGTCCGCAGCTTCGCTCACTTTAGGTTCGATTTTCATACAGATTTCAAGGTCCTATTTTACCCTTACCACTTCTTCACTTTTTTGAGCGTTATTTTTTGCAATCAGGGGCCTGATTCTATTACTCAGTGGCCATCAAAAAATTAAAGCCACTGACATAAATATTTTTTATCCATTGAAGATTTACTATCAAATAGTAAATGACATTTCTCTTCAAAACTTCAATGGATGAATGTCATAATCAGGGGGCAGGTTTTGTTCCTATTCCCTGAATAATTATTATGAAACACAATACTTTTGACTGAAGGCCGGACTCTAATCCCGGAGTAATTTTTCCAAATGCCCCAAAATATTCCAATCTACAAATGGAAAACAATAATGTCAATAAAATCCTTCAAGTATTGGCAGTGCAAACATCTCATTCGCAAGCGATAACCACCTTTCAATGATATTCCCGGTCCCTTCAACTTCTATGCAATGCGGTGTAAAAGGGGTTGGGTAGATATAGTTTGGGAGGTCTGTATAAGTTGGACGGGAGTTTTGCAGCCTTCAAACCTTGCAGATATACGTTATTCAAGACACACCGACTTGATAGAAAGATTGCAAGAAATAGGAGTTAGAATTGAGGATTACGTAGTGCATATTTTGTTGAATATTTTGTACCTAGATAAAGTATAGAAACAGATATTTCAGGAACTGCATAAATTATATTATATTGCATGATTAGTTATTTATGAAATTCAAAAATGAATTTTTTTTTACTTTTGAGAATCAATATAAATAAAGTTTATTATATATAGTTTTTTATTTGTATATTACAAAGAGTGGCAGTAGATCTCTATTAAGATTCTAATTCTCTTATATTTATCGAAGACAGGCCTAAACATTGTTAGTCACCAATTTAGCTTTGCATTGATTAAATTCCCGACTCTTTTCAGCAGAATCTTCTTTCCGAACCAGTGTGAAAAAATTACATAGATTCTAGGAACCAAAATATAATAGCCCTACTGGTGTTTCTGGTTTTTATAGTGACAAACCATACTTACTGTTGTATATTATTTAATTTTGGTACTTTCACCTCCTTCTTAGATCGTCTGCCTTCGTAGTTGTACCACTAACAAAACAATTCTAAATATATTAGAAATTCACATCAAAAAAGTACTGTGTATCTTTGGTTTTCTCATATCATTGTTTGGGCGGGAGTTTCGCAGCCCTCAAATGGGTTAATCGCTTGGAGTTGTTGGTGGCAGCTGCACCTGACGGCTTGAATTACGATATTACTGCTGTAATAGGCGCGATGCGAATATAAAAACCAGTCGGTATAACCTTGTAAGGTTGCGTTTTCGTATTGTTTACTATGAAGTGTGTTATGTATGAGATGACATGTTACTAGTTTCTTTCAATCTAAATCCTATTTGCTGTCCTATTAATATTATAAATGCGAAAGTTTGGATGTATGGATGGATGGATGTTTGTTACTGCTTCACGATACAACGAATAAACGGATTTGGCTGAAATTTGGAATGGAGATAGCTCATACCCAGGATTAGCGCATAAGCTACACTTCAACCCGGAAAATTAAGGAAATTAATCCACGCCGACGAAATTGCGGGCATCATCTAGCTAAGTATACCTAAATTATATTTTATACGGCTTAAGATTCGACCAAAAAGACTAGAAAGTTAGGTATTCACTTTACGAGAATTACGAAAACTAATCTGATTTAAGTACTCCTTAGCTCGAATTAATTCAAAATGAAATTAAAATGATGTACATTTCTTGTTACCTCGCAGCATCTGCATCTGCAGCTTTTGAGCATCCTTTGTGCATAGCAGATTTTACTGAGAAGAGCCGGCACTAACTGGGCACTCACAGTTTAAAGCAGCTATAAACAAATAACTCGATACCTACTACGTAAGTTGTTGTATCCCCAAAACGCTCACGTGACGCGTTAGGGTCATACTACACGGGCGGTTCTCCCGCTGCGGGTATCCGCTTCTGAACCGCACTAGTCACAATTTAATATGAAAGTTGTATGCTGCATACTACACTGCGCGGTGTCCCGTCGCGGTTTACAGGCGGGAGAAATACGACCGCCGCCCATGCAGCGTCAAACCGCCGCTGATAACCGGCGTTTCAAACTACACGGGCGGTTTCCCGCTATTACGTCATTCTGCGCGGGACCTGAAATGAACAAAAGACAGTGTTAAACCGCGTCCCGTGTAGTTTGATGGTCTGCGGCAGCTTTGTCGAGCGGATTCCCGCA
Organism: Hipparchia sbordonii; assembly: GCA_038048805.1. NCBI lineage: Eukaryota > Metazoa > Arthropoda > Insecta > Lepidoptera > Nymphalidae > Hipparchia > Hipparchia sbordonii. The sequence continues at coordinate 7,299,704 of CM076113.1, forward strand.
GCGGGAGAACCGCCCGTGTAGTATGACCCTTAATTATTGTAAAGGTCAATACAATGGTTTAGGCCGCCGTTTTAACAACGATACAACTATATACGTCTTGAGAGTATGTTAAAAAATGCTGTTTTTTTTTAAACGAACACATAAAATAGATAAAAACAAAAGATTTAGTGCACAAAACCTAAAATGCCAATTTTGTGGGATGCCACGATTTACGTAGGAGGTATCAAACTATAGTGTTATTTGTGTGTTCATTATTCTATTACGTGAGGCAGCTTTAAATTCGTACCTATCTGTTTCTGTTTTAAATACGCAAATTTTATTTCTCTGATATTATTTGTCTACTGTTTAATTAAATTAAAAAAAGGTTTTAAATACGGCGAAAAGCTTTTTATTCTACATTGTACCTCTCCGCTAGAGAAGGGTTGCGCGTCGTTTTATTTAATCAAATATTTATATCATTTGCACACAACGTGGGTCTGACATTTTCCTTTTTTACGATGTCAATATAGTACATTGTTCTACAAGGGCTGAAAGTGGCCGATTACATACGAGGGTGTCATTTGAGGCACGAGGCGAAGCCGAGGGCCGCGATACACCCGAGTTAGGAATCGCACTTTCTCCCGAGTGATACATAGTGCTTTATACTACACCTACGAGGAAAATAATAGACACATTATTTAATTGAAATTTATATTGAAATTCATAAACCAACCAACCAATACCTTTTTTTGGTTTGGTGTAGAAGCCAATAAGGGGTATGGGTTGAATTTACACTGCTATACCCCTTCCAAGTTAGCCCGCTACCATCTTAGACTGCATCGTCACTTACCATCAGGTGAGATCGCAGTCAAGGGCTATCTTGTCATAGAATAAAAAAAATACAATTATTAAAACTTAGGGTGATATTTTTGTTCGGCAAATTACCTCATAGTTTTTGATTCTGGCGGCGTCATCAAAATATCTTCACTGTCGCTACTAGACATTTTGCGTTTTAAGTAATTTTATAAATTGAAAATTTAGATAAAACAAAAGAAAGCGAATCGCGCGAATTTTTTTTTAATTTTTCAAATAATGTACTCACTAAAGAAAATGCAAGCGGCCAGCATCAATTTGTTTTTTTAACAACAATTTGAATGTGTAAATAACCTTAGACCATAGATAAGTAGACCTAAACAAAGAAATGAAATTATTATATTTACTTAAATAGATTATTATTTAGTTATTAATTAGTTACTATTACTATTTTTATATTTTTAGTTCGTTATTTATTAGATATTTACCTACTACTTTGAAAATAATAAGTCTATTTGTCGAAAAAGGTCGAAATAGATTTTATTGTTTTTCAAGTTATTACTGTACTGACTTGACCAAAAATTAAAAAAAAAAACAGCACGTTAGTAATGGATTTTCATACAGTTTTCAGCCCGCTAAAGCAGGTAAGTAATGAAATTTCATATATTTTGACAGCCCGCAGATTTGTTTCCACGTAATGACGTATTTTCTTTCTCGCTCTTTTGCGATTTGTCACAAATCAGAACGTACTTTCCGAGCAGGTGTAGTATAAATATTATTTTCATGAAGTGTATGATAGCTGTCGTGGCCTCCCGTTGCTGATGTTTCCATCTATAAATATATTATAAGTTAGGAATATACCTAACTTATAATATAAGTTATAGACAAATAAAATAATAGATCAAAAGTAATACATCATTGCAAAAATCTTCTGAAATCCGTAAAGCAATGACTAAGTTATGGACAGGCAAAAGATAAATTTTTGCAATGATGGTCTTGGAGGTATGTGATGTCACACGCGAAGGCTGTTTAGGCCTTTGACTTTTTTAAAAGCGATAACGGCAACATTTCTTCCAGTGTGGTTTTATAACCTTTATATTTTGATTTCTATACACAAGTAACTTTTCCAGTCATATCTTTTCTTCTTCAAGTTTTCATTACCTTCTTCATCAATTCGAAAATTCAGAAATTCAACGAGTAAAAAGGTGAATTGGAAAATACATAAATTAAATGAACACATTATCTCAGGAGGTTGCCAGTAGATATTATATAAGAAATATACAGTCACAATAATGTGGTATAGTTCTTGCAATTCACGAGGGCACGTCGCCCCTGGATGTGTGTGTGTGTCGTATCTATATAAGTGGGAGCGAGAGCTGACCGCTCCCACCTAGGCTCCGGACAGGCACGCACACTTACGCAATGTGCATGTACACGACGTAACCACAAGTAAAGCTCACGCGCCCTCGTGAATTGAAAGAACTATATAGCTTTAGAGTATTTGCCGAATAAAGTCACAAGTCTTTTTGAGTTTCAACATATGACGACAATCCTTTAATTCGTCATCAAGTCATGTACAAAACACGCAAGTCAAAAGCATGACTTACGAAATGTTATATACTGAAATTTACGGTAAACATAACTTTAATTACACTTCAGCTTCAGGGCATAAGTGTGTTTTATATCCGACCGAGTTGCTTTTAAATGAATGTAAATAATAGTTCTCTACATAGCACAAAATACACAAGCATACATATTTATTGCAGAATGGAGAATTTTAGCGAGTTTAAAATTCAACTAGCTATGTTAATTTATATGTTTGTTTGTATTTATCTTGTTCTAGCTTGACTGTGAAGTTTTTTACAAAATTACTTTCAAAATATTGCGCGTGTGTTCGACGTGCGTACCTATCATTTAATATCCATACTGATCAGTAGGTAGGTAGATACGACTATTGCACGGCAATTAATTGCGAGTGAGTTCTTGCTCACAAAGTTGCGTTTATGAACTTCACTCATTCGAAATTCGAACCACATAAGACCGCGTTGAGAGTTCCATAACACTAATGACTACAGTTTTTATTCCATAGTGCAATACATCTTTACTGTGGTGGTAATTTCCTTTGCCGCGGAAAACACGAAAACTGCAATATAAACTGTAATTACCTGCAAAGGCAAAGGCTGAGTTTAACCCCAATAACGTTTAAAGCGACGTTCAATAAACGTTAATCGAACCGCGTGCGTTCGCACTATTTACAGTTTGAGATTACGCTTAACATTAATTATTATGTTGAGAGCAAGGTAAGTTAACGCAACTTTTCACCATTTCGCTATACCAGGGGCCCAAGACTGCTATTGCAATTGTAGTTCAAGTGTCCATCAATGATATCCCAATTGCTACTTTTAGCAATTTTGGTAGTCTACTAATTCAATGGCGTCACAATTGTTTTCCGATGGTTTGCCACTGACACTTTTAAGTCGCTTAAAAACATAAATTGAAAGCGTATAACGTTTTTGATGACGATAAACTCGTTTCGGCGAACGCTTTTTTAGCTAATGGCAATACCGAGGATCATTGAATTACAATCCAATTACATGAACATCGAACGACCATTGTGAATTTAGTAGACTACGCAATTTTGGACCAATGATAATTGATTTGTAATGGCATTGCGGTTCAGTGACAATGACATGTAAAATAGCAGACTCGGGGCCCTGTTATAGTTCCAGATTTTTTTTTATTCGATGACAAGTTAGTCCTTGACTGCGATCTCCTGATGGTAAGTGACGATGCAGTTTAAGATGTAGTGGGCTAACTTGGAAGGTGTCCATTCAACCCATACCCCTAATCGGTTTCTACACGCCATTGTGCCGGAACCTAAATCACTTGGCGGTATCTCTTTGACAGTAGGCTGGTAACTAGCCACGGCCAAAGCCTCCCACCAGACCAAGTTCCAGATTATGGAAAATTGATATTCAGAGTTTAGGATAAAATAAAACGCTGCCATGTCGGTGGCGTAGACCAGAAGAAGGATTTTATTATTAAACCATAAACAATTAGACACAGCATAGTACAATTCTATCCTCCAAATAAGAGAAAAGCTTGTGCTAGAAGTGGGTACGACAATAGTGCATAGGGTGGGGTTCGAATCTGCGACCTTTCAGTTTTCAGTTAACCTTTAACCGTTGGGCTATTGTGGCTTCAATTATTACAAAGTGCAAAATGATTGGAGGTTTTCTGAATATTATTTACAAGTAAAAATATTATACTCTTCAAAAATATAATTCGAAATGCAATTATTACCTATAAATGCAAGGGATATAATTTAACTTGGGTTTCGTTGAAAATCGCGTTCAACAAACCGTTAATAAAACTGCAAATGCTCTCACCATAGCCGTGTGAGATGATGGATTCGTTTAATAAGCCAGCTACCAGCAAAATGTCGCTTTTATAGTACGAAGGTAAATTCTTGATATTGCCGCGACTTCGTTTCGTACGCCTCGATTTAGAAAAACCATTTTTCTTTTTTGGATAGAAGTATCTTTATAAATGCGAAGGACATGTGTTTGTTTGTTAGTTTGTCGGTTTGTCCTTCAGTCACGCAGCTATGGAGCTGGTTCGACGTGACTTTTTGCATGGATGTAAGTAGTTGACATAGATTTTTATCCCAGAAAAGCAGAGGGTTCCGGAGGGATTTTTAAAACTTTTAGTAGATAGATAAAGCATTGTGTCATCAAATTAAATTTAGTTAAAATAATACTGAACCAATAAAACAACCATTCTTTATCTAATATTGTTATTACATATTATTTTATTTTTAAAAGAGCAACCGCCGAGTTTTTTCTGGTTCTTCTTTGGAACGGCATTCCGAACCAGTGGTAGATTAATTTGACGACTCGTAAGCAAAAGTTCATTTGAATAAAAAAATATTCTATTCTATTTAAAATAAGTAAAATCCATTATGATTCTGTTTAGATAAAATAAACCACACAAAACATACGACAAAAGCATATTAATTTTAATATTATCTTGTAAGTCTTATTAGATAATTCTTTCAGCATAATAATTATTATGCATAGTTTGATTTGTCGAAAATAACAAAACTTAGTTTTCATATCGCATAGGAAACAGCTTCACAAACTAATATTTATTCTGGTAAGATAGGTACGTACCGCAATGTGAGGCGTTTTCAACACATATTCTGTTGTTGCCGAGTTTTAGGTTAATTGCTACTTCTAATTAGGTTTCGGTTTTATATTACTTGTTACGAATAGTGAGCTTAATTCACATACGCTAGTGCATTTTCTACACTTCTCATTTATAAAAGCCTATTAGCACAACGGTTAAAGATGCGAATTGGAAACTGAAAGGTCGCAGATTCGATCCCCACCCGTTGCACTAATGTCGTATGTCCCACTCCTAACACAAGCTTTCCGCTTATTTGGAGGGGAGAGGAGAATATAAGTTAAGTTCAATAAATCAATTTAAATAAGTAATATCCATCCTGTCTGTATTCGTAACTGGCAGAGCCTTGTATCACTTGAATTAATAAACATAATAAGGGCCTATTCCACCAAGATCACCATATAAGATATATCTGTGTTTGAACAAAAAATACTTAAATGACTTATCTAAGCTGAATGAAGCCCTAGGAATATTTACTTAAAAATTTCTTAACCGAAACTTTACAAAAAAAAGACGTGTGGCACTCGGGGACTGCCGCGGTAAAGCTATTGCATAGCATTTTTATCAACTAGCGGTGAGAGGAGTCCCGTGTTCTTGAATCTTGAATCTGGATTCGGTCTCCACGCTCAAGGCCCGCGATAGAAGCTATGCAATAGCTTAAAAATTGTCGTGGTAGATTGGGCTGATCGAAAACAAAGGACGTAGGTTATTTAATTACCTATTTAGGATTATCATATAGGATGCAAGATCTCAATTTCTAACAAACCACTAGAAAAAAAGAAAGTTGAAAAATACAGACGAGGCGCAAATAATATTCGAGCCGCAGCTTGCAGATCCCGTTAATTCGGTAGCTACGACGTAGCTACGACCGATTCGGAACATCTATTACTGCTATCGGTTACCCACAGCCGTATTAAAATTACTCCTGTTCTCTGACTTTGCATTTTACCGTAATTTAACTGGAGTCTGCTTAGTATTTTATCCCAGGATTTGACGCGTTATAAATTTTTATAGGGACCTTTCGTAGTACATTAACTTTTTTCGAATCAACGTTCAAACCATCGCCAGCTTCACCCGGCAGAATGCTGTTCGGGTCTTCTGTGACCTTTCTAAAGCAATTGATTTGGAACAATTTGGAATCACCAAACCATGTAACTTAATTTCAGCCATCTTTGTTACCACGGGTATTGCTCAGTGCACTTGACTTCATTGCCTCTATCTTGATTAGTAACAGAACTCAAAAGGTGTGCATAAGTATAAGTGATGTGAAAAGTACTAAGTTTCATCTACTCTAATAGGTATCTCGCAAGGCTCAATCTTGGGTTCTTTTCTATTTTTAGTGTATATAGGCGCAATATTACCTTTATAGTAGTTAATTTCGGCTGAGCGAGGATTTGTGCGATAAATGAAATTTGACAACTAAATTATTCTTCAACACAAAATTATAATCTTCCAATTCTTCCAATCAAAGAATTTGTTTGAAACAAATTCAAATTCAAACTCACAAACAAATCACGATTAACCACAGCATGATAATTCCTCCAATAGTTAGACAATCCAATTTGAGCAAACATTCCTCGGATCAAGTTATTAAAACAGCGATACGTCCAACCAACCAACCAGGGATGGTTACCAAGAGATTTGTTTACAAGATAGTACGTGAAGTTCCGCTAGATGGCCTGACAGTTCCACCCTTGATACGCGTATAGACGCGCCGTCATATACCTACGTTAATTCTCTACCTACCACACCGAGTGAGCGATTTTTGCGAAATTGTATCTACTGTTTGAATTAAATAGGTTCTATCACAGGCCACACCAATCAAAGAGGTAAAACAGACAGCGGAACCCCATCTAAAGGGTGCCACATTAAAGCACAGTTGATCCCCTCAACGGTTTAGGACTAAAACAAATTTATTGTTACACATAAAAGATAATTCTAGTCTGATTACCATAATGTAATGGATAGGCCACATCCTAACGTAATCCGGCTGTATAATGCGGTAATGTCCATTGCCTGATGATTGTCCGGTTCTATTATCTCTACTGTGTTCATATTCTAACCTATACTTACCTAAAATTAACAGTTGTTCATTTGGTTACGTACGAAATTCCAATTCCATTATTACTAATAATTAGGTACATGATTGCGATATTGGAATGCGGTTTTTGGCATTATTGAGAATACGCACATAATACCTATAATTCCGCAAGCGAAAATGCTCAGTTTACACTCTACAGCATCCGACGCAATGTCTGTCGGTTGGTCTTCTATTGGATATACTTTGGAGAGTGCGCTCAGGAACTTCACAAACTTGTGCCCCCCTCACCGTTCTACCACAGAACTTCGAGAAATCGTGAAGCAATGGCACCCTTATGTGCCAAATCCAACCCACACGAACAAAACGCTTTAATTCAACGTTTGTGAAACGAACCGCTAAGGTGTGGAACGCACTCATAGCGTCTGTGTTCCGGCCAGATGTAAATTGAGTACCTTTAAGACAAGAGTGAATAGGCATTTTCTGGGCAAGCGCGCTCCAACCTAGACCTCATCTAGTCTTTCCATCATTGATTGTCGTCAAACGCAAGCCTATCTCATAATAGCAGGCTGAAGTCTAGAAGGTTTAGGAGTCGAAAAGTTCCAACCATTCGATTCCTGCACGCCTCCTGCCTTACTGCACGGAATAGAACGCGCATTCCCCGTTCATAATATTGTTTAAAAAATAACGTAATTACTAATAATGTTTACATAAAATCTGGATTCACAATATGGTTTAATTATTTTAGGCCTGTTATCAAGAATTAAAAACTAATTTTTTTAAGTAATTTATCAGTTAAGGGTAAAATTATTGTGGCCTTGTTCTACCAAAAGTGCGATATTGACTTCCGTGTCCATAGATATACTCGTATGTTAGAATTCACAAACAATGCAACTTGGCATGTGCGCGGTACATGGGCATATATAAAGAGATACTGTAATATTTAAGATTCACTTAAGGCCATCTCTTTGTATACGTATATATATGCAAAATTGAGGCATTTAGATACTGGCCAACTTCTATCTCTATACTTGTAAAAGTTAAGATTTTCCTGTTGGATTTCTCTATTGTTAAAAATACTCAATTCTTTGTGAAAATAAATGCATTTTTGGGGCTATAAATTGCTTTAAACTCGAAAATAGCATATCTTCATCTTCATCACATTTGAAGCCGAGGTTCTAGGTACTTCAAAGAGAATTTGATGGCTATTGGCTCAACGATATCTAACTGTCAAAACCAAATCTGCTCAGTTTCAAGCGAAATATTCACCAGCCGAGCAGATTTTCCACAGAATAGGTACCTATTGTATAACGTCATTCAAATTTTAATAACTCGACCTAGCTCAGTTAGCCTCAAATACCTACCTATCTATTACCTAATGCTATTTCAGTAAGTCTATATCCCTTCTGTTGAGATGCCTCTCAATTTTATTTATTTTATTTTCTTGGCCATCGAAAATATTAACAATCTTTGTTAATTCTAACCTAAATTTTTTTTGTATTCGTTGACAAGATAGTCTAAGATGGAAGCGGGCTAACTTGGAATGGGTATGGCAGTGTAGGTTCAACCTATACCCCCCTAATCGGTTTCTACACGTCATCATGCCGGAACGCTAAATCGCTTGGCGGCACGCCACGTGGGGTGGTAACTAGCCACGGCTAAAGACTCCCACCAGACCAGAGACTATTTAGAAATTATAAATTTCCGCAAGCATTTGTGCACTATAATATCCCCCATGCACACGGCTAATCTCTATGTAAATAAGTCGATATAGTCGAATTCGGTCGGGAAGAAATTTTATCGATTAATTAATTTATTTATTTATTTTCTCCACATAATTGCGGTAGATATGTACACGTTTATTAAAACCTTTTTTAATCACGGGCACCAAATCCTCGTATCGTGTAATAAACAGTTTTGTGTGCCACCACTATGCAATAAGCTGTACGTGACTATGTATCGATATCGCGTAGCACTGCAAATACCATGTGTGTACATATGACCGGATATTAATGAGGCTATAGACGCCTCGGGACAACGCATTGCGATACAATTGCACACTTGCTTTGCACACTTGTGCTTTGGTCACGCGATCAATGTGTAGGCCTTTCCCTCACTATAGACTCTATAATATAATTTATTCATTTGTTTCAAATCCGCCATTTTGTGGCGGCGGAGAACGTGTACCGATTTTCATCAAACATCATCATGGGGAGCTACGATACCACAGATAGACACACAAACACACACACATACACACGCGCGTGCGCACACTCACACGCGCGCATATACGCACGAACACACACACACGCACGCACGCACACGCACGCACGCACACACACACACACACACACACACACACACACACACACACACACACACACACGCGCACACACGATCGATAGAGAATATTAAAAAATTGTGTTTGACCAAATGTTGTTTAAGAACGTTATAGCTTGACGAGGACAGATGCGAAAGTGTGTTTGTTTGTTTTTTGGTTTGTCCTCCAATCACGCAGCAACTGAGCGATGAACTGACGTGCCTTTTTGTCAGTATAAGTTAAGGACTTGGGAACTCGTAATTTCAAACTGCGAGTGGATTGTTGTTTGATTAACACTTTTTGAACGTAAAATTCACGTCCAACATACTCTTACGTATCAATGGGAAACTCGAACATGCTTTTATTTGTGACTGGATTTTAAATAATTGTTATTTTTGACTGCTACAATATATTTACCTACCTATATTTATTCGGATGAATCTAAAAGTTTGGCTGAATAAAGTTGTTTAACTGTTTACTTAATAATAATTTTAAAAAAGCGATTATATATTATCGGTTCAGTTTTGAAAGAGGTATGGGAGTAGGGTTGCCAGATTTTTTTTCAGCCTATAAGGGACAAATGGTTAAATGGGCAAAAAAATACGGGATTTCAGTTTTTTACCCGGGACAAATGAAAAACAAAATTATTTCGTGTCTTTTTTATTATTTTTTATATTTTTCCGAGGATCGAGTCAATTTTAACATTGTCATTCTGACACTAACACTAACTCTGTCATTGGTCGATGCGGGCTGCGAGTGCGAGACGAGTACGTTTTACGAACGTTGCGCGTGTGAATACTTAGATCGATTTCATAATGAAAAACGACGTACGGTTCAAATACGGGACAGAGTCAGTCCCGCCGGGACATTTTAAACTATGCCTAAAACACGGGATGTCCCGGGAAATACGGGACGTCTGGCAACGCTATATGGGAGTAACATCGAAGTATGGTCCCGAAGACCTACATAAAGTTAACCTATATCCTCGTAGTTACTGAGCTCTAAAAGATGTAGTTTGGTTCTAGTTTATGAACTTTTCCTTGCTGTAGAATTTTGATGATACAGGAGGTGTTAGATAACTTTTAAATATTAAACTACCTTTTAAAGTTTGGCCTTGCGCCACTTCCCGGTGGGCGAAAGCTGCATTGTCTTGAATTCTTGATTATTCAAGAACATTGCCTTGTAAACAAAAATGTTTATGCAAGAAAATGTTATGCAGTTGTAACTTATTGCAACGGCGGCGCTACATTTTTATGCGCGGTTCTGTTTTCTAACCTGAGTTAAGTTTCTAATTAAAATTCTTCGCTGTAAAATAATGGTTTTTATCTTGCAACTACGGAGGTTCATGTTATCTCCTTGTTTATATATTTTTTATAGTTTGACCTAAGCTTGCGCACAAATACCTAATAACGGTTATCGGAATGAAAGAACTGCTTAACATAATAAGTTTCGTGTTTCGGTTCGAATTGGCCGTAGTGCAATCTGGTTAACACACTCAGGGCGCGATTAACGAGTGATGAAAGTTCGAATGCCGCCAGCCTTGGAATTTTTGATATATATTTAAAAATTTATTAGGATAGAGAGTAGCGTTGCCAGACGTCCCGAATCTCCCGGGACATCCTGTATTTAAGTATTGTTTAAAATGTCCCGGCGGGACTAACTCTGTCCCGTATTTGATTCTTACTTCGTTTTTCATTATGAAATCGATCTAAGTATTCACACACGCAACGTTCGTAAAAAAGCGAGTTGATGATCGTTTTTAATTACGATTACAATTGTACTGATTTTTATAGATAAGTATGTAAAACGAATAGAATGATGTTAAAACTGACTTGATCCTCGAAAAATATCAAAAAGAAATGACACTAACACACTTGTTTTTTTTATTTGTCCCGGGTAAAAAACTGAAATCCCGTACCCTAATAGAGAGTCTTCCGAAATAAGTAAAATACACATCCTTTTGGATACTTTTCTTTTAGTTTCACTGCAGTTGCATAAAAAAAATAAAAAAGTAGGTACCTATATAATTAACTAAGTTATATAGTATTAAGTTCACATACCTACTAATACAGTATGCTCAGACGCTTAACAGTTTCCCGTGCTGACGATGCAATATTTCGAACGTGACTCTGTATGCAGATCGTGACAGAACTGCCAATTTGCCCGTGCATAATATGATAGTAGTAATGAATAGGATAACTCGACGTCTTCTTCTATACATATAATAAAATTGTAGAAAAGTGGTGTCTGTACAATGGAAATTTATAAAAAAAAGTAGCAGGGGTTGTTATTATATCGATGCCGAACCCGAAATTGTAATTAATTTTTTTTGTCTGTTTGTCTGTTTGTCTGTGTGTTTGTGCACGCTAATATCAGAAACGGCTTATTCGATTTAGATACGGTTTTCACTAATATATTGTAGTAAGCTTCACTTAACATTTAGTGTTTATTTCATGTCAATCGGTTCATAAATAAAAAAGTTATGTCAATTTAAAGAATCACGGCGAACATTTTTAACGTACAGAGTACGTACTACACGCTAATTCAAAATATGCTGCCCGAAAAGTCACTATTCCACGCGAACGAAGTCGCGGGCACAGCTAGTATACAATATATCCAGGAGAATAGAGTAAGTACTGTGCTTGCAGTATCGGTAAAATAAGTCTCTACTCTCTGTATTTGGTACTATAATGATGCCCACGACTTTGTGCGAGTCGATTAGAACAGAATAGAATGATTTTAATTTTCATTATTGAAAATTCAATCCTTAAGGGGGTAACAGGGGTGTGAAAAATCGGGCATACGTGACGTGAGTGAAGCTGCGGGAAAGCTAGTCTTATTAAATTCATTACTATAGTTCTTGCAATTCACGACGGCGCGTGGTTCATGGTTGTGTGTGTGCCGTATCTGTATAAGTGTGAGCGAGAGCTTACTCGCGTCTGATCGCTCCCACCTTGACTCCTGACAGGCACGCACACTTACGCAATGTGCATGTACACGACGTAACCACAAGTAAAGCGCCCGTAACTTCGTGAGATAAACGTACTATACTAACTATTTACACATGGCCGGATATATTAATGAGGCAATAGACGCCCCGGCGCGACGTACACAAATCGCATTAGGAAACCAGACTGTCCATCAATCAGGCATACAAATATCGTCCGCTCTTGTTAGCCCTTATGGGTGATTACTTCTAGCCAAGAGGCGAGAGGGTGAGCTACTGGTGGCGGCCGGTACCATTAGCAATATTTATTTGCCAAACCGGAAAAGTCTGGTACAAATGCTTACTTAATATTATAAATGCGAAAGAGTATTTGTTTATTGGTTTATCCTTCAATCACGCTGCAACAGAGCTACGGATTGACGTGATTTTTTGCATGGGTATAGTTGGGGAGTGAATAGGCTACTTTTTATTCCGAAAATTAAAGAATTCCCGCGGGATTTTAAAAACTAAATCCACGTGGACGAAGTTGCGGGCATCGGCTAGTACAATTTAAATATCCCTGGGGATAAAAACAAAAAAACGAATTTTCTAATGATCCACGGATGGATAGATGGATGGGTGAATGGATGGATGGAAGAATGTTTGTTAAAGATTTGGAATGGAGATAGCTCATGCTCATATACAGTATTAACACATAGGCTACATTTTATCCCGGAAAATTAAAGAGTGCCCGAGGAATTTCTAAACCGGACGGAGTCGTAGGCAGCATTTAGTGTTATAAAAAGCAAAAATAAATATAATTTCTGTTAATGTACATTGTACACATAAAAAGAAAAACACACCCAGTCCTACCTACCTATTTGATAAAGAAAACTGAAACATACGAAGCTGAAATAAATCTTTTAAATTCTCGTAGCAACAGACAAACGATGATGCAGGATGATGTATCTGCTCAAACGTGCACCATAACAAAGATTAATTCTCAAAGCGGATCCGTTGCAGCATCACTGGAACTACACGATCCTCGTCATTAGCCAAAATGTGAGAAGGATAGATTTATAAACTACCATCTGACGTCAGCGTGGATTTTGTTTTTATATATCCCGCGGGAACTATTGATTTTCAGGGATAAAAAGCTTATGTCATTCTCCAGGTCCTAAAGTATGGCCATGAAAAAACATCACCTAAATCTATTGCTTCGTTGCTGCGTGATTGAAAAAAAAACCAACACAAACACACTTTCGCATTATCCTTATTTTTTGGGGATAAAAAATAGTTTAATCCCTCTCCAGATCGTCAACTATACCCATTACCCACGGATACAAAATATTACGGTAATATTTTGCTCCATTATTACGTGACCGAAGGACAAACCAACTAACTAAGTACACTTTCGCGTTTATGACTGACTTTTTATCAGAAAGCTTCAAAACCCAGATTTTCTCAGAATCTCAGACTTCAGTAAACGCGAGTGTCACATGCTTGCCTATGACCCATTTATGAGTCGCTGAACTTACGAAACGGCAATACCTCGCTTTAGGCTGCCTTTTCACCAGATGTTTTTTCTTATTCGATGACAAGATAGTCCAAGCCTGCGATCTCACCTGATGCTAAGTGGCGATTCAGTCTAAGATGGTAGCTGGCTAACTTGGAAGGGGTATGGCAGTAGGTATATATTCAACCCATACCACGAATCGGTTTCTACACATCATCGTGCCGGAACGCTAAATCGACGGTGGTAACTAGCCACAGCCAAGCCTCCCACTAGACCAAACCAGAGACGAGACTATTCAGAAATTATAAATTCCCAAATTGCCCCGCCGGGAATCGAACCCGAGACCTCCCAGTTATAAGACCACAGCGCTCACCACTGCGCCAGGGAGGCCGTCGATAGTTAGTATCATTCTAAAATTGCAGGGTTAAAATACGTTAAAAAGCTTAGGTATTGATAAATGTGAATAAAAAGCAAAAAGTTGAATCAGAGGCTGTTAACCACACTCTCGCGAGCGCGCTGCTCGCGGGCGTATCGTTCGTTTTGACAAGCGGAGGCTACACGAACGTCAATCTCTCACACTGTCCAATACCTACCATGATGCGAGGTTCATAGAAGAACCACAGTAACCGGTGCAGCTCATCCAGTAGCCAAGCCGACGATTAATAGAGGTACTGGTGTCTCAATGAGTGTGTGTTACTGAGTGGGTTGAACACGCGTCTAGTTACGTATCCCCGTCACTGGTGGACTGGCAGCCTTATTTGTCGTAATGTGCACACCTGTGCTTCGCTTCTGAAGCCTTAAAACGACATATAAAATGATTATAATCTTGAGAGCTCTTGAGAGTCATGGATGTCGTGAAATGATTAAAATTGACAGCGTGATTTATTACAATTGGCGTAGTATTCAAATAAATAAGAGGATTTTCATTACAGTTCCCTCCCTATAAAATAGGTACCTAAAGTAGGTAAATTTCTTTTTTAACCGACTTTCAAAAAAGGAGGAGGTTCTCAATTCGTCGGATTTTTTTTAATGTATGTTCCCCGATTACTCGAAGACCGCCTGGACCGATTTGAAAAATTCTTTTTTTGTTTGAAAGGGTATACTTCCCAGGTGGTCCCATTGTCATCAGGTCAGGATCTGATGATGGGATCCCAGAGAAATCGAGGGAACTGTTCAAATTTTATAGGCACCATTTATATACATTATAGTGGCGTTTGAAGTCGGTTTTGCAAAAAAAATATTTATGTTTATACTCTTGTACTCAATCAAGAAACGCTGTTAGTTTGCTTTATTGTTGTGCTAAATCTAAAGTTCCATCTAGTAGGTATCCAGCAAGAGCTATAGATAGTATAAAAATCGTAGTAATCTCTGATCTCTCTCTCTCTCTTCCTTTAATATTTTTTTGGTTTCAGTGATTACTTGCAGTAACAGACTTCTTTATTCCCACAAAATCTTTGCACCGTGATCTCTTATGATCCCTTACAATTTTGACCTACTTCTTCAGACGTCAAGCCATCAGTTCCCAGTTTACGCGGTATAAAGTTGCCAACACCTGTATTTCACTTTGTTTCACTTCCGTTGCCAAAGCTTACGAAATAATTTCTTTATTTTATATGACTCATGAATTTTGTGACAGTGTAATATTTTGGATATGCAAAGAATAAAAACGCTCCTATTGAAGTTCCTACGAGTTAGTTACTAACTTTAGTCCACGTCTTCATCCAAGTGGATTTAGGTTTTCATAATCGTGCGGGAATTGTTTAGTTTTCCAGTATTAACAGTAGCGTATATCACTCTCCAGGACCACAACTATTCCCATGCAGAAATCACGTCTATCCTTTGGCATCTATAGGTTCAGGTAGTGTGTTTGTTTGTTGATTTGTTCTTCAATCACACCGCAACAAAGCAATGGATCGACGTAATTTTTTTACATGGGTATAGTGGGGGACTGGGAGAGTGACATTTTATCCCCGAAAAAACAAGAGTTCCCGCGGGATTTTTAAAAAATAAATCCACTCGAGCGAAGCTGCAGGCATCACCTATAGTTTAAGATAATAGAGCAAAAAAATACTAATTTTATTGTAATTTCGATTTTCTACATAAAGTATTACTTAAAGAAGTTCTGTCTAATAGAAAGTAGAACGTAAATTAAAATTAAATTAGCAAAGAAGCAGTGGAAGCAGCCTAATTAATTAGCATTAATGATAATGAATGAGAACAGTATTGATTCTGACCGACTTTAAGTAGACTCATTTAGGTCAGGATGTTCTCATTTAAAAGATAAAAGATAGTTATGTTACCTTTGTCTTACACAGTGCTGATAGTCTGTTACACGGATCGCCACAGAGCACGATCTTGTGCCGCTTGTATACAGCGAAGTGCGAGCTATATGCCCCGCCCCGTCCATTACCACTTCAGCTTCGCGAATCGTTGAGCTATGTCGGTTAACATTCCGTCGCCCGCTGAGTGACTCTTGAGTTTTCTTATGAGGCCCATACAGGTATCAATGGGCATGTCATAATTGGCAACACCCGGTTGAAGACTGAGGTATTAACTTTTTAAGCTATTGCATAGCTTCTATCGCGGGCCTTGAGCATGGAGACCGAATCCAGAAATTCCGTAACGAAAATAAGCTGACACGGGACTCCTCTCACCGCTAGATGGCGTTGATAAAAAATGCTATGCAATAGCTTTACCGCGGCAGTCCCCGAGTGCCACACGTCTTTTTTTTAAGACTTTTAACTGCCAAGCCAAGCTGAACTTGCCGAATATTCTCTTCACCGCTCTAAATAAGCGTAAAGCTTATGTTAGGAGTGAGGACGCCAATAGTGCAATCGAATCGGTTAAAATTGTTGGGTTTAGGCTTCAGTGAATTTAATTTTGGTAGTCTATTGATCTGTAGATATT
The DNA here is from genome assembly GCA_038048805.1 of Hipparchia sbordonii. Lineage (NCBI taxonomy): Eukaryota > Metazoa > Arthropoda > Insecta > Lepidoptera > Nymphalidae > Hipparchia > Hipparchia sbordonii. Next base: position 7,316,388 of record CM076113.1, read on the forward strand.
TTTACAATATTTATATGTGAAAGTTAAAGCCTCAATAGCCCAACGGTTAAAGGTGTTTTTTTTTATGCATGTTCCCCGATTACCCGATTTGGAAAATCCATTTTTTGTTTGAAAGGGTATAACTTCCCAGGTGGTCCCATTGTCATCAGGTCAGGATTTGATGATGGGATCCTGGAGAATCGAGGGAACTCGTCAAATTTTCTATAGGCACAATGATACTTTGTAGTGGCGTTTGAAGTCGTTTTTGTTTTTACGTTTATACTTGTTAGAAAACCTAATTCCACGCCGACGAAGTTGCGGGCAAAAGCTACTGCAGCTATAAATCAGTAACTATTCTGTCTAAATAATAAAATAACAATAACTAGGTTACTATATACTTCAAGCGCGACTGTTTACGGAGGGTCAGTAAATCCTTCACAGAGATACACAAAGGCGGTGCTGCTTTCCGCCGTAAATCATAGCGCGTCCTAGCAAAGATTAATGTGCAACGTTTCGACAGGTATTATTGAAACATGTTCAATTATTCCTACACAATATATAATGACTATTTGTTTTATTTATTGCGTGACGATAGGTGGATTTTTTTATGCTCCTTTATACAGCATGCTAGGGTTGCAAGACAGGAGTATAAAGTTCTTCGCACATTATAAATAAATATTGACTCGACACCGACTTTACTCCAACTCGACTCACAGTAAGTTGACAAGATTGTCCTTGAGGGCGATCTCACCTGATGGTAAGTGACGATGCAGTCTAAAATGGTAGCGGGCTAACTTGGAATGGGTATGGCAGTGTAGATTCAACTCATACCTCCTAATCGGTTTGTACACGCTATGGTGCCGGTAACTAGCCACAGTTAAAGCCTTCCACCAGACCAGACCAGAGACAATTTAGAAATTATAAATTCCCAAATTGCCCCCGCCGAGAATCGAACCCGAGACCTCCCAGTTATAAGACCACAGCGCTCGCTGTGGTGAGTCAGGGAGGTCGTCAAAAATGTCTTAATGTTTGGAAAATAGTCAAATAAAAAAACTGTTATCTATATCCGTAAAAGACTATGTCAAGGAAGAATGAAATAATGTGGTCTTGAAGGAAAAATGTAGGAAAAATACTGATACAAAAATGAGGTTAAATAATGCACTGACTTTCAAAAGTTAATATTATATACTCTGTAAGGCTTTCCCGCTAAGATTGTAACTTCGAGGCAATCCCGACCATAAAACTCCCGTTCACCCCGAGAGAGAATCATAAAATGGCATAAGTAATTTTTACGTCAACCATTTATCCCTTCCGCCCTTGTTTTGGTTTTTTGTTTTTGTTCTAATTTTAGTTTAGTATTTTTGCTTTTGTTTTCAGATTTGATAGTAATTAAGTACCCCTATCTATCTAAGTCAAAAAACAAAAAATCTAGCAATATCACGGAACGTTTGTTCGCTGCTAGTGATAGGCCTTTTGTAGATCCTTGCACACGTCGCGATCTTGCACCGCTTGTATTCAATGACTCCCTGCGACTCGTCTGATGTCTCGGTCCGCGAATACTGATACTGATTACTGAGGGACTGATAATGAAAGATAAAATAGAGGTACTGTTATGCTATAGGAACTCTTTAGGGTAGTAGCCCACTTCTACTTAAATAATATCATCTATAATATGATGTTCTCTTACTATAAACTAGAGTAGGCGAAGTAAATCATAATTCTCGCAACAGCAATATTAATATTAATATCCACTTCATATAAATAGATTAGATACTTACCTATCTTGTTCTCTAGCACGAGTTAAGTTATTATTACATAAGCTCAAATTATTCATTATTTATTTATTTATTAGATCGTTACACGATGTTTACTTTAGAAATGATGATATATTTAGCGCTTTTCCTGTACCCATAGGGATCACATTAATTAGGAAAACTCATTAATTAATTAATAGAAATATCCCATTGTAGTAAGTAGGGTATTTCCTGTAAGAAATACACGGATGGCTTTATTGCTTTACAAAAAAATTGCTTTCCTGGTAAGTCTAATTCGTCTCAACTAGTTTATCTCTTTCAAGGATCACCACAGAACACGATCTTGTGCCTCCTGTATCGATTTACTCACTTGGCCGTTCATTTAGTGAGGGTTCTCCCAACACTTTCCAGTGCGGGGTCGGTATTCGAGCGCCTTGGGATTCCAACAATTAATTACGTTACTAATTAGTATTAATAGTAGTCCTACTAAATTACTTAATCTGATTTGATCCCACAGGGATACTTCGAGCACGGCTCTAATTGTTTTAATTTAATTGTCATTACGAGTAAATAGATGATTTAAGATAGACCTATAGCAGACCTTCTTTTGCGGAATTCCATGTACAGGGAACAACAAACCTCTTTTGCTATAAATAAAAATAAAAAATAAAATATTACTATATTTTTGCGTTATGACTGTATTTAATGCCCGTTTTCCGTAATGTTTTCACCAACATTCCATTACTCTTATAGGCTAGCTAGCTAAGTTAGGTGATGCTTTCTGTCACTTTCGTTTTCACGAACCTTTTTAGGGAACCTATATGAAAAACCAACGATGTAAATATTAGCCAAGCATATTCTTTTCTCCCTCAAATAAGAGGAAACCTTGGGTGGGGCTCAAACCTGGAAACTTTCAGTTTTCAGTCCGCACCTTTAACCGTTGGACAATTGAGGTTTATACCTACATTGGGTAAGGGATTGTATTTAGGGGCTATATCCATAAAGGGATTACTTACTTAGGGAATGATTTAGGTATGGTCTCGGTGAAAACGGACATGGAACTCGCAAATAATCTTTAGAGAGTTTTAATAACTAGGACAAGTCTGTAGAACTAGAACGAATGATTGAACTAAAATGAAGTTGAACTACTTTCAATTCCGCAGTTTCTTGAATCAATAACAAAAAATGGAAACACGAGCTAATATTGCGAATTTGCGGCGGAAAATTAAAAAGAGAAATATCGTTGAATTTCAACTCATTTTACGATTTGAGTGGGGTTGATTTGAATATTAGGTGCTTTTTGAATATACTCGTATTATATTTTATTTCTAGCACAGAAGAGAATGAAACAATATCTAGTACATACATAATAATTAATTGTTTAGATCACCACCAATCTTTCTTATTTTCGCGAAATTGACGAAGTCGCAGGCAACAGCTAGTGTTTCTTATGTGTGGACACATCGCCATCACATCGCCGAACTTATTTAAACTTCGAACTCATTCGATCGTTGGAACTTGCCGTGTCTTCAGAGAAGCCGTGAAGTTTGGCGACTAGGGCAGGTTTTCTATTATACTTGACCCCTTAACATAGTTCCAAAGTGAATAATCACAACACCTAAAACTGATGTATGGTTTCCCGGACATTACGAACATATGCCGTTCAGCTCTGACATCGACAAATTGATATTAATGATAAATATATAACCTAACTGAGCCCAGTACATAAGCTTATAGCATACATCTTTTGTAGCAATATTTCTGACAATATAATGACTTTAGTATAGTTCTTTCAATTCACGAGGGCGCGTGAGATTTACTTGTGGTTACGTCGTGTACATGCACATTGAGTTAGTGTGCGTGCTTGTCGGAGCCTACGTGCTGTACACTGTAACAAGCTCTCGCTCACACTTATACAGATACGACACACACACAACCATTAGCCACGCACCCGCGTGAGTTGCAAGAACTATAGCTTTGATTATATTGAATCGAGATTTATAGGTTTCTATTGTAATGAAGGCTAAAAATTCTTCCTAATTATGAGCCGATATACGTCCACAGCTGGACAAAATATTATCACCTGCAGGGTGCAAAGCTCACGCGCCCTCGTATATTGCAAGAACTATATATATCAACGATTGGATTAGACTTATTTTGCGTTGATGAAATCGGCCCTTATAAAGATGTGGGAGAAGATTACACATAGATAGGTTACAGAGGTTACAGCTACTGTAATATAAATTTCTCTTGTGATCGTTAGCTTCGTTCTAATAGAAATTGAATTTCTTAATCGTCTTTATGATATCGATTCGTGTCATTAAGAGCACATGCTGCCGCCTCGATGCGGTCATATTAACTTTAATGATATTGAATGTGCAGAGTAGCTATTGATTTTCATGGAGAATGGCTCGTCTTTAAGGGTCATTAGTTGAACATCAGGCGGTTCCCTTCGTGTGCTGGTCCTACTCACACTTGGCCGGTTTTTTTAACAGTAACTTTAATCAACTTTTCTGGTGGGAGGCTTGGCTGTGGCTAGTTACCACCGTACCGTCAAAGACGTGCCGCCAAGCGATTTAGGGTTTCGGTACGATGGCGTGTAGAAACCGATAAGGGATACCCCTTAGGGTTGAATGTACACTGCCATACCCCTTCCAAGTTAGCCCGCTACCATCTTAGACTGCATCGTCACTTACCATCAGGTGAGATCGCAGTCAAGGGCTATCTTGTCATGAAATAAAAAAAAGTAACGTGCAACTGACCCAGATTAACTTAAGATAAGCTTAAAATGAAAAACATAAAAATTATATACCTATCAGTCAAGTGAGGTTGCTAATCCTTGATTTGAAAAAATTGCCATAGAATGCGTTTGTTAACTTAATTACTTTGCTTATTGGAAATAACCTAGCTACTTCAAAGTAATTTCCTCTAACTTTGGCCCGTTCACGGCATCCTAATTTGAATAAATCGGTCTAATGATATCAATTCATGGTTTCGCCGTCATTGGAAGCACTAATTGCCGCTGAGTCTTGGGGCAATCACATTAACATTAATGTGAGGGAAAGGCAGGGGAAAAGTGATTAAAACGAGAATTTTAGAAATTAAATTAAAAGCATTAGTTATCTCTACCGATAGACATCCAATGAAAGCCTCAATAGCCCAACGGTTAAAGATGCGAACTGAAAACTGAAAGGTTCGAATCCCACCCGTTGCACTATTGTTGTAACCGCTTTCCGCTTATTTGGAGGGGATAGGAGGATATTAGTCAACTTCAGCTTGGCTAATGTTCTTATTTAAAAAAATAAGATTGGCAATGCTCTCTTGAAAGGCTCGTCATAGAACAGTATTTTGCATTTAGTACGCGAAGCTGATCCTTATTAGGTAATATTATACATGCTAAAGTGTTTGTTGGTTTCTTGGTTTGTCCTTCAATCACTCTGCATTGGAGCGAGGGATCTACGTGATTTTTGGCATGGTTATAGTTGAGGACCAGGAGAGTGCCATAGGTTACTTTTATCTCGGAAAAGGGTTAACGAGGGACTTTAAAAACCTTCATGCGGATGAAGTCGCGGCCATCAGCCAGTACTTATATAAAACATGATAAGACATACACTTATCTTTTATCGATACCAAATACTAAATAATTTCTAAAGAAAGTTTTGGAGTCATGTTCGAAAAACTTACTAAAAAAATATATTAATTTTTCTTTCGGGAAGACTTACAAACAAGTAGATAATTAGTAGATGCTTTTGAGTTTTAGCACTCCGTTCATCCTTCTGATAAGAAATTACTAGGTATTAAAATAAAACAGCATAGTTTGAACAAACTTTTCAAAGTAAACTGAATTAAAGAGTGTTTTTCTTTTCAGGAAACTTCGAAAGATGAAGCTCTGTACATATTTACTGCTGAGTTTCTTGGGTAAGTTTCTACTTATTTTATTTATCTACTGTTAGGAATAATATTTTTTTATTATTCGTAAAACGTCCGAGAATTTGAATTTACTTGTGATGCCCAACTTTTTTGGGTCAAACTGCTTAGTGGCCACGCATAGGCAAGGCGAAGCCTATGGTTCTGACTGAAATCTGGGGCCAGTATAACCAAGTATGTACGTCTATAAGTGAGTTAACTGTTAAATCTGTCGCTACCTCCACCGCTACACTAACTTCTGGAATACCAACGGAACAAAATAAATTCAAGGTTCATTTTATCCTCATGCAAAAATACAATGGTTTCTTTTGTTAATACATAAACTGAAACACATAAGCATAAAAATATTTTCATGCCGATTAATCTGTATAATTTTTTTGTAATAATGAAAGTGACGAAGGCATAAACTATTTGTGCACTCGTTTTCTACCCAAAATCAAACTCACCGAGTCTAAACGTGCACGCTCCGCAAGCGCAAAATACGCACCGCGTGCAGGCCACGTATGTAATAAGCTTTGAGTATTAAACCAAGAAAGGTAATGGATACCTGCACTTCATGTGTATTTATAACGAACAAACGAGCTGGCGGGTCACCTGATGTTAAGTGATTACTGCTGCCCATGAACATTTGTAGCAACTGAGGCACCACCGCCGGCTTTCAGGAATTTGTTGGTCCGCTCCTTGAATAACCCAATTTTTATTTTATATTAATAGAAATACCGTTGTAGATACCTACTCAAAGGTTAAGTAAAGTGTTGTAAAGATATACAACAATGGGAACATCAGCCAATTCGTCTACATCAGAATTCGCATAAATTCTGCGCTCTAGTTGAAATTAATAAACAATTCACATCATCTCCAGCTGACCCTGAGCCCTCAAGTTAAATTATTTTGTTTTCAACTCTCTGGGATTATTTGCAAACTGCGGTAATAAATTCCGGGCCTCAGGGATCTCTATATCTTCGGACATAGATCTCTAGGGCTTGAGCGCTGTTGTTACATCTGCCAGCGTGCACGGCCAGTTTTAAAAATGTACCACCGTAAAAGGATGTTTGTGACTATTTTTCATATAATCATATTTTTCATATGTGACTATTTTTCATAAAATATATTGGTTTTATATTTATTTGTTGGTTTTGTTTTTCCCATTTTGTGCTAACGTCATAAAGGACACAACTTGACGTGCCGCCAAGCGATTTAGTGTTCCGGCACGATGGCGTGTAGGAACCGACCAGGTTCCGAGTTAGCCCGCTACCATCTTAGACTGCATCGTTACTTACCATCAGGTGAGATCGCAGTCAAGCGCTGTCTTGTCATCGAATAAAAAAAAACTCCTCACAGTTAGTGGAAATTCATACCTACGCGTTATTGTCAAGAGATAAAATGCTCTGCGAGTAAATTGCCCGGGCAATCTAAGCAAGTTTGAAATTCCATTCGTCGCATATATTGGATTTTATTTAATTTCATATTTTTATTACCTTTTAAAGACCAAAGTATTTCACAAATGAAGTTTCCGCTCACGCCGTACCGAGGAATACGGGTAAGTTCTGGATATTTGTACTTATGGAGGCACGCAGGAATTTTCTTATGAAAGAATATTGCTCCGGGAGTTTTTCGATTTCCTCTTATTATGTTATGAATAGAAGATGTTATTTTTACATCGCTTTTGAGTTTTCAGAGTATTCTGTAAACATTTCTGTTAACAACAGTTGTAGCTTATTTAATAAGTTGTTAATAACGTTGGTCAATTTTAAAAAGAAAGCTTCGTAATACATGACTCTAATAAAATTGTTACGGTGGCAGCCGTGATTGGTTAAGATTTTTTAATTTACTTTATGTTATCTGGGTTCGAGCCCAGGTAAGCATATCTGACTTTTTTGGGTAGATTTCTTCTCATTCTGAGAGGGAGATCCGAGAGGTGTATGAATTAATGAGAAAATTAAACTTTTACTGAAGGTAAGGTACATCACGAAACATAAGATTCAGACAAGTAAATTGAAAATTGAAAACACACCTGACATGTGAATCTATGGCTGGACTATGTGCGATATAACTGACATCCTGTTAACCAAGTTCTGCTCCATCATCAGATGCTTCTCTCTACTCGATTAACATTTATTGAGGGAGTTGTGAAAAAAGAAATGTAATTCGCCATTTTGTTGTGGCGGCCATGTTGGATTTGAAATTGATCATCTATATATATAAAATTCAAAGTCCTGACTGACTGATTGACTGACTGAGATATCAACGCACAGCCTAAACTACTGAAATTAGAAACTTGAAATTTTTACAGTTGGTTCCTTTTATGACGTAGGCGCACACTAAGAAAGGATTATTGGAAATTCCACCCCTAAGGGGTTCAAATAGGGGATGGAAGTTTATATGAAACTCCGTCATTTTTCAAGCTGTTTCCATCAAAGTTGGTATTAGAGCTTTCAGTTAAAAATAAAGAAGTACGTGTGTCACAGTTTTTGAAAATTCCACCCCAAAACCTAATTCCACGCGGACGAAGTCGCGGGGGCAAAAGCTAGTAGTGTACTTATACACTATTCAATTTAAGTATTCTACTAGTCAAGCCCTTTCATTTGATATCCATATTAAGGGAGTTGTGAAAAAAATTATAATCCGCTATTTTGTGGCGGCGGCTATCTTAAACCGATTTTCATCAAACGTAGCTAAGAACACTCCCGACTAATTCACATTTCAAACAAAAAAACAAAATCAAAATCGGTTCATCCGTTCGGGAGCTACGATGCCACAGACAGACAACTTACGACAGAAAACATTACTCGAATAGGTACCTAGTATAAGTAACTACTTTAGAAGTATTATAGATCTTAGATACATTATTATATATTCAAGTTACACAAGACAATGTTCTCTCTGCTCCCGACCAAAATTGGCTTAAATTTTTAAAGCACTTAGCTAAGACTTTAAGCAAGTTTCCAACTTCGAGCGAGGATAGGATTTCGCTGATCTTGTAATCCATACACTCAATTTCTCATTCATCGCTACTCACTTGAAAATGTGAAAACTCGACCTCCCTGGGGCAGTGGTAAGCGCTGTGGTTTTATAACTGGGTGGTTTCGGGTTCGATTCCCAGCGAGATCAATTTGGGAATTTGTAATTTTTGAATTGTCCTTAGTCTGGTTTGGTGCGAGGTTTTGGCCGTGGCTACTTATCACCCTACTGTCGAAAACGTGCCGAAAAGCGATTTAGCGTTCCGGCACTATGGCGTGTAAAAACAGCTAGGATGGTTTGCTGGTTTGTCCTTCAATCACGCTGCAATGGCTATGGATCGACCTGATTTTTTGCATAGGCTACTTTTCGTCCCGGAAAATGAAAGAGTTCCCGCGGAATTTCAAAAACTAAATCCACGCGCACAAAGTCGCGGACATCAGCCAGTTTACATTAGTAGGCTTTTCATTTCCACCCCGTATGTACTATGTGCTACAAACTACGAGTATGTTTCTCACAAACATTGCGAACGTGAGTCGGAAAAAGCTCTTCATTTCATTGCAAACCGCAACGCGAATTGTTTAACCACTTCGAGATTGGAGTAGGTTGGTTACATTACGGTCGTTGCGTAATTCAACCAAATTTAATTTCGGAACAGACGCATGGAATTTCCAGCTGCAGTTGTAAATCATCGCTCATTAATAAAATAGTTGACGACCTCCCTGGCGCAGTGATAAGTTGATAAGTTTTACCGTTGTAAACTTGTAAGATCTTCATGACGCAGGTTTTTCTAAGGAGGCAAACAGCAACGTATCTATTATAAGTTATTATTCACACATAAATATTAATTTTTCACTATTGGTGTTTTACTCACATAAATTCTTTGTTTTTAGTTATTTAGGTTACAATATAGGTACCTACATAAGTAAGGAATTATTCAAACGTAGTCAGTATAGTTACTTAGTTTTGTACATAATGTCACAAAATACTTAAAATCCATAATCAAATTTGTCATTTTCTTAAGTTCTATTTTATAAATTTTGTACGATAACTGTGTATTTACATATTGTGGAATTTTCATAACGTAACGACAACATTATGAATATCAGATTGGAAGCCGCTCACGCGTGAAAACATGGAATATTTGCTTTGAAGCATTTGGCTCATAATAATATTTTCTATAATGATAATAATAGCAGAAGGAAGTTCAGTGTACCTACTAGTAGCTAGTAAAAAACTAGAAAGTAGTGCAGCACTCACTGTCATTACAGACTCACATTATGAATGACAGTTCATTTAGATTACTCTGAAATTGAACTTTTTAAATCTATACTAACAATATTTTAATGCTGAGATCTATAGAGTGTACTCGGACTTAAGATAGAGTTAAGACGAGATACAATTATGGACATAAATCTGTCTCGTTTTATCACTGTCTTGAGTCTAAGCAGAGTTAGAATGCGGTCTATAGATTTCAGACTCAGTGTGACAGTAATAAACTAAATGCACTGTTATTTTTAGGGTGTGGAGATTACAGGACATATGTGGAGTGAAAGGAGTATGAACTTAATATGTGCAATTTGAACAAGGATAAAAGTTTAAAACCGATACTGAAAATGGGATGTAGGTAAAATGTAAATGTTGAATGATCATCCGTACTATAATAACGAATCGATTGACACCACGTTCATTAAAAATCCTGTAGCTTATGGTGGAACATAATTAAATACACACATATATATACGGATTGCTAAAATCATATAAGCGTTCCTTTTGGCCATGCTGTTGTCAGATAAAAAAAGCACACCTCGAGATAAACGACCAAAAAAAAATCTTTGTATTCGAGAACCGTTTACGCGAATAAAGATTTCAGCAAACAGACGGGCCTTTGTAGCTCATTTATTATACGGATATAATGCATGTTTGAGTTGAGTTAGCTTCCTCAGGGGCTGTCAGCCCGGAGCAAGTTTGTTTGCAGACAGTTAGTGAATTTTACGCGCCGCTGCCGCCACCGTCGTGATACACCTATTGAGGAATATCAACTCGCAATTTCTACTTGATTTAGTTTGTAGTTCGTTCTCGAGTACCCAGTCAGACTGTGTGAGCGTGAATTGGTACAACTTCGATGTCGAATAACATTTAATGGCGGGGAACTGTGGCTGTATAACCAGTGCCGTAAATAGCCTTTTCTGCGCCCTGTGCGAGTTTCTATAACTGCGCCCCGTGCGAGCTTCTATAACAGCTGCGCCCTTGTTTTTTTTTAGATATTATAGGTACTCTAGTTAGAGCAATGCTATGTAATGCTATGTACTTTATTTCATTCAGGGTGATAAAATAAAGCACAAGGACCTTGGGTGTTGTTGGACAAATGATCTAATATTTTGGAAGAATCTATTTTTTTAAAGACTGATGAGACTGCTGAGAAGAGCCAGCCAGAAACTCAGCAGTTGCTCTTTTCATAATAAAATATTACAATATTAATGTATACATAATATTACAGTGTAATAACTTAATACACTATCTTGTGGGTAGCTGGATTCATTCATTCATCTCCTTCTCCATCCATCTCAAATATTTTTGTACCTATGCGACATTTCAGCCCCAAACTTCCAGTGATTTGAGCCATGCGTTGATAGATCAGTCAATAAATCACCTTGTCTTTTTATATTAATTAAAATATGAACTCCTACGGAATATATACGGAGAAACAAGCTGTAGGAAACAAGTATTAATTTTTACAAGTTGGTAGGTACGTATACTCTGCAGGAATAAATCTACTTTACTTTTTTGACAGAAGCTCGCTAGATTTAAAGAACATGTGTACTATGTAGTTTTGAAAGTTTAAAGTCGGTGCACATGAATAAGGAAGTTGTCACAGTAAAGTTTATTTTCAAGCCTTCGCAGCTTACTCCCGGGATCATTTAAACTTTTCTATTGAGCCGAAGGGAAATTTTTCGCTTAAATCGATTCCTAAGCCGCAAATGAAGTTATTAAAACACCTAACCAAAAAGTAGGTTAGATTCACAATATTAATATTTGAGAATTTAAACTGTCGTAGTTCCTTGCCAGCATTTAAGATGGCGTATATAAAATAAATCATTATTTCAATTGGTATTTTTTTATACTTAGTCATAATAATCTAGCTTCATACAAGTTCAAACTTTATTGCTTGAATCGTTTGGGTCGCCCCAAGATTCAGGATCTTCTTATAATAAGATATGAAGGACTAACGTTTGCTCGCGGCCTTGCTCACGTTAAGTTTGATTTTTCAAACCCCTGTTTTACCCCCTTAGGGGTTGAATTTTCAAAAATTCTTCCTTAGTGTGCGCCTACGTCATAAAAGGAACCAACTGTAAAAATTTCAAGTTTCTAACTTCAGTAGTTTAGGCTGTGTGTTGATATCTCAGTCAGTCAGTCAGTCAGGACTTTGAATTTTATATATATAGATTATGACGACGTTTATGCCAAGGGCTACCAGATGGTCTGGAGTCGTTGGGATGTAAACATGCGAATCAATAAATTGGATAGATTTAGTATACTGTCGAATAATCTTTTCAGGTTACATTAATTGCCTCATATTATCATAATAGGTACATCTCCGAAAGTTACACAAGGAAGCAAAACCGTACACATTTCCTCAGTAAGAATAACAAGTCCCTTCAAAGTCTTGGTAAGGAAGCTTTGTTCAAGTTAGTCTGACAAAGACAAGAATATGCGTCTTCCACAAAGTAGGTACGACTTTTCGGTACCAAGCAAAAACCTGCTGAGAACGTGCACAGTGTTTTGATAGACATTTTTCATACCAAGTTTGTGTAAGTATATTTTCAAGTAGTAAGTTTAATAAAATTAAATTCAAAAATGTTGAACATTTTCCGAATTCAGTGTGATAACAAAACATTACATTATCTAATGTGGCAGTTAAATGACTGACAGACTATGTCCGTTTTCATCAACCATAACTAAATCGGGATGATTTAGGTATATTTGATTTAAGTAGAAATAGTAGAATTCTCTTTAAGTAGGTGGCCCCTTAATACAAAACCTTACCCAATGTCATTTCCACCTATATGTGTTTGTGAAATCGAAATTGACAGAAAGTCTCATTTGGGTTAGTTAAGGTAAAGTTAGAGAACATATTTTGTGTAAATAATAAGTCTTAGATATTTAGACATTAATCAAATCACATAGGCACATGGCCTTTTTAGGATAGGTACTAGCTGATGCCCGCGACTTAGTCCGCGTGGATTTAGTTTTTAAAATCCCGCGGGAACTCTTTGATTTTCCGGGATAAAAAGTCACTGTGTCACCCTCCAGGTTCTCAACTATACCGATGCAAAAAATCACGTCGATCCGTAGATCTGTTGCAGCGTTATTGAAGGACAAACCAACAAACAAATACACTTTCGCATTTATATATTAGGGAAGTGATTAGTGAGGATGAGCAAGTGAGGATTTCTCTTAGAACCTCTCAATATGCCAGACGCATACCATTCCACCAATGACATTGAAAAACAGAATAATACTTTAATAGAGAATAGAAGAAGCATGAAAAGAAAACCGGTTCATTACTGTCAAACGTAGGCATAGATAAGAATATACCTAGTACGGTATGTTTTGTCGGTTCGGAACAAAAAGGGGTTCTATTAAGTGTTTGAACCCTTTGTGGTACTTAGTAGATGTGACATCAAAGTCTCCCTTTGACATTGAGAGTCCGCTACAATGTTACATGCAAAGTCCCTTAGTTCCTGAGTAGAGTACCTTTCTATTGTAAGAAATGGGACGTTCAAAATTCCATTGCGTTGATTGCGTTGACAGGTACAAAAAGCACTCAAAATAATACGATATAAATTAAATTATAATACTAGAAATGCAGAACAGTGAGTCGCGAAATGAACTGGAAGTGAACGGCGCACATATTACGACGCATTGATAGTCTTCTTCTCCTCATGATCAACTGATAGACGTCCACCGCTGGACATAGGTCTTTTGCATGGACCTCCACAGGTCTCGGTCTTGCGCCGTCTGAATCCAGAGGCTCCCTGCGACTCGTTTGATGTCGTCGGCCCACCTCGTGGGGAGTCTGCCAACACTGCTAACTGATAGTTGCTTTGAATTGCCAACTGATATGGTTTTACATTAGGGTCCAAAAGCAGACCCCCACTAAGTGGACTGAAGATCTCATAAGACGAGCCGTTGGATACAGGTGGCGCAAGACCGAGACTTGTGGAAATCCATACCGAGAGATCCATACAAAAGACCTGTGTCCGGCAGTGAACGTTTATCTGTTGATAAAGTTAAGAAGATTAAAAAACAGATAAAAGAACTGTTTTGTTTAATTTGCCTTGTCCTCCTCTGAAAAACCTCGAAATATAGTTATGTCTTTAGATTTTTTCTGTTCGGTTGTTGGCTTATGATATAATTATGGTCTTGTTCAAAATAATCATACAGTAGTTACAGACTACAGTAGATGCTACTTTTATCAGAAGCCTGTTGCAGTGGGCGGTAATGATTCGTAAAAGTTAAATGACATGCTAACGTCTTAAATCTACTTTGCGTTGTTTAAAATGTCCGCTCCGAAACCTAAAGCTGTAATTTCCTGTTATAAATGGTTCGTAAACAGTTTGTTTTCAACAAGAATTTCGCCTGTTTACCCCGTGTTTCTTGGACGGCTTAAATGCCATTAAAAGAATTCCGAGTTTTGTTAAGGCAAACGCTAACAAAACTGATATTTTAAGTTAATTAATTAAAACAGCATTTTCAGAGGTTTCTTATGGTATTATAGGTACCTAGTTGTTTGCGAGCGATATATTTTTTACGTTAATTTTCTTCTGTGATTTTCCTCAAAATTGTACCGACTGTATCTTTTACAATCCTCTAAGGTAAGTAGGTATTATATTTTACTGTGTCTGTACCAGTGTGTGTGTGATGGGAGGCTTTGGCTATTCCTATTTGCCAGTTTTATCTACCACGCTTATCGACAAAGTGTAGTGAACTAGAAACTAGACACATTGTACGGGTTAGTTCATAATATAAAAAACTTGTCATAAACTTAAAATTATTTCCAAAAAAAATTATTTACTTAATTAAGAGGAGTTTATTTCTACGTAATGGCGACCGTAGCTAAAATTAATCTAGAAGAACATTAATATTTTTAGGTTAGTGGCTTTGGTTGTTTAATAGCCAAATTTTATAACAGCCATAATTATTTACGTATTTTATCTTTAACTGTGATAAAGTATTCCGTAGGAAACATTATCTCAAGTTGGCGTTGGGTTTACAGCATTTTGCCTCTCCTCTTTTATCTTAATAACGGCATAAACTTGTTTAACGACAAACAAAAAGATTTTTAATATAAAAGGGTCGTAGTAACAAAAGAATCAACGGATTTAAGTACGACAAGATGACCTTCACGCTAAATATACTTTCAGGACATTTTGTTAGAAATTTTCCACACTTCTCTACACCCTTGGCAAAAATAAATGAAAAGTGATGATTAATGATGTTACTTACATATACGCTGGAAGCAACGCGTTTATCGGTAGGTCAAAGTTATTTGCTGTGGGCATACGTTAAGATAACTGGTCGGGTTTGTGTTTTCAAATTGCATTAGATAATAATTACCGGCAGGAATTTTATTGCTCTAACCTTTTGGGGTCACTTGTAATCTGCTCGTTAATACAAAATGACAAAAGGCGACTTTAAGCTGTTCCGTTTGCCACCATTTTGAATTTTTTTGGAGTAAGAAACGACAAAAAATATGAAAAGAAAACCGTGGTAAATTTTAACTTTTTTTACAACGAATAACGAGGAATTGACAAAAAATACAAAAAGAAAACCAAAGCGTTCTATAGCGATCTATAGAGTCTAGTTGATATCAAAATAAAGATTTTTTTTATTCGATATTGATTGAGTACATTCTGAAACTTGGTTTTGGGTATAATTTGTATACATAATAAAAAAAGGAAATAAATAAAAAGTTTATAATAAACGAGATAATTCAATAATTATATTTAACCGTCAGCATTTTTCTTGAAAACTTAAAATTAATCGAATTTTTGAACGAAAACACTTCGCTTCACTTAGTTTGAAATCTATAGACCGCACTCTCACTCAGCTCAGACTCAAGACAGAGTTAAAACGAGACAGATTTATGTCAGAGCGTATTTGTGTCTTGTTTTAACTTGAGTCTGAGCTGAGTCAGAGCACGCTTTATAGATCTCAGCATTAAACACTTAAAAGCTTCGCGATCGATGATTTACTCTAGTTCTCCTACAAATCATAATATTTTTGATTTTTTCACGCAGCGAGATACTCCGAGCAACCTTGTAAAAATATTGAGAACTAGCTTTAACCCGCGGCTTCGCTCACGTTAGGTTCGATTTTATAAACCCCTATTTTACCTCCGGGGTTGAAATTTTCAAAAATTCTTTCTTAGCGAATGCCTACGTCCTAAAAGCTATCTGTATGCCAAATTTCAGTTCGATCGGTCCAGTGGTTAGAGCTGTGCGTTGATAGATCAGTCAGTCAGTCAGTCACCTTTGCCTTTTATACATATATTTAGATAAACCTTCAATAAATGTACACAAGATAATATTAAATTGTCGTGACTTGAAATCAGCTAAGCTATTCCATTCCGTAAAACGTAGCTCAGATGGCATCACATATTATGCACATAATTCATAAAAATAGATTCGCCACAACATTGCTGGGCTGGGTTGTTACATTATGGAACAGTTATAGCATATATGGTGTGTATACGCGGTTTCACACGTGACTAAAATCGTGTTAACATGCAATCCAATAATGTTCTAACTTCTTCTGCACACCTGGAATAGCACACGCAAAAAACGTAGTTTTTTTAATAGTTCTCTCGAAAATTGTTATGATTTTGATAATCTATATTTCTGTGTGTGTTTGTCAGTTCAACAGCTTCCTCACCATATCTAAATGCGTCAAGAATAAAAGCGAAAGTTGTTTGTTTGTTGGTTTGTCCTTCAATCAGGAAAATACGGAATTACAGTTTCACTACATAATTACTACTTAGTTACTTTTTATCACAAAAGGATTAGGTACTTTTAAAAACAGGGTTTTCGCGCGGTTCTAAGCTAATTTTCTAATTTTTCCATTGAGTGCGTATTTAAGTAGCGTACAAGGCACTCGAATAATGACTTTTCTTACTCATCCAGTTATGTAGGTATTAGGATGTGGGAACAGCTTCGCTATCATACTTCTTAACCTCAGACTTTGGCCCGTTATGTTATGGGCGACCCCAGATGCAAGCATTCTCGCAGTCGCTACATTCGTGAAACTTATTTAATTTTTGTTTTTACTACGTTACAGATGGTGATAAGCTGTTTTTTAACTTTTTCTTTCTCCCTATTATATTTTAGTACAATGTAGCTAACATTATACAAGTTCTATAATAAGAGTAATAAAACTTTATGTTCTGCTAGGAAGAAGCCACACGTAGGTACCCACTGGAGTTTTAACTACTGACTCTTAAGAAACATCACATTGTTAGATTATGTGCAAGTTTCGTTTAGAAGTAGGTAACACAGAACACTTGTGTAAAATTCGTCTACACGTAAAATGTAGGTACAATCCTTACTAATATTGTATATATAAAAGTGTGTTTGTTTGTTGTTTTGTCCTTCAAACACGCTGCAACAGAGTTACGAGTACATTTATAAACTTAAACACGCCGAAACACTAATAATTTTATATTTATTTCTTAGATTGCACAACTTTAACAGAACCCATAGTACAACTTTAGCAAAACCCATAATACAACTTTAGCAAACCCATAGTATAACTTTGGTAAAACCGTTGTGTCGTTCCTGGAGTCTCAGCCAAAAGTGAGCCGCGGCCTGATGCCCACACCGCGGCAAAAGCCGCCATCTTTCCCGCCCTTCGATCACGTGGCGCTGACGTTCCAACCTTTGACAGCTGCCGAGGTGGCGCTGGCGTCAACTTCCGTGCGCGCAACAACCAGTGTTGCTAACACATTAAAAGTACACCCATAATGCATTATAGTCTGATTTTTAATTGCGTGGAATTCTGACATATCTTAATGTTACCAGAGATTAAAAAAGTCCCACAAAAAAGATAATAAATTGAAACTTGTACAAATAAAAATCAATTGCCACACATAGATATTTATGACAAACGTCTGTCAGATAGTTTGGGGTAAAATCGAACTACAGGTGGTAATACTGTTTTTCATACAAATAACTCGCTTTATTTATAAAATGACAACTGTCAGAATTCCACCGAATTAAAAATCAGACTATAGCCCAAACATACCGATCCGATTTCGAAAAGCTGTCCGAAGATTTGGGTATTACTTCGAAGTTTGCAACATTGCCTACTCACTAAAGTTTACGGTTTTCTCCGGATATGTTCTCTTTGTTTCAGCACACTCACTTATCACAATTACTTTCGGACAAAAAGTACGATCCCAAAATGGCTCTAAAGGCCCTACTTTTCTTATTGACTCTTCGAGAAGCGAATTCAATAAAGTCAAGAAACAGCTATTAGAGTGTTGGGCAGGTGTTTGGCAATCCCATTTCCCTTTTTGGTGGTAAGATTTAAAAAAGGTTTAGATTATTTATTTTACTACTTTCATAGAGGGACAGCATTAAGTTGGAATCAGTGATACTATAAATATACCTTGAATTATCTAAAATACCAATTCATAATCCTATTACTATTATAAATGCGAAAGTCTGGCTGTATGGATGGATGGGTGGATGGATGGATGGAAGAACTCAATCACGCCGAAACGACAGAACTGATTTGGCCGATGGGCACAGTGATAGATTATAATCTCGAATAACACATAGGCTACTTTTTATGGAGGAAAATAAGAGAGTTAAAAAACTGCGAACGAAGTCCCGAGCATCAACTAGTTATTTTTATAAACACAAGTCAAAATAAGTTTCAAAAGAGACAGCCTTTGTACGTTAGTTAGATTAAGCACCTTTGCAATTACTTTCGTGTTAGTAACATAAAACGAAATTAAGCGGAGGTCGCAAAGTTAATTAAATTATCTCTTTTAATTCTAGTCACGTTTAGCTTTCTTTAATTTTGCAACTTTATAAAACGTATCTTGTTTTGCATGCTAAAAAAGTTATTTTATTTTATTTTTTAAGCTCCAACAGAACACACATATTTATTTTTAATTCTGGTGGTTCTAAAATAAATGATAAAGTCATATTCGCCGTTCCTTGTAAAATTATATTCCATAATAATGTAACAAAATGAATCCTAGACAAAAGAGACTTTATAATTTAACCAACTAAAAATGTACGATCACATTAAAATGCATGTTCAAAAGGAATGTCAAAGGGCTACATTTCGGCGTTTCCCTTTGAAAGTTTATACGCGTTCATGATAAAATTATTTTTGTTTTTATTTACTCCTCTATTTGTGAAATGAATATAACTTTGCAATAAAACATATTGCAAAGTTATAGGTACATACTGTACTGGCTTGCCCAGTACAACAACACAACATAATGGATATGTATAATACAGAGTTCACTCACACATGCCGCTACGCCGATGCCGATATAAGACTGCCCCTCCCACCGCATGGTGGCTGCATTTATAGTAACAATACAGTTGTATTGTTACTATCTACCCACATCTAGAGTCTGATGTTACGCGTCTAATATATTCGCTTACCTACAGACCTAGTACGGTACATCTCTTCCTTGTTTTAATTTTATTTTTCATATTGTTTGTCATGTCAGTGGTCATTTGACAAAATAGTAATATGGATAAATAATCCAATGTACCTAGTACGGGTACTACTATTACTTAACCTTGATAGCTAGAAAGCCACTAACCTAATTACACATAGTCGCTTCTACTGTGCTCTCTTCCTTTTCCTTTTTCCCCGAACTGAACTCATTGTAACAAAATCTCAAAATAAGTGATCTCAACCAACGAAAATATTTAATGGATCTATCTGAACACTAAGTGCCTATAATTGCACTGATACAAATGTAATAATCTAAATCCGGAAGGAAAAGTTATTACCTACCAACTATACCATCCAAAATCATTCTAAGATTAACCATTTATAAATGCAAATAAAGTTAAACGTATTAATTGAAAACTACCTTGAATTCTTTGAGGAAGTTCTCTATCGGATAGAATTATGCCTAATTCAACCCAAGTACGTGAAATCTACAGAACGACCAATATTTATATTGACCTGATCATAAATATAATCACACATAACGGCCCCTGTCCTCACATCCAACCAATTCAACCACAACACTTCAGACAAACCACCATCTGAACGTGAGGGCAACTATCAAACATATCCAAGAATTATTTAATCAATTACACTCATCTAAACCTCAGGGCAATATTCATTCGATCAGGGCGCGATTGCTATCACAACCCACCAATCAAATACAACGACCCAGACGCGGAAGCATCTAGCAGCCGAATGAGTCTCTGAGAGAGACCGAACTCGCATCGTCAAATCCGCTGTATTTATCCCCACGGCGCACCGCCAGACCGGCGCCTACGTCGTCAACAAAGTCAAACATCGATTTTATAAAACTACCTTCAATACATCGAAGTTGTATATCTTTACTATTCCAATATTTCGCTAATATTAAATCGGATTTTCGTTACAAATCAGCTGATAGTTTGCAATTTTAAAATTACATCATATTTAAATTATGCCCCATTTAAACCCGCAGTGTTTTTTATACCCTGTGATTTAACGAAAATGCTCAATTGTCAATACTTTAAAATTCCATTTCAAACTAATGATATCTTGCCGTAAGGAAATATATCGGCAACTGAAAATAATCTATTTTAAATTTGATAATAATTTGATTTGATAATGCCAAAAATTTATGGAACTTTAACCCACTCACGTTTGCAAGAATGAATTATGCATAGCAATATAATGATATTGCCAATTGTTTACCTAAGTTTTAAAACTTCTAGAACTTGCGGCTTTTTTGACTAATTCAAAGTCAAAGTTAGACTTTTAGGTTATTATGAAACTAAAATCGTGAATGGTTTATACTACACGAACGAGATGCAGTATACGTAGACGTATGACACTGACAAATGTCATACGTCTTACGCAGTTATTTTGCAAACACCTTTAAAAGCAGGCCGGCAGGCAGGACGGTAAATGAAGTTTTTTTGTTTTTTTTTTTTTTTTTTTGAGACAACCAACTACACTGCTTCAACTTAAATTTTTGATCACAATCACAAAGACAAAGACTATTCTTTTTTTTTGTAAACAAAGACCCCATACTAACACTACATCATTCATTCATCTCGTATTTTTTTTTAATTTTAAATGATGTAATTTTGTGATCTTGTGATTTGAAATAAAAATAAATGCCAAACTTGACGTTTATAAAACTGACACCTACACCCAGAAAACATTTGATTACTGATTTTAACATTTTATTATTCATTAATATAGGTAGCTAATTGGCACAAGCTTTTTAGTGCTAATAAAAATACCAGCTAAATTACCATAGTACTGGGTGCCTTTAACCATCATTTTCCGAGTTTGTTATTATTTAAGTTTCCTTTGTAACACTGATTGTAACTGCTTCCTAGAAGCAGGGATTACCTAACATTTTAATAGCATTTCTTCCAGTCCGTGATTAATATGGAACACTAATATTTTAATATCAGATCCAGGGATTAGTTTGAACGAAGTTTTCTCTAAAACCTATTTGGTTTTATTTAGCCAATTATACTCGGCTAAAACCAAGATGGTAATATTTATTCGATTGAGGTGCGATTGCTATCGTATCCACTCAATCATATAATATAACATGAAAGTTACTAATCACTTGAAACATATCATCGTAATATCAGGTCAGTATTGTTGAGCCACTAACTTCTAAAAACAATATGACACAATACAAGTTTTATGACAATAATATAATTCTTTTAACTAGATTTGGACTTTTACTTTTAACTAGATTGGCCACTGTGCCAACTACCCGTGGGACCCAATCATTTAATGGTCCTCCTGACCTAATTCGGCCACGAGATCAGCCATCTGCGCGGGAGATATTATAGTGCACAAGTATTTGCGCAGACACAAGTGCACTCTCTATTCCCTCACTCTCATAGTCCGATGGGACGGGGAAAAATCGACCCGACCGGAGAGAGATCAGGCGCAGGACCGACAGTTTTACGTGCTCTCCGAGGCACGACATACACACTGAATTGCCATGGCATCGGTCATCCTCAGATCGCCCCGATCCATGCAACTCTTTTTTTTTTTTTTTTAGGTATCGACTACCTTCGCCGGTACAGTTCCGATTTTCATCGCGAACTTACCAAATTTCCTTTTTTTTTTTACTAAATTTCCTTTTTTTTTTTTTACTAAATTTCCTTTTTTTTTTACCTCGCTGGTATAGTTCCGATTTTCATCGCGAACTTACCAAATTTCCTTTTTTTTTTTACTAAATTTCCTTTTTTTTACCTCGCTGGTACAGTTCCGATTTGCATCGCGAACTTACCAAATTTCCTTTTTTTTTACTAAATTTCCTTTTTTTTTTTACTATCGGTATCGACTACCTCGCTGGTACAGTTCCGATTTGCATCGCGAACTTACCAAATTTCCTTTTTTTTTTTCCTAAATTTCCTTTTTTTTTTTACTATCGGTATTGACTACCTCGCTGGTACAGTTCCGATTTGCATCGCGAACTTACCAGATTTTTTTTTTTTTTGTAGGTACCGTTCGATTTCTCGAACTACCTCCGTTACATTTGCAAAATCAATGCACATAATAGGTGACATAATAATCATAATAGGTCCAACATGTTCCGCCAAAGGCCATGTTCCAACTATTTAACAATAAGAATTGTAATTAATATTTTATTAATATTTTTATTTCGTCTCAGAAAGAATGACAACTATACTCATCTAAATGGAATCTAAAGGTTAACTGGACAGGCTTTAAAAATGATATTAGTATGTATTCAAATCATAATAAATTTAGTCACCATTATGTACACCGATCAACAAATTTTGTGCTTTTATGCTAGTGCGTATACGGAATCCACAAAACCTTTACACATCTACATTTGTTTGCGTGGGTCTTAACCTACAGCCCCTTCATCTTAGTCTTAAACCACGGCGCTTGTGGTCTTTTTTAAGGACACTATTAAAACAATAACACGTCTAAGTTTCTAGACCTGGCCCGCCAGAGTATATTATACACTGGTTTGCTATTCGTACCTTAAGCAATTTTACGAGTGTTACCGACCGAAACTAACCATTAGTTGCCATGCCACACTAGTCCCGTCAGACACATATATCACATTCGGATTACAGACAGTTCCAGACAGTCTGATTATTTACAATTTACCATAATGAATACTAAAGAACTGATCTTATTTTGTTGTTGGCTTTTAGAACAACAAAAAAACGCATCCAAATTCATAAACGGAGTAGAAATCACAATTTACCCTACCAAAATCTTTGAATATGAATCCGTTCATTTCCATAGTATCGATTGAATTCTACATTTATGTTTACAACAAAATAACGCTTTACTGGAATAAGGTAACGCTTCTTTAGGTACCAATATTACAAGACCGACATTAAGTTCAAATAAATTTTACTGCAACGGCGAATTTAGCTTAATAAGCCATAACTTCACTTTCATTATACTATCGCGAATAGGTAAATTAAAAGTACTGACACACATGCATTGCTAGCAATAATTAATTAATAAAATTTTGTTCGATTACTTTGATCCTGGCAGGGTCGCCACTTGTACTGGCTTGCCCAGTACAACAACACAACATAATGGATATGTATAATACAGAGTTCACTCACACATGCCGCTACGCCGATGCCGATATAAGACTGCCCCTCCCACCGCATGGTGGCTGCATTTATAGTAACAATACAGTTGTATTGTTACTATCTACCCACATCTAGAGTCTGATGTTACGCGTCTAATATATTCGCTTACCTACAGACCTAGTACGGTACACATACTAATTCGGTTACGTAAATGTCTAGTACCGGTTACTTTGCTGCTGTGGGGACTTTGCTTTGTTAAAAAAAAGTTAAAAAATGTAAAATGTAAATGTTAAAAAAAAAAAACTGTATAAAAAACGTGCCTTTCGCGCTGTACACAGTTGTTTCTCCAGGTGTAGAAGAAACGCTGGAACAACACAACACCAACACGCACTGGCAACACCACACAAAGTCCCCGAAAAACACTACGTACGTTTCGCCCCGATATTGGGGCATCCTCAAGAGAACATTGTTGAGTTAACATCGACACAAGGAAAAGCAAATTTTTTTGTTTCTTTTTTTCTTTTGCTATAACCCGCTAAACCTCAAAAAATCTGTATAGTAAAACGCGCTACTCGCACTATAGCTATACTGGCTTCTAGTAGACGAATAAAATACCTAATTCTTGTGTGAATGAAAAAAAAAATCCAACACGCAACACCACACAGTCTCCAGGTACACTACGTAATTTTCTTTCTGACACCGGAGCATCTTTAAAAGATGTCGAGTCAATATGTCCTATTAATTTATAAGAAACTTACAGTTTCTTATTGATGATATTTGTTACCTATATTAAATTAAATCTATACATATATAATAAAATTGTAGAAAAGTGGTGTCTGTACAATGGAAATATATAAAAAAAAGTAGCAGGGGTTGTTATTATATCGATGCCGAACCCGAAATTGTAATTAATTTTTTTTTTGTCTGTTTGTCTGTGTGTTTGTCCACGCTAATATCAGAAACGGCTTATTCGATTTAGATACGGTTTTCACTAATATATTGTAGTAAGCTTCACTTAACATTTAGTGTTTATTTCATGTCAATCGGTTCATAAATAAAAAAGTTATGTCAATTTAAAGAATCACGGCGAACACTTTTAACGTACAGAGTAGGTACGTACTACACGCCTCGCGCCTAAGCGTCGACGGTATATGTAATTCAAAATATGCTGCCCGAAAAGTCACTATTCCACGCGAACGAAGTCGCGGGCACAGCTAGTAAATAATAATTTCTTTAATTAAAAATAGCTTTTTTCATATATATATACCTACAGAGAATAGAGACAAGTGAGGATGAACGCTTGGTAATATTTATGTTCTAAATAGAATACACGAGTTTTGAACACAACTTTATTTCTACGAGCTTTCCGGAAACTTGTTACGGAGTTAAAAACAAGTGTAGGGGGAATGTTTGCTAGTGCACTTGCTACTTTATGTAGTTTCTGTATAAAATAGGCTGTATCAGAATTTATATACGAAATGTTTCTTTTTTTTCACAGAAGGGTTAGTCTGCACAGTTCAACTATTTAATTCCGAACGAATCTTTATCTATACCTACAAAAATACGTTTTTTCAAATTTTTGTTTATGTATCTGTATGTTCGGACTAATCTTAGGAAAGATTGAAACGATTTTGACGGGATTTTCACAGGTACTGGATTATATTGTATTCGTTTACATTGTGTTAGAGATTCTTCGTAAAAAATATTTTTTTGCTCACATAGTGTTTATTCAGGAGTTGGCATAAGCTACTAAAATCCTAGGAAATCAAAAACCTGAGTAGACGAAGTCACGGGTGTCATCTACTACTTACATAATATTTTTTTTTCATAATATCATTGTGTGAGATACCTTTTAATTTTCTCACTAGTAATTATCACGGGTAAACTAGATTTCTAGTCGAGATAGGTCGTAACAAATTGAATCGTGATTCTCTCACATCCAATCCAATATTGGAGAGGCAAATTCAAGCCTAATTTTCTCACGAAAAGGGTGCCAGAATAGATTTCTATTAAGATAATGTCGTTATTTTCAGGTCTATATTTACCTAACTTCTAGTATACCTTGTATCGCTTGTATCTACCTTAGGTAAAGCACTGTTTACCGTTTAATCGACTTTTATGTTTAAGTGGCTAAGTAGTACGCGACTTCGTTTACAGGGAACTATTTCAGGGTTGACAAGTATCCACAAAAAATATCTAATCCAAAGAGATCGAAAATCTTCTTATTTATTTTTGAATCGATTAAAAATAGAGATTCTAAGTATTTCATCATAATACCGAATGACGCATGCAGAAGGATCTGGGAAGGAAACCTGCATGCCTGAGAGAACGTTAGGGAGAACTCACAAGCATACAAGTTTCCTCCATGCCTGAGTTCTTATGATGTTTTTCTTCGTCGCTACAGTAAGTGATATTTAAAATTTGCATGTCTGAGTTCTTACGATATTAAATTGCCTTAAGAGTGGGTTTCCGCATATCGGGTGACTTTCGGTACATATTGTGACTAAGTTAAACCAAATAAGATGGAAATAAAAATTGCTACACATAGATTGGTCCTTAATCTCCAAATCTTGGGAGTTGATTTTGTTCAAAATCTCAATTTTTAGTACTATAAAAATTATTTCCCGTCACCTCTTCACACAAAATTCACGATTTTGGGGCGACTTTAGGTACATTTCTTGTATATAATATACCGGTTTTATGTAATTAAAAAATACTATCTGTTAGCAGATATGTTCAACTCAAAATCTTGGAGAGAAAAATATCAAAAATAGTACAAATAGTATAAAAAAAAAAATATAGCATCGCGTGTAATTTTTTCACATATTTTGGTTTAAACCGAATCTTAAAATAATGTGCAATAAGGCTTATTTTGATTTTACTCGGTCACTGGTTGATTTCATTTCAAAATTCAAAATTCAAATATCAATCAGTCGGCGTTTGACCGCCTTTCTGAGTGGAAGCTGCGCTGGTTGCAAGCAGATGCTGGTATCGAAAAACATCGCTGTACGAACACGAAATAGTTCATAGCAAACCAAATTGATACTTTATATATTTTGAAAAGAAAGGTAAGAAACTAAGTACTAGGTACTACTCGTAAAATTAAAGAATGGTTTTATAAATGGCGTCGCTTCTGTTCACCTCTCACTCGCACACTGTCGCTATCTATACTCACACTCGCCGGTACGGACAACAACAATAAAGTGATAAAATGACCGTCTTTATTTATTTATTTATTGGTAATCAACAGCGTGTACAACATAATTTTACAAGATTATTTTAATCACAACACACTAATATTATAAAGGTGAAAGTTTGTACGTGTATGTGTGTGTGTATATGTGTGTGTATGTGTGTATGTTTGTTACTCCTTTGCGCCACAACGCATGAACCGATTTGGCTGAAATTTGGAATGGAGATAGCTCATTCCCAGGATTAAAACATATGCTACTTTTTATCCCGGAAAATTAAAGAGTTCCCGCGGGAATCAAAAAACCTTTATCCGCGCGGACGAAGTCGCGGGCATCATCTAGTTCTTAAATAAAACCAAAAATGATTACATTATTTGAATTAAAAAATATATATAACGTTTATATTATTTACTAGTATATTATAATTTATTGATTATTAGCAGATTATCGCTCGCTATAGATCCCGTGTATGCTGACAGTACCGGCATAATGAGCCGCCATTTCTAAAACCATTCTTTAATTTTACGGATAGTACCTATGGTACCTTCAATATAATAGCATTATTTTATTATTTGATAGAATTTCGCTTGTAAAGTTATATTCCCCGAATGTAGTACTGACCTGCATGTATACCTCGAAAACTTCTATTGGAACTCCTAGATCTTTAGAGTTAGTTGTATCGAGTTTGGGCTCGTTTTGTAAGTTATGATGAGATCTTACCACTGGACTTGTTAGAGTGACCTGATGGTATACTTCGAAGACTACTACTGGATCTTCTAGACGGCTACAGCTAGTTATATCGAGTTTGGGCTCGTTTTGTAAGTAATGATGAGATCTTACCACTGGACTTGTTGGAGTGACTTGGTGGTATACCTCGAAGACTTCTATTGGAACTCCTAGATCTTTACAGCTAGTTACATCGAATTTGGGCTCGTTTTGTAAGTTATGATGAGATCTTACCACTGGACTTGTTGGAGTGACCTGATGGTATACTTCGAAGACTACTACTGGATCTTCTAGACGGCTACAGCTAGTTATATCGAGTTTGGGCTCGTTTTGTAAGTTATGATGAGATCTTACCACTGGACTTGTTGGAGTGACCTGATGGTATACTTCGAAGACTACTACTGGATCTTCTAGACGGCTACAGCTAGTTATATCGAGTTCGGGCTCGTTTTGTAAGTAATGATGAGATCTTACCACTGGACTTGTTGGAGTGACCTGATGGTATACTTCGAAGACTACTACTGGATCTTCTAGACGGCTACAGCTAGTTATATCGAGTTTGGGCTCGTTTTGTAAGTTATGATGAGATCTTACCACTGGACTTGTTGGAGTGACCTGATGGTATACTTTGAAGACTACTACTGGATCTTCCAGACGGCTACAGCTAGTTATATCGAGTTTGGGCTCGTTTTGTAAGTAATGATGAGATCTTACCACTGGACTTGTTGGAGTGACCTGATGGTATACTTCGAAGACTACTACTGGATCTTCTAGACGGCTACAGCTAGTTATATCGAGTTTGGGCTCGTTTTGTAAGTAATGATGAGATCTTACCACTGGACTTGTTGGAGTGACCTGATGGTATACTTCGAAGACTACTACTGGATCTTCTAGACGGCTACAGCTAGTTATATCGAGTTTGGGCTCGTTTTGTAAGTAATGATGAGATCTTACTACTGGACTTGTTGGAGTGACCTGATGGTATACTTCGAAGACTACTACTGGATCTTCTAGACGGCTACAGCTAGTTATAGCGAGTTTGGGCTCGTTTTGTAAGTAATGATGAGATCTTACCACTGGACTTGTTGGAGTGACCTGATGTTATACTTCGAAGACTATACTACTGGATCTTCTAGACAGCTACAGCTAGTTATATCGAGTTTGGGCTCGTTTTGTAAGTAATGATGAGATCTTACCACTGGACTTGTTGGAGTGACTTGGTGGTATACCTCGAAGACTTCTATTGGAACTCCTAGATCTTTACAGCTAGTTATATCGAGTTTGGGCTCGTTTTGTAAGTTATGATGAGATCTTACCACTGGACTTGTTGGAGTGACCTGATGGTATACTTCAAAGACTACTACTGGATCTTCTAGACGGCTACAGCTAGTTATATCGAATTTGGGCTCGTTTTGTAAGTAACGATGAGATCTTACCACTGGACTTGTTGGAGTGACTTGGTGTTATACCTCGAAGACTTCTATTGGAACTCCTAGATCTTTACAGCTAGTTATATCGAGTTTGGGCTCGTTTTGTAAGTTATGATGAGATCTTACCACTGGACTTGTTGGAGTGACCTGATGGTATACCTCGAAGAGTTCTATTGGAACTCCTAGATCTTTAGAGTTAGTTGTATTGAGTTTGGGCTCGTTTTGTAAGTTATGATGATTAGATCTAGGAGTTCCAATAGAAGTCTTCGAGGTATACCATCAGGTCACTCCAACAAGTCCAGTGGTAAGATCTCATCATTACTTACAAAACGAGCCCAAACTCGATATTACTAGCTGTAGCTGTCTAGAAGATCCAGTAGTAGTCTTCGAAGTATACCATCAGGTCACTCCAACAAGTCCAGTGGTAAGATCTCATCATTACTTACAAAAAGAGCCCAAACTCGATATAACTAGCTGTAGCCGTCTAGAAGATCCAGTAGTAGTCTTTGAAGTATACCATCAGGTCACTCCAACAAGTCCAGTGGTAAGATCTCATCATAACTTACAAAACGAGCCCAAATTCGATGTAACTAGCTGTAAAGATCTAGGAGTTCCAATAGAAGTCTTCGAGGTATACCACCAAGTCACTCCAACAAGTCCAGTGGTAAGATCTCATCATTACTTACAAAACGAGCCCAAACTCGATATAACTAGCTGTAGCTGTCTAGAAGATCCAGTAGTATAGTCTTCGAAGTATACCATCAGGTCACTCCAACAAGTCCAGTGGTAAGATCTCATCATTACTTACAAAACGAGCCCAAACTCGATATAACTAGCTGTAGCTGTCTAGAAGATCCAGTAGTAGTCTTCGAAGTATACCATCAGGTCACTCCAACAAGTCCAGTGGTAAGATCTCATCATTACTTACAAAACGAGCCCAAACTCGATATAACTAGCTGTAGCCGTCTAGAAGATCCAGTAGTAGTCTTCGAAGTATACCATCAGGTCACTCCAACAAGTCCAGTGATAAGATCTCATCCTAACTTACAAAACGAGCCCAAACTCGATATAACTAGCTGTAAAGATCTAGGAGTTCCAATAGAAGTCTTCGAGGTATACCACCAAGTCACTCCAACAAGTCCAGTGGTAAGATCTCATCATAACTTACAAAACGAGCCCAAACTCGATATAACTAGCTGCAGCCGTCTAAAAAATCCAGAAGTAGTCTTCAAAGTATACCATCAGGTCACTCCAACAAGTCCAGTGGTAAGATCTCATCATAACTTACAAAACGAGCCCAAACTCGATATAACTAGCTGTAAAGATCTAGGAGTTCCAATAGAAGTCTTCGAGGTATACCACCAAGTCACTCCAACAATTCCAGTGGTAAGATCTTATCATTACTTACAAAACGAGCCCAAACTCGATATAACTAGCTTTAGCCGTCTAGAAGATCCAGTAGTAGTCTTTGAAGTATACCATCAGGTCACTCCAACAAGTCCAGTGGTAAGATCTCATCATAACTTACAAAACAAGCCCAAACTCGATATAACTAGCTGTAAAGATCTAGGAGTTCCAATAGAAGTCTTCGAGGTATACCACCAAGTCACTCCAACAATTCCAGTGGTAAGATCTTATCATTACTTACAAAACGAGCCCAAACTCGATATAACTAGCTGTAGCCGTCTGGAAGATCCAGTAGTAGTCTTCAAAGTATACCATCAGGTCACTCCAACAAGTCCAGTGGTAAGATCTCATCATAACTTACAAAACGAGCCCAAACTCGATATAACTAGCTGTAGCCGTCTAGAAGATCCAGTAGTAGTCTTCGAAGTATACCATCAGGTCACTCCAACAAGTCCAGTGGTAAGATCTCATCATTACTTACAAAACGAGCCCAAACTCGATATAACTAGCTGTAGCTGTCTAGAAGATCCAGTAGTATAGTCTTCGAAGTATACCATCAGGTCACTCCAACAAGTCCAGTGGTAAGATCTCATCATTACTTACAAAACGAGCCCAAACTCGATATAACTAGCTGTAGCTGTCTAGAAGATCCAGTAGTAGTCTTCGAAGTATACCATCAGGTCACTCCAACAAGTCCAGTGGTAAGATCTCATCATTACTTACAAAACGAGCCCAAACTCGATATAACTAGCTGTAGCCGTCTAGAAGATCCAGTAGTAGTCTTCGAAGTATACCATCAGGTCACTCCAACAAGTCCAGTGATAAGATCTCATCCTAACTTACAAAACGAGCCCAAACTCGATATAACTAGCTGTAAAGATCTAGGAGTTCCAATAGAAGTCTTCGAGGTATACCACCAAGTCACTCCAACAAGTCCAGTGGTAAGATCTCATCATAACTTACAAAACGAGCCCAAACTCGATATAACTAGCTGCAGCCGTCTAAAAAATCCAGAAGTAGTCTTCGAAGTATACCATCAGGTCACTCCAACAAGTCCAGTGGTAAGATCTCATCATAACTTACAAAACGAGCCCAAACTCGATATAACTAGCTGTAAAGATCTAGGAGTTCCAATAGAAGTCTTCGAGGTATACCACCAAGTCACTCCAACAATTCCAGTGGTAAGATCTTATCATTACTTACAAAACGAGCCCAAACTCGATATAACTAGCTTTAGCCGTCTAGAAGATCCAGTAGTAGTCTTTGAAGTATACCATCAGGTCACTCCAACAAGTCCAGTGGTAAGATCTCATCATAACTTACAAAACAAGCCCAAACTCGATATAACTAGCTGTAAAGATCTAGGAGTTCCAATAGAAGTCTTCGAGGTATACCACCAAGTCACTCCAACAATTCCAGTGGTAAGATCTTATCATTACTTACAAAACGAGCCCAAACTCGATATAACTAGCTGTAGCCGTCTGGAAGATCCAGTAGTAGTCTTCAAAGTATACCATCAGGTCACTCCAACAAGTCCAGTGGTAAGATCTCATCATAACTTACAAAACGAGCCCAAACTCGATATAACTAGCTGTAGCCGTCTAGAAGATCCAGTAGTAGTCTTCGAAGTATACCATTAGGTCACTCCAACAAGTCCAGTGGTAAGATCTCATCATTACTTACAAAACGAGCCCAAACTCGATATAACTAGCTGTAGCCGTCTAGAAGATCCAGTAGTAGTCTTTGAAGTATACCATCAGGTCACTCCAACAAGTCCAGTGGTAAGATCTCATCATAACTTACAAAACAAGCCCAAACTCGATATAACTAGCTGTAAAGATCTAGGAGTTCCAGTAGTAGTCTTCGAAGTATACCATCAGGTCACTCCAATAAGGCCAGTGGTAAGATCTCATCATAACTTAAAAAACGAGCCCAAACTCAATACAACTTACTCTAAAGATCTAGGAGTTCCAATAGAAGTTTTCGAGGTATACATGCAGGTCAGTACTACATTCGGGGAATGTAACTTTGCAAGAAATTTCGAAATTCTATCAAATAATAAAATAATGCTATTATATTGAAGGTACCATAGGTACCTAGTACTTAGTTTCTTCTTTTCAAAATATATTATCAATTTGGTTTGCTCAACTTAGACTTAGATTTAGAATTAAACTTAGACTTAGACTAAGGCTGAGTTCAAATCTAAGCCTAAGTCTAACACTAAGACTAAGTCTTAGACTAAGACTAAGTCTAAGTCTTAGTCTTAGTCTTAGTGTTAGACTTAGGCTTAGACTT
This sequence comes from Hipparchia sbordonii, assembly GCA_038048805.1. Lineage (NCBI taxonomy): Eukaryota > Metazoa > Arthropoda > Insecta > Lepidoptera > Nymphalidae > Hipparchia > Hipparchia sbordonii. The sequence continues at coordinate 7,348,871 of CM076113.1, forward strand.
AAAGAGACTTAGTCTTAGTCTAATGCATTTCCCAGTGGCTTAAAAAAAGTCTAAATCGAAGTCTAAGACTAAGACTAAATCTAAGTCTAACTTAGTGTACAGCAAGTCCGGACGAAAATAAAAAATAAAAAAATAAAACATAAACAATTTATATCCAAGTATCAAAACAAGTTAATTCACTCATTTTTAACGCAGCTTGCCCGCGCCTGTGTGTGCGTGTGAACGGTGCATGTGTAGAAGTGCGTTTTTATACCTACTCTTTGCGAAATCCCGTCCTTAAACGCACTTAACTCCGAAAAATCAGAGATCTTACCCTCTAAGCTGTGAGTCAATTACTATAACTTGACTCAAATTGTGGCAAAATCTATTTATTTATAGTATTTTAACAGTTTTGTTGGTTTATCCGCAGCTAGGTCCCAGCTTCGCGAACTGCAATTTAGTTATCACCTGCGTCCCTCTAAGTGACATTGTGCAACTAGCCGTAATTGGATTCTGATGTCGCCACCAAGTTGGGACAAGTTTTAAACCGATTGGAAATCTGTTGGGTCGAGACTTTTAAAGTGATTAAATCGGTTATTTAGTTAATAAGTTCAAGCCACGTTCAAGCAAAGAGAACAGAGAATGGTAATTCCGAGTATAAACATCAAATAGTAATTTTACTTTCATCGTGACAATTTTTAGGTAAATGAGAACAAAACTAAAAGTTCTCTTACTACTTTATTTTTTTTCTTTAAACTGAATATTAGCCAAGCTGAAGTTGACTGATGTTTTCCTATCCCCTCCAAATAAGCGGAAAGCTTGTGCTTTTCCGCTTATTTGGAGATATTCCGCAATTCCTTGGCGACATTTCAGTTTTCAGTTAATCTTTAACTATTGAAGCTTAAAATATTATTATTAATACGTATAATATAAAAGTAACTACCATACTCTATACGTCTACTATATCTAACTCTATACAGAAAAAAAAGACGTGTGGCACTCGGGGACTGCCGCGGATTACATAGCATTTTTTATCAACGCCATCTAGCGGTGAGAGGAGTCCCGTGTCAGGTTATTTTCGTTACGGAATTTCTGGATTCGGTCTCCACGCTCGAGGCCCGCGATAGAAGCTATGCAATAGCTTAAAACATAAAATGCAAGAATGTTAAACTTGTGTAAGGGTAGCAATACCTAAAACTGGTGAATTCTTTCATTGAACTTGTAATGTAACGAATAAAAATATAGATAATTTGGGATGTCCTGCCTTTTATTGTGATTTTCGTGTATGCACCGCTGCTCCAAACCTTATTTTCAGGAATAGTATTCCAAACCAACCGCTAATACAAACTTCCTTGCCAAAATATGTAATAGGTACCTGAAACAGCTGATATAAAATAAAATTAAATAAAAAATGATAAATTCCGTAAATAGGTATTTTCGCAGAGACTGCCGTTGACAGCGATGATAAATGCCCCCATCGGACACGGCGGATATCACCCACTTTTGTAACCGTAATCATATCAATCATTTTACACACAAATTCCTGTAAATAAGCGGATCATGCTCACGACACGCCAAAAAAACATTGAAATAAAATTAAACCTTCTTTCATATAGATAGGTAGGATTTTTATATATTTTTTATTACTGTGTAGATTACAGCTATACTACTATTACAATCTTATATTTAATACAATCTAGCAAACTTTAAAATAAAAAATAGTTTAGATACCTCGTTTACGTGAGCGACCCAAACACACACACACATGACACACCCACACACACACATACAAAAACATACATACACACATACACACACATACCTTTTTTATTCGATAGTGCGATCTCACCTGACGGTAAGTAACGGTGCAGACTAATAATTTTTTTTTTAAATATTAGCCAAGGTGATGTTGAATAATATTCTCCTATTCCCTCAAAATAAGCGGAGAGCTTGTGATAGGAGTGGGTACGACAATAGTGCAACGGATGGGGTTCGAATCTGCGACCTTTGAGTTTTCAGTCCGCACCTTTAATCGTTGAGCTATTGAGGCTTCAAAAATAGTTCATAGATATCTGTCTCTATCAGACACGTTTATCAGCAGGGGCGGATCTTGAATTTGTGGGGCCCTGGGCTAATACTGCTTAGGGGCCCTACCTAATTACTCAACTAATTGCCATTTTGAAAAGAAACTGTTTTCTGTAGTGATGTAGGTATATGTATAAGTACAGGAGTTAAGTTCCGAACAATCTAAATATATAAAAGACAAAGGTGACTGACTGACTGACTGACTGATCTATCAACGCACAGCTGAAACTACTGGATAGATCAGGCTGAAATTTTGCATGTAGATAGCTATTATAACGTAGGTGTCCGCTAAGAAAGGATTTTGAATATTCAACCCCTAAAGGGATAAAATAGGGGTTGGAATAATTGAACTTAACGTGAGCGAAGCCGCGGGGTAAAGCTAGTCATCTATAAAATTCAAATTTTCGTTCGCAACATTTATGAATTAGAGTAGGTTTAGAAAATCTAAACGTCAAACATTTTCGTTCGAACGAAGTTGCGGAACGAAAACGAACCCTGGTAGGAAATACGAGAAATTTCGATCGATATTTCGTTTTTCGTTGAATTAGAGTAGACCCCCAGTTTGGTTGGGGGCCCTCTGTATTCGCGGGGCCCTGGGCTGCAGCCCAAAAAGCCTTTAAGTAGATCCGCCCCTGTTTGTCAGAGTTCCGTAATAATACGTAGTTTCAACGTAACATGTGGGCACCGGGCTCAATGAATTGCGCGATAAACTCACCCTAAATGCCAAAGTAAATAACGTTCCCTCGTACATCCTACGTTTTCGAAACTAGTTCACTATCTAGATGCAGACAAAGCCTCACAGAACATGAAAATCTGAAACCACAACATCACTTCTAAAGGCAGCTGTTCAAAAGCGTTGTTTAACTTTAACACAAACGAAATCACAATCGAATAGCATTTCTGTTTTCGGAACCAGTTTCTCAACTTTAAAATGTACCTACTTAAAGCAAATGAATAGAAGTTATGGTTGTAAATCGTTTGCGGTAATCGAAAGTTTACGATAAATGATGTAATAAATTTATTTTGTTGTAAAGTTGAAACTTTAAACAAAGTTTAATTTTCTTTCCTAAGTTATAAACTGGCTGACTCGCACCTGAGTCGCACGGGTAGATTAACTTATTTTATATGTATTAACTATGGATATAAATATTACTAAAGTAGATAAGCTATAGTCATAAATATCTTAATCCAAATAACAAGGACATATTTGTATAATCCGAAGTACAATATCCTGTAATTAAATTGAAAAAAAAAAAGACGTGTGGCACTCGGGGACTGCCGCGGTAAAGCTATTGCATAGCATTTTTTATCAACGCCATCTAGCGGTGAGAGGAGTCCCGTGTCAGGTTATTTTCGTTTCGGTCTCCACGCTCAAGGCCCGCGATAGAAGCTATGCAATAGCTTAATAAATAAACAAATATGTAATCCAAATCACGAGTAATTGTACAATGCGAAGTACTTTGTCAACCGATAGATCATAGATCTCTTGAAAGGATCGCCACAGAATACAATCTTGTGCCGCCTCTATCCAACTCTAATCACCCGAGACCGTCCGTCCACCAACGTCGTTTTTCCTTATGATCTATTCTTTTCCTATAGTTCTTGTATTTCACGAGGGCACGTGAGCTTTACTTGTGGATATGTAGTGTCGTGTCCATGCGCATTGCGAAAGTGTGCGTGCCTGTCAGGAGCCTAGGTGGAAGCGGTCAGGCGCGAGTAAGCTCTCGCCCCCACTTATACAGATACGATACACACACAACCATGAGCCACGCGCCCTCTCGAAAGGAACTATACATACAAGTAAATACGTGACGTCACATAAACGCAAAAATCCGACACATTCCAAGCGTCTCTCTTTATGGAGCTATGAAATACAGCGATTATCATAAAGGCGGCGTTTTCGTCATTCACTGCGCCATTCGATGGCGGTAGGGGAACTGATGTACGCCATAATTACCGCTATATCTTTGGCGTATGCATACTGAGATAATCTATACTAATATTATAAAGCTAAAGAGTTTGTTTGTTTGAACGCGCTAATCTCAGGAACTACTGGTTCGAATTGAAAAATTATTTTTGTGTTAGATAGTCCATTTATCGAGGATGGCTTTAGGCTATATAACATCACGCTGCGACCAATAGGAGCGAAGCATCAGTGAAAAATCGCGATCATAATAACAGAAATTGACGCGGATGAAGTCGCGGGCAACGGCTAGTACTTAATAATAGAATCTCAAGGAACGTCTGAATATATACAATGTTCACAAGAGCTATCTCTCTACTATTCCTTACTATCCTTACTGCTTACTTATTATTATAAATGCGAAAGTGTGTTTGTTTGTTGGCTTGTTGGTTTGCCATTCAATCACGCTGCAACAGAGCTACGGATCGACGTGGTTTTTGGGTGATGATGATGAAGAAATCTGTGGACGTACGTATTATTTAGTAAAGACAAGAAAGGGACGGAGAATTCCCTTTCCTGCCTATACTAATCGACTTATTTACGCACGCATAACGTTAACTAGCGTTAACTTGAAAACATAACTAGAACCTGTAGGGTTACTATAAGATTTAATTCAATTGAACGTATTCGTATTCGATGACAATAGCGTCAATGTAAATTGAGCTATAACTACATTGTCTTAGAGCTCAATTTCGTACATGCATTGCTATACGTTTCGTATACAGTTACGCTCCACATTGACATCGATTTTACTGAACTTGTGACTTGTGAATAAATACGATTAATGTTCATTTTATTTTGACGCTAATGTTATCGAATACGAAAACGATCAATTGAATTAAATTTTATACTACCCCTACTGGATACGTGTAGATACGTGTAGAGTACTTGAGCAGACGCTACGTAACGTACTTTATAAGATTTGTATGTAGGTGTGGAAGATTTCGTAATCCTTAAACACCAATACCCGATTTGGTGCTTACCAAGAGCAGCTTAAGTGAATACAAACATTTGTTTTTCAAGTTTGCGGGTCACGTATTGTTTTCGGGGAAAATCTACCCCAACTGATTATTACGTACACTGACTGAATAACACGTTTTATTATCATTGCCTTAACGTGATGCCGTTTACTTAGTAATCATGTGAGCATCAGTGGTGTGAGGAGAACTGATGCCCGTTTTCACCAACTATACCACAGAATACCTAATGTACCTAAAGATACAGAAGATTCGCTCCACAAACTGATTTAAATAAATAGCGACTCTTGTTACCACACAATAAAGTGCAATTACTTACCTACCGTCTTATTAACCTAGACTTTTCTCTCTTTCTATCGCGTAACTCTTATCCCTTCGCACTCTCTGAATTTAGGCCCTTCGAAGAGGTACGCTATGTACTTGTAGCTATGCAGTTTACTGCTGAGTGCGCCAGGCCTGACTATACCTAAATCATCCACTACGTAGGTGTACCTTACGTAGGTATCCCCTAAGTACAATCCCCTATTCAATGTCATTTTCACCTTTAGCTATCCACTAAAGGTTCGTGAAAACGAAATTGAAAGAAAGCGTCACCTAACTTAGCATAAGTAGCCCGTAAAAGATAAGGAATGTAATGATGAGTATCGAATCCATTCCATAGTATAGATTTTAAAAACTTGAACTTGCTACTTACTTCTACTTTAATGCTTCTCTGCTCAAAAAAAAAATGAAAATAGCTTCCAACTTATTTGAAAACCGATATCACATCACACTAATATTATAAAGCTGAAAGTTTGTATGTGTGTGTGTGTGTGTGTGTGTGTGTGTATGTTTGTTACTCTTTCACGCAAAAACTACTGGACCGATTTGGCTGAAATTTAAAATGGAGATAGATTATACCTTGGATTAAAACATAGGCTACTTTTTATCCCGGAAAATCAAAGAGTTCCCGCGGGATTTTAAAAACTAAATTCACGCGGACGAAGTCGCGGGCATCAGCTAGTTTACACTAAAATAAGGATACTTTCATCCTTTTTTACATCGGACAAAAAAACTGTAAGTCTGACGTGTTAATTTGGAAAAATCCATTGATATTCCACATCACGTAGGTACTTTCCTTACTGTAAGTAACTGGGTCCCACATTTAACATTTTGACGCGCAATTTGGCAAGGGCACACGTGTAGCCGCCCACTGAAAAATTGCTTTACAGATATTAAACGTTCCCCCTCCGACGCCCTCCTTCAGCAACACCGCGGGAGGGGAAGTAGGTCCAGGTATAATGGTTATGTTCGAGAGTACTTCGAACAAAAACGATATTATATACTCCGTAGGCATAATTTATCAGGTTTCAGATCAATCATGTATCGCAATTCGAAATCTTATATGCGAATTACCTACCGAATTTTGACATATTAATCAATGGAACAAATATAGATTTATATAGGGAATACACCTACTTTCAAGAGCGTATATTAGTTGATTTAAATCGATATTGTACCTATTTGTAGGGTGCTCGTAGGCTTATGATTCCTCACCTACGCCTCAAGGAAATACGAAAGTCGTTTGTCGGAATGGGGGTGACGTTCTATATTTATTTTATTTAAGAAATATATTTTAAGCATGCTGAAGATAGCACAATTCATGATAGCTAGTTTACTTAAATAAGTACTTTATTTAATTCGAAGTACTTGATACAAGTAGGTATATACCCGTAACCTAGGCATTTTTCGTTTTACACTAGTTTTTCACACGATTTTTCGTATAATATTGTGTATAAGCCCAATGAAGCCCTGAGTGACGTGTTTGATCGATGGTCAATGAATAAAATTAGAATTTCAAGGATAGAAGGAATATCTTCTAGTATAAAGGAATTTATAGACGTATTTTTCTTTTCTCTTGCTATTCAGAAACATTTAAATACATGCCGATATTACATGAAATCCTTACTATAATGCGCAAGTGTGTTTATTTGTTAGTTAGTCCTTCAATCACGCTGCAGCAGAACCGGGGATAGACGCGATTTTTTGCATAGAAGGAGAGAGATTAAATCTACATCCATCTAGAGGGGAAGACCCCGGAAAAACAAAGGTTTTCTCCGGAACAAAGTCTCGGGCAAAAACTAGGAACTTAAAAGCCTGAAATAATCATAATAATCTTCATAATCATACTTAGAAATATGTAGTTTCAGTTTTAATGTAGGTACTTAAATTGGGGTTCATTTAAAATGTAAACAATATAAGCCTACAGCGTGTATGTACGCCGCCCTACATAATACATCCCGCGTTACGGAGTTGTAATTATGGGTCCCCCGCGTCACCAGTGTATTCATCAGCGTCACTGTGTGACGCCTGACGCCATGCTTGCTCCGTACGAAAATATTTTAACCTCGTCCTGCCCATTGTTCTTTTTAAATCACAAACTATACTTCACAAGTCCTGCCCAAGCTTACTTAAATGAAGATCGTATTTCTGCCCAGTGTCATTTAAAAATGACATATTAGAATTTCGCGCCTAATATTCCCGATTGCCTCCATAATACAATTTTACTACTTGCACCTGATTAGTTGGATTGTTGTCAATAACGGAGCTTCCATTTTGGATTACCTAGACAAAATGCAATTCGTCAGTGTCAGTCTAAATGGTCAAGATGGCACGTCGTCCGCGAAGAGGTAAGATTAATTAATTTTTATTAGTGTAATCATAGATTTTCAGTGAGATAAAAGTTTTTAAATCTTGAGTTTAATAGTTAGATAATCCAAATACGTAATATTTTAGTAGCTTATTTTTAAATTTTATTTTTCATTTATGCAAAATGGTATTATGTCCTTTTAAAATCTCATTGGGCACATTTAACTACAAATATTCGTTATTGTTATAGACTGGAGGGACACTGATATTAAGAATTTACTCGAGAATTCAGACATCAGTGACTGCATATCTTCAGACAATGACTGTGGAGATTCAGAGTATACTTCAGTGCGGGAAAGACAGTTAGTAAGCGTCAGCTATTCCTTAGGATCTGAAGAAGTTAACAATTCAATGGAAAGGGGCGGAAGTGCCCGCGAAAGAGAATCGTCTGCAGGTCGTTCTCGTGGACTATCATATGAAGGCTCTCGTGGACGAACTGGCTCATGTGATAACTAGGTTAAGAAAATATGACATAATAAGTCAACAAAAGACTTATTTTGTGATATGCTAAATATCCTAACTTTAGGTCCATTCTAGGCAAGAATTAGCATTTAAGGCTGTTTAGATTAATAATATGAATACTATGATGGATCTCTGTTAACAAATAGCATAAAGAGGATGTAGGTAATTATGCCCGATGTCCTTTTAAAAGAACCAAACATATCGATCTAATTCTAGCAAGAATCAGTAGAGCACAGTGCCCTTGTATCTCAAAAAAATAATAAATAAAATATTTCATATGTAAGTTGCAAATTTCACCGAAAGTTGTTCTGGGCAGAAACGCTTTGAAATATATTGTCCTTTAGGAATGACAATGGGCATATTTAGCAACTTAAGAATTAAACGCTTGGGCAGGACGAGGTTAAACCAATTTCGTAAAGAAAAATCATCACCCTTAAATGTTATTGCGATAATATAATATAGTATGTCATAGTCTGTTCGTAGTCTGTCATAGTCTGTAGTAGTCACGAGTTTTGAGAGTCAAGAGTTTTTCCATCTATTCCATCTTTCCACATTAATGTAGCATAGTTTATTTTTAATTAAAATCAGATAAGTTAAGAGTTTAATAATAATTTACATAAAAATAAATTTTTATATAAATTATTATTTAGCCATAATGTTTTCCAAATGCTGTTTTTAATGTTTAATTTTTGAAATACAAAAAAAAATAAAAGCAACCCGCGTGTGTAACGGAGAGTTGCAATTACGAGTCCCCCGCGTCACCGCAGAGAGTTCATCTACGTAGCTGTGATGGCTGCGTACTCAATACTGAAACTACTGTCATCAAAAATACAATTATGCCGAACTTTACAAGGTTACCAACAATTTAGACGTATCGATATGAGGAAAGAGACAATGTACCCACTAGTAAAATTGTCTATAAAAACTTTATAAATAGGCATCTTCTAGACAAGAGCGCTCCAACCTTGACCTAATCAGCGCCAGTGGCTTGATCGCAATAAAAAAAAAAACATAATTTTTAATGTTTACTTTTTTAAATACATAAAATAAAAACAGCCCGCGTGTGTAACGGAGAGTTGCAATTACGAGTCCCCCGCGTCACCGCAGAGGGTTCATCTACGTAGCTTGCTGTGACGGCTGCGAACTCTATTCTGAAACCCGTGTCGTTAACCTTGCATTTTACCGAGCGTGGAAGCTGCCAGGTTTTAATTTCCATTAGTTTTTGTTTTTATAACGTTTTAATATTAAGGTTAGCTTGTAAGCGCAGTTCAGTTTGCGCTATATTATTCTGCCACAAATTGTAAAACCAGCCTTAAATAAAATTTTTATATCATATATAAAATACTGATACTCGAATGAGTAAGATCTTACGTATCTTTACCATATCATGTTCAAGATGATACGTATCTTTCATCATCGCCAAGTTACTGACTGCGTTGATAGATCAATCGATCAGACTAATCTATCAACGCACAGCTCAAAGCACTGGACGGAGCAGCCTGTTTGGCATCCAGAGACTAGAGAGCTATTATGAGATAAGCATCAGCTAAGAAAGGATTTTTGAATATTCCACCCCTAAGCGGGTAAAATAGGGGTTCCTAATTTAACGTCAGCGAGGCCGCAAGCAAAAGCTAGTTGATAAATAGAATAGTTGACAGATTATATCAATGAAGCAATGAATTAAAAATTTGGCGATTAAAGTTTACTTGGCGATGCATGGTGAAATAGGGCCTCTTACTCATACAAAAGTAATAATAATTAATAATCGAATTAATCACAAGTGTAGTATTAAACCTATGTAGACGATAAAATGTAAATCATTAATGGAGTTTCAGAGCAAAACGTAATCAAATCGCCTATAACTCACAAGCAAAATGTACGTGATCAGAATTAGTACCGCAATTAGATACATAGGTAAGTTACATAATAAATTATGAGAATAGAATTGTAAAATTTGTTAAAATTAAACCTTCGTTAGATTGTTATTTAGTTTAAACTCTGTTCTACAGTGTTTCCACTTTATTTGTGTCTCAGTTATGTCTTAAAATGAGTATCTTAATATTAGTATTTAATTCGATGCCTTAACATGGGTATCCTAAGTATGTCAGTATGTCATGCTCACTTAAACATTTCTGTGGTGGTGTCGTGTGGTGCGGGTTGTTACGTTCCCTCAAATATGGTTGAGCGAAGCAATGGCTGGATCATGCGTCGTGCTCGTGAACGGGTGCCACCAACGGAAACGGGTCTGCTTTGTGTCTACTCATCTTAACATGTGTTAGGTTGTGGTAGGTGTGCATTTTTGAAACTTCTTTGTGGAAACATTGTGTACATAGCCTAGTTTTGTTAACAATTGTAAAAAAAAAAATTTTTTTTGAAAAGAGCAACTGCTGAGTTTCTTGCCGGCTCTTCTCAGCAGAATCTGCATTCCGAACCGGTGGTAGATTTATGACGTGTCATAAGAGCTACAAGTTGGCCTACATGAAATAAATAAATTTTGATTTTGATTTTGAAACTAATGAGTCAGTATAATGAGTTAGTTTTTTACAAATCCTTTGCATAGTTTAGATTAATTTTTAGGATATGAGGTAGCCTAATTTACTCTGTAGAGTAAATAAGTTTTGGACTATGCCCATCCAAAAAACACGTCGATCTATTGTTCCGTTGCTTCGTGGATGAAGGACAAACGAAAAACACACGCATTATTTTAAAATATTACTTACTACCCGTCCACGTCAAGTTGGCCATCGTCGACCGTTATAAAATGTTAAATGACGTCATACCGTACCGTTGACAAGAAAATAATAATTGTATTTTGTACCACGACAGTGACGGAAATTTTCTTCTCTAGCAATGCTTTTCATGGCAATGACATCTTGAATGTCGAAAGGCGTAATTTTCAATTCCTGAAAAGCCGGCAATGCATTGGTGGTGCCTCAGGTGCTACAAATGTTCATGGGCGGCGGTAATCACTTAACATCAGGTGACCTGCCTGCGCGTTTGCTCGCTAAAAATATAAAAAAGATAAAATAAAAATGTGGCGGCTAACTTGACGTGGATGGGTAGTACTTACTTCGTTAGCTCTGTGTCCCAAAGAGGATCTAGGCCTCCGACACCAGAAGCTGTCACTCATGCCTGTCCTGCGCCGCTTCACGCCAATCGGGTATATTTGATGGCTTGCAAGTCTTTGATCACTTCGTCCAAGCAGCCAATAATATTACTAAGGAAGTTGAAAGTCGGAGGAGTGAAATCTTAAAAGAAAACCAAAAGAATATTTTGCCTTAATGGAGGTCTAACGGAGAGCGGACTAAGAAGTCAGAAATTAAAAGATAGGTAAGCTTCTTTAAGCTCCTTACTATTAACTGTTGGAAAACTAGGTAGTGTCCATCTAGCTACGTGAATTGTTTTGCTGGTATTTCTTTCTAATATCTTTTGGCTTCGACAATTTGTAATCTTTAACAATTAGGTAATAAATATTCTTAGTCTAAATATATATGTATAACTAGGTACTTACAAGGAAAACTTAATGATTAATTTGGCCTCAGTAGCCCAACGGTTGAAGGTGTGAACTGAAAACTGTAAGGTCGCAGGTTCGAATGCCACCCACTCCTAACACAAGCTTTCCGCTTATTTGGAGGGGACAGGAGAATATTAGTCAACTTCAGGTTGGCTAATATTCTTTTATTAAAAAAAAAAAACAGAAAAAATGATTGATCTATATCAACGCACAGCTCAAATGACTGGACGGATCGCGCTGTTCGGTATACAGATAACTTTTATTATGACGTAGGTATCCGCTATGAATTTTTTTTTTTTTTTTTGAAAATTCGACCCTTTAAGGGGATAAAGTAGGTATTTGGAAAATCGAACATAATGTGAGCTGAGTCGCTTACCAAAGCTTGTAATTTGCAAATGCGAAAGTTGTTTGTTGCTTTGTCCTTCAATCGCATAAGATAATAAAATTAATTATTTATATTATTAATGTTAAACGCACACTGAGATCAGTAACTGATTAATTTCAAATAATTATTTTATTGGATTTTTATTGAGTGATTAATAAAAAAATATAAAATATTTGTTTTATAAGAAAACTAAAATAATACATTTATTCATGAAACATTAACTACTTAGGTACATACTTAAGTCAAGTAAAGTAAAGTAAAATCAACAATTACTACGAAAAGAAGAAATTCTTGATGGGAAAACTCAGTTTAAAAATATAGAAGGAATTTCTTTAGCTAATGAAGTTATCTCCGCGGAGCAGAGGTCGCTTAGGAAAACAGCAATTAGAGCTTTCACGCTATAGACTATTCAAAATTCTCTTAACGGGAAAAAAGCACGTTAATGATTTCCTTTAGGTGCGTGTATTTTTTATTCTAAATTAACATATAGATATAGAAACAGAAAGACTGGCTTAACAAATAGACGTAGATAGCAGACAAGAAAAAGTCTCATTTTTAGAAGAGATCAATTTATTAATGCTTCATTAAACAAATCATGAGATAATACTCGTATTTAAAAAATATTCAGCATAGAAATTTGGTTTACTGTCGATTAGATTATGCCCGCGGGAACTCTTTAATTTTACGGGGTAAAATGTAGCCTATGTATCAATCCTGCCTTGCCAATCCTTTATGTCAGCCCCATCGGTACACACAAAATATTACAATTATGTAACTATATACAAGTCCACTTCATTTCTTCGTTTAATACTGTTTTTGTTGTAAGTACAATAAAATATAAGAATAATAGTTAGACGGCTAAGAAAATGTACCTAGTGATAGAATATTTTCTCAATTTCCTAGGCATCTCTAAAACTGTGGACGTGACCTGTCCAGGGAGAACGGGATTTAACCGTTTGCACATTCGCTGTCAACTTAAACCTCCGAGTCCTCGGACGAGGCTTGTATCGTTTTATGCAAACACAAAACCCTGCGATTCACTATGCATTAGAAATTAACGTAAAAATTCTTTTTACGAAGTACATAATAGGGTGACCAACCCAATTGCTAGCACTGCACCAGTTTATTCGCACTTTAGCAAAAAAGATTAAAATATAAGTTTCTGATTGTAGTTTTTAAATTTTCAGATTAAAAAATATTTAGGGGAATTCATATTTTTCACAATCGAAACCTTTCTAATCTGGAAAGTTTTAAAATGACGTCAGTATTGTAGTTGAAAGATATTGTTCTGGAGTTCCAGAAGTTTTCGGCCATTTTGACTGATCGACTTCCCAGTCAGTACTTACCAGTAGTTAATCCCGTATGTGCGAATAATTGGGGACTGGGTCATTTTTCAATTTTACTTAAAATTCTTGTTGATTTAAGAAAAAAATCCTTAAAAAGTTCTTTAATTATATATATTATTAAACAAGTAACCTTATGAACACAATTATTTAAAGAATTTGGTTAGATTTTAATTTAAAAAACATATTTGAAGTTGGATTAACTCTTAAAGTGCTAATAATTGGGTCGGTCACCCTATATCAATTGTGCCTATAAAGTTTGAAGAGTTCCCTCGATTTCTCCAGGATTTGACGACCTCACCAGCGCAGTGGTGAGCGGCTGTGGTCTTATAACTGGGAGGTCTCGGGTTCGATTCCCGGCGGGGGCAATTTGGGAAATTACAATTTCTAAATTGTCTCTGGTCTGGTCTGGTGGGAGACTTTGGCCGTGGCTAGTTACCAGTTACCACCCTCACGTCAAAGACGTGACGCCAAACAATTTAGCGTTCCGGCACGATAGCTTGTAGAAACCGATTAGGAGTATGGGTTCAATCTACACTGCCATACCCCTTCCAAGTTAGTCCGCTACCATCTTAGACTGTATCTTCACTTACCATCGGGTGAGATCGCAGTCAAGAAATATCTTATCATTGAATAAAAAAATATGTATATTATCAAACGCTTACGTTAAATACGCAAATATTTGAACATGATATGGAAATTCGTGATAGAAATCCATATGAAGTTATTACGGAAATTCCGTGGAATGAAACCGGGTTAATGAAACGTCTGTCAAAGCAGCAGAGGGCAAAATTTAATTGAAAATTGGTTTTTGAACATTTCACACCTGTTAGTTGGACGTACAGTTCAGCTGAGAACCGGGTTTTATTAGAAAATGTACTGTGAATTAGTTCATATGAAAATTATACCTATTTGAACATTTGAACGAGCTTAACCAGTGCGCTCAGTTCATCACGTTACAGGATTTAATGTTATTAACAGATATGAGGATTTAGAGATTACATAACTAGTTAGGAAAATACCTAAAACAAGCCCCTCCTATTGAGTCCATTAAATGCAAGGTACGAGTATAAAACAATATAAAATTTAAAAAAAACTCTTGATGAAGTGCAATATCCTGTGGTGGTCTATGCCTTGAACCAAACAACCAGTTCTAAGATAGATAAGATACTTATGTACCTATTGGTAATTAGGTATTCAGTAAAATTTTCAGTAAAAGCTTATAGTCGTAAAACGTAATTTAATTAAGAAGTGCCTGAAAGAGATCACTATTAGTGATAAGGTCACCTTTTGTGTTACACTGTTTATTTACTTATGTATTTTGTTCTTGTTTTTCATGCAATAAAGTTGTATAAATAAATAAATAATTATGAACTGGTCCAGATATAATTTCATTCATACAATAAGTATGTACATGAGTTTAATTTACATTGTCATACCCTTCAAAATTAAGTCGCTAACACCTTTTTTTTTCTTGTGAAGCAGGATGTCCCGTTTCATGGAAAGGGCTTTTATTTACTTATTTTAATACAATTTATATTTTTATTACATTTTTATAATTTTGTTTTATGTTTAAAATTTTTCTAACGGGCCATTTTCATTATAGTCAATTTTTGTGACTACATTTAGAATATTCTTTTATTTTTAAGACAAAAAGGTATGGACATTCTTCATCGCTAACATCTTAGACTACATCGTCACTTGCCATCAGATGAGACAACAGTCAAGGGATATCTGGTCATCGAGTGGAGCCCACAAGAATCTCGGCTGGGTCGGCCTTTCATTTGCTTTTATAATTAATTTATATTACATTAGTTCTGAAAACAAAAGTGTAGGTTGTAAGTATAAAAAGCTCCAGGAAGAATATTTACTTAATTTATTAACATTTATTACTCTAAAGAGAGCTTACGTATCGTTTTAATTTTTATTAACTTAAGACCGCCTGCGCGACGTAGATATCCTGTATTAAGGAAAGTACAATACTTCGCGTGTTTTTTTTTTATTTCTTTTCTACTTTTCTACGTGTTCTGGACCATGCTTTTCCATCAGGAAATAATATTCATTTCCTTAGTGTTTTAAGTTATGCACTAGTCGCGGTTTTGCTTTTTACTGTAGTTGCAGTTTGTTAGGTAGATTGATAATGATCTTTAGAACATTATAAAAAAAAATTACAGTTTGACATATTCAGAGTCCATATCCATCCTACTTAATATTATAAATGTGAAAGTGTGGATGTTTGTTACTCAGTCACGTCGGAACGACTGAACCGATTTGGCTTAAATTTGGCACAGAGATAGATTATGGCCTGGAATAGGACATAGGCTACTTTTTATCCCGGGAAATTAGAGTGTTCCCGCGGGAATAAAAAACCTTAATCCACGCGGACGAAGTCGCGGGTATCAGCTAGTAAGTTCATAAATGATCAGAGGTAATCTAGGTTGAGCTAGAGTCTGTTAAAAAAAAACAGCGTGACCAGCACTGTCGCTATTTATTGCGCTATTTTTCCTAAGCATAAAAGTTACTTAGTTAAGCACAGCTCTGCCGTCCTAAAGCTAAAGTGTCCTTAAAACTACTAAAACCATATTTCGATATAGCGATAGTACCTATACTAATACCTAGTATTAGTATAGGTACATACATTGTCCCATTTGCAAATAGAACAAGTGCTAAAACCTATAAAGGTATGTCCATATTGCACTCTAAATGCGATAGCTCCGTGCCTGCGATCCGGCGCTGCATGCATAATTCAATATTTGTCAGGTGCACTCGTGCATACCTAATGCCAGAGTTGCATCAGCTAGTCTAAACGCTACACAAACTCGGTTGTCTGAGCTAACTTTTAATTTGCGACCCAGTTGGGGAACTCTAGGGCTTATTATATAGAAAGTAAAATAAAAAAATCTATTAGTAATTTTATTTTTAACCCCTGACATATCAAGAGAGTTGCTATAAAACCGCTTTTACTGTCTGTGAGAGTCATATGGCGTTCAAACTGATGAACGGATTTGACGGTTATTTATTCGAAAGTGTTCCTTAGCTATGTTTGATGAAAATCCGTTTGAGGACCGTCAGCTGTTATTTCAGTCGGTGGTAGATATCTGAGTTAAAAAATATAATATCCAATAATATATTACTTCTGCTTCTCGAATCGACTTGTTTCAAGTAAACGTCGAGTAATGTATAGTCGAGGAAATATATTTGATGTTTTAGCAGCTTTTCAATACAAAACTATCAGAATGTCAAAATGCTACGGTAACTTAGGTTTTGCTAAGTGCCAATTTCATACGTTTTTAACGACATATCAAGTTTTAAATGGATAAATTAATGGAACAGGATTTATCAATTATTATCATATACAGAGTTGAAAACACCCCAAGCCTAGAGTATAAATAGGTATCTACTTTACTTACTTATTTTTTTTAAAGAATATTAGTCAAGCTGAAGTTGACTAATATCTTTCTATATTCCTATACCTATATCCCTCCCAAATAAGCGGAAAGCTTGCACTGGGAGTGGGTACGATAATAGTGCAATGGGTTGGGTTCGAACCTGCGACCGTTCAGTTTTCAATCTTCAACCGTTGGGCTATTGGGCTATTTATAATCTAGGATCCCAAATATTGAACCTAAGACAATTTTATGAAGGTTTTCGTTACTAAATATAACCAATATAATACCAATATCTGTCACAATATGGGACTTGGTTCAGACCAGTCAAAGGCTATGACGACAGTGTAAAAATTAACTTTTCGAAGTTGGCAATATAGAAATATAGGCAGGATGCGTATCAGACCGAAAAAAACGTGTACGGTACTCAAACGTGCATTGACCCTAAAGGGGTCAGCTGTGTTTATGCGTTTAAAAGGTGTGCGTGTGTCAATTTGTGTGTACGTGGGATCCATTGAGCTAACACTATTAGGTTTATTGACCCGGGGTTTACCGTCCGATGGGAAATAGCCTTTAATTGTAAGTTGTAGGGAATCAAACAAAAGAGGGCAACCCCTGTTGTTTGTATAGCTTGATTGTTTTTGTTTAGAAAGTCGCTGATTGATGTTATATTTACGTCGGTCTATTTGGTGCTTGTGACTTTATCCACACTAACGTTAAAATATCTGTTATGAATTCGTAGGCAGCCGTGGTCAGTTGACGTTGGATGTCCACTTGTCCATGCAAGGAACCTTTGTCCATCAGTAGTGGACGCCTATCGGTTGTTAAAGAAGAACAAAAATTTTTTTTTTTTTTTAATATTAGCCAAACTGAACGTGACTAATATCCCCCTATCCCCTCCAAATAAGCGGAAAGCTTGTGCTAGGAGTGGATACGACAATAGTGCAACGGGTGGAATTCGAACCTGCGACCTTTCAGTTTTGAGTCCGCACCTTTAACCGTTGGGCTATTGAGGCTTATATTTTTGAGGCTTATAATTGCCTACACCCACGTTCTAGGCTTAGTTGTCGGAAAATTTCGTTACTAAAGTATCCCGTCCCGAATTATTATTTACCTTAATTTGAGAAATTGGCAAACACTTGAAAGGATGAATAGGTACGTGAAAAATACTAGTCGATAGAAGAGGGACGTAAAATTGGATCAGATGCCTTCAATAAACTATCAGACGGCCTAAGATATAACAAGATCTTTGCCTCAAAAGTTTTTTTTTACCTATAATAGGTTATTTACAGGTTAAGGTTAAGCTTCAATATACTAAACTATTCAATTTTTGAAATCAGCCTAGAAAAATCTTAAAAGTAGGTATGATTTCTCAAATACGCTTGAGACTTAGGTAGTTAAATAAAGAACAATACTCCAGCTAGTTATATAATGGTATCTACAAGAGAGGTGGTTTAAGTGGACGCCGAGCTAGTAACTTTTCAAATCCCGGTCTCTCCGGGGAAGATCACGTCGCCACTTTTAGTAATGTCCGGGGAACGCAGAGGATTCACTGCCGGCCGTGCGATAGTTTAGTGTTCAAAATAATATGCTCGTAGATGACTCGTAGCTGGCTCGTAGCTGGCTCGTAGTAGATTTTATTTATCGTAGATGACTCGTAGCTGGCTCGTAGATTTTATTTATTCATGGTTTGTTAGCGTACTTTTCACTTTTATAGTCTCTATTCTTATCCTTTCTTCTACCCTTAAGAATATCCTTATCCTTAGCCTTTTCCCGCGACTTTGCCTGCGTGTTGTTTGTTTATAAGTTTAACATGTGTATGTATGTAATAAAAAAATGTATAAATTTTGATTTTTTTTTTATGTGTATTTATGTGTGGGTGTATCTGTGTATCTGTCTGTTCTGTCCCACCGTAGCTCCCTAAAGAATGGACCGATTTTGATCGGTTTTTTCTGTTTGAAAGCTAGTAGAGGGTACGACATACTTGCAACGAATGGGGTTCGAACCTGCGAAGGTTTCAATCCGCACCTTTAACCGTTGGGCTGTCGAGGTTGAATCTATAAAAAAATCAATTGAAAAGCTAAATGTGGTTGTTTACGAACAAACATACACAGTTAATTAATTCCTTAATGACAAAGTTGCTAGGAACCAATCTGCTTTGCTTCAGCCTTCAACAAGATAGATAAGCTACATATTGGAACATTTTTTGTTTTGAAAAGAGCAACTGCTGAGTTTCTTGCCGGCTCTTCTCAGCAGATTCAGCATTCCGAACCGGTGGTAGATTCTCGACTTGTCATAAGCGCCACAAGTTGGCCTACAAGAAATAAAGAAATTTGAATTTGAATTTGTTTTTCACACTTCTTAAACCTTACAACATTTACAACGCTAAAACAATACAAACAAGAGGCGGTTTACACGCAAGGGATCAAAATATTAAACGCTTGCGTCAATTGTTTTGGCTTACTCAGTTAATGCAGACATTATAATTTCATCATAAATCCCTCAGTCAAACAAAAGGTGATTACGAACAAAAGCAATAGGTACTAAAGGACCGGCGTCGAGCATTCAAGTTTTTTTTATGCGAAAACGACGGCCAAAGGTAGGTTCCATTTCGCCAGATGGCAACAGTGAATCATATTCTGTGCTAACTGCCTCATGAAGTTATGAGATCGTATAATGCAATTCAAATGAGAATAGGCCTGTAAAATAGCCATTTTATATTTCTGTCCTGCTCATATAAGGTTTACACTGAGTGAGATAGAAACAGTAAATGGCAGCTTCTCATTCCTATTACCATTTGAATCGCATTATAATTTTTCAAGCAAATAAATCCAACAAGATATTCGTCGAAAATGAACAGCATCCGTCCAGATTAAATTAAATGAAATTCATAAGGCGTATTTACTTACTGACCTCCATTATATCGGGTACGCTGGGCAAACCGGTAAGGGTCCATGGCTCTATGTTGACATCTCGGTGCTGAATGCTAACAAAATTAAGAATGAAGGTCTACAGATATAGCGGGAAGTGTGATAATTTTTTGTATTGAGAAATGACAATTTTTTTCCCGGACCTTCATGTACGGCGCTTCTAATACATATACATGAATCCGCTGTCATTTTATATACAGCCTTTCCAGCATTCTACAGTATTATTTTGAATTTTAGGCAGGCAATGATATTCTTTATTGATACAATACCTCAATGATAAAATAGACACAAGCTACATTGAATATAACCTTGACCAATTGAAGTAAAGGTATTCTTGATCTAAATACATTTCAGATTCATAAAGTTTGATATAAAAATTTTCTACTGAATAATTATAAGTAATACCTCCTTTCCTAAGCTTTTCGCTTCACTTAAAATTTCAATTTTCATTTCGGCTACACGCGCTGCTTCTGCGGTAATAGAAGCAATAAAGGGGGTTGGAGCTTGCCAAAACGTGGCGAAGCACTTACAAACGATAAAAAACGCAATCAAAATCGGCATACTTTATATTTAGGGATTGCGGAGTAGTCGTTTCTCACCTTTACGAGGGTAAAGTCGTTTTTAAACGAGTTAGTGAGCACGCAATCTCTACCAAGTGGCGGATTTATTTATGTGCTGGAAACACGATTATTCTTTAAATTTAAGACGTCGCTCGTAATTTTCTGGGGTGTTTTACCTCAGTGGTTACAGCTATAAAAACTTTTACGCGCGCGTAAGATCTTTAGACCAGCCACTAATCTTAAAAACTTTCTCTGAGATATAAAAATTGCGAAGTTGCCTCTAAAGAATTTTGCTCCAGCATTGCGAGAGTTTCTCTAGAAAGTTAGCTTTAGCTGATGCCCCCGCGACTTCGACCGCGTAGAAAAGGCGTGGAATTTGATTTTGGGCTAAGATTTTCAAAAACTGTGAAACATGTGCTTCTTTGTTTTAATCGAAAGCCAATAATAATAATAATAATAATAATAATAATAATAAATTTATTTGCAAAATTGTGGGTAATAATAATAGATGATACATTGATTAAAATCCCTACACAATCTACAGTCACCGACAGTGTGCAAATATTTAAGAATTATTATATATAGAATTATAATTAAACTATAGTATCTAAAAGTAAAAGTAGTAGTAAAAGTATATTCATTAATTCATTCATTCAGTATCCAGTTAAAAATAAAAAATAAATAATAATAACTAATAATTAATAATAATAATAACTTAAATAAAAAAAAAATATACAGCACATATCCTACGAAACATAATATGACTCAAGCACCCGCCAGGACCCCATCGTCAGCGAGATATTCATTAACCGTGTAATAGCTTTTTTCGATCAAGAACTCAAAAATGGCTCTCTTAAATCTTGACAGCGGCAGATTCCTTCTACCAGCCGGAAGTTTATTAAACAGAGTAACGGCCATACAAAATGAATTTTTTGAACAGACAGCCAACCTTCTTGGTGGTGCCCAGAGTTTATTTTGAGGATATGGCCTGCCCCGTCTGTTCGGATATATTTCATTTAAAGTTGGAAAAAGATTGGGATTTTTCCTTACAAATAGCAACACTTCGAATATATAAAGACATGGTAATGTTAATATTTTATTCTCCCTAAACAATGGTTTGCAGCTCTCTAAAGTTTCAGCTCTGCATATAGAGCGAACACAAGCTTTCTGTTTAATAAATGCTTTTGATGATTCCGTCGAGTTCCCCCACAGTAAAATTCCATATCGCAGAAGCGACGCTACATACCCATGATAAGCCAGTAAAGCAGTTTTTTTATTACTAACTTGTGATAATTTTTTTAGTACATAGATAAATCTGTCAATTTTCTTACACAATTCTTCTATATGAGCTTTCCAGTTGAAAAACGTATCTAAAGTTAGTCCAAGAAATACTATAGTATTAGTTTTTTCAATATTATATGAATCATATACTACGTTTATATCTATTGGTTGTGAGTTATGTGTTTGAAACTGCATGTAGTAGGTTTTTTTTATATTAATACTAAGGTTGTTTTGATTTAACCACTGAACAACCTCTGCAAGTGTTTCATTTACTTGGTTTTCAAGAGTTAGTTTGTCTTTAGTTTTAACTACAATCGTTGTATCATCCGCGTATAGAAAACATTTATGCGGGACAATATTAGGGAGATCATTTATATATAATAGGAAAAGTAAAGGTCCAAGTACGCTCCCTTGAGGTACTCCATACGGATTTTGAGTTTGAAATGATGATTGGTAGGGGATTGTAAATTTTCCATTAGTCTTTAAGACTTCCACACATTGTTTACGCTCGAAAAGGTAACTAGATATCCATTTAAGTGCTTCGCCTCGTATTCCATAGTTTTCCAATTTATTAAGCAGTATTTTGTGACTTATTAAATCGAAAGCCTTGGTCATATCTAGAAAAATTGATACAACTTTGTGACCAGCGTCTAGATTTTCTAGTATATATTTTGTTAGGGCAAAGCAAGCAAGAGTAGTACTACTTTGTTTTCTAAACCCATATTGCTCCTCCTTTAATATATTATACGATGTTACAAATGAATAAATCCTATCAAACATCATTTTTTCAAATACTTTTGCTAAAATAGGGATGAGCGTTATAGGACGGTAGTTATTTAGGTCATCTTTATTATTTTTTTTATGTAAGGGTTTTACTATGGACTTCTTTAAATTATTAGGAAATACACCTTCAGTGAAGGACAAGTTTATGATATGACTTAGTGGAAGTGCCAAAGATTTCGCGCAAGCTTTGATAATTTTTGTATTAAGCCCATCATATCCCGTTGAGTTAGTATCTTTTAGCTGGACTATAGCTTTGTACACGTCGTGTGGGATTACTGGAGTGAGAAACAAAGAATGACAGCTGCTTGGTAATTTGTTCATTGTTGGTGTTATTACACTTTGAGAATCGGATTTACAGTTGCTTATATTTATAAAATATTTATTAAACTCTTCAGCGATCTCTATAGGACCTGTTAGGATAACACTTTCATTTGGTCGTATCTCCTTTATTTCATTACACAAATTTTTAGCGTGTAAGTTGGAATTAATGACATCCCAAGATGCTTTGCACTTATTTTTGGATTTTTGTATGTAGTTTATATTAGAGATGCTATGAGATTTAGCTATACAAGCTTTCAGTATCCTTGAATATTTGTTGTATTTTAATTTATTTAAGTGTTTGTTAGCTGCTGACAGTCTATAATTCAAGTATAATTTCCTTTTGACTATACATGATCGTTTTAACCCTTTAGAGATCCATTTGTTTTTAATCTGTTTATTTATTAATTTAACTATTATGATTGGAAAACATAAATTGTAAAAAAGTACAACTTCATCGTGGAACTTCTCAAAAGCTGTATTAGTATCAGTCTCTATTAGTACGTCACTGAATGATAATGCGGACATACATTGCATAAATTTTCTTTTATTACTTGTACAAAAATCTCTTCGCTTTATAAATAATCTTTCATTTTTGGGTTTAGTGGTGTAAGTCATAGTTGGGAATGTAATTGTTTGCGCCGTTTCATGGTCCGATAAAGCAAGGTAATGTAACTCTGATTTTACGTCTTTAATGTTACTTACAATAAGATCAATGCTAGATAATTTTCTAGTAGGTTTAGTGATATGGTTTGTTAAATTGTAGCTAGATAGAAGTGATAACAATTGTTCTGATATTTTATTTTTTGCTAGTATGTTTACATTCCAATCACCACATAGAACCACTTTTTTTTTACCTTTAATAACATTTAGCTTACATAACAATAATTCTAGCTTCTCAAAAAAAATACTTATATTCGATGCCGGTGTGCGATAAATGCATAAGACAATTAAGTTTAGAGAGTCTATTGAGACACCACAGTATTCAAAATGGTGTTC
The DNA here is from genome assembly GCA_038048805.1 of Hipparchia sbordonii. Taxonomy (NCBI): domain Eukaryota; kingdom Metazoa; phylum Arthropoda; class Insecta; order Lepidoptera; family Nymphalidae; genus Hipparchia; species Hipparchia sbordonii. The sequence continues at coordinate 7,372,524 of CM076113.1, forward strand.
AGTTGGTTCTATTTTGTTATATAGTTCCGTGAGGGGGATATAATCAAGGCATTTTTTTAAAATGATACAAGTACCTCCACGCCTCTGATTAACTCTGGTGAATTGGACCGCAACGTTATAATTTTTAATTATTAAGTTAAGCTCAGAGCCCCTTTTGATAAAGGTCTCCGTTAGACAGATAATATCAATATTGCGTAATTGAGTATTGCTCGTAAGGTTTTGTAAGGTAAGCTCAAACAGGTCAATTTTATTTAGAATGCCTGCTATGTTTTGATGAAGAATTGTTAGATTGTTGTATGTATTAGCGAAAAAACAAGTTTTGAGAAATAACTGCTTTAGGCGGTTCTGTTGTAGCTTTCTTTATACTTTTTAATTTAAAATAATAGGGGATGGTACCTTTTTTTTCTTTACCTTCACTCTTAGAGCTAATTTCTGTATGATTATTTTTTAAATTATTTTTCTGTTTCTGTGCTTCAAAGTAGTAAGGAATAGTTCCCTTCTTATATATATTTTTTAGCTTGTTATTGTTTTTTATATGGTTTTTAATGTTGTTTATGTATTTTTCTTTATATGTTATATAATCTATTTCAATATTTATTATTTGACACAGGGCTTTGACCCAACTTTGCTGTGAATTTTTTGTAAGGTGAAAGTTGTAATGGGGTTGTATGATACCAATATTCATAAATATTCCCTAACTACTTGAAAAATCATGGATTTTCATACAAATTTTCACCCCCTATATAACCCGCTTGGGGATGAAATTAGGGGTCAAGGTCATAAAAGGAATCAAAATTTCAAGTTTCTAGCTCCTGTGGTTTAGGCTGTGCGTTGATAGATCAGTCAGACAATCAGTCAGATTGAACGATAGATCTATCTATCTTTCAAGTTGAGCCGCGGGTAAAAACTAGGTTTTTTTAATAAATAAAACAAAGTTACCCGACATGTGACGCTGAAATCCGCCATCGCCGAATGCCAGCTGCATCTCATTGGTATTTTCAAATGTTGCCAACTAAATTAGAACTGTTTTATATTAAATTCTGCAAAACCATTTCACAGCAACCAACTTTCAAGGCGCAACTGTGTTTCAAATTATTTCGTTAGGGTGAATTTTATTCAGCATAAGTTTTGAGGATCAAATATTTGTCAAAATAATTTCAAACTTCATTGTTTGTGCTACCCGCTGGCCCTGTCTTTGATTTAATTAAATCCTAGAGTCTAGCTGTTGTGAGCTGTTTAATTAACAGTACCTATACATAGTTTAAAACGTTCCCCTCATTTTCTAATTCAAATTGTAATATGTACCCATTTTATTGTTACTGTATCTCTTTTTAACAAATATAACAAATTCATATAATTTATTAACTACTCGTAATTAAACATTATTATTATATTTATTGTTTACAAATAATAGCTTATATTAAACTATCAGACATTTTAATTAAACCTGACTATGCCCTTTGTATTCTCTTCGTCTTTGACACAAACTGTTAAAAGTCCACTGCTAGATTTCCTGTAACTTGATGTCGTCTTACCCACCTAATGGAGGTTGTATTTGATATTTTATCAGTTTTTGTATTGAAAATCTGCCAAAGTATCAATTTTACGCTAGGATAAGATTTATTTTATGTTCGTGAAATATAGCCCCTAAATACTAAATAGGTAAGAAGTAACCGACTATGCCTTTCTAGTAAGACCCGTACTATACGTTTGGGTGTTAAGTTACCGGCAAGTTTTCTTCAATTTGCACAAAAAACCGACGCTCGATCGACAAACAGCAAGCACTTACCAGCCAATAGAAGCCAAGCATAACACTCCATCCACACGTGGGAATCTACGAAAGCTTGTCTAAACTAGCAAGCTTTTGGATGTAACCTTATTGTCCTCAGTTTATTTCTTACAACGATATTGTAATTTACCCCTCGATCCTTCCGCAAATATAACTAAAGAACGGTATTTAAACATACTAAAAGCTAGCTGGTAAGTTTATCTTTTACAGGTATAGCTTTTTTTTATTTGTCAACCTGAACTCTGAAACATTTAATCAACATTCCTTAAAGGGAACAAAGACTACCAATATTACACGAAAAGTTACGGAGCGAAAAAAAAGTCGTGGATAATTGCTCGGGTTGTTGCGAGAGTTTAAAAAAACCTAATATTAATTCTGGGCACGGAGCGTCGGGGAGACTGAGGCGTGAAATTCAATAAACGTGCACGAGACGGCGTCGGGGATACTTGTTGAGTAGGTATCCTATCCCACTGGATTATGATGCGGTTTTTTATCTAAGATGGTACGCGTTTGACGTTAGAGGTTGAGATTTGTGCTTGTATGGGCGCATCTTTATTCAGATTTTCTTGGAAAACCTCAGGGGTAGGCCCAATTTTCATAATTTTTGACGACCTCCCTGGCGCTGTGGTCTTATTACTGGGAGGTATCTGGTTCGGTTCCCGGCGAGGGCAATTTGGGAATTAATTATTTCTAAATTGCCTCTGTTCTGGTCTGGTGGGAGGCTTTGCCGTGGCTAGGTACGCACTCTACCATCAAAGACGTGCCGCCAAGCGATTTAGCGTTCCGGCACGATGGCGTGTGGAAACCGATTAGGGGGTATGGATTGAATCTACATTGCCATACCCTTAACTGCATCGTCACTTATCATCAGGTGAGATCGCAGTCAATGCCTATCTTGTCAACGAATAAAAAAAAATGACGTGTTTGCATTACGCCACTATTACTCTTGGGAGGTGTGTTTAATGGCTTTAGAGGGAGCTGTAGCTAATCATGTTTTTATTTTAATAACACCTAACTAGTGTTAGTAGCGTAATATCTACTAGACTTTGTCCTCCTTTCAGGGGTTCGATTTCAATTCCTTTATTGAGAACTAGCGGACCCGACAGACGTTGTCCTGTCTTAACTATGAATATTGAAACTCCCCTTTTTACCCCCTTGGGGAGAGAATTTTCAAAAAATGTAAAATACGTAATTCTTTATTTTTGATCAAGAGCCAAAATATCAAGTTTCATAAACGTAACTTGAAAAATAACTTGAAGAACGAAGGACTATTATACAAACATTCAACCCCTATTTAACCCCTTAGGGGGTAGAATTTTTAAAAACTGTGAAACACGTACTTTTTTGTTTTCAATTTAAAGCCTAAATACCGAATTTCATGAGTATAACTCGAAAAATGACGGAGTTTCATACAAACTTTAACCCCCCTTTTTACCCCCTTGGGGGGCGAATTTCGAAAAATCCTTTCTTAGTGCTCGTCTGCGTCATAAAAGGAACCTACTGTCAAAATTTCAAGTTTCTAACTTCAGTGGTTTAGGCTGTGCGTTGATCGTCAGTCAGTCAGTCAGTCAGTCAGTCAGTCAGGACAAGCCTTTTTATATAATTATAGATTTGAGATCCAATGTTGGATCCAAGGCACGCATCTTTGTCTTGAAGTTGAATTTTGTGTTTGTTTGTACGTCCTTAATTTCACATTCTCCTGACAATGGTATGGTGGTAAAAATACACCAATGGACCGATTTTAACACATTCGCTGCGGCAACGTTGGATCTAAACCTTCTGCTAGTGCGGTACGAGACAATTACTGCCCGTATCTATATTTCCCGCTATGCGTTACGACCTCTATTTTGCCGTACCCGAACCTGACTTTCAAAGTCCATGCAGACGTGGAAACTCCCCATATCAATAGTTTTTTTGAACAAATCGATAGGCTACATCCTCGTGTATACCTAGCTGCGGTAGCCCCGGGTTCTTTATGATATTTCGAAAGATACAGAGATTTTTCAAAATCAATCATTCGCGGCAATATATATGCCGTATAGCATAGAAGTTAAACAATGCTAGGGATGGGGAATACTTCTGAAATGAAAATCGATATTTTAAAGATATTCTTTAGTATAGACACAACATTATTAACAATGCATAAATCAACATAATTCTTCTTAATTAGTCAACATAATAATTATTCTTACAAGTACCGGCAATTTTAAAAATATTTAAATATATAAAAAAACCGCAGTCTGTCAGCAACTGTGTACTTAGTACAAATACACTAATTAGTAAATATGTAAATACCTAGGTTTTTTTAAATTTTGATTCATATAAGGCTACCAAATTATTACAATTACTTTTTAATCTATGATGAGATCACACAATATCAGGAACTTTAATTTGATGAAATAAAATAAATTTTAAAAATTAGGTATAGTTTCATCAACGTTCTATATTAGCCTTCTATATTCTATAGGAGTGATAGTAGGTAGTTATCACACTGAACAAATTTCACACTTGACATCTTTGGCAACAATTTTCAAAGTATAGAGAAAATATTAGCCTTTCTACACAAAACAGAAAGGCATTTTATTTCAAATCTCAATCATGTTCTTGAGAAAAATGGTTATTTTGGAAATGTTATCCAAAGATATTACATCAGGATCATTGCATTTGTTTTTTTGTATTGATGTTTCATCCAAAACAAGAAATTCTTTTTTGTTGATGGACTTACAAAAATTGAGTTCGACTCCTTGTATCTAACTAACCCTGAAGTACAAGCCCTTTGTTTATCGAAACGCTTTCAATCACTTGTATCTTCCTTCTTGATGACGGACTTGTGATCACCGAATTTGATTTTTTAGAATTAGATGTCACACCCAAACTACTACTACTCTGAACAACTTTCTTTCTTGCTTCTGCACCTTCGCTTTTAATTCCCTTACTCATATCAAGTTTTTACGTGATCGTCTCATTGTTAGGCTACGCGCGTACAACGAAAATAAATCGTTGCGAAAGAAAATCTTCAATCTGTGAACCATCAAAATATATTAGCATCCACGCACTACGACAAAAAAATCGCATTTCATGTATTTCAGTGATTGAGGTTTTTTTTGTAACGATTTATATTCGTTGTGCGCGCTTAGCCTTAGGTAGCCGCGTAGTTTTTTTGCACAAAAAATATCGAGCGCTTACGTACGTCTCACTTACGGCCAGCACTAATGCAAACAGAGACGCCGCGCGGACGCATGCAGTGAGGCACGGGGTTGGGGGGGTACGGCAAAATAATCGCCGTACCGTACTGAATAAAAATACTTACCTTACTGTGCGTTACGGCAACTATTTTGCCGTTTCTTATTTGTGTAAAATATTATTATATTAAAAGCAACCATAGTGAAAAGATCACTGTCTCTTTCCTACACGTACGGGAACATAGTTAGATCACCCCCGCATCGCGCGCAAAACAAGGACAACGAGCTACCGCACTGTCTGACCGTCAAATACGGCAAAATACTTGCCGTAACGCAGCGAATGTGTTAATCAGGTGTTTTTCATTACATAACTATCAGCTATTTTATTTGCAAACTGCAGTTATAGCAGTGATTTTTTTTAGCTAAATACAACGATGTGATAGGATGTGCGGTACCTTTGTGATAGGATCCAATTATATTTGCAGCGGTCTTGTTTCAGTTGGCTTGAAAGCTACTAATAGGTAATTCTGGGGCCGAAGCGTTCCGAAGACTGAAGCTCTAAATTCAATAAACTGCACGTGACAGGGACGTTGGTTAGAAGATCCCACTACATTATGAGAATTCTATGACGCAGCATTTTCTTAGGTACTTAGTATTACTTATCTTAAACGTCGTCATGACGATTGTAGATCGAGGTAGATGACCAAAACCAACCAATAATTCATTGTAATATTATGTAGCTATTTATATGTTCTATATCTATACTTATAATAAACCTGTAACGGGACAAATTCTGTACATTAAATATATTTCGAAAAATTTAATCGGAGGATGCTTTATTATCGATACTGAGCCCAAAACAATTTTTTTGAATTTTTTGTCTGTTTGTCTATCTGTGCGCGCATCACGCAAAAACTACCGAACGGATTTGAATTAAATTTGATATAGTGGTAGCTGATACTCCGGGTCAATATATAGGATACTTTTTATCCTGATAAACAATAAGGTTTATCCGGGTTTTTGTTGATTTTGCCCCAAAACTTCGTTAAATCTAAATCGAATTTGATAATTCTATTTTTATTATAAATTGTGTACTATTAGAAATATTTTGTCTAATTTTGGTGCAGATATACTAAATGTTTTTGGAGATAGAGGATATAATTTCTCGCGGATAGTGGTAAGTCACTCTAAACTTTTTCCACGCGGAAGTCGCGGGAATCAGCTAGTTATAGAATATAATATAAAGAGCGACTGCAGTAAAGTTGTTACAAATAATAGCAGCTTTTCGTACTTATAAATAGCAAGGAAAGTGTTGCCAGTATCTACGAGGAGAATACTCGGTTTCTGTGCAAACAAAGGCCGAGTTGAATAAGACGTTGAGATAACAGGCCGCGTTAAGGTTTTATTTGGATGCCAGACTCTCGCACCGACGAGCTTTTACTTCTATGTATAAGTATCTATTCTTGTATCTGTGTATCTATCCTTATGTTTGTGTGCCTACCCTTATATTTATATATCTATCCTTATATTTTTAAGTGTGTGTGTTCAAGTTGAAGTGGTTATGGTCGAGGCACATATTTTGAACAAACGCTAGTCTTTGGGCTCCCAACGTATTGGAGCGGCAACCTCGCAACGAAAAGGGCAGTGTTGGCAGATACTAGATGGAGAATATTTTAATTGTATCAAGCCCACAGTATGGATGTCACATTAAAAAAATGATGTCCTCTAATAATTTGCATGCCAAATTGGCGTGGTACAGGTAAGATCTCCATACTAAATTGAACATTTATAACTATGTTCACCTATCAGCAAATATTGATTGATTGATTGATCTTTTACCACTAGACGATGGGATCTTTACACCGAGAAGTTTTGGCAGACCCAGAGTGAGCGTCATAAAGAAAAAGAATAAAGAGAAGCTTATAAAAGAATATTGATATACTCATAGTTTACACACGCTTCTCGAAAGTGGATTTAAATTTTAAATTCTTATAAAAATATTCCACGGAAATTATGAATGCACTAATATTCTTTTTAAATAGAGAACAAAGATCTGTAAACTCAACTTTTATGCTTTGTACGAAGTTTTAACGACGTTGGGAAGGATTGAAGTTCTTTGTTAGGTCGTCGGCCATTTTTAATTACGTACGCCGCCATTGTTGGCTCCCCCGACATCGTCGATAGTCGATCAACGCTACAAGTATCATCGAAGCACTGTGGTAGTGTTAGTGTGATTATTAAAGCAGCGCTCTAATGAAACTGTTCGTAGTAATTAAACATTAGATTATAATCGAATAATCTCAATTTAAATCTAACTAGGTACTTATGTGATCTACTGGGTGTTTAAAAATTTGAATGTAGGTATTATGTAGGGGTATATGGGTTGAATATACCTACACTGCCATACCCCGCTACCATCATATACTGCATCATCACTTATCATCAGGTGAGATCCCAGTCAAGAACTATATTGTCATTCCATAAAAAAAAACAATGTTTAATATACTTTTTCTTCTTGTAGTAGCCATGTTTAGGTTCTCCGTCCTCGCTCCTCACTAAAAAAACAAAGTATGTGAAAACATGCAGTGTATGTCTAGAAACACAGTATAGACCTAAAATACCTACGTCAAGTGGCGTCGAGCCACCCTCTGCGTACACTATAGCTCTTACCCATACAGCACTATTGTTGTCATGTGACATTGGTACTACATATTTCCCCAGAATACCTAATAGTACTTTAAGGTACAGAAGATTCACTCCGCAAAATGATTTAAATAAATAGCGACTCTTGTAACCACATAATAAAGTGCAATTCAGGTTGACACAGCGCTACTTACCTACCTACCGTCGTATTCACCTAGACTTTTTTCTCTTTCTATTACGTAACTTTTATCCCTTCGCACTTTGAAATTAGGTCCTTCGAAGAGGTGCGCATGTACCTAATTGTAGCTCCGCAATTTACTGCGGAGTGCGCCAGACCTGACATTTCTTTGTGCCAGGTGCCAGCCATATATTATAAGTAAAGCTCACAAAATTTGTCTGCTAAGCAATTTTATTGATCTCTTTTATGCTACATTTTATCAACCATGGTCCCTTTATCTAATGATTCGGGAGCTAACAACATCACTGAAAATAGGTACTAAAAGCTCTGATTTCAAAGGATAGCGGTGCCGTTCAAAGATAATATTAAACTATCATTATAACAGTATTGTATTGCCTGTAAAGTACACCTGTAGAGCACGCACGTTGTAAATATAATGGCTGTTTTAACTTTTACTGAGTACATAATACCTACATAACATTTCGTTTTCAAGTTCCAACTACAGTTTCTCGCCGATTCTTCTCTGCAGAATCTGCTTTCCGTACCGGTGGTAGAGTCATACGAACAGTTGGGCCTACAGAAATTAAATGATTTTAAATAAGTATTAACTAGCTAATGCCTGCGACTTCGTCTGCTTGGTTTTCCAATCCCACGGGAACTCTCTGATTTTCCAGGATAAAAAGTATGCCTATGTCACTCTCCAGGGCCTCAACTATACCCAATGCCCATGCAGAAAATCACGTCAAGCCGTAGTTCTGTTGAATCGTGATTGAAGGACAAACCAACAATCAAATTACCATTTATATATATAATGTTAGTGAGGATACCTTTCTTGCTGCAAAAATGCATTTTTGTCCGCCAATCAGATTCAGAGTGAATGCCATCGTCAATTGTAACAATCACTTTTAAACAAACCCTCAGTTGAAGCTTTCACGTTCAAAATCTTTTCTTCTTTCCTTTGGTTAATGCTTTTTTAGCTACCCGCTATCTCTGTACCCGCCTTCTTAGTCCTTTTTGAAGGAACGTCACTAAGTATTCTGCAAATCACACTGCCAAATATATGCTATAGATTTCAGCCTGAATATTGTTAAAGCTACCAAAGAAATGTGTCGTACTGATTGTCTTGGACTGCAATATCGAGTGGGGATACACTCGTACCTACTACATGTATCATACATAGTAGCTCCTACCGTTTGATCAGCCTACGAAAGTGGCCATTATCTTTGACGTTGCAATTATGCTACGTTGCGATTTCCTACCAAGTTTCCATTAAAGAGCTTTAAAATTTTGAAGCACCAAAATTATCCTCAAATGATTAGCAATGGAGATCTAAGAGCCCTAAGGGATAGTTCACCACACGTTTGATTTTGGTAGGGATTTCCTGAGATGTATATAGCAAAGTTTAAAAAGCCCACTACAGGGCACAGCTCTCCTCTCGTATCAAAAGTCTTAAGTCATAGTAAGGTCATAGTTTACGACAGATTTAGTAGATTGGCAGACTTCTTAATTCTTTGAGAACTTTATGGAAAACTCTTATGCTGAGATCTATAGAGCGTGCTCTGACTTAGCTCAAACTCAAGATAAAGATTAAAATGCTCCAACATAAATCTGTCTTGAGTCTGAGCAGAGTGAAAGTGCGGTCTATTTTCAGCCTCAGATTGATTGCGTAAGCCAAATTTGAATTGAATTGATTAAGTCTAAAAATATGACTATGTCTTCATTCAAAATTAAGAACGGATTTTCATACCTTTAAGGCTGCAATTTCAGAAAATACTTCCTAAGTGAAATGAATGTAAAATTTTGTTCAGAAAAATGAAAAGCTGACATTGGCGTATCAACATACAACTGACATGAACTATTGAGTACTCACTTGAGAAGTACGCATCATTTCCCGATCCTTACTATCCTTACTAATCCTTACTTATATTACCTATAAATGCGAAAGTGTGTTTGTTTGTTGATTTATTGGTTTGTCCTTCAATCCCGCTGCAACAGAGCTACGAATTGCAGCGAGATTGAAGGACAAACCAATACATCAAAGGCTAAAATTCATGGTCTTCCTTTTATTTCTCATGCGATGTTATTTAACAAAAAATAACCTTATGATGAAGCCTTCCGATCGGTATGATAAAGATCCAGGTTAATTTTTTTTTCTCGTATAGCGGGTTCGAGTCCCGGTTCAACCAGGCAATTATTTAAAAATCTATGAATGCAGTTTAAATTGTTTTTAAAATTAAAATGAAGTCTTCTTTCAGTAAAATCTTCCATCTACAATATTTAAGGTACTTCTCCTCCATGTGGCATAGCCGTGGGACGCCCTGTATATGGGATATTCTACAAAGAATCACTATAAAATGGTACTGCAATTCACTGAGTATAGCAATTTGGGAGTAAATGCTTTGACTATCTTCATTTCACTTAGGAAGTATTTTCTGAAATTGCAGCCTTAAAGGTATGAAAATCCGTTCTTAATTTTGAATGAAGACATAGTCATATTTTTAGACTTAATCAATTTAATTCAAATTTGGCTTACGCAATCAATCTAAGGCTGTCCCGGTTCATTCTTTAAAATAACTGTAACCCTTCTGAAAGGGCGTACCGTGCTTTATCAGTATAATCTGTACGGTGCAGGATCCTTGTAGTATCTCGTTTTAATATCTAATTCAAGGGTCAATTAGAGATTTATTATAATAAAGGCAATTAGCACGGTTCAAGGGTATTTTGGGGGAGAAAATGATTAATAGGCAAAATGCAGATAACGCACAAATTTTCATAAAAGCTAATGTTACTGGCAGTTTAAGGGTTGTCACAAAGTTTTCTGATTGATGGTCACTCTAAAGAAGTACCTAGATATTGACATGTTAAAAAAAATATGCCTCTTGTGCTCTCAACGTGTTGACAGGAAAACTATTAGTGTTCTGAGCACAAAAATATAGCAAAATAGAAAAGTAATTTATCAACTGTTTTACTAAGGATCTAAATGCCTAAAGTATTTCTGGACAAAACCACGCCGGCTATGTTGTTTTTTACTTTTATTTCTTTAATTAGGTAACTTATTTTACGGATTTTCATTTTAATTTATTTAAAAACCGGTGCACTGGACTTAGTGCTAATTTTTACACAAAATACTTATTAGGTAACTTTTACACGAATGTAATAAGTAATTATAATTATTATATTTCAATAAGTAGATATTTTTACGAGTACGTACAATGCGTTTCACTGTTTTAGAGAATTAGGTACCTATCAGCGTCAGAATTAAATCTACAAAGAATCCATTTCCATGTTTTCTTTCTTTTTACACAAAAGAAAAAGGGGAAATTTTCCTTCCTCGGTAGTTACGCAGGCATGTGTGAGTGCGGCTGGGATAAAAGGCCTGAACAAAGTCCCATTTCTTCCCAAGTGCAGTGGGATGGAAAATAAAAATAGTTCCAATGTCACTTGGAAACAAAGCTGGCTCCCCTCTCGTGCAAAAGCTGGAGTGTACCTTACGGCTTACCTACATAACCCCCTTTCAACAAAATATCCTCCTCGACACGCACGCGTATAAGAATATGCTGATTATGTTCTGCTACTAATGAGTTCGTGACAATACATAAAATGATCTTGTCAGAGATAAGTAGGAAGAAATATAATAACTCTTTATGTAAATCAAATTAGGTTGAAAATAATTATCTATAATAGGATTGCATGTTACATTTTATTGTTGAAATTGCCGGCAACATTAAAATTAGAGCGTGATCATGTATTGACTGTTAACTATATTTTTGTTTAAAAGTGCGCAGAAGAGTAGGTATATATTTTGTTACGTCAACAATTTTTTTTTTCATTTCCTACTCAAAAACAGTTTTATTTCTCGTTTTTAGGGTTTCGTATCCAAAGGAACCAAACCCTATTACCAAATCTCCGCTGTCCGTCCGTCAAACTGTCTGTCTGTTAGCGGGCTGTATCTCCGTAAAGCTATCATGAACCGTAATAGGTAGATATTTGAAATTTTCACAAAATGTTGTCAGCAACACTGGCCAACTGATTAATATTAAGTATAGTTATTTGTAGGAAAGTAGGATTAGAGTGATTATTATTTAAAGCGCCATTTAGTGACGGTAGTCTTGTAACGTTTCATGACGGAAGTTTCGTAGCATTGGTATCATTGTTCCCTCCCCACTCGTTCGGTCCATAAAAGGGAAGCGTACAGCGTGTATTGATTCATTCGTCATGCTGTGTCGAGTCAGTCGTCTGAAGTTAGTTGTCGCTCGTCATCTCTAATCAGTAGAGAGTTAGATTAGCGGTTGGTTAGAATTGTCGCGGTTATTATGTGTTAGCGAAATATTGAAATAGTAAAGATATACAACTTTAATGTATTGAAATATTACCTATAGATTTTGATGAGTGTAATTAATTGTTGATTAAATAATACTTTGATATCTTTGATAGTTACCCTCACGTTCAGATGGTGGTTTGTCTGACGTGTTGCGGTTAAATAGATTAGATGTGAGGACAGGGGCCGTTATAGGGGTGGTTGGAGACGGCTTTAGGTAGGGTTTCAGCGTTTTAACCCTCTGTACCATACTGTAGACTGTAGGCAACATACCGTTCGATCGTCATTCTAATTCAAAGAATCGGTTCTACAACGTAATCACGCACTGTAGCCTGTCGTATACACTCACAGTTAGAGAATTTATTATCTAGAAACACAACTAGGTGGCGCCGTATGTCATAAATTGAAGTTCATTACTCGACAGTGGGTACTAACGACAAGTGCGGACCGGCTCTGATTCAAAAAATAATAAAAAATAGTTTTTCGTGTGTTTTGTGTTTTATATTGAAACAGTGAAGAGGTAAATGTTTCAAATTCATTGTATAATATTGATTTTGACCCAATTTCACGTATTTTCTAGGATTTTATGCTAAAAAATGTTTGTTGCCTGTAGGCTACATTAGGCGAAGCGTAGTTATTTTGTTTGAATACTGTAATGCTAATCGTAATTTTTTTCTGTTTCAGGATGTCTCGTAAGCGCCCTCTCGGTGACTTAGAAATTATATGTGCTCTACAAGATGGTGCAGACAGTGAAGATGGTCTTGATTTTGATGACGACAGCCTAGCCGACCCCGATTTCATACCTGAATTAGAGACTTTTGAAGATGAGACACCGGAGGTAGATATTGATGTTGATTCGATAATAGAAACCCTAGAAGATAGTCAAGAAAGCGCTTCATCTAACATTGACACTGTCCAAGCAAACGTATGCATTGCTGAACCTTCAACAAGCCAAAAAAATCCTGCTAATAAAAATCCACCAAAAACAAAGGCCGCTAAATTGAATTTACGTTGGAAAAAAAAGAATCTTGAATTGAATGCAGAGCAACTTATGTTTACTGGAAGCAAGTCTCTGGGTTCTGATCTTTTAGATCTTGACACACCCATACAGTTCTTTTTTTATTTGTTTCCACAAGAACTGATCAAAAAAATTTCTGAGGAGACCAACCTGTACCAAGTACAAAAAGACCCTAACAGCACTTTTCGGGTATCTGAAATGGATGTCAGGCAATTCATAGGTGCAGTATATGCAATGTCTCTCATTCAATTACCTAGAGTTACTAACCATTGGAATTCAGTACTTGGAACTCCACTAATACAGGAAACTATGTCATTGAATAAGTTTGAAAAAATTCGTCAAACATTGCACCTCAACGACAACACGAAAGACCTTCCAAGGGATAACCCTGATCATGATCGAGTGTTCAAAATCCGCCCAGTAATCGACACCTTGAATGAAGCATATAGCAAAGTCCCAATGGAAGAACAGCTTTGCGTCGACGAGCAAATGTGCTCTACTAAAGCACGTAATATGTTGAAAAGATACAACCCTAACAAACCACATAAATGGGGTTATAAGGTCTTTGTATTGAGTGGCGTTTCAGGCTTTGCTTACAAAACAGAAATAGAAACCGGCAAGGAAAATATTGTCCTGGATGAAGAGCCAGATTTAGGAGCCTCATCTAACGTAGTCATGAGGTTAGCGCGTATGATTCCAAGACACCAGAACTACAAGCTATATTTTGACAATTATTTCACGTCTCTCCGTCTATTGGAATATCTAGCCAAAGAAGGTATCCTCAGTCTTGGCACAGTGAGAAGAAATAGAATACCGGATTGTAAGCTGTCATCAGAAAAGATAATTATGAAAAAAGAAAGAGGGTATTCAGAAGAGTATGTAGCTGACGTCAATGGCATCGATGTCTCAATTGTTTCCTGGAAGGACAACAAAATTGTCAATCTGGCTTCCACATTCGCTGGGCAACAGCCTGAAACCGAAGTTCGAAGATGGGATAAACAAAATTCAAGATATGTGAACATAAAAAGACCCAATGTGGTTGGAGAGTACAATCGTCATATGGGTGGCGTCGACCTTCTTGACAGCATCATGGGCATCTATAAGATACGGTTGCGAAGCAAGCGATGGCATATGCGTCTTTTTTATCATTACTTGGACCTCACGATCGCCAATGCATGGCTACTTTACAAAAGAGTTGCTAAATACAAAAACCTTGAAGGGTCCGGCCGCTTACGATCAGCAGACTTTCGCCTCAATGTTGCGGAGACCCTTTGCAAAATGGGTATAAAGCCAAATTTGTTAAATCGGCGATCATTGGAGAGCGAGATTCAAGCTAAAAAGCACAAAGGACCTGCTCAACACGTGCCTCCAAAAGCTGTCCGCCAAGACCAAATTGGGCACTGGCCGCAATGGTCTGATAAAAAAATCAGATGCAAGTTTCCGAAGTGTCTTGGATTTACGCACAATTTATGTGAAAAATGTGGGGTTGCCTTGTGCTACACTAAAACTAAGAATTGCTTTAGAAACTTCCACCTCTCGTAACATGTGCTGCTTTGTAATTTTTGATACATTCATTTGATGTTGCTTTGAGGCAACAATCCTATTTTTGTTTGTTTTTTCCAAATTTATGAGAAATTAAAAAAAAACCTGAAACACGTGTATTTTATTTTTTTCCAATTATTACGAAACAGATAAACACAAAAAAATTATAGGTCATGAGTTACAGAGGGTTAAGAGATCAGATCTCTTAAGGCGTGATTAGTTTAGAGTTTTAAATCCCCATTTCTGGACTGTGTCCTACAGTTCAGAAGTGGGATAGACCTATGCTCACTGCTAGCCTTGATAACGTCACACACAGACGTTGGTTTTTATCTTCACGCTCGAGCGAATAACTTTTACTGTTCGATTCCCATCTGTGGTTTTGGGAGATTTGGGAAAGGGGAGACACTTCCCTTTTTGATGTTCAATTTTGACATTGAGCAGGAGTACAATGTTCTTGTTAAAACGAGTCGTTGACTCGTTTAGGTAAACGAGTGTGTGCCGGTTTGTGCTATAGTTTGCAGGTGGTTGCATAGAGGTACTTTGTGCAAACGCGGTGCCAAACAACAGCGGCTTCAGTAATGTGTGCTGAGTTGCTGTCTGCGCGCTGCGAGCACGCCGGCTCGTGTCGCTGCGCGGATGAGGGCGCTGCTGCGCGCCTCACCTGTCTGCGCGCTGGCGAGCGCGTCGGAGCGTGTCGCTGCGCTGACGAGGGCGCTGCTGCGCGCCTCACCTGTCTGCGCGCTGGCGAGCGCGTCGGAACGTGTCGCTGCGCTAATGACGCACTTCTGCGCGCTTCACCTGTCTGCGCGCTGCCGAGCACGCTGTAGCGTGTTGCAACGACGGCGCTTCAGAGGCGCCTCTCTGCGCATCACCGGCCTGCGCGTCGCCTGTTGGTGCCGGGCGAGCCTGACGCAGCGCCGGCTGCGAGACTTCTGCGCATCACCTGACTGCGCGCTGGCGAGCACGCTGGAGCGTGTCGCAGCGGCGGACTCCACGCTTCACCTGTTTGCGCGTCGCCTGTTGTCGCCTGCCGAGCACATCGTTGCTTGTTGCGACGCCTGCCACGGCGTGCCAGTTGCACATGAGATGTGCTTTGCTAAGTACAAGCCTACGTGTCGGTAAGAAGTTTCCAATATATTTTTGACCATTTGAGTAAAATCATGGCAAATACATGCCCGCTATAGTTACGTTAGCTAGAGACCTTTTTCTAACCTCTTTTATGCGAAGGTTAACAAAGAATCATTGTTGACTTTGCGAGTTAAGTTAAATGGAAAAAAATGAGATTCCTGTGTGGTCAAATAGCTTAAAATCTTGTGGTTTCGTAAAAAAACAGTTGGTGTGCGATCCCGTGTGTGGATGCGCAGTGAATAGTAGCGAGTGCATACGCGGATTCATGGATCGGGGCGATCCTATGAGGATGACCGATGCCATGGCGTATGTAGATGCGCTTGAAGGAATTTGTAAGATACAGTTATTGCGACATTTGTGAGATTATTCAACAGTTGATGAATTTTGGTGTAGTGATTCTTTGTAATGTTCCTTGTTTATCATTCTTTGTCCAATGATCTTTGGAAGAGATAAATTAAATTGAGTTATCCTCGTTTACGTTGGTACATTTCGTAATATGTGACGCATTGTGATTTGAATTTATCGTACAATGAGCAATTATCAAACCGGGTATACTCATAAAATATAGTGTGGGTAATCGAAGTATAGATTGCAGAGTTTGTTTATTAAAGATCGTGTTGCAAAAATTATATTTTCATAACGAAGGTAGAAAATTAAATTCGAGACGTGTGTAGTTACTGTCGTTCAGTTACTTCTTCAGTAAAACAAATTTGATAATGTGGCTTGTGGTTATCTTATTGATCTCTAATAATGTTTCGTATAGTTTGCTGACGTTTCCAATATGTTTTTGACAATAATTGTTTATTTTTAATCGTAAATTGAACGGTTATGAAAACTGGTAGCCAGATGAAGTAGAGTGACTTCATTCCGAGTATAGGTAGCAGAGTCCTGTTTATCAAAGGTTGTTTTGCAAATCATAATAACTTTGCGTGATATTAATATTACGTTGTGCAAATGAAAGTGAAATTAAATTCGTGAAATAGTTAAACATGAATCAAAACAAAATTGGTTAAGTGGCTCGTGTTTATCTTGTACATATATGGTTGTTAGTGTTTGTAGTGTTTGCGACAGTCTGTTACACGCAGCCAGCGTAGCAGGACGTTGATCTCTCATTCCGATATCACTAGAACATGTCTTTCATTTAAACGCAACGCCACCGCCACAAAATGGCAACGAGGATGAATTGTGAGTAGAATAAAATATTATTTTTTTTGCAAAAAAAAAAAAAAACAATAAATGAGAAAGTAGATACCGACCAGTTTTTCAAAGAAAGAATGCTTGTTTACATATTTTACATTTACTTGTTATTCGAACAGTTGTATTCCCATTTCCCGTACAATAAATTAACTAGTTATTTCCATGACAGAATCAATTAAAGTAATTATAAATTATAATTTCATACGTCTTAGCATAACATCTTGAGCAAGTAATTTAAATGCCTACCCACCTTAAGGTATTGATTGGCATAACAATTGTTGTGTGCCTACCGACACAAATATTTTGTGTGTATAGTTTATCGCCCATTTTATAAGTTTTAGGCGCAAACAATAATAGGGTAAAGTACTGTTCGGATAACCAAGTTTAAATAACTCAATAAATATTAGTAATAAAACGGGAGGTATTCAAAAAATCTAATGAAGTCAGTTTTGTTGAATATGAGTACCTACCTACATAGTAAGGGAATAAACTTAATAATAATTACTTAAAACAAAAAATGTAATTCCCTGATAAAAAAAAAAAAAATGCGTATTTAATGCATATAGCGGAAATCTCGATGAGCTTAATTAATTAAGTCTAAGAAAGTTTTGGAAGAAATTAAAAACCATGCGGAATTATTGTGCTTCCAAATATTGAGAATAATATTATAACAAGTTGTGCAGAGATTAACTACTGTCAATGCATTAACAAACAAAAGCAAAAAATACAAAAGTGGGTACAATCGTAGAGATTTAAATTTATTTTAACAACTTTGTAAGTTCTAGGTTTTATTTTTATTGATTTCATTCATTTTATCCGATAATTTGTATTAACGAATCTCACCAAAGTGAGTAAAAAGCGAGGAAATACAAATACTGTCCACTTCAAATATCCACTGTTAATTTGATTTATTCATGAATCTATAACACAAGTAAATATCTAATTCAAAAGTTTATATTATCTTAAGGATGAAGACACGGTCTTCTCATGGACAAATTCCCGCTAGATGGCGCTGTTAGGGCATTTGAAAGTTTTCCAATATTTTCGCAAAGTTGCTATGCATAGATTTTAAGAAATATTTCAAGCACTTATACAATGAATACCAGCTGTGACATCGGTCAAAATGATTTGTTGGATCTATACTCTGGAATCTGTGGTTAGATCTGTTAAAATTACCAAACCTTGTAAACTCAGTCAATCACTACAAATGAGATGCAATAAATAACAATGATTGCTTAAATTTTTCCGCAATCAACCAGTTGTTACCATTTTATATGTTATTAATTGTAAATTTTAATGTATATTCCTACAAAATGTTATATGTTATTACTTGTAAATTTTAGTGTCTTTTCCTATAAAATGTATTTGATTTTGCATTTTGTTATTCAGCTACCTTCTAATAACATATTAATATTAAGTATTAAATATAATAGAAATACAAATAGAACATTTGCAAATATATTAATAGGTAAGCACATCAACCTATGAGTGAGCTAATGCTCACGCTAATGACCACGCTAATACTAATAATAAAATAAGAAGGTCATGCTTGATACGAAAAGGCTATGCAGTTACAATACTAGTACTAAAATGTGGAGCCACGCACAAAATAATCATATCTCAGGGCTAAATACTGTTGCTTAAAATGTAAGCAAAGAGCCACGCACAAAATAATCGTATCTCAAGGCTATGCAGTTAAGATACTGTTGCTTAAAATGTAAGCAAAGAAGCGACGTACGAAATAATCGTATCTCAGGGCTATGCGGTTAAGAACTTAAAATACTGTTGCTTAAAATGTAAGCAAAAAGCCACGCATACAAAATAATCAAAATATCCTAAATAAGTAGATATTCTTGTTGAAAAGCCACACCACAGATTGTTATTTAGACTTTTATAATTATTGCAATTGGTGACGTTTCGCGATGGAAAAGTTTATATATTGCTTTGAAACATCATAATTGGAAAAGGCGAGCCATATTATATAAAAGAAATGGAAAATTGTTGTATTTTACCCGAATTCGAAGAAACAAATGTAATAATATTTAAAAGCGTAGTTATAATTAACATAATTAGAATCATTGGGTATATATATTTTTCAATTTAAAGAACAAAAAGGATATGTTAATAATTATTAATAACATTGTATTGTATTCGTTTCTTTCATATTTAATATGGAAAAGGGAAATTTTGAATAACCCTTTAATCATAAATTGAGAATAACTTATTTTCAATAAATTGAAATAGCCTTTACAATGTATGTGGACGGAGAAATAATTTATATGACACGATTAACTTCAAAATAACATATATATTAATATTATCAAACTACCCATATTACATATGAAAATATGCGAAATATACAATTAGATAGAATAAAATTTAAAAATATGTTAATACCTTACTTCGTAATTTAAAATGACAATCGGTATGTTAGATTGCTGTTACATGTAGAGAATCTTAATTATGATTAATAAGTAGGTAAATCCTGATATTAATAAAATTGTAAACTACTTAGGTATATGTACGTTGTGTTTACCACAACAGAGAGATGGGCGATGTTTTAATAACCCAATCTGTCAAATTAAAATGGCAGTCAAAAAAAAAAAAGAGGAAAGAAACAACAAGTACCGAATAATGTACGTACATTATGTAATTGTAAATCCAGACATGAAACAACTTTCTTAATGGCATGGAAAGTTTATTTTGTGAATTGTGACCTACCCACTGTTGGGTGGTGGATTAAACAAATTGGTATTTATTTTAAAATAGGGATATTTCATAGAAAATGTATAAACCATGGTTGTGGGTTACTATTTACTATAAGGGCCTGTCGAGCAAAGAATTAGCGCATCTTAGCTATTCCTATGAATACTTTTATTTTCTTCAGAGTAGTAGAGTACTTTTCTTCGGAGTGGAAAAAAGGTACCCACGTTAATGAATTATATTTGTATGATCGAACGAACTTGCCAAATGAAGTTCGATCTTGTGATTGTACAATCATATTTGGCGGAGAGATTTGGTTTCATATATTTCACCATGACAAGAGACAATTAGGGAATATTAATTAGCGAAAACCGTTCGCTCCGTATTATAAACGAGCTATCGTCAAGTTATATTTTTCACACTAAGTTTTCCGGATTAGATTTACATAGACATTACTACTTTATAAAAAAGATAGATTTTTGGAATTTCGTGTGCCTACTCAAAAGTGCAGGTTTCAAACTATTTTAATTGACATGCTGGTAGAAGATCAAACTCACTTTACCAATCATTATAGATCACAATGCATAATATCACATAGATTTTATGCAACCATTTATATGTATAATAAATTTAAAAAAAAGATCTGTAGTGCCAACTCCTAAAGCATATTTTCTTGTAATGGTCCAGATAAGTGGTTCATCGGATCTTCAATTATAAGGAATTAACTTGATAGTTTTAATTTAGAATTTAGTGTTTTATTATATTAAGTATTTATGTTATTTAAATAACAAAAAATAAAATAATGTAATAATCGTATTAGTAACAAACCTAATTTGTAATTATTTAAATACATTTATGTTGTAAATGGCAGGTTGGAGCACAGAACAGTGTACATGGCCTCACCTGCCCATTATTGCAAGTAAATGTACTTGAATTTGGGTCAAATTCAGAACCTCTTCCGTTTTTGAAGTTGGTTAAGAATAAAAAACTTTGCGATATGGGTTCTGAATAAAATAAATAATTATAAGGAATAATTTTAGATCAGAAATATTTTTATGGCTGATTGACACCAAGCAGTCATTAATTGGGTCCAATAACTTAGAAAATTTAATCACCTAATTGTTCTAAGTACAGAATAACCTTTCAAAATTATGGAAGTAATACAAATCAAATCTCCGTCAGGTAATTTTGAGACAGCCCATAAATATACACCTGAGTTAAGAGCGGGTGCCTAATATCTGCATAACATTAAAAGATTAAATAATTATTTCAACTATCGTTTAACTGAGCGGAAAATAACTGCCTCGTTGGTCTAGACTAATAAGTTAGTATGTTCAAACTGCGGATGACGAGGTCTCGGGTTCGATTCCCGAGTCGGGCCAATAAATGTATCGAGTTTTTCGGAACATCCACCGTAGCCCACACTTGGTCCGTCCATCTCATTGGTGATCTGCCACGTTCCCTTGTCAATATAGTATTGCATCTTAAAGTTAAATTCTGCTACTAAGTAGCACCTTTAGGTCTTATCTGACCGCATCAAATGAGGTCATAGGTAGTCGTAGTACATCTTTTAAAGGTAGAAATGGTGATTGTTTTGGGTCAACTACCTAGCCAAAACTGTTCTACTTTTACTGTAATGCTAACTTTTATGAAGAAACGGACACTTACAGATATTTTCTGGGTTCATTTATCCGGCAATCATACCCGTAAAAATGGTAATCGCTAACAACAATATTATGATTTGTATATCTACCTCATAAAACTTGAAATCAGTCAGCCTGAGTGGAAAAGAAGGAAGGAGGATGGAGGAAGTTAAACATTTTGTAAAAAGATGTTCATACAATTTTCCAATTGAAATGGATATGATGGATAGAATCTTACATAGCTGACCAAGTAAGTGAGGTCTCGTCATAATCGAACGATAACGAGAATAAGAAGTGTCCGTCTCTGATTGGCTTATTGATTAGTTACAGTTTAATTGTTACTGGAATTGAAGATGTAATAACATCTGCTCTGATATGTTTAGTTCACTAAAATTGTTTCCTGTGATAAAATGAAATATTAAGATGTTACACTTAAGTTGTTATACAATATTGTTTATGTAATTTTGATTACTGAATCAAGATAATTGACATACAGTTGTTGACAAAGTTGCATAGAAGCAATCAGCTTTGTATTCAGCTGTCTACAAGAATTTGTTACATTGAAGCTACATAATATTTGTAACATTTTGTTGTTAAAAAGAGCAACTGCTGAGTTTCTTGCCGGCTCTTCTCAGCAGAATCTGCATTCCGAACCGGTGGTAGCATCATGATTTGTCACAAGAGCCACAAGTTGGCCTCCGTAAAATGAATAATGTTATATTGAATTAATTATTGAGCAGAAGTATATTTTCTATGAATTACATTGTTACATTCATTTTAAATTGAAATAAAGAAGGAATGTAGTGTTTGCGACAGTCTGTTACACGCAGCCAGCGTAGCAGGACGTTGATCTCTCATTCCGATATCACTAGAACATGTCTTTCATTTAAACGCAACGCCACCGCCACAGTGTTTCGATCAATTTTACTGATGATTTCAAAGTTGTTGAATAGAACTAGTTTTGACAAGTGCTCACGCAGTAACAAATATCAAACAACTTTTGGTTCCATTTCTAATTTCTACAAAAGTGAGTAGTAATTTTGGTTAGTGCCTTCGATGGTATTCAGTTATTTAGATTTTTGATAAAACTTAAACGGGTAGCTTGTTTAATTTGCTGGTGTTACTTATTTGTTAAATAGAAAATTTGTCACATAAATATGTACCAGTGATAGTTTATTCGTCTCAGTTAAATGGTGAACCTACGCGTATAATGACATTATTGATAATTCCGCACATGCGCATATTACGAGATGTACTTGCACTGACTTACATAATTGAAAAGAATCTTATTTAAATATTAGTTGTCGACTTTAAAGAAATTTACTTTTCTTATTTGAATCATTGAATCATTAGTTAAAGTCAGGTTAGACCAAGCTATCATACTTTGATCGATGTTTTGACTAAGCAAATTTGATTTGACTGACTGACATTAAACAGTTTGTTAATTTTTGGGATTTTGGTATACAACCACGATTACGTGGCAAGCGATGTAAAGTACATCGTAGACAGATATCACTTGTTTATTTTTACTTGACTCTTCTAGTTTCTTGACCTTATGGTTAAACTGAGTCGTCTATAGAATTGAACTACTGATCCGACTGATTCGTACCACACTGAACTGAAGAGTAGAATGTATGGCCACTATAAGGTATGCCTTACTTTAGTAACAGTGTTAAAAATAGTCGTAAGCTTGCTATTGAATCTTTTGGTTTTGATATTTTGCTAAAACTATTACATGCTCATAGAGCTCGTTACTTTTGAGCGAGGAAAATGTTTTGGAGTTGAATGGTGTCCTGAGAGTTGTGTTGCTTTCTTTGAAAGCAGCACATGGGACGTTTTTAATGTTTTTATTGCTTACAATTGCTCAGAGTTGTATGCGCGTGGTTTTGCACGCGAGAAGATGAGCAGCTGAGCTGATGAAATATAAAGGACAACCCTGGTCCTGTTAACATACTGGACAACCCTGGTCCACTAATTTCGGGACAACCCTGGTCCTGTTATGCTGTGGACAACCCTGGTCCTTGAATGAAAGATTTCAGGGCAACCCTGGTCCTGTTGGGTTCTGGACAACCCTGGTCCTTAAATAATAATAATAATGTTTTATTTTCAGGTTACAGGACCCATAGTTTTGCATATATATGTTGCGTTAATATTATAATTAATATAGAATTTGTATTATTCGTGGAGCTAAGAACTTATAATACAGTGTTTTTAAGCTGCCGTACCTTGTTGTCAGTCGCCCGAGGTCGTACGACTCGATTTGGATGGCCGACTGTCAGCAACACTGGCCAACTGATTAATATTAAGTATAGTTATTTGTAGGAAAGTAGGATTAGAGTGATTATTATTTAAAGCGCCATTTAGTGACGGTAGTCTTGTAACGTTTCATGACGGAAGTTTCGTAGCATTGGTATCATTGTTCCCTCCCCACTCGTTCGGTCCATAAAAGGGAAGCGTACAGCGTGTATTGATTCATTCGTCATGCTGTGTCGAGTCAGTCGTCTGAAGTTAGTTGTCGCTCGTCATCTCTAATCAGTAGAGAGTTAGATTAGCGGTTGGTTAGAATTGTCGCGGTTATTATGTGTTAGCGAAATATTGAAATAGTAAAGATATACAACTTTAATGTATTGAAATATTACCTATAGATTTTGATGAGTGTAATTAATTGTTGATTAAATAATACTTTGATATCTTTGATAGTTACCCTCACGTTCAGATGGTGGTTTGTCTGACGTGTTGCGGTTAAATAGATTAGATGTGAGGACAGGGGCCGTTATAGGGGCGGTTGGAGACGGCTTTAGGTAGGGTTTCAGCGTTTTAAGAGATCAGATCTCTTAAGGCGTGATTAGTTTAGAGTTTTAAATCCCCATTTCTGGACTGTGTCCTACAATGTGTATATTTATTGTCGCTATAACAACAAATAATAATAATAAAATATAAAATAAATAATTGCCCATACAAGAAACGTGATTTTATCGGCGTTTTTTGCTCGCCCTTGACAATCTTTGTTACGATGGTACGTTGGAACCGTTCGTGTGCGATTTCAACTCGCGTATTTAAGTCGGTTTTATTTATTGTTACACTACGTTTTGCGAATTCAACATTATGCGTAATAACCATATTTCGTATTGATCATTCTGCTATAGTACTTACATTTATGTCACGAAGTTGTGGGCTCTTTACTTATGGTTACGTCATGTACATGCACATTGCGTAAGTGTGCGTGCCTGACAGGAGCCTAGGTGGGAGCGGTCAGGCGCGAGCAAGCTCTTGCTCACACTTATACAGATACGACACACATACAACCCTGAGCTACGAACCCTCGTGAAATGAAAGAACTATAACGCATATTTTAAAAAAAATTACATTTTGTTAATTGAGTAGGTATTTCATGAGTACCTTTGTCGATCCTACTTTCGCGACCGCTGCTGCGCCTTAACGTGGACTGGCCCTAAAGCGTTAATGACACTTGTACCGTTGATCATCTATCGGCTATATCGAAGGGCTTACAATGGACGTACACGTAATTAAAAATGGCCGCCGATCTGACAAAGGACCTCGATTCTACAGGATATTTTATAGTTTACTTTGTTTAAGAGCTTGATTTTGCATTCAAATTCACATTTAAGCTTTAAGTCCATGTAACAATTAAAAATATCAAGATACAGGCAGCACAAGACCTAAAAATCTATACAAGAATCATAAGTCCAGTAGTAGAAGTCTATCGGTTGAAAAAGAATCATAATAAAAAGTTTTAATACTTACACAATGCTCTTATGTGTCTATTACACGATAGGTTCTGCATCAGTCAATTATCCTTCTCATAAAGAATAAGAAGGTTTTCCAAGATTTCGTCGTCGAAAATATCCCAAAAATCATCCTCAAAGTTACAGTGGCAGAACTGATAACAAAACTATTAGTAGTAGAATGAGCTCCTAAGAAATTAAATTATAGTGAAGATTCCGGTATAAAATATCATCATTTCAAAGCTTTTGAAATAGGTGAAACTCAGTATAATTTATTGTTATCCACTATTTAAACTGAAGCTAAATGGTAAGCAAATGTTATTCAGTAGATAAAAGTCTACTTATATGAGTTTGAAAACTCGAAGCTTTTGTATAGTGGAGAGAATTATTACGTTTCAAGCTATCGAAACTATACGTTACTGCCAACGATGGCGGTATGTAATTAAAAATGGCTGTCAGCTACACAAAGAACTGTAATCCTACCGAACACCGCTAAAACTTTCTATTAAGCTTTGTTAACGGTTTCTATATCAGTGCAGTATATATTGAGATTTTTTAAATACCAGAACAAAGGATAGGGGATAGGGCGGGTAACATGCAGCACCGCAAGCCGCAGCAGTGTGCGGTTGCGGAGCAAGATTTCTGTTATACGTCTTTCATTTCACGAGGGCTCGTGGCTCATGGTTGTGTGTGTGTCGTGAGCGAAAGCATGCTCGCCCCTGACCGCTCCCACCTAGGCTCCTGACAGGCATGCACACTTATACAATGTGCATGTACCTACACAACGTAAAACGCCCGTAACTTCGTGAGTACCTATTATAATAAAGATGGTTTCATAAGCCTTTGTATGACGATGACACGGATGTTTGCGCATGGATATATCATCATTATCATCATCAGCAACCCATCAACGGTTCACTACTAAGCGTAGGTCTCCTCTTAGAGAAGGGTTAAAGGCAGAGTCCACCATACTGACCCAATGCGAATTGGACTTCAGACACCTTCGATTACTCATGAGGAACTCTCATGTATACAGGTTCCCTCACGATGTTTTCCTTCATCATTAAATTGTGATATTTAATTGCTTAAACGCCCATATCTTCGAAAAGTCAGAGCCTTTTATAAACTGTACTTTATACATTCTTATAGTTGTAAGCGCAGTGGCAGCAAATGGCGTGCAATCCACTTTAGTAACCGCGAATGGCGCGGTGCGGCGTGGCTCGACCGCAGTCGAGTACGTCAGTAGTGCTGTGTGCATGCGACTTTATCGTAAAACCTGAAGCCTAACGACCTATGTATAAAATTGCTAGTGACCTATCTCTCTTTTCATCATTAGAATGGTTTTAATAGGATTTGCGTATTCGTTTTTAGTACTATAAATATTGTTGTTCAATTATTATAAAGTTGAAGACGATAAAAAAGCGTGGATCAAAGATATTTCAGCAATGCGTCAGATGGCAAATTAATTCACTTGGTTGGCACTTATTAAAATTTTTAAAAGAGCAACCGTAATTTTTTTGCTGGTTCTTCTAGATTGGAACCGGAGCATTCCGAAGCAGTAGTAAGTTCAGTTGACAATTCAAAAGCACTTAGTAATAGGTAATTTGAATAGACCTTTATTATTCTATGAAAGCAATGTCGTTTATAACTACGAGTTTCGCTTAAATTGCCATAAAGTCCTAAGAGGCAGGCCATTTATATCAATGCTATATTCCTGCATGCAGGTCTCTATGTGACCGCAATCATAAGATCCTTGCACGTAGCCCATAAAGAGCTCTAGGTGCAGCCATTATTTGCAACTCCAATGAGAAACGTGCTGTCGAGTTTACTATTAATTTCCCCTTTATTAAATCCTGAAACTCACCTATGCAAAACTGGTTTTACTGTTTATTTATACTGCGATTTTATTTATAAGTTTGCCTTGATTTGTCTGCAATCTCACGTGATGGTAAGTGGCGATTCAGTCTAAGATGGTATGGGACGGGCTAGCTTGGAAGGGGTATGGCAGTGTAAATTAAGCCCATACACCTATTGTTTTCTACACGCCATCGTGCCGAACTTACTTGTAAATCACTTGGCGGCAAATCTTTAACGGTCAAAGCCTTCCACCAGCTAAAATTATTATTATTTAAAATAAAATACTATTCTATAAAAATACAAATTTGCTGCGGCCAATTACAGTACGAACGAAAAAAGAATTCTATACCAATTTCGATAAACCGGTTGATTGAGTGAAATTGAATAATTAGAAACGATTTCACTATTTAAACGGTAAGGTGAACGAAACTGAAACCTAAACTGAAATGATTCCAACCCTGGGATAGGTAAGTAATCGAAATGGCCTTGGATTTTTTCGGGTTTCTAAGCCCTGAATGATTTCTAATTATTGTAAATCATAATTCTGCATATTCACGCAGTACGAGCGCAGTATTCAAAAAAAATTAAGAGCTCTCATATTTCTCACGTTGAGGAAAACGTTGAGTAGAGAAGCAATTAGAATTACATTATACATGAATAAATTATGCAAATGAAAAGCTCCAATACCTTCAGGTTAAGGCGTTTGAAGTTATTTTGCACGAGACATTTTTTCTTACCTATCTACTGTAGTAGGTATATGATGCAGACAAAGTTTTTTGTAGGCACATAATATTATGTAGTATAACAATAGAATTAAGATTCAATCGAAGTCAAACACAACATAGGTTATGTATTTTGATATTTGCTAAGATTTGAGATCTACTATAAATCAAAGATTAACGTAGTTTAACTAAATTCTTGTATATATTTGTTAGAAATTATGTGAATAATTGTGAGCGACTTAGACATTGTACACTAATACAGATAAAATTGACTGAGTTCACGTATTGTAATATTGAGAAAACATTTGATTGAATGAATTATAAGGTATCAATACTTATTCATTCAATCAAATGCACAATGTGTATCCATAAAATGTATGTAGCTTTAATTTAATGATAATTAAGCATTAAAATTGCTAATATTATTTATTAGGCTTGTGATACACATTTTTGTTTCTTAGAATAATAATTAAGATATTGATGATTGTTGATTTTTGATGTAGGTAGAAACTTCATTAATAGCGAACTTCATTCAAAACAATGTTATAAAAGCGAGAAGACGAAATTAGAGGCGGTCATTCTGTACAGAAACTTCGACGAATAAACATGTGAAGTCGGACTCCGAGTTGTATTCTTTACCGGCTTCTTATATATTTCGCTATGGACTTTAGTGATTACAGTTAAGTAGCTACTTATTGCTATTTCAGTATGGGGAAATAACTGTCATGAAAATTTTATGCTTGTGCGAATTAAAATAATTAAATGTCGTGTAGTACACAAACATATAAGAGTAAGCAGACCTAACATAATTTTCACAACTACATCTAAACGAATAAATAATATCTTCGCTTGCTTCTCTCCAACAAAAAATATATGATTCTATCTCTTTTACTTCTGTTGTTGCAACACTTACGCACTCATAGACATAATTGAGCTTGAGGCAATTCGTAAGCTACAAATAAGAGAAGTATGGTGCAATATGTCAATTTGTCAAAAACAACAACATAACCTGCGAGTTGTTTATTCTTTTAAATTTGCTTTAAAATCGAGTCTAAAGAATCAAAAATTCTGAAATAAAATGGTGAAGTGTTGTGCACCTCTGTGTGGCAATTCTCCGTATAGGAAAACACCTGCAATTACTTTTCATCGGTAAGTTTTGATGTGCTATAGACTCGTAATTTGGTTATATGCTTACTGTGTGATTATTAATAATCGTTCGGCATTTTAGAAGCAGTCCCTAATTATTATATACGCAAAACTCGTAGACAGTTATAGTAATTTTGGTTCTAGTATATTCCTGTTGCAATATTTATCAATTAATTAATATCAGGATCTTGTTTGTCGTTTCATATACTTGTACAATTTGACAGGGCCGTATTCAGGCGCAAGTTTTGTTTAGTGGGTATATTTTGATTAAATAATTAGTCTGTTTTTGCCTGCCTGTTTTAAGATGTATTGGATTGTATTAATTTTTATTTGTATTGTATTGGACTTAGGAAAATTAATCGTGGAAGCAATACATAGCATAGTTTCATTAAATATTGTAAAATTTTTACTTTTTTTTGAAAAGAGCGACCGCCGAGTTTCTTGCTGGCTCTTCTCGGCGGGAAAGGCATTCCGAACCAGTGGTAGATTCATTGACGATTCAAAAGTGCTTGTGAAAGTTTATTTGAAATAAAATATTTCTATTTCTATTTCTATAAAAGTAAGGATAAATTATAAAATTAAATCATTTTTCAGCTTTCCAAAGGATGAAAATATAAAAAATGCCTGGTTGATGCAGACGAATAAAAAAAATTGGCAGCACAAAACATCGAGTGTGCTATGTTCTGAACATTTTGAAGCACATTTAGTGGATTGCAGTGGTTTTCGTACCGTCCTTACTTCTAATGCAATCCCAATGATTTTTGATTCATCATTACAAGTAAGTTTCTAGTTGTTCTTATATTTAGGTACCAACCCAAAACATCTTGCCATTTAAACGTAAATATTGAGAGCTATACCCATACATATATAGCTGTGTACCTATTTGTATTACCTATTAAATTGTTAATACTAGACAACTGATAATTTATTACTCTTGTTTTCAGCATATGTCTACATCATCAGTAAAAGGTCCAGTAGAAAGAAAAGCTGCTGGAGATCAAGTTTTGATGGACTTGCAAAATTTACAGCCTAGTAATACTATTAATAAAGAGTATAGAGTAATACTATTCCTTATTACGTTATTGAAAAGACTGAGACATATGGTTTATTTTGTTATTTTTATAAGTTTAAAATGTGTAATACTATTCTAATAAGGTTATTGAAATGAGTGATACAGGCTGAATAGAATGTAAGAGTTAATTAAACTACTGTTGATGTTATCGTATTGTCAATGTTTGTATTTCTAAAAGATATTAGAGAAAAAGTTGCTTTTTGATTTTGTTTTATTTATCTAATAGATATATCTTTTGGGTAGATTTTGTAAATCATGTTTTGTTTTGATTTTATTAAATATTATTTTGTAACATTATTACTTGTTTGATTACAAAACCGCGAAACTTAGCACATTAGAATCCATTTTCATAATTAAGAATTAATTTATAGAATTAAGTTTACAGAATGTAAAATAAGGGTTTAACCTACAATTTGATGGCAACTTTCCGTAGTTTCCATATTATTTCAAATTACAGATATTAAATACTCTCCAGTCCCTTCAACCTCGCTGAACCTCGCTTTTCGAAGTCCGGCTCTGTTTACTGTCAATGTGTGCGTGAGATTTGTATGTAGGCGTAATTGGAACGCCAATTTTTTCTTATGTTAGGTCTGCTTACTCTTATATGTTTGTGGTGTAGTATATGCGCAAGCTTTTTTTTAACAATTTAGGGTAGGTATTCACTATCTCGAACAAGCACCCCATGATAAGAAGCCGGAGGTAGAATTAACCTTAAATTCACCCACGGCTTAGCATCCCTGAGGCCGTGGAATTAATATTCTGTTACAGTCACGAGTCACGACATTTCTTTTTATATAATAAAATAAAAAAGCCTTACCTAATTTAATTTTTAACCTTGCATAAATAATTCATAAATGTATAAAGATACATAGTCTCTAACAATATGTATATGTATGTATTATATGTACGTATATGTATATATCTTTGTATTTATATAATATGTGTTTTATTAAGTTTTTGTGTGAGTTTTTTAGATTATACTCGAAGACGCCTGAACCGATTTGAAAAATTCTTTTTTTGTTTGAAAGGGTGTACTTTCCAAGTGGTTCCATTGTCATCAGGCTAGAATCTGCAGATGGAATCCTGGAGAAATCACGGGAACTCTTCAAATTTTATAGGCACAATTGATATAAGTACTTTGTAAGGGCGATTGAAGTCGGTTTTGTAAAAAGAATTTTTACGTTTATATTATTCTATTCAGATTACTTACTAGCTTTCTCGTGACGTCTTCTGTGTGTTGTTAAAAATCCCGAGGGAACCCTTTGTTTCCGGGATCAATGGTAGCCTGTGTCAGTTGTCACACTCCAAGTCTTCAACTACACCGATGCAAAACTTGAGGTCGCTCTGTTACTCCGTTGCTGTGTGTTTAAAGGACAAACCAACAAACAAACACACTTTCGCTTTATTATAACCATGTACGGCGTTTAGCCATGGTCTCAGTGGGTCGACCCATTAAAGTGGAATATGTACGGACATAACAAAAATACTTAAGAAAATAATAAAAATATTGTAAACGTACAAAAACAAATCTATATCTATACAAATAAATAAAATTGAATCATCTGTATGTAATATCAAAATAACATCTTTTTACTAAATGCATATGTAAGTAAATACACATTACATACAGTACTTAGAACAAAAAAACTGAATCTTTTTTTATTCGATACACAAACTTTGCGAGATGCTCCCATAAAATTTCGGGTTCCAACTCCTCAATCCTGATGCTGCAGGGGTTCTGCCCACCTAACTGTGAGGATTTAGGATCGATTGTGAATTGAAGAAGCGGACGAAGTCACGCGTGTCCGCTAGTAAATAATAATAATTCATCAGTGACGCGAATGATCGCCGAGCGCCTTGGGCGTTCCCTAGCGAAATCAAACTCGTGCCGTTCCATTGTATCAGCATTTTTCTTATTAGGTACCTACCGTCTGTGTTCATGTAACTTCTGCGGCTGAAATGCTCCGATAACTAAATAAGCTAAAATGTTATTTACGTAGACCGAGATCAACGAAAAGTTTTTGGCGCGTATATTCACGATCAATGAATTGACTTGAGTGAAGCAGACGTGAATTTTTTTTTTATTATGTTATAGTGACACTCAATTTAGTTAAGTCTCTATAGTCTATACTATAAGAGTATTGTAGTCCTTTTCTTGTTATTTAACTGCATTTTATTTTATCTTTAATTTGTGTGCCCTTTTTGTTGTAACTTATGTGTTAAAAAATAGGTATTATAATACAAAAATATGCAAAGTTAACCATGGTAGGGAAGTTCTTGCCATTCACGAGCGCGAGTGAGCTATACTTGTGGTTACGCCGTGTACATGCACATTGTGTAAGTGTGTGTGCCAGTAAGGAACTCGTTGGGAGCAGCCAGGCGCGAGGCTTGCTCTCACTTATACAGATACGAGACACACACAACCATGAGCCACGCGCCCTCGTGAATTGTAAAAGCTATACAGCCAAACGTATGAAAAAAACAATTATTTGCGGCCGAATAAATAAAACAAGCAATACGAGTAAATGTAGGTTATTACTGCTCGCCTTTTCCTCTCCTAATTTCTGGCACAATTATTGTAACTAACTGATTAATAATTCTACACCACATCCTCACGTTATTACACGAAGACGTTGAGGAATATTTCCTGCGGATTACTTTACGTAGGTTTACCTACGCACCTAGCTGTAAAGCTCCGCTAACCTATAAAGGAAAATAAGGAAACTTTCCTGTGAAAATTACGAGACAAAGGAATTCATGGTGTACATATTACGCAGCGTAAGGACTGTGAAAAGCTTTATTAAGACTACGTAGCTCCTTTATAGCTTCATAAGGTTAACGTGTGGCTTGAAGTTTGGAAGTAAATTATTAATTACATTGGCACAAGTTTGCGTTCCATGACGTAAATCCGACTAAGCACCCGCGTTATTTTTGGGAATAGTGCAATGCTGCCGACCAGATTAACTGCCACTGCATTACTTGAAGCCTCAAAACTCTGCCAGTAGCGGTCTTTTATGGTCGAACTCACTGCTCAAACACAAGACAGAGTTAAAACGAGAAAGATTTATGTTAGGATACATTTGTGTCTCGTTTTATATCTGTTTCAAGGGAGATGTGCAGTATTAGTCCACGAGACAATAAATAACGTCATCATAAGGGCGCTTCGCTTGAGGCAATATTGGAACGAATGGGTTGTGCTCTAAGCTCTAGTGATTAGAGGTCATTCTTATGCCAAGATACCCCGAGTTAATCAACATTGGAATCGTGAAAATTCTGCAGTGATGATTCAGTAGGTTGAGAAAATAAAAGAGCACACTTAACTGACGATCCGATACAAATAACACCCCATCGCGCTGGGTATTTATGATTTCCGGTCTTAAAAAATACTGCTATTTGATTCGACTCGAGATCGAGTCTTTCATTGTTATTTTATTTATACACAAAGAAAAATTTCACCCATAACAAATATTAATGAAAGTACAATGTACCTAAAAAAGCTTTATTATTATTTTCTCTGCTGATTGTTATTATATTTATTTAATTCTAATCCATTTAAAATTAAGTTGAACTGCAGTACGCCTCGAGCTTTTGCCCGTTGACTTGCGTCTTTATTACCCAACGTTTTACACATAAATAGGATGCAGCGACGGATTCCGTCTTTTTTATTGCAAACCATAAAAACAAGAGCGCGATTTTAATTAAAATTGTATATAAAAAAAGTTATTACCTTTAAACTCAAAATTGCCTTTAAGTTCGAAGACTTGCTGATCCCGAACATCTTGCAAACTGTACGCCGTATTAGCTGCGAACACAGAGATTTATGGCGCGAACGGATGACGTCACGGATTTTGAGTGGGTAACATTATGAGGTCCTATAGTGCCTACTGAAAGACTGAATAAATTACGACGCATAAAAAGGATTTGCTACTACCCTCTCTGTATGTAAAACGTAGTACTATAGAACGACGCAGAAGCAACAAGACCCCGATCGTATATTAGGGTTTCGCCAAATATTTGACGCGGATACGCCATCATCCGCCAATGAATTAGCCAATAAAATCAAATTGAACCAAATAAATTTTCTTTACAACCCATTTCGTTTCGATTCCTGAGTAATTCCGAATACTTTTTCAAAGTCATGGTGTTTACGAAAAGAAATCATTTAGAGTGATTGTCTTCTATTCGCATTAGAAGCGGCACATTAAACTCTGAAACAGAACTAACTGCTTTTGATATTTTAGGCTAAACACACAGCGACGAAAAAAAAGAAACTTTTAGCAACCGAGTGGCTGATGTTCAGAAATGGTTTCCATGTAGAGCTGTAAGTGGTCAACAAAATGGCTACAAAAGCTACATGGAACAGCAAAAGTAACTTGGTAACACAAAGTTGAAGTTGTTTTTGCTACCATGCCATTTACACAACATTTGCAGTTTTAGGTCCATGTTTATTTTGTTTTTTGGCTATATTTACTGATAGATGTATGAAAAAAAAATCACGTGAATCAATCCAGAAATTCCGGAGAAATTGGTGGACATAAAAAAGATACCGGCCGAATTGATAACCTCGTCCTTTTTGGAAGTTGGTTAAAAAGGATTCGACATTATGCTATACATACGTAGTTTAGTAAAATCTCATATCGTAGGTCGTATATCAAAGGTTCTCCAAATATTCGACGCTCCCGCGCCATCATCCACCAACGAATTGGCCAATAAAACGAAATTGAATCAAATAAATTTGCTTAATAACCTTTTTCGTTTCCATTTTCAGTGTTTTCGAAGGTTCAAAGGAAACCTTAAGATTTATTAGGTAGATCGCAAAACTCGGAACAGGCGCAAGAGGCCCATTTTGTCAACGTCAGCAGCATCGAGTGCGATGTATTAATTCGTCAGCAGAGGTGACTGCAGCGTAGATTCTAGCTGACGCATGACGTCACCTGCAATTCTTTGGCGCGCACTTCATGTCTTCTCATCTATAGTAGATGTCCACTGCTGAATATGTCTCTTGCTTGCAAAGAAAAAGCTTTCCTACAGAAACGATCTAGTGCCGTTTATTTCCAGCGGCTGTCAGTGTTCTCGCTTGAGATCATCTTTCAGCACTGCGTTTCCAATGTACAGTCGCTATTCGAGTTCTTGGGACCCCAACATCAATCTGCCTTGCCAATTGTAATTACACTTTTGTGATTCTCTGAAGTCATAACTCGATCTTGGTTTAGTAGCTAGAGTTAGCGCACCCAATGCGGCCGAATTTTACTTAGAGCGTGAGTCGTGACACGCATTTTAGCACTAAAAAATGCGTTTCGTGATCACGCGGATTTAGCGGCTCTTGCGCCCCGTAGTAAGCGATCACTCTTAGAATAGGTACCTACTTGGCTATCGCGTCGATCTGAAATTAATAATAAGTTTTAGCAGTCGATATTTAATTAGCACTGAAGGCTCGTTTTATGATTTCCAAACAAAAGTTATTTAAAGTGAGCACGATTTAATGGATCAATCCCAATTTAAATTACGAGAGAGTACATTTTCATTAATATTAAATACTAGCTGGAGTCCGTGTGGATTTAGATCTCTTAGATACTCGGGGATAATTATGTCCCACCTCAGGATGAAATTATGGAAATCGGTCCAGAATATACAACATCCTCCTTTTTTGTAGTCGGTTAAAAAAATTTACTGGTATGTTTTTGCAAGTTACAACGATTGATGGAAAGATGATTTTCATAGTTGACAAAACGAAATCGAACCTTATTTTTTACGGGACCACGGGGCAACGGCAAATTAAGGATTACCTACCTATTGCAACTTTGAGTTTACAGATTAGTAATTCCTTTAAAAAATCATTGAAAACATGCAGTAATAGGTGCATCTATGTGAAAACATGAATAGTACATTGTTACCTTAGGGATGAAAGTAACTTATTTAGTCCCGAGACGGGGTTTGGCGCCCGAGCGTAGCGAGGGGGCCTATAGTTCGAGGGACTAAATAAGTCTTTATCCCGAGGTAAACACTGTGCTTTTCATTACGAATATAAGGAAAGTCAAAATAAAAATAGAAATTAGCTAAAGAAAATTGAGTGAACTTTACCGCCTTTTTTTTTTCTTTGGCCTAGCCGGCGGGCTATGCATTTAGCTTTTTAATAGTCAAGTATTGTCTATGATTGTCTATGAATGTCTATGAATCAGTTGTCTTTACTTTATGAATAAAGTCTATCTTTCTTCTTGTCTATGGATGCACTCGGGTATGTCGTGTTTCATTTGAATTCCAATAAAAATGTGACAACTAGTTTTTTTTAATTATTTGACAGCTGTCAGTTGAAAACGATTCTCCCTAGGGCTGAAAAGTATTACTTTCAACCCGCTTCTCAGGCAACTTCAGACCTACTTTCCGTGTATGAGTAATGAAAAGAATTTAATTACTTCTTTTTACGAACAAATACCGCCGATACGGCACAATAGACAATAGTAGAGGGACGTTATAAAAGGAGATTGATTCAAACGTCCTGGCAGCTCTATGGTTCCTTCAATTCCTTGGCCATTGGACTGAAATGAATTTTTCGCTTTTCATCTTGGCCGCCATTCATTTCGCCAAGGAATTCTTCGCGGGATCGGGAACGTCGAATCTTAAAAATGAAGCAAAAGCCATAATGGCAGAGATCCGCGAATTAATCCTTAGTAAAATTTAATGCCCAAAATAAAATATTTCTAATATTAAAAAACACACAAAATCTATCTATATCTAAATATATAAAAGGAAAAGGTGACTGACTAACTGAAATTTTTAGAAATGTATGTATATACGCAGGACCACAAATAACAGACCAGATAGAATTGCTACTTAAATGTAGAACACGCACTTGAAAAAGAATTAAATTTCAGCCATCTGGATGGATGACGTCATCAAACTTGTGAGAAAACTTGGAGGAGAAAAATGGCGTGCATACAAGGAAGAAGCCAGTTATTTTTCGACAGATTTTCTAAAACTCAATATCATCATCAGAAACCACACTGAAAAACACCAAATTCCAAAAATCATAATGCCAGATCCGGATAACTTTTTTATACACAATAAAGTTCTATACAAATAAAATATTCCTGTCCCTGAATTTTGATGTCGTAAATCCTCGTAGCAAGAGAATGTCACTGCCTATTCATTGATTCAAACAAAACGTACAGACGGTTGTGTTTTGACTAACACAAAGCGTATTGAAAAGTGTGTCTTAAAGTAATTTCTGAAATGGATTCCATTTTCTGTATGCTACTTGATGTTACAATTGTATTTGGTAAACGACTGGTACCTACTAAGATACTTTTCATTCCATCACAATGGTTAACTTCAACCAATACAAGCTTTTATCAAAGTAGGATTGTATACGCCTGAAGTATTGAGATATATATTGTTTTTGAGATATAAAATAAAAAATAATTAAAACCTGTTTTGAATAAATATTATAATAAGCTAACAAAAACAAAACTCTTCACTAAAAGAATTTAAATTTTCGTGAGATATTCTAATACGATATTAATGGTAGCGACTTGTACACTTAATTAACTTGTTGCCTTAATTCCATAATTAAGTATTTAGCATTATAATACTGTTAAGTATACGTT
This sequence comes from Hipparchia sbordonii, assembly GCA_038048805.1. Taxonomy (NCBI): domain Eukaryota; kingdom Metazoa; phylum Arthropoda; class Insecta; order Lepidoptera; family Nymphalidae; genus Hipparchia; species Hipparchia sbordonii. The sequence continues at coordinate 7,410,012 of CM076113.1, forward strand.
AGATAATAATTTTGACAAAGCCACTTCTATGTTATTATGAATAGATACAACTTCATGAATAAGTATTATTATTTATATCTTTATAATATTGTTAAGTAGTTATTAGATGTAATCCTTACTAATATTATAAATATGCGAAAGTGTTTCTTTGTAAGGAGTAAAATTGCAAAAATACACATTATGTTTCTTTGTTGGTTTGTCTTACATATAGGACAATAAAGTAAACCTAAATGTAAGGAGACAAAGTCCTAAAGCTAACGTTAAATAGGCATGTCAAATGTTTATTTTGGGTGTATATTTAACAGTGCATGCCAGAAAAAATTCCCCGCGATAGGTGAAACAAAACATACCCGAAACCTCGGGTGAAACGCGATAGATGCTAGTGTAGCGCCAAATACATCATATATTATAATAACTCGAAAGATATTCATTTGTTTTAAAACATGGCTGGTCCGTCTCTTGCTAATTTGTATAGGAATTTTATATAAATATTTTGGCTTTGTAATATTCACCATATTGAAAACAAATGCAAATTGGTTAAAAATTAGACCTAACTTAGCGATTTTATTCTATCGAACTTATTTTATGTTTCTACTCAGACTCATCCCTTGGAAATATGATGTTATTTTTGCCTGTTTTTTTTTTTCGGACAGTTAAAACATGACCTCCTGCTGTAAAAATCAAATCTGAAGATTTACCATTACACCCGCTCTTAATTAGATAAAGTACATGGGCAGTCATCGGATCTACTGTCAAGAGAGAGAACACGTCTCGTACTCAAAGTAACTAACTCCAATATGCGCGGAAATATTTTCAAATTAGTCTCGCAACAAATATTGCGTTCCATAAGAAATTACTAGCAACTGGGATACACTAATTGCCGGCACTCGCTAATTGAATATAATTATTTCCATTGAGCCAGCCTGATTGCGCAAGTTAAATTGCTTCCCGTATTTACGTCCCTATTTGGTATAGGTATATTGTAAAAATAATAAGTATAGACGAAAGTAATTACGTACTGAGGGCAAATCCTTCTGCCTCGGGGAAAAAAACATTAATATATATTTGTTTCTGTTTGTTTTATAGTTCACTAGCTGATGCCCGCGAATTCGTCTGAGTGCATTAAGTTTAAGTTAAGTTAAACTATTTGTTTTTCCGGGTTAAAAAGTAGCCTATGTCACCCTCCCAGTCCTCAACTATAACCGTGCAAAAAATCACGTCGATCCATTGCTTTGTTGCGGTGTGATTGATGGACAAACCAACAAACAAACGAACAAATACACTTTCCCATTTATAATATTAGTAAGAATGATAAGAAGTTATTTACTAAAATGCCTACGGAATCTCATCTCATTACGTGTTCTGACCGCACCAGATCTGATATTTGTAAATTAATTCACTCAACACTCCCGGTACTTTTTTTTTCTTTTACCTCACGACTCAGGGTGATGTCGGATCCTCGAACGCACAACTTTTAACGAGCTCTTCAAGTTTAAAAAAAAGTTGGTTGAAATTATTGACGTTTTAATGGATTCAGTTGATAAAGCACTTAGCGTGGTTTTAAGTTTTTTCAATAGTTCAGCAAACATTGTGGTCAAATTGAATATTTTTTTTCATTATAGAGTTTTAACTATTAGCTTAAAATTCTAACCTTGTTTTTGGTATGTAGGTAGGTATAGTTCTTTCAATTCACGAGGGCATGTGGCTTATGGTTGTGTGTGTGTCGTATCTGTATAAGTGTGAGCGAGACCGCTCCCACCTAGGCTCCTGACAGGCACGCACACTTACGCAATGTGCATGTACACGACGCTTACACGACGTAATCACAAGAAAAGCTCACGCGCCCGTGAGCGCGCGAGCTTTTCTTGTGATTACGCGCTCGTGAAATGCAAGAACTATACCTGTTATCATAAAGACAGGACTTGAATATGAATAGAATTACTACTGACTTTAAATTCCGTCCCTTCTAATATTAAGATACCTAAATGTTAGCTAAAGGTTAGCCCTTGAATCATGCAGCAAAGAAGAAACGGATCGATGTGATTTTTTGAATGTGTAGGTATAATTGAGAACCTACTTTGTAACCCAGTATAACAAAGAGTTCTCGAGGATTCTCTCATAAGAGGTGATGACATGACATGGAGCAACTTAATATACAAAACTTGATTTAAGGAAAACATCGTGTAGAAACTTGCATGCCTGAGAGTTTTCCAAAATGTTCTTAAAGGTCAGCAGGTGAAAGTCTGGTCAGTTCATATTTCTGCACCGTCTGTGTAGTTCGTGATCTAATAATAATAATGGGCCGCCCGGCGATGGATCGGGTCGAAGAAAATACCGATAATTCTTAGAGTCAAACGAGGCGTAAACTTTTACGATTGTATAAATATTTGCAGGACTAGGTTAAAAATATTACGTACTAGATGATATATATGACCTTGAAGTTTGCCCATTATTTATAACTAGTTGATGTCCGCAACTTCGTCCGCGTGCTTTTTAAGGTTTTTATGCACAGCGGGAAATCTTCGATTTTTCGGGATAAAATATAGCCTATGTGTTAATCCTGGGTATGAGCTCTTTTCCAATTTTCAGCCAAATCGGTTCATTCGTTTGGGCGTAAAGGAGAAACAAACATCCATGAGGATGGATATCCTCATAAACTTTCGCATTTATATAATTAGTAGGATTTCAGGATTACAATGCTATCTTTGGAGCTGTCTGCGCTACAAGCGCTGTCTTATTTAAGTAGCTTACTCAATGTGCTAACCTACATAATAGAAGACTAAGAAGACAATCATCTTAAAATCTCAAAGATTCAAAAGGGAGTCGTGGAAAGCGTTAAAGTTGTAAGAGTTTGACCCCATTTGAGATATCGGCTGGAAGCCTTCCAATACTCTTCCATTGTCTTAGCCTAGATATTTTCAAAATAGACACGTACGTACGGCTTTATGTCTAAAATTTTGCCAATTTATAACTAATACATGAACGCAATTTTCTTCACAGAAAATATGGTAATAACATCTTGACATCAGCTATGCGATTCTCGAAAGTAAAATACAATTTACATCGGTTGCGCATCGGATGTCTTTTTAGATGTAGCAAATTTGGTATTCTCTTGTTGACTTTGATTCGCCGATGCCACACTAGCGCCCCATGAGCGAGCGTGGTAGATGTAGGAAACTCAATTTTGACATTTATGTATGGCAAATGGTATTCTGCAAGGCATTTTCAGCTCGTCTGTTACAACATCGTACGCCCTCGACTTCGATTTTAAATGTCAAAATGAAAGCGTCTTGTTTAGTGCTTTTCCTAGGATGTAGTGTACGATGAACATTAAAATTGCTTTGTGAACTCAAAGAAATCTTTGAATAACTTGAAAATATGAGTTTTCTTCTACCACAAAACATTGTCTGAGATGGTTCATATATAAAAGGTAAGTAACCCCGTGTCATTATACAAAATAACCTCTATATCATAGTTCCCTAATATCCATAGTTAAAATCCCTTTCATATCTTGGAATATAATCATTTCTCTCATTTTTAAAAGTTTTATATATAAATATGATACTTATTAAAATATTGATTAGTCGCAGATTGAATAAAAAAATATTCTATTTTATAGTCATTTGAGTTCTTAGAGTATCAATCAGCAAGTTTTTCGACGATTTCCCTGGTGCAGTGCTAACCTCCTCCCATTTATAGACCACAGTCTGATAAATGGGAGGTCTCGGGTTCGATTCCCGGCGGAGGCAATTTGGGAATTTATAATTTCTGAATTACATATAGTTACCACCCTACCGTCAAAGACGTGGACTAGGTGCTTATGTCTTTTTATGCTCCCTGCAGGATTTATTTATGTAATAAATACTAATTTTATTAATTTTCAGATATTGCACATAGAGACAACCTTAGAAGAAGATAACCCACTTAATGACATGAAGCAATCCTGCAGATTTAGCAGAAGAACTTACAGCTTCTTTTTCAAAGGGAATATAGCAATGAATAGAAGAAATAATCAGTTACGAGAACGTTTGTTCCATTTTTCTAGAAAGCATATTTTTCTAGCCAACTACAAGCTAGAAAATACCAACCTTAAAGAAAGAATGGGAAAAAATAAAAGATAATATTATTATATAAAAGAAAACTGGTTTTATTTTTCAATTTTTACGTTTATGATTAGGGCTTGATTTTCATGTGTCTTATGCTCCTCGCCATATCTTGATTCCTTCAAAATGCACTCTGAAAGTTATGGGCATCGTCCTGCATAATAATTCCAGCTGAAACATTTAAATATAATAATAATTTAATATGGCTAGTTTGAATTAGATAATTAGGCTATCAATACATACAGTTACAGAAAAAATATTAAAAGTGTCTGTTTATGTTTTTGAAACTGCCTTTTACCTCGTATTATTTATTGAATTAACAATATCAAAAACCAAACACAATCTTAAAATTTTTGTGGATTTATATTTTTATCCAGGATAACTTTCAGAACAGCTGAACTGATTTTGATGGAACTCTAACGGGCATACACAAGTGAGAAGATTATGCAAGAAATGATCTAAGCTACTTTTTATCCCGGAAATATTACAGTTTAAAATAAAATAATATTTAGAAAAATAAATAAGTTTATTTATTTCACATAGGCTACTTTTTATGGCCCAACAAGCTCATAGTGTCTACCCATAAAAAAACAACCAGTAAAAAACCATCTATTTACTATACGATGAAATTTTTACTATTTTTACTTTTATATTGTGCTAAGATAAACAAAATTGTTTTGTTAAAGTGCAATATATACTTGGATCTTGATTTCAAGCTAATCATGGGAAAAGACTAGTTGATGAACTAGTAAAATATTTGTAGTTTCTTTATATGTTTAGTAAATAAAAAAGGAAAGTAAAATCTAAGGAGTCTAAGTTACAAACCTTCTGTTATACTCTTCAAATTCTTGGGACAAATTCTATAGATGCTTCCTTATAATGGTCGGTCCAAGAGTGCATCAACATCAGCACTAAATTCTTCTTTCTACCAACTTTTCAAAATGTATAGTGAATGCAGTATTAGGTAGGTAGGTATTTCAGGAAATATAACACAGTTTTTTCACACTCATATCTTTCAAACACATCACATCTTACGTAGGTACCAAAAAATAGTTCAAACAATATCGCTTGTCGCCAGGGCGATGCAGTATTACACGGATTATATAGGTATTTTAAGTGTTTCATTTTGTTAGAAATATAATTGCCTTCACAGTTACAAGTGTTTGGTGTTTACAAAAACGGATTGCGTCACCCGGCCGGACCTCAACGATGAAAGTAATTTTTTTCAATTCGTCTCAATAATATCGGCAATGGTCAACAAGCATTCATCCTTGTTGAAGTTAAAAGTGTTAAATAATGTTTATTTACATCGTAATTTGTATTTCTAAATGTAATTTTGTAATATAACTGTAAAATTTGCACTAAAACAATTTTAAAACTCTTAAAAAGGCTATATTTTTCAATCGTAAACTTTTACCGGTACAACACCGGCTCGCCTTTGTGAACATCGTAGGTTCCGTCTCGACAACAAGATCATCGACGAGCTTTACGCTGCTGCAGAATACCGAATTTACAACCGTTGTAAGTCGAGTCGATATGTACGATGTAACATCGTTGTCTACATCGATGTTAGCAACGTTTAAAGGTTTTTAAGAGAATCGCACTCCAGATCTAATCTGATTTCAAAATATTATTACCTTCTGAAATTCTTCTGACTTCTGAATTAGAGTCAATCGTTTTATGATTCGCAATGAGAGACGATTGGTAATCACGAAAATTAACTTTGGAGTTTTCCCATTATTTATAACTAGTTATGTTAGTTATAAACATTTTGATGTCTGCTGCAATTGCATTATCGACGTACTAAACAACCGCATACCGCGGAAGTGTCTGAATATTTAATCGATCGGTTATGCCTCGTTGGAGACGTCTCTATCGCACAATTACTTAAGCGCCTGTTGACCTACTTCAGATGGCGTCGGTTATTTCTAACTGGAATCATTTTTTGCTCCAACTCCCTGACTATAATTAAGTTCTTTCAACGTAGGTACAATTTCATTCACCTTTCGATAACTTGAACTCTTCAAAAGGTACATACTTTTTCTTAACTTGTTACTTAGGAACATAACTTTTTTCATAAATATTATCATATATACAACGTGTATTGAAACTCCGAAATAATACTGAAGGAGGTGAATGTAAAAAAAATTTTTACCTCCCATAGTAAATCAATAAGCTGATCGTCAATTTTGTATGGGAGGTCCAAATTTTTTTTTTCACATTTCGACCTATGTTCCTTGGGGAAAGTTATTCAGTTTCATGAGCACATTCACCTCCTTCAGTATTATTTCGGAGTTTCAATACACGTTGTGTATCATAAAATTCAGAACTTAGTTTAGCATCTAAAAGAAGTCCGATAAAAGTTATTTGATACCTATTTATTTTAATATTAAACAATCAAAGTGTTTTATAGGCATGCTGTGGAAACTATAATATCTACATTTACATAGAGTTAAATGTAGTAAAACCTTACATTAAATTAGTTTGTAACACACACATTTTATCAAATCACATTTTTAGGGTTCCGAAAAAAACTTCGGAACCCTTATAGGATCACTTCGTTGTCCGTCTGTCTGTCAGTGTGTCACCACCGTTTTTCTCGAAAACGGCTTATGATACTAAGTCGAAATTTATACTGAATATAAAGTTCAATGGTCTCGTAGTGTTTTAAGAATATCAAGCTTATAGCTTAACTCAGTGAAAAGTTACAGCTTTAAAACCACGGCTTTCTCATTATTAAAACAAATTAAGGGACATCTTCCAAAAATCGTTTTTTTCCATACCTAATTCTTAGTTTCATAGTAAGTGCCGTTATATTTTACAAACACCAGCTTTAAAGTCTTACAAATGACGAACATATTGATATCTCTAAACATAGTAAGAGTAACTTAAACAGCTAAAAACCAAATAAAAACCTACCACTTACTATGACTTTTAAAGTACTGTAACGAGAGTAAAGTACCTGAGGCTAAAACACACTATCCGTAAGCTGCGACTGAGAGCCGCGACAGATAAGGTTTCACAGTCGTTTGAGATCAGCAGGCCCAGATTTCTATCGGCCGTCCGAAGACTCAAGAATGGCCCAAGGTTACGTCCGCGACTACGTCCGGTAGTGTGCACAATTCAATGTAAATTCACTATCCAGCCGCGGTTGACGCGTCGGATAGTTTGTTCTAAGCCTAACTTTTTAACGCGTCACAACACAGAACTGTCACAACTTTTGTAGACTGACCTCTATAATTACTCTATGATTTGTAGAATAGACCAGGTATGTAATAGAATCTGCAATGGCATATACAATAAGAAAAATATTTTTTATCTATTACCTATCTCTTTAATTAATTTATGCCGTCATATTTTGTATTCTCATCACACTATCACATATCACACTAATTAAAAAGCCGAAAGTTTGTATGTGTATGTTTGTGTGTGTATGTTTATTACTCCTTCACGCCACAACGAATTAACCGATTTAGCTGAAATTTGGAATGGAGATAGCTCATACCCAGGATTAAAACATACGCTACATTTTATCCCGGAAAATTACAGAGTTCCCATGGGAATTGAAAAACCTTGATCCACGCGGCCGAAATCGCGAGCATCGTCTAGTATAATCCCTCCATTTTTTTTGTAGAATAGGTAGATATGTAATAGAATCTGCTATGGCATGTACAATCCATTGTTAATCATAGATTAAAAATAGAGGTCAACGCAGTCTTATAACCCAGTTGTCAAAAGTTGTCATGTCATTGTCTTATTAAATAGGTAACGTTAAATGGTTAAAATATTTCGAATGTTCTCAGTTCTAAAAAAAATCAGAGATATACATATAACAAAGCATATAACGATAGGAAATGAGTTTTTGAAAGATATTGTAACAGTGTTAATGAGAGGATGCGTGAGGATATTTAAAGGTGCGAAGGGGTGGTTAGCTAAGGGAACTTTCATCAAGGGTGAAGTTGAATCTTTGGTGGAACATGCCGAAAAGACATTAATTAAGCAGGAGGTTGATCCGTGCATAGATAACTACCATCCAGTCCAAGTTAAAGCGGCACCTCAGCAGCTCAAGAGTTAAAAGATGAAGTGTCCATAGCACAGTGGCTGAGATTATTGAAGCAAGGCAATACATTCGTTAAAAAGAAAAATATCATTAGAGCAAGTAAGGAGATAAAAGAACAGTCGTACAAGAATAATTACTCAGTGGATGGAGACGTACTCTGCAAGGATCCAGGACAATCGTTGGTCATACCCAAGCAATTGGAAAAAGAAATAAACCATAGCAATGGACATTTTTCAAAGAGAAAGAAGAATTGGAAATATAAGAGGCGTGGCTCAGCTGACCATATGAAAAAATGGCCGAAGTCCAATAGTCGATAGAGATTAATAGTAGGTAAATAGTACTGTGAGGAAAGAATGAAGGTGACTGTGTTGAATGAATGTGTGTGTATTAATATAGTTAAGTAGATGTATGTAGTTAGTTTTGTCAACAGCACCGCCAAGTACCTATATTGTTATGTGTTACACTGATAATATGTTTGTACATGATTTTGTTATTGCCAACTTAAGAACAAATAGTGAACTCATAGTGAACTTGTTAGAATAAACTAAGGACATTTAAATTAGATATAGAAATTAATAATAAGTAGAAGTTTAAGTTAAAGTAATATTACTTATTAGCCCACAGGCTAGATGGTAGTATAAAATAAAGCCACTGTTACATGGTGCTTTATGGTAGGAAAAAAAACCAACTTAAGTATACCTATGGTTTTTTAAATTCAATTCGAGATCAGTCAAATTTTATTTTATTTTGTAAAAGAAATATAATAATTTGTGACCATGTATACTTAATACTTACTAGTGTTTAGATTCCTTATAAGATGTCATTCTGTATTGGTTAACTTAAGATGTATTATTGTTAAGTATGTATGAAAGCTGTATTGTTTAACTTAAGGTGTGTTAGTGTTGAGAAGGTATGAAGTATGCGAGGAAATATGAATATGGTAAAGATGTACGAAAGGGGAAGGTATGTCTGGGGACAGACATAGTTGCAGGATGACCGAATGTGGGAAACGGAATGTATGTAAGTGTATGACAGGGATATATGCAATAGAGAGTGGGAAGTATTGGAGATAAAAAAGATTGGCAAGAGGGCGTATGGAGTTAAGACGTGCTAAGGAGTGCTAAAAGTAGTTTAAATAAAAGAAGTTAATATATATTTAGTGTTTTTACTTTGAGCTATTCCCACATTTATTAGAACATACAATACTATTACTGCTTGTTTAGACATGAAAAGGGTCACAAAGAAAATTCTGTCAAACATAGAGAACCTTTTGATTGACTACCTCGAATGCTTTAAAGACAGCTTAGACTTAGTTTTACAAGTTATACATTGTCTTATGGAAGTAACTCAAAGAGACAAATAATGGGATGAAATATGGAGAATGGGAATGTGAGAAAACTACACAACCCCATTGAGTTTGGGCTTGTTTGATTCATCTTGATAAGTACTCTAGTCCTAGATGATATGCAGGGTCTGATGATGAGACCGGAAGGCGTCTATAGGAACTGCAATAATACTGCGCACTTAAGCTGTCATCTAGTAGGTACCTAATTAATACATTGGTCAAGAGTTTCGGAACCCTCAGTGCGCGAGTATGACTCGCACTTGACCGGTTATTTATTATTGACAAACCACAGACTCTGAGAATTTACTTTTATTTTATTAAAGCGTGTTTACAACATTGAAATAATTTAATCACACTATAAGGATCAAATTGCAACGAAATTATTACCCCCAAAATTGATAAATAATGCGTCAGTATTTTGCATATTTTAACATAATGATAGAAAACAAATTAAACATGGGACAAAAACAATTTCATTGTTACAGACCGTTTTATAATCAGGTGTGCATTTGTGAAAACGATCATGTAATAGATTGTTTTTTATAAATAAATGTAACAGAATTTGTTTATTGTTATAAAGTAACAAATCTATACGTAGCATTGTATGTCCGTACATACTGCAGTATTTTTAACCGACTTCCAAAAAAGGAGGAGGTTGTCAATTCTTCGGAATCTTTTCATGGCGTTGCTTCCTATTGTAGTCTTTAACTTAGAGATAGTTTCACTGTTGAAACTAAACTAAATGTCGTCTGAAAATACTTTACAATAAGTTTAGGTCGAATTCGTTTTATGAGAAAACTACTAATGGAACTTTTGAAAGTTGAAACAAAAACAATTTACGCTCCGTCCAACTGTGCCATAATAAATTACAAATATGAAACGGGTGTGTTTAATACGGAATGCTCGTCGTTGAGCTCGCTGTTGAAACCTATTTACAGTAGTGTTAAGTTTACTGGTATCGACGATATGTCAGCGGTGAAACAACGTTGTTGAATTTCATAATAGCACCGCCGCGCCCCCGGTCGGAAGCCATTAGGCGACAGGCGTTCATCTTATTTACCTTTCCTCCATTCCACTGAAATAATTTCTCTCAATGTTCATTTTACTTTGAATAATAATCTACTGAAAACACAGTCCACATCGGACAAAGGTCTCTTGCACGGACTTGCACAAGTCTCTTGCGCCTCCTGTATCCAGCGGCTGTCTGCGTCTAGAACCGTAGGAGAACCGAAGTTAGCAACATATTACTCGCTTACATCGAGTCGTGAAGCTGAGGTGGAAATGGGCGGAACACATACTTCAACTGATGGTCATTGGGTCCCAAGGTAATGGAACCGCGACTCCGCACAGTGTTGGCAGATCTCCAACGACCGACGGCATCAGACGAGGCGCAGCGAACCGTACGGTTGTTGACATATCATCGTCTTTATCATCAGCTTTGGCTGATTGGTTATAATATTTTTGGATAGGGCAGGCGTTACTTTGCGAAATTCCATGGTAGTATCTGCCTACTGAAAGAAAAAGTAATATTTTGCTGTAATCCGCCAAACCAGAAAAATTTTGTATGGTAACACGCGCCGCCTGCACTGTTCACCGTCGTTTCTCCAAAATAGAAGAAACAGCGGAACAATTATATCCAACGCCAACACGCACTGCCACACAACTTCTTCAAAACACACTCGACGTACGTTTCGCTCCGACACCAGAGCATTATCAGGAGATGATGTGAGGAGTGTGTTTTGAAGAAGTTTGTGTCGCGCTACGTGTTGACTGTTGGCGTTGGGTTGTTCCAGTGTTTCTTCTATTCTGGGGAAACTCTTCGATTGTGTAAAGCGCGGGCGGCACGTATTGCCATACAGATCTTGTCTGGTTTGGCGGATTACAGCAAAATATTACTTTTTCTTTCAGTGATTGCATTTTGATGCATACACTGCTGCACATGGACTTCCTGTAAGTAGCACCAACGTTGGCTATCCTCGGCCTTTTGTATCCAATCGATGCCTGCCATTTTACGGATGTCATAGCTTCATCCAGCCGGGGGGCGCCCTTTTGGCGTATAAAATAGTAATAAAGAACACAGTCTACGTGAAAATCCTTTCTCTTGAAGCACGGTTTAAAGTCCCGTCATTTTTTCTCGTGTCCCGGCAGCGTTTTCAAGTGGAAATTAGTGTGCCGGCACTCGAGACGTCGGCGTGATTACGTCTTCAGGGGAAAGCATGAATGTGAGTATTATTTAAACTTAAATGAATGTTTTAATGGGAATGAATCCCGAAATTATTGTACTACTGCGACTTCGTATGCGTGGATTGAAGTTTTTTTAATTCCCGCGAAAATTCCTTTATTTTCCGGGCTAAAAAGTAGCCTATGTGTTATTCCAGACTATAATCTATCTCTGTGCGATATATCAGCCAAATCAGTTCAGTCGTTGCGGAGTGATCGAGTAACATCCATATATCCATACATCCATCCATACGTCCAAACTTTCGCATTTATAATATTAGTAGGAAGTAGGATTTACATTAGGAGGGCACGGGGATGTGGATGGATACACCTATACACACACACAAACACATCACACACTGTGATCAGATGATCACAGGGATTCTCCGTCGCCCGTTGAGCAACTCTAATCGTTAACTAAACTATGAGACCCACAGTTATCAACTCATTTTCAGATCCATATAAATTAATACTCTTGTTTCATGGACACATAAGGAAAATGTTGTAACATTTTCAGAGTACCATCGTTTTTCTCGGCGGTTTTTTTCGAGTGAAAATTGGTGCGCTGACACTTGAGACGGTCGCCGTGATTACACGTCTTCGCGACAAAGTATGAATGTGACTGTTATTGGGAATAAAATGGAGGCTTTAGGGCGATAGTTTCTTTGAAAAATGTTTATGTGAATGAAAAAATCTTGAAAATGGTTCCGTCAGTTCCGGGAGAAATGTTAGAAATATTTTCACACGTGTATCTGTTCTGTGTACAAAATAAAATGCGATCAAGATAATATTGACCGAAGCCGCCATTTTCTATCTATTTTGCAAAGTGGTACTTACAGCTAACGTACTCGTAAAAAATTAACTCGCGTAGATACATTAACGACGTTATTTTTTGTTAACGAGAAAGCTAAAAACACTTTGTTCGGAATCAGCAACCTTTACTCGATTGCAATAATTTTTAACCCTTCAAAAAATGTAATAAAAACACAATGAAGTGGGACACATTTACTTTTCTACATACTTACCTATGCAGTATGCAGTCATGTTCAATGGATATCAAAGAGCATCCCACATAATTTAAGTAGCTTAAATATTGTCAATTTATGAAAATTGACAATATTTAAGCTACTTTTATTAAGCTATTTCTTTAGATAAATCTTAAATTCTTTATAATATAAAAAAATACAAGATGCGTTTCGGCTTATCTATTAATAACAATATTATTGTATGAATATTAGTATCTACATATTATACAATAATAATTTTTAACATAATTATTTAAAAAAAAATTAAATTCATTTACAACTATCACATACCTCACTGGGTAATTGAATAGAAAGACATAATAAACATATAAGCAGAGCTTTTGTTACTAATAACATAATATGAAATAATTTGAATGTAATGCTGAAAGATCTATTTAAAACATTTCAATACAGCTCGGAGTGTATACTTAATATTATTAGGTATATTTTGTACCTAAGTATCTAACATTACTAACTAATAAACTTAACAATAATAACGTAATAAGTTTAGACTATTTACACTTACTGTTCATTTTCATTATTAATTCTAAGGCTGAAATTTTGAATTGGGGCATTAAAATAAAACGGTGGTAGAGCCGAAAATAATTTCATACAATAATAACGCCTATCATAATAAAAATAAGTGTTATTTTAGCGTTTAAGACCTGGGAGGTCTTGACTGTATAACGTAGGTGTACAATTTTGTCACATCACGCGATGAGGGAATTCATTAGAATTTCGTTATTCATTACCGTACATAGGAAGTTTTATTACAATACTCTCCCGGGTTGTCCGGGATGGGCGTATGTAAATAACGTTTAATGGAGTTAGCTGTCTAATTATAAAGGCCCTCGCTCGTTCAGAAATTTTTAAGAAATTAGGAAAATGTGTTCGGATAGCTCGTCTTTTGTGATTTATAGAATTTGGTCTCTATGGAAATACCAAGCCAATTTAATGCACAGTCCTTAATAATTAATTAAGAAATAAAAAAAATTTGGGAAATTAATATTTTTTTTAAATAAGTACGAGTACATAATATCAAAAATTGAGGGCTGGCAGAGATAGCATAGAAGGAATCTATCTCTATCTTTTAAACAATATTTATCTATGTAATGTTATATAATTGCCTTAATATAATAATATAATCTAGATATAATACGTAACGAGTGCCTACCTATATTATAAGGCTTAAAAATACATCTATAACCCTTTAAAAAGATAACTTCGTAGACAAAAGTCAACTTAACTGAGTTTTCAATATGAAAGATTTGGAACGTTTAATTGAAAAAAGTTTTCGTTCTAAAAGTCTAACTTTTTCATAAAATGCTAAGAGTAAAATTTTAAAGCTTTTAAAAGAGTTTTTACTTATATATTTCTGTTTACTTTAAAACTCGCTCAGTGAAGCAGAGGAATATACATACCTACTCAGCGCAATTTTTTGATCCTTTATTTCGGTAGGTTCCTATATTTTAGACATCTATGTCGGTTTTGACGACAAAGAGAAACCATATTACCGATAGAAAAGGGATAGAAACATTTCTGCATTACTCAGTTTCGCTTCAGTTTTAAATCAAATCCATATCATCTGTCTCGCCCTGAGTGTGTTGTGACCTTACACCACGGCCACACTCCAACCATGTGCTCCAACTGTGCCGAGTATTATGATATGTATCTACTTTCTAAGAACTTTCTTTAATAAGAAATCAAAATGTTTCTTTAATATCATTGTACCTACTAGTAAACTGTTATCTGAAGGCGTTATTTATTTATTCATTTAAATATTTATATCTACTTACAATCAGGTAAAGCAACTATTAACGAGATCTTGTAACGACGCAATACAGCTACGCTCTACTTTTTAAACGCCATTATTACTCTTGAAGCAGGAGATGCCACGTTGCTGTATTTGTTGTTGCTTTTTTACGATTTAAAAAATCCATACCTATACCTTTTGTTCTGCTTCTACAGTTAGTTAGGTAGTAATAAGTACTATAGTTGCTAATTGAACCACCTTAATTGATAAAAACTCACCCAAAAAGAGCGTTTAGGTAGGTATCCCAAATCGTACTGACTAAGCATGTTTTTTCGTTGGTTTGTCCATAAATCTAATTGATTTAGTTCCATGGAAAAATACCTGACTCTATAAGGATGTGCATTGTTCATAAGTTTGAATATAAACTAAAAATTAAATTAATTAAGTTAACGTATAAGTTAACACCATCATGGATGTGATTATAAGATTTTCGATATCTGAATATACAAAGTATAGGGTGCATGTATGGTGCTGTATCTACCATTACCTAAATGCTATGGGTATTGGGTACCCGGCCACAAGGGCATCATAAAACAGAGGAATGTTCCGTGTAACAGGCGACATTTGGCCAGGAATGTTCACGGCTGGCCGCGTAACCACGCGCTATCGATTTTCGACTTACAAACCCGTTAACGCCTATGTTGTCTCTAAAATTGCTTTGCAGTATTTGCATTTGCCATTATACTGGTAAATTCACGCTATTTTATTACCAAAAGGACTGACCAAGGTCTTTGTTTATTTTAAATAAAAAATAGTTTCACATTTCTCGAATGGACCATTGTTTTCTATACGGCATTTAACATGCAGAAAACATGAAATGTGAGGTGCTGGAGTGGCGACCAGCAATGCAAAGCTCAGTTTTGGCACAACCCCTACTAGGTCAATGAACGACATCAGACGAGTCGTACGGAACCGTTGAATACAGGCGGCGCAAGACTGAGGCCTGTGGAAGTCATGCAAGAGGCCTTAATCCAGTACTAAACGTCTCGGTCGGTTGATAAAAAAGAAGAAGAGGCATTATTTGCGCAGATATACCAGCAGTATTCACATAGGGTAAATTGGGCGAGAAAACGCACCCCACCTAGGCGGGACAACACGAAGTTGTAGAAGGAGAAGGATAGAAATTACGAGTATAGTATGAAAATGGAACAAGATGGTGTTAAAGGTGTATTGAATTTAAGGAAGTACGCCGCTCGCGCCCGATTTCCTACGTAATGTTCAATCGAGCGAAAATTTAAGGCGACCGTTACTTTCTAATGTTGGGATCGGGGATCGAAGGACATAAAAGTTTTTTTACAACAGAAATTTTATACGAAAAACGTTTTATGTGTAATTAGAATGGGGCATGATAACATCAGGGGTGCCTAAATGTTTTAGGGGTAAAGTTTTAAAAACCTTCAAACATTATGCTTTTCTTATCACTTGGACCTTTTAACGTTTGGGGAGGACTGTAATGGTAATCCCGTACGATTTGTAGGTAGGTTTTTCTATAGAAAATACATGTAGTCCGTCTGTAATATGAATGTTTTTAAAATATTCGAAATATAATATCCTCCCGACCGAATCTGGCCACGGCGGCCAATCTCTACAGATGTTAGCCATGCGTGGGAGATATCATAGTGCACAAGTGAGTGCGTGGACGCAGGTAGATTCTCCATTTCCTCACTCCCATAGTCCGATGGGACGGAACCGACGGCTTTACGTGCTCTCCGAGGCACGGGGGTAGCTCACCGCCAACTTCCTAACACCGGGCTAGTACTGAGAATTTTTTCACAGAAAACCCCAATACATTTTTGGTACGACCTGGGAATCGAATCTGGGACCTCGTCATCCACAGTTGAACTTGATAACCACTAGACCAACGAGGCATTCAAAATATAAGCTGGTACCGAAATAAGTGAGAAGGATGAATCTTTATACTTTATATTAATTTAACTTGAAGTAAAAAAGAATACTTAATTACATTTCAATCCGAGCTACAATAGTTGCAGAGAGCCAGCTGCAAGCGCTGATTGGATCAAGTTGTCGGATTTCAATGAGACTGGAATTAATCCTTTGAATCCGGAAATCTGTATAGACTTATCGTTTATAATTTTATTTTTTTTACAACGTGTATTGAAACTCCGAAATAATACTGAAGGAGGTGAATGTGCTCATAAAACTGAACAACTTTCCCCAAGGAACCTAGGTCGAAATATAAAAAAAAATTTTTACCTTCCGTAGTAAATCAATCAGCTGATCGTCAATTTTGTATAGGAGGTCCAAATTTTTTTTCACATTTCGACCTATGTTTCTTATGTTTCTTGGGGAAAGTTGTTCAGTTTTATGAGCACATTCACCTCCTTCAGTATTATTTCGGAGTTTCAATACACGTTGTATATATACCTATTATATATTCCGTACTCCGATACTCCATTTTCACTAGACAAAATATTTACGATCATGTATATTACCTACCTATCAAGAAGCCTTATATATAGCTGATATTTTAATCAAAACTTTGAACGAATTTAGTAGATAGCATGTCTAATATACTTTCAAATTTATTACTCGGTAGTACGAAGTTAATCAAATCAGTGCTTTGTTTGGCTTCGTAATATTAAGATTATGTGCAGGGTGGCTTAGTGAAGGAAGCCGTAATATGATCAACTTGTTCGATTTCACGACGGCTTTAAGCTGATCTCAATTAATCCTTTGAAATCTTGAACCTGCATCTTGATCTTACGTAACACACGACCAGAACATTTTAGCCATGAACCTACCTAGTATTCAATGCCATTTTTTTTGCCAAAATTCAATTCAATGAGCAATGGCTGGATCATGCGTCGTGCTCGTGAACGGGTGCCACCAACGGGAATGGGTTTGCTTTGTGTCTACCCATCTTAATATGTGTTAGGTTGTGGTAGGTGTGCATTTTTGAAACTTCTTTGTGGAAACACTGTGTGCATGGCATAGTTTTGTTAACCATTGTAAAAATTTTTTGAAAAGAGCAACTGCTGAGTTTCTTGCCGGCTCTTCTCAGCAGAATCTGCATTCCGAACCGGTGGTAGATTTATGACGTGTCATAAAGAGCTACAAGTTAGCCTACATGAAATAAATAAATTTTGATTTTGATTTTGAGTGCTGTGGCCTTCTAGGAGGTCTCGGGTTCGATTCCCGGCGGGCGCAATTTGGGAATTTATAATTTCTAGGATGATTTCTGTAAGGCTTTGGCTGTGGCTAGTTACCGCCCTACCGACAAACACATGCCGCCATGCGATTTAGCGTTCCGGCACATTGTGTAGAAACCCATTAGCGAACCCAGTGTCGATTCAACCCATACTACCCGTGTGGGTTGAATCGACACTGCCATACCCCTTCCAAGTTAGCCCGCTATGGTATCAACCTCTGGTTTTCTGGGATCAGAACGGAATAGGGATGTTGCCAACTAATCAAATCAGAAACTCTTTATAAAAATTTGTCTATTTCTCTACTACTCTAGTACAGTCTACCCTCTCATCTCGCACCACCATCGAAAGAGATTACTCGCGGTATTGTTTGTCAGTGATTATTTATGCGGTATTGTACTGCGGTCTATTGTCCCGCTAATGAGTGAACCAAGCGCACGTCACTAGTTACGATATTTTCCTGGAAAAATTTACTGTCATCGTTAGGTATCAAGAAGACTCAAACAGTTGAGATACGAGTCCATCCCACAGCCAACGCTGTCTGGAGTGTAGAGTTCCTCAGACCAGCAAATCAGACACCCTTTAGCAATCATTTTTTAAACAACTTCCAAAAAAGGAGGAGATTCTCAATTCGTCGGAATCTTTGACATATTTTTAAAAGTGCACTTTTATTTAAGTTCGTTTGTAGAAGTTAGTTATAGATATGTAAAGTAATATAAGTACAGCTACGATATAGAATTCCGTGGCGCCAACCGCATCAGGGTCCGGGCTGAAAATCAGCGCTGTATGCTCTTGTGCATGTAGGCACAAAGCATACAGCATTACGCTGAGTTGGGACCTTTTTTCCGGGTTGTGCCACACATGACTTAGTTGTTCCAGGGTTTTTTCTGATTCACGCCTTTTGTCGTTAATGGTCAAGTGATGGAGGCGCCGGGACAAACTAATCTAGGTATACCTATGAGGTGGTGATGTGTGGCACAATTTATAAAATTTAAAAAATTTCTTTCTTTCTTTTTAAGCTATTGCATAGCTTCTATCGCGGGCCTTGAGCGTGGAGACCGAATCCAGAAATTCCGTAACGAAAATAACCTGACACGGGACTCCTCTCACCGCTAGATGGCGTTGATAAAACAATGCTATGCAATAGCTTTACCGTGGCAGTCCCCGAGTGCCACACGTCTTTTTCTTTCTTTCACTATCCCACATCTGGGTGCAGGTTTCCTTTCGAATGGCTGGTCTAGTATACTAGGTATATTTTGCTTCATCATTAAAGCATGTGATATTTAATTGCTTGAAACGCACTGTATATAGGTATAAGTCAGGAAAGTCAGAAATTCGTGCCTAGTAACGAATCCCGAACACACCGAGTAGAACTATCAGTTACCACTCCACAAAACTGCTATCGCTGAATGTAAACTCACCCTTGTTAGCTAGACCCGCAGCGGGGGAGTGAGTAGGTATAGTAGTTATTGTTTGTCTGCGATTATTTATGCGGTATTGTATCGCGGCTTATTGTGCCGCTAACGAGCTATTCGAAAGCACGTCTCGTAGTTAGTGCAGCCCTCTAGTGTCTGCGTTTGATTTAGTACGGGGATAGTTCAGAGTTTAAAAGCGGGAAAATTCTCGTGGATGAAAACTACACGCATCGATTGCAAAGATCATCCTCACCTTACTAATATAACAAGTACTAATGCCCGCGACTTCGCTCGATTTTCCGGAATAAAAAGAAGCCTGTGCGTTATTCCAGACTATGATCTATCTCTGTGTCTATCAATATCGGTTCAGTCGTTGCGGTGTGATTGAGTAACATACATCTATACATCTAAACTTTATAATAATACTAGCTGTTGCCTGCGACTTCGTTCGCGTGGATTGAGGTTTTTTATTCCCGCAGGAGCTCTCTTATTTCCTGCGATAAAAAGTAGCCTATGTGATATTCCAGACTATAATCTATCTCTGTGCCAAATTTCAGCCAAATCGGTTCAGTCGTTGCGGCGTGATTGAGTAACAACCATACGGCCGCGTGGTCGTTGACCCTAGCGCACGCTTAGTCGATGATCAGCTGATTAACTACATCTAAAGTACTGAAGTCTGAAACACAATTACGTACGTACGTTATTATATCCATTACTATTGTTTCTCACACTTTCGAGTTTTTGATTATTTTTTTAATTATTTCAAAACAAAAACATTTTTATAATTTTATTTTAACTCTATGTACTATACTATTGAGGGCTAATCGTTTCGCTTTGGGAATACAATCATTAAAAATACACGGCGTATATGCTATTCTATAAGTTGAGGACAACTCGGAATACTCATGCAAAAAATTATGTCGATCCGTTCCGATCCGACAAATGAGCTGGAGAGTGACAAAGACCTTTTATCCCTATATATCTATTTATCGTTGCGACATTTTTAAAACTGCAAAAAGAAAATGAGTGCCTACTTATATTATTCGCTTCGGGAATACAACCACTAAAAATTCAGCGTGTATATATTCTACAAAATCTTTGGCTTGGTTAAAAATATGCCCATGACTCATAAAGTACCTAAAAAAAATCATAAAAGTTCAAACCTTATTAAATATTCCACATAATATTACTGAACGAATAAAAGCCTACTTGTTGAGAACTCAATGTCAATATTATTCATGTAAATATTGTACCGAAATGCTTATTTATGAAATTCGCTCTCGACAGGATAAACAGGCAAATAGCGTGGTGTCTTGGTTTTACAATGATTTACTGTAATGGAGTAGATAGTATATTGCGGGTGGAACTTCTGTATATTACAAACTCTATGGCATTTAATATTACTCGATTTCTTTTGATCTTACTGTTATTTATTACCAGCTTTTGCCCGTAACTTTATCCCGAAGAACTTTTGTTTTTCGGGATAAAGTTATTGGTTAACAAACCAACAAAGAAACACTTTGGCATTCATAATAGATTTTTAAGGTTTTATGTTAAGTCTCATCTTATACTCAATATATAAATGCGAAAGTATTTTTGTGTTGTTTTGTTTGTTGGTTTGTCCTTCAATCACATTATTTCATTGTTGCGTGGTTGAATAACCAACAAACAAACGCACTTTCGCAGATTAATGTAGTCATATCCCCTCCAAATAAATGGAGAGCTTGACAATAGAGCAACGGGTGGAGTTCGGAACTTCGAACCTGCACTGGTAGCATGGGCAGGAGATAAAAGTTTTATCCCCCGATTTTATCCACTGACAGGGGATAAAATTGTCTTTTCCCTATGCTAAAGCATGGCGACAGAGGAGAAGGCGATGTATATTTCTATAAGTATATCCACTGAGTGTTTTTTCCACCGCTGTGCCCATGCTCGACGGGTGGATAAAGCTAAGCGAGGGGATAAACGTTTTATCCTTTTCCCGGGGATAAAATTTCTCCCGCCCTTGCTACCAGGGCTGTAGCAGGTTCGGTAAATCTTCAGATGCAGATTTGATTATTAATCAAAGTTCGGATTATTATAGATCAAGTTTTAATTATCCGAACAAAAAAAAAGGCAAAAGTTACAGCATATTTCCAAGGGACGATACTGAGTACAGATATAAAATAATGAAAGTTCGACAAAAAAATCGGGAAGTTGGGTCTAATTTTTAATCAATTTGCATTTCATTTCAATGTGGTGCATATTACAGACCTAAAATTTTTATAAAAAAATCCTATATATATACCTATTTCTAAAAAAAGATACAGACATTAAAAAAAATATATCTAGTGAGTTATTAGAATACATGATGAATTTCGCGCTTCTACACGCTAGCTATTTTTGAGAATTTTTTCGATATTTTAAAAATTATTCTGCTATTCCAAAAACCATGAAAATCGGTCTAGCCGCTCTAGACCATAAGTGTTCGAACAAACCCAACTTTGTTTTATAGTATACGGGATAAAAAGTGTCCTATGTCCGTCTCCTGGTTCTAAGCTACCTCCCACCAATTTTCAGTCAAATCGGTTCAGCCGTTCTTGAGTTATAAATAGTGTAACTAACAGGACTTTCCTTTCAAAGACCTGACTGACTGACTGACTGAGATATCAACGCACAGCCTAAACTACTGAAGTTAGAAACTTGAAATTTTTACAGTTGGTTCCTTTTATGACGTAGGCGCACACTAAGAAAGGATTATTGGAAATTCTACCCCTAAGGGGTTCAAATAGGGGATGGAAGTTTATATGAAACTCCGTCATTTTTCAAGCAGTTTCCATCAAAGTTGGTATTTGAGCATTCAGTTAAAAATAAAGAAGTACGTGTGTCACAGTTTTTGAAAATTCCACCCCAAAATCTCACGCGGACGAAGTCGCGGGGGCAAAAGCTAGTATATGTATAATATAATATATCTTAATATATAAAAATGAATCGCTTAATGTGTTGGTAAGCGCATCACGCGTAAACGGCTGGACCGATTTCGCTAATTCTTTTTTTATTGTGTTTGTTATTGTTAGGAGAAGGTTCTTATGAAAGAAAAAATTAAGAAAATTGCGCGGAAAATTAGAAAATTTAAGAAATATTAACCACCATATTAAATTACTAGCGGACCCGACAGACGTTGTCCTGTCTTAACTATGAATATTGAAACTCCCCTTTTTACCCCCTTGGGGAGAGAATTTTCAAAAAATGTAAAATACGTAATTCTTTATTTTTGATCAAGAGCCAAAATATCAAGTTTCATAAACATAACTTGAAGAACGAAGGACTATCATACAAACATTCAACCCCTATTTAATCCCTTAGGGGGTAGAATTTTTAAAAACTGTGAAACACCTACTTTTTTGTTTTCAATTTAAAGCCTAAGTACCGAATTTTATGGGTATAGCTTGAAAAATAACGGAGTTTCATACAAACTTTAACCCCCCTTTTTACCCCCTTGGGGGGAGAATTTTCGAAATATGTAAAATACGTAATTCTTTATTTTTGATCAAGAGCCAAAATATCAAGTTTCATAAACATAACTTGAAAAATAACTTGAAGAACGAAGGACTATCATACAAACATTCAACCCCTATTTAACCCCTTAGGGGGTAGAATTTTTTAAAAGTGTGAAACACTTACTTTCTTGTTTTCAATTTAAAGCCTAAATACCGAATTTTATGGGTATAGCTTGAAAAATGACGGAGTTTCATACAAACTTTAACCCCCCTTTTTACCCCCTTGGGGGGAGAATTTAAAAAAAATGTAAAATACGTAATTCTTTATTTTTAATCAAGAGCCAAAATATCAAGTTTCATAAACGTAACTTGAAAAATAACTTGAAGAACGAAGGACTATTATACAAACATTCAACCCCTATTTAACCCCTTAGGGGGTAGAATTTTTAAAAACTGTGAAACACGTACTTTTTTGTTTTCAATTTAAAGCCTAAATACCGAATTTCATGAGTATAACTCGAAAAATGACGGAGTTTCATACAAACTTTAACCCCCCTTTTTACCCCCTTGGGGGGCGAATTTCGAAAAATCCTTTCTTAGTGCTCGCCTACGTCATAAAAGGAACCTACTGTCAAAATTTCAAGTTTCTAACTTCAGTAGTTTAGGCTGTGCGTTGATATCTCAGTCAGTCAGTCAGTCAGGACAAGCCTTTTTATATAATTACAAGCCTTTTTATATAATTATAGATATAGATTTCTAATGTAACCGCTTTTACAATTCAAACTTTTTTGATGTAACCTTATGGCGTTTGACATAACATTGACAGAATGCGTGCTGCCAATTTCGTCAAAGAGGATGTAAAAAAACTTAAGACAGGACAACGTCTGTCGGGTCCGCTAGTTAGTAATAAGGATTTACAGGGAAAAGGAGATTTAAGTAATCGTACGACGCTCTTACGATTCTGGTGCGGAGCTCTAAAAACAGTCATTATTGGCGCCTAATGCTGCAACAATCCCGAATGGAGGCAATCAGTGTTCCGAGAGATTGGATCCCTTACTTACTAGAGATTTAGTATACAAATTCAGTTCTTATCTCATTTGTAATAGGGCTTTAATCTCAATAACGGTATTGTTCTTCCTGTTAAAATACAAAGCCGAATGCTTAAAGGCTTAAGTAGTTCTTAACAGCAAAGTTTGAAGTACGTACCTATACTACCCGTCTACGTCAAGTTGGCCGACGTCGACCGTTACAAAATGACGTCATGCCGTACCGTTGACAAGAAAATTATAATTGTATAATTTCTACAATATCCCAAGCAATTTAACAGCAGCAAGCAATTTAGCAGTAATAAGCTGTGCAGAATCCAAAATAAAAAGTAAAACTTTTATAGTGCTGATTTAACCAATGTGAAGTAACGTGAAGAATGTAATGTGAAGTTCTGACAGTTTTTGAATTGAAAATCTTTCAAAATGTCACGCTCGGATAAGACTTATCTATATCTATCTTTAATATATAAAAATGAATCGCTTAATGTGTTGGTAAGCGCATCACGCGTGAACGGCTGGACCGATTTCGCTAATTCTTTTTTTATTGTGTTTGTTATTGTTAGGAGAAGGTTCTTATGAAAGAAAAAATTAAGAAAATTGCGCGGAAAATTAGAAAATTTAAGAAATATTAACCACCATATTAAATTATTTCTAATGTAACCGCTTTTACAATTCAAACTTTTTTGATGTAACCTTATGGCGTTTGACATAACATTGACAGAATGCGTGCTGCCAATTTCGTCAAAGAGGATGTAAAAAAACTTAAGACAGGACAACGTCTGTCGGGTCCGCTAGTACTAAAATAAAAAGCTGAAGAGTTTGTTTGTTTGAACGCGCTAATCTCAGAAACTACTGGTTCGAATTGAAAAATTATTTTTGTGTTGAATAGTCCATTTATCAAGAAAGGCTTTAGGCTATATAACATCACGCTGCGACTAATAGGAGCGAAGCATCAGTGAAAAATATTGCAAAAACGGGGAAAATTATCCTTATTTGAAATATATCCTTTTAAAAACTGCTCAATCGCGATCATAATAACAAAAATTGACGCGGACGAAGTCGCACGCAACAGCTAGTTTTAAATAAGTGAAATCGGCTCCTACAGTGTAAAGGGACATAAGCATTCGTCACGTAGAGATCATAATATGCGAATCGGGGCGTAAATCGAATGCAATGCGGGCTTTGCAATATAGCCCAGAGTAGTACAATGCCTGAAAGTCCAGCCTTCATTTACGCTAAACCTTTCAACAAATAGGCGAAAAATTTTAAAGCAAGTTTTTTCTACCAGCCGAATTCTGTTCCTGGCATATTGACACAGACGTAGCGTTTCGGCGAAAAGGAAGGACGTTATCCGACCAAACAACACAGTACGCTAGGATGAAGGCTTTTTTCGTTTTCTCGTCTAATTTAAACTGACAGCACTGTCTGCGCAGTTTCCGTACATTGTTGATTTTGTTTGCCGCGTATTTGTGTTCGTATTTGTATGCGTTTTAGATTTTTCCATAGGTAAAGTTCGACATTACAATGGCACGGCTTTCTCCTGATTTTCCGATATGAAACTGTTTTTTTAATGGTTTTTTTATTCGATGACAAGATAGTCCTTGACTGCAATCTCACATGATGGTAAGTAACGATGCAGTCTAAGATAGTAGCGGGCTAACTTAGAAGGGGTATGGCAGTTTACTAATACCCCTAATCGGTTTCTACACGCCATCGTGCCGGAACGCTAAATCGCTTGGCGGCACGTCTTTGACGGTAGGGTGATAATTAGCCACGTCCAAAGCTTTCCACCTCTTTCATTTCTTCATTCACAGGCACAGTTCTGGAAAGAGGTCTCTGGAATGAATATAACACGTTTGAGAACATTCCGGCACGTAGATTTTTCCTTACGATGGTTTCCTTCACCTCCAAAGCAATCATATTAATTTTTTTTTTTTCACAAAGAATTTTAACCAAGGTGAAGTTGACTAAAATCCTCCTATCTCCTCCAAATAAGCAAAACGCTTATGTGAGGAGTGGGTACGACAATAGTGCAACGGGTGGGATTTGAACCTGCGACCTTTCAGTTTTTAACAGGTTCCCTGTCCAGACAACACACACAATAGTCAAACAATAACCATGCTCACATGTGATTCATGGGACAGGGAAAGGGTTAAGTCCGGACCTTTAACCGTTGGGCTATCGAGGCTTTTGCTCATAACACACATAACTCCAAAGTCAAAGTTGAAGAGACAGTCATGATTTCTGCTATGGTTATAAAACAATTTGTTCTCTTCTCCATTGTTTCACACACGTCAATCTCAAACTCGACTCACAAACAAATCAGAGATAAAAACATTTTGGAACATGTCACAGCTCAAATCTGCCACGAGCGTTCCCTGTTTCTTCACTATTAATCATAATCACAAAGGGAAAGTCGTAATTTCTTCATGGTTACGTATATCTGATACAATTTGCTTACAATCGTATTTGCTTGCTCATCTTTCTCTTCAAGTATATTGTGACAACCAGTAAGTAGGTCTAAATGAATGCATAATAACTTGGTTAAGAAGTATTTTTTTGTTTTTAATTTTAATTTATTGTAACCTGTTAGTTGTCCATAATAAAATAAATAAATAAAAAAAAAATTGCATTCCCTCATATCCACAATATATTTAAACATCCACATTAAACAATAAACTAACTGAAAAACAACAAACGAAATAGTTTATAGTAGTAACACATTAGAACTGTATAGAAATCTGCTACGAGCATTTCTTTTATCTTCGCCGCAAACCTATGAGGTTTGAAAGAAAGAGTTTAAAAAAATACAATTTATATAATTACTAGCTGATGCCCGCGACTTTGTCCGCGTGGATTTAGTTTTTAAATCCCTATTTTAGCCTATGTCACTCTCCAGGTCCTCAACTATACAAATGCAAAAAATCACGTCGATCTGAAGCTCTGTTGCAGCGTTATTGAAGGACAAGCCAACAAACAAACACACTTTCGCATTTATAATAATATTATCAAGGATAGGAATCAACAGATTATTCATTAAAAATTAAAAACAAAACAATAACGATATCCAATATCATTAGAAGCCCAAGCAACTGACACAGTCAACTGCCACATTACTACAAACGGTTCTATTAATAGTTGTCATATTTACATACAAGAACAGCGAACTACCCCGTTAAATTGTTGTTAGTCAATTTCAGGGCATTCTCGACGTTAACTCGAATCGCAAATAGAATAACGTCTTGAAGCTTGTCAGCTCAGCCGTGAACATTCGCTCTGTCACAATTTATTACAGTACAATTACTCATAGATAGCAAAGGAGACAGCCGCGGATTTCCTGTTGTTTAAATATATTGCAATATTAAATTTAAGAGCAATTTTATCGTAGTAGAAACAAGGCATATCTTAAAAATAATAAATAACGTTAAAAACTTATAGTTCAATGTTAACCATTTTGTCTCGGTACTTATTTTTATAGAAGACTCACACATTCATTACTTCGATAAATAAAATCACTCCTCAAATCTAAGCTATTGCTTAATTTACTTTCACTTTTATTTGAATTTTAATAAAATTACGCGATTACCATTTTATGCCGACAAACATTTTTAACTAGGCGTGACAGTAAATTCGGCATCGCACAAATTACTAATAATAATCCAATAATTAAAGCTGCAAATTTTATGTCGACCAGAATTATTAGATGGACCAATTGCAGCTATAGCAGATAACTGTGTCGGTATTCAACTGGTTATTTGATTAACATCACTTAATGTCCTTTGAACATCAATAGTCCTTAGAATAGACGAGAGATGAAAATCTACCTTGAATACCAACGTAAAACTAAATGTAGTAGGTATACTCGTACAGAGACTGTCGTGAAATTAAACGGAAATCAAAGGCTACGATTTGCGGCGTCGAACAATCTATACATCACTGCGAAAGGTCTATATATAGATCACTCTAGATAGGTCTTTGATATCACGATGTCGATGTCTGGTATTACCGTCATACCTAGGATTCAAACGTAGTAATTTGTTTTGACTCTTTTCTCTCTTTGAACAATTAAATAAAATCGATTTCACAAAGCGCTCTTTGGTACGGTCAAATCGAATTCTATTCAGGTCTGTTATGAGATAGTTGCATTACAACATCACGATTTTAAGATCAGATAGCCAAACAGACAAATAAAAGTAACTTCTGTTAGCATTTCAATTTAAAAAAAAAAACTGGACACTGTGTGCTATTTTCATTCCAGGCGATTGCCACAACTTTGTTCGAATTTGGTCGCTTAATACTCGAAACTAAATAACTTGTCAAGAAATTTCCTGAATGCAAAAGACAATAACAAGGTATAACAGACTAACTGGCATATAAGCGTAGGTATGTACAGCTCAAACGACTGGACTTATAAACTTCAGATTTTTCAGCCAAAACGGTCATTCGTTGTGAAGTGAAAGAGTAACACACACACACACACACACAAACTTTCGCCTTTATACTATTAGCGTGATTAAATAACTATTGCCTTGTGTGTAGTGCGTAGGGTACCTACCTAATACACACGGAAATAGCAGTTGTAGTGAATTGAAACGGAAATCGAAGGATGCGGTTTGCGGTAACGCCCAGCACGTAAGGTGAATGATAGACAATATTGTATGGAGCTATAGACAATATTTCCGGGTTGACTGTATGATGAACTGAAATTTTTTATGTCAGTTTTTGATATACCTAATAATAAAAATATCTAATATTTTTGTTGATATGTTAAGGGCGCCGACTCTCATACTTTAAGTTTTTCAATTGCTGTTAATAACTACAGGTACTTTAAGTAGAAGTCAAATATAGGCCGTTTTAATAATAAATATGTTATTATTATTACTATATTATTTTTAAGCACCGACGAAAAAAGAGGAGTATTACAAATTAACGCTTTGTCTGTCTGTATTATGTCATAATGTAACGCTATTTAAGTTTCATCCCTAAAGGATCTCACTGCCAAAAGTTAAAAACTATTAATCCAGGCGGAAATCGAAGGCATCATTTTGTTATTTTATACAATACATTTAATTATTCAATTTAATGTTCTAAATGATCGTAGCAATCGCATTGTTTTTTTTAAATATATAGATTATAGACTAGTGCTTGACTGCGATCTCACCTGATGTTAAGTGAAGATGCAACCTAAGATGGTGCGCGCTTGCCTAGAAGATTCCTATTCACTCTTGATTTAAATACACCCAAATTATAGTAATAACTAGCTTTTGCTCCCGGGACTTCGTCCGCGTGGAATTAGATTTTGGGGTGGAATTTTCAAAAACTGTGACACACGTACTTCTTTATTTTTAATTGATAGCTTAAATACCAACTTTGATGGAAACAGCTTGAAAAATGACGGAGTTTCATATAAACTTCCATCCCCTATTTAAACCCCTTAGGGGTGAAATTTCCAATAATCCTTTCTTAGTGTGCGCCTGCGTCATAAAAGGAACCAACTGTAAAAATTTCAAGTTTCTAACTTCAGTAGTTTAGGCTGTGCGTTGATATCTCAGTCAGTCAGTCAGTCAGGACTTTCAATTTTATATATGTATATAGATAGAAGATAGATAAGAAAATACACAGACAATAGTTTTCTTTTACATTAAATAAGAGTAGGTTGCCTAACACCAACGTATGAAACTTTGCAATTCACCTAGAACACACTATATAAGCGCGAAATATTCTATTAAAATTCACAACCAAGTTTCACAACAATATTAAAGTTCTTGTCGGGAATTTTACTACGAAAGCGGGTCAAGGCTTTTACTTAAGTTACTCAATAGTTATTTGACTCCTGAGGGAGACGTTAAGGGGAGAATGGGGCAAATGCCGAGGGTCGGGTCTAATAGCATTTACTACACCAAATCGTTACGTACAGAGTTTCCTATAAAGTGTTTTACAAATTGTTTTATCCCCAGCTGTGATACAATCTGTGTAGAGTTGATAATTTTCCGACAAATAAAAATAGGTAGTAACTAGTAGACACAATATAACAGTAGGTGTACGACTTTTATTAATACGTTTGCGAAACGCTCTCGAGATGTGGTGCTGGAAAACAGTGCTGAGAGTGTCGTGGAATAAATTCTGGAATAAAAAGTCCATTCTCAAAGAACTCGGTATCGAGAAGCGTTTATCTTCCATTGTACAAGCTTCACATAATTCAAAGTCTTGTATAAATACAATTGTCTTCAACTCAACCCATACCATCAACTGTACGTACCCATGCAAAAAATTAAGTGTATTCGTTGCTTCGTTGCTGCGTTGTTGATGGATAAACTAACACACACATTTGCATACATACACCTGCTAAGAAAGGATTTTTGAAAACTCTGTAATAGTTTTGCAGCAAAAAATTGTATTTTTTTTTTCGTCTAATGAAAAGTGGCCTTTTTTTGAAATGTCTTACATTTTAATCTACGTATCTGACGTGTCGTTGGTCTAGTGGTTACCAGGTTCGACTTCAAATGACGAGGTCCCGGGTTTGATTTCCGGGTCGGGCCATAAAATGTATTGGATTTTTCTGTCAAGAATTTCTCCTGCACCTTAAACTCAGCTGCACGGAAAATGCAGATAACCCTAATGAGTAATGATTGCCAATAATATCCGATAAGAGACGGAAGAAGAAATGCGATATATTGTTAGAGCATTTTTACTTCTATAACATTAGTAGTAAGGATTCTAATTGAGTGTTTGTTTACAGCAGTACGCGCAACTCCAGAGCCTCGCAGTTCGCCCTCGATCACAGAGCCGCCGCACCACGTGGAGTTCACCAACGACACAGGCGCCATGCTCTCGTGCTCCACCAGGGGAAAGTACCAGGTATATATCCTGTTTACCGAAAATAATCTTGTACACTTCTTCTTCCTCTTCGACTTAGCGTAATCCAACTAGGCGAGGTCCGCTTTGCGGCACGCTCACAATTCTTTTTTTTTAATTGGTTAAGTGATTTTAAAGAAAAAAGAAGAAGAAGAAAAAAAGCATTTATTTAAAAATTTTGCCACACATGACTATACTCTAAGGCAGACTATATCATCTGAGCATTTAGACAAAATTTCCAAGCAATAGAAACGTTGGGTTAATATATTATTTGTGGAACTCACCCAAGGTCCAAGCTCAGCAACAGCTTCATAAAATATATACAGCCAGATTTTCAGCCAGAACCAAGATTCGGGTGAATACACATTTTTCAGTTTCTCATATTTTAAAGTGAGTCTCCCACCATTTTACGTCATCATATCATTTTAAATTGTTTTGCGTTTAAAACTATTTAGTATAACGTATTTTATTAATATTTCGTAAAAGTATTTAAAATAACGTATTCTATTTACATTTCGAAAACTACATTTACGTCATAGATAAATAGATAGATAGAAATACTATATATTTTTACACAACAGAAAATAATGGATGTCCAAAAACAGAAGTATCAAAGGAGGCTTTATCGTAGAGCTATCTGAACAACAAACTAACATGAGAAAAAATTGAGCGTTGAAAGTGCCTTATTTTATGCGAATTTATTAGCATCACACATACTATTTAATTAGGCAGGTACATACGTATAAAAGATGTCTGCTCTATTAACACAAAAAATAAAACTACAACAACAAAAAGAGAAGTGCCCTATAAATCTTTTAACAAACGGTCTTATACCAGCCGGCACTATATCATGTCCTATTAAGGTAAGAAAGAAACAGACGAAAACGGGGCAAATAAGACGAATGTACGTACGGCTGTCCTTAGCCTGTCCCAGCGAGTGCAAGAGGATGTGACCTCATTTAAGTTGAGCTTGGAACAAAGACAATTCATACGCGTCTCTCTCACTGTTGGTTCACAAAAATGGAGGACCCTTGAGCAGACTGCAGGCTTTTCATCTGGCCGACTTGCAGGAACACATTTGCATTATTAAGTATTCAAAAGTTTGCTAGCACCTTGATAAACTAAGATGGCTTTTGAAGATGCTCTGTGGTGTGCCTTGTTTGTAAAAGGATGAAGAATGGCTGGATCATGCGTCATGCTCGTGAACGGGTGCCACCAACGGGAATGGGTCTGCTTTGTCTGCCCGTCTTGACATGCATTGGATTGTGTGTACTTACATACGCATTTTTGAAGCTTCATTGTGGAAGCACTGTATACATAGCATAGTTTTGTTACCTATTGTAAAAAAAATTTTTTTTGAAAAGAGCAACTGCTGAGTTTCTTACCGGCTCTTCTCAGTAGAATCTACATTCCGAACCGGTGGTAGATTTATGACGTGTCATAAGAGCTACAAGTTGGCCTACATGAAATAAATAAAGAATTTGAATAAGAATAGTAAAAAAGAATGAAGGTAAGGTAGAGTAGAAGTAATATTACTTATCGAAATGTATAATGGTAAATGTAAGTACTATAGGCCAAAATGCTGGTGGTTGCTGGTGGTTGGTTGGCCTAGGCAACTTTCGCGAATGCCTAGCAAAAGAGACCATTCGCGGAGTGCCCAATTTTTATTCCGGGCAAAAGCGAGTCCTAAATAAAGGTGAAAAATCGAAAACTTCAGAATTGGTAATTTTGTATAGCTTCGTATACTTTATAATAGATGGCGGTAAAAATGTAGGTAGGTAATACCTACATATATATGTAGGTATCTACGTGTATCCCTATTGAGAGTGCAAAACCTAAACAATAGTGGAGTGAATAGCCATTCTGATTTAATATTCGCAGACCGAACTACATCCACAGCTTTGATATGAGTTTTTCGCACAAGTTTAGCTGAACCATGGGCAGATTCCAGTGGGAAATAAGTAAATGTATGGAGTTTCATACTCGCAACCTTAATATAGCCAGAGATATAGATATACTTTTACTAGCTAATGCCCGCAACTTCATCCGCATGGATCTACTTTGATTTTCCGAGATAAAAAATAGATAATATCACTCGCTGTCGATAGCTCTGTTGCGGCTTCATTGAAGGACAAATCAAGAAAAAAACACATTTTCGCGTTTATAATATTAAAGTGAGGATAGTAAGGAGAAAAAGGGATATTAATTAGTAAGTATTTACCTTTGTATAGGACAAACATACAAACATACATACACCTGTAAAATTTTGTATAGTTATATGGAAGCCTTAATATGATATTATCATGATTATATCATAGGTGAATATTTTGCAGTTCCAATAATATTATATACTTACATACGTGTCGAATTGATAACCTTCGTTTTTGAAGTTGGTTAAAAGTAAATAAAACTTAATACCCAATTCCTAACTTAATACGTACAACTCTCATCTTTCAAAATTACCCTAGCCTCCTTATAAAGCTATTTATTACCGACGAAAAGTAGTCAAGTACCTACCTTTTAACGTAACAGCCATTGTTAATATGAACATCCGCAGGTATGACACTTACCATCCTAGAAATAAAGGCTAAATTGCAACGAATAATACCCGTTTCAGCTGTTGACCTCTTTGCAAAAGTTTTGGTCGGTGAAAACGATACCTGAGGGAAATTGTCCTGTATCGTAGTAAAATGTCGCAGTTAATTTTATAACTTCTACAAAGCCTTTTTGTTTCGAAATGTGTTTTTAGAGCTAATGATTTTCTTTTTTATGGTCAACCACTTTTATAAGTTACACCGATGCACCTGCTCAGATACACTTTTTTATAAAATTCCAATTCAAATTCAAAATTATTTATTTCATGTAGGCCAACTTGTAGCTCTTCTGACAGGTTATGACTTTACCACCGGTTCGGAATGCAGATTCTACTGAGAAGAGCCGGCAAGAAACTCAGCAGTTGCTCTTTTCATAACAAAATATTACAATATACTGTGAAGCTACCGTAAGTAGATTGAAAAGAGCTCAGTTCTTAGAATTGCCTATAATTTTTAAAAAATTGACAGATGTCTGCTTGATTGGAAAAGGTGACTGACTGACTTATCTACCAACGCACTCCCAAACCACTGGACGCTTCGAGCTGAAAAACATTCAGATAGCTATTAGGACGTAGGCGTCCACTAAGAAAAATTCAACCCCTGAGAGGGTAAAATAGGGATTTGAATAAAATATAGCGGTTTGAAAAATCGAACTTAACGTGAGCGAAACCGCGGGCAAAAGCTAGTAAAAGATATAAATGGATTATTTAAATATTAATGAAAATCTCAAGAAATATTATACCTGTAAAAAAATCTTAAGAAGAAGAATCTTGTAATTGTCGTACTTCAATTAAAAAACTTGAGTGACATTCTATTGATCTTTGTGTTGTACTACAGCTACTGAAATTAATAAAAAACAAAATTGTGAGAAAAGAAATTAATCTCGTTTTCGGTCTTCAACAATGGAAAATATGGGCCTGTCAGATTTTTTTTATTAAAACTTGTCTCTCTAAACAGCATTTATTAAACTAAAGATTAAATTCAAAGGTCGTGTGACTGACAACAGTATTTTTCCAGAGGTTATTTTTTTTTGTCTGGTGGGAGCTCAGACTATTCAGCAGGGTATGACTGATATTTTTTAATATAATTATTTAAAAAAAGTTTTAAAT
This sequence comes from Hipparchia sbordonii, assembly GCA_038048805.1. Lineage (NCBI taxonomy): Eukaryota > Metazoa > Arthropoda > Insecta > Lepidoptera > Nymphalidae > Hipparchia > Hipparchia sbordonii. The sequence continues at coordinate 7,444,243 of CM076113.1, forward strand.
ATTATAAACGCAAAGCCATGTTTCTTTTTTTTTTGATATCTTAGCTAGTTTTAGAAATATAGAACTTCCTGTTAGACAGAGAGAGCACTACTGACGTGTGACGTCACATGTCAGCCGCTCCATAGAAAATTTCGTTTTAGAAAGGCACAGATACAGTCACAGTAAAACAGCTTATAACTTATTTGTTTTTTGACCGATTTATTTTCGGTCTTTACAAATGTTATTCTTACATGTTACATAAATACCCAATTGAATGGTCTAAAGGTGGGAGGTTTAACCGATTAGCGGTATGAGAGTTTAATAATTAAAACTGCCATACCCCTTCCAAGCTAGTCCATAATCATCTTTTTTTTATTAACGACAAGATAGACTGCGATCTCACCTGATGTAAAGTAACTAACGATGCAACCTAAGATGGTTACGGGTAGTTTCAATTAAACCCACACCCTTTATCGGTCATTGTGCCGGAACGCTATATCGCTTGGCGGCACGTCTATGATGATAAGGTGGTAACTAGCCACGACCAAACCCTCCCTCCAAACAGAAAAGATTTAGAAGAAAAGAAAATAATCTTAGACTGATGATCTATTCGTGGACATAGTTTCGTGACATAGTTGTTATAAAATAATACGAGTACTAAAATAATTACCGTGGTATGTACTAGTATTATTTTATAACAATTAATTTTAGACTGCAACTTCACTTACCATCAGGTGAATACATCATGAATAAAAAAATTCTAGGCTCCGTCAATCTTCGTCCTGGTTTCTTTCCTTAAAAGGTCGCAAAAAATTTCTAAACAAAAGCGAAAGGGGTCACATTAGCGAGGCTGGAGGCTGGAGCGAAGCCCGGCAAAGCGAGAGATGCTGACAATGCAGAATGCGGGGCGTGTCAAAGAAAACTAATGAAGTGCTGCTTTTAGGAAATTAAATATTACCGCAAATGAACAAAGGAAATGTCTTTTGCTAGAACTTAATTATCACGATAATTATAAAGTTTCTGCAGACCGAAATATGATTTATGAAGAGAAAAAGTTAATAATCATTCCAGTTCTTTTTTATTGATGACAAGATAGTCCTTGACTGCGATCTCATCTGATGGTAAGTGACGATGCTGTCTAAGAAAGTAACGGGCTAACTTGAAAGGGGTATTGCAAGGGATATAGTAGGTAACATAACAAAATTGTGAGTGAATTGATAAAATAAATATTACCATTTTAACCAGCCTCACCTAGACAAAGATAAAACCTCATTAGAAAATAAATATTGGGTGAATTAATTAAGATTTAATATTGGCATATGAACTTAACTAGCCATAGCCAAAGTTTTACAACAGAAAAATATGAAAGCACTTGAAAATTGCTTACTTAATTTACTCTTTCCCGAACTTTTTTAATATTATTAAGAGTCTTTAGCGTTGATTGAACGAGCTCATAAATTCGCAAATACCCACTTCTTCACGAGAGGTTTAATTTTGATGATAAAGTTAAAACAAAGAGCAGTACCTAGCTAGCAATCAACTCTCCCAGTTTTATAATTTCTATTAAAATTACTGCGAGAGCAACGAAATAATTAACGAATTTAATACTAAATACTAATTTTTAGTAAGTAGTTACTTAGTTACAAACTTGATAAAAAGTTTAATAGTTTACTAGGTAGGAGTAATTAAGTAGTACTCGTAGGTAGCTACTAAAATACTTAATTAAAAACATTAGGGCCCAAATAACTTCATAACGAAGAAACCTTATTTTTCTTCTATTTTACTAATATACCCATGGAAGTCTACTTCTTTCTTTATCAACTGATAGACGTTCAACGTTAGACATTTTTTTTATTCGATGACAAGATAGTCTTGACTGCAATCTCACCTAATGGTAAGTGACGATACAGTCTAAGATACTAGTGGGCTAACTTGGAAGGGGTATGGCAGTACATTCAACCCATACTCCTAATCTGTTTCTACCTCCATCGTGCCGGAAAGCTTAATCACTTGATGGCACGTCTTTGATGGAAGGGTGGTAATTAGCCACGGCCAAAGCCTCCCACCAGACCAGACCAGACACATTTCAGAAATTATAAATTCCCAAATTGACCCCGCCAGGAATCGAACCCGAGGCCTCCCAGTTATAAGACCACAGCGCTCACCACTGCGCCAGGGAGGTCGTCATAACTCTCTTGTTCACATGCCTAAGTCTTGAGTACTACATTTTGCGAATATGTATTAAGCACCAACGTAGTAGGTAGGTAGGTACCTACCCAAGTAGCACAGATAGCTGTATAAATACTCACTTTTAGACCTATTTGAACCTCTAAGCGTATTAAGACTCTTTTAAGAGTACACTGGTGATCCTACAGCTGCATAATAGCTGTCAGTGATATTTAAACAGCTTAGGCTGAATAAGGGCTGTTTAGTGGATAAAATTACGCCAAATGCTGTATAAGAAGGTATTTGTGAACTCTTATTACACTGACTTATTAAGGGGGCACGTGTGAACTATTATGAAGCTTGTTGCTGAATATCAGAGTTTTAACTATTCACGTCGCTGTTTAACATGAATCCACCATTTTGTTGTATAACCTCATAACCTATATAAATATACTGATTCATTTTTCAACTTTTATGATGTTTTGTGTATGAATTAGGAATGGATTGCATTAGTTTTTACTTCTCGATATCATAATAACAACTTTTTATCTTATAATTCTTTTCAAAGCACTAAAAATTGTTTATTCAAGTTTTCATCACGGCTTATTTATATCACGAAACTAATTAAAAACCGAATATTTTCGTGGCGCACTAAAATTTTCTTAGGTAATATATATGTATAATGTCAGTAAAATTACATTCCCAATCATTTTTCTTTTATAAATATGAAAACAATGCACTTAACTTTGAATATATAACCACACGTATTCAATCAAATTCAATTCACTCCACGAAGTATATTAATTTGCTAGATTTGTATTATCTATGGTTTGCTACTTCACTTTTACGTCACGTGACATATTTGCTGAATAAAGAGTAACTTGTAATCTTTTACTCAACTTAAGGCTGTATAATTTGTGCCCATTTAAGAGGTATAAGAGCTGTATACGGCCGTATACAGCCCTTATGCAGCTTTTTTATACAGCTTTAAGCGTGACGGGAATTCGTTATTCAGCTGCTAAGCAGCCTTCGTGTGCTACTTGGGTATTGCTTACCATGTATTAATTAGTAACTTTATACCTAAATCAAAGGAACGAGTATTAATAATACGTAAGTACTTACTTTAATATAAATGAGATCGTTTAAACAGAAATACTTTAGAGGATTATCACAAAATAATATTTCAAACAAGGAAAATGAATTTCGTTCAAAGTTTCGTAAGATATTGGGACGCAACATTTGTCATGAAAATCTTCACAAAATATTACGAAACTCTAATATAAATTACACTAGAAAGATGACAAAGCTTAGGCGGGTACAGATTTACATTCCAAAATTACATCTTGTAAAGATATAAATTGGTAAAATAGTAAGTACAGTTAGGAATAACCGGCCGTTTGATTTACTTACGGTATCAGTATTAACGACCTCCCCTGGCGAAATGGTGAGCGCTGTAGCCGTAAAGGAGGAGGTCTCGGGTTCGATTCTAAGTGCGGGTGAACTGTCCCTGGTCTGGTGGGAGACGCGATTTAGCATCCCGGATTTATATATTTATGTAAATATGATATTATTATATATGTGTATGTATTATTATATGTATATTGTTTGTATATTATATTATTTGCACCACCTACCTCTAGTATCTGTAGCTACCCAAGTAGCACACGAAGGCTGCTTAGCAGCTGAATAACGAATTCCCGTCACGCTTAAAGCTGTATAAAAAAGCTGCATAAGGGCTGTATACGGCCGTATACAGCTCTTATACCTCTTAAATGGGCACAAATTATACAGCCTTAAGTTGAATAAAAGATTACAAGTTACTCTTTATTCAGCAAATATGTCACGTGACGTAAAAGTGAAGTAGCAAACCATAGATAATACAAATCTAGCAAATTAATATACTTCGTGGAGTGAATTGAATTTGATTGAATACATGTGGTTATATATTCAAAGTTAAGTGCATTGTTTTCATATGTATAAAAGAAAAATGATTGGGAATGTAATTTTACTGACATTATACATATATATTACGTAAGAAAATTTTAGTGCGCCACGAAAATATTCGGTTTTTAATTAGTTTCGTGATATAAATAAGCCGTGATGAAAACTTGAATAAACAATTTTTAGTGCTTTGAAAAGAATTATAAGATAAAAAGTTGTTATTATGATATCGAGAAGTAAAAACTAATGCAATCCATTCCTAATTCATACACAAAACATCATAAAAGTTGAAAAATGAATCAGTATATTTATATAGGTTATGAGGTTATACAACAAAATGGTGGATTCATGTTAAACAGCGACGTGAATAGTTAAAACTCTGATATTCAGCAATAAGCTTCATAATAGTTCACACGTGCCCCCTTAATAAGTCAGTGTAATAAGAGTTCACAAATACCTTCTTATACAGCATTTGGCGTAATTTTATCCACTAAACAGCCCTTATTCAGCCTAAGCTGTTTAAATATCACTGACAGCTATTATGCAGCTGTAGGATCACCAGTGTACTCTTAAAAGAGTCTTAATACGCATAGAGTTTCAAATAGGTCTAAAAGTGAGTATTTATACAGCTATCTGTGCTACTTGGGTATGTCCTTTAACACCATTGGTTGCCTGGAAGAGGTCGCTATGTAGCGATAAGGTCGCCAAATTGTATGCTATTTATTAAGCTAATAGTATATATTCTTATATTATGTGTGGTGTTCAATAAAAGTTTATTCATTCATTCATTCATTCCCGGTACGATAACGTGTTAAGGCGATTTAACCCTTAGTCCATTTAAAATTGGTCCGCTACCACCCGCTACCATCTTAGACTACAACGTCACTTACCATCAAATGAGATTGCATTCAAAAACTATCTATTTTCATAGAGGCGATATTATAATATTTAGTTATAAACCAATAAAAAATAAGTCATATATGTCTAAAAATAATTTGAGCAAGGAAAAAAGGAAAGGAAAGTTTTTTGAGGAAGGATAAATAGATCATTAAAGTTAATGTAATTCATAGCGAAATAAAATTAATACTTAGTTTGGCGTAGCAAATAAAATACGCAAGAATTTGAGAAAGTCTTCAATTTTTTATGTCTGTTATTAACAAAATAATAGTACAAGTACCACAATAATTTTATAATTTTGGCAGCATGTCTGCAGTGCAAACTGAAAATGGGTTGGTACGGTCTAATGACTCATTAATCAGCTCCCGTCACAGTAAATCAAATTAATTTAACAGCGGAAGCATATTATTTGCTTAATTATTACGCAATAACACAATTCTTACTTAATTTAATTACGAGCTTCATCTTGAACTAATTACTACCGAATATTACCTAATCATGGCGCGTATTTCTATAATTATTGTAGTTATCGTTATTCTATAACCATATAAACAGTGAAGTTATTATAAGATTTTATTCGATTGATCGTATTCGTATTCGATAATATTAAAGTCATAAATTCAGTGCAAATAAGTTTAATTTATTGGAGAGTATCCGTATACGTAAACATAATATAAGAATGCTTACACGAAATTGAGCTCTAATTTGATATTTTTATAGTTCAATTTTCTTTTATGATAATGACATCGAATACGAATACGATCAGTCGAATTAAATCTTGTACTAACTCTACAGAATTGATTAAAAACAGTGTCATAGTTTGAGGTTTCCTTTGTTTTTCCAGGAGAAAAACTACACCCATGCAAAAAATCACGTCGATCAGTTGCTCAATTGTGGCGTGATAAAAGGACAACCTAACAAACATACTTTCGCATTTATTAAATTAAAAGTATATAAAAACAAAACGAATTAGACAACCATAAAATAAAACAGCGTAACGGACGTGAGCGGTGTCTGATTTAATATTCACAAATTGAACGCTAGCTAGAATGGATAAAGTTTTTCTTGGGCGTCGTGGAACTTTACGACAAGTAAACCCCAATGGGAAATAAGGAAATGTGTAGAGCTCTCTCTCGTAGCTACGGCACCTACGAAGCTACGAAGCTACGAAGCTACGAAGCTACGAACTCGAAGTATAAGGTACGGTGGCAAATCTCCACAGATGTAAGTCATTTGCGCGGAAGATATTATAGTGCACAAACACTGTTGCACTCTCTATTCCCTCACTCTTATAGTCCGATGGAATGAAAATCCGACACGACCGGAGAGAGATCGACGCAGGAGCGACGGCTTTTACGTGCTCTCCGAGGCATGGGAGTGACATACTGCCTTCTTCCTAACTCCGAGCTAGTACTGAGAATTTCTTGAAAGAAAAACCAAATACGTTATTGACCCGAATCGGGAATCGATCCCAGGTACTCGTTATTCGCAATCGAATATACTAAACACTAGACCAACGAAGCACTTTATCTTGGTATTACGAAATAGTCTTGCTTGTTGTTCATTAAAGTAAACTATATACGTACATTATATACCACAGCACCAATATTGAGTTAACTTATTGAATAACCAATTAGTCAGGCCCTATCGAAATCGGACTTTTCCTAGTATAATACAGATGTATTAAAATACAGATCCTTATTAAAGTGTTTGCGTTTATTGAAAGTACTGGGGTACTTGTTCAACGATCACCTTTACAAGAGCAGCGCAATAGAGAGAGCCGTTATGAAACTTATTTTGTGGGAAATAAAGCTGAAATTTGAATAAACTTGGATTGTCCAAGCTCTTGACCCGCTTCCAGGAATTATGGTCGATGAAAACTGTACCGGAGGGAAAGGAATATGGAAATTTATGTAATATATCCTGCTAAAATATTCAAGATTAATTTGTGTAATGTAAGTTTATATATGTATATGATTTTAGTATTCCTACGTCAGTCCTCTTCTTCCTTAGTTTGCTTACTTGCTGTTTAATTAACTTAATTATTTTTGATCGATACTTACTTTATGTAATTATGTTTTTATTTAAATAATAACTATTAAAAACAGATTTTAAACTATAACTAAGTAAGATTTGATATATCAAATCCAACCTACTGACATTCGCCGACTCGCGTTCATACTGACAGAAATACAATGTGTCCCTTAAACACAATTCAGCCTTTTAATTTAGCCTTTCAGTAGCGTGTATAATACGAGATTATGGGTAGATACAATTCATAAAACTTCATGGATATCGAGTATTGAAAGACTATATCGTAAAATAAAAATTTAAGGTTTAAGGCTCTAGTTTACCGATACAGTTTTAGCCAGCAGCGGTCAAAGTGGATTTAAAAAGAAAACGAATACTTTGCTTAGTACTGTATGCACGGTTTATTATAAGAACCCTTAGTTCCATTTTAGTCTGACGTTATTGTGTATCGATACTCAAAACTCTATCAACGTTGTCGACATGTGCAAACTCGCACTAAGGGTACAGATTAATTTTAAAGTATGTATATGGGTCTGAAATACGGCAGTCGAATAACAATAACTGTTTTATACAAAATTATTATAAAGTTGCATTCTAGTTTTATTTGTGAAAAAGGTCGCAAAAAATTGCTAAACAAAAGCAAAGGGGGTCACATCGCCCCGGGGTTAAAAGCAAGCCCGGCAAAGTGAGTGCCACAGACAATACAGAATACAGCGAGTGTCAAAGAAAAACTAATGAAGTACTGCTTTTAGGAAATTCAATGTTGCCACAACAAAGAAATGCTATCATAACGCGCTAATTAAAACTATTCAGTGGAAAATTTAATGAACAGTTAGATATATAACAAATTAAAAGAGATAGAATCATAATATTAAAAGCAAGCTCTTACCTCTAGTTCTATACATTTCTAGTTAAAAATACATCAGATCGTAGGCACAGATTTTAGTAAATCTGTGATCGTAGGTATAATAAAATTAGTCTAGTGTTTCAGACTTTGGTCTTCTTTTTGAGTCCCGGGGGTTCTTTTTATTCAATGACAAGATAGGCCTTGATTACGATCTCACCTAATGGTAAGTGACGATGCAGTCTAAGATGGTAGCGGGCTAGCTTGGAACGGGTATGGCAATGTAATTCAACCCATAAGTACCCGTAATCGTTCGATCCCAGGCGCGCATATCTGACTATTCCAAAGGACTATTCAGAGTTATGTGCGTTTTAAGTACTATCGCTAATTTTAACAAAAACGTCCAAAATTTAACAATAACAAAACTTAGGTAGTGACAATCTTGAGCGGTACGTTGTTTTCTGCACCAAGCGAGTCTGAATTGGTGCGTGTTGCGCGGGGTGAAGTAGCGGCCAACTTGACGTGAACGGGTTGTTATTAAATATCACTTGCTTTAATGGTAAAGAGGAAATCGTTTGGAAATGTGAAATGTGTTTAGAATTCTCCATAATGTTCTCAAACGTGTGTGAAGTCTGCCAAGTGCCAATCCGCACCTCTCCCGGGTGGTGGACTATTGCCTAAGCCCTTGTCATTCGAGAGGAGACATAATATGCCCATTAATGGACCGCCATAGGGTTGGAATGATGATAAACCTTTCAAGAACTACGCGGGAATATCGGATATATTAAGCCTCAATAATCCAACGGTCAAAAGTGCGGACTGAAAACGGAAAAGTCGCAGGTTCGATAGCCACCGATTGCACTATTGTCGTACTCACTCCTAGCACAAGTTTTCTGCTTATTTGCAGGGGATAGAAGGACTTCAGCTTGGCTAATATTCTTTAAAAAAAATATTGATTTGTAGGGTAGCTTTTTATCAACGTTTATAGGAGTTATCGAGTTCAAATCGAGCCTTGCAGAGGTCGAATATTTGAACAGGACATTGTATCCTCGCAGATACATAGTTGAGAATGTGCCACGTATTTGCGGGGTATTGTATTCGTATGCAAATAAAACCGATATTTCCATTTCACCTCAAGAATATAGAGGAATATTGTAACAAAAGGTTTTGTTCATGTAAATAAAAGTAATGCCAAGTTATCGAACTCATTGAAGTAGAATAAAAATGCTTTGTTTTTCTACTAGGTATCTAAATATATAAAAGGCAAAGGTGACTGACTGACTGACTGACTGACTGATCTATCAACGCACAGCTCTAACCACTGGACCGATCCAGCTGAAATTTGGCATACAGGTAGCTATTAGGACGTAGGCATCCGCTAAGAGAGAATTTTTAAAAATTTCAACCACAAGAGAGTTAAATACGGGTTTAAAAAATCGAACCTAACGTGAGCGAAGCCGCGGGTTAAAACTAGTTCTTTATATATGTATACCTATACTTTTATACGTAACTAGCAACTCGCCCCGGCTTCGCACGGGTGCTATTTATTAATGAAGAAATTGAGATTTCCTTACAAAAACACCATCCTCTACTTTTCCAGGGGATTTTTCAAAGTTTAATATGAATAATTGTACTGTGCAGATGACAAAGCATGTGTGTGCTAAGATTTATTATATACTATAGTTACCAAAAATTGTTTATTATGATCCGTACTGCTTTCTATAGTTGAATTCGAATTGTACCCATAGATAAAAAAATAATAATAAAAAAATATACGCGACGAATTGAGAACCTCCTTTTTTTCGTCGGTTAAAAAGTAAACTACTATATCTTAACAGCACAATAATTTATATCTCGCTATATATGATACTTATGGGAGCACCTGAGACCGATATATCTCCCAAATTTTTGTCCCGTGTGCATCATTTCAGACCCAACTTTTAACATCAGCATTTATTTATATGGCTGTTTTTATTTTCAATTTGGGAACGCATAGGCAAACCCATCGAAAATTAAATCAAATATAATTGAATAGGTACCCATGGAGCTATAGCCAAAAAATTAGATTCCTCCATGTAGGTACCTAAACAGCTCAACTTAAACGTCGACTTATACCCCGAATGTACTATCTGTACTTTTTTGTCAAAAAACTGCTAACTTTTTCACATGTTCATAAAGTTTAACTATGACTCTAGTCGTACACTTCTTCTGCTTGACGACTTTTGTCTTTAATGTTCAAGTGGTGGAGGCGCCGGGACAACCTAATCTAACCTATTGGGTGATGTGTGGCACAATTCATAAAATAAACGTTTCTTTCTTTACATTTATAAAAAAAATGATATTCTTTTTTTTAATATTAGCCAAGCTGAACTTGACTGATTTTGTCCTCTCTCCTCCAAATAAGCGGAAAGCTTGCGTTGGGAATCAATACAAGTACGGGTGGGATCATACCTTTCAATTTCCAGTCCGTACCTTTAACCATTGGGTTATTAATATTAAGGCTTCATTGAGGTTTGCAAGTTTAAAACTTATGGTTTTCCTAATATCAGTTCATATAAGTAAATTATTTGGTAGGTACCTAGGTATAACAAGCAGAATTTTTAAGCTGTAAAAAAAATGCGATTTTCTTACACAATTGGAAAAACCTAGATTTGTCAATAATATCTATATGTCATTAAGCCAAAATTAATTATTCTAATTTATTCCTTCAATAGTATATTTTCGCACAAAACGTGAAGTACGGTGAGTATTAAAATTAATAATGAAGCTAAAAGAAAAATTAAGCGAGGCGCTTTTTTACAAAGCCTTTTGCGGCATTTCGCAATTAATTAAACTGTATCATCTAGTGATTATTTTAGATAAATTAAATCTAAAAGCCTCTTGCCATTTTTTTTCTTGTTTGAATTACTTATATAAATATTTACCTTGCAATTTCTTAAATTAACTGCGTTCTTATTTCCCATCTGTACCACGTAGCTTTGCAAATTGTAATAAATTATAGACTAGTTTGTGATTTTAAACTTTACCAACCTAACGAAATTTTGAATAGAATAGTTTTTTATTAAAATAAATTTTTACAATTTGCTTTTGTATTGTCAAGTGAATTTACCTACCACTCGTTCGGATTGACCAGGACTGACGTTCCAACCGAGAAAAACCAGCAAGAAACTCGGCGATTGCTCTTTTTAAAGTATTATATTGTACCTATACTGTTTACAGCTGTTATTAGCTGGAGCTACCTACATAAAATACCAATTTTACTCATAAAATAGTACTTACCACCTCTTAAGTAAGAACTTATTAGTTATTGCCGTTACTGCGTAGTTAACATTGCTGCAGCTGTAAAAATACGCCGTCAATTTTATGCCACTGATAAAATCCCGGCTCAGTGGATTTACAGTTCAAATGCACCATTGTATGAATTCAATCCAATAGCAAATGCAATATATCTCAAGGATCTCAAGAGTAGGTACATCAAAGAAACAATACGAGCGACCTGAGATGCATCGACAGCTTGTCTGACAGTAGGTAGCCGAGCCACAATAAATCTGGTTTCTTCTTATTTTTAACCGACTTGAAAAAAGGAGGAGGTTCTCAATTCGTCGGAATCTTTCTTTTGTTATATTTTTAAACGACTGCCTGAAAAAAGGAGTATACCATGGATATAAAAAAGGAGTATAGTAGATTATTCGAAGACTCCTGGACCGATTTGGAAAATTCTTTTTTTGTTTGAAAGGCTACACTTCCTAAGTGGTCCCATAGTCATCAGGTCAGGATCTGTCAATGGGATCCTGGCGAATTCCAGGGAACTCTTCAAATTTTATAGGCACAATTGATATAAATACTTTGTTTGTATGTTTGTGTTTGAAAGTGGTTTTGTAAAAAGAATTTTTACATTTAAATTATGTCATCTGTAGAGTATTTCTTTATATTGATTGGTTTTATTTATATTGGTCTTCCTTTGCTTCGAGATTATTATTTTGATCTGTTTCAACTTACATTAGGAATATAAACCACCAACCACCACCACCAATTCTTTATCAATTAATAATTTGAAATTTGGTGTAAGTACTGTTACTTCGGATTATTTCGAAGGCACGTCTCAAGTTTTATGTAGGTAGATACCCAACTCCTCAGCAACTTACAGCAGGTAAAGCGTGTGAGTATGTGTGAAGTGGATAATTAAAAACTACCGCAGTCAAATTAAATAAGTACTAGAGAAAAGAACTGAGGACCAAAATAATAAACTATTATCTAAACTTCTTCTAAGTATACGACTTCGTAGTTTTTATTAAGTTACATACTTAATAACTCTCGGCTACTGACAAAAACATGGTTAAGATAATCCCAAGTGACACATAAGTAGAAGGAAAGAAGTAAACTTTTAAGTAGGTAGCGAAGAAACCGAATAAAGGCTTGCTCCCTCGAAAACTCGAGCTTCAAGTTATATATTCGTCAATTTGATGTTATAAAACTCGCTGTATCTTTATTTTCAGCGAGAAAATTCCAAGATTTTTCCTCATGACAGTTTACGATAAATTTTTTAGCTTGCAGAAATTCTCGGAGTAAAACAAAAAAAAAAAAAATTTTGTACTTATTAAAAATTAAAATTTGACTTTTAGCGGAATTTTAAGGGATAAGGGGATTCATTAATTATTTTAGAATGTGGTTCCGCCGAAATGCCATTAATAAATTATACGTATTTCGTACCTACTAAACTGGACTGGTTTACTAAGCAAATAAAAAAAACGCGAATTTTTTGATCATTAATATTGCGCAGGTGTACTTTTCACAATAAAAACCTATTTGGATAAAAGTAATTAATCTAAATAAATGAAGGGAAAAGGTGACTGACTGACTGATTCATTGACTGACTGATTCATTGACTGACTGATCCTATCAATGTACAGCTCAAATCACTAGACAGATCAGGCTGAGGCATAGAGACTTCAGCCCCAAAGGGAATAAAACAGAGATTTGAAAATTCGAACTTAACGTGAGCGAAGCCGCCGGCAAAAGCTATAGTTATTATATAAAGCTAAACAAAGCCATTTGTTTTGTGGCTTCGAATTCGATGTTAATATTCCTTTGATCGTTGTGCTTTGTTCGAGAATTCTGAACGAAATAGAACCAATTATATTATTAGCACTTTGTAAACTTATTAGTAACTAGCATTTGGCCTCGACTTCGACCGCGTGGAGTAAGGTTTCTAAAAATCCCGCGGATGCTCTCTGTTTTTTCAGAATACAACACAATCTATGTCACTCTCCAATAAGGCTAAAATCTATAGACAGCATTCTCACTCAGCTCAGACTCAAGACAGAGTTAAAACGAGACAGATTTATGTCAGAGCATATTTATGTCTCGTTTTAACCTTATATCTTGAGTATGAGCACTATAGATCTCGGCATTAGTCCTCAATTATACCATGTAAGAAATCACGTCGATCCATTACTCCGTTGCTGCGTGATTTTTTAATTGACAAACTAACAAAAATCTAAAAAAAGAAACAACTCCAACACTGTACGTGTAGGTAAATTACCAAGATAAAATATTGTTGACATCATAAAGACACATTTTACAAGCAATATGACTTCTCGGCTTCCATTAAATTGCAAAATATGGAATCCCCGAAAATATAGCAGGATTAAAATAGTATATTATTGCAAGTCGGCATCTGGCAGCCGGCAAATGCAAATGGCTCGGAAAAATGCAAATATGTGGATAGCACCGCGAACTATCGTACCCAATTTTACGTATTACGGGGCTGGGGATCTTCTTATTTGGTCTTTATTGAAATATATGAGAGAAAACACGTACAAATTGGACGTTAATGTTGGTAAAGTTGGCAGGCTGCAGTATTATCGGTGCAGGACTTTGGAAAAATGTTATTGTTATGCTAGATTTTAAGAATTTTAGTGTAAGTATGTACCTATGTATTGTTTGTATTTATGTATGTATCGAAAGTACTACCTACTGTAGCGCCTAAGGGACTGAGCGGATTTTGCTGAATGAAGTGTCAATTGATCCGTTATGATCCAGGTGATATGGGCATATTTTATACGAACGAAATGAACATGACGGGTGTTTAAACCAATACTCCGTAGTCGGGTTACAGATAATTTTGGTTTAAAAAAAGAATAATAACCACGCTTAAATTGACTAACATTCTTCTCTCTCCTCCAAATATGTATAAAAACTAGCTGATCGATGCCATTTAATTTATAACTTTTATAACCGCGGGAACTTTGATTTAGCGAGATAAAAAGTAGCCTATGTCACTCTACAGGTCCTCAATTATACCCAGGCAAAAAATCACGTCGATCCGTCCCTGTTGCAGCGTTATTGAAGGACAAACAAACACACTTTCGCATTTATAATAATAAATTAAAAATATATAAGTATGGATGGGTGGGGATCGAACCTGTGACCTTTGGATTTTCAGTTCACGCCAAAGCTATTAAGGCTTATTTTTTATATTTTTATTTTTGTTCTAGCTGGACTGGCTACTCTCCGACAACAGCCCAGTGACGTCACTGGCGGGACTTCGCAGAGTGCTTGCCAACGGCTCGCTCGAGTTCCCGCCCTTCCCCGCCGAGAGGTACAGGCGGGACGTGCACGCAGCCACGTATAGGTGTAGACTGCGGCTGAGCAGCGGTTTCGCTATATTGTCCAAAAACATTCACATACACGGTGGTGAGTATTAAGCCATTTCATTAACTCGACCCATTCCTAGCCCACAAATGAGCACAGGGTCTCTTCTCACGTTTTTTGAAAGAAAAGTTTTGGCCATAGTCCACCTGATGTGAAGCTCAAGTCTTCACGTTTCCTCAAAACAGAGGTAACCGATATCGAACCTGCGATCCCCTGAATAGGAGACCGCAGTCATAAGCACTAGACTAGCACTGCTCTTGAGCTACTTTAGAAAAGATTATCCTGCTTGAAAGCAGATAGCACCTTTACTGATTCCTTGCGTCAGAATTTAATCAGTCGTTATATTTTAGTGCTAAACATACCCTGGGAGGTGCACGTGCCAGACGAGTACGTGATGGCGGGAAACGCGGCAGTGTTGCGCTGCGTGGTGCCGACACACTGCGCCGAGCGCGTCGATGACACCGACTGGTTCACCGACGACGACACCAGTGTGTTCCAATATTTAGGTAAGCTTACAAATAAGCTGTGGAATTCTTTAGAATAGATTTTTTTTTATTCACATAAACTTTATTAAGTCCGTCAACAAACCGTGCTGCAATTTTTTTTTTTTTTAATATATAGACTCGCGCTTGACTGCGATAGTAAGTGAAGATGCAGCCTAAGATGGTGCGCGCTTACCTAGAAGATGCCACTATGGTTAGTTGGAAAAACGGAAGCCGGAAGGGCATTCCAAATTTTTGCGGTGCGTATTAGGAACGAGGAAGCAAAGCGCATAATGCGAGATCGTGGAATTTCGACCACGTAGCGCGTAGCGGTGCAGATTCGTACGATGCCTATGACGCAATACGATGAGTTTGATGGTTTGAGGTTAATTAAAATTGTAAATTCTTATTCCGTACTATCCTACTAATATTATAAATGCGAAAGTTTGGATGTAGGTATGTATGGATAGATGGATGGATGTTTGCTACACAATCACGACGCAATGACCCACCACACTACCCATACTACCCTCACACATTATTTCACTCCTATCACCAATGGTTGCCTGGTAGAGATTGCTTTGTAGCAATAAGGCCGCCTTTGCATGCGTAGTTCTAAGTTTTATTTATTTTTGTTTCATTCTTGTGTGCAATAAAGTTTTTATCTATCTATCTATCTATCTATCAATGACTGAACCGATTGACTCAGAGATATCTTATAGTCTGGAATAATACATAGCCTACATTTCATCCCAGAAAATAAGTGTGAGCAAAATAAGTGTGTTTTACCGTTTTAGTTAAAAATCTTACATCCACAGGAAATTGGATATTTTGTTGACTCTCGTACACTCTAACAAGAAAATATCTCTTAACTTTTCCAAAACCCTCGACAACACAACAAGCTGGTACCTCTACAGTCGTGTTAAACTTGTAGTTCACTCTAGAACTCAGTATTCGTACGACAGTTTAACTCGGATTTGCCGATTAGTCAGATTTTCCGCACGCTACGGCACTCTCAATTGAAAGTAAACTAGAAGCTTGAAGTAACTTTAGCAAGTCTAAAATCTTTGGTAGACCTGTAATACTGAACTATTTACATAGAGCAGCTGCATGATACATCTAATTCGATATTATTAAAGCGATATTAAAATGCATGTTTTATATTGTTATATAACTAGGAGGTCCCAGCTATATAATGTTTAATATAGCTGGAAGGTCTCGGTTTCGATTCCCGGCGGTGGCAATTATAAATTCCCAAATTTTATAATATAATTTTGAAATTGTCTCTGGTCTGGTCTAGTGGGAGGCTTTAGACGTAGCTAGTTACCACCCCATACAGTCAATGAAGAGCTACCAAGCGATTAAGCGTTCCGGTACGATAGCGTGTCGAAACAGATTATAGGGGGAATGGGTTGATTGTACACTGCCATACCCCTTTCAAGTTAGCCCGCTACCATCTTACTATCGACTGCATCGTCACATACCATCAGGTGAGATCGCAGTCAAGGACTATCTTGTCATTCAATAAAAGCAAAACAAAAACTGTCGATAGTGAAGTTCGGCGAAAGTGAAATTTCTAAAATGAATTTCAAAAATTTGAGGATTGGCGAGTACGAAGTAAGTATGTTTTCCACCAGTCTAAGCGATTGCGAAGTCGTTCCTGTCTTTTACACTATCAACCTGGATGTCATTAATACTTTCCATCATTAATTAGCACCAAGCGCAAGCCTGTCTCATAATAAAAAAGTAGGTACCTACCTACCATAAAAATATACATTCAGATTTTAAGTAACATAATATTTGATGCGATCTATAGATCACCGATCCGGAACGATGGTTCTACTAAAAAGAAGCAGCCTAATCTGTAAGAATATTAAGAATAATCTGTAAGAATATTAAGAATAATCTGTAAGAATATTAAGAATAAGTACCTATCCGCCGCTCTCCAAAACACAATGACAAGGTAGCTAGGTAAATCCGTAACGCTTGTTGCTTCATCAACGGCGTAAATCCAAAACCTTTAAGCAGCTTTACTTACATCGAATTTCTCGAAAGAAAATATTAGTACATTTTCTCAACACCTAATAAGGTGCATGCAAAAAATTCAATATTATTTTTATCAATGTAATAAGAAGAATTTTATATACTTACTAGCTGTTGCCCGCGACTTCGTACGCGTCAATTTTTGTTATTATGATCGCGATTAAGAAGTTTTTTCCCCGTTTTTGCAACATTTTTCACTGATGCTTCGCTCCTATTGGTCGCAGCGTGATGTTATATAGCCTAAAGCCTTCCTCAATAATTGGACTATCCAACACAAAAAGAATTTTTCAATTCGAACTAGTAGTTCTTGAGATTAGCGCGTTCAAACAAACAAACTTTTCAGCTTTATAATATTACTAGCGGCCCGCTCCGGCTTCGCACGGGTATAAAATATATAGCCTATGTCATTCACTGTTAATGGATGTTATTATACATATAAACCTTCCTCTTCAATCACTCTATCTATTAAAAAAAAACCGCATCAAAATCCGTTGCGTAGTTTTAAAGATTTAAGCATACATAGGGACAGAGAAAGCGACTTTGTTTTATACTATGTAGTGAAGTATAGATTCCCAGTATCTTCTTTTTCTGGATGGCGTAGTTTCTTATCTTTCCCCCTAAGGAATATACTATTCTCTACCGATAGCTTCCGCCTTATTCTTAGGCCATAGGTATCTACGCTGTTAAAACTAGGTCACCCTCGATATATTGACGGAAACAAATTGGTATTTGTCTGGAAAAAATCCCGCGGGTTCCTAACTTCCTACCCTCGACGTCGATCAATTTAAGCAACGCAAGCGACGGACGTGAGCCGTATGATCATTTGTCTTTCTTTCAATAACGCTTACAACGTCAGCTATACATTAATTTTCCACTCTGTAGTCTTTCACTTTGAACAAATTAACAAGGCTTCGAAAATAAATGCGTGTGGCTAGATGCGAAAAAAATCAGAATTTCTAAATATATGCATTTTCATTTATAAATTCAGGTATATTTATAATTGATATATATGCGCATATCATTTTTTTTTTTGTATAGAACCGCGCGCTACTTGTGCATGAACAGTGGACACTAGCAGAGTCTGTTCAAAAAGAGAAACGTGTCGTAGGATTGGAAGGCGCAACTGTGCCTACTTACCTTTTATATTCAGCAGGCAATACAATAGCTAATAAATAGCGTTAGTTCACTGTTTGGCCACGGCGTTTCTTTTTGAAAAAACTTTAAGTACAACTTCATACGTTTGATATTTCACGCCCGCCACCGCACCATGAACGTGAACAAGGCCCCAGAGTCGAGACGGTGTCGGGTACTTACATTTTCAAGGTTGTTCTCAAGTTATAAGTGTGAGCGGCACTACCCCATTGCCCTCCCTGTTTCCCATAGAGGAGGTGGGGACCTCTAGAGGAAGCAGGGGTAATGGCTTGATAACCGTCGAAATGAAAAAAGTGTTTTTTTTATCATATATATTTTTATAATCACTTAAAGAATTTTAGATTCAATTCAGGTAAACATTCTGTTTATTACTAGAAAGATCCCCCTATTCCACAAAAGTTCGTAAATACAACTCCACCTTTGTCAACTCCTCATAGAAATTCCCATCTATTGTACTCTAAACCGAGGTACTATGTTGAAAGCAATCCATTTCACTCTTTGTTGAGCTATTGAACAATAGATTATACATACGTGAGCAGTGATAACCTAGTGGATGGGGCAGCAGTCTCCAATTCAGAGAGTCTGAGGGTTGCGGTCCAGAAGGAGCCTCTGAACCTCTGATTTTATTATAAAATAAAAATTAAAAAACAGACCAAATACGAATTACTGTTACCAACTGCGATGTATCGCAGTGAGGTATCCTTCGATATGTTCCCGCTTATCTGTTTGTATACATTTGTTTTACATGGAGGTGACATCGAGGTAGCGAGCTAAGCCGCGACCGCGAGGTATCGCAGTGAGGCATCTTTGGCATATTTTTACCCTTAGATGATAATGATGATGTATTCTCCCATTGTTCAGGGTCAAAGTTTTCTCGTCTGGACGACGGGTCCCTGTACATAAGTGCCGTGCGACCGGGCGACCGGCACACGGCGTTCCGGTGCCGGGTCCGGGACCGAATCACCGGATCCTTGTATTCTAGTAAATATTTTGGTAAGTTGTGCAATGTATTTCATTAAAAAATGTAGTATACGTATGTAGTATAGCCTTTTTTTTAATCTTTTTTTTTGGGTTTTTACCAGCTGGCACGCCAGCCCCATCGAAACGTATAGAAGATACTTAACCTAAATAACAATAAACTTATCCTACTTAATACTAACTTAACTACGAAAACATCCGACAGTCACTGACGGCAAGTGACTGTCGGATGTCTTATTTGTCAATATTGTATGTACGGTCGCGGTCTGAAAATGTTTACCACCTTAAGATTCATAATTACATGCACACGTCTATGCCTGACAGTCGATATGCTTTCGATATTCTATGGCGATATAGACCTTACTGCACGCAATGTGATATAGAATCTACTTTGAAAACTGATAAACACTTTTAGACCGCGACCATACAGTGTACTACACAAATGTACGAAATTAAGGAGGAATTTTATCCTCTATAAAGCAAAAAAAAAATTATTACACTAAGACGGGGCCTATCAGTATAAGTTTGTCTAGATATCATAGAGAAGACACTGTCTTCTGTAACACTGTTTTACTTCCACAGGCGGCAAGGCTACGTTTGAAAAGTAAATAAAGACACATAATTATTATAATGTACCTACTATCAGCTATCTACACAATGTTTGATAGACTTTAATTATGTTTTACGCTGAAATGGATCTATTGAAATGTGGGCTGGTTTCACGCTTATATTGTTGCATGGTGTTTGTTTACCCACATTAATAATATGAGCTGTAAAACACTTAACGTTGCGTCTATTATTAATAGAACATTGTTGTTTCCACAATAATTCAGCGCGATATATAAATAAAATTCTTCATGCTGGTGATCGTTCCGATACTTAAGAGGTTTTGTTCCAGCCCCCCGATTCAGACCCTTCCGATAACTTATTTATCGAACGATTCGGTTTGTTACCGTACGATAACATATATTTTCAATGCGTAAATGGTCTTGTAATCGAATGTATCTTGTCGATGTCGATAACGTAGTCGATATCGAATCGTATCCTCAAACCAAACGCTCTGAATCACACGACAAAAAATTTTTATACGAGATCGATATCTAACCGTATCGACACGGTATGTTATCGAACAGGTCTGAATCACCCCCCTGGTCATAGGAATTTAACGCTGAACAGTTACTTTATAGTCTTTCTGCACTGGTAGCATGGGCAGGAGATAAGTATTTTATCAATACAAGAGGCTCATGATATTGTTTGTTTCAGGTCACATCATAGTGACAGAACCAAAAGGCGGGGTTCGCCCTCGCGTAGCCGTGGAGGCGCGCTCCCGCAAGGTGCAGGTTGGCCACGACGTGCGGTTGCCGTGCGCGGCCCACGCGTGGCCTGTGCCTAGCTATAGGTACGTATAGTTCTTTCATTTCACGAGGGCTCATGGCTCATGGTTGTGTGTGTGTCGCATCTGTAGAGCTTGCTCGCTTCCACCTAGGCTCCTGACAGGCACGCACACTTACGCAATGTGCATGTACACGACGTAACCACAAGTAAAGCGCCCGTAACTTCGTGAGTTTAGCCTGGAAATACACGTCAGGTTTTTTCATCCGATAGTCTGATCCGGTAGCCTGATCAGGCTACCGGAAGGCATTGAAGCCATTACTTTGTATGAACAGTCAATACACGTCCGATCCGGTGGCCGGATCGGACGTCCGAGTCGGAAACGGGCGCGAGGCGTTTCCGATTTTACTGCCGGTCCGATTGTCTGAAGGCGCGGTCTACATACTTTTAGTATGAGACAAAATAGACATCCGGTTACTCCTTCCGATTTTGCCAGTCAGGGTTCGCAACTTAGGGCTTTACCAAATTTAGGGCGGAATTTTGCTTATTGGGATTTTTTAGGGCCCAAAAAATCTAGCGCTGACACTGTGTGGACGCATCGTTGTGGTTCGAATATTGGGCGAAAATTATGAAAAAAAATAAAAATAAAATAATAAAATAAAATAATTCATAATAATAAAATTATTATTATTATGAATTATTTTGGATGTTTTAAATAGAAATGACTCTCAGTAAGTCTTGTCAAATTGATTGGATGAATCCAATAGCGACGTTTTTTAAAAACGAAAAATAAAATAATAAAATAAAATAATTCATAATAATAAAATTATTATTATTATGAATTATTTTGGATGTTTTAAATAGAAATGACTCTCAGTAAGTCTTGTCAAATTGATTGGATGAATCCAATAGCGACGTTTTTTCTTCTTTCTCTTTCCTGTCTTTAAAAGGAGGTGGGTTGATAGGGCCGAAAATCCGCCCCTCATACACTCGAAAAAAAAAAGTTCCAGATTTCGACAAATTGTAAATGTATTTATATACTTGAAGATATAAACTTTATTTTAATATAAAGTTTAGGTGATAAAAAAAATAGTAAGTTACAGAAAATATTACCCAAAAATTGGTGTCGTGTGGTGCGGGTTGTTACGTTCCCTCAAATATGGTTGAACGAAGCAATGGCTGGATCCTGCGTCATGCTCGTGAACGGGTGCCACCAACGGGAATGGGTCTGCTTTTGCCTGCCTGTCTTAACATGCATTGGATTGTTTTGCATTTTTGAAACTTTATTGTGGAAACACTGTATACATAACATAGTTTTGTTACCTATTGTAAAAAAAATTTTTTTTGAAAAGAGCGACCGCCGAGTTTATTGCTGGCTCTTCTCGGCAGGAACGGCATTCCGAACCAGTGGTAGATTCATTGACGATTCAAAAGTACTTGTAAAAGTTTATTTGAATAAAAAATATTTCTATTTCTATTAACTCGTCATCCATCTTCTTTTCTTCTGCTTTGCTCCAAACGCAAGCACTCGGGATGATAGCTCGGGAACGACTGAGTTCAGAAAAAGCCTGACGGAAAAATCGGATGTGTATCGAGTAAATACGATCCGGTTGCCTGATCAGACAATCGGAAACAAAATCGGACGTCTATTGCCAGGCTATGAGGTATCGAATGTTACTTGCTTATCCGAAAAATTGACCATCAATTCGATCTCCCAGATCGAGAATAAAATATGAATTTCTGTTACCACATTATTCAAATGCTATAGCCGGTTCGCGCCTCATACTTCACTCACATAATATAATATTTTTCGAACGAATGTTGCTTGCTTGTTCGTTACTGGGTCTACGTATGTAGGTATATTATCTATTTTTTAACCGACTTCAAAAAAAAGAGGAGGTTCTCAATTCGACGCGTATGTTTTTTTTTTTTTTTTTTTTTTTTTTTATTTTTTTGGCGATGTTACTCCATAACTTCGTCAAATCTGAACCGATTTTAATAATTTTTTTTTTTTTGAAAGGGCATATTGCCAGGTTGGTCCCATTTAAGTTTGGTGAAGATTTGATGAATATCTTCGGAGATGGAGGACGGAACTCCTCAATGAATAAGAGCAAATCGTTCGTGATCAGAGTATGTGTAGGATTTTAACCATGCATTCTTCACAGCATACATACATAATGCTTTTCTATTCGGCATTTCAATATAATTTTTTTTAACCGAATTTTTGACGATGTTACTCTATAACTCTGTCTAATCTGAACCGATTTCAATAATTTTTTTTAATAAAAAGGGCATATCGTCAGGTTGGTCCCATTTAAGTTTGGTGAAGATCTCATGAATATCTTCGGAGATATAGGATGGAACTCCTCATTGAATAAGAGCAAATCGCTCGTGATCAGAGTGTGTGTAGGATTTTTACCATGCAAACTTTATAGCATACATACATATGCTAAATTTCTATTTGGAATAATATATTTCAATACTTTTTTTAAGGAGCAAAACAAATGGTCTAGTGAATTGGTCCCATGAAGCTACACTAAAAAGCTTAAAATAATAATATAAAAAAATATTTTAAAAAAACCGACTTCAAACGCCACTTAAAAGTATAAAATAATTTTACTTTGTACACGTATGTTGAAGTCGGGCCAGCGTTGCGCAATGGTATCGTTTCTATATTTTAAGCCCGCCCGACTTCAAAATACGTGTACAAACTAAAATTATTAAAATTATTAAATTATAAATACTATTAGGCCGGTATACTTGTTGAATTAGCCCGTGAGACGGACGGGCTTAAATAGAAACGATGAAACCGATGCGCGACGCTAGCCCGACTTCAACATACGTGTACAAAGTAAAATTATTTTATACTTTTAAGTGGCGTTTGAAGTCGGTTTTTTTTAAATATTTTTTTATATTATTATTATGATGTCTAAAACTCGCGATGATACCTTCGCGGTTAAGGCTTTTGCCTCCTTTCGGATTCGTGATCAAGGATTCGAATCTTAGGCACGTAGGTGCCTCTAACTTTTCAGAGTCATGTGCGTTTTAAGTAAATATATAACATTCTTAAACGGGGAATAAAAACATTGTGAAGAAACTTGCAATGTTTTTATGCACAGACTTTTATAATTTATTTTTTGATAGACTTTTTAGGAAGCATTTTTAATTAACATAACATATTTTAATATTCCACCTACTTATCTGAACTGGAACATTCGTGGAGTTTATTAAAGCACAGAATTCAGTTACAAAGACGGTGTATTATGGAATATTATTCCCGGAAATAGAAGAAGCAATTTACCGAGATGCATTTACTGTTGAGAATTCGTATGTATTTCCACAGAAGTTCTAGGAATTTAAAACAATTATTTTTGGTGTAGGTAAAGACCGAGAATCACAGCTACCTTACTTATTCGCGATGCTTTTGAGCAAGTGATATTTATATGCTTAAAACACAGATAACTTTGCAAAGTCAGAGATGTTTGCCTCAGAGTGGGATCAAAGTCAAACAAGTAGTCTATCATCGGTTTAACTTCAGGGAAACTTCTAAAATTACTTTTCAACCACTTCACTTTGAAAACTTATGAAAATGCATATCACAATAATTTTAAGCTATTGCATAGCTTCTATCGCGGGCCAGCGTGGAAACCGAATCCAGAAATTCCGTAACGAATACAACCTGACACGGGACTCCTCTACGGTGAGCCGCTAGATGGCGTTGATAAAAAATGCTATGCAATAGCTTTACCGCGGCAGTCCCCGAGTGCCACACGTCTTTTTTTTTGTAACACCTGGGTGTATTTTTTAAAGTGCTTTTTTTTAACTTCAATACTTTTTGAATAAGTAAACTAACCTATCTCGCACGCCAGATGCATGCACGGCACTGTTAGGTATGTTTCCAAGAATATTACGTTTATTAAAACTTGAATTTCCTTATAGCTTATACGACCAGCTGAAACTTGAAAGCGTACCTACCTTATTCCGCGAATCACGTATTTGTTCAAAAGTAGGTGCAAGTTGAACGATCAAAGTTGGTAGAGTAGCAAATACAGAACTCATAAGTGCAGACATGTAAAGCCATACCTTCCTCAATGTATAAAGTTAAAGACTGTTACATAAATACCTTTCAAAGCTGCAAAATAAACTGTCTATTAATTAGTATACCTAAATAAAACTTTGTTGTATTATGTAGTCTCAATCAACTTTAGTAGATAAAAAATTCAAAAAAAATTCAAAATTCAAAATTTATTTATTTCATGTAGGCTACCCTGCAGCACTTATGATACGTCACAAATCTACCACCGGTTCGGAATGCAGATTCTGCTGAGAAGAACCGGCAAGAAACTCAGCAGTTGCTCTTTTCAAAAAATAATAAAATCTGATTTTCTAATTTTCATCTGATCTGATCATTTTCATGCAACTTTTAGGGAAATTTCATGCAATAATAGTACATTATGGTACAAGTGTAAAAGTTGGTGATTACCGCTGAGGCGCTATTGAGACCCGAGCCGTCAGGTGAGGGTCTTAAGGTAGCCGAGGACGGTAATCATCAGTATACACGTGTATCATACGACGTTTTTCAACACACTTGTGAAGAAAATAACACTAAAATAGTACATTATGGTACAAAACAGTGAAAACGAGTTGTGAAAATTTTTTCGCAATGGCGGGAAAAATTAATGTTGTTCTTTTGTTCGCCCTCTTGAGTTGCTCTTGAGGGCAGGCAAAGATCGACGACCATACAGCCTATTCAGGTGTTTATTTGATTTAATCAGTTTCCTGGATGCGCGCGCACCTTTAATGGCCATAGACTAAAAGAATGAGGTTTCATTTTTTGGCTTTTCTCTTATAGCCACGTACAAAATGGGGAATTTCGAGTTTTCTTTATTACAAAAAAAAAAAACAAAAGTTACTGACAGTTTTATTTATTAAACACGTACATGTTGAAATTATCTATTTAAATACGGAGTTGTATGAAATGAGCAAGCAATACTGCAATAGGTACATTAATTTAACACGATATTTTTATAAATTATTGAACAAGATCTTTTTGTAATGGAAACTTTTTTAAGAACACAGCAACTCACCCAATAAAATTAAAAAAAAATTCTATAACTCACATTGTGAATAATAGTAATCAAAAGTCACAGTTTGAGTTAGAGGTGTCATTGTGTGCCTAGTTGCGGTGAACCGGGAGCCCCTTTATGAGCAAGTGTGTTGAAAAAGATTTTTCTACGCCACTACTTCGAGAGGAACAGTACTCACAGTAAAGTAATTTTTCAATAAACTAAACACTGAGTAATTCATCACAGAATTTCATTCATTCATCTCGACTCATTGCCGGCCACCTACTCTGGAGATCAGGTATCCTCTTGAATGATAAGGTTTTAGGTCATAGTCCACCGCTCTGGCCAAATTCGGATTGACGGACTTCACACGGAACAGCAGCTGATCTATACTGTAGAAACCTATGCTATACGTTTATATTCTAGTACTTTTTTTAAAGAATTCTAGACCATAGAGGTACTTGGATGGATTTAAAAAGTTGTGTTATTTCATCTCACAGCTGTGTGATTCTTAGAGCACACAAGATACTCATACTGCTGATACTGAAGTAGACAAACATTAAACTCATCTATCAGTTCACAAGAAAACTATCAAAGTGTAAAGTTCACGAGTGCCGTGCGGGTTATGAATTGAAAAACTTTTATGAGAGAGGTTTCCAATATGTTAGAACTTAATTATGAAATGTTATACTAAATAAATAAGTAAACATCACGTGGTTTTAATTAAATACTACATTTATCTGTAATCAGTGATAGCCTAGTGCCTAATGCACCTCTAACTTTTCGGAGTTATGTATGTACGTTTAAGCAATTAAATATCACCTGTCTTATCGGTGAAGGAAATCATTGCGCCTAAGAGATTACCATAATGTTCTCAAATGTATTAAGTCTGCCAATTTTTAATGGGCCAGAATGGTGGTTTTTTTTTTTTGAGAGACCTGCGTTCAGATGTGAACCGGTATGGGCTAGGTATAGGTTGCCAATGATGATATCTATAGTCAATTTGTAGGTTAAAAGATCTATACTAGGCCATGTAGATACTGGATACCTACCTTCTTCCTTGGCAATTGATGGAAGTTCACATTTATTATATTTTTTCAATAATATCCTATCCTCTACACCATAAGTCCTGATGTAACGTTGAAGAAAATGTTACTTTTAAAGCGTTCACCAAAATGAACATTTGTGCGCTTCAAACTCAAATCTCTATAATGCACCAAAAGCAATTCTATGTGAAAAATATTTTAGTTTATTTTAGCGTCAAACGACAAATTGCACGTCGGAAATGAGCACGAACTTTATGTATAAAATCTCTGCATGAAGTGTCACTAGCAGGGTTTAGAATTTGTCAGTAAACTTCATGAGTATTTCTGAGCAAAGTATGGGTAAAATCTTGAAGATCTTGTGGCAATATTTTTATACCAATAAGAAACCAATTTAGTAGTGTGGTGGGTAAATGTTGTACCCTAATACCGTAAACAACAAACGCAAACCGTGTTTGCAAGGTTCACTGAGTTCTGTTTACGGCTACCCACAACTTGTACAGAGAATTGCATGTTACTTGAACTGTGAAAATTGTTCCTCTTTGTATCAGATTTTTATCTAAATAACAAAAGCTAAAATACAAATAATTTTGCACCATAAATACAAGATGTTTTGTACCTAGGTACTGAGATTCTAGTCGCTTCTCCTAAACCTCTCAAATGTACGGTAGGTAAGATATGAGTTGCCTAAGTGATTGTATATGATTTTTGAATTGAGAAGACTTCTAGGTACAGAAAAAGAGTTTACTGATTCATTTACATAGTAAAAAATGGTCGTTCCATTCTGTATTTTGAAATCTCACTCTAAAGCGTACTAAAATTACCTACTTTTTGCCTGAAATAAGCATAGTAGCCGAGTTTAAAACCGCTACTGAAAGCTGGTATTACATAGGGTATTAAGGTAGCTATTAAATCGCGTGTTCTATTTGTTGTGCAAACGACGGAACTAAAGTTACCTTTGTTCAAGCATTTTTTGGACGAGCACACTGCACAATCCTGCTGACGAAATCTCATAATTTGCATCAATAAAAAAGCTATTGCAAATCTTGCAACCGTATGCGATCATTCTTAACCTTTCATAATTATCCCTGTATAATAATATTATCTGAATTTACGTTTCTTTCCTGATCTATAATTTGATTTTAAGATAAAACGAATTCAAAAGAACACTGCTTAAACTCTGTAGGTATATTTTTATTCTCGCCTTTTCAGAGGTATTTTAGAAGACACTGTGATTATTTGGTGTTTACGGCCTAAAAGTCCCTCCATATATTAAGAAGCGGCTAACCCTTGCCTTTTGTAAAGGGGATAATACCATTAGGAGAATACGAATTGCTTATCAGGGGACCGCAGCGATTTTCCATATTTATACTACGTAGTACGGACTTAATTTTCTTTTTGTATTATTTTCATATCAGCTAATATTATATTGTATATATAACCTATAATAAAGGTATTCCCTTGTCTGTGGTACATAAATATTCCTCAAAGACTTACCAACTCCGAAGTAAAGCAAGAGCAAAGCAACTATTCAAACGATCAAAGTAATCAAATACCACAGATATGAACGTTATGTATACCGAAGAGCTCTGTATATATGCTCTGCTTCTATTTGTATGTCGACTGTGGTGTAGCAAAGCTTGCAAACTTAGCTCAATCAATGATGACAAATATAATAATATAGTACGTGATTTTGTATTAAAGGAGTGGAAGTGTTGCGAAGCTGAACAGGCATAGTTCGAAGGACCGTTAGATCCTCAAGGTGCTGGATTGGCAACCCGTACCAAAAAGCGCAGTATTGGACCTTATACTCCTATAATACTATTGGTCGCTCATCATCACACTAGCATGGAGCCGCAAGCGGCTCAAAAAATCGCTGCAAGAAAACTGTTTCAAGCAGTGAAATACAGTTAACATGTACCCAGTACATTAAACTTCTAATCCAAGTCATCAACATTTTTAACATAGAATGATTCAGCTTCTTGCAAGACGCTTACTGACATCTTCACTTTTGCATATCTACGAGTAGATATCACTTTATATGTAACTTATTTTCGTTGTTCTACGTAGGAATCAGGTATATAAATGAGAAAGAACTAAAGAAATACTTATGCTCCACCAACCTCACAATCGATTAATATTCTCATAACGTTCAAAGAATAGGTAATCCAATCATTTTCAACCTCTCTTATGTCAGCGGCAGAAGCACTCGATAACTTTACCCCTTTCCTTCTTGTAAGCCGATAGATGAGCTTAACAACTTCCTTGAATTCAAAAATTACATCGAGATTCAAGCTTGTGCTATAACATTTCTTTTGGACTATACTCGGAAGCTTTTAGAATGCAAATGGCTGCATTTCAACTCTTTTGAAACTATTTCTACAAGGAAACTCTGAGAATATTGTAGAAGTCGACCGACCCGTACTCCCCAGGAAAATTCCATAAAGAGAATTTTATTATAAACTAAATTCTTCTAATTCCTGATAGCCTGTTGGAAATTTTTAGATGCGAGAACTGTCAAATTACTCATCATAATCCAGTGCACTGGTAGCATGGGCGGGAGAAATTTTATCCCCGGGAAAAGGATAAAACGTTTATCCCCTCGCTTAGCTTTATCCACCCGTCGAGCATGGGCACAGCGGTGGAAATAACACTCAGTGGATATACTTATAGAACTATACATCGCCTTCTCCTCTGTCGCCATGCTTTAGCATAGGGAAAAGATAATTTTAAGAAAACTTTTTTTTAAAAAAGGGTACTTAAATTAATTGTTCTGTGTACTAACCCTTTAAGTATTAAACGAACTACTAACCGGCTTCATCCAAATATGCTTACTTATTAACCTGAATAAGTGAATGCCATAAATAAAAATATGAACTAAAAAAACTTATCTTACAAAAATGTTCTAATACAGAATATTTTACAAAGTGCCTTTGACTATAAGTGCGATATTCTGTCCAGAACACTTCATTATAACTTCAGAATTAAATTATAAATAAGAGATATAAATTGAGAGAGATTCTCTTTATATTATTTCAAACCTCTTTGCAATGAGGAGAGCGGATTATTTATGTTTCATTCATTGGTTTTCAGAATTTAATTTGAAATAATTTCCTTGCTTAGTTTTTATTTTGTTATTTTCGTTATTATGATTGTATTTTACTCAAATATAAAATATTGCATTATTGTGAAAAAGAATTATTTTTAAAAGATTGAATATATTTCGGGGCAAGTTAATATAAAAAATATTTAATTCACTGAGGATTTTTCGTAATACCCGATTAGCGGAGGGTGACTTCATAAATGAATTATACCACTTGGGGTTAGCAAAATTGCATTAAAACCCTCTAGTAAATCGAATCAACGGGCGACGCAATAAAACGCTGGTTAGCATATAACTTTTACTCGTCTGGTCTTGAAACTTATAATATATTTACCATTCCAGAATTTCCACTGCAAACCCATTCGCATAATAAATTACTGTTAGTAGAGTGGTCATTTTCACATGAAATAATAATTATTTCTTTTTAAATGTGATAGGTGCTAGCCTAGAAAAGGTATGGTCAATGTTTATACAAAGTTAGATAAACCATAAATCATTGGTACTAGGTACTTCTTAATAGTGCGATTGTGCCATTGTTGTGCTTTAGTCCGATCCGAACACAAGAAAAACTGATCAAAAAATTAGGAACCATTTGGATTGCAATGTCTTTATGGAAAGCAATTGATTTTATTCCGAATAAATCAAGGTCACCAGATTTAGGATGTGGTAGGTCAATCCTAAAATACGTTTTATGCACGACAACTATGTATTAATTGAAAAAGATAGAGTTGCTTATAAGGTCGTGAAGTCAGGTGCGTACGAAGTACTTTGTATTTTTCCTTATATTTTTTTAAGCTTACAGTTACGTTGGGCTCAGAATAAGCTACGGCTAAGGCCGTTAATAAACCGATCGTGTTGCCAAGATACACTCAGAAATCTCTACAAGTCCATTCAGTTTGTATTTTCTCTGATTTAGATCAGTGAATAGCACTTTCCATGGGAATTATTTTATTTATGAGCCAAATCTCATTTATAAAAAAATTCCTTGTTTACAGGTGGTTTCGTGAACATCACGAGTTGTTAATACCGATAGAGAAGACTTCGCTCTGGCCGCGAACAACAATACTTGGCGGCCTTCTCAGCATACAGAAACTGCAGCGGGAGGACGCTGGCAGGTTTATATGCTGGCTGAACAACACTGCGGGGGGAGAGTCAGCACATTTCACTATAATAGTTACAGGTATGATACAATAAGCCACACAAAATGTGGTGGTATGGCCACATAAATTGCTATGAGTAGGTAGAATATGCGTAGTCCATAAGAATTTAATAATTTATACCTACTACCACTCAAACAACTAAACTGGACAGAACAAATAATAAAATTAATAAAATATTAATAGATTTTTTAATTAATAAAAGATGATTACAATAGTGGTGATCGATCAAAATTTTTTTTTAATGTAAGCATTTGTCGACAACTTTGGTCGCGAAAAAGAATTGTGTTCCAGGAACAAAAGTATACTATTAGTTAATCAGGACTTGACCTATCTAAATGCTTAAGTAATTCCATTTAAATTACAATTTCAAAATTTTATATTAAATATCACGGGTAAGGAAGAATGACCACTCATTTAAGGAACGTCTACTTCATGGGAAAAACTTATAAATACTTTATTTCCAGAACGAATATCCGTCCGTATCAAACCGGAAATACTTAAGACTAAATTCAACGTAGATGTCAATTTTGATTGCAAAGTATCGGGACATCCCATCGAGGTGGTTTATTGGATACACGATGGAAAAGTAATGAAAAACTCAGACAGAGTCCGGATGTCGGAAGACGGATTAAGGTTACATATCAAAAACTCACAGCAAAACGACCAGGGGATTTATCAATGCTTCGCTAGTAATACAAGAGACCAGGCCTACGGTACTGCGGAATATGTCATTACTGGTAAAATTCCTTGTATGAAAATTAAAATACGAAATGGTAAAAACGATAAACAATATTCACCGGAATAGGTAAATTAAATATTTAGAGACGTCTTTAAGTTCATGCTCTTGAATAAGATCATGATAAAATAGGAACATATTATTTCGATAAGGAGAATCCACTTATGCACCTATGCCCCAAGCAAGTTCTGAGGAATATGAAATAGAAAATAGCGGTTCAAGTTTCCGGTTATTTGGTCGCTTTAAATGTAAATATTAGAAATAGTTAATTAAGTATATTTTAATATCATTGAAAAGTAATTGTGATATACTTACTTATTTTATCTTTCACCGTATGGAATATGAATTTTGATACTCCAATATTGGTAGGCTCTTGATACTCCAACTCCAATAATTGTACCTGAATTAAGGTGCTAATATACAGCGATACAAAGGACGTTTGTAGTTTGTTAATTCGAATTTAAGTTACATCGTTAATTTCAAATTTTGAACTTACGAGTCTCTGTATTATGCCGGGCATTGATGATCAGTTTTTCGCATCAGTTGAACTGACTTCCATCCAAAATTTGATCGTGAGTGTCGAATCATCACTCCAGAGTTTTAACTGACGACGCGCCCGGAAATTTTCCGTGACTACCATAAATCCACGGCGTGTCGCGCCAAACTGCCCGTGAGTGTGCGATCGTCATTCCAATGGCGCAGGGTTCCCAACTTAGGGCTTTTAGCCCCAAATTTAGGGCGGAATTTTCCTTATTGGGATTTTTTTAGGGCCCAAAAAAAATTAGGGCTATTTTTAGGGGCATAAATAAATTTTCAAGCGTAACATAATTGATTGACCAAAACGAGTAAATAAAGCAAAACGTCTATGATATTCCGGAATAATATGCTTAAAATCGTTTTAGCTAAAGCGTTTTGAAAATATTTCAATACATTAGCGTTGAACATGCTTTTTCGATATATAATTTCCATCCATATAGTGAATATAGTGAAAAACAAATTACGAAACCGATTTCTCTTTTCATTTTAAATTGCTTTCTTTCTTGTTTTTTGGAGAGTATATGGCAACAAACAGTAGCTGCAGCAAGAATTAATGTTTCTTCTTCGGAATCCGAATTCATTTTTTTTCCTATTTGATGCAAATAAACCTATTTGTACAACCCTACTCAGCCCGACCGATCGAAAACTGAAGAGCCGGAGTGACGCCAGTGAGTGGGGACATTTAGTTGGCCTAAACCATTTGGAGTGACGCCACAGTTTTACGTCTGGACTGACGCGAAAAACTGACCGTCAATGCCCAGCATTATAAATTACGATCATTCTAGAGTGAATCTCTAAATAAAGACGCTACTTTTAGATAAGTTTTATAAGTCAATGTAAATATTGCAGTATCAGAGAGCCGGGCGCGCAGTGTAGGGAATAGGTCTCGGCGGACACCTTACGCGCGCAGTACTCACACGCATGACGCTGACTGGAACTTTACTGGCACGAGAGGTATGTTACTAGATTACTATAAAACAAATATTCAAATTTTAATTAATGTAAGCAATGTTTAATCTTCTTCGACTGAGCGTTATCTCAGCAGGTAAGGTACACTTTCCAGCAGTCTTGCCCATTTTGCCCGATCTTGTGTATCCAATATTTTGTGTTTATTGTTTTCCATATCCGCGCTTATGAGGTTTACCCAACGCATTCTTGAACGGCAATGCTACCAACATAACTTTGTGGTTTCTGACCATCTTAGCCAGGCTTCTTACAATTTATCTCTGATGTCACGAACGCTGAACCTAGCCTAGGATCTAGTAAGCAATACATGATTAGAATTTTCCGAAAATTATCTTTCCTCTAGATAGAGATACCTAGTCGCTTAGCTTGTTGAACCCTTTACTTTCTGAGTGCTATGCAAATGATGAGTAGAGCAAACTTCTAGTAGGTATTCGAAGCACTGTCTAAGTCACTTAAAAAACCAGGGGTGTTAGCAACGTCAGTGGCTTCGCAATGGACACATAAAAGATTATAAAGAAAAATTCTATAGAAAAGCAAAAATAAAAATAAAAGCTCAATGCTTTTAAGGTTTACGATAAAAATCTCAATGCTCAATGCTTTTAAGGTTTACAAAGTTTGACAGCCAGCCGCTACGCAAAACACATACATCCCTAACCCCCCAGGGTCTGTCAAGTATAATTTTATCTGTACAAAGTTACTTACGAATTAGATACTAATATAAGCACGAAACTTCGTAACTCGGAGTAACTTTATGATTGTGTAGGCCTGAATACTGATATGAAAACAATTTAATGTATAAAGTTCCCAAAATGTGGCTTCCAAAGACTGTTATTTAACATTCTTTACACTGAATTATTTTTGGTATTTTGTGCACTGTATAAAATAGCATCTACGATTCAGCTCTTACTAATTAAATACCACAGTTTTGTAGGCAAATCAGACTGGAAGATGCAAAACTTTAGACACTGCTCTTATGGAGTCTTTTATGATTAGTCAAAACATTTTGGACAGGCTTGAATCCTTAGTAAAACGGTGATGATAACCATTACGATATATTTTTGAACTAATAGCGTTAATGTCATATGACATTGAAGAAAGGAAAATATGAAAAGTTGTACCGACAGTGTGTACCTACTTATGTCTGACGCAACGCGCCCGGCCACAAATGAAGCGTGTTCAACGAAGGTTTACCAACGTGTATAATTTATACACTGAACCCGTCTCGCACACGCTCGGCGTCCGGACAGTAATATTGCCCAAGTCTCATTACGAGTTCTACCACAACTTATGCTACCCACACCACTTTAACGGACTAGACTACGGCCGGATTATGCATCTTTAGTTTAGCAGTCATTGGTAGACAACGATTGACCATACGGCTTACAAAATTATTATGACGACTCGTTTTTGACGAGTACCTAATACCTACTACCTACTTGTAAATCTATATCAAGGAAAAACAAGCTTGTATTGCTGTACCTAATCCACTAAACCAGATAAATATTTACCTACTCTCGCTCGCGCTCCCACTGCTATATTCTTCATTGTGTATTAGGTTCCTAACGCCTGTTTCCATTCGATAATAAATAATAATCAATCAGATTAACAGCAGTAAATAAAGATACTCGAACCTATCGTATGCATGTAGATAATAAATATCGCTTTCCTATAATAATGAAATCTACAGTTACTCTATCAACGTGTGCTGCGACGGTCCTCGAGCTCTCAAGAGCAGCGACACCAAATGACGGGGGAGCAAATCAAACAGACACAAAGCGTCGTATCACAAAACAAGCAACGTAGCAAAATATACCTTACAGTTACACGATAAAATCTTAATAGGAAAATTCATGGCTTAGTACTTAGTTAGTCGGGACAATGTGTCGTATATTTTGGTGAGTGTCAGGCTAAACTCTACCTAAATGTTACGTATCTTGATTTAAAATTGTATTCTCAGTATAGTAAGTAAAGTTACGATGGATGCGCCCGCGGCAGCGTGCCGCAACACTAAAGCTCTTTGTTTGCGCTGAAGAGCTGACTGTAATAGCTTGCAACGGATCCACGGACTCTTAATATTGTATGACGCAACGTGAACTGATAAAGATAATGCCTCTACTTCTGTTTCGGCATATCGCTGACTGCAAAGTTGAGGTGGTGTTGATGCGTGGCCTACCTCTTACCTATGACGATACGCACTTTTGATACAGCCTCGATTATCAACCGCCTCTACATCGCTTCCACTCCCCGCTAATACTCAGGTGTAAGACCTACTGATGGTTCTATTACATACAATCTCTGAAATTGTAACTTATTTAAGTTACAAATGAATTCAAAACAATATCTTCTAAATAAACAACTGAAACGCTTTAATCTTAACAAATCCCGCAAATAAGATAAAAGGGATGGCGTTAATTTATCAAAGGGATTACAAGGAAAAACATAATCAGAAACAGAAACGGCTGACAGTGGTATTGAGAAAGCCTCTTAAGAATGTCAAATCTTTGTCTAGTCATTTACAAATATAACCCATTTTAGGTACCTAATCTACAAAATTTGTTTAAAGCTTGTCTGTAAACATATGTAGGCATATAAATATCTATAAATTAACATTTTTACTTGTAATAATTTGTAAAATTAACGTAGGTAGAAGCATAAAAATAAGTTTCTAATCACATTAACATTGCGAATTTATGAATTTTTCCGTCAAGAGTTTTTCATACTGAGCGTGCCAGAGGACAACTTTTGAGGATTTACCATAACTCACTCATTCTCGAGTCTTCACAATAAAAATGCTGCTACAAAAGTAGGTACTTTGCATTTTCATAAACGTAATGTTATCGAAAAAAAAGATAATAACGTAGGTATATTAGACTGTTTATGACTATAACCTATTGGTTATAGTCATAAACATCCAATAGGGTATAGTCATAAACATAAAGCATAATCGAAAAATGACTGTTATTTGTTTACTAGTTGCCGATCAACAGCTACGGCATTTAATTGATATTCCACAATCGCGGGAAAATAAAGGATTTCAAACAGCTTTTTTCTTAAACTTAAAAAGTTAATCGTTGACACTTAATATTTATTTCGTAACAAATGTGTTGGTATAAAATGTTCATTAGCTGGGTCCCCACCAGACGATCCATCGCGCTCCGATCGCACGCGGCAGGAGCGCGATCCAAATGTGCAGGCGGTGTGGACGTGCCGCGCGCG
The DNA here is from genome assembly GCA_038048805.1 of Hipparchia sbordonii. Lineage (NCBI taxonomy): Eukaryota > Metazoa > Arthropoda > Insecta > Lepidoptera > Nymphalidae > Hipparchia > Hipparchia sbordonii. Next base: position 7,480,569 of record CM076113.1, read on the forward strand.
ATCCATGCGCTCGTATTGGAGCGCGCGCTCCCTGATGCGCCCGATCCGTTCGTTTAGGATCGCAGTTTAAATAAACTGGATCGGCCTAGTACGATCCACGCTCCACGTTCACGATTTTGGATCGCGGATCGCGGGATCGCCGATCCATTTTGGATCGTCTGGTGGGGACCCAGCTAATGATACCTAAAAGACCCGTGCCAAAACAACGAAATGTCGGATTTACAACCACTCATTTTTAAGATATCCACTACTAACCCCGATTGTCCTTAACACAGAGCTGATTACATTATTATCGATCATAGTTTTGGATAAAATCTAATAATGAATTTTTTTCAAGTGATTTTTTTTTTTCAGGCATATATAGTTAAGTTTGTTTAGTTATTTAATCATTTCACGCATAGTAAAGGTGAAAGGTAACCATCTAATAGTAACGATCGGTTCTGTAGGTTCCATTAATTATTCCACACTCGCTATGTGAGTATATAATTACGGGGTCATTAAAACAACGTAACGATAAATTTTTACTAAATACGTTAGATATAACATCATTCTGATAGGTACTTTAGAGAATGTGCAAATTTAACTTTATTTCATGCTACGAGCGTGCTCCACAAATTAAAGACTATTATCACACAAGATATTTTTCCAGTGCAAAACAATAAAACTCAAAGCTATTGTGTTGGCCGTAGGGTATGCAATTAGTATGAATAAAGAGAAGATTTAATATAGTAGATATAAATACAGATTTACAATTTGCGTAGACATCTACAATACGACTTGTAGATCGCCGTGACCGTGCTAAATGTGTTAAGTAAGTATTTTCTTCTCAGAGTCAAAACCGGAGTTGGTATACTGGTTCTCAGAGCAGACCCTACAACCAGGACCAAGCGTTTCACTAAAATGCGTCGCCATGGGTCACCCACCTCCACAATTCACATGGCTATTGGATGGATTTCCAATCCCCACAAATTCAAGGTATGTTAATTAAGATAGATCAAACAACGCTAAAATTTGGGCAGCCAGTAGAAAAGAACATCTACACTAATACGCTTATCAATTATTCAGATTCGTCGTGGGTCAGCACGTTACTCTTCAAGACGACGTTGTCAGCCATCTTAACATAAGCAGAGTAACAGAACAAGATGGTGGCGAATACGCATGTGTTGCTAGCAATTCGGCGGGTAAAGCACTACACGCTGCCAGAGTTAACGTATATGGACTTCCATATATTAGAGAAATGCCTAAAGTAACAGCTGTTGCAGGCAGCGATTTGAACATAAAGTGTCCTGTTGCTGGGTACCCCATTGAATCAATTACGTGGGAAAGAGGTAAGTTATGTAAATGTTACCCACGAGACTCTTTCGTTTTCATTTTGATTCGCGAAAGTGTCAGTCCAACTTTTTATAGTTAGAAGAAACGAAATGGTAACGCAGCAGACCATAAATAACTCGAAAGTGACGAGACAATTCAACAATTCTTAGAAGGAAATGGTGGAATCAAATATATCTCCGATTTAACCAAGCGTTTGAAAGGACACTTTAGTGAAAGAGTATCGAATTAAACTCGAGGGAGAGTAACTTTCTCATAGCAACAGGTCGTTAAGGAAACTGGGGCAAGTAAGCGAAGGCAAAATTACACAAAGAATGGCATGAAAGCCTCTGTGACGTCAACGTTCTGGAGTATTGTTGACACTTTCTAGAATTGCGACGGCCTTATTGTGACCTGACAGCCCAGATTAATATAATTTTTTTACGCAGTTTCAGTTTTAATAAAAATATATTCGGAAAAAATATTTTTAACTACACTGAAAAAAAAAAGTTTTTTAGAGAAGGTTAAAACATATTTAATTCAAATAAAATTTTCCACTATCCGTTGGAGTTATGAAAGTCTTGTTGAAATATGACGCGCTATCTGGCTAGCTCTTAGTTGTTTAACTTTTAATATTAAAAAATGGAGTGGTGTTGGTACGAAATTCCCAAGATATTAAATCTTAAATTTTACTTTGCTGTATCATATTTATTTAGAGCCATTCTAAATGATCTCAAGAAAGAAATTAAGGACCTACTTAAAAGTGCTGACATTAAAAGTGCCAATAATAAGGCATATGATGCTAAATTTTTATATGATATTACGCTCATAAACGTAGTAGATAATACTTATAGTTTATGCTCGTAGTCAGCACAGATTAGAGCTTGGATGAAAAATAATAAAGCTATTTAAAGACTCTGCCTTAATGAGATCTCCATGAAAACATAAGATCGTTGTTGACAAGGGTCGCAACTCGCAATGGAAACGGAAAATTACGGGGGAGTGACCGGAGAGTCTTAATTTGATCTTACCCGGTAATTCTGTTAAACTGGTTTAGGTTAGGATTTTACTCTCTGATATTTTCTCTAGATAGAGTATTGTGAAAAAGGGTAATGTTCTATTTCGGTAAAAGTGAGTTAGGTTATTGATACTGTCATATTATATACCTAGCCTTGTTATGTCCCAAGCACTTCGAAAGCACTTTGTAAAAGTTTATTTGAATAAAAAATTATTCTATTCAAGATTGAGCCTCTTCTTCTTTCTTACAGAATTCTAGCTTTTTTATATTTGACTACCTTTTGCACGCGACTTTTTCCGCGTGTCCTGTTTTTTCGGAATAAAAGATAACCTATGTCAAGTCTCCAAGTCTTCAACTATACCTTTGCAAAAAATTACGTCGCTCCGTTGCTCCGTTGTTGCATGATCAAAGGACAAACCAGTAAACTTTGGCTTTTATAATATTAGTAAGGATAGAGAAGCTACTCCTTTACAACAAATCTTGTTAACAGATGGTCAAACACTGCCTTTAAACCGAAGACAAAAAGTGTTTCCAAACGGGACTCTAATCGTAGAACAGACGCAAAGAGGAGAAGACGCTGGCACGTACACCTGTCAGGCCGCCAACCGACAACGCCACATAGCGCGGCGCGATGTTGAAGTGCAGATATTAGGTGAGAGTTTTGAAAAAAATTATTGAATTCAAGAAATAGAACATGTAAAATTAAATTTATCTTTAATAAGCTTAATATTGTTTATAATTTTAGTGAAAATACTCCAGTGGAAACAAAATATCTGGGAAATATTAAAACCATCATATTTCATTTTGCGGTTGTATTATAACAACATTAAGTACACTCATTACACGGGCACATTGCCAGAGAACTTTATTAACTGCAAACATACATCAAAAAGCTAATAGAAAGTTTTATTCTGGAGCCCGATTTCAAACATTAGTCGAAAATTTTTACATAAACTTTCCCAATTTCCCAAGCGAGATTCACAGCACCATAAAACATTTAGAAGGGCGAATTTTTCTTTCATAATTCAGTAAAGTTCATTCATTTGTACAGCAGCATATACATATATATTTGATTAAGAGAAGTGATTTCAAATCACCCAGTGATGGTAATTTTCTCTGTTCCCAAAATCCTGCACGCGACCGGCTTATAGAATACAGCATCATAAGGAAAAATATCCTACTTTTAAAAAATTAATTTAACTTTACCATCCTCTCACGATTAACATTCTACTGGGATCCACGAAACTTTTCACGGTAAATAGGCCCATGAAATAAAAACAAAGAAAAAAATAACGCGGCGCCGCAGCCCTCTACTTAAGAATTCCTAAAAGGTAGCCAAAGATTTTGCACTAATTAAACGTAAAAAGAAACGAGGCGTGAGTGTTGTTTTGCGGTTGCCAAAAGTTTTCAAGGCAAATTACTTATGGGTTACATGAGGGTGGGTCATCATTGATTTATAAAACTTAATACCTCAAATATTTGTCATTGTATTAATATTATTAACCAAAACATATCCCTATTTTTATAGTATGTATAGATATTTTAAGGACTGGTTTCATTACAGTGCAACCGAAGATATTGCCTATTCAGCCCCTGACGAATTTACTAAGGGAGGGTATGAGAGCGGCTATTTCCTGTCAGATATTGGAGGGCGATTTGCCGATTGCATTCCGATGGGAGAAAAATGGCCAGCCTGTGACGTCGTCGCCATATGCACCAAGTGGCATAATAACTAGGCGGATGGACGAGTACAGTGCGTCGCTTGTGATAGAGCACATCACGTCACTACACAGTGGAAATTACACATGTATAGCATCAAATGTTGCAGGATCTGAACGATTTACTGTACCGCTTACTGTAAATGGTAAACATTTTGTTGATATTTTATTTACTTTTATTGATTCAACTGGAATTCGGAACATCTTTTTAATATTAATTATTTAAAATATTTGCATAGTACCCCCTCGGTGGCGTCTCGAGCCCAACGATGTAGCCGTTGCGGCTGGCCAAGATGTGACTTTGCAATGTCAAGCAGATGGCTATCCGAAACCAAACATTACTTGGAAAAAAGCTGTTGGTAAGTTTTATCTTTGAGATCTGTATAATTGTCTTCAGCCATAATGCACAAGGGAAAATAATTTTATTATTTCATTTATTTAATATTATAGGGAACACGCCGGGTGAATACAAGGACTTCATGTTTGAAGGAAGCTCTCGTGTAATGGAGAATGGATCGCTAGTCTTCGAAAGAGTTGCGAAGGACAGCGAAGGACATTACTTATGCGAGGCCAGGAACGATATAGGAGCAGGTCTCAGCAAACTGATCTTTCTGAAAGTTAATGGTAAATATTTTTTTTTTATTCGAAATAGGCTTGACGACAATCATAACACATCATAATGACAATAATTTTGAATTCATACAATTTTTTGAATAAAAATAATATATGACCCATTTTTCTTCATTCATTCATCTCAACCCATCTCCAGTGGGCTGGAGATGGGTTGAGATGAATATATGATACTGGGCATCGGTCTTCTCTCGAATGACAAAGGTTTAGGGTCCATCACTCTGACCAAACTTTTGAAATACCTTCATTATGATTTTACAACTAAGCAGATCTCAATTATTAAGCAAATCTAACAAAGTCGGTACGCCTTGGTACTCATCTGTGAAGTCTATCTAATCTATGACTAATTGTTAGGCTACACCATATAGGTGGAACAATACATATAAAATCTAGCGGTCAACCGCGACTTCGTCTGCGTAGTAAGTCCGGTTTTCTTGTGTTTATTAATTTTTCAATGAACGCGAGAATTCCATATTTAGTTTTCAGTACGGTCATGTCAAGAGTACTAATAGTTGTTTAAGTTGTTTTCACTATTTTTTCTACAAAAGCAGAAACATATAACGTGGAAAACAATCTAGTATTTCTACTAGTAGTAGTGAGATTTTGTTCTTTAGGTAAATTACTTCCCTCAGCAAAGTAATCAAAATAATACAATTTCGAACAAGCTAGTTTACTCTTTGGTAGCGGATCTTCGCAAAAACCGTCAATGGAGGGTGTCTCAATACATCTGCCCTGCTCGTTATTGGAAACTATACAATTCGCGTCAGTCAAGAACTCTGTGCACGTGTTTTTATTTGGCGATATTGGCTTTGCGAGAGAAATATATCTTCATCCATATTAGGACAGCAGTAGCATTCTACTGTCCCCACACTATTTGTATTTATTGTATTAGCTTTACAAAATTTTAGATCACCAAATGTTTAAGTAATAACAACATTTTTAATTATTTAATACTAATTTCTGTTTTTTAATGTCTTAATCAGTGTTTTCTTTTTTATATAATGGTATTTATGCTTTATCACGCTGTGATTTATACGCTGTGTTAGTAGTTTATTGGAATAATAATAAATGTAGATGCAAATTTTCCTACATTTTCTAAACAAATACACTAAGAACCTTATTAAATTGTGAGGCCTAAAAATGGACTGAATATGTAAGAATAAATAAGTTGTTTAAATAATATACGAATACTATTATTTGATAGAAGTGACTACTTCTATCAAATAATAATATTGCTGAAAACGGTTATAGTCAATCGGAAAAGCAGTTTGTTAAAAGGAAGTCAGTCACGTTCAAACAGTAAGCTGAACGGGAAAATATATAGGAATACGTCTCCGTTTATTGAAAAACGCCGCAGTTTACTTCTACTTGATTAACTCCGTGCAAGGATTTTTATCAGCGAATACTGAATTCAATATCGTTACATGTAGAGCAAATAAATAAATTGCTGTTATTGACATTTCGCAGACTAATATGTACATTTATAGGGCATGCAGTCTTAAATAGAATGATATGAGATAGAGTGATATGCTTTAACATAGTTTGACCCTACGATTTGATCAGATGTAATTTACCTAAGACAAACAAATATGTAGAGACTATGGACTTACTCTTCGTGTCCTATTATAAGAATAGACAAATTAGAAATTCAACAAAGAAGTCTCTTCAAACTGCTTCAAATGCAACGGTCGGAAATCAGAAAACGACCGCCTCTATGCTCAATAGGCATAACAACGTCGCAATACGTTTCCACCTCATTGTAAAATGGGGTCGTAGGTTTCATCAGAACAACTAGACACTTCACTATATTGACTTCATTGTTGTAAATAGGAATAACAGAAGCAGAATTATAGCAGACAACTAAGATGATATTTTCGAGAATTCAAATGTTTCGGTAAATAAGAAGGATTATTCGCGGACTCGAATGAAACAAGGGTTCGGTATATGCAAAACTAACAAGTTTCTAGATGCTTCGGCACTCGCAAAGAGTTTCACTGCCAACTTGGGTACGGTCACGTTCCGGCCAGTTTGTAAACATTTAACTTCATTCCAGTATGTAAGCTTCCAAGAGAAATCGTGTTCTGCCAATTTTATTTCAGCTTACTGGACACTATTGTATTCGTATTTTATGGTTAATAAATTGCAAACATAAGTTTCTAAAGTATAGGCAAACAAACGCTTCCTACAAATTTGAGTGGCAGCAAATTGTATATTTTGCAGCACCAGCTCGCTTTCCTATGAAAAGTAAAACAGTACAAGTAACGGCTGGGGAAGCCGCTCATTTGCAGTGCGCAGCATCTGGCGACGCTCCTCTAGAAGTTAGCTGGCGAAGTCCTCACCACCACACTATTGCTCATCATTTAGATCAAAGGTAGGCAATATCTGCTTACTATCCATTCTTAATAGAATAACATAATAATATTAATTTAAAGAAAATATTCTGGTTTCTTTAAATATTTAAAATACGTTTTAAGGATTTAATATTTTATTTCAGATACACGATCCGAGAACAAGTACTTGACGATGGTTTGGTGTCAGAATTAAGTATACTGCAGACATATCGCCAAGATACGGGTGCTCTAACATGTCGCGCTTCTAATGCATATGGCCAAGATGAGATGCTCATACATTTAGTAGTACAAGAGGTTAGTGCTTGATATTAAAAGTATTAAAGGATAGGTATATATAAACATACCAAGATAAACATGCCTTGTCGTAATCATTAAAATATTCCTCAGGTTCCAGAAATGCCAAAAAACATAAGAATAATAGACCAACAATCTCGGTCTATACAAATATCTTGGACGCAGCCGTATGCGGGGAATAGTCCTATTATCAACTACATTGTTCAATATAAGGAAGCTCCAGGTGAGTCTTATTCTTGCAAAAACACCGTAAAAAGATTTTATTAAGGAAATCATATATCTCATATGCCCTTAATTCTTCTAGAACCGTGGCCTACTACACCACAGAAAGTAATTGTTCCCGGCAGTGTCACTTCAGCTAGCGTTCAAAATCTCCAACCCGCCACTTCTTATCATTTACGAATCATTGCCGAAAACCGTCTAGGTCAGAGCGAACCTAGTCAACTTGTACAAGTCACTACAACAGAAGAAGGTAAGATTTGTCTTCACCCTGTTCAATTGTACCGTATTACGTGTGATAACTGGCGTTATTTATTTTTGCAGTGCCTAGTGGACCACCGTTAGACGTACGAGTGGAAGCTAAAAGTTCCACAGAGTTAACAGTTACTTGGGATCCACCACAACGGGATCTCTGGAATGGAAATATCCTGGGATATTATGTGGGGTTTCAAGAAGTAAGTTTAATATTTATCTCGTACATCTCCGACAATCCAACCAAAAAATTCTTTGAATGGCTAAGCAATAATTAAAACAGAGAAATATATCCCAGAGAAAGAAAAATAATTTTACCGAATCTTCTTCCCCAGTTAAATAGCAACAGCACAATTTTAAGCGCAAGTGGACCAGGTGGGGCGTCTTATACCGTAAGAACAGTAGAAGGTACAGGAGTAGCGCGAGCTCGCACGACGTTATCAGGCCTTCAGAAACATGCGGCGTACGCCATTGTAGTTCAAGCATACAATAGCAGAGGAGCAGGGCCCGCCTCGCCACCTACCACTGCGACTACTATGGAAGATGGTAAAAATTCTGATTAACCTAAAATATACTCACCCACTACTCAAATTGAGAAAGAATAGCTATTTCTTTTTTTCTATTTTTCAGTGCCTAGTCTACCACCCGGGTCGCTACAATGTACTGCATTAAGTTCTCAATCAGTTCGCGTAACTTGGGAACCACCACCAATGCGTGGACGAAACGGAGTATTACAAGGCTATAGGGTTACATATGCTCCTGTTACGGACTGGTATGGTAAGCGCAACACTTCTAGTTTCATTTTTACATACCTTGGACTCGCTAAACTTTCTTTAGTATTCAATGTACACTTTTTCTGTATCTTTAAAAGATACGTCTCCATACCTAAAGAACAAGTCAAGATATAGGAAGTCAAGATATAAAAAATCCAATCATTGACAGGAAGTGAAGAAGCAGTAACGAAACAAATATCAGGACTTCACACAACGCTATCAGGACTACGTCGCTACACAAACTACTCTGTGACGGTGTGCGCATTCACCGCAGCGGGTGATGGCGTGAGGGCAGCTCCGGTCTACTGTCATACTGAAGAAGATGGTAAAACAAACTATCTTTTAAAGTCTTTATATTATAGCTTAAATAGGTAAATAATAAAAGTGATTTGAATGATGATGAATTTATCAGATCACTTCACCTAATTTATCATTATTTACAGTACCATCAGCACCAGCCGATATAAAGGCAGTAGTATCATCTCGAAACAAAATTTTGGTATCATGGCTGCCGCCTGCTTCTCCTAATGGTGTTCTGGTTGGATACACTCTTTATATGAGTGTCATAGAGGACGGAAGAGAAGTAAGTATTGCTAAACACGTTAATTGGAACATATTAAAGAAGATATCATTGAAATAATAATTATAATATATTATTAATTCGCAGGAAGGCACTCACAAACGCATGCTCTCACCAAGTACCTTATCGCACGATACAGCTAGATCTCCACCAAGAGCCACTCACCAATTCTGGGTGTCAGCCTCTACTCGTCTTGGCGAAGGAGATGCAACGAGAGTTGTGACTGTATTGCCTTCTGATAGTGGTAATGTACTACATTATTTTGAACTTACTTTATTAGCTTTTTGGCTCGAGAAAACTTAGGGAAGTACTCATTATTTACTGATATGAGTAGAACTATTGATTATCTTATTTCAAGCCAGAAAAACATATGTAATGCTAATCATATTTTCAGTTCCCGCTAGGATTACATCATTTAGCCGCAGTATTGTTACACCTTGGAAAGAAAACATTTCACTGGCGTGCAACAAAGTTGGTATTCCTACACCGTCTACGACCTGGAGTATGAACGGTGCTCTTTTGGAATCCACGTTGAGGAAAAATGTGTCAAGCGATGGTACACTCATAATAAGGTGAGCAATCAACTGACATGGCCATTTTCTTATTCCAGATTTAATTTTTCCACATATTTAATCTTACTTTTCTTTGCACAGCATGACTCAATATGCAGACAGTGGAAACTACACATGTTTAGTAGAGAACGCTCATGGACGCGATGAAGTTACTTATGGTGTAGAAGTCAAAGTGCCACCTCAGCCTCCAGTTTTAGCGGTAGTCGATTCATACGCAGATTCTCTACATTTACAGTGGAGCGACCAGGGAGATGGCGGAAGCCCGATTTTAGGTAAACAAACTTTATACATATGAGATTATGTAAACCACACGTTAATATGACAACTATTGATAAGCTGGCGAATAATATTGATGTCGAACTATTTAATCATACTAATATGCGAAAGTAACTGTATTTCTGTCTGACTTGTCTATTATCTTTCCAAATCCCCAAGGAGAGCATCAAGGAGTTCTGACGCTTGCGAAGGATTCATCATGTGTATTTTAACTTTCTTTTGCGTATATTAAACCTTCTGGTTTAATATAACAAACAACAAACAAGAGACAAACCTCTAGAAGAGCTCAAACATTAAAGAGCTTGTCTTTAGACAAAACAAATGAGAAAAACATGGACAATTTTGACTTACAGGTTACGTTATAAACTACAAGCGTGAGCACGGGGACTGGGAAGAACTACAGGTAGAAGCCGGTACATCAGAGCACGTGCTTCCTAATCTTTGGTGTGGGACCCGCTACCAGCTGTACATAACTGCATTTAACCGCATCGGCACGGGCCTGCCATGTGACATTGTGCACGCCTATACTAAAGGCACCGGTGGGTATTTTAAATCAAAGACCTAATATTATAACAATCTAAATTATACCTACTTTTTTCGAATGCGATGCGCAAAGAGCTAAGAATTTATTTAACCTTTCGAATGTCCTACCTACTCATTTATAAATAATTTTATATTTTATAAATTTTGAATAATTGTTACCGCCGTCCAGAATATTTGCAGCGCCCAGAGGAACTACCAATGCTATAAAATAATAATCAATTATACCTACTTAGATGAAATATTATTTTTTCCAGTGCCCGTAAAACCCAAACATTCGCAAATGATAACGCTTAATACAACAACGGTAACCGTATGGCTCGACTCATGGGGCGACGGGGGTTGCGGCATTTTATACTTCGTCATCGAGTATCGTGACATCAGCCAATCCCAAGTAAGCGGTCTCAATTTATTTAATTATTGTAATAGACTAGAACACACTTCTTTTTTAACTTCTATATCATGTTTTTAAGAGCTGCTTCATATAGGACAGCCATTATTGCATTAATGTTTGATTATAGAATCAATATATTTTTCACATTCCATTTGTTATTGGTTATTTCTAGTGGCGTCTGGTCTCAAATAGCGTGCAAGCCACAGAGCGTGTCTTCAGCGTGACGGGACTCTCACCTGCCACACACTATCAATTGCGAATCACAGCTCACAACAACGCAGGACACGCGCTCGCGCTTTACAATTTCACCACGCACTCACTCAGTGGCAGTAAGTCAAGTATACAAGAATATACCATCTATAGTATTATAAATGCGGAAGTTTCTCACGATATTTGGATGTTTGTAACTTAATCACACTTCAATGTCTGTTTAATTAAATTGAGCACTCAGGACAGGTTCTAAATTAACAAATAGAATACTTTTCTCCTGGGAATTTTTTATTTGGAAAAAAGTTTAAGCTATGTAAAATAAGCAAAAGCAAAACATTTAACGAAGCATAGCAACTTATACAACTGACTTTCAAAAGAAAATCTTCCCTTTGATTCAGCTAAAAATAGTTAGTAAGCACACAAGATGCTAAATAAATTCGTATCGCATCCAGATTATATAATAAATGAAAATGATGTTATCTAAAAGCTTCGATAACAGAAGAAAAATATCTGTGATCAAAGTCTAAAAGATATTTTCGCGTCACTAAGCAAAGGTAAGCATAAGCAAAACAGTAAGCAATGTGCAAAAACGAAGCAATGGGAGCATATACATCCTGATAAGCTACTAAACTTAGCTGAAGCTGTTTCTACGATTACAGTGCTGGAAGGTGAAGTGTCTCCCGCAGTCCCAGCAGCGGGAACGAGATCGTTCGGTGGCGCTCGCGTGTTACTGCCTGCAGCACTTTCTCTTCTAGTTCTGGCGGCATTAGTCGCGATTGTTCTTCTCGTGCGGAGAAACAGTGAGTATCTATTTATGAAAAAATGGTACCAACTATAAATACTTTCCCTTTGAAAGTTATGTCTATCGCACAAATTCCGATTTTTATTTTCAAAAAATATGTCTAAAATTTCCAAAACTTTTAGTTTTTGATAATTTTATAATAGTCGTCTGTGAGTTTACTTTCAAACGATTTAGTTTTCATAGAGCACATAATTGCGATTTTTTTCTTCATTAGGTACTACTTTAAACCATTACTTTTTTGAGATAAAACATTGTTGCAGCAAATAAACGCTATGATAGGAATCATTCCTATCATATGATACTATCATTCCTATATATAGCGTTTATTTGCTAGTTCAACTTACACGGTTAAAAACATAACAAACCTCAAATTCAGTCGTCTTCGTCCTCGTATAAAATGTGTTACTTTTATCGCCAGAAGCAGGCCCAACCGAAACGGCGCAACCCGAAAGTGGTGTGGGTGAATCTCCATCAGTCGCACAACTGCAAAACAAAGTAAATCGCGATCAGCAATACTTGGCAACGCGAGCCCAACATCCGGCACCTCAACACCATTACAAACATGCTTCAAATGGTACGCGGTATTTTTAGTAGTAGGTAACAACTAGTACATTGTATTAACAAACACGCAGGGATTTCTAGAATCCCATCACTATTTTACTCCGAAACGTGGTTACAATATCGTTTATATCACTAATTATTTGGACGCACATACGCAATAACGTTTCAACCCACAAACCTTTGTCAAATTAAATACATACAAAATGTAAAGGCATAAAGTTAACTTTTTAATTGATAAGTTGTGTGGGTTGACTCTTCATTGCATATGTGCATCCATTTATTCCCATAAACAACTTTCTGACTTGAGGCGTAATTGAAGAATCACAATCGTGTTCCAATTTCTCATTTCCCATCCCATCGTGTTAATCACCTTTTTTTGTGAATCAAAATGTTTCGCCTACTGCAGGTCTTGCGACGGGTTGCAATCAACTTATGAGTGATCTGTTCACAGAATACATCGAAGATATCTGCCCCTACGCGACGTTCCAGTTAACAAAACCTAGTGCGTACAGCGAAAGCAGTTATAGCGGGAACGTTTACAGCGGACCTTACCACTCCGTACGAGGTTCATTCGTCTATCACGACCTGAAGCAAAACGATAAATATAAAGTAGGTCTTAAATTACATAATTTGCATGCAAGAATCCATTTGGTTTTTAAAAATATATTTGGAGTATATCAAGGTATTTTTCCAGACAATTTTCTTAGACATCTTTAGCATTTTATAATATTGCATTTTTAAGTACCGAATTTAAGTTATAAATCCACTTTATTATTGACATGAATATGAAGAATTTTACTCCCCTTAAGATGTATCTAAATTCCAATGAAAAACTAATATTATATTAAACATTATCGTGTTACAGGGTAAAGAACCAGAATATACAAAAGTAAGAAGAAAAGGAAATAGACTTAGAGATCCACATTCAGAAAGTCAAGGTACGGATTACGCAGAAACTAAAGTCGAATAAAGCTTGTTTATAAGTAGTTAGGTACATTAGTTTTATTTTATGTAGATGCACCTTCTATTACTTAAGTTTAATTTAACCCATTTAAGTTATAAGTATTGATATTTGAATTTGACAAAATGATCGCCTTTTATGCAACCTGATGGGAGCGTAACTGGTGTTGTAATTTATAAAGGTAAGCATGCACATAATGTATTGTATTATCCTTATTAATCTTTGATTTTTTCATTATGTCTATCTAGATTTCGTCTCATAACTGCCATGAACTAGATCTGTTTGAATGACCTTTCATTTCCTCAGCTTTGAAATATTCCGCATTCATCCATCTGCATCGTTGACGTTGCATCACCATTGACTCTGACAAATCGAATACAACCATGCCATACATCTTTTCTACTCAGACACTCTTTACGTGCTTTTTTCGCTGTGTCAATGATATTACAAAAACGACAGCAACCGTTAAATTAGCTATTACGTTGCGTATTCTAAATTATATCATTTTATTGCTGATCTTATAATACCTTTAAATAGTAGAGGTTCCAAATTGCCCCGCAATTGTCGTTTCCGTGATATCAACACAGCGTCATGTCCCATCGTATTGCGCATCACCTTATCGTTTCGGTGTCGTTACGTTACAGAGTCGGACAACTTGGGCTCGACGGACTCGGAGGTGAAGAAGATACTAACGCTGCACCTGCCCATTACAGAGTACGAGGACGACGCCAGCGACGACGCGAGTGCGCCGCACTCTGACAGCGAGCCGGGCGCGAGGCTGCGGCCTGCGCACCCCACCGCTTGTAAATCAAACTATATTTTAATACAACATAATTATTCTACAGAACTCTAGAACTTAAGATCCATCTTTTCTCCATCGTCAGTGAAGTTTGTGCGGTTGGCGTACGTCATTCATCACAAGCCAGTGTCGACGTTATTTCCCTTCGCCCTTAAAAAAAGTGATTTAATTGCTGAAAACGCACATAACTCCGAAAAGTCAGAGATGAATGCTTGCGATCGAACTCTAAAGAAAGGGAGGCCAAAACCACTAGACCCATATTACCACTTCACGTACATCGTGCTGGTATAGTTGTAATGTTTAAAACTGCTCCATACCCACCTAATGTTCGTGATGATATTGCAACCGGACCGCTTACATGGGCCGTACTCACGATGACATCTCCTATACGGATACCTTACGGATAAATAAGAATATTTATTCGTTTTCTTAAACCACACAATAAGGGCGCCTTCAATTTATGCGTTTCTTGACGGCCTGCTGCGGTGCCGAAACGGTGCGTTAGTCGTACTGCACACGGACGTTCGTTTTTTTTCATACAAAGCGCTCGGTGCCGTTGCCGTCTTGTTATCGAGCGATCGCGGTACCGGCACCGCGCTATAGCCGCACCGCGCGCTTTGTATGAAAAAAACGAACGTCCGTGCGTAGTACGACTAATGCACCGCTTCGGCACCGCAGCAGGCCGTCAAGAAACGCATAAATTGAAGGCGCCCTAAGTCTAAATTCTTTCTCGTACCTAAAGTTTTGAAATGATGCTTGAATCTTAACGACCTAGACCTAGAACTTTACTGGTAGCAGCGGCAACGTACGTTGCAATGAATATCTTCAAAGAAAAACTTTCCTGGCAAACTTTTTGAAATGGCAAAATTTCGACGGACGGATTTCGCACCCAAACAACATTTACAGGTTCCGCAGACAGTATTAAATTTTAACTTAGGATTGGTCCTTCGAGCCGGATAAGTTCATTAACCATTCCCTGTCCCATGAGTCACATATGAGCATGGTCAATGTTTAACTATTGTGTCTGTTGTCTGGGCCGGGAAATGATTAAATTACTCTAATATGTTATACAGACCCGAGTGTAGAGCGAGAAGAGTCGTCCTCGTCGTCAGGCGACTCGGTGGGTGGCGTGGTGCGGAAGGCGTTTCCCTCGCGCAAGGGCAAGGCGGGAGCGCTCGGCAAGAGACATGTGCGTTCCTCCAGCGGGTACAGTAGCCACAACGACGAGACCACGTTTAGGTGAATCCATTCACACTTTGAAAAACACGCAAAACACACTTTAGTTTACACGTTGCGTATGCGATCAAATTTATGTACGGAATTTATTGGCTATCTATGTAAGGTTTATTTTATGTACCTATGCTTTTTCAAAATGACATTTCATACTATTCTGTAAAGCCTGGCCAGAACAATAAAGAACTAAAGAACTTATTCTGGACTCTAAAGAATGCGCCGTTTGTTTTTTTCCTTGCAACACCAATGCCCATGTTTAATGACGTTTTAAGTTCACAAAATGTCATTCAATGACAGAATAAAGTTAGTGTTTCCAGTACAATTTAAGTTCAACATGGCGATGGTTTTTATTTTCCAGGTCAGGCTTTATAATGATAGGAAATTAATCAAATAGATTGTCAAAATGTTTTTGGTCTAGCTACATTGAGGCTTGATGGTAGGCTTATTGATAAAAGATCAGCAACGAAGTCTCATTTTTGGACTTCTTTATTGATATCTACTACTATGCACATACACTTTTTCTACACATTTAAATTCTGCTATTTAAATTATCACAATAGAATACACAACAAGCACCTTGTATATTGTTATGTAAATAAAAATGTACTCGTAATTGAAATGTACCCTCAATTTTAAACATTTCGAAATACTGGAAAAATATTCCTGCACAAGGTGTAACACTTTTTTTTTTATAAATTATGTTACGTTTTAAGCACTTCGTACTAACAGTACCTACACTTTTTTTTTACTTCGAAATACTGGAAGAATATTTCACACAGTGTAACACAATTGGCTATAGATATAGTACCAAAATAACTCCTGGTATTACACAGTAGCAAAATATTTCTCGATCCAGTATATCGAACTACCCGTCGTACACCGAGCACATCCACCCTCCGTCGCGGTTTTCAGACGACACCGAGTGCGAGGGGCACCCCCGCCGCAAGCGCGCCCACGCCCTCGCCAGCGACCCCAAGATGACACGCGAAGCCTTCCAGATTAACGTGTGAAACACCCCTAAGGTAAACCCCATACATAGTGGAAACGCAACTCGCATAGTTTGCTGAACGTCTTAAAAACGTCCCGACTTTCATAATGTACGATACGTGTTAACTTTGATGCATTTTTGGCGAATGGTATTGGCGAAATAAGTAATAATATCGACAGTTTAGAAGACAAACATGCTAATTACACTATTGGTCATTTCTTTACCGAGAAATACCATGAAACTTGGTGAATTGTTATTATTATACCTTATTGGTATACCTTTCAACTAAAAGTTAAATTTTATTGTTATTTATATATTGACTAATTAAGTTAAAAAATATGAAATATAAGATTTCCTATTTTATGGTTTATTTAGTTTTTCCTATATTATGATATACAGGAAAATATTTGGCGATAAAATATCTACAGCCTGAATTAATCCATGAAATAATTCATTCATTCGCACACATGTCTTCTGGACTGTCGATATGAAAAGACGCTATATTTTAACTTTTTCTATTACGTTCAAAAATTGAATTTATTTTATTTGTATTTTAAAAACAGCATTCATTACTTATTTTAAATTTTTATGATATTCATATCAGGATTTATCGAAATTGAATTTTTGTTAAAATAAATAGATGACTTTTTATTAAATGTAGCGTATTTTCTAATTATTCTAAAGAATACAAAATGTATTTTTAGTACTGGCTGCGTTTCATACTTGACAAATTGATTGATTGAAATGTTGTTGAAGCCGAAAATCTAAGGGACTTATAGCAAAAATTGTGATGATTCTTCGAAAAAAAAAATTCTAGTCTGATTTTACTGATGTATTCAGCTTTTGTGATTTAACAATGAGGTCAATGTCTAATCTAGGTACAGTTTACAAGTTTTATTTGATACGATGTTAAAAACTGTTCCTATTTACCTATTTATGGTCAATTTTGACAAGAATACGGTAATTAGTTTTATTTATACGTGTACTTTGATCCTCTACGCATATAACGCAGGTTGGCCCCATAAAAATTGTTGCCAAAAACTCAATATTTCTAGTCATGTAAATATACTGTAGATAGATAGTTCTAGTAAAATAATTACACTCACCGCGAGACGGTTGTTAATAAATCTATTGTATCCAAAGTCGTGCGATGTCCCGTAGGAAGTTTTTTCCCTTGCCTGAGCTTCGAGATTGTCAAAAACTGCAATACCTACTTGGGTTACGAGTTACAGCTTGGCAAAAAAGTCTAGACACAGAGCTAAAACTGAAAACATACCGTCGGATGCGTCCGTAAGCCGCGTCTGACAGTCGCGACGTATCTGGATAGTAAATGTACACTGAACTGTGCAAACTATCGGACGTAAGTTGCGGACGTAACCTTGGGCCATCCTTGAGTGTTCGGACGTCCGATAGAAATCTGGCGTGGTCCCTAAAATGGCTATGGACACTTATCTGTCACGGCTGTCAGCCGCGGCTTACGGACGCATCCGGTAGTTTGTTTACAGCTTAACAATATTGTTTTCTTTAATGATAACACTATTACGTTGTCAAGTGTCATTGTTTTTCCAATTAATATTTTGAAATTCGTAAATATTTAACTGTCTAAAATACTCAAAAATCCATTGGCAAAACCATTTGTAGTTATACTCAGTATCTACCCGAGCGAAGATTTTCGGGTTGCTACATTATTGAACGAGCGAAGCGAAGTTCTCCGAGTCAACTAGGGCGCTTGCCTACTAGACAGAGAAGTGTGTTCGTCTAAATGTCTGTCAGAGCCCTATAACTTCTGAATTACTGAACGTAATTACTTCAAATTTAAATATAATATGTAAACTGATGGCCTTCAGCCGAACATTGTATAAAAAAATATAAAAAGCTTTATTTCAGGGGGGCTCTCATAGAAGCGTATTTGAAGTAAAATCTTGTTTGTTGCTCTACATAGACTTGCGATATATCTTTTTAAAGACGACTTTGAACAGAGTACAAAAATATATTTTTTTTAATTTTTCCCTAAAAATTGACCAAATGGGGGGGTTTCAAAGTGGAGATTTTAATTTGAGCCATATGTCAAGAATTACTGAATATTAGAACGTGAAACTTGGTTGAAAATTCAGTTATATCCTGTACTTGAACAACAAATACTAAAATTAGATAAATGTTATAAAGAAACGAAATTATTTAATTTTAATGCGCCATCTATTAGCATTATTGTGAAGCTAATAGCTTCACTATAATGCTTCACTATAGATGGCGCTGTGTCAGTAAAACAGTTTTATGTCAACTATTATTTTTTTTATTGCGTCTAATGTTAAAAGTTAATTATTACAATATATAATTAAAACTTTTGGGAATTATGGGATATCGCGAGGTCTCAGTTCGGGGCGAACCACTAGTGATATTACTTTTTGGGCCCCTAGATTCAAGCTAAATTAACGATAGTGGCGCCCCTACTTATTTCTACTCTTTTTTGCCAAGCTTTAGATAATAAATGTAATAACTATACAATATTATTATTTTTAATTGTAACGCTTCGCGATTGATGTACATTTCTTGATATGCATGTGTAGATTTCTTACGATCGTCTCTTGGACTGTTAGTGCAACATATTACAATAATCATTTTGTACTCTGTACTGAAAACTCTGAGTTATATAAAGAACTTTATAGATACGTTAATGCGATGTAATATAACACTAACTATATTCAAGACTAATGGAACAAAGTAAAGTGTCAAAGAGTCTAAATTTATGGCTCTAATGGCAACAATTTTGTAAATATTGTTGTAATAAATGTGTATTGGATATCAAATGTAAAATTAAGGAGAACAATAATTAAAGTAAATTTATATTTTAAAAGTTTATACTTAATGCCTTATTGACCAAAGTCGTAAAACTAGTTACGGATACGATTCAAGAGTTGTATCACATATTTAACTATTGGTCTAAGAGCTGTTGGACGGTTTCTTCGTAATGTTTCAGACACAGTTATGAAATTACCACTACATCTATATTATCAAAACTCGATCCTGTACCTCTCATCGATAACGCTCACAAAAAAATTGTGGCGGTAAAAATAAATCTGAATAAATCATCCATTAGCTCTCAGTCTGTATGGATTGTTTCATTGTTGTAAAGTTTATGGAAACTACTCGTTTTCATTGGGAGATAAAAAATCCTTATCGCTGTCTATAAAAAAAATAACCTTAAGGCATATGTAAATGGTAAAGTTAAATAAAATACCCTACTTATTGCAAGTTGCAACGTAGATATAATACAATGAATTAATGTATAAAATATGAAAAATGTTCTTTCTCACGTTTTCACATGCCTACTTAATAATTCTTAATGTGTGAATGAAAGTATTTTAACGTATTTTAATCGTTTTTCAGAATATTCTCTGTCGTTTCAAAAATATACCTACTACTAAATACAAAATTGTTTGATTAAAATCGTTTAAATATTTTCGGCGTTACGGTGAAGTTGCATAAATATCTACGTTCTACGTTTTATTGAAATATAAACTAAAATAATCAAAGAAAATCAAATATCTGTTTTAACTAAGTATTCCAATGGAAAAATTGCATTACGAGTATAAATGAGTTTTAATTACGATTGAAAACATTTGTATAGAAAAAGGGATGACATTTTCACCCGTATTATCTAGAATATAGAAAACCTATGAAATCTCCACACGCTCCTCTACTAACAAAATGTATCTGCTTTACTTAAGATTCAGTTTTCCACTGAAACTAGACTAAATTTTAACATAAGTGTTATGGAATTTGGAATCTTAAGTACTGTTAAATAACATACCTTATTCTATATCAGCTCTTACTACAATAAGGATGTAAAGTAACGGTGTTAGAATATACAATCCTCATTAACAGTAACACAAGACAATACACTTACCTTAGTTTGGTGAATACGGCAGAAAGTTAACTTTATATTGTACAGTGGAGTGGTATTTCTAAATGTGCGCTCGAAGCGAAGGCGATCTTTTTTTTTTTTTTTTTGCAAACTTTTTTTCTAAATTACAACATGTAGACACTCTGTAGATGTTTCACTCTGACATTGGAGCATCTCTTAAGCAGTGCAATCGACGTTATTTGACATCGCTGATGGAACCCGCGTATCAGACTAGAGTCCTCAAGACCTATTTAAGGGGCGGACCAACAAATTCCTAAAAAGCCGGCAAGGCATTGGTGGTGCCTTAGATGCTACAAATGTTCATGGACGGCGGTAATCACTTAACATCAGGTGACCCACCTGCTCGTTTGCTCGCTAAAAATATTTAAAAAAAAACCGACAGACATCCATAGCCGGATAAAGGTATCTTGCCTGGACTTCCATAGGCCTCGGTCCTGTGCCGTCCTTGTAACTCGTCTGCAATCATCGATCTACCTAGTGGGGGGTCTATTAGCACTTCCGGTGGATCCTTCGACCATTTAGCCGGGACGCGCCTTTATGCAGATTTAGTATTAATATATATATAGCTACTCGTGCTGATTCACTCACTCACTCACTGACTCATTGATCACCTCTCCTGTAAAATTTTGTATGAAAAAAATTTTTTTCACTCATGGTTTCGTATAGAGGACAAAAATTCATTCGGAAGAAAAATATGGAGAGAGCTGATGATTGAAGATTTCGGAGACGGGTGAGGAGCACAGGCCAGGGTATCGAAGATAGGTGGGGTGTGTTCGACCAAATGTCACTCGAAACCTCATCCAATTGGCAGAGAGCTGAAAAAAACCTCCAAAATGGCGGATTCAAGATGGCCGCCATACAAATTTCATCGGCGTCTATCTCGGAGACTATAAATGGTGGAAGAGTGGTTTCTTGGAAAAAGATGATCAGGACCCGAAGGTCTACTTGATGAATAGAAAAAAAATTCAAGATGGCGGAATAAAATTTTTTCCATACAAAATATGTGCAAGACTAAAACATAGTTCTTTCTCAAAACTTATGTTGATTTTGTATGGAGGATAAAAATTCATTCACAGAAAAAATATGGAGAGAGCTGATGATAGAGGATTTCGGAGACGGATGAGGAGCATGGTCAGGATATTGAAGATAGGTGGAGGGTGTTCAAACAAAAGTCACTCGAAACCTCATCCAATTGGCAGAGAGCCGAAAAAAATCTTCAAAATGGCGGATCCAAGATGGCGGCCATACAAATTTCGTCGGTGTTTAACTCAGAGACTATAAAAGATGGAAGAGTGATTCCTTGGAAAAAGATGATTAAGACTCGCAGGTCTACTTGATGAATAGAAAAAAAATCAAGATGGCGGAATTTATTTTTTTCATATAAAATGTATGCAAGACTTTGATAGGTTCCTTTCCGAAATTTCTGATGATTTCGTATAGAGAACAAAGATTCATTTGGATGAAAAATATGGAGGGAGCTGATGATTGAGGATTTCGGAGACGGGTGAGGAGCACGGTCAGGATATTGAAGATAGGTGTTCAAACAAAAGTCACTCGAAACCTCATCCAATTGGCAGAGAGCTGAAAAAACTCTCCGAAATGGCGGATCCAAGATGGCGGCCATACAAATTTCGTCGGTGTTTATTTAAGAGACTATAAAAGATGGAAGAGTGCTTCCTTGGAAAAAGATGATCAAGATCCGAAGGTCTACTTGGTGGACAGAAAAACCGCGGTTCGCTTTAGCGAGCCGCGCACCCACGCGCCCTACTAGTTGAATATATTCTGCCACTTTCTGCAGTGAGGTGGGGTAATCACGTACAGCCTACGTACAGCACACATTTACTCACTTCCGCACACTCTTGTAAAAAACTTAATGTCTCTATGAACGCACACTAACTCAAAAGCTGTCACACTTATAAACTGAACCGTACGTTGTACATGTACTTCGGCAGAGGGGAATGCGTGCGCTTGCCAAGTCCTGGCTAAATGGTCGAATGGTTGATCAGTCGAAGTCAGGTGAAGTCGATAAGCGCAGAAAAAATATTTTTGCACATTTTACAATTAAAAATAAGTAAGCTACACCCCTTCCAAGTTAGCCCGCTACCATCTTGGGAGGTTATCTTGAAACCCAATAAAAAATCTTTTTATACTGATTAAGTTTTGCGAAACTTGCAGCAGTATGGTTCCTTGGCCGCGAACGCGAATTTCGAAATATCAATCCACTGTACCGCGTAGTTCTAGATTGGGTGTTGCATACGTTGTGTACGGTACGACACGTTTTTTATGTGGGATTGCGTGTTTTTTTATATATAATTTACAATCGTTTACGTTGACTCTCTTTCGTAATTCCAACGAAGACTGCCCTATATTTAATTGAGATCTATTTTATATATAATCTAGTCAGAAATACCTAATGCTAGTTAATCGAAGTTAATCATTTAGTAGTTTTTAGCAAATGTAATTAAGTTAAAAGGTAAATAATTTATCTCTATAAAAGTCATGGACAAGGGGAATAATCTTTGAAGTTTTCCAAGCGAATTGATGCAGATTAAGGGCCGATTTCACCAATGTCAATTTCAAAATCCGAGCGTTTTGATATCTTGGTAGGTTCTCAATATAAAAACTGAGAGAACGCCCAATTTATTCCTCAGATAAACGCCACTCGGTGAAAACGGCACTTATTATTATTGTACTAAAGTCATAGACAAAGTTCAGACGAACAATAAAAACACGAGTGGTTTCAGATGCACATATTATGTATTTTACCTTACCCTTCAATATTTTCAAGGACTTTATTTAATAAAAAAATAGAATTGAGATGTTAACGCGATATCGACTTTAAGTATATAGCTACCTATAGGTAAATAATGAAACAAATACATTGCATCGAGATATTTATTGCACGTCTGAACCTTGTCTAAGTTAAATAAATAAAAAGTTCGACCATAAACGCACAAAGCACAAGTTACGTTCAGTTTTGGGTATTTACTGTTGCATTTTAATAAGATATTTCTTGTGTTTATATACGAATATGTACCCATTTAATTTCTTCACATTACATATCTCGAAAGTCACGTCTCAATTGTCAGTAACATAGAAAAATCCTATCTCAAAATCTACATCCTTTTGTCTGGGAGGCTTTGGCCGTGGCTAGTTACCACCCTACCGTCAAAGACAAGCCGCCAAGCGATTTAGCGTTCCGGCACGATAGCATATAGAAACCGATTAGGAGGTATGGTTTGAATCTACGCTACCATACCCGTTCCAAGTTAGCCCGCAACCATTTTAGACTGCATCGTCACTTACCATTAAGTGAGATGGTAAAAAAAAAAACAAATTTTCTCAAAAAGTTATACATTTACGTGGACAAAATTACGTTTTAAAACTTGTTTATTTGGTTGAGAACCTCAATATGGCTAATTCTGTTGTATACGATTTCTAAACTTAAATCTAGTCCTATCCTTTTCCGCAAGGAGCATTACGAAAGGGATAGCACGAGATATAAACCTGTCAATTTAGTTTAGAAATTGTACACACAAAAAAATTATCCACAGTGTGAACGTAACTAACAAACTCTGAATATATCGACCATTCCGTAGAACAGTTTCATCTGCTAAATTCACAACTTGAAATTTGAGCCTTAGAAGTCACATCTGCAAGGCTCAAATCTCAAGTTATGAATTTAGCAGATGAGACTTTGTTCTACGGAACGGTCGATATTTTGATTTAGTGACATATTCGAAATACATTATGGACTACAACGAATATTCGCACCTCAAAACACGAATGTCGAAATCGCATCCAAGTCGCATCCACACGAATTTCATCATTTTCGGTCTAGTCAATGTACCATATCATTTTTAATGTTATGTTAATTATACATTGATACACGTACATAGATTAAGAAGTTAGTTAATCATGTTGTTACAGATATGTTTTTATAAAAACCAAATGAGTTATTAGTAAACAGTACGATGTGAACGAAATAAAAATTCATTTAATTGATTTTGATGTTTTATTTTACATTTTAAACTGTATAATATTAGTACAAATAATTATAAACAAATCGATTGGATAAAGGAATCGGCTGAACATCCAATAATGTCGGTGTACGTCCGACAAGTTTTAGATCCGTCTGGATCCCGACAAAGTAATTCCAAAACTAGTCTGGCATACACCTACATAAACCGAGCGTGAGTAAAGTCGATACTTTATAAATTATAATGAAATCAATTCACAAAACTTACAGAATGTGTATCGGTATTTTATGGTCATTTTCATTAATTATTTTTCACTTAAATTGCACTAATACATTAAAATAATTATTATAACGCCATTAAATTACAGGATACATCACGAATTTGTATAAGACACTTGAAAGTAAGTTTAACATTTCATTTAAGGCCGCCCTAACGTATTCCAATTCGCTAATGATAAATTGGCAAATGTTGCACTCTCGTAAGCAACTATACATTTGCAAAACAGTAAGTTAATTACGTAAGTTACGTTAGTAAAACTTACAGTGTATGGCAGCCAGCGTCTAATATTTCTAATTTATTTTTATTTTTATTAAACTAAATTATAACTGTCAGTTGTGTGGCAGCCAGTAAAGCTGTCAGTTGTGTGGCAGTCAGTAAAACTGTCAGTTGTGTGACAGACAGTAAAACTGTCAGTTGTGTGGCAGCCAGTGAAACTGACAGGTGTGTGGCAACCAATGAAAAGAGTCTTACTAAGTGAACATTGTGGTCCTTTACGCTACTTTCACTATCCACAGTACTAGAATAGTTGCAACTGTTGTCACTCAATCAGACACTGTCACTGTCACTATGATCATCCTCCTCTTGGCGGTTGAGTGAATACTGCTTCCAATCGGCTTTATCTTAAAGGTGTGTGGCAGTCGAGAAAAGGGGCCAAATATTAATATCATCTTAACTGAACAATGTATTAAATTACGCTACTTTCACTATCTACAACAGTTTTAGCTGGTGTCACTCACTCAGTCACTGTCACTGTCACTGTCGTCGGCCGTGAAGTCGAAGGGGCGGAACTTTTGCCTGAAAGCCGCGACGTGCGCATCCTCCTCTTCGCGGTTGAGTAAACACTGTTTCCAGTCAGCTTTGTCTTCACAATTCAGTATCGGAGGACTTGACAGTACATCTCTGAAATATAAGCGAATCCTATTATATTATCAACTAGTCAACTTTGAGAGAAACACTAATGTATGAACTAAATTTAAATTTTATGAATACTGGTATTTTTAATTCTATTTTTAGCAATCCTTTGAGTAATTCGGCTGTTAAAGTATAGAAATTTTTTAGTGATTCTCTCAAATTGATATAGTTATATAGGTAGTTCATTTTGTATATATTAATTGTATTATTATAATTGTAATATTTTGTGAGTACCGATGGGGCTGACATGAAGGTCACCTTCAAAAGTCCCTTATTAAAAATGAGAATTAAAAAAAAAAACTTCAGTCTTCAACTAGTCAACTATCAACTAGTCAACTAGTCCTACTATTATAAATGCGAAAGTTTGGATGTATGTTTGTTACTCAATCACGCCGCAACGCCTGGACCGATTTGGCTGAAATTTGACACAGAGATAGATTTATAGACTGGAATAGCACATAGGCTACTTTTTATCCCGGAAAATAAGAGTTCCCGCGGGACTCCAAAAAAAACTCTATCCACGTGTACGAAGTCGCGGGTATCAGCTATTTTATAATAAATGCAAATTTTTTTTAAAGAATATTGACTAATATCCTCCTATCCCTTCCAAATAAGCGGAAAGCTTGTGCTATGAGTTGATACGACAATAGTGCAACGAAACTAGTGGGGATCGAATCTGCGACCTTTCAGTTTTCAATCCGCATCTTTAACCATTACTATGGATTGCTGCGTTTCTTGCCGGCTCTTCTCAGCAGAATCTGCATTCCGAACCGGTAGTAGATTTATAACGTGTCATAAGAGCTACAAGTTGGCCTACATGAAATAAATAAATTTTGATTTTGATTTGATTTTGGATACCAACCTGCCGAACTGTAAGGGGAAGTGTTTGCTGGTCTTGACGTATATCTGCTCGCCGGTTGGTAGGTCGGCGTGGAAGTAAGGCGCGCCGGGAAGCGTCACTTGTGCTATCTCGGTGTATGGCGGGAGCACTTCCATTTGGATGCTGTTGATACCTGCTTCATCCTGGAAAATATATTTTTTTTATTTATTTATCCTGCGAATCACATCACACTAATATTATAAAGGCAAATGTTTGTATGTGTATGTGTGTGTGTATGTGTGTATGTTTGTTACTCCTTCACGCCACAAGGAATGAACCGATTTGGCCGAAATTTGGAATACAGATAGCTCATACTCAGGAATAAAACATAGGCTACATTTTATCCCGGAAATAATTCCCGCGGAAATTAAAAACCTTCATCCACGCGGACGAAGTCGCGGGCATCATCTAGTAATTGGATATTTGACTGTTGTCAAAATGTGGATAGTCATTAATAATTACAATCGAAAATGTAACATGTAAGAATACAATTTGTAAAAACAGAAAAGAAATCGGTCAAAAAACAAATAAGTTATAAGCTGTTTTACTGCGATGTATCCATCTCTTTCTAAAACGAAATTTTGTATGGAGCAACTGAAATGTGACGTCATATTGCAATAGCACTCTCTTTTTCTACCAGGAAACTTAAAAGCTGTATTTTCGAAACTGATATTTAAAAAAAAAGAATATGACATACATATCACGTGTTATAATATTAAAAACCTCTATTTTAAGTATATAAAAAAAATTGTCAAATACCCAATTAC
Organism: Hipparchia sbordonii; assembly: GCA_038048805.1. Classification (NCBI taxonomy): domain Eukaryota; kingdom Metazoa; phylum Arthropoda; class Insecta; order Lepidoptera; family Nymphalidae; genus Hipparchia; species Hipparchia sbordonii. The sequence continues at coordinate 7,507,791 of CM076113.1, forward strand.
TTTAACTTGCGATTTTCCCCACGCCACTCGATAGCTATATCACTAACTCTATAATAGGCATGATGACTGATTTTGAAAAACTGTTGGAAAAAGGTTTGGTAGAAAAAATTGGCATTTCAATTATTATAAGCTTTAAAATTCGTGCAAACACGCTCAACGGTGTCATGGCTTCGTTCGTAACATCACGATATTGTAATAATTTATTTAGGACTAGCTGTGCCCGCGACTTCGTTCGCGTGGAATAGTGACTTTTCGGGCAGCATATTTTGAATTACATATACCGTCGACGTTCAGACGCGAGGCGTGTAGTACGTACTCTGTACGTTAAAAATGTTCGCCGTGATTCTTTAAATTGACATAACTTTTTTATTTATGAACCGATTGACATGAAATAAACACTAAATGTTAAGTGAAGCTTACTACAATATATTAGTGAAAACCGTGTCTAAATCGAATAAGCCGTTTCTGATATTAGCGTGCACAAACACACAGACAAACAGACAAAAAGAAATTAATTACAATTTCGGGTTCAGCATCGATATAATAACAGCCCCTGCTACTTTTTTTTTATATATTTCCATTGTACAGACACCACTTTTCTACAATTTTATTATATGTATAGATTTGATTTTTTGGAGGGATTTTTTTTTAATTTTATTATATTTTTTTTTAAGTCAGTATAAGTAAATATATCAAAGAAATACCTGAAAAACTTCCAATATTTGCTCACTGCAGACCTTAGAGACCGGCACGCACTGAATCTGCATGTGTGATGTGCGATAGTTCCTCTCGAAGAACACCACCAATTTGTCCATTGACGCATAGAACTTTTTCAACACTTCTTTGAATCTTTTTATCTCCTTATTTACTTCATCGGGTGCCTAGAAATAGTATTTAAACAGAATTAGAAATGACTAGCCGATTCCCGCGACTTCGTCCGCGGGGATTTAGTCTTTAAAATCCCGCGGGAACTCTTTGATTTTCCGGGATAAATGTAGCCTTTGTCAAGAGCTCCAGGTCCTCAACTATACATATACAAAAATCCGTTGATCAAAAGTCGATCCGTTGCTCTGTTGCAGCGTTATTGAAAAACAAACCAACAAACAAACACACTTTCGCATATATTAATAAGGATTAAAACTTATTCATCCTCATAGTTATTAACGTCAGGTGGGCCGACAACAGCCAAGTCACAGTGAACCGCTAGATATAGGCGGCGCAAGACCGAGACATGTGGAAGGAGACGAATTTGGCTGATGAAGAAGAATATTCAATAGCACGATAGGTATGGCACAGGCTGAAAACCAGTTAACAGTGCAAAGCCCATTCTAAATATAGGAACTCTTAATTGCTTTGCGAAACTTCTTTGCCAGTTTAGCGATAGTTAACTACTACCGAAACCTTTCACTAGACAAAATGGCAATAGCAATTTATCGAAAATCGAAAAATTTTAAATTTTAAAGAAAAAAAATTTTTTTTTTTTTTTTCAAAAAGTTTTTGATTAATTTATTCATACCTTTGTAACACTCTGGTGGTGCGCGATGGGCAGTATCAGCACGTGGTAAGGTGTCAGGGGTCCCTTGGGTAGCGCCAAATAACAATGGGTACCCACACATATGACCAAATGTTTTTCCACCGACGGCGATGATAGGCAGAACCAACATGTATCTGGAAAGGAGACGGTCCAGAATTGTATGGAGTGTGGGTCTGGTCTTTGTACTAGTAATAAAATAAAATAAAATAAAATATTAAACCATTTTTGACTGATCGAATCCACGAACTCATCTTTATTTCAGTGGTAATATTATTTATTTTCTCCATGTGACGCAACCTAACATACGTAATCATGGCGGGCGGATAAATCTTTCTGACGTTAGCTGTCAAAACATCATGAGGTCATTGATTATGCGGATCAATGACCTCATGATATTTTGACACAGGTAAAATAGGGTTTGAAAAATCAACCTTGATATGAGCAAAGCCGCGGACAATTTTAAATGTTCACAAAAGAGTCATACCAGGATCAAAATCTTTTCTTTTTCGTTCAGGATTGTCACCAAACTTTCTTTTCCTTTTTCCATGATCGTCATCGCCAGCATCCATATTGAAAAAGAACTGTCCATTGCCAGATACCTAATAAATTATTAGACTTTTAGCGAAATAATACTACGGTTAAAGTGCAGATTGATGAATTTTAATCTGACATGTAGAAACGGATTAGGGGTATGGGTTGAATGTACACTGCCATACACCTTCCAAGTTAGTCCACTACCATCTTAGACTGCATCGTCACTTACTATCAAGTGAGATTGCAATCAAGGACTATCATGGGATTGAATAAAAAAAAAAGCAGTGTTCTACACGCCATCGTGCGGGAATGTCAAGACATTTGGCAGCACATCTTTGACAGTAAGGTGGTAAGGCCGAAGCCTCCCACCACATCAGACCAGAGACAATTCAGAAAGTATAAATTCCCAAATAGACCCTGCTGAAAATCGAAACGGAGACCTCCCAGATATAAGACCACAGCGCTTACCACTATGCCAGGAAGGTCATCCAAAAGTAAGAGTTTGCCAGTACCTATTAGTATAGTATGCTAGTGCATTTATAATATTAGTGACGACCACCCTGGCGCAGTGGTGAGCGCTGTGGTCTTATAACTGGGAGGTCTCGGGTTCGATTCCCGGTGGGGGCAATTTAGAAATTTATAATTTCTAAATTGTCTCTGGTCTGGTGGGAGGCTTTGGCCGTGGCTAGTTACCACCCTACCGTCAAAGACGTGCCGCCAAGCGATTTAGCGTTCCGGCACGATGGCGTGTTGAAACCGATTAGGAGTATGGGTTGAATTTACACTACTATACCCCTTCCAAGTTAGCCCGCTACCATCTTAGACTGCATCGTCACTTACCATCAGGTGAGATCGCAGTCAAGGGATATCTTGTCATCAAATAAAAAGAATAAAAAATTAGTAAGGATTGCAATTACCTTGACAACCTTCCCTGGCTGATGTTGCTTCAACATATCAGGGTCATATGGACAGGGAGTTTCATCGGTAGTGCTTTGTAACAAGTCCGTCATTCGCATCTTGGAGATGGGTTGTAAGGAGCATGCATATATCCACTTCTCCTTATTCTTGTTGCCCACGGGCGCTAATGCCAGGAACCTCGTCGCACATTCCTTGTAGTCTTGATGTACACTTTGATTTCTGTTCAAATATACATACTTATACAGATTTTATTAGAATAGCATCCTATTTCTTCATCATTAAATAAATTTTAGTTGATGAATAAAGTCATTTTAACAAATATAAAAGATACCTTTTATATCTGTTAAAATGACTTTGAGAGCTTGTATATCCTCACAAGTTGCAGCCGATTTCACTGTGCTTTTCCTAAACTATAATATAATATTTGTATGAAAAACATATAAATAAACATAACAATAAAGTCTTTTTGTGTGGTCTAATTTCAGAAATTTTACAGTCTTAAAAGAACGTCTGTTCTCTATTGTCTGTGAGCATACTATTTATTACAAATAAAGGTCAGTGAAACCGAACAAATTGGTGGTAGAATCTTGACGAATTATAAGAGTTACACGTTCGCCCACATTAAAAAATAATTTTGAATTTAAAAGTTGATGTGCGGTTCAAAAAAAAGTGATGATCTAAGTGCCATTCAAACTGCTGTTATTCGCCCCACCGGGCACAACTATTTCCTGAACTATCTTAGTTAAGTAAAACAAGATGAATAATTACCTGTATGGCTGTCTTTCATAGTACTTCTCTGCTGATGGAACAAAATGGTACCTTGGCTTAATATGAATGGAAAGCCAGGCTATCAGATCTGATAAACACTCCGGTTCCACGTCTGCCTGAAATAATGGTGATACTGGTGTCCATTCTGATGTCAATATTGCTATGGAGAATCTACTAATAAATAAACATACAAAAACTCTTGGTGGTGTACAGGCTGACTGACCAGAAACAGACCGCTGATGGATAGACAGTGGTGAGGGGTGGTAAGTTTTTCCTAAACCCTCACCAGACCTCCCTCTTAGATAAGTAGATCCTCCCAATTACAATATTACAAATATTACAATATTACAAATATTACAATATTACAATATTACAAATATTGTAATTGGGAGGATCTAGATAGAAGTTGAGACAAAGAAACATCTTCATCTCAACTTCTATTACAAATTCAAACAGTTCTGTCTTGCACTGTCACATGTCTTGACAGTTCTAAAATTAAATACTTTTATCAGACATATCAGACATTCAGATTTTACATTGTAAGAAAACTATGTAAATATTCTAAAAGTTTAGAGCATTATTATCTTTATTTATTTATTTATTAAGCCTATTTGTCAGACAGCAATATAAGTTTTTAGGTAATAGTTTTTCATAGTTGTTATTGTTTTCCTAGTTTATAATGCTAGCCTGTGTGCCCTTTGGCAAAGGCCTCCTCCAATCCTTTCCAATCCTTTCTTATGGCTGCTTGTCTCGTCCATGTTTTCCCGGCTATCGCTTCTATTTCATCTTGCCATCTCTTGATTTGTCGCCCTTGTCTTCTCTTTCCTTCCCTAGGATACCAAACGCTGATTGCTTTGCTCCATTTATCCCCACCCCGAATGGTGTGGCCAGCCCATCTCCATTTAAGCAGCTTAACCTTAAGCGTCACATCTTGGGTTCGTGTAACTTTCCTTATTTTTACATGAGGTGTTTTGTCTAATTTGCGCTTCCCCAACATGCTCCTTTCCATGCTCCGCTGGCAGGTTCGGAGTTTAGATAAATGAGCCTTGGTGAGCGCCCAGGTTTGGCAGCCGTATGTTAGTATGGGAAGAATGCAGGCATTAAACAATTTCCCCTTTATTATTGCACTCATTTTGGGATCTTTCATTATTTCCCTGAATGACCAATATTGTTTCCAGGCATTCCCTATTCTTATATCTATTTCTTTGGTTGATATTTTCTTAGTTGTAATCAATTGGCCAAGGTATACATACGTAGGTCACTATATAAGTTTTGAGACTCTCGAAAAGTAAACAATATATTTTTAAAATTCACATTATATTTTTTCAAAATACTCTCCATTATTATCTATGCAAATTTCTGTCCGCCTAAACCAGCTATGGAAAAATTTATTCCAGTCTTCCTCCGACAGGTCAGAAATGGCCGATTTGTAGGCAGCCACGGCTTCTTCAGCACTTAAAAAAAACTTTCCTTTTATTTTATCCTTGATGTTTGGGCATAAAAAGAAATCACAAGGACCTAAGTCGGGGCTGTGAGGTGGGTGAGTCAGAGTTTCAATACCAAATTCTTGAATACACACCTTTGTTCTAAGAGAAGTGTGTGAAGACGCGTTGTCATGGTGCAGCAACATTCCCCGGAGCCTGGCCTTTGGTCGTCTCTGCTGCACAGCTAAGAAAACCTTTGGCAATGCGATTGTAGTGTACTATTCCGAGTTAACTGACCTACCATTTTCTAGCACTGAGGTCGCTAGATATCCTGCGTGAAAAAAATAGTGGCCACCATCTTTTTGCCAATGTTCCGTGGTTTTTGCAATTTCGTTGGCAAATGCCCATTTGGAAAGACCCATACTGACTAATGCTTTTTGCTTTCCGGATCATATTGATATATCCATGTTTCGTCACCAGTCATGATTTCGGAAACACGTCTTGAGCTGCCATTTTCAAAACGTAGTCGCATCTCACGGCACCAATCCACACCGGCTTGTTTTTCTCTTTCGGAATGCAAATGAGGTACCCATCGACAACAAAGCTTCCTCATGCCAAGATATTCATGTAATATGGTGTAAACACTAACCGAACTGATGCTTAGTATTTATTCTATGTCCTTGTATGTGATACATAGGTTTTCTGTCACCATAATTTCAATCGTCCACACATTTTATGCGGTGACTGCTGCTGGCGGGCGACCACTTCGGTCATCATCTTCAAGACTAGTTTTGCCACTTTTAAATTCTTTAAACCATCTAAAAATGGTTGCCTGTGAAGGAACAGACTCCCCTAACGCTGATTTAAAACATTCTAAGCTTGAAACTTCGGACAAACCATATTTAAAATCGTAAAAAATCATAGCACGCAAATGTTCTCGTTTAAGCTCCATTTTAGCTGACGAAAAAGCGGGAACTGATGACAGTTTACTACCGCAAAATTCTTGGTTTTTTTTAATTGTTGTAAATGGCCTTTTACGTTCGATTTACAAATAAATTTGCTATTTAAAATTGTAAGATACAGACGCGTTCCATTTTTAAATTTCGCGCATCTCAAAACTTATATAGTGACCTACGTATTCATTCACATATTCTATTTCGTTATTATTTACTGTAATTGTTTCTTCCTCTCTATTTGTCATGGCTTTAGTTTTTAGTATGTTCATTTTTAAACCAACTTTCTTACTTTGGGTGTCTAGATCTGTGAGCATTTCTTGTAATTCCTGTGAGGATTTAGCAAAGAGGATAATGTCATCAGCGAATCTTAAATTTGTTAAATATTCTCCGTTGATTTTCAGACCATGCTGCTCCCACTTGATTTGTCTGAATACTTCTTCTAACACTGCCGTAAAAAGTTTAGGCGACAAGGGGTCTCCCTGGCGTACACCTCTTTCTATATGTATCCTTTCTCCTTCTCTTTCTAATTTTACCGTTGCTGTGCTGCCGGTGTAAATATTCTTTATTATTCTGATGTATTTACCTTCTACTCCTTGCTTTTTTAATGCGTTCCATATTTTGTCGTGTTCCAAGGAGTCAAAGGCTTTGTAATAGTCTACAAAGCAACAGTAAAATGGCAGACCATATTCTTCATATTTTTTATCTACTACAAACTAAACTACAATATAAAGATGAAATCACCACAATTTACAATTATCTTCTATATACCCTACAAAATAATGATTCACAAACCTTTTGCAAGTCATCCTGTTGTATCCCCGAAGGCCACAAGGTTGTTATCAGCAAATCAACCCCTCGGAACTCACTCTGGCCTCTCAAACAGGCATCCCTGACAGCACTGCAGTCACTTGGCTCAAATGTACACATTGGTATGTCTTTGCCAAGCTCTCGTCTCGAAAGGCCAGTTAAATAAGCTATTTTAAGCTCCGTACTTGTGGTGAATATTCCTCTCTTTCCTGAAATTTTTGATGCCATTAAGTACTCAATAAACAAATTCTTTTGGTGATTCAAGAGCTCTTTTTACCTGACACAGAATGTACCTTGCTATATTGCATATACATACTGTGTACAGCATATTTTGTAGACTTACCCATATAGATAACATTAGGGACAATTTCCGCTCCTTCCTCACAATAATATTGAACATGTTCAGGATTAGACGGGCCAAAAACATATGTAGTAACTGGCACTGTAAACAAAAACAATAAGATATTGAAACACAATCCTGACATACAAAATATGATGAAAATTTTCATTTAAATTATGAATGATCATTGCATAGCTGCCAATAAAGCCAATCATTTGTATAAATCAATTGTAATTTTTGGGGAGAATGAATATCACTAATAAACTAACAGCTAGAAGTATCAAATTTAAAATTCAGAAATTATGGTGGTACTCACCTTTTCTAGTTCCCATGCGGTAGGCATCTAGTTGTGAATTATCCGCACCAAAAAAATTCCCGACACATAGGAGAACTTCAAATGTTCCTGACTTCTTAACTATAGATTCGACGCGGGAAAACAATGTATTGAAATTTCCATTCACATCACCACATGCAAGTCTGAAAGTATGAGAAGCACAGGATCTTTTGTTTTATTCAAATTAGAACGAAAATGAATTATAACTTTTTAACGAGAATTAAAGATTTATTGTTTATTTTTCTGGAAAGATAGTTACATCTTAATTTCATTCGAACTTACGTTTTCTGCTTTTCTGCCATTATTCCAAAATGTGTGACGCCAGCCAAGCGCAACAGACAACGGACCCTTTTTAATTAATTTTATAATATTAATTTTGAAATTAATTTGAGTTTCTTTCCATTCGGTTCGGACCACGGTTTGTTTTCTTAATTATTTTTTAGCAAACTGCAAACATCAAAAATGACACGCCATTTGACGTGACTTCATATATATATCACAGACCACAGATCACTAGTTCACAGACGTATATATGTAGGTACTCTTCTGTGTTATTCGTCTGTGACTTTGTCATGCTGTAACCCAAGAGAATATAATCACTTCGTTTTACATTGGTTGGTACGTAGACAGAGAAGGCAATAGACCAAGGTACTGTGTAACCGCGACTGAAATAGAGATAACATGACGTAACGATGACGTCACATGACAAATTCGAGTTTAATGTTGCCACAATAACTGCACTCCCCTAGTACCCCAAATTAGATGGAAAATTCTTCCCAGGATTTTTAAATAAAACGACAAAACAGATGCTGAACTGTTTTATTTTTTAAATAACATACCTACACATATAAGGTTGTCTGGGAGAGACATACCTATTAGGGTAAGCTCCTATTTTTTTACATATATCTTAATATTGTGTGCAATAAAGAATTTATTATTCTTTATTGCACACAATATTAACTTCAACCACCACTTAAAAGTATAAAATAATTTTAGTTTGTACACGTAAGTTGGTTTTTTAAAAATATTTTTTTTTATACTAAAGTTTTTTAATGTAGTTTCATAGGACCAATTCACTAGATAATTATTTGCTCCTTAAAAAAAATATTGAAATGCCGAATAGAAATTTAGCATATGTGAGTCACTTTGAAAAAAGATGTATGTAACACAAAGGAAAATTTTTTTTCGTTACTAGTAAGAATGTTACACAAAATAATTTTTAATGAACAGTTAAAATTTTCCTTCGATCGAGTAATGCTATTGAATTAAAAGCAACAAAAATTGTATATTTAGTCATCAAAATCATCATTAATGAAATTAACAGTATATTCCTTTTTTCAGGCAGTCGTATAAAACTGCAACTCTTCATAGTTTAAGTTAATAATTATTTAAAAAAACATTAAAAGTCTGCCTCTAGCTATTTAAAAATGGCTTTAAAAATTAAGAACTTTGTAAATAAAATAATTCTTAAGATCGCCAACAGTTCTCGACTGGTCGTTGGACATTCGAACGAAACTTCAGGATGATTCAGAACAGTAACCGACACTATCTAACTGAATACACTTTAATCATCGCCGACATATATTATATTCTAGTATCCATCATCTTTCTTTTCTTTTCTCATAATATTCATTTCTTCCATCACGACTTTATTTTGTTTTAACAAAAATTAAAAAAAAATTGAAAAAGTAGCCAAAGTAACCCGCCGTTACGGTATGTCAGAGGACATTACTAAAAAAACCTATCTCCGTGCCAAATTTCAGCCATATCGGTTTAGTGTGGCGTATTGAGTAACAAACATCCATATGTTTGTTACTCAATCACGCCACACTAAACCGATATGGCTGAAATTTGGATGTATGTATGGATGGCCATACATACATTCAAACTTTCACATTTATAATATAAGTAGGATAGGGAAAATCGGGACATTGTATAGGTACCTAAAGCTGGCAACACACATAGATACTAAATTTTCTTATTAACTGTCAGTTTGTTTCGCACAAAAGTGTGTCGACCTTGAAAAAACTGGTTACACGATGAGGGACAAAAAATTGGGTAGCTGCGTCTCTGTTTATCACATTAATAACTTTATTTCTGCTCTCTTTTTAGTGTGAGTGAGAAAGAAATCGTCACTGGCTCTATGTCTTCTCTCTCTACGGGTTGGTAGTATTGTTTTTTTAATGAAGTTGGCTAAAATAAGGTTGGAATGGCTCGAAAAACCTCGTTTGCCGCCTCTTAAAACCACGGAGTGATTATATCATTCATAGTAATCCGTGGATTATATTCTCTTGGTTATCTATAGTAATCTGTGGTTTATTTTGTTATGGATTTGCCTACATTATATACCGCATTTTTCGATTTTAAATCATAATTAAGTGCTACAAATAAATAGCAAAAAACATGGGATCATCCAGTAAATTGCCTGGCACGGGTTTAGAAGATGTTGGAGTGCCCGGACAAACTTTTCTGCGTGATGCACTCACAAGTTGCACGGATCCGCTAAAAGCAATCGAAGAGTTTCAACTCGAAAATGGCATCCTACTTCCATCTTTAAGACCTATGCTGCCGTTACTCGATCTGCACGGTGTGCGACGACTAGACTTCCATACATCAGTGTTGGAAGAATTACGTGACAAACTCATAACACACATCAACGAAATGGGCACAAAAGATAAAAAGGAACATGAAAAGAAGCTTAAAGAGTTACTCTCCAAGAGTTTCCCTGTGGTCAAAGTCAAAGCTCTCAGACCAGTTATTATGAGTATTCTGAAGAACACACCACACATTGATGATAAATATTTAAGAGTTCTTGTTCGTGATAGAGATTTGTATAATGATACAGACACTGAGGTAAAGAGACAAATCTGGCAGGATAATCAGTCATTATTTGGTGATGAAGTATCCCCATTGTTGAGTCAGTACATAAGAGAGAAAGAGAACATATTATTTGACCATGAAAATTTAACTAATCTCTTTTTTTCTCCATCACCAAAAGTGAGACGACAAGGGCTTGTAGTACAAAAACTGGCCCACATGATAGGCACCAGCATAAAACTGTATGACATGGTCCTTCAATTTCTCCGTACACTGTTTCTCAGAACTAGAAATGTTCATTATTGTACTCTAAGAGCTGAACTTCTCATGGCCCTTCATGATTCTGAAGTACAGGATATTATATCAGTTGACCCGTGTCATAAGTTCACATGGTGCTTGGACGCATGCATAAGAGAAAGAAATGTTGATATCAAAAGATCACGGGAGCTTCAAGGTTTCTTGGATAGTATTAAGAAAGGACATGAACAGGTCCTGGGTGATCTCTCTATGACTCTTTGTGATCCATATGCAGTTAACTTCTTAGCAACTTCAGCTATAAAGATATTGCAGCATTTGATTAATACTGAAGGACTTCCAAGAGATAATACAATTTTGATCTTATTACTAAGAATGTTAGCACTCGGCTTGAGTGCTTGGGAGATGATTGATTCTCAAGACTTCAAAGAGCCAAAGCTAGATAGCCAAGTAGTCACAAAATATTTACCAGCCTTAATGTCTTTAATGGTGGATGACCAAGTTCGAGCACTGCATAATAAGTTGCCACCTGATGAAAGAGAGTCTGCTATCACAACAATTGAGCATTCCGGCCCACCACCAGATGCATGCGAAGCTTACATGAGAGAGAGCTCAGTATGTGGAGTCCTAGCTATGTATTACACACTTCACGCAGCCAAACTCCGAGATAGGGGAGCTATATTGAGAATCTTGAGTATTCTTGGCAGTTGTAAAGATGGTAGAGCTTATGAAGATCCATTCTTGCATGCAGTTGTCGCATTATTGATACAACTGCCTGATGAATTCCAAGGGGAAGACTTCAGTACTGTTTTATTTGATGAGTTCTTCTTTGCCGGGCTCGCAAAGGACAATGTAACAAGGCATTTACTGAAGCTTTTATGGTACATACATCCCAAGTTGCCGGAGACTAGAATACAGACCTTGATGAAGGCTTTGCAGCCTGGGACGCAGCACATTGATTCTGTGCACAAACTATATGAATCTCTGCAGCAGAAGATGCATTCACAAGTGGAACCAGTCCCAAGCACTAGCGAGATGGAGTATTTGGACTCTCCATTGATGAGTGTCCCAACTCCTGCACCTTACCACATTATATAATTATTAAGTTTACAGATATTTATTTTTAGTTGACTGTTAATCAAGTTATTATTAGACTACATGAATATAATGCTGTGAACCTGCAGAGCAGTGCCACAGCCAAGTTATTTACTTCTGTACTCCATTTAAGCTGAAATGTATTGACAGTTGCTCAGTAAAGACAAGGCTCTGCAGGGCATAATGTCAACCATAAAATAATTTTCTAATGCCTGTTTTTACCAACATTTCCTAACTTTTACAGGCTACCTAAGCTAAGTAAGGTGACACTTTCTTTCGTTTTCATGAACCTATACCCTTATAGAACATCTAAAGGTGAAAATCGAGCCATTGGTGGTTGAAATTCAACCTACTTGAACGAAACGCTTCAATTCAACGTTTCTGAAACAAACGGCTAAGGTATGGAACGCACTTCCAGCATCTGTATAAGACGAGTGAATAAGCATTTTCTAGGCAAGCGCGCTTCAACCTAGACCTCATCAATGCTCTCCATCTTTGATTGTCGCGAAGTGCAAGCCTATCATAGTAAAAAAAATGAATGTAAGGGATTGTATTTAGCACCTACCTATGTAAAGAGACTTATGCTTAGGGAATAATTTACGTATGATTGGTGAAAACGGGCATAAGACTCCTTGTAGTACTAAATGTTTAAATAAGAATTGCTGTCAGGATAAAGGATTTAAAATTCAAAAGTAGGAAATAAAAATCTTCATACTAAATTACTGTAAAATATTTTTATTTATTAGTACTGACTTACAGTAAATATTTAAAGATAAAATAGAATTAAGAAATTAAGTAAAACATATTAATTATTACAAATAAAATTAAAAATCTTTGGACGGATTAGAAACTGAGCATATTTAGGCAGATAATATAATACTTGTTTATTTAGAGTTAGTGAAGAATGTAGATTTTTATTAAAAAAATAATAAACATCTGAGTCTGCATAGCGAAATATTTCAGTGACGCAAAAATGAGCCCTATGGGATTTCAAATAGGAGCTAGTTTTGTTCTTCAATACTGAGATTGAAACCAAGCGGTAATATTTCATAATGCAGGCTCATATTTAAAGTGACAGTTGTTCATATTTTCATGCGTGATGATCACGACGATCAGGCTTCAAGTCCAGTGAATGCAAGGATCGGAGAGACCTAGACCGTTCAAACAGAGAGGGGTCCGTGTAAATTGGTTCACTGCCGTCGTCGAATGCGTTCGCCAAACGTCCTGAAGAGCCCGCTTCTTCGCCCATTTCAGCGAAATTTCTTCCAAGTCCACTAGAAACAAAAAAAAAAAATAATAATAATGTCCTGACAGATTTCGGTCATGGCGGCAATCTCCACAGAGATCAACCATCTACGCGCAAGACCTTATAGTGCGCATAGACAGGGGCATTCCCTATTCCCTCATAGTCCGATGGGACGGAAATCTGAGCAGACCGGAGAGAGATCAGATGCAGGACTAACTGCTTTTCAGCCTTACGTGCTCTCCGAGGCACGGGGGGTGGCTTATCACTAACTTCGTAACTGGCCAGGCTAGCACTGAGGATTTCTTAATAGAAAACCCAATATATTTTTTGTCACGACCCGTGGCCTCGTTATCCGCATTCCAACATGCTTACCACTAAACCAACGAGGTAGGTAGGTTAATAAAAATAATGATACAGCAAAAGCCCATGAATTTGCTGTTGGCAAGCTTAGTTAAAATCATAACGCCTTTCAAAAATTTATTGCAATTTTTCCTTCGAGTACATAAGAGAACCTACTATAATACTAATATTATAACAGTAGACTCTCTAATCTAATATAAATAAACCATTTTTGTACCTTTCCCATTACACTTTCCCCCAACTGTCTCACTGATAAAAATCTATAAGAAGTGTTTCAATGTCCACTATTTTCTTCGTCGTTTATTGCAAAATAAATAAATAAGACTCAGTAAAATAGTTTTTTTTTTTTTTTTTGCATTAGGCACGTTAATGTAGCCACCTCTTCTTTAACAAAAGTAATGCACATGTAGTTCAAAATGTGTATCTGTGAGCGTATACTTACCTAATTTGTCCACCAAAAAAAGTCAGGGTTCTAAGCATTTTACCAAAATAATCCACCGTTTAGGCGTTTAAGTATGGGACGTAGGTAGGTAGGTACAAATATTAAATAGATACAATGTACTGATATGTGGAAGTCAAATTGATTGTGATTTGGGCGGACAAGTTTAACAATCTAAAGCCTGACTTGTACCTGACTGGTCTTTATTATCTGAGGCTCCATAGTTCACGTGTTCTGATGACCACTAGTCTTGTAAAATTACCTTAAAGAGAAAGGTTTATGCAGATGTGAGGCGGCAAACAGGGAGGGTCTCGTGGGACGTGGCGCGGGCGCAGCAGCGCGGTGCATGGGCGCCGACGTCACTTCGATGTTCTTGCGCAACACGCGCCAGTATCGCCTGGAATATAAGTTATTTTATGTGATATACGTAAAATCTAATTTTCTTTACCTTTCTTAAAAAAAGCAGGAACAGGATCGACGGCTTATGTATATACTTACTTTTCAAGGTAAGGCCTTTATTATCTAAAACTCCTAACTTTAGAAGTCCTGACTGTTACTGAGAACTTCTTAATAAAAACTAAACGACGACCTCCCTGGCGCCGTGGTGAGCGCTGTGGTCTTATAACTGAGAGGTCTCGGGTTCGATTCCCGGCGGGGGAAATTTGGGAATTAAAGCTCTGGTCTGGTGAGAGGCTTTGGCCGTTACCACCCTATCGTCAAAGACGGTGCCGCCAAGCGATTTAGCGTTCCGACGAGTAGGTAACTATGGGTTGAATATATCAATTGAACCAGTGGGAATGACCCGAACGTACACTGCCATACCCCTTCCGAGTCAGCCCGCTACCATCTTAGACTGCATCGTCACTTAACATCAGGTGAAATCTCAATCAAGGACTAACTATGTTGCCATAAAAAAAAAGCTTCGGCCCGATTCGGGGCTTGAACCCAGGACCTAATCCGCAACCGAGCACACGCTAGATACTAGAGTCGAGAGCTTACTTGTAAATGTAGAGTGCAGCGGTCAGCATAGCCAGCAGAATGGACAGCAGCACGCACAGAGCGACGAGCAGAGCGCGGTAGTGGTGCGGGGACACGCACGTCCCCACCGCGGCCACCACGGGCGCCGAGTCCGCCGGGCCGTTCTCCTCAAACATTTCGTTACGATTGTCAAACACCTAAGAGAAACAAAAACTTAAAAGCCATGTCCTTGTTTGACGACCTCTCTGGCGCAGTGGTGAGCGCTGTGGTGTTATAACTGGGTGGTCTCGGGTTCGATTCCCGGCGGGTGCAATTTATGAATTTATAATTTCTAAATTGTCTCTGGTCTGGTCTGGTGAGGGGCTTTGGCCGTGGCTAGTCACCACCCTACCATCAAAGACGTGCCGCCAAGCGATTTAGCGTTCCGGCACGATGGCGTGTAGAAACCGATTAGGTGTATGGGTTGAATTTACACTGCTTTTCTCCTTCCAAGTTAGTCCGCTACCATCTTAGACTGCATCGTCACTTACCATCAGGTGAGATCGCAGTCAAGGGCTATCTTGGTGCAGATTTAAAACTGAAAAGGTCGCAGGTTCGATCATCACCCGTTGCACTATTGTCGTACCCACTCCTAACACGAGTTGTCCGCTTAATTGGGGGGAAAAAAACATCCGAGCCTCACAAGAGTTGAGCCCTAGACTCAAATTGAGCCAAGCAATGCTTCGCGCTCACACACCTTCGAAAACATTATGGAGTAGGTACTTTCAGTTGTGCAAGTTTCCTCAGGATGTTTTCCTTCACCGTTAAGCAATTAAATATCACATGCTTTAAACGCACATACTTAATATGTCGCTCATTTGCGACAAGGGTGACATAATTCAAAATCGACGATAAGAGAATTCTCTCGTTGGGGTAATGTTTTGTGGATGCTGCGGTCTCGAAACAACACACTGGCCAACAAAGCGACAGAGCATTAAGTCACAATCTCTCTCGCTCTTATTTTTTTGTGCTTAGCGTAATGTTGTTTTTTAGCAAAAAGTATAAATTTTCCGACAGTAAAATTGGAGAAATTTGAATTATGTCACCCTTGTCGCAAATGAGCGATGTATCTCCGAAAAGTCAGAGATGCTCGACCGGAATCGAACCCTCCAACAGGTGATAAATATCCTAAACACAAGACTCACTTCTTTAATGTGTATCTACCTATGTGTTATGCTTATGTTCTATGTGTAACATCAACATCCATTTTAATACGTGTTTTATTTTTAACAGAAGTATGTGGGTATAAACTTGGCAATAATGGGTAGTAACCATATACTAACAAGGCAGGCATGCCGGCGATATATGAGACGTATTCCAGTCTGGGACTAGTTAATTGACGTACCTACGTAGACGGGGAAACAACAAAATTAAAAAGATAAATTACCTCAATCATCTTCCTAACATGACTGGGAGTTTCAACTTCATCCTTCAGGTATTTATCAACAGTCGCTTCTTCGTATGAAATCTTGTACACTGACGCTTCGCTTTTATTGTCAGTGTTATTTCTATTATCTTCATCTGGTTTCACAGTTTCAGTGGTGTTACTCGTTTCAGCTTCTATAGTAGAATTGACGTCCCTTCGTCGGCGACCAAACGACGGTTCAGATCGACCCGTGTGACTCGGGCAATAGGCCTAGAAAATTACGAAAGAGCGAATTAGAAAACTGTCTTGGTTCATTTTTAGGGTTCCAAAAAAAAACGGAACGTTTGCGGTACTAAGCTGAAATTTATACTGAAATATAAAGGTCAGTGGTTTCTTAATGCTCTGAAATTTTCAAGTTTCTAGCTTAACTCAGTGAAAAGTTATAGCTTTCAAAGCGTATACGTATTTGTAACGTAGCGCTATGTAGCGCAATTCATAAGTTTGATAAAATCGACTTCGAAATGAAGAACAGGATGTAGAGAAAGAGATATATTTAGATACTGCTTCGTTGTCAGTTCAATCGATAGACGTCCATTCGCGACTATCTTTTGTAGATATCGTCACAGAGCACGATCTTGTGCCGCTTGTGTCCAGCGGTTCCCATTAACACGGTTGAGAACATCCATAGTCGTGAAGTATCTACCTACTCAAAGTTTTCCGGCTTAGAGACGCCATCCATTCGCATAACCTACTACAAAGCACATTGTTTCCAAAAAATCCCAGAATTTTCCGAAATCTATTCTAAAACCTTTGTCCCGTTAAATATATAACGTAGGTAAATAATAGGAATAACACAACAGAACTATTAATATTGTTATCTACCTACCTATATAGTAGTTAATTAAAATATTTATTAATAGAAATATACACACAAATAAATATGCGATAAAACCTAGATTATGTATAACAAACAGGCATAAAGGAACCGATAACCTAGACTCAACCCTAACAGGCTGGTATGTTTACATGAAACATTTATTTTTATTACACTTTGACGCAAATTGCTATCAACTTAAAGTAAAAATAACAAATAATATTTATCATTAACATAAGCCTTTAAAACGACGTTTTCGCATAGGCATTTGCTTTTTGATAAAGATGCATAGGAACTATCGGTGGAAAGTACGATACTCTAAAAATAATTGCACAATAAGTGTAACGATTGAAAAAAAAAATGGTTGTGAATCCACCGCAGTTTGCAGTTCGTTCAAATTCGGCCTAACGCGCTGCAAATGACATGGAATATTATTGCGATATTTCCAAAGGAAACTTACGGGTTGGCATCCATCCCTACACGTCCTAACGGTAGCTTCAAATACTAAGAAGTTCGACTCGGGAATCTTAAATGCGTTGAATCTAGCTTCCAGCGAATCACCGCTGCGTCCTTTGTCTAATTCTGGGAAAACGTCCGGATCGACTGGGCAACTGAAAATAGTATTAAATTCTCCATCTCAAAAGCAAACAAAGAAAGTACTAAAATAATTTGGCATACTTAGTTTATTTTAAAACAGGTAGGTATTTGTATCATTTCCGCATGACGAAAAGTGAGCTTTTTCGTCCTAACAAACTTCCCGGTGCATCGATCCTCATTAGGGGCAATTTTCTAATTTGTTTTTAGTCTGATGGGTAGCTTCGGTCTTTGGTAGTTAACACCCTATTTGCGACGACGTACCGCCAAGTAATATAGGTAGCATTCCTACGATACCGCATAGAAACAGAATAGAAATATGGGTAACTGAATGGTCACACCTCTTTCAGGTTTGTACGCTTCCATATTAGACTGCATCGTCACTTCGGCTAACTTGTCATAGCATAAAAAAATTACAGAATAACCAGAACGTTACAAAAGTCTATTTTCTCATTGAACCTAAGTAATTTCTAATTCCTAAAGATGCCTGGTAGAGCCATACCTCTCAAAAGCTCTCAAGCGAAAAGCCCATTTTATATTCCATAATATTTCTGTTCGTTTGTTTTTTTTAAATATGTAGTGTAAAAATAACAACCTACATGATAATTTTTTTTTCTGAAACATCGGACGGATAGAAGTGAGGTACTAATAACCTTCGATCATAGAAAAAAGCCAATAACATCCATTGCTTTCAAATAAAAATAACATTACTTACCCCACTCTATCAATAAGTTGTACTGAACGTCCCGAATATGGATCTCTAGCGATGACATTGGTTGCAAATATATCCGTGGCGTAATTATACCCGTCCTGTGCTTCAAGTCTAAATGTCAAAGGATCTCCCACAGCGATTGTAGTCGTCGGTCTGCCTTGATACAGGATAAGGAGTCTGACCTTTGAGTTCAATGAACTTTCCTCTGGCAAATACTCTATAGGTATAGGACTTCCGGACCTGTCGACCAAATCATAGCCAAATCTACTGTTAGACTTTAGATGGTGCTTCTTTTGAAACAACAGATGACTTTGGATGAAATCGATTGGCAAATAGATAGAAACCTACTCAGACTACGCGATTGAACGATTGATACTAAATAATTAGAAAAGAAAGATAACGATTTCATTCAAAGTGCTAAGTTAGTAGCTGTTAGTTAATAACAGCACGCAAAATCATACAAAGAAAGTACACCCATACAATATGAATATCGCTCTAATAACCTACTTTAACTACCTAGCACAGATAACAATGGATTGCAAACACACACACGAAAAGAAGAATACACACTCAAACACAGACAAGCTTAATGATTCTCTGAAACCCTATACCCAAAACATGAACTAGTTTCTAAAATTACCCTGAATTTAAAAATAGTCACTGAACCCGCGTCACAGCAAATCACGCAAACTGTTAACTGTTAATAGTTTCTATATAATATTTACGAGTAAACAAAACATATTTTGCGTCTATTTGAAGAGTAGATTACCAAAGACTACCCAAAGTTTGAACCAATCAAAAACTTGATTTGAAAATGTGATAATTATGTTGCCTACAATTCAAATAGACGCAAGTTTCTTCACAAATGTCTCACCCGGCTCCAATGTAATTGGACGTGACAACAGCCTCCGCAGGTCCTCTGAACAAGCAGGTCAAATTGAAACGTTTATCTCTCGATGTCTGAACATTGTCACTAAATTGCACTACCACAATATTCGTCATCGTATCACCGTACTGAAAACATGATTAATCCCTTCATCTTATCCCATTTGCTTTAAAAATCAGTATAAATATTTTATCAATGAAATTCTTTAATTACCCGTTGTGTACCACACTCAGGATAACCATGAGCTCCGGTTATTCTCAGCACATTAGAAACGCCTCCATTACCACGGAAAAAACATCGGTCATAGAATCCATAAGTGTACATACGTCCGTAGAAACCTTCTGGTAATCGCAGAGTAAATTCCATTCCATCTTCGTTACATACTTGGGATACTGGTGAGGAAAATCACAGAAGATTAGTTGTTATAAATTTTATGCCAAATAAAGCTGAGTTGGTGCTTGTATAAATTTAGTTTACCATCTAAACAATCGTCAGCGCTTCGTCCGAGTGCTCTTTCGTAAAAATCGTATTCGTTTGCTGTATTATCAAAATGTGCTGGATTAGCTGCATCTAATTCACGTGTATCGCGATCACTGAGCTCACAGTTGTCACGTGGTTCGGCTCCGTAACCTACATCCCTATAAATATTTACATTCAATTAGTAACATTTCGTATTACATGTACCGCAATCCAGAGCTATAAATAAAGTGATACCTGTAGTTGAATGACCGACAAATGAAATCGCGAGCTTCAATACATTCTCGTTGGCAATGAGCCAATGATTGAGCTGTTGTGAAACGGCGTACAAATCTTCGTTGCATCCGTTGCCTGCCAACCTGTCTGAAGCTTTCTTCTTCACACCTAGACCCCTGCCATGGTCTTTGGCCCATAGGAGGTCTGCCACCAATCGGGCCGCCAATTGGTCCTCCGATAGGACCACCTATATGACCACCTATTACACCACCACCACCGACCGGAGCATTTACTGGAATACCAACAGGGGGTATGGGTCCATCTGGTTCATAACCACCGTAACCTCCTCCTAAAACAGGTAATTTTTAATGAAACTAGTTTTATGATACCAGTAGAATAAATTTCAAAAAGAATGCATAGTTGAAAGTCCCAGAATGACTTACCTAATGGGTTAGCTAAAGGTCTATCTAATGGTGGTGGTGGATAACTTCCGCGATAACCACCTGGTCTTTCTACAGGCCTTCTTGATCCAAATGGAGGCCTTGGCTCCACAGGGTACCTACAAATCAACGGTATTTAATATTCGAGGCATTTTGAAAATCTACAATTTTATATTCATTCACGTCTCAACTTACCTGTCTGCTCCAGGGCGAACTCTATCTGGATACCGATCTCTCGTCGGGAATCTATCTCCGGCTGGATAGTCTTGGCCATAGTAACCACCTCTTCCATATCCTGCTTATAAGATGACCAATAGAGAAAATTGAACATTTTTTAGGATAATCTATGAGTAACTAACCCACTCAACTAATGATGATTTTTTCTAAATTCCAATACTTCGCTATTACAAAAATGAACAGATCATAAAACTCATAAAAGGTCCAAAAGAATCCCTAAAATATGAGTGCATATACAAACGTTGTGCTTACCAGGATATGAAGATCCGGTCGGCGGATATTTATCATACATATCAGGATAACGGTCACCACCCAAAGGTACAGGATCTCTATTCACACCAACAGGGTACTGACCGTACGGGTACCGACCCCAATCGCCAGAGCCAGAATATCGGTCCTGATCGTATCTGTCTGGATATCTGCTCGACCATGGTCTCATTGGCCTCCTCTCTGGTGCCGGATACCTGTCTGCTGGGTATCGGTCTGGGGGAAATCTGTCAGGGTAAACGTCAATAGGGTATCTACTGACAGGGTATCGGTCTGAAGTTGGATATCTACCACCACCACCACCAATGTCATTCGGTGGATCGTAAGGAAACCGTCCACCGTCAATTGGGTATCGGTCTCCCGCTGGGTATCTGCCACCTGGGTAAGCTGGATATCTGTTATCGACACCTGGCGGATACTGATCGATAGGTGGAGGGTAACGATCGACTGGGAATCTATCCGGTCCAACACCAGGAGGGTATCTATCGTCCGGGTATCTGTCTGCTGGATACCGGTCACGATCAGCGGGATATCTATCAGGGTAAGGTTCGGGGCCGATCGGATACCGGTCATCTGGGTACCGGTCTGGCCGTGATGGGTATCGATCGTCGTCGTAGTACCGATCGTCATCCGGATAACGATCCACATCGGGCGGATATCTGTCTCGATCCCGATCCCGATCCCGATCTCGATCACGATCTCCGCCTTTACTACCACCTTGAAAATAAAATAGATCGTATCAGTTACAGTGACTGCAATACAAAAAATTCAGCATAATCACTGATCTACAGATTTTCTAACTAAAAAAAACTACGTTCCTAACTACTTACTACTTCAACTCTCAATTACCTACTTATGTATATCACCTTAACCCGACAACAATAATCATATTATAGGTAAGTATTTTCTACATATCTACATTACAATTTTATGAAAAACAGGATTAAGTTTCTATTTAAGAATTAATATTCTAGGTAACATAAACATTTAGATTAAATTATAAAATATAACCTGCATGCTTTTGAAGACGATATTTTGATACTTACTTTAAACATTAAATCGACGAGGTAACATTTACCTATTATATTTACTAATAGTTCATGCATATTTTTAATTATTTTACTACACTGAACCTATAATAAGTTTTCTACAGAAGATCATGCAATAATCAATGTTTTCTACAAAAATAAGCCAATTATTATTACAATTTCAAAATTTATTATTGAACCAAACAAGGTTGAAAATGCATCCAATCGAACCTGATGAATTAGACCCCCAAGACGATTTTGATCCTCCTGCCGATCCCCCAGCCTCGGTTTCTCCACTTACTAGCTGATCTGATACAATATAATTTATTTATTTATAGAAAAAAGCCAATTTTTCTAACTACTCCATAGAAAAAAAATCTTTAAATCATCAATTTTACCTTTATATAGAGTCGGTATTAGATGATTCCGCAAATTACTCAAAAAATTTAAATAGAATCGTAAGTTTTCATTTTAAAATCGATTTTTAGTTATTTTTTTTTTCTCTTCTTTGCACAAAACAATATAAGTGGGCAAAAGGTGAATTTATAGCAAAGCATTCTCTATACTTAAATCACATTTTGTGCATGCGCAAAAAATTAATTGATTAATTTTGTTTCCTGATTTAGCTTTTTATGTATTTCTTTAGTTTCGTTGACGTCGTCATCAACAGATAGACGTCCACTACTGGACATAAGGTCACTTTTAGGGGCTTCTTTTGTATCCACCAGTTCTTAGTTTTAGTTGATGTTGTTAGTTACTGCGCTTTCTGTTGCGAGATCATAATTCCAACAATTTTGAGAAAAAGTTTATATTGGTACTAACTACGTGCCCCTCCCATTGCCACGTCAGTTTTGCAATCCCCTTGAGCTGTGAATGACTCTACAGGATTTTTTTTATTCGATGGCATGATAGTCCTTGACTGCGATATCACCTGATGGTAAGTGACGATGCAATCTAAGATGGTAGCGGGCTACCAACGGGAATGGGTCTGCTTTGTCTTCCCATGTTGACATGTGTTAGATTATATTACGTATTGTATTTTTGAAGAAGCACTGTATACTTAGCTTAGTTTTGTTACTTATTGTAAAATTAGTTTATTTTATTTTTTGAAAAGAGCAACTGCTGAGTTTCTTGCCGGTTCTTCTCAGCAGAATCTGCATTCCGAACCGGTCGCGGTGGTAGATTTATGACGTGTCATAAGTGCTACAAGGTAGCCTACATGAAATAAATAAATTTTGAATTTGAATTTGAATTTAACTTGGAAGAGGTATGGTAGTGTAGATTCAACCCATACCCCTAATCGATTTCTACACGCCATTGTGCTGGAACGCTAAATCGCTTGGCCGCACGTCTTTGACGGAGCGTGTTAACTAACCAAGGCCAAAGCCTCCCACCAGACAATTTAATAGATATATTTCTTCTAATAAATTTCTGAATTTTCTATTTGATTACAGCTCTTTCCCTCACTGTCTACTATTTATCATACCTATCATTATTCATATTATTATTTCTTGAAAAAGCGTAAGGGTTTAATGTAACAAATTGCTGTTCTATTTTCTGCTTCAAAGGTTCATTGTTACAATTCTACTTATGCCAATTGGCCTTATAAATGCCATTAATAGAACAACGTATCATTTGTGTCGTATTACTGATAACTATTGTCTCTATATTGATATCATCCGCCTTGTTTATTAGATAATATGATCTCGATAACTATAAATAAAAGTTAAAAACATATAAGTATGGAATATTTTTCTATACGTATCTATCAGTTTAGCAAACTTTAAATGTAACTACTAAATGTACCAAAAAAATTGTAAAATTATAAAAACCCGAGATTTTTGTTTCTTTTTTTTAATTATGAGGTCATCTAAAAGTGATCTAAATGCTTGATAAAAAATCAATTAATATGTAGGTACATAGGTACTTACTAATTAATTTTTACATAGGTACTTATTAATCAAGCACATACATATAATATTCCATGATTAACTTCTTAAGTGGTATAAAGATCCCTTCTAATTTGAAAGGAGACCTGTGCCCCCAAAAATGAAGATCAATGACGATTTTTTCTCAAAATTTTATCATGCAAAAATTATCGACGGTATACCTTACATTTTTAATACGTTAACACAATAGCTCTTACTTACGCATAAGATTTTCGTAGTAATCGAAGTCTGGATCATACAACAGTCGCATGCCGTCCTTTTGGTTGTACCTGCTGAGCCTGCAAGTCCTTGCGCGATCGCTGTACACCGCGGACCTGTCCGAAAATTATCACCCTATTGCTATTATCTTATTTAATATTATAAATGCGAAAGTTTGGATGTACCTAACGATGTTTGTTACTCAATCACGCTGCAACGACTGAACTGATTTGGCTGAAAGGCACAGAGATAGATTATTGACTGGAATAGCACATAAGCTACTTTTTATCCCGGAAAACAAGAAAGTTCCTGCGTTAATCAAAAAACCCTCAATCCACGCGAACGAAGTCACGGGCAACAACTAGTAGGTATTTTATAATGAGCATAATATGATCTCCCAGAATATCAATTGCGGAAAAGTTTTTTCAATCATTGCTACAGTTTCAATGTTGGTGATTGGCTAAAATCGCATTTTAGACCTTGATTTCACTTATATTATAACCAAATTGTTTATATTATAGTCAAATTGTATGTTTGTACTTATTTATTTAACGCACGAAAAATTTATGGATTTGCTTTCGGCAACAGTTATCTTATTTAACTTCGGTACACAAAAATTTCTTATCAGTGTGGTAATTAAAAAACTTACAAGCACTTTGTTTTACACACTTTTCTCCTTTCCACTGATTTGGATGATATATTTTTATATAAATACTTTGAAAAATGTTCATACCTGCACTGGAAACTCGTTTGTCTCAGACACTCGTCCAAGCACTCGCTGAGCGACCGGCCGGTGATTTCGGAGTGAAACTCGCCGGTGATCCGGCTGTTCCGGTACCTCTGGAAGGCGGTGTCCGGTCGCCGCCCGGGCGAGAACAGGTGTGACGTCACGCTGTTATCCGGGTACTCGGTCCCGCGAGCTGTCACCCGATGAGAGACTAATCATTAGAGAGAAAACCTTATTGTGGTTTTATGTTGTTATGTTAATAGCACGTTAATAAAGGTTTCTGCCTAGGAGAAGTTAGTTTACATATTAATGTTAAAAAGCTCTACGTGATTGAATGTTTTAGCAATGGCTTACCAACTGAGTATTAAACATTTTTTGTTTGTTATCTCTATTTATATTAGCCCTTTATTAGTAGAGTCTGTTCAAAAAGAGAACTGTCTTGGGATTGGAGGGCGCACAGGCTTAATTGCCTTTTTTTAACAACAAAACAACAGCGCATTAATAAAAGGCGCTTGTTCACTGGTTAGCCACGACGATTCTCTTTTTGAACGACTTTAATGTTATTTGCTGAGGATAAGGAAATTAATATGAAAATTAAATTAATACACAATTAAATAAAAGAAATTAAAATCAACTTAAAAGTGACGTATTTTTTAGGATTATCCATACATGCAACAAATGTAAAAAAAAACAGTCGTCAATAGTAGTTAAGTTGACATTTCTTTGGCCACTAAAAATAATTAATCAAGTTGTCAATTTGTGCTACTTAGATCTTATTATGCAGATTATTTTCTAAGAAACAACAAGCTTATTTTACTTAATCTGCTAAACCATATAAATCTAGGTAGGTACCTATATAATAAAATTCAAAAACTTATTTATTTCAAGTAGGCCAACCTATGGCTCTTCTGACACGTCAAGACTCTACCAACGGTTCGGAAAGGAGATTTTGCTGAAAAAGTACTAAGTATAGACATTACATTAGACATGCATCTAAAGGAAGCAAGCGACAAACCAAAACGTTTGGTAGTGGTGAATTATGCTTGCATCATTCATCATGCCTTTATGCTTGTAGATTTAAGTATCCTGTTTAGCAGATATATAGCAAACTAAGCTTCTGTATTTTGGATTTCCACACAGTGTTCTAGTTGTTAGGGAAACTGAAATACTTACGGTTATCCAAACAAACGAGATCGTAGAAGTGATGCGTGGGAGATGCGCTGACCGTCACGTCGTCTTTTTGAGATACAGAATCTTCTTCCGAGAGCACGCATTGCTTTGTCATTGCATCGTGTTCGATGGATCGACAGAAATATCTGCATTATCAAAATAAAGGCGGTTAGGCGGTTCATTTTTCGAGACTTTTGCTTTCATTTTCGAGGCTTTACCGATGAGTTATCGTAATGAACCGTCTAAACACCGACCGTTCACCGTTTACAAACGATTTTGCCTCCGCTGTGAAAGGTATCATGCATCGTTCATCGCAAAAATGAACAATGAACGACCGTCTAATTTGGCCCTAAGTGTTTTTGTCTAAAAGGTTACCTAAAGAAAAAAATATTCTTGTTCTTACTTTTCTTTATAAACCGACAGACCAGCTGTGGACAAAGGTCTCTTCAGGAACTTCCACAGGTCTCGGTCTTGAACCGTCTGTATACCACGGTTCGTGACCACCTGGCAGGGGATCTGCCAAGACTATACGCTTTCGAATACAGGGTCGCCACTCCAGCACCTTGGGATCCCAACAACCATCAACATTTTGTATCCACAACTAGCTAAATAAGGACTTTTTTAGTGGGGCGACACATTCTCACTAGCTTAATTCCTAATTGATAAATACTAATAGACTATTAAGTAATGGATAACTGATTAAAAGGTTTTCTATATATATTTTTTTAAGAATAATTAGCCAAGCTGAAATTGACTTATATTCTCCTCTTCCCTCCAAATAAGCGAAAAGCTTGTGCTAGAAGTGGTGCAACAATAGTACAACGGGTGGTGCTCGAACCACCTTTAACCATTGGGCTATTGAGGCTTAAAAATGTTTATTATTCTTAACATTCTCACTTACTTTTCAGCACGTACGCACATGGACTGGCACTCATCCAATGTCATATTTGAGAACACGTCAGCTTCGAACGGACCTCCGAGTCTTTTATTTTCCTCTTTTATGAATACAGCTAAGCCATCACACCTGCGTTCAGCTGTGAAGTATAAGAATTTTAGTTTTTTTTTCTATAACAGAATCGGATTCTAAACATGCAGTTATAAGCTAAGCACAAGCACCGCTTAGTTTATAACTGCATGTTTAGAATCAGCTATTTTTAGTTACACTGGTAAGGGAATTATCCCATATAGTTTATTATTTATGGGATTACGGGAATAGCTGATTTACGTATAAGAATCATTGTTATGATAAGTTGTCTCTCAAATCCCATAAAATATCATACAAAACTAAACTCTAAATTAAACCTAAAATGTAAATATCAAAAATAAAAGCTAAATATAAAAAATATCATCTAAAACACTGGAACGAGGAAAAGTGTCCAGAACGCTGGCTGCGTTACCCCGCTGAATGGCCAAACTTATACATATACTGGCAGAGGTAACTTCATGCCTTCTGGTCACCAGTGGACTCTGTGAGATGGGATGACAGATATTATCTGAAGATTAACGTGAAGAGCAGTCAGCGCGCAAACTACAAACAAAGGGTAAAAAGTGGTCCTTCGAACCGGATTGGATCTGATTTTGCTTTAGCTAGTTAACAACGGTTTTTGTTGCATATATTATTCTTACCGTTAAGACATGTGTTTTCCAAATAATCAGCATTGTGATCATCTTCTAAGAGCTCCGGGTGTGTCCGTCTAGTAAATCTGCTCAGAGAACACGTTCGTAATGCAGAGTCGTAGGTCGCCGATCGGCATACAAAACTGAATTCTCCTAAACATTTGTCCTCACACTCTGTTCTATTTGCGACCATGATTTCTTTCAGATCTGACGGCGGTAGCTTCAAGCGCTTTCGAGCGTGACGTTCGAAGACGTAGCGACGTGACGGGCATTCCCGTTCTGGACGATTGGCTACGAAGTAAATAATTACTTAATATTGATTCATTATCATTAATATACCTAGGTATCATTTTCTAGCTACAAACTCGTAAGTATTATGTGAATGCGTGACAATCGACACCAGTAGAACAATGGTCATTGTTCAAGGATAAGTAGAACTTGATAATGTTGATTGATTGACTTTTTATAGTATTTATCTCAAAATAGACTCAGGAAAACATGTTTCTATATTTTACAACGCGCCGTTATCATAACATTTTATCAGATTATAAATCTTTACAATGTGGGCCAAAGTAGATTTTTACCTGGTGGTCTGATTACCTTCAAGCCTATCTGATTTAAACATTTTTGATAAAATCGTAAAAGTAAAGGATTGAAGTCAGGGTTGCCAGATGGTCGGAATTCGTCGGGGTTATTATAAGAATAATGTTAAATTTTTTTAGGCTATTGATTTTAAAAATCAAATTAAAATTTTGGCTCGTAACATGAACAACAGAAAAGTTGTTCTCAGACAACCACCACAAAATCCCGACGTTTTGTAATTTTTTCGAGATCTTTCGGTTTTCCCATCTGGCAACCCTAATTGAAGACCCTTTGTCCTAAACCTATGAGCTGAATACTAATGAATATTTAAAAAAAACTCACACGTCAGACAAATTTCATTGAAATGCACGCTGTTAGGCACTATCATGAGAGTGCCAATGCCCTCCGGAGCGGCCTGTTCTCTCGTCAAATAGCAAGTTGATTCCTCATACTCTGGTTCAGGGCTGAAGGCTGCAATGCGTGCTCCGGGCTGGAAGTCTATCGAGTTACAAGTCCTGACCAGACTGTTGCCGGAACGATCCCTTAGACATAGATCCTGGCACTTTTCTAATACCCGAAATGGGGGTGCCGTTTCACGGATCTAAGATAAAATGAGGAAAAAACCTATTTAACACTATTTGTAAACCACAACACAAAGTTAAGAATACAGACAGATCTAGATGAACGATGAATGCATAGAAGATGCATGAAGAAAAAAGAAAATAATATTATTAGAAGAAGTGGACACAGGTGAAGCTTATCTCTAAGAAAGAAATTTCTTCCAGCTTCCCTAAAAGTGAGTAAGTAAGTGAGTTTAGTGTAAATGAGTTAGTGGGTACATTCCAGTCGGCAAATCGTATTCAAAGCGTAAACGGTAACAAAATCGTTATTGTATACTTACTACATCGTCATCGAATCCATGCAGCTGCTGATTTGGTAATCTTTCATACATTACCCGTCCCATTCCTTGGTTGCATGTTGTTTGGGCTGAAAGAAAACAATATTAATTATCTACGTGTATACCTTACCAAAGTACCTACTGAACATTCAATATTTTTTGTTAAAACAATCCTACTTCTTTGGAAAATTATATTTCATTGACAGGCGACAGCGATTACAATACCTACTTGTATACGATTTTGAAATTTTAAGTGATACAGGATAGGTACCTAATGTTCTGTGGTGATCATTTTAAGACACTCAGGTATGTCCAGCTGTGGACGAAGTCGGACGTCTATGGGGTTAGATGACGATGATGAATTTGAATGGAATCCCAACTAGCAAAATGTTCTTTTTTCTCTTTCTTTTTATACACTTAAAAAATACTTGTAGCATACTATAAAGGTGGATTTGGACGTAGTTACAGGAGCATTTATTTCTATAACGATCTTATAATCTACTTATAGTCTACTTGTGCATGTGAAATGCTATTATAAGTTTTTACTTACAACATTGTATTACACTCTTTTGAGTGTAATACAATGCCTTTATATAGGAGCTTTATTAGTATTGGTAGACTTATAGTCTTTTTTATAGGACTACTTTGCTAGTTGGGATGCCCTTGCGGCTTTTGTTATTCCAATGAATCAAGAGTGAATAGACATCCTTTAGGCAAGTGCGATCCATCTTAAGGTCTTCACTTACCTACTAGCAGGCGTGATTGCAGTTAAACGCTGATTGTACCTATAGGTATTGAAAAAAAATAGTTTTTGAGAAGTACCGTTGGCCATTGTAAGCATAGTCAGGGCGGTGAAGGCGTGCATGACGCTCGCCCCCCGGGGCTTCATCTTCTTGCTATCTTCTCCCTGACGTCACCGACCGCACATAAGGTCCTGGGCACAAAATCATAGTACTTATACAACGTGTAATGAAACTCCGAAATAATACTGAAGGAGGTGAATGTGCTCATGAAACTGAACAACTTTCCCCAAGGAACCTAGGTCAAAATATGAAAAAAAAAAATTTTTTACCTCCCATAGTAAATCAATCAGCTGATCGTCAATTTTGTTTTTTTTTTTTGTTTTTTTTTTTATTATTTGTATGGGAGGTCGACATTTTTTTTTTCACATTTCGACCTATGTTCCTTGGGGAAAGTATTATTTCGGAGTTTCATTATACGTTGTATATGTAGTTCACAATAATCTAAATAAAAATTGTTTTTAAAAAACCGAATTCCTTCGATTATTTATCAGAGTCATAAATCAGATGAGTAGGTAGGTACTCAATAAATAGTAGAGTAAAGGTAAGTAGGTACCTACCTGTATACAATAATGTTTTGTTTCTCTATAATGAAGTCGTGTATTATAAAGAATTGGTAATTTAAAATTTAAGTGAAAATTCGTGAAGGACAAGACATTATTTTTATTGTTTCTTGAACCACCATCTACCATCATTTTTGTTTGTTTCCATTTCAGTAGGTAAGTATGTTCAATTATTTACTTGCCTATTATCTTGAAGCAAGAAATCAAGATAAAATTTATAAATAGGACGAAAGTGTTTATTCTAAACAAAGCTTTGTTCAGCTTATTTGTTTCAACAATATTTAATAATAGACTGATAATAATGAAATACGATGTAAAAAATAAAAACATATTATTCTTTATTAGGTATAAGTACCTACTCAATCGAGACAAAGTGTTTTAGGACAAAATCCAATAATGAGCAGGGTTTTAGGGCAAATTTTCGGATCTAAGAAGTAGGTACAAAGTTTACCTTCATGATGCAAGTTACCTCCTCTGCTATTTACCTCTCAGGCTGAAATCTATCGACCGTACTCTCACTCTGCTCAGACTTAAGACAGAGATGTAATATTAATATTATAAACGTAAAAATTCTTTATTTAAAACCGACTTCAAACGTCACTACAAAGTATATCAATTTGAAGATTCCAACGAATTGAGAGCCTCGGCCTTTTTTTGGAAGTCAGTTAAAAACGAGATAGATTTATCTCAGAGCATATTTTTGTCTCGTTTTAACTCTTGAGTCCAAGCTAAGTCAGAGCACGCTCTATAGATCTAAGCATTATTCCTGTGCAAAATCACACCAATATATAGCTCCGTTGCTGCGTGATTGAAGGACAAACCATCAGACAAACACTTTCGCATTTAAGGATTTAAATCATAGGTGGATATTTATTACCTTTATAAAATCACTAATATCCATACACTTATGTATAGGTACTGTAAACATGATACAAAATCATCGGTTCGCTGCACCAGATGAATGTGATGAGACAATCGAGAACAAGGTTGAATAAATATCTCTACCTAACATTAAATA
This sequence comes from Hipparchia sbordonii, assembly GCA_038048805.1. Lineage (NCBI taxonomy): Eukaryota > Metazoa > Arthropoda > Insecta > Lepidoptera > Nymphalidae > Hipparchia > Hipparchia sbordonii. Next base: position 7,539,254 of record CM076113.1, read on the forward strand.
CCTAGATATAATATAATATGCCCACATAACGTGGTTCCAGAGAGTCGTGAGTGGTGTTAGGTCATTAAATATCTGTTTGCTTGATCTCTTAAGTCGATTGACCGATAAAGGGCATAGTCGTAAACTAGAATGAGCATTGAGCATATATAACATTTATTTTCTTACATTTTTCTTGTATCTTAGACTGAAATCTATAGACTGCACTCTTACTTAGCTCAGACTCAAGACTGAGTTAAAAAGAGACAGATTTATGTCGAAACATATTTATGTCTCGTTTTAACCTTGAGTCTGAGCTGAGCTGAGTCAGAGCACGGTCTTTAGATCTTTAGCATTAACTGGTAGCTGCGTAAGATCCGCGTAAGTAATCAGTCGTAATATCTATCTGAGCCAAACAGTCCGATCTGTCCAGTAATTCGACGTTTGAGCTGTGCGGTGATAGATCAGACAGTCAGTTAGTCAGTCACCTTTTCCTTTTATGTAATTAGACTAGCTTTTGCCCACGCGACTTCGTCCGCGTGGAATTAGGTATTGGGGTGGAATTTTCAAAAACTGTGACACACGTACTTTTCTATTTTTAACTGAAAGCTCTAATACCAACTTTGATGGAAACAGCTTGAAAAATGACGGACTTTCATATAAACTTCCATCCCCTATTTAAACCCCTTAGGGGTGGAATTTCCAATAATCATTTCTTAGTGTGCGCCTACGTCATAAAAGGAACCAACTGTAAAAATTTCAAGTTTCTAACTTCAGTAGTTTAGGCTGTGCGTTGATATCTCAGTCAGTCAGTCAGTCAGTCAGGACTTTGAATTTAATATATATAGATTTCATAATTATTCTTTTATTATATTCCGACAGTTATAAGTCTATGTAACTTTCTATTCCAATCAAACCATAGAGATAGATTTAATAATAGCACAAAATTGTCCAAATAGCGAGATTCAGTGACCATCAACATTATCAGAATAAAATCGCAATGCAAATAATGGCCGTCATTTTATTTGCCATTTATTATTGACACATCATATGATCAACAATGGATCGGTCGCTATGATCACTAGGGAATGTGTAATGGATAGCAATAATTAAAGTACTGTTAGACTTTTGAATGTACAGAGATACCGTTACCCTCATAAGGTTTTATGGATACTTAAATAATTTTTTTTTTTTATACATTATAGGCACACGCTTGAGTGGTAGTGGTACCACACCTGATGGAAAGTGATGATGCGGTATAAGGTGTAACGCGTTTGCCTAGAAGATGCCTATTCACTCTTGTTTTAAAGATGCCCAAATTGTACGTGTTAGGAAACACAGATCTTGGAAGAGCATTCCAGACCCTAGCCGCTAAAACGAAGTAAAAGCAAACTCATATATTGCGCAGATCATTGTGAACATTTATAACAGCCGCATCTAAATATAAAAATTATTTTTAAAAAACCAACTTCTAACGCCACTACAAAGTATAAAAATAATTTTAATTTACACTTCAACATACATGTACCTACAAACTAATTTTTTTTAAATACTATTAAGTACTTCTATTATATTTATTTTTATACATTGTAGTAGTGTTTGAAGTCGGGTTTGTAAAAAAAAATTTTATTTTAAGCTTTTTAGTGTAGCTTCATAGGATCAATGATCAATCTACATAATGTTCTTTGATCGCGATTTTTTTCTTATTTATTAAGGAGTTCCGTCCTCTACCAACGAAGATATTCATCAGATCTTCACCAAATGTAAATGGGACCAACCTGATGATATTATGTCTTTTCAAATTAAACAAAAAATAAAATCGGTTCAGATTTGACGGAGTTATGGAGTAACATCGTCAAAAAAATATAATAACCTTCTTTTGAAGTCGGTTAAAAAGAAAGTTCTAGGTAGACACAAAAATGCCTTCTATCAAGATGGTTTTCCTGTGAATAGATAAGTATGTTCCTACTATGGATAGTTAAAAATGTTGAGTAAAATATTGCCGAATAAGTTAATTATGAATTCCCAAGATGAATCACCCACACCTTTTTAAAATAACAATATAGGTATACCATATAAATGAAAAATCTACATGACAAAAGTCATGAAGGCCTGTGGTATAAAATTTTGGCGTTTCCAAAAATTGTGCCGATGGAAAGCGGATGCCCATTTCCTGCGCTTTGTGGCCGACCGATGTCCTCGTCGGCGCAAATTGTAGGTAATGGCGTAGCTGAATGTTATACGGTTATCTGTATCGCGAAATGTCTCTCCTACTTAGCCTTCAAATGGATCAATCCTTACTAATATTACGGTATAAGACAAGCGGGCCGCGGGCGGGGTTGGAAGTTGGAACCGATGCGCGACGCTAGCCTGTACAAACTAAAATTATTTTTATACTTTGTAGTGGCATTTGAAGTCGATTTTTTTTTTAATGCATGCGTGCATCCTAGTGCACGCGATTTGCTCTCATTCATTGAAAAGTTCCGTCCTCCATCTCCGAAGATATCCATCAGATCTTCACCAATTTAAATGGGAGAAACGATACGTCCTTACAAAAAAAAAAAGAGGTGTGGCACTCGGGGACTGCCGCGGTAAAGCTATTGCATAGCATTTTTTATCAACGCCATCTAGCGGCTCACCGTAGAGGAGTCCCGTGTCCTGAGGTTATTTTAATTACGGAATTTTTGGATTCGGTCTCCACGCTGGCCCGCGATAGAAGCTATGCAATAGCTTAAAAAAAAAATCTGCACATCGAAACGAACCAAGTTCGAGAAGTCATAAAGTTTGAATCGGATTGTACATAAAATAACCTTGGGTCATATTATGTCTGGGTCTAGGAAAGTCTGTTTGTTTGTTGTTGTTGATTGTTTGTTTATTCGTTGGCTTCCTTTAGTCAGTAACGTAGCAATCTGGTAGCAATAGATCGACGTGATGTATTGCATTGTTATTGCATTGTGATACAGGCTTATTATCCCGGAAAAACGAAAGATTATCGCGCGATATTTAAAAACTGAACTAAAATAGAAAGAATTGCGAAGAAAGAAACTACCAAGATTTAGAAGGCTTAATCTTGGTAGTTTCTTTCTTCGCAATTCATAAAGATGGGCCGAATGTACCTACTGAGAAAGAGAAGATCCTAACCTATTAATTTACTTGACTTATGTAATCGAACGGGATTAATAATAATGATATGAGAAGAGTGCTTAGTTATTTATTTTAAAAATCATGTAAGGCTAAGAAAATTATTTATTAGCTTTATACCTACTTAATATTCCATTAGTGTTGTACCATATTATCTACAAACTACATTTTATAATAATTATAGGTATCCCTCTACGGAGTTGGTACGTAAACTCCAAAGTAAATTATTATTAGTTGCGTACTAGCTTTTGCCCACGACTTTCTCTGCGGAGAGTTACCTTTTAAAATCCCAAGAAAACCCTCTGTTTTTCTGGGATAAAAGGAATTTTATGTAACTCAAGTCAAAAAAAAGAAAAAAAAAAAACAAATAATTTTTCTACTTATACCTTTAAGGCAGGTTATTATCCGTCCATGAGCCTGGATGCGAAAGTTACAATCGATTGGTGACATTAATACCTCGTATTGAATACGGAAGTTCATTCATCTGGTATTTGCTTAACGGGACTCTTTCATGAGCGATCACGCACGACGCGATAGTGTGAAAACTGCGCCTATTGTAGAGATGGGATTGGCTAGGATGGGCTCGTGGGAAAGTATTCCGGTTTCTCCCTATCCTTTCGCAATACTTTGAATAGAATGTTATTTTTTTTGAATGTAAAACATACCTTTAAAAAAAAAAGAATATTAGTTGAAGCTGAAGTTGACTAATAAGCAGAAAGCTTGTACTAGGAGTGGGTACGACACTAGTGCAACGGGTGGGATGCGAACCTGCGACATTTCAGTTTTCAGTCCGCGCCTTTAACCTTTGGGCTATTGAGACCTTTACTGAGATCTATAGAGTGTACTCTGGCTCAGTTCGGACTTGGGTTAGAGTTGAAACGAGCCACAAAAATATCTTCTTCTTATTCTTCTTTGTCAACTTATAGACGTCCACTGCTGGACATAAGTCTCCTGTATGGACCTCTACAGGCCTCGGTCCTGCGCCGCCTGAATCCAGCGGCTCCCTGCGACTCGCTTGATGTCGTCGGTCCACCTGGTGGAGGGTCTGCCAACACTACGCTTCCCGGTGCGGGGTCGCCACTCCAGCACCTTGGGACCCCATCGACCATCAGCTCTTCGAACTATGTGCCCCGCCCATTTCCACTTCAGTTTCGCGACTCGCTGGGCTATGTCGGTGACTTTGGTTCTCCTACGGATCTCCTCATTTCTGATTTGATCTCGCAGGGATACTCCGAGCATAGCTCTCTCCATCGCCTTCTGAGGGATCCTGAGCCTTCTTATGAGGCCCATAGTTAGCGACCATGTTTCGGATCCATAAGTCATCACTGACAACACGCACTGTTCGAAGACTTTAGTCTGTCACAAAAATATGCTCTGACATAAATCTGTCTCGTTTTAGCTCTGTCTTGGGTCTGAGCGGAGTTCAGTGCAGTCTGTAGATTTCACTTAGTATTACTCAAATTTTGTATCTTTTTATTTGTGTGAGCTGAATAAATGTTTATTTATTTATTTATTTATACAGTATCTATTGACGACCTCCCTGGCGCAGTTGGTCAGCGCTATAGACTTATAACTGGGTGGTCTCGGCTTCAATTCCCGGCGGGGATAATTTGGGAATTCATAATTTCTAAATTGTCTCGGGTCTGATCTGGTGGGATGCTTTAGCCGTGGCTAGTTACCATCCTACCGTCAAAGACATACCTTTTTCACATCACTTATAAAACTAATTACGTTTTCGATAAAATAAAATAAATAATTCTTGCTTAAATTAAGTATCATTAATGTTCAAAACGTCTTACCAATCGATTAAATTGAGTAACTATCTACCTACCTAAAGATCTACCTGTAAATTATTATAGGTATCCACTGGAGTCTTAACTATGTAATAATAACAATAATGTCCTCCCGATGCGGCCACCGACCGAATCCAGCCACGGCAGCAAATCACCACAAAGATAAGCCATCTGCGCAGGAGATATTATAGTGAACAGGTGTATGCGCAAACACAGGTGCACCCTCTATTTCCTCACTCGCATAATCCGATAGGACGAAAAATCCGACCGGAGAGAGATCAGGTTCAGAACCGACGGCTTTTACGTGCTTTCCGAGGCACGGAGGTGGCTTACCACCAACTTCCTAACTCCGGGCTAATATTGAGATTTTCTTGACAGAAAACGCAATGCATTTTTTGGCCCGACCCGGGAATCGAACTCGGGACTTCGTCATCCACAGTCTAACTTGCTAACCACTAGACCAACGAGGCAGTTAATTTTCTTGACTGGGTAATCATACTATTGTATCGTTGTCTCATACTCAAATAAGTCCTCAATCTGTAGACATTCCAGATTGAGGACCCTGGACCTTGGTCCATTGCAAGGATTGAACTCTAGTTTCCTGCGGATCGCCTAACTTAATAATCAGTAGCTACATTTTTCTACAGCTAAATGATGAACATCCATAAACCATACCTGAAGGTATTCAGAAATATCGGGTACCTAAGTATCCAAGAATATCGGATATGTTCTACGTTTGATGGCTTTTGCAGATGTAGTAGGTACCTCTATAAAACTAGTAGCTTTAGCCCGCGTAAAGTTAATTATTTTAATTTCTGCGGAAACCTTTATTTTTTTGTAATAAAAAATAGCCTAGAAGCTAGATGCTACGAGATGCTACGTATCGAATGGCAAACCAATCAAACACATTTTCACATGTGTGTGTATTTTAAACATTTTTTTCACTTAAGTAATAAGATACAGTTATCTTATTAAGTGAAAAAAATGTTTACGAGACATTTCACCGCGGTTAATTGACTCATCTGGTGATAGAAGGACTGGTTCATTTTTTGTGCAACAGATCAATCTGGCTGTTTAGTGCGGAAATGCAGCCAGTGTTCTTGGCACCATTCCACGTGGGCATGATTTGTATAATAATTAGATTACTTTAGCCCATCTAACCCATCTAACGTTCATAATACATAATAATTATTATAGCATGTACACACGTGCTCATAGTTGCATAATAACTTCCTCCCACCAACTGCCTACCAATATAATTAGAATGCACTAGCTTTTTTTTTTATCACAAACTCACCTAACCATTTGTGACAAAAAAGCACAGTGCCATACGAGACATATTTTATCTTATTATGAGGTTATTAAAAGAAAAGACATAAAATTAGCTATAGCTTTCCCTCTTATATCTGTAATCATTTATAACCTGTTACAATAACCTATTCAATCCAAAATTTTAAGTCGGATATTTAATAATAATCGACCGAGCGAAGTGTGCCCATTTGTATAACATCTTTTAGGATACGAAGCGCTGTATTATGCTCAAAGCTTTGTTGGCTCAAAGATACTATTCGATATTTGGTCAGCGTTATGCAGAAAGCAGCCAGTTTTATTTTACAAGGAATTTCTAAGTGAATAGATACATTCTTCCTAAACAAGTTACACTACCATGGATTGTAGGATGCGAAATGCTTCGATGGAATGAGGTGATTTTAGTTTATACCTAGATGCTATGAACTTAAAAATTGACAATTTTAATATTATTATGTAGTCCCAAAATATTTAAGTGCATTTCTTACAAATTGGCTCGTTTGTCATTCAATTACGCAGAAACGGAGGAAACGGATCGACGTATTTTGTTGCATAGTTGAGAACCTGGTGAGTGCCATAGGCATATTTTTATCTCGGAACATCAAAAAATTCCCGCGGGATTTTTGAAAACTAAATCAACGCGGTCGGTGTCACAGTCATCAGCTAGTGTAAAATAAAAATATAAATAAAAAATAAAGAGACCGGTCGAATTGATAACCGCCTTTTTTTAGAAGTCGGTTCAAAATGTAATCTTATATTCGCACCACTCACTTGAGCTTTCAGCAATGGCGTCTACGTTTCGTAGCAGCTTGTCGTAGCACTCGCAAACAACCACACTTTTCAGGATAACAGTCTATATTATGTCCACTTTGGTGTACTCGAGCCTCGCAGGCGCATCACTGGCCAGTCAAAACTATATTGTGGGCATTTCTATACCATAATTCAGTTAAATTACATCAAGGGGGGGACTGACAATGGGAGAGTAGTATGAGCGAATCACACCGACGACATGCTTCGCTAATTTTCCATAGATATGCTGACACCGATGACCGGGCCGAAATCATCGTGCTTGATGGACACTAGTCACAATATTCATGTATAATAGGTATGTACTTTCAGCAACTTAATACTTTTCTGTAAGTAACTAAGTAGTAAGAAAAGCGGCACTAATCTACAGTGACATAAAAGGCTTTCAAAAATTCAAACGAGCTTGAAGAAGTCTACAAAAGTACCTATTCTTTTCTTTTATTTACGAAAACAACCTAGTAGGTTCCTCCTTCACCTTTTACCACAGAACTGCAAGAAGTCGTGAGCGTTGGCATCCTTATGTGATAGAAATCCAACCTACTCGAACGAAAAGCTTTAATTCAACTTTTCTGATAAGAACCGCTAAGGTGTGGAACACTCTTCCAGCGTCTGTGTTTCCTGCCACCTATAATTTGAGTACCTTCAAGGCAAGAGTGAATTGGCATCTTCTAGGCAAGCGCACTCAAACCTAGACCTCATCAGTGCTATCCAGTACTGATTGTCGTCAAACGCAAGTCTATATCGGATAAAAAAAAAATGAAAGGATCGACCTTTCAGTTTTTTTTTCGATTCCTACCAGTTCCGCTATTGTCGTACCCACTCCTAACATAAGCTTTTCGGTTACTTGGAGGTCCTCTATAAGAGAGTATTAATCAAGCTAATATGCTTTAAAAGAAAATCTTCAAATCTCAAGACCTGCCAAACCGACTTTGGTTAAGTTTTCTTTGGTTAAGTAAGTCCTAGTAAGTAACAAGAGTAAGTTTCAAACAAACTAACATGCAGACATACAGAAATAAATTCAGTGACCCCAAACAGCGCGCTTTTCCGGAAACCGAATACAAAGCCCGCCGTCGCGCGCGTATCAATATGGCGGCGTGGCAGCCATATTGGCATGCACCCACCACAGATTATAATCGAATTAATTATGATCATATTGTTTTATGTCATGACCTTGAGAGCGGTCACGTAGTATGATCGTCGACGCTGATGCCTTTTCGCGATTACAGGTCGTTACGTCGGTTCAGAGACTTTTTTACATGACTCTGCTGAATTTGATACAATGAAACCTAGATAATTTTACTCGTTCAGAAGTTATAAACAATAAAAAGTTTGTAGAAGCACACTTATTGCTATTCATTATTTGATGCTTTTATTTCAACAGTTGAAAGAACCTATCTGACAAACAAAAAATTAAATAGCTTTAAGGTTATGGTGGTGAGCGCAGTAATGAGGTCCCAAGTACAATTCCTCGGATGGAAATCATGAAGTTTTTACTTTATTCGTTCGTCAGTGGAAGTTACTAGAGTAATTACTAGGACAGACGGCTTATCATGGCTCTAGGCAGCTAGCCGATAGCTCCCATTTATTTACCATTTTGGGTCAACGTTGCTTTACTGGTTCAATCCCCTGGTATTATATGCAATGTCGCAACTAAGTCACACATCTCTCAAAATATAAAATAGATAGAATAAATTATTTTCTCTTTTTGTACACTTTTATTGGTAAAGTTAAAATATACAAAGGATCAGCAATGTCTGTCAAGCAAGCATAGGATTAGGAAGATTTTGATTACATAGTAGATATAGGTGCTGTAGAATTTTTTTTCCGGGATAAAACTTAGCCTTTATGACTCTTCAGCTAATTAAATAATATCATTAAAAAAATACGCCGATCTATTACAACGTTCAAGATGACATAGTGTTAGCGATATATTGAGATAGTAAAGATTAATGTAGGTATTGAAGGTGGTTTGATAAAATTAGTAGTAGGTAGTTTGACTTTGTTGACGACGTAGGCGCCGGTCTGGTGCCGCGCTGTTAGTATAAATACTGCGCTTTAGACGTTATTAATTCAGTCTCTTCCAGAGACTCATACGGCTATTGGATGCTTCCGCGTCTAGGTCGTAGTATTTGATTGACGGGTGGTGATAGCAATCGCGCCCTAATCGAATAAATACTGATTGTTTAGATGAGTGTAATTAATTAAATACCTACTTAGGTATGTTTGATAGTTACCCTCACGTTCAGATGGTGGTTTGTCTGGCGTGTTGTGGTTAAATAGGTTAGATGTGAGGACAGGGGCCGTTATAGGGGCGGTTGGAGACGGCTTTAGGTAGGGTTTTAGCGTTTTTTTTTGTGTGTTGATATCAGAAGTGGGATGAACACGTTCACAGTTCATTTATTATTGCCCACATTAAATTTTTGTCAGTTTAAAATCAGTCAAATTAAAACGTGAGAAATTGCTTATTTGGATCATTAGATAATGTCAGGTTAGACCGAGCAGTGATAAAAAAAAAAAAGGGGTTGATGAGGAATATTGCATCATGGACATTGACATTTTGTGTTGCACAGTTTAAGTAATGAATAAATGAATTTGAATGAAGAACGTCACATTGGATTGCGAGCGCCCGAGCTTGAGAACGAACACTTAAGTGAGCTAAATGTTCTTTAAGTGCAAGTGGTTTTCAATATGACACATCTGTCTCCTAAGTTTGGCTAGTTCCCTTAGGTGGGATGGTCATGTTGAATGAGTTCCGGGGTCGCATGATGGACAGTTTTCTCCAACTTTAAACGATGACACATCTGTCTCCTAAGTTTGGCTAGTTCCCTTAGGTGGGATGGTCATGTTGATTGAATTCTGGGGTCGCATGATGAAATATTCCGATGAGTGTAGAATGATTGATGAGACGCGTGGTGTGCCCGGGGCGGTCACCATGTAGGATGGCCGTGTTAGCGATATATTGAGATAGTAAAGATTAATGTAGGTATTGAAGGTGGTTTGATAAAATTAGTAGTAGGTAGTTTGACTTTGTTGACGACGTAGGCGCCGGTCTGGTGCCGCGCTGTTAGTATAAATACTGCGCTTTAGACGTTATTAATTCAGTCTCTTCCAGAGACTCATACGGCTATTGGATGCTTCCGCGTCTAGGTCGTAGTATTTGATTGACGGGTGGTGATAGCAATCGCGCCCTAATCGAATAAATACTGATTGTTTAGATGAGTGTAATTAATTAAATACCTACTTAGGTATGTTTGATAGTTACCCTCACGTTCAGATGGTGGTTTGTCTGGCGTGTTGTGGTTAAATAGGTTAGATGTGAGGACAGGGGCCGTTATAGGGGCGGTTGGAGACGGCTTTAGGTAGGGTTTTAGCGTTTTTTTTTGTGTGTTGATAATAGAAGTATCAAAATTCGTAATTATTTACTGTGCTAGTATTTAAATGGATGATAATTTTGCAATAACAAATCCTTATCAATGTAGGTTACCTCATGATCGTAATATCAATCCACATTCTTTTTGAATTATTATTTTAGTAGGTATTAGGTTTTATTTTAGTAGGTATAATTACATTATTTATCTTTATCCGTTATATTAATCCGTTATTTAAAATGAAATGCCTATATTTCAATCAGATATGATTTTTATAATATGTAACCGTAATGGCCTATTGGTTAAGCCGTCGCTTTGTTTTCGAGCGGTCTTGGGTTCGATTCCAGATTTAATCACTCGCTATAACGGACGGTATAGGGACGGTGAAGGAAAACATCGTGAGGATGTAATGTCATGTATAATCTATCTCTATGCCAAGTTTCAGCCAAATCGGTTCAGTCGTTGCGGCGTGATTGAGTAGCAACCATACATCCATTTATCCGTCCATCCATACATCCATATTTTGTGCTATATTTTAGCAGATTGTCAGTACAAGAACTGTCAGAACGCCCGATTTGTTCCTAGGTTAAACATCGATCGATGGTAAAATCGGCACTTAGTCGGGTTAATATTTTGCTCATAACTGCAAATTAACTATTCATAATAATATTATAGGTACATAAACATCTGATATTTCTTATTGTCAAAACAAGAATAATAAATCTCTCGGTCTCTCGACCTTAACTTGGCGTTCGTTGCTAGTATATTCTGTTATAGGTGTTTGTGCATTTATCTCTATAATGTAGAGTCTTGCATTATAAATAAGCATGACTTTGACTACTGATTAGGAAGAAGCTATCGAGACAAATATACACAATGTTAGGTAACGAAGGATTCACGTGACGATCATGGCGGCCTTGTTCCTGTACCACTCGATCTCTATTTCTCTATAATGAACAAGCCCTCAAATGTAAGAACATTGAGAGTTAGATGAAAATTTGTATTCTGGAAGTAATTAATACATTATTATCTAGGGAGGATCAACGTTATCAAATGTATTTACGTATAAAATATATGAAAGTTATATTTTATAGTGCACATTAAACTAATGCGTGCGGTTCACGTGCAGTTTATCTAGAAACGCCTGATTGAGTTAAATAATAGGTATATATTTGATTATTACATTGAATTGTTGCCACAACACACATATTTTGTTATGAAAAGAGCAACTGCTGAGCTCCTTGCCAGCTCTTCTCAGCAAAATCTACATTCCTAACCGGTAGGGTCTTGTTGGCACCCTTTGGGTACGGAACTCTAAAAGCAACATTATGGACTTGATAACCCAATCTTTTACCTTGATCTTGACCTTGATCGGCACGGGTGTCATGCGTGATAGGTACCGGTTGGTGTAAGAATTGTATCATTATAAAATACCTAGACTGCCACGCCGCGTTGCGAATTATTTCTTCGCGATAATTTTCCCGCCATTCCATATAATTTTATTAAGAATGCGCCAGCTGGTTTTTTCATACAAACATAGAAGGAATAGGAATTTATATTACTCCGCCATTCAATGACCTTCCATACCGCCATTTGATAATATACGCCCTAAATTAAGCACAACATAATAATATAGGTTTTTAAAAATGGAACATAAAAAAAATTATTTGGATTTGGATAAACGCGATGTACCTACGAGCTTCGAAGTCGAAAGATCAAAATTTTTAACACTACGTTTTCTATAAGAATTCTTTCCTGTATTTATGCAATGTTTTTCGAGTGAATCGAAAAATCAATAAGAATTATGATGTATTCCTAAGAACCGATGCATATTAATTTTATATCATCAGAAAATAGAACATAGGTAAATTTCTAAATATGTATTATAACAAAGTAAAAGTTTTTTGGACATCGTCAAATAGGTACATATATTATGTTTTAAAGTAATTATGAGATTTCTACTCTTAAATTCACCTTCGTCAGATCGTGTTATTTACTTTCTCCTAGAACAGAGCTAGATCAAATCACCGACATAGCTGTTATTGCTATCTATAAACAACTTTTCAACCACAACTTGTCTTCCAGCATGCAGTGTAAACTTTCTAATTGCTAACAAAGGTTCCTACTCTGTGCACCCCGTTTTTCTTTTGTGTGCTTTTATGTGTAGTATTTATTGTAAGTCTATATGTATCTAGTCTTTTAGCATATTTAGTTGTAGAAATTCTTTTGAAATTACAGTGATATAATATCTAGTGTAGTTGTTCGGTAGCATATTTAGTTTGTAAAATTTTGAAATAATTTGTTGTAAGTAATATAAGTTTTAAATTTATTTAGAAATCTTTAAAATCTTAAAATAAATTATAAATAGAAACACAAACAAATTAAAGCACACCAAAGGCCCTTTTAATGAAAGGGGGACACTGTATTAATCAACAAAAAAAAAACTTTCTAATTGGGTAGGTACTTGACTAAAATATTTTTATTAGAAGTACTTATAGTACTTATAATAAAGGTTTTAATATTATAACACAATGACATTTTTCTTTTAAGTTTCCTGGTAGACAAAAAGAGCGTTACTAAATCATTACTAACTCTACCTCATCATTAGTAATTACTTTATCATTATTACCAACTCTATCATTATTAACTACTAAATCATTATTATAATGATGTATAATACATTCTCTATTGAAAATTACGTTGTAGAAAAAGACAGATACAGACACAGTAAAACCATAACTTAAAATTTATTTTTGACCGATTTATTTTCTGTTTTTCAATTATTATTATTCTTACATGTTGCATTTTCGATTGTAGGTAACTTAGGAGAGTTTATAATCAAAGGTAGGTAATTACTATCCTCTCCACACACACTATCCACATTTTGACAAGTTCAGTTAAACCCAATTAGGTAGATACTTGTAGGTAGGTATATCTTTCTTTTTTTTTATATTTTTGACGAGCAAACGAGCAGGCGGGTCAGTGATTACCGCCGCCCATGAACACTTGTAACACCAGAGGCACCACCAATGCGTTGTCGGCCTTTCAGGAATTTGTTGGTCCGCCCCTTGAATAGCCCCATGTTGTAATTCAGTGGAAACACCGTCGCAGGAAGTTGGTTCCACAGTTTCAAAGTACGTGGAAAAAAGGATCTGGAACATCGGATGGTCGAAGTGCTCCAGGCACCCAGGTGGTGAGGGTGAAATTGTGTTCGGTGGCGAGCGATGAGAGTTGATATCATATTATGTTTTACAAGTCCTACAGAGGAGATCTGTGTTGTTCTGTGTGAGTTGAAATTAATGAATATTATTTAAAAATAATATATTACCTATTTATTAGTACAAGCATATAATTACAAAATACAAACATCTAGTTACTTAAGAAATGTTCTCAGTTCACAACAATCAAGTTGTAGGAAAAAGATTATGACGTCGTAAGCAACTACGTTCTTAAGTAAGTAGGTACCTACGTCATAATCTATTTTCTGAATAAAATACATATTGCATAGGTGTTACTCTAAATTACAAACACAGATATAAATAGGCTCAACACGACTGTTTATTCGCAGACACACCTCCAATAACATGTATTTTCCAAAAAATAATAACTACAGTCAATTGTCGTGCTATTTGATTACTTGACGTCAGGCACGATTTGTCTAGAAATCGTGATAGTGCATAGATGCTCTGAAACCCTGAAACATAATACATAGAAGGGGAGTGTTCTGAAGAACTATTTGATCTTATTCCACCGTCTTTCTTCTACAACCGCACCGCTTGCCACCGAACACAATATCACCCTCACCACCTGGGTGCCTGGAGCACTTCGACCATCCGGTGTGCCAGATCTTTTTTTCCACGTACTTTGAAACTGTGGAACCAACTTCCTGCGACGGTGTTCCCACTGAATTACAACATGGTTATTCAAGGGGTGGACCAACAAATTCCTAAAAAGTCGGAAATGCATTGGTGGTGCCTCAGGTGCTATAAATGTTCATGGGCGGCGGTAATCACTTAACATCAGGTGACCCGCCTGCATGTTTGCTCGCTAAAAATATAAAAAAAAAAATAGAAAGTCTATTTAATTATTTTCAAGATATAGTGTTTACTTGGTCGTACAGGTCTTTCATTTCAAGAGGGCTCGTGGCTCATGGTTGTGTGTGGGTCGTATCTGTTAGTGTGAGCGAGAGCATGCTCGCGTCTGACCGCTCCCACCTAGGCTCCTGACAGGCACGCACACTTACGCAATGTACATGTACATGACATAAGCACAAGTAAAGCGCCCGTAACTTCGTGAGATAAACGTACTATAAGCAATTAATAATTGAAACTTCTTTTAACGTTGAAAGAAAACATTGTAAGGAAACCTGCATGCCTGAGAATTCTCTAGAATGTTCTCAAAGTGTGTGAAAACTGCCAATCCGCACTTGGCCAAGGCAATGTAGTGGACTAAATAAGCCCTTCTCACTTGAGAGATCTGTGCTCTGCTTAGTAGCGGTACTGGCAATGAATTGAGAATTTGAGATGAATGAATGAATGAACAACCGAATGACGGTAAAATACAATAAATTGATTCTGAATTAAATGATGGAAATAGGTACATGGGCAGCTTCGACCGCGTTGAAATCGTTGCCAAAATAAAGCATAAGCCACACCTTGTACTAAGCTAACTTAGCTATAGTTCCTACAACCTGCTATGTCTACAAGCGAAGCTATGCGAACCAAGTATGAAAAAACCGGCCAAGTGTGAATCGGACCCGCACACGAAGCGTTCCGTATCCGTACCACAGTACAAAATTTGCTTTTAAAAATAGGCTTCCACATGAACAGCCTAAAAATATTCGAACAAGTGTAATAAACTATATAAGCTTCGCATTGAAAATTAGGTCAAAGTCGGCTAGTGGACGCTGTTAACCCTGCGTGCCTTAAATCAACAACCTGCCTGCAAGTAGGTATCTAGGTTATATAGGTAAGTCTAGATAACTTAACCATCTAGCTTGAACATTTCAAAAATAGAACCGATACACCTTAACTATTGCGTAGATGAATCTTTAGTTTAACTCTGAGGATCCAGTCTAGTGTAGTTATATGGTTTCTCCCATATCATCCTTACTATCCTACTAATATTATAAATGTGAAAGTGTGGATGTTTGGATGTTTGGATGTTTAGATGTTTGGATGTTTGGATGTTTGTTACTCAATCACGCAAAAACGGCTGAACGGATTTGGATGAAATTTGGCATGCATATAGCCTTTGACATGGAAAAGAACATAGGCTACCTTTTATCCCGATTCCTTAAGTAGTTCCCGAGGGAAAATTGAAAATTGTTTACGAGCTAAGCCGCAGGCAGACAGCTTTGAAATTTGGTATGCATGTAGCCTTTGACATGGAAAAGAACATAAGCTACCTTTTATCCCGATTCCTCAAGTAGTTCCCGAAGGAAAATTGAAAATTTTTTAAGAGCTAAGCCGCGGGCAGACAGCTTTGAAATTTTGTATGCATGTCACCTATGCTATGGAAAAGGACATGTACTTTCTATACCGATCTCAAATACTTCCCGTGGTAAGATTAAAAATTGTTAACGAGCGAAGCTTTAGACCCAATTCTGAAGTCCACGCAGACAAAGTCGCGGACAGAAGCTACTACTACTACTAATTTTAATCCCGATCTCTCAAATTTTTTCCGTGCGAAAAGCATAAATAATTGCTGCACACCAATAATTTGTTAATAATAATATTATAAATGCGAAAATTTGTATGTTTGTTACTCAGTCATGTCGCAACGACTGAACCGATTTGGCTTAAATTTGGCACAAAGATAGATTTTGGTCTAGAATAGGACATAGGCTACTTTTTATCCCGGGAAATAAGAGTGTTCCCGCGGGAATAACCTTAATCCACGCGGACGAAGTCGCGGGTATCAGCTAGTAAAATTATAAATGCGAAAGTGTGTTTGGTTGTTGGTTTGTCCTTCAATCACGCCGCAACCAAGCAACGGATCGACGTGATTTTTTGCATAAGTATAGTTGAGGACCGGGAGTTTGCCATAGGCTAATTTTTATCCCGAAAAATAAAGGAGTTCCCGCGGGATTGTAAAAACTAAATCCACGCGAGCATCAACAAGTATACCTACTTATAAAATCATAAAGTTTTCCCAAAAGTTTAATGACAGATTCAAACACTCTTAGGTGAACTTGAAAAGTTAATCTGCTCTTTTGAATCAGTCGGTCTCCACAGTAGCATTTCAGGGAAAAATAGAGAAAAAAAGTGGATAAATCCTACGAACTACCTACGAATACCAATTTTAAATGATTTAAAATTAAGATCATCTTAAAATAAGGATCATCGTCAAGACTTAAATGAAGAATGATGAGGACATTTATCATCAATCTAAAAACGTACCTATTTTCCTCAGTATAAAAACTGAGTAAATATCATTTTCACCATCTGTGTTAATATAACTATTAGTCAGAAAATAGTTACAATGCCATAGCAAGCAAACTTTTAGATCCTACTAATATTATAAATGTGAAAGTGTGGATGTTTGGATGTTTGGATGTTTAGATGTTTGGATGTTTGGATGTTTGTTACTCAATCACGCAAAAACGGCTGAACGGATTTGGATGAAATTTGGCATGCATATAGCCTTTGACATGGAAAAGAACATAGGCTACCTTTTATCCCGATTCCTTAAGTAGTTCCCGAGGGAAAATTGAAAATTGTTTACGAGCTAAGCCGCAGGCAGACAGCTTTGAAATTTGGTATGCATGTAGCCTTTGACATGGAAAAGAACATAAGCTACCTTTTATCCCGATTCCTCAAGTAGTTCCCGAAGGAAAATTGAAAATTTTTTAAGAGCTAAGCCGCGGGCAGACAGCTTTGAAATTTTGTATGCATGTCACCTATGCTATGGAAAAGGACATGTACTTTCTATACCGATCTCAAATACTTCCCGTGGTAAGATTAAAAATTGTTAACGAGCGAAGCTTTAGACCCAATTCTGAAGTCCACGCAGACAAAGTCGCGGACAGAAGCTACTACTACTACTAATTTTAATCCCGATCTCTCAAATTTTTTCCGTGCGAAAAGCATAAATAATTGCTGCACACCAATAATTTGTTAATAATAATATTATAAATGCGAAAATTTGTATGTTTGTTACTCAGTCATGTCGCAACGACTGAACCGATTTGGCTTAAATTTGGCACAAAGATAGATTTTGGTCTAGAATAGGACATAGGCTACTTTTTATCCCGGGAAATAAGAGTGTTCCCGCGGGAATAACCTTAATCCACGCGGACGAAGTCGCGGGTATCAGCTAGTAAGTACATAAATAATACTCGTAAGTACAATAAATTGCGTAGTTATTTTATTTTTTGTGTTGTTTTCACATTAATTCGGAACATTCGACTGAATTTGCTTGCTTGATATTTAGATATCGCATATTCATTCATCAAATTCGCTTCGAGCAGCTGAAAATGAATAAGTAACTTAGGTACCTACCTACTTAAAGGATAGAAACTACATTTGGAGAAATAATAATAAACCAATATAAATAAGGATAAGTAGGTACCTATATTTAATCTTTGTTTGAGTTCCAACCTACGCATCTACCAAATAGCCCAGATACAGAGCAATCCTTTGTTATTTTCCTTGGATTGTAAGCTCATATTAGGTGCATAATGAATCTGTAGGTGTTGATCATATTACAATTTATTTTCAAACATATCTTCTCGGATAAATTAATATTATGTAAATAAAATAAGAAAGCGACACAAATATATTGTTTTGGGTCACAAATCGTTGCAAATGCATTGCCTGACTCTCGGCTGGCAGCCGGTGAATAATATGAGAGTAGGAGCGGGGTAACCGGCTCACCACGGTCGCTGTGCCTACGTGACGTCGCCCGCGTGGCACCGATGGAGGGGGTACGCCGCGCCGGCCGGTAAGCGTTGCGCACGCATTGAAGTACTTCCAACGCGTGATATTTTATCGATATCCACTGTTGATGTTCATTATAGTTTTATGGTACACTAGTTTATTGTTATAAAAACCAATGTAATGTTATTTCATTATCTCTGAGTTAACTTAACCGAAGAATAAATCTAGCATTTTTTTTATACATTAATTAATTTTACCAATACAAAACCAAATAAAAGCTCACAAATTTGGTACTAAGCTAAAACCCAAAATATGCGCACACATGATACTTACACTAGAGAATCATAAATAGGATTTAATAACACCCTATTTATCATGTATTTTCTCAATTTGATCTGAATGTTTTTATGTATTTCTTCTTGACATTTATAGTACTCTTATTTGCATATTTATATTGAGTTAATCAATTTGAGCGATACCTTTTATATTCGATTGTCCAAAATTTTGATAAAGATTTGAAACAGATCTTTAGAGGCGGATGATGGAACTCCTGAGAGGATCACAATTATGAAATATTTTAATATAATTTTAAGCCAGGTATACTTTTAAATCTCCAACTATTAGAAAATAAGACGTCGATTTTGTTTTTGAAGACTAAAATCAATGATTAAGTTTCAAATTAGCATCACATGCATCATGTTTGATAAACACAATACATGCACGCAGTTCGTGGTTAAAAACAAACTGTAAAAATAAACAGCATGAAATTGGAGTTAATGATAACGTTATCGACGTCGATAGAACGAGTGTAAACATTGCAGACAGCTCTATCGCTTTATTTTGAACCTGGTAAAGGCAAGGAGCAAAACATAACAAAGTATCAGTCGTTCACAAGTAGTTGTTGTGATCGGGCGTTCGTGTAATTAACTTTGGTCGCAAGTTGGCTTTGATAAATTAAACATAAAATAAATTTAAACTACTCGCATACGATTTATAAACGGAAATCAGTTGATACTACTCATCATGTTTTCTACAAAGAAAGGTGTAGAGAAATTCCTGCAAATGTACAAAAATGAGCTGCGTCGTCACATCAGCAAAACAACCAGTGTTACTAATTCGGATGCAATGGTCCCCAGACTGGACCAATCCAACATCACGTTAAATCAAAACGAAGATGCGGGAGCGAAGAGGTTGCTGAAGCTGCAGAAATATCACAGGTCAGTGAACTTTAAACGGAGTAACACAGTTTGCGTAATACTACACCACGCCGTGTCACACATCTATCCATTAGCTGCACACAACACCTTACGTATACATATAGATCTTAATTCAGAATATTCACTCACAGCGTAAAATTAGTTTTAAGAGCTCCTATTACATTGATGATTATAGTTCTCTTTGTATGTTTTTGTTCCGAAAGAACCTGTTTTGAACCAAGGTTTCGAAAAAGACAATAGTTAGGTACTCATTTCCATACATTCATCCATTTAGCTAATCAATCTAATTTAATGACATTTAAATTAATTTTAAGTTCAAAATTAAAATTCTGCAAGTCTACAAATAATTCATCATAAATATATTTTAGTCTTAAACTCAAACGAAATAGTTTCTCATTCGCTGCACCATAACGTTTCTAGGGTATGAATTATTACGAAGACATTAGATAGAAATAGATTCTTCATCAAGTGTCGATGGACTTAGGTCAACTAAACTTTTTAATCCTTAGATTCCTGTCAACCCTCACATCTCAGCAAATGCCATTGGCCGCCCGTGGACTGGCTGTCTCCAAAGACCAGTCCCGGGAGTTCATGGCTTGCTTTCCGGACATCGTGAGGGACCTGACTGAAACTGGCAAGCATATTGACGTGCCCGAAGCCAGCAAGTGGTTGGCCAAGGTACGTTCTATGTTGTTTTTGTCAGTGGGTAGACAGAATGATATAGAACTTGTTCATATAAAGCAATACCACAAACCAGTGTGAAGTGTCCTACATTTTAGTGATACGGTCGTAGCCAGAAAAAATGGGGAGGGACGGGTCATGAGACTTATTGATTATTGATTTCACTTCTACTAACAACAACTCACAAAAATCTATCCCTTTCTTCTCCACTGGTTACGACTTAATTGGATGCAAAGTTTACTTTGATAACTCTGTAAACAACGTAAATAACATAGTCAGCGATTGTAGAATAATTAAGTACCTACGCTTTATTTGTATGAATTATAATATCCATTAGGCAGTATACCTTGTCGTTAACAAAACCGGTTTTTAATACGACACACACCACACATACATACCAATATTGAGTGTCGTCTATATTTTGCCGGGAAGAAAATATTCTTGTATTTTTTGGCAAAGCTAATGAATACCAGTTCCTTAAACGAGATCCATCACTTGTTTTTTGTCACGCAGACGAAAAAGTGACAGACGCAACATAAAAATATAATAAACTCTACTTTTTTTCAACTGCAGCCTTAAAGCATTTAGCTGAAAGACTGCAGCTAATGTCTTCTCTGTCAGTTCTAACTCCTAACTCAGGTTAATTAACTGCTATTTGAAAACGTGTTGCGAATACAGGTTTTAAAGCTATTTATAAGATGACCTTACTGGGCAGTCGTTATATACCTTAAGTTAGATATCTAGACTCTAGTTAGTTATCCCAAAGAACTTACAGTACCGTAACCAATTTTAACAACAAAAATTGGAACTAATAGATGTTAACTAAGCGAGCATTTGTTTGTAATCACTAATGCCTGTAGAAACTATGACAAACATGTACCTAAGTAGATAAGTACCTTGATTTGAGCTTTACTTTGAATTCTTCAGATTCTCACAAAATTAATCTGATAGGTGATTACGATAAGGTACTTATTGGCTGTCAAAAACGGCACTTCAAATCTTATTATTTATTGGCTTAACTTGGCAAGTCATATTTTCACTATTCAAGGCACGGCGAACAATACTGATACCTGCTGTTTACAATTGATATTTCAAAATATCTTGAAACTCGTCAAAAAACTATTGCGTTAGGTAACCCTTGAAGGAAACTTCTATATTGAGTAACTTGTTTCTAGATAAGTGTTCTACCTTTTACTTGTAACCTTGTCACTTGAAAAGAGTTGGTCTTCTTTCTCAATCTGGTTATTGACTCGACCAAATTTATATTAGAACGCAAATTAGATAGATACTAAAAAGCTTCTTTTTAAATATATTTTCAATTAACTTTTTACGTACAAGTAAATTAATAATTATAAATTAATATAACTACTAAACTATGATACAAATAACTAAACAACGAAATATCTATTTATTGCTTTAACTGATCTGATTCTAATGGTCTGAGTTGAGGATGATATAAATTATGTAATATAGCCAAATGTTAAAGAAATTAGAGAATTCAATCCCCTTGCGGTAGCTGAGTAGGCCTCCTTAATCTATGCGCTGTTATGTTTATAATACAATTTTGCATGTAGAACATTCCTATCAGGCAGTATCTTAGATAAGTTCAATAACCTTAACTTATCTTTTACGCACGTGCGATATTTTAAGTAAGACCTCACATAAGATCAGACTTAAGTTAGGTAGACCGTATCTACACTTACCTATAAAGGATGATAAACAAAAAAAAACTGAAATGAGTACTTATTAAAAATTCATAATATGGGTATACGTAACTGGTACAAAAGACTGATACAAAATAATGTAATTATTGTAGCTTATAGCTTTGTAAGGAACATTCCTACTCACCAAGAACTTTTTTTAGAAATTTCCTTTTTGATGGCCATATATCCCCTTTCTCCCCGGACCATTTTCTGGCTACGGCTTGCAATTTTGTCGGCATGAAATAGACTATTTCTGATTTACGTCAATTTTAATTGTGGAACCAATTCCCTTCGTCGGTGTTACCAATTGATTTAAACATGGGGTTATTCAAGGGGCATTCATCCGGCAAGGCTGAAAATCCGGCAAGTGCGACAACGCTGTAGATCTGGAGATCATGTCCATAGGCGGCGGTAATCACTTAACACCAGCTGACCCGCCAGCTCATTTGCTCATTATTTATTAAAAAAATAAATTCGTTGGTTTAACCTTTAATAGCACAAATAAATGATTTACGGTTGTTACAGCTGTTGCAGTACAATGTGCCAAATGGAAAGAAAAATCGTGGACTGGCGACTGTTCTCGCTTATAAAATGTTGGAAAAGCAGGAAAATTTGACGCCGGAAAACATTCACCTGGCGAACATCATGGGATGGTGCACCGAAATGGTAAGGACCTAAATATTCTATCCAGGAACGTATTGATCGTACTTGGCATACATCCATCCAGGTACACCTACACTTTTCCAAAAATATCATTATCATTATTATTTACGAAAAAAGTTTATATAAGTACTAAAAATGACTGCTGTCATTCAATTTGTACTCGCCTCCTCCAGTGTATTGCGATTATCGATATAAAGCTTATAGTCTACTTAGATATTGTCCGCAACTTCGTCCGCGTGAATACAGGTTTTTAATTCCTGCGGGAACTCTTAAGTTTTCCAGGATAACATGTACACACACACACGATTAATTAATTAGAATTAATGCGATGTGGGCGTGTATAAAAAAGGTTTCTTCGTCAATATTGTTTGTACGGTTAATGGTTGAATAGTGTAGCAACATGGTCATGGCCAGATTTTCGCAATATTTATATTGCAAGAAATAGATAATAATTATTATGTAAAAGTTAAAACCCATCTCTCATGCTTCACTTTAAGTCTCTTCAAACATATTTAAAATGTTATAATATTTACTTAATATTCAAATGTAAGCGCTCATCAAACACAATCCACTTGTTTTGATAATGTTTATATCCTTGAAAATTATTCCACGCCTACCGGACGCTGAATAAAAATGTTTGCCTTTGTTATCAGCACTAAGACAATAATAGGACTGTTGTTCGCTGCTCATTTATATCTTTACTATTTGTATATTACTCAACACTAATTATTATTATTTATCATCCTATTTGATGCACTAATAATCCAAATAAAAAAGTTTATTGAAGCAAAATCTAGGTACGTTATTAATTTTTTTGTTTTTCAAATCTAAACTATTACCTACCGAAAAATCGTAGACAATGTCTTCATCAAAATCATACAAGGATTCGTTTATCCACTTACGATGTACCTAACTATGTGGGTGTCTTTAAATCAAGAGTGAATAGGCATCTTCTAGGCAAGCGCGCACCATCTTAGGCTGCATCTTAACTTACCATCAGGTGAGATCGCAGTCAAGCGCTAGTCTGTATATTTAAAAAAAAACTATTATTATTGTTCAAGTACAGGATATAACTGAATTTACAAATAAGTTTCAGTTTCTAATATATTAGTTTTTGACATAATTATGGCTCAAATTAAATTTTTATTATTATTTATTACAGTTCCACACACACCAAATGTTATTAACCGATATGATGGAGGGTGCGGAAATGCGTCGCGGCGTTCCCTGCTGGCACCGACAACCTAATGTTGGGCTCGGCGGAATTAACGACGGCGCCTTAATCCACTCAGCCATGTGCTCCACCCTCAAACGTTACTTCTCTAACAAACCCTACTACAAGAACGTACTTGAGATGTTTAACGAGGTATGTATTTTAATTAGGTACTATCGTAAATCGTTAACCACTTTAAAATTTAGATTCCGTCATAGAGAAAAAAATTTCTAATCTCTGATTCTGTATAGGTACCTACCTGTGCTATTAAGCACATTCATATTAATATTTCATACCATCTGTGTACAGTTTTATCGTTGAATCATTTGTATTGTCTCTTGATGTAGGTACTTGCAACTGCAACTTGTTGGTTCAAGGATTTTGTATACCTGTTATCATCGATGCTCGAGTTCTTTGTTGATATATCAAAGAGCTTCCAAACAAAGCATATTTACTTTTTTTTATTAAAGGTCTACTTCTAAACTCCCTGTTTGAGTAATTTAAAATACCTTTGCTCCTAACGTTGAGGATTCACACAAATACCTAAAATTATTATTATTATTGTTCTAGATGTTGCTTAAATGTTCGATCGGACATTACTTGGAGTTGCAAATGATGAAAACAGACAAGCCAGACATATCCCTATTCACAATGGAGAAATACGAAGCGATCACGAAATATAAGACGTCATACTACACGTTCCAAATGCCCGTTGGACTCGCTCTCCTGATGACGGGAGTGGATGACCCGGAGACGCATAGACAAGCAAAGACAATCTTACTAGAGATGGGGGAGTTCTTCCAAATTCAAGTATGTTAATTTTTTCATTAGTTAGGTATATTCTTATATCTTTTAACATTAGACGATAAGATGACCATATTTACATCAAATGCATTTAGTTATAACGGCTATAAAAACCCGGTTAATTAATGTACTTAACTCTTATTTATGATTTCTTATCGTGTAGTTTTTATAGGAATGCATCAATAGTAGCAATACATATTAATTTAATTCTACTGCGTAGATAAAATTCAAGCGGTTAGTTTTCCTGTTTCAAAAGTAAACATGATACGGAAATCATTGACATTAAAATCATTGAAGATTTAAAATAACACACTCCTACTCCTAATAGGTACGAGGGACGTTTGAAAAGTTCGTAGCCTAACCAGGAAAATGAGAAGCTATAATTTTTTAATTTATTTATTTTTCGACATATTCCCCTCCGAGTTCAACACACTTTTTCCAGCGGCCTGGTAATGCTTGTATACCAATTTTAAAAAATTGTTCATCTAAATCCCCAAAAAATGCATCCACAGCAGCTTTGACCTCCTCATTTGTGGAAAATTTTTGACCTCCTAAGTGTTTTTTTAACTTTGGAAATAGATAAAAATCTGATGGAGCTAGATCAGGTGAATACGGGGCGTGGGGTAACAATTCAAAGCCACATTGATGGATTTCTGCCATGCTTTCCACTGATTTGTGAACTCGCGCATTGTCCTGGTGAAACAAAACTTTTATTCTTAGCAAACCAGGCCGTTTTTCTTTAATTTCTTCTCTTAAACGCCGCAGCAGATTGCAATAGTAAGCAGAGTTTATGGTTTTACCCTTTTCTAAAAAATCCACCAGAATTATACCCTTTGAATCCCAGAAAACTGAAGCCATCACTTTTCCGGCGGATAAAACCACTTTTGCCTTTTTTGGGATAGGAGATCCTGGTCTTTTCCACTGTTTAGACTGTACTTTTGTTCCGGGAGTATAGTGATGTACCCAAGTTTCATCCATAGTTACAAATCTTCCAAAAAATTCCTGTGGATCAGCCTCAAACAGCTCTAAGCATTCGCGGGAAATTGTCAGTCGAACGCGTTTTTGTTCAACTGAAAGCAGCCTAGGCACCCAGCGCGCAGACACCTTGGAAAAGTGTAATTCATTGGTGATTATGTGATGCGTTCGTTCAGGTGAGATGCCAATAGTGTCAGCTATCTCCTTAACAGTTAATCTCCGATCAGACAAAATTATGTCACAAATTTTTTCAATGTTATCGTCGGTGGTTGACGTTGATGGTCGACCACTACGTGGGTCATCTTCAACGCTTTCACGACCACGTTTGAACTCCGCAACCCACTTTTTCACAGTAGCATACGAAGGTGCTGATTCGCCTAAAGTTTTTAAGATGTCCTCATAAATCTCTTTTGGTGTAAAACCTTTCTTATTCAAGTACTTAATCACTGCACGATATTCGATTTTTTCCATTTTTAAAAATTGTCACTACTTGTTCGACGAGATCGCGTGAGGAATCGTAACGAATGTAAATAAAAGAATGAAATTAAATACCGTAACTACTGAATAATGTAACTTTTAAATTAGAACAGTTTCAAAAATATATGTCGTTCCGATCTACGTTAGGCTACGAACTTTTCAAACGCCCCTAGTACCTATGTTTAAATAGGTTATGTAATATAAATACTTATGCAAATTGTTTTTTATTTTTCCTAGGACGATTTCCTTGATTGCTTCGGGGATCCAGCAGTAACCGGAAAGCAAGGAACAGATATTCAAGATGGAAAATGCACCTGGTTAGCAGTAGTTGCTCTACAAAGGGCAACTTTCGCACAACGTCAGTTAATGGAAGAACATTACGGAAGCTCAAATCCCGAAGATGTCCAGAAAATCAAGGACCTGTACGAAGAACTACAATTACCTCACACATACTCAGTTTACGAAGAAGCCACTTATGATCTCCTTAGGACACAAATACAACAAGTCACCAGAGGACTCCCACATGACCTGTTCTTTAAAATCCTCGACAACATCTTCAGACGAAGTGTTAACGAATAATTTTATTTATTATAAGTATATTGAGTAATTTTAAGTGATATTACTAATATAGGTCTGAGAATTAAATAATAGTTCGGGTTCCCGTTAATTTAAAAATAATTGATGTGGTGTTTGATATTATTAGATCTTATTATAAATTCTGAATTTGCACTGTTTAATAAATTCAAAGAAGTTAGGCGTGACTAGGCTGTTGAATGTTAGACTTTTTTATATTAATTGGACATTCGGGGAATTGGACCTTCCGGGCCGTAAGGGTTTAAGAGACTACTAATAATTCACATTTTAATAGAAAAATGATAACTACATTCAAAATCTACCAAAGTTTCACACGAGATTTCACTCGTAAAAATTAGTGAAATATGGACTAATTAATGCTAAAATCTATAATACAGAGCGTACAAAAAGGTTCTTTGATAAAATCAAAGTGCTCGTTACATCTCAGCCTGAGAATAAAATTTTAAATCAATAAGATAACGGTAATAATTTATAATCTATCCATCCATTTTCAATTTATTTCCTACAATAGGTAGTTAATTAAGAGTTAAATAAGCAATGCACTTCTTGAAAATGAAATAGAATGTAGAATTAATACTTACCTACTTACTTGTATTTACATAACACCTACTGATGGATTTAGAATTTATTAATTATGATTAAAAAAAGGTTATTATTAATATTATGATTATATTTTAAGTAGGAAGTGAAAAGTAAAAAATAAATAAATGTGATAAGTAATTAAATTATTGTGTATAATTATTTTGTTTTAGTTAGGTAAGTTATAAATTACAAAACAGACGCAGTAACTATACCTAATCAATTTTCCTTGGAGTAGGTATATATAACCAACATTTTTTCTTAGCTGTCTTGAAAGGTAATCGCAAAAAAACATTTTGGAGAAACGCATAACCGATCAACGACCGAGCCGGGCGCTTACGACGTTCTGGAGCTAAGCGGAGTCTTTAAGGAGTCCTTTCCGCTTGTGGTAGACCTGGGGCCCAAGTCTGCTATTGCAATTGTAGTTTTATTGTCTATCAATGACATGACAATTGTTATTTTTAGCAATTGTCATGTCATTGATAGACAATTGAACCCCTAGGCCCCAAGTCAAATTGCTAAAAGTAGCAATTGGGATGTCATTGACAGACAATTGAACTACAATATCAATAGCATTGCAATAGCAGACTTGGGCCCCAGACCAGTTGGCCATGTAGAGACTATCGCAATTGCCTAGACATACGATTACTAGCGCAGCCTCTATGGGACTTCTTTCGTGGCGTGGACTTTACCATAAATTCAGCTACACGTAGATAGAGTATATTTACTCTGTCTACGGCCAATCACCAAAATTATTGAGTTTTTTTCTGTGGTTTTTGTGAGTTGCAATCATTGTTACAAATAAGCAATGATTGCAGCTTTTTCGCAATCGACCTAAGCTGGATTTACTCAAAATGATTGCTGCAATGTGATAGTCTCAATCACATGATTATAGGCAGTACATTTTTCCCATGGTAGGGAAATATAGTTTTCCTTTGCATAAAATTCAATGTTGCCGCAAGAATACCTAAATTCCGCCAATCACCCTCTATTGAAACTACCTATATTATTGATTGATGCAGAAGTCGACTCACTAAAAATGATTGATATAGGTAGGTAGGTAGTGTGTCGATTGCAATCGCCTCTGATTGGCCGATACCTATTCATTCGCTTTTAGCTAAAATGCATTGTTGCAAAAAGATGAGTATAGCAACGATTGATACAGCTTTTACATAATCTCTTGCAGCTTTTCCGCGATCGACTACCTAGGTACCTACCGCTAGCCGTCATAAGGTACCTATTGTCACTGTTAGCTTAACTGTCAAAATACTGTCAGTTGATTCGTCTAGTTTGTCATTCGTCAATCATTTAATTTGATTTTCTTTTTTATTATAGTAATTTAGTATTAAAATTGTAAATCTATACGTTTCAGACGTTGTAAGCCGTAGACAGAGAAGGCAATAGACCAAGGTACTGTGTAACCGCGACTGAAATAGAGATAACATGACGTAACGATGACGTCACATGACAAGTTCGAGTTTAATGTTGCCACAATAACTGCACTCCCCTAGTACCCCAAATTAGATGGAAAATTCTTCCCAGGATTTTTAAATAAAACGACAAAACAGATGCTGAACTGTTTTATTTTTTAAATAACATACCTACACATATAAGGTTGTCTGGGAGAGACATACCTATTAGGGTAAGCTTCTATTTTTTACATATATCTTAATATTGTGTGCAATAAAGAATTTATTATTCTTTATTGCACACAATATTAACTTCAACCACCACTTAAAAGTATAAAATAATTTTAGTTTGTACACGTAAGTCGGTTTTTTAAAAATATTTTTTTTTATACTAAAGTTTTTTAATGTACTTTCATAGGACCAATTCACTAGATAATTATTTGCTCCTTAAAAAAAATATTGAAATGCCGAATAGAAATTTAGCATATGTGAGTCACTTTGAAAAAAGATGTATGTAACACAAAGGAAAATTTTTTTTCGTTACTAGTAAGAATGTTACACAAAATAATTTGTAATGAACAGTTAAAATTTTCCTTCGATCGAGTAATGCTATTGAATTAAAAGCAACAAAAATTGTATATTTAGTCATCAAAATCATCATTAATGAAATTAACAGTATATTCCTTTTTTCAGGCAGTCGTATAAAACTGCAACTCTTCATAGTTTAAGTTAATAATTATTTAAAAAAAACATTAAAAGTCTGCCTCTAGCTATTTAAAAATGGCTTTAAAAATTAAGAACTTTGTAAATAAAATAATTCTTAAGATCGCCAACAGTTCTCGACTGGTTGTTGGACATTCGAACGAAACTTCAGGATGATTCAGAACAGTAACCGACACTATCTAACTGAATACACTTTAATCATCGCCGACATATATTATATTCTAGTATCCATCATCTTTCTTTTCTTTTCTCATAATATTCATTTCTTCCATCACGACTTTATTTTGTTTCAACAAAAATTAAAAAAAAAATTGAAAAAGTAGCCAAAGTAACCCGCCGTTACGGTATGTCAGAGGACATTACTAAAAAAAACCTATCTCCGTGCCAAATTTCAGCCATATCGGTTTAGTGTGGCGTATTGAGTAACAAACATCCATATGTTTGTTACTCAATCACGCCACACTAAACCGATATGGCTGAAATTTGGATGTATGTATGGATGGCCCTACATACATTCAAACTTTCACATTTATAATATAAGTAGGATAGGGAAAATCGGGACATTGTATAGGTACCTAAAGCTGGCAACACACATAGATACTAAATTTTCTTATTAACTGTCAGTTTGTTGGGCACAAAAGTGTGTCGACCTTGAAAAAAACTGGTTACACGATGAGGGACAAAAAATTGGGTAGCTGCGTCTCTGTTTATCACATTAATAACTTTATCTCTGCTCTCTTTTTAGTGTGAGTGAGAAAGAAATCGTCACTGACTCTATGTCTTCTCTCTCTACGTTGTAAGCGCAGTGCAAGTGTTTACGAAGTAGCAGTTTTATTTTTAATTCTATCAGTCCTTAGTTCTAGGTCCATTATACTTGCTACATAAATTCGCCAGGAGAAAGTTGTTGGCGCGTAGCCTGAATTCATCAGAATGAATTCAAATATCACAATGTTCAAAATAATCAGTAGATTTAGCAGTTTACATTTAAAAACCCTCAGGTAAGTTTTATGATACACTAATATACCTACGATTATGCGTTTTTTTTCTTATCTACAAAGTATAAATGCAAGCTGCAATATTAAACTTACATAGTAGGTAGTTATTTGAATATTTTAGTATGTTAAACTAACTTAAAAAAAATTGGTTAGTACTTTAAAGCTCCATCCATAAGTCAATAAAAACTTGATGTACCTATATATAGTTTGTTTGTTGTATCACCCTATTATTACTGAATCAATTTAGTATAGTACAATTTTGATCAATTTCTCCACCAAGACCTTTCATTTTGACCCAAATCTTACACAGGCAAAGCAAAGAGCATATGCCACTACTTTCTGCATTTTAATATACCTAGTTAAGTACTTAGCAACATTAAAAATTAAGTGGTCACTGTCATACTTTTGCTGGCATTTCAGAATTAGTAATAAATGAAAGTGCCTATTACATTTAACTACAAGTTGCCTATAAATTTCTGTTTGACTGTTTTTAAAAATCTCATTAGAACTCTTTGTTTTCCTGGGAGGTTAAACAAGTAGCTATCCTAGGTCTTGAGGACATTAGGATAAAAGTTCAATGTAATTTTGTCAAGATTGGCTCTGCTGTTGAGCAGTGAAAGGGTAACAAATAGACAAACACTTTCAGTTTTTTTTTTCTTGTGTGGACACTTCACTTTAAATCATTACTGGCCAACTTTAAGATTCCTTTCAGAATGTAAAAGGTTTAGGGTGGTAATGTCTAACATGCTGCCTATAGTCAGATTTTTAACACAAAACATTCCTCTTTTTAACCGACTTCCAAAAAGGAGGAGGTTATCAATTCGGCCGGTATATTTTTTTTTTTTTTTCTATGTATGCCCACCGATTACTCCAGGGTTTCTGGACCGATTCACGCGATTTTTTTTTTAATCGACAGAAGAAGCTCGGGAAATGGTCCCATTAAAATTTTTACCTTCAACTCTTCAAGCCTGATGCTGCAGAGGTACTTTCCCCCTAAATTATGGGGTTTTAGGAACTGTCATTTACGAATCGGTATGCTTGGCTTAAGCATATACTAGATCTTAGAGCTTCAGGTCCTACTCCTCAATCCTGATGCTGCAGGGTACTGCCCACCTAAACTATGAGGTTTTAGGAACTTTCGCTTGCGAATTGATATTATTGGTATTAAGCATAGTCTACATTGTAGAGCTCAAGGTCCTAGCTCTTCAATCCTGATGCTGCAGGGTACTGCCCACCTAAGCTGCGAGAATTTAGGAACTTTCGCTTGCAAATTGATATTGTTAGTATTAAGCATAGTCTACATCGTGGAGCTCAAGGTCCTAGCTCTTCACTCCTGATGCTGCAGGGTACTGCCTACCTAAACTGTGAGGATTTAGAGACTTTCGCTTGCGAATTGATATTGTTAGTATTAAGCATAGGCTACATCGTGGATCTCAAGGTTCTAGCTCCTCAATCCTGATGCTGCAGGGTTGGAGGGATTACGAACTGTCGCTTTCGAGTTGATATTTTTGGTACCAAGCATGGACTACATCATGGACCTCCTGGTCCTAGCTCTTTAGAAATTGTGTGTTGTTAACTTAACTTTAACTTAACTAGAAACGATGAAATCGATGTGCGACGCTTACCTTATGGTGACATATAAGAGACACGCTTATTGAAATCGGGTGAGCATCGCGTATCGGTTTCATCGTTTCCATTTAAGCCGCCCGACTTCAACAAACGTGTACAAAATAAAATTATTTTTATACTTTGTAGTGGCGTTTGAAGTCGGTTTTTTGAAAAGAATTTTTTGACTAAAAAAAAGTAGGGATGTTTTGTACTTGAATCATTCAAAGTGAATCACTTTATTCAGTCTTGATACTTACTAATGTCATAAATGTGAAAGTATATTGTTTGTTGGTTTGTCCTTCAATAATGTCACAACGTTATCATTGCTGATCTAAAGTTTCTTGGTCTCATTTAGAGCCTTATGCTGCCTTTTTTGTTATAAAAATGTATGCCTAGTTTCTTCACAGCATTTTCTTCATACAGCATAAAAGCAAGCGATCGCTTATAATGTGGATAGGTAACTCTGAAAAGTAAGAGGTGCTTGCTTGTCTGGAATTCAACCCCAGGACCTCTGAAAAGGACGCCAGTCTTTAACCACTAGCTTACCAAAACCACACATTGAAACTTGCTCTCCATACTTAAAATTCATAATAACTCTCCAGATAAAATTTAATTTAAAAATTAATTGGTGCCTTGTAATACATTACTTAACTAAAGTACTATATTATTTTAGATTCTGCTTAATATTCTCTTAATAGTCTGCATAGTAGGTATACATTTACATACTAATAATACATTTTTATATGTTTGTCTGTTTATCTATTTCCTGTTATTTATTACAATAGTATAATTATTCCATCGTATTATCATAATAATAGTACAAAATATAATCATATAACAATGCAATCTATTCACAAAACATCTTCATCAGATAACCATGTTAATTCTTAACAATACAATTATTATTAAAGGTTCTTTTTGTGTTAGCTACCTAAACTTTGACTTGGTCCATGTTGAGTTAGGTATTTTTTTTAAAGAATATTAGCCAAGCTGAACTTGACTTATATTCTCCTCTCCCCTCCAAATAAGCGGAAAGCTTGTGCTAGGAGTGAGTACGACAATAGTGCAACGAGTGGGGCTCGAACCTGCTACCTTTCAGTTTTCAGTCCGCATCTTTAACCGTTAGGCTATTGAGGCTTCCCTTTTAAAATTTAAATCCTGCTGGAGTCTTTTGTTTTACTGGGATAACAAGTACCCTATTTCTCACTCTACCCGTAAGTATATAACATGTGTAAATTCTATGCAGAGATTTTTTATATACATACATATAATTGACAACTTGGAGAATATGTCACTCTCCAAGTTGTCAACTATACCCATGTTACCAGGCTAGCCTTTATCCCAGACAAACAGAGGATTCCTGCAGGATTAAAAAAAAAGTGAAGCTACTTAGATTATAAAATCATTAACATTGTTATCAGTGCGCTACCGCAACAGAGATATAAAATGTCAACAAACGCCTCAATATCAGAAATGCAAAGGGAGAAAGAAACATTTCAAGATTTTCTTCCGGGTCTCATTGATTCCTTGATGACACAGTCAAAATTTGCTGATATACCCGAAGTTGCTGTGTGGACAAAAGAGGTACCTAACTTATTACCAGGCACCAGGCAGCTCACTCTTTTTAATTAATTGCATTATTAGTTATACATTATTATATGTATATTATTATCACACTTATATTATAAAAGTGAATGTGTGTGTATGTGTGTGTGTGTGTGTGTGTGCGTGCGTGTGTGTATATGTGTGTGTGTGTCTTTCACGCCACAACAAATGAATGAACCGATTTGGCTGAAATTTGGAATGGAGATAGTTCATGTCTAGGATTAACACATATGCTACATTTATCCCGGAAAATTAAAGAGTTTCCGCGGGAATCAAAAAATCTTAAGTAAGTGAATTTCTCTAATTCTAAATGAGAATAAAGTTCTTTAACCACAATTATAGTAGCAGCGTTACTTATAAGATAATAACAAACCACATTTTTTATACCCTACACGTGTGTGTGAGTCCACGCAATTGGCTGTTTTTTCATACTTTATAACGCTTAGCACGTCGCTTATACATTCTACAAAAAACCGCTTGATTACCATTTACGACAGTTAAGAAAAATAGGAATAATGCTGCTACCATTCACCACCTTCCATTCCTTCCTTTGCTGATACCATTTCGAGACCAACTTCATGTAATTTAATTTCTTCATAAAAATAATGAAGTGTAGAACATTGTGTGAAACCTGGATATCTACTCCAAAATGAGGACAGAGGACATGGGTCTCTTGCAAGGATTGCTACATAATACGAACTTTTGCCACTTGTATCCAATTGGCCTTTTCCTTTGCTTTAGAATACAACCGTTTTTGGTTAAGTACATAGAATATAGATGCATGTATTTTGTTTTAGGTGTTACAGTACAACTTACAAGGTGGCAAAAAAACGAGAGGTTTGACAACAACCTACGCGTACGAGACTTTGGAAAATCCAGAAAATGTAACTGAGGAATCTCTTAAAATCAGCAGAGCTATGGGCTGGTGCGTCGAAATGGTAAACACATAAATATATCTTTTATTATAAATTATAAATTACAACTTAGAACCGAAAAACTTATTCTGAAATCTATAGAACACACTCAGACTCAAGACAGAGTTAAAACGAGACAGATTTATGTGAGAGCATATTTGTGTTTCGTTTTAACTTAAGTCAGAGCACGCCCTATAGATCTCAGCATTAGAACTTAAACTAAGTTGAGTACTTTCAAGTACCAAGACAGGACGTACCAAGTTATAGTTAGTGGGAAAATCGTAAACCGGAAGGGTAGCGATATTAGGAACGAGGAGGAAAGTCCTTAGTGCGTGTTTGTGGAATTTCGACCACGTAGCGGTGCAGATCGATACGATACCTCGTGGTTCGATGGCAGAAAGCTGATGGTGGAACTATATTAAATTCTTGAGCACACTACCAAATTAAGTACCAAGTTATAGTTAGTTGGAAAAACGTAAACTGGTACGGTGACGCGTATTAGGAACGAGAAGCAAAGTCCTTAGTGCTGATCGTGGAATTTCGACCAGAATTTTGGCAGAAGGATGATGGTGGAACTAAATTGAATTCTTAAGCACACTCTGCAATTACATTCTTTTGTGTTTAGTTAAAAAAAAAATCTTTTGTCTTTAGTTGCACGCGTACTTTCTAGTGATGGATGATATAATGGACGGGTCGACGAAGCGCCGCGGCGCCCCGTGCTGGTACCTGCAGCCCAACGTTGGGCTCGGCGCGATCAACGACTCCATACTGATAAACGCCTCCATATACGAGACGCTCAATACGCACTGTGGCCACTTGCCGCTGTACCGAAACATTGTGGATCTTTTTAATGAGGTAGATAACTTGTTGTTCGATTACTGGACAGACTGAGACGTTTTCTATCTATTCTTTACTAGCTGACGACCGTGACTTCATCCGTTCCATTTTACCCTGCTTTTACCCTCTTTTACCCCGTTCGCATTCATCTAACTTAAGGCCGATTTACACCAACGTAAAATAAGTCTTATTTACAGAGTAATAAAGGAGATGATTGTGGTCCATACAAGCTTGGGCCCAACACTGAACAAGGATGAAACATGCTTTATTTTGAAGATTTAGATGCTTGCTAGTTACATCGAAAACTCGTACTTCTGCAGACCTTGGGAGTTTTGTTTTATTTCTCGTTTTAGATTTGTAGGTTATATGAAAAAGACGTTCAATAATTAAAGTTCTTTTAAGGAGTATTGTTTAAATACTTTAAATAAAAGGAAAAAGTATTACGGGAAGATGTTTGGATGCATGTTTCTTTTACTTTTGTAGGTAATATTAAATAATATGAAATAATCCACGAAAACTGTTAAAACACCAAAATAATATTCACAAAGCGCAAGACACAATGAAAATGACAAACTGTCTCTCAAAACGTCATTTTTTCAGCTCTGGGTTCTAGCTTTTTTGTGATAAAAAAAATATTCATGATGCACTATTTTTTTATTATAAATATTTAAAGTATATTTCCCTTGTAAATCTGTATATTATTTAATGCAAAATGTTTTACAACAAGTTTTGGTCTACAGTAGAATCCCGATTATCCGGATCAAATAAAACCAGGGGTATTCCGTATAATCGAAAATCCGGATAATCGATTTCAAAGCAAATGAATTACAAAGTACCTATGTAATTTAAAATTTTGGTTCGAAATAACTTGTTATTGACCTTTGACGTAATCAATCACATCTTTTGAGTGATCACGAATGAGTTCGGATAATCGGATGTTCGGATAATCGAGGTCCGGATAATCGGGATTCTACTGTATTTCTAAATTACTGGTTTTATAAAGATAAACTATTTGGGTAGGTACCAAAAGGCCAGAACCCACACCAGAACCCACAGTTGCATTAGTACTATATTAGTCTGTGGTTAATTACACTAACATCCATGAAAACGTTCCGTTTCTACTAAAGAAAAAGCATTAGGTTTCGTACTTAGTTAAAAAAATGTTTTGTATGATTATCCTGAGCTGTACATAAATAAAAACCATTCAATTATGTAAGTAATTTATCGACTTATTTTCTCCATATTTTTGTATAACTGTGCGAAACCCTGAGTTGGGCCCAATTTAGTACATCTCCTTTGAGCAGAAAATATCAATCTCTAGAGTTAGTTAGTAATTTCAGTTAGTAGTTCCTAATTTGTGTTTTAAACCCATCATATACAGCTTACCCTATTGCATTTATCAGTTTTTACCCTCTTCCCAGTTCGTAATTTGTGTTTTAAGCCCATCATATACATCTTACCCTGTTACATTTTTCAGTTTTTACCCTCTTCCCAGTTGCACCACAGTTGCTCAACTTATCTTTATCGTTAGTAATATCAGTTAGCTGTTAGTAATTTGTGTTTTAAGGCCATCGTATACATCTTACCCTGTTGCATTTATCCGTTTTTATCCTCTTCCCCAATTGCACCACAGCTACGCAACTTATCTCTATCGTTAGTAATTTCCAGTTAGTAGTTAGTAATTTGTGTTTTAAGGCCATCCTATATACATCGGTGGGACAACACCTCGACTACACGATGGCGCATCGAAACAAGAACGACTACAGCCTGTTCACTGTAGAGAGATACAGTTCTATAGTGAAATATAAGACTGCGTACTATACGTACAAACTGCCCGTGTGCTTGGGACTCTTTCTGGCCAACAATGCGGACAAAGAAACGCATAAAAAGGCGGAGAAAATATGCTTGGAGATTGGACATCTATTTCAAATGCAGGTAACAACTCAATATATTATAAAGGCGAAATTTTGTATGCGTGTGTGTGTGTTTTTGTTTGTTACACTTTCACGCAAAAAGTACTGGATGGATTTGGCTGTTTGTTTAACACATAGGCTACTTTTTATCCCGGAAAATTAAATCAAAAAACCTTAACGTGGACGAAGTCGCGGGCATCGTCTAGTTTTCAACTATATCTTGATTCTATAACCATTCCAGCACCTTGCAGAACAGGATATTGTCGTCAAAATGTCAACACAACATTATTTTTATCTTCTTTGACATTGAGAAAATTACCTGTCTACAATCCTTACTAATATTAGAAATGCGAAAGTGTGTTTGTTTGTTGATTTCTCCTTCAATAACGCTGCAACAGAGTTTCGGATCAAAGTGATTTTTGTTTGAGGACCTGGAGAGTAACATAGGCTACTTTTATCCCAGAAAATCAAAGAGTTCTTTCACGCATGCAGGTTTTCTCAGGTTGTTTATACTATTAAAGTAATTAATTGTCTAAACGCACATAACTCCGAAAAGTTAAATGTACATGGCTATTCCACTCACGAAGCATTTGTAAAATATTGATCTAGTCATAAACCGTCTGCGATGCCCCCAGTTTGACCTTTTAAAGATTATTATCGCATTCTGAAAAGAAATTTGCATTTTTGATGCGTCTGTCATACGACGTAAGTCGTCGTTATTTTAGCCTCGGTAAAAGATCTAGGATTACAAAAATGTATTTAAATAAACAATCTTAAACGACTCTTGACAAACTGCAACTATTATACTCAGGAAAAATTAGGAATTTTTTTTTTTCAACACCGACCTCAAACGCCACTATAAAGTATATCAATTGTGCCTGTAACATTTGAAGAGTTCCCTCGATTTCTCCAGGATCCTATCATCAGATCCAGACCTGACAATAGGGCCACCTAGTCAAGTAGTGGGAAGTGTCCTTTCAAACAAAAAAAGAATTTTCCAAATCGGTCCAAACGTCTTCGAGTAATTGGGGAACACATGTCACTGTTTAGGAGTAAAATTGTTTTGGCTCCACCAAGCGACTTCTTTTTCGTACATTTTTCTTCGCCATGCAGTAAAAGAGAGGTTTTGATTTGGTCTGTAGGTATCCCTCTCTTCAATTGTTTCGCGAAACGTAATCCTAAACGCTTGAAATTCAAAATCCTGTTCAATTTAACCGTGGAACGGAAATGCTAAATCAACTCAATGATCATTATGCAATATAGCGGATTGAGTTCAACCACGATGAGTAAGTGTGGACATGACGCTAATCTGATTGTCCCAGTTTTTAACAGATCGGCGACTAATGTCCGCTTTCACTGACATATCATAAAAGGAGACATCTAAGTCCAATTACGTAACACTACAAAAGTTTTGTTTTGCTTTACAATAATTTTGTCTTGAGGATTCGTTAGTGCGGCAGTTTTTAAAAATCCCGCAGGAATCCTTCGTTTTTCCTGAATAAAAAGTAGCCAATATCATTCTCTAGGTCCTTTACTATACCCATGCAAAAAATCACTTCAATTCGGTGCTTCGTAGCTTTATAATTGAAGGACAAGGCAACGAAACAACAAACCACTTTCACATTCATTCATAATATTATTAGTGTAGTAAGGATCTCCTCGTAACTTTGCAGGACGACTTCATAGACTGTTTCGGCGTGGAAAAGGTTACTGGAAAAATCGGCACCGACATTCAAGAGGGCAAATGTTCTTGGCTCGCCGTCCAAGCCCTACAAAGATGCTCTCCGAACCAAAGAAAAGTGTTCGTAGCCTGCTATGGCAGCTCTGAGCCGGCGCACATAGAACGAATCAAGAGACTCTACGAAGAACTAGAACTACCCGCAATCTACCAAAGTGAGGAAAGGCAGAGGTACGATTCAGTTGTACAAAATGTACGGCAGCTCCCGAAAAGCACGTCCATTCCTCCCGATCTGTTCCTTAAACTTCTTGACATGATATATGACAGGAAAAATTAATATAGTATATTTTTTTTATGAACAAGGTTCACATACAGTGGAAGTACAGTCAGGATTAGCAATAAATGGAGCCCGAGAGGCGTCTCAATTTTGCATTTGTGTCAGTGATCGTCAGATTTAGTTAGAACCAGGTGTCAAAAACCAGTATAAACCGGCTTAAACCGGTTTTTACTCTACATCATAGATCACACACGTCTTCAAAGAGAAATATTTTCGGCCAGTCTAGAAGTCCCAAATTATGTCATTACGATTTAGTACACCGATAATTTTGTTATGATCATGAATGTTTAACAGGAATATTTTAAAAAAGGCCAATTTCTTTAACGATTATCTTCAATCTGTACTCGACACTACTGTGCACTCACACAAATGCAAATCTGAATCATACGCCTCTCGGACAGTAATATGTTAGACATAGCATAAATCTATTTATTATTCTAGAAATACAAAAATTAAGTAAAGTTAATTTTTTTAAATATTACGAATCTCTTCGTATTTTTATGAAAAAAAAAATTTAATTGGGGTTCTTTTTGTATAGTAATGAAGTGGTGCTATAACATTGTCATTCGATTCATTATAGTGGGGGATGAATATCTATACTGTATCAGTACATTGCACTTACATAAATATGATAGTAATACCTATATAGTTTAGCCTTTGAAACACCGTCGGGTATATATCAGTACTAACCGTCAACAACGAATTAATGTCAAAGGAATCTATGTAAGATGCTAAATTGACCAAGAGGCTTGGATTTAAAGGTTAATGTTAAAAAGTAAGTCAAATAGGTAGGCATTTTATGTTACATTTTACTTTCATACATAAGGCGCCCTTGATGCGCGATAAAGACTTCAAGCCGTATAGCGATACGGCTTCAAGTCGCTCATTTGCGACAAGGGTGACATAATTCAAAATCGACGATGAGAGAATTCTCTCGTTAGAGAGTAATGTTTTGTGGATGCTGCGGTCTCGAAACAACAAAACGGCCAACAAAGCGACAGAGCATGAAGTCTATCTCTCTCGCTCTTATTTTTTTGTGCTTAGCTCTTATTATATTGTTTTTATAGCAAAAAGTATAAATTATCGACACTAAAATTGGTGAATTTGGAATTATGTCACCCTTGTCGCAAATGAGCGATATGTTCTACGTAAGAAGTGAATATAAACTGTCAGTAAAAGGTTAATAAAAATTACAAGCAAGATAATTTCAAAATGTTTTCAATAATTTAAAAATAAATTAAATACATATTTACTTCTTATAATGTGGTTTGCATTTTATAAGAAAACGTTCAATTATCTAAAATAATAAAGATAACAGACTTGAAAAAAATTCGATAAGGACTCAACACTCTTTGGCGCGTACAGTATTCATTGTTATTTTTTTTAGTTTGACAGTTTGTTTTCTTTATTAACCTTTCATGACATCTATTGTTTTTTTTATAAAGAGGGCGTGGTAATTAATTTGGTATATTATTGGATTTTATTTTTAAAGTAAATTATAAAGTAAATATATGGTTTGAGATATTTTCTGCTATTTATTTCAATTGCCTAATTTCCAAACTTTAGTCACTAAGTAAGTAAGTTCTTGTTTTAACAGGAAACTTTAAAAATGGATACGTACGTATTAGTCATGCTGAACATGATTTATATTCTCTTCTTCCAACTAAGCCTACCTAAAGCTTAAAGTACGGCAAGAAAAACGCAAAAGGTTTAAAGCCGCAAGAATGTTTTAATCTATTCGCCCCAACTTTTGGGTCTGCTTGAATGCGAAAGTTTGGACGTATGGATGGATGTTTGCTACTTAATTACGCCGCAGCGACTATCCGATTTGATTGAAATTTGGCACGGAGATAGATAGTCTGGAATTACACATAGGCTACTTTTTATCTTTACTATTTATCCCGGAAAATACGGGAGTTCCTGCGGGAATTAAAAAAAAAACAATCCACGCGAACGAAGTCGCGGGCATCAACTAGTTAAAATATATGTTACCAACGCCATGAGTTTGTGATAAAAATAAAACATCTCTCCATATTCTATGATAGTATATTCCAAAAATATAATGTTATACATAACATTGCTTCATCAATATTAAGATAAGTTACAGTAAAATGTATACAACCTTTATAATTACATAACTGCTAGAAATAATAAAGCAATGACCAACTTAACAACTTTTTCCTAGGAATGCTACTAACATGAGATTAACTGAAAGTAGATAGGTAATTAAGAGTAATTTTAATTTCAATTCAAACTATAGTGCAATTTATTAGTAAATTCAATTCAAAAGAGAGGAGAATAGCATCTGTGTTGCGCGTCTCATACAGAGTTTCGCGAATCATAATTGAACGTTGACCAGTCAGTCAATATTTTATAGAAACACACTCTTCCTAGGCTGAAATCTATAGACCGCACTCTCGCCCTGCTCAAACTCAAGACAAAGATAGAACGAGACAGATTTATGTCAGCATATTTGTGTCTCGTTTTAACTCTTGAGTCAGAGCACGCTCTATAGATCTCAGCATTAGGTACTAATATTTGTCAGTTTTCCTCACAAAATGTGTAGTTTCAAAGTTTATACGGGGCTATAAGATGTGTATTGTGTATGTACCCTACACCACGATTCACGGATTTAAGCATCACACATATGTACAAGTTTTTAACGTAGACGGAAAATTTACCTTAAAATTACCATTATAATTTGAATTGAGTGTGCAGATAATATATTTTCATTCTGTCACCCATTTGTTCGCAGCTAGCAGGTATTTGGGTAACAAGATGCAATTGGATAGCCGGCTACGAGTTAAGCTGCCAACTTTTAAGCGCGTCAACAATAATTATAGTCTGTGGCTTCTGAAATGGTCTAAATGGTCTCTTCGTAGAGATCGTTCCAATGTTACCAACAATTTTTAACACTTAATACATATGGGTAAGGCCGTAGATTTTGCCACTTTGTAACATAGAGTAACATAGACACTCCTATGTTACGGTAACGTAGAAGTAACGTGAAAGTAACACAGTGTTTGTAAGGCTGAGTACATAACGTACTTATATTAACCGACTTCAAAAAAGGAGGAGATTTTTGTAATAAACTTGTAAGTATAGCATTTTTTATAATCGCCGATCATTCAGAGATAAGAGAGAGAATTCAGTAATCGGAAAAATATATTTCTTTAAACTATCATCAATGGAATTTAGTAACCAAAACTCTCTGGCTGTTTATCAAATAAAGGTACATTATTCTGATTACTACGAAGATGAGTTTCAATTAACTCATCTTCTTTTAAACTCATTCTTTATTTAAAAGAACTATTTGAAAAATCCGCTTCTGGCAGAATATGTACATTAACCTTTACAACACTTCAACGTTACTAAATAACAATCAACGTTACCAGTAACATAGAAGTAACATAAAAGTAACGTCGAAGCGTAATTTTTGAGGTTTTAAACAGGAATAATTACTAAATGCGAGACGATTTTAGTCAAATACACATTATCATGTTTTTATAAATCACTTTAGCTTAGTATAACACATACATGTGTGCAATTAAAACTGTTATTTACCTTTAAAATCACCAAAATTCACAAAAAAAAGCTGCTGACGAAACACACGCGCACACCTTTGATAAAATTCCACAGGCTAGAAAATGGCGGTTTCTTTTTTTTTATTTCGTTGCCGGAATCTTTAGTGTGGCTAGTGCCATTATAAAATACTACCCTAAAGTTATTGAATATTTAGATGCCCAATTTTGGTAACATACAAAATAGTAACGTAATAAGTGAAAATAAGGAGACAACATTTTAAATTGCGATAAAACATTTAAAAACGCATATTTAAATACATGGAACCCAGGATGTAATTGCTTAATCTATTCACATTTCAGATATTCATAGTAAATTAGGACTTTAAATAGAAATAATGTAGTTATAACGAGCCAAATATTTGACTGGACCAAAAAGACAGCTTATTTTGGGCAAAATTTCGGGGTAAGGTCGGTTTTAAGTCATTGTATTTTTTTAAATATACGACATACATTCAATTTAAGAATGCACTATAGGAGTTTAAGAACTACCTAACCTAAGTAGGATACTTGCATAACAATTTACGCAGTACTTCAATTTTTAATACGCATGTCAAGTTAAGGGACATTTTCTTTTTACAAAAAGTGGCAAAATCTACGGCCTTACCCATATACTTAATTTTGATTTGCGTTGCTTGGTCCGCACCAATTTATTGAAACAAGCATTTACTCTGAAACAAGCGGCGAGATCCACCGACCAATGAACTGCACATAGAAAGTAGAACCTCGAGGCGACCCCTCCAGAGCATAATACCAGATTTTCAAAATATCAGATTATCATAATACCAGAATCTAAACATACCGTTAGCAAAATAACAGAAGTACAGTTTTGTAGGAGTTTTAGATTCGATATGCCTGTAGTACCAAAGCATCATTTTTGTGATAAACCCATACATTTGTGTGTTATTACTGATGGATGACACAATTTACACCTACATAAGTTGGCTTAAGCCGAATTTACACTGCGAAATTAGTGGCATGAAATTAGTTTCATGACATTAATTTCGTCAACAATTTCACGTATAAACTTCTAATTTCATGATGCATGCGTTAATTTCACGCATGAAATTAGAAGTTTTTTTCTACGTTCCGATCAGTCAAATATTTACATATCAGCGAACAAATGAATGAAAATTCCCACAGAAATCTGATGTCTTTCGCCACAATGTGGCAATTTTGAAAAACCGTATCAAACTACCTAAAGTTCTAGAAAAAAAAAACGACGAAATTACTTGTTTTATCTAAGGGTTGGGAGTTAGAACAGACGCGAAACCTACAGTAGCGGCGATCGGCGATTTTGCATTCGATATGACACGACACGACATCGACGATTAGCGTTTTAGCAACTTTCGATCGCTTTATCAAAATCGCGTGTTTTAGCGTTTTGGCTACTTTTGATCGATGCGTCGAAATTAGTTTGTCCATTAATGCGGTCAAACTCAGCACAGAGCTTGAAACTGCGACTTAAAATCACTAAAACTTATATTGCCCATACTAAAAGCATCGTGTCTGAACAGGCCCTAAATGAAGCCACTCTAGTATTTTTTGTCTTAATGAATTATGAACAATTACTGTGCAGATAAGTTGCCAATATTTTAATAACATTAGTCTGATACGGTTTTTAAACATGAGTCATGTCTTTATGGCAACTATTAATTATAATGATGATAATAAAATAAAACTAAAGCGAGTAATTTATAGGTACAGTAATATAAAAAGTTACTTTTTTACACGATAATTACTAAAGAATTTAAGTTACATTATGAGCTTATTATAACACATCGAATCAAATTATCAAATTATAAATGATAAAGTAAGACTTTGTCCAATGACTAAACCGAGAATAAATAATACAAACGAGTGTAAATCCGTTATAGTTTAAAAAACTCGGATTATACACTGCCGTGCGTCTAAAAGTTTAAAAAACCTGGATTATACACTGCCGTGCGTCTAAGT
Organism: Hipparchia sbordonii; assembly: GCA_038048805.1. Classification (NCBI taxonomy): domain Eukaryota; kingdom Metazoa; phylum Arthropoda; class Insecta; order Lepidoptera; family Nymphalidae; genus Hipparchia; species Hipparchia sbordonii. The sequence goes on from CM076113.1 coordinate 7,583,989, forward strand.
ATGCTTTTAAGGGCTATATTTGCGGCTATTTCTGTTGTACACAATCTATAGACTAAACTAAATTGAATGGTCAAAAAATAGAGAAATCCTTGTAACAAGAAAAAATTTAGTATTGCTTTTCGATCTGTCAAAATCGTTTAGTTTGGAGATTCAGTACAACAAAATCAGCTTCATTAATACGTCTAATGCCTTTGATTTTATCGTTAATCATTAATAAAAGTAGTAAAATAAAGCGCTACTTTAATGAGTAAAGAGTTAATGGCATTAAACTTCGTTTTGAGGTCTTGTTTTAAGGCGGATACACATTTAAGTGTTAAAAAAATGCCAATTTAAGAAGTTGTACACCATCTGTCTTATTTAGACTTGCCAATTTAGTTTATTTTAAAGATGGTGTACAACTGAATTAGCACCTTCACACTTTGTAGAATATGTATCGACCTTTACACTAAAATAATGAACTCTACCTAATTAATAATTAATTAACGACGATTGAGCCGTAGATACATAAAATTAATGAAAATGTTTACACTTTAATATTGACGCGAGTGTAATTTTTTTTGTAGTTTTCTTGTGTTGTGTGGTATTGTTTATATAGAAGTATGTGCTAATTTAATTTTGACTAGTAAGCACCAATTGACTAACATACATAATAATTAAATATCCTTACAAAATTATTTACATTTTTTTCAGTGGCTAATAAAATTTAGCCAATTACAAGCTTAGGTCGCAAGAAAATCTGACGCTAGCTTACATTCAGACTTACGGCTTTATATTGGGCGTTGGACTGAGGTTAAACCACAGATAATCTTTTTTTTTTTTTAAATTCACCTATATATTAGTATGATTTAAGAAACTTATCCATAGCTAGCACAGTGTGATTGTTACAATCTTGTTTTATTATGGTTTTATATAAAACAAAATATAATAATAATATGTAAAAGCATTTTATATGTAACGTAATTTAACTGGTAATGAAAAACCTAAAAGTACATTGTATAGAGTCAGCAACTATCGATTTCAATAATGTTTTTTAATTGATATAAAATACTACGAGTACGTACCACTGTAATTATTTTATATTTGAGTCTCGTGACCACGGTCCATGCAATTGGATCGAAATATCGACAATCCCAACTAAAATAATTACCGTGGTACGTACTCGTAGTATTTTATAACAATTATGTCAGTAAACCACGAATCAAGTCTAAAATCTTTAATGGTTTTTAATTTTATCCCACAAATGTATTCAAAATATATAGAAGTGGGATACAATTTTTTTTTATTTATGTACCTATTTACTCGTAGCCCGGCGCGTGGTGGTTATTACTATTACTCTGCGCAGATCAGTGCTTGTTAAGTAATACGTGTAATTTTGTACGGATACGGACAACGAGCAACCAGAACTAGCTTGTAACTTTGTCGATAGTCTTTGAATGAAAATGTTTTTATACGAGTTTCAACTTTTCTATATTAATAAAAAATTACGTTAAAAAAACCTCATAGCGAAAACAATATCAAAATTGGTTTTACAACGAGGCAATCCTTATTATTTTAAATGAAAGCATGAAAAGTAGGCAGTGGAAACATCTCTTTATCTCCCTCACACGCCCACCACAGTGTGACGATTGGAATCAACTCTGATTGACAGATCCTCTCTCTAAGCCAAGGAAGAACGCCATAAATTCAGCCAATCATCACAATCGAGTCTGTAGGAATGATTGATATTTGACTTTTCCGCAATCGACCAGCTGTACCTATATCTCTTTCTCGATTACCCTTTTCACTATATTTAAAATACTTCAAGCCTATTTACATTTGAGTGGATTGAATTTCGTGCTTTTATAGAAATATAAACTTAAGTATTGTTATTTCAAATCATCACCTAGTTTTATATTTTGGTGCAACCAACATAGAGAACAGTTTAGATGAAAAACTTTCATGTCGGAAATAGGAGCTCTACAGCTCCGCTCGCATCTTGTTTAAAAAGTTAAATATCCACAACATTTTATATTTTATATCGATATCCATGATCGAAGTCGGCAACCGATTTAGGGCCGATTTCACCAGCATAAAATAAGTTTTATCCGAGCGTGATATTTTGGTAGATTTTCAATACAAAAAACTGTCGGAAAGCCTAATTTATTGCTCGGTTAAACATCACTCGACGTTGGTAAAATCGGCACTAAATACTTTTAAATACTTATATGCGAAAAAATGGGAGATCTCATATCCATAGGTATATTTTGGATCTCCATAATCGTAACCGAATCCCTTTTAAATGTTACGAATAATTTCGGATAAGGACATAGAAATAACATATTCAGTATAACCGTAACCAAAACCATAAACAATACAATCAACCCTAATTTGGATAGTGTAATAGTACAGTAATTCACAAGTGCAGACCAATCATTCATTCGAGTTAAATAATAATAAAATATGTCAATACAAAAAATTAACAGTTGTTGAATGATATGAATATCAGTTTGAATTTCATTGCAATATTTTTTTTTATATAAGATCTGTCTTTGTCTTCAGAGATAGTTATCAATATATTTATATATTTCTAAGATTATTTAGAAAGCAATACAAATAGATACAGATTAATGTTATACAAGATCCTATCATTTTAAGCTGGCTTATAAATTAAAATACATAGAAATACATTTGCAGGATCCATAACATTAATATGTATAGGATACAGTTTTGATAACATAATATTCAAGTTTATACAAGGAGAAATGCTATTTTTATTTTAATAAAAGCTTATAAAATTTTACTAGTTACGAGGAAATAAAAATAATTTTAAAAATAACTCCTAACCGTTTGGGCACTCCTAACTGGTATGCTAATCTGTATAGAATGTATGTAGAAAAAACTGTATTCTACATTTATGTATCCTATAAATTATGTATCCTATAAATGTATTGAAATGTATTAATTTGTTTTTACAGAATTTCATACAAGATCAATATTATCCATCCAAAGGCTATTACATAAAATTCGGTGGTATTAAACGCTATGTCAATTTTCACACTGGTCTTTTTAGGGTCTCAGATTAAAAAACTTATCAAGTCCTAATGAAGTTATGTTATGTCCAACTTTGTTCTGCTGATCGCTGTACGGCTCACCTATTAAAAAAAGATAAAAAATATATGGATAATGCACAAATGCACAATGCACAAAATGCAACATTTCTTTAATTTCATGCAGCTGACGCAAAGCTTTCCGCGACATGCGCTTTACGCGACTTACGCTTTACGCGACATACGCTATAAAATGAAGGTATTCTTAGATAAGGACCTCTCTTATTTTTTTTTGAAAGAGCAACCGCAGAGTTTCTTGCTGGTTCTTCTCGGTTGCGGATGGTACGAGGCCGGGATGCGGATGGTACGAGACCGGGATGCGAATGGTACGAGGTCGGGATACGGATGGTACGAGGTCGGGATGCGAATGGTACGAGGCCGGAATGCGGATGGTACGAGGCCGGGATGCGGATGTGACGAGTTCTTGTATCGTATTCGGACCAGCCAGTGGTGCAAAATTGGCGTAAAACTAACTACCTTACCGGCAAATTTCTTTTTTTTTTTTTTTTTTTTTTTAATCTTTATTTATTATATAGGGCTTTTACACAATAAGTATATGACAGCCCCATCGTATTTTTATCATATACTTTCAAATTTAACAATTAATAATCAATAATTACTACGCTTAATAATCTACATTAATATGCTTAAAATTTACCTATCATTTACACTTTTCATATAAAAATTAAATAACATTTTGGCTGAAACGGAATCCGGTTCAGCCAAAATGCTATTTATAAATCCAATGTCATATTTTTGTATGTTCAGTATTGTAAATGTATGGTCTCTCAAACTACTATTTTGTACACATTCCATTAATAAATGCTGCATATCTTCCACCTTACCACAAGACAAACAATTTGGTGAGTCTACTTTTTTCATTAAGTATGCAAACTTTCTCAATGGAACGTGTCCAGACCGCAATCGAAAAGCAGCTACTATATACGGACGGCTCAATCGTGAATAAATGAACCAGGGAATAATAGAAGGCATACTTTGAATGCTTTTGTACCATATTCCTTTTTCAACCGATTTGGTATCAAAGTGTTTTTTCCACAAATCACAACAAGTCTTTTTGAATTTAGGTAGTATTTCGGAATAGAAAGGTGTAATCATTACATCATTGCCTTCTTCTATTGCAGACTTAGCCAAACTATCCACACATTCATTTCCAACAAGACCAATGTGAGAAGGGATCCATTGAATCTTTATATTTACATCCCTAAATTGAAAGTCATTCAACATTCGAAGAATAGAAAAAGCTATCACAACACCTCTGTGGCCAGAGGCGCATCGAGCTAAATGCTGAATGGCACTTCGACTGTCAGTAAAAATAACTATTCTGCTTTCTTGTAAAGCACTTACGTATTTTAAAGCTTCTAGAATACCTAACAGTTCTGCAGTCATTATTGATACATTAGAATTTGTCCTAAACTTGCCATATGTCTTATGCTTGGGATCGTAATAAGCTGCCCCAATCCCCTGAACAGTTTTTGACCCATCCGTATAAAGTTTATGCCACCCTTGGTACTTCACATGTAATTCCTCTAAAATCTTAAATTTAATATGCAAATCAAATTCCTTTTTTTTACTACTCGCACTCGAGAGACTATCCTCTAAAACATTTTTTATCTTAATTTTAGTCGTCCAAACATCTAAGGAGAAAATTTCAATAGGGTTAGATGTTGAGACAGCTTCATTTTTCAATTCATTGTAAATTGTAACAAGTAAAGGTTGTTTTTTTCTGCTCCAGTACGTAGCCTGGCAATAGTTATGTAGCTCATTTAATAACAATAAGGTTTGATTGTTATCGATGGATTTCGCTTTCAAGCAGTATTTAATACCCAGATATCTTCTTCTTACATATAACGGAGTAACACCAGTTTCACACTCCATCACGTGTATTGGTGTACTTTTTATAAAACTACCTACTATTCTTAGTGCTTGATTTTGGATTTTATCAAGTTTTGATATGTTAGCATTAGCACTGTTATCAAAAAGATAGCTCCCAAAATCGAGTCTACTTCTTACGATGGAGATATACAAACGTCTTAAATGTTTAGGATGCATTCCCCATGATGGACCAGCTAATATTTTGAGCAAGTTTAAAAACTTTGAACTTTTCTCACAAATTTCATTGATGTGTCTTCTCCATCGCAAGGAGCAATCAAGCCATAATCCCAGATATCTAACACAATCAGATCTGGTTAATTCTATGTCGTTTATATTTAATACAACTTGTCGCCTTCTCACACCTCTACTAAAAATCAAATAGTTAGATTTACTTGCAGACAAATTCAAGCCAATATTTTCCAGTAAAATAATAATAGTATTCAGAGATGCTTGTATTTTACTAGCACAGTCTATTAGACTGTTACTACTGACATATATCACAAAATCATCAGCGTATTGTGAAATATATACAGATTGGATCTGTCTACATATTTTGGCTGTAACAATATTAAACAGTAAAGGGGATATAGGGTCACCTTGTGCTAAGCCTCTATTAGTCCATCTACAAATATATTTAGCGTCAGCATCTACCTCAATTTTTAAATGTCTCTCCATGAGAAACATCCAAAAGTATAGACAAATTTGCTTACCTACACCAATCTCATCAAGAGTACTGACTACGCTTTCGACCGTCACGTTATTGTATGCATTTTCTACGTCAAGAAAACAAGCCAGAGTGGGATGATTATTCGAATAACCGATTTGTACTGTCGTCACAAGTCGAGCTACATTATCTAAACAAGATTGTGATCTTCTAAATCCCGTAGTATGAGGGGATAATAATTTATTACTCTCAACGAACCACTCTATTCGTCTAGATAACAAAGTGTGAAAAATTTTACAAACGCAAGAGATTAAAGATATAGGCCGAAGTTTTGAACTATCTGCTTTAGGTATAGGTATTATTTTAATATCGCGCCATTGAAGCGGAACGTAGCCAGATCTATATATATCATTAAAAATATCAAGAAGTTTTATCTTAGCTATTTCAGGAATATTATAAATCATTGAATATGTAATATTATCGTCTCCAGGGGCGGTATCTTTGTTCTTTTTGAGGCAGTGATACAATTCATCCAAAGTAAATATAGATTCCATTAAGGAATTTGATGACTTGAAAGACGGGCATTTTGACGTTACAGAATCAGGAGAAAGACTAGATAAGAGTTGTTCATTTTTTTCAGACGAGTAGTAAATTTTAGAACACTTGTACCCTTTAATCCATCTCATACGATGATACATTTCAGAGGCTGAAGTTTTTTCATTGATAGAGTCACAGAACTCACACCAACTACTCGTCTTAGCTTTTCGAATACATTTTTTAACCTCCATGATTTTTCTTTCTAGCGCTGTAAGATTTTCTGGAATTGGATTTTGCCTAAAATGCTTTAAAGCTAATCTGCGTTGAGCTACAGCCTTAGAAATAGTTGGATTCCAGTATGGTTTTGGTCGAAATTTAGCTGTGGGATTAGTACAAATTTTAATATAGGGAATATTTTTTTCAGCGGCTCTATTTATGCATTCTAAAAAGTCATCATATCTTTTTTGGATACTAATATTGTTTTCATTATTATCGTCAGACAAAGAATTTAAATATAATTCGACAGAATTACTATATTCCTTCCAATTAGCGCTTTTAAAATTACGACGTTTTGTACACCTATAATTGTCATGAAAATTCATGGAAAATTTTATTACTAAATGGTCACTGCCCAAGTTTTCATTTGTAACTTTCCAGGTAAAATGAATTGCGATATCTGATGAAATAAAAGTGATGTCAGGTGATGACTGCTGAAGGAGGTTATTAATTAGCTTAACCCTAGTGGGACTGTTGTCATTGATTGATACATAACCATTCTCTAAACATGAATCAAATAATTGTGTACCTCTAGGATCTACTTTATACGACCAATTTGAATGATGGGCATTGAAATCGCCAGCTATAATAGTCTTGTTAGGAAATCTATAAAATAATTCATCCCAATCCGCTTGAGTAGTATGCACTGTTGTAGGACAATATACTGACAGTATATTGTTCAAATCTTTTACATTCAATATTTTAATATGTACTATCTCTATACCTGTATTTGAAATATTTATTGGACATACTTCTATTTTAATAGATTTATGACTAATAATACAAACTCCCCCATAACCATCAAATCTGTCGCTTCTACATACATTATATTCTTTAATGCGCAATGTTGAATCCGGTTCTAGCCAGGTTTCACTCAGAAGAGCCAAATGTATCTTTTCTTGAAATAATAAACACTCAAATTCAGACAATTTAGGCCTGAGGCTTTGCGAATTCCACTGAATTACATTCAACACAAACTCTTTTGTATTACACACTTTTAAAAAATGACACTACTTTCTTCAAAACATCTACCTTTTCAAAACATGTTAGAATAAACTTGGAAATTATTTCAAAAATAAATTCTGCAACTGCTACCATCTTTTCTTCTAATTTACTGTTTGACATAATAATTTCTTTCATCTTCTTTAAAAATAATGTAAGAGTAATTTTACTAGTATGAATACTAGGCTTCTTAGGTAGTTTATCCTCTGTATGTTGCTTAGATTGTTCTTCATTATACCGTAAATCCTGATCTTCCCAATCATCACTAAAGACGTTTGTCCTTGGCTGTTTCTTTTTTTTCCTTTTATTTTGAGATTTCATCGTGCTACCTACTATACTTTCTTCTTTATTCATATCATCGGTATCCGAATTTTCTGCATGTACTATTGCTTCTGTCAACAATATGTCACGATATGTCTTTTTCAGTGTTTCTGTACCTCTTGAGGTATAATCATTCTGATCAGTACTTTCACCTTCACTTTGATCATTTCTTTCATTTGCTTTCTTCATATTCTTCTGTATTTCAAGAGCTCTTCGATATGTACAACTCTCCAAAAGCATAATTCTCCGTATATGTTTTTCTTTTAGAAATATTGGACACGTCTTGTCATTTGCCATGTGGTCATTTTTACAATTGACGCATTTATACTGTGTTGTTTCGCAATTAGCATGACCTAAACCGCATTTAGGACACACAATCTTTTTCATTGGACAAAACCGAGTTTGGTGACCGAAGCGCCAGCAATTTGCGCATTGAGTTACTGGAAACATGTAAGGTTTAACTTCAAATCTGCAGCCAAACCCGTAAATGTATGAAGGTACAGTAGAACTTTTAAAAGATATTCTTACAGTCTCACTATCTATCCATTTTCCTTCCGCTAAGCGCTTTAATCTTTTCACAGCCAGTATTTCATGATCACATTGAAGATTCTCTAAAAGATCTTCTTCTTTTTCATCTAAATCTATGTCTTTAATTAAGCCATATGAGACACTTGCTTCATCCGCTATCTGCATTCTATATCCCATGTCGCATAACTTTCTATTCTGAGTTAACTTCTCTGCATGTACTTTACATCCAAATTGTACGAGCACTTTAAATGGACTCCTATATTTTATCCTCAGAATATTTGTAATATTTTCCGCTCTTAAAAGCTTAGCAAAAGCTATTTGTTTTGGCAAAACTTCTTTAGATGTAATACTCACTTGAAAATTTTCCTCAGAGACACTATTATTCTTCGACTTGGGATAGTCGCTACTCTTTGAGTTGCTCCTAGGTAGTTTTTTCGGACGCCTTGCACACACAGTAATAAATCCATCATCCGCGTCATTTCCCTCTGTAATACCACTATCCGGCCGCCTTCTTTTTTCTGGGCCACTCGGTAAAATGATACCCTCATTATAGGACTCTATCTCCATATTTCCGACTCCTTCCATACTTGAAATTACGTTTAAACTACCGTCCTCCACTCTGGTACACATAATAATTTGTTTATCACACCCTACATTCTGCCCACAAAACGACATAAACTTGCACCAACTTGTTACTCGCTTGTAGGTAGTTAGTAAAAACGATGAGCAATGCGTAAATACGTAAGAACAACACGGGCGCTACCCGCAGCGTTCGGCGCGTGACTGGCAAATTTCTTGAGCATTAGATGACGTAGTGGGGTGTAGGTTGGCGCAAGGATTTGGACACGGCTCGGGAAGCTAATGTCGACTGATCTACCGATCACGCGCCCGACACTATACTTCCCGCAGTCCCGTTCCGAACTTATTACAAATGAGACCTAAAATTCGCTTCAAGCTCTTCAAAAAACTTACAAAAGAACGTTTAAAATGAAATCCGCTCGGTACTCACCATATAAACCCGCAGCACCAACAGTCGTCCTCAAGCGCGGCCCGCGTCGGGCGCCAGCACGGGCAGCTGCGGCGCGTGCATCAGCCGCCGGTGCGCCTCGGAGCCCGTGAGCGCGGCCACGGTCACGCCGGCCTGGTACGAGGCCGGGATGCGGATGTGACGAGTCCTCGTGCCGTGCTCGGACCAGCCGGTGGCGCGGAATTCGCGTATCACGTTCACTACTTGACCTAAGAATATTTTTATTTTATTTAGTGCTAACTTTATCACGGTCACGCCGCGCGGCCTGGTACGAGGCCGGGATACGGATGTGGCGAGTCCTCGTGCCGTGCTCGGACCAGCCGGTGGCGCGGAATTCGCGTATCACGTTCACTACTTGGCCTAAGATTATTTTTATTTTATTTAGTGTTAGTTTTATCAGTCATCCGTCCCTTCATGTTTAATACGATTATCTATACAAAAACTGCCAGAATGCCCAATTTATTCCTCAGTTAAATGTCACTCATCACTTTGAAATGTTGCCATGCTATTCATTAAAATAATTGTATCTATAATACTACTTTTCACAATTTACCGATTCTATAAATCAATTCAGAATCCAGTCCACATTGTTATTTTTATAAAATCATGACATTAGTAAGGATTCTACTCACCGAGGACATTGAAGGTGTGAAACCGTTCATCGGGCACAACCATGAGCGGCGTCAGGTCGGTGAACCTGGTCAGGACGTCCCTCGTCCGCACCAGCAGCACGGACGGTGACGTCAGCCGCGGCCACAGCGTCGACTCCTGGACGCACTCCACGGGGTTGGTCAAGTAGATACCCCTAGACGACACCCCAAACACCATCTGATGATGCCACGCGTCGGGAATGTCCCCTTCGCAACCCACTTGCAGATTCAGGGTTAAGATTGGTACTGCGCCTAAAATGAAGGTGTACAATGTATTTATCTGAATATATAAAAGGCAAACTGACAGACAGACTGATTGACTGACTGACTGATCTGTCAACGCTCAACTCTAACCGCTGGACGGATTGGGCTGAAATTTGGCATACAGATAGCTAGGCATCCGCTAAGGAAGAATTTTTGAATTCAACCCAGAAGGAGGTAAAATAGGGGTTTAAAAAATTGACCCTTGACTGCGAAATCACCTAATGGTAGGTGGCATTTCGGGTTAACTTGAAAGGGGTATGGCGATTTTTAAATAAACCCCTAATCGGCTTCTACACAATGTTGTGTTTGTACCGGAACGTTGAATTGCTTGGTTGCATGTGACTATAGAATGGTAACTAGCCATGGCCAAAGCCATGACAGACCAGATCAGAAAATATCAGAAATTACACAAATGTATTTTGTCCCTACTGGGAATCACGAATCTGAATGTCCCATTTAAGACCACAGCGATCAACACATTAAAATATGGTAATTCTTCCGTTTCTTAAATTTTCGTAAAAGTTTATTTGAATAAAAATTTATTCTATTTTATTATTTTCTAACCAATTGTGAGGGAATACCAGGCAAGGTGATTGCGATCACCACTGATTGACCTGGACAGTCCCATAGCAGATGTTTGTAGTGGCCTTACCCAGCGATATCCAATCAGCGAGCCAGTGGGACAGAGACACAGCTCTCTCCGGGTGTGTGGGGAAGAACCTCGCGGTGACGAGGCCGTCAGACGCCCGCTGTATGCCCGTCACGAGGTCCGCGGCCGTGCACCCCGCCACAGCCCGCGAAAGCAGATACCTGCAATTATTGGAAGCAGTGGTTACTTTGCGGAATTCCATGGTTTACAAGGAAAAATCCTACAAATAACATAACCCTATTATTCAAGAGGCAGACCAACAAATTCTTGAAAAACCGTTAACACATTGCAGTGCCTCAGGTGCTACAAATGTTGATGGGCGGGGGTAATCACTCACGTGACCCGCCTGCTCGTTTACTTCCTAATAATATTAAAAAAAAAAACTCCTTACTATAATCTGCCATACCAGAAAAAGTACTAGTCGCACAGTACACAAGCATAATTAAAAATCTGTGGCGGCTTTTAGTTTATACAATTACTTTATATTGACAATTACATATCTTTTTTTCTTTTATAATAACATTGATTACATAGTAATGGTACTTTGATTCAATACTAATTTCATTATTGCTGCTGATTTCCCAAAATTGGCCATTCACTTTATTGCATGTATGCATGCATATATTATCTATACATTTAAAATATATTTATAATATATGTATTTTTATAGGATAAAAAGTTACCTTGGCAAAGGTGCATTATTTGCTCTCAATCTTGTTCCAACAGCAGAATTAATTCTCTCTATGTCCATGGGTACCCCCAAGGCAATCTATAAACAGAACATTAGAATTATATACATGTCAGAAGTTTTTCTAACAGCTAATATTCATATAATACACGACTTTTATAATACTTTTACCCACGTCTTCGCTCCCGCCATCAATTCAAACAATAACCCTAAGTGGTAATTCCTATACAAAATTATAAATTTTGATTTCTACGATTTTCAACTGTTTTTTTTTTTTTTTTTTGAGTTTTCCCATAGGTTTTCCTATTTTTTTATTTTTCTCAACCGAATCCCGTCACGGCGGCCCACCTCCTCTGAAATTAGCCATCTGCGTGGAAGATATTATAGTGCACATGTGCGCAAACACAGGTGCATTCTCTATTCCCTCGCTCTCATAGTGCGATAGATCGGAAATCCGACACGAGCAGAGATCAGCCACAGGGCCGACGGCTTTACGTGCTCACCGAGGCACAAGGATGACTTACGACCAACTTCCTAAGTCTGGACTAGTACTGAGAATTTGTTGACAGAAAAACCCCATAAATTTTAGGGCCTGACCGTCGAACATACTAACACTAGATCAACAAGGCATTTAAAGTTAACTTACGAATGTATTAACAACAGCCGTAGCTCCGCAGGCTGAGGTGCCGATCTGCGTGACTTGTCGTTCGCACGCCTCACGTTCCGACCAGACCATGCATCGGGGCGGCTCAACACACACTACTGTACTGTCGCTTGATGTATCAGGTTGCTCCTGCGCCTAATAACAAATATAAAGTGTAACATGCAAGGCCAGGCGCACTCCACATTTTAGGTTTAAAGCTAGAAGTATCCACTGACGTTCTGTTCCGACGGGCCAACTCAATAAGTTAACATAGTGTGAAAGGGATGAGCTACGCGATAGAAAGAGAGGTGAATAACACTGTAGACCTAATTTACGTATACAATTTATTGTGTGATAGCAAGAGTTTATGATTTTGCAGAGTCTTCTGTACCTGTATTCTATGATATTCTATTCAGTTAGAGCATTATATATTGTGATAGTTCTACAGCAGTTACCAGAGGCAATAGAACTGCAACTGCAAGAGAGTTTCAGCCAAACAGAAACGATTGCCGTCACACTTTAGCTCTTAAACTAGGGAAGTATTTGCTGTACTGCCCTCGTAATTGAAAACACAGTAACTTAAAGTTAACTTCTATTTAACTTACTGTGTTTTCAATTACTACGGCAGTGTAGGATTATATAAAAATTATTTTATTGTGACTCTCACTAGTGACTATAAAGCATTGTTGCAGCAGTTTGAAGCAATCACCATTATTGAAGTAGCAAGTACTTAGCCCTTTTGCAATCGACCTACTAACAAATTCACTGTATTTTACGAAGAAAAATTATAGTTTACCATACACGCTGCATCATGACTCTCTATGTCAGAGGCAGTTTTTTCAACCATCAGTTTCTTGGCCATTGTAACATGATACAAAGCCGAGGACAGGTTAACAGAGTCAAATGCTGGCCTCTCCCCTTGGTTAATCTGGTAGGCAAACGGTTGCTCTGCATGTTCCTCATCATCTAAAATTTTACACTTTGAAGGTAAAAAGTACATAGTTCATTAAATTGGAATTAAATCTTTTTTCAGTGAAATAAAAAGTTGTTCGATGCCCCTAACATGAGAGGAAGGATAATTGGTAGAATATATTTTATATTGGCATGTAATTAAACGAGCTTCTATTTAATACCATTATTGGCTTCTAAATTACTAAGTCAGCTTCAACTAGTGAGCCTCTAAAAAATATAATTTTAGCATCTATATTTATAACTTAGCTTCAAACCGTGAACTCCTAAAATACTTAAATATTAGCATCAAATAATACACCAAATCTTCAACCACATTTTTAATTTTTTTTTTTTTTGTGAGAAAAATGAAATAAAAAAATGTTTCTAACTAAATAAAAAAACGTTTTTTTTTTTGATAAAATGAAATTAAAAAAATTATTGTTTTTAAATTTAACTCAAGATAAATACCTACACATAACATTATAACATTTTTGAAAAGAAAAATCAATTTTTTTTTTAATTTTTTTTTTTAGTTTTAGGTAGGTTTACGATCCCAACAGAACCTAAGTGCCCGGCCTTCGGCCGGGCACCTGAATATTCAGGTATAACCCTAACCTAACCTAACTTTAGTTTAAAGAAAAAATTATACAAAAATAATTGCAATATTAACACACTAACAACAGAACAACAAAAAAAACAAATGCATGTTTTGAATGGCGCTCTCTGATTGGTGCAAATAGCCATAACCAACGAGATCGTGCAAATTGCCAGTCGCATCCGTCTCACTCGCACCAACGAAATCGTGCAAATGGCCAGTCGTATCCATCTCACTCGCACCAAATCGTGCAGTGGCAGTGGACAATAATAAAAATAGTGGCTCTTTATTTGATGCTTTCTTTGGAATATTTTGAGGCCATTGTGAAGAAGCCGAGTTAGTATATTAGAAGCTTCATCATTTTCCCGTTGCTGAGTTATTAAATTAGAAGCTAGGTTTTGATGCCAAAAAATAAATTTTGTTGGTCGACTTATTATATTCCTTTTATATTACATTAAATTCTACATGTTACTGTGCCAATTGTTTATTCCCGCATCCGTCCCAAAGTAAAATCCGTCCCAGACAAAAAAGTAAAAGTTTTTTTTTTTTTATTTTTTTATTCTATGACGATGCAGTCTAAGATGGTAGCGGGCTAACTTGGAAGGGTGGTAACTAGCCTCGGCCAAAGCCTCCCACCAGACCAGACCAGAGACAATTTAGAAATAATAAATTACTAAATTGCCCCCGCCGGGAATTGAACCCGAGACCTCCCAGTTATAAGACCACAGCGCTCACCACTGCGCCAGGGAGGTCGTCGTCGTTAATAAAATAGAAGACATAAACGTAAATATACGACTCACAATTTAATTTAGTAAATATAGTAGAAGTAGAAAGTACTCACAATTTAATATTTCTCTTGGTGATACTAAATCTCCACTAGACGAATGCACTGAAACAATACTGTTGCTCGGCCAATTTGCCATAGTTCTGCGGACAAGAATGTGTTCACCCCTAACGTTTATGTGTGTTATGTATGGCCCAAATGTCTGGACTCCTCGAGCATTCTCAGGTTCTGGGGTGGGCTCAACGACTCTGCTAGTTGATGGCTCATTGTAATAATGTGGTTCAACAGTTGCAGAACTTGAGGCAACAGCTACTGGCTGCGGTTGTATGGCACTAGGCAAATACTCTGGGGATGTGCCTCTTAGAATAACTGGCTCATTCTCTTCAGGCATGTGTCCAACATCTAGATCAGCATCAGGAGTTGATTCGTCACCTGTGTCAACTTCACAGGATGGCCCAGGATCAAAGTCCATTTCTAGAAAGTCCATATCAGGACTTGAAACTCTTGAACCCAGTTCTCTAGCATTTTGGCCAGCTGGTTGAGCGACTGGATAGTGTGGAGGCATCGGAAGATGCTTATCCAAAGGTAATCCCATGTCCAAGCTAAAGAAAGAGCTAGGCAAGTCTGCCAAATGCTCTCCACCCCTGTATGTGTAAATACAGCCATCTTCTGAACCTAATGAATAATCATCATTACCTGTGTCACTAGAACTTTCGTCTGCATCAAGATTGTGTTTATTCAACTTCAAACTTGATGGTCTTTTCCTACTCTCTCTGAAACCACTATTATCTGGTAAAATGTCACAAACTTTGCTTGTTGAGGCCCCACTTGTGGATGGGGCATTCAAACTGTAGGAGTTGACTACTGACTCCAAACATACTTTATGTTTTTGACATGTTTGTTTATCCTGCATGGAGCCTAGGCCATTATCACATGTGTTAGTATCAGATTTTGATGCACTTACAAGATCATACTGATTATTAGTAGACTTGTTCACACTTTTGGATGTCTGTGGAGTATTAATACTTTCTTGCCTTGCACGGTTTTCCGCAAGTCGATTCGATGGCTGGCCGAAATCATTAGACAAAGAATTCAAACTCCTAGCTCGAGGACCGTTCAGAGGGCACGAACGTAAATCAGCTTCATGTGACATTGATGTAAATACATTTGCATCACAGTCACCTTGCCCAGATGCTTTCGTTGTGCTTTTACAATTTTTAGGCATCTCACTTTCATGATCATGTTTACCGCGGGTTCGCGTTAAGGAAGATTCTTCGGGAAAATCCATCACTACAAATATATTGTATCACCAGTGATCGGCATTGTGCAGTTTAAGGTTAATGACAAATTATAATGCTTTAGTTATTAATATTATAAAAAAAAAACAATTTATTTTCCAACAAACATGATAGAAAACACTCATTAGTTAAAGTAATACCTAAAAGTCTATACAATATTTAAAGTAAAATTAATTTTGTGGGATTTAATATGTAACAAAACAATTTTCGACAGAATTATTATCATTGACAGCTAATGTCAGTTGTCAAGTTCATGACCACAGAGGATAATAGGTAATAAATACATAGACCATTTTATTTACTGGTAAGTAGGTACAAGTCATATGTTTGTGGTCCACACAAACCACAAACATATAAGAATTATATGTTTGTGACACAAACACGTAAAAATGTTACGTGTTTGACAAACACGTTTGACCGTGTACGGGCCCTCTAATAAGCTACCTACAATGAATACCGATCTCGACCCCACTGCGACCTCAACCTCGACCTCAATTTCGACCCTGAACTCTACCGTGACCCCGACCTCGACCTCGACCCCAACTCCGACCTTGAACTCGACCCCAACCCCGAATTCGATCCTGAACCTGAAACCGACACCGACCCCGACCTTGAACCCGAACCGTTCCGATCCAATCCCGAAACCGAACGAAATATATGCGTAAAGATTTTGTGGTAAAGATATTAAGATTCCAGCCTAAGATTTTCCGAATTTTTCCGATATTTACAATGTACTCTGTGGCTGTGGACTATGGTTCGTGGTCTATGATCGTCTATGATTTTCATATAAAATGAGTATTAGTCGTAGACAGAGAAGGCAATAGACCAAGGTACTGTGTAACCGCGACTGAAATAGAGATAACATGACGTAACGATGACGTCACATGACAAGTTCGAGTTTAATGTTGCCACAATAACTGCACTCCCCTAGTACCCCAAATTAGATGGAAAATTCTTCCCAGGATTTTTAAATAAAACGACAAAACAGATGCTGAACTGTTTTATTTTTTAAATAACATACCTACACATATAAGGTTGTCTGGGAGAGACATACCTATTAGGGTAAGCTTCTATTTTTTACATATATCTTAATATTGTGTGCAATAAAGAATTTATTATTCTTTATTGCACACAATATTAACTTCAACCACCACTTAAAAGTATAAAATAATTTTAGTTTGTACACGTAAGTCGGTTTTTTAAAAATATTTTTTTTTATACTAAAGTTTTTTAATGTACTTTCATAGGACCAATTCACTAGATAATTATTTGCTCCTTAAAAAAAATATTGAAATGCCGAATAGAAATTTAGCATATGTGAGTCACTTTGAAAAAAGATGTATGTAACACAAAGGAAAATTTTTTTTCGTTACTAGTAAGAATGTTACACAAAATAATTTGTAATGAACAGTTAAAATTTTCCTTCGATCGAGTAATGCTATTGAATTAAAAGCAACAAAAATTGTATATTTAGTCATCAAAATCATCATTAATGAAATTAACAGTATATTCCTTTTTTCAGGCAGTCGTATAAAACTGCAACTCTTCATAGTTTAAGTTAATAATTATTTAAAAAAAACATTAAAAGTCTGCCTCTAGCTATTTAAAAATGGCTTTAAAAATTAAGAACTTTGTAAATAAAATAATTCTTAAGATCGCCAACAGTTCTCGACTGGTTGTTGGACATTCGAACGAAACTTCAGGATGATTCAGAACAGTAACCGACACTATCTAACTGAATACACTTTAATCATCGCCGACATATATTATATTCTAGTATCCATCATCTTTCTTTTCTTTTCTCATAATATTCATTTCTTCCATCACGACTTTATTTTGTTTCAACAAAAATTAAAAAAAAAATTGAAAAAGTAGCCAAAGTAACCCGCCGTTACGGTATGTCAGAGGACATTACTAAAAAAAACCTATCTCCGTGCCAAATTTCAGCCATATCGGTTTAGTGTGGCGTATTGAGTAACAAACATCCATATGTTTGTTACTCAATCACGCCACACTAAACCGATATGGCTGAAATTTGGATGTATGTATGGATGGCCCTACATACATTCAAACTTTCACATTTATAATATAAGTAGGATAGGGAAAATCGGGACATTGTATAGGTACCTAAAGCTGGCAACACACATAGATACTAAATTTTCTTATTAACTGTCAGTTTGTTGGGCACAAAAGTGTGTCGACCTTGAAAAAAACTGGTTACACGATGAGGGACAAAAAATTGGGTAGCTGCGTCTCTGTTTATCACATTAATAACTTTATCTCTGCTCTCTTTTTAGTGTGAGTGAGAAAGAAATCGTCACTGACTCTATGTCTTCTCTCTCTACGGTATTAGTATTCTGTGTATAAAATTAATAAAATCATAATGACACTGAATTTCTACCAGCTGTAAGATTTTAGATTATTAAATATTACGTCTTATAAAATAACAAAGAAAGTGATATAGGAAGCGTAGTGTATCGTTTAATAATTCGCATTCCCTTTAAATTTCAAAAACAGTCGCAGAAATGGCTTACGCCTACTTATTCAAATACATCATCATCGGCGACACAGGTATTGATTTTATTTTTCTTTATATTTTTGTCTGCATATTGAATTTACTGTTGGTTTTCTTAATTAAGAGATGTAAATACATCAGAGAACTACGATGGCGTTATGTTTCTAATTATCAGCTAGCATTCAAAGGTGATTAACGTTTTCAAAGATGTAAAAATGGATCAACAAGAATATCGTCTTCCTCCTACGCTACAGCGTACAAAAGTGTGTTAAGGCGCATATTATTTTCAGTATCACTTTTATAGTAATTTAAACTAAGTAGAATTTCTCAATTTTGATGTTGACACAAATGTAACAATGGCTTAGTACATAATATACCAATGATACCAAATAGTCATCATAATTTTACTTGTAAGTGCCTATTTGTTCATATGTCAAGGTCTTTCTTTGTTTTTTTTATCTGTAAATTTACTGAATATAAGTAATATAGTGCTGAAACTTTTGTATTCAATGCTTTAAAGTAATCAACACATAACTCATTACAAATAATAAATTAAAATGATAACAAAAAGCAATGTGTTTGTAAATATGTAATATGATAACCTCCTTTGTTCATTCCAGTTCTAAAGTTGATCCATATTTTTTGGTAGTTCAACAATGCCTAGCTGATGCTCATGTTTTGCTCTGTAAGGGTAGAATGTCAAAAATTCTGCCTTAGTGCCCTTTTGGATATCCAAGACATATTTCCAAATTTCAAATAGATATAGATATAATTAAATAAAGGACTTGTCATTAATTTACATTCTGAAACAGGCAATTCCTTAATGATTTGTTTTTAATAATTTGTATTGTTCTATATCTTAATGAAAATATTCATTTTCTTGCTTCCAAATGAGATAATATTTTTATTAAGTAGCAAATAACCTTATTAAATAGTAACTTAACTGATGTATGGTTTTATTTATTTATGGGCATAAAGAACAGTTACAAAGATAAAAAATACTAGACAAAAGTAACAGCAAGTATAATAGAAACAAGCAACAATCACTTGTACAGTTAAAACAAGAAAAAGAAAAAATAATTCTTAGTGTTCTTTGGAGTAAAAAAAAATTAGCATTATTAACACACAATTTTATCTTTTTATCTTTCAATAACTAATCCCTAAGCTTCTGCTAAGTTTAGTTAGAACAGTGGTTGAAGTATATTGACTAATGTAACTAAGCTATGCAGAACTCATATATGGGCTCTCATTTAAATATTCTTAAAAAAGTTAGCAGTTAAAGGAGGTGGGTTGATAAGGCAACAAAATCCGCCCCTCATACACTCGAAAAAAAAAGTTCCAGATCTCGACAAATTGTAAATGTATTTATATACTTGAAGATATAAACTTTATTTTAATATAAAGTTTAGGTGATAAAAAAAAATAGTAAGTTACAGAAAATATTACCCAAAAAGAGAGTGTTTCTTTTACTTTTCTTACATTTTCATACATTTTAGTCGTTTTTTAAGCTTTTATTTAATATTTTAGAATGAAGCGCTCCATGAACCAAAATAAATTAATACTCATATAAAAGCTTATAAAAAGGAGCATCATTATCAGTTACGTTTACCATGGTTCATGGAGCGCCTCATTCTAAAATATTAAATCAAAGCTTAAAAAACGACTAAAATGTATGAAAATGTAAGAAAAGTAAAAGAAACACTCTCTTTTTGGGTAATATTTTCTGTAACTTACTATTTTTTTTATCACCTAAACTTTATATTAAAATAAAGTTTATATCTTCAAGTATATAAATACATTTACAATTTGTCGGAATCTGGAACTTCTTTTTTCGAGTGTATGAGGGGCGGATTTTGGGCCTTATCAACCCACCTCCTTTCTTTTGGAACCTTCAACAAAACTGTTTGTTGATTGTTGTGTTTGTTTGTTGGTTTATCCTTCAATCAAGCTGTAACAGAGGTATTTATTGATGTAATTTTTATCTAGGCTACTTTGTATCCCAGAAAATCAAAGAGTTTCAGTGGGATTTTAGAAAACAAAATCCATGCGGATGAAATCGAGAGCATAACTTAGTTAGGTTTATAAATTTTTGGGTTGTTTCCACTTGCAGGTGTAGGCAAGTCTTGCTTGCTGCTCCAGTTTACAGACAAACGGTTTCAGCCAGTCCATGACCTTACCATTGGAGTTGAGTTTGGTGCCCGCATGATCACCATAGATGGCAAACAAATCAAACTTCAGATATGGGACACTGCTGGTCAAGAGGCATTTAGGTAACCATTAATTTTTAATGCGCATTTGCACCATGTTCATCCTTACTAATATTATAAATGTGAAAGTGTGTTCACATCACTAATATCTTCAATCAGATTCAGTGGTACATTCATTTGACAATTGACAAATAAAAAATTATTCTATTCTACTCTAATCACACTGCAATGAACTTACATGATTTTTTGCACAAGTATAGTTGAGTAGAGTTGAATCCAGGAAAAACAACTGGATTTTTCAAAACTTCATGCAGACATATTTATATTTGTGGCAAAAGTGAGCCATAAAACACTAAAGCATTGTGTTTACAAATGTTTTATTCAACTTTCCAACATAATGAACCCTCCCAGAATCTATGTTTCCTGCAATTCAATCATTTTTTAGGATTTAAGAACTTTTTTTGGATTGATCTGCCATCAGCTTAGGGAAGATTTTATTTTATTAATTTTTATACAATTATATCAAAGCGAAAGTCAAAAAGTTTATGATTTTAGCAGTCTAGATAAATAAGTATATATGTTTGTATATCCACATGTAGTAGTGCCCCAATTACCAAGCTGATTTGTTATTATGGTCCGGGTGACCTAAGCTACATCTTATATGAACAAATCAATAGATCTTTATCAGCCTACAGGGGCTGGACAAAAGTCTCTTGCATGTACTTCCACAGGCCTCAATCTTTTACCAATATCCTGTAGTTGCCAGTTGGGTTACAGTTTTCAAACATTTTTCTTGTTTGTGTTTCAGATCAATCACCCGATCATACTACAGGGGCGCGGCGGGCGCGCTCTTGGTGTATGACATCACTCGACGAGAAACCTTCAACCATTTGACGACCTGGCTAGAGGACGCCCGCCAGCATTCCAATTCAAATATGGTTATCATGTTAATCGGTAATAAGAGGTAAGATTCTTACAAACTACTGGCTAAACCTGATTTTCAGTCTGACAACCTGCTCATCACTGCTGGTGCAGTGTGTGGTTTTGTCGTGTTATAAATTGGAAGTCTTGGGTTTGATTCCCAGTAGGAGTGGGGGGCTTTGGCCTTGCCTAGTTACCACCATAATGTCAAAATGCTGCTATGCTACATAACATTCAGAAACAGATCAGGGCAGTGGCATGCACAGGGTGGGCAGATAATATAAAATGGAAAAAGTCTCCAGTATGAGTTATAAATAACTTAAGGGTAGCCATTGTACAAATTATAAAAAGCCTACCCTTAAGTTTTTATAGCTCATACTGGAGATTTTCTCCATTTTATATCATCTGCCTGCCATATGCCTACCCTGTATGCATTTCACTGGATTAGGATATAGATTTAATTTAAACTGCCATGTCGCTTCCAAGTTAGTCTACTGCCATTTCGGACTGGTATCAGGTGAGAGCAGTCAAGGGCTGTGACTTTCGTAGCCAATCTAGTAATCTTTAAGCTGCTTCGAAAAAAAATTGCCATACTTAAGCACCTGACCACAAATTATAAATTTCCAAATTGACTCAGCAAGAATCGTTAATGTTCTCCCGAAGCGAATCCGGCCACGGCGGTCAATCTTCACAAAAATTCCAATTCTACCTCTCTATTCCCTCGCCCACATAACATAACCATATAGCACGAAAATCTGATGCGACCGGATTGAAATCAAAATCAGGTGCAAAAACCGAAGTCTTTATGTGCTCTCGGAGACATGGGACTCACAAATCCAATGATATTTATAACAGTGACTTGGAATCGCGGCGTGAAGTGAAAAAGGAGGAAGGCGAGGCGTTCGCGCGCGAGCACGGGCTCGTGTTCATGGAGACGTCGGCCAAGACCGCCGCCAACGTGGAGGAGGCGTTCATCAACACCGCCAAGGAGATCTACGAGAAGATACAGGAGGGAGTCTTCGACATCAACAATGAGGTGACTTTAATGTTTTATTTATATCTTCAATAGCGATAGCAATAGTTGAAGGTGCGACCCGAAAACTGAAAAGGTTGACGTTTCAATCCTGGCATTTCTAAATGGATACTTAAATATTTATTGCATCATAACTATGTCATTATTTTTTTGATAATATAGTGATTCCATGCAAGGATTATGAAACATAATCACTAAATTAACATAAAATAATGACAAGGTTATGATGCAATGAATATTTAATATGCCGGGATTGAAACAAATTCGTATTTATAATATTAATAAGGATGTTCTTCTATTCAATCTTTTTTTAGAACCTAACCTTTTGAATAATAATTTTAATCTTAGCAAGCGTGTTCTATCTTAGGCCACATCATCACTTTCCATCAGATGTGATGGTGGTCAAGCATGTGCCTTTAATGTATAAAAAGGCTACACCGTGAATGTCTTCCATATAGTCGGACCAATTTGGTTTGCAACCAGCACATAGTTAAAGTCTTTTGTTTTATTTTTTTAAATTAGTAACTTAGGATGTAATAATTGTTTCTTCTTTAAGTTATATGTTAATAAATGTGTATTAGCCTACAATAACATCAAAACTTAGTTAGCAATAAGTAATGTTACTATTGTATAACGATTTCTTCAGCGATGTTTAATAAAGACACTTAAAAATCAAAAAAATCTTATAGTCAGACAATAATAATCATGTAAACGCGTACCCGTAGGAGAACCAAAGTCACCGACATAGCTATGCGAGTTGCGAAACTAAGTGGAAATGGGTGGGGCACATAGTTCGAAGAGCTGATGGTCGATGGGGTCCCAAGGTGCTGGAGTGGCGACCCCGCACCGCAAAGCGCAGTGTTGGCAGACCCCCCACTAGGTGGACAGACGACATCAAGCGAATCGCAGGGAGCCGCTGGATTCAGGCGGCGCAAGACCGAGGCTTGTGGAGGTCCATGCAGGAGACTTATGTCCAGCAGTGGACGTCCATTAGTTGAAGAAGAGAGAGAGAGAAACGCGTAGCTAACCTAATGATCTATGTGGTGAACAGGCGAACGGCATCAAGATTGGTCCGCAGCACTCGACGGGCGGCGCGGGGGGCGCGGGGGGCGCGGGTGCGGGCGGCGCGCCGCCGGGCGGCTGCTGTTAGGTGCTGCACTGCACACGCTGAGACCGACCCGAATCGGTGAGTACGTTATATTATTTATTTATTTATTAGGTATACTAACAATATACATATTCTACATATACCTATAACAAACATACAAAAACATTGCAACATTGACTGATATGTATATCAATAACAACAATGTTAGCGACACAGTCGCGGTATCGTTTATGTTAAGCGGCCAAATTAAGTCGGTCGCGCGAATCGACGGTTTAGGTTTAGATAACACGGCCGCGTAGCGGAGGACGTCGATTCGCGGTTAACTTGATTGTCAACCCGACTAGCGTAAAACTTGCATAGAATTCTGTTACTCTTACAAAATATAAATTATTAAGTGGATTCAGTCTATTATTTTGGCTACCGAGACATCCCCAACATCAAGAACAGGGCACTCGGTGCCACCAGCATACACAACATTCAGACAAAAAAAAGAAGCACCGGATAAACTAAGTCTTAAAAAAAAAATTCTAAATAAATGAGCAAACAATATTGTAAAATTATTATAGGTAAAATAGATTACTATCAGATATTCAAGGGGCGGACCAACAAATCGCTGCTTCAGAACTAAAGGGCCACATCTCAAAATTTTCCAAATTCACTTTTATTTCAAAAATAGGGCCACAACGCGAAGACATTCGTCAAAATCGGCCTTTAAATCACAATAATTTACGCGTACGCCCTTTTAGCATTTTCATACATTGTAAGTTGGAGAGCCAAAAAAGCAAAAAAATAAAAAAATATTTTCAATCTGCTCTCGTGAAAAAAATTTAATTTTGAGATGTGGCTCTTTAGATCTGAAGCAGCGAAATGTTCATGGGCGGCGGTAATCACTTAACATCAGGTGACCCGCCTGCTCGTTTGCTCCCTAAAAATATATAAAAAAAATCTTTGTACACACACACACCTGTTGCACACCTAGATCAAAAGTCAGACATCCTGCGTGACGCAGTGGTGAGAGATGTGGTCTTATAACTGGAAGGTCTCGGGTTCGATTCCCGATGGGTGCAATTTGGGCATTAATAATTTCTGAATTGTGCTCTGGTCTGGTCTGGTGGGAGGCTTTGACCGTGGCTAGTTACCACCCTAGCGTCAAAGACGTGCCGCCAAGCGATTTAGCGTTCTAGCACGATGGCATGTAGAAACAAATTAGGGTTGAAGGTATACTACCATACCCCTTCCAAGTTAACCTTCTACCATCTTAGACAGCATCATCACTTAACATCAGCGGGAAACCACAGTCAAGGACTATCGTGTCATTGAATAAAATAAAAATAAAAAGACTCAAAAAAAGTGTGTTCCCTAGACGAAACCAGGTCTCTGAATTTTTCGTTAGTAAAATCATGAAACTCACTTTTTAAATATTTTGTCATACATCTCAACATATTATTTATGGCATAAAACAAAATTGATTTCATAACTTTACTAAAAAAAATTCAGAAAGACTTTATTCATCTATGGAACAGAGACCTCACATTAACTGCCCTTATTTTTTGCAGAGTGCTATGTGGCACGTGCCTATTATACGTTTGTGTGACGTGGTGATCCTCTGCCTATTACACCTATATGCGTCGCAAGTAGCCATTAAGTGTGTCTTGGTACACACTTGTGGGCTTGTCTCAAAAAAAATGTACCATTACGACATTAAGGCATGTTTAGAATAGAATAAAACAATAAATTAAGCTTTCAATGATATGTATTTATTAAAGACATAACATTTATCATTTATTCAAATTCTTTATTTAATGTAGGCCAACTTGTGGCTCTTATGACACGTCAAAAATCTACCACCAGTAATTCGGAATACTGATTCTGCTGAGAAGAGCCGGCAAGAAAGTCAGCAGTTGCTCTTTTCAACACAAAAAATGTTACAATAATAATATATGTAGCTTATCTTGTAGACAGCTGAAGCAAAGCAGTTTGGTTCCAAGCAACTTTATTAAGGAATTCATTAACTGTGTAATAACTTCTACTTATTTAATGTGTCTTTACACACAGTTTAAAATGTAATGGTACATCTACCAATTCTTTCGGAAATAAAAAAGTTATAAAAGCATATACTGGACAAAGGACTTTTGTACTTTACGCAAACGATAGTATGGTGTTACTAGTTTATGACGGTGTCTAGTAAATACTTCATGTGGTATACCTCTTTGAGATGAATATATTGTTTCACAATGATTACATTATTATAAATATACTGTGAAGCCAAGGTAAGTATATCAAAAACTCTAAACTTCTCGCGAAGGGATTCTCGCGATCCGAGTTTATAAATTGGTCGGATGGCTCTTTTCTACAATACAAAAATAATTTCAATATCAGCAGCTCCCCCCCACAGTAACATTCCTGTCTGCCAGTATTTCTCCTGTCAGTTTTAAAAATAAGAGATGTGTCGTCTGCAAACAGTACAATCTCGCAGACGTCACTTACATGGCCTGGTAGATCATTAATATACACTAAAAATAGAAAGGGACCCAAGATAGAGCCCTATGGGACACCCATTACAGCAGATGAACACAAGGACTTCACATTACCTATGCATACCTTTTGAGTTCTGTCGCTAAGGTAAGAGGCAATGAAATCAAGTGGCAATGAATCAAGGCCCGACTCGGATTTGGCCCGAGCTGTGACTGTGCGCGTGTCGCTCACAATACGACTGTAAACTGCTCTCGCACGGTACACGAATGTATCTCGGAAAAGATAGTTTGATACTTTGTACAATTATCAAATGGTGTAACAATTGATGTTACTTTTACTTTGATATTAATATTTCGTTATATTTTTGGGTACGTAATAGGTGGTTATGTAATAACTAATATTATAAATGTGAAAGTGTGTTTGTTTGTTCGTGTGTCCTTTAATCACGTAGCAACTAAGCAATTGATCGACGTATTTTTTTTCATGAGTATAGTTGAGGTCCTGGAGAGTGAAATAGGTTTAATATGACGGAAAAACAGACGGTTTCTGAGGGGTTACAAAACTAACTTCATGCGGACGAGGTCGCAGGGCAAAAAATAATATAACAATAAATACCAGTCTAGTTATTTTTATAATTTATTTGTATCAATTAATACTAAATTTTAAAGTCAATTCTTATCGATACTACAATAACTATAAAAAGGTAACTCCGTCATTCAATAAAATTTTGCGAGAAGATAACTTACAGCTAGACGAAAGGTATGCATTTCATCCCGGAATACTCAACATAGTTTTACAAACCTAAATCCTATAAATTTGTCCTTCAATCACGCCGCAACAAAGCAACGGGTCGACGTGATTTTTTGCATGGGGATAGTTGATGATCGCGAGAGTGACATAGGCTACGGTTTATTCCAGAACATTAAAGAATTCCAGCCGGATTTTAAAAACTAAATCGGCGGATTTAGTTTTTATGAAATACTAGTTGATGCCCGCGAAGCCGCGGGCATCAACTAGTATTTCATATTTTAATACATTATTTACATAATATTTTCATTATCTCTACCAATCCAAACAAGAATTTTCGTCGGATACCTAATTCGATACATATCAATCAAATTACAATTGAATCAGAAATAATTTGATTACAAGCACGTGAATCTAAGACATATGCTAATACGCGATGGAATTTCAGGAATTTATACAATAAAAAATTAATAGTCACAGGTTAATAGTAAAAAAACATCAATATGTATATTATTATTGATTAACATTCATTTGAGAATGATATATATATACCTATAATCTGAAATGAAATGACATGAAAATCTATAAGTAATAGCCATTTTTAACATTATAATTATTTTGCCTAACACAGCCTCTAAGACTTAACATTATTTTACAAGAAAATTTCCTATTACAAGATTATACACACTAAATTGTGAATAAAAAAACAGATTCTTTTTTCGTCTATTTCTAACTTAAAATAGCATCCTATATGAGTATTAAATTTTTCCTGCCGAACGTTCTTATAAATAAAAAAGGTAATGATAGTTTAGATTACATAAGAAAAGGGAAATCTAAGCTCAACAAGGCGAGTTGGTCGCGCTTTGTATTATTAAGAGCTCTTAATTTACGTACGTACTGCTTGGGGTGAAGTAAGTTATTTACATTGAAATGGTGTAAGAGTTGATTTAAAACACTTCAAAATCACACACTATCAAAATTCAATATGGCGACCACCAGACGCCATAAAGTCTTACTTAAACATAAATAGACCTACAAATAAAGTCAGATTTGTATTTAGCATGCATTAATTAAAAATCAAATAATCAAGCAAATAAAATCAGCGAATATAAAACATAAATTCAAAATAAAAAGGAATCTGAAAATGAATTAAAATTAAGCTACCTACAAATACTAAGGCATAAAATACTACCTAGTTAACCTTACAATTTTTTTTTTAACACAACCAAACCACTAGCAAATAACTACGAATTGAAAGGATCCAGGTTCTATTAATATACAATGTTTGTTAATACGTAATAAAAAATAAGTCATGAATGAGATCCAAGGTACACATTTAAAAGTCCTAAGCTTCAAGTAGCACGGGTATTCACAGAGTATGCAGTTGACCTGATATTGAAAGTGGGGGCAAAGGTTGCAAGTTGGATATAGCGCTAAGACAAGTTGGCCAAAAATATAAAATATTATAATTTCGAAAGAAACATAAACGGGTGCAATCTAAGTAATAAGGGGGGGGGGGGGGGGGGGGGGACACAAAAATATATCCAAAACAGAGATTGTCAATAATAAGAATAAAAGTGTTAATGATTTGTGTCATGCGTCATGCTCGTGAACGGGTGCCACCAACGGGAATGGGTCTGCTTTTGCCTGCCTGTCGTAACATGTATTGGATTGTTTTGCATTTTTGAAACTTCATTGTGGAAACACTGTATACATAACTAGTTTTGTTACGTATTGTAAAAAAAATTTCTTTTTTTTTTTGAAAAGAGCAATTCTGCTGAGTTTCTTACCGGCTCTTCTCAGCAGAATCTGCATTCCGAACCGATAGTAAATTTATGACGTGTCATAAGAGCTACAAGTTAGCCTACATGAAATAAAGAAATTTTGAATTTGAATTTGAATGAAATAAAAATATAACACGCTGAGCAAAACGCAAAGATATGGTTTACTAAAATTGGCAAAAATATAATCAACAAGATATGACCATGCATCGGTCCACGTAATGGAGGGTTTGGTCACTCCAGCACCTTGGGACCCCAACGAATATTAATATATTGAATATTATAACGACCATCAGCTTTTCGAACTATATGCCCCGCTCATTTCTACTTCAGTTTCGTAACTCGCTGAGCTATGTAAAACTAGTATTGCGAGTAAAATAGACTATCCCAATAATACATTTTCTACGTGATACGGTCCGTAACAAGCAAGGCAGAGCCCAACGTTGCAGTCAGGGCAGTACATGCCAGTGGCTTTCCTTTTTTTATGTAGGATTTTGCACCACATGCAGTTTCTGCGTTTAATGCAGCCGCTTTCATTGCGACCCAAAAAAGATGGCATGTGCGTCGGAAACGTTGGCCGTCGATGGCTTGTATTTTTTGGAGGTAACAGTTCAAATATAACTTTTTCTCTGAAGTCTTCCAGAGAAATCGTCGTATGTGTACCTTGCTGATACAAAAAATACGCGTTCATAAACATAGTTTGAAGAATATAAATGCCTATTTTCACAAACCATGTCTTTGATCTGTGCTCACAGTTGTAGTAAGTCAGCATTTGGTCGTGACGATCGATGCCCTTCATAAATTGGTTATATTGAACCGCCATGATGGGCTTTGATGTCACAACCGAGCTGCCAGCCCCACTGCAACTTGATCTCGGCTGCCTTACTACCTCTGTCATCCTATGCGAGTGCTCAGTAGAGATAGTCAAAACATCTCTTTTATCTTTCCATTTCATCACACAAACACCTTTTCGATTATAAAGATAAATAAACGCACCTTTCGATAATTTTTTTCTGGTGACCACATGCGGGTTTCTTCTCCTATTAAATTTGAGAGGGCCTGTACAAAATGTTTTTTTCGAAAGTAAATTTTCTGCAAGGTCTACGCTTGTGTAAAAATTGTTAAAATATATGGAGTGACCAGCGTTTAAATATGGCTCTAATAATTTTAAAACAACTTTATCTACATGTCTTTTGCTCCCAATTCCAGTATCAACAGAACCTTTGTACATGTGTAATCTGTGCACGAGACCATGTGGATCAGCTAAGAAGTATAATTTGCCAAATTTATGTCTCTTATTTTTAATGTATTGCCGTATTGACAATGGTCCTCTAAATGAAATCATGGATTCGTCAATAACAAGTTCTTTGCTAGGATAGACTATTTCTCTCATTAACTGATTAAAATATTCTATCAATGGTTCGACAGCCAAATAAATATCTCCAGAAACATCTTCAGATGTAAAATACAGCATTTTCAAAATATGTAGAAATCTATTCCTGCTCATATAATTACATAAAGAAAATGTTTCTAAATGAGTATTTCTCCAATAATGATTAATTCTATTCATTCGCACTGTACCCATATAAAAAAGAATACCCAAAAATTTCAACAGCTCCTTTTCATTTGTTTCCTTCCAACTTTTTATCCTACTTTGAGCCTCATGAGATCTACCCAGGACTACACTTGCATGCCCATTTATCCAACTTGCTAACTTTTTTAAAAAAATAATATTGAAAAATACCATGAAATAATCGAAAGGCGTCTTATTTACCGCATTTTCAACGTTCAGCCTGGGCTCCGGCGGCGTTGGGAATTGTTCTCTCTCTGCAGGCTCTTCAGGAGTCCACTCATCTGTCCACTCCTCGTCTGTCCCCTCCACGTGGAGTGGACGGACGTGGAGTGGACGAACGACCGTCCACTCCTCGTCCGTCAACTCCTCCGAGTCTTCTGGTCCAAGTGAACTGAAAAAGAAAATTATACATTTAAAGTATTTAATTACATTCTTTCCAACACACTTGCTCATAAGTGCCTCCAATTTCACCATAATTAGGCACATAATGACACCTATAATAATCAAACTGTGACTTTTTCCTTGCTATTATTCACAAGTGAGTTATACAGTTTTTTTTTTTTAATTGTATTGGTTGAGTTGCTTTGTTCTTAAAAAAGTTTCTATACTTACAAAAAAGGTCTTGCTGAAGTTTCTGAGTCGGAATCTGTGTCGTCAGAGATTGCAGCGGTTGGTGTCGCGGTCTCATCTCCAACAATTCCTCTTGAATCTTCTCTCTCCATTTCTTCGAAACTGCGTTGTGCTGTGTCGTCAGAGAGTGCAGCGGTTGATGTCGCGGTCCCATCTTCAACAATTCCTCTTGAATCTTCACTCTCCATATCTCCCAAACTGCTTTGTGGTGCCATGCTAATAAAAATTGGATACGTCAGCTCAGCTCAAAGGTAGGAGAGTAAATGTACTCTTCGAGCATAATTGAGAAATATTTATTTTGACTCTAAGACCACTACCACTACCCCTATTTTGGCTAAATAATTATAATTCCTTACGCCGAATTTGGAACAATGCTGTTGCAAAACAAAGTACCTATTTTATGATACTGAGAATCTTTTGACTTTTAAAATATGTATAACGAGATAGCACCGACAAAATCAAGTTTTATGACAGGAATTATCTTTTGAGTTTTAAAATACCCATTACGAGATAAGCACCGCCGAAACAAAGTTTTATGACGCGAAGAATCCTTTGAGGATCATTTCCATCACTTTTTGTTCGATACCTTTATAATATGTTTGCCTTTAACTGCCTCGTCGGTCTAGTGGTTAGCAAGTTCGACTACGGATGACGAGGTCTCGGGTTCCATTCCCGGGTCGGGCTAAAAAAATGTATTTGGTTGGTACTTACAATACCTTGGTACCTACAATAACTATTCATAATCGACAGTTCCTAAATCCCCACAGTTTAGGAGGGTAGTACCTCTGCAGCATCAGGATTGAAGAGTTGGAACCCGAAATTTTTATGGGAGCATCTTGCAAAGTTTAAAAAAAATTATTGCTTTTCAAGACTTTGCCAAGCTGTGACACATTGGATATATATTTGCATTTATATAACAAAAGGAACCTATAATACTGATTCAAGTTTAATAGGACTAATGGGCTTATTTATCTAGCATACACTAATTAAGTCTTCTAATTATAGTCTACTAACTGATGCCCGCGACTTCGTTCGCGTGGATTGAGGGTTTTTTATTCCCGCGGGAACTCTTTAATTTTCCGGGATAAAAAGTAGCCTATGTGCTATTCCAGACTATAATCTATCTCTGTGCCAAATTTCAGCCGAGTCGGTTCAGTCGTTGCGACGTGATTGAGTAACAAACATCCACATTTTCACATTTATAATATTAAGTAGGATTAGTAGGATAAACTAATTAAGTGTGGCCTAGTTACCGTAAAAAACATACAACATTGCCCACCGCTATGAGGTAGGTAGGTAAATTTTTTTTATACATCTTTTACCACCATAACAAAGCCAAAACATAACAGTTATTTGAAAATAAGATAAACAATATAATCTCAATAAGGTTTAATAAATATAAATATTACCTACTATAAAGTTAGCATTTCTTACTATCGTAAGTAGAGGGACAAAGCGTGCGATCGACAATTACCCCATTCATGGAAATGCTTTGTATCAGAAAGGGCAAACAAGAAACAATTATATGAGGTATCTCTTCAGCTAAAGAAGATTCCTCCATCTACCTGTTGATTTCGACGATTGTGGATATTTATCCACAAATATTTTTTTAATATAATATATTATAGAGAAACATCCCAATATATTAGCACAGAGATTGCTTGACAAACAAGGAAACACAAAACGCCTCAAAAGATGGCATATACTGGAGCTGGATGGGAGGTGAACTGTCCAACATAGTAACATAACACTCAAGGGGAGGATATTTATTGGAATGCCCCCTCTAATCACCTATGGCCTGAAGTATCCCCCTATCTGATAATGGCTGGAAAAGTCGATGGCAGATGGACACAATAAAATAGGATAAAAAATTCAGAAAAAAAAAAGTTCATTGGTCTCTTATATTTTCAACCGACGCACGACGAAAAAAAGAGGATGTTCTCAATCCTTCGCGTATATTTATTTTATGTATGATCAGCATTACATTTCATAAGTTAAAAATAATGGTAATAATAAGTCCTGTAGGGATATTATAAGATTTAATTCGATTGATCATATTCAATGATATTACCATGATGATGAAATTGATAGAAATATAAACTCAATTTGTTCAAAAAAAATTAAAAATTAACCAAATTTTTTTTAGTATAGTCTTTTAAGTCGCTATTATCGTGAGTTAAATTTTTTGTTACATAATTTCTATTTTTTTATGGCTTATTATACTTTGGGTTTGCACTATCTAAGAAATGTGCGCCAGTAATTATTGCTCTAACACACTTTTTTGAGCTTTGAATGCCCTCTCGAAGTCTGTTGTGTTACCCCACAGTATAAGACCATAGTTTAGCACAGATGACATAACCATGATAGGCACTTAAAGATGCCTCTTGTGAAGCGACTTGAATTATCTGTCGCAAGGCAAAAACGAACTTATTTATTTTTTGACAAACTAGATCTATGTGTGGTTTCCAATTTAATTTTATATTATCTAATTTTTCTATTTTAATTTTATATTGTCTAACTTTTCTATTGGACAGTGATCATGTTATATACTAGCGGCCCGTCCCGTCTTTGCACGGGTGGACATAAGATAAAAATATAACCTATGTTAAATAAATATAGCCTATGTTACTCAGGGTGAATGTAGCTTTCCATTGGTGAAAGAATTTTTGAAATCGGCACAGTAGTTTTTGAGTTTATTCATTACAAACATACAAAAATACAAATCTTTCCTCTTTATAATAGTAGTGTAGACTGTGTAGATTAAGGGAAGAATTATTTGAGTTTAATAGATTTATAATTTTTAATTTTTTATTGAAGTGTTAACCTACACTTAAAGGAAATAACCTAATAGATTTATAAATACATATCAAAAATTCCGAGGCCGGCGGGATTCGAACCCACGTCTATTTGAGTTTGTTGTTTCGAATTCAATAAATTTAGTTTTGTCAAAGAAAGAAAGAAATAAACGTTTATTTTATGAATTGTGCCACACATCACCCAATAGGTATACCTAGATTAGGTTGTATCGGCGCTTCCACCACTTAGTTAATTTCAGGCAATATAAGGCAATTTAGTGAACTTTAATTATTATTTTGTGAACTTACCTACCTAGATTAGGTTGTCTCGGCGCCTGCACCACTTAGTTAATTTCAGGCACTATAAGGCAATTTAGTGAATTATTTTGTGAACGTTAATAAAAAGATATTACACACAAAACAAAACACAAGTTTTGTGAAATAAAAACGTGAACACAAGTTTTTTTCGTTAACAAAACTGCAAGAACATCAAAATTCAAATAAAGGTTAGTTATTCGTAATTTGAACTTTGACAATTTGACATCTGACATTTAAACACAGACGACCATTCTAACTTAACGTTTCGTTACACGTACCATTTTTGAGAAAAATGGATGGTCGGTTGAAAATATTTTTCGAAAAACTAAAACTTGAAATGGAAAAACAAACCACCACTATAAGAACACCTATTGACTAGGTACTTATCATTTGTGAACGAATGGAAATATTGAAAAATAAAAGTTGTTCAAAAATGTTTTTTTTTTATTTTTGAATGTAATTAACCAGGATGATTTTAATATCGTTCGATAGAGATCCAAAAAAGCTTCTATCTAAATAATTTACAGATTTTTAAGTTGATTTTGAGTTTTTTTTTTTTTTTGCTTTGATACATTTATAGGTCTTTGCTTGTAATTAAGCACCGGTTAAAATAGATAACTTGTCAATGTCAGGTGATTGTCAGGATTGTCAAAAGTGACAAGTACTTTTAATGGCGCATTTTGAACTTTTGGCAATTAAATGACATTAAAGTGACAGTAACAGGTGTCAGATTTAATTATTTATAGATTAGAAAAAGTTTTTAATGTTGCCATCCATCGAAAAATATTTTCTACTAGATGATGCCCGCGACTTCGTCCGCGCGGATAAAGGTTTTTTGATTCCCGCGGGAACTCTTTAATTTTCCGAGATAAAAAGTAGCCTTCGTTTTAATCCTGGGAATGAGCTATCTCCATTCCAAATTTCAGTCAAATCGGTTCATGCGTTGTGGCGTAAAGGAGTAACAAACACACACACACACACGCACACACACACACACACACACACACATACATACACATTCACACACATACACATACAAACTTTCGCCTTTATAATATTATATAGTGTGATGTGATAGTGTGATATTGAATATTATTATAATACTAGATGATGCCCGCGACTTCGTCCGCGCGGATAAAGGTTTTTTGATTCTCGCGGGAACTCTTTAATGTTTCGGGATTAAAAGTAGCCTATGTTTTAATCCTGGGAATGAGCTATCTCCACAGCCAAATCGGTTCATGCGTTGTGGCGTACTAATATTATAAATGCGAAAGTGTTTGTTTGTCCTTTTTGTTTGCGAAAGTGTTGTTGGTTTGTCCTTCAATAACGCTGCAACAGTGCAGCGGATCGTCTTGATTTTTTGCATGGGTATAGTTGAGGACCTGAAGAGTGATAAAGGCTACTTTTTATTTATGTAAATCAAACTAAACTACATTTAAACTTTTAAAAACTAAATTCATGCGGACGAAGTCGGGGGCATCAGCTAGATGATTGATAAAAATGAAGAAGATACTTCATACTGCTGAAATTGATACTTACTGAAAATGTGAAGCACTGGTTCATATCATATACAGTAAGAGTTAATATCCTATAATTTATTGGTTTCAGAAAAGGTGCAGCTGTGTGCAACAAACTTTGGTACGAAACTTACTGCATGTCGGGTACTAGTTTTATTTCTATGCTAACATTGTTGCATCTCAACTTTTTCAAGGTACTTATCCTGAAAGTACCTGCCAATTAAAAGATACTTAGACATTTGACACAGCAAAACCTTATGCTATTTTTACTTCCACTTGAATGATTATCCTTCGTAAACAAACATACCGTATGTTTCCATTATTTCAGGAAGCATTTGAGTTAAATTCAGTTGTTTTCAGTGTTTTATACACCTTTACAGTGTAATGAAATTGACATTCTGGTTGACTATTGTACTGAGAAAGGTGCATAAAATAAAATGGATGTGGTCAGAATAAACCCTAATCAGAAGATTTTAAACATTAAAGGTCGTAGCCGATTTACACGACTCCGCTCCCACCCAACCAAAGTATGAGCATTCAAATATGGTCTTAATATCGTGCTCTGGAGGTGCACTTTACAGTAACAACACTAAATAGAAAACAGCGCGCGGTACCGTTACCGTACCGTGGTGTTGTTACTGTAAAGTGCACCTCCAGAGCACGATATTAAGTCCATATTTGAATGCTCATACTTTGGTTGGGTGGGAGCGGTGTCGTGTAAATGGGCTACGACCTTAAGCCTTAATATAAATATTAAGGCATGATAAAAAACCTTGTCTAAATTTTTATTT
The DNA here is from genome assembly GCA_038048805.1 of Hipparchia sbordonii. Taxonomy (NCBI): domain Eukaryota; kingdom Metazoa; phylum Arthropoda; class Insecta; order Lepidoptera; family Nymphalidae; genus Hipparchia; species Hipparchia sbordonii. The sequence continues at coordinate 7,620,256 of CM076113.1, forward strand.
ACCATAATAAAATTGTAGTGGCAGTAACTTCTCGTATAGCTATATTATCATATTTAACGTAAGTATAAGTAAATTCATTATGCGTAACCAGACATTGAGTAAATGTAAGAATGGACCAGGCGAGGAATCATATTTGTATTTTATGTAAGTATATTGTTCATCGTTCGTGAAACTGTATTTTTTGTATAATTTTTCTTGTACTTGGCTCAGTAGGCCGGTGTAGCTTTACAGCTGTAACTGTAGTGTGACCATCGCAACTACCTCTTATTGGCCGAATTGGGTATTTAACTAAATTTTTTTTATATACTCTAGCTCCATATACTCTCTATACAAAATTTCGTTTTAGAAAGAGACGGATTTTCAGTCGCAGTAAAACAGCTTATTTGTTTTTTCAAATGTCATTCTTACATGTTCCATTTTGCTATTATTATGAATACCCGTTCTTGTTGCAACAATGTATTGAACCAATAGCATTAATTAGCAATAAACAATGTACCAGCCAATCAGAAGTGATTGCGATTTTCACACTGTAGCAATCATTTATAGACAAACCCACAGCTAAGTTAGCTCTTATTTAGCTCAGAGTTAAGACAAAGTTTAAACTGACATTCTGCCCGAGTATCAGCCGGAAGTGATTGTGAGCCTCATAGCTGACAGTTGACACTTTGTATCGCCAGAGGCTATAGCACTGAAACTGACAGCTAAGCGATAATCGCAATCATTTCATAAAGTATAGAATCTACGAAAATTCACCAATACCTAATCATAAATTCGGTGCTAAGGGACCGATTTATTTGTGATATTTGACCGAGAAGTTTATTCACTGGTTACGGCCAGTAAAACAAAAGCTTTTAACAAGACATTTGAAGTGTGATATTTTTGCACGAGCCAAATACAAATCCAATGGTGACTAAATTAATTTAACCCTCGTTTAGTTAAGTTCTAATATAACTTTATAACATTGTTAATGTGGGAAGGCCAAGATTTTTAGCTGTCCAAGGTCTAGTTTACACAGAACGAAACAGCCTAAAGAAGGAACTTGTCTAAGTGTGGTTTTATTTAAAAATTAGGAATGTTACTTACATCACGGGTGACACACGTAGAAAATTTAACATAATAATGTGCTAGCTTCTGTTAATATTAACATAGCATCATTATTTATTTAGTTGGTTGATTGTGAAAACTTGGCTTATCATTCGCTAGGTGTGAACTAGGCTTAGTATTAAAACGCTGTGAATTTTAAGTGATATGTATTAAATCTTTGCTCTAAAAAAATACAATAACACAGTAAGACCATAAATATAAGTTACATTGATAATAATTGTAGAAAGAAAAAAATTCGCAGACTAAAAACGATTGCAAGCGTCAACGATATTATACGGATTTTATTGCTTTACGTTTAAATTTTAATGACAATATAGTGCTATCTCGTTTATAGCAACGAAAGCCCTGTATTCGAATTTTGCACCTACCTAACAATTACACCTGTAGCTTCATCACGAACATTTTAACTTTCGAATAGTAAAAGTGAAGTTAACGTCAGCAAGAAATTACCTTTACTATTCAGGTACCTATACTTTCTCAGGTATATCACTGTAACTTATATTAATCGTGGACCTGTACCTAATCAAGTCAAATATCTTAACGAATAAAATATTCATAAACCTAACAAAATATTATTAACTAAATTATTTATTAAAAAAAAATATATTTTACATTTTGTTAATTAAATGTTTATTTTATTTTTATATTCTATCATATGAAATAAATATTATGTTGTACAATTTTTAAAGCTTACACCAGCTTGTCCGCCGGAGAATTTCTTAGATATAAAAATGTTTGTAGTTTGGCTTAAGACGCAAACACATTACTTGATAGACTACTTTATATTGTTATACTATTTTATATGATGTATTACACATACTTCGGTCGTACACTCGAGGTGGCGCACTCTGATTGGTCGATGGTCGCACTAGATTACAATGCAACTTGCAACCATCTATCGAGGCCCACAGAACAAATAAATGAAGGTTTATATCACAATAATATGTTTTGTGGTGAATAAAAAAATGTTATTCAGTCTCATTCTTTATTTTCCAAACATTTTATGTAATTTCAACTATGCATGGCATTTTTTATAAACCAAAGTTACATCTGAGGGTGCGGCCAACTTTCGACCAACTCACTTTAATTTTACAGAAATATATATGGGTGGTTGCGCCAAACCACATTCCAGTAATGTGTTTGTACCTTGAGGATGCTTCTCAACTGAAGCTATGCTGTGTTCAGTAAACCAAACAAATTTTGGGAGGTAACATAATACAATTAATTGGCATGTTAATATGTTTATCAACATTATTTTTGGTTGGCTGAACTCAGCTCCGCTTCAGTGGTCAGGTATCATAATACAGAGGTGGTGGCCTAGTGATTACATTTGCACAAGAAATAACTTTGAGGGAATCACCTCCATGTTTCGCAAGATTTTAATCTACTGAATGACGACATTGTGATCTGAGAACTGCTTGCAAGGAAATATTGAAGACATGATAACAAAACTAGGTTACTTTAAGTTTAGAACATTGTAATGATGTAGTAATATTTTGTAAGATTACAATATGCGAACACGTTTGTAAGGTATAATTCATGAAATAAATGTTGGAAAATGTGTTTCGCTTTTTAACTCTACATAAATAAGCATCTAAAAATTACACATATTATAAATGAATTAAAAATCAACGAATTAATAATATGAAAAACCAATGAATTAAAATATTTTTGATAATTAGGTAAATAGAGTGCAGCGAACTTAAGGCTGTTCTACGCCGGAATGGCAGCGGCCGGCAGTGGCGCAGCGAGCACTTTCAGTGCGAAATAATTTTAAACTTTATCTACATAATAGCTAAAGACCAGTATCTTGAAAAGCTCAAAAAAGGTCACGCGGCTGCTAGCGGTGCCGCGAGGCCGATTTTAGCGATTATGGAGATAAAGTTTTAAACGAAAACCATTGTTAGGTTTCTCTTATAATTTTTCAGTTTTAATACAATACAAAACAATTTAAGACAATTTGAAGTTGTTAACTAAGAAGTGTAAAATAAAATATTAAATTAAAACTTCAAAAATAAGATATTAAATATGATTGCGCTCGCGATTTAAAAAAAATGTGGACCCCAAAGAGGTGGAATGCGCCCCTCCCCGCGCTTTCCTGTGAGTGCCGACTTCCTGACTTTGCACATCTCCACAATAAAAGCAAATTAATTATGAAAATAGGTAGTTGATAAATGAAAAAAAAAAAAAAAGATGAGTTTATCTACAAGTAATGGCTTGGGTGCAAAGTCATACTTAAACTTAAATATACTACAAATACAGTCAGATGTTGAATTAGCTTGAATTAATTAAAAATCAAATAACCAAGCAAATAAAATCAGCGAATATAAAACATAAATTCAAAATAAAAAGGAATCTGAAAATGAATTAAAATTAAGCCTCCTACGAATTCTAAGGCATAAAATACTACTTAATTGACCCCAAATTTTTTTTTAACGCAAGCTAACCACCAGCAAATAACTACGAACTGAAAGGATCCAGGTTCTATTAATAAAGAATGTTTGTTAACATAATAAAAACTAAGGCATGAATGAGATCCAAGGTACACATTTAAAAGTCCTAAGCTTCAAGTAGCACTGGTATTCACAGAGTATGCAGTTGACCTGATATTGAAAGTGGCGACAAAGGTTGCAAGTTGGATAAAGCGCAAAGACAAGTTGGCCAAAAATATAAAATATTATAATTTCGAAAGAAACATAAACGGGTGCAATCAAAGTAATAAGGGGGGAAAAGAAAACAAAAAAAAAATATCCAAAACAGAGATTGTCATCGCTATCATCAGAATAAAAGTGTTAATGATTGAGATAAAAAGATAACACGCTGAGTTTGCTCAGACGCAACCCCAACCGCAACGATATGATTTACTAAAATTGGCAAAAATAATCAACAAAATATGCCCGGAAAATAGGCTTCTTCTATATCAACCGATAGACGTTCGCGGCAGGACAAAGGTCTCTTGCATGGACTTCCACAGGCTTCGGTTTTGCGTTTTCGGTTTTACCATCAGCTCTTCTAACTATATGCCCCGCCCATTTCCACCGTAGTTTCGCAACTCGCTGAGCTATGTTAAACTAGTATTCAGAGTAAAATGGACTATTTCAGTAATCCATTTTCTACGTGATACGGTCTGTAACAAGGAAGGCAGAGCCCAACGTCGCAGTCAGGGCAGTACATGCCACTGGTTTGCCTTTTTTTATGTTGGATTCTGCACCACACGCAGGTTTTGCGTTTAACGCAGCCGCGTTCATTGCGACCCAAAGCAGATGGCATGTGCGTCGGCAACGTTGGCCGTCGATGTCTTGTATTTTTCATTGGAGGTAACAGCTTAAATATAACTTTTTCTCTGAAGTCTTCCAGAGAAATCTTCTTATGTGTACCTTGCCCATACAAAAAATATGCGTTCATAAACATCGTTTGAAGAATATAAATGCCTATTTTCACAAACCATATCCTTGATCTGTGCTCACAGTTGTAGTAAGACAGCATTTGGTCGTGACGATCGATGCCCTTCATAAATTGGTTATATTGAACCACCATGACGGGCTTCGATGTCACAGCCGAGCTGCCAGCCCCACTGCAACTTGATCTCGGCTGCCTTACTACCTCTGTCATCCTATGCGAATGCTCAGTAGAGATAGTCAAAACATCTCTTTTATCTTTCCATTTCATCACACAAACACCTTTCCGATTATAAAGATAAATAAACGCACCTTTCGATAATTTTTTTCTGTTCGTCATATGCGGGTTTCTTCTCCTATTAAATTTGAGAGGGCCTGTACAAAATGTTTTTTTCGAAAGTAAATTTTCTGCAAGGTCTACGCTTGTGTAAAAATTGTCAAAATATACGGAGTGACCAGCGTTTAAATATGGCTTTAATAATTTTAAAACAACTTTATCTACATGCCCTTTGCTTTCAATTCCAATTTCAACAGAACCTTTATACATGTGTAATCTGTGCACGAGACCATGTGGATCAGCTAAGAAGTATAATTTGGCAAATTTATGTCTCTTATTTTTAATGTATTGCCGTATTGGCAATGGTCCTCTAGATGAAATCATGGATTCGTCAATAACAAGTTCTTTGCTAGGATAGACTATTTCTCTCATTAACTGATTAAAATATTCTATCAATGGTTCGACAGCCAAATAAATATCTCCAGAAACATCTTCAGATGTAAAATACAGCATTTTCAAAATAAGTAGAAATCTATTCCTGCTCATATAATTACGTAAAGAAAATGTTTCTAAATGAGTTTTTCTCCAATAATGATTAATTCTATTCAATCGCACTGTACCCATATAAAAAAGAATACCCAAAAATTTTAACAGCTCCTTTTCATTTGTTTCCTTCCACATTTTTATCCTACTTTGAGCCTTAAGTGGTCTACCCAGCATTACACTTGCATACCCATTTATCCAACTTGCTAACTTTTTTAAAAAAATAATATTGAAAAATATCTTGAAATAATCGAAAGGCGTCTTATTTACCGCATTTTCAACGTTCAGCCTGGGCTCCGGCGGCGTTGGGAATTGTTCTCTCTCTGCAGCCTCTTCAGGAGTCCACTCGTCTGTCCACTCCTCGTCCGACCACTCCTCCGAGTCTTCTGTTTCCAGTGAACTGAAAAAGAAAATTATACATTTAAAGTATTTAATTATACTCTTTACTAGAAGCCCGCGCCGACTTCGTCCGGGTTGAAAAATGAAATATTTGTTTTTATGGGAATGACCACACAGAGCTTATAGGTCCTATTAGAAGCTCTGTGTCCTATGATATAGGAGACGATTTTCAATAAGATCACCACAGGAACCACACGAATCTCCCGCGCCGATACCTGCCACCGGCCCCATCGCGCCGCGCCGACCGGCAACATTTTATTATTTTGTCGCGCGGAAATATTAATTTTCCGATAACTCCTAAGATACTAATTTAAATTGTATAGTGTAAAGGGCAATTATGTTCTAAATTAAATACTTACGATAATAACCATATTTATTTAAATATAGATCGCCATCATATTGGTTAAAGAAGCTTCGAAAATAATTCATTATTTTTAATCAAAATTTGAAAGATAGAAATGGTTACTGTAAGTTAGCCTTAGAAGATAGACATATGCTATCGCGGACTTTTTTTTAGAACTTTTTGAGAGGAACAATTCAGCCATACATCATTTTCATCCAATAAAAGTATATGCCCCAGCGCACGCCTTGAAAACGTTTAGAAGTCAAAAAAAATTCCGACTTCTTTAACAAATTCACTCAAATTATGTAGCCATAATACATTTATGTGCATAATATATAGCCTATAACCATCTGGAATAATGTACCTTTGAAATGGTGAAAGAATTTTTGAAATAGGTGCGGTGGTTCCAAAATTTGCTCCGGACATACACAAACTCACAAAATTAGCGCTCTCTCTTTATTACTTATATATATAAATATATAATATATAATTATATGTAATAGTATAGATTGCAATTACAGTCATATTAACTTATCGTATAAGAATAAAAATACCAATTAAAAAATCTAGTAAGTATTTACAAAAAATATTCACACCCACAAAGTTATTTTGCAACAAAAGGTAGACCTGTGAGAAAGGTGTCAAGGTGCAATCTATCTATATACCAAAAATCATCAAAATTGGTTCAGTGGTATATGCGTGAAAGCGTAACAAACAGACAGACAGAGTTACTTTCGCATTTATAATATTAGTAGGGAATCAACAGGTATTGTAACTTATTGTAATAATTTATAATAACAAAACCAAAGATATTACCTTGCTGAAGTTTCTGAGTCGGAATCTGTGTCGTCAGAGTTTGCAGCGGTTGATGTCGCGGTCTCATCTTCAACAATTCCTCTTGAATCTTCACTCTCCATATCTTCCAAACTGCGTTGTACTGTGTCGTCAGAGAGTGCAGCGGTTGGTGTCGCGATCCCATCTTCAACAATTCCTCTTGAATCTTCACTCTCCATATCTTCGAAATTGCTTTGTGATGCCATGCTAATAAAAATTGAATATGTCAGCTCAGCTCAAAGGTAGGAGAGTAAATGTACTCTGTGAGCATAATTGAGAAATATTTATTTTGACTCTAAGACCACTACCACTACCCCTATTTTGGCTAAATAACTATATAGAATTCCTTACGCCGAATTTGGAACAATGCGTACATAGTACCTACGGGTCCTTAGCTCGAAATACGATCGCATACGGAAGAAAGCATGAAACTTGCCAAAGCTACATGCATGCCAAGTTTCATGCTTTCTTCCGGATGCGACCGTATTTTCTATTTTTTTGAGCTAAGAACCCGTACTACAAAGGCAAGTTGCAAAACAAAGTACTTATTTTATAAAACAAAATCATTTTACTTTTAAAATATGTACCTATTTAAAGTTTTATGACAGGAATAATCTTTTGACTTTTAAAATATTACGAGATAAGAACCGCCGAAACAAAGTTTTATGACACGAAGAATCCTTTGAGGATCATTACCATCACTATTTGTTCGATAGCGATACCTTTATAATATTGTTTGCCTTTAACTGCCTCGTTGGTCTAGTGGTTAGCAAGTTCGACTACGGATGACGAGGTCCCGGGCTCGATCCCCGGATCGGGTCAAAAAATGTATTGGGTTTTTTGTTAAGAAATTTTCAGTACTAGCCCGCAGTTAGCACTTCACCTGCCGCCTACACGCCTGTGTTTCAAGTTTATCTCCCAGTGCCCATAAACCACGCATATGTGCTATGTGTGTTATTCATTTTTAGGTAATTTTGCCTTCAGCACAAATACGTGTCTATTGTGTAATTTGCTCGCTCCAGACCTTGTTTTTATTGCACCTATTGTTTACTGTTAACAAAAGAGCCCACAGTAGCAGCGATTCCCAATCTTTTCCAGCTACAAATGCATAGGACTTGTTTTCTATTATTATTTGGAAAAAATAATCTCATTATTTAGTATGCATTAATTATTATTTCTTTCTGTTGTTGATTAGGTTGATTTCTGTTGATGATCACTAAATATAAATATCTACACATAAAGTATCACTTGTGTTGTCATAATCTAAATTAATTAATAAAGGTTCCTAAAACAATACAAACTTTGTGGTAGGCAATAATTATAAACTCTTTTTCATTTGTTGTCTATTTCCAATAAATAAGATAGGATCTCTCTGTAGTCGCCATGTTGGGGTTGACCTATATACATACTGATAGTAGGTAAAGTTATTGTTTATAAACAGTAAGTCAAACTATTTTCTATTTAATACACTTTAATTATTATTCTTTCATGTAAACATTTTGCCCGGTCATCACAATCATTAATTATTATTAATCTTAATAATAATTTAATAATAATTCAAATTAGCAAAAATTATCATGCCTTGTTAGTAAGTTCATAAGTATCTAAAAACGCGAAAAACATGAGTGGATCGTGTATTTGTTGATATTCTTGAATATTATAGAAGTATTTTTCTAATAACCATTTTTTTTATTTCTTTCTGTTGATAATAAAGATGAAAATAGTTGTTTTATTTTTCAAACAAGTCCTATGCATTTGTAGCTGGAAAAGATTGGAAACCGCTGCTATGGGGAGCTCTTTTGTTGCTGTCTGCATCTGTGTTTCAGTAAACAATAGGAACAATAAAAACAAGGCCTGAAGCAAATCAATACATATTTTGAAGGCACCCACACAGCTTAAAAATTAATAGGCATGTATGCGTGCTTTAGGGCACTGTGATCTGTGACTGGGATATAAACTGAACACGGTCGATCGATCTTAGTTCGTGAACAGGCAAATATTCTTTGCAAATATGTATAATGATCAATACAGTCATCAAACTATTTTAGGTACATTGTCAACATCAGACGAGTTGCAAGCAGCGGCTAGATAGAATAGAATAATTTTTTATTAAAATAATGTGTTTATGAACACATTTGTATTAAAATGGTGAAACAAAACTAATTTGTGTTGCTCTGAAAAGAGAAACTTTTATTGAAACCCTTTTTTTTAAATTTTACATCTTACCTGAAAAGAGAAACAACAATAGAAACTATTATTTCACTTTTTTGCACAATATTTTAAACTTAAAATCCAAGAGAATATCTATAATCACCCCGTTTGATATAACCAACATTAATTTATTTTCCAAGAGAATGTTTATTTTTATGCAAAGAGAGATAATAACATAGGGAATTTTTATGCCTTGTTATTGTTAACGCCGTTACCAAAGTTCAATTCAAGTGCCAATTGACAAGTGACGTTCAGTCAAAGCGCGGCAAATTCAAACTACACCATACGGAGCCATAGATAAGAAATGGCTAAAAAGCATTCAACTTTAATAAACAATGGGGCTTCATTACATTCAAATAAACTTTTACAAGGTGTTTTCGAAGAGGATAGAGGTGTAAGACCGATGTACGACCGATGGAAGACCAAGCAAGAAACCTTTATTCATGGGCGTCTAGTCCTTACTAATATTATAAATGCGAGTGTTTGTTTGTTGGCTTGTCCTTCAATAACGCTATAACAGTGCAACGGATCGACTTGATTTTTTGTATGGGTATAGTTGAGGACCTGAAGAGTGATAAAGGCTACTTTCTATTTATGTAAATCAAAGAGTTCTGGGCTTTCAAAACTAAATCCACGCGGACGAAGTCGCGGGTATCAGCTAGATGATTAATAAAAATGAAGATAGGTACCTACTGCTTAAATTGAAACGGGGGGAATAGGGACAAATTCCAACTTGAAGAATTTTAAGGTAGTTCTTAAAGGATATATTGGTGTGTAACAGGATTGAAATATTTGAGTCTTGGTGGTATCTCTAATATAAAATATCAAATTATGCAATTAGCAATCGATGCAAAGCCTATGCAACCGAACAATGGGGTCAATAGGGACGCGAATGGGGCAATAGGGAAATTGCACGGCTGGCATGAAAATGAAAAAATATTTATTTAACAAAAATTGCAGACCTATATCCGCATATTATAAACTGTGGATCCCACACTAGGAGGCCTGTATCGTGGGGTCCAAGCAAAGAGTTTTACAGACATAAAAACGGTGATTTTTGATGATTATCACCATGGATTGTAACCTCTTCGGATACATGAAAATCCTCTTCTATTATAAATTATTTATTAAAAAAAAATATTTTACATTTTGTTAATTAAATGTTTATTTTATTTTTATATTCTATCATATGAAATAAATATTATGTTGTATAATTTTCAAAGCTTACACCAGCTTGTCCGCCGGAGAATTTCTTAAAAATAAAAATGTTTGTAGTTTGTCTTAAGACGCAAACACATTAGTTACTTGATAGACCCTTTTATATTGTTATACTGTTTTATAAAACAGTATAACAATTTGTTCTGTGGGCCTCGATAGATAGTTGCAAGTTGCATTGTAATCTAGTGCGACCATCGACCATATTTATATGATGTGTTACACATACTTCGGTCATACACTCGAGGCGGCGCACTCTGATTGGTCGATGGTCGCACTAGATTACAATGCAACTTGCAACTATCTATTGAGGCCCACAGAACAAATAAATGAAGGTATATATGTTTTGTGGTGAATAAAAAAATGTTATTCAGTCATATTCTTTCTTTTCAACATTTTATGTAATTTCAACTGGCATTTTTTATAACCCAAAGTTACATCTGACGGTGCGGCCAACTTTCGACCCAACTCACTTTAATTTTATACATAATCAGATAAGAATACATAAATATACAGGTGGTTGTGCCAAACCACGTTCCAGTAATGTGTTTGAACCTTGAGGGTGCTTTTCAACTGAAGCTATGCTGTGTTTAGCAAACCAAACAAATTTTTAGAGATAACGTATTTAATTGGCGTGTTAATATGTTTATCAATATTATTTTCGGTTGGCTGAACTCAGCTCCGCTTCAGTGGTCAGGTATCATAATACAGAGGTGGTGGCCTAGTGATTACATTTGCACAAGAAATAACTTTGAGGGAATCACCTCCATGTTTCGCAAGATTTTAATCTACTGAGTGACAACATTTTGATCTGTAAGAACTGCTTGCAAGGAAATATTGAAGACATGATAACAAAACTAGGTTACTTTAAGTTTAGAACATTGTAATGATGTAGTAATATTTTGTAAGATTACAATATGCGAACACGTTTGTAAGGTTCATGAAATAAATGTTGGAAAATGTGTTTTGCTTTTTAACTTTACATAAATAAGCATCTAAAAATTACACATATTATGAATGAAATGAATGAATTAAAAATCAATGAATTAATAATATGAAAAAAGACGTGTGGCACTCGGGGACTGCCGCGCTAAAGCTATTGCATAGCATTTTTTATCAACGCCATCTAGCGGTGAGAGGAGTCCGTGTCCGTGGGGTGTCAGGTTATTTTCGTTACGGAATTTCTGGATTCGGTCTCCACGCTCAAGGCACGCGATAGAAGCTATGCAATAGCTTAAAAACAATGACAAGTAGGTAAATCGAGTGCCGCTCGAGTTTAAGGTCGATCTACACCGGAATGGCAGCGGCCGACAGCAGCGCGGCGAATACTTTCAGTGTGAAATAATTTTAAACTTTATCTACATGATCGCAAAAGACCAGTGTCGCTAGACACAAGCGGCTTTGCGGCAAAGCGGGCGGCCGCGTGACCTTTTTGAGCTTTTCGACAATACTGGTCTTTAGCGATTATGTAGATAAAGTTTAAAATTAATTCACACTGAATGTGGTCGCCGCTGCCATTCCGGTGTAGATCGGCCCTTACGCTCGAAAAGGTCAAACGCATATGATTGGCTCAAAAGAGATCAACGCGTGCGGGGCGCATTCCACCCTATCGCTTATCGACATATTATTATGAGTAACATTAAAAAGCCAAATCAGTCATCCAGTTTCTTCTTCATAATTTTGACAAGCCAATTTTAATTGAAATCTTCCATGTGTGATTTCATTCAAAACTGTGAATACTGCATTGATAATTTCCGGTGTCTTCATCTTAACTATACCACTGTATTTAACTTCTGCTTTGGGCAATACTACTTCACACAAACTCAACAATGGCAGTTCTACTGTGAACATATTATATATTTCATTCTGGATGATTTGGTATGCGTAAATTTTTTTGTCTTGATCCATATTGGTTTCTTTAGTGCTAAAAAGTAAAACATTCAATTAGTCGTAAGTTTCATTAGGCAATGTTCACCGTTGCGCTAAGCCTTTGAAAATACATGAGGTACTACGTAATTTTTTTTAAACATCCAAGACTCAAAGTATGCTATGCCCCCACCAACCTGACCTTATACCTTATGTGGTTATAAGGCTACACGTTCAATATTTACCCAGTGGTGCATTGTTCCTACTCCTAGGACAGGGCTCTCAATTGGGGGAAAGGGATACGTCTAAAACGCCTATAATCTGTTTTTTCTAAGCTGTCTTAAAAGGTAAACAGAAAGGAGAAAATGTTTTAGTGAAATGCATAACCAACAAACATAGGCGGCTCTTATGGCAACCTCAAGTTTGTATTATCACTTGTAATGCAGTTTCAATGTCAATGTGATAAGACCATCTTATGCACTATGCTCAGCATGTCTCTTAAACTTTTCTGCAATAAACAACCTTTAAAATGGTTAAGGAAAAATGATATGTATATGCCAATTGCACAAATAACTTACCTGTTCCATATTGTACGTACATCTCCAATCTCAAAAGTAAAAGTAGTTTTATTTTTAAAGTCAACTTCAAGAGTCTGATAAGTTAGCACAAAGTGGTCCGAACTGCGTGAGGTGTCATATTCTATAAAGTTAAACATGAACTCCACTAGTTGTATCTGAAAACAAATTGAGGAATACACATCAAAGGCACCAGGAATTTATGGGAAAGTATAAAACAAAATAGTGATCTGCATCTGATGTTTATGCTCTTAGTTCTTCTATCTAAACTTCAATAGCCCAACTGTTAAAAGTGCAGACTGAATACTGAAAGATCAACAGTTCAATATTGTGCCTACTCTTTTTGTCATTTGGTTCTTTTTTCTTTGGGTCTAGAATCTAAATTCATTACAATATAACAAATAATATTGTTGATAAGATAGTTTTTACAAACACTACAGCAAGATATTACTTTTTGTCACAAATGGAAATTGGAATTTTTGTAAATCTTTTGAATTATAAAAATTTTTTTCATCATCTGGCTTTATCATAAAAATCCTAGGAATCTATTTAAATAATCTAAAAAAAATTGATTTAACCATAATTCTGTGATATATACTTTACCTGTGTGAAGAAAAAGGGTGTTATGGTACAATCAAATACAGTTTGCATAGTATTTTTCACTGCAAATCCTATACTCTTTTCTCCACGTTCTAACATATAAGGTAAATGGGTAGTTTCATTGTCTATATGTATACGATTGCCCCATGAGAGAAGGATTCCAACATACACTTCTTTTTCATTAGACTTTGAATGATTCTTTACTGTTATCTAAAAATAGAAGATGAATAATCTTAAAATGAACCAGCTTTTATATCAAAGTTACAAGTTAAATAGAATGTAGAATTAAAAAATTACACGCTTAAGATTTTAAATGGAACTTAAATTAATAAATGTTACAAAAACTGTAGGTAAATTCTTTCTCCAATCAATGCTAATGAGGCCCATAGCGGTTGGGGTAGTGCTAACATGTTATGGAATGTATCAGTCATCAGTGTTATTACTAAATTGTAAACTTTAGGAATACTCTCTCTATGGGGTTGACTTGCCAGCTGATGAAAACCCCAAAAAAAAAAGAATACACTTACCATAAGACCATTAGGATCATCATGTGAATACTTTAACAAGGGAAGATTCTCGATTAAAACTGTCAATTGTGAATCAGCATTAGCAGTCACTCTATTTACTACAGCTTGGCGAATTTTCGAAGCGTATTGTTTTAATTTTAATTCACTGTATTGTAAGTTGTACATGGGCGATACTTCATTAACCCGCCAGTACCCCTCATTATAAATGACTGAAATAAACTTTTTTTCATGACAACAGGAAATATAAACATATTTATAGGGAATAAGTTTTACAAATTATAAACAATGTATAAAATATTTACCAGCCAATGGATCATTCATAATGTTATCCACTTAAAATTAATTTATCTGTAGTTTACAATTTGAATGCTTAACAGAAACACAAGCATTGAGAAGAGAAATAATTATTGTGTTCTGCAGAATTCAATTCAACAATCGCACTTCACAGCAAAACAAAAATTATAAATCACGAAATTCTTGTTCGATTTTGAATTAACCAAAATTCGTTACAATACCACAGATCAAATACAAAGAGAATGTAACACAGAGCAGAAACAAAGTTTGTTTCTGCTCTGTGGAATGTAATCACTCCGATCAAATCGTAGAGAGAGAAGACATAGAGTCAGTGACGATTTCTTTCTCACTCACACTAAAAAGAGAGCAGAGATAAAGTTATTAATGTGATAAACAGAGACGCAGCTACCCAATTTTTTGTCCCTCATCGTGTAACCAGTTTTTTTCAAGGTCGACACACTTTTGTGCCCAACAAACTGACAGTTAATAAGAAAATTTAGTATCTATGTGTGTTGCCAGCTTTAGGTACCTATACAATGTCCCGATTTTCCCTATCCTACTTATATTATAAATGTGAAAGTTTGAATGTATGTAGGGCCATCCATACATACATCCAAATTTCAGCCATATCGGTTTAGTGTGGCGTGATTGAGTAACAAACATATGGATGTTTGTTACTCAATACGCCACACTAAACCGATATGGCTGAAATTTGGCACGGAGATAGGTTTTTTTTAGTAATGTCCTCTGACATACCGTAACGGCGGGTTACTTTGGCTACTTTTTCAATTTTTTTTTTAATTTTTGTTGAAACAAAATAAAGTCGTGATGGAAGAAATGAATATTATGAGAAAAGAAAAGAAAGATGATGGATACTAGAATATAATATATGTCGGCGATGATTAAAGTGTATTCAGTTAGATAGTGTCGGTTACTGTTCTGAATCATCCTGAAGTTTCGTTCGAATGTCCAACAACCAGTCGAGAACTGTTGGCGATCTTAAGAATTATTTTATTTACAAAGTTCTTAATTTTTAAAGCCATTTTTAAATAGCTAGAGGCAGACTTTTAATGTTTTTTTTAAATAATTATTAACTTAAACTATGAAGAGTTGCAGTTTTATACGACTGCCTGAAAAAAGGAATATACTGTTAATTTCATTAATGATGATTTTGATGACTAAATATACAATTTTTGTTGCTTTTAATTCAATAGCATTACTCGATCGAAGGAAAATTTTAACTGTTCATTACAAATTATTTTGTGTAACATTCTTACTAGTAACGAAAAAAAATTTTCCTTTGTGTTACATACATCTTTTTTCAAAGTGACTCACATATGCTAAATTTCTATTCGGCATTTCAATATTTTTTTTAAGGAGCAAATAATTATCTAGTGAATTGGTCCTATGAAAGTACATTAAAAAACTTTAGTATAAAAAAAAATATTTTTAAAAAACCGACTTACGTGTACAAACTAAAATTATTTTATACTTTTAAGTGGTGGTTGAAGTTAATATTGTGTGCAATAAAGAATAATAAATTCTTTATTGCACACAATATTAAGATATATGTAAAAAATAGAAGCTTACCCTAATAGGTATGTCTCTCCCAGACAACCTTATATGTGTAGGTATGTTATTTAAAAAATAAAACAGTTCAGCATCTGTTTTGTCGTTTTATTTAAAAATCCTGGGAAGAATTTTCCATCTAATTTGGGGTACTAGGGGAGTGCAGTTATTGTGGCAACATTAAACTCGAACTTGTCATGTGACGTCATCGTTACGTCATGTTATCTCTATTTCAGTCGCGGTTACACAGTACCTTGGTCTATTGCCTTCTCTGTCTACGGATCAAATACTTCACTTGGTCAAATACCGCTGTCAACACAGATTACTATAGATACTGTCAAATACCAAACCAGTGTTGCAAAGCGTGATACCTATAATAAATTCGGTAGAATTGCCACAAAAAATCGGTAGATTTTTTTGGCACCTAGGTAGGGTGATCGACCCAATTATTAGCACTTTAAGAGTTTATCCAATTTCAAATATGTTTTTTAAATTAAAATCTAACCAAATTCTTTAAATAATTGTGTTCATAAGGTTACTTGTTTAATAATATATATAATTAAAGAACTTTTTAAGGATTTTTTTCTTAAATCAACAAGAATTTGAAATAAAATTGAAAAATGACCCAGTCCCCAATTATTAGCACATACGGGATTAACTACTGGTAAGTACTGACGGGTAAGTCAATCAGTCAAAATGGCCGAAAACTTCAGGAACTCCAGAACAATATCTTTCAACTACAATACTGACGTCATTTTAAAACTTTCCAGATTAGAAAGGTTTCGATTATGAAAAATATGAATTCCCCTAAATATTTTTTAATCTGAAAATTTAAAAACTACAATCAGAAACTTATATTTTAATCTTTTTTGCTAAAGTGCGAATAAACTGGTGCAGTGCTAGCAATGGGGTTGGTCACCCTACTTTCTGAATGAATGCAATATAAAACTCTCAATAGGTATGTAGGTAGGTAGGTATCTAACACATCTAATTTATTTAGACTATGGACTCCTTTTAATAATTTATTTTAATTTATTATATTATATACCTATTTTTTAAGGTTTTTAGTTTTAGGTTAATAGGTACCTATTTATTTAGATTGTATTTATCTCAAGATTTATCTAGACAATTATTATAGGGGTAGGTACCTACCTAGGTAGGTAGGTACCTACCTACCTATTTAAAAAATGGTCTGTGACTGTTGCGCTGTCATGGCTGTCAGCTGTCAGTTCTGTCAAAAGCAAAAACCAGAGACAAAAACTTTTTGATCTTTTGAAGTTTTGCGAAATGTTTTTATTTTAGTTTTAATTCAATAACTTTACAACCTCAGTGTACAACATAATTAACTGTCGTAAATTGTGTTTCATTTTAGATTTCAATTTTCGTTTTGTTGAAATTAATGTAAATCAAGTTTATTCAATATTTATTGGATAATTTGGAGTTTGGTCGTGTTAGGGGGGTAAATGGGGGACGGATTCTTTAAACGGCTTTCTTCTTATAAGATTCTTTATTTCTTATTACACAGTACACACACATTACACCAAGCCGCGCGCCATCACGCCATAGACCAGAGAACAACATTAGTCTACTTGACTATACCCAAGTAGAAACTCTGGGTTGCTAGTAGGTACATACCAATACTCCTCCTCAACCCTGAATTTCTACGATTTCTATTAATTACTTTTCTGTGACATGTTTGACAAATGACAACTAAAATTTTCTGTGATGTTTGACAAATGACAACTAAACATAACCTCTTAATGTAAACAATGTTCTACAAACAAATACCATTATTTTAATTATGTAATACTAAACTACTAACACTCTTGTAATCCCATACAAGTTCTAAAATAATTGAAAAGATTTCTGTGTAGCGGTTTAGTCAAAATATCTGCAATCTGTTCTGAAGTTTGAATATATTCTAATACAATAATGTTCTGTTCTACTAAGTTTCTAATAAAGTGATGCTTTATGTCAATGTGTTTTACTCTTCTGCTATTTTCTCTATTTTTAGCTATATGGATACAAGACTGATTTTCTTCAAATACAATTATACTGTTACATTGAATTCCAAGATTGTTCAAGAGTCCTTTAAACCACACTGACTCTCTTGCTAACATACTTAGAGCCATGTATTCTGATTCGGCAGTTGAAAGAGAAACCGTTTTCTGTTTTTGAGTAGACCATGACACTATATTTCCATATAACAACAAACAGTATCCTGACACTGACTTCCTATCAACATCAGCTGCCCAATCCGAATCACAGTATCCCTCAGCTACATTCTTACACTGTTTATTCTTATACACTAATCCATAATTTGCTGTTAACTTTAAGTATCTGAGAACCCTTTTCAGGTAAGTAAAATGTTCATCGGATGCATTATTCTGATATCTACTAAAATAACTGACAGCAAATGACAGATCAGGCCTGGTACAAATCACCAAATATATTAAACAACCAATTAACTCACGGTAAGGCTGGGTACAAGTATAATTTTCTGGTTTTTCCAATTTCAATCCAACTTCACATGGAGTGGATACACTTTTACAATCTATCATGTTAAACCTTTTAAGAACTTTTTCTATATAATTTTTCTGATGAATTTTAATAACACTCTTATCAAAATCTCTTTCTATCTCTATCCCCAAAAACTTATGAACTTGTCCCAAACTAACCATTTCAAATTGTTTTTCTAACTTAAACTTAAAATCCTTAATTTTCTTTTCACATACACTCATAATTAAAATGTCATCCACATAGAGAAACACATACACACTTGTTACACCAGTTTCATCTTGTAACAAATACAAACAGTTATCATAGTCTGAACACTTGAAGTTATTCTCACACATAAACTCGTGGAACACTTTATTCCAGCACCTTGGACTTTGTTTTAAGCCATAAATTGACTTATTAAGTCTGCACACTTTTTCACCTTTATGCTGCCCTGGAAGGCTCATATATATCTCCTCCTTAAGCGTACCATGAAGAAAGGCGGTTTTCACGTCCATCTGTTCTATTTTTAGGTTATCATGATTTGCAATTACAAGCAATGACCTTAAGGTTGTGAGTCTTCCAACAGGAGCATATGTCTCTTCATATTGTGTGGTTTGAAAGCCTTTTGCCACCAACCTGGCTTTATAGTTATTCTCCGATTTCTTTCTAAATACCCATCGGCTTTCTATAACTTCCTTATCCTTTGGTCTTTCTACAATCATCCATGTTTGATGTTTCTCATGTGACTGTAATTCGCTTTCCATTGCTTCTTTCCACTTGTCACTCTCTGCACTTTCCATTGCTTCTTGTAATGTCCTTGGTTCATCATTTAAAAATGCTTCAGAGATATATGCAGCATGAAATGTCTCATAATCTTCTAACCATACTGGTTTTTTCCTCTGCCTCTGTTCTCTTTCTCCTTTTTCCATATCTTTAATTTCTTGGCTATTTTCTGTAAACAGCTTTTCTTTCTCAATACTACTGGTTGATGTGTCTTGCTTTACCTCTTCGCTACTAGACACTGGCAAGTTTGATGATAAGTTATCTTCTTCTGTATATGTAAAGGTTTCCATATGTTTTCTTGGTTTTTCATTAAATATTACATCTCTACTTCTTATGATTTTCTTCGACTCAAGATCCCAAAGTCTATATCCATTATTACAATAACCAATCATAATATACTTCTTGGATTTTTCATCAAACTTTCCATTTCTGTGCTCCTTGCCGATATGTACATAAGCTTCTGTACCAAAAGCTTTTATTTTAGAATAATCTGGACTTCTACCATACCAAATCTCGGCAGGAATGATACCTCTGCTAGTTGGAATGCGATTAATTATGTAGGTAGCACTATACACAGCTTCACCCCATAGTTGCTTTTCTAGTCTTGTGTCGGCTAGTAAAGTTCTCGCCTTTTCTACCACAGTTCTGTTCAATCTTTCCGACTTTCCGTTTTGTTGTGGTGTGTAACTTATTGTAAATTCAATTTTAATTCCTTTTTCTTCACAATACTTTTTAAACTCTATGTTATCATATTCTTTCCCATTGTCGCATCTAAATCTAGATATTTTAGTTCCAAATTGGGCTTCTACTAAATTGACATATTTCTTGAAACACTGTAATACTTCCGTTTTGCTTTCTAACAAGTAGACTGTTGTAAAGTGACTGTAATCATCGACAAAACTCAAAATATATTTCTTATTACCATATGTTACAGGATTAATTGGACCGCACAAATCTGAATGAATAACTTCTAAAATTCTCTTACTACTGTTATTATATTCTGTGAATGGCAATCTAGTCTGTCTTCCCTTTAAGCAAGGTTCACATAATACCTCATTCTTTGAACTTTCATATGATATTAATTTTCTAGACTTCAGTTCTTCTAATTTTCCCTTTGAAGCATGCCCAAGTTTGATATGCCAATCATTCTGAGTTTCAGTTATGCTATAAGCTTTCTGTGCACTTATTTCTTCATTCTTCAAAATAAAAGTTAATCTGTACAATTTATTTACCTTAAATCCTTCTATTACTATCTTCTTTTCTTTGTAGATAGTCAATCTACCTTTCTCAAAAGTTATACCAAAACCAGCGTTTTCAATTTTATTTACTGACAGCAGATTACACCTCAGCTCGGGTACAAACAGCACTTCTTTCAAGGTAACCTCATTTGTAATAATTACGCCAGACTCATATGCATATAACACCTCACCATCCTTGGCGATATTAATTTTAATAGGAGTTTCTAACTTCTCAATCCTACTAAAAAATTCTCTTTTGTTTACTAAGTGATCTGTTGCCCCAGAATCAACTATAAACTCAATTTTTCTAGTTCTGTGTGTTAATAATGCTTCTGTTGAGGATGTCACAAAACAAACCTCATCTTCTTTATCCTTATCCAATTGGACAACGTTGGCTGAGCCTTGCGGTTTCTTAAATTTACACTGTGACTTCCGGTGCCCCTTCTTTCCACAATTATAGCAATTAAAAGGAAAGCTACCGCTGCTGTTGCTGCTGCTGCTTCTCGGTGAATTATTAAACTTCTTATAATTCTGCTTCTTTTGATTCAACATGAATACATCACTCTCCTCTTGAGTTTCAAATCCTTTTCTTTTGATTTCTTCGTCCAACAGAC
This sequence comes from Hipparchia sbordonii, assembly GCA_038048805.1. Lineage (NCBI taxonomy): Eukaryota > Metazoa > Arthropoda > Insecta > Lepidoptera > Nymphalidae > Hipparchia > Hipparchia sbordonii. Next base: position 7,641,145 of record CM076113.1, read on the forward strand.
GTTTCTTAATAAATTCTAATGTTATATCTGAACTACTTAATGTTTCTATTGCCGTAACCACATGCTGAAACGATGATGGCATTGCTAGTAACAGGTAACAACAAATTTCGCTCTCACTGGGTTGAGCACCCGATTCTTTTAGTTCTCTGACCAGCTTGTCAAAGCTCATGAAGTAATTCTCAATTCCTTGAATTCCGTCATATTTCTGGGTTAATAGCCGCTTTCTTGTTATTAATTGCGACGCTATTCCCGTTCTTGCGAAGTTTTGTTCAAGTTTCTTTAATAATTCTTTCGAAGTTTTACACTCCTTCACAATTTCTAAGTGTGTATCACTTATACATTGAACTATTATGTCCATGCACTTGGCCTCTTTTGTGGTATCTGGCTTTTCTTCTTGCTCAAACACATATGAGTACAGATTCTGTGCCTGAAGCACTATTTTAATTCTAAACAGCCAATTACTGTAATTTGTGCCGGCAAACGGCGTGACGCCATATTTGTTCTTTTTCTCGTCCTCCATTGTATTGCGCATTTAACTTCTGACAATGAACTTCTTCTAATTCTTTCTTCTTCTTGCGTCTTCTGGGCCCATAACCAAGTTAGGGGGGTAAATGGGGGACGGATTCTTTAAACGGCTTTCTTCTTATAAGATTCTTTATTTCTTATTACACAGTACACACACATTACACCAAGCCGCGCGCCATCACGCCATAGACCAGAGAACAACATTAGTCTACTTGACTATACCCAAGTAGAAACTCTGGGTTGCTAGTAGGTACATACCAATAGGTCGTCAGTCGTCACTTGTCATCACTCATCGGTGTTGAAATAAATAAAAGAAGTCAAACAGGTAAAGTAAATATCTTTATTTAACTCTCAATTATTAATACCTATGAAACTCAACATTGTACACCAAAAAGTAAACGCTATTGTGCTTTTGAAAAAACGATTTTTGTTTAATCTTTGCTCAAGTCATTCGACTTCGTTATCTTATTTGTGTCGATGAGTTAAAAGTTCAACACACTGAGGATTGAGATAGCACTTGGCGGCGTCAGTGACGACGTAGTTCACGTTTTACAATCACTTTGCGTCCCGACGTCGTGTAGGATGGATCAACTTCGTTTCGATGGTCGTGTTGCGGTGGTGACCGGCGCTGGCGGTGGCCTCGGCAAGGAGTACGCGTTGCTGCTCGCATCCAGGGGTGCTAAAGTCGTCGTCAATGATCTTGGAAGCGCCAGAGATGGCGTTGGAAAATCAAACTTTGCAGACACTGTTGTCAAAGAAATCAAGGACAAAGGTCAGCACTTTGAATTGTTAATATTGTATTGTTAATCATTTAAGCTTTACTTTATCACAGTAATAACTCTAGAATTTATTTAGCAGTATTAAGAATATATTTTGATTGAATACCAGTTAAGAAATATTATTTTATTGTTAGTTTGGACATGACCAAGCATTTTTTTAAAGTTATTATTAGATTTATCGAGTTACAACTATTAATATAGAGTTTGTGGTTGTTGATTTAACAGGAGATAGTGGCAGGCATTTGATATAAATAAAAATTTGCTCTTTAACAAGTCAGGTTATAGGAATATAAGGACTATTCATATTCATTCATTAATTGCATTCTAATATGTATTTACAATTATTCTTATAAACTAACTTATAGATCATTATTTTTACATATTAAGCCTGTTGGGGCACAACAATTATTGGGTTAGTAGAGAGACAGGCGCCAAGTTATTCAATAAGAAAGTCATTTATTTTATAGCAGGCTTTATCTATAAGAAAATACTATTTAGGGTCTTAACGTAAAAAGTCTTATTTCAAGCAGCGTATGACATTTAAAGCCTATTTTACAATGGCTGAGTAATGTTTAAGGAATAAATTAGATATTCTCACAGTTATTGTATTGAAAATCGGTCAAAATGTCAAATTTATTCAGTGTTAAAACTTGAGTTGGCGATTATGAAATACATATGCTCTTAATAAAACAAATAGTTTCCTGTTTCTTAGCAGTGGCAGGTTACTTGCAGGATTATTACAACGTAAAGGAAAACACATAAATATATTTCTTTGTATAGGTTTTACCATAACATTGTTTTTACCTGTTTGTAAATTTCATATGAGGATGATTTTAATTCAATAAATCCTCATAGCAAAGTAGAAAAAAGCTGTGTTAAGGTTTTTTTTTTTGAGGCACAGAATCCATAATAGTACAAGACTGTAGTCATGGTTTTAAACTGCTTTCAATTTGCCAGATATGTTTGGTAAATTATAGTCCAATTCTTGAGGAAGGTTATAGGCTATTCAACATCTCGATACAATCTTTAGAACTTGAGCAAGAAGAAAAGAAGCTTAGGGTAAATGAAGAAATAGCACGGGCAGGCAAGGTGGTGTGGTGAGTCGGTAGCTGAGGGTGCTCACGTAACGAAAACCGAACAAGTGCAGTACGGAAGGCTACTTATTTTCGCAGAAATCGAAGAGTGCCCACAGGATTATAAAAAACTAATTTTATGTGGACAAATTCACAGGCATCAGTGAATTATAATATGCATATGCAAAATGTTTAATTAATGTATGTTAAAGCCTCACTAGCCTATCGGTTAAAGGTGCAGACTGAAACCTGAAAGGTCACAGGTTGCACTATTGTCGTACCCACTCCTAGCACAATCATTCCGGTTATTTAGAGGGGAGACCAGAATATTAGTCAACGTCAGCTTGGCTGATACTCTTTTAAAAAAAAAATGTATAATATATGCAAAATGTTTGATTAATGTAGCTTGTGACCCTATGGTATGGTGTATTGCTGTACTGGTTTGCTTTGGCTTAAACTAGGCTATTGTTTTTAGGTGGAGTGGCCGTTGCCGATTACAACTCGGTAGTCGAAGGCGAGAAGCTAATAAAAACTGCACTTGATAATTTTGGCCGTATTGATATCCTTATCAACAATGCTGGTATTCTGCGTGATAAGAGCTTCCAAAAAATGTCCGAACAGGTAAATAGAATACGACAAGTGTATAAAATCCTTACTGATATTACAAATGCCAAAGTGTGTTTGTTTGTCGATGTCGTTCAATTACGCCGCAACTGAGCAAGGGATCGACGTGAATTTTTGCATGGGTACAGTTTAGGATTGGAGAGTGACATAGGCTTTCTTTCATCCCAGAAACATCTGTTTTCCCTGTTTGTTGGGTTCCTGCACGATTTTTAAAATCCTAACTTCACACAGACAAAAGTCACAGGCAAATCTAGTAAGTTATTAGTAAAATCTTCATTACTATATCTATAATCGAATCTATAATCCTTACTTATAAATGCGAAAGAGTGCTTGTTTGTCCTTCAATCACGCCGCAGCAAAACAATGGATCGACGTGATTTTTTACATGGGTAGAGTTGAAAACCGGGAGAGTGACTTATGCTACTTTTTATCTCGGAAAATCAAAGAATTCCCGCAGGATTTTTAAAAACTAAATCCACGCGAGTCAGCTGTGGGCATCAGCTAGTTATCTGATAAAATTCAAATTCAGTCTTATTTACTTGGCAAACGGTTGAAATTGGTTTAATGAAAATACAACACATAGAACATTCCGGCGAGCCTGGCGACCTTTCAACTTATCGCCGCTATGCCAAAGTTAATATAGATCAGTTTGAGTTTCCATGAAAGAAGTCTCACAAAATAGCACAAACACCCAAAGACATTAATTTGTGTATACATACACATATTTTGCACAACACTAAAGTTTACCATACAATATCAACATACTTTAAATAAACATGTTATATTTTAATGTACAAAAGTAACTGACTCCTTATCTGTAATGTTGCACTAATTTCTTGGAACCCAAATCGAGGGCTCGATAGTTGCAATTCATATTTTGTAATGATGCATAAATTATATAAAAAGGCTTGTCCTGACTGACTGACTGACTGACTGACTGATGATCAACGCACAGCCTAAACCACTGAAGTTAGAAACTTGAAATTTTGACAGTAGGTTCCTTTTATGACGTAGGCGAGCACTAAGAAAGGATTTTTCGAAATTCGCCCCCCAAGGGGGTAAAAAGGGGGGTTAAAGTTTGTATGAAACTCCGTCATTTTTCGAGTTATACTCATGAAATTCGGTATTTAGGCTTTAAATTGAAAACAAAAAAGTACGTGTTTCACAGTTTTTAAAAATTCTACCCCCTAAGGGGTTAAATAGGGGTTGAATGTTTGTATAATAGTCCTTCGTTCTTCAAGTTATTTTTCAAGTTACGTTTATGAAACTTGATATTTTGGCTCTTGATTAAAAATAAAGAATTACGTATTTTACATTTTTTTTAAATTCTCCCCCCAAGGGGGTAAAAAGGGGGGTTAAAGTTTGTATGAAACTCCGTCATTTTTCAAGCTATACCCATAAAATTCGGTATTTAGGCTTTAAATTGAAAACAAAAAAGTAAGTGTTTCACACTTTTAAAAAATTCTACCCCCTAAGGGGTTAAATAGGGGTTGAATGTTTGTATGATAGTCCTTCGTTCTTCAAGTTATTTTTCAAGTTATGTTTATGAAACTTGATATTTTGGCTCTTGATCAAAAATAAAGAATTACGTATTTTACATATTTCGAAAATTCTCCCCCCAAGGGGGTAAAAAGGGGGGTTAAAGTTTGTATGAAACTCCGTTATTTTTCAAGCTATACCCATAAAATTCGGTACTTAGGCTTTAAATTGAAAACAAAAAAGTAGGTGTTTCACAGTTTTTAAAAATTCTACCCCCTAAGGGATTATATAGGGGTTGAATGTTTGTATGATAGTCCTTCGTTCTTCAAGTTATTTTTCAAGTTATGTTTATGAAACTTGATATTTTGGCTCTTGATCAAAAATAAAGAATTACGTATTTTACATTTTTTGAAAATTCTCTCCCCAAGGGGGTAAAAAGGGGAGTTTCCATATTCATAGTTAAGACAGGACAACGTCTGTCGGGTCCGCTAGTGATGCATAAATTTGTTAGTGTACTTACTAAATAATTGTACCGTATTTGATTCTGAACTTTCCTAGTGGTTCATAGAGGTTAAATACGTTCAACATGCCCCCAAAGCATTAGGTTATATTACCTAATTTAATGGTTAAAACAAATTCAAACATGAAGTTGTAGGCGACAACTAGTACTAGTCCATAAATTAGCATAGATTACAAACACAATAGACTACAATATTTTAATTTAAAGTATGTATTAATGGATGTATGCAAGCGCGCTCGCATGATGCGTAACTTTTTTCTCACCGATTCATATACATTTTTTGCTGCAACACTACTTTATCTCGGAAATCTCGATTTTATTTAAAAAAATAATCTAAAGATTCCTTTTTTTTTTTCAATGACAAGATAGTCCTTGACTGCGATCTCGCCTGATTGCAAGCGACGATGCAGTCTAAGATGGTAGCGGACTAACTTGGAAGGGGTATGGCAGTGCACATTTGACCCATACGTCTACTCGGTTTCTACACGCCATCGTGCCGGAACGCTAAATCGCTTGGCGGCGCGTCTTTGACGGTAGAGTGGTAACAAGCCACGGCCAAAGCCTTTACGACGCGAACACATTAACGCAAACAAGATGCGTTTGAGTCGTGAACGGGTGTCACCAACAGGAATGGGTCTGCTTTCTCTTCCCATCTTGACATGTGTTGGATTAGGTATATGTATTGCATTTTTGAAGCTTCACCGTGGAAGCACTGTATCTATACATAGCTTAGTTTGGTTACTTATTGTAAAATTATTTTATTTTTTGAAAAGAGCAACTGCTGAGTTTCTTGCCGGTTCTTCTCAGAAGAATCTGCATTCCGAACCGGTGGTAGATTTATGACGTGTCATAAGAGCTACAAGTTAGCCTACATGAAATAAATAAATTTTGAATTTGAATTTGAAAACTTATGTTTTGATGTAGGACTGGGACCTCATCCATGCGGTCCATTTGAAGGGCGCGTTCAAGACTACCCAAGCGGCGTGGGAGACGTTCAAGAAGCAGAAGTACGGCCGCATCATCATGACCTCGAGCAACGCGGGGCTCATGGGAAACTTCGGTCAGGCGAACTACAGGTATTTTTTTTTAAATTTTTTTATATGAATAGCGGGCAAACGAGCTGGCGGGTCACCTGATGTGACGTGATTACCGCCGCCCATGAACACTTGTAGTACCAGAGGCACCACCGATGCGTTGCCGGCATTTCAGGAACTTATTGGTGCGCCCCTTGAATAACCCCATATTGAAATTAAGCGGGAACACTGTCGAAGGGAGAAGATTCCACAATTTGGTGGTATGTGGAAAAAAAGATCTGGAGAAACGGATGGTCGAAGTGCTCTAGGCACCCAGGTTGTGAGGGTGAAATTGCGTATTACTATTACTTGCGTATTTACTCTTTAGCTGTCAATTCTAATGTCGAGATCTATAGAATGTGCTCTGACTTAGCTCAGACTCAAGAGTCACAACGAGACACAAATATGCTCCGACATAAATGTCTCCTATTATCTCTCTTGAGTCTAAGCAGAGTGAGAATACAGTCTATAAACTTCAGCCTAAGACCAGAGTTATTGAGCTTTGCGTTCCACGGGCAGAAACTGACCAATAAAGTGGTTGTTTCGACGTATTATTCTTGAGGCTGTTAGCACATTCCTGTTGCGACGAAAGGGCTTTAAACTCCTTAAAACTTTTGAGGGTAGCAAAAGAAATTCAGACTAGCCGTGAATTAATCACGGCTTTCGAAACGTGAAATGAATCTACCAACGGCATTCCGAACCAGCGGTAGATTCATTTGACGATTCAAAATTACCTATTTTGTAAAAGTTTATTTAAATAAAAAAAATATTCTATTCTATTCTGATTTTTTTAGCTTCAGTTGAGCGGCTTTTTATTTATTTATTTATTATTAGGACAACCAACAAAATTACATGTAAACTAGACTTATAACATAAATAAGAGTAAGGTAGTGAGAAACAAGTAATTTCACTTATAGGTAGCCACATCATGCAATATAAATAAGTCGTACTTAACATGTTACAAAGTATATACAGCAAAATTGTTACCTAAACTAAACTAGACAAAATTTAAAATCAATAAGCTTATAATCTTAACTAGCTTTAACCCGCGGCTTCGCTCACATTAGGTTCGATTTTTTAACCCCCTATTTAACCCTCTTGGGGTTGAAATTTTCCAAAATCCTTTCTTAGCGGATGTCTACGTCCTAACAGCTACCTGTATACCAAATTTCAGCTCGATCGGTCCAGTGGATAGAGCTGTGCGTTGATAGATCAGTCAGTCAGTCACCTTTGCCTTTTATATATTTAGATAAGCTTATAAGCTTAGGTGAGAAAAAGTAACAAACACACAGACAGAGTTACATTCGCATTTATAATGTTAGTTTGCATAGTTTGGATTCCACTGTTGCAGTTTGTACTAGTTTCCTTGTTTGTTTCTAGTGCCGCAAAAATGGGTCTGGTCGGCTTAGCGAGCACCCTGGCCATCGAAGGTGCCAAGTACGACATCAAAGTGAACACCATCGTACCCACGGCCGCGTCCCGCCTCACAGAGGACATCCTGCCTCCGGACATGTTCCAAGCGATGAAACCCGACCTTATCGCTCCGGTTGTTGTAAGTACAATCTACAACGTGTATTGAAACTCCGAAATAATACTGAAGGAGGTGAATGTGCTCATGAAACTGAACAACTTTCCCCAAGGAACATAGGAAATGTGAAAAAAATGTGGACCTCCCATACAAAATTGGCGATCAGCTGATTGATTTACTATGGGAGGTAAAATTTTTTTTTTTTTCATATTTCACACACGTTTTATACTTCTGTTTTCTTCAGAATCAGAAAAATCTTTATTGGCAGCTATAAATACACAAAAGTACAAAATAAATCATTTAAAAAATAGCTATTAGGTATTAGATATCGTTCATTTGTACAGCAGTGCAACACTAGCAAAACTAGTCACTCTTGTGTTCGGGCTCCTAACCCCACAGACTTAAAAATGGCGATGCCACCAAGTTTCGCATCTGTGGGTGCCAGATGACCTAACACTGATTTTCAGTGACCGCTTTTAAATGCGAACGTCAGTGGTCTTTATAATAATGATTTTCTGCCAAAAGCATAATATTATTACACTATTGGCAGAAAACGACAATTTATTTTCTTCTTCTTTTTAAACCAATTCAAGCCTCAATAGCCCAACGGTTAAAGGTGCGGACTAAAAACTGAAAGGTCGCAGATTCGAGCCCCACTCCTTGCACTATTGTTGTACCCAGTCCTAGAGCAAGCTTTCTGCTTATTTGGGAGGGATAGGAGGATATTAGTCAACTTCAGTTTGGCTAATGTTCTTTATTTTTTTTTTAAAAATTACGTCCACTGCTGAAAAAAGGTCCTTAGCATGGGCTTCAGCAGGTTTCGGTCTTGCGCCCCTTGTATCCAGTGACTCCCTGCGATTCATCTGATGTCGTCTCTGACTTTTGATCTCTGAACTGAAACTTTCACTTCCCGGTTTCTTATTGCCCAAATTGTCACATTTACATATACTTCTTGTCAAAAAAAAACATTTCTGTAGTAAAAGGTATTACCAAGTGTTTCGATTTTTTTCATGGGAAGGATATTTTTAGATTGTTTTTCAATAGTAGTATTGGTATAGTATGTTATAGTAATAAGTACCTACTCATTACAAAAAGATTGATACAGATAAGTTTGACAAATTCCAAGCTAATCTTTCATCTATCGCACCATATCTTGCATATCATGTGAGCATTGATATTATAGCAATTAATTATAAAATAAATTTAATCCCTACTTATTTTATAAACGCGGAAGTGTGTTTGTTTCTTGATTTGTCATTGCCCATGGTTTTTGCACGGGTATAGTTAGGATCTGGAGGATGACATCACTACTTCGGGATTTATGTAAAACCAACAAAATCATAGGCTAAAGCTAATAGTAGTTTAATAAAAATATATTAAATGTTAAGTATTTATATTTTAATAGAGTTTTCTAGAAACAAATATACGGAAAATACAATTTTGTTTACTTACACGTTTTTTTTAGATAAAAAGCGTTGCTAAGTTGCAATAACAAATATCACGAAATGTTATCGGAATATTATCATAATTTAACGTAATCATGATAACGTCTTTATCCTTCGCTAAAAGATTTTTTTAAAGTACCTATACACCAACCGCGTTTCGAGCATATAGAAACTATTCAATAAAATTTATCAGCTGTCGTATTGTCTAAATTATATGATTGATCCAATATAACATCGATGTATATGGATAGGCCTCTAGAGGGAAAAAAATGCGCTAAAAAAGACAATAGAATCTCTTGTCTTAAAAGAATTTAAAAGAAGTCTAATAAAAGTACTAATGTTGTAAGTAGGCAACTCCAGGCAAATTGCAAAGCTTGACTACTCTTCTTTGCCCTCCGTAATCTTTGATGGTACTGCGCTACCGTACAGTCATACTGTAAAAAATCTTGGGGTTATTATGGACTGCAATCTATCTTGGAAACCGCAGGTAGCAGCAGTAAGCAAGAAAGTCTTTGGTGCTTATGGATCACTAAAGAGGTGGAAAAATCTGTTGCCGATTAAAACTAAAATCATCCTAGCCAACTCCCTTCTTCTTCCCATTCTAGATTACGCCGATGCTTGTTATTTAGACTTGACCGAAGAATTGCTTAATAAATTGGAGCGATTGCAGAACTTGTGCATCCGTTTCATTTATGGCCTCAGGAAGTATGATCATATCTCCGAGTATCGTAAAAAACTGAATTGGCTCCCTATAAGGTACCGGCGAAATCTTCACGTTCTTTCTCTTCTCTATGCTGTCCTATATCATCCTTGGTCACCACCCTACCTCAAAGAACGTTTTAAATTCCTTAACTCCTTTCGTTATGACTTCACCCTGCGCTCCTCTTTCGATAACCGACTGAAAATGTTCAGACATAACACGCATTGTTTCTCAGAGTCGTTCACAATAAAAGCAGCTGTGCTGTGGAATGAACTCCCGGCTGCAATAAGGCATGCCAAATCCATAGCAGCTTTTAAAAGCCGTCTTAAGAAACACTATCTTTCACTCTAAACATTCACTTGCTACTGTAATCTATCTATATTATGCTTATGTATCATACTTATTTACATTATATATTTATTATATTATATATGTATATATGTGTATATATATATATGTGTATATTATGTTTTTAGTTTATTTTGTATTTATTATAGTATATTTATAATTATGTAATAATACAATATTATTATCCTACGTATTTATTGCGATCCCCGTCTCTCATTTACATTAAGTTCTCTCGTACAGGTTGCCTGGAAGAGATCACTATTAGTGATAAGGTCACCTTTTGTGTTACACTGTTTATTTACTTATGTATTTTGTTCTTTTTTTTTTCATGCAATAAAGCTGTATAAATAAATAAATAAATAAATAATGTTCTTCGTTCCATTTTTTGTTCTCGTTAATAGGGAGAGACTTCTCCTCGAACGTGATTGGTTGATACTCGCGTCAAAGCAAACCGCAGGGAACGCGCGGTGTTCATTGAAAAGTAATATTTAAGCACATTTTCGTAGACGCAATTATATAGGACAGGCATATCCATATACATCGATGCAATATAATGATCGCAATCACTTCTGACTGACTGAATTTGGGCATTTTTAGACAATCCCAAAGCAGAACTTTAATTATCATTAGCTTAAAAATAATTATAGGTATAATTAGGATATTATAATATCAGATTTACAATGGTCACTATGACTGGCATAAATACCTCTAGTAGAGTATTTTATCAATATTCAGTGATAATAGCGATTAATGTAATACGTAACCATATGAATTCTGAAATTTATTTTAAGTACAAGCGTATGTATAGCGAAACTTTGGTTGGAAACCGTATCTCTGTACGTTTATCGATACTCGATACCTACTCACCATGGGACAAATGTATCGATAATTGTAGTTAATTTTTTCTAAGGATTCCAGATTTCAGTAAAGTTTCATTTAAGTGAGGAGCTCACAATTGCTTGTTTATAAAAACCAATATTTTTTTGATGGCGTAGTGGTGAGCGCTGTGGTCTTCAAATTGGGAGGTCTCGGGTTCGATTCCCGGCGGATGCAATTTAGTAATTTATAATTTCTGAATTGACTCTGGTCTGGTCTGGTGGGAGGCTTTGGCCGTTGCTAGTTACACCCTACCGTCAAAGACGTGCCTGTATTCCTAACTGGTGGTAAAGTCATGACGTGTCATAAGAGCTACAAGTTGGCCTACATGAAATAAATAAATTTGAATTTGAATTTTATCTGGTACTAGCTCTTGCGCGCGACTTCGTCCGCGTCAATTTCTGTTATTATGATCGCGATTAAGAAGTTTTTAAAAGAATATATTTTAAAAATGGATAATTTTCCCCGTTTTTGCAACATTTTTCACTGATGCTTTGCTCCTATTGGTCGCAGCGTGATTTTATATAGCCTAAAGCCTTCCTCGATAAATGGACTATCCAACACAAAAATAAAATTTTTCAATTCGAACCAGTAGTTCCTGAGATTAGCGCGTTCAAACAAACAAACTCTTTATATATTAGTATAGATTTTTGTTATCTCCAGGCCTACATGGTGCATGAATCGTTCCCCGACAGCGGAGTGATCATCGATTCCACTCTAGGCTTCGCCACCAAGGCTCATCTCGTCAGGTCCTCCGGAGCGCCTTTGAGGTAATTAATTTTTATTTTCTTTTTTTTTCTTTTAGCAACATCACTGAGTAACAGGAAAGTTCAAACCAAGGGCTAACTGGTCTTCAAAAATAAAAAAACAAGCGTGTTCTTGATAACTGTGCAAGCTTTCAAAACTAAAGTTTATTATTGTGTCTTTTGACAAGTAGCGTGATAGTTTTACTTCTTTGTCTTCAAAGAAAAAAAAAAGGAAAAGAAGTGTAATCTGGATAAAAAGCGTTGCATATTTTCGTGAATAAGAATTTTTGCAGGAAGGTATGTTTGCATGTTTTCTGGAATACTGTTGTGTGCAGGTTTCCAAAACTAACACTTATTGCGTCTGTCTTTTAACAAGTAGTCTGGTAGTTTAAAAACTCTATTTGGAAGACTTAATAATTTAAAAGACTATTTAAGCTATTGAGTAAATTAACCTTACTTATTGTAGGGGTACTATAAATGAATCCAATTATATACCCTAACTAGCTTTTGCCCCCGCGACTTCGTCCGCGTGGAATTAGATTTTATAATAATAATAATATTTTTTAGATTTTATAGATTTTGGTTTGGAATTTTCAAAAACTGTGACACACGTACTTCTTTATTTTTAACTGAAAGCTCAAATACCAACTTTGGTGGAAACAGTTTGAAAAATGACGGAGTTTCATATAAACTTCCATCCCCTATTTAAACCCCTTAGGGGTGGAATTTCCAATAATCCTTTCTTAGTGTGCGCCTACGTCATAAGAGGAACCAACTGTAAAAATTTCAAGTTTCTAACTTCAGTAGCGTGCGTTGATATCTCAGTCAGTCAGTCAGTCAGGACTATGAATTTTATATATTTAGATTAATTTTCGTATTGTTTACAGAAAGAAGCCCTCAGACCCAGTAACGATAGAGTCTGTGAAGGAGAAATGGTCCGAAGTCGTGAACATGAACAAAGCCAAGCACTTGGACAAGATCGCCGAAGTTACACTCGATCTTGTCGAGAAATTACAGGTACTTATTATTCAATATATCGATCTGAATGTCATTAAAATTAAGCTTTGTGTTTCAAATAATTTCATACTTATTTTTGGTTATGTACTACTATAGTTCTTGCAACGAGGGCGCGTGAGCTTTACTTGTGCTTACGTCGTGTACATGTACATTGTGTAAGTGTGCGTGCCTGTCCGAAGCCTAGGTGGGAGCGGTCAGGCGCGAGCAAGCTCTCGCTCACACATATACAGATACGACACACACAACCATGAGCCACGCGCCCTCGTGAATTGCAATAACTATACCTATGTATGTATCTACTTTGCTACACTACTAAAAAGTAGTGTAGCAAATTTTAAGTCTTATTTATCCCCTGGCCGATTCCCGCGACTTTTGCCGCATGAATACTAGTTTAAAAAAAAAATCGAGAGAATACTTAGATTTTTCGAAATAAAAAGCAGCTTATAAAAAAGTATAGTTAAAAATTAAAGAGGCTCTTCATATAATAAACTTATGCAAGATCTTAGTACATATAAGCACCCTTCGTGTGCGGGCCGGACTCGCACTTGGCCGATTTTTTTTAACATTATAGGCACACACTTGACCACTATCACACCTGATGGAAAGTCATGAAGTGGTCTAAGGTGTAATACGTTTGCCTAGAAGATGCCTATTCACTCTTGTTTTAAAGATACCCAAATTGTACGTGTTAGGTTAGGTTAGGTTTTTAATAAAGTTAAATTAACAATTAAGTTAAGTTTAAATAAAGTTAAATAAATGAAAATGTGTCAGGAATTCGAAGAGCGCAGCAAGATGGACAGCACGAGGGAGTCATACTGGACCACGTACAACTACAACTCCAAGGATCTAGTCTGTTATGCTCTTGGCGGTGAGACACACTTTGCAATCATATTTTTTTTAAATATATTTTTAACGAGCAGGCGGGTCCACCTGATGCTAAGTAATTACCGCAGCCCATGAACATTTGTAGCACCGGAGACACCACAAATGCGTTGCCGACTTTTCAGGAATTTGGTCCGCCCCTTGAATAACCCCATGTTGTAATTTAGTGGGATTTATTGTAGCAATTTAAAAGGAAGGCCGAAAGAAAAAGCCTTTATTTGAGCTCTATAAGACTACATATACAACTTGTAACAAAATTGTGAAATAACCCTAAAGGAGGTGAAAGTGCTCATGAAACTGAACAACTTTCCCCAAGGAACATAGGTCGACATATGAAAAAAAAAATTTACCTTCCATAGTAAATCAATCAGCTGACCGTCAATTTTGTATGTCCACACATATGATCCACATTTTTTTTTCACATTTCGACCTATGTTCCTTGGGGAAAGTTGTTCAGTTTCATGAGCACATTCACCTCCTTTAGGGTTATTTCACACTTTTGTTACACGTTGTATATTGAGGGTATACTTGTAGCATTTCAATGAACTGTGTGGTACCAAAATGGACAGCACTCAGAATATATCTTGTGGTGGGAGGCAACCAAGCCTAGCGCTGGAGCATTTCACCAGTAACACCACAAATACGTAATCCAGTCACCATGTGGTAACGACGCGATTAGATATTTATATTGTTTTGTGTTGCCATATTTATAAATATAATAAACAAGGCATAAACGGAACGTAGTTCGTACGGAGGCAGGGGTGCGGGGGGCAACTGTCAGTTGGTGACACACTAACGTTTGAAAAAGGTCCGTTTTGAATTCGCCGCCCGTCGCCAACCGCCCAAATCACAAGCTCCTACGAACTACGATTCCGCCAAGCCCTTTTGCTCAAAACCAGTGTTTTACTGTTTCCATCCGCTACACCATGTATTAAGATTGTCATTACTACAACATTGCGCGTTTATTCCCAGTGGGCTCGTCCGTGGTGAACCCCACGGACCTGAAGTTCCTCTACGAGAGCCACGAGGAGTTCACGGCGCTGCCGACGTTCTTCATCCTACCCGGCATGGTGATGGAGTCGCCCGTCATCGGCCAGGCCATGCCGCCCGGCAAGTTCGCAGACTTCACCAACGTAAGTTCAATATACCCTCAATTCAATACGCCGACTTCACCAACGTAAGTTCAGTATACCTTCAATTACAAAAAAAATTCAATACGCCGACTTCACCAACATAAGTTCAATATACCCTCAATTCAATACGCCGACTTCACCAACGTAAGTTCAATATACTCTCAATTCAATACGCCGACTTCACCAACGTAAGTTCAATATACCCTCAATTAAAAAAAAATTCAATACGCCGACTTCACCAACGTAAGTTCAATATACCCTCAATTCAATACGCCGACTTCACCAACGTAAGTTCAATATACCCTCAATTCAATACACCGACTTCACCAACGTAAGTTCAATATACCCTCAATTCAATACGCCGACTTCACCAACGTAAGTTCAATATACCCTCAATTCAATACGCCGACTTCACCAACGTAAGTTCAATATACCTTCAATTCAATACGCCGACTTCACTAACGTGAGTTCAATATACCCTCAACTCAATACGCCGACTTCACCAACGTAAGTTCCATATACCCTCAATTCAATACGCCGACTTCACCAACGTAAGTTTAATATACCCTCAATTCAATACGCCGACTTCACCAACGTAAGTTCAATATACCCTCAATTTAGTATAATCGATTCTCAAAATGGCGATTGCACTTATCATTAAAAGGGGTCAAAATCTGTTCAAAATCTACGGGAGCCCCGAAATGTATAAATAAATTATTTATTTATTTAAACAGCTTTATTACGTAAATAAATACAGAGCTATTAATTTTGTACACGAAATGTGACCTTATTATAAAATTATTTAATAAGTAATTAAAATATTCAAAATCCTTACAAATGTAATATTGTAAATGCGAAAGTGTGTTTGTTTGGATTTTCTTTCAATTACGCCGCAGTAGAGCCACTTATAGACGTGATTTTTTGTATGTGTATAGTTTTGCATGGATATAATAAAGTTGAGGACTGACTTAGGCTACTTTTATCCCGCAAATCAGCAGCGCTATTCAGTAATTCAGTAAAATACAAACTCACTTCGAAAACAAACTCACTTCGAAAACAAACTCACTTCACCAATCACGGAATAGTAAATAAAGACTATAGAACGGTTATGACACTCATCCTAATACAAAATAGGAGCAAATGCCTTTCCATTCTCAATCATCTTATTCTGTGTTATCAAATACGTCAATTTGACATAATTGACGAGTGAATTCGCTTTCGAAGTGAGTTTTATTTTAGTGAATAGCCCTACAGTACGGATGGTGAGTCTAATACCGTCTACATCTCGTTTTCGGATAGATCTTGCACGGCGAGCAATACCTCGAGTTCATCGGGGACTTCCCCGGCAGCGAGGGGCAGTTCACGGTCCGCAACTACGTGGTAGACGTGCTCGACAAGGGCTCCAGTGCCGTCGCCATCGTTAACAGTAAGTAATCTCTTTGCTTTGTATTCCTCACTGATTCAAAACTTCAATAGCCCAATGGTTAAAAGTGGCTAAAAGGTCAGTGGTTCGATAACCACCCGTTGCAGATTTTGTTTTGATGTGAAAACATCTAGTTTTGATTTTTGCATAGCCTTTGTTTTTGGCATAGGGTCTCCGGTCTTGAGTGTATGTGTGAATGAGTACGAAACACCGGCGCTCTCAGCAGCTGTTGCTCTTTTCAAAACAAAAAATCTAAATATATAAAAGGCAAAAGTGACTGACTGACTGACTGATCTATCAACGCACAGCTCTAACCACTGCACCGATCGAGCTGAAATTTGGCATACAGGTAGCTGTTAGGACGTAGACATCCGCTAAGAAAGGATTTTGGAAAATTTCAACCCCAAGAGGGTTAAATAGGGGGTTAAAAAATCGAATCTAACGTGAGCGAAGCCACGGGTTAAAGCTAGTGTTACAATATGTAGCTCATCTATCTTGCAACTGCTGAGTTTCTTGCCAGCTCTTCTCAGCAGAATCAGCATTCCTAACCGGTGGTAGATTCTCGACTACAAGTTGGCCTACATGAATGAAATAAATTTGAATTTGAACCGGATTCGAACGTGCATTCACTACAATTCAATAACTTGTGTTGTTTAGGTGAAATCTTCCAGAACAGAGAGTTGGTACTGCGCACGCAGCAGCACATCTTCGTGCTGGGCCAGGGCGGCTTCGGCGGGCCCAGGAACAGCGACAAGGCCGTCAGCGTGCAGAACGCGCCCAAGCGCGCGCCCGACGCCTCCGTCGAACAGAGGACTGCGGAAGATCAGGCTGCTTTGTACAGGTAAATACATGACCAAGTTGTACAGAAAATATAATAAAAAAAATTTTGATTGAAAATTGACATCATAATATAAAAATTTTACATTTAACATTTTAAATTAATAAAATAATTAATATAGTACACTATATTAATTATTTTATTAATTAGCGTTTCAAATTTTAATTATATGATGTATTATTTGATGATTTTTTATAAATTATGGTTTTCGGAAGCTGTATAAGATTTGTGCCAATAAACTTAATAAGAATTATTACAATATTATTTTTGCATGCCAATACCCCGCATATTGTATTGTATAGTACCATTTAATTATGTAACAATCTATGCAAATAAAGAATTGGGATTTGATTTGAAAAATGAAGAAAAAAAATCGATTTACTTCATATGACAGGAGGTACAACTTATGAAAAGGAAGAAAACACAAAATGAACAATTTTAAAATTGGTTTCTGCACTCATATTGCCCGCCAAATTGTATGCTATTTATTAAGCTCTTTGTGTCTGTTCTTTTGTTATAATATGTGTGGTGTACAATAAGTATATTCATTCATTCATTCATTCTTGCATGGGTAACTGGATTTTTAGAGAATTGTGTGTGTTTGCAGATTGTCTGGAGACTTAAACCCACTTCACATCGACCCGAATGTCGCCAACGCGGGAGGACATCAGAAGCCTATCCTCCACGGATTGGCGTCTCTTGGATTCTCTGCCAGACATGTACTCGCTAAGTGAGTATCGGTGTCATCACCATCAGCCATAATGCATGCATTATTGGACATACTTGGACGCCTTATAGATGAAAAGGGTTTAGGCCACTATGCTCGCTTGACAGACTTCAAACACCTTTGAGAATATTCTCCATGAGAACTAAACTAAGCTTCATTGTGGAAGCACTGTATAGTTTTGTTACCTATTGTAAATTTTTTTTTTTTTAAATAGCAACTGCTGACTTTCTTGCCGGCTCTTCTCAGCAGAATCTGCATTCCGAACCGGTGGTAGATTTATGACGTTTCATAAGAGCTACAAGTTGGCCTACATGAAATAAATAAATTTTGAATTTGAAATAACTGTTATTCAGGTACGCGGGCAATAACCCTGCAAACTTCAAAGCGTTAAAGGCGCGCTTCGTAAAACCTGTGCTGCCGGGACAGACCCTGGTCACGGAGATGTGGCTGGAGGGCAAGCGCGTCCACTTCCAGACCAAGATCAAGGAGACTGGCAACGTGGTTATCGCAGGTAAACGAGATTAACCATCGGCGGAGATATTATTGTGCACAAGTGTGTGCGCAAACACAGGTGCACTCTCTATTCCCTCACTCTCATAGCCCGATGGGACGGAATCCTACACGACTGCACAGAGATGAGGCGCATGAAAAATGCCAATCAAAGGTGATTGAGATTGTCACACCGTTGCCGATCGAACTGGTGGTAGAGTTTTGACTTGTCGTAAGAGCCACAGGTTGGCTTCTTTATCAACCGATAGATGTCCACTGCTGGACAAAGGTCTCTTGCATGGACTTCCACCGGCTTCTGTCTTGCGCCCCCTGAATCCAGCGGCTCCCTGCGACTCGTGTGATGTCGTCGGTCCACCTAGTGGGGGGTCTGCCAACACTGCGCTTCCCGGTGCGAGGTCGCCACTCCAGCTCCCTGGAACCCCATCGACCATCAGCTCTTTGAAGTGCCCCACCCATTTCCACTTCAGTTTCGCGACTCGCTGAGCTATATGGTGGCTTTAAGTTCGCTTATGAAATAAATAAGTTTTGATTTAAGACAATCTCACAGGTTATATTTTTTGGTTTAATCCCTACGCATTGCACTATTGTCACACCCATACCTAACACGGTCTTTCCCCTTATTTGGAAGAGAGAGGAGTTTACTAGTCAGTCTTCAGTAATTTTCAAAAAAAAAAAAAACATTAAAAAAACCCCCTTTTACAGGCGCCTATGTGGACTTGAAGAATGTCGTCAAAGACGGCGGTGCTCCGGCCCCGACTTCCCAATCCGCACCGAGCTCCGGAGCGTTAAAGAGCGACTCGCTCTTCATGAAGATCGAGGAAGGTGTCAAGGCCAACCAAGACAAAGCTAAGAGTATTGGTGCCGTCTTTTTGTACAACATCACTGAAAATGGGAAGACTATCAAGCAGTGGAGTAAGTACATTTGACTAGCTTTTTTTGTCCCCGTCGAGTTGAGCTTTTAAAACTTCCGCGGGAACCCCTTTGTTTTTCCCGGCCTATGTCATTCAATCCTGCCGTGAATGTCGAAAAATGATAGCATCATTGCGGCGATTGCTATCAAAATATATCAATCGATGCATCAATATAAATTCAGCCAATTTCCAAGCCAAGCCAAGGTTGTTTATCTATATCTTAAGATTAATGAGGACAAAAAGAAAATAGAGTTTTCCAAAGGAGGTTCTCAGTTCGTCAGAATCTTTTTTTTTAAATTTTTTTTTTTATGTATATTTTTTTATGATTACTCAAAGACACCTGGACTGATTTGAAAATTCTTTTTTTGTTTGAAAGGGTATACTTCTCCAGGGTCCCATCGTCAGATCCTGACCTGATGACAATGGGACCCTGGAGAAATCGAGGGAACTCTTCAAGTTTTATAGGAACGATTGATATAATTTATAGTAGTGTTTGAAGTCAGTTTTGTAAAAATAATTATTACCTTTATCTATCTCTATATATATGCTTTATCTCTATTTATGCTTTATTTACATAAATATTAAAAAATTAAAAACTTTCTTTACAGCTCTAGACTTGAAGAAAGACTTGAAAGTGTACCAAGGAGAACCAAAGAACGGCAAAGCAGACACAACCATGACAGTGTCAGATGAAGATCTGATGGAGATTGCTTCAGGCACCCTCAGTCCCCAGGTCGCCTACTTGAAGGGAAAACTTAAACTCGCCGGGAACATAATGTTGGCACAGAAACTGGGACCTCTACTAAAGAGCGATGCTAAATTATAAAGCAAAATGTGTTTTTAAGCTATTGCATAGCTTCTATCGCGGGCCAGCGTGGAGACCGAATCCAGAAATTCCGTAACAAAAATGACCTGACACGGGACTCCTCTACGGTGAGCCGCTAGATGGCGTTGATAAAAAATGCTATGCAATAGCTTTACCGCGGCAGTCCCCGAGTGCCACACGTCTTTTTTTTATAAACTTAGTCTACTTTTTTGACAAGTTTTCATGGTTACACAATTCATTAGCATTAAATTTGTAACCATGAAATCATTGTTGCAATTTTATTATTGGTCAATAGCCAATGAGGTACATATATCGTATTTTTATATACAGACAGACAAACGTACAGACAGTGGAGGCTTAGTAATAGGGTCCCGTTGGCACCGTTTGGGTACGGAACCCTTAAAAACTTTTGTATTCTTGCCTGTATATTTTCATCCCTGTAGAAACTTTTTAGAGATCTATCTCTACAAATTAAATACATCGACCTCTATGTTGGCTTCTCTATGGTTACGAGGAGGCTAACAGCATACAGATAACTAGAATTTGATGCAACATGTGTCATGTCTTGATGCATTGTCTAATAGCAGATGTCTGCCATTATTTTCATATAAATTGTAATACTTAGAACAGGTATTTATTTTTTCCATGTCTTCTACTTTAATTTAGTAATGATCACAAAGATTTTATGAACTTGGTTAAGTTAAGGGTAAATGTTATAAATAATTGTCGCAAATTATTGAAATGAAAATTTATATTTTAAGTTATTATTATAATATTATTGTTGTTCATTCCAATGGTTTATGTATAGGTGATGGAAAAATAAATCACATTTTATAAAGTTTGTCTTTCTTTATATTATTTTGGTTACATAAAATAATTTTGTAGAACCTCAGTTGACTGCTAACTTTAGATTTGACTTTTATTGAAAGTTCCATTGAAATCTGTGCAACCATTAATAAGTTTTAGAGATTTGTCCAAGCCTGTCTTTGTAATACCACAGACAGAAATTTAAAAATGTGCTTGTTACACAATGAATGAAGTTGCATCAATACATCAGGATTAATCGGCTTTTCATCCAGCTGCTCACAAGATAGTCTACCAGAGAACTTGTATAAATAAGAGCAACTGCTGAGTTTCTTGCTGACTCTTCTCTGCAGAAGCAGCTTGACTGCCAAAGTTTTGCCAATTCATTAATATTACAGTAACATAATAATAATTTGAGTTTTGTATTTTTTCTTGTGTTTGAGTAATCATTCAAATGAAATTAAACAAATTTTATAGGAGATTTAAAAGCATACTTTATTTACAGATTATTTATGTATATTACTCTATAGATCTATCAATGCCAAAATCAATGAGTAGTGCCATCAAATAGAAAAGCCATGCTGACATGTCAATGTAGTGAATTTAACTTAGTTCTGGTACTAGTTTTCCTTGTAACACTAATTCAGCTTCTTTCACTTCACATTCCCATGCACTCTTCATTTGAGGTTGCAAACTTAAATCTATTATTTTGATTGCTTGAATCTCTGGCAAGCCTTTAGTTTTAACTGCCTTTCCTATTATACAGCAGTATGTACCTGCAAATTAGGCAAAATACTTGCTAATTGGATGGTTCAAAATCTCAGACCTATCAATAAAACTAAACATTGTTAAAAGTACACATCAAATGCTGACTAGTTGTTTTCATCTTAATCATTCTAAGCAAATCTAGTGTTTACATAACATACTTAAAGAATGTTTCAATTGAGAAAAGTCCAGAAACTGAAACCTAAGATTTTCATTTAACAAAATCTAGCACCTTAGGAGTTAGAGCACCAATGACCAACAGTATTTCGAACTCATGCTCTATAGTAGCTTAAAAAACCATTGTATGTTTATACAAGAGCCACCAGTGGCCTATGGCCACCAGTCTCTTCTGAATATATAAAAGGAAAAGATGACAGATTCACTGATTTAACAACACACAGCTCAAATTACTGGATACATTAGGCTGAAATTTGGCTATTATGAGAAAGGCATCCGCTAAGAAATTATTTTTGAAAATTCACCCCCTAAGAGGTTAAATAGGGCTTTGAAAAATCGAATTTAACGTGAGCGAGCAGACAAAAGCTAGTTTGATAAAGAAGAAAGAGTCTGTCTATATAGAGTATCTTTATATCAAGAAAAAAAAAGCACCTTTGCATAAAGAGTTTTTATCTACTAAACCGCCTGCCGATTCACATTTTACTACTTTTACTCTTCCAAAACTGTCTGAAACTATAAGAATATCGGTACCAACAGTCTGCTCAATCGTGCCTTGAATCCACACTTCTAATGGTGCAGGTTTATCTATAATGTCCTTTGTTAAACACTTTTTAGGGTACGATACCATTTCTTTATTTTAATACTTAAATAATATACTTTTACAATCAAACATGAATGAAATTAAAAA
Organism: Hipparchia sbordonii; assembly: GCA_038048805.1. NCBI lineage: Eukaryota > Metazoa > Arthropoda > Insecta > Lepidoptera > Nymphalidae > Hipparchia > Hipparchia sbordonii. The sequence goes on from CM076113.1 coordinate 7,663,562, forward strand.
TATTATTTTTTAATAAACGTTAAAATGATGACAATTGACAAATCATCAAAAACAAACCTACTGACACGTAGACAGAGACGTACTGACATTTGACAGTGCGTGCAGCGTGACATTGACTTTAGTCGCGTTCATAGAGAAGGATGTATATATAGACTGTCGCGTTCACCATTCTAAAAAAAATGGATAATTTATCAATGCTCCTAAAGATCGAAAACGCTCATCGAGCAAAATAGTTCACAACGCGGTATGGTCACTGTAAAATTCAAAATATTCACATCACATTTGTATTATGGTTCCCATGAAACCACTCACGAAGAGTTGTGGTAGTCACACCAAGACCACATAACACGAGACGAACTTAAATTATGCTAGTGGCAATGAAGAAAAGTCATCGCGGGTTAGCAGTTAGCACTAGTTAGTATAACTATTATCACAACGGTAATTAAATTGCCCGAGCATTATACATTAACCTAATTTCTATCACCTACTGGACAGAGTGCATACTTAGCAGTTAAGCCTGGAAATACACGTCAGGTTTTTTCATCCGATTGTCTGATCCGGTAGCCTGATCAGGCTACCGGAAGGCATTGAAGCCATTACTTTGTATGAACAGTCAATACACGTCCGATCCGGTGGCCGGATCGGACGTCCGAGTCGGAAACGGGCGCGAGGCGTTTCCGATTTTACTGCCGGTCCGATTGTCTGAAGGCGCGGTCTACATACTTTTAGTATGAGACAAAATAGACATCCGGTTACTCCTTCCGATTTTGCCAGTCAGGGTTCCCAACTTAGGGCTTTTAGCCCCAAATTTAGGGCGGAATTTTGCTTATTGGGATTTTTTAGGGCCCAAAAAATCTATCGCTGACACTGTGTGGACGCATCGTTGTGGTTCGAATAATGGGCGAAAATTATGAAAAAAAAAAAAATAATAATAAAATAAAATAATTCATAATAATAAAATTATTTTTATTATGAATTATTTTGGATATTTTAAATAGAAATGACTCTCAGTAAGTCTTGTCAAATTGATTGGATGAATCCAAAAGCGACATTTTTTCTTCTTTCTCTTTCCTCTCTTTAAAATTTCTGTGGTGGTGTCGTGTGGTGCGGGTTGTTACGTTCCCTCAAATATGGTTGAGCGAAGCAATGGCTGGATCCTGCGTCATGCTCGTGAACGGGTGCCACCAACGGGAATGGGTCTGCTTTTGCCTGCCTGTCTTAACATGCATTGGATTGTTTTGCATTTTTGAAACTTTATTGTGGAAACACTGTATACATAGCATAGTTTTGTTACCTATTGTAAAAAAAAATTTTTTTGAAAAGAGCGACCGCCGAGTTTATTGCTGGCTCTTCTCGGCAGGAACGGCATTCCGAACCAGTGGTAGATTCATTGACGATTCAAAAGTACTTGTAAAAGTTTATTTGAATAAAAAATATTTCTATTTCTATTAACTCGTCATCCATCTTCTTTTCTTCTGCTTTGCTCCAAATGCAAGCACTCGGGATGATAGCTCGGGAACGACTGAGTTCAGAAAAAGCCTGACGGAAAAATCGGATGTGTATCGAGTAAATACGATCCGGTTGCCTGATCAGACAATCGGAAACAAAATCGGACGTCTATTGCCAGGCTAAAACTCATTTCCATAGACTTATAACTGCATAGTATGGTAGTAACTTCATAAGTTTCGAGTAGGTCGAATATGACCTAAAAACGAAAAGAAAACGCACCGGCACCACCCAGTACTGTCTGTTTGTCTGACCTACGCAGAGTGTTTCTTTAAAACGCCAGAAGCTCGCCAAGACCCTGAATAAAGCGAGCTAGGTGAAGCTGAATGAAGGGGCGAAGAAGAGTCTTCTGGCGTAGCCCATTTGATTTGTAAATAACTATAAGTTGTAAAGTTTTGAGACTAAGGAATGGGTCCTTAGTCTCACAAATCACTGTGCGTCGTATATTCAAATATAATTCCACACGCGTCATGGCTTTTCTATACTGCCACCAGTCGTGGTCATAAGGCACGATAGCTCTACATGAATTTCGCTGAGGTCTTTTTGTGTCGCTCGTCGCGTTAATTCCATACGTTTCCACTCGTATCTTAAAGTGTGCAGATCTCCGTATCCAAACCTTCTGCTTCAAGCAGAAGGTTTGATTTCATTATGAGTTTTCATATGCTTAACTAAATCGTAATTTTCTACAAACTTATATGGGCATAACTTACAAGCAAAAGGTATATCTCCAGTGTGAATTCGCATATGTACCGCTAACCTACTTTTTCTTATACTTTGATAATTGCATAACTTACAAGAAAAAGGCTTTATATTTGTGTGAGTCTTCATGTGCCTTGTTAGACCGCTTTTTTCTTTACACTGAAACTTGCATAACTCACAAGCAAAAGGCTTATCACCAGTGTGGGTTCTCATATGGCTCAGTAAATTACATTTCAGTGAAAACTTATGATTGCATATATCACAAACAAACGGTTTTACACCATTGTGAGTTCTCATATGCCTTACTAAATTACAATTCTCGGTACTCCTAAAATTGCATAACTCACAAGCAAAAGGTTTTTCACCACTGTGTGTTCTCATATGGTTCGCTAAACAATAATTAGTTTTGCACTTATAATTGCATAATTTACAAACAAAAGGTTTCTTACCAGTGTGAACTTGCATATTATGATTCACTAAAGTACTATTCCTTTTGCATTTAAAAGCGCATAACTCACAAGCAAAAATTTTCTCACTAGTGTGGCTTCTCATGTGGTCAACTAAACTACGTTTACTTTTACATTTATAGTTGCATGTTTCACAAGTGAAAGTTTCCTCACCTGTGTGAGTTCTCATGTGTTTTAGCAACCTACTATTCGTTTTATATTTAGAATTGCATAGCTCACAAGCAAAAGATCTCTCATTAGTGTGGCTTCTCATGTGGTGAACTAACCTTTTGTTTGTTTTACATTTATAGTTGCATGTTTCACAAGTGAAAGTTTCCTCACCTGTGTGAGTTCTCATGTGTTTTAGCAACCTACTATTCGTTTTATATTTAGAATTGCATAGCTCACAAGCAAAAGATCTCTCACTAGTGTGGCTTCTCATGTGGTGAACTAACCTTTTGTTTGTTTTACATTTATAGTTGCATGTTTCACAAGTGAAAGTTTCCTCACCTGTGTGAGTTCTCATGTGTTTTAGCAACCTACTATTCGTTTTATATTTAGAATTGCATAGCTCACAAGCAAAAGATCTCTCACTAGTGTGGCTTCTCATGTGGTGAACTAACCTTTTGTTTGTTTTACATTTATAGTTGCAAATTTTACAAGCAAAAGTTATCTCACTGGTGTAATTTTGAAATTCATTTTGGCTTTTATGAAAATAATTAAGACTATTTCTTATTTTCGCTAACGATTCATTTGGTTCTAATAGAGTAAACTGGGATTTCCTTAAATCTTCTACAATTGTTTTATCTTCGATAGCTAATATATCTATCTCGTCGATTGTATCAGTTGGATGCTCTTCATTTTTCGCAAATTCCACAGGAAAATGAGACTCTGAAACAAAAGATGTGTTACAAATTATTCACACCACACAGTTAGTTAAATTAATCCATATATTGATATTGTAATCTGTTTTATTAATTAGTAAACACTGTATCCTTAATTATAATGTGCTAATAGATGACCGCATCAATCTCGTGGTGACTGTGGCCTGTGCAAGTTCTACATCAAAATATTTATTCTAAGTGAACATTCATTGTGGTACCTGTATATACATTGAAATAAATGTAAAATTTTTCCTTCATATTTGAGTTTCGAAGTTCAATCTGTAGATTGTAGATTGTATAGGTCTTTATTCACAATAAAACAGTATATACTTACTTGACACAATTGCATCTATATCTCCATTCGAGTGCACTTTTCTATCCCAAATTTTCGTTAGATTAGGGGTCATGTCAACCACCTTATAAGTGAGGGGTGAAGAGTGCTGCGCGTGCTCTTTTGTGTGAGATCTTAGCTCGGGTGAGCCATGCCTTTGCTAAAATATATGAAACAAATAATGTTCTCAAAAAAAAAAGCAATTACACGATCAGCAAATATGACTGTATTTGCGATGTCATCAATATTTGTTCTAGTGTGAACACACACGGATTGCAATAGCATCAGTATGTGCTCAACCAATGCACTATAGTGATGTCTGACGCATTAACAGAAGTATACACAGCATATCCATCTGTCAACATAACTGAGGAATGCAAAAACTATTCCCTCTCATAATGCAATAGAAAAGTAATCAGATAGAAGTTACTGAGCGATCAGGCACAAGACTGACAACTTTACATGCTCTCTGATTCTGTGACAGGATATAACATCTCAAACTTCCCATCTCCCGAGTGCTATTGAGAATTTTTTCATGGCAAACCCTACAAAATATTTATGACCCAGGTCTTGAACGTGAGATGTCTGGAGAATAAGCCAGCCACTGGATCAACAAGGTCAAAGTTGATATTAATGTCAAACAAGCTCACCTGAAGCTGTAGATGAGTGCTCATGTGTTCCTGGTACTCTTGTTCATACTCAAATTCCTCAGAACAGACAGTACATTCATAAGTAATGCATTCATACTTTATGGGATCCTGTGTTTCGATACTTTCTTCTGCAAATGCCGGCTTCTTCTTAAGAGCTTTGTAAAGAGCATGATCTATTAGCTGCACTTCTACCATTATGCTTTCGTCAGAGTAGTTCTCTTCTTTAATAGCATTGAAGTCTGTCTCATTCATCACTGACATGTAGTGGCTATTGTGGTCTTCATCAGTAGAGTACAGCATCTTAAAAAAAAAATTTGTTTAGGTTACCTTCTAGCTCAATTCAAGACTGTCACAGGTTCAGAAAGCAAATTGTATACAACAGTACTATGTACATGATTATTGATTAACACTGGACAGACTGCTGTGATTTCTTTTTGGGACCTACTTGACTATGTAGCTAGTAGCCACCCTACCATCAAAAACATGCCACCCAGCGATTTAGCGTTCCGGCACGATGGTGTGTAGAAACCAATTAGAGGTGTATGGGTTGAATGTACACTGCCATATCCCTTCCAAGTTAGTCCACTACTATCTTAGACAGCATCATCACTTATCAACACGTGAGATCACAATCAAGGAGTATCTTGTCATTGAATATAAAAAAAACTTGATTGGTGCCATTTTGGATTTGATACCTTCTTGGGGTTTTAAACATAGATATGAGTGTCTCTAGAGTTAATAATATTGCAAATGGCGTACCAACCTCTATAATTTATCTATGATTTCATAGCCAACCTCTTCACTTAATCATTTCATATACAATGTTGGTACTCCATTTGCAATATTATTAGTTCTACTAGTTTATGATGGTTTCTAGTAATTGGATTGTGGGTATCATCTCAATGTTAATGAAGATCTCCTTACCTCACACTTCTCTTCGTGTTTCACTGCTACTACTCTAAAATTTGTCTGCATGTCTTCATCAGTGTGTGCTATATGCACATAGTTATGATCAGGTTCCATTACTGTCCGTACATCTAGTGGTGTTTGCAGTCAGAAACAACTAAATCTATGGGTGCTTATATTTCTGGTTGCATTGTTGTTGAAAAATAGTTTTAGCCAAGTTGCTCTGGAGGAAATATGTCAATGAAACATAAGTAAGTAACTGCATCTGAGTTAAAAAGTGAAATTTTACACATTATTTTACAATAGACTAAGTCACATCATGTTAGAATGGCTGAAACTTGGCTGAAACATAATTTAATAGTTATTATAATTTCAACATTTATAAACATGTTTAAACGTTAGTACTTACATAATTATTCAATGCAGTGCAGTTACTAAATTAAATGATCACAAAAACCGCGGCGCATAACAATAAACAAATTGAAATAAAACAAAAGACAAGACTGAAAACAAGTGGAAATGACAACTGACAAACTGACAGCTTGTTCTTTCTTTTCTTTGGTGTTGTTTTGATTGACAAATGCAACATAGTTTGACAGAATATAGATACCTACCTCCCTAAGACAGTTTACGACACAAACATATAAGAGTAAGCAGACCTAACATAATTTTCACAACTACATCTAAACGAATAAATAATATCTTCGCTTGCTTCTCTCCAACAAAAAATATATGATTCTATCTCTTTTACTTCTGTTGTTGCAACACTTACGCACTCATAGACATAATTGAGCTTGAGGCAATTCGTAAGCTACAAATAAGAGCAGTATGGTGCAATATGTCAATTTGTCAAAAACAACAACATAACCTGCGAGTTGTTTATTCTTTTAAATTTGCTTTAAAATCGAGTCTAAAGAATCAAAAATTCTGAAATAAAATGGTGAAGTGTTGTGCACCTCTGTGTGGCAATTCTCCGTATAGGAAAACACCTGCAATTACTTTTCATCGGTAAGTTTTGATGTGCTATAGACTCGTAATTTGGTTATATGCTTACTGTGTGATTATTAATAATCGTTCGGCATTTTAGAAGCAGTCCCTAATTATTATATACGCAAAACTCGTAGACAGTTATAGTAATTTTGGTTCTAGTATATTCCTGTTGCAATATTTATCAATTAATTAATATCAGGATCTTGTTTGTCGTTTCATATACTTGTACAATTTGACAGGGCCGTATTCAGGCGCAAGTTTTGTTTAGTGGGTATATTTTGATTAAATAATTAGTCTGTTTTTGCCTGCCTGTTTTAAGATGTATTGGATTGTATTAATTTTTATTTGTATTGTATTGGACTTAGGAAAATTAATCGTGGAAGCAATACATAGCATAGTTTCATTAAATATTGTAAAATTTTTACTTTTTTTTGAAAAGAGCGACCGCCGAGTTTCTTGCTGGCTCTTCTCGGCGGGAAAGGCATTCCGAACCAGTGGTAGATTCATTGACGATTCAAAAGTGCTTGTGAAAGTTTATTTGAAATAAAATATTTCTATTTCTATTTCTATAAAAGTAAGGATAAATTATAAAATTAAATCATTTTTCAGCTTTCCAAAGGATGAAAATATAAAAAATGCCTGGTTGATGCAGACGAATAAAAAAAATTGGCAGCACAAAACATCAAGTGTGCTATGTTCTGAACATTTTGAAGCACATTTAGTGGATTGCAGTGGTTTTCGTACCGTCCTTACTTCTAATGCAATCCCAATGATTTTTGATTCATCATTACAAGTAAGTTTCTAGTTGTTCTTATATTTAGGTACCAACCCAAAACATCTTGCCATTTAAACGTAAATATTGACAGCTATACCCATACATATATAGCTGTGTACCTATTTGTATTACCCATTAAATTGTTAATACTAGACAACTGATAATTTATTACTCTTGTTTTCAGCATATGTCTACATCATCAGTAAAAGGTCCAGTAGAAAGAAAAGCTGCTGGAGATCAAGTTTTGATGGACTTGCAAAATTTACAGCCTAGTAATACTATTAATAAAGAGTATAGAGTAATACTATTCCTTATTACGTTATTGAAAAGGCTGAGACATATGGTTTATTTTGTTATTTTTATAAGTTTAAAATGTGTAATACTATTCTAATAAGGTTATTGAAATGAGTGATACAGGCTGAATAGAATGTAAGAGTTAATTAAACTACTGTTGATGTTATCGTATTGTCAATGTTTGTATTTCTAAAAGATATTAGAGAAAAAGTTGCTTTTTGATTTTGTTTTATTTATCTAATAGATATATCTTTTGGGTAGATTTTGTAAATCATGTTTTGTTTTGATTTTATTAAATATTATTTTGTAACATTATTACTTGTTTGATTACAAAACCGCGAAACTTAGCACATTAGAATCCATTTTCATAATTAAGAATTAATTTATAGAATTAAGTTTACAGAATGTAAAATAAGGTTTTAACCTACAATTTGATGGCAACTTTCCGTAGTTTCCATATTATTTCAAATTACAGATATTAAATACTCTCCAGTCCCTTCAACCTCGCTGAAACTCGCTTTTCGAAGTCCGGCTCTGTTTACTGTCAATGTGTGCGTGAGATTTGTATGTAGGCGTAATTGGAACGCCAATTTTTTCTTATGTTAGGTCTGCTTACTCTTATATGTTTGTGGTTTACGATGACATTAAATTGATAGGTTTTTATGGGTCTTTCAGGATCTTTCATTGCCTAGTAGGTAGTAGGTACCCCTTTCATGCTCCTTCCATTTAATTCGGAATTCCGTTTCGTTGTTACTGAATTGGAATTTTGAGCGCAGCCAAACTGCATATAAAACCATACCGAACCATAGAGAAAGATTATGAATAGGACAACGAAACCACCGAGTAGGTAACGGCTATGAAATTGTAACCTAGGTATAAAAATATTATTCATCTATGAGTAATGACTATATTTTCTTCTATAACAAGAGAATATTAATCACTCCGTTTTAGCAACAATGCAATTGCGATCAGAAAATCGTCGTCCATAAAATATTTTAGCTGACAGAAGTCTGAACTCAATGCCTGGAATGGTTTATATTCTCTTGGATGGCTAAAACGGAGTGATTATATTCTCTTGATGGCTAGGCTACGTCTCTCAACAGCTGAGCCTGTAGTTATTCGGTATTCCAAATGGAAATGAACGTATCATGTGTGTGATGTATTTATGGAATCCCGATTCGATATTGCCATATCGAATCGGGATTCCATAAATACATCACACTTACCTACCTAATCACTTAGCTACCTAAATTGCTTTTGGCAAAAAGCAATTTAGGTAGCTAAGTATTTTGTAATAAAGGCTATTAATGTAGAAGCACAGGTAGAAGTCTGTTGATTCCACACAAATTAACAGTGCCTGCATAAAACTGTATAGCAACATTTCAACGGATAAAATTTTCTCACCAATAATTTTAAGAGTTTAATTACACCCTATCGTTTTGATTATAATAAAAAGGTTAAAGGAATACACAGTTTGTAATGAGCAGGCTTCCGGGCTAAACACCCCTATCACATGGTTATAAATGTATCGCCTCACGCAGCCTTCGCAGAGCACATCTTTCTAGGTTTCATTGGATATCCAACAAAATGCATCCCAAAACTCAAGAGTGACTGTCGGATGTCGTCGTGTTAAGTTAATATTAAGTAGGAAGTTTATTATTAATTAAATTAAGAAAATACTATTATCTCCAAAGATTATCTCTATCTATCTACTATTATATTACTATATATATAGCTACTCGTGCTGATTCACTGACTGACTGACTGATTGATCACCTCTCCTGTAAAATTTTGTATGGAAAAATTTTTTTTCACTCACAGTTTCTTATAGAGGACAAAAATTCATTCGGAACAAAAATATGGAGAGAGCTGATGATTGAGGATTTCGGAGACGGGTGAGGAGCACCGGCCAGGGTATCGAAGATAGGTGGGGGGTGTTCAACCAAATGTCACTCGAAACCTCATCCAATTGGCAGAGAGCCGAAAAAAAACTCCAAAATGGCGGATTCAAGATGGCGGCCATACAAATTTCGTCGGTGTCTATCTCGGAGACTATAAGAGATGGAAGAGTGGTTTCTTGGAAAAAGATGATCAAGACCCGAAGGTTTACTTGATGAATAGAAAAAAATTCAAGATGGCGGAATTAAATTTTTTCCATACAAAATATATGCAAGACTTTATACGGTTCCTTTTAAAAATTTCTGATGGTTTCGTATAGAAGACAAAAATTCATTTGGAGGAAAAATATGGAGATAGCTGATGGTTGAGGATTTCGGAGACGGGTGAGGAGCACGTCCAGGATATCGAAGATAGGTGGGGAGTGTTCAAACAAAAGTCACTCGAAACCTCATCCAATTGGCAGGGAGTCGAAAAAAATCCAAAATGGCGGATTCAAGATGGCGGCCATACAAAGTTCGTCGGTTTCTATTTCGGAGACTATAAAAGATGAAAGAGTGTTTTTTTGGAAAAAGATGATCAGGACCCGATGGTCTACTTGGTGGACAGAAAAACCGCGGTTCGCTTTAGCGAGCCGCGCACCCACGCGCCCTACTAGTCTATTATATATCTACTATATGTTTCCATCACGTTTCCATGGGGTTGACGTGCCAGCAGCAGCTGGTAAAAAATTAAAAAAAATAATAATACTTAGATTAAAAAAACTCAAGAGGAGCACCAAAGATATCCCACAGCACTCTTCGTCGTTACTTTCGAAATGTTGTAGCTTTCTGGCTTGGTTTATAATCTACGAAGCTAGACGTGCCAGCAAAACTCGTACCTATGTCTGCTGCAAGACTAACTCCAATGCGTCTATTCTGTCTGGTCAATTTCACAAATTTTCCGCTATTTCATCCAAAGCCGATCCGAGCAGGAACCACCCAGGGTTACCGGGTTAAACTCCGTTAGGCATGTCTGGACTCCAAAATGCTGTCAGTACGCTAGACCGCTGGTTTCGCCTTTGGATAATAGTGAATACTAAAAATAGTAAAAACTTACTATAAAAAAGTCTAAATAAATATTTAAACTCGATAATGTCGAGATCTATGGGCGCGCAGGGAATATCCTGGCAAGATAGAGCCTAGGAACTGCCTAGTTCTAGTACGAACTTGTACTTGTACGTAGGCAAGCAGATTTAATAGACTATTTATCGAGAATCTAGATATATGTATTAGACAAATTTTTTGAGCTACAGCTATGGTTTGACGATGTACCTACCTAGATGTGAAGTTATGTGTGAAGCTTTCTTAATTGGCAGGACATTTTTCGATAAGCAACTTTCTTGGGTGATTTTCATCGAATTCACGTCAAAAAACAAATTATCTACATGCCTACCAGCAACCAGGTAGGTAGCCTAAATAAGGTTACCAGAACCATATTAATGACCGAATATTATCATTGTAAAAGTAATCTAAAACGGTAAGTAAAAATAAACTGTAGAATAGCAGCACAACACGCAAGCTGGTGTTTACAAACCGACGCCGCGAGCATGAAATCACTCCAATATTCCAGCTCCCGCCGTAACAACTCAATCAACGCAATTTTAAAATAAACCGTTTTTTATATACAGCAGTACAAAACGTCGGCCGCGCCGAACAAAAAATATGCTCCGACGAAGGTCTCAATAATGACTTTCTCGAGAACTTGTTACACATAAACAACTCACGAAGTAGGTAGGTACCTATACGAAGGTGTTCAGGCGAGCGAATTTCAACTTTACAGCGTATTCGAGCTTTTAATACGTAGACATAGATGTATTGGATTTAACTACGAATGGTGGCTACAATTTTGAATTGTGATCTAAAAACCTGCATTTCAAGTTTCTGAACTTAGTTATTTAAGGTTTGAGGTATTTAATTAAACACTAAAAAATATCTAAATATATTGAACTTCAATGTTCACCAACTGTACCTACGAATAACTCTATCACCACACTGGACTGGATCGAAAGGTTTAGGTATTCAGAAAACTCATTATAGTCGTCAACCAACCACCTGCTTGATGCTTACTTTTTAAGAAGTTTAGTTCCATTAAAATTATTTTACTTTCTCTAATCTTAATCCAGATAAGATTTCACAAAGTTCAAGAGTATATAGGTACCTACCTACTTTAGTCTAACAAGTAAGTACCTAAGTAAATATCAAATATTATTCTTCTAATACGAAAATCATAGTATACAATCTCAGTCAAAGTTAAGGACCGGTTGGACTAATAAAATAAAACTACATAAAAACGGGACAACTCTATTCCAAAGCTTTATCCCGAGGGCAGCGCAGCGGGGGAAGGGAACCGAAGCTGTCATCTGCGCGCGGAGCAAGCGAACACAACTCAATCTGAAACGCGCGCGGTAGTTCGGTACGTACGCTCGTTCGCTCGAGTTAACGTGCTAAAAGTAAAACATCGATAGCGAAATAGAAACATCTTATTCGAACAAAATAACTGAAGCAAAGTGAAACTATTCCAGCCAAAGGACAATAACACTCCAGGAATCCCGTTTTGTGATGTTTGGCTCGTGACTCGCAGTGATATTTTTGTAGGATCGTAAAGTTTTTGTTGAAACTTTTCAACGAACGCGAGCCATGTGACTTGGAAGGAGCATCGAAATAAAAGTACGTGGATTCATCTAATTTCCATTGTTATATTTTATGTTAAGTATTTCTTTAAAAAGCAGAAGTTTTAACAGATTTTCTTTTATGAAAATAATAAATCGGTTAACTTAGCATTTGGCTTTAAACATAGAAACAAAAATAGTACCTACTTACACCAATTCGAATTTTTATGAATAAAATCCTAAAATAATGTAGGTTCTGAAAAATTGGTGTGAATATGATGCCTCGACCAATGTTAGAAAATGTTGTAGAGTTAGGAATCTACAATTTTCAGGGTATATCTAATGACATATTAATTCTATTCATTTCATTTTTGCACGCACCGATCAACTGTCTCAACGATAAAAACCTCACTATGACATCTTGAATGCTTTCTTTCTTCAGAATGCTTTTCCATGCTCTTCCACAGCAACCAAGTTATTCAAAATGATTTATGTCATGTAGGTTAACTTGAAGCTCTGATGAATAATCAAAACTCTACCACCCCTGGTGAGAAGAGCTGACAAGAAACTTGGCGGCAATTTTTTTAAGAAACTCGGACGCTTCTCAAGTGACAATTTTGCATACAATCTTCCGATTCTGGAACAAATTAGTTGGTAATGTACTCTATCTACTAAATTAAATTGGCAGCTAATAACGAAAAACGGAAATTATTATAATTGCTGTCTGTATCGTTTGTAAAAGAATTGGTCATAAATTAGGATACCTAGACCACACCTAGACTATGAGCCGAGTAATTTTCTGCATGATTTGCGTCAATAGAGTCTACTAAGAAATTAAAATATGTCGAAGAACTTTCTCTGAGGTGATATCTACTCTTGTAAGGCAAACGTTAGCATCAAAATACATACTTTATGATGAAGGTGAGTTAACAGCCGTTAAAACCAACCTCTCAATTCAAACACGTGTAGGTACTACTAGGAAGGAAAGAAGGAAGCAACAAAAGTATACATAAAACATTCTAAAAATGTTCCTAACAATTTTGTAAAACATATTTGTCATCTATCAGGCATTGTTTTGCGAGATTCCAATATCTCTCACTGTTCTTCTGGTAATAACATGAGTTACACGAGATTTTCATCCTTTTAAATATTAGTAAATCTGCAACCTGCAATGTAGTATAGAAATGCTTAATCACATTCGCATGTGACAAAGTATGTCCTCGCTTTTCTCGTGTCCTTAGCTGTAACGCAAGCGTGAGCTGAAATAATGAGATGGTCTATTAACTAAGTGACGTAAATTAATCACGCACGATTGTAGTGTGCTGTTTAGCTAATCACAAAAGGCAGGGAAGTTGTATAAGCACATAAGTACTCCATACTACAAGGGCAAGGCAAAGAGGAAGGAATGGATTGGCATACTAGGCGCTTACTAATTAAATGGTTTAACTTGTTAACAGAACCAAATTTCTATATTGTTTTGTTCACGTGTGCGTAGTTATCCAGCAACTGAAGTCGATGGAAACTACTGATATCTACTTTTGAGGCTGGGTTCTTTCTTCTTACCAGAAATGGAGATAGATAGATAGATTCTCATACCACAATAGTAAATAATCTAGTCTAGATTAAAGATAAATAAATAATAATTATTTTGATTGTTCAATGAGGAACGAAAATTAAAACCTCAAACGGGCAATAGAACGTAAAACCTACTTAAAATTTTAAAAAAAATTGTAAATCAAGACTTTACCTTATAACATCGACTACGAGCACTGATTCATATTTTGTTAAATAAACGATACAGGTTTTGCTAAATGTGTTTACAAGAGTTTCAGCAGTCATTGATTTTATGAAAAGGATATCTCAAACAACAAAATCGACGGATTTGCACAAAACAGTCAACAAGTCGCATATTTACAGCGGACGCACGCACTTGTAATAAAGCAGTACGCATGGCCCGTATGATTTATTACGCCTTGTTGTCCATAATAAGTTGTTGTAACTCCTTAACTACCTGTAGTGACGTACAATAGGATAAATATAAACTTTACATTTATCAGGCACCTTTATCTCCTGTCATAAGACAACAAAAAGTTTGGAGAACTAGGTGCCTTGCCATTAGATGCAAATTAACATCAAAATGCCTTCTTAGGTACGAGTACCTGCTGGCTACTACTTTCTCGAGATTTTCATCCTTTCTTCTGATTTAAGGTTTGCCGACAACTTGGCAAATAACCAAGTCCTTTTAGAAACGGGAAAGTTTTCTTACTTTATTACCTATTCCATTCCCGGATGTTTCTAAGCCGACTTAACATTCCACTGATGCTCCCTCTTCCCTTATTGAACTCTACCTAAATTCTAAATAATGCATCAGGAACAAAACGTGCTCGATTTTGTTTAGGCAAGAACACCTTTATCCATATGATAACTGAAGGGACCCCTTCACCTTTTCACGCCGAATTCACCGAATTAATATAACGTCAATTTTACTCCAGGAAATCAAATTCCCACGGAATTTTTAAAAGTCCTTAAAATCCTTGCGGACTAGATTATACACCTAAAAATTGATAACAAATTGAAATGTATCGTTGTAGCCTATTTCCTGTAGAACAGATAGGTATACGCAATGACTGGTTGGCAATTACTTGGTGTTGATTTAATGATTTTTGTGTGATCAATAACTAATTTCGAAACATTTGGCGCGACGACTTTAGAGCGTAAAATTATGTTAATTCTACAAAATTTTAAGAAATGGTTTGACATCTATGGAAATTAGAATGTTTATAGTATTCATATATGCAAATTGTTTTGTGCTTTTCACATCCGTCTATTCAGATTTTCAGTTAACTGGCGATAAATTGCAAGTCGCCGGACAGAGTTTTTTTGATGATTTGTAACCAACATTAAGTTTATGTTGGTAACCATTCATGGTTGGTATGACTTCCAACATTTGGTTGCTAAATAGTAAATATAAATTCGCAAAATATTTTACAAATCTGAATTACAGTACCTATACGAGTTAATTTTAAAAATGTTAAGCTTGCACTGGAAGCTGCAGCGTATGTAATCACTTAGCTCCTCGTATGTAGGTATGTATATTTTATTTTCGTTGTCACAGCAAAGAAATCGGATAAGCTGGGAGTGCACAGTGCACGATGTGTATAATCTATGTTTACTCAATTAACTGTGCATGTCTGTCCTCAACGGTATTAGATTACATGACGTGCCATGTCTACGAAACTAGCCTGTTGTGAAGTGCTTAACTCATCTCAAAGGATGTTTACACATGCTTTTATATTTGGTTTGATAATGTCACACATGACAAGCTATCCTGGGACGTACATGTGTTAGATATGAGAAATTAGGGGCTTATTAATGAGATTTGCTCTGAATCTAATTAGTAGAAGCTGTATTAAGAGATTCCGTTACGGGTAACGCAAAACATATGCTGGAGATGAGTGTCTTCGATTATAATAAATATCGGATGTTGCTTTAAATAATTTGATGACACTCAAATGGATATCAGAGAATGAATACCACTTTTTTGGCCGTTAAATAAAAGTGTCGATGGAATTTTATTTAATTTCTAACAATATAAGAATAAGAATAAGAATATAATGCTTATTATGTATAGGTATATCTATATAACATTTACGAGGTGCCATATTTCAAAATGATATTTCTATTCGTATTTTTATATCCCATTTTATCGAAGTTATTACCCTCTCACCAAAATTATATTTGGTAACTATACAGCTGCTTACTGTTTTGATTTGAGTCACGCGTCTAAACCAGTGTTTCGATATTGCGAAATTATGAATTATGATACAATTTTTGTTATAAAGTTTTATTATGATTCTATTTATTTTTGGAATTATAATATTGTCATCAATAAGTATAACTGTGTAAGCTTTAACTAAAACTGTTAAACTAAGGCTAACGTGGTCTAAATACAAAATATGTAGTTCTATAATCCAATAGATATCGAGATACAGTTTTCTTCAATCTAATTCTGCTGATGTTGAAGGCAAAGCTTGGGTTGTAAAAAAAAAATTAATATCTTAACATCCCAGCAGCTGTATACCATGTGTGACAAATTGGAGCGAATCTTTTGGTTGATTTATGATGGGGTCGGAATGACCGTGTCAAGTTGTGAGGGTATACGACTTCTTCATAATATCTTTCCAGCACATGTCTAGCTCGGATTTTTTGTCGATTTCGGAATTCAGAGGAAGAAAAAGTTAAAGATCTGCCAGATCTGTCCGCATAATTTGTTGGTAAGTAAAACGAAGATACACTGTACATTAGATACTTTTTTTTTAAAGAGTAATAGTCAAGCTGAACATGACTTATCTTCCCCTTTCCCCTTAAACTAAGCGTAAAGCTTGTGCTAAATGTCGGTACGACAAATTATAGAGCAATTGGTGTCTATGGTTTGGATCGTCAACTTTTCGGTTTTCGGCCCTTGCCCTGAACCATTGTGCTATTTAGGCTTATAATCTATAGGCATACAGGTTTAAATAAATATGCAATATATTGGTTAGTTTGAATAGGTGTTATTTAAATAAATAGTGTCATTGTGCATTTACCATACTCAGTTTCGGTAAACTGTGGTAACTCTACTGGAGTCAATTTTAACAGTTTTTTTGTCTCAGTCGCCATAAGGGATAGGCTCCGCTCCATAAATTCATGTCATCATGAACGGCAAACTTGACGTCTCAATTTAGCACAAAAAGTTATCTATGTTTGTATCAATTTTCTGTAAACTAGCGATTTATGTTTAGACAGAGAACGAAAGCACGCTCGCAGAAGTGATTTAGAGATTTTTCTGAAACTCATGTTTGATGTAATATGCGTCGATTTACGAATTCACGAATCTAGTAAATTCGTAAATGAATGTTTATATAAGCAGTAATTCTATATCATCAAACGTTGTAAATATAAGTGCGACTTCGTCCGCGTCCTATATCTTCCTTTAGGATGCCAATTGCCATCTATATTCTTGTCTTTTGTCGGAACTGGTCGAGCGGTTTAGGAGTGAAAAGGTAATAGACTGACAGAGTTACCTTCGCATTTAAAATATCAGTATGGTTATATTATAATGTTGTTATCATAAAAACAACAACAGTCAATGCAATTTGAGAATCATGAGAAATCGTGATCTTTTGTAGAAGCCCGCATATTTTTTGTAGCAAAATAAGTTGTTGAAGATGAAGTGCTTGTTTAACCCTTCCACGTTTACGCTCTTCCGTCTTAGCTACTACAGTTTTACTTAAACTTAGAAAGCATATAATACACACCACCGATTTCTAAATAAAGTAGTCTGGTTCACACGCAAGGGAAGTTATATCAAGTGTAATTGTAATACACTTACACTTGATAAAATGGTGTCGTATTCCCTTGCAATGCTTCCTAGAATTAGAACTAGTTAATCTGCGTTCATAGTAACATTTTGCCGTTAGGTAATATTAATTCTTCTTATCTTTGATATTGCAACAATTGCGATTCAGTCGAAGTAAGATCTTAAGTATCTAATCTTTTTATCAACCGACGTCCGCTGTTGAACAAAGGTCTCTTGCACGGACTTCCACAGGTTTCGGTCTTGCGCCGCCTGCATCCAAAATTTCCCTGCGACTCGTTTGATATCGCCAGTCCACCTAGTGCAGAGTCTGCCAACACTGCGCTTTGCGGTGCGGGGTCGCCACTCCCAGCATCTTGGGACCCCTACGACCATCAGCTCTTCGAACTATGTGCATCGCCCATTTCCACTTCGCGATCATTGGAGTTCCAAGGTGCTGGACCTTGGGACCCCAACGATCATCAATACTGTCCGTTTACCGTTAAGTACTTAATGATAGGTATTTGTTTCTATTGATACCTGTTGACAACACACAAACATACTCTCGGATTTATAAGATTACTAAGAATTAAGTACATTTAAACCTTTGTTGCAAGGCAGTAGATTCGCCTGCCCTGAAAGCGAGAAACCTTACACTAGGCATGACTTCAAGAGTCGTCTAAGAATGAGGTTTGACCCTGTGACCTTTACGTACAGTTATCAGATGTTTATTCACCGTAAGCAGAGTAAGCATTTAATGTCAGTGCCAATAAAGTGATCTCCATTCGTTTGCAGTTCCTTGAAATAAAGCTGGTGACATTCCGGTACAGTGTTCCGTTCCACCTATTAATATGTACTTGGAATTGCTACCAAAGATAGCACGCGGAGTATCTTTGTGCAACGCTATTTTAGGATCGTCTGTCGTTATGAGGTATTGCAGTTGAGTTTCATATGTATTCATCCTTACTAATATTATAAACGCGAAAGTCTAAGTATGCATGGATGGATGGATGGATATTTGTTACTCTTTCACGTAAAAACTACAAAGAAAAAAATATAGGTATATTTTGGGCCATCTCATCATATTTTGTCAACTATTATATTTTGTTTTGTTTTGTGGAAGACAAGTCAATCATTTATATATAAAAAAACTAGCTTTTGCCCGCACCTTCGCGCGCGTGTTAGGTACGATTTTGAAACCCCTATTTTACTTCCTTAGGGGTTGAATTTTCAAAAATCTTGGCAAAAAATAGTTTAATACCAGTTTTTGCCAGTTCAGACTGTATCCGTAGAGCTGTATTTAGTACAGAACAAGCGAGTAAACAAAGCGATAACCTCATTATAACTGTTACAACTAGTTACATTAACCGTTCCATGTAATACTTATAAACCTACGGCGAGAGGTTCACGCTGAGGACCACTTGCAATCTTGGCCCGCATACTGTTTTTTTTTATCAATTTTTAAAAAGAAAATTGATAAACTTTTTACTAAGCTAGGCTAGGTTGTACTGCTTTTATTGGTAAGACACATCCAGACTTGATGATTTTAGTTACTTATGGACTGAGGTCTTTTTAATTCCTGTGGGAATTCTCTTATTTTCCGTGATAAAAAGTAGCCTATGTGTTATTCCAGACTAAAATCTATCTCTGTGTTTTTCAGTCAAATCGGTTCAGTCGTTGCGGCGTGATTGAGTAACAAACATCCATCCTCACAATGATCCTCACAAACTTTCGCGTTTTTAATAATAACAGGATAATAGGATTATTATTGAGTTCATTTGATGAATGCTACGATGCTACGATGGGTGGATGAATGGATGGTCGCATTTATAATATTAGTAGAATTAGTAGGATAATTATATTAATTTTTTATTCGATTTATATTATTTATTATAATATTATTTTACTATTACCGATTGTAAAATTTGTAACTTGGCCTATAACTTTCTAATACAATATAGAATTTATCAACGCCGATAGCGTATCTAATGTGCTTGTTTTCTCGTAATTATAATTCATTGGGTAATGGCATAATAATATATTATTGTCTTTAGGTCAGTGTTATATTAATAGATATCTGATTATTTAGCACATCGTGAGCCAATCACGGTCCATAAACTAATGTACAGTTGACTCACGAGTGATAAGAGATAGATAATAACTCATTGTTACCTCGTACCTTTGCGAAAATCTAATTTCAAAAATATCTAGGTAGGTACTTAATCAAGTCTCTCTCGTCATCAAGTAATTTTGGGAAAAAAATCTTATGTCAAAAGTCTAAGCATTTTACTTGTGCAAACTAAATTCTAAATTATTTATTTCATGTAGACCAACTTTTAGCTCTTATAACACTTATTTAAGACTCTACCACCGGTTCGGAATGCAGATTGTACTGAGAAGAGCCGGCAAGAAACTCAGCAGTTGCTCTTTTCATTAGTAAAAAGTTTCAAATACAAATATTCATAAAATAGGTAGGTCGTTACTTAAAACCCTCTACGTGTAGGGTAAAGGGTTACTACACGTAAACTCGTAGAGGGTTCTTGATAGAGTTGATCTACGCAAACTGTACTCGTGGATACGAGTGTAGTTAGGTATAATTCTACGAATTAATCAATGGGATATATACCTAATCAGCGCCTTGGTGTTCGTTCATTATCATTTTAGCAGTGTTCTAACGTAAGGGCGCGAACAAGCCAAGGATGCCTCACTGCGATACCTCGCGGTCGCGGTTTAGCTCGCTACCTCGATGCCACCTCGATGTAAAACAAATGTATGCAAACAGACGAGCGCGAACATGCCGAAGTATACCTCACTGCAATACATCGCGGTACAGCGAGGTATCTTCGGCATGTTCGCGCTCGTCTGTTTGCATACATTTGTTTTACATGGAGGTGGCATCGAGGTAGCGAGCTAAACCGCGACCGCGAGGTATCGCAGTGAGGCATCTCTGGCTTGTTCTCACCCTAAGACAACTCTCTACGTGTAGGGCTACTACACGTAGAGCATTCGTGATAGAGTTGATCTACGCAAACTGTACCTAATCGTGGTTACAACTAGTGTAGTCAGGTATAATCCTACGAATTAATCAATGGAATATTTACCTAATCAGCGCCTTCGTGTTCGTTCATTATCATTTTAGCAGTGTTCTTCGTTATCTGAACGTGATTCGACTTAATTCATTTTAGGTCGCCTTATCGGAGCGGTGCGGTGGTACAAAGGAGATTGCAATGTTCACACTTTACTTTATCACTATATTTTTAATCTTTAGTACATTGTACGTAAATTAAAATGGAGATAGGGATATTCAGTAAGTATTCTATTAATCGTTTACCGGTCAAGTATCGAAAAATTATTTATTAGTTAAGTCTTTCCTTTTAAAGTTCCGTTGCTACTTTTTATCCCGGAAAATTAAAAAGCTCCCGCGGAATTTTAAAAACCTAATCCACGCAAAGTCGCGGACATCAGCTAGGGAGAAATATTTATGTGTTGAATACTTTGAGAAGGTTGAATAATGTTACCTATTATAGGGTTAACATGCGCACCACGAGTTTTGTTTACACGTTTACTCTTCAATCTCTATAGAGACTCACATAGAGATTACGCGTAAACGTGTAGACAAAATTTTCTCGTGGCGTGCATGTTAGGCCTGCTGGAGTGTTTGTCTCATTTTAGCAAAAACAGACTAGGTACTTACGATTCTGGTACTCTTAACTAACCCCTCAATAAATATACCTTAACACCTAGATATATGATCATTGTTAGCTTAACAATCACATTGTTTGAAATTACGTACAGTACCTAGGTTCGTAAAACAAGTAATCGCTGGAAAAACAAAAGCGAGGCCTTGCATTAAATACAGTTTGTTCTGTCTCCAAGGCAAGGCAAGATAATATGCTAATAATTCATTAGGTAACTTGTTATACATTATGTGCTCACATCTTTTATTTATTTTACTGGAGAGAATATGTTGGCCTCTTTTGTAATTATTCAAAATGATTTTTTTCTTATTGCTTTTGAAGAAGTAGGTACGGCAGTTATTTTTTATTCGATGACAAGATAGTCCTTGACTACGTCCTAAGCCTAACCATCAGGTGAGGTGGGTTAGTTTCGATGCAGTTGGTTTAAGATGGTGGCGGGCTAATTTGGAAGGCATATGGCAGTGTACAAATACAATCGATCTATACCCATAATCGGTTTCTACTCGCCATCGTGCCGGAAAGCTAAATCACTTGGCGGCACGTCTTTGACGGTAGGGTAATAGCGACACGGTCAAAGCTTTGCACCAAACCAGACCAGAGATAATTCAGAAATTATAAATTTCCAAATTGTCCTCGCCGGGGATCGAACCCGAGACTTCCCAGTTATAACCAAAGCGCTCACCACTACGCCATCAAAAGTTCTATTAGTTACCCTATTTGTTTTTGAATATGAAACAAGATAATTTTCACTAGGTATATACATAGGTAGTTAGGTACATTAAGGGTTACATATTAAACGGTTTCAGATTACATGAGGTAAAAGGAAAATCTTTGTAGATACCACAAATTAGTGTGTGGGAACTTGGGAACCTAACGTAAATCTAACCTTACTACCTATATTATGAATGTGTTACCACATGCCACCAAGAGTTATCCATAATCATAATAGTTTACAATAAAAATTGAGATCACTTTTTATTGCCAGTAACAAGAAAAAAGTGTATATTCCGATGATACAATTTCAACTTTCTAAACATAAAACGATCAATTTATTGCTCTGTCTTGAGTCGTAAATCGATGTCAATTTTTTATGCTCTTACACACATCTACGTCCAGTTTTATGTTTTTTATTTCTGGATTTTGATCCGATTCCAAAATATAGATTACCTACCTAGTTAGTTGAAAAAATTCAGAAAACTTTTGTGCAGAGACGTATTTTTGGTACAATTTTGGTTTTCCGTTTATTAACTTTGAAAAGCTAATGCTTTTATATGAAATCTTCGATCATTTAAAGAATATTAACTTTATTTGACCAAATATTCATCTCTTTCCTCCCAATAAGCGGAAAGCTTGTTTTATAAAATCTAGTAAATCTTCAGATGCAGATTTAATTTTTAACCGACTTCCAAAAAGGAGGAGGTTATCAATTTGGCCGGTATCTTTTTTTTTATAGCAGTAGATCAAGTTTTAACTATCTGGAAAAAAACCAGGCAAAAATGACATCATATTTCCAAGGGACGACACTGAGTAGAAACATAAAATAATGACATAATATGTTCTACAAAAAAAAAAAATTGCGAATCTAATTGGTCTAAGTTTTAACCAATTTGTATTTATTTTCAATGTGTTGCATATTACCAAAATTTTTATATAAAATTCCTATACATACTACCAAGAGTTGATTCAGCAATTTAAAAAAAATATCTTACGAGATACATGATTTATTTGGCGCTTACTACACTCCTACAAGTCCTACACGCTAGCAACTGTCGTATTTCACACGAGGTTTCGGGTATGTTTTATTTCATCTATCGCGGGGATTTTTTTCTGACATTCTGCGAACTGTTAATAATGGGTGCTGGGTGGGGCTTGAACCGATCGACCTTTCGGTGCGGACTCAAAAGTCCGCACCTTTAACCGTTGGACTATTGAGATTTGAGACTATTAAAAAAATCTATCTAACATTCCCTGTATGTTCTACTCCCGGCACTACCTGACATTGTAACATTTGCTCAATCAGTTATCGCTTAACGACACGCTATAATGATGTGCGCGGGAACACGCTTGTTTACTTACTGTTTAGCACTACACTGTGCGCATGCTTATACGGGTTTTCGTTTTCTGCTCATTACTTAGTGGGATTCCTTAGGATACAGATAGAGGCAGTCCCTACATTTCCCTGGGACTTTTTGAAAATCTTCTATCTTCTATTGTTAGGATGGGAACGAAACGGGTGACCGGCACACAGAAATCATTCTGTCTTGGCTGTCCTATCCAACTCCTCAGGAAAGAAGTCCTGATTGTAGCAAGCCTACGAGGCTAAACGAAATTCCTAGTGAAACGAAGATCGAGTAGGTATATAGCTGAATAAAGAGACAAAGAAGTGAGTCTTCTGGCGTAGCCCATTTAGAAATTACCCAGCCTTAACTCTGGCTTGAATTTAGTTTTTTGTAGTTTAGCCAATATGATGTCGTAGTAGTCGATACTAGGTGTAGCCGGTGCTGCGTTGAAAGCATACTTAATGCAACTTGTATCAAATACCATTTTAAAAAGCGCATGCCGTATATTGACCGAGTGCGAGCAATTATTGCTTTTCACACGTACACGCTAACCGTCCATTTGAGAGTGGAAATGTCGCGACGTTTCCCCGATCTCGATTTAGATACACACCCATGTTTGGGGCCGAATAGTTTCCACCGCTCAATCTTGCTTTCGTGCCTCACGACAAGCTCAGAAGAGCTTCTAAGAAGTTCCAACCTACGACGTGCAAGATGCAAGTCACGATTATTAACAAACCGTGAAAAAATGTATTCTAAGATTATATTATTGAAACTTTAAATCAACTTAAAATACCATTTAATTAACAAACAAAACGGGACGTACGCTTATCTCGAGCTACCGTGGACAAAAGGAATATTTTGACATAATTTTGAGTCTTATTCACTGGTAATAGAGACGTTAGCACCCGCGACAGGTACCAATTGTTATTGTAATGTAACACTTGGAGTGCAGGCGAGGTGGACTCTTGAGTTGTCACTTTGTTTTCTTTTGCCATTGGGCTCTTGGACGGGCGACGACCCTGTGCATCTTCATTTGCTAGGGCTGTCCAAGCATGACTACATTTAGTTACACTATTACATTTAAGTAGTTTAGGTAGAAACACATACAAGTAATATTTTCAAACGTTAAAAATTTTTTAATTGAAAAGTACCTACCTAATATTATAACCCAAAGACGTAGCATGGTTGGGAATTTGTGATAGTTTTTCCTAACAGATTTGTACGCAAAAGTTGCGAAGCTCTTTTTTGTAGAGCAAACTTAACAACTTAGGTAACTAAAGTATATTACCTTATTTTTTTTTAGCTGTAATACATCAATAATCACACTTGATTGCCTAAGCTATAAAGACCATGTGGATGGTTTATGAATATGACAGCAAATAGAAAAATAAAGTATATTCAGGAAAGTGCCAACCCTAAAGCGTTCCGGTTACGTGTAAGTTAGTAGCGAGTGTGGAGAGTACGTGACGCGATTCTGTTTGTTTACTGTACCAGCTGCAGAGTACGATGAAAGATCAGTTCACAATTGAGCCCTAAATGATAATGTTTTCCTGATCGAATTTTTGCTACGGGACCAACCTAAGCGCAAACACAGGTGCACTCTCTATTCCCCCATTCTCATAGTGTTGGGACAGTGGAGTGGATTCCTCTCATAGGGGAGTTGCAAATGGGACGGCAATTTGCGACACGACTCAAGCGAGATCTGTAGGGCTAACATCATGCATGAGAAAATTTGTCTACACGCTTACTCGTGATTTTCTATAGAGATTAACGTGTAGACAAAATCGTGGCGCATTATGCCCTACTGGAGTAGATTACGCACCCTGATTACGTAAAAATTTGCAACAGCAACAGCAATAGCAACGCGACAGCGATCGGTCGCAAAACGTCACTAAAAATCGTATTACGGAAGCCAATCGCACGTCTATTGCTCACGTGTCGATACTAGCGCCACTCGCGATAGGACGGCAATAGATGTAAACAAAATACACAGTTTTTATCGTCGTCAGTGGTTGAATTGATATATTTTTTATTTGTTTTGTGTTGTGGTCTGTGGTAAAACCCTCTCGAAGTATTTGGACTTCCTTTCTTCTCCATCAAGCATCTCTAAAGAAGAAAAGTACATTTTGCAATAGGCGAGCAATAGACGTGCGATTGGCTTGCGTAATACGAATTTTAGTGACATTTTGCAACCGATCGCGTAGTGATTGCTGTCGTGTTGCTACTGCTGTCACTACTGAAATTTGACGTTTGAGAAGTGACGTTTGACAGCAGAAGTGACGTTTGACAGCAACGATTGCGCAATTTACGCCTGTCGCGAACCTGTCGCGAGATACGTAATAACCCCGCCGGTGGCTTTACCCGTTCTCCGTTGTTTGGAATTATGTGTTGCTTCGGATAAACCCCGGATAAAACCGGAGAATTTCTTCACACAAAATCCTATTGAAAGTTTCAACTGTGTTTCAATTTGAAACACAGAAATTTAATTATCAAGCAAATTATAAAGAAGGTCATTTTTACAAAATGCTTTTTAAGGTCAAAAACGTAGCGTAAACTTCGAATGTAGGTACACGCACAACCTATGTAAGTCTATAAGTTATCTTCTTGACCTCGATACTTGTATTGTTGACCTATACCTGCAGGATAATGATAATGCAGACAATTTAGATAGCTACTACGATAGTAACAAAAGATATTGTAAGTTTTTTAAACGTAGGTAGGTATAAAGACCCTGCTTCATTTTTTGTGCAGCATCAAGACAGCTGGCACCAATTTACATTTTATACAAAATTCCAATTTAATTGGCTTTATCTCTGCTTCGATAGTAGGTAATTGGTCTATATTATCATTTTATGACGTCTTATATATGTTATGCCCTACAGCAATTAATTTCTTATAGGTACATATTACTTATAAGTACACGTGTAACCTACATAACTTATGTCTCCAACACATCTATCTATACAACTAATGCTAAGTACAGATTACAGAATGTTTTTAGACGCAGTTTTGTTAGTTTTTAGCAATATTAGTTATTTACATTATTTAGTATCTGTGTATACTATACATATACATATAAATTAATTCCACTGAATAAAATTAAGTTTTTATCGGGTGTAAGGTGTAATATAAAATTAATTTGCAATTTGTTTTTTAGTCCCTAGCAAAATTTTTTCCTTAAACAGCCTTTAGTTCTTTATGACTACAAATTAGCCGTAGAACTAGCATTAGGTACTTACCTACTAAAAATTACTAATATCTAGGTATTAGTAATAGTACTTACCAGAACTTACTTTAGTAAAAGCTTGTTATACCGGCTTGAATTAAACAAGTTTCACTGAGATTGCTTCACTCCCTAGCCTAACTGATCAATATCTTGATATTTATCATGGCACAGAATCACTGATCTTATCACTTACTTAAAAATGCTAACACTTAGGTAACATAGAGCTATTCCAGTCT
The DNA here is from genome assembly GCA_038048805.1 of Hipparchia sbordonii. Classification (NCBI taxonomy): domain Eukaryota; kingdom Metazoa; phylum Arthropoda; class Insecta; order Lepidoptera; family Nymphalidae; genus Hipparchia; species Hipparchia sbordonii. Next base: position 7,690,144 of record CM076113.1, read on the forward strand.
TCGTGAAGTTCCGAGGGTTCTGTAGCTGTCAAACCTATGTCACCCTTGGAAATAAAACATCGTTGACTAATTTTCTTTGGTTCTCAAGTCTTTTTTTTTTTCATTTATGACCATGTATAACTTTTCGCAGAGTAGTCCGATTTTGATGATTTTTTTTAATGGGTAGAGCCAACCTCGAAATTGGTCCCATTTTTTTAAAAGAAATTATGCTTTTAAGGGTAGTCGCATACGGTTTTTCCGATTCTATCACGCACAACTTTGTACTGGGTTTACCGATTTTGATGATTTCTTTCTAATTAGGTAAACCCTATTTACCTCAAAGGTCCCACTTCAATTTGAAAAATAATTTCCACAGAAACTAATTTTGAGTCAGCTATAAACTTTTTTGAAAGCTATCTCGCAGCCATGCCTTTCTGATAAGTTTTATTTTGTTTCCAGGTGATGTGGTGGTTACTGGCGGTGGCGTGTTTGACGGCATGCGTCGGCGCGGGCGGCACGCCCTGCGAGGAGGCCCGCATGCGGTGCGCGTACCGGACCGGCTGCGGGGCCGCCCTCAACAACTACATGTATCTTTGCAACGAGGTGCTGACCAAACCCGCCAGCTCGTGCCCAAATGAGTGCGGTCACGCGCTGATCGCCCTCACGTCCACAGAAGAGGGGAAAGAACTCATGAACGTAAGTTGAACTTAACAATAAAATCTGCCTTAAAGCGCAAACCACACCGGAAATTAATCTAACTTAGTTTAGCCTAATGTGCAACGATGCGTACCTACAACCAACTTAGTAGTTTTAGACCACAATATAAACGTAAAAATTCTTTTTACAAAACCGACTTCAAACGCCACTACAAAGTGTGTCAATTGTGCCTATAAAAGAAGAGTTACCTCGATTTCTGCAGGGACCCATCATCAGATCCGGGCCTGATGACAATGGGACCACCTGGAAAGTATACCCGTTCAAACAAAAAAGAATTTTCCAAATATGTCCAGGCGTCTTCGAGTAATCGGGGAAGACTTCTTGACTGCACCCATGTGGTGTGTTCTGCCTCAATAATTCTGCTACTACTGAGGTAGCTCTCTAGATTTATAGAGTACCTATACAAAAAATGAAGATTCTTTAATAATGACCAATAAACCATTTGTCGATTTATGAAAATCACTTGCAGACTTTGCCTCACAGAGAGCAGTCACGCTCTGATAGATATCTCACGTCCCTGAAGGGAAGAAGCAATATAAGAACTTAATGGTTAGCTTCCACATGTCTTGAAAGCGCACGAACTTCAGTTTGGACAAAAGTATTTGAAAGAAAAAACTGAAGATCATGCGCTTTTTGGGATTTGTAAACGTACCACTTTAAAATATCTCTCAGTAATTTCGCTTCTTGATTTTGCTCTTAGAGAATGTTGCTAAGATTGTTCCATACCGGATGCCAAACGGTTTAATAAATAATCTAGAGACCAAAAAGTTTTATTTTGCCACTAATGAAAATATATTATAGTAAAATAATTTCATACGTATGTTCTCATTACTGTATTTCTAGTAAGAGAAAGTTAAAGTTCTCAGGTTTATTTTGCATCCGATCAGCATCAAATAAATGTTTTGTGCCTTATTTGACACATTGTCTCGACGAAATGAAAATATATCTTTTAAACAATGTGTATCTCGTTCATATTTACAAATCGTGTAGCCGTGGCAAAGGTCTTATTTGCTACAATAACTTTTCATCATCATTTGTTTACAGCGTCTTTCTCAATTGAGGGAGACGACCAAATTATCGTGAGCTGCCATTCGGAGCAGTTCATTTAATTGTGCTCGAAGCATGCAGTTACGTGTAGAGTACGGGAGGTCTTTTTATGGTGGAGTAGTTTGGTACAGACGCCACGCAATAAAATCTAATTTAGACGTCAGATTTGTCGGACACGACGCATCGCCATCATAGCTGAGGGTCGCGGTTGACGACCTTTCCTTCTGACGTCACTTTTAAAACTCTTCGAATCCCCATCACCTTGTTACGTCTGCAAACTCGTATTCTATATTCATAAACTCATCATTCGAATCTTTTTAAAATCGCGTCCCTATATTCTATCAAATCGCTTGCATTGGGTACTATCCAACATGCGAGATCAAATCAGAAATGAGGAGATACTAGTAGGAGAACTAAAGTCAACGACATAGCTTAGCGATTTGCGAAACTAATGTGGAAATGGGCGGGGCACCTTGTTCGAAGAGCTGATGGTCGATGGGTTTCCAAGGTGCTGCAGTGGCGATCCAGCAACGGGAAGCGCAGTGTTGGCAGAACCTCCACTGGGTGGACCGACGACATCAAACGAGTCGTAGGGAGCCGCTGGATTCGGGCGATCCAAGACCAAGGCCTGTAGAAGTCTATGCAAGAGACCTAAGTCCAGCAGTGGACGTCTATCGGTTGATAAAGAAGAAGAAAAAGACTATCCAACACCAGAAAGTTTATAGTCTGTGGTCAGGTCCTATATTTGTTAATTTTTTTTCTTTGTCAACCGATGTCCTCTGTTGATTTATTTTCTTGAAGGCTTTCCCAGTAGGGCTAATTGCGCGCCACGAGAAAATTTTGTCATTTACTCGTGAAATCTTCGAAATTCATGAGTAAACTGACAGACAAAATTTTCTCGTGGCGCGCATGCTAGCCCTACCTCCAGGAGATCCAGCAGCACCTTATCACTCGTTTGATGTTGTGTACACTATCCTCTTAGTGGAGGGTTTGCCAACACTGTGCTATCTGGTATGAGGTTGCCACAGATGCCACTCCAACATCTTAGGGCTTCAAAACTATGTGTTCCACCACTTTTCACTTCAGGTTCGCGACTAGTCATTTTATTTCTATATTGTTATTGTTGTCTCATTAACTACCTACTCTATTATTCTATGATTATGATGCTGCACTGGCTGTTTTTGACTATTGATTTTTTGTGCATACCCAATTATTACTAAATTACATGGGATCTAACTTTCGGAATAATAATAATTAGACATAAATTGGTACTGCTCAGAGTTTGATCAAAATCGGTAGAGTCGAACCCCATGTCATACCACACGCGCGCTGGCGATTTTAAGGGCATTTAAGAAAGTTGCGTAGGCATAGTCTTGATATTATAATTATTCTGAATTGCTATTATGGCCAACTGACCTTAGGCATCGACGGGTAAAATGCATTAAATTATTTTTTATCGCACCAGGTGCATGAAAATCTGTCTTTCTATAACTTGAATATTCATTATATTTCGTAAGACATCTGCTTTGGACCACCAGCATGGCACAAAGTAGTATAATGGCATTAAAAACCTACGATGAGGCGATCACTTGATGACATTAATGGTGCCAGAATTATGTGTTGGTAGATATCATTGTCGTTCGTTCTATAGAAAACATGATACTTCTAACATAATAAAGTATTAAACAAGCACATAACTGAGATTTACACAGATATTAAAAGTTAGAACACTCTAAAAATAACACTTCAAACTTATACACATAAAATTAGGAAATCAGTCTCGTTTTACATCGTCGATGTAATTCTAGCAGTGCATTATTCAATTTATCATCATCGACAGCTAAATATGCGTAACAGTTGGATATTATTTCTAAGACATTAGAAGATTTATTTTTTTGTTATTACTAGCATTTAAATCGACATAATCTATACTAATATTATAAAGCTGAAGAGTTTGTTTGTTTGAACGCGCTAATCTCAGGAACTACTGGTTCGATTTGAAAAATTATTTTTGTGTTGGATAGTCCATTTATCGAGGAAGGCTTTAGGCTATATAACATCACGCTGATCATAATAACAGAAATTAACGCGGACGAAGTCGCAGGCAACAGCTAGTAATTTATATAACATTGAAATGTTTTGTTATGAACTGCTGTCCAGTTTCTGTGCAAGTGGTAGAGTCTTGACGTGTCATAAGAGCTACAAGTTGGCCTACATGAAATAAATATTTTTTTGAATTTGAATTCGAATGATCAAAAAGTAAGTTGTATACGATACATCTTTACATTCGGTCTTTTACTTGGAACACCTTTTTGGTGGTTACTGTACAAAAGTTGAACTGCAAGATCATATAATCAAAGCTAAAAATCTTTCCGAAGAGATTTATTCCGGCCGGTTTTTAAGGAAACGCTGGTATTATCGTGGACCGGTCCGGTTGATTATGTCGTTGTAACGGTGTGATTATGGTGGTGGGTTGGGTAATGTGTATCGAAAGGCAAGGTAAAGCGGCCGCACAGCCTTGAGATTTGACGTCTTGATCGGGTCTGGACCTACCACAGCGCAAGTTCTTGCGCAGGTGTCGCGGCTAGTGTTGCCAGGTGTGGCCTTTGTAAAAACGGGACCGCCACTTTAACTAATAGACAATTTCCAATTTGTATGCAACCGTTTCACCTAAATATTTTACGGCTGACGAAGAAACCGGATCGTTTAAATAAACCGCTCAGAAATGTTGATCAGTTAAGTTTTTAGATAGTCACCTAACTGTTATTATAAAGCTAGAGGTATTGCCCGCGACTTCACCCGCATGAAGTTTTTCCGGTATGAAAAGGAAAAATTCATTTCGATACGTTGTTGCTCCGTCGTTGAAAATAGACAAGACTGCGATTGAAGGACAAACCAACAAACGCATTATAATATTCATAAGGATTATGATAGGTACAACTAATAGAGATATCATTAGCTGTACCTACCTATCATATCATATTTTCATCTCAATCCTAACATATATTATTCAAATTATACTTAATTGAATAAGATGCCATAAATGTAAATTAAGTACGTGAAAAAGTGGACAATGAGAAATTTACTAGCCTTCGCTAACAAAATATGAATTAAACCCGCTCACGAAGGGTTCCGTAGCATCGTACAAGATTTAACATCAGCTAGTTTATTGTACGGTTAATTAAAGAGGATCGTTTAATTTTTAACGTTATTTTTTATTATTTGTTCTTATAGAGCGGCAATAAAAAGGAAATGAATGACTGAAATGAAATAGGAATACATTCTGTGAAAATTTCAAGTAATTATCTACTTCTGACGGTTCATGATCATGAGATAAAACCCGCTGACAGGCGGACGGATGGCCAGACAGCAGAGTATACCTCTGCTGTCCGCCCTTATCTTAGGGCCCCGTTGGCACTCTATGGGTACGGAACCCAAAAAAATTAAAAAAGACGTGTGGCGCTCGGGGACTGCCGCGGTAAAGCTAATGCATAGCATTTTTTATCAACGCCATTTAGCGGTGAGAGGAGTCCAGTGTCAGGTTATTTTCGTTACGGAATTTCTGGATTCGGTCTCCACGCTCAAGGCCCGCGATAGAAGCTATGCAATAGCTTAAAAATTGCTAGTCACATACAACCGCCACTGAGCTGCAGCCTGAGATCTGCCAAAGTATTTCTGAAATCAGGACGTCCCGACAAAGTTACATACCTGGAAACACTAGTTGCTGCCTTCGAACAAAAAATATAGCGTAAGACGGAGGCCACTCTTTTATTTATCTGTATCGTCGACATACAGGACCATAAATCGGCATTTAATTAAACGTTACCGTCAAAAGACGTTAATTAGTTCCATAGCGAATATTCGAATAACTCAAATGTTTCTTCCATTTTTCAAATTAGTTCCTTAACTCCACGGCTGTAGGTATTTATAGCTAAGTTATTTGTTAATAAGGATTATATAAATGTTCCGTTTCGCCGCCTTTGCCGCTAATCTGACTAGAACGAATGCTGATAAGTTACAAAATAGGTAACTCTGACAGTAGAAAATTTGGTGGAACCGATTATATCGGGCTTGTTTTGAAACGTGCTACAATATCGGCCTTAAAGTAATCGTTATAAGGTTGTCATTATTATTATGACATCTCAAAGCAAATATGTAATTGAAATAATACTGCTATAAGCAGCGAATGAATGCTATAAGCGTTGGTAGTAGAGACCCTGTCAAAAACTGCGGGACTGATTTAAGCATCCTAATTCTTTTTCAGATATTATTGTATGGCTGAATTTACGAGATTCCACATAATATTTCTTAAAATCTCGTTTTCATAAATAAGCACAGAATGTTAATTTTCTGACATGACGTATCTATGTAAATGTAGAATTATTTAAGCCTCGCACACACGTTTTCAAAAAATTGCGTTCTAATTCAATATGTACGAAGAACAGATAAAGTAACACTGCAGAATACAAGGACGCAATCATAATTATTATATTACATATATCCAATATAATGTAAGGTACTGATATTCGTAAACCAATCCAAAAAAAATCTTGCAAGAACTAAATAAAATTAATCTTCCAAAAACTGAATTTAAATAATGTGTGGGTATTTTGGTAGGATGATTTAAAGAAGGTGCTCATGAAGGTTTCTTTTGTTGCAGTGCCAATGTGAAGACGAGTACTGCTTGGAAGCAAAGCAAAGGATCGATGTCTGTCGTCCTCAAGTGTTAAGAGGAGCAGCCAACGCGACGGCCTCCTGCCGCCTCTCACAACTCATCTGCCTAGCAGATGCACAGTGCGCTACAGCTTTGCGATACTACAAGGATCTGTGCAGATCAGTGTACCGCGGTCGAAAGTGTTCTAACAAGTGCCTCAACTCCATACAAATTCTTCGGAAGCAGGACAAAGCTGCCGCGCTACAGGCGTGCCATTGCGATGGCAACGAAGACTACGACTGCCCTAAGATGCAGAACAACCTGGCTAGGTTGTGCTTTCACAAACATTCAAAGAATCATACAAAGAATCACGAAAGAGGCTATGAGGAGAAGCATAAAAAACATCACCTCGAGGAGGTGGTCTCTTCAACAAATTCCATCGCAATATCGAGTGCCTTATTTTTAGTTTGTACATTTTTTACTTCGAAGTACAATACGTGACAACAAGCTTTGAGGTCTACCTCATATTTTAGTCTGGAATAAACTTTTAAAAGTTTTGTAAATATGTACCTATAGATCAGTATTTTAAAGTAGCGTATTTGTATATTAAATTGAGGTTTTGCAAGGGATTGAATGTATCTAAATGGAATCTGTATAGATGAAGTGTGTTTGTGTTTATGTTTTGGTGTATAAAATATGTTACAGGCAAAATGATAAAGTGTGCCAAGTAGACACTGCTCGGGTTTAATCGACTTTGCGCAGAATACTCCTGAATTATTGTTGATATAAAATCTACTGTCAACTATGCAAAGTTTACCTAACTTTGCAGTAGTAACAAGTAAATAGTGTCAGATCAAATTAAAGTGGCTGAATTGGATTAATTTAGCAAACAAGCGATGAGTGTGCAATTGGGCATTTGGGCTGTTCTAAAAAGTAACAAATTAATAAATAACACGTTTCTATATAAGTTGTAAACTAGCTAAGGAAAATTAAATTACCTAGAGTGTCACGGCATTAAACAGCGCACATAAAGTTGGCTGCCTGTCCTTACCATATCTACAATGGAATCACCGCTTTACCTGGACAGTTTCGACTTTGCTCACCCTGAGGACTTTGTCAGCAGCGTTCAGTTAGATATCCGAATAAAGTTCATAGTGAATGCTGTAGCCGCCCACGGACGTACAGGCGCATGCGCGGGCATCTCGCCTCGCTATAAATACAGCGGCGGCGCCGGTGGTCCGAACTCCGGTGACAAATGCAGGGTTGTTCCTGCCGCGGCGCCACGCCGATTGATCTACAGCTCAGCGCGGTAACGCGACATGTCAAGCAGATGAATATACACTCACCCACTCTCCATTTCGTTAGCTGGTCGCATATTTAATAAGCGCTCGCCGTATGCATCGCAAATGCCGAAACCAAAATACGAACTGAAAATGCAAATCATGCCATCATGACACGTGCGTCATCTTTAGCGTGTTTTTTATGTTTGCTTTTTTGATGCTTGCTTAAATGCGTATGGTGTCCATAGATGATAGGTTTGACATCAGTTAAATGTATTGTAACATCATTAATTTGAACCGCATCAATTCGGTACGTACGCATTCGCATTTTAAGCATTAACTAACATGCACGTGAACTTCTTTAGAAACTGAACAACGCCTGATTTCGGTGTGTAAAATTAATTTCCATCTTGCAATTGTTACACAAATGTTTTGTTTACGGCGCGTGCTGTCGTAAGATCAACTTAAATGTGCGATGAGCATTACACTCATTAAATCAAAAAAAGAATGCAATCACATAGTCAAGCGATTAACAAGAAACAGGGAAGTGGATGTCTCGAGTGGCTAATTCCGGCAGGCGAAACACTAATCGCCCTTCAGTGTGTTGGCGTGTTACAAATATGCGGGATGTGATGCCGGCAACATAATTTTTTTTTTTTAGATTTATTTTCTCTGACATCCTCCTAAGATGTTGGCCTATAATGAACTATGAAATGTATCGTGTAGTTTATTAAGAATATCCCGATTAAAATTTGTTGGATCTGCCGACTATTTCCTTGAGTATTTTGGATGGTGGTAACATTTAGTTTCTTGGAAGACGTTTGTAACCTAATATTTCTAGATTGGCGTGACCTGTATCGCAGTGAAGCGATTTGAGTGGGTGATGAGGTGGTATTAAAATGAGGCTATAATGATAGTAGATGCATGATGACTTTATGTAGTATGATGTAGAATGTAGATGAACGCATTGTTTACCGTTTCTGAATACAACTAGGTTTTTATGTCTAATGCTTTTAAAGTACAGATTGCTCTTTACCTTACCAACAACATTGACTACAGTAATCGAAAAAATTGTATGTGAATGAATGAAGCTTTTATAATTATTATACTTACTTATTTTCACTTTAATTTTGTCGTGTCTATACTCTATAATATTTTTATTTGTTTTAGTGCCGATTTCACTATCGTCGACTGATGAATAAATTGGATGTTCTGACAGTTTTTTTACTGAAAATCTAACAAAATATCAAGTTTACGCTCAGATAAGTCTTAGCTTACATTAAGAAATCGGTCCTACAACGGTTTATTTTAGGTATAAGCATCATGAGTGTTCCAAGATATTCCACGATTCCAACATTTATTTTTATTATGATGTTGACGTAAATGGCAATCTTAATTTAAAATTCACCGTGAAATACACAAGTTGTGATATTTCCACGAAGAGTCACAGCGAGGAGTTAAAATCGTGGTTTCTTTGCACGTTAAGCTCGGTATACACGCTTAGTACCTACCATATACATGGATGTGCTTTTGTAATAAGCCTAGTAAATCTATGTAGCTAAAAGCAAAGATCAGTAATGAGAAATAGATTGCTAACCCTTTGTATCAATTAAATTACGCTACAAGTACAGTACAAGTATTCTAGATTTATGCGAGCTTTATTCTTATGTATGACGATAGCAATTTATACTTGTTTACCTAATCTCTGCTAAGAGCATAAGAACACAGAGAACTAAGTGTCTAGTAGCACAATAAGATGGATATATCCGTTAACATACTCGTATTATTGTCTGGTGGAAGGCTTTGGACGTGGCTAGGGCCACCCTATTGTCAAAGACGTGTTCACCGAGCGATTTAGCGTTCTGATACGACGGCGTGTAAAAACCGATAAGGGCACCTATGAGTTTAATTTACACTGCCATACCTCTTCCAAGTTAGTGTTCCAAGTAGATCTATACAGACTGTATCCTTCTCTTATCATCAAGTGAAATAACAGCTGTCACAAATAGAAACAAAATACATAAGCATGTGTATTCCAACCCTAAAGTTTTGTGGTCTCGTAATGAAGAGGTTCAGAACCGGTTTCGTCCAAGCAAGGTCTTAACAATTCTATAGGAAACTGAACTGACTTATGAATTTCCGAAATTTGAACTCTAAGAAAATAATAACGAATAATTTTATCTGTGCCTACCTAATAACTATACATTAATAAATTAAAGAGATAAATAAAGTTTTTGAACTAAATTATTGGGATTTGGGATAGATTGTACTTGGAATCAATTACAGGCCCAATTATAAAACTTTTCCCTGTCAAAGGAGACGGTCCATTTTGGGTCTACTCTTGTACCATATAGGCGTGAAAAGCGAAGAATACAAAGAGATCAATAAAAATAAAATCAATTAGAAAATCATAATAAATAAATTGCTAAAATAAAAATGTAATTTCAACTTTTTCGGTACTGCTCGAAACACTTACAAGATGGCTACCTTTCAGCCATAGACGCGGTTCTACGTCAAATGTCATTTCTGAGTTATCTGACAAGTGACGTGTCACGTGATATTTTTTGGTTATTCCGATTTCCGAGCTTTGTCGTGGTGTTGTGAACTCGTAAATGCGTTTCTTGTGTTTCTTGTAGATTTTCTCTGGCGATTTGGCGTTTTTATTTATACTTTGGATCTTTGGCTACTTGTTTGATTCGGCTTTTGTTCGCGGAATTCAAGATTTGCGGATCAATGACCTCATGATAATTTGACAGCTAACGTCAGAAAGATGAATCCGCCCGCCATGATTACGTATGATATGTTGCGTCACGTTGAGAAAATAAATAATATTTGCACTGAAATAAAGATGAGTTCGTGGATTTGATCAGTCAAAAATGGGTTAATATTTTATTTTATTTTATTGTATTACTAGTACAAAGACCAGACCCAGGCTCCATACAATTTTGGACCGTCTCCATTGGGTATTTGACTTTTGTCAAAATGTTAAAAATTCATTAATTTCTCCAGGATCACATCATCAGGATCCTGACTTGATGACAATGGAACCACGATACCCTTTCAGACAAAAAAAGAATTTTCCGAATCAGTCCAGGCGTCTTCTAGTAATCGGGGAAAATACCTGCATAAAAAAAAAAAGATTCCGACGAATTAGAACTTCCTCCTTTTTTGGAAGTCGGTTAAAAAAATGGGATCTGCAAAATATTGTGAAAATGCGGAAGTTACTTGGCAATGGACACTTCACGTAAGATTCGCATTATATCCTTGGAAGAATCGTTTCCCTCTGTGTGATATTTTGTTTATTTTCCTTTCCGACTGGTGTCCTGTAAACTGATACGTTCCACAAAAAATGTGTTCGGTGTTCATAACAAAATAGATTGTTCTTAGTATCTTGTGGCTACAAGGTATTTTTTTGTTTTTTGTGTCCGTGCGCCTTATAGTTTCGGTTTTAGGGTTCCGTAGTAAAACTACAAGGAACCCTCATAGTTTCGCCAAGTCCCTCTAGTAACATATTAATAATTGTGGTGTCGAACTTAGAACATCTCGCGGGAGTCGCGCCTTGAGTGTGTTGACCTGTTATACTACGGCCCACCTACCTGTCACCGCCGAAATTAGTAGTAAGTATAGTTCTTTCAATTCCTGAGGGCGCATGAGCTTTACTTGTGGTTACGTCGTGTACATGTACATTGCGTAAGTGTGCGTGCTTATCGGAACTAAGGTGGGAGCGGTCAGACGCGAGCAAGCTCTCGCTCACACTTATACACATACGACACACACACAACCATGAGCCACGCACCCTTATGAGTTGCAAGAACTATACCTATGTATGTATCTATTTTGAGTGGGTAGTGTTAAGTGTATGAGTATTTTGTGTGTTGTGATTGGAGTGTCTGAGTGAGTTTTTTAGTTTATTGGCTTTTTGATGTCAGATATCATTAAATTCTTAATTTTATTCGTTTTGTAGGCAACATTGGCATTCAATTTTAGTTCTTTAGACGTATTCTTATACAATATGTTTTAACGTAAATATATGAAATATAATAAATATGTGTCAATCCATACATTATTGTTAGTTCTATGTAAAATTGTGGAATTCAAAGCTATTTATTCACTGTGTGATTAGGATTACCTATAATAATCTATTTTTTCTTAGCTGTCTTAGGCCGATTTCACTCGTTGAGAAAGGTCTAACCGTGGAATGATATTTTGGCAGATTTTCAATACAAAAACTACCAGAATGCAATTTTTTTTAAGGTAGGTATATCAGACAAGTTGAAGTTAAGTCTAAATAAACAGAAAGCTTGTGCTAGGAGTGGGTACGACAATAGTGCAACGGGTGGGGTTTGAACCTGCAACCTTTCAGTTTTCAGTTCGCACCTTTAACCGTTGAGCTATTGAGGCTTAATTTCTCGGTTAAGCGTCAGTTGACGTTGGGTGAAATCGGCACTTAAAAGATAAACAAATCAAATAAAAACTTTTCAGTTTGGTTTTTACAAGGTTTTTCACCTTCGTAGCACGGTTCTTTATCAGTACGAGTACGTAGAAAGTCTTATGCGCTGTGCTTAGCGCGTCGATTAGGCCTTTCTGCTTGTAAACCGTTCTTTACTTAGGTATACGTATAAGTCCTTGCAATTCACGAAGGCGCGTGAGCTTTACTTGTGGTTACGTCGTGTACTTGCACATTGCATGTGTGCGTGCCTGTCAGGAGCCTAGAAGGGAGCGGTCAGGCGCTAGCAAGCTCTCGCTCACACTTATACAGATACGACACACACACAACCATGAGCCACGCGCCATCGTGAATTGCAAGAACACACCTTTTATAGCAGCTAAGAAAAAGTTGATTAAGTAATTATACCTAGCCACGTACATCTATAGAAAATAATGGTACAGTATTTCTGCTTATTGTTCAGTCATTAAAGTTAAGTCTTGGCCTGCTAAATCTGGGTTCAGATAAATTAATTATTGCCTCGTTTATTTATGTTAAAATATAAGACCCTATTAACCACAGTTTACCAAAGTGAGATTATTAGAATAAATCGGAACTTGTAAATATATTATGTTAGCATCGAATATGGTATAATCGTACAAAGTATTGTAGGTTTAATAAAATAAAATTAATTATTTATTTAATTAGTTAAGACTTACATTTAAGGATTGTTGCATTTGTTTCGTTGTCGTACATTGATTTTTTAAGGATTTCGGTTGTATTTATTTTCTAAATTTCCAATAAATTTTTCTGTTTTCTAATGACTTGTTTTCTTTTTTGACATACTTTTGTAAATACCTTGTTATAATAAGTAGTTCTTGCAATTCACGAGGGCACGTGAGCTTTACTTGTGCCTGTCAGGCGCAAGCAAGCTCTCGCTCACACTTATACAGATACGACACACACACAACCATGAGCCACGCACCTTTGTGAAATGCATGAGCTATAGCTGATATACCTACCAAATTATGTTCCTACATTATCCACCGCAGTGGAAGTCGGTAAGGTATGCTAGGACCTGCCGTGCGATTTTGTAAGAAAATTCTATTCATTTAACAGCTTAACACTAAGGTTAAGGTTTCATTTATCAATTCGCCATAATATTAATTACCTACGTAAGCTTTCAGATTAAATATACGATTTACATAGCTGAGTTGAAAAACCATTCAAGTGACAATCTACACTATGCACTAAAAGGCCAAAATGACTTACGAATCGAAACTACGAGTAGGTACCTAGACGTATATTCATTCGCTGCCTAGATGGAATTAGGTTGAGATCTTGCATGCTCTGATTTGACTCGGGACTTGAAAGGTGACCGAGTTAAAATGGGACCTTAAATATAAGTCTGTAAATCTGTCACGTTTTAACTTACATTGACGATTAAAGTTGCCGTTTTGTCTTTATTCTTCAGATAAAGTTTACTTGGAAACGGTTAAATAGACCCTTTTTTGGCAGGCGATAAATGATTAATATAAGCTTTTAATTTTATTTCTTCGTTAGTATATATACTAAGTACATATTTACCCAAATTATAAGAATTATTGATTTAATTAAAATTCTATACGTAGGTATGTTTATCGAATTGAGTCTTTTAATGATCAAGTCACAACTTCGCTCAGTCGTGCGATTCATATTAATTTGTCTTGAAAACAAAGTTGTGTGAGGAGGAATCCAAAGTGATTGTATCTACCTACTCAAATGAATAGTGCAGACTTTGTTTACATTTTCGGTATGAATAGAGAAACACCTTAATACAAATAATGTTATAAAATATACGAAAAACATTACGCTAATATTAAAAAGCTGAAAGTTGGTAGGTATGTGTGTTAGTTTGTTACTCCTTCAGGCTACAACGAATGAACCGATTTGGCTTTTTAGAATGGAGATACTAGCTCACACCTAGGATTAACACATAGGCTACATTTCATCCCGGAAAATTAAACAGTTCCTGCGGGAATTGGAAACCTTAATCCACGCGGATGAAGTCGCATCAATTTTGCTTTTCTGGATTCCGAGCGGGAAAATTTATCATTATATAATGATAAAAGGTCATTTCAATCACTTTGAAAATGTCCACCCGGATGATATTTATTGCTCTAGTCGAGGAGGATATTATATTCTTCAAGGCTCTTGTACATCATCATAGGTGGGCATTTTAGTGATAAGAACCTGTGGGCCACGTGTTTAACATACTGTGAGGTCTACATCGTTGAGTGTTTCACATTTAATAGAAAAAATTATGTAAAAAGTGAATAGGTACCTATGTAAAAAGTGAATTGCGTTCGCCTTTTCATTAAAACATTCACGTGGTTTCCGATAAAACGTCCCTGTCAGACTCCTTACATTTAAAGTAGCTTTTTGCTACAACATACCTATCGATGTAAAAGCGTTCGCATACGGACATTTTGCAACGCATGCCCGAGAGTTTTCAATATGCCTACGTATCTACCTAATCACTACATATAATATAAAACAAAGTCGTTTCCCGCTGTCTGTCTGCCTCTGCCCCTATGTAGATATGCTTAGATAATTTTAAAGCTACAGTAGAATCCCGATTATCCGGATCAAATAAAACCAGGGGTATTCCGTATAATCGAAAATCCGGATAATCGATTTCAAAGCAAATGAATTACAAAGTACCTATGTAATTTAAAATTTTGGTTGGAAATAACTGGTTATTGATCTTTGACGTAATCAATCACATCTTTTGAGTGATCACGAATGAGTTCGGATAATCGGATGTCCGGATAATCGATGTTCGGATAATCGGGATTCTACTGTACATCTTATCTGTTTTTAATCTTTTATTACAAGGCTTTTACCTAGGGTATGTAAAAACTCTATTTACACATTAATAGACCGAAAAAACTGACTGCACGCTTCGTCAGAATTTGGGTTTGCCAATAAATTGTGAAAGACACCAACGTGCTATCTGTTCAGCCTTAAATCTTCCATCAATCGGACTCTATCTGACTGATATCGGACATTCTAATAATCTTGTGGTTTAAACATTGAGGCAGGAACATAAGGTTGTGTGTTGAGACTTTAAAAATGTGTTCAGAAGTGGTATATCCCGTTCCCACAGTATACATGCTAGTTTGCCAAAATAATCACGTACTGGTGACGATGCCACTCTTAGCTAGGGTCAGCAATATTGTAGGGTCATCAGCTATTACACGAGTGCACGTGGAGAGTGCCTACTTATAGTGATTTAGCACTTGTCTCTGAATGGGTAATTTCCTGGAGGGCGGCATCCGTTTCGCTATGGGCGTGTGAATGTTGCGAAAGATATCACATTTGAGTTTTGACTCTAGAAAAACGGCCAAAAGCGAGACGCATTTACCCACCAAGGGTTCCGTTTCATAATACAAGATTTAAAACCAGATATTATTGAGATCGAGCAAAACAAACGTTTATATCGTATTTTTCTTGTTATGTATATTTTTTATAATAGTGGCATTAGAAATAAAAATTCTGTGACAATTTCGAATATCTAGCTCTACATATTATATGAGATAGTACAGGTATCGATAGTATTGACACGTGACAATACTATCAATAGATTGAAGTGATCTTTGCTATTGGTAAGGCAATAGCCTTAACTATCGATAAACTATCGATGGTCTATTGATATTATTGATATCGATAGATTCAACACTAGTAACGTGGCGAGGCAGCGCTCGAAATTCGCGTATCTTTTCCTGACAGGCCGCGGCGATTACCGGTGGCTCCGTGGGTGGTCCCGACTTCTCCAAATATAGGCTAAGTAGGTATACCAATTTAAAATTCTGGTAAAAAGTTGTGAAGTGATTATGCCACCTTTGATCAAAAACATTCAAAACGAGTTCATATTTTGCAATCAAATAAAGCCTGAATAGCCCAACTGGTACCAACCAATAAAAAGAAGTATCTGTGAAAATAAGTTTTCACACAATTAATCTCGTTCCTAATACCTACCCACCGCAAGGAATGCCCTTCCGGCTTCTGTTTTCCCAACTCACTATAACTAGGGTGTCTTTAAATCATGACTGAATAGGCATATTCTAGGCAAGCGCGCACCATCTTAGACTGCATTTTTAGTTACCATCAGGTGTGATCGCAGCCAAGCGCTAGTCTATATATTTAAAAAAAGTGCAGATAATAATCTCCGATAGGAGACGGCACTACAAGCAGAAGACCAATCTAGTATTTATTTTATATTTTTTTTTATCGAGCTGAAGTTGACTAATATCCTCCTATCCCCTCCAAATAAGCGGAAAGCTTGCGCTACGAGTGGGTACAACAACAGTGCAACGGGTGGTGTTCGAACCTGCGACCTTTCGGTTTTTCAGTCCGCACCTTTAACCGTTGGGCTATTGAGGCTTTTAACGTGGTAAGTACTTATTATAAAATATTCACATAGGTATTCACACTTCTCTGTAGCTATCACAATTATATTACCATTTCCGCAGCGCGGCGGGATATCAAAGGCTCCCCGTGACAATACCAGTTCTTACCGCTTCCCGTCGCATATATGCAAATTGCAACTACCTGTATCTAATGACGTCGTAAATCGTATACGGATTAAGGGATAGGCGTTCTTTGGAGAGGATATTGTACCTACTTACCAATGGTTGCCTGGTAGAGATTGCTCTGTAGCAATAAGGCCGCCTTTGCATGCGTAGTTTTAAGTCTTTTTTTTTTATTCGATGACAAGATAGCCCTTGACTGCGATCTCACCTGATGGTAAGTGACGATGCAGTCTAAGATGGTAGCGGGCTAACTTGGAAGGGTTATAGCAGTGTAAATTCAACCCATACCCCTAATCGGTTTCTACACGCCATATCGTGCCGGAAATTGTATTCTTTCTTGTGTGCAATAAAGTTTTTATCTATCTATCTACTTACTTTTTCTTTATTTCCTGGTGGAAGGCTTTGGCCGTGGCTAGTTACCACCGTACCGTCAAAGACGTGCCGCCAAGCGATTTCGCGTTCCGACACGATGGCGTGTAGAAACCGATTAGGGGTTTGGGTTAAATTCACTGCTATACCCATTCCAAGTTAGCCCGCTACCATCTTAGAATGCATCGTCACATACCATCAGGTGAGATCGAACGAAACTACGAAGCCCGATTATACAGTATTTGTACGGAGATTCGTCAAAATAATTAGAGCGTTCAATGCTACAACAAAGTGTAGATATTGTGGGTGGGCGCGTCACCGCGTTCACCTAGTAATGATCACAGATGATGCCATAATTACACCTCTGAACCGCATAGTTTCCTCTTTGTTACAACATTTGATACACCGTGTGTGGCACAAGCACAAACTACATTCGGACCTTAGATGTACCGTTGAAATCATGCTGAGCGACATTGCTTAATCTTCTGGTGGAACGATTTTACATTACTTACGTAAGTATCGGAATGTATGACTGTTGTAGACCGAGTGGTGAACGTAGAGTTCTATTTGACTTTTTTTTTTAAAGAATATTAGCCAAGCTGAATTTGAATTATATTCTTCTCCTCTCCCTTACAAATAAGCGAAAAGCTTGTGCTAGGAGTGAGTACGACAACTTTCAGTTTTCAGTCCACACCTTTAACCGTTGGGCTATTAAGGCTTAAACATTACTGTTTAAGAAGTTCCAAACAAAGTATGTTAGATTGTTATTTAAATGCTAGCTTTTGTCGGCGGCTTCGCTTACGTCAAGTTCGATTTTTCAAAGCTCTCACTCAATTTTATCAAAACGTATCTGCGTAGAGGTGTCAAAAACATGTTTTCTTTTGTTACACTAAAGTAGGTACTTCAAAGGTACGTCCACAGAAAATAGTGCGAAGCAGAAATGTTGGGATAATTCCTTGCAATACAGACATAATTATGGTTTACAAGCCATTAGGCAAAATACCGCCATTATTTGTCATTACACAATACACAATTTGCCGGCGACCTCTTTGTGGGTAGGATTAAAAAAGTTTAGTTTCTATTGAAAATACGAGTTCAGTAACCTCTCAAAGTTTTAAAGCTACTGGTTATTTTACTATTGTGTCATTTCCTTCTTAGGCGCGATTACTGTTAAGTATCCCTAATCCTTAAGTACGACTTCGGACTTAAGGCGAACACCTCAACTCTACTTTACATAAATAAATTATAAGTACATAGGTACTTGCAATTCACGAGGGCGCGTGAGCTTTACTTGTAGTTACGTTGTGTACATGCACATTGCGTAAGTGTACGTGCCTGTCAGGAGTCTAGGTGTGGCGTTGGCGGTCAGGCGTAAGCAAGCTTTCGCTGACACTTATACAGATACGACACACACAAATAACAATAATAATTGCAAGAACTATACATAAATACCTTTTTTCATAATTTTTAAAGCTCAGTACTTAAATATTTTGGATGAGGTAACTACGAGATGGTAGAATACTGATGGACTGAGGATTCATAAAAGATTATCCCTGGGTACTAATATGATAATTAATTCGATAATTAGTTTGTTTGTTGGTTTGTCCTTAAATCATGAACAATATAGCTATTGAGCAACGAAAATTTTTACATAGGTGAGTCCATACCTACTTGCCCAAGCACAAATCGAATCGATCCGTTGCTCGTGATGATTTTAGGTTCTCAACTATTTGAGGACCTGAGTGACATAAATTATAATCTAAAAAATAATTATTATATTTTAACACAGAAAAAAAAAGCGTTCCCGCGGAATTTTTTAAAAACCTAAATCCATACGGACACGGACATTACTAATTTATTCTTATAAAGATTCCCCTTAACGATAACGGTTACTAGGTAGATAGAATATATTTGTGTTTTTATAAAACTTTGGAAGTTTGTTTTCATACTGAGCCGATAGGTTCTTCAAAGGGACAGACAAATTTTTTAAAAATCTTTGAATAAAATGGTAATGATGTTGAAAACCTCTTAGACGATAATTTTAGACCTGGTAAATCTAGAAAGGTAAAAGGAAATCGGGCCATTACAATCCCAGAGTTTTGTATGGGTAGATACCTATAACGCATGGAATATTGGATTAGCATACGATACCAATATCAAATCGAATAATCTAAAAATGTTTTTCTGTCTTAATGTTGATCGCACATTCAAAAATTAACACACACTTATTGAGTCGCGCGTACCAAGCGAAACGACTGAAAATAAACGTTATCAAAGTATCACCTTCATCTAGTAGGTACAAGTCATAAAATATAATATCATAGGCACGCCTAATGCCGTGACTTCAATAGCTATTGAAGTTAGCAGTGGAAGATAGTCCTTATTCTTATTTTTTTACTTCAAATCTCTACCTCAATTTAATTATACAGAACTAACTTTTATTAGCACTTGCCTGTAACATCGTCCGCGTATAGTTAGGTTGTTAAAAGTCCCACGGGTTAAAAAATTGCTTTATCACTCTCCAGTCTTCAACTATGCCCATGCAAAAAATCGAAATGATCCGTTGCTCTGTTGTGATTGAAGGACAGACTAACTAACTAAAGGCCGCTGCATACATAACGTGCACGGGACGGGACGGGACGTGGACGGGACGGGACGTGGAGTTTTGGAAACATCGTTTCATAGAAAATGTAAGCGACTGTGCATACGTCACGGAGCACGGACGGGACGGGAACGTGCCACGCGCGGAACGGGAAAAATATCGTCGGCGACGATGTTTAGCACGTCCCGTCCCGTACGTGCCCCGTCCCGTGCGTGATTCCGCTGCGTATGCACAGTCGCCCCGTTCGCTCCGGAGAGCTAAGTAGTGATGTTTGTGTATTTACCTACGAAGCAAAAATGGACGAATGGAAAAACTAATTGAGTGTGTACGATCATTGAAAGTATTTAGACACCAAATATAAAAATTATCTGTGGCGTAAAATTGCAGTCGAACTATCACTCACTGAAAACGGTCAGATTTATTTTATTAATTTATTGCATTGGTATCTCTACTTATATTTTAATATGTAATAATAATTACAGTTGAACTTTTTATGCTCAAATCAATAGGTATATAGTATCAACCTTTGACGACCTCCCTGGCGCAGTGGTGAGCGCTGTGGTCTTATAACTGAGAGGTCTCGGGTTCGATTCCCGGCGGGGGCAATTTAGGAATTTATAATTTCTAAATTGTCTCTGGTCTGGCCTGGTGGGAGGCTTTGGCCGTGGCTAGTTACCACCCTACCGTCAAAGACGTGCCGCCAAGCGATTTAACGTTTCGACACGATGGCGTGTAAAAACCGATTAGGGGTATGGGTTGTATTTACACTGCTATACCCCTTCCAAGTTAGCTCGCTACAATCTTAGAAAAATCCATCTTTCCTTGTTCACATCACTAGCACGTTAGTTCTGAGTTATTGCCACGTTGCGTATGCATTAAAAATTCCCGTCCGTGTTTACTAACCACGTCCGGGCCACGTCCCGTCCCGAGCTTAAAGCTCGCTGCATACGTAACGTGCACGGGACGTGGACGGGACGTGGCCCGGACGTGGTTAGTAAACACGGACGGGAATTTTTAATGCATACGCAACGTGGCAATAACTCAGAACTAACGTGCTAGTGATGTGAACAAGGAAAGATGGATTTTTCTAAGATTGTAGCGAGCTAACTTGGAAGGGGTATAGCAGTGTAAATACAACCCATACCCCTAATCGGTTTTTACACGCCATCGTGTCGAAACGTTAAATCGCTTGGCGGCACGTCTTTGACGGTAGGGTGGTAACTAGCCACGGCCAAAGCCTCCCACCAGGCCAGACCAGAGACAATTTAGAAATTATAAATTCCTAAATTGCCCCCGCCGGGAATCGAACCCGAGACCTCTCAGTTATAAGACCACAGCGCTCAACACTGCGCCAGGGAGGTCGTCAAAGGTTGATACTATATACCTATTGATTTGAGCATAAAAAGTTCAACTGTAATTATTATTACATATTAAAATATAAGTAGAGATACCAATGCAATAAATTAATAAAATAAATCTGACCGTTTTCAGTGAGTGATAGTTCGACTGCAATTTTACGCCACAGATAATTTTTATATTTGGTGTCTCAATACTTTCAATGATCGTACACACTCAATTAGTTTTTCCATTCGTCCATTTTTGCTTCGTAGGTAAATACACAAACATCACTACTTAGCTCTCCGGAGCGAACGGGGCGACTGTGCATACGCAGCGGAATCACGCACGGGACGGGGCACGTACGGGACGGGACGCGCTAAACATCGTCGCCGACGATATTTTTCCCGTTCCGCGCGTGGCACGTTCCCGTCCCGTCCGTGCTCCGTGACGTATGCACAGTCGCTTACATTTTCTATGAAACGATGTTTCCAAAACTCCACGTCCCGTCCCGTCCACGTCCCGTCCCGTCCCGTGCACGTTATGTATGCAGCGGCCTTAAGCTCGCTGCATACGTAACGTGCACGGGACGTGGACGGGACGTGGCCCGGACGTGGTTAGTAAACACGGACGGGAATTTTTAATGCATACGCAACGTGGCAATAACTCAGAACTAACGTGCTAGTGATGTGAACAAGGAAAGATGGATTTTTCTAAGATTGTAGCGAGCTAACTTGGAAGGGGTATAGCAGTGTAAATACAACCCATACCCCTAATCGGTTTTTACACGCCATCGTGTCGAAACGTTAAATCGCTTGGCGGCACGTCTTTGACGGTAGGGTGGTAACTAGCCACGGCCAAAGCCTCCCACCAGGCCAGACCAGAGACAATTTAGAAATTATAAATTCCTAAATTGCCCCCGCCGGGAATCGAACCCGAGACCTCTCAGTTATAAGACCACAGCGCTCACCACTGCGCCAGGGAGGTCGTCAAAGGTTGATACTATATACCTATTGATTTGAGCATAAAAAGTTCAACTGTAATTATTATTACATATTAAAATATAAGTAGAGATACCAATGCAATAAATTAATAAAATAAATCTGACCGTTTTCAGTGAGTGATAGTTCGACTGCAATTTTACGCCACAGATAATTTTTATATTTGGTGTCTAAATACTTTCAATGATCGTACACACTCAATTAGTTTTTCCATTCGTCCATTTTTGCTTCGTAGGTAAATACACAAACATCACTACTTAGCTCTCCGGAGCGAACGGGGCGACTGTGCATACGCAGCGGAATCACGCACGGGACGGGGCACGTACGGGACGGGACGTGCTAAACATCGTCGCCGACGATATTTTTCCCGTTCCGCGCGTGGCACGTTCCCGTCCCGTCCGTGCTCCGTGACGTATGCACAGTCGCTTACATTTTCTATGAAACGATGTTTCCAAAACTCCACGTCCCGTCCCGTCCACGTCCCGTCCCGTCCCGTGCACGTTATGTATGCAGCGGCCTTTAACTAATAAACGCACTTTCGCATAATTATTATTAGTAAGGATGAATTGCATGTCCTGTGCGCCTCTTGCGGTATTGGTGGCTTGCGGCGAGTCTTTAATGTGCGATCAGCACCTCATACTTGTGCCAAGCGGCTATCTTTGAAGTGGTTTGACAGCGCGCGCTGACGCCTCTACAAAAACCTCATGATTTATTCCATGTCTATTCGGCTGGAGCCGGTAACAACTTTATCGTAATAAGTTCTTAGACAGCTTTGAAATGTATGAGGCTTTTTGTGTGTTTCAAATATGAGATTGGTATTGGAGATCCAAGGTAGGTATTTTTTGGATTGAATTCTCCGATTGATATCTATTTCGAAATACTTTTACAGGGTTACCAGTAGTATGTCAATATCCTTTTAATTTCCTATTATAGAGCCGTGAAATTACAGAGCAAAGGTGAAGGCACAATTTTCGTGATGTTTATAATTTAATGATTTTTTATGGATATGATATGGATAGACAATATTGGAAATTAATGTAAGTATTTATTATTTTACCTATTACCTAATTAATGTATTTATTATTTTACACTTTTGAGAACATTATGGAGAACGCGTGCAGGTTTCCTCACGATGTTTCCCTTCGAAGCAAGTGATATTTAAGTACCTAGGTACCTACTTATTTTTTTTTAACTCCATATTATTGCTTATAACGCGAGTTGTAATGGTCACAATTGCCTTGACTTCATTCTTTTCTTACATAATGCTTTTAATGTTTATATTCTTTTAAATGGTAATGGTACCTATACGAGAACATCCGTCCGAATGTTTAATTTTATTGTCCCTACTTAGGTACATACGTGTAATACTCACTAATCATTTTTTTCCAAAGGCGGTGTCTTCAAAGACCCTTTATTGAACCGAAGACCGTAAGAGCTTCATTAACGATACGTTTGATTTGTTTACAGTATTTTATGAATGTTGAAGACTTTCTTAACACGTAGTTATTTAATTAATGTGCCCCGTCCGTATTTGTGTTGGTCGGAAACAAAGCTTTTTATTTATAAAGCCGAATTTACACTGCGAAGTTAGTGGCATGAAATTAGTTTCAAGACATTAATTTCATTCAACAATTTCACGTGTAGGTAAACTTCTTATTTCATGCATGAAATGCATGCATGCATCGTGAAATTAGAAGTTTTGACGTGAAATTGTTGATGAAATTAATATCATGCCACTAATTTCGCAGTGAAATTCGTCTTAAGGTAGGCGCCTACTCTATATTTTTCCGGGATAGATTTACATTATTTCACTTTCCAGGCCTCAAGTGTACCTTACCTATGGAAGAAATAACGGCGATCCATTGTTCCGTCCCTGCATGATTGAAGGACAAACAAACTCCTTCCGCATATCCGCAATAAATACGTACCTACTAAGAATTTATAATACTTAAGAGGGTGTGATACCTGGGGCGACGCAATGAGTTCGTACTCTGCAAGTATCCCGTTAAGCTTCAAATGCAGGTAAACATTTTAGTAAAAAGTTATTAATTAGTAAGTTATCCGTGTTCGTGTAAATAAAATAATAAATTTGAATTTATCTAGGTAGGTACCATTACCATATAAGTAGGTAGGTACCTACATATATTATGGTAATGATAGAAGGTTTGTGTATGCTCAAAAGGTAGAATAATACCTATCTACATGGTAATAATCTAATAATACAATTTTACAGATTTGAAGTCAGAACTCAGACCCTATGTTGAGAAATGCAAGAGAAAGCAGCTGACGGGATTATCTCTTGCGGGCCGACTCGCCGCCGCCGATAGAGTCATTATGTTCCATTATTGCACACCACTCCCCAAAGTTCGCTACGACTCCCACTCAAGTGGCCTGTACTTGGATTAATTTTAAATGAATTATGACAAACACCTTGGAGCTCCTTGGAGTAATTGTCTATTAACGATTTTAACGATTTATGACCGACATCTTGGAATAATGGTCGTTTAAGGTTTAGTTAAGTATATGGGATAAATTGCGTTTTTAGATTGCCTAAAATTGATTACTACTTTATGACGATTGCATTTACTTCTGATTGGCCGACATTCTCTCTTTATTATTTAAAATTCATTATTTCTCATCGAAAATATGAGGAGGCCTATGTCTTATATTGGATAAGAAAATGTGTATGAAGAAGGAAGAAAAGCCTTGCTACATAGGAACAAGTCTAAATTAATTTTATTGGAATTTTAAAAAACAAGCTTTTAGTAGCTGTTTATCATCAGACTCTGAGTATCACCTAGGATCAGAGTACTAATCAATACAAATAAAAAAAAAATTAAATTTAATAAATCAAAGACCCGACATCACAGTAAAATTGCATTGTCATCTGATTTACATATAAATGCAAAATTTCAGTTCAATCGGAAACTAGGAAGTCTGTCTAATTCAGGTTCTAAGATTTGGTCCCAAACAAACATACATACTCGTATACACATTCCAAGTTAAATAAAAGCTTGGAAAAATAGAAGTGTAATTAACTTTGACTCGTATATATTATACATTCAAATTTAAATAAAAGGTTGGGAAAATAGAAGTGTAACTTTGACCAGCACTGGACGGGGCGTCTGATTAACTCATCGAGCGGGCGCGGGGATGGGTCAAGAATCAAGATACACGTTTTGATTATTTTCCTCCTGCTTTTTGTACGTGTTTCGTTTTATGCCCCTCGGATCTCGCAACCTTGCATATAAAATACATATTATAATGTTACATAAAAGTTCATATTTTACTACATCACATTCACAAGTCACAAACCTAGACATTTCGTTTCTTTTATTTTCAGTCTTAAAAATAAAACTTAATGCAGAATTTTATTTATAAAGTATTTTAAATCGTCTATTATATTAAACTATCATCTCTAACCATTAATATTTTATTTTATCCGTTTATTTATTATCTTTAAAATAAAAACTTTCTCTGAAAAGGTTTATTTTTACTAGGACTGTTCAATGTTCATAAAGATTTCGAATACAATTTGAACTTTGGGACATAAAATATTATTACGATCAACTACTAAATGGTCACTAAAAGGTTCACTGACATTAGATTTATTGTGAAAATGATAACTAGTGCGTATGCTAAAGCAAAGTTATTATCTCACCCCCTTATGAATACAACCATGTTTTACCGCCCAAGCGATTAAAATACAATAGCTTAGCCCTGTGTCTTTGGCTTGAGTAAATTCTAGAGAGCTTTATTAGAGCTTTTCGGATCTACTGCTGTTATTGTAAGGCTTCATATTGCATAGCTCCACAGTCCTTATTAAGCCTTACAACTTTATATCTTATTCCAATTAATTTAAGGTACATTATTGTGTTACTGGTGTTTTAAGGGCAAGATTGCGTGGGCAGTAGTGACGCCCACTGTCACACGTGTCCCGGATGTGGAGCTGAAATTGAACGTACCTTATGATGAATACGGGCAATTAAATTTTTTATTTTTTTATTGTTTTGGACTTGTTTCAAGCTTCTCAAGCAAAGAGCTGTAGGAGTTGATGTTCATTTTAATTTTTTCATACTTAATAACTTTAAGTACTGTTCAGAGACGGGCGCATCACAGGAAAAAAAAAACTTATAATTGTAAAGATCTCTAGAAGACTTTTCTATAGGGCAGTTATAAAACGAGACAGAAATCTTAACATAGCTCTCCCGTTGAATTGCGAAATCTGCAAATGTAGGGTACATTTGCAGTGTTCTACCAAAGGTGCGATGTCTCTTTGGAACATTATCCATGCATTCCAGCGTTCATTGAGATTTTATACCGACGTATTCTTTATTTCTTTTATGCTACATACATTGTCGAGTTGAACAAAGATGCAATAACCTTTTTTACCCGATGGGTGCCGATAAAGTTGCATCGTGTCCTTAGAGTAGGGTCACCAAGCACTAAGCACACTTTGTACTGGTAGGACATTACAAAACATAAAGTTGCACTTCATCAATACTCACTTTAATATTCCTACTATTACTAATTCTACTTCTGGTTAAACCTACGCAAGCTTCTAAAACTTTACAAGTGTATATTACCTACCTGCTGAACTTGCTTACACTCGGCTTTTATTTCTTTGAAAATGTAATGACAAGAAAACATGGAGTTTGGATAATAACGTAGCTTTCAGACTACACGAACTCAACAAAACAACAAACGAATGTAAAATTGTAAACTTTCGGGAATCGAGGAAAAGTAATCGTAAACGACGAAAAACTATATAGCATATTAATTGAACCTCTAAAATACGTTATGCATAAAATGTCTATGCATTATTGCTTAAGGAAAACAGTCCTTGTGTTTTGTTATACCTAGATTGTAAAGCTTGTTCTCTTAGGTCAGCACTTTTTTTTTTATAAAAACTCATTTTACCAAGATTTTGTATTTGGCCGTTGTTTTATTAAGAGAGCGTACGGCACTAATTTCCGTAGGCCTGTATATCCACGTTATCGACCTTCTTTTGACTTTTGAGCTTTTATGAAAAACCTAGCTTTAGCCCGTGGCTTCGTCCGCATGGAGTTAGGTTTATAGAAATCCTGTGTGAACTTTGTGAAGCCTCTGTTTTTTGGGGTTAAAAGGTAGCCTACGTCACTATCCAAGTCCCATAAAATCACGATGAACCTTGCTCCGTTGCTCCGTTGCTGCGTGATTGAAGGACAAACATACTGTCGCATTTATAATATTAGAATAAGTATTGTAAGGAAGTCCTCGACATTCTTTTAAATACCAAATACCTGGTAACACTTTTCCGAGAACAGGTTCTCGTTAGCGCGAATGAAGTTGTTATACGTGATGGGCCTCGCTCGTTTTTGTTATTACACGCCCTTTTATCCAACGCCGTGCCGACGACGCTAAGATCGACGATAAGCTGGACTCATGTGTAAATTTTTCTTTTAGTTAATTAGCAATATCCTCTAATTTACACCTTCAGTTCAGAGAGACTTCCTCAAGAAAAACTCTAATTTATAATTTATATGTTCATAATATTACTTTCAGTATTTATTTTCTCAAAATTACCTAGTAGCTAGGTACATCATTCATTAATAGTCTATACTCTTAGATTAGCAATATCATTTACCTAGTAAGAATTGAGTTGATCTCTTCTGCCAATCCACACTTAGCCACTGTGGATTGGCAGGTGGCCTATGTTCTATGGCCTAAACTCTTCTCATTCAAGAGGAGACTTGTGTCTAGAACTCAGCCTGCGATTGATTGAGATAAAAAAGAAAAGACTTAACCTCAGCTAGTGTGGTCGTAGTCAATCACGAACCTATTTATGAAAAAAAAAAATTCGCTAGCAGGATAGCCAGATCTATCTTTACCGCTACCCAGCATCCCACAAACCAGTCCGTGCTACTTTCAGCCCACCGAGTACTAAAGAGTACTAAAGATGAACGCACACCTAGCTAAACGTGTTGCAGAAGTTGCAAGTACCACAGCCCTCGCTTTAAATTAAGTACCAACTTACTAAGTTTTTTTTTAATATGAATTCGTATACAAATTCGCGCACCTATCCGCGCTGAACAGGCTGCATTTTAGTAAAATGCTGTAGGTGTACGGATTCTACCTGGACGCGCGGATGACGCCATTAGATTTGACCACCATACCCATAATTAACCACTCGGAAGGGAAGCGATATAAAAAAAATTTAGTAACCCCTGCTTTAGCGTTATTGATCGTAGAAGGTGACATGTTTGTAATATGGCTAGAAGTGCAGAAATAGATACACTTTTGACAGCACTTGCGCGAGACCAAAACTTTCATAATGTATTCTCTGGCGAGAATGCGATGACTGCGGCTCTTGAGGCTACTGCGGCGCGTCTAGGTGCGCGTTCACCTTTATGGTCCGTGATTCAGCCGCAGTTCAATGTTCGGTGCACGCTACAATTAAGCTGCCTTTTCTCGCTGTTACCCCGTTGATTTAGTTGTTATGCCAATTAAATTGCGAGAATCATTAAGCTCTCTTATTATCTCAACCTGTTGGTTGCATAACAAATGATAGCTATAGATAACTGGTAAAGTAAGGTAGGTACTATAAATCGAGGATTTAAGAGCGCGTGTAATGGTAAATCTTCAGATGCATATTTGATTTTTACAGCAGTAGATCAAATTTTAATTATCCGAAAAAATAGCCAAAAATTAAATCATATTTCCAAGGGACGATACTGAGTAGAAACATAAAATAATGAAATTTGGTCGACAAAACAAAATCGCGAAGTTAGGTCTAATTTTTAACCAATTTGCATTTATTTTCAATGTGGTATCTACATAATATAGAGCCAAAACTTTTATATAAAATACTATTCATATTACCAAGAGACGATACGGTCAATTTTTTTTAAATGAATATCTTACGAGTTATTAGAATACATGATGTATTTGGCGCTTATTACACTCCTATTCCACACAATACGCTAGCATCTGTCGCGTTTCACACGAGGTTTCGGGCATGTTTTCATCGCTTAGTCACGATCGCGTGGGTGAAATATGTTTTTTTTCTGGCATTGTGCGCAGCCTTAACAATCATTCTAAGGGTCCGTTTCACAATCTCAAATTAATTAGATGAAAAAGTGTGGTTATGACTAGTTCCAGGCTCTAGCAAATCATGAGACTTCTGTACTAGTCGCCCCCTTTCAGTTGGTCTGATCATTATTTTTTTTCATTACGAGACAGGCTCCATCTTTTTTTTAATTTTACTAGCCTATGTCATCCGGATTCTAACTATACCTACCTCATTCATCAAAATCGGTTCAGGCAAGGTACAATATACACACTCCCATAATATATAGGCAGTCGTATAAAAAAGGAAAAGTTTTGCATAGCGCAAACTATTAATTACTTTAATTAATGACTTTTTTCAAGCGGAAAAAATAAGAAATTAAAAATTATGCTTTTAGGCTTTCAAAATGTCATTGCCATGAAAAACATTGCCAGAGAAGACAACTTCTGTCGTAGTTGTGGTAACAGTAAAAATACAATTATTATTTTCTTGTAAACGGTTACGGTCGGTACGGTATGACGTCATTTTGTAACGTTCGACGACGGCCAACTTGACGTGGACGGATAGAACTTTTTAATTTTTTTTTATTTTATAAAGAAGAATATTAGCCAAGCTGAGCTTGACTTATATTCTACTCTCCCCTCCAAATAAGCGAAAAGCTTGTGCTAGGAGTGGGTACGACAATAATGCAACGGGTGTGATTCGAACCTGCGACCTTTCAGTTTTCAGTGCGCACCTTTAACCGTTGGGCTATAGACGCTTTTACTTACTGGGTCTCCGAACAATTCATTTTTGTAGTTGCAATAAAAAGGGAACAATTCGGGGCAGACGAGCCGCTGTGAAATCTTAATGGGTTTACAGCACTAAATTGGAGAATGGATCTTTTTTGCTTGCAGCAGTAAAACTTCGGCGTGCATTTTACTGTGGTTTCTTTTTATCGATGAGTAGCGAGCGCTCGCGACTTCGTCCGCGTCTTCAATTCAAAATCTACAGTTCTTAAATCCAAAAGTTCAATGGTGAAGTCTTTACTTGGTACCTACAATATCGGTAATCGGCAGTCCCTAAATCCATACTTTAGGTAGGTAATATGCCTGCATCAGGATTGAGGAGTTAGATCCTTTTTGGAAATTTTTATGGGACCATCTTTTTAAGTTTCTCAATCGTTTAAAAATATTTACGCAAATCAGTTCAGAAATCTCGGAGATATCCATGTTCATAGGTAGAAAAACACAACCACTTCTTTTTTTATAGTCGGTGAAAAATGTAATGTCTAAGTTACAACAGTTTTTAAATACTGTTGTATACAAGTATTACAACTACCTACGTGTACCTACTTTTTCAGCAGAAGAAAGTTCTTATGACAAAAATACGATAAAATTGTTAGTTCTACAGTGCGATAGTTCGATACCAAACTTATAATTAAATCTGTGTTCGATATCAATTTAATAGCATAGCTATATGTACTTACTATTATCTGGTCCTCAGGGCCCGGTACTTATAAGGTTGAGAAACAAAGCTCCAGCAAGGCATTGCCCGCTGTAGCATGAAAGCGGCTGTCATGTCAGGTAGCGGTTCGGTTCCCGGCATGTTTTATTGACCGTGATGATTGATCGCTGAAGGGAAATGATTTATGTTGTCTATGGAGGTATTATTCGATCACTATTGGAACGCTAAAATGTATATCGTGTTTGCAGACCTCATTGTTTCCAGAGTATTAAGTATTCAATCACGTTGTTATTGTGTTTCATCGATCATTGAACTGTTCTGATAAATCTAAAAGAGAAAAGCTCTTACAGGGAAATAGAAAGTGGGCGAAAAAGTTTAAGTCTAATATCCTCCTATCCTCTCCAAATAAGCGGAAAGCTTGTGCTAGGAGTGGGTACGACAATAGTGCAACAGGTGGGATTCGAACGTGCGACCTTTCAGTTTTGAGTCCGCGCCTTTAACCGTTGAGCTATTGAGGCCCCATACGCTAAAAGATAAGAGTGGTTTGTGTGTCTGTCTGTGTGCCATCCTAACGCTCAAACAAATGGACCTTGCAATTGTGTTTTTTGTGTTATGCTGCTTTTTCTTTAATTTAAATATCGTTATATTATAAGATACGGTAGATGATTTAAATAAAACGAAAGATATAAATCTTTTATTTCGTAGGTTGAACACATCTGTCTGAGAGCCTCTTCCAGCTGCGATATCTTCATTCGGCGGCCGGCAGGTGTCACGTGGTATTATATTATTCTCTCTTTCTCACTTAGCCCCTTTCCTATATAGATATCTTGCTCGCCTTTATACTTCATCTCCGGAAAGCTTAGCGTTTCTTTTTTTTTTCTTTTTTTAAAGTTAAAGGCTTTATTTATTTCTCGTGAGTTCCTGTTGGATACAAATAAAATATACTTACCTATTATATGGAAATCTCTCGTTGGTATATTTGTATACCAACGAGAGATTTCCATTGTGAATATCGGACGATAATCGCTTTCAAATACTACTTTTTATGGAAAACTTGTTAGATAAGTGCTTAAAATAAATGGTCTTAGGATGAATGACTGATAATTATGTAATGTCTCTCTTAAGAGAGAACTGATAAATTATTTGATGAATAAAAAAAAATCCCGTAGGAATTCTTCATTTTACTGCGACAAAAAAGTCTATGACCACATCAAAGATGGTAACTAACTATCTCTGTGCCGAATTTCATTAACATTGGTTCAACGCTACATCTAACAATATAATACTCATGAAACAATAATCAACTTGTGAAACAATGCCTCGCCCTGAAGGGGTAACAGATAGACACACTTTTGGTATTACTATAAGTACCTAAGTAGGTATAATTTTGATACGGATCTGATTATTTTCCCACTTTGAAGAGGATAAAATAAAGCTAGTTCGTTTACTATTAAGAGTTCCTATAAATAATATGGACTTAAAGGATTTACTCAGAAAAATAAAGAGAAACCCTCAAAAACGGGAGCTGTCAACATGCCACAGGTGAATGTGGATTTTAGTTCATATTGAAAACATCTACTACCCTATTGTAACCCTTATTTCCTAATCGATAAGAGCATATTTTGTTTTATACATTTATTTTATCGACGCACCTGTATAGTGGTAGGTGGTGGGTTTTGTTGACACTGTTCTCAGCAAATGTTTATAAAGACCGAAGTCAAACAGTCACGTAATCTTCGTAATGTTAGCTAGATTATCAGGTGAAATGGAGACGTTATTTGACTCTGAATAAATATTGCTTCCGTTGATATCTTTGTCTATTCTGTTAATTAAATTATTTTACACGTAAACAGCTATGGCTCGCGATATCGTATGCGAGAAGTTATCAAAGATTTAGAGATGGTTTCGCGGCAACTGCAGAATGTATGCATAACTATTTAATAATTTAAACATAATGAAAACATTCCCATCAGAGCGTTGCTCTATATCATAGAGAAAGAAAAAAAAAAGACGTGTGGCACTCGGGGACTAAGCTATTGCAATTTGCAAATAATTTTTTATCAACGCCATCTAGCGGTGAGAGGAGTCCCGTGTCAGGTTATTTTCGTTACGGAATTTCTGGATTCGGTCTCCACGCTCAAGGCCCGCGATAGAAGCTATGCAATAGCTTAAAAAAATCTCTATATCCTGTGCTGTGGATCCAAAATCAGCCATTTTGGAGGTCTTTAACTTTGTTATGACATAACAGGCCATGTATATTGCTTGGAGAATAAACCAAGCTAATCTAATGCATGATTCATCACTTCTGCTGATGGTGATGGAAATCAGAAAATGAAATAGGCGCGGCCGGATTGCTTTATTGAATTCAAATTTTACTTATTCATGAGATACGACATGTCTGGCCTTAGATAGGATCAAGCTCTGATTGACTTAACAGTAAAGAACTTTGTTATCTATTCAATTTTTTACCCGACAACACGACGCAAAGGGTAAAAAATTGAATTAAAAGGTAATAATGTGTTTATCAGTCTATGTATGTATGTGGCGCTCTGGAGACCAAAACAAATGTGACCATCGTTATGGGGTTGGTTTTTAATCTACTTGTACGAAATATTTTCTGCAATATCTACATATTATGTATTATGTCCCTACAAAAACAAAAAAGTTAAAAAAGCCCCTATTAGATAGGTAGGTACTTAAACATAGGTTCTCATACCTAGTTCAGATTTTTACAATTCATACAATTAATGTAGAGTTGATTTTATTAAAAACAATCGCGTACCCGCCTAGACCTTTGAGTCGGGATGATAACAGGAAACCAGAAACGTGAGAATAATATAAATTAAGGCCAATTTCAAGGCTTCGTCGACGATAATTGAGACGTCAATTTTTTCAAACGGCCGCTTCGGGTTTTGTAATATTTATAATGCGAGCCGCTCGTAATTTAGTTCTACTTCTCGTAGCTGTATCTCGGGGCTGTATCTTAGCTAGGGTTGCTACTTGCTACTTGCCAGAAAATCATGATTATGTAAATTGTAAAGCATGGCAAAAGACACATAATTGAATTGGCATCTGTTTCGAAATATCTTTGAAAAAAGTTGCTTTTAACAACATGTTTATTTAGAATAGAATAGAATATAATTATCATGCAAAACCGACTTAAAAAGTCGGTCGTTGATTCAATGTTTAATGTGTCATTTTGATTATTTTATTGTTGTCAAAGGGACTACGTTGGGCTTATACAAAAAGGTATGAAATTCCTAGTCGAAACTACACGTGTACTTAATTTTAATAATTTTTTAAACAAATCTAACGTGTAATAATTTTGTTGTAGGCTTTCTGTATGTATCTAGGTATTACTGCTCATGGATATTATGTTATGATGAGAGAACATATTATATTATCTTCTTTTTCTATTCCAAATTATACGTATTATGTATTCAGTGTGTGTGTTTAGCACATATTATTGTTCTGACACACACATCATATCGGTAGGTGTGTGTGTTTCTGTTGCATAAAATCTTGGATTACAATTCAACGCAAATGCCATAAAACATTAAAGTGGGACAAGGGACAGCCCTATGTAATGTCCGTTTCTTGCTTGTAAGGTTTATTAATGTGGATTCCAACATGTTCTAGCTGAGAAAAAAAGGAATATATTAGTAGTAGGTAAAGGTACCTATTGGATCTTTATACAAATTCAGATAAATAAAATACAACTACTTACTGAATAATCATCTCTTCTGTCTGATGATCTTATAGTAAGAGCAATAGGTACAGCGCGATGCGTTGCGACTTGCGGCATCGTTTTTTAATGCCCGCGGGAACTTTCTGATTTTGCGGGATAAAAAGTAGATTATGTGTTATTCCAGACTATAACCTACGTCTTTGAGAAATTCCAGCCAAATCGCTTCAGTAGTTGCGGTGTGAATTGTGATTGAGTAACAAACATCCATTCATCCATCCATTCATCGATCCATCCATACTTCCAAAATTTCGCATAGTTAGAAGCTGAAGTTGCATTTGGCAATGCATCGGGTGCCATAAGTGCCCCGGATTTTTCAGAAGCAACGCATCGACGCCGTATGATACCATGATGTCACGTTTGAAAGCTTATATTTCCCAGCCTTAATATTGCTTAATGTAAAATAAGCCGATTAACTATTTATGCAATGGGCCCATGTCCCATACATCTTCCCAGGTACCTACCTATCTACAAGAAATCATTCGAAAGAACTCTCGTCAATAGATTTTTTTTTTTGAGTATCACGTAAAGCTTTATAGAGATCCAACTGAGTTGAAAAGGCGACATTTAACTAGTACAAAAAATACTTTCAATAGAATCGTGTACAATTTAGACGTCAATCAGAATTACAGTCCTTTTCCCTTTGAGAATTGTGCATGCCCTTTTATTCCTCGAGCGCCTGCGACGATCTTTTGAGCAGCGTTGGCCCAGAATAGCCCTTTCAAATCTTTGCTTTTGTGTTAAAAATGATCCAGAAAATTACGGCTACTTACTTGCTTTTTATTATTTGTTAGCAGCTTTAAATAACAATCTGTGATGAATGGTATCGCTGAAAGAAATAAATTACATATATCTTAGGGGCATAAGTATATTTATAGCCTCAATAGCCCAACGGTTAAAGGTGCGGACTGAAAACTGAAAGGTCG
The DNA here is from genome assembly GCA_038048805.1 of Hipparchia sbordonii. NCBI lineage: Eukaryota > Metazoa > Arthropoda > Insecta > Lepidoptera > Nymphalidae > Hipparchia > Hipparchia sbordonii. The sequence continues at coordinate 7,725,293 of CM076113.1, forward strand.
CAGGTTCCAACCCCACCTGTTGCACTATTGTCGTACCTACTCCTAGCACAAGCTTTTCGCTTATTTGGAGAAGAGAGGAGAATATAAGTCAAGTTCAGCTTGATTAATATTCTTTAAAAAAAAAAAAAATTAAGGACTACCTACTTAATTTTTTAGCAGCCCACAAAAATATTAGGTACGAGACTTCGGCCGTGTGGATTAAGGTTAATGATTTCCGCGGGAACTCTAATTTTCCGGTATAAAATGTAGTCCTCAGAGGGTATAATTAGTACATTATGGTACAAATGTGGAACATTGGTGATTACCGCTGAGGCGCTATTGAGACCCGAGCCGTTAGGTGAGGGTCTTAAGATAGCCGAGGACGATAATCATCAATACACGCGTGTATCATACGACGTTTTTCAACACACTTGTCAAGAAAATAATACTAAAATAGTACATTATGGTACAAAACAGTGAAAACGAGTTGTGAAAATTTTTTCGCAATGGCGGGAAAAATTAATCAGTTTTCCGGAATGCGCGCGCATCTTTCAATGGCGATCGGCCATAGACTAAAAGAATGAGGTTTCTTTTTTTCTTTGGCTTTTCGCGGATAGCGTTTTAGCCACGTACAAAATGGGGAATTTCAAGTTTTCTTTATTACAGAAAAAAAAAGTTATATTTGAGTGAAAGTCGAAAATCTCGAAAAAAGTTGTCAAAATAATGCTCAAACCAAGCATGTTTGAGAAAAATAATGCTTATCGATGATGTTCATCTCTTTATAAATTATGCTCACATGCTAAGTAGTTAAATTATATTTTTAATGATTTGTTGGTGTTAGCGCCATCTTTCAATACAATCATAAAGCTTTTGATCGTCTTGGTGGCGTCGTTGTTGTTACGTGGCTACACCACGGCTACACTTATATTTCTTATCATCTACCCATATACCTACCATGCACTGCGCTTAGGGGTATACCAGCTAGGGATCTATTGAAAGTTGCTCTATAGAACAATGATTTCAGAAGTTCTATCAGCCAAGCATTCGTAGTCTTTCTTTCTTGTCACTTTCTGGCTTTAATTATTAGTGCCAGCACATTGCACTTCGTGAAAGTCACCATGAATAGAAGAGCTACAGTGCTAAAAACATACATTATGTATGTTGAAACGGGTACCTAAGTAACTATGATATAGTATATTATGTAGGTAACGGGTTTGATAGTTTTTAGCCACAGTTTTTAACTCATATCATAACAACCTTCAATTGTTTTTGCATTGGCATTGGAAATGTCAAAAATAGAGATAACAGATTGGCAGAAAGATTTTTTAAATTGAATGCATTTAGGGTGACCAACCCAATAGCTAGCACTGCACCAGTTTATTCGCACTTTGGCAAAAAAGATTAAAATATAAGTTTCTGATTGTGGTTTTTAAATTTTCAGATTAAAAAATATTTAGGGGAATTCATATTTTTCAAAATCGAAACCTTTCTAATCTGGAAAGTTTTAAAATGGCGTCAGTATCGTAGTTGAAAGATATCGTTCTGGAGTTCCCGAAGTTTTTCGGCCATTTTGACTCATCGACGTTAAGGGTCAGTACTTACTTAATAATGATTTAACTGTAGTTTTATTTGAGTTTTAATAATATAATTGTTTTCAATTGATTTTCTAAGTATTATTAGTTACTAATTCAAAAAGTAAATGAAACTTTCCCGTTATTTCATTGCAAAACAAGGGGTGTCAGTATCTGGTTACAAAATTTGGAGATTTTCCTGTTTATTAACACTACAAAGCGATTCGATTCCCTAACAGACTGGGAGTCTGTAGACGATCTTATCAAGTGTGTGTAAACTGTCTAAGTTCTATGAGTCTAAATTCTTTTAGACCCATCACACTAAAAGGACCAAGAAGTTCTCTGACCTTACTCTCAAACTGATCGAAGACAGACAAGAGATGAGACTTCAGTCGTCAGCAGACGCGGATGCCTACTGGTAGGTTAATAGGCAGATCTCTAAGAAAATAACTCGTGACCTGCGGGCCTTGAATACCAAGTGTATTAAAGATACCATCTAGTGGAACAGAAGTTCCATTCCAAAGTGTCCGTGAGAGATCTATATATCAAACAGAGCCAGCTGACGCGGCTGAAAATTGACAAAGGCTGTCCGTTTCTTCTCCACCTGAGATATGGAGAGAGGTTGAGAAGTTCTATGGGCAGTTATTTATCACGAAACAATAATCATTCAGCGGACGATGGAGAGAGCTATGCTCGGAGTATCCCTGCGAGATCATATTATCAGAAATGAGGATATCTGTAAGAGAATAAAAGTCACGGACATAGCTAAGCGAAACTGAAGTGGAAATGGACGGGCATATAGTTCGAAGAGCTGATGGTCGATGGGATCCCATGGTGTTGGAGTAGCGATCCCGTACCGGGAAGCTAGGTGGACCGACGACATCAAACGAGTCGCAGAGAGCCGCTGGATTCAGGTCGCGTAAGACCGAGGCCTGTGGAAGTCCATATAAGAGACCTTTGTCCAGCTGTGGACGTCTGTCGTTTGATAAAGACTATGTTTACATTTTCTTATTAAATATGTAAGGGTGTTTGTTTTAAATATAATAAATATAAAAAAATTAAGTCACCTACAGTTACCATAAGAATTTCCGTATTCTATTATTATTATTTCGTAATAAAATCTATATTCTAAAAGACTTCCGTAGGTAGCCTAGCGTTATATTTCCCTTAAACTCTATTAAAATCTGGGTGTTGATAATTGGATAATTTTGTGCCCATAACTGGTAACAAATGTGCGAATAATTGGGGACTGGGTCATTTTTCAATCTTATTTAAAATTCTAGTTGATTTAAACAAAAAATTTTCAATATCTTCTTTAATTATATATTTTATTAAACAAGTAACCTTATGAACACAGTGATTTATAGAATTTGGTTAAATTTATACTTAAAAAACATATTTGAAATAAGATAAACTCTTAAAGTGCCCATAATTGGGTCTGCCACCCTAATCCAAGTATGACAGACGAGTCGTCACTTGACATTTCAATTTGACATCACTTTGACATTTCACAAATCAATGACAGCTCGTCGCTTTTTTTATTCACAGAATAAATAGTGAAATAATTGTTTTATTTATTTTAATTTTGTTAGAAAAATAGTGTTTTGGTGCGCGATTGCAAGTGTAAACCAACGAAAACTCATTAATGTGAAGAATATCAAGGTTATTATATAATTTAATTGTGAAAGTGCTTTTGACATTATGTACCAAGCTTGTTGATTAGGTAGGTACTTTTACTTTTCTTGGTTAAATTTCTTGACTGGCCATCTGTATCTTGTGTTATAAATTATGTTATTGAGCTGTATCTTTTCAATTACCAAATAAAAGCGCCCGTTAGTCGTTCTCCTAAATATTATTTTCTATAGTTAGAGTATCTAATTCTTGAGGTCATTGTCGAATTGTGATTGATTTTAAAAGACTATGGTACCTACTGTATAGGTGATCAAAAGTCCGAAGTTTTTCGCAACATCTTTGCCAACTTTTTTGTTACCTATGTCCTCTAGTGTTGATATTTTGGTTCAAGTTAACAGTTTATAACCTGGATAACTTATGGATTACTGCAATCAAACTTTGACATTCATTTTCACATCAGTTATCCACATATAAAATATGATAGCCCCATTAAAAGAGATTTGAACAAATTATGCTTATAAGAGGTCTGACGATGATCATCTAGTTGTTGTGTTGTCTACAATTTAATCTATGTTGAATTTCTTTTGCTGATCAGAGTAACATTTTCTGCTAGTATAAGTCTTTAGCTAAGAACAGAAACAAATGTTTAAAAACCAATACAATTTCACATGTTAGTGTGTATACAGAAATGTAAACTTTCAGTTTTAGGTTACACCTGTAAGATGCGGTTTGATTGATATGAATATCTACTAGAGAGAGTAAAACAGACTTGTTATAAAACATCACAATCATTCAGAAATGAGTAATGCTGGAGGTCCTAATGCAATGAACAATCTACCAACTGGTGTCAACCCAGAGAACAACCTCTTACCGGGTGGGCCGATTATAAACCAAGCAATGAACAGAAATAGGAACAATAACCAGAACCCTTTATTCAATGTGAGGGAAAGGTTGTTCCATGCATTATTCTTCAAATTTGCCATAGCATATGCGCGTACATTTCCTCGACCGGTGCGAAGGTTCTTTGAATTCTTAGTGCTCCTAAAAGCACTTATAGCATTCTTCGTGCTTGCATACATACATATAGTGTTTTCGAGAACTCCCACAACATGTTTGAATCATGTAAAAGATTCATGGCCAAGGGATGGTATTTTAAGAGTTGAAATATTGAGGAATCCAGCAAGTGATTACACCATTGAGCAAAGCTATGCTAAAGAGAGGAAGTTGAAGAAGGATAAGGAGGAATTTATGTTAGGAATGCTAGCTACAGAAGGGTAAGATTTGTATTTATATCATGAAAAAAAAAACAAATAGATTAACTAATAAAATAAATAAAATGGTTACAACAGCCGGCCTTAATGCTCAGAAACAATCTCTTTCCAGCAATATCTCAAATTCCTTTTCAATAAGAACATATTTGGGGAATAAAATAATTTTCTTTGTAGACAAAATATAACCATTTAGTATTATACCCCTTCCAAGTTAGCCAGCTACCATCTTGGACTGCATTGTATTTACCATTAGGTGAGATCTCAGTCAAGGACTATCTTGACACTCAGATTTCTGGTGCAAGGTCATCATTTGAGCACTATGTGTTAACCCCAATTATCTTTATTCTTTAAACTATGTTTAATGCTCATTGCCACTTCACATTTGTAATATATTGCACTATTTTGGTTACTACATGATGCCATGAGAAAATAGAAATAAAAAGAGATTCACAAAGAGATTATGAGTAAACATGTAAAATTTTCTTGTGACACACATCTTAGCCTTACTGGTTTGGTCATGCAGGGTCTTTAGTTTCATATGAGGCCCATATTTACCCACCCTGTATTTAATAACTATTTGAATACGTATTAATCAAGTTTAGTCAACTTTGTTACAATATTCTTCTAATTCTAATTTTATTTAGGCCATCAAAGAGATCCACTAAATTCTAATAATGAAATGTAGGTTTTGGTTTAGTTTTCCTTTACTTCAATATAGTCATAACTTTGACAGACAACTAAAAATCTTTCCTGTACAATGTACATACATAGTTGCATCAGTGTTTAGAAGCTGAAGGCCAAGAATTTTTTCTTTGACTTTAAATCTATTTAAAGCATCATAACAAAGAATGAAATGAATAATTAATTAAACATACTACATATTTAAATTTTCAAAGAGTAACTTATCTACTTTAAATTACGAAAGTATGTGTATATTTACAATCTCATGTATTTACCTATGATCTATGATCTATAATAAAAATTTAAATGTCTGTATATGATATAAAAATAATACGAAACAGTATTGAAGGATAAAAAAATAAAAATAAATGGGTGTACCTACATTTTAAAATTTTGGTGCATCTTTATCTCAGTTTGTCAATGCTAACCTTTAGAATGCCTGAATCGATTTTAATGAGATTTTCAAAGGAAGATGTAGAATAATACAAGTTTTCGAAATAAATTGATAAAGTAGATGTTTTAGGCTATTTTGTGTTGTGGCATATTAAAGAGTTTCTTCAAATTTTTCTAGAATCTAAATCCTAACACTGCCCAGTTGATATATGAATGTATTGAAACTAATGTAAGGTTTCTTTCATGCTGTCAAGTTTTACAAGCATGTTTATTTATTTATTAAATTGGCTTAAACTATTTTAATCTTGTGTTGTGTAAATATTGTGTAAGCTAAAATGTTTCACTGAAGCATCTTTATTTAATTTACATTTATTTATACAAAATCAAACTTTTATAGAATTAATTTCTGTAAGTTGCCCGGATTCCTGTTTTGTCGCTAATTCTAATATAAATAATATTAAAAAAAAGATATGCATTGTTATTTTTTCATTATAGCGAGAGAAGCAAGGCATGGGCTTAAAAGATTATAGGGAGTGTTTGGTGTAGAATTTTGCACTGTATTTTTAACCGATTTAAAAAAAAAAGGAGTTATAAAAGAAATTATCGATTTGACACATACATATGTAATATTATTGGAACTACAAAATATTCACATAATTATGATATAATCTATTCAGTATAAATTGGTTCATTAGTTTTTATTATATGGACTAATATGTGTAACAGCCTGGCTTATAGACAGAACTACGAGTATGGTATTGAAGGAGAAAAATATAATTGTTTTTTAAATTACTTTTGTTATTAATTCCAGATTCATAAACATAGAATCGTCTACAAATGAAGATATTGAAGAGGACGAATATTTGCGAGACGGCACAGATTATGGGAACATCACACGCATTCACGACGAGAATGAAGAGTCACAGAACCAGGTCATCGAGACCGGGTTCTTTGTTGACAGTAAGCCAGAGTTGAATGAAGGGCCGGCTGATCTTAATCAGACTATTGTACCGGGCGAAGAGGTGGAGCCATCGTCATCTATATGGGAAGGCATTATGGGTCTTGTGGAAGATATTGATAGGGATTCTAAACTTGTTGATGTGAGTACCTATCTATCCTCTACTTTATAATATTAATGCCTTTATATTTGAGCATCAAGAACAGAAAACTGATAGGTCGCAGGTTCGAGCCCCACCACTTGCACTATTGTCGTACCCACTCCTAGCACAAGCTTTTCGCTTATTTGGAGGCGAGAGGAGGATATAAGTGAAGTTCAGCTTGGCTAAAATTCTTAAAAAAAAAAAAATGTTCTCCCGACTGAATCCAGTCTTTGAGAGACCAGTCATCTGTGCGAGAGGTTTTATAGTGCACAAGTGTGTGCAAACACAGGTGCCCTCTATTTCCTCACTCTCAGACTGATAGGTCGAAAATCCGACACGAACGACGAGAGATAAGACGCAGGAGGCTTTACGTGCTCTCCGAGGCACGGATACATCTGCAACTTCCATACGTCCAATCGAACCCCCGTTGTCTGCAGTCAGACATGCTAATGATTAGACCAACAACCAATTGAATTAAGGGAATGCGGTTCAACTTTTAGTTTTAACGGTTATTAACGGTTAGATGTTAGCGATAATAACCCGGGCCGACGGCTTAATTTGGACACCCAATGCCGGTCACCCATCCAGTTTCTGACCGAGATCAATGTTGCTTCACCAGCGAGATCATTTGATTTGCGCTTTCTTAACTAGGTCACACGTCCTTCATACCTAACTAAGTATACTTTGTTTCAATCAATGTTAAAGCCTTTGTCAACTTTGTTTATTGCCATGAAACAAGCGATTCACAGAGTGCATTGAAAGCAAAGTGACAGTGGTGACAGCATATTTGGCTTGGTAATACAAAGTTGAACACACCAAATTCATAGTGTAGACATTTAGCCTCAATAGCCCAACGGCTGAAGGTGCGGACTAAAACCTGAAAGGTCGCAGGTTCGAATCCCACCCGTTGCACTATTGTCGTACCCACTCTTAGCACAAGTGTTCCGCTTATTTGGAGGGGATAGGAGAGTATTAGTCAACTTCAGCTTGGCTAATGTTCTTTTTTAAAAAAAAAATCTGTGTTTTTTGACGGCAAAATATAAAGTCGAGAACTTAATAAATAACACTGACTCACTTATGATAGTTTTTGTTTTATAATGATCATATATCTGCATTTAATAGGTGAATGCCGTAACGTAGCTCTTATCTCTCGCTAATTAAAGTTAATCACGTTTTTAAAATTTTAATTAACCAGATATTATTTTAAACCTAGGTTTCTTTTATTGAAGCCTCAATAGCCCAACGGTTAAAGGTGTAGACTGAAAACTGAAAGGTCGCAGGTTCGAGCCCCACCCGTTGCACTATTGTCGTACCTACTCCTAGCACAAGCTTTTCGCTTATTTGGAGGGGAGAGAAGAATATAAGTCAAGTTTAGTTTAGCTAATATTATTTAAAAAAAATATATATATTTTGTTTTAATTTTGCTTTCGATATTTCTAGATCTTAAAGACTCTTTAGCGCATAGGTTATTCATTTCATAAATGAGGAATTTTTCGAAATTGTACCTTCAAATCAGACGAAGTCGCGACTATCAGCTAGTTAATTGTATAAAAAAATTATATAAAGAGATAATCAACAGGTTGCATTGGGTGCATTCTTATAATTATCGTCGTAAACAAAGTCATAATCACTCGCGAACGCCAAATATAGAAAGGCAAATATGAAAACAATGACCTGTTAATTAGCCAAAGCGTATGTTGTTATTTTACATTTTTCATTGCATTTAAAATGTTCTTGCTTTTTGTTTCCAGGAGTCTCTCGAAGAGTCTGCACTCAATGATTCATCAAAAGGTATGCTTCTATCTGCTTCAGTAATTTTTTTTTGTCTGTTTGTCTGTGTGTTTGTGCACGCTAATATCAGAAACGGCTTATTCGATTTAGATACGGTTTTCACTAATATATTGTAGTAAGCTTCACTTAACATTTAGTGTTTATTTCATGTCAATCGGTTCATAAATAAAAAAGTTATGTCAATTTAAAGAATCACGGCGAACATTTTTAACGTACAGAGTACGTACTACACGCCTCGCGCCTGAGCGTCCGTGGCTATAAAGCGCGCTGAGAGCCGCGCCCCGAAAAGTCACTATTCCACGCGAACGAAGTCGCGGGCACAGCTAGTCTTAACTACTATTATAAATTTTATTTTAGTAACAGACTAAAACGCTAACTAAAATTAAGTAATTTTTTTGACGATCTCCCTGTCGCAGTGGTGACTGGTGAGCGCTGTGATCTTATAACTGGGAGATCTCGGGTTCTATTCCCTGCGGGGGCAATTTGGGAATTTATAATTGCTGAATTGTCTCTGGTCTGGTCTGGTGGGAGGCTTTGGCCATCAAAGACGTGCCGCCAAGCGATTTAGCACAATGATGTGTAGAAACAGATTAGGGGTATGGGTTGAATGTACTCGCCATATCCCTTATGCTACTGCTCCATCTGCATTAATGTTAGTGTTAACGGCTGCGCTCAAATGGATTAGCGCTTAGCTTCTAACGTCATCTACACTACTATTATAAAGAGGAATGATTTGTATTTTTCTGTATATGTTTGTAATGAATAAACTCAAAAACTACTGGACCGATTTGGCTGAAATTTAAAATGAAGATAGATTATATCTTGGATTAAAACATAGGCTACTTTTTATCCCGAAAAAAATTATAGTTGAAAACTAATTCCACGCGAACGAAGTCGCGAGCATCAGCTAGTTAGTAATATTACAACACATTTATCCCAGTCAAATATTGGCCCCATCTGCGTAATGTCTTTATTATCGTGTTAATTTACGCATTACGGCGCAGGTGGAGCAGGGGCATTAGAAGTTAAACTGCATCGTCACTTACTATCGGTTGAAATCGCAGTCGAATATCGTGTCATTGAATAGTAATAATAAAAAAAAAGTAAGGCCAGTGTAATCTAGTTAGTATCAAAATCTAAAGTAATCATTTACTTGTTTCAGATGAAGATTATATTCTCGAATATTCTCTGGAATATGGCTTCCTCCGTCTTTCGCCGAGCGCAAGACTTCGGTTGAAGATTCCCGTCAAAATCGTCACATTGGACCCGCAGAAGGACGAATGTTTCGGCGACGCGTTTTCGCGGTTCGTCCTCGACGAATTCCTGGGCTATGACGACCTTTTGATGGCTTCTATTAAGGGTTTGGCTGAGCAAGAAGATAATAAAGGTTACTTGAGGTTAGTATAAATGCGAAAGTGTGTTTGTTGGTTCACTGATTTGTTGGTTTGTCCTTCAATCACGTAGCAGCAGAGCTACGGATTGACGTGATTTTTTAAAATAAATTTTCATTGCAATCATACGATCGTTAGTCAATTTTTAGGACGCCCAATCTTGCCCAATACGTTTGTATGAAATATCGCGTGACAATAGAATATATTTTTCTTTATTCAAATAAACTATTACAAAGTGCTTTTGAATCGTCAAATGAATTAACCACTGGTTTGGAATGCCGTTCCTAAATTGTTGACTAGTATTGCATTATCTAAAGACTGTGCAGAACGCCAGAAAAAAAATAGATATGACCCGCGCGCTTCCGATTTAGCGATGGAATAAAACGCTTGAAACCTCGTGTAAAGCGCGACATATGCTAGCGTATTGCGCGGAATAGCAGTGTAGTAAACATCAAATACATCATGCATTCTAATAACTTGTAAGATATTCATTTAAAAAAAAAGAGACGATACGTCTCTTAGTAATATTATGTGTAGGAATTTTATATAAAAATTTTGGCTCTGTAATTTGGCAAATTGGTTAATAAAATTAGACCTAACTTCGCGTTTTTTTTGTCGAACTTTTATGTTTTTTTTCAGTATCGTCCCTTGGAAATATGATGTAATTTTTGCCTGTTTTTTCCGGATAGTTAAAACTTGATCTACTGCTGTAATAAATCAATTCTGCATCTGAAGATTTACCATTAACATAACAGCTATAACACCTTTAAGATAACAGCTATAATTTGTTGCAGAAACGTGATCACCGGCGAACATTATCGTTTCGTGTCGATGCTGACCGCTCGGAGCTCCTACATCGCAGCTTTCTTCATTATGCTGGTCTTTGTAAGTACTAAGTATTCCTGTAATACTAACTACTAAGTATTTTTAGCGAGATTATCTCTTGTCTGCGTTCACCACAAATATATTAAGGTTAACCTGTTAAGTCATGAGTTTTGAGAGTCAAAAGTTATTCCTTTTATTCCACCTTTTTACATTAATGTTTTTTTTTTTTTTTTGTTAATATGTATATCCATCTGCCATGGGCTTCTCCAGCCATTATCAGATATTGGGGTGTGTCAGCTGTAGGTGATTAAAGGGGGAATTTCAATAAATATCCCTATCCTTGAGAGCTATGTTGGAGCTCATCTCCCATCCACATTAATGTGTGCGTTGTTTATTTTTAATTAAAATCAGATTTATTTTTATGTAAATAATTATCAAACTGTTTGATTAGTCGATGTTTCTTTCTCAATGTTGCTACAACCTATTTTTCGATTTAGCCATGTCAACCGTCTTACTGAACAGACTAAAATGAAGCAATGAACGAGGCACGCGTGCCAATAATAAAATGTAATAATTTTATTTAAAAATAGTTTTCAAATAAAATGTGGAAAGTACAGGAACCTTTTTTAATGATATTCGCATAATCTATTGAACGTTGATTCGCGTAAACCATTCTTACGGTAGCACTAAAGTTTAAGAGATATTGTTGTCCTTTTTTTAATATTATTTACTTTTACGGAGAATTTATAATAGTGACCTCAAGTCACTACCAATTTTCAGCTCTATGCGAAATACGCCGAATCTGAATTTGTATAACTCGCCAATCGCCATCTAGCGCTGAGTAGCGTCATTACTAAGTGATATGAAAAACCCGGTGAAGTAACAAAAATATAACAGTTGAAAATACTTTCACCCGCTTTAGTTCCTCCCCTCACAGACAGATGGCAGTGTGTTCATATAAGATGGATAATGGATATTAGTACATTATGGTACAAGTGTCAAAGTTGGTGATTACCGCTGAGGCGCTATTGAGACCCGAGCCGTTAGGTGAGGGTCTTAAGTTAGCCGAGGACGGTAATCATCAATATACACGTGTATCATACGACGTTTTTCAACACACTTGTGAAGAAAATAATACTAAATAGTACATTATGGTAAAAAACAGTGAAAACGAGTTGTGAAAATTTTTTCGCAATGGCGGGAAAAATTAATGTTGTTATTTGTTCGCCCTCTTGAGATGCTCTTGAGGGCAGGCAAAGATCGACGACCATACAGCCTATTCAGATGTTTATTTGATTTAATCAGTTTTCCGGAATGCGCGCGCACCTTTAATGGCCATAGACTAAAAGAATGAGGTTTCTTTTTTTTTTGGCTTTTCTCTTATAGCCACGTACAAAATGGGGAATTTTCAGTTTTCTTTATTACAGAAAAAACAAAAGTTATATTTGAGTGACAGTTTTATTTATTAAAAACGTACAAGTTGAAATTATCTATTTAAATACGAAGTTGTATGAAATGAGCAAGCAATAGGTATCTTGGTAATAGGTAGGATCTTTTTTGTAATAGAAACTTTTTTAAGAACAAAGCAACTCAACCAATAAAATTAAAAAAAATAATTCTATAACTCACATTGTGAATAATAGTAATCAAAAGTCACAGTTTGAGTTAAAGGTGTCATTGTGTGCCTAATTGCGGTGAACCGGGAGCCATTTTATGAGCAAGTGTGTTGAAAAATATGTTACATTGCGACATAAAAATGTATTACATATATTGTGGTTATGCGGTACCTGTCTCTAAATAAAATATTGGTGCTGAGCTGATCAAGTTGTGTAAAAATTTTTGAGTGAAGTGAGGAAATGAGTAAAATTAAAAAAAAAAAATTAAAGAAATTATTATATTTAGAAATAGAAGCATATAAACTAAGGGCAAATAATGTACTTTTTATAAATATTTCATTTTATATAAGAGGCCATCTCAGGCATCTCTTCTCATTCTGCATTTTTTTAAATTTTAAGTTAAAATAAATCACACCATCCAAATCATGACAAAAAACCAAGTAAATATAGTTTGGCATCTGCATATTTTATCCATTGAAGGCGCGTGCCACTTTTAGCGTTATAGATCAATTAATAGTTAAAGTGAGGCGTGGCCCCTTCGCCACTAAAATCAGGACTCTCTCCCCAAGTTACAGTTATTGCACTTTTACAGCCCTTTCAAACTTTATTACGGTTCCAAATTCCACCTTTATACCGCGCGGCACGTCTTATGTGTGTTTAACAAAACTCTTTATAGACTTCACTTACCTATGTGCGTTTTTAGGTGTGAGTAAAAGTATAATATAATCTTACCAGTAACTTAGCGAATCTAAATATATAAAAGGCAAAGGTGACTGACTGACTGACTGACTGATCTATCAACGCACAGCTCTAACCACTGGACCGATCGAGCTGAAATTTGGTATACAGGTAGCTGTTAGGACGTAGACATCCGCTAAGAAAGGATTTTGGAAAATTTCAACCCCAAGAGGGTTAAATAGGGGGTTAAAAAATCGAACCTAACGTGAGCGAAGCCGCGGGTTAAAGCTAGTAGGGTATATAAATGCATGTATTTTTTATATTTTTAAGTACATCATGCATCATATTTCCAATTTATCACTCATGAAACTGTAATTACGTAAGAAAAAAATATATTTGAAAGTGTCATTCGATTCGTCAGCTTCCAAAACGTGTGTGTGACGTCACGCAATAGATTCATTAGATAGACAGTGAGACGGATAGACGGACGAACAGCGGAGGGTTTATAATAGGGTCCCGTTAGTTACGGAAACCTTAAAAGATTTATAATTTACTAGCTTTTTCCCGTGGCTTCGCTCACGTTAAGTTCGATTTTTCAAACCCCTATTTTATCCCTTTAGGGGTTGAATTTTCAAAAATCCTTTCTTAGCGGACACCTATGTTATAATAGCTATCTACATGCAAAATTTCAGCCTGATCCGTGCAGTGGTTTGAGCTGTGCGTTGATAGATCAGTCAATCAGTCAGTCATCTTTGCCTTTTATATATTTAGATAAAAAAATAGATAAAAAATAAAATTTTAACTCTAAAGTAACTGAACCATTTGGGACGACTAAATTCAGACTTGTGTAACTAATTATAAGCTTTTTAGGTTACGTCATGACGAATACAGACCCTATTATTCTATCCTCGTCATAAGGTATGATACGGCCAGCTTATTGCATTTAATGTTCTGGCCTTTTGTTCTCTGCCGTATGACGTTGGCATTATGCGAACGTCAGCGCTCAGAGAAATTGTATTAATCAATTGTCAAGCGGCGTGCATATTGGCGAACATATCTCCGGTTTCGTGCCTGTCAAAGCACAAAGTAAATTGTGGAATGCCGCCGAAACGCAATTGATTGCCGGCCATCGCTCATAAACTGACAGACATTACAAATCTATTTGTCCGACTACCGTTGCAAATGTATAGTTCGAGCTTTCGATTTTAATTCTGTATCCTTAGTATGAGTTTGTGGTTCTCGACAACGTTGCTTCGAGTACCGCTGCAAAGTTCGAATGCTTATGTATCCTTATGTGCCTCTCGACAATGTTACTTCGAGTACCGTTGCAAATGTATAGTTCGAGCTTATTTATTGCTTTCGATTTTAATTATGTGTCCTTAGTATGAGTTTTTGCTTTTCGACAACGTGGCTTCGAGTCCCGTTGCAAACGTATAGTTCGAGCTTATTGCTTTCGATTTTAATTTTGTATCCTTAGTATGAGTTTTTGCTTTTCAACAACGTTCACCTATGTCTACTTCTTCTAATATATGTTGTCTTGAAAATTTTTATATGTGGGTGGGGCTCACAAAAAATGTACCATCATACACGGGAAATTGTAACACACGATAACACACTAGAAATGCGTAACACACTGGAATTAATGTAAAGGTTAGTATACATATATCTACATATTATGACAAAAACTACATTTAATGGGATTTAAAATAAAAATTTTATTTAACTTGTAGTAACGTTAGATAGTTTCTAAATGCAATGAAAACACAATCATTTTAACTTTTAGTGCACAACACAAGTAACGTCAGATAGTTTCTAAATGCAATCAAAACAAAACAATTTATAATATCTAATGCACAACACAGTCAACGAATGACAACGTATAATTCTTTCTAAAATAAGAATGTTTGCGTTTCTTTGTAAACGTCAGGTAAGGATGACGGCGGTTCTTCTTTACTTTTTTTCTTTCTATGTCTCCATTGTTTTCTAATATTTTCCTGCTCAGATGGAGCGCATTCTGCTATTTTCTTTCTTTTTTCGCGTGTTCTGTCAGCATTTTTTCTTTTTTGAGACAAAAACTTCTCAGGGTCTTTCTCTTTTAACCTTTCCCGATAGAGCTTTTGCCTTTCAGCAGGTGTTAGTGGCATCTGCAAAAGCGTAAACAATGTTACAACCCCTTCTACATGTAACAATGTATTACTATTATTATTAATTTATTATTAATATTAAATCAATATTAGCAGAGATTGAAACAACTGACTGACGAGCGCTATCGAGCTTAGCTTACTTGCAAATGCGTATTAAAACGTATTTCGTAAGACAGAAAATCTATATAACTTATGAATTTGTGTTGTGAAAAAAATTAAAAATTACTTTTATTTATTTATATAGTTAGAATAAGCATTCTTGTAATGAACACTAAGCTTTATATTATTCACGTGTGTCACGTCACACAATTTCGTAACACACATAACGCACGTGAACAAACACGCGTGAAAAAGTAACCTCAAAGTCATGTAGCTATTTCAAATGCAATATAATTCAGTAAATAACTACATTATTCAGTCCTATTTAATATTTACTTTAAGTCTCCAGACTTCAAACAAACTATTTCATTACTTACCATGAGAAATTACTTCCAAAAAATCAAGAAAATCCAATGACGAAATCATAACACACACCGATTACAGTTTTTTCTACGCAAACTAAGATGGCTGTCAGATCACTGACATTACTATTTGACGAATGAAATGTTGCCAGCACAAAAAAATAAGTGAAGTGTTTCTACTCCTCATAAAAAAAAACTACCATGTATCAAACTGACTATAACACACGTGAAATAAAATGGGGACACTTTTTAAATACAACAATTTTATCATTTTAACTCTAATAATATCGGGTTTTTGACGCATTATTTCTAGATTCATTCCAGTACCGTTGTTTACTAAATACAATGGCCCTATAAATATAAGCTACATGATGAAAAATTAATTTAACTATTTTTACTAAGGGCTGAGACATTTGTTTTTTGTATAGAACTAAAAATTATTCCTACTGTTTATTAAATATTTTTGTTGTTGTTTCAAATGTTTTAACTGCTGTATGGGCTGATACTATTACAAATGATATTAAGCGTGTACAGAAAACAGCAAATCATTTCCAGGAATTAAAAAAATGACTTTTTGCCTTATTCAAAGATCGGTTCACGAAAAATTTGGATGAGGTACATTTTTTGTGAGCCCCACCCATGTACTTACATGAAAAATAAAAATAAAAATAAAATGTTGCTTAGAGTACCGTTGCAAATGTATAGTTCGGACTTATTGCTGTTGACTTTAATTTCGTATCTTTACTATGAGTTTGTGCCTCTCGACAACGTTCCTCCCTTGCTGCGTAATCTTAGGACATCAACAAACCAAAAGCAAACATACTTTCGTATTTATAATATAAGTAAGGATAATAAAGGTTTTTATAATTATAATTCCTGTTGTAAAATATTATAAAGCTTGGAAAAATTAAATTTTATTTATTAAGAAAAGAATCTGAATTCTGAGGCCTGAAACGCAACACTATAGTAACAATGTAGTCTCACACGGTACCCCAAACTTGGAAACAAGAAGCGATACAGTGATTGATGGATCTAGCGTGGGCGGCAATGCGCATTGAGTTACACTATGGAGCTGCCATTTTATTTTTATTTTTTACTAGCTGATGCCCGCGACATCGTTCCCGTTAATTTACGTTTTCTAATCCCGCGAAAACTCTTTGATTTTCCTCAATTATACCCACGCAAAAATCACGTCGATCCGTTACTCTGTTGAAGTGTGATTGACAGACAAACCAATAAACCAACAAACAAACACAATTTCACATTTTCATAAGTTTAGATCTCAAGGCTCTAGAAGATTGTATGGAACGTCTTTAAAACCGCTTCTTTTGAGGCTCTAACTTAAACTTAAGTATAGGATGACGGCGAACTTGGTTGGTTGGTTGGTTGGTCTTGACTAGTCCGTACATCTCCGAGGCATTTAGAATCCATCTTTACTGCCGAAGACATTGCCGAGGTTGTAGATTTCTTCTTCTCTTCTTCTTTTTTATCAACCGATAGACGTCCATTGCTGGACAAAGATCTCTTGCATAGAATTCCACAGGTCTCGGTCTTGCGCCGTCTGAATCCAGTGGCTCCGCTCGGCTGTTGGTGGACACCTAGTGGGGGGTCTGTCAACATTGCGCTTCCCGGTGCGGGGTCGCCACTCTAGCACCTTGGACCCCAAGGACCATCCGATTAGTCGTCCGTCGAAGATACCGGCGTATAAGTTCAATTTGTCACTTTCCGTCACGTTGAGGACATTGCTGCTCTAGTGAAATTACAACTCTCTGGCTGCTACCATATATTAACGGCACTGGCTTTTAATATTAACGGGCGATCGATGCTCCGTTTTACGGCTGCTGTAAAAACTACCGCTCGCCCCTGGACGGATTACATACAGACCGTTGCGTTGTTCAGTGCACACTGTACATATATAGTGTGCACTGTAGTACAGTACATACTATATATGTACAGTCTGTACGTATACTGTACGTATGCTTCAATGCGCAATAGCACTATTTCCTCTTAGTTTTTGCCCGTGATTTCGTATGGGGTCAGGTTTAAAAAAGTCCCGAATTCTTTTTTTTTTTTCGGGATAAAAAGTAACTTAATTCACTATTCAGGTCCTAAACTATATCCGTGGAACCACGTATTAAAGGACCAACTAACAAACCATTTATTATTAGTGTGATTCTGTGCCTGTACCTATGCCCTGTTTCCTCCTATTAGGTATACATATAGCCGCAGCTGACTTGTTGCATGTGTTTCGTACAAACAATAGTTGAGGCCGCGCCGTTCTCGGGAATGTATCGCAAACCCCCGGCAAGGGTATCGCAGTGCCTCTATCAATCTTTTCGCCACATCATTTGCTCCCCGCGCCGCTTTCCCGCGATTGAATTTCATTAATGAAACGCTTAGTGCAGATTGAATCCATTTAAGTAAGAGTGCTATCGGCCCCTGCGAATGTTTCCTGCTCAGATACCAATATTATGTTCAGAGTAGTCTCCGCAAACCATTTTATTGGAATTAGAAACGATATGGTAAAACGTTTATTTGCGATTTTTATTCAGTCTAAATTCTTTAATTCAAAAATAGTTCTTTCATTTCACGAGAGCTCGTGGCTCATGGTTGTGTGTGTGTTGTATCTCTATAAGTGTGAGCGAGAGCTTCTTCGCGCTTGACCGCTCCCACCTAGGTTCCTGACAGGCACGCACACTTACGAAATGTGGCTGTACACGACGTTACCACAAGTAAAGCGCCCGTAACTTCGTGAGATAAACGTACTATACCTTGTTTCAAATAAACTGTAGCGGGTACAGTAAAACACTGGTTTAAAGCAAAAGGGCTTGGCGGAAACGCAATTCGTATGAAGAGCTTGTGATTTTAGCGGGTGGCGGCGGGCGGCGCCAAACTTTAGGGAACACCTAAAGGTCGAAATGTCATTGGATATGGGATTATATTTAGGGGCTACCCACTTAAAGAGACTGCTACTTAGGGGATGATTTAGGTATGGTAGGTGAAAAAGTGCATAAGTCTAGCAAAAAAAAAAAAAAATTAAAAAAAATGTTTGGACCATAGGATTGTATCGGACACGCGATTTACGTTAATGAATCTCTTAGTAATTGAGCACAGTGGCACAGATTGAGTCCATTAACTAAGAGTGCGATCGGACCCGGTAAATATTCCCAGAGAGACCGCAATGTAATATTTACCGTAGCCACTAGGAATCCGTTCAATCCCATTATATCCTTACTAATTTTATGAATGCGAAAGTGTGTTTGTTTGTTGATTTGTCCTTCAATCACGCTGCAACAGAGCTACGGGTCGATGTGAGTTTTTGCATGGGTATAGTTGGGGACCTAGAGCACTGACATAGGTTACATTTTATCCCGGAAAATTAAAGAGTTCCCGAGGGATTTTAAAAACTAAATCCACGCGGACATCGAAATTAATCGGTCATTTTAAAACTCTCAGTCTGTTTTGTTTTAATTTTGGAGTTATCTTGTTGTTTTCTTATTTGGCGTAAAATAATAAATATTTCATTAATTCTTTCATTCATTCAACTTGTGATTGACCCAGAGAAGTACTAGAATAAGTTATTGCACACGTAATGGGTCCAACAATGAAAAAAAAAATGGTTTCCTAATAGTTTTCTTTTGATTGTTACAGACCGTTTCAATATCGATGCTGCTCCGATATGCTCATCACCAGATATTTGTATTTATCGGTAAGTATTACTTAGATAAATAAAAACTTTATCGCACACAAAAAAGAAACAAAATTGAATACATCTTAAAACTGCGCATGCAAAGGCGGCCTTATTGCTAACAGAGCAATCTCTACCAGGCAACCATTGGTGACAGGAGTGAAATTAGATGTGAGGGAAGTATGGTGCAACATAAACATATTACTTAGATAATATTTATGAGTAAAAATAAATAAATAAGTTGTAAGTAGGTAGGTATTATTACTTGTTGCTGTTACTTTTGACCAAACATTCACAGACACGATCACAGTTTTCGAAATTGACTTGGCTAGGTTTATTATAGGTTTTTTAGTTTAGCTAGGTTTACTATTATAGCGTTTATAGACCTAAGCAGAGCGAGACCTCGGAGTTTACTTGGATGAATTGAAGCCTCGATAGCCCAACGGTTAAAGGTGCGGACTGAAAACGGAAAGATCGCGGGTTCGAGCACAACCCGTTGCACTGTTGTCGCACCCAGTCCAGCACAAGCTTTTCGCTAATATTCTTTTTGAAAAAAAAAAAAAAAAAATTGTACTTATCCGTCTGTGTGAGTGTCTGTCAGAGCCTTAAAAATCCTGAATTAATGAATGTAATTATTTCAAATAATATGTAAAGCCATGGCACAAACCCGAAAATAACATGAAAAATCATAGAAAACTTTATTCGAGCGGTGCCTATAGAAACAAATGGGACAAAAAAATTCGCTTTTTAAATCGTATTGCGATTTGTGAAAAGACCTTTATAAACAGAGAACAGAATTTGTTGAATTATATTTCTTTAAATATTGACGATTAGGGGGTTATCAAAGTCGCCGTTTTAAGACGTCTTTTGGCGCAGGACCTATCTTGAAACGGCTTGACATCAAAAGCTGAAACTTACGTTTTTTTATATTTTTAGCGAGCAAACGAGCAGGCGGGTCACTTGATGTTAAGTGATTACCGCCACCCATGAACATTTGTAGCACATGAGGTACCACCAATGCGTTGCCGGCTTTTTAGGAATTTGTAGGTCTGCCCCTTGAATAACCCCATATGTAATTTAGTGGGAAAATCTTCGCAGGAAGTTGGAAGTTTTGAGCTATTTTGGATGGTTGAGGGCCTTGGACATCAGAAACTTGAGATTGAGGACTCACCGGCCTCTCATCTTTAGGAGAACTATGTTCTTGCAAAAAAGTTTCTCTAAATTTTTTGGGCTGACTCCGGACCTCTTGACTGGCGGCCAAATAAGACCACGGAGGCTATTCTCCTAAGTAGGTACTGTATACACGAAGCAACAGTGCAATTATGAATTGTTTGAACGAATTTCGCGAAAAACTCAAGTTCTGAGCCGGCTCAGCGGCAATCTCTTTGTAATAACAATAATTGCGTATAGCGCCCGCGGCCAACCCACCCCGCTGCCGTTGCAAAAATAAAATATAACAGGTCGGATTTACCTAGCTCCCCCCTTTGATCCGTCGACAATTAGCCGGGCACAGATAATTTGCTTCTTTCCCTGTTTGTATCTGGCCACTTGGCTTAGTGATTCCATGCCGATGATTGTTTTCAATTCCAATTTATGTATTTTTTCCTCGAAGATGAGATATTTCAATTATTACGCCACTCTAAAGTGCTGGAGGTTCGCTTAAGCTGGGATTACCTTTGAATTTCTCGGGTAAATGGATTTTTTTTTATTATAATTCTGTTCTTGTAGTTTATAATTATGTTTTGTTATAAGGGTACACAAATAAATAAAGAAATTGTTTATTTGCAAGAAACATTGTACAAAAAACAGATGTTATAAAGTTACATACGTCCACACGTCAATGATGACATGCAAATTGCAAAAACACTTATTTACGAGTCACTCATGTAGTTTCCTTTTAAACACGCAAATGCCTTTAGATCTTTTATATATTTTGACTGACATACTAAACTAGTTCTTGCAAAATACAAAACAGCCATGTCTGCATAAAATATCCAATTACATGCTCACTAATATTTTTCACATGTTTTTATACCATGTAGAATGATGTAAATTTTTCGAAAATATATATCCAAAAAAAAAAAGAACAGAATAATACGCTCTAGGCCTCGTATTTTTTTTCAGTTCTGTCGCCCATTTGATACGATCAACGCGACAATCTCTGTGTTTAAGGCTAATACTGGACTTAAGCATTCAAAGGTGATTTTTATCTGTAAGAGGCTCCCGAGTTTGTAGAATAAACTATTCAATCTCACAATATCGGATGAGGGTAGATTTGTTCAATGGGATCCAGCTGGTCGCCATGACTACTCGCCCCGGCCGAAGCTATTGAAAACATACTTAACGTAAAGGACTGGAAAATTCTGTTATCACGTCTTCGTGAATATCAAATATCTTTCATTGCCGGTTAGGTGATTTTTTTCACGAATAAATTATATTATGTGAATATTTTTTTCCTGGTGATTGTATCTACCCGGTGTACAAAATACTTAGATATTTTTGGATGCTTTGATGTTGTTTAGCCTATCTGAGTACCTATATTTTTTATGTACCTATTCGAAAGTATTGTGGTCTATTTTGTATTTTTCTTATGTTGAATATCTTTGCAAATATTTGATGGAGCTTTCATATTAATATTTTATTCAGATATAAACCCAATAGCTCCATAATATCCTAGCATCTTTTGAATAGGTCTTGATGTATAAAAAATGTGTGGTGAGATCGCGGAGGCCTATTTTATAAAAAAAAAAATTACAGAAGTGTGGTATTTTTAAAACCCTAAGCCCAGCATTCGTTACATCACTAATGTGGACGAAATCGCGGGAAATAGCTAGTGTACAGCTCAATAGATACGCAATAAATCCAAAATCAATTTATTAAGTTAAAATACCTCGCTTCACATAATTTATATGATGCGACGGCACGTTCAAAGGGACCGCATCGCGGAATTTGACAAACAAACCACTGCCACTATTGCATACATTTTAATTGTTCCGGCTAATTAATTCTCATTATCAGCGATTTAAGATGAAACGTTAGGATATCCGATAGAAATAGGGGACACACATTTTACCAATTTGGAAGTGTCTCTCGCGCAAACTATTCAGTTTAGAAAAAAATGATATTAGAAACCTCAATATCATTTTTGAAGACCTATCCAAAGATACCCCACACGGGTTTGATGAAAAAAAAATTTTTGAGTTTCAATTCTAAGTATGGGGAACCCCAAAATTTATTGTTATTTTTCTATTCTTGTGTGAAAATCTTAATGCGGTTCACAGAATACATCTACTTATCAAGTGTCAACAGTATAGTCCTTATAGTTTCGGAAAAAGTGGCTGTGACATACGGACGGACAGACAGACAGACATGACGAATCTATAAGGGTTCCGTTTTTTGCCATTTGGTTACGGAACCCTAAAAAGTGTCAGTTTTGCCGCTTAGTGACATCGAGGCATCGAGGTCTATTTTCAGTTTCTGGGGTTTGATGAATAAAAAATAAAATTCAATTCTCTATAAGTATATCTATATCTATCTTTTATAAATACAAATTTTTTTTTTTGAAAATCCAAAAGCTTAAAAAAAAAAAAAAAAAAAAAAAAACAAAATTGATAATTTTGTGTATGATTCATCACTCCGTATTATGTTCTTTTGATTGGATTAGATGGTGTGAGCGAAACCACGGGTAAAAGTTAGTATACAATAATAATAATACAAGTATTTTTAAAAATTAATATTATTTTAAATGAGAAACAGTGAATTTATTTTCAATAATTTTCATATCACTCAATCCAAAATCCAGTATCACCCAACCTCTAATTTTTGTTATTTAATATGAAGAGTTTATAAGTGTTTGTACGTTACCGTACAATGTCACTACAAAAAATGTAAGATTTGAACCTACGACCTTTTTATTGTTTCAGTCAACGTTGTAGTCACAGAGATAACCTTATACACTTAATTTTAAGACACAACGATAGCTTGTATTTTTCCATTATAGCGCCATCTAGTTTACGGGATGTGAATAAACTCCTTCACGATTTGGTTCACTGAATAAATGTTATCTTATTCGATGGTTAAGTGTGTCACCGTAATTGTATGAAAAGGAATTATACAGAATTCCTAGCTTTATACAATTCCGAGCCTACTTTGGAAATGTGTTAAAAAGTTTGTCGTAGGTTGTTTAATAAATATGCCTCCACATTTCTTGTATGTAATTCGTAAACGGGTCTTTTCCACGCAGTCGCGTCTGTTCTACGTCTAGTTTCTAGTGTGGCTTTAAAAGCGCAAAGCCAAAAGCTAATCTAAATATATAAAAGGCAAAGGTGACTGACTGACTGACTGATTGACTGACTGACTGACTGACTGATCTATCAACGCACAGCTCTAACCACTGGACCGATCGAGCTGAAATTGTGTAGTGGTAGATTCATTGACGATTCAAAAGTGCTTGTAAAAGTTTATTTGAATAAAAAATATTTCTATTCTATTCTATTCTATTCTATTTGGTATACAGGTAGCTGTAGGACGTAGACATCCGCTAAGAAAGGATTTTGGAAAATTTCAACCCCAAGAGGGTTAAATAGGGGGTTAAAAAATCGAACCTAACGTGAGCGAAGCCGCGGGTTAAAGCTAGTCAGGAATAAAATTTTGGCCGATTATCGTATTTTGCTGATTGCATAGGTGCTTTCACAGTTTTGTTGATCAACTATAATATCTTGTGCATACTCGGAAGGGCCTCTCGATTCTGATCCAATCTGATGCGGTGTCCAATGATATAGTTGGACAATTAAGTTGGATACGACGTGCGGGATACCATAAGCCAAAACGCCTATTAGTGTACCTACTCTGCGATTTAGGTGCTCAACTTGAAATTTTAAGTCTGTGGATCCTCTTAAACTGATCAATAAATTGGACGATATGAAAGCTATTGTACTGAAAATCTGCCACAAAAACAAACTTATTTCTCGTTAAGGGTTCGTAGTACGTACGATAGGCGATTGTGAAATTAGCCCTTACAGGTAACAGTCATTGGAATAAACCGATTGTTTTGCATGGAGGAAATGCATATAATTTAAAGGAAATGTTTTAAATATTTTTTAATTTATCTATTTACTCATGATATCTATAGAGCGAACTCTCACTCTACTCAGGCTCAAGACAGAGTTAAAACGAGACAGATTTATGTCAGAGCATATTTGTGTCTCGTTTTAAATCTGACTTAAGTCCGAGCTGAGTCAGCGCACGCTATATACATCTTAGCATTAGAGATTCACGAGTAAATGGGTATAGTTCTTGCAATTCACGAGGGCGCGTGAGCTTTACTTGTGGTTACGTCGTGTAAATGCACATTGCGTAAGTGTGCGTGCCTGTCAGGCGCGAGCAAGCTCTCGCTCACACTTATACAGATACGACACGCACACAACCATGAGCCACGCGCCCTCGTGAGTTGTGAAGTTGAAAGAACTATACACAAAATTTTCTCGTGATGCGCATTCTTGCCCTACTGAAATGGGGGCGTGGGATATTGTTGTAGTGTATTGAATTTACGTCTATTTTTATCGGTGATATAAAGAGGGCACAAGTACAGGAGTATCAGTGTAATCCTTCCTTTGCGTCCGTGCGCTAGTGAACAATGAGTGGGTAATCCGTTGAACGTTCGATAGAATACACTACACAGGTTACACTATTTCATATTCTTTGGAGCAGTGGTAGCCTAGTAGTTAGGACTGGGGTCACTTACTCGGGGGGCCACGGGTTCGATCCCAGGCACGCACGCCTCTATTTTTGGAAACCTATGTTTCAGTGGTGAAGGAAAATATTATTAGTGTATTATCGAGAATTCTCCATAATTTTCTAATAAATTTCAATTTTTTTTGTAAATAATTTTGAAGATGATTAATTTAAATTAACTTAATAAAAATAAAGCTCTGATTATTCCTAATAATGAAATAAATGAGGAAATATTTATTATTTCATTTTGCTTATATTTTTATTTAAATTCGTAACAAAATTATTGAATTTTTCGTGTTATTATCTGTTCCTACCCTAAATCCTCTAAGGTAGAGTTGATATTTTTCCCGGAAGCTAAACATTTTATCCTTTGCTTTCATTTTCGCTAATGGATAGAAAAAGAACTTCCGTGTCCGCCACAAAGAAATTGTCTTTGCTTTTGAATTAAAAGAAAAATAAATATTTTGAAACATGAAAAATGCAATTAATTTAACTAGGTACATGATTAATATTCCCTTTTTCTCTCAATCTAACTAGATCTTGTGTCTTTATATACTCGTATTTTGGTATCGGTTACTTTGCATTTCTTCAGAGGTAATTTTCAATAAGTACCCTACTATGTATTTCCCCCATTTGATCTCATGGCTTCTTACGGCTGGTCTACTTAAGTAAATTGTTCCTGCTGCTTGCTCCTCTACTTACTGTCAATGTGCATCATTTACGTTGATGGATAATGAACGTGGTTCGATTGTATCAAGTTAACTGGAAAATCAGTAACAAGTATACATTTTACACGTCACTTAAGAGCGGGTGTAATGGTTAATATTCAGTTGCAGATTTGATTTTTACAGCAGAAAATCAAGGTTAAACTATCCGCAAAAATTACATCATATTATGAAGTATACAAGGTTTCCAACGATACTGAGTAGAAACATAAAATAATGAAATTTGTTCGACTAAATAAAATCGCGAAGTGACGCACAGTACCCATATAGTACCCACAGACTACCTGCTTGATGCTGCAGCATCAGCTCAAGGTGGTCCTGACTTGGAAATAATCCGAAGTAACAAATCAATCAAATCAAATCTTCAAATCAATCGCGACAGTGAAAGTTTGCACGACCCTTTAATCAAGTAGGAAATGAGCTGATGATCTTAAAACGCCCGAGCTGCTTCATAAATTATTGCTAAGATTCATATCGATCACGTTAGCTTTCAAACAGGAAAAACCGCATTAAAATAAGTCCATTCGTTAGAGAGCTACTAGGGAACAGACTGATACACAGTACATCTCTTTTTCCGTCGAGGGTAAATAAATAATCTAAATATATAAAAGGCAAAGGTGACTGACTGATTGACTGACTGATCTATCAACGCACAGCTCAAACCACTAGGCGGATCAGGCTGAAATTTTGCATGTAGATAGCTATATAACGTAGGTATCCGCTAAGAAAGGATTTTTGAAAATTCAACCCCTAAAGGGATAAAATAGGGGTTTGAAAAATCGAACTTAACGTGAGCGAAGCCGCGGGAAAAAGCTAGTAAATAATAATTATCGTTGCGAAGAATCTCATAAAATAGATGTTTATTGAAATCGAAGGCCTCAAAATGTTTTAAGTATCTAATTTGGGATTTTTTTGCTCCTTTAAGGCGATTTGCGATGTAATTTGATCAATTATTTCGCTTCCAAATAAAGCGTAACCTACACAAAGTACCGAGAGGCATTGGTAGCGAAAATAAGCAGATAATAACGATATGGCAGTCTCAATAAAATATTATTACTGTCTAACTTGTAAACGAGTAGGCACCAATTTGATGAATATCGAGAACCAATTAAATCAAGCAGTCTTCATAGTACTTACATTTTTTATTACTTTATTTAGTTACTAGGTTTTGCCCACGACTACTGGAAGCCTTTGTTTCTCTTTACATTTTAATTGAATAAACAATTTCGAAAAAGGTACATGTCGGATAGGTACTTTGGCGTGCCGTTTCTTTTGCCAAGCTGTGAATTTTTCGAAATTCGTGCTATATCTACCATGATGCTGGCGAAAATTTTAATACATACTTATGTATTTAATGTTAATAATACATGCGAGAATATATTTCAATCGCTTTTATGAAACAGAATGGTGTTATTTAAAAATATGAGATGTGCCCTTTTCGAAATTGCCTATTTAATTAGATACAGTACCCGATAGTTATTATAAAAAGCAAGCTCCAGAAAAAGACAATAGGTTGGCTTCTTAGAGTTATGTCGCTGTCGCTTCACACATGAGCTGCCTTCATTTTATTGATAGCTGCGTGATTCAAAAGTGGTAAATCGTAGAAATGGAAAGGCATCTGAAAAGCGGGTGCAAAATTAATTTCGCATGATGAATGGTGAACGATCTCAGTCTGCTATTTCCCTGATGTTAGATGGGGCAGCTTTTCGCAGTTTTCCGTGACTCGTGCCGTTTTTGATTTTGCTTAGTTAGTAAGCAAACTTGGTACTATTTAGTTTATTTTTGCTTACAACCTAGGTTTCTTTCAATCACGCAGCAACGGATCAAAGTTATTTTTAGCTTGATTATAGTTGTGGACCTGGTGAGTGACATATGCTACTTTTCACCCCAAAATATCACAATTAGAAGAGTTCAAGGAATTTTTCGAAAAAAAAAAAATCATGCAGTCACAGTATTATTTTGTACTAAATAGTGCCCGCGACTTCGTTTCGTGTATTGAGGTTTTTCAATTCCCGCAGGAACTCTTTAACTTTGCACAATAAATAAAATGTAGCCTGTGTTAACCCCTTGTTAACCCTGGATATGAGCTGTTTCCATTCAAAATACATATCAGCCAAATAGGTTCATTCTTTTCTTTATAATATTAGTGTGATGTTTAGATAAAATAAAAGACAAGTGTATAGTACGAGTTTATTTATTTATTTTTTAGTACACCTATCACGATAAGTACTTTTGTGTAAGAGTTCCCCATACAGTTCCAGATAACTAAAACATACTGTGTACTTTTTATACACGGGCTTTGCATCTGTTAACATAAAGTTTAATAATCGTGTGGTTTCTGACGCTTATTTGCAGTCTCTCGAGCGCCTTTGTGCGATATAAAATACTCATAAATGTTTATACAAAGTAAATACATGGGCTAATAAAAACACTCTTTCAGAAAGTTCATATTGTAATTAATTAAAAACCTCTACAAGTGACGTAGAAGTTACTTCTTAATATACGTTATTAAATAATTATAATTTACGTATATTATAGTAAGTCCTTTTCACTTTTTACGTGCTTATATTCGAAAAGCTGATAGGCGTTGGGGTCACAAAGTACAGGTGTGGCGACCCTGCACCACCCACTTGGCAAAATCCCCATTAGATAGAGACCTCCAGCAGTGGACATCTATCAGTTAATAAAGAAGAAGATGTACTACTGACAATTATTGAGTTCATGTGTTTGAATTGGAACAATACTAATTTGATTTGTCAATAATTGTCGTGTTGATCAATAAATAATTGTATATTTTTCTGACGTGATAAAATTATCATAATATTACTCTATTGTAATTGCTCTTAGTTTTTATCTTGGTCGTCATCCTTACTGTAAAAATCTTGTGTAAGTTTCCATAAAAAAAAAACAAAATGCGCATTGGCAATGGGGAGAGAGAGCACCGTTGAAATTAATTTTGCATGATGAATGATGAGGGATGACGATGCAATTTACAATTTCCACTGAAAATATTAGCTTATCTGCAATTTGATACAGGAAAAATGTGAGACACGATGTATCTTTGTTAGAATTGGGTATTTGAATGTTGTCAAAATGCGGATATTCATAACCGAAAATGTTACATGTAAGAATAACATTTGTAAAAACAGAAAATACGAGTATATCGGTCAAAAAAATTTCTTATTCATTATAAATGCGAAAGTGTGTTGGTTTGTTGGTTTGTCCT
The DNA here is from genome assembly GCA_038048805.1 of Hipparchia sbordonii. Taxonomy (NCBI): domain Eukaryota; kingdom Metazoa; phylum Arthropoda; class Insecta; order Lepidoptera; family Nymphalidae; genus Hipparchia; species Hipparchia sbordonii. The sequence continues at coordinate 7,754,198 of CM076113.1, forward strand.
TCAATCACGCCGCAACAAGCAACGGATCGATGTGATTTATATTTCGATAATCCTTACTCCTTACTACTATATAAATCGACAGTGTTCCCACTTAATTACAATATGGGGTTATTCAAGGGGCGCACCAATGAGTTCCTGAAATTCCGGCAACGCATCGGTGGTGCCTCTGATACTACAAGTGTTCATGGGCGGCGGTAATCACTACATCAGGTGACCCGCCAGCTCGTTTGCCTGCTATTCATATAAAAAAAAAATATATATAAATGCGAAAGCGTGTTTGTGTTTTGATTTGTTGGTTTGCCCTTCAATAACTCTGCAACAGATCTACGCATCGACGTGATTTTTTGCATGGGTATAGTTGAAGAACGGGGAGTGACGCATACTTCTACGAAAGTTGAAACATAAGTTGAAAGCGTATCAGTGTAGTTAAACCACGCATGCGGAGCGTCACATAGCTTTTTCATATATTTGACATCACAATGTTCAGTGCTTATGACCAATACGAAGAATGCACTGGGATTAGTCCAACAAAAATATTAGTGTACTACCGACAGGATCCGGGAGCGATACGCGAACTATGCTAACGAAAAGACTATAAAACCTTTATCTTATTACGGGGTACGGATGTGCTACAAAAACTCGGGCTTTCGTAAAAAGTGCCCTATGCAGCTTTTCAATCCAGTTACGCTGTTGATACTGTATATGGGGTTGAGTAAAGGACGTTAATGCACTGATGCGTCCTTTTTTCGAGTTAGCTACGGCTCTTTGTAATTATGTTGGAACTTCTTTTGGGACGTGAAATGAAGTGTTTGATTAGATTTTTGGATCACTGAAGCGTCTGTTTTGTCTTTTCTTTATAGGAAAATTTACAAAAACAGTCCGCTTCGGAATGTTACACGATTTTGACACACTAAAGAAGCTAAAAACGTTCATAAGCAATTCGGCTGCTCCATTTCAAAACCTAGTGAGCGATTGACAAAATTTTACAGGAGACAAAGAAAAACGAATTAAATATTAAAGGGGCTCCCCTACTAAAAACGTGTTTTTTCGGTGTTTTTGCTATGCAAGTCCGACTCGCATTTGACCGGTTATTTGGTAATTTTCTGCCAGCTCAGTAGCGCGACAATACTGTGTAGTCGGCCTTTAAAGCCTTACAAAAAAATTAAAAATGGCTTATTACTATTGCGCATTAAACGTTATAGTTCGATGTTACAAACCTTTTTGAGCTTTGAGACAGTCTATAGATAACTAGGTACCGGTAGAGTTTTTAACCGACTTTCAAAAAAGGTTCTCAATTCGTCGGAATCTTTTTTTTATTTTTTATATATGTTCCCTGATTACTCGAAAACGTCTGGTCCAGGCGAATCGGCCCGATTTAGAAAATTCTTTTATTAGTTTGAAAGGGTAGATATACTTCCCAGGTGATTCCATTGTCATTAGATTTTTATAGGCACAATTGCTATACTTTGTAGTGGCGTTTGAAGCCGGTTTTGTAAAAAGAATTTTAACGTTTATAGTATAAAGGTTTGCGTTGTCGACTCGTAAAGAATGATCCGATGTCTCGGGCGATACCATTACTCCTGTGGCGCATGAAAAATTCATACAGATGCCGTTTGATCGCGTTAACGTGTCGCTGGTCGCGAGTCTGCGCTCCTCTGGGGCTCTTCCGAGTATCTTATGTGACGCTGGCCCCAGCCATTACGCTAGTTTTATTACGATAAATCAAAACGTTCTTATAAACGTACATAATATATAAAATCTTTATTATGATGGAGGTTTATTATTTACCTATTTTAACCGACTTCTTAAGGAGTGTCAATAACATTAGCATAGCATACATAATAGTTCGCCTATTTTCACTCTTTGAGATTTTTAACCCACGAAAAAAAGTATGTACTATGTAGTAGGTTCTCAATTCGTCGCGTATATATATTTTTTTAATAACCACGTATATTTTTTCGCAGAGTCGTCTGATATTGATGATTCTTTTTCTGATGGATAGAGTCTACCTCGAAATTGGTCTCATTTAAATTTGAAAAAGAAATTCCACCTCTAAGGGTAGTCGCACACGGTTTTCCTGATTCTATCACGCACTAACGCGTAAGACTAAAAAGATTTATATTTTACTAGCTGATGCCCGCGACTTCGTACGCGTGGATTTAGTTTTAAAATCCCGCATTTTTATTCGAAAGCGTAGATACAAAGTTTAATGGATATAACTCGAAAAATGACGGACTTTCATACAAATTTTAACCCCCTATTTAACCCTCTTGGAGTTGAAATTTTCCAAAATCCTTTCTTAGCGGATGCCTACGTCCTAACAGCTACCTGTATGCCAAATTTCAGCTCGATCGGTCCAGTGGTTAGAGCTGTGCGTTGATAGATCAGTCAGTCAGTCAGTCAGTCAGTCAGTCTGTCAGTCACCTTTGCCTTTTATATATTTAGATTTTTCCCTTTTAGTTCCTTCTATAAATGTAATTATTAATATATTAATTATAATTTTGCGATCGCAATTAACAGCTGATATCTTAGATTTATGTGCGTTTCATGCAATTAAATATCACTCATTTTTAAAATTAATTACCTTCGTTAAGGGGTTGTTTGTTTGATTATTTGGCAGTATCCCTTTCCCTATTATGAAAATCAATTTTCTTATTGTCATTTAAACTTTGACATTTCGGTACGTGGGTATGTATTCTTCCATCTAGTTGTGCGTATATTTAATACTTAGCTATAACTCACAACAAATGTACTCTTTCCCACGCTCTTAGCATTGTTGGAAGAGATTTCATATTTAAGCTTTTCTTTGTCCACATTTTTGCGTTTGTTATATATTTTAGGATTTATTTACTGTTAAAAATACACCAGTACGAACACGGCAAAGAGTACTACGTAAATATGACATGTTTACACTATATTTAACACTACCTCTTTGAGGAAATGGAATCTAGGGAATATTATTTTAAACTTGATTTTAAGCATAAGAAACAAAAAATATATCAAGACTAGCTGACGCCCGCGACTTTGTACGCGTGGATTGAGGTTTTTTAATTTCCGCGGGAACTCTGTTATTTTCTGGGATAAAAAATTCGCCTAAATGTTATTCCAGACTATAATCTATCTCTGTTCTAAACAGCCAAATCGGTTCGGTGGTTGCGGCGTGATTGAGTAACAAACATCCATCCATCCATACATCCAAACTTAAGCATTTATAATATTAGTGGGATTAGTAGAAGGATAGAACGGTGTTAGATAGATGATATAATCAAAGATTGTGGAGGAGGATCTGATGATGGAGCAGAAAACTGGGGAACAAGATGTCAGGTACATCGTACATAGTATGGCCATAGATTCTCATTTTTTTTTTTCATTAAAAAGAATATTAGCCAAGCTGACTTATATTCTCCTCTGCCCGTCAAATAAGCGAAAAACTTGTTCTAGAAGTGGGATAGATTCACATGTCGAGAGTGTTTTTTTTAAGCTATTGCATAGCTTCTATCGCGGGCCTTGAGCGTGGAGACCGAATCCAGAAATTCCGTAACGAAAAATTTTTTTTTTTTAAATATATAGACTAGCATTTGACTGCGATCTCACCTGATGGTAAGTGAAGATGCAGCCTAAGATGATACGCGCTTGCCTAGAAGATGCCTATTCACTCTTGATTTAAAGACACCCACATGATAACCTGACACGGGACTCCTCTCACCGCTAGATGGCGTTGATAAAAAATGCTATGCAATAGCTTTACCCCGGCAGTCCCCGAGTGCCATACGTCTTTTTTCAATTTACATATGTGTTGTGTTTTTAAGTTAGAGCTAACGGTCGTCTACTCCGAGCGGCGAGTAAACTCGTATATTTTTAGAGGTTCCGTTGTCGGCTCGTAAAGAATGATCTGATGTCTCGGGCGACACCATTATGCCGTATGAAAAATTCATAGCCGACTGCGTTTGATCGTATTAAAGTATTGCCGCTTCGATTTCGTGCACGGCTCAGTTTCTTGTACTACAAATGTTTTAGTATTATGATAGATAGTGTTAATCCTTACTATAATATTATAAATGCGAAAGTGTGGTTGTTTGCAACAAAGCAACGGATCGATGTGATTCTTTGTATAGGTATAGTTGAGGACCGGGAGAGTGACATAGGCTACTTTTTATTCCGGAAAATCAAAGCATCAACAAGTATAATATAACTAGCTTTTGCTCGCGGCTTTGCAGCAAAAGTTTCACTTTAAGTTAGATTTTTCAAACCCCTAGTTTATCCCCTTAGGGGTTGAATTTTCAAAAATCCTTTCTTAACAGATGCCTACGTCATAATAGCTATCTGCCATCCTAATCCGTCGTCCGAGCTGTGCGTTGATAAATCACTCAGTCAGCCATATAAAATTTTCACCCACTACGGAGAAGCCAAAAAAAAGGTTTATGATTTTAGAAGGCTATGTAAGTTTGCAAGTTTGTGTATTTGCGTATGTTCCACGATAGCGCCTAGACTACTTAGCCGATTTTAATAAGTGGTGTGTCAATCGATTTGTCATGGTTCGGGTGACAAAGGCAAACGGAAAGAAATCAATATCAGGGATGTTAGGTATATCCATTTTTCCGTAGTTGTTCCGTAGTTTTTAATCTTGTTACTCTATAATCAAAGTGTACCTTCTATCTATAAGTAAGTAGGTAACTATAGTGAAAAAGAAAACGGCCGTGTCACCCACATTTTCAGTGCTTCCATAGTATGTTACACAATTGTAACATATTTTTACGTTTGCCGAGAGAATATGTCTCTTTGTTTGATATTTCCACGAAGTAGGATTTTCACGTTCCGCATGTGCATTGTTCCAGTGGATCTGCTGCAGATGCTGGAGTTCAACGTGACCGTGTCGTTCCCAGCGGCGCCACTGCTCACGGTTATTTTGGCCCTAGTCGGTGAGTGCATATTTTTCATTTTGCGTTTACTGAAATATTCAGTGTGTACTTTGCTCGCAGATAGGCTGAGATCTATAGAGCGTGTTCGGATTTGGTTCGGACTAAAGACAGAGACACATAGTTTTGACGATCTCTTTGGCACACTTTTTAGTCTTCTAACACAGGTGTGTACTCATATTTAAAAGAAGACGCCGGCCACTATTTGTATGTATCTTTTTATGAATTAAATAAATTTACTTGTAACACTGAGCGCGGGGAAGTCTCGGGCTTCCGGGAATAATTTGGAAATTTCATAATTTCCAAATACACAGATAGAGGATCTGTTCTATAGGAGAGTTTAGTTACCACCCTAGCGACAAAGTCGTGTCACGTGGCACGATGCTGGCGTGTATAAACTGATTTAGGGTTTATACTAAATGGTTTATAATATTTAAAATCGCTTTACCCCTTTCAAGGTGAGATCGCAGTCATGGGCTATCTTACCCTCAAATAAAATTTGTCCCGTTTTTACTCTGTATTCAAAGTGTTCTCAAAATTAGTTCGGAATGAACCACAATTATTTACATATTCTTGTTGGATCGTTTGGTACAACTTTTGAAATCGAATGTATAAGCTAACAGCTAGAATCAGGGGTCACCAAATGGCAGACTGCGCGGGCCGAATCCCGCTCGCCGACCTATTTTGTGCGGACTTTTCGTTTTAAGTAAACATTAAAATTTCTAACTAAAACTTAATAAAAAAAATAAAAAATTTGAGTTAATTTAATTTAGCCCGTGACTTCAGACTTCAGACCGAGAGGATAGTAATTCACATTAATATTTATTACTTACTTTGTTACTTTCGTTCATTTTAATAAAAATTATTCAGGTTTCTTTTTTTCATTTTATTTCACAATTCACATTTTTAATCTTCGTTGCTAGAAATCGTCTATCAAACGGACCGCGACCGCGACAGTCATATATATTTTTTTAAAGTACCCCCAATGAAAACACTTGGGGATTCTTAAGCTAGATGATTATAATTTTTTTTATTTATTGAAAGATCAAAATAGCATTGAGTTTATTCGAGAGCCCTGATTTCCACTCTAGGATTCGCTGCATCGTGGAAAACATAATTCTCAAAAATAACGTTTAAAACAATATTTTATTCTGCAATTTAAAGTTCTTGCGAGCACAAACCTCAACAAAGTCAACAAATTACTATTACTCGTCGAGTTCTCTCATCGCTTTTCCGCAAAGCGCGACATGCAAACGGCAGGGTAAATGAAGACGCATATTTAAGCCCGGAAAATGAGTCCCGGATAGGACTGTCGACTTTAAAAAATAATAATCGTAAAACAGCTTCGCTCATGTTAAGTTCGATTTTTTAAACACTTATTTTGTCTCTTTAAGGGCCTTTGCACCACGTTTTTTAAACGCGCCGTTTTAGAAACGTGCGTCGACGGCGCGTTTTTTTCCTACAGAGCAGTTTGTTGTCGTTTCTATCGCTACAAACGCGCGTCAACAGCGCGTTTAAAAAACACCTCGTTTTTGCAAAGGCCGGAATTTTCACAAATCCTATCTTAGCAGGAGCCTTCGGCATAATAACTATCTGGATGCCAAATTTCAGCCAGATCTGTCCAGTGGTTTGAGCTGTGCGTTGATAGATCTGTCAGTCAGTCATTTATTCTTTTTACATATTTAGAAGACTAGCTTTTACCCCCACGTTTTCATCCGCGCAGAATTAGGTTTTTGGAATGGAACTTTCAAAACTGTAAAACACGTAAATCTTCATTTTTAATCAAAATAAGTGATAAGTTAATAAGTTTCTTATGTTCATAATTATAGGCATAATTTAGGCATATTTGTCTGGTGGGAGGCTTTGGCCGTGGCTAGTTACAACCCTACCGTCAAAGATGTGCCGCCAAGCGATTAAGCGTTCCGGCACGATGGCGTGTAGAAACCGATTAGGGGTACGGGTTGAATTTACACTGCTATACCCCTTCCAAGTTAGCCCGCTACCATCTTAGACGGCATCGTCACTTACCGTCAGGTGTGATCGCAGTCAATGGCTATCTTGTAATCGAATAAAAAAAATAGGCTCTGGGGATTTTTAGACGTTTGGCAACCCTATCCCTGGCGGCGGGATAACGTTTGATGTTCTCAGAAATTCTCACACGTTTGCACTTTGAAACTGTACTGACTATTGTGTTTAGCTTGCTGTAGAACGTCACCCTAACACGGAATAGAAAATGAAGCGTTTCCTCGTATCATTGCAGAGTACCTAACTAACATATAGCTACTTGAAGTGCACCTATCGTTTATATAACCATGTCTGGCATCGGAGTATAAAATAAATAGTACTGTACAATATAAGCTAGAGTATTCAATAAGAGAGAACTTTGTTCTGAAATCGCAGTATGACTCGTACTATGTTTGTTTTATACTTTTTTTTATTGAGGACATAATGATGAAATAAACTTTAGCAAAGATTTTACTATCTGAAGAAATCTCTAGATGGTTTAGTTAATGTAGGAATACCAAAATATCGTTGCTCAATCACACAGTTCATTGCCCTCAACATCTGAACCGTTTAGCCACAAAATTGCTGCTTTCACCAATATGGAAACGTGGTTGAAATGGGTCAAATGTGTTAAGGCTTGGGCAGTCAATGCGCGATTTTCCATGGAATTGTAAATACAAGGGACTGTATGAGTGCATGCACACTGCGGAGCGCCGCAGGTGCCGCACTGCGCCCGGCTTGACTGTCGCGCTCCCCTGTTTCGGACAGTGCAAAGATCTGTCGTGCTGGTCACGTCCCGCGTCGCTGCAGTGCCGCGTTTTTCCTGCCCAGGCCTTTAGCATAAGCAATAGCCAGTCAAGTGGGTGGCGGTGGCGTCTACGAGGCGCAACAGGCGCCCCGCCTCACCGCCGCACCGCGCAACAGGCGCCGCGCCTGACTTACTTGTTGAATCGACCGACCTACTAACGTTTCAATGAAGACGCTACACACGAGAAATTATCCTCGTACACAATACGCCGCATTTGATACAGCGTTTATTACAGGGAAACTCATGGTGCCCAATGTAGAACATCATTCTCCTAATTTGTAGGAGCGCATTTGTTACACAACTATTAAAAGTTGATGCCCGCGACTTCGTTCGTGTGGATTAAGGTTTTTAATTCCCGCGGCAACTCTCTTATTTTATTTTTTGGCTAAATAGTAGCCTAAATTATTCCAGACTATAATAATCTCTGTGCCAAATTTCAGCCAAATCGGTTCAGTCGTTGCGGAGTGATTGAGTAACATCAATCCATCCATACATCCAAACTTTCGCATTTATAATACTAAGAGGATTGAAGACGTAACACACGAGAAGTTATCCAGATATTCACAATTCTTGATATAATATCGCCCGATATGGGACTGCGTATATCTTCCTAATTCTATTAACCATGTTTGTATCACAATTTATAAAATATGATAAACGTTGTACACAAAAAATTACCCTTGTCGAACGTTGTGATTTCTTGGATCTACTGTCACGAAAAATTGTCTTTGAATATAATACATAGAAGCGTATTTTTTATTTAAATAAACATAGTAATTTTGCCCCAGGTGGACCTGGGGCAAAATATTCTTTTGGACTCAGTGAGTTTCAAAATCTAATCATACAGCCAAAACATAATCTTCATACGAAACAAAATACTGCCTCCCACTTCTGTTTCTATTTATTTAGTAAACATGGCATTTCTTAACGTCTATTCTTTTTATATTGTTTTTTCATCAATAAAATTAGAAGCAACCCTTTTTGTTACTCCATTAAGCTCATTAAAGGGCTGAAGAGACTAGTGAGTTTATAAATATTTTCTAATTAGCAGAGAAAAACAACATCCGTAGAACCTTCTTTTAAAATGAAACCTTTTATCTGCCAGAGGGTTTAAAATTTAAAAATAAATTACAAAAAACAGGTCACAGTTAATTATCTGTTTGCAGATTGACTGTTACTTAAACAAGATAATAATGATAAAAAAATAGTTTGATTTTTGTTTTTCATATATTATTTACTAGCTGATGCCCGGGGCTTCGTCCGCGTAGATTTAGTTTTTGAAATCCCGCGGGAAATCTTTGCTTTTCCGGGATAAAAAGGAGCCTATGTCACTCTCCAGATCCTCAACTATAGCCTTGCAAAAAATTATGTCGATCCATAGCTCTGTTGCAGCGTTATTGAAGGACAAACCAACAAATTTTCGCATTTATAAATTATTAAGTAGTAAGGATTATCGAAATATGGAATTTATGGGCTGTTTGAATGACACTCTGTAACCAAACAACTTCCTGCTCCAATATCTCACCTTGATCTGACAAGCAACTACTCCAGAGAATCCATCACCTCCAAACTTGAGGTCTACTTACTACTAGGATACTTTGAATGAGTTACTGTGACCACCCAACTGCTCAGACAAGCACTTGTATGCAGATATACGACATCCAGTGCCGGCTTTACCTATGGTGCAGAGTGTGCAACGCACACGGGCGCAGGGTTTTAAGGGGCGCCGTGCCGAGCCGTGCTTGCTTTCCGACAGCATTTAAAATTGCACCATTTTTTGGGCCTGAATTTCCTTTCACTGGTGAAAATGTAATAACTGTAAGTCAAGAGGTATTCTTGTATTTTAAGTATTCCATTTTGGCCGCGCGTCTACTAGAGGGCGCCAAGATATAGATTGCACACGGGCGCTACATGGGCTAGAGCCGCCACTGACGACATCAATGGCTCAATACTGAATTCAGGTCTCCTCTCAGAGAAGGATTGTAGGCTGTAGTCCACAACGCTGGCTCAATGCAAATTGGCAGACTTCAGACACATTTGAGAACATTATGGACAACATTGTGCAGGTTTCCTCACACTATTTTCCTTCACCGTCGAAGCACGTGATATTTAATTCCTTAAACTCACATAACTCGTAAAGAGTGCTTCTCTTTACGAGTTACGTGAGTTTAAGGCCCGGGATCGAATCTGTGATCCCCCGAATAGAAAACCGGTCTCCCAACTACAACTACTACAAATGACACTGCTTTTTAAAAAATCCAGATAACCCACATAACATTTGCAATTCGTCGTACCCAATTGTAACGAGCTTCAGAAATTTTAATCTTGAAGTTAGACGTACTCGTATGTACGTATTCCGGGTCCCGACGTGCCCGCATCGGATGTCGTTTGATGGATATCATCTCTAGACCAAGCATAGGGTTTCCCACAACTTTCTAATAAAATCTTAACTCCTACGTTGGTATAAATTTTGTTCATATAATATTTAAAGATTGAAAACCGTGCCCTTCATGGTTTAATAACATAACTATGACATGAGGACGAAAGTTTTTCGACATTTTTAAATAACACATTTATACGTGGTACGTACTCCTATTATCGTAATAATTATGTCATAATATAGCATTTGTCTATATATTTTTTTAGAGTTCTAGTTTAGCTATCACCAATTAAGAAACAGTATCTCAACAAGACCTTTCATTACGATTTATTTGATTTGAATTAAAATGAATTATCAAATTGATAAGTTACTTAATTATTTGATTTGCGAGCTATTGTGTCATGAGTTGTTTCGATAATTAATTTATTAATATAATTTTAGGGCTTTTTAATAGTGATGCGTCGATGTAGCTTTTTGGGGGCGTGGTATCTTTATTAGCCGTCGGATTGTTATCGAATTCCCGTTTTAGGTTTTACAAGTATATCTGCTGTTAAAAATGTTGTGAAACTTGTTGCTATGTCCAGCAATGGGGTGTCAATTTTCAAAAATCTAGGCCTTCCTTTGCCCTTAAATCTGATTTCGACAAAATGAACGTCCCCCACCAATCCGTTGTACAAAATTGCAGTCTGTCAGACTCAATTATTGTTACGAGGTTCTGAAATTCCAATCTTAAAGTTGGGCGTGTGTGCGACGACGGACTGCCGACGCTCCCGCATTGAATATCTCCTGATGAATATCGTCCCTGGAACTGACATAGGACTTCTGACAAATACGAATACACCCGCATTTGTTTTTGCGGATCTGCATATTATAGTTTTACTTCGGACAAAATTTTAGGCCTTATGATTATTTTATAATCATTTTAAGACTTTCATCCTATTGTCCACAGTGTATCTATACTTACTGTGAAAAATAGACACCGATGACTCTAACCAAGAATCAATGAAATTATTAATTTTTCTCATGAAATAGTATTCATGGATTATAACTACTATTTTGAGCGAGATTGATGAAAAATGAAAAAAAAAATGAAAAAATATTTATTTGACAAAACAATATTAACAATTAATACGATAATATCCTTTGGGACCCACACTAGGTATTCCTGTATCGTGGGGCCCAATTTACCACCATTAACAAAATTATTATTTAAAATATAATTTAAATAAAGAACAAAGGTTGATATTTGATATTATACAGGTGTCCGGTAAAAATAGCATTATTGTCTAGTTGAAATTTTCAAACTGATCGATTTTCGGAGTCCTTGGAAAACCTTTGAATGTTTTAATTTTACTTTGGATTTAAGTGTTGGAATATTGACTATTCAAAACTTAAAGAAGAAGTCGATAAAAGCGATTCATTCCCCATCCTTTGCACTATTGTCGTACCACGTCGAGTCGAGTTAAGCATGGCTAATATTCATTAAAAAAATTGTCATGCAATGACGTTACGAAGTCGACTTTGGATTTACTTATCGCTCTGTCATTTAACAAAATAAAAATTTCAATGTAAATGTTTTGAAAGGAGCTCGCTTCTTAAAGGAGGTGGGTTGATAAGGCCCAAAATCCGCCCCTCATACACTCGAAAAAAAAAGTTCCAGATTCCGACAAATTGTAAATGTATTTATATACTTGAAGATATAAACTTTATTCTAATATAAAGTTTAGGTGATAAAAAAAATAGTAAGTTACAGAAAATATTACCCAAAAAGAGAGTGTTTCTTTTACTTTTCTTACATTTTCATACATTTTAGTCGTTTTTTAAGCTTTGATTTAATATAATATAATTTAATAAGGTCAAAGAACGCAAATTAAAAATAATACAATGGAATTGTCAAAGTTATATAGTTATATAGGTAGTTCATTTTGTGTATATTACTTGTATTATTATAATTGTAATATTTTGTGAGTACCGATGGGGCTGACATGAAGGTCACCTTTAAAAGTCCCTTATTAAAAATGAGAATAAAAAAAAAAAAAAAAAAGCTTTGATTTAATATTTTAGAATGAGGCGCTCCATGAACCATGGTAAAAGTAACTGATAATGATGCTCCTTTTTATAAGCTTTTATATGAGTATTAATTTATTTTGGTTCATGGAGCGCCTCATTCTAAAATATTAAATCAAAGCTTAAAAAACGACTAAAATGTATGAAAATGTAAGAAAAGTAAAAGAAACACTCTCTTTTTGGGTAATATTTTCTGTAACTTACTATTTTTTTTATCACCTAAACTTTATATTAGAATAAAGTTTATATCTTCAAGTATATAAATACATTTACAATTTGTCGAAATCTGGAACTTTTTTTTTCGAGTGTATGAGGGGCGGATTTTGTTGCCTTATCAACCCACCTCCTTTCAATCCCCAAGATGCTATCGCATGTCACCGCCTGCCACTCATCCGCGAACTCTGAAAAATGTCTACCGAAGAGATTACTTTCAATCCGTTCGCTGCGAAGTTCGGCATCTTAATGACTTCTATTATCTACTCCACTGTTCCGACAACTCGAAGACATTCAATTACCCTAGCTCAGATTAAATTTTTCAGTCTCTTACTTCGTACGAGTTCTCTGCTATGAAATTTGAAAATTCCCGTAGCTTTCATAACGGGATTGCTTTCAAAATCTGCAGGGATCGAAAGTACCTAAAGCAAGCAGTGTTTAGATTTTTTTTTATTATGAGATAGGCTTGCGCTTGACGATTATCAATGATGGAAAGCATTGATGAGGTCTAGGTTGGAGCGCGCTTGCTTAGAAAATGCCTGTTGACTCTTTTCTGGAAGGTACTCAGATTATAGATTTGTTGCGGCGTGATTGAAGGACACACCAACAAACAAACACACTTTCGCATTTATGATATTAGTAAGGATGCCGAGACGATCAGAGGCAAATTCCTAGATGTCCGGATCAGATAGAGTACAATAGAAAGGTGATGCAGGGTACTGTTTCGGGCTCTCACGTGTTTTTGTTCTAGCGCATAGCATCGCACGAGCCACGCGCACGTACACACAACGGAGTCTGAATACTAAAAGGTGGGATATGAAGAGCGCAGCGAATCCCAAAATTGGATTCGAATCGCATACTGCTGTGTGTATTAACACCGGCCTGTCCGAAACAATGCCCAATCAAACGTTGCACTGTTTCTACTTAAATCTGCCTATACACAGAACATTATTTTTAACCGACTTCCAAAAAAGGTGGAGGTTCTCTTCTAGGAATCTTTTCTTTTATATACATATGTTCCCCGATTACTCGAAGACGCTTGGATTTTTGAAAGAATTCCTCTTCTACCTATAAGGGTATACTTCCCAGGGACCACCATTGTCATCAGGTCAGAATCTGATGATGGGATCCTGGAGAAATCGAGGGAACTCTTCAAATTTTATAGGTAGGTAATTGATATACTTTGTAGAGGCGTTTGCAGTCGGTTTTCGAAGATCGAATCTTTCAGTAAAATCGTCGTTTCGCTGTTGACTTTTCAGTTAACATTTAACTGTTAGACTACTGAAGCTTCTTTAAATTCAGCAAGTATTGCAAAATTATAATCTGTATGGGTCGGTAATCCGGGCGTAGTCCAATAGCGCTTGTCCAGCGCATAGCGTTGCACGAAGCAATCTATTTCAGTCAATTTCATCGGTAGGCAGCTCTGTTGTGAGATTATTCATTGAGAATATTTCGTATTGGACCATTGGACGTTGTTATTTATTATACTAATTAAACTAAAATATTTTGCCCGGTTAGAGCTTTTGTATTATTTTCATATTTCGGTGCAATCATAATTCAGGCTGAATTGTGGAATACGTTCATCAATCCGCACCGCTCGCCACCGAAAACAATTTCACCCTCACCACCTGGGTGCCTGGAGCACTTCGACCATCCGATGTTCCAGATCCTTTTTTCCACGTACTTTGAAACTGTGGAACCAACTTCCTGCGACGGTGTTTCCACTGAATTACAACATGGGGTTATTCAAGGGGCGGACCAACAAATTCCTGAAAGGCCGGCAACGCATTGGTGGTGCCTCTGGTGCTACAAGTGTTCATGGGCGGCGGTAATCACTTAACATCAGGTGACCCGCCTGCTCGTTTGCTCGCTAAAAATATAAAAAAAAAAAAAAAAATCAAATTGATTTTTATATCCACACTTATTATATCAAGTTTTTATAGCCACTAGTGTTTATCAATCCCCCAATTTATACTTTTAGGAGTTGAATTTACAGAAATCCTTTCTTAGCGGATGCCTACATCATAAAAGCTATTTGTATGCTAAAGATGTTACTTAGTATTTCAAAAAAAGTCGACGCCTGACACTTTTATGTTAATATCCTCCTCCTCGATTATCTTCTCGATTATTTATCAAAGATAGAGAGCTAATATTTACTGTGTCAACTACTATTTATGGCCTCCTCTACAATATGGCGATACAGGTTTCTATCGGGGTCAGTTTGCCTATGGAAACACGCATAGACACTTTCAGTCTGATCCGCCCGTTGATGGATCAGTCAGTCAGATATATATAAATATATTTTTTTATTCGATGACAAGATAGCCCTTTACTGCGATCTCACCTGATGGTAAGTGACGATGCAGTCTAAGATGGTAGCGGGCTAACTTGGAAGGGGTATAGCAGTGTAAATTCAACCCATACCCCTAATCGGTTTCTACACGCCATCGTGCCGGAACGCTCAGTCGCTTGGCGGCACGTCTTTGACGGTAGGGTGGTAACTAGCCACGGCCAAAACCTCCCACCAGAAATAGGAAGACATTCAGAGGATTTTGAAAATCTAACTCCACGCGGACGAAGTAGCGGGCAAAGCGAGTGATAGAATAAAATATTGTTTCTGCAACGACTCGTACTGTACAATATCGATGTGATTGGTTATTAATTTGCAAAATGTCTGCCGTGTCTCGTGTGCCGAAGCTCTTAAGCCCGGCAAAGCGGAGGACGCGCGACAATAGAGGCGGCCGGTGTGGATTACAGTTCCCCCCTTAGGTGTTTTGTACAAATGGGGATTTAATTTGCCGTATCCGTAAATACAATGGGCGAAAATTTGCGCCTGCACCTCCGTCCGGTTGAACGAAGAAGGGTCAGGCTCGGGCTAATAACAAGAGTTTTCGGTGAAGTGAATTTTCTGAGTGTTATGAATTTCGAATATGTAGGTACGGGGTACGTTCGGGTACTTTGTTATGGATTGTTTTGGGATCCTCAAATAACATTAACAAGAAAGTTTTGTGTTTTATTATTCTTCCGTGGGAAGTTTTCTTTGAAAAATAACATTTGCGGGTTTGTAAACATTTTTGGTACACTCACTTACCTATTTTATATTTTCTAAAATTAATTTAGGAGCCCCGGTGGCCATAGTACACATGTGTAATTGTTTTTGGTTGTTTACAGTATCAAAGTACAATTCACAGTTTAGTACTTATACCAACTAATAATACTATTTATACAGTAACATTTAAAATAGCTGGCCAAGTGTAATCTAACATGACCTAAAAGCACGAATTATAAAAAACAAAGTTATATAATGCTGCATTTTAACCTCTATCACATTAGAATTTGTTTCAAGTGGTCCCGCATTTAATAATACATTACCTTGTTCTTCTTTTAAATCTTTCTCATTTCACGATAATAAGAATTACGTTGTAGGATACCTACCCTTAAACGTTTTTTTATACGCTAACTTTATACGCGGCATTTCTTTGACGGTAGGTTGGTAACTAACTAGACTTCTTCTTTTTTTCTCCTATGCTGTACTGTATTGTGTAGGCTGATCCTCTACTGTAGCTGGTTCCATCGGTTAATATTTTCCGCTCTGCTTTAATGGACAGGTACCCTTATGCGGGCATGATGGTCGCGAATCGCCGCCGATGACGTCGCGTTAAAATGAACTTCGCACGGGCATGATTGATGAGAGAGCAAACACTGCGCTGACAAAGCCGCACCTTATTCAATTTACTGTCACTGCTTCCTATGTGCAGTTTTATGAGGAACTAGCTTTTGTCTGCAGCTTTGCTCACGTTTAGATCGATTTTTAAACCCCCATTTTACCCCTTTAGGGGTTGAATTTTCAAAAACATTTCTTAGCGGACGTCCTAATAGCTATCTGTATGCCCCGCCAGATTCGCCCAGTCACCAGTCAGTGGTTTGAACTGTGCGTTGATAGATCAGTCAGTCAGTCAACTTTTCTTTTTATATATTTAGAAGATTTTGAGCTTAGTTCTTGAATTTGCTGAAATTGAGTTTGCGTATTTAAAAATAAGCTTCGGAAGAATAGAGATAAAATGTAGCCTATGTGTTAATCCTGGGTATGAGCTATTCTCACAGCCAAATCGGTTCATTCATTATGGCGTGAAGGAGTAAAACACATACACAATTACACACACATACGAACTTTCGCCTTTATAATATTAGTATGATGTGATGTGATACAAGCTCACCTGCTGAGCCTTCAGCAATGGACCCTTCGACATCGGCTAAGCTCGCTAATTATTCCACAGCCTAAACACGGTCAGCGGTGGTGTTGAAACAATGGATGATAGTGGCATGACGATGCGACCGCAAGTCTGCGTTCTATTAAAACGAAATCCACACGGGAATGATTGATGAGCGGGGCAAACACTGCGTCGACGTCGCCGCGCCTGTTCAATTTACTGTCACTCCGGTCTGCACTTTTATAAGGCGACCCACGTTTTAGAACTCTTTTCCCTCTATACCGGAAAGCATTTTAAAATTAGATCCGGAAATTGTCTGTACGGGAGCGTGTGTATGGGTTCGACCGTAACAATAGGAAGATCTTTCTGAGGGCAAGTTTGCTTACTGGTATGTGTCAGCAACGAGGCCGATAGATGGGATACCTTTGTCCGTTGTCTCATGCTCCGGCAGATCGGCGGCTCTGGCCCAACTTCTGTCGGATGAGGCTAGAGCGCTGGTGCAGCTGTATAGAAAGTGTAGGAGGCGAATTGTATAAAATTGTGAGATCAAACGGAGTGACGTAGTCCATCAGGATCAAGGTCGTAGAATAAAGATTTAAAAAAAAAATTGCGCCCGGGGATACTGGTTCGGTCCACTTTACATACGTTGGAACTTCGCTATCGCGATGTAGGATGGCTGTGCGGTTGCGCTTTAGACATCGTTCTCACAGTTAGTATAGTTATGAGTATTTTGCTTGCTGGCTACACCACATTCAAGCAAGGCTTCGCTCAGGTACGAAGGCAAATGCTTCGAAGATCGTACCTCCCCCTAGTTTCACGACCAGTAGGGAAAACCAGCACAGTGCATTTGACAGATTGTTAAAAAAAAATTGACTCCGTAATAGGCAGACAATTGTCACACAATGTGTATGTCTGTTGCCGCTATAACAAAAAATAAATTAAAAATTAAAGGAGGCCCTAATAGGATTTTTTTTTTCGGTTTTTTTTTGCTCGATCTTAATCGCTGCTACGATGATAATGGAAACTTTAATGTGCGAGTCCGACTCGCAATTGGCCGGTTTTTTAAATACAACCGAAGTTTCTGAAACAATCGTAATTCCAATCTTTTGAGACTCAATATACCTATAATTAGAATAACTTAGTGTTAATGGAAATGATGTACCAAATTATTTTGTCAGTAGTTATATAGGGGGCTTACGGAACTGCAGGTAAAGGCTCGTAAAGCTAAATGTTACGGACTCGGAATTCGAATCCGAGAAGATTGTATTTATCACGGGTGACGGGAATAAATTGCATGCGCTGCCCGTTATTGGACCACTGCTAACGCGTTTTGTCATGATCCTGTTATTGCGTCGCTGCACTGACGCTTTCAGATCCTATTACTAGGACTAACATTAAGCGTAATATACGGTTCCAAAATAATCCCATTAATAATATAAATGCAAAAGTTTGGATATACGGATGAATGGATGGGCGGATGTTTGTTACTCAATCACGCCGCAACGACAGAACCGATTTGGCTGAAATTTGGCACAGAGATAGATTATAGACTGGAATAGCACATAGGCTACTTTTTATCCTGGAAAATAAGAGAGTTCCCGCGGGAAACTTCAATATCGACGCAATCGAGTGAACGAGATTTCCACTTTTAGGTTTTAACGATTTATTAGAAGTCGGTATCCGTATGATATTTGGATTTTCTGAGTGGGTAAATCTATCAATAAAACCCATTTATCCTAAAGCAGATTCTGAGAATATTGACATAAGAGCTTGCGGTATTACCTTTCTAGGAATATCGTCTGTATATTTCTATCGGGAATAGGCTATTAAAAGATAAAGCCTAGGGCGGCTTCAAATTAGAGGCGATTCATTTCGTCTGCTGCAGTGACACCACTGTGATGCGTTAGCCACGCCATATCTATATCTATTTTTCATAAAATATCTAGAAGCGCAGTCGCAATGCCACTATAGTTACACGCGCACATCATTGTACATCTATAAGTGTAGGTGTTATGGAAGGTATTATCGAAACCAACCTTCATGCTACATCGCATGCCAACCTACAGCTAGCGCCATCTATTTTAAATTGCGACATTACGAATGGTAGTGTTACATCTATTCAGATTGAAGTGTCTGTTTGTTGCTGCTAATCTCTGGAAAGCCTGGACCGATTTCGACGGGACTCTCACTGGTAGATAGTTGATGTTATCGGGAGTAACATCGGCTACTTTTTTAACCGACTTTCAAAAAAGGAGGAGAAGGAATTGTGTTTTTCTACCTATGTATATCGATATCTCCGTGATTTCTAAATCAATTTGTGTGAATATTTTTTTAGCCGATACAAAAATTTTGCGAGATACCTACTCCCATAAAAACTTCGGGTCCCAACTTGTCAATCCTGATGCTGCAGGGGCACTGCCCCCCTAAACTGTGGGGACTTAGGAACTGTCGATTGTCAATTGAAGAAGCGAACAACTTTTGTGCTAAGGAATCTTTGTCCGGGAAGAAAAATATACCTAACCTTATTACCACACGTCCGGTCATCTACACGGGTTGCATCCGGCCGCGTGTCCGGCAGACGGGAATTAGCCGGAGTGCTTTTTTATTGCGTTTGCAAGGTTTAAACGTATCCGTAACTGTCGGCCGGTGTACCTCGAGACACGCTGTTTATCCCGGGAAATTGACAGGACATGTGTTCTTTTATTACTGCTTAATTTTTACACGCATTATTACTTGTGGTCTAGGTTCTAGCACTGTTATATTAAACGCGTCGCTTACTGCGCACGGGTCTCTATTGCTATGGTGCTTTTAAACTTTATTTTTGTAAAGCGACTGTTTTAAGTAATTCAAATATACAGTTATATTTTTATGTCGTTTCTTCTTTTGGTATGGATAAAATTAATAAAATAAATCCATGCTTGCCCATATTATTAATATTTTATTTCATAACTACAGTTCGCCGAATAGAACAATGTACATTCGATTGTGTACCGACGAGAAGAAAATTTAAATAATATCCGTGAATCAAAACAGAACGTTTTGTAAAATATTCGTGCACAGAATAATGGAGGCTTAAAAAGGTTTTACGCTTCCGACACAGTTTCATGTTACCATGAAACAGGACGTGATATTTCCCAAATAATTGATAGTATTACGTGGATGCTATACCTACGTGGAATATTGGGGGGGAATCTGGTATGAATGTTATTGGAATATGTCTCACAATTGTTTTCTGCTTTGATGTCACGGGTATGCGCAGAATTTACAGCGAGCTCCATCATTGCAATAATCCTTAATTAGCCTGTCTGGACAAGGATTTTTATTATGATCCTCGTGAAAATTAATTTTAAGTTGCTGGTATTTTTACGTCAATGATTTTATTAATATGATAAGGTACCATAGGTACCATTTTAAACATTGAACTGAACATTCTCCGTAGAATAGATAAGCTTTAGCCCGAGGCTTTGATTCGATTTTTCAAACCCCTATTTTATCCCCTTAGGGGTTGAATATTCAAAAATCCTTTCTTAGCGAATGCCTATGTCTTAGTAGCTATCTGCATGCCCGATTCAGCTTGATCCGTCCAGTGGTTGGAGCTGTGCTTTGACAGATCTGTCAATCAATCAGTCGGTCACCTTTTTCTTTTAGGTATATATTTAGAAGATATAATGCGTCGCAAGAAGATCATTAAATCCAAATCCAGACTATGATAAAATGGGAGACTCGATTGGGTATAGTAGGACTGAGCAGATCCTATTTTTTGATCAAACACATGAATTTATTTGCCTTTATAAAAAGCCATTTCATATGTCACAACGTACAATACCAATCATTACTTAAATAGCGTTCAAAGATTAATGAGTCTTAAATTAAAATGTGGCATATGGAAAACCATAATTTTTAGTTAGTTAATTGTAAGAAAAATCTTACAATTAACTAACTGATATATTATTATTATTTATCATATTAATGTCCTGGTCGGTGAAAACTCAAATCCCAGAGTTTTGAATCGATTCGTTTGAATATTATAGGAATATGAGATTGAATTTAATCTAAATTTCAAAAAAATTAGATAATCAAACTTGTATGGGTAAAATTGAACATCTTTTAAGTAGTCGTTCCAAGTTATGAACTTGTAATACCGATGAGTGTCCGATCTCAGAATATACGA
This sequence comes from Hipparchia sbordonii, assembly GCA_038048805.1. Lineage (NCBI taxonomy): Eukaryota > Metazoa > Arthropoda > Insecta > Lepidoptera > Nymphalidae > Hipparchia > Hipparchia sbordonii. The sequence continues at coordinate 7,774,968 of CM076113.1, forward strand.
AGTTCCCGGAAGTTTCCTCTACTTGTTTGATTCCTTCGCCGTCGATACTTGGAACGTTCGATTGTCGGTGATACTTTTATTACTTGCATCCAGGAGTTTGCTTCAGTTAGTCGTAGGGAACGATATACTTTGAGAATATCAGTTGTTTATTTATATTAATTCCACAGATCCTACATCTGTAGAGACTATTCATATCGACAAATTCAAAATTCAAAATTTATTTATTTCATGTAGGCTACCTTGTAGCTCTTATGACTTGTCATAAATCTACCACCGGTTCGGAATGCAGATTCTGCTGAGAAGAACCGGCAAGAAACTCAGCAGTTGCTCTTTTCAAAAACTAAAATAATTTTACAATAAGTAACCAAACTAAGCTATGTATACAGTGCTTCCACAGTGAAGCTTCAAAAATGCAATACATATAATCCAACACATGTCAACATGGGAAGACAAAGCAGACCCATTCCCGTTGGTGGCACCCGTTCATGAGCACGTCGCATGATCCAGCGTCATCCAGTGTCCAGCAGACACTGGAAAGTGGTTTTGTTGTATCATATACCTACTTGCTTGTGCCAGTGACTTCGTCCGCGTGACTTAGGTTACTGATTTTCCGAGGTAAAAGATCACTTTCTTTGCCATCAATACAAATGTATGAGAAAATGAAATTTTTACTTAATTCTTCTTTTTCGTGAATTTTTCTTTATTTTAATTATTTATTCTAGTTATTCTGCTATTCGGGACAGAGACAAATACAACAAATCAAAAACAACGAAAATTGATCCAGCCGTTCTATCACATCACACTAATCACACTATCACACTTCACACTAATATTATAAAGCCGAAAGTTTGTATGTGTGTGTGTGTGTGTGTATGTTTGTTACTCTTTCACGGCAAAACTACTAGACCGATTTGGCTGAAATTCAAAATGGAGATAGATTATACCTTGGATTAAAACATAGGCTACTTTTTATCCCGGAAAATCAAAGAGTTCCCGCGGGATTTTAAAAACTAAATTCACGCGGACGAAGTCGCGGGCATCAGCTAGTAGAGTTATAAGTGTTCGAACAAACCCGACTATGTTTTATATATTAAAGAAGATATTCCAATTATATAGGACTAGCTGATGCCCGCGACTTCGTCTGCGTGAATTTAGTTTTTAAAATCCCGCGGGAATTCTTTGATTTTTCGGGATGAAAAGTATGTCACTCTCCAGGTTCTCAACAATACCACGTCAATCCGTAGCTTTCATGCAGCGTGATTGAAGAACAAAGCAATAAATCAACTCACTTTTGCATATATAATATTAGTAAGGATATTTTCATATATTGTTTTTTTGATAATAAAACAAATATGTATACCTAATGTATTAAACTTACTGATTTGAACTTTTGATACAAATGTTTAAATGAATGCGTTTTTGTCACCATCTGAGCATGAATGTATATAGGTACTATATGTGGTTTTTTGACTGTAGCCTTTATACAGGCTTCAAAAAATTATCACATATAGACTACATCGTTGAATTAGATGTTTCTGTCTGTCTGTCTAGGGAGAGACAGAGTTCTCCCGCCTTTGTACGTCTAACTCACTGATACTTCCGCGCGATGCAATAGCGCACAGCGCCATCTAGTTTCTAAGATGAAAAAACTATTGTTGATAAAAAAATTTATGTAGCCAAAAAACGCCGAAAAAACACGTTTCTAGTAGGGGAGCCCCATTTAATTTTTAATTTAACAGTCGGGGACCCATTATTGGGAAAATTTGAGCCGATCTAGATTATTAATTTATTTATTTATTTATTTATTTTATTTGGGTTTACAAACAACATCACAATATTATATTATTACTAAAAAAATTATAAACTAAATATTATTAATTGTGGCGTCAACCACGCAAACCACAAGTTACATTTAATATAGTAAGCATAAGTGGACATTATGGACAATTATTATAAAATAGGGGAAAACAATGAAGGAAGAAAGAAAAAAAAGAAAGGAAATCGATATTTATAATTACAAAACATAGAATGACTAAGTTTCAAGCTTCAATGTATCCACAACCAACTTCTTAAATGTGCCTAAACGCGTGGAAAAAATATCTATTTTATCAATATCATTTCACAACTAATTTATGTTTTATTCCCAAACTAGCTGTTGCCCGCGACTTCGTCCGCGTCAATTTCTGTTATTATGATCGCGATTAAGAAGTTTATAATTGGCAATAATGCATTAATTTCGACCTTTGATTACTATAAAAAAGGTTATAATGAGTCAATCTTAAAAAATAGACATATACTGTCGTAGACATTTTTTTAGATCATTTAAAGAGTAATAATTCTTTCATACCTATTTTTTGGGTAACTTAAACCGTTTACGCAGCGCACGCAACGGAAGCCTTCAAATATGGATAATTATTTTCCCCGTTTTTGCAACATTTTTCACTGATACTTCGCTCCTATGGGTCCAGCGTGATGTTATATAGCTTAAAGCCTTCCTCGATAAATGGACTATCCAACAGAAAAATAATTTTCCATTTCAAACCAGTAGTTCCTGAGATTAGCGCGTTCAAACAAACAAACTCTTCAGCTTTATATATTAGTGTAGATACGGCAAAATCGCTTTCCAGGGTCGATATAGAAAAAAGGTGATTTTTGCTATAGCAACATGACAAAGTGACTCATGTAACACTCTCTGATAACCACGATTTCTTCGGCATACCTTAAAAATTTTGAAAACCTCGTATTTTTTGGTTAAAAAAGTATCCCATGTCCCGTTTCCAAGCAAGACAATCCAGCGATTGTTCCATGAAAAAGATACCGGCCGGATTGATAACCTCCTCCTTTTTGGAAGTCGGTTAAAAAAGAGATAGAAATATTCGCATTTATAGTATTAGTACGGTATCAGAGGTTCTAATTGGATCGATTTCATTATCTACTTTTTTTAACTAGTTATGTAAAATGTATAGAGTAAGTGTCCTTAATCTATAAAAAATGTTATGGTCGTAAATAATGCACATTCCAAGTATTTCTAATTTTCTACCATTACTAAACAATAGATTGACCTCTATACTTAAATTAAAATATGAAATTCTGTTCAAACAACCTGTAGTTTACACCTTTTATATTGTAAACTAATATTTAAAGCCAGTTAGTTATAAGTTCTAGAAACTTTTTCATACCGTTCGCTTCGTTCTTTTATCTCGGATACTTGGAACTCTTGGAAGGCAATCTGGTGTTTGTGATAAGTTTATTATTTGCTCGCGGAGTTCAATTGGCGGAAACTACGATAAAATTCTTTAAGGTGCTTTAGCAGTGATGTAACAGGTTAACAGCTAAAGTAAGAATTATGTTTTAAAGACGTACTTTGAATTCTTATGAATTATGAGTTCATCGCGTAACTTTAAAACCTTAAAACTAATCCATCTTACTAATACTATAAATATGAAACTGTATTTTTTGGTTTGTCCTTCAATCACAGTGCAAGGGAGCAACGGATCAACGTGATTTTTTTGCATGTGTATAGTTGCGGACTTGGAAAATTACATAGGCTTCTATCCCTGAAGAACAAACAAGAAACGGCTCCTGCGGAATTTTAAAAATCTAACTCCATGTAGAAGAAGTCGCGGGAAAAAGCTTCTTAAAATATTAAGCATATTTTAACTGGGAGTCTCAGGGCTTACGTAGCTTACGTTACAAACAGACCTGTCTAGTGTCCCCCCTCTTTTCTATAATTTTAGATTAAAGTAGAAGAAAGACGTGTCTAGGAAGATACTAGTTTCAAATTGATATCAAGTTTGGGAAATCTTATATCTCCGTCAATACTTAGCTCATTTGTTATTAATCCGCGGTAGATAGAAACCCCCAGACGCCGCGTTATCCGAGATCAAAGTTAAAACTTTGCCATAACTTCTTTCGTTGCATTGAGGGAACTTTATTTAAGGCAGGCTAGTTCACAGTTTTCATGTTATATTGTGCGGTAGATTTTGCCAACCCACAACAAATCATAGGATGTTGTGGGTTGGTAAATGGCGTTTGGTGCAGTTCTTTTTATATTCATGACAAGATAGCCATTGATTGCGATCTCACCTGATACTTTGTGACTATACAACCTAAGATGGTAGCGGGCAAGCTTGGAAGGGAGTAAGGCATTCGTTAGAATCGAACGTAGTTAAAATATGTGCAACGCATGGACGGTACAAGGCCCCGATAAAGTTTCTCAGCCTTGGAAAAAAACCGGTGATCACTAAATGCCCATTTCATTTAGTCATCACTGGTTTTTTTCCAAGGCTGAGAAAAACCTAGAAGTCGGTGAGAGAATTGATGGGATAGGTCCTGGTTTTAAGTTCCATATATGGAAGGAAGCCACTTCTGATCGCCTTGACTTTAAAGGCCCACTCCCAGGACTGTAGAGCTTTGATTATGATGATTGATGATTTTAGTTTCTTGTGGCCTCTTCTCTGACCAGTAGAGAGAGTAGGATGCGAGAAAATTTTGGGTGTCTCGGTAGACAAAATTTCTTCGTTTCTTGGCAAAATTCTTAAAACAGTAATCTTATTTTTCTCTATTTTCATCGTGCGCTGTTTGACGATGTCCGAATGTGTAATTTTGTAAAAGTGAATGTTGCAAATTGTGAAGTTGGTAGTAGTTACCTGAATGATGTCTCTGTTATTTTATAGCTTACTTCTTTTGGGTTCATAATGTGGTGTTTAGGCTTTGGTCTAGTGATTTTGCGGGTAGGTTTAACGAGTCCGCCGGGTGTTACGTCCGTGCACACGTCGGGAATTGAGGTGTAAAATGTCAATCTCGCAAAGTGAATTACGCAGTGAAGGTGCGCTGGCGATTGTCACCTTTTTTTATTTTATCCACAGACGGAACAAAGACTGCGTTTAGAGTAAGAGGCTGTGTGTGTTTTAGGGCTTACGTTATAGAATCAAAATCAATCAAATAGTAGTAGGGATTCTTCTCTTCTTTGGGTACCTCTCCGACTAGCGAGGAGTGGCAGCCAGCTTTGTGTATCTACTCCTACTTGTGTTATGCATGGCGAAAGAGTTCAGCTGCACTCGCTATTCCCATCCACTTCCGGATTGATCCAAGCCAGGATTTTTTCATGGCTGAACAGGGAACACGTAGTACTAAGTATTAATTTAAAAAATCTTAAATTTCAAAAAGTAATCCCACTTTTTGAATTTTAAAAGATTTTCTTAATTCAACTTAAATATGTTAAGAGTTTATTATGAAATAAAACTAGTGTAAATTAAAAAAAATATATATATTTTTAAAATACAAGCTTTTGTTTTCTGGCTACATCATCGACCCTGCTAATCATCTAGGACCAGAGTACTTGTCAAAACGAATCAAACTGCCCAAACTTGATGCGGTTACGTCATTTTATTACAGAGTTCCTGTAGCCATCTTGCGGCTCTATTTGACGATCAGCTCCATGCCACAATAATATTGCATTATTATCCGATTTACATGCATCCGATCTACTTTAACCTAAACATAAATGTATACATGTACTCATACATTTTAAAGTTAAAGCAAGTTAAATACAAGCTTGTAATGACTGTTTGACTCTTGACTTTGTAAGCTAAACTCGATTGCAAAATTAAGATAGATAGATGCAACGAACCCATTACAAAAATGAAAAAAAAAAAAAAAAACTACAAATGTGACGACGAACAAGCACTTCGTTTAATTTAAAGGTCAAGGTCCATAAACTGGGGTTTATTATCTCGTAGCAGCGTGTGGATTGCCGTGTAGATTTACAGTCCGGCGTGATATCCGGTATTAAGGTCCAGAGGTGTGTAAAACGTCTTTATTTTACTGGAAAATGACCTGTGAATTTAAACATATTGCCATTTTTGGTCTGGCTAAAATTCAAAAGCTTGACCGATCCTTATCCTAATCCTTACTAATATCCTTGCTAACTCTTTATTCCTTACTAATCTATTACTAATAGGTATACAAAGCTGAAGAGTTTGTTTGTTTGAACGCGCTAATCTCAGGAACTACTGGTTCGAATTGAAAAATTATTTTTGTGTTGGATAGTCCATTTAGGCTATATAACATCACGCTGCGACCAATAGGAGCGAAGCATCAGTGAAAAATGTTGCAAAAACGAGGAAATTATCCATACCTATTTAAAATATATTCTTTTAAAAACTTCTTAATTGCGATCATAAATCAGAAATTGACGCGGACGAAGTCGCGCGCAATCTACACTGTCTAGATCACAGTCATGTTGACTGTGATCTAGACAGTGATCACATAGACACCAGACAGAGATAATTTTAAAGTTAGCGAAGAGCGCATCAAAAGCGATCGCCCCGGGGCGCAATTAGTTCGGTGATCGGCCGGATCAAGTCAAACAATAGTATCGACGTTCGTAACCGTATAACAAACGTAATAATGTAAGTATAGATTTAATTGGAAATCTTATCGTCTTCTGTATGTATGGAACAGTGCCGTGACTGACTGTGAGAAATAATGCACTTAGCTTAAACCGGCAAAGCCAAATGTAAGGGTTATGATTTCAGCAGTCTATATTTGTATGTATTGTATTTACGAGTGTTCCACCATGGTACCTAAACTACTGAGCCAATTTTGGGGAATGGATTGAAAGAGGTGTCAATCGATTCGTTATTAAGAGCCAGGTTACGTTTATCATTCCCGTGAAAGCCTCAGCTACGAATTAAGAAAAATAGTTCGTCTTTTCGTAACTGTACTATACCTACTTCAATATTTAAAAAGTAGATTTAAAAAAATAACTGATAAATTATATTCTATATTTTGTTATCGACAATGATAACGCAGAAGTTGATTTAACTCTCTCCATCGCCACAATTCTAATTTGCTATTCAAAAGTTGATTATTGACCTGTTATCCTCGGAGATTTGAACGGTATTTTCAAATTGACTTCATAAAAGAACGGTAACGTAGTGTACGCATTTCGAAATGAAAAACAACTACAAAGTCGCCTGGGACTGAGCGCAAGCAATATTGCAGGATTCGATTTAAAACTACGCCACGCCGTGTCCGCTATCCAAGCCAATAATAAAAAAAAAACCGGCCAAGAGCGAGTCGGAACCGTACACGGAGGGTTCCGTATCATCGTACTAGATTTACTAAGACTGAGCAAAAACAAAAGTTTATTGTAAGACCCTCTTTAATTTTAACATTTTTTATTATTTGTTGTTATAGCTGCAATAGAAATACACGTTAATATGTGAAAATTTCAAGTATCTATCTACAAGGTTCGTCAGGTATACCTACAGCCAACTGACTGACAGACGAAAGGACGGACAGCGTAGGTTTAGTAATAGGGTCCCGTTTGCATCCTTTGGATACCGAACCCTAAGAAACATCGCAACTTATTCCGTTGAAGATTTGAATAAAATTCATTTATCTAAATATATAAAATTCAAAGTCCTGACTGACTGACTGACTGAGATATCAACGCACAGCCTAAACTACTGAAGTTAGAAACTTGAAATTTTTACAGTTGGTTCCTTTTATGACGTAGGCGCACACTAAGAAAGGATTATTGGAAATTCCACCCCTAAGGGGTTTAAATAGGGGATGGAAGTTTATATGAAACTCCGTCATTTTTCAAGCTGTTTCCACCAAAGTTGGTATTTGAGCTTTCAGTTAAAAATAAAGAAGTACGTGTGTCACAGTTTTTGAAAATTCCACCCCAAAATCTAATTCCACGCGGACGATATCGCGGGGGCAAAAGCTAGTGTATTTATGTATTTGGAATCTGGGAGTACATCTATTCAAATTCAAAATAAATTATTTCATGTAGGCCAACTTGTAGCTTTTATGACACGTTATGACTCTACCACTGGTTCGACTCGCCGTCAGCAACCGATCAAGGGCTCACTACCTACAGAGCGCAGGGCTCCTTTAAGTGATTTTATTATAGTTCGTAGTTCAACATGCTGGCCCAATGAACGTTGGCAGACTTCACACAATCATTGAGATAACTGTGGAGATTTTTCAGGCGTGAGGGTTTTTTCAACATATTTTCTTTCGCCGTTGAAGTGTGAAGCAGATTTCCGGAGTTGTATGCGTTTAATTGCCTAAACGCACACAACTCAGAAAAGTCAGAGGCGGTTCTCCGGAATCAAACCCGCTACCACACGAATAGGATACCGCAGTCCTAATAGCTGCCTTAATACACACACTCTTAAATGCGTGAATCGGCTTTCGTGCGAGAAAGAGCGCACATGTAAAGATGAGCGAAGGAAAAGGGAATGCGCGTTCGCGCTGCTCGCTCGCGCAACCACTCGTGCTTCATCCATCGAAATTTATAAATCTCATACATAATAGTATAAGTATAAATAATTTTTAAAATCATCAGGATAATTCTCACCTAACTCTTAAATCTTGAGATGTTTATTAACAACACTACTCAACACTAAAAAAATATCTGAATTCACTCATATGGCTTCATATTGAGGTTGACTAATAATAAATATCTGTAGGCATTTTATTTTGATATCACGTCTAGAAGCGGAGAAATATAACTTTTAATTTTTTCACCTATTTTCGAGTTTTAAAATGCGGGTAGTTCAAAAATACGATTGTTTTGCAAACAAAACATAGCTTACATGTTACTTTGATTGATAATCTTTAAAATATCATGGGTGTGTGTTAACAATTTTAATTAGTTTTGTTGTATTTGTGAAGCATTCGCGCCAAAATAGAAAAAAAAGTCATGTTTTGGCCTATTTAAACAGTATTATTTAGCTAATTTTAATCAAAATGTGAGAAATCTAGATAAAACGTGGGTTTCTAATGTGTGCTGGCTAATATCTAATACGAATCTTAACGGTTGTTAGGATGGAAGAATAAAAAAATGCCATTTGGTACGCCGGGAAGGACTGAACCAACGAATCATACAGTGATTTTCTATTTTTGTTTAACACAATTAAAGGAGTTTTCTGAGAAATCAAAACAAAATATTAAGTATGCCGATAGGTTATCAGTTAGAAAACCTTAGCAACGTTCCGAAAATTTGCCTATTCTTGAGGGCCCAGTTAAATTTTAATGAAAACAGAAACTTAGAAAAGTTTAGTTTATGAGACAGTGAAAATCGTGATTATCAAAAATCAAAGAGGGCGTATTCATAGGTCTAGATATAAAAAACTGATTAAAAATTCATCTTTTACATCTACCCATAACAATATTATTGAAAACCAAGCCTTTAAATTTTTTTTTTGACGTGAAAAAATATTCAACAAAACCGCTCACTTCTGGGAAAGAATAAAACTGATGTTGGATTGCTACCATAAAATGGGATGCAAAATCTTATTAAAATTTTCTTCATTTCATTTCCTCCATTCCCATTTGGACTTTCTTCTCGAAAATATGGTTAATTTAGCAATGAACATGGGGATAACTTTCATCAAAATGTAGCTGCAATCGGAAACCGTTTTCAAGGAAGATGGGAACCTGCTATGCTTGCAGATTACTGTTGGAGCCATGTCAGAGATACTCCTGGCTACCATAACTACAAGAGGAATCAGCTTTACTAATAAAACTTCACCTTTTCCATCAAAACATCAATAAAAGTTAATGTAGTTGCTTCATTTTCTAAGAAAATTGAATTTTTGACTTGACCCCTTTATCTCGAAAATGAGATGTGATGGAAAAACTTCATTTATGCATTTCTCTTAGGTCAATAGCAAGGAACAATCATCACATAGTAGGAACTCAGATAAAAAAAAAAGTTCGAAATTTGTTGAGTAGTGCAATCACTCTTGATTACGCGTGCAAGCTTTCTCGCATTCAATCTTGCACATTCCAATTGCGAGCGAATGAGCGTCTAGTGTAAAGCCAGCTAATCACTGGGCTGTCATTGATTTGCACATGATTCTAATGCTGAGATCTATAGAGCGTGCTCTGACTCAGCTCAGACTCAAAATAGAGTTTAAACCGAGACACAAATAAGCTCTGACATAAATCTGTCTCGTTTTAACTCTGTCTTGAGTCTGAGCTGAGTGAAAGTGCAGTCTATAGATTTCAGCCTGAGTCTCTCTGACTTTGAAAGTGCTTTTTTCCACGATAAAAAGTAGGTTTTATTATGTGATAGGCTTGCGCTTGACGACAATCGATGATGGAAAACATTGATGAGGTCTAGGTTGGAGCGCGCTTGCCTAGAAAACTTCAACTATAACCAAGCAAAAAATCACATTAATCCTTTGCGCTGTTTTCGCGTGATTCACGAGCAAACCAAGAAACGAAAAAACAATGTCGCATTAATTCGTACAGGTCCAGTATAGGAAGTATAATATGAATAAATTGTATGACTGATGATTAATTCTGATTCTGAAAAAATACTAGTAAATATTCTGTATATAATGTCTGGTGGAAGGCGTTGGCCACGGCTAGTTACCACCCTACCGTCAAAAACGCCGCCAAGCGATTTAGCGTTCCGGCACGATGGCGTTTAAAACCGTTTAGTGGTATGGGTTGAATGTACTGCCATGCCCCAAGTTAGGCCGCTATCATCTTAGATTGCATCACATCAAGTGAGATCTCAGTCAAGGACTATCATGTCATCGAATAAAAAAAATGAATTTTTGTCGGTGTATTTGAGTCAACTCATAAAACCTACAGCGATATCAGATGAAAATACGGAATATGCACCTCTGATATTCCCGTGCGCTGAAATGTTTTCGTTAGTACGAGTGTTTCTGTATTTGTCGTGTATCTGTTTCCACGTCGGGTGCTGTTCAATTGCATGTGCCGAGTTGTGTTCCACGAATGGACTTTACGTAGTGTGTACCTAGTGTATACACTTTCATATTTGTTTGTGCTAAAGTATCTTTGAGGTTCTGGAATATTTTTACCCGACTGCACGACGCAAAGGACCATTCATTCATTCAACTTGAGATTAATGAATGATCTCAATCCCATTGTCGGCCCAGTACTGTGCACTGGTCTCCTCTCGAATGGGAAGTGTTTAACGTCATAGTCCACCACGCATGCTGGCACAAAACCCGCGAAATAGAATGTCGACCTAAATACAGGTTTCCTAGTTCAGAGACAAACCCAATCACCCACGTATACTAGTAAGAGCTCAGCTTCATATGTAAAGGTCATATTCTGCGAAATAAATAGATTTATAGCGAAAAGATGCACTGAAAATAAGCTATATCGGAGATTTTACAGCCAACGGCGGGGACGCTGAAAGTGTGAGGATATTGAATTAGCGGTGGATTTTGCATTTTTCCGGGCGAGAGACAAAAAGGCGTGCCGCCGGACGCTGAATCAATTACGCCACGGGTGACGTGGCGGCGGGCGTAATTCGATCCGTCGGCAAATGTTGATTTGACCGCCGGGCACATCCTCACCCGCTAAACTCGCCGATACACTGATCCATTTTCACCATTAGCAGTTTGTTAGACCGGTGCCCTAATTAAACTACGCGCGTGCCGCCACAAGGGACCGAGGCGACACGTACCACTCGTTAATGGCACGATGACCTGACGATGACCCTATCCTACTTCGTCTTATAGATATTCACGCTACGACAAAATATGCATGTCGTTAAATTAAAGTTAAAATCGTAATGGAGCTAAAATCTTACTCGTAACTGTAGCTCATAGTATGTATCGTTTAAACAGTCTTACTTACCTACTATCTCCTTACCTTACGTACTAACATCGTCCTTTTTAACCACTAACTAAAACGGACGGACGGACTTCTATGTGACTGCATAAATGTCGTGTAGTTCGATGTGTTCAACAAGCCTTTGTACAGTGCAGGCAAGCTTAATGGGTTGCAAGTGTATTTCGAGCTTTAGTATCACTTTTGTTGTAGCGACGACATTAATCTGCTCAACGCTGCCTGCGGCGGGAGTCTCGCAACAGATTGTAGGTGAGCGGTAAAGAGGATTACCGAAATTAACCTCTTCAGCGGCTCTAATGATTGACTCCTCTTCCACTTCAATGCTACTCGTAGTAGGGGCGCCCTCGCGAGCGAAAGCGGCTTGCGCTAATAATCCTTATTATAATATCGAAGATATTGCTTCGATAAGCATTGGGAAATTGTTTTACAACATTCACTTCAAGAAATTATTTTTCATTCATTTTATCTAAGTACTCGTATATATAAAAATCAATTGCTGTTCGTTGATGGTAAAACTCAAAAACGGCTCAACCGATTTGATTTTTTTTCTGATTTGTTCCCTCTAATACAGGGGTGGTTTTAAAAAAAATAGGAAAGCCTCAAAAGAACAGCTGAAAAATCGAAAAAATCAAAATTGGTAATATTGTATGAAATCACACTTCGGATTACTTCAAATAAATTACGGGAGCGAAGGCGTTCCGGCACTATGGCGTGTAGAAACAGATTAGGGGTATGGGTTGAATTTATAGTGCCATACCCCTTTAAAGTTAGCCCGCTACCATCTTAGACTGCATCGTCACTTACCGTCGGGTGAGATCGCAGTGAAGGGCTATCTTGTCATCGAATAAAAAAAAAATATTTTCGTGTGTTCCATTGTTTATTATTATAGGACCATCTTTAAATTAATAACCCTCATTACGATAAAATCCTTTTACAGCAACGTAAAATGTTCGAAAATTATTTCATGGAATTATTAATTGTTCAATATTTTATAAGGTGGATGTTTTAGATTACGCGAACAGAGCCGTGTTGAAGTTCTTTTGTTGAAGTACGGATCATTAAATAACCCTTGTACGGGTTTACTGATATTTTAGCTTCTATTTTATTGAGTTTAAAATATTAACCTATAATTAGGCTCTCTATCTTTATAAATATTAGCTTTTGGCCGCGACTTTGTCTGCGTGGATTTAGGTTTATATGAAAAGTGAAGGACTTTCATACAAACTTTCGTCCCCTATTGTATTCCTCTTGGGGTAGAAATACGTGAAATACTTTATATTTAATCAAGAGCCAAAATGCCAAGTTTCTTAGACCTTGAAAAGTGAAGGATTTTCATTCAAACATTCATCCCCTGTTTAACCCCTTTGGAGCTAGAATTTCCAAAAACTCTGAACTCGCAAAAGCCCTGTGTTTTTCTGGGATATAAGTTTACTTATTTGATCAAAATGAGTTCGCTTTAAATACCATCAAAATAAAGAAAATAAATAAATTAAATTGTACTAGGTTTTGCTCGCGACATCGTGCTCATGGAGTCAGGTTTTGAAAATTTCTCGGAGACCCCTTGTTTTTATGAGACCAACTATAACCATGCAATAAATAAAGTCGATTCGTTGCTCCGTTGCTCCGTTGCTGCGTGGTTCAAGGACAAACCAACAAAGAAACACACTTATATTATAAAGGTTTGTATGTGCGTGTGTGCGTGTGTGAATTTTGGAATGGAGATAGCTCATACCCAGGATTAACATATAGGCTATATCTACATTTTAGCCCGGAAAATTAGAGTTTCCGCGGGAATAAAAAACGTTAAATCCTCGCGGACGAAATCGCGGGCATAATCTAGTGTGAAGTAAGGATTAGTTTACAGGCATTCTCATGTCTCATTCAACTGTACCTAAACTAGATCGCAAAACATTTTCCTTGCAGTTCGATATTTACATTTTAATATTGTGAATACCCTGCTGGCATCTTAGGTCAGTGTAGTATGAACCTGAACAGATTAGATTGAAGGACCATCTTCGTGAGCTAATCTGGATAAGGCGAGGACACAATGGGCTTTATTAACAAGCATGCTCGATACAAATTGGCGTTGAGTCGATTTCCTCGCTTCGAAACCCACCTCAACAGGATCGACTGTTCCGCTTTAAAAATAAAGATCATTTTCCCATAAAAAGGAATATTGTGCCCGCAGACGGCTTTAACAAATGTGTATGTCCCGAAACGTAGTTCAGGCGGGAGTAATCTCGCTGAACGAGAAAGTTTTTACTATGCTTTTGGTACTTGGCGGTTGATACTTAGATTATCACTTTAGTTTATTGCCACCGCTCTTAGTCTGCGTTGAGGGTATGAATAAATTTTGCCGCAGTTTTTTTTTTAAACTTTACATGTGACTATAGCATCTTCTTATTAAACACACAAACGTATTAGATTTATAGGCTTTTTATTGTATTAGGTGTTAAGTTAGATCTTAGCTTAGCCTTAGCCTTTTACATCCAATCGATGCATGCCACTTTTCGGATGTCATCGCTCCATCTAGTACCCCCCGCCCTGATTACTTTTTTCTAAGGCTGAGATCTATAGAGCTTGCTCTGACTCAGCTCAGACTTAAGTAAGAGTTAAAATGAGACACAAATATGCTCTTAGGTATATAAATCTGTCCCGTTTTAACTCTGTCTTGAAACAGAGTGAGAGTTCGATTTATAGATTTCAGCCTAAGAGCGATATCTCATTAGGATGCCAGGGCAGTGACGCCAGCAAGGCTTTCGTGGCTAACCTTGGCGTCCGTGAGACGCCAAAACTAGCCGCCAAAGCGAGTGCCAGACGAGAGTAGTATCACTTGTTCACGCACCCTTTTTTTCTTGAGGAATCAAGAAAAAAAATTGTCGCCAATTGAGGTAGGGTACATTGTAATACAATTCGACACGTTTTGACTGGCAGCGCTGCCGGTGTCGCTGCCATGGCAGTCTTTATTTACTGTTATAGTTCTTTCATTTCACGAGGGCTCGTGGCTCATGGTTGTGTGTGTCGTATCTGTATAAATTAAATACTACACCGATCGAAAAACTCCCGTGTATGCGTGCTTTCTCGACCTGTCTAGGGCATTTGATCTCGTGGCTTATGACCAACTGTGGGAAAAGCTTAAACGTACAGGACTGCCTCAGGAACTGGTCACTATCTTCCAGTACTGGTATGCGCATCAGTCCAATACCGTACGGTGGGAAGGGGCAATGTCGGACGCATATCGACTCGAATGTGGCGTCAGACAGGGTGGATTATCATCTCCAACTCTGTTCAACCTGTACGTGGATGAGCTGATCGTCGCGCTCAGTAGGCAGCATGTCGGTTGTCATGTAGATGGCATTTGCGTCAATAACTTGAGTTACGCTGATGACATGGTGCTGCTGAGTGCGTCGATATGTGGTATGAGGATGTTGGTACAGACTTGTGAAGAATACGCTGATCGACACGGCTTAAAATACAATGTGGCCAAAAGTCAATGTATGGTCTTTGAGGCCGCTGGTACAAAAAGGCCTGAGAATATACCACCTGTGCTGCTATCTGGGGTTCCTTTAGACATAGTGAAGCAATTCAAGTATCTGGGGCATATAATTACCAGCGACCTCAAAGATGATGCAGATATTGAACGGGAGCGGAGGGCCCTGTCCGTAAGAGCAAATATGATAGCTCGCAGGTTTGTACGTTGCTCAGCGCAAGTTAAAATTACGCTTTTTAAAGCATTCTGCACATCGTTGTACACGTGCAGCCTGTGGGCTAATTACACGAAGAAAAGGCTCAGTGACCTCCGCGTCCTTTACAATAATGCGTTCAGGATGTTGTTGGGGCTGCCCCGATTCTGTAGCGCCTCAGGCATGTTTGCGGACGCGCGCACCGACTGCTTTAATACTATCATACGCAAGCGGTGTGCGTCTTTGGTGCGCAGAGTGCGGGGCAGCCCCAACACCATAATGAAGATGATTGCGGCCAAATTCACAGGCTGTCCTTACATCCGGCACTGTTGCGACAGACATGTTCCAGTCCCAGTGCCGGTGAGGAGGATATAGTTTTGAAAATTATTCCTGACGTGTTCCTGACATTTTGGTATATATTTTTAACGTTTGACTTGACTGTATATTTATTTATTTTTATTTCACTTTACTGACATTTTTATATTTATTTTTTGACTATTGATTATTGTTGTTATTATCACTGTGGATGTTATTATTACTATGGATGATCATATCTGAAATAAATGAATTTGAAATTTGAAATTTGTATAAGTGTGTGCGAGAGCTTGCTCGCGCCTGAGCCCTCCCACCTAGGCAGGCAGGCACGCACACTTAAGCAATGTGCATATACACGACGTAACCACAAGTAAAGCGCTCGTAACTTCGTGTGATAAACGTACTATAGCAGATTGCCCGCTACATCGGTATTCGGTACCGTTTCGGTCGTTTTCGGGCATGGCCTGCAACCCCGCGGCGCTAAGTTTCGGCGCTAAGCCGTGCATTGGATATCCGCCTTTACGAGCTCGTTAGTGACGGTAATCGCGTTGCAGGAGCCGGATTACGCCTGTGCATTATTAGTGTTTTTATTGATTCACTCGCCTCCCGTCGTAAACTGAGATTATTATTCGCGACGACCCCGCCCGCCCCGCGCGCCCGCCCCCGCTCGTCTCACCCGTGACTTGTTTTGTTACTTAATCGCAACGATAACAACATTTAACGACGGCTAGGTGACTGGTGAAATTCCACTTCGATGTTTAGTGCTCATTCTATTTTCATTAACCATTTATCCACTTAATGATCCAGATCCTAAGGGAGTGATTCAGTGACTTGGTACACATAAAATTAAAAGTTGGCGTGACACGTTGTTACAAGGTTGATCTTTGCCCTTGATTAAACGCAGAATGTTTTGTTTGTCGATATCTAAATGTTGGCATTTTATGTAGCTACAGGTCCGATGATTGATCCGGTGACTTCGATCGCTCGGATTGAGGTTTTTAATTCCCTTTTGCTTTGATTTTCCGGGATACAATGTAGCCTGTGTATTAATCCTAGGTATGAGCTATCTCCATTCCTTTCAGCCAAATCGGTTTAGTCGTTGCGGCGTGATTGAGTAACAAACACCCATCCATCCATCCAAACTTTCGCATTTATAATAATATTCGTTGATGCCCGCGACTTCGTTCGCGTGGACTGAGGTTTTTTAATTTTCGCGGGAACTCTCATTTTCCGGGATAAAAAGTAGCCTATATGTTATTCCAGACTATGACCTACTTCTGTGCCTTTCAGCAGAATCGTTTCAGTCGTTGCGACGTGATTGAGTAACAAACATCCAAACATCCACACTTTCACATTTATAATGTTATAGTCGGCTTAGTAAGATAGTTAGTAGGATTAATAGAATATAGGATTATATTATTATAGCCCAAGTCGGCTTTCAAAAATTTGCAATATTTAATCGCAACTGGTCATCTAGTAGGTACTTAATTAATACCGGTGGCGAACCCTATTGCTTCTCACGCCTTTGTAAGTCAAAACACAGCTATACTTTAACGCAATGCAATAGCTTACAGCGCCATCTAGTTTGGGCGAGAAAACCTATTGTTGGTACAAAATTTTAAGTAGCCGTTAGCTTTTGCCCGTGACTTTGTCCGCGTGGAGCTCAGTTTTAAAAATCCTCCGGGGTTTGTTTATTTGATTGTCAACAAACATACTTTAGCATTTATAATATAAGTAGGTATAATCTTTTTTTTTTTGACTGTTCAAATTTCATGCCATTACACATTCCCGACTAGGGTTCCTGAGGAATTTTAATACCATAACTCAACGCGGACGAAGTCTGCCTGTCTGTCTGACCGATTTGATGGGACTCTCTCTCACTGGTAGATAGCTCTTTCACTGGTAGATAGTTTTTTATTGCCAGAATTAGTAATTCAATATCACTTTCGTCAACGGTGCGAATTTCATGTCCGCGGCTCTTGGACTATTTGCAGTCTATTTGTCTCTGTCGTTGGCAACCTGTCGCTTGAGTACTTGAACTCTAACTAATACTCGGTAAAAATCAGTACAAAAGAATAAAAATATCGCGACACTGAAACGCGCAGAATCTAATACGAATCTTAAAGGAGAACCTTAAAACGGCGCTAGAGCCATTATTCTCAATTTGTGCCAAGTTCAAGGAAGCGGACGACAGACGCCGCGGGTGTCCCCCTTGATTAAACTAGGAAGAAGTAACAATTTGTGTTCTTTCACCTCTGGGCTCCGGCAAGGGTGGCTCTTCAGGCTGGCTGCGAGTGCGCTTTTTACTACAGGGCTACTACTACTTTCTACTTTTTCTGATGGGAGGCTTTGGTCGTGGCTAGTTACCACCCTACCGTCAAAGACGTGCCGCCAAGCGATTTAGCAAGGAAGCAAGGTAGAAACCGATTAGGGGTATGGGTTGAATCTACACTGCCATACCCCTTCCAAGTTAGCCCGCTACCATCTTGGACGGCATCATTACTTACCATCAGGTGAGATCGCCAAGGACTATCTTGTCATCGAATAAAAAAAGACTGGTCATAGGGAAAGCCAAAATGAAGAAGGGTTATACTTAGTTCTAGTAATTTTGTATGTATGCTTATATGAATATCCTGGTGCACATGTGATCCAAGTGACATTTTGGTCAAAATTGTTATCTGCATTTCTTGGGATGGGTTATATAGGTTTTTGTAGAGAGGTACTCGTATCTTGGTTTGTCTTACAATCACGCTGCAACAAAGCATCAGTTCAACGTGATTCTTTGTATGGGTAGGTATAGTTGAGGACCTGTAGGGCTAACATGCGCGCCACGAGAAATTTTTGTTTTGAGAAAACTTTAACTATAAACTTGGATGAAATATTCGACTTTTTTTATATTTTGAGATTAGCACTGGAGTATGATTGCAGTTACGAGTATTTAATTTTTAATTTTATTTATTTGATACACCAACGACAAATTGTAGCGACATTGATTGAATTATCATGAGAATTATTAACTAAAACATTTCGGTCTAGTTCTAAACATTGACATTATCATCTATGATCTGAGTATCGGAAACATTTTCAGCATTGAATATTTGATTGTTCTGTCATCAAATAATTTCGTGTTGGCAGTGTTTCGCGCGTGCCTCTCACCCATCTCCGGCGATCTACGTCTCGTGCCGGAATTAAAATTAATAGCGGACGCCGGCACGCCGTCGGCCGCCCCGTCTCGACCCGCGCGGTAATTTGTTTACTCGCTTCGCTCCGGATTACTTCGCACGCTCCGCTGAATTGGTAACAGCCGTGACTTTTTAGCTGCGAACTAAGGTGCAAACTGCAGTTCCATACCGAAACGTAGGTTACGGACATAGGAAAGTTTTAAAATTATACGGCGCACGGTGAAGACTTGTACTGTGGTAAGAAATGACAACTACGTATACTACTTTTTACTTTTCCAATTTCCGGTATGTTTGATAGGTGCCCATTTTAATCGTCAAATTCAAATTCATTTATTTGCAAGATTGGGTAAGTAAGATGGATAAAGTTGCGAGTGAAAGCTAGTGGATCATACGCAGCGTAGGCGTGTGTAACTCTTCAATGAAACGATTCAGTGAGTCCTTTCTTGAAAGTGACCCACTGATTCGAATCTCTAACACCACTAATAATGCATCTTTTGGCTCAACTGAACCTTGTAAACCTAAACGGCATGCGTGTTCACCGCGCTCGCGAGTTACTAAAGAACTTTTGTTTTTGATGTTTTAATGACAAATTATAACATTACTAGCCAATGCCCGCGACTTCGTCTGCTTGAATTTAGTTTTTAAAATCCCGCTGGAATTATTTGATTTTTCGGGATAAAAAGTAGTCTATGCACTTTCCAGGTCCTCAACAATACCCATGCAAAAAATCACGTCAATCCGTAGCTTTGTTGCAGCGTGATTGAAGAACAAAGCAATAAATCACATTTGCATACAATATTAGTAAGGGTTTTGTCATATATTGATTTGGTAATAAAACAAATATGTATTAAATTCAAAAATAAAGGTCAATTAAACGGCGGTATTTCGATGATCGAAAGGATTCAAATAGTGCGATTCACTGATTCGAACTTCTGGTCTGATCCAGATACAAATGTTTATATAATCCAATTTTAACGAAGATAGGTTTTTGTCACCACGTCAGCATGAATCTATGTGTGGATTTTTGACTGTAGCCTTTAATTAACAGGCTTCAAAAAATTACTGATAAAAGACTACATCGTTGAATTAGAATTTAGATGTGTCTGTCTGTCTAGGGTAGAGGTGAGCGTTGAATGAACGAACTGTTTTATTAGACTGCTTTTTTAGCGTGAACGGATAAACCGTTTACCGTTCACTGATAAACTAGTTCAATGATGAACGACATTGTAATGCATTCAGTCGAATCAGTCGACGCCCATCGACCCATCGACGATGACAAAGAGTTGAGGGGTACTCTTAAATAACGCCGAAAGCTTTAAAATAGCTGCCAGATATACTTTATGCATTGTGATTAGAAAGGAGTACAGCTACTCCAATTTACAACTCAGGGTGTTTAATGATTTTCTTATAAATGTAACGGCATTTTTAGAGATTACAAATCCACTTTTAATCAGCCATTAACAAGCTCCTTGAAGTAGAATTAGAATTGAATTAGTGTACACCAATTTAAAACCAGCGAATACCTCAATGCAGCCCGCAGCATTACAAGAGAGGTAAATTTTTCGTATTAACCAGTCGTTAACAAGCTTTGGACTTCTAAATCAACTAGTAGTATCACATGCAGCCAATAGCTGGACAAGACCTTTTTAAAATTCTACTTAAATGCTTTAAGTATAATTTTTCGCCTTTATAAAGTCATTAGTCAGCTATGCTGTTTAATAGTGTATAATCTTTCCTCAGTATAGCCTTTATGATTCAGTAGAACAAAAATGAAATGAACTTTTAAATACGCCACGATTTTATCAATTTTTATGGCACATTGTTTTGCCAGTCCCAAGCCTGGAAGAGGTATGAAGAGTTCATTTCCTTTGTTTAAAGCACCGTTCGACAGTCAACTTGTTCAATGAACGCACGTAAAGTAAACGAAGACCATAGCTATACATTCTGTTCATGACGTAAACTAGTTGAAAATTGAACCGTTTCATAAACTAGTTTATCGTCGATGGTAAACGGTCTCGTTGCGTCGACGATCAAACCGTCGACGACCCACCTCTAGTCTAGGGAGAGACAGAGTTCTCCCGCTTTTGTACGTCTAACTCTCTGATACTTCTGCGCGATGCAATAGCGCACAGCGCCATCTAGTTTTGATAAAAAAACTATTGTTGGTACAAAATTTTATGTAGCCAAAACGCCGATAAAACACGTTTCTAGTAGGGCAGCCCCATTTAATTTTTAATTTAACAGTCGGGGACCCATTATTGGGAAAATCTGAGCCGCACCCTGATTACGTAAAAATTTGCAACAGCAACAGCAATAGCAACGCGACAGCGATCGGTCGCAAAATGTCACTAAAAATCGTATTACGTAAGCCAATCGCACGTCTATTGCTCACGGGTCGATACTAGCGCCACTCGCGATAGGACGGCAATAGATGTAAACAAAATACACAGTTTTTATCATCTTTAGCGGTTGAATTGTTATATTTTTTATTTGTTTTGTGTTGTGGTCTGTGGTAAAACCCTCTCGAAGTATTTGACTTCCTTTCTTCTCCATCAAGCATCTCTAAAGAAGAAAAGTACATTTTGCGATAGGCGAGCAATAGACGTGCGATTGGCTTGCGTAATACGAATTTTAGTGACATTTTGCAACCGATCGCGTAGTGATTGCTGTCGTGTTGCTACTGCTGTCACTAGTGAAATTTGACGTTTGAGAAGTGACGTTTGACAGCAGAAGTGACGTTTGACAGCAACGATTGCGCAATTTACGCCTGTCGCGAACCTGTCGCGAGATACGTAATAACCCTGCCGATCTATATTATTAATGGTTTGATTGTATAAATTACATGACGTTATGCATTATGTAGTTGGTATGAATAACCATCAATATCGTCTCACAACTAATTTATGTTTTTATCCCAAATTAAGCGACGTTATGTGTGTTTAAGGTCCGTTCACATGCAAGGAATGTATCTAATTCATAGGGAGTCGTCTGTAATTGCGCGAACACGGTTAGGTGGCTTGGCGTTGGTCCGTGACTGGCAACATGTTCATCGTATCAGCGGCGCCTCATCAACATGCAAATAGATCCGCCGCGGCGCCGGACAGTTGCCGTGTTGTATTGAGTTATGTCCCCGCTGTGATTGTCTGAGCTCTGAGGGTTGAGTGCGTAAATACTATTCGATTATTATGGTTATAGTATCCTTTGTCTGCGTAGAGTTAGGTGTTTAGATATCACGTAAGGAAACCTTTGTTTTCTGGGATAAAAATACCTTTATTGAGTTATATCCCCACTGGGATTGTCTGAGCTCTGAAGGTTGAGTGCGTAAATACTATTCGATTTTTATGATTATAGTAGCTTTTGTCCGCTTCGAGTTAGATGTTAGAAATCCCATAAGGAAACATTCGCTTTTCCGGGATAAAGGTGTATTATGTCCCCGCTGCGATTGTCTGAGCTCTGAGGGTTGTGTGGATAAATACTATTCGATTATTATGGTTATAGTAGCTTTTGTCCGCTTCGAGTTAGGTGTTAAAAATCCCGTAGGGAAACCTTTGCTTTTCCGGGATAAACGTGTATTGAGCTATGTCCCCGCTGCGATTGTCTGTGCTCTGAGGGTTGTAAATACTATTCGATTATTATGGTTATAGTAGTCTTTTTTAATGTGAAGTTTGTTTAAAAATCCCGTAAGAAAACTTTTATTTTCCGGGATAAAAGTTCCTATGTAGAGTTATGTCTCCGCTGTGATTATCTGAGCTCTGAGGGTTGAGTCTGTAAATACTATTCGATTATTATGGTTATAGTGGCCTTTATCACCGTGGAGTTAGGTGTTTAGAAATCCCCCATAAGAAAACCTTTTTTCTTCCATGATAAATGTGCCTACATTGAGTTATGTCCCCACTTGATTGTCTGAACTCTGAGGGTTGAGTGTGTCGATGGTAGATACTATTCGACTTTATTCGATTATGATTATACAGTATACCTACTAGCGCTTGACCTCCTTCAGTTAGGTGTTTAGAAGTCCTGAAAGCCTTTGTTTATCCGGGGTAAAAAGTAGCGGGGGGGTCGCGGATTCGATTCTTCAGAGTTATGTGCGTTTATCGTCATCATATTATATGTATTATTATATATTTTCACTAGCGGCTACCCGCGGCTTCGCTCACGTTAGGTTCGATTTCTTAAACTCCTATTTTACCTCCTTCGGGGTTGAATTTTGAAAAATCCTTTCGTAGCGGATGACTACGTCATCATAGCTATATGTATGCAAAGTGATCAGTCAGTCAGACAGTAACCTTTGCCTTTTATATATTTAGATTTAGATGATGTCTTTTGTGGTAGATTTTTCAAAACCTGTGACACATGTATTTTATTTATTTTTAATCGAAGGCCCAAATACAAAGTTTATACAACTTTAAAAATGAAAAACTTTCATACTAACATTCATCCCCTATTTGATCCCTTGGGGGGTGGATTTTTCAAAATCTGTGAAACACGTATTTCTTTATTTTTATTTTTAAGCCTAAATACAAAGTTTCATGGATATAACTTGAAAAATGACGGACTTTCATACAAACTTTAACCCCCTATTTAACCCTCTTGGGGTTAAAATTTTCCAAAATCCTTTCTTAGCGGATACCTACGTCCTAACAGCTACCTGTATGCCAAATTTCAACTCAATCGGTCCAGTAGTTAGAGCTGTGCGTTGATAGATCAGTCAGTCAGTCAATCAGTCAGTCAGTCACCTTTGCCTTTTATATTTATTAATTAAATTAATTAAATATGATGAGGAAACCTTAACGCCTGAGAGTTGGCCATAATGTTCTAAAATGTGTGTGAAGTCTGTCAATTTGCATTGGGCCAGCATCTTGGAGTATGGTCTATACCCTTTTCTGAGAGGGGACCTACGTTTAGTTGTGAGCTGAGGATGGATTGTTAATGATGTTGATTGCGACGATTGATATGATAGGTCAGTTTTTATCCTAAACCAGTGTATGCGGTGTCTCGCAGCACGTTAAACGGATAATAAACTCCAGGCGCCGCTCAGGTTTCGCTCGTTAGCGAGTAATTGTCGACACCTAATTAGCGCGACACTGCGAAACTTGATATTTAACGGTGACCGCTTACATATGGCGCGGTTTTTTATGCTGACCTGCACTGGTGTAAGATCAATTACTTCATAGACACGAAACGGAAACTACGTCTTCTACGTAAGCAGGGAGTGACCGCTTACATAATATGACGCGCGGTTTTTTATTTGCACTGTTAAAACATTAATAACCACATAGACTTGACGACCTCCCTGGCGCAGTGGTGAGCGCTGTGGTCTTATAACTGGGAGGTCTCGGGTTCGATTCCCGGCGGGGGCAATTTAGTAATTTATTATTTCTAAATTGTCTCTGGTCTGGTCTGGTGGGAGGCTTTGGCCGTAGCTAGTTACCACCCTACCGTCAAAAACGTGCCGCCAAGCGATTTAGCGTTCCGGCACGATGGCGTGTAGAAACCGATTAGGGGTATGGGTTGAATTTACACTGCTATACCCCTTCCAAGTTAGCCCGCTACTATCTTAGACTGCATCGTCACTTACCATCAGGTGAGATCGCAGTCAAGGGCTATCTTGTCATAGAATAAAAAAAAAAAAAAAAAAAAAAAAAATAGACACGAATCGGAAACAGATTCTATTATTCATATATTAGCCTTCACTGAAGCCAGATTGTGAAAAATTGATCAGATGCCATATTGTGAAAAAGAAAAAATGAAAGGCGATGAACTATATTAAGTGGGGGGAGAGCGGGTATCATTAAATAGGTATTTCAAATATCATTGTTAGGTTTTTCTTATCAATTCTCCGTTTGAATAAAATATTAAATTTAAAAAATCAGAAACCCGATTGCGTAAGTAAAAACTGAAAAGTCAAAAACAAGTCTAATAATCTAGAATTCTATTAAATAACTAGCGGACGCCCGCGACTTCGTCCGCGTTCTTAAATTGTTGAAATTTTTCCTGAATTTTCTTTGCTATAAACCTTACGGAGCCCGAGATCTTTCCAACTAATGCAAAACCGTGGAAATCGGTTCGTGCGTTCTGGAGTTATAGCGTCAGGAAGGAAAACCCGACTTATTTTTATATACTTAATAGATAATGACTTAACAGTCGGGAAGATTTGAACCGATTTTTTAATTTAATATTTTATTTATGTCATATGATACGAATCGGAAACAGACTATTCTTTTTATAGTTCGCGCTTTTGAAATCGGCACTTATCACTTGAAACGGTGGACATTTTCGGTTCATGCCCTAAACCAGTCTAAGTGATGTCCCATTGCACGTCGAGCGGCTAATATGCTCGTAGCGTCTCTCGCGTTTCAGTCGTTAGCGCGTAATTGTCGACACCTAGTTAGCCCGACACCCCGGCACACCCCGACACCCGACGCTCCTGGCTGACGCTCACATATGACCCGCGATATTTAATGCCGACTTGCACCACTGAAATATGCGGTTGTACTTCGCTCCAGCTAGTGAAATTGCAAGTTGAGCGAGTTCCTTCGCGGTTCTGATTACTCTAACGTCACTGTACCGAAAAGACGAGGTACACGTATGTTACGTAGAAAATTGAGTCACGCGAGATTTCTGACAAGTACGAGTATGTTACATTTTTAAGGTGCTCATTTACCTAAAAGGAAGGGTTATGATTCTAGCTGTCTAATTGTTTATTATTTATTTATATGTAATTATGTATATGTGTCTATTTACGTATGTTCCACCGTAGCATCTACTACTGAGCCGATGCTGACGAATGCGGTGTCAATAGATTTATCCTACTTATATATAATATATAATTATTATAAATGTGAAAGTGTGGATGTTTGGATGTTTGTTACTCAATCACGTCGCAACGACTGAACCGATTTGGCTGAAATTTGGCACAGAGCTAGATCACAGTCTGGAATAACACAAAGGCCTTTTTATCCCGTAAAATAACAGAGTTCCCGCGGGAATCACAAAATCTCAATCCACGTGAACGAAGTCGGGGGCATCAACTAGTTAAATTTATAAAAATGTCCGGGTGACATAGTATACATTTTCCTACGAAAAAAATCAATATGACGGATGTTTTATAAAATTTTTGCATTTTACAGTTTAGGTTACATTTTCTTATTAATTTCAAAACTTCTGTTTTGTGATGCTCTTCTTGAAATCCTGTCTTAGTAAGTATCAGTAGTTATCGAGTGTACCTTAAAAGCTTCCTTTGAAATTTTTTACGTGTTTAGTTACATCTGTGACTTTCTTAATTTAACCATTGTAACTTGCAATGGTACTCGTATATGTTGTCTTGATCTAAAATACGTTTTTTTTTTGTTATCAGGTATGGAAGCTATCATGTCGGAGTTCTTCAACGACACCACGACGGCTTTCTATATCATCCTCATTGTATGGATCGCTGATCAGTATGACGCTATCTGTTGTCACACAGCGATCGCCAAGAGACACTGGCTGAGGTAAGTTATAGATATTAAGATGTTCTATCGAGCGAACTGCAATGATTTCTCCATATTATGCGCTATTTGATTATTCCCTTACTTACGAAAACATAAAATAGATAATTCCTAAAATTAAGTTATCAAGACAACACAATATCGAAAAAACACAGTAAAACAACCATAAAGTGATGTTATTAAAACAACAAAAAGCGATGATTCCTCCAATTAAGAAAAAACGTGAAGATTAAACCTCAAATGAAGGAAACCCATTATTTATAAAACACAAAACTTTTTGAAAAGAACTATATTCATTTATTATTCATATATTATACTAGTAGGGCGCGTGGGTGCGCGGCTCGCTAAAGCGAACCGCGGTTTTTCTGTTCACCAAGTAGATCTTCGGGTCTTTATCATCTTTTTCGAAATCTGTATGGCCGCCATCTTGAATCCGCCATTTTGCAAGTTTTTTTCGGCTCTCTGCCAATTGGATGAGGTTTTGAGTGACATTTGTTTGAACACCTCCCACCTATCTTCGATACCCTGGCCGGTGCTCCTCACCCGTCTCCGAAATCCTCAATCATCAGCTCTCTCAATATTTTTCCTCCAAATGAATTTATGTCCTCGATACGAAACCATTTGAAAAGGAACCCTATCGTAGTCTTGCATAATATATTTTTTATGAAAAAAAAAAAAATCCGCCATCTTGAATTTTTTTCTCATCATCAAGTAGACCTTCGCATTCTGATCATCTTTTTCAAAGAAACCATTCTTCCATCTTTTATAGTCTCCTAGATAGACACCGACGAAATTTGTATGGCCGCCATCTTGAATCTGCCATTTTGGTGTTTTTTTTTCAGCTCACTGCCAGTTGGATGAGGTTTCGAGTGACTTTTGTTCGAACACTCCCCACTTATCTTCAATACCCTGGCCGTGCTCCTCACCAGTCTCCGAAATCCTCAACCATCAGCTCTCTCCATATTTTTCCTTCAAATTAATTTTTGTTCTCTATACGAAACCATCAGAAATTTGGAAAAGGAACCTTATTGAAGTCTTGCATATATTTTGTATGAAATAAAAAAAATCGGCCATCTTGAATTTTTTTCCTATTCATCAAGTAGACCTTCGGGTCCTGATCACCTTTTTCCAAGAAATCACTCTTCCATCTCTTATAGTCTCCGAGATAGACACTGACGAAATTTGTATGGGCGCCATCTTGAATCCGCCATTTTAGATTTTTTTTCGGCTCCCTGCCAATTGGATGAGGTTTCGAGTGACTTTTGTTTGAAGAACCCCCACCTATCTTCGATATCCTGGCCGTGCTCCTCACCCGTCTCCGAAATCCTCAACCATCAGCTCTCTCCATATTTTTCCTCCAAATGAATTTTTGTCCTCTAAACGAAACCATCAAAAATTTTGAAAAGGAACCTATTAAAATCTTGCATATATTTTGTATGGAAAAAAATAAATTCCGCCATCTTGAATTTTTTTTCTATTCATCAAGTAGACCTTCGAGTCCTGATCATCCTATTCCAAGAAACCACTCTTCCATCTTTTATAGTTTCCGAGATAGACACCGACGAAATTTGTATGGCCGCCATCTTGAATCCGCCATTTTGGAAGTTTTTTTCGGCTCTCTGCCAATTGGATGAGGTTTCGAGTGACATTTGGTTGAACACCCCCTACCTATCTTCGATACCCTGGCCGGTGCTCCTCACCCGTCTCCGAAATCCTCAATCATCAGCTCTCTCCATATTTTTCCTCCGAATGAATTTTTGTCCTCTATACGAAACCATGAGTGAAAAAAATTTTTTCCATACAAAATTTTACAGGAGAGGTGATCAATGAGTCAGTCAGTGAATCAGCACGAGTAGCTATATATATATTAATTCATAATAACATATATTCATTTTCCATTTTTTTTTCGATGTAATATTTTCTTTCACGTTCTAGTGCATTGCGGTAACTTTGTAGGGTCCTACATACTCGTAGGAAATATGTATGGTATCTCATAGGAAAAAGGACAACTTGGAATTATAAGAACAGTGTCATCGATGCAACCGTTTCCTTAACTTTGTCTTGTAGAGAACTCGTAAGTTAGGCAAGGAGGTTCATATGTCAATGAGATGTGCAAACTCGTACTAAGGTGTGTGCTTGGAATTCAATAGAATATGAATCCGTAATATGGCTGCAGAATAACAACAACTGATACAATAATTTTCTATTTTCATAGTGTAATCTAAACCTAGAACGTTTAACGTCCTTCAAATATTCATGTCTTAAAAATACACGCAACTGATATAGTAATTTTCTATTTTCACAGTATAATTATTAATCTAAACCTAGAACGTTTAATGTCTCAAATCCCAATATTATAAACGCGAAAGTTTAGATGTATGGATGGATGAATGGATAATTTTACTCATGCTGCAACGATTGAACCGATTTGACTGAGCACAGAGTTAGATAATAGTCTGGAGTAACACATAGGCTACTTTTTATCACGGAAAATAACAGAGATCCCGCGGGAATTAAAAAACCTCAACCCACGCGGACGAAGTCGCGGGCACCAGCGTAATGAGCTAAAAAACCACTTTCTATAACCATGAAAGCAAGTTATTCAGTAGAAAATGTATTGAAATAAAGCCGTTATGTTCACATGCGATTCAAATTGGATTACACCGAATGACATTAACAGTTGCGTTTTGACCCAAAATGGCAACCCAATTAGTGTCGCCGCTGATGTGGTGCACGGTTTATTAAAAAGTGCTCAGGTTCGGACGCCCGGGTATTAATTAGTGTATTGATACTGCGGTCGGTGTCAGCCCCCGTTTGTACGTGGGATTTCAATAGTGTACTTTGTATTGCGTGGATGCTTTTGTTTCCGAATCCAATAATGAAACATGGTGCATAATAATCATCGTAGCCCATATAGGTATTTCATTCATCAGTACTCTTTTGTTTGATATCGGAATTTTCAAACAGAATTTATTGCGAACATTTTTTTTTTCCATAACTTCTACGCTGTGTCGTTCTGTAGAAATGTGAATCTTATTATCCTATTAATATTATAAATGCGAAAGTTTGGATGGATGTATGGATGTTTTTTACTCAATCACGCTGCAACTTTTGAAATTTGGCACGGAGTTAGATTATAGATATATTTTTATCCCGGAAAATAAGAAAGTTCCTGCGGGACTCCAAAAAACCTCAATCTACGCGTAAGAAGTTGCGGGTATCAGCTAGTAAAATATAAGTAGCGTAGAACTACTATAAGTAGCTATATAATTTTCTTCTTTTACTACTAGATTAACTTAAATATTTAGATGATCTTACTTTCATACTTGGTGTTACATTAATGTTAACTGCGACTATTTTTTTATTTTAATAAAATTAGTTTTTACATGCGTCTTTATCCGTGGAATAGGGTTTTTAATCCTTTGTTTTTGCGGGTTGAGAAGGTTATCGCTATTTTACTTCGGTAGAGCTACACACAGTGTATTTTTAGCAGGTATTTGGTGAGCTAGTGTGTCGACTCATAGTCTGGCACTAATTAAGCTAATCCTTTTGTTTAGCCACACGTCGAACATCGACAGTTGCGGCTGTATTGACACGCATAATTAGTATTATCTGACATGCTCTATAATATACTATAGAGTATCTAAATTATAATCACACTAATCCATACTATTGTTATAAATATTGGTAGAGCCTCAATAGCTCAACTATTAAAGGTATTGAAAAGTGAAAGGTCGGCGGTTCAATCCCACCGTTGTAGTATTGTCGTACGTACTCCTAACACGTAGCTTATTTTTGAGGGGGGAAGGGAATATTAATTAAGTCCAGCGGGTTAGTTAATTTTTTTTTTAATTCATCACTACAAAATGGCGAATTACATTTTTTTTTTCATATGCCGGGGGTGTTGTAAATTTTCAATTTACACTTGTTAACTGTAGACTTTTTTTACCACTCTTTTCACTTCAAACGGTTGTAAACTTTAAAAAAAAAAGACGTGTGGCACTCGTGTGATAGCATTTTTTATCAACGCCATCTAGCGGTGAGAGGAGTCCCGTGTCAGGTTATTTTCGTTACGGAATTTCTGGATTCGGTCTCCACGCTCAAGGTCCGCGATAGAAGGTATGCAATAGCTTAATAAATTTAAAAGATGCATAAATATACTTACATATTTTTTTGATGTTATAAGCATTCCGCATTCTATGATATCGCGTAACATTTGCCTACAGGAAATCAAAATGTAAGTTATCTTTCTTACGCAAACACAATAAAATGTTCGATAAACATTGAATCGTCAAGAAACATCGCCATGTTAAGGGAAAATATAAAAGGTACGTGGAATAACGAGCTCTATACAAACACCAGTCAAAGATTTACCTATACAAATAACCAGTACATCAGGTATAATATTCGTTCTTCGTTCGTCGACTTATAGTTATAAGGTATGGGTGGTCTCAATAAAATGTCAATACCATTAAAATATTAAAGAAAATAGTATGTATGCTTAATAATCATGGTCGGCCATGTAATTCAATTAAAAATATATAGGTATCTAAAGTATTTATTTCATGTAGGACACCTTGTGGCTCTTATGACAAGTCGAGAATCTACCACCGGTTCGGAAAACTGATTCTGCTGAGAAGAGCCAGCAAGGAACTCAGCAGTTGCTATTTTCAAAACAAAAGTGTTACAAAATGTAGCTTATCTAATATCTATCTTATGGACAGCTAAGCAAAGTTAATCAATTGAGTCTAAGCAACTTTTCATTAAGAAATTCACTAACTGTATAATGGCCTCCAATTATTGTGTTATTTATTGTGTTAATCCTAGGTGTGAGCTTGCTTGTTTCAGGGTATGGATCATTTTAGTTAACGACCTATATTATGAAAACAATAACCCCGTCACTCAATGGTTTGATTCCCAATTAAATTATTAACTTCCCAAAGTGACTTTACAATTTCTTGTCAACTCAGCTGTCTACCGAAATCTGAATCGATTAAATATTTCGGTCACCCGGACCGTCAGGAACCGAGCCTTATTCTTAGGTAGGTACAAACTGAAAAGGATTGTATTTATTATTCTTAAGATATATTATTTCTATCCAGTACCTCTAAACGTCTAGTCTAAACAAAAACCAAGAAAGTACCTACTAAAATCAGCAAACAATTTGATCTCCACACTTCATATTTAGCGTGACTTCATTTTTTGAAAACTAGCTTGGACACTGAGAAATAAATTGATCTAATATCCGTACCTTATTGCAACGGGTCACGTCCACAAAAGTTCCACAGCCAATCGTATGTCCAATATGTCCCCAAAGATTTCAAGGAGTTGTGTACAAATACGGCACTTTGTTTTTACACCTAGATCCGTGCCGTGCCGTCTTAATCAAGAGAACGGTCAGGCACGAAGCAATTTGGCCGCTCGACGCAATAAGGAGGGTTCTATTAAAACAAGTGCAAATAAGCAAATTGAAAACGGCACTTGCATTTCTTGAGACGTTATAAATAGGGGGAACGGAACGTTGTATTATTTTCTTCATACTATTATGGCAAAAGATTTTTTTTTAATATACCTAATAGGATATACGGATAGTACGGACGAGGTCTAGGTTGGAGTGCGCTTGCCTAGAAGTTGCCTATTCTCTTTTCTGAATATACTCAAATTATGGGTGCCAGGAAAATTGATGCTGGAAGGGTGTTCCACTTCCTTTGCTGTTTGTTTCAGAAACTTTTAACTAAGGCGTTTAGTGCGAGTTGGATTCGTGAGGTTTGATTTCTACCACGTAAGCTCAAATTAAGCTTAAATTAAAGTTAAATATACCTACGGCTCACATTAAATTAAATGTCTCAATAAAAATTTGCCGTGGCAGTAGTTGCAGCTTAGTCTAAGTATGTTGGTAAAAAATACTTTGCCTTTGAAGGTATTCATTTTGATGACGTCTTTTGTTCACGTGGAATGATGCACCTTGTAAAAATTAATCTTTCAAAGAATTCCCTGTGCTCGAACAACTAAGTGCCAAAGTTCTTTGTCAATTTAAGTATGCTATTCTTGTCTACCTAATAATGCACTCTACTGTGAAGGCACACTGCTTGTTTCTTTGCGTTCACGATTAAATTAGCGTAACATAATGGAAACAAGAAGAAAAATATGCAATATTCCTTTTACCAATAACTCGGAAAAACGAGACCCAAAGAGGATAATACCCGTTTCTTTGTAACGTTACGCTTTTCGGTTATTACCGGGTATATACAAATGTGCTTTTTATTTTACGGGATTACGTTTTTAAATCCCATTACTGCAATGAAAAGTTTCGGTTTCAACCATAAAATATGATTTGTTAATGTCAACCTATGGACATCGACTGTTAGACATATTATGCCTGTCTCACTTAGCGGACTTGTTGATATACACTTACAGGATGCTAATTCGTGAGCGTTCCGTGAGGAGATAATTTAAATCGGAATATAGAGGAATTTATTTTTTTTTTATATAAAAAATAAATAACTAAACCGCATTTGATGTTTAAAAAAACGGCATTTGATATTTTTCAAAAGAAATAATATATAGGTCCGATTGAAGTCGTATCGAGCCCATCACCACTTTGGCAATATCTTTGACTCAGTGGTGAGTTCTGTGGTGCTAATATTATAAATGCGAAAGTTTGGATGTATGTATGGATGGATGAATGGATGGATGGTTGTGTGGCACAGAGGTAGATTATAGTTTAGAATAACACATAGGCTACCTTTTGTCCCGGAAAATAAGAGAGTTCCCGCGGGAATTAAAAACTTAAATCCACGCGAACAAAGTCGACGGCATCAGCTAGTAATTGTATACCATTCTGGTCTGGTCGGAGGCTTTGTCCACGCGACTTAGTTTACCGTAACGGTTGCAAAACCATAAAGTTTAATGAGCCTGTTTCTAAGAGAAAATCGTCACCACCAGGTGACTTTTTTTTTTAATATAAAGACTAGCGCTTGGCTGCGATCCCACCTGATGATAAAGGAAGATGCAGTCTAAGATGGAACGCGCGAACATCGCAGTCAAGGGCTATCTTGCTATCGAAAAAAAAATGAAGCCTAAAACGTAAAGTAAGGGTATTTCACCGTGCGGTGTTGTGGTACTTTGGCGACCCCATGACGAGCGGGCTTTCCGCATAAATCTTCGCGACCGCCAATTAAGCTCCGCCCCGACAGTTTGTCTACGCCCGCCCTGATTGCTCTCACTACACGCACTGCCCTATAGCCGGCTAATCGATAACCCGATGTTTGCATCAACCATTGATACGTTACTCTCATTTATCGGGGACTTCGTATTATTATGTTCAGTTTCGAGGTTTTAGTTGCCGGTTAGAAGTCTTATCACGTAACTCGAGATATGGTTCCCTAAATAAGTCAAATAGTAATATGTTATTGAAATTTAAAGTTAACTTTACTGTCTGTCAAATTGGTTTAAAATAAAACCGGTCAAGTGATCGTAAAGATTTAAATCCTGGTTTGTAACTATTAAGATTGAGCAAAAATAAAGTTAATCTTTAACTTTATTTATTTTTATTTTATTAAATAGGAAGCCCACGCTGTATACCTACAATGTGTTGATTTACTTACTGGTAAAAATTTACATAATAATTTTATCCAAAATCCTTTACCCCATTTTAGAGCTGACTCAACATAATTAATAAATATTTGTTGGTATAGCGGCAACAGAAATAGGCATTCTGTGAAAATTTCCTACCTACCTATCTACGGTTCATGAGATACCTACTGCCCACTGACGTCTGTCAGCTAAGGTTTCGCTGTCCGTTCGTCCGTCTGGACGACGATACATTATTATAGGCAATGAAGGTCACCTTCAAAAGTCCCTTATTAAAAATGAGAATAAAAAAAAAACTAATTTCCACCTCTAAAAGAGGCAATGTCGAGATCAAAAAAACTGACCTCGGGCGAATGAATAAACCTCTAATCGAAGGATGCCGGCGACCGAGGCGAGGCATAAATCAGCCTCCCCTATGACGCCCGCCGGAGCCTTCAATTTGGTACATCCTTAAAATGACACACGAGAAGCCGCTCTAACGACCGCGTCATCTCCCCGCCCCGCTAAATATATCGCGTGAAAATTATCCTTATTTTGCGACCCCATTTGCAGTTGTCTATATTTTATTTGGGCATGTTTCGTTTAATTTAGTTTCAAGTCATAGTAATAATAATAATGTCCTCCCGACCGAATCAGTCCACGGCGGCCAATCTCCACGGAGATTAGCCATCTGCGCGGGAAATATTATAGTGCACAATCACAGGTGCACTCTGCACAGGCTATTTACGATATCTGTGGCTATCGTTCAGCTGCCAATTAAAACTGTCAATCACGGAATATGTATAAGAAATGCGGGTTCGAGAGTTCTTCGTTAGGAACTTTCTATTGTCGTCTTAAAATGACAAAAATTAGAAAATAGCTCCCTGGTGACCTCTATATCTAGCCTGCCATGGCTGCAAGCCACCCACCTGATCTTGAGAACGAGATTGAATTGGATTGGTTTGAACGATTTGATTCATCTTGGTTGGTGTCGATAGGAAACGAGTTTTCTTCTTTTCTTTCTTTTGCATTATGGTGGTCATTAGCTTATTTCACCAACTTGTTCCTATACCTTCGTATTTGGTCTGAAACTGTTTCAGATTATCTAGTAGGCATAGGAGTGGATCTGTAGGTTGGTCCCTGTCTCTTACAGGTTTCTTTCCCGTTTTCATCTTTGCTTAACCTTTCGTGAAAGGTAAATACTTCAGCTGCTTGAAGGCCTGATGTACTTATTTCTACAACCAAATGGGAAAGGACCGTTTAAAATTAAAAATTATTTATTTCATGTATGTAGGCCAATCTGTGGCTCTTATTAAAAGTCAAAAATCTACCACCGATTTATTTTCGTTAGTATTTCCGAAATAAATCTTTATACTCAGTTCAAATCCTTATTTTGGAGAGGTCGCAAGTGCATAAAAACCGCCCGTTAAACCGTTTATGATCGTCACACGCACTAGCCTGCAGAACTCCTACAGATGTTTAAGTTTGTCCCCAAATGTTATTTGTAATAAAGTTTCTTATCTTTGATTAAGTACATCCAAGATACATAATAATAAATTGACATAGTGTGAGTTTTGACAGTATATCTTACAGATTGAATCGGTTTGTATACAAAGTACTGATCACTTATCTGAGACAGTCGTAACTTCTAAACGAATTCCAGTTGATCAGTGGAATGTGCCTTCGCCTCTGTAATCCAAGGGAGACCTGGAACCTTCTGCCTGGCAGTTCATGTCAGGACCAGGACCTTCTCTGATCTGGAAGGTCTCTTGCCAATGATCCAAATATCCAAATCCTTCTGCAGTTTATTTTGTTTTTAAAATCTACTAGTTTTAACTCGCGACTTCATCCGCGTGGAGTTGATTTTGTAAAAGTAACTTATTTTCCGGACTAAAAAATTGCCTGATTCACATTTCATGTCTGTGCCGGTTCTGTGTGTGATCTCTTTTCAGTAGTGTCGAATTTCCATCTCATCGGTCTATGAGAGTGAAGGAATATAGCACTCATTTGTGCACTATATTTCCTGCGTAGTTGGTGAGTCACCGTCTGCGTCTCAACAAGGCTCAATTTCGATCGAGAGGACATTATTCTGCCGTCCTAAAGCTAAAGTATCATTAACTACTAAAACCATAGTTTGAGCTATGATCCAAAAAGCGGCAATCTATGAAGAAATGACGTCATCTGATAACTAATAAACGTCGTTTTTCATTTTACAAAACTAGCAGTAAGGAGAATACCGATTAGATGGATCGATAGAGAGTTTTTTTTCTAAGTAAGATAGCATTAAAAATCGTATTTGGACAAACGTTGGTTAACGGACGTTATACGCTTGAGGAGGGCAGTATTGTACACAGATGTTTTTCTAAGTGCGCCATTACCGAAGGTTACTTTCCTGAAACTAACATAAGCACAGTGTAAGCGGTCGCAGAGCCACTGGGGCGAGAGAATGCGCGATGACGGCTGCTAGCTTGCGTTAATTACGCTTGACCGACACCGCACCCTACAAGGCTCTTCGCCTTCATTCCCTCCCGTTATTGATTGTTTTTCATCGTCACAGCAGAATAAAGTGTCTTCGACCATCGAACTAAAACGCTTAGAACAGAACGACTGTTCCGTAGAACAAAGTCACATCTGCTAAATTCACAACTTGAAATTTGAGCCTTAATAGTTTTTGAAAACTACATATAAAATGTAGTTTACTAAAACTTCTAAGGCTCAAATCTCAAGTTATGAATTTAGCAGATGAGACTTCGTTCTACGGCTAAATTCACAACTTGAAATGTGAGCCTTAAAAGTTTTTTTAAACACCATATAAAATGTTTTTTGTTTATAGTTTACTAAAACTTCTAAGGCTCAAATCTTATGTTATGAATTTAACAGATGAGACTTTGTTCTACGGAACAGTCGAGAAACAAAGTTCCGCTCTAAACATAGGCCCAAAACAACCAATGAATGTGTGAGTGCCATGGAATTATTTTCCGAACTGGTAGGTTACGTTTTTTATGGTTGTTGTAATGAATTATAACACCCCGTTCACAGACAATTTGAATCGTATTTATGAATACTTTCCATAGAAAATTCCTTCCAATATTATAAGTTCAACGGAGGTTGCTCGCGAGTGTTCAGCGGCATGTAGCAACTAAGGCCCGTGAATATTAATGGCGGAGTCAACTTGTGTGCGAATTAACGACGCGCCTGACGTAGCGACTAATAGTCGTCGATCGCCGCTCTGGCGCCGAGCCAGGCGCCGAGAGAGCTCATTTGCATTTGGATGCTGGAGCTCGAGCGGGCTGAAAATGCTCAACAAGTGTTGGGAACCTTTGTTATTTTTACTAAGTGTTACTATAACATTCGCACTTACGGAGTATATGCGACTAGAATAGCCTAAGCCTTGAGGAGTTGGGGTTTTTCAAAATCCCTCGATAATTTTTTATCCCCGGAATAATAAGTACATAAATGCAAAAAGTCATGTCGATCCGTAGCTCTGTTACGGCGTAATTTAAGAACAAACCTACGCCCTTTCGTATTTATAATATTAGTAAGGCTTAGTACAATCTTAGGTACAATTATTTTAGGTTAGTCTATTGAAATTCTGTGTATCCACATCCACATATTATTCATGGAATTTCAAAAAAACTTATGTTGTATTCAGCATGCATTCCAAATACACCATACGTATTCGGAATTCGGTATACACTGTAGGACGTAGGTACGTAAAAGTGACATCAAAAAATTACTGATCATTACGACTGTACGAGTGTACTCAAGGAAAATATTCACCTCGTAACTATAAAGTCTACATAAAATACGAATTGTATTTTTGAATTAGAAGCTAACACCGTATAGTGTGGATTTTCGAACAGTGCAAATACATTAACGCAATCGTCGGCTAGCCTAATGAAGTTAGCGTATCCAACAGATCGCCCGGAATATGCCCTCAACTGATATTTCATTCGGGATCATATACCATGCAGTGTAGACTTGATTATTGTCCAACAACACCATTCACTGTTGATTAGAATTGACTATTCGGAATTTGCCACTTGTCAAATAAGTAGGTATGTATCTGTGTGGATCAGCATTTGAATTTCGTGGAAATACATTGTTTAGTTTTCTCTACGTTTGCTTGATTTAAAACTTGTTTGAGAGCGACTTGAAACATAAATTGGATAAGATAGTCAGTTATCCTTCAATAAGTAGTAATTATTTTTTTCTAAAACTACTTCTTTGTTACTTACACATATAATTTGCTTGGGCTCATTAGAATACTCTCAATGAGTAAATTAGTTAGATGATAGTAGTAGGAGGTTCTGATGATGGAGAAGAAATCGTACATCATCAGGCCTAGATTCATATGTCGGGGGTGTTTTAAATTTTCAATTTACACTTGTAATTACATGCTGTTCCGTTCATCGTTTTATAGTAACCACAAGTTATAAATTCATCATGCGCCTTCAATAGTTGTTCATAAGGGACATCCGATTCTGTGTTACGCGTGGGTACTTACGACAAGTTAAGAATTCTACCACCGGCAAGATACTCAGCAGTCGCTCTTTTCAAAATAAAAAATGTTACAATATGTAGCTTACTAATCATCAGATCAAATTCTCCATCATTAAATGATCAATCAGCTTCAAATGATTATTCCGCTCGTATCAATGTGCCCACAAAAGTTTCCTAGTTTTTACCGGGCATTAGTGGGGAGATACGCGTGCAGTGCCATTGAACAAGAGCAATTACATTAGGTAAAGTAATCGCCAACCGGCCTAATGAAGTTAGCGGAACCGACGGATCACCGCGGATCCGCCCTCAATTAAAATCTCATTATGGAAGATACGCCATGGACTTGATTATGGAACGACACGACTCACTGTTGATTACAAATGGCAGTTTAGTGTGGGCATTAGTTACGTGAGAAAGTACCTTTATTTTGAGGCATTTCAAATACTTAATAGGAGTGCTACTTAATAGTGAGTTACTTAGGAATATTCCTAATATGTACAATGTACATACCGTTCTAATCGTCCGCATTATGATGCGGGAGATACCATAGCATTTTGGAAATTGATTTCATCAGATCATTTCCTAAAATAACCTAAATAAAATAAGTAACAGCTGTAGAACCTCCAGCGGGTGTGGCTAATAAGGGAGGTAAAAAAAAAATTCATATCACACCAAACCTGGTCTTACTTGTTTTTAAAATGATATACAGTGAATACTTAATAACCTTCAACATTCCTGGAGTGGTGGATTAAGGCTGCAAATAAAATCTACTTTCAAATTGTAAATTTTTATAGACTTTTACTAAATGTCTCCGTGTGTCTATATAGCTGGCTAAATAATTCAAAACTTCTTAATCGGATAGAGCATCCAAATCGATCTCCAAAATTTAATTACCGAGAGGCGAACAGAAGGGCAAAGTTAAATAAAAGCTTGTAAAATGAGCTGCGGGGAACTTCAGACGAACTATCACATTTACATACATACCTAGATAATATCGTGAGTATACTACATCGCTTAATTTAGTTTAGCACGCTTGCCATTTATTAAACTTGATTATTCATACATTTACTTAATAACAAAAACATTAAACTTGTGTAATGAAAGTTTGTATGAAAGGGGCTGACTATTTTTCAAAACAGGTAGATCTAGAAGTTTGGAATTAAAATGCGAAACTGTGCATGCATATACCTTGCATGGATATTACCTACTTAAAGAGTGCGATACCTATCCTATGTACCTGGGAAATAAAAAAAATCCCGCGGGAATTTTAAAAACCTTGGATAAAGCGCTGATGAGTTAGAAAACTGACTGCTTTTCATGACACAGTTGTCGCTAGTAGGTACATTTTCCTCAATGAATACTTTTTTGTAGACTATAATATATTTGTACATCTATATGGTATACAAGTCCTCTATGTCCATTGCTGGACATAGACATTTTAGCGGGTGCGCCACCAAGGACGGCCCAAAATCTTCATTCATCCGCTACTCTACACATTCTTAAGTCGTCCATCGCTGGAGATCCTATATAGGTATGTCTGTGCTTTATAACGCAATACACAGTATTCATCCAGCATTCACCTCAATTCATCGCCGGCCTTCTGGCCACAGGTGTCCTCTCGAATGAGGAGAGTTTAAACTATAGTCTTACCACGCTGGCCAAGTGCGGATTGATAGACTTCACACATAAGAACATTATTTTTGGACTATGTCTGTTTTAATTGTATTAAATAGTGTAATTGGATATATCCGTATATACTAATAAATAAATAAATAAATATGCATTCACTTTTTAAATATCACTGATATTTAAAAAGTGAATGCAAGTGATAATGCGTGTGAAAATATCAGTTGGAAAATTCAGAGCTGCATGCTTGACATCGAACTCTGGATCACACGAAAGAGAGGCGGAAGTTAATCACTAAGCTAGGATAGGGTATTGAAAATGAAAATAACGAATTATTAGAATAAAATACGATAGGGGCCACGGTACGAGTGATCGGTCAAGTGGTTCATGTGTTTGCGGCGGGAGCGCCGGCCGCGCCTGTTTGCCGCCGTTGTTTGACCGCTTTCTTTACGGCGATGGCCCGTACATTAGCACAATAAAAAGTACACTCTATAGACTGTGTTCGTATGAGTGGTTAAACGGCTACAGCAATCCCAATTTTCAGCTAACATGTCAGGAGAAACGACAAAAACATTGTCGATTTTTTAATTGTTATTATTTACCCAAATCAAAGGAAACGCAAATATTAACTAATTACCGTCAACTTCAACATCACCTCGACCCATCATTTTTAGGGTTCCGTACCCGAAGGGTAACCAACGGAACCCCATTACTAAGCTTCCGCTGTACGTCCGTCCGTCCGTCTGTCAGCGGGCTGTATCTCATAATCCGTAATAGGTAGACAGTTGAAATTTTCACAGAATGTGAAATCTCGCATTTGATCGGTTATTTAAATTAACATACATTTTTACCCCACTGCGGCACGCAAAGAAGGGTAATGTGTTTATCAGTGTATGCTCTGAAGACCAAACGAGTGGGCCGATTTTGATGATTCTTACGTCAATCGATTTGTGTTAATCTTGAGAGTATAACTAAAGCCATAGCCATAGCTCTCAGGTTTAATGTTGAATATGAAGCAGTCTTAGTTATCTAGAACTTTATTCGTAGCCTTGTTCGTAGCCATTCGTAGCAGTGCTAGTATCACGTACGTAGCAGGTCAATACTTATTATAATATAATTAATTTGCTTACAATTTCCTATTTAATTGAACTTTATTGCGACTTTAACTACAAAATCATTCGATATTTTTAATGAAGTATCGCAGTGTCATAAATATTCAGATGGCTATGTGAATGTTGGAAGAAATACTCAAAATCTATAACTATAGTTTATACATGCCAAAGTTATTAAAATACGCGAATAACGTTTCCATAAAAATTCCACGAAATACACTGTTCTACAAAATAATAAAAATAAAATCATGATCGGCTCTGTCGTGTCCAGAAAAATCGAAATGCGTGTAAAATATGGGACATACCTACCCCTGACCCTTGTTTTGATCAACATTCGCAGAGAGAGATAACTAAAACAGCTGTTTTGGGCGAATCGTTGAAAAATATTTGATGATCCATTGCTTTTGTATCGACGGAATAACGAAAAATTTATAAATACGTGCTATAATAAATATGACTACGATATAAATGCTTCTTTTTGTAATAAAAGCCTTATAAACACGAGTAAAGAAATAATACCTTCAAATAAACTTGTGTTAGGATTTCCTACAACGGGCGGGGATAAATCGTCTTTTACCTTTCGGACTCTTGCCTGCTCTCCATTGAGCTACTGAGATAATGAGGTCTTTTGCATTTCTTCGCCTCGAAATCGTAGCAACGAAACCGTTGAAGCTTCGGCATGAAATGTTCGATGTGTCTTGTGAAACAGAAGCAAAACTCCCTCTTGCAATGATTTAGGCGCTGTAATTAGTTGCCAGTTACATCTCAACACCAGTTTCGCAGATATTTTAAACCCATACAACGTATGATCTACCTTCACCCCCCTCCGCGGCGTTGCGCGGTGCCGGGTGCTAAGCGCCTAAATGACTGCTATCCTCGGAACCAAAAGTTATTATGATGAACCATGTAAAAACCGTAAACGCAATATTACTTACATGATAAAAACGAATAAAAAATACCGTCCAAAATAAAATGTGCGTTTTTATCGCCAGTAAAGTACAATTTAAGTCTACTATAGCGCGAAATAGTTGATGCTTCCATTGTAGTGGGCTTGGAGTGCAATTTTTCACAGTATTTGCGGGCGAGGCCGAGGCTCCATTCCCTATGATTTCATTATTTGCTTTCAATCAGCATTGTGAGCCCACTCCCGCCGCCCCCCAACCGCCCGACACTTCCAACTGGAGTGAATTTTGTTTGGTTTCGTTTTCGAATGCTGTTTGTTGTTGAGTCACGGTGATTTTGACGCTAGAGCTTTTTTTAGTTATTGCGTAACCTTTGTTTTTTTGCACGTTAATGGTTATTTCACGTTACGATCTACGAATATGGTGGGCAGTAAATCAGAGCACGGTTTTTAAAACAGATTTTCTATTAGAAATGAATCAACTGTTTTCCATTAATTAGAAAACAGGTTTGCTGGCTTGCAATCATATTTTAGTTTATTTCTCTGGTATATTTATTTCGTATACGCCTCTTCCTCCTCGCCGTGCTACCTACTCGTTCCATCAGTAGCATGAGAAGGAATTGTCTTCTTTTTCGTACCACTGGATGATTGTTCTACTTTATTTTCCTTTAGATATCAGTCTATTATTATAACTGATAAATTAAATTCAATTTATTCGTATATAAGGTCTTAAATAGGTAATCTATAGTGCTAGTGCATAACATTGCCGTGCCGTTATGTAGTAAGGGCATGCCTTTAAATGATTGCTATAGTTTGACGATCGCAATCATCTCTAGTTGACCGACACTCGCTATTGACTAAAATACATTGTTGCAGCAAGAACTCCATAAATTCAGGCAATCTCCGCAATCCGCCAATATTGGACAAGTATTTTCTTTCACGACACGATCCCCTCACGTCCTCTTAATAAGAGCCAAAGCCAGTAGAGTCGGGTCATCTTTCAGAAATGTATGCGCAGCTTCTTAACAATACGCCATGTTACATACACATTTCCACACATAGCCGGTATTCATATCAACCTTGTGTCACGTTATGCACCGCATGCCGATGCACTCACACGTCTCCTAATAGCGCCGGGAATATTTCATGTTCACTATTTATCACATACGTGACATGCCGCGATACCTGCGAACTAACGCTTGATACGCTTCGTCGATTACATATCTATTAATGCTAGTGTATTCAATAAGTGCGTCCTTATTTTGTTGACGAAAGAGTAACAAGCAATATTCAGACAAGTTAGGTAACTTTGATCGCCGATTTTTTATATTAATGTGGGAAACGGAACGTAAGAGTGTGTGAAAGAGATAGATGTATGAGAGAGAAAGTGAGGAGATAGAATGGAAGATGGCGAATCGGTGTGCGAGCCTATTTAGGACGTGCTATAATGAGAATTAAAATAAATAAATTGATTAATATTTTGTTAATGGTTACTTTGAGCTTATTCGCACATTTTTTTTATTCAATTACAAGATAGCCCTTGACTGCGATCTCACCTGATGGTAAGTGACGACGCAGTCTAAGATGGTAGCGGGCTAACTTGGAAGGGGTAAACCAATCCCTAGTCGGTTTCTACACGCCATCGTGCCGGAACGCTAAATCGCTTGGCGGCACGTCTGTCAGTAGGGTGGTAACACTGGTAACTAGCCACGGCCAAAGCCTCCCACCAGACAAACACCCACCACCCACCAAAAAAATGTTACATTAAGGCTATTCAATATTAAGGCTGATTCTCCTTATGTTCAATCATCATCAGCCATCTATCAACGACTACGGAGCGCAGGTCTCTTCTCAGAGAAGGGTTCAGGTCATAGTCCACCACGCTGGCCCAATGCAAAATGGCAGCCTTCACACCCAGCATGTGGTATTAAACGCACTTAACTCCTTAATGTCAGAGGCTTATGCCCGTGATCGAACCCGGCTCCCGATCCCCCAATTAAGAAGACCGCAATCCTAACCTCTAGGCTATCAGTGCTCTATCATTGTTCAATAACAAAATAAAATACTTAACGACTTATACATGATCGTGTTCCAATGAAACATCACGTAAATATTCAAAGAACAATAATAAACTTTAACATCGCGAGATAGCTTGTATTTCTTCGCTCGAGAGAGACTTATACTCGCTTCAATTGGCCCTTCACACAACGAGGCTTTCGTCG
Source organism: Hipparchia sbordonii (assembly GCA_038048805.1). Classification (NCBI taxonomy): domain Eukaryota; kingdom Metazoa; phylum Arthropoda; class Insecta; order Lepidoptera; family Nymphalidae; genus Hipparchia; species Hipparchia sbordonii. The sequence continues at coordinate 7,819,211 of CM076113.1, forward strand.
AAGTTTTCTGCATCTCTCCAATACGATTTGTTACGAGTACTTGGTATTTGCGAGTTAAATATGTTAAGAACGCAATTTTGTATCATATTAGCATTGCTTACGACTGTACGTGGAACGTTTGAATGCGATTTCTCACAATAGAATTCATCAGGTACTTCACAACCTAGTACCTCCTTCACCTTTTTACCACAGAACTGCGAGAAGTCGTGAGCGTTGGCATCCTTATGTGGTAGAAATCTAACCTATTCGAACGAAATGCTCTAATTCAACGTTTCTGATAAGAACCGCTAAGCTGTGTTTCCTGCCACCTATAATTTGGGTACCTTCAAGGTAAGAATGAATCTAGAAGAAAGCATCTTCTAGGCAAGCGCGCTTCAACCTAGATCTTATATTAGTGCTATTCAGTACTGATTGCCGTCAAGCTTAAGCCTATTTCGGATAAAAAAAAATAATAGAAGTATATGCACGTAACAGAAAATCTATCGTACATGCAAAATCTCAAGTTTCTAGAGCCAGTGGTTTGAGCTGTATATTGAGTTGCAGTCGTTCTCTTTTTAGGGTTCCGTAGTAACAATACAAGGAACCCCTATAGTTTCGCCAATTCCGTCCGTCTGTCCGTCTGTCAGTCTATCCACAACAAAGCGATTGGGTCAAAGAGGAATTAGGTATAATAAACTGTGGAACCCACTTCCTGCGACGGTGTTCCCACTAAATTACAATATGGGGTTATTCAAGGGGCAGACCAACAAATTCCTAAGAAGCCGGCAACGAATTGGTGGTGCCTCAGGTGCTACAAATGTTCATGGGCGGCGATAATCACTTAATATCAGGTGACCCGCCTACTCGTTTGCTCGCAAAAAATATTTAAAAAAATTAGTATCTCTATATAAGTATTATAGGTATATGTTCAATGGAAATTGCAATGTCTAAAAGCAATCAAGTATAAATACGAAAGTTCGGCATCCAACTGAATGTCGCCGAAGTGGGTGCGTTGAGAGGCTTCTTTCCAATTGGGTTTTCTTGCGGATTCGTCTTTCAAGTTTCGCAAAACGTTAGCAACAATATGGAAATATTTCCATCGAGGTAGAAAATTTTGCTTTTCGCTAAAAAAATTAATGGGAAAATAATTAAATTCCGTAACCCAGCTTTCTACAGGTCAGCATGTAAAATATGACACTTATTATCAGATTAGAATATGATGAAATAACGGCATAAGTCCAAAAAAGAACTGAATATCAACTTATTTTAACAAAAAAAGCTAAAAAGTATTAAACCCTAAAACGTCATTTAACTTAACATCTTATTTTCTCACTAGCTGATACCGCGACTTTGTTCTCGTGGATTTAGTTTTAAAAATCCCGAGGGAACTCTGATTGTCCAGGATAGGTATCTGGTATATCCATGCAAAAAATCACGATCCGTATCGGATCGATATGATTTTTTGCACGGGTATAGTTGACGGGTTGACATAAGCTACTTTTTATCCCGGAAAAACAAAGAGTTCCTGAGGACTTTAAAAACTTAACTCACAATGTAACAGGAAAAAGCTTCATCCTATTTTTAGTGTCGCTAAATTATTGTTAAAAACCATACCTAATACCCACTAGACTGATGATCTTAAAATATAAATATTGCTTAACCCGTTATAATCGACCTTACCTCCTGAATCAACTGATCAAACCCGCAAGTAACATAGTTTCAAACAGTAAGGAAGGAAACCGCGAGGTTCCTAAACGGCTAAGACAAACACGCGCCATCGAAGTGCCTGCGGCGGAGCTGGCGGCCGCATGTTGTTGTTTGATCACCCGAACTATGAATATACTAGGGGGAGCTTTACATCGCTCACCCTGGTATAGTTTTTGGAAATTTTATCTCAAACTAGATGATTCCCGCGACTTCGTTCGCGTGGATTTAGGTTTTTTATTCCCGCGGGATTTCTCTTATTTTCCGGGATAAAAGGTAGCCTATGTGCTATTCCAGACTATAATCTATCTCTGTGCCAAATTTCAGCCAAATCGGTTCAATCGTTGCGACGTGATTAAGTTACAAACATACAAACTTTCGCATTTATAATATTAATAATAGAAAATAGGATTAATAGGATAATTTAAACGTAACAATTCATTTTACAAAACCGACTTCAAACGCCACTACAAAGTATGTCAATTGTACCTATAAAATTTGAAATTCCCTCAATTTATCCAGGATCCCATCATCAGATCCTGACCTGATGACTATGGGACCACCTAGGAAATATACCCTTTCAAACAAAAAAGAATTTTCCAAATCGGTCCAAGCGTCTTTGAGTATTCGGGGAACATACATAAAAAAAAGAAGATTCCAATGAATTGAGAACCTCCTCATTTTTTGGAAGTCGGTTAAAAATGGGTAATTAGGAACTTCGATAGATTTATTCAGTCGAACGCTTATCGGTAAATTATAACAGTTATTGCAAGGATTCCCTATAGGTACAAGCACACTACAAATTCACACCAAAAATGTATTTTCACAAGCTGCAAATGGCTCTTACATTAAGCTGTATAACATCCAACACTTTGGGTGCACGAATGGCGAAATATTACGCAGAGTATAATGCTAGGTGCACACGACTGCAGTATGTGGTGGCCCGCCGGGGGGCACAATCGTGGAAAGCTTTTCCCTGTTACCTAGCATTACTCTAAACGATTATCCTTATACGATACCCGATATGCTTCGAGATCTTTGAGCTTGAACGCAACAATCGTCGTGCGGTATCGGCTAATGGCAAATCTGTATTGTAATGCGATATTTCTGCATGCTAAATATAGGAGTATCGATTTTGTATTTAGTGTAATAATACCTTTTCTATTAAGTTTTGTTGTCTGTACTTGGTTAAGGTGTTACTGCACAAAGGTTAAAGGATTGAAAAGGTTAATGTCGGCCTTTCGATACCACCCGTGGCAGTATTATCGTAAGTCATAATACAAGTTTTCCGTTTATTTGGAGGGGAGAGGAAAATATTAGTCACGTTCAGCTAGGCTAATATTTTAATTTACTTAATACAAAAAAGGTAAAACAAAAAAGTTAATCCCTACTAATTAGGGATTATAAATGCGAAAATGTGTTTGTTTGTTGGTTTGTCTTTCAACTTTCGCATTTATAAAATTAGCAGGGATGTCTTAATTTAGGTGAACATTACACGGAAGTTGACTTAATGGTTTAATTATTATAAAAGTTTAGTTAGTCATTGAACGAGCGAAGCGAGTTCTCTGAGTCAACTAATACGCTTGCCTACTAGACAGAGAAGTGTGTACGTCCAAATGTCTGTCAGAGCCCTATAACTTCAGAATTACTGAATATTAGAACGTGAAACTTGGTTGAAAATTCAGTTATATCCTGTACTTGAACAACAAATACTAAAATTAGATAAATGTTATAAAGAAACGAATTTATTTAATTTTAAATGCTAATAGCTTCACAATAATGCTAATAGATGGCGCTGTGTCAGTAAAACAGTTTTATGTCAACTATTATTTTTTTTATTGCGTCTAATGTTAAAAGTTAATTATTACAATAAATAATTAAAACTTTTGGGAATTATGGGATATCGCGAGGTCTCAGTTCGGGGCGAACCACTAGTTAATATCTTAGATGACACTCGTTCGTACAATAAACACAATATTCCTTACTAGAAATGCTATCTTTATGGATTGTACACACAAACAGCTCATCAACTTGTATTCCAAAGCGATTTTCTCCGACGACCAGGCGTTCGGTTTCATCAATAGACGGTAATAAGCACACATGAACAGTTGGATCCTGTCAATAAATATTTGGAAGTGTGTCGTCGATACAGTCGCGATCACCGGGTGGTGCGTCAGCGACGTCCAACCGAGCGACGCCGACGGCCCGACGCCGACCCCCACTGTGATCATTGCTCGCCATTACCCCGCCCGTATTAAGCCACTTAGCTCAATCATGATTAATGTTCCACCGAAGTGGCCGTTCACATAGACCGGCTCGCAGAGCATCGGAGAGAGTTATTTTCATACAGACCTGCCCCCCGATTCAGACCCTTCCGATAACTTATTTATCGATCGATTCGGTTTGTTACCGTACGATAACATATATTTTCAATTCGTAAATGCTCTTGTAATCGAATGTATCTTGTCGATGTCGATAACGTAGTCGATACCGAATCGTATCCTCAAACCAAACGCTCTGAATCACACGACAAAAATTTTTTATACGAGATCGATATCTAACCGTATCGACACGGTATGTTATCGAACAGGTCTGTATCGCCCTCCTGTTGCGCTAGACCAACGCTGAAATCTATAGACCACACTCTCACTCCGCCTGGACTCAAGAGAGATTTATGTCACAGCATGTTTGTGTCCCCTTTTAACTCTATCTTAAGTCTGACCTAAGTCAGAGCATGCTCTATAGATCTCAGCATAGGTTTTAAGACGATTGATCGTACAATAATTCGATGATATTAGCGTCAAAGTAAAATAACCATAATAGCATTAAGTTCGAGCTCAGTTTCGTGTATGCATTATTATACGTTTCGCTACAAATTAAAATCAGTTGTACTGAATTTGTTGAAGCTAATGTCATCGAATTCTTATACGATAAATCGAATTAAAACTCAGACTAAGTTGTTTGCTTACTGCGGCTGTTGATACTCGCGGAGCCGACCAAGCCATTCCCATAGATCGGCTGGGAGAAGCGGAGCTGAGTGTAGCTCTTGGAGCCGGTATCAGAGACAAACGGAGCCAGTCGGTTGCGCGGACGAGAAAGAGCACGCGTATAGAGTATAACCGACCGGCTCACATGCATATCACAAAAGAGATAACATGCAAAAAACTAATTACATTATATCCTACTAATATTATAAATGCGAAAGTGTGTTTGTCTGTTGGTTTGTCCTACAATCACACTGCAACAGAGCTACGGATCAACGTGATTTTTTGCATGGGTATAGTTGAGGATCTGTAGAGTGACATAGACATACTTTTTATCCCTGAAAACCTAAGAGTTCCGGCGCTAATTTAAAAACTAAATCCACGCGGACGAAGTCACGGGAATCCGCTAGTGTATTATGACTCTATTTTAATTATAAACAACATTATTGCTCTGCTCTCCGAGCCGGTCTATGTGAACGGACACTTAATGTTCCACCGAACGCGACCCGGCAAATAGAAAAGTTATTTACTCAGCTCGTAATTAGCCATTCACGACGAGTACGCCGCGGGTACGAGACGTCCCTGTCGCCGGCGCGACCGGCTGTCTGCATTCTATGCGTTCCGTTAATTTAGTTTCGATGCTCCTTTTAGTATTTTCAATAAGCTTCGTGACGTAGGGCTAGGGGATAAGAAAACTGGTATACATTTTAGGAAAAGTCAGCGCTCACTGCGCTGCTCCTTATGATGTTTGTTTTTATAAATACAACCGCACGTCTGCTTTCCGAACCCTGAGGTAGTCTCGACTTGTCATAAGAGCAACAATAAGTACTTAATTTTGAATATTTTTTCGACGTTAAGAAATATGTAATCCAGAATTTTACCAAACCTTAGATGGTCAAACCATTCAACCCTTAAATGGTCAACCCATACTCGTTCGAATCGTCAACCAAAGTTTAAAAAACTTAAATCGCAAACGAAGTCGAAGGAAACAACTAGTCTTTTATAAAAGCAAAATATCTACCACTCGCTATAAGCTTGACATTTTTCATGTAGGTAGGTTACATATGGATAACCATGAATTGGTACTTAGTTCCTTGCATGTTCTCTACAGAATGTTGCTGTCTGCTATGAAAGGATTTAATACCCAATCCGGGGAAGAAATGAGTGATTGAAAAGATTGTAACATGACTACCCCGTGTTTTTGACCTCTGAGAAAAATCGAAATCCCATGAGCTGACGAATTTGACTGCAACCGCTAAAAATAAATAAGTATTCACAATATTATTTTATACTTTATGGCAGGATATTTTGCTTTTGATGGTTCATTTCATTAGCAGGATTTATTTTTATAAATCTTATGATTGTAAGGAAAAACATTTTTATCTCGCGTAAAAATCTCGATATAGAAAAAAGAGATCAAATGGTAAACAATTTAATCCTATCGATATATAAAAAAACCTTTCAGTTTCTTATAACGAACGGGATAAACTGTTAATCAGATATTCTAATTGGCTACAAAAAACATAGCGAGCTTATCTCCCTTTTCTTGCAAAAGAAAAACATTCCATTAAGATTTTCCAACAGACTGTATAGAAACATTTTTTCTTAACAAAATAAGTATTTTATATAAAACATTTTCTTTAAACAATTTCTATTTTTAATCCGTTCCATAAAATAAGAGAGATTATATCAGATATAGATTGTACCTACTTATAATTTTCCTGGCCGAGACATTGAACACCACCTGATTTGAAAAATCTACGGAAAATTATATAAAACATGCGTCATTTTTGCAAATGTATTCTATATACTACAACGGTTGTGATAGTGTGATGTCACTAGTCGATGCCAGAGACTTCTTCCGCGTGGAGAATCCTAGATTTCCCGGGATAAAAAGTAACCTAAGTGCTAAGCGTAAGTGAAGAGTGCTTCAGGTCCTCAACTATACTCATGCAAAAGATCACGGCTATCCTTTGCTCTGTTGCGGCGTGATTAAAAGACAAACAAACCAAGACACTTTCGAATTTATAGCGTTAGAACGGAATAGATGATGAATGTTTAGTTGTGCCCGCTAATTAAAACAACTGTGATATAGTAAGTTTACTCGAAGCTCGGCATCGGGTCCGCGGCCGAGCCTCACGTACTTGTCGACTGAATTCACGTCACGAACACGGCCGTTTTGTTTGCGCTTCCACCCGCTTTAATACGTAATTTGTTGTGAATGCCGCGAAATTGGCGCGCTGACAGCCGCCTGCAATTGAAAATGTATCTGAACAGTTGTTGTTCTGCCTGAGCCCCGTCCAGGGCTGCCAGGACTCCCAATAGGAGATCTGGCTTTGACACCACGGAACTACATAAAGGTAGAACGGAAAAGTAGGCGGGGCATGATGCGGGCCAATAATTTGTACGAACAACAAACAACAAAAACAAAATAAAAATCCGTGAAGGTGCTATGTTACGGCACTATTACAGAAATAACGGCTTGGAAATTTGATTTTGGAAGAAATTGGATTTTCTTAATTGCATTGTGCCTCTCAACTATTTTAGATATACTTCTTTTTAAACGGCGAAAATTATCGAATTTTTAATTAGTAGATGCTGTATTTTCCACTCGTGATTTTTCTCTGTCTTTTGCAATACATTGTACCTAGTCGTAACTCTTTTGAACGCCGTAAATTCAGTCCGAAGTCCGATACATTATTTAGTTGTTAAATTATCTAGTAGTAGTCATTGAATCTATTTTCAACTCCTAGGGAATTGACAACCCTTTCATGAATCCAGGTTCTATGAAATGCCTAAAATACATTCATTCTAAGTTTGTGTAATTTATTTGTATACTACTGTGTAGGTACTGGAAATTGCCGTAGGTTCTTACGAGATATCATCGTAATATAAGTAATATTAGGATGATATCTCATAATCTACGTACTGTGTGTTAAGTACGACTAAAGTGATATTAAACTACTTAAAACGCACGTAACTAAGAAAAGCCAGAGTTGCGTGGCCGGGATCGACCCGGATCATCCGAAAAAGCGGCCGAAGTCTCAACTTCTAGGCCACTAACCAATCAGTCAGTCAGTCAATCAATATCCGTATAAGAGCTTCAATAGCCAGCCGATTAAAGGTGCTGACTGAAAGTTTAAAGGTGCCGACTGAAAGTTTAAAGGTGCCGGCTGAAAGTTTAAAGGTCAACGGTTCAATCCCCACCCGTTGCACTATCGTCGTAACCACTACAAGCTTTACGCTAATTTGGAGGGAAGAAGGGAATAAGACGTTCAAAGTACAGCTTCTTCAGACTATACAGCTTTTATAACTTGATTCCGAAAGAATTGGTAGATTTGCCATTACATACATTTAAAGAGTGTGTAAAGATACATTTAATTAGTAGAAGGTATTACACAGTTAATGAATTCCTTAATGACAAAGTTGCTTGGAACCAAACTGCTTTGCTTCAGCTGTCCACAAGATAGATAAGCTACATATTGTAACATTTTTTGTTTTGAAAAGAGCAACTGCTGAGTTTCTTGCCGGCTCTTCTCAGTAGAATCAGCATTCCGAACCGGTGGTAGATTTTCGATTTGTCATAAGAGCCACAAGTTGGACTACATGAAATAAGTAATTTTGAATTTGAGAATTATTCCTTAAAAAAATTATTAGCTATGTTCTCAGCTTTATCCTTATCTTTATTTCCTCTCAGAGCCGTATATTATACAGCTTGGAGAGCATTATGCAGTGTTGGAGATGTGCGACTTGCGAGTGGACGGGACGGCACAGCGGGACGCAGGATATCGGGAAATATTGCCTCCGCTGCGACACAGGACATGTTCCATTTGAAAATCCTGAGCTAAATGTAAAACCAGCATCATTGTTTTCTCTGGTGGGAGGCTTTGGCCGTGGCTAGTTACCACCCTACCGTCAAAGACGTGCCGCCAAGCGATTTAGCGTTCCGGCACGATGGCGTGTAGAAGCCGATAAGGGGTATGGGTTGAATTTACACTGCTATACCCCTTCCAAGTTAGCCCGCTACCATCTTAGACTGCATCGTCACTTACCATCAGGTGAGAGCGCAGTCAAGGGCTATCTTGTCATCGAATCAAAAAAAAAAAAAAAAAAATTGTAACACTCACTCTTCATATTTATCTTTAGCTAAGTGTAGAATGTTAACATCGTTAGATTTTTAAAACGTCTAATCATGGGTTACCCTAGTTTGGGAATTCAGTGTTATTTAAGCAAAAGTTGAACTTTGCCTTTGTTATATAAAAAACTTACTATAATTTTTTGCTTTTTGAAAGGGTAGTTGAGGACTTAGAGAGTGACATAGACTACCTTTTATACCAGAAAAACAGGGAGCTCTCTCGATATTTTAAAAACCTATCTGCACGCGGATGATGTTGCGGGCAAAAGCTAGTTAGTAATAAGACGTAAATAATACCCAATCAGAAAGTCCCATACAAACACAAAGGATGTATAGCCGATGAGTATCGAGTTACCTGGCCGGCACGGCGCCGCGCCATTGTGCATTGTGTGTGACACTGAGAACTTAATGGACTGCCACGCTCAGTGTCCTCGCTTGTCAACCCTGTCTGATATTGATACACATTCCCAATAAAGCATTATTCAATTTAAGGTTTATGAAGTTCATTATCATTTCAAAATTAAAGTCATGAATGTTATAAAATAATACGAGTACGTGCCACGGTAATTATTTTAGTTGGGATTGGCGATATTTCGATACAATTGCATGGACCGTGGTCACGACGGGACTGCGGTGTCGCTAGACGTCAAGTTGAAGCTGTCATGGGTAGAATCAAATTAAAAAAAAACCGCTCTTCCAGTAGGGGAACAACGCAATACCACACAAACATCCGATACTTCACTTCGACACCGGCAACGATATCCTTTGGAGACGTTGATTCCACAATGTACAATTGCAAAGTGCAACTCGCAAAAACTTTTCCAAATCCAAAGACAATGCACGTAAGCAGTATCTAACTGAGCAGAATTTAAAAAAAAATACAAGGTTTCTTTCAGTTTACTCGGAAAATAAGATCGAGCTCAAATTCAATTCAATCCGGCTTGTCTCGTAATCAAACATCTTACCTGACGTCGTCATAATATGTATATCAGTTACGAACACACCGGCACACCTCAGCGAAGCGTATTTACGCGAGCAAACACAGGGAGCAAGGGTGAAGTAAAAACCCCGAACGCGACACGAATAAATACGAGAATAACAGCGACATCAAACAATAATTGAAATTATAGCTTTGGCTTTCTGGTAAAGTCTCACGTCTACCAGTGAGTTGATACGGCATCGAAAATTTTGTCTGTTTTTCCGAAAAAGAAAACCCTGTTATTTTCAACGGTGTATAATATGTTATACGTAACATACGAGTATTTATACATTTAATATTAGTCAAGTTTAGCATACGCGTAAAGAATCTGTATGCTCTGGAAAAGTGATAAAAGATGATAAAAGAAGATCGAGGAACTAATATAAATAGTTTTTGAGTACACTTTACAGAATACCGACAGACTGACCTTTTGATGTCCTTCAGTGAGTGGTTGGCTTTAGGCGACAGGAAGCCACAAGCATGCCGTCTGTGCCGCCCAAACCGCGCCCGCAAACCTAACTTATAGCTCTCCATAAACTTCGCTTTATTTAGGCTTCCCGATTCTTTCGGTACCGGAAACCCCCTTTCTTGCGGCTCAAACAAATATTAGATCGCAGTTTTTCAATATTTGGTCCTATATTCGTCGAATGGTTTAGATTGTGCGTCCCTGTGATACGCAACGAAAAATAAAATACTTCTGCTATAATTTGCCAAACCAGAAATAAATATGTATGGGTACAACCAGCGTACAACGTACCGCTAGCGGTACACTGCCTATCTTCTAATGGTAGAACAAGAACAACGAAATGTCGTCGGTTCACCTATTGGGGGGTCTGTCAACTCTGCGTTTCTCGGTGCGAGGTTGTCACTCCAGCACCTCCTTGTAACCCCAACGACCATCTAAAGCATATTTTACATCGATGATCTAAAGGAATCGGTACCATTTAAAAACGCAGTTAAATTAACAACGAGTAATTTTTCAATAACAAAGTTTAAATGGCCAATAACTATATCGGTTCCTCTATACAGTGGCTTCATTTTCACGGCTTGATGAGATAGTCGGTTACTCTGGTCCACCTACGGATCTCCACATTCTTCTCACTGACTCAATATAACGCCACAATGTTGAGTAAATAAATCACTAAAGCATGTAGGAAAAGTTAGTACTTACCGCAACTCCGGATCAAGGGTAGCCATGACGATACTGTGGCCCCGTCCTCGCCTGTCATTACACTCCTCTCAAACAATATGCCGCAAATTGAGTTAACTCACTAATAATAGTATCGCGACTGGAGGGACCGCTTTCTCATTGAGGACGGAGGCAATTTCCCCTCTTCACCGCTCTCTATTACCTTTTATTCGATTTACTGAGATTAATAGCTACGTTTGGTGTTTGGAAGCCACAAACGATTACCTCATTATTTGGGAGTTTTCCGTGCCAAAAATATTACAGGTTCAATCCTAAAAAAATCCTTACTAATATCATAAATGCGAAAGTTTGTTTTGTTGGTTTGTCCTTCAATCACGCCGCAACTGAGTAAAGGATCAAAGTGATTTTTTATAAATTTGAAAGTGTATTTTATTTATGTGTCTTTGTACTTCAATCACCCTGCAACAACGGGAAATTTTTTCTTATTATAAATCTCATAAAAAGTCAAAAATTTTATGCGGACGAAGTCACGGGCGACCACTAGTGTAAAATAATGCTATCTTTTTGACTGCCAAATTATCCTCACGGTTATATAACAAATGCGGCGTAATAATAATCTCATTCAGCTCAAGTTTCTCAAATAATTAACTAAAATATAATACGTAATATAATCCAACAATAATGCTCTTAGTTGTAAACCTTAGGACTACATCGAATAAACATAATAAGTAATTACATGGCAAATTAACCTTTATTAAAATAAGAATAAATTTTCAAGATTAAGCGCCGATTTCACCAACGTTGAGTAGGTTTTTTTTATATGAATAGCGGGCAAAGGAGCAGGCGGGTCACCTGATGTTAAGTGATTACCGCCGCCCATGAACACTTGTAGTACAAGAGGCACGACTAATGCGTTACCGGCTTTTTAGGAATTGGTCCGCCCCTTGAATAACCCCATATTGTAATTAAGTGGGAACACCGTTAACGTTTAACCGTGGAATAAATGTATATTTTGGCAGATGTTCAATACAAAAACTGTCAGAACGCCTTTATTCCTCGGTTAAACGTCACTCGACGCTAGTGAAATAGGCACCAAATAATTCTTAACCTATTCATATCCATGAATTCGTATATTCCATTGATATATCGGTGGAAGCGAACTTTTTTTATTGAACTTTATGCGCCCCATCTATCCGTGTCTTCATCATCTCCTCAATCTTGAGGTCAGTGCCACTACTGGGCTCTTCTCAGTATGATAAGGGTTTAGGCCACTGATCTCTGTATTAAATCTATGATTAACACTGGATTGGCTGATCCTATCACGTATCACTTTAAAAAAGAATATTAGCCAAGCTGAACTTGACTAATATCCTCCTCTCCCCTCAAAATAAGCGGAAAGCTTGTGCTAGGAGTGGGTACGACAACAGTGCAACGGTTCGGGCTCAAACCTGCGACCTTTCAGTTTTCAGTCCGCACCTTTAACCGTTGGGCTATTGAGGCTTCACTTTAAATGTTAAAAGGGCATTAAAGTGAATGACTTTTATTGCTTACTTAATCATAATTTGAAATAGTGATAAGAAAAAGGGTCGATGATCTGCTTCGATTTGCGTTAAGCGGCGTAACCTCTGGTATAACATTATCAAGTGTACAGCGACAGCTGATAAAGGCTTTATATCTGTAAGGTCACCCCGTAATAATGTCCTTTTCCTTTGTGCCCTCACAGTAGTATTTTTCCCGACATCCCGCGCCCCGCTGCGCTGTCCCGGCCACTCGTTATAACACTGTATAATATTCCCCCAGCGATGTATACCTACTTAAAATAATATATGAGTATCCATCAGACAAAATACATTTTAAATAAGTTCTAGTTGAAGCCTGCGACTTCGTCTGCGTGGATTTAGGTTTATGATTTCACGCTATTTTAGGGGCGATGGTTAAAATTTCAAACGTCTAGGGTAGGAACTCAAAGAAATTTTTCTTCAAATTTTTAAAAGTCTATCCGCGTAGGCTGGTCGTTATCTGTTGGTAGTTAATTACGGGACTGTTTATAGGTATAGATGAAGTATTCCTACCAAAGGTGAACCTCTTCCTTCCTTCAAAAAAAGCATAAATCTTCGCAAACGTAATCGCTGAATCGCTGGCATATGTTGAAAATCTCTGGCTTAGCTACCAAATAATGATTCCCAAAAACTATTGCAATCCTAATCCCATTAATCAGCTAGGTCGTCTAACGGAAAAACGTTAAGCGAAACTTAGTAGGGAAGTTCTGATTACGCTAAGATGCAAGCGAGGCGCATGATGAGCTCACTGCGGAAAAGGAGCAACAAGGCGTGACACGTCGAGCACTCCCAGGATATATAACCGCAACGGGCGTGATTCAAACACCACCTGCGACTGACTCGGGACAAGTCAAAATAGCACCTATATCCCAAAATTTAAGTTTCATTTTCCCCTAAACATCCTTACCGGACAGTTTTCTTAAAATGCTCTCGGTAAAGATCACTTTCGTGCACTAGACTTCCTTTCAAAACGAGACACCACAATATTTCAGCACTTCCGAGAAATAACAATGCTTGAGAGAACGCTACGGTGCGGTGCGGGGTAAACTTGAACAACGCAGGCAGTACCACTCCATCATAGTTGAATCTAACCTATAATATACCTATAGATTTGTACACTATATTTTTTGATGCAGAGCTATGTCTGGTGTTAATTGCGCGTCTCACTCCATATTATAAGAAAAATAAAGGACATTTAAACGATGTTCATATTCAACCTGTTCTTAGTTTAGTTATATATTGTTTTGTACATACTTATTCATTTTAAATGCTATGTTGCAGAGTGGTATCGAGGACAAACCTCTGTGGTTTTTTCGATGTGAATTATCATGTAAATGTATATAACTTTGTAACTGGTAATAAATAAATAAATAAAAAAATAATAAATAACCAGCAACTAGATGACGCCCACGACATCGCCCGTGTGGATTTTTTTGTGAAGTTAAAGTTTATCCCCTTACCACTCTCAAAGGTTAATTTTTATTATGTATATTGAACTAATCATATGTCGTTGATTTCCAAAAGTCTCAGTGTGGACTGACTCTAATTTTGTAATTTTATTTGCGTATATTAATTTTTTTGACAGCTCTATAAAAGCTGTAATCTGAAAATACCGGTAAAGTGGGCGGTACACGGTGTGTTCTTTGAAAAGCTTTGTTATTTTTTTTTAAGTACTTTAGCCGCTCGCTAGCTTCAATGTTCGTAAATCGTAAACATTTTTCTATACATATTTTATTTTATTGTTATTTTTAAGCCGTTTGAAGATGGTGCTTGTTAGAATTTAATTGCTCTAGGTATTATACCCATTAAAATAAATTCTTCTTTAGGATCAAAATAAAACATTTAGTTTCTATGAATTTGTTAAATATGTATAATAAATAGAATGAAAGTAGGTTCACATATTTTCATTCTATTTTTTTAGAGACTGAAGCTACTGAAAGAACTAACAAGACCAGTTAAATATATGGCATTTTATTTTTCTAAAATAATTATGCTTTGACTAGTTGATCCCCGCGACTTTTTTCGCATGGAGTGACGTTTTTTTTAATTCCCGCGGGAATTCTTATTTTCCGGGATAAAAAGTAGTCTATGTGTTATTCCAGACTATAATCTATCTCTGTGCCTTTCAGACAAATCGGTTCAGTCGTTGCGGCGTTATTGAGTAACAAATATCCATCCATCCATCCAAACTTTCGCATTAATAATATTAGTAGGATTAGGCAAATACAAAAGTATCTGCATGCTTTCATTGCAGTTATTTCATACTTTTTGTCACAAAGCGTGAAATCCCTGAAACGTGACACAAGGAATTTTATCTCGATTGAGGCATAAATAGCCCGAAACCCAATACAACCAAACAGGACGCTTTCAGTCCTGTTTTCAGCTAAATAAATTCACAGATCAGCTGAAAATTTTAGGGTTTGAACAGACAATGATAATAATATTAAAAAAATCTCTTCAAAAAATTTAAAACGCCACTTAAAAGTATAAAATAATTTTAGTTTGTACCTACATATATTTTGAAGTCGGACGGGCCTAAATAGAAACGATGAAACCGATGCGCGACGCTAGCCTTTTTTATGTAAGAATTTTTTATAATATTATTTTAAGATTTTTAGTGTAGCATCATAGGACCAATTCACTAGATCGTTTGTTTTGCTCCTTAAGAAACAATATTAAGGTATCGAATAGAAAAGCATACCTACTTATGTAATTTTGCTATGGCTATGCATGGTTAACAGCTTACACATACTCTGATCACGAGCGATTTTCTCCTATTCATTGAGGAGTTCCATCCCCTATCTTCGAAGATATTCATCCGACCTTCGCCTAATTTAAATGGGACCAACACGATATGTTCTTTCAAATTAAAAAAAAAATTAAAATCGGTCCAGATTTGATGGAGTTATGGAGTAATATCGTCAAAAAAAAAATAGGCGTTGAATTGAGAACCTACTCCTTTTTTAAAGTCTGTTAAAAAACGTACGGTTGCTTGTCAAACTCAGTCCCTAATGAATAGGTACCTATAGCAGTATTAAATGTTAACGTTAAATGACCGATGAGAACATGAAATGTCCACATGGAATCTGGTTGCTAATTCGATTATTTTCTAATCCAAATCTTAAAAGACGGCCCAATGTAAAGCGGATGCCGTAGAAATAGCTGGAATATCTCAAACAAGAGTTTTCGGGGTGGATGAAATAGGGAGTATCCGATGTCCGCTCGGGGCCCGAAATAATGCCATTTCCGATGGGGCCCGGCGGGCATGTCGACAACGAGATTAGGGAAAAAAGACGGGAATTTAATAACACTACCGACACAGGACTTGTGACAAATAAACACACGGGATACACCGCCTTAATGGTCACGTGTCGCTTCGATGTACTGCTCTAGCTGTTTATGATGACCGGCTGTGGCATTGTCTAAAGTTTATTGCTACGGTGTGACGACCGTAGTCACCTCTGATTGGTCGACACTCTCTAATAGATTTATAAATACATATCAAAAATTCCGAGGCCGGCGGGATTCGAACCCACATCTCTCTGGAAATCGCGTCCGAGTGTGTTAACCGTTACACCACGGCCGAACCACACGTCAGACGTGGTGTTCGGCCGTGGTGTAACGGTTAACACACTCGGACGCGATTTCCAGAGAGATATGGGTTCGAATCCCACCGGCCTCGGAATTTTTGATATGTATTTATAAATCTATTAGATTATTTCCTTTAAGTGTAGGTTAACACTTCAATTAAAAATTAAAAATCGACACTCTCTAGGTTAAAATGCACTGATGCAGCAAGAACGGCATATCTATGCCTGACCTGTGATTGGCTGAATTTTCAGCCAGTCAAGGTAACGGTTTAGGACGTCAATCTTTCAGGTTTCAAGCCGGCCCTTGCCATTTGAGTTATCGAGACAACTTCATTTTATAAATTTTTACATTGCATTTTCCAAGATAAATCAGTATTCGCGCTGTTCATTTTGAATGCATTTAAATAATAAGCGTTTATTGTAAAAATTTTGCCAGCTTTTAAATCTGCGGTGTCTGCGGTATCGGCGCGAGTTCAAAAAGCGGAAGTTCACTAAAAACGTTTCGTGATAAGCGGGCACGTGACCGGGACGCCGAGTCGCGACCACAGTGTAGTTATTACGGGCGGACTTGTGGGAAAACTTTTTGATGTTTCTACTCCTTTTCGGCAACTGTCAATTGAAAAACGACTATTGGTCAATCGCTGCTTTCATTTGTCATCAAGATAATCATAATACAAACTAGTTGATGCCCGCGATTGAAGTTTTTTCCTTCCCGCGGGAAAGGGAGTAAAATAGGTGTTGGAATATTGGATGAAAGTCTTATAAACTCGCAGTGGTATTTTGTGCACCTACTTACCTAAAATCTTATAGTTCATCTGGACAGTGACATAGGCTTTCGGCTTTTTATGCCGAAAAAATAATGAGTGCCGCGGATTTTTGAAAAATTATACTCCACGCGGATGAAGTCGCGGAAAACAGCTAGTACCAACAGCGACACATTGTTCTGTTTACTTACTGAAATATCTGCTCTACCCGCATATAAACCTCTACGAAAAGTTAATTTAATACGCGCGATGTAGACAGCGACAAATCGCCGCCACTCCACACCTACTTTGCATTAATACCCTCAGTTTTATATTATTTAGCCGCACATTGAAATAGACAATAGGAAATAGGATTGCGTGTTTGCACCTAATTTTTATATCTCCCCACTTTGTGATAAAAAATGAAGTTAAATATATGATAATTTACCTATTCATCCTTATTATCTTGTTAATATTATAGGTGTGAAAGTGTGTTTATAGTTTGTTTGGCCTTCAATCATACCATAACAGAGCTACGGAACGACTTGATAATTTGGAAAAAACCAAAGAGTTCCCGCAGATTTTTAAAAACTTAACTCCACACGGATCAAGTAGGGGGGTATAGGCTAGTTTTGTTATGTTTATAGAGTAGGTACAGGATCATCTTACAATTTTAGGAAGTGTTGACCAAAATGGATCAATCAATCAGAAAACTGTAGGTATTCGCTATAAAGAATTGGTCAATTGTAATGTTTTATGACACGCTCGGAAAAAATAAACAACTCACTTTACAGCAGTCTACAAGATATTGGTAAATATAAATTGTCATCGCAAATTAATTAAAAAAATAACTTATATCAATATCATATCGTTGACAAAATGATCACAAAGGAAGTGTTAACGCGGAAAATTGCACGGCACTGCATATGGCCCACCCATTTATTGACCCAATGAAGTGGAGTAGTCCATCAATTAACGTAATTGAGTTTATGTTTCAATAAACTGTCACAGTATCGATTCCTCAACGCTCAGCGCAGAACCGCCCGGTGGGGTTGTGATAACCGCTTTTGTCGGGTCACTTTCTGAAATATTTTATTTAATAATATCTTCGAGAATTTCATTTGGTATAATGCAAAATAAAAACGGAGTCCATATGTGATACTAGATGATGGCTGTGACTGCGATCTCAACTGATGGTAAGTGACGATGCAGTATAAGATGATAGAGGGTTAACTTCGACCGTAGCAATTAACATAGTCGTATGTGAAAAATCACTACTTTAGGGAATGGCCGTTCAAAGTTTCAAATATGTATAAAGTGAAGAATAGTCAATGTATCTACTTTTTGCACTTGCAAAATCCAACGATGGTGGGTTGATTTTAAAAATTTCATTATTGGTGGGGGCATTTCTATTCTTATTCTAAGACCTTTAATGCAATAAAATGAAAATCGCTAAAATGTAGATCCGACAATGTTAATTCTTGTTCAATGTTCAAGTCTTGAAAGGGCTATGGCATTGTACATTCAACAAATACCGCTAATCTGTTTCTATGCCCCATCGTGCCGGAACGCTAAATCGCACGACCAAAGCCTCCCTCCAGACCAGATCAGAGGTAATTTGCTAATACGATTTTAAAGCTGTATAACAAAACTATAAATACCTATAGCAAGTTTTGAAGCATATTAAATTTCAAAATATACAAACTGTATCAAACGTTTCAGCGTACAACAAGAAGTTGTGGGGTTTTCGCAAGTGTTTTGAAACTCCTCAAGTTGGCGAATCAAGTCCACAATAGCAAACAATACGGCTATCGGCGACCGATCCGTCTGCGGTGCTAACTTCGCCGTTCCGGGCTGAACGGTCCCGGAATCAAACTTGCGGAAATATTTTGGTCTAAGACAGGGCGGCAAATATCGAAGAGGTAGTTCAAAAACGCTGTCAGTTTATTATTTATTTATTTACTTGTACATTACCTAAGAAAAGAAATCCAATTATTTCTACATTGGAAGAGACTATCGCTTAACTGTACTTTGCGTAGTGTTTGTCAAGACAAGACGTCATGTGAGATAAAAAAGAACTCGCATTGAGTTCTTTTTTTATACGTCTTGTCTCTAGGGAATATTCAGGAAATTTTCCTTGTAGTACCTCTAGACACAGTATAGCCTATACCAGTGGAATCGAACACCAATCGAAGTGGACCAGTAATGACTTGTTGACTAGAAAATTGACTTTCGACCGGTGTTGGGCTGTGCGTTTTTTGTGTGTCATTCAGTTATTGTTTTAAAACTGATATAGATGTAGTATTGGCAGATCGCCAATGAGATGGTCGGACCAAGTAACGGATGTCCTGTTGCACAGATGCACAAAAAAGAATGTTAAGGAGGAGTGGAGGCGCATAGTGAAGCGTGCCACGACACTTAAATGACGACCACGACGAGAAGATAGATGTAGTTGAAGTTCAGCATACATTAAGTAACTCCCCAGCCCGCCAGCTCTCTGACTTTAATGGTTGCGGAAATCTTTGCACTTGGGCTAGACGCAGGCTTCCTTTTGACAAGTCGGGTGGCAGGTCGCAGGTTTCACGCTCACTCGACTCGCTTATCTCGTACTCGTAGTTTCACATGTGGAGACTGGAGGTGTTAGTCGGTACTCTGCGGGTGTATTTTAGAGTTTACTAGTGTTTGAGGTTTATGATTTCCTCGTGTATGAAATTCTTTTGTCTCAGAACAGTAATAATAGAGCGATGTCACGACGCGTTGCTTCATACCTGACATTGCTTCGGCGGCATAGCTGCGGTATCCTAATAACTATTATAAACATAGAGTATTTAACCAAAAGTATAGAGAAAAATCACACGGTGCATCGCCAAGAGGACTTGCATAAGATCTAAGCACTGATAATATTATTTTCCTGTGCTTTAAGACCTTATACCACCATTTAAAATTTCACCTTACTAACAATCTCGGGGAGAAGAAATCTCTATTAGAGATAAATTTTTCAGTAACTTTATTTCTTACTTTTTAATAACATAATTTTGGTACATAAATAACATAATAGAAGTAGAGGAAACTTGCCCGCCTTGAATTTGTTTCTATTACTCTGGGTAAGTCGTCCGCCTGTGCCTTGATATTAAGACTCCTGCAGTCTAAACCCTTCTTCGAAAACCTCTTGTGTGACCAGTGTCCAATAGTGAGATGGCGATAGGTTGTGATGAATGAATGAACTGAAGTAAGGATTAGCAGCTCTGAGTTAGCCAGCTACAGTCTTCTCTTTGAGTATTAAGAGCTAATATTATTGGATATTTGGATATAAATTATAGAAACGTCGGAGCAAGTTGGTGTCGCCGCTAATAGAGGCGGGAACTTGGCATCGCCCTGACAAATGCGGTTCAACAGACGAACTTCCTCCGGCTAACTTCGGAGCCACCAATGTCGATACACTTCGATTCGGATCAGTTAAGTTTTATTGTTGGCAATCGACTCGGATGCATAGAATGTACTTTCATGAATGTACCGATTAGAATAACAACGTCATCTTTTGATAAAGTAATACAATTCCCAGCGAAGTAATTAAGTACATGTGAGATAAAACAAAAGAAAATACCTATTGTATTATATACGATAGAAATTTATCAAACCAATATCATAAAATATATCTGTAATACTTACAATGATATTTCCTTGTTAAAAATTGAAAAAAGTATAAAATATTTTTATTCTGAGGAACTGTAATTTATAAAAAATTAAATATAAAAACTTAGAAAATTATATACACTAGTTTTGATAGCGCATTTTCCGCGAAAAATCATACACACTGAGCGTCGAACTGCGTATGCGCTTATAAGAATAGGGAGTTCTCAAAGGGCTGGTCGCACGAGTAGAAATGTAGCGTTCTTGTTACATTTGGAATGAAATATTACTTGGTTTAAAAATTAGTGCAATTGATTAGGTTGCTCATTCTGAAAAAAAAAAAAAAACTATTTTCTACTTAATACATTTTACATCAAAAAATAACGTTTCGACAAGCTACGTTGTTTTTATAATTTCCATCGGCATGTAGGTAGATACATACTCCTCTGGCTAAAAATGAGTTTATTATAATATCGCCTCGTACAATAATTATGGGGAATAAAAATAAATGGATATGGATTGCGTCGAGTCCAAAACATGGCTGCTAATTTCCCCGCGGTACCCTGTCTAGAAAGATTGTGAGGAAAAACAGCCACTCACATTAGTTTTAAAGTACTATAAATTTTAAAATATACATTTAAAAAATCTGTACATTAATCCTACTAATATTATAAATGCGAAAGTTTATGAGGATGAATGGAGGGATGTTTGTTACTCTTTTAAGCTAAAACCAATGAACCGATTCGGCTGGAATTTGGAATGGATAGCTTTATATTTCATTCCCAGGATTAACACAAAAGCTACATTTTATCACGGAAAATTAAAGAGTTCCAGCGGGAATGAAAACCTAAATCCTTAACGCTTAAGAAGTTGCGGGCATCATCTTTGTGCTCCTTTTAAAGGGCTCATGGAGTGTGAGATTTAGTATGGTAAAAGTTTATATTATCTATTTTCTTACTTCAAAGTCCGATGGGACGGAAATCAGTCACGACCGGAGACAGATCAGGCACAGGACGGACGGCTTTGAGTGCTCTCCGAGGCACGGGGACGTAATAAAGTGTATAGTTCAGTATTTTGTAATAGACAAAAATAATAGTTGTGTAAAGTCCATAGAGCAGGCAAGACGCGGGCGCGCGGAATGTCGATGGAATTTCATTTCGTTAGTGGCGCGCCCCGGGTTGCGTATTCCTGTGGTCGCCCGCAACTTCCCACTTATATCCCGGCCATTCATTGTTCCACGAAACTCTATTGCTCGAATGAACCTTTCATTCATTACCCGGGAAAAGCTTTTGCGCCCTTTAGTATGTCTGCATTTGTGCCAAAATGGTAGGCCTCATATATTTTTTATGTACTCAATGGGAAACGATAATGAATTTTTACTAAGTAATTTTAATTTCCGAAAATGTAGATCTGTAAATACTAATAAATCTTGTTATCTATTCTGTGACTAATACCTAATGTACTTACTCTGGGAAGCGGTAAATAAATAATTTCTATGTAAATTTATTTTAATGTTAATAATTTTAATTTCCGAAAATGTAAATCATTCATAGGTTATTATTTAGATGATATGTCATACGATTTATTTCTCACGCTGCTTAACTTGCATGCCTGCAATCTCTTATCGGCACACGGAAGTGAATAAATCTATCCTTCTCATATTTTTATTAAAATTGAGTTTGATTGTAGCCCCTTGAGAGGTGTAGCATAATTTAGGAGCAAATCCAATTTTTAGCGATCCACTAGGCACAGTTAGAGCTGAATGCTATGAAATATTCACAAAAGAGAACAACATTCACGTCTAAAGGTGAACACGTTTTCTGACCTGTTTTTATTTTTAAGCTCCCGTTCCGTCCGTAAGAAAATAAATTAACTAAAACAAAAACGCCTGCCCTACGTATATTTCATATTTTACACGTAAAAATAAAGAATTGGTATGTCAGGCATACTTAGACGATCTTTAAACTTAGGAGGTATCGATGTAGGAAGTTTTTAAAGTAGTTTGAATCTGATAAGTTGATTATGTATCTCCAATCTTGTTGCAACCTGTAACATACATAAGAATAATAAATATAACAACAATTATTTATACTTATGAGTATGTTTGTACAATTCTGATCCTCCTATTACATTATATTATACCCCACTTAACATAGTTCGTCGACTTTCATTATTTTCTTTTTCACAATATGGCGTCTGGTGGTCGCCATATTGAATTTTGATAACTGTCATGTCTTTA
Organism: Hipparchia sbordonii; assembly: GCA_038048805.1. Taxonomy (NCBI): domain Eukaryota; kingdom Metazoa; phylum Arthropoda; class Insecta; order Lepidoptera; family Nymphalidae; genus Hipparchia; species Hipparchia sbordonii. The sequence continues at coordinate 7,841,903 of CM076113.1, forward strand.
GTGACACTCGCAAGAAACACAAATCGATTCAGGTATCGAATCATTAAAATCGGCCCACGTTTGGTCTTTAGATTGTTACAAACATACATACATAGACACATTCCCCTTCTTTGCGTTACGCAGCAGGCATCAATCGTCCGATACAAGGCACCGGACGAATATTCGAAGTGTCCTACGTTTGTCCCGGCATAGCGAACGCGACGCCGCCGTCGGCAGCCGGGCTCCAATATTGTGTTATGCTTTATCGAATTTGCATGTTTTTACTGAATAACATTCCTTTGGCGCACGAGATCAAAGGACGAGGCGAAAGTGATTTCGCACTGAGTTAGTTCAACAAGATTCAGCCTCGCCCCTCCTCGGCCTCTGAATAATTTTGATGTAATAAGGGAAATTGTAAATGGGCATTCGACTTTTGATATTATGTTCGGAGTCCCTTGTGCCTTTTACACGCCGCTCCTAGGATAAAAAAATTAAGAATTCAAATTGAAGTCAACTAACGGTAGGCTCTTTATTGTCATTTAATAAAGAGACTACCGTATTATCGTTTAATTTAATCCTCAATAGCGCAACGGCTAAGGCGCGGACTGAAACCAAAAGAAGTTTTGAGTTTAACTGATAGAGGTCTTTACAAAAGGTTAAATGTGGTGTACATTAAAACTTTACAAAACACATTTAACATCATATTTACTACAAGTATTTTCATTCATTATTTCATTAGTTATCTCTGAGTCTAGTGTAACCTTTCAAGTAAACTATCGTGATATGTGTATCGAGTTTACTGTAAATTTTCTTGTCGCGTGTGCTTTTGCAATCCATAGAAAGAGTGTTTGAATCCTTACTAAAATTATAAAAGCGAAAGTGTGTTTGTTTGTCCTTCAATCACGCAACAAAGCAACGGATCGACGCGATTTTTTGCATGGGTATAGTTGAAGACCGGGAGAGTGACACAGGCTACTTTTTATCCCGGAAAATCAAAGAGTTCCCGCGGGATTTTAAGAAGTAATTCCACGCGAGCGAAGCCGCGGTCAACAACTAGTCTTAAATAAAGTCGGTAATCGTAAAGATTTTCTTATCTTTCGAGATTGGCCTCATAGTTTATTCCGTAAAGTTCAAAGAAAACGTAAACAGATGAACCTCAAACAGCATTAACATCAAGCCCAGCACCTGCACGGACAACCGTCGCGTGACATCATTTACATTTCTATTAAAACGCTCCATTAAATATTTATGTGCAAAATAACGTTAAGAAAACACCGCGTTCTTTCTCCCATGTATGTTTAATGTTTAGGTAGTGTTCGTTTGATGTCGCTTAAGGGCTCAACGCCTCGGAAAGCAGCTTAGCAGTGGACGAAAGATCACCTTTAACGTCTCTTGCCCCTCTTTTAAATTTATTCCGGGCACTGATCTGTCCGTGAAATTGTTGCTTAAGAACTATTTTATACAGTGGTCTTTTTCATCTTTGTTGAGAACGCTTTACAAATAGCTTCCCGGAATACATTAGCACCTCGTTTCGTCTTTTGTCCGCCCGTTTCATTTAGGGATTTTGTTAACAGTGTTTTTTAAATTCTTTTAATGTTCAAATATTTTTTGCTAGTATTTGTCCGCAATTTCGTCCGCGTGGAGTTTTGAAAGTCCTGAGGGATCTGCCTTTTCCGGGATAAAAAGTAGCCTATGTCATTCTGGAGGTAATAATAAGTAGTTGAGAAACTATGCCCTTGCAAAAAATCACATTGATCATATCAGTAGGGATACTTAAATGAGGGGCATGGATGGATTTCGTCGAAATCTTTTTTATGTATGTTTCCCGATTACTCAAAGATGCCTAGATCGATTTTGAAAATTCTTCTTTTATTTGAAAGGGTATACTTCCCAAATGGTCCCATGGCCATCAGAGCAGGATCTGATAATGGGATCCTAGAGAAATCGACGACATTTTTCAGATTTTATCGGCACACTTGATGCGATTTGGGTATTTTTTTATAATGACTCGTGCGTTTGCTTTCAGAAAGCACAATTTGGTGACTTCGAACTGATGATAAAGACCACAAATGACCTACGTAGTTGCAATACGTCTACTTTAATAGTTACAGGAAAACATTGTCAAAAACGGCAGACTTTCTTGGCCTACTGTGATAGTTCAGTAGATTATAATATATAATTATTATTATTATACTTTGTTTTGGCGTTTGAAGTCGGGTTTTTAAAAACAATATTTCACATTCCTTTTATATTGCTGAAAAAAATCTCTTTGTAACATTTCTGTTTTGCTATTTTTATTAGTCGCTCGGATTATTCGTATGCTTTTACACTTATTGACTCAAAGCCGGATAACATCCGGTCGTGGTAACACTACCTAGGGTTGTGCCATCATAACGAATGAGCCACTGTCAACTCGTGACTGATGAAAGGGAAATCTTTTGCAAGGTTAAGAATCTCGTTTTATTATAATCCTCGAGAAACATTAAAATCCACCCCTGTACCCCGTTAATCCACAAGAAGTAAACATTGCACTTTTCGTGGTCGCATACTTCATTAAGTTCAGTGAAGTGGTTATTTATTCTCATCGCGCTCCATGGTATGCGAAGCATCCTTCTCCAATACCACCACACAACACCAAAAGCTGCACTACATCACTGCACATATTCTCTAAAATAAACTTTCCTTTCGAAAGGGACCGTTTTTTGAAGATGACTAGATTGAAATCCTACTAATTTTATAAATGTGAAAGGATGTTTGTTTGTTGGTTTGTCCTTCAATCGCGCTGCAACAGAGCTACGGATCGACGTGATTTTTTGCATACGTATAGTAAAGAACCTGGAGAGTAACATAGGTTACTTTTTATCCCGGAAAATCAAAAATTTCCCGCGGGATTTTAAAACCTAAATCTACGCGGACGAAGTCGCGGGCATCAGCTAGTATCTGATAGTTTTTAAAGTTAAAATAATTCGAATTTATTAAAGGAAAAAATCACCGTCTTTGTGCGACAACCCTAGAGTTAATACGGTATTAATCCTCGCAGAGGGGATAGGATGGAATTAATCTGGAACTAATTAGCGACTGTTGTGCTCATGTTAACATTCAAATACGTACGTTTATTCGCCATACGTGCGCGCGGCTTCAATATAATTAGTTTGCTTCGTTATCCGTTTATTGAGAAGATTTTTTAAAGCTAACCTGTTTTTTTATTCTTCACACAAATCACTAAAAGCTTTGCGTCGTACACAGAGTGAGACTATTAATATCAGTTTCCTGAATTTAAAATATTACAACTATTTATATACAGGATTGGATGTTAGGCGTTCTGCACATTTATTCGGGTCGACACATTCGATTCGGCAGTATTTGTTGAACAATAAAGCCGACTTGAAGCATCTACAAGCTTTGCCGATTAATGCCGACCCGAATTTTTTTTTTTTTTTTTAAGAACATTAGCCAAGCTGAAGTTGACTAATATCCTCCTATCCCCTCCAAATAAGCGGAAAGCTTGTGCTAGGAGTGGGTATGACAATAGTACAACGGGATTCGAACTTGCGACTTTTCAGTTTTCAGTCCGCATCTTGGGCTATTGAGGCTTTTGAGATTGTGAAGCACGCCTTATTCAAAGTGAAACATTATTATCGTACCTGTATAATAATAAACATATACACAATATTTTAATTCGAAGCTATTTTCCATGCATACGTATTTATTTGGATCATAGATATTTTTACAAAATGAAATACTTCGACTAATTGGCACCTACTTATAATGCGAAGAGGAATCACGCCTCTCGTGTGAGCTTTCCCACCTACAAAGAGCATCGCACAAAGGAGCATCCTCTTTGGCAGCGGGAGAAAAATATGTTTCTCAGTGAATATCGATTTCAAATAACATTGCAACCTTTTCAGATAACGAGGTGACGTTTCCCCTTTTTCCCGGGTACCGCTTGTTCCGCACAGTGGGAATTTATCCGAAATAAGGAGATAACGAACCTAATGGCTGAAATATACGAGCTTCGATTGGCCTCGCGACGCGATTGTTCGGTTGCGTTGCTCCTTTAAAGAGCGGCATACTCGCCGACGTTCGAGGCATAATTTACTAAGATTAAGGGTGTCTTCAAATTAGAGGCGTTAGGAAGCGCTGTAGTGGCGCCACTACACTCATATATACATACACAATTACATACATACATAGACTGCCCTCTTGGCTTTGCCGGGTAATATGCACAAGTGTCTAAAATAGAAATAGTCCTATCGATCCATTAAAAAACTAAACTTCATTACAGAATATAGTTTAGAAATATAATATTGGTCTCCATACGGGGTGAGGGTATAGTGGGTATTCGATATGCTGTCATGCCCTCCACCCCCTCTCCTGGCCGGTGCGATACTTGTTGCTGCCAGTAACGAGATCCGTCCGCTTTGTTTTATCCTCACGAGTATAATATAGTCTCGCCACCGCCCGTTCCTTGTACCGGTATCGAATATATTGATGACATGTAAGAAGTGAGAAAATATTTTATATAGTATTGAGCTAAGAATAGAAAAATATCCACTACTTTAAGTCGCTGCAACAAGGTTGTATCTGGAAAAAGTAGCGATTTTATTTAACTAGTGATGTAGAAAAAAATTGTCATGTCATGCTCTATGCAAACTACATTAATTGAAAAGTTAACTCACTTCTGTGAAAGATAATTACACCCGTTTGAAATTTTTAGACATATTTTATAAAAAAAAAACGGGTTTTTTAATCTAGATAAAACAGCAACTGAGCAACAGCAATTGAGTAAATATTATATAAATATTTTTCTATTACGATAAATAGTAGCTAACTGTGCCTATTATCTCGACTCGGAAAATGTGGCTCACAGTTAGCGACCATTTCTCGAAGAAAAAATCTCGAAGCTTCCAAACTATTTTTGTATCTCTTTGTACTCAGCTAATGATATGTTTCTTTTTGCCAACAGGTTCTTCTACTTGTACCACTTCTCGTTCTACGCCTACCACTATCGCTTCAACGGGCAGTACAGCAGCCTCGCTCTTGTCACCTCCTGGCTCTTCATACAAGTTAGTATCATACAGCTATTACCCTGTTCAAATGCTAACAGTTTTGCAGCTCCTGCTAAATTCGCTCAAAACTTCTATATTATATTAGATAGATAGATGTTTACAATTAAAACTGATAAATGTAGATATATAAAGTGCGTGAAGTTAGCAGAAAGTGACAAGTAATTCCCATAGCATTTCAATGAAGTAATTGTAGATTCCGGAACATCAGCTTTACCAACATATACATTACATATTACATTGAAACTTATTCTTCGTCAACCGTTCACTGCTGGACAAAAGGTTTCTTTAGATACTTCCATACGCCCACGCATACGCTTCTGTATTGTAGTTACTACTTCAATTAAGCGATATTTGATAAATACTTACGCGAGACAAATCACAATTTAATTTTCTTTAGTGGTCTACGGGCGTATGACTTAGAGATTGTCTTAACAACGTTAGGAGTTTTATGGATTCTTCGTACTAACTGATTACATGACACTTTTACACTTTAAAACCAAATGAGCACGCGCTCTGAGCTGCCTACTCCATAGCATAGCGATGTCATATTTATTCAGCTCACTTTGATGTCGACCGCGCCGGGAGCCATGTCCAGTTAGATAAACTGTTTGTACAACCCGATATTAGCTTTTCACTGCAATCAAATGTTTATTAATAATGGTGGCTCACTAGAAACAATATTTGTGTTGCTTTTCATAGCTGAAAGAATTGTTGATGCGAATATGCAAAAATGTAAATAAATTAAATATATAAAATATTTTATTTAATTCATCATCCATCATTAAATAAAAACGATTGAAAAATTCACGACGGCGCGTGGCGCATGTTTGTGTGTGTATCGTATCTGTATAAGTGTGATCGCTCACACTCTTGCTTGCTTGCGCTTGACCGCTTTCTCCTAGGTTTCTGACAGGCACGCACACTTACGCAATGTACACGACGTAACCACAAGTAAAGCTCACGGGCTCTCGTGAAATGCAAGAACTATAAATTTTCACAGAGAGACTCTATTATAGATAGATAGGCAGAAAATTCCTTATTGCTGCACAAATAACTTAATGCTTACAATTGAAATAAATAAATAAATAGGAAAACAATAATAAATAACGCAAAGATGGCCTCATCGCTGTAAGCGATCCCCTTCAAACAACGTTAATTATAAAGGAATCTTATTTCCTGCAAAACACAATATTTTTGTCATATCAAGTTAATACTAACAAAAATAAACAGTAAATGTCAGTCAGTCAAATATAAATAATAGTGCTGACAGGGCAACACAAAGACAGGTCACGGGGTCGAGGCGGCCATGGGGATCATGAGCTGAGATTTTGCGCACACAAGTAGAAAATATTTGCAACGGTAAATTTAAGAAATTATACAACTTATAAAGTGGCTAGTTTTTTCTAAGATCTGAACTTCTAAATCTAAATGATTGAGACCAACATTTTTCTGTTTCGCAACTTTACGTCGCAGTTTCTCCAGTTCTTCTACGGATCTCCTGATTTCTGATTTATTCACGTTTAGCAATCGCTTAACAACACAGAGCATACTATTTCTTATTTCTCTCTTCCGCTGGTTGACTATATCAATCATTGCTACTGTGGTAATTGGCTGAACACATCGCGATCTTGATACAACAAAGTATTTTGACCAGTATCAAGAGAGAATTGGCCAATAGGAGGGGATAGCAATCGTCACACTATAGCTATCATTTTGAGACAATCCTACAATCGATCCTCAGATACTGCGTGGAAGAGAAACCGCTTATTAATATTTTTAATTTTATGTACTTTTAGTAAAACTATACATAATTCGAAGGGGTCCCAAGGTGCTGGAGTGGCTACCCCGCACCAGGAAGCGCCCCCCACTAGGTAGACCCACGACATCAAACGAGTCGCAAGGAACCACTGGATTCAAGCGGCGCAAGACCGAGACCTGTGGAAGTCGATGCAAGAGACCTCTGTCCAGAAGTGGACGTCTTTCAGTTGATTAAGAGAGAGAGAAGAGTAAAAACTACAACTGCGAGTAATTTTGTAATTAACTGAAATTCTCGGTTGAACTGCAACATTCCACCTCTCAACCCCGTGGTTATTATTTTTAAAGTAAAGCAGAAAGCCTCTTATCCGAAGAGGCGCGGGCCCCGAGCATTTGTCAACAAATCACGTCCCCATACGTTATTATGACTTGCCACTCTTCGCGCGTCTCACCTTACGAAATTCAACGCGGGCAGAGATTGGGGGCGATATCCGTCATATAAATTATTTATTTATTGGTTGAAATTTTTGATAATTATTTATGAAGGAAATATAATTTCGTCAATGTCTGTTTCATTATTTATTCCATATAGAATATTGTGAATATTGTAAAAGGTATATTTTATAACTCATGATAGAAGTTAAACAGTAAAAAAATTAAGAAATTTTATGATCATAATCACCTTTCACAAATCCTACATAATATATTACAAATGCAAAAGTTTGGATGCATAAATGGATGGATGGATGGTGTTTGTTACTCAATCACGCCGCAGCGACAGAATCAATTTGGCTGAAATTTGGCACAGAGAAACATAATAGTCTGTAATAATACTTAAGCTACTTTTTATCCCTATAAATAAGAGAGCTCCCGTGGGAATCAAAAATCCACGTGAATAAAGTCGCGGGCATCAGCTAGTGCTTTTAAAAAGGCAAAATCACTGTTCATTAGTTCAGAATGCCTTTTCGTCTACAGATAAACCTAAAAACATTAATTACACACTCATCTTTGCGCAATTATGAGCTTCTTAACGAAGAAAAATAATGAGGCTCATGCAAACTATTGAGCCATCAAATCGGTGTCGTTATAAGCAGGAAGTAGGCAGGAAGCAATCATCGAATAAAACAATACTCAATACTCATACACTACAAAGTACAATCGTGAAAAACGTAGACGAGGAGGGCGCCTTGCGGAAGTAGTTGGGGGTCGATTTCCGGTGTGCGGAAGCTAGCAACACGCCGCGGACTCGCATGTCTGACAGATATTGTATTCCTTGTGAGGAATAAACAACATACGTACATATACTATGTACTTGTTTCTTTTCTTTAAAACGATGTATAAGTTCAACTTTTGCATATGATTCTTTCCATTTCCGTTGAGTGCTAGACCATGCGACTTCGTTCGTGTGGAATTAGTTTTTTCTTAAATCCCGTGGGAACTGTTTGATGTTCCGGGATATACTCGTAAATATGCTTTTCAAAATCCTGATTTCTAAATCCAATGGAAACCCAAATCATTTGTTTAGGGACGTATTTTGAAGTCCGGCGAGCGTTGCATCGGTTTCTTCGTTTCGTTTTCTTATTTTTAACCTTTTTATCACCAGAATTAATGAGTTGGAAGTGGGACCTCAATGACGAAGTCTATACCGACTTGATACCTATAGTTAATATCAATTCATAATAATTGACAATTCCGAAATCCCCACAGTTTAAGCAAGCAATATCCCTGCAGTATCAGAATTGAGTACTAAGAAATACTTTTTATGGAATAATCTAGCAAGTTTTCTCTATGAATAAAATAATAATATAAATGTAAAAATTCTTTTTACAAAATCGACTTCAAGAGGAACTGCAAAGTAAATTGTGAATATAAAATTTGAAGAGTTCCCTCGATTTCTCTAGGATCATCTGATCCTGACCTGATGACAATGGGACGATCTGGGAAGTATACCCTTTCAAACCAAAAAAGGATTTTCCAAATTAGTTCACGCAACTTCGAGTAATCGAGGAACATACAAAAAAAAAGATTCCGATGAATTGAGAAACTCCTCATTTTTTGGAAGTCAGTTAAAAACGCAAATCTGTTTAGAAATCTCGATCGATTCAAAAAAGTTGTTCGGTTTGAGTATCACTATTATGTAGGTATAATAATGTGGGAGCATTTAAAGACGAGCCAACCTGAGACAGTCAGATCGCTGTATCTGTAGACGACGGTGACAATAATAAAATAGGATATCATTAGAGACAGGATATAATTAACTCACAAATACAATTGAGACAACAAATAGGGATGTTCAGTTTAGTGAATGTCTCACGGTGAAATAGAAACTCTAGTTAAAATGAAAACTTAGTTTCGCCCTTAAAATTTATCGTTTTCCACAAATTGTAATGTGAGTGAGTTATTCAATTCGATTCACCAAACACAGTTATTAAATCCTTATTCTCTTATGCTTCGTACAATATTTTGTATGTTATTATGGCTTTCCGATGGTTTTCTTTGAAAATAAGTTTTCTTAGTATACATATATCTATTGTAAATAAATTCAACTTAAAAAATCTTTTTAAAGACACGTATTTATTTGCACTTGTCATTGAATTGCATTTGTAGTAGGTATTTGCCATAAAGTAGTTCCAGTGGCCACCTCCATACTCCAATGTTCTCATACCCATCTATCTCTTCACCCAAATCATACATACCTGTTAATTTTCACTTCGATCGAAAATTTATACATCATGTAACCTACTTTTTGTAAAGTTTAATTTTGTACTTTTGCTGTCAGATTCTTACATTCGTACGAAAATAATTTGAGACAAATTTCGCGATGCTCGTCAAGGGGAACGGCGTTCTGTCAGATTACGGGGTGGGGGAGTCGGAAAACAGGAAGGCTCCACGGAATGCAAAGTGGGGCTTATCTTATAATCATCGAGCGTGGCACCTTATTAATAAAAATCTTATTTCATGAACTCGCGCTCGCGAACTACGTGATGCGCGTGCAATTTGAACCTCTGGCGAATTAATTTTAAACTAGAGTTTGTTTACAATCATAGCACAAAAGTAAGCACTTAAAGCTATGTTTTCTTTGTACCTACTACTAATAAAATAGTGGTTCGCCCCGAACTGAGACCTCGCGATATCCCATAATTCCCAAAAGGTTTAATTATATATTGTAATAATTAACTTTTAACATTAGACGCAATAAAAAAATAATAGTTGACATAAAACTGTTTTACTGACACAGCGCCATCTATTAGCATTATTGTGAAGCTATTAGCATTTAAAATTAAATAATTTCGTTTCTTTATAACATTTATCTAATTTTAGTATTTAGAAATAGAAATAGAAATAGAAATATTTTTTATTCAAATAGACTTTTACAAGCACTTTTGAATCGTCAATGAATCTACCACTGGTTCGGAATGCCTTTCCTGCCGAGAAGAGCCAGCAAGAAACTCGGCGGTTGCTCTTTTCAAAAAAAAATAAAAAATTTACAATTGTTATTGAACACAGGATAGTTATTACTGTCTTATGAATCACTGGAGCGAATTATATCCACGCTTTTTTATCATTTACATAGTCTTCAATTGTATAATATGCTTTTTTCATGAGAGTAGATTTAATTGATTTCTTAAACTTGTGTAGAGGCAAGTCTAAGATTGACTGTGGAATTTTATTGTAAAACGTCACGCCCATTCTCACAAATGTCTTTTGGACCCTCTTGAGGCGCAGCCCAGGAAACATGAGCCTATTTGGATTTCTACTTGGTCTATCGGACAAATCATTCTTTTTTTTGTAACTCAAAATGTTTTGTCTGACAAATATTATGTTGTTATAAATATATTGTGATGCTACTGTAAGAATGCCTATCTCTTTAAATCTTTCTCGAAGGGAATCCCGCGGCCTCAAATTATAGATTGCGCGGATTGCCCTCTTCTGCAAAACAAAAATTTTTCCAATATCGGCTGCCTTACCCCATAGTAAGATTCCGTATGACATAATACTATGGAAATATGCAAAATAAACAATTTTTGCAGTTTCTATTTGTTGTTCAAGTACAGGATATAACTGAATTTTCAACCAAGTTTCACGTTCTAATATTCAGTAATTCTTGACATATGGCTCAAATTAAAATCTCCACTTTGAAAGCCCCCCATTTCGTCAATTTTAAGGGAAAAATTAAAAAAAAAATATTTTTGTACTCTGATCAAAGTCGTCTTTAAAAAGATATATTGCAAGTCTATGTAACGCAAGAAACAAAATTTTACTTCAAACACGCTTCTATGACAGCCCCCCTGAAATAAAGCTTTTTATATTTTTTTATACAATGTTCGGCTGAAGGCCATCAGTTTACATATTATATTTAAATTTGAAGTAATTACGTTCAGTAATTCAGAAGTTATAGGGCTCTGACAGACATTTGGACGTACACACTTCTCTGTCCAGTACAGACAAGCGCCCTAGTTGACTCAGAGAACTCGCTTCGCTCGTTCAAAAATTGCAGTCTGCTTATATGGCTGATTTATTGTCTTCGTCTTCCTCAACATACCTTATGTTCCTCATAGTTCCTCACTATAGTCCCTACAGGGACTGGTATTGTATTAAACTGTTTCTTAAATAAAAATAAAATAAAAAATAGGGTCTATCACGAGTTCACAGCCTTGCGTCGCTTATATTCAGCTGCTCTATGTGATTCGGTTGATGTCGTACCATTCTAGTAACTGAGACCTCCAACGCCTATTGGATCTTCGAATACTTTCAGAATTGGAACTCTTTGAGCTACAATTATGTTGATTACTGCTACAATTGTCTTGATTCTTCGCGATACGTAAAGCAGTAGATATAACTGTATAAATAAAATCTTATAATTAACTTTTTATCTGGTCTATTAATTGCGTTCGTTAAAATTATAACAAGGTTCCCTATTTAAAAGTTCCCTATTCTGCTGACGCGTCAGGAAAATGTGTTATAATGCCAAGGTTCGCGTCATAATTCACAAGGCCATAACAGATGGTTAAGCTAACTCGGAGAAAGTCCTAAGTAAACAGGGATCAGCGGCGATGGAAGCGCAGTAAAGTGGAGTAATCTTGCAGATCTCTTGCTAATCATAGTTTACACTTAGCTACACAAACTGTGGCTCACCCAACGCCCTACAATTCTGAGTCCTGACATCGTAAAATTTGATCTACTTACCCCGAGTTCAGTATTTCGGTTGTAAAACAGTTTGTATTTTGGGTATAACACAGCTTATATTTTACGGAAAAAGTTAGAAATGTTGAGCAACTGAACTTTGCTAAGCCAATTGATGTGGAATTTAATCTTAGAGGAGTTAACCTGTCTAATTCAGAAAATGAAACTACATGTTTAGAATACCTGACATAATGCAGATACAGATTCTAGATTTTAACTAAAGTTTTTACATTTCATTGACTTGATTAATCTATTATATAAAAATAAGTCGGGTTTTCCTTTCTGACGCTATAACTCCAGAACGCACGAACCGATTTCCACGGCTTTGCATTCGTTGGAAAGGTCTCGGGCTCCGTGAGGTTTATAGCAAAGAAAATTCAGGAAAAAATTCAACAATTTAAGAACGCGGACGAAGTCGCGGGCGTCCGCTAGTTAGTGGTAAAATAATAGCCAATGTAGCAGAACTCAGCAGAATCAACATTCCGAACCGGTGGTAGATTTTCGTCTTGTCATAAGAGCCAAAAATTGGCCTATTTGAAATAAATAATTTTGAATTTTTGAATAGATAGAGATAGAGACTTCTCAAAAATCGTAGTCAATATTTTCGATGTTAAGTACAAATCTTTCAACAGTTTCTTTTTCTTTGGTTTGGTGTAGATGTTGCCGTAAAGATGACGTAATCTGATACAAACGATCGAAAAATTGATAAAGAGATCTCGTTTTTTATTCACTTACATTTTTAAACAGGGTTGAGGTAATTCTCGAAACGCTTTTAATGGACGCATAAAAGGGATCCATCTCTCTCCATTAAATACCGTTCAAACGTTTGATCCCTTTTTATATTTGCTGTGGCGATGATCATCGGGCAGATTTGGGAGGTCGTGTTAATTAAGGCCGTACAACATCCCAATTTCATCTCTGCATGTATTAAAACTCCACGTTGTATTGATATTTGATGGCATTCACAAATTGTTCAACTCCTGTTAGTAATTTGTATCGAAAAATATTATTGATAATAAGAATAAGACTCGTTCTTAATCATAATTTGACCCGAGCTATTATTCTGTTCACCCAAGACAGATTTCACCATTTATACAGAGCCTCCCATCAAGATCGATCCAGTACAGAACGTAGCATTAGTACATAGATAAATTGACTTTAACAAAGTATATCATTTTCTCAATTTTTGGTGCAGAAAAAGAAAATAGTAGAAAGAGAAATAAAAACTAAATTGGCTCCCTATAAGATATCGGCGAAATCTTCACCTTTTTTCTCCTTTATTTTACAAGCACCAATATCGTGTTATTTTAAGTTTTTGTTTTTGTTTCAGCACTCCATGTTATACTTCTTCCATCACTACGAGTTGCCGGTGATACTACAGCAGGCGCAACTGCAACAACTTCTTCTACGAACTCACCACGGCATGGGTGGAATGATGGGGCTGGCTGGTATTGCCGCATTGGCGAGCGGTGCGGCGTACCATGACGCTCCCGGCACAGGTACGCAAGCCACGCCGCCGACTACACAGTCCACGACGCAAACCGTGCAGAACACGGTACAATCCACTACCCAGACAACGCCGTCCGTATCCACCGCCCAAACGAATACCACTCACACAGGAGACGTTATAACCTCCCGAGTCACGACCACACAAACTACGGCAACAGGCACCAATACTACAGTCAACGAAGAAGAAAGAGCTGTAGCAACTCCCATCAACGAATCCATTATAAGTACAGATAAAACAAACTCCGTCGCTCCGGCCGTAGAAAAGGCTATAAACATTCATGAAATCAAAAGAAAGAAATCCGATGACGATATCAAATCGGCTCGAAGTAACAATTCGGCCGCTATCAATCTTGACGATGAAATAAATAATTTGCCGGGTAGAGCAAAAGATGATAACATAACAAACTCTAACTTGGATAAAGTTGAGAGTTTAACGTTAGATCGTAGACGATTTGAAAGCGCGGAGAACGAAGATGGCCCTCCTTTCACAAGTACAACAACCAATACGGTGCAACGAGCTCCTATAGCGAGTCCTGAGGCTGATGATTTAGACTAGATTCTTATAAATTACCTCTATGCTTTCAATATTGTAACATGCAGTTTGTATTTTATATAAGTTTAAAGAATCTGAAGTCATGGCCGTAAAGTTAATAGATAATATTTTGTGAATTACTCTTAGATGCACTTGGACGTGAGGACTTTTTCGCGTGCAATAGGATTGACAAACTTGATTATATATTACGGGCTTGAAAAACTATAGCATTAAAGTAAAATGGATCTTAAATTCTAAATTTTAAGGCTCATATTCATCCATAAATATATAGCGGTAATTCGGTATAGCTAGTGCTCCAAGCTTTACGATGTAAAAGTCGCTAATACGGAATTTACAACTAACGGCTGATTTCAATAACCTATCTAATCCAAAATCAACAAATTAACAGTCGAATATTTAATCCTAATAATTATGTAGTAAGAGCAATAAATCAAGTTTTATCTGTTTGAAAACATTACACTTTACTAGGTAAGTACATACTTGGATTTTATTTTAGATTAGTTCCATTGAAACCAGTCGTTAATAACGAAGTTAGCTAGGAAAATTTTACTTTAACTTAGTGTTTCAATACTTGAAATCTGTCAATGTTGTATGTGCTAACTCGTACTAAAGTAACAGTTGGCTCGCGAAAGGAAATGTAAACAACATACAGAGCCTATATTGCCTTTTCACCGCTTTTTGGTTGGGTATGACGGACTTTAATTGGGAAGTTGACTTGAATTTTTATTAGTATTTACCAAAAAGGTACGATAATCTATTTCCCAAAAGAAATAAAGTAAATTCGCTTTTGCCTGCGACTTCGACCGCGTGGATTTAGGTTTTCAAAAGCTCTGTTTTTCCTGGATAAATGTAGCCTATATCACTCCACGTCCTTAACTATGCCCATGCAAAAAATCACGTCGATCCATTGCTCCCTTCGATCACAGAAAAATCGAAGATTGCTCCGTTTATGCGTGATCGAAGAACAGACCAACAGATATATTTTCGCATTTATAGGATTAAGGATGATGAAAAACAAATATGCCTATACTGATCCTATTGTCCGTACAGGAAAAGTCGGAACGTGCAAGGACTCGATCGTAGATGGTACTTATTTATCATGGAACTTGATAAGTTAGGCTCGGGTTAGATTATCTTAGTCATGAAGGAAGGTACTATTATGTGATTAGTGTAATAACTTATACAGTTAAGATGCGCGCAGCCGTTTCAGACGCCTGTTTCGGTTTTGTATTTCGGAGCAGCAAATCAAGAACTTATTTCCTTTTTGAGAGGTAATTTGGTGTTTATGAAATATAACGTTGTTTCGGAATAGCAGTAATGTGTTTTATTTTATAAATTCAAATTCAAAATTATTTATTTCACGCAGGCCGACCAACCTGTGGCTCTTTTGACACGTCAAGACTCTACCATCGGTTTTTAAAGCAGATTCTGCTGAGAGACAAGATACGTTCTATTCTAATGAATTAGGCTAATTAATTTGGAACTGAAAAATTGGTCTAACTAATTAAGAGGCGCTTTCAACTTGAGTTAAATGTAAACAAATGTACGAATATCTAATCTTCGCCGACAATAATACTTTGCAAAAATTCTCTCAAGGAAACCCCCTCGACCATTGTTTAACTTATGCGGATTTTTTTTTGTAAATAGTGTTTAAATTATATAACAATATTGAATGAATATTTTAATTGCATTGCATTTTGTGGTTCTCTGGTAAAAATAAGGACCCCTCAATGGTTGCATAATATTTAGTTTTGTATCTCGCTTGGCTTTGAAATTATGATGAAAAGTGCAGTGTGCATTTAACACACTTTAAGCGTAGGTACACCAAATTGTCTCTCAATGTAATAGCCCTTGTTAACATTTGACAAGAGTGTGATGGTCTGTCAAAACTTGGTCCGATGACATTCTCGCATATAAATTTAGTCTACGTTGATGTGCCTACATATTCGGAGTCAAATATTCGGCGAGTTTGGATTGAAGTTTGGCGAATCTATTAGGCTAATTGACGCCCTATACCTGTCTCATTCGAGAAGTGAACCGTTGTGGTATTATCTAAAAATAACAAAATAAATAATAAATAGCTATAGTGTTACGATCACAATCACCTCTGATTGGCTGTTACTCTTTTGCTATTGGTAAAAATACATTGAAACAGCAAAAACGATGAAGGGCTCTTGTGCCATGTTTAAGCATCTGCGCCTCGTCGCGTCTCGTTGTGATATTTCCACCGCGAGCGGAGCGGACTCCGTACGGCTTCCGCTCAACTCGCAGAGTAAAACTGCATACAAGCACTTCTACCGACAAAGAGTCTAGCGGAAAGGTCTGACCGAGCAAAAAGAGCCAAAATTAGCTCCTTCGGAAGTGGAAAACTCTTTGTTGGTGTAAGTGCAAACCTATTTTGTCTTCAAAAAGTCCGTTTCGCTAAGCCATTTCCCGCTCATTCCCTTTTCCTGGCTGGCTGAGATGATGTCTCCACAATATTATGCTGAGTCGTACATATAACTATTCGGTCGAAGTTTGACCAACGTATACGTCAGATACCTATAGACCTAAACGTTCACTAGGGCTATAATACAACAAAGTTCTTGATTTCTATCTCAGATAACTTCTCATACGAAAGGTGATTGTTAGTTTAAGTTATGGCTGCCATTACAGCAAGTGTAAATATCTAGATTTCAATATTTATTAGGAAACTGATTGTGTTATATCAATTTTTTTTTTTAATTTGTCATGCCGAACATCCTTAATGAGACGAGAGGTGCTTATTGGAGTCGACACATTCATTTAATTCAGTTTATTTTATTGCAATAAATATTTTTGTTCAAAATTGTGTATTATTTTGCTAATCCCATCATACATAGGTTAAATTTTCAGTGTGGCTGTGACCCTGCGCCCGTCGGCTTCGCACACTAGTTAGTGTGGGGGGGGGGGGACACATGTACACACGGTTATACAGGTTTCCCCTATTGTATTATGGTAGGTAAAACAAAAAATATGTGTATTAAATATAGAAGACTGCGAGCGGAAGCGCTCATTTGTTCAGATAGTCATGCAGTCACTACCATAGATAAAATACCTACATTACTCGGGGACAACAGATACCAGAGTTACAGATTCTTCTTCTCTTCAGGTCTTTGACCGGTAGCCGGTAGGGTGGTAACTAGCTACAGCCAAAGCCTCCTACCAGACAAAAAAATAAAATAATACCTCATACCGTTGTTATAATAATATTATTTTCTTAAATCTTTTTTTTTTGTTTAAATTTACCTACAGGTCCTCTTTTTAATCGCGAGCAGCCTTTGTCTGTGTCAGGATTAGTTAAAAAGGATTTTTTCCTGCGAAATGTCTCATCCGTTGAATATCCCGCGCGTTTGCTGTCCGCTGTTTTTTCTTTGCATTTTAAATCGAAATAACTTCATTTTCGTCAGAATTTTCCGCCGTCTTGGCATAATCAACGCCGCTCGTAAAGAGTTTAAGACAATTTTGCGGGAAAAAATTTACGTTCACAAAGAAGTCGTTCTCTCTTTTGTAAAGTTTAGTCGCCTCTTGAGCTGTCTGTAACTCGGTACACTTCTTTCGCCTTTCACGTTAACTGTTGTGAAATGCTCGGCGGCTGTAGTTTACGACAAACGACTATGTAGGTAGGTACCTAGTCACTTTTGTTGTTTAATTTTCATTTTAAGTCAAAAAGCCATGATTTAACAGTCTATGAATGTATGTTTTCGTCTGTTTACGTATGTTCCACTGTAGTGCCTGAACTACTTAGCCGATTTTGATGAATGAGGTGTCAATCGATTTGGTACCATGGTCTGGCTGACATAGGCTACATTTTATACGGACAAAGGCAATATGATGGATGTTATATCCAATTTTCCATAGCGGCGTAAAAATTTTTAAACTTTTTCTTGTTGGTTTTGGTTGTCAAAATGTATATAGCTATAACTAGTAGGGCGCGTGGGTGCGCGGCTCGCTAAAGCGAACCGCGATTTTTCTGGCCACCAAGTAGACCTTCGGGTCTTGATTATCTTTTTCTAAAAAAACATTCTTACATCTTTTATACTCTCTGAGATAGACACCGTCGAAATTTGTATGGCCGCCATCTTGAATCCACCATTTTGAATTTTTTTCAGCTCCCTGCCAATTGGATGAGGTTTCGAGTGACTTTTGTTGGAACACCCTCCACCTATCTTCAATATCCTGACCGTGCTCCTCACCCGTCTCCGAAATCCTCAATCATCAGCTCCCTCCATATTTTTCATCTAAATGAATTTTTGTCCTCTATACGAAACCATCAGAAATTTCGGAAAGGAACCTATCAAAGTCTTGCATACATTTTATATGAAAAAAATAAATTCCGCCATCTTTATATTTTTTCTATTCATCAAGTAGACCTGCTAGTATTAATCATCTTTTTCCAAGGAACTACTCTTCCATCTTTTATAGTCTCTGAGATAAACACCGACGAAATTTGTATGGCCGCCATCTTGGATCCGCCATTTTGAAGGTTTTTTTCGGCTCTCTGGCAATTGCATGAGGTTTCGAGTGACTTTTGTTTGAACAACCTCCACCTATCTTCAATATCCTGACCGTGCTCCTCATCCGTCTCCGAAATCCTCAATCATCAGCTCTCTCCATATTTTTTCTGTGAATGAATTTTTATCCTCCATACAAAATCAACATAAATTTTGAGAAAGAACTATGTTTTAGTCTTGCATATATTTTGTATGGCAAAAAATAAATTCCGCCATCTTGAATTTTTTTTCTATTCATCAAGTAGAACTTCAGGTCCTGATCATCTTTTTCCAAGAAACCACTCTCCCATCTCTTATAGTCTCCGAGATAGACACCGACGAAATTTGTATGGCCGCCATCTTGAATCCGCCATTTTGAAGTTTTTTTTCGGCTCTCTGCCAATCGAATGAGGTTTCGAGTGACATTTGGTTGAACACCCCCCACCTATCTTCGATACCCTGGCCGGTGCTCCTCAGCCGTCTCCGAAATCCTCAATCATCAGCTCTCTCCATATTTTTCCTCCGAATGAATTTTTGTCCTCTATACGAAACCATGCGTGAAAAAATTTTTTTCCATACAAAATTTTACAGGAGAGGTGATCAATGAGTCAGTGAGTGAGTGAGTGAGTGAATCAGTGAATCAGCACGAGTAGCTATATATATATTAATTAATGATGGACTTCATTACTACAAATAGGTACTACTTACTACAGGTATTGCGGTATTGTAAAACAGAAAACCCATTATAAATATATACAAAATGACAACTTAAACGTTTTAAAAAACGTCAATACATACGGACGAAGTAGCAGGCACAGCTTGTGATATAATAAATGCGAAAGTGTGTCTGTCTGTTAACCTTTTTATGGATTAACTTAAAAACCAATCTAGACGGGTACAGAGATTAATTGCATCCCGAAGGCTACTTTTTACCCTGGAAAATATTTAGCCCCCACGGAAATTAAAAATAATCGTCACGCGGATGAAGTCGCGGGTACATAGAACTTAATATTATCCTCTTGGTCGATCGATCCATGTGCCCTAAGTAATCCTGATCGATAACCCGTTACACGTCCGAAAAAGAAAAAATAAAAAACCGAGGGGTTGAGAAAATATAATTTCAAATAAAAGTTGAGTCGGAGCGGTCACAAGTTTCTTAATTAAAACTTACGTCGGGTGTCACGAGGGGTGGGACTCTGACCCACAAATAAATAAATAACTCCACGGCTCGCTCATTTATTTGTCAGCGAGTTTGCTTCCACAGACGTGTCTAATAATGTGCTACAAATACCCGTACCACACAACTTTTGTAGCTCATTATTTACGGTTCTGTTTGACCATTAAATATTATGAAGATACTTATGAAGTTCTACAAAATATAAATGTTGAGGTTTTGCTCGAGGAGTTAAGTTTTAAAAATCCCACGGGAACACTCAGTTTTTCCGGGATAAAAGATTACCTTTGTCACTATCCAAGTCGTCAACTATACCCTTGCAAAAAATCACGTCTATCCGTTGCTCGGTTGCTGCGTGAATGAAAGATATAAGGAAGAATTATCTCTTATCTCTTATTTTCCGGGATAAAAGTTTGCCTATGTGTTATTCCAGACTAATCTATATCTGTGCTAAATTTTAGCCAAATCGGTTCAGTCATTGCGGTGTGATTGAATAACAAACCATCCATCCATCCATACATCCACACTTTCGCATTTATAAACACTACTTTACTTTTTTTTTTATTTTTTTTTCACTTTTTTTTTTTTTAGGATGTATCTATGATAAGAAGATGACAAGGCAGATGTGCGGGTAAAGTATGTGGCGCGATGCGACGGACCGCCCGCGTTTACCGCATGCGTCGATCTCTTTTGCGAATCGCCCCATAGAAGTCCTGTATCGCACTCTTAGGCTGATATCTATAGACTGCACTCTTACTCAGCTTGACTCAAGACGGAGTTAAAACGAGACAGATTTATGTCAGAGCATATTTGTGTCTCGTTTTAATCTCTCATCATTATGTTCAGACTCAAGACAGAGAAATACGAGACAGGTTTATGCCAGTACTATTTTATATATAGTAGTATTTTACTACTGTTAATACTCTAGAATCTAGATCTATAAAGTGGGCTCTTAATAGTCTCGCACTTGAAATAATGTTTAAACGAGACACAAATAACTTGTCCTGTAGGGCTAACATGCGCGCCACGAGAAAATTTTCTCTACACTTTACTCGTGAATCTCTGTAGAGATTCACATAGAGACTACGAGTGAACGTGTAGACAAAACTTTCTTATTATTATCAGAGTCTGCAGTTTGCAGAAACTACCTCGTAGATGTGTCGCTTGACTTACCTTTAATTTTAACGGCTGACTAACAACTTGTCTAATCTTAAATCTACTAAAGAGCGATCTCTAGATGTACAGTAAAGTTGGTAGGTACCTATAAAGTGTTCACCAATTGATTGGTTAGATTATAATCTCAAGGCATGGATTGATCTAACTAACGCAAGTAAGTATAGCATTACTTTATAGATATTTGGATTATATTTAATTCTCGACTTAACTTGTAGCTTTTCGATAGATTATTGAAAGTAATACCGCGGCAATGTGAGTGAATTAAGTATACTGCCTTATTTATGCCGTTAAATGGCTTCTTTCCATTATTTATGTCATTATTAGAAAAAGAAATGAAACAACATTATTAATAGCATTACGAGTATTTATTTACCAACTTTTACTTGACACATAATATTGCTTCAAGATATTGCTTCTTGATTTAAATTGTGCGATTGATACTGTAACCAAATCTTGTTTCTAGTGCAAGACTAACTATTTCAAGAAATCGACTCTTTAAATAATAAATAATTAATTAGTCGGTTGGGTGGAGTCTTGTGGATTTTTAAAATATATATTCACAAGGAAGTTGAATAAAAATTAAAATCTTATTGATACCTAGTTACAAATACAGTTTTTCTCTATAACAGTCACTTGACTATGTCGCTCTGTTCTTGCTTCACATTACAAAAATCATCATTTATTTTTAAAATACTTATTAACTAATGAGTAAATTAATTTAGATTATCCGCATAAGGAGACTGTCGACAAATGAGTTTCCGACAATTTATGCTATAAAACCTACCTTACATAAAATTAACTAAAACTAAGTAATTACATTAGATTATGTAGTCTTTAATAACGTTTCTGATAATATTATGAGCTGCTAAAGTGTGGAATGCCCTCCCAACGTCAAACTTCAACTGCCCTCTCAACTTCAAAGTAGAAGCACAGAATACATACGTAAGTAAGAGTGTATACATAAGAGTACTAAATCTTCAAGGCAAGCGTGTTCTAATCTTAAGCCTGACTTTCTCCACACTGCTTAATTTAGTTTGTTTAAATATTGTAATGCTTTTTCACAAGTTTATTTCAGAGTTCACAAGAAAAGGACCTATGGAAAATTTAATTTAAGATAATTATTTTGTTATAGATAGACCCAAGTCATTCCATCATGTAAGATTCTCGTCAGCCTACCATACAATGAAAAATTTGGTGTTCTTCTTATTTTTTAATTTTCCTTGATGACATTCTCGTTCTTCGTCTGCCTGATGAGATTCTCCTTGTCAGCTACGTGTATTCTCAAGCAATAACATCTCGTAATGTGTGTTAATTCCCCAAGAATACGCGTGACCTCCAAGTTTGAATTTTCTTCATTATCTTCCGCCATCTTCAATTCCGTTAATTCTTCTATGCTATACTTATGTTACTACTTACTTTAATTATATGCAATTTAACAGTAAATATATGTTACGATAATGTGAAAAAGTTGAAAGCGTACCAATTTGTAGCCATATGACACTAGTATTGGTAAGCTTAAAGATAAACAAAGTTTACAAATTATTTAGATATAAACTAAAATGTATTACTACACAAATTATGTTTTTCCTCAATCCCTTGATACTTATTTTGGGAATATAGGAGTAAATGTTTTATTTAGGTAGGTACATAGGATCAGAATAATTAAATAAATTATTTAATCATATAAAATTGGTATAAAAACACACAGCACCGCTGGGTCAGAAATCACAGAATTTGTTAATAAATAAAAATATAGTCCTTCATTCCTTATCACACCTTATCATCAATATTTTTGACAAGATAACGTGACTGGTAGAAATTGACACACAAATTAAAATTGCAATGACATAGTAGAATTTTAAATACGGGCATGTTTATTACATTCAATTGCAACATGTCATTGAATTAATTCCCCTGTCTAGAAGCTCGCTGAAAAAATCAATGGCTGGAAATTAGAGCACTGTTTCTACTTGTCCATTTCCATTTATCCGGGTCATATCGGGGCAGAACTCCAGAAGGGCAGCACTAATCGCTGGGCTGTTTGCTGCGGCACGCGCCGGCGGCACATCCCGACATAGGCCCGTAATCCGGGCCGGGTCCGGACGTCCGGGGGAGCCGGACCGGCTCGCTGCATCGGATTTAGCTGCGAACGAAACAGACACACGGTTGATTGTCGAGATTAACCCGTAAGTCTCCGTTTTAGTGGGCTTTGCTACGTTTGCACGTTTCGTTTTATCCGGGAATCTACTGCCGGATTGTGTGCTACATTCCATTAGGAAGTGGTATAAAGTTGTGAACTGGTAGGTACCTTGAAACCAGGATTAGGTAAATTGGTGAGTAACAAGGGATGCTGCGGTCACTGGTCAGGCGTTAAGAGCCTGTGAATTACGTATTGAAATACTGGTCAGGCCTTTAAGTGCATTAATGTATGTATCCATGCAACGTCTATGCAATTTAGCATGCATGCATGTTCATCAAATAAAAAGTAAGAAAAATAAGATTTGGAACGGAGGTACTTCAAACCCTGGAAAACACATTTTATCCCGGAAAATGAAATAGTTCCATCCACATCCACAGTGTGCGTCATCTAGTTTAACATATGTCTGCCCTAATAAACGCTAGCATACTTTACCTGAGGCTGATCCTCAAAGCTAGTAGCCAAAGCTAGTAGAAAATATTCGACTCTTAGGTAAAAGATATAGATCTTTCGATATACCTTTATCATGATCGCTAACGGGCCTCATAAGAAGGCTCAGGATCACTCAGCGGGCGATGAAGAGAGTTATCCCTGCGAGATCAAATCAGAAATGAGATTCGTAGGAGAACCAAAGTTACTGACATAGCTCAGCGAGTTGCGAAAATGAAGTGGAAATGGGCGAGGCACATAGTTAATGGTCATTGGGGTCCCAAGGTGGTGAAGTGGTAGACCCTGGGGATGTCAAACGAGTCACAGGGAGCCGCTAGATTCAGGCGGCGCAAGACCGAGGCCTGTGGAGGTCCATGCAAGAGACTTTTGTCCAGAAGTGAACGTATATCCGTTGACAAAAAAGAAGATAGATCTTTCGCGTTTTATTAGAGGACATTTTGATTGATTAGACATGTTATTTAATAGCTTTTGCCCGCGACTTTGCTCGCGTTAAGTTAGATTTTTAAAACCCCTATTTTACCCCCGTAGGAGTTGAATTTTCAAAAATCCTTTCTTAGCGGATGCATACGTCATAATAGCTATCTGTATGCCAAATAGCCCGATCCGTGGTTTAAGCTGTGCGTTGATAGGTCAGTCAGTCGCCTTCTCCTATACCGGTTGAAATTTTAATGGCTGTACTCCCTGAAAGAGGTGAATGTGCTCATGAAACTGAACAACTTTCCCCAGGGAACATAGGTCAAAATATGAAGAAAAAAAAATTGGACCCTCCATACAAACTTGACGATCAGCTGATTGATTTACTATGGGAGGTCCAAACTTTTTTTTCATATTTCGACCTATGTTCCTTGGGAAAAGTTGTTCAGTTTCATGAGCACATTCACCTCTTTCAGGGAGTACAACCAATGAAATTTCACCGTGTATTTAAGATTAGACTTTTCACGTAGTTAGGCGTTTGCTACTTAGACTTTCTGATCGGGAGGGGTCCTTAGGCAGGTATTGCAACAAAGACACTTGCTCCCGCCCGCGTGCCACGTCGCCGCCGCTCCAACAGTCGGATATCAAACGCTGCTATCCGCCCTTCGCGATCTCTGCTTTGATCCGCCGCCGCTTTGAAGTGCCGCCTTTGTGAAACCTGCACAGATTGAGATTATGTTAGAACAATTTTTCTATAATAATATTAGCCTGATTTTGGGATAAGTTTTGTTAGTTGTTTATTAGTGACTAGCTGTTGCTCGCGACTTCGGCAGCTTGGATTTAGTTTTTAAATCGCATGGGAACTGTCTGATTTTCCGCAATAAAAAGTAGCATTTAATATGTCACTCTCCATGTCCTCAACTATACCGATGCAAACGTCGATCCGTAGCTCTGTTGCAGCGTGATTGAAAGACAAACCAATAAATCAGCATACTAACAAACAAACCAACAAAAAAAAACACTTTCCCATTTTTTTTTGGTCAGACATCGGAAAAATTTAAAAAAGATAAGGTACTTTGTTAAATTGAAAATCAAATTAGTAGGTTTCATTAAAGTAAAATTGAATTGCTTGAAATAATGCATATGAAACTTTTCACGATAAAAATTAAAAGAGAAAAGGAAGGACAGCAAAAGATTTAATGTCGGCCGCAGCGCAGACATTCGCAAACAAAAGCTCCCATAAATATGAAGTACAATTAGACGGCAAACTGTCTGGCGGGTAGTGAGTAGTAGCCACCTGTTGCAAAACTATGAGGAACTTTGTATCCTGCACCCTCCTGCACCGCACCGCACGCTACGCTTTATTTTCATTTTCTTTTTCTTTTGGAAATACATAAATGGTGAACGATTTAGTTAGACGTGGACATTTTTCTTATCGTCGACCTTTTGGGTTATAGTTTCTTTATAACCAATTTATTGGGCTAAAATATTGTTAAACTACCTTTCGTTAGCGACTTAGCGCGGAGTTTGGTTTTCAAAAATCTCGCGGGAACATTTTTTTTTGAAAAATAAAGTTATATTCGCTGCTCCGTAACTGCGTGACTGAAAGACAAAACAAACAAACAAACATAGTGTGTTCGTTTGTTCGATTGTAAAATTACAATAGTAGGGAATTGTTGTGAGGAAGGATCATAGAGATAAAAAATATAATATGGCAGCTCCAATTGTAACAGAGAAATGGTCTTTTATTTTTACGTTACTTTTCACACACAATTTTTAGAGATTGGTAAAAAAGAAGAGTTATTTCGGTTCCATACGATATATATGGTTACAAATTACAATACGATTTCCATTGATTGAAATATAAAAGCAAAAACTTTCCGAATAAATTCTATTGTTGTTGCATAGGTACGTAGCACCGCGTAGCCATTGCGTAGCACTTGCGTAGCATAATAAAATACAGTTGCAGCGTGTGGGCGATGCTTTTATAATTCGTTCAATAAATACTGTAACAAACATTTGTTACACACATTTTAGTCATATATCTTAAGTAATTATTGTTGTTTTTGAACTCTTGTCTAGGGATTAATGTCGTTTAGAGACTCTTTTTTTTTTTTTGTGAAAATATATTTGCCGAACTGAACTTACCTAATTAATATTCTACTCTCCCCTCCAAATAATCGTAAAGGTTGTGTTAAGAGTGCGTACGACAATCGTGCAATCGTGGGTAGCGAATCGTTGATCTTTCAGTTTTCAATTCGCACCGTTATCCTAAAGAGGCTTTTAAGATATACGTACCTAGTAAATAGGTATACGAAAAAAGCGAATGAATGCGTTGTGATTTTATAAATTATAACAGGTGTTATTAGTATTTAGTAGAGTACCAAGTTCAGTACCCGGCAATGTCAATTTAGGAATTACAAAATTCTTTAATTGTTTTAATTCTGCCCTGATTTATGTATTGGTTAAGGCCGTTAACGTTGGATACAAAGACCGATCGTTTGGTCATTCGGATTTTCGTTTCAAAGGCGTTCCTGTATGATATTGTGTTTTAGAAACCTTTAAGAGGGCGAGGACTTATGGCACACTTACGAATAAATTTTGATACAGTGTTACATCTATGACCGCATCTTAAGTTAGGTTTTATCAGACGGGATCACGACTAGCCTGAAGCAGAATTCGAAAAAATACCAAAATAATTTCAGCAATTCTTCCTCAATGTAATAAGCAAAAGTAAAAGCTTTTGGCTTACAATTCGTCCTGAGGCAAGTGGTCGCACAAAGCGAAATTAATTTTAAAATACACCAAAAGAAATTAACTTTCAGTCGCGGCCGGGGAAGGTGAAACTTCCCAACGAGGGAACGCTCCAAAGACTTAAAAATAATAAAGCGGATGTCCTTTAACATTTATGTCCATAGACAACCCCGCCTTTGTTTTGTGCTATTCTGAACGACTTGAAGTACCTATATGCGTCCGCGACTAACGCCACCGCCATCAAAACTGACATCTAAGCTCAGCGAGTCACAGAGCTGAAATGGATTTTTTTTTTTAATTTTTTTTTTTTAAAGAAATGGGCAGGGCATATAATTATTGTTCGAAGAACTCATGGTCGTTAAGGTCCCAAGGTGCTGAAGTGACTAACCCGCAAGGAAAGCGCAGTGGTGGCAGACACCCCTGTAGGTAGACCGACGGTATCAGCCGAGTCGCTGGGACTCGCTGGATACAAGCGACGCAAGACCTTTGAAAGTTCATACAAGAGAACTGTGTCCAGCTGTGAACGTCTATCTGTGGAAAGAAGATGAAGATGAAAATATGTCAATCTGGAGTTGGAGGTCCAGGCAAACTATCACAGAGTGTAAAAGCTTCTAGCATTTTCCGCCACTGATAGGACGTACCACTAAATGCGCGTAAGTCTATTGTCTGTACTATATGTAATTTGTAAAGAAATACTATTTTTACACTCCAGTTTCTAGTGTCACGTTTCCAACGTTACTGTGTTGCAAATAGAGCCTGACTCCAAAGCCCATTTCACAATTTCTCGCAACTCGTAGGAGTCAAAAAAGATACGATGCGACGCGCCGCGCTTTGTGCGTCTACGTCTTTACTATGTAGAATTATTGTTCAGCGTGGTTCTAGAATATTATCGTATAAAATTCAACATGATATTTTATGCAAAATTAATAGAGATTCGTTTTGAAATGTTTTTATACCTACGCAATGCGCAGCTTTATTTATTTTGAAATACTCCAAGTGAAATGTATAACCATTTCTTTATCACAAACTAGCGACCCGGGTGCTATTTAAATAAGATTTCCATACAAAAATACCATCCAAATTACTAATTTATTTGGTGAATTTTCCAAAAATTTTCTTTCGTACGAACTTATTCCTTAGAATTACTTAATTTACTATTAAATTATAAGAAAAACAGCCAAATCGGTTAAACCGATTTTTATTTTTAAAGAACATATTGAAAGTTTTCAACAGTTTCATAAACTGTTGAAAATTTTCAATATGTTGCTGTTATGAGTTTTACTTTTCCAATTTTTTCACCATTGTTATGATTAGAACTAGCGGACGCCCACGACTTCGTCCGCGTTCTTAAATTGTTGAAATTTTTCCTGAATTTTCTTTAATATAAACCTCACGGAGCCCGAGACCTTTCCAACGAATGCAAAACCGTGGAAATCGGTTCGTGCGTTCTGGAGTTATAGCGTCAGGAAGGAAAACCTGACTTATTTTTATATAATAGATTAAATAATAAAATTATAGAGCGCATTATCCTCGCCTATCAAAAAAAAAATATGCGAGGCATGAGACATGTTTGAAAGGTATTATGTCTGTTTAATTAAAAGACTCAAGCCCAACGGGTAAAGGTGCGGGCTGAAAACTGCAAAGTGCACGTTGGATACCCACCGTTGCACTATTGTTATAGGTACTTCTAACACAAGCTTTATTCTTAGGCGAGGGAAGAAACGAACCTAAAGGGAACATTAGTCAAGTTCAGCATGACTGAAATTCTTAAAAACAAATATAAAAAATGTTGGAAGCGAAGGAAAATGTTGCGCACGCTCCATTAGCAAAAAATCAAATGTCAAAAGACAACTTTAAATCATCTCAATGAAAATGAATACACAAAGTTTCAACAATCTAGACTTCAGAAGTTTAATGTCCCTTGAAACAATCAAAAGATTTGTTATAATTAAATTTCGGATGCAGTACTTGGGAATGATCATTTTTCCTTGCGCTAAGCATTGCCATAATTCAGGACGTTTTAATTTTCCAAAGCTGCGTCGCTCCCCGCGGGGCGCTTAAGGAGTCTAGAACATTACAGACTAATTTTTATATATCTTTTTACAGGAGCAGGATAATCGAACTGCCAATCTCAACGCGGAACAAAGGAGCCCGGATAAAGTGGAACTAATAAGAAACTTTCATATTCTATGATAGCTTTGTTTAAAGAGGAAATTTAAATAGCTTCTGGATTTGATATAAAGTTTACACATAATACTTTTTGGACAGGGAGAGTCATACAAGTTTTGTAATATATTGTTTCATTGCTTATTGATTTGAGATTTGTTCTTGCTTGCAACTACAACTGACTGGAGAAAAAATGAGATACCTATTCTTAAACGTGAAGGAGAATATGAACGATATATTTTTTTACAGGAACTCAACTAGGTATTGTAATTACAAGACTGCTACGTTATCTTTGTGCTAGTGTTTACAAGCACAATGCGTTGAAGTGAAATGACATCAAGAAATGAACAGATCCCAAGGAGAGCTGCAGTTATCCACATAGCTCATCGAGTCGTGCATATAACTCATTAGGTGCTCGAATGGCATTTTAAGCGAGTTAATGGCCACCGGTGGAAATAAACGGCGCAACATCGTGTTCTGTGGCGAACATTAAAAGAGACCTATGTTCAGGACTGGATAATCGACATGTATGAGTTGAGACGACGCTGACAACTACTCGATGACTGAACTACTGAAAAAATACTCAAACACTTACTGAATTCCCTTCACTACCATATCCCTTCCAAGTTAGCCCGCTACCATCTTAGAATGCATCGTCACTTACCTTCAAGTGAGATCGCAGTCAAGGACTACCTTATCATCGAATAAGAAAAAAACTCAAAACATTTTACAAATAACTTCTCGAAACGGTTCAAAAATGCTAAAACAAACCGCGCGATGAAGGGCGAAATATAAATAAAGTTATTATCCACGCATTACAAGTGATGTTAAAAGAAATTCTTACCTTTGTAAATATTTAAGAAAATCTTTAATTAAGAGCTGCTGGTCACTTGAACTCTCTCATTTCTTATTAGCATGTAAATTAACCGTCTTAGCGTAGTCGCCCGCTCTAAACCACCTTGTTTAACTTAAGTTTTTATGAAAAAGCGCTTCGATCCTTGGTCCAATCGCTTAGCAATTATCAAAGTTTTTATGACAAGGTGGTAAAAAAAAATGTAAAAATGTGCATCGGAAAATAGCAATGACTTTGATAGGTAATTCTTTATCGGTGCGCTTCGATATTTTAAAAAGTTTTAGCTAGCGATCTTTAAGATAGAATTAACGTAAAATTGATTGCAAGTTAATTAGTTTTTGTGCTTTTAAATGTTTGGTGAATAAGTTTGAATCGTACTTCTTTAGCTATTAATAGCGTCAAATTAACAGAATTAGGTTCGCCAGTTGAAATCTTCGGTATAGGACCAATTACATACATTCTGGTATGTTATCTATTAACACAATTGTGTGCAACATTCAATCATTGCCTATAAAATGGTAAAAATTTAGATATTCCCGGTCTTTCAACCACCTTGGGACCCAGACGTATAGGAACGGTTACTCAACATTATAGGTAATATAATGAATTTTTTTTTTTTTTTTTTATTCGATGACAAGATAGCCCTTGACTACGATCTCACCTGATGGTAAGTGACGATGCAGTCTAAGATGGTAGCGGGCTAACTTGGAAGGGGTATAGCAGTGTTAATTCAACCCATACCCCTTATCGGTTTCTACACGCCATCATGCTGGAACGCTAAAAATAAAATATTAACATGTATTATGTAAAACATCTCAATACTTCACAAGCATCTTAACACTATAAAATATGTGTCATGTACACTGTATCATAAAACACATCGAAATTCTGGCAGATACTTCCATTCATGGCGATAAGAACTTCATTTGAATCTGCAAGTTATTCATTTTTCATTACGGCGCGCGATAGAGCAGTTTGCGGAGCGTTTTGCGGTTCATTAGCATTTTAATTAGCTGTCATGCGGCAGACGAGCACCTGCGCCAGCCCTTTGCCCGCTGAGCCGCGTTGGCTGTTCACTTCTTAGCGAACATCTTTGTATGAAGCGATAAAAGGAATAGATTATTATTTTGCATGGTTTAAGGGTGCCGAAAAAAATGGAACCCGTCTGTCAGTGTGTCAATACCCTTTTTTTACTGAGTTGAAATTTATACTGAATACAAAGGTTTCTCAATGTTGTGAAAATTTCAAGTTTCTAGCTTAACTCAATGAAAAGTTACAGCTTTTCAAACCGTATTTCCATACAAAATTTCCAGTGATGTTTTTGCCATTAATTTAAATCTAATCTAATTTTTAACCGACTTCCAAAAAGGAGGAGGTTATCTATTCGGCCGGTATCTTTTTTACCTTACAACTCGATAAATAATAATTGCGCTGCAGCTTGCTGTGACTTCGTGCCGAGTGAGGTGCCTTATTTTTAAACTGCTTCTTATATTTTGTATTTACTTTAGATTCACTTATTTATGCTATTGTTGCTCTCAACTCTCTAATTACGTCTCGAAAAATCCAACATGGCGGATTGATCATGATGTCATAGTTAAACTCACTTATTTTGTAAATGTTTCGTGGAAAAATAAAAATAATATCTATCTATCTATCTATCTACTTATCATTCAATGCACCCCTAACCACACCAACTGAACCCTATCGACGACACGTAGCATTAATCAAACTAAATTTAACTTATCAGACGCGTGACTGGCGTCGCTGAAGTCGAACAGATCAAAGGTTCAAAATCAAAATAATTCAACAGACATAAATGAAGTTAATTACACTAGTGTTGATTTTCTTGGAACACCCCGGAGAGGGCAATTAAACTCTAGGGCCTCGACGCTCGAGTGTGAAAATTATACGTATCGATTTTACACGTAAAATTAATAGGTTTGTGTAATCCAATTAGGTTGATCGCGTGTGAACGTGTTATTTGGCACATCTAAATATATAAAAGGAAAAGAACTAAAACAATTGAGGCCATGTGAGCCAGAGTGGCCTACTTACATGAACATGAGTTTCTCTAGAACTCGCATCAGGCACATTGGCGCTACCAAAGGTAATTTTCTGATAGGCAAAGATTGTATGCTGCCATCTACTAAAAAATCATCGCTGTAGAATGATAAACCTTGTATATCCAGAGATCCAAACTTTACGACAAAAGAAATTGTTAACTTCGATAATGTTTAAAATAATTTATAAATAAAAGATTTTCATTATACTCTATAGATGGCTCTAGTATTCATATATGCCATATCTAGGGCTATCTCAACTATATTATTACACGTATAACTTTCATTCGAATTATTCAAAAAAAAATTCTTTTAGGAAAATTCGAATGAAAATACTTAATTACAACATGGGGTTATTCAAGGGGTAGACCAACAAGTGGTGCCTCTGGTGTTACAACTGTTCGTGGGCGGCGATAATCACGTAACATCAGGTGACCCGCCTATAACTATGTTTTGTTATGTATTCATAAAAAAACAAGTAAGCATCCGTAATATCATTACGCAACACCATATCACAAACTATCTAAAACTTGTGTTTTACTCCAATGCATGTTTCACTCCAAAACTGAAGCAACTTCAGATGTTCGGAAAAATACTTTGTTCCTTGTGTTTCATATTTTGAATTTTTTGTGTTTATTCGCCGGAGCATTTGATTTCATTAAGGGCCGTCGGACAGGCTAATCTCGGCGCCTGTTGACTCTCCTTCATAACTAACTTCAAACATAATTATCATCCTCAATTTGCCCTAAAATTGGCGATACCCTCCGAGGGATTCCCCCGATATTGCTCGGCAAATTTCTTGTGCCAACAAGACCATCGATATCAGGATATTATTGAGGGCCAATGTTTGCTTATTTCATTATGGCCGGATTGATTCCATCAGCCTTCATTAAGATATCGGTGTGACAATGCAACCTTGCCGTTAGATTGAGTTTGTTTAGTCTGAGGGACAGATTTTCACAGTTTTTTGTTTTATTTTTGCTAATTTTATTACGAGATAAAAAATAAGGGAGGTTATTGCAAGTTTTATACATTCGTTGAATGATTATAAAAAATATAAAATCATTTCGCTTCATTATAGCTTCTATCTACATGAAAACTACAAATATTTATTTATTTATCAAGTTAAATATAGAATCCTTTTGAATCGTCAGGTAAATCTACCACTGGTTCGGAATGCCATTTGCTATTCTTCTTTTTTTGTCAACTACTGGACAAAGGGTGTGCAAAGGGAATTTCCACAGACCTTAATCTTGCGTCGCCTGTATCTAGCCAGACAGTCCATTAGTTATTAAGAGATCCCATTACTTATAGATATTTAAAATTTATTTTTCATTAGGGGGTAAGGTATTTAAGTACAGTTCAAACATTTAAATTCTTAAAGAACGGTTAGGTACTGTTATTCATTTTGAATTATAATATATAGCCTTTCATAGTGTTTTCCTTGTGGTCTTTCAAAGAAATGTTATGACGTCGAACTTTATTAAATAGAACCCTAACGTCATTACATCGCACATAATATGCTCATAGTCATAGAAGCCAGACGTGCATAGAGGACGTGCAATTTTGCGTCGCATCGGCCGTTGATAATAAATTTAAAATATGTCCGCCTTGTCACAGGCCCGCGGAATACTAAGCAGAGATAGCTCCCCCGACTCCCAGTTTTTTGTAAATAAGGGGTACCGCTCAGGGAGTATACGTATATTAACTTGAGGCGGTTTATGTACCTCTAAATTTCAATGTTCAGATGTTAAGTGAGTGAGTAGTTAATACACACATCTGTAAACTAAATTGACCAGTCTAAATCTAATATTTTCTTTTTCTGTAGAAAGCTTTGTGAAAGGGATAACTCGAGATCACCGAATTTAGTTTAGTGTAGAGATTGTGTGGAACAGAATTAGCCATATTTTTTTTCTCTGTGTTTATTTTTTTCATACCTATATCTATTTTTATTTATATGCGATCAGTACGATCTAGAAGCAGATCTGTGTTCTTTATAAACGTTATATTATGACTTTGACATAAATATTTTACAAAGCCTAGCGTCAGTATTTAATTTTGCTTCGGTCATGTTTGATCTATCAACCCACAACTCAAACCTCTGGACGGATCTTTGAAAATCCAACTCCTGAGAGGGTTAAATAGGTTTTGAAAAATTGAACTTAACGTAAGCGAAGCCGCGGGCAAAAGCCAGTTATAAATAAAATGCTTTAAAAATTCTGCTGTAAAACAAATCCCTGCTTTGTTCAAATAAAAATCCCAGAAAATGGATATAATAATTCATATTTTTTTCATAACCGCCGCGTGCCTACGTGCCAATATCCCCCGTGTGTTTTCAGTGTGCAGTAACTCGTTTCCCTACATTTAATATTCATTATTTTATATCAGGTCATACGCTTTTACGAGGTGCTTAGCAATCAACCTGCGCGAGCTCAATCTTGGCTTCTTCTGGTATTTAGGACGTGTTCACATTACGCTTACACTTGCGGTTGACTATGAGCGGCTAGTTAACTCCCTAATAGTTTCTCCGTTGCGTTCAGTCAATAGCTAATTTTCAACAGAATACGCGCTAATAATAACTAATTTAGGGCCGATTCCACGAACGTAAAATAAGTATTATCTTACGATTTTTTTATTTTTATTATTCGATGACAAGGTAGCCCTTGACTGCGATCTCACCTGATGGTAAGTGACGATGCAGTCTAAGATGGTAGCGGGCTAACTTGGAAGGGATATAGCAGTGCAAACTCAACCCATACCCCTAATCGGTTTCTACACGCCACCGTGCCGGAACGCTAAATCGCTTGGCGGCACGTCTTTGACGGTAGGGTGGTAACTAGCCACGGCCAAAGCCTCCCACCAGACCAGACCAGAGACAATTTAGAAATTATAAATTCCTTAATTGCCCCCGCCGGGAATCGAACCCGAGACCTCCTAGTTATAAGACCACAGCACTCACCACTGCGTCAGGGAGGTGATTTGTATGGTAATTAGATTAGTTTAGCTATAAGTTTTATTTTAACATTTTAATAAAAATAATAATTGATTTCATAATCAGCTAAAACACGAAAGTTCAAAAAGTGACTCCCTAATTTGACGGCACTGCATACTAAAAC
Source organism: Hipparchia sbordonii (assembly GCA_038048805.1). NCBI lineage: Eukaryota > Metazoa > Arthropoda > Insecta > Lepidoptera > Nymphalidae > Hipparchia > Hipparchia sbordonii. The sequence continues at coordinate 7,876,823 of CM076113.1, forward strand.
CGAATTTCCATTAACCGGCTCTGTTTAAGGCGAAATTCTTTTTCGTCAAATGAGATTTATTCCCTCCTTCCCTCCCAAAAATATGTAAAGTTGGAACGAGACACCTTCAGTAGGAATCAGGGTTGAGTTTACAACTTTTGAAGACGAGTTATGAACTTTTGTAATCTGTATAGCTGCAGATAGTTGGCTTCGTAATAAGAATTCATCACACTAATATTATTAAGGCGAAGGTTTGTATGCGCATATGTGTGTGTGTGTGTATGTTTGTTTTCACGCAAAAACCACTGAACGGATTTGGTCGAAATATGGAATGGAGATAGATAAAACCCTAGAGTAAAAACTTAAAACTCAGTCCACGCGGACGAAGTCATGGGCATCGTCTAAGATGAGAATACAAATTAGTTTGTCATAACATCATCGCTGTAATAGTGAATTCTTACTTTAGTCTTAGGCCCAGCACACATGGTGAAACGCAACTGCAACGAAACTGCAACTACTAGTTACTTTTGAGTTTCATTTGAGTTTATGCCATAGATACCTTTGAGAGACAACACACGTCGCAACTAGTTTGAAACCGTTTTGAAACGCGTTGCAGATCAGTTGCTTTGAAATCAGCGTGCAGGAAACTCGTGTCGAATTTGGCGTCTTTTCTGTTCGACAAAATGGCTGACGACGAAAATAAAAACATTCAATTCGTATTGGAAGTTGAGAAGCATCCTTGCTTGTACAATACAACACTTTCAAGCTACTCTCGCAAGAATGATACTGATAAAGCATGGGCTGAAATTGGAAAAATAATGAATATGACAGGTGAGCTGATTATTTTGTTTATTTAATTATTCTTAAATACAATAAGCCGTCTGTCTGGTCTCAAAATCGGAATGATTGTGACTAATTTCATCATATTTAGGTTGCGGCGTGTGTGGAAAACATTTGAAACTGGTTTCAAACCTATAATTTCAAAAGGGTTTCGTTGCAGTTGCGTTTCACCATGTGTGCTGGGCCTTAGCTTACCATACAATTCTGATTATCTCTTAGGCCCTGCGCAGACGAAGGAATAGTCAGCTGATGATATTACTCCTTCATTCCATTACTATAACGAAGTATTGACGACCTCCCAGGCGCAGTGGTGAGTGCCGTGGTCTTATAACTGGGAGGTGTCGGGTTCGATTCCCGGCGGGGGCAATTGGGGAATTTATAATTTCTGAATTAGCAAAAAAGCATTGCCGTAGATAAAAAAGAGACGTGTGGCACTCAGGGACTGCCGCGGTAAAACTATTGCATAGAATTTTTATCAACGCCATCTAGCAGCTCACCGTAGAGGAGTCCCGTGTCAGGTTATTTTCGTTACGGAATTTCTGGATTCGGTCTCCACGCTGGCCCGCGATAGAAGCTATGCAATAGCTTAAAATATGATACAGTAAAACGGTTTTATAGCAACCCTAACCGGAACAGAGCTCGAGAAGGGACTGAAATTAAAATCATATCTGCGTAGGCGAGTCACGCGAAACATTAACTTCAGCCCGCAATAAACCGAGCCCTTAAGAGCCTCATTGAGAATTAAAATTTGCCGGCTGATCTCCTCGCTGACGTTTCCTGATGGATTACGAACATCGCCGCGCGCTTGTTTAATTTCACTTTGAAAATTACACTTAGCATTCACATTTCACACCGAAATCATATTACTTAACTTATTAAATTCCGGTGACGTTGATGTGCAAAATTTTTGGGAGATTTTATCACCTGTCCGTTTGTAAACGGAAAGCGTATTTAATTGATGTTTTATATTAATTTTAGATGTTCTTCTTTGACACAAACCGGATTTGTTAGACGCTCATCAAAATAACTCTCGAGTTTAATCTGTTTCCTTTCATAATTTACTTATTTTGAGACTGTTTCAGAAATACATTATAGCAAGTGTTTTATAAATAATCTAACGTAGATTGATCACAAGTAGGTTTGAATTAAATCAAATCAGAAATGAGGAGATCCGTAGGAGAACCAAAGTCACCGACATAGCTCTGCGAGTGGCAAAACTGAAGTGGAAATGGGCGGGGCACATAGTTCGAAGAGCTGATGGTCGATGGGGTCCCAAGGTGCTGGAGTGGCGACCCCACACCGGGAAGCGCAGTGTTGGCAGACCCCCCACTAGGTGGACAGACGACATCAAACGAGTCGCAGGGAGCCGCTGGATTCAGGCGGCGCAAGACCGAGGCTTGTGGAGGTCCATGCAGGAGACTTATGTCCAGCAGTGGACGTCCATTAGTTGATAAAAAGAGAGAGAGAGAGAGGTTTGAATTAGAGCAATGTACTTACGTGTTAGTTGTTACGTGTTGAGTTCGATTTTTCAAACTTCAATTTTACTCCCTTAGGGGTTGAGCAAGATACGTCGTCATGAAGACAAAGTCAAATATAGATCGGTTAAAAATAAAATTACTGTCGAGTACCGTACTTTGTGTTTTAGCGTTTACTGTGGGGTTAGTATAAGATTTAACACGATTGATCGTATTCGTATACTATGACATTAGCGTCAAAGTAAAATGAACCTTAATTGGATTGACTTAAAGTCACAAATTCAGTACAACCGATTTTAGTTTGGATACGTAAAAGTATAAGAATGCATGCACGAAATTGAGCTCTAATTCAAGGTGATAATGGTTCATTTTACTTTGACGCTAATGTTATAGTATACGAATACGTTCAATCGAATTAAATCCACTGGTTCGTTCTATATTCCGAGGCGATAATGACACTCGAACTCACCCCAACCGCACCCTCGAAGCGCGGAACTCGATGGCGTGTCTTAGCGATAATAAACTAATAAGAAGATTACTATACAGTGTAAACTTGTTGGCGAATTAACCAAAACAAACGACGTCGCGTGTAAACTTGGTCTTATTAAATTAGACATACTCAAACTTCCAGACAGGATTCAGGTGCGCTTAGACTGTAATATACTTGTAACTTGTAAGTGATTTTCGTGGAAACGTAGTTGGATAATAATTCTATTTTGTGCAATTTGAGCCGGAATTTATACATCCCCTGAGCTGCTTGGCCAAACTTAATCATTACTTTATTTTAACAAGAACAAAACTATAATGCGACTTCGGAAAATTCGAAAAATTGGTTGTAACATCGTCCACAATGATTTTATTCGTATACTTCTTGCAATTCACGACGGCACGTGGCTCATGGTAATGTGTTCGACACACATATTTGTATAAGTGTGAGTGAGAGCTGTCTCGCGCCTGACCGCTCCCATCTAGGCTCCTGACATGCACGCACACTTACGCAATGTGCATGTACACGACGTAACCACAAGTAAAGCATCTATAACTTCGTGAGATATACGTGAGATACTACATTATAAGACACGTAACAAAAAAATACATAACAAAAATACAAAAAGCCTAACAATAACTCCGACACATATCGGAGGACTAAGGCGTCTCAAATGTAGAGACATAAAAAAAATTTCATGAGATAAACGTACTAAGTATATAAAATAGTAACCGGATCATAATAACGAATCGATTGACAACTCATTTATCTCACAATCGACTTTGGTAGTTTTGGCGCTACGGTGGAATATACGTAAACATACACACGTATTTATCAACCGATAGACGTCCATAACGGTAGCATAATTTACCCGCGAACACTTGAACCCGTTGCGATCTACCGCACGCATTGGGGAGGCAGACACGGGCGCCAGTGCTTACAGAGATCGTATGCATTCAGGGCCCCCAGTCTGCTATTGCAATTGTAGTTCAATTGTCTATCAATGACATCCCAATTGCTACTTTTAGCAATTTTGGTAGTCTACTAATTCAATGGCGTCACAATTGTTTTCCGATGGTTTGCCACTGACACATCTAGCTTTGAATCTAGCTTAAATAAACGTTTTTAATATGTAGTTTTTTTTTTAAACTCATTTCGGCAAACGCTTTTTAAGCTAATGGCAAAACCAAGGTATCATTGAATTACAATCCAATTATAAGAAATCGAACGACCATTGTGAATTTAGTAGACTACGAAATTTTGGACTAATGATAATTGAATTGTAATTGTTTTGCGGTTCAATGACAATGACATGTAAAATAGCAGACTTGGGGCCCTGATCGCATCGTCAGATCGGATCGGCGGAACGGATGGGGTGCTGTCGGTGAAGGCTTTTATACAAGTGCGTAGATAACCCAACTAACAAAATGGTCATAAGATTTTAAGCTTTTATGATTATTTCGTCACATAGGTGTCGTATATTAGCAAGTTTTAAAATGTGACGTTGTACAGGCATCATGTATATTGCATTTAAGTTTCAATGCAATTAGGTAATAAAAGTCGTTGTACAAACGTCTGTATGAAATAGCTATAAAGCAATTTAATCGTAGAAAATACACAGTCATACAAACGTTTTAGGCGGGACATTTTGGCTGGTATTACAACCTTAATAACGCTGCTATAAGACTATGCATGTGAACATGACATTTTAAATATATTCGCAGTAATGTAAACCAGCCAAGCCCAATAAACGCGACAGAGAATGATGGTTCCGTACCTATTTTTTAACCGACTTCCAAAAAGGAGGAGGTTATCAATTCGGCCGGTATCTTTTTTTTTTCTGTTGAAAATCGATGTCAACACGAATGAACCGATTTGGCTGAAATTTGGAATGGAGATAGCTCATACCCAGGATTAGCACATAGGCTACATTTTATCCCTGATAATTAAAGAAACCTTAATCATGTCAATCAAGTCATTATGGCCATACCTCCCATGGTTAACGACACAACACAACGGCCCCTAGTCCCCGGATAAAGTTGGGAACCGACAATTATGTCATTTTTCCACGTTAACAAAATATGTTTTTTGCCGCATTCCCAAAAAACTTATGGTCTCTAAAATGTTCTGTTAATGTAAAAAACTATTTTTTGGAATGACAAATAACGGTTTACTAAATTGTTTTAGGGAACTCTGATAGGTTCGTAATGAAAGAACGCCATGTTCTTTAAGAGTTTATAACTCTTAACACAGCAGTATTCATCGTATACAAGTATTTTGTAACTTATAATGGCACGATGAAGGGAGTTTTAATTCTTAACACAGCACTATTCATGGTATATAAGTATTTAGTAAGTCATAATGGCATTATGACATATAATAATTTATTTTTTATTTAAAAAATAATAATTAAATACACAATAAATGAAGGGGGCATTTAAAATTTATTAATAAACCTAAAAAGTTGGTCCCTAAAGTAATATTCGCATTAAGTTTTCCAAACTTAAACATAAACACATCCCATTTCAAACTTGTAAATAATTTGATTACACTTATAGTATAAAAGTATAAAAATATAGTCTGCACACATGCAGAATTTATTAATAGTTAAATTCTATTACTTATAATTGAAAGCGCTTCAATACTGTATCAAATAGATTCATTGGTCCGGTAAACGTCTGCGCTATGAATGCTATGGTAACTATACGACTAAATACTCATACCAATGATAATATTACAACACTACTATGTTCTCGCTTATGACTTTTGAATGACAGCTATACGACTTATAGAAATAGTAACTGCGCCAAAATCGCGTTGTATAAGCGTTTGTAAGCCTTATTTTCATGCCATTCAGTTTTTCGAAAACGTTTACACAATTCTTATATGACTTATATTAAGACCATTTTGTTAGTTGGGAAAGTGATGAGATCCGGGTCACCGTTACGGCGCGCCGCATGGGACGCTCGGCCCGCTCGTAGTGTACCTACTCGTATGTCGGTCGGTTAGATTGCGATCACCTCCAGCGCACGGCTAAGTGGATTGAAGCGGGACGCGCCAGCCTTACGCCGGCCGAGACAATGCCTGTTGGATTGCATTTATCACGAATTGAGCAATAAAGGCTCGGGCCAATGCAATCAGAGTGTTCAGTGATTTACTTTTCGTTCTTTTCTTACTTAGTGCCAAAATCAAATAAAAATAAAAATTATTGCCGCATAACGTTTAACCGACGAACGATGTTATGACAGATTTTCAATACAAAAACTGTCCCAACGTTAGAATTACTCAGTTAAACATTACCGATGGTGGGAAAATTGACACTTAGAAAAATCTTAGAATTAAAATTTTGATTTATTTAAAATTTTTGACACTCTACTCTAAAGAGGTTCTCAATTACTCGATTACTCGAAGACGCCTGGACCGATTTAGAAAATTCTTTTTTTGTTTGAAAGGGTATACTCCACAGGTGGTCCCATTGTCATCAAGTCAGGATCTGATAGTGGAATCCTGGAGAAATCGGAGGAACTCCTATAGGCATAATTGATATACTTTGTAGTGGCGCGGGCGTTTGAAGTCGGTTTTGTAAAAAGAATTTTTACGTTTATAGTATAGTTTTTAATCTCGTTTTTCAGTAGCTACGGTTTATTAAGCAAACGATAATTTCTAAAGTTTCGCAGAGTTTAATTATTATCACTAATCAAAACAGAAAAAAAATACATTGAGATTTAAATTATTTTTACTATAGTCTCTAGTGTGCCAACACTGCGCTTTCCCGCAGCGCATTAGGACTCCAACAATCCCAAGGAATATATATTGTCGTTTTAACTTGTTTTAACAGACCACGTCTGTTCCACGTCCTTCAGGTTGAGATGGCATTTCGGTACCTGCGAAATGTACCTAGTCTCCGTAACGCGGTGGGGTCAATAGAAATGAAAGTATTTCTAAACGACTTGAGAGTGGATAAAACGATGATGCACATAAACGGCGCCGCAAGGGAGTTGCACTGGAGCTCGCTAGTGTGGCCGTAGATTGCGAACCGCCTGCGTTGTGCTAAGTGGATTGAAGTTGTACCGTGCGACAGTCGAGACGGCGGGTGCCCTCTTAAGGCTAAGTTCAGACGGCGCTATTTAAAAAACAATCCAAATGGTATACCGAAGATATCATGCTCTTCCGGTTTCCTTTTTTGCAATTTCCAATTAACTTCTTCTCCTTCTTCTTCATCAAATGATACGTTTGTTGCATATACTTCCACATGCACATACGACATGTCGTCTCATGTCGTCGGTCCACCTGTACTCTGTACGGCGGACAGGTCAATGAACGTAAATTATTTTATACTGTATTGTTGCAGTCATTGGGTTCAAAGTATGAAAATAGATTTTCTAAAAAAGTATAAGATACTCGTATAATTAAAAAGAGTAGTCTCGTAGTGTACACCGCACAGAGTATAGTGCAGCGTCTGCCAACATTGCGCTTCTTGATATGAGGTCACAACTCCATCTCGTTCTCCAATTTAGTTCCAGTTCTACATCCATTGCCTTATTTACCATTGCTTGCTTCGCAACCAGCTCAATAACTTGGGTAGGTACCACTAAACCAAAATCCTCACAAAAAAATAGGTCTTCACATTTACGTGGGTGATTTATTGTGCACAAGTGTTTGCACAAACACAGGTTCATTCTCATATTCTGATGAGAGACCGACGGTTTAAAACGTGCTCTCCAAGGCAAGGAGCTAGTACCTACTGACAATTTCTTGATTTGTAACCCAATGACTAGGTATTTTTGATCCGACCAGGGAATCGGACTCAGGAAATCTCATTATTCGCAGTCGGTCATGCTAACAACTGGAACAAGCCAATGTCACTTCGCTGTAAAGAGCTAATTTGTAGAATAATAAAAAAATATCAATAATTATGTCTCCGCTTGTAGGTAGCTTTATCCTACAATGGATTGGGTTCGAGTAGAATTGAGCAATAAGCGCCTTGCGCAATCCAATGGAAAGCTAATACCTACACTAATTCACGCTTTGTGGTTAACCTTATGTTAGCCTTAATCGTGGTTTAAGATAATTTGGTTGGATCGGATTGCTTTTAATAGTTTTCAGTGGGTGACTCTTTTAGGAGAGGACTTTTAGTGGAAAACTCAGGTGTCTGTTATCAAAGTTTTAAATTGACCAGGACTTGACCATTACAAGAAACTATAGGTAAATAATAAACTTATCTTGCTATAACGCGGCAAACTAGAAAACTTGAACGATCATCTTGTCAAGGACCTAATATCGTTATTAAAGTTTTTCGTTACTATTCGTTTTCCTGGTGAACAAAATGACAGTAAAAAATAAATTTTGCGTAAACGCCGAATTTTTATTTTTGTTTCTTGTGTTTTTTCAGTATTTTACCTCATCGTGTTAGTAAGATATCTCTATAGATATATATCAAGTCTTTTGATATCTCTTACAGTGAGAAAATAATCTGCGGTATTTATTTTGTCATTTGTAGGATTTTTTGCAGGACATGTCTTCAAATTAAAATATCTGATTTATTTTAGTTAAAAAATTTAATGTTATTTTGTTCATCGAGATTTAAATTGTTGTATACCTTAATTAGAAAAAATGATCGTCTAGAAGCACACAATATTGTATGCACACTGTATATGGACAAACTCGAGTACAAATACTCAAAAATCTATTTGTAAAATAAAATGCCCTTTTCTAAGAAGATACTGGAAATGGAACAGTTTCGTTCACACGGAAGCAGGCAAAGCTGCAGGCGACGACCTAGTATGAAATATTAAAGCGGTAAATAAAATTCATACAGTTAACCTAAACAAAGTTAACACAAAGTGACGAGGGTTGATGAAAGTCGCTTGAAACGGCCGCTTTAAGCCAAGAAATCATCACCGCTATTACGGCACAGGGTTGACAGAAGATAATTTTTAAGAGAGAAATATGCAATAACCTGTCTATATATTTATATACACAATGTACGGGAACAACTGCCTCTTTGGCCAAAAAGTATCAACTATCAGTTGGCAACTCACCCTCACTTAATAACCCCTCCCTAACTAATTTTAATTCCTTGGACACTAGTATCTGTCTTCAGCGCCAAAATAGTATCTATCAAAGGGTTTGGCTAACTCATACACATTAAACGTTGACAAAGTCGCAAGCAACCGCCCTACCGTCAAAAACGTGCAGTCAAGCGATTTAGCGTTCCGGTATATGGCGTGTAGAAACCGATTAGGGGTATGGGTTGAATTAACACTGCCATGCCCCTTCGCAGTGAAGGAATATCTTGTCATCGAATAAAAAAAAGCGACAGATTGAGCCAAAGAAATTAGGAAATGGGAAATTAACTGAATTAATATTAAAAGATTTAAAAATTTAAATCTATTGAACGACATAACTAAGAAAGAGGTAACCCTGCATTTAACAAATAACCCTTCCCTATTTCCCGGCATCTTGTACGTATCGCTCCCGGTCTCTACTCGGTCACTGTACAGTCGGCAACAAAAGTACAATTTATAACAATTTGTAGGTAATCTGATTGTAAGGTTAGCGTAAAATTACAAGGGTTTGTTTTTCTATTTATAAATCACTATATGGAACTTATTGTAATGTCTTTTATGTCTAAAAAACTTTTGCCTTGCAGTTAATTTTAATTTAGTAACTTTTTTAAGTTTTAATAAAGTAAAGTAGTAACTTATATTGTTAAAACATTAGATGATATAAAAATTCTGTTTATTATGTGAGTTATTCCAAAATAAAACAAATTCTCTAGATTCTATGTAGCATTACTTAAATAAAATCTGGATACATAAATATACAATAAACTATTTAAATACCAATCCATACAAAAGATAATAAATAAATGTATACTTAATATAATTAAAAATATACACTATTCTATATAATTACTAAGTTGATGACCGAAAAGTGATAAGCCTATCATCAATTATTACTCGTAGTGACCTTTCCTCGGCGGTCGGATGCTGACATCTTGTATTGTCTCCCCGCTCGGTCACGGTTCGTTATGTCAGGTCTGGAGCGCAGTAGGCCTAGCTTTATCCCAGAAAATAAGAGAGTTCCAGCGGGAATTAAAATACCTTAATCCACGCTTCAGAGGTGTCGCGGGCATCGACTAGTTTTATTTATGAATCGCGCGTAACCTGTCAACCCTACCACGAACAGCTGATAACCCTTTCTCGGGTTCGCATCTCGTATTCGAGCGCTCTCGCCTGCGCTCGGTCTCGCTACATTTGGCGGTTAGGTTTAAAATTCAATTTATAACAATTTGCACGTAATCAGCAGGGGTGCACAAAAATACTTACAGCCTGTATATATTGCTACAAAGCGGTTCATTACGTTAGGGTTGGTAATGATATACGCTATTATGAATGGCCCAACGGTTAAAGGTGCTGACTGAAAACTGAAACGTCGACGGTTCAATTACCAGCCGATGCCCTAATGTCGTACCTCTCCTATATTTGGAGGGGAGAGGAGAATTTTGGCCAAGTTCAGCTTAGCGTATTCTGTTCTTTTAAACATAGAAATATTTAATTGAACTTACTATTTAAGTAAACTTTATTTTTTCCCTTAATTTGTAGATTATTCTGAGTAGGTATAAGTAGTTATGATGATTTGTAATGACTTCGGCATGTATTAAATGATAAAGTCATATTTTTTGGTGTAAAAAAGTCATTGTTATAGTATAGTTTTCTTAGTTAACTAACCGAGGTTTATATTTTCAAAATTAAAATAAAAACTTTTTTATCAGCATTTTATTCAATCAAACTTTAGTTTAAGATTTAATAAGCAAAATACTTTTTACTATGTAAGCCGGCAAATTCCTAACAAGAAGATATCAGTTTTAAATAAAACGAAATCGTCCGAAACTCGCGCTTCCGACATCACTTGTCACAATAAAAATTCAAATAACTTGTGCTCGCGCTCTTTGTTGTCTTTTTAAAAACGTTTTTAATATTCCTCCATCGTCTTTGCCCGCTCTATGGCAATTTCGCCTTGTTTTAAAGCAGACAAATTGAGCTTTTTTTGTTTATCCAAGTTGAGAGCAGTTGGAGCGTGGGTAATCTCTTTTACGTTTGTTGGATTTGAGAACTCGCAGCGTATTCTTTTTCATTCGGTCGTCAACGCTTCCTTGTGTTTGTCCACGTTATTTCATTGCTTTGCCCGAAGCGAGAATTCTTCACGGGCGGGCAGGCGCTCACTATGCGTGTAAATTTTTAAACTTAGTAATGTTTCTCCCGTTCTTTTCTTGTTGCGTCTGCTCCTTTTATTCGCTCCTGTTTGTAGTTGTCAGTGCATTTCGCCTTTTCCGCGCCTCGGATCTATCCAACTGAGCGATAAATTGCCTTTTCAACGAGATCTCGAGGCTGTCCTTGTGACGAATAAACGAATTTCTGCGAAAAATTGTTCGTTGCGGCTTATTTATGTTTAAGGTCTCATCCTGTTAGTTCGTCTGAATAAAACGTAATATTCTAGGAAACCATTATAATATGAATAATGGGTTACCACTCTCAACAATGAGGAATACGAAGTATCCTCTCTAGAGAGAGAGAAAGAGATAAAACGGAAAATAAAGTTAATGACTTAAAAAGTGTATATAGGTTAGTTTTGTGACTAATTGATTGAAAGAAACACAGCCCAAATCAATGGAGCTAGTGATTAAGAATTTTAGTATGCGATTAGAGGAGGGAATTTCCTGAAATTCCATCCGTAAAAGGGACATTAAATTTCCAATGAAGAAATATTTTTTTAAAAACCTTAATCGACAATAATGGGCTACTTGACAATAAAAGCTTTAGGCTTAGTATTATAAAAATAATTTTATGCCATAATAATTGTAAAATTATAATGGCATAAAATTATTCCAAAGATATTCCTTCATATGTAGCTATGCAATATGCATGCGGGGATTTTTAAGAAAAAGGAATGGTAAAATTTGTATAAAGAAATATTTTTTTTAATCTTTTAATTGATACCATGAAAGCTAACTATTTTTTACCAGTGGTTTCATTTGATAATTCGAAAGCAGTTTGTAAAAGTTTATTTGAATAAAAAAATATTCTATTCTATTCTATTTTTAAATTCGATGACAAGATTTCTAGACAGCGATTTCACCTGATAGTAAGTGATCGGAAGATGGCAGTTTTAATTAAATTAAAGATATTCTTAAAATTGCAACAATGATACGCAGTGTGTATTAATTGTAATTTACAATGTAACACAGATACTATTATACTATTGAATTGCAAGACATGAGCAGTTTCAAAGTAGATGCAATTATTCGCTCGGTACCACAGCAAATGCCAATTAGCGAGCTCAATGGTAGAACTAATAACATGAGTGTTCCCTAATTCTGAGCAGACGCTTATTAACATTACAAGGCAACCTAACAAGACGCTTGGTGGTGTTTGCGAACACACGGCTAATTTAAACTGTCATGTATTCCCTGGCAAAATAGATACTCTGTAGTACCGTCTGCTCTATGGTTGCTTAATAATAAACTGTGTACATTTTGGAGTAATCTAATTGAATGATATCATTATCTTCAATATCTTAATTAAGGCTGTGGTAGTTGATGTGACCTTTAGCACATAATGTCTGCCGTCAAACCGCTCTAGCAGGATGGATGTAATTAACAGGATTATAGACAGAACTAGCTTTTGCCCCCGCGACTTCGTCCGCGTGGAATTAGATTTTGGGGTGGAATTTTCAAAAACTGTGACACACTTACTTCTTTATTTTTAACTGAAAGCTCTAATACCAACTTTGATGGAAACGGCTTGAAAAATGACGGAGTTTCATATAAACTTCCATCCCCTATTTAAACCCCTTAGGGGTGGAATTTCCAATAATCCTTTCTTAGTGTGCGCCTACGTCATAAAAGGAACCAACTGTAAAAATTTCAAGTTTCTAACTTCAGTAGTTTAGGCTGTGCGCTGATATCTCAGTCAGTCAGTCAGTCAGGACTTTGAATTTTATATATTAGACAGAATATGTCTGCGTTAGTGCAAGCAACGTCACTGCTGTGAAACAAAAAAGAAACGAAGACATTCGACTATTAAGCATTAACTCAACAGTTGTTAACTCAACAGTTCAACTTATTACAGCTGTTACTTAACGGTTGAATCCAATTTATCCAAAATCCAAAATCCACAATTCAATATTAATTTTATGTAATAACAAAAGTTGAAGTCATGAATAGACTGTTTTCCGCAATCTCATCTGATGCTAAATGACGATGCAGTCTAAGATGTTAGAGAGCTGATTTGGAAGGAGGGATAGTTTTTAATAAAACCGATACTCTTAATCCCAAATCGATTTTTGTAACTATGCCATACTAAGTAAAATTTCTTAGCACATTTCTTCCTTGTACCTACTGAACAATGCATCGCTAGCGACTCTCCTTGGAATGCGAAATCAGCTCAAGGTAACGTATTTATAAAAATAGTTATGTCCTCTTGGCCACATTTTGACTTGAGCAGTAGGAGATATTAAAGTGCACACACACACAGAAGAACAGGAAACGTAAAACATAACCGGTTATTTAACCTGGAACCTCATGATTTGCAGCGGAAAAAACAGACCGACGAGGCAATCAAAATGGTAATAGTTAAAAATGTACAATATAACATTATCAATGATCTATATTACAACAACAGTAAAATTAGCGAAGAAAGAACACGTAGCAGTGAAAATCACAATAATTGAAAATCTCGTGAACATTTTAAATAGCTGAAACAGATATAACCGCTACGTCAAAAAGATTCATATAAAAACAAGCTCCTTAAACCACGTCATTTATGCAGCAGGGGATGGCGACCGGCCAAAGGACACGCGCGGCAAAAAGACTCAAACCAAAATACAATTTAAAAGGGAATTCTTAAAGAGCGAAGACGCTGAAAGAGATAATTTGGACGCTCTCCGCCCGGGGCCCGCGTTTGTCTTTGCTATTGTGAACTTTTGTTTCGCTCACTTTATGAATTATTTTCAGTTGTTTTTATCACCGGCAAATTCAAATGGCCGCTGCGGGCGAACTTCCTTAACCAACTGCACACAGAATTTCGTTTTCAAACGGAACATAAGTAATTTTTGCGGCGAATGCGCTTCTTTTTATACGACTGCCTGAAAAAAGGAGTTGTTTCATGTAATCATGAGTAATTTTATTATTTTCTTCAAAAACTCGGCAAAATATTACTCTTAAGTTAAATAGTGCTGCTATTCTTCTCTCTCTTTACCGACCGATTGACTACCAAATGTTGAACAAAGCCTCGGTCTTGCGTCACCTATATCTAGTGGCTCCGTGCACCTCTTCTGACGTCGTTGGTCCACCTTGTGAGGAGTCTGCTAATAGGTACTGCAATTCCTTGTGCGGGGTCGCTATTCCAACGACTATCAGCTTTCTGAACTACGTATGTGCTCCATCCATCATCATCATCATCAACTTATGGACATCCACTGCTGGACATAAGTCTCTTGCATGGACCTCCACAGACCTCGGTCTTGCGCCGCCTGAATCCAGCGACTCCCTGCGACTCGTTTGATGTCGTCGGTCCACCTAGTGGGGGGTCTGCCAACACTGCGCTTTCCGGTGCGGGGTCGCCACTCCAGCGCCTTGGGACCCCAACGACCATCAGCTCTTCGAACTATGTGCCCCGCCCATTTCCACTTCAGTTTCGCGACTCGCTGAGCTATGTCGGTGACTTTGGTTCTCCTACGGATCTCCTCATTTCTGATTTGATCTCGCAGGGATACTCCGAGCATAGCTCTCTCCATCGCCCGCTGAGTGATCCTGAGCCTTCTTATGAGGCCCATAGTGCTCCATCCATTTCAACAGTATTAATGCTGAGATCTATAGAGCGTGCTCTGATTCAACATAGAGGTTAAAACGAGACACAAATATGCTCTGACATAAGTCTGTCTCGTTTTAACTCTGTCTTGTATCTGAGCTGAATGAGAGTGCGGTCTAAGATTTCGACCTAAGTATTGTCAGTGATGGCTTATGGATCTGTGCCTGTGTGTGTGGATATGTGCCTTATAAGAGCGAAGAACTTAGCCTGAGAACTCACCACTCACGCAATGATCCGCTCCGTGGCTAAATTAATGAAAGCTAAATTATTGAATCACTAGCTTTTCCCCGTGGCTTTGCTCACGTTAAGTTCGAATTTTCAACACCCTATTTTATCCTCTTAGGGGTTGAATTTTCAAAAATCCTTTCTTAGCGGACACCTACGTTATAATAGCTATCTACATGCAAAATTTCAGCCTGATCCGTCCAGTGGTTTGAGCTCTGCGTTGATAGATCAGTCAGTCAGTCAGTCAGTCAGTCAGTCAGTCAGTCAGTCAGTCAGTCATCTTTGCCTTTTATATATTTAGATATCAATTTTGCTTAAAATAAAGTGTTAATCTATCGGTGATGTTAAAACAAAGAAACCGCGCAAGTCAAACGATCCGTTGTAGCGAGAGATGCGTGGAAATAAAAATAATAGCGCACATTTCGCGCCCAATGGCCGGAACGAGTGTTTACATTTGATAAGATACTGCGAGGGAGCGAGTAAGGGTTACAAACTGAATATAATACTAGGATGTTGCCCGTTTTGTTATTGGGAATGTACATAATAAAATAAGAATATAGAAGTTAAAGTACTGAAGAAAATTCTTAATTGTCTCTGGTCTGGTTTGGTAGGCTCCGGCTATGGCTAGTGGCCACCCTACCATCAAAGACGTGCCGTGTAAGAAACCGATTAGGGGTATGGTTTGAATGTACACTGCCTTCAAACTTAGCCCGCTCGACTTAAACCTCGAATTATGCCTTTTTATGTAGGCTATATCGCGCCCGGACGCCCTCCAAACTTTCGTAGAGCGACGGCACTACTTTATTCAAATACATATTTTTCAAAAATCTCTCCGACCGCATTTCTTCTTAATGGATATAAATATAAATTCTATAAACTTAAAAAGTGATAGTAATGAAGGTATCACTTCGTCATAGTGTAGTGTAAGACGCACTCCCTTTATCTCATGTGCTTTCATCGTGGACGTAAAAGCCTATAATATAACGTTAAAATTAGGTACTTATGAAAGGAAATTTGTAGATTTTTTTACGGTGCCACATACCACCGTAGATCATAACATACTGTTAGCGGCATATACGTTCCGCGGGGCCCGTAAAAACGTAATAAAAAAAGAATAAATCCAGCCCCTATACTCCCCTATGTCTCTTCCTCTATTATTATTATTAAGAACACCGTAATATTGCGTAGCTTCTCGCAAGTTCTGAAGAACTAATTTTGAAGATATTTTTCCCTGATCATATTATCTTTTAATAATAGATTTTTTTATGCTGTAAGTACCTACTCGTAATTTTCATTGAAATTCTTTAATTATGGAATTATTACTTACTTCGATTAATTAGATATTTTTTGCAGTATTTAAAGCGAATATTTTTAAGTTAATTAGAAATATCGATAATACTCGTAGGTGCACAGTGTAATTTTATCTTTGAGGCGTTTATTATCTACTCCCTCTGTCTTCAAGTAAAAACTTATTTTTAATTATATAATATACTATCTAATATAATACTACTAGCTTTTTCCCGAGACTTCATCCTCGTTTAGTTAAGTTTTTAATAATTCTGCGGAGGCCCTCTAGTTTTCCAGGATAAAAGATAGCCTAGTCCTCAACTATATCCATGCAAAAAAATTACGCCGTTCCCTTGCTCAGTTGCTGCGTGATTGAAGGACAAACAAACAAACACAAGGACGATATCAGCTACATTCCGGCCTCTACCGTATTATTTTAATTAGGATTATGAACGTTAATCAGACCAAATGCAAATAAAGCTTCCTATTCGACTCAACATCCCGAGAGGCTATTCCGTGTTCTACTTAAATTTGTTCATAAATAGATAATAAAGGGTGGCGAGCGGAGTTACCCGGCGGTTTACTAAACTGCTTTATTTGATAAAGATTGAGAAGCCGAGACGGCAAACTTTGCGACCGTGAGTGAACCCCGTACGTCTGCGCAATCCCTCAAAACCTCCCCCGAATGTTGTCAAAGTATTTTCATCTCTATTGTTGTAATCGTACAGTCTGTTTTTGAATGAATATATTGGGAAAGTTGTTGCGGTATACCGTACAAATAAGTTCAGCGAAATACCTGCGGTGTTATTCTCTAAAACACTGTTCGTCGTTGAGTTCACAGTCGACTTAATATACCATCTCTAGAGATAGTTTAAACATGTGAAATTCATTTAACCTTGATGAACTTACTTACTTAACTTATGGTTAATTTTTAGGGTTCCGTACCTGAAGGGTAACCAACGGGACCCTATTACTAAGCCTCCGCTGCACGTCCGACCGTTCGTCCGTCCATCTGTCTGTCAGTGGGCTGCATCTTATGACTCATAATAGGTAGACAGTTGAAATATTCACAGAATATGTATTTCTGTTGCCGCTATAACAACAAATAATAAAAATAAATTAAAAATTAAAAAGAGAACTCTCTTAGTTGAAACGTGTATTCTTGGCTTTTTTTGCAAGTGCGATTCGAACTGCACACCCTTCGTGTGCAGTTCGAATCGCACTTGGCCAGTTTTTACTATAAAATTACAATACTGGTCCAATTTTATCTTAAAATGAATGCATATTTATTTAAAAGTGAATCACTGGAATCAGTCATATTAGTGAAAGACAAAAAGTTTTTAATCTAAACTATTAGAATGTTCATAACAATCGCTTTATAAAAAGAAAATATATTTTATTTTCTTTAAAAAAATAACAAGTTTCACATTTATAATATTAGTAGGGATTTTTATATTTCATCGCTGCGTCAACGATGTAAGTGAATTTGTACCAGAGAATAGTCCGCTGGTACAGATTCATAGTTGAATGGATATTATTTTCCTATCAGAAAGCGTAAGCTGAGTCGATATTGCTTTTCGGTTACATTAAATTGAAGGTATTGTTGACACGTGTTCGATTTTGTTTAAACAAGACGCAATTTCTTGTTCATCTTTTTGTTTCGAATTTTTTATTATTAACTTTGTTTAGTTTTGACTTTCCTTAACACTTTGTTAATTGAAAGAGTCCATTGCTTATTAACCAAGCTACTATAAGTGTAATAAATCGGATGTCGGTTTTGGCAGACACGACACTATCTTTTTCTTTCTCAGGACCGATTGCCTTTTTCTGAGCCTCGATGTATTATACCTATGTGACATCTCTGCAAAAACAATTTCGTATTAACAAGCCAAATCACCATTGTCACGTTGTTTTCGCAATCTACTGTTTGTTTTCTTGTAGCAAACAGTAATGCTGGTCCAAAAATTCCTCTCGATTCATACTTTTCCTATTACGATAAATAATGTCCTCCCGTCCGAATCCGGCCACGGCGGCCAATCCCCGAAATCTGCGCGGGAGATATTATAGAGCACAAGTATGTGCCGCAAACGCAGGTGTACTCTCTATTCCCTCGCTCTCATAGTCCGATGGGACAGAAATCCGACACGACCAGAGAGAGATCACGCGCAGGACCGACAGCTTTACGTGCTCTCAATTTCCTAACACCAGACTAGTATTGAGAATTTCTTGACACAGAAAAATCCAATACATTTTTTTGCCGGGACCCGAGAATTGAACCCGGGACCTCGTCATCCGCAGTCAAACTTGCTAACCACTATACCAATGAGGCAGATATTATAAGAAATATGGGTAACTATTAGATACTAGTATATTGCAGTAAATTTCAACTATAAATCACTACAAAGTCGCTTTCTCTTTCCCTACGTATGCTTAAATCTTTAAAACTACGCAACGGATTTTGATGCAGTTTTTTTTAATAGATAGAGTGATTGAAGAGGAAGGTTTATATGTACAATAACGTCCATTAACAGTGAATGACATAGGCTATATATTTTATACCCGTGCAAAGCCGGAGCGGGCCGCTAGTAGGTATATTACAATTTTAAACTGGATGGCGGCTTCATGGCATATATTTTTCAAGAAAATATTTTATCGATAACAAAACACGGTTTACGTACTAGGTAGGCCTTTTTAATTAATTTAAGTGGTGGTTTCACAGTGAGGGGCGATCGGGCAGTATTTCGGAATGGCCCGCACTCGTATATCCCGGCCACCGCGCCGCGCCGCATTGTATTTTGTAGCTGGAGGTACTATAGACGATTTTATTTTCCGCTTTTTGGGTAATCAATAGGGGAAACCCGGCGCCCCTTAACAACTGAACGGAGATCGTTACGGGATACGAAATTGATATGACTGGTTATTTTTTTTTTTTCTGAGAACCATCTAAACACACTAAGGAGCCGGGAAAGAAAACTATTGTGACCCAGTCAGATTCCTTGATTTTATAAGGACCTGTAGGTACTTACTCATCTTATTAACTACAAATAGACTTCAAGATTTTATTTGGTTATTCCTAAAGACTGCTGAAGTTACCCGGGAAATCCCAAAAAAAGTATCAAGTAGTTTTGGAGATTAGTGTGTTAAAACACAGAGATAAATAGTTTTATTGTAAACATTTCCTATTGTTACACTTCCCCGAAATCTGGTTTTGGTAAATACATATTTTTAACTAGCTTTTGCCCGGGACTTCGTCCGCATGAAATTCGGTTTATAAAAATCTTGCGAAATCTCTCGGATACTGGTTAAAGATAGCCTATGTCAAACTCCATGTCATCAACAGCTGTACCCATGCAAAATATCACGTCGATCCGTTGCTCAGTTGCTGCACGATTGAAAGACAAACCAACAAACGAACATACTTTCGCATTTATAATACATACTAGATAATACCCGCGACTTCGTCTACATGGATTAAAGTTTTTTAATTCTCGCGGGAACTCATTAATTTTCCGGGATAAAATGTAGCCTATAGGTATGTTAATCTTGAGCTATCTCCATTCCAATTTTCAGCCAAATCGGTTTATTCCTTGTGGCGTGAAGCAGTAACAAACATACACACACATACAAAGTTTCGCCTTTACAATATTAGTGTGTAGGTTAACTTCTATAGTTTTATTGCAGTATAGATTCGAGTAGAAGATATTATAAGCGATGTTCACCGATGTTCAAAATCCGGAACCGCAATAAAGCTTCCTTACGCTCGGGCGAAAAGCGAAAGACAAGAAGCAAACATCGCATTATTGCGCGAGAGGGAACGTTGAAAACTGATAAATTATTTCCACCGATTGAAGGTTTATGGTTTCCTGCCCAATAGATTTGTAACGTCGGTAACAATCGGAATGGGAGCGACCGGCGCGCGGCGGACGCGACCGTCTCGAGAGGATGATTGTCGGGAAACAGCTTCTCGAGCTGAACCCACTCCGCAACTTTGCCCAACGTATTTGTGGAGGCTTACGACCCCTAGTACTCTAATGTCGGGGAGAAGATCCTTAGTAAATGTTTCACATTTCGACAACATTGATAGATTTCGAGTAATATTGGATAGAAGCAGGCGGTACTTCGCAAAATTCCATGATAATACGAAACGAAAAAGTAATATTTTATTGTAATCCGCCAACAATTGTGTGCTATCGTCTGCACTTTGTAATTGTGCATTGTGAAGTCAACATCTCCTGATGATGGTCTAGTATCGAAGTGTGTTTAACATACTTCAAGTGTGTTTTGAAGAAATTTATGTGGCGCTAGTTATAACGGAATAAGGAACTTACTATTTCTGTTCAATAAACTAATCGTTTATAATTTGAAAGGTAAAGATAATATGCGCTGTTTTATTTGCTCGAGACTTAATCAGCGTGTTAGGTTCAAGTTAGGTTCTTAAAATCTCTCAGGAACCCTTTTTTTTCGGGATTAAATTAGCCTATGTCGTTCTCTTAGCCCTCAAGTCGAGGACCTCACTAAGACCTCCGTTTTGATTGATTATAGGACAAACAAACACAATTTCGCGTTTATTAGTAAGGATAGTACTTGTAAAGAATGCTAAATTGTGATACTCGATCAGGCAAGCGTCGAGCGCACGGTCGGTCGCCCTGTATGTTTGTGCGGCAGTAACTTTCAATTGGCCACTTTTTACCGGTCGCCGGTTCGCCGGTGGGCTTATATGGAAACAAACTATCCGGATTAAACCGAAAAACGCATGAAGAGGATTTGTTGGAATTGACTAGGAATATTGTTTACATTTTATTTTGTTTAGTTGCTCACTGATTGGATAAAGCAACTATATTTACCGGGTTTACTATAGTAGCCGGTACTAAATATTGCACATCGGATATCTTTGCATTGTGCATTGTAGAGTCAACATCTGAAGATGCTCCGCTGTTATGGCATAAGTTTGACATAATAAGCGTTAATTTTAGTTATTGTTGTTACAGTATGAAGTAAATGTCATAATTTAAATGTCAGATATTTTACAATTACAAATCAATGCCCAAATTCCCCAGCCAAGTGACAAACTTCGTACCAAGGATCGTCTAAAGACCTTTTTGACCACCATACTAAGGTTTGGTTGTCAAAAAGGTCTTTAGACGATCCTTGGTAGGAACAGGAAGGGCAGCGCCGAACAATGTGCTCCATTGTTTGATCCTCCTCACCAAAGACAGTCACAGATAGCGGAAGGTTCCACTCCCATTTATGCGTAGGTAGTTCAGTGGTCCAGTTCGTAGTCTGCTCAGACGACACCACAACTTACGAGGCAGATGGAAACCTTTCGGTTTTATTGTAGGATCGTTTATGTACGCTGCCGGCTCTCCAGATGCCTTTCATTCTTCTCTCCAGCTCTCAGCCAGGTTGAAATGTGTCATCTCATGGGCGTCAGAGTATAAGGAGCAACGAGATAAGTATACAGTTATATACGTTAGGGTTTGTATGAGATTGCGTTGTTCCTGATTTTGTTCTATTACTGGAATACTGAATAGCAGCAGTGTTCAGCGCTCTATCCAATGACTCTTATTTTTATTGATTTATTGAATTCATCTGGTGTTATTGTTAACAGTACAAACAAACCGAGGCGCATGCAATTAAAACGATCGATTACTCATCGAATCTCATCCGATTTTAAGATGATACTGAAGTGAGTAAAAAGCAATTAGAACGCGGAGGCTCTCGGGCGTACGATGTTTTGTTGATAATTCAATAATCCAAGCTCCTAACGGATCTCTTTTCACTTCGCCTTGTCCCCTTCCTTCCCTTATTCCCCTATTACCCCCCCCCCCTTCCCCTCCGAACGATTCTGATAACATTCTTACGTAATCAGTTATCTTGTTTTTTCATTTCCCACACAATATTTAAGGACTTCTTAAGTACTTTTCGAGAAGTTATTTAAGTCCCAAATATTGCCCCGATACAAATAAAGTTAAATTGGCAAAGTTGTTTATGCGAAATATGGGTAGGTACAGGTGACACCTATAACGATTTCGTAAAAATGTAACTCACTTTTTTATCGGAATAAATTAGTTGAGCAAGATCTTCAAAAATTTTGGAAATACTTTGTGAAACAACTTTTGGTTCTTTGCGAGTTCACGAAGATCAATGTTTTTCCAGTAGGTAATTTTATATATAGAGTTCTGTGTAATACATAATTTTGTATTGGAATAGATAATAATGATGTTTTGTACCTACATCGTAAGTTGTAATTTTTTATTTTACCCATATAGCTACTTCAACATAAAAGGGCTAAAAATTGAACCGATTTTAAACTTGGAGCAATATTTAAGTTTAACTGTTTGGAAAAAATTAAATATACCTACATTTAACCTTGGGGAAAGCGACAAAATCAAAATGGAAGCGGATTTATTTTGATTCATTCCGGAACATCATATAAAATTGCTAAATGGCTCGATGGTTCATATTTGCCGGTATTATAGTAACTATAGCCAAGGCCAGGACCTACAAACTTTTACGCTATGCAAAACTTTTCCCTTTTTAACTCATTACAGAAAACGATACCCAAACAATAGCAACGAAACAAAAATAAATAACTAATTAAAACTTAAAAAACAAACATTTAAAACGTAACAAAACAAAACTTTGAAAAACTTGGTAGTGACAATCGCAAGTTGTGCGTTGCTGTCTGTACTAAGTGGGTCTGACATGAGGTGCGGTGTGGGAAAGCGCGACGCGAACTAGCGGCCAACTTGCAGTGAACGGGTAGCATAAACACGCTTATAGAGAAGTATGGAGCTGCCTCCGTGCGATGGGCAAAGCTCTGCAATAACGCGGTCGATTTGTTGAGTCTGTGCTTAAGTGAAAAATATCGTCGTCGGTTAGACGGCCGCATAGTGCAGGGCGGTTCTGCAGAACCCTGCAGGGTAGGGGATGTTCCGAGTATGTGGGGAAATGAAACAATTAATTAAATTAGCAGTAAAATGTATGCTTACACCGTGGGCGCGCCGGTATCGGCCACGCGAGCTTTTATTAAAACAATATATCTTTAAAATTGTTCGCCACTTAGTACGCTGTTTGTTTCACTTTACATTATAATAAAGTTAATCGCTGCGCTGGTGTTTCAGAGCTTATTGTTATTGTTAGATCATAATATCCTAGTTTTAATACCTATCCTTATCCTGTTTGTTGGTTTGTCTTTCAATCCCGTTGCAACAGAGCTACGGATCAACGTGATTTTTTGCTTTTGAACACTTGTGGACCTGGAGAGTGACATAGGGTACTCTTTATCCGGGAAAATCAAACAGTTCCCGCTGGATTTTAAAAATAAATCCACGCGAACGAAGTCGAGGGCATCAGCTAGTTGTTTTGTGTATATATCCTAGTTACTTATCACTGTCATGTGGCTTGGCCAAAAAAGAGTAGAAATAAATTGGGACACTACTATCGTATTTACTTGAACCTAGCAATCCAAAAAAAATCGAATAGTGCGTTTTGATTCGGTGTTACCTACTTAACTATTTTACAGAAATCATAGTGATACATACACATATTGTTTTTTTTTTATATGAATAGCAGGAAAAGGAGCTGGCAGGTCACCTGATGTAAAGTGATTACCGCCGCCCATGAACACTTGGAGTACCAGAGGCACCACCAATGCGATGTCGGTTGATTGTTTTATTGTTATTTATTTCTGTACATACAATTTTCATACAAACAAACAAAATTTTCATACAAAAAAACAAAACAACATACAATTCACCATAATAAATAATAGGTAACTTGGTAACTTAATTAAATCCAAGTAAATAAAAATTTATTAAAAAGTTAAATTTTGAACTAAATTACTACGTATTATAGCGCGTTACATATATGTGCCGCCGCTCGCCGCTTGAGGGCGCTGCGCTCGCGCCCGTCTCCCAACGCTCTATTGCCTTGCTGCCAGGGGCACCCCGGGCCCGCAATCGTCGGCGGAACTTCATCGTGATTAGACGCTACACGCTCCTTCGGGCCGCGTACCTATCGCTACCGCGATCTCTTTAGGTCGTAGCATAAGTCTAGGGTTTTGTTGTTCCCTGTGCCTATGTTTGTAATACCATTTTAATATAGTCTTTGTGAGTGATAATAGCCTGTTTCCTTTCAAGTCCCCCTATAGTATTCAATTTTGCGCGAGTTTTTGTATTCGATCGGTGTGTGGATGGGCCCTATATCTATGCTTGTATAATATGTATAAATTGGAATAAATCTTTGGTAAGAAATTGATGATACCATGCTAGTAAACCAAAATAACATAAAAAACTCACGGGAGCCCAAAAGTTTGTTAAATACTACATGTATTGCTCCTTAATAATGTCAGCCGAGTAAATTAAAAAAAATGTAAAATAGTAATAAACCATACCGTACTAAAAAACTTATTGAAATCGGCCCAGTACTTACTTATTTTTTTTTAAAGAATATTAGCCAAGCCGAAGTTGACTAATATCCTCATATTCCCTCCAAATAAGCGGAAAGCTTGTGGGGTACGACAATCGGGTGGGGTTTGAACCTGCGACCTTTCAGTTTTCAGTCCGCACCTTTAACCGTTGGGCCGTTGATGCTATAAGGAAAATGGTAACAAAAGAGTACAAACGTAGGTATGTTTTTGCCACTAACGCTAAACGCATAATAGTATAATACCGTCCATTCTACTGGTATATAGTACGTTTGTCTCACGAAGTTACGGGCGCTTTACTTGTGGTTACGTCGTGTACCTAAATGCATTTTGCGTAAGTGTGCGTGCCTGTCAGGAGCCTAGGTGGGAGCAGTCAGGCGCGAGCAAGCTCTCGCTCACACTTATACAAATACGACACACACACAACCATGAGCCACGCGCCCTCTTGAATTGCAAGAACTATACCATAAATTAAACAAAAAACTTCGGAAACGCTAACTAAAACAATTCCAAAACTGTTTCGCAGCTAATCTACTTCAATTCGCGACCGCGCCCGCCATTTATCATACGTCACCATTTTCATTCATTACCTACGGCCGACTTATCCGCCGTCGATCTATTTTAAACTGTATTGTACGTTAACCACAAGACACAAATTACTTTGGCTAAATTAGCATACCAATTACCCGCACTAAACTAATTTACACCCTATATATTGGGTATAAAACATATATTGCCTTAATAAATTTACAACGTCACTATTCTTTAGCACTACCTTTATAGCTCATTTTTGTCCGATTCATTAGTGGATTGGTGTTGTTGAATTAATTAGTTTGTTGGTTTTTATATTCTTTTTAGCCGACTTTACAAAACGAGGTTAAAAGTATCGTACATAATTCATTGCTTATTTCGAGCTACTAATATTATATGATAATGAACCCAAACACTTATATCTGCTGTAAGTGGCTGAGGAGTTGGGTATCCCGCAGACTACTTGATGCTGCAGCATCAGCTCAAGGTTACCATTTGGAAATAATCCGAAGTAAAGGTACACCTCTCAAATCAATCGCACCAGTGAAAGTCTGCAAGACTTTCACATTCAAGAAGGAAATGAGCTGATGATAATCTTGAAACGCCTGAGCAGATCTTCATACATTATAGCTAAGATGTGGATCTTAGCTTAGATTACGCTTAGCTTTCAAACAGAAAAACCGCATCAAAATTGGTGCATTTGTTAGGGAGCTACGAGAGAACAGACGGATACGATACACAAATCTATTTCCGTCGGGGGTTAAAAAAAAAGCCGTGTGGCACTCGGGGACTGCCGCAGTAAAGCTATTGCATAGCATTTTTTATCAACGCCATCTAGCGGTGAGAGGAGTCCCATGTCAGGTTATTTTCGTTACGGAATTTCTGAATTCGGTCTCCACGCTCAAGGCCCGCGATAGAAGCTATGCAATAGCTTAACATTATTCCTTTTCCCTATTAATAATGCTATTTATTTATAAATGCTATTTATGTTTATCGACGTGGGCTACTTTTATCCCGAAAAAGGAATGGTTCCCGTATGATTTTTAAAACCTAACTTTGCGCGGTCGAAGTCACGGGCTAAAGCTAATGCAAATAAAATTGGCTACATAAATGTACCAATAATATTTTTTTTCACCTAAACTAGATGGCGCTGTGCGCTATTGCATTGCGCAAAAGTATCACTGAGTTTAGACGTACAAAGTCGGGAGAACTCTGTCTCTCCCTAGACGGGTAGACAAAGTTCAGACTTTAAAATTTTTGGAGGCCTTTACACTTACAGGCTACACAGTATAGTACACAGGGCACTTGAGTAAGCTTCAAGGATCCTTACTATTATTATATAAATGTGTAAGTGTGTTTTGTTGATTTCTAGATTTGTCTAAATATATAAAAGGCAAAGGTGACTGACTGACTGATCTATCAACGCACAGCTCTAACCACTGGACCGATCGAGCTGAAATTTGGCATACAGGTAGCTATGATGACGTAGTCATCCGCTAAGAAAGGATTTTTCAAAATTCAGCCCCGAGGGAGGTAAAATAGGAGTTTAAAAAATCTAACCTAACGTGAGCGAAGCCGCGGGTTCAAGCTAGTCCTTCAATAAATCAATAACGATTCAATAATAAAGCTACGGAGCGATGTGATTTTTTGCCTGGGTATGGCATAGATAGTTGAGGACCCTGGAGTCACATAGGCTACTTTTTATCCCGGGAATTCAAACATTTCCCGAGGGATTTTAAAAAGTAAAAACGAAATCCACGCGGACAAAGTCGCTGGCATCAGCTAGTAACTAATAAACTTTTATTTTAACAGAAGAATGAAATTCGCGTTGGTGGCATTCGTTCACAAGCATGACGCAAGATCCAGAAAAACGTACAAAAAAAAAAGCGTAACAATTCGCACCACCATCGACTACGAATACGATCAATCGAATTAAATATTATACTAACCCTACAGTAATCGTAGCGGCGGCGTAGCGGTTGGCGAGATTTTCCGGAGTGTTTTATACGAAGCTCCGATGGAGAGACCGATCCGATACACGTTCGGCAAATTAAAAGCAGGCCATGCGTACGGCGCATTGTGGAGGCGGCCCGCGTTTTATTGTTACCGATTTGTCTGCACGGAAAAACACAAATGGCGCAGAGCGGGGCTAAGCTCTTTGTTAATCGAACGCGCCGATGTTAACGATAACGCTGTGGTCTCCCGAGCCCCGGCGTCTGGACCCGTCTCGTTGAGTGAATCGTAACGACTGCCCTGAGATATTATCGCACACCTATTTGATGGGAAGGAAAGGTTGTAAACTGTAAAGCGTACTGCCTGTAAAGCCTCAATAGCCCAATGGTTAAAGGTGCGAACTGAAAACTGACAAGTTGCACTATTGTCGTACCCACTCCTAAAACAAACCTTCCGCTTACTTGGAGGGGAGAGGAGAATGTTAGTCAAGTTCATCTTTTTTCTTTTTTTTTTTTTTTTAAAAAACAATATTAGCTAACTAATATTGTTTTTTTTTTTTAAAAAAAAACACAGGCTACTTTTATCCCGAAAAATAAGAGAGTTCCCACAGGAATTACAAAATCTGAATGAAGTTTCGGGCATCAGCTAGTAATATAGAATTTAAGCCTCAATAGCCCAACGGTTAAAGATGCGGACTGAAACCTGAATGGTCGCAGGTTCGAATCCCACCCATTGCACTATTGTCGTACCCACTCCTAGCACAAGCTTTTCGCTTATTGGGAGGGGATAGGAGGATATTAGTCAACTTCAGCTTGGCTAATATTCTTTTAAAAAAAAAAAAAAAAAAATAATAAAAAAAAAATATATAGAAATACGAAAGTCTGTCCGTTACTTTTCCACAACTCAACCACTGAAGTGATCGTGGTACAGGATTTTAAAAGGTTTTTTTTTCACAGACATAAACTTGTCTCAAGTCAAGTAACATTTTTGCAAGGGCACCCTTTGGAAAGGTAACTTTTTACGCTGTTCTGTGAAACAACATGCATCTGTCACCGACTCAAGGAATTAAAGTAACACGCATAACAAGATAACACGGCTTCACTTTCAACGCGCTAAAATATTAAAACGATGAAGTCGCCGCTGCCAGCGCTGTCGCTAGGATTTCGTCCCCCCTCCGTACCCCTCCGAAAGAACTCGTGTGAGAAATAGCTTCGAATATCTCGCGACTATCCGGGGGATCCTTGTCCCTATTTCCACGGGATCGCGCCGAAATGACAACAGATTTAGGGTAAGCGTGAAGCGAGGTGTAAAATGTATCCGAGCGCGCTACGTCTTATATGACATTCTTTTGCACCTCGTATAATGTAGCGCGACGAGGCGATTCCGTAATCTGCCTTTTATTAAAAACATGTCGCGTCGCAAACGTCATGGCCTTTGTAAAGTTTGTGCTGTGTACGATACTCGATATTTTGACGAACAGCTTTAAGTACCTAGCTTGTACAGGCGCCATGCGCGTTAGTGGTATGAACGACTATTTTCTGTCTAATTTTGAAGTTCTGCCTCCTACACGCTACTTATACCCCTAAACATCTTGCTAAAAACACTTTTCAGCCTCACTTTTTCAGAACTAACCTAGGCGTTAATACGCCCCAATAAACTGACTAATAAACGCTTACAACAATCTGATAAGCCCTGACATTGACAGTCTATTTCCGACGAATTGAGAACCTCCTCGTTTTTTGGAAGTCGGTTAAAATACAATAATGTCACTTTAGTTATATAAAAAGTTCAAAAATTAAATAAAATGTCATTATTATTATTATTTAAAGATCATTTATGTATTTCTAAACATAAAACGTGTAACGGAAACCCGAAATTCAACTTTGGAAAGTATCAAAGTTTTAAGACACCCGAACACCGAGCAACGATAGGGCCGCGACGTCGACGAGCCTGTAATTAGCTGTAATCCGAACTTGCCAACTTGTGTAATACGAGGCTTAATTAAATATTACGATCCCATTGTTACCGCCAAACAGCCTGTTAATTATTGAACCATTCAACTTATGTGTTTCTTTTACCTATTGTTGATATTTATTTAAATAGGATGAATAGAATACCTTATGACAAATGAAATGAATACACTCTATTTATACACCACATTTAAAAAAAAAACTTTTTTTAAATAAATAACATAAGAGTACAAATGGCGGTCCTAAAACGTGATATCCTAAGTATCTTATCTACAGAGAAATTATGATCAATCCTTAGAAATGAAGTTTAATCATTTTTTTAGATACGCAGATAGATCACCATTTTGTTAGATAAGTATTTGTTATAAATAGGTACTCATTTCTGGCTTGTTTTCTAACAACTTCGTCGGGCACCAAGTACGGAGTCCAAAGTAGAACCGGCATCTAAACTGTAAAGTGTAAACATTCGCCGTGTTATTGTTGGATTGTTCTTACTCGAAATTAATTCACCCTCAAAACTCGAAACTGTAAATTGTATTGCCCCAATTATTATAACATTTATTCTTTATGGGGTAAACAGATCTCTATTTATTAGGGTTCATTATTCGAATTAATTTGTTTGTGTTATGTTGTGGGGATGAGATAGACCAAGTGAAGCGGCTCGGAAGGCTGTTTTGATATTTAAATGAGGGTAAAGGCTGATTGTGGCGGTTCACCTCAGGGCTAAGGTCCTATCGGGTCACTCGGGCCCCTAGTTTTGCCATTTTATGAACATTATTTAATGAATTCATACCTTTCAGTGCATATTCCAACTTCCTGCGACGGTGTTTCCACTGAATTACAACATGGGGTTATTCAAGGGGCGGACCAACAAATTCCTGAAAGGCCGGCAACGCATTGGTGGTGCCTCTGGTGCTACAAGTGTTCATGGGCGGCGGTAATCGCTTAACATCAGGTGACCCGCCTGCTTGTTTGCTCGCTAAAAATATAAAAAAAAAAAAAAAAAAATTGTGCCGAGAGAATGTAGTAAGTATCTCTACTGATATTATAAATGCAAAAATGTGTTTGCTGGTTTGTCCTTCAATCACACAGCAACGCAACAACGGATCGTTGTGGATTTTTGCCTGGCAGAGATCACTCTAAGGGATAAGTCTAAATCTATATTTTATTTGCTCATTGCTCAATAGGTATAATAAATTATAATAAAAACGATTCGAGTCAGTTTTTTACCGCTTAGCAATTAAAGCTATATGTAATTGAGAATAAACAGACAAGATGACTTTATTATAAATATACTTAGCCAATAGACTATTTAAGGTATCATCCTATTTATGGTTCACGCTATAATTAGCAACGGCGCCATTGAAAGTTTTAATTGAAAAGGCTTTGTACAGTTTTATAGACTGTGAACAATTTTAGACTCTAAAGCGATGGTGCGGGTCTCCGCTTTATCTTGACGCCTGTCCCGATTGTCCCGGCGGGACGGTGACTGCGGGAAATATTTCGTCACTTAATTTTATACAGTTTATAAAAGAGTTTATACTTCTGCGGGATCATCGTTCTAATCCATTGTCGTATCATCATTTTTATAATTGTGTAATAAACTTTAAACTTAAATAAAAAATTAAATAAACTTTAAACTTAAGTAAACTTTAAATTTTAAGAAACGCCTACTTTTAACTCTTTGTAGGGTTCCGTTCGTCCGTTTTGTCAGGTGGCTGTATCTCATGATCCGTAATAGGTAGAGAGTTGAAGTTTTCATAGAATATGTATTTCTGTTGCCCCGCACCAGGGGCTGGGGAGGGGTAGGTCGTAGGTTTCTATGACACTTCCCAAAAATAACTTGCATCATTGAAGACGCGCATAATACTTGCGTGCTGTTTACCTCACAAAATCAAAGATTATATATAAAATTACCTAATGATAAATGATGACCCAAAGCAGCTTATTAATAATTTCGATTTGGGAAACGATATTTTTTTCTTTTTTTATAAGAATTGTACACCATTTGTATAGAACTAATTCGTACTGCGACTTTATACATAAAATAAAATAGCAATCGCGGGACGCCGCGCCGCGCCGGTAGACGGCCGCCCCGCCCCTCGCCTAAGTGAATTCCGTTAATTAAACCATAAAACTTCGATAAATTAAGATCCAGCCGATTCCCCTCTCTAATATAGTCCTGTCTCTAAAGATTTCAGATGCAAACGACATCGATACAGGCGACCGGTATAAATTGTTTCCAACACCCTTTTACCGAGCTTTTACCCAATGCATTTGTTTGTGGCTTCATTTAAATTTACTTATTGTACTATTGGATCTAATGAAGGCAATTGGGTTCTTTATTCATAAAGATTCAGCGATAATGCAGCTTTAATAAAACCTTTTTTGTGTGCGCCGTTCAGTTTCAAATTAAGTAATGTAAAGCAGGCTATTTGCAAGTGGAAAAGTGTCCCCATTTTTGGATATTTTGTTGTGGAGGAAGCTAAATTGTCACTCACTTCTCCCCTTTTCACTTCTGAGGCGATGAATGATGATGTATTATACGCTTATTATACGCCACAATTTGTATTACAAAGCGGCTGTATTATTTAAAAAAGCGGTAAGTGTAACCCTATTTTAATTTTAATACCTACCTACTTACTAAATATAAATAAATGTGAATCTTTTTCTGTATAACATGACTTTAAAACTTGTTATAGTTCTTTCAATTCACGAGGGTACGCAGCTCATGTTTGTGTGTGTGTCGTATCTATATAAGTGGTAGCGAGAGCTTGCTCGCGCCTAACCGCTCCTTACACACACTTACGCAATGTGCATGTACACGACGACAAGTAAAGCGCCTGTAACTTCCTGAGATACCTAAACGTACTATACTTTATTTCATTACATTAATTATTTATTGTTATTGTTGTACTGAATTAAGTTAAATAAGTGAGTACGTATCTAGTCTCTTTAAACAAGTAACAGTTGAATTCTCTTTAGTTATAATATAATAAGTTACAATAATATTAACACTCTCTTAAATGTATGCAAAAATATAAGATTGTTTAATCAACACGTGTTTAAAACTGGTTATACAAAGTACATACTTTAAAGTAAATGTAACACATCGAGCTTTGGAAAGGAGTAGTCGTTTTCGTAGAGCGTTGTCTCTATCGCATGAAGTCACGAAACGTAACATCATAGGTACCTATGTGTAACAGAGACAATGTTCTACGAAGCTGAATCTGGCCGATCGTTTTTCAGGGGTTCCAATATGTACTATGTATATGGTAGTGTATTTAAGTTACGTGTATAACATCGTAAAAAAATAATAATTACAAGACAGAAAGCTCAATTAAACAACTCTATTGGGGCGAGGTGGTCTTCATACACATTAACATACCAGACACACAGACATAGAAACGTCATATTAATTACTGACGGACTAAGCAATAAGCCGTTGATAAGCGATAAGGCGCACCCCTACATTGGACTTTGTGGCAATTTTCATAACAGTGCCTTCTCACGGGTCTTCAAAGCACGCGCCTTGAGAATTGTAGAATTTTTTCTCACTGTATCTGCAACTTTCGGCAGGTGGGCCTGCACACACTGGTGCTCCCATACATCCTATTATTAATATTATAAATGCGAAAGTTTGGATGAATGCGTGGATGGATGGATGGATGTTTGTTACTCAATCACGCCGCAATGACTGAAGCAATTTGGCTGAAATTTTGCAGAGATAGATTATAGTCCAGAATAACACATAGGCTACTTTTTATCGCGGACAGTTATTACTAGTTCCTAAATAAAAGAGTATTTATTTTTTAACAAAGTATTGCAACTTTCATTTAAACAGGTGTAATAATTTATTTGCATTTTTTCATCAAACATTGTATGTTAAACTATGTTAACACTAGCTGTTTCCCGCGACTTTGTCCGCGTGGATTAAGGGTTTTTAATTCCAGCGGGAACTCTTTGATTTTCCGGGCTTTTCCATTAAAACTTTTAGCCAAATTAGTTCTTCTTCTTTGGTTGTCGCGTGAAGGACTAACATCCATCCATCCATCCATTCTGACAAACTATCGCATTTATAATATTAAGTAGCATACGACAGATTACAGATAGATACATTGGATGGAACCGAAAGTTATAGTTAATTGAAAAGTCTGAGTGAAGTTGATAGTGTATTTGAAATAGCGGTATTTAATAACGGCATATCATTGTATCTACCGGTGTGGCGCTACAAAGCCATGCGATGGTTTGTGAATGCACGAGTCGTGTGAAGGAGTCTTTACATTAGAACTTGTGGACTTGTGTGGAAATTTTCATTAGTGAATTCGGAGGTTAAACTGTTTGAGTTTGCGGTAATTGCTTCGTGTGTATCGCACGTTCGCGGAAGCTTTACGACGCTTTGTTTGGATTTTAAATATTAACTTTCACATAACATAATACTCACCATCGACGCCATTAAAACTTGTATCAGAGATTTTAAGAGCTTGAAATGAACTCGGCGCCTGTACGTCCGATATCATTTTTATTTTATTTTTAGATCAAACACCGATTTGATGTAATTCCTCACCTCGATATGATATCTCACCGTTACATTAGCAAACATCATTAACCATATTCGCAAAGTTTGATATCAATCCAACATGTAGAATAGAATAGAATATCGTTTATTCATTCACACATAAAAAATAAAATACAAATGAAATAGGAACATACACTTAGACTTACACATATACGGAATGTACATGTCTATGTAAATTAAAAAGAAATATATGTAGAAACTAGAGTAGAGAATGGCTAATAAATACTAACGAATTTTGATTTTCATTTCAATTTTACTCATCGTACTTAGATGAAATTTTGGAGACACTTTCTATATAGGAAGTATTTCGTTCTATATGACATGCTTATTTAACAAAACGAACACATTCTTAAAAGAAACAAAACTTAATTAAATATTGCTTGAGAACACACGAGTTACTCTACACAATAAAGTTTATTAAGAACACTTATTTAAGTTGAGAAGTTATATCAGTCGACGGAAATTCAAAAGAGCCAAGAATAAGACAGCGCTTGGTCTATAGCAGACGTTCGCAACCGTGGGTAAGCTCAAATAAAACTTTCCGGTTAGGAAGCAAATCCGCAGAACAGATGTCGCCAACATTTTCTACCAATAAAATCTTTTTCGAGCACGTTTACCCGCTTTGAGCGAAAGCAGTCAACAGGTGGCCCCTTTTATCAATTTGAATGTAATTGCCGTTTAGAGCGTTTTTGAAACTCTCGGGTCTGCTATTCATGGAGTGGCTATTGAAAGTTTCTCTACAAAAAGATTGGTTGCAAGAGGTAAATGATGGTATCGTGTTGGGAATATTAAAACGTCTTTTATAGTTATTTAGTCATTAGGATTTTTTTCTTATTCTAATGAAAGGGAAAGTCTAATTAAAAATTATATAACCGATTTATAGGAATCAGGTAAATAATTTGACATGATAATTAATTTTTACTAATATCATAAATTAAAAATAGACTTAACCTAAAAAAAAAAACTTTTCCAAGTTTGTTTTTTATTTGTCCTTCAATCTCACAAAACGGAGCAACGGATCGACGATAATTTGGGACAAAGTAACCCCAAATAACTAAAACATACTCCCTATAACTTGCATTGCAAATTTACAAGCGAAGCATCTTAGAGAATAATCACTGACAGGCATTAGTTCCATAGCCATCCATGCTTGTGGCGCGTCGTCGCTGAAAGCGTAGCGAGCCAGTGTCAATTAACACTTAAGCCGACATCTGACCCAAAGGTGCGTTACCGCTGCCAAAATGCCAACCAATTAGTGTAAGAGCCGGCGAGTTCTAAATAATGAAGTGTAGACTGATGTTACTCACGTAGGGTTTATGTCTTGCAATACATAGTGTAGCATACAGAGGGTAGTTTGTGAATATTCGAGTAAACATGTTATAAATACAGGCGCCATTAGAGTCCGTCGCCCCAGTTCAACAAGGTTCTATCTAGCATTTTGTCAATTTTCGAGGTTTTTGGTTACGCTGGTAGAATATTTTTTTGTGCTTCTTTCTGTAAAAAAATCTTTCAAAAATTCTCATTCTGTAATGAGATATTATCAAAACAACGAAGTTCTATCTGCATTTTGCCTGATTTTGAGAGTCACAAGGTTCTAAGTGAAAACTGTATGGCAGATAGAACTTTGTTTTCCAATTTTATGGGCAATAACTTGTAGTGGCCATATTAATTAAATTTTAAAGTAAACATTATTTATATGTATAAAAATTGAAATTTAATGTCTGGCCAAGCTATACGAAAAATAACTGCGCAAAAGTACTTGATATTAACAAAATTATTAATATAATATAATTAAAAATTTCGTTATTTTTGTGTCACGATTTATTTGTTTACGAATTTTTACCCCAATCTTACTATTTAAAGAGCCAATGAGTAAAAATGCTTTTAAAATAGGGCTACTCCAATATTCTTAAAGCATTAAAAAATAAATCGGCCATATTGTTTCGCCAGACGAAGATGTTAAATATGCGCGTCAGTTTTGAAAAAATACAATAATCAAGATTTAATGAGGTTAGAATTATATTTTATTACTATTACACCATATTTGTTAACGAGTGTATTCATAGTGTAATTAAAAGTATTCATCAGCGTCTAATTATAGTAAATTACCGAGTTATAAGCTAAAATTAAATAAAATATGTGTTATGGTAACACATATTTTTGTGTTACGTATCACATAAAATCTGTAAAGCCTCATTCATAATGGTAATAAAACTGAATTGATGAAAATAATAATGTATTTATGTGTGATTCTAAGTACAGCAAAAGCTCCTAATTTGCGCTTCCTTCATTCGCGTTTTCACTATTTGCGGACAAAAAAAAAATGTAACCCAATTCCTATATTCATGGCTAAAAATTTCTTTATTCGCGGATCTAATCGATACATCGGAATATACATATTAATAAAAAGGATTCCAATAGTTATCTAACCCAATATCCTCTGTAAACACGTCGTCAAATGGACTAATAAAAAGTAAAATAGACTTTATTACAAACTGTTAAATGATATCGTCGTTGTATTGGTTCGGCCTTTGACAGAAGCCGCCTTCGCCGCGGTTGGTGTTGAACGAGCTTTTAAAAACTGCCAAGCAAGAAAAAATTACAAAATTCTTTAAACCATTGCCTAAGCCTAAAGATAATAATTAATAAATATGGTCAAAAACTTCAATTAATTTTTTTTTTTTTCATATTCACATTCGTAAAAATTCTAATCAATTTTATAAAATATCTGACATTATTAATTACCATTTTGAAACAAACTTTACGCAAAAAATGTGCTTTTTTTGGGTTACATTTGCGTAATGACAACACAAAATGTTGTTGTGTTACTTTTGTGATATAATTGACAATTTTGGTGGCCTTGCCCACTTATTTAAACCCTGTTTTTTATTTCTAGTTATACAATTCAGTCGTATTCATACAAAAAATATTAATAATTGGGGTTCTATGTGAAAAAACTGATTTTGAAGCGAGAATTTTGGATGTAACAAGGTTCTAACTGTTTTGAAAATATGATAACAAAACTATATTATTACATAATTAAAATGAAATAAGGAAGTTTAACATATTTTAAATACGGTAAAACTAAAATTGTAATGCAATTGTTTATCATTAGAGAAATACAAATTTTTAAACCTTTGATTAGCCATTCCCAAAACCTGTCGTTGATGCACTTAGAACCCTGTTGAACTGAGGCGACGAGTCATTAGTCAGTCGTGCTAGGACCACGGGTCGGATAGCACGTCGGTTGTGTAACACACATTATGTGTGCCTGGAGTGTGCATTGGTATATACGGACTATATACTTGACTGCTATATACGTGAGTGTTTGAGTATACTACACATAGGTAGGTATGTGAGTTAGATACTTTTTTATTTAGCTTTTTCTGCGACTTCGTCCACATGGATGGAAACGCTAGCTTTTAGTAGTAATACCTAGTTAGTAGTTTAGGTTTTAAAAATTCTCGAATGTCCTACTATGTCCCATGTCCCGCAATTTTTGTATTTAACTACTCGACCCGTTGCTTCGTTGCTGTGTGATGCTGTGATTGAAGGACAAACAAACACACAATTTTCGTCCAATAACCTTGTACGCCTTTTTTTATAGACAGGAATTGCCTGACGCATACCCTTCCTTCAGGGGAAACGGAGGGCTTGCACCCACTAAAATCTGTCTTTATCCCTTCACGGACCCTTTCAGTAGCGTGGGTTACCCTTGGTGGTGTATTCACCACCTTGTACGCCTGTTTCAACGCCAATGAGTGAGATTTGAATCCACAACATTGAGTTATTAACCGATTTCTAAAAAAGAAGGAGGTTCTCAATTCGTTGGAATCTTTTTTTTAAAATTCTTTATGTATATTCCCCGATTACTCGTAGACGCCTGGACTGAATTGGATTTTTTTTTTGAAAGGGTATTCTTCCCAGGTCATTGTCATCAGGTCAGGATCTGATGACGGGATCCTGGAGAAATCGAGGGAACTCTTCAAATTTTATAGGCACAATTGATATACTTTGTAGTGGCGTTTGAAGTCGGTCTTGTAAAAAAAATTTTACGTTTATATTATCGTGAATAATTTTATTCGATATGTAGTATTAAAATTGAGCAATAAAACAGACCAATACATAATAATGAGATGTAGAAGTGTGCAAGTTCATTCACGAGTGATTTCAAACAGAATAGCAATCCCTTTTAGCATCACGTGAGATCTTAAAGGCTTTAGGTGTTCGTGTCAAGCGACAGATAAGCCGGCGATGCACTAACACCAACAGCTTGCCAATTAATCTGAGGGCAAGTTACATTAAAAACTTCACTATTTCTTTGCAAAACGTTGCTATATGACCGGCGAGATTTATTAGTTGGCGTACTAAATAATGTAAGTTTTCAAGTTAAAAAACGTAACACTAGCCTTATTGTAAATAAGGCATTGAAATCAAAATAAAATCTATATTATAACATTATATTTGAAAAACTTCGAAAAGCTTTTTTTTTATACAAATTCTGCTCAGAAAATATTTGTTCTTTCTGGCTAGCGTCCACCATGCTTTAATTTTATTTCTCCATAATATGGAGAAGATAATGAAAAGAGCAACTGCTGAGTTTCTTACCGGCTCTTCTCAGCAGAATCTACATTCCCAACCGGTGATAGATTTATGATGTGTCATAAGAGCTACAAGTTAGCCTACATGAAATAAATAAATTTTGATTTTGATTTTGAAAGTAATCAAAAATTAAATATACTGAAGAGAAATCATCTATCTACAATTCAGTTCAACCGATATCAGACCGACTCTGTTTGAAAAATAAAGGAACGAAAACATTACTGAAAGTACAAAACAGATTTAAGTGATTTTGTTTTTACTTTCAGTTTATATCACAGCTGTAAAACTTTAATCCACTCGTGGCGCAAGTTTACTCGCGGTTTAAGTGGTTTACTATCGGAAGTCGCATCCTGCGGTCTGCCGTCTGCACTAACGCCGCATACCACGCTCAGTTTACGCCAAGTTTCATGTCATCTCCAGCACTCCAGGAATCTTTTTTAACTTTACAGCGACAAGGAATCGTTTTGTTTTGTTCTTGCGGAAGGAAAAAATGATCACAAAAGCGCAGCTGGGCGCAGTAAGCACCATGAGAAGTTAATTGATTGATCGCTTATACCTACTCTTAATACTTAATGAAGACTAAGGCCGTCTTGCACCAATCTGCTTAATCATGTTTAGTTAAATTTTGTAATGCTGTCACTTTTTCGCAAGTTTAATTCAGAGTGAAAAAGAAAAGGACAAATATAGAAAATTTAATTTAAATAGAGGGTTAGAGGGTTGGTGCAAGTGGACTTAATGTAGATAGAAATATACTGATAGCCATTTTTTTTTTTCACAAGTTTCGTTGCCTGCGACACCATCAAGCCATAACCGCCGACTTATCATAGCGATAGTTTTACATAAATTGCGTTTTTTTATTACAAACGATTTCAAACTATAAAGGACTTGGGCATGTCGATCTTAAACAACTGTTTAAGAATTTGCCAAAACCAAATAGCAATAACCGGTCAAATGCGAGACGGACGAAGGGTTCCGCACCAAAAACACCGAAAAAAACACGTTTCTAGGAGGGGAGCCCCCTTTCATTTTTAATTTATTTTTATTATTTGCTGTTATAGCGGCAACAGAAATACACATTCTCTGAAAATTTCAACTGTCTAAATATTCAGGATCATGAGATATAGCCCGCTGACAGACATACGCAAGGATGGATGGACGGGGGCTTAGTAATAGGGTCCCGTTGGTTAACCTTCGGGTACGGAACCCTATCAATCGTTTAAATATCAAAACTGTGTAGAATCAATACAGACGTTCAATTAGTTTTACACAGCTAATAATAAGTATAATAGAAAATTTAAGTCCACTGGTGGCTTAAGTTGAAGAAGAGCTAAGTAGTTTACGAGCGGATGTCCCGTCGCCTCGGCCCGCTCGCGCTGTCTGCACTAACTCGATATCGCACGCTCACTTCATGCCAAGTTTGATGTCACTTCTACGATTCGACAAAATCTTTAGCAGCACACCGGCAACAAGTTGTTTAGTTGAAAGATTTGGAGTACAGTTTTTTTTTATTCGTTGACAAGGTAGTCCTTGTGATCTCACCTGGTGGTAACCCTTAATCGGTTTTTACACGCCGTCGAGCCGGAACGCTAAATCGCTTGGCAGCACGTCTTTGACGGTAGGATGGTAACTAGCCACAGCCAAAGCCACCCACCAGACAAGGCCAGAGACAATTTAGAAATAATAAATTCCCAAATAGCCACGCCGGGAATCGAACTCGAGACCTCCCAGTTATAAGACCATAGCGCTCACTACTGCCTGGTCGTCAAAAAAGATTTGCGAGTTAAAATGTTTAAGCGAAATAGTCATATCAACATTCAATAAAATTTTAAATTGAAATTTTTTGTATCATGTAGGCCAACCTGTAGCTCTAACGACCGTCATATGCTGAAAGAAAATTTCTTTTTTGGTCACCAACAAAGAGGATACCTCAACGAGTTTCCATGTGTGTTACTAGAACGCAAGATAGTCGGAATAACAGCACCTGGGAGGCAAAGAAAAAATGATTCGAAATTGAAAAAATGATATGATTGATTTGATGATAAGAACCGGAACAGCTTTCTTCAGCGCACCGTAGAGCTTCAATTTAAACATAATGATGATTTTCTTAATAATTGCAAGTAATCCAGAGTGGATAGGCATCTTCTAGGCAAAGGCTGGTAGGCTCCATCTTCACTTACCATGTGATCGCAGTGAAACGCTAGTCTATAATTTAAAAAAGGTAAGTACCGTGCTTGTAATATACTAATGTATCCAACTATAAAATGTTTACACCTCCCGATTGGAGGCATTCAAGAGGAAGCTACCGTCGCATTTACCCGGTCATTAAGTATAAAAGCAAACGGCTCTATTAAAGCTGAATTGATGAGTGTAAAGCAATCCGGTTTAAATGCCGGCCGGGCGGGACTCAATCTGGGAACATGGCATAAAAGCGGCATTAAAACGCTCAAGTCGCCGCCGCCCGAGCGTCTGCGGTTCAGACTCCTCTGTGGCCTAAGCATAAGCGACAGCGGCTAACAAGCTTTTTTTTATCCGAAATAGCCTTGCGCTTGACAGTACTGGATAGCACTGATGAGGTTTGGGTTGGAGCGCGCTTGCCTAGAAGATGCCTATTCACTCTTGCCTTGAAGGTACTTCAATTATGGGTGGCAGGAAACACAGATGCGGTTCTTATCGAAAAGATTGAATTAAAGCTTTGTCAGAACAGACATAATTATGATATCATTTTTTTACCCAACTTTCGCTACGTAACTGTCTCGTTGGTCTAGTGATTAACATATTCAATTACGAATGACGAGGTCCCGGTTTTGATTCCCGGATCTGGCCAAAAATATATTGAGTTTTTCTGTTTAGAAATTCTCAGTAACTGTCCTTATTTTCCTGGATAAGAAGTAGTCTATGTGTTATACCAGACTATAATCTATCTCTGTGCTAAACAGCCAAATCGGTTCAGCCGTTGCGGCGTGATTAAGTAACAAATATACATCCAAACTTTCGCATTTATAATAATAGGAAGGAGTATAGTATATTCATCTTGTACCACAGCCGATAGGGGCGGTTATTATACCCCAATAATAATATGATCAGAGTTTGCATAATGCCGTCATAAGGGACGACACACCGCATATTTGAAAAGTTGCGAACCAACGATATGAATGCAACGACTTCAAACTACTTTAACTTCAAGTGCAGATTTGATACTTGTAACAAACTGTGGAGAAATAGTTTTGTCCGTATTTGGTAAGCTAGCGGTAGTAGCTTTTGCCCGCCATTTTATCCGTATAAAGTCTCCTTGTTCTTCCTGGATAAAAAGCCTCTAAAGGTACCCAACTTACCTCATAATTTTTTTTTCCAACTAAACGTCGATACAACTAATCCGTTACTATTAATTAATGTTCGACTAAATGTAAGCAAAATTACTTTTATATGGAAACTTGAGAGACTCTTGATCAATGTTTTTGAAAGTTTTCACTCAATGAAATCGCAAGAATCATCCCTTGATATTCCTTTATAAAAATATAATAGTCCAGCCTCACAACAGAGGCCCGTAATACTCTGTAGAGCTCCC
Organism: Hipparchia sbordonii; assembly: GCA_038048805.1. NCBI lineage: Eukaryota > Metazoa > Arthropoda > Insecta > Lepidoptera > Nymphalidae > Hipparchia > Hipparchia sbordonii. Next base: position 7,918,617 of record CM076113.1, read on the forward strand.
TGCTAATAATACCGGTATACGTATAAACGCGTGTGACGTCACGGACGGGACGCTCCAGACAAATATTTTTCCATTTCCTCGCAGACCCTCCGATTCGGGCTTATGGGCCCTGATACACTCGTTGTGGTGCTTATTACTTATTTCTATTTCCGGCCAATAGACGTTACGGTTTTTTTATACTGTCCTCGTATTCGACACCGGAATTTCCAATTAGCGTCACGGTTTGGTATTTAAGTATATTTTTTTGTTTGCCTGTACCTAGAAAACTACTGGAGAGACTATGCTCGCAGTATCCCTGCGAGAGAAGTCTAGCAAGAGACCTTCGTCCAAAGTCAGTAAATTGTCGTTGCAATACGGCGGAATGTCGTCAATACGGAATGCAGATGAATGACTATGTAAAAAATTAAATAATTATGCTCCTTATAGACTCAAAGTTTTACAGTAATAGAAGTTTATATAAAGTAAAAATAACTATCCGAGAGTGGAAAAGCGTTAAGTGGGTAGATTTCTTGAGAACGCATTAGCGGGTGTAGTCGGGGCACAAAGCAATATCGATCAGCAAACAAACCGAAAGCCAGGTGTCCCCCGGACAAACAGACGACCCTCGGGCCCTCGGGTCCTCAGCGACCCACTACTGCGAAGGCCCCCGGGCCCTTAGGCTCGGGCCCCTACATCAAAATGACGGAAATCCCATATTGCCTACCGCGAGGACGGAAGCACAATTTTATAAGTTAAGGGATTTGTGTCAATATTTTACTAGGATAGGAAGGTTACACACGTATGATATACTTACGTCATTTTATTCCTCAGATATGTTACGTCTATGCAAAATAGTTTCTCAGCTTTAATCATGTTCCGATAGTCAATTCAAATTCAATGATTTTATATATCACTTTGTTTATATTCTATGTAGTTTAATTACCTACCTAGAGTACAAACCACAAACATATAACTTATATGTTTGTGGTACAAACAAAGTATTTCATCAATTTCGTTTATTGTCACAATTCATAGAATAGATCAGTTCTTTTTTGAATATTCTTTGTGATTAAGTTAAAATTGAAATAAGAAACCGCCATTTTCTATTTTGCTGATGCTCACCTGTGTACGCTGAGTTTTGAAAAGAAAAGGGCGGCTGTCATTCCTGACCTTATCTTGATCGCATGGTACATAATTTTTCTTAGTACATAAGTTCTTTCAATTCACGAAGGCACGTGGCTCATATTTGTGTGTGTGTCGTATCTGTGTAAGTGTGAACGAGATCTTGCTCGCGCCTAACCGCTCCCATAACCACAAGTAAAGCACCCGTAACTTCGTGAGATAAACGTACTATACAAAGCTACGCCATAGACTCTGTACCCCGATATATTTGCTAATCGTTCCCGAATATTCCGACAAATTGTTAAGTAAGTATTTTTGTTAGGCCCGTTGTTTGAAATTCGTGAGTGTATCAAGATTTATGGAATACATTTAAAAAGCTTCGCGTGGCGGGGAAGAAAAAATACGAAAATGCGATCGGGTGTGATGAAGTTTCAAAAGGGAACTTTTGTCTTCGTTGCGCTTGTTTGGATAGCTTTCTGTTACGTACAATACAAACATAGAACTGTTATGAAATATGGCATAACTAGTATAAGAAAAAAAACTTTCGTTGTTATTGTTTCTTGATTCTAAAAATTTACGTATCTAAAAAGCTTTTTATGTAATATGTATTTTTAAAATAATAAGTAAACCCAGTTCTGTGAAAGTTAATTAGGGTAAGTCCGGGGGAGATGGCCCTATTAACTTTGAGGACTGATTGTCAACGAATCATAATAAATCAAACGATTATTTTAGTCACAAACGAAACTTTAATTATATTTCTTATCAAATGTTAACAATAATCAGTCTTAAAATAAACAAAAGTAATCAATCAGACATGAAACAAAAAACTTACGACTGGCCATCTCTCCCAGACTGTCCGTTTAAGATGGCCATAAGAGTCGGGGAGAGATAGCCAGTACTCTTTTTCCCTTTCTCTTTGCCCTTACGTCATTCGAAATTCTTCTTTTTCTTATTGCAGCAGTCGGAGCATATGCCTTCAAACTCCGTACAATTTTCATATGTCCAGGACATACAAATAATACATCGCAGCCAGGCTTCGACGAGCTGGGTCTTATGATAATTTTTTCCACAGCCTCTACAGTTATCTTCTTCTTTGTCTTCGTTCTCACTTTCGCAAGTATCGCAAAGTGGCAGAGGAACTTCTTTACAACTACTGTCTGAGATCCTTCGAATGGCTTTGCGTTTTCTAACAGTCTTGAATCTAAAATATTATATGGTAACTCGCCCTGAAAATAATAGGCCATCTATCCCGATTATCCGGGAGAAATGTCCATATGAATTAAAAGAAGAAACACGCCGCTATGATTCATAATTTATAGGTTAGAATGCGTGGAAACTTAATTACTTTACAATAACTGTGCTAAAACATGCAAATATTGTGAAATCTTTTTGCAACCACGTAATATGATAACCCCTTGCCTTATATTAAAGGTGTAATAAAACAAAAACATGGAATTTCCTTACCTTTCCATTTATTTTTTTGACAAAAACTCACTGACACTTGTCGCCGGTCGCGCAACGAAGCATACTAAATTGATATTAGTGTCATCGATTGCCTAATAGTCGATTTTTTATCGATTGGCCATCTCTCCCGTACGGCCATCTCCCCCGGAATTACCCTATATACCCAGTATCGTTTTTCATGATTAAAACTAAAATCTGTACTCAGTTTTAAGTAATTATGCCAACCAACTTTTATTTTCATTCACCCATTTTTATTAATAAAATAATACTTTAACCGGTTAATCCACATCGCTGCATCTTAAAATTGAACGACTGAAGTGAGCGTTCAGAATCTTTGATCGCCCCGAGCCCCGTGGAGACGTGGAACAAAGTTAGCTCGGAAGCCGCGGCGCACTTCTTAAATTATTCTCCAAAAGATTTTCTAATTTGCTCGCTCATCTCGACTCCTTTTACGAGGAAGTGGGTGCCGCTAGCACGAACACATGCGGTTCTCCTCCACTCGACAACCTAATCTAAACCTTAACGTCCCAAAATAAGGGTCCTTTATTCAGCGGTCTCAGTTCACACATCCCCGATGTTACTTTTACTGCCGCAAAGTGCCGGCACACAAATGTGTACTTTAACACTCATTAATATGATTCAAATCTCGTGAAATGACAAGACACATGTTTTGTGGGGTATTCGTCCCGCGTGCGTCCTTTGGGTAATGTTACGTAATAGGCAGAGGCTGTGATTTTGTCAAAGGTAAGAAGATTGGCTGCGTTAGTGGTAATTTCCCCGACCGCGGTAAATGTGGATTACGGCGGCGTTAATTCGGAATGGCAATTAAGATTTGATGCAAGTAATTACATATGTTTAGAGATACAAACTTTAAAAATTGAATAGACTCGTAAAAAATTATTGCGATTAAAACTCTTAGTGAAGTGAAGTGAAAATTTATTTTAGAGCTGGAATCAATGGAGTCTTGGAGTGTAAAGAAATGCCTAAAAGTTTCTGAATTATTGCACAGGTATCAATAACATATTGTCATGTGATCAAAGTAGGAGCTACCCACTTGTAGGTAGTTCAAGCATTTTTTCTTTTGCATTCTATAAATAAATTATAACTTAAATAAGAACCTTGGAAATACCTCTTCATTTCCGCCCACCAAAGGAACCCGTACAAACGAGGCCTCGCCAAGAAAAATTCAAAGCGAAATTTTTAAAATGCAAAATTTAATTACATTACTCGATTTTTCATCCCCGTAACAAGATGCAAGAACCCTCCAGTCACTTTGGTTGCGTGACCTAATTCGAGGAACCTTATTTTGCTCACTTAATTTACCGCATTCGTTTACTTTGCGAATGAGGGCGAAATTTTTATTTCTCTTTCGCGAAAACTTAATTGAGAGGGCGCGGGAAGGGGGAGGGGACAATCCACGCGTTGCAGCGATACCGTACCTTTCTACCTCTATAAACATTTATTGTCGCTCTACATCTCACTAACTTCACTTTTACAGAGTTTTATGTCCGAAAAATTTACGCGAAGAACATAGCTTGCGGCCTTTATTGCGGGGGCGGAATGCGGGCCGAGTCGCCGGTAATTGAATGTAATTTCGTTAGCTTCTTTCGTTTACTGCTGTAAAATAAAATTTTACGTCTTATTTATTGTCGCAACAATATCTGTGCTCTCCTGTCGCACGTACGATTGCTCGTAAAGGCAATGTAATAAACTTACGTACTGAGTTATTTTAAATTTACTCTTCAAGCCGATAGTATTTTTATATTGATGATAGGGTAGCTCCATAATTTATGTACATTACCCGGGATACCTACCCGAGATGTGGCATAAAACACTCAACAATAAAATGAACATCTGGAACAGAATAGACTTTTTTATTCAAATAAACCTTTAAACGCTTCAATCAAATAAAATGTTGATATAAAAAGATTCAAATGTCCAGAAGTAAAATTTAATCATAAAACTAAAAAGCCGCTATCTATAGTTTTGAGCCGGGACACGTCATGTGCCACGAAATTTTACTTATCAAAGAATAATGTATCATTTCAATAATAGTTGAAGCAAGAAGTGCTGTACCTACCTACTTTTTTTATGATATGAAGTTTATACAATTGCAGCAAGAAGTTCGGCGGTTATTATTTAAAAATCTAATATATCGCAAAGTTAATTTTCTATTTCTCTAACTGGAAGTATAGTAAGTCATACTGTATAGGATTACATTATCTGAATATGTCACCCGAGAAAATATAAAGGGTATTTAACTTTTTATGTACATTATGTGTAACATGATACTTGCAAACCCAATTACCTACTTGGGAAAAGTTTACGTATTCCAAACTAAAGCCGTCAGACACTTCCTTGATACAATAAAATGCATGTAAATACGACACGTGTATAAACATTTCCAAAATAGCTCGCTTAAATTTTACCCGTAATAAAAACACCGAGGCTGCTGCGGTGCTCTTAAAAATTTAATTAATTTTATCGAAAGTGCGATGCAGCTCAACTCAATTAGTTGTTTTCCAAGTAAATATCAATTACAGAAGCGTTGTTTGGGAAATATTTTCACACTGTTATTGCTGCACACTTCCTTACCTTGTTGAACGACTGAACAATAATATGTTAGCCAACTACCAGGTATATATTATGTCGTTTTGTGAATATTAATTAAGTTCAGCTATATTATGTGAATTATATTATTACTATCTTTGGCGTGCGACTTCGTGAGCGTGGAGTAAGGTTTTTAAAAATAAACGGGTACTCTGTATTTTTCCGGTCTTTGTCACTCTGCAAGTCCTCAACTAAACCCATGCAAAAATCATGTCAACCCGTGTGACTGAGGGATAAATCTACAAATAAACACATTTTCGCATTTATAATATTATTAGTAAGGATTTGCATATGTACCAATATTTTAGTCCGTGATTTATTTATTTTCTGCTTTAAATTACTTAAAAACACACACGTAAATAAAAACAACTTATTAAAGGTGTTACAACGTTCCATACTTTTTAATTGTGTGGCCACAATTAAAAAAAATTTTAATGAAAAAACTAGAATTTAAAGATTACGCTATTAAAATAAAAACTAGAAAAATATAAAACTTACCTAAACTAAATAAGAACATCAAAGGTCAAGAACGAGAAGTGGGATACAAATGAGTGTTGTTTTCGAAGAGCATCTAGAAGCTAGAAGTTGAACGAAGCAGTTTTAGAAAAGATCTTATTTTAGGGCTTCGGTGATGGCAGTAGTAATAGTAAATATCTTTAAGTTATAATAAAACAGTTATTTCTTTACCGATGGAATTGTAAGTTTTGAATAGTCTGAATATGTCGGAAAGTTGTTTGAGATTTTTCTAGCTATCTTGGTGGAACGAGCCGCTATCGAGGTTAAATAATAAATATTCATACTTCATCTCGTTAAAACAATACCTCAAGGCATAATTATGTTAATGAAGAAGCGAAAATCGATAATCGATTACTACTGGATGACGTCCTCGCACTCGTATATTAAAAAGTGACAGCTCGTAATAAGGCTTTCAAAATGCGCCGTTCGTTAAATTGAAATGTAAACCAAACCGTATTATTTATTCGTGTTTAAAATAAACGAACGTATTGCCTCATACATTATCGGCGAGGTATAACGATATTATTTTATATTGTGACGTAAAACTTACCTTACGGTATTTTAACGAATTGTAAATACAGGGAGAAGTCATAAATATGTCATGGAACAACTGACGGCAGATTTTACAGGATATTTTTCAATGAGTGAGCGATTAAATTGATTTGCACCAACTTCGCAAATCGAACGAGTGAATTTAGATTTTCCAAAAAAAAAAAATATGAATGTGAATGTATCCATTCCAAAATTAATTTTCTTTTAAACAAAACTCTAAAAGAACAATTGAGAAAATGCAAACTGTACGAAGCCCAAACTTTATTCATTAATTTTATTAAGATTTTACATCAGTTAGAGTTCTTGCGTGCACATTGCACGCAGTTAATTATCACAATTAGTTTACTCTCAACGATGGTTCTTAAGTTTGTAATATGTTCACAAGTGCTTCGCGGTAACTATTTAGTAACAACTAAAGTCAACAGCAAATTCTTATACCAGTTTAGAGTTAAGGAGTGTTTGCATTGCACGGGTTTGTACGCTTTAGTTAGAATATAAAGTTTATAAGAGTTAGTCACTTTTTGTGTGTGTACCAAATTACCACCAAGTTCGATAAGATATTATAGCAAGTATTTATAATTCACTTCTATCCTTACTAATACTAATAATGTCTGGTGGGAGGCTTTAGCCGTGGCTAGTTACCACCCTACCGTCAAAGACGTGCCGCCAAGCGATTTAGCGTTCCAACACATTAGCGTGTAGAAACCGATTAAGGGTATGGGTTGAATGTACACTGCCATACCCATTCCAAGTAAGCCCGCTACCATCTGACTGCATCGTCACTTACCATCAGGTGAGATCGTAGGCAAGGACTATCTTGTCATCGAATAAAAAAAAAAAATTAAAGGGGGCTCTGCCACTAGAAAGGTGTTTTGTTCGGCGTTTTTTTGGTACGGAGCCCTTGGTATGCGACTTGCATTTGACCGGTTATTATTAATGCATTACATTTACATGCCATATTATATGTGATAATTGTTTATTATGTTGATATTCAGTACAATTATCACAACGCACGCAACAGCCAGATTGCAACACCTAATTCACCGTTTAATTTCCGTCGTACTAATCTAGTTGTCGACAGCTCTGTGGAATGTGGCATCGCATAGCAATGCGCCGGGAATCTAATAAAATTACTCACCGCAATAGCATAATAACAATTATATTACGAGTATTGTATTATAGCATCATTATAGTGTAAATAGCTACTTGATGGGGTTAATTCCATTGCCTAGTTGGTTTAAGTGAGATTTTGCTTGAAGTTTATCGACGGACATGTATTAGATAATCAAAACGACTCTCATGGATTGTTTTTAAAATAATAATACCTACTATATTCTTTAAATGTTCCCATTTAAAATACTATATTCTTTAAATGTTCCCATCGAAATTTTAATTTTTTTTTTAGGTAGAGTTGGTCATTATTACCTAATAATGTATGTAGGTTCATGTAACTCACCTAGCTAGCGAGAGGTGAGGGGAACTTGCGTGGCACAGGCAATACTGGTACAAATCTATAGATAAAGCTGTGGCGTCCTTTGAGGAGCGTCGACTAAAAGACCTCGACGCGAAATGCCTTAACAAAAAGACCCAGCCAAAGAACTCCTACCTATACACATATAATGCATCGGGCCAGTTACTGTTTGCCGTGCGAAACAAAATTTTCTTTCTCGAGTCATATTTGCTCCCATAATCGGCTCTAGCCAAGACCGCCACTGACACATCAAAGAGGATCACAATTTGAAAAAAAAAAAAAAAGTTTTTGCGCCTTCTACGCCGCCTCGTCTACGCTACGCTACAGGCGTAGCCCGTAGCCCGTAGGAGGGTGCGTAAAACTAATCTACCAATTATTTATCATTATTAATAATTATAAATTCCATTTTTAAATGTTGTTAATACCTAGCAAGTTGCAGTCGTATATGATAGTTGTATGTTAAGAAGTATAGTTTCGATATTCATACAAGAAATATCACCTTACCATAAAAAGACGATATAATATCTAGAGTAGGTTTATGAGATGTTCTCACATTTTGCCATATTTCATATCGTCATTATTTCGCCTCACGCTTTGCGCTTTGACTTTTCGGTGGGGTTTTAGAGGGCCCGTCGCTATGGCAACACCAGCTTTGGATCTGCCGAAAATTCGACACACGGCATACAGATTATCTTGTACGAAGAAAATACGAGTAATAGAGTTGGAAAATATTTAGGTATCGTTAGTTGATGCAGCAGGTAATATTTGTTTATTGTTAGAAAGCCGAGAGGGTAATAGGGAACCTGTAGAGGCTGAGCTTTTGACTCTAATGCTGAGATCTACAGAGCGTGCTCTGATTCAGCTCAGACTTAAGATAGAGGTTAAGACGTGACACAAATATGCTCTTATATAGATCTGTCTCATTTTAAGTCTGAGCTGAGTGAGACTGCGATCTATAGATTTCAGCCTAACAAGGCTTCATAGAAAAAGAAAATTGTATCTCCTAATAATATGGTATGACCTGTAGACCTCAAATTGTGTACATACTTTATGCATTTATCAATAACTAATACATTCTATCTTTCTCTTTCATTATTGTGTGTATTTTTGTAATTTTTTCTATGTACTAGGTACGACCGACTACGGAAAACTGAAAAGTTTGAAGAATTATGCTACAAGACGATATAATACCCCAAAACGCTTACGTGACGCGTTAATTGTTGTGAAAGTCAATACAATGGCTTAGACCGTTCGTTTTAATAACGATACAACTATATGCATCTTGAAAGTATGTTAAAGAATGCTGTTTTTTTTTAAGCTATTGCATAGCTTCTATCGCGGGTCTTGAGCGTGGAGACCGAATCCAGAAATTCCGTAACGAAAATAACATGACACGGGACTCCTCTCACCGCTAGATGGCGTTGGTAAAAAATGCTATGCAATAGCTTTACCGCGGCAGTTCCCGAGTGCCACACGTCTTTTTTTAATTTTTTTTTAAACGGACACATAAAATAGATAAAAACAAATGATAAGTGCAACAATCCTAATAATTAATTTTGTGGGATACAACAACTTACGTAGGAGGTATCGATATATTACTTAGTCTTGTCTGAAATCTGCGCTCGGTTGTAAGCGCGGCACCTCAAGGCATCCGATCGGGAGGGAAAGTTCAGCGGGCAAATAGTTTAAAGCAGTTTAACTTGCCGCGCCTGTTGCTAAACAATATTACGTTATGAAGTCGCTCCGTGTGATGTCACCGCTAGTTTACAGGGTTTGCTGGCTAAATCGATTGCTTGTTGCTACTTGTAATGTTGGTTGAATTTTGAGGCCCTCCCAAGCGCAGTGGTGAGCATTGTGGCTTATAACTGGGAGGTCTCAGGTTCGATTCCCGGCGGGGGATATTTGGGAATTTATAATTTCTGAATTGTCTCTGGTCTGGCCTGATCGGAGACGTCAAAGTCGTGCCGCCAAGCGATTAAGCGTTCCTGCTCGATGGCTTGTAGAAACAGATAAGGGGTATGAGTTGAAGGTACACTGCCATACCTTCCAAATTAGCCCGTTACCATCTTAGACTGCATCGTCACTTACCATCAGGTGAGATCGCAGTCAAGGACTATCTTGACATCGATAAAAAATCTCTACAAGGCGGCAGTGCTGCCAGCATATTATAATAATGTTGTATAGTTGAACAAATATATTTTTTTTAAACTATGCTGAGCTGCATTGGTGTCGAGGAGGTTTTAGATTCGAATTTTTATATTTAATTCTAGAAGTAATGTAAAAATTGAGGTTTCTGTCTTTTCTTTCCATATAACTGCCTGATAATAAGCTCATTTTATGATTATTTTAACGTTTAGTAACCTAAACCCAAGAAGTTTTAAAATTTTCGTCTGTCTGTTTGTACACAAGAAATACAAATAAATGAATCAACTTTACATTTGGCACTTATGGCAAGCAGGTATGCCATCTTTTAGAATAAAAATAAATTAATGCGTAATTATTTATTTAGTTATTATGAAAGTCTTTTTCTTAATACATTATTTCAAGGTTTCTCATCACACAGAGCTACGAATAATTTATTCGTAGACACAGAGTTACAGAAAACAGCGTTTATGATAATGGACTCTATAATAATAAAAGACCACGATTTTCTTCGTAGTACAACGAAACAGAAAATTTATTTAATGTATCGTATATATCCACAAACGTACCGAATAATCTCTTACAAAGTAATCCAATTCCGTGGTAAATAAACAACTAATAAAACATTTAAGAGGCTCGCAATGGCAAAAGAACGAAAAAAGGAGCAATTAATTCCGAGGAAGCCACAGTTGCAATATGTGAAGCCATTAATTTAATTCATTGTACGTGCGCCGGGACAGGGTTTTGTACCTTAATTGAGATTTAAGAAGAGCCTGCGGGATGTTTTTGTTTAGAATAGGGCTGCCACACCTGTAAATGGGACATATTCACGTTTATGTCCAAATTTCGGTTAGCCACAACATGCAAACTATATGACATCATTTTTTGAATATGACAGTCATTGCTTACAAATTGTGGCTTAAATTTATTATTTACTAAATGATGCCCGCGACTTTGTTCGAGTGGATTAAGATTTCTTGATTCCCGCGGGAACTCTCTTATTTTGCGGGATAGGCTATGTGTTATTTCAGACTATAATCTATCTCTGTGCTTTTCAACCAAATCAAAAATTGGGGCCGAAAGTCATTACAAGTCTTTCTTAGTAACAATCCATTATTTTCGTAAGTATTTTATCTGAAATAATTGTTATAAAATAATCTAGTCGCGTCGTGACCACAGGCCATGCTATTGAATCGAAATATCGACAACCCCAACTAAAATAATTACCGTGGTACGTACTCGTATTATTTTATAAAGTCTAAAATATTTAGTTCATCTGAAATATTCATATGCGTGTTTTCTAAATACCATAATATTTTCCAATTTTTTTACTTCATGTTTACTTCATTAAATACCCACTATAACAATAGTTAAGAGTGAGTATATGTTGTATGGGCGTATCTCAAACTAATTACCAAAACTTTTAGAAAGGTACGAGTATATCCACTCGTCCCTCTGAGATAGTTATAATAACTACTTGAACAGAATATGGGGAGCCCACTATAGCGGAAATATCGGGACTACAGACCAGGGAATAAAATCGGGACACATAGCGAAGCGAAGTGGTTCAACCCTGACGTAGTTCCGAGCTGTCGCGGTCGCTTGTCTCCGTTAAACCTGAGCATACTGGCGAGTAATTGCGCTTCGCCGCTTAGTCTGTCGATTTTTACAGTTTGATACTAAAATATACAGCCATTGTATTGTTTGATGCCATCTAAAGCTCATTTCAGACTCAGCTTTATCAAAAAACACAACGCAGTATGCTATACTATTCTGCGATATACTCGTACAGTATAGCTTAATATTACGGGAGTAGAAAACTATGACTATATTAGTGTAGGTAGTTTAGTATGACCATATCTATACACTTGTACATTGCTATGTAATGTATTACGTTTTGCTACATAATTTGAAAATAGAAATGTGGAAACAAGATAGCCTTCTATTTCAGTGGGCATTTCAGTAGATTTTTTGTCTCGTGTATATGATGACTACTGTTAGATAAGTAACTTAATAACTTAATAGTCTTACTCAAGTTGTTTTTGACCGACTTAAAAAAAAAGAAGGTTACCTATTAATTCGACACGTATATGTAAAATTACTGGAACTGCAAAATATTCACATATGATAATCTATTAGGGCTTCCGAACAAATATACAAAATTTTATAGGTGTATGTATACACGTATGTGTGTATGTCCATGAATTTCTCCAAAACCAATTTCTTCAAAACCATTTTTCTCCAAAATCAAAAAAAAAAATAATTGTATTGTGTTCATTATTTTTTGTTTGCTTACATTTACTTCAACTTAGAGAACAGTAAAGATTTCATCAAAATCGGTATAGTAGTTTTCAAGATAAGCACTATTCCCTTTTCAGTTGCTCTTTGTTTGTGTAAATTGATAGCAGTTTACTTTTTCTTATATTATAGCTTGTGAGTTTTCTTTTTAACATCGTGCATCATACAAAGTTAAACAACACTGCCAAAATTCATGCTAAGCCAGCATCATCTAAAAGCTTAACCACATAATGCCGAGCAAAGAGGTTATTGTAAAATAAACCTAATATTTCATTCACAAAGCGAATCTATACAAGATGCTTAATATCTTTACTTCATACGAAATTCGTTGTATCTAATTCAGGGCTTATCTTGCCATCTGTAATCTCGCCGTGCCGGGATGGCTCGAATACTTTACCCCGTCCCCCGCCCTTCCCCTACCCCCGGGGGGCCTTGGGCTCTTGAGTAAAAGTTCATAATACCCTATTAGTGGTACAAGACTTGCCGACTTCAACTTGTTGACCTACGGCAATGGAATGGAGTCCTTAGTTACAGATACTGGGTACATAATAGCCTTTTAATGTCCCACTGAAGGACAAAGGACTCTTTTCGCCGTTGGGGAGAGCTACGCTTGTGTACATACAGTTTTTGTAATTGTCAGATATACCTATCTGCTGCTGTAATTTACAGATTGACATGCAGTCTAAGATGGTAGCGAGCTAACTTGGAAGGGGTATAGCAGTGTATATTCAACCCATACTCCTAATCGATTTCTACTCGCCATCGTGCCGGAACGCTAAATCGCTTAGCGGCACGTCTTGACTGTAGGGTGGTAACCAGCTACGGCCAAAGCCTCCCACCATCAATTAAGATTGCAGTCAAGCGCTGGTGTCATTATTGTAAAATATTTTATTACAAAGCGAGACCGTTAAAAAAATTGTAAACACACATTAGTGCTTTTAATAAGAGCAATATTACAGTCATCTAATTACATTGGGTAAATTTTCAGCAAGTAAAACAGCAAGATGTGTATAATTGAGCCCGCGTCCCCCGAGAGCCGGCGTCAAGTTCACTGGAGCGAATAATAAATCTGTTGACAATCTTTAATTCCCTCTCAGATGGCGGTACGAAAAATATGGTACGAAATGGAAGAAAATTAACTTGGGATTCACAAGTAAACTTCGCCCAAATGCGACGGCGACAATGCCTTTAATTTTTTTATAAACGCAATTTATTAAAAGAAATTTTTATTCTTGTTTGCACTCATCTTTCCTGTATTTTTGATTACAAAACGCATTATTTGAAACAATTACTACCATCTTGAAAAAGTAATTTTAAGGTACCAAAAACTTAATTTAAACTTTCTCTTATATTTATTTTTGTGGGTTTAGGTTTTGCGAAATTCCGTTCGAACCCATTATTTTACAGGGATATAAAATAACCTACGAAAGTTAAGTCATTTTGAAGGTTATTCCGGACAAAAATGTGCACAGTCATAAATTTAAAAATGTTGTTAGGTCTCGACAAAATACAAATACGAGTAATAAACGCAGCATTTCAACATCATAGGCAGATGTGTATATTTTTTTTATTTGTATAAATTTATAAATGCCAATTGAGATAATGTTAATATCACTTTATTGTATCTAACATAGTATTCTATATACCCTCCAAAAATAATATTAAAGTGAAATTTCTCTATAAAACTATTATTTCTATAATAAATATTTCGAAGAAACATCTCAATGACAAGAACTAATGAAATGTAAAGATAAGTAAAGGGGCTATCCAGATTTAACCCTCATTTTAATAAAGCGGGGGAAACTTGTTGAAAAAAAAAATTATTGAGGTAAAAATTTATATCTACTTACTAAATAAACATGTTGAGTAAAAAGTTATCAAGTACAAAATTAAAGATAAATATATATCTGCAAAATATATCTTTGTTTAAAACAATCTTATAACTAAGTAATTAATATTTAAGAATAATAAATAATCGAAAATCCCAAATATCTAAGTAAATAAACATTGACTTAAACTAAGATCACTTAACACGTGAATAAAGTGAGTCCAAGTCGTAAAACGAGAAACTGCAATCGCACATGCCGTGCGAGTTTAAAAGCCGTGAAATAATTCAAAAGAGCACTCGTTAAAATGCAGTGGGAATTTACAAACCTCAAGGCTTTATCACCTGAACTCAGCTGCTTTATAGTGGGAGGGCGAAGGCGCGAATATCATAAAACCGACGTAAGTAAACGTTCTTTTGCTGACATGAAAAATAGTTTACTGGCTGTCTATATAGAGTAAGAGCGGAAGAAAAAAATTATATAGTAAGTATCTACAGTATTTTGCCTTAGCTGAGATAAAAGGTGCACAAATCGCGGTTAACTAACTCAGAAACGTGTAAAGGTCATTAAAACGTAACAGTGAATAACTTTGATTTTGTGACTTTACCCCAAAACTTAGGCTGAAATCTATACACCGCACTCTCTCTCAAGACAGAGTTAAAACGAGACAGACTTATGTCAGAGCATATTTATGTCTTGTTTTAAGCTCTATATATCTAATATTAATATAGTCCTCATAAGAAGGCTCCGAGTCCATCTGCGGGCTATAAGATGAAGCTATACCTACTCGGACCCATGGTTTGAAGAACTGTTGGATGTTTGGGTTCCAGTGCTGGATTGGCAACCGGAAGGCACAGCGTTGGAAGAGCCCCAGAAATATAAAGTAAACGTACGATCTAGCAGCTGCCGGATCCTTTCGAGAGACCTATGTTCAGCAGTGGACGTATACCGGCTTAGATGATGATCCACTTTTAATTGCGGTGGCAGTGTTGGATGCCTTCACTCGTTCTGCTTGTTCAATGTAAAAAAACACAACTGGATGCCCCATACGCAATAACGTTTCAAGCCACAAACCTTTTTCAAATTAAATACATACATAAATTAAACGAATAAAGTTAACTTTTGAATTGATAAGTTGTGTGGGTGTGGGTTGACTCTTTATTGCATAATATGTGCGTCCAACTGTAGTTAAAATACTCCCCATAGTTTATTCGATTGGCTCTTAAGCTACACGCGTTACAAGACTGTTTATCTCAACTTTACTACACGATATAGGTACCACGTCTGTCTAATCTGGGAAATAAAACTTTATACGCAATTTTTAGGGAGCCTTTTACGGTTAACACTTTGTAGACAAAATTAAACCTTAAATGCTTAATGAGTTGTTTGTGAACGACGCGATTAAAAACTTTTAAGGATGTTTTTGAACGCTTTTCGAGGTATTTGAAGATGCTTGATCAAGATTCTTTCTAATAAATTGGGAAGTTTACCTAATGGTTGACTTCTAGACAAGATAGGTTTTTGTAGGTACTTCCACATGCCGGGATTTTGAGACGCTTGTATCCTTGCTTCTCGTTTGATGTCGTCTATGCACAAATAGGGGGTCAGTCAACATTGTGCTTACTGTTAAGAGGTCGGCATTCCAACACCTTGATATTCCAACGTTTATGTAAATCGAACTATTCGAAGAATACCTAATACATACTGACACCAAAATGAAAGAATTTTTTTTAACCCTCAACGCAACAAGTGTGTATCTGTGTATATATGTGTGTCTGTCTGTTCCCTCATAGCTGTCTAACGAATAGTTTTGATGCGGTTTTTTTGTTGTTTGAATGCTATTGCTGCAGCATCAATTGTTTAAATTTATATTTTCTTCTATACCTACCCTACCTACCTGAGAAGATTCTCAAGCATTGTTTATTTTTTATTATAAAATTAAACACACATACAACACAGTAAGTTGTTTTCTATATCTACGGCTAAAATATATAGACCGCGCTCTCACTTTGCTCAGACTCAAGACAGAGTTAAAACGAGACAGATTTATGTCAGAGCATATATTGTGTCTCATTTTAACTCTGACTTAAGTCTGAACTAAGTCAGAGCACGCTCTATAGATCTCAGCATTAGTGTTTTGTTTTAAGGGGGGGTTTGAAGATTCATCGGTTTTAAGGATCTCCAGCCAAATAAACGTAACCAATATCAGCTTTAACGCACCCCCTCCGGAAAAACTCTTATTGTTCAATAAAAACGTTATGAGGTAACTCTATTCAATGAACTCGTCTGTTATTGAAATCGTTTCGTAAAGTAGCCTTTCTTATGGGGGAGGAATAATAAACGGGAGTCTGTATCGCCATTGTTGCTGCTCTGATTGCTTTTATGATCATTTTTAGCTAAACAATGCGGCTATATGATATCGTGCGTTTCACCCTTTCAAATTTCTACTCAATATACCCTACAGTTCGAAAACATTTTTGGATACTCCTTAAATTATCTACCTTTAAATATCTACCTATCTGTTATATTCGTATTTTTGTGTTTCTCTTTCGATACTATTGTAGCTACTAGCTATAACTAACGAATACACATATTATTTAAGAGAAGTGAGATGCCTTCAAAAATCAATTCTTTAGGTATATCATATAGAATATTACCTAATATAGGTATCGATGTCAAAATCTTTGAAAAAGAAAATCAAAAGTAAAGATCCACTTAACTTCCCTATAACCAATGAAAACAAAAGAATTGAACAACTAAATATCAGGGGAGAATAAATAAATTTGTTCAACACTCTCATTTGATGCTTCATAAGTTTTCGAGAGACATGTAATATCTTAAACTAAAACTACCCGAAGCAACAAGCATTGGTGCAATTCCTTGAGGGCCGTCATTTTTCCACCGTACATGAATAGGGTTATCGCCTTTCTCTTATTATTTTTTTAAATATATATTTAAACTATTCCTTGACTGCCTAATATTTTTAGCCTAAGATGGAATACGCTTGCCTAGAAGATGCCTATTTACTCTTGATTTTATGGGTATCCAAGTTGTGGATAGAAAAACCGGAATCCCGAAGAGTATTACAAATTTTGGCGCTGCGTATTAGGAGGCAAAGAGCTTAGTGCGTGATCATGGAATTTCAACCATGTACCTAAGGGTGCATATCTATGCAATAAAATACCGAGGACCCAACTTGCTCTTACGCTAACTTTGAAGTCTGTCTAGCCTAGCCTAATATTTAATTTTTACTTTTACTTACTATTATATATTCTATGACTACCGGGTAAGTTTAATTAATAAGTCAACAATCTCGTAGATTTTTTGTGGTTTATTATAAAATAATATTATCCTATATTATACCTACTTATATATACCAAAATCATAATTCCGTCATAATAAAAAAAAATTGTTACTATGACGGAGTACATATTTTTATTTATTTTTTATTTTTTGTACCTATTATAGTGAAGTACATACCTACACGTCACTAAGGTACTACTCTTCGATCCATAAATATAGTATTCCTCACATGCTTTGACCATATATGGTCAAAGCATGTGAGGAATACTATATACTCTTGTACTACCTACTTCATGATCATTGTGCATGAATTCACACCAGCCACTGAGAACAAAATTTTTAATAAGTATCAGAAATTTTTTCAAAATATTTTTTTTCTTGATCTAAGGTTGAAACCCCTATTCAGCAGCCACTCGATATTATGTCATCAGATATGAGTTATTTTTCCATAACTCTGACGTGTCGGCGCGCGGTGAATTCCCAAATAAATAATAAATACGGCGGCATGCCGCAGTGCTCAGACATATACCGTTGCTGCCAATTTTGTTTGTTTCTACATCTAATATGCAGCAGAGAGGCTTAGCGTTTCAGTGTGATGTGGTTTTTGAGATTTGAGACATGAGGGTATTTGTGAACAAAATATTTTGAACGTAAATTCAGAATGAAACTTGGCTACGAAATGTATCAAAGTCATCGTCTAGACGTTGTGTTCTAATGGATTATTATATGCAAAATCTAGCTGAAGCCCGCGACTTCGTTCGCGTGAATTTCCTTCGCGTAAATCGCCTTCTATCCGTAGGATATTACCCGTCCACTTAAAATATTGGTTTGTAGTACATGCTATGTATCAGAGATGGCGCTATATGTGAAAAAAGATTTTCCCGCTTTTCTGTTGAAATTTTTCCTGAATTTTCTTTGCTATAAACCTCATGGAACCAGAGACCTTTCCAACGAATGCAAAACCGTGGAAATCGGTTCGTGCGTTCTGGAGTTATAGCGTCAGTAAGGAAAACCCGACTTATTTTTATATAGTAGAATATATTACAATTTTGTTTTTAATATTCTGGTATCTTTTTTTCAATGACAGTTGCATGTCTAGTTCATTCTGCGAATAGACGCATTGGCGTGATTTGGCGTTCGCTAAATGTATGCGTCAATTTTATTTTTACCTGTTCAGTTCGCTAACATTTTAATATAAAATAACAAATGCATCCTTATTATATAAAATATATATTCAGAATTCCTTAGCGTATTTAGCAGTTGGCTTTACTTTAAGGATTTCGTAGGGTGACGTCATAAAACCTATAAATTATTATCGCACGCTCAGCCCTTCGTGTTGACTTCCCCACCTCAGACACTCTTACGATACCCTAATGTCCCACCCAAATTATCCTTTAAAGCTTCACGAAAAGAATTTTAAAGGTAGGTACAGTGTCGTAAAACAACTTTTGACTACTTTGGTAAGAGTCCACCAAACTGATGTCTTTAGGGACGCAAGGACTTTTAAAAAGTTGCACATTTAGAAACTACTCACTTCCTTTTTAAATCCCATGTGATGCCGAGTTATTGAAAAACAGTTAGTAGTAAAAAGCTTGTGGTTGGCTTTTTACTCTATTATTTAAACTAAAACTAAATAACTCTTGGGCTACGTGAGTATTCTATCTTTTTGATTAGGTATTCTATAAGCTTTAATCCGTGTCTATGTTTACGTGTATTGAAGTTGTTTAATTAAGTTGGATGCTATACTTTTTATAATATTCTTAGTGCCAAGTTCATCAACGCCAAATAACGTTAGCTTTAGGCAGACTTTCAATACAAAAACTATCAGAACGTCGAAGTAGTGTGAGATCCACTTGCACCAATCTGCAATCAAGTATATTTAAGCAAAATTTTTCATAACTATCCTTTTCTTCTTAACTCTGAAATAACCTTGCCAAAAAGTGACAGCATTACAAAGTTTAACTAAACAAAAATTAAGCAGCTTAGTCAACTTAGTGCAAGTTGACCTTATTGTTCTTTTTTATGCAAGATAAACTCTGGAAAAGCAATAATGAAGTCTATTGGAGTGCGTTTAATTTCCGAATAAAATATAATACCTACTTTATTTTTCAGGGATAAAAGTATAATTCCAAGCAACATTATTAGAGCCAACGTCTCTAAAACTAAAACACTGATGACAAAAACTTGTTATTGACATAAAGACTAATGACGACATACGTTGAATAGCCCATAGAAAAGTAACCTTTCATGTTCACCCGTGACATATAATTTACATCGCTTTAACTGTAATTCGGGTTCAGTCGTTCAGTGTCAGTCCAGTAGGCGCTAGGGTCACCAACAACAAAAGTTATTTTCACCAAAAACAAAAGTAATTTATCGTATAGTTCTTTCAAGTCACGAGGGCGCGTGACTCATGGTTGTGTGCGTGTTGTATCTGTATAAGTGTGAACGAGAGCTTGCTAGCGTCTGACCGCTCCCACCTAAACGCCTGACAGGCACGCACACTTACGCAATGTGCAAGTACACAACGTAACCACAAGTAAAGCTCACGCGCCTTGGTGAATTGTAAGAATTATATCGGATACCAATTCTAAAGCTAGTTTTAAGTATTTTAACAAAACTAAGACATTAATAATAAATAAGACATTAATAATTAATTAATTAATCTATAGAGCGTACTCTGACCCAGCTTAGACTTAAAATAAGACTTAAGATAGAGGTTAAAACGAGACACAAATATGCTCTAACATAAATCTGTCTCGTTTTAAATCTATCTTGAGTGGGAGCTGAGTGAAAGTGCGGTCTATAGATTTCAGTCTAAGTGGTACGGTAAGCATTATGGTATAGTGCAAATAATTTAAAAGGGATATAAAGTATCACATTATAATGTTTGTTCCATTTCGTCGCTGTGTCAGCGTTGGACAACTGTGTTAATCCTCACGAAAACGTGAAACGAATCCTCGTTTATCGTACTGGATGTAGCAAACATGCTATTTTATATGCATTATATTATGCGTATTTAGCTAAATGTTCAAGTTGATAACCCTAACAGGACATATGGACGCCTACAATTTGCACCGGACGCTCGGAAACGACTGGAGCGGTCGGCCCGTGCACGTGCATTTAACAGCGCGCTGCGTTTTATACGACGCGGCCTACGGGACTATTAGCCGCAGTGTGCACGGACGCTGTACCAACATAATGTCGCGTGAATCTCTTTTAGGTACATAATAGAATAGAATAGAAAAGTTTTTTCTCCCAATAGGTGAACTTTTGCAAAGTGCTTTCAAATTGTCTAGTGAAAATTTTCTGAAAAAAGATTGACGACTTCCCTGGTGCAGTGGTAAGCGCTGTGGTCTTATAACTGGGAGGTCTTGGGTTCGATTCCCGATGGGGGCAATTTCTAAATTGTCTCTGGTCTGGTCTGGTCTGGTGGAACGGTTTTGCCGTGACTAGTTACCACCCTACCGCCAAAGAGGTGCCGCCAAAGCGATTTAGCATTCCAGGGCAATGGCGTGTAGAAACCCATTAGGGGTTTGGGTTGAATGTACCCCTTCCAAGTTAGCCCTTAACCATCTTAGACTGCATCGTCACTTACCATTAGGTGAGATTGCAGTCAAGGAATAAAAAAAATACGGATTTACCCGTAACCAGATTCCGAAAAAACGAGATGTATGACTTAATTTACTCGCATCACAATTGAGAGGTATCGTGTCGCAAATCAAACAAACACTCGACGTAAGTGAATAAATAGGTAACTCGACACGCCTTTCAATATTTCTTGCTTCCTTTCTTACCCTACTTGGGTAACGCGTACTCCGTCCGGGGTAACGCTTACCCCACTTGGGGGTAAGGGTGCGTTCACACTGTCGTAAGAATACACCAATTTAAGAATTTATTTGTGCTCTATACTTCTCCTCTCCGCTCCCTTTAAGAAGAAATTGCGGCGCACAGCGGTGTAGTGTGAGCTTGTAATACTGGGCTTATACCACCTTTAAGCAGTATTATTTCAATTTTGTTTTAAGTCATATTACAATGACCCTACCATACCATATGACAAAGGGAAAATTAGTCAAGTTCGGCATGGCAAATATACTTTCTTTTTTTTTTGAAAGAATATTAACCAAGCTGAAGTTGACTAATATCGTCCTATCCCCCCAAATAAGCGGAAAACTTGTACTAGGAGTGGGTACGACAACCTGCGACCTTTCAGTTTTCAGTCCACACCTTTAACCGTTGGGCTTTTGAGGCTTAATTAATAAGACTTGCCAGGCTAATATTTCCCTTTCCACTCCAAAAGAAGCGTAAAACTAGTGCTAGGAATGGTTACGACAAGTGCGTAACCGTTGGACTGTTGAGGCTGACGTCCAAATCTGACGTTTAATAGAGCTACCTCCGCTTGGTTTCACTCGAACGAAAAAACTCGTTTCACAGCTCCGCTTTTCTCCTCTCCACTCGTCTCCGTTTCAATGAAATCACACCCTTATGGGCGCTTGCCCAGTTGGGGGAAACTCGGCAAACTCGATCAATCATCGCCGCACGGCGGAGCGATGATCGTGTTTTGTGAACTCTTTCATTTATCTAATGAGTACCCCGCCTTGTATTGATGATTATGTTTGCCGGGCGCGTTCGACAAGTCTTGATGAATTAATCGGATGGAAGTTTGAAGTTATACTGTAATTAGCTACGGTCGATGTTTTACTTTATGATTTGGTTGCGCAACTTTGGGAAATAAACTTCAGACATAGCATTTTATTCTATTTAATTATTATCCATCGAGACGTCGAGTAGATTGAGGTATCGTCTTATTGGGGTTAAATTCAAAATGAAAATAAATTTTGGACGGTTTACTAAAATAAATAATAAAAAATAATAAAATTACTTCACAAATCGTACCGCGACATTCCGTCACGATGGTGTGAAAAAACTGCCTTCCAAGTCAGCTTCTAGACTGCATCGTCACTTACCCATAGATGAGATGGCAGACAAGGGCTATCTTGTCATGAATTAAAAAAAACAGACCTACATACGTCTAGCCGTTAGAGGTCATTTACTCGTAAAGGTTGAGATGACGACGAAGACTTTCCTCCCTATTTGATTTAATAGCTCCAAAAGTTTACGCTGGAAAATCTTAGTTTGAAAAAGAAGCCCTATTCCATGGAGTACGGAGTACATGCAAAACAGTTTAATGAAACAAAGGACAACTATTCCAACCATATTGTTTGTTATTGCCTTTCTATGGAATTTAATTCGAGAAGTTACAATACAGCCAAGTTGTCGACCCCTTTCACTACTACTTCAAAGGGTTTTCTGGCCCGATATTTAATAATAAATTTATATTTGGGAATGTGTGTCAAGCTTGGAAAAAGTTTGGAGCCAACCAAAGTGAATGAGATTTTTAGATGTAGACTGTATTAAATTATTATTTTCCTAAGAGAAAACATTGGTGCAACTAAGGTTGTCTGCAGACAGCAGTTAAAAACAAATTATGGCCTTACCTAAAGTAACAAACAGACTTTTCGGATTTATATGCAATTAAATATCACATGCACATACACTTTTTAAATCCTTTTCTGCAAAAATGAATTTCCAAAGGTTCTAGTCAAAAGATTTCTCTTAAGAATGATGTGAGTGACTTTGAAAACCCACATTTCCCGTTATCCTATCAAATACAATACTTAAAAAAAACTCGCCACCTTTTGAGTTTTAATTATGAACTCAAACAATATTTACCTCCATGTAGTTTCAGAACATTAAAACTAGCCGCTAACAAGCCGTTAAATTCGGCAGAAGTAATTATAAGAGAGTTGAAGAGTCAAGCAAACAGAGAAAGTTCACAACGCACTGAGCGGATATTGGATTTCTAACCCCAGGTTACAGGTTCCATACTCCGAATTTTAATGGCACTTTCACACTGAATTTCAGTTTGTAGCTACTATTTTTATCAGACTACGACAAAGCCAAAAGGAAGGGTTATAATTTTAGCAATCCATGTATGGAAGGTCGTCAAAGGAGGAGGGAGGAGGCTGATTTGACTAGATTTCAAATGCATTGCAATTGTATAGTCGGCTTACTTCCGGTTCCGTCCAGATAGATTTCAGAGATTGATATCATTAAAATATAATATAAACGTAAAAATTCTTTTTATAAAACCAACTTCAAACGCCACTACTAAACTAAGTATATCAATTGTGCCTATAAAATTTGAAGAGTTCCTTCGATTTCTCCAGGATCGCGTCAGACCCTGACCTGATAACAATGGGACTACCTGGGAAGTATACCCTTTCAAACAAAAAAAGAATTTTCCAAATCGGTCCAGGCGTCTTCGAGTAATCGCGGAATATACAAAAAAAAAAGATTCCGACGAATTGAGAACCTCCTCCTTTTTTAGAAGTCGGTTAAAAATAACTACACGGTGTGAAAGGGCTCTAAGCGTGTCCGCAACGGGGTATTAAATTTTGAAGCGCTCAAACTTGCCTCCTAGTGTTCATTACAGAAAGTTGGTGAAAATTCATACAAGTCGGAGTTCTAACGAACACCGCGCGGGAAGTTGGTCGGCGTCCGTGTTGCGACCATACGCTGCCTTTTTGAAGAATGTGCACAGCTTTATTTAGCAAATTAAAGCAATTTTGGTGTAAGCAAGCGGAAAGTTGTTTAACAACGAAAATGTGATGCGGTTTTTGCTTTACTTATCGTGTGGAGTTATTTTGATGTACGTTGAAGTTTGCGTAAGTGTTTTACTCGTAATCCTACCATCCTACTAATATTATAAATGCGAAGTTTTGAATGTATTTTTTTAAAGAATATTAGCCAAGCTGAACTTGACTTGTATTCTCCTCTCCCCTCCAAATAAGCGAAAAACTTGTGCTAGGTGTTGGTTCCGACAATAGTGAAACAGGCGGGGCTCGAACTTGCGACCTTTCAATTTTCTATTAAGGGCTATTTAGGCTTTTATGGATGGATGGATGGATGTTTGTTACACAATCACGCTGCAACCACTGAATCGATTTGGCTGCACAGAGATATATTATATTCGTAGTCTGGAATAACACATTTATGGGGTACTTTTTATCCCGGAAAATAAGAGAGTTTCCGCGGGAATTAAAAAACCTCAATCCACGCGAACGAAGTCGCAGGCATGAGCTAGTAAGTTATGTTTTTTGGTATGGCTTCGCTCACGTAGTTTCATTGTTCTTGTTGCATGGAAAACAAGAAAAAGAAAATGGTCTATTGATCGTAATTCGTATTTTAGGGTTTCAAAGAATTTTTCAAAACTGTCCAAACGTCTTCGAGTAATTGGGGAACATACAAAAAAAATTAAAAAATAGATTCCAACGAATTGAGAACCTCCTCATTCTTTTGGAAATCGGTTAAACAAAGACACAATCTCCCAAGCCAAACGCATACAGTAGGTATAACTACCGTTTCCATTCCTTCGTGAGTAAAAAACGTTGTTATTTTATTGTATTCTAATGTAATGAAAGCAGGGAGCGTGCACAAACGATTCAGACGCGTCGAAGTGAGAGAGAAACTTGTACGGACTCCTACACAAAATACAACCCAAGATACTTCACAGACTTAGTGCCTACACCTCTGCCTGCCTCGTTAGTCTAGTGGTTAGCAAGTTCGATTGCAGATGACGAGGTCCCGGGTTCGATTCCCGGGTCGGGCCATAAAATATGTTGGGCTTTCCTGTCGAGAAATTCTCAGTAATAGTCCGGAGTTAGGAAGATGGCGGTGTTACCCCCGTGCCTCGGAAAGCACGTAAAGCCGTCGGTCCTGCGCCTGATCTCTCTCCGGTCGTGTCGGATTTCCGTCCCATCGGACTATGAGAGTGAGGGAATAAAGAGTGGACCTGTGTTTGCGCACACACTTGTGCACTATAATATCTCCCGCGCAGATAGTTAATCTCTGTGAAGTTTGGCCGCCGTGGCCGGATTAGGTAGGGAGGACATTATTACCTACACCGAATTTTTAGTAGTTAATGTAGTATAATTGCTCAAGGTGCTGGAGTGGCGACCTCGCACCGGGAAGCGCAGTGTTAGCAGACCCCTCACTAGGTGGACAGACGACATCAAGCAAGTCGCAGGGAGCCGCTGGATTCAGGCGGCGCAAGACCGAGGCTTGTGGAGGTCCATGCAGGAGACTTATGTCCAGCAGTGGACGTCCATTAGTTGAAGAAGAAGAATTGCTCAAAAAATTGCATAATTTCAAAAAACTTGACTTTATTAGCTTTATTATGATTTATTTAGTTTTAAATTAAACTCTATAAATATGCAATTTCAAAAATCTCTTCTTCTTAGCGCATCTCTAAGGTATCTACTAACTTAAGAAACCAACAAATATCGAGCCGAACCTAGATAAATCGGGGTAGGCATTGCATTGTCTTAATCAAGTTAGCCAAGGAACTGTTCAAGTGTACCTAGAAGAAGACACCGGGCTTCAGAGACAATAAATTGGCATAAAATCCTGTGGCACGGATTTTATATCAATTTATACAAAGACGGTAAGCAATAGAGCGGCTGCGGTAGACGTTAGCTGTTATTTTAAGTGGATTAAGGACAACGCATTTCAGATCTGGTTAAGCTTCCATCGTAAAGCTGCGGAAACAACGGTTGCACTTTGCTGCCAAATCCCCTAAATTTGTTTTGGAATTCTTGCGGTTTGTGTTTTTCTTGAGACATTATGGCCTTGGATGTAATATTTAATTCAAAATAGGTCTCATAGTAAGTTTATTAACATTATTTACTATAGCTAATGCCCGCGACTTCGCGTGGATTTAGTTTTTCAAAATCCCGGTGGAAGTCTTTAATCTTTAATTTTTTGGAATAAAACTGTAGCCTATGTGTAAATCCTGGATATGAGCTATGTCGATTCCAAATTTCAGCCAAATCGGTTCATTCTTCTTCATTTTCATACGAACAATCGGAGCAATTGGCTTTTTGCAGCAATTGGTTTCCCCAACGTTACCTATGTATGGTTTTCCATTTACGTGTTGTTTAAATATACTGAACTAGCTTTTTCCCGCGATTTCATTCACCTTAAGTACGACTTTCCAAACCCCTATTTCACGCTCTTAGGGGTTGAATTTTCAAAAATCTTTTCTTAGTGGATGCCTTCGTTATAATAGGTATACGTATGCAGTATGCACTGCCCGATCCGTCCAGTAGTTTGAACTGTGCGTAGATAGATTTGTCAGTCAGTCATTCACTTTTTCCTTTTATGTATTTAGATCAATGAGCTTTCTCATTCTTTTTCCTAATTTTGTAAATCTAAACGTGTGCTTCTTTGTTGGTTTTTCCTTCAGTCACGCAGCAACGGAGCTACGAATCGACGTGATTTTCAGGGTTCCGTACCCGAAGGGTAACCAAAGGGACCCTATTACTAAGCCTCCTCTGTCCGCCCGGCCGTCCGTCTGTCAGCGTCTGCCTATTCAATCTCCAGGTTCTTATGTAAGAAATATGAATCTATGTAAATACTCAATCAAATGTGAGTTGGACTCGCATACGAAGAGTTCCAAACGCCATATAAAAACGCCGAAAAAACACGTTTCTAGTAGGAAAGCCTCCTTTAATTTTTATTTTTCTTATTTACGGCAACAGAAAACACATTCGTTGAAAATTTCAACTCTCTACTTATTACGGATCATAAGTATCGGAAATACAGCCCGCTGACAGACAGACGGACGGACGGACAGTGGAGGCTTAGTAATAGGGTCCCGTCGCCACCTTTTGGGTACGGAACCCTGATATATTTTTTTTATATGAATAGCGAGCAAACGAGCAGGCGAGTCACCTGATGTTAAGTGATTACCGCTGCCCATGAACACTTGTATACCAGAGGCACCACTAAGGCTTTGCCGGCTTTTCAGGAATTTGTTGGTCCGCCTCTTGAATAACCCCATTTTTAAATTAAGTTGGAACTCTGTATAAAGGAGATGATTCCACAATTAAGAAATACGTGGAAAAAAAGATCTGGAGCAACGGATGGTCGAAGTGCTCCAGGCACCCAGGTGGTGAGGGTTAAGCTGCATTCGGTGGCGTGCGGTGCGGTTGTAGAAGATAGAGGGTGGAATAAGGCCAAATAGCTCTTCAGAACACTCCCCGTTATATTAGTTAGAATTTTTGAATAATATTTCAGAGTGATTGAACATTAAAAAACGAACATTTTCAGACGTACACGAGGAAACAACGCGTGAGGCATGTGGGCACTCGGCAAGCACCCGCATGGCGTTATCGCGGACGCGCCTCGCCTCCATAATGCGCGATCGATATTGTTATCACCACTCAGGCCTGGGTTATGAAACTTGTGAGTGCCCCTTATTAGCCGTACCACCTGTAATAATAGCTATGATACCGCCGGGTGCCGACAAGAGAATGCGTTTTTGACAGTTCGTCGTTAGATGATCGAGGTATTTTCTTTTATTCGATAACAAGATAGATGACTGCGATCTCACCTGATCGTAAGTGACGATGCAGTCTAAGATGGTAGCGGGCTAACTTGGAAGGGTACCAGTGTAGGTTCAACACATACCCTTAATCGGTTCTACACGCCATCGTGCCGGAACGCTAAATTGCTTCGCGGCACGTCTTTGACGATAGGGTGGTAACCAGCCACTTATCTTTTAACTGACGAAAAATGTTTATCCGAATATATTTATAAATACATATCAAAAATTCCGAGGCCGGCGGGATTCGAACCCACATCTCTCGGGAATCGCGCCCTGAGTGTATTAACCGTTACACTACGGCCAAATTGAACCACACGTCAGCCACGAAATTAGTGATATGTATCTACTTTTTCAATCAGTTTTAGGTTGTAGGTTTGTTTTTATCCAGGTGATGCTAGATTTTATAGTTAAAATGAATATGTCCTATGTTATATCCAATTTGTTGTAGTTAAAGTTTTTAAACTTTTTCATTAACGGATTGTAATCTAGTCCCTTCTGTGTACGCACTTTGAAATTTTGTTTAGTGTAGTTTAGGGTTTAGAAAAACTAAACTACTTTTAATTAGGTACTAACGTACCTAATATTTTTTACGAAAGTCAATAAACTATGCTCTGATGACCTAATACTCGTACTGCTACTGATAATGTTAACGGAAAATCGATACCTACTTATCTGTCCTCAAATTTTTCTACTTAGTTTCGTTTTAAGTAGTATAACCGTAGTTAGTCGTAGTTTAAAACAAAAAAAAAAAAAACAGTAGATACTGTTATAATTTAAGTTATTTCCAAGTCCCAATTTCTCCTTCGTAACTTATCACGTAATGTATTGTGTTGATTTTAACGGTGAATTTTCACATTATTACATTATTGCATAATACCTTTGAACACAATATTAGCATATTGAGCATTACCTTGGAACTTTTTTTTTTTTTTTAAAGTAAATCATGGTATTTCTTATAGGGTAATTGGGACTTTTTTTAAGATTTTCGAGTCAATACGCCTGAAAAGTTAATTGAAACGGCATGTATATCAAAAAAAAAGTTTTGTAGTCGATAATAAGCGTAGAAACCGAGCTTTTAACCAGTTTTGGACGAGTTTATTAACATTTAACAAAATGACGAGGTGAGGCGGGCGGAAACCGCTCGCCGACGCCTGCAAAGCCTTGCAACCTGTTGCCGACGGCAACGCCTTCCGCCCATCGCTACAAACCTTTTTCGGTACGAAAGAACCAACTGAAGTTTTATTTCTTCGCAGTCCCGTAGCTTTCGTAAGCGCTTCTGAAATTACTTACATACTAAACTAACTTACCGTCGATGTACAGCTCTCTCTGGCATTCAGCAGCGGATTTTGTTATACACAAAAATTAATTACAGAAAACAATCAAAATTATTTATTTTCTCAGGTGTTCTATTTAGTTAAAAAACTGAATAATACAAAATCACTTCAGAAATTATATTCGTACAAATAAAATAATAGTAGAATGAGAAAAAAACGAACGAAGGAAAATTGTGCGGTTTGTGCGCGCGTGGCGGCTGAGTTATCGCGGTACTAGGAGTGCAGGTGTTGAGAGGAGTTGGCAGAAGACGCGTCGCCGCCGCCACGGCCGACTACAAAGTGCTGGCGGGCTGAACGGCCACGGGCCCCACCCCTGGCGCAGGCGCGGTGCACCACCAGCACGGCGCATGACCGACATCCTACCGAAAAGTGGAAAAGTGACTCCTACAACGTAGATATACCATTATGTACTGAATAAATATTGTATCATAATAGATACCAGCATAAGTACATAATTTCGACACAATTCAACAATATTTCGCGCCCCATTCGTCATACTGAAACTTGGACCATCATAAAGTGTAACAAGCACGAGATGTATGTTGTATATTACGATGCGGCTACAAAAATAATTCTAGAGATTTTATAACAGTTTATTTGGGTCTTTTGTTTAGTATATCACTTAGAACCGAATTGTAGACTTCCCTGATGCCACTGAAGTATCCCGTTCTCAGTGAAACTTCGTATCCCTTCGGTAGAGTTTGAAACTTCGACATTATGCGATTGTCTGTTTCGGGAAACACACGCATTTCGAACGCGTATATAATTTCGTACTTTTTAAACGCCAAATCGACGCTGTGCCCACAATGTCCTTTTCCATTCATAGCGATGATACTTTGGTTGACGAACCACTGAATGCCTCCAGCTCTTTGATTCACCTTTGCAGCTATATCACCAGCTCGTTTCCTCACTTGATCCATTGATGCAATTGTCATATTACGACTAGCCAATGGGTACAATATAGCATGACCGTCGCGTCTCAATGAAACGTACGTCTTTATACGGGATCTGTATTTCTCTAAGGCGTCATTTATAAAAACGGTTTCCTTTTCTGAGCCTGCTTTTGGACCAGGATAATCCTGGGAAAATGCATTATTTACAATAGGACATATTCCCCATGAATCATCAAAATTTCTAGTTATATCTACTCCAAATGATACTACGTCTTTTCCATGAGGACTGTAGTTTTTTTTCCAAGGTTCGCGTTTCTGCAAAGCAATAATTATTAAAAACGTAAATTAATACATCCTTATCCTTACTAATATTAAAATGTGTTTTTTTTTGTTTATCGATAGCATTATCCAAATATACATTTTCAAATCTTGTATTTCTCTGTCTGTATTTCCAAAAATGTAATCTAAATCTAAGCTATCTCTATCTATCTATCTTCACAGATAGATAGCTCTTTCTATCCTGGATATTCAACGAGTTCACATGAGATATTTGTATACCTCGATTCAGGCAGATGAAGTCGCCAGCATCAGCTAATTTTTAAAAGTATGTTCTTACAATCTACGAACCTCAACTTTGATATTAATTATTTAAATTCTGAGAACGTTTGCACAAAAAGGCATTTTCGCAGGCATTTAAGCTAGTCTGTGATCGTATCCAACCAGAAACAGTGAATTAGGTTGCGACTGTATCACATTCACAGCACGTCATAATCTGACAAAAAAGAAGTCTTGTCCAAAGGTTTCAAGGGTGAAGGCGTTTAATACTTACAGTTCTCACATATTCTTGCCCATCAGGATTCGTTGAGGGCAGGATGATCCATCGCACTTTCTGGATCATTTCTCTGTTTTCTGCGCATGCAACCAGTTGTTCTATCACAAACAGCGCCAGAGCTACGGGCTCTGTGCCGCCGTCTTGACCAGCTTCCAATAGAATGATAGGTCTCTCGTCGGCTTCAGTGACAATTGTACTGTTTATTACAACCTAGAATTATATCACAACGAATTATTGCGACTACTCCCAACGCTTTTCTCAAAACATAATATGTTAATCACCATTATCGTCAGCGCGTAGGTTTCCTATCAGAGAAAGCTCCACCAGCTGATCCAATGCAAATTGGCAGACTTCACACACCTTTGAGAATATTATGGAGAACTGTCAGATGTGCAGGTTTCCTCATGATGATTTCCTTGACCGTTGAAGAATGTGGTGTGGTTTAAACACACAAAAGTTCGAAAGCTCAGAGGTGTCTTGAATCGAACCCGTGATTCCGAACAGGAATTTTTAAATTCCAAGTTAGCCCGCTACCATCTTAGACTGCATCGACACTTACCATCAGGTGAGATTGCAGTCAAGGACTACCTCGTCATCGATTAAAAAAAGGAGACCACAGTCTTTAACAGTAGGCTATCACTGCACTGTCACTGCAAATAAATAAATAAAATAACTAGAAATTCGAACTACGCTTTTAGTATGAAAAATTCGCAGCGAATTTTACGAATCGGCTGAATAGTGTGTAATCTTCTTAAATATCTTCTTCATCTGCGTTTTGTCTTGAAGATAGTTAAGCTTGTGGTACATCTACTGCTACTAAAATTCTTCTTAGTTTCTTGCCGGCTTCAGTGAATTCTGTTTTCCGAACGTGATAGAGTCAAATTTGCCACAGGTCGGCTTATATTATGTTAAATACTATATCTATATGCAAGTTATCTATATAAGTTATAGGAATGACTGCTTTTTTCCTCACCTCATACAAGTTTCTGCCTTCGTGGGTTGTGTATTTACTGTACACTTTAATAATATGAGGGCAATATTCACTAAGTGCTTTCAGAAATATTGTGACCTGAAAATTTTTGGTTTATTTTAGAAACCGGCTTTTAATCACGTCAATTCGCTCCATTGTTGCATGGTTAACGGACAAATCAATAAACGAATACATTTTCCCATTTATAATGTTAAGTATTTAATCTATAGGTATAGGTATAGGTAGGTATGTACTAGCTTTTGTCCCCGCGACTTCGTCCGCGTGGAATTAGGTATTGGGGTGGAATTTTCAAAAACTGTGACACACGTACTTCTTTATTTTTAACTGAAAGCTCTAATACCAACTTTGATGGAAACAGCTTGAAAAATGACGGAGTTTCATATAAACTTCCATCCCCTATTTAAACCCCTTAGGGGTGGAATTTCCAATAATCCTTTCTTAGTGTGCGCCTACGTCATAAAAGGAACCAACTGTAAAAATTTCAAGTTTCTAACTTCAGTAGTTTAGACTGTGCGTTGATATCTCAGTCAGTCAGTCATCCAGGACTTTGAATTTTATATATATAGATAGATGTATTATTATTATTTTATTTTATTTGTTTAAATAGATATTATAGTATTTATTATGTTATTTATTATGTAGCGCAAATATGTATATTGCTTAAATAATATACTTACCATTATATTGCACCATACTACCCTCACACATCATTTCACTCCTATCACCAATGGTTGCCTGGTAGAGATTGCTTTGTAGCAATAAGGCCGCCTTTGCATGCGTAGTTTTAGGTTTTATTAATTTTTGTTTCTTTCTTGTCTGCAATAAAGTTTTTATCTATCTATCTATCTATCTATCTATACTTACAGTACTGGCACCAATCGAAACATTCTCAATGCAGGGATCTTCATCGGGTAGTAGCAAATTTTTTAACATGTATTGATAACACAGTCTTAAGTATTTACATCTGTAAACGAAAAATCAAAAAATCGATCAGTTCGTCATCATAACCCAATAACAGGGTTGGAAAAAAAACCAGTTTTTTTTAAATATTATAAAACAAATAGTTCAAATTGTTTTAAACAAGTGTTTGTTTGTTGGTTTGTCTTTCAATCACGCTGCAACAAAGCAACGGATTGACGTGATTTTTGGCATGGGTATAGTTGAGAACCGGGAGAGTGACATAGGCTACTTTGTCCCGGAAAATCAAAGAGTTCCTGCGGAATTTTAAAAACTAATATAAAGTATAAAAAGGTATAAAATGAACATAGAATTACATAGAATTATTCCTTAAAAGGAATCTATTTTTAGGAGTTTTAATGGTGAATAAAAAAATTACATACCCACAGTTATTTGCAGTAGTTACGGTGACAGTCACTTAAATTTAAAAAAAGAGCAATAAAATTTACAGAAAGATTTTTTATAATCAATTTTGAAATCTCAGTATGTAAAATAATGATAACAGTTTAAACGACTTTACCTAATACAATAACGCAAACTAGGGACATTTTCATAGTTTTTATGCTGAAATAAATAAAGCTCATAAAAGAATTGTTTCAGATGTTTTAGTCTTTCATGGTAAAAAAACAGGTATTTTTGAATTTCGTTTACAATTTCATAGCAAGCGCATTTGCTAGAATACAGCTGAGTCAGGTATAAATAAAATAAAAAATGCTGCAGTAAACATCCAATTTCAATTGAGATTTACGAACATAAATGTAGAATAATATTTATTGCTACTGTAATAATATTGTTTATTTACATTTTCTTACAATTTATTTTCACTTACATTCACATTTCGGGGGTGTTAGAAATTTTCAGTTTACACTTGTTTGTAACGTAATCGTATGTTCTTTGTTCGGTTAAAGGTGCGAACTGAAAACTGAAAGGTTGCAGGTTCGATCCCCACCCGTTGCACTATTGTCGTACCCACTCCTAACACGAGCTTTTTGCTCAGTTGGAGGGGAGAGGAGAATATAAATCAAGTTTATTCATAAAAAATATGGAATGGGTGTTGTGTTGTGTGTTCAACAAAATTTTAAAAATAAAGAACATTAATAAATCTAGATCTGATCCCGTCTTAAAAAGAGCTAGGTTAAATTTGAGATGACGATGGAATTTTCACTAATTGGTAAAAGCTTTCATAAAATAGTGATCAAGCAATTTAAGGTGATCGCACATAAGAGGATAGCCGCAAGCTTTGAGCCACAAAAACTGCACGAGCCTAATCGACGGCCCATACGTAAATCACCGAAACTCAAAAATTATGATGTTTATAAAAACGATATTAGCTTATTTGGCTTCTATTACGCTATATTTTACATCCCACTGATGAAAATAATAATAATCTTATTTTAAGGAAGGTTTAAAATAAGATTTCATTATTTTTCAAGCTAGCTTATTATAAAATAGTCAAAAATTTTTGTTAAACAAGAAATAAAAGGCTTTTTTATTTTAATTTTTTTATTTTATTTATTTATTTTTCAAGCCAGTCCTCTCGAAGAAATGTCAGCCGTAAAACCTCCGTCCTTAGTTACCAAATTTCCATTGTTTTTCAGAATCACGAGATGAACAATCGCCTCTAAGAGCGTATTTAAAATTATAAATTCTCGAACTTACCCAGCCGGGAATCGAACCTGAAACCTCCCACTTGTAATATAGAATCAAAGCGGTCACCAGTGCATTATGATTGGGAAGTTTGCAACGTATGCGACTCGTCCAATACAGACAAATGTACGATCAGCATGAAGGTTATTGACCACTTAGATGTGGTACAACGCCTTTGCTCCACCCACACGCGCTGTAAGCCTGAGGCTATATTTTTAATTTACCTCCGCAGACTGGTTCGCTAAGCTACCTGGAACACCGTAATATACAATTCGCGCTAACGATCACTAAGTTGCTTACAAAGGGTACATAACTATTTATTATATTCAAAGAAAATCTTTTGTTACTAATATACATTACTACCTTATAATATCTAACCTAATAGGTAACCTTAGATTCATATATTCAAAGTATTTCAAATATATAATAGGATAAGGAAAGATATTGTTATGTTAAGTTTCTGATTGGAATTTATGCAAATATCATTTTACGATATTTCAAAACTAAATAATACCTACTTCAAACTGTTTTCAACTAGGTTTATCATTGTTAAAATATCCAGCAATATTTCTACTACACTCCATTCCAAGTATTGGGAGGTAATATTAAATATTATTTTCGATTTTTATTGGATAATATGTTCGGGAGTTATTCAGATGGAAAATTAAAGGTAGGTAAATCGTAATATCATCGAAGTATTCTAGCTGCATCCGTGCAATATTGAGTCAGCCTCATAAGTCCTTCACGGAAATTGAAAATATATTGTTAGATAGGAAGTTACAAACATATTTCATATTCAATATTAAAAATATACAGCATATAAAAGTAGTTCATTTTACTTATGAAAATTAATGGGCCAACTGGAAAGTGCAAATTAAAACAACGATTTATGTCTTATTTCTTTATTTCTCCTTAGCCTAAAACATGATAAATTAGCTGTCTTCCGCTTGTGTCATTCTAAATCGATGTACGGTATTGTTGGGTGAAAATTCTTTCTTGATTTGCTGCGCGAATACTCTAAACCCTTCATAGAACTGTGGTAGCACAATACGTAACAGCCTTTCAGGGTATATGAACTCATAACCATCAGTAAGCTCCATTGTGTAAGAGTACGGGACACCAACTACCCCAAAAGCGAAGTCGTCACTTCCACCAGCCGCAGGGTACCATTTTCCAGCACTCAGTACCTTAAAAGGCTTCCCACCAGCCTTTTGCACCGCGTCGGACACTGACCTTGCCAGACTATCCAACTTTTTCCATTCCTTAGGCAAATAATCGCCGGTGTAACCCCAGGGATACACCAAATACTGTCCATATGAATGCAGGGAGACGTACAACTTCAACCGTTTGCTATACTCCATCATAACGTTCCGTACCATCTGAGTCTCCACTTCAGAGAAGGGCTTGGGTCCAGCGTAAGTCTCCGTGTCACACGGGTTGGTGGATACGCCGCTGACCGCCCATTTGAAACCATAATTGCGGTTGCCGTCAACACCGAAGCAGCCCAAACGATTATTCTTGGACCTGGTCTTTCTCCATAATCGGTGCTGCAAATCAAATTTCAAAGTTAATAAATGATTCATCATCATCATAATCTAGTGACCTCGTTGATCTAGTGGTTAGCAAGTTCGACTGCACATGACGAGGTCCCGGGTTCGATTCCTGGGTCGGGCCATAAAATGTATTGGGTATGCTGTCAAGAAATTCTCAGTACTAGCCCGGAGTTAGGAAGTTGGCCGTGAGTAACCCCCGTGCCTCTAGAGCACGTAAAGCTGTCGGTCCTAGATCTCCCTCCGTTCCATCTCATCTCTCAGATAAATAATTAAAATGTCATTTAATCATAGATTAAGAATTTAGATCAGTGGTCCGCTGTCATCTTAAACTGCATCGTTATTAGCAGTCAAGAGGTATCTTGTTTTCAAATAAAAAAAGACAGCAGTCCATAATTTCTGGCGTCATTAAATAAACCACTAAGGTAATGATATAATTACTCACTGCTCGACTAGTTCGCGTGTATTCGTATCCATCAGGGTTGACGACGGGCAGAATGTACCAGTCCACGCCGTCGAGCTCCTGCAGGGCTTTGGGGTCGTTGACCAATCTGTGGATCAGGTACAGGGCCATAGCCGGCGCCACCCACTCACGCGCGTGGATACCTGTGATTCAACGATTACTGTAGGGTTAGTATAAGATTCAATTCGATTGATTGTATTCGAATTTGATGACCAGTGACGTTACCGAAATATGGATAATATGCCATTATTAATCCCACTAAATTGGGATTTATAATTTTTTGCTACCTCAAGGATTCCAATATTAATCAGAACTAATAAAATCAAGTAGTTAAAGCCTTACATATATTAATTAAATAAATAATTTCGATCATTCCAAGACTTTTTTTTAAAATGTAACGATGAGCTAGACCTTCAGAAATATTATCCCTTGTTTGGTGCACCTGGTTGGTGTTAAATAGAAATCTAAAAATAGGTAAGTAATAATAAATAAAAAAATATTCCCGCAACCCCGTTATTTCGCAGCCTACGCCGATCACAATCGATGACATTAGCATCAGGTTAAATTGAAGCTTTAAGACATTGAATTAGAGCTCAATTTCGTGCATGCATTTTTATATGTATACGGATACGCTTCTAATTATAATCGGTTGTACTGAATTTGTGACTTTAAATCAATACAGTTAAGGTTCATTACACTTTGACGCTCATGTCATCGAATACGAATACGATCAATCGAATAATTCTTATACTAACCCTACTGTTCATGCAATGCAAATGGCAGGACGTAGACCTCGTAATCAATGTGACAAGATGAGTATAACATTTACCTACCTATTTTAAGATGAATGGAAATTGGGACTGATTAATATCTCAATAACGGTAGATGTATGTGTGATGGATGATGACGGCTCGAATTTTTTTATCCGATTTATTTATAACTGTTTTAAATTGAGAATGGTCTTTGCGCTGTTGCAAGGTTATACCTACTCATGTAAAGGAAGGAACAAAACACATGAAGGAAAGAGACCCCGTGGACGTGATGGGTTGGTGAGATAGGGGAAGCTTTTGATGCAACCATTTGCAATTTGCAACCATTACATAAAAATCCAACAAGGTCACGATACAAAACTTTGAACTCACCGGCGTCAATAAATATAATAGGATTGCCAGCATTTGGGTCCGAGGATATCTTGACAAGTTTCATACGCCGTCCCTGGTAGCTGGTTCCGATATCTTGGAGCGTCACTAAGTCAGGATGTCGTTTTGCCACAGTCTCTATGTATTCTTGAATCTGTTGAATAATCGAAGTAATTTTACCACCCTATCTTTCCAAAAATCTTTTTACCTGTTAAATGCTTCGATCACAGAAAAATAAGATTCAGCACTTCATACTTCAACTATTATTCAAATGCATCATTGTTCCTTGACACTGAAATAACTGTTTCACGTCAATGTTCGATGACAGATTAGCTAGCGAAATGATTTGCACTCATAATAATTAGTGGTTACACAAATCGGACTAACATGCGATATCCTTATTTTTCTATGATCGAAGGATAAATGCATCTTTTCTTATAGGGCCGGCCGCACTAATTAATAATATTATGAAAATTTTCTGTTTTATGGATCCAAATGGGTTCCCATCCTCGAATTTTAGAATTCAAGGACAGCAAGCAAAATACGTTTTTTTTTTTTTTGAAAAATGTTAGTTGACTGATTTTTTTTTATTATTTATACATTAAGGAGCATTATGTGACATTTTAAAATGCCGATTAATTATTAACTTGATAATAGGCACAAAAAAGAACTTTCATCCTGGAGGTGGACTAAGTTAGCATCAGAAAGTAGGTAGGTAATGATGTTAATATTTATACTTACTACTTGGAAAGAGTGATATTCAAATACGCTAAACCCTGGTAGAATTCTTCTCTTTGGCGTTCTTTCGTCACTTTCAAATAATCTAAAATAAAAAAGTTAATCTATTAATAATATTTTGTGAAAATATTAAGATTTATGGTGGTACGTGGGGGGTTAATAAAAAACATAAAGAATTTACTAACCTTCCGTAATTAGGTTTGATATCGTAGTCTAAGTATTCAGTCTTGATAAAGTTTTGTAAGTAAGGTATCTCGTTAGGCGGTACCAACACATCGGTGCTGTCGTTGAAAGTTCGAGTCTTCTTCAGAAACTCTAGTCTGCGCTCAGGATCTTCAAGCCTTCGCAACGCCTCGATCTGTTCTATCTTTGATGGGTAGATTTTTATAAGAGCATAGCTGGAATGTATGTGAAACAAATGGTTTAGGTAAGATAAAAAATGAAAGTAAAAGTGCTTCGTAAAAGTAATTCACCGTGTTCTTTCTATGGAGAACGCCTAACTTGAATCTTTTATAAATATAAAAATTGAAAAGCAATTGATTTTTATAATCAATTGTTATCTGCTAGTCTGGCTAAAACCTAAAAACGGCAGATTTTTCGCTCTAATACAGGGGTGATTTAAAAAAGAATAGGGAAACCTCCAAAAAAGAGCTGAAAATTTGCCAAATCATAATACGTAATTTTGTATAGGAATTACTATTTCGGATTACATTTTAATAGGTGGCGGGAGCAAAGTCGCTAGTAAAGGCGAATAATTTTAATTGATTTTCATTGGTCGCGAGAGCGATTTCACGCAGCACTTTGCAGCGGCGCAAATCGCAATTTCTTCATTTAGTTGGACTATATGGCACTATGGATAATGCGTGTACTTATTTTAAATTGGGTTAAAATATTTTTTGTGTAATTAGTAATATCTAACAATATGTCGACACGAAGGATTAGATAATATGATCTAATTCGTAAATATCATTTTACATACTTTATAACTACAAAATTCTACTGGATATTCAAAATTGAAAAATATATAGTTGGTCAAAACTCAATGTTTGATGTCAAAAAAAAAATTCAAAACATAAAGTTGTCAACCAATTACAATCGTTATAAGTTATAACGTCACACATCAAATTATAACACATGTTATAACTTATAACATGCGTTACAATCTCATGTGTGACGTCAGCTAACACGTTCTGCAAAGCACGTGAAAATGGCGGCATTTATAAATCGCCTGAATCGAATGTCGTTTTAAAATAATATCTAATTATTTTTTATGTACAATTTTATAAGTGAATTTTATCTTATCTTTGTTTTATATGCTATGCTTACGTTAGAAATTACTTAAAGACAAAAAAAATACTCAATACATAAATATATATATATTTATATTTTGTATCTATTGTGTTGTGCCGTTCTATCTTCAAAGGCGTCATGTTTTATAATTGCTCTCAAATATACATACTTATCATATTTATCTTCTGTTTTGCATCCCACACGCCAAATGCTCAATAGACCTGTAAAAATACAACATGAAATGAACATTGAAGGAAAACACCCTGTGGATACCTAAGAGTTTTTTCACCAGAATATTCTCAAACTCACACTTATGCTGAGCTCTATACCGGTCGAAATTTTAATGGTTGTACAGGGAGTACAACCATTAAAATTTCAACCGGTATA
Organism: Hipparchia sbordonii; assembly: GCA_038048805.1. NCBI lineage: Eukaryota > Metazoa > Arthropoda > Insecta > Lepidoptera > Nymphalidae > Hipparchia > Hipparchia sbordonii. The sequence goes on from CM076113.1 coordinate 7,958,571, forward strand.
GAGAACATAGGTCAAAATATAAAAAAAAAAAAATTGGACCCTCCATACAAACTTGACGATCAGCTGATTGATTTACTATGGGAGGTCCAAATTTTTTTTTCATATTTCGACCTATGCTCCTTGGGGAAAGTTGTTCAGTTTCATGAGCACATTCACCTCTTTCAGGGAGTACGGCTATGTTCACATGTAACGCGCGCTAACGCGCGTCAACGCGCGATCAAATTTGAAGAGAGTTCAGATGATGAGCGCTAATGCGCGTTGCGAGAGTACTCGTCAGTCTAGTTCGGTAGAACGTAGAAAATGGACGTGGAAAAGGCTATTATTTTGTGGTTATATTATAAAGAAAAATATAAAAAAAGAAAACGTACACATTGGGTTCATCCAATTTTGAAAAATAGACCCAGTTTGTTTGCGACACTATATCCGAATCTAAGAGACCATGAATCTAAATTCTTTAATTACTTTAGAATATCTACTAAGTCATTCGACAATTTGCTTCAACTCAAAATATAATTACGAAAATTAACAAAATTACATGCGATCGCAATGAAAGCGCGCGCTCAACTGAACAGCAAACGGACATTACATTAATATCAAAGCGCGAGTCAACGCGCGATTGTCTGCGTCTAGAAACTTTTTCTCTGAGCGCCGCGTTGACGCTCTCTGACGCGCGTTAACGCGCGCGCATGTGAACGGTTGCTAGGTATATATTAGGATGTCTAAGCGCGCGATTTGAAAACGCGCGTCGCAATTCAGCCATCTGAACATAGCCTACAACCAATGAAATTTCACCGTGTAGAGCGTGCTCTGACTCAGCTCAGACTCAAAGTAGAGGTTAAAACGAGACACAAGTAACTCGTTTTAACTCTTTCTTGAGTCTGAGCTGAGTGAGACTGCGGTCTATAGATTTCAGCCTTAGGCAGCTTGGTGGACTAAAGCCTAAACCCTGAGAGACCTGTGTCTAATAACCCGCGATGTGTTGAGATGATGATCTGATAGTGATAACTGATATCAATATAAAACTAACAAAACGCGCGACGATGATAGCTCTGTGTGCTAGCAAAGTGTCCTACGCGGTCATTAGAAGTTATAACACTTTTTTTTTTTTTTTTAACGTTGGGAACTGCCTTTCACGAAGCCTACAAGAAAGTATACTTATAGATAATACTGTGATGACTATCACATTTAGGAAACTTCATTGTGAAAGCACTGTATACATAGCATGGTTTTGTTACCTATTGTAAAAAAATTTTTTGAAAAGAGCAACCGCCGAGTTTATTGCTGGCTCTTCTCGGCAGGAAGGGCATTCCGAACCAGTGCTAGTTTCATCGACGATTCAAAAGCACTTGTAAAAGTTTATTTGAATAAAAAATATTTCTATTCAATTCTATTCTATACACTGTGAACACGTGTAATAAGGAAGTACCTGTACTTGTAGGTAATACTGCGATGACTATCACATTGTGGGCACGTGTATCGAAAAGTTCCTTGTATCGCATAATATCACACACGCGTAAACACGCTCTTATGCCTTAGCATTTTCCGTCGCACCGCGAATGTTGTGTTTCAGGATTTAAAGTCCGCGACGTTTGAAAACCAACACAATTTCTCAACACAGGTATATAAATAAATGAGGTAAATCCTGTAATTCCCTCTAATGGGACGGCGAAACGGAGGTAGTTCCTTTAAAAACCCACCATTAAGAGTCGAGGGCACGACGTTTGTAACTTAAATATCTTAAGGTAGGGTTCCGACTCACATACAGAGACGCCTCATTTTTGACAGAGACATGTCGATGCTGAGGTTTTTGCTTTGGTTTTTGGCAGAGCTAATGAGTTACACACACCTGACTTAAAAGTGGTATGCGTTAGTATATTTTCTAGTGTAATAAAATACATACGGTATAGGATTCCGATTCGTTATTTAAATCTAGTAATTTTAGGTTTTTTTTACGTTTTAAAATATAAGCAAGTATGATGCCCGCGACTTCGTCAACGTGGATTAGGGTTATTCGATTCCCGCGGGAACTTTTTAATTTCCGGGATAAAATGCCTATGTGTTATTCCTGGGTGTGAGATATGTTCATTCCAAACAGCTAAATCGGTTCATTTGATATGGCGTGAAAAAGTAACAAACATACACACACACATACAAACTTTCGCCTTTGTAATGTTAGTGTGATCCTGTCATACTAATATATAAATGCAAAAGTATGTTTGTATTTTGGTTAGCCAATCTAGCGGTAACAGAATTCTGCTCGCTACGGATCAATGTAATTATTGCTTTAGAGGCTTTAGAGTATTACTGCAGTAAACAATAAATTATGTTTTTTTTTTTTCAAGGAAAATTGTGGAAAGATAACTTCTTAAAAATAAGTTTCGTTAATTATAGTCAATATTGTATTAAATACGTATAATTTAATGTCAAAAATATTTAAAAGTAATATTAAAAATATGAAAAACTATAATAACTAACTAGCAGAGTTAACTAATATTGGTATTGGCCTCCATGAAATAAATAATTTTGAACGTAGAAGTTTGAAATTTAATCTATAGAAAAGCCCATAATTGTGCTTGAAGTCAGGCCGAGTGAGGTAGTAGCTAGTAGTAGTAGGTAGTTTAGTGAAAGTGGAAACATAATACGCGAGATGTAATAACCGCAAGTAGTGAGTGTCGCCGCGTCACGACCGCTGTCTCCCGCCGCGCGCCGGCCGCCACGTGTATTGGAACGCTATCTTAACGCGGCATTTGCGTGGAGCGATTCTTTAATTTGCGGCGACTTTTATCGTGTTTCTTTGGCTTCGTGTAATTGAGCTACAGCGGCCCGATTCGATCTGGCTTCCACCGCGGACCAATTCCGAACCAATGTCATTAGAACCGCCCTTTGATCGCCCGAATCCCCGATAATTTTAATTTAATACAGATGGAATTTTTCGATTGAAATTAACTGCAACGCTCTATAGAACGAAGCCAGGCCGGTCCTTTGATCAAATATTACTCTATTATATTTGAACGGAAATGTTTGATTTTATATTAAATTCTTAATAATAATTTGTCGGCGCGTCTCCACTAATGTTGAGTCTTTGACTTTAGTTTAGGTCAACCTATTCATTGTACAATTATTATTCAGTACTTAAATATCATATTTTTATAATCTGATCGGTAAATCGATGTTGTACCTATATCCATTTTTCCTGAGCAGTCTCAAAAGATAAAAATACAAGATAGATAAGCTACACATTGTAACATTTTTGATTTGAAAAGAGCAACTGCTGAGTTTTTTGCCGGCTCTTCTCAACAGAATCAGCATTCCGAAACGGTGGTAGATTGTCCACTTGTCATAAGAGCGACAAGTTAACCTAAAATAAATAATTTTGAATTTCGCAGAAAGGCGTAAGCGACCGCATAGCGCATAGAACGTTCTTACTTCTTTGTATGAATACTGACGCAGGCTATCTTTTATCCCGGAAAAACAGACAAAGTTGCGGGCATCAACTAGTAATCAATAAAATCAAATCATAGTCCGCATAATCAAATTACACGGCGATTACGAATCAATATTTATTATACAGGCAAAATCCGTAACGCTAATTAAATGGCTTATGTAAAGCGAAAAATAATGTTTTTCAGCTTATATAAACCTACTTAAAACACGCTGTTATCGATGATTATTATGGAAATTACCTTGTATAATGCATACCTAGATAAGACATGAAACAATCATACTTCAACACATACTATATGTATAACAGCTTCCTACTATACATAAGAATAATATACCTAATAGCCGACTTGCCACGACTTCGCACTGATACACCTACTTTATAAACTTTGTAAATAAAATAATTTCAATGAACATTCTTCATGAAAACTTATTTCAACTAAAATATACATAAATGCTTCTAAAAGAGCAACGGGGCAGTACGTTAAAAGTACGTTATCTCGAAAAAGTAAAGAATTTTTAAAAGCCTAATTTCACACGGACTAATTCGCGGCCAAAAACTAGAACACGAAGAATTTAAGAGTTAGTACAAGGGCAGGAATAATAGTCAGTAGGTATTAACTATGGGCCTTTGTATGGGCCGTCTACACGCAGAATATTAAATTCGCAAAAACGCATTCACACTACGCTATCCTACTAATATTTTTGTGTGGTTGTTTGTTACACAAAAAAACTACTGGACAGATTTTGATGAAAGTTCACAATGTAATAGCTTATACATCAGAATAGCACATAAGCTATATTTTATCCCGGAAAATAAAAAGAATTTTCGCGGAAATCAAAAACTCCTAATCCGCGCGGACGAAAAGCATAAACATATATATTTAGAAATGAATAGAAAAAAAGGAAAAATGTTTTAAGATAAGATGTTCCTAAATCAAGTATTTAATGTTTAAGCTTGCACTATTTTGTAGGTGTATGAGTATTGAGTATGTTACTAGATATAGATAAAAAGTACCTTGATGTAAGGTGTTTACCAAATATCGAAATGAATTTAGCGGTCTAAGCATGATGAATTAACAAACAGAGAAGAGCTCCTAAGAGAGAAGAGGATTTAGATTACATCTAAAATATAAATTGAACAATGACTTTTTCTATTCCAACTTTAATTGTAATATTATATTTTGATATTTGAGATTCGGTGTCACCTCAAATATCCCTTCTAGTACCTACTGGATCAGAGAAAGTGCTTTATCTATAGTATGACATCGTGAAATGTAGGGCACATTGAAACTAAGAAAATTAAGACTAATAGAAGCACTAATACATTCAGCTTATACCAAAACTGATTAATTAATTTGAAGTTATCTATTTGAATGAAACAAGAACCTTTCCAAAAATAACGAGTGAGTGAAATTTTCTCAAAAAAAAAAAAAAACACTTACCGAACACAAAAACGATCCAAGCGGCCATTATTAATCGTAACTGTCATTCAACCAAACCACAGAAAGCTATTTAAAAATCGATTAATTATAAGATAAATAGGTGCTAGATATAATTTTAAGTGAACACACATTCGTGCTCGCGCGTGTAGGCTCGATCGAGCACTGGAATATAACATGCGCAGGCGCCGATCTTCGAGATCTCCCCAATTGCTTTCAATAAGACCAGAAGGGCATTCCTAAAAGGTCTTTTACCCTTGCGAAACAAACCCTTTTTGCTTTTAAAATAAATATTTATTGAGTTTCCAATGACGATCTTATGGATTAAACCGGTCGGTCCCTGTATAACAGTTCTTATATAAATAAGTAGGGATGGGCGATTGTGAAAAATTACAAATGAACTATTGGAATAATTGGCTAAATCTCCCATCGTTGATGGTTTATTCAGATTTTTATTCAAATGAAAATTTTCATTGGAATGATCAATAAAGAGAAATATCATTCGGTATTCATTTATGTGACAAACAGTTATACCTATTATCTACGACATAGTGATATTATACAATGAAATGGTATCTCCATCTCATTGTATAATATCACTCTTGAATATCCTTCAAGATATCACTACATGTAGGACGTACAAAGAGCAAATATCTGAATAGGTAATTAATAAGTAAGTAAGTAAGTAGTGTAATAATTTTTGATTTTGATTTTTTTTATTTTAATGGAAACATTTTGTCTGGATAATAGTTACTTAAATTCGAACAATAAATATAAAAAAAATATATATATATTTTCATTCGAATAGTCCATTTTTATAATCGAATGATCCAGAATCATTCATCTCTACAAACAAGTTTTTTTTTTAAAGAATAGCCAAGGTGAACTTGACTTATAGTGTCCTCTTCCCTCCAAATAAGCGAAAAGCTTGTGCTAGTAGTGGTTACGGCAATAGTGCAACGGGTGGGATTCGAACCTGCGACCTTGAGTTGAGGACACTCTGTACAAAGCCTAAATTTAATTGCTTTTTTAATTAATTAGTCTTCGCCTGTGCATTACAGGTGTAAAGCACGGTTAAAAGTCTTAAGTCGTAAAATAAATTAAAACCATGCTATCAGTTTGCACGGTGTGGTTTTCATGATAAACTTTGCTTGAAGTGTGTTAGCAATATTCAAGCTAGATAAGTCTAAAGAAAAATTTTTCAAAAAATTATTTCATTACTGGCTTTTGGCAAATCTCTTGGTATTAGGCCACTAGGTAGAGCAACAACCATCAGTCCGGGCGCAGGAGCCGCTGGATATAGGTGGCGCAAGACGGAGAGCTGTGGAAATCTTTGCAAGAGACATTTGTCCAGACGTGGACGTATATCGTAGAAGAAGAAGAAAACTAGCTTTTGCCAACGACTTCAACCGCGTGCAGTTAGGATTTCAAAAATCCCACCTTTCAATTTTCCGGGATGGATGGATATTTGTTACTCAAACACGCCGCAAGGCATGAAGGAGTAACAGACATACCACACACATACACACATACTAACTTTCACCTTTATAATATTAGTGTGATAAGTGCGAAAAAATGTTTATGTCTGGTATATTATGTTTAGTAACTTTTCAACGGCTGACAATAAATTGTTTGGAAAATTTCATGCTGATCGATATCAGCATGAAATTTTAATCAATGAGGAAAATATGCTTAGATTTTCTTTGTCAAAATGACCTTATAGTAAACTGTATTGTAGACAAAATTACTTCGATCTTATTGCTATCTTATTTATTCGATATTATTGCGTTCTGATATGTTTTTTATAAGGATTTATTTGCTATTCTTTTTAAACAAAATAAAATGGTTTTATCTTTATTCTGTTCTAGTAAAATATATTTTGTAAAACTAAAAATACTGTAAAAATAAATTAGTTTTAAAAATACGATAACAGGGAACCCAATTAACGGAATTCTATTGTTAGTTGTGAGAACAAGAATATTAGAAGACAATACAACACACATGGCGTTATCTAAATATATAAAAGGCAAAGGTGACTGACTGACTGACTGACTGATCTATCAACGCACAGCTCTAACCACTGGACCGATCGAGCTGAAATTTGGCATACAGGTAGCTGTTAGGACGTAGACATCCGCTAAGAAAGGGTTTTGGAAAATTTCAACCCCAGGAGGGTTAAATAGGGGGTAAAAAAATCGAACCTAACGTGAGCGAAGCCGCGGGTTAAAGCTAGTTATTTTATAATGTTTTATTAAAAAAATACATTCATTCAGTTAAATAGAACAAATAGTAGCAATACCTACTATATAGCTTTCCTTGTTCGCACATGTTGTTAAATATTTTTAAAATTATTTCTTCATTATTTTCAATAAACGACCACTTGGACGGCGTGTATTTTTCGTAAATATAATTATTAGTAGTTTTAATTTATTTAAGTTAATTATAGAAGCTTTGTGTTAACAGTTTCTAATTTTTAATTAATAAATTATTTTCAATTAAATTCGTTTATTTGCTAGATTGAGTATTCCATAATAATGTGGTAAGTGGAACATTTTGGCGCTCCAATCTACCAATTTATTAGCATACAAAAACAAAATTATAATAATTATTACGATAAACTTATTATATTGCACAAAATATAGAGCGTTGTTCCTTACAACAACTTAGGCTTGCTGAGTTAGAAAGTACATAGTAAGAAGGCTCATATAAATGGTCTAAATAATTTCTAGAAAGGCCCAAACTCGTCCGTGTGACCAGGATGACAATGAGCCATCGTGTTACAGACCTCAAAAATACATTCACTTTCTTCTCTCCACTTCCTTTGCATGCACGACCAGCAACAAACAAAAACAAATGTGACACACTTAAGACAAATCCGATAAAATCGACGTGATAAGACTTTGATTTCCATTGAAGAATTAAAGTAATTTTTGATTTTACTTGCTTATAGTGAATGAGCGTTGTATCATACGTGCAATTTAATATTAGTAAAACACAAAAGTGTAGGTATATAATGTGTGACATAGTGACCGCTAACATATGAGGCTCGATAAGTGAAAGTGTCACCGTAATATTAAACAAATATGAACCATCTTTCTATTCACGAATTATTAAAAAATAGCATAAATTATAATTATTCATAGAATAACAAGATTTTTGAAGAAGCGTGTGTTTTAATCTGATTGACTTTTTGATATTCCATTAATTGAACGTTAATAAATTGGTATTATTAAAAAATTTAATAAAGAATGGTTGTTCCGTGTTCATATTATATTATGAAGTAAGTATTTTTAGTTCTTTCCATGCAGGCATTACTTATATCATTTATGTATATTAGACTAGCTGATACCCGCGACTTCGTCCTCGTGAATTTAGTTTTTAAAATCCCGCGGGAACTCTTTGATTTTCCGAGATAAAAAGTAGCCTAAGGTGTCATTAGCATTAATACTACGTATTAGTTATTCTGTGATATTACAGCAAGGAAGTAAGAACTAGTATAGATGCCTGCGACTTCGTCCACGAGGATTTAAGTTTTTTAAAAAACTCGTGGAAACTCTTTGCTATTCCCTGAATCGGGATATAAAAATGCTTTCAGTACTCAAATTGTACAGATGGTTCTTCTAACTGCGAGTATATGATAACCCCCATTGCCACTAAGCATTGTGCCTGAGTATCTTCCGCTAGATTTGCAAAGTTATGCCTCGATCGACTGGACTTGTTAGCCGAGATCAACCGGTTGGCCACCCGTGCCCTATGCTAAAAGTATTTCCAGTCTTCTAACCAAAATGAAATGACATATTATGTACTCATTAAATAAAATTTATTTCGCCTATAGTTATTTACACAGATTTCAGTTAATCATCGAACTTCTTTGCCCATGTTCGTACTTTTCCATATATACTCGAATAGTACGTTTATGACTCTGCTCCACACCTCAGTGAGGGCACTATCCGAGAAAGTTTCGTCACCTTCAGCTACATCTTCATCGTCGTACAGCTGCATCACTAGTTCTAGTGCAAATGGAATACCGTATACCTAAATAAAGAAATAAAATATTTTTTTTATTTATTCAAAATAGGCTTGCGCTTGACGACACTTGCTCGTGAACGGGTCATGAAATGGGTCTGCTTTGTCTTCCCATGTTGACATGTGTTGGATTATATGTATTGCATTTTTGAAGCTTTACTGTGGAAGCACTGTATACATAGCTTAGTTTGGTTACTTATTGTAAAATTATTTTATTTTTTGAAAAGAGCAACTGCTGAGTTTCTTGCCGGTTCTTCTCAGTAGAATCTGCATTCCGAACCGGTGGTAGATTTATGACGTGTCATAAGAGCTACAAGGTGGCCTACATGAAATAAATAAATTTTGAATTTGAATTTGGCAATCAATACTGGATAGCACTGATGAGGTCTAGGTTGGAGCGCGCTTACCTATAAGATACCTATTCACTTTTCCCTTGAAGGTACTCAAATTATAGGTGGCAGGAAACACGGATGCTGGAAGGGTGTTTCACACCTTAGCCTTTTATAGAATTAGAAGAAGATTTAATTTAAAATTTAATCTCTAGGTCCACTGATTTAAGGTATGATTTGTCTGTCAGAAGGTTCCAATAAAGTTTTATAGGCATATAATTTGAGAAATTCAAAATTCACAATTAGGGTTTAAGCGAGTAAAATTTGAATTATAATACACTTTTACTTATGTAAGTACATATAAAAACAAAAACATATACCTATTAGAGGAAGTAGACATAGGTAAAGCTTATCTCTATACCGTACCGTATATCTATATACCGTACCGTAGAAGCGTAATCCACGCTGGATCCAGTAACCTTCCCGTACCAATTATGAAGAGTCTCCACGGCGACTGAGAATACTTGAAAACTTGCGTTTCTAATTGCCTCGTCGATCTCTCCTTTTAAGTCTATGTACTTATCTTCGTCTGTTATAGAATCAGTGTAACCTTTAGGATATAAAACTGCGTCCCCCTATAAAACAAGCTATTTTACTATTTTTGATATAAAGCTTGTTTTTAAATGAAGTGATGAAATAAAGAAAACGTGCTGAACGAGGATTGTTAAGTTTTGCAGATATAAACTATATAATGGTAAATAGATCCACGAAGCAGTCTTTGTCATTGTCAACAGGAGTTGACGCATGTGGACATTGAGGACATTGTCCACATAATCACGAATAGCATTCATACACGATAGATATTCAATATTCATCGTTTATGAATGTACCTACCTATTATATGTGAATCCCTATCGTAGTAGGGTATTCATTCGAACGAGTTTTGAAACAGAAGTGGAAATAGGTGGGGCACATACCTAATTCAAAACACTGATGGCCCTTAGAGTCCCATGGTGCAAGAGTTGCGGCTAAGCATCGCAAAGTGCAGAGCTGGCAGACGGCCCACTAGGTGGACCTCTGACATCAGAGGAGTCACAGGCAGCCGCTAAATACAGGCAGTGCAAGACCGAGACCTGTGGAAGTCCATGCAAGAGACCTTTGTCCAGCAGTGAACTTCTTTGGGTTGATAAAGAAGAAGGGAAGTACGAGCCACCTTAAATGAAACAATGTCAACAATGTCATACCTTAAATGTTTGAGCTCCAAAAGTGCCAGCATGTACGTGTATATAGGCAATAATCTTATGACTGTATTTGTGAAATACGTCGCGTATAGCCTGAGTCTCTGCTTCGGAAAAGGGAGTACTACCAGGATACTCTTGGCTGCATGAGCTCATAGATCGGTTAGTACTCCAAGCGACATCAAAGTTACGATCCAACGCAACTCCTACGCACTCAGTTTGTGGGGCGGCGTTTTTATTCCAGATTGGAATTTGATTCTGTATTAAATGGTAAAAACAGGTCTAATTAAGAAAGTCCTCCGAAAAAAGAAGAAAAACTGATGGACAGTAAAGCAAGGTTGAGGGGATAAGGCCTAGGAAAGGAAACCTATGCGTTGGGCCAATCAGGTTCAGCAGTGAACTCAGTAGGTACCTGCCAAGAACGAACGGGAAAACGAAGTACGTGAAAAGGTAATCCGTGACCCTCACTAATGAGAATGACAATATAGGGAGCGTAAGAGATAATTGCTTGTAAAAATTGCTAGACAAGAAAGACTAGCAAGCAGTAGACGTAAATAGACTGATGATGGACATATTAAGTGTTCTTAAACAAAACTTTGAAAGAAAATTGTGAACAGATCAACTCTTTGACTAAAAATGGGTACTACAATAAAACAGTGGTTTACATTTTCAGTTACGGCTCAGGCCTGAATGCTATTGAATTAAATGCTACAGAATATAATCTAAGGGAGCATCGCACTACGCCAACACGAATACAATTAAGGGCCGCAGCGTCCAGCCTCGAAGTAAAGTCCTTCCAGCCTCCAAGCAAAGTAAAGCAATCCAATATGCATCGTCCACAACGACCAAAGGGCAACACGATGCGTGATCGCAACTTTGGCCTCTCAAAAGATCAATTATTTATTAGCAAAGTGCTCAAAGTTTTGACAAATTAGTATGATGCCTATTTGGCATTACGATCCCAGGCATGTATTTTTTTTCTTTTCGGACTTTTCGGAGTTATGTGCGTAAAAATTGCTTTGACGGTGACAGAAAACATTGTGAACAAACCTGCATGTCTAATGCTGAGATCTATAGAGCTGCTCTGACTCGCTCAGGCTCAAGATAGAAATTACAACGAGACACAAATATGATCTGATATAAATCTGTCTCGTTTTAACTCCGTCTTGAGTCTGAGCTGAGTGAGAGTGCGGTCTATAGAATTCAGCCTCAGAGTTCCCCATAATGTTCTCAAAGGTGAAGTCGTGGCCAGCGTCGTGTACTATGGTCTCAGTTGAGAGGAGACTTGTGCCCAGTAGTTGGCCGGCAATGGTTGACCTTGAGATGGCTGACTTCATCTGGCGGCGTGATCGTATTCGTGGTCGCGCAGTACGTGAGGTCCCTAAAAATACGCACTAGAATAGCGTATCCATCTGGATTTGCCATAGGTATTAAAAATATGTCAAATTTATCCAAATGTTCAACATAATACGACACGAGCGTATGGAGTGATGGCGTCGACGACAAGCACTCAAGTTCCCTCATACCCATAACGCTTAAGCCATGCACGATAAATATGATTTTCTTCTCTGGCTTGTCATCAGCATACTTTTCGTCGTCGGCCCTAAAGTATTTGTCTTCGTCTTTAGTTTGTGTAATTTTAAGTAGAACAATATCTTGGTACTCTTTAGTGCGACCTATCACTTGCAGTGTTACATTCGAATTCGGAATATGCTCGGCCATGTTTTCAAGTTGTTGTTTTATCTAAAATATTACAATAAAAAATATTCAAAATCTTTTTGTTACGAAATTTTAAATTTTTAATAACCCCTAGCTATAAAGTATAAATACATATTTTGTTTAGTGGTCTCTCATTTAGTCACGCATCACGCAGCAATAACAGGATTGTCATGATTATCTTTTATATATATAACTTTTTATCCCAGAAAAAGATAGGGATGGCGAGGGGATTTTTAAAAGCTCCATGCAGATGAAGTCGCGGACATAAGGTAGTCAGTGTATTATAATATGAAAACTTACACTATATGAACTAAGTAGTTCATTGTTCATATTTTCATGTAAATCGATAACCCTGAAAAGTGTAATAATTTGGTAAAATTACCATTATGATTAAATCTACTTTTACAATTTCACCAACGTCGAGTAAAATTTAAATAACCGGTAAATAATGTTTTGAGGTTTTTTATACCACAAAGTCTGTAGAATGACCAATTTAGTCTTCGGATAAACCTTACTTGGTTTCGGTGAAACTGGCACAGAATATCAAGTTATATACTGATCTTTCACTTTTTATTTATATACGAAATAAAATTTAAGAATCCCAATTATTTACTTACGTGGTTTTATCTCTCTCTTGCATCATCATATGCATTTTAGTAATTCTTGGGGTTCTAGAAAGTGTTTTTTTTTTTTCAATACTTTAAATTATTATAATATTTTAATACCTGTTATAAATTTATAACTGTACTTAATTATTTTTAAACAATAACTGTATTAATTTATTTCATAATGTGTAATAAACTAAATTAAAGTATTATTTAGCTAATTAATTTATTACATAGGAATATATTATTTATATACCTACCTATAACCTTCCTACAACGGAGTTTAATTCTTGTGAATGACATAGCTGGAAATATTTTCTTCAGAATCAGTAATACCTACTAACGATTGCAAAAAGTTTTAAACCTCGTTTCATTTTAGCCCACATGGAGCAGCAGTTAATGGGTATTCTAGGAATAAATATATTTTATGCGTGTTTCAGATTTTCTATTATATTATATAGATAGATTTTCTATTATTAAAACAATAACGTTGTATAACTTTACCATAACTTTCAAAACAGAGGCTCTTACGTTTTTGTCGTTAAAGTTCGCAGTATTTTTGGCCATTTGCTCGAAGCTTCGTTTTTTCTGAAAGTTAAAGAAATTAAGAAAATTTTTAGTGCTACAATTAAGAAATATTTTAGTGCTATATTACGTAATTCTAACTCAATAAATACACCAAAATAACAATACTAAGTTTTTGTTGAAAAGTGTTATTTTTTTAACTCTATGGTCATTTTATGTAATTCCTCTTCCACACCTCCGCGCTGCGTGATGAAGCGTTGACTGCTGACCAATAAATTAACCTCCGAAGTTATCGCTTCTCTGTCGTATTACAAATGTTTTGTGATGAGTATTACTAACATCGGGCTGAGCTATCGTCTGCTGGTCAACAATTTCTTGCTACAGTATTTAAATCACGAACACCAAAAAAACTTGTGTCGGAGGTTGCTATTTTGAAGCGCTGTGCACCGCCTATTTCCTTCGACACGTGCCGCGTAGAGTTTTTGAAATTTTAGAACAGAAAAATATTTTTTTTTATTTTTGTATGAAAAAAGTAATAATTTTTTTTTTTAGGAATTTTAGAAAGTCTTGGAACAAAAGTTATTTACTTTGATGTATAGAAGTTGCCTATAGTAGCCTGTAAGGTTATCGGCATTTTACAATTAACCCTGTATACTTATTGTCATTCAATAAACGGGTGCTCAAACTTACTTTTTACCGTGTCGAAAAATAGGTTTATCGCTTTTCATAAGTTTTCTTGGTCTTTTGGTTGTTGATTGTGATAATTCATTAAAATCTTTATCTGGTTTCCTGAGAAAATATATTTTTTTAAATATTTATTCTACTTTTAAATAAGAAATTAACTTATTACCTAATTAAAATTTAAAAATAACTCACCAAAATTCTAGGTCATCTTTCGATTTAATAGCTGCAAATAATATGTGTAAAAATTAAGACAAATTACCATGAATGGCATAGAAAATTAATTTTACGCTAGATAAGGTTCTTTAATTGCATTTGCGTACTGTATACACCCGCCGTCGCCAGTCTTTATATTAATACTTATAAAGTTCAGTCTAGCATGGTTTAAAAAAAGAAAAGAAAAAGTTTATTGCCTTGATTTTGCATTTTCACGTAAGTGCCTAATTATGGTACCTAATTAAAGTAATTACCTTTAGTTATTTCACATTCTGTCACAGAAAAATATAATATCGTTAGGAGTGCTATTTGCATTATAAAACTGCAATCGTATTATAACAATAGAAAATATTTGATATTATGACAAGGCGTATCAAAGTGATTTGTTTTTTATTACTCTATAACACAATTCGTTACGGGTTAGCTTATATATTCAACAATGCATACTTATGTATACCCAATACCCGTGTACTAAAAATATATTGTTTTCAATAGAATTTATTTGAAATGTGACATCGTGTTGACAAAGTTTACAGTTTTGATACCGTTTCTATTAATCTACTGTAGGTACTCCAACTCCAAACTGAACTAAAAATGCGAAAAGACCTGTGTTTGTCTGTCTGTATGTGTGTTATATTTTCACAGCTCAACAAATGAATGCTTCTTGTCCCGAAAAATCAGAGTTCTCGAAAAATTTTCAAAACAAATCAAACTAAAAGGGTGAAGTTACGAGCACCTTTGAGTTAAGTACGAGTATAAGGATTCATTTTAACCCCTGACGCAAAAAAGGGGTGTTATTAACATTTTGGTACACAGACAACCTAAAAATTAAAATAAAAAAAAAGTGGAGGTATCAATAGAAGTCTCTAACTTTCTACACAAGTAGTCTTTAAAGTATCAGAGCATGCAATTTCGTTCTTGCAAAACAAGAGGGTGCGTGGCTCATGGTTGTGTGTGTGTCGTATCTGTATAAGTGTGAGCGAGAGCTTGTTCGCGCCTGACCACTCCCACCTAGGCTCGGATAGGCACGCATACTTACGCAATGTGCATGTACACGACGTTACCACAAGTAAAGCTCACGCGCCCTCGTAAACTGCAAGAACTCTACCTAACTCGTCACATCTACATATTTTTGTTAAATCATCTTAAGTATACGGTATACCTACCCAAGTTACATCAAATCTAAAGGTACAAAAGGCTCAAAACGCACCCTCGTATATACCGCGTCTTAAATCTTGACCGCGTGGACATTAAAAATCTTACGAGCCTTGGAAGTGTTGCTTTACTGGTCATAGCCGTTATACCATGAATCCGACCGAAATGTTTTTGGCATCACAAGTTACAAGAGTAAGCGATCACGTAAATAAAAAGCAACATTTTAATAATTTCTGTTGGAATATTTTGTTTTAGGTCTAGATTTGGTCACCTAAGTGCTATCACAAGTATAAAATAATTTGGATCTAATTATTACTCAAATAAAGTAATTATCCTATCAGTTTGACTTTGACTGCAATCTACAATAAGACTCATGTTTTTATGTACAATTTAAAAAAATCTCACTTGGTGGCAAGTGACTATACAGTCCTTAGATGGAAGCGGGCTAACCTGGAAGAAATATAGCAGTTGTAACATACGCGAGCGTTCCGGCTCGGTACGAGCCGCAACGCTCGCTTGGTAACAGTTACAGTGTTCCATCACTAAGAAGAGAAACACATAAAAACTAAACGACAGATTTACGCACATTTTTACAGTAAACGTACTTAGTATACCAGACTGACAGACATAAGTAGACTGCTACCTTTTATATCACCAAAATCGCTCGTTCTTGTAACTTAACAACCTCATGTATGTTCTCGTAAACGCGCATTAAGATTTACGCCAACACAAAAAAACTGTTAGGACTTCCAGCCCAATCTTCGCCCAAAGGTTGGGCTGTAATCGGCCTTAGGCTTTAAAATGGCTATTAAAAGCGACCTGAAATAACTTCTTCGTTGCTGTTTTTTGAAAAACAAAATATTAAGTGCACTTTATTAAACTCGGATCGTCTTACAGTAATTTTTAGTTATTGTTATAGAAAAGTTGAAACACCTACATTTATATAAAATATTCTCATTGCGAGAATATATTATGTGATTTTTTCGAAAAGAAGCTCTTGACAAAGTTTTAAGCAAAATAATTTTGACTGCCCTTTTTCCTCGTAAAATCATCGCGCACATAGGTACTAATAATTTCTAATAATAATATAATTCTTCAATAAATTATATTTTATAACTACTTAATTATATTTCCAATGAACGAAAAATAACGTTGCGTAATAAAATTTTCGGTTTTTTTATCAATACAAATTCAATTAAGAAATAATTAGGTTAATGTCCTTTAAGATTACTAAGCCATAAATGAAAATTGGTGTCGGTATATAAAATTGGCATTGGTAAGGTAAGGGACAAACGGATGAATGAATGGCCCTATAAAAACTTCGAAATTTATTTTCAGGTATGTAACCTTAATTAAGTAGTGCACTAAATTGGTGTCCAAGTTCTTGTTAAAAGATAATTTATATACCTAAATGTGCAATCCTGGTCTAATGCCCGGTTCCTATGTGCCCGATTCGTTAGGAGTGGGTACGATAGTCCAACGGATGGCGAATCGAACCTGCGACCTTTTTTTATTATGCATCTTTAACCATTGAGCTAATGAGGTTATTATTTATTAAGGTTATAAATTAATGACACTATTGTTATGAATAAAATTAATTAGGTAGAGCCACAAGAATATGTATTATAACTTAAAAATATAAATTCCTTTCCATTTTGACATACTTGTACCTCCTTAAAAGACCAACAGGACGTAGCCCTATGCGTTGGTCCGATCAGATCAGCACTGCACTCGGAACATCTTTCTACGCCGCGCCGCTCTACATAATGCGGAAAATAGGACAAAGTGGAAAAACATCGTATGGGAGAAGGTTATTCGTGCCAACGATCGCAACCCTCAGTAATGAGGATGACGATGCAAGGAGGGGTCTCCTTAAAAGAAAGGCCACTTATCTCTTAACATTTTTTTACATTGGACGCTATATTGAACTGTGTATTTTGTTTTAGTGCCCCTCCGTTGAAAGAAGTATGTAATGAAGCCGAAACAACGCAACGGCGGCAACATTGTATTTTTACAACGAGATTTATAAGGTGTTAAACCTCACAAACTCGGACTGGTCACGAAAGTCTACACGATATTGCCCGAAAGTGCAGTAAAATGTAACTCACTCGTTGAACCAACGACGTTGAATGTTGACAAACAATCAAATTTTGTAATAGACAAAAGCCTTACTGTTTATAGACAAATTAGCTTATATCCGCAACTTAGTCCGCTTGGAGTTAAGTTTTAAAATCTCGCGGGGACCTCCGATTTTCCGAAATAAAAGGTAGCCCATGTCACCCTCCAAGTCTTCAACTACATAATATACCAAAATCTCAGAAATTCTTCACTTCTTTATTGCCTGATTGAAGGACAAACAAACACACTTTCAAATTTATAATATTAATAAGGATAAGAAAAACGAATAAATTTTCTATTAAATTAAATGACTCTTATGAATGTCTCTTTTAAATGACAACTTGAACTCTACAACTAAGTTTTTGTGACATTGGTCGAAATAAACAGCTGAAGTCCTAAATGCAAAAGGTTTTTTGTGATTTGCCAAAAAAACTGTTATTTTTAATACCTATTAAAGTAACCAAATTAAAAATAACTTTTAAAAATTATAGGGAAAATTATAGGGAAACGACTACTCAAATAACCATAAAACTGCAAAAAAAGCCGAAATATCGTATATATCACATAATTAAGCGTTAAACATTTCCTCCGCGGCCAACCGAGCTTAATTCATTTTCCCTTTTTTTCACGAGCAGAATTTATTTTCATAACTGATAATAAATGTCAAGTCATTGTAGTAATAAAGTAAGTGGGGCTCGAAGCTCACCCTTCTATGAGCTATGGTCGCGTTGTTACGAGTGTATTAAAATATTGTGTGAATTTATGCGTAGGCACCAGCTTCCTTAAAGTTTCATTTTTTAGTAAAGAGCTAAAGTCAGGGTGTGCACATTGAATATGGGTGTCGCCTTAAACTTTTATTTGTGAGTGAAGAGCTTAAGTTACGGTGTGCACATTGAACATGGGTGTCGCCTTAAACTTTTATTTGTGAGTAAAGGGCTAAAGTCAGGGTGTGTACATTGAATATGGGTGTCCTCTTAAACTTTTATTTATGAGTAAAGAGCTAAAGTCAAGGTATGCACATTGAATATGGACGTCCAGTAAAACTTTTATATTTCGTGAGTGAGTAGAGCTAAAGTCAAGGTATGCACATTGAATACGTACGCCCCCTAAAACTTTTATATTTCGTGAGTAAATAAACTAGTAGTAAAGAGTAACTTTCGTGAGAAGAGCTAAATTCAGGATGTGCACATTGAATATGGGTGCCCCCTAAAACTTTTATGTATGTGTAAACAACTTAACATAGATGCTCTGAATTTTGAAATTTGTTTTAAAGATACTGAACAATTTTATCTATCCCATGAATTTTCAACAACTAGGTTTGATATCTAGAAGTGACCAATTATTATGGCTCTGTATTCGTAAGTTTCAGTTATGCGTAACTTAACCTAAAGTCTAGTAGAGTCTACTTAACACTGTAACCACAGGATTGTCTCTCCCACAACTACACTAATAAGCAAGGAAACATCATATCGACCACCACACAACACCACACAAAAGATCGTTCATCACACGTTTTCCTTCGATATCGTAATAAACTTTGAAAAATTATATTATTAGTCGACAATTTATTCACATGTTACTAACGAGTGTACAAATAATTTATGTTAATTTAATAATAGAAATAGACGAACGAACGAGTAGGTAATGTTTTGATCCATGATTTAAAAAAAATATACTTACTCACTTCTATGACCAAAAAGCAAAAACATATGTTTAATATTTTTTCACAA
The DNA here is from genome assembly GCA_038048805.1 of Hipparchia sbordonii. Classification (NCBI taxonomy): domain Eukaryota; kingdom Metazoa; phylum Arthropoda; class Insecta; order Lepidoptera; family Nymphalidae; genus Hipparchia; species Hipparchia sbordonii. Next base: position 7,977,796 of record CM076113.1, read on the forward strand.
ACGAAAATAAATTTCCACCGAAAATATTTGCTCTTTCAAGTTTTCTCTTTAGAAGACTTCACATACATTTAATTAAACAATTTCATATTTTTTGATAGGTATGTTTTACGGCATGATAGGCATCTGTTTGATAAACAAACCGGGCTGTAAAATAGTACTGTCAGTCAATTTACTTTGGGAGCTCGTTGAAAATTATTTGGGAATTCGGAAAATAATAACATAAAACGTTGTTATGAAACCCGCCTTTCATGCGAATTTTTCAGAGCTTTACTGACATGATCCTTGGAATTATACCAGCTTGTATAATACTAGCAAAATGATTATATAATGTCAATTTTAAGGGTTGTGCTTTAATTTATAAACTATTTATTCCATAATTGTAGCTTAATATTTGTGCCAATTGGGGTGAAGACCCTTTCAAAGGAGTTATCAAGTCTATCAGGGATCCTGGAGTCGGCAGCTACTTTGGCCAAAGCATTAAAGTTTTGCGATTCAAAGGGACTTATTGGGCATATATATCTGTGGCCTGGTGCTAAAAGGGCCAATATCTAAAGTCATTATTTTAGGTGATGAGCATTTTTAACCAATAGACCAGCAGTAATAGTAACAGTAGTAGTAAGTGTAGTCAGCAAGTTACATTGGCATTTTACATCGTATCTTTTGAAAGCCTATCAATAAACGTACGCCCTTTTATACTTTTTCAATAATATTTTTGCTTAAAATCTCATTTCTTAAAAAAAAAACGTACTTTGGCCCTTTTAGCATCAGGTCACAGAATTATATATACATATATAGCATACTTTATTAAGCATTCTATTGCATAGAATAGAATAATTTTTTGTTCAAATTAACTTGTACAAAGTGCTTTTGAATTAACTATGTAATTTTTAATTTTATATTATGGATATTGTTTTAATAGACACCTACCTAAGTACCTACCTTATAGTAGGTACCTATTCGGGTATCACTACTTACAATACTAGTGTGATTTGGTCTCTGATACATCAAAAGAAATGAGTACGAAACGATATAATAGTATTTATGTATTTAGGTGCTTTACTTAACTTTAACATGATACATGATCAACAACACAAAACAATGAATTTTAAGTACGAAATATTCAAAATCGATATTGTCATTAACATACATCCCCCAGCGAGCCGGGTTAGTGTTGAATCGCTGGAGGGCTTGGTTGCACGGAGTGTGGTCGAAGCAATCTCATTTCCATCCGTCAATTACATTAGAAATCTCACTCCGGCTACATTTACATACTGGACTGATGCATGCACTTGTACTGATTGCTTAGATGTCGAAATGTGGGAAGGTGGCTACTGGCTAGACCAATGCCATATAGATGCCCATTTTTATTCTAAGATGGGCAATGAAAAGCACTAATGTTGCTATCTATAGAGCGTGCTCTGACTTAGTTCAGACTTAAGATAGAGTTAAAACGAGATACAAATCAATAGCCCAATCGTTAAAGGGCGGACTGAAAACTGAGAGGTCGCAGGTTCGAGCCCCACCCGTTGTGCACTATTGTCGTACCCACTCCTAGCACAAGCTTTCCGCTTATTTGGAGGAGAGAGGAGAATATAAGTCAAGTTCAGCTTGGCTAATATTGTTAAAAAATGTTAGAATGTAATATAATATTTACGGACATCATTCCACAAAAATTCAGTTGGTTTCAGTAGATAAATTAACCATTTATCAGAGTTTTTTTTAATACAAATGTACAGATTTTGGGAAATATCATTTTCTTAATTTCCATGTTGCTCTTTGAAAATCTCAAAAAAATAATAAGTATTTCTTCCTATTAAATTGTAAGGAAACAACATTTCATAAGCTCCTAAGCCGGCTCGTGTACCGCACCCCGCATAACATTTCGTACAACAAAACCGAATATTCTCATCATTTGCATCGCTCTGTTCATCGCCTACGATACACTTGAAGTTTTTAAGCGCCCTAGCCATATTCAAGCGTAGGAATTTAAACTGAATTTCTATTTAAAATAGGACAGAAAATCGTGTGATGATAATTTTGTAGATACTACATTTATTTCGTACGGTAATATAATAGCCATGTCAAAAGCACTGCTCGAGTGACGCGAATACTTTCCGACTGCTTGCCTTTATTTTATTGCGCATGTTTTAATATTAATTGTAAGTTTTCTGCCCCGATGAACCGGCGACGATATAATGCAAATGTCGGTACACGCCTGTCAAAACGTTTAAGCCAAATTCATAGCAGTTTCTTGCACGAACGATTTAATTTTGTTTACACCTAAATAAGTTTACCTCACAGAACAGTTTACCTTAGCTAAATTTGGCCTTACACCTGCAAATTTTTTAAGATTAATTTCATATTTTGAAAATTTAAGCACTAGTGTAAGCAGCCTTAATAGGTACCTACTAACTACCTATAATATTTGGAAAATGGTATTATATTACATAAAAACTTCAAAATTTGCAGGTGTATGAAATGCTGGCCTGAGTAACAATAAACGGAGTTCCTAGCATTGCTTTTTTTTTCGGTTAAAATACAAACGAGATCACATTTTGTGTTAACAGAAAAAAAAAAAACTTTTTTTTATGTAGCTATATTGTAGGTAATATTATTGATCCTTTTGTAGAGTTTCGTAGCATTTTTCACTTGCTACGAAAGTATTTTATATTTAAAACTTCAAGGCAATATATGATCAAACGAACTTGCAAAGTGAAGTTCGATCGATATTATATGAGTAGGTACGCTTCATTCGAAGATATAAACACACGGATTTTTATTTTTAAAATGATTCATAAATCAAGATAGTTGTACCTACCTACCATGTACTCGTATAGGTACGATTCTGTTTTTAAACTTTTACTTTGAAACAAGTTACAAAAGCAACCCCAACTTGAACGAATTTTATTTAGCGTATTGTTAAGTTTCCCGGTACTGAAAAAACAGTGGGCAAAACTTTTAGCAAACATTCAATAAAAGAAAACGTGAGTATTTTAAATTTCTTGAAAGCACCCAACGAAGCCCGATGACTTTCGCCACGTGATAGCTTACAATTACAACGATGCCAAATATAGACCGCTTTTTTAAGTAGGTAGGCATGGTTTATTCAAAGAAAATTTTGAACAATGATCATAAAACTTATTGAAAATTTCGTAAGTTCTTTGTGTATTCCCTCGCAGTGATATAACTTTTTCAATAAACTAGCAAGTAGGTACTTTTTCAATAAACAACTCTTGGTCTTTACTTGATAAGTACCTACAGTAACTAATTATAATTAATAGTTTCTAAATCTCCACAGTTTAGGGGAACAGTACCCCTGCAGCATCAGGATTCAGGAATTGGAACCTGAAGTTTTTATGGGACCATATCGAATAAAAAAAGATTTACGCAAATTGGTTTAGAAATGACAGAGATATATCGATATCTCCGTGATTTCTAAACCAATTTGCGTGAATCTTTTTATTTAATGTAGGTATATCGATACATAGATAGAAAAACACTCCTTCTTCTCCTCCTATTTCGAAAGTCGGTTAAAAAAGGAGCCTATGTTACTCCCGATAATATTAGCTTTCTACCAGTGAAAGTCCCGTCAAAAATTCAAAAAATTCAAAATTCAAAATTAATTTATTTCATGTAGGCTAACTTGTAGCTCTTATGACACGTCATAAATCTACCACAGGTTCGGAATGCAGATTCTGCTGAGAAGAGCCGGTAAGAAACTCAGCAGTTGCTCTTTTAAAAAAAAATTTTTTTTACAAAGCTATGCAATGTATACAGTGCTTCCACAATAAAGCTTCAAAAGTGCAAAAATGCATACGTAGGTACACCAATCCAACGCATGTCAAGACGGGCAGCCAAAGCAGACCCATTCCCGTTAGTGGCACCCGTTCACGAGCATGACCCATGATCCAGCCATTGCTTCGCTCAACCATATTTCAACATCGGTTCTGCCGGTTCTCGAGATTAGCGACAACAAACAAACACACAGATGTATAGATTATAAAACATTTATAGGTATTTTTATGTTCTGTGGTAAAAGTAAAGTAATCGTAGTTGCCACATGTTGCAATTCCCACCGGCCGGCTTGGCTTTAACGAGCTGTCATACGGCCCTGTCATATAACTGAGTCGACGCGCAACGTTGACGACATATCTCCGGCTTTCATCATCTATTCATAATAGACTCATTATTTTTGTGCCACCACCTATGTATTTTAGATTTAAATCTTGACGAATAAATGCTCTTACAATTAATAATATTATGACTTAGGGCGTGGTATGTTTTATATCATCACTACATAGTATAAAACAAAGTCGCTTTCTCTGTCCCTATGTATGCTTAAATCTTTAAAACTACGCAACGGATTTTGATGCGGTTTTTTTAATAGATAGAGTTATTGAAGAGGAAAGTTTATATGTACAATAACATCCATTAACAGTGAATGACATAGGCTATATATTTTATATCCGTGCGAAGCCAAAGCGGGCCGCTAGTTATATAAATAAAGAGCAGATGAGAAGGTGGGTCACCTGATGTTAATTGACTACCGCCGCCCATGAACATTTGTAGCACCAGAGGCAACACAAATACGTTGCCGGCTTCTCGGGTATCTGTTGGTCCGTCACTTGAATAGGTAACCCCATGCTTAGGTGGTAGCGTGCGATGCGCTTTTAATACCTATACGTCGACGACCAATGGGTTTTAGGAGAAAGACGATGAAATAACATTAGAAGAAAGCTCTTCAGAACACTCCCCGTTATAATATAGGCGATAGAACACCCTTAGATATTTATGGTGCTCCAGGCTTTCCAGCGAGCTGCGTAATTTCGGATTATATCCAAAATGGTAGGTTCTTCCATAGCACACCTAAAAATTAGTTTAAAAGAGATTTATATCTGCCACAAAACCAAGAACATTGGTGACAAAGTGGTACCCATCAAATGTGGTACCTAGCAAAAACAAGTTTTAAAATTGTGGTGAAATGCATACTTTCGGGCAACGATGTTCCTTTGATAAACCTTTGTTCAATAATTAACAATTTATTTATATCTGAACGAAATTACAATAGTGGCATGAATGCATTTAACCAAGTAAAAGTTTATCATTTGTTTAGCGACATCTCTTAGCAAGTAGATTAATTTGTGTACTACTGTGCCATCTGTTGTAAAATGTATATAATTTTAATTACACTACTCGACAACAGGTGGCGCTAAAACTAAAGCAAATCTTGCCATCTATTGAAGTAAAATAAAACTACGTAAGAAAGTGTTTCCCTAGCACACTAGATGTCGCTTTTAATTTCGTTTAAGCTAGTGTTGCCCCATAGTTACCCTTTTTTATTTTTTAGGTCTCTGCCCCAGCCAGCCCTTGCTTGTATCACAGAGTAAGGACAATATCTTGTAGGTACAGTGGTAGATTTGTGATGGTGGTTAATTATTCATTTGAGGCTTGATCGAGGGACAATTGAGTGAAATCTGTAAAATCAAACTATGAAGATCTAGGACCAAGAGTGAAAAAGATTGATTTGTTTGACATAGGTACCTACTACATGTATATTGTCTGACACATGAATTATTAATACTGTAGTCTTTGACATGAATGTTGAATTCATTCAATCCAGTGTTGTTCTTGATACGGCAATTGCCGTAATATACGGCAATCAGGTCTCTTGGGCAGCAAAAATACGGTATACGGCAGCTACTTGAATACCGTATTGAAATATACGGCAATTGACTAAAGTAAACAAAAAAAAATATTTCGTATAATGGAACGCACCAACTTGTGAATCATAGATCGACGAGTACTTTCGCCACAGATAAAGTAGAAGCGCCACGATCAGAAACGTCAAACTTTAACAGTATTCAAATAATAGATTCAAACTTATCCCCGAGAAATTAATGTCTAAAATCTTTAGTTCTTCATTCTAGTAGGTTCTTCAACTTTACTCGGGTATATTCTAGGATATATGGGGAATCCCCGGAATAATTGTTACTGTGCACTATATAATATTATAATAGGTAAACTTTTGTGGTTCTGTCATTTAATCATTAATGATTTGTTTTGCTTTATGTACGATCCAGTACCTAGTGTTCGTGGTCTCTGGTACGATCTATCAGTGAAAGCTAATTTACGAATATTTTTTAAGTTTGAATTGAAAATTAGTGCAATATTAGTAAACTACATGTATTTCATGTTTTTTTTTTAAATTTTAACCTTCTAAATAATTATATTTTGTACAATACGGCAATTTTCTTAATTTTCCCTGAAAATACGGCAATTTTAGAGTTAGAATACGGCAACTCTAAATTTGTCAGGAACAACACTGATTCAATCCATTCTTGACATAAAGTCACAAAAGTAAACCATTCGGACCATTCCCAACCAAACGTACGTAGTATCATAGTAATCTGTGCAACCAAACCAATCCTGAATTCTGACTGAAGTGAGTAAAGAGTTTGGACTGGAGTTGTTGACCTGGCCTGGTGGACGGGAAAGTGTTAATGTGGTGTATGTGGTACATTTTGTGTTGTGTTTTGTTTATAAACCACAAGATTTATTTAGTTTAGCGTCCCGTCACACATCAAAAAACGAATGAAGCGTAAGTCATCATTTGTTTATCTTTAAATTAGTCATAAGAACTTACGAACTACCTTTGGTATTGTAACCATCGATGATTCTATCGTAAATTGGAAGTATGAATGAACATGGTGTTCTGATAATTCGATTCCGCATACAAAAATCTCGATGAAGTTTTCGCTGAGAAATATTTCATTTTTTTCTATTTACGTACCTATTTATTACTATACACAAGAATAAGTTAGCTACAACTTGAAACTCACGTGATGATACTTATTTAGTTGAAAACAAAAATCTAGGTTGGGGTTCCTACCTATAATACTTTCTTTTACATATAAAACAAGTAAGTATGTATCTAAATAAGCTGCCAATAAGCTGCCTACCTCTATTTGGTAGGTACAAGATAGGTATATAAAATTTACCTATTAACTGAACCACCCGGGCTTCCTATGGGTCTACTCATTATGTTCAAATAATTCACCTCAAATAATTCTCAAAATTGCTTTGCACTGGTAAATTCTTTGTTCCTCCTCTATTTACTAAGCTTATTCTCAAAAATTATGAAAAAAAGTTGTATTTGTATTATTAATTTCTAGAGATTTATATTATGTATTTTTTTTTTTTTTTTTATTCTATGACAAGATAGCCTTTGACTGCGATCTCACCTGATGGTAAGTGACGATGCAGTCTAAGATGGTAGCGGGCTAACTTGGAAGGGGTATAGCAGTGTAAATTCAACCCATACCCCTAATCGGTTTCTACACGCCATCGTGCCGGAACGCTAAATCGCTTGGCGGCACGTTTTTAACGGTAGGGTGGTAACTAGCCACGGCCAAAGCCTCCCACCAGACCAGACCAGAGACAATTTAGAAATAATAAATTACTAAATTGCCCCCGCCGGGAATCGAACCCGAGACCTCCCAGTTATAAGACCACAGCACTCACCACTGCGCCAGGGAGGTCGTCAAAAATGTATTTGATGCTGTAGGTATATTATGCTAGGCAAGCTCTCAAGGACCCATATTTTTGCCAACTTAACTTGACAAATTAACTTAACAGCTATACTTTCTCCCAGAATCTATTTATCGTATATTCTATTTCATTGGTGAAATTGGAGGAAAAATGGAGATCAATACTTACATTACTCCAACTTTGAGATTACTCACACACACACACTTGATAAAGAGACTTTAAGTATAATATTGTATAGCCGCAATAGCCCAAAGGTTAAAGGTGGAGATGGAAAAACTGAAAGTGATGGTTCAATCTCCACCCATTGCACAAGCCACAAGCTTAACGTTTATTTGGAGGGAAAAAGAGAATACAAGAGATTAGCTAATATTCTTTATACAAAATAAAATTTATACCTAATTATTCCCTCTAGTACAAATAAATAGTTCAACCGTTGATTAGTAGTAGGATTTTTTTCAAGCAGTTTGGGATAAAGCAAAGAGAACCATAGATAAGACTACTTACTGCATCACACTAATATTATAAAGACGAAAGTTTGTATGTGTATGTGTGTGTGTGTGTGTGTGTATGTTTGTTACTCCTTTACGCCACAACGCATGAACCGATTTGGCTGAAATTTGGAATGGAGATAGCCCATTCCTAGGATTAAAACATAGGCTACTTTTTATCCCGGAAAATTAAAGAGTTCCCGCGGGAATCAAAAAACCTTTATCCACGCGGACGAAGTCGCGGGCATCATCTAGTAGATAATAAAGTTATTTTGTGCCGTTGTAGGCTGTCCAGCATTCGTTTGAGATGATGATACAAAGACTTATTATCAAATCATAATATTCGATAAGTAAATCACAGTCACTCTATTGTAGTTACTTAATTATACCATAAATCATTTATTATGTACCAGATTATTCATGTTTGAATTGTACTTTATGTAGAATAATTTTTCTTATCATTATACAACCAATTGGAGGTAAAGTAATAATAAATTAATTACTTAATTGCTTATAAATGCCACAAACTCTATAATTAAAATTATAGAAAGGATAATAATGTTATCTATCATGTAGTAAGTACAACATGAGTTATATAAAAAATTGTGTTCTTAATTTTGGAAATGCACATCATTATTTTGAATAGGAAACCTCTTTATTAAAATCCTGTAAAATTAATGATTGTTTACTCACATAAGAGTTCCTCGCAAAGTGTTAAGGATTAAGTAAAGTGAGTATCTTGGAACTACACTATTACATAGTATTGGGCTTCAAGTTTCAGTGCTAAAGTCTAATTATTTTTACTGTATAATGTGTTTGTGAGATTTTATGAAACAGATATTTGAACGAGTTTTAATTAACTAAGTTTGTAGTTATATTTGATGTGGTCACTGCAGAGAACAAACACTATCATGATAGAACATAGGTAATATACCTACCTATCTAAGGTAAATTATCGTTTTTATAAGTCCCACTTTTAGTTCATTTTATGCATGTTCCGACACACAACTAACTAATGTTAGAAGTGGTTTGATTTCCGATATAGTAGGTACGTTTATCTCACGAAGTTATGAGTGCTTTACTTGTGGTTACGTCGTGTACATGCACATTGCGTAACTGTGCGTGCTGTCAGGAGCCTAGGTGGGAGCGGTCAGGCGCGAGCAAGCCCTCGCTCACACTTATACAGATACGACACACACACAACCATGAGCCACGTGCCCTCGTCAATTGCAAGAAATATAAGGCTTTTAACGGCGTCTACGAGTATCGTCAAGTTCGCAGAAAATTATTAAAAAAGTCGGCGTTTCAAAAATAATTTTAATAAATACATAGGTTATAAATACATTTATCGAATTACATATTTAACTAATGAAATTCATACCGTTAGCAACAAAAATAGGTTGCACAATTGTTGTGTGACCGTTTAACCGTTAAACATAAATGGTGTTGAATTACTCGGGCCGCATTTTAATTTAGGCATTTGTAACCGATCTTATGCATCTGGCTCTTGTCACTTGAGATCGAATTAACCTAGATACTTTCATTTCTATTGGTCTTTATGTAAAGCGGTTAGTGTTTAGGAGTTACCTATTTGTGTTGCTCGCGTTAAGTAACCCTAATGATTTAATAGTTCTCCATAAGTAAATAGAAGTAACTCAATGAGGGTAGTTAACTCAATATTTACCTTATTCCATAAAGGTTAAAAGGAGTATGACATGTCAGAACAACTTCATTAGTTAATGGACCCCCAGAGCAGAATGTACATCGCATGTATTTCTATAGTAGTAGTTTCAAACAATGATTGACATTGATACTTTTTGCTCTATTTCCTATCAGTTCGTTGTACGGCAAAATAGGATTAGTACAGACAAGCGTCAGCCGTCAGGTTAACGCGTGCCGTGTGATTGATTTACATTTTTCATATCGATTTAGTTCTTACAATCCCGCGAGAACTCTTTAATTTACGTCCTCAACTATACCCATACCAATAATATAATCAAATAAATTAGGTTTTTAATGAAACAAAGTTACGTAGTGAGTAAATTAAAATAATGCTAGTTACAAGTATAATAAGTATACAAATGCAAAGTCGGTACGCGAATATTTACATACCTAGTTAGGTATTTGTAGAGTATACCTACATATATGCGTTTAATATTATTATTAAACGCATATAGTTTATAAGCTTAGTCGTTAAACTAATTACTTCTATTGGCGCCAGTTATCGCCATAGGAATAATTAATTCATTGTATGCGGCTAATAAGTGCCTACCTATATAAAATTTTAAAATTATAATAAACTGAGATAAGTTTTTAATTGGTATTGCCGCCCTATCCTACTTATTATTGCTTTACATTTTCTATAACACCTATGTTTATATTTTTAAGCTTTCGCGTATTTCTTATTATGCACATTATATTATGCACATGGAAAAAATGTCCCTTATAAAGAGAAAAGTAAAGCAGTCTTCTCACTTAAGTAACGGCTCGTCAAAAGTTTCTGGAAACTAACGGCGTGTCTACAAAATATTTTACTTATTTGTTTTGATTTTAGTTAAAAAAAATCGATGTTATATGTTACTGAAATGAAAATAAATGTTATTTGATTGGATAATATTATCGCCTACACGCATTGACATATAATCAGGGAGGATATAACATATGATACTATGGACCTTGGGTGAAATGCAAAATTCACGAAAAAAGTGTATCGAGAAAACCTATATATATACTAGTAGGGCGCGTGGGTGCGCGGCTCGCTAAAGCGAACCGCGTGTTTTCTGTTCACTAAGTAGATCTTCGGGTCTTGATCATCTTTTTCCAAGAAACCACTCTTCCATCTTTTATAGTCTCCGAGATAGACACCGACGACATTTGTATGGCCGCCATCTTGAATCCGCCATTTTGGTATTTTTTTTCAGCTCATTGCCAATTGGATGATGTTTCGAATGATTTTTGTTTGGGCACCCTCAACCTATCTTCAATACCCTGGCCGGTGCTCCTCACCAGTCTCCGAAATCCTCAACCATCAGTTCTCTCCATTTTTTTGCTCCGTATGAATTTTGGTACTCTCTACGAAACCATTAGAAATTTTGAACAGGAACCTATTAAAGTCTTGCATAGATTTTGTATGGAAAAAAATAAATTCCGCCATCTTGAATTTTTTTTCTATTCATCAAGTAGACCTTCGAGTCCTGATCATCCTTTTCCAAGAAACCACTCTTCCATCTCTTATAGTCTCCGAGATAGACACCGACGAAATTTGTATGGCGGCCATCTTGAATCCGCCATTTTGGAGTTTTTTTTCGGCTCTCTGCCAATTGGATGAGGTTTCGAGTGACATTTGGTTGAACACTCCCCACCTATCTTCAATACCCTGGCCTGTGCTCCTCACCCGTCTCCGAAATCTTCAATCATCAGCTCTCTCCATATTTTTCTTCCGAATGAATTTTTGTCCTCTATACGAAACCATGAGTGAAAAAAATTTTTTTCATACAAAATTTTACAGGAGAGGTGATCAATGAGTCAGTGAGTGAGTGAGTGAATCAGCACGAGTAGCTATATATATATTAATGCAAGTGTACATGTGTATTATTATTATATGTCAATGCGTACACGCATCCAAAGAATTGAAATCATTTATTTTTTGTTGGGTTCTCTAGAGATTATGTATAAACTCCCATCTCACTGATATTCCTTATACCTACGTCACGGATAGGAAATTGACCGCTAACCGTCATGTCATCCCTATATTAGTCACTTCCTATCCACGTTAAGGAATCATTTATTATTTCTTTATTGAGTTTGTGCTGCGAATTTATTAGACGTTTATAGGCTCAGCATCTATAATACTGTATTTTGCACGTAGGTCCGCAACTTGAAATTCATAAGGCACGTATGCAGTCAGTAGTTATTCGTAATATTTATTAATAATAATTAAGAATATTTCTGTAGCTTGTAGACTTTCTGAACTTCACAAGCTGTAAATATCTGATGAATGTAGGCGAGTTCTTATTACTAGCACTGTAAATTCGACATTATTTTGTGTTAGACTTGTAATTAGTAATTAAGTAGATAACATCTCTACCATCTCTACCTCTCTCTAACATCTGTAGGGAAACGGAAAGGGAAATGAAATATTTATATTTATCAATAAATCGTTTTCAGAATAGTTCCATGGAATTCAGGGCCCTTAACCTGTTAATTTATATGTAGAAACATAAATATAGAAATAATACAATACTTTTTCCCGATCACGGATTATAACTTGGCAAACGATAATTACTGAGTGTCCAGTAGTAGTATTCTTTAAAATTGATTACATCAGTATAACGATCGCAATGACCCCTGATTGGCTGGTGCTCAGTACTCACCCACTATTGGTTAAAATATATTGATGCAGCAACAAGTCATAAATTCAGCCAATCAGAGGAAATTTTTAATGTCATCTTTACATACGCCAAACAATTGTGGGTCAACATTCGCTCCACTTTGCACAATAGAATTGCCTCAACCCGTTGCCACTCATTGTGGCCATAGTGATTAATTCAGGACAGGACAGAAATGTGTTCCGACGATCTATTGGGAATTAAGGCCAACGTCACTGGATAGCGTCATCGAATAATGACCACTGGCGCAATTCGAAATTGGCTTATGTATATGAATTCCATAAATCATAAATGTAGTGCAATCTATATATTGAGTCATTTTATATTGAGTCTATATTAAGATCCCGCACGCACTTCATTTACCTATTGCCACAACCCAAATATTCTAGTTTATGAAAATAGCAAGTTTGGGCAGTTGCTAGTTTGAAATAGAGGTTATTTTAATTGTGTCGTGTAAACGTTCTCTGACATAATAATATATCTTAAAGAGTACAGTTGAACGAACTTATAGAATAGCGTGCCGAGTGAGATATTGTTTATCATTTGAGAAAAAAGCATTCACTTTAATAAATGATAATTTCTTAGTTCTCCTAGTCTCATATACTATTATATTAATATTAATTTATTTGTTTGCTTCCCATTTCTTGCTCAGGCTTTTAGCAACTCTATTTTCGTGTTCGCCACGTTGACATATTTGAAGAAAGTTACCTATTTCCGGCTCTGGAAGAAGATGAGAGACTATTTTGGAAAGAAATCTCTGTGCCAAATTTCTTCAAGATTGATTAGTCTTAAACTCTAAGGCTTGCAGGTTTCCTCACGATTTTTAACATCTTAAGTCCGAACAAGGTCCGAACTAAGTCACAGCACGCTCTTAATGTGGATCTCAGCATCTGTCATTTTTGGCTTTTTGAGCTATTTATTGAAACCGGGTTGAATGAACTAAAGCTCCGTCCGTTATATACTTTACATATTTCGTAAGCTTTGTAATATCAAAGTCCTTTTACTACTTGAAATCGTTTCTGGACAGTGCAGTGGTCTGCCCACACCATCTGCCCACTCGGACCAGATTTCTTCCAGTAAAACTTGTTGTAGAAAACCAAACTTATCTTGTGATAATCTCGCAATAACACTCTCAAGTTGCTGGTATAATTAATAGTCTACTTGTTGTTTTATCTCATTCATATAACGATAAGGTTGGTTTCTGTCAGTCGAAATTCTGAAGATATAAAAATTAAACTAACTTTTACGTACTTGTTATCTATCAAAGATATCACCTATTATCACGGTGCATATGATTTAAATATACTACTTACCTAATAATTCTTTAATTTTTATTTTTTAATTAAAGGCTTCCTCTTAGTAAGTAGGAACGCGTTTGCCTAATATTGTTGTTATTCATTTTTGCTTTGAAAATATGCCCTCAAGATTATACAGGGCAGGCACGTTGAAACGGAGTGGGGGTGCAGTCTGTACGCAGATTTCACTTAGTTTTACTCAAACTTTGTACCTACTTTTAATTTTTTTTTTGTGACCTGAATAAATAATTTATTTATGTATTTTAAATAATTGCGATAAGTGTGAATTAAAGCTTGGTTAAGTTGAATTTTATGTAGAGGAGGATGGATTTGTTTATCATCATCTCTTGTTGATGGCATCGATGGAATCATGATGTAAACTCTTATTTAGTTTTCCGTAGAATCGCACCTAGTAGCAGGCGAAGCTTCCCATTGAGAGAATTGCATAAAATAACAGCCACATTTTAATTATTGCCATTGAATAGTCACAGATACTAGATTTTTATACCAACTGGCCACTCAATAAAGTATTCACTTTTGTAACTGACAAAATCTCTCCTCAGTCGGCAGTAAAGATGTCACCAGGAATGGCGTCGTACATTATAGTTACCCGATTCGTCAGCCCAAACTGCATCTGGATTCTACATTTGTGACTTTATGGGTGCTTTCGTTAAAATAATCATGTGCATGGTCTTGTATTCTCAAATTCATGGGAAAATACGGGCATAAAATATTAACGACAAATTCGGGGTAGCCGAAACGAAACCCGATAATTCAGTGCATTCTGTTTTTCCTGTTTTAATTAATAGAGATTAAAGCGAGATATTAAATTCTTATTTAGTAGTTCTGTGATCATTTCGGATGAAGCACAATATCCAATATTTCGTGAAATTCATTATTCAGTATTTTTCATGGTTGTCGTCAACGGGATGACGTGCTTGATATAAACGTAGATTTTTTGGAGTGACTTCCACATATCGCTGTCTTGCGCTGCTTGTATCTTGTGGCTCCCTGCGACTCATTTGATCTCGTTGATCCACCTAGTGGAGAGTCTGTCAAAACTGCGCTTTCCGGTGCGAGTTCGTAATTCCAGAAACTTGGGCCCCCTACATGTATCGGTTCGGCGAACTGCATCCCGGGCACTGTCACTTCAGCTTCGTAACTCGTTGAGCTATAATTTGATGAATGAATTTAAATTCCTTGATGATGAATTATATCTTCTCTGGTTTTTCTGCAGATATACATATATGTTCATAGATAGTTTTAATCATGTTGTAATCTCGGAGCATACTGGTCTCCATCGCAAACAAAATGAAAAGGGCAAGTGCTGAGTTTCTTGCCGGCCGGTGGTAGAGTCTCGACTTGTCATAAGAGCCACAGGTTGGCCCAACATGGAATAAATATATTGAATTTTCAACTTGTCTCGTAAATGATTTGGAAATAGTTGCTAACAAGTTGACTGTAGCGTATGTATTTTTCCTCCGCAAGTGTCATGGCGATTCGGGAGTGTTCTAGGTTGGTACTCCGAATGGCTTTTGTTTTTGCCTTTTTCCTGTTTACTATTTTTTTAATTTGTACTTGCTACACATAAGTGCAGTTCGTCAGGGACACTTGACCTAACGATTCAAGGACTAGGGTTCAATTTTATACCTACTGCTTAATTATCATAGTTTTTTGTTTGTTTTTTTAGCGTCTGTAGTTGGGCTTTTTAAACTCAATCAGGTGAAGCCGCAAACAAAATGTAGTCCACTATATTTCCTAATCCCGCCCGCCGTCTGCGCGCTGCACGCGAAGCCTGCGTGGGCTTTGGGCTTAGCTTGCTTTAAACACATTTAACCCTTCCAATCCGCTTAGGGATCGTGTTGCGAAAAATCCCTCCTTAGTGGAGTATTTACTTACTGAAAGAGTGAAACTCTACAAACATATGGACTTTTTAGGTCTTAAGGATCAGACTTTATGTCAAGTGGAAACAATTTTCAGATATGACTTACCTTTATTATTTTTCCTTATTTTCCTATTGAACTTTTGTAGAGGTTACCGCTTATATAAATTAGTTGTTTCTTTAGAGTGGTTTCTCTACCTATATTGTACTTAGCTTAGTGTTTAAGACTTTTCCGGTGGTTAATTTTGAATCTCTTCTTCCTGCGTTTCAAGTGGCGAGAAGCCAAAAAAACTTATTGTAAACACCATGTTATGTAATGTATCCCAGTAGACCCAATTTATCCACAGAAATTAAAGCCTACTTTAAACTCACGCAATAAAGAACCGAGTTGCCTACCTACTTAACTTCGGTACGACCATAAAAAGTATTCTACTGTTTAATTAAATACATGTCTTAAAATTAAATTGTCCATTAAGCTCTCGCAAGTCAAATATAATCAAGAATATCTAATTAAAACTTGTTTTCATGTCGCCCATTGGTCCCATTACATTCTATTCGCAGAATCTTGAAAACTTGGGCCTACAAAGTTTTATCTCGTAAACTTAACAAATATTCGCCAGAACTTTATTAGTGCTTGGTGGGCTGGTGGCGAAGTCTAAGAGCTCGTTTCATACTTATGATAAGCGTAAATTAAATTTCTTAATAGAGATTATGAATATTTTACTTATCTGGATTGAATTTAGATAGAGTAGATTTTGGATTTGATAAGTTATCGTCATCGGCCATTAGCCAGATTTAGCATAAGTCTCCACGATGAGTTTATGTAAACCCAGTGTGGCTGTACAATTTACCCAAATCTTTTTTTTTTTTGTGTTTCAACATCATACAATCCAACAGCGGTCCTGCACATGTGCTTGACATCGACTTAAATCTGTTCATGTCGTTTTGTTCGGGATATATGCTCCATAGAACACAACTGGCGGTAATAACTGGCTGGAATAAGAGTTGGAATGAACATATTTAAAAGCATATTAGGCATTACAAGCATTGTACACTGTACATAATTCTTTAATTATTGTTATTTGTTTTATATCGCCGACGTAACGTAACTTCTTTTTAATTAACTTTAATATATATTCAAGCGGTTAAAGGTGCGGACTAAAAACTGAAAGGTTACAGGTTCAAAGTTCAAACCCCACCCGGTGCACTATTGTCGTGCCCACTGCTAGCACAAGCTTTCCGCTTATTTGGAGGGAATTTTGGAGGGGATCTTTAAAAAAAAAACAAAGCTATATATTTATGAAATCTTTATATAAATAATATATAGTAATGAAATTTATTTATCTATCAAAATAGTCAAAATCTCTTTCAAAAAAAGTTAATTTCCAGATTTCCACACTAAGAGGTTGATTTATGAAGTTACATTCAAATGTCACGGTTTTAACTTCACCAGTAAGAATATTTAAAAATCAAATGATCAAAATAAATGAGTTACAAAAATGAGTCAGTTTTATTATGAATTTGAATACGATTTACCAATGTTATATCGTATCTAAATATTTGTGAAGGCCCTTAGCGGTTCGGTTTAAGTTCAGGTGACCATATGTTAGCGTTTTAAAACAGGACATTTTAACAAGTCAATAAACCTCTGTATCTGAATACATTTTAAATACAAACAACCTAAAAGACGAACGATTCGAACCCAAGCCGCTTTTCTATCGGAAGTTGCTATCGCGCCCTGCACAATCCCAGATGGTCCCATAGTCATCAGCTCAGGATCTGATGATGGGATCCTGGAGAAATCGAGGGAACTCTTCAAATTTTATATGCACAATTGATATACCTACTTTGTAGTTTAAAGTCGGTTTTGTAAAAAAAAAATACGTTTATATTTTTAGAGAATCGCACAGCAGATTTCAGTATAATGCGAATTACATGCGGACGCTAAAGCTAAAGTTTTCGTTAATACGAGTTTACATTTAAATACTTACTCTTAGCTCATCTTCTTCAGAATGGTAATCCTATTGTAAGATAAACAAACCTTTTATTTTGACAGACCACACGCACTGTGTGAGTCAGCGATGATGGTGCTACCTCCATATGATTTTGCCAAATGGCATTGAGATCGCGTGGAGCTGTTTTAATAACAACTAGCGAAGGAAACAAAACATTTGCTTTTGTAAAGAAATTCTTAAGTATTTAACTTTTAAACATCTGTTTCTCGTATGATATGCTTTTTTCGTATTAATATATATATAGCTACTCGTGCTGATTCACTGATTCACTCACTCACTCACTCACTGACTCATTGATCACCTCTCCTGTAAAATTTTGTATGAAAAAAAATTTTTTCACGCATGGTTTCGTATAGAGGACAAAAATTCATTCGGAGGAAAAATATGGAGAGAGCTGATGATTGAGGATTTCGGAGACGGCTGAGGAGCACCGGCCAGGGTATCGAAGATAGGTGGGGGGTGTTCAACCAAATGTCACTCGAAACCTCATCCAATTGGCAGAGAGCCGAAAAAAAATTCCAAAATGGCGGATTCAAGATGGCGGCCATACAAATTTCGCCGGTGTCTATCTCGGAGACTATAAGAGATGGAAGAGTGGTTTCTTGGAAAAAGGTGATCAGGACCCGAAAGTCTACTTGATGTATTAAAAAAAAATTCAAGATGGCGGAATTTTTTTTTTTCCATACAAAATATATGCAAGACTATATGCGGCTCTTTTTCAAAATTTCTGATGGTTTCGTAGAGAGGACAAAAATTCATTTGGAGGAAAAATATGGAGAGAGCTGATGGTTGAGGATTTCGGAGACGGGTGAGGAGCACGGCCAGGGTATCGAAGATAAGTGGGGAGTGTTCAAACAAAAGTCACTCGAAACCTCATCCAATTGGCAGGGAGCTGAAAAAAATCTCCAAAATGGCGGATTCAAGATGGCGGCCATACAATTTTCGTCGGTGTCTATCTCGGAGACTATAAAAGATGGAAGATTGGTTTTTTAGAATAAGATGATCAGTACTTGCAAGTCTACTTGATGAATAGAAAAATATTCAAGATGGCGGAATTTATTTTTTTCATACAAAATATATGCAAGACTTTGATACGGTTCCTTTTCAAAATTTCTGATGGTTTCGTAGAGAGGACAAAAATTTATTTGGAGAAAAAATATGGAGAGAGCTGATGATTGAGGATTTCAGAGACGGGTGAGGAGCACGGCTAGGATAACCAAGATAGGTGGGGGGTGTTCAAACAAAAGTCACTCAAAACCTCATCCAATTGGCAGAGAGCCGAAAAAAAATTCAAAATGGCGGATTCAAGATGGCGCCGATACAAATTTCGTCGATGTCTATCTCGGAGACTATGAAAGATGGAAGAGTGGTTTCTTGGGAAAAGATAATCAGGACCCGATGGTCCACGTGATGAATAGAAAAAAATTCAAGATGGCGGATTTTTTTTTTCATATAAAATCAAGACTTTGATGCGTTCTTTTTCGCTGATGGTTTTGTATAGAGGACAAAAATTCATTTGGATGAAAAATATAGAGGGAGCTGATGATTGAGGATTTCGGAGACGTATGAGGAGCACGGTCAGGGTATTGAAGATAGGTTGAGGGTGCCCAAACAAAAATCACTCGAAACCTCATCCAATTGGCAATGCTGAAAAAAAAAAACACCAAAATGGCGGATTCAAGGAGGCGGTCATACAAATTTCGTCGGTGTATATCTCAGAGACTATGAAAGATGGAAGAGTAATTTTTTGGACAAAGATGATCGAGACCCGAAGGTCTACTTGGTGGACAGAAAAACCGCGGTTCGCTTTAGCGAGCCGCGCACCCACGCGCCCTACTAGTTAAATATATTGCACTAATTGACCAGTACAGCGTGACGTCACCGGAGGTTTGGGCGAGCTCTGTATTGGCTCTTGGTTAAATCTGTGCGTGTATATAGCTAGCTAATTGCCTATGGGCGATAAGTTTGACATTGGTTTGACATCCAGTAAGAAAATACACGACTTTTATGGATTTTTATTAAATTTTAATTTCTATTAATAAATGATTTTAATTAACTCATTATAACCTAACTAATTAATATTTATATACCTATTATGAAATTTCCGTTCATTAAATAGGGCTGCGACATCGGAAAGTTGAGAAATTTCATACCTGTGTAATAAGATGCGGGTAATTTGCGCTTTCAACGCTATGAGCAATTACATTTATGTAGAATGTAACTTGACTTGTTTATTGGGTTGTTGAGGTTGTTTAAAATTCTTCAAACCTAATTATTTAAAAGGTAACTCAAGTTAATCCTTGTATAAAGCTCTACCTGCCTGTGAAAATCGCGTCAAAATCAGTTCAGCCTTTCCGAAGATTAACACGCAATAGACAAGACTGCTATTGAGAATTTTTTGTCAGAAACAATAACTTTTTTTTTTCTTGCGCGACCCCAGCTCTTATTTGCAGGACCTCATGATCTGCAGCAAGCAAGCTTTTAAATAAATGCTTTGTCTTTCTTTCAAGTCACTAGACCAAAGAGGCAGTATTGACTAAATATAAAACCATAGGTATCTATGGCTGGAATGGCTGATATGGTGGAGACCACGCTCTCACTCTGTTCAGACTGAAGACAGTGATAAAACGAAACAGATTTACATAGGAGCAAATTTTTGTCTCGTTTTTGACTCTTATCTTGAGTCCGAGCACGCTCTATAGATCTCAGCATTATGACTTGTAAATCCAGAGGAATACTTTCGAGCTAGTCTTATCAGAATGAGGTGTTGAACACATATTACTAGAGCCTTTTCAAAGCGCCTTCTATGTGCCACTGTGCTCGATTCTCAGGCATTTGACACCTAACCGAAGGGCATCCCCCACAACCTATTACTTTTGAAAATGGCGACAGCATGTTGGCGACAAGTTTTTCGATGTAGCTGAGCTGATATGCGTTTCCATCCTCATGGATTAAGGTTCATAAAAATCCAATGGGAAATTTAATTTTCCGGGTTGATAAATTCCCTGGAACACTCCTTGTAATATAATCCTCTCAGATCCCCTTGCACCAAACCGCTTGATAAATATTTAATTAAAATCCATATCTTTTCTCGTCAACTTCGAAATTAACTTATCAAAGTGTGTTTGCAGTACAAAATTAAACTGAACAAATATCAGAATCGTGAGTGCAGTTGCACTCTTTGGCCTTGCGAAGAACAAACATGCGTATCCAGAGCTGACTGCCAAGCTTCTCAACAAGATTAAGAAGTTTGGTGCAAGTTGGTCTCAATCTTTCCTAAGATTTACCCAGACAAACTGGTGGACCAGTGTAACTTTTAAAATGTGTGACTGGGTTCTGTTATCGCTCAAATAAAATCGGGAGGATCTAGCAGATGACAGAAATGGGTAGAGAAAACGAATCGGTGAAGGTTGCAAAGTGCATGACGACGCCTGGTTTGATGTGCTTAGCGCGTAGTAGAGCCAAGACACGAACCAGCGCCGCAAACTGGTCATCAGCTTTTGCTGCAACAAGTATGAACGTAACTGCCACTCAAGGATTGGTCTCTAAAGCCATAAACGAAACTACCTTCTAGACAATGTTTAAATCAAGTTCAAGGCCGACACTTCAGTTTTATTTATTTGTTGTAAAATTATAAATTGTCGCATAGCCAGAAATCGGACCTAATTCTAAGAACCACAGCGCTCACTACTGTGCAAGGGACGATGTCAAATGATGCCTAGGTATCTTGTTATATATACTCCTATATATATACTTCATAGTTATCCGACGTAGCTCTAAAGAGTCGGGTTCCTAGCGGGTAAGACACTGCACAAAGTTTGCTCCGATATCGCGTGTTCAAACAGTAGGCGTCGTGTGACCCAGTTTCGTTGCCAGATACGATCTAATCAGAACGGAACGCCCGCCGGTGAAATTTACTAAAAAGCCTTTCTGTTTCACAAACTTCCACTAATCTTCCACTAATCTTGGTGTGCAAACTTGACAAACGGCTCCTATGTCTCAAAGGCCGGTTGATTGAAACCATTACTTTATTACAACTGATTAGTCTAACAATTGAACTTGTGGGAATGACCAAAAAAAACAGTAAGTTAATTTCTTGATACGACAAACTGCATCAGAGTCAAAACGAGATAGATTTATGTCAAAACATATTTGTGCCTCACTTTAACTCTGTCTCAAGTCCAAGTCAAGGCTCAAGACAGAGCACGCTCTATAGATTCAGTCTGAGTGCAGCTGTTAGTAGAACACAACATGAAATAAATCTTTGATCAATTGAGATGGATCATTATATCAATTAAAATGCATAAAAGTGGTTTTCAACGTTGATCAATGATCATCCATCGATCAATTGTTACTTAATTCAAATGCAGGAATATAGTGCCTTGATAGGATAAGGAAGCATCGAGGAGCATAGAGATAAAGATTCCATAGTTTTACGCCTACGTCTCGATAGTAAAATCTTCTTATGAAATTCTAAGAGAGACTACTTCAACTAACCTGTTCTATGACTAAATTATCAATTTCTTCCCCTCAGTTATAAATAATTAGGGACAGAGAATCGTTAAGGCCACGACCGTTATTATAACATGGCCCTGAATCTCGTCTAAAGCTAATTAAAATGATTCGCCTCGTTCATAATACTGATGAGGTATTAGCTAATGCCTGGGACTTTATCTACCTATTAGATTTTTCGAACATCAATTGGGAACTTTTTCTATTCCTGGATAAAAAGTAGCGTAGAAATGCTAAAAATATTTCAGCTGTTAAGAATAAAACAAACAAACAAACAAACAGGCAAAGAAACGTATTTTTGTGTTGTGACTTTTGTTCAAATAACTTCAATCATACACAACTCATAATTTAAGAGGCAGATGTTTCGAAATCAAATGTAGTCACTTCAATTTTATTTATTAGACCGTACAGTATTATTCGCGTAACTAAATTGCCTAATTTATGCAGATTGTTCCTATTACAGAACAACATGTCTCATCTGGTAACATGATTTTGACTATTAATTTAATTGATTATCGTATGTTTGTATACAAGATACCCAGCGGATAGATAGCGGTGGTTAAAACTATTTACAATGCCGCGGAACGAGGAATTGCAGAGGTCGCGCGTTTTACAGGGAATTCTCGAGGATTCCTCTCTTTTTTGGCTCGTATCTAGTTTGTACATTACACAATTAACATAAATGTCATACTATGTACTATTTAATTACAAAAATTCGCTTCCATTCCGTTCCGCGGCAATGTACCTAAATTGAGCCTAAAACTTCAGCCTCCCTTTTCAGAGGTCTAGGATACAAACCCCGGTTTGTATCCTAGGCCTCAAACTTGACTTTTTGGGGGTTGTGTGAGTTTTAAGCAATAATTACATTGACTTCGTACGCGTGGATTTAGTTTTTAAAATCCCGCGAGAACTCTTTATGTCACTCTCAACTATACCCATGCAAAAATCACGTCGATCCGCAGCTCGTTTGCAGCGTAATTGAACGACAAATTAACAAACCAACAAACAACCACACTTTCGCAATAATAATATTAGTAAGGATTAATATCACTTGCTTTAACATTGAAGGAAACATTGAGAAAATCTGCATGTATGAGAGTTCTCCATAAATTTTTCAAATGTGTGTGAAATCTGATTATCTGCACTTGGTCAACGTGGTGGACTACGGCCGAACCCTTCTATTTCAAGAGGAGACCTGAAGGTGATCTAAATAGAATAGACATTGTTTAATAATTAAGTTTAGAAGTAGACATACGTACATGTCAGCTTATACCTACTCAAGTCATATTTACCTTCTCATAAACTTGCCAACTACATACGTCTCGAATTCCGAAACAATCCTGCTTACAGCTTGTAATTAGAGGCTCCATATTACACGCTTAGCTATACCCATTCTCTAATTACACGCACTCCGTTGCTCGCGTTTAGTTTATGGACAAACATGCCGCTGGCTTGTTTAATTTACGATAATTTCGAAATGTATTATGTAAGTACTTATCTTGTATAATTAATAGAATTCCACAAATGGTTCTGACGGTTGAAGCCAGTTAACTGACTTCAGTCGTCAATCCTTGCAGCTTAAGTTTTATGCTTACAGAAAGGAAAGGGGAATTTTATGAACCGTATTAAAATCGGCCCTGTAATTTCAGGACAATATAACAGAACAGGTCGTCAGAAAGGCGTTACATCCAATTTTTCGCAGCCGAATTACAGTTGTTTTTTATCATCGTTCTATAGCTAGGTACCAGGATATTATAAAATGTCTAGCAGCGACGGCCGTCTGCATCATTTATAATCATAACTTATACAGTGAACACTTTAACTTCGCACCTCACGGAGCACTCAGCGTGATGCAAGGCAGAGGGCAAATATTCCCCCGGCCGGGCCCTTTGTACTTCCTATACCTTCCTACCTACCTCCTTTGAATTCTCACTATATATTTATATGAACTAGCTTTTAAGATGCTTTTAAGTTGTATTCGTATGCGTGACTCTTACATAACTCGTTGTTCTGACGTAACTGGTTATTGCGTGCGACGAAATTCTTTTCTTTTTTAACTTAGGGGTGACAGTGTATAAAATCGTAGAGACTTATTCGAACTAAGCTTTTCGGAGTTGGCTTTCGCAGTTAATTTCAGTTTTACATTGAAAAGTACCCACACCTAACATGTTTTATCACATAAAACTTGAATTTTAAAGCCAATCAAGTCCTTTTAGTTATGTGCATTGTACAACAGGCTATTTAATGTTCAATCGTGTTTTACAATCTAGGCATAATTGCGAAGTACCTGACACGCCATGTTGTCACATTCATACATTATTTTATTATTAGTAACGTGTACAATGTACATGGACGATTATAACGGTATTAAGAACAATATTATTTATTATTATTACTCACTAAGTACAATATTATGTATTAAGTTTCTCAACAAAGTTAAGACTAATAATAAATAATTAACAGGTTAATCGTTTCGATATCAATTTAACTCAAAATAAACACAAGCAACCCAGCAAAAAACAAAGAAATATTAATCCCATGACCTAAATTCCCTAGAGGTCGATCATTTTACGTAAAGCGCCCTCTAAGATCAGTTTTGTCTGTGGATTCCCATTCCCAAAGTCCAATCACGTGACTCCCTTTAGGTTACTACCCTCCGCTGATCCATAAAAGTTTAGCGCAATGAAAAGCGTGCGTGCTAATCGAGAATGCCGAAGGTCCCGATTCAACTTTACTACCCTCCAGCTAATGGCATATCAGCCTACACGGCCACCATTGACCCGAACGACCTACTAATGCCCTTTATATTGTGTCTTGACATATAAACGGTATTTTTCCGTATTGAAATGTACCTAGGACAAGGAATAAACTATAACCCGATACGGATATAACATCCGTCATACTGATTTTATTCGTAATGTAACCGATGTCATCCGGACCATCATAACGAATTGACACCTCGTTCATCAAAATCGGACCAATAGTTTATTCTTTACGGTGGAGCATTCGTAAATAAATGCATACATACTCGTATATTCATAGACTGCTAAAATCATAACCCTTCCTTTTGGCTTTGCCGCAGTCGGTTAAAAATAGCCGGGAGACATTCGATGATTTGTTAGCAATGACAGTTTTACGACTTCATTACAACTGTACAACGATAATGCATGATCTCTGTCTATGCGTCGTATTACCCATTGCTGGGAAATTAATGGTAGGGGTTGGGATAATAGTGCGGTGGGTTGCTAGATATCTTAACTAAGAGTATAGGATTTGAACTTTTAGATTTCTTCTTTTTCTTTGTCTACCATTCACTGGACGAACTGTGTGGTCATCTGACGACCTCCCTGGCGCAGTGGTGAGCGCTGTGGTCTTATAACTGAGAGGTCTCGGGTTCGATTCCCGGAGGGGGCAATTTAGGAATTTATAATTTCTAAATTGTCTCTGGTCTGGTCTGGTGGGAGGCTTTGGCCGTGGCTAGTTACCACCCTACCGTCAAAGACGTGCCGCCAAGCGATTTAACATTCCGGTACGATGGCGTGTAGAAGCCGGTTAGGGGTATGGGTTGAATTTACACTGCTATACCCCTTCCAAGTTAGTCCGCTACCATCTTAGACTGCATCGTCACTTACCATCAGGTGAGATCGCAGTCAAGGGCTCTCTTGTCATCGAATAAAAAAAAAAAGGTCATCTATCGTCCTCTGTTGTACAAAGGTTTCTTGCATAGACTTCCACAGGTCTCAGTCTTACACCGCTTGCATTCAGCGGCTCCCTGCGACGAGTTTGATGTCGTCGGTCCACCTATAGAGGGGTCTGCCAACACTGCTTCCCGGTTTGGGGTCGCCACTCCAGCACTTTAGGTCCCCAAAGACTATCAGCTCTTCGAACTATGTGCCGCGCTCATTTCCACTTCAGTTTCCCGATTCTTAATGATTGTTTATTGTTTCAGGTCAATTATTATACGCCGAAGTAAGCTTGTAATTTTTAAGGTAAGTGACACGATTTTTCTTTATACCACTAAACTTATATCAGTAAATCAAAATTCAAAATACAAAGAATTAGCATCGCTTGCACGAAGTCAAATCAAAATAATGTGGCATATCACGCTATGCGTACTTTAACTGGAAATTGCTTTCCTAAAATCAACATGAAAGGAGAAGTGGTTTCTCTGAAATAAGCGGACTCTAAAAACAAGTTGAGAGCCTTCAAAATTCCTTGCTATTTCAAATTTTATTCTGTGTGAATCTTGTCAGGCGCTTGGTAGAGTAATTTTTTTCGTTCAAATCCAACACAATTTCGGGGAGAACCGCTTTAATCTGTTTGATTACTTAACGTTATTGACATAATTTAGGTTGAAAACAATCTTAGTGGGTACGTGATTTAGTACTAGTTTAAATCCGCTAAAGTCTTGGTAAATGTTTTCTCTTTAATGACATTTATATGTTATCAAGTGTAAATTAAAAATTTTAACCGCCCCAACATTTTGAATGTTTGGTATGATTACCCGCATTATTATGCCAAGAAAACACTTATCATATTATATGAACAATAGAAAAGAGTTACGATTTTATAAAATAAACACGATGCAGAGACAGGAGAGAGTCACAGACATAAAGTGATGCTGTTGCCTATCATATCTTCCTGCTCTAGCCTCAAAATGTTGGACTACGAATCAAAAGCAACCCAAAAAGTCCAAACTCTTTTGAGCTGGATAGTCCCCAAACTGTCCTAGTTTCAGCATAAAGCTAGAGTTACTATATTCTTGTAGTGTCATCGATACACTTAAGCTGATATCTATAGATCGTACTCTTTTCAGATTCAAGATAGAGTTAAAATTGGGACAGATTTAGGTATGTCAGGAGACTCAGGACATATTTGTGTCTCGTTTTAACTTTGTCTCAAGTCCGAGCCAAGATATAGCACACTCTATTCATTTTAAACTTAGTGTGCGTTTCTTATTTAAGTCGATTAGTGGAACTAATATAAATATCAATTGTATGACTGACTTAAACAAGTAAATAAATTTTCATCAATTGTAGCTATGAACCACTGGCCATAGAATA
This sequence comes from Hipparchia sbordonii, assembly GCA_038048805.1. Taxonomy (NCBI): domain Eukaryota; kingdom Metazoa; phylum Arthropoda; class Insecta; order Lepidoptera; family Nymphalidae; genus Hipparchia; species Hipparchia sbordonii. The sequence continues at coordinate 8,004,987 of CM076113.1, forward strand.
AAAAAAAACCGCATTCAAATGTTTCAAAACGCAGACACACAATATGGTCAAACTTTTAAATCCCACTTTTTGCGTAATGGCGTAAATAATGGAAATAAACTTTAATAGGAGAAAAAATAAATTTTAATAGGAGAGCTATACTGCCCTCGTAATTGAAAACACAGTAAGTTAAATAGAAGTTACCTTTAAGTTACTGTGTTTTCAATTACGAGGGCAGTATATCAGTGCTTTTGTTTAATCTGTGGCCGAGTGCTCAAAATGTCTACAAAATGAGTTTCAGTCTACGTGGAACTTTTGCGAAGTGCTTCACGCTCCGGTAATTTTTCCGATTCCAACCTAATTTTCGAAAAATACTTTAAATCGTCACAATCTCCTTGAATACAAATTTTTGAAGGATTCAGTTATAAACTGTAGTAGTATCTCAATGAAATTTATTTTATTTTATACATTCAGCACAAAGTTCGAATCACATAATGACAATTATAATAATACGGAAATAATAAAATCATCAATTAAAAACAAGCCAGTCTCCAATAATTAACATGCATGTGCATTGTACAATGTACATTCTCTAATAATTAAAATCACAATAGATAAAAAATTCAACATTTTATTTATTAGAATTATGAAAAGCTACAGTGACAATACTAAATGTAACAAAGTAAATAAATAAAGTTAATAATAATTACTAACAATTTGATATCCATCCATCATTGATATTCGTCAGTCTGCATGCGCTTACTGGGATTTCGCTCTACTAAACATGTTCCTCCGCTTTCATAATCCACCCACTTCTCACCACCTTCTTGAGGTCTTCGGTCTATAGACCGGAGGTCTTCCCACACTGATCTGCGATTTCCAATCCAAATCGCATTTGCTTCAGTAAAGCTCCATTAACTACCATTAGTTTTCCGATAGACATGATCTGTCAAATGCCGCTACAGCTTGCTGAACTTTTAGATTAAAATTTTTAAACGTTTTCCTAAAATTTATCAACCCAAAAGTAACCAAATTCAAGTGACAGTCCACAGGAAACGACGCGCTTCATGCTCCAATTATTTCTTGGATTAGATTAAATCCAACCGAATTTTGGGAAACGAGCTTTTAAACCGTTTCTGTACTATCTTTTTAATTGCTCAACTTTCGTAATTAACCCAAATTTCACTATGTGAAATGTAGTTTTCCATATGTTCGACTGCAAAATATTGAATTTTGGAATGACGTACACGTAGGTACTCATAAATTTGAACGAGTTTACATTTACAATGTTTCTTACGACTTTTTATAGCTCATGAGTAACTTTTAACTTTTTATGACAGAATGGAATTATCGTTTTATTGTAATGCCTACATCAAGGCCACATTGACATGTGGCCTTGTAAAGTAAATCATGCATTATATATCCTTAATGATTCGATTCTGTTATAAAAGGCATATTTTGTTTCGAGGAAATTTAAGTTTTTTCAAACTTTTTTCCAAAAGTAAAATGGCATTATTGAAACAATTCAGCCTACAAAAAGATCTATTCTTTAATTATTTGTTAAACTTATGCTATACTTGAAAATCTCTCTGCTGACATTTGTTTTGGTTTGTTGCTTAATTGCATCGTGATGATCAACTAAGGGAGAGCTATCTGCATAGTAAAATTACACTTAAACACTCTGGAGTAATCAAGCGATCTAAAAAGCTCTAGATTCGAGACTAATTTCACCACAACAGCCGATAAGTTTTTGTTCCGAGCCAAGGCTTTGATAAAGGCTTCGACCCTCTTGAGTAGGGCTGAAAATCAGATACGTCGATATCTCAACACCGGATATTCTTTTTATAGCCCAAGTGCTATAACAACGCTGTGTGCATTATTTTTATGACAGCGATCTCTTTTATAAATATTAACTTAGCAAACAAGTGCTGATATCGGTATAAGCCTATTCTATATTAGGTCAATCAATCTATACTAGTATTTTCTTCGTATATGCTTAGCCATAACCCATGGCCCGTGATATTCTAATTCTTGAAGTTAGAGCAAGGTTAAGGCCGGTTTTATGAATTAGTAAATAATACTCGGGACCTATTTCGTCCGCGTGGACTAATGTTTTTTGATTCCCGCGGGAACTCTTAAATTTTCCGGTATAAAATTTAGCTTATGTGTTAGTCCTGAGTATGAGCCATCTTTATTCCCAAATCGGTTCATTCATTGTGGCGTGAAGGAGTAACAAATATACACACAAAAACACACACACATACACATACAAACTTTCGCCTTTATATTTTCTACAATACCAACTTACAAAACTTATTTTTTTAGATTTAAATTGGTAATATCTTGTGCTTTGAATCATTATGAGGAAGGATGGGGCTGGCGTGTAAGTGTCGGACGAAAGTCCCTTAACAATTTAGATAATATAAAATATAGTAACTCTTCTATTCTTATTATATTTTAAGTGTTCCACTTTGAGTCAAACCAAGGAAAACGTGGATAGCTGGAAACCCTACTGTCGACGTTATCCTGCCTGAAGATAAAGATTACAACAATGTGTCTAATGGACGGCGAAATACGAATTTCTTGTGTCCTTCTACTTTTTGCAGACGCTAAGCAATTTTCTTCCTTCTTTACGAACTCGGTCAAACCGATCTTGCATTTTACCAACGTCGAATGATATTTAACCGAGGAATAAATTGGGCGTTCTGACAGTCTTTGTATTCAAAAATCTGCCAAAATATCATTTACGCTCGGATAAGATAAACTTATTTTACGTTTGTGAAATCGGCCCTAAGTGTTTTGAATCCTTTACTATACCGATGCAAAACGTCGATCACGTCGACCGTAGCTTTGTTGCGACATGATTGAAGGACAAACACAAACAGTTTATAATATTAGTATTGTTCTCTATAATTTCACCTTACTCATATTCAAGGGAAGCTGGAAGAAATTTCTTTCTTAGATAAAAGCTTCACCTGTGTCCACTTCTTCCACTTTCACTTTGTTTAATATTTTCTTGTAACTGTTTAAACTTATGTACATACATAAATAAGATTTTTTATTGTACTGAGTACCAACTATCAAGGTTAGTGTCCTGTGTTCACCAACAGTGACGTCATGAAAAGGTGATGTGGGTAGGTGTCATATTGATTTATCGATTGTAGAATGTATGTTGATGTAAAAACGCGCGACGTGGCGCCGCCGGTGCAGTCCTATTTGTCGCCGCCTCCTGCTTAGCGATGCACCAGGTATACGATTTAGATCGATAGATACAACACAAGATCGTTACATACCTACCTGTTAAACACTATAATTAAAAAAGCCTTGCATAGCTGTCCTTTTAACGGCGCCAACTGGTCCCATAACCTAATCAGGTTAGTAAAAGGTGACGCGATAATAATTATAAATTTTTCTATCAATAATGTTTTTGGTCTATTCCTGCAGGATTCTATATATCCACTTGCATCCTTTGTTTGTCATTAGACAACCACCAATACCACGGGATGTATGTATAAGGCTTCTTCTTTATATTTTGAAGCGGAATTATTTCGTTATATCTTAGAAATAGGATATCAATTCTTTTGTATCTTTTCAATAAATAGAACAGTAAAATAATTCTGTCGACTTTATTATACATGTCATATGGTTGATGTAAATAGGATATTTATGTAATCCAAAACCAATAATGTTATCAATTGGTAAACTGTTGCAATCTCTATACATATTTACAGTAATTGCTGACATGAATTGCTATTACATATCTGGATTAAAATATCAGTTTACTTTGTTCTCTGAAATAAAATTCTTATTTCCTTTAATTTTACCAAAAAGTCTGGTGAGGGGCCTTCTTATAATCTTATTATCCTATTTTATCCTCTTATAAATGCGAAAGTTTGCATGGATGTATGGATATTTGTTACTTAATCACGCCGCAACTATTAAACTGATTTGGCTGTTTGGCACAGAGATAGATTATAGACTGGAATAGCACATAGGCTACTTTTATCCCAGAAACTAAGAACCTCAAACCACGCGAACAAAGTCGCGGGCATCAGCTAGTACCTCTATACGTCCATTCAAGAGTCCTAAGCTGTCAATCAATCCCACGTCTAGCCATTTCTAGCGGAAGACGATAGGGAGAAATGCTATGACATCATCACTCGCGTAATGCATGCATAACTGTTAACGTAATTACTTTGTGCGGGTAACAGATGCATAACTATTGCGGGCACGTTTTAAATGAATAAATAACTTCCGTGCTCAATTTAACCCATAGCATCAGCGTCGTAGGATTGTTCAATTTAGAAATAATCTATACTTACTACTACTAATACTTACTTTCCTTATTAATCCTTATTAATATATTAGTTGGTTTGTCCTTCAATAACGCTGCAATAGAACTACGGATCGACGTGATTTTTTGCACGGGTATAGTTGAGGACCTGAAGAGTGACACAGGTTACTTTGTGACGGGCATTAGCTAGTAAACTATTAAATTAAAAAAATCAAAAACCCTGCGTAAATAAAAACTGAAAATGAAAAAACAAGTCTAGTAATCTAGAATTCTGTTTTCATTTTATTGGGAAGATTTGAAATGATCTAAATTTTTAATGGGGCCTGACTGTTTAAGTCAATATTATTTACTTTACGAACCATAAACGTTGTGGTCACACATAAGTAGTGTGATCTTATCGACGTATTTTTGGCTATCCCCAATTCTGTGTTACTACTCGTAGCTTTTGTCTTTGAATCTATTCGTATTGTAATAACCGGAACAATAAAGGTGCACCTAACAATACTCAATTTATGATTCTAAATGGGGTATTGTTAGACATGTTGCCGTGGAGTTTAGGAGTTACGTCCGGTGAAACAGTCAAATAGCTTGATTGTGAAAAATTGATATGCATCCTATTATCCTATTATTAATATAACTCAGTCACCTGCAACGACTTAACAGATTTGGCTGAAATTTGGCACAGAGATAGGATTATATCTGGAGTAACACATAGGCTAATTTTTATCACTATTACAAATAATCAAACCACGATTAAACTATAAAATTCACAATTCAAAATTCAATTTTATTTCATATAGGCTAACTTGTAGCTCTTATGATAAGTCACAAATCTACCACTGGTTCGGAATGCAGATTCTGCTGAGAAGAGCCGGCAAGAAACTCTGACAGTTGCTCTTTTCAAAAAAAAATTTTTTTTTTTTTTTTACAAAGCTATGCTATGTATACAGTGCTTCCACAATAAAGCTTCAAAAATGCAAAAATGTCTAAAAAATCATAAAAGTAGAAAAGACGTGAACGAAACTAATTAAAAAAATTAATATCGATATTAATTTTATTAAACAGTAGTGAGATAAATCTGTCTCCACAACAGGCGACGACGGTATAATTACACGGTATAAGAAGCAGACAGTTGACATTGATATGTAGCGAGGCGCCGACCTGATGGTGCCAGATAAGGGAACGTACCATTTTTGTATTAGTACATACTTAAATAATACCCAAGTAAGTAAGTAAATATTTATTAGTTATGCTCTTGGTTATTTAAGTAAAGAGGTACTTCTTCAGGAGCGATTTTCGGTATGGTAAAATCTTTTTGGTTCGCGTCAGTGACATGCTAGTATCATCAGTACATCTATAATCTGTACCATGTGCTTTCACTTGTGTCGCCATGATGCCCTCATCTTCTTCCACTTACTTCTACGTACTCAATTAGTTTCAACCCAGTAAGTTTACTACAGATTACTTAGTCTTTACTATAGATTTTTATATTTGTTCTCTTGTTTTGAATTTTTTAGTATTCATACAATTTACTGGTATTTAGTAGGCACTTTATCTAATATATGTACCTAAAAAAGTACATTAAGGCTAATGGGAAAAATACTTTTGTCCTCTGAATTCAATGTTCGCTTAAAAAAATGTTGCTTTATATAAACGGGCATTCGTATAAAATATTACGGAAGTCACTAACGACACGGCATGGCGATGTCATTATATATTTTTTGTTCGAAAATGAAAATTATTGTGCCTTCTCGTGAACAACATTAGTTTGTTCTGCTTTCTATTACGTTTTTCTGAGATTCCAACAATTAAAAAAGCCACTTCGCTTCAGTGACTAATTAAAGAGATTTACTTTTATGTTCCTGTATAGATTTAACCCGTCTCTTTCAATCAGACATCACACAAGTCATGTTAAAAAGGGACGGATTCGTTTTAGATCTGTTTTTGTAAGGGAAGTCCTTAAAGGCAGCGTCCTCGTTAAAGGCTCTTTTTCCATTTAAATGCCCGGCATCTCTGACTGGTGTCCAAATATGGAATCAAGTACTACAAGTACTTGATTATCTAATCTTGTTCCTCACTTGTGGTTTCTAATGAATAAATGTTGTGTTCGCGGAACAAGCTGCCGCCGGATACGTTTCTTCTTGTCATTTTCAAATGGCACTAATTGGTGCTTAACTCAAAACCTTGCCTACATCATTTATACATCCTTTGACAAAGGTCAAAGTGTACTTTTTCCCTAAATTGGCTTAGGAGAAATCTGTATCATCATTTTACTTACTCAAAAGGTTGATGACTTCAGCGTTGGAGTTCTGGTGTTCATTTCCCAGGCATGCACCTCTAACTTTTCGATGTTATGTGTTGTTTAAGCAATTAAATAGAACTTGTTTTAACTATGAAACAATACATCGCGAGGAAATCTTCATACGTGAGAGTTCACCAATCACCACATATATTGTTTTGAATTGTGTGTTAAGTATGCTTATTCGCACTTGAACAGCATGCTGGATTGGTCCTAAACACTTTTCATTCTGAGAGAAGATCGTTGGTAGTGGGCCGTCGATTGTAGGTCGTGGGTTGAGATGACTCAAAAATACCCTAAAATGTATGACAATGGTCAAACAAAATTGAAAAAGGTTTATATTAATCTAGGAGAATTCTGTTATCATCACTATTCACTACAGATAAAAGTCTTACAATGAATAATATAAACGTAAAAATTCTACTAACTTCAAACGCCATTACAAAGTAAGTATATCAAAATTATGCCTATAAAGAAGAGTTCCCTCGATTTCTCTAGGATCCCATCATCAGATCCTGACCTGATGACAATGGGACCACCTAGGAAGTATACCCTTTCAAACAAAAACATATAATTTTCCAAATCGGTCCAGACGTCTTCGAGTAATCGGGGAACATACATAAAAAAAAAGATTCCGACGAATTGAGAACCTCCTCCTTTTTTAGGTAAAAGTGCAGAGAACGTAACAGTTACCTATTTCGAGGTTGCAAACGTAATCACTTGCAATTTTGAGCTAGAATTTAAGATGGGTTGGATATAATAACATCTGTCACATGGGGCTTTTGCGAATTGCGACTTTCGTAGTAATAAGTTACTCAATCTAGTAACAGTTTATTTAAAGATCACAATGCAAGTCTCGCAGTGGTTTACGAACAAAATGGCGCTTCTTTCTCACCGCCAACGCACTGAGGCTTGCTTCGGTGAGTCAGATGCTATTTTAGGTTCTTTGATGCGCGTAACGCACGCTTACATTGAACATCTCGCGCGCTTGCAATTAATTTGTATTAGGATCAACTAACTGGCTTTATGATTAATTTATGTTTGATGTTATATGTTATTCATATGAAAATGAATTATTTTAGGTATTAACAATTTTTGCTCACAACTTTGTATGCGTGTTTAGGTTTTAAAATCTCGCGCGAATCTTGTAATTTTCTGGGGTACATGAACTAGCCTCCAGGTTCTCAACTCTATCCATACAAAAAATCTCGTCGTTGCTCCACTGCTGCGTGATTGAAGGACAAACCAACAAACAAACACACAGTTTCATAATATCAGTAAGAGTAAAGCCAAGTCTGGCTAGATCATGTGTTCTAATCCTCAATAATATATTATTATAAGTGTATTTGTTTGTTGGTTAGTCCCTCAATCAAGTAGCAACGGAGCAAAGGAGCGACTTAATTTGCATGGCTATAGATGAAAACCTGGAAAGTGACAACAGCTAATTTTTAGTCCGGAAAAACAAAGAGTTTCCACGAGATCTTTTTATAAATAACTCCACGGATGAAATCGCTTGCGACACTAGTACCTAAATTAAAAGATTTTTTAAGAGACCCCTATGGCTGCTTCCAAGGTCGACTTGAATCGATATTAGTTAAAGAATAGATATGACCTTGATCATGACTCTATGTAACTTACAAGAGTTTGAGTTAGATAATTATTATAATATTTTCTCACTGGAGCAACTACGTTCAATTTTACGCAGATATTACCACCGTGTTGCGAGTCATGTCAATCGATTACTATCTATCATACTCGTTAGCGTTGGACACAGTGCGTAGCGATAAAAAACTTGCTATTCATGATGTAGATCGTAGATAAGTTCATTCACATATTTGTAGGTATATCTTTTACATGAGACTTATTAATAGGTTAATAGGAAGGCAGTTACGGGTATGTAATGAAATTACGATTAGCGATTAGTTAGACACGTTTCTTTTTTCCAATAATAATATAAAAAAATATTTTTAAAAAACCGACTTCAACGACCGCCCGACCGTAGAAGTCGAGCCAGCGTCGCGCACCGGTTTCATCGTTTTTATTTAGCCGCCTAAAATTAATTTAAACTTTGAAGTGGCGTTTGAAGTCGGTTTTTTAAAAATATTTTTTTTATATCCGTCCTCCATCTCTGAAGATATTCATCAGATCTTCACCAAATTTAAATGGGACCAACCTGACAATACGTTGTTTCAAATAAAAAAAATATTTAAATCGGTTCGGATTTCACGGAGTTATGGAGTAAATATCGTTATCGCCAAATAAAATAAAATACGTATCGAATTGAGAACCTCCTCTTTTTTTTGACGTCGGTTAAAAATCAATGACCTATTAAAATTTTACATACGACTTTACATTCGCCTTAAGAATAGAATAATGCACTCTGATCTTCTAAACGAGGGTCATACACAGTTGGAAGTAAATTTTTATTGTGGTTTAGCAATTAAGGCAATTAAAGAGCATCGACGGTGCGTACGTTTAGGTATATTATATTAAAGTTGAATCAATTTGATCGCGAGCAACTGAGCCGAGGTCAATGACACACTAGATGCGCGTTCTTTATGATATTATGAGCGTTGCCGTGCCAATTATCTAACTCACTATCTTTCATTCACGAATTCATGAATAACGTCTTATGTAATTGCACTGATTAATAAAAGAAACTATATTGAAAACTAGTAGGGCGCGTGGGTGCGCGGCTCGCTAAAGCGAACCGCGGTTTTTCTGTCCACCAAGTAGACCTTCGGGTCTTGATCATCTTTTTCCAAGGAAGCAGTTCTTCCATCTTTCATAGTCTCTGAGATATAAAAACATCGACGAAATTTGTATGACCGCCACCTTGAATCCGCCATTTTGGTATTTTTTTTCAGCTCCTTGCCAATTGGATGAAATTTTGAGTGATTTTTGTTTGAGCACCCTCAACCTATCTTCAACACCCTGACCGTGCTCGTCACCCGTCTCTTAAATCGTCAATCATCAGCTCCCTCCATATTTTTCATCCAAATGAATTTTTGTCTTCTATACGAAACCATCACACATTTTATATGAAAAAAAAAACCAACATCTTGAATTTTTTTCTATTCATCACGTAGACCATCGGGTCCTGATCATCTTTTTCCAAGAAACCACTCTTCCATCTTTCATAGTCTCCGAGATAGACACCGACGAAATTTGTACGGCCGCCATCTTGAATCCGCCATTTTGGATTTTTTTCAGCTCCCTGCCAATTGGATGATGTTTCGAGTGATTTTTGTTTGGGCACCCTCAACCTATCTTCAATACCCTGACCGTGCTCCTCACCCGTCTCCCGTCTCAATCATCAGCTCCCTCCATATTTTTGTTCCGAATGAATTTTTCTCCTCTATACGAAACCGTGAGTGAAAAAAAATTTTTCCATACAAAATTTTACAGGAGAGGTGATCAATGAGTCAGTGAGTCAGTGAGTCAGTGAGTCAATCAGTGAATCAGCACGAGTAGCTATATATATAGTAAAGATAATAATAAAGATAAATTGTCAAGTTCGTTTGCGTATTGTAGAATTTTAATCGAGGTAATTGCATTTACGCGTAAAGAAAAAAACAATATAATTATTAATCAAATATGTTTGAGCGAAGCAACGGCTGGATCATGTGTCATGCTCGTGAACGGGTGCCACCAACGGGAATGGGTCTGCTTTGACCGCCCGTTTTGACATGCGTTGGATTTTGTGTACCTACGTATGCATTTTTGAAGCTTCATTGTGGAAGCACTGTATGTGTATACATAGCATAGTTTTGTTACCTATTGTAAAAATTTATTTTTATTTTAAAGAGCAACTGCTAAGTTTCTTACCGGCTCTTTTCATCAGAATCTGCATTCCGAACCGGTGGTAGATTTATGACCTGTCATAAGAGCTACAAGTTGACCTACATGAAATAAATGGAATTTGAATTTGAATCAGGAGTAGTTAACCTACCCTTTCATTTCTTTTCTTTTTTAATAAAGAATATCAGCCAGGCAGAAGTTGACTAATATCCTCCTAGTCCTATCCCCTCCAAATAAGCGGAAAGCTTGTGCTTTTGTGTGTACGTCCGTACCTAGTGCAACGGGTGGGATTTGAACCTGCGACCTTTCAGTTTTCAGTCCGCACCTTTAACCGTTGGGCTATTGAGGCAAACCCTACCTCAGTAAGGAAATAATGAGGTTCCATAGCGATTAGTATTGCCGATATTTGTTTCAAAAAGTTTGCAAGATGGACGAATTCGTTTTGGAAACGTGTAGTAAAAAACTTGTAAGTAGGCTTTCTTCTTGAAATTGTATTTAAACACAGCGTGTTAACATCCGGCCTGACAGATTATGAGCACATAAAATGTCTTAAATGGTACCTATTACTTTTTTAATTTTTATGCTAACGTAGAGATCATAGACAACATTTTTTGTATCTGTTTGGCCGTGGTTATGTAAACAAATTCTTCGTCGTAGATTACCATTGGATTCGTGATTTAGTTCAATCTTTGGAATACAAGCAACTGTTATTTTTTGTGCAGTTTAAAGAACGTTTTTCTCTAGATATTTTAAACTTGCCTGAGATGCTTGACTGGTAGCCGTGAATGATTTCACCATAAAAAGGACTAATGCTGCGTGCAAAGCATTTAGAATTCAGATGCGTTTTATAAGAAACTAAAATTTGAAGCAACCGACCTTTTAGGACTTTTTATAGGTAAGTAGAATCACACTTTGGTGCATTGAAAGAAAGAAATTTTCGCCGTGGTCTTTAAAAAACTTAATTGTTCGTGCTTTTCTGCACCGCACTACAAAACTAAAAGAAGAATCATTATCCTTACCTTATTAGTACTTATCCATATATTAATATTTATAAATGCGAAATATTTGTTGGTTTGTCCTTCAATTACGCCGCAACAAAGCAACGGATCAACGTGATTTGCATGGGTGTAGTTAAGGACCGAAATGACATAGACTACTTTTTATCCCAGAAAATCAAAGAGTTCCCGCGGTATTTTAAATACTGAATCCACGCAAGCGAAGCCGCGGGCATCAACTAATAAAAACATAAAAAGACAAATAAGCTATAAAAGCGGAATAAAACTTGTATTAAATCTCAGTTAAAGGTTCCGTACCTACTTGCGAGTACATACAGTACAGTAGCTACTGTTTACAGAATCCTTAATTAAACCCGCAAAGATACTTAGCCATCGATGTATTCTAGCTAACGGCTTTTAGTTGTACCAACAAAGCACAATTTGCATCAACAATGCCAAGTGTGGAAAAGAGAAAATATTGTACAAAATCAGCACGTTGCGACCACGCCGGTGGAAGTGCAAATGTTTACAAAGGCTGCGTTCAGAATAGCTTAAAAGCCACACAGAAAATTAAAGAACGATAAGATAATTTTTCTAAAAAAAAAAAACCTTAACAAGTGCATTTTCATCATCAAGTGAATCCAAAATAACACGCACTCTCACGCTGCTCAGACTCAAGAAAGAGATAAAACGAGACAGATTTTTGTCAAAGAATTATCTTGGTCCCGTTTTAACTCTATCTCAAGTCCGAGCTAAGTCAGAGCACGCTCTATAGATCTCAGCATTAGGTTTTGAGCTGTTCTCACATTGCTCAGAAACGTCAACAATGAAAGAGCTTGTGGCATCCTCACAATTTCCTAGTCATGTGATACCTAAAGCGTACTAAAGTAAAGTATATATGGGCAAAAAGCAGCAGACAATCAATATATATTGCGATAACTTTATAGTCTCTGGATAGATCTGCGATATTTTCGTGGTTCGCGATATTTCGTACTGGTCTAACTTCCGCCTAACATCACTGAGCTGGCAGCCGCTTGAAAAATGTCCTGACATCGTTTGCATACAATAACCGGTTGTGAATAGCACGAACGGGACGTGCCCTGAGCCCGGCCGTATGCAAGTAATACACATTTTGCTTTGGAGTCACGTGACTATTTCCCATGCCACCGAATGTACAGTCTGCTCCGGAACAGTGGAGTGAACAGTTGAAGCAGGAAATGGATATTTACCGACAAGTTTTAATTTTGTAACAGTGCAACCAACTCGTTAAGGGTACTCCACAAAAGGAGGAACTTCAACACACCACTCGTCATACATTCCGTCATTCTGTACAATTTTGAAAGCAATATAAATATGTAGGGAACTATGTACTCCTAACGTGATTACTAGATACATAACTTGAGAATTTTATACCTAAGTGATGCAGTTCTAAAAGTCATCCTTTCAAGCCCTTTGGATCCAAAATCACAATTATTAAGACAAAAATGGTACAAAATAATAGTCAATTATGCCTACTTCTATGAGTTTATTTTTATTCATATCATATTGCAAGAAGAATAAATAAAATCTTAAACATCTTCACTATATCATTATTTTTCTGTACATTATACTGTATAAGTGAAAATTATCTCCCACACCACTGGAACCCTTGTAGGAGCCATTATGTATCCATATGTATATCATAAGGATTATATCACTTTCGTCGGTCAATATCACATAATTAATAGTTGGCCACAAGCTAGCTTCACCGGAAATTCCGTCGTATGGATGACGCTTTACATTTAACTAATAGTCTATTTGGTTGGTCACACGCGTGCATTTGTTGAAAGCTTTATAACATTTAACTTTCATTGACATTTAATTAACCATGACCATTTTAGACAATATCAATATTTGTTCAAAACATCACAGTAACTCAGTAGAGCTTGTCTAAGCTGAAATGACGCGCCCCACTACATTTAGTTGTGACAATATCGACCGTAGCAATTAAAATTGTCGGATTTACATTTTAGCGATTTTATTTTCATTGGAGGAGCGTCGGAAAAAAAGCCGATAAAGCACATTTTGACTTTTTTTTTGTTTTTTTTTTTATCTCAACTGATTCCAAACTCACTACTGTGACATTTAGGTTTCGAAACAGTGCTGCCAACATCAATATATTAATAACTTTTGTTCATCTTTAAATTAAAAAGCCATAGACTTAGACATATTTTTTCAATTTCCTAAAACAAAAATTCTGAAGTGATTTATCGGTTTTTGTTCCGACGCTCCTCATTTTATTGCATTAAAGATCTTAGGATAAGAATAGAATTTATTTTAAAATCAACCAACCATCTTAGGTTTTTGCAAGTGCAAAAAGTAGGTACATTGACTATTCTTCACTTTATACATATTTGAAACTTTGAACGGCCGTACCCTAAAGTAGTGATTTTTCACATACGACTATGTTAATTGCTACGGTCGATATGTCATAGAGTCTTGTGTGCGTAAATGCAGTACTGGGGCGCGTTATTTCAGTTTAGCTCTAACTTGATTTCGAAATAGTCATTTGAAACTTGTTGTTGGAAATTCTGGCTGTTATTTAAGTAATTCGGTTATCTCTGAACCTAGTCTCTAAATCTTGTACAAGGTCTTGAACCGAGCTGCGCCATGCATAATTCGAGTTTGCTAAAACACTCGGCTTGTGTTAGCGACTTTGGCTGCTGTATAGGTTATAATTGTTGTAGGTATTATCCTACGCTTCGATGGAACTGTTTAAGTTTATCTAACTTTATAATAGCTGTTATAGTGTGTTAATGTTAAGTACGTGCGAGTGCTCGGCTTGAAAGTGAAAGTCATTATGCTAGTTTTTAAATGAGTAATTACCTATCCCTAATGGGCTAAAATTAGTCTGATTATTCCGGTGGAATATAGCTACTACCTACCGAAGAAACAGCTTAGATAAACTCTCCACAGGATACAGAAACTACACTTGAACCTATTTAAAAAATATTCTGGGCAAGTCTTACCAATCAGTCAGAGTAAGACAAAAAAAAACTAAAGCGGAAATGTGTTTGATTGTTGTTGTATCCTTCAATCATGCTGCAACTGAGCAACGGATAAATGTGATTTTTTGTATGAGTGAGGATCTAATAACAGATACAGAGAAATAAATACTTAGTCAATTTTCACAGCGTTAAAATCAAAGAGATCTAATTATTGTGGCAATAATGAGTAAGCATTTTCTAGGCAAGCGCGCTTCAACCTCATCAGTAGGTACTTTCTATCAATTAATATCGTCAAGCGCAAGCCTATCTCGTAATAAAAAAAAATTGTTTTCATATACGCAGTGTACTACCGTTTTTGCGTCGTCTACAACACAGAGTTCTTTAAGTGAATTACATTGAACTCATACGAATATTATTGTTTCGGAACTTGATTGTTGCCCGTAATTGCTAACAATGAACAGCTTCACATGTGAGGGTAATAGCTTATTGAGTCTCGGACAATACCGCTATTCTGCGGCCAGCAGCATATGGACCTTTCTCGTGTTTCGAACCAGCTGGCATGCGGGAAACTAATAAAACAATCAGCATTTTCGAACGCCACTCACCGAAACGTTTTAGCTGAATAGCCCAACATTGCTTTGTTACTATTTCGACTTTAATGTATTCATATAGTAAGTACAGTAACTTTATAAAAAACTATTCTATATGTATTTTTCAAAATCTATATAAATTTTTTATGCATCTACTAGGTGCTGTCCGCGACTTCGTTCGCGTGGATTGAGATTTTCTGTTCCCGAGGAAGCTCAATTTTTTTGGAATATAAAGTAGCCTATGTGTCAATCCAGACCATAAACTATCTCTGCGACTTTCAGCCAAATCGGTTCAGTCGTCGCGACGTGATTGAGTAACAAACATCCATACATCCGAACTTTCGCATTTATAATATTAAGTAGGATAGTAGGATTTAGGTGATCATAATAAAATAGTTCGTAGTAGCTTGAGTTGCTTTCCAGTGTAACCTTTTCGAATAAAGAACACTTATTTATAGCGAAGAAGACACAGATTCGGCAAACAAAACTCGCCAATTTAGAAGTAACCGTCACATATGGCACTAACCGATAAAATGGGGGCTGATGCAATTTATGCGCATGATAACAAGTATAAATTGAAAATTTAAAACACCCCCGACATGTGAATCTATGGCCGGACTATATGTATAAGAATAAGAATTTATTTATTGACTTATAAAATTTACATATTTCTATTGGTCCCTATCTGCGCTAGGAAAAGCTGTTTTGCAGAGGATAGTTCCTTCCAGATACAAGATATATACCTACAGGTTATCTTAATATAAGATTGTATCTGACATTAACCAAGTAGGAATGAACTGATAATCTTCAAACTCCTGAGCAGATTTTTTTAACGCCTCAATAGCCCAACGTCTAAAGGCAACCGACTGAAAACTGAAAGGTCACAGGTTCCAGCCTCCCCCGTTGCTCTATTGTCGTACTCACCCTAGCACAAGTTTTTCGCTTATTTGGAGGGGAGAGGAGAATATAAGTCAAGTTCAGCTTGGTTAATATTCTTTATTAAAAAAAATCATAAATTGTAGCTAAGATCCATCTCGATCACGTTAGGTTTCAAACAGAAACACCACATCTAAATCGGTCCATTCGTTAGGAAACTGCGAGGGAACAGACAAATACACAGACACACACGTCACACTTATAACACCCCTCTTTTTCCGGCGGGGGTTAAAAATTATTTTGCATTGAATCAATTCACTTTCGCTAATGCAGTGGATGTTTGACACTGACAGTGATGAATCGACTCCATATAGACACTGTCAAGATAAGCTTTAATATATTGCCTGTGTACACTGCGCCATAAATGAGACCACACTCGATTACCGCATAGACTGAAGGACGAGCTAATACTGTAATTAGATTTTTTACTTAAACTTTAGCTACATGCAATTTTATTAGACGTCATGATGGTTAGATTTTTTGTTCATTGTTATCTAAGTTTTTTCAGAACATAACTACGTATTATAAATACCCCTTCCCGTCTAATTAGGCGTAACACGTTTGCAATTGGTAAGATAATATTTTATCGAGTGCGGTTAATAGAGCTTGGTACTAAAGAGCTTTTATTTTAATAGAGATTGGTACTAAAGAGCTTTTATTTGGCAAGGTTTTTTAATATTGTTTTCAAATTAAATATCGGAGCAATTTTTGTCCTATTTGTATTGGTATATAGCAAATTATATTTAGCGTTGCCCTATAGTGGCCTATGACATCAAAATATTTTTGTGAAATGCAACATATCTGCAACTGATCGGCGTATTCGTGTTTCAGGTAAATCTCAAATCTAAAAAGGTGAATCTGTCCGAAAGTGATCCGTAAGTATTAATTGTAAAAAAAAAACATTAAAATCGGCCTGGTATACAGAAAAATGGCAAAAAAGCCTCCAACAAACACACAATCCATTGAATACCGCCACCGTTCATCGATGGTTAAAATATAAAATTGATTTTTAATAATTATGTACTTAAAACATATTTTAATAACCTTCATCACATTTTTCACCGGAAGCTTGAGATACGGTAGGTAAACTAGATTTTCCTCGTGTCAGACAATCCGCTTTCGTAATTACCTAATTAGTGCTTATCAAGGGAAAATTAAAACACCTACATGACCCACATTTAAGAATTTTATAAGATAAGTACATATATTATTATTTTACAAGCGATTTTCTAAGTGCATCTTATAATAATTAATTTAATTTAATTTTCAGTATAATTTTACTTTAGAACGTTCCACGATTAACCGAAACTGTTTACATTAGTGAGGAACGTGAATACCTCGAAATGTGAATCCATAACTTTGGTTCCAACACTTTCTACGGACAGATTCCAGCTAAAAGGTCGTTATCCACGAATAAAGTTATATGTGCATAGAGCTGCCATATCCTAGAGATGCTTGTTTTCCGCAAAACGATCACACCTCATTGGTGGTAAGGAGGATCAGTCAATTTCATTCAGTAAATTCGTAGTGTACCTCTTTCTACTCTACCAATAGTATCGCTGTCTTTATCGTATGACGCAAATCATAATGGTATTGTAACTAAAGCAATGGATTTTGATTTATATTGAATAGGTATGCGAGACTAATTATTAATATCAAATAGATGTAGTGAGTGGAGGTTGTGAGGTTTGCATCTCCATGGTATATAACTCAATGTATATGCGCATGAAAGAATGAAAATGTTACATTGTTAGCAGAAAATAGCTTGACTAGCTGACGGTTATCACCCATTTATTGTGATAAAATAGGGCGGTCGACGACCTGCGATTCCGTAATAAAAGTTGGCTTGTTTGCCGCTAGAATACACTTACCATAATACGAGATTCCGATCATACGCTCGTGTGTTAGATAATCCAATAATTTTATGCAGTTTTGCTCATGTATTCCTTCATGGTCTAACAAGTTATGAATTTGTTAATAAGTAAGTAATTTTTTTAAAGTATTTATTAAGATATGTAATAATAATAATAGTACTTGGATCAAGGGCAGGATACAGAAGGTGGTACTCCTTGATACGGCACATATTGTGAGGAGGTTCCTCATTCTGGAGCCCAAACCACTGTCTGCTTAGGTCCTACCCCGCAGCAAGTGGGACCCACTTCATTGTATTATTTTTGAAGATGTTATATAGAAATAATAATCTATAATTATATAAAAAGGCTTGTCCTGACTGACTGACTGACTGACTGACGATCAACGCACAGCCTAAACCACTGAAGTTAGAAACTTGAAATTTTGACAGTAGGTTCCTTTTATGACGTAGGCGAGCACTAAGAAAGGATTTTTCGAAATTCGCCCCCCAAGGGGGTAAAAAGGGGGGTTAAAGTTTGTATGAAACTCCGTCATTTTTCGAGTTATACTCATGAAATTCGGTATTTAGGCTTTAAATTGAAAACAAAAAAGTACGTGTTTCACAGTTTTTAAAAATTCTACCCCCTAAGGGGTTAAATAGGGGTTGAATGTTTGTATAATAGTCCTCCGTTCTTCAAGTTATTTTTCAAGTTACGTTTATGAAACTTGATATTTTGGCTCTTGATTAAAAATAAAGAATTACGTATTTTACATTTTTTTTAAATTCTCCCCCCAAGGGGGTAAAAAGGGGGGTTAAAGTTTGTATGAAACTCCGTCATTTTTCAAGCTATACCCATAAAATTCGGTATTTAGGCTTTAAATTGAAAACAAAAAAGTAAGTGTTTCACACTTTTAAAAAATTCTACCCCCTAAGGGGTTAATCTATATATATAAAAATGAATCCCTATTTCCTTGGTCATCGCATCACGCGTGAACGGCTGGACCGATTTCGCTAATTCTTTTTTTGTTGTGTTTGTTATTGTCAGGAGAAGGTTCTTAAAAAAGAAAAAATTAAGAAAATTGCGCGAAAAATTAGAAAATTTAAGAAAACTTAACCACCATATTAAATTATTTCTAATGTAACCGCTTTTGCAATTCAAACTTTTTTGATGTAACCTTATGGCGTTTGACATAACATTGACAGAATGCGTGCTGCCAATTTCGTCAAAGAGTTTCAATATTCATAGTTAAGACAGGACAACGTCTGTCGGGTCCGCTAGTACTTAATATAATACAAACCCAAATTCTAAATTAAAACCAAAACGTATATATCAAAATTAAAAGCTAAATATAAAAAATATCATCTAAACCACTGGAACGAGGAAATGTGCCCAGAACGCTGGCTGCGTTACCCCGCTGAATGGCCAAACTTATACCTTGGCTAATGAGTAATTGTTATAACATTTGATATCTACAGCCGCAGATCTGTGGAATCTGCACTCTGGATTTCGAGATGTTTACATTGTATTATTACATTACAAACAACATTTGAAAAATTGCTTTCGATTGAATATAATATATGGTAGAGATCCTACTGCTTTTAAGGTAGTTTCACACCTGAAATTTTTAGCTCATGTTTCTTGTTAGGAGCTTTACATTCTTTGCATTTCTTATCGTTGGTTAATAACGTAAGATTTTGACCGCCAAAATTTTTACTATAAATTGTAGTAATATTTAATGTAGTTAATACTAATTTTAACGCCAATTTACATGTTTAAGTTAGAAAGTTTAAGAAAATGGGAGTTCAAAGAAATTATTTATAGGGACTCCTTTATATTGCAAATGTTAAATGTAATGAAATTATGGGCACTTAATAAGACACATTCCCATGTATTTTGACAGTTGTTGACACATTAACGACATGTCGAAAGTGATTGTTGGGGCGGGCGACGACAGACATAGGCCAGGAGCGCCACTGCACGACCAACGCGTTCTATTTCCGACACAAGACGTTGACCTGTTTCTATGTGCATCACAGGATGAATCAGATTTTCAAGAGATACATAAATAAACTGCAACGCATACCTCGTGTTTGTATCATAACACCACCGTTCAGAAATAAACTCATTTTTCGTCTGTGACGAGTTACTGACCGCTTTGGCAGGTGAATCTATCATTTCTTTGCCGGCTGAATTCATAGAGTAGGTGTATACATTTTCAAGACGTTACTATTCGAATAATACCTTCATTATTTCAGGAACTCGAAATAATATATCAAAGATGAAATTTAGTACCTACGTGTAGGTACCTAACGTTACCAAGCTGCCACGTAACTTAAAAACATTCAATGTCAACATGATGTCAACGTTTACTATAAATCGTGCCATAAATAGCCCCAAATGTGACACATTGTATACAATACAAACAATAGACTATACGGGTCTCCCGGACGGGGAACGGGGGACGGGGGACCCTAAGCGGCAAGGGTCCTTTTAGGCCCAGACACACAAAGAAATAAAATTACGTCACTGACCATAATAATTAAAAAGCAGTCAAGTGTGGGCAAGATCTTAGTGATCTTACCCATTTTACTTTATTCCTGTAACATGTTTCATTCAATTTTATCACGTATCATTTTCTTTCAAGGCGGCTGGCTCCCTTTTGCCCGCACTTTTTGTCTTAGTTGGTGTAAGTTTTGCGGCAGCGAAATTAATTCAAACCGAATGGATCTTGTAACTTATGTTACTCGAAGAGTATAAATAGTAGTATCAGCCTTATAACATATAGTATTCAATCCTAAACATACATATTAGTATAATAGGTTATATTGAGCCGCATTTGTGCTCAATTATTATTTATGTACTTAATAAAAGATTTAAAATTTTAAAAAACTAACCCGAATACAAAAAATTGGATGTAAAATCTGTTATATTGATTTTATTAGTATATATATTTTTTTTTATTCGATGACAAGATAGCCCTTGACTGCGATCTCACCTGATGGTAAGTGACGATGCAGTCTAAGATGGTAGCGGGCTAACTTGGAAGGGGCATAGCAGTGTAAATTCAACCCATACCTCTATAATGTAGCCTATGTTATCTGGATCATCATAACGAATCGATTAACACCTCATTCATCGAAATTGGCTCAGTAACTTATTCGCTATGGAGGAACATTCGTAAATAGTCACATCACGCATACATATGTGCACAGATTGCTAATATCATAACCCTTCCTTTTGGCTTTCGTAGTCGGGTAATAAATGAGCTAGGCTTCCTGACACCAAGAGGCAATTACGCATGGTGCTGTCACAAGATTTTTTGCTGTTTTACGGAGGACTCTGGGTCATGCTCCATACAGAGTCTTACTGCCAACTGCTGACGTATGTGATAAAAAAAATAGTTAAAACAACTATTTTTTGACTGATTTTTAAATAAGCGGAAAGTTTAAATTAGGAGTGGTGTCACAAGATTTTTTGCTGGAATATGAAGGAATCTGGGTTCTGCTCCATAAAGAGTTACTGCCGACTGCTGAAGTATATAATAAATACTTCATATACATTTCCTAGGATGATAATCTATGGTACGACATAAGATCCTATGGTATAGTGTAATATGGGCACTAATAAGAGAATTTTTACAATAGCTACCCTTATGTTCTTTGAGAGTAAACAAAACATTAACAGAAGCCACTGTTTATTCTAACTTGGATTGTGGAGGTCGCTCGCTTTTCCTAGCCCAACGAGTATTGATTTAGCTCCCGGCGAAAAGTTTCTCTTGTAATAATAAGGATTCGGCTCCTCTTTGAAATATGAATAAGGGAACGTTTATTTTCATCCTTATGTGTAACTAAAAGACGCACCATAATACGCACATAACACACTTGAATCTCTGTGTGGCTCCTTCCAGCCAACAATTTAGGACACGATTTTAGATTTAAATATTTTTTTATTCGATGACAAGATAGCCCTTGACTGCGATCTTACCTGATGGTAAGTGACGATGCAGTCTAAGATGGTAGCGAGCTAACTTGGAAGGGGTATAGCAGTGTAAGTACAACCCATACCCCTTATCGGTTTCTACACGCCATCGTGCCGGAACCCCGAATTGCTTGGCGGCAAGTCTTTGACGGTAGGGTGGTAACTAGCCACGGCCAAAGCCTCCTACCATTTTTTTTTATTTTCTTTTTAAATACCAATGAAGTTTATTTTTATGCTGATAAATGAATCACTTAAGTCAATTTCAATGACATCAATTGCAATGTAAACTAACAGACTAAGCATAAATGAGGTGCGCAAGTGTACGCGCAGAAACAGGTGCGCTCTTTATTCGCTCATACTCATTGGCTATAATCCGCCACGATTGGCAAGAGATCAGGCGCAGAACCAACGGATATAAATGCTCTCCGAGGCATGGATTATAAACACCGCTAACATCCCAACTCCAGGTTACTTCTAGAAATTGCTCGACGGAAAACCACAATTATTTTGTTTCCCATCGTCCTGAACGATATAGATTATAGCCAACGAATCATTACTGAGAATTTCAACGGTCCCTACGTACTTAAATCAGCGAAACTAAAAAATGACGTTTTTTTTTCTCTTAGCTTAAGTATGCTATATTTTACTTCCCGCTAATAAAAAAAGTCAAATCTTATTTTAAGCCTGCCTTATAATAAGACTTGTTTTTTTTGGGGCCGATGATTTAAGCCTTTTAAAACTGCTGAAGAAAATCTTGTACGATTTCCGTTCCATTTTAATAAGTTTGATCAATCTATTCAGTCAACTAGTTTAATAGTTGGTACTTTTATATCAAGTTCAAGTTGATTTCGCGGGCACTGAATTGCGTCATCGGATAACTTCAGTAACTTATTCAATTTTAAACCCCGTCTAAAATTATTTGAATCAACCTCCGATGAAGTATTTATAAAGTTAAAATAGTGTAACTTTTTTGATAAAGTTATGTACCCCTGTGGCAGAGTAGGTATCATCGATGTCGTGTTTTAATTTGCAGCTTTGTTAGCCCGCAACTATCTGAAACACCATTATCACTAACCATCAAGTGAGATAACAGTCAGGGGCTGTTTTATCATTACATCGTATTCAAATTAGTTGAATTCACTTGTGTATATCCCAGTATATATATCCCAGTGTATATAGTATAGTTTACACGTCTAGGTATGTCATTATAATGATTATACTATATACGGGATAGAATATCGACTAGGTATAGAATTTCATAAAGTCGTGTATGCAAATCGACAAACTATTTTGGATTCATACTCAAACTCGTACCTAATATTGTATCAAGTGCGAACCAAAACTTAAAACTTCTTTTACAAGCGTAGCCTCGGCTTTGTCGAAGTATTTAATTTTGTATGCATAATTTATGAAACAAAAATTGTTCCCTCCCACCTGTTTTCACGAAATTGATTCACATAATTTTACATAATAATTTGAAAGCACTTTCATGAGCCGCTAGCAATTTTCTTGTTTGCTTACTACATGTAATAAAACAGACGAAAAGAAATAACCGAATATGCCACGTTATCACAAGTTATTCATCCACAGAATTCTACAAGGAAAATCAATATTTTATATGCATTATTTGTATTAGACCCTCCGTACTGTTACGACCCTCAGTAATGGGGGAACACGACGCAGAGAGAAATTTTGTATTAGGCTTTTGCCTTCGATTTAGTCCGAGGTTTTTAAAAATCTCGTGAAATCCCTTTATTTTGCGCAATATAAAAGTTTCCTATTTCACTCTCCAGGCCCTCAACTATACAAACTAAAAAAAGTATGCAAACAATCACGTCAATTTGTTGCTCCATTGCTACGTGATTGCAGGACAAACCAAAACAAACAAACAAACAAACGCACTTTATCTTCAGATTTGTGCCTTCGGTGAAGTATTTCCAACAATAAATTGCAATACCTAATTCGGTTATCCTTACTAATCATTGACATATACTAATTATTAATATTATACATGCGAAAGTGTGTTTATTTGTTGGTTTGTCCTTCAATCACGCCGCAACAAAGCAACGGATCTACGCGATTTTTTCATGGGTATAGTTGAGGACCGGGGGAGTGACATAGAGTAATAGATACAATAAGTCTATGGACATAGGCTACTTTTTATCGCGGAAAATTAAAAAATGCCGCGAGAATTAAAAATCCTCAATCCACGCGAGCGAAGCCGCGGGTATCTAGTTTTTCTTATAAAATTCACAAAGTTTGTAAACTTCTGGCAGTATAGGATTAATTGTAAGAATTGCAATTTTGTAGTGACTGCACAACGGGGTCATCTGACTGGCGTCTATTGTTACAAAGCTAATCTGATTCAGCCGCTAGTACAGCGAAATAAATGATGCGGATCGATTAATCCGTGATTATCGGCTGTCCTGTATTTTTAAAGAAAACCAACCAAGCTGTGGTTACTTTACTACGCTTCGTTTCTTTCTTGCAGCAAATAAAAAGAGGCAATGAAATTGTTTATACATAGAACATATGCATATAAACTTGAAAATCATTTTTCTACTCTGATCTAAACATCTCATGCGTATTCTCAAATGGTCCAGATGATCAAATCTCGACCGCTACGTAACTCTTCTACAAAATATTTCGAAAAAAAAATGGGTTTCAATAACTCTACGTATGGAGATTTCTACTTTATAGACAATACTGGAGTTGAAAAATGGCTTTGTTTAGATTGTCTGAACTACAGAGGGAAATTAATTAGGAATCGTAATCATCATCGCTTTAACGATGCTTAACCCTCCTCATTTGTATCATAAGTACACAAACGTACTCGCTGTAGTACTCTTGATTCGACGGTGTTCTTTTCAATGTCGAAGTAAATTGTTACGATACATGATTGTGTTGTTTCATGTATCTATCATCATCTCAATCTATCGCTGAGAATAGCTGATTTCCTTTCAAAATGGGTTAAGTCCAAGTATTAGTGTATTATCACCACGCTGGCCAAAAACAGATTGGCAGAAATCTTTTAGAACATTATGGGGCAATATCTTAGGGATACAGTTTTCCTAACGATATTTCATTTCACCATTATTAAAGCAAGTTATTTTATTTTATTGTTTAAAACGCACATAACCCCGAAACTCCCCGAAAGGTTAGGGGAATTTGTCTGGGATAGAAACTCACACGCCCCAAAAAGGACGCTAAGTATCAACCACTGTACAGCTATTTATCATATTGTACGTGCCAAATAATTAAACCGTTGACGAATCGTATTAAGGTTGCAATCTGGTTTACCACTTGCACACTGCTCTTTATTAGGTACATAGTCTAAATATATAAAAGGAAAAGGTGACTGACTGACTGACTGACTGATCTATCAACGCAGATTTTGGATTACTGATCAAAAAATGATCCAAATATCTAGATCATACTATAAAAGTGACAATTCTATTTAATCTCAATTGCCTGTAATTTCGTGGATACAGTCCTCTGGAGAACCGAGACCCGTCTATCCTAAAACTATTGAGTTACATATTAAGAAAACAAACCTATATGTAATTTCAGTTCTGACCGCAGCATTTACGACCTGTTGCGTTCATCTAAAGCTTGCAAGTTAGTCCTTTGTTGGCTCCTATCTCGGGTCACATTTCTCTTCCTTTATGATCTTCACGCCTTTCTCTTCCTGATTGTATATTTACATGCTAAAACACTGGATTTCTATATTGGTCTTTAGAATTACCTCATCCATAATACCACAAACTACCCAAGCCCTGCTCACTATTTTGTTCGTATAGATTTTGCTGTTTTGTAGAAAGCAAAAATCGTCCAATTTTTCTCTGCTTTGTTTTTTGGACTTTTGTTTTTGAAATTAAATTTATCGAAAATTCCTGCGCTTTATTGTCCGACCAATATTCGAGTTAACTTTCTGAAAGTGCTATTGTGCAAAATAATTCTTGATTTGGAAAATCGAAATTACTCTCGACTACTCGAAATTACATTCAATACCTACGTCAGAATTTGGAACAGCGTAGTAGGGAAAAAGAAAATCCAGATATTTGCCACTCCATTGCCGTGCCTGGTCTAGTTAGTACTCGTACGATAGTAATGGTAGTAAAACCTTATGGGGGACCGTTGTAAAAGCTAATAGGGTGTAGGAAAGTTGCCAAAGCGGTTATTTGTGTAACCCACACTTCTATACTACTACGACGGCCAAAGTTATGAAATACCTATTATAACCTAATCATAATGCCTATTCTAATCTAACCTTTAGATTCGGGATTTGTCAAGTGAGAGTAGACACAATAATAGAACTACACCTGGTGTGTCTGTTCTGCATGTAATCTATTTGCTGTTGGTCAGTTGAGTTTTTTATTACTTATCTGCATAAAAAGTAATAATGTAATTATTAATCCCACCAAACTGCTCATGCAGTTTGTTTAACTTACTATTTTCAGTCGTGCATAAAGTATTTAGTTTAAACTGTTTCTAACTTTTAATAAAAACGTTGCTATATCACACGATGCAATACTAAATGTCAATTTTTACATAGGGGTGGATATGTGCAACGTAGCATAGAATCCGATAAATCACCGTACGGCCATGTACGATTCACGTACGATAGTCTTTTTTCATTCGTCGGATTTAATCAAGAACTGGTGTCGTAATAAAAGTCCACGTCACAAAAAATTTCGTCAAGCTCAGGCGCGTCTTGTTTGCTTTTGCTTGTCTGACCTAAATTTCCAAGTTGATAATGAAAAGCTTCGTCGTCTCGCCGTAATTTCACTCGGGTATTCGTCGGGGACCGTATGCTACTTTCTGTAATCACTGTGCACTGAATATATTACCACTCTGTGACTCTACCGACACATACAACTCGCCCTTTGCGCTAAACGTGGTCACGTAATTATTTAATGAATGAATGATTAAATCCTTTTCTAGTATTCCCTAATGAAGTCGGAAATAAAAATTAGATTAAGAACCCATTTCGGCCATAGTCTGAATGCCGTGGAATATCAAAAAGAAGCTGATGCTTACGATTTTTCCGCGTAGGATATGTTTGTCAATAATTTCAATGATTTTTAGTAGTAAATTTTTGATTTTAAAATAATCTGAATGAAATTTAATAGTTTTTCATTGCTACTTAATCACCTAGAATTTCCTCTATGTATTGAAAATTAATAAGGTAAAAGATCCGCCAAAAAAGTAACGGATACGGATCTTTCTTTGGATATCCGCGGATACGGATATGGATATCCGGCACATCACTACTCCATAGGATTTCCCAGATGGTTGTGGCTATTCTAGCAAAGAGTAAGTTTAATTTTGGTTCCACAAGACTTGTTTATTTAGAGCCAATTTCAATAACGTCCTAACTAACGTAAAAGTCAGTTTTAACCAAGGAATAAATTGGGCAGACAGTTTATATATTGAAAATTTTCCAAATATCTTTACGCTCAGATAAGACGGTTAGCTTACGTTCATAAAATCGGCTCTTAGAAAAACGAAGGAGGAAAGTTCGTTTAGACAATCTTATTATAAGGTTTGTTAGTTAGAATAGAATAGAATAGAAATATTTTTTATTCAAATAAACTTTTACAAGCACTTTTGAATCGTCAATGAATCTACCACTGGTTCGGAATGCCTTTCCTGCCGAGAAGAGCCAACAAGAAACTCGGCGGTTGCTCTTTTCAAAAAAATAAAAATTTTACAATTGTTATTGAAACTATGCTATGTATTCAGTGCTTCCACGATGAATTTTCCTGAGTACAATACAAGTAAAAATAAATACAATACAAATAAATACAATTCAATACATGTTAACACAGGCAGGCAAAAGCAGACCCATTCCCGTTGGTGGCACCCGTTCACGAGCATGACGCATGATCCAGCCATTGCTTCGCTCAACCATATTTGAGGGAACGTAGCAACCCGCACCACACGACACCACCACAGAAACTTTAAAGAGAGCATGACATACTTAGGCTACCCATGTTAAGGCATCGAATTGAATACTAATATTAAACTACTCATTTTAAGTTAGATTGCTTAAATAGTAGGTATAATACTAGAACAAATAAAGAAAATGTAGTCTAATTTTGTCGTTCGTTGTATCTCTGTAGGTACAGCACGTCGTGCCATTAATTCCTCTTTCATTTTATGACACTCGTGCTTTAAATACAAGATTCAGTTTATTCTACACTATAGTAGGTTTATACAGCGGTGATACAAGTAGCTGTGTGGTTAACACTTGGGACACCTTTTCCAAGGTTCAGGGTTCGAATTCAAAAAAAAAAAAAATCCGAAAAGGGTTTTCAGAGAAATGGCCCATACTCTAAACGTACCTATACGAATAGAATAGATAATTTTTTATTCAAATAAAGTTTTACAAAAAACATGTAAGTAACAATAATGTTTTCAATCTATACCTCTTTATTTATTCAAATCATAGAATAAATAAAGTCTGTTAATGATAGATTAATTGTGGAGGTTGGGAGGCAATTATAATATTATAAGTACCAGAGACACTCGTACCTATCTATGATTACAACACCAAATCCAAAATGGCGTCAACCATAGATTAAAAATAGAGGTCAGTGCCTAAACCCTTCTCATTCTGAGACGTGATCCATGCCCAGCCGTGCCCGTTATGGCCTGGCCATGGGTTAGGATGATTGTGATGATGATAGAACCGTTCCTGATTTTGCCAGCAGAAAGGAAGTGGCCATAAGTGCATACAGAACTAAGCTTAAGTTCAAAGAAGTTCTAAATAGTAATTAAAAACTGTTAACTGTACACTACTTGCTATCCGCTTTTAAAGTGGAGGATACAAAAGAGTCCATTAAAAGGCTTTGTTAAACGCTTTGAGCATGGCCAAACGAATTCAATTAGTGCTTCATCATTTCAAATTCAATCAAATTACACAAACGCTACTTCTCTTACTTTGAAAAGCTGTTTATATCTCAAAGGCATTTTATTTCCCAAATGCGTTATTTACGAGTACCTACGTAATAAAGTAGTTTTAGTTAGTTTATAACAGACTAGCTAATGCCCGCGACTGCGTTCGTTTTGAGAGTTCCGAAACCGAGGGGAACAGTAATTTATAGTGATAATAAAAATAATACCCGGTTGAGTTTATTGTGTGCTGATATCATACCATTCGTTACCCGTCTTACCAATAGTACTTGGAACCCTCGTAGATACGATAGTAAGGCTGATAAAACTAATAATACAAACATCAACCCTTACTTCATTTAATAATGTTACCTCAGCAATGTAAAATCGTTTTTGGCAGCAAAAATATTTTGTTGTTAAGTACCTAATTTGATTAAAAATTTTGATTTTGATTTGGAAGATCGCTGACTATGTTAAGTAATTTTCGATGCTCGTTGAACATATATAAAATATAGTCGTGACGCGAATATTAATAACTGTCATATAAGTAGTAGATTTTCATAATCATAATAAGGAACCGTGCTCTATCTAGGTATGATGAGTAATCCAAATGTACCTAAAGCGCATCGTGTCTAGAATGAGTCAATCATGATAATCCACCTGAGAATTACATCAATGTGGACAATGTCAGTAGAAAGTACTCCTCAATTACAACTTTACATTCATGAAACCGCTGAAGAGCGATCTATGACTTGTGAAATACATCATAAAAAGAAATTCCCGAAAATCAGTTAGTCAGACAAAACTTTTTTGTCTTTAGGTAATCCTACTAATATTACAATTGCGAAAGTTTGTGAGGATGGATAGATGGATGGATGTACATCCAGGATTAAAGAATGAAAGAAAGAAACGTTTATTTTATGATTTGTGCCACACATCACCCAATAGGTATACCTAGATTAACACATAGGCTACGTTTTATCTCGGAAAATTAAAGAGTTCCTGAGGGAATCAATAAAACCTTTATCGACGCCGACGAAGTCGCGGGCATCAGCTAGTTGTTACATATCTGAAATCAAATAACTGAAATAATAATTATGAATGTAACATCACAATTCATGCTAAACATAATTATAAATAGTTAAATAATAGTAATTTTCATTGATGTCTTGCCACAGAATCAAGCGTCTCTCCGCTTGGACGCATTCGCGTGCGTGATTGTGGTAAAAGACTTCCTTTAAGAAGATTTCATCGAAAATACCGATGTCTCATTAATCAATTTCATTTATTTAACAATAAAACCGTTGCTTGTGAAGAATGGGACAAAAAACCCTGAAGTTCTTTAACTTGTGTCTATAAATACTATATGATCTAGATCTTAAAATTATAGAAGTATACAATTAATTATGAATGTACAAACAAAGTTGAAAACGCTAGGTCAGTATGAACGTTACACACTCAGCAGGCGATATTTATATATTGATATCTAGAAAAAATTTATCTTTAAGTAGTAATAATAGATAAGTACTTACCTACTTATCTTCCAATGTAGCAACTAGCAAAAGATCTAACTCTAGCAACATTTTAAGTAAATGAAAGCGATTATTAATATAGCTCTTTAATCTTACAATTCCACGCACAATCGATCCAAAACCACAATTTGGGAGAACAACGCAGAAAGAAATTTAAAATTGTCATTCATTAAATTGAAACTGAAACGTTTTTCATGAAAAACAATAAGTAGGGACTAAGTGAAACTTAAAACCTCACCTGATTTTAACCTTGAAAATAAACAGAATAAAAGAAATGTAATGGCAAAGAAAATATACCTTTGCTTTTTATTTGGGGGTTGGCTTTCGTTACCGTGACAGTGATTGATATTAACAAAGACGACGTATTGAGATTTGATAGAGTTGGTTTTAAAATTACAGGTTACCAAGCTTGCATAGTAAAGTGAAAATATTTGTCAAAATTTTAAGTTTTATACGTACCTACCTACCTACTTAATAATATCTATGAAATTCTTGATAGAAATGTTTTTGTAAGTATCAAAAAACTTAATATGCTAATAAAGATGTTATCATAAAAAAGAAAATAATTACACCTTTTATATCAATATGCATAAACGTTATTCTCAGAAAGAACGGCGAGATATAGGAAAGGAGACCATTTCTTCCAATTATTATTTGACGATCTACATTCTACATAACCTTTTGCTACGTAGATATCTGAATTCTGAGGAACACCCTATATAAAATACCCTAAATTATAACTACGTTCATTAGATAAATGATCCGTTAAAAGCTATCTATGACCAAATCATTGTATGTATAGGAATTGGATTAATTACTTAATTAGTCACTATTACTGCGTTATTGTGTTCCAAACATGCCAATTTGCAAATGAAACACAAACACGATACATTACACGAAGCTCTTTCTAAACTTCTAGTTATCAATTCACGGAATAATGCCATCATAATAAAGTTATTAAATATGGCTGCGAAATTAATAATAAGGACTCAGCTGATCTCCAGGGAAAGAAGTGCGTACGGAGTGAGGGGCGGGTTCCGAGTGCAGTCGAGAGTCACCCAGTCGCCAGCCTCGCGCCAGCCGAGCTAGTCGGATCACTGTGTCTCTCCGCGCCTCTCCCCGATATTAGTGCCACAATCTGTGAATACCCAGATATTGGATTGAAACTGTGTGGAGTGTTGCTAGAAAACTAAAATTCGGACTGGAATTTTGTACTTTACTACCCACAAGAACGACTGCTCTCACAGCAAGCACGTGAGTGTTCAAAGTTTTTCTTGCCAAGTTCCGTCTCGACGTAAGAATCTTCAACCTAATTCAGTTTTTATCAGTCACCGTGCGGGATGTAAACATCTTAAGCTAAAGCTTAGGAAAAAGCAATTTAAATTTTAATGACCTCAAATCCTTCGCCGTATTTGCAAAGATTTATGATTTCTTTTTGAAATTTGGGGTAGAATGTTTGGTCGTCTATTGATTCGTACCCCTAATAAAATTCACGCATTCAGGAGAGCCCCGTTTCATCCTGTGTTATTGAAGGGAAGCGAACGCCTGGGGGCCGAACCGGGACTCGATTCGCGAAGTGTAATTTGAAAATTCTCTAACCGAGCTATTTTGTCGTTGGAATTACATTTTAAGGTGTTTAATATATTCCAATATTATCGTGAGGAAACAAACTCCGCAAGTAAATTACAAATGTTAAACAAATACACGCCACTAATCAGTGTTGAAAGAAAGAGGCTGGATTCGGAATTTTTTTATTGATGTTTGTTACCAAACAATGGGATGGCACAGTTGTTATTTACAACATTTCACCAGCAACTCATAAATGGCTCACTATTGACCTCAGAGAAGAGTTCTATTCCAGCACGCTGGCCCAATGCAATGTTACTGTAACGTTCCATTATTATTAAACTACGAGTATAAGAATTAAGAAATTAATTATAAAAGAAGTCGGTTAAAAAAACATCAGAAGTGTATTCATTTCATCAGAAATTAAATTAAAGAATAGTAATCTATAATTATATAAAAAGGCTTGTCCTGACTGACTGACTGACTGACTGACGATCAACGCACAGCCTAAACCACTGAAGTTAGAAACTTGAAATTTTGACAGTAGGTTCCTTTTATGACGTAGGCGAGCACTAAGAAAGGATTTTTCGAAATTCGCCCCCCAAGGGGGTAAAAAGGGGGGTTAAAGTTTGTATGAAACTCCGTCATTTTTCGAGTTATACTCATGAAATTCGGTATTTAGGCTTTAAATTGAAAACAAAAAAGTACGTGTTTCACAGTTTTTAAAAATTCTACCCCCTAAGGGGTTAAATAGGGGTTGAATGTTTGTATAATAGTCCTTCGTTCTTCAAGTTATTTTTCAAGTTACGTTTATGAAACTTGATATTTTGGCTCTTGATTAAAAATAAATAATTACGTATTTTACATTTTTTTAAATTCTCCCCCCAAGGGGGTAAAAAGGGGGGTTAACGTTTTTATGAAACTCCGTCATTTTTCAAGCTATACCCATAAAATTCGGTATTTGGGCTTTCAGTTAAAAATAAAAAAGGACGTGTTTCACGGTTTTCAAAAATTCTACTCCCTAAGGGGTTGAATGGGGGTTGAATGTTTGTATGAAAATCCATAATTTTTCAAGTTAATATCGAGCAACGGATCTACGTGATTCTTTGATGGGTATGGTTGCAGACAGTGTGTTATAGGTTACTTTTATTCGGACAAAATCAGGAGTCCGCACGGGATTTTCAAAGAACCTAATTCCACGCGGACGAAGTCGCGAGGGGACAGCTAGTATAATTATATAAAAGAAACTAGAAGAAAGAGTTCTAGAAGTGAGTCTTGGACTGTGCTTGGATTATCTAAAAGAGAATACCAAAGGTGACTAGGTAGGTAGCAGTAGCGATGTTATGTGTGTAGAATGATAAAATAACATTGAAACATTTAGTAGCTACTACGAGACGAATGACCATTAAAAGATTAAAATACTATTAGCATATTGATTAATATCAATATTAGGAATTCTTTTAATATCCACGTCTTATAGATAGAACGGATTAATGCAGATAAATGTGTATTTAACTTCGATCACAAAATAAGGTATTTAATCACGAATTTATTAATAATAATATAACTTAACGCCGGCACACTTAAGTCTTTTAAAGTTTATGCATTAATTCAAATATATTATATTGCTATTCATTGTACCTATATCTTTAATCGTAAATAGGTAATATTAGTTTAAACAAGTTGCCTGGGTGAATGACTTCCGTTCGAGATCCTAAAGATTGGACTTCGTCTGTTCACTTACAGACTTAGAAATACCCTGAAGCTTGAACTACAGAGATGGCTGATATTAGGAACAAAGAACCAAACGAAGAATTTTAATGAAAATTGTAATTTTCAATGAAAGAATTCCTTATAATAGCGTTCAAAGCACAGAAAAAAGCTATAGGTACTAGAAGACGGAAAAGGAAACTGTATAGAGTGGTCTCTCTGGTGGGAGGCTTTGGCCGTAGCTAGTTATCACCCTACCGTCAAAGACGTGCCGCCAAGCGATTTAGCGTTCCGGCACGATGGCGTGCATTATCAGATTAGGGGTATGGGTTGAATTTACACTGCCATGTCCTTTCCAAGTTAGTCCGCTACCATCTTAAACTGCATCGTCACTTACGATCAGGGGAGATCGCAGTCAAGGGCTATCTTGTCATTGAATAAAAAGAAAATAGGTTGCAAGGTGGCATTATCACAAAGCTGATTTACCTATATGGAGCATCATTACAAATTCTTATGTTAAGTAAATCTTAGGTCTACAATATAATTTTCCGTCCGCAATCTAAGTCGACTGTCTACTCAATAGTTGCAAATTCATTGCCTCGGGACATTGCAATTTTACGGCTATACAAACTGAACTTAATCGAATAATTAACGGTTATCTATTGAAAATGAGTGCTAAATTTTAATACCGAGAGCTAGACAGCGACTATACTCGTAAAGAGCTAGACAATTCAAGTTTAAATTACTATGTTATTTTGAGTTGTATTAGATCTTGTAATTATATTAGGTACAGCGCCCAGGACAAGTGATCTAACTACTAAGTAAGATTGTACTGTAATTACTTTAATCCTTTGTCCTTGTTACGCCGAGGAAATATTTCCGTTGTCTGTAACACTGTTCGAAATAGGGCTTTGTAAGTCTAGTTTTGTAAAATATTCTGATTCCTCTGATTTTATGGTAGAACTGAAACTTTCTTACAATGAAAATCTCTATACACATTAAAGTTTTTAAGTGAGTGACTGCATAAATCATCAATTTAAACTTAAGTACATATTTCTGTATGAGATGCGCCAGATATTATGATGCAACCTAAATAAATTAATAAAATAGAATTTATTATTTAGCTATAATTACGGAATAACTGTCTTATGATTCTTCATTCTAACGATAGTAGAACCGAAAGACGTTGTGTTTCCATATCTTCGGAACGGTTGAACCGATTTTGACGAAACTTCACATGCAAGAAGATTATGCAAGGAGTAACTTAGGTTATATTTTATTTCGATTCCCACTACGGTCGACATAGACTAATTTTTATAGCGGGAAATAAAAGGAAAACCTCAAAACTAGAATAAATATAAAATATAAATAAGCGCATTGTTTTGTCGTATTCGCACAGATAAACAACAAAATTTATTGACAAAAAGACAATATTTATTGAGTAGCGAATATAAATACTCAATCTATCGTTTATTTCGATAACGTTTCGAAAAAGAGGGTTGTTATAAGTTTGACCTGTAATCTGTGTATCCCTGTGTCTGTCTGTTCCCTAGTATCTCCGTAACGAATGGGCCGATTTTGATGCGATTTGTTCTGTTTGAAAGCTAACGTGATTGTGATAGATTATAACTATCATATCAGCAGAATCAGCATTCCCAACCGGTGGTAGATTTTTGACTTGTCATAAGGGCCACAAGTTGGCCTACATGAAATAAATAAAGGAGACGGTCCAAAATTGTATGGAGCCTGGGTCTGGTCTTTGTACTAGTAATACAATAAAATAAAATAAAATATTAAACCATTTTTGACTGATCAAATCCACGAACTCATCCTTATTTCAGTGCTAATATTATTTATTTTCTCAACGTGACGCAACGTACCATACTTCTTTCTTTCTTCTTTCCTTTGGTGAATTGGTTTTTCCAGTGTACCATACTTAATCATGGCGGGCGGATTCATCTTTCTGACGTTAGCTGTCAAAATATTATGAGGTCATTGATCCTCAAATCTTGAATCCGTGAACAAAAGCCGAGTCAAACAAGTAGTAAAAGATCCAAAGTACAAATAAAAACGCCAAATCGCCAGAGAAAATCCACAAGAAACACAAGAAATGCATTCACGAGTTCACAACACCACGACAAAGCTCGGAAATCGAAATATCACGTGACACGTCACTTGTCAGATAACTCAAAAATGACATTTGACATAGAACCGCGTCTACTGCCATCTCTATGGCTGTAAGGTAGCCATCTTGTAAGTGTTGCGAGCAGTACCGAAAAACTTGAAATTACATTTTTATTTTAGCAATTTATTTATTATGATTTTCTAATTGATTTTATTTTTATTGATCTCTTTGTATTTTTCGCTTTTCACGCCTATATGGTACAAAAGTAGACCCAAAATGGACCGTCTCCTTTGAATATAATTTATGAAGATCTGTTCAGGCGTTTGAAGATCATCACTAAACAAACCATTAACTTTCCACAACAGCGCCATTTTCCTAGTAGGTACCCGGTACATGAATCTTACTGTGTTGATAACAATGATCCAAACTACGAAATACCGTTGTCCATTGTCAAATCAATTCACACGAAGTGCATTTGTCGACATGTAAGCGTGCGAATATTCTACTCGTGACATATTTATCGCCGATTTATCACGTACCCCTGTGATAGACAGACTCGTAGACAGTAAAAATAGAAAATTACAGGTTGCTATAACAACGGTTGAGGCACGCAAATCGTCATGCACTGTCGCTTCGAACACTACGCTGCGTGGTTAGTAGACCTATGGTTTCATAGTAAATTAGTGTATAGGTAAACTAGGGTTGGTTTACATTACGCATTACAATGTTTTAAAAAGATCGACTTCTCATAAAAAATTCTGTGTCAAAAATGTCTTATGTATGTGAAAGGCAATTGAAGTGAAGCAATAAAACACAATAAATATAAAAAACGTATAAAAATAAAAATAAAAATTGACGAATTAACTTTCGATTGTCGTGCTAAGTGAAAATTAACTGAGTTGCGACATTTACCAATTAAATATGATTATCAATACTGTTATTACCACGCTTGTATTCTGAAATATTGACGTATATTTAACTGCTACCAATATGTACCTCTTTCAACTTAAGATAATACATTAACGTCAGCAAAACTCCAGAAGTAACTGCGTTTGTTTTTGTAGTAGATACAAAGTCAACAAAATGGAAACGTGTATATTGTATAGCCAGTGGAAAGGGAATTGGCTGTCGATGTAACAGGTACTAAATGAAAACCTAAAAACAGCACTGGTAGCATGGGCAGGAGATAAAAGTTTTATCCCCCGATTTTATCCACTGACAGGGGATAAAATTATCTTTTCCCTATGCTAAAGCATGGCGACAGAGGAGAAGGCGATGTATATTTCTTTAAGTATATCCACCGAGTGTTATTTCCACCGCTGTGCCCATGCTCGACGGGTGGATAAAGCTAAGGGAGGGGATAAACGTTTTATCCTTTTCCCGGGGATAAAATTTCTCCCGCCCATGCTTCCAGTGCTGGACGTAATGTAAACCTTAGTTTTACATTGAATCAACATAAGTGACTTAAATATAGTAACAGTTCTTCATAGTAACCATCGCCAGGAACAGAATTACTTTGTTGAGTTTGTAATCATGTAATGCGTGCTAGAAATTGCTTAGTGAGCATTATTGCGTAATAACAGCAATTGAGTGTATTGAAAAGCACGCAAAATCCAATGCGATCACCGTGCTTTTAACCCCCGACAAAAAAGAGGGGTGTTACAAGTTTGTGTCTATCTGTTCCATCGTTAAATCGAGGAGGAGGATCTCACGATGGAGCAGAAAACGATAACAGGTTGTTGGGTATATCATACATAGTCCGACCTTAGATTTACATGTCGGGGGTGTTTTAAATATTTAATTTAAACTTGTTAAATTAAGCATGTACATAACTATTCCAAAACTAAATAATCATACC
This sequence comes from Hipparchia sbordonii, assembly GCA_038048805.1. Lineage (NCBI taxonomy): Eukaryota > Metazoa > Arthropoda > Insecta > Lepidoptera > Nymphalidae > Hipparchia > Hipparchia sbordonii. The sequence continues at coordinate 8,042,387 of CM076113.1, forward strand.
TGTTAGTATAGCTGTAGCTTTTGTCGCGTTATGTTATTTCTAACCAAAAATATTATAGTAACCTATAATCAAAATATCCTAATGTGTAGGGTCATGTGTTCAACAATGAAACACAAAAAATTCAAAGTCTCATGCACCTTTTGTTTTGACAGATAGAAGTCTAATTTTTTACAAGTGTGTAGGTAATTTTATTCGGCATCGGATTTCATTTACAATTTTTTTAATTAATATGTAATCAATCGACAAAAAATTATAAACTAAAAAATGGGAAATGTTTCATTGTGTCCACAGTGGTGGTACACAATGAAACACCACAAATTCAACAATGAAACATTAATAGTATTGTCTCGACTTTTGTGTAATTTATGGAGTAGGTGAATAAAAAAAATGCTTGAGTTAATAATCACAAAAGGATTTATTTTTAATTAACTTTAATCAGGTTACCAGTACTATTACTGGTATTATAAAAAATTTAATGTTAATAAGATTAATTTGTGAATTTGTAGCCACAAAAATTATTAATTTGCCCGGAAAGTACATGATATTATGTATGTACAATTATACGGTACAAAATAAAACAAAATGATACACATTGAAATAGTGTTTCATTGTGTTACTGTGCAACTGTTTCATTGTGAACTACCTAAGGTTTTTTTTACTAATCTCAATTTTTTACCCACTAAATTGTAAAACTTTAAGATATAATTTATTGCACATTAATCTACGAAATGTGTGTAATGCTAATTAATCATGAAATTTATGAAATTTTCAACCATACTTTAGTAAAAAATCTATAAAGAATGCTAAAAATACTTACTTTTTGTCGAAAAAAACCAAAAGTGCTCCGCAAACACATCTTCTCGCACGCGGCGTCGATGCAAATTGGGCTAGGGCGGGGGGTTCACGAGAGTGTCCTAACGCAATATAATGCACGAAATGGCAACGCAGAATTTTAGAAATATCACAGTGTTTTATTGTGTACCACTGTTTCATTGTTGGACATCTGACCCTACCTACTTTATTTCACCTATTCGTTATAATTAAATGTTTTTCTTTACTTACTTCTTTACCTTCGAATTTTTTTTTTCAGTGTACAGTAACAAAGCTTAACTGGAAAAGAAAACCTCACATAGAAAAAATTGACAATTAGTCTCCGGGATGCAATAGCCCGGAGACGGACATTTTAACCCGCGAAGTCAAAGGTATTTAAAAAAACCCAAATCAAGCGGACGAACTCGCAGATATCAGCTAGCTGCAAATAAATAATTATGCTGAAACGACACATGAAAGCATTGCAAATAACCATTGTCATTAGATGAATTCTAAAATGTCTCTCTCGAAAAGCAAATAGGAGTCTGGCTAAATTACCTAGGCACTTTACAAGTCTGACACTACTCATTGTTGCCACTACATTCCAAACTACGCACTCAGTGTTAGGGGAATGCGACACAACTCCGAAACAGACCCTTTGACATGTATAGGGACCCACAAAAGTACCTACAAGCTTATTGCACTATGAACTTTATCCCTTAGATATTACAGGTTACATTAGTGCGTCAAAGTGTTAAGGAGTACATCTTCTAACACCTTTGTAGTTTCTGAAAGTGATTTTAAAGAGTCGCATTGTCGAGACTTATGTCTCCTATAACACTCTAAATATTGTTTCACGTTTATGTTTTTTTTTTTGTTATTGCTATTTTATCTGTTGTTCTTATAAATGTACTTAATAAAAAGTCATCGCACAAAAAGTGTGTGCACGCAACGATTTCTCTAGAATTTAAAAGACTGAATATCATGTTTTTATTTCCTTTTCATTGTTTTTGTTTTAATAACTTTCTTATCTATTGTAAATTACTGGGTCAGCCAAGCCGGAATATATGTTTCTCTCCTCCTTCTTTTCATTTAGATAACATATCTGATCATATTATTAACGTTAGGTTTCCTCGATGACCTTAATTAGGGTTCCGCAGGTACCAAAAGGGTACCCTATATTAAACCGGACCCTATTACGAAACTTCTAACGTCTGTTCGTTACAGAATACGTGTTGCTATGCCTCTATCACACCAAATAATGAAACTTGAAAAACATTTGAAGCCCCAAGCTTGAATAAATAAAATATTGAATTAAAAAAATCAAAAAGCCGGCTGCCAACATTGAATTTTAAATAAAAACTAAAAAGGAAAAAACAAGTCCAGTAATCTAGAATTCTGTTTTGAATAACATTCACTGAAACAGTTGGGAGTTGGGACCCATGAAGATTTAAAACGATACAGTCCCGACTGTTTAAGTCAATATAATTTAAAAAAAATCTAGATTACTGGACTTTTTTTCCTGGTCAGTTTTTATTTAAAACTAGTTGATGCACCTCGTACGCGTGGATTAAAGATTTTGAATTCCGCGGGATTTTTCTTATTTTCAAAAATGCATTTTAAAAATTTGTTAATCATACAAAAATAATGTTAACTTCTTAATTCTATTGTTTGCATGTCTATTCGCAGTATTTCTTAAATCATAATACATGTTTTCTGTCACTGTTTTTATTTTGAAGTAAGAAATAGGAATCACGTTGAATGTAAACGCTACAAAGGTCATTGACGTTATATTATCTCAACTAGAAGACTCCCTCGACTTGGTTTGCGTGTTTATAAATATTTTGTTTCTATAAATAACTCATATTATTTTATTGTATGATATCACCGAGGACTTATGTCTATCCATACGTACATAGCTCAGACCAAATATATCTTTGTGTGTGAAGAAAATGAAAAATATATATTTTCACCCGTACTAAGAAGATCAAATACGTATTATGTATCTGGTATATATGTACGATGGTCTTGGTACTTATACCTTGTATAGAAATTCAACACATCTCTCCTTAAGCTCTTTATGAAGTATTTTATTTGATCCTTGTCTGAGGAAACAAAGCGTTATCCAATTTTAACAAATCCCTCTGAAACCTGGGGAGTTTTTTTTTTGTGAATACGTGTCGGAAATCTTCTTTGACGTTACATCCCCAAAATGAACATTGCAATAGATTTAAATATTTTCGAATCTACATAAAGTAATATGAAGATTCTTTTAAAAACCCACAGTTTGGACAGAGCACTCCTTTCAATATTCTAATGCGATGTTTAAATAAATATAGCATATTACTTATGTATGTAAGTACCTACTATGTAGGTACAAGCAATGATTAAATTCAAAGCTCCTTACGAGCTTTTCATATTCGGATTAGCATTCCGAACCGATAGTAGATTAATTAGAAACTAACTCACCTTACAAAGTATAGATGAACTGGCAGAGTTTTTAGTCTCTTTGAACCTTAATAATATTTAAAATGCATTGTTTACAACAAACACACAAGTTTCAAACTCTATTAAATATTGTTAAAACATGGACATTTACCTACCACGTGAGTTCGCAGTCAAGGGACGCAACTTTCCATCGAATAAAAAACTGACTTTAATTTGCAACTCAATAAGCGTCAGTCACTCAACAAATTAACCCTAGTAAATCCTTCAGGAAAAAGCTAGGGTTGGCCACCGTTTTCTGAAAATCTCATCTCAGTGGATTGTATTTGGAAAATATGTTCAGCCAATACAGACATTTTTAAACTTTTTCAAAAGTATATATAAATCAACTATTTATTTCCAAGTACCTACTTTAATTTCTAGTCTCTTGTCAGTATACAAATGGATTATTATTACTTAAAGAAAAAGTACTATTTTGCTTTAAAAGCCGCCAGAAAAGAAAAAATCTGGCAACACGCGCCGCCCGCGCTTTACACCATCGTTTCTCCAAAATAAAAGAAACACGTGTTGGGGTTGTGTTGTTCCTCATCATCACTATCATCATCAAAATATAACTTTTTCTTTGAGTAGGTACTATCATGGAATTCCGCAAAGTAACGCCTGCTTTATCCATTAAATGGAAGATTACCTACAAAAACTCATTTGGAAACTTTCAGAAGAATTTATCTCGATGAATTGACAACCCTAAGCCATCTCTTTAAATTCCTTACGCCTAAACCCTATTGCCGCGGATTCTTTATCAGATGCAAAATAAATCGAATCCGTTCCGAATTCATGTCGATCTACGAAGCATGAAATAAGTAGGGGCTTAGAAAAGCTTCTTACTTTGACGCCATGTAAGATTGGTTTTCGAGGGAACTTACCTATTTGTGAATAATTTCGAATCGATATGAGTAAGGGGTGTAGAATCGAAATAAACTTTCAAAGCCAGACACAAAAGTGACGTTTTTTTTTTATTCATGACAAGATATAGCGCTTGAATGCAACGCGCTCTCACCTGATGGCAAGTGATGATGCAGTCTAATATGGCAGCAGGATAACTCGGGCGGACTATAGCAGTTAAAACTAAAACTATACCCGCAATCGGTTTCTAGACATTGTCATGCCGGAACGCTAAATCGCTTGGCAGCACATCACGGTACGTCACGGTAGGGTGGTAAATAGCCACGGCCAAAGCCTCCCACCAGACAAAACGTTGAATGCAATATTTTGAAAAATAAAACATCTTCCACGAATCTTTTCTTTCAAATCTCACATAAAAAACCATATGGAAAATATTACGTATAACTAACTCCATTAAACCCTGTGAATTTTTATATTTAACAAAAAAGCTATAGCATAGTCGAACGGGGTTTACGCTTAAATACGTTTTAAAATAAAGCCACAGCCAAAACCGAAATATAAAAATCTCAAATCGTAACGTTCAACCATTGAATGTACGTGTAAAAGTGAGCTATGGCTCCTTTATTGAATCGAGCCGTCCAAGCGGAAATGTCGACGAGCAAAAACGACTATCTGACCGAGTAATTTAAACCTATTCATGGCGCTGTAGGGCCGTTTGCGGAACGAACTGAATACGCTATATCAATTAAAAAGGAACGTACCTAATCCCATTACCCCAATGACCCGACACGAATCACGATTTTCTGATTCGATGTTCTGAAAGAGCAAGTGATGCACATTAAGGTTGCCTTTCTACCCTTACTAATATTATAATTTGCGAAAGTGTGAAGGTTTTTGGTTTGTTCTTCAATCACGCAGCAGCGGTGTAACACTTAAATGTCGACGGTTCAATCTCCACCATTGCACTATATTGTCGTACCCACTCCCTACACAAACTTTACGCTTACCTGAAGGGAGAGAAGAATTAGCTGGCTAATATTCCACAAAAAAAATCCTATCTTCTACCACAGCTAGAGTTTGAAAACAAATCAATCTTTTTGTACAGCTACAAAAAATCGATTTGTATGCGTAGTGACGCACAACCCTGGAGCAAAGGCAGCTTAAATCACGGAAAGTATGGTTGTGGTTTTGGTTATTCATTAAGCATTGTTAATTGGACATGAGGAAGCTACCGATTTTCCTCAACTGTACCACATTTTACATCCGCATGGCAATTTACAACCAGAAAAACTCATTCAATAAATACGACGGATTACCGACTTGATGAATATTAATTGATGAATGTTGATCGAGTAGTAGACTTTCAACTACGAAGTGGAAATTCTTGATTTTCTTTCATTAAGGTTATTGGTATTTTAAATATCTATTTAAATTAAAAAACTATACTGCTAACATTAGCATAAGCGGTGACGCGAACCCATAAGATTTTCCCTTGCCAAAAATGGGTCAACGCGCCTATACAAGCTTACACTTCAATTAGATAAGGTTGTATAGATGTTTCATAATACATATTCGGAACCCACTGAGGCCACATTTTGAGGTAATAAAAAATTTACTGAATTTAATTTAAATACTGAAACATGAAAAATATAATAATAATATAACTTCATGTTTCTTTATTATTTTTTGTGAGAAATGTATTAAAATAAAATGTACCAACGGTATCAACTGATTACACTCAAGATTCACCCTTTGGTCTTTATCAACCAATAGACGTCCCCTGTGCATGAACTTCCACAGGCCTCTGTCATGCGCCGCCTGCATCTAGCGGCCATTTACATTTCAATTCGCCCTTTACAACGCAATTACAAAAAATATCTACCTAGTAATGAACATCAGGGTAAGAAAGTATATTTAGTTCACGGTGACTAAGCGCGAGGACATTGACTTCTCATCTCCGTTTATTCACTCTATTAATGCAATTGATTTGTCACGTAACATGGGACTTTGCCAATGATCGTGTTTGTAATGTTTGAATCCTATATCATCCTATAGCGAAAGTTTGGACGTATAGATCCATCCAGGATGGATGGATTGTTATAAAATAATACGAGTACGTACCACGGTAATTATTTTAGTTGGGGTTGTCGATACATATTTTATAACAATTAGGTACATATGTCAGTAAACCACGAATCAAGTCTAAAATCTTTAGGATGGTTGGATATTTCTTACCACATTTTATCCCGGAAAATAAGAGGGTTCCCGCGGGAATTAAAAAACCTCAATCCCGCGTGGATACGAAGTCGCGGGCATCAGCTAGTTTGCTATAAAAGTTGAAGCCTTATAGGTACATCTCAAGTCTATTATATCATCTGCTATAAATAATATGGACTACTTAATATTTTTATCGCAGTCGAGTGTTTTCTACCGACAGACCTTGTCGTGAATTTCCTCTTACACTTTTTCTCTTTTTTCGCAACATACTTACAATATACTTGAACTTTGGTAATCTTTAAGATTATGCCTTTAAGCCGAACATTACCGCCGATACATAAACGTTAAGCTCTCAGGATTACGCTAAGGTATTAGGAGCTGTTGTGTTGGTGAAATTGAGACCATTTTATATGCATTTACATTTTTCACTATTGTTTTGCAATTAATAACTGTATTATAAACCTACCTATCTACATGAACAAGTAAAACTGAAATTTCATAGATAGGTACTTAGTATGTTCCTACTTTGTAGAGTTTTACTAAGATCATATTAATAATATGATTATTTATTTGAACGATAGGTTTATCTAAAGATGTTTTTCTATTTGTTCGGGCAATTCTCTGGAACAGCTGAACAGATTTTGATGTTGAATTTTTATTAGCAGGTAAATACTGTGGCACTCATAGGATGATTTGCAGGGCCTAACCGCTGAACCGATTTTGACAAAGTTTGGCAAAGAAACAGCTTGCACAACGGAAGCCTTAGCTTTATACCGTTCGCGTTATCGTTAGAAAACAAAAAGGTCCATAAGATTTTTATAAAACCATGCGGTCATCAACTAGTTTTCCAGTGACGCCGCTAAATCATGATTTTACGAGGGAGGGTTTTTATCACTTTTTTCCATAAAAATGTAGTTTCTCAAGAGCTCTGTCGCTCCCTACTTTTTGTGTGACGTATGCAAATGGCCGCCAATGCCGGACAATTTTTCACAAAAGATCGGAGAAAAAAGCTTTCACGTAAATATACTTTGTTGACGTGTCTAATCCATTTCCCTTTTTCCCTTACAAATGCAGGTCGTTACCTCGTTACGTTACGTTTAGAATTACGTCGTATTTTTTTCCTTAAATGGTTCGTAACGTGAATAGGTTATTATTAAATATGTATCAAAAATTATTTATTTATATGTCATAAAATATTTGCCGAAATAAAGCAATTTAGATCTTACCAAAAGTAAATATTCAGTTACACATGTATTTGGTTTTGTAATAGACGTTTTTTTACATCGAAAAGAAGTAAGTATCAATTATTGAACTTCATTGTAAATAAAAAGTTAGAAGTGCTTTCCCTGTCATAAATCCACGATTTCTTAGTTACGGTAGGGTAGAGCGAGAAACAAATGGGCCTTGACGATTTCAATCGCTAACTGTTACTGCTACTCTATGTACCATATATGCTGAGTTATGATAAGCCTATCTAATGCATGAATAGAAAAGCCAGTTTAGTATTTTAAGCCAAAGAAATCCTCTAATCTATACCAATATTTTAAATGCGTACCTAAGTATCTCTACCTGTGTGTATGGCTTTCAGATCTTGGCAAAGATTGGTACAGAGATAGTTTATATACATCTTCTTCTTTATGAACCAATAGACGTACACTACTGGAGAAAGGCCTCTTCTGTTGACTACCATATGTCTCGGTCTTGCGCTGCATATATATATATATTTTTTTATATGAAATAGGCTTGGCGACAATCAATACTGGATAGCACTGATGAGATTTAGGTTGGAGCGCGCTTGCCTAAAAGATGCCTATTCACTCTTGCCTTGAAGGTACTCAAATTGTATCAGAAACGTTGAATTAAAGAGTTTCGTTCGAGTAGGTTGGATTTCTACCACATAAGGATGCCAACGCGCACGAATTCTCGCAGTTCTGTGATAAAAAGGTGAAGGATCCAGCGGCTCCCTGTGCTTCGTTTTGTAATCGGTGGTACACATACATACCGAGAGCTTAATTTTTAACTGGTGAAACTCGTGTTGCGCACAAATCGCAGCACGTCGACAATTGACTGCCGGCCCAGATGACATCATAAACGACCTCCACACAAAGTCACAACCTACTTAACGATGGTGTCGAAATTGGTAACGGCTTCGGACCACTCCTGTCGTTTATTGCCACGCGCTGGTAAGCTTTTATTATTAAAGCATTTCTTTTATTCAGGGCTAGAACGAAATTACACTTAATTGACGGCTGACGAGTCCTTTCGCTCTGGAGTACCTACCTGCAATTTGCGAGCGTTATTTCGGAGATTTTTCGTAAAAATTACCCTATTAAAGTGCTAACAGGTTGGCTTCACACCTCCTGCTATTAATGTTCACAGCATACATGCAATAATATTGGTAAATACGACGCCACACGGCGAGTTGCGGTGTCGCTGCGGTGCTTCTGCGGCGCCTTATACCTATGTAGAAAAATCCGTGGAATCCAATTTTTTTTTTTTTTCTTATAAAGAATATTAGCCAAACTGAAGTTGACTGATATTCTCCTATCCCCTCCAAATAAGCGGAAAGCTTGTGCTAGGAGTGGGTACGACAATAGTGCCACTGGTGGGGCTCGAATCTGCGACCTTTCAGTTTTCAGTCCGCCTTTAACCGTTGAGCTATTGAGGCTTCTAAATCCAATATGGTGCGCTACCAAATATCTCTTGTTAAAAGGTAGCTTATGTCACTCGCCAAGTCCTCAAAAATGTACGCGCCGATCTGTTGCTCTGTTGCTGCGTGATTGAAGGACGAACCAACAAACAATTAGTAAGAATACACAATTACCAAACAATGAATTGCTAATTTTATGTAGCCTACGAGTGGACAATAGGTACGTGTTGATTATGTTTCTACCATTTAGATTTATCTCTTCTTCTTCTTTGTCGCATACTTCATTGCTGAAGATCGTGTGCATAATATATAGATATATGATCCTACCTTACTAGGTAACTACGCGTGTGCCTTAACAGCGTTCGCAAGGTATAACCTTTCACTCTATCCGATTCTCGGCCGATTTAAGAATCTCTCTCGACTCATTCTTGACTTTAGATTTCATTAAGCTTTATATCCTTGTACATTTACTTTATTGGTCCATAATTGTTGAATGACAATAAAATCGATCGGCCACGAAACCAGCGACACGCTCCATAACATCCCCTCGATTTCAATTTCTCTTAAATTGGCACTCAAATTAATTTTAGTAACAGCTGCTATCGATTTACGACCCAATCAATGTGTTGTAAGGAAAAATGGTCGCCCATTTAAGCTGTAAAACCATTTATTGTAATGAATTTGGGCGCTTTGAAAATCCAAATAGAATTAGAATTTTAGAAATTCTAGTTTCGAAAAAGGTACCAAAATGGGTCTTTCTTTAATATTATGTTTTTACAGTACGATAGCTTCAAATAAAACAAAACTCATGAGTTCAAGTCCAACTTTGTGTATTGTAGTTTATATATTAAAAAAATTATATAGGGTAACGTCTACGCTATTCATCTGATTCTTACCAATAACTGTTACTTTACTTGTAAGCACGTAAGGAGCTGTCTGTCTGATTATGACTGATCTTGTTGCCTTTTCACTCCTCAACTGCTGAACGGATCTTGACGAAAGGCTTAGAGATAGCTTGTGTCTAGGGCGCGTGATATTTTTTATACAATAAAATGAAATATGTAGCTTCCATGGGATAACTATGGAATAACTTAAAACCGCCGGTCCTTGCAACGGTGTACACTGTACAGCCAAGCAAGCTATGTAACTCAAGTCGCCGGCTTTGAATATCTTCTGATTTCCTTCATTAATTGTAAAATGCTACTAAAAACGTTCGCGGACACGGTTCACAACATCCTCTACTCCACTTATATTAGTGCAAGAATTAATTTAAATAAAATTAATGTTTACCAATTCATTATCATATTGATTTTCTTATTACGTAAAATATAGCCTGGTATTCTACTAGTGTGATTAAGTAATGTACTTGACTGAAAATTACATTAAAAATCTTCAATTTTGGAATTATATATATATATAAAATTCAAAGTCGTGACTGACTGACTGACTGACTGAGATATCAACGCACAGCCTAAACTACTGAAGTGAGAAACTTGAAATTTTTACAGTTGGTTCCTTTTATGACGTAGGCGCACACTAAGAAAGGATTATTGGAAATTCCACCCCTAAGGGGTTTAAATAGGGGATGGAAGTTTATATGAAACTCCGTCATTTTTCAAGCTGTTTCCATCAAAGTTGGTATTAGAGCTTTCAGTTAAAAATAAAGAAGTACGTGTGTCACAGTTTGTGAAAATTCCACCCCAATACCTAATTCCACGCGGACGAAGTTGCGGGGGCAAAAACTAGTTAGGTATATTATAAAATGGTAAGGCTTACTTAAAAAAATCAAATACCGTTACGTAAGTGCACTATTTTTATATGCAAACGAACAGACTCATGGTTATAATATTATGACCTCATATTGAGTCATCTTAGCAGTAGTCTGATGTGTCATGTTGGTTTTCAAACAAACTCGCTCGAAACATGTAAACAAAACTTTCGATTCTGATAACACCTTATCATTTATTAGTAAATCTTTGGAAATATTTTAAGGAAAATACAAGATTGCTGAAAATAGGTAAGAATAGTAAAATAAATTGAAATTAGCTCTTCCAATTCTTACACTCAATCTTTCATTAAGACTTATATTAATATGGGTTTCTTGTTAATACGTCTACTACGGAATCCTAATAAATAGAACACGAAGAAGACTATTAATTTGGGAGTTACAAATCACGAAAGAATGAATCCTCCTGAAATAATTTAACAATACTCCTATGTTTATTTCTTCAAAACGTATAAATTACTTAGTGAGAATAAAGTAAAGACAACTTTTATGAACAGAAAATGAAAGTAAAGTACCTACATACGAGTTGCAAAATGTTTCTTTCAACTATTTAAAAGTTAACTCTTATTCAACAGTTCAAGTTTAAAACATTTTAGCGGCGAATCTCCCGCGGCTCCGGACCAAAGGGAATTACGAAACTTTTGGAATGAATATGTGAAAGCTTTTAAATGTTAGTTTGGAGCATACTGCGGTGATAAGCAAACTTACCTACAATTCGCAATTATTTCGCCCCTGGAAACATCTCTAGTAGTAGTGTTTTAGCGCTGAATAATATACACATAGCTATAAGTAGTTAAAAGTGCATTAGTTTCATAAATAGTTCTTCGGTATAGGGATTAGTGTTCTATAAAATATACTTCAAACTAGTGGCAGATTCTCTTAACGCTTTAAATGCACTTAAAAGTTTATTAGAGTCCACTGGTGACGGGAGGGTTGGAAGTTAACTTAGCCAAAATATATGTAAGTTTGGTCATTCCTCTGATTTTAGACCTCTAATTGGCTGAATTTATGGCGTTTTTGCTGCGTCAAAGCATTTCAACCAATAGCGGGGAGGTATCAACCAATCAGAAGTCATTGCGATTGTTACACTAATCCAATCACTTTTAGAGAATTGATGCTGTGACTTGAAAAAATTCAGGTATTTCATGCTCTTTGTTTGCTTGAGTTTGCTTCTAAAAGGTTTTGTACGTCTCTAACGCTTTAACATGTTCCAAGTTTACTGCATACAGCTGAAGTATCAAATACAAAAGGCTGACTCAATTTTGGTTGCTTCGCGTAGTTTGAACCATGTCGAGAGTCTCAGCCTGTTGTCTCGGTAAGCATTTAACAAAGGCGATGTGGGAACATTCTGCGAACAAACAATGTACAAGGCTTTTACTTGAAAATTGGGTTATGTAACCTACTTAACTAACTTACTAATGAGTCGGCTAGATAACTATTTTATAAGGGAGTAGATAATGCCCGCCGTCTTAGTCCGCGTGGATTAAGGTTTTTTGATTCCCGCGGGAACTCTTTTAATGTTTTGGGATAAAACGTAGCCTATGTGTTAATCCAGGGTATAATCTATCTCTATTCCAAATTTCAGCCAAATCCGTCCAGTCGTTTTTGTATGAAAGAGTAACAAACATACAAACACACACGCATACATAAAAACTTTCGCTTTTGTAATACATATACATATAAGTGGGATTAGTGGGATTCTCTTGCTATTTAAGCGCTACAGACTCTACTTTATAAGGTACGTGATGTTGTTAAAACTTTTTCTCACATTTCTATCGTGGCAATCTTTGTGAAAATGCCATGAGAAAGCGCTGTCGCACTGATTGTACTTGAGCCGCTGTTGTTAATAAAGCTGTATATTATGTACCTAATAGTAATAATTGAATGTAAACATTTCCCAGCTTGCCCTTTTTTTACCCGACTGCGTTTGTACTACACTATAAAAATAATATTATTATTATTGGTTTAACGAAAAAGGTAACGACTTCAAAGGTAAATGCTTCAAGAGCTTCAATAAATTATTTATTATAGAAAAATAGGTATGTTGCGAGGAATTACCTGAATGTCTTCTTCAATACCTATTGCGATATTGTTGTATACCCTACTCCTAAAACAAGCTTTTAGTAGTATTCTGTATGGCTTAACAAAAACACCACAAATAATAAAAAAATAAATATAAATATTGTCTGGTGGGTGGCTTTGGCCGTGGCTAGTTACCACCCTACCGTCAAAAACGTGCCGCTAAGCGATTTAGCGTTCCGGCACGATGGCATGTAGAAACCGATTAGGGGTATGGGTTGAATTTACACTGCTATACCCCTTCCAAGTTAGCCCGCTACCATCTTAGACTGCATCGTCACTTACCATCAGGTGAGATCGCAGTCAAGGGCTATCTTGTCATCGAATTAAAAAAAAACACATAACGTTTCCAGGGTTTATATAAAGGACATAAGCATATCGTATCATAAATCGCAGACAAAGCTTGTAGTATTATAAAATACAAAAATATGAAAGTCTATAATGTAAAACTCATTCCTATTCTCTAATACGAGTATACTCCTACAACATTATGTTCCACGCGGTAAACCGTTGTTGCCGCATTGGAATATCCTTTTATGAAGTTGGAATTAGGTCAGGATGAGGATGAAGTTGGTACGGAACAGGAAGCGCAGCCTCGTACGCTCGACTCTGACGGGTTTTAATAATAACTAGCTGATCCTTGGAAATTCATACTTTTAACACGATTGCTCGAAAATGAAGAAATGTTTTACACGACTTCCCAAAAAGTAGTGAACCTAATGTTTTTAGGGTTCTTTTATCTGAGTTTCTTTATTCCAGGAATCTGTTCAAAACTCGCCTTTTTTGTAAGCAGGGCAGCTGCAGGGCAGTAATAGCACTCGTAACATTCAACCTTTTACTGTCGTATAATCTCACACAACATAACCTTAGTATAATAGACGTACCTACCCCGTTCGCATTTACGAACGTACAGAAAGAGCAGTGCCCTATAGAGAGCTGAACACTTGTAATAGAAAATAACATTCTCTAATGCAATGCATTTTCATTGTGGTCTTATTAGGTTCTGAATACTCTTCTTTATTCTGCGTTTAAGTAATTTTGTCGATACGGGCAAGGTACGTGATCCCATAAGTTAATTAATAACAATTTTATTGTTTGTTTCTTTGTAACAACTAGCTTGCCCCCGACTACGTCCGAGTGGAGTTAGATTTTTGAAGTCCCTCGGGAATTTTCGGGGATAAAAGTAGCCTTTGTCACTCTCCAGGTTCTCAACTGTTCGAAAGAGCTTAAATTCATCATAAGCTAACTTTAGGAAAACAATAAAAAACTTCTCATTTTGTCTGATGTTTTTTTTTAATTATTATTTTGCCAAGTTTTGAAGCATTACCATCAGAGTTAATCCTTTCAGCCTGTTTTTATTTAGAGAAATCATAGTATCAACGTATTAAAATAGATGTCACCAAAAAACCTTTTTTTACAATATGGCAAATAAGCCCTTTTGAACAGACTCCTCAGTTTAGAATTTTCTCCTCATTATTTACTATTCGTATGCCATACGTATGCAAATTACGTTAATGCGTTGCTACTTGCTTCCAATGCTGCGTGATTGAAAGACCAATAAACAAACACTTTCGTATTAATATATAAGTACGATACTTCGTCTTCGTCTTCGTTTCCTGGGAATCTTCTCCGCAAGTAGGCGTCGATTCGCCCGTTTTGCGTGGTTCCACTGGTACAGCTCCCCGCCGGATCACTCCAGCCAGCCGAGCTCCCTCCAAAATCCGAGCAGGCCACCCAGGTCGGCGAGGACTTCAGGAAGGGTAGCTGGAGAGCCTATGTAATCGTGCCGTTGGTTGGATACACCACTACATTTAAGCAGTACGTGTTCCGGTGTCTCTTCGGCCTCCATGCATGCTCTGCACAGAGGACTGTCGGTAATACCTAGAATGTAAAGGTGTTTGTTAAGTGGACAGTGTCCTGTTATTGTACCTACAACTACCTTTAGTTTAACACGGGTCAGTTGTATTAGTTTTTCTGTTAGTCGTTGATTTAGGCAGGGAAAAGCCTCTTTTGTTTGTCTACAATCTGTGGTGCTGGCCCACAGCTCAGCATGTGTACTTACTGTTCTGTTGTGCAACCAGGTTTTGTATTCGCAGAAGGGTATGGGAGCGATAGGTTCCGGACCCGCCACCTTCAGCGTTGAGGCTCGCCGCGCTAGTTCATCGGCTGCGTCGTTTCCTGTGTTATCACTGTGACCTCTTACCCAGCGCAGTGTAATGTTGTTTGACTTTGTAAGCAACTGTAAGGCATTGTGACAGTCCAGTATAAGTTTTGAGGAGGTCGTATTTTTCGCTAGGGCCCTCAGTACTGCTTGACTATCCGTGTTTATGTTAATGTTGAAGTCTGTTACCTGTCTGTTGGCCATTGCTACGGCCGCCACCGTGATGCCGACGCACTCCGCTTGAAAAACTGAGTTGTTCTTACCGAGGGCGTGGGCGATGTTTATGTTTAGCTCGGGACAGTAGACTCCAGCTCCTGTACCCATGCTTGTTTTAGACCCGTCCGTGTAAACGTCAATTGTGTTGATGGTAGACGGAGGGGTTGTTGTGTCATCCATGTTGATCTTGTAATTCTTTTCTATTACATGTACCTTTTGTGTTTTGTCACAAATCCACCCCAATTTTGGACACTTTGCTTGTTCAAGTGTTAGTATCCGGGTGTGTGTTGTGATTGTTTCCTTCCACAGTCCATAGGTTTTTATTCTAAGGGCCGCAAGGGTAGCTTCTTCCCTTATGTGTAGGTGTAGTGGAGGTATCCCGAGTATTACCTCCATAGCACTTGTTGGTGTGGTGCTCATACAGCTTGTGATCGCCAGGCACGCTTGTCTTTGGAATTTTTGTAGCTCCTGTTGGGTCGTTGTAAGAAGCGTTCTGGGCCACCAGACTACAGCCGCATATGTCAAAGAGCTTCTTACAACTGATAGATAAAGCCATTTCATTATTTGTGGCTTAAGACCCCAGGTTTTCCCAATCATGCGTTTGCATTGATTTAGGACAATTGTTGCTTTATGTATTTTTGTATCTATGTGTTTTTTCCAGTTTAGCTTGCTGTCTAGGGTTACACCTAGGTACGTTACCTCTTTTGTTAACGCTAGACTAGTGCTAAAAAGTGTTGGCATCTTAGATATGTCAGGTTTCTTCTTGTTTGTAAACAGAACTAACTCCGTCTTTTTGGGGTTTACCGTTAGTTCGTTTTCTGTGCACCATTTCTCTATGAGTTTCAGTGCATTTTGCATTATGGCACTAAGTGTGTTCTCATATTTACCACTTATGAGAATTGTTAGGTCGTCTGCGTATCCTATTGTGAGAAAACCACAATTGTTTAACTTTGTTATCAGATCATCAACTACTAGGTTCCATAGGATGGGGGATAGTACTCCACCCTGTGGGCAGCCTCTGGCTACTAATCCTCTTGTCGTGCCGTTTATGTTCAGTTGGATGACCCTTTTTTCAAGCAGGGCTCCTATCCATTTGCGTAGTGTTACAGGTGCTCTGTATGTTTTGAGAGCATTGTACGATACTTCATAACAGTAAGAAATATTGAGACTAGGTACGTACGAAATTCACATCGTTGATCGTGATATCGACTGGCTGACCCGTGCCATTATTTGCTATGTCTACCTAATTAGGGACAGCATTCATTACCACAATTCAAAGAAAAAGTTGATTGTAGTTAGCCCGCTATTCCTATAAAATATTTCCACTATATAATGTACCTATTAATAAAAACTCATTTTATTGTTTCAGGTCATACATAGTTCCTGTTACGCCGTCCCTCGCGGCCACTAATTAAACAAGTAGGTTATTTACTCGTTTATAGCAGAAAATACCGACAGAAAAGCTCAACGAAATATGTATAATTTTATTATATCAGTGATCGGTTATAGTATGTAAAGTATAGTGATAACTATGACTACATTTTGAAAATATCCAGACTAGCTGACCCGGCAAACGTTGTTTTGCCATATAAATTTTTAGGGTGGACAAAAAGCTCCTGCGGGAATTGATAAACCTCAATCCACGCGGACGGAGTCGCGAGCATCATCTAGTGTTTTTACAAAAGTATCTCATCGAGGTAACTTTTGTTTTTTCATACTGATTTTTACTAAATTTTTTAATGGGCGACTGGATCTTATTGTTTCAATATTTTTTGTATAAGTAATATAAAATCCGGATAAAAAAATATTGGAAGTTTGGGTAATTGAGCTCCCTTTTCCGGTCATTGATAAACTATTTTAAGATTAGAAAAATAAAATAAGCTATAATATAATGTTGGAGAGAAAAACGGTACCTACATAATATTTCCTCAAAGAAGAGTTATTTTCCGAATTAAATTACAGCGTAGAGAAAATAAAATTGCATCTCGTTAACTTAACTCTACTGATAACTAAACATAACTCTTTGTTAGTATATAATGAAAATAACAAACGCATACGCTTTGGCTCAAGTTTATTACCCTATTTGCATGCTTTACTCATAAAGCTGCCTTATAAGATTTTTCATAGAAACACACTTTCTGGTCTTTGCCTTTTTGTTTAAACACGCACATACTAACAACATGGGTAACATCCTTTAGGTACTATTAGGTATTCTATTCTTATACTTACTGTAATGTTTGTATCGATTTATGTTTATCGTAAGTTTCAAGTATTTCTGAAAACACTCCTTCCAGGCTAATCAAAAGCGTATCTTTTTGCATTGGTAAAAAAGTCTCATTTATAATGAGAAGCTATTGAATATTTTGAATATATTTATAACTAGTAGGGCGCGTGGGTGCGCGGCTCGCTAAAGCGAACCGCGGTTTTTCTGTCCACCAAGTAGACCCTCGGGTCTTGATCATCTTTTTCCAAGAAACCACTCTTCCATCTTTAAAAGTCTCCGACGAAATTTGTACGGCCGCCATCTTGAATCCGCCATTTTGGTGTTTTTTTTTCAGCTCACTGCTAATTGGATGAGGTTTTGAGTGACTTTTGTTTGAGCAGCCCCACCTATCTTTAATATCCTGGCCGTGCTCTTCACCCGTCTTTGAAATCCTCAATCATCAGCTCCCTCCATATTTTTTATCCAAATGAATTTTTGTCCTCTATACGAAACCATCAGCGGAAAGGAACGTATCAAATCCTTGCATACATTTTATATGAAAAAAAAAACCGCCATCTTGAATTTTTTTCTATTCATCACGTAGACCATCGGGTCCTGATCATCTTTTTCCAAGAAACCACTCTTCCATCTTTCATAGTCTCCGAGATA
The DNA here is from genome assembly GCA_038048805.1 of Hipparchia sbordonii. Taxonomy (NCBI): domain Eukaryota; kingdom Metazoa; phylum Arthropoda; class Insecta; order Lepidoptera; family Nymphalidae; genus Hipparchia; species Hipparchia sbordonii. The sequence goes on from CM076113.1 coordinate 8,060,526, forward strand.
GACACTGACGAAATTTGTATAGCCGCCATCTTGAATCCGCCATTTTGGAATTTTTTTTGTCTTTCTGCCAATTGGATGAGGTTTCGAGTGACTTTTGTTTGAATACCCTCCACTTATCTTCGATATCCTGGCCGTGCTCTTCACTCGTCTCCGAAATCCTCAACCATCAGCTCTCTCCATATTTTTCCTCCAAATGATTTTTTGTCCTCTATACGAAACCATCAGAAATTTTGAAAAGGAACCGTATAAAGTCTTGCATATATTTTGTATGGAAAAAAATAAAGTCCGCCATCTTGAATTTTTTTTCTATTCATCAAGTAGACCTTCGAGTCCTGAGCATCTTTTTCCAGGAAACCACTGTTCCATCTTTTATAGTCTCCGAGATAGACACCGACGAAATTTGTATGGCCGCCATCTTGAATCCGCCATTTGGGAAGTTTTTTTCGGCTCTCTGCCAATTGGATGCGGTTTCGAGTGACATTTGTTTGAACACCCCCCACCTATCTTCGATACCCTGGCCGGTGCTCCTCATCCGTCTCTGAAATCCTCAATCATCAGCTCTCTCCATATTTTTGTTCCGAATGAATTTTGGTCCTCTATACGAAACCGTGAGTGAAAAAAAAATTTTCCATACAAAATTGTACAGGAGAGGTGATCAATGAGTCAATCAGTGAATCAGTGAATCAGCACGAGTAGCTATATATATGGGTAAGGCCGTAGATTTTGCCACTTTTTGTAAAAAGAAAATGTCCCTTAACTTGACATGCGTATTAAAAATCGAAGTACTGCGTAAATTGTTATGCAAGTATCCTAATTAGGTTAGGTAGTTCTTAAACTCCTATAGTGCATTCTTAAATTGAATGTATGTCGTATATTTAAAAAAATACAATGACTTAAAACTGACCTTACCCCGAAATTTTGCCCAAAATAAGCTGTCTTTTTGATCCAGTCAAGTATTTGGCTCGTTATAACTACATTATTTCTATTTAAAGTCCTAAATTACTATGAATATCTGAAATGTGAATAGATTAAGCAATTACATCCTGGGTTCCATGTATTTAAATATGCGTTTTTAAATGTTTTATCGCAATTCAAAATGTTGTCTCCTTATTTTCACTTATTACGTTACTATTTTGTATGTTACCAAAATTGGGCATCTAAATATTCAATAACTTTAGGGTAGTAATTTATAATGGCACTGGCCACACTAAAGATTCCGGCAACGAAATAAAAAAAAAGAAACCGCCATTTTCTAGCCTGTGGAATTTTATCAAAGGTGTGCGCGTGTGTTTCGTCAGCAGCTTTTTTTTGTGAATTTTGGTGATTTTAAAGGTAAATAACAGTTTTTATTGCACACATGTATGTGTTATACTTAGCTAAAGTGATTTATAAAAACATGATAATGTGTATTTGACTAAACTCGTCTCGCATTTAGTAATTATTCCTGTTTAAAACCTCAAAAATTACGCTTCTACGTTACTTTTATGTGACTTCTATGTTACTGGTAACGTTGATTGTTATTTAGTAACGTTGAAGTGTTGTAAAGGTTAATGTACACATTCTGCCAGGAGCGGATTTTTCAAATAGTTCTTTTAAATAAAGAATGAGTTTAAAAGAAGATGAGTTAATTGAAACTCATCTTCGTAATAATCAGAATAATGTACCTTTATTTGATAAACAGCCAGAGAGTTTTGGTTACTAAATTCCATTGATGATAGTTTAAAAAAATATATTTTTTCTATTGCTGAATTCTCTCTCTTATCTCTGAATGATCGGCGATTATAAAAAATGCTATACTTACAAGTTTATTACAAAAATCTCCTCCTTTTTTGAAGTCGGTTAAAATAAGTACGTTATGTAATCAGCCTTACAAACACTGTGTTACTTTCACGTTACTTCTACGTTACCGTAACATAGGAGTGTCTATGTTACTCTATGTTACAAAGTGGCAAAATCTACGGCCTTACCCATATATTAACTAGTAGGGCGCGTGGGTGCGCGGCTCGCTAAAGCGAACCGCGGTTTTTCTGACCACCAAGTAGACCTTCGGGTCTTGATTATCTTTTTCCAAGAAACCACTCTTCCATTTTTTATAGTCTCCGAGATAGACACCGACGACATTTGTATGGCCGCCATCTTGAATCCGCCATTTTGGTATTTTTCTTCAGCTCATTGCCAATTGGATGATGTTTCGAGTGATTTTTGTTTGGGCACCCTCAACCTATCTTCAATACCCTGACCGTGCTCCTGACCCGTCTCCAAAATCCTCAATCATCAGCTCCCTCCATATTTTTCATCCAGATGAATTTTTGTCCTCTATATGAAACCATCAGAAATTTTGGAAAGGAACGTATCAAAGTCTTGCATACATTTTCTATGAAAACAATAAATTCCGCCATCTTGATTTTTTTTCTATTCATCAAGTAGACCTTCGAGTCTTAATCATCTTTTTCCAAGAAACAACTCTTCCACCTTGTATAGTTTCCGAGATAGACACCGACCAAATCTCCCTGCCAATTGGATGAGGTTTCGAATGACTTTTGTTTGAACACTCTCCACCTATCTTCGATATCCTGGCCGTGCTCCTCACCCGTCTCCAAAATCCTCAACCATCAGCTCTCTCCATATTTTTCCTCCATATTAATTTTTATCCTTTATACGAAACCATCAGAAATTTTGAAAAGGAGCCACATAAAGTCTTCCATATATTTTGTCTGGAAAAAAATAAATTCCGCCATCTTGAATTTTTTTTCTGTTCATCAAATGGACCTTCGGCTCCTGATCATCTTTTGCCAAAAAACCACTCTTCCATCTCTTATACTCTCCGAGATAGACACAAACAAAATTTGTATGGCCGCCATCTTGAATCCGCCATTTTGGAGTTTTTTTTCGGCTTTCTGCCAATTGGATGAGGTTTCGAGTGGCATTTGGTTGAACACCCCCCACCTATCTTCGATACCCTGGCCGGTGCTCCTCACCCGTCTCCGAAATCCTCAATCATCAGCTCTCTCCATATTTTTGTTCCGAATGAATTTTTGTCCTATATACGAAACCGTGAGTGAAAAAAAATTTTTTCATACAAAATTTTACAGGAGAGGTGATCAATGAGTCAGTCAGTGAGTCAATCAGTGTGTCAGTGAATCAGCCCCAGTAGCTATATATATATTAACTAGTAGGGCGCGTGGGTGCGCGGCTCGCTAAAGCGAACCGCGGTTTTTCTGTCCACCAAGTAGACCTTCAGGTCTTGATCATCTTTTTCCAAGGAACTACTCTTCCATCTTTCATAGTCTCCGAGATATAAATACATCGACGAAATTTGTATGACCACCACCTTGAATCCGCCATTTTGGTATTTTTTTTTCAGCTCATTGCCAATTGGATGAGGTTTCGAGTGATTTTTGTTTGGGCACCCTCAACCTATCTTCAATACCCTGACCGTGCTCCTCAACCGTCTCCGAAATCCTCAATCATCAGCTCCCTCCATATTTTTCATCCAAATGAATTTTTGTCCTCTATACGAAACCATCAGCGGAAAGGAACGTATCAAAGTCTTGCATACATTTTATATAAAAAAAATAATCCGCCATCTTGAATTTTTTTCTATTCATCACGTTAACTACCGGGTCTTGATCACCTTTTTCCAAGAAATCACTCTTCCACCTTTTATAGTCTCCGAGATAGACACCGACGAAATTTGTATGGCCGCCATCTTGAATCCGCCAATTTGGAGATTTTTTTCAGTTCCCTGCCAATTGGATGAGGTTTCGAGTGACTTTTGTTTGAACACTCCCCACTTATCTTCGATACCCTGGCCGTGCTCCTCACCCGTCTCCGAAATCCTCAACCATCAGCTCTCTCCATATTTTTCCTCCAAATGAATTTTTGTCCTCTCTACGAAACCATCAGAAATTTTGAAAAGGAACCGTATTAAAGTCTTGCATATATTTTGTATGGAAAAAAATAAATTCCGCCATCTTGAATTTTTTTCCTATTCATCAAGTAGACCTTCGAGTCCTGATTATCCTTTTCCAAGAAACCACTCTTCCATCTTTTATAGTTTCCGAGATAGACACCGACGAAATTTGTATGGCCGCCATCTTGAATCCGCCATTTTGGAGTTTTTTTTCGGCTCTTTGCCAATTGGATGAGGTTTCGAGTGACATTTGCTTGAACACCCCCCACCTATCTTCGATACTCTGGCCGGTGCTCCTCACCCGTCTCCGAAATCCTCAATCATCAGCTCTCTCCATATTTTTCCTCCGAATGAATTTTTGTCCTCTATACGAAACCATGGGTGAAAAAAAATTTTTTCATACAAAATTTTACAGGAGAGGTGATCAATGAGTGAGTCAGTCAGTGAATCAGCACGAGTAGCTATATATATATTAACTAGTAGGGCGCGTGGGTGCGCGGCTCGCTAAAGCGAACCGCGGTTTTTCTGTCCACCAAGTAGACCTTCGGGTCTTGATCATCTTTTTCCAAGAAACCACTCTTCTATCTTTAAAAGTCTCCGACGAAATTTGTACGGCCGCCATCTTGAATCCGCCATTTTGGTGTTTTTTTTCAGCTCACTGCTAATTGGATGAGGTTTTGAGTGACTTTTGCTTGAGCAGCCCCCACCTATCTTAAATATCCTGGCCGTGCTCTTCACCCGTCTTCGAAATCCTCAATCATCAGCTCCCTCCATATTTTTCATCTAGATGAATTTTTATCCTCTATAAGAAACCATCAGAAATTTCGGAAAGAAACGTATCCAAAGTCTTGCATACATTTTATATGAAAAAAATAAATTCCGCCATCTTGATTTTTTTTCTATTCATCAAGTAGACCTTCGGGTCCTGTTCATCTTTTTCTAAGAAACCACTCTTCCATCTTTTATAGTCTCCGAGATAGACACCGACGAAATTTGTATGGCCGCCATCTTGAATTAGCCATTTTGGAGGTTTTTTTCGGCTCTCTGCCAATTGGATGAGGTTTCGAGTGACTTTTGTTTGAATACCCTCCACTTATCTTCGATATCCTGGCCGTGCTCCTCACCCGTCTCCGAAATCCTCAACCATCAGCTCTCTCCATATTTTTCCTCCAAATGAATTTTTGTCCTCTATACGAAACCATCAGAAATTTTGAAAAGGAACCGTATAAAGTCTTGCATATATTTTGTATGGAAGAAATTTAATTCCGCCATCTTGAATTTTTTTTCTATTCATCAAATAGACCTTCGAGTCCTGATCACCTTTTTCCAAGAAACCACTCTTCCATCTCTTATAGTCTCCGAGATAGACACTGACGAAATTTGTATGGCCGCCATCTTGAATCCGCCATTTTGGAGTTTTTTTTCGGCTCTTTGCCAATTGGATGAGGTTTCGAGTGACATTTGGTTGAACGCCCCCACCTATGTTCAATACCCTGGCCGGTGCTCCTCACCCGTCTCCGAAATCCTCAATCATCAGCTCTCTCCATATTTTTGTTCCGAATGAATTTTTGTCCTCTATACGAAACGGTGGGTGAAAAAAAATTTTTCCATACAAAATTTTACAGGAGAGGTGATCAATGAGTCAGTGAGTCAGTCAGTCAATCAGTGAATCAGCACGAGTAGCTATATATATAGTAACTAGTAGGGCGCGTGGGTGCGCGGCTCGCTAAAGCGAACCGCGGTTTTTCTGTTCACCAAATAGATCTTCGGGATTGGTCATCTTTTTAGAAATTTGTATGGCCGCCATCTTGAATCCGCCATTTTGAATTTTTTTTCAGCTCTCTGCCAATTGAATGAGGTTTCTGGTGTTTTTTGTTTGAGCACCCCCCACCTAACTTCAATCCCCTGGCCGTGCTCCTCACCCGTCTCCGAAATCCTCAATCATCAGCTCTCTCCATATTTTTCCCCGAACCATCAGAAATTTTGAAAACGAACATATGAAAATTCCCAATTCGCTATATATTTTTTATGAAAAAAAAAAATCCGCCATCTTGAATTTTTTTCTATTCATCACGTAGACCGTCGGCTCCTGATCATCTTTTTCCAAGAAACCACTCTTCTATCTTTCATAGTCTCCGAGATAGACACCGACGAAATTTGTATGGCCGCCATCTTGAATCCACCATTTTGGATTTTTTTTGCCTCTCTGCCAATTGGATGAAATTTCGAGTGACTTTTGTTTGAACACCCTCCACCTATCTTCAATAGACTGGCCGTGCTCCTCACCCGTCTCCGAAATCCTCAACCATCAGCTCTCTCCATATTTTTTCTCCGAATGAATTTCTGTCCTCTATACGAAACCATCAGGAATTTTGAAAGGGAACCGTATTAAAGTCTTGCATATAACTTGTATGGAAAAAAACAAATGCCGCAATCTTGATATTTTTTCTATTCATCAAGTAGACCTGCTAGTATTAATCATCTTTTTGCAAGGAACCACTCTTACATCTTTTATAGTCTCTGAGATAAACACCGACGAAATTTGTATGGCCGCCATCTTGGATCCGCCATTTTGAAGGTTTTTTTCGGCTCTCTGGCAATTGGATGAAGTTTCGAGTGACTTTTGTTTGAACACCCTCCACCTATCTTCAATATCCTGACCGTGCTCCTCATCCGTCTCCGAAATCCTCAATCATCAGCTCTCTCCATATTTTTTCTGTGAATGAATTTTTATCCTCCATACAAAATCAACATAAGTTTTGAGAAAGAACTATGTTTTAGTCTTGCATATATTTTGTATGGAAAAAAATAAATTCCGCCATCTTGAATTTTTTTTCTGTTCACCAAGTGGACCTTCGGCTCCTGATCATCTTTTGCCAAGAAACCACTCTTCCATCTCTTATACTCTCCGAGATAGACACAAACAAAATTTGTATGGCCGCCATCTTGAATTCGCCATTTTGGAGTTTTTTTTCGGCTCTTTGCCAATTGGATGAGGTTTCGAGTGACATTTGGTCCAACACCCCCCACCTATCTTCGATACCCTGGCCGGTGCTCCTCACCCGTCTCCGAAATCCTCACTCATCAGCTCTCTCCATATTTTTGTTCCGAATGAATTTTTGTCCTCTATACGAAACCGTGAGTGAAAAAAAATTTTTCCATACAAAATTTTACAGGAGAGGTGATCAATGAGTCAGTGAGTCAGTCAGTCAATCAGTGAATCAGCACGAGTAGCTATATATATAGTAATGAATAGATATAGCTATGATAAAGCTCGGTCGATACATGTTACATACTTACTTGGTAAGTTGGTATTATACCTACTCTTGAAATGGCTCACTTAGCACTCACATCAAATATTATGCGATATTGATAATATCCGCCATTTGGCATAGCTTCAGCTGCAGCGTGGCACATTACCAAGATATTGCCCTGCGATAGCGAACATTGCTACCATGAAGTGTCTTCCAAGCAAATTATATTTATATCCGGGGAGACGATACTAAAATTGCACTTACACGGATTTACAAATTTTTGGGAGACCGAGGCTTTGGCCGACGGTCGTGGCTAGTTACCATCCTATCCTCAAAGACGTGCCGCCAAGCGATATAGCGTTCTGGCACGATGGCGTGTAGAAACCGATCAGAGGTATGGGTTGAATCTACACTGTCATATCCGTTCCAAGTTAACCCGCTACTGTCTTAAACTGCATAGTCACTTACCATCAGGTGAGATCGCAGACGAAGACTATCTTGATATCGAATTAAAAAAAAACTTTACGTGGACTAAGTCGCGGGCAATAGCTAGTCTTACTAAGGTCGGTTCCAAAGCGAAAATAAAGTGAACGAAATGATGAAATTCTTCTTCTGTACGAATCTGTACATCACAATTTTGTTAAGTGTTCCAGCAGACAGTGAAATGGACTGGAAAATAATCGTCACCTCCAAAGGCTAAAACAATCGGTATTTGAAAGACGTCTGTATTGATGCCAATTTTGGGAACGTAAAAGCATTTTTGTACAAAACGCCACCATCAGCTCATTCTATACAATAATATACATAAATACAAACACAGGACATAATTTATTCACCAATTCAGAATACAAAATATTCAAAGAGCTTTGTTTGTGTGATTGATACCCAATGATATTTTCACAGCGACACGCGTCTTGTTGTAAATATAAAGGAGAAAATATTTATAACGATTGCAATGGAATTTACCTATTACTTTTTTATTTAAGCTACTTGTTATCTTTGAAAATTAAGGGTTATGCCCGCGACTTCGTCCTTGTAGAGTTAGGTTAGGTTAGGCAGGAGCCTTCTGTTTTTCCGGGATAAAAGCCCTAATTATCACTCTCCAAGTCTTCAACTATACCTTTGTTTTTAAAGAATATTAGCCAAGCTGATAAGCGCCCTCCAAATAAGCGGAAAGCTTGTGCTAGGAGTTGGTACAACAATAGTGCAACGAGTGGGGCTCGAACCTGCGACCTTTCAGTCCGCAGTTCGCACCTTTGACCGTTGGGCTATTAAGGCTTTATCCAGAAAATCACGTCGTTTCGTTGTCACATCGTTAAACCAATAAACAAACACACTTTCACATTTATAATACCTACATATTAGTAAGAATTTAGAATTCTATGCTATAAAATAAAGCTATCGATATGGAATAAACAGCATCGTGTGGAGTTTAGCGCCCCGTCTAGACAGAGTGCAGGCGACTGTCGTAAATCACGTGCTGAGCTATATAGATGGTCTGCATGTGGAAAACTTTACGGATAAAATGCCCCTCGGGGGAATACAGAGCGCTCTCCAAAATTAATAAATAATAAAATGTCTGTGAGACACAGACGTACAGACAGACGGAATGGACGAGCTCCTTCTTTTACTACGAAACGCTAAAAATGTTAATGACGAAGGGAAACCACTATCTAGTACACACTACAGAAAAGGTTAAATGAGAAAAGAATGCAGAGTTTCTTACAGTTTCTCGCCGGCTATTCTCAATTGGATCTGCTTTCGGAACATTTCTCCGAAACGATTTTACTGTCTTAATTTGTCATTCAACAATATGGAAGAGTTCAAAAGTTTCATAATTTCATGACCTAAAGGTTGATGCTGAATCTATCTCAACTTTTAATTTGACATAGAGATGCACCAGATGATAGGAGAGACTTTTTATCCCCGAAAATCCCACGGAATTATAGAATTAAAAAAACTGAAATCCACACGGACAGTCACTGGCTTCATTCCGTTGATTTTAATGTAATACGGAGTGCTCTAGAGACGTCGTCGATAAAAGACAATGAAAAGATACCAATTTTCTGCTCACGCAGCCTACAAAATCGTTTTCGACATCGATTTTAGCTTCTCCAAAGTAATCAAATATTCAAACTAAGACTGCTTACTTAAAGAAAGCCTGTAGTACGGAAATCTTCCCATCCTCCAACCCTCTAAGCAAAACTTTATCAGATAACTTAAACGAGAGCTTCAATAACCTAAAGGTGTGACTAAAAACTGAAATGTCGACGGTTTGATCCATTTGCCACAGTTGTACTATTATCGTACCCACTCCTAACACAAGCTTTCTGCTTATTTTGAGGGACGAGGAAGATATTAGTCAACTTCAGCTTGAAAAAAAAAAATAACTCGTCAATTCCCACCTCATAACGAACTCCATGCAAATGCATACCATGCAAGTAAATGCGCCATAACAACAGTGGATGCGAAGTGAGACAAATAAATTCCCGTTCCCCGAACCAAACCAGTCTGAAGTGTTGTACCCATTCATACATCAGACAATCCGATTTAAGGGGCCTTGGGTCCTACGCCTACGACTGGTTCCGAGGCGCCAGTAAGCAAATAAAGCTGAGTTTGATTTGTTATCATTACCACGCTGCGACTCGCCTAGGCTTCAATCCACTTCGTATATGTGCATCGCAATTTGCACGTAAGTTTGGGTAGGTACTCTCTTTTGTGATCGAATACTCTCATCGTTGCATCTTTACATTTTATTTTAATTATTTTTGATGCCCGGTATCTATATTTGGGTAAATATACAAAAATTGGGTAACTCAATGTCATCAGCCAATATATACAAAGTCTGATTATATTTTATTGAGATTACAATTTATTATAAAACAATAAAAAGTCCTTTATTTGGTCACCCAATTTCAGCTCTTCATTTTAAATACAAGTTAATAAAAAAACACAATAAATGCTTTAAACGTCAGTCCTTTGGCATGTCACAATCCCGAATACCAACAATCAAGTAACTATCTATTAAACATTATCATTGATTTCAGAAAACTTACTAATTTACTACAATCTGTGATGTACTCAGTAATATATACTACAACTTTCATAATGCAATGTTCTCCACTTTATTTAAAAAAAAATAAGAAACTTTGTGTTTAGTTTCATTCGTCAGTCCGTTTTGTGTTGTTTAAATTTGAAATTCTTGCAAAATATCATTGACACAACGTCAAATCCCTGTTTGAATTGTAATGTTGGTAATGAAGTTAGTTGTGGACCACACAATTTGACGGCCGCCATAAAGGTACCAGTGCTTGGGTTGTGTTTGTCGTCTGCACACGCGCTGATCCAGTCAAAATTTCAGTCCTTTGGTGAGTAGTTATTTTCTTGTTAATCTGGGGTTTATTCCCATTTATACATAGTTAACTATGATTTGTTAATATGTACATTGTTGATATTCGAAATTACCGAAAAAACATTAGTTCCGCGTATTACCTCAAATTTATGTCATTTTCATCAGTCCGTTGGCGTCAGTCCTTTGTCAGGTATTTCGCCAGAGTATTTTGTGTTTTCATAATACTGATGTTTTTTGTTTTAGAGCACTTTTATCTTAATTGCTACACATTTTTCAAAAGCATTTCTATTTTATATTTCAGTTTAAAACATCATGCGGCACGCTAAAAACAAATTGAGTAGGGAAGAAATACTAAAAAAAAAAGAGAAGCCGAAAAGGCTCACTTGGCCAGGATTAAAAGCGACCCCATTAAATTAGCGGAATACAAAGAAAAACAAAAACTTCAGTATTTAAGGAAAAAAGAGAAAGGAACAAGAAAAAATGTTAAAGACTCATGAAGAAAGAAAAAAATTTAAACAAGTTATATCTGGAAATGTAGTAGACAAATACAAATTATGGAGAATAAAAATCAAAGCAATTACTTATAAAAAAACTGGACATAACCTGACAAATAAAAAAATAAATAAAAGCAAAATTAAAATTCAAGGATTAGTGCAGAAATTTTAGAAGATGATTCCCAGTATTACATATTAATAATTATTTTTAATTGTTACTAAGTGATTTTAATACTTAAAAGACATGTGCCATTATTAAATCTTAAGATATTTATACTAATTTTTATTAAATTTCATTATAATTCTTACAAAATTGTGTATTTTATCAGTACTATGTTGCCCTTGTCAGTCCCCTGGCGGTCAAATTCTGAAAATTTGAAATATCTCCCAAACTACTTAAAAAAGTGACTGGCCCGATTGGGAACAATAACTTCATTAGATTAGACATCATATACACCCGAATTTGTAGAAATTTGATTTAATAACTATAGTAAACAAAATATCCTCAAAAGTTACCCAACTTTTGTATAATCACCCATTTAAACTAATTTTAATCCTTCGATAATTTACAATGGTAACGTTTTATTTGGCAAAAATTGGCAGGTGTTAGATGGATGATGATTGAGGATCGAGGAGGATCTCACGTTGAAGCAGAAATCTGGGTGACAGGATGTTAGGTATCATATTAATATGTATGATATACTGGCCATAGATTCTACTTATCGGGTGTTTTAATTTACACTTGTTTAACAATAACAAGGTTATTAGTTATCGACAGTTCACAGATATAAGGGAACCAAGCATAAATAAACTGATATATCTCTCGGCCGTCCTTATTTTTATTCTGGATGTCTATATAGTTCAAGATTACAAAAACAAGATACTATGTACTTACCTACAATAAAAATAAATTAAATGAGAAGTTCTTAACATCAATATACGGAGTTGTTTTAGAAATAAATCTAGCGAGTGGGGAAACGCCCGCGATACGAAGAATCGTTATTGGCTGCGTACATAAATCACAGTGCAGCGAAAACTGACACTCACCGACGCAATATCGCTTTTATAAATATCGCCGTATCTGTTATGATTGCCTAGTAGACTGTGGAGGCACGTCATGTCGATATTAAACGGGGTTTGGGTAAACACAGCAGTAAGCGGACATATTCAGATTTCAGGATATTATACATTTTTAGAGTTCCCAGAATAAAACGGAACCCTTGTAGGTTCGCTCCGTTGTCCGTCTGTTTTTCCGTGTGTCTAAGCCGTTTTTCTCACAAATGGCTTGAGATAATAATCTTATAAGAATAAGACAAAGGCTAAATTTTATCCCCGAAAATTAGAGAGATCCACGCGGACGAAGTCGCGGGCATCATTAAGTTTATATAAAAGCATTAATAAACATGCATATTATTAAATATGTTTGTGCCCCGTTCGTGGCGCGACTTGCCTCTGCGTGGCATAAATCACCCTTTAGTCCCTCGGTAATAGCTACCTACACCCTAATGTATGTACCTACGTACATACAGTCATACATACTTTCGAAATTTTGAAAAGTTTATTACTTACTAGTTCCTCCGTCTAAGTACAAATTAAAGAAGCTGTTTGTTCCAATTCACCATCTCCAACCAAATAGACCAAGAATACAATTGTATGAAATTTGAATTTCATTTTTCTCGCGGCATTAATTAATGATATGCAGGCCGCGTTTTATTATGCAGTAAAAAGCTCAGTAAACAATCAACAATCCAACCTTGGCCGAAGAAAAAAAGCAGGGCTGCAATCGCATATTACCTTGACCAGAAAAATATAGGTTGCTCTTGAGTTGCCCTGCATGTTCTCTTTGTCTCCGAAACTCAAGAAAAGAAGCGCTTAACGAGTACAAGTCTTAGGCTGAAATCTATAGACCGCACTCAGTTCAGACTCAAATCAGAGTTAAAACGAGACAGATTTATGTCAGAGCATATTTGTGTTGTGTCTCTATAGATTATGTACATTCGATCTTTTAGACCTGATTTCACTATCGTAAAATAAGTCTTATCCAACCGTTATTTTGCCAGATTTTCAATATAAAAACTGTGAAAATATCAAATTCACACTCGCATTATGCATATGTATTTATGTTGGTGAAATCGGCCCTTAGTCAAATAGAGGTAATGCGTATTGCGGTTCTTACGCCCAAATAAGGCAACGGAAAAAGAAATAATTTTCCTGCGAAATAACTTAAAATTAGTATACATACGATGTACTAATATTATAAATGCGTTTATAAATTGGTACGGAAATATATACATCCGTCATTATACATACATTATATATATTAATACAATCGTCACAGTTTTTTGTGTTTTTATCTGTTTTGTTCTTAAAAACATGTCAAGTGCGTAGAAGTCGTGATAAATAAAATTTAGCAGTTCGCTCTTTAACTCTCACCTTGTAGTTTAACTTAAAAATATTATACATAAGTAAGGCAATAAGTCACATTAATTAGCTGTTGTTGAAATGATCTTAATTAGGTTTTGTCTTAAGGGGAGGGTAAGGTTAATTCGGTAAAAAAAAGGCATGTTTTCAAGATTTTTTTTTGGCAATACAGATGGTGTTAGTTTATTCAGTCGATCCATACATGATAATGTAACATTAGAACAATATTCTCCTAAATTTTCATTGCAAAATATCAAAAATTGAGCGAGTGACAGTGAATTTCCGGAGGCGCCTCGAGAAAAAGTTGTTTTGCGGTGTCCATCATAACTCGCAACCAAATCATCTGAAACAAAAAAATCAAAATGCATTCGTTAAAGGAGATGTTTGTTGAGGTATTCACGAGAGGATTTTTTTTTCTTCGATTTTTCGATTTTTCGTAGCACTTGGAAGCCAAAAACCAGATTTTCGCTAAAAAAAACGGCTAATTAGCTGTTGTAAAAAAATTGATAATTATTGCAAAAAAAAAGCTCTCGACAATACCTGGAGAATTATGTGAAGAAACACTGTGCAAAATTTCAAAACGATTGGTCCAGTAGCTTTTTAGTTATGGTGGACACGGACTTCAAAAATGACAAGTCTCAGAAAAACGCTTTAAAGTTCGCGTACTGAAGTATTCAAGATAAAATTCGACAATTTTTTTATACTCACACAGAGTCGTCGATGCCAGGTCCGTCACTTGTTACTGCTCAGCACAGCATACAGCGTTTAACTGATGCATAGATCATGCCTCGAATATACTCGACTTTACCTGAACAGACCCATTTGGGGCGGGTGGGGCTGTAAAACCTCAGGCTGGCAACGGACGCTGAAATACTCATAACTTCGTCAATTTTGCCCCGATCGACTTGAAATTTTAACACAATCTTTTTGAGATATTATGCATTCAATTAGAAAAATAATAAAAAAATCGAAAAAAAAAAATTTAATACCTTACCCCCCCCTTAATAAACACAAAACATTTAATATCGATTTATTATACAGGATGACTGGTAAAAAGTTATTGAAGTGTTACGGGAGGTCAAGTGATATTATTTTAAAGATTTTAACTGTTTAAATAAAAACGCGTTATCACAACTTTGAAAGTTATTGTGATGTTCAGAAATATTTTTTTTTATTAACGTTTAGATTCATGAATTGCCGATGCAACTATCGTTGGGTACCTATCTTTCTGAAAAACAGAAAACAGACTATTGCGCCCGAAGATACTCGTGAATATTTGATAGCATTAATTCATCTAGATAGCTATTATGGCGTAGGCTAAGAAAGGATTTTTGAAAGTTCAACCCCTGAGGGGTAAGGGTGTCAAAAATCGAATTTTTTTAATTTTTTTTATTCGATGACAAGGTAGCCCTTGACTGCGATGTCACCTGATGGTAAGTGACGATGCAGTCTAAGATGGTAGCGGGCTAACTTGGAAGGGATATAGCAGTGTAAATTCAACCCATACCCCTAATTGGTTTCTACGCGCCATCGTGCCTGAACGCTAAATCGCTTGGCGGCACGTCTTTGACGGTAGGGTGGTAACTAGCCACGGCCAAAGCCTCCCACCAGAAAAAAAGCTCGCTTAACGTGAGCGAAGCCGCGGGCAAAAGCTAGTCATGTAGTCAAATAGTAAAGTTCCAAAATGCAAGCAGAATGTTAAACGACGTACAAATATATAGTTTATAGCCGCGATAAAACTGTAATACCTGCGACAGGACGGCGAAGCCGTTAATTTAGGCCTCAGAAATCCAGTATTTCTTCAATAATAGAATAACGACTTGGCAGTTGGCACACGTTCTGGAACCGATCTTTGTGTCACCTTGCAGCCCTATCACCTGCTTTCAGTTGCCAATGCATTAACCTATATATCGCAGCTATTTCGGGGCGTTTACTATTGTTTTAATTGATTTGATTAAGAAATAGACGAGCACTACAAACAATTATATTAGGCTAACATTTATAAAGCGTATTCTGATTTAGGTAACTTCGACTTTAGACAGAGTTTAACTGATAAACCTCCTTCCCAGTTAGCCTGCTACTATATTGAATAGCATCATCACTTACCATCAGGTGAGATCGCAGATAATAAGTCATGGAATGGACTCCGTTTAGCGGAGCATAAACACGCTTGTGTTTTGGTAGCATTTTGACTAGGTTGGCGAATTAAAAAAACCCTATAATTATTTTAATTGCAATAAGTGAGTTTAATAACAGCGAAATGTTGGCTGGTCAATCTGGGCAATACACCTGATTTCTTTTAACTTTCTCCGTGCCGGTAATGTCAGAACTTGCTGCCGAGTAAAGAGTGATGCCTTTGTCCATAAACTGATGCTTATCGTCAAAAAGTTTGTAAAAGGCTATAAGTTCCTTAAAGTTTCCACCGCAAAGTCCGTCTTATTTGAAGCTGCCTAACTACCAATTTAGCGCGACCTTTTTGTTCCTTACTTTCGAACATCACCTGCATAAGGTAATATACACCCTACAAAAGAAACAATGCACTTCTTTCCCTTTAATGATACATCCAATGACGCGTGGGTGGCCATCGATGGCCGATGATTTGTTATACAAGAGAACACATAATTCATACGCATTTAATATTTAAATCACAGACTTGAAATAGTACAGTTGGCCTCACAACTCACAATGTAACTTAGTTTATAAACCTCACAAATCAAAAGTATTCGTTATTATTTCTTGCTATTTAATCACAGAGAAACATTTCTTAAAAATCAGATGTGCCTGCATTTTGGTGAATAAATAATCTATCTATCCATCTATAGATCTGAGCATAACGCCGGGGATAGTGCAAATCCGCGTAACTAGCATTAGCACCTTAAAATCCATTTTCATACATTTGTGGCCAAATCAAAACCGCGTAAGTGTCATAGCGACTAAATTAATCATTTTAAAAGAAAATATATCTATTTTTATCAATACATAGAACGCATGAATTAATACTCTCTGTGTAAAAATTAGCCCAATAGCCGTAGAAATAATAAATTTATAAAGTTTTGAACTTCCCCTGTAAAATTGTGACTAGTGAAGATCCGTGGTTTTTACCATTGGTACGTACATACGCGGTTTTGCATTATCCCCAACGATAAGATGTTTAACAACTATGCTCGATTTGTAAGTTTGCCTTGGTCAAGTATACGTTTCCTTGTAAGGCGTTGATTGGTATAACCTTTGTTTATCTAGTCCGTTGTGTTTGCCCGTAGATACGTGTCTTAGCGACGCTCGTATATTTGAGCGCCACTGTACCTCAGTACTGGGAACTACGACTTATGGTGCAGACTGCAGCAGTGTCGAGAAATAGCCGCACGTGATTTCCGCTTTCGAAATAGAAATGCTCAACTTTGAATATCACAGCTTCGGAGATTTACTACGAATGGAATACAATATTATAAAGGATATCCCTTGTTTGAAGATTAGCTGATTCTCGCGGCTTTGTCCGCATTTAGGTTTTTAAAAATCTCGTGGGTTCCGAGATAAAAAAAATCAGTTATTCTATGTCCTCCTCAAATTACCCGACAAATAGCCTGTTAAGCGATTACTATGCGTGAAAACTTAATAAATAGACATACGTAACTAAAATGGCAAAGTTAACGTACCTACTTTTAAGATGAAAAACGTGGCCTACAGAACCATCTCTTTGCATATAAGTATTTTGCATTATAATAATATTTTCTTCACCAATATTTTCTTCAATTTATTAATCATACTTCCTACTACAAGTTTAGGTATCCAACTTAGGTAGGTAATTAACTTATTTTGAATATCAATCTTATTGCAATGTTTAGGTATATTGATAAAATTAACTTAATTAATATGTATATAATTATATCTAATATGTTCAACTTACAGGTGAGACCGCAGTCAGGGGCTTGTCATCAAATAAAAACCAAAAATCTTTTTTATGCATATATAAATATTTAAACCTATCCATATTGACATTGGCAACCCGACGTAAACCTATTTACCTTATTCGCCTACTGAATAGCGAGAATCCTTATACATATCTTCTTTTATGTTACAGTCGTAGTAGGTACCTACGGCCCATTTTGTATTTACATGCAAATGTTCGAGGTCTTTTGACCGAAGTCCCAAACCCGAGACGCTTTTAGAGCAAATCGTGTGTAATTTTGTAGCTGCAATTTTCTCAGTAGGTGCTGACGAAGTATATCGACCATACAGTTAAGAATAAAGAAATAAGAGTTAATATACTTCAACGGTGAAGGAAAAAATCGTGAGGAAACCTGCACGTCTGAAAGTTCTCCACAAACTTCTCAAAGGTGTAATCATTGTCAAACGCAAATCTTGATGGATGGACAAAGAAAAAAATCACGCGGCCAAAGTAACACGCATCTTATTGTATATTATAAAGTTTGCAAACAATACTTTTAAATTGTTCAGCAATAAATCACATTACTGACAAATCCACTGAGAGTTGAGATCTAGATTTAATTTGATATCACGGAATAAACATTAACTTCGCAGAGATTTATCTGCTTTTAATCAACTCCACAGCACAATTCATTTTCATTTTAGTTTAGCCATTAGGGAATAAAATAAGCCCTACATTTCACAGTTGTGAGTGTTTATCGCCATTGATAAAGGTATCCTAGATGCACAGTTCGAAAAATTATATCTACTACTTAAGCGACCACTTTGTCAACGCTGGGTCAATACTGGACCCAGTAGGGCTAAGATGCGGGCCACGAGAAAATTTTCTCTACACGTTTACTCGTAATCTCTATCGAAATTTTTAGCACTTTGTAAAAGTTTATTTGGGTAAAAAAAAAATATTCAATGGCAAGATAGTCCTTGACTGCGATCTCAACTGATGGTAAGTGACGATGCAGTCTAAGATAGTAGCAGGCTAACTTGGAAGGGGTATGGCTGTCTACATTCAACCCATATCCCTAATCGGTTTCTACAGGTTTCTACACGCGATCGTGCCGGAACATTAAATCGCTTGGCGGCACGTCTTTGACGGTAGGATGGTAACTAGCCACAGCCAAAGCCTCCCCTTCCCACCAGAGGAATATTCTATTCTACTCTATTCTATTGTGCAGCCTTTTCGATGATAACGATCAAGTGTTATGGTGCACCACAGCTGTATTTTCTCAAGTGCTGTACTTATATCAACGGCTGCGAGTTATTAACCGATGGGCGGGTTCAGATTATGACGAGTCTGATTGCCAGCTGACCCAAATATGCATTGGAATGTTTTACCTCGCCCCGACTTCATGCCGCCGGGATGCGGGCTGTGGCTCAACATTTACAATCTCCCTATTTTAAACCTTGTGTTATAACCTAAAATTCACGTAGTGCACCTAAATATGTAATAGAAAAAGGTGGCTGACTGACTAATTGACTGAGTGATTTATCATCGCTCAAACCACTGGACGGTCTTCGCTGAAATTTAGCAAACAGTGGCAAGCACGAACATTTTAATTTTCATGATGTCCATTTTCAGACGAACAATACCAAAATGATACGATTAATTAATCTACCGGATTATGATAAAGGAATTCGTATTAATTTACCACTTTATTTATCAGACTATACCTACTACGTATTTTTTTTTACTTTATTTTGTGATTTCCATTTTCAGACGAACAATGTCAAAATGATATGATTAATTAATCTCTACCGGATTATGATAAAATAATGCATATTAATTTACCATTTATTTATCAGACTATACCTACTATGTATCTTTTACTTTATTTTGTGATGTCCATTTTCAGACGATCAATGCCAAAATGATATGATTAATTAATCTCTACCGGATTATGATAAAGGAATTCATATTAGTTTGTATCTTTTACTTTATTTTGTGATGTCCATTTTCAGACGATCAATGCCAAAATGATATGATTAATTAATCTCTACCGGATTATGATAAAGGAATTCATATTAATTTAACACTTTATTTATCAGACTATACCTACTACGTATTTTTTATTTTATTTTGTGATGTCCATTTTCAGACGAACAATGTCAGAACGGTATGTTTAATTAATCTCTACCGGATTAGCATAGAAAATCGTTTGACTGAGCATAGCGCCTATAAAGTTCCAATTAGTACCTACTACTATAGTACTAAATACTAGCATCAAGGTAAAGTTGTTTCAGCGAGCAAAGTGAATAGATGCTGTTTCAAAAGCATATCTATTGATTTTGCGGATACGAATCTCTCGGTAAATATACGAGTACTTTGCTCTATTGTACTAAAACAATAGAAGTATTGTATCTAACAACTGTTAACAGAAGATCTTTTATACAAATAGAAATTTTATCGACTCCCTGGCGCTATGGTCTTATACGTGGGAGATATCAGGTTCGATTCCCGGCGGGGGCAATTTAGAAATTGAAGAAAATAATAGTCTCCGGTCTAGTCTGGTGGGAGGCTTTTGTCGTGGCTAGTTACCACCCTATCGTCAAAAACCTGTCGCCAAACAATTTAGGGGTCATTCCCACTAGTACAACCGTACCGGCACAACGGTGTTTAAGAACCGATTAAGGGGTATGGGTGTAATCCGAATACATGTTAAAGCAGGTATTTGTTATAAGACTACAGTCTACTGTAGTTACATTTTATCCCGGAAAATTGAAGAATTTCCGCGGGAATTAAAAACTTTAATCCGTGTGGATAAAGGGCAATGTTATGAAATTAAAAAATCGAAGTACTTTAAAGAGGGTCATCACCTGACATGAACTTTCAGTAGCCTAATTCGTAGTTTTAGAGAACTCAAGTCTCGTCTCACAAATTGCAAATTATACGTGCCAGAAATTACCTGAACCTACTTACCGATAGGTACCAGGCCTGGCGCACTCCGCAGTAAACTGAGGAGCTACAAGAACATGGCGTACCTCTTCAAAGAGCCTAAATTTAGAAAGTGCGAAGGGATAAGAGTTACGTGATAGAAAGAGAAAAGTCTAGGTGAATAAAACGGTAGACAAGTAGCGCTGTGTCAACCTGAATCGCACTTTATTTGTATGGTAGCAAGAGTCGCTATATATTTAAATCATTTTGTAAAATGACTTCTGTAAGTACTATTAGGTACTATTCTGTGCAGGTGCCCACCAATTTAAAACTAAAGACCAACACAAACTTCAACTCGATTTAATACACCAACACAAATCTACTAAAAAGGCATTTGGAAATAGTGTAATTTCATTTGGTTCTCCCTTACCTACCTCCGTTTGTAAGGGAACTATAAGGGTAAGTAAGGGTAAGTACAATGACACTACACACCCCTAGCCAAAATCTCAGCAGATATAGGTATTTACGTAGCGACCTCTATCAACAGATTAGTAGGTAGGGTTGGCGTTCTTACAAATTACTTGGTTAATCCTCGTGATGGATTTGGGGGAACTTATTTTTTCATAAATATATTTTCAACCCTCAGGAAACGCGGTATAACGCTTTTCTAGCGAAATTTTATGGAGTAGGTTTTTTTTTTTTATTTTTTTTTTTTAGAAAAAAAAAACAGTAGCAAAGCTGATGTTTACTAATATCCTCCTATCCCCTCCAAATAAGCGGAAAGCTTTGTGGGTTTGACAATAATGCAAGGGGTGGGGTTCGAACCTGCGACCTTTCAGTTTTCAGTCCGCATCTTAACCGTTGGGCTATTGAGGCTTTTTGCCCGCGACTTTGTCCGCGGTGAGTTAAGTTTTTCAAAAACCCGCGGGAATCCTCTGTTTTTTCGAGATAAAAGGTAGCCTATTCATTTTCCATGTCCATGAGAGAGGCCTCATACGATTAAGTTTGCTTACTTACGGTAGTTACTTTCCCAATTACTCGAGACTTTTATCCCATCACTAGATTGCACACGTCAGACAGCAGACTATAGTCTATACTATTCGCTTCCTGATGTCTATATAGCGTTATATCTCTCGATCTGCTCTCGATGGAGTGGTACAGCTTTCTGAAGCTTTCCTAGGTATAGAACCAAAAGTATCGAAACTACTCAGGTATCGATTCTCTTTTCGAATCCCTTAGCATCATGCAAACTTGACGGCAAACTTGATCGTATCTGGCCTCCCTTAGCGTACACTACTTGTGCAAGGATAGAGACAAAATAAGTAAAATGAAAACTATTCTCCCTTATGCCCGGGCTCCACCTGCGCCGTAACGCATAAATTAACACGATAATAAAGGCATTACGCAATATTTTACTGCGTTAAATGTATGTAATGACGTTAGACGCTAAGCGCTAATCCAGTTGAGCGCAGTCGTTAACACTAACATTAATGCAGATGGAGCAGTAGCATTAAAGTATAGTACCCATACAAAAAATCACGTCGATCCGTTGCTCCGACCGAAGGTCAAACGAACAAAACGAGTACGAACTTTTAGTACACGAGGTCTTATTCGGGACGAAACACCAGTTATTTATATTCTGCGGGTAGGAATATAAAGTTGTTTCGCGACAGTACGCCAAAGGAAGGCGGGCTCTCACAAAAGCTCATTCTATTTGTGAGCGATCATTATGCGGCAGCACGCGCCTTGAACTGCAACAGAATCTTACTCGTTTCCGTTTGAACGCCCTACTCTTGTAACAGGCTTATTTATTACTAAACCATTTGTAGATATTAACTATTTTTAGCGTTCCAGAAACGTGTTAAACAATTTACTAATGCTCTCTTCATTCCTCTCGCCGAAGAATTTTCACTTAGGAGACTTGATTGTTGAAAACTCCTTTGAGGCCAGGTTTAGTTAATAAACTAAATTGATTCCTATAAATGTATTTCAATGCTTTTAAAAGGATTGCACTGTTTTTAGATTTTTCAGTCGTTCAGTATCATCCAATTGTATTGATCAATGTACCCTTCACAGGTCAATTAATGATTATTCTCAATGAAAGTTTAGCTATACACGGGAATGCAATTGCTTTTCACAATTTCATTTACTGGGGCGACAGACGTTAGGACATTAGATTCGTCTTAATTGTAAGAATTATTTTTATGGCGTCCGCGAAAAACCATCGGATATATTTGAATTTTCAACTGAAATTTTTATCGCAGTCGTGTTTCTTTTTCTTTTTTGATGGATTGGTGGTTTAAACTTGTTTTTTGTTTGTCCACAGATGTACAGAATGGTTTTATGAGAGCGACGCGACTAGTGTCGCCCGGTGTCACCGCCCGTCGACATGGAGCACTGGCGGTACGTCGCGTGCACGGTCCTGCTCCTGTGCCCCCTCGCCCTCAGTCGGCATGACGACGACTTCGCCTTCGACAACAACGAGGAGTTCCAGGTCAGAACCATGAACCTGATAGAAATAAACTCCCGTTGCCGAGTTTGTTTGGCTGAGCGCGCTTACATCAAAAACTACTAAGTTTTTCTATAGTAACTAAAATTACTAACTAATGTTTCTATTCATTTGTTCATTCATCTCAACACATCGTCAGTAAACTTCGGGAAATAGGTCTCTCAGTCAAGGTTTAGTCTACGTTAGCTATAAATGCGAATTAGCACCAAACTTCCTACAGCTTTGAGAACATTATGGAGACCTCTCAGGCATACCGGTTTCTTCGTGATGTTTTCACCATTAACACCACAACGCCGAAAACTGCCTGGGATCGAACCCCAGACCCTTCCGAATTGTGTGTCTAGACTATCGCTTTCTAATATTTTAACTTTTCTATAGTAAATCTCAAAAACAAAAGAGTTTTACCATAGTATGCTTTCTATATTACTAATATTTCAATAGGTGGAACTGACAGCGAATCATTCAGAAATAGCTAAGAATGGCCTAAGAAGATTGTGGGGTGTTCCCGATACATCGGCCTACGTGGGACACCTGTTTAGAATGGAAATACCCAAGGAAGCCTTTTCCGGGGAGGTGTTAGCATATAAGGTACCTATTTTAATCTTCGCAATTTCGTGTTATTGCTCTAGCTATATGTGGATTTTTCCTTGCTTGAAATCCTTTGGTGGTAAGTTTAGAAAAGTTCATACAAAATTATACTATACATATATTTTAGTCTTGGATAGCCAAACGTAACATAGTCAAATGAGACCAGTAGTAATCGAAATGCTTAACTGAGCCTAAATAAAAGCCATCGTAGAACAACTTTATTGCAGTCAGCTCAACGATGAGTTGAGAATACAAAAAGTAGACGTAAGGTTGAATATTGCAGTTTCTAAATGAATTTTGTTAACAGTTGGTGCGCTCATAGACGTAGCTCGTTTACATTGTATGGTCCGAGGAAGCTAAAAAAATTAATGATACAGGTTCGAAGTCAAGACGGTCGCCGCTTGCCAAGCTGGCTGGCCGTGGACACAAAGCACGGGCTGGTCAGCGGCGTCCCACAGAAGCAGGACATCGGCACGCACGCGTTCACTGTCATCGCGCACGGACGCACGCACGGCCTTACCGCCACTGACTCCTTTACTATCGAAGTAAGTCACCTTGTATAAAGACTTTTAGCATTTGCCGAGCTGGCAGGCCGTGGACGCAAAGTACGGGCTGATTAGCGGCGTGCCACAGAAGGAGGACATCAGTACTCACGAGTTCAGGGTCATCACGGACGGAAGTCCCCGCCGCCGCCAGCCACTCCTTTACTGTCGAAGTAAGTCACACATCAGCGCTTGCCGAGCTGACGGCCGTGGACGCATAATGGGCTGGTAAGCGACGTTCCATAGAAGCAAGACATCACACGTGTCACTATCATCGCGCACGGACGCACGAACGGCCTTACTGCCATTGACTCCTTTACTGTCAAAGGTCACATTGTATCAAGACTGTCAGCGCTTGCCGACCTACACAGCGGCGTAGCATACAAGCAATACATCGCGCACGTACGTTCACTGGGCGTGGGTGCCGAGCTGACTGGATTAGGATTATTAGTGCTTGCTCAAAAAATAAGGACATAGGTGTGATGATTCACCAACTTTACACCATTGGAACGGGGAAAGAAACAATATGTGGAAAAATATTAGACTAATGGATTATGGTTGATTATGGATAAATAATTACTAATGGTCTTCCTGATAAGAATTACCTGGATTTCCTTTTATAGTCTACAATGTCAACAAGTCTAGATCCCTCATATTAAAATAATTATATCTACTTAAAATCGCACAGCCTGCTAGGTGAACATAGAAATTCGAAAAGCGTTAAGTACCGTATCGGTTTACCAACGAAGGAATTTTTTGAAATGATAAATTTGAAAAACTCTGTTCTTTTATGTTACAGGTAAAGAGAGCAGAAGAAAAGCCGCAATCCAAGTATGGTACATGCTTTCGCAACGAGAATAGACTGGAGTTGGTGATCTTAATAGATGGAGCATTCCATAGGATTTCCCACAGACAGCGGATACGAGCGCTGATGGAGCTCGCCAGCTTCATGGCACTCGATGGGGTAAGAAGACAGTCATTAGCCCCTCTTAAAATATATATAGAAAAGGGCGATGGAGAGAGCTATGCTCGGTACTCCGAGCATAGCTGCGAGATCAAATTAGAAATGAGGAGATCCGTAGGAGAACCAAAGTCACCGACATAGCTCTGCGAGTCGCGAAACTGAAGTGGAAATGGGCGGGGCACATAGTTCGAAGAGCTGATGGTCGATGGGGTCCCAAGGTGCTGGAGTGGCGACCTCGCACCGGGAAGCGCAGTGTTGGCAGACCCCCCACTAGGTGGACAGACGACATCAAGCGAGTCGCAGGGAGCCGCTGGATTCAGGCGGCGCAAGACCGAGGCTTGTGGAGGTCCATGCAGGAGACTTTTGTCCAGCAGTGGACGTCCATTAGTTGAAGAAGAAGAAGAAGAGAAAATATAGAGGATTCAATATCACTTGTAGTTCCTCCTAAACTTAGCTACCTTCTACCAGAGTTATACAAGTACGATAAGCGCGACCCAATACAAATGAAGCTAAAACGTCATGGACCTCCCGCATCCTTATTGAGAAAGCTCCTTTAAAGGATATTCCTAGTTAAGTAGTATTCGCCAGTCTTATTGAATGCTACGAATGTAGTATTTGATGTGCATAACACCATTTTACCATGCCCAAATTCAAACTCGTTTATTGATCCGTAGATATAGTCGCGTGGTTCAGAGCATTCAATAAGATTATCTATATCATGGATTTTTTTTGCTAAGATCTTATAGTCTACTTTTTCTTTAACTTTTATGGACCGAGATTTTCCCACCAAATTCAACTAAATGAAAATACTTCATTTTTGATTATTTATTTGCCTTTATGAATTGATTAAGGAATTTGATCAAATAATTAATTCTTAAAAGAATTCGCCAAATACTCCCTTCTTAAGTAAGTAGGTAAACGAATAAATGTACCAGTTTAATGAAACGTAGGTATTATAAATTCAAAAGGAAACATGCTTTCGTGGTTTGACTGTAAATTATGTATACCTTGCGTGCTTAGTTCGCATGTTGCATTACTTATTCTTTGTTAAAAGCCTTTTATTGAACGGATATCAATGCCAAAGTCGAAGCTTTAACCTATTGATTCTTTTCTATAACTAGTTTAATTGTTAGTTATTCTTTTTGATTAACTATGATACTATTCCGTTAATTAATCATCTTTTTAATTGCAAAAGACATGCATTTGTCATTGTATTCAATATTAGTTTTAAATAACACTGGTCAACAAAAATGGACGTTTTGTGTGTAACAAGAAAACTGTTAACTAATTATGTCTAGAGCAAGGTTGAGGATGATAGAATTGATATTCAAATGTTTCCAATACGAATAGTTTTGTTGTAATAATTTTTTTAAAATTTTTAGAAAAATACGGTTTTAATAAACTTAATTAACATACATAGGCTATTGTAGTGTCACAAATACACGTATCTTATGATTTTCTTTTGTATTTTGCTTTAGGGACGTCTCATCGAAAAGTCAAACAATAATCGGCTAACATACGTGGGCTCCACTTGTCCTGGTAACGTTTTTCTATTTTAGAAATGACCTGGTGGAATTTTTCACCATGCTCATCGCTGACGGCGCTCAAATTTTTAGAAAAAAAGTCCAAATGAGAGTGCAAGAAGTGTATTTTTACGGACATGAGACAACTCAAAGCCTTATAGGTAGTTAAAAGCTCCTCAACAGTACATTTATAGTCATCAGATCGATGATTGCCGAGAAAATTAGAAGTCATTTTCATGAAAGATTCCCAAGGAGATTTTTCCATTTCAGAGAGGTTTTCTATAAAAATTTTATCTTTTATTAATTTTCTAATTTAAGGACCTACAAATACCCTCTTTAATTTTTGCTTCACTGATTTTAGGATTTTTTTTTAAATTCTTATTGAATTGATTCATTACTTTCACGAAGTTTTTCATAAGGCTAAGTTTTATATGAAAAGGTGGCAAAAATAGTATCAGATCAATATTATCAGATTGTACTAACTATGCATATTTAATTTTTTTTGTCCTGGTTGAAAAATAAAGTTGATATAATTTTTTTACTCATGGCGTCAAGTTTCTCCGTTGAGTTTTAAAAGAAAATTCACCACAAATGTAACAAAACTTGACAGGATCATTTTTACACTTTCTTTCCATAATTTAAGATTCACTTAATTCGGCAAACACAAAATACAAGCACTTTACTAAAACACATAAGGTCCAGAATTGAACATATAAGATAAAAAAGGTATAAATTTATTTTTGGGTAGGTAGCTGTAACACAAAAACTAGACCTGATTGAAACAAAATAAATACTGTGTTATAATGAGGGTAGGTAGGTATTTCAAAATCGGAAGTCACTTTTCTTGTTACAAAAATTTGTTGACTAGTGTAATTTAGTGTTCCGCAAGGTACACCTATTGCACCGTTTTTCTTTCTCATGTACATCGATGATCACTGTTTTGATGTATTTTTTTTCAAGGATGAGTTTTGGATGGAACCCTACAAATCGGAAACAGCTCAAACGCAAATAGTACTTATGAGCGGACCGGGATCTACAAAGCGAAGAAGGAGTGAAGCTACCACTGCCATTTATTTAAATGTAAGCAATGAGTATTTAAAACAATAATGTCGGTATTATTAATATGTAATGATGCTACTTTGGAATAAGGTACTTCTATGCTGTTGGCAAAAGATAAATCATCATTATTTGTGATCGGAAAGACTAGAATAAATTCACTTACCATCAGGTGAGTTTGCAGTCAAGTACTAGTCTATACATATTTAAATATAATAACGTTTGTTTACAATCTATAAATTAAAGTAAACTAGGAGATCTCAAAATTATGCTATCATTTTTAAAATACGAAAGAACAAACGCATTAAGTTAAGACTGCCAATTTTACTTAAGTTGCCTTCATAGACCTTAGTCAAATAGTGCCAATACTTACTGCATTTCCGCCGTGAACAGCCAAGTTGATTCTTTCCGTAAAAATGAGAAAGCCTATCACTACATGAGGCAATTAAGCACGGTGAAATAAATTGACACTTTCAATTAATTTTCAATTTATGGCATGGCATATGAAATGACACATGGCATTTCAAATTTTATTTCAGGTGGGGTGTGGTGAGAAACTATGGACGCGACACAAAGTGCTGGTAGCCGGGTTGCGGGAACAGTCTCGCGATGGAACCCTTCAACAATTGCTCAACTTGCCCGTCCTGGGCTGGCGGCTCATTGGCGTCAAACCCTTGCCACGGTTTAAGAGACAGGTAACTTCTTCTTGTATTGAGGACTCTTGCTTCTACTTTTCTCGCCACCTGTAAACTTGAGCGCATTCAGAATCTTTGCATACGGTTCATATTTGGACTCCGAAATATGACCTTGTTTCCGAATTTCGCGAAAAACTCAAGTGGCTTCCTATTCGCCTTCACAGGAATAATCACATTCTTTTCTACAGAGTTCTATTCAATCCCACATCCCCTCCTTAACTTATAGAACGGTTTGAGTTCCTCGGGGACTCTCACTGTCGCTCCCTTTGTTCTGATAATAATCTTAATTAATAGATTCCTTCTCATAATATACTTCCTTTTATTCAAAGTCCTTTACTGTTGAGGCTGCTCGGCTCTAGAACTCCTTACCACTTCATATTCGGCGTGCGCAATCTCATGCCCTATTTAAAAGCGCACTTCTTTCCTTCTTGAAAATTCTCTTATTTCTAATAAATTTAAATTAGTCCTTTACTGTGACGAGCGTATCCTGGCTTTTGCCTTACTCTTTGTTTGCTCCGGATCTTGTATACAATTTATTTTATTCTATGTATGTATAATGTATATGTGTGTAATGTGTATTGTATGTATATGTATGTATTTATATATGTGTATTAATCATCAGGTATTTTATTCAGTTTTGTGTGAGTATTCAATACTCACACAAAACTGAATAAGAAACCTGACCTTAAATTATTATCAATTAAACCTTTATTATTAATCTCCACATGAATAATGCGTGCACCCTCAATTTCAATCATATAATCATATCCACCGTGCATTATGGTTGCCTGGAAGAGATCGCTTCTTAGCGATAAGGCCGCCATTTGTGCTCTCATTTATATAATTTATTTTAAGTTAATTTTACTTTATATGCTTCTATCTAATGTGATGTACAATAAAGTGTATTCATTGCATTTCATTTCATTACATTTTTGGCCCGTCTCGGGAACCAAACCCGGGACCTCGTTATACGCAGTCAAACTTGCTACTCACTAGACCAACGTGGCAGTTATGTTCAGTATTAACTTAGTACCTCAAGCCGTTTCTGAGAAAAAGGTTCTTGACACACGGGCAACGGAGCGATCCTATAAGGGTTCCGTTTTTTTTTTTGTTTTTTTTTTTCGGAGCCCTTCAACTTGTTACCTATATATATGTATTTATGCAGTCGCCCTTAGAGGGCTCGGGTGCGTACGATAATTACGACGGCGACTATGACGCGGACTACAGCGGCGACGACGAAGATGACGACGATTACAACGCACAGCTCAACGGCGGCGCCGTGCCGATCGATGTGAGTATGACGACATTACACATCGCCTTCGCCCAAATCTGTCCCTTAATACAGTGCAACCTTAATATAACGATTTCCTTGATTTAACAAATTTTTTTTTAATCCCGTTGAATTGTCCATAAGAGTCAATGTAAAATATGCCTTTACATTGCGAACAACCTCTTTTTTTCAACTATCAAGAAAAAGTGTCTCTTCTCAGTCGTTGCACTCTTGGCAGAGTAGCCTTGGTCGTCATTTCGGTGTTGTGGCACGCTTCACTATACGCCGCCACTCCTCCCTTAATAGCTGCTTTTCTTGTGCATTCGTGCAACGAGAGAAAAATTGTGAATGTCTCTGTCTGTGAAAATTAACGAATTTTGTCAACCCAAAACCTTTATATAAAGTTCTCGCCAGACACGCTTATTTTCGTAAAACCTCCTTATAACAAATTTTATCCAACCTGATTGTAGTATCGATATTAGCGCCGCCCAGGCCCTAGCTCGGCAATGCACACGAGCACCTGTCGCACGTCTACTCTCACCGGCGGCTCGCGTAATACTGACGTAGCAACATTGCTCATGAGCACACGAGACAGTGTACCCACATACACTACACTGATCTCAACATAACAAACCTCAGTTCAACGAACTACTTGATATAACGAATATTTACTTGTTCCCTTCCGATTTCTTATATCGAGGTTGCACTGTACACGCACTGTACTGCTTAGTACTTAGCAGAACTTATACTACGTCAGTTATTGACAAATAAGTGTCAATTACTGCCTAGTCTACTAATAGCCTCAATAGCCCAACGGTTAAAGGTGCGGACTGAAAACTGAAAGGTCGTAGGTTCGATCCCCCACACGTTGCACTATTGTCCTACCCACTCCTAACACAAGCTTTCTGCTTATTTGGAGGGGAGAGAAGAATATTAGTCAAAAAAAAATCTGTCCGGCTTGGTAATAAAAAAAGTATTTTACCAAGCCACATACACAACAACAAAATGTAGGCACGATGCGTTTTTGACAGCTCATTTTAACTTTTATTTCAAACAAAAAAGGCATGTAAATAATGTTAATGTTTATTTTAATTTTTCAAAATTTACTTATACACTCAGGGATTTCTTGTTTGTTGTAATCATAAGAGAAGTTTTTGTTTTATTGGTATCAGTTTCATTACTAAAATAACATCTTGATTGCGAGATAGCTATCTAAAATGGTTGCCTGAGTCGCTCTTTTTAAAATATATTGTGATGGTAAAAAGGTTTTCATGCTGCGTCAGTCTTTAACTTGGTTTGCACTTAACTAAAAATTTGAGTGATTTTAATTACTAACGTACTATAATTAAAGATAATAATTTTGTAATGCTTCGTGGGTAACTAATGATTTTATTTTCTTATTTATTTTAATCTAACGTTATGCCTTCTTCGCTCTCATGGATTTAATTTTTTTTTAATCAGATAGGAACTCTTATTTCCCAGGATAAAAATTTTTAGTATCCTGACCTCAGGATGCAAGCTGTCTACTTGCCAAATTTTATCGAAATCGTTTCTATGTTTTTGACATAAAAAGCAAAAATATTAGGATTGATTAAAAAAATAATTGTACTCAAATAATGTATGTATGTCAAATACTGTCAATAAATTCCACTCAAACTTGTATTGCACTAACGCTGAATATTGTTGTTATTAATTGTAGTAAATAAAATGAAAATAGTTGATATTGTTTTTGACATACAATATCTTAAATTCCCGTACATAATATAAAATTCATAATGGTCATGCATAGTCCTTAGATTCGATAAAAGTGCATATCAGACTGTACTATGTTATCCCCCCATTTCATTTATTCATTGGAATCATTCATCACTTTTTTCGTAATTATAAGGAAAAAAAATCAAAAACCTATTAACATATCATAAATTAACTTCGCATATAAAATTGCTTATTATTTATTATCAATTACATACAGTTTATGATATTTATTTGATATATAATTTTGTTGTTTAATTCAACTATATTTTGTCTCTATGTCATTTTAATATTCCAAAAGTGGTTTCCAATGAATAATAAAGGAGGTGAAAGAAAAATTTTATTAACAGACTTATCGCGACATTTCATTAAAACCTAAACAATTTTGTACGTTTGCTTGATGTCGCTTACGTCTTTTTTTTTCAGTCATTAATTTTAAAACTGTTTAATACAAAAGTAGGAATAAAGATTAAGTAGATTTTACTTGATTGTATGTAATAAAAAAACGTTGCATCTATTAGTAGATAGTTGTTTCTAGTAAAGTTTTATCTAGCATACTTAATCAAGAGAATTGTATCTCTGAATTTGCATATTATTTAACAAGTTTATACATTTTTATAACGCACCTTTTTTTGAACGCACCATTAATTAAAGGAAAATCTTAAAAAAAATAGCTTTTTTATTTGGTTGTATTTAAAAGTACAAGTATGCATCTAGCGGACGTACAAAAAGGTTATTCTAAATTAAACCACTCAGTTATATACGATGAAAGGTCACAAATGTTAATAAAATTAAACTGTATGTGGAATGGAGATCGTGCACCCAGGATAGACACGGCCTTGTTGTAGACAATATACTGTCGGGGACCACTGCATGGAATGTTACCAACGAAATAACAACCATCTCTTCCAAGTTCTAGTTAAGTTATTATTTAAATAGGTGTTCCTTATAGGCTCAAGGCGCATTGCGGCAGAGTTGAAACCTGTGTTTACAAAAAAATTTTAGAAAGTGAACTGAACTTCTCTACGTAATATATTTACTTCACGTAATATCTATCTAATAATAAATAGACTTTATGTGCAGTACAATAAAATAGCGCGATTGCGCGCATACAAACAATTATCGTGCGCACTCCAAAGGAATTAGCCATGTAGATAGTGGAGATAAAGTTCAGTTTACTTTGCACCACGCATCGCGTTGATTTGCCTGCCGCAATATGCCTTAAGCCTAAATCCTCATCATGGGTCATCAATGACAAAAAATACAAACAATATTTAATTATAACATGGGAGAATTTCTTTTTTTTTATGTGGGGGTAACTACAATATTAACTATAAAGTTAATTCACTTCATTTCATGTACTATTGCATTGTCATAACATATAATTAAATTGGCATTAATGTACTTTACTGGATAATCCTAATACATAAAACATGGTTTTAAAAATGCACACATATTTTCTCTTCATCTTGGTCATTCGTTTGTTTTGATTTATCTCTAGTTTGAGCACTTAGAGTGGGTTAAATCAGATATTAGCAATGTTTCGAAAAGTTCTATCTGAAATATTTGAATGTGTCTTATTGTATACGTTTATATTAACATTTCTTAGGCGATAAGCTTAAGAGACAAAATGTGGGTTTATCTAGCTGTTGTGAGCTGTTGCTGATAACCGTGAATCAGCGTTTTCTTACCGCTACCCTCATATCCTGCTGAGAGATTGTCTAAAACTGATTGCATCAGTTTGACGATCGCAATGCCCTCTGATTTTGACTGGCACTCTCGCTATTGGTTTAAAAATGCAGTCCAGCAATAACGACATAAATTCAGCCAATCAGAAGCGATTGCGATAGTTACTTATAATGATTGGATCAGTGTAACGATCGCAATGGCCTCTGATCGACTGAATTCATGGCATTCTTTCTGCATCAATGCATTTTAACCAATAACAGGAGGGTACCAGCCAATCAGTATCATTGCGATCGTTACACTGTTGCAATCATTCTTAGACAATCCCACAGCGGCATAATATCTAAAGCGTATCGTATAAGAATTTCATAAGACTACTAAATTGTAGTGCCCAAAAAGGTCCGAATAAAGATATCATTGCTAGTACAAAAAAAAAAAAAAATTGGGTGGCAGTACTAACGTAGAGTGTACCGCGCGGCGGCAGGTGGAAGAGCCCCCCAACCCCCCGCACCCACACCGCCACCACCACGGCCAGCCCGACTTCGCGCCACACACCACCACCGACACGTTTCAGACCGAGCCCACCGACCCGCCGACGACGACCCAAACACCCACCAACCCCGAAACCCCCCCAACCGAACCCAGCTCTCTCAACCCACCCGACACAAGTAACCCACCTAACTCTCCTCCAACGTCAGCCGCGACGCTTTCCTCAGAGGAACCAGACGTCGAGACCACTCCCGAGTCCGCCACTAATACGTATACCACAGAGGTTTGTCGGAACCTGGTCTATAAACTTTCCTTTGCATGCCTTTCGTGACAGTTTTTTTTAATATTACAAATAACTGATTGCGTAGTTGTGTGGTGGTTTGTTCTCTACAGAGTTTTCTATCTTTGCACGTCGAAAGTGTGTGTGTGTACTCGTCGACCGTTCCGTAGAACAAAGTCTCATCTGCTAAATTCACAACTTGAAATTTGAGCCTTAAAAGTCACATCTGCAAGGCTCAAATCACAAGTTACGAATTTAGCAAATGATACTTTGTTCTACGGAACGGTCGTCGTATGATTTATGTAGATAAATTTCTGCAGTCAGACGTTGATAAATGTACGCGATTTTCGCAATCCTTAAGGTGCAAACAAACAACTGTGGTGTTGTGATTTGTCGCAATGCTGTATAACGGTCGATCAATCGAAGCGCATCTCAAGGGGCAACTGCACGCTACAGAGGAATGACAGACTAATTTGCATGTTTTATTTTGTACACCACAACACATAATCCTTTGCGGTTCAAATTCAGAGCCTCCAATATTTAAAATTATGTGCGCTCATGAAAAACATCTTGACGAATCCTGCATGCCTGAGAGTTTCCCATAATTTTCTCAAAGATGTGTGAAGTCTGCCAATCCGCACTTGGCCAGAGATGTGGACTATGGCCTAACTCTTTCTGATTCTGTGAGAAAACCCGATGATGATAATGATGGAACGATATCTCAATAAAAGCATTACTAGCCGTCTTGATATTTCAGATTGTACAGTTATTTTTGATGTCTGTATTGACTTGATTTTACACATAAATGTGTGAGGTTCATACAAAATCTCGATCGCCTCTTGTTGCATCACTTTGTGATTTGTTAGCGCCTTTTGGTATATTAATGGGTTTATGCTATTGGCTAAAATACGCAGTTATAACAAAATTAGATAGGTACTCATGCCTAAATAAATTCACCCAATAAAAGATAGACACTAGGTTTCTAGAAAAGTTCACAACAATCTATACGTAGTTTCATATTGATGTGCATAAATAAGTTCAGGTCGATTTATAAGCTAATGATAAGCTAGCAGAAATTTATCTACCGCTCGAGTGATCGTCTTCTAATTATTATTAATAGCGAATGTTTTGTAATAGTTACTAAATTTTATTAAAACAATGTTATGGCATTGTTTCATTATTATAGATTTTAGATATGCTAGTTTTTGATTATGGTGTTACGAAAATTGCATTTTGCCAAATAGCTAAACGTCTTAGATTTCAGCTGCTAAACAATTTGGTAAAATACCCAAGGTTTTAAATTAGACACAGTAGATTACATTTTTAACACATATTTTTGAATTTCAGTGTTATTGTAGAGCACTTAATTAATCGTGATACTTTTTGTACAGGAACACAAAGTTAAGATCACACCGTACTCAGAGTCCGCGTCTGAAGCGACCAACGTGGATATCCAGAAGGAACCAATAGCAGTTGATCCTCGAAGACTCGACGAACATTCCCCGATAATAATAGTCCCTGGAGAATTAACCACTACGGAACCTGAACTGGTAAGTCCCATAGAGTTAACACGGTTTAAATATCACTGAATCTAACTCACATTTTGTAGATGTTTGATCTTTACACTAATTTATCTGTCTTGTGTGGAAGTGGATTTTCTTAACATTGGGGTAGAATAGAAACGGACGCCCATTATAAAGTCACATTTTAATCTGTATATACATTTGACTAATCTTTTGGATGTGAAGACAACTCGAGTTAAACCATGCGGAATTTTTTATGCAAAGGTCTAAATAATGACACGAAGCAAAGTCCTCACTAAGCGCGGCGATAGCCTCACGCGGCTTTGTTTAATCCAGAAGCGCGGTTTTTGAAAAAAAAAGCAAAGTTTAAAAGTAACAATTTTTCTTACAAATTATCATATCTGATTCTGTGTTTTCAAGAGAACAAAAATAAAATGAAATAATTTCATTTTATCATTTAGTATTTTTCCACAATTTGACCTATTAGTTTCGTCCCGCAAACTTAAAAGTATCAATAACAGCTCTTCACACTATACCTTTTAGTATACGGATGGCAGGCAGCTTACTGAGCCGCCTTACACTTTTGTTTTTTATTTTCCCTTCGAAGATAACTCGATTCATTTTAAATCATATTTCTGAACTACGAAAGGAATACGTAGTTGCTTCAGACCCTTAGATATTGCCGCGAAAAGTAATGCCTTGCAAGGCTTCCACGCTTAGTGAAGGGTATCCAACTTATGCAAACGTCAGTATTAGATTGATACTATAAACAAAATTGTCTTCACGTCCGAACTTCACATCACTTTGTGAGCGTCCGCATGGCACTTTCAGCATACCATAGTAATCAAAGAGTCCAACGAACTAACGCCGACGTCGCCCGAAACACCCGCGTCGCCTTCGCCGACCGAAGAAACCGTTACCGTGCCAACGCCCACGTCAACGTCCACGACGACGACGCCCGCGCCTACGACCACCGAGACAACGTCGACGACGACCACAACGTCTACGACGACCACGACGCCGACGCCGACGACTATCGTCACAACGTCGACTGCTTTACCGACTACTACGCCGTCACTTGAGGTTACGACGCAGGAGGTAACTAAGCAGGTCTGTGGAGAATTGGTTCTACTTGCATGCATCCGATGTACAAAACATTTACAAAAATATCGAAATGTTTTTTCTTTGAGTTGAAGATTGAATCAATCATGGATAATGATACGATACCGAATTGATATCGAGAAATAAAAAGCGTAAGTAGGTATCCGAAAAGTGTACATAGTGTGCCGATTTTCCATAATATTCTAACTTCATTAATTTAATTAGGCAAAATATCATGGTTTGGTTTTTTCACTCACTTTATAATTAAGTTCACTTTATCTCTACAGTCTTTGCAAGTAGAAATTTTGAGGCACTTTACTCAGGCTGAAATCTGTAGAACTATACCTATATGATCTATATGATATGACTGATATGACAGAGTTGAAACGAGACCCAAATATGTCCTGACATGAATCTGTCTCGTTTTAACTGTGTCTTAATCTTAAATCTACCTACAGATTGCACTCTCACTAAGCTTAGACTTGAGACAGAGTTAAAACGAGACAGATTTACGTCAGAGCATATTTGTGTCTCGTTTTAATCTCTGTCTTAAGTTTGAGCTGAGTCAGAGCACATTATAGATTCCACTATTAGTCTTAGTAGCATAAGGGCGATCTATGATTTCAGCCTTAAGCTTACGTAACTTATGCACCTATCAATTATATAATTATTGCGCCACTAAATTTGAAACTACAAAGTTTCACGGGTCCCGTACCTTTAGAAAAAAGGGACCCTTAGAGTACAACTTCGTCCGTCCGTCAGTCCGTCACATCTGCTTATTTCAGTAGCTACCAACGCCATTTGGTATAGTTTTCAATACTTGACCTATACTTAAAAAATTCTCCTTAATATAATAGGTCGTAGCTTTAAAGTGGGATTAGATCATAATATTATGAAAGTTTCGACATAGTACTAAAAAGTAGTAGTAGTAGTAGTAAAATGAAAACTATGTCAACAGATATAGTTTCCATTTTACTTATTTTGATGTCTGTGATCCTCTATCTTAAGTCTGTGCTGATTTGGAGCACGCTCTATAGATCTCAGCATTAGGCTGAAATCTATGTACCATACTGTCACTCAGCTTAGACTCTGAGTTAAAACGAGACAGATTCAAGTCAGGGACATATTTGTGTCTCGTTTCAACTCTGGGTCATATCAGTCACATCTCAAATCTACATTGTGTTGCGTGGTATCGCAGGAGACTATGCCATCGACGGAGCGTTCGAGCACGATCATCGGGCGCACGACCGAGACCGTGCCGTTCCCGATGCCGATCAACCAGCCGCCCACGCTCAAGCACCACATGAAGAAACTCGCCATCACGGCAGGCAATGCTTTCAGGTGACACTCAACAAAATCCGACGATAGAGAAGTAGATCAACAACTGTAATGTGTCGCTACTAGATGTCACTAACAGTTGCTATGAAACTGATTGAAAAAGTAGATACATATCACTAATTTCCTGGTTGACGTGTGGTTCAATTTGGCTCTAGTGTAACGGTTAACACACTCGGGGTGCGATTTCAGAGAGATACGGATTCAAATCCCGCCGACCGATTTGATATGTATTTATAAATCTATTAGGTTACAAAAAAATCCGATTGCAAAACTTTAACACTACCAGCTTAACACATAAGTTGTTTCTGTCGTCCTGATGGTAAGTGACGATGCAGTCTAAGATGCTAGCGGGCTAACTTGGAAGAGGTATAGCAGAGTACAATCAACTCACGCCTCTTAATCCTAGACGCAAGCGTGCCGGAACGCTACATCGCTTGGCAGCTCGTCTTTGACGGTAGGATCGTAACTAGCCACAGCCAAAGCCTCCCACCAGACTAGAAAAGAGACAATGAAATTATAAATTCCCAAATTGTCGCCGCCGGGAATCGAAGCCGAGACCTCCCAGTTTTAAAACCACAGCACTCACCACTACGCCAGGGAGGTCGTCAAAAACTTTTGTAGAGTCTGTTCAATAAGAGTCTGAAAAATAGGAATTGTGAAAGAGTCTTCGATGAATCAAATAATTTGATAATTAATTAATTTACATAAAAATAAATCAAATTTTAATTAAAAATAAGCTATGCACACATTAATGTTTTTTTTTTTTTCAGATACATAATCCCGGCCGATCTGTTCACGGACCCCGAAGAGGGCAGTAATCTCACGTTCACGATGTACGAAGCAGAAAATGTGCCACTCAGTAAAAACTCCTGGATACAGTTCATCCCCTCCGAACGGGAAGTCTATGGATTGTGAGTTTACTCCCATTTTAACGATAAATTTAACTATTCTACTACTTTGCTTGATTAAATAATAGGAACAATTTTTTTTTTTTTAAGAATATTAGCCAAGCTGAAGTTGACTAACATCCTCCTGTCCCCTTTGAATAAGCGGAAAGCTTGTGCTAGGAGTGGGTACGACTATAGTGCAACGGATGGGATTCGAACCTGCGACCTTTCTGCTTAATGTTCTTAAAGGTGTGTGAAGTCTACCAATTCGCCAGCGTGGTGGACTATGGCCATAACCCTACTCTGAGAGATCTGCGCTTAGTAGTGTGAGGTTAATGGCGTTTTTCATATTCCGCTGGTGGAAATGCTTTTTACGCATTCCTTTCGTGAGTCGTGCAGCGTAGATGTGATTTTTTCTTCTTTCTTCTTGACGTTAATGGGTTGTTAGAAATAGAAATAGAAATTTTTTTTTTTATTCAAATAAACTTTTACAAGCACTTTTGGATTGTCAATGAATGTACCACTGGTTCGGAATGCCTTTCCTGCCGAGAAGAGCCAGCAAGAAACTCGGCGGTTGCTCTTTTCAAAAAAAAAAAAAAAATTTACAATAGTTAATGAAACTATGCTATGTATACAGTGCTTCCACGATGAAGTTTCCTAAGTCCAATAAACAAATACAACTAAATACAATACAAATACAAATAAATACAATCCAATGCATGTTAAGACGAGCAGACAGAAAGCAGACCCATTCCCGATGGTGGCACCCGTTCACGAGCATGACGCATGTACCAGCCGTTGCCTCGCTCAACCATACTTGAGGGAACGTTACAACCCGTAACAATGTTCATTATGATGATGACGACGCTTTTCTCCAGGCCCTTAGAAGCGCACGTGTCTCGCTGGAACTTCATAGTAGAAGCGCAGGATAGCGAAGGACTCGTCGCTCGGGGGCCCCTCGACATTACGGTGCAGCAGCACAAGAGCGGGCGCACCATCAACCACCAGTTCATCATGCGGTTCAAGCTGCTCAAGCGGTACGACAACGCCGTCGACTGGCAGATCCGCGCCCTTGAGGGCATCGTGAATCTCTTCCGCGACACCGATATGGACCACCTGATCGTGCTGAACGCGACTCAGAACGGCGACTTGTGCGAGTTCGTGTGGACCAACGACACGCTGCCGAAAGAATCCGCGTGTCCCCTTGATGACATCAACAGGCTTATGAAGGTTAGTGACACTGTTCTTGTTTCTCCTTCTTCTTTTCTTTCTCCCAGTTGACTGATTTTTCTTCATGAAAACACGTAATTAGCTTTTATTCTTCTTCTATATTGACTAATTTCTTCTAATAAGCTGTAAGTTTTCTTTTAAAATAAAATTCTTAAAGTGTTTTAGGGTTCCGTACCCAAAGGATGCCAACGGAACCCTAATCCTAAGCCTCTGCTGTCCGTCCGTCCGTTTGTCTGTAAACTGTAATAGGTATACTATTTAAATTTTCAGAGTGTGAGAGTTGCCGCTATACCAACAAATAATAAAAATTAAATTTAAAAAGTAAATTTAATTTTTACTGGTGCGTTAAAATCTTGTATAATGGTACGGAGCCCTTCTCGTGCTAGTTCGAGTCGCACTTGGTCGGTTTCATCATAAATTCAAACTCAAAATTATTTATTTCATGTAGGCCAACTTGTAGCTCTTATGACACGTTCACGTCAAGTTAACCGTTAACCGTCGACTGATATAAAATAACAAGAAAATAATAATTGAATTTTTTACTGTAACCACAACTATGACGGAAGTTTTCTTCTCTAGCAATGCATCTTGAAAGTCTAAAGGCGTAGGCGCGAGCGGGATGTTGCTATCTGTACTAAACGGGTCTGATTTGAGGTGCAGTGCAGGGAAGCGCTGGGCGAGGTAGCGGCCAACTTGACGAGGACATAGTACCTAGTACTAGTAGTAGTATCCATTATTTTTCCAGATCATGGAATCGGATACAGAACGGGGCAGCCCGTCGGCCGGCCTGGCGCGCGCCATGTCGCCCGAGCTCAAGATATCGGAGGTGAAGTGGCGCGGCACGGGGCGCTGCACGGGCGAGCCCGTCGCCGCCACCGTGGTGCCCGACACGTACCCGCCCGTCACGCGCAACCAAGTAGACCACGTCACCGCCACGGTCGGCCATCTGCTGGTCTACAAAGTGCCTGGGGTAAGCCTCTTATTTTTTTGAGCTTAGCGTAATGTTGTTTTTATAGCAAAAAGTATAAATTTTCGACACTAAAATTGATGAATTTTGAGTTATGTCACCCTTGTCGCGAATTTTAATTAAAATATATTTCAGGATACGTTCTACGACCCGGAGGACGGCGGCACCCGCAACCTGCAGCTGTTCCTCCGCTTCAGCGATGGCTCGGAGATCCCCGCCGACAACTGGCTGCAGTTCGACGCGCGCAACCAGGAGTTCTACGGCGTGCCCGCGCCGCGCGACCAGGGCAGCGTGGAGTATCAGCTGGTCAGTTGCTGACATTGGCTTCATCATCATCCTTTCAGCCTGCGGACGTCCACTGCTGAACATAGGCTTTTCCCAAACAGCGCCACCACACCCAGTCCTCAGCCATTCTCATCCAGCCACTTCCCGCAACTCTCTTTCTTGGTCAGTTACAGACATTATCATCATCATTTCAGCCTCCGGACGTCCACTGAACATATCCCTTTCCCAAACAGCGCCACCACACCCGGTCCTCAACCCTCCTCATTCAGCCACTTCCAGCCACTCTCTTTATGTGGTCGGTCCGCCTTGCTGGTGGGCGTCCCACACTACGCTTGTTCGCGGTCTCCACTCCAGAACTTTCCGGCTCCAGCGGCCATCGGACATTGGATTACTTTCTTTTATTTTAGGTTAGTTAGTTTAGAGGAAAAATCCCAACTGATTTCTGCCTTGTGTCCGATTCACATGGACTAAAACAACCTCCTCAGGACAAGTCAGCACGGAACCGCTTTGCATTACTTCATGCAGACCGTCTACATATTTTCTCTTTTGCTCTTCTCTTCCTTCTCGCATTGGCTTACTGTATCCTTAAACGTCTCTGCAAGAACACGTCAGGTTGAGGATGAATGTAGAAAGAATGAGCGAATATTTAAGATGACGTCTCTGCTTTCGTTACAGATCGCTGAAGATTCCAGCAAAAAGAGCGCCTACGACAGCCTCGTAGTGGAGGTGGCGAAGGCGCCAACGATCCGTCCCACGGTGGAGTTCCAGATGACGATGGACCCGTCGCCCAACCTCGCGGACAGCGCCGCCAACAAGCGCAAGGTTGTCGAGAAGCTCGCCGCGCTGTTCTT
Organism: Hipparchia sbordonii; assembly: GCA_038048805.1. Lineage (NCBI taxonomy): Eukaryota > Metazoa > Arthropoda > Insecta > Lepidoptera > Nymphalidae > Hipparchia > Hipparchia sbordonii. Next base: position 8,102,310 of record CM076113.1, read on the forward strand.
CCAGGAGGAAACCGATAACATCAGGATAGAGAGCATATCCGACAACCCTACTACCATTATTTGGTAAGTTAACAATACTAAAAACTGATTAAACTACGCTACGATAGCAACTTGCTTTCGGAAACTGGTTTGGATAGCCTTTCCAGTTGGAAACCAGCAGTGGCAGAACCAGCTAAAATCTCAGTGGTCACTCTTTTAGAAAATTCGAATAAAAATTACATGTTTCTTTATAATATTATTATTAGGATAATCTTCGATTGTTACGCTTTAATTTTAACTAAGACTTCCCCTAAGTCTTTCCCACTAAGACTGAGCCATTCGAGAGCCCGATATATTGAACACGTTAGTGAATATTAATTAGTACATTGTTACATTTAAAAATCTCGCAATCATTCATTCCTTATTCTCTGCAACCCTCTGCAAGACTATAACCAGCATTTGAGATCATGAATGTAAGGTATAACAGCCAGTGAAATTATAATTTTCAGGTACAACACAAGTCTGCCAATGGACAGGTGTCCCAAACGAGAAATCGAGGAACTACGCAGAATGATCATCGTCGACGAGCGGGGCGCCATCGGAGGCAACCTCAAAGAACACGTCGACCAAGTTTTCGACAAAGACCTGAAAGTCATGTCGATCCGTCTGATTCCCCTGGGACTGTGCGCGGAACAGAACACCAAGATCCCTAAATCAATGGTGGCAGGAGGAACGCCTCCTGGGCCCAATCTACAGAACCGGGCGACGAATGCCAGCCCGGAGTACTCGGATTATTTGGTGACGTTCGTGATTCCGGCGATCGTGATCGTGTGCATGATCGTCGTTGCGGGCATCATTGCGTGCGTGCTGTACAGGAGGCGGCGAACGGGTAAGTCGAACTATGTCATTCTAATTAGTTTGACAATTTTAGGATTTGGGCATTTTTCTCATTAACATTGCTTAGTGTTACGTGATTACCGCCCTCCAGGAACATTTATTGTACTAGCACAGAATACATAATAGTACAGGTACAGAAGATTCACTCCGCAACATCATTGCTACCACACAATAAAGTGCAATTCAGGTCGCGCAGTGGTAACCTACAGTTATTCATCTAGAAATTCTTTCGAGTAACTCTTATCCCTTCGCCGTACGTTTGCCCTTTGAGTTGGCTCATCGAAACTGGTCAACGCTGGGTACTTTTAGCTTTATTCCTAAAATGCAGAATGTTTAGCGCAGTTCTAGAGAGGAATTGTCTCAGAATTGTCAGCTCTTGGGGAATCAGTTTATCCGTCCGAGTGGCGATCCTATCATCAAATCTTTTCATCAGAGTTGGCAATCTATTTCTTCTTATTAATCTCTGACAGGTATGGCATTAATTTCAGAGAGGTTTTTTTTAAACCAAAACACATAATAGCCTTTTTTTTAGATCTGTAAATTTTTTTAAAATTAAGAGATTTAGCGAACAAGTTAGCGTAACCCATGAACTAACATAACCCACCTATGCCCAAATCCCAATGTATTTAGATGGAATTTGATTTTGAAAAACTAACCGTTTAGCGTAGAATAATTTTAGTATAATAACCGCTCAGACAAAAATTAAAAAGATATTTTTGAACATATAATTATGTAGTATATATGTATTGAAATTATTTTACCTGTGTATTACAAACTAGTTCATATTTTTAACGTATTTGTCTTATAACATCATTCTGAGCCACAGTTATTTAAAAAGATGTAGATGATTTTATAATTTTATATGACCTCTTATCAACTATTATTAATAACTAGTATTTTAACCGTAGCGGATGCAAATTCTTGACACAAAAAAGGTGACTAGTTATTTATTTTTATTATAGCACCTGATCTTACTTAGTATGAACGTTATACTCGTTTTTATAGTATTAGATTTCGCTCTTATAGAATGTAATGTTGGTGGTGGGTTTTATGCCACCCGAAACCCGGGGTTGTAAGTCCCGGGTTAGTTTGCGAGCTAATGGACTGTATATTTTTGGTTATTTTTACTTCGATATTTTCTATCTCTGGGCAAACCTTCACCATCAATCGGCGGGAACGAAATCAAGCAATCCACTTACCCTTTTGATGTCGTCGGTCTGCCCTGCTGCAGGTGGAATCAGCCGTGTCTCGTCGTATGCAGATGCCTGGTTTCGGTACGGTATAATCGTGTGGGGGAACAGCACTCGATCGCGAGCGGGCGTGACACTCGAGGCGGTCTTCGAATAGCAACTGTCCGCCGCTGGCGATGACGGACGCGAACGAACAACGAAAAGAGGGTGGATCGCCAAAATCGAACCCACCGAATTGACGGTGACCCGCAGTTTGCCCAGATTGTCTAAAACTATCGAAGCAAAACATTTCTGAACACCGCCCACCGTTAAAATGTAATTTTAACCGAGCTTGAAAAGATAGAACGAATAAATAAGAACTAAGAAATTAAATTGAATTTAATGATGAAATTAAGAGATTAACTAAGAAATTAAATTAATAAAACAAGAAATTAAATCTAGCTTTGTAGACCAAAAAAAAACAAATTTAAATAAAAACGAAAGGTATTATTTTACGAAATTCAATTAATTAGAAACAGGTAACGGAGATAACCGATGAACCGGTCGTTTCAAAAAACCTTGCTGAGTTTTCAAAGTGACCGAACGAATGACTCCATCTTTCGAAGGATGTACTTCCGAAACACGACCTAACTTCCATTGTAAGGGAGGTAAGTTAGGATCATTAATGAGAACTAACGTACCGATTTGAATGTTCTCAATCGATTTTGTCCATTTATTTCGCTGTTGAAGTGTATGCAAATATTCACGATGCCAACGTTTCCAAAAACTTTGGACGAAATTTTGAAGTAACTGCCAGCGCGATATACGTTTCAAATTTACTTCCGTATAATCAGGTTCTGGGAGAGAATTTAGGGGTTCACCGATTAGAAAATGTCCCGGTGTTAAAGCTTCTAAATCATTAGGGTCCGACGAGAGCGGACACAATGGACGCGAATTTAATGTACCTTCGATTTGAGTCAGAACGGTAACCATTTCCTCAAACGTAAGGGTTGTGTTGCCGACGATACGAACGAGATGCGACTTGATTGATTTGACGGCGGCTTCAGCCATACCGGTGAAATGAGGCGCCGCAGGCGGGTTAAAACGCCAGGTAACTTTATACTTCAGTAGCGAATGAGCGATATAACGATCTTGTTCTTTCAGTAAATGGAACAAGGCCTTTAATTCAGCGTTAGCTCCCACAAAGTTCCTGCCGTTGTCACTGTAAATTTCGGAGCAAATACCACGCCGACTTATAAAACGACGTAGGCAAGCCAAATACGCATCAGTTGACAAATTAGAAACGAGTTCGATATGTAAAGCTCGCGTAGTAAGGCATGAAAATACGCAAATGTACGATTTATCAATTTTAGGTTTACGAGGATTACCAGACTTCGTCAAGATCGGTCCAGCATAGTCTACAGCGACTTTAACGAAAGGCCTGACTTGCTGTACGCGAGCCGAAGGCAAGTCAGCCATTTTAGGCTCCAAAAAGGTTGCACGATGCCGATAACATGTGATGCAGCGAAAAATGATCTTCTTGACGACTCTTTTAGCCGAAATAATCCAATAGTCTCTTGCGACTGAGGCTAAGGTGGCTTGTAAACCCGAATGTAAATTAATTTCATGAATATAAGTGACGAGTAGTTTTGTAAAATTACTTTCGGAAGGAAGTAATAGTGGGTGCTTTTTCCGATAACTCAAATCCGAATTCGATAATCGACCGCCCACCCTGATGAGACCCTGTTTGTCGACAAATGGGTTAAGGCGTTGAAGACGAGTTGAAACAGTAAGTCCAGACTCTAATTTGCACAAATCTGAATCGAACCACAACCTTTGAACTATGCCAACAAGGCGCAATGTCGTAATTTGTAGTTCCGAAACGGTCAGAGGACCCGTTAATTTGGTTCTCTTAGCTCTGCAATTATTTGCGAAACGAAGACAATAAGAGATGACTTTGGTCAATTTATGAAACGACGAAAAACGATTAAGGAACGAAGGTTCTTCTATGCTCTCGACGGGTAATGCAGCTACTTTCAGAGCATGACGACGTTCTGGAATAGTGGAACTATCAACATCGACAGAACTAACCGGCCATTGATCTTCCGATAAGGACAACCACGATGGTCCTGACCACCAAAGGTTGTGACTTCCAATTTGCGAAGGGGATAACCCGCGGGACGCACAGTCCGCAGGATTATCTGACGAACGAACATGTCTCCATTTATCGGGAGAAATGGTATTCAAAATTTCGACAACTCGATTTGCGACATAGGTAGACCAGTTATGTGGAGCAGCACGTAACCAGCATAAAACGATGCTTGAGTCTGTCCAAGCGACTTCCTTATTGATGGTCACCTTGGAACCAATCGATCTATGAATGAAAGCGAATAACGAAGCCAAAAGGGTGGCAGCGCATAGCTCCAACCTTGGCAGAGATAACTTCTTCAAAGGAGCTACCCGAGATTTGGCTACTAGAACCTGTACCGTAATATTTTGGTCTGGGTGGACAACCCTAAGGTAAGCGACAGCTGCATATGCAGATTCAGAGCTATCACAAAAGCCGTGAAGCTCGATAGAAGCAGTGTTCGAAGACGGGACGAAGCGAGGAATTTGTATAGAAGACAAAGTTGGAAATTCTGAAACTATTCGAAGCCACTTCTTTTTAATTTCACTCGGAACCTCTGCGTCCCAGTCAACGCCAGCTAACCAAAGTTCTTGAATAAGAATCTTGGCAGCAATGATAACTGGGCACAGAAAACCGACAGGGTCGAAAATGCGCGCAATTTCCGACAAAATTGTGCGTTTCGTTACCCCGTCGTGCAGAGGTTCAACGTTATACGAAAATACGTCCTTGAGTGGCTGCCAAGCCAAACCCAAGACTTTAATCGAACTGTCTTCGTCCAAGGATACTGTTGAAGACTCGACATTTTTTACTTCGTCGGGAAGACGCTGTAAAAATGTGGGGCTGTTCGAACACCACTTTCGAAGTTCGAATCCACCTCTTTTTAGAAGAGCGAAGAGTTGATTTTGGAGGTGGGTAGCGGATTCAACCGAATCAGAACCACTTAGAACATCATCCATGTAAGTGGAACGACGAATGACTTCAGCAGCTTCAGGATACTCGCATTGATGATCTGAAGCCAACTGTTGCAGAACACGAATGGCTAAAAATGGGGACGACGAGAGACCGTAGGTGACAGTCTTCAATCTATAGACTTGAGGCTCATCAGAGGGATCAGTGCGCCATAATATCAACTGGTAGTTCTGATGTCCTTCATCCACGAGTATTTGTCTATACATTTGACGAATGTCAGCAATAAATGCGACTTTATGAAAGCGAAAGCTGCAAAGCAATTCTCCTACATCTTTTTGCAATTTCGGACCTATTAGTTGTGTGTCGTTTAATGATCCTAGGCAGGTTGGCGCCGAGGCATCGAAGACCACTCTCAATTTGGTCGTCACACTAGAAGGCCGAAGCACTCCGTGATGAGGAATAAAGTAGTGAGGATCTCGAACATCACTTGAAATAAGTTCCATATGACCAGACTTAAGATAGTCTGCCATGAACTCGAAGTATGAATTACGAAACTGCTCATCTCGAGCAAAACGACGCTCCATCGAAAGTAAGCGTTTGAGTGCTAACGAACGCGACTCTCCGAGTGAAGGCTCAGCTTCCCGAAATGGAAGTGAGACAACGAATCTGCCAGACGCCAACCGTTTATGTGTTCGAACGAATATTTCTTCACACTGCTGATCGTCTGCAGACAGAACGGGTTTATCTGAGATCGATTCTATTTCCCAAAATTTACGAATTAAATTATCAAGACTGCTCTCTTGATCTGAAGCTACAAAAGATGAAATAGCTGTTTTCAAATCAGGGTTACGAATAAATTTTAAGTTAACTTTTCCGATGAGAAGCCAACCTAGCGAACTAGAAATGGCCATTGGAGTTCCAATAGGCCCACGAATAGTTTCTCCGATGAGAATATCACTGTAGACGTCTCCTCCAAGGAGAATATCTACCGATGAAGGTGAACTAAAATTTTGATCTGCAAGTTGCAAATCTTTAATGTGAGTCCATGATTTTGCTTCGATAACGGCAGAAGGTTTGAGGGACGTTATATTTTTCAGAATCAACGCGCGAAGAGCTAATTCCGATCCTGAACCGTTATGTGGTTTAATCGCTGTAGTTACGAATCCCTTTGAGCAGGTAGTTATATCACCAATACCTTGTATAGGTGTGCCTAGCTTCCGACGAGTTAAGCCAAGACGAGTCACTAAACTCTCGGTAATAAAGGAAGCTTCAGATCCCGGATCGATTAGAGCTCGAGCGTGAGTGAATTTACTTGATGAATCACGAATCAAAACTACAGCTGTCGAAAGCAGAACGGTATTTGGATTAGAAGCAGCATCAGTTGAATACAAAGAGACAACATTGCTTGACTCCTTCGAAGGCTGATCCGATTTTGATGAAACTTCTGACGATTCTTTAGTAGTACTCGCGAAATGCAACATGGTGCAATGATGAGAAGCATCACAAACCGTACAACGAATCTTTGCACAAACTTCATTGAGATCGTGCATGGGCTTTAGGCACTTCAAACAGATCTTATTTTCTTTCGCGAATACGAATCGATCATAAGGTTTTTTCTTTTTAAACGATGAACACGAAGATAACGAATGTGAACTACGATTACACAATACGCAAGTGGTATTTACTTTGGCCGAACGATCAAATTGTGATTTAGATGTGCTACTGGAATCTGGAGAAGTAACAAATGACGAAGTAGCACGAGATCTATCCTTTTGTATAGAGAGACGAGATGAATCGGAACGAGGACTAGGACGCGAACTTTCCCAAGCAACAATTTCTCGATTTAAAAATTCTTGAAGTTCACAAAATTTCGGAATTTGTGTGGTTAAAATCGATTTATCGAAATCTCGACGCGTTGTTTCATCTAATTTTCGATATAGCATGTGATATAGAACGAAGTCCCACTCATCTATTGGGAAACCCATAGAATCTAACGCGCCGATATTTTCTAAAAATCCACTAAGAATGATTCGAAGTCCCGAAGCGGACGGCGAATTTAAATTAGGTAGCTTATACAAAGCATCCATATGTTGCATGGCTATTAGGCGTTCATTTTTATAATTATATTCTAAAATGCCCCATGCCTTTTTATAATTACTACCGGTGATCGACATTCCTTTCAATAATTTACTTGCATCACCACGAACATACGACAATAAATACTGAAATTTCGCTACGTCTGAAAGGTCCTTATTTTCATCGATTAATGAAATGAACATATCACTAAACGAATTCCACTGTTTATAGTCGCCCGAAAAAATAGGTACCGATAGCGGGGGCAACTTCACGGGTTTTTTCTCCGTGTGGCGAATTTCTGATTTAGCAGTTGATTCGTCTAGCTCTAACCCGAACTTTATGGCCATTATTTCTCGAATCAAGTCATTAAAAGCCGTACGAATTTTGCTGTGTTCCGGACTTAAAACCTTCGTACTTTCTAGTTCGAGGTTTTCTAACGAAGATTGAATTTGTTCAAATTGGTCTTGAATACGGGCGAGTCCCATACAAGAAACCATAAATTTACGATAGCAAATTGTACTAGAGTTCGCTTCCGTACCTAATTGAATAATTGTGTCTAGTTCCCGTTCGATGCAACCCCTCCTATGCATCAAACTGGTATATTCAGTTGATTCAGTCATGATTCAGACGAATTAAAAACAATTAAACCGAAACGAAATTTAAATCAGGTTTAACAGAAGTAAACTATAAAAAAAAAAAAAATTAATAATAATAATAAAGTGACTTGGCTTAACCACTGCGGTACGTCCAACGAATGAACGCTAAAAGAAAAAATAAACGAAAACGAAAAACTAATTTTTATACTCAAGTCGAATGTCGTGTCGTAGTCGTGAGGTATAAATGCTAAAAGTGCCGCTCGCTTGACTCGATGTTACTACTACTTGTGGTCTAATACAAGTTAAAAATACTTGATTTTACTCGAATTAGAATAACCGTTTATTATTATAATACGAAATACGAATATGATACGAATGGACGAACACAAATATCGACGAAAACTTTGTGTTTGACCTACGAATTTTACGAAATACGAAATACGACAAAACATGCAAGCTAATCGATCTACGAAAACTCTCACAATGTTTTAATCGAAGTGAATAGCTATTTATACGACTAACGAAACGAATAAAATATAAATAACTATTCCTGGAAACGAAATAACGAACTACAATAAATAATTGGTTATTCAACACGATTTAACATCACAAGTACCTACACGTTCTTCAAACTACTTTACCGACACCGTCATACTAAGTAGATACTTCCTTATATGGCAATTGAAAAATACGAATTTTTGATTTACGAATAATTACGAACAATGCTTTTCGAGACGTACGACACAAAACGAATTAATCAAATTATTGGTAACAAGTTTACGAAATAAATAGGCGAAGTCGAATGAAATCTTTTAACTTTGAAATTTAAATTACGAATACGAATACGAAAAATCGACAAGATGGCGTCATTCGAAAATCGTCTCGTCGTGGAATCGACGATTCCACCTTTGAATAGAAAACTAATTATTCGGCGAGAAGGGCCAAAATAAGAATGGTGGGTTTTATGCCACCCGAAACCCGGGGTTGTAAGTCCCGGGTTAGTTTGCGAGCTAATGGACTGTATATTTTTGGTTATTTTTACTTCGATATTTTCTATCTCTGGGCAAACCTTCACCATCAATCGGCGGGAACGAAATCAAGCAATCCACTTACCCTTTTGATGTCGTCGGTCTGCCCTGCTGCAGGTGGAATCAGCCGTGTCTCGTCGTATGCAGATGCCTGGTTTCGGTACGGTATAATCGTGTGGGGGAACAGCACTCGATCGCGAGCGGGCGTGACACTCGAGGCGGTCTTCGAATAGCAACTGTCCGCCGCTGGCGATGACGGACGCGAACGAACAACGAAAAGAGGGTGGATCGCCAAAATCGAACCCACCGAATTGACGGTGACCCGCAGTTTGCCCAGATTGTCTAAAACTATCGAAGCAAAACATTTCTGAACAGTTGGCTTAACAAGAATACCAAGTGCACATATTCCAATAAATTACTACAACACTTGCACATTTTGTCGATTAGTGTTCTATTATCCTCTAACGCTAAATACTCTTTTAGAATAGAGTCTTCCATTAAGAATTTTATAACTACTATTTTTAATTAAATTTTTTTCTATCATAGAAATGTTTTTCTCTGCGACTTCCGATTTAACACAGACGCATATTTTTAACTAAAAATTTCTTTATTGATCTTTTGGATGACTCTATAATATAAAAACCGCAGGCCGTATAATTTTGAATAGAAAATATTATTTTTTACTTGGCCCACTATATTACATATTATTATGGCCTTTGCAATACGCGACATGTGTCATGTAGAATTGATGAATTTTCTTTATAAATTATTACATTATGTATAAATACAACTGATTGTACTAGTTCGAAGTACTAGCGAGAATTATCACGATATTCGGCTGTAGTCCAATTATTATTATCATATAAAATTAAACGGCACGCAATACCTGTATGTTTGAACTATGATTTTGCTCTGCACGTTTAATAAAGTCCTTTCTTTGATGAAAACAGGTAAAATGAGCGTCGGGGACGAGGAAGAGCGTCAAGCCTTCCGCTCGAAAGGCATCCCCGTCATCTTCCAGGACGAGCTGGAGGAGAGGGCGGACGCCGAGCCCGCCGACAAGAGCCCCGTCATCATGAGGGAGGAGAAACCGCCCCTACTGCCCCCGGCGCCCGAATACAGACAGGGGGATGACGCCCCCTACCGCCCCCCTCCGCCCTTCGCCGCCTCCCGCACCCCGCCGCGCCCCAAAGCAACCCCCACGTACAGAAAACCACCTCCGTATGTCCCGCCATAAAACTGCCTAAGCCTATTCTTTAGTTTAGGAAACCCGTTTACACACACGCGTTCAATGTGACGTAGTTGAAAGCTTCTACGAAATATTTATACAAATACGATCTTGCGGTTCAATCTAGGGTGTTTATGAATGTTTTTTTTTTTTCATAACTTGCATCGCTACATCGTAGAAAAAATGTATAATTTATGAAAAAGTCTAACCTATTATATAAAAAAATGTGTCGGGAACAGATAAACGACGCCATTTTGGTGCGCTTACATATTGTGTACGATGACGTCATTTGAAAATCTAACACCGCTGCTTGGCTGTTTGTTTACGTACATTTTGACGTCACTATTTGCAATTTTGAATGTCACGTGCACAATTCGGATTTTTAGTTTATGTTATTTTAATAAAAAAAAGATGTTTAGATATAATTTTCCGTCGGGATCACAGAAGACATATTTGAAACCAACTACATATTTATGCTGTCCTAGTGGAAATCGTAAGAAAATATTGGGCAAAGATTTAATTCCTATCATATCTAGATATTGTCTGAATCTCCAAAGCTTTCATCTACGTCTATATACGCAAAACAGCCAAAACGGGCAAACAAATTATATCTTAAATTTGTCTATAAGGGAACTAGTCGACTCTTTCGTTTTCAGCTGCTCGATTCATTCATTAATTCGATTAATTTGATCAGTTAAGTTATTTTTACGAGCATTTAAGGAAAGGAGTTTAATAAAAAAAATAATATGCATTTATAACATAATACGAAAAATTGTTAAATTAAGGTACCTAACATAAACGAACCTCATATCGACTACAAAGGAATTGTGCACAATTAAAAGTGACTACGAATTTCTTGTAATATAAGTTTGAAGTGTAGACGTATTTGCGATATGGTTATGGTGGATGTAAAAAAATCGAGTACTACATTATATTACTAGGATGTTATTGTTGGTATAGGTGATGTTACATTAGCACTTTAGATATTGTCGTTTTGCAATTGTTGCAATTGATATTAAAACTGAAATCGCAGTGTTCATAAAGGTTGAAAAAGTATACTATGCGCGGTTTAGGCTATGCTATTAATACATAGCATATAGCATGGAAATTATTATCTCACAGGATTCCGTTATTTACACTAAACTATTACTGGCTTAAGTATATTATTAAAACAATAGTATAGCTTAGTCTGATCTGCGCCTGAATCAATTTTTTTCAAATGAATTATAAGTTTTCCTGAAAGTGCGACAAAACAATAAACTTAATGAATAAATTTTATTCGACTGCCATTCAAATTGCTATTAAGTGTAATTAAAATTAATTAAAAATAATAACGCAACAATAACACATAAAGTAAGGCTAGACCAAATAACAGTTCTGTAAAAGTGTTGGCTATTATGCGTGCCATTGTTCGAAAAATTGTTATGTAATAATGTAATATAAAAGAACATATCGAAAATGTAACATTAGCCTTTAGCTTAGTTCTTCCATACACAAAATATAGGTTATATGTGTGTGTATGTAAACTGTAGAACTCAAATGATGTAGAGAGATTGTGAACAAAGACTTAAAGCACACGTTCGACCTTTTTTGCCTTTCACTTGAAGGCTTAGGATTTACTCCGTTTAGGAGTTGGGTTTAAAGTATGATTCACATTACACGTAGCGCATCGGAGCGTAGAGCACTAATGTAATGAGTAATGACATTTTTCTATTTTTTTATTTTTCATAAAATTGCCTGGCAGAAATCGTTACTAACGCGGCCGCTTTTTGTGTTTTTATTCAATACAAGTATTCATTTTTTTTGCAAAGATTGAGTAAATAAGGAAATTATACAATTTGATCAATTTTATAAGATTCTAAAATATATCTAATACAACTTATTATTCGCATTAATGGTTAAAAATTAGTAATACTATGGTATATTGTAATGATATATGGTTATTTAATTCGTCAAAGTGTACATTTCAATTTTCTCTATTGCATAGCCGCTGCGCTCCCACGCGCATCTTGTGTGAATCATACGTTAGATTATTTGTAACACAACGGCGAATGATCACAGCCACTGCTCATACAAATAATAAAGTTGAAGTCACATTTGTAGAAGTGAACTAACAGTTGCATCGTGAGAACACTTGCAGCAAGTCAATTTCTGCATATATAAGTTATTTCATGGAATTCCGCAACATAGGTACTTGCCAGTAAACGCATCCTTTTCATATACTTACTCAAGTTATCCGGTATAATTTTTTGTATGCAGTAGTCACTGTGTAAATTCGCCATAAGCTAACTGTATAAGCCAATAAATTAGGTGATTAAAAACGCTTTCACACGCTACACACATTTTATAAATCGTGGGTCGTTGAGAATTATTCAATTAGCTGGCGTGTACATTAAGATAATATAATATAACATATTATTATGTTATACAACTGACTTTAGTTTTAGGCTACGAATAGATATTTTTTAAGAATAAAGTATCATTTTGTACTTGTCTAATTATTACCATAGGCGTAAGAACATTCAAATTATGTAAACGATAGGGACTTTAAACGAAAATGAGCTATGAAATAACTTTTTCTTGGGATGTATTTTTTTCTATTGTATACTCATTTAGAATTTTTGCATTTATAGATCTTTTTAGCCTTATACAATTTTATAGAACAGCTATTTCTTTAATTTGATTAATAGGATTATCAGATACATGTTTATTTCTTTGGTAATTGTACTTAATAGTGGCGCTAATTCGGTTTTACACAAATCGCTAAACTAATTTAACTGGTGTTGCTTGTAAAGAGAATATTATTATCTATAACTCAGTTGGGCTACATTGATATAACTGAGCTTATATATCATGTTAGTTTTTGTGTAAATAAGTAAACTTATTTGTTCTAATGAAACTTAAAAGTTATATTACGTATAACATTCTATCCAGTTCATGAAAAACTTCGTTTAAAATTATAATTTAATGCTATTTATTGCGAATAAGTTAACGAAGAGCGTTTTTTTAAGTAATTTTTAGGTGGTAGCTTGATTCATTTCCATTGAATAACAATGTTTGCCGCATTTCTAAAGTTACTCGACTCCACTATACACTTAGCTCTGCCAATATTTTATTTTATTGATATGTGTAAAGCCGAATAGGCACCAGCGTCCACACAAAACCGAACCATGATAATTTCAAAGTATTGTGTCTGACATCTATTTTGTTCAAACTCCACTCTTCTAAACGCACATAATTTATGTAATTATTGAGTTTTTTTATTCTAATTTAATAAAATGGTCTAGTGAATTTTTTGTTTTATTTGACCTTCAAGAATATTTTATTACTTCAATAGACAATAGGTATCTACTAAAAAAATGTTTTTAAAGCCCTTTCCTAGTTTACTTTGTTAGCAAGGTTCTCCCAAAGATATTACATAATATACATACATATACATACATTTTAAAAGGATTTAAGACCAAATCATGTAAAGAAAAAAATATAAATAGTCAGCGCTGCTCTCATCCTTTATCAACCGATTGCCGTCCACTACTGGACAAAGGTCTCGCCCTTCACCGTCTCTCTACATGGACTTCCACAAATCTCGGTCTTGCGCCGCCTGAATCCATCGGCTCCCTGCGACTGATGTCGTCGGCCCACCTAGTGAGGTCTGCTTTAGTTTGAGGGGCGTGTCTACTTGGGTAGAAATGAAAATTCCATCAAGTTCGGGACACCCTTATATTTGCGTATTCTAATTCAAACGATTACAAACTCGAAAATTTAAGGAAGTACGGGGAAAGTGAATGTTTCAGCGAGCGAGCGCGGCGCGGCACGGTAAGTCCGTCGCGATCGCGGTTTCGCTAGGTACTGCCTGGGCACTGCGAGGCGGGCTATCGGTAGGTACAACGCGCGCGCGCCGGCCGCTCGGCGACATTTGCGGACCGGTTTCTTATCTAACTTTCAACGGCTCGGCCAAGCAACATTTCCACCCGTAGGGACGTTTTGTGAATTATGTTGTAAATCAATATGTATGTTACATAATATTAGTTTTAATTTTAAGTTTATATTTAAGGTTTTAGTTTTTAGATTTAATTTTAATTTTAAGTTTATATTTAAGGTTTTAGTTTTTAGTTTTAATATTAATTTTAAGTTTAATCGTAAGGGTCCTACACCACCCCCCTCCAAAGACCGTCAAGGGCGATAATAATCAGGAAATTTAACTTGACGACCTGAACGAGTTCGGTGGTAATTAATTTTCCATTTTTCCTCAGGTTGAGTGTCCTCGCTTGGAGTGGAATCATAGTCATCGGTAAGTAAGTATGCTGGTTTGAGACGATCTATTGACACTGTTGTCTCCTTGCCATTAACCAACAACTTAAAGACTTTGTCGTTGCGAGACAAAACTTTATATGGACCTGTGTAGGCAGGTTTTAATGAGCCACGTGATACGTCTTCTCTAATGAAAACGTGATCAGTGGTTTTCAGGTCTTTAAATACAAAAAATTTATTCCTGCCATGGCGTGAGGCTGGAACCGGCTGTAATTTATTAGCGAATGACCGCAGACGGGCCGAAAACTCGGTTATGTCTGTCGTGCCATCTTCAGAGGGGTGAAAAAATTCCCCTGGTAGTCTTAAGGGTTCGCCATATAATAGCTCGGCCGAAGAGGCTTGTAGATCTTCCTTAAATGCACTTCTTATTCCAAGAAGTACCCAAGGTAGCGATTCAGTCCACTTGTCGTTAGCGTGGCAGACTATAGACGCTTTGAGTTGCCTATGAAATCGTTCGACCAAGCCATTACAAGATGGGTGATAGGCTGTCGTTCTTTTGTGCTCAAATCCAGCTATCTTTGCCAGATAGCTGAACAGAGATGACTCAAATTGACGACCGCGATCCGTTACGACGGTCTCAGGTGTACCGAACCGTGATATCCACCCTGACAGCAATGCCTTAGCTATCGTCTCGGCTGTAATATCCATTACTGGGATGACTTCCGCCCATCTAGTGAAACGGTCTACGGCTGTCAAACAGTAACGGTACCCTTCTGAAGATGGTAACGGCCCCACGATGTCGATATGAATATTTTTAAATCGTGCGCGGGGTAAATCATATGTGCCTAGAGGCGCAGACACATGCCGGCTTATTTTTGCACGTTGGCAAGCCAGACATGACTGTGCCCACGACCTGCAATCTCTCCTAATGCCTGGCCAGACGAAGCGTTCTGCTATTAATTTGGCAGTTGCGTTGATGCCTGGATGGCTAAGAGAGTGTAGGCTCTCGAAGACTTGTCTCCTCAGCTGCTTAGGTACAAATGGTCTGGGAGTCGACGTACTTACATCGCAGTACAAGAATAATCGACTTCCAGGTAAGTTTGTCCTTTGTAAGCGAAGAGAAGACTTTTCTTTAAGGTAGTGTGTTAATTCCGGGTCAGAAGCTTGACATTCTGCTAGAGACTGAAGACTAACTGGAGCGTATAGTTCATCCACACGAGATAAGGTGTCGGCTACGACATTGTCCTTGCCGGAAATGTGCCTTATGTCGGTGGTGAATTGTGCTATGAAATCCAGATATCTATACTGTCTAGGTGAACAGTTGGATTTCCGTTCATGGAAAGCAAAACTGATTGGCTTATGATCAGTATAGATCACAAAATGTCGGGCCTCTAGCATATGTCTGAAATATTTGATCGCTTCGTAGATAGCAAGAAGTTCCCTATCATAAGGTGAATATTTTTGTTGCGAAGGAATTAACTTTCTAGAAAAGAAACCTAAAGGTTCCCAATCATCACCATGTTTTTGCTGAAGGGCTGCTCCAATAGCCACATCTGAGGCGTCTGTCACCAGCGCGAGCTCAGCCTGAAAATTGGGATGTGCTAGCAATACTGCCTTGGCCAGACTATCTTTGCAGTCCTGAAAGGCTTGGAGTGCTGCTCCCGTCAGGTTGATAGGCTGGGATCCCTTAGCCGCACCAACTAACAACGCGTGCAAAGGGGCCTGTATTCGAGCTGCTCCCGGCAAAAATCGCCGGTAAAAATTCAGCATGCCTAAAAACCTGCGAAGCTGTCGGATATCTTTGGGCTGTGGAAAGTCCTTAATAGCCTCCACTTTTGAATCAAGTGGCTTAGTGCCGGTTTCGGAGATATGGTGTCCTAAAAATGTTACTTCTGAAACGCCAAAAACGCATTTAGATGTATTGATAAGCATACCATAATCTCTTAACCTATTAAATATCTGGCGAAGATGTTCTTCGTGCTCAGTTATACTACTGCTGAAAATTAAAAAATCGTCCAAATAGCAGTAGCAAAAATCGAGTCCCCGGGTCATCTCGTCCACAAATCGCTGGAACGTTTGGGCGGCGTTGCGGAGACCGAATGTCATGAACGGAAACTCGAACAACCCGAAGGGCGTGGTTATCGCGGTCTTCGGGATGTCCTCAGGGTTGACAGGTATCTGATTATAGGCTTTGACAAGGTCTATCGTACTGAAGATTTTGCTTCCCGCTATGCTGTGAGCGAAATCGTGTATATGCCTGATCGGATACCTGTCAGGGATGGTTCTAGCATTCAACCTCCGATAATCGCCGCAGGGACGCCAACCGTTGTTTTTGTTAGGAGCCAGGTGCAGAGGAGATGACCAGGGGCTCTCCGAGGGCCTGGCGGTGCCTATCTGCAACATGGTTTCAAATTCTTGTTGAGCGATTTTTAACTTATCAGGTGCTAGGCGCCTTGGTTGACATGAGACGGGAGGCCCGGGTGTAGTGCGTATGTGATGTTTAGTGTTATGTGGGATGATGCGTAACGTACCAGCCGGTCGTGTAATTTCTGGAAATTCATCTAAAATTTTGTGATACCTAGATTGACCAGTTTGACTTTTATACCGACCTTAAAAACTTCCGTCGGTGGTCCATCAGTTGAAACGCGTTTTTCAACTACCGTTTTATCACTCGTACCAGCTTCCTCGCGTTCTCCAAATCCAAACATGATGCTTTATTGGCTTAATCCGATGAGCGTGGCCTTCTTCTTGAGGTTCACTTATCACCAGATCAGCTGATCCAAGGGTCACCAGTTTAGTTTGAGGGGCGTGTCTACTTGGGTAGAAATGAAAATTCCATCAAGTTCGGGACACCCTTATATTTGCGTATTCTAATTCAAACGATTACAAACTCGAAAATTTAAGGAAGTACGGGGAAAGTGAATGTTTCAGCGAGCGAGCGCGGCGCGGCACGGTAAGTCCGTCGCGATCGCGGTTTCGCTAGGTACTGCCTGGGCACTGCGAGGCGGGCTATCGGTAGGTACAACGCGCGCGCGCCGGCCGCTCGGCGACATTTGCGGACCGGTTTCTTATCTAACTTTCAACGGCTCGGCCAAGCAACATTTCCACCCGTAGGGACGTTTTGTGAATTATGTTGTAAATCAATATGTATGTTACATAATATTAGTTTTAATTTTAAGTTTATATTTAAGGTTTTAGTTTTTAGATTTAATTTTAATTTTAAGTTTATATTTAAGGTTTTAGTTTTTAGTTTTAATATTAATTTTAAGTTTAATCGTAAGGGTCCTACATCTGCCAACACTGCGCTGCCCGGAGCGGGGTCGCCACTCCCCTTGGGACTCCAGTAACCATCAGATCGCTGAGCTATATCGGTGACTTTATTTCTCCTACGGGTCTCATTTCCGATTTGATCTCGCAGGGATACTCCGAGCATAGCTTTCTACGTCGCCCGCCGAGCGATCCTGAGCCTTATGAGGCCCATCGAAAAACCAAAACATCCAAAAGCGTATAAGGATTAAAATGAAAACTACTGCCAATAATATTATAAAGTTTATTAAACATAACATAGAAAAGTACCTATAGTAACCATAGGTAAGATTCAAAAAAAAAAAAAATACAAAAGAACAATTGCTATTGATAAGCAAGATTTATTCATAAGGTAGGTTTTTACTGATCTAGTGAATCGCCAGCGAATACTGTCACTGGATCATGTACAAGTGACACTTAAATCCAGCGTTAGTAGACAATCATACCAACGCGGCTTACTTGGATCAGCGAAAACCTGACAGTACCTATCGTAATATAATAAAAATTACTATATAATAACGTATGTCAGATCTAATCATTATAATACTTGGTCCAACAATGTTAACGATTTTAATCAGTCTGTTTATTAACCTAATCTTTTATTTATAGTCAAAACCAAGTGGAGTAAATTCTAAATTTTTACTCTAAGCGATTGCAACAATAGGTACCTACTGCAAACTATTCTCTACAATCGGCTAGGCCGCTAGGTTTTTTATACGAATTGCATTTGAACAATAAGCGTCAAGATGACTGACCATTTATTAAATTAAATTTCTGTGTCAATAATTAGGTACCAAATATTTAAACAAAGGTATTAAATAGTACTAAATAGGTACTAAATGCTTGAGAAATTTAACGTTGATCGGTCACTTTGGTCAGTCATCTAGACGCTTACGGCTTATAAAGCGAGTGTAAAATTGCAGTTTTGATCCGATTGCGATGCATCCGTACCCGTGTTAGAATTGCACATTAACTGCAGGCGGATAGTGTAATATATCGGTAGCTTTTCCAATTATGACAACTGCAATCGAAGCACCTTTGGCATAAACATTTAACCTATGTACTACTAAACACTTTACTACTAAACACTTTGCAGAATATGTAACGTTCTTAAGGCTACGTACCAAGGTACATAATATAAAATTGGAAAACTTAAACATCATAACGATAAACACTCTAGAAAACTCAAGCTTACGTACTAATTTTTGTACTAAACATATTTAAGTTGTACATAATTAGGTTAGGTATATTAAGCCCAAATACCAAGTTCGCAAATTAAACGAAAATTCTGCTCACAACGCACTGTACCCTTAACTCCGATCTCACTTGATGGTAGGTGACAATGCAGTTGGAGGTATGGCAGTTTTTAATAAAACTTATACAATTAAACGATTTCTACAAGCCAACGTGCCAGAATGCTTGCGCATCATTGAAAGTAAGCTGGTAACTAACTCGCAGCAGACAAGGAATACGATAAACCATTTCTCAAATGCCATAACACGAATAATACGAGTATTATGTGTTTTTTTTTTTATTCGATGACAAGATAGTCCTCGATTGCAATCTCAACTGCAAGCGGGCTAATTTGGAAGGGATATGGCAGTGTACATTCAACCCACACCCTTAATCTTTTTTTACACACAATCGTGCAGGAACGCTAAATCGCTTGGCGACATTTCTTTGACGGTAGGGGCCAAAGCTTCCCACCAGACCAGACCAGAGACATCCAGAAATTATCGCCAAATTATCCCCGCCGGAAATCGAATTCGAGACCTCCCAGTTACCACCACAGCGCTTGCCAGTGTGCCAGGGAGGTTGTTTAAAAAATGCCACAATGCGTTTTTTTTATAAAGCTGAGTCACTGGAGTGAGCTATGAGCTATGGACCTCTTTTGGATGGATTTGAAATGACACGTATTGAGAAGCTTTTTCCCTCAGTGAGCGAATTCGGTATTTGAGCCTAACAAATACATTTTATCACAGTTTAGATTCTAAACTTCTAACCTTTAGAAGATAGTTTATCACAATGATAGACAATTATGTTTTAACTTGTTAATTACCTACTTTAATTAATCTTTAGAGATTAGCTAACAGTCAAACATTAAATGAAACGTAGTGTGCCGTAACAACAAATAATAAAAATTAAAAAAAATTGAACATAAGATTTAAATCCTGTACGATTGTATGGAACCCTTGTGCGAGTCCGACTCGCGCTTGACTGGTTTTTAAAGAATCCCGTGGCTGTTTCTTTCAATCTTTGTTTTGTCAATACTTTATTACTACTATTGCTATAATATTACTATTCATTCAAAACTTATTATCATTAAATGTCTTATTTTCATAGTTATTGAGTCATATATTTATATCTAAGTATGTATTAAGAGATTATTAAACTGAGAGAACTTTTTAAATTTATATGTAGGAATAGTTCTTGCAATTCACGAGGGCGCGTGAGATTTACTCGTGGTTACGTCGTGTGCATGCACTTTGCGAAAGTGTGCGTGCCTGTCTCGCTCACACTTATACAGATACGACACACACACAACCATGAGACACGCGCCCTCGTGAAATGAAAGAACAAGGAGATCTTTAAATGCACTTTTTCAAATGTCACAAAATTGATATTATTCATTTTAATATAGGATGTCAATATTGTATTATATTATAAGTAATAAGTAATTAATATCACAAAATATATATTTAACAGTCTTAATTTCTCTGTTAAGTGGACCTATCCCACATTAATATTATAATTAGCGTCGACTGTCTACCATGAAGCTAATAAGTCTATTTTTTATTGTTCTAAATCTAAATTTAAGCTCAATGTCGATTAATCTCTACATTATCTATGCTTTGCAAACCAAACTTAAAATAATAGTTTTTTGAGGTTAGGAACTTTCAAAGATCTCTAGGAAACTTATTGCATAAATAAACTATATAAAAAAAACTAATATTTGAATAACAAACAACAAGATGGCATAAGTACTTAATAATAATTACAAT
This sequence comes from Hipparchia sbordonii, assembly GCA_038048805.1. Classification (NCBI taxonomy): domain Eukaryota; kingdom Metazoa; phylum Arthropoda; class Insecta; order Lepidoptera; family Nymphalidae; genus Hipparchia; species Hipparchia sbordonii. The sequence continues at coordinate 8,122,879 of CM076113.1, forward strand.
TTTTTCATTTTTGTCAAAAGTATCGATTTGTTTTGCAAAAAAATAACGTAATACAAAACGCAGATTTTCACGATCAGAATATCGGGCATCTCGCTCTAGAGTACGTCCCATCTGTGAGGTTGATTGAGATAGCATGCTCTCACTCAGAATCACTTAATAATAATACAATTTTTTTTTAAAGAATATTAGCCAAGCTAAACTGAGAGGAGAAAATTAGTCAATCCTCTCCTCTTCCCTCCAAATAACCGTCGACCTTTCAGTTTTGAGCCCGCACCTTTAACCCCTGGACTATTGAGGCTTTTATTTTTAACGTAGACACTATTATGTTAGGGCTTTCAACAAATAAGCGAAGGATGTCTGTATTATTTCAACTTGCTCCAGGCAATGTTCAACGCAATCTCTGCAAAAGGAATAGCTCAATATATACAGCGGTTCAATTGACGCAGATCAATCTGTGGTTTTCGAATGATGGCATCCTTGGTCAACATTGCACTTTTTTTATTTCTTTATTCGATGACAAGATAGCCCTTGACTGCGATCTCACCTGATGGTAAATGACGATGCAGTCTAAGATGGTAGCGGGCTAACTTGGAAGGGGTATAATAGTGTAAATTCATACCCCTAATCGGTTTCTACACGCCATCGTGCCGGAACGCTAAATCGCTTGGTGGAACGTCTTTGACGGTAGGGTGGTAACTAGCCACGGCCAAAGCCTCCCACCAGACCAGACCAGAGACAATTTAGAAATTATAAATTCCTAAATGGCCCCCGCCGGGAATCGAACCCGAGACCTCCCAGTTATAACACCACAGCGCTCACCACTGCGCCAGGGAGGTCGTCAAAAGTTTCTCTTTCTCTCTCTATTGGCACTTTAGCCAATAGAGAGAGAGAGAGAGAGTTTCGGCCAATCAGAGATGATTGCGATCGTTAATTATTTATGGGGTTCCGTATCCAAAGGGTGCCAACGGGACCTTATTACTGTGGAAAATTTCTACAATTTTTATCAAAAATTTTTACAAAAAAAAAACTATTCAAAACATTTAATGCTGCTTAGAAATACGCTTTAACGATGTATAGTATGCATATATTTTTTGATATAAAATAAGAAAGCAGTAGACAAAAAATAGTTTATTTTTATTTTATTAGCTCTTCTGGAAAAGTGTAATTTTGACCTATAACCTTCTCAAAAAATCACTACCAGTTAAAAAAATTCAAATCGCTTCAGTAGATTCAAAGATTACCCAAAGCAAACACAAAAGCTGAAAAACTAAATAATAATATTATTGTAGATTTCACTTACATGTATGCTGAATTACGGACTGCGAACTTTTTCCCAAAATCGATATCTTTAATATTTTCTCTTTTTTGAATCCTGAAATTTTAAACAGTTAATAATTCCCAAGTTTTGCTGTCATCACTTTTTATTTAAATAAAAATTGTGTAGCAATGAAGTTTCATAAATACCCATTAAAAAGATTCTGTTTTAAAATAATAAACAAATAACAAAATTCTTAATTGAATATCCAAATATGCCAGAGTCATTTTTGGACTTTTTGCAAATCCATCGTTGTTCGACGATCATGACGATTTGAAATGATATATTTTTGTGTCACTGAAAGTTAAAAAACAGTTTTATCAGGCTTAACATACATTTTCAATATTTGGAACATTTTGTCTGCGCACTCTTTGAACATGTTACTTTTCTCTCTCAAGAATTCCTTCCTTCTCTCGGGAATTCCGCCATTGTTTAATTCTAACATCCGGACATCGCTATGGAAAAGAAAAATAATATATAAGTTCTAAAAGTAAATCTCGATTATGTTGGGCACAATCTCTAAAGTAAATAGACAGGCCTAAATCTAGCGCTATTCTTTTTTTTTAAATATTTTTAGCGAGCAAACGAGCAGGCGGTTCACCTGATGTTAGTGATTACCGCCGCCCATGAACATTTGTAGCACCTGAGGCACCACCAATGCGTTGCCGGCTTTTCAGGAATTTGTTCTTTTCCATAAGGAGCATTATTAAAAGCAAAATAGGCTCCAAACCTAAATTTTTTGCCATCTAACACGATAAAAGTGCCTTGGCACAGCCCATCTTAAAGGTCTCCTAAATTAATTTTCCAAAAGATTATGTTTTTGAAAATATTAATACGAATCGAAGCATGCATATGCTGGTATATAATAGTGGATAATTTCTTTAGGGCTGCATAATAAAACAACAAGGAACCCTTATAGTTTCGCCAAGTCTGTCCGTCTGTCAATTAATAATACTTCGCGATATTATGGACAAGTCTACCTATCTAATTATGATATGTGTATTGTAGTTTACCAAAAAATCTTTTTAAGCTATTGCATAGCTTCTATCGCGGGCCTTGAGCGTGGAGACCGAATCCAGAAATTCCGTAACGAAAATAACCAGACACGGGACCCTCTCACCGCTAGATGGCGTTGATAAAAAATGCTATGCAATAGCTTTACCGCGGCAGTCCCCGAGTGCCACACGTCTTTTTTTTTATCTTTGCGCACAGTACATTAATTAACTATTTAATAAAATTCAATCAAATTGTAAACATCATCACTTGTGTGTAGCAATAAAGAATTTGCTATCTATCTAACTTTAACTTTTACAATTTAAATCTTAGTGGTTTCTCGTATGTTTATAAGAAAAAATTTGTATATATTTGTATGTTGGTAATAAAAAAAAAAAACCGAACATACATGAACTGTTTCATTCTGGTTAAGGCGTGTCTTATCTTGTCCACCGTATTTTCCAATTTCTGGAACACAGGGTCGCCATTTATTTCCAATTGCGGTGTATTCTTTTCGCTTCGGATACCACTGGATCCAGCTTCACAGTTTATTCCAATATCGCTTATTTTACTTTGCAACAGCTTAATTGATCCCCCAGAGTCATTGAATACTTCGGAAATGTCGCTACTAATCTGTTGAGCATCAGAACTGAATCGGGCGTAATGATTTTCCATATCGGTGGTCACCTATGGCAGAGGTATAATGCGATTCAAATGACAATAGAAATGAGAAAATTAATCAAATATGGTTGAGCGAAGCAATGGCTGGATCATGCGTCATGCTCGTGAACGGGTGCCGCCAACGGGAATGGGTCTGCTTTGTGTCTACCCATGTTAACATGTGTTAGGTTGTGGTAGGTGTGCATTTTTGAAACTTCTGTGTGGAAACATTGTGTGCATAGCCTAGTTTTTCTAACAATTGTAAAAAAAAAAAAAAAAAATTTTTTTGAAAAGAGCAACTGCTGAGTTTCTTGCCGGCTCTTCTCAGCAGAATCTGCATTCCGAACCGGTGGTAGATTTGTGAGGTTTCATAAAAGCTACAAGTTGGCTTACATGAAATAAATAAATTTTGATTTTGATTTTTTTTAAGCCACCATTTTTTGTTTCTATCTCACTCAGTGTAAACCGCATATCGCTCACTTGCGACAAGGGTGACATAATTCAAAATTCATTCATAATTCAAATTTTAGTGTCTAAAATTTATACTTTTTGCTATAAAAACAACATTACGCTAAGCACAAAAAAATAAGAGCGAGAGAGATTGTGACTTAATGCTCTGTCGCTTTGTTGGCCGCTGTGTTGTTTCGAGAACGCAGCATCCACAAAACATTACTCTCTAACGAGAGAATTCTCTCATCGTCGATTTTGAATTATGTCACCCTTGTCGCAAATGAGCGATATGAGCAGGACATAAATATAAAATGGCTGTTTGAGAGTCCTATTCTCATTTGAATCGCATTATAACTTTTTATTTGAATCGCTTATACTACTTGTATAAATTAAATTTAACGTTAGGGCGTTCGCTAGTGATAAAAAAATTAGGGTATTTTCCTGTTCTGTTATGTTGGCCTTTAAACACATGGTTCAATGTAGTATAAGATTTATTCGTATACCTCATGCTGTGGTGCCGTTTCGGTGTTGCTAACGAGAAAATCACAACACCCATCTTCTGCACCTGAAAAACAAAATTCATCATCCAACAGAACAAAAACGTAATTGCAAAAATTCGAAATGACTTTTTGTTTTTTTTTTTTATTCTATGACAAGATAGCCCTTGACTGCGATCTCACCTGATGGTAAGTGACGATGCAGTCTATGATGTTAGCGGGCTAACTTGGAAGGGGTATAGCAGTGTAAATTCAACCCATACCCCTAATCGGTTTCTACACGGCATCGTGCCGGAACGCTAAATCGCTTGGCGGCACGTTTTTGACGGTAGGGTGGTAACTAGCCACGGCCAAAGCCTCCCACCAGACAAAAAATGTTATAAGTGAATGTTCTATCAAGGAAAAAAAAGCACACTAGTAGATTAGACCTACAATTTTGCTAGTCTAATAGACCTACAATTTTATGCTCAAAACTGAAAGGTTGCAGATTCGAACCCCACCAGACGCACTGTTGTCGTACCCACTTCTAGCACAAGCTTTCCGCTTATTTGGAGGGGAGAGGAGGATATTAGTCAACTTCAGCTTCGCTAATATTCTTTAAAAAAAAACATTGCTTGCGTTTGATGGGTGGACGTTTGGATTTACTTTTGACAATGTGACAAATTTTCTCATTTTAAGACAATATATTTTAGTATGGATTTATGTATATTTTCTTCTTATTTAGTTCTTCGTGCTTACTCTCACCGCTTTCCGTGCGTAAGTAATCTTCGCCGAGTCTTCGACGGCGTTCCAAACTTAACAAAGTCTCCGCGGGAAAGTCCTCGGGTATCTGTATGTCCGCAATCAACTCGTTGAGCATTTCTTTACAGTCACTCAACTCTGGAAACTGAAATATTTTCTGAAAAAAAAAAAAAAAAAAAACTTGGGATCGCTGAGTAAATATGTCAGTCTGTATAGGTAATTGTATAGAAACATCAAAAATCGAGGTTGTAATAATTGGTCTTGTGAAATAATGTAATAGATAAAAATACATAGAATGAGTTAAAAGTCTACAAAATACATATGAGATCTTCGATCACAGAAGAAAAAATAAGGATTCAGTACTTCATACTTCAACAATTATTCAAATGCATCATTGTTCTTGACTTATGTTATCGTGACACATGCTGTCCCGACTCCCGGCTCAAAACTACGGATAGCGGCTTTTTAATTTTATGATTATTTTATTAAATATTTTTTATTGCATTTCATGACTATGTAAATCTTATGCGTTCTGACACGTATTTCACGTTTATGTTCATTTTATAATCTCCTAATGCCATTAAAAATTTAACTTCAAAATTTTCAATAATTAATGGAATTCAATAATGCGCATTAAAATTTAAGCAAGTGTACTTAAAAATTAAACACAGTAAATAATTTACAACTTTGCAATTCAACACCGCATTATATCCATCCAAAGTTTTTACTTATAATATTCAGTATTATAGCACTATATTATTTTTAGTATATTAAAATAAAGGAAAAAAAGAAATATTTTTTATTTTACACTAATCCAACTAAAAATAGAACATCAAATAAAAAGCATAATAAGAATAATTTGATGGTCTCCAACACGGATCTTTCGTAAAAAGTACAGCATTAATCCACTTTCTAGCCTTTCTGCAGATTGTGCAGGAATAATAACTATTGAAAACTTAGATCTATTATTATTTTCGTCCTCGTCACAATGCGGTTAACAACGAAAAAAATATATAATCAATTTCAAAAAATCAATTTATTAATATTTAGGGTTCTGGTATTATATTGTCGACTTTATTGTTGCATCTCAAACTGTTCACTTATCGAAAAGAAGACTTTGCAAATCGCTTTCAAGGATGAGTATTTATTAATTCTAAAAAAGCAGCGCATCGCTCAAGCTGCGCGGACGTGTGCATTGTTAAACAAAATTAATTAATCATTTTTATCGAGTTCAGTTGTCCTAATGTAATCAAAAGTGATACTTAAACTAACTTGAGTTTAAAGTGACTTTGGAATATTATAATTTACTGAACGTACGTCGATTTAAATTGTGTGTTAGTTGCAAGTCTTACTGAACGGATTCCCCTTCACCCCCGCGAAAAGAGTACGGCTGCGATTTTTTGACTCGCTCGCTCTGCAGCGGCGCATACGTTGCCCCGAATCGACCGCATTTATAAAGATGACCACACAACAAACATCGTTAAGCGGAAACCTCACAAGCGGCAGCGGAGGCGGAGGATCCACGTCAAACTTATCGAACTGTGATGAAGAAGATAGATATATAGGTATGCGTGCTAGAAAACGAAAAGATCGTTCAACTGAATACGACTTCAAAAGGGACCTGCATGACTTTCGCAAAGAAATTACCAAATTTTTTCAGGACTTTGCCGCCACCCAAAATGAAACTTTATCGCTTATACGCCAAGATGTAACCGAAATTACAAATGAAATTAAATGTATCAAAGAGACGACAGTAAAATTAAACTCAAAATACGAAACATTACAACACGAAATAGAAATTATAAAGTCGGAAAATCAAGTATTACAGGACAGACTAAAGCAGACAGAACGCTTTAATAATATCTCCGCGGCCCAAAATATAAGTGGAAAATCGCTTTCGCCTACTTACGAAGAACTTATGATTGAATTGAAAGACCGCTCCGACCGAGAGAAAAATGTCGTATTGGTAGGTATTAGCGAAATATGCGATAAGAACTATGCGGCCCGGCGTCAACATGATGATCTCGAAACATTAAAAGTTATTACCTCTTTATTTGAACAATGCCCCAAACCGAGCAAAACAGTTCGTCTTGGAAAATACATCCCGGGGAAAAATCGACCTTTAAAGGTATGTTTCGAATCAGCTACTATACCTAAGCAACTGCTACGTAATAAATCAAAACTGACCGATAACATTCGATTATATGCTGATCAAACTCCATCTCAAAAAACTTTTTTAAAACAACTTTCGGAAAACCTACAAAAACGCAAAGAAAATGGTGAAACTGATCTAACAATTAAATATATACAGGGAGTACCTAAAATTATTAAGTCAAAAAACGATTAAAACCTACTGTTCATGATTCGTTGATAAAATGCCCTACTAGTACAGATTGTAATTACGTCACGCATCATCTAGTCCAAAATTATCAAGACCTACCTGCAAGTTCGAACTCATTAAAAATATTTTATGCTAATTTACGAAGTATTAGGAAACCCGGTAAATTCGAAGAAGTTCAATGTATACTGAAAGCAGTACCAAAATCACTTCATATTCTTATTTTTACGGAGACTTGGCTTACATCCGAACAAGAGGCCCGCCAATATCAATTACCTAACTACACTCATATATACAACTATAGGAAAAGCGGTAAAGGCGGTGGTGTGTCCATCTACATTCATAACAGTATTAAGTACGATGTAACAGAGGAGCTAACGGAAAATGGGAATCATTATTTATGGATATATATAAATAAATTTTCACTTAATATTGGCGGAATTTATAAACCTGGCGAGACAAATGTTAATAAATTTTTAGAGATATACTCTGCTCAAATGGAAAAACGTAAAAGAACAATTATTTTTGGTGATTTCAACCTAGATCTTTTAACTGCCAACAACAATGTTGTTAACTACTTGAGAACCATACAAGAAGCAGGGTATGAAATAATTAATAAAATTGACAGTGATTATTGTACACGTGAGACATCCACAACGAAGACTATTCTAGATCATGCATGCACTAACTTAAATAATAATATTTTCACAATGTCTATCATAGATTCATCATTATCTGACCATAAGCAAATCTATATGGAATTAACAAAATCAAAGACTCAAACACTACAACGGGTACAGTATGCTGCTCTGGATTATGAAGGACTACTCAATAGCTGTACAGAAACTAAGCCCGTAAATGAAAACTGTGACTATTATTATCTCGAAAAATATATAATGGAACAAATTACGCAAAATAAAATAACTAAGACTAAAGTACTGAACTTGCCACAGAAAGACTGGATTAATAAAAATATAATCGACGGAATAGATAGACGTAATATTTACTGGAAAAGCCTGAAAAAAGATAGTAAAAATGAAGAACTATTAGAAAAATATAATTTAGAAAGATTAAGCGTTAGTAAAATAATTAGAGACACTAGAAAAACCTACTATTGTAATGAATTTAATAAGTGTAATAATAAACCTAAAAAGATGTGGGACCTCATCAATACTTTAGCCATAAATAAAATTAAGAACACTTGTGCTTTGCCAAAACTCGCATCACCCTCTGGTAGTATAATTGATGGAAACAAGATCTGTCAAACTTTCAATGACTTTTTCTTGACGATAGGCACAGAACTAGCAAATAAAATTCCTTCAAAATACCACTCAAGTTCAATCCATACCCTCATGTACAAAAATAACCATCTACATGACATAACTCTAAGTGAACTAAAGCCTTGTAACGTTAAAGAAGTGATAAAAATTATAGATTCCTTAGATAGCAATACGAGCACCGGCATTGATGGAATTAGTCCTAAAGCCATAAAATGTATTAAAAATGTTATTGCTTTAGATCTTACAAATTGTATTAATAATTGTTTATCACAAGGGGTATTTCCTGATAGCCTTAAAATTGCAAAAGTCAGCCCGATTCATAAAGCTGGATCAAAATCTGATCCCAGCAATTATAGGCCTATATCAGTGCTTCCAGTGATTTCAAAAATTTTTGAAAAAATTATAGTTACTAGACTGAATGAGTATTTAAGTGCAAAAAACTTTTTAATTGATGAGCAATATGGTTTTAGACCGAAATCTAACACTCTTTCGGCAGCAATTAACGTAATTACTAAAATAAAAACAAACATAGACCAAAAACATATCTGTTTGGGAATATTTATAGATTTAAAAAAAGCTTTTGATACAGTGAGCCACTCAAAATTATTACAAAAACTTAACAACATAGGAATCACCGGTTCAGCACTAGATATATTTGCCTCTTATCTCACCAACCGTCAACAGATCGTTCAAATCTCAAATAATAAAAGTAATTCACAGCTTGTGACGTGCGGCATTCCACAGGGCTCCATTTTAGGTCCAATACTGTTTTTAATCTACGTTAATAATATAGTTAATTTAAATCTATCAGGCCATTTAACTCTCTATGCAGATGACACCTGTCTTTTCTATTTCGCACACTCCATTCAAGACGCTATAGCACAAGCTCAAAATGATCTAGATAAACTGAACGAATGGTTTCTTTATAATCTTCTCACAATCAATACATCAAAAACATCATATATGATTTTCAGTGCCAAGAATAAAAAAAATAACTGATTACCCACCACTCAAAATAAATAACAATATTATAAATAGATCAAAAAAGGAAAAGTATCTAGGCCTAATATTGGATGACAAACTGATATGGGACTCTCATATTGACCAAATTATCTCAAAATTAGCATCACTTACAGGAGCATTAAGAAGAATTTCTAACTGCATTCCACAAAAAATCCGGACGACTATTTATAACGCTCTTGCAAAGCCACACTTGGAATACCTTATAGAAATCTGGGGATCAGCAGCCCAAACACACCTCAACAAATTGCAAAGAACACAAAATAAATTAATAAAGACACTATTTCATTATGATTATTTAACACCGACAAAAGACCTATATCAAAAAACTAAGCTCTTTAAAATTAATCAACTATACGCATATAATACTTGCTATCTCATTAAAAAAATTATAACTGAAACTGTACACTCTAGTATAACATTTAAACCAAGAACTATTGACTTTAACCTAAGGAATAAAAATAAAATCCTCACTTGGCAGCCACGAACGAAAACATATGGTACTAAAAATATATTATGTGAAGGTGCACGATTATATAACAATTTACCAAATATATTAAAGGACACTAAAAATATGAAACAATATAAAAATAAGTTAAAATTACACGTTAGGGATAATATTGCATAGCGGCTCCTTATAATGACTAATATTAAGCTTATTATTACTTTTATACATGTTTAGATGAATAATTTATGTTAGATGATAGCTTTTGAATTATATAATGCATGTTTAGATAAATATAATTTATGTTAGATGATAGCTTTTGAATTATATAATGCATGCGTCTGTGTATATACCAAAAATGTAAACCTACTTTATTCTCTGTTTAAGTGAACAGTATGTTCTTTTTTGAGAAATAAATTTCTTTAAACCGAAACCGAAAGAAGCCGTCTCCACTTTTATCAACCAGATTCAATGTATGACATAAATGATCTTACTTAGTAAGTGCACTCGGTGGTACACAAATCGGACTAACATGCGGTATCCACTTATTTTTCTATGATCGAAGTATGAGATCTATTAAGATCTATAAAGCGTGCTCTGACTCAGCTCAGACTCAAGACAGAATTAAAACGAGACAGACTTATGTCAGAGCATGTTTGTGTCTCATTTTAAATCTCGAGTCTGAGCTAAGTCAGAACACGATCTATAGATCTCAACATAAGAATCGCTTAGAAAACTTACCTCCAACTGTTCAATCAGTAGTATTCCCATTCCCAATATTTTTATGAACTGGTCAGACTTCATATTTGGTCGCATAATACCTAAAAGATTAACAAAATAGTTATAACTCGTTTAACATAGTTCTTTTATAGAGACATGATAAATAGGAGAGGTGAAATTTGAAAATTCTTGAAGTATTTAATTTGCCTATTGAAAATTCTAACCGATATACCTATTGTAGCATACTCACAAACATTCACGTGTTTGAGTATATAGGTATATAGTAGTCAAGTATATCAAGTATATAGTCCATATATACAAATGTACACTTCAGACACACATAATGTGTTACACCACAGACGTGCTGCTCGACCCGTGGTCCTGGCATGACTGGCTAGTGAGTAGTGACTCAATGGCTCCTGCATTTATAATGTTTCCTCCAATATTCACAGACTACCCTCTGTATGGTACACCTATTAATACAGTAACTTGTGTAACTTTTCGACTTTATGTTAACTGTGCTATCTTTATGCCAAACCAAAAAGATCCGTTTGGCAGATATGTAGTAGACAAATGGATAGACAGAGACCCTTTCACATTACACTAGACCAATCTTAACTTTAGCATATAGATAGCCTGTATCTCGGAGACGGTAATGGGCCACTTTATAGCGAGAAAAATATCTCAGCCCTGAGGAAAATTCAAAAAATTAAATAATACTCACCGTTGTTCAAACGAAATCCGCACATAGCTGTCAAACGCTCCACGACTGTGCGCAGTTGCTTGTTTTGCGAATTATGTTCTTTTAAAACGTTTAGGCTCTGGTATAACCAACAAGGTGGATCGAATTGTGTATCGGGAATGTGCTGAAAATTTCATTTTAATATAAAAAAGAATTAATTAACACGTTTTTAACCGACTTCCAAAAAGGAGGAGGTTATCAATCCGGCCGGTATCTTTTTTTACTGTATCTACACACTAATAAAAAGCATAAAAATAGTCTACATTCTTCATGCTAAATAAGAAGTGTTAAATGTAATGGAAATTTTAAAAATGTATGCAGTCTGCACACAGTCTATCTGGATGACAAGCTTTTTTTATTCGATGACAAGATAACCCTTGACTGCGATCTCACCTGATGGTAAGTGACGATGCAGTCTAAGATGGTAGCAAGTTAACTTGGAAAAGGTATAGCAGTGTACATTCAACCCATACCCCTAGTCGGTTTCTACACGCCATCGTGCCGGAACGTTAAATCGCTTGGCGGCACGTCTTTGACGGTAGGGTGGTAACTAGCAACGGCCAAAGCCTCCCACCAGACACCAGAGATCAGAGAAGGGAGTTAGTATGAACTAACTCCTTTAAACAGCTATTATCCAGCAATTAAGCTGTACAGTCACTGCTTATATTGCTTGTGTGCTAGTTGGGTTGTAGCTTTATACCTATAACTAGCTGTTGCCTGCGACTTCGTCCACGTCAATTTCTGTTATTATGATCGCGATTAAGAAGTTTTTAAAAGAATATATTTTAAATATGGATAATTTTCCCCGTTTTTTGCAACATTTTTCACTGATGCTTCGCTCCTATTGGTCGCAGCGTGATGTTATATAGCCTAAAGCCTTCCGCGATAAATGGACTATCCAACACAAAAAGAATTTTTCAATTCGAACCAGTAGTTCCTGAGATTAGCGCGTTCAAACAAACAAACTTTTCAGCTTTATAATAATAGTATAGATGTGGAGTGCGCCTAGCCTGCTTCAAGCAAGGAGGTACGAGCTGTCATAAATACCTGCAATACGTTGTGCAAGCAATGTTCCATTATCTGCAAGAAGCTGCAAATTAACTCATCAACTCTTTCATTGACGTTGCTCTGGAAGTGTGCATATTTTGTGCAGAACTTCTTCAACTTATCCTCTACAAAAAAACCTTCCGAATCTAAGCTAGTCAATGTGAAGACATTATTTTCCAAGCTTTTCTCTGTACAGCCATCAACGAAGCTTGCAATCGAAGTTTCTTTCTGTGCCTTATTTTTATTAACGAGTCGATTACAAATAAGTCTTTCCCCATTTCTGTTTACGCTTATCTCAAAATTGTTGTAAACATTTTTTTTTGTATTGCATATTATATTGTTAACAGGTGTTTCCGTTGTCGGCAATTTTAAGGTATTCGTACTGTCCGGGTCCAAAAGGAACAGATTTTCTGATTGTTTAATTATTTTTAGTGCATCAAAATAATATGCGTGAATGTTGTTCTTTCTTGCCTGACTCAACAAGTTTTGACTTTTCGTAATGATGACCTGAAAATGAATGAAAAACTGTTTCTCAAACATGTACGACGGTTTTTATTAAATGGATGAAAAGGTAAAAAATATATGTCCCCTTAAATTAGATCAGTTTGAATGTAATAATAGTAGGGGCACATAGTTCGAAGAGCTGATGGTCGATGGGGTCCCAAGGTGCTGAAGTGGCGACCCCGCACCGGGAAGCGCAGTGTTGGCAGACCCCCCACTAGGTGGACCGACGACATCAAACGAGTCGCAGGGAGCCGCTGGATTCAAGCGGCGCAAGACCAAGGTCTGTGGGGGTCCATGCAAGAGACTTATGTCCAGCAGTGGACGTCTATAAGTTGAAGAAGAAGAAGAATGTAATAAATGAATAGGTACAAACCACATGGAATAAGTCAGCTTGTAAACAATATTCTATTATTTTTGTATGTATTGTAACATCGTCCAGAGAACATTCATCTAGTTTATCGGTTTCTGCAAAAACAATTTTCTAAAACTAGCTGGACACCTATTAATTTTAAAATTATTACAGGTAGAAAAATAGGCAATGTAGCTAAAATAATTTTAATATGTATATATTTTTTTGAGTTTTGAGTTACATTTACAAACTTAAAACCATATTTATTTATTATATCTACGATGCTGGATGAATAATTTGAAGAGCTGATGATCGTTGAGGTTCCAAGGTACTGGAGTGGTTGGCAGACCCTCACTAGGTGGACAGAAGACATCAAACGAGTCGAAGGGAGCCGCTGGTTTCAGGCGGCGCAAGACCGAGTCCTGTGGAGGTCCATGCAAGAGACCTTTGCCCAGCTGTGGACGTCTATTGGTTGACAAAGAAAAAGAAGAAAACTGGATGTTACGTATAATACCATAATTTGACTGACACAATTATTTTAAAAAGTAGTTTTATCTGTTGTTGCATGGTTCCCTATGCTTGCCCTTATAACACGTAAAGATAATTTTATACTTAGTAGAATGGCGTTAAACATACATACATACATTTAGGTTTTAACATACAACAGGTACTAATAAAATACATACGACATACGGAGTTTTTAGTCAGCCACCCAAATACTTGTGCCGCGACTGTCGCACGACTGTCTGCGGCGCGACAGTTGGCACGCAGAGATTTCAATTTCGCTAAAACAACCGCTGGTATCATGAGCGAACATGTTCGATCTAAAACAATAGAAAAGATAGTATGCATGCATTTAAAAAAAAAAAAAAAAAAGAATATGAGCCAAGCTGAACTTGACTTATAATCTCCTCTCCCCTCCAAATAAGCGAAAAGCTTGTGCTAGGAGTGGGTACGACAATAGTGCAACGGGTGGGGCTCGAACCTGCGACCTTTCAGTTTTCACCCTTAACCGTTGGGCTATTGAGGGTTCATAATATTATTATTATAATATGTATAATAGGGTGGTCCTTATTTTTTGACTTTTTTAATTTTCATTGGGGCACTTTGTCATTTGATTATATACATCTAAATATGAAACAGATTTTTTTCTTTTAGTTTTTCGATACGATTTAGAGGTACCAGTCATCAAGCTTTAAAAAAAAGCATTGTATGGCCATTAAAAAGTGTCTGAATAAGTGTTAATTTTTGTGTGGTATTTCTATAATGGAAAATTCTATAATAGATTAATACAACATTTACGACCAATAAAGAACAAAAGCAGTAAATACTTTATTATTATATATTTATTGGTGGTGGATTCTTCACCAATTTTCATATTTCCTAGAATGATAATCTATGGTATGACATAGGATCCTATATATAGTAGTTTAATATGGGCCTTAGTAACTTTCGATAACCAAATTGTGGAATCTTCTCCCTTCGACAGTGTTCCCACGTAATTACAATATGGAGTTATTCAAGGGGCGCACCACTAAGTTCCTGAAATGCTGGCAACGCATCGGTGGTGCCTCTTCGAATGAGAAGTGTTTAAGCCTCAAACCAAGTGATTCATGGGCGGCGGTAATCACTTTACATCAGGTGACCCGCCAGCTCGTTTGCCCGCTATTCATATAAAAAAAACGACTAATTTATCCAATAATTCTACTGCCGTGCCTATTGAGCGGAACAGATACTCACCGCCAGCCATGAATTCCTTAATGAAAGTCAAATCTTCCAACAGAACGTCTACATCTGGCACTAAATACCAAGCTTCAGTGTGTTGTAATGTAGAGAGATTTCGCAGAAAATGTACACTCACTTTCACCTGAAATAAAGAAAAGTACAAGTTACATTATTACAATAATTTCAAGAACAATAGGCCCCTGACAGGCACGCACACTTACGGAAAGTGCATGTACAGTCGCGGACAGAAAATGTTTACCACCTTAAGATTCATAATTGCATGCACACATCTGTGTCAGAAGGTCGATATGTGATTTGATTAGCCATAGATCATAGACTTTTTAACATGTAGCGGTGCTTAGACAGTCCTTTAGCGGTCTCTTTAGTAGGTGACTGCTAAATAGGTTAGATGTAGAAAACCTTTTTTGGAACAAAAAATTCTTACTAATGTTATAAAATAATGTGTTTGTTTGTTCGTTGTTGGTTTGTCCTACCATCACACAGCTACGGAGCAATAGATCCACATGATTTTTTGCATGGATATAGTTAAGGATTTGGATAGCGACATTTATCCCGGAAAAATAGAGGGTTCCCATGGAAATTTTAGAATCCTAACTTCACGCGGACGAAGTCACGGGCAAAAGCTAGTAATTTTAATAAATAGATATCATCTCATATAGACACGAGCACAGGACACGAGTTACCAAAATGAGAAAACGGAAGTAATAATAATAATAATCTAATGAAATTTCAAAGAATCTTTATTTCTTAATTTTATTATTGAGAAACTAAACAATATTAGTATAAATAAATAATTAGCTTAATTAGCTTCCATTCGCTGCTATGACAACACGTAGACTCTCTCGCATAGACGCGACAAGGCGATAAGTCAGTTCATATCATCCCATACCCCAGTGCAATGTGATCTAAGACTTTGAGGATTCCTTTGATTCTGACAGTCCCACCTTTGAATCACTAAGCCCCATAAATTTTCAGTTTCAAATCAGCAGATCGAGCGGGCTATTGAACGAGATGACTGCCTCGGTGCAGATTGAACCATGGAATAGTATCTCAGCGCATTATCTTGAACTTAGGTTGTCGGAATTTTGCTGCAGAACATCAATGTAAAATGCTGCAGAAACACCACGCATCACCATAGCTCATCCACCTCCTTTTGACTGTTTTTGACTGTGGATGCTACCAGCATCATTATGATTCAATGCACAATATGAACTTCACCATTAGAATTATGATTAAGCTTCCATTTTGTATTTATTTTGTATATTTAAATTTCAAATAACAAATCTAATATTTTTGATAATTAATTGACACTTTTACAAGTGCAATGATCTAATGTGTCAAACTTGAATTTACGAAATGAGTTTTATTAATATTTCTATAGAAAAGTCATTATAAACTTTTTTTGATAAAACGATGCATGAAATTTTTATAACGTAACAAATGCCTTGATATAGCATTATAGACCTTACTGAACGCAGGGTTACGAAGAATCTAATTTGAAAAGTGGTAAACATATTTAGTCCCCGACCGTACACGACGTAACCACAAGTAAATCTCACGTGCCCTCGTGAATTGCAAGAATTATACAAAGATGGGTTTTTGATAAAAAAAGATAAACTTACTTTATCGTTCCTAACCACACGCTCTGGTGTTGATGGTGATGATGATGTGTCATTCTCAACCTTATTTAGATTCCGTTGTAAATAATTATCTGCAGCAAAAAAAATTACATAGTTAAATACGTCCATCATGTTGGATTTGTCATGACATCATGATATTGCACACCTAGATTAATAGGAAGACAACTCAAAAAAAGTCTCTGTTCTCTAAACGGAAAAAAGGCTTTCTGAATCTTCGGTTAGCAAAGTTATGAAACTCAATTTTATTTTAGATCGCATCTCACAACACAACATCATTTATGACCTAAAATAAAATTGAGTTTCAATACTTTGCTAACAAAAGGTGGCTAATCTAGGTAATAAATAAATTTTGTGATTATATTTTTAAAAATATGAAGTGTCAGGCAATTTACTAATATTATAAATGAGAAATTTTATGTTCCTTGATTTGTTCTTCAATCACACCACAACGAAATGCTCTGATTTTTTGCATGGATATAGTTGAGCAAGTGGAAAGTGACATGGAAGATCCTGAGGGACTCCAAAAATCTAACTCGGCACAGATGAAGTTGTGGGCCAGTTATGAGTAAATAGAATAAGATTATAATCAGTTCAGTTTCACGGTTATATTTGATGTCTTGGTAGGGCATTTGAAGAAATGAAAGTGGTGCACTGTGACGCGACTGTATCAAAACAAATACTCTTTACCTTGGCCTGAGATATATGGCGATTTTGGAGATACAGCTTCTATTTTCATTTTTTTCATTCTTTGATTAATCTCATCAATGTCTGTATCTGATCGACGTTTTGATGGAAAATTTAAATTTAATGATGGACCAAAAACTTTTTTCTTTGAAGTACTCTCTTCACAAAGCTGTCTGCTGTCTGTATGCAAACATACTGGCAAACTCGATGAAAATGGATTGCTCAGTACTGGTTTGAAATGTGGTGGTGCTAATTTGATATTAGCGTTAGTTGTTGTTGAAACTATTTGGTCTGATTCCCTGCTACGAGGTGTTTCCCTGCTTTGAGGTGTTTCTCTGCTTCGAGGTGTATGACTCACAGCATTTAATTTAATGAAACTATTTTGTATTTCCTGATTTTGCCTTGGACTACTGACATGAAGGTAT
Organism: Hipparchia sbordonii; assembly: GCA_038048805.1. NCBI lineage: Eukaryota > Metazoa > Arthropoda > Insecta > Lepidoptera > Nymphalidae > Hipparchia > Hipparchia sbordonii. The sequence continues at coordinate 8,140,475 of CM076113.1, forward strand.
CTAGGGAAATTGATTTGTCCAAATGAGGCTTGTGCCTTTGGACGTTCTGATGTTGACAGCACATATTTGTCTGGTGTTTGATTCTGTTGAGAAAGACATACATAATTATTTTATTAGCCCCCTACCAAAAAAGAGGGGTGTGAAGAAGTTTGACATGTGTTTCTGTCTGTTCCCTAATAGTCCCCAACGAATGGACCGATTTTGATGCAGTTTTTCTGTTTGAAAGCTGACATGATTGAGATGGATCTTAGCTGTAATTTATGAAGATCTGTAAGTAGGTAACCATGTAAACTTCGTCCTTAGCTTTGGTATCATGACTAGAGAAAATGTACTCTGGCAACATCGAAACATCACATACATTTTAATTACTGTACAGTAGGTACCTATAATATTATAAGAGGTCTCAAGTTACCAAGGACAGATTTGTTTTTAAAATTTGCCTTTATGATTTGTGTAAAACAAAGATAAGTGGTCAGGAACTACACAACGAGCGATTTACTATTCCTACTGGTATTATATTTCCCTTACACAAAAGTTTTAAAGACCCTCAAAAATTGAAGTATACTTACTGAAGAGACTGTCCAACTCCATGCTTTCTCTCCAGTTCGCGTGTTAAAGTAATAGTACTGTCCTGGAAACTTCTTGGAAGGACATAAAACCCACGCAGACGTTTTCTCCATATTATATAGCACAATTTAAATTTAGATACCTAAATGGAAAACTAGTAAATAGGTAGTAAATAAAAAAGGAAAGAATAATTCTTGCTTCATATATCGTTTAAATGCACGACTTGCGTGCAAAAACTCACGAGAGACCATAATTAACATAAACAATTAGAAAAAAACTGATTGGTTTTTAAAAAAGTTCACTAATTTCTGCTTACCCGCCATTATTTTGGGTAAAATGAAGTGTCAAGTACTGTCAAGTGATTATATCACACAACCGTCACACAACACTTGGATTGGTTGAGTACCTACCAGCGGAACTTGTACCCTAACCTATTGGTTTATCGAGCTGTCGTTCTTTATTTTAGCCAACATCTTAACAAAAACAATTGAGTATCTATATTCTATAGCGATCTGTGATCCAAAGTGTCAATGTCATTGCCATAGGATTATTTTGTAAACAAATAGGTACCTATTTTTTTATTAGAGGAATAATTTAATAGAGGAATTTTCCTTACAATCTCTGTTTCTTTGTAAAATAAACTCTGAATAATGGATAAATCACCATGTCTTACCTCGAAAAGTACCGAGCCTCAAAAAAATCGCAGAAGTTTTAGTTTGAGAGATCTCCGGCTATCTTTGAAATATCGGCCGGAAATCTTAAAATTAGTTCTTAAAATGAGACAAACTATTAGAATGAAGAATGCCTTGCTGAACAAGTTTAAGGGTCAGTTAAAGAAGGTAAGCAGGACTGAATGTTAAAGTATATATTTATCTTTAGTATGTACCCTATGCTGTATGCCCTGTACCATTAAATATCACTTGCTTTAATGGTGAAGGAAAACATCGTGAGGAAATCTGCATACCTGTGAAGCCTGTCAATCTGCATTGCCCAGAGAGGTGGAATCTAATCATTCGCTTTCGAGAGGAGATTTGTATTTAGTGTTGGACAAGCAATGGATTGAGGTACCCTATGAACACATTTCAAAGTTGTTAATTTTGTTGTGCATAATCTGTCAACTACAATCAATTGATCAGCCAAAAATAAGGCTGTGCTAATAAGACTGCACCCTACTGAAAACGATATGTGTCAATTTAGTTTTGAGATTGTGTACAACAAAATACATACCAATGTATAAAATAAATAGTACCAATAACATTTTTTTTAGAGTCTTGTCAGTAAAAATACTCAATGCACGCAAACTAATTTGGATCCATCACCAATAAAGGATAATATTCACACATTGAGTGAAGTAAATAAAGATGCAAATCTTAATGATAAAAACAATTCATATACGCAAACTGTAATTGAAGAAACTGAAGACAAAAGTGAAAGAGTTACTAATGATTCTTGCACCCAGACTGAAAATATAGATAGTACTAAAGACAATGAGCCTACAAACAATGATAGTAATGAAGTTTCATCATCTGGTTGGGATGTTCAGAGCAATGGTGAAAAAACCAAGAGCATTGCAGAGCAAGTGAAGGAAGTGGCACAAAATGCTCTGCAGCAGACAGGCATGGTGTATGTGGAGACAGCTGGCATGTACTATGACTATAAGACTGGCTATTACTATAATTCTGTAAGTTTTTAACACTTCATCTTTGTGGAAAAATACCTACATTATTTTTATTCTGTAGGAATCCTTTATTTTACTGAGATAAAAAGTATTCTTTATGGCAGGAGATATTTAACCTTTAAAACAATTCTACTCAAACTGATTGAATACTTGAGTCTGTAAATACATAAAACTAAAAAGTAAATCATTAGACAGTATGTCATTTATCATTAGGCAGGATAACTTAACCCTTAATCCTTTTCTACACACCTTGAAAATAATGGTGAATCTCTTGGCGATACATCTTTGACAGTAAGATAGTAACAAGCCACAGCCAAAGCCTCTCACAAGAGTAGTCCGCAACATTGTCCCTGTGGATTAAGGGTTTTGATTCCTGCGGGAACTATTTAATTTTTCGGGATAAAATGTAGTCTGTATGTGTTATTCCTGGGTATGAGCTATCTTCATTCCTAATTTCAGCCAAATCTGTTCATTTGTTGTTGTGTGAAGGAGTAACAATATCCATCCATACATCCACCCTCACAAACTTTCGCATTTATAATATTACTAGCTGATACGCAACTTCGTTAGTGTGGATTGAGGTTTTTTATTCCCGCGGGAACTCTCTTATTTCTCGGGATAAAAGTAGCCTATGTCCTATTCCAGAGTGTAATCTATCTTTATGCTACACTAGATGATGCCCGCGACTTCGTTCGCGTGAACTATGTTTTTGATTCCCGCGGGAACTCTTTGATTTTCCGGGATAAAATGTAGCCTATGTTTTAATCCAGGGTATGAGCTATCTCCATTCCAAATTTTAGCCAAATCCATCCAGTAGTTTTTGCGTGAAAGAGTAACAAACATACACACACACATACAAACTTTCGTCTTTATAATATTAGTGTGATGTGATGTGATAGTGCGATTAGTGTGATGTGATAGTGTGATAGTGTGATGTGATGTGATGTGATGTGATATCAACCAAATCGGTTCAGTCGTTGTAACATGATTGAGTAACAAACTTTTGCATTTATAATATTAGGTTGGGGAAAAAGTTTCTTCGCATTTTTTAAGAAAATTCAAAACATTTTTTAATATAGTTTATTTACATTTAACTAAAGAATGTAGGTACCATTTTGTTCGATAACTTTTTGCCATCTTGTAGGTAGGGACATAATCCCATTGCTATAGAAATTTTGGGACTTCTGATCAAAATACCGCGACAAGTGGTTTTGGCAGTCCTCTCGTGATGTTAACCTGACACTACCTAAAGAATTCTGAAGAGACCGAAACAGGTGGAAATCTGAAGGTGCAAGGTCAGGACTATACGGCGGATGCATTAACACCTCCCAGCCTAACTCTCTTAATTTTTGCTGAGTGGCTAAAAATGTGTGAGGCTAGACCTTACACATCTTTAGCCACGTTATCATGATGAAAAACCACACCCCTTCTGTTGATTAATTCCGGCCGCTTTCTCTCAACTTCTTGCTTCAATCTCATCAATTGTTCGCAGTAGAGTTCAGAATCGATGGTTCTGCCTGGTGGTAACAGCTCATAATGAATAATGCCCTTCCAATCCCACCACACACACAGCATCACCTTGTTGCGAGTTAACCCGGGTTTCGCCACAGTCTGTGAAGCCTGACCGGCCTTGGACCACGACCTTTTTCGCACGTTTTTCGACGTTCTTGTCGTACGTGATCCACTTTTCATCACCAGTTACCAGCTTCTTCAAAAATGGTTCGGTTTCATTACGTCGTAATAAAGAATCACAAATGAGTACACGGTTCATTAGGTTTCTTTCAGTGAGCTCGTGAGGTACCCAAATATCGAGCTTTTTTGTGTACCCAGTTTTTTTCAAATGTGCTAAAACTGTTTTGTGGTCAATTCCCAGTTCTTCAGCTACGTCGTAACTACTGATATGCCGATCTTGCTTCACTTTTTCAAAAATGGCATCCATTTTATCCGTAATAGGGCGACCGGAGCGACGTGCATCTTTGACATCAAAATTTCCGAATTGAAAACGCTTAAACCAAATTTGTGCTACTCTCACAGATACTGCACAAGGTCCAAAAACATCGCAAATTTTTTCGCGGCTTGCGTTGCATTTTTACCTTTTTTGTAGTAAAATTTTAAAATGTATCGAATTTCTTCATTAGATTCACTCATCTTGACAGTACGAAAAACAAATGAAAATCACACATTTTCCTAATTTGAATTTGGAATTATGCTCTTTAAAATTTAAACTTTCAGTAATACCAAAACCAGCCAGATACAAATAGTATAGCCAAGGAGATTTTATTACAAGTTCATACATACTATAATGCGAAAAGACTTTTTCCCCAACCTATTATTAATATAAATAATAGGATAATAGGATTAGTGTAATACTAGGATTATATAAATTGCAGTGAATATAAGGTATGGAAAATGCCTGGTAGATTTATGACATGTCATAAGAGCTACAAGTTAGCCTACATGAAATAAATAAATTTTGAATTTGAATCTTGCATTTAATCAACTCCCAGCACTGGTAGCATGGGCGGGAAAAATTTTATCCCCGGGAAAAGGATAAAATGTTCATCCCCTCGCTTAGCTGTATCCACCCGTCGAGCATGGGCACAGCGGTGGAAATAATACTCAGTGGATATACTTATAGAAATATACATCGCCTTTTCCTCTGTCGCCATGCTTTAGCATAGGGAAAAGATAATTTTATCCCCTGTCAGTGGATAAAATCGGGGGATAAAACTTTTATCTCCTGCCCATGCTACCGGTGCTGTAACAATAGACTTATCAACAAGCCACCTCTTTAAATAGCATGTTATTTTTATGTTATTAGGAGCTAGGCCTCTACTACCATACAGACACAGGCTGCTACTACTATTATTCTGATGAAAAGCAAACATTTGTGTTTCACTCATATCCAGACAAGAGTGGAATGAAGGAACCTTCAAAGAGTCAAGAAGTCAAAAAAGCAATAAAAAAGAAAAAGGTATTCATTTGACTATATTACATACTAGCTTTTGCCTCCACATTTTTATTTTAAAGAATATTAGCCAAGATGAAATTGATTAATATCCTCCTATCCCATCCATGTAAGGGGTTCAAACCTGAGACCTTTCAGTTTCAGTCCGCGACTTTAACTGTAAAAAATGTGTGATTTGTTCTTTAGCCCATACAATACTACTCTCTATACAGCCTCTCTCTAAAGCATAAAAACATCATTTAGACTACAAATATTTATGGTAGGTTTAGAGCTCAAGCAAAATGTAAATAATGTTGCAAATTCTAAGAAAACTATCTGAGATTGTAAACAGTTGTGCTTCTTTTTAATTATTAAAACAGAGACTAAATTTAAATTATTTGAATGTCAGTTTGAATTTAAAATTAAAAAAAAAAACATGAGTTTAAAATACTTTATTACAAAGGATAATAGTTGGACCCTGTAAATTCGCTATACAGACTTTAGAAATATATATAAATATATTTTTATTTTTATTCTTTCCAGGTGCAACCATCTGACGACATTGATAACCTGACGAATCAATTGAATCAGGTTTCACTCCGAGGCTCAACCGCCTTAGGTAATTACTATGCTAAGAAGTTGCTCCCAAATACCAACATCTGAAATGTTATATTACAGGACAAAGAAGATGGTCAAACCAAACCAAAACGCAGGAAGATTAAGGATACAAAGAAAACACAGGAAAAATCAAGCAAAAAGCTTGACCAAGAAGAAGAAAATGTAGTTAGTGATAAAGAAGAAGTTCTAGATTCTTCTGCACAAGAAAAAGAAGAAGAGAACGATTTGAATAGGGAGTTAGAAGATGGTGAATGCAGCGATACAGCTAGTGAGGATTCTGACGGTGCAGTTTCAGACGCAAGCACGTCAACTGCCAGTGATGATGGTAAAGGGAATAGAATATTGGGGCTTTACTAAAATATATGTCTATTATCTAGTGTCTAGTATGTAAAATATGCTACAAGTTGGCCTACATGAAATAAATGGATTTTGAATTTGAATTTGTCCAAGACTAAGATTGTAGACGACTAGACTTGGTCGCAACCTTAAGACAAGTCTGAATTCCATTCTTGAATGTATGAGACCCATACTTCTATATTTGTATGAATGCTAAATACACAAATTAATCATATTCAAAGTTACTGCTTATAAAAAAAGACTTAAAAATTGATGATTTATTTCAATGCAAAAGTACTTTTTTTGCACAAAACTTAAAAGTTACTGGAATTCAAAGTGAACCTTAAAAGCGTACTAAACATTCGATAGAATAAAAACTGTTAAAGTATAAGTAATTATTATTATTATATCAAAAGTTATCTTTTTTTTTTTTCAGAATCAGTTGCAAAGCATCATCCACCCTGCATGCGTATTATAGTCCGAGAGACTGGTTTAGCAAAACTGAAGGTTGGGAGTCTCTACCTCATTACTAAGGATGGAGGGACCATTGGCAGGGAAGGAGACCACCATGCTATTGTTCTAAAAGATCATAATGTTTCCAGGGTAAGTAGACTGTGGGTGCAATTATTATTTTTTTATATATTTTTAGCGATCAAACAAACAGGGAGGTCGTGTTTTAATAGTAGATGATGCTATAATTTAGTTAGAGATTGAGATAAAAACTGTTAAAAATAACACCCTGTATCTGTAAGGAACCATTGATACCAATTCAAATTGAAAGAAAGCATCGTTAAAAACTTTCGCTTAGGCTTTGAATTTTCAAAAATACTTTCTTACGTCATAATAGTCATCTGCATGCCAAATGTCAGCCAAATCCGTCCAGTGATTTGAACTGCGTTGATAGATCAGTTAATCAGTCAGTCACCTTTTCCTTTTGTATATTTAAAACTAGCTGTGCCCGCGACTTCGTTCGCGTGGAATAGTGACTTTTCGGGGCGCGGCTCTCAGCGCGCTTTATATAGCCACGGACGCTCAGGCGCGAGGCGTGTAGTACGTACTCTGTACGTTAAAATGTTCGCCGTGATTCTTTAAATTGACATAACTTTTTTATTTATGAACCGATTGACATGAAATAAACACTAAATGTTAAGTGAAGCTTACTAAAATATATTAGTGAAAACCGTATCTAAATCGAATAAGCCGTTTCTGATATTAGCGTGCACAAACACACAGACAAACAGACAAAAAAAAATTAATTACAATTTCAGGTTCGGCATCGATATAATAACAACCCCTGCTACTTTTTTTTTTATATATTTCCATTGTACAGACACCACTTTTCTACAATTTTATTATATGTAATAGAAGACAATACTTTCTCTGTTACAGAATCATTTGGACTTGAAGTACGATATGGAAGAGAAGGCATACTACGCGGTTGATTTGGGTTCCAAAAACGGCACCATTCTCAACGGGAGCCGAATGTCGCTGAGTCAACAAACTAGCCAGCCAATGGAGGTCATTGTTCTTTTTATTTTATGTCAATCTTCCTGCTCGTAATATAAGTGTTTTTGTTCGTTGGTTTTTCCTTCAATCACGCAGCAAAGGTGTAAAGGATCGATTTTTTTCGCATGGGTTGAGGACCTGAAAAGTGTCATAGGCCGACAAAAATGAGTTTCCATAATAAAAGGATGAGAGATAAACTATAATAAGGCCCTTGATTTTTTAACGGATTTCACATTTTTGTTGCATAGATATACCTGAAGTCTATGCAACAAAAATGTGAAACCCCACCCTTTATACTATTGTCGTACCCACTCCTAGCACAAGCTTTGCGCTTATTTGGAGGGGATAGGAGGATACTAGTCAACTTCAGCTTGGCTAATATTCTTTACAAAAAAAAAAACAATTAATTTTCATCTATATTTTATTAGTATAATAGCGGCCCGCTCCGGCTTCGCACGGGTATAAAATATATAGCCTATGTCATTCACTGTTAATGGATGTTATTATACATATATACCTTCCTCTTCAATCACTCTATCTATTAAAAAAACCGCATCGCATAGGGACAGAGAGAGCGACTTTGTTTTATACCGTGAAATTTCAAACCTGTGTAACTTTATTTCAGTTAATAAAGATTTTTTTCATATAGGTAGTCCATGGCAGTACTATACAACTGGGTGAAACCAAGCTATTGTGTCACATACACGCGGGCAACGACACGTGTGGCCATTGTGAACCGGGACTTATTATGGAAAGTAAGATTTTTTTGAATAATATTAAAAATATATATATATATATATTTATTTCATCTAGGCCACCCAATGGCTCTTAGCCTTGCTGAACCTGATTAATATTGCCCTTTCCCCTCCAAATAAGCGTAATGCTTGTGTTACGAGTGGGTACAACCAGTGCAACAGGTAGGGAAAACTGAAAGGTCACAGGTTCGAACCCCACCCGCTGCACTATTGTCGTATACCCTCAAAATAAGCGGAAAGATTGTGCTAGAAGTGAATACGCCAATAGTGCAACGGGTGGGGTTCGAACCTGCGACCTTTCAGTTTTTAGTCCGCACCTTTAACCGTTGGGGTATTGAGGCTTCGATATTTCAAACTTTTTTAGCTTTAGCTCGTAACAGAGAGACGCTTTATCAGGCCAAGCTAAGGCTTGCCGTGTGTATCTTTCTGGACCTGGATAGCTGATTAGATTTGTTAAGTTCAGCGTATAACCAAATTAGGATCGTTCCTGGACTTAGTATTCAAATATTTAAAGGAATTTAAACCTTATAGCGCAAGAGAAAGAGAAGAAAGTGGCGTACACGCGTACATGCAGCGTTCAGAAACAGCATCAGCTGGAATTAGCCCGATTAAAGAACTTATACGCGCCTAAGCGTTTAGAAATAGAAGAAACTGCATACAACGACAGGGCTCAAGCGAGGAGAGAAAATGTTGGCTCCTCACATCATTCGGAGAAGACCCAGAGCAGTGATATTAATACGTAAGTATTTATTTACTTATCGCCTTAGACGCGTGTCAAGCGATACTCATTTTTTAATTTTTTATTGAAGTGTTAACCTACACTTAAAGGAAATAACCTAATAGATTTATAAATACATATCAAAAATTCCGAGGCCGGCGGGATTCGAACCCACGTCTCTCTGGGAATCGCACCCGAGTGTGTTAACCGCTACACCACGGCCGAACCATACGTCAGCCACGAAATTAATGATATGTATCTACTTTTTCAATCAGTTTTATAGCAACTGTTAGCGACATCTAGTAGCGACACATTACAGTTGTCGATCTACTTTTTTCCAAGACACCATATTAAAATGGAGCTCTTAAGAAATTATAGATGCCACATTGCTTGTTACAATTTTTAATTTTTTATTGAAGTGTTAACCTACACTTAAAGGAAATAACCTAATAGATTTATAAATACATATCAAAAATTCCGAAATTCCGGAATTTTTGATATATATTGATAAATCTATTAAGCGATACTCATCTTTAGCAGTTATGTAAATAAAGTTTAATATTATTTCACACTGAAAGTGCTCGCCGCGCCGCTGCCATTCCGGTGTAGATTGGCCCTTATTCCCACTACACTAGCCATCTTTATTCAGTTTTGAGCACAATTTTTGAGTAAAGGTTATGCGCACATGTAAACTCGAAAACGGTTTGCCACCACCTTGCCTAAGTTATCGTATATACGTAACCGTATCAGAATGCATACACGAAATTGAGCTCTAATTTAATGATTTTATGGTTCATTTTACATTGACGCTAATGTCATTGAATTCTTATGCGATCAATCGAATTAAAACTTAGACTAACCCTACAGATAATTCTTTTTTATTTGCTTACATTTACTTCAACTGAAGGAACAGTAAAGATTTTATGAAAATGGGTTCAGTAGTTTTCAAAATATGGATGCTTTTCTGTATTCAGTTATTGTTGAATTCGCTATATTGAAGTCGGGTTAATTTTTCTCAAATTATAGCAGCGGAAAAGAAGGGAATAGGAAATTTTTAGATTGAAATTGTGCATAGCATTTTGATTAATTATCATTAACAATTAATCTTCATAAGTAACATTCAAAAAATAAGGTGAAAAAATATTTGTAAAGAGAAAAAAAGTGTCAAAGATTACGTTGATGACAATAAAAATAAACCAGTTTTTATTTCTGGCAGGTTTATAGCACCAGAAAATAAAGGTTTCAAATTGCTGGAGAAGATGGGCTGGTCGAAGGGCGAAGGGCTCGGCAAGGACAACCAGGGAGACCAGGAACCGGTGAGAATAGAATAGAAAGAATATAGTTATTTATGTTATACTAGCTAGACGATGCACGCGACTTCGTCCGCGTGGATCAAGGTTTTGCAATTCCCATGGGAACTCTGCAATTTTCCGGTTTTAATTCTGGGTATGAGCTATCTCCATTCACACACACACACACACACACACACATACACACACACACACACACACACACACACACACACACACACACACACACACACACACACACACACACAACTTGTCCTCCCAACCGAATCCGGCCACAGCGGCTAATCTCCACAGAGATTAGCGCGGGTGATATTATAGTGCACAAGTGTGTGCGCACAGGTGCACTCTCTATTCCCTTACTCTCGTGACTACGATCAGACTTAATGGGATGGAAAATCCGACACGACCGGAGAGAGATCAGGTGCAGGACCGACAGTTTTACGTGCTCGCCGAGGCACGGGGGTGACTCACCGCCAAATTCCTAACTCCAGGCTAGTACTGAAAATTTCTTGACAGAAAACCCCAATACATTTTATGACCCCTGCCCACATAAACTGTGGAGGTTTAGGAACAGTCGATTGTGAATTAAAGAAGCGGATAAAGTCGCGGGCGTCCGCCTGTATAGTCATAATTATAATGGACCCAGCCGAATTTTGTGTCCTAATTGACTATTTTTGCATGTCGTGAATTAATTTTGAGTGGACAAGTCGCAAGGTCCAGGCATTTTGGAATAAGGCATTGACTGTGCACTAAGTATGGGTTACACACTATCATTATGTTTTTTTGCTTTACAGAGGCTTCCGAAGTCTCTAAATTATGTAGTGAATGGTTTCTGTCTACTTCATCCACTTAGATTTAGGTTTTTAAGTATTGTTGTCCCCGTATAGATAGCAATAGAGTTCTTGCATTTCACGAGGGCCCGTAAGCTTTACTTGTGGTTACATCGTGTACATGCACAATGCCCATTACGTAAGTGTGCGTGCCTGTCAGGAGCCTAAATGGGAGCGGTCAGGCACAAGCAAGCTCTCGCTCACACTTATAAAGATACGAGACACACACAATCATGAGCCACGCGTCCTCGTGAGTTGAAAGAACTATAATACATGACGTACGCTAAAGTGCCAGTAAAGTGTTAGTAAAACATAGATATAACTCAAAAATCACAACTTGTGGGAATAAGCGATTAAAGTAGGTATTGCACTATTTTCTCGAAGTCTGATTGATAATTTAAGGATATTTAGTAAGATATCTATAATTTTAACTGCTGATACTGTCAATAGGTATACATTATTAAATCTAAATGCGTTCTACAAAGCGGAAATTTCTAGATTATACTAGACAACTCGAGCCGGAACTTAAGAAACTTTATCTCCATAATTAAACCTACAATTCTCCGATATCGACTGATATAGATTAATTATACTTAATACATCCTTTAAAATATCCTAAGCATTGAGTTATCATATACTAGATTAGCTATGTTTCAAACAAGTCAATTATAATTATTAAGTATTATTATCATTATATTTTTATCAGATTATTATTGACTGAAAAATAGCCAGTGTCACTAGAAATGATGTAAGGATTCAAAAAATATCCCATAAATCCAAATCTGTTATATGCCTGCTATTAGTAGTTATCGTGGAATGAAGAAAACATACATAAATGAACCCTGAAAATATAACACTCCTTTTTTAGGGCAGTTGTGTAAAATGGTTCGACTCATGTACAAGTTTATCATCAACAATCATAATCTCCACATCGCCACGGCACACGACATGTCTTCTAAGAATAAGAAGAGTTTAGGTCAAGTTAACCACGCTAAATGCGAATTGGCAGTATTTGGTGGCATTACATACTTTTTGAAGCCAGAGTGTCTATATTCTAACTTTTCGAATGAACGTAGTGAGTCTAAATCTGAGCGCAATTCGTTGGCCTTGCATTATATTAGGTATGTGCGCGGGGAGACGAGGGAGTTTTTTTTTTTCTTTTTTTAAAAAGAATATCAGCCAAGCTGTAGTTGACTAATATCCTCCTATCCACTCCAAATAAGCGGTAAGCTTGTACTAGGAGTGGGTACGACAATAATGCAACGGGTGGGATTCGAACCTGTAACCCTTCAGTTTTCAGTCCGCACCTTTAAACGTTGGGCTATTAAGGCTATAAAGGCCTTTGATCTCGATCTCGACCATCCAAATTTTAAACCACGAGATCAAAGGCGTATCTCCTTGTACTGTGACTGGTATGCATTGCGTTCCCACCTATCGCCCCTGCCTAGATCTAAAGCACAGCCAACTAATTGCGCGCGCACTGTAGTATCGAGATTTCAAACCATATAAGTTTTCCCAGAAGATTTTATCCACTCACGGCTCTGATGTAGATTTGCTGCTCTATGATCTAACTCAATGACCCTAAGGGAAAACCGGGGCAGCGAACAAGTTTTAGATAAAGTCGTACATCATCTGACAAACGCTGAGAAAAACTAACGCGATGAATTATTATATCTCCATTACGGTTCGACGTGACTAATTAGTTCACCCGAAGAATATAATAATATTTCAACGTTTTTTTTTTGCAAAAAAGTTCGAAGCAAAAACATGTGTTGGAATCGCGAAACTATTTGGGCATATTTAGGTTCTGCCATAATATTAAATTATTGCTTTAAATTTTAATACTATGGCATATATAAGTTTTAAATAAGCAGCAGATTTCTCTCTCTCTGTGTGTGTGCGTGCATGCGTACGTGCGTACGTGCGTACGTGCGTGCGTGCGTGCGTGCGTGTGTGTTTGTTGTATGTGCGTGCGTGTGTAGTTATTTGTACATATTTTTGTAAATAAATTCTACTGAGAAGAGCCAGAAAAAACTCTGCAGTCATAGGCTCAGCAATCACCATATTCATGACGTCATGATTCATTCAATATGGTAGACATGTCGAAAATGTTTCACGGGGTGAAGAAATACTTTATAGAAGAAAAATTAACTTGATTTATAAAGTGGTAGGTATGTACATATTTCCAGAATCTTAATGAGTTGGTTATTTTATCGGTAATATTGTATGCTCAACATCGGTTGTAATAAAAAGTAAGCTAAATTCGATTTGAGCTACTTAGCATTTTTATGTATTTTTAACGATTATATCGAAAACTCATTACAGCGAAATTGATTTATAAATGCCGTAATTATTTTATCTTTATTCTGTATCCGCGAATCCCTAAAAGACATTGAGTTGTATAGCGCAAGACAAACAATCAGTATACATGAGAATATTACAAACGCAAATTCAATTTATTTAAAATAAATAAATAAATAAATAAATAAGCATCTTTAAGCACCTCAACACATAATTATAATATATCTCATGTACTTTTGTTACATAATGTGTCCTCTTCTTCACCAGTGGCGCTGCGTTACTAGCGCTGAAGTTGACAGCTCGACGATCGCGATCACTTCTAATTGGTTGAAGCCTAACACTCGCTCTCTATTGTCTAAAACCTAATATATTCAGGCAACAACAACGATTGCAGTTTTAGCAATGTGATTCTGATAGTCAATTTTAATACTAAATGGGCAGTCAGATTGAGGGAGTTTTTGGGGGAAATTGCCGCCTCTAGTATACGACACCTCTTTGGTCAAAGGTTTATTTTTTCGTAGTACCCGTCCGTCTGTAGGTCAGCCGGGCGTGGGCCTACCTGCCCATTTAAAACAATTTGCGTACTTTTTTTTCGACGTTTCGCATTAGACTTGGACGAATGACGACCGGCCATTAAATTGTGTCCAGACGGTGACGTTAAGGGCATGTGCTTACTACCGCTTTTTTGTGTTCCATATAACTTACAAAAGCGGTTCCAATAATACGCCTTATGACCAGCGGTTGCACTAACATTTTTTATTTTATTTCTTAGTCGTCGTCTTTGTTTCGCGTTGCAACTTTGGACCACACCCTGTACAAACTTTTTTTTTTTTTTTAAATCTAAGTAATATGTATATCCGAATTAAATATGTATAGTAGTTGTAACTAATCTAATGGGCGTCAATAGGGTAAATGCAAGCACAAAACATAGTATTTCCTGTTCTGTAAAGTTTAATCATAGTTCCACTATGTTGAGAGTCAACATAGTGAAACTATGAGTCCAAATGATTAATCACTTTCTAATTACTGATCCAATCTGAGCAGCGAGTTCGCGCCACCAATCTCACTTTACCTTATCCAATTAACTAAAATTAAACATGCTGTGTAGATCCCTAGTTGAAAGACCTTTCATACGTTTTAATTTACTATCGGATAAGGATCATTAGGTACTCGCTAACTATATCGTGGATTTACATTATTCTTATCTTGTTGATGATAAATAAGCAGCTATCGCCATATTAGGGTTACTGTTGCAAATAATAAAGCAATTTTACATCTGTGATTTGTATCACTTAGGACATGCTTCATGGCCACAGATTATGGCGATGTACCATTTAGTCAAGTCAATGTTGTTTAAGATTTTATCCACATACCTTAACCTTACCTACTACTATTTCATTAGTTTATTTTCCACAGCTGAGCAAAGTTCTCCTTTTTTTTACAGCAAAAGCGTATGTCATACTTTTAAAATATACTCTTACCACACCTTTTTTTTATGTGAATAGCGGGCAAACGAGCAGGTGGTTCACCTGATGTTAAGTGATTACCGCCGCCCGCAAACACTTGTAGTACCAGAGGCACCACCAATGCGTTGCCGGCTTTTCAGGAGTTTATTGGTCCGCCCCTTGAATAACCCCATTTTGTAAACACTGACGTGATGATTCCACAATTTGGTTGTACATACGTGGAAAAAAAGATCCTTTACTTTCTGCACACATTGCGTAAATGTGCGTGCCTGTCAGGAGCCTAGGTGGGAGCGGTCGGGCGCGAACAAGCTCTCGCTCACACTTAACAGATACGACACACACACACAACCATAAGCCACGAGCCCTCGTGAAATGAAAGAATTACACGAGTCTCGTTCATTGATCATCACTGACAAGCAATGCAATGCAATATGTGTAAGGCAATGGGACACTGTACGTGGCATACATTGTAAAGCGAGTCCGCGAGTCCATCTTGGTTCTGACTTTGACATACTGTTGCCACGGGGCTGTGACAGTTCTCAGACATGCGAATCAGCTCTCATATCACGAATCCTTAATGTTTCCGATAAGATCTTTAGTGAAGGGAATGAGTAATGTTTACTTTAACTGATGCACAACTTGTACCTAACTCATGTTTACGGAATAACACTGTTAATTTTTTTTATTGTGTTTGCTGAATTTTTGCAATGTATTTAGGCAAACAATAAAAAATTGTGTACGTGAAGCAATTTTCATGTGTACTTTATATATTGCACGAAGTTTGCCGTCTTAATTTAGATTTTTTCATGAAAAGGTTTCTGTGTATTTTTTGGCTTTTCATTTGTTCGAGTCCAGTTCTGGTGGACAGAGTGAAGATAGAGTCGTGATCTGACATAAATCTGTCTCGTTTTAACTCTGTCTTGAGTCTGAGCTGAGTTTTTAGCCTTAGACTTACGATCTGTATCGTCACTTAGGTACTCAGTTAATAAAAAAAACTCATCATTAAAAATATTAACGTACCTACCTATAGAGTATAGGTTGCAATCGCTTTCCGTTTCAACTTTCAAGAAAGCCTATAATTAATAGAGACGCGTTGAATATGTAACTGTGTAATATTCCCATCCATAAATATGTACTACTCGTTCACTGCAAGTTGGCCGCTACCTTGCGTTGCACTTCTCCACACCGTATCTCAAGTCGCACCCGCGTAGTACAGATAGCAATGTATCGCTCGCGATTGTCATTAACGAGGTTTTTCAAACTTTTGTTATATTTGAAATATTTTGGTTAAGTTTCAATTGTTATTTATGTATTTTTGTTTGGTTTCTATTGTTCGCGTGTTTTCTACGATGAATTTAAAAAAAGGAAAAGTTTTGCATAGCGCAGAGTATTTATTAGATTCTTCTTTCTTTAGACTTTCTTTGAAGAGGGGAAAACTAAGAAATTAAAAATCACACCCTTCGACATTCAAGACATCATTGCCATGAAAAGTATTGCCAGAAAAGAAAACTTCCGTCGCAATCGTGGTTACAGTAGAAAATACAATTATTATTTTACTGTCAACGGTACCGCACGACGTCATTTTGTAACGGTCGACGACAGCCAACTTGAAGTGAACAGGAGTACAGTGATCGGTTCGTACATTGGCTTCGTAGGCAATTTAGTTATTTGTCGCACGTCAGCCGAGAGCGCGCCGCGAGCGTAGGGCTGCAATCGCGCAGATTGACCCGATCCATCACTACTATCGATACGTGCGCGTAATTATTGACCCGATTCATCACCACTATCGATACGTGCGCGTTATTATTGGAAATTATGGGGCAACGTCGATGAAGCAAATGCGCAGCATTAAGTCATATTTTTCAAATCTCCGACTGCGTAAATCATTTTTCGCATCGTGAATCACTTTTTGCCTGCATTTTTTTAACTGCCTGTGGCAGTCATTGTAAAATATTGATCGATTAATTAGACTTGGCGCCTATTTCAATATCGCCAAGTAAACTTTAACTAACGACTAAGGAAGTTTTGACAGATTGCCAATACAAAAACTGACAGAACACCAACTTAATTCGTCGTTTAAATACTCGTACTACTATAAACGATTTCTGTAAAATAGGCCCTAAAGATTATAATATGAAAGAGGCGCTATAGATTAGTAGATTTTGGGCCTATTTTACAATAGTCGCCTTTTAGTATTTAGTACATACGTACAATTGTACCTACATATCAATTTTATTTTATTTATTTTTATTTTGTAAGTATGTAGTACATATAAAAATTACAATAGAAGAACATATAATAGAAGAATTTAGTTTAGGCTTTGCCGTATTCAGGTAAAAAAAACATGTAAGTTTGTACATATTATATCGATGCAGATCTATTTGTAATCCATCGATCGTTTGCCATCCCTAATGCCTGATCCGGCAACATTGTATTAGCACACGCTTTACACATCATATTTCATCGCCAATGAGGAAGAGCCGCGAGACACGTACGTATTGTATGTCATTATCGTACGCACGACCACATCCTTAACAACTTATAAATACATTAATCCTTAATACACTTTCCAGAGGGGTCAAATTTCAATGACCAGTGATTTCTTAAATCGCGGTCTACCGTACTCGAGATTATTATAAGTAATTTATGGTAGAGATTAGATGACGGCCCAAGTAACATTTTTTTCGAGCCTAGGTTGTAAAAAATGCCTTTAGGTTATATAACGGTCGTCAAAAGGTTAATGATTTACTATCTGGTCATATTAAGTACTTGAGAATGATTAGTAAGTCCTAAAACTAATTGTTTATTATTACAACCATAGAGCCGTTGACAAGAGTTTAAATTAACGTTATTTTGACCTGTGTTTCAAGAGCATATAGTCTTAGGATCTAATAGCTGTCGTAGACTCCTGATTAAGTTCTGGAAAGGCTAACATTATGCTAAAGTGAGATCTAAAGGTTTAATTATTAACTTTGATATTACCACAAAGTTATGGAATGTTGAAATACCTTTAGGCTCTATAAAAGTTGTCTAGGCGAACAAATTAAGACTACGTGGTGAAAACCCAAACCAATAAGCTATTGTTTATAAGCTGAAGGCATGATTAAAGTCCTACGAGAATATTTTAAAGCTTTAGAGGCATCCTCAAGAAAGGACAGTTGTCTCCGCGACTTAATTTTAATACTGTCTAGTAATTTCCTAACGCCGCCATATTTTTTCACTGAAATAAAAAAAAATCTAAACAAAAAGCAATATTTTAAATCAATAAGGCAAAATTAAGAATCTTGTACGATTGAAAATAAAATGTTTTTATATAAATAGAAGTTTTATTAATTCTTACCACCAATCAACTAATTTTATAATAATTTTGATTGTAATTATTTCATTAAAATATGTTCAAAACTTTTACTTACGAAAGGCCCGTGTCGTATACAACACTATTATCCTAAAGTTTCACGATAAAGTGCCAGTCGCACTATTTTTTTATTATTCCTGACTTCAGCAAGTTAGTTATTATTTTTATAACACTAAAACATGGTATAATGACATTAGAAGACGCCATTATAAATTATTTTTAAATCCACGATTCTGCGTAAAAAAAATTTTACACAGAAACGTTTTAAAACCCACGAGTCCTGGAAAGGCATGTATTCATGTCCATTAAAAAGGTTTTAAGTTGTTATATGGTTACATCCAAGACTAATTTAGAACTTAAAAGCTGTGTTGCAAGGTTATATTAACCACAAATTAAGGTTGTGAAGGTTATATTTGGGTTCTATGTAAGTAGTTCGAAAGGTTCTGGATTTAAGCTATAAGTTTTGCTGTAGTTCTCAGAATGGTTCTAAAACGAGGGCCCTTTTTGCACTCAGGAGGTTAACATAAGGTAAATATGACGTTATTGAGACTATTAAGATTTACGAGCAAATTTCCATACAAAGGTTCTAGAACCTTTTCAAAACCTTCCTAAAACCTAAAATGTTACTTGGGGGTGATCTGATCGGAGACACACGTGTTTTTCCCTTGCGGTTACAATCTGATAGGAGTTTGTCTGGGATGAGGAACGTAAAAACTCGTAATTAAGGCTGAAAAAAGACCACTTTCACAAGCAATTATGGGGTAAGATCTACGAATAAATAATAAGTAGGATTTTTATATTTATGCTCTATACTTAGATTTTTCCTGCGTAACCAAAAAAGCGTACATCTTGGGTCAATAAGATGTAAATAAAGCTCAATAATTAGGTCTATATTTGTTGTGTAAAAGGTCTCTTGTTCTCATCCCATTGCTCTGTCGCGAGTGTTCTGTCAACAGTGTCGATGGACATAAGACATCCTCTTCACAGTGCTTGGAAATTCAAATACACAATCTCGAAATATCGGGAACATTTCTGAAATACAATGCTAACTTTCATACGGTTTCTTATGACTTGACAATTTTCTCCAGGCTTTAGGAACCAGAGGACTTTACTCTTTTCCTTCCCGTCGTAAAGGAGTTAAAAAACTCCATTTTGGGAACACTAGCTATAGGATTGTCTAAAAATGATTGCTACATAATGAAGATCGCAGTCACCGCTGAATGGCCGGTTCTTACTATTGTTTTAAATGCATTGATGCAGCAAAAACGCCACAAATTCAGTCGATCAGACGTGATTGCAGAATTGTTTGCAATCGACTCATTCAGTGATATTATGTGCAATTAAAAGAGTCATATAGAGTTTGTTCTTTTGTACATTGTATATAGACAGGCACATTTAAGCATAAACGATTGTAAATGTTCGATAATGTAAGCTATAATTTCCCCTTACCGTTTCAAAAAAATCCCTAAGCCTCCTTCAACTGACGGTTAAGTACCTAGTATAATAGAAATAGAGAAGCTTTTAAACTATGGGCCGCTGTGCTCGCTATGATTTACTAGTTTTCAATGCAATTACAGAGAGTACTTCCATTCAGGTGTAGCGGCTTGTTCGAGAATGCCATTTACCGGGGACCCGACGTCAGTCACATTTCAAAAGAAATACTATACACGAGTGCCATACAGTAAAGTGATTTCAAATCAATAGCCCGCAAATCAATGGATTCCCTCGACGATTTTTTTATGCAGATAAATAAAAAAAGGAGAACTTCAAAGGAAGTGTGTGCCTTTAACTTCAACCTGCATAATTAGCTGTTGACAATGCGAATAAGTGAATAATAAACAGCGTCGCCCCACTCTGCTGCGCTCGAGATGTTTGCACAGGCCGGCTCGGCCCTTGGCGCGAGGCAACATGTCAAATAGCTCTTCACGTGAAGCTTGCACTGGGAGAAAATGAGCTACACAACTGACCAGAGATGCGGTATACACTATCATCGACTCAACCTATCCTCCTCTCAGAATGGGAAGGTTTTCTGGCCAAGTGCAGGTTGACTGACGTCACACAGTGTCCGAAACGCACCTCGCAACTCAAGCTTAAAGGAATTCGAATCCCGTGTGTCGATTCTCTAAAAATGACTGCATCAGTGTAACGATCGCAATAGCCTCTGATTGGCTGAATTCATGGCGTTCTTTCTGTATCAATGCATTTTAACCAATAACAGGAGGGTACCAGCCAATCAGAAATCATTGCGATCGTTACTCTGATGCAATCATTTTTAGAGAATCGACACACCGGACTCAATTATACAATTCGCCATCGCCGGGTGTTCTAACTTGTATAAGTACCTACAGTACACAAACAACTATAGATAGTAATTTTTTAATTACTATCTATAGTTGTTTGTGAAACAACTATAGGTGTTGTTTGTAGGTAAAAACAGAAACATGCTTTTCTTGCTTTTGCAAGAAAAGCATGTTTCTGTTTTTACCTTTAATAAGGAATAATTTTATTCATCCGCAGATTCCGCATGTGCTGTTACAAAAAAAAGAAGAAAATGTCTAGTCCAGAGTGTCTAGACGTAATAACTGTTTTTAAAACGTCTATAACTTTTCCTATAATTGTCGGTTAAATATTAGTTTTACTCGTTGACATAATTATGCACCGTTTACTTACGGCAGTGTCTGTATCGAAACTAGTTCTCTCCGGCAACCAGAGTGCACGGGCAACTTTGTAATGCAGTTCAGTTAAAAGAAGGTGTGTCTCAGTCACAGTAATTACAATGTCTTTAGATATTCATAAGTATAATTTGTCTAACAAATTGTTATTTCGTAAATCACGAGTCCCCTCCGGCTTTTAATGGGTATGTCGGTCCGGCTAAGGAATTTCCTTTGTCAGCGGAACGAGACAATGTTGCAATTAGTGTATGAGGTGATATAAATGCAAATTCTCGCAAACTGTGTTTCTCTGAAACATTGTTTGTTTAGAGATTAAAATGTGAGTCTGCTTCTAGCACCTAACCCATCTTCAAAACATAACACTTGAGATTAAGTAAGGTACATACATAATATCCTTTAATCTCGACGGAGACTATGCAAGAGATATTATAGTGCACAAGTGTGTGCGCAAACGCAGGTGTACTCTCCATTCCCTCCATCTGACCACAGAATACCTCCGAAGTACAGAATGAAGTAGGTACATTACATAATTAGGTACATAAGTCGTACTAAGGATCAATTTTTAATTTTTTATTGAAGTGTTAACCTACACTTAAAGGAAATAACCTAATAGATTTATAAATACATATCAAAAATTCTGACGTATGGTTCGGCCGTGGTGTAGCGGTTAACACACTCGGGCGCGATTCCCAGAGAGACGTGGGTTCGAATCCCGCCGGCCTCGGAATTTTTGATATGAATTTATAAATCTATTAGGTACTAAGGATCAAGTAGATAGGTACCTATTCTAATAGGTAAAAGCTTTAGCTTTTATTCTCTTCTGGAATCAAACTATTAAATTATATATATTTAAAGCCTCAATAGCGTGTGGATTGAAACTGAAAGATCATTCGAACCCCACCCGTTGCACTATTGTCGTACCCACTCCCAGCACAAGCTTTCCGCTTATTTGCAGGGTATAGGAGCATATAAGCCAACTTCTGCACTGGTAGCATGGGCAGGAGATAAAAGTTTTATCCCCCGATTTTATCCACTGACAGAGGATAAAATTATCTTTTACCTATGCTAAAAGCATGGCGACAGAGGAGAAGGCGATGTATATTTGTATAAGTATATCCTGTATATCCACTGAGTGTTATTTCCACCGCTGTGTCCATGCTCGACGGGTGGATAAAGCTAAGCGAGGGGATAATCGTTTTATCCTTTTCCCGGGGATAAAGTTTCTCCCGCCCATGCTACCAGTGCAGGTTGGCTAATATTCTTAAAAAAAAATTACATCACTCCTTAAATCAGATTATTAAGATTTTTCCTTCATAAATATATAGTTTATTAACTTAGCATTTTTTTTAGATATACTGTTCATCAATCATACCAAAGTAAGAACTATTAACCTTTGACATTGTATACTTGCTAATTGAATTAGCTTGTTCTACGATTTTATATTAAAATTAATTAATGTTTATAGTTTCATTTTATGTTACTTATAAATACTCAGGGTCGAATTTTACTGTCGCATTCTCCAAATTAAATCTCGTTACGGAATTTTGTGAATTTTAAATCCAGTATAATATAATACTAAAAATGATATAAAAATGCAACTCTCATCATTAGGCAAGATGATTTTTTGGTTTGATGATGTTTTCGAACAAAATGTGGTTTGAAAGATTTTATCAAATGCATACGTGAATATTGAATATGACTATTGAAATAATAATGGATTTCTCTTTGCTTTGCTTTCTGAACCAGTGGTAGAGTTTTGTTTTGACTCGTCATAAGTGAGAAAAGTTGTTACATGAAACAGAATATTAATTTTTCCTAATTTTGAACATAATGGTTTACATTGCTATTTCAAAGAAATTAGAAATTCTAAAGGTTGTAAATTGAAATCCAGTTTCTACATAATCATTATTTAGTTGCAGACGTAATGGCGCTTAATGATTGGTCAGAAGAAATAGTAAATATTATATTAGAGACTAGAGAGTGACCCGGAGGCAAAATAAGTCAATTTTGCTATTATTAACTGTTAAACTATTATTAAATAATTTAAACGTAAAAATTCTTTTTACAAAACCGACTTCAAACGCCACTACAAAGTATGTACTGTGCCTATAAAATTTGAAGAGATCTCTCGATTTCTCCAGGACCACATCATCAAATCCTGACCCGAGGACTATGGAACCACCTGGAAAGTATACCCTTTCAAACAAAAAAAGAATTTTCCAAATTGATCCAGGCGTCTTCGAGTTATCGGGAACCATATAAAAAAAAAGATTCCGACGAATTGAGAACCTCCTTGTTTTTTGGAAGTGGGATAAAAATAGCTTAAAAGTACTTTCTTTACTTAAAAAGAATATACATACTCAACATTATGCATAATACAGTTCTTTCAATTCACGAGGGTACGCGGCTCATGGTTGTGTGTGTGTCGTATCTATATAAGTGGGAACGAGAGCTTGCTCACGCCTGACCGCTCCCACCTAGGCTCCTGACAGGCACACACACTTACGCAATATCCATGTACACGACGTAACCACAATTAAAGCGCCCTTCGTGAGATAAACTTACTATACCTTTCAACAAAAATGTAGGTACAGCACTCAAGTAAGAACTGTCAATGACCAATCAAATCCATTTCCAACATTACGACGACTATAAGGACACGTACCTATATAAAGAGGACATTTTATTTGTGCGTCTGTAAAAAATCCATAAAAGTTAGATAAATCCGACGGTAGGTCAGACTGGTATCAAAGCGAAGTGTAAGTAAATACACATCGCGCGTGAATATTATGTCGATAAAGACAATCGTAAAGTTTCAATTTAAATGTTGTCGGGACGTTCTTGTTTTTATTGCTGTAGGGTTAGTATAAGATTTAATTCGATTGATCGTATTCATGTTCGATGACGTTAGCATCACAGTAAAATGAACCATATGACTATTGAATTAAAGCCCAATTTCGTGCATACATTCTTTACGTTTATTCATATAGAATACGCTCCAAATTAAAATCGGTGACTTTAAATCAATACAGTTAAGGTTCATTTTACTTTGACGCTAATGTCATCGAAAACAAATACGACCAATCCAATTAAATCATTTACTAACCCCACTGGAAGCTGTTTGAGGCATAAAGCTGGGCATTCACGGTAAAGTCATTTGCGTGACTCCGCTCGACTGAAGTCAAATGGACAGGCGTTAATAATTCAGGCCACTCACGATTTCGCTATTAAATCAATTAAGCAATTAAATGTCACCTACTTTAACGTCGGAGGCAAACATCGTAAGGAAACCTGCATGCCTGAGAGTTCTCCATAATGTTCTCGAACGTGTGTGAAGTCTGCCAAATCGCACTTGGCCAGCGTTGTTGACTAAGTATGGCCTTCTCTCATTCTGTGGCCTGTAGTGCTAATATGCGCGCCACGAGAAAATTTTGTCTGCTCATTTACTCGTAATCTCTATGTGTCTCCATAATGTTCTCGAACGTGTGTGAAGTTTACGAAATCGCACTTGGCCAGCGTTGTTGACTAAGTATGGCCTTCTCTCATTCTGTGGCCAGTAGTGCTAACATGCGCGCCACGAGAAAACTTTGTCTGCTCATTTACTCGTAATCTCTATGTGAGTCTCTATAGAGATTCACGGAGGTTGAGATGACTAAATGACTTCACTAAAAAATTCAAATTCTTTGAGAGGAATGGCATGGCATGGTTTTAAACGGCTTAAACTGGAAAGCGCTTAAATACGTAATCATAACCATATAAAATGAACAAGTACTAAAACAGTAATTGAATATGACGTGTGCAATTTTACCAGTCTTTTATGTAAGGAGCAAATGTAGGTGGCTTATAAAAACTATCAAAATAAATATCCACTGAAATGGGTTGTTTTCTTTCTGTGCGTATGGTTTCATTGGCCATTCGAACCAAACTTTACCTTTATGAATAGGTAGTTACAGACTGAGGTAGGTACGAAGCTAATTATTTTTATTAAAGGAACTTTACAATCTAAAAATAGGTGTACTATATTTTAAAAATTTTATGTTACTGTTTGTTTGTGCCGGTACTACGAGTATCTTCGTCTATAGGGAAGAACCATAAAAGTAACTTAAAATGAGAGTTGAAATGAGACTTATGATCAGACAATTTTGTCTCGTTTTAACTGGTCTCAAGTACGAGTTAAGTTAGAGTAAGCTTAGATTATTTTTTTATGTATGTTCCCCGATTACCCGAAGACGCCTGGACCGATTTGAAAAATTCTTTTTTTGTTTGAAAGGGTATACTTCCCTGATGGTCCCATTGTCACCTGATAATGGGATCCTGGAGAAATCGAGGGAACTTTTCAAATTGTATAGGCACAATTGATATACTTTGTAGTTTGAAGTCGGTTTTGTAAAAATATTTTTTACGTTTATATTTTATTGTTTTATTTTTTCCCAACAAAAACGAATTTCAAAACTCTGCTTTCGACCATGTTTCACCCCATTATATTCATAAAGTTCGGTTAAATTCTCTTAAAGAACTCTCAATAGTCCAACGGTTAACGGTCCCGACTGAAAATTGAAAGATCGACGGTTCGAACCCCACCCACTATCGCGGAAAGCTTATTTGGAGGTAAGAACAGAATATTCGTTAAATTCAGCGTGGAGACCTAAAAAAATCCGCCATTTTGTTTCTAAATTAAAAACCCGAGTTTACTTGAGTTTACGGTAGACTTAAATATTCGCGACGCAGCTTACTCTCTAACAATAAAATGATATCCTTATGGGCTTTATTAGGCTACGATAGGTTGATTAAATAATACTGCACATTTGGATGCAGAGCGAGTGCAGGCGCAATATAGACACGAATATATCTTTCTACTAGCCATTGCCCCGTGGTTTTGTGTCCGCTTTTAATTTTATGAGTGTCTGGGAAGCCACAGAGCTTATAGTCATAGGCCTCTGTTTATATAATGAAATTCCGTAAACATTTAATACATTTTTATACTAGCTGGGTATCTGGTATATACTGTTGTGGACGTGGTCGATTGAAATAGGATACATGGATTATAAAAAACGTATTTATTTTTCTATTTTGAGCGAGATTGATATTTATTTTGATAAAATAAAACTATAAAATACATCCGCCATATTGGATTGAACACCTATCAGAGCGATACGTCACATCTATCTTCAAACTTTGACTAACTACTATGAAAAAACATATAAGTGACGTCACGAACGACGCCATGGCGCCGTCGAGCGTTTTTGCGTGAATTTTAAAGCTTAAAATTTCAATGGCATTTTTATCTACCAAACCTTTTTATTTTTTGCTGAAATAAGATATTTTTTCGGAATAGTATAGATAGTTTTTCAAAATCGGTCATCATGCCTATTGCAAAGTCATTTGCATTGTGGAGTCAACGTCTGATTACAGTAAAATATTACTTTTTCTTTTAGTACCTGTAGACTATCATTGGAGATAAGTAACTAAGTATAGCGGGAACATAATGCATTATTACTTGGCCCGGCTCGCGTGTCGTCTGTACATCTGCATAGGAATTGCAGTCGTTGGTGGAACTGAGGCGCTTTACGACCACTGGCGACCACTCGAGTGGGCATGCAAACAATTCCTGATTTTATGTACTTGAGCCAGTCACTACATATTAGCAAACAAAGTCCTTCCGCCGAGGTCGTCTGTCTGTGAGCGCTAATATAAGAAAATACTGGAAGGATTTTCATTCGATTTTCACCAAAATCAGTCAGTCAGGTGGAAGGGAAAAAGGGGGGACGGATTCGGTCAAAGCGGTGACCCAGACAACTGGGTATTTAATTCATTAATTACAGTTGAAAATGTAACATGTAAGAATAACATTTGTAAAAACAGAAAATAAATCGGTCAATGTTATAAGCTTCTTTACTGCTTGTATCCTGTCTCTTTCTAAAACGAAATTTTATATGGAGCTCAGGAATCGTGTCGTCATGTTGCAATAGCGCTCTCTTTTTCTAACAGGAAACTGAAAGGCTCTATAAAATCTAATCTATGAATTCTTTATGCTGCCCGTCTAAAGCCGGGGTGAATTGCTAGTAAAAACTAAAAATAACCATTTCTGAACTGAACGTTTACCGCATTTGAGGCTTTGTTACGGTACCTTGTACTGGATAGGTTTCATATTTAATGGTTTTATGCTGCCTATGTTGTTGGTGCTAATATACTTTTATAGCTCACTAGACGCTGCTTGCGGCTTAGTCCGCGTGGATCAAGGTTTTTTAATTCGGAAAATCCTTTTCGGCGGAAATCCTTATTTTTCCGAGATAAAATGTTGCCTATGTGTTTATCGTGGGTATGAGCTATCTCTATTCCTTTCAGTCAAATCAGACCATTAGTTGTAGCGTGAATTTATTGAATAATTGAATGATTTTATACATTAAAAGTTTTCGATCAGAAGAAGACTGATTGCCCGTAAAAGTTAGGGAACGTTGGTGAAAACAGGCAACGGAGTTTTTGTGATGTAATGTGGTGCTGTGAGGAGGTACCTCATATTATCTGCTTTAGCATATGCGAACTGTAACAGTGAATAATTAAATGCAAATTTAAAATCCTGCATGTTTGACATTTACCAAAACCGACGTCTAGATATTCGCAAGCGGTATTTTAGCGAAATACTGCGAAAGCTCGACAATTAACTCTCATATAATATATCCCCTGCACATAAATACCAACGAACCTAAATATAATAATTATAGCAAATTACAATACGAATCTCTTGGCCGAAATTCCCGAAGTCGCTAATTTAATATCGTGTCTCGGAAACATGTGTACCTAAGTGATTCTACGAATCTTACAGATATGCGGAAACCCGCTCCTAATAAGAACTAAGGATGAAATCTGCATAGACCGCACTCTAAGGTTGAAATCTATAGAGCGCACTCTTACTCTGCTCAGACTCAAGACAGAGTTAAAACGAGACAGATTGATAGATTTCAGCCTAAGTATGAACCATTTCCTTACCGTTGAAGCTATTGATTTACGAATTTATGGTTGGTATTTTATTGCTTAAACGCACATCTGTAAAAAGTCAGAGATGCGTGGCTGGAACCCAACCCGCGAACACCCGAATAGTAGACATGCACGCCTGAGAATTCTTCATAATCACACTATCACACTAATATTATAAATGGGAAAGTTTGTATGTGTGTGTGTGTGTGTTTGTATTTTTGTTACTCATTCACGCCACAACGAATAGAGATAGCTCACACCCAGGCTATATTTTATTCCGGAAAATTAAGGAGTTCCCGCGGGCATTGAAAAACCTTAATCCACGCGGACGAAATCGTGGGCATCATATAGTGTTCTCTACACCTAGTGTGTGAAGTATGCCAATCTGCGTGGCGGACTATAGCTTTTTATGCGCCTCTAAGAGGAAGATCTGAAAATAGGTATAAACTAAAAATGAACGGTCTTCGGAAACTTCGCCTTTGTTGCGTTATATACTCTTGGGGTCTAGGTACAACGTTGACACGTCCTTTAGACTGCGTCGGTGCAATTTGATTAATGCCCCGGATCTCACCATCCAGGCAGTCTGGACTAACCCTATCGGGGACATTAATCAGACCGCATTATGTGTGCATTCGTCATGTTGTTTGGACTTGGGGATCCTTATCTTAGGGCCTGCCTGCTATGCCATAAAACCATCATAATAATAAAACCTTTTCCCCAAAAGGCTTTTTATTTTATTCTTGATTTTTATACTAGCGGACACCGCTTACCGCGAATAGCGTCAACCGCTGCAGCAAACCTTATGTGAAAACGAATACTTAACTTAATCTAAAAATATTTAATTAAAACGTTTGATTAAATTTATTTAGCCCACGCTTATAGCTTGCAAGTGCAAGGGAATTTATAATTTCTGAATTGTCTCTGATCTGGTCTGGTGGAAGGCTTTCGCCGTGGCTAGTTACCACCCTACCGCCAAGACTTGCCGCTAAGCGATTTAGCGTTCCGGCACGATAGCGAGTACCGGTTAATGGTACACTACTATACCCCTTCCAAGTTAGTCCGCTACCATCTTAGATTGGATCGTCACTTTTCATTAGGTTAAATCGCAGTCAAGGACTATCTTGTCATCGAATAAAAAAAAGAACGCAAGCAAAATGACTGAATCACCCTTATCTAATTTAAAGTGCATAGCGTCTATCGCCTTATCAGCGACGTATATCGGGGACTCGTCAAGTCGTCAGAGCGCGTCGAATCGCCTATCTAAACTGCATCGTCTGATGCGCCCGCGCAATAGCCTACAATATACAGTATACTATTTAAAAAACTGCTTGCATTTTATATTACTGCGTTATTTGAATCATCATCATGTGCTTGTCCTTTTCCCACGCTATATGGGGTCGCCACAACAATATGTCTTTTTCTTCCACTCACTTCTATCATTCGTCAACTCATTATCTACTCCTCTTACACGCATATCCTCTTTCACACAATCTATCAATCTCTTTTTTGGTCTTCCTCTACTCTTTTGCCCTTCTACATGCATATTTAACATTCTACTAATATGGTTTTCTTCCCTCCTCATTACATGCCCATACCACGTGATCTTTTCCTCATCCTCATCTTTTCGATTACTGGCACCACTTTCAAACTTCCTCTTATTGTTATTTGAATATTAATTATAATTCAATAAACTACAGTATTATTATTAGTAGACTGCCATATCCCTTACAAGTTAGCCCGTTACCATCTTAGACTGCATCGGCACTTAACTCAGGTGACATTGCAGTCAAGGAATATCTTGTCATTGTATTGAAAAAAAAAACTTAAATTTAGTAAATAGAATCTATTATTTGGCATTCTATTTCTAACATATACCAAACTACTATTTGCTATAGACTTCGACCGGTTGAATGTGTAAACTGAATATGATGATAGATTTACAATTGAACGAGATTATTTCAAACTTAGTTCAGAACGACGTAAACGACGTCTCCGTGGTTGAATTTTGGCATTCACTCTGAGCTTAGATTGTCGTTGCCGTTTCAATAGGCAATCTCGGTGTAGTGGACAGCCTGGTTCTAGGACTTAGTTCGAACGTTAGCGCCGAACTCAATCTCGATTGTTACCGCATAGTCCTCACTATGGCCTGTTATTAAAACCAAAAATGTGCTCAGCACAGGAAAAAGAACAAGGTGAATCATGTAATTTTATCACGTCATCTTTCAATGATCCGATTGGTCTTCTGAACACTGCGCTTCAGTTGAAATACCTACGTCATCCCGTTCTTAGTGATAGCGGCGGAAGATGTACGAAGAATTCTCGAAGGTTAATCATGTGAAAAATTTATCACGTTATCTTTCAATGATCAGATTGATCTGCTGAACACATTTCCTCTCCAATTCGCTTCAGTTGAAAGACATCATTTTTGCTAAACATATTTCTTAAATACATTATTTTTCTTTCTTTCCGCTTCAGTCGAAAAACGTGATCTTGTTGATGCTATGGGCTGAATCTACACTGCCATACCCCATCCAAGTTGACCCGCTACCATCTCACTTACCATCAAGTGAGATCGCAGTCAAGGACAATCTTGTCATCGAATAAAAAAAATGAAAGTGGAAAGGCGAACGCCCTAAGCAATTTTGGTGAACTCAATTTTTTTGCCACACTGATTTAACTTAGCTACGGCAAAAGCCATCCTTGCATCACCGGCACGACCCGCATTCTGCGAGTGCTTGCCTTCAATGCTTTATAGTGCCCCTATTTAAAACATAAAAAACGCCGCTAGCAAGACTTTTATGTAAAAATCGTAGGTTCAGATATCCACGTATTGTACTATCATAAAACAACTTATCAACCTCTTTTATCTGGTGGAAGAATTTGGCCGTGGCTAGTTACCACCCTACCGTCAAAGACGTGCCGCCAAGCGATTTAGCATTCCGGCACGATGGCGTGTAGTAACCGATTATAGGGATTATAAGTACACTGCCCGTTCCAAGTTAGCCCGCTACCATCTTAGACTGCATCGTCAGTTACCATCAGGTGAGATTGCAGTTTTTGGACTATTTTGTCATCGAATAAAAAAAAATCACCAGTCGCTGGTAAGATGGAAGAGATGTGGAATAACCTAAAAGGGTTTACGACAGTTTTAATAAATCTCTACCCCTAAACAAACTGCTAAGGTGTGGAACGCCTTTCCAGCGTCCATGTTTCTGAGTACCCACACAGCACGAGGGAATAGGCATCTTCTAGGCAAGTGCGCTCCATCCTAGACCTCATCAATGCTTTTTATCATTAATTGTAGCAAGCGCAAGCCTATCTAGCAATAAAAAAAAGTTTACGTCGAAAATGACAGGAGCTCTCCTGTCATTTTCATACATTGGCGTTAACTTTACCTTTACTATTCGAAGTCAAAACGTTCATGCTTAGGCTACAGATACCTTTCTCGGACATGAGCTTTACGAGTCGCCGCGATACAGTCGTCGCATAAATTATGAATACGTGGGTATAAAAATCGGCCAAGTGCGAGTTGGACACGAAGGGTTCCGTACCATCGTAACAGAGATTGTTAAGGTCGAGCAAAAAACGCCGAAACATCTCGAAACTTTCCTGTATGCGAGTTCCCTTTTGAGCCGACTTCAAAAAAAAAGAGGAGGTTCTTAATGCGACGCGTATTTTTTTTTTGGCGATGTTACTCCATAACTCCGTCAAATCTGAACCGATTTGAATAATTTTAGTTTATACACGAATGTTGAAGTCAGACGGGCTTAATTAATAGAAACGATGAAACCGATGCGCGACGATGGCCCGACTTCAACATACGTGTACAAAGTAAAATTATTTTATACTTTTAAGTGGCGCTTGAAGTCGGTTATTTTAAATATTTTTTTTATACTATTATATTTTTTATTTTATTTCATTTTTATTATTTGCGGCAATAGATATACACATTCTGTGAAAATTTCGAGTATCTGCCTATTACGGTTCATCAGATGCAGCCCGCTGACAGACAGACGGACGGACGGACAGCGGAGGCTCAGTAATAGGGTCCCGATGGCTTTGGGTACGAACCCTAAAAAGCAGATATCAAAATTAAGAGCTTCTCGTCAAATCTCGTTTTATTTTGGATTTTTATATCTGCAAGTTCATTTATAAGATGCCTTTTTGTCCGTCTTGTATTTTTGGCGCAACGGTATCATATTTTATTAAAAGCTTCGTTTTTTCCCTCTTTTTTTTCGGCTGGAATATCGGCTGTGGGTTGGATTTATTTGCGTGTCATTTTTATAGCTTAGCGAAATCTCCTGGCCGGTCATTTGATCGTCAATAGAATGTGCATTTCGAACCGGTGCTAGAGTCATGACGTGTCATAAGAGCTACAAGTTGGCCTACATGAAATAAATAATTTTGAATTATGAATTTTGAAAATTTGTGATTACCTAGTAGTGATAACCGTTGTTCATTACCTCTTACAGATTAATATTATTAATGTGAAATTGTGATTGTTTGTAGCTTTGTTGAGTTGTCCTTCAATCACGTAGCAATTGAAACTGTGGAAACTAACTAACTAACTGTGGAAAGAAACTGTGGAACCAACTTCCTGCGACGGTGTTTTCACTGAATTACAACATGGGGTTATTCAAGGGGCGGACCAACAAATTCCTGAAAGGCCGGCAACGCATTGGTGGTGCCTCTGGTGCTACAAGTGTTCATGGGCGGCGGTAATCACTTAACATCAGGTGACCCGCCTGCTCGTTTGCTCGCTAAAAATATTTAAAAAAAATGTAGCACCGAATAAGCACCGTTTACATTTATACACCGGTACCTTTTTCAAATGAAAAATTATAGTCAAAGCCAGACAAGCGGACAGTTCCTTTTTGTGCGAATACAAGGAGTAAATTTACTGCCACTATTTGCATGGCTAAGTGAAATCTAACAAGCCTTTAATTATCTTTACGTCCATCTGGAATGCTGTGTTCGTGTGGATATAAATAAAATTTAAATACACAAACCGCTCCTAAACGGCCGTCTAGCTACTGTACCCACCACACACCTGAGTTATGACTTATGAGGCACGGTGTTTTTACAATGATCAGCTATAATTTCACATGAAATATTGCAATTGCACGGCAATAACTTATTATAGCTCGGGCGCCTAGAGACGATTATAAGTTTTTTTAAATGACTCGCAGAAATAAGACTGATGTTTTGAGAATACCTGTAGAGCTAACATGCGCGCCACGAGAAGATTTCGTCTACCCATTTACTCGTCAAATCTCATACAAATTCACGAATGGGTAGAAAAAGTTTTCTCGTGGCGCGCATGTTAGCCCTACTGGTCTTGGGTAATTGGGTAATTGGTTGTTGTCAAAACTCAAAATGTAGATTCATTAATTACAATCGAAAATGTAACGTGTAAGAATAACGTTTGTAACAACAGAAAATATACCTATCGATCAAAAAACAAATAAATTATAAGCTGTTTAGCTGCGACTGTATCCGTCTCTTTCTAAAATGAAATTTTAAATGGAGAGTGTACGGAGGTACTGCATCGTGAAGTCACATTGCAATAGCGCTCTCTTTTTCTATCAGGAAACGTAAAAGCTCTATATTTCCGAGACTAGTTATAACTAGTGTTAGATTTTAATAAGTAGCTTAACTTATAAGTTAAGCAACTTATTATAATCTAATACTCTCACTAATTTCATTATCATCATATCCACCATGCATCATGGTTGCCTGGAAGAGATCGCTTCTTAGCGATAAGGCCGCCATTTGTGCTTCTCATTTATATAATTTATTTTAAGTTAATTTTATCTTTTATGTTTCTATCTAATGTGGTGTACAATAAAGTGTATTCATTTAATTTTATTTTCATTTCACTCTCTAATCTAGTTGAAGCTCGATTTTCAGACGTCCTGTTTGTCCAACCTTAAGCCATTAAACCCCGCACGTGTTTCGAAGATTAGTAAGTGGCATTGAGTTGACCACTTATGGAGTTGTTTTGATCCGCCGCGTTGAACCCATAGATCACCAGACTAGCAATTACACGTGTATGGCACAGGAAATCTTCACTTCCGCTCGTCTAGGTTCACTGTTCTCCTAACATATACCAGTGTTTCCCAAATTGGTGATTGATTCATTGATGTATCAATCATCAATATCGCTTTAAACATTTCTGTGGTGGTGTCGCGTGGTGCGGGTTCTTACGTTCCCTCAAATATGGTTGAGCAAAGCAATGGCTGGATCATGCGTCATGCTCGTGAACGGGTGCCACCAACGGGAATGGGTCTGCTTTGACTACCCAACTTGACATGCGATGGATTGGTGTACCTACCTATTGAGGAAGCACTGTATACATAGCATAGCTTTGTAAAAAAAAATTTGTTTTGAAAAGAGCAACTGCTGAGTTTCTTACAGGCTCTTCTCAGCAGAATCTGCATTCCGAACCGGTGGTAGATTTATGACGTGTCATAAGAGCTACAAATTAGCCTACATGAAATAAATTAATTTTGAATTTTATCATGGTGAAAATGTTCCAAATTACGCTTACGACTGGTTTTATACTCAAAGCTTATGACAGACGTGATTTTTAACCTCCGACGGAAAAAGAAGGGTGTTATAAGTTTGACGAACAGATATACTTGTCTGTGTATCTATGTGTCCCTCTGTTCCCTCGTAGCTCCCTAACGAATGGATCGATTTTAATGCATCCTTTTCTGTTTGAAAGCTAACATGTTCGAGGTGAATTTTAGCTATAATTTATGAGATTCCTCTCTTCTTGATCTTTATAGATCATCAGATTATGAGGTCATTTCCTACTTGATTAAAGGATCTTACTTTTTACTAGTGATTTGTACATGTTGATTGTAATTAATGAATTAAGAAATGACATTTCGGCAACAATCAATACATCCAATTAAATCAAATAATTTTTTTTTTATTCGATGATAAGATAGCCCTTGACTGCGATCTCACCTGATGGTAAATGACGATGCAGTCTAAGATGGTAGCGGGCTAACTTGTAAGGGGTATAGCAGTGTAAATTCAATCCACACTCCTAATCGGTTTTTACACGCCATCGTGCCGGAACGCTATTTATTTGTTTCATTCATTCATTCATTATGGTAGACGTCCATTTATAAAATAGTTTGAGAATGACTGCACTAGACAATGAACCGCTACTAAACCCGCCGTCTATCGTTAAATGTAATTGACGCGTACCAACCTTTTACGGTCTGGTGGTTCCCTGTATTTTTTCTCTTTGTCTATTCAATACGACACGCATTAATCTACGTTAGGCCCGTCTGCCATAGGAACCGTCTCGGACGCTGAATGACTAACCGATCATTATTGGCAGTACTTGATCGCCATCGTGGACATTCTAATTGGTACTTTGTAGCTTCTTCGCAACCATTTTTTTTTTGCTCGTTTGTCTTTATAGTATACTTACCTACATGTGTTAATACTTATTTATTTAATGAGTACAATTTTTTGCCAGTTCAATTTTTCTTTTATTAACGACTGAATGTTTAAGTAATAATAATAAATGATAGTAATATAATATAGCCTTTATTTACTGAAAAGATGTAATCCACTTCACACATCTTGCAATTCATACTAAACAGAAAAAAAATTCTTTTTTACGACACTAAATGTTATACATCGAGCTAGCTTTTGAAAGGACTTCGTAAAGCCATAAAACAAATACTGAAACAACGCAACGCCAACACGCAACACCACACAAGCTCTCTAAATTACACTCTTCGTATTTACCTACGTTTCACTCCGACACCGGGGCATCTTCAGGTGTTGACTCCACATTGAATTATTTTATTTTAGAGCTCTAACATAATATTGGGATGCCATAGCGACGTCGCTGGCTACGTACCCATAGCTACCAAAGCCAAAAGAGGTTGCCAAATAAATAGCCAATAGCTACTGACTCAGTCATTCATTCATTTGATTTCATACCTGGCAATCAGTTGGCCACTGGTGAGGGAAACGTAACTTTCGTGTATACAAAATACTGGCGACTTGACTACGCGTCGCCAGAATATCCAGTCTCCACGTAGCGGCCGGTCGATCGTGGCTGCGCTACCAAATTTCAACGACGCTAGATCGTAGCCATTTAAATTAACTATTCAATAGGAATTGTTTAGATAGGTCGTCGGCGACGTCGCCATGGTGTATGTTAACGCTCTTATTTATCAATTTCGATGGAAAATGGTTGAACCGTTGAGTCATACCTAAAAAGTAGATACTTCCTAATTCCTGGAGTTGAGTAGAACTCGACACACCAGATATTCATTTTAAATGGCAGTCGTAAGCAGTACAGTAAAGCACTTAGTACAGTAAAATTTTACTCATTGCATTCTTTTCTTTCTCAGATTCCACTAGTCGGCAACGAAGGGACTACAGGGCTTGGATCGACGAGTGAACCGAAAGTGATGGTTTCCAAGACCCTGGGTCCTGCCACCCTGCGACTAGCGGCTAAGACCAAGATGCTTCAACCTCCAGCCAAGGCGTTTCAGCAAGTAGAAGAGGATTCTGACTAGTCTACAAATATCTTTGCGATGTACTTACTAGCTTCTGCCCGCGACTTCGTTCACGTGGAGTTGGGTTTTTTAAATCCCTCGGAAGCTGGGATAAAAAGTAGTCTATATCACTCACCAGCATAGCTAGCATGGGCGGGAGAAATTTTATCCCCTCGCTCAGTTTTATCCACCTGTCGAGCGTGAGCAAAACGGTGGAAATAATATCCACAGTGGATATTCTTATAGGAATATACTTTTCCTTTCCCCTGTCGCCATGCTTTAGCATAGGGAGAAGATAATTTTATCCCTTGTCAGTGGATAAAATCGGGGGATAAAACTTTTATCTCCTCCCCATGCTAACCCTGCTGGTCCTGAACTATACCCGTGCAAAAAATCACGTTTGAAGGACAATCACACTTTCGCATTTATAATATTACTTAGTACTAGTGTTAGGTACTTGCCAGGTCTAGGTTGGTTGATAAGCTGCTAGATTTAGGCCGTATTTAGTTAGACCGTATAGTGAGAAAGCCTAGTTTTGAGTTTTACGAGCAAAAACTTGACGAACCAACAAACAAACCTCTCGCATTTATTATATTAAAAGTACGAGTAACAATTTCTTCATCTTGTAAGATTTCATTAAAACTTATTATTATTATTATTGAATATTATTAAAAAGTTATTATTTGTGTTAAGTCGTTGTTTTATTAAATTTTTCTTACCGATAATATTGTAATTATGCAAGTTTAATCTTTCTTCCTTTATACAATACTAGCGACCCGCCCCGACTTCGTCTGGGTTGAAAAATTAAATATCTGTTTCTACGGGACTGATCGCACAGAGCTTCTTCGATCGAAGATTCAAACTACCCAAGGAGAAAGGAGAATGCAAGTCATGTTAATAATGGCAAAATATTATTTAAAAAAAAACTAATATTTGTAACAAAGTAATTGTGAAGAAATCTCTGTATGAAAGGGCGCATTGTGACCACAGCTCGCTGTATAGACCAGACTTACTCGTAACAGCACGCACTATGAGGTAATAGGAGCACGCGCACAAAGCCTCAGCGTAAATAATGGTGAATAAACCATAATGAAGCGTACCCTGAATAGATCATTGCACACGGAGAGTCTGTGTTCTAGAGACGGGAATGTCTCGCAAACTGGCTTCAATTTCCTAACCCTTTTCAATAGGCAGGTAGTACGTACTTAAACTTAAGAGCGCAGTGAATAGGAGTGGTCTTATACTAAGTGAGAAGTCCCAGATTTGATTGCCGGCGAGGTGAACTTGGTAATTTAAAGTTTATGTGGTGGGTAGTTTTTCAGCCTAGTCTAATCACCATCCTAGTAGCGAAGACGTGCTGGCAAGCGGTTTAGTGATTCAGTACGATGTCGATATAGTACTATTAATCTGCTTCAATTCAATTCAATTCCCAATCAGTGGCTTTCAGGCGTGCCAACTGGGCACAGATTGCTTCGCCAGCTTCAATTAATCTGCTTCTATTTCAGACTACGTCGTCGTCTTTATGTTGACGTAGACACTTGTATATTACGAAGCAACATTAGTTAAATCGGTCGGGAAAACAGTAGGTTGGCTGTAGTTTCCCGACCGAGAATGCGTCATGACGAAGTTATAAGTTATCCGCAGCCACGCCATGTCTGAGGTCTTCAGTTCTATGGTCTACAACTCAATGATCGTTGTATAATTTATGGAGTGTAGAGTCTAGAGCAACCGTCGCCCCGTAATGCGCAGGAGTCGTTCCCGTCTAGCCGCCGCGTCTGCTAATAGAAGGCGTCTATTGACGTGCCAATTCAAGTTAACGCGGCCGCTCGCCTTAATGGATTCTATTAAAATTATCGCTTCAACCATGAACGAACTACGAAGTCATCCTACGCAAATTGTTTGCTGGACTCGTTAATATCAGTAAAATAGGTAGCTATACAACAGGGCGATTCTCTAAAAGGTGCATCAATCATTGCTACAGTCGCAATAGTGGTGATTGGTTGAATTTACCGCGTTCTTTCTGCAAGAAAGTCGACACTCTCTCCCTATTGGCTAAAATGCATTGTATCAAGAATGCCACAGCCTATCACAATATTTAAGACAAGCAATTAACTTTTAATGCATTTTATCTGTGATCGACCAGAAAGTTCGCGAAACACCAGGAGCATAAGGATCGGATCAGACCCGTATCAGAGTTTTCAGGCACAAGATTCCTCGACAAGGAGATAAATGACGTCACAGATAATCCAGAATTCACATCTTACGCTGTTTTTCTCGTTGGAGCCTTCTAGTTTCCTAAAAATACCTACATATTTATGTAGTTAAGACGTAAGAACCTAACCTACATTCTGTTGCGGTACTTAACTATTCAGGGAAAAGATCAAAACGATCTCAAATAAATCGCCAATGGATTTATTGCAAAGGGATATTTATTTTAAGGTTAAATTGTTACCTTACGGAAAAAGG
Organism: Hipparchia sbordonii; assembly: GCA_038048805.1. NCBI lineage: Eukaryota > Metazoa > Arthropoda > Insecta > Lepidoptera > Nymphalidae > Hipparchia > Hipparchia sbordonii. The sequence goes on from CM076113.1 coordinate 8,179,509, forward strand.
TAGATATTTATTTTAAGTTAATTTCAGAGCTGAGTAAATGTTTGGTTTAGTTTCCGAATAATCTGGCAAATTAAAAAAACACTATCAGTGGAAAATCGGGAACGCGCCAAATATTTTCGTTCTAGGGTTATAAGGCAATAAGGTTGGGGCCTAACTAAGGACTAATTTTTTACAGTAAGGGAAAAGTACCCGATCCCTATTTCGTACAGCAGCGCCCAAAGTGCAAATAGTAGATTATAATTCTGTACAAATAGCCTATAGTAGATTATAATTCTGTACCTAAAATGAAAGACGTGAACTCCGATTACACTTGTATTGGTATTACATTTTAACTTGGAGGACGTTGGAACATGCGGGGCAGATGACTGCTCTCACAGACTGCTCTGGTCAAGGCCATGTCCTACACTTGATAAATACTAGGAAGCTAGGATCGCTGTAGGAACTTGACCAGCTCGGGTGGCTGCAGCTAGACTTCCAAGAGAATATAATCACTTCGTGTAGACTGTTTTGTTATGAACTCAACTGCGGCGCATGTCCTGAACTATAGTTTTAAAAAATATCGTTGAACATCACACTATATACACATATACACAATATTATAAAGGCGAAAGTTTGTATGTGTGTGTGTGTATGTTTGTTACTCCTTCACGCCACAACGAATGGATCGATTTGGCTGAAATTTGGAATGGAGATAGCTCATACCCAGGATTAAAATATAGGCTACATTTTATCCCGGAAAATGACAGAGTTCCCATGGGAATTGAAAAACCTTGATCCACGCGGACGAAGTCGCGGGCATAGTCGTCTAGTTGGAAATATAAATAACTAGTCCTCTCGACCAGCCAGCCAGCCATAAAATCCTCGCGGAGACGGCAGACTCCACAAGCCCTATTAATTGCCGATCTCCCGTTATAAGACTTCCTTGGATTGTTTCAATGTCGTCGGTTCAATTTCTATAAAATGTAAGTAACTTGTTATGTAAATAATATTATAAATGTAGGAAAGTTAAGGTTGGTGAGTATTATTTAACATTTCACTCGTCTAATGGGAAGGTAGCGTGCATGGCGTTTTCCGTGAGTGCGGCTAAAAGCTGATAGGTAATTCCGTACCCGAGCAGTCTAGGCGTTGTACAATGTACAGTGGAGAAATACTCGATGCAGTGATTAAGTGAAACGACTTGATTGCAGTTGGGCATGCATTGTTCCTGTTTCTGCATTACATTAGTATTTAAGCTATAGGTCGTTATTGTTTTAAGCACATTCCGGTACGATGGCGGGGTATGGGTTGAATCTACACTGTCATACCCGTTCCAAGTTAGCCCGCTATCTACCATCGTAGATTGCATCGTCACTTACCATCAGGTGAGATCGCAGTCAAGGACTATCTTGTCAACGGATAAAAAGACCTGCTTTTTTGCCTAGAGTTGTTGCTAGCGTATAGAGTCCGTAGACGTAGGTAGGTTATTATAATATAAAAATCCATCGCTGTTCGTTAGCTTTTAGCTAAAACTCAAAAAAGGCTGGACCGATTTGAGTAAATATATTCTTTTTGTAGATGGCGGGAGCGAGGCCGGGGGTAAAAGCTAGTTATAATATAGAGTCCGATTTTTATCTTGACTCCGATCTCACCTAGGTGAAGATACAGTCGAGGATGAAGCGAGCAAACTTGGAAGAGGCTATGGCAGATTAAACCTGTACCCCTAATTGGTTTCTACATGTCATCGTGCCGGAACGCTAAATCGCTTGGCGGCATGTTTTTGAAGATAGGGTGACATCCCTCCCATATAGAGACCACAACGCCAGAGCTCATATAAATCAATGTCGCTAATAAAAAACCTATTTGAACTACCGATTAAAACACATCTTTAAAAATGCTTCAAAGTTCGTGGCGCCCGTTCCGCAGAGAATTCAAATTGTTTGAATAGTAGGTCAAAAGCAATGAAATGCTAAATAAATTTAAAAAAAAAACACACACACACTGTTGTCGGGAAAATTTTTATATCACTTATTTAAATGTAACGTTCTAATAAAAAGATTTGGGTTCTTGAAAGCAATCGAGCTGAGTAGGATCGGGTATTTCATACGTCAGGAACGTTTCCATTGGTCGTAAACACTCGGTTTTATGCCCGGCTCGACTTATCGCTCGTTTAATTGTGGGCTATCAAACGGTTGAGCATCCCTGATCGTGCGGCCGCGATCACGTCGCCTTCGATTACTCAGCGTGATGCATGACCTGCAATTTGCAAATTCGAACACGATTTATGATTAAAATAATTATTGCGAATAAAATGTCAATGCGAAAAGTACCTTTTCTGATTGGGGTTCTGTACGCCTTAATAAAATTTGATTGCCAAAGGTGCCTAAGTTTTTGAAGTGAACGCTTCTTTGGGCGATTTGGGCTATTTTCGGTAGGGAAAATCTCATGGGACGTCGCATCACCGACACGCTATGATATTATATCTATAAAGATACAGATAGTTTATTTGCTCAAATACTAGATAGTATGATGTCAGTTCCAACATATTCTGCCATTTCGGCGTGCAAATATAAATTAATATTCTACATTTAACTACCATTCATCAATATATTTTACAAGTACATTTTATATTTATGACATTCTAAACAAATAAATAATTATTTATAGTATGATAATATGTTTTCACTTCTGTCGGCAATCTTCGTTCCCTCAAATATGGTTGAGCGAAGCAACGGCTGGATCATGCGTCATGCTCGTGAACGGGTGCCACCAACGGGAATGGGTCTACTTTGTCTGCCCGTCTTAACATGCGCTGGATTGTATATAACAGACAACAGTATATACCTACGTATGCATTTTTAAAACTTCAGTGCGAAAACACTGTATGCATTAGCATAGTTTTGTTACCTATTGTAAAAAAATTTTTTTTGAAAAATTTTTTCTTGCCGGCTCTTCTCGGCAGAATCTGCATTCCGAACCGGTGGTAGATTTATGACGCGTCAAAAGAGCTACAAGTTGGCCTACATGAAATAAATAAATTTTGATTTTAATTTCTATAGTGTACAGCTAAAATATTTACAGTTGGCGCACGAATGGCATAAATCCAACCAATCAGAGGTGATTACAATTGAAACGCTGTAGTTATCATCCTAAACTGCCAGAGTTGTACTGTTTGCACCATTTACCGTATTAAAATTTTAACTAGCGATTTTTGTGACTTTTAGTCCCAATATAAGTAGGAGGATATTTTCATTTCATTGCATGAGCATGTTCTGAAATTTTAGAGATCGCTTCCCGTCACTTCATTTCAAGATAGAACCCTAAAAATATTTGTAATTGTAGGTATACCTCTGTCGGCACGTCTATATGATTTTGTCTGTAGATTACCCGTAAGTACCTACTTCAAGTAGGTATTTTGGGTAGCGTACGTGCTCGAAACACATCGTAAATTATCTCGTGATTGTTTTCGTAAAAATGATTTTATAATTTGGTCTGTCGAGGCTGAAATAACCCAATACGAAAACCACAATGCACCAATCATACGGTTATTATATTATTATAAAGCGGTTCAATTTGTCTGTTTGCTTTTTAATAATAACAAGAAATCCAATCGGAGCTTTTTGGTATACATATTGAAGAAGAACCATTTTTACATTCTCAACTGATAGATAGACTGCAATGATAAACATAGGGCTTCTGATTTATTAGTGGGTATGTGTAGTACCTACAGCTACATATCTACCTGTTCTAATTACAAAATAAGTTGTAAATTGAAGCAAATTAAGGTAAATTACATATATTATTACTTACTACATGTTTTTTTGTGTTAAGTTTTTACCTACCTAATTATGTAGTTACTTATAAATATCTTGTAAAATAGTCAAGCTTGAAGCTCGAACTAGAGTTATTTTCCTTTAAACTTATAATTTATAACTGATTAAAGTGACTTACAGGTGATTAAAAGGTCGAGGTAAAAATGTATACTTATACCTACTTCAGGTTAGGTATAATTAAGCAATTTGACACAACATTGTTGCAAATGCTACCTACTACAGTCTTTGAACCAACCCTACTTATTTAATTCCTGGCTTATTTTCTTGATAACTTGTAATTAAATTCCGAACAGCAAATGTAACTGTGTAGATATAACTACGTATCTACAAATAAGATCCTTTTATAGAACGTTTATTTAGATCTTGAAGTAGCCTCGACAGCGTATTAATGGTCGGCGACGGAGTGAAAAATTAAAAGTCGACGGTTCAAATCAAACCCCAAGTTTGTACTAGGAGTAGTAGAAGAATATTGTAAATGACAATATTCTCCTACCTACTCCTAGTAGGTATAAACTTTTTAGAGGAATATAAGTCATGTTTAGGATGGCTAACATTCTATAACATTTACAAAAAAAAGGTGTGAATAGTTTCTAAATGCAAAAAACGTCATCGCGGATATTATTTACGTATATATTTTTATCCAGTATACTATATTAGAGAGGAAATTTCGTACTGTTTACGCGAGGCGATGAAGACATTTTATCCCCTAACATTTTTCTTCTGTGATCGCTACCTAACACACACTTTAAGTAGGTATGCATGATCTATTCGCCTAAAAAAATTGTTTGCGTATTGTTTTTCTGAAAGAGTACGAAGTTTTCTGACAAATAAACTGTACTTATCACTACTATCCACGATGACGGTAAAACATTTTTGAATTTAAAAATAAAATATTTTTGTTACTTTCAAAAAATATTTTTTTATGTACCTAAGTACTTCTGAATGCATAAAAATACTCGTAGTAGAGTCTTTTATTTTGATAGTTTTTTACTTATTTTATTTTATTTATTTAGGAAAACCAACAGCTTATAATACTAAATAGACTTAAAGTTAAACAACTAATAGCTAATAATAGGTTTTCACAGATAGAAACTAAATGAACAACCCCGAATACACAATAAAAATATACCATCTACAAGTAGAAAGTTTAGGATGCACTTGGCTGAACTAGTATATTTGTTAGATTTCGACGTAAACAATTTTTATTGTATGTAAGTACTAAAGTCTGAACAGACTTCTGAAGGCATAAAAATACTCGTAGTAGAGTCTAAATAATAATGCCTTGCTTTACTTTGTAAAGCACACTCATTGAAATAGTGGATGTAGGATGGTTGGTATCAAAGATAGGAATAGCTCGAAATTGGGTCAAGTCTTAGTTAACTGATATTTATAGCCGCCCTAAGGAACTGTCTTCGTCTTATCAGCATCTCAGCTGATGCTTCAGGTCTGATGGAACGCACTCTCGAGTGGTTATTAAACCGGACGCGGCCAATTATGAGGCCGACGCCGAAATATATAAGTTATTGAATGCAACATTGTTGCAACCGATGCGGAGTTTTGTTACTCGAGTCTTGTGATTTCCTTCTGTTTCATCTTTTTTTTTTTTTTTCAAATTACATCGGTACGCGAATTTACGACAGTTTTAAAAGTTTTAATTTGTTCATTAAACCTTTTAGAATAAAGGAGAGATGTTTCTTCTAATTTTTTTTAATAAAAGTGTGTATGCTTGCTACGCATTAAGTTTTCTTTAAATAAATATTTATATCTACTAATCGTACCAAGTGAAAGGAACTTCTCGGTCTGCCTGTTCAATTGTTCAATGTTCATGAAATGGTTTAAGATTCATTGAAAGGGACAGAGAATTTTGCATCATGTATGATATTTTTATTCCAGAAAGTCAGAGAGATTCCACGGGATAATTAATTAATAAATCTACCAAACGACGGGCAATCTCTATCCCAACCGTCGATTTATAAAATATGGTGTACGTTGTGACATTAACTGTAAGTCTACTAACAGTTAACACTAAGTTACTAACAGTAGTAATGTTGTAACTTGAAAAGAAACACATACAGAAATATTTATACGATTAGCTTTTACATCCTGCCGAGCCGACACTGAGGGTTGTTATTTAACCTATATTTATAGGTTGTTAAATAGGTACCTATACTTGCCCGTTTATAATTTTGAGGCTTTCCACTTTTATAGTAACCTGAAGGTCCTAGAGTGGAGACCACGTAAAAGCAAGCACAGTACGACATCCTCTAATATGGCCCTGTGTAGATACCTACTAACTATATTACAAGGAATACTGAAGAAATGTGGTGGCGTTCATTAGGGAAAGTCTATGTCAAATAGTGACGGCCACAGGCTGAAATGATACGAGTAAAATATGTAGTATTTAAATGTTTTATCATACAGACCAGTTAACCTTTTTAGCTCATCCATTTTTGAGTTGCAACACTTTTCAGTGAAAGGTCAGAGCGACCTCGAAGCAGGTGGCGCCGGGGGTATTAGTTAAGGCACGGACAAACAATGCGCGACGGGAACGAGCCTAACTGATAATGGTTTCTTTTCATAAAGGCAGAGAAGCACTGCACACTCCGAAGAAATGAGGAAAACATCTGCTTAGGTGCTATTAAAAGAAAGAATAGAGAAGGTAAAGTAACACTGAATTAGAACCTACCTAAACTTTCTATTGAAAATATCACAGAACCAGTGTAAAGATTCTTTGCCCGAAAAATGAGCCAGTTGCCTTTCAGTAACTATTTTTTTATTTATAGTATTGTAGGTATTTTCGTTTGTACATACATATTGTAATTAGCTTTAGTTTTTCTGTGTTTTAAGCATGCTGTGGTCATTTATAGAAGGTTCCAATTGTAGTATTATCATATTTTGTGTAATTTATTGATTGTAACCAGTTTAATGATCCTAATAAAAAAAAAAAAAAACTAAAAGGCTAATAAGTAAGGTGTTACCTATTTCATGTCTCATACGAATTTATTGGTACTATATAGAGATTTTTTTATATATATTTAGGACTAAATATAGGATGAAACAATGCTAAGTCACGAAGTTTTGTCCTATGATAACAATATACACCATATGATCTTGATCAGAACTGATTAGATCCGCAATGAATCACAACCTTAGATAAAAACTGGCCAATTTTTATGTTCCAGGCCCATAGAGTTCACTGATTTGAATTCTAAATTCTAATACTTACATAGTTCTGTCTGGTGTTATGTGGTTTATTAGTTTTGTCTGGTAGGAGGCTTTGGCCGTGGCTAGTTACCACCCTACCGTCAAAGACGTGCCGCCTAGCGATTTAGTGTTCCGGCACGATGGCGTGTAGAAACCGATTAGGGGTATGGGTTGAATTTACACTGCTATACCCCTTCCAAGTTAGCCCACTATCGTCTTAGACTGCATCGTCACTTATCATCGCAGTCAAGGGCTATCTTGTCATCGAATAAAAAAAAAAGTTTATTGACTGACAACGCGACATGCTGCCGTTTCGCTTCGTGTATGCCCAGAGCTTTACCAGCGGTGCATGTTATGTTGTCTGCGCCGCTTCCTGTGCACCCCGCCCGCCGAGTCTGCCCACGTCGCTCCTGTAATTAGCTCCATGTTAATGTTAAATTCATCAGCGAAGAGCAGGTTTAAGGTTAACGAAAGGCATTCTCAATTGTTTTTGAGGGAACTTTTTTGGGGTGGTTTCGCATAAATTGCAACTTAGGGCTAATTTTGAATTAATTGTTGATAAAGAAAGAGAACTTTCTCTGTTACTGTGTGATTCTTTAAATCAATCTTTAAATTAATCTTTAAAAAAAAAGAAAAATTGTGCTTTTTTTTAGGATGAGGATTTTTCAGTGAAAGCTGTCCAGGTGACCTCCAGGGTATATTAGTTATGCCGCAACGGGCCCCGTCTGCGCCGCTTCCGGTGCACCCCGCGATCTCTCTACGGCCTACACTGTACAGTAAAGTTGATACTATCTGTCTGTTGTCCGTCTGTTATTATTTCCATGTATAAAGTGAATGGAATTTCTATCTATGACATAGGTAAGAAATAAGAACTTTTACACGTCTAAATAGGCTGTATGGTCATAGATCTTTGCCTGTCCCAAAGACGGACGAATAAAGAACAATATCTAGCTATAAAATTACAGTGTCAACTTCTCTGACTTCTCGGAAATATGTAAACGCACTTCGTGAAAGTTTATTTAAATAAAAATTATTCTATTCTATTCTATGTGTATTTTATGAAATTAAAAACAACCTGCCTTTAAGCTGAACGAATTCATTGTCAGGAATAATTGTTAATTTCTAAAATATGGAATTTTAAATACTTTCAAACCTGCATTAGTTTACATTTGAAAGTATTTAAAATTCCATATTTTAGAAATTAAGTACATACCTATTCGTAGCTACATTTCTGCCTCAAATAAAATATATCGGAAAATGAAAATCCCCGACGAACAAAGGCCGCGTACACACAGACCGGAACGGCGCGGATCCGGCACCGGCGACCGGCACGTCAAAATGCAAATGCGCCCGCCGTGGACCGTAAATTTTATTTTTTGCCTTAAAATGAATTTTATATACATTCATGAAATATTACCGTAGGCTTACTGTAGTGTAGGTACTTGAAATATTTTTTTGTTTGTATTTATCATATTTTTTGACGTAGAGGTAATTTATGGCTCGATTCAGAAATATCATAATACCTACAAGCCCTACGAGTCTACACAGGGTTGCTACTTTTTGCACAAGGAAAGTAAAGTGCTTTCGTTTAACTTTGTAAAAGTTTATTTGTATAAAAAAAAGATACCGGCTGAATTGATAACCTCCTCCTTTCTGTAAGTCGGTTAATTATTCTATTCTAAACGTCCACAGCCGCAACAATTGCCACATAACACGATTTTGTGCCTCTAGTGTCCACCTAGATGGTGACGGGTCTTCAATCTTCATACGTTGCGTTCCTAAGTGCGACGTTCTCATCTCAGAGAAGGGTTATAACTGTAACTATAAGCCAAAGTTCAACATACTGGCTCAATGCAAATTGGTAGACTTCACATCTTCGAGATCTTTGAGAACAGTATTGAGAACTCTCAAGCATGCATCGAGTTCTCAATACTGAATGTTTATAAAATCAGAGGTGCGTGCCCAAGATTGAACCCGTGACCCTCGAACAGGCGACCGCAGGTTTAACCACTAAAATATGCTGCTGTAATAGCAGCAAGGAATGCAAAGGTAAAGCAAAAAACTAATACGGTATATCCGTTACTGAATGGATTGAAGATTTATAAATAGTCATGCAAAGTTAACCGGTCCATTCATACATCCGCACGTTCTAGGAAAAACCGGCCAAGTACGAGCTGGACTCGCACACGGAGGATTCCGTACCATCGTAATAGCGATTGTAATAGGTTGAGCAAAAAATGCCGAAAAAATCACGTTTCTTGTATCCCCTTTACTTTTTTGTTTTTTTATTATTTGTTGTTATAGCGGCAATACATCAATCAATACAATCTTGACATGCATTGGATTGTGTGTACCTGCGTATGCATTTTTGAAGCTTCATTGTGGAAGCACTGTATACATAGCATAGTTTTGTTACCTATTGGATTTTTTTTTTAAAAGAGCAACTGCTAAGTTTCTTACCGGCTCTTCTCAGCAGAATCTGCATTCTGAATCGGTGGTAGATTTATGACGTGTCATAAGAGCTATAAGTTGGCCTACATGAAATAAATGAATTTGAATTTGAATAGATTGACATTCTGTAAAAATTTCAAGTATTTACCAATTATGGCTTACTTTATCATTACTCACAGCCCGTAATAGGTTCCCGTTGGCATACTTTGTGTACGGAACCCTAAAAACTACGAAGCTTGATTAAATCGGAAAGTTTACTGCCGCTGAAATAACTTTCGCCGCCTAAACAAAGGCTAAATTTAGTTTCACATACACTAACCAGTGCTAGGCGGCGTTGCGTGACCTCGGTCTGCTACTTTCCACATCATTTTTCCCACATCGACGGATTAGTAAACAATGTAGCGCAAGAGCTTGAAGACTAATTACATGTAGTATATCTATTTTTTTTTTAATTGGATGACAAGATAGTCCTTGACTGCGATCTCACCTGATGGTAAGTGATGATGCAGTCTAAGACGGTAATGGGATAACTCGGAAGGAGTATAGCGGTGTAGATTCAACCTATACCCTTAATCGGGTTCTACACGCCATCGTGCCGGAAAGCTGAATCGCTTGACGGCACGTCTTTGACGGGATGTTGGTAACTAGTCACAGCCAAAGTCTCCCACCAGACCAGACCAGAGACAATTTAGAAATTGTAAATTCCCAAATTGCCCCCACCGGGAACCGAACCCGAGACCTCCCAGTTATAAGACCACAGCGTACACTACTGCGCCAGGGAGGTCGTCTGCTCAATCTGCGTGCAATTTGTTGGTCGTTAAAAAATTATGCGATTTACATCTGATGGTAAGTGATGAGATGCAGCCTGAGATGAAATCATAGTTAATTGGACAAACGGAAACCAAAAACGAAGGGAACGCCCAGTCGCCGCTACTAAAAGCATCGTATCTGCCCGGGCCCGTAATAATATAAAGCCACTGTATTTGCCAGGCTAGTAACTCACGCGATTTTTCAAACAAATGTGTTACTAAATTAATAGCTGGGTCCCCACCAGACGATCCAAAATGGATCGGCGATCCCGCGATCCGCGATCCAAAATCGTGAACGTGGAGCGTGGATCGTACTAGGCCGATCCAGTTTGTTTAAACTGCGATCCTAAAAACCGACAACGTACGGATCGGGCGCAGCAGGGAGCGCGCGCTCCAATACGAGCGCATGGATCGCGCGCGGCACGTCCACACCGCCTGCACATTTGGATCGCGCTCCTGCCGCGTGCGATCGGAGCGCGATGGATCGTCTGGTGGGGACCCAGCTAATGACTAATAGTATTAACTATTAAGTTTACTGCCACTGAAATAACTTTCGCCGCCTAAACAAAATCGACTGCTCTGTCTGCTACTTTCTTCGCCATTTTTCTCACATCGACGGATGAATAAATAATGTAGTGCAAGAACTTGCACCCTAAATAGTCGTAGCCCAGTATCATTGTCTTTTAATCCTTACTAATGTCATAAATGCGAGAGTGTAATTGTTGCTTTGTCCTTCACGCAACAGCAACGGACTGACGTGATTTTTCGCATGAGCATAGTTGAGGACGAGGAGAGTTATATAGGCTATCTACGAAAAACAGAGCGTTCTAGAAGAATTTTGAAATACCTAACTACACTCGGACAAAATCGCGAGCAAGAAGTAGTAAAAGTCGTTCATCCACGTGGATATCGACTTTTTGAAAGTCACTAAAATTTTATCGTCTTAAGATATAGATAAAGCAGAACCTTTAAGGAATGACACTCTAATCTCTATATCAAAATGATAAATATGTATATTGAGTATGGAAATCACAAGGTTCATACCTCAATTAAAAAGCACTAAGTATTTTTTAATTAATACCTCAACGAACCTGGAAATCTGAATATTATTTTGCAATTATCTATACACTTTTACATAAATCGAGCCTTAGCTTTCGTATTCTTTGTAAGCGGTATTTTAGAGTAACCACACATTAAAATTCAATTAAAAACATAATTTTTAAATATTTTACGGGAAAATTTGAATCATTAATTTAATAACAGTGCATCTTATAATACCTTTAATAAGATATTACCTTACACAAATTAAACTTACTCTCTAATATTCCCTTAATTCGTATACGTGTTCAATTTACGAGTCGGGACTAAAACTAAAAGTCTCTGCATATAATCTACTCTGTGGCCGTGAACGTCTGCAACAGGTGATATGAAGGACGCGTGCTCGCAGTCTGCACTTTTGACACTAGTGCTAATTCTTTTATACTACACCTGCTCGGAAAGTACGTTCTGATTTGTGTCAAATCGCAAAAGAGCGAGAAAGAAAATACGTCATTACGTGGAAACAAATCTGCGGGCTGTCAAAATGTATGAAATTTCATTACTTACCTGCTTCAGCGGGCTGAAAACTGTATGAAAATCCATTACTAACGTGCTGTTTTTTTTTTTAATTTTTGGTCAAGTCAGTTCAGTAATAACTTGAAAAACAATGAAATCTATTTCGACCTTTTTCGACAAATAGACTTATTATTTTCAAAGTAGTAGGTAAATAAATAACGTACTAAAAATATAAAAATAGTAATAGTTACTAATTAATAACTAAATAATAATCTATTTAAGTAAATATAATAATTTCATTTCTTTGTTTAGGTCTACTTATCTATGGTCTAAGGTTATTTACACATTCAAATTGTTGTTAAAAAAACAAATTGTTGCTGGCCGCTTGCATTTTCTTTAGTGAGTAAGTACATTATTTGAAAAATTAAAAAAAAAAAATCGCGCGATTCGCTTTCTTTTGTTTTATCTAAATTTTCAATTTATAAAATTACTTAAAACGCAAAATGTCTAGTAGCGACAGTGAAGATATTTTGATGACGTCGCCAGAATCAAAAACTATTAATTTGCCGAACAAAAATATCAACCTAAGTTTTAATAACTGTATGAATTTCAACATAAATTTCAATTAAGTAATGTGTCTGTTAGTTTCCTCGTAGGTGTAGTATAAAGCACTATGTATCACTCGGGAGAAAGTGCGATTCCTAACTCGGGTGTATCGCGGCCCTCGGCTTCGCCTCGTGCCTCAAATGACACCCTCTTATGTAATCGGCCACTTTCAGCCCTTGTAGAACAATGTACTATTGTACACAATTTTAACTAAATTGACAGATTTGAAAGTAGTCCTATCGTTTTCCGCAGGGAATAATGTGAACAGAACATTACTATTATGTTGAGATCTATAGGATGTGTTCTGACTTAACTCGGACTTAAGACAGAGTTAAAACGAAACACAAATATGGTCTGACAAAAATCTTTCTCCTTTTAACTGTCTTGAGTCTAAGCAGAGGGAGAGTGTGATCTATAGATTTCAGCCTAAGATCAGTCAATAAGTTTAGGTCCTGTACCACAATCACCAAGTAAACTTATTGGCAAAATGTCCAATTCATTTGACACTTAAAATTTACATTTGGATGGTGAAATAGGCCCTAAGTATAACTTAGCACCATTATTTCTTGAACTTGATGATGTAAATAAATACGAGCTTAAAGTTCTACACATGCACTTATTGAATATAAAATCTTTGTAATCGTAATCGTAAAATAAAGTATTTGCTTACCTCTAAATTACATAACGGTCACCTGCAAAAGACGCAGTCAAGGACGCGTAGCCGTCCTCTGAATGCATCCCTTGAGATATGCAACTATCGCGTCGTGTGCCACACACTGTTTTTTAACTGCCTTTTATATCTTTGGTATATAGGGGGTGTTTTAAATTTTCTATTCCGCGGTGTAAGAGCACGATCAACGTATCACCTAAAAATTCAAAAATCGTTTTTTTTTTCACAAAATGGGTCACAATGTGTTGTACAATAACCACTTTCAATAGAATCAGAAAAAATTAAGGGCCTGACATAGATACACTATAATTTTTTCAAAAAATTATTAGCCTATATAAATGAATAAATCTTAACTTTTTTAAGGCTTTTATAGTATGCCAATAAATCAATATATATATATTTTTGTCAATTGTATATTATCTCTATTAAATAACTAGTAAAGTTTGAGATTTTCATCCTATTTTTTGCCCTACTGTAAAATTAGATACGTTCATCCGACTCGTACACCGCGATTTACACTTGTTCTTGCAAGCTCTGCATGCTATGCTGCTCTGTGCGTCTGCAACAGGTGCCGTGAAGGACGCATCGCCGCCGGTGTAATGCATCCCTCGAGATCGTGACCTTCGCGACTGTTGCCTATTATTTATTCATGCGAACTTTTGTCGCCCGCTCTCGCACTATGTCTGTAGTTTGGCCTGTTACACGTGTTACGACTTTGGATACAAAACTTCATAGACAACCTAATATTACGAATATTCTGCGTATAGACGATCCTAATTTTAATTAGGTACCTACTGAGTCTTTATGATTTGATGAAATAAATTTGTTAATTTCCAAACTAGTACTTACTACTTACCTATATTTTATTTTGCTTAAATACTAAATAAGTACTAAATAGCGAATTATTTTTAAAGAACAGCAAATAATTTGCTATTTTCAACCGACGAAAAAAAGGAGGAGGTTTTCAATTCTCATCGCGTATTTTTTTTTTTTTGAACACTTTTGAAGCAAAAAATGAGTGATTTTTTGCATGGATATTAAGTTGCATTTGCATGGATATTTTAATTGAATACTTGGGGAGTGAAATAGAGGTATTTAAGTCCGAAAAAATAGAGAGGTACTGCGGGATAATTAAAACTGTAACTCTACGCGGACGAAGTCGCGGGCAGAAGCTAGTAAACAATAATTTCATTTATATGGTTGCGATACAGAACTTAGTGCGCTTTCACATTAGGTCGCTAGCAGCGAGCCAGTAGCGCGGGAGCAGCGCGAGCGGATGCCTTGAGCACAGAATACCAGAAAAAAATCCCCGATATAGATGAAGTAAAACATACCTCGTGCGAAACGCGACAGATGCTAGTATAAACACCAAAAAAAAACGCTAATACCCTACCTAAAGCCGTCTCCGACCGCCCCTATAACGGCCCCTGTCCTCACATCTAACCTATTTAACCACAACACGTTAGACAAACCACCATCTGAACGTGAGGGTAACTATCACACATATCTAAGTAGGTATTTAATCAAATACACTCATCTAAACCTACGGGTAATATATATTCGAATAGGGCGTGATTGCTATCACCACCCGTCAATCAAATACAACGACCTAGACGCGGGAGCATCCAATAGCCGTATGAGTCTCTGGAAGAGACTGAATTAATAACGTCCAAAGCGCTGTATTTATACTAACGGCGCGCGGCGCCAGACGGACGCCTACGACGTCAACAAAGTCAAACTACCTACAACTAGCTTTATCAGACCACCCTCAACACATTAAAGTTGCACATCTTTACTATTTCAATATTTCGCTAACACGGCCATCCTACATGGTGACCGCCCCGGGCACCCCACGAGTCCCATCAATCATTCTACACTCATCGGAATATTACATCATGTGACCATGAAGCTCAATGAACATGACCATACCACCCAAGGGAACTAGCCACTTGCACTTTTTAACATTTCACCTCATTAACTGCACCAAGTTGGTGAAGAATGTCCATCATGCGACCCCGGAGCTCATTCAACATGACCATCCCACCTAAGGGAACTAGCCAAACTTAGGAGACAGATGTGTCATTATTGAAAACCACTTGCACTCAAAGAACATTTCGCTCACTTAAGTGTACCAAGTTCGTCCTTAAGCTCAAGCGCTCGCAATCCAATGTGACGTTCTTCATTCGAATTCAAAATCATTTATTCATTACTTAAACTGTGCAACATAAGATGTTAATGTCCATGATGCAATATTCCTCATCAACCCTTTTTTTATCACTGCTCGGTCTAACCTGACCTTATCTAATGATCCAAATAAGCAATTTCACGTTTTAATTTGACTGATTTTAAACTGACAAAAATTTAATGTGGGCAATAATAATTGAACTGTGAACGTGTTCATACCACTTCTGATATAAACACCAAAAAAAAACGCTAATACCCTACCTAAAGCCGTCTCCAACCGCCCCTATAACGGCCCCTGTCCCCACATCTAACCTATTTAACCACAACACGTTAGACAAACCACCATCTGAACGTGAGGGTAACTATCACACATATCTAAGTAGGTATTTAATCAAATACACTCATCTAAACCTACGGGTAATATATATTCGATTAGGGCGTGATTGCTATCACCACCCGTCAATCAAATACAACGACCCAGACGCGGGAGCATCCAATAGCCGTATGAGTCTCTGGAAGAGACTGAATTTATAACGTCCAAAGCGCTGTATTTA
Organism: Hipparchia sbordonii; assembly: GCA_038048805.1. Classification (NCBI taxonomy): domain Eukaryota; kingdom Metazoa; phylum Arthropoda; class Insecta; order Lepidoptera; family Nymphalidae; genus Hipparchia; species Hipparchia sbordonii. The sequence goes on from CM076113.1 coordinate 8,195,350, forward strand.
TACTAACGGCGCGCGGCGCCAGACGGACGCCTACGACGTCAACAAAGTCAAACTACCTACAACTAGCTTTATCAGACCACCCTCAACACATTAAAGTTGCACATCTTTACTATTTCAATATTTCGCTAACACTAGTGTAGTAAGCGCCAAGAACATCATGTATTCTAATAACTCGTAAGATATTCATTTAAAAAAAGGCTGTATCGCCTCTTAGTAATAATGTATAGAAATTTTTCTGAAAAAAAAAAGGAAACAAAATAACACTTTGGCCCAATGTAACAATAATTATATTTTAGTATGGAAGTTAGTCGCTTCTGAGCAGCGCGACTGCTGCCGCGCTACCGTCGTGCTGCTAGCGACCTAATGTGAAAGCGCCCTTACAGCCCGTATCCACTGATGTATGTTTCACACTTTCAATAATTGCGGTTTTGTCTCTCTGAAGGCTGAACATGGAACCGCAGGGTATCAGAATACTTATCATGTAGAGCTTCTTGACCTTTTTTAGAAATGCCTGCATATTGTATATCATTTTTGCTGTAGTAATCCGATTGTCTTACAAGCTGAAATAGTCCTCTACAAATAAAACACTTTATAGAATAGAATAGAATAGAAAATTCTTTATTACTTAAACATTAACCAGTGCGCAAAGGCAGTTTGATCGCTTTAGGCGATCACCTCCAGACAACCTTAATATTTAAAAGAATCCTATTGACGTATATGAGAAAGTGCAACATACAAATTACATAAAGTACATACAAAATATAGACATATATCATACCTAAACAATAATAATATAAAGTTTTAAAAATTATTATTAAATGTCGAATGATTTTGATTTCTGCGTGCTTTTTAGGGTTCCCATAGCTCTTGTGAGTTGAGACTCGACCACCGGTTCGGAATGCAGATTCTGCTGAGAAAAGCCGGCAAGAAACTCAACACTTTGCTCTTTTCATAACAAAACTAGCTGAACCCCGCGACTTCGTCCGCGTATAGACTTAGATTGAAGAGCTAGGACCTAAAGCTCCATGATGTAGTTTATACTTGATACCTACTTATTATATTATCAATTCGCAAGCGACAGTTCTTAATCTAAGTACATGCTATGTATCAGAGATGGCGCTGTACGTGAAAAAAGATTTTCTCGCTTTTCTGTTGAAATTTTTCCTGAATTTTCTTTGCTATAAACCTCACGGAGCCCGAGACCTTTCCAACGAATGCAAAACCGTGGAAATCGGTTCGTGCGTTCTGGAGTTATAGCGTCAGGAAGGAAAACCCGACTTATTTTTATATGTATAGTAGAATTATTACAATCTATACTAATATTATAAAGCTGAAGAGTTTGTTTGTTTGAACGCGCTAATCTCAGGAATAACTGGTTCGAATTGACAAATTCTTTTTGTGTTGGATAGTCCATTTATCGAGGAAGGCTTTAGGCTATATAACATCACGCTGCGACCAATAGGAGCGAAGCATCAGTGCAAAATGTTGCAAAAACGGGGAAAATTATCCATATTTGAGGGCTTCCGTTGCGTGCGTAACTAACTAAATATTTTCGGAGATAGAGTACATAACTTCTCGCGGATAGTAGCAAGTCACTCTAAACCTTATCCCACGCGGACGAAGTCGCGGGAATCAGCTAGTAATAATATAAAGCTACATGCATATGTAACAAGATATTAAGCTCTCCTGTGGGTAGCTGGATGCCAAGCCGATTGATTACATGCAACTTTGTCGTTAAGAAAGTCACTAACTTTAACTATGTATAAGTAGGGTAAGGATGCCGAATATGAGATAGTTGCCAAATATGAGATTGTTAGGTTTTGGCGAAACTAATCGCCGCAGCTATTTGGCGATACTGTCACCAGAAGCCGCGTGGCAACAGACCGAAACATGTGTTGGTGCTTCCCAGTTCGAGGCGAAGTCAGGCTGTGTACGTGCGGATTCTTACGAAACTACAAAACCCGACTTTTGACACCAAATATTAACGAGGTATGTTACAACTTTATAGTCACACTAAATGATTTAAATTCACAGTCATTGTATCAGTTATATGATTAATTTTACAATGCATTTGCAGTTTAGTTGTATTTTCTTCGTCAAGAAATAATAGGCAGCCTAGTTTTTAAATTTGGGTGTTTTCCTAATATGAGACACGTGGGGGCTCCTTAAATGAGATATCTCATATTAGGATGTATAGAAATACGACTATTTAAAAACCTCTTTTTCTAGATGCCGTCGATCAAGGAAGTCTTAGAACCACGATGCCATAATACGGGCCGTGAGTGCAGTGCGAAGCAAACAAATATGTTACCTAATAGCGTCAAAACTTTCGATGTTCCTAAGAATACCCTATAACGTTATGTCAAAAAAGATGCTAATGCAGAAGTATTTGTCAAGGTTCATGGGAAGATCTCCAGCTTTTTCTGACTATTTAGAAGCAAAAATAGAAAAATATTGTAAAGTTGGACTAACGATTTTATGGGTTACATCTACATCTGAAGAACATCAAGCACTTGGCACAAGCACATGATAATATATTATTAAGTTGTTACTAAAACCTTTTCATTCAGTAGTACGATGTTGTAGATTAATAAATATAGCCAATAAAAATTTTTTGCATTGATTTCTTTCCTTTTTCTCTAAATCTATACTATCTCATATTAAAACCCCTTGGTATCTTATAATAGGAGACCTGAGACGTAATTTCTGACTTTTCTAATATTATCTGATATAGCAAAAAATCTATTATACCTAGCACTAAACGGTCTTTCAAGGATAAACTTCATTAAATACTTATCGAATATAAGTAATTTTCATAGTCATTATTGCAATAATTTATTTTTTATAGCCGAATATGTAAATGGTATCTCATATTCGGCATCTTTACCCTACATTATTTATAATTATGATATCTTTGGCCTGGAGATACGGTTACAATGCGGAAAGATTGCGTGAGAATTTTGTACTTTTTAATCAATAGGTTACGATTCTATTTTATTAGGCGCAGTAATTTTCAGAAATCCTATTAATCCTATTATCCTATTATTTAATATTATAAATGCGAAAGTTTGTATGTTTGTTTTTATCCCGGAAAATTAAAGAGTTCCCGTGGGAATAAAAAACCTCAATCCATGCGAACGAAGTCGCGGGTATCGGCTAGTTATTATATTATAAATGCGAAAGTTTGGATGTTTGTTACTCAATCACGTCGCAACGACTGAACCGATTTGGATGAAAGGCCCAGAGATAGCTTATAGTCTGGAATAACACATAGGCTACTTTTTATCCCGGAAAAGAAAGAGAAAAGTTAAAGAGTTCCCGCGGGATCTAAAAACCTTAATCTACGCGGATGAAGTCGCGGGCACCATCTAGTACCTACTTAAGTTAAATATTTTCTGATCAGCTCAAAAGGTAAGTACAATAAATGCATAATCAAATAACATTTATAAATAATTCAAGCAACTGTTTTATTTCATAACCGACATCTGGTAACGTGATATCGCCGTGGAAAAGTGTAAAAACGGTGGGATAATCCAACCATGAGATTCTGGTAATCTTTATACATAAAATATAGCTAAGTGCGTGTCGAAACACGCTTTTAATGGTTCCTTATTTGTGTTAGAGCTAACTTCATCCTTACTAATCCTTTTTTACTTAATCCATTACTGTGTTTGTTTGTTCGTTTGTTGTTTTGTCCTTTAATCACGCCGCAATAAAGCAATGGATCGACGTGATTTTTTGTATGGTATAATTGAGGACTGGTAGAGTGACAAAGGCTAAGGCCCGGAAAATCTAAGAGTTCCTGCGAGATTTTAAAAAACAAATACACGCGAGCGAAGCCGCGGGCATCAACTAGTTTCTAATATACCTACATTTAACTATTTTGAATATTTTTTTATTTAACCACGCAAAGGAGTATGACACAAATTTTTACACAATATTTTTTTTAAAGTCTCCGTTTAAATAAAATTATAGTTTCAGTAATTTCTAATATTTTTGATTAAAATTGCGGTGATACATAATATTAGAATGACAGATGGATGGAAGTTTGAACAGACGAAACTATAAAGGGTTCCATGTACTTTTACTAAGGAACCCTAAAAAGATCAAGTGTGCGGGTTATTCGGGCATGACCTGATAATTAGGACTTTTATAATAATATCTAAGACTTACTTAGGCGTACAGCAGAACGTAGTGCCTAAAGCACTAGGAGATTTTGTGGGATCTATATTCGATACAATATCGTATACGATATTCCGAGGAAACCGTCTCTCTATAGATAACACCCTACGTAGTCTAAAGTTACTGATGCTGAGATCTATAGAGTGTGCTTTGACTCAGCTCAGACTCAAGATAGAAGTTAAAACGAAACATAAATATGCTTTTTTTTTATTCGATGACAAGATAGCCCTTGACTGCAATCTCACCTGATGGTAAGTGACGCTGCAGTCTACGATGGGAGCGGGCTAACTTGGAAGGGGTATAGCAGTGTAAATTACCATAACCCTAATCGGTTTCTACACCGCCGGAACGCTAAATCGCTTGGCGGCACGTCTTTGACTGAAAGGTGGTAACTAGCCACTGCCAAAGCCTCCCAGACAAATCTGCTCTGGCATAAATCTGTCTCGTTTTAACTCTGTCTTAAGTCTGATAGATTTCAGCTTGAGTGCTCGTGGTAACATGTAACTGGTAACATCAGGTGTCAAGGTCAGTGCGCAGACGGCGTAACGTCCCGCAGGCGTGGCGTCCTTGGCTTTGTAGTCTAAGAGCTGGTGGCTGGTAGGTGCTGGTGGTTATTCAATAAATCAATCTTAAACAATCCCATAGGCGTATGAAGATCTCAAAATAATAAGAGAATAATCTCATCAAGATCTTTACTAACAAAATCATTATGTCACTCATTATGTCTGCCTCTGCTGCTCCTGTGAGAAAGACGTTTAGCCGTCGTGTTGGTTCTTCCGCGCGGTTGTGTCAGAAAATCGTATTCATTTGATAGCTTAAAATGTATAAAATTAACACAATTTTTTGTGTGTGTGTTGGATAAAATCTTTAATCTGATATTAAATATTAAAACTATGAGTCTCTCGTACTCTTGTTGTTGAAAGTGAAAATCGTATACGGCAGATTTTGAGGGCGTACCGTTAAATTATCCTCAAAAAACTCCTTCCATTAAGTACATAATAGAATATGAATAATGAAAAAGTCAACCTATTAGCATTGAGTAACAAGACAGAAATTAAATGTTTCTGACAATAGCGATAAAATGTCAAACGATGATGGAACTTAATTGCTGGACGCTGAGGGATAGATATAGGTCACCTCATTTACATCACGCACATATATCCATCAGCTACCTGCGTCGCGTCTTGAGATGATGCCAGTTTACGGCTCGCCTTGGTGGATCTACAAACTGCGCTTTCTATCTTGCATTCCATTCCACCACCACCATTCAACATTATTGCATAGCTTCTATCGCGGGCTTTGAGCGTGGAGACCGAATTTCGTAACGAAAATAACCTGACACGGGACTCCTCTCACCGCTAGATGGCGTTGATAAAAAATGCTATGCAATCGCTTTACCGTGGCAGTCCCCAAATGCCACACGTCTTTTTTTTTTTAAGAATATTAGCCAAGCTGAACTTGACTTATATTCTCCTCTCCCCTCTAAATAAGCGAAAAGCTTGTGCTACGAGTAGGTACGACAATAGTACAACGGGTGCATTGGTGGGATGGGTGGGATGAAGTTTCATACAGGTCTATGAAATTCACCACTATCTCTCATCCTATTGGCAGTGTGCACTTTTTGCCCGGCCATTGAAAGCCGGAGAAAGTTTTAATGGCCGCAAATTGATTTTTTTTTTGACAAACCACAGACGGGAATGACGGGATATGAACGTGTCGGCTTTTTTGCAAGTGTTACCATGGTGTTACCATACTTTTTGTTGCGAGGGGTTTTGGAACCCTTTATGGTAAACTGAGGTTGAATTTCAATCGTAAATCAAATCGAAAAAAAAAATTTTTTTGCTCTGCCAGTCTGTGACCAGCATAACCCAAATAAATTAAACTCAGTTCACACTACAGCCGCTCTAGGCATATTGCAAACGTTTCGTCTCTTTCTACGATCGCTCACGCTAAAGCGGGGGCTCCCAAAGTTTTTTTATCGCACGTGTTATCCTTTCAGAAAGGCAGCGTGATAAAAAAACTTTGCCCTTTCATTTGATACCCATATTGAGGGAGTTGTGAAAAAATATGTAATCCGCCATTTTGTGGCGGCGGCCATCTTGGACCGATCCCCCTCCCCCTCACGTTCACCCCCTCCCCTCACTAGGTAGACCGACGACATCAGACAAGTCACAGGGAGCCGTTAGATAAAGATGGCGCAAGACTGAGGCATGTTGAAGTTACTCAAGGTTATGAAGCCTCAATAGCCCAACGGTTAAAAAAGCGGACAGAAAACTGAAAGGTCGCAGGTTTGATCCCCACTAGTTGCACTAACGTTGTACCCACTCCTAGCACAAGCTATCCGCTTTTTCCGAGAGGATAGGAAGATATATTTTAGTCAACTTTTAGACATTCTTTTATAAGAAAAGAAAAGGGTAGGTATTCAATAGCGTTTAGTGATTTATCATGGGTATTGTAGACATAACATAAAGCAATCATGTACCGTCTCGTCTAGGCCTATCGTGTGTGCAACTGTACATAGTTATTTGAGATGTGTCGTCGCTGTGGATGTTAGAAGGTTTCTCACGGTATCCTCTAGATGTGACTCTTTTGCAGAGTTAGGTATTTGTGTATTTTTGGATCTAGATTCGTAGTAAGGACGGAAAGTACCCACTTAATTATAATTAACGTAATGGGATCAGAAAAATTCTGAAAAACCGTTTGAAAATTTTATTTTTTTATTATAATTTTAACTTTCTAGGGATGTTTGATCCATTCATTAAACGTCCAGTAATTAAATCAGCGTGTAAAATCAGTCTTATTCGAGTAACAGTTTTTGTATTGAAAATTTTCCAAACATCAAGTTCGGGTAAGACGGTTACGTTATCAAGCTAATTCTAAGATCTATAGAGTGTGCTCTGACTCAGCTCAGACTTAAGTTAAAACGAAACACAAATATGCTCTGCGTAAATCTGTCTCGTTTTAACTCTGTCTTAAGTCTGAGCTGAGAGAGAGTGCGGTCTATAGATTTCAGCATAAGTCTCTGATCGCTTATTTACTCATAGCCATGGCCCTACAGTCAGGGAATTGGTGCTCTTGGACCTTGTCGCTCCCGCCGCGAGGTCGTCGCCCAGCGTCTGCGCAAATCATTGCACTATTGTTACCCAAATTGAAAAACCATAAATCTTTCCATTCCCGATCATCACTTTGACTTTGTAGGAAGACGCAAATTTTTATTGCGTAAGAGTTGAATGCGCTTCTGAGCTATTTGAAGTTATTGTCTTCAATTCATCGAACTTGAATTGAGCGGCTAATAAAATTTCTATCTTGTTTCTATTGAGCAATCAACAATATAATGTTGTTAATAAGTTAATCAGTGGAATTGATTTAATAATACTCACTAGATATCACGAAATATTGGGATAGCGTATGTAGATAAGAGTATAGCTACCTATACAGAGTTCCTAACCCAAACAAAAAATAAATAAAAAAAGTGTGTTTATTTGTTGGTTTGTCCTTCAATCACGCAACAACGGAGCAACGGATCGACGTTATTTTTGCATGAATATAGTTGGTGACTTAATGAGTGACACAGACTTCCTTTTATCCAGGAAAAAAAGCTACCTTTTATCTCAGAAAAAGAATGGTTCCCGAGGGGGTTTTAAAAATCTAACTCCACGCAGACCAAGTCGCAAGCATTCTCAGTGACTTTTACCTTAAAAAAAGTCAATAGTCATCGTACCCATACAAAATAAGGCAAAAAAGGTATCCAAATTACCCTAAGCGCACCGAGAGCGTACATCCTCCGCAATCAAACTGTCACATCCTGCACACGGCCGCTATATCCGCGGCGCGTATGCCAGACGCGCACTTAGTATGTTCGTCCGAAACGTGATCTCGCAAACCGCCGTCCGTCTAGTGTCCACAAGCAGGCCTGTCTGGCCCGGCCTTTAGGCCATCCACAGACGTGCCAACTTGTTGGCACCAACCGACAGTTGGTCAGATTATATTCCTAAACGGAGATGATTTCTCATCTCTTATTATTTCTGATTATTCCTAATATCTTCTCTGCTTCTTCTTTCCTAGCCATATATTTCGTTCATGATCGCTAAAAACATAGGCCTTAGTGCCAGTCTCATCCAAGATTTCATCAAGCTTGTGTGGAAATCTTGAATAGAAAAGTTTTTTATTCAAACAGAACTTTAAAAAGTGGTTTTGAAAAGTCAAGTGAATCTACCACTAGTTTGGAATGCCGTCTCAACCGAGAAGGACCATCAAGGAGAAGCGGTTGCTATTTTAATATACTATGCAAGTAACTGCAAGATAAGCTGGAGATAATTAGTCTAGAGAACAACCTCTCTATCTAGATACTAGGTACATTGGAGAGTAGTGGTCCGCCAAGTTACCAATTGAACTTGTGTCAATATACGTTATAATGACTTTCCTTAATCAGGTCGGCCGTTTATAAGAAGTACAAAATAATCGTCGTATATTTTTATTATTAAATTCTCTTCTCAGCAGAATCTGTTTTTCAAACCTCTGGCAGTCTTTAATTGTCATAAGAGACACAAGTTGGCCAACATAAAATAGATAATTGGACGCAGTTACGCAATAATGATTGAAACCACAAACACTTTGTCAAATTAAATACATAAGTACATAATATAAAAGGATGAAGTTAACTTTTCAATTGATAACTTGTATGGGTTGAATCATTATTGCGTAACTTCGTCCAATTTTGAATAATTTTGAATTTTTCATCTTTAACCACTGCACCGTAAACCTACAAACAGAAGTGCTAACGTAGGCTACCCACATAATTTACTATAGACTAGTTGAGTTGGGATGTCTGTTGAGACGTATGCAAAGCTGTAATTATCACTCCGCACCGGTAGCGGGATTCGGATACCGATCTCTAGCGATACTCTGGGAGAATTGAATGATCGAACCTTTTATGGCTTCAGAACAAAACTAGGAATATTGGTTAGAATCTGGCGTTACTTTGCGGAAGTTCATGATTAGCAAGAAAAGTTAAGAATTATTTTGCCGCCAACTGTTGGTGGATTATAGCAAAATAATTCTAAACTTTTCTTCCAAAACTAGGAATATTCTAGGTGTTAATTCTTCCTTAAATTGTACATTAAATATTATAAAGCATATTATTAAGTAACTGCCTGTAAAAAGGTTACTTTTTTTACGAATTGGTAGCCTACTTAAAAAATTACTATACTATTCGATTTAATTTTAGGTTAGGTTTTTACATACATAGTGATGACTTATGGATCCGAAACATGGTCGCTAACTATGGGCCTCATAAGAAGGCTCAGGATCACTCAGCGGGCGATGGAGAGAGCTATGCTCGGAGTATCCCTGCGAGATCAAATCAGAAATGAGGAGATCCGTAGGAGAACCAAAGTCACCGACATAGCTCAGCGAGTTGCGAAACTGAATTGGAAATGGGCGGGGCACATAGTTCGAAGAGCTGATGGTCGATGGGGTCCCAAGGTGCTGGAGTGGCGACCCCGCACCGGGAAGCGCAGTGCTGGCAGACCCCCCACTAGGTGGACCGACGACATCAAACGAGTCGCAGGGAGTCGCTGGATTCAGGCGGCGCAAGACCGAGGAGGTCCATGCAAGAGACTTATGTCCAGCAGAGGACGTCCATAAGTTGAAGAAGATGAAGAAGAAGAAGTTACATGCAATAAATACGGAAAGTTTATGGAATTCAGTAAAACGTGGGAAAATTATTGCCTTAGAGAAATAAAACTAGGATTAATTTATTAAAAAAAGGTATAAACAAATTCGGCATTCCGGAGACGTCCTAATGATGATTGGTGACGACTTTTATTTCATCTTGTCTAATAACTCCTTGTGAAGGACTTTTCCTGTTATGCTCTTATTGGATTAGTTTAGTAAAGATTTGTGTCTAAAAATTAAGTAGGTAGGTATCCTATCTTCTTTTTAAAGCACCTCTTCTAATGACAGGATCATTCTGCCAACCTGAACTTGACACTGACACTGCAGCTCTGAATAAGATGGAGTTTTTTATTTTTTCATTTTATTAAATCACTGGCGCAAGTTCTTCAACCAGGATATCCTTTTCGGTCCCTCCTCCTTCTTCCCTGTGTCTTGCCTATAATGCCTACTTTAGCAAGTCTTTTATAATCGTAGGTATTTAGGACCACGAAGGTAGGTATTTTATAATTAAGTCAAGAAAAAACAAAACAATTCCTTTGATATACCTAATCCGCAAAACCTGAAAAATCCTGTATGTGGTAGGAACAACGTGCCGCTCGCACTTTACCCTGCCGTTCTTGAAGTAAGTACTTACTACAACAAATAATAATCATGTCCTCCCGACCGAACCTGGCCACGGCGGCCAATCTCCACAGAGATTAGCCATCTGCGCGTGAGATATTATAGTGCACAAATGTGTGCGCAAACACTGGTGCATTCTCTATTGCCTTAGACTCATAGTCCGACGGCACGAAAATCCGACACGGCCGGAGAGACCAGACCGACAGCTTTACGTGCTCTCCGAGGCACGGGGGTGACTCACCGCCAACTTCCTATCTCCGAGCTAGTACCTACTGAGAATTTCTTGATAGAAAAACCTAATACATTTTTTGGCCCGACCCGGGAATCGAACCCGGGACCTCGTCATCTGCAGTGGAACTTGCTAACCACTAGACCCGAGGCACTACAGCAAAATGAACAACGAAATGCCCCGTATTTGTTCTACTTACTTACTGCTAGAAGAGCGGTAGCGTACCTACAACGCGTTCTTCTACTTCTTTTCTAGTGATGTAACCCGAGTGGAACGTTGTACCACACCTACAGATTATTCTGATTTGCGGATTATACCAAAATATGTTTTCCTTGTCTATCATGGAATTCCGCAAAGCAACGCCTGCTTATATCCAATATTTATAACTCAGTGTTAAATTACGGTATGCGTAATAAAATTTACCTAGCGGTATCGACAAAAACACCGATATCTATTCCTTATTCAAAATACAGCTCATTATATATACGGAATTTATATTACAGAGTCCATTTAACTGGTAGATAAACGGCGCGATAGGCAGTTAGGTATGTTTTTCTATTATAAATTAAACAGGTTTCCGGACGGCTACCGCGCTACGCACTATAATATTTATCATTGTTCAGATTGTGTAAACAGAGCCGACCGTCGAGAAGCCAGACAGTCACCAATCGAGACTACAGAAAAACGATCAGACGCGAAGGCGGCATAAAAACTAGCGCAGACACGGATGTTCGCGCTGCGTAAAAACTCGTTGCATCCACTCACAGCCGCGCACTTGAGGCTTGACTTGAACCGAGTGAGCTGAGCGCGGAGAGTTGAACCATGTTGAACCGGGCTATTCTGAACCGCTGCTCCACGGACCACACTACTTCACGTTGACCCGCGCACCACACTGACACTTTGAATACCTCCTTATGAATATTTTGCTACTTCTTCCTAATCTCTTCTCTAAATACTTACTTCTTCTTTTTTCACCGATATATTTTATTATGACATGAAATGAAATGAATACACTTTATTGTACACCACATTACACAGAAACATAAAAGATAAAATTAACTTAAAATAAATTGTAAAAATGAGAGCACAAATGGCGGCCTTCTCGCTAAGAAGCGAACTCTTCCAGGCAACCATGATGCATGGTGGATATGATGATAGGAATGAAACTGACTTAAACTACCTACTGCTGCGTGGAAACTTTTGAAAAATACATTGAGATGCAATAAATTTATACCTACCTATTCTAGATTCTAGAAGATAAACGCGCTAATTACAGGCTTGGTAATACTTTTAGGAGAGCAGATGATTGCCACGCATCTTTGTTAATTGTTGTCTTTTATTCATCGTCTTTACTTCATCTTAATGAAAAAAAAATTGGTAATAGGTAAAATATCCAAATTCAATTTTGCACTTCAACGTGTTTGTCTTCTAGTATTCTAGATCATCGCAATATCGGAATATAATAATACTAGACGATGCCCGCGACTTCGTACGCGTGGATAAAGGTTTTTTGATTCCCGCGGGAACTCTGTAATTTTCCGGGATAAAAAGTAGCCTATGTTTTAATCCTGGGTATGAGCTATCTCCATTTCAAATTTCAGCCAAATCGGTTCATTCGTTGTGGCGTGAAGGAGTAACAAACATACACACACACACACATACACATACAAACTTTCGGCTTTATAATATTAGTGCGATGTGATAGTGTGATTATATGAAATTAGTATAACGAAACGTTGATAAATATGTTAATTAAGTATATGCTTGTCAACTAATAAATTATGGGTTTATACATAAATCTCGTAGATTAAAAATAACAGGCTCATGCTATTTAAGTAGGTTCTCATCCGGCACCGGCCACCAAGTATGTCTGTGTGTGTTTGTCTGCCAATCTCAAAAACTTCTCTGTTTTCACCATTTGATAGCGTGATTTTGTGTGTCTAGGTTTTCCTAGACACACAAAATCACGCTATCAATTACTAAGTGAATTATGAATATAAATAAAATAATAATAATTTATAGGTAACCAACCCCCTTCCAAGCTAGGCCGCTACCATCTTAAACTGCATCGCCACTTACCATCAGGTGAGAACACAGTCAAGGACTGTCATGTCATCGAAAAAAAAAAACTATCTACATAACTAACTACAAGGACTATCTTGTCATGAATAAGTTTCCTCTGTCCATTAAAAAAAATCACGTGAATCGATCTAGAAATCCCGCAGAAATCGGTGGTCATATACGTACATAGAAAAACTGTACCGGCCGAATTAAGAACCTCCTCCTTTTTTGTAGTTGGTTAAAAAAGCTATAGACTGGTAGAGAATCTCATCCATGCGATGCCAGGGTGGGTTAGCTAGTATCTAATTTTTGTGTTATTCGCGTTAGAGGCATGTGTAATTAGAACGATATTGCCGCAGGAACGGAAATTCCTATGGTTGTTTGAAAGTATTTTCAAGAAAGAAACTTTTACTCGCCATGTTTGATTAAAAGCTGGTAATGATCATTTAAACATAGCATATTTTCTCTTTTTATAAATATTTTAAAGTATCCCTATTATAAGTGGTGGGTACGAGTAGGTTATATAACTCCTAAACTCTATTATAATAAATTCTTTAATTTATTAAGACATTCATGATTTTTTATTTGTTGAGAGCTATAAGTAGGTACGTACCTATAGCTTTATTTAGCAACCTTCCTAATTTTTTTTTTTGTAAAACCAAGCGATTTGAAATGATGCGTTTGATAGAATGCCGCGTATTTCTAAATGATAATAAATTATTAACTGCCGGTCAGAGATTGTTAACAGAATAAAGGTTAAAAAGTTAACAATAGCAATAGAAAAAAATACACATACACAATATAATAATTTAGTAGACAATAAAACACATTGGCCTAAGTAGAAACTATAATGCATTATAAAGATCTAGAAGGGTAGAGAGGTTTTACCTATAGAGAAGACAATGGTAGAAGGGCATGTTACCAGCGATCACAGAAGAAAAATACATGTTACACCCAATTGCAGTGGGTAGTGGTAAATGGTAATAATTAATTAATTGGAACTAATTTACCGAGTCTGTTTTCAGAGTTTCAGACGAGGTCGGCCAGGACAACAGAATAATCGTTAACAATCAACAAAAGTTAATGTAGGAAGAAAATAAAATCTTACCTACGATTTTTACACCAATAATACTAGAAAGCAGAAGCATTAAAGCAGTAAGAATGAAAGCACAAAAATAAAGAAAGTAAAAATTACATTTTCCATTTTTATTTTATTTTCCCCTTTGAATAGTTAGTTATATACTCGTTTTCCCATAATAACGAAGGATAAAAGGATGAATTAGGTATATAAGATAGAATATAAGGATGCTGTATTTTGTATCATAAATACAATGTTGTAATAAGTTATACTGGACGGACTGAAAGGCAACCAGATAGCTATTATAAGTAACGTAGACATCCGTTATTAAAGGTTTTTTGAAATTTCAACCCCAATTTGAGGGTAAAATAGAGGTTTGAAAAATTTCATAACTTGGACGTAGCTTGGGCCAGCATGTATAGGCGTTCTTTCATGAAAATCAGCTTAAAGAAAAAAATATACTAATATCTTTAAAGTTTTAGGAATCGGCTCAGTTTATCGTAGAAAGATGAAACTTCATTAGTCGGATTTTAATTTTAAACTTAAACCCACGCGGACGAAGTCGTGGGAATCAGCTAGTAATAAAATATAACGTACTCTTACGTCAACGTCTTAAAATGAACACTGTAAATCTTGTATTACCAGCGAAAACAGCACTTCAGTAGGTACGTCCGAGCTGAGTCATCACTTAATGAGTTTTTGCAGTAGAGATCATCTTTTGCAATTAATAGACTACTAATGCACCTGTGGTTTTTTCTCCCTTGCGTCATTCATTACTTGTGGATATTTAAGATAATAATCTACCTACTGTTATCATTTCGCAGACATGTCTGGTTTTTTGCTTCGGGTACTAAAGCTTGAGAAGTATGTAATGAACAAGCAATTATCTCGTGACTTCGCTTGTTATTTTGAAATCTACGAGATCATGATTTTTTTGTATGTACAGCGAGCAAAGGAGCATTCAGCTCACCTGATGTTAAGTGATTACCGCCGCTCATGAACATTTTAGGTACTAACAATGTACTGCGGCTTTTTAGGAATTTGTTGGACCACCCCTTGAATAAAAGCATGTGGCCTTTCCAAAATATAGCTCTATAGATAAACAGACGTTATGTATCTTGGTATCCATAATGAATTTCAGAGTTAGTAACAAGTATAATAACTGATTTATGTGGCCGGTTAAGACACCATAATTAAGAGTGCTTACCATTATTACCTTTTATTACCAACTGTCGATTATTGGCAATAAGCGGGCAATAATTTTAATAATATTTAATAACACTGGCCACGAGCGCAGCCATTATAGGAAATCGATGAGTAGCAATCGATCTTGGAAATCGATATGCAACTTTCCATAACCGCAGACGTGTAAGCGTACTAAGGAACAAGTAAATTAATATTAGGAATATAAAAGTTGTTAATATTTTTAAACGACTTCCTAAAAAGGAGGAGGTTCTCAATACGTCGGAATCTTCTTTTTTAAGCTATTGCATAGCTTCTATCGCGGGCCAGCGTGGAGACCGAATCCAGAAATTCCGTAACGAAAATAACCTGACACGGGACTGCTCGGTGAGCCGCTAGATGGCGCATTTTTTATCAACGACATCTAGCGGTGAGCCGCTAGATGGATAAAAAATGCTATGCAATAGCTTTACCGCGGCAGTCCCCGAGTGCCACACGTCTTTTTTTTAATATATGTAGTATTAGGGGAATGTTACTCGTAGACGCCCGGAGCGATTTGGAAAATCCTTTTTTTGTTTGAAAGGGTATACCTACTTCCCAGGTGGTCCCATTGTCATCAGGTCGGGATCTGCTGTATGGGATCCTGGAGAA
Source organism: Hipparchia sbordonii (assembly GCA_038048805.1). Lineage (NCBI taxonomy): Eukaryota > Metazoa > Arthropoda > Insecta > Lepidoptera > Nymphalidae > Hipparchia > Hipparchia sbordonii. The sequence continues at coordinate 8,211,030 of CM076113.1, forward strand.
ATCAAGAGAACATGCTGGGCTGGCTATAGTATATCTTTTACAACTAACTGAAGATCGCGACTTGTAAGAATAGCTTAATCATTTTAAATGCCGATTTTATCAACGTTTTATCCGAGCGTGAAGACATTTTGGCATATTTTCAATACAAAAACTGTCAAGATATTACATTTTCGCTCGTTGAAATCGGCCCTTAGACGATCAAACAGGTGATTATTATTTGCGCATTTTTTTTTAATAAAGAATATTAGCCAAGCTGAAGTTGACTAATATCCTCCTCTTCCCTCCAAATAAGCGGAAACCTTGTGCTAGGAGTGGGTACAATAATAGTGCAACGGGTAGGGTTTGAACCTGTGACCTTTCAGTTTTCAGTCCACACCTTTAACCGTTGGGCTAATGTCTATTGAGCTTTAAAATCCTCATTGACAGATTAGAGCAAATATTTTTTTTTCATGTGTAATTAAAATTGTTTCCCATCAAAGAATATCGTCCGTACTCGGTATTTTCAGTAATGTGAAGTGAATGAAGGAGTCGGCAGACGCGCGAGACGGTCGCACGATGCATTGTCCGCGTTCCCAGAACGAGACGCGCTCTCGGAAACGCACTAACTGATCTTATTTACAAACTACGCGCAACGCTGCTTCGTCTGCATCGTAATCGTCATCAGCGACGCGCGAGACGGCAATTAATTATGTGCACAACAAAGTGTTTAAAAAAAAAAAGCAACTGTTTGCAACAAGAATAAAATCGGTCAAATGGGAGTCGGACCCGCACGGCTGCACCATTTCAAAATCTAGTAAGTGGGCAATTCCTGAGAAATATGCAATTTCACGAATTTTAGGAAAAAATAAAAAAAAATGGTTTTTTATATTTTTTTCTTAATAATTTGACAGACTGTAACATTACATGAATTTTGTACTAGAGGCCCGCTAGTATTCTGATAATTGAAGAAATCGCCATATTAAATCTGCAAAAAAAGTATAATTTTTCTAATAAATTAATCAGTTAATTTAGATTAAATAATATTCTAAAAAAAGTAAAAATATTAAGACATTTTCATGTAAGATTTATCGTTACCGTGGTTAAAAAAATCCACGGTAAAACATGGTAATGACAAACATGGTAATGATAATTTCTATGTTTTTACGGATTAGCTATAAAACTAAATACATTTCTCGAACATTATTTCATTCAAAGACAGTGTATTCTTTTGGTACCTTATTATAAATCAAATACGTTATAATTATATCAATACTTACTGAGCACAGAGGTCCAAGGAGGTGACGCCAATTTGTGACAAATATAAAAATCAGGGGCAAAAACAATTTTTTAAATATTTTTTAGCGATACCAGGTGACGTGCGTTTTTACTGTCGTATCGTTAAAGGCTGCTGGGGCGCGCGGGGTACAAACCATTATAAACAAAACTCCCTATTAAGTTTTACACATCAGGACATGTCATGACAAGGTGATGACGATTTTTTCTTGGGACAAAGTTTAAGGTTCTGGTAAACATTCTATATTTTCATAAAATATATTACAATGCCATTTTTAGGGAGCCCAAGTATTGTTATTTAGTGGTAACAGGATGAACTGGGCATAAAAGTAACCAATTATTTGGAATCCTATTTTGAAAGTTCCTTTTCGGGTTTTGGGACACACAGGGTAATGACGTTTTGACACTTTTAAATTTAAATTTAAATAGAAATACTTTAATATTACAGTAGGTTATTGTGGCACGCTGAAGGAAATGTCCATATTAATACAATAAATCATAAAAAAACTCTAAAAAGCTTAAGATTTCTTTCATATTTGTCCGGCCACCAAAATTGCATATTTCTCAGGAATTGCCCAAGTGCCATTGACAAAATTTTACAGAGAAAAAAACTTATTTGTGGTAGCCCTTCTGAACTCTTCAGCATCAGTTGATGAATTAATTTTGTGTTGAATTTTTTTTGTGTTAATTCTAATACAGGGGTGGTTTAAAAATAAAAAAATTGGGAAAATCCAAAAGAACAGAAAGTTCAAAAAAATCCAAAATTGTTCATTTTGTACAAGAATCACCGCTTCAGATTGCTTAGCGAAACCGTGGGTAAAAGCTAGTAAGAAGTATTATTTATATTTCTATTGTAGATATACTTAGAGCATTTAACCGACAGACATCACACTAAATGACCAGTGACTGCTGAGGTAAGTAATAGTCCAGGAGCCGGTAACACTAAAAGTCCCGTTATGCGGAATCAAAGTTCTTGGAAATCAGTAGCTAACATTTCTAAGATTCAATCATTTATAGCCTCAATAGCTGAACAAACTATTGCAGACTGGAAACTGAAAGGTAGCAGGTTCGATTTGAACCCCACCCATTGCATTATTGTCTTAGCACAAGCTTTCCGTTTATTTGAAGCGGAGAGGAGGATTTTAGTCAACTTCAGTTTGGCTGATATTCTTTATTTAGTAAAAAAAATTTAAACAAGGTATGCTTTAATTTATATAGCAAAAAAAGGGTTAAAAATTTTTTTTAATGCAATAATGTGTTACCGCCATCGCAGATGATTATTTGTCTTCAATAGAAATATGCGTACGTTTTTAGAAAAACATTAAGCAAAAATGTATAAGATGACGAAGAAACTTTATCCGTATCGTACTCTTAAAGTAGGTAAAAAAAATTGTCTGCGCAATGTTCTCCTGAAAGAGTACGAATTTTTGTATCAAATTCACTGCAAACAATTAATATCTGCGACGACGTTAAAATATATTTGCATTACAAAAAAAAAAACATTTTTTATAAACATTTTTTCAGCTTTTTAAATCAGAATAATCAAGCTTTTTTTGTTCGTCTAATTTTTAACTAACAATTGACATTAAAACAAAATCATCAATGCTGTCAGCGGTGCCGGCTCCCGGTATATGAGTAATACTATGTTTATGGATAAACAGCGACTAGCTTGTTTGTCATCTCGTCTAGACTGATGACATAATGATTGTCTGGCACAACTGCACGATGCATGCCGATGCCCGAATGCCGCGTCTGGCTCTGGACAGACTTCATTCATTACTCTATGCAACACAATAGACAGATTAATTAAAGTATGTACCAATTAAAGGACATGGCCGTAGCAATACGACTGCCCCATTTCAAAACCTAGTAAGTGTGATTGACAAAATTTTACAGGAGACTCAAAAAAAAATATGTGGTAGCCCTTCAGAACTCTTCAGTATCTGTTGATGAATTAATTAATGTTTCATAAAAAGCTTTTAGTTGATATATTTATTAGTTTGTTAAACGATCTACCACAAAACATATTTTTTTGGTTTCTTCGCATAAATGATTCGAAATTAATGATGATGATAATAAAAATAGAGCTGTGTATTTTTGAAACTATGCTGTACATAGGTACTACGATGCCAGATGGCAATTTTAATAAGTTTATTTGAAAAAAAAAATAGGTGCGAGAATATATTTCAATCGCATAATTTAAGAAACAAAATAAGAAAAAAGCAACTGCCGAGTTTATTGCCGACTCCTCTCAACAGAATCTACATTCCGAACCGATGGTAGAGTCTTGACGTGTCATAAGAGAAAGAAATAATTTTGAATTTTGAATTTTGACGTTTTGACAGTATTTGTTTGCATCGGGTCAAAAACTGGAAATCTCTTTGCTACATGGTTATAAGGTACATTTAGTAGGAGGCGTAGGTGATTCTAAGAAACCGTTCTAAACACGACAACACTCGAGTTGAGCGATGGAAAGCTGTCTGTATGCAGACGCAGATCAATTTGCGAAATTCACTTCACTGTAAACTATTTAAAGAAAACTTCTGGAGAGCTACTTTCGAAACAGGGAAAGTTGACGTAATTACTGTAAATATTATTTATTTTTATTATTGTGTATATTAGATACATATAAGCTAATGCCCGCGACTTCGTTTGCGTAGTTTTAGTAATCAAAATCCCGTGGATCTTTGATTTTCCGGGATAAAAAGTAGCCTAGGTATATGTCCATTATATGAGTCTTCAGGTCGTCAACTATATATCCTCGCAAAAAATCACGTCGATCCATAGAGTTGTTACAACATGATTAAAGGACAAACAAATAAACACACTTTCGTAATTATAATATTAGTAAGAATACCTACCTGTCATACTTTTATGTTTTGTTTGACTTTTCAGAGCAAGAAATGTGCTAATTTTGGGAATACTGTGGGCACTCTAATCTGTGACTGTGGGAACAATAAATGCAACAATAAATGCAAGCAGTTTTGGCAAATTCAAAATTTTATTTTTACTAGAGCAAGCAGTGATAGCATAGAGGTTAGGAATGCGGTCTACTGCGGTTTCACTGGTTCGATCCTGAGATCCCAACTCAGTTTAATTTAGAGATTTAGACAGGCGAGAGATATAACAGAATTAGCTAATTCTGTACGTAATGTAGCTACATTGTGTAGCCTAGCCTAAACGTTTGTGCTGTCTGTGGGCACGGCGGTAAATCAGGCGGACGGTTTCCGTTGGCACGTACTAATTCCTGCGAATTAGCGAGACGATACAATGTAATCGTGAGCAGGCCCTCTCGAATTGAAATCAATGCAATGAGCCTTGTATTTCGTATACTAGCTTGCTCCTGCGATGTCTTTCGCATGAAGCATAAAACTACAGACTCGTGCCTACCGCACTGCAAAGAATTGGAAATTTTGACTCTACCTTCTATTTAAGCATTCTAAAAATGTAAATCCATAAGAAAAACTTAGAATTTTATACCGAAAAAGAAGATAAACCTCGCCGATTCATTGAGAGACATACCTACAAACACACTGATTCTGCCACTCTCAAAACTAGTACTGCACAGCTCGAGAATATTGAAAAGGAAAAAGAGCTTGAAAACATATTAAAAAACTATCTAATTGAAAATTGTTACAACACTATTACCGATTTTTTAACCGACTTCCAAAAAGGAGGAGGTTATCAATTCGGCCGGTATCTTTTTTTTTTTTTCTATGTATGCCCACCGATTACTCCGGGGTTTCTTGACCGATGCACGCGATTTTTTTTTAATCGACAGAGGAAGCTCGCGAAATGGTCCCATAGAAATTTTTACCTTCAACTCTTCAAGCCTGATGCTGCAGAGGTATTTTCCCCCTAAATTATGGGGTTTTAGGAACTGTCATTTACGAATTGGTATGCTTGGCCTAAGCATATACTAGATCTTAGAGCTTCAGGTCCTACTCCTCAATCCTGATGCTGCAGGGTACTGCCCACCTAAACGATGAGGCTTTAGGAACTTTCGCTTGCGAATTGATATTATTAGTATTAAGCATAGTCTACATCGTGGAGCTCAAGGTCCTAGCTCTTCAATCCTGATGCTGCAGGGTACTGCCTACCTAAACTGTGAGGATTTAGGAACTTTCGCTTGCAAATTGATATTGTTAGTATTAAGCATAGGCTACATCGTGGAGGTCAAGGTCCTAGATCTTCACTCCTGATGCTGCAAGGTACTGCCTACCTAAACTGTGAGGATTTAGGAACTTTCGCTTGCAAATTGATATTGTTAGTATTAAGCATAGGCTACATCGTGGAGCTCAAGGTCCTAGCTCTTCAATACTGATGCTGCAGGGGTACTGCCTACCTAATCTGTGAGGATTTAGGAACTGTCGCTTACGAATTGATATTGTTGGTACCAAGCATATACTACATATAAAATTCAAGGTTCTAGCTCCTCAATCCTGATGCTGCAGGTTTGGAGGGATTACGAACTGTCGCTTCCGAATTGATATTGTTGGTACCAAGCATGGACTACATCATGGACCTCCTGGTCCTAGCTCTTTAGAAATTGAATGTTGTTAATAAGTACTGTAGGTACCAATTATAAACTACTTTAGTACCGTAGTGCTGGAGGGAGGGGAGAAAGAGAGCAGGAACAAGCTACACTAAAAAGCTTAAAATAAAAATTCTTTTCAAAAAACCGACTTCAAATGCCACTACAAAGTATAAAAATAATTTTATTTTGTACACGTTTGTTGAAGTCGGGCGGGCTTAACTAGAAACGATGAAATTGATGCGCGACGCTTACCTTATGGTGACATATAAGAGTCACGCTTATTGAAATCGGGTGAGCATCGCGTATCGGTTTCATCGTTTCTATTTAAGCCGCCCGACTTCAATAAACGTGTACAAAATGAAATTATTTTTATACTTTGTAGTGGCGTTTGAAGTCGGTTTTTTGAAAAGAATTTTTTTTAATGATACGGACAAACATAAATAAAATCGGTCAGTCGGTAAAAGTAGCACACAATACACACATTATGAAGAGTTTTCAGCCGCCCCAGCTATATTACTAAAACATGTTGTCTCTGTCTACCATCGATAACGCTAAAGCAGGGGCTCCTAAAGTGTTTTTACGACGCACGTCCTATCCTTTCAGAAGGGAAGCGTGATAAAGAAACTTTGTGAGCCCCTGCTTTAGCGTTATCGATCGTAAAAAGAGATATAGCTTTAACCACTATCGGCTATCATTGCTGAATTTATTACGTCTATGCAAATCTGGCTTTTTTCCAGAAACTTCGCCAGGAAGTTCGCCTTTTAATGTCTGTTAACGAACAATGGGTCTAAGTTTAATTTACGACCAAGCCCACTGACTGGGCTGGATCACAGAATACCTAATTGACTGGATACTAAATCAAACCGTGATATCAATCTACTTATTAAGTAATTCCATTGCGTTTACGGTCGACTTGCGTAACAAATAAGTTGAATGTTTACATTTGCACTAATGCATTGCGTTTGATTGTTTTTAGTCGGGCTTGAGTTGGTGTCATTAAAACCTGTATAATTGCCTCTGATTGGCTGAATTTATGGCGTTCTTGCTACATCAATACATTTTAACCAATAGCGGGAGGGTACCAGCCAATCAGAGGTCATTACGATCGTTACACTGATCCAATCATTTTTAGAGAATCGACACACTGAGAGATGATGAGATAGTTTTATCAGTGTGATGATTGCAATCACCTCTGATTGCAATCGTCACTGATGGAATCATTTTTAAACATTCCTACAGGCCACAACTACATCCATTTCTGGATATAACCCTTCCCGAGTGCGCCCTAACATACAAGATCTTCGGTCTTTTTCATCCAGCCACTCTTCTCTCTTCTTCTTACTCGTTTGTCAAATTCGAGTGGAGTCATTACAGGTAAGATACAGTCGTTGAAAATTGATTCTGAAAGAATTTTTGGATTACGCAAAAATGTGTAAAATCAAATATATATATTTGTTTTTTTTTTTTTTAATTTTTTAAAGATATCTACTAACTATAGAATATCAAATTATTCGCAAAACAACAAAACCGGTAGCGAGCCAAATCTGGGTTACAATAAATATAATTAGCGGGACTGGTAGTGAAGCCAAATCGCCAAATGCAAGAATAAGACTACTTCGTTTCGAGCTTGCTTCGAGACACTTAATCGCTTATCGTGAAATCTATTTTATGTAATATTATTATCCTTACCAAAATTATAAATTCGAAAGAGTGTTTATTTATTTGTCCTTCAATCACGCAGTAATGGAATGGAGTTGGGTAAAAATACCTAACTGCGCGACGCAAAGGCATGTTGTTGTTGTCTAGTTGAAGGTCTTGTAAACTACTAGGTAGGTGTTTTTTATCTACACCACCTACTATACCAAAAAAAAAATTCAGTCGATTGTGGCATGACCTGGCAACGAGATATCTCGCATCATGGCGTTTACTTTTCATCCCTTTTCATTCCAGAAAAGAGTGTACCGCGGGAACAAAGTTGCCGGGTGTAATTAAATATTCTAATATTCTTGCCAAAAAGTGCCAAATTAATGAATAAGTACAAACATGTCAGACCTAGACTGCGAGGTAAACAAGTGCTAGGTAGAGTCGGCGGTTCAACCAAATTCTTGGCATTGCCTGTCCGCCCGCATATTTGAACATTTTAAGCCATGTCACGAAAGTTGATCAGTATTGAAAACAGGTAAGATTATACAGATTATTATTATTCTTAACGCTGCATTATTTATCTATGTAACTCACAAAGATCTAGTGTTCAAGTCCAAGTCTTTTCTCTGAACTTTGGATAATGTAAACATCCGCATCTATGTACCTATCATTTAACTCTTGTGGAAAATGAAAACTTACGAAAAATAAACTGCTGACTAACAGTGAACATGTTCCTTAGTCAGTGTAAGTTATCCAAAAGAATACCTTATATATAATTTCAATACAGCACGGTCAGCGAGGTTTTGTCCAGAAATATGCAAGCATTAATCCTTACCAAATGGAGGTGATAACCATTTGAGTTTCTCGATACATTTTTGTGGATCCGGCCGTGAAAAGGTGACCGACAGACAGACTAAATAATTCTAAAGTATACATTTTATAAATATGTATAACAATGAACTAAAGGAGTTTACGAGACACATCTAAAGTGCTCGATGTCGATACGGGCTATCACGAAGCTTATTCAGAGATAAAGCAAAAAGAATCCAAGCCGCTGACTAATTAATTCATGCGGATAAGCAAAGTAATTTTCATGTCTTTAACTAATGTCGCTAAGGGCGGATTTGTATATGGAACATTTTTTTTTCTTCAAATCCTTTTAAAACGGGATGACGACTATGATAAGGAAAACACATGATAATATCCTCCCGATCGATTTCGATAAAAGCGGCCAATACATAAGTACCTACCTATCTATAGGGATTATCCATGTACGCGGGAGATGTTATAGTGTGTGCGCAAACCCCTCACTCTCATAGTACGCTGGAACGGAAATACGAACAACTTTAAGTACCTACTCTCCAATGCACAGAGGTTACACGTACCTACATACTGCCAACTTCCTAAATCCGGGGATAGAATTTCATCCAAATTCAAATTCACATTCAAAATCCTTACTTACTAATGTTATAAATGCGAAAGTGTGTTTGTTTGTTGGTTTGTCCTTCAATATCGCCGTAAAAAAGCAACGGATCGACGTGATTTTTTGTATGGGTATAGGTAGTTGAGGACCGGGAGAGTGATATAAACTTTTTTATCCCGGAAAATTAAAGAGTCCCCGCGAGATTTTAAAAACTAAATCCACGTGAGCGAAGCCGCGGGCATCAACTAGTCATTTATTAAATGTCAAGCCAAATTGTGGCTCTTATGACAAGTCAAGTCTTCCACTGCACCAGTTTGGAAAGCAGATTTTACTAAGAAGATCCGACAAGAAATTCAAAAGGTATTGTAGTTGCTCTTTTCAAAAAAAAAAAGACTGAAGCAAAGCCGATTGATCCATGAAACTAAGGCTGAAATCTATAAACCGCATTCTCACTCAGCTCAAACTCAAGTCAGAGATATAACGCAACAGATTTATGTCAGAGCGTAATTTGTGTTTCATTTTAACCATAATATTTTTTTTTTTAGATCTTTAATAGATCTCAGCATTAGTTTATTAATTTTTTATATATCTACCTACCTAATAAAGTGCAAGTTAGGTATCAAATGTGTCTTTACACACTGTTTAAATTTGTGTACTGGTAAATCTCCCAAGTCTTTCGGAATCAAGTTATAAAAAAGATCTTCACAGAAAAACCCAAAACCAAGCTATTCTAAGTCATCGGCAATTGAACTTGCGAACCACTAGACCAAAAAAGCAGTCGATTAAGAAAATGTTAATGTGCAGTTAAAATGCTTATTACTTAATAAGCATTTCTGCACATTAACATTTTCTTTTGATACCGACGCGACGGTTCGAGATTTTTCAAAATTAAATAAAAGTTTGTAAGAAAACCTTAGAACCATAGCAAATCTAAAAAAAATATGTATTTCAATAATAGACAAGTACGTACAGTGTACACTAATAAAATACCTACATTAAAGTACCTAAGTTAGGTACCTGAGACAGGCGTAATTCAGGTCCAAAGCAAAAATAAAAGATTCCAATTTCCAACTTAATTTATCAAGACGGTATAATAATTTTACAACCTGACACAAATAAACGAGAATAATTAAAAGGCATGTCTGTGTAAATAACATTCGGCAGGTCGGCGGGCGGCTAGAAGCCCAGACAAGCATTTATGCAATAAGCCATGCCCCTAGAAGAAGAGTAGGCATCTACACAGCTCTTTTCCTCTAAAGAATTGGACCAATCTTAAATATAATAATTATGTTATCTGTTTTTCTTTAACTGTCTTTTGGTCGATTTCACCAACGTAAAATAAGTGTTTTATGCTTAAATTTGATATTTTGACAGCTTTCGTAATGAAAAGTGACAAAACATCAGGCTCAAATGAAACTTATTTTACGTGTACGGTCCTTTAATAGTAAACAAGTGGTTTCTCGCAGAAAGGCGTGAGCCACGCGCGTGAGCCAAGCATGACGCCTAGAACTTTCTTATCACTCTGGCATTGAAAAGGCGCTACATTAAAAAACAAATTTAAGAATGTCGTAAGCGTTCGTCGGTTACGCATTTCTCCTAAACCTTTTGTTGATGTTTTTAACTTTTAAGACAACTAAAATTGTGTACAGATACCCTGGGCCCTGCATTACTACTTAGATAATTTTCTGCCTGTGAAAGCCAGGACATTCGTTCATGATATGCAAGCCAAAATTCTCTTCTAGTTTGTTCGAAAGCTCTGAAATGCCAATTTTCATTCATGGAGTTTGTCTGCTCCTAGGCGTGTTGCTTGATGCCTTTTAACACATGTTATTTACCACTTGATGCTGTTATGATTATTGTGTTAATACAAAAACTACAAGTCTACAAAGTATGAGTATTATTCTTTTTGATACACATCGTTTAATTTTTATCCGACTCGGCAAGGTGGGTAAGTATAGGTACTAGACTACTAGTGTCTGGCAGTTGTGTGTGTTATAGTTTATTTAAATTTTGATTAGGTCCCTCTAATTAACGGACTACTCATAGATACGATTTTGATGAATAAGATATCGTAACCGTTTTCGTAGCGGTCCGAGTGTCATGACTCATGACGTCAAGACAAATTCAATATGGCGGATACAAAAAATATTACTTATGTAACAAGTGTAAATTAAAAATTTAAAACACCAGTAATCGTTAAAATAAAAATATGTAATCTTTCCGATCTTGGACCATCTAGAACCAATTTTTATAAACATAGCAAAATAAGATCCGTTCGGCTGCTACGATGCCACACACTGCACACACACACATACGCGTCAAACTTATACAACCCCGTCGTTTTTGCGTCGGGGGTTAAAAATTTAAAAATGATTCGAAAGGCTTATTTCGAGTTTTATGTCAAACGAAGCTCTTATTGTGTAGGGTCAAAATTTAAAAAAAAAATACAATTGATTTATGTGAAATAAATTATGAAGATTCCGAAAATGTATGATGCAATTATAAGGTGCATAAAAGAATTAGATAAGTAAATCTATTTTTTGATACAAATGTAAAAGCAGTATAAATTGCACTAATTTAACAGGTATTTTGAATTTTAACATCGTCTTATTGCATTTTATACTAACTTTTTACAATCAACCGAAGTTTTATTATAAGTTGAAATTTCTCAACTTGGTAGCATCTACCAGGAAAGAAACCCAGGACTTTTAGCTAAAACCGCTACAATGCATCGCTGAGCCCAAGAGCTCGTCAAACGTGATAAATTGAGACATTCATCGACATCTGCCCGTTGATGTAATCCCGCGCTAGCATTCCGCGGAGTCTGCGCTTTTGTTGTACTCTTTGGCAAATGATACAAAATCTAAAAATAGAGCGGCTTGTTTTCAGCATTTTCATAACAAAATGATCTTCACATGGCTGACTAGCTTTTGTCCGCTATTCGTATGTATGGAATTAGGTTTTAACAATCCCACGAGATTCTGTTTTCCTGGAATGAAAAGTCACTCTCCAGGTCTTCAACTATACCTATCTATGATAAAAATTATGCAGCAACGGAACAAGGATTGATTGGCAAGGAGTCATCTGCCTCGTTGGTCTAGTGGTTAGCAAGTTCGACTGCTGATAACGAGGCCCCGTGTTCGATTCCCGCGTCGGGCCAAAAAATGTATTGGGTTTTTCTATCAAGAAATTCTCAATAAGTACTAGCCAGGAGTTAGGAAGTCGGTGGTGAATCACCCCCGTGCCTCGGAGAGCACGTTAAGCCGTCGGTCCTGCGCCTGATCTCTCTCCGGTCGTGTCGGATTTTCCGTCCCATCGGACTATGAGACTAAGGGAAAAGAGAGTGCACCTATGTTTGCACACACATTTGTGCACTATAATATCTCCCGCGCAGATGGCTAATCTCTGTTGAAATTGGCCGTCGCCCGTGGCCGGATTCGGTCGGGAGGACATTATTTATTTATTATAAGGGGTCATTCTCACTATAATTTTTTTTATAGTACAACTCATTAGTTCAATCGTTGAACTGTTAGGACTTTTTTCGCAGTAGTGAAACTGTAAAAATGCAATCCTTTTAACAGTTGTACTACTGGGACAAAATAGTTGGACTCAGGTATAACTCATTATACAAGCGGCATAAGACCGTGTTCTGTGACGATCCTTGGACCCAACATCCTGTAGAGAACGTCTATAACGTCAGTTAATAAATTTTTGCGCTTCCTATCTGTCACAAATAAAAAATTTAAATATCCTCGATTCTTTGAGTTTAGATAAAAAATGACATTTACGTGAATGAGGACGGCACGATCACGATCTCGGATACTTTTTGCGCCAATTTAATTTGACAATAACAAATGACACGGTCATCGGTGGTTTTACTTTATTTACATGCGGTCTGCATCTGTCCTATGCATTTACAGATCATAATATGTATGTGTTTATATTTCAAATGCCGTCCCACCGTCCCACGCAGGGCTAAAGTTTCGACTCATATTGCTACAATCAAGCTACAATTCCAATATGGATCCCGATATGGAAAATGAAGTGAAAAAAAAATAATTAAAAAAAAATCACTACGGCCACAGATATAAATCTGTGACTACAATATTGAACTTACTAATAAAGTGACTGACATTAAATTAATTAACTTTGCAACTTGCAACCCGATGAGGAAATGACCAAGATTATTTAGTCGATTTACTACTAATATAATTTGACAAATAACGTTTTGAAAACTGGATTAACATACCTCAATTGATCAAGTCTTATTTATTAAATTATAAATGATTTAAATATTTGGGTAGGTAGATTTATAACGTAAATTCTGCATCATTAGTCATTGAAGAAAATCGTTGATTTACTTTTTTATAAGAAAATATGTACAAAAAAATACTTATTTAATAAACGTTTAGTTGAGTAATTAATTTTTATTACAGTAGGTATTAATATGTGCTAGGTATTAATAATAAGGTCAACCGGGGCTATTTCGTCTATGGGGCTTAGGCGTCTTTTTCAATTACCGTACGAAATGCGTATTTTAGAACTACTCACGCCATCTTTTTTACGTCTTTGGCACTAAAACTACAAAATTTGATCAAAATATGGCGTGACAGAGCTATTTTCTGTAAATAATCCGCCAACTTAAATCTGTCATTTCGTTTGGATTCTTCTTGTGCGCCAGCAGGTGAATTTAAATCGGCATAAATCTCAGTTCTTTGAGAATATCTATGCTTCTTAACTGTAAGTACATTTGCTGTTTTATTGCAATACATGTTGATTTAATTATTTCATGTAATTACCTTAAGATTTGTAGTCAAATTGCAATTTTAAATTTTAACTTATGTTTTTTGCTTTGGGGCTATTGCGCCCATCCTGATGGGGTGATTGCGTCTATTGTAACGCAATAGCCCCATTGTCAGAGGTCCTAAACTTTTTGATTTTAGGATTAAAGTAGTAAATCTATTTATATATTTTAATGCAGGAATAATGCAAAATATGTACTTAAATTGTATTATTTTTATAAAATGTTGATCGCTATACTATACAATCTAAATCTACAGTGTTGAGAATTCGTGTCTGTTTTATATGGTTTGCTTGCACCAGCGTTACCCTTAAAGCAATGAACGAGGGAAAATAAGTCCTACCAATTTAATATTGTAAAAAGACTGATTAATTGATTATTTACATATCAATGTTAATGTTGTTAAACATGTTACGAGGTTAATTAAAGTTGAAATAAAGAGAAGTTTAACTAAATACAAGATTCGCGCATTTTGTGGTACACTTTATATTTTGTCATTATTTGTTATGATTGTTAGACAAGATAGATGTTACGTTAGACTCTTTTGTTCCAATAAATTATTCGTTATTTCTTAGTTGTGATTTGATTCCATTCTTAATAATTAAATACGCGAACCAAATGGGAAAAAGTTTAGCTCCCCTGAAATCTACGATGGGGTGAATGCGACTACAAGAAACAAGTACAATAAGACGCCATAGCCCCAAACATTTGTTTTACACTAATAACCCTAAACTAAGCCTAGAATTTAAGATACAAGATAATGATAAACTATATCACTGGTACTGTTCCATTTACCTCGATTTCAATTACTATCAGCTCGTCCAATTACGTTATACCTGTGAAAGACGCTTTCGCCCCACCGAGGGTTATTGCGTCTAAAAATCCCAGATTTCATAAAAACGTCATTTACACGTAGAAGTTATTCAAAATGTCATTAAATGGTATTAAAATATGAAATAAGATAACATTTCCTAACTTGTGTCATAAGTTAAATCTTATGATGAGATAGAATATGTTTGTTATAATCAGATAAAAATGTCGTTCAAAGTATTGTGGCGCATTAGCCCCGGTTGACCTTAATTGTTTAAAATTAATATTAATAATATTAATCTGATAGTCACTTAGATATTCTAAAAAATAAAAAAAATAAGTATTTGGTTTCAAGGAAGTAGGTACCCTAATACGAATAATATAATTTTGAGAAATGACGCTTCAGTAGTCACGTTATTCTTGGTCATAATAGGTTCTCCGAAAGCCACATGATTTGTATAAACTTTTTTGACCTATCTACTAATAAAAGAGTTTTGTCCAAACAAACTAAAGTGAAATGATCGAAACTTTTAAAAATACTAACCTATTATTATTATGAGCTATAGATACTCGTAATCACTAAAATTATATTTTTCTCTTTCCGTCTCCGCTGGAAAAGTTTGCTTGACAAAGCCAAAGTCCTCAAAGGGTTGTATGTAGCCTACATAAAAAATATACATCATACATACATGTAAAATCATCGCACATAGTATATGTATAAAAAAAATCATAAAAAATACATATTTTAATATACATATATGTGTCGCTAATATCCGTAAGTAGTGGTATATGTAGTGCGTTTATCTCACGAAGTTACGGGCGCTTTACTTGTGGTTACGTCGTGTACATGCACATTGCGTAAATCTGCGTGCCTGTCAGGAGCCTAGGTGGGAGCGGTCATAAGCTCTCGCTCACACTTATACAGATACGACACACACACAACCATGAGCCATGTGCCCTCGTGACTTGAAAGAACTATACTAGTTTACTACTCACTTACTAGTTTACTTTACTACTCAGTCCTTATAAATGACTGAGTACCTACTGTAATTGCTTATTGATACAAAACTTTAAATATTTCATTCAATCTGAAATTGTTTAGAAATGTAGGTACCTACAATTTATTATTTAAAACGAATGGTGCCGGGAATCACCGCTAGAGCGTGTCACGCCTCTGGTCTCGATGATCGTGACTAACTATTTTGGCAGTCGTTCCGCGTATAGTACGGTCGCCGAACAGGAAGAATTTCGTACAATGACCTCTTTGCCTACTGACAGTGGTCACAAACATTTTTCTATTAAGTGCGGTACTTACATAAAATATTTGAAGGAGAAAAAAAAATTAGTAGCTTATTAAATAAATTATTTATTTTTAAACAGTTATTATAATTGAGTTATATTAACTTATTACATAGAAATAAAAAAATGAAAATTCAAAAATCAAAGTCCCATTTCTCTGTATCGGAGTAACTACTTTCCGACGACGTCTCGCCTGTCACAGTTATAACGAAATAATGTACAGTTTTGTCTACATTATGATCTAGACTCCCTAAATTCAATTCACAAGCAAACAAAAACAAACCTTAGGTTTGCAAGTAAAAGGTTTACAATCCCCGAGGACGGCGGTCATTGCATTTGTGCGAGCGTGACGCATTATTTTAAAGCGGGAGTGACAGAGACAGGTAGTAACAGGTTAATGTACGAAATTCTTTCTGTTCCGCGACCGCACTATAGCGTTGCGTCACTGGATTAGAATTCCATTGAAAGGTATTTCATTAAGCGCTAGAACATAGAACGGCCGGAAATTTATTTAGTTCGGACATCCGTCTGTGCAGTCAATAACCGAAATGATAATCTCGCCTCTTCCTTTTGATCCAATAGTTTACGAGCAGTTAATATAACCCTTGATGTTTTAGGTTATGTACGTACTAAATAAGTACATACTAACCTAAATATACTAGTATGTACAGTCGCGGACAGAAAATGTTTACTACCTTAAGAACCTTACCTCATAATTACATGCACACCTCTATGCCTGACAGTCGATATTCTTTCGATATTCTATGGCGTTATAGACCTTACTGCACGCAATGTGATATAGAATCTACTTTGAAAACTGATAAACATTTTCTGTCCTCGACCATACGTACTTACTAAGTAAGTACGTACTAACCTAAAACATCAAGGTCAACTGGGACAAAATATACAAACCAAAGCTCATAGCTTTGGCTCTTAGTTGAGCTTATATTTGTATATTATTTTGTCCCAGTATCGCATAAAGAAGATATTTTATACTTTTACGTATTCTTTATATTATGTAGTATTTATTTATCTAAAGAAATGTTTAATTGTTGCTTTCCGATACCTGAGTACCAATAAAACTAGTTCAAGTGCTCCGACACAATATTCCCAACGCTTTAACTTAATTTATTACTTTAATTGAATTAATTATAATTTTTATTCGATACTACGAGAAATGTAAAACAAGAAAAGTAAAAAGTTGAATATAATTAACATTTGAATAATTTATAATACATATGTTACGACTATCTACTATTGGTGACTAATTGGGTCGTGTGAAGACGCCGCGTCGACCCAAAATAATTTATGCGTCGTTCTTTTGTTAGATTCGTAAGCTTAGGTAAGTTACTCTTTATCTTCTCATTTTAATGACATAATGCATTCTTAATTTAATTATTATTTAAATAAAGATATACATAACATTAAAATTGAGGGTTTTGTGGTACAAAACAGGTGGAAGGAAGAAGATTAAGAAGGAGTTCACCCACCCGAAGGACGGATATTGTGCACTTGTACATATTATTATGTCCCACGCAGATGGCCTGATTCGGTCAGGAGGACAATATTTTATAACGAAAACGATGACCAAAACATCTGTAGTTGTCGAGCAATGCAACTAACTGCCAAAAAAGGGAAACATGTGCGACATATATTATTAGTTTAGCTTGCTATGCGCTTTGGCATAAAGCTGTAAGCATGGCAAGGTTCTGTAAATAAATAATCACGTCATGTTACTTTACTCCAACATTCACGACCACTCGGTCAAGACTGTACGTCTGAGAAGAAGAATACATAAAAACTAATGTACCTAGTATAATAAAGTAAGCTTGGACATTAACAAATACTATAACATCGTTCAATAATAGTAATATTATAATTAACTTTGTGTCTGGCTCCACTCTTAGGTACCCATCCTAATTTATGTTAAGATTGTTTATTATAGGCTTAAAATTTATTAATAATGCGTGAAACTTTAAAAGTATTTCTAAAACATACATACTATGCCTAAAACTCATTAAAATACATCACCGAGTCCCGTTCTAAGTTTCCAACGCACTTACGCGTGTAATCATACAAGTATGAGACCACAATATGAGACCAAGTATTCTACACAGAATGATAAAAATTTTAATAAATATAGCTCTATTCCTAAAGTCGCGCACAATAAATTTTACACTAACTGATGTCTGTGACATCGTCCGCAGTGAATTTTTAAAATCCCATGATATAACTCTTTGATTTTTCGGGTTGAAAAGTTACATCAAAATTGATTCTTAATACGCCCAGACAAACACATAGAACGATAGACAAAACAAATTAAAAAAACTTGGATCAATTACGTTATAGTCCAATTTGAGCTTTCAAAATCAGACAGACAATTTTATTTATTAACATATTATATAGATACTAGCAAACAGTTAACCCTGTTTTAAAACAAGGAAGTTATTAATTACAACAATTCTCATTTTTGATTTAATTTACATAATATTTGTAGTATAAATATGCCTTATAATTTTTTTATACTTACTAGAGTATGTAGCTATAATTTATAGTGAGATTAAATAAAACGAGAAGGTAATTCTAGCGTTTGCTAAGAAAAAAATGTCTATTTATCTTGGTTACGGTCTTGACTAGTATAATTGACTATTTTGCCCCCGCGACTTCGTCCGCGTGGAATTAGATTTTGGGGTGGAATTTTCAAAAACTGTGACACACGTACTTCTTTATTTTTAACTGAAAGTTCAAATACCAACTTTGGTGGAAACAGCTTGAAAAATGACGGAGTTTCATATAAACTTCCATCCCCTATTTAAACCCCTTAGGGGTGGATTTTCCAATAATCCTTTCTTAGTGTGCGCCTACATCATAAAAGGAATCAACTGTAAAAATTTCAAGTTTCTAACTTCAGTAGTTTAGGCTGTGCGTTGATATCTCAGTCAGTCAGTCAGTCAGTCAGTCAGTCAGGACTTTGAATTTTATATATATATAGATACAAATTGAGTTAGACACAAATTGTAGATCGAAAACATAGAAAATGCCCGACTATTTCGAATCCATAATATTCATAATAGACATGGAGATACCTTTGTTTAAAATCTTATAAAACTTATGTACTCATATAAATCACAATAGTGTTGGATGAAACGAAATTTCCAGTTTTTGACTCTTTTTCAAGAAGGTTAAGAAAAATAAGGAGAAAGTTTCAAAACCAGATTCCTCCCTTTTGGTATTATCGTATTCCAAGTCGAGTAATAAGCTTCCTTATTCTTTATGAATTTTTAAGTTTTACCTTATATACTTCTGAAAATATGGAGAAAGAAAGATTTATTAATTTTCCTCTTTGAAATTATTACTTCTACATGCTATAAAAATAAACTTAACATAGTATAAGAAAGGTTTAACAATCTTTAACTCTCACCGATTTTATAGCCTGTAAAGAATCGTAAAACTTATAAATAAACTGTTGCCAAGTGGTTTTTGTACAAGGAACTCTATTTTTTGCGGGTGCCGTCAAATAAGCGCCCTTGAAAAGACTTCAACGCTTTACTTACGTTAAGTTCAATGATCCGTCTTTTAATTTTGAGATACGATTAATTTGACGGATATCTCACGATTAAGTAATCTTTCGTAATGAATTACAAGTATCCGTATACTACTAAGTAAATACCTACTTTATATTTTCTTTATGTAGTTTGGAGATAGTTTCATCATTGTTTACATTAAGTAAGAATTTATTATTTTTGTTTGTTGTTTTTCGTGAATAGATCCATAATACCTATGTATTCAGTAATGAACTAAGGTGTTGAATCTTTTAAATCAATTTTTATTGGTGAAATTTTCTTACAATTTTCTGATGAAACTTTCAAGAGTATACGGATAAATGAAATTGAAGTGTCTGCCTATAATTTTGACTACCCTTTATTCATCTCATACGATTATGTAACTACTTAAGCCCGAAAACGTTTCTGAAATTTTTATGTCTGTCTGTTTGTGCGGGATAACGTAACGTAACGTTCGGAACGACTGAAATGGATTTTTACTGGCCTAATTATAATTAATTATAATATAGACGAGACGGTAATATTCATAAAAATAGTACTATTTACGTATTACCCTAGGTGTAATCTAAGATAGGTACTCGTATCTACTTTGTATCTCGGGAAATTGAAAGAGTTTACAGGGATCTCTAAAAACTAAATCCACGCAGATAAAGTGCGGGCCTCAGTTATTCGACTGGCGCGCGTCGCTCGTGGTGCAGGGACTGCAGAGTGTTGCACCGGCGGCCGCGTCCCTCGGAGGCGCACTGCACTTGCAGCGCGGCCTCGTCGCCGCCTGAGCGCGCCCTCGCCGTGTCGCGCCGCGGCGGGCACCCGCGGAACGGCAGAAGGCGGCCGGCAAGCGGCAGCGGCTCAGTCCGCGTCGACTCTCCGCTAGGGCCACACCGATGGTAAGACGGACCGGGCGGGCCTCGGATGCGGCGCGCGGTGTCTCAGGCGGCAGCGAGCACGCGTGGCGCGCACGTGCCCCGCCGGCACACGCGGTGGCGGCGCTCGGGGCGCGCTCGTCGCGCTGCGCGCAGTTCCGCGGCGGCGGGCGAACAGCGCACAGCGCCGCACGCGCCGGCATGCGACGCTAGCCCGAGCATGCGGCTGCCCTTCCTGCCGCTGCTCGTGTTGCCGCTCGTGCTCGTGCGCCCGGCGGCAGGTGAGCACACCACTATTTTATTCTTCCCTATCCCATTAATATTTTTCAACTAGTTTCGAGCGCCCGCGAGAAACCAAGTACGCAAAGTTAACTTTCCCGGTCCCGAAGTTATCGGTGGCCGGCTTCCCGGTACAGGTAATTAATTAAAATTAATCGGTCGCAAACAAATGTGATAATTCGGAGTCGCTCGACCGGTAAAGCGGCTCCCGTTCCGCAATACGCGGCTGCGGCGGTTTTAAAGTCCTCGTGCACGATTGATAAGCGTAAAGTGTTCGTATTTTGTCGATGCCGTAAGTCACTTTTGTGTTTCTTCGAAGTCGCGCCCCGGATTCGAGTGAACTGTGTAAATCGATCCAATTTACCTGATTTAAACTGTCACCGAAACTTGGCAAACAAACTTGAGATAGCAATGCCTGGCAACTGTTGGGCACAATTTTTCCTACTATTTGTAAATTTTTGAATAAACAACGTCACATCGCAGTCATAAAACGTTATAATTAACGCCCGTATTATTTTATAGACATGTTGTTATATGTTCTTGTTTTTTAGTACATAATTTATTGTGGCTGTCATTCTGTACACAACATTATAATATCCTTACTGAATAACACTTGTACCGTTACTTCAGCTTTTTAAACTGGTAACGAAAAACGCGCGCTAAATACCTAGGAAGGTATTCATACTCAAATACTGTCAACAACCTGTGTGCACAGGTATTTTATATTCATCAATACAAATAAATTAAACTGAAATGAATGTCTATGATTTTGAAATAACTGCCTAATATTGAGCTCATACCTATCTATGATTTTATTTGAACGATTTTTCATTTGATTCGGGCTTAACATCATTGGAATAGCTGAACCGATTTTGACGGGACTTTCTCTGATACAGGATTACCCAAAAAAGTATCTAGGACATTTTTTATTACAGAATATAAAAGTGCCTGCGGGATTATAGTATTATAAAATAAGTTATTTTCAACAAAATAATTCACACCTTTTCATGAATTATTTAATAGACCACCGGGTTTAAGTTATCTTACACCATTAAAATTAATGGTGGAACAATTTTAAGATTTAATATTAAATTTTACTTACAAAATCCGCGTTTAAATGCATATTAATTCTAAAATTGCAAATAAGAATTGCATAATTCAAATCTAATTAAGTAGTTAAATTATAAAATAAAGTACTTCTAAATATGTAGATTAAGTAATTTTCTTGATCATTTTTCTTGTGAACCATTTCAATGAAAGCCGGTGGTTGATGGACTACAGCAATTTTATTATAATCCGCTTATTGGAAATGGTCATGGTAAAAATTAAGTCTCGAGTCTTGTCTCCTACTAAACCGTTGCCTGTTTGTTACCTTGTCACAACTGAACCGTTGAAGGAATCATGACAAAATTA
This sequence comes from Hipparchia sbordonii, assembly GCA_038048805.1. NCBI lineage: Eukaryota > Metazoa > Arthropoda > Insecta > Lepidoptera > Nymphalidae > Hipparchia > Hipparchia sbordonii. The sequence continues at coordinate 8,232,934 of CM076113.1, forward strand.
GCCATAGTGATAGCTTGCACCCGGGAGACGGGCAAAAATATTTCTTTTTATCCCGAAAAATCGAAGAGTTCCCACGAGATTATTGAGAAAATTTTGTCTAGTGGGAGGCTTTGGCCGTAGCTAGTTACCACCCTACCGTCAAAGACGTGCCGCCAAGCAATTTAGCGTTCCGGTAGGATGACGTGTAGAAACAAATTAGGTGTATGGGTTGATTGTACACTGCCATACCCTTTCCAAGTTAGCCCGCTACCATCTTAGACTGCATCGTCACTCATCATCCTTGACTGCATCAGGTGAGATCGCAGTCAAGGACTATCTTCTCAGTGAAAAAAACCCACGAACCAAATCTACGCTGACGAAGTCGCGGATCATCAGCTAGTAAACTTAATATTTTACGGTACCTAATAGATGAGATAAAATATGAATAATACTTTGCTAATGCTTTGTTGATGCGGCATCGATTTTTTTTAAATGTTCCCCTAATTGATCACTGTGCGGCCGCGCCTTTACCGGTTGTAAAACACTGAATGTGAAATAAAAAAAATCTATCGTACTGCCGATTAATTTTTCTATAAGAGCAATGTCCGCCCAGAAAGACGTTAAAAAATTATACTTATTTTATACATAATATTATCAAATTATTATAAAAATAATACAATAATTAATATAATACTCCTATCGTTCATACAATACATTTTAATCATACATTAATTTGAAACATCTACGTAAGTACATCTATCTATAAATATATAAAAGGAAAAAGTAACTGACTGACTGATTGATTGAATGACTGACTGACTGATCTATCAACACACAGCTCCAACTATTCGATGGATCGGGCTGTTTTTCATGTAGGCATCCGCTAAGAAAGGATTTTTTGAAAATTTCATCCTTAAGGGGGTAAAACAGGGTTTTGAAAAATCGAACTTAATGTGAGCGAAGCGCAGGCAATGTACTATTACTGGTATATGTATAATAATTATAGGAATAATAGAAACAGAGCTTATTTCTGAAGTTGGAAATAGATTACCCCGGAAAATCAAGGAGTTTCGATACTGGCACCATCTTCTTTATCAACAGACCTTTTGTATGTACTTCCACCAGGCTCGTTCTTACGCCGCCTGTATTCAGCGGCTCCCTCTGATTTTAGGGCACCTTCTAGTTTATGCAAATTTAAAATGCTGTGATACGACTGAATTGTTCAAAGTACCTAATCGTACCTATACGTTAGCTAGTCTTTATAAACAAAAGCTCACGGGGTCAAGTAGGTTTTCTTCATTTGAAACTCAGTCACAAGGACTAGAAAAAATGTACTTCCGGAAAATAGTAACTGAATACGTAGGTATGTCTGCAAAATGCTTGACTATGGCCTAATCCCTTCCTATTTTATAAGGAAACCCGCGCGCATAAGTGATGTTAATGATAGTGGCATCTGTCCTATATTAGGGTAAGGATGCCGAATATGAGATGGTTGCCAAATATGAGATAGTTAGGTTTTGGCGAAACTAATCGCCGCAGCTATTAGGCGATACTGTCACCAGAAGCCACGTAGCAACAGACCGAAACATGTGTTGGTGCTTCCCAGTTCGAGGTGAAATCAGGTTGTGTACGTGCGGGTTTTTACGAAACCACAAAACCCGATTTTTGACATCAAATATTAACGAGGTATGTTACAACTTTATAGTCACACTAAGTGATTTAAATTTACAGTCATTGTATCAGTTATATGATTAATTTTACAATGCATTTGCAGTTTAGTTGTATTTTCTTCGTCAAGAAATAATAGGCAGCCTAGTTTTTAAATTTGGGTGTTTTCCTAATATGAGACACGTGGGGGCTCCTTAAATGAGATATCTCATTTTAGGATGTATAGAAATACGACTATTTAAAAACCTCTTTTTCTAGATCAAAGAAGTCCTAGGACCACGATGCCATGATATGGGCCGTGAGTGCAGTGCAAAGCAAACAAATATGTTACCTAATAGCGTCAAAACTTTCGATGTTCCTAAGAGTATCCTAGAACGTTATGTCAAAAAAGATGCTAATGCAGAAGTATTTGTCAAGGTTCATGGGAAGACCTCCAGCTTTTTCTGACTATTTAGAAGCAAAAATAGAAAAATATTGTAAAGCTGGACTAACGATTTTAAGGGTTACATCTACATCTGAAGAACATCAAGCACTTGGCACAAGCACATGATAATATATTATTAAGTTGTTACTAAAACCTTTTTATTTAGTAGTAAGATGTTGTAGATTAATAAATATCGCCAATAAAAAGTTTTTTTGAATTGATTTCTTTTCTTTTTCTCTAAATCTATACTATCTCATATTAAAAACCCTTGGTATCTCATAATAGGAGACCATTTCCCTGAGACGTAATTTCTGACTTTTCTAATTTTATCTGTTATAACAAAAAATCTATTATACCTAGAACTAAACGGTCTTTCAAGGATAAACTTCATTAAATTCTTATCGAATATAAATAATTTTCATAGTCATTAGGGCAACTTATAACTTATTTTTTATGGCCGAATATGTAAATGGTATCTCATATTCGGCATCTTTACCCTATCTGTCTTATAGTGCACTTTAAACAATACGTAAAGACACCTTTATTAAAACTAAGTTATTACAAAGTTAGTGACTTTCTTAATGACAAAGTTGCGTGGAATCAATCGGTTTGGAAATAAAATTGGCATCCAGCTGCCCACAAGATAATGTAATAATTTATTACATTAATATGTAGCTTTATATTAATATTGTATTTTGTTATAAAAGGAGCAACTGCCGAGTTTCTTGCCGGCTCTTCTCAGCAGAATCTGCATTCCGAACCGGTGGTAGAGTCTTTACGTGTTATAAGAGCGACGGGTTCTATCTGAAATAAATAAATGAATTTTGATAATTTTGAATTCAAAATGTAGTAATGGGTCTGGTCACCAACGGGAATGGGTCTGCTTTCTGTCTACTCGGCTTAACATGCATTGGATTATATTTATTTGTATTTGTATTGTATTTAGTTGTATTTTTATTGTATTGGACTTAGGAAACTTCATCGTGGAAGCACTGTATACATAGCATAGTTTCATTAACGATTGTAAAAATCTTATTTTTTTTTTTAAAGAGCAACCGCCGAGTTTCTTGCTGGCTCTTCTCGGCAGGAAAGGCATTCCGAACCAGTGGTAGATTCATTGACAATTCAAAAGTGCTTGTAAAAGTTTATTTGAATAAAAAATATTTCTATTTCTATTTAGTAGTTTTGAAGCTTTCGTCAAAAAGTTTATACATTGCACCAGCCCATGTAGGTACATTACAAGGGTCAAGCATCTAGTTTCCTAGCAGTAACGACCAGTTGCAAATATGTAGTTAAAATTTCATAATACAACGAAGGGTCAAACGTGAATGACTCAAAATGGACTGAATGCACTTTATTATGCTAATTTAAAAATCCATATTAATAAGTTAATAACGCATTAATTAAAGAGAAATATGGAAAGTTATTTCCGATCCTGACATGCTTTTTCAAATAACAGGTAAACTTATTAGCATCCGAGACTATCCCTAGTAATTTAATATAAATATGAGAATCTATACTAATATATAAAGCTGAAGAGTTTGTTTGTTTGAACGCGCTAATCTCAGGAACTACTGGTTCGAATTGAAAAATTCTTTTTATGTTCGATAGTCCATTGATCGAGGAACGCTTTGGGCTATATACATCACGCTGCGACCAATAGGAGCGAAGCATCAGTGAAAAATGTTGCATATATTCTTTTAAAACTTCTTAATCGCGATCAAAATAACAGAAATTGACGCGGACGAAGTCGCGCGCAACAGCTAGTATAATATAAACATGAGAATACATAATATTGTTTGTTCATATTTTGTCCTTAAATCATGGAGCAACCGAGTAGCAGATCGATTCGTTGCATCAGCATATTAAGACTTGCAGAGAGACAGTAGCCTTTTCATCCCGGAAAAAAGTATTCCTGAAAAAAAAAAATACGCTTACAAAATCTAACACGCAAAATGTTCACGGGCAAAACCTAGTTAGACAAAACATTAAATTAAAATAAAAAAAACCCGACTGCGTAAAAATTGAATTTTAAATAAAAACTGAAGGAAAAAAACAAGTTCAGTACCTAATCTAGAATTTTGTTAAATAATAATAATGACTTAACAATTGGGACCCATTATTGGGAAGATTTGAACCAATCTAGATTTTAATGTAATGATCTTCTTATCATTTCCTTGAGGGAGTTATTTGAAAAAATTAAATGAGAATGTTTGCTAACCAACTATATTGTAAATGTTCTTTCAAAAAAATGATAAGAATTTGCTAAGATTCTGCCTTCCTCAAGCTATAACGTCGTTAACTATCAAGACCATATTTCGTATGATCCAAAAAGCGGCAATTTATAAAGAAATGACGCCACTTGATGACTAAAAAACGACGTTTTTTATATTGCTATCTATACCTATCCGAAGCTACCAGCATTAAGGAGAATATCGCTTCGATGGATCGATTTAGATCTCAGATCGAATTAACTATAAGTAAGATAACATTAATAAATCGTATTTGGCCAAACGTTGGTAGCTCGAGGACGGCAGTTATTGGACGAAAAGACGTATCGAAGTTATTCGAACGCTGCCGAACCTATTTCCATCCTTAAGCCTCTTTCTCGAATTAAAATTTACCTAGCCGACTGCAATACGCTTATCTTTATATATAAAATTCAAAGTCCTGACTGACTGATTGACTGACTGAGATATCAACGCACAGCCTAAACTACTGAAGTTAGAAACTTGAAATTTTTACAGTTGGTTCCTTTTATGACGTAGGCGCGCACTAAGAAAGGATTATTGGAAATTCCACCCCTATGGGGTTTAAATAGGGGATGGAAGTTTATATGGAAACTCCGTCATTTTTCAAGCTGTTTCCATCAAAGTTGGTATTTGAGCTTTCATTCAAAAATAAAGAAGTACGTGTGTCACAGTTTTTGAAAATTCCACCCTAAAATCTAATTCCACGCGGACGAAGTCGCGGGGGCAAAAGCTAGTTATGTAATATATTTTAAGTAGGTATATAATAATTTGACCATATATCTAAATGCAGCGGATGTCGGCTGAATTAGAAGCAGTCTTGCACCTTAAAGTTAAGTATCTACTCTACATTCCTCTTAAGTTATCTCTAAACATCAATTATAGCATATTTGATTCGGTAACGTTTAAATTAATTCCTTTAGATATTTTACATTTTCAAACAGCAGTATTTTTCTACACTAGCTTTTGCCTGCGACTTCTTGCACTTGGAGTTAGGTTTTGAAAGTCCGGCGGGAAATCTTTGTTTTTCGGGAAGAAAAGTTGGCTAGCCTAGGTAACTCTTGAGCCTCTGACTCTAGCCCTACTGGTTTCAGTTTTCGCTACGGTGTCTCCTACACCCTGTATGCAAGATTTTCTGTATCTCTTGCACTGCATAAACCGTACAAAAAATTTACCTCAATCATCGCAAAGTATAGGTTTATAAATCCTTATACATATTATAACACCGGGTATTATAAAGCCATCAATATCTCTTGACGTTTATTGCTACATGTCTATTACTCGCGTGTATCGGACCTATCCGATGCTCGATGCATTTACACGAAGGTATCTAAGTATTTCTGCAGCAAGAAAATGAGTGGAAAAAACGGCCGGAAACGCGGCATAGTGCCTCGTGCGGTCATTAGGTGCTCATAATGACGACTATTACTGCAAATTGCAGTTTCCAATGAAAAAATTCATTTCGCGTTGAAATGATTTTTCTGACCATTTTTCTCGCCAGTTTTATTTATAACATGTTATTGCCACCGCTGGGTTTCTTGTTTCGTTCTTCTCGGTAAGAAAATCGTTTCGAATCAATGTAGAGGTGCGATTGTGTAAGAACGTAATATTCATTTGACCGCTGAACAGTGGCGGATTTATAAAGCCGCCAGTAGGCTCTTCAAATTTTGCCGTCCCAACCGACCTCTATAATTTTGTGTCAGTCTAGGAATTAATTATTTATTTTTAAAACCCAATTACATAATATTTAGTTGGTTACACAAGAAAGGCAGACTTCACATAATACCTAGGTACCTTTGGAAACATTGTGGAGAACTCTCAGAAATGCAAGTTTTCCTCAGTATTTTCCTTCACCGTTAAAACAGTGATATTTAATTGCTTAAACGCACATAACTCTGCAAAGTCAGAAAGCTTGCCAGCGACTGGTAACGTTTAACCGAGGAATTTTGACGTTCTGACGAAAAATTTTTTTTTTTATTATGAGATAGATTTGCGCTGGACGACAATCAATGATGGAAAGCATTGATGAGCTTGGAGCGCGCTTGCCTAGAAAATGCCTATTCACTCTTGTCTTGAAGGTACTCAGATTATACGTGGCCGGAAACACAGACGCTGGAAGTGCGTTCCATAGCCGTTCGTTTCAGAAACGTTGAACTCAAACGAAAATGTCGAATTTGTTCGTCGGTTAAACGTTGCTCGAAACGTTGCGCGATGTTGAATTTGGCCCTAAATACCTACTGCATTTAGGTAAATGTATAGAAACGCAACTGCACCGTCTTACTTCATTTAAAGTAGGTTTATGATTCCCAAAATATACGTACCAACTTGCACCAAGCAACGAATTGTCGAATCAGTTGACTGGGTCGAACTCTGAATCTCATTTTGCAAGTGTAAATAAACATTATACCTACGATATCTCGTAAGTATACGTTTGTATACGAGTCCGGGGACCGGCGGAGGCAAGGCGGGACCGGTACGACGGCACACTGTGATGATTCGAGAGGAACCGCATATCAGACACCTGCGGGCTAGTGATGCCCAAGCTCCACATATATCGATATCGAATATCAACATCTTTACTAATATTATAAATGTGAAATTGTTGACAAACCAACAAAGAATGTTTTGTTGGTTAGTCTTTCAATCACGTGATATTTTGCATGCGTATATTTGAGGATATGTAGTGTGACATAAACCTTTTATACCGGAAAAATAAAGTTTTCCCGCGGGACTTTTGAGAACCTAACTTCACGCAGATGAAAGCGCGGCCAAAAGCAATAATGAAACCAAATAAATATAAACCAATATAAATAATTTTAGGTTATGTAGTACCTAAAATAGGTGTCATGTTGAATTTCCAACAAGATTTATATATATAAATCTATATATAAATCTTGATATATTATCTGTTGAAGATGAGTTGCAAACGATAACTGACATGAAATTCTACCTTTCGAACAATAATTATTATAAAAATAAACACTGAAGCTAGGGTATAAATACATACTTCTGTATGTATTTATATCAATGTTGTAAAAATAAATATGTTTTTACAACATTGATTACTACTTACCGAACCGGTGCGGTGATAGAATCATGACGTGTCATAAGAGCTACATGAAATAAATAATTTTGAATTTGAATTTACTCTCACGTCCGTATTTTTTAAGTGTTCTAAACAATTTCGAAACATTGTTTAGTGCTCTACAATATGCATATTACGTCGCCGCTAACGGGTTTATTGCTTTGGAATGAACTCGGCCGTCTGCATGCCAAACGGCGATTCCTGGTGATCGCCCCTTTGAATTATGCTCACGGGCACGCTAACCCGTCTGCATTCAATCGCCTCGCGAGATTTATGTATGGCCGCCCGCCCGCTCTGCCCGTTCAACCAATACAAATGATTCCTTGAATTTTGAACGTAGAACGTCTACGTTGTGTTTTGAGTTCTGAAAACAAGCACTTTGAACGGTCTTTAATTGTATCGATATCTACATTTTCAATGCAGTCGCATCACTAATGCACTATCCCTAATGCACTGCCGGGTTCCCGCGGGGCTGTACATCAACAGTTCGATGTAAAACTGTACTTTACCAAAGGAGTTTGAATCCACGATCGCAGAACTCTGCTACTAAACTTGGAAAAGTGTAAGTACCCCTGGAGTATTATCACTCACAGGTTGTTCCTACATATTAAGGAGTTTTTTTTATTGACTGTGATCTCACCTGATGGTAAGTGACGGTGCAGTCCAAGATGGTAGCGGGCTAACTTGGAAGGGTATAACAGTGTACATTCCCCATACCCCGAATCGGTTTCTACTCGCCATCGTGCCGGAACGCTAAGTCTTTGTAAAATTTAAAATGTATCCAACACCTACTTGCATATCTACAATAAATGTAGGTAAGCAAGCTTAGATATAATATACGTATGACTCGTGCTTTTGAACCTCGGACATTCCCGAGTTAGCTACGTAAACGTATAAAAACGTGAGCAAAAACCACTCTACCGTTTGTTGCTAAGCAATAAATAGTACTTACGATTCGAGTTACTTAAAAAAAAACCGAGATATTTTATAAGTAGCCATCATTCAAGGTTTTTTCCTTGATCTAGAAATTAAATTAACAGCATTTTCGGATACCGTACCGAAATTATTCTCAAAAACCCTTCTCATTCTCAAATGAGCCCTCCAGTGTCAATGAACCGACCATAGGTTGTGACGATGTACTGAAATGGTAAAAAACCGGCTAAGTGCGAGTCGAACTCGCAAACAAAGGGTTCCGTACCATCATATAGATATAATACTAGCCATTATTAAGATCGAACAAAAACAAAGACTTTTTGTTATATCGGTATTAGAAATGCCTACTTACATACTCTATGAAAATTTCAAAAAGTATATCTACCTATTACGGTTCCAGGACATAGAGCCCGTCCGACGGACGGACGAACGGACGGACGTATAGAGCGCACTCTCACTCTGCTCTGACTCAAGACAGAGTTTTAACGAGATTTTATGTCAGAGCATATTCGCGTCTCGTTTTAACTCTATCTCAAGTCCAAGCTTAGTTCTGACTAAGCTAAGCTAAGTGTACTCTGGTACACTCTATAGGTAGATCTCATCAGTAATAGGTCCCGCTGGCAACTTTTGAGTACGGAACTAAAATGAGCAAGCTGCTCGATACCGGCGTTCCAGCATGGATTTTCAACTTCCATTGACAAAATGAATATTTTGTTAACGGAATTACAACAACAACAAAATGAATATTTCCACGCCTTTATTAACACACTGGTGAAAAGACGAACTAATTCCCTGACAAATAAGAAATGATCTGTCAAATATAATATTATGTTCAACTGCACATTTTGATCCATTACGTCCGCTAGTTCTAAAGCATTTTTTGGCAAATCCTCAGGAATTCGCACGCTCCTATGTCATTTCGTGAACATACCATAACAACAGCGTGTATTGTATATGTATTTTTGTTATTTTCGATCCTGTATTGTGTAGAAAGAGCAATGATCGCAGGAGGAAGGCCGCTATTCGAAAACAATTTAAAGAAAATATTTGTGAGTGGCCGTTGTGAATTTAAATAAAATATGTTGAATACATAGGTAGGTAGGTACTTCCATATTAATATTATTTAAAGTGGTGGTTAAGCAGTGACAGCCCAGTGGTCAAGCGGTGATAGCCCAGTGGTTAAACGGTGATAGCGGAGTGGTTAAGCGGTGTAGCTCACTGGTTAAGCGGTGATAGCGGAGTAATTAAGCGATGTTAGCGGAGTGGCTTTAAGCAGTGATAGCCCAGTGGCTAAGCGGAGATAGCCCAGTAACTAAGCGGAAATAGCGCAGTGGTTAAGCGGTGATAGCGGAGTGATTAAACGGTGATAGCGGAGTGGTTAAACGGTGATAGCTCAGTGGTTAAGCAGTGATAGCGCAGTGGCTAAGCGGTGGTAGCGCAGTGTTTAAAACTCCGGCCTCATTTTCGGGGTTTTCGGGATTCGATCGCATACACGCATCTCTGACTTTTCGAAGTTAAACAGTTCCCACGGGAGTAAGAAAAACTTGAACCGCGAAGACAAAGTCGTGGACCTCATTTAGTATTAACTAAGTAGAGTTCTGATAAAATCACATTCTTAAATAAGTAAATGACGCTGATTACCGATCTCCGAACGTCTTTGTCAGTCAGCTATTTTCTAGTTTTATCAAACGATCTGTCAATGCAATCAACATTCACTTGGAGCCGTAAAACATACGCCTTTTACGAATAATTAAAAGCTCATAAATTTTATTAATTCTAAGGTAATAAAAGCCGTCGTCGCCGCAGACAGATTTATTTCAATAATCAAACGGCTAGACGGCGAATTATGCAAAACACGAGTATAGTTCCAGACACCTGCTTAAATATGTCCTTCAATGTCCCAGAACCGAAAACTGGGTCGCCGGGAGGCTGCCAGACGATCGCAATTTTAAATAAGGGCAAAGTTTAGAGAGGACAATTAATGCAACGCGTCACAAGCCGACACCCTCCGTCTATCCCTTGGCAATGATTCGCGACTTTATTTCGTAACCTCGTTTTTATGTTTTTTTTTTGGTTTCAGATGACAAATTAACACTTGTACTTATGCGATCTCACCTGACAGGGGCAAGATAAAAGTGCGCTAACTAAAAATGGTTATTTAATTTTAGTATGGACATCCATTGTAAATATTTGAAACTAAAATAAAAGTTAAGTTTTTAATGATCCTTACCAATATTGTAAAGGCGAAAGTGTGTCTGTTGGTTTGTCCTTCAATCACGCTGCAACAAAGCAACGACGTGATTTTTTGCATGGGTATACTTAGTTGAGGACCGGGAGAATGACATAGACTACTTTTTATCCTGGAAAATCAAAGAGCTCCCGCGGGGTTTTAAAAACTAAATCCACGCGAGCGAAGCCGCGGGCATCAGCTAGTCAACTAATAATAATTTATAAGCTAAAGATTGAGAAAGACTTTCTTTAGTTTAAGGAACAGATACCTTTTTTGAGTTGTCTGACTTTTGATCTAAATGTGCGATATGATATTATGATGGTTTTTATTCTAGTACGTCTACGGAACCCTACCTTATGCATGTTCTACCATTCTTTACCCGCGACTTCGTCCGTATTGAGTTTTTTTTAATTCCTGCGGATGCCTTTTTTCCGGGATTAAAACTAAAAAGTAGCTTATCCTATTTCAATCTCCAGGTCCTCTACTATGCTCTCGCAAAAAATGACTTTTACCCGTTGCTCTGGTGTGTGATCGAAGGACAAATGAACAATCCAGGGAAACAATCACAAGTACATAATATTAATATGTGAAATTTCTCGATTCAACAAACGCTTAGTAATGTAGCTTATTAAATAGGTACCTGTTTTACAAATCCTGATGTAGATCCGCGTGACCTTTTGTTTGGTATTTTTTATTGAATGCCGTTTATATTTTATTGAAAAATAGTTCAAGATTACTGTTTAAATGCATGATTCAGCTAGCTTTAGTAATCTCAGTAAAGCTAGGGTCACACTCTCAAGTAATTCAGGCTTAGGTAAATTTCAGTCACTCTATACGGCACGTGTACACAAAGGCCTATTTCACCAACTGTAGGTAAACTTCAGTCTACGATTAAATATGTTCGGATAGTTTGCCTATACAAAATGTGTCAAAACGTCAAAATTCGCCGGTTAAAGTTAGGGTTAAAAATTCAAAATTCAAAATTTATTTATTTCATGTAGGCTAACTTGTAGCTCTTATAACACGTCATAAATCTACCACCGGTTCGGAATGCAGATTCTGTTGAGAAGAGCCGGTAAGAAACTCAGCAGTTCCTTTTATCAAAAAAATTTTTTTTACAAAGCTATGCTATGTATACAGTGCTTCCACAATAAAGCTTCAAAAATGCAAAAATGCATACGTAGGTACACCAATCCAACGCATGTCAAGATGGGCAGTCAAAGCAGACCCGACCCGTTAAAGTTAAAGAATTGATGTAGGTAACTCCAAGGAGTACGTTAGGTTTAATTATTATAATTATCAATTATTTCTACATGCTATCGTATCGGAACGCTAAATCGCTTGGCGGCACGCCTTCAATTAAAGCTAATGCAGATGACAGCAAATTACGATATCTGGCTGTTTTGCGGTTTCAGCTAGAAAAACGTAGGAGGAAATTGATTTATTCTGGCGCCAATAAAATAATGACGTGTTAACTAAAAGCATTTTATTTTTAAAACGAAAATATTATTTTTGTGATTTCCGCTCGCAACATAAATAAAGCAATTTGTTGATAGCGTGGAATCAAAACAAACTGCGCGTATAATTATCTAGACGGTTTTAGAGATGGCTATTCTGAGGCCATTCATGATGCCACTAATATCAGGGTTGACACCAACGAGATTATCTATCTGTATCTAGGACGGAGATAAATTAGGCTGTATGTCTGTATAGGTGATTTTTAAGCTATATCATAGCTTCTATCGCGGGCCAGCGTGGAGACCGAATCCAGAAATTCCGTAACGAAAATAACCTGACACGGGACTCCTCTAGGGTGAACCGCTAGATGGCGTTGATAAAAAATGCTATGCAATAGCTTTACCGCGGCAGTCCCCAAGTGCCACACGTCTTTTTTTATTTTTTTTGCAATAGGCTTGTGCTTGGCGACAATCAATACTGAATAGCACTGACGAGGTCTAAGTTGGAGCGCGCTTGCCTAGAAGATGCGTATTCACTCTTGCTTTGAAAGTAGGTACTCATATTATAGGTGGCAGGAAACACACCATCTTAGACTACATCTTCACTTACCATCACGTGAGATCGCAGTCAAGCGCTAGTCTATATTTAAAAAAATATCTATTCTAGGGTCATTCACTAAGCCACAAATACCAGGTCTATTTGTGTCATTGCACGGATTCCGATGACATGCGTTGTTGTTTTAACGTGGACGCCTGGAATTTGGAAGCCAATTATCTTACCTGACTACGGAAAGTTGAAGAGTTTGGCAAGATTTTTGTGTGTTTGTCTTCATTTCCAATCTCGCAGCAACGGGACATCGATTTGATTTTTTGCATGGGGATATTTCAGGATCTGGAAAGTGACATAGCGTCGCTTTACTTTCTCAACCTGTATATTATCTGTTTTTCAAAAGTTTTGGAAAATGACAAATAACTATGTAAATGTAACTAAAAAAAAAAAAACTAAGTAAATATTTTCTTTAGAAGTGGTTGTTTAATTATTTGCAAATATATAATATGTGTATATAGCATCGATACGAATTCGTTGCAGTTATTAAACAAGGTTTGTAGGTAATTTCTATTTATAAAAAAACAAAAAGTTTTTTCAGATACGAGGTTGAGAAGGTAAAGCGACGAATTAGGCCACTTTTTTATTTTATTTATACATATAAAAACAAAGAGTCCCCGCGGATGAACCGGTGGTAAGGTCATGACGTGTCATAAGAGCCACAGGTTTGCCTACATGATTTTTTTTTGTATTATTTTTAATAAGTAAACCAAACTCCACGTGGCCAAAGTCGAAGGCAAAAGCTAGTTTAATCATAATCCTAATTATGATTAAACTACATAATATTAATTCAAGAACGTAATGCAATAAAAATAGCTAACTATATTATTTTAGATCCAGGAATGTAGAGTTTTTCAAATTAAACAATTAAAATATTTCTTTCGTTAGCAAGCAAGGCAAACCAATCAAAATATCTTTGTCTATCATCAATTTAAGAGGAATGTAAACAAAAACTTGCTAGTTTGACTGTTAAGTTTAATTAAAATAACATTTGCGATTAAAATAACCGGTCAAATGCGAGTCGGACTCACATACGATGGGTTCCGTACCAAAAAAACGCAGAAAAAAAAACCTTTGTTTCTTTTTTTCCTTTTTCTTTCTAGTAGGGGAGCCCCCTTTAATTTTTAATTTATTTTTGTTATTTGCGACACATTCTATGACAATTTCAACTGTCTACCTATTACGGATCATGAGACATAGCCCGCTGACTGACAGACGGACGATTCGCGATTTTTTTTTTTTTGTTATTTTAGTGTTCTACTCAGTATCGTCCCTTGGGAATATGATGTAATTTTTGTCTGTTTTTTTTTTCGGATAATTAAAACTTGATCTACTGCTGTAAAAATCAAATCTGCATCTATGATATTGTATATGTTTATTATGTATAAAAAGAGGTGGATATGTTGCAAGCGTGCAGTAAACGAAGCACGTACCTAATGGCAGATATTTGTCGTAATTTGTCATATCATTTGACAATGAAGTACCTACTCTATTATACTCTTCGTCGTTCGGAACAATTTTATCGCTTGTTTTGTGAGTATACTGAGTATACAACGTGTAAGGAAACTCCGAAATACTTAATACTGAAGGAGGTAAATGTGCTCATGAAACTTTCCCCAAGGAATACTATAAGTTGCATTGTGAAAAAAAAAATTTTCCCTCCCATAGTAAATCAATCAACTGATCGTCAATTTTATGGGAGGTCCACATTTTTTTTTCACATTTCGACCTATGTTCCTTGGGGAAAGTTGTTCAGTTTCATGAGCACATTTACCTCCTTCAGTATTATTTCGGAGTTTCAATACACGTTGTATAACTCATCCATAGTAGAAATCATTGATCTGCATCTGAAGATTTCCTTAACTTGAAAAGTCGCACTCAGTTCCGTCTTCTCTTACAAATTGGCGGCGCCAAGTCGAAATAAATCGGCGCCCGCGCCGCGGTCAATACGTCCGCAATTATTTATAGCTAACGTTTTTTTCGGACTTTACTCACGTTCACATAAGTACCTACGTCATTCTATGAAACTACGTCATTATTCTATTACACCAATAAAAAAGCTGTTAAGTATTTACTAAAGTATTTTTAACTATTTTGAATAATATTACCTGCATTAATTACCTATACACTTTATCTTACTTAATATTAAGATGATTTCGTTGTAATAAATTCGTCTTGTATTTGGTTAAGCTTAGGATTACTGGGTTTCGTATTAGGTAAAACAAAGTTTATAGGTGCTAATATATTTTATTTATGCGAAAGTGTGTCAATTAAATAATCTTGTCGAAATTTTGCACAAAAATAGCTTAAGTAGATACCTATATCCGGGAGAATTATACACAAAGACCAGACTGAGTCAGGCTAATCTACCAAGATAGAAGATCTAGATCGAGCAACATTTAAAACCAAGAAATAAACTCATTTTTGTATAGAAAATCTGTCAAAACGACAACTTTATTCGTCGCACACGTCGTTTAGAGTGCCTGTGCCTATCAAAAAATGAAAGCCACTGATATATATTTTTTATCCATTGAAGGTTTACTATGAAATATTAAATGACATTCCTCTTCAAACCTTCAAGGGATAAAAAATATATGTCATGCCTATCGTCGTTGATAGCCACTGAGTTACAGAATCAGCCCCCAGGCCCTATGGTTGATAAAGTTTTTAGTCTGTGAACTAACCACAGTGAGGTAAAGGATATAGGCCGTGCGGCGCGGCGCGGAGCCCGCGAGTCAATGGCCGCCGCGGCCGCCGTGTAAACCATTATTCAATTCCATTTGCATTTTTACCGGTGAATGGTGATCGCCGATACGACAGCCGCATTATACGGAAAATCGCGGTTAATAATAATTTTAATGCGCATTTTTTATACGGGCGATGAGGTCAAACGAGTCAGGACTTGGATATTTTACCAAAAGACGTCATGTCATCGTCGCGATTTCTTGCCCAATGCGCTACCTGCATTAAATATTATACCTGCATTATATTTCATAAATAAAGTCATCATTGCAATTTGAGTCGAGGATTCTAGGGCTGTAGTTTGTCAGACCTTAGCGTTCTTTGTTTTTCATTGTTTGGCATTCATAGACTAGACTTAAGAAACTCCAGTTAGAAGTGGGTCAACGGCAAATATTCCCTTATATTTACTTAAACTTACATAATAACTATTTGAAAGTAGTAGATTACCTTTTGTCTTTTGTAGGCATGTCTGTTACCTTTTCAATTTTCGATAGCTTTGTATTATGCAGAAGACATAGTAGGTGCATTACATTTTAAGAAACTTTTAATTCATAATACAAACATCCACAATCAATAGCCTCAATAGCCTCAATAGCCCAACGGTTAAAGGTGTGGACTAAAAACTGAAAGGTCGCAGGTTCAAACCCTACCCGTTGCACTATTGTCGTACCCACTCCTAGCACAAGCTTTCCGCTTATTTGGAGGGGATAGGAGGATATAATATTCTTAAAAAAAAATCGATATAATATTGTAGCTTGTTAAAAAATATGTAGCTGTATTGTAAAATGATACCACTTTAAAATACCGATTTGTGTGGTTTTACCTCATTGTGTGGGTAGAGTAGAATATGGGTTGCTATAATTTATTGTAAAAGCTTTACATTTTATGACTGTAGGTAAGAGTTTTAGGGTTCCGTAACGTAAAGGGTTCCAATCCAAACCCTGTTACCAAAACTCCGCTGTCTGTCCGTATGCCTGTTTGTTACTCTGGTGTAACGCTTCAGCCGTGATAGGAGCCAGTTGAAATTATTATCATTATCACTAATTGATGTCCGCGGCTTCGCTCGCGTGGATTTAGTTTTTAAAAATCCCGCGGGAACTCATTGATTTTCCGGGATAAAAAGCGAGCTATCTCACTCTCCAGATCCTCAACTATACCCATGCAAAAAATCACGTCGATCCGTTGCTTTGTTGCAGCGTTATTGAAGGACAAAGCAACAAACAAACACCTTCGCATTTATAATTATTTTAGTAAGGATTACGTTTACTCTAACACGTCATATAATAAAAAAAAAGTAAAAAAACATTGAAGTTCAAGATGCGTGGCCCACGCTGCTGCTGGTCAAGTACGAAATGGTAGATAATAATGGTATACTTACCTACTTAGAAAATAATTTATAATATGTGGAGGGAGGTACGGAATTCTTCATGTGCGTATCTGACTCTCCCTTGGTTGCTTTATTTATAAACATACCTACCTACAACTGAAATTCATTGAAGCAAACAAAACCATTAAAATATTTTTATTACACTACAAATGCGTTTAAATGTACAGTAAGTGAATAAAAATTGTATTTTAGGCACCTACGTTATAATTTTTATAAATGTGTATAAATCTAGGTACCTTAGATAATTATATATATCTACCCCAAAAGGGGTTAAACGGGGGTTGAAATGTTACGTGAAATTCTTTGAACTAACATTTATTTACTAACATACTTAACAACGGATAGTTGAGGACCTGTATATAGGGTTAACATGCGCGCTACGAGAAAATTTTGTCTACCCATTTTTCTCGTGAAAACGACAGTGACATAAGCTTTTTTTATCTCAAATAAATAACGAATTCCTGCGGAAGCGGTTTTAACTTAAAACCTTTTAAGTAAAAAACCGCTTTCGAAAATTTTTGAAAAGATAGCTGACATCCTGAGGAGTTCCCACGAAATTTTTGAAAACCTAAATGAAGTCACATAAGGGAGTATTCAGTAAATAATTTTTTTGATAATAATGGGTAAGTAGCTACTATCTAGCCACATACATATTTCTACAACTTTTACCGGCAAAGCTTAAAAAGCTTAAAACCAAAAGTTACCGATTTAGTTTTCCTATTCTGCCTTCAAATATTTTATGTCGATCTATTTTCTAAAGAAGTTAAGGTAAACGCAGCATCAAATATTTTTGAAAGTCTAGCGTAGATAGGTGCTATTTGTTTTTAAAATTAACACGTATTAAATAAGTTCAATGTCAGACTAAAGTTTCAAACCAGACGACAATTTGTTGAGAGTCTCACCCGCTTAGACTTTTTATCTTGATAGAACTGGAGCCATTTCATGCAAAAAAGAATTGTTAGTACTTTTTATGACAAATAGAGTTGAGTCATTGAAAAAGTAACAAGCAAAATAGACACACTTTCAGATTTATACTCAGTACATATTAGTATGAATTACTGTTCCCTGAGTAGGCTGTCTACATCAGAGTCGCAAGTAGCCGCTGGATACATATCGGCGGTGTGTAAAAATCCCTACAAGAAACCTAGAGATAGGTGGATAGAATAAACTTAACTCGTACACCACAAAAAAAGAGTTAAACACGAGTAGAAGAACGATATACAATGCGGCCTTATCGCTTAATAGCGGTCTCCAGTAGGCAAATTTGGAGGACTTACAGATTCTCTTAGAAAGACTGGTAACCTGTGGCCAGCAGCAGTGGACGTCTGTCGGTTGGCGACGAGGACGACTTGAATAAAATTGTATTCTATTTATTAGATACGAATGTGTGCACTTTAGCAGCAAATAGTCGGACTAAAGAAAACTATCTATAGATTTTGACTTATTTATTTACTAACCGATGCCCGCAACTTCTTCCACGTGGAGTAAAATTTTTAAAGTCGCCGGGAACTCTGATTTTCCGGGATGAAAAGTAGCCTATGTCACTCTCCAGGTCCTCAACTATACCTACCCATTCAAAAAATTACGTCGAACCGTTGCTCCGTTGCAGCGTGATTGAATGACCAACAAAAAACCACCCTTTCACATTTCTAAGGATAATAAAAATTTTGTACCAAACGAAGTAAGTATATGAAACAATAAAAAGAAAAGACGGTGATCAAGGAAGCGCTTATCTCTATCAGAGATCTATCTCTACCAGAATCTAGACAGTGAAAAGAGTTGACTTACAATGTGAAAGGGCCCTAATCGTCTGGTGTCGGCAGGTAACGGGCGGCCATGTACGGGGAGCCGGGCCGGTCTTTGAAAAATAGTGTCTGCTGCCCGTCTAGCGAGCGGCGAGCGGCGAGCGAGTCGTGACTCAGCGCTGGAATCCGGCCGTACGCGCTCGCACGCATATCTAAGGCCGGCTGCACGACTATAATTATACTTACATCATAACTAGCTGATGCCCGCGACTTCGTCAGCGTGGATTTAGTTCTTAAAATCCCGTGGGATCTCTTTAATTTTCAAATTAAATCAAATCATATATTTTCATGATCGCAGGTAGGTACACAAAAGGCATGCAAAAACATAAATTTAAGTTAAATTGAATTAAGTTATTGATTGCATATTTATTTATTTATTTATTTTTATTTATTTATCTAAAGACAAAAAAAAGTGAACACAATTTACACCATAATTTATAGACCAAAGCAAATATAAATGTCATTTATATTTCCGGAATAAAAACTAGCCTATGTCACTCTCCAGTAGGGCTAAGATGCATGCCACGAGAAAATTTTGCCTAGACGTTTACTCGTGAATCTCTATAGAGCTTCACATAGAGATTACGAGTAAACGTGTAGACGAAATTTTCTCGTGGCGCGCATCTTAACTCTACAGGTCCTCCAACCATACCCATGCAAAAAATCACGTCGAGCCGTAGCTCTGTTGCAGCTTGGTAAAAGGACAAGCCAACAAACGAACGCACTTTCGCATTTATAATATTAGTAAGGAATTATAACTAAGTGATGCCCACACTTCATTCGCGTGGATTTATTGGTTTTCAACAATCCTGTGGGAACTCTTCGATTTTCCTTAAAATGGCAGCTGCAGATTTAACATTTCCTTTAAATTAATGTCAAGTTCTTTAATAATAATGCTTATAAATATTTTAAACAATCCGTTATCAAAATCAAGTCTGTGTTTGCCCTAACGACATCACAAATATTTTCTGGATCCCTTAAAGTTTAAACGAAGCGGTCTGAGATGATTTTTGTTTCTTTTTTTTAAGCAAGTTTGTTATAAAGTTTCATGAGACATACAAGAATGTTTATTTACAAGTAACGATAGGTAACCGAATACCTATTTACATGGAAGACGAAACCAAGTGAGAAATTATTTTTAGGTACTGTTACAAAGATTAGGTTCCTAATTCAAAGAATGCAGTATCGTCAACTGATTACGATATTTCAAGGCAGTGACGCTATCTCTACGGCAAAATTTTTCTACATGTTTACTCTCTATAGAGATTCACGAGTAGGTAAACGTGTAGACAAAATTTTCTCGTGGTGCATATGTTAGCCCTACAGGAGACGTCTTGTTCGTCGTATCCTTGAAGGATATAGCCAAGTCGTATCAGAAATATCATGCCACATTATCATTGACAGTAAAACGAACAAAACACTGCGCCGGCTGGCTGCAATTCATAGATTATATTGTTAGACATTGTTAGATGATTTGCGTTTGGATAGCTTTCACATGTTTACAGTGTCTCCGGATATCTTTAGTATCAACTTATGTGGTGTGAATATAGCTTTACTATTTTCCTCGTCTAGTATAGCGTTCTCAGGCTGAGAGTCTTCGTTCAAGTTTTGAGAGAGTTTTTCCAAGAAAGTCGAATTCTGTAGAAAACACAGACTTTATAAAGTGTTTCCAGGAAAAGTATTAAATAGGTAATAATTATAGGTAGGTACAAAATCTGTTCTTCAAGCAAAAACCTTTAGCATCACAATCTCGGTCGACACTCCTTTATGATGGTAGAGTCTTGACTAGAAATAGAAATAGAAATAGAAATAGAAATATTTTTTATTCAAATAAACTTTTACAAGCACTTTTGAATCGTCAATGAATCTACCACTGGTTCGGAATGCCTTTCCTGCCGAGAAGAGCCAGTAAGAAACTCGGCGGTTGCTCTTTTCAAAAAAAATAAAAAATTTACAATTGTTATTGAACACAGGATAGTTATTACTGTCTTATGAATCACTGGAGCGAATTATATCCACGCTTTTTTATCATTTACATAGTCTTCAATTGTATAATATGCTTTTTTCATGAGAGCAGATTTAATTGATTTCTTAAACTTGTGTAGAGGCAAGTCTAAGATTGACTGTGGAATTTTATTGTAAAACGTCACGCCCATTCTCACAAATGTCTTTTGGACCCTCTTGAGGCGCAGCCCAGGAAACATGAGCCTATTTGGATTTCTACTTGGTCTATCGGACAAATCACTCTTTTTTTTGTAACTCAAAATGTTTTGTCTGACAAATATTATGTTGTTATAAATATATTGTGAAGCTACTGTAAGAATGCCTATCTCTTTAAATCTTTCTCGAAGGGAATCCCGCGGCCTCAAATTATAGATTGCGCGGATTGCCCTCTTCTGCAAAACAAAAATTTTTCCAATATCGGCTGCCTTACCCCATACTAAGATTCCGTATGACATAATACTATGGAAATATGCAAAATAAACAATTTTTGCAGTTTCTATGTCAGTCAACTGTCGAATCTTCCTAACAGCGTAAGCAGCAGAGCTAAGTTTGCCAGCAAGCGTTGCTATATGGGTGCCCCATTGTAGCTTTGAATCCAGGGTTAACCCCAAAAACACTGTGGACTCCTCAGTTTTCAAAGGTTCATTATTTATCTTTAAATTTTTACCGACAGTTCTCGTGTTAGGTAATAAAAACTCAACACACTTAGTTTTTTTAGCATTTAAAAGGAGATTATTTGCCGTAAACCATTCAGAAACTTGAGATAATGCATTATTTACATCGTCAAAATTGTCTTTCATCCTATCGACTTTAAAAATTAAAGACGTATCATCAGCAAATAGTACAATATCGCAAGTATTTTGGACAAAATGTGGTAAATCATTTATGTAGACCAAAAACATGAATGGACCTAGAATAGAACCCTGGGGTACACCCATTACTGAGGCTGATCCGGATGATTTTACATCATTGACACATACTCTTTGGACTCGGTTGCTGAGATAAGACGCAATGAGACTAAGTGCAAAATCTTTAATGCCATAGTGGCTCAGTTTAAGCAAAAGAGTCTCGTGATCAACGCAGTCGAATGCCTTTGACAAATCACAGAAAATACCAATGGCATTCTGTGAGTTCTCCCACGCATCGAATATGTGTTGTAATAGCCTTGCGGCTGCATCGGTTGTTGATCGACCCTTTGTAAAACCATACTGCTCAGTGTGTAGGAGTTTATTTAAATTAAAGTGTAAAAGCAGTTGGTTGAGCATTATTTTTTCGAATATCTTGCTGAGAGTTGGCAAAATTGAAATTGGCCTGTAGTTATTCGGGTCACTTTTGCTGCCCGATTTAAAAAGCGGTATTAGTTTACTACATTTCATAAGATCTGGAAAGGATCCAGAATCTACTGATTTATTAAAAATTAAAGCAAGATACGGCGCAATAATATAAATTACATTATGAATTATTTTAACTGATATCCCCCATAGATCTGCTGTTTTCTTATTTTGTAAAGATTTAAATGTTTTGACTATGTCATATGGGGTAACGTGTTCAAACCTAAATAACTTATTGCACTCAGAGACATTGCTTCTTAGAAGACGATAGGCTTCTGCCGGCGAGGAATTTAGAGAACTGGTTGTGGTAATTGGAATATTTTTGAAAAAGACTTGTCATAAGACCCACAAAAAGGCCTAGATTAGACGGCCTAGAAGGACGTAAATTATTGTCTCACAAAATAATATTTTGTTAGACAATTATTATCATCATCCGTCTACTCTTCTTCCTTCTTATAAGACAAATGTAACATCGGTGTAGCTTGTGCCTGTAACTTCGTCCGCGTCAAGTTAGGTTTTAAAAATCCTGTGCTAATTATTTTCTTTTCAAAATAAATTTAACCTATCACACATCTCATAAATTAACAGTGACATTGAATAATACATAACTAAATTCTAAATTAAAACTAAATTCTAAATTCTAAATATCAAAAATAAAAGCTAAAAAAAATATATCATCTAGACTACTGGAACGAAAAAAATGACAGAAGGCTGCCTGAATGGCCAAACTTATTTACGCTGGTCGAGGTAACTTCCAGCCATAAAATAAATAATTTTGAAATATTTTTTTCTGGCCGCTTCCCTCAACCTTCAGCAAGGTAAGCATGGGCAGGAGACAAAAAAATTATCCCCGATTTTATCCACTGACAAGAGAAAAAATTATCTTCTCCCTATGCTAAAGCATGGCGACAGGGGAAAGGAGAAATATATTTCTATGAAAATCCCCTGTGGTTATTATGTTCACCGTTTTGCCCATGCGAGCATCCGAGCATGCGAGTTTTTCCCGTCGAGACGGGTGGATAAAACTGAGTGAGGTGATAAACATTTTATTATCCTTTACCCGTGGATAATATGTCCCCTGCCCATGCTCACCCTGCTGATTGTGTTTGCTGATGTGTAATGTTGTATTAAAGTGGGTTACTTCCTGTGCCGGCAGCCGGGATCTGCTGGTCGGGGATGGAGCGCGGCGGGCGCTGCAGCTCGGTGGCGGCGCTGCGCGTGGGGCGCGCCGAGTGCTGCGCGGGCGGCGCGCGCGCTCCTGCTGCCTGGAGCCCGCGCGACCTCGACAGCGGCGAGATATTCTTCTACAAGGCGCTGTCCGGCGGCGTGCCGTGCACTGCCTGCGCTGGTGAGTAGTAGTCGATCTGCTGGTTGGATGGTGGATGGTGAGGACGACTTAAAAAAAAGTTTAATCAGAAGTTATGTTGTGCAAATAATTATTATTATTTCTGTAGTCTATGACGCATCTCGCAACGTCTGCAGGCTGGTCGATTGCGGAAAGCATTAATCATTGTTACTGTCTCAATCGTGATCATTGACTGAACTCAAAACTGAAAAAAAAAATTGCCAATAGTGAAATAGTATCGGAAAAGGAGGTTCTCAATTCGTCGGAATCTTTTTTTTCTTTTTTTATGTTTGTTCCCCGATTACTCGAAGACGCCTGGACCAATTTGGAGAATTCTTTTTCTGTTTGAAAGGGCATACTTCCCAGGTGGTCCCATTGTCATCAGGTCAGCATCTGATGACCCTGAGAAACCGAGGTAACTCTTCAAATTTCATAGGAACAATACTTACTTACTTTGTAGTGGCGTAGGATACTTTGTAGTGGCGTTTGCAGTCGGTTTTGTAAAAAGAATTTTTACGTTTATATTATAGACAATTCAGTGGCTGTATTTAAAGCCCTAACAATTTTATAATAGTGCCGATAAAACCAGAACTAAATCATTACTGTCCAAGATCTTAACTAGTGGCCAATGCATATTTATGTCTACCGGAACACGTTTATGGTTTCCATTAAACGCATAACGATAAACTGCTGGAGATAAGTTAGTGTGACGAGGTATTTGGAGCAACGTTCAGAAATAGAGACTACAGTGTAACTATCTACCTACAACATAATTCCAACTGGGACCGACGGATATATTTCCGTTTGAGGTTTACGATTGGATAATTTCAGAGGCCATAATTCGCCATACAACTTTCAGCGAGTGAAGACTTTATTAGACAACAACCTTTAGTCGCCCGAACATTAATTTTGGGGGAAATTGTCTTAGGTAGTGTAGCTACATAATTTGCTCAAGATATTTACTTTTCAAGTGGAACTCAATGAAGGTGGAAACACAAATAACTCGCGGTATACAATGCGCGGCAAAGATAAGCAATTGTTTCATTTAGTGAATTAGGCCACCCGTGCATCGTCCGATAGATAGTATCTAGTATTTATGAGCATTGTTAACCCATATGCGAGTAACGATTGATTAACGATAAATCTATTGCCTATCTACGCAGTCTCTATAATTTACTTTCGATGTCTAATATTAGGTACCTAGGTGTAAGTACATACCTACTCCTTTGCATGCACCACTACACAATTACTAAATTAAACTGACAGATCTAAATGTCTATCCTTTTCACAATCCCAGCAGAAGAGGGTAGTTTATTTAGAGCTATCAATTTAGTTTAAAGATTGTGAACAATACAGTTATACTATAGACAGTTAGTTAGTCGTGTAGTTCTCGCCTTTAGCATAGGTGAGTAGGCATATTCGCTCTAACAAATAACTTGTTTTTCACCGATTATAATTTTAGGGGCCACCTAAAGACTAATAATATAAGCCTAATAACTTTGATGAAAGAGGTAGGTACTTATAAGCCACGAATGAAGTCTAAAAGTAGATGTCGCGTCGCGTCGCGGTGTGAACTGACCCTTAAGGGGTTTATAACTTCCTTATAACTTATAGGTATAAGGATTTCTTCACAAGCTGGTAAAAACGGGCAGGAATCTCACAAGACGTACAAAGAACCCTAATTTCATCAAGGACTGTGGTGTCGTAACCGTAAATGGCAGTAGGTCTCAGGCCTCAGCATAGTCACAACAAGTCAAATGCCATAACGTCATACTGCAAAAAAACCGCCGCGACAACTTGTTAAAATTAAGGATGCCTTGATACGAGTTCTTGTCGATACAATACCGGTACCGATTTTTAAAAATAGGTATCGCTGATTTCGATAACAATACTTATATCTATACTTGTGGATATACAATGGATTTCAGAAAAAATGCAAATTATTACCTTCTGCACGCATACATACTCATGTACACTTTAGATACGAGTAATCTACTTAGAAACTTGTGAAAGTACAATAAAGTGAAAATATCCATATCTATTTAGATGAGATCCACTGTTGAAAATTATCTCAGATCCTTACTCTTATCTGATTCTAATAATATTAGTGCGAAAGTGTCTTTGTTTGTTGTCCTTTTGGTTTACCCTTTAATTATGCCGCAACAGAGCTTACATATTGGCGTGATTTTTTACATGATCATGGTCGACGACCTGGGGAAGGACTGTCAATAACTACTTTTTTCAAGGAAAAAGAAACAATCCCCGCATGATGTTTGTAATTCTAACTCCACGTGAATTAAGTCGCGGGCGTAAGCCAGTACAAAATAAACGTTGCTATCGACGTATTGGTAAATAAATATCAGAAAAATTTATATATCGCCAACATGTTGGTGTCGGTATCGGATGCATCCCTAGTTAAAATATCCGACGGTTGAGTCACCCGACATTCACGTGCCGTAAACACGTAGAGTGGAATTAAGTACGCTCATTAGCACTGTAATTGGAATAATCGTGTCTAATTCCGTCTTCAGCGTGTATAACATCGTGTAATCGCACAATCTACAACTATTATTAGATTCTTATTTAAATTAAAATAGTTTAAGAGTCGACTCTGTATTCCTACTTTCCAGTAAACTTATTTTAAAATTAAAAAGTACTTCAAGATCAGTACACACATACCAGTACAGGAGCGCTCCTGTCATTTTCATATATTTCTTGCTTGCGTTAACTTCACCTTTACTATTCGAAAGTTAAAATGTTCCGTTAGACCGCACTCTCACTCAGCTCAGACTCAAGACACAGTTAAAATGAGACAGAGTTATGTCAGTGCATATTTGTGTCTCGTTTTAACCTCTATCTTAAGTCTGAGTTGAGTCAGAGCACGCTCTATAGATCTCAGTATTAGAGATAGGTTCTCTTAACGCGTGATTAGTTTAGGAGTGATAATTCTCGTTTCTGGACTGTCTTATGTTATCATATCGCTTGTTCAAAGTTGTTAAACAACATGTCAAGCTGTGCATACAAGTTTTAGCATTTCAATCAAAGATTAACTGGAGTTATTTCTGAATAAAATTCACTTATAATATCACCTATTAGAACCTGTTGATATGTCTTAGATAAAGTAAATAAAACATTGCAGCTAGGAACAAAAAATAAATTGTACATATTCAATTATAAAACATGTTTTTATCCCACATTATAGGATATTTATTGTGCAATTATTGGAATGCTTCGTTTAATTTATAACAATAAGAACCGTAGAATTGTTTATTCTGTCCCTTTCGCTCGCTGGTTTTCATAACAGGTACCTACTGCTTATTTATTATAAATGCGAAAGTGTATTTGTTTGTTGGTTTGTTCTTCAATAACGCTGCAACAGAGCTACGGATCGTTGTGATTTTTTGCATGGATATAGTAAGATGAATAAATAAATAAATAAATAAATTCTATGAATAGGTAATAAGGGAAATGTTTTCCACAGAGTCGTGCGCAGGCGTGTCATGCGGTGCGGGGCGGCGGTGCGTGGTGCGGGGCGGGCGCGCGCGGTGCGTGTGCGCAGCGAGCTGCCGGCGTGCGGGGCCCGTATGCGGTAGCGACGGCAAGACCTACCGCTCGCTGTGCCGCCTGCGTCGCCGGGCCTGCCGCCGCCCCGCCAAGCACCTCTCGTTGGACTACCCAGGACCTTGCAGAGGTAAACTATGTAGTAGTATAGAGTAGTCATGCTCTCTTTAAACATTTCTGTGGTGGTGTCGTGTGGTGCGGGTTGTTACGTTCCCTCAAATATGGTTGAGCGAAGCAATGGCTGGATCATGCGTCATGCTCGTGAACGGGTGCCACCAACGGGAATGGGTCTGCTCTGACTGCCCGTCTTGACATGCGTTGGATTGATGTACCTACGTATGCATTTTTGCATTTTTGAAGCTTTATTGTGGAAGCACTGTATACATAGCATAGCTTTCATTAACTATTGTAAAAATTTTATTATTTTTTTTTGAAAAGAGCAACCGCCGAGTTTCTTGCTGGCTCTTCTCGGCAGGAAAGGCATTCCGAACCAGTGGTAGATTCATTGACGATTCAAAAGTGCTTGTAAAAGTTTATTTGAATAAAAAAATATTTCTATTTCTATTTCTATTTCTATTTCCAAAAACGTGGGCGGCCAAAATATATTTGCAATATCTTTATGGACCGATAGATGCCTTCACCTGGCGCCCAAAACTGGACATAGACGTGCCGGAACGCTGAATCGTTTGGCGACACGCCTTTGACAGTAGGGTGGTAACTAGGAATCGAACCCGAGACCTCCCAGTTTTAAGACCACAACGCTTTCCACTGCGCCAGAGATGTCGTCAAAATATATTAAGTTTGAATTAGTATTCACTAGTGTAACTAGTGTAGCAGTTACTATTAATGTAAATCCACACAATTTACTTCAGCGCGGGTTGAGGTCCTCCAATTAAAGAAACCTAGTTCTGAAAACCATTCAGTACTAGAATGGGTACCTATAATAATTTCAGCAACTACAATAAAGTAGCATATGTTTCAAAGACTTCAGCCTACTCTCTCTATGGTTGCGTTTGCATAAGTACCTAATACTCGATATGTCCATTCCATTTTAATATTAATACGTTAAGTGACTTGAAGCAATAAATGTACAATAAATCTTATTTAAGTGCTATTAGTGAATTTAAAAAAACCATATCAAAGCCACACAGAATTTTAATTGGCGTTTTATCAGCCACTCATTGCCACGTGGCTGCATTGAGCGTTCCGAGTACTGCAGTTGATGCCCGTTTAGCAGTCTGAGTAGCTTATCTTAACGTCCAATAAATTCAATCGGCATTAAACATGAATCAAATGTATGTACCTACCTAACATACATTTTACGACAGTCGCCAGTTATTTTTGACTGTAGCGCCTAAACCACGGATTTTGTATATGTATGGAACGAGTTACCTTGAACTAGCTAGCTTGCAGTTTTATTAAAATATCCAATACAAGTACAAGTGTATCGGCTCAGAGAAAAACGGTATGAATTAGCTTGGATTTGCTACAAATCTTCGTTCAATAAGTAAGATATTGGATAGAATCAGGCGTTACTTTGCGGAAGTTCATGATTAGCAAGAAAAGGTTAGAGTTATTTTGCTATAATCCCCCAACAGAAAAAATCTGTATGGTCACACATGCAGTTAAAAGCTAAGCACCGCTTACCTTCCCAACCAAGCAAAAAACCAAGTTGCCAAGCAAGCAATGCCACCACCAAAAAGTCTTGTGTGGTGGTGCATGTGAGATTCGTTTTATTCTAAACTTAAATTATTTAATAATTATATTATACTGGCTCAAAAACTAATGCGACATCATGCATGCTGTGTAGTTAAAGCTCCAGCTTGACCCAGATTTGTAGTCGACACTCGTTTGTGAAGCTATGCGTCAAATATTTTAGTTGACGACCACGCCGGATTCAGCGAAAACTTTGGTATTTTGCAAAATACCATACTGAGTGCCGGAGTATTTTAAACAGGCCAAACTTACGATAAGTGTGGTCGGCTTGCGAGCGGTTTGACTTGAACGCACGAGCTGCCAATATAATAATAATAAGCTACTAGTACTAGCTGATGCCCGCGACTTCGTACGCGTGGATTAAGGGTTTTGGATTCCCGCGGGA
The DNA here is from genome assembly GCA_038048805.1 of Hipparchia sbordonii. Taxonomy (NCBI): domain Eukaryota; kingdom Metazoa; phylum Arthropoda; class Insecta; order Lepidoptera; family Nymphalidae; genus Hipparchia; species Hipparchia sbordonii. The sequence goes on from CM076113.1 coordinate 8,261,842, forward strand.
ACTCTATATTTTTCCGGGATAAAATGTAGCCTATGTGTTAAACTTGGATATGAGCTACATTTCAAATTTCGGCCAAATCGGTTCATTCGTTGGGGCGTGAAGGAGAAACAAACATCCATCCATAGATCCACATTTTCCACAGAACTTTTGCATTAGAATTTTGCATTTACAATATTAGAATTTTGAAAGAGATAACGTCACTATTCACTATTATCTCAGTAACCTGTGAAGTGGAATAAAAACTTTTTAATAAAAGCTTTTAAGCTTTTACAAAGTGCTTTTGACTACTTTACTGAGACTTGGTTGTAGAAATTCTTACTTTGTCATTTACAAACTGCATCCCATTACAATCGCTTCGACTCTCAAAAGGATTCATTGACAACCGATAATTAAACACTGCCCTGCAGCATTCTATCATTGACTACAACTATAATAATTATGGTCTGTTCTCCGCACCAGGAACTACCGGCCGTTCCATTCGTTTTAATCGTATTAATCCCTGTCGTGTACTGGACGGCACACTCCTTTACTATTGTAAATTGCAGTTTCATATAAGGCTCGGTACGTCTCTATCGGGTAAGACTGTATCAACACTAATGTGACCAGACGTCTTGTACCAACTCTCCCCACTAATTCCAGGAAAAGGAGGTGGGTTGATAAGGCAACAAAATCCGCCCCTCATACACTCGAAAAAAAAAGTTCCAGATTTCGACAAATTGTAAATGTATTTATATACTTGAAGATATAAACTTTATTTTAATATTGTAACACCGGCTAATTCCATAACCGCCAACTAGATGGCGCCACCGGTCAGCTGCCTCGCGCTAAGACTGTTACCGCTCCGCATGCTTATATAGGCCGACCACCCGATGGAAAATGTTCTCGTCAAGTTCTCCAAAATGTAGTCACTCCGTGATTGTACTCGCACTACTGCGACGTCGTGGCATACGTAGCTTCCACCTTGATGGGACTATGTTGAAAGCGACCCCAGCAGTACACACAAAATACTTGTGGTAAAAATTCCGCTTCCACCCTTGTTGGGACGGACATTTTGAAAGCAAGTACTTTGTCCTAGCATTTAACTAGTCTAACACGTATTCAGTGTATGCTTGTGCAATAAACCCGTACCAACGACGTCACGCGTTCTCTTTTGAATCTTCGCCCCTACAATTGGCGCTCCAACGGCGGCCCTACGAACCGACGACTTTATGAAGGCGAAGAAGAAGAAGACTACGTGTAATCCGGGATACGTCGTCACCAAGTACGGAAGAACAACCACCACTGTACTCACACAGGCTGATGAGACAAAGCCATTGCAAGTAACTTCGCTATCGGAGCAGTTCTAGTACAGGGGGAGGGCGAAAATGATTTGCTTCTTATGAGCTTGTCACAACAGATACCAGTATTCCAGTTGGTGTATACCATGCGTCGGCTATACGAAGAAGAACCACAAATCACTTCCTGTCTTCCTCGTCGGGACGACTTCAGAGACAGAGGGGGAGACTGTAACACCGGCTAATTCCATAACCGCCAACTAGATGGCGCCACCGGTCAGCTGCCTCGCGCTAAGACTGTTACCGCTCCGCATGCTTATATAGGCCGACCACCCGATGGAAAATGTTCTCGTCAAGTTCTCCAAAATGTAGTCACTCCGTGATTGTACTCGCACTACTGCGACGTCGTGGCATACGTAGCTTCCACCTTGATGGGACTATGTTGAAAGCGACCCCAGCAGTACACACAAAATACTTGTGGTAAAAATTCCGCTTCCACCCTTGTTGGGACGGACATTTTGAAAGCAAGTACTTTGTCCTAGCATTTAACTAGTCTAACACGTATTCAGTGTATGCTTGTGCAATAAACCCGTACCAACGACGTCACGCGTTCTCTTTTGAATCTTCGCCCCTACAATTGGCGCTCCAACGGCGGCCCTACGAACCGACGACTTTATGAAGGCGAAGAAGAAGAAGACTACGTGTAATCCGGTATACGTCGTCACCAAGTACGGAAGAACAACCACCACTGTACTCACACAGGCTGATGAGACAAAGCCATTGCAAGTAACTTCGCTATCGGAGCAGTTCTAGTACAGGGGGAGGGCGAAAATGATTTGCTTCTTATGAGCTTGTCACAACAGATACCAGTATTCCAGTTGGTGTATACCATGCGTCGGCTATACGAAGAAGAACCACAAATCACTTCCTGTCTTCCTCGTCGGGACGACTTCAGAGACAGAGGGGGAGACTGTAACACCGGCTAATTCCATAACCGCCAACTAGATGGCGCCACCGGTCAGCTGCCTCGCGCTAAGACTGTTACCGCTCCGCATGCTTATATAGGCCGACCACCCGATGGAAAATGTTCTCGTCAAGTTCTCCAAAATGTAGTCACTCCGTGATTGTACTCGCACTACTGCGACGTCGTGGCATACGTAGCTTCCACCTTGATGGGACTATGTTGAAAGCGACCCCAGCAGTACACACAAAATACTTGTGGTAAAAATTCCGCTTCCACCCTTGTTGGGACGGACATTTTGAAAGCAAGTACTTTGTCCTAGCATTTAACTAGTCTAACACGTATTCAGTGTATGCTTGTGCAATAAACCCGTACCAACGACGTCACGCGTTCTCTTTTGAATCTTCGCCCCTACAATTGGCGCTCCAACGGCGGCCCTACGAACCGACGACTTTATGAAGGCGAAGAAGAAGAAGACTACGTGTAATCCGGTATACGTCGTCACCAAGTACGGAAGAACAACCACCACTGTACTCACACAGGCTGATGAGACAAAGCCATTGCAAGTAACTTCGCTATCGGAGCAGTTCTAGTACAGGGGGAGGGCGAAAATGATTTGCTTCTTATGAGCTTGTCACAACAGATACCAGTATTCCAGTTGGTGTATACCATGCGTCGGCTATACGAAGAAGAACCACAAATCACTTCCTGTCTTCCTCGTCGGGACGACTTCAGAGACAGAGGGGGAGACTGTAACACCGGCTAATTCCATAACCGCCAACTAGATGGCGCCACCGGTCAGCTGCCTCGCGCTAAGACTGTTACCGCTCCGCATGCTTATATAGGCCGACCACCCGATGGAAAATGTTCTCGTCAAGTTCTCCAAAATGTAGTCACTCCGTGATTGTACTCGCACTACTGCGACGTCGTGGCATACGTAGCTTCCACCTTGATGGGACTATGTTGAAAGCGACCCCAGCAGTACACACAAAATACTTGTGGTAAAAATTCCGCTTCCACCCTTGTTGGGACGGACATTTTGAAAGCAAGTACTTTGTCCTAGCATTTAACTAGTCTAACACGTATTCAGTGTATGCTTGTGCAATAAACCCGTACCAACGACGTCACGCGTTCTCTTTTGAATCTTCGCCCCTACAATATAAAGTTTAGGTGATAAAAAAAATAGTAAGTTACAGAAAATATTACCCAAAAAGAGAGTGTTTCTTTTACTTTTCTTACATTTTCATACATTTTAATCGTTTTTTAAGCTTTGATTTAGTATTTTAGAATGAGGCGCTCCATGAACCATGGTAAACGTAACTGATAATGATGCTCCTTTTTATAAGCTTTTATATGAGTATTAATTTATTTTGGTTCAAGGAGCGCCTCATTCTAAAATATTAAATCAAAGCTTAAAAAACGACTAAAATGTATGAAAATGTAAGAAAAGTAAAAGAAACACTCTCTTTTTGGGTAATATTTTCTGTAACTTACTATTTTTTTTATCACCTAAACTTTATATTAAAATAAAGTTTATATCTTCAAGTATATAAATACATTTACAATTTGTCGGAATCTGGAACTTTTTTTTTCGAGTGTATGAGGGGCGGATTTTGGGCCTTATCAACCCACCTCCTTTATAGTAGAGGTATGTAGAAACTTTCTACTAAAAATACTCTCCTACTAGACAGTATTTCTAAGTTCCAATATCAAAATGTAGCGAGTTACTTCTTATTTAATATATTTTTTTTTATTATTTCCTTGGGTGAATATGTAGATACATCAAGGATGTAAATTTTTTAATTTTTTAATTTTTTTTTTAAATTTTTAAGCTATTGCATAGCTTCTATCGCGGGCCAGCGTGGAGACCGAATCCAGAAATTCCGTAACGAAAATAACCTGACACGGGACTCCTCTACGGTGAGCCGCTAGAATGGCGTTGATAAAAAATGCTATGCAATAGCTTTACCGTGGCAGTCCTCGAGTGCCACACGTCTTTTTTTTTAGGTTTGATATTAATATTGAGTGGCAGTAGGTACCAACCATAGAGTGGGTTGGGTACCTACCAACTTTAATACATTTAAGTATATGAACGATACAAAAGTGCCAGAACTCAGACCCTATTAGCTTTATGTAGGTACTTATCCTATTTTATGAAGATAACCATTTTGATGCAGCTCCCATACAACGAGCTGCATCGAAACAGAAAGGGGGTTCATTTCGATTCAGCTATTTCAAATTCGAAATTGGAACTTTTCGATGCTGGAGTAGAAAATAAGTTTTCACATCAAAAATCAGACCCATGTGTCTCGCTTTGAGCTGGAAAGAACTGGTCACGTGAAGACTCAATAGTCTAGAGCGATGCTCGATACGTCTGGGCGAACGTGTTGCTCGGGGTGTGCATGTGAATGAGACTTCGAGACACAGCCACCGGTTTCCCAACCTCATAATATTATAGTTGGTCGCTGTAGGACTTGTGTCCTACAACCACAAGGTAGGGACAGGTTTTTAACCCCAGGTACAAAAACATACGTGTGGGTAGTTGGGTACGCTAAGTACGTCACATCTCGCGTCAGATTTTTGTAGTGCTTCTGGTCATAGAAAATGGTCCAATTTTCTAGACGACCTTCTTAGAAGATTCCTATGCTATCGCTCAATGGAATTAATCGATACATTAACTTATTGATGCATTAATTGATCCCTGTCCTAGCCCTGTCGTGTAGATGTAACTAGATGATGCCCGCGACTTCGTCTGCGTGCATTAAACCGTTATCACCGTTATCCCGGAAAATTAAACAGTTCCCGTGGGAAGCAAAAAAAAACTTCAACCCACCCGGACGAAGTCGCGGGCATCATCTAGTCCAGAAATAAATATTTTACATAAGGCACCGTCGTCAATATTTCAATATTACGTTCCCGCACGATCAAATGAGTCAAATATTAAGTAATTAAATTAACTCTAAACTCAAAAAACCTAACATATCTACGTGATTACAAAAAATTACTTAGGTTAAAAATTAAAATTGGGAAGGAAACTGTGAAAACAAAAATACATACAATTTAGTAATAAACCCAATAAAGAAAAGGTACTAAATCTCAGTCTCAATCCTAAGTAGCTGGAGCATTTCGCAAGGAAGTAGCGTCGACACTGACATATTAACACCTGGAGCCAGACTAAAAATAACAGGACGCATGCCTTGCGCTCGCAACAATCTTGCGAGTTGCAACATTGTGGCCCTAAATGGTTTAAATGCAGATCTGTAGATGTTGTCTGTCTGAACTCTGAACGTTTTGAATACATGTTGCATGTACTCTCTACATGTGTCGTTACATACAGGGTGTACACTGTATACGTATTGCAATTATGCACTTTACCAGACATTTTGTAAGTAAGTGGGTATCTACGTCGATATGTAGATACTAATACATATTACATTCAATGATCTATGTAGTAGGTACATAATGGTGATATAAGTATTTAAGAAGATAGGGAAATGTAAAAGTAGCTAGGTACGTAGCTACAAGTGGAAAATTACTTATTCGCTGGTATACCCACCTAGTGACTAGCTTGTTCAGCTTGATCGTGAGGTTCCGGGTTCGAGTATCGGATCGAGCCAAAAAAGACTGGGTTTATCTGTTTCAGTAGGTAGCAGGTAGCAACCCAGAGTTCCGAATTTGTTGTCCTTGTATCTCACTCACGTGCCTCGGAGAAGACGTTAAGACGTCTCTCCTGCGCCTGATCTCTCGAATTTTTATCCCATAGGACACTCATTATGAGAGTGAGGGAATAGAGAGTGCAATGAGTACATACACTAAGTTCACAATAATATCGAAATTCGGTGCTTAAGATGTCATAGAACTAAAAAAATAACAAAGTAGTAAGAATTTAGGAAGCTGTCAATTATTTGTTGGGCACTAAACTTTATGAACTGGGCGCACACTGTAAATATAACAACTACTGAGATACGTTCTATGGAATTGATTGCAGAATGCAGGTCAACTTAAATTGACTGGTCTGGTTATACAGGGCATTTCATCGCATCGAAGGTTAACCGCAATTTAATCGTATTAAATACCTACCTACTGCAATTAGTTACCCTCGGATTCCACCATACAAAAAACGGAGTCAGTCTTGATCAGCGTAGCGTAACCGCAACCACCATACACATAGAGAATATCCGGTGAAGAGGTAACAAGTAACCTCTGACGTCATAACCATAATATACTTCCTTACGGAACGAACTGCTTTGCGCTATGGAGTGCTGTGATGTGTCAATCTTCAAATAGGATGTTCTGTTCCCGTATTCTATTTCCAATTGGCTCAATTTATTTTCTTGTCATCACAAGATAGTCCTTGACTGCGATCTCACCTGATGGTAAGTGGCGATGTCTAAGATGGTAGCGGGCTAACTTGGAAGGGGTATGGCAGTGTAGATTCAACCCATACCCCTATTCGGTTTCTACACGCCATCGTGCCGGAACGCTACCTATTTCACTTGGCGGCCCATCTTTGGCGGTAGGGTGGTAACTAGCCACGCCCAAAGCCTCCCACCAGACAAAACAAAATTCAGAAAATCATAATTCCTTAATTGATAATCACCAGATGCATTTCTTGCCAAGGGCATAATCACTACCGAGGGTACCCATAAAATATCGTACGAAGCAGCTTGGAAACTGATTTGAGGAAATACTTGACTGTCTATATGACTCTACTCCTTCCACTCTTCCAGGTGAAATCGCAAAGGATTAACTTGTCATCGTATTAAAAATAACTAAACGCCAGTTAAGTGGCGCGGGAATCGTCACACTAATATTATAAAAGCGAAATTTTGTATGTGTGGGTATATTTGCTACTCTTTCACACAAAAACTACTGGACGGATTTGGCTGCAATTTGGAATGGAAATAGATTATAAAACGGTAATCAGTTTTTTATATAGTATATATTCAATATCATATATCTATACTAATATAATAAAGTGCAAGAGTTTGTCTGTTTGAACGTGCTAATCTCTGGACCTATCAGTCGGATTTGAAAAATTCTTTTTGTATCTGATAGCCCAATTTTTGAGAAGGATTATAGACTATTCAATATCTCGGTACGACTCTTAGAAGCCGAGCATAAAGAAAAAATAGCGCGGACGAACAATGCGATGCGGTAAGTCGGTGGTCGAGGGCGGTCACCCGACGAGAACCGAAAAAGAACTGAACCGAAAGCTTTTTATTAATCCGGAATCAAAGCATTCCCACGGGATTATTAAAAACTAAATCCACGCGGACGAAGCTGCGGACAACAGCTAGTTTAATATATTATATATTTTATTCAATGCCAAGATAGTCCTTGACTGCGATCGCAGGTAGGCAGGAGGTATAGTGCAGGAGTTCTGGTTTTTCTTAGTTCTAAGTACCATGTAATTAGTACGTAATTACCACCATCCCGTTCCAATAAAACTATACTTACCTAGCACGCCGGTCTTGTCTCACGCGACAGATTCAATGGAAAGCGAGTACCTACTCGAAAACGTGTGGTTAGGATGCACTATAAAATATAAAGTATAATGTTGTACCGGCCGGATGTCATTTGATGATGTAGGAGCTAGTGAACTTAATTTTCAGGGTGTTTTGATCGTTCCGATATTCAAAAAATATTCGATTGTAATATTTCGCTCATTTGCGACAAGAGTTAAATTCAAAATCGACGATGAGAGAATTCTCTCTCGAGAGAGTAATGTTTTGTGGATGCTGCGGTCTCAAAACAACACAGCGGCCAAAAAAGCGACAGAGTATTAAGTCACAATCTCTCTCGTTCTTATTTTTTTGGATTTAATGCACGTAATGTTGTTTTTATAGCAAAAAGTATAAATGTTCGACACTAAAATTGGTGAATTTTAAGTTATGTCACCCTTGTCGCAAATGAGCGATTTGCACGTATACGCGTATACAATGTCAGAATATTATGTTGAAACTGACATAAGCCAATCTAAACTATCTTTATCAAAAAAAATTTTTATTCATATAAACTTATAGCTCGTCCACTAAATGGGCAAAGGTTTCTCGAATGAGAAACTAACTAAAATAAGCAAAATTTATTTACTAACTAAATTAAGTGGGTAAAAGTCACGCGTACGAAGTCCCGCGCATCAGCTAATTTATCATAATACTATTTTACGAATGTGATTGGTTGTGTATTAAAATCTAGTTACGTACCTACTCTATGTTTCTAGTTGGAGGTTGTAAAAAGAAAGATTTTTCCTTTCAAATCGTTATCTTATTAAACACATTAAACAAATCGGCTGCCCCATTTCAAAACCTAGTAAGTGTGATTGGAAAAATTTTACAAGAGACCAAAAAAACATTTTTTGTGGTAGATGGCTTAGCGAAGTAATAAATATTATCAAATAAAATCTTTCCAAGTAGTTAATTGCGAGACATTAATTCATCAAGAGATACTGAAGAGTTCAGAAGGACTACCAAAAATATATTTTTTTGGCCTCCCGTAAAATTTTGTCAATGACACTTACCAGGTTTTGAAATGAGGCAGAACGAAATCGTCGACTACCTCTCGGTGTATGAACGCAGAATGGGTGTAATTACAAGAAACCGGCCGCGGCAAGCGCGCTTCCTTCGTTACGCACACAGATATCGTATCTCAATGGATGTGAAAAAAGAAACTCTCACAGATTACAAATGCCCCTATAAGAGCCAGTGAACAAAAAACGGTGTACGTGTTTAGCATCATACTATGTAATGAGTACTTACCTTCTTACCTATTGTTGTTGGAAATTGGAAATTAATCGATTACTGTGATAGGTACTATTTAAATGCTTAGTAGTGGAAGCGAGGTAGCAACCTTTTTTTTTTAATCGTTGACAAGTCCTTTACTGCGATCTCACCTGATGGTAAGTGACGATGCAGTCTAAGATGGGCATAGGTGAGGACCAGGAGAGTGACATAGGCTACATTTTAGCCTTCCACGTGGATTTAGTTTTAAAAACTAAATCCACGCGGACGAAGTCGCGGGCATCAGCTAGTAAAGAATATAATATGTTTGAATTGAACAAGCATTACATTGATGTTATCGGTAACTTTGAGGTAAGATTATTATTCATACGATATAGTTTGGAATGGGGACGTCTGTCTGGCTGTGGAACTGGTTACCTACTCCAACAGCAATATAATTTGTTTTGTAAAGGGATTGTAGATACACTTATAGATTATACTAGTTGACCCGCCCCGGCTTTGCACGGGTAAGCTACAAAACAAACCCAACGGTAGGTACAAACAGCTGGAGTCTGGAGCTCATTATATATTTGGCATAAATAATAATCATATTAATAAATAATCGACAGTCTCTAAATCCCATCAGTTTAGGTGGACAGTACCCAGCAGCATCAGAATTAAAACTAAAAGACGGGACTTTTTTTACGGGAACACTGCGTTCACTCGTTGCGGCGTGATTGAGTAACAAACATCCATCCATACATCCATCCAAACTTTCGCATTTATAATATTTTTTGTTAATAATAACGAATCGTTAATGACGATAATATTATGTGCGAACAGTCGCGTATGACCAACTGTCGGCGAAAAAAGGTAAATTGTGTTCGACAATTTCGACATGATTACTACTTGATTACTACAGGCTAAGTAACCCATGATAAAAGGTGAAAATAAAAACATGCTTGAATGATACATATCCATAGCGATTGACTTTTTAAGTAGGTATTAATCACTATTAACCAAATTCGTAATCATGAATAAAAAATACCCGTTGACTGTAACCTCTTCCATTTTTGAACATCGTTTAAAAAGTACTTATATAATTTTTTTTAATAAGTGTAGGTACATAGTATACTTACATACTTACTTAAGTTCCCAGTTTTTTGGATTTAAAAACCACAAACATATAAGAGTTATATGTTTGTGTTAAAAACAGAGTAGGTACCACTATTCATCGTTAAATTGAAAAAAAAAAAAAAAATCAATTTTTACAAAAATGACGCTTATGTTTTTAGGACGACCGCAGACATACAATTTCAAGACGAAAGACTATCGAACAACTAAATTGCGTATTTTCACAATTTAGCTGACCAACTATTATACATATAATATAATGTGTGTGATAAGGTGATACCGGAATCAATCGATTCTGATACGATCGGTGTCAAATTATACAGTCGGACGATTTAGTTGTATAAGATGTACGGGTTACCATAAGTCACTAGGTATACTCATTAGTTACTATGCCACTTAAAATAGTTTCCGATTTAGTTGCCCAACTTGAAATTGTAATCTGTGGGTACTCTATCTATCTCACTCTGCTCAGACTCAAGACAGAATTAAAACAAGACAGACTTATGTCAGAGCATATTTGTGGTACCTATTTTTATTCGATTAGACGATAACCCTTAACTGGGATCTCACCTGATGGTAAGTGACGATGCAGTCTAAGATGGTAGCGGGCTAACTTGGAAGAGGTATGGCCTTAGAATACAAAGATATAATGAATCTTAGGGTATGGCAGTGTACATTCAACCTCTACCGCTAATCATTGTGTCTTGTCTATCCGAGCTAAGTCACGCACGCTCTATAGATCTAAGCATTAATCTAAAAAATACACCAGATACCTACCCTAGAGTCAGAAACTACACTATTTGCAATCAACCCTAGTCCGAGCCAGTCAGATGTCCCCATTCCATACAATGAATAATCTTACCTCAGCTTACAGCTCTTGATAACGTCAACGTAATGGTCGGTTTAAGACACATTCGTTTTGCGACGAAGCCGATGTTTATCTTGTCTTTGCAAATGCAATTTCAACGTCTAAATGGTAGGTGGAGTTACACATCGTACCTATACGCCTCAAACTGTTGTGCCCAGTTTGTGCCTTGTACCAAAATGCAGGTAGGTGTTCTTTCACAACTAGCAAAATCATGATTTAAAACGATCTTCAAGAGTTCTTGTTTTATACTTAAAAATACTTGCAGCATACTATACAGATGGATTTGGGCGTACTTACAGGAGGATTTATTTCTATAACGAGCACGCTCTATACCTATACATCTCAACATAAGTAAAGTGTGACGAGATTTTGTCAAGAAAATGTCTGGCAAACGCACTCTATATTTTCGCATAAACGTGTATACCACATACATACATATTACTATGTCCGATTATATAGATAATATAACTGAATTAAATGAGACACAAACTTTATCTGAATAGGTAGGCTGTGTAAAATTCCAATAGCCGTTTTAATAGCTATACCAATTGATAAATTAGCGTTAAACATAATCTAGTCGAAAGACCTCCAACTATCTCAATGATATCCAGATACAAAATAGTTTTATACTAAGCAGGCTGATCGGCCTGATTTCGACTGTGATAAATTCTCCGTAATCTAAGCTCTAAAGTGGCTGCACTTGATCGCTGTCTAGACTAGACTATCTATCGCCGGTCTATAAACCGCAATACGATACAATCCTCTGGCAAAGGCGTCGGATATTTACAGGCCACGCTCGTTAGTCTGATTTCTACTCCGTTATTATGTTACATTGGGCGTCATATTTCCTCGTTCATTGTTGTCACTGCACTAGTCTGCGAGCGCTTTGATAATAATAATTATTTATCAAAGGGCTGACCAATTTTCATGTAGCCCCATAGATACTAGATATAGATAGATACTTTCAGTTTGTCTGAGGAATGGTTTAATAAGTAGGTAGATAGGTGTGGCTAAAATAAATAGGATGAATATTCCTCAAAGGATCAACGCTGCTAAACAACTGTAGCTGCTGTATTTATAATATGCTGTCAAACAGAAGCGCAACAATAAGAACTTGCAATCAGAGACATATTAAAAACTTTATTGCACACCAATACAGTTCGCATGCAAAGGCAGCCTTATTGCTGATAACGCAATCTCTAACCTTTGGTGAGAGGAATAGGTAGATGAGGTGTAACGGGATTTCTAAAGATCAAATGAACGCGGATATCTCGCACCAGGTAAATTTTTCGAAAATCAATAATTAATTTCGTTACAGTGGGGAGCTGTGAAGGAGTGCGCTGTGGCGGCGAGAAGCGCTGCGTGCTGGACGCGGAGCTGGGCGCGCACTGCGTGCGCTGCGGCGGCTGCAGCGTGGCCGGCGCGCCCGTGTGCGCTGTGGACGGGCGCACGTACGCGGGCGCGTGCGCGCTGCGCCGCGCGGCGTGCGAGCGCGGCAAGGCGCTGCCTCTCGCTTACAAGGGCTCTTGTATAGGTGAGTGTAAAGTAAGCCTTTTCCTATAACTGTAATCAAGCTGTAACCCGACAATGTCGCTACGGTGGAACATATGACACATACGTCGTAATTACATAGACTTAGTACATAAACTTTAAAAAAATATATAAAAATATATTTAAGCTTGTGCAATGTGCACAAGACTGTAGACTACGAAAATACTGAATCAGTTGAACAAATATAATTTGTCAAACAAATTACCTGTACGCTTTATACGTGTTTCAGCTTGCTCTAGTAGCCTTTATTTGAATTGTGCAGCAAACGCAACGTGCGCGCGCGTGCGCTGCGGCGCGGGGCAGCGCTGCGTGGCGGGCGGCGCGAGCGGCGCGCGCTGCGTGTCGTGCGGCTCGTGCGGCGGCGGCGCGCGGCGCACGCTGTGCGGCTCGGACGCGCGCACCTACCCGTCGTGGTGCCGCCTGCAGCGCGCCGCGTGCCACGCGGGCAGAGTCGTCGACCCGCTGCACCCCGGACCGTGCAAAGGTGACAAATGAAAATACTAAAATCTATACAAATAAATAAAATATGAACTGGAACTCCACGCGGAAGAAATCGCATTTACACTTACTTTTTCCTGCACTGCGTCCATGTTGAGTTAATTTTTAAGAATCCCGTTGGGAACCTCCTCTTTGTTTTTCCGGGATAAAAGGAAGCATGTGTCACTATGCAAGTCCTCAACGGAATATCACGTGGATCCGTTGCTTCGATGCTGCGTGATAGACGTGAAACACTTTTGTATTTATAATACTAGTGGTTCGCCCCGAACTGAGACCTCGCGATATCCCATAATTCCCAAAAGTTTTAATTATTTATTGTAATAATTAACTTTTAACATTAGACGCAATAAAAAAAATAATAGTTGACATAAAACTGTTTTACTGACACAACGCCATCTATTAGCATTATTGTGAAGCTATTAGCATTTAAAATTAAATAAATTCGTTTCTTTATAACATTTATCTAATTTTAGTATTTGTTGTTCAAGTACAGGATATAAATGAATTTTCAACCAAGTTTCACGTTCTAATATTCAGTAATTCTGAAGTTATAGGGCTCTGACAGACATTTGGACGTACACACTTCTCTGTCTAGTAGGCAAGCGCATTAGTTGACTCAGAGAACTCGCTTCGCTCGTTCAATTAGTAAAGTTATGCACAGTAGGTAGAAGTAGCATGGATTCGATAATGTCTTTCAATCACGCTGAGACTTCGACCAATGAAATGCTAAATATAAATCAAATATCAAAAAATCATATTAAGTTTTAATGATCCTGATAGAATAATAAAAGTAATAAGTAGCAAAGTGTTTCCTCTGTTTCAGAAAACAAAAATATTACGGACAATAGTGTGAATGGAGAGAAACACAGGGAGGATGTGGACACAACTCGAGTCCTATAGTCATAGACTCTAGAATTAGCACTGCAGTGTTTAAATAGCTACGTAGGTGGTAATAAGACGTGCGAAGCTCTGTGAAATACAAAATGCGGGTTCCTGAATGCTGTGTTCATTGTCAAAAACCGCAAGGCTTAACTGACCAGACGGCGTTAAGGAATCGAAGTTCAAGAGTCTGTTAGTATAAGGAAAAGCGACCATAATATTTTACAAAAACGAAAAAAAAAATTAAACCGAGGCCCTAGTGTAACTTTTCAAGCTTACGTAACTGTCAATTAGTATGGACGGAAAAGAGAATGAAAAATACTAATACTAAATAACAAATTTACGAAGAAGATTTTTAGAAGTTACACTAGAGCCACTTATCCTAAGACTTGTTTCAATACTAATCAAGTTTTACCAACAAAAGTATTGATTGATAAGGAATTAAGGACAGAAAGCGGAATTGAGGGATTAGTTTTGAATGTATCGTCAATATGCCAGTTTTCAGAGCAAAATGTTCGTAGTGGCTCGTAGGTAGATTTAGGGAAAAATTCTCGAACCTGTTGCACATTTTTCGACTATTGTAGATAAATAATGTCTTATAGCTGTTATAAATGAAATAACACTTTACATTATTAAATTGAGCACCAAATTGTACTTAATATTTAGTTAAAATGTTAAAGATAGACATAGAAAGGTAGTTAGCACAATATTCGATGTATGCGTGTATTCTATTCGAGAAAATCCTAATTTCCGTCTTGTTGACTTTCAAGTCCGTAGGATAAAAAATAACTTAAACTTTCATTGGACTGACAAATTATTCTTAAACTTCCATTGGACTGACAAATTGTTCTTAAACTTTCATTGGACTGACAAATTGTTCTTAAACTTTCGTTGGACTGACAAATTGTTCTTAAACTTTCATTGAACTGACTAATTGTTCTCAAACTTTCATTGGACTGACAAATTGTTCTTAAAATTTTAATAACTTTTAGAAGGTACTTTAAGACTTAAGTAATTGTACTTCACGCAATGTGGTTTTAACGCTTATGCAATATTTATTAATTAAGTTATAAAGTTTTAGTGCAATATGTTATTGAAAATTGCGTGAAATTTATGTTTACATGTTTTGTTTTGTTTTATTTTTATATGCAAATGTGTGTCTCAGGATCATTGATTTTATTATTATGAATTTCGGTCAATACCATAATGATTTTTAAAATATTTTATTCAGTATTACGTGTATGTAAGTTTTATATATATTTTTTTTATTTTCGAAACCTTTTACTATGAAATTAGGTGACTTTATAGACTGTAGATAAGAAGTAATTTATTGTTACTTTTAAATTATTTCCAAAATATTTCCAAGAGTTTTATTTGTACGGATGTCAGTAACTGTGGATATATCGATACGAGTCGAGTGGGTGTGTGATGAACGTCACGTAAAAGAAAATTGAGTTTTTGGACGTCCTGCTTAGCTTTAAATAGTTTACATTTTTGATTTCTTAAATATAGACTATTAGTCCACATAAGTCTAATTATTATTTAAGTTTTATTTAGTATGATAGTGAGTTTAATTTAAAATCATTATCTGTAGGATCTCAGATATTATATTGAGGAAAATAAAGAATCGGGCATAATTATTATTGAATGAGAAATGTCTCATAGTTTAATATAATGTTTTAAAAAGAATTGATCCAAAGAAAGATTGATCCAAAAGTTGATTGAGTAGATTTGGTATTATATTATTTGGTATTAGGACTTGAGTAAGTTTTTAAAGCGTTTCGGCTGTAAATAATTGAAAGTGACGATTCCAAAGTTTAATTTTCCTGTCACGGAGTCTTTCTATTATTGTTTTATATATGAATTTTCTGACATGTTTGTTTGTATGTACTATGTTTGAAGACCAAATGCACGTGTGCGTGATAGGATATTTTTTTATAACGAAATGGTGTCTTCGCCACTTTTAATATTTTGCTATTTCTTCTGAAATCTTTAGTAATAACTGTTACAAAAAAACAAAAGCTTCTGTGTTTTGGCGAACAACTAAAACAATACAAATTAAAAAGCTAATCTATAGACAAATTATTATTTATAAAAAAAAAATATTGCTACTTATTGAGTTTTTTGTAATAACTTAAATATTTA
Source organism: Hipparchia sbordonii (assembly GCA_038048805.1). NCBI lineage: Eukaryota > Metazoa > Arthropoda > Insecta > Lepidoptera > Nymphalidae > Hipparchia > Hipparchia sbordonii. The sequence goes on from CM076113.1 coordinate 8,277,871, forward strand.
CAGTCGACACGCTATAGGCGCCTCAATTTTTGAGTAACTTTTGTCAATGAATTTTCGTGAATTTTTGATTATTTGGATATTTTTAAAAATTATTTTATTTTTTATGCTCGCTTATATAAAGTTATTATAATATTTATACAACTTCATATCGTGGACTATATATTTTTAATACTTAAACTATTTTTATTATTATATTAACTATGACTTTCACTTGTCAATTATTTTCTTAAGTATGCGTAAACCGTAAAGATATTGATACCACAATTTAGTATTGTTGACGAAAATAAAAATACTCATAAATTTCCTCTCAATTCGACGTTATTCTATGTTTAAGTGCAATTTCATCCTCATTTCAGTTAAATCATGTTAAAAGGCCACTTTACATTCCACATATCACTTTTAACTTTGAACGGGCGACAGTTAATTATTTATTTGTCGAAACTGTTGTCGAGCTTTTGGAGTTTCGTTGAAAGTTTTTATCAAAAAACACATTAAGAAAAGATATTTTTTATATAACAAATTAAATACTTGAGACACAATTAAAACAATAGAATTCTCAAAAAATTCCAAATTGTTTTTCTCAATTATTATTATCATATTGTATTTTTAATAAAACGAATAAGATTTTTTGCTCACGTTGCGTCTAACTTGCAACACCGCCATCTATTTTCCGATACATGACACTAAATATGTTCCATTAGTACGCAGGTCAAAAGTGGCTTTTTAAAATGGTTCTAAAATAGACACAGACTTACAGTTAAATATTTTATAAGTCATTATTATATAAATAACGTCCTTTAATCATGTAAGAATATAATTTATACAAATTAATACCTAATATTTATTTAATGTTTTTGCAAAATAAATGATTTTATAGTCAAAATTCAAAACTACTAAAATAGTACCTACTCTTGAAGTTTACGCGTACTACTTAAATCGAATTGTTAACTGTACTACGTACTGTTGTAGTTAAACTACAGAATTGTTGTAGTGAACTAAATCAACATTAGAAGATGATGTATAATATATTGTCCTTGTTTCTTCATAAACATTTTACATGGATTCCTGTTTTTTATTACTCCTCAACCCCCATACAGTTCGACATAAAGGGCCTACTACACGTTAGCCAAACGTGCTAATCCAATGAGCTGGTTAATGGCACCCATTTCAGAATGAACTAACTGCTTTCCGAACCAGTTAGTCTTATAGCTGCATGAAATAAACCATATTGATTTTTTTCTTATGACTTATTGAAACAGGTATATTTCTTTCAATCCACGAGGGCGCGTGGCTCATATAGTTGTGTGTGTGTCGTATCCGTATAAGTGTGAGCGAGAGCTTGCTCGCGCCTGACCGCTCCCACCTAGGCTCCTGACTGGCACGCACACTTACGCAATGTGCATGTACACGACGTAACCACAAGCAGAGCTCACGCGCCCTCGTGAATTACAAGAACTATACTGATAGGTCAGAAACAAAAAAAGATACTGTCTAAAATGGAATTTATTTCAATCTTAAAACGAAATCGCTTAACCTATACACTACAGTAAAACCAATTAATCAGTTACACTTCTTAGCCCATATACATATAAACGTAATATAACATTACCTTTATAGTATAAAGGCCCTGTTTCGTAGGCTGAGTTCTATAGAGCGTGCTTTGACTCAGCTAAGACTTTAGAAAGAGACTTTATGCTCTGAAATAAATATGTCTCGTTTTAATTCTGTATTGAGTCTGAGCTGATTTCAGCTTTAGAAACAGCTTGAGGAGACAATTCTTTCATACTGAATATTATAAACAAAGTTGGCGCCAAATCTGTAATTAACTCTACCACGCACAAAAACGCACTCAGTTCAATGAGTTTTTTTCTTTCATTACTTTCTTTCATTAATTCATTTATGTCTTAAATCGGTACATTCAATATTTTCAAATAAAAAATTGAATCAGACTAAATTACTATTTGGCGATATATACAATATTATTTTCAAGCGATATATACATTATACAATATTATTTGTTTGTTTATAAAATTACTATGTCATAACTGGAGATACAAAATTAAAAAATACCGGGTTAAATAAACTGCAATGTTTTCAGCAAGTTTATAGCCCGAACAACTTAACATACTCGAACTTCTTGCTATGTAGTTGCTCTAGTGAACAATAGGGATGTTAACAATTTTGCGGAATTGCTTTTATTTTGAAGATTGACTCTTGTTTACCATACAAAAAAAAATAAATTTAAAAATATTAGTATTTTCGATGAGAAAATATACAAAAATAGAGTAATTTTTAATGTTCCCGCTAAAACACTCCACAACTGTCACGTGACTGACATGACGTCATGCGTCTAACAAACATTGGTCGCGATTCATGGCATACATACATACAGTCGTCAGCTTGTTTCGTGATTAGTGAGTGATTAGTGACGTCACAAGCTCTTCTTGGCGTTTGCATTAACGTGACATCAGATTATAAATATAGCATTTAAAATCATTTTTAATAAATTTATTAAGTTATATTAAATTACAAAAATGTGATTTTCGATATTCAAATATGTATTACAAACTCATAAAATTAACACTAAACATTAATTTGTGATTAGTGTTAACATCCCTATTATATTATTATCCGGTAGCTTAGGAATACCAGTATGGAATGATGATATATGTGCTGTAATACCACTTCTTCTATATATGTTGTATATTTAGCACACCATAGTTTACGCTTAGTAACTTATAAATGTTTATTGAACAATACTAAAAGCACTCTTAAATGGGCTATTTCTTCGGCAATTCCTAGACGCAATTGTAGCCAAAGTATTCCAGGTGAGAAGACCATTATTACAACGAAATTTTTCACTGTAAGTATACCAAAAAACAGTACACAAGATATTATAAATAACAGCAATAAAATAATGTAATAAAAAGTTTAAAATATTTCTGGAAAGGTTCTCTTTTTGAACAGACTCTATATAACAAATATTAGTTATAAACAGTTCTGTAGTTGCCAATATTAGTACATATATATATAATAATTTAAATTATTCACATACATATGACCTAACATCACACAATGTAAAATAAAAACTATTTTTTTTTTATAAAAAAAGGAGGTTCTGCAACATAACTGCAATATATCCAGCAATTGTTATAGTCCGAGCAATTTAACACTCTTGGACCTCCTGTTGCATAGTTGTCCTAGTAAACAGTTCCATGGTTAGTGCGCTTAGGAATACCGGTATGGAATGGTGATGATGTAGGTGTAATTCCACTAATTCCCCTAGAGACGCCGAATAGTCGGTGTGCACCATTTCTATGCCGTCGTCGCATAGTGTGAAGGTGAGGTACTCGTCCGACGACTCGGCGTACATATTTGATATCCTGCAAACAAAATTTTGACCTTACATTTCCCAGCGTCCCATCTACAGGGACTTACGTATGTGTGCCTCGGCCCACATTTATACGTTTGTCCATCAATGCCGCTGCAGTAATGTACTATATATTGCAAACATAATGTCGCTCATTTGCAACAAGGGTGACATAAATCAAAATTCACCAATTTTAGTGTCGAAAATTTATAATTTTTGCTATCGGGTTTAAGATATTTATTGTTTCATAAAGAATTACAATTCACTTAAATGAAACTTCCAGGCTAAGTTGCTTACACAAAAATAACATCTTAGAGCGCACAACAAGATTAACTAATGAAAATATGAAAAGATATTACATAAAAAGCTTACAATTCTAAAATAATATTTTTAAAATATGACATTTTGTGGGCGACATTACGCTAAGCACAAAAAAATAAGAGCGAGAGAGATTGTGAGTTAATGCTCTGTCGCTTTGTTGGCCGCTGTGTTGTTTCGAGACCGCAGCGTCCACAAAACATTACTCTCTAACGAGAGAATTCTCTCGTCGTCGATTTTGATTTATGTCACCCTGTCACCCTTGTTGCAAATGAGCGATGTGTATGTGTATATATAATTATTACTAACCTATAGTTTTTGTGGCCAGTCCTGTCTATTTTGTAACCTAGAAGCATGTAGCACACATCCCTGTACTCCTGCGCTGAAGACGTGAATTCTTCCTTCATCCTACGAATAAAAATCATGAATCTAATTTACACAGTAAAAACCTCAACTAAGTATGTAACCCCGAAAAAGATTTTTTATGTTAGATACTGTGTAAATTGTATAAAATGTATAAACTGTTTGTAAACCAAATATGTATATAATAAAATAAATAGCAACATTTTGAAAACAAGTGTAGGCAGCATTGAGTGCTTCTACCAGACTTCGCTTTGTATTAGACATTTTGTTTATAATAAAAATATGAAACAAAATAGGGCTAAAGTATGAACCCTGAATCGAATTAATCAATACACACAAAATTAAAAATTAAAAGCTTTTTTAAATACCTCTGCAATTTGATCCGACTATTTTCTAGCTTGGTACGTAATTGCTGCAATTCTTCGGGGCAAGCTCGATTACCGCCTTCTCGTAGAGCAGCTTTTAGTTTTTTAATCTAAAACAAAGAAAATCTCTTTATTTATATATACTATATTAGTAAGGTACACGTGTCGTAGTATGCTTTTACATGTTTGTATACTAAATACTTACTTCTTCTTGAGCAGATTCTAGATCGAGTTCCATTTGTTTTTGAGCCACAGCCGCGGGATTATCTGCTAAATGTAATACCTGAAAATAAGGATAAAAGTTTAATGAAAAACCACGGGAAATTCGATGTAACATCCGTCATATTGGTCATATGAAATGTAGCCTATGTTACCTGAACTATCATAATGCATCAAAATCGGCTCAGTAGTTTATTTGCTACGGTGGAACATTCATAAACAGTTATATGTATATTGTATATACATACATAGACTGCTAAAATCATAACCCTTCCTTTTGGCTTTGCTATAGTTGGGTAATAATTAATTCTTGTCGTATTTTTTCATCTCTTTATTTTTTTTTCTATAGATACGTATAGAATCTAACCACTGACTTATTATTATAACTGTTGTTTAGTACTAAAACTCCTAAGTAGCACACTACTTAACGACTTTCCTGGCGCAGTGGTCTTATAACTGGAAGGTCTTGGGTTCGATTCCGTCGGGGGCAATTTGGAAATTTTAAAGGAGGTGGGTTGATAAGGCCCAAAATCCGCCCCTCATACACTCGAAAAAAAAAGTTCCAGATTCCGACAAATTGTAAATGTATTTATATACTTGAAGATATAAACTTTATTCTAATATAAAGTTTAGGTGATAAAAAAAATAGTAAGTCACAGAAAATATTACCCAAAAAGAGAGTGTTTCTTTTACTTTTCTTACATTTTCATACATTTTAGTCGTTTTTTAAGCTTTGATTTAATATTTTAGAATGAGGCGCTCCATGAACCAAAATAAATTAATACTCATATAAAAGCTTATAAAAAGGAGCATCATTATCAGTTACGTTTACCATGGTTCATGGAGCGCCTCATTCTAAAATATTAAATCAAAGCTTAAAAAACGACTAAAATGTATGAAAATGTAAGAAAAGTAAAAGAAACACTCTCTTTTTGGGTAATATTTTCTGTGACTTACTATTTTTTTTATCACCTAAACTTTATATTAGAATAAAGTTTATATCTTCAAGTATATAAATACATTTACAATTTGTCGAAATCTGGAACTTTTTTTTTCGAGTGTATGAGGGGCGGATTTTGTTGCCTTATCAACCCACCTCCTTTCTGAATTGTCTCTGGTCCGAATTGTTGGGAAGCTTTGACCGTAGCTAGTTACCAAACCGTCAAAGACGTCAAGCGATTTAGCGTTTCGGTACGATGGCGTGTAGAAACCGATTAGGGGTATGGGTTGAATTTACACTGCTATACCCCTTCCAAGTTAGCCCGCTACCATCTTAGACTGCATCGTCACTTACCACGAGGTGAGGTCGCAGTCAAGGGCTATCTTGTCATCGAATAAAAAAAACTTAATAGAGCTCTATTTTTATACCCATGAGTTTCAGTTACCTTGGTGGGCGCGGCGAGTTTCTCCAGATGCGCTTGCAGCTGGTCTCTTTGAGCACGCAGCTTGGACACTTCCCGCTTGGCCGCCTCGGCCTCTTCCCGGAACTTGCTCGCCTCGGCCCGTGCGCTTTCAAGCGCTATACAAAAATACTTTTTTTTAATAAAAGTGTAATAATAATGATGTTTGTTTTTGTTTTAATAAGTGTTAGGATGACGAATTTGAAAAGATCTATTCTAGAAATGAATCATAGGTCGAAAAAATTTGAGATAATGCCATAAACTAAAAAGAACAAAAAAAAAAAACAAAAAAAACACTAGTTTAAAACAATTTGAACTGTTAAACTAAAGATTTTAGACTTGATTCGTGGTTTACTGACATAATTGTTATTAAATATCACGAGTACGTAATTTGAACTGTTTGTTTTATAAAATTAAAATAAACAATTTTTTTTTGCATCCCTGGTACCAACCATAGGGGTTCCGTAATTTTGTCAAAATGGATTGTCTGTTGAACTGTGAAAAGGAAACAGACGAACAGACACGCTTTTACATTTGTAATTATAACATAGATTTCATTTACTCATTCACTTAGTTGATAATGTTTATATAAGAAAAGGTATGAGTTGCCGCCATTTTATATATCTATCTCGCTCAGTGAAGACGCACATGAGCAAGATAGAAATAGAAAATGGCGGAAAATAGGTGACCTTTCGCTTGTGTCTCGTGATCCTGGTTGGCCAGCACGTCCCGGTAGCCTTGCAGAGCTTTTTCAAGCTGCTCGACGCGTGCGGAGAGTAGCGCCGTACTGCCCGCACCCGTCGCGCCGCTTAGTGTGACAGTTAGCTCTTTTTCATAACTATCTAGTTGTTGTCTAGAACAATAATACTCAAATGCATACTGTACGTAGTATATCACGTGCGAATTAAAATGGCACCTGGTTCGAATGAATTACGTTTAAAATATTGAGTGCAAAAAAAAAAAATTTAGATGAATGGATGTTTGTTACTCAATCACACCACAAAACGGCTGAACGGATCTGGATGAAATTAGGCACAAAAATAGAGAAATAAAAATAGGTTGTTTCCGAGCCAGGTGCCATGTTAATGCGCACGGGTTATACGACAGTTTTTTTATTTCACGGCTTATGGTTGTGTGTGTCGTATCTGTATAAGTGTGAGTGAGGTCTTGGCAAATAACAATTGATAATTAAATGTCCAAATATGCCAAAGGGTCATTTTTGGACTTTTTGCAAATCCGTCAGTTCTACGATCATGACGAAGTATACCTTGTTGAAATTGCCCTTCAGTATTTTTAAGGAGTTTCTAAAGAAAAGGGAATTTTTTCTGCGGTAAATAAGGAGTTAAGATAGACTTGCAACGAATATTCGGTTACTATTCGGTATTCGGCCTATTCGGCTGCTTTTATTATATTCGGCCGAATACCGAATATCTACATATTATTCGGCCGAATACCGAATACTTAAATAATATATTTTGTCATAGAGAAATACATAATTGGTAAAATGAAAAATTAAAATCGATTGATTACGTATATATTCATATTTTCATTTCTGTTATAATCATTTAAGTAGTCATTGGTGCATAACACAGGTACATAATCATCTTATGAATTGGAAAAATGGAGGATTGAAAAATTTCACACTATCACACTTACAAACAGATCAAAACTAAGAGAGCACAATAAACTGTACTTATCGTAATATGATATCCACGAAAAGAACTTGTCGAAACATGCAGTGCGTTAGCAATATACCGCGCAGAGCAACAGCGGGCGCGCGGGCGATGAGTACGTTAGAACAAAACAAAGGAGCGCGAAACAATCACGTCTGTAAGTACTAGTTTTTGGCGCTAAAATCCAGCCGAATACTTTTGCCTAATATTCGGCTATTCGGTCTGGGGCCTCGCCGAATATTCGGTATTCGGTATACTGCCGAATATATGCCGAGTTGTTATTATTTCATAAGAAATTGATGACTTTTCATTGTTGGGTAGAATCAGGCGTTACCTACTTTACGGTTTACAAAAAGGTTAGAATTATTTTGCTATAATCCGCCAACTGTTGACAGATAGCAAAATAATTCTAACCTTTCCTTAACTTTTCATTGATTAAAAAAAATTGCTTTCTCACCTATAACTATCCCGCTCCCTGGTCACCAGCAGTAGCCGCTTTTGCAGCCGATGTATGAGACTCTCTTGGTTCTTGCGCACAATGAGGAGATCGTTCAACTTGGCATTCGCCTTATCCCGCTCGAACTTCAGAGTTGCCACTTCCTACAAACAAAACTAGAGATCAGGCGCAGGACCGACGGCTTTACGTGCTCTCCGAGGCAAGGGGGTGATTCACTACCGACTTCCTAAATCTGGGCTAGTACTGAGAATTCCTTGTTAGAAAAACCCAGTACATTTCATTGTGGTATGTACTCGTATAATATATCACAATGTCATTATGTGGAAAGCTGAAATAAACGGAAAAAAGTAACCAGTGTAAGTCAACTAACTACAATTGTTATAAAATAATAAGAGTACGTGCCATGGTAATTATTTTAGTTTGGATTTTCGATTAACTAAAATAATAAAATTACCATAGTACATACTCGTATTATTTTATAACAATTATGTTATTAAGGCCCAAAACACGGAGCTGCCCGCGAAATTCAAATTTAATTTGGTTTTTCGCCATTTATAAACGAATACGACAAAGTAGGATTATGGTATTCAAATTGAGCCAATGGCAGTATCATTTGGCCTATTTTGTCGTATTAGTTTACAAATTGCGTAAAACCAAATTAAATTTGAATTTCGCGGGCAGACCCGTGTCTTGGGCGTTAAACCACAAATCAAGTGTAAAATCAACGGACTATACCTCAGTGAGCTGCGCGAGCTGCGACTGCGCTTGTGAGCAGCCCGCCACGGCACTGAGCTGGCTGCTGAGCGCGCCGTCCAGCGCGGAGGCCAGCGCGCGGGCCGACTCCACGCCGTGCGCCCGCGCCGCGCTCCGCCACTCCTCCAGCGACGATTCCACGGATGCCAACTTTACCTAAAGAAAAAAAAAAAAAAAAAAATAGCCTTTATTCTCTGATCTCTTATAAACTAGTTACAACTAACATTATTACTATTCCTATGTCTAATATTAATAATAATTGATTCATTTTTCTTATATACACGGTGAAATTTCATTGGTTGTACTCCCTGAAAGAGGTGAATGTACTCATGAAACTGAACAACTTTCCCCAAGGAACATAGGTTGAAATGTGAAAAAAAATTTGGAACTCCCATAGTAAATCAATCAGCTGATCGACAATTTTGTATGGAGGGTCCAATGTTTTTTTTTCATATTTCGACCTATGTTCCCTGGGGAAAGTTGTTCAGTTTCATGAGCACATTCACCTCCTTCAGGGAGTACAACCAATAAAATTTTAACATGTATATATCTTAGGAATCGTAACCCCAGCATTACGGATCAGGTTGTCCTTTGACATAGGCCTCTTCTAGAAATTTCCATTTGTCCCTATCGTGTGCTAATCTGCGCCACCCCTGTGGTAGATCATCCTCCCATCTTCTCTGTGGCCGACCTCTTGCTCTGCTCCCATCTCTGGGGTACTAGTAAATGATTTCTTTAGTCCACTTTTCTCTGGGAGAAAAGTACCTAAAGAAAAGTTTTTTCATTATTACCAAAAGTTTGCTGCATTGTATCCTACTCTATAATGCGCAAGTCCGCCCCCATATGGAGTATTGCTCTCACCTTTGGACCGGAGCACCTCAGTATCAACTCCTTCCATTTGACCGGATTCAAAAGAGGGCAGTTCGGCTTGTGGACAATCCCAAATTAACCCGCTCACTGAAAAGCTTGGAACACAGCAGAGACGTAAGCTCTCTTTGCGTCCCCTATCGGCTATATAACGGGGAGTGTTCTGAAGAGCTGTATGATCTTATTCCGCCCTCTAACTTCTACAACCGCACCGCACGTCATTGAACGCAATTTCACCCTCACCACCTGGGTGCCTGGAGCACTTCGACCATCCGTTGCTCCAGATCTTTTTTTCCACGTACCACCAAATTGTGGAATCTTCTCCCTTCAACAGTGTTCCCACTTAATTACAATATAGGGTTATTCAAGGGGCGCACCAATAAGTTCCTGAAATGCCGGCAACGCATCGGTAGTGCCTCTGGTACTACAAGTTGTCATGGGCGGCGGTAATCACTTTACATCAGGTGACCCGCCAGCTCGTTTGCCTGCTATTCAAATAAAATAAAAAAATTGGATTCTGTGATCGACGCGCCAAAAGACTCATTGGTGACGAAGCGCTGGTAAACTCCAGACTTCAAAGTTTGGAGCATCGGCGAAAGGTTGCCCGTCTGTCGGTATTCTACAGAATATATTTCGGAGTGTGCTCAGGAACTTTTCAACCGTCACCATTCTCGGTTTAAAGATATTTATTTCTCAAAAAAGAACATACTGTTCACTTAAACAGAGAATAAAGTAAGTTTACATTTTTGGTATATACACAGACGCATGCATTATATAATTCAAAAGCATCATACCTAACACAAATTATTTATCTAAACATGTATAAAAGTAATAATAAACTTAATATTAGTCATTATAAGAAGCCGCTATACAATATTATCCCTAACGTGTAATTTTAACTTATTCTTATATTGTTTAATATTTTTAGTGTCTTTTAATATATTTGGTAAATTGTTATATAATCGTGCACCTTCACATAATATATTTTTAGTACCATATGTTTTCGTTTGTGGCTGCCAAGTGAGGATTGTATTTTTATTCCTTAGGTTAAAGTCAATTCTTGGTTTAAATGTTATACTAGAGTGTACAGTTTCAGTTATAATTTTTTTAATGAGATAGCAAGTGTTATATGCGTATAGTTGATTAATTTTTAAAGAACTACTTCTACCATCGATAACGCAAGGCACAGATTAGGTCTGCACACCTACGTAGTTGAAATCCCAAGGACGCGCACTAAGCGCTTTGCTTCCTCGTTCCTGATTCCAGTTAAAAATTAGACTGCACTGCAATTAAACACTTACCATCAGATGAAACCACAGTTGAGTACCATCATGTCATCGAATAAAAAAAATTGTCACAGTATGATTATTATAGTTCTTGCAATTCACGACGGCGCGTGGCTCATGGTTGTGTGTGTGTTGTATCTGTAAGTGAGCGAGAGCTTGCTCGCGCCTGACCGCTCCCACCTAGGCTCCTGACAGGCAAGCATTTTGCATGTAAACGACCACAAGTAAAGCGCCCGTAACTTCGTGAGATAAACATACTATATCATTTTGGCAACCCTTAAAAGCTGATCTTACTTTGGCCTCGTGTAACTCCTGCTGCACGGGCTGCAGCGCCTCCACCTTCAGCGTGAGCAGATGGACCTGCTCCTCCAGCACCAGCTTGTTGCACACGGCGTCGCGGAGAGACCGCTCCGTGGCGCGCAATCTGACCACCTCCTTCTCCAGTTCCGCCATGTTGGTTAAACGTTTTTGGGCTGTCTAAAAATGATTAATACTTTAAAAATATATATATATTATCCACTAGCAGTTGCGCGCGACTTCGTCCGCGTCAATTTCTGTTATTATGATCGCAATTAAGAAGTTTTTAAAATAATATATTTTAAATATGGATAATTTTCCCCGTTTTTGTAACATTTTTCATTAATGCTTCGCTCCTATTGGTCGCAGCGTGATGTATATAGCCTAAAGCCTTCCTCGATAAATGGACTATCGAACATAAAAAGAATTTTTCAATTCGAACCAGTAGTTAGTAGATTAGCGCGTTCAAACAAACAAACTCTTCAGTTTTATATATTGGTATAGATGAAAAATTCTCTGTTACAAAATCTAGTGGATGCATTAGTAAACCGTGATAATCGCAATGATTATCACGGTCTGGTGGGAGGCTTTGGCCGTGGCTAGTTACCACCCTACCGTCAAAGACGTGCCGCCAAGCGATTTAGCGTTCCGGCACGATGGCGTGTAGAAACCGATTAGGGGTATGGGTTGAATTTACACTGCTATACCTCTTCCAAGTTAGCCCGCTACCATCTTAGACTGCATCGTCACTTACCATCAGGTGAGATCGCAGTCAAGGGCTATCTTGTCATCGAATAAAAAAAAAAAAAGATTTCTACTAGGGATGAGTTAGATACTCACTACTACTAAACTAAAAAACTAAAAAATTTGTGCCGAACGACCAAGAGTATAATGGAGTACTTCATTGTCATTGTCAAATTATATGGCAAATTACGATAAATACCTACCATAACGCGCTTCAGTTACCGCACGCTTGTAACATGTCCACCTCTTTTTAAACATATACTATATCATATAGACATACAACAACAATTACATATGTCTATACGTTATGTTTGTATAGTATTAAAAAAAAATGTGAAAAATTTTGTGTAAAGGGTCTCATGATAGATACCTTGGCTTGTTGCTGCCAATCCTTATAAGAATCTCTCTCATACTCCAGCTCCTTGAGTTTGTCGGTGACTGACTGTAGTTCGAAGGTCTGCTTCTCTACTTGTGTGCGCAGTGTGATGCATTGCTCAGCTCGGGCCGTCTGTTTTGCTACCTCTTTTTTGAGTATTTCCACTTCTTGTTGGGCACCTTCCAATGCCTACAATGTTGGAGCATTTAAATATTTTTACCATTTGACAGAAAACGGAGGACAACTGAACTTAGAATCACTCGCACAAATGATTCAACAATCTAAATATATAAAAGGCAAAGGTGACTGACTGACTGACTGACTGATTGACTGACTGACTGACTGACTGATCTATCAACGCACAGCTCTAACCACTGGACCGATCGAGCTGGAATTTGGCATACAGGTAGCTGTTAGGACGTAGACATCCGCTAAGAAAGGATTTTGGAAAATTTCAACCCCAAGAGGGTTAAATAGAGGGTTAAAAAATCGAACCTAACGTGAGCGAAGCCGCGGGTTAAAGCTAGTACCTAATAATAATTATTAATATAGGTCACCCTATCACGAATCCTATGACATGAATATCGTGAGCTGGCGCTTTTTTAAACCAAAATTCACATTAAAAACAGACACCTCTTTAGTGGATAAAGTTAGAACATAATGTTTGAGTACGAAATCTAAAGCTGCGAGCCTAGACTTGGTGAGTCAAGAAGGAATGGAGATTTAATGTGGCATTAACTTTGAAACCATTTCAAACTTTTAAGTAGGGAAATTATCAGTCATTTGGGGAGCAGATCCAGGCTTCCATATATAAATTTTTGTTTATTATTTTTTCATAGATTAATTTTAATGATCGTCCTACAGCATAAAATAATGTACAAAAATGAATCATAGGAAACCTCCTAATTAAAAGCTAACCTGCAATAACTCATCCATATCCTTTTTCATTTCAGACAGTTGATCCTTGCTGCTGACGTTTGCCTCCAACAATTTATCCTTCAGTTCAGCGATTTGCTTTTGGAGCTCATTTCTATCCTTTTCCCATTTCAATTTACTTTCCTTGTGTTCTTTGATGGCCTAAAATTAACATAATTCTTTGATTCAATTACGGCGGTAGGCAAAGCACACATCTTTGAAAATATTACGGAAAATATTGGACAGAATCAGGCATTAGGTACTTTGTGAAAGTTCATGATTAGCAAGAGAAGGATAAAGTTATTTTGCTACCGGAGCATGCTCCGGTGTCGGGGCGAAACGTGCGTCGAGAGTAGTATAATAGTCTTGTGTGGTGGTGGCATTGCTTGCTTGCGAACTTGGCTTTTTTGCTTGGTTAGGAAGGTAAGCTTAGCTTGTAACTGCATGTTTGACCATACAGATTTTTCCATTGGCGGATTATAGAAAAATAGCTCTAACATTTTCTTGCTATTATGGAAAACTCAGGTGGGCAAATGTCCACAAAGTTTCCCTTCACCATTTAAGCAGGTAACATTTATTTGCTCAAAGAAAAGTACATGCCTGGAATCCAAACATTGGAGATCATAGGCTATCACTGATCTGGTAAGTAATGCTTTATAAGTTAGTAAGGATACTAAAACAATACCACTGCATATTCATCCTTTAGTTCCTGCTCCCTTCGTCGTATCAACTGCAACCTTTCCTCCATATCTGAGATAGCACGCTCATCTCTCTTATGTTGTTCCACTAGTGATGCCTTTTCCTCCTCAAATAATATCTGCATTTCTTTACGAATCGTGTGCTGGTGGTTCACACGTGCCTCTAGTTTTGTTATCTGTGGAATCCATAATAATTTTAAATACTGCTTTAATGTTAAACTCAAAGGTCCTTTTGAAGACAAGGTTTGCTAATAAATACATCATTCTGATATATTTTCATTATGAATTTCAACTAAATATTTTTACATACTTATATATTTATTCAACAGTATTAGACCTAGATTAGATTAGTTGTAGACTTGAGCACTAGTTTTTAGCTAAATTTTTAACTTTTTAAATATTAGATTTTTATTTTTAAGAGCATAATATGTGCAGTATTGGCTGTATGAATATTTAATATATTTATTGTTTAAGAACTAAATAATTAGGAAAATAATGAATAATGAATGAATGAATATACTTTTATTGTACACCACACATATTATAAGACAGACACAAAGAGCTTAATAAATAGCATACAATTTGGCGGCTAATAATAGCTACCTGGGCTTTTGCACATATAATAATAATTAGCTACCTGGGCCTTTGCTGCAATCAAATCTATCTTCATCTTCTTGGCTTCCCAGGGTGAAGCTGCTATACTTGAATTTGATTCAGTACGGGCTCTCTTCTCGGGGGTTCCTGATTCTGTCAAGCCTAAACTAGACTTACGTTTCCCTAGGAACAATAGTGGGGTGCCTGCGTGAAATAAAATAGGATATAAAGGCAGTGTTGCCATGTAAACGGATTTCTCCATACATGTACAGAATTTTATACTGAATGGAGAAAAAAAGGTGTACGGATATTCATACGGAAGTTCTTGTGTTTATTTTGTATGCATATGCATTAGAAAATACTATATGATCATAATACAATTTTAATTCATCATTATGCTACACTTTTAGCTTTTGTACTGGTTGAGGAATTGCTGGCTGCCTGCCTGGCCATGCAACAAAGATAGCTTGTAATTATTTGTTTTTGTTTGCCTCTGTTTACAGTATGAACAAAAGAGAAAGCCAATACCCCACTTACACAGGTTCAAATTCAGTGAACCCGGGCAGCGTGTGATGATAGTGCATCAGAATCGATCATTCATCTTCTGATGGACTGTCCTCACCACGCAGCGACCCGGGAAGATCTGCAGTAAGAACTGCAGATGAACCTATGAGCACCTACATTTACAAACTTTAAGCTCTAAATTGCAGTATGTTTCTCTAATAAATGCTTTGAAATTGCAAAATTCTCGTCTCTATTAGTTCCGTGGTTCAAGCGTGATGCGCGCTCTACCAAGACCCAAATTAAACCGACATGGTAAGTTTTCTCTATTAAGATAAAGTTTACGTACCCGTAGAAAAAACTTACCTTCTTTTATTGATTGATTACTATCAGAAAAATTTAACTTGGCGGACGCCGACAATTTATCCTTTGGGGGGTCAGTGTTTATAACCCGCCGAAACGGCTCTAATACATCGTTGAATAGTGACATATCGCTTTCTTTGGCCATTTCTGAATACAACACTATATATTTCCTTTCAAGTTCAAATTAATACATAATAATTAATATAATACAAGATCTTGAAATGATTTAAACAATTAAACCTAAAATTCACGTATTTTTCACATTTACAATCACTTTACTGCACTTCACAGCTGCAATTTACCCAAGAGAATATAATCACTTCCAAAGAGAATGTAATCACTCCGCTTCGTTTAAGAGTATAATTAATCTGTGTTTAAGAGGCGGAATTTCAAACATTGATTTTTCGAGCCATGGAAACTTATTTTAGCCAACAGTATAAAAAAACAACACTACCAACCAAATAAAGAAAGAATTGTCAACGCTAAGGAAGTAATGTATCGATAGATTGGATGTCAAGTGTGACACAAGTGTCAAACTTGACATTGAAGAAGCTTGGAAAATGGGAAAGTAAATAAAAATAATAGGTAAATAATCGCATGTTTTTTACAGGTTATATTTCTATTTTTCTAGTGAGTAATTAAGCAAATTGAATTATAAGTACAATACCTATCTATGATTATAAGAAGATTTCAAAATGGAAACGAATAGTTCATATGGTGATTACTTTTCGAGTTATGAAGATTTGGAGGTAAGCACATCTTACATTGTATTAAACTCGTTTTATCTATAAAATAATATAATTTTTACTTATATTTATAGATTCATAAACTAATGTTGGAAGATGACCCTCGAACGGATACGTACAGGCGAGCTATCTTGCAAAATAAAGAATACTTTAGAAATAAGGTGGTAATGGACGTTGGCTGTGGTACCGGTATTCTCTCTATATTTTGCGCTCAAGCCGGTGCTAAAAAAGTATATGCAATCGAAGCTAGTAATTTGGCAAATCTAACTAAAGATATTGTTAAAGAAAATAAATTTGAAGACGTGATAGAGGTAACTTTTTTTTGCTAATATATTGTCATTTGTCCGTTCTCTATCTTATGACTTTGTGCATGCAATGCTATGGAATAGCATTAACAAATAACTTTTTCAGGTTATACACAGTAAAGTTGAAGATTTAACATTACCTTGTGGCACGAAGGTAGATGCTATTGTGTCAGAATGGATGGGTTTCTATCTACTTCACGAAGGAATGCTAGATTCTGTGCTTGTGGCAAGAGATAAATTTCTGAAAGATGATGGACAAATGTTTCCAGAGAGTGCTATTATTTATGTTGCCCCATGTAGGTGAGATCTTTACTTTTTTTCATGAAATAGCTAATAGACTAAATATTTAGATATTGAATTTTAATAATAAATAATGAAATACAAAATTACAAAGAATAAACTACAAAATTATAATATTGTTAATATAATGCTATATAATTACTGCTTCTTTTTACTTATTAATTATTACTCAAAACTCAAATTTTGAAACCTTTAATTTCATTAGAATTTGTCTGCTATAATAATACTTGGATACATCCTATTAAGAAATGTACTAAAGACAGGTTTTATAAGAGTACAACACACTTTAAGGAGGTGTCAAGGTCGATTTACATTTAATCTACATATTTCAGTGTACCACAATTATTCGACAAATGGACAAACTTCTATGGTGTATCATTAACTTCATTCTCAAAACATCTTAGAGCCACTAAAAGCAAGAAGCCTGAAATCATGCAAATTTCACCAGAGAACCTGGTTGGTGCAGAAGTAGCTATGGCTTGGATTCATTTGAAAGATTCTAATTTAGAATTGGATACTTTTACTGTTCAACATGTAGTAGGTTAGTATAAATTACAACAAACATATTTTATGGCTAATACTAGTAACCAAACACAAAAATTTAGATATTTTGTTTAACAGTGTGTCATTAATTGATAAACACAACTGAACTGCAACTGTGTTGTTTTCCTTCACGTTTAAGGAGAGTGTTATTTACTTGCTTAAAATGCACTTAACTCTGAAAAGTCAAGAAATGCACGCCTAGAATCAAACTCAGGCCTGCTGAAAATGAGGCCAAAGTAATAACCACAAAGGTATCACTTTGCTGCAAAGTGAGAATATAATTATTTCAACTACCATTTTCTTTTTCTGTTTTGCATGTTGTAGAAAAAAAAAAATTATTTCATTTTGAATGCATATAATTATATTTTTTATGTTCTTACATTTTATAGCTGCTAGCAAAAGTGGAAAATATCAAGGAATTTGCATATGGTTTGAATGCTTTTTCCCGGAGCTATCTGGTGAAGAAATAGTACTGAGTACAGCGCCTGAAGCTGCACTGACACATTGGAAGCAAACTGTAATACTATTACCAGAAGAGCAAGATGTTGAGGAACAGGAACCTATAGCTTTCAAACTTGATATGAATAGAGATAAAAATAGCCCTAGGAGGTAAATATATTCTTTTGTATTTAGAGAGGGGATTCTTGCAGTCACCAAATGGGTTATCAGTGCTCTTATAGGAATCTTCCATTATGAAATCCTTACTAATATTATAAATGGGAAAGAATTTATTAGTTGGTTTATCCTTCAATCACATAGCAATGGAGTAATGGATCAATAAGATTTTTTGCATGGGTATGGTTGAGGACTTGTAAAGTCAATAAGATTTTTTGCATGGGTATGGTTGAGGACTTGTAAAGTCAATAAGATTTTTTGCATGGGTATGGTTGAGGACTTGTAAAGTGACAGATTACGTTTTTAACCAACTTTCAAAAAAGGAGGAGGTTCTCAATTTGTTGGAATCTTTTTATCCCACAGGATTTTAGAAGTAAAGACCTCTAACTCCACTCAGAAAAACTTTGTTAGCAAAATAATGTTTTCAAAAACTATTTAGTAACTAGTAATAATAATAAATGTATGAGTCTGGTTAAGGTCTAATAGACCCCAGCAATTAATTAAAACATTAATGTCATTATCTCATTTCTTTGATAATGATTATATAATTTTCAGATACAATATGGAACTGTCTCTACTCGACCCTGATAAAGTAGATCACCCAGCACCGTGCAGTTGTGACATGACCAAGTGTATTCTGCTAAAGGCAGTCTTGCAACAACACGCAGAACAAACTATGAAGGAAACTCATATAATCGAAGATGAGAGAATCGATGACGATGAATAAAATACTGTTTATTTCCTGTTAAATTCTTTTATTATAAAAAGCTAAATTATAATAACCCAATTGAAAGTTTTACAAAAATACTTTAGTTTTATTTATTACAATACCAAACTGTTTAGTGTAAAATAGATGGCATATCATAAGTGCCTGAAGCAAAGGCCTGAAGCGGAGACATGTCCGTTGTACCAATCACATTGTTCTGGGATCCCGTGCTAAAATTATATCGACGGGTGAAAGGTTTTTTTTTAGAAAAAAAAAAATAAAAAAAAACAACTATTGGATAGTCTTTTATTTATTTAATACAATATAAAGGCTATCCAATAGTTGTTTTTTTATGATTTTTTTTTTCCAAAAAAAAAAAAACTGATCAGTCTCCCTGCAAGTTTTACAAAATTTCGCTTAGATCAATTAGCGTTTCACCCGTCGATAAGTATATTAGGGGGCTGATTCTGTAACTATCAGTGCCTATAAAAAATGAAAGCCACTGACATATATTTTTTACCCATTGAAGGTTTACTATGAAATAGTAAATGACATTTCTCTTCAAACCGTCAATGAATGAAAGATGCCTATCGTCGTTGATAGGCAGAGTTACAGAATCAGCAGGCTGGTCGGAATTCTTTAATTATCGCAGCATATTGGTGACGGATTGTGTGAGCTGGGCTTCGCCGCTGAGCCAGCGGTTGTAATCAAGTCGCATCAACAACCTAGCCAAGTGCACCCCGCACGGCCGGTCGCGGAACGACACTAGCAGTTGCATCAACTGCTTTACCAGTTTGTTGAACCTGGGCAAGAAATAAGAAAAAAGTTGATAATATAATATCTGTCATATTGATTTTGTTTGTATCAAATGTCCTCGTAATCATAACAACGAATCGTTTGACACCTCATTCATCAAAATCTTTACCTTTTATTATATTATATTTAAATATTTATAAGTATACAAAATTATCCAATTTATTTATACAGGGGTGTCCCACGGCTATGCCACATGGAGGGGAAGTACCTTAAATATTGTAGATGGAACATTTTACTGAAAGAAGACTTCATTTTAATTTAAAAAACAATTTAAACTGCATTCATAGATTTTTAAATAATTGCCTGGTTGAACCGGGACTCGAACCCGCTATACGAGAAAAAAAATTAACCTGTATCTTTATCATACCGATCGGAAGGCTTCATCATAAGGATTATTTTTTGTTAAATAACATAGCATGAGAAATAAAAGGAAGACCATGAATTTTAGCCTTTGATGTAAAATTTTGTTCAGAAAAATGAAAAGCTGACATAATTGCAGCGGGATTGAAGGACAAACCAATAAATCAACAAACAAACACACTTTCGCATTTATAGGTAATATAAGTGAGGATAGTAAGGATCGGGAACTGATGCGTACTTCTCAAGTGGGTACTCATTAGTAATAGTTCATGTCAGTTATATGTCGATACGCAAATGTCAGCTTTTCATTTTTCTGAACAAAATTTTACATCAAAGGCTAAAATTCATGGTCTTCCTTTTATTTCTCATGCTATGTTATTTAACAAAAAATAATCCTTATGATGAAGCCTTCCGATCGGTATGATAAAGATACAGGTTAATTTTTTTTTCTCGTATAGCGGGTTCGAGTCCCGGTTCAACCAGGCAATTATTTAAAAATCTATGAATGTAGTTTAAATTGTTTTTTAAATTAAAATGAAGTCTTCTTTCAGTAAAATGTTCCATCTACAATATTTAAGGTACTTCCCCTCCATGTGGCATAGTCGTGGGACGCCCTGTATATGTATTACGAATACACGAGTATGCGAAGTTATCCTATTACTTAATATTTTAAATGCGAAAGTTTGGATGTATGGATGGATGTTTGTTCTCGATCACGCCGCAACGACTGAACCGATTTGGCTGAAATCTATCTCTGTGTCAAACAACCAAATCGGTTCAGTCGTTGCGACGTGATTGAGTAACAAACATACAAACTTTCGTATTTATAATATTAATAAGATTAGTAAGGATAAAAATTCATATTATTCAAATATTCAAGAGTGAATAGGCATCCGTTAGGCAAGCGCGTTCCATCTTAGGCCGCATCTTCACTTACCATCAGGTGTGATCGCAGCCCATATAATTAAAAAAAAAAAGTAGGTGGACCTTTGGGAATATTCTCGCAAGTAATAATCCTCGGCCTCCTTGTCGGCGACCACCTCGCTCATGCTGCAGAAGGAGTGGCACAGCTTCAGCAGCTCCATGATGTTGCAGAACACTGGATTGTTCAGCGAGTCTAATAAATCACCAGACTCGTTATCAGACTGAAAATAATATTAGAAGACTTTAGTTAGTCTAGTTGTATAGTGCGATTCAAATGAGAAGCCGCCATTTTTTGTTTCTATCTCACTCAGTGTAAACCACATATGAGCAGGATATATTTTATAAATATAAAATGGCTGTTTGGCAGTCCTATTCTCATTTGAATCGCATTATACTCGATAATAATCGATCGACAGTTTTGAAAATAGTGCTATCCTTTTTAAAATGTTCCCTGCGGTAAGGTATGTGATATTTTGGAAGCTATATAATAATTATTTTTTAAACAAGAATATTAGCCAAGCTGAAGTTGACTAATATCCTTCTATCCCCTCCAAATAAGCGGGAAGCTTGTGCTAGGTGTGTGTACAACAATAGTGCAATGGATGGGGTTCGAACCAAAAAAGATTGGCTGAGTATATAAAAATGGTACTGAGGAATAGACGCAGAGAGAAAGTAAAAATGATTACCGAAGTAACAGTCAAAAAGGACTGGCTGAGTATATCGGCGAGGAACGTGGCGTGGGCTTTCTTCAGCTTCTCGAAGTCGTTGATCTTGCTGACGGCTTCCATCAGGCGCGAGTAGTTTGTCTCCAGCACGTCAGCTTGCAGGTAGTGCTGCAGGTTGTCCATTAAGAACATCAACTTGTTGTGTAGTTGACACATTGAAAATCTGAAATAATGTCCCCCATCATGGACTTTCATGTCCACCACCTTTTTGTTTGAAAATCGTTATTATTTGAATGCGATCGAAATAAGAATCGGAATTTTGAGCCGCCATTTTGTATTTCAATTTTACTCAGGCGTCTTATACAGAGCAAGACGAGAAATTGACACTAAAATTTGTTATTTTAATGCGGTAAAAGAAAGAATCGGAATTTTGAGCCGCCATTTTGTATTTCAATTATACTCAGGTGTCTTATACAGAGCAACATGAGTAAATGGCAATTTAAAATTTGTGTTTTTATTTTGATTGCATATCTACCATATAATTTTATTTAAAAAAAGTATGTAAACAGCTAACAATGACAACGTAGCTCAGAAAATCAGCCAGTAGGGAAGCTGATGTGGAAATGGGCAGGGCACATAGTTCGAAGAAGTAATGGTTATGGAGATTCAAGGTGCAGGAGTTGCGACCCCGCACCGGAAAACGCTTTGTTGGTAGACTCCCCACTAGGTTGTTCGACGACATCAGACGAGTCGCAGGGAGCCGCTGGATACAGGCGGCGCAAGACCGAGACTTTTGGAAGTCCATGGAAGAGGCTTTTGTCTGGCAGTAAAATTCTTATTATCTGTTGATGAAGAAAAAGAGAGCTAACAATGAGGAATACGACAAAATAATTTATAATTCACCTATTAGATTGCTTGTAAGTCTTCCAAAGTGCGTGTAGATCATGTTGCGTCTTCTTTATCCGCAACAAAAGGCGGAACATATCATTGTATCGAGCTAACACTTCCGGAACGAATAATAAATGTAGGGGCCATTTGAAATCGTACTTCAGAATTATGCTCGACCATCCATCTGCGGCTGTGAACATAAAGACATATTTTTTACCTGCAGACTATCCATTGATTTATCAACCATTGCTACAATCTCAATTGTGGTCATGGGCTTATTTTATGACGTTTTTGCTGCAACATTAAAGCCAATAGCGAGATAGATTGGCCAATAAAAGGTGATTGCAATCATCGCACTAAATTAGTCATTTTTAGACAGTCACACAGCTGTTAAAGTACTATTTGTCAAAAACATTATTTCGTGTGAGGTCAGAAATTAAAAATGTTTTTACTTTTAAGCTGCCATTTTCTATTTCTTTACAATAATATAAATGGCAGTTTAACATTTGTTATGTTTTTGTTCTCATTAACACAAATCTCACGGTTTTGTCATAGATTTATATGTACAAAGCATACTACCTACCTGTACTACTATCGTCCTCAAACGCGGAGTTAGCAGAGACATTCGGCTTAACGTAAGGCAGCTCGAAACTAAACTTTTCAATATCGGCACTGTCGCTAAGAAACACCGCTCGCGCTGCCAGTTGGAATGCATGATTCATATCTGAAAAAATCTTCAAGAGTTAACAAACTAATTGTATTGAATAATTTATTTTTAACGAATCACGGACTTTAAAAAAAAATTTAAACGTTGTGCAAGTGCAATGCATGTGAATTTCTAGTTGTCGACTTAAAATCTACAATTTTACATGCATAGTTATTTTTTTTTTTATTCGATGACAAGATAGCCCTTGACTGCGATCTCAAATGATGGTAAGTGACGATGCAGTCAAAGATGGTAGCGGGCTAACTTGGAAGGGGTATAGCAGTGTAAATTCAACCCATACCCCTAATCGGTTTCTACACGCCATCGTGCCGGAACGCTAAATCGCTTAGCGGCACGTCTTTGACTGTAGGGTGGTAACAAGCCACGGCCAAAGCCTCCCACCAGACCAGATCCCGAATCACACCCTTCCGATAACTTATTTATCGATCGATTCGGATTGTTACCGTACGATAACATATATCTTTAATTCGTAAATGCTCTTGTAATCGAGTGTATCTTGTCGATGTCGATAACGTAGTCGATACCGAATCGTATCCTCAAACCAAACGCTCTGAATCACACGACAAAAAATTTTCAATACGAGATCAATATCTAACCGTATCGACTCGGTATGTTATCAAACAGGTCTGAATCGCCCTGCTGACCAGAGACAATTTAGAAATAATAAATTCCTAAATTGCCCCCGCCGGGAACCCGAGACCTCCCAGTTATAAGACCACAGCGCCCACCACTGCGCCAGGGAGGTCGTCAATCGAGTTAATTCAATAGGAAAAGTTTCAAGTTATCAATACTTACGTCTGGTCGAAGTCCTAGTGGTGGGCTTGTCAAGCATAGGCGCGGTGAGCCTCAACAGTTCAAGAAACAACTCCCCTCGCCCCAACAAGTAGAAGTCCTTTATTAGACGCAGCTCGTTTAAGAGTTGAGCTTCTTCCACAGCTACTGTCCATAGGTGCTGAAAAATAAAGTACACGAGCTTCGCTCAAGCTAAGTTCGATTTTTCAAACGCCTATTTTATCACCCTAGGGGCTGAATTTTCAAAAATTCTTTCTTAGCGGATACATACGTTATATTACCTATCTACATTCTGCATGCCAAATTTCAGTCTGATC
This sequence comes from Hipparchia sbordonii, assembly GCA_038048805.1. Classification (NCBI taxonomy): domain Eukaryota; kingdom Metazoa; phylum Arthropoda; class Insecta; order Lepidoptera; family Nymphalidae; genus Hipparchia; species Hipparchia sbordonii. Next base: position 8,302,134 of record CM076113.1, read on the forward strand.
CATCCAGTGGTTTAAGCTGTGCGTTGATAGATCAGTCAGTCAGTCACATTTTCCTTTTATATATTTAGATAATACTGCAAAGAATAGCATTTAACAACGAGCGATTGCATTTATTTTCTTCCCAGTCTGAGAGTTTATTTAAATGGTACTGGAGGAACCGTGAAATATGTTCGATAGTAAAATATGCTAGCTAAGTTCAATCCAAAAGATATATACCTACCGTATCGCTGTTAATTAAAAATAATATATTATGGATAAGTTTTATTTGCTTTTATGTTGAAGGGATTAATTATAAGAAATCTTAAAGTAAATGAAAATTTGAAATTCTGAACTTCCTAATTGTTTTTTAAATTCCTATGTAAATTACAAAACCTTATGCAACTGCCTTCTAAGATTTATCTGTAAATCCCTAAGTTTTACGGTGTTGTAAAAATAATAAAGTTGTGTCATGCTTAAACCTTCTGTGTACCTACCTAAACAATTTTATCTCCTAATTATATTAACGTACAAATATACAAATTTTATCAAAGTATACAACGAAACCATTTATTAGTTAGTAGTTTGGTTTCGCGAGAGATGGCAAAATTAATAACACAACCATTATGAAGGTGACAAACAAATTGAAGGATAAAAATAATGGGTTTCATGAGTACAACGAAAAAGATAATTTGCCCAATAATGTGGATTACGACCAGCTTCTGTCGTCAGCAGGAGAATTTGGACTTTATCAAGTGTTACTTATTTTATTTTCATGTCCATTTTACGTTTTTGCCGCTTTCTCATATTTCACTCAACTTTTTATGACAGAAGTATCGTCAGACCATTGGTGTTGGATACCAGAATTAAATAATTTATCTCCTAGAGAGAGAAGATCGCTTGCGATTCCACAGGACACGAGTGAAGTAGCTGGATATTCGCACTGTACGTCGTATGTTGCGAATTGGACTGAAGTTTTGGCATCCGGTCACAAATTAAATTCATCCTGGCCAACAGAAAGTTGTAAACATGGATGGGAATTCGACAAAACGCAAATCCCTTATCCGACCATATCCAGCGAAATGGGATGGGTATGCGACAAAGACAACTATCAAGCAACAGCACAATCTATATTTTTTGTAGGATCTATTATTGGAGGCTTCTGTATAGGATGGATTGCTGATCGATTTGGTCGGCTGCCAGCAGGAATCATAGGTAACTTAATCGGATGTTTAGCAGGCGTGTGTAGTGTGTTTGCAACTAATTTTTTGGAATTCTGCATATGCCGATTTTTTATGGGTATGTCGTACGATACCAGCATGATGATGATATATCTACTGGTACTGGAATATGTGTCACCTAAATATAGGACGATTATAGCGAATCTGCCAACAGGGGTGTTCTTTACACTGGGAATGATTGTACTGCCTTGGTTGGCTCTTTACTGTGGGAATTGGAAAACTCTTGGATTAATAACAAGCATACCATTGGCACTATCTTTACTTGCTCCGTTCGTCATACCCGAAAGTCCAAGGTGGTTGCTTTCGCGAGGTCGAGTCGACGATGCAATATCAAAAGTAACGAATATCGGGCAGATAAACAAAAAAAAGGTCCCAGAAAACTTTGTGCGACAATTTAAACTATCTATGTCAGGAAAAGCAAAAGATAATACAAGTAGTATTTTAGAAGTTTTAAAAAAACCATTATTAAGACGTATGTTAATTTGCATATGCATAGAATTTATGTGCTGCACGATAATTTTCGATGCATTACTGCGGAGTATAGGTTCGTTGGCGTTTGATTTCTTTTTATCGTTTACAATTCTAGCTGCAACTGAATTTCCATCATTGCTAACGGTGTCTTTTACTTTAGATTTAACTGGTAGAAAATGGATATCGATTACTATGATGGGTTTATGTTGCATTTTTAGTATTTTGACATCGGTAGTTCCGAGTGGTATACCTTCTGTATTATGCGCTGTTGTGGCGAGATATTGTGTTAATATTTGTTATATGGTAGCTTTGCAATGGGCGCCAGAAATGTTACCGACTCCAGTTAGAGGTTCTGGTACATCGATTGTTCAGATTTGTGGATATGTTGCCACTACCATTTCACCTTACATTGTATATTTAAAAGTATATATTCCGGGTCTTCCTTTAATAATTGTCGGTATAATTGCTGCAATAGGGGCAGTTGCAGCAATGTTCTTGCCAGAAACAGCGGGTAAAAGTATGCCACAAACTTTCGAAGAAGCAGAAAGCCAAATTAGGGAAAGTAAATTTTTTGATGTTCCATTTTTACGAAAAAAGCAATAAAAACGATGGAAGCTTTAGACGTTTGGTAAAGTTGTAAGCCAATAGTTGTTTTGGTGACATCTTGATATGTACCTAATATCAATATTATATACCTATTATCAAAATGTCATCAAAAACGCTGTTCCGTTCAAAATGTATGAGAAAATGAGTTTTCATCATAATTTTTTTTTTGTGAATTTTTTCGTGAATTTGAATCCAGCAAATAATTCAAATCATAAAAATCGTTCTCGAGTTTTGAATGATATAACTAAACGACTTTGTTTTATTGTATTTAGATTTTAAACCATGAACTTATATGATAAAGTAATGATAATGAAGGTTGTCCCATACCTGTGTAACACATTCCTTGATTTCTCTAACAACACTTCTCAAGTTGCAAGCTTCAAATACTTCAGAAGTTTTCAGTTTTTGTAATTTTTCGTGGAATTCCGCTTCTTTGTCTTCCCAAATTGTAAACCTAAGAATGCATTTTGATATCACAATATTTAATAATATTATGTAAATTTTTTTCCAATAATTTACTTGTACTTATCAGTACTATAATCTTGTAATTTTGTTAATTGTTTAAGAACTTTTCTTATACTTTGACTTTACTTAAATGAAAACAAAATTCTATCAATTTTGTTAGGATTACTCATACTAAAACTAATTTAAATAACAAGCTATACCTAGGAGAATCAGCATTGATTTTCTGCAATGTCAACATAGGTCTGTTTATAGTGAAACTGTTGCTCTTCTTAGCTTTCTTAGGATCAAAGCCAAATAATATAACAGTCTTGCCGATAAACAATATTTCCTGTGCAAGTGAAAGTGGTATGAAGTATGGTATCATGTTTGGATTAATGTTATAACCACATTCCAATGGTGTTTGTTGGAGCTGTAACAAAAAGCATAAAAATATATCATCAGTCAAATTCATTAGTGGAACATTTCCAAAATCAGGTGTTTTGAGTAAACCTAATAGATTTATAAATACATATCAAAAATTCCGAGGCCGGCGGGATTCGAACCCACATCTCTCTAGGAATCGCGCCCGAGTGTGTTAACCGTTACACCACGGCCAAACCACACGTCAGCCACGAAATTAGTGATATGTATCTACTTTTTCAATCAGTTTTATAGCAACTGTTAAGAGTAGGTTAACACTTCAATAAAAAAAAAAATTATCGAAAATCGAATAATCTTTTCAAAGCATTAATAACAAGACTGGTTCTAATTGACAGGAAACCACATAAACTGCTAGAGAAATATTGATTTTAGCTGTCAACTCAAAACTTTGACTCTCAATTACTCGAAACTGTATATTTTGAATTGTACCATTAATGAATTTGACCGACGATATTCTCACTGAAGAATGTTCAGCACATTCTTTCTTCTGTATATTTTGACCAGCCAGTATAGAGTTAAGTCACATTATGATGGGTCACTTTAAAACTATGTATCTGATACATTATTATTGTATTTGATAATTTGTGAAGCAAGACGCCAAATAGCTTTCGCATTTATAATATTAGTATATATTAGATAGTTCAAAAAATTGTTCAATTTCTGATTACCAAAGTTTTGTAACATTATTGTTATTACTTACTGTTGAAACAAGAGATTTGTCACCATTGTTAGGGTTAGATTGAGATGAAACAAATGTATCAGAAGTGTGATCCTTTTTAGTTTCATACACAAAAAACTCCTCATACGGATCTCTTAAGTGGCCATACAAAAGCCATGTGCATAGTTGATTTATAAATACTGTGTTGATGCAGGAAAATATTCTGTAAAAAAATCAAACATTCAAAATGTTTAAAACACCCATAACTTTTTCATTCGTAGAGATATTATATTATGATTCTTCCGTGTTAATGTTTCATTTAAGTTAAATTTTTATACACATATATGTATGTATGTATAAAAATTATACCTTCCTGAGTTGTGCGTGCATAATATGTTAAATTAATAATGATAAAAATGCTTACTGTATGATATTGTCATGTACCAATTTATTGCTATTCAAAATATATTGATGAACTAGATTCAATATTTGACAACCAGTCAGTCTTCTTTCCTTTATGGTACTAATAATTCTATTTAAAGTATTAAATAATCCTTGAAACTTTTCCACATAGCTGTATACAAATGATAATGTATAATTCTGGTTTCCAATAACCAAACCTTCGACTTCTGTTAATGTCTTTTTATATGACTGGAGGACTTCAGATATGCCTTCGCTTAAAGCTTGACCATAAAGCCCGTAGGATCTGTGATTCGATTCTAATAAAACAAGACTATTCAATTAAATTATCAAATTTTAAACAAAAAGGTTTCTCAGATTGACTTTTCTGAAAATCTGAGAACTATATAATTATTCTACAAATGTATGTGTTCTGCGATGGATATAAGGTTCAAGGTAATAGTTTGTGGCACATTCCATACAAGCTGGAGCTGTATGGCATCTTTAATGAGCTGAATGTTGAACAGCATTGTAATAGTGCATGCGCAGTGAATGGACAATCATCTGCCCCTAAAAAAATTAATGTTGTCACACCCAGAAGGTCGCAGAAATATTGGTCATTGGTTGGATAGGGTTAACCAAGATGCAAAGCATCTTGGTGTGTGAAGTTCAAAGACAAGCACAAATGACAGAGATAGATGAAACTTCTGGAGCAGACTCGGCCCATAAGGAGCTGCTGATGATGATGAATTTAGGTTTAAGTTTATTTTACACACACAAAAATATCCTTCCGTTTACATCGCACCACTACAACTATGGCTAAGAAATTAATGAACTTCATTAGATAGAATTGTTTTTAACAGTAATTTCAAACCTGTGAGGATTTTTCGACAGTGAAAGGATGCTTCCAATAAAAAGCTTTGAATTTTGTGATGACTCTTAGCAATTTTACATATTCTGTTAAACACTTCTGCATCTCCCTCATTGGCATAAGTAACATCTTCAGGCTGAAAAATAAACATTAAAAAATAAAGATATCATTAAAAACCAAATTCTAAGTTGAAGGAAGATATTTTTTTATTCTATTTACCTGGGAAGATAAATTTTTGGTTTGAGAACAATCCCACAGAATTAGCAATGCATCGTGTATCATTTTTTAATTTCTATTTATTTCTTGGATGTTGGGAGTATTAGTGTTCTGTGATGTAATCACTCCGTTTTAAAGTGGTTTAAAGAGGCGGAACTTCAAACAAAAAGTTTCTGCAGCTTTATCTCTTATTTTTGCCAACTTCCTAACAGAATAACAATACTACCAACCAATGTAAAAAAGAAAGAATTGTCAAAGCTAAGGATGTGATTTATCGATAGATACTTCTTATCGATACTTAGGTTTTATCGATATCGATAAAAAACAGGGATGCACCACCAAATCTATTGTACAAAGGTTAAGTTCAAAATGTAGCGTAAATAAAACAAGGATCAATATGAGTCTAGTATTTATTCATTTTTAATCACAATTACAACTAGTGATTAAAAATGAAAATGAAATTAATGATTCAAAACAAATAAAAATAAAAAACTCAGAGTAAATAACTCTGTACTCACGTCAAACCACCGTCAAACTCTTGTAATAGGTACCATATAGGTACCTATTCACCACTGACCTTTATCTTCAACTAGATGATGGCCGCGACTTCGTCCGCGTGAATTTAGTTTTTAAAATCCCGCGGGAACTCTTTGATTTTCTGGGATAAAAAGTAGCCTATGTTTTAATCCAAGGTATAATCTATCTCCATTTTAAATTTCAGCCAAATCGGTCCAGTAGTTTTTGCGTGAAAGAGTAACAAACATACACACACACACACACACACACACACACACACACACACACACACACACACACACACACATACAAACTTTCGGCTTTATAATATTACTGTGATGTGATAATATTAATGTGATGTGAAGTGTGATGTGATCTATGATTAACACTGGACTTGCCGACCCTTTGATCCTCTCACGGTCACACTTTGGTCACACCACCACACATGCGTATTATTTATAGTAATCTGTGGGTCACACTCACATATATTAAACATAATTTAAATCTCAACCTCTGTGCTCTGCATAGAGTACTTGAGTAGGCTGTAGTACCGTAAGGTCGGGTTACTTTAGCTCTAAGGGGTAACTTTGGCTCAAAATAAAAAAAAGATTAAAATTCCCACCTCTTTGCAGCCATCGCAGTTATCGATTTATTTAAGCTGGAATTGTTAGAAGACATAACTGGCACTCGTTTTATTTGGTTGACCGAACTATTTCAAGGTAAAAAGGCGCCATTTGTGTTTCGAACTTATCACATGTATGAACGTGTTTTGTGTAGGTCTGCGAACTTTATATTGTAACGGAGTTTTTAAGGTAAGTATTGTTTAATATTACATTAGATAGGTTCAGAAATTTATTTAAGACTAGAATGATGCTATAAACAATTGCTTTTTTACAAGTTTAGATAGCAAAATTTTAAATACTAAGTATGGGTATACTTTGACTCATAAATTCGGGTAACATTAGCTCAAGATCAAGTGGAACTTACGACAATATCCTAGGCAAGTGACTGCAGCAGTAAGTGAAGAGGGAGCCCTTGTGAGCTGTATGAAAAGAGGAAACTATTGGCGGTGGCCAGTCTGCAAAGACGAGCAGCTTTATAGTTGAGACTATATTGTCTGCAAGATAGACCCCCCAAATTTGAAAAAAAAAGGCTGTTTCTCAGTACCTGAGTTAGATTGCCAAGTACCAATGAAACAAAAGAGTGTCCCTTAAAATCATATTTGGTTTTAGAATTAAGCATATATTGATTAGTAAGATAAATGAGCCTTAATACGATGAATCTCAATAATAGAGAAGCTGTAAGATTATTTTGTAGACATATATGCCTATTTATTGCAACATTTCAAAGTTTTTACTTTAGATAGGAATTAAAACTAAGTAATTTAATAATAAATAAAAAGAGTTTTTAAGTTTTTGTTAAATTTCAGTAACAAGGCTGTTGGAATGTTTATTTTTTAAATTAATTTAAGAATTAAAGAATTTTATTTATCAAAACGTATATTATTTTATTATCTTTCATTTTAAAGGTTTATTTTGGTCTTTTGCTTGGTTCTGTATAGATTCTGCGCCAAAAAAATTGGTGAGCTAAAGTAACCCTCTTCAAGGAATAACTTTGACTCAAATAAAAAAGAATAAAAAAAAACTGAACTGTTATATTTTTGATATAAAATAATTTATTAATGATTAGCTACTATCCTTATTTACCAAATAAAACCATAATAACCCTTAGGCGCCAATCACAGTCCTTACACCAGAGGGATTTCTAATAATACACGGAAAAAAAAGCCAAAGTAACCCGCCCTTACGGTATCTATAGTAATCTGTGGCTATAGAGTATAGGTAAAATCATGGTAAACTAGTATTATAGTAATCTGTGAATATGGTGCTCTGTGGTGCAACTTGCGTACGCGCTGCCGCTAAGTGAATTTATTTATGTTTAGATATATACTTAAACAAGTAATAATTTTAAATATTATTTGAGAGGCTCTTTATTTTATTCATAATTAAAGCAAGTTATATATTCCAAATCGTTCTCTTATAGCATTATGTGCATTTTTCCAAACAATGGCAGAAGCATGTAGGCTTGGAACTTTATCAGAGAGAAAGACTGCATGCACTCAAGATGAAAATTATTGTGTTTTCAATGTTTTGAGTGTTTTCATATCTCTAGTGTGTATTCTTGCCGATTTAACTACAGGTAAGTTCTTAAAAAAAGCATTTGATTATTAGCATATTATAACTTATTACTAAGTACTGTGATTATTTATTAATCTTCTAATTAAGGGTTCTTCACTTTTTATTAAAAAGAGACCAGTACTAAATTTTTTATTGATTTTGATCACTAAGTAGGTATTTGTCAGTTGCATCAAAACTAAAAAATTGTTGTAAGTACCTAGGAAAAAAAAAATTAAAATAAAAACCAGTTATGTACATTTTTAATTATGAATGTACGAAACCTACGTAATTTTTTAACATGTACTTGTGAATGGGTAAAGAGACTCTAATATGAGAGTACACATTCTGTGAAAACTTCAAATATCTTTGTTACGGTTCACGAGACACAGTCATTGATGAACAGCAGAGGCTTAGCAATATGGTCCCATTGGTACCCTTTAAGTACAAAACCCCACAAATGCAGTGTCTGTATATCTGGGCTAATCTTCAAAATGGCTGAACTAAAAGCCCTACTAAGTCTCAATCGCTGAATAGATAAAGGTGCGGACTATAGGCAGAGTCAATACTTACAAGTATTAATCAAAGCTGCTTTATATCCAGTTGATAGCAATTTTCATTTGGGAGCAGTGTTTCAATGACCTCTATAAATATATAAAAATAAATTTCTATTTGTTAGCCTGGTTGATTTATTTGAATTTTATTTTTGTTTTGTTCGCTCTGATATAGGGATGGTTTAAAAATAAAAAAACAGGCAAAACTCAAAAGAACAGCTGTAAATTAGAAAAAATCAAAAATTGATAATATATCTAGTATTGGTCATTCACCTCTTTTGATTTCTTTTCTTAGATACAATAAAACAAATCAAGACGAGTATCCAAGCTTGTATGTTAAATAAAATTCTTTGTTCTTTCAGATATTTTAGTGTTTGCTGAATACTGTAAAGATGGTTATTTATACTGGGCTTTGTCAACATTGATATTTATACTGTCTCCAAATATTTTAATAAATATTTTCTCAATGAGATGGTTCATTATTGATCAGAAATCTAATCTTCGACACTGGATAACACATTGCTGCCTTGTTGGTTTACTTGAAAGGTAACTGGATTATATTATTATTATAAATATGTAATATAATATCCCATGTAAATTTATTTTTTAAATTAAACTCATATATTTTTTGCAGATACATCATATTCCTTCAAAAAGTTTTCTCCTGTAAAAACTTGGAATCAATAAAAACTCAAAAGTTAATCAGTCAAAGGAATGATTTAAGTTTGTTGCATTTTTTATATATCTTCACTGGGACTGTACCGCAAACTATATTACAAACATATGCAATAGTTATGTTAAATGAGAATTATCACACGAAAGGTACATAAATTAAAATTCATGAGTTGAATTATTAGAATTGATACTAAATAATAAAATCCTGTACTGTTCCATTTCCAGTTTTTGCATTAGTGGCTTCAATAGCATCTGTGATATGGGGTTGTGTAACATATATTTACAGTATAGCATCATTTACTACGGAAAACTTTAAATGGAGTTCTGTTCTATTAAAATTAACTTGGCACTTTGGTATATTGGTTGGCAGAATTGCTGGTGTCCTATTATTTACCATAATTTTTGGAATATGGACATTAATTCCTCTAGGTAAGATTTTTTGTGAAGTTTGAACATAACATTATTTATTGATCATCTATTCAAATTTATTAGAAATTTAATTCATTAATTCATTTTGTAGGTCTTCATTGGTCTGCTATGACATTCTGGATTATCACACAAAAAACAACTTTTTGTCCAAATAAATTAGAGGAAACATTTTACAATGCTGTTATGGGATTTGTTTATTGTTTCTGTTACATTAATTTAAGAGAAGGTCACACAAGATATCGCTTAATGATGTTTTACACTCTTATTGTAACTCAAAACTTTGGGAGTTTATTCCTTTATGTTCTAATATCGGATTTTGAAAGTCAACAAAAGTCCTGGTCAATAGCTGCAACAGTTTGTGTTACTGCTGGAACAGTCATTGGTGAGTTAAATTCTATAAATAATGCCATGTCAAATTATGATATGATTTAACACTACAATCTTTTTTAGGAATGATTGCAATGGTTTTATACTATAGATATTTTCACTCTAAAGGCCCTATACCCTGGAAAAATGCACAAGACGATGTTGAATTAAATAACAAAGTGGTCACTCAAAGTTCTGAGAAAGATAACAAAAGTAATGGATTGAATCATGTTAGATCTTTTAAAAGTTCAAATAAAATCGCTGAGACAAGGTAATTAAAAATTGGCATAATGGTTATATTCAATATTGGATAAGTTTCTAATTTAATTTTAATTTACAGAAATGATATTAATGTAACAATACCACAATTACCAAAGAGCGATACTGATACAGCAGATAAAAAATTTCTGTTAGACCATTGGATTGCTAGATCTGGCTCACCAACCTTCACATCTGCACCAGTTGGAAATTTAAGTATGGAGGTATCCAGCATAGAAATATATACTGTAGAAAACACACCACAAACAATGATACCAAACAGAGGGAATCCAATCTCCAATATGAAAAACACAAAAAAGAAAGTATTTTCACCCACAGAACTAACACTTAAGCTGTCCTCCATTAAAAACTTTGAGAGCTCAATTGACGAAATAACTTTGAGTACTTTAAATTTACAAAAACGCCGTGGTATTTGTTCTTCTGATGAATTACGAGAAGAGCTAACAAAATTAAATTTAAATGCTTGCAATATTGTCAACGAAACTTTTGCTAAAACTATCAAGACTGACCATAGTTCAGAAATCAGTCATGATACTGATGGATCTAATAAAAAAACATCATCAGATTCAATAGATATGGATTTGGATTTAAGTTTTAGCGATATAAACAGTTCAGACATAAATACTTTTAATGAAAATATTGTTCAAAAACTTTGTTTAAGTGCTTTAAAAAATATCAAAGTTGGTAATCAAGATGCAGACATAGAAAATATACAAAGAATAGCACTTGATATACTCAAGGAGATGTATACTAAGAAAGATAAAATAAAAAATGGTATAACTACTGAACTACTACAATCTAAGCGTGATCTGGACACACCAACTGAAATTTTATCAGTTCATGACTATGAAAATATATGCGCAGTTAACATTGCAAGAGAAGCTTGGGGTTTAAGATCATGGAATGGATACTGTGATATTGAAAATTGGCTTCATGATGGCAGTGTGGTAAGAGACAGAAGTCGGGACACTTTGACTTCAGGTAGTTCTGAAATTAGTAGTTGTCTGTCACATGAATTAAAAAATGCTATATTAGCTGCACCATCACTTCCTAAGAAACCACACACATATTCTAATGTTTTTGTTAAATTTGATAGGACACAAGAAGATTATGTAAATACAATAATGTGTCACTCTAATGAAGATACTTTCTTAGCTAAACCTTATGTGATAGATTCTAACAAAGATCCAAACCACCTAGAACCAATTTTAGAAGAATTGGATGATTTAGGTGATATTGATACATCTTGCAAAAAACGGTTAAATTCTGAAAGTTCCCTTGTTGCAACTATAGATGAAATTAGAAAAGCTACAGTAACAAACTCTCCCAGGAACTTATATCACAGGAGAGAACATCAGTGGGATTCACCTCAATTATTATCTTCTGACAAAACAGAGACTAATTTAAAGAAATCAATTTGGAAAGAACCTTATAAGTTTGATGCAAGCAATATAATGGAAACCCAGCCGGAAAAAGACTGTATACTAGATGTATCACATGGCTCTAAATTTGAATCCAACAAAAAAGATTTAAATGTTTTACCAATGTCTACAAAACTAAGTTTAGATAATAGGAATCAAAACAAATATATGGTACGGAGACAAAAATCGAATTGCACAAAGACTCAAAATAAAAAACTTAATACAAAATCAGAACAGCAACTACACGACCTTTCAAATAAAGATATTGATTTCTTATGGCAACTGGTTTCCGAAAACTCATTGCCACTCAATTCAGGAGAAGACTTATCACTTAGTCGCAAAACACCATCATTACAATCCTTAATACAAAAAGATACATCAACTTTCGTAAATACACCAGCATCTAAAGTATTGAATATGAAGAAAAATGTTAGAAACAGGCCTAGGAGAAAGTTTTCCATTTTGAGGGAACGATTTGAACCAAAGGTGAATTTAAATTCTGATGAAGAAATTTTATATCATTGTTCTGAAAATATACCTCAACAAGACGACTCCAATATTATGAATGTTAAGAACCAGCTTGAATCTTTAAATGATAAAAAAGACATTCCATGTTCCAAAAAACAACAAAATAGAGTTTCATATGATGAAAAGCCTCATTCTATGATTGACACATATATGACCTCAAAAAGTATAAAAGAAAAAAGATCTTTATTTATGAAGCAGGTGCTCAGTCCACCCAGATTTAATACCAAGTTGAGACACAAGGTGTAATCATATTATTAGACAATTTTTTAAGTTCCTACTGGTAAAGTTACAATAATGCAATATCTTACTCATAATAGTGTTAGTTTAAATATATTTCTACTTAAAGTCAATAGGAACATAGATCTCACCATATGTGTAGTATACAACTAGTAGGTAATAAGTTAGCTCTACCATTATTAATTTCACATAATGTTGAAGACTAATTATAGCATGTTTAATTTAACTACATACTTGCAAGAAATCTACCTATTTGTGAAATAGGCTGAAAAATGTTTGACTATAGTTTCAAAGTGAGCTAATATTTTCTAATATAAAAGGAAATAATATAATAATACTTACTCGTAAGTATTTTATCAAATATAGATAACCATAAGTAATTAATTTGGTTAATGCAATATATTTTATATTGTTTAACTATTGAAAAAAATTTTAAATGATAAAAAATTTAAGTACTTAGCAATATTTTGCTGACAAATTTTCTTGCCAATGTGAGAATTCCAAAATTTATTATACTGTGATGTGCCTTTATTTTATAGTATTTTCTGCCAGTATTGTACATTTTATAGCTTTTTTATGTAAATAATAAAATATATTGTACTCAGTTGTGTCTTTTAATTTAATAACATTACTCAACAAATTTCACAGATATTTATTATTAGTCAACCATATGAACCAATTTGGATATTTTTTTAGCGTTGAGTAGTATAAGGTATGTTAGATGTATTTAATCTTTTCTAAACTGGATGCAGGATACCTATTTTGTTGGCTTTTCTTTTGCAGTAGTTTAATGCTGATTTCATTGTATTGAATATTCTGAACATGGGGTTTTCAAAATAAATATTTAATTTAATTATTTTCCAAATATTTATTTCATAAATATAATATATGTATTCAACAATACAGCTGCCATCAAATTGTATAATTATTCTTATGCTAAGTCTTAAAAATATTGATTATTATGTGCATTTTTAATACACTTTAATATAATTTATTACATAATATATTACGTAATCTATATTTAAAGATTTGTTTAATATCACAATTTAAATTATGTTTACTAATAATTTTGGATTTTGATACATAATTTTCATCCAGGTCAGTCTTGTAATTTAATGCAATATATTTATAAAAAGATATCGGCCCAATTAAGAACCTCTCCTTTTTTAAAGAAGGTTAAATATTTTGATTTTCTGGTCTTACATCTTAGAAGATAATATAAAGGACTTATCAAAATAGAATGTTTTTACAACATGAACAAAACTGATAAATAGATTATTTCAAATATTATAGTTAATGGCAAAATTCTTTAACTGCAAATATAATTTATAGAAAGTTATTACAATGTCATATAAATATTTCAGTTGAATATTAAAAAAATCATATCCCAGACCCCAAGTCGTACGTTTATAGGTCTGTTGTCATTACATTAGTAAGGAGACGAATACGATGAGCATTGCAAGCTTTACACAGGATGTGACCATCAAGTGGGTAACAACCACGGCCCTGAGCTTCCGATGAAAGAACAAGGCCACAATCTTCACATTTATAACAACGGACATGGAAACTACGGTCTAAAGCAACCACTCTTACAGTTTCCTCCTCCCCTTCTTCAGGCATTATTGGCAGCTCGCATACACAACAGCGTGGAGCAAATTTTTTGTGGAAGTCTTCAATACAGTGGATCTGATTCATTGCATCCACGGTGAAAGGTACACCATCAAGACTCTTGCCACACACCACGCAAGTAAAACAAGTAGGGTGGTAGGGCTTTCCTGTAGCTCTCAAAATCCTGTCTAAAATTGGGTTGTTGCACACTGAGCACTTTTCCAATGTTTCATAATAATCTTGCTCACAATAAGGATATCCTTCCACTGCATAAAATGGTTTTCCCTGCAAGTTCATGTTGCAGCTATGGCAGCAGAAACATTTCACATGATATACATTGCCCATGGCAGTGCAACCTGAATTCTCACCCACAACCCTTTGCTCACATTTAATACATGTACCAAAAACATCTAAATCTTGACTGTCACTTATGGATTGGACTAACATACTAGTTAGTGCATCAACCTCTTCTTCCTTCGGCAATGGAGATTTCCCCGCTCGTGTCAATGAGCTTTTATACATTTGATTATTATTGGTTTTTCCAACATTCATTGGTGGGTTTGGATTAATAGGCTCATAGAGTGATTCATAAGTTGATGCCTGTGATACTCCATATTCAGGATATTCATTTTGATAAATGGTAGGATAAGATGGTCTATCCTGATTGTTAAAGTTTGTAGTAGCTCTCATTAATTCACTATAATTAGAGCTGACGGGTGATGGTGGCGGTATATATTCTTCATTATTATGATTTGAATCAAATGATTTAGGTGGTGAGATATGAAGGGGGGGAGGTGGTGGTGGAGGTGGATTATTGTACTGATATTGTGGCACCACATTACTGTACATAGGTGTAAATCCTTTAGTGGGCAATGATGAATTTTGCCTGAACGGGTGGCTGTGAAGCGACAATTGAGTGACATTTGCATAATCCTTATGCATTGGATGAATGTTACTGGGATGCCGTGGTACATTGCTATATGTCGGTGGTGGTGGAGGAGGCGGTGGCGGCGGCGGTGTTAAGTTGTTTTGTATAGGCGATATTTTAGATGAATAAGAGGGCTCACGTACAGTGCTGACAGCAGCGCTTCGAGGAACCTGTGGTTGAGCCTTTTTCTTGGGTGGCACAGCTGGTGGTATCTTTTTCACTTTTCCGGGTGAACTCGGAGCTTTTGCCATTTGTAGTTCTGCTAATTGCTTTTCTAAGGCGTCCATATTATCAAGGCGTGACATTATTACAGATATAAATCTAAGTAAAGATTTTGCTTGTATTTAAATAATGTACCTGTATTTTTATGCCCAACAAACTTTAGTCATGATTACTTTATCAAAGGTAGAAGATGCTATATTTCTGAATCAAATAGAGTAGGTAGTGTACGTACAAAGAAACTTAATTCACATTTCACTGTTTCACTATTTTGGTTATCTCATTAACCAAGAGAATATTTCATTAACTTTGATCTCTCGTGTTACTACCCAAAGAGAATGTAATCACTCCGTGTACTACCCAAGAGAACTTCAAACAAGGGTTTTTTGAGCCATTCCATATTTATTTTAGCCAACTTCATAAAAAAAACAATGCTACCAACCAAGTAAAGAAGAAAGAATTGTCAAAGCTAAGGATGAATGTATCGATATTTAGGTTTTATCGATATCGCTAAAAAACGGATGTGTCACAACTCTATTCAGATGAATAAAAGAAGATTCTTTACAAGGTTGGTAGTATTGTTTTTTTAATGAAGTTGTCTAAAATAAAACACAAAATGGCAATGGCTCAAAATACCAATGTATGAAGTTCCGCCTCTAAAACAGAGTGTTTTGTATCACAGAACACATTAACCCTGTTTATATTCTCTTGGGTAGGTACCTACTCTCAAAGAGAATGTAATCCATGTAATCACTCCGTCCTACTCTGTGGTACCTAACTTCCCTGAGTTTAATTAAATTTTTGATGGTTTTAAGAAAATAAAGAAAGCTAAATTAGCAAAAGATAAAACAGAATAAATAATTTAATACCTGCGCTGAATTCGTAAGCCAAAAATGTCCATGCAGTGTCAATTATGGATGGGTAGTGTAAGTTTTATTTGTATATAAATATTTCAATAAAATATCAGTTCATAATTATATATGTTTGTTTGTTAATGAAAACCATTCAAACTCATTTTAGTTGGAGCCAAATATGACTGAAAGTTTTATAATGGCCGCGTTTCATCGTATGGGCCAGCGTCCTCTTGCTGTGAAAGTTATGAGAAATAAATTTACTGGGGAACCAGCCGGCTATGCATTCGTTCACTTCCAGGTATGTTTTAACCTATGAATAGACACTTAGCGCGATCCAAAGATTCCGTAACATTCGTAAAAAATAAATTTGTTTGCAAAATTGGAGGTAATATGAGAAAGGGCTTTTGTTCTGCTCCTATTTTTTTGCTGCAAGTGTGTAGGGAGTTTACACCTTTTAGATTCTGTATGATCCAGTTTTCCGTCCTTCCATTATAATCTCATTTGTGGTTATTACAAGTTTATAATAATAAATCATTAAGAAAAATAATAAATTATTATAAAAATATTTTAGACTGATGAAGAAGCAATAGATACAATGCACAAACTAAACGGAAAGCCCATTCCTGGCACATTTCCTGTGGTCCGGTTCAGACTAAACACAGCATCACGGGAGGCTCGGACTAACATGCAACAGGAGAGAGAGTTCTCAGTGTGGGTTGGGGACCTTAGCCCTGATGTAGATGACTATTCACTATACAGGGTGTTTGCAGGAAAATACAATTCAATCAAAACTGCAAAAGGTATGAACAAACTTTTATATCAAACTTCTTAAATAGAGATGTAACAAAACAGTAAATATTGTGATATCATATGTGGAGATGTACAGATTTTGTGTCCAATGAGTCATTTGAAATATATTACCTGACATAATATTATCTTTCAACTCTTCTATTTCTTATTTCAGTAATATTGGATGGCTCTGGCTACACAAAAGGTTACGGCTTTGTGCGATTTGGCAATGAAGATGAAC
The DNA here is from genome assembly GCA_038048805.1 of Hipparchia sbordonii. Lineage (NCBI taxonomy): Eukaryota > Metazoa > Arthropoda > Insecta > Lepidoptera > Nymphalidae > Hipparchia > Hipparchia sbordonii. The sequence continues at coordinate 8,319,275 of CM076113.1, forward strand.
AACGCAATGCACTTTACGCTATGAATGGTTACACAGGTCTTGGAAATAAGCCACTAAAGATATGTACAGCTGTGCCAAAGCCTAAGAGCGCTGTGACCGCACCAAACTCCGCACCTGCATCTACAAATACGGCTTCGTACAGCAGTGGGACGGTATGATATGACTTTACTAGCTGATGCACGTGATGCGATTGATGTTTTTTTATCACACGTGAATTCTTCAATTTAGTGGGATACAGGGTATTCTTTAATTTTCCAGGATACAATGTAGCCTATGTGCTATTCTGGGGCCCAAGTCTGCTATTGCAATGCTATTGCAATTGTAGTTCAATTGTCTATCAATGACATCCCAATTGCTACTTTTAGCAATTTGACTTGGGGCCCAGGGGTTCAATTGTCTATCAATGACATGACAATTGCTAAAAATAACAATTGTCATGTCATTGATAGACAATAAATCTACAATTGCAATAGCAGACTTGGGCCTCTGATGTATGAGCTGTTACATTGTGCAGTTTCATTAAAATTTGCGTAAAAATGCGACATCCATTCATATAGTACTCATAAACTTTTACATTTATAGTAGCTCAGTATCGATAATAAAGCAACCTCCTATTAAAATTTTCAAAATATATTTAATGTAGAGAATTTGTCCCTTTACAGTTTTAAGTACATATAAGTATAGATTTGTTGTATTAAACCATCAGTGATATACTTAACATAACAGACGGACATTCCTACATGATCATAATGGAAAATGTGCCTTAGCATAACAAACCCTATTTGGCAATTACCTAGTTTGCATGTTGAGTTGGAACAAAACAATCAAAGAGAATGAACGATAATGACATGCAGTTGTAATTATAGGAGTACAACCAATATTACGACCCGTCCGCCTATTGGCAAAATTACTCGGCGTGGTCGGGTTACTACGGGCAGGAACAGACCGCCGCTCAGCCGCAGCAACCCGTCGTGGAGACCTCCCAACCCCCGCCCGCCAAACCCCAGAATGACGAGTTGGCGCTCGTCGGTGAGTATACCCAAACTCCATATAATATGTAGCTGCCAAGCCAGATGCCAAGCGATTTAGTGTTCCAGTGCGATGGCTTGTAGAAACCGTTTACTAGCCATCTTGGACTCCATTATCACTTACTATCAGAGATCACAGTCAATGGCTGCCTTGTCATAAAATATAAAAAATTTAAGTGTAAAAATTCATTTTTGCAAAACCGACTTCAAATGCCACTACAAAGTTATCAATTGTGCCTATAAAATTTGAAGTTTCCTTGATTTCTCCAGGATCCCATCATCAGATCCAAACTTGATGAAAATAGGACCACCTGTGAAGTATATATACCCTTTCAAACAAAAAAAGAATTTTCCAAATTGGTCTAGGTGTTTTCTGACCAGACTATGGGATCACCTGGGAAGTATATCTTTTCAAATAAGTAAAGAAGGATTTTCCAAACGGTCCAGGCGTCTTTAAGTAATTGGGGAACATACAAAAATAATTAAAAAAAAAAAGATTCCGACGAAAGACGAACCGCCTCCCTTTTTTAGAAGGCGGTTAAAATATACTATGCATGTATTTTTCTTTCACATTTTTAATTAATTCTCTACATCTTAGCATGCTTTCAAGAGTTCGATCGAGTGTTCCGAATAACAGAAACTAAATATTAAAAATATGCATTAAACAGTTTTGGTTGTTTCCACAGATCACAAGCGAGTAATCGACGTAGATCAAATGAACCAAGAGTTCTTGGACCCTGACCTGTGTCTCTGGGACGCATTGGAGTCGTCTCAGTGGTTCCCGCACGAAATCGTCGAAGCACATTAATCCAAAACTAAAGGAGTTACACATATAGTGGATAAAAGCAGACTTTACTTTGTGGAAATCCATGAAACACAACAATCAACTTTTTGGTATAATCCACCAAAAGAGAAATAGGTATATGGTACAAGTCAATTGACTTGCATGCATGGGTTACTTTTCCATTTATTCCACCCTTTGCACATTAATGTGTGCATAGTTTATTTTTAATTAAAATCAGATTTATTTTTATGTAAATTATCAAACTGTCCGATTCATCGAAGATTCTTTCACAATGTTGCTACAATTTATTTTTCCATTCACCCATGTTATAGTTCTCGCAATACACGAAGGCGCGTGAGCTCTACATGTGGTACGTCGTGTATATGCACATTACGTTAGTGTGTGTGCCTGCCAGGAGTCTAGGTGGCAGCGGTCAAGCGCGAGCAAGCTCTCGCTCACACTTATACAGATACGACACACACCATTTTTCTAATTTGGCGGATTATAGCAAAATAAGTTGTTCCTTTTGTAAATAAAGTTATAATTAAGTAATTAATTTTATGGAATGATTTTTATAAGAATAAAAATAATAAAGTAGGAAATTTTGTGTTTGAATTCCTTTTTCCTCATCCCAATTCTAACAGGATGACAGTTGCAGCCAATTGTATATTTGTCATATATTTTGTACAAATAAAGTGAATCTGAATCTGTAGTCTCAACTCGAAGGTCTCAACAAACGGATGTCCACTGCTGGACAAAGGTCACATTTTTCTTAATATTGTATTAGGAAGACATTATTTTAGTAACTACCTACTTGCTGCCTTATGAGATTAAAAATGGTTCGAAGTAAGCGAAATGAAGAAAATAATATAATATTATCCAACTATTGTACTTCATTTATTCATTGTTAAACTTAGGTAAGTATATTACAAACAACAATAAATTATGAATGCATGGATCCTATGTGAATATAAAAAAAAACAAATATTAATTATTTATTAGAAATACATAATAATATTTTACCACAAAATGTAAAATTGAAACAAACTTTTCAAATCAATACAAGCTGTGATGTAATAAAAAATGATATAACAATTATGTATTTCGAATGTAAGAAAAATATCACAGGCGAATTGTTTGTTATACTAAAAATATGCTAAACTCAACATTGTTGCTTAGTTGCTAATTTGATTGTACAAATTAACATCTTTCAGTAGAATAAAATGAAAAAGAAGTTTTTTTATTTACAAACTTTAATGTTTTCTTCAGTTGTGAATTTTTTGGAAAAGGTTGCATTAAGAGTTAAAACGAGACAAATATGCTTTGATATCTGTCTCGTTTTATCTCTGTCTTGAGTCTGAGCAGAGTGAAAGTGCGGTCTATAGTTTCAGACTTGTTATTGTTATAAGGACTTGGTATTAACTTGTTATTGTTATACCTTAGTTCAGTACTAATTGTTCAATTTTGTTATTTATATTCCACAATTTTACTAAATCATTACATAATATGAACTTGATTTCATATACAACAACTTTTAACATATTGGCGCTAAATCGATAGTTTCACGGTGCAGACTAAGTTATAATTATTATATTTACAATAATAAATACGTATTTTTGTGTCATACGTAAATATGTATTAAAATATCCTAAGTTTGTCCTTCAGTCACGTAGCAATGGTTCGACGTGGTTTTTTTGTATGGTTATAGTTGAACATTTGGAAAGTGAAATAGATTACCTTTTATCCCGTAAACAGAGTTCCCAAGGGACTTTAAAACCCTAACTCCACGCAGACAAAGTTGCGCGCATAAATAAAATTATTCTTTTCAAGTTAAGTCATAGCATACCTAATAGTACGTAAAGGTACAGAAGATTCATTCCGCAAATTGATAAATAGCGACTCTTGCTACCACACAATAAAGTGCAATTCAGGTTGACACAGCGCTACTTACCTATCGTCTTATTCACCTAGACTTTTCTGTTTCTATCACGAAACTTTTATTTCTTCACCCTCTGAATTAAGGCCCTTCGCAGTTTACTGTGCAGTGCGTCAGGCATGGTTAAGTTTTATCATTTCCACCTTGTATAAAAACTTGAAACCGACATACAGCGAATCAAAGTTGAGTTATTGTATATGAACTGTGCCGTTGTCTTTTGGCTGGACTCGGCAACACTGTCACACCACTCTGTACACTGTTATGACTTTCTATACTTGCAGCACTGTTCGGTGACAACAAAGGTGAAGACACGTTAGATCCAATCTGAGTACCCTTCTTCATATAACCGACCACATAGTTTAATATCGACGGTGGCAATGCAATAGGTGTCAACTTCCCTGGTCCGTTTGCTATGTACGTCTGCAACATCTTCTTCGTAGGGGACGATGGATCGTTCACTGTTAACACAACCAACGATCCGGTTTCAATGTTGGTCGGTATTTGCAATGTGTTGATCGCCTCTGGTGTCTTGACGTGCAAAATTGGTGTATTGGTTCTGTTGTTGGCCGTATCGTCTTTGGGTTTGGACGTTGATTTGACTAGGGCCACGGTAGTTAGTTTTGGAGGTTTCCGTGGAGCTGGTGGTTTGGTTTTTTGTATCTGTTTAGTGTGATGATGTGATATAATATCGTCTGCGGTGATCGCGTCCTGGTGCATGGACACCTTGGCTGATTCCAGAGCTTTAGCTCCTCGGCCTGTTGAAGGAAATAAGAGTGTGTTATTAAGTACTAGCCGAAACAACGTAACTATTTTTTTTATTTCAGTAGAAACTTGGTATTTTCAAGATCTTTATATTTTTTTAGTAATTAGGTATTATAGTTTATTTTTAAAACAATATGATTTGTTATTTGCTCGTTTCGCATTGCAATCTCTTTCGCGGCACTGTAAAAAAAAACGTTTTCAAAATCACCTGCATGAGTCTATTGTGGTCTACCTTTAAATAAGTTATAAAGTTTTTTTAATTGGCTGCAAGACCAAGACTGGTCATGAAAAGACCAACCGTAACCGTATTGGCCAAAGCGGCAAGGTACTGTTTTCCTCGATACCAGAATATACTTCATTTATACATATATTTATTTATCCATAATATGAATGTGAAGAAAAGAAAATTGGCTTTTTTGTTTTCTGATGCGGTCGAAGAACAGTTGCGCCATGAGACTGAAGTCAGTCCCCAGCGGATCGAGCACGCGGCAGAACCGCGCAGTCCCCGGCGCGCTCCAGCCCGATGTGCGGCAATAGTTCACTGTGTGACCTGCAAGGTTATCGTTTCTCCATACCAGAATATACTTACTCTGTCTCAAGCGGTTCTCCCTGGCGGCTCTCTGGCGATCTCTCTCGGCTTGCTTCTCTCTGTTGAGCTTCTCCCGCTCCAGCTCCGCCTGCTTGGCGGCCAGCACACGCTCCGCTTCGAACTCCGCCTTCAGCAAGGCCACGTCGAACTGCAACGTGGCGCGGAGAGCCTTGTCTATTTGCGCGCCGTTCAACTTTTCTTCCTTTTTGAACTGCAATTCACAAATTATTTTTCATCTTCCAAATCATAAAGAACTAAAATAAAATAAAGAGTTTGAAGCGGTGTCGGTGTGCTGCTCCCGTCCTTGGAGAATACAGACAGCCATCGATCCTGCGTCCTCTCTGGTCGTTTCAGACTTCCGTCCCATGGGACTATGAGAGTGAGGGAATAGAGACAGCACTGTGTTTGCGCTCACACTTGTGTAACTGTGGAGATTCTACCAACCTCAAGCCAGTTGGTACACTCCTGATGGCATTCTATACACACCTTGAATTTGAGTTATGTACTTCGTAGTGCGGTCGGGGAACAGCTGCGCCATGAGAGTGAAGTCAGTCCCGAGCGCACGGTTTCCTACGCGACAGTAGTTGTTCCTTCATTCGTATATTATGACTATACTATGACTGGTCAAACACACCTTCATTTTGAGCTGCTTCCTGGTGCGGTCGGGGAACAGCTGCGCCATGAGGGTGAAGTCAGTCCCTAGCGCAGCGAGCGCGCGGTAGAAGCGCACGGTCTCGGCCGCGGTCCATCCCGCGGCGCGGCAGTAGTTCAGCTTGCGGTACTGCCCGCCCGTACCCCAAGCGCCCTCGTGCACTACAGATGACACTTTGCGATCGCTTTCTGTTTGTTTTATCACCTGCAAAGTTGTTATTCAAATTCCAAATTATAATTATTTTTATGCCTACTAACATTATTAATTCAAACACGCAGCAACAGAGCAAAGAAAGATGTATGATGTTTTTTATGTTTTTTTTTGTATGCGTATTGTTGAGAGTGACATGCTATTTTGTTTGGGTGTAAACATTCCATACACAATCATATACAAAATCGCATTCAAGGCATCGAAAGTGACTATTATTGTATAATCCTTACAATAATATTATAAATGCGAAAGTGTTTTTTTGTCCTTCAATCACGCCGCAACAAATCAACGGATCGTCGTGATTTTTTGCATATGTATAGTTGAGGACCGGGAGAGTGACAAAGGCTACTTTTTATCCTGGAAAATAAAAGAGTTCCCGCGGGGCATCAATTAGTATTATATCGCTCATTTGCGATAAGGGTGACATAATTCAAAATTCACCAATTTTAGTGTCGAAAATTTATACTTTTTGCTATAAAAACAACATTACGCTGAGCACAAAAAAAATAAGAGCGAGAGAGATTGTGACTTAATGCTCTGTCGCTTTGTTGGCCGCTGTGTTGTTTCGAGACCGCAGTGTCTATAAAACATTACTCTCTAACGAGAGAATTCTCTCATCGTCGATTTATTCGTCGAATTTGAATTATGTCACTCTTGTTGCAAATGCGACAAGATTGACATAATTCAAAATCGACGATGAGAGTCGTCGCAAATGCGAAATATTATATATACATGTCGAGTTGATAACCTCTTTTTTTTAATTCAGTTAAAAAAACTGGTAATTACCAAGCTCTGTTCATCAAGAATAATTTCTCCTTTCGGTCCTAGTTTGATCTGCGGCACCGGAGCGGCCTCTGCCGACTGGCTCGGTGACTCAGCTGGTTTCACGGCCGCCACCTTCTCCTCCGCTTTCCTTTCGGCTTCCTGTTTCTCTTTGGCTTCTTTCAGTTTAATTTCATCTTCACTTAGTCTGTGTTAGAGACACATAACATAGTCTAAGGCAGTTTGTTATCTGTGACAATTTGTATTAACTGTCATTTTATTGTGTTTGACAGCTGTCACTGTCTGTTTCTCTTGATCTAAAACTTCTAAAATGTAAAGATGTCCTCTCGGTTGCTTATAAATAAATAATTATGTAACTTAGTAACTTTCGTTTAATTTTAACATTATAAATAATAACAACTTCAACAGTCTGCAATATACTATTTAAACTTCACGGTGAATTGACGTTTCCGATAAGAACTGCTAAGGTTTGGAACACTCTTCCAACATCTGTTTCCTGCCACCTATATAATTTTAGTATCTTTAAGGCAAGAGAATAGGCATGTTTTAAGCAAGCGCGCTCCAACCTAGACTTCATCAGTGCTATTCAGTACTGATTGTCATCAAGCGTAAGCCTATTTCGAATTAAAAAAAAAATGTAATTTATGGTTTTTTAATTACATTTGTATTTAAATACACTAGCATAAAAGTTTTAGTATTAGCTAGATCCTTTATAGTACTAAACCACGCAACGCCCCAAAGCACTTTACCACACACGGGCTTTTTTTTATACCGCACGATTTATGTAGCCTGCGCAATGTTATCTTTTGATTATAATAAAATACTTCTTTAATTTTGATTTCACAGCAGTAAGTTAACTCAGTCTTTTATTCGGCTGGGGAATTTCCTAACAATGGAAAAAAAAAATTTCGATTTCGTCTGATCGGTTGTTTTATGACTTTCACAGGAACGCGTGTCATAAATGATTTATGACGATTCGCCTTAAAAGGGCTACATTGGCTAACATAGCATAAACCACAATATGCTCTAAGTTAGAGCATATTGTGGTTTATTAGAGCCTCTAACTATCATGGGATGTCACGTCAATGGATGTGCACAGCATAACGTTCGATTAAAGAACCCCCAGATCTGCTCATAGTTCACGGACTGATCGCAGATAGAAGAGAGAAGAGAAAAAAAAATGCATTAATGTAATACTAATACTTCGGTAAGAATTCGGTACTCACACGAGGGGGTTGGAGGTGGGGTTGTAGAAGATGAGGTCGTACATGGTGAGTGTCTCGCGCTTCGCGTTCTCTCGCCGCTGCCGCATCGCCATCCTGCGGCGAGCTTCCTCGTGACGCCGACTTCTGTTATTATACATGAATTTTTAGTTTATTATAGCTTTAGGATTAGTTTTTTAACACTTCGCTCATTTGCGACAAGAGTGACATAATTCAAAATCGACGATGAGAGAATTCTCTCGTTAGAGATGTTTTGTGGATGCTGCGGTCTCGAAACAACACAGCGGCCAACAAAGCGACAGAGCATTAAGTCACAATCCCTCTTGCTCTTATTTTTTTGTGCTTAGCGTAATGTTGTTTTTATAGCAATAAGTATAAATTTTCGACACTAAAATTGGTGAATTTTGAGTTATGTCACCCTTGTCGCAAATGCGCGACTTGTCTTACAGTCTCAAAGCCTAATGATCATAGGTGCGGACCGAAAACTGAAAGGTTGCACTATTGTCGTACCCACTCCTAGCAAAGTTTTCGCTTATTCGGTGGGGAGAGGAGAATATAGTCAACTGCAGCATGCATTCTTAAAAAAAAAAATAACTTAACCTATAATTAAACGTAAAAATTCTTTTTACAAAACCGACTTTAAACACGAGGTATATCAATTTTGCCTATAAAATTTGAAGAGTTCTCTCGATTTCTCCAGGATCCCATCAACAGATCCTGACTTGATGACCTGGGAAGTATACCCTTTCAAACAAAAAAAGAATTTTCCAAATCAGTAGGGGGCATCTTCGAGTAATTGGGAAACATACATAAAAAATAAAAAAATAAAGATTCCGACGAATTTTTTGGAAGTTGATTAAAAACTGTCAAGATCTTCATTATCATCAGCTTTACAAAGAGAAATGTGTCATACTTGTTCATAGGCTGTTTCTCTCTGACAGGCGACGCGGCCGCCGCCGGCTGGGCGGCCATCTGGCTCACACTCGAGCAAACAGAATCATTCCTGACTCGACTCACATCTCTGAAACAAATATTACTGTTGTGAGATTGTCTAAAAATGATTACATCAGTTCAATCTTACTGTTCTAGTACAATGCAATGGAATTTTAAGTGCATTCGATATTGTGCGAATTACAAATCATATAAGATGTATTGTAAAGGTTTTAAATTAAAAAAAAATATATTAAGAAAAATTGTTTAAAATACATACTCTCATTCTGGATAACATTGGACCACTTATTTAATAGTTAAACTGTTTCAAAATGATATACCTATTAGGTAAAGACTGCAATGTGTGCACATCATGAGCATGTCGATCTTTTGAATTGAGCAGGCTGCGACGATTCTCATCCTCCGATTCGCTTGCACTACCCTTCAAAAACAAAAGTAAGTAGTTTAGTATAAATAAATAAGCATTTATATGAATAGCGGGCAAACGAGCTGGCGGGTCACCTGATGTAAAGTGATTACGGCCACCCATGAACACTTGTAGTACCAGAGGCACCATCAATGCGTTGCCGGCTTTGAAATTGTCAGTGTAAAGCAGTGTTTTTCAACCTTCTTGAAAATGCGACCCCTTTGCAAGTCAAAAGATTCTGGCGACCCCCAATGGCTTTAGGGCAGTCTTTCTCAAAGTGGACGATAATGCCCCCTTGTGGGCGTTGGAGACCTGAAGGGGGGCGTTAAGGGGCCCAGAAAAAAATAGGGGGCGTTGGCGTGGTTTAGGGGGCGATGGTTGATTTGTAATTCCATTTAGATACTTTATATTTTAAAATTTACTAAAATTAAAACCTTCTGTTTTTCAGTAAAATCAAACCTGATATCAACAACCTTGTTAAAAATCATCTAATATAATCATTTAATAGTTTCTTTTAATTTGATTAAAATATATTCTTAATATCATAAAGTTGCATAAATCTTGAGAATGTAACGTTAAAGTATAATGTAAGTTTAAACACCAGAACCGACTAATATACACACACACCACACCATAACTAAATTAATTAAAGTAATGAAATTGTGGTTTTTAAGGTTTAGGAGTGTATAAAAAATTGGGGGTGCTGAAAAAGAATTTATTTTCAAAGGGGGCGGTAAAAGAAATAAGTTTGATAATCTCTGCTTTAGGGTCATTCATCCAGATTTGGTATTTAATTTTTAACCAACTTAACAAGTTAACTGTCCAGACAACAGACACAGTTAAACAATGACCATGCTCATATGTGAATCATGGGACAGACAAATGGTTAAAAAAGGAGGAGGTTCTCAATTTGATGCATATTTTTTTTAAATAAAAATTTCTTTCAAAACCCAACTTCAAACACCACTATAAAGTATAAAAATAGTTTTAGTTTGTACATGTTAGTTAAGTCGAGCTAGCGACGCGCGTCGGTTTCGTCGTTTCTATTTAGGCCCACCCAACTTCAACTCACTTGCCATCTTTTGCATGACCCTTCAAGCAAGGCTTGGTAACCCCCACCACACAGTTGTGGTTACAGTAAAAATGACAACTATTATTTTCTTGTCAAGGTAATGTATGACGTCAGCTTGAGATGCAAGGTTAATACTAGTCATTTACCTGTACACTGTTTCTTCTAAGTGGTGCCAATCTAGGAACAGGACGCAGTTTAGGACGGACTTTGCTTGGAGAAGGCAGAGGTATGATCGGATCAAACAGCACCTCTGCGTTTTCTGATATGATTTCATTCTTCAAAACATCAATAGGCTTGGGTACACTAGCAGCGGGTTTGAGAGGAACAATACCATCCATTGCTTCATCGTCAGTACTTTCTGGGACACTTGGTATGCTGTAATCTAAAAATCGCACACAATGAATAAAAATGATTTAAATAAACATTTTACTATTGAGAATCGGGCGTTACTTTGCGGAAGTCCATGATTAGCAAGAAAAGGTTAGAGTTATTTTACTATAATCCGTCATCAGAAAAAATCTGTATGGTCAAACATGCAGTTAAAAGCTCAGCACCGCTTACCTTCCCAACCAAGCAAAAAAGCCAAGTTCCCAACAACATTGCTTGCTTGGGAATTTATGTTTAATAGTTCTGATTTCACGTTCATTCAGTTCATAAAAAAGTATTAGCAGAGTGTAATATGACATGAATCTTTATAGTACTTACCATCTCTAACATTATCCTTCTTAGACTTAACATTATAATCGACTTTACTAACAATCGTTGCAGCGATTTCCAACTCACTGTTATCACTTATTTTATGTGCAGTGGGTGTCCCTATCTGGGGAGTATTAGGCTTTTGTGGATCTGAACTCTTATTGACTTTAGGCGACGGCGCAATTGGTGATGCGAAAGTTTTCCTGGGACTATTTCTCCGCGCCGGTGATACAAACACATCAGAGGAATTTTTCTTTGAGTGCACTTTTTCTGGAGTGTGTGGAACTATTGGCGTAATCGTTTTATTTGGATTTTCTGAGGTTGCACAGAAGCTTAGTGGTTTTTCTGTTGTAATTAATTTCTGGGTCAAGTTAGGCTGAGCAATGTTTTCAAGAGTTTTAGATTCAGTAACATTATTAGTACGCGGTGACTTATTCTCATTCAAGGGAGTTCGGGGGCTTTTAGTAGTTTTTTCAGAAGTCTCCTTTGCTTTATTCTCTGCTACCACAGTGTTTTTTCTTCTCGGTGGCAAAGAAGTAACAGCTTTTATTCTAGCTCTTCGTGTAGACATAATGGAACCTTACCACTTGTTTCGTTATGAAAGCAATGAAATTATGAATTATAACTCCACTTATTCACTATATTGGATTTTCATTTTCAATTAAATTTTAGATAGGCAAATTGCAGAAAGAAAATTGAAAACAAAACCGCATTGAACATCTGTGTTGAACATGCACAATTGACAGCAATTGACAGCTGCTGTCTGTGTCTACTGTGGTCTACTGTCTACTGAAAAGTAGAGATGGCACGCCACAAAAAAATCGGTAGATTTCGGTAGATATTTTTTTAGGTACCTATACTTTCTGAATGAAAACAATAAAACCACAAACATATAAGAGTAAGCAGACCTAACATAAGAAAAAATTGGCGTTCCAATTACGCCTACATACAAATCTCACGCACACATTGACAGTAAACAGAGCCGGACTTCGAAAAGCGAGGTTCAGCGAGGTTGAAGGGACTGGAGAGTATTTAATATCTGTAATTTGAAATAATATGGAAACTACGGAAAGTTGCCATCAAATTGTAGGTTAAACCCTTATTTTACATTCTGTAAACTTAATTCTATAAATTAATTCTTAATTATGAAAATGGATTCTAATGTGCTAAGTTTCGCGGTTTTGTAATCAAACAAGTAATAATGTTACAAAATAATATTTAATAAAATCAAAACAAAACATGATTTACAAAATCTACCCAAAAGATATATCTATTACATAAATAAAACAAAATCAAAAAGCAACTTTTTCTCTAATATATTTTAGAAATACAAACATTGACAATACGATAACATCAACAGTAGTTTAATTAACTCTTACATTCTATTCAGCCTGTATCACTCATTTCAATAACCTTATTAGAATAGTATTACACATTTTAAACTTATAAAAATAACAAAATAAACCATATGTCTCAGTCTTTTCAATAACGTAATAAGGAATAGTATTACTCTATACTCTTTATTAATAGTATTACTAGGCTGTAAATTTTGCAAATCCATCAAAACTTGATCTCCAGCAGCTTTTCTTTCTACTGGACCTTTTACTGATGATGTAGACATATGCTGAAAACAAGAGTAATAAATTATCAGTTGTCTAGTATTAACAATTTAATAGGTAATACAAATAGGTACACAGCTATATATGTATGGGTATAGCTGTCAATATTTACGTTTAAATGGCAAGATGTTTTGGGTTGGTACCTAAATATAAGAACAACTAGAAACTTACTTGTAATGATGAATCAAAAATCATTGGGATTGCATTAGAAGTAAGGACGGTACGAAAACCACTGCAATCCACTAAATGTGCTTCAAAATGTTCAGAACATAGCACACTCGATGTTTTGTGCTGCCAATTTTTTTTATTCGTCTGCATCAACCAGGCATTTTTTATATTTTCATCCTTTGGAAAGCTGAAAAATGATTTAATTTTATAATTTATCCTTACTTTTATAGAAATAGAAATAGAAATATTTTATTTCAAATAAACTTTCACAAGCACTTTTGAATCGTCAATGAATCTACCACTGGTTCGGAATGCCTTTCCCGCCGAGAAGAGCCAGCAAGAAACTCGGCGGTCGCTCTTTTCAAAAAAAAGTAAAAATTTTACAATATTTAATTAAACTATGCTATGTATTGCTTCCACGATTAATTTTCCTAAGTCCAATACAATACAAATAAAAATTAATACAATCCAATACATCTTAAAACAGGCAGGCAAAAACAGACTAATTATTTAATCAAAATATACCCACTAAACAAAACTTGCGCCTGAATACGGCCCTGTCAAATTGTACAAGTATATGAAACGACAAACAAGATCCTGATATTAATTAATTGATAAATATTGCAACAGGAATATACTAGAACCAAAATTACTATAACTGTCTACGAGTTTTGCGTATATAATAATTAGAGACTGCTTCTAAAATGCCGAACGATTATTAATAATCACACAGTAAGCATATAACCAAATTACGAGTCTATAGCACATCAAAACTTACCGATGAAAAGTAATTGCAGGTGTTTTCCTATACGGAGAATTGCCACACAGAGGTGCACAACACTTCACCATTTTATTTCAGAATTTTTGATTCTTTAGACTCGATTTTAAAGCAAATTTAAAAGAATAAACAACTCGCAGGTTATGTTGTTGTTTTTGACAAATTGACATATTGCACCATACTGCTCTTATTTGTAGCTTACGAATTGCCTCAAGCTCAATTATGTCTATGAGTGCGTAAGTGTTGCAACAACAGAAGTAAAAGAGATAGAATCATATATTTTTTGTTGGAGAGAAGCAAGCGAAGATATTATTTATTCGTTTAGATGTAGTTGTGAAAATTATGTTAGGTCTGCTTACTCTTATATGTTTGTGAATAAAACTCACAATTTATATGGATATAACTACATTATTTATATAATAATACCAATTTAGGATATTTTAGCACACATGGTTTCCACAATCTTAAACATAAAATCATAACAAATTACTTACTATCTTCTTAAATATATCAGCTTTTTGTAATCAATGGTAGGGCTTTCTATATAGACTGCTCTTACCTAAGAGGCATCCGTAGAAATGTGGTTACAATAATATTAGTTTTAATAAGTTTTCTTGTTCGGAGAATTCTTCACTAAGGATATCAGGGAAAATGGAGCACTGTTGCCAAATAATAACTTTAAATAAAGCAATTATTATAACTTAAGAAAAATCGTTATTCACTCATAAAATCTTTATTTCGGTAAATGGGAGCCAATTTCGGTAGATCTACCGAAAAATCGGTAGGTTCATCACTGGCAACATTGCTATTACCTGCACAGTTCCCTGTTCATTATCTATCTGTGGTGTTCTGGTTCGTGGTCTATTCTGTGGTGATTCTGTGGATCTGTGCTGTTTATGCTCGTGTTTATGGCTTTTAGTCGTAGACAGTCTACGCTTTTAGTAGAAGAAAAAAGCGTCCTACTTCCATGAAGAAATGTCATCATATCATAGTAACATAGTGTATTATCTATGCATAGTAATCTGTGAATGTCATGATGGCCAAATTGTGATTTTCCCGCCTAAGCCCTAAATTTCTTTGTATCTATTTGCATCTCAGCATGATTTCAGTCTTATTTTTTGTGATCGAACTTCGAAGATCTCAGCAGTCAGCAGAAAGACTACAGTGTATAAAGGTATCTACCTACTGTTTCTGATTTCGATACCAAATGGTATGTTTACATAATTGACTATAATGCCTCTGCCGCACCTGCGCCGTAACGCGTAAATTAACACGATAATAAAGGCAATAAGCAGGTTGGGCTAATATTTTAATGCGTTAAATGTGTTGTAATATTACTAATAACGTTAGACGCTAAGCGCTAATCCATTTATAAGCATAGCATAGCCGTTAACACTAACATTAATGCAGATGGAGCATATAAGAACGATAAAACATAAAACACTCGATTTTTTGTCTGTTTATATCAGCTAATCTTCGGGACGGCTTAACCGATTTTGACCAAATTTTCATAGGAAGATAGGGGACTTTACAAAAAGTTTTCATAAAAAAAAACCGATCTTGATGATATTATTTGGGACAGCGATAATTTTCATCCTAAAGACACCTACCTACCTTACTTTTTTCCCAGGCGATAAAAGCGTTCCTACGGGATTTTAAAACCTAATCGCGGGCATCATCTAGTTAGGTAAGTACTAAGTACCTGTTAATATTTTCTCGATTTTTTTTGCAGTAGGCTACCAATCGAAGAGGTTTCTGTCAAAGGTAATAAAACAAGATAGGTATGTTTTTCTCATTCTTTAATGCGTTTCCTCTAATTTTTTGACAGCGATGAGCACTTTTGGTGAAAATAGATACCAGAAATCAGTATAATATAACTATTTTAATAATTAACAGTATCAATAAAAAAAACTCTTCATTTAATATAGGTTTCTTTTTGCCTTTATTCAGCAGCTCAACTTCACAATAAAAATAGATCTCTCCTATAAAATTTATATAATTTACAAAAGCGGTAATGTTAGATAAAACAACGATAAATAAATGCCTCTGGGGGTAAAACGCAATTAGGTATATCTTTTCTTTGTAGATAAATTGACAGGCGTCACTCTGTTTAGTTCAATAGTATTAAGGGCGGTAGCACATTCTGCTGCGAAATCGTAGCTGCGGAATGGAAGAGACCAATGGATAGTCGAATGTCTGTGGAAGAACAGGCAATTCCGCTTTTGTCCCGCCCTTGTTTCGCATGTAAAACAGTAGTGATACCATAACGGAACTGTCTGTTCTAAAGACTTTTTTGATTATGCATCTATCTCTTTCCCACGTATAGGTTCTGCAAATAGTCTCGCAGAGGAGATATGCTGCCGCTATGTAGGTATAAACATTTCCGAGTACAAAGTGTGTTTGTTGGTGTTTAGTCGCCAAAACTGAGAACTAGGCTGCATTCATCTACTATTAAGCTACTGCGTATTGGTTCGTCATTCATTAACTATAATTTATTTTGGCTAAAAGTCAACATTTGCAAAATTATTTTTAGGCGGCCAATTAGACTATCAATTTGGGATAAATTCAATCTGTGACCTTGTAGAGATGAAATTGACGCCGATTTAATCTAAAATATCTAAGTAGATATTTTTTAATTCAACTTATAAAATCCATACATTAGATATACACACACAATCTGCTGCCGTATTCTCTATTTTTGAGAATTCCAGTGGATATGGAAAACAATTCTGAAGTCTGAAACTAAATACTGTCTACCTTATGGAAATAGTAATTTATTTCGTCATACAAATTGTGTATGTGACGCTTGTGTGACGTTAGCAGGACGTTAGCAACTTTCAATAGCCACTGAGGTAGAGAATACCTACGGCAGCGCTGGCTGCACATATCAGTCGCTTACAACGTCACAGATTGACTTGATGCCATATAATTTTCAATCACAGAAAAAAAAGAGATAATTAATTATTGATAGTCTAATTGTCGCCTTACAAATTGTCATGATACTATAAGAATTAGTCAACGATAAAACGTGCCAAAGATGCGGCGCCGGCGGCGGTCGGCTCAACGACTACTCTACTCTAACCGTAGGATATGTTCGTTGCGATCATCTATTTATTGCTAAGAAAGTTAAAAGTTCGTGACGTGCTTGCAAAACCACTAATCGCATAAACTGGTAGAAAAAATCACTATAGATAGATTAAAAATAAGTTCTCAATCCAGAAAGAAGTACAAGCGTCGTTCATTCTTGTGTTACTATACGCCGCAAAGGCGGTAAAGGCATGTCGAGACTGTCGAGTATCGCCGAGCCGGCACTGACAGCGCGCTCGCAAGTCGCAGCCCATTGTTATACCCTTAGTACAAATTTGAGCATTTCGATAACGTTGATAGATTTCAAGTATTGTAGCACAATCAAGTTTTAGTAAAATTAGAATGTTTTAAGCGAAGCGCGACATTGTTTTAGCGTAGTTTATTCAGTACCCCCGAGCATTTTATTGCGCAAGGGTTCAGCTTGGGATACTGTCTTTAGATGTTTTGAATAATTCGAGCCTTAAAAGAAGTCAATGAATTTGCATTTTACTTTAATATTTTGATACTCGAAACTTATCAACATCCTCGATATGTGCAAACTAGTACTCACCCTACTGCTCTATCACATAACCGTAATTCGTCCGAATTTGTTATCTCTCCGACCTACTTACTCATACTAAATGATCACTATCGACAATAAATTATTTTCACCTACAATTAAAACAAGGTACGAAGTGTTGTAGTGCATCGAGAAACGAGACGTCTCGCGTCGCGCTCGCGCGAATGCGATAATTGACTGGACCGCTCCGACGAGCGTCCCCTATGAATTCTATAAAACGAACCACGCTAAAGGCGAATCCTTGTTAATTTTACAATATTTACATAAAGAAACGGTTCGAAGCGCTACTGATCCACCTCTACTTAGGAAACCGAGACAAACGGTAGGTCTGATATCGGTCGATATACTACTTAATATTAATAAAAATAAGAAAGCGTCTGTGTGCTATGGAATCGTGAGGTTTGTTACATTGTGCGTCGCTTGTGCAGCGCGGTGCGCGCGACCACCGCGCGTGCGCGCCGCGCGCCCGCGAGCGCTGCGCGGCGAGCGCGTAACGGTATGGCACGGTGAGGGTAGTCTGATGCGCGGCGGGCGGCCCGCGTGACGCGCGGCTGCGCAACCATCTACACTCTTCTACGCTCCACACTTTATATAATTATCAACAATTCAAATATAATAATATCGTCGTTATCGGGAACGTTCTATATTATATAAATTATCAACGTTCATATTTCCGCAAACGATTACTCATAACGCATCCGTCAACAATATAGGTCTATTTCGTACGCCAACAGAGCATTAAATAGTGATATCTTTACATTTCAGTCTAGTCTATATAATTAATCATCTCTTTAGTGGCAAGGTATCTCTATAAAGACTCAATAGTTTCGTCCTTCAATATATAACAGGTATATCTATACAACCGGAATACTTCGCGTATCCGCTTCCTCGCAGCGTCAATGATATAAAATTTAACCTAAATTATAACACAGGAGAATTAAGTATAAGATCACAAAATGAGATTCAGCGGGCGCGGTGGGCGCGCGCCCGGCGAAGTCGCAGCTAATACTCGAGTCTACGCTACAACTAGCGAGGCGACGGCGACGCGCGCTCGCACTAAGCCTAGTATTGCTATCGGTCGGGCCTCGGCCTAGCACAGCGTGCGGCGTCAGGGGGCGATGCCGGCGTCCGACTTGTGGAAGGCGGCCGCGCCGGCCAGCGGCGGCCCCTGCGCCTGCGCCGAGCTGAAGTCGTGCTCGGACTTGGGGCGCGGCAGCGCGGCGGCCACGCCCAGGCCGGGCAGCGCCACGCCCGCCATGCGGCACGACGCGGCCTGCAGCGGCTGCAGCGCCAGCCCCAGCGAGCGCTCCGACAGGCGCGCCACGCTGTCGTCCGACAGGCTCACGTGCTCCGCCTCGGCCGCCAGCGCGTTCACCACCGCGTTGATGGTGTTGCCCTCCGACGTGGTGTCGTCCTCGCGGTGCGCCACCAGGTTGGGGTTCTTGCCGATCTTGTTGAGGCGCTCGGCGGCCACGCTCTCCATGGTCCGCCGCATCAGCGGGTACTGGTCCAGCACCGCGTTGAAGTGGTCCACGGATAACGAGAATAGATTGCAGTACGTTTCGGCGCGGACGGAAGCGACTCGACGGGCGTTGGTCAGAAGACAGATCTCGCCGAAGTAGGAGCCATCGGAGAGGCTCGTTGCCACCTCGCCGTTGGCCATGACGATGTCCACGATGCCTTCTTGAATGAAGTACATTTTACTACCGATGGTTCCTTCTTTAATGATGATGTCACCTGTAACCATTAATAGCTGTGCTTAATAGTTACCGATTTGAAATGTGCAATAAATCAGGGATATCTATATACATAGGTAGAAAAACACAACTCCTACTCCTTTTTCGAAAGTCGGTTAAAAAGTAGCCTATGTTACTACCAATAACATCAGCTATCTACCAGCGAAAGTCCCGTCAAAATCGGTCCAGCCGTTCACGAGATTAGCAGCAACAAACGGACAGACAGACAGACGGGAAAAAAATTAAAAATTGTTTTTTTTTTTGTTATAAGGAGGTACTGTATTTACTTACATATGCATTCAGTAAAAAGCTGTTATTTTGATATTACAAACAGACAATTTCAATTCAATTTTATTTATATGTCTAGAAGATGTCCTATATTATGAATAGATGTATAGATTTACCTGGTTGGAAGACTTCATATCGTAATTTTGTAACGACATCCGATACAAAATTTGAATCGGCGTTTGCGAAAAATGGCACCGAAGCCACCAGCGACCTGCAGTTGTAGTTGATGACGTCTTCCCTTAGCTTTTCGCTCAGTTCGCCAAGAATTAACTCCTCGTCGAAGAACTTCCCTTGGTATCGGTGTTCGAAGTACTCGGTGATTCTTTGACGCATTTCGCGAGGTAGCTTTCGATATGCCATATATTCTTCTACTTGTTTCACCTGGAACGAAAATGAGACTCGTGAAAGGACGTAATAATTTACGACCGTCCCGTAGAACAAAGTCTCATCTGCTAAATTCACAACTTGAAATTTGAGCCTTAAAAGTCACATCTGCAAGGCTCAAATCTCAAGTTATGAATTTAGCAGATGAGACTTTGTTCCACGTAGTGTTTTTCCATTGTTAAATGTGTACATTGAAATCCTAAACATAAAATTTTAGGCACACCCATATTGATTACTGATAAAATATTATCATTGTGCACTTAAAAATCAACTAGAAGCTCTCCAATTACACTTATTATAATGTATGATTAACTCTATCTACTTGGGATTTGGGCATTTATGCCAGGCAGGATGACGGATTAGAACGGGATGGAAATATTTCAGGATTTTTATGGAAATATGAAGAAATGAAAGCTGTCATGAACACCCATTAGTGATTAATTTATTTAGTGATCTCTCGAAACAACAATAAACATAATGTATAATATGTTGCGTCAGTTATTCATGGAATGAGAGAAAGATGTGCAAATAAATGAAACAGTGAAATAAACAACAACTAAAATAGAAAAAGACAACGAAACGACCATTCGCTCTATACTCACGTCGAGTTTCTGAAACAGGCAATAAGGACTTTAGGATTAGTTGTTAAAATGATAGCGGAGAAGTTGATATCATTTCAAATAAAAAATTCATTTATTTGCGTAAAATTGAAACCAAATATTACAATTCTTTTTCTTTTATATAATACCACCTACATAATATGTACATAATAATTATAAATTGGTTAATCTAGGATCGACCTGGGTGTTCATAACAGTTCAATTTCTTATGATTATTTTGGACGTGGTTGTCGTTTTTGATGTTAGGAAGTTTGCAGAAGGGCAAAATTTAATTAGAATAAGAAATTACCTTTTCACGGTATTGTCTTCTTGATGAGTCGAGACTCTGGATGAGATTGGTAGCGTGACCGAGGAACAGGGCATAGCACGTGGCGCCGGATATCATGGAGAGCATGGTGAGCCACATGTCCGTCAGCGACTGCGGGGGAAACCGCCCGTACCCGATGCACAGCATGTGGGACATCGCCTTGAACAGCGCCCACGAGTATTGTTCGAGCCAAAAGGCTTCCTGTAAAACAGAACATACATTCTATCAGAGTTAGCTACAAAGGACTTAGCTTAAGGATCCAGTAGCAGTAGTAAGCTTCATTACAAAAACACAGAGAAACACAATTCACACAAAGATCACAAACCAGAACAGAAGACAAATAGTGCTGGGTGCATAAGTGGTCTTATCACTAAAGTGATCTTTTACAGGCCACCCTCGCGTAAGAACCTCGCCCCTCACCTAGATATCTACCAGAACACCCGAGAAGCTGACAATATGATTGCAATCATTTGAAAAATTGATGATGTTTGTATTACTGACCTGTAATTCATTAATTGCCACCCAAGAATTCGGAGGAAATCCTTGGAGCATTGGAACGAGGAACTGTAGGCATCCGGACCAGTGCCCGATTAACAACATCATACAGATGAGGTTGAATATCCGCATGAACACCGACGCCATATTGAGGAACTGAGGAAAAAACATGGAATATTAACATCTCATAGTCGGCTAATATCGCCTCTAAAGGAAGCCGTGCGGACTGCGCGCGACAAGGACGCTCGAGTTCAAGCATCGCGATGATATCTACCGATGGATCGTTAAGAGTGAGAAATAAAACATGAACGCGTGAACGTCGTCGAGCGAGCATGCGATCGCGAGGCGGGCGTCGGGCGGGGGGCCCGCCGCCCCCGCGCGCCTCCCGCGCGGCCGCCGGGACGGGGTCGGAAACAGAAACGCCAACGAAAGAAGAAGCGAAGCGAGCGCAGCGTGAGGACGCCGGGCGGCGCCGGCAGCATGCTAAGCGGGCGAACGAGCACATGCGCGCCGGCTCGCGCCGACCCTGGTTACCTTAAAGATCAGATTGCTTTTGGTGTCACCCTTCTTTTTGGCGACGTCGGAGCTGAGCCTTCCCCTTCTTTCCGTGCGCTTTTTTTGAAGATTCTGCAAGATCTAGAAAACAAGCGAGAAACACGAGATAGTAGGAAGAGAGCCAGGCGCGCCCGGAGCGCGGGCGGGGTCGGCGGTCGGAGACGTCGCGGGGTGTGCGGGGCGGGGCGGGGGCGCGTGCGGCACACGGGATGCACTAACACCGAGACGGGCAGCGGCGGGCTAGGCCCCTAGCTACGGGCGCGGCGAGTCGCATGCGGCACCTGCGAGGCGAGGTCGCGCGAGGCGGCGGGGTCCGCGGCGCCCGGCTCGTCGCTCGGCTGCGGAGCGGGGCTCATCTGCACACAACAGCGTCACTCGCAGCGCCGCCACCCTCCACACCTCCACTTCTCACTGACTCTCCGCACACTACTACTGTGACGTTTCACCTACTACGTGGCTAATTATCTGGTACATATTGGTGCATTATTATTTCATTAATTCGCTTCTACTGACTTCGAGTTTGGGGTACCTACTCTAGTGACGGAAATAATATTTGATTTACCGTTATCTAAATGAACTTTTATTTTATCGGATTAGGTATGAAAACTATTTTTTTAATGTTATTTAGTGAACCGCGAGCTACTTTACTAAAGTTAAAAATGTAATACGTAAAGTTCGGCGTCAGCGCATCTTCTAAAGGCTTTGAGAAGCAGCAACAAATAAGAAACAAATTGGCAAATCAAATATCACGTGTGAGTGTGGGGACGGTTTGGATCGGCATTCGGCAACTACACGCGGCGGACGCGGCGCGACGCGGCGCTGGCGCTAAGAAAGAGACAGATTTAGATAATATTATCTCGAGTGAGAGCGTGCTCAGGCAAAAAGAAGCTTGCAGAGAAGCAGTAGAGAAGTGCAGAGCGGGACGTGGGGCTCATACAGTGGAGGGCGGGACAATGGCACAGTAGAGGATCACAACAACTCCAATGACACGTCATTAGGATCGCTACTGACTAGAAACATTTTAGAATTTTTTAATAAGATTATTATTTCTGCACACAGTAAATTTATTTACAAGGATATAATATTATCGCCAATCAAACATTACACAAACATTTTCAGAAAATATTAAGTATTAATTATATTCCAATATCAATAAAATTATGTTACGTGCGTTAGGTGTCAATTCATTGTTAGTTTATGTGAGCGTAATGTATTGGTTAGGGCAGTGTTAGTGGACAAGTAAGAGAATGAGCAAAAAATTTAAAGCTAGAAGAAATGATGGCTTACATATACTTCCTCCCATTGTGATACATATCGGACGAGCCTGGAAAGTCTGAGCAGTCGTACCAGCGATAAAAGTTTTGCTAACCGTAGTATCCTCAGCGCTCGACCGGCGTGGAGTATTTGAAAGCTTTCACTAAAGTCCTGTAAACATAACCAAAACGATGTTACAACAGTGCTTGTACACTCGCGCGGTCCTCTTCTTGTCGCTAATAGTGCTGGAGCACCTGACTCAATACCTAGCAATTTTATACATGAGAAGTGTACAAAACATGCATACTTGCTGATACTTGTAGTAAGTTTAAAAATACATCAGCCAAAGAAAAGTGCTGAAGCATTACATTTTACATATTATAGTTATGTTTTCAACAATCAATATTCCAATTTACATATTATCTGCAATGTTAGTAAAGCTGGAATTTGTATTTGGAAGCTTTTGTATAAGTTATAGATATTCTGATTAAACTGAATTAATACTATTAATGTATGATGTATAAATTAGATATTTGCGTATGCAATATCACTTTCCAGCCTATAGATTAGTTGTTAATATTAGTAAAGGTATAAAGGTACATATTATTATAGGATAAATATTACAATTTGGTCGTGTTGCGTATTATTGCATGGTAATTAAAAAAAAACAATACTATACGTGCTTTTTAAGAATAAAAAAAATAAGCTAAAACCAATATAAGGTTGATAATAAAATGCCATTACAAATCATGCGTCCAGTAAAGAAGATTTTAAAGTGTAAAGGAATAGTTTCAAAGATATAACGTGCATATCAATAATCATTTGGTGGCTTAAGGGAATCCAGAAGAAAAGAATGTGATTTTAAGAACAGACAGTGCACAGAGTAGAAATGTGCTCATTAAAGGCCATAACCGTAGAAAGATAAAGATTTCGGTATCCCATACGATCAGACAAACACCTAAAGATAATAGCGATGTAGCGAAGAAGGGTAAAACATAATGAGATAACTTCATTCAGATTCATATGGGTTACGAATGATCGATTTCGTGCAGATATATAGAAATAATAGTTGTGAAATTCGAAATAAAAAATTGAAGATGTTTCTAGAGTGCGACAATCAAACCTTTGGAAGGTTTCACATAAACCTTTACAATACGAGAGATTAAACCAAACACGATGGCGCGTTGAACGTTTCTCGTGGCAGTTGGGTAAGAATCACAATGAGACACAAAAAAATAAGACCACAAAACAAAAAATTGTCACTATAAAACAAATTAACACCCAAGCTGAAACAGAATCAACAACATAAAAGATAGATTAAAACTAGTAATAGGAACACGGCCAAATTGCAACGTACGTTTACCTGATTGAAGATTAGGAATATATAATCTAGGGGTATGCTCGAGATGAGGTCAAGGAAGAACCAAGTCCTCAAATAGTGCTTCGCTATTAACTTTGGATCTAATATCACTTGTTCTGCATTATCTTGCTGCATAATTCCTGAAAAGGGAAAGAAAATATATGAAATTCTTCATTTTCATTTAAAAATTTTATGTAATAATTGGAAAAAAGTCTGGTGATACATTTTATTGCACAAAGAGTTTGCCTGGCTGTGCAGCTAGACATGTCTTTTATAGTTTAGGTACTAGAGTACCTAGAGCTATAGGAATTACTACTGACTTTATGTAAAAGTTCATGAAAATTCTTAAAAATCTTGAAAAAATCCAGAATTTAATTGCGGGCGTATCTATCTCCGGGATATATTTGAGTCAAAATGGGTGCAGTGGTTCTGCAATCTGCACTGAATAAGTAGCAGATAGATGAATACTTTGACGTTTACAGCGCTATATTATTAAAATATTATTTAGCGTTCCGGCACGATGGCGTGTAGAAACCGATTATGGGTATGGGTTGAATTTACACTGCTATACCCCTTTCAAGTTAGCCCGCTACCATCTTAGACTGCATCGTCACTTACCATCAGGTGAGATCGCAGTCAAGGGCTATCTTGTCATAGAATAAAAAAAAAAAATATGGTAAGAATAAGGTAAGACTTACCTGTTCTAAAATTAACAACGATATCTATAAGAAATATGGTGTCCGATAAACAATTGAAGGCTATCCATCGTGTGCTGAGGTCATCATTGAAGAAGGAGATGGCGACGGGTAGAATGATGAGGTTGGCCACCAATAACAAGAGCATACAAAGATCCCAGTAGAACCTGGAAATAAATGCAAAAATATCGTTAAAATATATACAATACACAATACTTATTATAGGTGCTAAGATCACGTCATGATTTATAGCTCAAGTTCACAGATCGAATTTCATGCTTCGTCGTGTCGGTTTATTTAGGTACGAGATGGGTACAAGTATATAATTCAGGTTCAAAGACCGAATTCGCTTCGTAAGTGGATTGTCCCAGTAGAATGAGGCCTTAATTATCATGGCTATTAATTGATTATTATAACAAGTATCAGTAATCATATTAGTGAATGAGTCATACGCTTAATCTCATTTAGATACAGTTTTTCCAATGATCTTTATTGTTCTTTTCTGTTACTGTTGAAGGAAGCTTCAATGACGTATAGGTACGTATCGCATGGCTGGACTTACATGGACTTCCACTTCTTTCTGTTAATAGATAATCACCTTCATAAATAAAATCATAAGGTTGAAGTGATTATTAGCTAGCCGACAGTCAGTAACGACGAGCTATTATTCGTAACATTTTTGTCGGTCGGCCGGCACTTTTCGCAATGTGCTCGAAATGGAGTAAATGACGGTAATTTTACACAATAAGCCAGAAAAATAACCCCGATTACTCCTCTGACGGTCCTACTTGAAATTCGAATAACGTGCTCTCTAACATTTTTTAACTAACACCTAATACATCTTTCCTTTAGGCATAGTTTCTGGAATAAATGTCCAAAGTGAAACGTAAAAAAATAACCAATCTATCGTTAGTCTTACTTCAGATTTTCAGAATTAGCTATGTCCAGATTGAATTATGAAAAACTTTGAATTAATCGATTTGGCTGAAATTTGGAATAGAAGTAGCTCATACCTACCCAGGATTGACACATAGGCTACATTTTATCCCGAAAAATTAAAGAGCTTCCGCGGGAATTTAAAGAACCTTATACACGCGGACGAAGTCGCGGGGCATCATCTAGTTTTATTATTTACAACGTTATAATATAAGTTTTCATCATACCTATTCGAAAAACGAATATTGGCTTCAGAGGATAGCGGGAGCAAAATTTAATTTTTAGTCCCATGGGAGTTTTCATTTCTCTCTTCTGATTGGTCCGCGTTCGTTCGTGCAGTATGTATTATTACTACTGCGATCCTTGCAGAAATTCAAAAAACTCGAAATTCAAAAATGTTTGAGCAGCTGTTGTCTTCGATAAGTCACGTGATCATAGAAGGTTGATACTCCTAGCTTTTTCTCATAGGTAATGATATATTATAGAATCCTTCAATTCGCTCTGAATTCAAAATAACGCCCTCGGGGAACAAAAATTTTCTTTGGCCCCATATAACACAAATAACTATTTTGAATGTCCATTTGAGTCACTTTAAAAAAACAAAACGGTAGAAATGCTTTGTATTTTGTAATTACAAAATACGAAGCACGTATCGTCTACAGAGGGCTTGCAGCTCGTAAGTCAGACTAAGCTAAGCTTATATCAAGTCAGTGGTTACCTCAAAGCGTGTGTTGCATTTTGACTCTACCATACAGTAAAGTGCACAGAGAAGGCTTACGAGTTAGATATATTTGAGCCCTAAAATACCTTTGTATTTTAGGGTGCCTCTTGTATCGTTAGCATATATAGATGGCACTTGCATATAAATCGCTTTGATCTGTTCCTCGCAATAGCCGGAACAATCTTGTATTCTGCTGATTCCGTACTCCGAGCTTTGAAGATGACCAATCATAACAACTTATAATGTTCAAAATGAGTTAAAAATAATAAAATTGACAAAGAGTGTAAATTCGCTTAAAATAAAACATCCATTACTGATAAAAATTTAAACAAAATGAAAATTAATACAAAACAAAGTATCTTTCCATAAAAAACCTGTTATAAAAAAAATATATTTTAGGTGGTTCAGAATGAATACTATTTTCTTACAGAATCACATTGCTGGCCTAAATGCAACGCGTTTGTTGTCTTACTAATTACTATGGTGTACCTATCATAATCTGACCTTTGAAACTCGTATAAATAGCTGCATCAAATAAAGTTGAAAAATGCTGTTTTCAATTTGTCTTGCACGATGGCGTGTAGAAACCGATTAGGGGTATAGGTTGAATTTACACTGCTATACCCCTTCCAAGTTAGCTCGCTACCATCTTATACTGCATCGTCACTTCCCATCAGGTGAGATCGCAGTCAAAGGCTATCTTGTCATCGAATTAAAAAAAATACGTATTCAGTTACAACTGACGACCTACTCGTATTACGACAGAATGTGTAGACAGCTGTTACACAACAGAGGATTAGTGATGGGGTTCCTTTTAGAATTATTTGGGTACGGGACCCTAAACTTTGCCAACCTACTGCATAAAAAGCAGCAGTTAATCCGCTGTAATTAGGAAATACGAGACAAATACGGAAACACGCAAATCAGGCCTAAATGCAAGCCGAGCTTGCACGTCAGCGGGTTTACAGATAGGCTTTTGTTTGTGTTGCATTTTAAAATTTAATCCCGAGCTAGAATACGCTAGAGACTTGCCTCCATCCATATCGATTTGTCAGTGGAATTGTTCATTCTACTGCAGTAATTTTGGAGTACATACCGGCTCTTCGATTGTTAATGTTTAATGCTAACCCGACCTAATTTTGTTCACGGTGGTCAATCTAAACGAAGGTGAAGTTAAGCCAGTAGGAGATATTATATTGCACAAGTGGATATACATAATTAGATTAGAGGTATTTATTGTTTTATACCTACCTAAAGACTTCTTATCTGTGACCAATATTCCCAGATTCCAGAAATGGGCCAATCGCGCCATTATGTTTGAGCTATTGAGGCGTCATGGTTAATGGATTTTGATTGATATTACCCATTCGGCTCGACTTGGTGTAGTGTACTGATTTTGAGATGCATCTACAATGTACATATTATATTATATCGTCAGAATTATTACATTGCATGCTATCTAGCAGAATATGAAGGTCGTTTAATCATAATCATTGTAAAACATCTATCTATATATATAAAATTCAAAGTCCTGACTGACTGACTGACTGAGACATCAACGCACAGCCTAAACTACTGAAGTTAGAAACTTGAAATTTTTACAGTTGGTTCCTTTTATAACGTAGGCGCACACTAAGAAAGGATTATTGGAAATTCCACCCCTAAGGGGTTTAAATAGGGGATGGAAGTTTATATGAAATTCCGTCATTTTTCAAGCTGTTTCCATCAAAGATGGTATTTGAGCTTTCAGTTAAAAATAAAGAAGTACGTGTGTCACAGTTTTTGAAAATTCCACCCCAATACCTAATTCCACGCGGACGAAGTCGCGGGGACAAAAGCTAGTGCACTCATATTCTGCAAATCAATTTCATTTCATTTCTTTTCATTGCATTCTATACCTTCTATTGAATATTTAGAAGCAACAGAAGTGCTAGGACAACAAGTTTCATGTGCGGCATACCGAGAAAAAAATGTCTAAAAAGCTCAGCAAAATGCTGTTTGATCCTGTATTACAATACTACATTGTCCTACTTATTGTATCAAGTTGAAGCTTGCTGTCAGCATAAAAGCCTCAGTAATAGCCTGTACAATATCTACACAATAAGTAATAGCCGTTGCCCGTTGGGATTCTTGGCGCTAAAATGGTGACATCGCACCAAGAAGTGCAGTGTTGGCACTTGGCTCCCTCCCTACTAGATCCCGCTAAATGCCTAAATGGACTAATGACATTACATGAGTTGCAGGGAGCCTCTGCATATGGCCAAGGCTAAAAGACCGCGGCGTGTGAATATCCCTACAGGCAATAATATCCAGAGAGTTGAAGATGGCAAAAAAACAACAGACATTAATATTATGCCCAGGCGTAGTCGGTATTGATGTACAGTCGCGGACAGAAAATGTTTACCACCTTAAGATTCATAATTGCATGCACACATCTGTGTCAGAAGGTCGACATGTGATTTGATTAGCCATAGATCATAGACTTTTTAACATGTAGCGGTGCTTAGACAGTCCTTTAGCGGTCTCTTTAGTAGGTGACTGCTAAATAGGTTAGATGTAGAAAACCTTTTTTGGAACAAAAAATCCTTACTAATGTTATAAAATAATGTAAGTGTTTGTTTGTTCGTTGTTAGTTTGTCCTTCCATCACACAGCTACGGAGCAATAGATCCACATGATTTTTTGCATGGATATAGTTGAGGATTTGGATAGCGACATTTATCCCGGAAAAATAGAGGGTTCCCATGGAAATTTTAGAATCCTAACTTCACGCGGACGAAGTCACGGGCAAAAGCTAGTAATTTTAATAAATAGATATCATCTCATATAGACACGAGCATAGGACACGAGTTACCAAAATGAGAAAACGGTAGTTTCTAATGAAATTTCAAAGAATCTTTATTTCGTAATTTTATTATTGAGAAACTAAACAATATTAGTATAAATAAATAATTAGCTTAATTAGCTTCCATTCGCTGCAATGACAACACGTAGACTCTCTCGCATAGACGCGACAAGGCGATAAGTCAGTTCATATCATCCCATACCCCAGTGCAATGTGATCTAAGACTTTGAGGATTTCTTTGATTCTGACAGTCCCACCTTTGAATCACTAAGCCCCATAAATTTTCAGTTTCAAATCAGCAGATCGAGCGGGCTATTGAACGAGATGACTGCCACGGTGCAGATTGAACCATGGAATAGTAGCTCAGCGCATTATCTTGAACTTAGGTTGTCGGAATTTTGCTACAGAACATCAATGTAAAATGCTGCAGAAACACCACGCATCACCATAGCTCATCCACCTCCTTTTGACTGTTTTTGATGCTACCAGCATCATTATGATTCAATGCACAATATGAACTTCACCATTAGAATTATGATTAAGCTTCCATTTTGTATTTATTTTGTATATTTAAATTTCAAATGTGTAACAAATCTAATATTTTTGATAATTAATTGACACTTTTACAAGTGCAATGATCTAATGTGTCAAACTAGAATTTACGAAATGAGTTTTATTACTAATATTTGTATAGAAATGTCATTATAAACTTTTTTTGATAAAACGATGCATGAAATTTTTATAACGTAACAAATGCCTTGGTATAGCATTATAGACCTTACTGAACGCAGGGTTACGAAGAATCTAATTTGAAAAGTGGTAAACATATTTAGTCCCCGACCGTATGTAATCAATCACTAAAAAATCAATCAGTTGAAAAAAGAAATTAATCATATCTTGCAAACTCCACTTCACCCTGGAACTCATCGTAGAACGACGAAGGAGGTGTTCCTCCTTCGTTCGGTTGTGGAGTTCCTGAACACTTTTTATTAAGTATTATTATTTTTTTTATTCTAAAATAATCCAATTAGGTAAAATAAAAATGCAACCTTTATTTCCAATTCCAAACATCACAAGTGATGCTGAACTAATTAAAGCCCGCTGATATTATGAAAGTGAGTATCCATATTTCATCATTCAAGATTGCTATCTCTGATATATTCTGAGAGTAATCTAGTAACTTATAGTGTTAATTGATGTGAAGTGTAGACATGAAAATTACTCTTCAGTAAGTATACTTACTAGAGTTCAGCCAACAATTTTTAATGACGAGAAAAGCAGTGCTTTTGAAATTAGGCAAGTGTTGATTAAGGTAATATCATGCCATTCATCCGAATTTCCGTCTTGAAATATTCGCGCGCTCATAAAATTTCAGCGAAGAAACCAAGTTTTTTTCAGTGTTTGCTAACTAATCACAGTACATAAAAAAAATATTTTAAAAACAAGATAATATAACCCGACTCAAAATTACTGTAAACTTTATTCATTACTTATTAACCTAAAGTTCATACGGCGATTAGTTGAAAAGACATAAATTCTAATTCATTTTAATTAACCTTAATTTTGTGCACTTATATCTTGTGGATGCATAATATACTTAATTAATTTTTGCATATTGCGCAACCGACATGAATTTGCTCTACCGAATGTAAAGAAAATTGATAAAGCAATAAAAATAAACGGAGTAAGACTTATAATTGGGAACTTCTCACTTTCTCTGGGGGTGACCTTGGATAACAAACTTCAGTAGGACGCTCACATAGAGACCAGGGGGGGTAAACTATGTATGGGGCGAATTTTATACCTACGGGGGCGCAAATTGCCATTGCCTAAACATTCTAATAATATTGTTCAATTTTTGAGCATTGCAACACTAACTTTTCTAACGCGTCATAGCTAGGGGTGAAAACGATACCACTCTTCCTTCGATAGTAGTACTGACACTATATCGAATGAAAGAATCGATACCACATTCGATACTACATATATCAGAGAATACCTAATAGTACTAAAATTACAGAAAATTAACTCCGGAAAATCATTTAAATAAACAGCGACTCTTGGTACCTTACAAGAAAGTGCAATTCAGGTCGACACAGTGCTTATTACCTACCGTCATATTTATCTAGAATTTGTCTCTGTTTCTATCACTTAACACTTATCCCTTCGCACTACGTAAGGGTTGCTTCTTTTAAATATGAATACTCTATTACCAGTTAATGCTATGGCGTGCCTATTAGTCTACTTTTGAACAAATGGCATTTCAAATAAACCTAGGCTAGGTACCTACTTAGTAGTAGGCCTGTACTTAGATCAGAAAACTTTTATTTTTATTTATTTTAATTTACAATGCCTGCATTGGTACTTTAACCTAAAAATGTTAGTGAAACTTTTATGAAATCTCTTTTAAGTAGGTAGGTACATGCGTGTCAAACCTGAAATGATATACGACCTTATAGTACGACCCTTACAAAAGTATTTCCTTAGCTATTGGTCATTTATAATTATTTTAATACTACAAAGCAATTTGCTTAGTCTCCATTATATATTATTGTATACGTTGTATACCCATGTATTACCAAAAAGAATGTGTGAGTACCCTGTTGTTTACTTCACCAAATTCTTAATCTAACTTAGTTAATAATAATATTATTTAGTTATAGTTAATCCATAGTAGGTACAAAACCACCAAAACAAAAATGCTAATATGTATGCAACTTAAATAGGTACAAACTACTACAAACTTTCCTACCTTTACTTAACAAAGCTAAATCTTTTGTTTTATTTTTTATTAATTTGTAAGTAGCTAACTTTACTCTATAATAATAATTAACATTCTGTCAGCAACACTGGCCAACTGATTAATATTAAGTATAATTATTTGTAGGAAAGTAGGATTAGAGTGATTATTGTTTAAAGCGCCATTTAGTGACGGTAGTCTTGTAACGTTTCATGACGGTAGTTTCGTAGCATTGGTATCATTGTTCCCTCCCCACTCGTTCGGTCCGTATAAATACAGCGCTTTGGACGTTATTAATTCAGTCTCTTCCAGAGACTCAACGGCTATTGGATGCTCCCGCGTCTAGGTCGTTGTGCTTGATTGTGGGAATGTGATAGCAATCGCGCCCTAATCAAATAAATATTGCCTATAGATTTTGATGAGTGTAATTAATTGTTGATTAAATAATACTTTGATATTTTTGATAGTTACCCTCACGTTCAGATGGTGGTTTGTCTGACGTGTTGCGGTTAAATAGATTAGATGTGAGGACAGGGGCCGTTATAGGGGCGGTTGGAGACGGCTTTAGGTAGGGTTTCAGCGTTTTAAGAGATCAGACCTCTTAAGGCGTGATTAGTTTAGAGTTCTAAATCCCCATTTCTGGATTGTGTCCTACAGTTCAGAAGTGGGATAGAACCACGTTGCCTTGATTTGCTCAAGTCATCTTTACAGTTGTATTGTTTTGAATGATTTGGAGTCAAAAAATGAGTCATGAGGTTAAATATTGAAACCGAATCTTTTGTTATTTTTGGTAAAATCTTAGAATCAATAAGATAAATTATTAGAGGTTGTATGAATAAATTGGATTAACGTTTTATCTGGTATTCCCTGATGGTAAAGTGGTAGTTTCATGATATTAAAGAAAAACCGAGTCTGGTTTTGTTTGATTGGAAGAATATTAACAAGTGGAATCAGTTGTGGTTGTATACCGCAATATTATGGTTGTGTTCCACAGTATTAGATTATTCTATTACTGCGGTTATGTAAGCCGCTTTAATGTATTTATTTACTGATTTATTTATTTATACTATTACTGCGGTTATGTATGCCGCTGTTAAAGTATTTATTTATTCATTCATTTTATATATTTATTTATTCTATTACTGCGGTTATGTATGCCGCTGTTAAAGTAATTATTGATTAATTAATTTATTTTATTACTGCGTTTATATATGCCTTTACTTATTTGTATATATTTATTTGATTTATTTATTGTTGCTGCGGTTATGCGTGCCGTTATTAAAGTAGTTGTTTATGGATCTATTTGGAGGTTTTAAGTTCAAGTTAATTGTTGAGTTCAAGTTAGTTATTGAGTTCAAGTTAGTTATTGGGTTCAAGTTAATTGATGGGTTCAAGTTAATTGATGGGTTCAAGTTAATTGATGGGTTCAAGTTAATTGTTGGGTTCAAGTTAATTGTTCGGTTCAAGTTAATTGTTGGATTCAAGTTAACTGTCGAGTTATAGTTGAAGAGTTACATTTAACTGTCAAGTTAAATTTGACTATCTAGTTAAAGTTCACTATCGAATTAAAGTTGACTGTCTAGTTAAAAGTTGACAGTCTAGTTAAAAGTTGCCAGTCTAGTTAAAAGTTGACTGTCGAGTTAAAAGTTGACTGTCGAGTTAAAAGTTGACTGTCGAGTTAAAAGTTGACTGTCGAGTTAAAAGTTGACTGTCGAGTTAATCGAGTTAAAGTTCACTGTCGAGTTAAAGTTCACTGTCGAGTTAAAGTTCGTTACCAAGTTAAAGTTCGTTACCAAGTTAAAGTTCGTTACTGAGTTAAAGTCCGTTACTGAGTTAAAGTTCATTACGTACTGAATTAAAGGTATGCCTTACTTTAGTAACAGTGTTAAAAATATAAAGGACAACCCTGGTCCTGTTAACATACTGGACAACCCTGGTCCACTAATTTCGGGACAACCCTGGTCCTGTTATGCTTTGGACAACCCTGGTCCACTAATTTCGGGACAACCCTGGTCCTGTTAGGTACTGGACAACCCTGGTCCGGTATTCATTTTTGGACAACCCTGGTCCTTAAATGAAAGATTTCAGGACAACCCTGGTCCTGGACAACCCTGGTCCACTAATTTCGGAACAACCCTGGTCCACT
Source organism: Hipparchia sbordonii (assembly GCA_038048805.1). Classification (NCBI taxonomy): domain Eukaryota; kingdom Metazoa; phylum Arthropoda; class Insecta; order Lepidoptera; family Nymphalidae; genus Hipparchia; species Hipparchia sbordonii. Next base: position 8,353,659 of record CM076113.1, read on the forward strand.
AGTTTCGGGACAACCCTGGTCCTGTTAGGTACTGGACAACCCTGGTCCGGTATTCATTTTTGGACAACCCTGGTCCTTAAATGAAAGATTTCAGGACAACCCTGGTCCTGTTAGGTTCTGGACAACCCTGGTCCTTAAATAATAATAATAATGTTTTATTTTCAGGTTACAGGACCCATAGTTTTGCATATAATATATGTTGCGTTAATATTATAATTAATATAGAATTTGTATTATTCGTGGAGCTAAGAACTTATAATACAGTGTTTTTAAGCTGCCGTACCTTGTTGTCAGTCGCCCGAGGTCGTACGACTCGATTTGGATGGCCGACTGTCAGCAACACTGGCCAACTGATTAATATTAAGTATAATTATTTGTAGGAAAGTAGGATTAGAGTGATTATTGTTTAAAGCGCCATTTAGTGACGGTAGTCTTGTAACGTTTCATGACGGTAGTTTCGTAGCATTGGTATCATTGTTCCCTCCCCACTCGTTCGGTCCGTATAAATACAGCGCTTTGGACGTTATTAATTCAGTCTCTTCCAGAGACTCAACGGCTATTGGATGCTCCCGCGTCTAGGTCGTTGTGCTTGATTGTGGGAATGTGATAGCAATCGCGCCCTAATCAAATAAATATTGCCTATAGATTTTGATGAGTGTAATTAATTGTTGATTAAATAATACTTTGATATTTTTGATAGTTACCCTCACGTTCAGATGGTGGTTTGTCTGACGTGTTGCGGTTAAATAGATTAGATGTGAGGACAGGGGCCGTTATAGGGGCGGTTGGAGACGGCTTTAGGTAGGGTTTCAGCGTTTTAAGAGATCAGACCTCTTAAGGCGTGATTAGTTTAGAGTTCTAAATCCCCATTTCTGGATTGTGTCCTACAATTCTAATTACATAAATAACATCAGATACGTGACATAAATAAGAATAACTAGGTACCTTACTACATCACCTATACCACGTATAATTGTTAAACGAGTATTCAGGTTACAGGTTCTATTACATACCTATTCCTAGTTAGTATCGAATAAGAAGTATCGATGCCGTATGAGTACTCTAGTTTCTCCCTAGTCTATGACTATTTTGTTTTCAACATGGCGTCTTCTGTATTGTTTTGTAACAATTAATTAATTTCTTACATTTCTTTATACTTTTCCGGCGAATTATTTATATCACTGAGTATGTAATCACGTTTAAAAGTGTTTAAAAGTGCAGTGCTATTCGTATTGACTGTTTCATACGGGCAAGTCTAGCGTTTGTTTTTTTAAAATGGCTGAGAAAGAAATCAAGACAAAATGTTTTAAATGTAGCTGCTTGCCGGCCGAAGACAACATTAAATTGTTTCGATTCCCTTAACCTGCTGTATGAAATCTTTTGTGGTAAGTATTTCTACCTAAGTTCTAGCATGCCTGCCTAACCTAACCTAACCTACCTATGTTAAAACTCATTCTTATATTATCCTTTTACAAAACAAATATCTTTTGATATTTAGAGTTTAGAGTAGGTAATAATATCAAAAGGATAAAGATTTGCATCTATAGTTTTCTTATGAACTAAGTTGTATAGTAACATTGTACCAACTATGTCCCACACATTACAGATTCTATTAGGAAAAAACTATTAACTAGCACAATAGCACATTCTATAGAAAGTGTATAAGTTACCATTAGGGTAGTAAAAATGCTTTCTTTTATATCTTCTTTATCAACTGATAGACGTCCACTGCTGCACAAAGGTCTCTTGCATGGACTTTCACACTTTGGTCCACTTCGATTTTGCGCCGCCTGAATCAGCGGCTCCTGCGGCGACTTTGGTTCTACGGATCTTCTCATTTCTGATTTGATGGTATATAGTTGTAGTACTAAAGTTAAAACTTGTTTCATTTCAGATGTGAACTATGGGCTCAGTACATTTTTCCTGAACAAGACTACTCTTCATCGTCTCTGCAGGAAAAATTATTCAGTGAATATAGAATGCGACATCAGAATGCTGTGAAAGAAGTGTCAGCCACTGCACTCGAAAGAAAAAACATCATTACACATAAATAAATGTGAAGTTAGAACAAAAAAAAGGTTTTTTTTTTAATCCTAAGTAAAAGCATAAAGATAAGGTATTTTGACTCGAAAGAAAACTTGATACCTATTCAAAAATAGGTAGGTATCAAGTTTTCTTTCGAGTCAAAATATCTTATCTAGAAAATTAATTTGAATATGTAGGTATATTTCCATATTTGAATTCTCCCGCCGTAAGAGTTGCCGAGGGCTAATTCTAGATGGCGCTAGTGTGAACTGTCTCGTGTTTTTTACTATGGAGTTTGCATTCTTCTCCGTTAGGAGTATTAGTGTTCTGTGATAGAGACGCTAGCAGGCAAACTTGGTTCTGCTGCCTCTGCTGTCAGAAAAATTATGCTTGCTATTATATAGATACATAATATACAAATATTTTGTTATGAAAAGAGCAACTGCTGAGTTTCTTGCCGGCTCATCTCAGCAGAATCTGTATTCCGAACCGGTGGTAGAGTATTAACGTGTCATAAGAGCAACATGTTGGCCTACATGAAATAAATAATTTTGAATTTTTCTTAAAATGGTGGATGGTAGGTACTTGGTAGGAACTTTCAGGTGAACCACACCGAAGGTAATATGTTCGCGACTTTACGATCTCGACACGCGTTTCGGAACTTTAATCGGAACATTACTCCTAGAATAGAGTCAATAAAGCTGGCGAGGCTTCCAATCACATACTCTTAAAATTTTTATCATATACAAAATTGATCGTAAAATTTTAATGAAATAGGTATTTTAATGTTTCCTTAGTATCTTCAGTGAGGATATTACTTTCATAATGCCTCTTTAATAATCAGAGTTCCTCGAATGCAAGCGAAATTTTCGACACTCATATTCGAGCATTACTTAGGTACTGATATGAGTTTACGTTGTAATGTATAATAATGTAATGTAATGTATAATCACGGATGAAAATTGTATGGAAAGTTTTCGCAAACTATTTCTTGCCCCTCGCATTTGAGAAACTCTTTTTGTATTGTGTAACTGACGCCTTAGTGATGAACATGATCTTTTATAATGTAATTAGCTGATATCCGCGACTTATTTCCAACAGGTATCCTTAATATATTATCCGATTAAATTAAATTCTATTTCCCTATAAAACAAGTCAAATAAATTAAGGCATACACCAATCAATACCTACGTTAAAACAATAAATCTGAATATTTATGTAAATAGCAAGATAATATCAGATTTACCGCATAATAAATTATATTATAATTATTATTGTAACTGATAAGTGATAACCGCACTGCACTCATAACCGATTGTATTGCATCGGGTCAACTGCGACCCGGATATCGGCATCGAGTGATAATATCGCTTTGATGATCATTAGCGACATTGACCTTGTGACGTCAATGTTGCAGCAAAAATCAAATCTACCCGCACAAAACATTACCGCTGTTTGACTGCAGAAAAGCTGTATCAAGCACAGATTGCAAGTCTCAATTGTGAAAAAAATGGCTAAAATGATGTTCATGCTGCAACAGCAGAATCTGATTTCCGAACCGTTGTCTTGACATGTCATAAGAGCCACAGGTTAGCTGATACGAGTATGAAATAAATAATTATGATTTCTTTAAAATTATTTTTGCCCTAAGTAAAATAGGGGATGAATGTTTGTATGAAAATCCGTCATTTTGCAAGTATACCATTAACTTGGTATTTTGGCTTTCGATTCTTTGATGGGTAATGGGTATGGTTGCGAACTCCATGGTGACGCAAGTTACTTTTTATCCCGGGAAAGTGGAAACACACCTTGTTTTCCGCAGATTTTCAAAGAACCTTATACCACGAGGACGAAGTCGCGGGAGCAAAAGCCAGATAGATAGCTTTGAATGTTACTCAAATAGAATTTTAAATTAGAAACCCAGAAACGAACTGTCTATCCATCAATAAGCGCGCACGGTGTTTGCTGAAAACTCGACGAGCCGCGCCTATAACAAACAAATCCGAGCACAGTTCATTGCATTTTTATATGACGGAATTATATTGCACCGGGGCAGATCAAAAGATCTTTAATATGTTCTTGTATGAACCCATTCATGTTCAGTCGGGTCCATCAGAGCAATGACATGACATCATACTGATATATTTCGATATCCAAATCATTTGGGGAAACTACGGAATCGATTTTGAAATCTTTTATTGTTCCCTAAATATTTGGTTCTAGTTTAATAACGGTATCGTTATATTACCTACATACAGTTTGCATGAAATTCCGATGAAAGCACATTAAGTAAATCCCATACATTCTAAAATATGGAAACAATTCCGCACCTATTATGAGAACAGATATCTAAAGGTCAAGATCCGAGCACGAACATCTGGAGTGTTGTCGAGGCGCTCTCAAGCTATTCTCATTCCAAACGGAAACACAATATTGTTGTGGCGTCAGTGTCATCCTAAGCTTACTAACAGCTCTTCAGTTTTCGACACATTTGATCAGTTTCCAACAAGCATTATAGAGCTACGAAGTGATAGCTTATTATCGTTGCCACTTGACTTACTTTGTCAACCTCGCATCTGTATTTCCAATGTTTTGGAAACGGTACAACGGTAGGGTGGTATCTAGCGACGGCCAAAGCCTCCCACCAAACCAGACCAGAGACAATTCAGAAATTATAAATTCCCAAATTGCCCCCGCCGGAAATCCCGAGACCTCCCAGTTATAAAACCACAGCGCTCACTACTGCGCCAGGGAGATTGTCGAAAAGATTTGAGGCAAAAGCTAGTTCTAAAATCAAATATTAAATTTAAAAAATCAAAAACCTGACTGCGTAATTAAATGAAAACTGAAAAGGAAGAAACAAGTTCAGTAATCTAGAATTCTGTTAAATAGTATTGACTTAACAGTCGGGACACATTAAAGATCTCGACTCAGCTACTGAAATATCGTTGATCGTTCTACCTATTCTGAGAAACACCAGCTATGCGATTCTCGAAAGTAAAATACAATTTACATCGGTTGCGCATCGGAGGTTTTTTTAGATGTAGCAAATTTGGTATTCTCTTGTTAACTTTGATTCGCCGATGCCACACTAGCGCCCCATGAGCGAGCGTGTTAGATGTAGGAAACTCAATTTTGACATTTATGTACCTATGGCAAATGGTATTCTGCAAGGCATTTTCAGCTCGTCTGTTACAACATCGTACGCCCTCGACTTCGATTTTAAATGTCAAAATGAAAGCGTCTTGTTTAGTAGCTTTTCCTAGGATGTAGTGTACGATGAACATTAAAATTGATTTGTGAACTTAAAGAAATCTTTGAATAACTTGATAATATGAGTTTTCTTCTACCACAAAACATTGTCTGAGATTGTTCATATAAAAAAGGTAAGTAATACTGTGTCAATATACAAAATAACCTCTGTATCATAGTTCCCTAATATCCATAGTTAAAATCCCTTTCATATCTTGGAATATAATCATTTCTCTCCTTTTTAAAACTTTCGTAAATAAATATGATACTTATTAAAATATTGATTAGTCACAGTTTGAATAAAAAAATATTATATTCTATTCTATAGTCATTTGAGTTCTTAGAGCATCAAGTAGCCAGTTTTTCAACGATTTCCCTGGTGCAGTAATGAGCAATGTGGGATAAATGGGAGGTCTCGGGTTTGATTCCCGGGCGGAGGCAATTTGGGAATTTATAATTTCTGAATTACATATAGTTACCACCCTACTCATGTCTTTTTATACTCCCTGCAGGATTTATTTATGTAATAAATACTCATTTTATCAATTTTCAGATATTTCACATAGAGACAACCTTAGAAGGAGATAACCCACTTAATGACATGAAGCAATCCTGCAGATTTAGCAGAAGAACAGCTTCTTTTTCAAAAGGAATATAGCAATGAATAGAAGAAATAATCAGTTACGTTTGTTATATTTTTCTAGAAAGCATATCTTTCTAGCCAACTACTAGCTAGAAAATACCAACCTTAAAGAAAGAATGGGAAAAAAATAAAAGATAATATTATGATATAAAAGAACTGGTTTTATTTTTCAATTTTTACGTTTATGATTAGGGCTTGATTTTCGTGTCATATTATGCTTCTTGCCATATCTTGATTCCTTCAAAATGCACTCTGAAAGTTATGGGCATCGTCCTGCATAATAGTTCCAGCTGAAACATTTAAATATAATAATAATTAAATATGGCTAATTTGAATTAGATAATTAGGCTATCAATACATACAGTTACAGAAAAATTATTATCAAAATTATCAAAACCAAACACAATCTTAAAATTTTTGTCGATTTATCTTTTTATCCAGGATAACTTTCAGAACAGCTTAACCTCTTTTTGATGGAACTCTAACGGGCATACAGAAGTGAGAAGATTATGCAAGAAATGATCTAAGCTACTTTTTATCCCTAAATATTAGAGTTTAAAATACATAAAATAATATTTAGAAAAATAAATAAGTTTATTTATTTCACATAGGCTACTTTTTATGGCCCAACAAGCTCATAGTATCTACCCAAAAAAAAACCATCTATTTACGATACGATGAAATTTTTAGTATTTTTACTTTTATATTGTGCTAAGATTAATCAAAATTGTTTTTTAAAGTGCAATTGGATCTTGATTTCAAGCGGTAAATCATGGGAAAAGACTAGTTGATGAACTAGAAGTAGTTTCTTTATATGTTTAGTAAATAAAGTAGGAATGTAAAATCTAGGGAGTCTAAGTTACAAACCTTCTGTTATACTCTTCAAATTCTTGGGACAACTTCTATAGATGCTTCCTTATAATGGTCGGTCCAAGAGTGCATCAATATCACCACTGAATTCTTCTTTCTACCAACTTTTCAAAATGTATAGTGAATGCAGTATTAGGTAGGTTGATTTCAGGAAATATAACACAGTTTTTTCACACTCATATCTTTCAAACACATCACATCTTACGTAGATACCAAAAAGTAGTTCAAAATATATCGCTTATCGCCAGGGCGTTGCAGTATTACACGGATTATATAGGTATTTTAAGTGTTTCATTTTGTTAGAAATATAATTGCCTTCATAGTTACAAGTGTTTGGTGTTTACAAAAATGGATTGCGTCACCCGGCCGGACCTCAACGATGAAAGTCATTTTTTTCAATTCGTCTTAATAATATCGGCAATGGTCAACAAGCATTCATCCTTGTTGAAGTTAAAAGTTGTAAATAATGTGTATTTACATCGTATTTTGTATTTTTAAATGTAATTTTGTAATATAACAGTAAAATTTGCACTAAAACAATTTTAAAACTATTAAAAAGGCTAAATTTCTCAATCGTAAACTTTTACCGGAACAACACCGGTTCGCCTGTGTGAACATCGTAGGTTCCGTCTCGTCAACAAGATCATCGACGAGCTTTACGCTGCTGCAGTTACAAAATTACATTTAGAAATACAAATTACGATGTAAATAAACATTGTTTAAAACTTTTAACTTCAACAAGGATGAATGCTTTATAACAGTAAAATTTGCACTAAAATAATTTTAAAACTCTTAAAAAGGCTATATTTCTCAATCGTAAACTTTTACCGGTACAACACCGGCTCGCCTTTGTGAACATCGTAGGTTCCGTCTCGACAACAAGATCATCGGCGAGCTTTACGCTGCTGCAGAATACCGAATTTACAACCGTTGTAAGTCGAGTCGATATGTACGATGTAACATCGTTGTCTACATCGATGTTAGCAACGTTTAAAGGTTTTTAAGAGAATCGCACTCCTGAATACCGAATTTACAACCGTTGTAAGTCGAGTCGATATGAACGATGTAACATCGTTGTCCACATCGATGTTAGCAACGTTTAAAGGTTTTTAAGAGAATCGCACTCCTGATGGCTTTAGATACTGACACTGAGTGTACTGAGCACAGGCATCTTAAGTGTTCTCAGTTTCGCTCAAGCTATTTTAGTCACAAACCGAAATCTGATAACATTGTATCCCTTGAGCATTTAAAGTTGTGTGCCGACGGCTTTCGATACATTTGATGTCGACATTATTTAGAGCTGAGTGTTTGCAAATTGAGAAACAAACTATAATTTAAGAAAAATAAACCGACATCAAATAACTAACTGAAAAGGGAAAAGTGTCCATATCTTGAAAACTACTAAACCGATTTTGATGAAATGTTTATTGTTCTTTACGTTGAAGGATATGTTTATTAATAATAAATAATTAAATCGCACAACCAAACCTTGCAACTGCATAATCCCTATAATCTTCAATAGCTCAAAGGTTAAAGGAGTGGACTGAAAAGCAGAGTTCCCTCGATTTCTCCTCATCACCTGGAAACACCTGGAAAGTATACCCTTTCAAACAAAAAAGAATTTTCCAAATCTGCGAAGGCGTCTTCTAGTAATCAGGGAACATACATAACAAAAAAAGAAAAGAAAAAATGTTAAGACGAAACCTCCTCCTTTTTTGGAAGTCCGTTAAAAATGTTGTTTAAATGTTCTTTTGTAATACAGTTTGTAATAAATCTTTATCCTTTCAAGGCCAAGGGCTTCATAAGGAAGCGCGGACTGAAATAGGCAGCCATTATTATATAGTTCACGATGTTATTTTTATCTGACCACGAGGCAGATTGGACTATTATGTAGTTAGTCCTAAGTTATTATCTTTAGTTCCCGCTTTAGAATTAGCATCAGCAACCCATCAACTTAACTTTTTTTTATTCAATGACAAGATAGTCCTTGATTGCGATCTCATCATGGCAAGTGACGATGCAGTCTAAGATGGTAGCGGGCTAACTTGTGTTTGTTTGTTGGTTTGTCCTTTAATCACGCAGCAACGAAGCAACGGATCGACATGATTTTTTGCATGGGAATATAATTATGAAATACGATATAAGTAGTATAGTATTTTAAGTAGGTACTAATTAATATCTATATATATATATAAAAGCGAAAGGTCACTAACTGACTGACTGATGTACTTACTTACTGATTAAACACGAGATCTCAAAAAATATTGTAAGTATAAAGTTATAATTTAGCAAGAAAGTAGTTTATAGTTAGGAGATGTCAGCTAAGAAAGGATATTTGGAAATTCCACCCTTAAGGGGGTAAAATAGGGGTAGTATTAATATATAATTTACACTTGCCTACTAGTTTTTGCCCGTGTGATGCGTATCATTAACCGACTTCCAAAAAGGAGGAGGTTATCAATTCGGCCGGTATATTTTTTTTTTAACGTAATACTACCGATACGAGATTAAAGCTATATTTGAAATTCGATCACTGCTTTGATAGGGGCACCAATCACCATAACGTTGAGTTGGGGCCTTGAGGCTTTCCAATAGAAGTGCCGTGATATTCAATATTCTCCCCTCTTGACGGCGAATGTCAAGGAGGTCGGTTTTGACCTTTACAAGGGCTGTTGACGAATTCACCGCGGCTACAACTGTTGACAAATTGCCTACTAAAAATATTCTCTATTTCCGCCCCACATTATAATTCCGCTACAATAAGCTATTCAAATAATAAAAGTAGGTTACGGGCTCAACTTTTAGTTGGAAACACGGGGATGGCCATTAAAAACGTGACGATGTCGCCAACATCATTACTGGACTAGAATACTGCACACAATACAGTCAGCAGCGTCTGATGCTAGAATGATTTGTGGTAGATTCGTTACCACCGAGGAAAGGCGATATAATGATACTGATGAGCATAATAAAATATTTAAATGCTGTGATAAAGCTCAGAAAAATGAATCAAATTCAAAAAATAAAATAAAGAAAGAAAGTGTTTTAACGTTCCAAACGATTTCGTGGGTTTACCAAAAACTGCCGTATTATCCCTTACATATTAACCTACTTTCATTTAGAGAACGTTGTAACTTGTCACCTGAAGAGATCGCAGCCATGAGATAATCTGTAGAAGAATTTAGAAATAATAATATTAATCTATGCATAATAATAATATGTGTAGCTCTCTAGCAACTATAGCGCCCTAATAAACGCTCAAGCTTCTCTACAGCAGCGTATGTAAATACTTAATAGCTTCCATTAAAACGCTCGAGCGACCCTCTACACTCGATGGAAGCCTAAACTAATAAAAATCAGATGCTAAAAAGTAACGATCGCTCAGGTAACCGTATCCATTGAGATAAAAGGTGGAAAAACATATCTTCGTTAAGATTGGATCATTTATAACTAAATCAGTCCAATCATTCGAATCGGTGAATCGCTTCATTTGAATCACTTGGATCATCGATTGTCAACTAGAGCAGAAAGTATAGATACATTAGTAGTGGTGTTAGAGATTCCAATCAGTAGATCACTTTAAAGAAACGACGCTCTAAGTCGTTTCAGTAAAGAGTTAGCCTGCGAACTATCTCGTATGTATTGCAATTTAGCATCTCAAAAACTGTAGCGTTGTTAAAAAATACAAACTATAAAAACTTTGCCCAAGGTCTACAACTGACACCGGTAAAAATCATATTACATTTTCTCTTTGTAGTGTTGTTTGTACAGTCAAATTGGTGCTTCAGTTTCGGAGGCTGTGCTTAGAGGTTCTGTGTGCCTATCCATAGATTTCAGGCATTGTGCTCGAAATTGAGTTACCTCGGTAGCTAGACTCCAGGCCTTTTGCATAAAGGAGTGGACTGCAGGCCACGTTGGATATGGAGCTTTGAAAGAAACGCGTTATGAAATTAGATTCTAGCTAAGTTACCTACCAAGTGGGCAGAATGTTTTTAGGGTTCTGTACCCCAAGGGTGCCAACGGGACCCTATTACTAAGACTACGCTATCCGTCGATCCGGCCGTCTGCCATCGGTCTGTATCCCATGAACCGTAATAGATACTCGAAATTTTCATAGAATATGTATTTCTGTTGCCATTGTATCAACAAATAATAAAAAAAAAGACGTGTGGCACTCGGGGACTGCCGCGGTAAAGCTATTGCATAGCATTTTTTATCAACGCCATCTAGCGGTGAGAGGAGTTCCGTGTCAGGTTATTTTCGTTACGGAATTTCTGGATTCGGTCTCCACGCTCAAGGCTTAAAAAGTTAAAAATTAAGAATAGTTTCCATACATTAAATTTTTTTTGCTCTTTATTAATAACAATAGCTGGCCTTAAATCTTGTACCATGATACGGAACTTTTCGTCTGCGGCTCCGATTCGCACTTGGCCGGTTTTATTGAGATCTCTAGGTCTTTTAGGCCTAAAATTGTTTTTTTTTTCAAACGATGCGCGATGGAATTAAAATAAAATGTCTTTATACTGTAGATTATCTAAGGTGATTTTCAATATACAAAACTTTTGAGTACACAATTTTTTTTTTCAAAAAATATTATATTTTTTGAACTTACTTCAGTTCTTGTAGGAATGATAGCACTTAACCTTGGCTCATCAAAAACAGACCCCCTTTGTATGAATAGATAAGTTCACGCCTAAACAAATACAACATACGATGCCTTATTTCTATGTTAATTTTTATGATTTTGTTAATAGAGCAATGCTTTTTAGGATGCTTAGCGGTCAAATAATAAAACGTCTCTTCAAGAAACAAAAAACTGTAGTTGTACTTCTTACAAAACATAAGAGTAGATTTGTTTATTTTTATTTGAGATCTTCACAAATTATTTCTAGTTAAGATCTGCCTCGATCACGTCAGCTTTTAAGCAAAGAAAACCGCTTCAAAATTGGTCCATTCGTTAAGAAGCTACAATGGAACAGACAGACACACAAGTCAAACTTATAACACCTCTCATTTTTCGTCGGGGGTTATAAATAACGTAGGAAATAAGCATAGAAAAAGTTACAGCCTTAGCTCAAAAGTAGGAAACTACAGGCTAATTAAAAAATCTAACCTTCCGGTCTTTAACGATCTGTCATTAATTGGACATCGATAATAATTCGATAACTTTACTGTGACAAACCATCGCACACGATTAAATTAAAATTGTTAGTTCGTGTATCGAGCTATTGAGGCCGAATCAATTCACATTCTTGTCGAGTGCAGCTTCTTGAGGCTGGCTTGTGTTCGAAACATCTCCAATTAATTTCAAGCGCCCCCTGAATGTCGAGAGGCATGTTGACTGAATTTTTTTCATACTTAATAGTAATGATAACTATGGCTTAATAATAATCATAATAAATATGGGTGGCAGTTCGCTCGCAGCCAAGATGCAGAAAGCGGTGCTGCTAGAATCGGCTAGGATAGTCCGTCGATTTCTCAGCCTGTCACCCTGACCCCCGGCCGTTTGGTCTCCCCTGCCGGGGCGTAATCCTCCGCCCGCTACAAGTACCTATTTATTTGTGTAGAGTATATGTAAGTTTATTTATTTGTATATATATATATATTTATTATTTAAATCTTTGGTTTTATATGTATTTATTTTGTATGCGGGTGTGAGAGTCAAAATAATATGCAAAATAATAATTATAACAGGTAATATTCACAATCAACATGAGAAACCTATTAACGTCTCACTACTGAGCGCAGGTCATCTCTCAGGTGGACTATGGCCTATGACCCTTCTGGGTTAAAAATATACATATTCAAAGGAACTAGTGAAACATGTTTTTGATGAATATCAATTGTTACAAGCGCATTTAGGAAGATAACGATCAACTGAATTCTGAAAAATATATAGGCGTGATATTAAAATTTTATGTACGTATAGTAGAGGTGAAAGCACATCCACATTAAATTATATTATTATCATTATTACCATTAATATTAATCCGCTTCACAAAACACATTAAAATTTGGGAAATGTGGTCTATTCCGATGTCGGTAATGTTTCATTTAATTATACTCCACGCCTCCATGCCAAATATTTACCGCTCTGCAGGGAAATCATTATAGGTACTACCCGCACTAGATAGGATTCGCAATATTCAGCCAAAATATGAATAAAAACAGTCACGGATTTACCACCTTGAATTTGAAATTACGGGCGCGTGTTGCGTATTTTAATGCAAATTTAAATGTTCTAAGATGATGAGAAAATGCAAGGAAAGAGGAGGAACTGCACCAAAAAACAAATACAAGGGAATAGTCGCTCTGCCAAGCCGAAGCAAGCCGATATGTAATAATTTCTGCCGAGTACAGTACCATTTTTAATCCAGCTTTTGGTACAAAGGATAAAACGCTTTAAGACCAATCAATTGGTACGCGCAAAAGCTTCTAAATCTCGAGCAAGTGTTGTTTCAGTATAAGCGGTAACCTTGATGTTGAAACAATGGATCAAGCGCCGGTACAAAGCCCTGGACATCAGGTATTGAGCTGAAGTGGCCTCGTCTCGAGCGCTCTTCAAGCAATGCCGACGTCGCCGTCTAAATTTTTTCCCTTGTATTCACGTCTTGACAGAATATTTCATAAAAATCTTGCATTTCAATCTCAACTGGACCCGTCTAAAGATTGAGCTCTCCTTCAAATACAGCGTCGCAATACGGAAATGCGGTTTGATGTTTATTAAAATACGTACCTTTTGGCCAAAACTTTTTATTAATTTTAAAATGATTTTGTTACTTCTTATCTTTAATACGAAAGGGTGTCTATTTATTGGTTTGTCTTTCAATCACTCAGCAATGGACCCACCTGATTTTTTGCATGAGTATTGGTCACTGACCTCTATAATAAATTAATCTATGATTAACAGTGGACAGGCTGCTGACATACTTTTATCGGACCTACTTGATGACGCCAATTTGAATAGACAACTGATAGTAGATACTTTTTCCTCTTCCTGCATCCCAACATTATTAGATCCAGAGACACTCGTATGTCAAATGTACCATCAAAAACGTCGAAAAAACGATCAGTATAGTTCTTTCAACTCACGAGGGTGCGTGATCTTTACTTGTGGTTACGTTGTGTATATGCACATTGCGTAAGTAGCCTGTCCGAAGCCTCAGACGCAAGCAAGCTCTCGCTCCCCCTTATACAGATACGACACACACACAACCATGAGCCACGTGCCCTCGTGAATTGCAAGAACTATACCAGTAATCTATACCTCTGTGATCGCTGACCAGTACGGAAATATTCACATGGCACTCACACATTTATTGGTTGTTTTGTTCAGAAGGAAGCTTTGTTAGAAACTTCCATTCTAAGCGGTATAGTTTGATGCATAACACACCACATGGCCCGTTCTCAACGATTACGTGTTAGCAGTAATCGGTTGGATCTATGCGATTCGCTTCATTTATATTCCTGAATCAGTGCACGGGCCTACATGCCAGCACTAGTACGGGGTGGTACGAGTTTATGTTTGTACGTCATCGCTGGCAAACAATGGATCATAAAAGGAGCGTGCTTTGCTTTGACTACACTTATTTTGACGGAAAACAACCAGAAACAGTCATTATTTATAGACGGATTGATTTCATTCTGGGTTTTTTACAAACTTACGTGGACAGAAAGGAGATTATAGATCTAGATTTGGTGATCTTTTAAAATATTTACAACTTAGGTATCTACCTATCTATGGATTAATGATTGGGAGTCGCTTCGTATCTCGGCGGAGCGACTACCAATCCTTAATCTATGCTCATAGAAACTATCTATCGTTGCTCATAGAAACACAAGCAAGGGACCTGTTACGCTACTTAAAAAAGTTTAGTTGCCTATTTTTTTCGTTAAAAATTTCAGATTATGCTATACCGCTATATAGTTATATAATGTTAACATATAGCTATATAGCGCTATATAATGTGAAGGGAGCAGTTGGAATGATACTCTACTTCACTCTTACTTGTTTTAAAAACTTATAGTAATTTCTGTTCCCGTTAAAATGGTGTATGCAGACGAGAGAAAGGCGCCGGAATATCATATACGACTGCCAAAAGTAATCCGATATTAGTTTCTTATCTTCATATAGACTCTGGGAACGGATCCATGCCATGCGTCATAAGCATAGCAATCCACTACTATACAGGGTGTCCCACGGCTATGCCACATGGAGGGGAAGTACCTTAAATATTGTAGATGGAACATTTTACTGAAAGAAGACTTCATTTTAATTTAAAAAACAATTTAAACTGCATTCATAGATTTTTAAATAATTGCCTGGTTGAACCGGGACTCGAACCCGCTTTACGAGAAAAAAAATTAACCTGTATCTTTATCATACCGATCGGAAGGCTTCATCATAAGGATTATTTTTTGTTAAATAACATAGCATGAGAAATAAAAGGAAGACCATGAATTTTAGCCTTTGATGTAAAATTTTGTTCAGAAAAATGAAAAGCTGACATTGAAAATTCATGGTCTTCCTTTTATTTCTCATGCTATGTTATTTAACAAAAAATAATCCTTATGATGAAGCCTTCCGATCGGTATGATAATGATACAGATTAATTTTTTTTCTCGTATAACGGGTTCGAGTCCCGGTTCAACCAGGCAATTATTTAAAAATCTATGAATGCAGTTTAAATTGTTTTTTAAATTAAAATGAAGTCTTCTTTCAGTAAAATGTTCCATCTACAATATTTAAGGTACTTCCCCTCCATGTGGCATAGCCGTGGGACACCCTGTATAGTGAGCTTTCTAATCGTATAGTTTACTGTGTGAAAATATTAATAAAAATGAATGCTAAGCATATTGTTGTGCTAATAACAACTTGCATCTCTTCAACACCAATCAATACACGCACAAGCGCCACCCAAATAAGCAAAAGCTTAGCTTTAGACCAACTATCAAAGTATCAAAAGGTGCTGAGATTTGCTAAGCTAACTTGCGAAAGTTTGGCTGTTTGGATGTATCTATGGATGCATGGATGGGCGGATGGATGGATGGATATTTGTTACTAAATCACTCCTCAATGACTGAACCGATTTGGCTGAAAGGCACAGAGATAGATATCTGGAATAACTTAGGCTACTTTTTATGCCGGAAAATAGGAGGAGGAGAGGTCCCGCGGGCATTAAAAAATCTCATTCACGCAAACGAAGTCGCGGGCATCAACTAATCTAAATATATAAAAGGCAAAGGTGACTGACTGACTGACTGACTGACTGACTGACTGATCTATCAACGCACAGCTCTAACCACTGGACCGATCGAGCTGAAATTTGGTATACCTACAGGTAGCTGTTAGGACGTAGACATCTGCTAAGAAAGGATTTTGGAAAATTTCAACCCCAAGAGGGTTAAATTGGGGGTTAAAAAATCGAACCTAACGTGAGCGAAGCCGCGGGTTAAAGCTAGTGTAAAATATTTTTCGTAGGTTAATACAGTTGTTTCTGAAAGCAACTAACTATAATTAATGTGGGTAGTTCCTAATCCAATTTAATTGATGCATCTAAGTTATGGAACCAGACTGCAGAGTGGACGTAAGTGGATTACTATAACCGACCAGCGGATTACTATAGCTTACCAGTGTGGGAACTAATGCAGCATCGCTATGAATTCAAGCGTCTCCTAACTCCCCAAATCCAAAGTGTCAAAAACTTCTATCGACATATTTAGGTCATATGGATGAAAACTGGATGAAAAATTGTGAAACCGCCAGCGCCCGCGATCTCAACTACCTATTTTTTTCGATATGTACTAATTTTTATTACTTGAAGCTTTTATTGAACTTGCAATGTATGCATGATGTATGTATGTATGCATATGTTGATGTACATATGTTATGAATGTTTGTTTAGGCCAAATCTTGCAAGCTGAACCACATCTTCTCGATTCCCGATCAAGCTAAAATGTTGCATGTATATGTAAATCGGATGACATTGCAATATTATTGTGACACGGAGCTGATCTGAGCCTGAAGGAGGCTTGGGAAACTCTGTAATAAAACGATGTAATCCCTTCGAGCTTTGGCTCCTTTGATTCATCTTGATAAGTACTGGTCTTAGATATTCAGAGTCTGATGATGAGGAGCTGGAAAGTGGCTTATATCGAAAATCTGTATTCTGTAATAAAACAACGTAACTCCATCGAGTTTGGGTTCGTTTGATTTATCTTGACAAGTACTATGTACATAGATGATATCCAGGGACTGATGCCAGCTACTAAAAGCTTATTTTTTTAAATAAATTTTTTAATTTAAACTTGTTACCTTTAACTTAAGACACGTTTTAACGCAACGCAGTTTCATTATGTATGTTGTCTATATTATATGTAAGTGTGTGTGACAATTTGGTATGACGGAAAGAATAAATGGATTTAGGAGGTGTATAGAAGATGCCTGTTCACTTATGCTTGCATAATGCATATATCTAATATCTACTCAAGTTATAAGTACAGAGTTTCGAGGAAAGAATGTTGGACGCCTGAAAACTACTCCTGAACTTTGCGGCTTTTATCAAAATCGTTAATACTAATTGGCACAAGTAGAATAGTTACACGTGTCTCCTTCATGTTAAGAAGGTCTTTTGTGCACTTCTATCTTTCAAAAGACTTTAAGTTAATTACAAGATGAGCCTCACTTATTATGAAGCAGCGATTTCAAAGCGAGATTGCTTTATCAATATTTGAGTGGGTAACCCAATGGGTAACTAGATTTTGCTTACAGCATCTTTTATGCGACCTCGACTCTTTAGGAGCGTGTATGTATGCTACAAATAAATAATTCTGATTATGTTAGGCTTTCGCGTTCAAAATAATTTCGCTTTCGTATAGTCGAAAATACTTTTCCAATGTTGGCGACATGGAAAACTAGGGAGTTCTTTTTTTTTGCGAGCGACTTTATCCGCGCGGAGTTATCCGTGGGAACTTTCAGTTTTTCTGGGATAAAACGTAGCCTACGTTACTCTCCAAGTTCTACTACTACTACTACGCGGAAAAAAAGATGTGGCACAACGGATGGTCGAAGTGCTCCAGGCACCCAGGTGGTGAGGTTGAAATTGTGGTTCTATTACCTATTCATTTATTTATCAGAATAAATTGCAGTAAAATGCAAATACATAATAGGTTTGCATTTTACTAATTTAACAACAATTAATAAATAAAAAAAAACACATTTTGCATTTTACTAATTTAACAACAATTAATAAATAATTAATTAATTTTTCACATAAACAAGTCTTATCTCATCTAGGTACTAGAGAATATAGAACAGCAGAAAAAATATTTATACAAACAAAAAATTGAATCGGAAGAAAAGATACATACAAAGAAAATATCAATAGGTACTCTTAATTAAGGTTTCGCTCAACTGAACGCACTAGCCATAAACGGGATGTATTTAATTAAAAGTTTGCCTGTTCTACCCTTATTGCAAGTCGAGAGACAGACAATAGGTACGTCTGGGAAATTAGTACCAGTTAATATGAAGGTATACCTATCAATATTAAAGAGTAGATCGGGAAAATGGACAGAAGAAAACTACGATACACGAGCTTTTTTATGGGGGGAATGAACCTGTCGTGGCAGCCAGTGCCATAACTACTACTAGGGGTTCTCGTTTTACAAATGATAAGTAATTCCGGAGGTGGGATGTTCCAAAAATGATTGCATCGCTATGAAAATCGCAATTCATCTAATTGGCTGGTACTCTCATGCTATTATTGGTTAAGACTTAAGATCATCTTTCGCATTTATAATATTAGCAGGATTTTACTGCTTACTTGATTATTATCTAGCGAACTTATTTTTAAAATTTCAAATATAGTCTGAAGGAAAAATTTGGCAGTTAGACCTTGTAGTTACCTGCGAAGTGTGGGGTGTTACAAAATATTATAAAATATGTGAAATATTCTTAAAAAAGTATGTAGATGAAAACAACGTTCGTTAAAAAAAAGTAATTAGAGGGGAGTGTAGAATATGCAACAGACTCTCAGCACAGAATACTTCCAGCGTGCTCGCGAAGTACACTAGAGACTTCATTTGTGACGCGGACTACAGCAATTCATAAAGAAAATATTTTGCTTCTGTTAATGAGAGTGTTAAATCTTCTTAAACATGACATTTTCACGATATCCTAAAGGTCACATTAACATTTATGCTGATCTGATTGCACATTACAGCTCACGCCGCGAACAAGCAATGATGCATGTTCTATATTTTCGCTTGTATAGTTTAGTTGTCTGGTGGGAGGCTTTGGTCGTGGCTAGTTACCACCCTACCGTCAGACGTGCCGCCAAGCGATTTAGCGTTCCTGCACGATGGCGTGTATAAACAGATTAAGGGTATGGGTTGAACGTACACTGCCATACTCCTTCCAAGTTAGCCCGCTACCATCTTAGACTGCATCGCCACTTACCATCAGGTGAGATCGCAGTCAAGGACTATCTTGTTGTCCAATAAAAAAAAAGAACATTGAGAGTGATGTAGGCTACCTTTCATCTTGGAAAAACAGGGTTCTCGCGGAATTCTGACTTTAACTGCACGCGGACGTAGTCGCAGGCAAAAGCTAGTATAACAAAATGGCAGAAATCAATGTCCCTGTTATGAAAATAATTTTCTCGCAATAACCTTTTGAAATCGAAGCTTTTTGTGACAAAGAGCTCGATTACGTCCATTTGTCATCTTTATAGGTGCAGATAAATGAAAAAAAACCATTTTTACTTTGCCAAAATAATATTATGAGGCATAATACAATAATTGAACGAGCGAAGCGAGTTCTCTGAGTCAACTAGGGCGCATGCCTACTAGACAGAGAAGTGCGTCCGTATAAATGTCTGTCAGAGCCCTATAACTTCTGAATTACTGAATATTAGAACGTGAAACTTGGTTGAAAATTCAGTTATATCCTGTACTTGAACAACAAATACTAAAATTAGATAAATGTTATAAAGAAACGAAATTATTTAATTTTAATGCGCCATCTATTAGCATTATTGTGAAGCTAATAGCTTCACTATAATGCTAATAGATGGCGCTGTATCAGTAAAACAGTTTTATGTCAACTATTATTTTTTTTATTGCGTCTAATGTTAAAAGTTAATTATTACAATATATAATAAAAACTTTTGGGAATTATGGGATATCGCGAGGTCTCAGTTCGGGGCGAACCACTAGTATGATCATTATTAGGTATGCGTACCTACATAGTATTTTCGATTTTCATACAGTTTTTTTTTCAACCGATGTTTAAATGGGCTTTAGTTTAATTCCAAAATTTACGTCTGAGTAGGTAAGTGTCTATTCCTAGTTTCATAGAAACTAAGGCGTGTATACATTCCTAATCAACCTAGTAATAGGAGGAATCCCATGATATTTGCAGACGTATACACTATCGTGGGATCGTGGGATTCGCAGGCAACAGATCGTCTTTCTGCTTCAATTGTAATAATGAAATCCGTTATGATTACATATATAATTTCTATATTAAAAGAAAAGATCACATAAAAACCGATGGCGCTACGAAACAATAGGTGTGCTCAGGCGTTATTGAAATTTTGAATATAAGAAATTTTCAAATATTGTTTGTATTTAATACAGTATAAACAGATAGACAAAAATTTAAAAACGTGGTTAAAAGCTAATAAGTTAAAATAATAAGACTAGGGCGCTTAGAATTAAAACCGCGTTTAGTTTTAACTAGTTAATTTATGGTTGGTGAAATGCAAACTATAACCCTAAACTCAGTTAAACGCATAAACTGAGTTTAATGTGAACTAATCGCGTTTAGTTTGAACGGTGAAATTGGCCCTCAGACTATTATCGCTAGGATAATATCCCATCAGCCGCAGAAAGACACTCGTTTGTTTTATTTTACTTATTTGTATAGACTAGCACGTAATATAATATGTGTTATATATGTACATTGTACATACTATCTATATATATAAAATTCAAAGTCCTGACTCACTGACTGACTGAGATATCAACGCACAGCCTAAACTACTGAAGTTAGAAACTTGAAATTTTTACAGTTGGTTCCTTTTATGACGTAGGCGCACACACAGAAAGGATTTTTGAAAATTCAACCCCTAAGGGGGTAAAGTAGGGGTTTGAAAAATCGAACTTAACGTGAGCAAAGCTACGAGCAAAAGCTAGTGTGATTATAAAATTTAGTATAAAACCGGTATCGCCCGTGTAACATGCAATCGAAACATCAACAGACCGTAGCGATGAAAAAATAAAACATAAATAATATAATAATATTGCAATTTGCAGTCCCATTTTCTGCATTGCGGCACACTTGTTCACGAAACAGATCAGAATCACACTTCATACAAGTTTCATTCATGAATACGTATAAAAAATAAAGTTAATTTGGCGTGTATGGCTGGCTGGAATTTTTTTGCTGAATTTCATATTATATATTTCTTGGAGGTAATCCAAAATATAGAATACACAAGAAAAAAAGACGTGTGGCACTCGGGGACTGCCGCGGTAAAGCTATTGCATAGTAGCATTTTTTATCAACGCCATCTAGCGGTGAGAGGAGTCCCGTGTCAGGTTATTTTCGTCACGGAATTTCTGGTTTCGGTCTCCACGCTCAAGGCCCGCGATAAAAGCTATGCAATAGCTTAAAAATTCACAAAAAAAAAATTATTATGTATAGGTACAGTTAATATAAATACCGAGATTATAAAACCCTTAATCATCGCCAGCACAAAACATGGCCATAGATAAAAAAAGTATTTTCTTCCTCTATGACATGGCACAGTAGTGTTAGTAAGTAGTGATTTAATTAGATTGATCATATTCGTATTCGATTACATTAGAGTCAAAGTAAGATGAAAACATGACACAAAATAAATAAATTAATAGCAATTTAAGATTTTAGACCAGCAGTAGAGTCATTACAAATGGACAGACCTTTAATTAGTCAAAAGGGCTTATTTGAATAAAAGCATAATAATTTGAATTCAGGTTCGAGTTTAACAATTCTGTTAGAGCAAGCAAGCCCCACTGTTTTATTATTCTATTTGAAAAAAAAAACATTGAAAACAGGCAGTTTAAAAACAAGCGACAATTTTTGCACGGTATTTGTGTTTTTTAGGAAGCGATGTATTTTATCTTTTCAAACAAGTGTGGACTTTATGCTAAAAATATGTACGAGTAGGACAACCCGACATATTATAAAGATGATCCTAATTCCTACCTCAGTCCATCCATACCTATATCTTTTACTTAAGTCTATTAATAATTCAAGCATTTGTTATATCTATCAATATGAATTATATACATATTATACTAGCTTTTGCCCCCGCGACTTCGTCCGCGTGGAATTAGATTTTGGGATGGAATTTTCAAAAACTGTGACACACGTACTTCTTTATTTTTAACTGAAAGCTCAAATACCAACTTTGATGGAAACAGCTTGAAAAATGACGGACTTTCATATAAACTTCCATCCCCTATTTTAATCCCTTTAGGGGTGCAATTTACAATAATCCTTTCTTAGTGTGCGCCTACGTCATAAAAGGAACCAACTGTAAAAATTTCAAGTTTCTAACTTCAGTAGTTTAGGCTGTGCGTTGATATCTCAGTCAGTCAGTCAGGACTTTGAATTTTATATATTATATAGATTGTACTTAATAAAAACAATTAAAAAAAAATTCGACCTTTGTAAACTTTAATATCAAATAAATCGTTGACATTTATATTGCAATCGACAGATGACTGGTTTATTATAAGCTGCACGAAGTATATAGGCCATGCATGGGTCACATCATCACATGATTACATAATAATAATATGACGAGCTAGGGTCTATAATTGTTTACCTAGACAAACTCGGTTCTAGTTTGCAAGCCACTGAGGCATCCCCTTCTTCCATTTCATTGGGATTCAATAGATCTATCTTTAGTTGTCATCCTATTAGTTCCAAGTATGTACTACTATTTGACCAATAAATGTAATCTTCTTAATATATAAAAATGAATCGCTTAATGTGTTGGTAAGCGCATCACGCGTGAACGGCTGGACCGATTTCGCTAATTCTTTTTTTATTGTGTTTGTTATTGTTAGGAGAAGGTTCTTATGAAAGAAAAAATTAAGAAAATTGCGCGGAAAATTAGAAAATTTAAGAAATATTAACCACCATATTAAATTATTTCTAATGTAACCGCTTTTACAATTCAAACATTTTTGATGTAACCTTATGGCGTTTGACATAACATTGACAGAATGCGTGCTGCCAATTTCGTCAAAGAGGATGTAAAAAAACTTAAGACAGGACAACGTCTGTCGGGTCCGCTAGTACTTAATAAACATTCTTTGTTGAAGTGTTCCGGAAAAACAGGAAACTTTTAAAGTCACCTCAGCTCTTTCGGTAAGGTATATTTTTATACAGGTATAGGAATTATAAAGCTTCAAAGCTGAAATTAAGTAAGTTATAGAAACAATAAATCACAAGGCATCTTGGTTAACTACTTTCTGACTGGAACCTAATTAGATTTTTAAATCATAATTAGATATGTTTAACAATACCACTCAGCTAAAGCTAGTGATGTAGAGATACAATAATTGTTATGTTCTAGATTTTGAGAGATAAGTACCGTTCTGTAATACTTTCGTTTCTAGATTTGATAATTAGATTTGCTATTAATTTGTACGATTGAAAAACCTTGATGCTTTTCAGTCAGATGTGTGTGCTTATTGTAGCTGTAAAAGCACTGTATATTTTTCGTTCATAACAATGTATATTGTGAAGGATAAGTTAATCCTATACATGTTATATGCTTTTGCCGCGCTTTGATGTTCCGAAACAGACATGAATTTCGAATTTTACGCGCACTGTCCATGTTTTCTGAGTCGTTTAACAATGCCGATGAATAATCAATACCTACTGCTCTGTCGAAATCTAGGGTTGCTAACGTATTTTTACGGAAGTTTATTCTTTACTAGATGATGCCCTCGACTTCGCCTGCGTGGATAAAGGTTTTTTATTTCCGCGGGAACTCTCTAATTTTCCAGGAAATAATGTTATGTTATTTCAGACTATAATTTATCTCTGTGCCAAATTTCAGCCAAAGCGGTTCAGTCGTTGCGGCGCCGTGATTGAGTAACAAACATCCATTCATCTATCCATCCAAACTTTATAATATTAATAGGATAACAGGACTAGATAGGATAGTCAAGGATTTTTGTTAGTTAGAAGGTTGGGATTGTTTGGGAGTTATTAGCCTTTAGTGAAGGAACCTCTAATCTGCATTAAATTCGGCGTAGAGAAAGCTTTGATTCTGGTAATGGACGGAGATTTTTTTCTCTGGAAAAATATTTATAGGCGTAAGCAATAGCATAGTTTAATGAAAAGCAAAAAGTGTGGGAAGTTTGATCAATTTTTTACTAAAATGGAAGGAAAGATATACGAGTAAAAGAATAAAAATAAAAAACATGCACGAGTTTTTAAGTTTTTTCTCAAGTAGTAAAGTACCTATCCATCCATTTATTTTAACTAAGATCTAGGACAACATCTTTTTTTTGTGGCAACCCTATCAGACAGAGAGTATTTACATAGGATATAATAGTAGCCTATTTAAACAAGCGTAATTGTATTTTAAATGGATTATTTGCGTAAATAATCTCATTGTTGAATGGCCTTTTAAATTATTTCAATTTTCCTCAAGTGGAAGCGTTTATTTCCCGTATTCTATTATGAAAGAAGTGAAATGCTGAAAAGATTCCCTTGGGACGTGAACCAAGAATTTGCAGAAAGTTTAACAACAATTTTCGCGTCCATTGAATTCTTTCAATTTGATTTGTTGAGTTAATGTGACTTTTAAAATGTACCTAATATAGTGGGCCATTTTATAAGAGCTACATTTATGATAACGTGGGGATAGTGCAAAACCGCGTATGTACCATTGCTAAAACCGCGGATCTACACTAGTCACAGTTGTACAGGGGAAGTTTAAAATTTTATAAGTTTCTTATTTCTACGGCTATTGGGCTAATCATTTTTACACAGAGAGAATTAATCCATGTGTTCTATGTATTGATAAAAATAGATATTTTTTATAGTGATTAATTTAGTCGCTACGACACTTACGCGGTTTTAATTTGACCACAAACGTACGAAAATCGATTTTTAGGTACTAATGTTACTTACGCGGATTTGCACTATCCCCGAAGATAAGTAACTCGGATGTAGACGCATATTTGACAGCATTTGTGATCAAGAACTCATTTTACCAATTTTAGGATTTAGGACGTTATTGCACCTGGTGTGCGAAATTTTTCCTTTACAATTCGTTACTTTGACGCACACAATTTGTAAACATTTCCATCAAAAGCCATTGGTTTATTGTTAGAACAATGGCGCTGTACCGGTGCTATCGTACAATACACGGAGTTTCTTCAAAACAATAGGTACGCATATGTATATGGATTAAAGAGCACTTCTCTTCTATGCTGCGTAACATATACTACTTAGTTAGGGGACTACTAATGCGAATTCACTACAAAAATTAACTTTAGTTTCTTGAATTAGTTCATAGATTAATGAACAAAACAAAATAAAAAAATTGTTATGTAAGTGGGCGATTGCTGAAAATTAAAAAAAATGTCAAGAAGTTCTTATTGATCCAGTGACGTTTGGCAGCAAATGGTATATGGATCGTGTCGTTTCTGGCGTTCTATTTGATCCAGCACCACAAAATAGACACGTCTTATTATACTAGCGATGGTACCTACTGCAGTTGGTGTAGTACGTTTATATCACGAAGTTACGGGCGTTTTACTTGTGGTTGCGTCGCGTCGTGTATATGCACATTGCGTAAGTGTGCGTGCCTGTCAGGAGCCTAGGTGGAAGCGGTCAGGCGCAAGCAAGCTCTCGCTGACACTTATACAGATAGGAAACACACACAACCATGCGCCACGCGCCATCGTGAAATGAAAAATCTATTTGTCGAGTCATTGGGTCAATAAAAACCTACCACCAGACCGAACCCCCAGTCTATATAGGTAAAAGGTGTAACATTTATTAATTTGCATATCTGTAGAAAGCGTAATTAATTACGCTTAATCATAAACTAGTAGGAAGTGAATCATGCTCATTGCTCATGGATTCGAATCGATTGGTAGGTATCGGTAATCGTGATCAAGTTATCCAAGCGGAAGCTGTCAGCTCGCCGGCGAACGTTCTCGGATATTATTATAAACGCTCTAATAACATTATTGAACCATTAAATAGAGACGTATACTATATAACGGATATACTTAGTCTGGCCATAAATATTGTTACAAATTAAAAACTTTTGATATTAATATTTTCTGAATTAAAATTTGGGACGCGTTTATTATGTTAGAAACTGCGATAGATTCTCAACACTTCTACATATTTTTTTTGAGGTAAATATTAATTTACAATATGGAATGGGATGTTAAAGAAAACAGAAGTGCAGTGATTGCCCTGCACGAAGTGGGTATGGAGACGTTGGTTATTTTCAAGACACTTCAAAAGCTTAGTATCAGCTTATATGTTCGTATATCGTACTATCGACAGATAAAGCAACATTTCCTCTGTCGAAAGATCGTAAATGATCGGGGGGGCCGCGTACTATTGGGACATCAAGGGCTGGTAACCATTTTAAGGTCAGAATTCTCCGAAACCCCATAAGGAAACCAATAATCTTATTGCAAGTAAAGAAGATTCCTGCTAGGGCTCTGTCGCGTATTATTAAACAAGACCTGAGGTTTGGTGTTCATCGTCAATATAGAAGACATGCCCTAAATCAATCCCTACAGTTAAAGAGAGTGTATTGATCAAAACGCATTCTGTCCCGATACGCGGGTGAAAGGCAGAGAAATATCCTCTTTACTGATGGAAGATTTTTCACGATTGAAGAGCATAACAACAAGCAAAATGACAAAGTGTACGCTCATATCTCTAAAGAAGCTTCGCAAGTGGTTGGAAAGATACCAAGTGGTCATCATCCTGCGTCAGTCATGGTTTGGTGAGGGCTGTCTTATCAAGGAGTCACAAAGCTTCATTTTTGTGAAAAAGGCGTGAAAACTTCAGCCAAAGTGTATTAAGCGCTGTCTTAAATCGTATTGTGAAACCTCGCAGCAATTCACTTTTTAAAAATGTGCTGTGGACTTTCCAACAAGACTCTGCACCTGGTCACAAAGCATGAAGTACCCAAGCCTGGCTCGAAGCCAGCGTTTCGGAGTTTATAAGGGCTGAAGACTGGTTCTTATCTAGCCCAGGTTTGAACCCCTTGGACTAGAAATTTTGGTTAGTTTTAAAGGACATGCACTGCTATAAACGATACACCGACATTGAATTTCTTACGAAATTTCTACAGCTAACAGTGGCTAAATTTCTCACGAAAACTGGTGCGTAATTCCATAGATCCGTAGTCAGATAGATGAATGGCCTCTATCAAAGCCAAAGGTGCTCATTTCGAATAAAATTATTTTCTAGTTATTGCTGAGACTTCAATAAATATGTACATATAAGTTTTATTAAGATTACATTGCTTCATAAAAAAATACATACATTTTCATTTGTAACAGAACTTATGGCCAGACTAGTTATATATGCTTATATAAGACCGCATTGAATGTTCTTTCCACAAGGATCTCAAGAGAATGTAGCTGTAATTCTGAACATTGAAATCGAGCCGACTTGAATGAACAGTGATATGTTTCAGTAATTCTCAGTATTATTGATAAATTGAAGCCTCAAGCGTCCACCGGATAAAAGGTGCGGACGGACTGAATACTGAAAGGTAGCACGTTCAATCTCCACCCGTTGCACTATTGTCGTGCTTTTAAGAAAAGCTTTGCTTTTCGCTTATTTGGAGGGGAGGGAAGAATATAAGTGTGGCGACTACGGCCAGTGCCACGTGCATGGGACAGGAAACCATTTAGTGTACAGTTAGGGACAGATCCCGTTAGAGGATGAATCTTTAGTTCTTTTGCACAAATTATTGCCATTGTTATTTGTGTACTTAAAGTTCGGGATGGATCCCGTTAAAGAATCTTTAGATCCTTTGCGCAAGTAATTTTGTTAACGTAAATTAGTATTGCTTCTATTGTAAAGACTGTAACGTATTGTTGTAAGCAGGAACTAGGCACTAATGCTTTCCATTTTATTGTTAGCCAGTAACGTTTATTTTTTAAGTTATTCCCATGTTTCCCTACTCCTCAACTTATTGTACAATTTTGGATATAAGCCTTAACTTTGAATTGTTAGGGAATACTCGCAATATACTCACGGCAACACGCATCGAGTTACGAACACGAATTTCATTTCTCTCCGCATCAACCCTAAGTGTATAACCCAGCCAGAGCGCCGACATAAGTTCCCTTGGATAATATTCATTAAAAAAATATACTATTACAAGAATGCAATGATAGGATGGTCGCTGGTTCAATCTGACGGGCTGACATTTCGGACTTTTTACATGCTTGAATGGTGGAGAAGAACATTGTGAGTAGGTAAACCTGTATGTCTGAGAGTTCTCCATAATGTTCTTAAAGGTGTGTGAAGGCTGCCAATTTGCATTGATGCCATTAAAGCCGAATTTACACTGTGAAATTAGTTTCATTTCACGATGCATGCAATTCCATCAACAGTTTCATGTTTACACGTGAAACTGTTGATGAAATTAATGTCATGAAACTAATTTTATGCCACTAATTTCGCAGTGTAAAGTTGCTTTACTCTTCTTGGAGAGATCTGCGCCCAGTAGTGAGCCGTTTGTGGGTTGCTCATGTTTGAAATCGTAGGCATCAACTACTTAGTTAGAGATACATGGAGCGATGAGCTATTCAGAAAATTCCAGTGTTAGTTAAATTTCAATTAAAAAAGCTTTTTCATACAACGTTTATAGGCGGTAGAGCTATACAACGTATGAGCTATTTAATGAAAAATGATATGAAACGTGCATTAAGATGCTCCAGTTTCTGAATAACGTTCGCGTTGCTAAAATTTTTCAGCGAAATAATTTGTGAAATAAAATAAATAGATACATCGGCTAATTAAAATTACGTTAAGTAATTTAATTGCAAACAACGTACTGGCGCTTTAAAGCTCGTAATTACAGCGAAATTTTCTGGTATGAATAGGGTTGTCATGAAAATTGTAAGCACTGGAAAGGGCTTAGCACCAAAGTTTGACAGCTGCAATAAGACAAATATAATGCCAGAAAAAATGTGAATTTACGCCAGAAAAAATATTAATTTTGTCTGGTATAAATTCACATTTTTACAATGCCAATATTTTTTTACGTCTGAAAGAAAAAATTGGTTTAGGAGTGTACTTCCTTGCGATGCCTTTTCAGTCTTGCTTCGAAGGTAATTTAAAGAATTTTAGCAGCCCTATTTCCTGTACAGAATAAAGGAGTAGGTGGTACCTGTATTTAGCGGTTTCCATTAGTAGCGCATTTATAAGAGTCATTTTAAATATTTATCACTTTATTCACGGAAATAGGCAGCAGCTACTTGAAGGCAATTCTGTGCTAATCTCGTTCGGCCTTGGACCTGCGAGGGTACTTTGTAAAATAATGAAATTTATGAATTGCGAAAGAACATAAATATTTTTCGAGTGCAGTTTAAAAATTCAGTCCAAGCTCAGTGGAGGCTTGAATGGTTTACTCGGCTGACGGTGCACAAAGTTAACTTTGTTAATGGGAATATTTTATGGAACCTTATTAGGGTTGAACTTCCATAATTCAATTTACGGCCTTGTGACGTCACCGAATTTCACTCC
Organism: Hipparchia sbordonii; assembly: GCA_038048805.1. Lineage (NCBI taxonomy): Eukaryota > Metazoa > Arthropoda > Insecta > Lepidoptera > Nymphalidae > Hipparchia > Hipparchia sbordonii. The sequence goes on from CM076113.1 coordinate 8,383,262, forward strand.
TTGTTTAGTTTTACACGTAGATTTTATTACCCGACTACGGCTAAGCCAAAAAAAATTAGGGTTGTAATTTTATCAATCGATGTATGTATGCCAAACAAGACGGGGAAGAACTCTAGATTTGATGAGTGACGTCATTAGAATTTTTGCATGATAATTTAAACGTAAAAATTCTTTTTACGAAACCGACTTCAAACGCCACTACAAAGTACTTATATCAATTTTGCGTATAAAATTTGAAGAGTTCCCTCAATTACTCCAGGAGCCCATCACCAGATCCTGACCTGATGACTATGGGACTACCTGGAAAGTATCCTTTCAAACAAAAAAATAATTTTCCAAATCGTTCTAGGCTTCTTCGAGTAATCGGGGAACATACATAAAAACACAAATAATAAAAAAAAAGGTTTCGACGTATTGAGAACTTCTTCCTTTTTTGGTAGTCGGTTAAAAATACGCTTTGAAAGGAATAACTTTTCATTGAGTTAAGGTAGAAACTTGAAATTTTTACAGCATTAAGAGACCCAAGTGACCTAAGAGTATTTTTAATTTAGTAGCCAATTAGTAGCTCAAGCCGTTTCTGAGAGAAAGGGCCTTGACACACGGACGTCGGAAAGTCAGACGTGATCCATGAGTTATTAATAATAGCCGAAAAAAGTGATGAGATTCATAGATCTTATCACATTTCAATTATTAATAGTCACTGATTATTATTATTAAAAATTACCACATTTGTCACATTTACCGTAACATTTCTAATTAGATTCTTTCTAATTAAAAATGTTTGTCTGGAGCCTTGACGTCTTAAAAGGACTCGTGCACTTTTATTTGAGTACTAGTTTACGACTTACGACTTCTGACGCTGGCGGTGCAACGAACATGGATGCAATTCAAACTTTTATGGCTTGCGTTAACGTTTCAAACTGTTACATTTTATGCGACGGAAATGTACGTCCACTACATCGTTGATCCGCCATTTTAATTGAAAGGAGTAAAAAGTTATGTCTGAATAGTTATTTTTTAGTCTTTTGTGTTAAAGAGCATGCCTATTTGTAAGATCATGTCTCAAATAACGGATTATACATTGATGAAACACAATTGTCTTTTTTTAACCGACTTCCAAAAAGGAGGAGGTTATCAATTCGGCCGGTATCTTTTTTTTTTTCTATGTATGCCACCGATTACTCCGAGGTTTCTGGACCGATTCACGCGATTTTTTTTTAATCGACAGAGGAAGCTCGCGAAATGGTCCCATAAAAATTTTTACCTTCAACTCCTCAAGCTTGATGCTGCAGGGGTACTTTCCCCCTAAATTATGGGGTTTTAGGAACTGTCGTTTAGGAATTGGTATGCTTGGCCTAAGCATATACAAGATCTTAGAGCTCCAGGTCCTACTCCTCAATCCTGATGCTGCAGGGTACTGCCCACCTAAATTGTAGGGATTTAGGAACTGCTCATAATGAATTGTTATTGTATGTAATAAGCATAGACTACATCATGGATTTCTAGGTTCCAGCTCCTCAATCCTGATGCTGCAGGGTACTTCCCACCAAAACTATGAGGATTTAGGAACTTTCGCTTGCAAATTGATATTTTTAGTATTAAGCATAGTCTACATCGTGGAGCTTAAGGTCCTAGCTCTTCAATACTGATGCTGCAGGGGTACTGCCTACCTAAACTGTCAGGATTTAGGAACTGCCGCTTACGAATTAATATTGTTAGTACCAAGCATATACTACATCATAAAGCTCAAGGTTCTAGCTCCTCTATCCTGATGCTGCAGGGTTGGAGGAATTACGAATTGTCGCTTTCGTATTGATATTGTTCGCACCAAGTATAGACTATCGTAGTACCGTAACGTTGGAGGGAGGGGCGAAAGAAAGCAGGAACAAACTACACTAAAAAGCTTAAAATAAAAATTCTTTTCAAAAAACCGACTTCAAACGCCACTACAAAGTATAAAAATAATTTTATTTTGTACACGTTTGTTGAAGTCGGGCGGGCTTAACTAGAAACGATGAAATTGATGCGCGACGCTTATCTTATGGTGACATATAAGAGACACGCTTTTTGAAATCGGGCGAGCATCGCGTATCGGTCATCATCTAATAATAATTTTTAAACGCCAAATTATATCTGACTGACCTGAAACTACTGCACGGATGGATGACCCAATGCCCCGCCGCCTTCTGTCGGATCCGCTCCTTCATGAGGGCTTTCTTGGAGCCGAAGAGCTTCATGGCGAGCTTGTTGTCGGTGGGCTGGAACAGGGCCTGCAGCTGGTTGCGCAGGAACCCCTGCTTGAGGACGTGAGGCGTGATTAATGCAGAGATCTATAGAGCGTGCTCTGACTCAGCTCGGACTTAAGTGAGAGTAAAAACGAGAACAAATATGCTCTGACAGTAATCTGTCTCGTTTTAACTCTGTGTAGAGTATGAGCCCAGTGAGAGTTGGATCTATAGATTTCAGCTTAATAGCGCGTGGAATGGTAAATCTTCACACGCAAATTTGAATTTTACAGCAGTATAGAACTGTCAAACCAGTATTCTGTAAAGAGAAATGTGGGTTTGACAGTTCTTACTTTTTTTTATTTGATGGAAAGGCAGCCCTTGACTGCAATCTCACCTGATAGTACCTACGTGGAGATTCAGTGTAAATTCAACCCGTAGCTCTAATTCTACACGCCATCGTGTCGGAACGCTAAATCGCTTGGCGGCACGTCTTTGACGGCAGGGTGGTAACTAGCCACGGCAGAAGCCTCCTACCAGACCATACCAGAGACAATTCAGAAATAATAAATTCCTAAATTATCTCCGCCGGGAATCCCGAAACCTCCCAGTTATAAGACCACAGCGCTCACTGCGTCATGGAGGTCGTCAAGACATGTCCCTTGGCCATGTTCACCCTGGAGAAGTTGGTATGGTCGTACCTGCTTGGCGTCGGGGGCGGGCGGCGCGGGCTCGACGGGCGTGCCGTACAGGGACACATCGTCCAAGCCGCCGAAGTGGACCTTGCCGGTGCCGCTGCCCTGCTTCAGCGACATGTCGGCGTCGCCTGCGACACACATTCAAATACTTATAATAACAAGAAAAAGGTTAATAGCCATTGTAGCATACAGAGGGTAGTCTGTTAATATTGGAGCAAACATTTTATAAATGCATGCCCCATTGGGTTGAGTCATTAGTCAGTCGTGCTAGGACCACGGGTCGAGCAGCAGGTCGGTGGTGTAGGTAACACATATTATGTGTGCCTGAAGTACATTAGTATATACGGACTATATATACTTGACTACTATATACGTGAATGTTTGAGTATCCTACAGCTATGCTGAAATTAGCGGAAGGCTTGTGTTAGAAGTGGGTACGACAATAGTGCAACGGGGTAAGTATCGAACCGTCGACCTTTCGGTTTTCAGTCCGCACCGTGGGCTGTTGGACTATTGAGGAGTTTGTTGGACTTTTGAGTTGGAGCGCGCATATATTGTACCTAAACTTAGTATATAGGTAGTTATATAGTTTCCTCTATAATACTCGTAGCTACTTATTAAACAAACTTTCCTGCACAATACATTATTAGGTATATGAAAGACATTCCCTCATCCCATTTAAGCATAACAGCGTGTTAAAATAAAATTTAAGAACGTTTATCATTCCCTCACTCTTATATGTTTGTGTCTCTCCCGCACATTCTATATAATATTTTCAATTATTGTAAAAATCTTAGTATACTTTTGACCTAAGTGGTTCATTACTATCTAGATATTTTTTTTATTTATATTTTTTTTATCATATTCCTAAGCTTTGATAGAGAAAAATGGCGACAAAATTTACTAATTGCTTTCGCCATTTTTAAAAATATAAACTAGGCATAAGACATTAGAAATAATATGTATAAAATATCCGTAATTTTATTTTCAAGTTTAGAAAAGAACCACTTTAGTCAAAAATATAATGAGACTTTTAGAATAATTGAAAATATTAGAATGTGCGAGAGAGAGAGGGATGCAAAAGGTAAACTGGCTCTTAAGAGTTAAATTATATAATTTAGCATTAATTTCTGGACAAAGCAAAGCATAAATAGTTACTATAATGCTACATTTACACGTTTAGCAAGTCTCGACAAGCGTCCACAAACACAAGCGTATAAACACCCCGTTTGGCTTGGCTTGCGTGAGCTTGTCGCCGATCCGCTTGGAGCTTGTGGGTACGGTTGCAAAATTACGTAATTTTACCGAAAAAGCTAGTAAAATACGGATATTTTACGGTAATTTATATATATTACGGTAAAATTACCGGCTACGTATGTATGCTGAAAAGTATAGCGGTGGGTGAGACGAGCGTGTAGTTGCAAATACTTACGTACTGCGAGTCGCGCGGCGCGACTCGCACGATGCGACGTTGCCGTTTAGTGCAGTTTGCCTTTATGTTTTTCGCTGTTGCCATTCCGACTGAACAGTGAGCATTCGGCAAGCCGATCGGCGATCAGTTGAATTGTTTTGACTGACTGCACTAGTGCAGTGCAGTCAGTGCAGTTAGTAAATTATGCCACGAAATCAAATTAGCCGCGCGGTCACAATAGTTTTGTTAGTAAGAGTTAAATCGTATTTTACCCAATTTTACCGTAATTTACATAATTTATTTATATTTTACGTAAAATATGGTAAATTACCGAATTTTACGAAAGTAATATTACCGCTTTACATCCCTACTTGTGGGCGCTTGCCAAGCCTCGGCATGCATGTAAACGTAGCATAAAACACGTGAAAGTTAACGCTTGTTTGTAATGACAGCGTGACGTCCTCCCAGACAAATGAAAGTACGCGGATGTCCGACATTTATCACCGTTGACATTTTCACATATTATGATTTCAATAGGCAGACATTTTGTTTTTTTTTTTCTATCTAGTTAAGGGTACGGCTTATTCTTCTGAAATAATAATAAAACAATTCTTGCAAATGAGTTTTTCTTTATTGAACTTGCCCAGAAATGGGCTGGTGATATGTTGAGTTCAGATGATGATGATGATGATAGCACATGAACTTAGAAAGTAATTCTCAGCGTTCAGAATTTCAGATATGTATCGAAGTACTGGTTTAGTAAAAAGTTTTAGTAAAAATAAAAGTAGTATGATTTGCCGTCAAGCCTATGTCACTCTACAGATCTTCATCTATACCAAGGCAAAAAATCACGTCGATCCGAAGCTTTGTTGCGGCGTGATTGTAGGACAAACTAACAAACCACCAAACAAATACACTCTCGCATCACACTAATATTATAAAGGCGAAAGTTTGTACGTGTGTGTGTGTGTTTTGACTGTTTGGAATGGAGATAGCTCATACCCAGGATTAACAAGTAGGATATATTTCATCTCGGAAAATTCCCGGTTAGTTCCCGTGGAAATTACAAAAACCTTAATCCACGCGGACGTGGAGTGGCGTTTGAAGTCGGTTTTGTAAAAAATAATTTTTACGTTTATGTTATTGAAGTTTTTAACCCGGAAAATAACTTAGTTCCCGCGAGAATCCCCTCAATCCACGCGAAAGAAGTCGCGGGCATCAGCTAGTATTGAGATTGAGGATTGAGAGTTGGGTATTCAAAAAAAGTTCGCTATTCCTTATTTTACGGCGATGAATATATTAAACAACTTTGTCATTCTAAGTGCAACCTTTAAAAGATTTTATTACTACACTTCTATTCTAGATGTAGTTGTAGTCGTAAATTAATCAATTGCCGTGAGAATACCCGTCATAAGAAGCCATAAATAAATAGTTATATTGAATGTCAGCATTATAATTTATTTGCCACTAAAAAAATGAAAGGTGTCCGAAGTTGTATGTATTATTGGTAGGAAGTACTTGTATTTATAAGGGTGTTATAAGTTTCACGTGTATGTCTGTGTGTCTTTGTCTGTGGCATCGTAGCAGCCGAACGGATGAACCGATTTTGATTTTGTTTATTTTGTTTGGAAGGTGAATTAATCGGGAGTGTGGACTTTTGGGATAAAATTTACTCTCTCAGAAAAATCGAGGCTTTTTTTACTGAATTACTGAAACCATTTCAACCTAAGATCGTAAAGATAGTAAGTACTTGTTTACCCGTGGTACAAAATTTAATCTGATTTCTCGTCTCACTGGCGACATGCAGTGACCACAAATAGGTTAATTAACTAGCAAATTAGCTTCGCACGGAAATCTAATTACTAAAACGATAAGTGGCTGTACCTGGTAGCTGAGGTTTAGGTATATGCTCAGTAAAAGGTATCAAGATAGGAAACATTGAACTGATAGACATCATGTACTTCGTATCTGCCGCAATGCTTATGAACATTTTATTTTAGATCAAAAAACAGAGAGTGTAAAGTTTTTAACCGACTTCCAAAAAGGAGGAGGTATAGAAACGTAGCAATCGATGCGCGACGCTCGCTTTCTGATGGCACATGTGTGACACGTTTGTTAATGTCGGGCGAGCATCGAGTATCGGTTTCATCGTTTCTTTTTAAGCCCACCCGACTTCAACAAAAGTGTACAAACTAAAATTATTTTTATACTTTGTACTCGGTTTTTTGAAAATAATTTTTACTTTAGTTTCAATTTTCCTCTGGAAGTTTTAAAATGGATTTCATTTTTTCCTTTATGCTAACTTTTGCCCGATTTTGTCAGCATGGAGTTAGATTTTTGAAAATCCTGCGGGTACCGTTTGTTTTCCTGGGATAAAAGTAACCTATATCTTCACGTCTTCGCTTCTGTACAAACTGTAAAACTGAATTGTACTGTGTGGTTGTGGCTCACTGCGGAACCGCGGAGTTTTCTATTTTGGATACCGTAACGGCGCCACCGACGCCAAACGCTGCACATACGAGTATGTACGTACCTATATACGTTCTATTCAGGAAATTACGGCGATACGGGGACGAAACCGAGAGCTATCTCTACCTATTTGTGCTGCAAATGCTGCTGCCTATTGCGTATTGCCTACACTATTATGTGGTCAAGAGCGCGTGTAATGGGCAAATTTTCAGATGCAGATTTTATTTTTACAGCAGTAGATCAAGTTTTAATTGTCCGAAAAAAAAAAAAACAGACAAAAATTACATTTCCGAGGACGATAGTGAGTAGAAACATAAAATAATGATAGTTCAACTAAAACTTGTTGAATTAAAATAAAAATTAATTAAAAATTAAAAAGGGGGCGTGTTTTTTTCAGCGTTTTTCGGTACAGATGACAGGTTAAACCTTGACGACAATGAATGATGGAAAGCACTGATGAAGTCAAAGTTGAGCGCGCTTGTCTTGAAGATGTCTATTCACTCTTGCCTGTTATAGATAGAGAAGAAGATGAGAGTAGAGTTAGGTACATACAGGAACATTTATCTAAAAATAGCTTGTAAGGCACGCGAAAGCTATAACGAAATTGAATCCGTTTTTAGCTTAACAATGCGCGGGTCAGTACGTAGACCGAAATCAATAGAGATGTAGGCATTCAGTTCACAATGGCGGGTGCTCGAGGCGCGGCAATCAAGGCAAATGGTTATTGTTCTTTCCAATGTATGCGCTTGCACAGTGGTGCTTAATATAAACGCTTCCTGTTTATAGTGCTCGCTGCGGCCTGTTCGGTGGATTTTGTAACAGTCATTGTTCAGACACTATTCTAAGATAAGCAATGAGCCAAATGAGCGTGCGCTATAAGTTGCTACTAACCATTATAATCCCATCAAAAGAACCTTTAACTGGTTTATTTAGAACTAGATGAAGCCGCGACTTCGATCGCGTGGAGTTAGGTTTTCGAAAACCCCCTGGGAAACCTCAGCTTATCGGACTAAAAGACCTAAATAAACGTAAAAATTCCTTTTGCAAAACCGACTTCAAATGCCACTACAAAGTATATCTATTGTGCCTATAAAATTGGTAGAGTTCCCTTAATTTCTCCAGGTTCCCATCATCAGAGCCTGACCTGATGACAATGGGACCACCTGGGAAGTATACCCTTCCAAACAAAAAAAAAATGTATTTTTCAAATCCGAATCCGAAATCAAAAAATCTTTTTCCGGGATAAAAGATTATGCCACTCTCTAAGTCCTCAACTATAGAAAAATTAAATATATAAAAATCATCTTGATCCGTTGCTCTGTTGTTGTGTAATTGAAGGATAAACAAACAAACATACTTAATTAATATAAGTAAGGATGTAACACTATTGCATCCTATACGACAAAATTCCCAGAACTCATTAGACCTCTCGCTAGATACGACTATAACGATACCAAATTGAAAATCTCCCGTCCATTCATTCGTTGCAGTTTCATTAGTATCATTGAGACACGGCACTGTGTAGACCCGTCAGTGTGTGGGCATTATGAGTATGCCCATTACAGCTGATAAAACAGACGATTAAACAATGAGCCAATGGCACTTCATTGATTCAAGTGGCGTCAACAGTGTAACTGGAGATCTCCAATCAACCGACGTTGTGGAACGTCTCACCGCGTTAAGAGCGCGTGTAATGCCAGAAAAAAATCCCGCGATAGATGAAATAAAACATACCCGAAACCTCGTGTGAAACGCGACAGATGCTAGCGTGTAGGAGTGTAGAAAGCGCCAAATACATGATGTATTGTAGTAATAACTCGTAAGATATTAATTTTAAGCTATTGCATAGCTTGTATCGTGGGCCTTGAGCGTGGAGACCGAATCCAGAAATTCCGTAACGAAAATAACCTGACACAGGACTCCTCTCACCGCTAGATGGCGTTGATAAAAAATGCTATGCAATAGCTTTACCGCGGCAGTCCCCGAGTGCCACACGTCTTTTTTTTTTTAAATGGCTGTATCGTCTCTCAGTAATATGTATTATAGGAATTTGATATAAAAATTTTGGCACTGTAATATGCAACACATTGAAATATACTATGAAAACAAATGCACATTGGTCAAAAATTAGATGTAACTTCGTGATTTTTTTTATCTAACTTTCATTATTTTATGTTTCTACTCAGTATCGTCCCTTGGAAATATGATGTAATTTTTGCCTGTTTCTTTTCGGATAATTAAAACTTGATCTACTGTTGTAAAAATCAAATCTGTATTTGTAGATTTATGATTACACGCGCTCTTAATAACTAAACCATTCAGACATATTCTATCTTCGAGCAGTGCTATCGACAGATGAGACAATAACTGATTAGAGGCAAAAGTACTTAAGACCGTGGAAAGTTAATACCTATTTTGGTAGGTACGGTTAACGGGTCCAAGATGTTCAAGTATTTGTATTCAGGGAGCAAAAACAGATACAACCCGTGTCGCTCAGACCCTGAGCAGGAGGTTGTTCACTGGTCTGTAAACCAGCTCTATCTCGCAAAATCTCAAATAAAACACGCAGCGAGTGTCCACTCATATACCATTCGCATCCACCAGGTACGCGGTGCGCCTGCGTGCTTGTCCACACACTGGTAGAAGTATTTATAGGTACATACCTCTTGCGACACGTTAAAATTAAGCTTTGCTTCTATTTGGTGATTTATTCATCGGTTTGTTTGCTTTTAATCGAAGTTAAGCTTCAATCTTGCTTGAAATCAAATTCCCATACTTATTAATTTGGATAACTTACCTAATATGATTCGTTCTACTACTACCCAGGGTAGAACATATCTATAATCCTACTAATATTATAAAGTGTGTTTGTTCGTTAGTTTGTCCTTCAATCACGTTGCAACAGAGCTATGGATCGACGTGATATTTTGCATGAATAGTAGTAGTAGCTCAGGACCTGGAGAGTGAAATAGCTATGTAAACGTAAACTAGTACGTATAGACGTTACCATTAACCATTATTAGAATGGTTGTCGATTATTTATAGGTCTATAATAATATGGATAGCTGGAATTCATAAACTAGACAATTCGATATAAAAACTTTCAAGATACTTCCGAGCACCGCTTGAAACGAAAGTCTCTTCAACTTTTTATTTATGCCAAGCATCAGATGTTCAGATCCAGATATTAATTTCAGTTGGATCGAGGTACTTTAATTAAAAGCCGAGCCGGGTCGAGCTATTGGGAAAAAGGGTAGCTAAAATAGAACTCAGGGGATATATAAATTGTTTTCGTTATTAGAAGTTAAAATTTTAATACAGCATTTAAGATAATACTGCCGAAAGAGCTAGTGACGAAACTTTTGTAAGAGGTGTCTGAAACCACTTTGACAGCATTAAATATTCTGTGCTCGGGAGTATGTGTAGGAATGAAGAGGCATTAGACGTGGGACATAGCAGACCCGAGACGGATAGAGTCTCATTTGGCTCAATTAATGGTGACATCGGAAAACACAGCGTTGGAAAACCGCCCAGTAAGTGACCAAACGATCTCAAGCAAATTACTGAAAACAGGCGGCAAAAGATCATGTCCATATCAAGCAGTGGACTCTAACAGTTTGTCAGTTGAGATGACAAAACTTCGCTTATCAAACAACACCGCGCAAGTCGTAAATTGGCGGTTTTTACTTTTTTGTCATTGGATACTTCTCCCGCGCTTTTAAGTTAAAAAGTTAGCATTCCACCTTATCATTCAAACTTATCATCCATAAAAAGAACATATTAACTAAAACTTACTTACAAGCTCTTGAAATCAATAACCTAAGTATTTTCAACCTCCTATAAAATTAGATGTCTAGATGACTTGGCGGTGTTATTTGATCAGCAACGAAAACTTCCCACGACGATGTTCCCAAACAAATTACAACATGGGCTTATTCGAGGGGCAGACCAAAAAATTCCTGAAAAGCCGGCAACGAATTGGTGGTGCCTGAGGTGCTACAAATGTTCATGGGCGGCGGTAATCACTCAGGTGATCCTGTTCGTTTGCTCGCTAAAAATATTAAAAAAAAAGTTTTGTGACTTTTTAGAAATGATCAGAGACTATGTCATAGTGACATGCTGACGGTAGCTGCGGTTCATTGCTCGCTTATTACAGCCGAATCTCCTACGTCAGGTATTGACAAGTGCATTGCGGGCGGTTCTATTACTCTGCTCTTTGTGGTTCGTCTCGCGGTTATAGGCATGCGGTCAGTGCGATAGGGCGATTTGTATCGAATTAATTCATTGCATTCTTTTGCGACCTTGAAATCGACGGTGGGCAATGCGGTTTAATCGCGATGACATCACGAGATCAGCCACGTGAGGCGTTCCGTAAAAACTGTTTTAATTCACTGTTTTAAATGAGCCCCAGTACTCCAACAGTTAAGAGCGCGTGTAATGCAAAATCTTCAGATACAGATTTGATTTTTACAGCAGAAGATCAAGTTTTAAAGAGGGAGTTGACAAAAATACAATTTTTTTGCTTTAAAAACTTTTATTGAATCCTTATTTTTCATTTTATATATTTTTTTACAGCTCGAATCAACTATTATGTTGGTAAGTAATTTAGGCATTTCACATCTCTTAGCGCCTTAAGTTACACAAAAGTAGAGCCTTTAATGTCATTAGGTAAGTAACAAACATAATTGTGAAATACGATTTCCTTGTTTACTGATTATAAAAAAAAAAATTTGCTCTTCAACAGTCACAATAATTTTCCTTATTAATTATTGAATTGTTATTTTAAATGATATCCTGACTCTAGTTAAGTTGTAATTTATTAAGCACTATAGCTGGTATTCACAATTCATCCATGTAATTAAGTACATTTTTAATTTATATAGAAAATTTAATTTTTTTAAGCGATTAAGCGAAACCGAAACTTTAATCCTCCTATTGTTGATATTATAAATGCGAAAGTTTGGATGTATGGATGGATAGATGAATGGATGTTTGTTACTCAATCACGCCGTTACAACTGAACCGATTTAGCTGAAATTTGGCACAAAGATAGATATATAGTCTGGAATAACACATAGGCTACTACTTATCCCTGAAAATAAGAGTTCCTGCGGGACTTAAAACCCTTAATCGACGTGAACGAAGTCACGCGGGCATCAACTAGTTGATAATAATGATTCCGGTAGCGGGGTCATTGACCGGTTTAATTTTTTAAAGGCCTTTTTTTGAAGGCTTATATGTATTATGTATACAAGTTTTAGCCATAGAGCTCTGTGCACATCATCATCAGTGAATATGTACGTGCTATTATTGTGTACACACACGCACAATAAAATTACCTAGCCATGTTATTTATTTGTTCATAATAGCTATATGACATTTAACTTGTCGGTGTTGTCGACTCGATAGGTATTATAAACTGCTGCGGTTTTCTTACGGAACTACTCTTGTTCTACGCCGCTTGCTGAGGAATTAACATTCCAATGTTATCGCCTTGTGCATTTTTCTAGGATTTCTTGGTTTAGTTTCCGGCATTTAAATCGATCAGAGACATTGAGCGTTACAAAATACCTACTAGCACAAGTTTTTAGGTTAGGAGAAATATCTTCGAGGCAAATTAAATGTGGCAAGAAACACGGATGCTGGAAGCCTTAGCAGTTTATTTCAGAAACGTTGAACTAAAGCGACAGATTACCATCGAAATATCATAGAACAGTTTTCTAATCCTCTAATGCTGGATTCCCAAGCAGATATAATATTCTAAGTAAAAAGTATTACAGCAGTGTTGATGTTAAGCCGGCTCCAATCTGACGTTGAGAACGTCAGTACAAAGATGTATGGAATCAACGAGAATCTTAGTAAACATTCTCGTTGATTCCATACATCTTTGTATCTTGACTCTTGAGGACCTAATCGTTTCATTATTGCCTTCAAAACAAGAGTGAGTTCAGTTATTCTCGTATATTCTCAGCGTAAGTCAAGCATTTAGTCCACGCGTACAAATAGATTGAACTTAAAATCGACAAGTAGGTACAGAACCCAGCTGTATATATGACATCGAACCACAAAATCGGCTAGTGTTCGTTCCATAGAACAACTTTAGTCCCTTGACTCTTGAGCCTATAAAACGAGCGGAACGATAGATCTGTACTAAATTATTATGATGGGAAAAATTGCAGCAAAAAGGAATGAATTAATAATTAGACTCAGCAGTTTAGGCGCTAAGGCAGAACATACATAACACAAACATACATACATATACTGCTAAAATCATTAACCTTTTTTATTTTCGATGACAAGACAGCGTATGACTGCGACCTCACCTGATGGTGGGTGATGATGCTTTTAATAATCTTATTTAGTTGGGTAAAACACAGAGACGATGCTCTAGAAAGCCAAATCTAGACGATGTGTAATTTAATACAGCCGAGTCCTGTACTCTCGTGGCGAATTAGGAACAGTTTTCTATGAAAAGCATCCCATTTATAGGGGAAAGGGCAGACTGGCTTCTTTTTGTGGTAGCGATCAGCGTTTTTGCGTTTGCATCATTCGCAACTCAAAGCATTCGATACGCAGCTAAAAGACGGGAAGGCCAAAGTTTCAGCGTCTTTTATACTAGAAAACGCCGATCGCTGCCGCGAAAAGAAGCCAGTCTGCCCTCTCCCTCAGCACTTACCTTTCGGCAACTTCGATGTGTTCCTTAATCTAGATTTCCCTTTAAATGAAGCCGTGGTGATTAGTTGTATTTACAGATCTGAGGTTAGGTATCACGGGTAGTGGGTACACATGCAGTCCCGACATCACACAAAATACCAACACAACACATAAACAAAAATCGTTACACATAAATTAGTTTGACGATCTTCTTATGTTACACTTATATTTTTCTACGATTCAAATGACTATCTTGTGACTATAATTATTATTTGGCTTTCGATTTGGCTGAAACGAGAGAATAAACTGAATTTAAGAAAGTTATTATGTGATTTATAAGCAACATGTATGCTATTATTTCTTTAATTGGTATGACGTTATCGCTGTAGCAGAATAACGATTGGTCAAAGATTTAAATTAGTATTACTGCAGTGTGATAATATAGCGTAAACAGTGTATTTCTCTACCTACATTTTAAGGATTGTTATTTAATGTATGTTACGAATATTGCAATCTTTATCAATATATATTTTTATAGTGTGTGCGTGCGTGTGTGTGTGCGTGTGTGAGTGTGAGTGTGTGTGTGCGTGTGTGAGTGTGAGTGTGTGTGTGTGTGTGTGTGTGTGTAAAAAATATGTGTGTGTGTAAAAAAGAATAAGAGAAGTCAACCTCGACCGCTTCGATATGCTCCTCTACAAGGAGATTGTATTCTATCAAACAGTTTGTAAAAATTGTAAAATTAGTAGATATGGTCTACAAACGAATATCTATCTATGTCTGGTTCGTCAATGTCTACGTCTATAGGTATATTTTTACTTCTTTTTGAGCCCGTGTAACTTGAATATTTTATGAGAACTCAACGTTCTTCGCAGGGGGCACGCTTAAGCGCCTCTAAGTTGATCTACAGGGTTCATCAGACCATTTTCCTTTGAACTTAACGAAAACGCTGTAAATAAATATTCGTACCTTATATTTAACCATGTTAAGCAGAGATCAGATTTAGTGCATTTAATCAAAATCTTAAACATCCGCGTCATATAACAGATAGAAATTCTATCATTAAATTCTGATCATATTCTGGTACAAGTACCTAGTAAAACCACGGGCATCTTCTAGTTTAAAATTTTATGATCACTGAGATAATATGAAAATTATATGCAGTGAGAACATAAGGTCTCTTATCGGGTGATTCAATCTGGAGGCGAGTGCAAATTACATCTGAGAATTATGCAAAGTAGATTGGAGAATAATCCAATGAACTTTATTCAAACGGAACTTCAAAATGTCAAATCAATGCTTTTCATCATTGATTGTTATCAAGCGCAAGCTAATCTCGTAATAAAAAAAATTATAAGCTTGATTTTCAGTGTACAGAACGTCGATTCATTTCATCATAGAACTTATGTTAGTTTGTATCTTCTGCAGATCACCTTATTATGTAAAAAATTAGCCTATGTCACACGGACCATAATAACAAATCGATTGACACCTCGTTCATCAAAATCGGTTTATTAGTTTCATGCTACAGTGGAACATTCGTAAATAGTCACATGCGTATATACACACATACATAATGTATGTATGTATGTATATGTACATACACTATTATATTAAGTTGACTTGTTATTATGCTCCGTGTGACGTAGGCTACGTTTTATATTTATACGAATAAAATCAATATGACGAAAGTTGAATCCAATTTCCTTAGTCGAGTAACGACTAAGTTTATAAATTTTTAATTTTTAAATTTAAAAACTTAAATTTTAAATTTATAAATTTAAAATTTAAGTTTTCAATTTTTTTCGTTTTATTTCGTTATTCGTTGTAGATCTCACAGAATACAGATGCAAGGCAGCAAATGGTACTAGAACAGAGGTAATAGCATTATTCCGAGCGTCAGTTAAGGTGCAATTTGACAGCTACTGCAAATTATATCTCAGAATAGAACTGAAGTCGTCCCCGACAATTACTGAGCAATTGAGACAAAAGGATAATGTTTGGCCGCTGTGTCAAGGTCAGCCCGCTTTATATGTCCAATTGAACTATACATATAAATAAAATTGAAGTGTCTGTTTGTAAAATCAATATACTTAACAGCTTCTATAAATGCATATATGAGTAAATACTTATAACAAAAAAAACGATTTTTAAAATTTTTGTCTGTCTGTCAGTCTGTCTGCCTGTTGCCGTTAATCTCGGGAACAGCAGAACCGATTTTGACAGGACTTTCACTGGTAGATAGCTGACGTTATCGAGAGTAACTAGACTCTTTTTAAACGACTTTCGAAAAAGGAGCAGAAGGAATTGTGTTTTTCTACCTATGTATAAAGATATCTCCGTGATTGCTAAACCGATTTGCGTGAATTTTTTTTAATCGATACAAAAACTTTGCGAAATGCTCCCATAAAAACTTCGGGTTTCAACTCTTCAATCCTGATGCTGCAGGGGTACTGCTCCCCTAATAAACTGTGGATATTTAGGAACTGTCGATTATGAATCGCTATTGTAGTTATCAAGTAAAGATCAATAGTTGATTATTGAAAGTACCAAGTAAAGACTGCATCGTTGAATTCCAGGACCCAACTCCTCAATCCTGATGCTGCAGGGGTTCTGCCCACCTAAACTGTGGGGATTTAGGCACTGTTGATTGTTAATTGAAGAAGCGGACGAAGTCGCTGGCGTCCGCTAGTTTAAAACATAAAAATTGATATCGCATGAAATTGGTATCTATTAGTTTAATTTTATGTGTTTTAAACAGACATAGATGGTAGCGGCGGCGGTTAAAGAGAATATACTGACCGCGGATTTCACCAAACTAAGTTTTATCCGAGCGGAGCGTTTTGATATTTTGGCACATTTTTAATACAAAAACTGTGAAACGCTCGGATACCTAAGATTTATTCTAGGTTGGGAAAAGCGGCTCTAAATCATACTTCCTTCCTACTAATCCTTTACTAATCCTACTAATATTATAAATGCGAAAGTTTGTAAGGATGGATGGATGTTTGTTCTTCAAACCTCCTTCTCCTACTTCATCCATGATGTTGTTGAATAGGTGCTGAAACTATCTAGCTATTACTTAGTTTATCTAGCTTAGCTTCTGCGTAAGGTGGAATACACATGGAAGATAAAAATAAGACGTAGGTTTAAATACCGGTACCGATGTAAGCAACGTGGGTGGTGACCACACTAGTTGATATTTACTCCTACTTTGATAGTTCGTCGTAGTTATCTATTGCTGCTCAGCCCTGCAGGGTGAGTAGGTATGGGCAGGAGACCAAAATTCCCGATTTTATCCACTGACAAGAGATAAAATTATCTTCTCCCTATGCTAAAGCATGGCGACAAGGGAAAGGAGAAGGATATTCCTAAAAGTATATCCACTGTGGATATTATTTCCATTTCTATGACAACCTACTCATTTTATGTATCTATTAGAATGAATGAGAATATTATCGAATACTTTAGATCCTACTTCATCAGAATCACTACATCACATTATTATACGAGTATTATTATGCATTGAACTAAGTCTCTGCGTTGATTTTCTTCATAGATTCTTTATGAAAATTAGTTCAGTTGATTTCATTGAAATATGCAGCCTTGATAAAATCTGATGTAAAGCTACATATAAAACAATATTCAATGAAATATTATAAGTACCTAAAGCTTTTTTAAAGAAAATTTTTATTCAATAAATGTACGGGCCCTAAACTAACTAAATATGTATGATGAAAATTCATAAAAAACAAATAAAGAACCGTTTTACTAAAGTTGTAAATTGTAATGTAGTCTGTATTGAACAGTAGGTACTGAAAAATGAGTTCGAACTTGAGTGTTCTAGCATAGGTCAGTAAAAAGTCCAGTTCCCATATCAAACCTCTCATGATGATGGGAGGTCTGATGAGACATCCTCAATGTTATCATAAGCATCTGTTATAATCTAAACCACACATATCTATTGCTTTTCAGTTCGATCGAAAACTTGTAAGTAACCGAAAAATCAACAATTTCAACGGATATACAACATGCAGATATAGTGAGATAATAAAAAGCTCGTTAAACTAAGATAGATTCTTCGAATGAAACTTCGTAAAAGTTGATGACTGATTATCTATTATCAGAACAGCGTCTGGTGTTTTGGTTTAACTTTTTCACTAGGTAGGTATTAGATAGTTGTAATTTGGCGTG
Source organism: Hipparchia sbordonii (assembly GCA_038048805.1). Lineage (NCBI taxonomy): Eukaryota > Metazoa > Arthropoda > Insecta > Lepidoptera > Nymphalidae > Hipparchia > Hipparchia sbordonii. Next base: position 8,400,910 of record CM076113.1, read on the forward strand.
AATAACATTTGTTTATAAAGTCTTCACGCTCGTTGTGCCGTCATTTATTTGGATAAGCTTGGAATAGATTAGCTGGATATTACCAAATATTATTTACATAATTTGTAGATTTCGCACGCGAGTTCTCGTAAAGTGTATTATCCACGAGTATGTGTTCTTAAACAATATGTATATGAGTATCTATTGTGTAAGATTTGTGTTTAATAACTATTGCACTTTACGTTTATTCATAACTATATCTAATATCCCATTAATATTGAATTATATGAATGGATGGATGTTTGTTACTCAATCACGCCGCAACGACTGATTAGATTTGGCTAAAATTTGCCACAGATATAGATTATAGTCTGGAATAACACAGGGTACTTTTGGAAAATAACAGATTTGCCGCGGGAATTAAAAAAACCTCAATGCACGCGAACACAGTCGTGGGCATCAACTAGCATTGCATATAACTAAAGTTGGTACTAAGTTTAAAAGTAGATAATTATTAGGTAATTTACATATTGGTGTGATATTTCCTAAGAGTCTTTCTAGAAAGTTACATTATTAGGCAAGTGCGCCGGCTAACAAGTAGGTACATTTACAATCACTTGTCGCAGGACATTGCATAAATCTCATTCAAATTGTTGTTAACGATCTAAATTAGCTCCGACCACTTGTATACTTCCATATTGCTAAGGTTCTCAGTTATAAATAGATGGACTATATAGGCAATTTTACAATAACACTGCATTATTACAATAGAAGGAAACGAGTGAACGGGAGTGAATGATCGATATCGATCGATCGGAGTGTACTCACTTTCGCGGCTGGCCAGTCCACATGTGTACTTCCTTAGTTTATGGAACAGGTAATTCGTAAATCCCGCACAGCACATATTGAAAGTTTTGAACCGTAAAGCGAATGTCAACTTGTGATTGGTGTCGACGTCATTTTTGTGTTGTGATGAGATCGGCGCAAGCGGCGGGCGGGAGAGGCGAGCGCGACCGATCGTCGCACATACCGCAATACAATTGACCGAGCTCACTGCCTCACTACCTCACTGCTCAATGTAACCACACTACGGTTGCCCCGAAAATAATGCAAGCTTTACCACCATGTACTTGCACCGTGGCCGCCGAAACGGCTGCCTGTGCTCGCAACGCACCATGCACTGATATTTTTTCCCTTCCGAACACCAATTAAAGTCAGCAACTAACGAAATATAAATCGATCAACGCTATTCCTTGATTATGAGTTACAAGCGGTGGCTTGTTTACATGCGTCAACGCTGAATGTGGAGTTAATCAAGTCATAACATTCTTCAGAGTACCTACCTACCTTTTGATAGCATTGAAATCATTATTGTAATGTTCTGGATCGACAGTCAAAACAATTACATAGTTCTTTTTTTCTAACTTAGCTTCGAATGCTAGCATAAGTTTTGCTCAGTTATTTTATTAGATTCTCATTTTAAAACGATTACTTATATGTACCTACCTATCATTTCGACAATGTTAATTTTTAGACAGGATCCTTACTAAATTTTCTAAATGCGAAAGATGTATACATTTTTTGGTTTGTCATTCAGTCACATTGTAACAAAGCTACGGATCGACGTGATTTATTGCATGGGTATAATTGAGCACCTGGAGAGTGACACAGGCAACTTTTAATCGTAGAAAATCAATGGGTTCCCAATGGGTTCACCATTTATTTTCAAAAATCGTATACATGCGGACGAATCAGCTAATTGTAATATAAAGTTGTAGTATATTTCCAGAAGTTTATTCTTGTCAAGCAGTTACATGTTTTGCGGTTTTGAGGGCTACAGTTACATCACATTAGGGCAATTTATAGATTAGCTATTCCGTTGCGCTGCATACTTGCCCCGTTTCGACACAATTCCAATTTCGTATTTATAGCGGCAAAATGCGGATGTGTTAGCATCACTAGCATTTCAGTCAGTCAGTGAACATTTGCATCAGTAATCTTAAAGATCTAACACCTTATATAAATGGATTATTTTGTGTGTGAGTCTTTAAAAAAAGTTAAAGTGGCATCGTAGTGCATCTAGCAAGACAGCGTAGTGTATCCTTCCTTATATTAGAAATCCTTATCTTCACTGAATTTAAATATGCGAAAGTTGTTTGTTGGTTTGTCCTTGAATCACACAGCAATGTATCCTCATGATTATTTGCATTTTAAGTTAAAGACTTGTGACATAATATGCTTTTTTATCCCAGAAATATCGAAGAGATCCCGAAAAAAGGCCTTATCCCACATAAATAAAGTCGCGGGAAAAGCTAACAAGAGTTCATAATTATTTAAGTAAACTTATCAAATCTCGTGGAACTTTATTACGAAATAAACGTTATAGAGTACAGTATACTTTGAAATATTGTAGAAAAGAGCTCTTGTTTCCCTCTGAGTCTACGGCAATATATTTTGAGCGTGTATCTGTATGGGACCAAAATGTAAAAAAACTCAAAGAATCTTTATAAGAAAACACAGGTAGATTACTTTTAAAAAGCTTCATTGTGGTGGCAGTAAAGATTATTAAGCATAACAATATGTAAAGAATGCTTATACATTAGTCATAACTTTGATAGAAAAAATACGAGAAGTATTAAAGATTTAAGAATTCCTGCCTTATATCCTGCACGTCAAAGTTGCTTTTTGTTTAAATGTGGTAATAAGCAATGCTTTCGAAATCGCATGTGATTGAATAATCGCATGCTTCCGGCCTTAGTCGAATGTAATGCAACCAAATGCGTTCAAATCCTTTTAACGAAATGCGATCAATTCTACAGTCGTGAGCCGATGCTTATTACCAATTCGTTTATGAATAAGCATGTTCACGTTCACTATCTGTGCTGATGAATTGATTTTCACACTATGGTTATCCTTTGATGCTTTTTTGTTTGGATAGAAGCAGGCATTGCTTTACGGAAGTTCATGTTTAGCAAGAAAAGGTTAGAATTATTTTGCTATAATCCGCCAACAGAAAAAATCTGTATGGTCAAACATGCAGTTACAAGCCAAGTACCGCTTACCTTTTGCTTTTTTGTTTATCTTCATTATTAGAATATTATCACCTAGAATTAGTTCAAGCATTTCAAATGCATGCGTAACTATTGTATCTTGTTCTTTCAGCCGAATTATTTAACACTTTGTAAATAGATTTTTTCTTTCTCACTCGTATATATCAAGTTTGCTTTATAGTGCTTCATAGTTGTGTAAGTTGCTTATATGTATATAAGCGTAACATTTATATAGTTCTGTTACTTGCTATCTTCTTAACGTAGTTAATAATAAGTCCTGACTTCTGCTCTTTAATTACTTATATCAAGTGTTATTCTATTAGTTGTTAACTTCTTATCTAAACGGCTTGTGTTTTCATGAAAGAACTTAAATAGTACTTTGAGAATAAATTGAGAACTTAAACAGTACTTTAACCTAATTTATTTATTTCTCGAGGACCCAATTAATTCGAGTACCGCACCGTTAAATTTGAACAAAACAGTTTTAATGTTTTGCTCAAACCAAGTTTGTTACAGGTCGAGAACAGTTTTAGTTAGCTAAAAAGAGTAATTGGATTCTCTTGAAGTTTATGGGGCGCTGGAAAATTGCGGGGGAATACTTGTAAATTAACTGACATAGAAAATAATCCACCGATGTGGATTATTAATTATTATAATACGTTTATTAATATTGGCAATTAGCGACTGTTCCTAGATTTTTGAAACACGTTAAAAATTAATAATGAGATTAAGCCGTGTCGTTGCCATGCTTAGATTTTCAGAGAGAATGACCAAATTGAATAGCTTACAAAAATTTTTAGTTTGTAGGGCATTAGCCACATGATATATGTGCAACGATGTTAATTTCGATTTTTAATTTGAGGGCATTAGCCACAACGAATATCTGCAATGATGTTAAAATAGCGAATTTTTTATCTGATTACATATAGATACGTATAGGTACATGCAAAATTTCAGTTCAATCGGAAACTGGGAAGTGTTCTAATTCAGCTTGTGTGACAACACAGCCGTGGAACCAGAACAATTTACCTAAACAAACATTATGTATGTTGTATGACCTAAACGTACATACATTGAAAGTTAGTAAATCTTGTAAAAAAGATGACGCCTTCTGCGTCTCTAGTCATATTACAAACGTTTCGTCACTTTCTACGTTCGCTAACGCTATAGAAGGGGCTCCCAAAGCTTTTTTATTACATGTCCTAACCTTTCGGAAGGGAAGCATGATAAAAAAATGTGGAAACCCCTTCTCTACAGCGTTAGCGATCATGGAAAGAGAACACGTGTTTAATATGGCTAGGGCGGCTGGACGCTATTGGATTTAAGTTACGTTGCTGAAATGATTTTTAGGTGTACAATTTATTCAAACTAGGTGTACCTGCAGACACGGAATAATACCCGGTATTTTCCCAGATCTGCTCTTGCTTTATATTCAAAAGTATTCGTTGAGTCTTCAATTTCCGGCTCTTTTTTATTTAAAATAAGCATTTTATGAAAAAATATTCTGATTTAATAAATGCTGAAGCATTTTATTTGTTGGTTTTCTTATCACTGGACAGTTATTTTTCAGTGATCTTTTAAAAATTGCCCAGAATTAACATATAGGCTACATTTTATCCTTGAAAATTAAAGAGTTCCCGCGGTAATTAAAAAACCTTAATCCACACGGACGATGTTGCGGACATCGTCTAGTACTAAATAATTTATAAGAGCTGCAACAGAGTTTATTTCTTGAGTACATTTTTGTTAGAATGTAAATTTTACTCTCGAAAGTTTACCGCTTACTAAGACACTTTCTAGACTCTTATTAGCAAAAAATATCTGTCCCAAAATTACTGTGCTCCAATGACTCGCTGTTTCTTTTCATTGAAGTCCGTCTTGAACTTGAAACACCAGTTATTTTAACATGTTATGTTTAACAAATTTGTTACACATGTCACTTCATTTTAAAACAGTTTGTCCGATGTCTGTTTTTATTTTTTTTGTAATTACATAATTTCATACTTATAATTTGTTGTTTTATTTTCTTGGAACATTTAATTTGTTCACCGTATTAATAGTGTAAACAGACGATTGAATTTGGTGCGACAGGACAGGATTCGATCGTTTGTTAATAGTTTAAGATTTGCAGTCGTGCACCGGTTGCAACCGTGCTTTTGATAAAATCAAAATAACTGTCATTGTAAAAATTAATATTAAATTATATTATATACCTATTGGATTTCTAGCTAAGACTATGACTATTATTTTACGTTTATCGCAATCCAATTTCGTAATAATCAACTGTGATTTGACACAAAAACAACCTGTAATTTGATCGCGAACATTAGAGGCAGCAAGTAACGGTACGTGCGTGTTGGTTTCTTTATTTGAATAGTTGTGTTATGGATTTTTTCCTTTCATCCTTCTCTAATTGCTGTAATTCATAATAATTCTGATTTTTTTACATCCTTAACGTCAATGTAACTAGTTCATAAAATTTTTAGTTGCACCTACTTTATCTACCTTTTTATCTGAATTATGTTATGATGAAAGAAAGACCTCATTTATTTATTAGTTTATTTGTTTTATTTCAATTGGCGTTATAAATGTATACCTACAGTAAATTTTAAAACGACAGCTGTCAATCAACACATAATAAAAGCGGATGTAATTCATATTCAGGTTAGGTTCCGATTTGTTAAATAATTATCTACATCTTGAGTTGTTTAATTTCTAGACATGGCGACTTGATCAAGTTTCTCGTCGGAAGTACTTGTTTCATGGCCTTGTCGCTCGATAGCTATAATTCTATGTTTAGTTTAGGGAACTGGATCATTATTCATGTTTCTGATTTTATAATTATAGTTCTTTCTACCGCTTTTAATATTACATATATCTTAAACATTTATATCTGGTACCTTGTGACTTTATTTGAACTCAACGAACAGTAAGTAGCTTTTTACAAGTTTTACCAGAATATTTTCCTTTACTTCTGCGAATCCGATGAATCTTCGAATGAGGGTAAGCTATCTGAGGATGAGACAAACGTTCGCAAGATCATCCTCGATGAAGAGGAGTCACACACAAGAAGAAATGGTCTAAAGTCGCCCAAGACATGAATTTATCAAAATTATCGAATCTAGAAAGAATCTAGAGAAGAAACTCGACCAAATATACGAAAAGTATCTGCTGCCGTATGACATCTCAATTCAAGAGGATAAATAAGTCGATGCGTAACTTTTTATTGGAACGTTACCCCGCGTTTACTTGCACCTGTAACTCTTACTCACGCAAGTAGCTTATGTAACTTACGAAAAAATTACTAAAGTAAACGTTTTTGAAACTAGTTTCTCGTAATTTCTAACAACTTACGTAGTTGAAAAATTACATGTCTAAACGGGATCTTAGATATAAAAATATAATATTATATGATGTTACAGCTAATTTTATTTGAAGTTTTTATGTTTATCTTTACTATGTAAATCATTAGGGATAACATATAACGTGATAAGGATTTCACACACTTTCAATTTCAAATCATCGAGTTTCTGTAAAGCACGTCTGTTTATCTGTTAATGCAAAGATTACATAGATTACTATACTAGTTTGTGCCCGCGACTACGTCCGCGTGGAGTAAGCATCCAAAAAATAACGTCAGTCCGTTGCTCTGTTGCTGCGTGATTGAGGGACAAACCAACAAATTAAACTGGTTTCATTATATTGGTAGGAATTCAGAAAATAATCGCTTGCGCAGACTTACCTATCGTTTCCACCACAGATAACAGACTGGTTACCACCCTGTACCTATGCTATACATTGCAATCGATATGAAATTGCGTCTTTGCAATACTTAAAGGTTATCGGGGCTTACCTAATATGTAACAAGTATGTGATATTTATGGAAATAGAGGTCACTTAGGAAAATGTTTACAATTATCTCTGGGGTTTTCCGGGAAACGAAGAAAATAGTTCTGTATTCGTTTTAGGTACTGCGCTCAGAATCGGCTGTCTTTATGTGTGTATGTGTAAGTGCAAGTGTGTGAATGTTTTAGTTTGAGCATGTGAGAATGAATGTCTGTGCGTATGAAAAATGAGAATTCGTGAGTGTAACATGTCTATCGCTATATTCTGCGTAGGTATTGACCATTTTGCGTAGGGACCATTTTGCTGTTGTCTGTCGCAAATTAAAAAATATTGAACATTTTGCGAATTGAACAGTCTGGGTTTAGACGGTTAAACGTATCAACTATCATAGGCCCATGAATTAAAATTTATTGTTATTTAATAACAAAACAGTTTACACAGTTTTTGATAGATGTGGAGACGAGAAATGGGGGTTATATTTTTAAAAAGCTTGGACCTTGTATCATTTGTTATTACCTTGTGAAAATAGTTGATAACTTAAATATCACGTTCTTGACCACACGATAGGTATACCTATTGTATCGTGGTATAATGATTATCGAGTTTCAAGTTTAGTAACTCCCATGGGTCAGGTCAGGGTCCTAACAAAAAATGATGAATAATATAATTTAAATAGATAAGACCTAGATATATTGAAAAAATAGCCACTTAAAGATTTTAGAAGTTCAGAAGTTATCCGGTGCTGGTATAGGCTCTACTTATGTAAGAATCACCACAAAACAAGATCTTACGCCGCTTGTGTCCACTTGCTCCCAGCGACTCGCTAATGTGGAAGAGTTGTTCTTCATCTTCACTTGATAATGTTTTTCATAATGCAACTTTTTATAGTTTGATCGAATGTTTTGTTAAAAGCGTCTGGACATTGCTTGAACATAATTTACAATTTGCCAGTAATCGTAAACAGTTTAATATCTTTGTTTACAAGTTAGCAAAGTAATGTATGGCGAGGACATTTCATTTTCTGATAGGTACCTACCTACTATCGTCATATTGTGAGAAGCAGATATTTTGAATGATGTAATAAAAAATTAATTCTTATTTTTTTATAGTTGTGAACATACGAACTTGATGTTCTGAGATATTATAAGAAGTGCATTGTCATAATTTTATCTTCCCTATAATTATTTTTAATTTTCCGGGATAAAATGTAGCCTATGTGTTAATCCTGGGTATGTGCTTTCTTCATTCCTCAGTCAAAGCAGTTCATTCGTTGTGGCGTGAAGGAGTAATACTTACACAATCATCCATTCATCACAAACTTTGACATTTATTTATAAGTGATTCTATACGTTAACATCTGTTCAACAAGATTGTGCATTGCAATATAAGGATTTGATGTTGATAGTGCCATGACTTCAGTGATACTGTCGATTTCACGACAAAGACTAAATTTGACTTCAGTGATACTGTCGATTTCACGACAAAGACTAAATTTGACTTGAAACTACTTGTTGAAATTAGTTGCATGAAATTGATCTCAACATGCATGAAAATAGTTTCGTAATGTAAATTCGGCTTAACATATTTTTACTGTTGCAAAATTCCAATGTAGATTTAGGAACGAAGGTGCACCGTTAAATTGCTCAGTACTAACTGTTTCCAAAAGTATATGATACAATTCTCTCATTACATTCCGGTATCCGACAACGCAAACATACTTAAACGACTAGTCATAATAACTATAAGGATACGTGGATCGTGGCGAAGTAAATAAAAAGCTGCAAAAGGAAACGACCTTGTTGCACTGACCGTGGCCTTTAGCAGTTTTTTAGGAAGTCGTGGAAATAAGCGTACTTTGACCCCATAGTTATTAATGAACGAACCATTGACGGTTTATAAAAATAGATACCTTAAGAGATAGTTTTGTTTTGGATTACTTTAAACTTTCTTTACAAATAACAAGTAGGTATAAATTAAAAATTTTGTTCTTAAAATGCAAGCTTTTAGTAGCTGGCTATTTTATTGGACCCTGGATATCATGTAGGACCATTCACCATACTTACTACTTGTGAAGAAGAATCAATCTAGCCCAAACTGGATTGGGGTTACGTCTCTTTATTTCAGAGTTCCGATTGCCACCTTCCGGCTCCATCATGAGATCAGCTCCATGTCATAATAATATTGCATTGTCTTCTGATTGACATATATATGTACCTACTGCTCAATCAGAAATTGGAGCATATCTTTCCCCAGCGCCCACAGCACTGAGTGACCTTTTGACTTATTAATTTAGCTGCACAACTGCCATTATTGCAAGTATAATAAGGCATTATTTAAAACTTAACATTGTTTGCAAACTACTGTTTGTATGAACTCAATAATACGGAGATATTTAAATAATACACTTAATTATATGATCAATACATTAAAATCCACGGACTTCCGACCGCAATTCCGATTTAAAACGAACAAAAAGCTTTTAGTTCATAAATATAATATTTTACTACTTTTAATAATGTACAAGTAATGAATACGACTTTTTTTATTCGGGGTAAAGGTATTATACGCTTGGTTAAGATTCTTGGATGACAAGGGGCTAACTTTTATGGGGAATGGCAGTTTATATTGAAAGTTAAAATAGATAGGTATAATTAGGTATAACTACTTAAAAAAATTGTGTATAATGACTGTAAGACTATAATATACTTACTTAATTGAATATCACATAACGGGCATATAATACACATGTACCTACTCCGCCAAAACGAATGAACTGATTTGGTTGAAATTTGGAATAAAATTATAGTTTCGAGCCAGGATTAGCACAAAGGCTACATTTTATTCATGAAAATGAAGAAGGAAGTCGTGGGCGTCCGTCTATTAATATATCAAACAAAGTAGGGTTTGTTCGAACACTTATATAACTTTAGCACGGCTGGACCGATTTTCAAGGTTTTGATTTGTTGTATTTGTCTCCCTTGATTATCCCATACAAAATGTTCATGGGTTTCGTAACTGGCAATTATTTAATGTTATAAAAAAACCTCAATCCACGCGAACGAAGTCGCGGGCATCAGCTAGTATTAAAATAAAAATCGAACTTTGTTTGCATGGGGGCGATCGGGGAGCGGAAGTCTCTTAACTCTAGTAAATTATGCAAAAGCATCATATATTAGTCCATTTTGGATTCACGTAGCAGCTATTGTATTGTTCGCTGGCATTGTAACTGGCGTTGCAATCAAATATTCAGAGATCACCAGCAGAGAGGCATTGGTACGGAGGAGTGCGGATAAATATTAGAGAAGCTTCTCGTGAACGGAAAGCGTAGCTATAATTCTCGTTTACGTTTACATTTTATCGCTCAAATTGCTTTTGCCCGCGGCTTCGCTCGCGTTAAGTATGATTTTACAAGACCCTATTTTACCCCCCTCGGGCCTAAATTTTCTAAAATTCTTTCTTAGCGGTAGATGTCCAATTGGCTCCTAATAAATTATGAATGCCGATTGTAAACTTCAAATATAAACAATTAATAAAAAAAATACTATAAAAAATCTATTGTCTCCAAGTTTCCACCCGTACCTATTACCTACGTACAACAAATAACTAAAGTATTTGAAAATTATATCTATTTGACAAGGTTACATTTGCGATTGAAATGATACTGAACAGGAATGTTTCTTATTATTACAGGAAAAAATACATTATATTTCAATAATAACTAGATCGAGTAGACTGGCACAGTTTCAGAGGAAAATGTCAATAATAAATCTCATAATGTACAGCAGCTGTCTATTTCAAAACAATAAATAATAATTATTGTAAACTAAGTAGGTATACGAATTTATCCTTAGTCATTTTATCTAATTAAGCATCTATAATTTTATTTTTCTATAGTATTTTTCTATTCCGGAAGTCTGTATAAGGAGTAATGAATCATTATTATTTGATATTTCTGAGAAAATATGATATCACATAAGCTTAGATTGTAGAAAGAATATAAATATTTAAACTAAGCTATAATAAATATTAATTATTTAGTAAAGACGACGCGAAATTTCCTCATGATGTTTTCCTTTACGTAAAACAAGTACCTATATTTAATTGCTTAAAACGCATATAACTCTAAAACGCATATAATGCCAAAACGCATATAACTCCAAAACGCATATAACTCCAAAACGTATATAACTCCAAAACACATATAACTCTAAAACGCATATAATGCCAAAACGCATATAACTCCAAAAACTCCGTGATGCGCGCCGGGGTCGAACCCTGGAGCCTCTAAAAAGAAATATGTACTGAACTCTTACTTTGTAGTGGTATTCTGTAAAAATGCATCACTGTAACGAATGCAATGACCTCTGATTGGCTGAATTTATGGTGTTCTTGCTGCATAAATGCATTTTAACTAATAGCGGGAGAATACCAACCAATCAGAAATGTTAAATACGATCGTTAGACTGATGCAATAAATAGAGAATACCACTATACTAAGACACTGGTGTTATTCTACCAAAGTTTCAACTATTATGAGTAGATGTAACAACTTGCAATAAGCAATTATTAATAAATACATTCGAATTTATATTTTGCTTACAAGATAAGATATAAAACCACAACAGCAATGCTGTGGGCGTAAAATGGATAATGGCTGACACATTTTGTGTCATGTAGAGATTGACGTCACAGCCGTAAAACTCTACGTATAGACAATATTAGGAATGGGTATTTATTTCAACCTCTGATGGCTTAGGACAGTTGTGAGCACATAACACTTTTCGTTTTAAAAACACCTTTTTACCCGACTTCGCTAAAACCATAAGGAAGGGTGTTAATTATTTTAGCAGTGTATAATTTATGTATGTATAATGTATGTGACTATTTACGAATATTCCACCATGGCGTTTAAAATACTGGGCGAATTTTAATGAATGAGGTGCCAATCGCTTCGTTATTATGGTCTGGGTGGTCTGGTTAACATAGGCTACATTTTACACGAATAAAATCAATACGATGGATATGTTATATTCAATATTCCGTAGTCGGGTATTTATACTATTTTCTTGTTATATTGGACATCATCGATGATGATAACCTCCTTTTTTTTGAAGTCGGTTAAAATAGATTATAGTTTAAAACTATTTATTAGTATTTCTTTCAAATCGATAGTTTTTGTAATTGAAATATGGACACTTTAACATTTTGTACAAAGTCCTAATAAAGCCTTTCATTAAGGATTTTCTTACAGAAAACATAAATTATCTATCTAATTCACCTAATTCGGACCGGTATTAAGCTTGTCATAAAAAGTTTAATGCGTCTGAAAAAATTAGCTTAGCCGTCCCACATTAATTCGATATTGTAAAGCTAAAAGCAAAATATGCGATATACCTATTTGCTGTGCTGTTCAATTATAAGCTTTATTTTGTATGCATTAGGAACTACTGTGCGTACTGTGGTCTTGTACATTTTCGTAATTAATGATCGTATTCGGGCCCGAAGGTTTTGTTAAATCACTGTAAATCAATTATAATTAAGTCTACAATTTCAAAAATCACACTCCTCATCCAATTACAGGAACAATATTAATATTATGGTAATATTATATCTAGTGGGCGATGGACCGAGCTATACTGCTGCCCTAAAGCTTAAGTGTCGTTAAATACCAAAACCATATTTCGGGCTATGATCCAAAAAGCGGCAATTTATAAAGAAATGAAACCATTTGATAACTAATAAATGACGTTTTTTATATTTATAAATATATTGCTATATCAAAAACTATATCAGTAAAGAGAATACCGATTAGATGGATCGATAGAGATTTTTTTTAAAGTAAGATACCATTAAAAATTGTATTTGGCCAATGTTGGTTAACGACGTTATATCTTGAGTACCTAGGTATTTAACGATAGGTACTCAACAACTTAACTAACTATAACAAGTAACTTTAACAAGTTAACCGGCGGAGATGTTGAATAGGGTATGGGTTGAATTTACACTGCCTACCCTTCCAAGTTAGTTCGCTACCATCTTAGAATGCATCATCACTTATCATCAGGTGAGATCGCAGTAAAGGACTATATTGTCGTTGAATAAAAACTTTGCAACCTTTGTAACCGACGTAGCGCAATAGCTACGTCGGTTATAGTTTTTCTTCTACGGATTCTTCTGTTTGAAAAATCGCTGGCCAACAAATGGGTCTTCTCAGAATAAAAAGAGTTTAACATTTAAACGGTTCTTTGAGCTATGCGCTCACCCATTGCCAATTCAGCGAATCCCCATTCGATAAGCTATGTCGGGACTCGGTAACTCTGGACCACTACTAAATTAAATCGCATGTTAATAATAATATGTGTAGTAATAATAATATTACTCTTCGCAATCGTGTAGAGTAGGCAAACCACTAAAATGCTGATTCGAGTTAAATTAAATTAATTTCATCATTTGTGATATTTGTTATCGCGTTGTGGTTCCATTTTGTGTCCTATTCGATAAATGAGGCTAACGGAACTTGCCAAATTTGATTTTACGTTAACCACATCCGCTTTAATCTCTAGATGTATGGTAAACATTTTATACAAATACCTTGTGCATCCTTTACCAAATACCACAGAACTGAGGGGTCGTGAACGTTGGCATCCTTAGGGTGAAAACATGCTAGAGATGTCTCACTGCGATACCTCGCGGTCGCGGTTTAGCTAGCTACCTCGATGTCACCTCCATGTAAAACAAATGTATGCAAACAGATAAGCGCGAATATATCGAAGGATACCTCACTGCGATACATCGCGGTACAGCGAGGTATCTTCGACATGTTCGCGCTCGTCTGTTTGCATACATTTGTTTTACATGGAGGTGACATCGAGGTAGCGAGCTAAACCGGGACCGCGAGGTATCGCAGTGAAGCATCTCTGGCATGTTTTCACCCTTACGTGGTAGAAATCCAACCAACTCGGACGAAACGCTTTAGCAACGTTGAAACGAACTGCTAAGGTGTGGATTGTAGAACGTCCTTTCAGCATCCATGTTTCCTGCTACCTATAATAACTTGAGTACCTTTAAGGCAAGAGTGAATAGGCATCTTCTAGGCAAGCAGGCTTCAACCTAAACCTCATCAGTGTTTTCCAGCAACAGGGTTTGTTATATTTTATCGAATGAGTTCAATCGAAGGCATTGAAATTGCAAACCAAGTATCGTGATGAAAGACTGTTTATTTTTTTTTGCATGTAACTAGTTGCGGCCTGCGACTTCATTCGCGTGGATTGAGGTTTTTTTGGATTCCCGCGGAAACTCTCTTATTTTCCGGGATAAAAAGGAGCCCATGTGCTATTTCAGTCTATAATCTAATATGCCAAATTTTAGCCAAATTGGTTCAGTCCTTGCAGCGTGATTGAGTAACAAACATCCATACATCCATCCATACAAAGTTTCGCATTTATAATAATAATAGGATTTTTAATTGCGAACGTAGGTCAATCAACCGGATGTTAATACATATTAAATATAAATCACGATAAAGATATTACATAACAAGGCAATATATCACAAGTAAAGTCTCAATAATGTAGGTAGCTCCACAAACCAGTGCGGCGACCATACTTGGCAGACGGCCTGTCGCCCGCTTAGCAAGGACACGTGTGATATGACTACACGAAGTGCTCAGTTTTATATTATGTATTACTAGCTGTTGCCTAAATGCCTACGATTTCGTCCGCGTCAATTTTTGTTATTATGATCGCGATTAAGAAGTTTTTAAAGGAATATATTTTAAATATGGATAATTTTCCCCGTTTTTGCAACATTTTTCACTGATGCTTCGCTCCTATTGGTCGCAGCGTGATGTTATATAGCCTAAAGCTGTCCTCGATAAATGGACTATCCCACACAAAAAGATTTTTTCAATTCGAACCAGTAGTTCCTGAGATTAGCGCGTTCAAACAAACAAACTCTTCAGCTTTATATATAAGTATAGATAAAAAATATAGTATAGATATTAAAACTCCGCGGCTTCGCTCCCGTTGAGCTCTATTTTACAAACCCCTATTTTTAACCGACTTCTACAAGGGAGGAGGTTCTCAATTCGTTGGAATCTTTTTATTTTTTTATTTTTTATGTATGTTCACCGATTACTCGAAAACGCCTGGACCGATTCGGAAAAGTATTTTTTTGTGAGAGGGTATACTTCCTAGGTGGTCCCATAGTCATCAGGTCAGGATCTGATGATGGGATCATGGAGAAATCGAGGGAACTCTTCAAATTTTAAAGGCAAATTCAATATACCTTGAAGTCGCGTTTGAAGTCGGTTTTGTGAAAATAATTTTCACGTTTAAATTATATCCCCCTAGGAATTGAATTTTTAAATATTCTTTCTTAAATATTTTTTCTTTTAAGACTTTTTTTAAAAACTTCACACCAAGGAAACAGGAGGATAACCCTGTAATGAATTTCCACTGCAGAAGCGTTGCAAAAGTGTTTAAACTACAATCTTATATCGCTTTACATAATTATACCACGATGCTTACGCCCTGTCGGCTATAAATCTGTGTGCGCATTTGTTTTGATAAATGCACTTCCTTGCGATCTTGCACTGGCAAGGTCGAAAGCCTATTAAAATGATCTTATCGCCATTCTCCGGGTGACAGTAAGGTTAGGGGCTCCCAAGTGTTCTACACGTTCAAAACATTTATCAGAGCAGTTTTGTAATTAGTATTCTACGTCGATAAATAAATATGAAGTTTTTATTTACTGCTGTTGTTGAAAAAATCACTTGTATTCACGGGAGTTACAGCTTGGTGGACTAATGCCTGAACCTTTCTCATTTTTTTTTTTCAAATAGCTTTTACTCACGGCTAAAGTGAGCAACATTTTCAATTAGATTTTTCAAACCCCTATTTTACCCGCTTAGGAGTTGAATTTTCAAAAATCCTTTCTTAGTGGATGCCTACGTCATAATAGCTATCTGTATGCCTTTCAGCCCGATCCGTCCAGTGACTTATGCTGTGCGTTGATAGATCAGTTATTCAGTCACCTTTTCCTTTTATATAAATAAAAGAAGATAATATGTTACCCTGCAGCATTTTTCTGTCAGAGATATCCGCAGAATTCCGATCTTATGTTTGGTATTATAAACTTAGGAGAGTGCCAAATCTGCGCAGGTTAAACTCGGGACAAACTCGTTTTTCCGCTTGTAGAATTACGCCAGATCTGACTCTGGCTCTGAACTAATTAGACTACACTAGTTTGTCTAACACCAGGTGCTTTGTCTTTATAACATACATACAATGTACATGTTAGAGGTAATATGTGGCCGTAAAAATAATTGGGCTTAACGTAACACATATTTGGGCTTAACGTAGAAAAACTTTTAGTATCCGTAAATTCGTAAACGTGCCACGATAATGTGCCCTCGGGATTAGAGAATTTATCAAGGGCACCTTGTCAGGTATCTTGTCTCAGGATCTTAAGAGGGTTTTGTGTAACCTTTTCTACCTGTCCTTAATACTTGGCACCTTAACCTTCACACACACAATTCTTGAAACTTCTCTACTTTCAAACTCAATGGTTTCATTCCAGTGACTCAGGTCTATAAACGAGAATAAAAAAATATCAATAGTTTTAGAGCGTTGGACTGACAACCGAAATCTCGACATGACGCGACGTTGAGAACTCCAGAGTGTTATTCGACTCATTGGTGCAGCCATTCAATGGATCCTAGTGGATTGATGGTTCCACTATTGTAGACAACTGTAGCCGTTAGTACCTCTAGCACAAGCTTGACGCTCAATTGGTGGGGTAAGGAGAATATTAATCAATTAATCAGGCCGAAACGGGGGATAGCGAAAATATTAATCCTTTTACTCCTAATTCCGTAGAAATTTCGAAAAATCCGGCCTGTTTCCTTCTGAATGGAATAATAAAATTGTAATTGGTTCTACAAATATTTGCACGTCTGTTATTAGGTAAAACATTTGCTCTAACCAAACGGTTTCCAACACCTGTATTCACATGTTTTGAACAAATAAATTCATTTGATTTGATTTGTTTTGATAGAGAACTTGCGTGAATTTCGGCTTTCTAGGTCAGTCAGTCAGACAGGTCATTTCCGTTCAGCTGAAGTCGTAGTTTGTCTGCATATTAAAGTATTGATAAGTAGTCAAATTACATCTCCAAAATATGGGAATCATCCTGCAACGAAATTGAATACGTTTGTCAACGATTCATCGAAGCGTGTCTAATCGTCCATTGAGCGATTTCAATAACCGTGACAATAATCTGTTTACCTACACATATATCACTCAAAGGGGTTTTCAGATATTACAACCAAGCACAGATTATACGAAAATATATCTAAGCAAATTGTGAACAGTGGCACTCGGAACGAAAGCTATCAGTCAGAAAGTGTCAGAATTCTTCACGACTGTCAACTTATTTGCAACATAATAACTCTCAGCTTCATTATGACTCTGGTAAACTCATATAAACATAGTATCGCTTGAGGTATACGCGTAAAATTTTGGTACCCACGATTTTGTTTGTGTTTAAATCGCGTTGGAACTTTTTGCTTTCCCGGGATAAAAAGAAACCTATGTCCCTCTCCAGGCAAGTTATCTCCGTGCCCGTGAATATCAGCGTAATTTTTTCTGTACCCGCATTCAGGGGCACCATCTATTATATAAAAATAAGTCGAGTTTTCCTTCCTGACGTTATAACTCCAGAACGCACGAACCGATTTCCACGGTTTTGCATTCGTTGGAAAGGTCTCGGGCTCCGTGAGGTTTATAGCAAAGAAAATTCAGGAAAAATTTCAACAATTTAAGAACGCGGACGAAGTCGCGGGCGTCCACTAGTATTAAAATAAAATAAATATTTTTTTTACAAAGCAAATCTTATTATTTACGAAATAAAATGTTATCTCGATGCTTAGTTAACTTTTTATCTCAAAAATAATTATGAGATTAAGCTACTCATACGAACTTCTAACTGCATTTAAAAGCCCCATCAAAATCGGTTCAGTCATCCGTAAGATTAACCCATACGAGAGAAGGGCAGAAAAAATTTAAATAATAATAGAGTCTAACAGAAAGTATGTTATTTATTTATTTTATAAAATAAAGAATAATATTAGCCATGCGAACATGCTTAATTCGCCTTCTACATAAGTCTAAAGCTTATACTTTCTTTCTTTCTTTTCTTCTTTCTTTCCTTCTATTCTTCTTTCATTCTTTCCTTTTAACCACAATATTGCTGGGGCTGTTTAATACTGGTAAGTATTAGCTTAAGGATAAGTAGTAAGTACTACTTATAATTTATGCATTGTGTATTTTAGGTTAGTGGTCGGTGGTAAAAAAACTCTACTTAGACATTGAACTTACACAAAAACTTTGGAAATTTGAATACACAATATTACCTAATGTTATTTCACAGTTAAATTTTAGGGCACTGAATCGAAAAGGATAAAACATTTCCAACATTTGACGATCCTAAATAAATACCTACTACGGGAAGATACAATATCCTTTTGTTGCTCTTGTTGATATTACAACTCAGTTAATGCTGGGTCCACACGTACATACGTCCAAGCTCGACAAACAACCTTATGGAACGTAAGTATCACTAAGATATTACGTTGGTACCTACCTACCTGAGATTCTTTTCAAGTTGATCATTTATCATGTACAACTTTTGTATGGAGTTGTCAAATCGGTTCGTCGGTCCATATTAGAAGCGGTGTGGGGGTGTAAGATCGAGAGATTTATTGAAACTGAACATTGTGAAATCGCGCTTTTGGATATAGCGGTAACTGATATGATTTCGGTCCGTTCAATTAATTTAAAAAAGGCGTGTGGCACTCGGGGACTGCCGTGGTAAAGCTATTGCATAGCATTTTTTATCAACGCCATCTAGCGGCTCACCGTAGAGGAGTCCCGTGTCAGGTTATTTTCGTTACGGAATTTCTGGATTCGGTCTCCACGCTGGCCCGCGATAGAAGCTATGCAATAGCTTAAAAAGTAAAAATTGTTTGTGAATTAATTTAAAAAGTAATAAGTGTATATTACACTACCTCTTCATTGCCATAGCAAGCTCGCGACATTGCGTGCACGAATTTGGATATGTTTGGATGAACCTACCAACTCGCGTCAAGCATTTACGCACGTGAAAACCCTCATTATAACTTACTCTATACCCAAACTATAGTAGGTATTTCGACTATTGTTATATTAATAATGCTCTAATAATAAAAAAGACGTGTTGCACTCGGGGACTGCCGCCGTAAAGCTATTGCATAGCATTTTTTATCAATGCCATCTAGCGGCTCACCGTAGAGGAGTCCCGTGTCAGGTTATTTTCGTTACGGAATTTCTGGATTCGGTCTCCACGCTGGCCCGTGATAGAAGCTATGCAATAGCTTAATAAATGAATAAAATACTCAGTTCTCATGCGCTAGTTTGCACTAACTAAATACCACTAACTAAATTAACTAAATAGAATTTAGGTACTGTTTGAATTTATCTGTGTACTTATGTTAAAATAAGGTAAGTATTCTTAGTTGGTTTAAAAAAGTTCTTAGAATTATATGTACGATATCGATGTTAATAAACTACATAATAATATTATAACACAAATCTATTAAAATTATCAATTTAAATTCGCATAATACGTAGAAAATAATAATAAAATTAACATTTTTAAACAGGTTGTAGTTATACATACTGCGCGTTATAATAACGTATAATGTCCTTTGTTTTTATAATAAAATTTATTTCTAAGCAAAATAGAAAAAAAGAATAATTGTATTTGTAATAATTAATTTTTAATAATAATAAATTTTGTTATTGTAAAGAAAAAATTTAAAAAATATATATTTTATACCAATATTAGTACTGAAACATGACGTCATGTTTGCAGTACCTACCGCTCTCTTTTTCTAACAAGAATCTAAAAAGTTCTTCATTTTTGAGACTAGTTAAGATATTAAAAAAAGAAAAATGACATTTTATTACACGGCGGGAACTTCCCGGTTAGGGATAATTCGACTAAGCGATAACGACATAAGGATAATAAAACTTGCCTCGAATTCGTCATAAGATTTCCCAAATAAATATATTGAGCAAATTTTTTACGGATGAATAACACAATGATATTGCATTCGTGATTTTGCCAATTTCCATACCTACTAATGAAATAAATGCGACAGTCTGTCTGTTTAACATTTTCACGATACAAGTTTCAACTGCTGTTCGATTTGTATAACTCAGCAATTGAATAGTCATATTTGTAAATTCACAGAAGGAATTTACTTTAAAATCAGCAACTCATTTTTTGAAAATTTGGAGGTTGTTTTTTTACTTATTAAATCTTTTTTTTTTAAGAATATTAGCCAAGCTGAAGTTGACTAATATACTCCTATCCTCTCCAAATAAACGGAAAGCTTGTGCTAGGAGTGGGTACGACAATAGTGCAACGGGTGGGATTCCAGTGGGAACCTGCGGCCTTTCAGTTTTTGAGTCCGCACCTTTAACCGTTGGGCTATTGAGGTTTTCAGATTATAACAGGGTTACAGCAAACAAGCGATTTGTAAAATATCTTTACTTAAAGAAAAACTAGCCCAATTTAAGATGAAGGCATTAGTGATTGATTTATTTTTTATAAAATCATCGCTTTTCTTTTAATTTCATCATTTACTGTTTTCATTTCAAAGTTTAAAGCTTTTATCCTTAGTAATATTATAAATGCGAAAGTTTGTTTGTTGGTTTGTCTTTCAATCAACAACAAAGCAACGGATCGACGCGATTTTTTTCATGGGTATAGTTGAGGACTGGGAGAGTGACATTGGCTACTTTTTATCCCGGGAAATCAAGGAGTTCCCGCGGGATTTCAAATATGTACAAATGCCCCCGCGAGCATCAACTGGTGTATAAATAAATGACGCATTCATATCGAATGAGATCTTTATATCTATTAAATTAGAGACACCCTATAGTACATTATGGTACAAGTGTCAAAGTTGGTGATTACCGCTGAGGCGCTATTGAGACCCGAGCCGTCAGGTGAGGGTCTTAAGGTAGCCGAGGACGGTAATCATCAATATACACGTGTATCATACGACGTTTTTCAACACACTTGTGAAGAAAATAATACTAAAATAGTACATTATGGTACAAAACAGTGAAAACGAGTTGTGAAAATTTTTTCGCAATGGCGGGAAAAATTAATGTTGTTATTTGTTCGCCCTCTTGAGATGCTCTTGAGGGCAGGCAAAGATCGACGACCATACAGCCTATTCAGATGTTTATTTGATTTAATCAGTTTTCCGGAATGCGCGCGCACCTTTAATGGCCATAGACTAAAAGATTGAGGTTTCTTTTTTTTTTTTGGCTTTTCTCTTATAGCCACGTACAAAATGGGGAATTTCCAGTTTTCTTTATTACAGAAAAAACAAAAGTTATATTTGAGTGACAGTTTTATTTATTAAACACGTACAAGTTGAAATTATCTATTTAAATACGAAGTTGTATGAAATGAGCAAGCAATAGGTATCTTGGCAATAGGTAGGATTTTTTTTGTAATAGAAACTTTTTTAAGAACAAAGCAACTCAACCAATATAATTAAAAAAAAAAATTCTATAACTCACATTGTGAATAATGGTAATAAAAAGTCACAGTTTGAGTTAAAGGTGTCATTGCGTGCCTAGTTGCGGTGAACCGGGAGCCATTTTATGAGCAAGTGTGTTGAAAAAAATGTTATCCTTTTCCCCCTTTTCCACAAGGAGCATTATGAACAGGATAGCAGTAAATTAAGATCTGTCAGCTATTAGAAACACAACTAGTTTTTTATTTTACGGTAGTTTTGCTTACTTTCCATTTATAAAATAGGTCGTAAATAATGTATTAAATTATATTAATACGACCTATTTTATATTCGTTTTTATCACTCGATAACGCAATAGGTAATTAATTCAAAATGATTTTGTTAACACACTAGTTAAGAATAAAAAATGATAACAGCTGTATCATGTTGGCAGTAGAAAAATGCTGACATATATTTTATATTAATGCATTATTTAAAAAAATATATATATATAATTTCATTTCTGTTCGTCATTCTGGCTAAAACTCAAAAACAGCTTGACCGATTTGAATATTTTTTTTTTCTTTTTTCTCTGCTCTAATACAGGAAAGGTTAAAAATAAAAATAAAAAAATACGGAAAACTCTAAAACAACAGCTGAAAAATCAGAAAAATCAAAATTGGTAATAATTTGTATAGGAATTACTACTTCGGATGACTTATAGATGGGAGCGAAGCCGCGGGTAAAAGCTACTCGTAGTAATATTTAAAATGCATCTATTTTATTACACGTGTTTATAGAATACGAACTCGTAGTTCATTCATTATTTATACATTACGTAGGTAAAATACCTAATGAATGATATATACTTAAATTAAATCCTGAGGTGCATAAAATCAACGTCATCGATATTGCATAATAATTTAGTTTTATGTAAGACGCAGGGTTAAAAACTAGGAACCTAGGTTTTGATAATATTTATGTAACAATGATAACCAAGAGTTTCATGGTTAATCTTTAAATAAGATCAGAATTAAATGTTAGAGGAAAATACCAATATAACATAAAAATTACCCGAGCTCATTTTCTATTCGCGGAATTTTTCTACATTTATCCTTATAGTTTTAAGACTAAGGTCTATATTGTACATTCTGACAAAATCTGTCAAAATAACAATGTTGCACGTGTAGGTAATTGATCCTTGTTGTTCATTCGTCGTTCTTGTTCATACTTTTAGGGGTCGAAAGAAGATGTCCCTATAGGACATATATTTTTTGTTCCCCTTGTATACGAAATTTGTCATAAAGCTTACATTACTATGAAAATATTACAGTCTTGTGATGCTTTCAGTTTATTATAATAATAATTTCAATAAAGTTAGCTTCAAATGTTTTTATTATTAGTACCACTGTCAACTGAGCTTTAGATACAGGTATCAAAGGTAGGATTTCGTATTATTAAAGATCCTAGCCATTCTAATTATAACACAACGGGTTCGGAAATTCGGAAATAAAATAATTTGAACTCCACTGTGTTGTAATCCACCTTTCAGGCTTTAAGGCTGTAGGGCTTTATCTTAGACTTGAGTTAAACGAACGTGGTTGTATGGAAATGTCAAATTATGATATTAGACCTTTATATAAAGTAACAGATTAACGTTTTAAAAGGTAGTCTAAACTTTCTGATTTCAGACCATTGGACAAAATCGTAAAAGAACCTTCGTTTTACGAACTAAGCCTGTGAAAACATTTCTAAAGCATAAAACAATAAATGAAACCGCACTAACGTATAAAAAAAGGAAATAAAAATAGGAATCTTACTCAGCGAATACTTGGTAGAGCATGTTATTTTTTCCTTAACAACCTGGGCAGACCTCCGCAATCCATCTTTGATGGATTTACACCGCTTCAAGATATAATCCATGATGATAAAGTTGACAAAAGTCCAATTCACTGACAGAATATTAAAACCCATAAGAACTAGAAGATAGAACTAGAATTTTGAAAGCACGAAGGTAGGTTAGGTAAGTAAAAGAATAAATACAAAAATAGTTTCACATCACAACACGTGGAATTGTTACTAAACAAACTTATAATTGAAGTTAAATTCACACAGTGCACTACACGAGTATCCGCAAATTATTTATCACCGAAACACGTGCACTTGGGTTGTCCCAGTCAAGCGAAGTTGACATGATACAGAAACACAGATCCTTCAAGGTGCGAGTCATAAAGCTGATAAAGTCAAAGAAACGTGAGAGATCACTTCGTAAGTTAATAATAAAAATAATATAATCGGCACACGCGGCATGATCGCTGCACACCTAACAGAACACTGCGTTCGGCGAAGTAATAGGTAGGTAATAGGTATTATGCTTAATTTATACCGTAATAAACAACGCATTGATATTCTATTAGTAATAAAAGTAATAAATAATTGGTTGTTCACGTGGTTTTTGCCTTTTACTTGAGACAGGTGATAAAATTTGTTAAACTAGATATTGTTGTAGTAAGTTCGTTACAAAAACATTATTGTGATTACTACTACACATTGGATGCAAGTGAATAGATATTATAATTTTATTATTAGTCATTACTTTTATAAGACCATTAGCTGATGCCCGCGACTTCGTTTGCGTGGATTTAGTTTTAAAAATCCCGAAGGAACTCTTTAATTTTCCGGGATAAAAAGTAGCTTATGTCACTTTCCAGGTCCCCATACTGTACACTATAGTCTATACTATACTCTTTCTGATGTATAGCGTTATGTCTCTCGATGAAGTGGTACAGCTTTCGGGAGCTCTCCTGGAGGTATCGAACCAAAAGTATCGATATTACTCAGGTATCGATCCTTTTTTGGAATCCCTAAACATCATGCAAATTTGACTTCAAACTTGATCGTATGTGGCCTCCCTTATGGTCTATGGGTAAAATACGACTTATCAGTTGATGAAGAAGCAAACTATTAGAGTCAAATCGGGAGTCAACAAAAAATAATAATTCTGCGCTAAAAAAGTACCTAACAGCCACATGCACCATTTTTTCTTTCTTTCTTTGAATAGGCACGTAAAAATACATTCATAATTATTAAAGAACGATTTCGTAATTAGGTATGGAACAATTCAGTTAGCACCAGCAAATAAATCAAATTTTTAATCTTATTGAACATTTTTGTACCTAAATTGATTCAGCATGGTTCTTATTATTTTTCCAATGCCTCACAAATTGCTTTGGAAGCATGCGCTGCTACTTGCCCGCTGGGAGATTGTGTTGACTTTGGCACAAACATCAAAGTTTCCGGTAAACATCGTATCGCATCGAGTGAGCAAAAAGGCGCGTCTTTATTTTAATCTCTAGTCTAGAGGCTAGACACTTCGATCAAAAAATCGCAGTAACGTAAAGCAACATTTTAATACTACAGTCGTCATTGCCATCGCCTACCTAAGGTTGATATCCAGAGGTCTGCCGCTCTAGCCATATTACAAATCCTATCCTTTCACAAAAGGAGCATTATGCACAGGATAGCAGTAAATTAAGATTTGTCAGCAATTACAAATACAACTACTATAGTTTTTAGTTTTACGGTAGTTTTGCTTACGTTCCATTTATAAAATAAGTCGTAAATAATGTACTTATATTATTACGACCCATTTTATATTCGTTTTTATCACACGATAACGTAATAGGTAATTAATCCAAAATGATTTTGTTAACAAACTATTTCAGAATAGAAAAATGCTAGCATAGATCATGGAAAGAGAATCGATACAACACGTTTTTAATATGACTAGGGAAATTCGGTTTGGAGTTGACAAGCTGAAATGGCACTGGGCGGGGCAGATAAATACTTCAAAGAGCCCATAGACGTTGGGGTTCTAAAAAAAATACTCTTCTCTAAGAGGAGACTTGCACTCAGTAGTGAGCCATTGATGGGTTGCTGTTAATGTTTAATGATGATGATTAATAAAAGTATGCGATAAAATCGCAAATTCATTAATATAAAAAAACAATTTTGCTCTGTTTATAAAGTATGAAGGGACATTTTGGATGCCGATAAAAGGCGGATAGCGGCAATTGATTTCATTGTGTTGGAAAGATAGATAAAATACTGAAATTGAAAAGATAGATAAAATAATGAGTTCGTGCTCAGGGTAGATGCAACTCTATCGAAACATTGAATTAAAAGATAATATTGTGTGGTAACTGATTACATCGCGGTATTACCAGATTTACTCGTAAAATACATTTTTGAGTGACGTCAATATTGCTTTTAACTATCAATATGATAGAGGGAAGTGTTTTGTTTTTCCTTATTTTATCTTTTCTGTGTTCGTTATTTTATTGCACATAATTTTTTTTTTTTTTGGTAAAGTCTCGGTGGATTTTTATAATCCTTAGATAGCTATCAAGCTAAGATCTTTTTAATGATTTGATACTTCACAATGAACTTAGTATATAAATAAGTTTTAAAAATAAGTTGTATGGAGTTGTCAAATTATGAACTTTCCTTCCTTCCTCAACTTATGGACGTCCACTGCTGGACATAAGTCTCTTGCATGGACCTCCACAGACCTTGGTCTTGCGCCGCCTGGATCCAGCGACTCCCTGCGACTCGTTTGATGTCGTCGTCGTTATGAACTTTATTGTGACCTAATTGCGACACAATTTCTTACTTGATTTGAAAAGTTACACTAGAACAAGCCTTTTGTTAAAATGAAAACTCAGATATTCAAAACTGTGTCTGGTGCCGAATTTTGACTTAAAACAAAAAAAAGTCCGTTAAAATAATTCTGCAAAAGCAGTTAGGTAAATCGATAAATCGTATTTCTCTCCGATATTTGTTATTCGACCTATTTATACATTGATTTGGTATGGATAGTAAGGAGAGTCACGGCCAATCATTACCTAAAAATAGCGTACGGGGTAATAATTATTAAGCTTCTTACGTAGTATAGTTGAAATTACTACCCGTTTACTGCTACAAATTATAAGACTACCAAAATTTAAACCGATACACTACATCAACCCAGCAAGTAAAGTTGTACATGGCATTAAGATATTAACCATATTTTAGCTGCATTAGAACAAGCTAGAATTACAACATTACCAAAAAAATTCTTAATCCGATACACTACATCAACTTAGCAAGTAAAGTTGCACATAGCGTTAAGCTATTAACCATATTTTAGCTATATTAGAACAAGCTACCAATTATAAGATGACAAAAAAATTCTTAAACCACACTACATCAACTAAGCAAGTAAAGTTATACATGGATTAGAACGGCTCTTAAAAACAGTTTTGCGGCCAAGCAATTACCTACCCTATCTCAGTTATTATTGTAATTCATGATAAGTAGGAGCAGTTCATCAATCATGTTCTACCTCAACTGGAAGCGTGACTGATTTATAACGGTACAGAAAATGCAGAACCATAGGTTGCATATAAACTCGCTTTTAGAATATCACATTTTCATTACAGACAGTTTTCTAAGGCAGTCTAGGAAGAAATGAAGTGCACTTATGGTAAGATACAGTAGAGATAAGATAAGATGGTGTATCTTAATGAGAAACTTCAGACTATTTCAAGTAGAACAAAATCTGTATCGATCCTTGCTATGAAGCTATGTCCAGCAGTGGAAGTCTATCGGTTGACACGAAGGTGAAGACATGAATCTGTATCAAGATCTGTACCAGACGGTATATGTATCGAAAATAATGTGGGTATAAATATCAAAAGGCCAATCATGTTATAAATCGTTACTATTAGACTGTTTTAAGTTCGAATGCACTTAATATTTTATTATTGTAAATGGTAATCTATATTTATATATAAAATTCAAAGTCCTGACTGACTGACTGACTGACTGACTGACTGACTGACTGACTGACTGAGATATCAACGCACAGCCTAAACTACTGAAGTTAGAAACTTGAAATTTTTACAGTTGGTTCCTTTTATGACGTAGGCGCACACTAAGAAAGGATTATTGGAAATTCCACCCCTAAGGGGTTTAAATAGGGGATGAAAGTTTATATGAAACTCCGTCATTTTTCAAGTTTTTTCCATCAAAGTTGGTATTTGAACTTTCAATTAAAAATAAAAAAGTACGTGTATCACAGTTTTTGAAAATTCCACCCCAAAATCTAATTCCACGCGGACGAAGTCGCGGGAGCAAAAGCTAGTAATCTATATTGTCGGCCGCCATAATTGGTGAACGATGCGGGCACATTTCCTGTTGTTCAATTTCCAATATGTGGTTAATATGACCACATATTATCGATATTGACGCCCCAAATAGGCTCACTATACTACTCAAATATTTATTACTCTAATGCTGAGATCTACAGTGTACTCTAACTCAACTCACACGTAAGATAGAGGTTCAAAAGAGACACAAATATGTTCTAACATAAATCTGTCTCGTTTCAACTCTGTCTTGAGTCTGAGCTGAGGAACAGTGTGGTCTATAGATTTCAGCCTTAGTAGGATTTAGGATTTTGTATGGGAGGTCTACATTTTTTTTCATATTTCGATCTATGTTCCTTGGGTAAAGTTTTTCAGTTTCATGAGCACATTCACCTCCTTCAAGGTTGACCCACCCTTTTGTTACACGTTGTATACTAGGTATAAAGGATATAGCTAATTCTTAACTATTAAGTATGACACTGGTTGTACAGGTTATAATAATATTTTATTGTTTTGTACCATTTTTACTTACAAATGTATTGAAAAAACATTTTATGACATACGTGTGCATTGAAAAATAAACTCTCGGCGCAATTCTTCAATTTCCCGCATATACGTACATACGTCTATCCCAAATGGATATCTTTGAATGAAGTGACTCATATACTATAGATCTATAGATATAGAGTATTCTAATATAATACTTTAAAAATGTTTGGCCTTCGCGGATTTTTAAAAAGAAATTACTTAAAGAGAATATAACAAAAAAAAAAAAAATAGTCCTGCGGTCGTTTCCACAGCACACGGTATTGTAATGAGATTGCTCTTTAAATTGTTAAACTTTCAGAACTTGGCAAAAAGCCCTGTCCTGAATTCTACATGACCTTACACCTATATGTTTGTGAGACAGAACAAAATTACTTTCAAGTTAACGATAACAATATTGAATGAAATAATAAATTGAGTTTATTTATTACAAACCATTGCAGTTGTAGAAAAGAATACATAGAATAGCTTTTTATTTAAATAAACTTTTACAAAGTGCTTTCGAATCGATATCGTTCGTTAGAATCTATAGATATACATATATTTCAGTCTTATTTCAGTGCAGCTCTGTTTAATACTACGGTCGGTATGTTCGTCGCGTCGTAAAGCTCAAGGGATATGGAGGCAGATTCAAAGAACGCGTCTTTTACAAATATTTCAAAGTAGATTTTAATTCCACAAAATATTTAACTATCTATTAATATTTTCATGTCAGTTGACGAATTATATCGACAGCAAATATATCAAAAATATTAAATTTATGACTGATTGTACCATATTATTTATTGATCTTTCATGAAATATCTATTTTGCTTAAGTCCATAAAAGAGTTATTATAATTACAATTTTTCCTGCAAATAAATAAAATTTCATTTCAAATGTATGTCTGTACTCTGTAGATAGAATTCGCCGTGATTATAGGTAGATGTTGACATAAAGTTTGTACATTGCTTTACACGTACGTTTATAAAACGCTTTACTTCGCTTCAACTAAGCGCCAATGTACCTTGATGATTGATTTTTTTTTATTTTGATATGCTTTATAGCGAGCTGCCAAACAGTGTGTATGGTTCTCTTTGAATCTGTTCCATTTATATCATTATAATGGACTGCATTGACATCGTATTCGAGACGTCTAATCAATCTTACTTTAAAGTTCCTTTCAGGGAACGTGGGAGTTTCCTAGTGTGAGAAAATGTAGTAGAATATTTTATTTTTCCAGGATTTTAGTACATTCCACCGCGATACCCTTGCAGCGTAATCGTTGAAACTCTAACATAGGTAATTTGTCTTTTAAATGAAACTGTCTGTTTGACTACGATCTTTTTATCACGTTATTTAACTCATGCTGAGATCTATAGAGCGTGCTCTGACTTAGCTCAGATCCAAGATAGAGATTAAAACGTGAAACAAATATGCTCTGACATAAATCTGTCTCGTTGTAACTCTGTCTTGAGTCTGAGCTGAGTGAGAGAGCGGTCTATAGAATTCAGCCTCAGACTTAAGTGCTTTACTCAGACGCCAGCTAAATTTCCGCGTTCATCTTCGCCGACAATAGTCATTAGTCAGTTTGGCTTTCGCTAGATAACGGAGAAGACATGCCGGAGCTTCAGCGATTTCGCGATATTATTTCGCGGTGGTGTGCTATAGCCATGCAGGTCTCATTAATCATTTGAAAATCCCGTATCATTAAAACAAGCTATTTTTAGTATCGGTAATCGAACTGCCGTTGTTTGTGCGAGCAGTTTAATCGAATTATTCAATCTGAACACTGCATCGCTGCTACGCTTTTTGTGAGTGTTGACCTCCGTGCAAAAAGCAATTCTAATTGCCATAATGTTTTGAAAAAATCGTTGAACTATAATTCAAACAAAAACACGTTCGCAAAAAAGTACCTATGGGTTAGATACAATTGTTTTTTTCTTGTTGATATTTTTTTCGGTTAAAATGTATTATTAAATTGATATAACGTTAAAATTAGGTCAGTTTCGAAAGAATTGGTTTGTTGGCAAATATCTATTTTAAGAAAATTTTGCGCAGTAACCTTCAATGTAATTTTTCGAGTAATAAATTAATAACAAATATAGTTATAGTAAATATAGGTAGCTACATAATATAAAAATCAGTATGGATTAGTATGGATGACCTCTTTTATGATGGCTGAGGCTTTACTGGATCATCCTTAAGTGATGGGAAGTTACTGATACCTGATGCGATTTACTTTACATATTACCTATAGAACTTTAAATAAGAGAGCACAAGTCACCGTCCGTTAATGGATGCCTATATTGTCTACTTAGACGAGACGCTTGGCGGCAGAACGTGCGAAGTGTTTGCTCTACAGGATTATGGTTTTAAATGCATAGAGTTGATAAGTACTACCTATGAAGGCACTGCAAGTTGAACTAGATCTCATATTGCACTACAAACATTTCTTTATTTATCTCTGCTAGACCTAAACTTTCTTAGGTAAGAATCAGTAACAGTCTACGGTATTTACTCGTACATCTGTACATGAAGTGGAGTCACTTTCAAGCGAACTCCATACAAAGGATGTTTGATTCGTATCTGAATATTGATGAATTTTATAGACATGTCTCTGTGACTGTAGTTTGTATTTCCGCTCGCGCCTCTGCTCTCTTACTGAGCAGTCCGCTTGCAGTTGGCGTGCAGTGTAATGCTGCGATGCATTTAACTGCAATAGAACTGCATTCAAATTGCAATTATGCAGTCCACTTGGAGTCCAAACCGAATGTTTGTGTGTGGAAGTAGCTGCTGCCATAACCTCTTTCAAAGCAAGGTTTGCCGAGTCACGCCACAATCATCGCTTGGGGCCGACAATTAGCCTTCATTTGTCTCGTAGGTATCCGATACCGCACTCATATGCTTAATTTGTTTAATAAACATGAGTTAATAGAGTACAATAGTCTTGGCACCACGTGATCGCTAATTTATATATTCATGAAAGATAGAAGTACTCGTATATATAGCATATGCTAGAGCCTAGAATCAATTTAAGCGGGAAACTGCCATTGGCGTTTTGTCTCTGATTTCAATATTTGTTTATATTAGGTCTCAAGACAAGGGGCAGCACTTAAAATGAATGGACTATCTCAAGCGAGTTGCTGGGAGCCGCTGGAAACAAACCGCAAAAGATCGTGTTCTGGGGCGATGCTTGCAAGAGACTTCATTGATTACACACAGTAATTTTATTCATTGGTATTATATTAATAAATTACTATTGGTAACCAGCAGTGGATGTCTATTGGTTGAAACGGTGTCGTGGATTATAGAAATAGAATAATTTTTTTTCAAATGAATTTTTACAAAGTGCTTTCGAATCGTCAAATGAATCTACCAATGGTTTGGAATGCAGTTCCAACCGAGAAGAACCTGCAAGAAACACGGCGGTTGCTCTTTAAAAAAAAAAATAATATGTACCTAATAACAATATTTTGTTGTGTACAATTCCGTAATTGATTTCCATAGATTGGCTCTATAGTAGATCAATCGTTTATCGTGTTGCATGGGCATTTACTGCCATTATTTCTTTAGTTCCAAAAAGACAACAATAGGTACATTGATCGGTTCCTTTGCTGCGCTGAACCAATTTAATATTTAGCAGCGACGGTTCTTGCAGTATCAAAGAGTTTCAATGGAATTTTGAAAAACCTATTCTTAATTTTTAAATGCTAAAGTTTGGATGTATGTTTTGTTACTCAATCACGCCACAACGACTGAACCGATTTGGCTGTTTAGCACAGAGATAGATTACAGTCTAGAATAATATATAGGGGTACTTTTTATTCCGGAAAATAAGAAAGTTCCCGCGGGAATTAAGAAATCTTATCCACGCGAACAAAGTCGTGGGCATCGGCTAGTAATTAGCCCAGTCATTAAAGCCAAAACCCGAAAGTAATTAGTAACTTGATAAAAATCTTAGGGGGTTGTTAAAGAAGGTAAAATAACTTACCGTGTGATTTTGCAGTGTTGTGGGGTGTACGGAAAGGGTTGAAAAGGGGTGAAAAGGGTTTTTTGTTAATAACATTGCCAAAAAAATTAGTAACACGCTGCAAATTTATAATAAGGTTGTTCTTACCGTTTTGTAACGTTTATTAAATTTGCAGCGTTTTGCAACATACGGAACATTGTTTATTATTAAAAAACAATGAAATTTGTTCTTAACAAGGGTAAAAAAAATAGTAACACGCTGCAAATTTATAATTAGGTTGTTCTTACCGTTTTGTAACGTGTATTAAATTTGCAGCGTTTTGCAACATACGGAACATTGTTTATTATTAAAAAACAATGAAATTTGTTAATAACAGGGGTAAAAAAAGTAGTAACACGCTGCAAATTTATAATTAAGTTGTTTTTACTCTTTTGTAACGTATATTAAATTTGCAGCGTTTTAGTAATTAACAATGTTCCGTATGTTGCAAAACGCTGCAAATTTAATAAACGTTTGAAAACGGTAAGAACAACGTCATTATAAATTTACACCGAGTTACTAATTTTTTTTACCCCTGTTATTAATAAATTTTATTGTTTTTTTAATAATAAACAATGTTCCGTATGTTGCAAAACGCTGCAAATTTAATACACGTTACAAAACGGTAAGAACAACCTAATTATAAATTTGCAGCGTGTTACTATTTTTTTACCCTTGTTAATAACAAATTTCATTGTTTTTTAATAATAAACAATGTTCCGTATGTTGCAAAACGCTGCAAATTTAATAAAAGTTACAAAACGGTAAGAACAACCTTATTATAAATTTGCAGCGTGTTACTAATTTTTTTGGCAATGTTATTAACAAAAAACCCTTTTCACCCCTTTTCAACCCTTTCCGTACACCCCACAACACTGCAAAATCACACGGAAAGTTATTTTACCTTCTTTAAAAATCCCCTAAAATTTTTATCAAGTTACTAATTACTTTCGGGTTTTGGCTTTAATGACTGGGCTAAATTACATACGGACGGAATCGCATGCATCAGCTAGTGGTAAATGACATCGCGATGTCATGTCTCAAGTGGCAGTACCTACGCAATATGAGTACTATACGGATTATGCCAATTGCGTCCGGGGGGCTATGGGAAGGCTACGGTCACTCGATACTATGGTGTACGCTTCAATGCCACCTCATTCTCGAGATTGTAACTGAATCTTTGATGGAGGTAAATCCATTTGATCATATCCTCTTGACGCTATTTCTCCCGGAGACTGTCCATCTACGCATGAGGTACTCATTTATGTTTATTTATTGATGGGATCTGTAAAATATTTATTTATTTATTCTGTACATCAAAACTAAACTTTTATATAGAAAGGACGTGTACAAGGATATGTTATCGCTACAAAATGTGGATTTCTTCCAGATGCCCTAGAAGTGAGAACAAAAAACAATTGATGACACGAGATGCTTTTAGTAGGTACAGAAACGACAAGAGACTATAAACAAAACTAATTTATAAACTCACAAAATTTAAAAGAATGATGGAAATATATGGTATGGTAAATATTAAAAGTACTATCCTCTTCTTACTGGTACATAGTTCATCAGGTCATCAAGAGAAGTCTCTTCTAGCACACCCACACATGATTTCGCTCGTCCAAAGGTAGACTGGAAAATGCTTTAGCATTAAGTTCATCTTTTGTCATACGTGTAATTATTATTATGACTTAAACTAATTTAAATTTATGTAATTGTTATGTAATTGTCTTAATTTTACTAATTATTATAATCGTTGTTTATATGCATACTATTGATTCAGCTGAATGTTAAGGCCTCGTACTGCCAATATCTGTAAGCTACCAACCCATTGTATAAATATAGACTTTCAAATAAATAATTTTATTTATTTTATTTACGTATTGCAATAAGGGGAATAAAAAAGAGAAAAGTATTTACTGAGAATTTCTAAAAAGAAGAACCCGATAGGTAGGTACTTAAACCCAGAACCTCATGATCTACATTGGAACAAGTTAGACATCGAGGCACACTAGTATGTTACCATTTCACGTTTAGCGTGCATCCATGGTACATCCAAAGGGGTAAAGAGACCTTTTTAAGCTATTGCCTAGCTTCTATCGCGGGCCAGCGTGGAGACCGAATCCAGAAATTCCGTAACGAAAATAACCTGACACGGGATTCCTCTATGGTGAGCCGCTAGATGGCGTTGATAAAAAATGCTATATAATAGCTTTACCGCGGCAGTCCCAGAGTGCCACACGTCTTTTTTTTTATTTAATAGATTGATATATCATAGACAATTCAGAGAACATAAGGAATAGAAATATTGTGTTAACAGAAGTGTCGTTGCGTGCTAGAAAATGCGCGAAGAATATTAAATATATTTATATATTTTGATAAATTACGCGGCGGCGCGGGAGAAAAATTTTTTCTCGCACACAATGTATCAAAAAAGTTTTATATGGAAAAAATTTCAATTTACGAATAGATAGATTACATTTTCTTCAAAAACGTGATCTGCAATTCGATCACAAAATTTCCCTTTGAATAACACGTAGGTACCTAACAGCAAGGCCAGCATCCATCTCTTGAATCCGCCGAAGTTTGAAACCGGGCGTTAGAAATAAGATTAGTTTCGACAAGTTTTGACGACAAACTAGGTGATTAAACTCTCAGTACAATAACATATTTTAGTATTCATAGATTGAATTTTGGGATCATAATTGGTACATATAAGTATTGAAATTTCTTCCATGAATAAAACTTTTTGCTCTCTCTTTTTTAATAAAGCTAGACTAAAGTTTGAGTATCTATGAAAGATAGACTAAAATCTAGGAAAATGTATTAATTTTTTTTATCTTGTTTAAGTTTATAAGTAGAGTTTATAAAATAAACTCTACTTATAAACTTGGACTCGTTTACAAAAATATAAAGCTTTAAACAACATCGATCGTGAACGAATTTTATTTGTAATGCAAATTCAGTATTTTAAATAATATGCATTATGTTACTTCTTTGCTCAGTTAGTTTGTCACTCTTTTGTTTATTTATAAATATTTTGTCCTTCGTAAGGAGTTATTTTCAGAGTTAATGACTGCAACCCATTTTATGCGATTTGGTTTGATATTTTTCTTGTGTATATACCTAAGTACATAGACCTCTTTTAACGAGAATCTGAAAATAGAAATGACGCGTTTTACGTAAAGAAAAGTGCATTATTCCTCAGCCATAGAAGACTCCAGTGTTTATTTTGGCAGCGGCGAGAGATCTTATCCTCAAAAACTTAACCTTGTATGTAGTATAATATTCGTCATAATTATAAATTATCCAGCAGTTTTGATTTATCGCCGCTCTTTCGACGTACCTGCCTATATCAATACGTAGGTACTATGTTCTTTAAACCAAAATTTTATTCGCAAGCGATGACGTCATCCCAATTAACGAAAGCAAAAATGTAATTAAAAACACTGAAAAAAATTCAGCACAAACCACAGGGAATCTTAGATTTCAACGTAACACTGTTAGTTCCAGAGGATTGTAGACATTCGCACATACAGACAACATTGCGGGAAACATAAAAGCTTTTGACACCCCCAAGTTAATTTATCTACGAACGTAATGACGCGATCCTCTTTCCGTCATTTTGTCACAATTTCTTCGTCGTTCGAACACAAAGCACACGCGATGGCGGTACAGATTTTCACACAATACAACTTTCGGTTAGTTTATCGCGCGTTGACTCAAAGTGCTTCGATATCGCAACGCGGCATGTCAGTGCGCGAGGCAGCGCGGTCGGTGACTACTGGCTACTGCCCCACAGTACCTACTGGAGTCTGGCTGCACAGTTTGCAAGACACAGAACCGTGCCATGCGCCTTGTCGCTTCTAGATCTCACTCCCTACATTCATGGTCAATGCTAACAGCTTGATAGCTTGTTCCTGTATCCGAAATTCGGCTTTATGGCGCTATTTAAAGTGCCACCTGATTAAGCTCATCGTTTAAACTGTAATGCGGTTATTTGTTAAGTCCCTGGAGAGAGATATATTTGTGTCTGTAGTTACTCTAAAGGGGATTTTATTTGTTGTACTAATTTATTTCCTGAACTCCTTGGCGGATTTGTGCCACATAAATTTTTGTGTAATGGAGAGTTCGTATACTCGTAAATGCTTTTACCGACACATTGCAATCATACATTATTATCAATCAATAATAGTATGTAATCAGTAGTTTATGTATTATACCTACTAGCAAGGTACTTAAATCGAGTCATACGTAAAGTATAACAACTCGATTCGCAACATCTTTGCGTGATGAGCTATTGACCAAACTCGGACAATGATAAGCATAGCACGAAGATATTTCCATCTTAAAACTAGATTAACTGAAGCTTATAATCAAAATGTAAGCAAAATATCTTAATCTAGCTTAATTTATGTAGACTCTCAAACCTAGATCGAGGAATCCAGACAGAAAATTACGACATTATTTTGATAGAAATGCTAGATCATAACTTATTAGATACTAGATGATGCCCGCGACTTCGTTCGCGTGGATTGAGTGACTTTTATTTTCCGGGATAAAAAGTAGCCTATATGCTATTCCAGTCTATAATCTATCTATGTGCCTTTCAGCCAAATCGCTTCAGAAGTTGCGGCGAGATTGAATAACAAACATACAAACTTTTGCATTTATAATATTAATGATATTAATAAAAAATAAAATGATAATAATAGGATATTAGGATTAATAGGATAATAGATTGGGGACATAATATCTACCGGAATTTCGCAAGAAACCGAAAAAGAAGAATAATTATTTATTTACGTGAACGTTGGAGAAAATTTTCGTTGCGGCGAGATTGAGTTACAAACATACATCCAAACTTTCGCATTTATAATATTGTAATAGGATTAGTAAGGATATTTCTTATAATCTTTGAAATAGCTAATGTTGTAAAATTCTTGATACCTCTAAAAAACCCCTTTCTTATTAGGTGATTACATCACAACAGGAAAATGTAGCAATCTGAAATGAAAGATGCCAACTGGCGCTAATGACTCAGTGATTCAGGACATTCCCTTTTACCTCTATATACTGTAGCAGATAAAACTTACTGTAGTAACTTAGTAGTGTAGTAAGTAGTAATACCTACTATGTTTATGGATAAATAATATTCACGTCCAAGATATTAGTAGTTATAGCGCCATTTAGGACTGGGGACTGGGTATATTTTTGTACCATATTCTGGCAAAAAATAAAAATTCTTTTCAAAAAACCGACTTCAAACGCCACTACAAAGTATAAAAATAATTTTATTTTGTACACGTTTGTTGAAGTCGGGCGGCTTAAATAGAAACGATGAAACCGATACGCGATGCTCGCCCGATTTCAATAAACGTGTCTCTTATATGTCACCATAAGATAAGCGTCGCGCATCGATTTCATCGTTTCTAGTTAAGCCCGCCCGACTTCAACAAACGTGTACAAAATAAAATTATTTTTATACTTTGTAGTGGCGTTTGAAGTCGGTTTTTTGAAAAGAATTTTTATTTTAAGCTTTTTAGTGTAGCTTGTTCCTGTTTCTTTCTCCGTGTAGAACTACATTAGTACATTAGTACCGTAGCGTTGGAGGGAGGCTCCAACGCTACGGTACTAATGTAGTTCTACACTTGGTACCTACAGTACTTATTAACAATACACAAGAGCTAGGACTAGGAGCTCCATGATGAAGTCCATGGTTGGTACCAACAATATCAATTCGAAAGCGTCAGTTCGAAATTACTCCAACTCTGCAGCATCAGGATTGAGGAGCTAGAACCTTGAGCATTATGATGTAGTATATGCTTGGTACCAACAATATCAATTCGTAAACGACAGTTCCTAAATCCTCACAGTTTAGGTAGGCAGTACCCCTGCAGCATCAGTATTGAAGAGCGAGGACCTTGAATTCCACGATGTAGAATATGCTTGATACTAACAATATCAATTCGCAAGCGAAAGTTCCTAAATCCTCACAGTTTAAGTGGGCAGTACCCTGCAGCATCAGGATTGAGGAGCTAGAACCTAGACCTCGATGGTGTAGTATATACTTATTACATAAAATAACAATTCATGATTAGCAGTTCCTACATCCCTATAATTTAGGTGGGCAGTACCCTGCAGCATCAGGATTGAAGAGTAGGATCTGGAGCTCTATGATCTAGTATATGCTTAGGCCAAGCATACCAATTCGTAAACGACGGTTCCTAAAGTCCCATAATTTAGGGGGGAAATACCCCTGCAGCATCAGGCTTGAAGAGTTGAAGGTAAAAATTTTTATGGGACCATTTCGTGAGCTTCCTCTGTCGATTAAAAAAAAATCTCGTGAATCGGTCCAGAAACCTCGGAGTAATCGGTGGACATACATAGAAAAAAAAAAAAAAAAAATATACCGGCCGAATTGATAACCTCCTCCTTTTTGGAAGTCGGTTAAAAAGAAAAGAATTTTATCTTTGCCTACTAAACGTAGGTACATTTATAGATAAGTCGTACAGTTTTCTATTTACTTAGCAATTTTAGTGAATTCGTTACGTAATTTGTTGGTTAATGATGCATGTAATTTATTTTTAAATGCTTGTGATTTACGGAGATATCATAAAAGGTAAAGAATTCACACACCTTTGAGAATATAATTTAGAACTCTTAGACGTGTTTTCTTCACGATGTTTTCCTTCATTGTGAAAACAAATTACTTCTATTTTATTAACCGACTTCAAAAAAGGGGGAGGTTCTCAATTCGATGCGTTTTTTGTGTACTAAATTGTTAATTAGATCAAATAAATCTTAAATTGGCAGATACGTCAGTGTTTTATTTAAAGATATCCGTTGTTTTATTGAGTACCTACCAGTTACCTGTGTCATCTCATTTACCTGCTTATTCATGATTACAGGAAACTCTTTGTTAATAAATCTTGCTCGTGTGTGTTTCTATTTTGCAACTGTGTTTTGAGATCATGCAATTTTCGTCGGTCAAAATGACGTAGTACCCTTAGCAGATTTTGCAATGGTATATTCTAATAACATGTGAAAGAAAAAGCGTATTGTGGTTCTTTGAATGTCTAAAAATTCCTAGAAATTCCTTTTGCTTTGACTTTGCCTCTAATGCAAAGGCGGTAATAAACTAGAGTGGTATAAGACCGAGATGGTATCATGGCTACTTACATACAAATATAACATACCCGGTACTAGCACAGTTATATGTATTAGTAGGATATGCGATGAAACCTAGAAACCTATTTTGGAAATGGTAAAATAATTTAACGCGATTAATCTATGGCTAGATTAAGTTACTTTTAACTAACTTTATAATATTAGTAAGGTTTTCTATCAATTATTTTCAATTTAGAGTATTACATTTAAAATATATTTATTTACTCTTGAGACTGGTATTTAAATTAACTTCAATTAGGTACTTAGTTTAGCTGCTAAATTCGTTTACTTGCCGTAACATACCTGTGTATCTAAAGGAGTTTATTGACGCTATTTAAGGACGTCATTGAGTGCCGTGACAAGCGATTTTACTGCAGCAGGTGTTGAAGTTTTATAAGGATATGCCCACGGAATCGAATATGGCTCCATGCTCCATGAACGGCACAACAGGTGTTACCGTTCGCGAGGCGTAACACTGACGAGCACAATCCATCTGCAAGAGGAGTTCACTAACCAAGCAGCAGGGTTCCATCACCAAGTGCAGTGTTGTCTATGTAGATGCGCACTGAGTGGACGGCAGGTGAATGTGGCGGCAGCCCTGCCTATTGTGTCAAGACTCGATCGTTCGCGAACCGTAACACTGTCGAGCGTCTACGAGGCGTACCATGTTATCTGTAAAGGAGTTCACTAACCGAGTAGCAGGGTTTCATCATCGAGCGCGGTGACCAGCGAGTCGGTGCAGCAGGTGTTGGTGTTGTCTATGGAGATGCGCACGGAGGCGCAGTCGGCGGGCGAGTGCGGCAGCTGCTCCGCCGATTGCGTCGAGACGCGCCCGTTCGCGAGCCGTAACGACGCCGCGCGCCCGCCCGTGCCTGTCGCCGCGCCGCCTCCACCATCTTCGCATCTGGAAAAAGCAAGAAAATTAGTACTTCTAATATTTCTGATCTTATGATTCTCAACGGACTTAAGACCGCATGTAATGGGAAATCTTCAGATCTTCAGATGCAGATATGATTTTTACAGCAGTAGATTAAGTTTTAACCATCCGAAAAAAACATGCAAATATTACATCATATTTCCAAGCGACGATATTGAGTAAAAACATAAAATAATAAAATTTGTTCGACAGTAAAAAATCGCGAAGTTAGGTGTAATTTTTAACCGATTTGTATTTATTTTCAATGTGTTGCATATTACAGAGCTAAAATTTTTTAATAAATTCCTATACATATAGGCTGAGACGATATAACCATTTAAAAAAATGAATATCTTACGAGTTATTAGATTACATGATGTTTTTGGCGCTTACTACATTCATATTCGGCACAATACGCTAGCATCTGTCGTGCTACACACGAAGTTTCGGGTATATTTCATTTCATTGCTTAGTCACGATCGCTTGGGTAAAATCTAATTTTTTCTGTCATTCTGCGTAGTTTTAAAAGAAGTCAGTTATTCCTTCTCTTATCTTAATCTTACAAACAAACACTAATACCTATACCCAGGATTTGGATTGGAACTAACAAGGTCCAAGAAATTATCCTGAAAGGGGTTTCTATCTTGATCACAACTTCTCAAGTCTTCCAACTACTTACTACTTAAACCTCCGTTTACCAACATTTTACTCTCCGGTGCGAAGAGGGTAATCTGGCATTTGGGAACACCAGCGTCAATCGGTCCTTCGAACTCGCCTATTGCCACTACACAAT
This sequence comes from Hipparchia sbordonii, assembly GCA_038048805.1. Lineage (NCBI taxonomy): Eukaryota > Metazoa > Arthropoda > Insecta > Lepidoptera > Nymphalidae > Hipparchia > Hipparchia sbordonii. The sequence goes on from CM076113.1 coordinate 8,441,967, forward strand.
TTTCACAATTTCTTGAACTTCATGTTAGGTACACAGTAACCATATTGTCCACAAACTGAACAAATTCTTGCAATATTTTATAAAATTTTATAATATTCCTTACAAAAGTGTCTGGAATCAGGTTATTTTAATTTCGCCCACAACTTTTAAAAGCATAAAAAAGAATACCAGCTAACTATTTTAATATTTCCGGACATAACTCGGCGTTTACGCACGAACGCCTAAATCGTTTCTAAAAAACGACCTCCTTATTACCGTTCAACTATTCTATTCTTAGGATTGTACTCGTATACTATTAAATTTGCACTATTACAAACGTATAAAAATTATGTTTATTTGATAGTGATCCAAGCGGAGCTCTTGTATGACGTAAGCAAAGCGGGTGAGCCCCTTCAGAACACTGAAGGAATTAGTTGCCAACATTCCTAGCAGCCTGCCTCTAAAGATTAGATAAACAATACGTAGAGTTCTTAAAAGCAACTCCTTAGGCATTTTTTTAAAACTCAGCGCCCAGTAGTATTGGTAACTGATAGATAAAATAAGTAGTTACGACTTACGAGGCAGATTGTATGCCATTTTTTTTAAACAAAAATGAAAATTTTCAAAAAAAAAAAAAAATTTGATCAATATCTTAATCAGAATTTTTATCTGTATGTCTATATTAGGACGTATATCTGTCGCTTGACGTAAAAACTACGTGATGATTTCATAACAATTTCTTAGGAGGAAGAAAAGTCTCTGCCTACTTTGGTAGTTCCGAAATTCCCTAGTCAATGGTCGTTCACCTAACGTTTATTGATACAAATGTTTACAACGTGCTCAAACTAAAGGATTGCTTTTATAAACCATCGTTTGCGACTTGCGTTATAAATCCCGGGCCGTATCGTTTCATTTTTCGCGTTTTTTACTCCAATCTCCAAGTAATGGGGTGAATAAATCTTTTTATGTTCTTGCATTTCCGCCTGAAGTTGTTAACAGAGCTGTAAAAACTTTTGAATATACGAGTACATTACAGTTTTAAGCAGGGTATAAAGGTCTAGTTGAAAATCCGAAGCAAATGTAATGATTTAGCGTTCAAATCATTTAGGGGTATGGGTTTCATTTTTGACATATACCTCTTTCAAGTGTTAGCGATATATTGAGATAGTAAAGATTAATGTAGGTATTGAAGGTGGTTTGATAAAGTTAGTAGTAGGTAGTTTGACTTTGTTGACGACGTAGGCGCCGGTCTGGTGCCGCGCCGTTAGTATAAATACAGCGCTTTGGACGTTATTAATTCAGTCTCTTCCAGAGTCTCATACGGCTATTGGATGCTCCCGCGTCTAGGTCGTTGTATTTGATTGACGGGTGGTGATAGCAATCACACCCTAATCGAATATATATTGCCCTGAGGTTTAGATGAGTGTATTTGATTAAATTCCTACTTTGATATGTTTGATAGTTACCCTCACGTTCAGACGGTGATTTGTCTGACGTGTTGTGGTTAAATAGGTTAGATGTGAGGACAGGGGCCGTTATAGGGGCGGTTGGAGACGGCTGTAGGTAGGGTTTAAGCGTTTGTTTTAAGTGTTGATATCAGAAGTGGTATGCCCGCGTTCACAGTTCAATTATTATTGTCCAAATAAAGTTTTTGTCAGTTTAAAATCAGTCAAATTAAAACGTGAGAAATTGCTAATTTGGATCATTAGATAAAGTCAGGTTAGACCGAGCAGTGATAAAAAAAAAAGAGAAAAGGGTTGATGAGGAATATTGCATCATGGACATTGACATTTTGTGTTGCACAGTTTAAGTAATGAATAAATGAATTTGAATGAAAAACGTCACATTGGATTGCGAGCGCCCGAGCTTGAGAACGAACACTTAAGTGAGCTAAATGTTCTTTAAGTGCAAGTGGTTTTCAATATGACACATCTGTCTCCTAAGTTTGGCAAGTTCCCTTAGGTGGGATGGTCATGTTGAATGAGTTCCGGGGTCGCATGATGGACAGTTTTCACCAACTTTCAACGTTGACACATCTGTCTCCTAAGGTTGGCTAGTTCCCTTAGGTGGGATGGTCATGTTGATTGATTTCTGGGGTCGCATGATGAAATATTCCGATGAGTGTAGAATGATTGATGAGATTCGTGGTGTGCCCGGGGCGGTCACCATGTAGGATGGCCGTGTTAGCGATATATTGAGATAGTAAAGATTAATGTAGGTATTGAAGGTGGTTTGATAAAATTAGTAGTAGGTAGTTTGACTTTGTTGACGACGTAGGCGCCGGTCTGGTGCCGCGCCGTTAGTATGGACGCTTTGGACGTTATTAATTCAGTCTCTTCCAGAGACTCATACGGCTATTGGATGCTCCCGCGTCTAGGTCGTTGTATTTGATTGACGGGTGGTGATAGCAATCACACCCTAATCGAATATATATTGCCCTGAGGTTTAGATGAGTGTATTTGATTAAATTCCTACTTTGATATGTTTGATAGTTACCCTCACGTTTAGACGGTGATTTGTCTGACGTGTTGTGGTTAAATAGGTTAGATGTGAGGACAGGGGCCGTTATAGGGGCGGTTGGAGACGGCTGTAGGTAGGGTTTAAGCGTTTGTTTTAAGTGTTGATACAAGTTAGCCTACGACATCACTAACCATCAGGTGAGATCGTTGTTAAGGCACGGAATATACAGGATCAAGGGCTAGGGCACTTTAACAGCCTATAATTATGTCTTCGATTTTTTTTTAAATTTGAAGAATTTGTCTGCTTGTACCTAGCTACATATGTCTATTTTTCAGTTTTTATTGATTTTTGAAATTGCTGAAATGTTCTTCAAGTCAAGTAAGGTACGAATAACAAAGATATACCATGGTGTACTATATTATTTTAAATTTTTTAATTTAAATTGCACTAAAACTGTAGTTTCAACATAATAATCGAAGCTTTTTTTCAATTTTATCCAACTTTTCTGATACAACCCGCTTTCTGAACGCCCATTGCGCCGTACGTTGCCGTTCACATATAACTTGAGTGCCTGTAAGGCAAGAGCGAATAAGCATCTTCCAGCGAGTGCACTCCAACCTAAAACCTCATTATTGCTTCCAAATTCAAACTTCAACTTCAAAATTATTTATTTCACGTAGGCTAACTTGTGAATCTTATTACAATTCAAGACTCTACCGTGTCGGTTCTGTTTCCTTCAAGTATGATTTGAAAGAATCATCTAAAATATTTATTTCTCATATGGCATAATACAAAGTTGTACAGGCTAAATACATTTTTAGTGCCAAACTCTCTATCGGAGAGAAATAGATGTTTTGACAGATTTTCCATACAAAAACTGTGAGAACATCAAATTGATACCTCAGTTAAGATTATTCGTCGATGGAGAAATCGGTACTTCTAAAAAGATACCTATACTATAAGATTTGGCATCTTACAATTATTTTTCTATAGAACTCTATACAATTCTCGAGAACTCGAACGTTACAGTAAAAGTTAGGAAGTAAACCACGTAATAATTCTTGGTATTTTCCTTGCGAAATACTACTACTAGGTCTTGAAAATGTTGATTAGAAATTAGAATTCAAAGTCATTGCTATGCATAAGTTAAGATTGGAACTTTGATGGACTATTTTAAGCCTGGACGATTTGCACGAACTAGCATGCTAATTCTGGAGTTAACGGTCTTAAAAGCTGATTTAATTCTAACGAACGTAATGTACGACTTTTTTGTGAAAGTAAGTGCTAAGTGCGGCAGAATTTTCTGGTGGGAGGCTTTGGCCGTGGCTAGTTACCACCCTACCATCGAAGACGTGCAGCCAAGCGTCCCGGCACGTTGGCGTGTAGAAAGTAGAAACCCACTAGGGGTATGGGTTGAATACTACCATACCCCTTCTAAGTTAGCCCGCTACCATCTTAGACTGCATCTTCACTTACCATCAGGTGAGATAGCAGTCAAAAGCTATCTTGTCATCGATAAAAAAAAGAAATAATTTTCCTTGAAAAACGTCGGCGGAAGTTTTTAAATTTTTAGGAGACCACGGACAAAGTCACGGGCATCATCTAGTTAATACTAAGTGGCATTAATTATGAAGTTCTCTGCATTCGCAGGCAGATCAATGTGAAATGGATACAGGTTAAGAGAATACCCGGCATGAGGCAAGTCCCTCATTAGCGCGATGTACACGTCTCAATGACTCAATGAGAGTCATGAGGGAGTCGCGTTTCAATTTCAAACAACCCTGCATGTTAAACAACGTCATGGCTGAGCTACAATAATTACCTGATACCTTTGCCTAATACTTAGTGATCTGTTCCATTAGGTACCTAGTGTATGAAGTGCCTAGTGCTTATGTGTTCGTCCTCCTTTTTGGTCCAGGTTCTAATCTATTAATTGGATTATTGTTATTTGATGACAAGATAGTCCTTGACTGCGATCTCAACTGATGCTAAATGACGATGCAGACTAAGATGGTAGTGGACTAATTTCGAAGGGGTATGGCAGTGTACATTCAACTCATATCCCTAATCGGATTCTACACGCCATCGTGCCGGAACGCTAAATCGCTTGCCAGCACGTCTTTGTCGGTAGGGTGGTAACTAGCCACGGCCAAAGCCTCCCACCAGACGAGAGACAATTCAGAAATTATAAATTCCAAAATTGCCCCCTCAGGAATCGAATCCGAGACCTCCCAGTTAAATACCAAAGCGCTCACCACTGCACTAGGAAGTTGTGTGGTGAGAGGCTTTTGATGTAGCCAGTTACCACTCTGCCGTCAAAGATCAGCTATGCGATTCTCAAAAGTAAGATACAATTTACATCGGTTGCGCATCGGATGTTTCTTTATATTTAGCTGCTACATCTAAAGTAATATCCGATGCGCAACCGTTGTAAGTTGTATTTTACTTTTGAGAATCGCATAGCAGATCAGCACTGCACTCGATACATCGTTGAACGCCGCAAAGCAACATCGTACTTGAGAAGGTGATCCGTACCAAGGATCGCGGCCCTCAGTAATGACGATGACGATCCAGAGAGCACTGCCATAAAGCTTCCAAACTAGATTTATTTTTAGATAAACTTTAGACGGCATTGTCCCTTACCCTTAGAAGAGGTCGCAGGAAAGGGCTATCTTGTGATGAATTCTGTGTTACCGGCCACGTATAATCTGAGTACCTTCAAGACAAGAGTGAATAGGCATTTTATAGGCAAGCTCCAACCTAGACCTCATCAATTCTTTACATCATTGATTAATTGTCGTCAAGCGCAAGCCTATCTCATAAAAAAAAAAAGATTTTTTTCCTGATGCTGAGCACCTAAGGTTCTCAATACAATAATTACAATTTAGTCTAACTTAGTTGACTAATTAGTAATTTTAATTTAACCTAGTAGTAGTTTATCTTGTCATGAATAAATAAAAATTGTAGGCAGACGAAAATAAATGAAATGGATACGGGTTAAGAGAATTCCCGGCATGAGGTCTCTCATTAGCGCCTCATACGTCACACTCAATGAGAATCCCCGAGAGTCGTAGCCAGAACAACAAACAACATCTGTGAGTTATATTACTCTGTACAATTACAGTACGTACTGTATTGTTCGAATTTTAAATAAGTGTAAATTAAAAAAAAAATTCATTAACAAGCTTTTATATAGTATAGTTTTTGTAATTCACGAGGGCACGTGAGCTTTACTTGTTGTTACGTCGTGTACCTAGAGGCTACATGCACATTGCATAAGTGTGTGCGCCTGTCAGGAAGGTGGGAGCGGTCGCGAGCAAGCCCTCGCTCACACTTATATGTATAGATACGAGTACGACACACACACAACCATGAGCCACGCGCCCTCGTGAATTGAAAGAACTATAAATTATATATATTTTATAGTAATTGACTTGAGAGTTGAGTTGACTACGTCGTCATACCGATATCATTTAGCGCTACAGTAGGCAAGATGAATCAAATAAGCCGCAACTACTTGAACTAAATAATTATAAATATAATAAATTAAATACTAAAATTATTTAATTTATTCTAGGTCTACATCATATTCCCCATCATCATCGGAACTGCTGTCCTCGACTGCATTTATTATTGCTGCCTTAACATGGGTTGCCTAAGTATGTCCTGCTCTCTTTAAACATTTCTGTGGTGGTGTCGTGTGGTGCGGGTTGTTACGTTCCCTCAAATATGGTTGAGCGAAGCAATGGCTGGATCATGCGTCATGCTCGTGAACGGGTGCCACCAACGGGAATGGGTCTGCTTTGACTGCCCATCTTGACATGCGTTGGATTGGTGTACCTACGTATGCATTTTTGCATTTTTGAAGCTTTATTGTGGAAGCACTCTATACATAGCATAGCTTTGTAAAAAAGCAACTGCTGAGTTTCTTACCGGCTCTTCTCAGCAGAATCTGCATTCCGAACCGGTGGTAGATTTATGACGTATCATAAGAGCTACAAGTTAGCCTACATGAAATAAATAAATTTTGAATTTTTTGAATTTATTATGCAATCTGATAAATATTCGTTTTCTGTAGATCTTCGTCTTACAGGGTATGGCGAACACATTTTGCGTAGGTATGTGCGTATTCATTGTACTTCTTTATCGATAATTCATTTGAAGAAATGCGCAAGCCTAATGACTGACATCACTGACGCGTTTTATGATATGATCTTTACCGCTTGCCCAGAATATTATCGTCTATGTATTTTATATTACCGCAGACGTAACGCTACGATTCCCAGCATCTGTGGGTTTCTATCTTGCAATGCCAGTACCAAAACGTGGCTCAACGTATACAGTAATACGGAGTATGATGTTTATAATTGGCGTCGTCTACATTAAATCACAACACAAACATATTCCGGTCCCCGCAGGAGCTAATGTACCGCAGCAGCATCTGCTCCCGGGAGATTGCGTTTGAGTATATAAACAAAGTATCGTTTATAATTGTTCTTCTTTCTATTTGGTTAGTAAGGCCTTACTGGAGACTTTAATTCGATGATATTATGTTAGCGGTAAGCAGCGGTAGATTTCACACGTCAGACAGCAGACTATACTATTCTCTTTCTGATGTATAGCGTTATCTCTCTCGATGGAGTGGTACAGCTTTCTGGAGCTTTCCTAGGTATCGAACCAAAAGTATCGATATTAAACTCAAGTATTGATTCTTTTTTGGCAACCTTTAGCATCATGCAAACTTGATCGTATGTGGCCTCCCTAACATTGTTAAGAAATTTGTTCTGTAGGACGACCTATTAGTATCTAAAAACTAAGTCGTATATGTATTATACTAGCGTTTGCCCGCGGTTTTCCTCATGTTAAGTTCGATTTTTCAAACTTCTGTTTGAACCTACTACTACTTTTGGGGTTGAATTTTCAAAAATCCTTTTTTAGCGGATGCCTACGTCATATTCCAAACAGGCTGATCCCTCCAGTTATTTGAGCTATGGGTTGATAGATCCGTCAGTCAGTACACTTTTCCTATTGTTTATTAAGAAGAAGAATTGCTATACATTCAAGATGTAATTGATTTTTTACTTGTTTTCTTTTTCCAACTCTGGTTTTCTTTCTCTGGTTTTATCTATTTAGTTTAAAGTTCTTCTTTTAATTAATAGCTGTCAGGTCTGTCCGCATTGCACAGTCGACTTCACCAATGTTCGCCAAACTTTGTAGAATGGAATAGTTAGTTTTGGAAGTTCCAGACTCTAGGCGATCGTTATAGAGATTTAATATCACTTCATTAAAATTCATGTTCAAGATCATATCGTCCTGAAACATAAATTCAAAAGTGTGTTTGTTTGTTGTTATTTCTTTCTATGACGCCGAAAGAGAATCCGGGAGAAACGGATTGATGTGATTTTGTGCATGACTTTGTTGTCGACATGTTAGGACTAACATGCGCGCCACGAGAAAATTTTGTCTACGCGTTTACTCGCTTGTTTACTCGTAATCTGTATGCGAATCTCTATGGAGATTCACGAGTAAAGGGTAGATAAAATTATCTCGTGACGCGCATGTTACTTTTTATCTAGGGAAAATAAAGGGAACCCGCAGAGTAAAATTAAATGACCAAATTCAGTTTCCAAGTGAATTGTGTCACTCAGAAACACTGCAGTAGGTACATACGAGTCAATATTCTCGTACCTAATTGTTCTTTTTCAGCACACAGACCAATTTTAATTGGGAGACTGTAGCCTGTAGGTTTAAATTTTGTGAGGCGGTGAAATTTTTAGTGAGTTAATTTGTTTCCCCAATCCTCAACCTGCCTGGACAATAATTCGTTTCGATTCAACAATTTTATGGTTTTTAACAAGTCCATTTGTTAATTTTATGACGTGTTTACATTTTACATACAAGTGTAAAATGGAGTAGGTATATAGATTAGGGAAACAGATAATTTACGATCTTCTTCTTCCTTAAATGGTAATCCATTATCCGAATCTAGATAGAGACCAGTAATGTAGAGAATAGTAATAATCTAGTGGTTAGAACTGAGTGCTTTAGTTCGGAAGGCGCGGGTTCGATCTTGGGCATGCACCATACATCTCAGCATAAAAAGAATATCAGCCAAGCTGCCTGATGTTCTCGTCTGCATTCCGAAGCTTATTCGGAAGTATACTATATAATTATATTAGGAGTAGGTTCGATAGTAGTGAAACGGGTGGAGATTGAACCTGTGATCTTTCAGTTTTTCAGTCTGCACCTTTAACCGTTGGGGTATTGAGGCGTCAAACTTCCTTCTAAGATGGCAACACCATCTAACATCGCAGGCGATATCCTACTTAAGAGCTAACTTTGTTCAAACAACATCGAAGGAGAAAAAACAGTTGATCAATAACAATTTTGCTGTTGTGGGTAAGTAGTTCTCGCAGTAGGTACATTAGCAGACATGCGATGTGTGAATTATAGCCCAAGAAGTTCAAATACAATTTTTCCTAGATGAAATCTTTATAGCTGGAACTAATGTTTAGAAATTTACTTAACCTAAATATTAGCCAGTAACTATATTTTGAAATTCCATCCCTAAATGGGCTGTAAAACTTTGAAGAAACTTTTTTTTATCTTCTCGGGCAAAATCGTGGACATCAGTCAGTTATAAACGAAATTTTTAGCTGTTTTACTATAATTATATGCGTAATAATCAGTGTGGTCCTGATTATTACACATTTTTTCAATATTTTTTTCCACGTTCGTGAAGTTGGCCAGTAGTACCGCCAAAGGCTTAGATTATCTTATTATCAAAGGCCAAAGGAGACTTCTTTAACATCTGGATTGTGCTTGAATGTGGTTTGAAACGTCAAATTTAGTCTTAAAATACCACAGATAAAACAGAGAAATTGGGAAGAAGTGCCGCCAAAGGTGACTTCTTTAGCCTCTGGAGTGTGCTTTAAGTGGGTTTCCAAAGACAAAACTTTTGTGTTTGGAAATTAATGTCTTAAATAAAATACAATAGGTAAAACAGTGAAATTGGCCAGAAGTACCGCCAAAGGTCTTCTTTATCATCTGGAATATGCTTGTAAAACTTTTAATCTTGAAAGTGGTTAAACAGTGAAGTTGGCTAGAAGTATCGCGTCATGATCTGACGCAATAGATATAACGGCGCACCCGAAGCTTTTGACGTTACTGACTTCAGTAGGTATTGAAACATGCGTCGCGTGCGGCCTTGAGGCTAGCGGTCCGTGTGGCTATTGTGGCCTTGCACGGTCATCTTTACGGAGAACCGGATAAACGAATAACATGCCGTATCGAACCTCAGAGGCTCTTGGCCTTAGACTGGTTCTCCTCTGTAATAATTTAAGCCGAATTTACACTGCGAAATTTGTGGAAATTTCATCAACAATTTCACGTGTAAACTTCTAATTTCATAGTTTTGTGCTTCGCACAGTTTTGGATAACACTAGTATCATGCAACTAATTTCATTGTGTAAACACTGAAACTAGTGTCGCGAAAGCATTTATACCGCACGGACTTGTGCACTGGATGTGTGGAGACAATTTTTACGTACTAAAAATGGTCGCTTAACGACAAGACTTTACCGGTACCGGCAAAGAGACTACCGGCAAAATTTCTTTTTTGATTTGTTAGTTTGTCCTTCAATCATGCAGCAACGGAGCAACGACAATAATAAAGTCCCTGGGACGCGTTTAGGTGCGCGTTCACGTTAAGGACGAAGCGTGAGATAGTTTCACCTCAAGCGTCGACACACAACGACGGAGAGCTATTTAAACTTTAATCGAGATTTGTATTCAAACTTTAATGCTTTCTACAGAGTGTGGTATAATTAGATCAGTTAACCTTGGGTGCGCGGTTCGGCACGCGACCTCGCGTGGTGGTGTCAGGGTCACGCCATTAAGGTGTCGGAATTCAACATCGATAGCTTTACACTTTCTTTGTTCAAACTATTTGAGTTGGACACCTGTTTCGCTATCAAATATAGAAATTGCTTTAATGATACGAAAACTTAAGAGGACACCTTAACCGTGAGCTAGAATTTTCACACAAACGCAATTTTGGGTTAAATGAGAAACTTAGGTAAAATGATGGTTTGATGTTTGATGTTTGTTTGAGTTTATTTGTGTACCTAAATTTATCAATAAATAAAAATAAAAAAATGTAATATTACGATGGGGAGAGATGTATACTGGTTTAAAATTGGTTTTAGTTGTAAAAAAGGAGAAAAAAGCGAGTTAAAACATTTAAGTAACGTTCCTTCTTCAATCCTTACTCTCTCTTAGGTTTATGAATAGGATTTTCATCGATAATGTTATATTGAACGTACCTATATTTCTGTTCAATTTATTAATAAGGTATCAAATACATCAAACATAATATTGTAGCCAAGAGCGTCTAGTTTGGTAGGTTGAAAATATTATTTACCTAATTAAAAAGCTACGGCTGATGAATCGAAAACTATCCTCTAATAAAGTTAAAGGCATTGAAGAACATTTTTTATACCCACCCAACTAGAAAATACCATATTAATTAAGTTTATTTTTAATAAAATTTTATTTATTGTCCAACTTATTAATTAATAAATTACAATTACAGTTGCGAAATAGGGCGTCATCTATCGTCTAGTAGCGGTAATTTTTAACAGCGCCATCTATGTCGGCGCATGTACAACAGGTTCGTGGAACTTCCTCGCTTTTCCGCAACCTGAAACGGAGCGCTGATAGCTATATTTCGATTTCAGACTTAAGGACATCCTCTTCTAAGGTTGGTGTTCTTAAATACGTATTTCATTACGTTTTCTCCAAGAGTATGAATAATTCCAATAAGGAATGTAATATATTTTGTTATTGGAAATGTTCGATTCATGCAAGATTCATGTCACATGATAATATATGAGGTAACACGTAGTCACGCCCCCCCACATCCATCCTCTGGGATTCAGGCATAATATGAGTAATAACGTTTTGGAATGAATGAATAATTGACACTAATTTGAATAATCGCAAGTTGGATATGATGTAACAAAATAAATCGTTGAAAATATTTTAGATTTTTTTTTTATATAATAATAACAAGCTGAGTGGTGAGTCCCGTGGGAAGGGATATTTTTAATATTTATGTAGCCTGTGAAAACTTTTTAATTTTCCGGGATAAAATGTCATCAAAATCGGTTTAGCAGTGGCGTTGTGTAAATGTGTAAACGTAAAAATACTGTCCTAAATATTTCCTCTGTGGATGTGAGAATTCGTGAGTGTTTGTTTGATTTGTGTTTTTTAGTATATTAGTACATCGGTAGGAGCTACGAGATATTTAGCCACTGTTTATTTTCACATCTGGTGTCATAAGTCCTGCTTTATTGATTTAAACAAAAATCAGCTTGGCTGTTCAGTATCCCATAGGCCTTGAATTTGAACCGATATTACATATAGCTAGCTATAAGTTTCATTCTTAGTCTTTTGACGACTTCCCTTGCGCAGTGGTGAGCGCTGTGATCTTATAACTGGGAGGTCTCGGGTTCGATTCGCGGCGAGGGCCATTTGGGAATTTATAATTTCTACATTGCCTTTGTCCGGTGGGAGCCAAGGGTGGAAGGCTTTGGCCGTGGCTAGTTACCACTCTACTGTCAAAGACGTGCCGCCAAGCGATTTAGTGTTCCGGCACGATGGCCTGTAGAAACCGATAAAGGGGATGACTGCACTGCCATACCCCTTCCAAGTTAGCCCGCTAACATCTTAGAATGCATCGTCACTTACCATCAGGTGAGATCGACTATCTTGTCATCTAACCAAATTATGTTAATAATAAACAATATTATTAAAGCAAAAAAAAAAAAAAACTAAGCATTAGGTATAATTAAGACAACATTTTACATAATATCCATAGCGACCCGACCCCGAGTTCCTCGTAAAGGTAGTTTATGGACAAATTAGGTTGGAGTATGTATGTAGAGCATTACGACGAGGCTGGGCGGAATTGGTATGTTTTGTTGGCTATTAAATGTTTATAGAATACAAGCTGATGCTCGCGACTTAGTTTGGAAAACCCCGCGGGAAAACTTTGATTTTCCGGGATAAAGAGTAGCCTATGTCATTATCCAGGTCCTCAACTACACCCATGCAAAAAATCCCAACGATGCGTTGCACCGTTGCGGCGTGGCTGAAGGACAAACCAACAAAAAATATACTTTCTCACTCAATATTAGTAATGATTTTATGCCGTGATTACTTTTATTGTTGTATTCTCTTCTATTTATATTCTGTTAATATATTTTTAATTAATGCATAAATAAACTAGTGGTTCGCCCCGAACTGAGACCTCGCGATATCCCATAATTCCCAAAAGTTTTAATTATATATTGTAATAATTAACTTTTAACATTAGACGCAATAAAAAAAAATAATAGTTGACATAAAACTGTTTTACTGACACAGCGCCATCTATAGTGAAGCATTATAGTGAAGCTATTAGCTTCACAATAATGCTAATAGATGGCGCATTAAAATTAAATAATTTCGTTTCTTTATAACATTTATCTAATTTTAGTATTTGTTGTTCAAGTACAGGATATAACTGAATTTTCAACCAAGTTTCACGTTCTAATATTCAGTAATTCTTGACATATGGCTCAAATTAAAATCTCCACTTTGAAACCCCCCCATTTGGTCAATTTTTAGGGAAAAATTAAAAAAAATATATTTTTGTACTCTGTTCAAAGTCGTCTTTAAAAAGATATATCGCAAGTCTATGTAGAGCAACAAACAAGATTTTACTTCAAATACGCTTCTATGAGAGCCCCCCTGAAATAAAGCTTTTTATATTTTTTTATACAATGTTCGGCTGAAGGCCATCAGTTTACATATTATATTTAAATTTGAAGTAATTACGTTCAGTAATTCAGAAGTTATAGGGCTCTGACAGACATTTAGACGAACACACTTCTCTGTCTAGTAGGCAAGCGCCCTAGTTGACTCAGAGAACTTCGCTTCGCTCGTTCAATTACCTACTTTGGATTCCCGTTAGCTCATCGGTGTCCATTCCTATTTAATATATTTTATTCACAAAAAATATATACCTATTATATAAAAATACAATTTACTTTATATTAAAATTGCAAAAGTTCGATATGAGTTTCAGAGTTTCGTTACTCAGTCAGGGTGACTGGGCGTAAACGATTGCACGGAATTAAACGAATTTCGGAACAATGGTACCTACTCATAGTTCAACATATTAAATGTTTTTTATACCAGTGAAACACTATTACTAAGGGATTAAAAAATCGGGCCGTTAGCCCGACCGTTTGAAAAACCCGTTAGGTTTTTCAAAATCCTGAATTACGTGGACGAAGCCGCGGGCATACCTAAATTGGACGTTCGGGGGTTTGGACTTTTCGGGCTGTACTATGTATTATACTATTGACTGAAATTCAACAAGTGACTATTTGTATCTGTGGCTATCATAGTCCGTTTTATCATATCTGTTTAAATAATAATAATAATTTTCGCAAGGTCGTAGATTACGAGTACGTATATGAACCATAAATATTATAATATGCCTTATTACCGTAAATCATAAACGCGTTAACTCAATGTAGGTATGAAGTTCTGCCAAGTATTAATCTAAAACCTTGACCTTATTCTGACAGAATGTGGGAACACAAACATATTTACGTGTAAAAGAAACAAACAATGTGGTTCCCCCATAGAGTTTGGTAGACGGCAGACGTTAGTATACTATACATAAGTAGGTAGGAAGCTTTTAGCATCGGCGCAAGGTCGCCGGCTATCGGTTTTCTACAGGATGTATTTTGAAGGGCGTGCTCCGAAACCTCGGAACCTCGACTTTGCTTTATCATCTTTACGTTCAACTTTCGCCCTTAAATACTTGACATTTGCCAAGCTATTCAACACAATTGTGTCGAATTTCTGCTACCTCTTATTTATTTAGTGGCTCACGAAGAGCCGATGTCTCCAATTTTATTGTTCGCGACATCAACTTTACCTATTTATTACCAAGTATTTTAATCTCTATAATATTAATCTCTGAATTATAATAGTGATTTACTCGCGAGTAGCGATTTTCATCTTCAGATTAGGATGTTGTGAAATTCACATAAGTGTATTCTTGGAATAACTGCAAATTAACTCTCTAGTAATACTTAGGCTGAAATCTATAGAGCGCACTCTCACTCACCTCAGACTCAAAATAGAGTTAAAACGAGACAGATTTATGTCAGAACATATTTTTGTCTGGTGAGGTTAGATAGAGGTTACTATCTTAAGTCTGAGCAGACTCAGAGCACGATCTCAGCATCAGTCCATGTAGTCGAAATTGAGCCTAAGTCTGGTCTGGCTCGTAACTTTAACAGTTGATATTTAGCACTCCATCGATAGAACAGAACAGCAGCTAAGCTCCTCTCGTAGACCAGTAGTGAGCCGATTATGGTTTGATATGAATGATTGATGATTTCGGATTGAAATCCAAGTGGTGGTGGGTGAAAACCCTGTCAATCCTAATTGCGTTATCGTATTCGTAAGTACCTTATTGAAGCACAAGCTGTATTTTTTAATGAAAAGGCAGAAAGAGAAATGTATATTGAAAAACCTTTGACGTCACTTCCATGTTTGTACCAAAAATGTCCTTAAAGGTACTGTTGTGTCGGTAAGATCGTGAATGTTCTAAAAAATGGTCCACAGCGCCTCTGCCTATTACGTATTTAGAACACTGACGCCTTTCGCACGCGGTAGCGAAACACCAACGCCTTTGCGTCAAAGGTGTAAGGGCGAGTATCGTTTCGCTACCGGGCGCGAATGCGTCGGTGTGCTGAAGGCGTTATTGACCCGGCTATTTATAGACAGTTCGCGATTTGATCGCAAGCCAAGGCGCTACTTTATCACTGGTTTCACTTGGCATCGATGGAAATGCTTTCTTGTAATTGATGAACTAGTGTAACTGTCTATACAATGTATGTAGGTACGTTCACATCTATAGAATAGAATAGAATAATTGTTCATTCAAATAAACTCTTACAAAGCGCTTTCGAATAGTCAAATGAATCTACCACTGGTTCAGAATGCCGTATATCCACCACTTTATGAAAAATATCTCTTTGAATTTCCTATCAGACACGAAAAAAATTTTTTTCCTTATAATGTAATTACTCGTAACTGTACTAAATAATCCATACGTAGGTATTTTTTTAATGATGACTAAATAACCGTTGACTGCGGTCACACCTGATGGTAAGTGATGCTGAAGTTGGCAGCGGGAAAACTTGTAAGTGTAAGAGTGTTAATTAAACCCCATAATCACCGCAAAAGTTTTGATTCTAAGTTCCAAGCGTCAAGTACGAAATGGAAGTTAAAATGCATTCAAATTGGCTTATCTTTAAACGGAGTACAGCCTGGCGTTTGGGAAAATATAAAAGCAACACCCACTTCTTTTTCCTTTTCCACAAATCCCACTTTGACCTTTAAACAATTTAAACCCGCTTTGGGAAATCGTTTCGGAAGTTTAAATTTTTTTTAAGGTTATTTTTAATCTGAGCATTTCGAGTGATTAGGTTGTATGTACCCACAATCTGTAGGCATAAGAAATAATGATCGTTACGTGAGTAATGTTAAAAGTTCTCATATATTTCCTTAACTAGCTGATTCCCGCGACTTCGTCCGCGTTGAAAAAGTTTAGAGTGACTTGCTACATCTGCGAGAATATATTATGTCCTCTATCTTCGATAATATTTAGTAGATTTTTATCAAAATTGGACAATATATTTTTAATAGTACACAATTTATAATAAAAAAAGAATTATCAAATTTGGTTTAGATTTGACGAAGTTATAGAGCAAAATCAACAAAAACTTTCATTTTTTCTTTTTCACAATATGGCGTCTGGTGGTAACCATATTGAATTTTGATTACTGTCATGTCTTTGGTGACACTTGCAAAATTAAGACAAATTGATTGACGTAAGAATCGTCAAAATCGGCCCACGCGTTTGGTCTCCAGATTGCCACAAACATATATAGTCATATATTATGTACATACGTACATAGACTGATAAACATTTTACCCCCTTTTGCATCGCGCAGTCGGATAAAAAGTATCACAGTAAAAACGGCCTTCCTTCCATTCATCATTAGACATCAGACATACCTAGCAATAAATTCGCTTAGCCCCAGCCCATTCAATAGGCAGCAATATATCCCGGGAGCCGAGTCGTTCCATTAACCCGCTGCCCGGAGAGCAAATATGGTTCACAGGGCTTGTTACCCTCTATTGTCATGGGGAGAACGATAAAATCGACTATTTCGTACAATAAAGTCTCATCTGCTAAATTCATAACTTGAGATTTTAGCCTTGCAGAATTTAGCAGATGAGACTTTGTTCTACGGAACGGTTGAAATGCATTAAGTTGGAGTTGGAATATATTTTTTAAGAATATTATTACCTGACTGACTCCAGTAGTAGGTATGTGGTCTTTAAGTATTTAACTAATTATGTAGTACATTGTACATACACGATTTAGTTAGTTAGATATACTTTTTTTTCCGGGATCTCTCTCTCTCTGTCTTTAAGTCTGTTGCAGCATGATTGAAGACAAACCAATACACATTCGCATTTATATATTTTTTTTTATTCGATGACAAGGTAGCCCTTGACTTCGATCTCACCTGATGGTAAGTGACGATGCAATCTAAGATGATAGCGGGCTAACTTGGAAGAGGTATAGCAGTGTAAATTCAACCCATACCCCTAATCGGTTTCTACACGCCATTGTGCCGGAACGCTAAATCGCTTGGCGGCACGTTTTTGACTACCGTCAAAAACGTGCCGCCAACTAACCACGGCCAAAGCCTCCCACCAGACAAAATATATCAGACAAGACAAGACCAGACAAGATATATCAGAATTATTAGGATTCCGCTCTGATCTGATGATCATGATGCTTTTTTTTAAATACATACTACTACTAGCGCTTGACTGCGATCTCACCTGATGTTAAGGTGCAGAAGTTCATTTTTTAAACCTCACCGTTTATCAGTCATGTCGTCAATACATACATAAAAAATAATAACTATTCTAAAGCTAAAGAATGAAAAAAAAAGTTCATATTATACATTCACTCATAAGTAATAACTATCGGAATGAATGAATGTAATATAACATTCCAAGATGGGTTTGTAGATATTACAGTGGCCCAGTTTGGTCTACGGCTACGCGAAAGTTCGTAGGCGTATGCTACGTGCAACGCCTACGAGCTACGACGACCGAATTCAATGAATACCGGGATATTAATAACAACGGGGTTTATAACACTGTTATATTATATGCCTGTATTAAATAAAAACTCATATCTTTTTATGTATGTTATTACAAAGCTATACACTATGCAGCGATATTGTATTAAATAGTCGGTAGTGTCGGTAATAATAATATTGTAATGAATTTGCCAATAAACTCTCGGTTTTCTAACTAATTTTCAATTAAACATGGGCATAGTTATACGCAATAATGAGTCAACCCACACAACTTATGAATTGAAAAGCTAACTTTATTATTTTACATTATGTACCTACCTATGTATTTAATTTGACAAAGGCTTGTGCGTGGAATCGCTATTGCGTATCTGCGTCCAGTTGAGAACTTGGGGAGTGACACAGTCTATTTTTGTCTCGGAAAAACAGAGGATTCCTGCAGGATTTTTGAAGACCCAACTACGTGGACAAAGTCAGACAAAGCTAGTACAATACCTTCATTTTAAGGTTGCCGCTGCAACTTTAGTTTTGGTAATTTAATTGTGATAATATAATACGAGTACGTACCACGATTATTGTTTTAGTTGGATATTTCGATCCAGTTGCATGGACCGTGGTCACGACGGGACTGCGGTGTTGCGAGACGTCAAGTCATGGGTAGAATCTATCTACCCGCCTTCTTGGTCTTTAAAACAGTTATCGTGGTACGTACTCGTATTATATTATCACAATTATGCCATTAAACCACGAATCAAGTCTAAAATCTTTGGTAATTTAAGGTTAACGGAGGAAAAAAACCTGAAATATTGTAGGTTTAAATCTCACTCCAGTGAATTATTGTGGTATCCAATCTTAGTTTCGCTTTTGCTTTTTTTTTTTATTCGATGACAAGATAGCCCTTGACTGCGATCTCACCTGATGGTAAGTGACGATGCAGTCTAAGATGGTAGCTTGGAAGGGGTATAGCAGTGTAAATTCAACCCATACCCTAATCGGTTTCTACACGCCATCGTGTCGGAACGCTAAATCGCTTGGCGGCACGTCTTTGACGGAAGGGTGGTAACTAGCCACGGCCAAAGCCTCCCACCAGACCAGACCAGAGACAATTTAGAAATTATAAATTTCTTAATTGCCCCCGCCGGGAATCGAACCCGAGACCTCCCAGTTATAAGATCACAGCGCTCACCACTGCGCCAGGGAGGTCGTCAATGTGCTTTAAGTTAAAATCACCAGATAAATCACTATGGAAACATGAAAAATAGCACCTACTACAAAATCGATCGCTCATATAATATTTTCCTCGGCGGCGAAGTCTCGACGCGTTCCCAGAACGTGACCTGAAATCGTATTACCTACCCCTCTCCAGCTCTCCCTACCTATCAGAAACTGCTACCTTGGGACGCTTTTCACCCTCACCAATTTGTTATTTTTAGCTGACTTCAAACAAGTGGTCCTATACTTCCCAGGTGATCCCATTGGCATTAGGTCATTATCTGATGATAGGATCCTGGAGCAATTGAGGGAACTCGTCAAATTTTATAGGCACAACTGATATGCTTTGTAGTGGCGTTTGAAGTCGGTTTTGTTAATTTTTACGTTTATATTATATCTGCACGTAAATTCGCTTGTTTGTACAGATTTAACAACAGTACGAAAATTGACAATGACAGGCAGAAACCACTTACCTATTACTACTAAAGTAACTTCAGTCAATTCAACCAAAAATTAAACCCTTCTTTGTATTAAAAAAATCTCTGTGCCGCTAAAGTCTTCTTCTTATTTATCAACCGTCGACAGCTGGCCAATGGTCTCTTGCATGAACATTCACAGAGTTCGGTCTTGCGCCGCCTGTAATCCTGCGATGCGTCTTATGTCTTCGATTCACCTAGTGTAGAGTATGCTAACACCTTGGGACCCCGATGACCATCAGGTCTTCGAACTATGTGACCCGCACATTTCCACATTGGATGTTTATACTTATCTTTACTTATCCTTACTTATATACTTATGCTTACTCCTTACTTATGCTTATATATAAATGCGAAAGTGTGTTTGTTTGTAGGTTTGTTTGTTTGTCCTTCAATAACGCTGCAAAAGAGCTGCGGATCGACGTGATTTTTTGCATGGGTATAGTTGAGGACCTGGAGAGTGACATAGGCTACTATTTACCCCGGAAAATCAGAGTTCCCACGGGATTTTGAAAACTAAATCCACTCGGACGAAGTAGCGGGCATCAGTTAGTATTAAAATATCATTTTCATTAAACAGATATCATCAAACAGGTCGGAACATATAGAAGGTCTATAGGCATCGGAAAGGGGCCGAGTTTTTGATGAAAGATATAACATAAAACATTCATGAATTCTATAAAAGTGTTCTATATTCATATATTCATCATAATTGAATAATACCTCAGCTCGTATTTGTGAGGTAAAGCCGTAGAATGTAATAGTATTGCAGCCTCGACCCAAATAAATACGATTTCGCCAAGGAAATTTTCAAAGGTACCTTAATAGCTAAACAGTAATTTCTGCCAGTAAGCTGCCAGTTTATGTTCAGTGAATACGAGTATAACTAAGGGTGTGGATAAATAGCTATTTTTGTTCGAAGATACGTAAGCATCAAATCTTCTTTCAGATGAAATTTATAATGAAAAACTGTATGATGTATAATCGAAAACACTTTCTTAGCCAACTAACTATACACAGAAAGGCTTGGACATACAAAACGTGGGGGTAACGATTTCGTTTTCCGTATGCGTGGCCGTCAATGATATTTATACTAATCGTTCATTTCAAGTTGGCCATCGTCGACCGTTACAAAATGACGTCATACCGTACCGTTGACAAGAAAATAATAATTGTATATTTTACTGTAACCACGACTGTGACGGAAATTTTCTTCTTTGGCAATACTTGTCATGGTAATGACAGTATCTTGAATGTCGAAAGGCGTGATTTTCAATTTCTTTTTTCCGCTTGAAAAAAGACAGTTAGTAGAGACAACCGCGAGCCGTACATTGCTATCTGTACTAAGCGGATATGACTTAAAGTGCGGTGCGGGGAAGCGCGACGCGAGGTAGCGGCCAACTTGACGTGAACAGGCAGTATGTGGCAGTATGAAAATACTTCACTCTTTATGTCTGTCCAAGCCTTATTCGGGTGGTTACATCAAAGCGCAAATAAAACACGTTTGCGGGATAACATTTATTATGATAAGTACTCATTCCTAAGTTCAAGTTACATCGTCTGGGGAACGGGAAATATGAAAAGTTAAGGGATTACAAGGTTAGTACAGAAGCGGAGAAAACAAAGTTAACACGAAAGCAGGCTCTATAATAAAATTCACTGGACTCGCGGGCCGAATTTTCATAGGCTAAGAGTAAACGCCAATGTTTTCATGTGCTCTTGACGTCATGTCGGATATCCGTCCAACTGGACTATGAGAGTGAGGGAATAGAGAGCAGATATTTTTGCGCGCTCCGCAAAATAACTCTCTCTTGCATTCTTGGCTGCCAACGCCTAAACTTAGTCAGGAAATTTTCATGTGCTCTTTTCTTTAATATAAAAAAATAGCTGTTCGGGTGCACTGTTATTTAGAAATTTTTACGCTGAATGGTTTATTTTTTACACGAAAATAATGAACAACATTTTATTTCTATGGAACAGGTACACCCAATAAAATGAGGAGAGTGGTCACACGAATTAAAGTTATTAACATAAACGGCTCTGAAGCTAAGCAATAAATCATCGATTTCTATTTAAATTTGACCAGAGCATTGTTTTTTGTTCATTATTCATAGTAGGCATTGATTCTTGTTTATCTATTTCCGTTTTCATGAATACTTAATGTCGTATGGAAATATTGTTAGGCATCTCTCAGACTATAAACTTATTTCGTTCTAGAAAGTAGTCCACTGCTTCGAATTTACTTTTGACCTTTGTGACATTCACATGCAATTTACATTCGATTCAACGATTCGCGAGCTCGATTTAAAATGGGATTCAAGATATAAATCGTAAGTCCAGTAAAGTATGAAGTCGACCAAGAAATACAGACAACAGACAAAAGAACAAAAGAAAAGAAAGAAAGAGATAAGAAGTGGTTTAAGGTGGACTTCCATGGAACGTAGCTACGTTATTGTAGTAAATACTCGCGACCAACGCGATATCGCTAACGAAGTAATACAGAACAGAACGATAAGTTAGTAGTTAGTATAGTTAGTTATTTTTATTAGTCACAAATCATATTGTTATATTTAAAAAATCTTTTGTCATTTAGTGCGATCATATAGATACATAAATTGTAATCTGTTTAGATTGCCTAATAAATAAAATTTTAATTAAATAAATGTATGATACCGCTTCTATACCTAACCCCCGAGACAGACATCTGCTAGTTTCAGTATTTTTGTAGTTGAGTATTGTCGCGACATTCGCGACGCGTCTGTCGCATACGTCCGTAATACCAGCCGTGTCTCTCGGAAGTTCACCTTAACACAGACAAGAAAGAACAAGAGGCAACAAGAAGCTTGCAAGACAAGACAGAGCGAAGAGATAGAAGAGACGTACAGATGGTTGGTCTGTTCATGGTCATTGGTGTCGTGCGTGGGCTGGGAGCCGGAGCGTCGCAGCCGCCAGATGGCGTGGCGCGCGGCCACGAGGCGCGCGAAGCCGTGACGAGCCACTCTCGAGAGCGCTACACGCGCATTTCACCCCGCGATCAACAAGTCACCCGCGACAGTCGCGCGGTCGCGCCGCAAGAATCGCGCAGTGCTCACCATCAACCGACGCAAGGATAAGGACTTTTGGAAACAGTTCAAGAATCAACAAGTGAGCGGAACGAAGGGAAAAGGATCACAGGACTCCGTCACGACTTACAACAAACATACTAGCTAGCTATACGATTAACATTTATAGCCTAGAACACGTACTAATCCCGAAAAACACTACGAGCAAAAAGCCTGCCTAAAAGGAATATCACAACCGAATATCACAAAAGCGATGGCAAGCGAAGCTTTTCAGTGGACGGCGGCGGCTTACGTAACGCTAACTTATCTACGCATGTAATAAAATATAAAAAACGTGCAAAATTCTCTTATCGATCACAGAAATAAGCCTTTAACACTATTTATATTAATGTGCCCGTGGGGGTTATGTAACGGAGTCTCGGTTTGGATATAGGCAAAGGGCGGGCGCGAGGGACATGCGCGTGGGTTAGGAGTCAGGCGAGCACTGTCTGGTGGGCGCGAATATCGCGGTCCCCCTCCAGCCTTCTACCCCCCACCCTCTGTCACCCGTTCAATTCAGACATCCTAGCATTCCTAGCGTCTACAAATATATTTTTAGTTGTACCCATAAATATTGTAGATTCGTAAAAAAATAACCACGACTTTCTGAAAAGTCTTCGGGAAAGTCATAATTAACAATAGTTGTAAATATGACGAAGAGAAAGCTGGTACAGACAATAAAAAACAGTAGAATATTCAAACTTTAATTTAAAGCCACTGACATTGACACTGATCACTTTTATCTCCAACTAATTGATTTGATCCTGGCCTATGAGTGTGAAACGAAAGACAAACCACTTAAACATAAATGTTAAATAGTACCTAGCTAAACTTGCTAAATCAGAACGTAGTGCTTTAATTAAAATTTAAAATGATCCATTTTCTTAACTAGAGCTGGAAATAAACCAAAACTTTGCTCTACCGTTCTACATGACTTAAAAATGGTAGACTGGTTTTAATTTTTTTTTTTATTCGGGATACTTTGTCTTCAACTGCTTTCAAAAATTTACATTTTAAGTATTCCCCTAGCACAGCGTTTACGTTGGCTATTTTTAAAAAGCAGTTTAATAAAGAAGCTTCGCAATTATTACTAACTGTCGCCATCTAGTACATAATAGCGGAACTTTAAACAACCGCAATTCATGACCAGGGTTCTATGAAATTATTATTATCGCGACTGAAATCACAGGTAAGGGTTGCGACTTGGTTATAGGCTAATTTGTTATATCGTCTACACAAACAGCCTTCGGGTGAAGGGTGGGATGTCCTTGAACACCGCCCTTTATAAGCACAATAGAAAATGCTTTCTTTGTAAGCGAAGAAAGGACCCACGTTTAGAATTAAGGTATTTTTGGAGTGGGGTATCGTTCAAAGTTATAGGCTATTTTTATAGATAATTTTTGTTCCTAGAAAGATTTATATAAGCGTATTTTATTTCAATATTTTTTTAAGAACTTGCTTTCGTCTTTTATGAAAATGATAGAACATTCGCCTTAAGTGGCGTTGAGTGTCGCACGGAATTTTATGAAACTACTTCGCCTGAAGCTTTTCAGCAACTTCACTATTCGATACTAGATGGCACCAAGAGTTAACTGAATGAATAATTTTATGAAAATTGTGTATCTTATCTTATCGTTTATTCGTTGTGCCGTGAAAGAGTAACAAACACACACACACACATCTCAACACACACTAACTATCAGTTTGGAGTTGAAGAGTGACATAGACTTTTTTTTATATATTATAGACTAGCGTTTGTCTGCGATCACACCTTGTGGTAAGTGAAGATGCTGCCTAAGATGGAGCGCGCTTGCCTAGAAAATGCCTATTCACTCTTCATTTGAAGGTAACCAAATTGTATTTATTGACTATATATTATTCCATAAAAACAGATGATTCCCGCGGGATTAAAAAAATCTAAATACACGCGAATAAAACAAGATTATCATAAAATCATTATTATTTTGATTAAATATTATATAGTAAGTAAGTAAGCAAGTACTTATATATTTATTGCTTTTTAAAATACAATCCTTCATCCACATAAAGTGGAAAGAAAACCTAGAATGTCCAAGCTCAATACAGTGAAAGCCAATCTTTACTATCCTTACTAGTATTATAAATGCGAAAGTGTGTTTGTTGGTTTGTCCCTCAATCACGCCGCAACAGAGCTACGGATCGACGTGATTTTTGCATGGGTATAGAGTTGGGGACCTGAAGAGCGAAATAGGCTACTTTCTATCCCGGAAAATCAAAGAGTTCCTTCGGGATTTTTATAACTAAATCCACGCAAACGAAGTCGCGGGCATCAGCTCGTATTAAAAGAATATTGCAACGAAAAAACTACAAAACAAGATCAAACACTAGGTAGGTAGGTACAAAAGATTTTAATAGAATCCCGTGGCGTTATTAAACCACTATAGGCGCATTTATCTCTTGAATTACTAAAGAAGATGGCGCTATAGTGTACTCAGCCTTAGGCGACGATTTTAAATGAGATTATTTTCATGAGCTAAATCTACCTGAGCGCGCGTTACTTCAGAGTTATAGTTCAGAATTATATCTATCGCATTTATTTTAATAGTAGGTACTTGTACTGTCTTAGTACATTAAACAAAGCAGTCCAGGGACTTCAGACTTCTTTGCGAAGGGTCCGTGGTTCGAATTCCAGACAGTAAATTAAATAGCACTTAACATTCACTATGAGAAAAAGCTTGGAGTATCAGCCTTCTATGGTCACGTGACTTATCGAAGACAACAGCTGCTCTAACATTTTCGAATTTCGAGTTTTTTTAAATTTCTGCAACAATCGCAGTAGTAATAAACACATAGGTAGGTACTAAAGCACGATCGCGGACCAATCAGAAGAGAGAAATGAAAACTCCCATGGGACTAAAAATTAAATTTTGCTCCCGCTATCCTCTGAAGCCAATATTCGTTTTTCGAATAAGTATGATGAAAAATTAATTATTTAGTAACCTACCTATTAGAGAAGAAAACAAAACTTAAACATTTAAAGGCAGCAAGTACGGTTGCAAAATTACGTAATTTTACCGAAAAAGCTAGTAAAATACGGATGTTTTACGGTAATTAATATATATTACGGTAAAATTACCGGCTACGTATGTATGCTGAAAAGTATAGCGGGGGGGTGAGACGAGCGTGTAGTTGCAACATACTTACGTACTGCGAGTCGCGCGGCGCGACTAGGGATGTAAAGCGGTAATATTACTTTCGTAAAATTCGGTAATTTACCATATTTTACGTAAAATATAAATAAATTACGTAAATTACGGTAAAATTGGGTAAAATACGATTTAACTCTTACTAACAAAACTATTGTGACCGCGCGGCTAATTTGATTTCGTGGCATAATTTACTAACTGCACGTATAGTGCAGTCAGTCAAAACAATTCAACTGATCGCCGATCGGCTTGCCGAATGCTCACTGTTCAGTCGGAATGGCAACAGCGCAAAACATAAAGGCAAACTGCACTAAACGGCAACATCGCATCGTGCGAGTCGCGCCGCGCGACTCGCAGTACGTAAGTATGTTGCAACTACACGCTCGTCTCACCCCCCGCTATACTTTTCAGCATACATACGTAGCCGGTAATTTTACCGTAATATATATTAATTACCGTAAAATATCCGTATTTTACTAGCTTTTTCGGTAAAATTACGTAATTTTGCAACCGTAGGCGCGACTCGCACGATGCGACGTTGCCGTTTAGTGCAGTTTGCCTTTATGTTTTGCGCTGTTGCCATTCCGACTGAACAGTGAGCATTCGGCAAGCCGATCGGCGATCAGTTGAATTGTTTTGACTGACTGCACTATACGTGCAGTTAGTAAATTATGCCACGAAATCAAATTAGCCGCGTGGTCACAATAGTTTTGTTAGTAAGAGTTAAATCGTATTTTACCCAATTTTACCGTAATTTACGTAATTTATTTATATTTTACGTAAAATATGGTAAATTACCGAATTTTACGAAAGTAATATTACCGCTTTACATCCCTAGCAGCAAGTCCTGTGTTAAAATAATAGAGTAAAGATATAAGGTCAGTGATATATCCACAACCTTCCTTTTAGCTTTTGCCGTATTTGAGTAAAAATTACTGCAGTCTAATAACCCTGAAAGCGGTTTTACAGCGCTGAAAGATTCTTACAGCGATGGTGCTCTGTTGAAGTGGCCTCGCTTCGTTTGTGACGAACAATGTGTGAGGTTTAGAACTTGAAACTGCTTCTTATGAATAAAATATACGTATTATTTTTTCTTTACAAACGTCAGTGGATCTGTGACAACATAGCCACCATATTAATATTAATTAAATATTAAGAAAAAACTGAAATCCTACTTTTTAAGTCACTTATGATAATTTATAAACAACATGTTCAACTGGCATTAATGTTCTATAGTCAACGTACCTAGGTTTAACTCTTTGTAAGCATATATTACGAACTCGGGTGGTTTTTTTCTGATGCTAGCTATAAGTATTTTTTGTAAACCTTAATGTAAATAAATATATAAAATAAACTAATTTTGAAAATCGGTTATTTATATACCCTTTTACTTCTATTTCTATATCGATTACATTATTCCGATGAAGTAGTAGGTATATTGTATTTGTTGTTGTTCTCAAAATGTGGATATTCATTAATTAAAATTGAAAATGTAACATGTATGAATAATATTTGCAAAAAACATAAAATAAATCGATGAAAAACAAATAAGTTTGAAGCTGCTATATCGACTATATCCGTCTCTTTCTAAAACGAAATTTTGTATGGAGCTCCTGAATCGTGACGTCATGTTGCAGTAGCTCTCTTTTAACAGGAAACTCAAAAGCTCAATATTTTCGAGACTAGTTAAGATATAATATAAAAAAAAGAAAAATGAATTCTTGTAGAATTATTTGTAACGTAGGTATTTGAGTTTATATAAGAAGAGCCATTAATCAAAAGAAGAAAGAAGAAGAAGGTGGATGGATGGATGGATGTATGGATGGATGGATGGATGAATGGATGAATGGATGGATGGATGTTTGTCACGCAATCACGTCGCAACGACTGAACCGATGGTACAGAGATATATTATAATATGAAATAACACATAGGCTTTTTATTCCGGAAAATTAAAGAGTTCCCGCGGAAATCGTAATACTTTAATCCATGCCAGGGATGTCGCGAGCATCATCTAGTAAATAATATTTCATAATTATTATGATGGTTAGAGTACGTTCCAAGCTTACGGAAGCAGAAATAACATGTTGGGATGCTATAGCCCGTGAATACAAATAAGCTATTTGAACTGCCGTAGCTAGTAGGTAAACACTTTTATTTGTAGTGCACAAATATTCAAACGGCATTAGGTACAGCGAACGTTGCGAATATCTCGACGACTATTTTGAATAGACGAACTAAAACTAAACTAACTGTTGATATTGATAATTAGGTACTAATTTCTAATATAACTAATAATATTTGACTGCCCGTCTTGACATGTGTTGGATTGGTGTACCTACGTATGCATTTTTGCATTTTTGAAGCTTTATTGTGGAAGCACTGTATACATAGCATAGCTTTGTAAAAAAATATTTTTTTTGAAAAGAGCAACTGCCGAGTTTCTTGCCGGCTCTTCTCAGCAGAATCTGCATTCCGAACCGGTGGTAGATTTATGACGTGTCATAAGAGCTACAAGTTAGCCTATATGAAATAAAATAAATTTTGAATTTTGAATTAAGTTAGTAACAATGTAGTCTTTATTTTTAATTTTTAATTGAAGTGTTAATCTACACTTAAAGGATAAATAACCTAATAGATTTATAAATACATATCAAAATATATCGCTGTATAATAGATGTCGCTAACAGTTGCTATAAAACTGATTGAAAAAGTAGATAGGTTCATATCACTAATTCCGTGGCTGACGTGTGGTTTGGCCGTGGTGTAACGGTTAACACACTCGGGCGCGATTACCGGAGAGATGTGGGTTCGAATCCCGCCGGCCTCGGAATTTTTGATATGTATTTATAAATCTATTAATGTAGTCTTTGTGAAACAAAATATTCATCTCTATAAATAAAGAGGTGATACACATGATCTCGTGTGTCTGTGTGTGTGTATCTGTCTGTCTGTCTCTGTCTGTGTGTAGCATCGTAGCTACCGAACGGATGAACCGATTTTGATTGTGTTTTTTTTTGAAAGGTGAAAGTCGAGAGTTCTTAGCTGCGTTTGATGAAAATCGGTCCAAGATGGCCGCCGCTGACTAGCGATTAGGACGTTGTCACGTGTCGGGGGTGTTTTAAATGAATTACTTATAATTAATTTACCCCTGTTAGATGATGTCTACAATCTATCCCACCAGGAGCAAAGTGTTCTATATAATACTAGCTTTTGCCCCCGCGACTTCGTCCGCGTGGAATTAGATTTTGGGATGGAATTTTCAAAAACTGTGACACCCCTGTGACACCACTGTGAAGCCCCTTAGGGGTGGAATTTCCAATAATCCTTTCTTAGTGTGCGCCTACGTCATAAAAGGAACCAACTGTAAAAATTTCAAGTTTCTAACTTCAGTAGTTTAGGCTGTGCGTTGATATCTCAGTCAGTAAGTCAGTCAGTCAGGACTTTGAATTTTATATATATAGATTAGTGGGGATTATGCAATGCCATATACGAAATGTAGTTCAGTAAATAATGCGACATTAACGCTGCTGTAGCGATTCTTAAAGCAATGACACTCAGCTCGAGAGGCGTCGCGTTGCTTAATTACCGCTCGGTTTGTGACAAACAGACGGGAACTAGCATAAACTTCACAAGTTATAAGTAATAGGTTTTACCTTTGAAACTGTAATTCTAAACGCGCGACAAAGCGAACTTAGCTAACTTAACTAAGTCAAGTTAAAGTGTAATTTTGTTGGTTGAGGATGTCTTGATATTGTAATATAGAGTATGAAAATAAAATACTGATCTAGGCCAACACAATATAACATTTGTAATCTAAAGATTGCCTTTTTAGGGTTTCCTAGTAAAATACACCTCTTGTAGTTTCGCAGAGTCTGTCCGTCCGTCCGTCCGTCTGTCTGTCAGCGGGAACCGTAAAAGGTACAAACTTGAAATTTTCAAAGAATTTGTTATTATAACAACAAATAATTAAAAAAAAGACGTGTGGCACTCGGGGACTGCCGCGGTAAAGCTATTGCACAGCATTTTTTATCAACGCCATCTAGCGGCTCACCGTAGAGGAGTCCCGTGTCAGGTTATTTTCGTTACGGACTTTCTGGATTCGGTCTCCACGATGGCCCGCGATAGAAGCTATGCAATAGCTTAATAAAATGATAAATAGAGGGGGGTCTCCACACAAGTAACCCCACGTAATTTTTAGGATAGCGGAGGCTTAGTAATAGGGTCCCATTGGCATGTCCTATGTCCAGCAGTGGATGTCTATCGGTTTACAAAGAAGGAGAAGAACGAGATGAAGGACGAAGTAGCGGGTGTACCTATACCACGGGTAATACAGTCCACCATTCTATCGAATAGGAAACAAAACTGCTACAATTTCTTGTTACTTCCCGCACAGTAAAACATAAGCGGGCGATTTCACTAACAATAGCGGCGCTCTTCGGCACACCTAGTTTTGCATTCAAAACTCCATTCTTACATGAAAATAATTTCTCGCTACAGAAAAGAACAGCGGGCGAAATACGAAAGTTTTGTCGGAGGCTAAAAGTGGAATAGAAGGTCCGATAATCCGGAAATCTTTTAAGGCCGGCAAAGTAGATAAAATCTTTAGTTGATCTTTGGGCCCTTGATGTTCACTATCGAATGGGCTCATGTTCCTACCTGTGTCGGTTGGGGCTTTGTGTATTTATCTCGGAATACGTGAATTTGAAATAATACGAGACGTGTTAAGAACTTCCATTCATAATAATAAGGCTGTATTATACCAGTAGGTTAGTAAGAATTTTATTTCTGTAATACCTATTACGTAACGATAAAAGTGACTAAATATTAAAGTAAAAATACATAAATATTAAGACTAATTTTAGTAATATTACCTATGTTTTTTAGGATCCCGTCAAAAATGGTAAGTGACAATAAATGTAAGCTGGCTAACTGTGCAAGGAGCATGGCGGTTTAAATTAAACCCATAATCGGGGTCTACACGCCATCGTGTCGGAACGCTAAGTCGCTTGGCGGTACGTCTTTGATGGGAGGGTAGTAACTACCCACGACCAAAGCCAGACACTCGGACAGACGGGAGGAAATTCATCCAAGTAGACTCAAATACACCGGCAAAAAATATCGACACCTATATCGAATACTACAGCCCTACATCTATAGTCTGATTTTTAATTCCGTGGAATTCTGACGTATCTTAATGTTACCAGAGATTTAAAAAATCCCACAAAAAAGATAATAAATTGAAACTTATACAAATAAAAATCAAAGGCCGCACATAGATATATGACAAATGCCTGACAGATAGTTTGGGGTAAAATCGAACTACAGGTGGTAATACTGTTTTTCATACAAATTACTCGCTCTATTTATAAAATGACATCTGTCAGAATTCCACCGAATTAAAAATCAGACTATAGACATTTTTTTCAGCAAGCTTAATACTTATTCGATAACACTTCGATAAATAAATCGTAGGTATAAGAAAGTCTTACTCTACTTAGCAGGCCTTCAGATACAAGATGCCCTTTCGAGACCGAGGGTTTACCTTTGAGAACTATATCGATGCCGTGGCCTTTACACCGGCGACCTCCGGCCCTTGTCCTACATTCCTCAAGCATCGATACAGGTTATTACATTGAGATGTTGTATTTCTAGAGAGTGCAATGTTCTTCTAATGTAAGGTCATGAAATCAACGTTCAAACTTAACAACTGGTGAATCAAACAACTGCAACACACATAATAATTATGTGTTTTCAAAATTTCGAAAATTAATTGTATTAAATGCGTTTGCGTATACGATGTTTACCAAAGTCTGTCAAATTACAGACACGTATTAGATCCTAACGCAACAAATTTTGTTGTATTAAGAATGTTCGTCTGTATGAAGAGCACTAAGGGAAAAATTTTCTTTAGTGAATGAACAACAGGCCTATTTTATACTATGTCTGCAATAATATCACTAGTTTTTTGATGCATCTCACAGATGCGTAGATAAGACGTATATAAACAACAGGAGAAAAAATTTAGATATTTATAGATATTATGTTAAATTAGATACCCGGCTGTTTGTTTAGAAAGAAATAGTCGGCTGGCTTTGACCTCGTAGAACGTCGTCTCTATCACAAGAAGCAACAAAACGGTGCATAAGCCTGAGCGACAGAAATAACGCTATACGTACAAGGCCGGCAGGCCAATTGTTAATTATTAGGTATGATAATGTGTTGTAAAAGCTGCTTTTTTGATTTCTGATCGACTACAAGGTAGTTGGCGCCTCTATAGACATTATCTCACTGGCCTGTATTAGAGATTTAATTTGGCAAGTGTTTCGTGGCTGGCTACATGCCCGATTTTCACCAGGGACGACCTTAATATCCCGACCGTAAAACCTCTTCAGTGAAAGTTTTTAACTTGGATACAAGATAAGTTTTCTTCTTAAAAGAGTATTTTTTGTGATTATAATCTGAGTATTTTTTGTGATTATAATCTGAATATGTAAAAGGAAAAAGTGTCTGACCTACTGACTGACTGATCTATCAATGCACAACTCCAATCTCTGCAGCCTGATCCGTCCAAGCTGTCTAAGTTGGCCGCTAACATTGGCCGCTAAAAAAGACAGCCCTCTCTGGAGGATCTGGAGTAGTGTGCACACCAGCACTAGGGCTCAGGGTCCTCGATGGTGGCCCTAATTAGGTTAAGGTAGTTTATAAGGACTAACGTAGAATAAGTAATTGTTACTAACACATTCAGTACTAACATAGATTTAAGTTAATATTGTACTAACAAATTATGGACAATACTTAGTCTGAAATAAAGATTTATTATTATTATTATTATTATAAGTACCTATTATGACTTAGGCATCAACTAAGAAAGGATTTTTGACAATTCAACCTCGAAGGCGGTAAAGTAGCGATTTGAAAAATCGAACTTAACGTGAGCGTATCTGCGGGCAAACGTTAGTAAAAAATATTTTTTCGTGAATATAATATCGTCTTATTCATCAGTTTCTATATAATTCATTAATTACTTTGTCTCCAAACCTATCGGAAAGTTTTTATCTTTGTTTTTATCTGAAGATTTAAATTTTAAATCCAAGCGAAGTCGTGGGCATCTGTTAGTAGAACTTACCCTACTGTTCAAAACATAGCAGAAGTTCTTACTTTTATCTATATTGATGAATATAATCAATTTCCTATTTTTTTTAGCATCCCTCGGCGAAGATTAATTGCAGCGATGGACCCAAACTTGTTTTATTTCGAATCAGTATTTTACTGAACAGCACGGCAGATTCAATAAATGATGTCGATCAAGCTGGAATAAATTACAGGGATATCTTATCAACGTGGAAGGGACATCTAAATCACACCCGGCCTAACGTCTCGCTATCTCCAGACGTGCCAACAAGTCGGCCGATGAAATATTTTTACCAGCTTTTTTACTCTTTTGATATAAAATTGTACGATTTTTACAGTGTGCATTGGGATGCGCATCATGGAAAAATCTTGGTCAGGTTGAGATCGGTGCGTACTGACCACCTGTCCGAACCAATTTCTACTAGTTGAAGAGACGAACAAAATATAGTAATAGCTTTTGTTTGCGCTTTCCCCGTCACAATCCTCTATTTTTCATGATGAAAGCTTATATCACCTCATCCTCATACCTTTATCCATGCAAAAAAATCGTGTCGATCCGTAGTCGTACTGCTTGTGCTTATACGTGCTATACATAATAGTTGGTTCGAATCAAATTGGTTGTGGTTAGCGATTTACACGTTCGCACATCTAAAGGGTGCTTAAATCACACCGAACCAGACTTCGCCCTTTATTTAACTCAATGAACGGGAAACCTCATTGTTGAGTTTAGATTTTTGTAGTCTGTTTCCGGATATGAATGGATTTTGCTACTGAATGGAAAATCTTAAGGGCTGTTGCTCGCTACCTTAAAACATAGAACGTGATAAGCGTTTTTCACTTTTGAGTAACGAGAAAGACTTTTTTGCTCGTAAAACATCGCCTACATGTGAAAAAATCCCAGGATAAGATAAAATAAGACTCGATAGCCCAACTGTTAAAGGACTCAAAACTGAAAGGTCGCAGATTCGAGCCCCACCCGTTGCACTATTGTCATACCCACTCCTAGCACAAGCTTTTCGCTTATTTGGAGGGGAGAGGAGAATATAAATCAAGTTCAGCTTGGCTAATATTCTTTAAAAAAAATAGTTGGCCACGGTAGCTACCAATGCGATTTGATCGGGAATTGAGCAAAAAACCTGATTAAAAAATCTTATTTTCTATCTACACCCTTATTCGCAAGCAATACGATATAAGCAATACGATACAATAAAAGTCTTAAATCATTTAAATATTTATTACAGGTGATTTTGATTGAGATAAATTAATTATTATAGTACTATCTAGTATCCATCTAGTAGTTTGAGCTGTGCGTAGATAGATCAGTCAGTCAATCAGTCAGTTACCTTTTCCTTTTATATATTTAGAAGATTTAGATTTTTCCCCTAGCTTTGCTGAGTTTTTATGTCAACAAAAAATTATTAGTATCTTTACTTCTACGTGAGGTACCTTTATCTGTGAATAATACATTTACAGTACAAGTCCTGTCACGGCATGTTCGCGTGATACGACACTGTTTGCACTGAACACTGTTTGCAAAGGGGAGTTTTGGCGCTATTAACGTCGCTAAAGTGTACTAAGATCAACGGAATTGCTGCTTGTCTAATGTTGATAACTGTATTATACGTATAACTATAGAATGGTAGGTGACCAAATATGGAGCAGTATTTACACACATATACAAATAAAGTAAAAATAACCGGTCAAATAGCGAGTCGGACTCGCATATGAAGGGTTCCGTACCAAAAAAAGACGTTGCTAGTAGAGTCCCTTTAATTTTTAATTTATTTGATTATTTTTTATTATAGCGGCGACAGAAATACACTTTCTCTGAAAAGTTGAACTCTCTACCTATTACGGATCACGAGATCCATCCCGCTGACAGACCGATGGACGGACGGACGGACGGACAGCGAAGGCTTATAGATAATAGGGTCCCGTTGGTTACACTTCGGGTACGATACCCTAAAAAATTGTCCATCCATGATATTTTTTGTTCGAAGTCCACAATATAGCATCTCACCGGATGGTAAGTCTCGATGCGGTCTTAGTTGGTAGCGGGCTTACTTGGCAGATTGGTTAAATTTATACCCCTAATCGATTACTTTTGATACTCGTAGGTAGAGGACGGGAGCGAAGTCACGGTTAAAAGCTAGTAAATATATGTTTAGGCCTAGGCTTATTATCCCGGGAAAGTAAAGTAAACGCTAATGGATAACGTGTTTCAAAATCCCGACGCAATTGCGGTCGTTCTAACAAATGGGAGCTAACTAAACAACGTCAGTAATTAGTGATTTTGCGGTATTTAAGTAGGTGTGCTAATAAGGGATGGATGTGTGCAAACTACTTAGTACTAAGTAAGTACTAAGTAAACTTTCGTATGAATTCTACGTCGTTTCGAAGTAAAGTTTAGATCTCGTTATGCTCTTAACACATATATTTTTATACTAAGCACAACATATACGTCCTTAGTGACCGTATAAATTAAGCAAAAGTGCGTGTTAGTTTGTTGGTTTTTCCTTCAATCATGCAAAGATGACGTGATTCTTTGTATAGGTATAGTATGAGAACTCTGAGAGTGACATAGATTTTGTCTCAGAAAAACAGACGCTTTCCAAAGGATCTTTATAAAAAACGCGTACTTATTTATTGTATTGATTGAGTAACAAGCATCTATCCATACATCCTTCTATCCATCCATCCAAACTTTCGCATTTATAATATTAGTAGGATGAGCGATGATTTATTAAATGTAAGGAAATATGTTCAGTAGTGATTATATTTTTGTGTTTGAGAATTCCACCTCCTTTTCAAGGAGTCCAGGGTTCGAATTCCAAGCACGCACCTTCTTCCCAACTTCTTTTACTTTTCGTTTGATTTCACGGTATAATTTATTTTTATACCGGGAAATCAAACCCGGCTTCCATTTTTAAATAATCCAAAAACACGTGACTGCGGTTTACGCAATAATTTGTCCAACTTTTTTTTAAATCAACAGCCGTATCAAGCTTACTCCCCAGAGAATGTTGGGTTACTCACGTTAGTTTGCTAGTGCAGGTAAATAATATTATTACGACAGGGCCCCGGGGTTATATGTGGCCTATATCGTGTGAATTATTTATTTGATGGGGAGTATAAATGTTACTGCAGGCAGTTGTTACAGACATATAATTTACATTTATCATAATACTAGCTGATGCCCGTGACTTTTTCCGCGTGGATTTAGTCTTTAGAATCCCGCGGGAACTCTTTGATTTTCCGGGATAAGAAGTAGCCTATGTCACTCTCCAGGCTCTTAACTATATCCTTGCAAAAATCACGTCGATCCGTAGCTCTGTTGCAGCGTTATTGAAGGACAAACCAACAAACAAACACACTTTCGCATTTATAATATTAGTAAGGATAGTAAGGATATATCCGGTACTTTATACTCTCTATGCATCGTATTCCCTATTATTTCCCTATTATTTATTAGGGACGTGACTTAGGGCCCCAAATTAATAAAGAAGTAGAGATGAAATAATTCATAATTCCATTACAGAATACTCTACTACTACTAATTCTACGGTTCATGCAACTGGATCGGGAAGTCGACATTTACCAAAGAAACCTGCCGTCAAAAAGTGCCGCCGTGCGATTTAGCGTTCCGGCACGATGGCGTGTAGAAACCGAATAGGGGTATGGGTTGAATTTACACTGCTATACCTCTTCCAAGTTATCCCGCTACTATCTTAGACTGCATCGTCATTTACTATCAGGTGATATCACAGTCAAGGGCTATCTTGTCATCAAATAAAAAAAAACATTCTTCATCGTTCGTGTCAATCTCAATTAACCCGGCGGGAGTGTGGCGGGGTGTAGCATAACCCACCAATTCTTTTTACTGGCGTACATTTTTATTATTGTAAGTTACGTGGTAGCGGCTTTGAGTAGCTGGAGCTGAGGTAATGCGGGAGGGCACAGTGGTATGATCCCAATGTGGCGTCAGCCGGTGTTCGAGATACACACGAGTAAACTTGTGTGGGGTAAGTGACACCCCGCCACATAGTTTACGTGTGCATTTAATCATAACATTATCTACATTTAATTTTATTATTTCTTGTCTTTTTTAGGCTTTTGACAAACATGGGTGAAAACAGTAGGTAAAATAGACTTAGGTCTATGTTATACGACATATTAGAAAATTCTTCAGATGAATCGAGCTCGTCGGATGTGATGATGATGATGATGATCATTGCAGTGAACACAATATAGCATCCGATAGGGAACAGGAGCTAAATGTTGAGAGTGGTAGTGATCAAGATTTCGAAGATAATGTCCTTCCTTCAATTCTTAGAACTCGTCGTCCATCTCCTCAAGGTCACGCACCTCATAAATATACGTCACAGAATATCTTCCCAACTCAATGAAACATTGCAACTAGTAGTCCAGAATGCTCCGGAATGTTATGTTCGATGTTTTGACTGTACACGCGATAGATATCGTAAAACAAAGCACGTATGTGTAAGCTGTAGAAAGGCCATTTGTCTTGAACATGCAATTTTTTCCTGCAAAGACTGTGCTAATTCTGAATCTACTTCTCGATGATAATGTTAGATTTTTTAAGTTTTTTTATTCAAGATCTCATGTTCTTTATGTTTTGTTGTTTAATTGGGTAATATTAGTTTAATTAAAAAGGATTGATGCTTCTTATAGAAGACTGTTTTGATTTATAACCAAAAATTAGTGCCTTAACTTTGGTAATAAAAACTATTAAAATATATTAATATGACTAAGTTTTTCATTCAAATATAAGTATAGGGATTATGTTTTAATAAATAAAATTAAAATTTCAATTAAATTTGATTATTATAATCATATACAGGCAGTTTAATTTACGGGCATGTCATACCCCGCCACATACTCGATGAAATATTTTGTCACCACACTCCCGCCGGGTTAAAAACTATTACTGCGTAAAAAGAGTCTCTTGATTGCCTCTATTACTGCGGTTGAAGTGACTTTTAATTGTAGGTACTAATTAAATGAATCGGTTTGCTTGGCTTGTATGAAACATCGGAATTGATAACGATTCCGATTTTGTCAAAATAAACATAGGGTAAAGATGCCGAATATGAGATACCATTTACATATTCGGCCATAAAAAATAAGTTATTGCCCTAATGACTATGAAAATTATTTATATTTGATAAGAATTTAATGAAGATTATCCTTGAAAGACCGTTTAGTGCTAGGTATAATAGATTTTTTGTTATAACAGATAATATTAAAAAAGTCAGAAATTACGTCTCAGGGAAATGGTCTCCTATTATGAGATACCAAGGGTTTTTAATATGAGATAGTATAGATTTAGAAAAAAAGAAAAGAAATCAATTCAAAAAAAAATTTTATTGGCGATATTTATTAATCTACAACATCGTACTATTAAATAAAAAGGTTTTCGTAACAACTTAATATTATATTATCATGTGCTTGTGCCAAGTGCTTGATGTTCTTCAGATGTAGGTGTAACCCTTAAAATCGTTAGTCCAGCTTTACAATATTTTTCTATTTTTGCTTCTAAATAGTCAGAAAAAGCTGGAGGTCTTCCCATGAACCTTGACAAATACATCTGCATTAGCATCTTTTTTGACATAACGTTCTAGGATACTCTTAGAAACATCGAAAGTTTTGACGCAATTAGGTAACATATTTGTTTGCTTTGCACTGCACTCACGGCCCATATTATGGCATCGTGGTCCTAGGACTTCTTTGATCTAGAAAAAGAGGTTTTTAAATAGTCGTATTTCTATACATCCTAATATGAGATATCTCATTTAAGGAGCCCCCACGTGTCTCATATTAGGAAAACACCCAAATTTAAAAACTAAGCTGCCTATTATTTCTTGACGAAGAAAATACAACTAAACTGCAAATGCATTGTAAAATTAATCATATAACTGATACAATGACTGTAAATTTAAATCATTTAGTGTGACAATAAAGTTGTAACATACCTCGTTAATATTTGGTGTCAAAAATCGGGTTTTGTGGTTTCGTAAAAACCCGCACGTACACAACCTGACTTCGCCTCGAACTGGGAAGCACCAACACATGTTTCGGTCTGTTGCCACGTGGCTTCTGGTGACAGTATCGCCAAATAGCTGCGGCGATTAGTTTCGCCAAAACCTAACTATCTCATATTTGGCAACCATCTCATATTCGGCATCCTTACCCTATAGGTTTTCTTCGTTTTCTCGATGTCTTTTCCTTCACTTTTCAATTTATTTATTATTTGCATTCATGTGCCTATACTTACATAATAATATTAGGGTGTTAGATTACATGAAGCCCTGTTACGCTAGTGCAATCCATAGCCTAAAGTCATGCTGGTGCAGCCCTAATGTAGCGTCGAAAGCAGGAAAACGCAAGCGCACCAACGACCTGCATGTATTGACGTCAATCGAAGGCTGCCTTCGAGGTATTGGCACGAGCTACGAGTATTATTGGATCTAACATCGATCGGTAGTCACTTATCATGTAGTTGTAATTAGTTGTAATTTTTTTTTTAATTAATAAATTAAGTTTAAGAATTGTATTTCTTTGCATCCCCTGGCTGCCCTCAACATAACTGCTTTATTTTGCTTTATTTATTAGTGTGGTAATGTCGTGTTTAAGTTATTATGATTTCATAATGTGTATTTGAAAGAAAAAAGAAAGAAAATAGATTTTATCTGATCAATACAATTCTTAATCAAGTAGAAATAAAGGAGAAAAAAAAATCGCATATGATCAAAAAGGGTCCCCACTCAGCATCATGCTGCAGCAAGTTGTAGCGCTGGTGACCCGCCTGCTCGTTTACCCGCTATTTATATAAAAAACAGTAGCCAGTCTGCCCTCTCCCTTATCACTTACCCCGACGCCGCCCTTCTACCGGACTAACGAGAATATTCCCCAAGAGACCGCGCCGGCTCAAAACGGCTGCTTCGTTGACATTTTTAAACATTTACCAACCCAAATTAATTATTTGCGTTTCTGTAAAATGTACGTCGGAAATAAAACGAGTACAGCGGTTCTTGACATTTTACCAGGTTTATTTTTCTTGCTCTGGTTCCTTAGGATAGCGATGCCATCATAGCAGAGGGCTTAGACTCAAAAAATTCAAAATTCAAAATTCAAAATTTATTTATTTCATGTAGGCTACCCTGTAGCACTTATGATATGTCACAAATCTACCACCGGTTCGGAATGCAGATTCTGCTGAGAAGAACCGGCAAGAAACTCAGCAGTTGCTCTTTTCAAAAAATAAAATAAACTAATTTTACAATAAGTAATAAAAGTAAGCCAAGTAGGTATACAGTGCTTCCACAGTGAAGCTTCAAAAATACAATACATATTATAATCTAACACATGTCAGCATGGGAAGTCAAAGCAGACCCATTCCCGTTGGCGGCACCCGTTCACGAGCACGACGCACGATCCAGCCATTGCTTCGCTCAACCATATTTGACTGGCTTAGAGTATGCATAAATGTTCAAAGGCAGAAGTTATGTGACGGCCGGCGGCACTTTATTATAGTCTGGTCGGGTTGGTTTTTACATTGCAATAATTATCACCAGAATTGTATTATTCTAATCTTTAGGACTTAGTGCCTGCAGTCTAAAGTATTAAGAGTAGTAAACGAACAGTGCGTGTTGCCAGAGATGACTTATGAATCCGAAACATAGTCTCTAAGCATAGGTCTGAGGGTCACTCAGCGGGGGATCAGAGACATATCCCTACGAGATTAAATAAGAAATGAGGAGATCTGTAGGAAAACCAAAGTCAAATAAAAACACATAGTTCAACAAGTCGCGAAACTGTACATTACTTATATTGCTGGAAGAATTCATCGTCATCATAATAAATATGACTGGTCTAAATTAAAATTGAATATGACCACACTAAGCTATTGAACAAAGTGTACTTTACACACACACCTAAAACTGGTACAAGAATACTAGGTGTATTTGTAATTTACAAAGAGTTTCAATTAGGTTATGCTAACTATTGAGGTCGCGAAATATAAATGGAAGTAATATTTGCTTTAATTATCTTTGCCCACTATGAAAATTAGATTTGTATTGTAATTTACATTTTATACGGACTTAGAGCGTTATCAGAGCAGTTATTTGAAAAGACCAAGGTAAACTAATATTAGAAACTAGCTTTTTCTCGCGGCTTCGCTCACGTTAAATTCGATTTTTTAAACCCCTATTTTACCCCCTTAGGGGTTGAATTTTCAAAAATCCTTTCTTAGCGGATGCCTACGTCATAATAGCTGTCTGGATGCCAAATTTCAGTCCGATCCGTCCAGTGGTTAGGGCTGTGCGTTGATAGATCAGTCAGTCAGTCAGTCAGTCAATCAGTCACCTTTGCCTTTTATATATTTAGACTAGATGATGCCCGCTGCGAGTTTGTCCGTATGGGTTAAGGTTTTTTTGCGAAGCACGAATGCTCCAGCTGAAGCAAGAGGCTCGCACGGACAAAGCGGTAGTGGGCGGCCACCCAAACAGGGCGGCTGCCCGCCCGCGGAGACTGTCGCCTCAGGCCAAGGCGCAAGCACAGTGGGCGCTAAACAGCCGGAGACCAGCCAAGGCCCGCCCGCAGAAACCCGAAAAACACCATATACCGATTGTGACAACACTCAGGCCTAACACCGGTCGCGCCCTGCTGCTCACCGATCCAACACACATTGGAGAGGGCGGGGCGGCGGTGCGACCGGCGGAAGGCCCAACTACCCCGGCCCGTCGTCAAGCCAGTCTGGCTATAAGCGAGATAGGCCCGACGACACCACTCCTCCCCGGGTAGAACACAAAAGAAGAAAAACAGACCGACCGACGCACACAGCAGGCTCCTACGCCCGCGCGACAAAACCACATCTCAATGTCGCGGTCACGCTGGTGCCTCGTGTTAACATGACGCAACAGGAGGCAAACAGCATTCAAGGCCTAATACAGGCTGAGATCTTTGCTGCTTGCCTCAAACCACCAACACCGGGTACCACACCTTACGCACCAGCCTTCGAGGGGAGAGCCTTTCTCAGCGAGGGCGTGCTTAAGCTGTGGTGCCATGACGAACAAGCTCTCTCGTGGCTTCAAGAAGTCATCACACGACTGAAGTCGCCGCGAGAGGGAACTAGGATCGCACTGATTAACCAGGCCGAAATACCAGTGCGGGTAAGGTCGGCACTCTTTGTGCCGAACTTTGAGGAGGACGTAGGAAAACTCCATCAAATCCTCGCCCTCCAAAACCCCTGGTATGAGGTCTCAACGTGGATCCTATACACTTTCCAACGTGTACAAGGCAGAACTCCTGGAGTATTCCTGGTATTGGGAATACCCAAGGAGCAAATTAACAACATCCTGGCAAGGGGAAGAAAAGTAGCATACTCCACGGGTTCCATCTACATCCGCTTCTTCACTAAAGAAGGAGTGAGCGATGTACCGCCCAAGGAGACCCCCCAGCCAGAGAAGCCAACAGATATGGACACTGACGCGCATACAGACACAGACAAGACAAACATGAAAGAGGACACGGACAAACGGACTGAACGGACAGACGAACATGCCGTCAGTTCCCCTGCACCATCAGTCAGCACTGTGCTCGACGATATCGAGGCAGTGCTGACAGAAACACCCCCCACTCCTCCATCCAATACCGCATGGAGAGAGACTGCGGGGTCGGATACAACGGACATATCCGACACAACAACTCTCACATTAGAAGAGTTGTTGCAGAAAATGGTCCCTCAGACCGATTAAACAACAACAAAATTCAAAATTCAAAATTTTTGTATAACAATCTATATATTTGGAACCCTTTTAAGAATGGATAATTTGGCAAATAATATTAAAAATACAAAATATATAAAAATAATACAAACTAACCTTCAGCACAAATATCTTGCTACGGTTACATTACGGAAGCATCTGGAGGCTGAGGCTGAGACAATTGCTCTGATTCAAGAACCGTGGGTCAGGGCCAATCGAATATGTGGTTTCGGCAGCTGCGATGGTAAGATTTACTATAACAGCTCGCAGGAGCCACCTAGAACATGCATATACATACCACGCTGTATTACAGCGACACTACTAACACAGTTCTGTTCCAGAGATCTAACGGCAGTAAAGATACAGAACGGAATACAACAGGAACATGGGTTAGTGCCGAGATCATTAGTCCTGGCATCATTATATCTACCCATTGAAGGCCAAATCCCTACCAAAGAAGTCATGGACTTATGTAACCACTGTGAAGAACACAATACGGACCTAGTCATCTCGGTCGACAGCAACGCGCACCACATCCTCTGGGGAAGCGCGACAAACAACAAAAGAGGTGAGGACCTAATATCCTACCTACTAACCACTAACCTTAACATTCTAAACAAGGGTGCAGAACCAACTTTTGTCTCAAGTAGATTCCAGACAATCATTGATCTGACCCTAGCATCACACAATATAACAGATCAAGTAAAAAATTGGCATGTGAGCAACGAACCGTCGCTCTCAGACCACAAAAGGATCTGTTTTGAACTGGACCTGACCAAAACACAAGAGGTACCCCGAAGGAACCCTAGAAAGACAAACAGGAAACAGTATAAATCACTGATAACAACACACATAGGGTTAAAAGACAACTCTAACATCACTAATGTGTCTCATATAGAAAACAATGTCAATGACCTGACAGACAGCATTAGGACTTGCTATGAGAAAGCATGCCCTCTGCAAACACGAAGAACTAAACAAACACCGCGACACAGTTGGTGGGGCCCCGACCTAGAAAAGAAAAGACAAAGGTTAAGGCACCTGTTCAACAGAGCTATGAACACCCGACGGGTAGAAGACTGGGATAACTTTAAGTCAGCACAATCCCAATATAAAAAGCTCGTCCGGAAAAAAGACAACCAATCATGGCAACGTTTCTGTTCAAACATAGAAACCTATGATACAGCTACCAGGATCCGCAAGGTCCTAGCCGAGGATAACAGTCGCACACTCGGCTCACTCAAGAAAGCCGATGGCAGTTACACTAAGAACGACAGAGAAGTCAGCGAAACACTCATTGAGACACATTTCCCAGGATGCAAGATTCTAAGCACACACACATCAGTGTGGACGGATGAACCTCAAATAACACCTACTGAGGTCGACTGGGAGACAGCTAACAGAGTAGTTACCTATGAGAGGGTGCAGTGGGCCATTGACACCTTCCAACCCTTTAAATCAGCTGGAGCAGACAATATCTTCCCTGCTCTCCTTCAATGGGGAGCAGCAGAAATAGTACCTAGGCTAGTAAAGATATATTCAGCTTGCATAGCCTTTGGATACATACCCCTAATATGGAGAGAAGTCAGAGTAGTATTCCTACCGAAACCAGGTAAGAGTGACTACACACAGCCAAAATCGTTTAGACCAATCAGCCTAACATCCTTTTTGCTGAAAACTCTAGAAAGACTCGGCGACCGTTTCCTCAGAGACGGAGCACTAAGACATATACCAATACACCAAAACCAGCATGCGTACAGTACCGGTAAATCTACGGAGACTGCGCTCCATTCGGTAGTATGCAAGGTGGAACACGACCTGAGCAACAAATTGTCAATTCTAGGAGCCTTTATAGACATCGAAGGAGCCTTTGACAAAACAACATTCAAGAGTATAGACAATGCTCTCAAAACATACAGAGCACCTGTAACACTACGCAAATGGATAGGAGCCCTGCTTGAAAAAAGGGTCATCCAACTGAACATAAACGGCACGACAAGAGGATTAGTAGCCAGAGGCTGCCCACAGGGTGGAGTACTATCCCCCATCCTATGGAACCTAGTAGTTGATGATCTGATAACAAAGTTAAACAATTGTGGTTTTCTCACAATAGGATACGCAG
This sequence comes from Hipparchia sbordonii, assembly GCA_038048805.1. Taxonomy (NCBI): domain Eukaryota; kingdom Metazoa; phylum Arthropoda; class Insecta; order Lepidoptera; family Nymphalidae; genus Hipparchia; species Hipparchia sbordonii. The sequence goes on from CM076113.1 coordinate 8,486,675, forward strand.
ACGACCTAACAATTCTCATAAGTGGTAAATATGAGAACACACTTAGTGCCATAATGCAAAATGCACTGAAACTCATAGAGAAATGGTGCACAGAAAACGAACTAACGGTAAACCCCAAAAAGACGGAGTTAGTTCTGTTTACAAACAAGAAGAAACCTGACATATCTAAGATGCCAACACTTTTTAGCACTAGTCTAGCGTTAACAAAAGAGGTAACGTACCTAGGAGTAACCCTAGACAGCAAGCTAAACTGGAAAAAACACATAGATACAAAAATACATAAAGCAACAATTGTCCTAAATCAATGCAAACGCATGATTGGGAAAACCTGGGGTCTTAAGCCACAAATAATGAAATGGCTTTATCTATCAGTTGTAAGAAGCTCTTTGACATATGCGGCTGTAGTCTGGTGGCCCAGAACGCTTCTTACAACGACCCAACAGGAGCTACAAAAATTCCAAAGACAAGCGTGCCTGGCGATCACAAGCTGTATGAGCACCACACCAACAAGTGCTTTGGAGGTAATACTTGGAATACCTCCACTACACCTACACATAAGGGAAGAAGCTACCCTTGCGGCCCTTAGAATAAAAACCTATGGACTGTGGAAGGAAACAATCACAACACACACCCGGATACTAACACTTGAACAAGCAAAGTGTCCAAAATTGGGGTGGATTTGTGACAAAACACAAAAGGTACATGTAATAGAAAAGAATTACAAGATCAACATGGATGACACAACAACCCCTCCGTCTACCATCAACACAATTGACGTTTACACGGACGGGTCTAAAACAAGCATGGGTACAGGAGCTGGAGTCTACTGTCCCGAGCTAAACATAAACATCGCCCACGCCCTCGGTAAGAACAACTCAGTTTTTCAAGCGGAGTGCGTCGGCATCACGGTGGCGGCCGTAGCAATGGCCAACAGACAGGTAACAGACTTCAACATTAGCATAAACACGGATAGTCAAGCAGTACTGAGGGCCCTAGCGAAAAATACGACCTCCTCAAAACTTATACTGGACTGTCACAATGCCTTACAGTTGCTTACAAAGTCAAACAACATTACACTGCGCTGGGTAAGAGGTCACAGTGATAACACAGGAAACGACGCAGCCGATGAACTAGCTCGGCGAGCCTCAACGCTGAAGGTGGCGGGTCCGGAACCTATCGCTCCCATACCCTTCTGCGAATACAAAACCTGGTTGCACAACAGAACAGTAAGTACACATGCTGAGCTGTGGGCCAGCACCACCGATTGTAGACAAACAAAAGAGGCTTTTCCCTGCCTAAATCAACGACTAACAGAAAAACTAATACAACTGACCCGTGTTAAACTAAAGGTAGTTGTAGGTACAATAACAGGACACTGTCCACTTAACAAACACCTTTACATTCTAGGTATTACCGACAGTCCTCTGTGCAGAGCATGCATGGAGGGCGACGAGACACCGGAACACGTACTGCTTAAATGTAGTGGTGTATCCAACCAACGGCACGATTACATAGGCTCTCCAGCTACCCTTCCTGAAGTCCTCGCCGACCTGGGTGGCCTGCTCGGATTTTGGAGGGAGCTCGGCTGGCTGGAGTGATCCGGCGGGGAGCTGTACCAGTGGAACCACGCAAAACGGGCGAATCGACGCCTACTTGCGGAAAAGATTCCCAGGAAACGAAGACGAAGACGAAGACGAAGGTTTTTTTGATTCCCGCGGGAACTCCTTAATTTTCCCGAATGAAATGTAGCCAATGTGCTATTCTGATGTATAAACTATTACATAGTGAAGTTTGATCAAAATCCGTCCAGTAGTTTTTGCGTGAAAGAATAACAAACATCCATTTCACACAAACTTTTGCATTTATGTATTAGGATTCGTCGGAAGTAAGAAGGATAAGATTATAATGATATCATGAATTCCAATTGCGTAAATAGAAATGTATATAGAAAGGGATTTTGATATCACTACATAGTATAAAACAAAGTCGCTTTCTCTGTCCCTATGTACGCTTAAATCTTTAAAAGTACGCAACGGATTTTGATGCGGTTTTTTTTAATAGATAGAATGATTGAAGAGGAAGGTTTATATGTATAATAACATCCATTAACAGTGAATGACATAGGCCATATATTTTATACCCGTGCGAAGCCGGAGCGGGCCGCTAGTAATTATTCTAATAATAAAATTGCTAAACTTAAATTTTTTGCCTATCTCATTTTAAAGAATATACTGAATGAGATAAGTAAAATATACAGTATTAAATATAAAATTTCCATCAAATAGTGATGTAAGAAATATTGTAACACATTTAGATATTACATAAAAAGAAAATAAAAGCAACACATCGAAAAAGCTGAAACTTTCGAGAGCTTGTGCCAAAATGTTAAATTTTTCTGGGTGAGGTAAAACGTTGAAACAACTTTTAAATACAACACTTTCCCTTTATAGAGATACACTGTTTGTAACTGTCAAAAATCGCATCGTTTCTTTGTTTGTAAACTTTTTGTGAATTTGTCAGCAGCCCGAACACAATCAGCGTTGTAATGCTTCCTCGCAGCTTTTGCAGCGCTTTACAAATAGAAAATTGCCATGGGATGTACTTTGAATTAGAGTTCGTAGAAGTTATTTAATTACCTACAACGCAGGTATAATAAGATTGTGCAGAAAATCGAGATAATTCATTTTACCAGGACTAGTGTAAAAATATTTGTTCTATACAACATGCAACAGAGATATACTCGTGAACGGGTGCCACCAACGGGAATGGGTCTATTTAATGGCTACCCGTCTTAACATGTATTGGATTATATTCAGATATATACATTTTTGAAACTTCATTGTGCAAACACTGTATGCATAGCATAGTTTTGTTACCTATGGTAAAAAATTTTTTTGAAAAGAGCAACCGCCGAGTTTATTGCTGGCTCTTCTCGGCAGAAAGGGCATTCCGAACCAGTGGTAGATTCATCGACGATTCAAAAGCACTTGTAAAAGTTTATTTGAATAAAAATATTTCTATTCTTTTCTATTCTATAATAAACTCGACTGCTTTAAAGGATTTATTTTCAAACATTCCACGCTTTCTTCCTTCCCTTAATATAAAGTTAAATAATGCGGTTTCCTCGAGTTGCCAACTTTGAAATTTAATAAGTATTCACAGGTGCAACAGACCTCGGCTGCCATTTTTCAGCCGTCCCATTGTTGCGTATAATTAATGATTGTCTTAACGCCTTTGCTTTTTCACAAATAAGGAGATTTAATTCAAAGTGAAACAAAAGCCAAACGAAACTCATAATCAGACCGCCAAACTCTCAAAAGAGTAAGATCGACAATTTTTTTATGCGATTACAAGATAGTTCGTGACGGCGATGTCAGCTGATGGTAAGTGACGATACAGTCTAAGATGGTAGCGGGCTAACTTGGAAGGGGTACGGCAGAGTACATTCAACGTCCCGCGTCCCGCTACATCTACAGCTGGATCGACACCCGCGGCTATCCAGGATAGTACTCGCCCACTACGGGATTGGGAAGCGAATAAGTGACGGGCCTTTCGGCTCACGACCCGCTCTAATAAATTCTTGTGTTGACTTGCGGGTTTTATTTCTCTCCAACCCGCAACGTCACACAATAACATTGGTAACAACTCTACAACAATATTGAAAACAGAACACAGATGGCTTTTACATGAAATACAGTATACCCAAAATGAAATTTCTCAAATTTTTATTTTGTACCTAAAATGTTCTGGCACGAAGCTGCCGCACAAAGTGCTAATAACCGCTGTCATTGCAGCGTAGAAACAATCCATGTAATATGTACCCTCGCCGTTCAACGCGCTTACACAACACACATTATTTGAACCATTATATTATACTAGCTTTTGCCCGCGGCTTCGCTCACATTAAGTTCGATTTTTCAAACCCCTATTTAATCCCCTTGAGGGTTGAATTATAAAAAATCCTTTCTTAGCGGATGCCTACGTCATAATAGCTACCTGTATGCCTTTCAGCCTGATCCGTCCAAAGGTCTGAGCTGCGCGTTGATAGATTTCTAGTTAGTCGATTATGAGTAGGTATCAACTCTTTGTTTATTGAGATGAATATTAAATTTCACAAAAACTTTTATTATTAATACTGGGAAATCACTGTAAGTAAACCAATCTCTTTTCACAAAGGGATCGCGATCCTCGTTTATATATTGAGGGGATGGCTCTTTTCTTTCAGAAAGTAATCGTACACAAAGTATTAACTGTTGTCGCAAAGTAAATGCTTATATAATATGTACACGAGTATTATGTATTGTAGTATAATAGTATAATTCTAGTGTAAAATCACTAACATCAACACGTTCACAAAATTTATTTTGAGCAAAAAAGTGTTACTAAGTTGTTTTTAAAAAGTTTGTAACGTTTCACCTCAACGCAAAATTTTGAATGTGTTTTGAAAAGCTCTAGAAAGTTACTTTGGAGAGAATCGGCTTATTTTTTCATATTTTTCCTTAAGCATGATTTTTTATCAGTTGTAATTGAGTTATTTCTAATCACATTATATGAGTGTACCACATAACATGCATAACATGTACTAAGTATATCATAGATTCAGGGATGTGCGGGAAACTTTACATCACATCACATCACACTTCACATCACACTATCACATCACACTATATAATATTATAAAGCCGAAAGTTTGTATGTGTGTGTGTGTGTGTGTGTGTATGTTTGTTACTCCTTCACGCCACAACGAATTAACCGATTTGGCTGAAATTTGAAATGGAGATAGCTCATACCCAGGATTAAAACATAGGCTAGGTTTAATCCTGAAAAATTATTGAGTACCTGCGGAAATCAAAAAACCTTTATCCACGCGTACAAAGTCGCGGGCATCGTCTAGTTTTTGTATAAACATCTTCTGCTAGGCGCCTTTTGGGGCTAAGAAAACTTGAAATATTTAATTGAAAAATATATAAAATTCATATACTGTACGCAGCATACCCCTTCCAAGTTAGCCCGCTACCATCTTAGAATGCATCGTCACTTACCATCAGGTGAGATCGCCGTCAAGGACTATCTTGCCGTCGAATAAAAAAATGTTAACTTTAACTAAACACTGTCTTAAAAACACGATGTTAACAGAAGTTGGCATTGAGAAGACGTCTAATATAATACGCCCCTCACACGCAGTGATACGTTTGCACAACAGACATTATTCCATTATATCATAACGCTAGTAATATTTCATATAGGTATCCTGCCTAATGGAGATAATACTTACATGAAATATCACGTAGTATATTGCCGTTTTAGAGGAACAATTCATAATGTTTTCCGGATGGGATCAGGGTTTGTTATATTTAATTGAAAATTGTGGGATGCAATCAATTTTATGGCTATAGCTTTTGCAGGCGGCTTTGCTCACGTTAAGTTCGATTTTACAAACCCCTGTTTTACCCCCTTAGGGGTTGAACTTTTAAAAATCTTTTCTTAGCGGATATCTACGTCATAATAGCTATCAGCTTGTCTAGGCTGATTGGTCCAGTGGTTAAAGCTGTTGATAGAACAGTCAATCAGTCAACCGGTTAATCAGTCACCAGCTGTTCCTTTTATATATTATTTAGGTTAGTTAGGATGATTGCGTCTTAATACAACTACATCGTAATGAAGTTTGCCACATATATATGCCAACCTTCAGCCTTTAGTGGTCTGAGCTGTGCGTTGATAGATCAGTCAGTCAGTCACCTTTTCCTTGTATATACTTAGATTTATCTTACATTGCGCAACTGCACTTTTCATTATTTAATACTAGACGATGCTGGCGACTTCGTCCGCGTGGATTATGTTTCCTATTTTCCAAGATAAAAAGTAGCCTATGTGTTATTCCAGACTATAATCTATCTCTGTGCCAAAGCTCGAGTTTCCATATAAACATAATTTCGTTTAATTTATAATATTATATCTACTGGGATTTATATGGGACAAATATTATCGTGATTGCAATATCTCGTAATTGTATTTGCAATTGGGGTGAGATGTATCGAGCTTTGAAATTGGTTTTAGTCGTCAAAAAATAAAACAGGGAAAAATAGAGCCAGTTAATTTTAAAACTGTTTTGTTTTTCTATTTTATTTTTATAGCTAAACCCAATTTTCAACCACGATATGTGGTCAGTCCATTATTTCATTTAAAATTTTTCAATTTCATCATTTCGTGTAATCAATCCATGGATGAAAATCAAATAATAAACAATTATGTTTGAAAACCTCCCTGGCGTGATGGTGAACGCTGTGGTATTATAACTGGGAGGTCTCGGGTTCGATTCCCGGCGGGGGCAATTTGGGAATTTATAATTTTTGAATTGTCTCTGGTCTGGTCTGGTGGGCTAGTTACCACCCTACCGTCAAAGACGTGCCGCCAAGCGATTTAGCGTTCCGGCACGATGGCGAGTAGAAATCAATTAGGTTGAATGTACCCCTATACCCCTTCCAAGTTAGCCCGCTACCATCTTAGACGTCATCGTCACTTACCATCAGGTGAGATCGCAGTCAAGGACTATCTTGTCGAATATAAAAAATGTAAACTTTCACTAAACACTGTGCACTAAAATATCTCCCGCGCAGATGCCTGATCTCGGTGGAGGTTGGCCGCCGTGGCCAGATTCGGTCGGGAGTACATTATTATTTAAATGGGTTCGACAACTAGAACACCTAATTCATCTAAATGTGAATCATCGCACTAGTGCTGACCACTTGCACCGTCAGGTTGGAGCGTCCTCATTGGCAGGTTGCCAAATTACTTTCAATGGCAACCGGTTACGCGCGCCGTCGCTGATAAATATGCCGTATTTCACTCCACGAATCCGTAGGGAACCTCACTTTTCGACGAACACAACTGAGTGCTAATGGAAAAATGGAAAGGTAAATGTTAGTGATATTGCATCGGTTCTAACTACGAATAAATAATAAGTAAGGAAGTCTAATTCAGAACAAAATCAAAAAACAACGTATGATTCAAAATACGAATCATACGAATCACTTCCGAGGTTACAGGTAGACATGCTTGGTGATCGGTTCAAATTTTTTAAGCCTCAATAGCCCAATGGTTAAGGGTATGGACTGAAAACTGAAAGGTCGCAGGTTCGATCCCCACCCGTTGCACTATTGTCGTACCCACTCCTAACACAAGCTTTCTGCTTATTTGGAGGGGAGAGGAGAATATTAGTCAAGTTTATCTTAGGTAATATTCTTTTTTAAAAAAAAAAAAAAAATTCAGAACGAAAGCAATGATTGGTTCGTGCGCGTGCTGCTATGTTTGCTATGACAGCTGAGTCATTGGATGATGTTATGAAAATTTGACGTGCAAGAAAAATGAACAACTGTTGACGTGCTATTTTTGTTTTTAATCCCCGCCTCAAACGGCTTAATTTTAATCTCCACCCACTTCTGCGCAATTTTTTTAACGCAGGGGTCATTTTTTTAACGCAGTTAGACTTCCTTACTTATTATTTATTCGTAAGGTTCTAATGCTTTTCTCTAAAGAAAATTACGTGAAGGGCCCGCCCACCCACCGATTTGTCCTCCCCACTAGGAGCGAAAGTATCGATAACTAGATACTTACTTTTTTTAACCCCCGACGCAAAAACAACGGGGTGTTCTAAGTTTGATGTGTGTGCGTATGTGCGTGCGTGCATGCGTGAGTGCGTGCTAAAAATATCAGATAGGAGCTCTTGGTGGTCAACCGTCGAAATCGATTTAAACACCTCATTTATCAAAAACGGCTAAACACAAACATAGACTACCTACTTAAATCATAACACTTCTTTTAGGCTTTTAGTCGGGTAAAAAAACATTTTCTTAAAATTTTATCTCGGAAATAAAACTAAAAGTGGTAGTAAGTATCCTAATCGTCAAATTTAGTTATCGGGCATGTCCTCGTTGGTGAGTTGCCAAACTACCCTCACTAGCACCCAGTTACGAATCACCGGGAAAAATATACGCTTTTCATCAATTTACTCTGTGGTAAACTTCATTACGATATTGTAGTTGTATTGAAAGCGCACTCATCCTTACTTATCTAAATACATAGGACTTACTAATTTAAATGTATAAAAGGAAAAGGTAACTGATTGACCCATTGACTGACTGACTGACTGATCTCTCAACAACTCTAACCACTGGACGAATCAGGCTGGGCATACTGATAGCTATTATGACGTAGGCATCCGCTAAGAAAGAATTTTTGAAAATTATACCCCTAAGGAGGTAGGAGGAGGTTTGAAAAATCGAACTCAAAGTGAGCGAAGCCGTGGGCAAAAACTAGTAGGTTTTATAAAAATGAAAGAGGGTTTGTTACTCCACGCGGATGAAGTCAAGCTCAAGCTTACCTATTGAGCGCGGTCTCCTCTCAGAAAATGGTTTAAGGGCATAGTCCACCACACTGGCCCGATGCAAATTGGCAGACTTCACACACTTTTGAGAATATTATGGAAAACTCTCAGGTGTGTTGGTTTCCTCGCGATGTTTTCCTCTTTCTTCTTCTTATAGTGCCGTCCCTATCGGAGGTTGGCAATCATTAGGACTCTCTGCACTTTGGACGCTGCTGTACGGAACAAGGATCGGGTAATTTTCCCATACCACTGGCGCAGGTTTTTAAGCCACGATGTTCTTCTCCGACCTGGTGGTCTTCGGCCGTTTATTTTGCCATGTATAATAGCTGCAGGAGATCGTACTTTTTATTCCTATGTGGCCTTAGTACTCCGGCTTCCGTATTTTTATAGGTTTGAGGGTTTGAAGCGCAGACCCTTCACTAGGTGGACCGACGACATCAAACGAGTCGCAGGGAGCCGCTGGATTAAGGCGGCGCAAGACCGAGGCCTGTGGAGGTCCTAGCAGTAGACGTCTGCCGGTTGATGAATAGAATAGAATAGAATAGAATAGAAATATTTTTTATTCAAATAAACTTTTACAAGCACTTTTGAATCGTCAATGAATCTACCACTGGTTCGGAATGCCTTTCCTGCCGAGAAGAGCCAGCAAGAAACTCGGATGAAGAAGAGAAGAAGACAAAGAGGGTTTCAACACGTTTGCCTAGCTTCTGCAGCACTGTGGTTATCCTGGTAACACCTCTCATTATGTGAAAAATGGACAAAGGTCACCCTCAGCAATTAAAAAATGCAACATACGGCGTGTTATGTACTAGCTGCCAGTGGGGGCTATTTGGCCGAACGCCAGCCAGGACGCGCTAGATAACTAAATATGCAAGTGGAAATTACATGCCCCGATTGGCACTTTAGAGAAACTTGTTACACTTCTTGTGATGTTTTGTTTTCTTTAAGAATATTTTGCAATAAAAAATTGATTCAATCCACACTTAATATTTTAAATGCAAGAGTGTTTCTTGGTTTGTAAAAATAACAAGAGATTGAAGTGAATTTTTTGCATAATTGAGTACTTGGAGAGTGTCAGTCTACTTTTGATTCGGAAACACAGAGGTTTCCCGCGGGGTTTTTAAAGCCTAATAGGTAGATACATATTATAAATGCGAAACTTTGTAAATATGGATGGATGGATGGATGTTTGTTACTCAATCACGCTGCAACGACTGAACCGATTTGGCTGAAATTGGCACATAGATAGAATATAGTCTGGAAGGATTGAAGCGGTTCTTGGCATGGGTAAAGTTGAGGACCTGGAGAGTGGTAAAGGCTACTTTTATCCCGAAAAATATCTTCGAACCACGAGCAAACAGATTTTTAAAAGATAAATCACATGTGAAGTAATTTCAGCTTGTAGATAAATAAATACGCATAGATTGGCTCAATTTTACTTTCACATATAAAACTCAATTCAAAGATATCACGAGCCACCCTAACTGACAAGTTTATTTTAAAAGTTTTCTAGAGCCACCGTAGGAGACAGTAAATTGACTTACAGAAAAGTCCACAGGACGTTATCGGATTCCGTCTTTCCGTATATAAACTGCAACTTACCTGAAATAAAGGAAAACAATATAATTACATTCACATCGTACTAATATTATAAAGGCGAAAGTTTTTATATGTGTCTGTGTGTGTATGTTTGTTACTAGTACACGCCGCAATGAATGAACCGATTTGGCTGAAATTTGGAATGGAGATAGCTCGTACCCAGGCTACTATCCGGAAAATTAAAGAGTTCCCGCGGAAATTGTAAACTTTAATCCACCCGGACGAAGTCGCGGGCATCATCTAGTTATTAAATATAGACTATGTAAGAGGTTACCTACTGAAATCGTCGATTAATACAGACACATCATTTTTATATTTTTAATATTATGTTAAATTTATCTTTAGTCTTAAATCGTAGAGGGTTTTCGAATGTGAACATTCTATGAAATCCTTTAAAATTGTGGTGCATTTTCATTTGAAAAGCAGGATTTCATATTAAAATACATACATTGAAAATAACATTACCCGCGGTTTCATCCGGATGAATGTGACGTCAAAATATGATTAATTCATTTTTCCTCGCTCTTTTCCCCGCATTTCCTCATTATCTAGATGGAGCGTACTAGCGCTGAGTGTACAGTAGATTTCCAGCTTAGTTTTTGGTTTAACCACAATCTGACAACGTAAAAACATCAGAGTTCGGATTTTGTTTTTACCAGTTTAGGATTCTGTAATTATGAGAGAGTACCACATGATCCTCAGATTTCTCCACATCCTGCGATTGTAACAAAATTTTATTGAAACATTTGCAGGTGGACCGGACCTAATATTATAAAGCGAGTAAAAATAAACACTTGCTACGCTGTTACTAGTGGGCCTAATATTATAAAGCGTGTAAAAATAAACACTTGCTACGCTGTTACTGGTGGGCCTAATATTATAAAGCGTGTAAAAATAAACACTTGCTACGCTGTTACTAGTGGGCCTAATATTATAAAGCGTGTAAAAATAAACACTTGCTACGCTGTTACTAGTGGGCCTAATATTATAAAGCGTGTAAAAATAAACACTTGCTACGCTGTTACTAGTGGGCCTAATATTATAAAGCGTGTAAAAATAAACACTCGCTACGCTGTTACTGGTGGGCCTAATATTATAAAGCGTGTAAAAATAAACACTTGCTACGCTGTTACTGGTGGGCCTAATATTATAAAGCGTGTAAATATAAATACTTTTCACAAAGTTACTGGCGGGATAAAGCGTGTAAAAAGAAACGCTTTTCGCGAAGTTACTGGCGTACTTAATCCCTCTTATAAAACGTATAAAAAGGAACATAATATATGTTACGAAATTACTTCTGAACCTAATAATATTATAAAGCGTATATAAAAGTAACACTTTTCATTAAATTACTGGCGGTCGGGGACCTAATGATTTATAAAGCGTGTAAAAAGAACCACTTTAGAAAGAAATATGGCTTCTGTCATCTACTGTTAAATCGTGTAAAAACAAACTTTTCACGAAGTTACTGGCGTACCTAATCCCTATTATCAAACATGTTACGAAATTATTACTGGACCTAAAAAAAGCGTATAAAAAAGTAACCCTTTTTATTAAGTAACTGGCGGTCGTGGACCTAATATTATAAAGCGTGTAAATAGAACCACTTTAGAAAGAAATATGGCTTCTGTCATCTAAAAACAAACAAAGACTCAAACCACTCTGCGAATACGTGACACTCTCAAAAACACAACAAAGCGATGCGCTCAGGAAATGAAGAGTCATCCACGCTGAGAATTGTGAGATTGGCGTTGAAATTTTGAAAAGCTTCGTAGGCGAGTAGGCGGCGTTTGAAATCGCTGCATATCTACCAATATCTACGGACGTTACATGTGTAAAGGCTTGGACACAACGATACAGTTACTGGAAGACATCGCAATGTAGGGCTCAAAGATGAAGATCGTTGCTACGTCTTAAGCTTCTCTGTCTTGAGACTGAATAAAGTGAGAGCACTTAAACGTAACATTTTACAATAACCTATCTATATAACGTTGCATCTTCATCTTCTCTCTCGTCTTATGGTAATTATCCTTGTTATTCATTAATGGATTGCTCTGATTTAGAATCAGTAGTGGCATTTTAACAAGTTTTTTCTTGCATAGTTCTTGCAATTCAAGACAGCACGTGGCTCATGTTTGTGTGTGTGTCGTATTTGTATACGTATGAGCGAGAGCTTGCTCGCGCCTGACCGCTCCCACCTAGGCTCCTGACAGGCACGCACACTTACGCCATGTGCATGTACACGACTTAACCACAAGTAAAGCGTAACTTCGTGAGATAAACGCACAATACTACATAACCACAAATATTTTTGCACTTTCCACTCACTCATTTTCAATAATTTCATTGTAGTCTTCATATTTTTGTCGCAATAATAGAGATGAAAGAGGCAACACTTAGTGTTCCTGTTTTTTTTAGAACTATCCAAATAACAACAGCTTAACTAAGTATTTACGACAATACTCGAAGATACTCGTAGTTTATCGGGTGGGACATGAACCTAGGACCTTTATGAGTTAATTCCACTCCCTAACTTTTGAGCTATTCGGGCTAATACTCGTATCATTGTCAGGATATTGATCGGAGCCATTCAAGATATCTTGTTACAGTACTGGATCAATGTAGCTTAACCATGCTTAAAATATCATTAGACTAAGACCTTTATAATTTAATTCCACCCCTTAACTTTTGAGCTATTGGGGTTTATACACGTACCATTTGCAGGATATAGATCGGAGCCATTGAAGATATCCAGTTATAGTACTGGGTCAACGTAGTTTAACTATGCTTAAAAATATTATTAAGCTTTTTTTTTTATAAAAATGTTACAATAAAACTTATAGCTAAACTAATCTAATTACTATACAAATTACGCCCGCGTGGATCATTAGACTGACAAAAGTAGGCCAAACCGCCCACGAATTCACTCACTTTCCCTGAAAAACCTTTAGAACAACACACTCATTGTATCACAAAAAAGGCACTACGACACCCCTCAGAGAGAGGGCTTTTGAGATAATCTCCTTTGTGGCATCTTACAGAGTGGCCCTAACTTTGTGTAGACTCAGCGATTTGTCTTCTTCAATATACTTATACATTTTGAAATTGACCTTTAGAATACGATTTAATTTCGTAATTTAATACTTATAAATAAACTTTAGAATTCTACTACATACCTATCTATTTATTTCTACTACTACGTTCATATCTATACTTAATATTATAAAGCTGAAGAGTTTGTTTGAACGCGCTAATCTCAGGAACTACTGGATCGAATTGAAAAAATTCTTTTTGTGTTGAATAGTCCATTTATCGAGCAAGGCTATATAACATCACGCTGCGACCAATAGAAGCGAAACATCAGTGAAAAATGTTGCAAAAACGGGGAAAATTATCCTTATTTAAAATATATTCTTTTAAAAACTTCTTAATCGCGATAATAATAACAAAAATTGACGCGGACGAAGTCGCAGGCAATAGCTAGTTTATTATACACCGGAATATAGTAAGAATAAATAAAATAAATCCGATCTTTAGAATACGCGGAACGAAATTAATTTTTAACAATCGTGGAATATATTGATCTTTAGAATACGAGCTTTGATTTTAATTACTATAAAATAAACTGTAGAATGCTACTACGTATACGCATGAACACGAATTTAGTAAGAAAATCCACAATGGAATAAAATAAATCTGATCTTTAGAATACGCGGAATAAGTTTATTTTTAAAATGTATGGAAAAATGCTAAGGCAGAGAAACGTACTGCTCATAGAGTTATAAATAATCGTTATAATTTTGGTTATAATATAATTTAGATAATTTCTGCAAGGTTTGGTTAATGTTTCGTAATAACTCTTTACCTCCCATAGTAAATCAATCAGCTGATCGTCAATTTTGTATGGGAGGTCCAAATTTTTTTTTCACATTTCGACCTATGTTCCTTGGAGAAAGTTGTTCAGTTTCATGAGCACATTCACCTCCTTCAGTATTATTTCGGAGCTTCAATATACGTTGCATAGTTATAATCTAAGGGGCGCTTTATCTGTTACCTCTTGAGGGAAAATCCTTACGAATTACTTATTTACTTGGACGTTAAATTGTTGAAGCTTATTCCTAATACGACCGTACTGAAACCAAATAAACAAGGTTGTTGTAATTTTCCTTAACAGAGCAGTTCATGTATTCTTCATATCAGATGAACTTTATTTCTTGAAATGTTAATTTTAACCCGTTCAAAATAGTAAGTGACTGTGCAGTCTAAGATGGTAGCGGGCTAACTTGGAAGGGGTATGGCAGTGTAGATTCAACCCATACCCCTAATCTGTTTCTATAGGCCATCGTACCGGAACGCTAGAGGAGTGAACTATTACAGCACTGGACGTCTATAATTCATCAAGTTGTCTATCGGTCGAGACGACGAGTAGATACGGCAATATAGTATCGTCACAGAATACCTAATAGTAGAGGTGGTTAATATAGCACTTAGCAACATATTACAGCATGCTATCTTTCCATAGCACACAGCAAGTGCTACATACGTAGGCGCTGTGGTGCTACGATGCTATAAATATCAAGCGCTGTAGGCGGTGTAGCACACTGCGCGTAGCAGCGTTTAGCAGATGGATTTATCGCAACTCGCAATAAACATGCTATGTGATTTAGCGTGTTGCAAAACATAGCGCGCGCGCCGGCCGCCCACAAGCTTCCTAATTACAGTCTGCTATAGCATAGCATTTTTTATAGCATGCTAAAATTTTATAGTTTATAGTCAGTAGCATGATATTGATTTATAGCATTTTTGAACAACTCTACCTAATAGTACCTACCTATAGTATCGTGTTGAAATCTGCCAAAGCGCGGCGTTAAATAAATCCTGCTTTAAATAAAGATATACACGACGAACACGTCGAAAAATCCTAAAAAGTCGTCGGCCTAAGTAACACATAAGTAGTTAATTTATACGACATCGAATGTTCCAAGCGTAACAATAGACGTCACAAGAAGCACGAGTGAACAGTTGCAATCCATTACGAGCGGGAAGGATTACGCTTGTTCCGTGCGATGTAAACCCCGTCCAGGATTACGTGCCAGCCCTAAACGGTATTTACATTTGGCACAAAGACTACTACGGTCTGTGTATTCCGCTTTGATCACCTGGCTGATGTCACCCGGGTGATCAAAGTGGAATAAGAACGTGGAACTGTGCGTGGAACTAAATGACTTCGGAATTATATCAAGCGAAGATTTGCACTACATTGGAAAGGTTAGTTATCTTTTATCCTTTTTACATGATTGAAGGATACACCAACAAAAAACATACCTTATAAGTAGAGAAACCTTAATTAACACACTAAATTAATTTAATAGAAATTACTAATTCTAATTAAATAGAAATTACTAGTTGATGGCCGCGACTTCATTCGCGTAGATTAAGGTTTTTAATTCCTGCGGGAACTCTCTTGTATTCTGGGATAAAAAGTAACCTATATATTATTACAGACTATAATCTATTGCTATGCCAAATTTCAGCCAAATCGGTTCAGTCGTTGCGACGTGATTGAGTAACAAACATACAAACTTTCGCATTTATAATATTATTAATAGGACAGGATTTAATTCAAAAATACACTCGCCTAATAAATTGCATTGTAAATGTTTCAGTAGCGTTAATTTATTTTCAACATTTTATTTGAATATATTATTGGTTCAACATCGCTAGATAGGTAATTCCATTTCCTAAACTCAGTAAGAATTATAAGGTGGGTGGTTGCGGCCCATATTGTGGCACATTATGTATTCAGAACACCGGCATTGACTAATATTGGGTTGATGGAAACTACGTGCCGTGTCGAACATTTTGCATTTATATCAAGAATTTCATAGAAGGCCGTGATTGCGTCCTCGTTCATTTATTATTATTAGTAACTAGAAATAGCCGATCCCAACGTGCTCGAATGGCGACCCCATACCCGTTGGCAGACCCCTACGTGACAGATTAACTGGATACAAACGGCACAAGATTTTTTTTTATTTGATGACAATTCTGCAATCTCACCTGATGGTAATTAACAATGCAGTCTAAGATGGTAGCGAGCTAACTTGGAAGGGGTATGGCAATGTACATTCATGATTCAACCCATACCCCTGATCGGTTTCTACACGTCATCGTGCCGGAATGCTAAATCGCTGGGCGGCACGTCTTTGACGATAGGGTGGTAACTAGCCACGGCCAAAGCCTCCCACCAGACCAGACCAGAGACAATTCGGGAATTATAAATTCTCAAATTGCCCCGTCCGGGAATCGAACTTATAAAACCTTATAAAACCACAGCGTTCACCAGGAAGGTGGTCAAAATATTGTTCTATGGCGATACTTGGGAGTGAACTATTACAGTTTATAAATCATCTAGTAGTCTATCGATCGAGACGACGAGTAGGTACAGGAATATAGTATCGTCACAGAATACCTAACAGTAGTCAGTACCTAAAGTATCGTGTCGAAATCGGCCAAAGCATGGCGTAAAATAAAACCTGCTTTAAATAAAGATATACGAACACAAAGACGAACACTCCTAGCTTCCGTAAAGAAACTCGGATAAAAGTTGTTATTTTGAGGTTGGAAAAATTGTGTAATTCAATAATCACAATTTTCGCAATACAGCCGCAGAATGATTGCAATCATGGCGTCGAATTTGCGGTTTCATTTAATTTATTTCTTTCTTTATTCGCTGTTACTACAACCATTTTATTCACCAACTAGACCGCCCGTGACTTCGTCCGCGTTGATAACGTTTTTTTAATTCCCGCGGGAACTCTTTCATTTTCCGGGATACAATGTGTTAATCATGAGTATAAGTTATATCCATACCTTTCAGCCAAATCCGTCCAGTAGTTTTCGCGTGAACACACACACACAGAGACACACACACACACAGAGACACACACACACACACACACACACACACACACTCTTACACACACACACGCTCGCACACACTCCATATTTTTGTCTTTTTTGACGATATTTTTTTAACCCATAATTTCCCATGTCACACACTGCATGCGCTACGCCGTACTTTGGCCTTAGCGCTCTCCCGCGCGCCTCGATTTATTTATTTAACAGTAAAAAACGTGTGTAAAACAAGAAAAATAAAAGATGGTAGATAGGGAAATACTTCTCTCTATAAGAGATCTTTACCCGTAGCACTTTATTTTAACAACTCCATCCACTAATGTGAGTCCCACCACCACCACTCCATTTTCTCAGAAACCTCAAAGTTCGTCAATATCAAGGAAACCACTAAAATCGTATAATCCTCAACTTTAAGTTCAATTGCAGCAGACAAAGTTTACGCTTAAACTTTAACAATATCTTGCACATGCACCACTAGGATCAAGTTTAAGAACATGATTTTAAAATGCTCGAGGAAATTTTTCCATTATAAAGTTGTGTGCAATAGTTACTCCTTGCATTAGATAAGTAGATTAAGAGAAATTTTGATGTGACATGTTATGTAGATTTTGTTTAAATATGCATTTAGGTACCTAATTGCATCTCCGATAAATAGTGAATAGATTGTGTCTCGAAATTACAGAATAGAATAGAATAGTTTTTTATTCAAATAAACTTTTACAAAGTGCTTTGATTCGTCAAATGAATCTACCACTGGTTCGGAATGCCGTTCCAACCGACACACACTTGGTCTCGGCTAAAATTACGGCTTTACAGAGCAACGGAGCACGCACGCTCGCGCAGATTTGGTTGAATTTCGGGAAAAAATTACTTTACAAGAGTGTAATAAGCACGGAATAAAAATAAAATTCTCTATTAAAAATATTTGTATTTTTAAGACCTTTCTTTTGTGTAAGAACTAATTAAAACGCTTGTGCCATTTTGGAGAAATTTTTGCAAATTTAAATGCAAATAAAAGAGGAGTTATTTCGAAATCATAGACAGACACTTCAGTTATTATATTTACTTGTATGGAGTTTTTTTTTTTTATATTATTGAGATGTATCACAGAATATTCACAATTGATGTACGGAATTTCACCAGGTAGTATACCTGTAGACAACAAGATAAGCCGCGTACTGAAATTGACAAATTAATTGAATTTCACCTTGATTCGCAGCTCGCGAAAATCATAAAAATCATTTCAAAGCTTCCCTTTGTTTTCGGGGTTTGTAATTATCTTTCGGTATATAACGGGAACTCAGTAATGAGAGAGAAAACCGCAAATGAACGCCACAATGAACTCTATTGATCGCAAGGTGCGAGGATGAGCGACCTACCGTGAGATAACGTCGTTATAGCGGGGTAAAGTTTCCTCCTTCAACCTGGCTATGAACAAGTTCCGATTTAATAAACACTGAGTCTACTTCCAAAGAGCTGGAGTGGTGACGTTACACCGGAAAGCGTAGTATTATCAGACACCCTTGTTGATGGAGCGACGACATCAAATGAGTCGCGGGGAGCCACTGGATACAGGTGGCGGAAGACCGAGGCAGGTGGAAGTCTATGTCAGAGACCTTTGTCAAGCAGTTTTTTTTTTTTAAAGAATATCAGCCAAGCTGAACTTGACTGATGTTCTCCTTTCCCCTCCAAATAAGTGAAAACTTGTGTTAGGAGTGGGTACGACAATAGTGCAACGGGTGGGGTTCGAACCTGTGACCTTTCAGTTTTCAGTCCGCACCTGTAACCATTGGGCTATTGAGGCTTGAAGCAGTGGAAGTATATTGGTTGATAAAAAGAGAGAATCTACTTCTTATCGCGAATGGAGCTAGCATAAAATAAAACAGAACAGAATGGAACTGAATAGACTAGAACCAAATAGAATAGAACACAACAAAACAGGAAAGAAAGAACAACCGAATAGAATAGAAACTGTACTGTAACACTGAAATGAAATAGAAGTGGAGTGAAACTAAGTAAGATGGTACCTAAACAACTAGTAATACTAATTAAAGTCAATATCACTTTTTCGAGAACAAACAATGTTGCAAAAAATGAGTGACTATTTAATTTTACTTCCCCTTTATCCTGGTTATTTACTCGTTCTATGACAGATCGAATTCAGTCTTTAAAAGACGAACTTTTCAAACCACAAAGTGAGTGGGAAGACCTATTAAATATCGCTGTTGGTGTTTTCCTCTTAAGTTTGGATAAACTAAGGGCCGATTTCACCGACGTAATCTCTTATCCGAGCGTAGAGATATTTTAGCAAATTTTCAAAACAAAAACTCTCAGAACGCCCAATTTATTCCCTGTTTAAACGTCACTTGACGTTGGTGAAATCGGCATTGAGAAGATTTATCGTTTTCGTTTTCCGTGTAATAAAATATCGGCTGCAAAAAAGTTCCATTTGTATCTATGGAAGGCCAATGCTTTGATCGGAAAGTGTGAATTTGAATGATCTGTTACTCGATTTACGAAATAAGTTACTTATTTGATGATTACTTGGAACTAATTTTGACTTATAAATAACTTAACTTTTATAATATAAAGTAACTCTATTCTATGACTTAAGGACCATATTCACTATATCATTGAAGGTTCTGTCAGCTTTTATAATAAAAACCTGCCAAAAGGTCTAATTTATTCGTCGGTTAAACGTTTCTGGGCGATGGTGAAATTGGCACTTGAAATAAGTTATTTATGACATAAGCTGTTTTCCTTTTTGTAGTACTGAATTTAGTCCTCAATTTTATTTAAACATGTTTTATAAAGTTGGTAACTGCCTTTTATTGCATGCTTTACACCATAAACGTTGTATTATGAGAAAAACATGTTTAAAAACCTAAAAAATATATTCAGAGTCCTTTGATGGAGGAAAGGGTAGAAGTGTCAAACTCATACATTCTTATCGTACGACTGTATTTTATGATCAACTGCAGAGCGACAGCGATAGTTTTTTCAAATACCTAATTTTTAAAAGTCTCTCCGACAGCATTTCCTTTTAACTGCACACTTGAACAAGAGAACTGTCCTAATTAAATCGTCACGGTAAACGCCGCAATTTGTATGGCACACCTATTTTATCATTCACCTAACGAGGGTACAATTGTGTCTCATTCCATCCACATCCCGTGGACTGCGAACATTTTTCTTCATTCCCACCTCCAATTCTGTGTTCGCATTAATATTTTTCAATTCCAGTATACCCTCCTCTGTCACTCTTAAACAAACTCCAATAGATCGTACTCGCTCTGTCTCTTCACACTGAAAAAAGTGAATGCCCAAAGCGGTTTTTTTTTTTTGTAAAATAAAGTGAAACATACACCGCAGTACGACCGTTTTCCTTAAACGTGAATTGTGTTTAACGTTTTAATTAAACATTTTCGCGGGAGTCACGGTAATTAGCTGCTCAAACTTTTTCATTAATAAATGATCGCGTTGTGGTGAAATGCGCGTTTCATACCTTATGCTTTTACATCTGGTATGACAAATGCTGGTAATTTATGCAAATAGGGTTAAGTTTTGTTTAAGTTATGTAGAGAAAGGAAACGAAAGCTTTTGCGCACGTACCTATTTATAAGACCACAGTCAAATGGTCTTATAAATATACCTAAATTCTCGGATTCGATTACCAGCTGGGCTTTATTTTAACACTATGTAAAATAATCAAAACCGTACAATTTTATTATTTTGGCAAATATGTACAAATAAATTTTCAAAAAAACTTTTTTCGCCTTTGTTGTTTTTAAGTAGGTTTATGGTTGTAACGATTTTTGAACTGTGGAAAATTGGCTGAAACATTTGTCATATTGATTGTAGCCTATGTCACCTGGACTAAGTTAATAACAAGTTGATCGCAACTCATTTATCACAATCGGCTCGACAGTTTAGATGGTATGGTGAAACATACGTAAGTAGATTTTTTTTACTCCTTGACTGCGATCTCACCTGATGGTAAGTGACGATGCAGTCTAAGTAGTAGCGGGCTTGGAACGGGTATGGTAATGAAGATTCAACCCATACCTAATCGGTTTCTACATGCCGTCGTGCCGGAACGCTAAATACATACATAGACTATTAAAATCATAAGCCTTCTGGGGGGCATGACGGCATAGAAGAGCATCATACCATTTCACGTCACCGCGGTGGCGTGCCCATAGATTTTCCACATCAAAATTCGTGATATTACGATCGCAAACAGCAGTAGTAGCATCCGGTGGTAATTGGTATGACTTGACCTAGATGTTATTTATTTAAAAAAAAAAAAATGCGATAAGCAGCATCTTAAATGCTTTTTAATTCGCTTCTCTCGGGAGGAATTTTATTTCTAGATAGTTTTATTTCCCAGCCATTATGCTGTCGCCTGCAGTAGCCATAGTTGAAAAGAATGAAGCTTGTATAGAGCGCGAGTGCGGAAAACCCGCTTCTTTAAGAATATTATTTATTTAATCTTTGTGACGTTTTATTGTTGATCTTTCAAATTAGGAAGATAAAGTGTACCATGGCTTAAAAATTACTGCAATCGATTAGGTATCTGATTTTGAAAAAAATTGTCAAAAATAGACTCTTTGTCTTTCCTTTTTTTTCAAAGAATTATGGAAATTCGTGTATTTTCAATAATATTATGCTTCCACAACAGTATTAATTATAAAAACTGTATGAAGCCGCCCCACTTTACTCTACTTGATGCTACAGAATTAACTCAAGTTTACAATGTCTTGGAAATAATCCTTAGTAACAGTACACCAAACAAATCAATCGCATCTGTGAAATTTCATATCTTTAGTGATACTCCAAGATTAGCACAATTCTTCCGTTAGAATCATCAAAATCGGTCCACGCTTTTGGTCTCACATCTAATATAAAGTCTGGTGGTCGCCGATATTGTATTTTGATTACTGTTATGTCTTTAGTGACACTCCCAAGATTAACACAAATCGATTGACGTATGAATCATCAAAATCGGTCCACGCGTTTGATCTCCAGAGCGCCATATACATACAAAGAGTGATAACCACTATACCCTTCTTTGTGTACCGCAGTCGGGTAAAAAAAATCTGTCGTCAAATAAAAAATAAAATATTCCCGACCCCGAGCCTCGGTTTGTTCATAAAGGGGAGAGGTTGTGTCGGGACAGGCACGTATGGCTTAATTACTCCGCCCAATGATGTGCTGACAAATTACTGACGTGGTATGTGTCGACCCGGACAAGTTGCCGACACTCACTTCGGGAATGTGATTAAAAATACGCACCTACATTATAATATTAGTTCAACCACATTCCACTCAGATGGTTTCGATTAGCCTAATTACTTACTTGTTGTACGATACGATTTGAAAATAATTTGAAGAATGGAATAGAATGAGATAGAATGGAATGGAATAGAATAGAATGGGATAGAGTAGAATAGAATAATTTTTTATTCAAACAAACTTTCACAAAGTGCTTTTGAATCGTCATCAAGTGAAACTACCACGAATTCGTTCGCGTGGAATTTAGTTTAAATTCAAATTCAAATTCAAATTCAAATTCATTTATTTCAGATATGATCATCCATAGTAATAATAACATCCACAGTGATAATAACAACAATAATCAATAGTCAAAAAATAAATATAAAAATGTCAGTAAAGTGAAATAAAAATAAATAAATATACAGTCAAGTCAAACGTTAAAAATATATACCAAAATGTCAGGAACACGTCAGGAATAATTTTCAAAACTATATCCTCCTCACCGGCACTGGGACTGGAACATGTCTGTCGCAACAGTGCCGGATGTAAGGACAGCCTGTGAATTTGGCCGCAATCATCTTCATTATGGTGTTGGGGCTGCCCCGCACTCTGCGCACCAAAGACGCACACCGCTTGCGTATGATAGTATTAAAGCAGTCGGTGCGCGCGTCCGCAAACATGCCTGAGGCGCTACAGAATCGGGGCAGCCCCAACAACATCCTGAACGCATTATTGTAAAGGACGCGGAGGTCACTGAGCCTTTTCTTCGTGCAATTAGCCCACAGGCTGCACGTGTACAACGATGTGCAGAATGCTTTAAAAAGCGTAATTTTAACTTGCGCTGAGCAACGTACAAACCTGCGAGCTATCATATTTGCTCTTACGGACAGGGCCCTCCGCTCCCGTTCAATATCTGCATCATCTTTGAGGTCGCTGGTAATTATATGCCCCAGATACTTGAATTGCTTCACTATGTCTAAAGGAACCCCAGATAGCAGCACAGGTGGTATATTCTCAGGCCTTTTTGTACCAGCGGCCTCAAAGACCATACATTGACTTTTGGCCACATTGTATTTTAAGCCGTGTCGATCAGCGTATTCTTCACAAGTCTGTACCAACATCCTCATACCACATATCGACGCACTCAGCAGCACCATGTCATCAGCGTAACTCAAGTTATTGACGCAAATGCCATCTACATGACAACCGACATGCTGCCTACTGAGCGCGACGATCAGCTCATCCACGTACAGGTTGAACAGAGTTGGAGATGATAATCCACCCTGTCTGACGCCACATTCGAGTCGATATGCGTCCGACATTGCCCCTTCCCACCGTACGGTATTGGACTGATGCGCATACCAGTACTGGAAGATAGTGACCAGTTCCTGAGGCAGTCCTGTACGTTTAAGCTTTTCCCACAGATGGTCATAAGCCACGAGATCAAATGCCCTAGACAGGTCGAGAAAGCACGCATACACGGGAGTTTTTCGATCGGTGTAGTATTTAACGGTGTGCTTAAGGCTCAGTATAGCACTTTCAGTCGACAACTGAGGACGAAACCCGAATTGATTGTCGTGTAGTGTAACATACTTATTTAACTGAGCATTAAGCAAACCGTCAAAGATTTTAGCTACAACAGTAGCAAGAGAAATTGGTCTGTAGTTATTTATGTCGGCTAGGTCACCGGTTTTATTTTTCACTACAGGCACTACCACTGTTTTCATTAGATCATCAGGTAGGTAGGAATGGCTCACACAAAGCGAAAAGAACATAGCTAGGACTCTACAGATATGAGGTCCAGCATGCTGAAGGTGCTCAATGCTGAGCCCGTCATGTCCCGGAGACTTCCCTCTCGCTGTTTGTTTAATGGCCCTATATACATCTTTTGCATGGTATGAGATCCCTACCGCTCGACCGTTCATATCAGCACTGAGCACCCCCATTGTTGCAGCCGGACCCAAATGCGATTTGATAGAAAAATGAGTCCTGAAAACATTGGCTATTCCCTTAGGATCGCTCACACCGGCTACACTCACCGGAAGGCCAGGCCGTATATTCACCTTACTTGTATCCTTCCAGAAACCGCGGAAGTCACCTTTACAATGTTTCTCCGCAAGAGCGTCCATTTTTATTTGCTCTTGATGATCTTGGCAAAATTTTAAACGGGATTTAAACGTTTTTCGGCTCTCACACATTGCGCTATATTCCCTGCCGGATTTAGGCCTACCACACATCACCCATTCTTTGAACTTAGACCTAGCCATCCGATGTGCATCGCCGACGTGTTTGTTCCAACCCACTATACGCGGGCCACGCCGAGTCCTCCTCGCACTTCCTCGACCCGCCACCGCCGCATCTCTCATAGCGGCCACAATATCAAAGTACAGCTTGTCAAGAACACGCCTGTGACTACGGCTATCACAAAAATAATCAGCACAGTTTACACAGTCCGGAGGAAAATCTAACAATTTTAATTTATTATTGCACACTTTGGTATACACATCCACCTGCTCCTTACTCCTTATGCCCCATACTACGTCTTTATTCACATTGACAATCTTAGGTGAAACCATGGGGATAAGTAATGTTAGGTTACACTCAATAACAAGTGGATAGTGATCGGACCACCGAGTGTCATATTTCACATGTACATCTATTACAGTCTGCTTAGCCGAGCAAGTTGCTATACAATGATCCAACCAACTAGTGTTAGTTAAAAAGTTCTTTACTTTTACCACCCCTTTTTACTCCTTTAAGAAGGGATTTCAAAAAATCTTTACTTAATGCAACTACAAAGATACTCAGAAGACTCCAGGTTTACCTGGTTTAGGCTTTGTCTGTCAGTCAGTCAAGATGCCCCAGGGGCCACGACTTAAGTCTGCATTCAATTTAAATAAGGGAAAATCCCCTTGAGGTGAACTGAAAGTGCTTAAGTTTTCTTTAACACTTTGAGAAAATGCACTGCATATTTTGGTTAGATAAATAGTACATTTAGTTGGCCTTTTTTGCCCACTTAAGGATTGAATTTGATGGAATGCAAAAAATGAATTGTTAAACTTTAAAACGCCCGAATGCTCGTTTAAGGGTAGATAAAATTACAATGACGAAAAATGCAGTTTTGGAATGCCCTATGTAAACTAAGCAACCTCTAAAAAAAGCATATGAAAACTACAAGTAATACTTTTGCTATTTTCAATGCGAAATAAAAGCTCTTAAATAAACAATCCTATGCAGTACCTATGGCGTTGCTTTATACAGTTCCAATACGCTTTTCACCGATTTGCCTAATGCCTTGCTAATAGGAAGCGCGGCGCGCTACGATGCTTACTGATGCATCCACACATGAATGTATTCATGAGCCCCGTGTACTCGTATGATTGGTTATACCCACTGTAATGGCGTCCCGTATAATAGATTTGACACATACAGCGGTGCCATATAGTGCGTTGCGGCGCCGTTACGTGCTTGTGAACTCTTCGTAAGTAAACTTATTTCCGTGTCAGAAAACGCCTTACTTTGGACCTTCGTTTTAGCTTCTTGTTCTGTAATTTGACTGGACTTAGGCCGTCTTGCACCAATCTGCTTAATGATGTTTTAATGCTGTCACTTTTTGGCAAGTTTAGTTAAAGGGTGAACAAGAAAAGGACGGGTATAGAAAAAACTAAAGCTCGCTGCATACATAACGTGCACGGGACGTGGACGGGACGTGGCCCGGACGTGGTTAGTAAACACGGACGGGAATTTTTAATGCATACGCAACGTGGCAATAACTCAGAACTAACGTGCTAGTGATGTGAACAAGGAAAGATGGATTTTTCTAAGATTGTAGCGAGCTAACTTGGAAGGGGTATAGCAGTGTAAATACAACCCATACCCCTAATCGGTTTTTACACGCCATCGTGTTGAAACGTTAAATCGCTTGGCGGCACGTCTTTGACGGTAGGGTGGTAACTAGCCACGGCCAAAGCCTCCCACCAGGCCAGACCAGAGACAATTTAGAAATTATAAATTCCTAAATTGCCCCCGCCGTGAATCGAACCCGAGACCTCTCAGTTATAAGACCACAGCGCTCACCACTGCGCCAGGGAGGTCGTCAAAGGTTGATACTATATACCTATTGATTTGAGCATAAAAAGTTCAACTGTAATTATTATTACTATCCGTAAAATTAAAGAATGGTTTTAGAAATGGCGGCTCATTATGCCGGTACTGTCAGCATACACGGGATCTATAGCGAGCGACAATCTGCTAATAATCAATAAATTATAATATACTAGTAAATAATATAAACGTTATATATATTTTTTAATTCAAATAATGTAATCATTTTTGCTTTTATTTAAGAACTAGATGATGCCCGCGACTTCGTCCGCGCGGATAAAGGTTTTTTGATTCCCGCGGGAACTCTTTAATTTTCCGGGATAAAAAGTAGCCTATGTTTTAATCCTGGGAATGAGCTATCTCCATTCCAAATTTCAGCCAAATCGGTTCATGCGTTGTGGCGCAAAGGAGTAACAAACATACACACATACACAAACACATACATGTACAAACTTTCACCTTTATAATATTAGTGTGTTGTGATTAAAATAATCTTGTAAAATTATGTTGTACACGCTGTTGATTACCAATAAATAAATAAATAAAGACGGTCATTTTATCAGTTTATTGTTGTTGTCCGTACCGGCGAGTGTGAGTATAGATAGCGACAGTGTGCGAGTGAGAGGTGAACAGAAGCGACGCCATTTTCAAAACCATTCTTTAATTGTACGAGTAGTACATATTAAAATATAAGTAGAGATACCAATGCAATAAATTAATAAAATAAATCTGACCGTTTTCAGTGAGTGATAGTTCGACTGCAATTTTACGCCACAGATAATTTTTATATTTGGTGTCTAAATACTTTCAATGATCGTACACACTCAATTAGTTTTTCCATTCGTCCATTTTTGCTTCGTAGGTAAATACACAAACATCACTACTTAGCTCTCCGGAGCGAACGGGGCGACTGTGCATACGCAGCGGAATCACGCACGGGACGGGGCACGTACGGGACGGGACGTGCTAAACATCGTCGCCGACGATATTTTTCCCGTTCCGCGCGTGGCACGTTCCCGTCCCGTCCGTGCTCCGTGACGTATGCACAGTCGCTTACATTTTCTATGAAACGATGTTTTCAAAACTCCACGTCCCGTCCCGTCCACGTCCCGTCCCGTCCCGTGCACGTTATGTATGCAGCGGCCTTTAAATGTATTTTGGGGGACAATACGTTAACCACTCTTGTAACTTACAAGAGTGATTAACATATTGTCTTCAAACTTACAAGTTGTAAGTGCATTTTTTGAGGAATTACGTTAAAAATCCTACTAATCTAAGTATATTTACTTTAAAATGACTTTTCGTACTAATTCTACTATTATTATAAATGCGAAAGTTTATGAGGATGGATGGATAGATGTCTGTTGCTATTCGCGCAAAAACTACTGAGCGGATTTTGATAAAATTTCACAGTGTAATAGCTTATACTTCAGAATAGCACATAGGCTAGGCAGAAATTTTACCCGCGGGAATCCTTTAATTTTCCGGGACATTTACGCTCGGATAGAACTAATTTTACGTTGATGAAATCGGTCCTCAGTCTACTCACAAACAAATTACTTTATGAAGTACTTAAGCTGTTTCCTAATCTGTTATTCAATGGCTTGTAATAACTAAGATTAGATTTGATTGTTTACGATGAATTCGTCATAGTTCTACTTGGGCCTCCAGTCAGTTGAATATTAGGTATAAAATTATTAACTTGACTGATATTTCCATCTTCCCTCCAAATTAGTTGGATTCGAAAAAGGATCGATAACTGAGTTCTATTGATATAAAACTCCAGAAAGCTGTACCACTCTATCAAGAGAGTATAGACTATAGTCTGCTATCTGACGTGTGAAATCTAGTGATGAGATAAAAGTATCGAGTAATTGGGAAAGTACCGAAAGTATGTAAACTATTGTCTATACTTACTATTCTCTCTCTGATGTACCTATAGCGTTAGTTTTCTCGATGGAATGGTACAGCTTTCGAGAGCTTTCCTAGGTATAGAACCCAAAGTATCGATGATACTCAGGTCTGGATCCATTTTTCGAATCCCTAAGCATCATGCAAACTTGACGACAAACTTGATCGTATGTGGCCGCCCTTAGGCTTGTGTCAGCGGTGGGTACGACAATAGTGTTGGCTTGCGATGGAAATGTCGACTGTTCAGTTTTCAATCCTTTGGATGAACTAAAACTTTGGGTGAATGTTGTACTTCACGTTCAGTAACAAAAAGTAGTCCCAAACACATCCGATACTGTGGTTAAAGCTTGTTAGCTTGTTAGAAACTACTCGTAGCTGAAACGAGGCTAAATTAACCCGCACTAAGTTTTCATGCTAACAAATTCTTGTAATACTTACCGAGCGAAAAGTTATTCGGTAACGTAGTATACAAAATTTCGTAAGCAGGTTTAGGCATATTCGCATTTTCAGGCTTCAGAGGCAAAAAGTTTAAGCATATTTCTTTCAAGCTGAAGAGACATTCTTATTAAGTACCTAGTAGAAATATTCATACAAGACACGAAATAGCTTTTGCGAGTGCATTTATGTAGCGAATTACAAAAATACTCCAAAGTTCGTACGTATATATAGTACTGCTGAACAATAAGTCTCAGGGATCGCCACATAACACAATCTTGTGCCACTTGTTTTCATAAATAGATATAGTTCTACGAACTAATGAGATCTCTCCAAAACGTATATAGGGTTGCCGTTCAAACACTTTGAGATTAATTATTGCGCCCATTGCAACTTTATCTTCACGTCTCGTTGAACTGTGTCGTTCTACTTTTCTACTTCTATCTTTCTATCTCTTCACTCTAGATGGGCCTAATAAAGAAAAGAGGTTCTCAATTCACTTCCTAACCGTCGTCATAACTCCGTCAAATCTGAACCGATTTCATTTTTTTTTGTGAAAGGCATACGGTCAGGTCCATTTCAATTTGGTGAAGATTTGATGAATATCGGAATATCGATGGAGGACGGGAACTCCTCAATGAATGAAAAAGAGCAACTCTCTCGCGATCAGATGTGTAGATTAAAATCTTATGAAGCTACACAACTATGTGGGTAAAGCTTTTAATAAAAAAAAATTAAAAACCGATATTAAACGCCACAACAATATATAAAGTAGTTTTAGTTTGTACACATATGTTGTAGTTGGGTTAACGTCGCGCATCAGTTTCATCGTTACTATTTAGGCCCGCCCGACTTCACAATGCATGTACAATCCAAAATTATTTTATACTTTGCAGTGGCGTTTGAAGTCGGTTTTTTAAAAGAATTTTTAAGCTATTGCATAGCTTCTATCGCGGGCCTTGAGCGTGGAGACCGAATCCAAAAATTTCGTAACGAGAATAGCCTGACACGGGACTCCTCTCACCGTTGGATGGCGTTGATAAAAAATGCTATGCCATAGCTTTACCGCGACAGTCCCCTAGTGCCACACGTCTTTTTATTTAAAACTTTACCCAGATAGTAGTAGTTAGTACAGTTTTCAACGCTATAGGTCAGAATAAGAAAAGCTTCATGGTAATAAACCATGTTATTAATACTGATTTCACTTAACGAGTTACTGTCTTGTTATTTGTTCCCAGCTACGACATACAAGCAAATATGCTGAGTACACAACATCTAATTAACTTATTCCTACAATATGCTTAGGTAAATAATAATTGAACCTACTGGTATTAAATGGAACAAAAGTGAACGCACTGTGAATATTTAATATATTCCATTTTTTTTTTTCAAAGGTACACGCTTGACTATCACATCTGATGGAAAGTGATGATGTGGTCTAAGGTGTAACGCGTTTGCATAGAAGATGCCTATTCACTTTTGTTTTAAAGATACCCAAATTGTACGTGGGAAACACAGATCTTGGAAGAGCGTTCCAGACCCTAGCCGTGCGGATCAGGAATGAAGACTTAGAGCGCTTAGTGCTTGAATTTAATTCCTTTCAGCGATAGTTCATTACAGCATTAAAAGTAATGGAAATTAATTTATTACACAACATTTATTACACATTTATTAAAAGAAAACAAGCAAAACAGTTATATTAACATAATATATCTATATACTTCGCTCTATATATGTTTATGCTTTAGTTGCATGTTAACATACCAAATGAGCCGTGCGGAAGTGCAAATACGAGTATATACTAGATTTAATGCCTATTTACAATTACAAATGAGAATATGAATCTATATTATTATACCGACAGGTTTGATTATATTATTATAAGCAGACTTCACACACATTTCTCAGGTATGCAGATTTCCTCACAATATTTTCCTTCACTGGTATAGCAAGGGATTTTTAATTGTTTTCTTTAGATAGGTATATAGACTAGCGCTTGACTGCGATCTCACCTGATGGTAAGTGAAGATGCAGCCGAAGATGGTGCGCGCTTGTCAGAAGATGCCTATTCACTCTTGATTTAAAGACAACATTGTCTAAATCTGAAGAGGCCAGTCGTTTCTGCATTCATTTCCATGAAAATGTGAAATTAAGCGGTCTTCAGATTATAATAGTTATGGCAGAGTGGATTTCTTATTGAAATAAAATTATTCAACTCTGAACACGAAAAGTACACGAACGAAGTCTGAGATGTTATTTATCGCCCTTCAAAGAGTTTTATGAGCATTAAGAGCTCTACACACCAAATCCGCTGACTCACCGACACAGACTTTGTTGTCTACGTGTTAATCGACGGCTTTACATCTCCTTACAAGTTGGAAATCAGCAACTTCCTTTATCAGTTAATGAATTCCGCGTATACAAAGAGATATTCTGTGTTCTATTTCTCAAATAATTCAGTCATTAATTTGACTGTACCGTTATTCGAAGCTTAATTACTTGAGATAGGCACTACGTTTCCCGCCGTTACACATCTGTCTCTCTGCGCCACATTGCCGCCCCTCTCTAAGCCCCCACCACCAGGTAGTGGGGAGAGCGCTTAGCTCGGCGATAGCGCTCGCCATTTTGATCATTGGCGTTTTGTTTCCCGCCGTGAACAGTTGTGCTTGCTTGAACGCTAGCACTAAGATACCTATATATGTCAGATATATATGTATTATATATATCTGACATATATATAGAAAATACATTTATTATTATAATTAGATATTAGATATTAGATACCTATACAAGGTATTTTGCAGAATATATTTTTTGGAAATTACGGATCACGTGAGATATTTTTTCTTTATTTTACTTCTTTAAATAGAAATTAAATTAAATATTAATAATAACTTTGTTTTTGTTGTTAATGCATACAGTTATTAGCTATTTAATAACACTTCTTTCAGAGAAGTCCTCCGTAATTGGAGGCTATAATTTACATTATAACTAATGTTTACCTATTTAATTCTTTTATTTCTATGGAAATATTGAAGGTGTTTGCAGGTGCAAATTTTCAGATGATTGCAAGTTTCTTTTGCAAGTGAAGGTGGTTTTATGGTTCAAACAGAGAGATTGTGAATATTGAAACAATATTTAAAGGTTTTTATGGCGTGAGTGCCGTTCTACTCTTTGTTTAAAGGTTTAAATACGGAGACAAAGAAAGTAGCGTATTATGCCTGTGCTATCAAATTCTAAAAGAGGTGGAAAAATTAAAGTAAGTGCCAGTTTTGACAGTAGTAGTTCTTCAACTACCAGTCCTTCTTCGTGCTCAGGGTTGCTGGATTGATATCCTTATAACCCTATAGAGTAAAGGGGGGACAAAATGAAGCATATAATAGACGGAGTTTCCGCTAACTACCGGAGAAAGTGCGATATTTTTTCTCTCTTTGCCTACTTTATGAATTTAATCTTTATTTATTCTAAAGGGCCTGGCTGCATATTAAAGTATATGACAGCCCTGACGTACTCGTATCATATACCTTCTAATGAATAATTAGTGTTTAAGCATACGAGTTTTTTTCCAGGACATTAATTTGTGCATATTAGAAATTTACCTCTAGTTATTTCTAGTTATTCAGTGGCAAATTGATCGCATATTTCTTCCCGTATACTGGTAAGTATCTTAAGGTGTTAAAGGATATGCGATCACCGTGCTGAAATGCTTGAAAATTGATGAGATTGAGTCAACAAGCACGGAACACAAATCAAGGCTATAATGGATTCTACACAAATCAAGACTATAATGGATTCTGAAAATAGTTGACTAATAAAATCAGATTTATTCCCGCCTCGCAGGCGTGGTCTTTAAAGCCCGAGTGTCTGGCGCGATAAACACCCGCAAGGGTTGAGCAATAGCGTTCTCGTACTCTAATCCATGCACTCATGCTGTGATAACCTACCCTCGTGGGGTGGTAGCAATGGTCGTTCGGTCGTGCCGAATTTATTTTTCAGTCATTACGGCCTTGTCAAAGTATGCATGAAGGATAAAGTACGCTGAAAAATATCCAGTGTTCAGCACTAATGTATTATACTCTTGTGTTTTGACGTACCCTCGCGGTGCGCGTGCTCCAATGCATTATGATTCTTGCATTGTAAAGTACCCTCGCAGGGTGACTACCAGTGACAAAGTCCTCATTTGGTCGGACCGAATGGTTGTAAATATTTCGTGGTCGTTCCTCGCGACTTTGTCGAAATATTCAAATAAATAATCTTTTACAAGTCTGCTCCAAGTCTGGTTGGAGACCTTATTCCTTCAGCAAAAATGACTCGAGTTGAGAATGGTATTTAAATGCATCGAAATATAAAATATGTAAGAAGTTGCACCAAGAATAGCATTCACCACAATGCTCCTCTAATAAGGCCGGATAATTGTATTAACTGCCATTGTAACGTCTGTACTCGTGACTGCCATAAACCAAGACTGCAAAGCTGTGTTTAAGATTCCTGCAGTAGGTCTCTCTGGAGCCCTAGTCAAAGGCTGGGCAAGGCCTATACTCAAATCCAGAAGCTTTGAAAAAAATATGTAAATTTTATAGTCTGGCAGATTCAAACTTTTGAATTTTTGGCGTAAATGAAAAATAGCTTTATCTTAATGTTCTTGTTGCTCGTAGCAACAGAAATTTTTTGTGAGTTAATTATCAGAAAGCCCTGTCTATAATCAGGCTTATTTTTATGTTCGTGTTGCTCGTAGAAGCTGAAGTTTATTGGGAGTTTCTTGACAGAAAGAACTTGTAAAGACATGTTTATCCTTTGGATTGAGCTCTGCGCTGAAGTCTTTTGCAATTCTTCAAAAACCAACTGGATTGCACAAATGCTCGAAGGGCAAAAGGGTCAGAGTGTGTGATAATACTTAAATAGTTGTGTTTTAATTGTTAGAAACGCTTGATTGGATGGTCAATTATGAGAAGCTTTATCTCAGACCAACAAAGATGCTCTGTGGTGATCCTTTGACCAATCAAGTCAATCTTGCTATCAATGTTTCACGATTGTGATGCAGAGACTACACCAATTTCTAAGATCTCTAGTCTTAGAGGCCAAGACTCTCGTTTTTGTCTGTTGGCAGTGGACCTAATTATTGGTACTTGTTGAAAAACAATTGTAACAAACACTGTGGTGGTCGGAATCGCCTATGTGCCATTTACATGGTTAGCCGGCGTATTTCCTGAAGTTCTTGTTTGCTTTGCAACCAAAAAGGCAATTCTAGCAGTTTTTCAAGCACATTAGCAGCTCTGCATTTGCAACCTCTTTTATAAACTTTCGAAATGAAAGTCGGTTGAAATCTATTCCCGTCATCGAACTGACACGCTGAGTTTGTCAAATCTTGGATCAAAATCAAATCCATTTGCAGACCATCCATAAAATGGCCATGCCAGCTATGAAGATTGTCTGTTTGGGCAGACAATGGGGCGAAAGAGATTGGCTGCCCTTAATCTTGTTCGGTTCCGTTGATGAATGTCAAGTGAATAATGTGAACAAATACATTAAACATGGCTTGGAGAAACGCCTGTTTTGTTTTCACTAGCAATTACTGCACATCCGATAGTGGTATCAAAGGTTGACAGGTGTTCTCGGCCTTTGCGCTGAAACAAAGATACTGTCTCA
Source organism: Hipparchia sbordonii (assembly GCA_038048805.1). Taxonomy (NCBI): domain Eukaryota; kingdom Metazoa; phylum Arthropoda; class Insecta; order Lepidoptera; family Nymphalidae; genus Hipparchia; species Hipparchia sbordonii. The sequence goes on from CM076113.1 coordinate 8,520,948, forward strand.
AGCATAGCGGTTTTCTTGCTAACCGCATTTATGGATTCTTAATCTGCATGCAGCCCCGCTCATGCAGCAGTAGATTTCTGTTCGGTCAATATGGAATTTCCCATTACGATGGGTCTTTATTCCACTTTGTCTAATTCCTTGCGGTGTCATTTCAATCAATCTCTGGTTTCTATACCTTAGTGGTGTAACACTAGATAAACTTAATGGTGAACCGATCTTGAAGCACGTCTCCTCCGTAAAGGGAACGTCTTGTCATACTGCAGCTGCATTGTCAGAGTTCGGCGAACATTAGCACTATCGTGACAAAGGTGGCCAGGTAGTTCATGGAACTACAATGTATTCGTGTGAAGATGAATCTTTATCACGACATTGTGATGTTAATACGAGTAACAAGTTGACTACTTATGTTATATGACAAGAAAATGTTGTGTAAGCAAATACATCGTGTATAACTGAACACAATAAGTTTATTGCCACAACGCGAATGAATTTCCGTACTATAATGTAGCCGTGTGTCATGCCTGTTTTTCCTCCTCGGAACGTATAAAGCAAGGTGAGGTTAAAGTGTGGAGTTCTGTTACGTCTCCTAGAGAAAATGGCATACCTAGTCGAAACGGCATAAACTTTATTTGCAAAATCCAGAAAGTCAAGATCTGCTCTTTTTATATCAGATCTATGCTTATTGCCTAAAACGTCTTGTGATTTTGCATAAATCAGTAGTAAATCCTCATAACGTTGATTAATCTGATCGAAGGTTTGGCCTTAATTAAGCCGAGCAGACGTAGGCTTAAAATGGAAAATGGGCTTTCTGGTCACAGTGTGGATAGCACTGAGTATAATAATTGTAATAATTTTGTTTTAAATTGTATGTTTTTCCACGTTCAGGAGCACTCTCCGATACTTTTACAGCTGTGGCTGGGCGGAGAATTTAATATTTGAAATTACTTTAAGGAGCGCTGAGTACCGTATTCAGCTGACAATAACCCATTTTCGGTTCAAAATCTGATTCAGTTGGCGATGTGTAATCTGTTTTGAAATTGAATTACAAAACTTGATACTTAATAATAAATAGTATAATTAAGTTCTATTGGATTATTAGAATTATTGATAATTTACCGCGGAATAGTCTATAAATGGTTCCTACATTGTGACGATCTCAATCATCTCTGATTAGAAGACACGCTCGCCAACGGCTAAAATGCAATTTTGCAATCACCGATGAACAAAAACTGGAAATATAGCCATTGATTCATACGATTTATCAGCAATCTACCAGCTGTTTTTCCTTTTAGACTGCAGGAACCTTATTAATTGTTCTATCTGGTATTATTTCAGGGTTATAAGACTTGCTGAAGGATGCTGCTATATTTGCAATACACTATTTTTGTTTTGGCTGGCAAACTTGAGCGTGTTACCCTTTGGAAAACACACCTTATAAGTGATTGTTAGCGTTCGCACACACCTTTGTAACGCATTATTTTAATCCAACCTATAAACTGGTTATACTTTCGAAATATAACCAATTTTTTTCGAAGACTGGTCGAAATTATTACTGCTTCAATGCATTGAAATCATCTGACGGATTATATTATATTATTTTTGTTTTTCACACAAATAATGTGCTTATCCTATATAATAACGGTTAGTTGTGAAATTTTCTTTTAAATTAAGTGTTCCATTCACAGCACAATAGCTGTTGTTACGCAACCGCTCAGTCAAGAGTGAAACAACTGAGAAAACTGATGTGATCAGTTTTTATTCATACAAATTATTATAATTTATTAATTTAATTTCAATATTAATTTTCATTGTTCGTTTCTCTCTGCAATTATTACCATTACGTCACATTGGCGCAGTTACCACCACCACCAGGCGATAACAAACACGTCTCAAGTAATTAAGCTTCGAATAACGGTACAGTCAAATTAATGAAAGCGTTTTACCTACCAATAAAACGCTTATTAATTTACTTACCTTATTCGAAGCTTAACTTTAAACACTGCCTGGTGATTTTCGACGCAATGATCAAAATGGCGAGCGCTATCGCCGAGCTAAGCGCTCTCCCCACTACCTGGTGGTGGGGGCTTAGAGAGGGGCGGCAATGTGGCGCAGAGAGACAGATGTGTAACGGCGGGAAACGTAGTGCCTATCTCAAGTAATTAAGCTTCGAATAAGGTAAGTAAATTAATAAGCGTTTTATTGGTAGGTAAAACGCTTTCAATAAAATCTATTATAGTCTCATAAATACCATTTATAGCTAAACATGGATGTTGATACATGATAGTGATCTAATAATAGCAACTTGTGGGATCATTATCGTCACTATAGCTCGAGTGTTGCCAGGCAAATGAGTACAAATGCAAGTAGCAAACGCAAGACATGCTGCTGATATATCGCCATAAGACGCGCGGGCGTGAAGTCCAAATTAGACGGTTCACTTTTCGGGACTTTTGCTTTCATTTTCGAGGCTTAATCCATCGATGAAGCCTCATAAGTCATCGAAAATGAACTATCTAAACACCGACCGTTCATCATTCACTGGCGATTTTGCCTCCGCGACGAAAGGTTAACTGGTATTGTTCATCGTTCATCGCAAAAATGAACGATGAACGGTGCACCGTCTAATTTGGGCTTCAGTCGCCGAAATGATTCTCTTAAAATAATGTCGCCGACACCAACCCACCGGGCTATGTCGGCGAGTCGGCCGGTCTAGTGTGTATGTTCCTTTAGAGTAACTTTTTATACAATAACTTATTTATTGAGTTCGCCGCGAATGAGATTACCAAGGACCATAAATAGAGATTTTTCTTGATGATCCGAGAAAGATTGGTTTTAACGAATAAATCATTAAGTAGGTACTTACATAAGTATATAAAATTAAATGCTATAACCTGGCTGCTACATCTGGCTCCCAAAAGTTATTAAACCAATTATGATAGGATTGAAATGGAATCAGTTGAAGAATTTGTTGAATATTTCCATTTTACTTAACAGCTGGCTGACTCAGCGTCGCAGTGGCTCAAAGGAACTAATAAAATGACTATAAGATGAAATAAAAATGTTCTCCGAGCGTAACTCAAGTTCTATTTGAGTGATTATTTTTTTTTCTTCAGAATTGCTATTCTTTTGTTTCCCGCAAAATTAATTAAAATGTAAAAATAAGCAAAAGTTAGTTAGTTTTATTATTCGGTAGTTGTCTGGTGGGAGGCTTTGGTCGTGGCTAATTACTGTAATTACCACTCTACCGACAAAGACGAGTCGGCAAGCGATTCAGCGTTCTGGCACGATGACGTGTAGAAACCGATTACGGGTATGGGTTAAATCTACACTGCCATACCCCTTCGAAGTTAGCCCACTACTATCTTAGACTGCATCGTCACTTACCATCAGGTGAGATCGTAGTCAAGGACTATCTTGTCATCAAATAAAGAAAGATAATATTATTTCTACAAGGATTCTTTTTAACTTATATGTAAATTAGACGATGCCCGTTCCGCGGGAACTCTTGAATTTTTCTGGTTAAAATGTATTAACACATAGGTTACTGGTTCGAAAATTACATACCTGGGTATGAGCTATCTCCATTCCAGGTATGTAATTTGCGATAAATAAGCCTGCCTTAAAAGGTTTTCCAGGTACCATTTTACACTTATCTGCAAAATAGCCGGAACGTCCGAAGCTATTGCTCCACTGAGAGAGCACGGTCTCGTATTGATCCTCTTTGGAAAACAAAAGCACTTTGGCTACAAGAAATTGTATGTATTTGAAACATTTGAAAGGACTTGTTTGCAACGTTTATAAACCTCAATAGCCTAACGGTTACAGGTGCGGAAAGACTTAAGGGCTGCATGTTCGATCCCCATCCGTTGCACTATTGTCGTACCCACTCTTACCACAAGTCACAAAAAGGGGAGGGGAGAGGAGAACATCAGTCAAGTTCAGCTTGGCTGATATTCTTCATTAAAAAAAAATTAAAACATATTGAAGTAAAGAATACCAGTTCCTAAATCTCTACACTTTAGGTGGGCAGAACCCCTGCAGCATCAGTTACTATATACTACACTATACTATATTACTCCCGATAACATTAACTTTCTACACGTGAAAGTTCCGTCAAAATTGGTCCAGACGTCTCAAAATTAGCAGCAACAAACAAAGAGACACACTTAAAAATTTTAAAAATTATTTTTTGTTATAAGTACCGTATTTACTTACATAATATGCATTTAGTAAAAAGCTTTTATTTAGATATCACAAACAGAGACTTGAATTTTTTTATTTGTATTGCTAACCGACTTCCAAAAAAGGAGGAGGTTCTGAATTAATCGGAATCTTTTTTTTATTATGTTCCCCGATTACTCGATGACGCCTGGACCGATTTGGAAAATTCTTTTTTTGTTTGAAAGGGTACTACTTCCCAGATGGTCTCATTGTTATCAGGTCAGGATCTTCAAATTTTATAGGCACAATTGATATACTTTGTAGTGGCGTTTGAAGTCGGTTTTGTAAAAATAATTTTTACGTTTATATTATCCTATAAATAGAGTTAATTCGATTTTTATTGATCGGAACCTAAACTAACCGAGGTCGCTTCCAATTGTTTGAAATAATCTCATCTAAATTGGGTTGGACCGGGGTATTTCCCGCTTCTGAGGCTTCGATAACGGTTAATTAGTGGTTACTACCCCAAGTCACGCCATTCCACAACTCACAATCTTATAGCTAAATGTTTAAGGGCTGGACTGAAATCAGAAAAATTCAAAGATTCAAACCTCATTCCACGGGTGGCCAATCGGTCGATCACGGCCTTCGATCACAGAAAAAAAAAATCTTCTGTGATCGAAGATCTCGGCTTTTAGTCGAGTCGATCGTGGCATGACTTTGCTTTAGCGGAAGATGCTCTGGCCCAATTCTCACACTTTCAGTTTCTCTCTTCTTTCAAGAAACTCTCAGGTATGCAGTTTTCCTCACAATATTTTCCTTCACTGGTATAGCAAGGGATTTTTAATTGTTTTTCAAGCTATTGCATAGCTTCTATCGCGGGCCTTGAGCGTGGAGATCGAATCCAAAAATTCCGTAACGAAAATAACCTGACACGGGACTCCTCTCACCGCTAGATGGCGTTGATAAAAAATGCTATGCAATAGCTTTACCGCAGCAGTCCCCGAGTGCCACACGTCTTTTTTTTCTATACATAATAGGCACACGCTTGACCACTACCACACCTGATGGATAGTGATGATGTGGTCTAAGGTGTAACGCGTTTGCCTAGAAGATGCTTATTCACTCTTGTTTTAGAGATACCCAAATTGTACGTGTTAGGAAAAACTCCCTATGTCTTGTAATGTCAGTACGGTGGTAAAAAGGTGAAGGGGGTACAAGTTACTAAGAATTCAATTTTATGTTTTCCCTTTCAATCAAATAAAAAATGCTACATAAGTTACTTATACTGTTTCATTTAGCAAGAAGTATGAAATTGGTAGATCTCACAAAGTTTGGTCAGTAAATAGTCTGGTAATGGGAGCTTTGACCGTAGCACCCTACCGTCAAAGACGTGCCGCAAAGCGATTTAGCGTTCCGGTACGAGGGCCTGTAAAAACAGATTAGGGGTATGGGTTGAATGTACACTGCCATACCCCTTGCAAGTTAGCCCGCTACCATCTTAGACTGCATCGTCACTTACCATCGCAGTAGAGGACTAGCTTGTCATCCAAAAAAAAACGCAATCAACTTAATATCTTAAAAAAAATCATCAAAATGTACCTACATTTTGTCGAATAAGTGTAAAGTATGATACTTACCGCAGGCTATAGTACCCTAAGAAAAATGTATGTATTAAGAAAATTGCGGGACATAAATTCTTTACAACTTCGGAATGTCGACGTTGAATTTGTATGAAAGTTTACTTGGTACTTTGAAAACATTCCGCGTGTTATGAACATATCTACTAAAACACCGCGAAATTACTAATTTACTTACATTGTTTAGCTAGTTTAGTCATAATCCTATTTGCTGGTAAGACCGTGTTTGTGTTAGGATTACGAAACATAATTTATTATATCATTGGCTTGTAAAGGCTGAGACAAACAAAACGTAACACGGAATTAAATATACTGTAACTATGAAAAACTGATTTTGAGTAAATGATAGAGTACTTTTTTCAGTTCATCTTTAGAAATCTATTAGGCCTACCAAACAAATATACATATAGGTGTATGTATGTATCTATGTTTATCCATACATTTCTCCGAAACTAATTACCGAATTGCTTCGAATTGTGATCATTCTTTTTTATTTGCTTTCATAGTTCAACTTAGGGAACACTGAGAATTTCATCAAAATCGGTCCCCTTGTTATTTGAGAGAATTACTTACTTACTTGTGCCCAGTAGTGGGCCATCGATGGGTTGAGACGGATGATGAAATGAAATGCATATATTGTACACTAGCTGATGCCCACGACTTCGTCCGCGTGGATCTAGTTTTTAAAATCCCGCGGAAACACATTGATTTTCCGGGATAAAAAGTAGCCTATATCACTCTCCAGGTCCTCGACTATACTCATGCAAAAGATCACATCGATCTGTAGCTTTTTTGAAGCGTTATTGAAGGACAAACCAACAAACAAACACACTTTCGCATGCCGCGGCGTGTTCTATTTATTTCAACCTTTACACTCTAGGATCACTGAAGCAACAAAATTGGCTCGGATGTGGTATGGAAATCTCGCGGCATAAACTTTTTATAGGTTCGTAACGATATCGTTTCACGGATTAATAGCTTTAGTAAGATTCTGTGGTAATATCAATACTAGGGCTGCCAGTTGATTTTTTCAGCCTATAAGGGACAAATGGTTAAATGGGCAAAAAAATACGGGATTTCAGTTTTATACCCGGGACAAATGAAAAACAAAATTATTTAGTGTCATTTTTTATTATTTTTTATATTTTTCCGAGGATCGAGTCAGTTTTAACTTTGTCATTCTGACACTAACACTGTCATTGGTCGATGCGGGCTGCGAGTGCAAGTTAGTAGCAGGACGAGTACGTTTTACGAACGTTGCGTGTGTGAATACTAAGATCGATTTCATAATGAAAAACGACGTACGGTTCAAATACGGGACAGAGTCAGTCCCGCCGGGACATTTTAAACTATGCCTAAAATACGGGATGTCCCGGGAAATACGGGACGTCTGGCATCGCTAATCAATACCTAAGCTTTTCTAACCTTATGTAATACAAAAATGCTATTTAGTTCTGCGTGTCGATTCCCCTAAATAAGTTTTAAAGTTATAAAGCGGGTAATAAATACTGTCGTATCATAATACTACGTACAACAGGTAACATAATTACAAAGTTATCCGCTGCAATATGCTGCACAAACAAACAAATTTGAACTGTACATATTATTTGTTTCATGCACAACTCAGTTGGAAGCGGAACTTATGCGAAGCTGGCGCAACTTTATTGCGAACTGTCCAAGTTCCGCGGATGATACTTCAAACTGAACGTACTGAATGCGAAGTAAGAAGCACTAAATATTACTATTTACTAGCAAGTTAGTCCAGGCTTCACATTTCGATATTTATATATATTTTTTATTCGATGACAAGATAGTCCTTGACTGCGATCTTACAATATAATTTAATTAATTAACACCTACAAACTAAAACAGCTTTTAACGGTTGGAAGCTTCGGCCCAATTTTAATAACGCGGGATAAATCTTACTGAAGAGTAAATTAGCAATTATTTCAAGAATTGTACTAATGTAATGTAATATTATAAATGTGAAAATGTGTTTGTTTTTTGGTTGGTCATCCAATCACGCGTCAATAGAGCACTGGATTGACGTGATTTTTGCACGGATATAGTTGAGGTCTTGAAGAGTTACATAGGCTAACTTTTTTCCCCAGAAACATAAAGGGTTTTGCAGGATTTTTAAAAACCTTACTCTGGAGAGTTAGGTTAGAAAAAGTAATGGGCAAAAGCTAGTAAACTATTTTGTATGTTTCACTAAAGCCTGGTGTTAAAATCCTACACGCCATTTATCTGCACTACTATTGTCAGGAGTAATAAAATAAGGAGAATATTTGAATCTCTCTCTCTCTCTCTCTCTGCATCACATTCCTCATTAATGAGGGTACATATAATGGTAGGACCATTATTCATATAATGGTCCTATCATTATATGTTTTCTTGAGATAATAATGCAGTGCAGTTCCCAAATGCTTCCACATACTTGCGAGTATTTGAATAAATAATTTCTGGAAAAACGACACAATTGTCCGATTTCATGAAAATAAATATTGTGTTTTCATAAATCATTCCCTTTTTACGCTACTATCCGATGGAATGCCATTGTAAAAGCATTGTAAATATCGTTTTAATTGCTTCGCATTTCATCAGCTCAATTTTGGACAATGGACGGTGATGTAAATAATTGATAGGATATATAAATTGAAGTTGAAATTACAAGTTTAAATCTTTATCAATATGACCCTCGTACACGTTGGGCCTTTCATAAACAGGGTGTTTCATAAATTTTTCAAATCATAATAATTTAGTATCGGTATTATGTGCAGTGACTTGAATTAATTTTTAACCGACTTCCAAAAAAGGTTCTCAATTCGTCGGAATCTTTTTTTTAAAATATAATATGTTCCCTGATTAGGTACTCGAAGACGCCTGGACCGATTTGGAAAATTCTTTTTTTGTTTGAAAGGGCTTCCTAGGTGGTTCCATTGTCATCAGGTCAGGATCTGATGATGGGATCCTGGAGAAATCGAGGAAACTCTTCATATAGGCACAATTGATATAGATACTTTGTAGTGGCGTTTGAGATCGGTTTTAAAAAGAATTTTTTCTAGAGAATTCTTAAATTGGATACATTATTGGGGCCGCTTCTGTTCGACGATGTCAACGTTGCGGTGTATAGTATAAATAAAAATTTAAAAACTTTAAATATAATTTACTTAAAACATCAGTAATGAAACATAATTATTGAGATATGAAAATACAACATCAAATAATATAATAACTCACTTACGAGCGTCATTGTGGCATTCATTATTCATAAGGTGGTTTATGCGCTAATAACCTGAGGCCATCTCTGGCTTAACTGTGGTAATGTACTGGTGCCTATTCGCAATATAATTGTTGCTTTTATTGTTATATTATTCAGCTCAAAGGCATAAAGTGATATTACCTATGAATTTACTGCGGATTTCTAATCTAATGTAAGCTGCGCCAATTTCTAACCCCCGCGATTCAGCGAGAGATTACTTATGCGCGCATTCACAAACATTACTTTGATTTTAATTGATGTTTAGTGTCGCTCGGTACTGATATATTATTGTATAGTACTTGCAATTCACGAGGGCGCTTGGCTCATGGTTGTGTGTGTGTCGTACCACTCGTATCTGTATAAGTGTGAGCGAGGGCTTTCCCGCACCTGGCCTCTCCCACCTGGGCCCCAAGCCTGCTATTTTACATGTCATTGTCATTGAACCGCAATAAAATTACAGTTCAATTATCATTGGTCCAAAATTTCGTAGTCTACTTAATTCACGTTCAATTTCTTATAATTGGATTGTAATTCAATGATACCTCGGTATTGCCATTAGCTTAAAAAGCGTTTGCCGAAATGAGTTTCAAAAAAAACTACATATTAAAAACGTTTATTTAAGCTAGATTCAAAGCTAGATGTGTCAGTGGCAAACCATCGGAAAACAATTGTGACGCCATTGAATTAGTAGACTACCAAAATTGCTAAAAGTAGCAATTGGGATGTCATTGATAGACAATTGAACTATAATTGCAATAGCAGACTTGGGCCCCTGGCTCCGAGTGCTGACAGACACGCACACTTACACATTGTGCATGTACACGAAGTAACCACAAGTAAAGCTCACACGCCCTCGTGAATTGCCAGAATATTGTACTTATTGGAAAATCATCTTTAGCTTTCTCTTATCATTTTAAATTTTGAAAGACTGTTAACGATCTATAACAGTTTAAAGTTGATTAACAAAATATTCTCACTTAACTAAGTGTTGTGGTCATACCGCAATCAAATTCACGATTACCTTAGAAGATTTGATTTAAATACAAAGTTTTACAAGTTAGCCCTTGACTGCGATGTTACCTGATGGTATATGACCATGTAGTCTAAGATGGTAGCGGGCTAACTTGGAAGGGGTACAGCAGTGTATATTCAACCCATACTCCTAGTCGGTTTCTACACGCCATCGTGCTGGAACGCACAATCCCTTGGCGGCAAGTGTTTGATGGTAGTGTGATAACTAGCCACTGCCAAAGCCTCCCACCAGATATGTAAATAATAATTATTATTATTTACGATCGCTTAATAATAATAATAATTTACGATGACATTAAAATAATTACGCACTGTACAGGTATTTTATGAATTGTTTTCGATAAAATTGGTTTCGGAAAACCGCAAATGGTGTACAGTCAGGTGATTTTAATTGCTTCCATTTCGATTGTGTTTACTCTACTTGTCAGGATTGTTTGAGAGCTGTTTAAAATTGATTACGATTTTCAGGAAAGATAATAATATTATTCTTTTAAAAATTGTCAAAATATTTAGACCTTGCCCACGAGATTACCGCCATGTGGAATGTTGATTCAACGATTGTAGTGCCGATGGTCGTTTCGGTCAACGGTCTCATAGCGAAAAGTTTCGATCAACATCTTAAGAAACTTTCGCTTAATACTTGAATCAAGAGCAGGATACAGAAGGCGGTACTCCTTGAGACGGCACGCATTGTGAGGAGGTTCCTCACTCTGGAGCCCTGACTTGGCTGCTTGGGTCCTTATCCCGCAGCAAGTGGGACCCATTCGTTTTATTGTTTTATTATGTTTTTATATTTATATTTGTATAATGTATATTTGTAAACATTTTAAAAAATAATAGGATGAATGTGTATGAAAATAAATGAGAGTATTAGTTTATTCTTTTTATACGACTGCCTGAAAAAAGGAGTATATTGTTTTCAGGGTTCATGTACGTATGTGAGTTTCTATATCCACCATAACTTCTATACGCATAAACCGATTTTGATGAATGAGGTATCGTTAGAATCCTTAGCTCATTCCGGGTGACATAGGCTAGTAAAATTAAAAAAAAAATGATGGGGTGACTATATGTGCTAGGATTGGGTACGACAATAATGCAACGGTTGGGGCTCGAACCTGCGACCTTTCAGTTTTCAGTTAACCGCTGGGCTATTGAGGCTTGAATAATAATTATACAATTCCCAATCCAAAATCCTTAATCCATGTATACTAGGTTGTATTAGTATTATTACATACCTAGAAAGAATGGATGCCGCACTGTCCATTTCGGTATAGACTTTTGCCACTCTATATGGAAATCACGTGATGCTCTATTCGCTTAGATACGACGTATCACTGCCTTATAGCCATTGTGCGAAAGATAGATGTGTTTTAGATCCGTAGCCATCCTATACAAACGTTTACTTAGCTAATACCTGCCCCGTTACACCACGCACGTTGAGGACGGGCGAGTGGTTTGACCTACTTAGAAATTCCTTTTTGCCGCTTGAGTAACGTTTTCTGTAAACGTTTACACACGTTTTTTTTTTTTAATTCAATGACAAGATAGCCCTTGACTGCGATCTCACCTGATGGTAAGTGACGATGCATTCTAAGATGGTAGCGGGCTAACTTGGAAGGGTAGCAATGTAAACTCAACCCATACCCCTAATCGGTTTCTACACGCCACCGTGCCGGAACGCTAAATCGCTTGGCGGCACGTCTTTGACGGTAGGGTGGTAACTAGCCACGGCCAAAGCCTCCCACCAGACCAGACCAGAGACAATTTAGAAATTATAAATTCCTAAATTGCCCCCGCCGGGAATCGAATCCGAGACTTCCCAATTATAAGACCACAGCGCTCACCACTGCGCCAGGGAGGTCGTCAAAAAGCGTAAAGGCATTCGACGCACTGAAAAATAAACTCCTTACGTCAAAAGGTTATTGCTTAGCACTATAATCCTGCTAATCTTCTTCTTCTTTTTCTTCTTTATAAACCGACTAGCTGAGGCCCGCGACTTCGTCCGCGTGGATTTAATTTTAAAATCCCGCGGGAACTCTTTGATTTTCCGGGATAAAAAGTAGTATATGTCACTCTTCAGGTCCTCAACTATATCCATGCAAAAAATCACGTCGATCCGTAGCTCTGTTGCAGCGTGATTGAAGGACAAACCAACAAATAAACACACTTTCGCATTTAAAATATTAATAGATAAATTGAGAACCTCCTACTTAATAATAATATAAAAAAATATTTTGAAAAAACCGACTTCAAACGCCACTTAAAAGTATAAAATAATTTTAGTTTGTACACGTATGTTGAAGTCGGGCCAGCGTCGCGCATCGGTTTCATCGTTTCTATTTAGGCCTGTCCGTCTCACGGGCTAATTCAACCAGTATACCGGCCTAATAGTATTTACGATTTAATAATTTTAGTTACTTATATTGAAGTCGGACGGGCTTAAAATATAGAAACGATAATACCATTGCGCAACGCTGGCCCGACTTCAACATACGTGTACAAACTAAAATTATTTTATACTTTTAAGTGGCGTTTGAAGTCGGTTTTTTCAAAATATTTTTTTATATTATTATTTTAAGCTTTTTAGTGTAGCTTCATGGGACCAATTCACTAGACCATTTGTTTTGCTCCTTAAAAAAAAGTATTGAAATATATCGCCACCCCAACCGAATAAAGGCGTAATCGAAAAAAGTCAATTTTACAGGAGAGCCAAAAAACCGTAGAAATGATCTACCGTCTTTGCTATTTACACCTGATTAAAGTTATATATATAGAAAGGCGAGTAAAAAAATAACGCTTCTTTTACTCTATTTGCTAAATTTTTTGCCTTATTTGCAAAAGAGATATTCAAGAAAAATCATCTTAAATTTTTATTCGTCTATGAACTTCGGCATTTATTTTTTGTAAAAAACAGTACGCCTTTATTCGCCTACAAATGCTCTAGTGAGCGAAACGCATCATTTTTGTGCATAACTTATTGAGTCAAATTTTGTATCGTAATCTGGCGCGCAATTATTTGTAACGCCGTTATTCTTGCACTTTTTGAATGATGCTCGAATCGTATTATAGATTCACTTCTATATTCGTTAGTCAATGCGAAAAATATAGATTCGTAATAAATGTTAACACTAAACATGAAAAATAATTTTTAATTAAAAAAAAGTCGTTAAAAATAACAAAAACTTTAATATTTTTTTAAATTAACAAGGAAATAATACAAAAAAATTATGTAAAACTTCATTAGTCCTTAATTAATATGGCAATCTCAAAATGGTAAGTACATTCTTACCACCATCGATATTATTCACAAATAATTGAGCCAATTACTTAGAATTTCTTTGGAGATCAAAAATCGGAAATATAATCATTTATATCTTAATTAAAACAAATATGACTGATTTATGATAATTCTTAATGACAAAGCTGAATAGAAAATGCCACTATACCGGTTCTTTTTAGTTAATTTAATTATGAAATCTATCTTATACTTTGCGCTTAAAACCAAACATACGCGTTTGATGATGTTGGTATTTTATTAGGAACTTAAGTTCTAATACAATTAACAATAACATAAATATGACATTAGTTATTGTGTTAATAGTTTAAAATGCAGTTTTATGCAGTTTCTACTTCTGGCAAAAAAAAAAAAAACAGAAAATAGTAAAATCTTCTCAAATGTACATTAAAAAATAAAAAATCAAAAGATAATAATGTAATAAAGTATCAACTACTAATAAAACTCCTTTAGGAACAGGATTTCTTTTAAAAGCTTTTATTTTACTTGCAATGCATGTATGTAGCTATGTTTCTTCGGGTGGAATCTTGCAACTCAATTTTGAAGCAGATATCTTAACCGATTGAGCTGAAATTTTGTATACACGTTTAGTTTGGGTGACAATGCATGGTTAGTTGTGTGACGTCATTCTAAATCCAATATGGCGGAACATCCAAGATGGCGGCCTAGTTATTTTTAATGCACTCCTACAATATGGGTATCAAATGAAATGGCTTGCTAAGAATAACTTGAAAAATAAAGTGACATCACTCTAAATTCAATATGGCGGACTAAGTTTTTTATGCTTTCCTACAATATGGGTATCAAATGAAAGGACTTGCTGAGAATACGAATGCGAGTTAAATTCCGTTGTTTCAATCAGTTTGAAATTTTGGTGTACTGGGGGTTTTTAGTTACCATTCGAAATAAATTTGTAGACGAAAAAAGACGTAAACGTTATTCACTCCCGACAACAGATCCGGCTTTAGGTAAGATTTTATAACACCTTTCTTCTTCTAGAAAATGTGCAGTAAATTTCGATAGAACAAAGCCGCCTTCCTTCATATTTTTGTCATTTTCAGAGATAAAATTCTAAAAAAAAATTAGCCTATGTAACACGATTTCCATCATCAGATAATGAAATAAAAAAAATTTCGCGTAAATGATCTTACGCCTTTATTCGGTTGGGGTGGCGATATTATTCCAAATAGAAATTTAGCATATGTATGTATGCTATGAAGTTTGCATGGTTAAAATCGTACACACACTCTGATCGCGAGCGATTTGCTCTTATTCAATGAGGAGTTCCATCCTATATCTCCGAAGATATTCATCAGATCTTCACCAAACTTAAATGGAACCAACCTGACGATATTTCCTTTTAAATAAAAAAAAAATTATTGAAATCGGTTCAGATTTGACAGAGTTATAGAGTAACATCATCAAAAATTCGGTTAAAAAAAAATTATATTGAAATGTCGAATAGAAAAGCATTATGTATGTATGCTATGAAGAATGCATGGTTAAAATCCTACACATACTCTGATCACGAGCGATTTGCTCTTATTTATTGAGGAGTTCCGTCCTCCATCTCCGAAGATATTCATCAGATCTTCACCAAACTTAAATGGGACCAACCTGACGATATGCCCTTTCAAATAAAAAAAAAATTATTAAAATCGGTTCAGATTTGACGGAGTTATGGAGTAACATCGCCAAAAAATAAAAATAAAAATAAAAATAAAAAAAAAAAACATACGCGTCGAATTGAGAACCTCCTCTTTTTTTTGAAGTCGGTTAAAAATACATAAAGTCACATGCCAAAAGTCACTGTAATTCTTACACATTATATATGCATCATAGTCATACTAACTCAATGTTCTAAAAAGCTGAGCCCATCTCAAAGCCTTTAATGTGCTAATGTATTCAAAATGTAGTTCTTCATTTCATAGCTGAATTATACAGTATGAGGTAATAATGCTACTTCGTAGACAGTGTGACGGCTTTTCAAACGAGACTGTATGTAACCGTAATAATTATTGCGGTATGTACAGAAATCCTGTCAATGTAATAAAATAATAGATTTATTATAGCTATATAATGTTGTCTACAATAATAATAAGATATTTTAAAGAGCGTACATCTTTTATAGTGTTGTATTTTTGTAAGTTATAAAGCAATTGACTAGCTATCTACATGAAAAAAAAACTACTAACTTTTTATAATAGGTTTACTACTAAAAACCACTAACTTTTTATATTAACTCTTAATACTCAAAATTTTTATTTTTATTTACTAATTGATGCCCGCGACTTCGTACGCATGGAAAGAGGTTTTTTAATTCCTACAGGAACTCTCTTATTTTCCGAGATAAAAAGTAGCCTATGTATTATTTCAGACTAAAATCTATCTCTGTGCCAAATTTCAGCCAAATCGATTCAGTCGTTGCGACGAGACGAGTAACAAACATCCATCCACCCATCCATCCATTCATACATCCAAACTTTTTTCATAATATTGGTAGGACAGTTTCAAAACATTTCTCCCATCCATACTCGTATCTACACAGCTTACATAAGTTGTGAAAAAATATAGTGACATATTTTCGGATTTAGTGATCAGAACAATCGAAATGGTTTTAGCAGTGGATTTATACAGACAGTTTCAGTTGAACAATCAGATTTTCAGCCATTCGTGTGTATCGTCTATAAAATTTACATTCTAAAATAGCTCAATAGTTTTTAGGTTAAAGAATTTTCAGATAAAATAAAAAAAAAAGTTAAAGTTAAAGTAAGGTAGGAAAAGTAGGTTGTTTTTTTTTTTTTTGTAACTTTACTGCTTTACAGTTGTCTGTATAAAGATGATAAGTTGGTCTTGGATGGACTAGATAGAGTTTTCCTAATTCCCAAAGCAGTGTTTTGTCATGTCTACTCTCTCTCTGTACACTCTACTAAGAGTCTTTACTCTTATTAGAGTGGTAGACAAGACATATTTCATATTTCACCGTTGCCAAGTAAACATTAACTGATGAATAAAGATGACATTTCGACAGTTTTTGTATCAGCAATCTGTCATAATATTCGTCGGTTAAGGTCTTTGGTTAAGGTTTATTTGGCAATGATACGTAAAATAGGTATGCCCTACTCTTAGTATGTTAAAGACGTAGTTCTTTATTAATACTTTAGTAGTAGTAGTAGTTTTTTGACAACCCACGAAAAGTCCCATTCGGTAAAGTATTTCGGCGATGACCCAAAAAAGCAACATATTTAAAAAATGTAAACGGCTTAAACCTTTACATGTTAGCGCGGGCGTGAATAAAATATTTATACGAGACGTAACAGAGGCGCGTAATGAAGTGAAATAATTGATCAATTACTCGCGACCATTGTTTGCGGAAAGTATATGGTAAGCGGTTGGATTACGAGCTACAATGTAACAGTATATGTATGGCTAAGAGGGTATAAATAATTGTGTTTTCCGTACTTCATAATTCGATTCGATGCCTTAACATGGGTAGCCTAAGTATGTCATGCTCGCTTTAAACATTTCTGTGGTGGTGTCGTGTGGTGCGGGTTGTTACGTTCCCTCAAATATGGTTGAGCGAAGCAATGGCTGGATCATGCGTCATGCTCGTGAAGTGGTGCCACCAACGGGAATGGGTCTGCTTTGACTGCCCGTCTTGACATGCGTTGGATTGATGTACCTACGTATGCGTTTTTGCATTTTTGAAGCTTTATTGTGGAAGCACTGTATACAACAAGCACTGTATTACATAACTTTGTAAAAAAAAAAAATTTTTTTAAAAGAGCAACTGCTGAGTTTCTTACCGGCTCTTCTCAGCAGAATCTGCATTTTAGAATCTGCAAGTTAGCCTACATGAAATAAATTAATTTTGAATTTGAATTTGAATAAGATAGATCCACATTAAATTCCTCGTTGGTCTAGTGTTTAGCAAGTTCGACTGTGGATGACGAGGTCTCAGGTTTGATTCCTGAGTCAAAAATGTACCTATTGGGCTTTTTTGACAAGAAATTCTCAGTACTAGGCCGAGTAGGCGGTGACAAACGACACCCCCGTGCCGTGCGTGATTTCTCTCCGGTCGTGTCGGATTTTCCATCCCATCTAACTATGAGAGTAAGGGAATAGAGAGTGCACCTGTGTTTGCGCACACACTTGTGATCAAGGGTTTTTCAATTCCCGTGGGAACTCTGTAATTTTCTGGGATAAAATGTGGTCTATGTTTTAATCCTGGGTATGAGCTATCTCTATTCCACAGCCAGATCGGTTCTTTCGTTGTGGCGTGAAGGAGTAACTAACATACACATACACACACACACACACACACGCACATACACATACAAACTTTCGGTTTTATAATATTAAGTGTGATATTTTCTACCAGTACTAATTAAAAAAACAAAAAGAATAACAGATTTTCATTATCATTAACGATCAAACATGGTGTTCAGAATAATGACTTAAACCCCATTAATGTGGGTAAAACTGGGTAAAATAATCCCCGCAGGGTTGCCGATTACCATAAAATGTTAGGGATAATAACCGCGAATGCTTCCTGCTTACACAGACTGAAGATAACAGTTAGACGGAACTCTCGTGAACAAACAGAGAGTGAAGCCAATTTTGTAATAGACACGTTCATACAGAATAATGCGCAAATAGTAGAGCAACTTGTATTTAGTTACAAAGTTTTACAATTAAATATTATCATATTCTTCAACGGTGAAGAAAAACAGTTCAGACTCAAGACAGAGTTAAAACAAGACGGATTTATGTGGCATATTTGTGTCTCGTTTTAACCTCTATCTTGAGTCTGAGCGGAGTCAGAACACAAATGGCGCACCGGCCTCTATACTTAATTCAAATTCAAATTCAAAATTTATTTATTTCATGTAGGCTACCTTGTAGCTCTTATGACACGTCATAAATCTACCACCGGTTCGGAAAGCAGATTCTGCTGAGAAGAACCGGTAAAAAACTCAGCAGTTGCTCTTTTCAAAAAATAAAATAATAATACCAATAATTAAGTAACCAAACTAAGCTATGTATACAGTGCTTCCACAGTGAAGCTTCAAAAATGCAATACATATAATCCAACACATGTCAACATGGGAAGCCAAAGTAGACCCATTCCCGTTGGTGGCACCTGTTCACGAGCACGACGCATGATCCAGCCATTGCTTCGCTCAACCATATTTGAGGGAACGTAACTTAATCTATGACATCATCAATGAAATCATAGATTAATTATAGAGATCGATGTGCTATTTGCAATGTAATTAGTTCCAAAGAAGTATAGTGGCGCTTCAAATTGATCCATAATTAAAATGTATAGGGATATTTGTATAGGGACAGCAAATCCAGTGATGATCATAGATTTAGTATATAGATCGGTGGGCTGGGTGAATAATCTTTGACACATGGTTACAGATTGTAATCATAAAATGTTTGGGAAGCGACGACGCCTCTGGGCTCCGCAAAATGAGGTAAGAAATCATTCAAGTTCTTATGGGGTGCGAAAAATAAATTTACACTCCAACGAGTTTAACACTCATTTTACAAAAATTTCTCGACTGTCTCGTTGGTCGTAGTGAGCTTAGATATTCAGCAATGGATCATGAAGTCATGAGGTCGGATCAAAAATACCGCTACTGGGTTTTTGTTTTATGTTTCGAGACTGTATCCACAATACGTATAGTATGTTTATCTAACGAAGTTACGGGCGCTTTACTTGTGGTTACGTCGTGTACATGTACATTGCGTAAGTGTGCGTGCCTGTCAGGAGCCCAGGGTGAGAGCAGTCAGGCGCGAGCAAGCTCTCGCTCACACTTATACAGATATGGCACACACTCAACCGTGAGCCTCGTGAAATTAAAGAACTATACCAGATAACCATCGATGCAGCTTATACACAATCTGCCTCCTGAACTTCAGTGGATGACATCTCTTTGCAAATCATATTATGATGCATGTTTAATAAAATAACTAGGCACATTATTCATTACAAAAACTGCTATTAGTTAAGCTATTGCATAGCTTCTATCGCGGGCCTTGAGCGTGGAGATCGAATCCAGAAATTTCGTGACGAAAATAACCTGACACGGGACTCCTCTCACCGCTAGATGGCGTTGATAAAAAATGCTATGCAATAGCTTTACCGCGGCAGTCCCCGAGTGCCACACGTCTTTTTTTTTGTTTTAATAGCGGATTTAATAACTGGCGCACCGTATAGTAGCGAGAATGAAATAAGTTTCCAGTTCAGTTGCAAACCACTCCAGTTCTTCCAGAACTTATCAAAACATTTCTCGGTTATATATTGTGTCGATGATGTTGAATAGAGTTTGTCGTTTGAGCCGTACCTAATTCGCAAAGCTTTCATTTGCTTTGGTTTGTAACGGTCTAACGCCTAGCTAAAGGTTTCACTTCTCGGCTAGGTAATTAATTATACCTACTCGATGTTATGAATTAGTAAACGATGTTTTCTATAGCGTGGTTTATTTTCTATGTTATAATATTATACCCTTACTTATATTAAAGAAAGCAAAAGAGTTTGTACACCTGCTCGGAAAGTACGTTCTGATTTGTGTCAAATCACAAAAGAGCGAGAAAGAAAATACGTCATTACGTGGAAACAAATCTGCGAGCTGAAAAAATATATGAAATTTCTTTACTTACATGCTTCAACGGTCTGAAAGTTGTATGAAAATCCATTACCTACTAACGTGCTGTTTTTTTTTTTTAATTTTTGGTCAAGTCAGTTCAGTAATAACTTGAAAAACAATGAAATCTATTTCGACCTTTTTCGACAAATAGACTTATTATTACGAGTATTTCAAAGTAGTAGGTAAATATCTAATGAATAACGAACTAAAAATATAAAAATAGTAATAGTAACTAATTAATAACTAAATAATAATCTATTAAATAATCTATTTAAGTAAATATAATAATTTAATTTCTTTGTTTAGGTCTACTTATCAGTTATCTATGGTCTAAGGTTATTGTTGTTGTTAAAAAAACAAATTGTTGCTGGCCACTTGCATTTTCTTTAGTGAGTACATTATTTGAAAAATTAAAAAAAAAATCGCGAGAAATACGAACAGGTTAAAGTTAAATTCAAGGAAAATTTTAAAAGAGCTATATCGTGGCGACCGAATGTCATAAATTACATGGTGCAGTGTAATATTTTTAACTCCGCCTGCAATTATTTTGATTTATCAGTGTACTACCGGCTTTATAATTTTAACAACTCGTGCATAATTTTTTTTTTATATAATTAATATGCAGAAGCTGAGTAGAAATTTCATTCTACAGGCAGGATAAAAATAGCTATTTGTTAGAGACACATAACATAATCCAAGGCATTTTGTTATCTGTGACAGTCAATTTGTATTAACTGTCATTTTATTGTGTTTGACAGCTGTCATTGTCTATTTCTTTTGATCTAAAACTTCTAAAATGCAAAGATGTCCCCGCGGTTACTCTTAAATAAATAATTATGTAATTCAGTAATCTTCGTTTAATTTTAACATCATAAAATAATAACAACTTCAACACTATTACTTAGTTTTATGTAATTTTTTAGGGTTCCGTAGTAAAACTACAAAGAACCCGTATATAGTTTGGACAAGTCTGTCCGTCTATCCGTCTATCCATCTGTCCATCTATCCATCCGTAAAAATGTCATAGTGATAATTATTATAGGGACAGCAAGTCCTGTGTTAGTCATAAATTAAAGATAGAGATCAGGTGCCTTTTGATGTTTGCGGCCAACCTAACGTACGTCACTCGGACATAGTAGATAAATAATCTGTGACTCGGACGAGATATGATACAACTTGTTCAACAGTTTCATTCAACCTACCCGCATTACAAAAGTAGTAGTTGTGGCGTATTACAAATAAGTTATTTTTTCATTATTTTTGGTGCAAAATGAAACGAAACTGTGCAGACAGCTTTTCTGAAGGAGGGAAGAGAAGAAAATCCAATGAAAATTCATTGAGCAGTCGTGAGTTTAGAGTTATTTATGTTATTTATAAAATAAAAATGAAGTATATCCGTAACTCCACCGACGAACATGGAGTCTTCCAAGTAGAAGTAGAAAAGGTAGAGAAGGTAGGTAGCGAAACTTATTCACGCAAATTCTTTGTGAGATGGATAAATAATTAGGGACACGAATTAATCCCTACTAATAAATACAATTAAATTGTCTATCTATTAATTCGAAATAGTTGACTTTTATGATTATTTGAATGGATGTTCGAACGTTATCATAATCCATGAATAGCATAAGCCATGTATGAAGCAAGCACAACATTTTTGTCTTCTTCTTCTTCTTTATCAACTAATGGACGTCCACTGCTGGACATAAGTCTCCTGCATGGACCTCCACAAGCCTCGATCTTGCGCCGCCTGAATCCAGCGGCTCCCTGCGACTCATTTGATGTCGTCTGTCCACCTAGTGGGGGGTCTGCCAACACTGCGCTTCCCTTTTTGTATAACATTATTATTGGTTAACATGTTCAAATGCCGTTGACTGGGTCCCGGGTTTGATTCCCAGGTCGAGCTAAAATGTATTGTTTTTGTTGTTAAGATTTTCTCCAAGTTTATGCGGGTCACCCCCGTGCTTCGGAGAGCACATAATGCCGTCGGTCCTGCGCTTGAACCCGGTACGGTCGTGTGGAATTTCTGTCCCACCGGACTATGAGAGTGAGGGAATAGAGAGTGCACCGGTGTTTGCGCGAAGTTAATAATAATATCTCCCGTTCAGGTGGCTAATCTCTGTGGAGATTCACCTATAGCCGGATTCGGCGATACATGAAATAAACAATTTAGAATATGAATTATGTATACTACCCTCAGAATTTATGAAAAAAGTACGAAGTATTAAATAGTGAGCCGGTAATGGGTTGCTGTTGATGATGATGGTTAATCATTCGTTCGAATTTATGTTTTTAACCTCCGATGCAAAAACTTTTAAAATTAAAAAAGGCTTTTAAAATTTTGACGTGTCTGTATGTGCGTGTCTGTCTGTGGCATTATAGCAGCCGAACGGATGAACCGATTTTGATTTTGTTTTTTCTGTTTGAAAGGTGAATTAGTCGGGAGTGTTCTTAGCTATGTTTGATGAAAATCGGTCCAAAATGAAAGGGCTTGACTAATAGAATAATAGTTAGAGACTAGAGAGCTATGGTAAATTTCAAATCTAACATGGCCGCTATCACAAAATGGCGAATTACATTTTTTTTTTAATTTCTCAATATGTCAAGGGTGTTTCAAATATTCAATTTACACTTGTTTGTAGACGCAAGCAACGAGACCGATGTTACGTCAAGCTCTGGCTTACAATCTCCTGAGCCGATGAGATGTCAACGAAGCTCAAGGCTGACCGAGACTATTCCTGGCGTAAGACCAAAGTATACAAACCTGCAATACAATACTCCTCTTACTCGCGAGTTAAGGGGTACACGCATAGAAAGTGTGGACGAAAGTGATTCCGGCGAAATTCAAGATGACTCACTCTCCTCAAATGGGAGTCGAGAAACCGTCCCATTCTCTGTAGATGAGGAATGTTCTCTCCCGACTCTTCCTCGAGTTGATGTCACATTGAGACGAGAAAGTGCGATCAATTCTCAAGGACTCTGTAGCCCTTTGCCAGAATTGGTTATAGAAAAAGAGAAGATAAAGCCATTGGATGAGTCAAAAGAATTTTATGAAAGATTAGAAATAAATATGGCAAAACTCTACCGAAAATATTGTATTCGTGAGTTAGACGACGATATAAGTTCTAATGATTCATGGGTGATACAGTATAAGAATATGGCAAGTCGTTCGGACGCTGAAGACGAAGAAAGCAATGATAAAGCATTGCCTGAACAAATGGAAAGAACAGTATCTGAAAATTTTGCAAAAGCTACAGGTGAGGAAAACTAAAATATTTAAAGCTTATTTAAAGTCTATAACAGCGGTTCCTACTGTTCTAACTTTATTATGTTTCATTTCACATTTTTCCAATATACCTGTCGCAGAAAGATGGTCAAAATCGTGAAATAGGGATATAGCTATATTCCGTGTATATGGAACGGGTGCGAAACTGTCTTACTAGACTAATCTAGTGAAATGATTGTCGAAGCGGGCGACTAACCTAATCAACAGTAAAAGAATTTCCGGGTGCAAGTATTTCTGAGTGATAATAAAAATAAAAAAGACGTGTGGCACTCGGGGACTGCCGCGGTAAAGCTATTGCATAGCAGTTTTTACCAACGCTATCTAGCGGTGAGAGGAGTCCCGTGTCAGGTTATTTTTTTTTTTTTTTTTTATTCGATGACAAGATAGCCCTTGACTGCGATCTCACCTGATGGTAAGTGACGATGCAGTCTAAGATGGTAGCGGGATAACTTGGAAGGGGTATAGCAGTGTAAATTCAACCCATACCCCTTATCGGTTTCTACACGCCATCGTGCCGGAACGCTAAATCGCTTGGCGGCACGTCTTTGACGGTAGGGTGGTAACTAGCCACGGCCAAAGCCTCCCACCAGACCAGACCAGAGACAATTTAGAAATTATAAATTCCTAAACTGCCCCCGCCGGGAATCGAACCCGAGACCTCCCAGTTATAAGACCACAGCGCTCACCACTGCGCCAGGGAGGTCGTCAAAACGTTTTCGTTACGGAATTTCTGGATTTGGTCTCCACGCTCAAGGCCCGCGATAGAAGCTATGCAATAGCTTAAAAATATGAAGACTGGTGGGAGCTGCGCCTAATAGGTTAGCCCGCACCGTTAATAATAATTTCACTAGATTAGTCTAGTAAAATAGTTAGATTACTAGAACGTACGATACGAATCATAGGTAGGATATAAATCCTAGCTATGTTCCCAATAAGAAAGTTACGAACCGCTTTCATATAACTATACTATGGTGGCTATATCCTTAGGGATTCATATCATGACTACATAATATAATGTAAAAGCCACTTTTCGTACGCCTCCAGCTTTTTGTTCAAAGCTTCACCACTGAATCAATTTTAAAGAGATAGTTTGCATCCAGTGAATATTTATTGTTCTGTAGAATAGAGTATTTAAAAAAATCAGTCACGAGATACAGCTTTTTTTTTAGAAAATATTTTAAAAACAATTTAAAATTGCTATATGATTCAGACGATTTAAATGCCGTAATTTTGCTATGCTTTCAAAACGTATTAGGTGTCGTTATACATCAATGAGTGTGGTTGACTGACAACAGCTATTGTTTTTTTTTTTTGCAATTCTGTTCACCTCGCGCATAATTTGGGCTTCATTCATTAAATTATGTAATTACTAGCTGATGCCCGCGACTTCGTCCGTGTGGATTTATTTGGTT
The DNA here is from genome assembly GCA_038048805.1 of Hipparchia sbordonii. Lineage (NCBI taxonomy): Eukaryota > Metazoa > Arthropoda > Insecta > Lepidoptera > Nymphalidae > Hipparchia > Hipparchia sbordonii. The sequence continues at coordinate 8,545,698 of CM076113.1, forward strand.
TGATTTTCCGGGATAAAAAGTAGCCTATGTCACTCTCCAGATCCTCAATTATACCCATGCAAAAAATCACGTTGATCCGTAGCTCTATTGCAGCGTTATTGAAGGACAAACCAACAAATAAACACACTTTCGCATGTGTAATATCAGTAAGGATTTACTTAAATAAAAACTGAACAACTCGGCTATGATTTCTTGTCGATACTGAAAGGTTACGGACCAAATATTTGTATCTTACTTAACCATACGGATAATTACGTTCCTTGTTGACTAAACTACGCTCAAGTAGATAAAGGTACAATTTTTTTATTCTATAGATGCAAGCAAAGAAGACGACTCTAGTGTAATCGGCGACGAAACAAGAAGCTTCGATGTGCAAACTCCTGAAATAATGAGACATCGAAGAAGCTCAAAACTAACCGATATTATGAATGAATGTCGAGCTTATGTACCACAGTCTCCAAATGAGGTTCAAGAAGACGTTCCTATTTCTCCAAATGAGCGTTTTGACGCTGTTCCATTCTCTCCGAATGAAGTTCGAGCTGATGTACCACACTCTCCGAATGACGGTCAAGAAGATGTTCCTATATCACCACTTGGGAGTTGTGACACTGTTCCACTCTCTCCGAATGAAAGTCGAGCTGATGTACCACACCCTCCAAATGAGGGTCAAGAAGACGTTCCTATATCTTTAAATAGGAGTTTTGACGCTGTTCCAGTTTCTCCGAATGAAGGTCAAGCTGATGTACCACACTCTCCAAATGAGGATCAAGAAGATGTTCCTATATCACCACATGGGAGTTTTGACGCTGTTCCATTCTCTCCGAATGAAGGTCGAGCTGATGTATCACATCCTACAAATGAAGGTCAAGAAGACGTTCCTATGTATCCAAATGCGCGTTTTGACGCTGTTCCATTCTCTCCGAATGAAGGTCGAGCTGATGTACCACACTCTCCGAATGAGGGTCAAGAAGACGTTCCTATATCTCCAAATGAGAGTTTTGACGCTGTTCCATTCTCTCCGAATGAAGGTCGAGCTGATGTACCACACCCTCCAAATGAGGGTCAAGAAGACGTTCCTATGTCTCCAAATGGGCGTTTTGACGCTGTTCCATTCTCTTCGAATGAAGGTCGAGCTGATGTACCACGCTCTCCGAATGAGGGTCAAGAAGATGTTCCTATATCACCACATGGGAGTTTTGACGCTGTTCCATTCTCTCCGAATGAAGGTCGAGCTGATCTACCACACCCTCCAAATGAATATCAAGAAGATGTTCCTATATCACCACTTGGGAGTTTTGACGCTGTTCCTTTCTCCCCGAATGAAGGTCGAGCTGATGTACCACACCTTCCAAATGAGGGTCAAGAAGACGTTCCTTTTTCTCCAAATGGGAGTTTTGACGCTGTTCCATTCTCTCCGAATGAAGGTCGAGCTGATGTACCACACCCTCCAAATGAGAGTCAAGAAGACGTTCCTATCTCAACAAATGGGCGTTTTGACGCTGTTCCATTCTCTCCGAATGAAGGTCGAGCTGATGTACTACACCCTCCAAATGAGGGTCAAGAAGACGTTCCTATATCTTCAAATGGGAGTTTTGACGCTGTTCCATTCTCTCCGAATGAAGGTCGAGCTGATGTACCACACCCTCCAAATGAGAGTCAAGAAGACGTTCCTATCTCAACAAATGGGCGTTTTGACGCTGTTCCATTCTCTCCGAATGAAGGTCGAGCTGATGTACTACACCCTCCAAATGAGGGTCAAGAAGACGTTCCTATATCTTCAAATGGGAGTTTTGACGCTGTTCCAGTCTCTCCGAATGAAGGTCGAACTGATGTACCCCACCACCCAAATGAGGCTCAAGATGACGAAGTCTTACACCGACACCAACACACACATCGTCACCAACACACACACATACACAGATATAAGCTTAGATACACACACAACCCATTATTAAATTTAAATTAAATTGTAGACTGACAGACAACCATACTTATTCGTTTTAGAGGTTTTAGGTAATAGGTACTAGCAGACGCCCGCGTTTTCGTCAGCTTCTTCAATTCAGAATCGACAGTACATAAATCCCCAAAGTTTAAGTGGGCGGAACCCCTGCAGCATTAGGATTCAGGTCTATGCTTATTACATACAAAAACAATTCATAATCAGCAGTTCCTAAACCCCTACTTTTTATGGGACCATTTCGCAAGCTTCTCCTGTCGATTAAAAAAAATCGCGTGAATCCCCCGGAAATCGATGGACATACATAGGAAAAAAATACTGGCCGAATTGATAACCTCCTCCTGTTTGGAAGTCGGTTAAAAATAATTTCTCTCATAATTTTATTATATAGAACTAGACTTCACAGTAATAAAATATCTAAGGTGACACGTAGCGGACTTTAGAGAAAACGAGTGCGAAATTTTCCTTTTTCGTTTTGTGTGCTGAGATATTTCAATATGATAATTAGGTAATTTATATTCGTAGAAGAACTGAGGGTACCTTTTCTAATAAGAACACATTACGAACATAATATAATATTATTAAAAACAAGCTATTTTTTATCTTATATTATATACATTGACATAATAATACTATATTATGTCAATGTATTAATATTATAAATGCGAAAGTTTGGATGGATGGATGGATGTTTGTTACTGAATGATAATAAATCAATTTTAGCCTCTTAGGTCAGGGTTTGATCAGGGGTAGGGTTACAAATCTAACCAAATCTGTACGGCTGCCCCATTTCAAAACCTAGTAAGTGTGATTGACAAAATTTTACAGGAGACCAAAAAAACATTTTTGTGGTGGCCCTTATTGAACTCTTCAGTATCTGTTGATGAATTAATGTTTTGTAAATAAACTACTTTGAAAGCTTTTAATTGTAAATTTATTACTTCGCTAATACATCTACCACAAAACATGTTTTTTTTGTCTCCTGTAAAATTTTGCCAATCACACTTACTAGGTTTTGAAATTGGGCGGCCGTGTACGCCTAAGAGTTCTCTGTAATATCAAAGGTGCCATGCCAGCGCGGCATTGTGGCCTGTGATCCTGTTGTGGGGTTCAATTCTGGTTTTCGGTAACTTTCTTATTTGTACGGTCTAAGCAATTGAATTCTTGCTTCTAACGGTCGCACAGAAACTCTTTAATTTTCCTTGATGTGCTAATCCTGGGTATGAGCTATCTCCATTCCAAACTTTAGCCAAATCAGTTCATTCGTTGTGGCGTGAAGGAGTAACAAACATACACAAACACACGCACACACCCATACAAACTTTGCCTTTTTTCAGTCACTAGATAAGACTGTCAAATAAGCGAACTTCGTAAAATCCAAAAGATTATTATCCCCAATTGGATAAAAACTTTGTATATCCGCAAAAAGAAAGCCAAAGAATTTGCTAATATTTCACAAAGGCTGTCGGCGTGAATACATACATTCTTGAGCGTTGATTCGCGAAAATCTCGACTTTAAGAGTCACAAAAGGCATTATTATTGAAGTGTCGCATATTATATTAGTTGTGCTTTTGACAAGAACGACCCTTAACGCGGACCGGAAAGTCTTTGGAAATGTCGTTAACACTTCGACACAAGTCTTTTTCCGCTATCTTAGAGCAGTGCAAAAATATTTTTTATAAGTTAGTCCTACTTACTAGTTCTAAGTGTCCATAATATTTAATATTATCTGTAGGGTTAGTATAAGATTTAATTCAATCGATCGTATTCGTATTCGATGATATTAGCGTCGAAGTAAAATAAACCATAACTGTATTGATTTAAAGTCACAAATTCAATACAAGCGATTTTAATTTGGAGCGTATCCGTATGTGTAAACGTATAACAATGCATACATGAAATTGTGCTCTAAAACTACGAATATATATGGTTCAATTTACTTTAAAGCTAATGTCATCGAATACGAATACGATCTATCCAGTTTTTTTGAATTGATTGTTTTCGTTAAGCCCGCTGCAGATGATGCGAGAGATGTGAAAAGGCAGTTATTTTAAAATAACAAACAGTATTTTTTTTTTATTTGTATAGATCTCTACTCAGTGGAATGATGTGAAGGCACTGACACCATTCAAGCAGTTGAAATAAATTATTATTATTTCTTACTGATTTATTATATTGAACACTTATAAGGTCCTCAAAAATAAGTAAAATACACGTCCTCAATCGAACTTTAAAATACTTAATTAATTTTAAGTTTGATTATTATCATTTTTAATTATATTGATTAAACTATTTAAAGTGTGTTTAATTTTTGTGACGTCAAATTGCACTATTTCATACAAGTGGCGATGTATGCGTTTTCTCACGTCATCGTGCCGGAACGCTAAATCGCTTGGCGGCACGTCTTTGACGGCAGGGTGGTAACTAGCCACGTCCAAAGCCAGACCAGACCAGAGACAGCGCCTATGAGTAAGTTATAATTGAACATAAAGTAAGTACCAGTTAATTAAAGTTTTGCAAACTTACGCATGAGAGCGTATCATCATAAGCGAAACGTCATAAGGGAAGGTTGAAAATGTTTTGATCTTCAAAGGGAATGGCATTCAAATATGGTATGATATTTATGCGTATCTAGGAGGGAGGGTGGCCTGGTTCGGAAGACTTTAATTTTACATCGAGGTAGATTGCTCGATTGGCGTAAAATACGAGCGGCCCGTAACATTTTGTCGTTCATTTTTAACGGCTAATACCTACTCTGTAGATTTGGTCTTTTTCAAGTTATTTATGTCATAATCCTACTTAATATTATAAATGCGAAAGTTCGGATGTATGGATGGATGGTTGTTTGTTACTCAATCACGCCGCAACGACTTAACCGATTTGGCTGAGACAGATTATTTATAGTCTGGAATAACACATAGGCTACTTTTTATCCCGGAAAATAAGAGAGTTTCCGCGGGAATTAAAAAACCTCTATCTACGCGTACGAAGTCGCAGGCATTAGCTAGTATTATAAATGCGAAAGTGTGTTTGTTTGTTGGTTTGTCCTTCAAACACGCAGCAACGAAGCGACGGATCGACTTTTTTTACATGGATATTGGATATATATATATATATAGCTGATAGTCAATTTTTGACCACGAAAAATCAAAGAGTTCAAGAGGGATTTTTGAAAACTAAATCCACGCTAGTCGTTTCATATTGGGCATCGCATACCAAAAAGCTGAATATCTCGTTGGCACCGTTTCGCTATTAGAAAAGCTTAAACAGCAGCAAAACCAACCCGCAAGACAATTAAGGCTAATTAGAAAAGGTTATTAAAAGTGACACTTCCTGCAATTATACAACATTTTTCTGCAGCTAATGTAGCCTTCAGCTGGAGCGTAATTGTAACTTTTTTTATACATTACCTACTAGTTGATGTCCGCAACTTCGCTCGTATGGATTAAGGGTCTCTCTTAGTTTCCGGGTTAAAAAGTAGCCTATGTTAACACATACATTCCAGACTATAAACTCAAATCAAGGCAAAGATCATGTGTAAGTTTTCATGTTAACGTTACCCGTGCGTAAATCTGTCATTTAGTGTGGACGGAAAAGGGATAGCCAATTTATCCGTCCCTTTTCCATCATAATACTCATGAATGACACAGTGTACGTTAATTTAAAAGCTTACCCTCCTTACCCTAGACCCTTGGGTGACAAATTGTTGATTGTTCCATGAAGTTACAATACCACCAACTTTATCTATTCAGGTGGACGAAATTGGAACTAAGGTAACCATTTTGATATGTCTTACCGCCTGTCTAATTGTTCGTGGTCTTCTATAAAACTATATATAGTATTGCTCTTACAATTCACGAGGGCGCGTGAGCTTTACTTGTGGTTACGTCGTGTACATGCACACTGCGTAAGTGTGTGTGCCTGCCAGGAGCCTAAGTGGGAGCGGTGAGGCACGAGCAAGCTCTGTATAAACAGATACGACACACACACACAACCATGAGACGCGTAACATAGTGTTTATCATAGATTAACTATAGATATCAGTGATTTACACGTATATATAAGTTAATGTTCTCCACTCCGCGATAAGTCACGAAGAACATTCATAACTCTGTTTAAATTGATGACTCAAAGAGCAAGTAAAATCTGATTTGAAAGCGCATTCTAAATTTGAATTCCCAGCGCGAATTTATCGGTGTTTGACGTTACTTTCCAATTTTTCGGTAGTCAGCTTCCAAGATCTAGACCAAAGACCTATAATAATATTACGATATACGTAGAGTCTGGAGAAAACTAGTTAGTGACGACAGACTGGCGCGTAGCCAGGGCAACTTGGACGAAGTTTATCGTGACGTTATAACTTTGCAGGTCTGTTCAATTTCTGGTATGCATACCGGGGTATTGATTAATTTCGCTAAAATTGTAATCAGAAAGTTATGTGGAGCAACGGGGAATACGAGTATGTGTGTAGTTTAAACTGGGTTTGACCATTTGAAAGCAATTTTGGAGGGATTGGAGGCTGCCGCTGTGCTTACCCAAGTAGCACAGATAGCTGCGTAAGTATTCACTTTTAGACCTATTTGAACCTCTAAGCGTATTAAGACACTTTTAAGAGTACACTGGTGATCCTACAGCTGCATAATTTGCTGTCAGTGATATTTAAACAGCTTAGGCTGATTAAGAGTGCTATAAAGGTATATTTTTTACGACTCTATTCAGCCTTTAACATTTTTTAATGCCTTAACCGCAATAAAGGCTGTTTAGTGGATAAAATTAGCCAAATGCTGTATAAGAAGGTATTTGTGAACTCCTATTACACTGACTTATTAAGGGGGCACGTGTGAACTATTAGACAGCCTTTGGCAGAATATCAGAGTTTTAACTATTCACGTCGCTGTTTAATAGTTAGGGAGCTGGCGAGCAAAATTTCTATATGATCAGCACACATGGCAGACGTTATTAATAGTGATAATTATACCCTAAGAAACATCAAGAACCTCGTCTACCACCATGATAGATTACGAACTGTTATTGTATGTATCAAGCATAGACTACATCAAGGAGAACTAGGTCCTGGCTCCTCAATCCTGATGCTGCTGGGTAGTGCCTACCTAAACTGTCAGTTTTGAATTGATATTGTATGTATCAAGCATAGACTACATCATGGAGCTCTAGGTTCAAGCTCCTGAACCCTGATATTGCTCACATAAATTGCGGGGATTTTGGAATTGTGGATTGTTAATAAGTAGGTACCACAGGTACCAAGTATAGACTACATTAGTAGCGTTTTGGAGGGAAGAGAGAAAGAGAGCAGGGACAAGCTAAGAAGTAGGTTTTTTCAAAAGATTTTTTATGAAGTTAAGTAAAATGATCATAAAAAGCCAAAAAGATACCTTTTTTTAATCTTTATTATCCAAACATAAAGGAGAAATTGTTACAAGGTTCTTGTGAAAGCCTCCACATAAACCACGCAGGGTTTTTGCGCAGGCATAGTATACTTTTACATTTTAATTATATAAAAAACACAAATAAATTAATTCTAACAAATAATATCTTTAAATATATAATATTATGTTCTAATTATGTAATATAATATGTATATATAAATTATTTTCAAAATCACCCTTATTTAATCATAAAGTTTGTGATAGTTCTTTTTATTTTGTATCTTATTGTATAAATAAATAATAAATCAGCTGGCAGTTCATTGAGCAGTAAAGGAAGCATGTATTCCCAAGTCATTTTTCCAGAGGTACTGCTGTAATTGGCAAGTTTTTAAGTTGTCTTAAGTATTCCGATCTACTGTATTTTGTTAGTGAGCTCACATGCTCTCTTCATACATGACTGACAGTTTAATTTTATTATCTACACTGGCTGAATCGCAACCAACTCATAATTAACTTAGACAAAACGAACTTAATGACTTTTAAGCTCAGAGAAAATGCATCATTTGCTTTAGATGTAAATTATGAATGGAAAACTATCAATGAAGTCAATGTAACAAAATTCTTAGGTCTGAATATTAATTCTACTCTAAATTGGAAAGAACACTTGAGTCATATTTGCACAAAGTTAAATCAATTCTCCTACACACTTTATATGTTGGGGAAAACAGTAAATGTGTCAGCGTTACTGACTGTTTACCATGGCTATGTTGCCTCGCTGTTGAGATATTGTATTTTATTCTTGGGTAATTCCACTTAAAAAGAGGCTGTATTAAAGGTACAAAAAAAATGCTTAAGAGCAATATTTAAATTAAAATCGACTGATAGTTGTAAACCCTATTTTAAACAATATAATATTCTTACAATGCCATGTCTGTATATGTATGAAACTGTCATATTTGTCAAAAGTAACTTGAATTTATTTCAAAATCGTCACAGCAAAAGGCATGTACCTAATTGAACTGCGTCCACCACCCAGTTGTTGTGCACATTTTTCTAAGAGTTTCTTCTGCACTGGGCCCCTTTTATATAACCATTTGCCTAGACATATTATAGATAGTAGATATACACAAGAAATACCACTTTTTAAAAAAAGGCTTAAATTTTTGATTGACAGGACATACTATAAAACCAGTGATTACCTTATGGAAAAATTTTAATTATGAACTTTTGACATTTTAATAAGAAATTTTATATTAGACATTTAAATAATATTGCAATGTAAACACAAAGCTTCTAACTTAAATAAATTAATAATAATGTATTGTAATAAATTAATAGTAATGTAATGAAATAGATTTTAAGCTAATTTTTAATGTTGCATGCTGTATTTAAGCAGAGTTTGGTTGTCCATTTATTTTACTTGTAAACACCTGTATATTACCCAAATTCGCAATAAAGAAATTGATTGATTCCATATTTTAAATAGTTTATCTCTCCTAATACACATTTTAAAGGCTTTATTGTTTATCCATAAACATGCCTACCTTCTCCCTGTATTTATTTTAGCCACATATTGACATTTGCTTAGTAAATAATTATATTTATTGGAAATAAACTTCATGACATCATTAGGATTTTCATACAATATAACCTCTGTCCCCAGTCAACATTATAAAATTCTTCTTGCAATTCTTTATGATTTATTTTAGTACAATACTTACTTATACAGGTTTGTAACAAGTTGTGGATAATCATAAAACTGGTAAAATAGTGGTTTGCTATAGGATTGTTTATAACTGCTGTTTGTATACATAAGCTATGTTGGCTGGGATTGTCCACACATCGTATGAATATGTGATCAATACAACTTTTAGTTATCCTATCCCCTTTAGGTTCTATCCGTGTATATATACTGCCTTATACCACAGTCAATACTTCACTCATAGAACATAAGTATAAATTTACACTGGGATCGTTTAACATTATGTTTATATTCATATCACCACTAATTACAAGATTACTTTTACCTGAAAATTGAGAGATTATTTGTTTAAGTTCCTGTATGAAACATACTTGGTTAGTATTCAGAGGTCAGTACAATGCACAAACACTTAATTTATACTTAATTGAAACTTGTGACAATTTCACCAATAACTGATTCAGAGTAGCTTGTATTCACTGTTAACCTGTAGAACAATACACTTTTATGCACATAGAGGACATCACTTCATCGGTGATTCAGTAGCTGCGAAAACATCTTGTAGTCATCTTTGAAACAATTTTGAGTTTATGACCCTTGTGTTAGCTTCAGTAACAACGACAATATGAATTTGGTTCGAGCTGTTCTTTATTATGTATTCCAGGCCTATGTCTGCTATTGCAATTAAAGTTCTTGAGACTTATGTTTACATCCAGAGTACACAAGTTGTTTGTTACTTCTCCGAAGGGTTTGTTACTTCTCCGTTGTCCACGAAATCATTCCATTTAGTGCATTATGAGGGTTGTCGATTGTTAGTAAATATAACCTAACTTCATTTAGTGGTGGCTAGATTCACCAATCTCTCTATATCCTTGCTAGATCGTATATGATGTATTTTGTCGGTTTCATCTTTACGTACTAATATTACGCAGTTCTTTTACCAGACAAACTTATAAAGATCCGTTTTTATTTACTTTTTTCGGACGAACACTCTTTTTTATAGGCTTTTAAAATCATATAAGTACCTAAATGCTCACCAGCTCTGTAACTATAACATGAATCCACCATTATTGTATAACCTCACATAAATATACTGATTCATTTTTCAACTTTTATGATGTTTTGTGTATGAATTAGGAATGGATTGCATTAGTTTTTACTTCCGTATATCATAATAATAACTTTTTATCTTATAATTCTTTTCAAAGCACTAAAAATTGTTTATTCAAGTTTTCATCACGGCTTATTTATATCACGAAACTAATTAAAAATCGAATATTTTCGTGGCGCACTTAAATTTTCTTAGGTAATATATATGTATAATGTCAGTAAAATTACATTCCCAATCATTTTTCTTACTAATCAGGGAACTTTGAATATATAGCCACGTATTCAATTCACTCCACGAAATTGTGTTTAAGCTACAAGGTTATAATTTGCTAGATTAAAGTTTGCTACTTCACTTTTACGTCATGTGTCACATGACGTAATTTTAACTGAATAAAGAGTAAAGGCCGCTGCATACATAACGTGCACGGGACGGGACGGGACGTGGACGGGACGGGACGTGGAGTTTTGGAAACATCGTTTCATAGAAAATGTAAGCGACTGTGCATACGTCACGGAGCACGGACGGGACGGGAACGTGCCACGCGCGGAACGGGAAAAATATCGTCGGCGACGATGTTTAGCACGTCCCGTCCCGTACGTGCCCCGTCCCGTGCGTGATTCCGCTGCGTATGCACAGTCGCCCCGTTCGCTCCGGAGAGCTAAGTAGTGATGTTTGTGTATTTACCTACGAAGCAAAAATGGACAAATGGAAAAACTAATTGAGTGTGTACGATCATTGAAAGTATTTAGACACCAAATATAAAAATTATCTGTGGCGTAAAATTGCAGTCGAACTATCACTCACTGAAAACGGTCAGATTTATTTTATTAATGTATTGCATTGGTATCTCTACTTATATTTTAATATGTAATAATAATTACAGTTGAACTTTTTATGCTCAAATCAATAGGTATATAGTATCAACCTTTGACGACCTCCCTGGTGCAGTGGTGAGCGCTGTGGTCTTATAACTGAGAGGTCTCGGGTTCGATTCCCGGCGGGGGCAATTTAGGAATTTATAATTTCTAAATTGTCTCTGGTCTGGCCTGGTGGGAGGCTTTGGCCGTGGCTAGTTACCACCCTACCGTCAAAGACGTGCCGCCAAGCGATTTAACGTTTCGACACGATGGCGTGTAAAAACCGATTAGGGGTATGGGTTGTATTTACACTGCTATACCCCTTCCAAGTTAGCTCGCTACAATCTTAGAAAAATCCATCTTTCCTTGTTCACATCACTAGCACGTTAGTTCTGAGTTATTGCCACGTTGCGTATGCATTAAAAATTCCCGTCCGTGTTTACTAACCACGTCCGGGCCACGTCCCGTCCACGTCCCGTGCACGTTATGTATGCAGCGAGCTTAACTTGTTATCTTTTACTCAGTCGTTATTCCGCGCATAGCACTGTCGTTACCCTTTATAACACTGTTATTTTGCTGCTATACAGCTCTTAAGCAGCTATTTGAACTTAAGGCTGTATAATTTGTGCCCATTTAAGAGGTATAAGAGCTGTATACGGCCGTATACAGCCCTTATGCAGCTTTTTTATACAGCTTTAAGCGTGACGGGAATTTGTTATTCAGCTGCTAAGCAGCCTCCTTGTGCTACTTGGGTAATTATTACCCTTTCTGTTTAGCGGGCTAAGGCCGAATAAATAGCTATAGCGCAATAAATAGCGTTAATTCACTGTTTGGCCGCGACGTTTCTCTTTCTAAACAGTCTAGTTCATTTGTTAAACAAGTGTAAATTAAAAAATTTAAAACACCCCTGACATGTGAAATTAAAAAAATATGTAATTCGCCATTTTGTGGTGGCGGTCATCTTGGTATAGTATTCTACTAGTCAAGCCCTTTCATTTGATACCCATATTGAGGGAGTTGTGAAAAAATATGTAATCCGCCGTTTTACGCCGTTTTTTTGTGGCGGCGGCCATCTTGGACTGATTTTCATCAAACCTAGCTAAGAACACTCACGACCAATTCACCTTTCAAACAAAAAAAAAACAAAATCAAAATCGGTTCATACTTTCGGCTGCTACGATGCCACAGACAGACACACACACACACACACACACAAAGATATACACACAGGCACGTCAAACTTATAACACCCCGTCGTTTTAGCATCGGGATTAATAAAGTATATTCGACTCGTACAGCGTCTCCCATACTCGCTTCTCATGGGGCCTTCCTCGTAACACCTTAGTACATAAAATTTTATGGCTCTTATTCGTCCCTCGTCGTTTCTCACATATTCGCTTCTCACGTGAGAGCCTATTTCTCGTAACACCACACGGGTAAAGATCGTGGCTCACTTATCAACCCGGTACCCGACCAGCACCGCCTGGCCTCGTGTAGTTAAAGTTTCTTTTATGGACTTCCATTATGCACTCACTTATCACGTAGCCTCACGGGATCACCTCGCTCGAAATTCACTCATACGCGGATAATGATGAATTCTCTTCTCAGCCGAATCTGTATTCCGAACAGGTGGTAGATTTATGACGTGTCATAAGAGCTACAAGTTAGCCTACATGAAATAAAAAAATTTTGAATTTGAATTTATGAGTGAACAACTCTGTGACCACCCGCTGCTCGCCCGCTAGCCGTGCGTTGCCGGTGCCGCCAGCGAGTCGTTCCCTCAAACTATAATACCTAACAACTACTCAGCAATTTGATGACCGCGAGTCGATAAACGTGTGGACGCCGATTGAAGAACTACTAGGCGGGTGTCGAGTCGATAAGTGAGTGACGACCTTAATCGCTCGAGACGCGGGGTCTTAGGCGAGCGCCAATATTGATTGTTAGGTCAACCCCGAAAATCAGGAACGACCTAGTTCGATTGATGTGTCATCTGGGGACTGGGGCTGGCCGGCCGCCAGGGCACTACTTGGGATGACTCAAATTGCGAAACCATAACGTCATGTAGTCAATAAGTAGCTTTAGAATCTCGACGTACGAGTGTCTCCCAGTCTGCGGTCTTCACTGGACTCCAACTCGAATTTCACAAGTTGTGTTACCTACTCACTTTTTAATAAAATTTAAAAGTAAAAATACTTTTTACAGAACCGACTTCAAACGACACTACAAAGTATATCAATTGTGGGACCTAAAAATGACCTGAGGACTATGGGACCACCTGGGAAGTAGGTGTACTCTTTCAAAAACAAAAAAGAATTAAAAGAATTTAAATCGGCCCAGGCGTCTTCGATTAATCGGGGAACATACATAAAAAAAGATTCCGACGAATTGAGAACCTCCTCCTTTTTTGAAGTCGGTTATAAAGACAAGAGAAGGTAGAGAAAAACTTATAGTTTTTTTTTTTTCGTTGACAAGATTATCCTTGACTGCGATCTCACCTGATGGTAAGTGACGAGGCAGTCTAAGATGGTAACGGGCTAACTGGGAACGGGTATGGCAGTTTAGATTCAACCCATACCCTCTAATCGGTTTCTACACGCCATCGTGCCGGAACGCCAAACCGTTTGACGGCACGTCTTTGGTAACTGCCTCCCACCAGATCAGATCAGAGACAATTTAGAAATTTTTAATTCCCAAACTGCCCCCGCCGGGTATCGAACCCGAGACCTCCCAGTTATAAGATCACAGCGTTCACCACTGCGCCAGGGAGGTCGTCAGGAGTTAGCTTTTAAAGAATGTGTCTATATTATTCTTTCTAAAGAAGTACTTTCGGATGACGTATCATCGACTGGCACGTGGCCAGAGAACAACTCCAGCAATACAGCCAAAGTTGAACTTTAAAGTAATAACCTTGTACCCAATAATAAATCTAGTCCATCGAATTTTGACGCCATACTCGTTGAATCTCTGGTTGATGTCAGACTATCCACCATATGTTTCCAAAAGATCCTTGGCTATTGTGGTCATATTGCCCGACGCCTGCCTAAGTAACCTGGAAAAACTTATAGTTGTAGGCAATGTGGAGGGGAAAAGACCACGTGGCCGATCACGTGTCAGACCAGGTTAAATCACTCACTGGCCTTCCACTTACAACCGCAATTAGAAAAGCCGAGGACCGGACAGAGTGGAAGGCTACGAAGGCACTTTCATATGGACACGACCTTCAGCAATGAAGTGTGCGACCAAGTAGAAGACTTGTTGAATATGTAGGATGAAGTAGATTTAAGTCTGCTGAAGCTATCTTTGAGTGTGTTGTAGTAATTTTTGATTAGTAATAACCATTTTACGTCAATGGTAATAACCGGAAATGATGGCTTAAATGACTCTCCAAAGCACTGAGAAAACGAACAGGCTAATTTGGAACTCCAAAGTCGTTCACCCATTGTTTTGGCCTGTTTCATTAGTCCCTACCAACGAATCCCCCCTGCAGGGTGAGTATAGACAGGGGACATATTATCCATTGGAAAAGGATAAAATGTTTATCCCCTCGCTCAGTTTTATCACCCGTCGAGCATGGGCAAAACAGTGGCAATAATGTCCACAATGGATTTACTTATAAAGAACATTATTCTCCTTTCCACTGTCGCCATGCATAGGGAGAAGTAAATTTTATCTCTTGTCAGTGGATAAAATTGAGGATAAAATGTTTGTCTCCTCATGCTCAGTGGTAGGAATTTTTTCCCACCTATCCCTACTGATACCGACTGGGATAACAGTGCTTGACAAGCGCAATATAAGCACTGTTGCTACTGGGTCACACTTTCCGCACTTCATAATGTATCTTTATGAATATTATAGCAGGCAGGGAGTAGTAGACTAGAAACCATGTACCGAAAAGCACGCTAGCGAAGTGTACATAACAATGTTTGAAAAATAGTAGGATATTGGATAGAGTCAGGCGTTACTTTGCGGAAGTTCATGATTAACAAAAAATGTTAGAGTTATTTTGCTGTAATCCGCCAACAGAAAAAAAAAAAAAAAAAAAAAAAAAAAAAATCTGTATGGTCAAACATGCAGTTATAAGCTAAGCACCGCTTACCTCCCCAACCAAGCAATAAAGCAAAGTTCCCAAGCAAGCAATGCCACCACCACTCACATGCACCACCACACAAGACTTTAATACTACTCTCGACGCACGTTTCGCCCCGACACCGGAGCATCCGTTCCTAACCGCGGCTATATGTTCTTGAACATATAGCCGCGGTTAGGAACAAACAACCACAAAAATCACACTTTGCTAAACATCTCCTAGACAGTGGACACAAATTATCATCCAACCATACATATAAAATCCTACATACCTGCGATAAAGGTTTTCGACTGAGCATGTTAGAACAATTAGAAATAATCAAGCATAATAAAAATAATAAGGTTGAATTACTAAACGAACAAATCAATGTTTCAAATTCACCGTTACTCCGTTTATTCGAAGGGGCGAATCCCGGGGGGGTCCGAGGGGAGTTCGGGGGGTAGTGGGCGGGGCAACAGTAGCGGGGATAAAAATAGTATATAATACCGCACATTTCACACACACGTCACTAGACAATACAGCATTGTAAAGTCGATATCTCCTGAGGATGCTCCGGTGTCGGGGCGAAACGTGCGTCGAGAGTAGTATTAAAGTCTTGTGTGGTGGTGCATGTGAGTGGTGGTGGCATTGCTTGCTTGGGAACTTTGCTTTATTGCTTGGTTGGGGAGGTAAGCGGTGCTTAGCTTATAACTGCATGTTTGACCATACAGATTTTTTTTTTTTTTTTTTTTTTTTTTTTCTGTTGGCGGATTACAGCAAAATAACTCTAACATTTTTTGTTAAATAGTAGGATGTACAATACATGCTACTATTTTTCAAACACCTATTTTACCCCTTTAGGGGTTAATTTTCAAAAATTATTTCTTAGCGGATGTCCACGTCATAATAGCTATCTGTATGCCAAACATTCCGATCCGTCCAGTGATTTGAGCTGTGCGTTGATCGACCAGTCAGTCAGTCAACTTTTTCTTTTATACTTATTTAAGACTTTATGATTTCTAAGATTTACTACCATTATTTACGTAGCTAAAATTATTGTATCACTGGGAGACTCCAATTGCTTTGTTTAGAAATAATTTAGCGTCATGCTGGTACGGCACTTGTTTGTAGCAACAAATAAGTACCGTATTAGCATGACGCTAATGTAATTATTACCAGCAGGTAATAATTACATTTGAATACTGCCAAACAGCGGAAACGAACACTTGATTGCGCGTGTAAATCTCAGAAAATCCAGTAATTGCATCCGTGGAAGTTACAAAGCACCCACTATTGTATTGTAAGTAAATAGTAATAATTGCGATATAATTACACATATCCTCGTAATTTTAGTCATAATATAAACCATTGTTATATAATTTTTGTACCAATGACAGATAAATAAGCTATTATAAGCTATAAAGTAGTTGATATTACATAATAACAACTTCGTCGTTGTCGTCGTCATCAACGAATTGGCGCCCACTGTTGGACATAATAATATGTTGGTCACTTGTAGGTACTTCCACGTATCGGAAAGTCCAGTCTTGAAAGACTGTCTCATTAGGTAGGATCGCCGATATATAAGACGAGTCAACGAGTCTACCTGTTTGTTTATTTGGGCTAACCTTAGGAATTGTTAAACAGATTTTGACGGGAGCTTCTCATATAGATTGTACAAGAAGCAATCTAAGCTACTATTTACCCCAGTTGTATTTGAGTTCCTGCTATAAAAACATATAAGATCACGTAAGTATTAAGTTTTATTTTAATCCCATTTGAACTTTTCAATTTTATTTTGCTACTAGTTGATGCCCGCGGCTCTTGAAGGAAGCCGCGTCTTCGCTCGCGTGGATTTAGTTTTTAAAATCCCGCAGGAACTCTTTGATTTTCCGGGATAAAAAAGTAGCCTATGTCACTCTCCCGGGTCCTCATAAATACCCATGTAAGTGCCAGTAAATATTTTTGACTGCTTCGTAAAAAAACACTAGTCTGTATAAAGTTTTATAAATATTATTCTACTCTAGTGTTTTTTATTAATCCTCAAACGGAGCTTTCGCATAACGGATTGTATGAATCTAGAATAAAGCTTCGTACTCGAATATGAATACATAATGACAATCTAGTAGATAAGAAAAATCGATACAAACCTGCAACCGTGCCGCAGTTAGAGCGTTCGCCTTTGCTATTGACGCGCGCTATCGGAAACGAATCACTGATAAGTGAAATCAAGGTGGAATCCGTGTAATTTGATACCAAATGGAAAATTGGCTCGCAGCCAATATTGTTAATACCTAGCTCAACGGGTATTATAAGCTGTTTACTACAGGGTTAGCATGGGAAGGAGATAAAAGTTTCCTCCCCCGATTTTATCCACTGACAAGGGATAAAATTCTCTTCTCCCTATGCATGGCGACAGGGGAAAGGAAAAGTATATTCCTAAAAGAATATCCACTGTGGATATTATTTCCACCGTTTTGCTCATGCTCGACAGGTGGATAAAACTGAGCGAGGGGATAAACATTTTATCCTTTCCCCGGGAATAAAATTTCTCCCGCCCATGCTAGCTATGCTGGTATTATAAGCTCCGCACGGTTGAAATTTTTACAGAATGTGTACCTATATCTGTTGCCGTTATAAAAAAAATAAAAAATAAAGACGGGTCCCCATACAAGAAACGTGATTTTTCGGCGTTTTTATCGGTGACCGCAATCGCTGTAACTAACTCGATGGCATGGAAGTCTTCGTGTGCTTGTACAATTCACATTTGGCTTTATATAAATAAAAATTCTTTTCAAAAAACCGACTTCAACCGCTACTACAAAGTATAAAAATAATTTTAGTTTGTACAAGTTTGTTAAAGTCAGTTGGCTTAAATAGAATCGCATGAATCGGTCCAGAAACCCCGGTGGACATACCTACATAGAAAAAAAGAGATAACGGCCGAATTGATAACCTCCTCCTTCTTGGAAGTCGGTTAAAAAATAGACTGCAAGAGTATCATACATTTCATCGAGCGAATAAAAGTATGAAATTCCCAGCAAACTCGTAAACAACATTTTATCCGGATAGATCACATGATCACATCACGATCAAGTCACAACTATCTCGACGGTAAGGATTACAGTGGAAATGCTCTATAAATCAGCCAGCCGTCGCGATTCCACGCCCGCAATTTCACCGAGAGAACCACCAAGTGCGAGTGCCACAATTTATTAAGTTTCAGGTCACACTGTCACCTACGTGACACCACAGCGTGATGTGAGACCACGATCTCTCAAGGGATCGCGATGAATAATGGTTACCAAACGGCAAAACTCCCAACAAGCGGAATAACTGCATTTTGCCGGTGCATACTATACAAGTGCATGTATTAAACTAATATAGTCAGGAAATATAGGAGTAAGTATTATAGGAAAGCCCATATTAGCCCAATAATTAAGGCTCGGACTGAAAACTGAAAGGTTTGCTGCAGGTTTGATTCCAAGCTTTCCGCACGCGTACACGCACACGCCAACACACACACGCACACGAACACACTCTCACACGCGCACACACACATGCACACGCACACACACACCTCTAGGGTCCTTAATGAATATTTTCTCCATTCAATTGCTAGGTTCATAGTAATTTATTAGGATGAATATTGTCTTTCAATTATTCAGTCAGCATTATTAGCCCTAGGTTTTGTAGTAAAATATATTTTTTTTTTTTTATCTCTTGCTAATTAGCAACTTATTTGTTTTTTGATCGATTTATTTTCTGTTCTTACAAATGTTATTCATACATATTACATTTTCGATTGTTTTTAATGAATATCCATATTTTGATCACAGTAAAGAAAAGCAAATATGTATCTACGCAATTGGTTACTATGGGAAAACCCTTATCTAGTAAGTTATTGACTACATGCTCACTTCCATGCAGCTTCCATGGCATGCACTGCACATTTAATTAAAAGTTGTAACAAACTTAGCGCGACTGCAGATTCCATCATTCCAAATCATGCTCACAACAGTTTTATAAGGTCGTTTACAAAACTGAAATTTCCATTTCTTGCTAGAAAACTCGGTTACAAAATTAGTATTCGCAACACTGCACCAGGAAGGTCATTAATCACGGTAAAAATTCCGCATAGCTTGTTCTATTCGTAGTCTTCATGTTCGCTCTACAAAGTTTTGAAATGCATAAACTCCCACTTACAACTCCAAAGAAGAAAACCTCTTTTACCAGTACCACAGTACGGGATTCGTTCTTGCAAAAACTTATACAATCGTTTCGCTACACGCACACTACAAGCGCAGAGACCGCACGTGTTAACGCTACGTTTTTTTAAATCAAAGGATTCACTGTTTTCTGATGTCTTAACCGATTCAAGTCTTGTTTCTATTCGATGAAGAGAGCTGTCCAGACTTCTATTAAAAAGATCTATTAGTTTGGTTCAGTAAAGTTGACAATGTCCGTGAGTTCAAAAGTCATTTAACCAGCTTCAGTAGTGACATCTATTAGTGGACTTCTAAGTTTAAGTGACATTTGAAGTCGGGTTTGATTAATTATTTTTAGCTAGTGATTTTTTTACATATATTGTTTGCGTTGCGGCTTTTGCGGATCAGCGGTAATGTGTGACCAGTTTTCCCCCTTTACCACTGAACTTTTCATGCTCATGTTAAAGTTTATACATGTTCATATTATATCGTGCTTAAGCAAGCGAACTGCAGCTGACGTTCAGAAATTGTATCTTTCTCAAAAGAAATAATATCTTTTTAGCGATCGAACGACTTTGTTTGACTAAAATCTTATCTGAAGTCTTTGACGTTGTTGAAATCGGACCTATAAGTGAAGCAGAAAAGCATAACAAGATTTTTTTTAAATATTGCCATAACGCTTATCTTCTACATATATAAAAGGCAAACGTGACTGACTGACTGATCTATCAACGCACAGCTCAAACCACTGGACGAATCAGACTGAAATTTAGCATGTAGATAGCTATTATAACGTAGGTGTCCGCTAAGAAAGGATTTTTGAAAATTCAACCCCTAAAGTCATAAAATAGGGGTTTGAAAAATCGAACTCAACGTGAGCGAAGCCGCGGGAAAAAGCTAGTTGGAGTTATAAACTCATGAAGCAAAAGCTTGGAAAATATCATTCCTCAAGTGATTCAAGAACCTATTGAGAGAGATGAATTTTAGACAGTATGCCTATTATGTACAAAGAATCACCTGTTTCTACCATTGTTTCACATAAAGCAAAAGACCCAGCGTTCAATCTTAAATCTTTGAGAGTGGAGTCAAACGGCCACTTCGCAAAGACAGTGGTTTCATTGTTAGTGGCTGTTTGCGGAATAAGTAGGTGCTTTTTTTACAGTGCATTTGAGAACTTTTAAATATTTTTATTTACTTAGGTATTTGCCATTTTAATTAATTGCATGTCGAATTAGCCCTTAAATGGGGTATAGGGGGTATACGATGTTCTTTACGATGTTAGATATTACAAATAATTAATGTATTATAAATAATGAAGTAGGACTCCAAAATAAAACCAGCTGAGACCTGTGATGTCATTTCAACCGACTCAATCAAAGTATCAACAGAACCATGGAAGTAGGACTCCAAAATACTACCAGCTGACACCTGTGACGTCATTACAACCGACTCAATCAAAGTATCAACAGAACCATGGAAGTAGGACTCCAAAATACTGCCAGCTGACACCTGTGACGTCATTACAACCGACTCAATCAAAGTAGCAACAGAACCATGGAAGTAGGACTCCAAAATACTACCAGCTGACACCTGTGACGTCATTACAACCGACTCAATCAAAGTATCAACAGAACCATGGAAGTAGGACTCCAAAATACTACAAGCTGACACCTGTGACGTCATTACAACCGACTCAATCAAAGTATTAACAGAACCATGGAAGTAGGACTCCAAAATACTACCAGCTGACACCTGTGACGTCATTACAACCGACTCAATCAAAGTATCGACAGAACAATGGAAGGTCATGTAACAATTTTGCCAAATTAGTTCCACAATCGTGTCAAGGATGTATCGTTTTAACGAAGGCACTGCAGTTTGCATCAAAGTCAAGATAATTAAAAGAATTTGAAAACTCTATTATTTCTCCTCACAGTTGATAACACATTCTGGCACACCGCCAAGCACTAGCATCTGGGTCGTTCGAGCCGTGCATATTTTTAAGGGTTTTTCAATTTTATTGTATCGCGTCGTGAAATATGATACTTTGAAATTGTTGCCGATATTCTTGCGGTTATCTCTTCTGAGATATTGAGTTGTGAAATTGAGCTATAGAACATTTTGTAACTGAGCGTTCTCATATTTCGCAATATTTATAGCCTCAAAAGCCCAACGGTTAAAGGTGCGGACTGAAAACTGAAAGGTCACAGGTTCAAGCCCCACCCACCCGTTGTACTATTGTCGTATCTACTCCTAGCACAAGCTTTTCGCTTATTTGGAGGGGAGAGGAGAATGTAAGTCAAGTTCAACTTGATTAATATTCTAAAAAAAAAGAAAAAAAAAGAATACCTATTAGCTATTCTGAGGTTCTGAACATCTTACTTCCTACTTACCTACTATCTTACTAAATTCCAAATGCGAAAAGTGAGGATGAATGGATGTTTGTTACTCCTTCACGTCACAATGAATGAACCGATTTGGCTGAAGTTTGGGATGGAGATAGCTCATACCCAGGATCAACACATTTCATTGACATCCATCCTCACTTTTCACACTTATAATATTAGTAGGACAATACGCATACACTTTGTTTACAAGTTTATTTAGATGTTGTAGAATAGCACAGAAGTTTTATTAAATGGCATCCGAACAACCCGACCTAGGTTTGATATTCTTTAAAGTTGATTTTTGCTTTCAAAAACTGCCTGCACGCCACAAAATCAACATAGGTCAGCAATCGCAACCGTTCTGCAAACATTGTCCAAGCGAGGAAACATTAAGCTTCAGGCTGTAATACAGCCAGTCTGTAAATCTAAGCGATCATAGATCGACGAGGACAATTAATCGTGCCGGCATTTGTAGGTAAGTAGGTACTGTAAAACCTTTGCATTTACATTTCGAAATTGTAACAGTGGATTTGCAGTGTCACGTTGATTTTTCTTAAAGAATTTTAACCGTTCTAAACATGCCTTATATTCCCCTCTCCCCTCCAATTAAGAGTAAAGCTTGTGTTAGGAGTGAGTACGACATTAGTGCAGCGGGTGGGGTTCGAACCTGTGACCTTTTAATTTTCACCACCATCCACACCTTTAATCGTTGGGCTATTGAGGCTGCATTGTATGAGGTCGCAGCGCGAAAATCCGTCTATATCACTTCTATACAATTTATACGAACTATCGCACGCTATGAGTAGGAGCGACCCTCGTTAGGGCCTCGAGTTCCAGTTCACGCTGCAGCGGCGCCTTCTAATGCGCGCACCTTTACAGTGCCTTTTCAATCCCAGACGTGTGGCGTTGTCAAAGTGGCGCAAAATTCTGAGAGAGGTCAACGTTCACGTATTTTTATGTCAATTCCAACTCAACTGTGGTGACATCCATTTTTTTTCTTTGGTGCTTGTTTATGATGTCATTATGATATAGTATATGTGATGTCATCAACATTTCTAGTTTTTCAGTATTGAAAAATATCTACTCTTACCGCTATTGCTTGCCGCTAGTTCGCTATTGCGAGTCATCATGGTTTACATTATTGATTTCTTGGATCATTGGCGTTTGGCCAAAGCTCAATTTCCAATAATTATGCAAATGTAAATTAGGTACTAAATCAATCGTACCTATTATGCATAGAGGACGCGAGTACTTGCTTTGGCAAGCCTTTAATGTGAAGCGCAAGAAATAATTTCTGTCAAAATAAATCAGTTTTGAAAATATGTTTATCTGTTTCTTACCTTTACACTAAACCAATTTTACTTTGTTTTGTAAGTAGGTACATATTTTTAAAAGATTAGACCAGATTTTCTTATTTTGTTAGATTATATTAAATTGTGTCTCAAGACTGAAGATAGCTCTACAAATAAGATGTGCATAAACTTAAAAGTTATTGCCGTAGCTTTCGCTTATTCTACGTAGTAAAATTCATAAAGACGTAGACCGAATGAATTTAACATGAATTTAGGCGGTGAAATTCTAAAGTGATAATAGACATTATCTTATCTGTGCAGACATTTGCATAACTTTCGGAGCGGGGCGGAAGTAAATGCACCAGTTGCTGACACCAGAAGCGGATATATTTAACATTATTACTACTTCATGTCAACCCATCTTCGGTCCACTACTAAGCACGGGTCACCTCCCAGAATGTAAAGGATTTTGACCAGAGTCCAACTGGTCAAGTGCGGATTGGTAGACTTCACGCTTCAAGATTTTTTTTTCGGTGACATCATACTCCTTGACTGCGATCTCACCTGACGTAAGTGACGATGCAGTCCAAGATGGAAGTGGACTAACTTGGAAGGGGTATGGCAGTGTACATTCAACCCATACCCCTAATCTGATTCTACACGACATCATGCCGGAACGCTAAATCGCTTGGCGACACATCTTTGATAGTACGTTGGTAACTAGGAAACCAGACCAGAGACAATTCAGAAATTATAAATTCCCAAAATTGCCCCTTCCGGGAATTGATCCGAGACCTCGCAGTTAAAAGAGCACAGCGCTCACCACTGCGCCAGGGAGGTTGTCAGATATTATGGAAAACTCTGAAGCATGCTGGTTTTCCCGCAATTTTCATCTCGACCTATGACCTATTTAACTCTTCTAATGAGAAGGGTTTAAGCCTCAAACCACTACGTTGGTCAAAAGTGACTGGCAGACTCACACACCTTCAAGAACATTATGGAGAACTCTGAGGAACGCAAGTTCTCTCATAATATTTTGCTTCAACGTAAAGACGAGTGATATTTAATTGCTTAAAACGCACAATTTTCGAAAAGTTAGAAGTGCGTTCTGGGTCTTCGCGAAAAGGCTAGTTTATCACAACTTATGAATAAAGATATATTCGGGCCAGCCAAGTTTTGGCGGTCCTATACAAAGGATATCTATACCTAAAGTAAATACCTGATGTGCAAAGGTAAACCTACAAGTTCAAACAATGTAACTATTCAATTAGCTAGACTAAGGCTTTGTTATTTAGACAGATGTTTGCATGAATTCCGAAGCCAGGCATAGGAAAGCATCAGTTTGTAGCTCCAGGCTTCACGCTCGATAAACTTTTATCGTCGTCGTACTATTTGATGCAGAAGCTCTGAATCTTGTTCAAATGCTTTGTATATTTCCGTGCTCTCTTTTATTTTAATGCTCTCAAAAATAGAGTCGCGTTCCGGCGCCAAGACTTGGTGATTTTGTTGGATCGTTGGAATACGATGCTGCTGAAGGTTGTATTGTGACAAGTAATATTTAGAAGCGCACCGTGTGGAATACCAGGGATTTTTGTACGAAATAGTTTCGCAAAATGAAAGCTACGTCTTAAAAGCTCAATAGAATATTTTTTTAGACACTAGTGGCTAGTGGTAGTAGCTAGTAAAATATAAATTGGCTCAAAATAAATATTAATTTCTTCCCTTTATAATAATGTTTTAAAGTTTGAAAACTGATCACCACGACTCCAAGCAATCTTATCTGATTTACCCATGCAGGTTTTTATAAAACCCGAAGCTATAATTTCTGGCGTAGCCCATTTACAAATATTTTCATGATATGCAATCGTGCATTGTATTGATTGGTGAGCATTTTATCCATTTAAGGATGGATTTGGAATGTTTTGGCAGTAATGTATTTAAACTTTAAATACAAGCCCAGAATACACTGCGTCTGTTGCTCTTTAGTCTATATTAGGTATGCTTGCTTAGAGCCGAACCTTACTAGCATAATCCTGTGTTATAATCGCACGATATCTGTTGTCACAAGCAGGCCATACGGGCGGGAAATATATGAATCGTAACAGGCATATAGCCTCTAAATATTCATGGCGGTCGGAACGACAAACATCGGTCCCTTGAAACGACTCTGCGGGCAATTGCTGCCTATTTTTATTAATTTTTCCATTTTGATCATACACTGTTATGGTCCGTTCAACGACTAATACGTATGCCTCTCTCTGTTTCGTATATTCCTCATAGATGTGTCCGCATACAATTCAACTAAAGTGCAGGTTACACCGCGAACTAACGAACTTGGTTTAGCTTGATGCACGAAGCTTCTACATTTTTTCACACAGCAAGCTACTGCGCTAAGCTAAACGAGCCGGCTAAACCTCCCACAATTCCAGCTTAGCTAATTTAACTATGTCGCCTTTCGGCATGCTCCCATCCAATCCCGCCCAGCGGTACCTATAATGTACCTATATGAGGGAGAATGGCCGAACATCAGATGAAAGGAACAATACACTAACGACCATACAAAACAAGTCGCAGTTAATCACACTATTACACTAATATTATAAAGCCGAAAGTTTGTGTGTGTATGTGTGTGTGTATGTTTGTTACTCCTTCACGCCACAACGAATGAACCGATTTGGCTGAAATTTGTAATGGAGATAGCTCATACCCAGGATTAAAACATAGGCTACATTTTATCCCGAAAAATTACAGAGTTCCCATGGGAATTGAATAACCTTGATCCACGCGGACGAAGTCGCGGGCATCGTCTAGTCTAAACATATAAAAGGAAAAGGTGACTGACTGACTGATCTATCAACGCTCAGCTCAAACCACTGGACGGATCGGGCTAAACTTTGGCATACAGATAGCTATTATGACCTAGGCATCCGCTAAGAAAGGATTTTTGAAAATTCAACTCCTTAGGGGGTGAAATAGGGGTTTGAAAAATTGAACTTAACGTGAGCGAAGCCGCGGGCAAAAGCTAGTATATAATAAAAGCATAACATAATTTATCATAACATTATTATATCGTTTTCCGATCGCGTTGTTAAGCATCGAGTTCGAAAGGATAATCTGATAATCGAATGAACTCCCAGAGCAAATTGCTATTGAAACAAAACGCCGCTTCGGATATTCCATTGGCGAAAAGTCTCGCTTAAATAAATAGCTTTCACAAATATAATTACATGTACCTACTCGCATACTGTGTATGTTCAAGTTATAGTAGTATTTAATATAGCAAGCTAAACTTAGTTTACCTACCAATATTCTCAGGCTATGCCTATAATATGTGTTTTAACTTCCAATTGCACTGAAACTATCTTCATGCAAATACATAATTATAAGTAATCAAACATTTGGTTATATTTATATACTACTACCATCACCACCAAACCAAACGTTAGCTACCAGTAATGCTACATTACGGGTTTGTTTTACGGATTTTATTATATAGGTACTTATATTTTGTTTAATTTATGTCCTTCTGCGACAACCCTACAGAATAGGTATAAATATCCCACGTTTTATAGAAGCGTTGGCTCTGTTTGTACGCTTCTCTTGTGAAAGGATAAGACATGCGATAAAAAACTCTCTGGGAGCCCCTGCTTTAGCGTGAGCGATAGTAGAAGAAGACGACACGTTTGAAATATGACGTTTGAATATGTATATAGCGGCAGTTATTTCTTCATGTGGCAGTGTGGTCGAAGATAATTATCTAAGGGGCGCGTCTGGGCATTAAGTCTCGCAGAATGTAATGACGCCTCATTCATTACTCGCCTTAGGGCGCGAACAAGCCAAGGATGCCTCACTGCGATACCTCGCGGTCGCGGTTTAGCTCGCTACCTCG
Source organism: Hipparchia sbordonii (assembly GCA_038048805.1). NCBI lineage: Eukaryota > Metazoa > Arthropoda > Insecta > Lepidoptera > Nymphalidae > Hipparchia > Hipparchia sbordonii. The sequence goes on from CM076113.1 coordinate 8,572,555, forward strand.
ATGCCACCTCCATGTAAAACAAATGTATGCAAACAGACGAGCGCGAACATGCCGAGAAACATCGATGTGAACCGCGATGTATCGCAGTGAGGTATCCTTCGGCATGTTCGCGCTCGTCTGTTTGCATACATTTGTTTTAAATGGAGGTGGCATCGAGGTAGCGAGCTAAACCGCGACCGCGAGGTATCGCAGTGAGGCATCCTTGGCTTGTTCGCGCCCTTATACTTTCCTCGGCGTTTTGTTTTATGTTAGGTGTCTTGTTCCTCTACACTTTACATTTTCAATTATGAAGACGTCTTTTTAATGGCAACGCTGCTTCTCTTATTGCGAGGTCCGTTATTAAAGGACAAACCAACGAACACACTTTACATAAACTCGCATATATAATATTACATATTCATATTCTTTCTTTTGCATTTCATATGTAACGTAGGGAGCTAAAATTTACAACATACATAAAATAAATATGTATTAAAACAATCAATTAGAATTCAAATTGCACATTAGTCCATTAAAAAAGTAGGAATTGAAATGTCCTTTAAGCATTAGAGAATGGAATGTCAGATGTAAAAGTAATATTAAATTAAATCAAGGTCAAAAATAATAGATACTGTAATAATAGGTACTGTAGATAGGTTGTCATACTTTTAATTTTAACAATAATATGAAATTTCTTATTTTAGTAAGTCACCGCAATAGCAATTTTGAACCATACGTATTTGTCTGGTTTAGTAAGAAAATAAACATATACTATGCAATTTATTGCAGTTTGGGGAATCAATCGATTTCGAATCCTCCACTTAGCTCGCTCTTAACGTCCACTGGTGAGTAGATTCGCTCTTTACCAATGCAATTTGTCGACTCATTTTGAGAAATAAACGTGTTTTTATGATGTTCATAAAATTGTATATATATTCTAACCTTGCATATATGCGAATATGTGTTGTGGGTTATATGCGATTCAGTGTTATTGAAAACCCATAAAAATGAGCATACGATATGGTGATACGGTTTCAAAACATTTTATTGACTTTATATTGTCTTGATAAAGTCAATATGCGGTGTTTTAAAACTAACATGACGTGGTGAATGGTAGGTTCTATATATACGTATTTCTATTTATTTTATACCTTGGAGCAATTTTAACGATAAATTCTAAGTTTTATGTCGTCACTTGACGATGCCCACCGCGCGACTTCATCCGCGTGGATTAAAGTTTCCGCAGAAAATCTAATTTTCCGGATAAAATGCAGCCTACGTGTTAATTCTGGGTATGACATTCGTTGAGTAGCTCCTTAAGGAAAGGACTGATTTTGATGGGGTTTTCTGTTTGAAAGCTAACTTAATCAATATAAGTACCTTAACTATAATTTATGAAAATCTGCTCAGGCGTTTGAAGATCATTAGCTTATTTCCTATTTGATTAAAGGGTCTTTCAAACTTTCATTGTTGTGATTGATATGAAATACGGTATAGGTACTGTTACTTCGGATTATTTCCAAGACATGGCACAGACACAGACCTTGAGCTGATGCTGCAGTATCAAGTAGTCTCAATCGTGTCGGATTTTCATCCCATCGGTCTATGAGAGTGAGGGAATAGAGAGAGCACCCGTGTTTGTGCACGCGTGTCCACTATAATATCTCCCGCGCAGATGACTGATCTCTGTGGAGATTGATTGATTCCGCCGTTGCCGGATTCGGTCGGGAGGATATTATTTTTTTATTATCAAGTAGTCTGCGAGATACCTATAACTCATCAGCAACTTACAGCATTTGGGCTCATTAGAATGGTCTCAATAAGAAGGTGTTAGATAGATTATGATAGAGCATAGAAAAAAAAACTGGGCAACAGAGTGTCAGATATACGTATAGTTAGGTTAGATCCCATGTTGGGGATGTTTTAGATTTTTAACTTATACTTGTTATCAATGAAATACGTCTTTCATAAAGTATCTAAAATTCCTTAGCACACTCCAGCGACTGACCTTTACCGCATAGCGCATTTTCCCTACCATTCTTGAAGAAAAATCTCATCGAACAATACCTTTCACGGAAATAAGTGTCCTTGACCTCGGATATAAAGAGACGAAATATAAAAGACCGTAAATTTATGAAATATATATACGAAAGACAATACAATGGCACTGCTCTTTTAACTCATTCAATTTATACTTTTAAATCTTATAAAAATTTCAGGAAAATTTAAAGTTACAAATGTTGTATCTTTTGTTTTAATAACTCTATCTCGAGTTTGTACAAGTACCTACCTCAAATTATATAAGCTTTAATCCTTTCTCCTTTGGTAGACTAAATTATCTACTATATGAAAATCGATGTGAGTAGGTATGCGTGTTGTTCCCAATGAATTCAACCGGTTCAATGGGCCCATTTTGATAAAATTTTCAGGGAATCTTCCGATCAGCCCAGCGGACGATCCTTTGAAGTTTAGCAGCGGTTGGATCTACAGTTTTTTTTTTCGTTTTTTGGCTTTAGATAGTAGCTTAGTGTTAGAGAGTAGGTAACATCTCAAGGGGGTCGCTAGTAATATATAGATATGCCTATAGCATTGAGATACTTTGTTAAAGACATCTGGCACTTCTGTCTTGTTGGCTCACCTTAACATTTTTCCACACAAAAATTCCTGTGACGATTTTCCGTCTCGCAACATATTGTCTCTAGAATTTATAACCTGAACACGCCATATGAATATTTCCAGATGTTTCTCTCCCAAATGAACGACATTTTAATATTATAAACTTTGATGGATGCATATATATTTTTCCCGCGCTCTCATTTATTACCCACTCGAATCATTCTGTGGAATTATTGTAATTAATTTTCACGAGCTTTTAAAAATTTTGCACCTATAAAATAAATCGTTGCGAAATGGCCTACGTAGCGAACATAAAATTTATTTCCGTACAAATTGCAATTTTCAGTCGACCACTTAATATGCACTGGTATGGTAGGGTGGAATGATATACCTACTTAATTTAAAAAAAAACTACAGCACAAAAACTGCAAAAACAACTTACAAAATACTTATAGTTTTTTTCGAATATTCCGCCATCGCAAATGCATTTCAAAATATCTTTACCAATTTTTTGCTATCCTTACTAAAGTCATAAATGCGAAACTATGTTTGTTGATTTGTTCTTCAATCACGCAGTTATTGAGTAACGGATTGACATGATTTTTTGACAGTAAAGGACTTGGAGAGTGACACAGGCTACATTTTATCCTGGAAAATCAGAGGGTACCCGCAGGATTTTTAAAAACTTCTAGGTAGAGATTGCTCTGTTAGCAATAAGGCCGCCTTTGCATGCGTAGTTTTAAGATGTATCCAATTTTGTTTCTTTCTTGTGTGCAATAAAGTGTTTATCTATCTATCTAACTTCCCCACTCAGTCGAAGTCGCGGTCAAAAGCCTGTAAATAATGGATTTAATTAATAATGATAAAGAAATATGAAAATAATGAATAAGAAAGCCGTAATTTTGCGAAAAATTTTTTTCTGAAAAGGCCTCAGCACAAAGCTTAGAAGGCTGCAGCGCTGATTTTTAGAAAAGAAGAAATCTCTCTCAATTATGTAGGTATAATTTCATTGTTCTTGTATTTTTCGCCGAATAATCAAAACATCTTAATGAGACACGCTTACTTCTTCACTGAATAATATACGGAATATAATTATATTTTTCTCTTCAGTCAGCATTCTTAAAGCCCCGGGTGCTAGCAAAGCATCGGCCTTATTTCGTTGGCATTGCTTTCACACCTCACGTACCTACATTTTCACCATTTTCACTACAGACTTCTTAGACACCTACGTTGATTTTCATGATAACCATATTTTCTTCAGAATGTTATACTTTTCTAAATAAATTATTGTTTATTCTACAGGGCTATTTAGGTTTTCTAAAGAGTTTTCTTGCGAGTATTTTTACTGTTATGTATTTTTATAACGCTTACAATTTGTGTGAAGAATTTTTTGAAAATTCCAAATATTCTAAACACCGTCTCAGGTTTGAATCTATGGAATGTATTCTCGCCCTTTTTTTTATTTGAGGACAAGATATAGTCTTTTACTGCGATTTTATCTGATGGTAAGTGACGATACAGTCTAAGATGGTAGCGGGCTAACTTGGATGGGGTATGTCAGTGCAGAGTCAACCCATACCCCTAATCGGTTTCTGTTTTGATTCAAGATAATGTTAAAACGAGATTTCGTTTTATTTCTGTCTCAAATCTGATCAAGTCAGAGAACATTCTATAGATCTCAGCCTTAGCTAAATATTATAGAAAAAACCAACAACTAAGCAAAATAAAACACATTCAAATCGGCCTAGATCGAAATCTGATAACCCCTACTCCACGCAATCTTGTTTATAGGTACATCTACGAAAAGGACTAGGTACGCAAAGTATTTTGACGGTAAACTGATTGTTGATTTCGTTCTGGGTTACGTTCCACCACAACTAATAAAAAGAATTTATAAAATTATTTAACTGGTTATCATAAGACAGAATTTTGAGATCGGGTTTAAAAATACGACGCCGTGTTCGACGCTTCAGGAGGCATGCCTGGAATTCTCCTTATTCTGAGTCATAGAAGTTGTATTTGCCGAGCAGAGCTGTATTGGAGACGACTTATTTGACCAAATAGGAGCATGTCAACAGCCATCGTTGCGAGTGCCAAACTCCGACCACGTAGATAGATAAGCACTATATACCTAGTACATACGCTCGTACATTACGTCTACGGAAATACATGCTACGGCGCGGTGGTTTGGAATCTACTTTGCGGTATGACCCTTGTACACTAGTCAAAGACCTTTTGAAGCTGCTCGTTATACACGAAATTGAAACTTAGAGCGATAAGTTAAAGTTTAAAATGCAATAACTCGATTGGCTACAACGTAGGTACTTACATCGCACAACATTGCTACGGAACTACGGAATTTCGAGTCGAAACTTTATGTTTAACAATGTTAAAACTCAAACAGTAACTTCTAAAAGTAACTATTTGAGTGTGCTAGTTGCAATAGGTTTTTTTTAAGAATTAAGTCAGTAGGAAATTTAAATCGTTTGTTCTAATAAAAACTCTCTCGTGTAAGGCGTGCTAAAAATATGAACGCGTGTTTGTTGATAAAATATAAGGTCAACCGGGGCTAATGCGCCACAATACTTTGAACGACATTTTTATCTGATTATAACAAACATATTTTATCTCATCATAAGATTTAACTTATGACACAAGTTAGGAAATGTTATCTTATTTAATATTTTAATACCATTTAATGACATTTTGAATAACTTCTAAGTGTAAATGACATTTTTATGAAAGCTGGGATTTTTAGACGCAATTACCCTCGGTGGGGCGAAAGCGTCTTTCACCGGTATAACGCAATTGGCCGAGCTGATAGTAATTGAAATCAAGGTAAATGGAACAGTACCAGTGATATAGTTTATCATTATCTTGTATCTTAAATTCGGGCTTAGTTTAGGGTTATTAGTGTAAAACATAAATGTTTGGGGCTATGGCGTCTTATTGTACTTGTTTCTTGTAGTCGCATTCACCCCATCGTGGATTTCAGGGGAGCCAAACTTTTTTCCATTTGGTTCGCGTATTTAATTATTAAGAATGGAATCAAATCACAACTAAGAAATAACGAATAATTTATTGGAACAAAAGAGTCTAACGTACTCGTAACATCTTGTCTAACAATCATTACAAATAATGACAAAAATATAAAGTGTACCACAAAATGCGCGAATCTTGTATTTAGTTAAACTTCTCTTTATTTCAACTTTAATTAACCTCGTAACATGTTTAACAACATTAACATTGGTATTAAGTACATGTTAATAATCAATAAATCAGTTTTTTTACAATATTAAATTGGTAGAACTTATTTTCCCTCGTTCATTGCTTTAAGGGTGACGCTGGTGCAAACGAACCATATAAAACAGACACGAATTCTCAACACTGTAGATTCAGATTGTGTAGTATAGCGATCAACATTTTATAAAAATAATACAATTTAAGTACATATTTTGCATTATTCCTGCATTAAAATATATAAATAGATTTACTACTTTAATCCTAAAATCAAAAAGTTTAGGACCTCTGACAATGGGGCTATTGCGTTACAATAGACGCAATCACCCCATCAGGATGGACGCAATAGCCCCAAAGCAAAAAAATAAGTTAAAATTTAAAATTGCAATTTGACTACAAATCTTAAGGTAATTACATGAAATAATTAAAACAACATGAATTGCAATAAAACAGCAAAAGTACTTACAGTTAAGAAGCATAGATATTCTCAAAGAACTGAGATTTATATCGATTTAAATTCACGTGCTGGCGCACAAGAAGAATCCAAACGACATGACAGATTTAAGTTGGCGGATTATTTACAGAAAATAGCTCTGTCACGCCATCTATTGATCAAATTTTGTAGTTTTAGTGCCAAAGACGTAAAAAAGATGGCGTGAGTAGTTCTAAAATACGCTTTTCGTACGGTAATTGAAAAAGACGCCTAAGCCCCATAGACGAAATAGCCCCGGTTGACCTTATTTAAAAGCCTTGTACGATTAAGCATTCCAATGTACGCCTAAACTAGGTATGTTGAATACGCGTACAGAGTATAATAATAAACAGTAATGTATACGCGTTGCCGCAGGTATGGACTAAGTGTTATTGTGTACGCGTAACCGACTACGCGTACATTAGAAACGCTTAGGCTGTCATGAAAAACGAGTTCCAGGCTACGCGTAACCGACTACGCGTAAACTAGAACTCGAAGCCCTGTTTATTGAAGCGGAACTGAGTATAATTTTTCTAAATAATTATGTATATTATGGGGACTGTTCTCGGTCGTAGCGGTGCTTACGGCATAGAAAAGAATACGATGGAATGCATCTTATTATTAATAAACATGCCATTTATTAATGATCGGATTGGCTAGGGTAGACTCAAGACACCTTTATCAGGAGTCAAAGCTATCGAATTCCCACGACCACAATAAGAGGAAAGCCATGTGAAAACTTCGTAAGAAAAATTCAATTAGGTCATGTCTGGCATTATGGGAGCACAACAGCGGCTCTTGGCAAGATCCCAACATAATACGTATTACAGGTAAAAGTGAAACGGTTCTTATAGTCTAGGATAATGCTGTTGTTTTCACTACCTACAGACCTACATTCAGGGATCTGGCTCCACAGCAATTTCGATTTTCGGTACGCATGTAAGTAGGCCAATTTAATTCACTGTCGTGTGACAAGAGCAAGACAAAAATGGCGTGCAAGTTTGCCGCGAAGTGAGCGTAAAGTCAAGTAATCTGACTTTAAAAATTTCCTACCAGACTACACCAAAGACAATAAATCATAAACTAGTCGATGCCTGCGATTTCGTTCGTGTGGATTCTCGAAACTCTCTTATTTTCCGAGATAAAAATGTGTTATTCCAGACTATAATCTATCTCTGTGCCAAATTTAAGCCAAATATTTTCCGTCGTTGCGGCGTGATTGAGTAAAAAACATCCACCATCCATCCATGTATACATCCAAACTTTTACATTTATAATATTATAATAGGATTGCCCCCGCCAGGAATCGAACTTGGGACCAACTCTTAAAACCGCTTACTTATGTGCCAGGGTGGTCCTCATAACTTGAGACAAACACTAAATTATACAAACAGGATTGTACAATTCATACAAAAGTACAATACAGCTTAGATAGTAGATACGCGATGTTGTTGAAAATCACGTGCTGTCTAAAAATTGTGTTTACCCAGAGAAATTCAATTAGGTCATGTCTGATATTACAGCACTGGTCCTTGGCGAACCTCCAGAATAGGTATAAGGTATTAAAGCGAAACAGTCGATATTTTTACAAGGTTCAGTTGTGACTTGTGAGTCAGCTTATTTGACTATTTACAGGATATCTTGTACCTACTTCTGTCTCAACCACTGTTAAGACATAGAGGTGTAGAGTTCTAGGTCTTGTGAGGCATGTACGAACCACCTGATGTCCTCGGTCTCTAGTAGGGGGATCTGTTAACACTACGCTTTCCGAGCCGTAGCACCTTGGGACATGCGTTCGCGCGTGCGTTCGTTCGTTCGTTCGTGCGTGCGTGCGTGCGTGCGTGCGTGCGTGCGTGCGTGCGTGCATGCGTGTGTGTGTGTGTGAATATTAGTTTTCTTATACATTTTGTACGGAACGTCTTTTTTATAATATCTCGAGTATGGATTGACTGATTTTAATGAACTTTTTATATATATCATAGCATAGTTGCGGGCAAGAAGAGCCTTTTATACCAGAAAAACAGTAACCTAACTCACGCGGACGAAGTCGCGGGCAAAAGCTAGAAAATAATATATTAAAAGTAATAAGAAGAAAGTTGTTAAGCTAATATCGTGGTCCTAATAAAAAGAAAGCCAGGTGGTCTCCAAATTACGTGCGAAGGAAGAAATTCAAATAACGCCCCTCCTTGGCAAGGGCGACATTACAGAAAATATATTCAAAAGGTCCTTCATCTGTTGGTTGTTGGTTGTACTTGTAACGTGAATTCTACAATACGAAATGTGTTTGTTTGTTGGTTTGTCCTTTAATCACGCTGCAACGGAGCGACGGATCGATGTGATTTTTTGCATGGGTAATAGATATAGTTGAGGACATGGATAGTGACATATTCTACATTTATCTCAGAAAAACAAAGGGTTCCCGAGGGATTTTAAAAACTTAACTCCACGCAGACGAAGTCGCATGTAAAAGCTATTGGGTGATATTTAAAAAAAATTATCATTCAAGACTCCAAGAACATTCCAAGAATATACATTTCCATACTAAAAGACGCACCTCAATCATAATAGGGTATTGTCCCGTATCTTATTTTGGTGATACCAATTTGCATAAATTAAACGTATCTGAACCTGAAAATCGTTTCTAAGAAGGCCAGTTCAAAATGAATCGTACGACAAAGACGTAGAATATATTTTTGTCCGTCTGAGGCTCTTCAAGTTTTTGCCGTAGTGCCCTGGATACAGACAGTAATTGAATATTCACATCTGGATGGCTGTCTGTTCGACGTTTTAATCACGAGTCTTAACTCCAGCGCAATCAATACAAATCCTATATTCATGCCGTCGTGAGCCGTGACCCAAGGCCATTACTTCATAATTCTGCCGTGCTAAGACAATACACTGTATCTTCACTTTCAGATACAGTGTTTTATCGTAACAGCGATAAATGACTTCCTTGTACATGTTTACATATAATGAGGCATTTAAATATTTCAATTAAGTCTAAAAAACTTCAAATGGAAATTACACTGTATCTCGTAAAACATAATGGTAGGATAATGCATGTTTTCTAGATAGGTACAGTGTATTGTCATAGCACGGAAGAATTGTGGTCTCTTGGAATAGTAATGCACTGGACTCTTTCCGGATACAACCTGACTAAAATGTTTTCTGATACTAAACTTAGTGTGTATTTTATAAATGTATAGTGTTTGTGTGGCACGATGGCGTTTAGAAACAAATTAGAAGACCTACAGTAATTAGTGAGCCGTTTAACAGGGGCCCAAGTCTGCTATTGCAATTGTAGTTCAATTGTCTGTCAATGACATCCCAATTGCTACTTTTAACAATTTTGGTAGTCTACTAATTCAATGGCGTCACAATTGTTTTCCGATGGTTTGCCACTGACACATCTAGCTTTGTATCTAGCTTAAATAAATGTTTTTAATAATATGTAATTTTTTTTAAACTCATTTCTGCAAACGCTTTTTAAGCTAATGGCAATACTGAGGTATCTTTGAATTACAATCCAATTATAAGAAATCGAAGGACCATTGTGAATTTAGTAGACTACGAAATTTTAGACCAATGATAATTGAATTGTAATTGTATTGCGGTTCAATGACAATGACATGTAAAATAGCAGACTTGGGGCCCAGGTTGCTTATGATGATGATGAAACTATCAGTAATAGTAGATCATAGGTCAGTTGGTAATAGTAACCACCGAGACACGGTTGAGACGTAAGGGCCTAGTTCTGAAACTCACGTAGTTACCCATCCAGCTAACGTGGGTTAACGTTGCTTAACCGACTGCGTAAACAACTGTTGTGTATTCACAACTAGGCCATGCACATAACTCTCATATACCCTAATTCATTGTACAATGTAATAAAGGGTACGTCCGAAAAATTATTACCAAATTCAGCCTGTGGTTCTATAAACCACAAAAGCCATCTATCGTAGCGACAAATGTCCTAAATGACTAAATGTACCCACCGAGCTAGTGATCCATCAGTGTCTCTTCCGAGGTTCGGATCAATAACATATTAAACTTCGCACTTTGTATAACATGTTCATTTAATCGATAAAAGCAAGCCTTACTTTGCAAGTTCCTTATGTCTAGTATTCTAGAGATGAATGTAGAAAGATGAGCGATAGAACTAAAAATATACTGTACGTATAATATTTTTCATCAGAAATGTGCGAGTATGCAATTCACGATTTATGTAAGCCATACACGTTACGGTTTACCGGAGAGGTCTACCTGTGCAGGTGTACCTGCGACCGACCGACCTGTGCAGTTTTTTTGACCTGCGCAGGCGACCGGAGCAAATTCGAAAATCGATTTTACTCCGGTCGCCCGTACGGTGAACCTGTGCGTGTGTGCGTACCTTAAGTTAAGTTACAATTGTATGCTACAAGCGGAACTTAATCGTAGCTTGGATGAGCTATTGAAGTAAAGCCACTTGTATTATTGGGTGCGTCACTCGGTTTATATGCTGAAGTCACAACTTTGTCGAAACTTTGTCTGGTGGGAGGCTTTGGCCGTGGCTAGTAACCACCCTACTGTCAAAGACGTGCCGCTAAGCGATTTAGAGCGTTCCGCACAATGGCATGTAGAAACAGATTAGGGGTATGGGTTGAATTGAAAAAGCTAAGGGAATTAAGAACTAGCCATTGCATAGCCGCATTGGTGGTGCCTCAGGTGGTTCACTAATGATTAACAAAAAACGCTAATCAAATCACAAACGTCGTATTCCACAAACTAATCATTTTACAAACGATCATTTTACAAATATTCTATTCGTAAATGTTTTATTTTGCAAATGTGCTGGATATTAAAATATCATTTTAAAATTTATTATTTCACCAAATAATTCTTTTTCCAAATTCGCAATGTTGTTTGTGGAATGACACTTTCTTATTTGTTTTTTGTGAATTAATCGGTCACCGCCTCAGGTGCTACAAATGTTAATGGGCGGCGGTAATCACTTAACACCAGGTGACCCGCCTGCTAGTTTGTTCGCTGAAAATATAAAAAAGCCGCAAAACTGAGTGCTGACTTTCATAATTTAAATATTTCCCTAAATAGTCTAAATACCTAATTGCTACTAACAATACTAGCATAGAATTACGAAATTTTGTTACTAACACACTAACTTAGATACTAATTAAATTTAAATTATTTTTATTGTAATGCTACGGAATTTATTCTGAATTAAATGATTATTTATTTTTTTTTTTTTTTTATTTTCAGCAATTTGGAGTCACACAAAGATGAAAAAGAAAGTTAGCCAATCCAAGACGATTTTTATTGCTACGATAAAGCTGTTAAACTACGGTACAAAGTTAGCAGACCTCGGACAGCGTAATGAAATTAACTTAACACGTTTCCCTAGCTTACCACTCATTTTTCTCTCACATCTCTGGGGACAGCCACAATAATAACTTTATTTATTTATAAAATCAAAATCAAAATCATAATTTATTTATTTCACGTAGGCCAACTTGTAGTTATTATGACACGTCATAAATCTACCACCGGTTCGGAATGCAAATTCTGCTGAGAAAAGCCGACAAGAAACTCAGCAGTTGCTCTTTTCAAAAAATTTTTACAATGATTAACAAAACTATGCTATGCACACAGTGTTTCTACAAAGAAGGTTCAAAAATGCACACCTACCACAACCTAACACACGTTAAGATGGGTAGACACAAAGCAGACCCACTCCCGTTGGTAGCACCCGTTCACGAGCACGATGCATGATCCAGCCATTGCTTCGCTCAACCATATTTGAGGGAACGTAACAACCCGCTTATATAAAAATTCTTTGATTTTCCGGGATAAAAAGTAGCGTATGTCACTCTCCAGGCCCTCAACTATACCCATGCAAAAAGCACGTCGATTCATAGCTCTGTTGCAGAGTTATTGAAGGATAAACCAACAAGCAAACACACTTTCGCGTTTATAATATTAGTAAGGATTGTTCTGAAACCCCAAACTACGAAAACCCGTGTCTTGGGGATCAGTCTCTTCTTAGTAATTAGTTGTTCAGATTAACAAGAATACATCATAAGTTCATTAAGATATTTGTATATTGGTGTTTACATTGTTTAATGTTGTGCATCGTATATTTTGTACGTGTTTGTGTGTGGGTGTGTCTGTGTGTGTGTGTGTGTGTGTGTCACGCCTCCTAATCATACAAGAAACACATGCTGTGGTATGATGTAAATGGCTTCAATGCCCACTTAATAACCAAATTCCGTCTAATCTGCACGTGATTCAGCCTACCATTTAGGCCTGCATAACCCCTGCTTCTATCTCAAAACCTTGCCAATTCGATTCAAATGGTATGCTGTTAGGATACAATGAAGTGTCTACCTATTATATGTGATCGCAGGGTAATTTTACCATCGAGTTCACCGATACACTTATGTACCTACTATTAATTCTGCTTCCCCTCAATTTCTCACTGGTCCGTATCTCCTATGGTGTTGTAAGTGATCGTCGCCGATTGATCGCTTCCCAATGGATTGCAAATTTATTCTCACAAGCTGAGCAAATTTGATAAGAATACCGGTTCACCGCAAACTGAAAGAACTCGAAGAAATGTTTTTTTTTTTACTAGCCACGGCCAAAGCCTTCCACCAGACCAGACCAGAGACAATTTAGAAATTATTGCTCCCGCCGGGAATCGAACCCGAAACCTCCCAGTTATAAGATCACAGCGCTCGCCACTGCGCAAGGGAAGTCGCCAAAACCTAACCAAATCGAACCAAAAACATTAATCTGAAAGAATGTCAACTTCTGTATCTCGGCATAGAGCGATTTCCTCCCAGACATAGATTCACTGTAATTATAGAACGCCAAATCCAGCCTAAGATATAAGCTTCAAACACGCGTCTCTTGAGACCACAATACATGTATATTTTTGTTAGATATTGGCCCTATGTTTTTCTAACAAAATGGAATCGTGGCCTATATCCTAATTGTTTGGTACAAATTGATCGGAGGTAGATATGTCCGAACAAAAACATACTATAAAATAACATGTTATCCGACTCGACCGGATAACATCCCCCCGTATGCCTACGGGGGGTAGGATTTGTTTATTTCACGGAATAGGTTTATTTCACCGTTGCTCTCAAACGTTACTAATGTATAAAGATTCTTTCGCTTATGTTAACAAAAAGTATTTTGTTAATTACAACTATCATCACTTCCATAGTAATGTCTTCAATAGTAAGCCTCAATAGCCCAACGATTAAAGGTGCGGACTGAAAATTGAAAGGTCGCAGATTCGAACCCCATCCGTTGCACTATGTTGTATCCACTCCTAGCATAAGCTTTCCGCTTATTTGGATGGGAGACGAGAATATAAGTCAAATTCAGCTTGGCTAATATTCTTTTGAAATAAAAAAAAATTATAAATGCGAAAGTGTATTTGTTTGTTGAATGACAAACACACTTTCATTTACAATAATTTTAGTAGTGATTGTACGAATAGTAGATACTCCTCCTGGAATCTCCTAAACGGAGCTGTATCCATTACCTACATAGATAGATAATTTATCTCTTCAATATTATTTGCTGGCAAGAAACAAGCCATCCATTGCCATCTATAGAATGCCATAACACGATCCTCAAAATGTTCTGGTAATACAATTTTGTTTTTGCTGCCACGATCACGACGTTTAAACGTGGCAAAAGTGCGAGTTTTACCGTTACGCACCGATAAGCGATATTGCGTGGGCACACGCTCACGACGGTAAACATGGATGCCCAGACAACTGGAAATATGCTCTACTTCACTTTTTATAATCTACTTCTTGTAATTACTTTCTAATAATGTATGTAGAGCATCTTTCCTGAAGAATGGAGATGCGCAACAACGTGACTCGATTCACTTATGTACACGAAACCGCGATCGACTGATGTTCGGTTCAATTTTGCATAAACAGCGTGATGGTTTGATACGCGTTTTCAGTTTTTCACAACTAGGTACTTCCCTACATGATTGAAGTTCTGCTTATTTAGAGGATAGAGGAGAATATTAATCAGGTTCTGCTTGGCTACATAATATTCCTTAAAAATCTAGCCACGGTCCTTCTGCGGGGGAGTTTTAAATGAGTAAGCAGTTGCGCAGGTGCAAACCCACTGTCTCGTCCTATGCTACCAGGATCCAGTGGACTGGTTACCCGGGACGGCCGGTGGTTGTAGGGATGCAGTGAAATGGTCACCACTCGCCAAAGCTAAGCAGATCTATATAAGGGTCATTTCGTGTCATATACCTAGTGAGAGGTGGGAAGAACTTGGTTTACAGAGGCAAGAGTGGCACAAATCGGTAGATAAGGCTGTAGCGTCCTTTGAGGAGCGTCGATAAAATGACCCAACCACGAACCTTCTACCTTTACAGCTATAATGCATTGGGCCTGTTAAAGTGTGCGCCGTGCAATAGGACTTCCAAAACAAATTTGGTTTCGCCAGCCATATTCATGACCAGCTCTAGCCAGGATCTCGTTGACAGACATATTGTCATGGAGGACATCATTCTTTAAAAAAAAATACTCACGTGTGATTGGCGGAGGAGAGCCTCCGGTGTAGGCTGCGCAGCGACATGGCGTACCCCTAGCAGGGCGGGCTGCCGCTGCCCTTGCCGCGCGGCCGGCGCAGCGCGCGCGCGCCGAAGAATGCGCCCTCCTCGTTGCACGACTGCGATCGCTGCGAGGCCAACATGCTGGCCGCGCGGCTCAGCGCGTGCAGCGGCCGCACGCGCGCGCGCCTGCCCCACCCGCGCCCGCCCACCACCTCAATCTTGACTGGCGCTCAGGACACCGCCGCACCCACACATGCACCCGCCGCCCGCGCTACAGCGATACAGTCCGCGACACTCACTGTCATGCACGCGCCGCCCGCACTACAGCGATACAGTTCGCGACACTCTCACTGTCACTGTCATGCACGCGCCACCCGCACTACAGCGATACAGTCCGCGACACTCTCACTGTCACTGTCATGCACTCGCCACCCGTGTGACGATTGCAATCTCCTCTGATTTTCCGGTACTCACTCGCTATTGGCTAAAATGCATTCTTGCAAAAGAACTCGATAAATTCAGCCAATCGCCACAATTGAGTCTGTAGACTAATCCCGCGACACTCTCACTGCCACTGTCGTGCGCTCGCCACCCGCTCTACAGCGATACAGTCCGCGACACTCTCACTGTCACTGTCACTGGATACATTCACACGTTCCGCGGTTCTCTTCGATCTTGTCTCGTTACGCTTGGCACTTGTTCACTTATAACCTAATTTTGTTTAAGCTAGCTAAATTCATATGTGAAGGCGCTTTATCGGTTGCTCAGTTGGCTAAATGGTAAATTTAATAAATAATTGCGTAGTCGTGTCCGCTGGCCGTCGTATCTGAAACAAAATTAAGTCTCTATTACATAAATTGGAGTTGATTGGATTGAATTATTGGACCTAGTTTTGATATAGTTAATTAATTTAAATTAAACTAAATAATTCATACAATATTTAGATGATTAAATACGTAACAGTCTCTTCTTCGGCGTAGACCTCCCCAAATCATTCCAACTCTTTCTATCTATTTTTCTATGTACTTATCTATTTCTGAGATCTGCACATACACAAAAGTATTCGACCGTGACTTGGACTGTCAAATAAGCTGCACTGCAGTGCTATATTTGTCCTTGACTTGACTTTCCTTGATGGCATTTACTCTAAACAAATGGCAGAGGAATCAACGCCTCAAGCAAAAACACACATTAGCATAATTATTCGCCAGAATGACTCATATACCTAACCCTGTGTTTTTAACCCTTTATTTGGTCACAGAATGATTTTTCATTTTCACTGTAGGTAATTAGTACAAAGGGTGGGTTAGTTAATGAACAGGTCAGTGAAGGGTCGGTTCGAATAAATCACATCTAAAGTACCAACCTAATCCCACAAACACATTCACACACACACACACACACAGGCGTGCATATACCTACGCTTCGATGTAATACTTATTTCAATGACTCATATAAGACCATACTTTCGCTAAACCCTTATTATTATAAACATTGTTTTTTTGAACTGATATAAGCACAAGATTATTAATATGTGTTTTGCTTTTAGTTAGTGAAGTTATTATTGATTATAGTTCTTGCAATTCACGAGGGCGCGTGGCTCATGGTTGTGTGTGTGTGTCGTATCTGTATAAGTGTGAGCGAGAGCTTTCTAGCGCCTGACCGCTCCCACCTAGGCTGCCGACAGGCACGCACACACGCAATGTGCATGTACACGACGTAACCACAAGTAAAACGCCCGTAACTTCGTGAGATAAACGTACTATAGTAACTAAGTATTAAAATTAGTTTAAAAGTATTTACGATACACATCAAGTGTATCGTGAGATAGAGCTTTGATCAATTTATCAAATAGATTTCATTTAAAATGGGCCAATTGTGTATCAAAGAAAAAAGTAATTCGACTCCTTTTCGGCAAATTAATGGAGTAATTTCGTAGAATCAATTGAGTCACCAGATTCGTTTTTCTTCAATTTCATCCATTAGTAGAGTACATTAAGCTCTTTTATATTTGATATAAAGAATTTAGGGATATTTTGTTGAATTCTTTTTCAAGTAGTATTTATCTATATTTATCTCAAATCATTTTTATATTTACCATCTAAAATGTATAATATTCTTGCAACTCACGAAGGCGCGTGAGCATTACTTGTGGTTACGTCGTGTACATGCACATTGCGTAAGTGTGCGTGCCTGTCAGGAGCCTAGGTGGGAGTGTCAAGCGCGAGCAAGCTCTCGCTCACACTTATACTGATACGACACACACACAACCATGAGCCACGCGCCTTCGTGAGTTGAAAGAACTATACCTACATACATAATAGGGACATAGGTATATATTTTTTCCGCGCACACAATCTGAGAAAGAGGTTTTGTATGACGCCATATCGAAAACTATTACAGCCGTAGAATACGTGCTTAAAACGTAGAACAACGTTGAATTTGAAACAGTAGACCGTCGAGTATGCGATAGACACTTTTTTTTATTCAATTAATTTTTTTTTTAAAGTTTTTCTTTACCGCGAAACCACCACCGCAGGTCTTATTTAAATTAATTCTATTTCTGTCAGATCTTAATTAAGGATTAATTATATACGTCACCTGAGACTCTTAAAGCGGGAGACTGGCACGTATACGTTATAATTAACGCATAATTATCGTTATAACAGTCCATTTTTAATACACTTTTAAGACCTTGTATTTAACTCGTAAATGATTATCATTGATAACTTTGTTCCATTTTCTTAATGACGGTCGCCGGATTTATGAAACAAAAAATTTGATAACCATTTTTTTTTTTTTGTGTAAGTACGAGTATGAGTATCCTTTCTATCCTTACTTCTTTACTAATATTATAAACGCGAAAGTTTGTTTGGTTGTTAGTTTATTGGTTTGCCCTTCAATCACGCCACAACAAAGAAACGCGTCGACAAAATTTTTTGCATGGGTATAGTTGAGGACCGGGAGAGTGACATAGGCTCCTTTTTATCCCGGAAAATCAAAGAGATCCTGAATGATTTTTAAAAATTAAATCCACGCAAGAAAAGCCTTGGGCATCAACGAGTAGTCTATACAGGTTTTCCTCAAAGAAAAGTCTAAAATGATCAATCTATTAGTTTACTACTCACTCTATCACCCCCTGTTTTCAATAAAAAAGAAAGCTACAGCTGACATTCAATTAAGTCAATTTTCCGGCATCTTCATCAGTTAAAAAGTTCCCCATATTGTGTGAAATAATAAGTAGAACACACTGTCGGAAGCGACGTCCGTGTTGCTTTGTCTATTGGTGCACTCCGTCATGTGTATTGGAGAACACATTAAGCTGTCGATTCCGCTTGTTAATCGTCGCCTCTACGAGTATGTGATAATATAGTGATTGTTTCATCCTATTATTTCTAGTTCATCTGCATTAATAAGTAGGTAATTCTCCAAACACACTTGTTTCAACGCTGAGGCAGCGATAAAAAGTATTTTTTGTCACCATGTCTACTTTTGTTACTCTAACAAGCGCAAATATGTTTGATACTAAATAACAATAACGAAATCAAGCCAAGCCATTTATCAGACTGCAAATTGTTGGTATTTACCCATTATTCTGAGCCGTAACTATATTTTCTATGTAAAGAATATTCGCTAGAGTAAGTGTTAAAAATATAAAAAAATATTTAAAATGTACACAACCCTAGAAGACTGATGCGGCTAATATTATAAATAAAAAAGTAAGGTAAAAGGTCTTTAGATTTAATATACAAAAACTTAAATTCATTACTATCTCTAGTCTCTAGAGTGTAATTCTGTGACTATTTTCAAAACTCACAGCCTTGCTACGAGTATGAAGGCTGATGCAGCGAACCAATAGAAAATATTATGTATCCGACCCAATCTTACATAATAATACCTGCCTCATTATTTTTCTGTTCCAACTTCAAAGACATATTTTGTTCGTGGAGTATCTTAATAAAAAATTCAGTGGATTTTAATAATTTTCGGACTTAATTTCGGCAATGTTTTCAAAATCTTTCTATAAGGAAAAGTTTTTTTAGAAGTGTCGCGAACAGATTGAGGATTGACGATTAAGCTTAATTTTTCCATTAAAACTTGATCTTTTAAATTGTTTTGAGATCTTTTAACACGACATCGGTTAACTTTTTCTTGTTTTAATCTTTTTTTTAATTTTTCTTCATCAACGAAAGTGTGGTTATTTAACCAGCTATAAATCTACTCAATTTTTTCTTTGAAAGCTTCCTTTCAATCTTCGATCACTAATAAAATAAGGTCTCAACTTTAAATTGTGTTTGTATGTTGGTTTGTCCTTCAGTCACGCAGGAACGAAGCAACGGATCGACGTAATTTTTCGCATAGGTATAGTAGACGACCTGGAGAGTGACGTAGGCTACTTTTTATCCCGGAAAATCAAAGAGTTCCCGCAGTATTAAACTTAATCCACGCGGACGAAGCCGCGGGCATCAGCCAATATTTTGCAATAAAAAAATTACCGTTCCAGCAAGTATAAGTATGAGTATTTATCGCTCTTCGTAAGTCAGACTTCGTCAGAGATGCGAGTCTTAGGCTAAAATCTATAGACCGCACTCTCACTCTGCTTAGACTCAAGTCAGAGTTAAAACGAGACAGATTTATGTCAGAGCATATTTGTGTCTAGTTTTAACTCTCTCTTAACGGCAGGATCTCCGAAAACAGCCTGTTTTTGATTGAATAGTAAACAATCAAATATTCTTTGTTTTGATAGGTTAAAAAATATATATGTTGTACTTAGTTTAATACACGTTCTAAATTATTTTACCATTCAAAAGTCCATATTTTGAACTTCACTCGATCAAATAATATTCCGAAAACAATGTAGTTTTTAATTGTTTTTCAGGTTTTATTTATAGTAAGTATATTAAAGTTAAACTAAAAAAAAATGTCAAAAAATAGGCAAAAACTTTTAGAAGAATATTTTACCGTTAATTTTTTTCTAAAAAGTTTTCTTTTTTTATCATGACTGTTTTACTTTCTTTATAACAAAGTGGCTCGTGCGCCTCACTTCAATAGCTCGCAAGGTATCATCGAGGTACTGCGGCCGAAGATCGTGCCCTTAAGTCCGCGCTAAGTCAGAACACGCTTTATAGATCTCAGCGTTAGATCAAACCCTCAAAGCCAATAGTGCAAACCAACGCCATACGAGGATAATACGTTCAGTTGTTTGAAATAATTTCTCATTCACAGCTTGCCCAGAGCTGAAAATGTACAATAGTGCGGCGCGAGATGAAAAGCTGCAATGTTGGGAAATATTAAAACAGTTGCCCCAAAAAACCCGCCCGCTGCGATGTAACTATTGCACCCAATTTACCGGGAACCCCAACAGAGACCATTGATACTAAGCCCTAGATAAGCTTGCTTTACATATATATAAACTGTTGTGAATATATAAAATTCAAAGTCCTGACTGACTTATTGACTGACTGAGATATCAACGCACAGCCTAAACTACTGAAGTTAGAAACTTGAAATTTTTACAGTTGGTTCCTTTTATGACGTAGGCGCACACTAAGAAAGGATTATTGGAAATTCCACCCCTAAGGGGTTTAAATAGGGGATGGAAGTTTATATGAAACTCCGTCATTTTTCAAGCTGTTTCCATCAAAGTTGGTATTTGAGCTTTCAGTTAAAAATAAAAAAGTACGTGTGTCACAGTTTTTGAAAATTCCACCCCAAAATCTAATTCCACGCGGACGAAGTCGCGGGGGCAAAAGCTAGTACTGTATATATCTCTTAAATTATATATGTATTATATAACATACACACTACACTTCATGCGCCACTACCCCACACACACTAACACACCACACACTTACAGATACACACCATAATCACCTGCCCCCTAATTTTGTAACTCGTGTGGCTATCACAAAATGAAAGCCACTGACATATATTTATTATCCATTGAAGTTTGACTATGAAATAGTAAATGACACTTCTCTTCAAACCTTCAATGGATAAAAAATGCCTGTTGTCATTGATAGGCATTGAGTTACAGAATCAGCCCCCTAGAGTAGGTATGCCGTTAGCAAAGCGTTAGCACTAGGTGTTTAAATGACAAAATACACGCCACTGGGTTTTAGTAGGTATTCTGTTTCGCCAGCAAGTCCTACATAGGAGTGGATTGCGTAAATACATTTCGCAGTGGCTTAAAAAAACCCCAAAATGGCTAGGTAAAATGATAGCATCAAAAAGAGCGTTCATACTTTACCTGGGTGCTAAGAATAGAAATTAATTAAATCACAAAAAAGTTTGCTCTTCATTTAAAAATTGTCTGCCCTAATATTATTCTATTCCCAACCTTTTATTTGGTTGTTTTAAGATCACAAAAAGGTACTCAATTATTTTAATGTAATTAAATCGGATCAGAAAATAAAAAGAACGCAAACAGAAAAGAAAAAAAAAACGTTTTTAATGGTATTTTTAACCGACTTCCAAAAAAGGAGGAGGTTCTCTATTCGTCGGATTTTTTTTTTTAATTTTTTGTGTATGTTCCCCGACTACTCAAAGACGCCTGGACCGATTTGGAAAATTCTTTTTTTGTTTGAAAGGATATACTTCCCAGATGGTCCCATTGTCATCAGGTCAGGATCCGATGATGGGATCGTGGAGAAATCGAGGATACTCTTCCAATTTTATAGGCAAAATTGACATATTTTGAAGTGGCTTTTGAAGTCGGTTTTTAAAAAAAAATTACGTTTATATTATGTCGTACATAATCCTAACAATCCTGGTACACTGCCATACCTCTTCCAAGTTAGCCCACTACCATCTTAGACTGATCGTCACTTACTGTCACGTGAGATCGCAGTAAATTACTTGTCATCGATTAAAAAAAAAGACGTGTGGCACTCGGGGACTGCCGCGGTAAAGCTATTGCATCGCATTTTTTATCAACGCCATCTAGCGGTGAGCCGCTAGATGGCGTTGATAAAAAATGCGCCATCTACCGGCTCACCATAGAGGAGTCCCATGTCAGGTTATTTTCGTTACGGAATTTCTGGATTCGGTCTCCACGTTGGCCCGCGATAGAAGCTATGCAATAGCTTAAAAACCCGCATATTGTGGAAACTAGTACTAATGGCGGTTTGTTCTATAGTAAGTACGTTTCTGTAGGTCAGTAACATTAGTTACCTAGCTAATCCATTAAAGCAGACAAAAAACCCCCTTAAGTTTTCCCCAGGGTCCAACATGTTTCTACTGGCTTTAAACTAAAAAGGTCAAGCTTAACTGGATACAATGTGGAGTAACACGTCGCAAAAGGAAAAATGTGATATATGAAAAATCTCATTTCTACTTAGTTCCACATCGTTTTTAAAAGAGAGTTAACTGCGTTATGAATGACTAGACGATGCCCGCGACTTCGTCCGCGTGGATCAAGGTTTTTCAATTCCCATGGGGACTCTGTAATTTTCCGGGATAAAATGTAGCCTATGTTTTAATCCTGGGCATGAGCTATCTCCATTTCAAATTTCAGCCAAATCGGTTCATTCGTTGTGGCGTGAAGGAGTAACAAACATACACACACACACACACACACATACACATACAAACTTTCAGCTTTATAATATTAGTGTGATCTCATTTCTACTTAGTTCCACATCGTTTTTAAAAGAGAGTTAACTGCGTTATGAATGACTAGACGATGCCCGCGACTTCGTCCGCGTGGATCAAGGTTTTTCAATTCCCATGGGGACTCTGTAATTTTCCGGGATAAAATGTAGCCTATGTTTTAATCCTGGGCATGAGCTATCTCCATTTCAAATTTCAGCCAAATCGGTTCATTCGTTGTGGCGTGAAGGAGTAACAAACATACACACACACACACACACACATACACATACAAACTTTCAGCTTTATAATATTAGTGTGATGTGATAGTGTGATAAATGCTATGGAATTTGCTGCAAATGGTAGCAAGAAATACTATGTTGATAGAAGTTGCGATAGAATAGATTACAAAAGTTTTTTATTCAAATGAACATAAAATAAAAAATGATTTCGAATCATCAAGTTCATTTATCGATTAAAAATCGTATTAGATATTATATTTCTTGCAATTCACGACGACGCGTGGCTCATGGTTGTGTGTGTGTCGTATCTGTATAAGTATGAGCGAGAGCTTGCTCGCGCCTGACCACTCCCACCTAGACTCCTGACAGGCACGCACACTTACGCAATGTGCATGTACACGACGTAACCACAAGTAAAGCTCACGCGCCCTCGTGAATTACAAGAACTATAAGTATAATTGGTTTTATGATCAAGGTAAATGATAAACGTACCTACTCAGTTATAACAGTAAGTAGGTACAAAAGCAAAAACAGTAAACGATTATTATTTGCGAACTGAGACTTCAATCTTAATGCAGACCCAATAAATTGTTAAATTATCTAAGAGAATAAACTGATTTTTTATAAAAGTAGTACTTTTTCCCGCAACTTTTTAATTAGATTTTTTAACCCCCTAATTTTGCCCCCTTAGGGTTTGAATTTTCAAAGACATAATAATGCTTGCGAATTTGTAGTAGATATTTGTGCTCAATAATTCAAGAGTTGTAAGGCTCTGACAGGCACTCAAGCCTCAGACAGACAGATGGACGAGTTTGCACTCGGCATTCACCCAAGTAGACCTCGGAGACTTCGCTTCGCTCGGTCAATGGCATGGTTTATTTTTGTCTATTGATGAAAAAATATCCGATATGAGTAGACAAACAAATTCGTATTTCAGCTCTATCGTAAATAAAAATATTCCATGCGGAATTTGAAAGATCAAACAATTTGTTAATTTCACCTTTTCGGTATAATGCAAAACTAGTTTGGTTCAATGGGATTTCGCACTCTTAGAATTCAAGTGACCTAACTCACAATTCCTGTAATTTCTGTAGGAAAATTCAGAAAACTAATTGAATAAAAGGAAAAAGCTGGTGACTGACTGACTGATGTGTCAACACACAGCTCAAACCATTGGAGGGATCGGGCTGAAATTCGGTGTACAGATAGCTGTTATGACGTAGGCATCCGTTAAGAAAGGATTTTTGAAAATTCAGGGGTAAAATAGGGATATGAAAAATCTAACTTATAGTGAGCTAAGCTGCGGGCAAAAGCTAGTACCAAATAAATCTATTGCTTCATGCGTCACAAGTATAAAAATAGTTTCATACTAAATGTAGATATCAAAACTGAAGCATCCAAAATAAATTGATAACAGTCAAGTCCCAGTGGAATTTTCAACAAACTCAGTTAGGCGAGTAAGTCTAAGAGGCCGCTTATCGACTGTATTTAGTTAAGGATTGGATAAACAGAACGAGTAATGGCAGCGACGAGCAAAAGTCACATTTTCAACCCGGGTACTTGAAGCTGCAATATAGGTATGGAGGCATCCAACTGTGAAGCGCTCGTAAGAGTCACGCTAATCGCTTCATTAACCGTGTAGGCATTACAAATCTTGATAATACCATAATCCCTACTTATATTATAAATGGAAAACTTACCTACTAATATTAAAAACGAAAAAGTGTGTTGTTTGTTGCCTTGTAATTCAATCACCCAACCGTGGAGCGACTAATTGATATCATTTTTTGCTTGGGTATGGTTGAGAACCTGCAAGAGCAAACAATTCCTAGGGGATATTTCAAAACCTAACTCCATGCGGACGAAGTTGCTGAAGAAGCTAGCCTTATTATACCCGCAATTGACCGCTCTATTCAGTTGAAAGACTTGCCATCGCCCCTCGTTGTGTATTTCTAAGCCTTTATGCCGCTTATCCAGTGTATTTAGTTAGAGGCTTTTGTCCATCTCGAGGGCAGAAAGCATTCCTATTATAACTTGAAATCGTAGTAACTTAAGCTGCCTATAATTGAACTTTTTATTAAATTTTTGTTAAAAGGAAAGCTATTGCGGGTAAGTAGATTTTACAAGTTAACGAGTTATAGTCGACTAACTTTTTAAATGTTAAAATTTCATAGTTAATGAGGATGCCATTAATATTGAATAGAAGCAGAATTACTTTGCGAAATTTTATGATAATCAAGAACAAATTATATATGTATTTGCTATACTACTGGAGACACGGCAGTACCTATACAGCAAGTTGTAGATACCTTGAGTTTTTGCTATTCATTTATAACTAGGCGTATTATTAGTTGGTGATCTAATATATAAAAATGAATCGCTTAATGTGTTGGTAAGCGCATCACGCGTGAACGGCTGGACCGATTTCGCTAATTCTTTTTTTATTGTGTTTGTTATTGTCAGGAGAAGGTTCTTATGAAAGAAAAAATTAAGAAAATTGCGCGGAAAATTAGAAAATTTAAGAAATATTAACCACCATATTAAATTATTTCTAATGTAACCGCTTTTACAATTCAAACTTTTTTGATGTAACCTTATGGCGTTTGACATAACATTGACAGAATGCGTGCTGCCAATTTCGTCAAAGAGTTTCAATATTCATAGTTAAGACAGGACAACGTCTGTCGGGTCCGCTAGTGTTATTATCTCGGAGGAAAAAAAATTTTGTGTTTTAGATGGAGACGCCTTGACGTCTAATTTCTTTGCAAAAAAATCTGTCAATTACGGTGCGGGGCGAGGTAGCACACATAAACAATTTCTTACCACAGGTGCATTTTTCAATCACGTCGCTATGCACGCACACGACAAAACTACCAAACACAACCTTAAAGTATACGCACACAACCAAATTCACACACAGGGACGTTCTATCCTTACACGAAACTATCATGTCATTTATGTAAGCAATTTTGGGCTGCGACACTATCGATTATCGACTTTCGATAAGTTCTAAATGAATTAATGAATGAATGAAGTTCAACTAATAGTATAAATTAAAATATTGTTAAATCAACTTAGCAATCAATTACTGTTCGTTGGTCTGGCTAAGACTTAAAATGTTTTTAATGAATTGTATAAAATGAGAATATAAATCTAAATCGAATGTTCTGAATCTAATATATAGGATACTTTTTATCCTAATAAACAATAAGGTTCATCCGCGATAGGGGATGAAAGTTTTTGAAAAATACTATTTTATTCAATTTTGGTGAAGATCTAATAAATATTATCGGAGATAGAGGACATACCTTCTCGCGGATAGTAGCAAGTTACTCTAAACTACGCCACGCGGACGAAGTCACGGAAATCAGCTAGTAAATAAATAAATTTAAGAAATGCCACATACAATTTTGTAGTCGAGTTTATAGTTTTTAAACTTTTATCCATGTTTTATCAATCGATAGTAGACATTTGTTGGAACACTAACTGGTTCTATAAGAAAATTAAAAAATACATGATGTACCTATACCATACACACCGAAAATATCAATATCGATATAATTTCTGCTTCCAGCCCTAATTTTCTTGCAGTGTGACCAACTTCTTTAAAATAAAATCCTCATTTTTGAACAAAAAACTACCTTAAAAATACTGTTAATGATAAGCTTATCCAACTTTATGAATGGGTACAATACCTATTACAATTTAATTTTTCATTAACCGAGGTGGCACGAGGGCATTTAATTGTGGCGATTGAATATTAATAAGGCTTTTTAATCACAAATCTGTGTATGTTTGTAATGATTTTTGCGCATGCAATTATATCGGTTACTTATATTATACTAGCGGCCCGTCCCGGCTTCGCAAGGGTGGATATTTATTTTTTAATCATTTTGGCATAAACGCACAGTAAATGCAGGACATACTTACCTAAATAATAATATATTTAGCAATAGTGTATCGCTGGCTCCCTTTGGGTATGGGACTTGATGATTGAAAACAAAATGATAACAGAATAAATTACATCAATGAACTCGTAATATCTTTCGAATGGAATGTCCGATTTTAATAAACTAAAAAGTAATTTGCAGGTAAAAGCCTTGCTTGAAAAAACATTTATTTTGGTAAGGATTAAGGCAAAGGTATAAATAACTTGGTCTGATTTTGGTCGGATTTCTATTAAATTTTAAAATGTTAAAAAGTAGTTATAGTGACATAGCTACAATAGTAGCTCAGTTTACTAGTAAGAGTTTACTACAGATAATGATATATTTTTACTATGCAAGACCAACAAAATCTCAGTCACACGACAAGAAAATATTATAAAATGTTAACGAATATTCTACTTAACTCAGTTTTGATGAAATGTGTGACTCGTCCTTTTCAAAATAACCGATTAAATTGTTTGCCTAAAGTTTATAAATTAATATAAACATAAACCCCCAACCTTTCCTATTCGATCGTAATTTTAATTGTATGTAATCAAATCATTATGCAGTTCATGATAAAGGGCTCCAATCGAGTAATAAGTAGATTGGTTAATTTTTTTAAATTTCCCGAAATTATTTCTTGTACGATTCCGTAGCAACATTTTCGGATCAACAGTATTTTTAAGTTTTCTCCTTAAATAGTGCATTAATTGGATAAAAGAATATATCAGGAGAAAAGTAATGTTATCCTTTCATAAACTGGATATTTTTGGTATTTTTTTTAGAAGGAAAATTACTCATAGTCGGCATATTATACCGGAGCTCATCCTCCGCTAACCATACGTTGTTGACAGGCGCGTGACGCGAGTCAAACAGTTTTATATAACGGGTATGACCGCTGGGCATACCCGTCAAATAAAAACTTACAGAGGGGTACGCATCCTATGGCCACTCCAGAGCTTAATCCTCCTAGGTTATTATAAAATGTAAAAGAAAACATTTATTTTATGATGAAAAATTGCATGATATATACGCAAGTAAAGTAAGTAAGTATGTCGTGTCCGAAAGACTGATCCACGCCTCAGGTGACCAAAGAGCTGGCGCTTATTTAGCCCAACGCCTAAGCCTCGCTATACAACGAGGGAATAGCGCCAGTGTTTTGGGCACCATGCCCATAAACGACCACTTGGACGGCGTGTATTTTTTGTAAATATAAGTAGTGGTAGTTTTAATTTATTTAAGTTATTTATTTAAGTTTTTATTTTGTTATATTTATATTGTAATTTTATTTGTCCCGAATGAATAAATATATAGTATAACTTTTACCGCAAGTAACTACAGAACCTTATACTGCACGTGACCAACACGCAATTAGGCGTTTATTCAAATCTAAAAGAACAATTATTTATCCTATTATAAATGCGAAAGTTTGGATGGATGGATGTTTGTTACTGAATCACGCCGCAACAACTGGACCGATTTAGCTGAATGTTGGCACAGAGATAGGTTATAGTCTGAAATAACATAGGCACATAGGCACATTTTATCCCGGAAAATCAAAGAGTTTCTGCGGGAATTAAAAAATCGCGATTCGTTCGTTCGTGGATTAAGGAATCCACGAACGAATCGCGAACGAAGTCGCGGGTATATGAACTAGTAAATAATAATTTAAGGAGTATTATACCTACCAGTGGAATGGTCAGGGGCAAGGTGTGCCCCGGATCGATAAGCCTCTGAATAGTCGCTCAGGCTGCCTCAAGACAGTGGGCTATGTAACTACTGTAATGCTAAGACTGAGACAATCATAATATTAATGAATAAGGGAAGAAATAATAATATTTACAGTTAAGTAATATTAACAGTTTCATATTTTAGCCGTTTAGTGTTGAAACCCTGGGGTCATGGGGCGAGGAAGCCCCTCATTTAAAGAGTTTGGTTAGAATTTTATTTAAAAAACATATTTGAAATTGGATAAACTCTTAAAGTGCTAATAATTGGGTTGGTCACCCTAGATCCTTTTTGAAGAGCGCGAGTAAATTTTCAGATGCAGATTTGATTTTTACAGCAGTCCATTAACTTTTAACTATACGAAAAAAAAAAGCAAAAAAAATTCCGAGGGACCATACTGAATAGAAACATAAAATAATGAAAGATTGACAAAAAAAATTTTGAAGTTAGGTCTAATTTTTAACCAAATTGCAGTGATTTTCAATGCGTTAGGTACATATTACAGAGTCAAAATTGTTGTAGGACTTGTAGGTATAAAATTTCTATACATCCTAACAAGAGATGAACCAGCCATTTTTTTTTAATGAATATCTTAGGAGTTATTAGAATACATGTGCTTTGGTCTTGCGCCGCCTGTATCCAGCGGCTTCCTGCAACTAGTTTGATATCGTCGTTCTACCTAGTGGGAGTCTGCCAACACTGCCCGCTGCGAGTTACACACACATACACTATTATTAATTTGTAAGTATAGAGAAGATCAACTTTATATTTTAGTCTATTTTTATACATGAGCAGTCTTCCCAGCGCTCCCGAGCGCTCCCTATACATAAGAACCTTGAATATTAACCAATCAAACTCAATGAAATTTTGAAGACTCGCTTCTAGAGAATGAATCAAACTTCGTTTGTATGAAGAGCTTTGGTAACTTTTATTAAGTGGACAGACAGTGGCTAGCCTTGAAAGGGAATTAACTATTAGCTGAGACTTTTTTGTGGTATTCGGCTATTGATTTTATACATCCATAGCTCATTCACCACACCAAGGAAGGTTTAATGAACAATGAATAATGGGTATTTTTTTATGTAACTGGACTCTGAAAGTGTTTTACCTAGACTTGAAGAAAATTTTCCCAATTTTGATTTTTTTATTCTATTTTTACTTATTAGTTACTAGTGTTTGTCCCTGAAGTTAGGTTATAAATTCCCTCGTGAACCCTTTGTTTTTCTTGTTCTCAACTATGGCCATGCAAAAAATCACGTCAATCCGTAGCTTGATTTTAGAACAAACAAACACACTTTCACATTTATAATATTAGTAAGGAAAGCATACCGTACCTTTAGAATTAAAGTGACCTAACTAAAAATTCCTGTAACTTCTGTTTAAAAACATTTAAATTTAATATACCTAATATTACCAATCCATACATAAAATATGCACTATGCCATATAAAATCTGCAAAAAATCAACTTTTTCCAATAAAACATGGCAGAAATACATTTAAATTTACTCAACATACTTTTTAAGTCTTTTTTGCTCATTTCCACAAATTGTAATTTTTGAGTTAGGTCACTTTAATTCTAAAGGTGCGACACTCCTAGCCTGTGTGGAATATTATTCCATTTTATATTTAAGTTTATTCCATCTATTTTCCGTCTATCCTGGCGGTACCCTTTCGCCCCTCCTTCCTAGAAAGGTAAAATCGTCGCCTCCGATAGCTTTGCGGATACCAGTGTGCACTGTACTTGGGGAAATTGCTTTACATTCACTGTTTGTATACGACTTAAGATTTCTTCGGTGCTGTGGCATTGGAGAGGTGTATTGAAAGCTATTGGAGCTAAAAACCTATCCTCTTGTATGTTCATCTATTTATAGAACTATAGTTGATGCCCGCGACTTGACGACCCTCAACGATGAGGAATACGATGCAGAGGGAGAGAGAATTTTGTAGTTCACGATAAAAAACTTAGTTTATTTAGAAAATTGCCCAAGTAAACATTCAATTTGTAGACGCGTCTAAAAGAAGAAAAATATTTTCCTACATTCTCTGTGACAATATTTTCGAAACTTTTATAACGTGAAAGTTTAACAATTCTGGGTTGTAGCACTTTATGAATATTTTTTTCACATTTTAATACACAGTAAACGATGTTATTTACACACCAGAAAAAAACAAATAATTTTTTACGGCAAGTTTTTGTTTTGATGCAAGCAATGAGCATGAGCAAATAATATGCGAAGCATAAGTTTGAAAGGTTGTTATTGGTTGCATATTTATGTACAGTTACAATATCTTTTGACTTTATAACGGTCCGCAATTTATGCATTCTTTGTATGTTTGTGACAAGAATAATCACGAGTCTGCGTCATTGAAGTTCAATGCACTTAGTATTTTGGGTAGATTGAAAGTAGGTAGGCAGGTAAGTCACGTTGCCGCTACATCTAAATATATAAAAGGTAAAGGTGACTGACTGACTGACTGATCTATCAACTCACAGTTCAAATCACTGAAAATAGCGGGCTGTTTGGTATAAAGATAGTTATATAACGTAGGCCTAGGCATACGCTAAGGAAGGATTTTTGAATATTCAACCCCTACTATTTTTTGTGCAATAAAGTAATTAAAAAGACGTGTGGCACTCGGGGACTGCCGCGGTAAAGCTATTGCATAGCATTTTTTATCAACGCCATCTAGCGGCTCACCGTAGAGGAGACCCGTGTCAGGTTATTTTCGTTACGGAATTTCTGGATTCGGTCTCCACGCTGGCCCGCGATAGAAGCTATGCAATAGCTTAAAACTTAAAAGGTTCATACGAGTAAGGAGTATGTATAAGCTTAGCCAATGGAAGCTCCTAATTCTAAGGCAGAAATCTATAGACCGCACTCTTACTCTGTTCAGGCTCAAGACAAAAATAGAACGGGACAGATTTATTTCAGAGCGTATTTGTGTCTCGTTTTAACTCTTATCTTGAGTCCGAGGTAAGGCAGAGCACGCTCTATAGATCTCAGTATTAGAGACAACGTTTAGCTTCCTCGATTCTCACTCAATGGAGTTACGACGTCTCGTGACAAAATACATCCAATTAGCAATGCTCCAATATAATAATTTTAACACATATTTCGCGCGCGGTCGAGCAAACTAATCAGTCGTTAGGCAAATACGACCCAATTAATTAGTAGTATAGTAATTAATAAATTGGTTTGGTACCTGCTCTCAACTGTAATTACTGGACATGATGTGATTTATAAATTGTTCATTTAGTATTTGAACAGCTGAGTTTCATTTAATTCCTGGTTTGTCAAGCTTTGTCCAAACTGAAAACGTACAAAATATGATTTCTACTATTCTTGATTTGCACTTATTATTACAATAATTTCTACTACATCACTACATAGTAAAGTAAATAAAATAAAATAAAGTCGCTTTCTCTGTCCCTATGTACGCTTAAATCTTTAAAACTACGCAATGGATTTTAATGCGGGTTTTTTTAATAGATAGAGTGATTAAAGAGGAAGTTTTATATGTATAAATCATTTTTTCAGTGAATAGCATAGGCTATATATTTTGTACCCGTGCGAAGCCGGAGCGGGCCGCTAGTATTATACATAAAGGAATGCATGAAATGAATATGAAAGTAAAGATTAGTAAGGATAAGGATAGTGGATAGGGATGTGCCATTGGTACCAGATTCTTTTTATTATTATTGGGTGACGTTACCATCTATATTTACCTGTAAATGGATTAGGATGAACATCAGTCAGGCGCTTACGGCCCGCAGGCACTGATTCCATTTTAATTTTACTCGATTCCGATACGGCGCTATAACCTAGTTTCGGAAATACGACCTAACACATTTACAACAATTTAGTTTAAGTCGTCAGCCTATATCGCTGTTTTATTTCAAAAGAGAGACTAGACTGTCTTGTTGGAAGTACTAGGGCCTATACAACGAACACTTAAAGCAGTATTATTTCAATTTTGTTTTGAGCTCTCTCTATTAACATCGAGTTTCCATACAAACGTAGTTTGCCTTTTAGAAACAACATGTGGGATTGGTAGCAATTTTTGCAAAATAAAGGGTTAAGACTTCTGCATTTCTCTTCTTTCTGTCTTTTAAGGCCAACATCCATATTAGCAAGGGGTACTAGAGAAAAATTTTTTTTTTTTCTTAGACGGAGGATCTATCATGGTAAAATTTTGATGCCTCAAATTTTCCCTTCCACATTCAAGATTACAATCATAAAACCAATCCCTAACATATCATAGGGGAAAGCATAATGACTTACTACATAACAAAGGCATATCCAACATAACATAGTCTGAAAGCCATTTATAGATGGTTACCGAGGCGTGCCAAGCGTTACTAGGGTCGTCAATCTTGAACGTGACATTTTCGAGGAAACACAGTTACCCGGATCATTCATACTTAATAACCGGTCATAATCAGAAGCCGTCATCGTCTTAACCGATAGACGGCCACCGCTGGACATAGATCTTTCGCAAAGATCGCCACAAATCACGATCTTATGCTGCCTGTATCTAGTTGCAAAGAACCACTCCCACGCTTGAGATTATCCGTAAAACTTGTAGAACCTTCGGGGATACTCACTATTTATATGAGCAGTTTGGCAATTTTGAGGAATCCTATAAACAAACATACATACATAACTGCAAAACATATTGTCTGGTGGGAGGCTTTGGCCGTGGCTAGTTACCACCCTACCGTCAAAGACGTGGCGCCAAGCGATTTAACGTTCCGGCATGATGGCGTGTAGAAACCGACCAGAGGTATGGGTTGGAAGCCCGCTACCATCTTAGACTGCATCGTCACTTACCATCAGATGAGATCACAGTCAAGGGCTATCTTGTCATCGAATACAAAAAAACATTACACCTTCCTGTATTCTGTAAAAGCTGCATCAATCATTGCTACACCCTCAATTGTGGTGATTGGCTGAATTTCGACCGTAGCAATTAACATTGTCGGATCTACATTTTAGCGATTTTCATTTTATTGCATTAAAGGTCTTAGAATAAGAATAAAAAATATGCTCCCACCAATTATTTTAAAATCAACCATCCATCTTTGGTTTTTGCAAGTGCAAAATGTAGGTACACTGACAATTCTTCACTTTATACATATGTATTTGAAACTTTGAACGGCCGTACCCTAAAGTAGTGATTTTTCACATACGACTATGTTAATTGCTGCGGTCGATTTGTCGTGTTCTGCAACAATTCCTTTAAGCCAAAAGCAAGTGGGCATCGGCAAATCAGAGGCGATTGCAATCATTTTTAGAGAATCGTATAGTTCTTTCAAATCACGAATGCGCGTGGCTCATGGTTGTGTGTGTCATATCTGTATAAGTGTGAGCGAGGGCTTGTTCGCGCCTGACCGCTCCCATCAAGGCTCCTGACAGGCACGCACAATTACGCAATGTGCATGTACACGACGTAACCACAAGTAAAGCTCACGCGCCCTCGTGAATTGCAAGAACTACCACTGGTTAAAAGAGCTAAATCCTAAATTTCCCCGACTTCTATCAACCACGGATAGCGGGGTCAATATTCATAAACTAGTTTATCCAACTAAAGCGAATTTTACTTATTCACCGTTAGGTTTGGTTACACAAATCAATGCTGACCCAATTCAGTACCTAATCGAAAAGTGATTAAATTGTAGTAACAATAAATAATGCTACTATTTTTTACGAATTTCGATACCATCATCCTTTCACGCACAAAGGCGTCTTCAAAGGCAAATTGTCCTATCTGTTCATTTATCTATACGTCTATTCTCAGGTTGTTAAATTAGGTATTGTTAATTCCTCAAGTGCAATTATGCATACTATTTACTCCATGTAAACTATTTACTCCATGTAAACTATTTACTCCATGTAAACTATTTACTGCGTGTAAACTATTTACTCCAGGTAATGGAACCAGTGAAAAAAAATTGGTAGGAATATCTAGACTTTTAAAGCCTTGTATCCTTACTAATAAGTACCTATTCTAAATGCGAGTTTATTTGATGGTTTGTCCTCCAAACACGCCGCAATAACCTACTTTTTTATCAAAATTCAAAAAATGTTGGCACAGTGTTTGAAATGAGTCTTGAATCTGGATTAAACATGACAACAAAAAATATGTATACCCTCAACGTTATAAGGGTAAATGAAAACCATACAATACCCATTTCTATTACTATACAGGGCGTCCCACGGCTATGCCACATGGAGGGAAAGTACCTTAAATATTGTAGATGGAACATTTTACTGAAAGAAGACTTCATTTTAATTTAAAAAACAATTTAAACTGCATTCATAGATTTTTAAATAATTGCCTGGTTGAACCGGGACTCGAACCCGCTATACGAGAAAAAAAATTAACCTGTATCTTTATCATACCGAATCGGAAGGCTTCATCATAAGAATTATTTTTTGTTAAATAACATAGCATGAGAAATAAAAGGAAGACCATGAATTTTAGCTTTTGATGTAAAATTTTGTTCAGAAAAATGAAAAGCTGACATTGGCGTATCGACATGTCCTTCAATCCCGCTGCAAACTGTTGCAGCGGGATTGAAGGACAAACCAATAAATCAACAAACAAACACACTTTCGCATTTATAGGTAATATAAGTAAGGATTAGTAAGGATAGTAAGGATCGGGAAATGATGCGTACTTCTCAAGTGGGTACTCATTAGTCAGTTCATGTCAGTTGTATGTCGATACGCCAATGTCAGCTTTTCATTTTTCTCAACAAAATTTTACATCAAAAGCTAAAATTCATGGTCTTCCTTTTATTTCTCATGCTATGTTATTTAACAAAAAATAATCCTTAAGATGAAGCCTTTCGATCGGTATGATAAAGATACAGGTTAATTTTTTTCTCGTATAGCGGGTTCGAGTCCCAGTTCAACCAGGCAATTATTTAAAAATCTATGAATGCAGTTTAAATTGTTTTTTAAATTAAAATGAAGTCTTCTTTCAGTAAAATGTTCCATCTACAATATTTAAGGTACTTCCCTTCCATGTGGCATAGCCGTGGGACACCCTGTATAATGGGAGAGGATAACAAAAAACATCATCACAATATTAGCATATTTAAAGAGCAACAAGTTGATTAGGCCTCTGTTTTAACCAGCACAGTATCTTAAATTCAAGCTTTGCGGCGAGAACCTATTAGAAGTTCGACCTTTTGGAGGGGTAATCAATCATTTTGCGTCTAAACACGTCATCGCTGACGGGCAAATAGACTAGCATTTGGATACAAAAGCTCTTAACAAAGGGCTTGGAGACATGCGATATTACAGCCATTCATCGAGTTGACAACTATGTCAAAATCTTCTCGACTACTGAGTGGAAAATGTTGAAGTAATTTGACACGGTGCGGTGGAGCTTTATTTCTTTCCAATACATTAAATTTGTCAAGTTTCTGCAGTATATTAATGGCTAGATTAATCATTTTACTGTAGACTATTTTAACTCTTTAATTATTCGGGATAAAATTTAGTCTATGTGTTAATAATTCCGGGTACGAGCTATTTCCATTCCAAATTTATGCCAAATCTGATCATTCGTTGTGGTATCAAGGCGTAAGAAACATAGATACATAAACACACACGCATACATACTTTCACCTTTATAATATTTGTTTATGTACGTATTTTGCATTCGATTTCGTCCTCTCGAGTAAGGATGGTTTTAAACCCTTTGGGATGAAAATACATAGCCTATGTCGTTCTCCTCAATGCGCAAAATTATGTCGATCCATTATTCTGCTGCCTGATTAAAGGACACACCAAAAATCCACGCAGACGAAGTAAAAGACTGAAATATAACTAAGGGAGTATATTAGATTACCTGCGCGCCTTAAGGTCGTCAATCTTCCAAGATTAGCCTGGCATTCAAA
The DNA here is from genome assembly GCA_038048805.1 of Hipparchia sbordonii. Taxonomy (NCBI): domain Eukaryota; kingdom Metazoa; phylum Arthropoda; class Insecta; order Lepidoptera; family Nymphalidae; genus Hipparchia; species Hipparchia sbordonii. The sequence goes on from CM076113.1 coordinate 8,608,860, forward strand.
TATGTTGAAGGCCTATTATTCGTGGGCTCTCCCAGAATGTCTACGAATTTGATTGCACGATAAAGTTTGAATAGCGGAGCATCGGCCCGCGGCGGCGCGGGGCTCGTAAACTTGTAATCGATCCTGTTCCAACAGCTCGTTTTATTTCCCCACAGTAAGTAACAAAAGGAAGAACTCTTGAAAAATTAACAAGGGAAAACCAAGACTTCAAGGCGTAGAATTTTCACACGACTACCCAAAAAAAGAAGTGTATTGTTTTCAAGTATTCCACCAGAACTTCTAAATGCTTGAACAGATTTGGATATCACATGTAAGGATTATTCTATAACGATGCCCCATTACAGTTAATTCTTTAAGGCCGGTGGGATTTTTATTCAATTTTAATTTAAGTAATAATTTGCTTGTCATTTATTTACTCGCTTTTGCCCGTGGTATCGACTAAGTTCACAAATGCTGGCATCATCTGAATCGTGACGTCATGTTGCAATAGCGCTGTCTTTTTCTAACAGGAAATTTAAAAGCTCTATATTTTCGAGACTAGTTAAGATATTAAAAAAAGAAAAATACCATTGTGTTATCTTATTAAAAACCTTTATTTTAAGTTATATAAAAAATTGGTTTGTCAAATATTTACCCAATAGCAATTTTATCAAATCATTTGATCTCTAGCGAAGAACAAACACACCCTCGTAAAATGCCAATAACCGGCACAATATCACGTTCCTTTAACGAATGGACACTGGACAGCTCTCGGCAAATTGATTGTAGTATGTGACTCTTAAAATTAATGCTTTCCAAATATTAAAAGGGAGAGCAATCAATACTTTCGTGATCTGCTTCTTTATGTATTTAAATATCACTTGCTTTAACAATGAAGGGAAGTATCGTGGAAAACCTTAAGGTCTGAGCGTTTTCCATAAAATTCTCAAAAGGGTCATTAACCCTTTTCATTCGAGAAGAGACCGAGCCTAGTAGTCGAACAGCGATAGGTTGAGATGAATGAATTAATGAATGAAAATGATAAGCACGATCATCATGAATCATGATACCTACTAAATCTATAATTACTTTAACAAAAAATTTATCCGACATTGACCTTAAAAAGCGAAAAAATAACCTTTTTAGTGATAATAACTAAACTCTTAAACTAATGTTAGGTACATTAGTTAAAAATAGGTATCCGTTAAAAGTACTAGTTTCAAGAACAAGGTTTAAGAACCAGGTATAATAATTTATTATTTTACTTTTATTTTCACATCCAGTTCTTGCATGTTCACTTCACTTCATTAAGGCCGTCCCACATTTAGAAGCATAATGTTATATTATGCCTTTGCAAGCGACTTCATCCGCACAGAATTTAGTTTTTAAAATCCCTCGAGAACCCTTCTGGATAAAAAGTAGTTTTTTTCAATCACGTCGATCTGGTGCTCCGCTGCTCTGTGATTTTCACACACAAACACAAACACACTTTCGCATTTTCACATTTTCGAATTTATAGACTTAATATTTCATAAAAAAAACAAGAAAATTGGATTCCGAATTTTCATTGAATATTGACGTTATTAGGCTCATTGTGCAATATTACTTTTCTCCTGAATTTTTCCAAATAAAGTCACATTCTTAGAAAGATAAGAATCGGAGAAGGTACCTACAATACTTTTAGAAATCAAAAAATCTTTCTGAATAATAATAATATTGTTTGTTGTGGGCTTTCATAGAAATCATTTTTTTCACGATAACATTCAAGATTGTATAGGGATTTTCTTTACAATAAAGATTTTTTATTCGGATGGTTTTCTGCGAAACTCTGCTTTATACGTGTTTAAAGCGTGTAGTTACGCGTGAGTGGGTACTTCGTTATTTAAGAATGATTTGCCGCTAAATTATAATATTTTGAATCGTGCTCGTGAACGGGTGCCACCAACGGGAATGGGTCTGCTTTGACTTCCCATGTTGACATGTGTTAGATCATAATATGTATTGTATTTTTGAAGCTTCACTGTGGAAGCACTGTATACTTAGCTTAGTTTTGTTAGTTATTGTAAAATTAATTTATTTTATTTTTTGAAAAGAGCAGCTGCTGAGTTTCTTGCCGGTTCTTCTCAGCAGAATCTGCATTCCGAACCGGTGGTAGATTTATGACGTGTCATAAGTGCTACAAGGTAGCCTACATGAAATAAATGAATTTTGAATTTGAATTTGAATTTGAAAGCATATCAATAGAAGCTTTCAATACCATCTTAATAATAAAATTGGGTATTTGACAAAATGCAGATACCTATTCATTAATTACAATCGAAAATGTAACATTAAGAAATAGCATTAAACAGAAAAAAAAATTGATCAAAAAAAAACAAATAAGTTATAAGCTGTTTTACTGCGACTATATCCTTCTCTTTCTAAAACGAAAATTTGTATGGAGCTACTGAAACGTTACGTCATGTTGCAATAGCGCTCTCTTTTTCTAACAGGATACTTAAAAGCTCTATATTTTCGAAACTAGTAAAGATATTAAAAAAAAAAAGAAAAAATGACATTGTGTTATCATATTAAAAACCTTTATTTTAAGTTTGTAGAAAAAAAATTAGTCAAAACTAAGAGCCGCTTATCAGTCCTGAATGAATTCTTTAATAAAGAATAATAATTTAATTGTAAAGTTAGATAAAATAAATCGGGGCTTTGTTGTACCGCGCAAATACTAGGGTGACCAGGACTCATACTACCAACGGTTAAAACAGGATTTTAATTTTGTTTTCTGTTGTCATATAATGACAACCTTAAAGTAATTAGGTACCTAAGACATGTCAAAACAATTTTGAAATAATACTGCTTTAAGCGTAGGTAATAGGTAAAGGCTTTCAGAGGTGTTTTAAATTTTCCAAAGACCAAGCCATAATAATTCAAACGAAATATCGTAGAAGTTAATTGGGCTGTTATAACTAAATGCCATACCTCGAAAAAATCTTAATGAAAGTAAAATGCCTTCAGCTAATTTTTCTACGGATTCCTGTTGCACTTTTAACATCATGTGTATTTGGTTCTTGAGAGAGTTGAGATATAAGTTTTATAAACAAATGCAGAATATCTCAAGCGTAAATCATTCCCTCATTCCAAGAGAAACTTTTATGATAAAACAGGGACGCTGAACAATTACTATAGAGTCAAACAAGTTTGTCGGGACCAACATGTTGTGGTGAAGTCAGCAAAAAATCTCTCTCATTGGGGTCCATAAACTCGTTCTGCTGCATTTATAATAATTTCTGAAAAATTCGCCATTCTGAGTATATGTAGTATAGAGCATATAGGTTCAGTGACTTCGTCATATCGTCACAAAAAAGTCACGCATAACAAACTTACAAATCTGCTATAGATACATATTATACAGGCAAACGTTTTGTCCTAAATCCCAACACTTTAGGTGGACATTACCCTAGTAGCATCAGAATTGAAGACTTGGAATCAGTGGAACCGCACATATCAATGTGCAATTGTGCATACATAGAAAAATACACATTGAATAATTCTCTACCCGCCTGTGAAATGCGTGTCCAAATCACTCCAGCCGTTCCCGAAGATTGGCATGTGCAAAAAGGAAGATAAACAGACAAAAATAAATCAGATTTTTTTTGGGTTATGCTAAAGTTCAATTAATTAATCAATAAGAGACAGTTATTTCGAAAATATAGACAGATACTAAAATTTTATTTGTTTGTATGATGACAATCACACCCGATGAAAAGTATGGCCTAAGTTAGATAGCGTTTGCATAAAAGTTACTTAATAAATCTAAAGACATGAACTCTTGTTTGAAAGACACTACAATTGTAGGTGGACCGTGGAATACGCGAATTAATTATTTATCAATTCAATTTACGAATATTTATTGACTTTGAAATAAATATTTGTACAAGTGGCGCAGGCTAGAAAGATAATGGATGGACAAATACCCAATGGTAGTGAAGTACCTCGAAACTTTTTTAGTTCTCCATCCTTTATCTTTCTTTAGCTCATAGCAGCTGAATAAATACCAACAATGAATACTCCAAAAGTTTGATGAAATAGAGGTTTGTAATCCAATTTTAAACTTCTAACGCTGTCGCGAAAAGTATTCACTGTAACAGAACTACGGTGCTCCCGCGACATACTTTTTACTCAGAATAATAGAACATAACACCAGTTAAATCTGAATGAGAACTAAGAAAACAAAGAGCCGCAGAAATTGTGGCGAAGCTTTCAGCAAAACAATTCGATAAGTTCGTGATTCATTTTTGTTGTCTTCATATTTCATTTTTTATCGCAATAAAATTGCAAAATCACCCATCTTATATGAATAGAATACTCCTTGAGTTCGATCTCCCAATTAGGTATTGTTACCTTTCCTTTCAATATTACATAACCATCTGAGGACATTCTCCCCATTATGAATGATCGTGATATGGTTGGGTAGTCAGTGAAGCGTGGAAGTTCTATAAATAAATTCAGATCACGTATTTATTCATCATGAGCTTAAAACTTTGATAGGTAGGTAGAGTTACAGACGATCGCGCCCGAGACGATCGACAATCGCCCGGAACAATAGGCATTTTTCTAAGAATGACCTTACTTGACGCCGTTACCTCCACTGGTGTGGCACCTTTAGAGGCACATGTCCCGTTACATAACGCACGGGATTGGGGATCACTCACCAGACACCGGTGCTCACTGCATCGATTATGTCACCTCTCAGCTGACGGTTATTGCACAACGTGAGGATCGGAGGCTTAAGTTTATCAGTCGATACAAGTCGGCCGGATCCGCGAGCGTTCGCGATTCGCGGCAGTGTGGATTAGCGCGTGGGTCGCGTCGCGGGGTCGATGGAGGGAAGGGGCTCGGAGGCTGCGGAATCGCCGTGCGGATGGTTACATAAGTCGCGAGCGGGAGCGAGGACACGTGTAGCCCCTCTGGGGCGTAAGTCGCGACTAGCGGAGGCTCGGGAGCCGCCCCGCGCCATTGAGCCAGATATAGAGTCGCCACGTCTCTTGGATTTTCGAGACTACCTGAACTCCACTAATATTCTTCAACCTTGGTCATGTAATTTTCACCAAGTTTTATTGACATCAGGCTTATTGACACACTACTGACTAGGTTAAGATCTTCTTTTAGTGCAGTTTGGCTTTGGAAACCCTGGCATGTACCTCATATGTTTAATGTGCGTTTTTTTAATATCGTAAAGAAACTCGCCCGCTGAGATTTTCCATAATATTCTCAAAGGTGTGTGAAGCCAATCTGCACTTGGCCATAGTCGTGAACTACTGCCTAAATTCTTCATTTTGAGGGAAAGCCCGTGGCCAGTTCTGGGCCAGCCACAATTTTTGGAAACGATGATGACGATGAAGCGCTGTGTTGATGCTCTTGATTATCAGTAGCACGGACGGAATGTGACGCATTCTGGCATCGCTTATACGATCTTGACATTTCATCAACCATTTTATATCCAGATACTGCTTGGATACACGTTTTCTAGAAACTATAATACCTTATTTACAAAGGAGGTGGGTTGATAAGGCAACAAAATCCGCCCCTCATACACTCGAAAAAAAAAGTTCCAGATTTCGACAAATTCTAAATGTATTTATATACTTGAAGATATAAACTTTATTTTAATATAAAGTTTAGGTGATAAAAAAACTAGTAAGTTACAGAAAATATTACCCAAAAAGAGAGTGTTTCTGGTACTTTTCTTACATTTTCATACATTTTAGTCGTTTTTTAAGCTTTGATTTAATATTTTAGAATGAGGCGCTCCATGAACCATGGTAAACGTAACTGATAATGATGCTCCTTTTTATAAGCTTTTATATGAGTATTAATTTATTTTGGTTCATGGAGCGCCTCATTCTAAAATATTAAATCAAAGCTTAAAAAACGACTAAAATGTATGAAAATGTAAGAAAAGTAAAAGAAACACTCTCTTTTTGGGTAATATTTTCTGTAACTTACTATTTTTTTTATCACCTAAACTTTATATTAAAATAAAGTTTATATCTTCAAGTATATAAATACATTTACAATTTGTCGGAATCTGGAACTTTTTTTTTCGAGTGTATGAGGGGCGGATTTTGGGCCTTATCAACCCACCTCCTTTCAGCTTTCGTTTTACCTGCCGCTTGAAATAGCAATTATGTTGTTAGCACTAGAAACCTACAGGTTCTGCCAGTTGCCACATAGAGGCTCCATTGCACCTGCATAATTATATAGCTATCTTTGCATTTTGGACTGCGTCAGAGGCATTTTGCAACTCGACAAGTTGCATTTCCCAAGAAAATGCATTTCAGTATCATATTGAGATGAACTCATGGTGACCCTAACGCTACCGCCAGACGATTAAATAGCCTTCGCATGTGTGAATGCTCTGCCGGGCTAATACAACTTAAGCGATCCGATTCATGGATTACTTGACGTAATATTACTATGTGAGGACAATAAAGAATAATTGCAGCCAATTAAAACTATGGAGTTGTCAGAGTTTGACGAGGAGACCACTGTATATGAAAACCTCGAAATTCTCCTTTAATATTGCGATGGGGTAATTTGGTACAAGCATGTGCGGTTTAGAGTTGGTGTTGGGGCAATTTGGGGAACAACTGTATAAAAAAGTTTTTTAAGCCTAATTTTCCATTGATTGTTTCTATCTCTTTTACTAAAATTGAGAGCCAGTTTGGATCAGATTTTGTTCTAAGTTTTTTATTCGATGACAAGAAAGTCCTTGACTGCGATCTCACTTGATGGTAAGTGACGATGTAGTCTAATATGGTAGCGGACTAACTTGAAAGGGGTATGGCATTGTATGGCAACCTATACCCCTAATCTGTTTCTACGCGCCAGCGTCCCGGAACGCTAAATCGCTTGGCGGCACGTCTTTGACAGTAGGGTTAAGGTTTTCGTAATTCCGGCGGGAACTCTCTTATTTTTCGGAATAAAAGAAGTATGTGAATTGCTCCAGACTGTAATCTATCTCTGTGCCAATTTTCAGCCAAATCGGGTAAGTCGTTGTAGCGTGATTGAGTAACAAACACCCATCCATCCATACATCCAACATTTCGTAAAAAATCTTATCGCATATCCCAAGAAATCAAAGTCATGGGGACTAATGGAGTCACGACCCTCGACTCCAATAAGCAATACTGCCCTCGTAATTGAAAACACAGTAACTTAAAGGTAACTTCTATATAACTTACTGTGTTTTCAATTACGAGGGCAGAATACGACGCTGAGGATTTTTTTGAAGCAGAGATTACGAAAGTACAGTAGCTAAGTCCTACAGGAATTTTCTTTTACTTACCTACTTAGTTTAAAGTTTAAAGTTTGATGAAAACGTACATTTTTGAACTCCACAGGTATTGATTTTCTGGAATCTGTTACGATCATAACCGTAGTATTACTTTTGGTATCTTTATGGTTATGACGACGACGTATGCCTACCTACCTAGTACCTCGTATTTTATAGGCTTTTGCCCGCGACTTCGTCCGCGTGACTTAGGTTACTGTTTTTCCGGGGTAAAAGGTCACTTTCCTTGCCATCAAAAAACCCGTTCAGTACAAAATGTATGAGAAAATGAAATTTTTTCATAATTTTTTTTTTCGTGAATTTTTCAGATATTTTAAAAGTTATTCAGCTATTCGGGACGGAGACAAATACAACAAATCAAAAACCATGAAAATCGGTCTAGCCGTTCTAGAGTTATAAGTGTTCGAACAAACCTGACTTTGTTTTATAGCATACGGGATAATCCTATCCTATGACCGTCTCCTGGTTCTAAGCTACTTCCCAACCAATTTTCAGCCAAATCGGTTCAGCCGTTCTTGAGTTATAAATAGTGTAACTAACACGACTTTCTTTTATTTAGAGGTAATTTACAAGCCCGCGACTTCTTACGCGTGGATTGAGGTTTTCGTAATTCCCGCGGGAACTCCCTTATTTTCCAGTATAAAAAGTAGCCTATGTGTTATTCCAAACTATAATCTATCTCTGTGCCAAACAGTCAAACCGTTTCAGTTGTTGCGGCGTGATTGAGTAACAGCATCCATTCATACATCAAAACTTTTACTTTATTTTACAAAAATTTTACTTTATTTTTCATAGCCTCCAAAATGATGTTAATCTAGAGCAGAATAATGGCATAATTTCAAGTATAAAGTAGTCCAGGACTAGAACGTCGGAGGTTCGTTTTTTAGCTGAAAGACGTCCAAATAAAATAATGTGATGTGTGATGTTCACTGCTTTTATCCGCGATCCCCTCGTCCATCCTAAATGAAAGATATTATTATAATTATTATGTACCTACTTCGAGCATTTACCCAACCTACCTCTGATGACCTCCCTGGCGCAGTGGTAAGCACTTTGGTTTTTTTTTTTTAAATTAGTCCTCTGACATGGTCAAAGATTTTATTTGCGTTTCATAATTTTGGTCTTTGTTTTTTGATTGTTTTATTTACACCAGCACTATGGTATTTATCTAGGAGGACTCGGGTTCGATTCCCGACGGAGGCAGTTTTGGAATTTATTATTTCTGAATTGACTCTGGTCTGGCAGAGCGATGCTAGGTTTTATCCCGGAAAATCAAAAAGTTTTCGCGGACTTTTATAAACTAAATTCAGGCATATAAAGTCGCGGGTATCAGCTAGTTTATTTAAAAGCTAAGCTCCTTTTCATTCAAATTCATGAGTTTGTCATCATTTATAAAAAATAAAAATAATGAAGAAGCGCTAACCATTAATTTTTATTTGTTTATGAGCGCCATCTATGGACGAGTAGCATAATTATATATTCCAACCTTAGTTTGGTGTTTATACCACATAAGAGTCAGTTGTACCAAAACCAAAACCTATACGGCCTTTAGGTATACTTAGTTACTATTAGGAATTCTGTGACCTCTATAATGTTATGTAATTATTGACTACTAGAATTATACGCTATATGATATGTATAATTTCAGTATAATTTAAGTGCAAGTTTTTTCATTCTAGTCAAAGAATATAGAATGTATTTTCTCTTTTTATCTATGTTCTAGTCTAGGAATTAATCGACTGTATTTTTAGGACAGTTAAAATAAAAGCGGATAATATCACCGAGCTTGTAGAGAAAACATGCAGGAGACTCAACATGGAAAAGAATGGTCTGCACATGTGCATATATTCAACGATGGTTTATGAGGAATAAGAAGGAGATAATAAAATAATATACTGCTTTTGTTTAATACTTTAATTATTGATAAACGACACGTTTCATTTCCTTTTACCAATAACAATAATAATACAATAATATAAAGAATCACAGTAGACAGGACAATAAGTAATTATTATTATAAGCAAATAATAAAATTATAATTAATGTTAGGTATTGGTTTAGGCTGGAATCAGTCTTTTTATACAATGAAAAAATCGTCATGAGAACAGTGACGGATTTGTAAAAACTAAAAAGTCCAAAAAATCACTCTTTGGCATATTTGAACATTTAATTATTAACAAAAGTTACTTATTTGGATACTATTTTAAAACAGAACCATATGTGAAACATCATTTCTGTAGATTTTTTATTTAAAAAGTTATGATAACAAAACTTCGGAAATTATTTCAAATGGCTATACCCACTACCCTACTCTAAAGTTGACAAAATGCAGATCCATCGTTGTTCTACGATCACGACGAAATGTATTCCTTAATAAAAAAACAATAATTAATTTACTCACGTTGATGTTCATTTACATTCAATCACTAGCTGATGCCCGCGACTTCGTCCGTGTGGATTTAGTTTTTAAAATCCCGCGAGAACTTTTTGATTTTTCGGGATTAAAAGTAGCCTATGTCACTCTCCAGGACAGATCCTCAACTATACCCGTGCAAAAAATCACATCGATCCGTAGCTCTGTTGCAGCGTTATTGAAGGACGAACCAACAAACAAACACACTTTCGTATGTATTAATAAGGAAAGGATTTCACTAAATGGTCTCAGCAGGGTTTCTCAACAGGTGGGCCTGAAAATAAACATGAGCAAGACTAACATCATGTCCAATGCTGATGCACCGCTCCACTCAGTAATCGTTGAGAACTCTACACTCGAAATTGTGGACGAGTACCTACCTGGTAACCTAGGACACATAATCCAGCTAGGTAGGTTCATTTCAAGAAAGAGATCAACCGCCGAATCCCACTCGACTGGGCAGAAGCTTTGAGATGTCTTCTCTTCCAAAATACCTCAATGCCTGAAGACTACAACAGTCTTTGTACAGTGCGTGTTGCCAGCAATGACTTTATAAATCTGAAACATAGTCGCTAACAAAAGACCTCATAAGAAGGATCAGGGTCATTAAGCAGGCGACGGAGAACTAGTCCTTAATACATAATTGACAAATCATAAAACCCACTAAAACTTAGGTCATTAAGGGCAAAAAACAATATAGTCCTTGACTGCGATCTCGCCTAATGGTAAGTGACGATGCAGTCTAAGATGGTATCGGGCTAACTTAGAACGGGTATGGCAGTGTACCCATACCGTAATCGGTGTCTATACGCCATCGTGCCGAAACGCTTAGTCGCTTGGCGACATGTCTTTGACGGTAGGGTGATAACTAGCCACGGCTAAAGCCTCCCACCAGACAAAAATAAATATCAATAGGTATTTTACAAAAAGTTCGATTAGGCCATAATTATGTATCGACTAGATTCTTTGTAAACTAAGTTTATAGGAAAACTTGAAGCATTTGAGCATGTACCTATAAACATACTTAAATCATTACCTAAGGGCAAAGTAATTGTCAATATATGGTCAATTGTGTATTTTACAAAAGTTAAATTAGGCCATACTATGTACAGACATTTTTAACAAGTACTAAATATGCTCACATTTTTTTATATATTTACTTACAGAGTTTACATACACTAAAATAATTGCTATCGTAATTGCACAAGTTAAATGATACATCTAAAAGTTACAACTATCTTTTTTAACAGAGACATTTTCGAAACATGATTCTTAAACTAAATAACGCTAGGCGAATAGATTTTTTCCTTACACACAATAAACAAACATCATAAAAAGAGATTTGTTAAAAATACACTTATACTTTCAGAGTAAATTGCATAATTATTAATAAATAATTGATTCATCTTATATTTCGTAAATAAACATTTTTTTATAGTTAGTATAATATATTAGCAATCAATGCTGTTACTTTCCTACGAAAAAAATATGTAGAGACAGTAAAAAAAACAAACCCCCCACTCGATCAATGCAATGAAGGTAAGCTTATTTAGTTAGATTCGTAATCTTTAATCGCGGAAACAGCAGAATATGCTGCAAAAGAGACTAGCAACTATATAGGCCGTGGTAGGCTTCGAGCTATTGACCCTGTTGTATCTGGAGGACTGAAGTGGTATAACCAACTCCAGTACAGATCCATCGTCGTCCTCATCGGATGCTGTGAGTTCCACTTCGAATAATGGTGGGGAGGATCGGTCTGGGGTCCCTGGTAGCATGGTGTCACTGTCGTCGAGCTGTGGCCGTTGCCACACCAACATTGGTATTAGGAGTTCTCTATCGAGCTGACCTTCCTCCATGTTTTCCTGAAATGTATTAACAAAAACGTTCAAAGAATAGATCAGAAAAATCTGGTCTACTGAATACTAAGCATTTCCTATGAACTAATACTAGTTCCTTTTAATATATTATCTTTATCTTCACTGGACGGATCGGACTAAAAGGCGTACAGATAGCTAAGTATTTTGACGTAGGCATCCACTAAGAATGGATTTTTGAAAGTTCAACCCTAAAGGGGTAAAATAGGGGTGAGCGAAGCCGCAGGCAAAAGCTAGTTAGATATAAATTTGAGAAAGTTAGCGAGAATGGATGGATGGATGGATGTTGTGACAGAGTTCTTGCACGCAAAAACTATTGGACAAATTTTGATACACAATAGTTTAAGACAACAGAATAGTAGGTACATAGGATTTTATCCCGGAAAATTAAGGCATTCCGTGTGAATCGAAAACCATTAATTCGCGTATATAAATTGTAAATACCATTGGATCGTCATATTTTCTTTTCGACCACTTTGGCCTCGGAGACGTTACAATCAGCTCTCCGTCACTGCTCCCAGACTCGTTCAACTGTAAATACGAAAGAATAGAATAGAATGGGAAAGAATAGATTAGAATATAATATAAAATAGAAAAGAAATTTTTTTTATTCAGATTTACAAAATACTTTCGAATCGTCAAGTGAATCTACCACTGCACTGGTTCAGAATGCCGTTGGTGGAAAGCAGGTCTTGTAATGGAAATGCCCAAAAAAAATTAAGATTTTACTTCACAGCCGAATATATCGATATATTTGAAATAATCTAAGATTTTGAGAACCTAATAATAATAATTAACCATCATAGTAAAGACCCACGTTATCGACTACTTTTTTTAATAAATCTAGGTCTCTCATTGAAAGTGAATGAACTAGATTTATGTATAGCCACGCTAAATTACAGCTTTTTAGTACAAGAGTACACAGTAGGTACAGAGGATTGAGAGTCAGAGGACAGAGTACAGAGTCTCGGAGTTAAACTTAGGATGCACACACGGGCGGACTTAGGTATACTTTACTACATAATCCTAAAAGTTCTCTATTAGGTAACTTGTGTCTGACATTGAAGCTTCCCTTGATAAAGTGTCAGTATGGGGTTCACAAAATCTTGTCCATTTCAATCCCTCAAAAACACAAGTTTGTGCGTTCACCGCCAAAAAGACCCCCTTCACCATACCTCTTCTCTTCCAGAACACCCCCCTAGCCCCTTCCAACAGCATTGGGATTCTTGGTGTCTGCATTTCGAACGACGTCCAGTTCCGGGATCACTTAGAAGGAAAAGCTAAATTAGCTTCGAAAAAGCTTGGGGTGCTCAACAGAGCAAAGCGGTACTTTGCGCCCGAGCATAGGCTCCTACTCTATAAAGCGCAAGTCCGCCCGCATATGGAGTACTGCTCTCACCTTTGGGCTGGAGCACCCCAATACCAACTCCTTCCATTTGACCGGATTCAAAAGCGGGCAGTTCGGCTTGTGGGCAATCCCAAATTAACCAACCCGCTGGAAAGCCTGGAGCACCGCAGAGATGTTAGCTCTCTCTGCGTATTCTATCGGCTAAATAATGGGGAGTGTTCTGAAGAACTATTTGACCTTATTCCACCGTCTCTCTTCTACAACCGCACCGCTCGCCACCGAAAACAATTTCACCCTCACCACCTGGGTGCCTGGAGCACTTCGACCATCCGATGTTCCAGATCCTTTTTTCCACGTACTTTGAAACTGTGGAACCAACTTCCTTCGACGGTGTTTCCACTGAATTACAACATGGGGTTATTCAAGGGGCGGACCAACAAATTCCTGAAAGGCCGGCAACGCATTGGTGGTGCCTCTGGTGCTACAAGTGTTCATGGGCGGCGGTAATCACTTAACATCAGGTGACCCGCCTGCTCGTTTGCTCGCTAAAAATATAAAGGTACCATTTGATCCTCGTGGCGACGTTTAGCCCACTTCGGTCTCGGCGACGCCAGAACAAGTTCCTCATCACTGCTCCCAGTCTCATTCAACTGTAAAAAACAATTGATTCGATGTTATAGCACATATTATGTGTGCAGTTCAACGTCCGAAGTCCATTATTATATCATATAATGGACTTCGGACGTCTTAGGAAACATAATACAAATTTTATTTCAATGTAAAATTTTAATATTATTTAGGTATATTGAACATGTATTATGAATCCTTATTCTTATTAGGGTATGTAAATTATGCAGTATTTGTGTGAAATACTGCCATTTTTTGTTTTTTAAATTAAAATCAAGTTTAGATAGGTTGCATACACGATTCCATTTTGTAATATTTTTTTTAATTTTCCCATTTTCCGCGGCTTTTTCGTCCCATCGGACTATAAAAGTGAGGGAATAGAGAGTGCACCTGTGTTTGCGCACACACTTGTGCACTAAAATATCTCCCGCGCAGATGGCTATAATCCGTTTGGAGATTGGCCGCCGTGGCCGGATTCGGTCGGCAGACCATTATTATTAATCTGTTGGTTTGTCCTTCAATCACACAGCTACAAAGCAACAGATTAATTTTTTTTATATATATAGACTAGCGCTTGACTGTAATCTCATCTGACGGTAAGTGAAGATGCAGCCTAATATGGTGCGCGCTTGCCTAGAAGATGCCTATTCACTCTTTGCTGATAATACTAACTTGCAACATTTCAAAATCCAGTTGTGCTCTTAAACGAAGAGCCTCGTCATCGCTGTCGATCCCGCTGTCCTCCGCAGCATCCTGGAGCGGTCGCCGCAGGGCTGCACGCCGGATATTCTCGTCGCCCGCCAGCTTGGTGCCTTTGAATTACCACTGCTGAAAAGGACCAAATAGTTACAAGTTATGCCAACGAAAAAAGGGGGGTGCTATAAGTTTGACGTATGTATCTGTGTATCTGTGTGAGGGTGTATCTGTGTATCTGTGTGTGGGTGTATCTGTGTATCTGTGTGTGGGTGTATCTGTGTATCTGTGTGCCGATGTGTTCCTTCGTAATCAATGGGTTATGAATGAACTCCAGCCACTGCTGAAAAGGACCAAATAGTTACAAGTTATGCCAACGAAAAGAGAGGGGTGCTATAAGTTTGACGTATCTTTGTATCTGTGTGTGGGTGTATCTGTGTATCTGTGTGCTGGTCTGTTCCCTCGTAATCAATGGGTTATGAATGAACTCCAGCCACTGCTGAAAAGGACCAAATAGTTATGCCAACGAAAAAAGAGGGGTGCTATAAGTTTGACGTATGTATCTGTGTATCTTTGTGTGGGTGTATCTGTGTGTGGGTGTATCTGTGTGTGGGTGTATCTGTGTATCTGTGTACCGGTCTGTTCCCTCGTAATCAATGGGTTATGAATGAACTCCAGCCACTGCTGAAAAGGACCAAATAGTTACAAGTTATGCCAACGAAAAAAGCATACTTATAGCATCCCTGCTATAAGTTTGACGTATCATTGTATCTGTGTGTGGGTGTATCTGTGTGCCGGTCTGTTCGTTCGTAATCCATGGGTTAGGAATGAACTCCAGCCACTGCTGAAAAGGCTAAATAGTTAAACTCAAACTCAAAATTATTTATTTCATGTATGCCAACTTGTGGATCTTATGACAAGTCGAGAATCTACCACCGGTTTGGAGTGCTGATAAGACAAGTTTAAATCAAGTTATGCCGTGTTTTTTTAACCCTCCAACAGAAAAAGAGGGGTGCTATAAGTTTGACGAATGTATCTGCGTATCTTTATCTGTGTATCTGTGTGTGGGTGTATCTGTGTGTGGGTGTATCTATGTATCTGTGTGTCAGTCTGTTTCCTTGTAACCAATGTAACCAATTAATGCACTGTTTTGATGCGGTTTTCTCTGTTTGACTGTTTGAAATCCGACGACCAGAAGTTTCAGACAAAAATTACCATTGCACTACTTGTAGGAAGACTGGAAGTAACATGGGCGAACGGTATAGATATATTTTGTCTCCTTATTCAGCGGTAAGAGTGATAAATAGGTACATGTATACTGCGTAATTTTGTGTTTCAGAATTAACTCTAATTAAAGAGCCATAATAAATAATAACACTTACACTAATTCACTAAACGAATATGTAATAACCAATAAGCTTGACAATCGAGTCAATTACATTTAATAGTGCGATATTATTACATGACTTTACCTAATGTCTAATAATAGAACACAATGTCCTTTCCTAGTTTACTAAATAAACAAATAGTCGACATAGTTAGGTTATAACATACATACCGAAATAACAAGGCTACAGTTGTAAATTCCCACTTAAATTAACATTAAAACTAGGCGTTATGAGCACACACATACGCCATATGAAACCTTCGCAAAATCACTGGCAATCAACAGGAAAATAGGAATGGGGAGTTCTCACTCGGGTTGTCATGGCAACGAAACTGCGCGCGCAGTACAAATGAGGCAAATTTTCAAATCCGCCAGACATTTTCGTCAATGTAAAAACCAGAACTTTTAAATAAATATTTTAGTTAAGAGGCAATTTCAATGAAAGCTTAGATTGGTATGGCCCCGAAGAAGGTAAGAAGTGTTTTCGTAACTTTCACACTTACATAGAAACTCTAAAACACATTTACCTAACCACTGAAAGTCACTTTACACATTTCTCCAACAGTAAATTTAGTAACTCGCAGTATTACACATTGACTTTGTTGAGTAAATGTTTGATTTATTACTATTTTACATATAAATACTATTTTACATATGATTTTATTACTCTTTTGTTACGCAACATTTAAGTATCTATCGACTAAATACACGTTGCTACTCCTATCCTAAGCTTCAGAGAACACGTAGGAAACAAACAATAAATAGGTAATACAGTAGAAACATCTGCTAAAGATACTGCACGCAGGTACTTAATGTTATCGCAGTACACAATTCTTCCAAATAGAAATTGAATACATCTCCAACAAACTAACAAAAAAGTTTTTCTAAAAGAAATAATCTTCTCGTACAAGAAAAATGTCGTGAACAATCTTGCTCAATTAGAAACAATCATTCATATTATTTTAATAAAAAACATCGGGCTGACAATAATACTTAATTACAGTACAGCCCACACCAACCATAAAATATAAAGTCAACACAGGTTCCAATTTACTTCCACTAACATAAAACTAAATCATTGTGACTTAATTAAACAGAATCCCCCAAGTAACATGAATGAGTAATACATTCAAATTAATAATAATGATAGTAATAACTTTGATACCTGGTTCAGATACCTAGCCCCCAAGGGCCTAGTAAGCCGCTAAAAATACCTTTGCTCTGGCGCAGCAAATCTACGGACAAATCGCTAGGATTGCTGTTAAAAAGACTGAGAGTGAGTAGAAACGCGTTTATGGTGGTCATATTATCCACTGTGAATGCAACCAGGGCAATCTATGTTTGTGTGTCCATTGTCCATGTTTTGGCCGGCTTTTGGCACAATCATATCTGCTAACAAATCTTTAATTAAGATTTATCCTATTGTCAACTTAGATTTAACGTGGTACCGCATTCGACTAAAGATATTTTCTTTAGAAAATTTGATTCCACCGACAAGTTAAATTAACCCTTTGTTATTCTAAAAGGCATAAAAGGTATCAATGAAATTATTGACAACGTTGATCTTTTTGTTTTCAAAATTAACTTACTGAAAAATGTTATCGATTACTGTTTTTTGACAAGATATGATATAGCCAACAAGCTGTGTTGGATTTCTTAGCACCACTAAGTTGAGCACTCGTGTATGTTTGAAAAGTGTCTCGTCTTCAATGCACTTTGTCATCATGTGAAATTATGTGTGTTTTTGCATAAACGGCTTTTATACACAAATCAATCATTTCCTTAAAGCCATTGTCACGCTCAATGTATGGATTATTCCATCCCAATTTTACGCATCAGCTTCGAATTTCTATGTGAAAAATGGAAAATTATGATTATAATCGCAATTTCCAATAGAAACTAAACAAAATTAACAAATGTAATACGTATATTTAAAAAAAAAATGATGGCATTTGATGTTTACTCCCTATCTGAATAACAATAGTAACACAGAACCAAGTTCGTTCATGTAAGTTCTAATAAACAGAATGAAATAAAATAAACAGATATAAAATAACAAATAAAAACAGAATGTAATAAAATGGTAATGCCAAATATTTTATTTGATTACATTTACCTCGCATGATTTAGGATTCGGTAGTGAATTGATTTCAAATAGCTACGAAAATTCGACTACTCAAAAAAAAAATCTCGGGAGAAAAAGGTTTTTTATTAGCTAATTTGAAGTCTTTAAAGGGAACATATGAATTCTCCTAATCCCGTAGGAAAATCCAGCCTAATTCCTTCTCTGCATTATAAAGGGAACCTCTCACCTCTGTCCAAGTTTTCAGTTTTCTAAGCCTTGCCAGTAGCCAGTGAGTGAGTCAGAACTTTTTGTTTTATAGGTTTTTTTATTACTATTCGATGATTAAATAGCCCTTCACAGCGATCTCACTTGATAATAAGTGATGATGCAGCGCTATGCCCGTTATTAGCCGGCTCGCGGACCAACTTGGAAATATGTCTGACGAAAACATCGACGCACGAAAATTATGTACACAAAAACCCTATATTACTATCAAGGTAGAGCCAAAACGAGTTTTGCTAATACATAATGAAACGCAAATTTTCTGAGAAAGCTTTTACGTAGCGATGAGCACAAAATTGGAACACGGAAAACATTGTTCGCCGTTTACAATCAAGATTAGAATTATATCAAAACAATATAATTGGCATAATTTGACATCGACGATTCTCTACCGCTGTAACAAGGGACACGCAACCCGACAAAGCACGTATTGCTGGTACAGCGAAGGAACCAAGGAACGATAACCGTAACATTTTATTGCATATAAATTTTGCGCTTGTCGTTTGAAGGTCATAAAATGTATGAATAAAAAGGTCTATTTAAAATTCACCCCGCTCGATATGTCTGATCAGTTTGTATCTTTGGTTAAGTTTTTTGATTCTTTCTAGTTCCTTCAGCAGAGTCACATTGTTTGCGAATTTATTTTCTTTTGCTTCATTAAAAAAAATTGTTCCGAGGTATTTTGGTATTGAATTATTATTAAACATTAGTGTTATCATTTTGGATATGCCTATTTTCGGTGATGCTAAAGAAAATAGCCTGTTCCTACGAAAAGCTACCAATATCTTCTTCTTAAATAGTGTTAAGGTAAAGCTCAATTCAAAATTTATTTATCATTTCAAAAGCGTATATCATTAGGATTCTCCCATTGAATTTTATTGAAGTAGATCTTTATCTAATGTAGATCTTTGGAGATTAAGAACAAAACTCTTAAAGAGAAAACAGTTAATTGTATGGCATAACTGTGATATTTTATGTTTTGTGGATTTAAATAAAAATAAAGGAGAACAGTGAAATGTCTAATTATACCGTAGTGCGATCCTAGGTGGACTGGAATAATATGGTAAACTGGCGTCATCTCTGCATACGCAACACTCATTTTGCGCTAAATTATGTTAACTTCGATGATCTATTTCTTCGCCGTTTCTTCAGATTTCAAAAAAATTGCACTGGTAAAGGCATATTTTGATTTTATATTTAATTATTGTATAAAACTCAATATAATATAACATCAACACAATGAAACTTCTCCAATCAAAACTTTTAATCAAGATCCGATTACATCAAACGCTGCAAAAAGACTAATTGCAAATTCGAGCAAGCACAGAACGGTAAAAGCTTAAAATTGGCATAAAAGCTGTTAATGGCACAAGATTTAGGGTTGCCACACAGTCTCAAAGTTTTTACTTACCCAGGATTATCCTTTACCTTACCTTACTAAAATCATTAAAATGTTTTAATATCTATTATGATCTTCGATCATAGCAAAATTGTGATACTAAGTTTACTCCAAATCATCAGAAACTCTACTCTTACTTACTCTAGCTTCTTTGCCCTAAAAATGGCCCAAAAAAGTTTCACTTTGGTTTATTTCTGTGGAGCTAATTTAAGGACTTTTTTCCTGTTAATAATTCCCTCTCTTTGTATTTTATTTCTCTCTCTTTGTATTTTATTTCTTATTACTGAGACATTATTTGTCGTTTTGTAGGGACTTCGGTTTTCAGCTCTTAGACAAGGATCAATTACGTAAATATGTTAGTTATGGGGACCAAGCGACAGCTTTAAAGAGTCTGTCCGATACACGAAAGGAAGGAAAATCAAACTGAAATCAGTTACCCATCCAGTTAACGTTGCTTAGTTCAAGTTGCTTTCCCAGCGCAAATGCAAGACCCTTCATCCCTTTAATCATATCTTAACTAGTTGATATCTGTGACTTCGTGTGCGTGGATTATTTTTTAATTTCCGCGGAAACTCTCGTATTTTCCGGGATAAAAAGTAGATTATGTATTATTTCAGATCTATCTCTGTGCCAAATTCCATTCAAATTGGTTCAGTCTAAATCCTTCTCATTCGACAGGAGACCTGTGCCCAGTAGTGGACTGGCGATGGGTTGAGAAATAAGATGAATGTGTGAACGGTAGTTCACATTGATTTAGTGATGTAGCAACCCTAAGAGACCATGGAGGGTGGAGCAGTGCCGTGCTGTCTTGTGCTAGCTAACGCCAGACACGGGGACTAATTAGAATTTGGTGACACGCCCCGGAGGGCGGAGTAATTTACAAACTTAGTACGGTCAGCAAAAAAAACACAACCCTTGTTGAAGTTCTTAGTATCATCATCACCGACCTTTGACGCACAGGTCCCCTCTCGAATGAGAATGGTTTGAGGGAAATCCACGTGGGGTGCGGACGAGGTCGCGAGCTTTAGCTAATAATTACCTAGATATGGTAACAAGCTGTAAAGAATTTGCCTTCAATGATAAGTGGTGTGTTTTCAGTCAAAAGTGAAATTCTTGAGAGCAAAATATTCGCTTGTAGCTTGTCCATTAAAAAAAACTATACTTACATTTTTAAAAATTTAAAATAATCACTAAATCAATTTAAAATAAAAACTTTAAGATGAAAACTTTCATATACCCAAAGGATGAAACCTTATCTTATTCCATGGTGCATTTAAAACAAATAAATAAGCTGGAACTACGGATTCACTTAAAAATAAAACTCGTCATTATTGTTTTGTTGACTGTAACTCTATCTGCACTAATGCGATTTTAAATCAATGCAATGCAGTTTACACCTCAGTTTGTACTTAGAATTCCTAGAAATGCTTTAGCGAAAAGGCACTGCAGTCTTGTCAATTCATTAATTTGCACCTGAAAGAGTGTACCTAAGTTTTAAGACAAATATTAATGTAAATAAAATATTTTCTTCGTTTTATAATGTCTTCTGACTCTTCGCTAGATTCCGAGGACGATGTAAGTATCTATCTCCAAAATAACGCCCTTTAGTTTTGCGTGCTTATGAACTGTTAATAAATTAAAAATTTTGTAATAAACTAGAAGCGCTTTTATATAACGCACGCTAGCGGTATGTTAATCATTTGTTTACGCTTGCTTCGCTTAACTAAAAATGTCCTTAATATTTAATAGCCCTGTAACATGATCATGCCCAATAAAGGCCCAAACCAAACATAAAACAATATGCAAATAGAATTGTTCGCAATAAACAAGAGAGCCAGTTTGAAGACCAAGTAGTCCTTGATTTGGCATGGTCTGGTGAACTTGTGTCTTTGTAATTTGGAATCGGATTAGAGAAATTCAAAATGTTGAAGGCTATGATAAAGCGAGCTATGAATAAGGACGAGGAACCCGCACCTGTTCTTATAGCAAAAACATTCTTGCGTGTTGATGTAGGCATTATTTTATGATGCATATTGCTGCCTTTAGACCAAGAATGTGGTAAAATGTCCTGTGAAACCCGCACTCATGGACCGTCCAAAGTTGACTAGAATAGAATAATTTTTTATTCAAATAAAGTTTTACAAAGTGCTTTCGAATCGTCAAATGAATCTACCACTGGTTCGGAAGGCCGTTCCAACAGAAAAGAAGACCCCACGATATTTTTGCGAGCAAATATATATGGACTACTTCGATGGGGTCTCACAAAATCTGAGCTATGATGTATTCTTGTCACATGATGTGGTTAACTAAAAAATTTGTGTACTAAACAAAACTAAATTGACAGGTGTTAATTTCATGCTATCCATTTCCGCACAGAGCATTACGGAAGGGATAGCACGAAATTTAGATCGTCCTTTTAATTTATTTTAGAGATAGTGTGCAACAGAATTTTCCTGTTATTTCAATTATAATTCGTGCCATCAAATATAATTCGTGCCATCGACATGTGGATCTAGCTATTCCATGAGAGAATTGCCCTATTGTCTTAGCTTAGCTAATCTTCCATTTAGCCTTAG
This sequence comes from Hipparchia sbordonii, assembly GCA_038048805.1. Lineage (NCBI taxonomy): Eukaryota > Metazoa > Arthropoda > Insecta > Lepidoptera > Nymphalidae > Hipparchia > Hipparchia sbordonii. Next base: position 8,630,851 of record CM076113.1, read on the forward strand.
GTTTTCTTCGATGCAAAGGCAGCCTCATTACTATAGTAAACTATATAAACCAAATTGTGTACGTTACTTACTTGTAGCAGAAGGACGCAGCTTCCAAGTCACGCGGGAATCTTGCTGAAGATGAAGCGTTAGATTGGTTGAAGCCGCGAACACTCTTAGTACCTGAAGACCAAGAAGATGTTCCTGAAGCAGTGAGTAGTCAAGCAGTTTTACTTTAAAGTCGAGTAGCAAATAAAGAAATGCCTAGAATTTTTCCAGTTTAAGGAGTTAACCTCTAGCGCGCTTTATGCAATGGAATTTTCATTTTTAGTTTAATTCATGATGATTCCATCGATTTCATCCATGTAAATGTTTGCACGTTTAAAAATATTTTTTGTGTTTGTGGTTTGTCAGATTTCCACTATATATAATTTCAAGATTCAGATACAAATTATTGAGAGCGTCTACATAACTTCATATAGTTTCCATCGTTAATGGTAAATTTAAAAAATTGTGGCCGTCAATTCGTCCTTTTTGCGTATTCGTCCGATTGAGTTGAAAGCTGGCACAAAAAAAAGCTTACATTCTGAAAGCGGTATATTTCCACCAGCCAGCCGACACTAACTATTATTCAAATATGTCCTTTTAATGTCTATTTATTTTAGGAGCTTGAAGAAGAAGTTGGTCGCTTCCTGACGACCATCAATCCCCAGTGGGTAGCCGATGAAGTCGCCTACCACTACGGTCTTAACAGATTCGTTGTGAAACCAAAACCTAGTTTTGGCAAAGCCTATCCTCTATACATTTATCAAGGAACTGCTATACGAAAGGACTCCGACGAAGCTAAGGCCCAAATAGCTGCTGGTTACGGTAATCTTAAACAGTGTCTACAAGTAATCATTAGCAACTCTGACAAATCATTTGCACTGAATAAGCATTTAGATATTCACTTCTCCAATTTATTGGTGAGTGTGAACTCAGTATTACTACATTTGTGAATCGTTTATCATTTTATATTTTTCTTAAGGCTTTACTCTAACTAATCTAAGGTCAAAGAAAAGGATACAACAGGTAATGAGAATACAACAGCTAGGTAATCGAAACAACAATTATTGTAAACTAGCTTTTGCCCCCGCGACTTCGTCCGCGTGAAATTAGATTTTGGGGTGGAATTTTCAAAAACTGTGACACACGTACTTTTTTATTTTTAACTGAAAGCTCAAATACCAACTTTGATGGAAACAGCTTGAAAAATGACGGAGTTTCATATAAACTTCCATCCCCTATTTATACCCCTTAGGGGTGGAATTTCCAATAATCCTTTCTTAGTGTGCGCCTACGTCATAAAAGGAACCAACTGTAAAAATTTCAAGTTTCTAACTTCAGTAGTTTAGGCTGTGCGTTGATATCTCAGTCAGTCAGTCAGTCAGTCAGTCAGTCAGGACTTTGAATTTTATATATATAGATAATGGTCCCATAACACAGGTAAGGTTGGATTTGATGACGCTGGTCCGAAGAAAGTGAAAGTGAAAAAGTCACAAGCTGAACTTGAAGAAGAAGAAGAGCCTGAGGCGGAAGCACCACCTCCGGAGGAAACTAAAGCTGAGGGTATGAATTAATTATCTATCCATATCTTACAAATTAATAAAATTGAAGTATCGCAAATCACAGGATTTTTCAGGACCTAAGTAAAAATAAAGTAAGTACTTAGTCTCGGTCAAAACCTGGCTGTCTATAAAGACAAAAATTAATTTACACATTTTTTAAAAGAGGACGCAGCCGATGAAGAGAAACCTAAAGAAGAAGGTGGTGAGGACCAGGAAGCACCACCGGAGGATGTTGCGGCTGATGAAGAAACGGAAGCAGTGGCTGATGAAGGCGCAGAGGAACAGGCTCCCGAAGATGGTAAACAGAATAGAATTAATGACGCGTACTCGAACCTACTTATTCTAATGAATCTCATTTATTTAATGTATGCCTACGAGTTACGACGTCTTGATTGGTTAAGATGTTGATAGTACTTACTCTACAGGTGCTTTTGAAGGGTCAAGTATAACCCTTATGAGAATTAATATGTAGAGAAAACAGAACCTTAACTAAAAAGTTAGTTATTTCTTTCAAAAAGCAACATTCACAAAGCAATCTACAATATTTTATTTACTCAGTATCTTATTTCACAAACAATACGGGACGCCAATACTCGTATAGTTTTCGAATCTGACGTATTATATGCCTATAACTTTCTTTTGCTTGCAGCGTTGACGTAATGAGAATTTTAACTAGTTGTCAAATCTGCTTTGTATTTTAAAATATTGTTCCTACTATCTATAGCTGGAGGAACCGAAGCACAAGTAGAAGAAGTAATAGAGATAAAACCTCGAGTTAAGAAGCTCGCCAATCAGTTCAACTTCTGCGAAAGAGCAGCTTTGACTTACAACTTTCCGAGAAGGGTAAGTGCAGATTAAGGCAATATTATTATTCTTAGATTTTCCTTAGGTTATGTAAATGCCTCTTCCAGTTACTTGGTGGTTATGAAAGTTCCCTGAAGTCTATGATGAAAGCAGAAGAGGTATGGCAGTTGTACAAAATATATGCCCCTAATCTGTTTCTACACGACATGCATTAACCCGGAGCGCTCGCTTTTGGCGGCCTTAATAATGGCAACTATTCTCAGATGAAGTCTCCCAAAGACCAGAACAGACTTGAAATTGTGATTTCCATTCATAAGAACACTGAGATGGGGATGACAAAACTAAAAGGCCTTATCAAAGTACCCAACTTCTTTTATTTTTATTTAATTTATTTATGTATATTTTTAGTCTGTGGACACTCAAACGATCCCTCCTCCACGGGCTAATTTCGGCGCTACCTGTCTCCAAAGTATAATATTTGATTTCTATCAAGAAGATTACGCTAGAAAACAGCGTGAAAAAGAAGAGGAGAAACCAAAAAGGGTAAATAAATTCATTAAATTTAAACCATTTAGCTGATGCCCTGACTTGGTCCCATGGATTGGTTTTCAAAAATCGTACAGAAACTCTTTGTTTTCCGCGATTAAAGTCTATGTCACTCTCCAGGCCCAACTATACCCATGCAAAAAATAAATTCGGTCCGTAGATCTGTAGTGGCGTGGTTGAAGGACAAACCATCAAAGAAATACACTTTTACGTTTATTATAAGTAAAGAAGTAAGGATAAATAAAAGTTAAGTGTCTTTGTGTATTCGAAATAACTACGCGAAAAAGTTTCACTTCAACAAAATTGAAAGATTCACAAAGTGCCGTTTAATTTCAGTTGCGTAAAAAAACAGCTAAGCATGTCAAATCTGCACAACAAATACACGATGAGCAACTGGCCCAACGTATTCGCGAAGCGTGGACAATTCTCGAAAGATTGGTCAACCAGAATATTTATGATGAAATCGGTAAGATTCTCTCCAAGATGGTTACCTTTAATTTTTTTATTATTCCTACCTACTTTTCGTATTTAACGAAGATTTTTGGATCATCTATTAATACTTGATACTTAAGAGCATTGATGTAAATTTCGATGTTCAAAAGATTTGTACAGTCTAAATGATTGTGCTCTCTCAAATTATAGAAATAGCACTCTCAACTCGACGTCAACTGAATTTCAGATTTATTTCAGAATCTGCGTGGTTTTTTGTTTTGTAATGTAATTTCATCAGAGTCCGTGGAAGCAACACGTCCTCTCGTATATTATTACGAGTAAGAAACTCTAGTTGAATGTTTTCTTCCAGCTCAGGACTACAGATACTGGGACGATCCGTCAGACGAGTTCCGTGAGGGCATGGGCTCACTATTGCCCTTGTGGAAGTTCCAGTTTGAGCCTATGCGCAGTCATGCCGTGTGCGATGTGCAGTGGAACCCACACTACCAGGATTTATTTGCTGTCGCTTATGGCTCTTGTAAGTCTACGTCATATAGTTTGACTTGAGTTGAATTTGGGATACAGTAACCAATCTCGACGAAGATAGATAAGTACGCAATCTGACATGACTGGAAGGAAGTGGCGCAGGAGTCATGAATTTTTTGTGCTCTTCTGGACACGGGAGTGTAAACACCAGCATGAAATCAACGAGGAACTGTTACTGCCTCGATGGATCGAGTGACTAGCTCATTCAGCCGTGGATCAGTTTTCCACTATAATATCTCTTACCGTGCCTATGCCGTAGCCGAAAGTCAACCAGGAGAACGGCAAACATATTGTCTCTATAGTATCCAGAACCTGCTAATGTATTGTTCCTGTTTTTGTTCCAGTGGATTTTACTCAACAACAAAAAGAGGGATGTCTTTGCCTCTACAGCATAAAGAATCCAGCGTTTCCAGAGTATTCCGTAATAACAGAATCTCCCATCATATGCCTGGATGTTTATACAGAAACGCCGTATCTTATTTGCGTCGGTAAGATTTCTTCTTCTTACTTTGATTAATTTCTCTTTGTTTATAACACGTAAAGGAATGTAAAATAAACTTTTCTTTCTAGGGCGCTATGACGGTAATGTATGCGTTTATAATGCACAGTTAACTTTGGAATCCTCATACCAATACAAATCAGATTCTGTAAGAGATAAACACAGCAATATTGTTTGGGAAGTGAGTATAACTATTCTGTATCTAGTAAATTCTGGGTAAAAATGTAATTAGAAAATGTGTCAAAATAAAATACTGTGTAGAAGATCCGCCATAAACCTTAGTATCGGCGTTGTTAATACCACTTCCCAGCATGTATTGACGTCACAACATTATTCCAGATCAAATGGGGTGCACGCATGATCGACGGCGAGGCGTCATTCTTCTCCATATCAGGGGACGGCCGCGTGGTCCAGTGGGCTGTGATGCCAGGAGAGTTGCAAGCCACTACCATTATCACACTGCATTCCAGCGTGCCACCCATACCTGGCCCGGATGGCACGCTCCTTACCGTTAACAGTATGTTATGAAATATCAACAGAGGGCGTAAACAGTATTTTCCCACACGCTATGGATATCTACTACTAACTACTGTCCGCGACTTTTCAATCTCTTCTTACTGTCCAATTTAGTTTTTAAAAATCCCTGTGGAACTCTTTGATACCCATGCAAATATTCACGTTTTTCCGTAGCTGCGAAGTGATTAAAGGATAAATCAACAAACCATTTTCACATTTATAATATTACTGAGAACCACAATCTTCTTTGGTCTTAATCTTAATCTTCTTTGGTCTTTTCAAGGCTGCGGCAGCTGCATCTGTTTCCACCCGGAGAAGGCGGACATCTTCATGGTTGGGACGGAAGACGGGATGATCCACACTTGTTCGCTGAAGTACAACCGCAACTACGTGCGATCCGTGCAGGGCCACCACATGCCCGTGTACAGGATCCACTACAACAACTACAACAACAGCATTTACGCGTCCTGCTCTGGCGACTGGCGGGTGAAGATATGGGAGGATGGACGCGAGTGAGCGAAATTATTTTCTTGAACAAACCACTCACTGTGTCGCATTTTTCAGTGCTGAGAACAGTGGAGCTTTTCTTCAGCATAATAAAAACGTGAAAATTAGCATGCTTTCCCGCGGGAACTAAACTACGTGGTATCTATGTAGGGCTACCACATGCCTGTGTACAGGATCCACTACAACAACTACAGCATTTAGGCATCCTGCTCCTGGAGGGTCAAGATATGGGAGGATGGATGCGTCAACTTGGCCGATCGGCCACGTGATCTTTTTCCCTTAGGGTGATCATCTAGCCGCTGGTCAGACCAGGTTAAAGCACTCTCTGGCCTTCCACTTACAACCGAAATTAGAAAAGCCAAAGGACCGGACAGAATGGAAGACTATATGTACTTAGTTACACCCGTCTATATGAAAGAGCCCACGAAGGCACTTTCATATAGACACGACCTTCAGCAATGAAGTGTGCGACCAAGAAGCATTTTATTTATAGAACAGCATTTGATTTTTTTTTAGCGAACCGCTTTTCATGTTCGAGCTGGGCTCGCCAGTCGGCGACGTGAAGTGGGCACCCTACTCCAGTACGGTCTTTGCCGCCTGCACGGCTGATGGAAAGGTACCCTGAGTTTAAATGAGGTTCATTTTCTCGCAATATGCTAGTATTGATGTCCGCAACTCCAAAAATTTTCTACTAAGTATACTTATGAAAGAAAATCCTATTTATTTAATATTATAAATGCGAAAGTTTGTATGTGTATGTGTATATGTGTGTGTGTGTGTGTATGTTTGTTACTCCTTCACGCCACAACGAATTTGCCAATTTGGCTGAAATTTGGAATTGAGGCTGCTCACATCGAGGATTAAAACCTAGGCTACATTTTATCCCGGAAAATGAAAGAGGGGATCATCTAGTAAAATATATAAGTATACCTAAACTAGCTGATGCCCGCGACTTAGTTCGCGTGGATTAAGTTTTTTAATTCCCGCGCGAATTTTTTTATTTTCCGGTATAAAAAGTAGTCTATGCTTTATTTCAGACTCTTTTGACTCTATCTCAGTACCAAATTTCAGCTAAATTGGTTCAGCCGTTGCGGCGTAATTGAGTAACAAACATTAAACCTTACCTTACACCTATATAAACTCAAATCCGCATTGTGGCCAATATTTTGTTGCATTATTTATTTTTTCTATTATAATAATAGGTATTATAAAATGAGAAAGTTATGGATGATGTATGGATTAATGGATAGATATTTGTTACTCAATCACACCGCTACGACTGCACCGATTTGCTTTTTGTCCCGGAAAATAAGATAGTTCGCGCGGGAATTAAAATACCTCAATCCACGCGAACTAATCAGTTAGTTTATTTTATTTTCTTTGATAGGTATATTTAGCAGAATGTAGTATAGTTTTTGCAATTCACGAGGACGCGTGGCTCATGGTTCTGTGTGTATAGTATCTGTACTTATAAGTGTGAGCGAGAGCTTGCTCGGGCCTGACCGCTCCCACCTAGGCTCCTGACAGGCACGCACACTTACGCAATGTGCATATACTTACATGACGTAACCACAAGTAAAGCTCGCGCGCCCTCGTGAATTGCAAGAACTATAACCTACCAAAGGTACCGACATACTTTATTTTTGCCACAGGTGTATGTTTTCGATTTGAACGTGAACAAATATCGGCCGATATGCGTACAAGCTGTTGTCTCAAAGAAGACCAAAAAGTTGACCAGAATTGACTTTAATCCTAAACTGCCTGTCGTTGTATGCGGTGACACAAAGTAAGATCATTCAACTTTTAAGACATAAGTTTAATATATAATAATAATTATATCCTTCCGACCGAATCCGGTAAGAATTTAGATACTATCATTATATAACAAAAAAGTAATACAAAAAATTACTTAAGATTTAATCTTTATGTACTCAATAATTAAAAAAAATTAAAAATAGCAATAAAATATTATAAATCATTTATTTTTGCTTAAATGTGTACAAACGAACCTATAGAGGTATTTCAGAACTTAACTTGTCGCCTCCATAGCTCAGGGGTTAGAGCACTGGTCTTGTAAACCAGGGGTCGAGAGTTCAAATCTCTCTGGGGGCAATCGAAAACGATCTTTTTCTTTTTTTCCACTATTTTTAATTGTGTATTTGCTATTATATAAACAAGAAATGTTTATTTTTACAGAGGAACATGTCACGTAGTAAAATTATCGCCTAATTTGAGAGTCATGTGCAAACCACCTAAAAAGGCCCAAGTAATAGACCAAAGAACTTTACAGGTATGTGTTAGTTTGTTAGTTAAAAATTACGCGAATGCAATCAAGATCCAATGATTAGATTCCAATCAGAGATTAAAGTTAGGTACCTACGTAATTCCTCCAAGTTTTTTAGAACAACAAACCATGATTTGACTGAAAAAAATCTTATTCTACACAAACGATATTTAAGTAGATTTTTTAATAGATGCTTGTTCATTTTTACAGATTATGAAACTGGACAAACTTTTGAGTTTAGTTCGTGATCCGCCTTTCCAAACTGGTGTTGTTGACGAGAAATTCGATGACGATTAATTAATTATTATTATTTATTAATTATTATGTGACGCCTTACAAGCAACTTTATAGGCCTGACATTTGACTGAGACAATAAACATTTCCGAGGAAGAAGCTGTAGGTATAGTGCGGAAGGGATGGAGTTCTCTTTTACGTCAACAGCTGTCACCACTGCTGCATGCCGCCACCCAACCACAAAACTCTTACTTACGGTGGTTTTAGATTGGCGTTTTTTCGTTGCGTATAAAAGCTCGTTTTTGGGAGCGCGTGTAGGTCTAGGCACGAATAGGCGCGTCGTTTGCCACGCACGCAAATTGTACGAACGCTGACGCGCATATAAGCTTGTATATCTTATACGAGCTTATATGCGAGCACAGGATACTATAGATGCTATGTAAAAGAGCGTGCCCAGTTCGTCGGAATCCATATTGCTACTGACTGATCCACCTCTATAAAGCGAACACGCCGGAATAAACGCGTGTATAAAACGCGGTTCGTTGCTGTGAAGCGCTAAAGTGGCGCGCGTGTGGCAAATGTCACGCTCATACGCGTCTACACACGCTTCCAAAAACGAACTTATACGCACCGAAAAATCGCCAAACTGTAATCGCCCTTATACGCGCAAAAAAAATACGCTAGTATAAAACGTTCTTATTTACCTAACCGTCACTTCTCTTTATATGGATACCTTGAAACACAAATGATTAAGTGACATTTTATAAGTTTCGAGATATAATACCGTCGTAAATGCGCTCAACTGTTCATACAAATATCATGTGCAAAGCCGTACAATTAGGTCATTAAAGACTGAAGTTTTTACTAATTACAATGAGGTTTTTCTTGTTAATATCTTTATTTATATTAGAGAACTTTTATACATATTAAAGCATAGATATGACAGTCCCAGTTAGAATTTATGGAATGTAAACGAAAATGCACATAACTAAGTACTTAACTCGATTTTAACTAAAATGTCACTTGAATCCAGCAGCTTCAGACAGCGAAGTAAGTACTATTGCTAGTCTCAATTGTGGCGGTTGGCTGAATTTATCGCGTACTTTCTGCAACAGTATATTTTAGTCAATAGCAAGTGAGTATCGGCCAATCAGAGGCGACTGCAATCTCACACTGTAGCTATCGTTTTTGGAGAATCGCACAGCTGTTTTAATATTAGGAATGTATTTCTTCATAGTCCTATACCTAGTATTATAAAATAATGTATAAATAAAACAAAGTTTTGTTAATTTAATGTGTTTTATTTAATAGTAAAAGCTTTAAGAGTAAATAGCTTTCTATTTTTGCAGCATTACAATATAAAAATAAAACTGATGTGTAACGAATTATACAGGTACATTTTATATATTTTAGACATATTTCGCCTAACTATATGTATATAGTATGGACGTAAGAAAAATAGGTACCTTATGATGTGTGTTGTGAAATTACGTATTTGCTTATTTCATAAAAGTTTGTTATAAAAATCAAGCAATATTCGTTTTATTTTGTGTGATAGATAAAAACAAAAAAAAAATGTTATAAAAATTCCTACAAAACAAGTTACTGAAATATTTTAAATTCTAATCTATACAATATTAAAGAAATTAAGAAGCAGCATGAACCTACTTAAATCCTTATTTATTTGCTATGTTAATTGAAATTCTGACATAGATCACTTTAAACGATGTTATAATAATTATTATTATGACAAACTCTAAAATATTCTGCCTAAATACAGATAGACTCTAAAAACAAAACGTTTCCATTTAAAATGGTTTTTATATTTATTCAGCATTTAACAATATCGACTAGAGATCGAGATCTTCAAAAATACATTTTCTATTTTTAATTTATTAATTGAATCAAACAAGCCATCTTATTCGAAATTGCTTTACAAATTAGGTCCCCCTAAGTCTATAGCTTATTTAATACTTTGGTATAGCTTATATTATCTACCTAAATAATAATAAAGATTGATATAGCTTTACACTTTCAAGGCTTATATGATTTTTTTTCTAATAAAGAATATCAGCCAAGCTGAAGTTGACTAATATGCTCTCCTCCCCTCCAAATAAGCGGAAAGCTTGTGCTAGGAGAGGGTATGACACTATTATTATAAGGTTAAACTATCCTATATTAGCAAATTATCCGCATATTATTAAAAATGCAATGTTGACATTTATCAACTGGCTAGACTAGATTGGACTAGACATTATAATACTAAGCCAATTATGAAGTTATCTATACTTTAACGAGACTTAACTCTGTGCGTAGAATAAGCATAATCACGCATGTTATACCTAGATACTAGGATTTAAAAGTATATAGTATCAGTGCCGTAAAAAGGGCGGTGCCACCGGTGCCCAGGCACAGGGCGTAGACTCTGGGGGGCGCAAGAATGACCAGACCAGGCAGGACTATTATTTTTTCGGTTTGCTCCTGATAAGTTCCCGCTGCGCCCCTAGTGCTCGTTTGCCCACATCAGTTCTAGTTCTTTAAAAAAAATAGATTTTTCTTCCAAAATATTAGATGATTTGTCCACCAACACCCAAGATCCTTGTGCTTTATTTTATCACCCTGAATGAAATAAAGTAGGCCTATGCATTGCTCTAGCTAGAGTACCTACCTATAATATCATTAAAAAAAAAACAAGGGCGCAGTCATAGAAGCTCGCACAGGGCGCAGTTATAGAAACTCGCACAGGGCGCAGAAAAGGCTATTTACGGCACTGTATAGTATTATTAAATATTTTAAAATATAACTACTGTTTGTATACCTATATATAGCGAGTTACCCCCACCTCCCCGATGATACTTGATATTGGGGTGGATGGGGAAAAAAGTTACAGAAAAAAGAAAAAAAAAATTGTTGGCATAACTCAATACAGCAGCACATCCTATAAATCTCTCATTGGAGCATAGAGTTCGATGACCACAACCATGCAACAAGCAACAAGTATTAAGGTACGAGTTCGTAGCCGACCGCAGATAGCAACAGCAGACGACATGTCGCCGCGACACTACTCGTTTCTATGTATTTCTATGAAATACCTTCGGTAGCTAGCGACACGTCGCCTGCGTAGAAATACATAGAAACCATTAGTATCGTGGCGACACGTCGTCTGTTGTTGCTGTCTGCGGTCGGCTACGAACTCGTAACTTTAGGTATTTATACCGAGTAATGCTTTTTCGCTTTCGGAGCGGGTAAAACCGATGACTTATCAAACTTATCCAATCTTAATATGTACGTGCTCTCTACAAAACTTTATTTCACGGATACAGTAGTTTAGAGCCGAGTTTTTCGGATCTCTCCACCGCACCCGGCCCAAGTTTAAGATCGAGGAAGGCCCGAGCGTCGTTCGGGGCCGGCGCTTGGCGACCAACAAACTGAATCTGTAAAAGAGTACAACACTTTTAACTAGTTGTTCACCCTTTAGCCCAAATTAGACTGTTCATTTTTCAGGATTTTTGCTTTCATTTTCGAGGCTTCATTGATGAGTCCTCGATAATGAACCGTGAACATAAACACCGACCGTTCACCGTTCACAGGCAATTTTGCCTCCGCGACGAAATCGTGAGGTATCATGAATAGTTTATCACAAAAATGAACGATGAACGGTGCACAGTCTAATTTGAGCTCTATGGCCCGAGAGCCGGTAATACTAAAATTGCACTTAATAGAATTTTAAAACTTTTATAATATTTTTTTTATTTGATAACAAGATAGCCCTTGACTGAGATAATATCCTATATAGACAGACAAGTGGTTCGGATGGCTCCTAATACGTAGTAGCGACAGCTGCCGTTGTCAACGCGCCACTCGTGTGTATATGACCCCTAAGAGGAAATGACGTCAGTACAACACTCACCTGAGCTAGTGGATGCAAGTGTCGTTCAGGAAACTCCCTTTGGTGAGCCAGCACCCAGTCGGCGGGCCACATCGTGCCGTTCCGCGCAGCGAATGGTAATATCAACACGTACACTCTATTAGTGGCCGAATAGGCAACTCTGTAGTAATGGCCCTTGGTCGCTCGCTCCCAAACAAAGCCGTCGTTGTCTGCGCCGCCGCGCTGTAGCCAGGAGACCAGCGGAAGGTCTGATGAGTGGATGCCTATCTCGGCGTATTCCACCCAAGGAAGAAGGTCACCACTGAAAAAAAAGCGTGGATATAACACGCTCCAGCAATACAAAAGCATATAATGTGAATATTAATTGTAAATTGTACTCCTTCTTCTTTTTTATCAACCGATAGACGTCCACTACTGGACATTAGTCTCTTGCATAGACTCCCACAGGCATCGGTCTTGCGCCTGAATCCAGCGGCCCCTGCAATTCGTTTAATGTCATCGGTCCACCTAGTGGGTGGCCAGCACTGCGCTTTCCGATGCGGGGTCGTCACTCCTGCACCACCACTTAAATTTTGCGATTCGTTGAGCAATATCTGTGACTTTGGTTATCCTACAGATCTCCTCATTTCTGATTTGATCTCACAGGGATACTCCAATCACAGCTCTCTCCATCGCCCGCTGAGTGATCCTGAGCCTTCTTATGAAGCTCATAGTTAGCGACCATATTTCGGATCCATAAGTAATCACTGGCAGCACACACTGTTCGACAACTTTAGTCTTCAGGCACTGAGGACAATTACAATACATGGTAGCACTTTTACATACTGTGCAACAGCGCCAAGTAGCGAGGTGGTCTCGAGCCAACAGCGCGCCCCGGCTTGCATCAGCGCGTGCAACACATGGCCCGCAGTGCGGCGAATGTTTCGACGACAACACGGCGGAGTGTTACGCCCCGCTAGCAGATACGATGGCGTTCTTTGGACCGGCGGAAAGCATCTCTGTAAAGAAACATAAACGATGAACATGCCTATTCATATTCTTTTTTTTTTTATATATTTTACTTTTAGTTCCTGCTACTATTTATTTTGTAGCAACTTTTAGTGCTATGATCTTTTTTTTTTAATTATTTTAACTTCTATCTTAATTATCTATCATATTCATATTCAAGTAGCATGCAGATTTTGAAGCGATTTAAAAAAAATTTAAAAAATCGCAAAAATGTTGTTTTTTTTTCGATGACAAGATATCACCTGATGGTAAATGACGAAGCGTTCTAACGTTTCAAATAAATTTATGAAAGACCTAATCAGAAGAAATCTGTGTCTTATATGCTATGCTTAGCATGTTGTTTACGCCTTTCTGTGAGAAGCAAATTTAAGACAGCTAAGAAAAATAGATTACTTTTTACAAACTTTTTTAAATCTTGCAAAAACCCTTTGTTTTTCCAGTATAAAAGTAGACCATGTCACTCCCCAGATCCTCAACTGTACTCATGCAAAAAATCATGTTAACTCTTTATTCCATTGCTGCAAAATTCAACATTGATCTATTGTTTTGTGATTGAATGACATACAAACACACATTTACATGTATAATTTTTTTTAAATTTTAAAACATGAAGATGGTTGGTACCAATGGTGTGCATACAGGGTAGGTATTAAGTGGGCAGATGATATAAAATGGAGAAAATCTCCATTACAAGTTATAAAAATTTAAGCATAGGCTTTTTATAATTTGTGCAATGCCTACCCTTAAGCTTTTTATAACTCATACTGGCGACTTTTTCCATTTTATATCATCTGCCTACCCTGTTGCACATCCTATGCATGCAGCTGTTGGTACTTACCTGAGATTCTCTCTTACAACCGAACCACTGGACTCTGCCATCTTCCTTAACAACTGCCTTCACCCCTAGCTCTTTATACAGGGCAACTCTGTAATCCCTGGTCTGTTTGGTCGATTTTTGCTTAGAAGCTGGGGTCTTGAGTACACTCCTGCCTGCTGCAAATTTACTCTCCAATATCTGTATCTGAAAATTAGTATATAATAATGAAAAAACTTTTACGTTTTTGCTAATGCAAACCTACAAATAGTTTGTTCAGAATCACAAAACTAATTACTTTAGTTTTTTAACCATGTTATACTAAGCAGAGAGACATACTATCGGACAAATTATTATCAAACTTGCTAGTGTATGAATATGATGTAGTGAAAATAACTACATGTTTCAATTAGACAACTTCAAAACATTTTATATTATTTCTGGACAAAGATGCATACTGAAATTCATGCCACAATATCTAGTTTTTTATAAAAAAGATTAGCCATGCTGAACTTGACTTATATTCCCCTCACTCCTCTAAATGTAGAACTCCTGTAGCTGTAAGAACAACAATAGTGCAAAGGATGGGGATTGAACAGTCAACTTTTTCAGTTCATACCTTTAACTATTGGGCTATTGAACCTCTAAAGTTTGAAGTTTATGGCATCCTATTATTTTAAAAACAATATAAAAGAAAGCTATACATACCTTTAAGCCTTTTGCTCCAGTTTGTAAATACAAAGACTCAGGGAAGGGAAAAGTAAACGGTTTTGGTAAAGTATGTAACACTGAAGTTTTGATCATCAGAGCATGTTGGCCCTGCACAGCATCACACAGTTTCAATGAAGAGTCTTTACTGTACTTGAGTGTCCAATCAGAATACAACCATTTTAGCTGTTGGCATGTTAACCGGGCATTGCCTATACCGACTGTGATTGCTTGACTTGGGTAAGTAGTGGCAGCGATTGCCATCTGTTGGAATACACGGCGTGAAACGCGCGTTGAATCAGGTACGAATAAAACATATTCAGTTGAAATATACGACAGAGGGTCGAAGTCTCGAGGAGATTTATCTAATCTAAATTCAAGTGATATAATCCTCACATTACGTAATGTCTCGTTTGTGGCTGAAAACTGGAACGGTGGGTACTGCTTCCGTTGACATAACACCAGAATCGGTATATTTGGGTACGCGGAAACAAATGACTGAACGCTTTCAGCGATATCATTCTCAAAGTCTTCAAACTGGCGAAACACAACAGTTACAAGTTTAGCCAAATGCCTCGTCGAATGAGACGGAGCCGAGCTGGAAGTGGTCACAGGAGCTATAGGATATATCTTATATTGAGGGATCAAATAGCCGCATACAATTATCGCTATTATTCCTAAAAGAAGATACACTTTGAACGTCAAGCGACCACGTAATAGACGATGGAGCATTATTCTTATTCATAAATGTAATCATTTCATTCATAATACAGTTAAATAAAATGAATAAAGACTGTTTTTTCTAGTTTTTAGGATTAACCAGTCAAATTTTGCTTTAGTCAGTGGAAAATCGATTATGTTATTAATTTTGCAAAGTGCAAACTAACCTAGAAAATTGTATTGTATTTATATTTTGAATTTGACATTTGACGCACGTTTGACGCTTGGTGACAAATCAACTTTGGTGTTGCCAGATGGTCTCGGCGACGTACCCCTAGATAAACTTGCTTTCTCCCTAGAAATCCCCTAGAATACCCTCACCAAGCGGATGGTAGCATGCCGCGATTTTTGAAGCATTTGATTATTTATGGTTATTCGTTATCTTCAATATTGCAAATCTTGACCTCGACTAGTTGCGGTGCTCAAGTAATGTAAAGATGGTAAAAAAAACATCAATACAAAACGCCAGGAACGTGATATATGACAAAAAACTGTATTCGGCTGTTTTTTATTTCCTCTAAAAAATCGCCCAAATATTTTTCCCCCTATTCTGTCCTACCGCGGTCGAAAACCCCTTAAATCTAGGGGGAAATCCTTTGATCTGGCAGCACTGATCAACCTGCATTGGTTCTGTCCATAGACAATAATATACGTAAACCATAGTAATCTGTGAATATTGTCGTCATGTCGTCTTGTGTCATCATTAAACGTCAACGTCAACGTCAAGTACGATCTACTTTTTTTTTACGTGTGTTCATCATAGGTGCTTTCGGCTTATTTTTCTAAATAACTACAAATTTCGGTGAATATGATGAACGAAAATAATGACTTTGAGCCCCTGGAACCATCCCTAAGAAATGTGATTGAACAAAAATCGCTGCGATGGATATTCGTTGGAGGGAAAGGCGGAGTAGGCAAAACTACATGCAGGTGATAAAAATAATTTCATTTACCATTTCACATCAATACTCTTTCTAATAATTTATATTTTAGTTATACCAATTCTTTATTGTTACAGTTGCAGTCTGGCTATCCAGCTTTCAAAAGTTCGGGAATCAGTGCTTATTATTTCTACTGATCCAGCACATAATATTTCCGATGCATTCGACCAGAAATTTTCTAAAGTGAGTGATTTATATTGCTCTTATGAAACTAATTAGCTTCTATGAAACTAGCTAACCACGTTTAAGAGTTCTGTGATAAGATATAATTGCTTCTATTAGGTTAGGTTTCTCTACATTACACCCATCTCAATATTGCTTTTTAATGTACATAGAAAGATAGAAAAAATAATGTAGGTATGATTGCTTTTTTTTCTTAATTTTAGGTTGCACAATTTTCATTATGTATATTCAATTCAAATTGAGTTTTACAATCAAACTTATTTACAATTTTAATACAATCATATTTATTGCTTTATTTCTTCATAAATTATTTACTATGCACCAAGGGCCACTTAGAATAAGATTGACCCTCAAAGATCAGTCAATACTTAACTTTTTAAACTTCAATAGCTTCTGCAGTAAAGGCATAGACTATTGTTATCATTCCGGAAGCTTTATGAATAATTGGATAGGAAAGGGGAAGGGGAAAAATGATGTTCAATATGGCTAATATTGAAAAAAATAACAGATAAATTGTATCCTTGCAACTTTACTACTTCAACAGCATGAGCTTTTTTAGTATGAGTAAAATATTGTTCTTTTACATATATCTTAGTTTCTGATTGTCACATATTTGATATCTTTTAGGTTCCCACAAAAGTGAAAGGCTTTGACAATCTGTTTGCAATGGAAATTGATCCTAACGTAGGTCTCACAGAGTTGCCGGAAGAGTACTTTGAGGGGGAGACTGAGGCCATGAGGCTGGGTAAAGGTGTTATGCAGGAAATAGTTGGTGCCTTCCCTGGCATTGATGAGGCGATGAGCTACGCTGAGGTATGACATTTTTGGTGTACAACAAAATTAAGTACAAAAAAGTATTAAGTTTCAACATTAATAAGTACTTTTGTTTAAATATTAATTTAAAGTTATTTAATGCCCATTTTCATCTACCATACCATAACAAATAATTTCAGGTGATGAAATTGGTGAAAGGAATGAACTTCAGTGCTGTTGTGTTTGACACAGCTCCCACCGGCCACACCCTGCGTTTGCTCTCGTTCCCCCAGGTTGTTGAGAAGGGCCTTGGGAAATTGATGCGTCTAAAATCTAAGGTAACCTTTTTTTTTTTTAATTTTTAAGTTCCAAGAATTCTTCTTCCCCCTTCTTCCCCAAGTTCTTGGGGTCCTAAGATGCTGGAGTATCGCCCACTAGGTGAACTGATGTCATCAAAGGAGTTGCAGAGAACCGCTGATTACAAGCGGCGGAAGACAGGCTCGTGGAAGTCTATGCAACAGACCTATGTCTAGCAATAGACGTCTATCAGAGAAATATTTCTCATGTTATGTGGTATACAATGATGATGAATGACATTCATAAATAGATAGTAAGTTTGTGAGTAAAAATCGCCAGTGAAATGATAAAACAATAACTAATACATAGAATGAAATAACTAGGCATCTTATAGCCATGAAAAAAATATGAAATGACATGACAATTTTTACCCTCACAGCTATTGTAAATTGCCCAACTGTTAAGCTTCAATAGCCCAACGGTTAAAGGTGCAGACTGAAAACTGAAAGTCACAGGTTCAAACCCCACCCGTTGGCTGTTGCATTATTGTCATACCCACTCCAAGCACAAGCTTTCCACTTATTTGGATAGGAGAGGAGAATATAGGTCAAGTTCAGCTTGACTAATATTCTCTTAAAACAAAAAAAAACTAGCACAAAAGTTAATTGTATGTGGACAAAAAATTATTCAACTTACAGGTGGCGCCATTCATCAATCAAGTCGCAACCCTCTTTGGTCTTGCCGAATTCAACTCTGACATGTTTAGCAACAAAATGGATGAAATGCTCTCGGTCATAACACAAGTGAACACCCAGTTCAAAGACCCCAACCAAACTACTTTCGTGTGTGTATGTATAGCAGAGTTCCTCTCTCTGTATGAAACGGAAAGATTGGTCCAAGAACTTACAAGATGTGGCATAGACACCCATAACATAATTGTCAATCAGTTACTCTTGCATGCCTCAGCTCCTTGTGAACTTTGTGCAGCAAGGCATAAAGTTCAAGAGAAATATTTGGAACAGATCGCAGACCTGTATGAAGATTTTCACGTGACCAAGTTGCCTTTATTAGATAAGGAAGTACGTGGAGCGGCGGCTGTTAACGCGTTTTCGGAATACTTACTCAACCCCTATGTACCACCTACAGCCAAATAATATATGGTATAGAATTATTATTTACTTTTCAATATACGGTGACCAGCAGGCCTATTTCATATCTCTGTGGCTATGTAGTATAGTTGTTAACTAGAAAGTGTCCCACAAATTGCAGAAAATCCTAGCTTGTTATTGCCGAACATTGGTAGTCATTGGAGACAATATCATTAGAGTCTTTTCAATAAATTAGTTGACATGGGTGGAAGGAAAAATAGATTGTAGCTACATTTTAAAAGAGACTTCAATAAATCTTAACAGTTTGGTAATTTACATAAAAATAATCCTGATTTTAGTTAAAAATAAACTAGGCACATATTAATGTGAAAAGGTGGAATAGATGGAAAAAAGTAACCCATTTAAGTCAACTGACTTATTGAGCAGAAGACATTCATATGCACTGAATCTTGATATCTTTTTCCTTAGATGTCTTAAAAGGTAAACAATTAAGTGTTTTCTCGTAAAACGATGCAAGTGACGCGCTATGTATAGCGACAATGACGCCATGCTTCAAGTGAAAAACCAAACTTAAGAACGTCGTAAGCGCCCGGCAACGTTTGTCGGTTACGCGTTTCTCCGAAACGTTTTCTGGGATTTGTTTATCTTTTTAGACAGTTAAGGAAAAATAAATTAAACATAACGAAAGAGTTTTTATAAAGTATGGACACCATTGTATAGGTATTTGTGGAATACTTTTCATAGTATACAATGGCTACATTTCATAGCCACTGAGGTGTGAAATAGGCCTGCTGTAATTGAATGCATTCCTTAGAAATTTCTAGTTCTAGGCTTCTTAATTTAAAATCCAACACAACTTGGGAAATTTTCGCTCCTAGTAGAATAGCATCAATTGATTCCAAATGCCTCATAGAATAACTTCTTCCAAGGAATGCATTAATGTTCACCTTATATATCAGGGCTCAGGGTTCAGGGCTTCATTATAATAGAATATGGAAAAAGAATGAAAATTTTTGGTTACGGATACAAGGCAAATTATGAGGACTTATATGCATAGCTTGAAACAAACACAAGAAATAAGACGGCGAAAGTGAGGCAGGATTCAACACTGAATTATAATATTCAATTAATAAATTTGGATATGAGTACATAAGTGTACGGTCGTCTCTTTACCTAACCTAAGTAGTAGCTAGCTAGTAGTTTAATCGATGAACTCAAGAGTACGTTCTGTTGCGATTTTGGAATGAAAGACCTAATACGAATTAAGATCAACACGTTCTGCGTGGTGTCTTATCAGGTGGCATGTAATAAGGTAAACAAGTGATTTCTTGCAGAAAGACGTAAGCGACACGCTAAGCACAGGGCGCAGGACGTTCTTACCGCACTGACCATTACTCCTTGCTTCAAGTAAAAACGTCGTAAGCGCCCGGACTGCGAACGTCGGTTACGCGTTTCTCCGAAACATTTTCTGCTATTTGTTTACCTTTTAAGACAGCTGAGGATTAATAGATTATATGTTTCCAGCCTTATTGTCAAGTGTTCACATTAATGGCGTTCACGGATCTAAAAATAGTGCTTATGCCTAATAATTGTTTTAAGAAAAGTATGACACTACTTTTAGACCGTTCGATATAGTCTATGCTTAATTAGCACCATTATAAATACTTTATTTGTATAGGTATTTTAGGATATGAAATCTGAAGTGATTAGATAGGTACCGATTCGGACAGTGACTATATAATATAGAAGTAGGTATAACAATAACATATATGCATTTAATTCTCAACGAAAATCAAAATGTATATAGTGTTGCAAATTTTATTGAAAATATTTATCTTTCTTAAACAAATACTTAGAGACCCTTACTAATAAAAATTTACAAACTGCTTATATGTACAACGTAACTTTTGTAACTAATTAAAAAAAAATAAAGTACCTATGTATTTATTTTAAACTATTAATGTCATACATTTAAAGTATGTACCGTGGAAAGTATGAGCATTGCGCATTATTTCATTAGTAAGGGCCTTTATATATAAAATTAAAATATTCCAAATAAAAACTTATTCTATGCAAGGAGTACTTTTATTTAACAATAATATAATATTCGTAACTAGCTGACCCGGCCCGAGTTAATTATTTTGAAAAGTTTATTTTACTAATATACTTAGGTATCCTAACGGGACCCTATTACTTAGCCTACGCTGTCCGTCCGTCCGTCGGTCTCTATATCTATTACCGCTATAACAACAAAAAATAAATGGGGTACCCATACAAGAATAGTACTGTGCGGTTATCTTGCACAGTGTGTATGTGTAGTGGACTGTATGAATGATGAGTAATATCGATCTCTTGCCCGAGCTGCAGAAGGGTAGCAAAAATGGTTGCACTTACCTCGCACAGCCCTCGAGTGGATGGGGACCACGCACGGCGCAGACTCCAGGGAAGAGGTCAAAATTCGCGGCTACGGCCTACGTCACAACGTGCAACGTTCGCGGCTCATAGACAAGTGAGTGAGTGACGTGATCCACCCGCGCGCGCGCCGCCGCTCGTGCACGTAGGTACCTACCAGCTCGATGACAGATGCGTAGATATTTGCAACCATTAGTTTTATACCTACCCATCCGCGCATAGGCAAGGATCGAACAAGTACATTACTGCCGCGGCCAGCAAAAAAGGCATTGATGGATGAACGCGTAAATACACACGTCAGTCCATCAATGCCTAGTTGTGGCCAAGGCTTGTTTAGTACCTTTCTCAAATAATGCGCGGAAATTAAAACTTTCTATTTGCTAGCTAGTTCGAAACTTAAATAAAACCTTTGATAAGTTACCTCCTTGGTTGCCATGCCAATTTTAAATAACACGACAGATATTATTACATAGTAAACTCACTATTTGGCCGCTAACCCAACGGAGTGATTACATTCTCTTTGGCTAAACCGGCCCAAAATGGTAATTTCCGGCGGAGTATAGCAATTTCAATTTATCTCGAAGAAGGTTGTCAAAATAATGCTCACATTTCCAAGCATGTTTGAGAAAAAGTAATTTTTTCGACGATTTTTGCTCGACCTTAACAACCGCTGTCATATTGGTACGGAATCCTTTGTATGCGAGTCCAATTCGCACTTGGCCGGTTTTAGTAGGTATATTATGTTAGGAAAAAAAACCACGCATTTGATGGACTTTATTTATTTATTAATTCGTCGTAGATAATTATTTAATAATCATAAACTTAAGTATATTGTCAACTATTATGAATAATAATTAATGTTGTAACAATTTTAATAAATATCGTATGAATTACAATTAATAATTTTAAAATTAACAATTGTATAATACTGTGAAAAAGCTCTAAATATGGCAGTGTTGGTTGACAAAGGCCTAATTAAATAAAAGTAATGGCGTACACGCACGAGCAGACAATATTTCAAATATGGCGGCGGTAACTCATTTGAAACGCACATGATACTGTCAATTTGCTCGTGTACGAGCGCTTTTACATACCAACGTAAGAACTACATTAAGGAATCTCGAGCACTACGCGAATACAAAAATACAGATTGTCTACAATAGAAATTAAATACAACACAACAATGGTACAAATACAAATCAGGAAAGCGTTGTACAGCATCAAAATTGAGTGAGTTAAAATATTTTGCTGAACAGTAGGTACATAAGTATTCTTTCAAAAAGATCAAGAAAGCGGGTAGACAGATTATAATCGGGACAGCTTCAAGCTGACATCTCCGTCCCGATTTACGCGACTAGATAAATATTGATATCAGTATTTGTACTGGTTAATCCAGTACCTTTAAAACAACACAATGGATATGTATTACATAACCATTGTACTACACTTCACTCGCGCGTCCGCACGAGCGGAGATCCCATACAGACTCTTTGTCCATACATTGTGGAAGCTTTATATTATTCACCTACCCACATCTGTGGCCTATATACTACAGTATTCACACCCGAGTCATTTAATGTGGTACGTACCCATTCATAAGCTGTCTTTTTCAAACTGAATATATGAAGGAAGATTAAAAAAACATTAATAATATTTAAAAAAAACATAGTGTCAATTTTTCGCATAGTATTCAAGCTTCCTTATGTGCAAACAAAATAATTTGCAAACGTGCACTAACCATACCATATTCTCTTAAACGAATAACATTAACAGTTTAACCATTTATAATCACAGTAAGAAAATACAACAGAAAAATGCAATTATCTATTTAAATATCATAAGATAACTTATATTATTTGCTTTGGATTCAATTAAATACTCAAATGTATAATTCTTGCAATTCACAAGGGCGCGTGGCTCATGGTTGTTTGTGTCGTATGAATATAAGTGGGAGAGAAAGCTTGTTCGCGCCTGACCGCTCCCACCTAGGCTCCTGACAGGCTTACGCACGTGCAATGTGCATGTATACGACGTAACCACAAGTAAAGCTCACGCGCCCTCGTGAATTGCAGGATAGCACCTAATGTTGGCGAACCTAATACCTCTTTTTAACCGACTTCCAAAAAGGAGGAGGTTATCAATTCGGCCGGTATATTTTTTTTTTTTTTTTTAGGGTTCCGAAAAAAACTTCGGAACCCTTATAGGATCACTCCGTTGTCCGTCTGTCTGTCAGTGTGTCACCACCGTTTTTCTCGAAAACGGCTTATGATCCGAAGTCGAAATTTATACTGAATATAAAGTTCAATGGTCTCGTAGTGTTTTAAGAATATCAAGCTTATAGCTTAACTCAGTAAAAAGTTACAGCTTGAAAACCACGGTTTTCTCATTATTAAAACAAATTAAGGGACATCTTCCAAAAATCGTTTTTTTCCATACCTAATTCTTAGTTTCATAGTAAGTGCCGTTATATTTTACAAACACCAGCTTTAAAGTCTTACAAATGACGAACATATTGATATCTCTAAACATAGTAAGAGTAACTTAAACAGCTAAAAACCAAATAAAAACCTACCACTTACTATGACTTTTAAAGTACTGTAACTGGAGTAAAGTATCTGAAGCTAAAACACACTATCAGATGCATCGACTGAGAGCCGCGACAGATAAGGTTTCACAGTCGTTTGAGATCAGCAGGCCCAGATTTCTATCGGACGTCCGAAGACTCAAGAATGGCCCAAGGTTACGTCCGCGACTACGTCCGATTGTGTGCACAATTCAATGTACATTCACTATCCAGCCGCGGTTGACGCGTCGGATCGTTTGTTCTAAGCCTAACTTTTTAATGCGTCACATCACAGAACTGTCACAACTTTTGTAGACTGACCTCTATAATTACTCTATGATTTGTAGAATAGACCAGGTATGTAATAGAATCTGCAATGGCATATACATTAAGAAAAATATTTTTTATCTATTACCTATCTCTTTAATTAATTTATGCCGTCATATTTTGTATTCACATCACACTATATCACATATCACACTAATTCATATTATAAAGCCGAATGTTTGTATATGTATGTGTGTGTGTATGTTTATTACTCTTATTACTAGACTTGCAACGAATAGTATATTCGGCAGTATACCGAATACCGAATATTCGGCGAGGCCCCAGACCGAATAGCCGAATATTAGGCAAAAGTATTCGGCTGGATTTTAGCGCCAATTTGTACAGACGTGATTGTTTCGCGCTCCTTTGTTTTGTTCTAATATACTCATCGCCCGCGCGCCCGCTGTTGCTCTGCGCGGTATATTACAACAGAAAAAAATGCAGTTTCAACAGAAATGGATCTTTTCTTAAATATTAGTAATATATCACGTCATGACAATCCGTATACATGGTGACACGCGAGGAAATTTGAATTTCCATGTTTGATTAAGATTGCAGCAAAATATTTGTCGGCGCCAGGAAGTAGTGTTTATTCAGAGCGCCTTTTCTCTGAAGTTGGGATGGTCTACGAGAAAAAAAAGAAGTAAACTACTTCCTAAAAATGCAGAAAAGTTAGTCTTTCTGCACCATAACCTTCCCCTTCTAATTTTAGATTATGAAAATAATTATATGAATTATTTTCATAATCTAAAAAAAAAATCTTAACTTGTTTAATACAGAAAATGATTAAATTATGTACCTGTTTTATGTACTAATGACTACTTAATAAATGATTATAAAAGAAATGAGAACCTTACCCTTCTAAATTTTGATTACCACAAAATAATTCAAATACATAGAATCCTCCATTTTTCCAATTCAGAAGATGATTATGTACCTGTGGTATGCACCAATGAGTACTTAAATGATTATGCTTAACAGAAATGAAAATATGAATATAATCGTAATCATTCGATTTTAATTTTTCATTTTACCAATTATTTCTCTATGACAAAATATATAATTTAAGTATTCGGTATTCGGCCGAATAATATGTAGATATTCGGTATTCGGCCGAATATAATAAAAGCAGCCGAATAGGCCGAATACCGAATAGTAACCGAATATTCGTTGCAAGTCTACTTATTACTCCTTCACGCCACAACGAATTAACCGATTTGGCTGAAATTTGGAATGGAGATAGCTAATACCCAGGATTAAAACATAGGCAACATTTTATCCCTAAAAATTACAGAGTTCCCATGGGAATTGAAAAATCTTGATCCACGCGGCCGAAGTCGCGGGCATCATCTAGTACCTAATAAATTTACCTTCATTTTTTGTAGAATAGGTAGATATGTAATAGAATCTGCTATGGCATTTACAATCCAGTGTTAATCATAGATTAAAAATAGAGGTCAACGCAGTCTTATAACCCAGTTGTCAAAAACTGTCATGTCTTATTAAATAATGTTTGAATTGAATTGTTAAAATATTTCGAATGTTCATATAACGATAGGAATTAGGAAATGAGTTTTTGAAAGATGTAACAGTGTTAATGAGAGAAGGATACGTCTATATTTAAAGATGCGAAGAGGTGGTTAGCTAAGGGAAACATCAAGAGTAAAGTGGAATCTTTGGTGGAACATGTCGGAAAGCCATTAATTAAGCAGGAGGTTGACCAGTGCATAGATAACTACCATCCAGTCCAAGTTAAAGCGGCACCTCAGCAGCTCAAGAGCTTGTTAAAAGATGAAGTGTCCATAGCACAGCGGCCGAAATTATTGAAGCAAGGCAATACATTCGTTAAAAAGAAAGATAGCATCGGAGCAAGTAAGGAGATAAAAGAACAGTCGAAGTACAAGAATAGATAGATAGATAGATAAAAACTTTATTGCACACAAGAAAGAAACAAAAATAAATAAAACTTAAAACTACGCATGCAAAGGCGGCCTTATTGCTACAAAGCAATCTCTACCAGGCAACCATTGGTGATAGGAGTGAAATGATGTGTGAGGGTAGTATGGTGCAACATTATCTAAGCAATATACATATTTACACTACATAACAAATAACATAACAAATACTATAATATCTATTTGAACAAATAAAATAAAATAATACATACATACCTATATATATATATACATATATATCTATACGAAATAGCGATAAATATATAGTTTAATTACCATGGCATCTGGATATTAATACCTGTTTCAGGCGATTTTTAAAAATATTTAAGGATGGTGAGCTTCGGACGTTATTCGGCAGGGAGTTCCACAACTC
This sequence comes from Hipparchia sbordonii, assembly GCA_038048805.1. NCBI lineage: Eukaryota > Metazoa > Arthropoda > Insecta > Lepidoptera > Nymphalidae > Hipparchia > Hipparchia sbordonii. The sequence continues at coordinate 8,656,857 of CM076113.1, forward strand.
CACAGCATATGCTGAGAATGACTTGCCATAAAAATTAGTATTTCTATGAGGAGCTTTTTGCTTTTAGCTTGTTGTCTAGGCATGAGCGAAGTAGCATGGGACGATCGATGGAAGCAAGAAAGGTGAAACGTTCTTTGAGATAACCAGGAGTATGCGGACTATAGAGGATAGAGAAAAGAGAGAATAATTACTCAGTGGATGGAGATGTACTCTGCAAGTATTCAGGACAATCGTTGGTCATACCCAAGCAATTGGAAAAAGAAATAAACCATAGCAATGGACATTTTTTAAAGAAGAAGAAGAATTGGAAATATGTATAAGACGCATGGCTCAGCTGACCATATTATGAAAAAAAACCAGAGTCAAATAGTCGATAGAGATAGTAATAGTAGGTAAATAGTACTGTAAAGTAATAATGAAGGTGACTGTGTTGAATGAATGTTTGTGTATTAATATAGTTAAGTAGATGTATGTAGTTAGCTTTGTCAACAGCACCGCCAAGTATATTGTATATATACTAGGTTATGTGTTACACTGATAATATGTTTGTACATGATTTTGTTATTACCAACTTAAGAACACACAGTGAACTCAAAGTGAACTTATAGTGAACTTGTTAGAATAAACTAAGGACAGTTATTGGACTGTAAATTAGATAATATAGAAATTAATAATAAGTTTAAGTTTAAGTAATATTACTTAGTAGCCCACAGGCTAGATGGTAGTATAAAATAAAGCCACCGTTACATGGTGCTTTATGGTAGGAAAAAAAAAACCAACTTAAGTATACCTATGGTTTTTTAAATTCGAGATCATTCAAATTTTATTTTATTTTGTAAAAGAAATATTAATTATAATAATTTGTGACCGTGTATACTTACTAGTGTTTAGATTCCTTATACATAAGATGTCATTCTATATTGGTTAACTTAAGATGTATTACTGTTAAGTATGTATGAAAACTGTATTATTTAACTTAAGGTGTGTTAGTGTTGAGAAGGTATGAAGTATGCGCGGAAGTATGAATATGGTAAAGATGTATGAACGGAGAAGGTATGTCTGGGGACAGACATAGTTGCAGGATGACCGAATGTGGGAAACGGAATGTAAGTGTATGACAGGGATGGATGTATGCGATAGAGAGAGTGGGAAGATATGGAGATAAAAAAGATTGGCAAGATGGCATACGGAGTTAAGACATGCTAAGGAGTGCTAAAAGTAGTTTAAATAAAAGAAGTTAATATATATTTAGTGTTTTTACTTTGAGCTATTCCCACATTTATTAGAACATATGATATTATTACTTGCTTGTTCAGACATGAAAAGGGTCACAAAGAAAATTCTGTCAAACATAGAGAATCTTTTGATTGACTATCTCGAATGCTTTAAAGACAGCTTAGACTTAGTTTTACAAGTTATACATTGCATTATGGAAGTAACTCAAAGAGACAAATAATGGGATGAAACATGGAGATTGGGAACTGTGAGAAAACTACACAACCCCATTGAGTTTGGGCTTGTTTGATTCATCTTGACTAGTCTAGTCCTAGATATTCTAGTCCTAGATGATATGCAGGGTCTGATGATGAGACCGGAAGGCGTCTATAGGAACTTCAATAACACTGCGCACTTAAGCTGTCATCTAGTAGGTACCTAATTAATACAATGGTCAAGAGTTTCGGAACCCTCAGTGCGCGAGTATGACTCGCACTTGACCGGTTTTTTTTTTTTCTATGTATGTCCACCGATTACTCCGAGGTTTCTGAACCGATTCACGAGATTTTTTTTTTAATCGACAGAGGAAGCTCGCGAAATGGTCCCATAAAAATGTTTACCTTCAACTCCTCAAGCCTGATGCTGCAGGGGTATTTCCCCCCTAAATTATGGGACTTTAGGAACCGTCGTTTACGAATTGGTATGCTTGGCCTAAGCATATACTAGATCATAGAGCTTCAGGTCCTACTCTTCAATCCTGATGCTGCAGGGTACTGCCCACTTAAATTATAGGGATGTAGGAACTGCTAATCATGAATTATTATTGTATGTAATAAGTATATACTACACCATCGAGGTCTAAGTTCTAGCTCCTCAATCCTGATGCTGCAGGGTACTGCCCACCTAAATTGTAGAGATTTAGGAACTGCTAATCATGAATTGTTATTGTAAGTAATAAGCATATACTACTCCATCGAGGTCTAGGTTCTAGCTCCTCAATCCTGATGCTACAGGGTACTGCCCACTTAAACTGTGAGGATTTAGGAACTTTCGCTTGCGACTTGATATTGTTAGTATCAAGCATATTCTACATCGTGGAATTCAAGGTCCTCGCTCTTCAATACTGATGCTGCAGGGGTACTGCCTACCTAAACTGTGAGGATTTAGGAACTGTCGTTTACGAATTGATATTGTTGGTACCAAGCATATACTACATCATAATGCTCAAGGTTCTAGCTCCTCAATCCTGATGCTGCAGAGTTGGAGGAATTATGAACTGACGCTTTCGAATTGATATTGTTGGTACCAACCATGGACCAAATCATGGAGCTCCTAGTTCTAGCTCTTGTGTATTGTTAATAAGTACTGTAGGTACCAAGTGTAGAACGACATTAGTACCGTAGCGTTGGAGGAAGCGGAGAAGAGAGCAGGAACAAGCTACACTAAAAAGCTTAAAATAAAAATTCTTTTCAAAAAACCGACTTCAAACGCCACTACAAAGTATAAAAATAATTTTATTTTGTACACGTTTGTTGAAGTCGGGCGGGCTTAACTAGAAACGATGAAATCGATGCGCGATGCTTATCTTATGGTGACATATAAGAGACACGTTTATTGAAATCGGGCGAGCATCGCGTTTCGGTTTCATCGTTTCTATTTAAGCCGCCCGACTTCAACAAACGTGTACAAAATAAAATTATTTTTATACTTTGTAGTGGCGTTTGAAGTCGGTTTTTTGAAAAGAATTTTTATAACTAAATGCCAAAAACTGTCCAGAGATTAGTTACGGTCTATTAGATTGCTAACGTAGCTAATGTCTTTCAGACGATACGCCATCTACCGGAGGTCAATAAAATTACGCGAAAAACACTTGAAACAATCCAAAAAGTTATTACATATTGATTTTATTTTATGAAATATGATTTTAGAAAAAAATTGCATGTATTTTGATTCTCGAAATAAATAAATATACATTATGAACCAGAACAATAAAATAGGATATTTAGTCGATGTTAACAATCCTTATAAATATTATAAATGCGAAAGTGTGTTTGTTTGTTGGTTTGTCCTTCAATCTCGCGGCAACAAAGCAACGGAACTGCCTGATTTTTTGCATGGGTATAGTTAAGGACCGGGAGAGTGACGTAGGCTAGACTTTTCATCCCGGAAAATCAATGAGATTTTAAAAAAACTAAATCCACGCGAACGAAGCCGCGAGCATCAACTAGTAAAATATAAATTGCAATTGGAAACGCCATATGGGTAATTTGATTCATACAAAGGGTTAGCAATCTATTACTTTTTAATAATCTCTGTAGCATAGACTTCAGGGCACACAGTAACTGTATGTAATTACCATTACAAATATAAATGCGAAAGTATGTTTGTCGTTATTTTTGGTTTGTCCTTCAATCATGCAGCCACGGACCAACTGATCGATATGATTTTTTGCATAAATGGGTATAATTGAGGACCAGCACTGGTAGCGTGGGCGGGAGAAATTTTATCCCCGGGGAAAGGATAAAATGTTTATCCCCTCGCTCTTTTATCCACCTGTCGAGCATGAGCAAAACGGTGGAAATAATATCCACAGTGGATATTCTTATAGGAATATACTTTTCCTTTCCCCTGTCGCCATGCTTAAGCGTAGGAAAAGATAATTTTATCCCCTGTCAGTGGATAAAATCGGGGGATAAATCTTTTATCTCCTGCCCATGCTACCAGTGCTGGAGAGTGAAGGATATCCAGCGCGGTTTAAAAAAAACCTAACTCCACGAACGAAGTCGCGGGCAAAAGCTAGTCTTTCATAATTTCTCTATGGTCAATACTCTAACTCGTGGTAATAATCACTTGTGTCAACTAGATCGTACTTGTTTAGGCATGTGCCACACCGTCAGCGTAGCTCCTATGAGGGTTCCTAGGAGCGCGGCGGCACACGATCCCACTTCAAATAACAACTTTGGTGTGAACACTCCCCATATCATGAGGTGACGGCAGTGGACCGTGGCTGATAACGCACACGCGAACACCTGAAAACACAAATAATGGTTGGTGGCATGGTAAATATGGTTGAGCGAAGCAACGGCTGGATCATGCGTCATGCTCGTGAACGGGTGCCACCAACGGGAATAGGTCTACTTTCTGTCGACTCGTCTTAACATGCATTGGATTGTATTTATTTGTATTGTATTGGACTTGGCAAACTTCATCGTGGAAGCACTGTATACATAGCATAGTTTCATTACCTATTGTAAACATTTTTTTTTTTGAAAAGAGCAACCGCTGAGTTTATTGCTGGCTCTTCTCGGCAGGAAAGGCAATCCGAACCAGTGGTAGATTCATTGACGATTCAAAAGCGCTTGTAAGTTTATTTGAATAAAAAATATTTCTATTCTATTCTATGTACAGTCCGCGCACGAGCTCCGAGGAATCGGGGGCTGAAGTAGCGGGCGGGTGTGCACCGCGCCCGACCGTCGCTTCCTACCCCGCACGCTCCCGGTACTAGAGGTGGTTAATGTAGCACTTAGCAACATATTACAACATGCTATCTTTCCATAGCACACAGCAAGTGCTACATACGTAGGCGCGGTAGTGCTACGATGCTATAAATATCACGCGCTATAGGCGGTGTAGCACATTGCGCGTAGCAGCGGCGCTGAGGCAGCCGGGCAGTTAGCAGATGGATTTATCGCAACTCGCAATAAACATGCTATGTGATTTAGCATGTTGCAAGACATAGCGCGCGCGCCAGCCGCCCACAAGCTTCACAATTAAAGTTGCTATAGCATAGCATTTTTTATAGCATGCTAAAATTTTATAGTTTATAGTCAGTAGCATGATATCGATTTATAGCATTTTTGAACAACTCTACCCGGTACTAGTGTCGACGTGAGAGTACATTTATCGAGTTACTACTACTACTTATAGTTTTGCGATTTCTTCCCCAATCAATGTAATTTATGTGTACGAATGTAAATAACTTACATTGATTTTTAGATTTTTATTAGAAAATAAATTTTAATAGACATATTCTAAGTAAACTATCTCAAACGTCACAATCTAGATTGACTGCGAATAGGATGTCATGTTTATACTTACTCTTATAGCGAAGCACAACGCAAACTTGAGACACAGAGAAAAGACGGCCGCTAGTTGCGTTCTGGGGCCCAGAGACACGGCGCCATTGCGGCCCCAAAGCGCCAGCAGAGGAACCGTTGCGCCGAACAGCAGCGGCATTCCTGCGACGAAAGAGCTTTTATGTAGTTTATACATCATATACATCACTATGCCCACGACTTTTTTTTTCAATTAATTTTAGCGAGCAAACGAGCAGGTGGGTCACCTTATGTTAAGTGATTACCGCCGCTCATGAACATTTATAGCATCTGAGACAACACCTGCAGCACTTCGACCATCCGTTGTGCCAGATCTTTTTTTTCACGAAACTGTGGAATCAACTTGCTGCAACGGTGTTCCCACTAAATTACAACATGGGGTTATTCAATGGGCGGACCAACAAGTTCCTGAAAAGCCGGCAACGCAATGATGATGCCTCAGGTGCTACAAATGTTCATGGGCGGCGGTAAACACTTAACATCAAGTAGGTACCTACCTGCTTGTTTGCTCGCTAAATAAATAGGCTTATAAATAATTCCTTAACCTCGTTAAGAAACTCGTTGGCCATTTTTCGAATTTGCTCTTTTTTACACCTCATTGTAAAACTTTTTATTATTTCTATTCTTTACTATTTTTCCCCTGTATTCCTTATTATTTTTCTTTCTCCCAGTTGACTGTTTTTTTCTTTTTCATATGTAAATTCTATGTATGAAAACTTGTAATCTAAATATATAAAAGGCAAAGGCAAACTTAGCTCTGCTGCTTACGCTGTTAGGAAGATTCGACAGTTGACTGACATAGAAACTGCAAAAATTGTTTATTTTGCATATTTCCATAGTATTATGTCATACGGAATCTTAGTATGGGGTAAGGCAGCCGATATTGGAAAAATTTTTGTTTTGCAGAAAAGGGCAATCCGCGCAATCTATAATTTGAGGCCGCGGGATTCCCTTCGAGAAAGATTTAAAGAGATAGGCATTCTTACAGTAGCTTCACAATATATTTATAACAACATTTTGAGTCACAAAAAAAAGAGTGATTTGTCCGATAGACCAAGTAGAAATCCAAATAGGCTCATGTTTCCTGGGCTGCGCCTCAAGAGGGTCCAAAAGACATTTGTGAGAATGGGCGTGACGTTTTACAATAAAATTCCACAGTCAATCTTAGACTTGCCTCTACACAAGTTTAAGAAATCAATTAAATCTGCTCTCATGAAAAAAGCATATTATACAATTGAAGACTATGTAAATGATAAAAAAGCGTGGATATAATTCGCTCCAGTGATTCATAAGACAGTAATAACTATCCTGTGTAACATGATTTTATTGTATTCTGTTCCACGGTGTTTCCACTTTATTTGTCTCAGTCATGTCTTAAAGTGAGTAGTTTAATATTAGTATTCAATTCGATGCCTTAACATGGGTAGCCTAAGTATGTCATGCTCTCTTTAAAGTTTCTGTGGTGGTGTCGTGTGGTGCGGGTTGTTACGTTCCCTCAAATATGGTTGAGCGAAGCAATGGCTGGATCATGCGTCATGCTCGTGAACGGGTGCCACCAACGGGAATGGGTCTGCTTTTGCCTGCCTGTGTTAACATGTATTGAATTGTATTTATTTGTATTTGTATTGTATTTATTTTTACTTGTATTGTACTCAGGAAAATTCATCGTGGAAGCACTGAATACATAGCATAGTTTCAATAACAATTGTAAATTTTTATATTTTTTTGAAAAGAGCAACCGCCGAGTTTCTTACTGGCTCTTCTCGGCAGGAAAGGCATTCCGAACCAGTGGTAGATTCATTGACCATTCAAAAGTGCTTGTAAAAGTTTATTTGAATAAAAAATATTTCTATTTCTATTTCTATTTCTATTTCTAAAGGTGACTGACTGACTGACTGACTGACTGACTGATCTATCAACGCACAGCTCTAACCACTGGACCGATCGAACTGAAATTTGGTGTACAGGTAGCTGTTAGGACGTAGACATCCGCTAAGAAAGGATTTTGGAAAATTTCAACCCCAAGAGGGTTAAATAGGGGGTTAAAAAATCGAACCTAACGTGAGCGAAGCCGCGGGTTAAAGCTAGTTAGTCAATAAAGACAAAAGAAGAATACTTCTTTTGTATTTATTGACTAATTACTTCTAATAAGCTGTAAGTTTTCTTTCAAAATAAAATAAAAGTTAAAAAAAAGGTATACAAACTCACCAAACAAATAAATAAACATCAGCGTAACAGATATCCCCGTCCCTAGCGACGTGTAGTTAGGGTCGCCCGCGTGGAACACCGCGGCCCAGCGCACGTGGCCCAGCGTCGCGTGGTGCCCCGTGCCGTAGAAATGGTACGAGGCCAACAAGGCCCACAGGCAGGCCGTGCTGAAGTTACAGCGCGTGGCTAGAGCTGGAGAGAAGAATGGGCAACTTTATATAGATCCCACGATCCATATAAAGTTGCCCAGTGTTAAGCCGGGCTCACTTTGGATACGAATTTGTATCGTACGTAAACGTATGATCGTGGTCGTACGACTTAAGTGCACACATTGAATACGCTTTTTCTCCGTCAAGCAGGTAGTTTCCCAGTGTTAACACACTCGTGACGCACGAACGTGTTTAAAATCCCAACAAGTTGGGATTGATTTCTGACGTTGGAACTACACGCGCATATACGTACGACTAACTCGCACCCAGTCTACGCGCTCCCATAGTACTTGAAAGGTTGGGATCATTCGTGCGTGTTGGTACGCGTTCACGCGAGTAAAATTCGGACGAAAACGGATACAAATTGAGCGCGGCCTTATGCCACTTTCTTGCCTATCATAAAAATATCCAAATAATCTGAACATTCTTACTAATCCTATTCCCTATTAATATTATAAATGCGAAAGTTTAGATGTATATGTTTGTTACTCAATCACGTCACAACAACTGAACCGATTTGGCTATTTAGCACAGAGATAGATTATAGTCTGGAATAGCACATAGCAGAGGCGTAACTATAGGGTGGCATGACGGCAAAATGCCACGGGCCCCCAGCCGGCAGGGGCCCCCGATCAGAGAGGGCCGGAAGCACAAGATGATCAAAACATTTATAACCATTCCTGTGACTACGGCTAGTGCCGAGCGATCATTTTCAAAATTAAAATTGATATAAACTAAACTCTTTGGGACAAGAAGAAAGGTTACGCACAGTGGTAGATTTACCAAATGGCTGATTTGGCTGGAGCCTAGGGCAGCAGATTTTAGGGACGGCGAATTTGGGGCCAAAATTTTTATTTATGTCCTACAGAAATTAAAAAGATACATATTTGTAATACCTAAATGTCATTAGGTCCACAAACACATTTTAAAATAACCCCAATAACAATTACTAAATAGTTGGTAGGACCGACCGGCGCATACAAACGCAAGGTCTCAAGCGCCAAAAGTACAGGACTAGATATGGCGCAGTGCAGAATAAAAAATTTCGCGCTCACTTCGTTCGTGAAAATGTCACTTTTCTGTTGCTATTGTAGGTGCCAAGAATGGACTACTAAGTGCCGTAATGCAACTATAAAAAATTTCGCGCTCGCTTCGCTCGCGAAAATGTCACTTTTATGTTGCTATTGTAGGTACCAAGAATGGACTACTAAGTGCCGTAATGCAATCATAAAAAATTTCGCGCTCGCTTCGCTCGCGAAAATGTCGCTTTTACGTTGCTATTGTAGGTGCTAAGAATGGACTACTAAGTGCCGTAATGTAATCATAAATACAATACGCTCCGAATTAATTGTAATTGCGTTTGTATGTACCTACTTCACGTAGTGATTTACGAAAAAATAAAAAATACTATCTCATTGGGTGAGCTTCTTTATATTGGGCGAGGGAGGGCCCCATCTGATGAATTTGCCACGGGCCTCAAACGGTATAGTTACGCCTCTGGCACATAGGCTACTTTTTATCCCGGGAAATAAGAGAGTTCCCGCGAGAATAAAAAACCTTAATCCACGCGAACGAGGTCGCGGGAATCAACAAATTTGAAAATAAATGTAAACAAATGGATTAAATATTTCAACTTACAAAATTTCGTCGAGCCTTCAGTCTTCAACATCGGGACGACATTGAGCGCAATGAATCCCGATAGGAGAGCCAAACCAGCTGTTGGCGCAAACGCCGCACCCAACACCAACGCGTTGGCCAAATAGAACAGCAGCCCCGACACAACTAGCGGCATAGTCGCTCCTCGACCGTCCTTCCTCCATAGGAGAAAAAACATGGCGACGATAACCAACCAAGCTCCTCTAGCCAACATCCTGGATCGACTCGGAGATCCTAAAGACCCCCAGCCCACTGCCCAGTGAGCGCAAGCGAAGATACCAGCTATAGCTACACCATAACCCCTCCATTCAACCTGGCGCCTAGCGATCGCTATTACAGCTGCTACGGACCCTAAAGCTAAAACTAAAGCTGCTCTAGACGCGTTACCCGTAGAGTTACCCTCCCCAGCCGTCCAACAGTCCCCTTGCTCCTCCCTACAACCTCTGTAAGGCCTAGTTAACAGCATAACAACACCGAACCCAGCCCACAACAACAAAGACTTCATCGTCCCTACATTCCAAGCTAATAAACCCAAAAGAGTCACCGCAAGATACGATAACGTAGCGCCTTCCTCTATTATGTAACTATTCGAAACTAGAATCGCCGCCGAAGCAAACAAAGCGGCTCGAGCGAACCGCTCGTAAAACATCGAACGTCCTTCGGACCATCTCTGAGTTATACCATCCCAGTGCATGATAACTAACACGCACGTAATAGCCCCCGATACTAAGCCTGTACTCAAAATTACCGCGTGCTCTAAATTCTCTAATATATCGAAGTAATAGGCAGAATAACAAACGCCTATACAAACAGCCATAGACACTAGACCACTAGGGACGAAGGTGCTAGCGAACACGTGTGGAATACGTTCAATAGGGATGCCCTCAACGATAATCCAGTTAAAGAAAATCGCGAGAAGAAGAAGTAAAAGCGCTCGAAGCATGGATAAAGAGTCAAATTCGACCCATACTTCGCGAAATGCCCCTCTAACTTTATCCATTAGATTCCTGAAACAAGAAAGAATAATTTAAAAATAAAATTTTTCGACACTTCAAAAGTTTTAGACTATAAGACTTCTTTTCCGATTGATTTTTACAGGACCATCTAATGGTCATTCTGTTTCAAACATTTCTGGATTCAAATAAGTCCTAACTAGTGTCTATTATTATTATTATAACTAAGTAGTATTTGTAAAGAAGGTTATGTCGTAAACATAACAAAACCAGAGGTTTGTGACCAAATCCTCAACACTTACACTTCATTTGATTTGAACATAGACAGCAATCTACATATTTCTTCTTGCTAATATCTGGTTGAAGGGGAAAGAAATGTTTTCACTATAATTACCTAAATTTTACGGGCTGCCTGAGCTAAGTGGTGACGCTTTCTGTCAATTTCAATTTTATGTACCATTAGGGAACACTGGAAGGTTAGGGGGTTACCTACATAAAGAGATTCCTACTCAGGGGGTGATTTAGGTATGATTAGTGAAAAACGAGCAACATTTAAACAAAATCTACGTCCTTACCTAACATCAGCAATATAGATCTTGAGATCTGCCTCACTCTCCACACCAGAGGCTAAGTCTATCTGCGTTCTGGTGGCATTTATCAATTGCGTAAGTCGGTCCAGTGAGATCTGTTGAGATTCCTCCCCGTAACGCACTAAATACTGGGCCACCTAAAATACAACGCTCAATTTAGTCATATTTTGAAAATTTACCAAAAGAGTTTGAAGTTTTGATAGTCCCACGGTTAAAGTTACAGACTGAAAAAGTCAACGGTTCAATCCTCACCTGTTGCACTAGATTCTTGTAACATTTGGAAGGGAGGGAAGAATCCTATTTCCTATTGATATTATAAATGCAAAAGTTTGGACGTGATTGAGTAGGTAACAAACAGAGTAACAAACATCCATATGTTTGTTACTAAATCACGTCGCAACGACTGAACCGATTTGGCTGTTTGGCACGGAGACAGATTATAGTCTGAAATAACACATAGGCTACTTTTTAACCCGGGAAATAAGAGTTCCTGCGGGAATAAAAAACGGCAATCCACGAAAACTAAGTCGCGGGAATAAACTAGTAATAAAAAAAGTTGAGTCTTTTTTTTTATTTGATGACAAGATAGCCCTTGACTGCGATCTCACCTAATGGTAAGTGAAAATGCAGTCTAAGATGGTAGCGGGCTAACTTGGAAGGGCTATAGCAGTGTAAATTCCACCCATACCCCTAATCGGTTTCTACACGCCATCGTGCCGGAACGCTAAATCGCTTGGCGGCACGTCTTTGACGGTAGGGTGGTAACTAGCCACGGCCAAAGCCTCCCACCAGACCAGACCAGAGACAATTTAGAAATAATAAATTCTTAAATTACCCCCGCCGGGAATCGAACCCGAGACCTCCCAGTTATAAGAACACAGCGCTCAGCACTGCGCCAAGGAGGTCGTCAGTCAAAGAATAATAATATTATAATTGGTACCTGTTTAAGATTGTTACTCAGATGCAGTAACGTATGTGTTACAGGCATATTAGGTAACACAGGCAGCAGTATGTTTCCTAGCGACGGAGCGGGCGGCGGTCTTCCCAACGCCGCACTAACCGTGGAGGCCAAATCAGTCTGTTGCACTTCTCTACCAATTTGCCTATCAGCCTCGTCCCCAGCGAATCCTGCTCCGCTATAGGCGAATAACGCCGCTGTGCGCTCCGCTTTACTCTCCCCGCCGTGATCTCCTGATCGACAAACAGTTTCATCTTATTTCATCACCTTATTTCATCATCAACCCGAATGAATCCACTGTTGGACAGTGGATTCATTCATAGGCTTCTTTTAAGTATATTAGCATCAACGTTGCCCATCCTCAACTTTTCGCATTCAATCGATGCCTGCCACTTTCCGGATGTATTCATTAATAGAATATAATGTATAACTACATATCATACAGATATTTTATATAAAATATCCGATATATATATATATACGTAAATAATTACAATTGGCATACACAAGCTAAAGGGTGAATATTCAAAGTAATGAAAATTACGTATTTCAGTGAATAAAAAATTGAAACTTAAGTTTAGACTCCATTTAATATACGTTTATCATGCACACCTACATACTTTATCGTGCACATGGTGTGTTTATTGAAATTTCTATGTAAATCACTCAGATTTTTAGTGAAAATAACATTAAAATTCATTACCGGCACCTGTTTTATTACTAGATATTTTATATTTAATAATATTTAGTAAACCTAGCACAAAAATAATGTTAATTTGGCTACTGTGCCGAATAATTAAATAATTTTTTATTACTTCTTCATAATTTAAAATTAATTTTACAAAGAAATATATAGTCAAATATGTTTTTAAAGTTTTGTCACGATGCAAAGTTCATTACCGGAACCCTCCGGAATCATCATGGGAAACATGTTTTTACGTGACAAAATCTTGCCGCTACATAGTGAGCTCTCGGCGTCCCGCACCTCAGACCTCAGTCGACCGGAAAACGTAGCAGAAGGAAGACGTACGCACGAACTCGCGCAAAAAATTACAACTGAAAGTGTATTATAATGTTTTGTCACAGTTTATGTTTCATTACCAGTCCGCTTATATTTTGATAAATATTTAAAATTGGAATTTTATTGCGATAACAATACATCAAGTTCTCGTCTAGTTTAATTTTTAAATGATTAGATAGCATATACTGCTTATAGAAAAATTAATAATAAATTAAAAGTGCATATTTGTCATTACCGTGTCCTTCATTACCGTCGTTTACCGTAACCTTTTTGAAGTTCATTTAATGATTTTTACTGAAACTACATTATATACAGGAATACTTTCGAAGGGAGATGATTCTACAATTTGGTAGTACATGGAAAAAAAGATCTGGAGCACCTGATGGTCGAAGTGCTCCAGGCACCCAGGTGGTGGGGGTGAAATTGCGTTCGGTGGCGTGCGGTGCGGTTGTAGAAGTTAGAGGGCTCCCCGTTATATAGCCGATAGAGCACACAAAGCGAGCTTACATCTGCGGTGTTCCAAGCTTTCCAGCGAGTAGGTTAATTTGGGATTGTCCACAAGCCGAAGTGCCCTCTTTTGAATCCCAATGCTGTTGGTAGGAGTAAGGGAAGTGTTCTGAAAGAGAAGAGGCGTGGTAAAAGGGGCCTTTTTTGCGGTAAACGCACAAACTTGTGTTTTTGAAGGGTTAAATTGAACAAGATTTTGTGAACCCCATACGGACACTTTCTAGAGAGAAGTCTCAATGTCCGACACAAGTTTGGCTCTATTCTCCTCCAGCACTGCGCGAGAGAACTGTGCATGGCCTTTGTAAAGGGCATCAGAAGTACTGTCATCCGCATAACAATATATGCTGCTGTTATGCAACATATCATTGATATGCAGAATGAACAAAGTAGGCGATAGCACTGAGCCCTGTGGAATGCCAGCATTGATGGGCTTAAGTTGAGAGCAAAAACCGTCGACAGCGACCTTGATGCTGCGCCCATGAAGAAAGCTAGCGACCCAATGGCACAGCTTCGCAGGAAGTCCGTAAGATAGCAGCTTTGATAGCCAAGCCCTATGCCAAACCCGATCAAAGGCTTTAGCGATGTCGAGGCTGACCGCTAGGGCTTCCCCCTTACTGTCAATATATCCCAATGTACCCCGTATATCACGCAAGGAGTTTTGACACCGCGGGATGGTCAGCGGTGTTTTCCCACCATCATCAAGCGTAGAGTTGGCAGCAAAGAGAGTGCCCAGAATTTCGGCTTTCTCTTTGGCAGTGTAGGCCAGTGTATCATCCGGTTTGCTTAAAGGTGGAAACGAGGAACGACAGAAGTTGCCTTACATGGCTTTCAACAGAAATCAGAAAGCACGGGAACCAGAAGGCAGTGAAACTAGTCTCTGCCCAATTCTGTCGATGTGCTCAAATTTTGCCCTGGCAACGGCATTTTTGTAGGCTCTGGACGCAATGTTAAAGATTTTCTTAACATTTGCAGCATTGGGATCATTGGTGCAATGTGCAGAGAGCCAGGACTGGTAGGAGTTTTGTTTAAGTATAGCAGCCTTATTACAGATCCCGTTGAACCATTTCTGCGCGCGCTTCCCAAAAGGTATGAAGGAGTTTGGAATATAGCAGTCCATACCTTGGAGTATGGCATCAGCAACTGCTTCAGCACAGGTGTTAAGGTCGTTTGTTGAAAAACAAAGCTGTGCCCACGGATATGAGGCTACCGGTATTACGCGTGCGAACAGAGGATGGAAGTGGCACGGAAGTCTGTACTAGGCAGGGGTTAAATGTTCCTAGGGGAGCATCGACTGTTACCTGGTAGCCGGTAGGGTGAGTGGTAAGGAAGAGGTCCAATATAGAGGGAGTCTATTAAGTTATGGAAGAACTGCTTGATATTTTGTTATTTGAAACGATCTTACTCCAAGCAGTGACGGGCCCAACAAGGTTCTCGGTCGACGAGTGAATTACCAATTCCCTGTGCACGGCTGGGCACTTACTTTTATTCGTACAAGTTTATTCAAATAGAGAATTCATAAGAAATTCTGCCAAAAGTATACATAAAAATTCATTACCGTAATACAGGGTTCATTACCGTAGCTTGACATAAATTTCTAGTGGCAATAACTCTTTGAATATTTGAAATATATACGTGCCTTTCACTTGTGTATTTAATGAAATAGCACCAAACATTATAATACTATCAAAAATTAAAAAAAATGAAATTATGCTTGTTCCTAAAAAAATGCGCAAATATCGTCCAAATTGAATATTCACCCTAAAGCATAATAATCTACTAGTCTACAATAATCTATGCTAGTCAATTTAAAAACACTAACAATACCTTCTACAGACTTACTTAAAAAACTTTAAATAAATATTTTTCATGTTTGGTGAATTTTTTTAGTGAGATTCACACAATCATTGAGCGAAATTTGTATTGATTTATTTACAGAAGGTGCCTCTTGAAGATACTTGTATCCTTAGCCTTACTAATACTTACTCATATATAAATGCGAAAGTGTTTGTTTCTTGGTTTGTCCTTCAATCACACCGCAACAAAGCAATGGATCGACATGATTTTTTGCATGGGAGAGTGACATAGGCTACTTTTTATCCTGGAAAATTAGAGTTCCCGCGGGATTTTAAAAACTAAACCCACGCGAGCGAAGCCGCTAGCATCAACTAGTTGTATATAGACTTTCTGTCTAAGACCTTATCAAACATTATGGCGAGATTTGGAAAAGTGGCATAGACATAATTTCTTGTGGTCTTTGCATTTTTAACTGACTTCAAAAAAAAGAGGAGGTTCTCAATTCGACGCATATTTTTTTTTTTTAAAGAATTTATGTTTGTTGCTACATCTATGCCTTTCACTTCTGTATAAATCTCGCTTTTTGGTAGAGAAATAGAAGCATGAACAGATAACGCAAATAAAATCATTGTCAGCAAATATAAATAAATATGCTTTAGAATCACACACAGTTACTCGTAAAATATCATCTATCTATTTCTAATAATCACACAACAATTGTTCAAGCAACTACCTACCATCTGACTTTATCCCTTCTTGTGAGTCTAAAACAGATTAAAGTTTCGTTTAAGTTTAGTTTAAATTACTGTCATCATTTATAGCATAGTATACCTAGTTTGAAAATAGAGTAATTATTTATTTATTATTCTATTCTATAGAGGACATATAATGTGTTTATAATTATTATTAGTATGACAATTAACTGCTAGATAAACACTTGACCTATTCTAAAAACTTTATTCTTTGAAAAATATTTACTATGTCATAGGTATAGAAAATAATATTTTTATTTATTTATGTATCTAAATATGTATACTCCAAGAATCCTGATTATAAACTCGAAAACAGACACATTAGATACATTTACATTAGAATATATTTTATTTACGTAAATCTCTTATTAAAAAAAAATTATTTAAGCTACTAATACTAAAGTTTTTTTTTAACCATAGATTTATATCATTAAATATCATTACACATATACAAGTCAAAAAAATCATTTTTATTACTTACTGTTGTTACTGGTCAAGTAGTAATAGGTAGTAAGTAGTTGATAGAGTATATTTATTCTGTATATTACAGTATATTTGAGAAAATCTTAAGCCAAAGAGGTTCTCGTCTCAAGTTCAAAGTTAATTACCTGTTTCAGTCATGCCATGGTCTCCTATAACATAAAGTATAACATCCGGAGGCAGGATTTCAATGAATTTCTCCAACCTGGCATTTGTTTCTTGCAATTTTCTCGCCATCTCTGGATGATTCGGCCCATATCTATGACCAGCGTGGTCAACTCCAAGGTAGTGTGCCACAAGTATATCCCAGTCTGGCTTCCTTAATTCATCATAGATTTTAGAATCCACCTCTGCAAATTGATGAACAAATCAGAGAATTGGACCAGTGTCAGTAAAACTTATTGTGAATATTTTACATTATAAACTAGCTTTTGCCCACAACTCAGTCTGTGTGGAGTAAGGATTTTAAATATCCTGTTTTTCCAATATGAAAATGTCACACTCTAAATCACAGGTGGCCAACTGGTTGATAGCGGCTATTAGTTGAGTTGATTGCGGCATGGCTTTGCAAATCTAGCGGAAGATGCTTTGGCACAATGCTCACACTAATATTATGAACAATTAGTTAGTAATTAGTAACTAAGAATTCAATTTTATGTTTTCCCTTTAAATCAAATAAAAAATACATAAGTAACTTATACTGTTTCATTTATCAAGGAGAATGAAATTGGTAGATCTCACAGGGTTTGGTCAGTAAATAGTATTTCTTAGCTCTAATTATTTGGCAACCCCTGCTCTAGATCCTCCACTATAACCATGCACAAAATTATGAAGATCTATTGCTGCATTATGGAAGGGCAATCAAACACACTTTCGTATTCATAATATTCATAATTGTAAGGATGAGTGTGGCAGTAAACATTTACTCCACAGATAGATTTTTTGAGGACATACCATTGTCTACAGTGTCAAGATCCCAGGTGTGGAATGAATATAAGGCATGGGAGCGAAGCCACCTTCCTGGCATCAGTCTTGCCCATGTATCATCACCTAATAGTACTGCCTTGTTCCCTTGTTTAACTATCTGTAAACAAAAGAAAAGTAAGATCATTGGAAAAACTTCAACATGATTCAATCTTCAACATTTCTTCTATTAACCTTCTATCAAAAGAATAAGATAAAACTAAAACTAAATATATAAAAGGAAAAAGCGACTGATTAATCTATCACCTTAAAGTTCAAATCACTGGATCGATTAGGCTAAAATTTGGCATACAGATAGCTATCATGACTTAGGCATTTGTTAAGAAAGGATTTATTATTTCTAGGATAATTGCTTGAATTCCATAATTCTATTTTGGTATATTATTGTGTAGGTAGGAAGGGGAACACCACAACAATAACGATAATTTACAGTACCTACCTACTTTCACATACCTTTATCAATGAATGGATCTCTCACCTGATCAATAACATTATCTTCTTGAATTTCCATAGCAGCAAAGTTAGAGCTTACATCAACGAAAGTGGGCAACGAGCCCGTCACGAGAGCCTTTACCCGCTGGAGCGTAGTAGTTGGTGGGTCTGCCATGAACCTGAAAACTCGCGCGCGCTTTGGCCACTTGTCTACCATCCTACGAATCACCGGCAGACGATTTTGATAGTACAGAGGGCTCACATTACTTTCATCGTATTCAGTAAAATCGTATCGCAATGCATCCACTAAAATCAACACCACTTTGTTCTTCTTTGGAGCACAGATCATGGGTGCACCGGAGTTTGACAATATTCGACGAATTTTATCATCTTCGCTGCATTGTGCCTTCGCTGTGGAGTTTTCGTGCCCATCACAACCGAAGCTCTTCAAGGGTACACATTCTGATACATCGCTTAATGTTTTACGAGATAAAAGAAAACCCTGACCAAATATAAGCACTGCAGATAGAATAAGATAAGAAAACCAAACCAAATATAAAATAAAATTCCATTTTTCTTTCATTATTATGTTTTTTAACTCATGAAGTGATAGCTGGCATTGGTTTTTAATTTATAAAATTAATAAATGGAAAAATTGAAGATGATCAACCCTAAAACCATCACGAAAATATTTTTTTTTGATTTATTTGATCATTTGAGTTCTATATTGAGTGAAATTTGAATTTGTCAAATTGATTGACATTGACGTTAATGACAATCAATTGTGACTTATAGACTATCTGGTATCCACAGATTAGATCTTACAGTAAAGTGGGTAACAAAATCCGTTTTAAAAATTACCGGAAATAAAAATAAGAAATAATTTTACGCAATTTTAAATGTATTTTTTATTTATGTAGCCCACAAACATATAAGAGTAAGAATTACTCTTATATGTTTGTGATGTAGCCTATCAAAAGCTTTAAATTAATTTTTTTTCTTTAGGTAGGGTACCTACTTAAAACCACCTTAAAGCGATGTATACAAAGTTTCAATTGTTTCAAAAGTTACCCGACTTTATTGTGCCGAGTACATTTTGACAGTTTATTTTCAATGTTCATTGTTTTTGTCTTTTGTGTGGACTATGATATCCTTGGTCTGTGGACGTCGTAGACAGAGAAGACATAGACCCAGTGACGATTTCTTTCTCACTCACACTAAAAAGAGAGCAGAAATAAAGTTATTAATGTGATAAACAGGGACGCAGCTACCCAATTTTTTGTCCCTCATCGTGTAACCAGTTTTTTTCAAGGTCGCCACACTTTTGTGCGAAACAAACTGACAGTTAATAAGAAAATTTAGTATCTATGTGTGTTGCCAGCTTTAGGTACCTATACAATGTCCCGATTTTCCCTATCCTACTAATATTATAAATGTGAAAGTTTGAATGTATGTATGGCCATCCATACATACATCCAAATTGAATTGAATACAAAAAAAACGGCGGGTTATTTTGGCTACTTTTTCAATTTTTTTTTTAATTTTTGTTGAAACAAAATAAGGTCGTGATGGAAGAAATGAATATTATGAGAAAAGAAAAGAAAGATGATGGATACTAAAATATAATAATATGTTATGTCGGCGATGATTAAAGTATATTCAGTTAGATAGTGTCGGTTACTGTTCTGAATCATCCTGAAGTTTCGTTCGAATGTCCAACGACCAGTCGAGAACTGTTGGCGATCTTAAGAATTATTTTATTTGCAAAGTTCTTAATTTTTAAAGCCATTTTTAAATAGCTAGAGGCAGACTTTTTATGTTTTTTTTTAATAATTATTAACATAAAATATCCCGCCCTCGGCTATCGGCTTAAAATAGCCCGCCGAATCCAACTCGGCTGGGCAGCGTTCGGGAAGCTTAGAGATGTCTTTTCGTCCAAAATTCCTCAGTGCCTGAAGACTAAAGTCTTCGAACAGTGCGTGTTGCCAGTGATGACTTACGGATCCGAAACATGGTCGCTAACTATGGGCCTCATAAGAAGGCTCAGGATCACTCAGCGGGCGATGGAGAGAGCTATGCTCGGAGTATCCCTGCGAGATCAAATCAGAAATGAGGAGATCCGTAGGAGAACCAAAGTCACCGACATAGCTCTGCGAGTGGCGAAACTGAAGTGGAAATGGGCGGGGCACATAGTTCGAAGAGCTGATGGTCGATGGGGTCCCAATGTGCTGGAGTGGCGACCCCGCACCGGGAAGCGCAGTGTTGACAGACCCCCCACTAGGTGAACACACGACATCAAACGAGTCGCAGGGAGCCGCTGGATTCAGGCGGCGCAAGACCGAGGCTTGTGGAGGTCCATGCAAGAGACTTATGTCCAGCAGTGGACGTCCATTAGTTGATGAAGGAGAAGAAGAACTTAAAATATGAAGAGTTGCAGTTTTATACGACTGCCTGAAAAAAGAAATATACTGTTAATTTCATTAATGATGATTTTGATGACTAAATATACAATTTTTGTTGCTTTTAATTCAATAGCATTACTCGATCGAAGGAAAATTTTAACTGTTCTTTACAAATTATTTTGTGTAACATTCTTACTAGTAACGAAAAAAAATTTTCCTTCGTGTTACATACATCTTTTTTCAAAATGACTCACATATGCTAAATTTCTATTCGGCATTTCAATATTTTTTTAAGGAGCAAATAATTATCTAGTGAATTGGTCCTATGAAATAAAATTTTTTTTCGTTACTAGTAAGAATGTTACACAAAATAATTTGTAATGAACAGTTAAAATTTTCCTTCGATCGAGTAATGCTATTGAATTAAAAGCAACAAAAATTGTATATTTAGTCATCAAAATCATCATTAATGAAATTAACAGTATATTCCTTTTTTCAGGCAGTCGTATAAAACTGCAACTCTTCATAGTTTAAGTTAATAATTATTTAAAAAAAACATTAAAAGTCTGCCTCTAGCTATTTAAAAATGGCTTTAAAATTTAAGAACTTTGTAAATAAAATAAGTAATTCTTAAGATCGCCAACAGTTCTCGACTGGTTGTTGGACATTCGAACGAAACTTCAGGATGATTCAGAACAGTAACCGACACTATCTAACTGAATACACTTTAATCATCGCCGACATATATTATATTCTAGTATCCATCATCTTTCTTTTCTTTTCTCATAATATTCATTTCTTCCATCACGACTTTATTTTGTTTCAACAAAAATTAAAAAAAAAAATTGAAAAAGTAGCCAAAGTAACCTGCCGTTACGGTATGTCAGAGGACATTACTAAAAAAAACCTATCTCCGTGCCAAATTTCAGCCATATATGTTTGTTACTCAATCACGCCACACTAAACCGATATGGCTGAAATTTGGATGTATGTATGGATGGCCCTACATACATTCAAACTTTCACATTTATAATATAAGTAGGATAGGGAAAATCGGGACATTGTATAGGTACCTAAAGCTGGCAACACACATAGATACTAAATTTTCTTATTAACTGTCAGTTTGTTTCGCACAAAAGTGTGTCGACCTTGAAAAAAACTGGTTACACGATGAGGGACAAAAAATTGGGTAGCTGCGTCTCTGTTTATCACATTAATAACTTTATTTCTGCTCTCTTTTTAGTGTGAGTGAGAAAGAAATCGTCACTGGCTCTATGTCTTCTCTCTCTACGCTTCGTCTATTGCCTTCTCTGTCTACGCCTCTACGGTGGACGTGCAGTGATGAACCTTGTGCCAAAGACTACAGTATTAATACTTGCCCTGTGCCACAGACCACAAACACTAATGAACTATAGATTTTTGATTTTCATAGGCTATTTTGTAAAATAAATAATAAATATTATTAATAATTTTACAATTTACATCAAGTACAAGTTTTACAAAATTTTTAAAAGTGGACTGCATATCAAGTTATCAGTACCCGTCCCAGTCTTAATACTTCTCTAGCAACGATCAAGGTTTGCTTATATTTTGTTATCATTGCAATTTCCATTTGAATATCTACATAACCTTTAGCTAAAATGATGAGATTTGTTACTTCATAGGAAATCTATACATTCCTCTATTAGTAATCTTCATAATAGTGTTTCAGTGATAACTGTGTACTTAGTAATCAAATGTGAAAGCCCGAAAGGCATGTTTATAAATTGGTTACAATGTCTTTACCTTCAAAAATTAAAGAACAAAGTAGACTATTGGAAATATCTAGTGAAGAAGAGTCCGACTTACAGTTAGAAATAATTCCTAACAGAAAAAGGAAGATTACAAGGTAAGGTAATATTTGTAGCCTGTGAATTAGATTTGTAAAACATGTTTTTCCAGAATACCCATGCAAAAAAAATGTCAATCTGTACAATAGGTCTGCTGTCATAAATTAGTAAGGTTACTATGAGCTTATTTTTGCCAGCATAGATTGAGTTTTATTAGTCCTTTATGGAATTCAAAAATCTCAAATAATTCATAATTATAAAATTTGTGTATTTTTTTTCTCAATCAGTCAGTCTAGGTACTATTTTATAAGTATAGAGGAACGAAAACTTAAAACAAAATTATATTTTAGGAAAGAACGCAACAGGCATGCAGCACCAAAAGTATCAGAACCCAATATAGGACAGGAGGTTCAATGTGCACTTTGCTGGGCTGTCAGAGGCACTCTCCTGCTATGGCTGCTGATGCTTACTTGGATATGCGCTGCGCTTTATGACCAAGTCACCACAATGAAGTTTGATATAGCCAAAGGTAAGATATAGATCTAGACAGATAGATATTAACATAAGAGTTATTTGCACAATTTTTATTATCTACATAAAAAAATCTCAGTTCACATTCCTAAACTAACAGGAGCTTGTGTGGCACACCCACATATGTTATTATGTATGCATGTATCTCATACACACACACACACACTGTAATATGCTGTATTAAATAGTAGTTACTCAGGAGAACATAAAATTAATTCAAAATCATATTTAGTATCAAGATATCAAGATCAAGATTTACCAGTATCAAGATTTCAATCTAGATGATGCCTGCGATTTCATCTATGCAGAATTAGTTTTCTTGTATTCCCGGAACTCTTGATTTTCCTTGATAAAGTAGTCATATGTCCGTCTCTGGGATTCAAGGTATCTCAAAATCAAGATTAGTTTAGCGGTGGAGAGAAACTCATTAAAATTTATTCAACTTTAGGAAGATCCCCAAAAATTTTCAAAATATGTTTGGGTTATTATTGTGAATTATGAGCTTCATTAGAGGCAATTAGTTATATCGAAATTACAGGAAGACATGTCAACTTTATTTATTTTTGTAGAAAATATTTTTCAAGTCAATCGAATCGAAAATCCTTTATTAATATATGCGAAATGTGTTTCTTTGTTGGTATGTCCTGCAATAATGCTGCAACAGAGCTACGGATCGACGTTTTTTGCATGGGTACAGTTGAGGAACTGGAGAGTGACATAGCTACTTTTTATCCCGGAAAATCAACGAGTTCCCGCGGGATTTTAAAAACTAAATCCACGCGGACAAAGTCGCGGGCATCAGCTAGTACGTTAATAATTTCTTTGAAAACACTGCATACAAGTAAAGCCAGATAATAAAATGCTTGTTAAAATGTGAAATCTTAAAATATCCAGTAGCACAAAAATTCGTTTTAGAAGTCTCAAGTAGATCCCTATTAAACACTTAGGTCAAAAGTCTCAACTGAAAAAGGTTGGGAACTTTTAAAGACAAAGCAAAAGTAGGGTGTCTACACTACGCACTCGAAAAAGCGGGACCGATGTGAGAGTATTCCTTTTTGGAACATTCTTTGTTATATATCTACCTTTATGTATTACCTAGTCCTTTCTATCTACGTTACAAAGGCGTACGTGAAAGGCGTATGTTACATTTGCGACTATTGTTCGTACAGGGAATAGCTCGATGAGAACAAAGATGAGAGCACTTCTACTATCTTTTATCCCGAGCTTTTATTATTTTCTGCTGTAACTACTAGCTGTACATTTGTTGGGTTATAGTACGCATGCGTGAGGTCGCTCCTCCGTGACGTCACTCAGTTCTTTCTCGCACCTCCTCGATGCTTCTAGCTTATTTTCGTAGTAAGGCAAAATAAGTGAATTAAAATCTATACTGCGCTTTGAAAAGCTGTTAAGTGAAAATAGCGCTATTGTTCGATATTGAAGTGACAAGTGTTGTGAGATAAACTCGTTTATTAGTTTGTGTTGATTACCAGTACTGCGATATGGTGTCTTTAAGTTTTATACTGTGCCAATATTCCAATAGGCAAATAAGTAGTGGTTGATGTAATTGACATCGCCAATCGATACGTGCACGTATAAATATTTTAAAGTTATGTTCAGGGTGTTTATTTATTAAATAGATGTGTTGTCGCAAAATACGGTACACATGCGCGGAATTCATTCACTGCGTCCCCTAGAACCGTGGACTGAGGTCGATATTACGGCCTTTTATCTTGTATAGTAGTTAATCTTATCGCACATTTTGCGTTATACATATTATAAAGTATATTACTGCGATGTTAAAAAATAACCGGGTATATTGTTTTGTTACACTTCTCAAAGAAATTAGTATGTAATGCATTTGTTACATAAATGGCGTATGTAGACTTATCGCGAGAATTTTTTAGATAAGATTCGACAGATAAGTATGTAAAATAAAATAATAAGATAGCTATTATACACTGCTGGAGTAAATTACAGTGATTTTGTTAAGTTGATTATTATAAATTTTTGAAAAACATGTTTTTTTTAAATATTTTGCATCAAAAATGTAAATGCTCGCCTTAAATCGACGAAGTGGGGCATCGATAAATTCTAGGATAAAGAAATGTAAACGAAGCTCCTTCTAACAAGACCGATAGGTAAATGCTGATAGAACCGTAATATAGGACAGTAGTAAATTTATATGTTCCTCAGGTTATAATATTCGGAACGCGAGCGTGCCAATATCATATTAGGACTCTAAAAATATCTTTTAAGTCAATTAGCATTTCTATTTTGATATTTTACAGATTTATACATAGTAGTTACTAAAGCTCTATTCGTTTTTTAGAGTAGAAGTATTTAATCCATTAAATCGGTTTATATATACAGGGTGTCCCACGGCCATGCCACATGGAGGGGAAGTACCTTAAATATTGTAGATGGAACATTTTACTGAAAGAAGACTTCATTTTAATTTAAAAAACAATTTAAACTGCATTCATAGATTTTTAAATAATTGCCTGGTTGAACCGGGACTCGAACCCGCTATACGAGAAAAAAAATTAACCTATATCTTTATCATACCGATCGGAAGGTTTCATCATAAGGATTATTTTTTGTTAAATAACATAGCATGAGAAATAAAAGGAAGACCATGAATTTTAGCCTTTGATGTAAAATTTTTTTCAGAAAAATGAAAAGCTGACATTGGCGTATCCACATACAACTGACATGAACTATTACTAATGAGTACGCACTTGAGAAGTACGCATCATTTCCCGATCCTTACTATCCTTACTAATCCTTACTTACATTACCTATAAATGCGAAAGTGTGTTTGTTTGTTGATTTATTGGTTTGTCTTTCAATCCCGCTGCAACAGAGCTACGAATCGGGAAATGATGCGTACTTCTCAAGTGCGTAGGTACTCATTAGTAATAGTTCATGTCAGTTGTATGTGGATACGCCAATGTCAGCTTTTCATTTTTCTGAACAAAATTTTACATCAAAGGCTAAAATTCATGGTCTTCCTTTTATTTCTCATGCTATGTTATTTAACAAAAAATAATCCTTATGATGAAGCCTTCCGATCGGTATGATAAAGATACAGGTTAATTTTTTTCTCGTATAGCGGGTTCGAGTCCCGGTTCAACCAGGCAATTATTTAAAAATCTATGAATGCAGTTTAAATTGTTTTTTAAATTAAAATGAAGTCTTCTTTCAGTAAAATGTTCCATCTACAATATTTAAGGTACTTCCCCTCCATGTGGCATAGCCGTGGGACGCCCTGTATATATGTTATGTTATAAACATACCCCACACGTTGATCTTGTATAAAAAAAATAAGATCAGCTATTAAATAATACTTGCTAGAAAACATCGTAAGGGAAGCTGAATGTCTTAGGGTAAAAACATGCCAAAGATAGAAGCTATAAAAACATGCGAAGGATACCTCACTGCGATACATCGCGGTATCTTCGACATGTTCGTGCTCGTCTGTTTGCATACATTTGTTTTACATGGAGGTGACATCGAGGTAGCGAGCTAAACCGCGACCGCGAGGTATCGCAGTGAGGCATCTTTGGCATGTTCTTACCCTAAGGCTGAAATCTATAGACGGCACTCTCACTCTGCTCGGACTCAAGACAGAGTTAAGCAGAGACAGATTTATGTTGGAGGATATTTGTGTCTCGTTTTAACCTCTATCTTGAGTTTGAGCTGAGTCAGATCACGCTCTATAGATCTCAGCATGAGAGTCTACCGTATTTTTTTTAAAGAATATTAACCAAGCTGAACTTGACTTATATTTTCCCCTCCCCTTAAAATAAGCGAAAAGCTTGTGTTAATAGTGGGTACGACAATTTTCTCTAAAGTGTGAGAAGATTGCAATAAATCTGCTCTGGGCCTGTATAGAGTATGGCCTAAACTAAGGGACTATCTCACTCGAGAAGAGACCAGCAGGCCGATTCTGTAAAAATTGCATCAATTGTTGCCTACTGCGGTCTCAATCATGGTGATTGACTGAATTTATCGCGTTCTTTCTGCAACAATGCATTTTAGCCAATAGCGAGTGTGGATCGGCCAATCAGAGGCGATTGTATTTGTCAATTTGTAGCAGTCATTTCTATAGAATTGCATAGTGCCCACCAGTTGGCCACCGATGGGTTAACATGAATGAATGAATTAAAATGAAAGGTCTTTAGCTATCATGTCAGAATTCACTGGTGACATCGACTAATGCCCTTCCCTAATGCCTGATTCCGTCTTTTTAGTTTTTAGATTAAGTAGGTACCTACTTTTGGCGATGTCATATTCCTTTAATATTATTTTATCCTCGAATGTCAATTAGTTAACTTAAGTATGTACTTATAAACAAATACTTCCTATAAATGATTATGCACAGGAATCAGGATATGTTTAAAATGTAGGTACTAAAGTCCTCTAGAACATCAAATGTCCTTTCCTTGTAGGAAAACATTGTAGTCTTATTGTAGTTTAACAACATATTAATACCTATCCATAATTATTATGCACTATCTTTTGCCCGCGACCGTAGGAACCTTTTCTATTTCTGGCATAAAAAGTTGCCTAAAACACTTCTTGCGTATGCCTGCCTGCGATATCATCATGTCCTTGTCCTTTTCCCACGCTATGTGGGGTCGGCACAACATGTCTTTTTCTTCCACTCACTTCTATCATTCGTCAACTCATTATCTACTCCTCTTACACGCATATGCGTGTAAGAGGAGTAGACCAAAAAAGAGATGGATGGATTGTGTGAAAGAGGATATCCTCTTTCACACAATCCGTCTATCTCTTTTTTGGTCTTCCTCTACTCTTTTGCCTTTCTACATGCATATTTAACATTCTTCTACTCATATGGTTTTCTTCCCTCATTACATGCCCATACCACGCGAGCCTATTACTCCTCATCTTTTCGATTACTGGCGCTACTTTCAAACTTCCTCTTATATACTCATTCTTTATCTTATCCATTCTTGTCACACCACACATCCATCTCAACATACGCATTTCGGTAACATGTACTCTTCTAACATCCGTTCCTTTTACCGCCCAACATTCTGAACCATACATATGCCTGCCTGCGATAGTCCCGTGAAAATCGGTTCAGACGTTCTAAACGATAAGTTCGAAAAAACAGACAAATAGGCAAAATTTTAGAAAATTACTAGTGTGTGGTTTTTGTTAATTTTCTTTAAAGAATAAGAGCCTAGCTGAACTTGACTAATATTCCCCTTTCCCTGCAAAATAAACGTAAAGCTTGTGTGAAAACGACAATAGTGTAATGAATGATTTCTAAACCGACATTTCAGGTTTCAGTCCACCTTTATAATATCTAAATTGTCTCTGGTCTGGTCTGGTGGAAAGGCTTTGGCCGTGGCTAGTTACCACCCTACCGTCAAAGACGTACCGCCAAGCAATTTAGCGTTCCGGCACAATGGCGTGTGGAAACCGATTAGGGGTAAGAGTACACTGCCATACCCATTCCAAGTTAGCCCTCTACCATCTTAGACTGCTACGTCACTTACCATCAGGTGAGATTGCAGTCCTTATCTTGTCATCGAATAAAAAAAAAGTAACTATATAGGTAGGTACGAAAAACATGCTTATTGCTTACGAAAGTTCCAAGATCAAGGCTGTGGTCAAAGTAATTCAATATTGATTCCACAGTGACCTTATGGTTACGTAATTTATTTACCGCAAGGTGCTTTTGAAGTGAAAAAATAAAATTACATACTAGTTCACCTAAAAGTAGGGTTTCCATCTCTGTTTATTTATCAGGATTGTCGTCTTTGAAAATAAGCCTCGTATATCGGACTAACAGAGCCCTCTTTTTTGGGCAGTCTGGGGTAAGTATTCACTTTTCAGAATTATATGCGTTTTAAGTATCGGCTATAAACTTGGGTTGAGATGATAATATTTCAACGGAATAGTAGTAAATTACAATTCCCAAAGTTTTTGACTGACTTCAAGTAGGTTCTCAATTTGGCTGCACATTTTTTTGTGTGTTTTTACGCGATTATTCCGTCAATTATGAATTGATTTTGATGATTCTTTTTTGTTTGGTAAATCATACTTCAGTGGTGGTTCTATTCGAAATTGATTGTGCTTTTTGAAAAAAATCAACAAAAACTAAAATAACACAGATGAAGTTTGAGTTCATTGTTTCCTTCAGCAAAACTTTTTATACTTTGTAGTGGCGTTTGAAGTCGATTTTTTAAAGAATTTTTAAAACTGGGTTATTTCAAGTTACAAAGTTTCGGATTTTTTAGCACTGTCCTATACAATGTTAACATATGGAAACCCGGCATAAGGGAACAATCTCCAACAGCCCTGGCACTTGTAGTTTTGTGCTTTATTTAATCCAGAGGCAAACTTCTACACTTAAAAATACGAATGAATGAATGTACGAAAAATATCAAGATGGAAAAATTTAAGTAGGTTCAAATACGTCAACTGTGCCCAAAACCGATCCATTACTAAATAGATAAATAATTGGACCACATAAAGTTACATCTACCGTCAAGTGTTTTTTTAATCAGGTAAACAGGTGTAATAATCCTATATTCTACTTCTAAACCTAATCCTTCTCGCTAAAGCGGCCTATCCACGGGTGAAAACCGAATAACATTCAAAATTTTCTTTATCTGGTAGGTATTTTATAGATTTTTATCCCGGATAAAAATCCCCACATATAGGTAGTACCTACTTTTTGAGTTTTCTGCGCACAAACAGACTAACTTCGCGAAAAGACTTTGTCATAACTCATAATAGTACGTAGTAGTTTAGATTGCCTATACTATATGTATATCACCACATATATAATAGAAGGTATTGTATTTTTGATCTATTTTATTAGTAGTAGCGTATAATTAGATACAACTGCAGCTTTATCTGCTGTAGGTAGCTGAAACTAAATCTAGATAGTTTTGGTAAAAAACCAAGGTTAAACACATCGAACTATAACGCAAGAAGCGTGATTAGCCATTTTTAACCGACTTCAAAAAAGGAGGAGGTTCTCAATTCGTCGGAATCTTTTTTTTTATGTATGCTCCCCGATTATTCGAAGACGTCCGGACCGATTTGGAAAATTATTTTTTGTTTGAAAGGGTATACTTCCCAGGTGGTGCCATTGTCATCAGTAGGGCGATTCAGACCTGTTCGATAACATACCGTGTCGATACGGTTAGATATCCATCTCTTTTTGTCGTGTGGATTCAGAGCGAGCGAAATATATGTTAACGAACCGAATCGATCGACAAATAAGTTATCGGAAGGCTCTGAATCGGGGGGCTGGTCAGGATCTGATGATGGGATCCTGGAGAAATTGAGGAAACTCTTCTTTTATAGGTCCAATTGATATACTTTGTAGTGGCGTTTGAAGTCGGTTTTGTAAAAAGAATTTGTGAATTTTTACCTTTCTATTATTATTAGAAAGCCATTAAAGGCGTTCATGTTCGTTCGATGAGCTTTCAAATTCAAATTCAAAATTTATTTATTTCATGTAGGCTAACTTGTAGCTCTTATGACACGTCATAAATCTACCACCGGTTCGGAATGCAGATTCTGATGAGAAGTACCGGCAAGAAACTCAGCAGTTGCTCTTTTCAAAAAATAAAATATTTTACAATAAGTAATCAAACTATGCTATGTATACAATGCTTCCACAGTGAAGCTACAAAAATGCAATACATATAAAATCCAACACATGTCAAGATGGGAAGACAAAGCAGACCCATTCCTATTGGTGGCACCCGTTCACGAGCACGACGCATGAGCCAGCCGTTGCACTATGGTGCAGACCGGGCGATATCATCTCATAATTCAATTTTCGCAATAGTATTACAAAAATAAAACAACTATTGCGTCTGATTCCTGAAAGCCTATATTTATTAATCCCGCAAACTTTTTTTTTACTAGTATTTCCGTTAATTTATTATGAAACCTCAAACTTGAAAGTTTATAATGAACTATTTTTATTTGTAATTTTAAGTGAAACTTGGAACACGTTAAAAAAATATTTTAGTTGTGATTCTAAGGTTTTTTTTAAATTTATTCGCTCGATCTACAATCCATCTAAATAATAAAGAGCTAATTTGATTTAATTTCAATAGCAAAATTATAAAATTAAATTGGGAATTAATGTTGCCGAATTTAGTACATATAAAATGTTTCACTAGACTTTTAACTGTTTGCGAATTTTGCCGAAGTTCGGATATGGTGGTATTCTTATTAGCAAATTAATGTACTTTAAGAATCTATAATTATTGGCTGCACGAATTTGCACCCTTTTCTAAAATCAGCGTTTTACAATTGAATGGCAGTATTAAAATATTGCCATTTATTTTTCAACGTAACATTATTTAATTATTAGAATTTAAGTTTTCTTCTTTTAAGTGTTATAATGTCTTTTAGTTATTATTCTTACACTAGCCAGTACCCATGATTTCACCCGTAAAAATTTTGAATGCAAATAAATAAGTCCTACTACATACTATTATTATAAATGTGAAAGTTTGTGAGGAGGGATGTTTGTTACTTTTTCACGCCACAACGAATGAACCGATTTGGCTGAAATTTGGAATGGAGATAGCTAATACCCAGAATTAATAAAAAAGCTACTTTTTATCCTGGAAAAGTAACAGAGTTCTCGCGGGAATTAAAAACCTTAAACCATGCAGACTTAGTCCGCGTGATTCAAGGTTTTTAATTGTTTAGTTTAGTTTTTAGTTGTTTGTTTTAATTGTTTTTAAAAGTTTATGGTTTTGTATAGTAGTAAATAAATAAATATATTACCTAAGTACCTAAGTACCTAAACTGTTTACATTATTAACAAAAATATTATAAAATATTATTACTTCTTGCCACTGGGACAGCTTTCAGAAGATGCTCAAGAAGCAAGAAACTAGGATTATAAATTCTTCCACTTACACCATGCGAGAATGTGCTCACGATCATCGAGGAATGAGGATGTGATGAACACTCTTATGTACACTTCGGACCCATATATTTCTAGTATGAGTTCGTCAAAGGTACGCAAAGTCGTGGAATTGGAAGAAGAAGCTAAAGCACTTCTGCGAACAGTTCAAGATTAAGGATATAAGGATGATAATAATAAATATTATTATTACTATTAATAATAATAACCGCTGTTAACAATAATTATAGTTTCAACAGACATTCCGAAATCGGTCTGTACGTACATAAGTTTTATTATTATTACTTTTTTTAGTATTTTAATACACAGTTTTTATTTTATGCATAAATAAACATTTATAAATTAATTATATACATGTATAAAATAAACAATATGATGTATAAATTGCAATAAATGGCTAACTGAATTTTTATTACGCAATATTATCTATTTATGTTCTAAAAATAAATACAATCTTTACAAAATATAAATCTGTAACTATTCATCTACTATTATTCAAAATTTCACTTCAATATTCCAAATAGTTTAAAAGTTATTGAATTTTGATATGATATCCATACGTCTGCACCAACGTGCGTTGCTTCGCTCAACCATATTCCGGTTCCGGTTGTCAAACTGAGAACACTGTTGTGAATTGTTGTCGATATAAAAATTCAATTTAATTAGGAAAAACTGCAATCATTGTTCTATAAGTGCATTTCGGCGAAGTAAAAAGATATTAAGCACAAAACGAAACAAAAATTTTTGTGAAATAAAAACGTGAACACAAGTATTTTCGTCAACAAAACTGCAAGAACATCAACTAAAGGTCAGTAAATGTCAATCGTAATTTGAAATTTGACATTGACATTGGACATTTGAACACAGACGACCATTCTAACTTAACGTTTCGTTACACGTACCATTCTTGAGAAGAATGGATGGTCAGTTCGAAATATTTTTCGAAAAACTAAAACTTGAAATGGAAAAACAAACCACCACTATAACTGAACACCTATTGACTACTTTGGAAAATAAATTAAAACCAATTATACAAGAAAATATCCATATGAAATCCGAAATCGAAAAACTTCAAAAAAAGATAGATTTTTTCGAAAATCAAAGAAGGAAAAATAATTTGGTAGTATATGGTCTAAAAGAAGATGAAAAGTCTTTAGTGGAGTTAGTTTCCAAAGTAAAAACTGTAACCAAGGCTGAACTAAACATTGAATTACAAGATCAAGAAATAACAAATATACACCGGCTGGGTCGTGTAAAGGGAAAATTGCCTAGACCACTACTTATATCATTTGGAAACTATTGGAAACGAATGGAAATATTAAAAAATAAGCGAAAATTTAAAACTTTATCTATTTCAGAAGATTTTGCAAAGGAAACGTTAGAGAAAAGAAAGGCAATTAAAGAAGATTTACTTAAGGAGAGAAGGAAAGGCAATTTTGCTTATATAAAAGGTGGTACACTTGTTGTAAAAAGTAATAAAAATATAGAAAAGACTAAAAGTGATAAAACAGAGTCAATTTTTAATTCAAATACGAGAAGTAAATATTAGCAACTAATTGTCGGTAACCGGAAAACGAACTTAACAAAAAATTCAGAACACATAAAAGAACAATTAAAACAGTTCCCCAAACCGGCTGGTCCCCGTGGGGAAATAGACCACTACCCTCCAGATCCCTCGATTGATTCATTAAAAAGTACAAAAAGAATTCATAATTTATATATTGCAACATTAAATGCGCTATCACTTCGAACTTATGATCACCTAGTAGAGTTTGAAAAAGTGTTGGATGAGATTAAATGGGATGTCATTGGACTTAGTGAAATAAGAAGAATGGGTGATGAAATCGAAGAATATGAGAACTATATATTATATTATAAAGGAGAGAAACAAGGAATGTACGGCGTAGGCTTTATAGTTAAAAAACAACTGAAAGATCAAATCAAAAGTTTTCATGGCATATCGGATCGCGTATCTGTATTGAATATAGAACTACTAGGTTATAAAGAGCCTTGGACTATAATACAGGTCTATGCTCCAACTGAAATATCTGACGAGACTTCGAAAGACCAGTTTTATGAAGATCTTAACTCTGCACTCCAACACACTCACAAAAATGTAGTTGTAATGGGTGATTTTAATAGTCAAATAGGTAAGAGAAGAAATGGTGAAGAAAATGTCCTAGGAAATTATAGCACAGGAAAGAGGAACGATAATGGCCGTCGTCTAATAAATTTCGCACTAGAAAACAATTTCATTATAATGAATACCGTATATAAGAAAAAGCTCAAAAATAAGTGGACCTGGATCTCACCATGTGGAAAGTATAAAAACGAAATAGATTTTATCCTGACAAACAAACCAAAATACTTTACAAACACGGAAATACTAAGTGTCAACTACAATGCAAACCATCGAATGGTTAGAGCAGCCATTTATGACAAAAAACCAAAACAAGGACGCAAACATATAGCAAAACCAATACAGATATTGAACTTACCTATACCCGTAGATAAATTAGTCGAATTACAAACGGCCCTGACTAAAGTTCAAAACCAGAATTCGGTGCAAGACAAATATGATAAACTAGAACATGAATTACAGCAAATAAATAACAAAATAGCGTCGTCCAGCAAAATCAAAGATAAAATAGGGATAAAGGCCAAAACTCTGATAGAAGAACGGAAGAATATGTTACTTGACAGAAAAAACAAACATAAAGAAATAGTGCACATAAGCAAAAAGATAAAGGAAGAAATAAGAGAACACAGGAAAACAAATATGACGAAAACTTTCAAGTATCATATAGAAAAAACTGGCGGCATAAAAAAAGGCCTCAAAGAATTAAGAGAAAAAATGACTTGGATACCAAATGTTGTTGATAAAAAATTACGAACGGCAGGAAGACCTGAAATAATGAAAGTAGCAACTAAGTTTTATCGCGATTTGTATACAGACGAAAACGACACCAACCAATTTTCAAACGACTTCCAACAAGATCCAAAAAATGAAGACACTGTACCGGAAATTTTAGAAAGCGAAATAAGATATGCTATAAGTACTCAAAAAAATGACAAAGCTCCCGGCGAAGATGGAATTAAAAACGAACTACTAAAAGGTACCTTGGAAGCTACCATTAAAGTACTAAGAGACCTTTTCAACTTGATACTTACCAGTGAAACTATACCAGCGCAATGGACCAAATCAACAATCATTTTATTACATAAAAAAGGGGATAAATCACTAATTGAAAATTATAGACCTATCAGTTTACTTTCCAATCTTTATAAGGTATTTGCTAAAATTATTTTGAACAGAATTACATTAATTTTGGACGAAAACCAACCTAGAGAACAGGCTGGGTTCCGCAGCAACTTTTCGACAGTAGACCACATACACGTTGTCAAACAACTACTCGAGAAATGCAAAGAATATAATAAAAACTATTACTTAGGCTTCGTCGATTACAATAAAGCATTTGATTCCTTAAAACATAAAGCTATCTGGGACTCACTAATGAATCAAGGTGTCCACTGCAAATACATCAACCTAATAAAAAACATTTACAAAAACAGTATGTCGAGAGTGCGCCTGGAGAGAACAGGGGAATGGTTCAAGATAAACAAAGGTGTTAGACAAGGCGACCCACTCTCGCCTAAACTATTTTCAGCTACACTAGAGACCGTCTTCAGAAACTTGCGCTGGGAAGCTCTTGGTATTAATATAAATGGCGTCAAACTCAACCACTTAAGATTCGCTGACGATCTAGTAATTTTTGCGGAGGATGCTAAGACTCTAGAAACAATGTTACAACAACTAGCCGATGAAAGTAAAAAAGTGGGTCTTACCATGAACATAACAAAAACAAAAATTATGAGTAATGCAAACAAAGAAAAAGTATATGTTAACGAATTAGAAATAGACTATGTCGACGAATATGTTTATTTAGGTCAGATAATTTCACCGAATGATCAAACAAGCAAGGAAGTGGATAGACGTGTCTGTAACACGTGGAAACGATTTTGGGCCCTTAAGGACATAATGAAGAATAGAGACATTCCAATGGCTGCCAAGAGTAAAATACATGATACCTGTATATTACCATGCATGACCTATGGATGTCAAACATGGGCTCTGACAAAAAGAAACATGCAAAAACTAGAAACATGCCAACACGGAATTGAAAGAAGTATTTTACATATTAAGAAGAGAGACAGACATAGACTAGTTAATATAAGAGCGAAAACAAAAATCTACGATGTTAAAAAGAAAATAAAAGAACAGAAATGGCGATGGGCTGGCCACACTGTAAGAAACAAGATAGTGAAGTGGACTAACGATGTGATGGATTGGTACCCAAAGGATGGAAAACGTAATAGAGGACGGCAACATCTCAGATGGGCAGATGACATTAAGTCTATTGCAGGGACTACATGGCTGAGAAAGGCCAGAGATAGAAACGTTTGGAAGGGGCTGGAGGAGGCCTATGTCGAGGCGACACACTGAGTAAAACGGTCACCGACTTATGTTTGTAAATAATAAATAATTTGTAATAATTATTGTAAATGAAAAACTCAGTTAATAAAGGCTTATTATTATTATTATTATTATATATAAAATAAACAATATGATGTATAAATTGCAATAAATGGCTAACTGAATTTTTATTACGCAATATTATCTATTTATGTTCTAAAAATAAATACAATCTTTACAAAATATAAATCTGTAACTATTCATCTACTATTATTCAAAATTTCACTTCAATATTCCAAATAGTTTAAAAGTTATTGAATTTTGATATGATATCCATACGTCTGCACCAACGTGCGTTGCTTCGCTCAACCATATTTCATAAAAATTATTGAAAAATGACGTACTGTGCTGTGAAAGGGTGTCATAATTCATCACAATAACTATCATGACGTAATTATTATCAGTACCAGTACGAAAATAATTACATGGCACTCGCACATTCATTGGTTGTTTTGAGCCTAAGCTTAAAGCGAAAGTTTATTAGAAACTTCTGTTCTGAGAGTCATAGTTTGATGGTTAAACACGGTGGTTTTTCGCTTCAGCTTTAAATAATTTTTTTAAGATTAAACTAGTCACTTTCAAATCATTTAATCGAATTTTATACGCACTACTCTCGATTAACTAGGTAGCTAGTAGCCTACCAACGACACGCGACATTGAAAATGATTAAATACGGACTCAGTTCACTCAATATATCTTAACCAGACATAATATGGACACAATGCCTTAGTAGATACCTGATTATAAATGTGTCTCGCGACCTTAAAAGTGTAGACTTTAATAGGACTTTAATCAATATCTTCTCACAAAACTTGTCACTTATAGGTAAGTGTATTTTGTTTACATACGAAGTTTACACTCACTCGGTAAACGTGTCTCGTGCAGTGCGGTCGCGTCAGTGAAATAAAGAGTGCCAATTTGTTCGGTTCGGATGAGTGAACGGTAGCGATATAGTGCATTATGGAGAGCGCGGTCCACGCACCGCTGCGGGTCGGGAAGAAGATGCGAAAGAGACGGGAGTTGGACGCTCTAGTGGGAGGCGGGGGGGCCCGGGGAGGGAGGCTCCTGTCCGCCTCTAGCGACGAAGGGGAGCCCTGG
Organism: Hipparchia sbordonii; assembly: GCA_038048805.1. Lineage (NCBI taxonomy): Eukaryota > Metazoa > Arthropoda > Insecta > Lepidoptera > Nymphalidae > Hipparchia > Hipparchia sbordonii. The sequence goes on from CM076113.1 coordinate 8,694,066, forward strand.
GGAAGGCGGACGACGCGTCGACGTCGCTCCCGCCCTTTCCTCCGCCTCGCGGCAGCATTAGCTTTGTGTGTATGCGTCGTGTCCGCTGCTACGGTGCTATGGCTCTTTGTGGATGTGAGGAGACAGATTGTGTCCCTGCGGATAGAGATGGATCGAGGTTTGTTGTGATATATCGATGTAGTGAACAGACAATTAGGCAAGCTTTTGTCGGTCTTGTGTATTGAAGGGATGCCGTGGGAAGGCGGACGGCGATACCTAGATATAGGTTGATCCTGTCCATCCCACAGCTTTAGCTCATATGGAACTGTAGGTAACATGCTAAGATAGAGAAGGTACTTTGTCTTTCTTTTGACACAGGAGAGTCACGACTCAACTTTACTACTCAAAAGTAACGAAAAGTTTTCATGCGTAAGGTTCTGAAAATGTATGAGGCAGACATAAAAATACTGGGAGGGCAATTCTTAACTATCCAGAAATCGGATGTTTGTAGGTACCTACATTTTGTTTAAAAAGAATATTGTCCAAGCTGAACTTGACTAATATTCTCCTCTCCCTTCCAAATAAGCGGAAAGCTTGTTTTAAGGGTGGGGTCAATAGTGCATCGAGTGGGAATTGAACCGTGGACCTTTCAGTTTTCAGTCCGCACCTTCAACCGTTGGGCTATTGAGGCTTTTATAACTGAATCGATCACTGACAAACAACGAAAAGATTTTTTCTTTGTATCCTACCTGGTTACTTTGTTGGAAATGATAATATATTATGTATTGTAACGTTAGGCTCGTATGTGGATTGCAGAAGGGAGGCTTGAGTAATGAATGTTCGAAGGATTAAGGAACTACGGTGTCGTTTAGCCACCCCTTTTCTGTCTCGCTGCTTTTATACGTATCTAAATGTCCACGTCAAGTTGGCCGCTACCCCGCCTCGCGCGTCCCCACACCGCACCTCAAGTCAGACCCGCTTAGTACAGATAGCAACGTACCGCCGGCGATTGTCACTACCAAATTTTTTCAAAGTTTTGTTATTGTTACATTTTGAATGTTTTTGTTAACTTTAAATTTATTTTTGTTTGGTACTACATATTTTTAGCGTATTGTTTTCTACGATGAGTAAAAAAGGAAAAATTTTGCATAGCGCAAACTAAATTAATTTGATTAATGACTTTTTCAAGCGGAAAAGATAAGAAATTAAAAATTACACCTTTCGACATTCAAGATGTCATTGTCATAGAAAAAAACTCTCCTCATAGTCGTGGTTACAGTAATGAATACAATTATTTTCTTGACAACCTTACGGTATGACGTCATTTTGTAACGGTCGACGACGGCCAACTTGACGTGGAAGGCTATGATATAGTATATGTATAAAAAGTGGACGGGTAGGTAGTACATGCCTACCTATGTAGCCAGAGTATAAATATACTTATACCTTTAAATTGTATACTTACCTAACCACATATTGCTAGTGTATCTATACAAATAAATAAGTTGAAAGTGAAAAGTTGAAGTGTCTATATCTGTTATTTCAAATACCTCTTGAAGATAGCGCGACCGAAGAAAGGATAAATCTTCGGAACGTCTCGACCGATTTTATCGGAATTTCCTATTTAATTAAATAATAATTAGCTCACTCAGCTCAGACTCAAGACAGATCTATGTCAGAGCGTATTTGTGTCTCATTTTAACCTCTATCTTGAGTTTTGGCTGAGACAGAGGACGCTTTATAGATCTCACAATTAGAGCATGATTCTGAGCTCAGTTGGTAGTAGGTATCTAAAATAAAATTTCCATAATGGCAAAATTATGTTTTATTATGGTAATACATTAAGGTACCTACATATCATTATTTTTTTTTGCACATTTGGGCCGCCGAGTCCCATTTAAGTCCACGCAAAGTTATGGTCATTGGCATTATATCCTTTGGACCTTGGAAATATCGGCGCTAATTTCCGATGTTATTATTCTAATGATTTTTATATAATATGTTATACCATATGACCAAACTCGAGACATTTTATCATGTGCTTAAATTAGCACAACCGGCGTGTGATTTAACATAAAGTAGTTCATAGGTTTACATTCCTAATGCTATTCCAGTATTCAGGTTCACACATTTATGCATACCGAATCTATACTTAAAATATAATGGAATAATAATTTTCTAATTCAGGTTTCTTTACGACGTTTTATTTGGTAACGACTAGCGACTGTGTGATAAAGAAATATACGTAGATATATACGTGTTACCCATAGATAAATAGAATACAACCACATTACCACCAAGGCGTTCGATTTCAAAATAAAATAAAGAAAACGCGCCAACTGCCTATTCAGAACACTTTATTCTAGATTTAATGTTTGTTTCACAGTATCAACAAGCAGTGCGGGCGTCGGTGACGAACTACAAGTATGCCACACACAAGCGAAAGAGTTAAGAACAAACGCGAGCGAACTAAGCGCTCGACTATCAAAATTGGAGCTCGATTTCCAAGAGCTCACGAAACAAATGACGCAGACGGCGAAGGAGTTGAGCTCTGTGTCAGAGCAGCTATCTGCAGCGCCAAAGCTGGCAGACATGCCGCGACGCCTGGCGGAGCTGCAGCGAACTGTCGCCGACTTCGGCTCGCAGGTTAGTTGAGGTATTATGAATAAATGTCACAGGTGGCGACAGAGTTGAGCTCTCTGTCAAGTGTCGACTATCTGCAGTGACAAAGTTAGCAAACATGCCGCAACGCCTGGCGGAGCTGCAGCGAACTGTCGCTGACTTCGGATCGCAGGTTAGTCGAAGCGTTGTGAGTAAACGCCGCAGGTGGCGATAGAGTTGAGCTCTCTGTCAAGTGTCGACTATCTGCAGCGCCAAAGCTGGCAGACATGCCACGACGCCTGGCGGAGCTGCAGCGAACTGTCGCCGACTTCGGCTGCAGGTTAGTCGAAACGTGTGAGTAAACGTCACAGCTGGTAATAGAGTTGAGCTCTGTGTCAAGTGTCAACTATCTGCAGCGCCAAAGCTGGCAGACATGCCGCGACGCCTGGCGGAGCTGCAGCGAACTGTCGCCGACTTCGGCTCGCAGGTTAGTTGAGGTGTTATGAATAAATGTCACAGGTGGCGATAGAGTTGAGCTCTCTGTCAAGTGCCGACTATCTGCAGCGACGAAGTTAGCAAACATGCCGCGACGCCTGGCGGAGCTGCAGCGAACTGTCGCCGACTTCGGCTCGCAGGTTAGTTGAGGTGTTATGAATAAATGTCACAGGTGGCGATAGAGTTGAGCTCTCTGTCAAGTGCCGACTATCTGCAGCGACGAAGTTAGCAAACATGCCGCGACGCCTGGCGGAGCTGCAGCGAACTGTCGCCGACTTCGGCTCGCAGGTTAGTTGAAGCGTGTGAGTAAACGTCACAGGTGGTGATAGAGTTGAGCTCTGTATCAAATGTCAACTATCCGCAGCGACAAAGGACTGATGACAAGATGTCATCGAATAAAAAAAAAGGTTTGTATTTATTTTTTCTCGTATTAAAATTAAAATCTACAAAAAAATTGTAAACCTCTCCATTCCAGATCAGCGGATTTGACACATCACTAGTATCGGCTAAGAAGCAAGCAACCACAGCCACGTCAGGCGTCGAGGAGTTGAAGACCCTACTGTCTCATCTCGAGGCCAGAACGAACGAGACAGTGGCCAACCTTACCGCGACCTCCAAGAAGGAGGATGAGCTCAAGGAACAGATAACCGCCTTGAACACTACGCTTGTGAGCAGAATCGACGGGCTGCAGATCAAAATTGATGATATGAACGTGAGTGGATTACTTATACTATGCTAGCTTTCGTTCACGGGCTGTTGGGAAACACATTGTATTTCAGAGTTAAAATTTGTCACTCTCTTTGCTTGTTTAATTCAATTCAATTCAATTTATTCGCAAATGAGTAAATACGGTCTTAAATTAAACAATCTATAGTGCTTCAATCTGCCATACAGACCTGTAGAGCTAACGTGCGCGCCACGAGATAGTTTTGTCTACACGTTAACACGTGAATCTCTATAGAAATTCACGAGTAAACGTGTACGTTTAGACAAAATTTTCTCGTGGCGAAATTTTCAGAGAATGTGTATTTCTGTTGTCCCGCTATAACAGCAAATTATAAAAAAAAATGCGCTTCCCTACAGGAAAGTGTTTTTTGGTACGGAACCCTGAGTCCGACTCGCTTTTGACCGGTTCTTCTTCTTTATCAACTAATGGACGTCCACTGCTGGACATAAATCTCTTGCATGGACCTCCACCGGTCTCGGTCTTGCGCCGTCTGAATGCAGCGGTTCCCTGCGACTCGTTTGATGTCGTCTGTCCACCTAGTGGGGGGTCTGCCAACACTGCGCTTCCCGGTGCGGGATCGCCACTCCAGCACCTTGAGACCCCATCGACCATCAGCTCTTCGAACTATGTGACCGGTTGACCGGTTTTAACCGGTTATTTAAATACAAATTTCGGCCATAACGGGGAGTCCACCCGTGGCCGTAGTGTAAACTGTCTTCACCGTCGCTCAGTCGGGTAAAGTAAGTCCTTATCTTTGTAGAAGCCGCTAAGTACAGCGGCGCCCGCGAGCTCGTCGACGGCCGCGCCGAGCGCCGCGCCGCCCGCGCCCCTCGCCGCTAACACTACCATCCCACCTGGTAAGATATCTCTACATAGAGCATAATAATTATTTAATAGTCATTTATTTATTTATTCTCATGGTTTGCGTGCGTGTGCGCTTGCGTGCGTGCATTTTCAAATTATTAATTATTAAATTACAATATTTATACGTAGTTATGGAGTAAGCGTCGCAAAAAATAAAAAATAATAATATGCGGCAAATTGAGAACCTCCTCCTTATTTTGAAGTTGGGTAAAAAATCTTGAGCTTTCGCACAGAAGATACGAGTTGTGGTAATGATTTTATTTTTATTTTTAAGGAAACATATTGTAAAAAATTAAAGGTAATACAGGTATATAATACTTAAACCTTAATTGTCTTCAATGAAACTTAGCACTCATTGCATAATTGTATACCGACAACAGAACAATTGGTTATAGCAGCATAATATATGAAAAAAAGAACGATTTTTGTCAAGATATCCTTAATTGCTTATTTATATTTTTAGAGAGAGAGAGATGAAAAATGGCTTTTTCCGAAAATAGCTCATTTTTGTTGCAACTTCTTATAAATGATACAGGAAATAAGCTAACAAATGTTATTTGTACAAGTTGCTTGTGTCGTTGATATCCATTTTAATAAGGGCGACCCTCGAGGTGAGGTCACCAGGCTTGGCGATTCCGTGTTCAACCGATATTATTGTTCTCGTATTTACCTCATGTCTTAATGTTAAGGTTAAACGGACTTTATACTAACAAGTAAAAACCTTGTGGGAAAATAACGCCTTTTTTTGTTATCCTTTAATACGTTAACGAAGAAACTTTTTATTGTAAAATACCATGATATACAATGATATTGAATGGGGTTTTTTGTGCGGAATTTATCAGTGTGCAATCATAATGCGTCCTTTTTAACCGAATTCAAAAAAAGGAGGTTATCAATTTGACTTAATGTTAAGGTTACAGTTAAACGGACTTTATAGTAACAAGGAAAAACCCTTGTGGGAAAATAACGCCTTTTTTTGTTCTTTTTTTTTTTATACGTTAATGAAGAAACTTTAAATAGTACGATATATAATGATATTGAATTGTTGGTTTTTTTCGTGCGGAATTTATCAGCGTGTAATCGTGATTCTTTTTAACCTACTTCAAAAAAGGAGGGTATCAATAATTTGACGCGTACTGTATGTGTATGTTATGTATGTACTGTAATATTATTGGAACTGCAAAAAATTCACATATGTGTAGGTGTAAGTATGTATGTTTGTATGTATGTATATTTGGCCACGCATTTCTCCGAAACTGTTAGGTAATCGAATTGGAAGCTCTTTTTTTATTTGTTTACATTTACTTCAACTTAAGAAACACTAAAGATTTCATGAAAATCGGTTCAGTAATTTTACAAGATACCCCTTGTAAAACCCTTTTCAGTTATTCTTTATTTCGGTATAACATAAAATATAGCTTGTGGAATATCTGTCACTAACTGTCTGTGATATCTATGTTGTTGTTCTTATTTAAAGTAGGTACGGCATTCATTTTATTAAGAGATTTAATATCCATAGATAGTTTTCCAAAAATTGTAATTATAATGATTGGGTGTAATTTCTTATTGTTACAGGACCAGCAAAACCAATCGTGCTCCAATCCAATCCAAACCAATGAAGACTAAATGTACACAACTAGAATTAACTATACAACTCAACGAGTCAAATTAGAGCGTCGTTCGGCGTTCCAAATTGCAAATGTGAAAATTTTACAAATCGTCGCTTAAGCCGAATTTACACTGCGATATTAATGTCATGAAAATAATTTCATGCCACTAATTTCGCAATGTAAATTCGGCTTTATCGAGAATCGCCGCGCAAGTCATTTTGAATAATTTTATAGGAGGGTGAAAAAGAAATTATTATTGATTTCAAGAGCTTATAAGTTAGATACTTTTAGTTAAATGTATTCTTTTTATGGATGCCTAATGGATGACTAATGTATTCTTTTTATGGATGACTATGGATCCTTTTAGTTAAATGTATTCTTTTTATGGATGCGCGCGACTTCGTTCGCGTGGAATTAGTTTTCAAAATCCCGCGGGAACTATTCATTTTTTCGGGATAAAAAGTAGCCTATGTTTTAATCCAAAGTATAATCTATCTTCATTTTAAATTTCAGCCAAATCGGTCCAGTACTTTTTGAGCCAATTCGTTACAAACATACTTACATACAAATCTTTCCTCTTTATAATATTAGTATAGATAAGTAATATTGAATGCTAACTTTTAAACGGGAGCTTTTAGCTTTATCCAATGACAAATTTAAATGTAAAAACCGCCAATTTTTGCCAATGTGTGCTCCATATTACAGTTATAGCTTGAGGAAGGCAGCAGAGCGAGGCCATCTCACATTTATGGTACTAAATACCAAACCGAATCTCACATTTGTGGTATTAAATGCCGAACGACGGAAGGTTGCTCATAAACTTGTCAACGTCCATACGACAAATATTATTTTTGCAAGAAAAAAAAATAACGTCAAAAAGATACCATCCAAATTAGAAACTTAAAGTAAAGTCTGATAATGATATTTTTCTGAAGCGGGATTTATAATCGAGCTGAAAGGCTACCAAAACGGTCAAGACTCAGTAACATATATCGACTGTTCCGTACAACAAAGTCTCATCTACTTAATTCATAACTTGAGATTTGAGCCTTACAAGTTTTAGTTTTAAGGCTCAAATTTCAAGTTGTGAATTTAGCAGATGTGACTTTGTTCTACGGAACAGTCGGTATAAAATCGCTTAGCTGATGAGACCATATTATGGCACACCTACATTAAAGTCAGACAACTTCAATAATATAAACGTAAAAATTCCTTTTACAAAACCGACTTCAAACGCCACTACAAAGTATATCAATTGTGCATATAAAATTTGAAGAGTTACCTCGATTTCTCCAGGATCCCATAATCAGATCCTGACCTGATGACAATGGGACCACCTGGGAAGTATACCCTTTCAAACAAAAAAAGATTTTTCCAAATCGGTCCAGGCGTCTTCAAGCAATCGGGAACATACATAAAAAAAATAAAAAAATAAAAAGATTTCGACGAATTAATAACCTCCTCCTTTTTTGGAAATCATTTCCTAGACGAAAAAAAAGTCTTTCTGAATCTTTTGTTAGTAAACTTATGAAATTCAATTTTATTTGATGTCACAAAAAATATGTTGTGAAATGTGACCAAAAATGAAATTGAGTTTCATAACTTTACCTAGGATTCAGAAAGACTTTTTTTTTCGCCTAGGGAACACTAACTGACAGTCTGACTTTCGATGTAGGTGTGCGATACGTTTATAGGAGTTTGTTTTAACAGAAATTTTGACGCGTCATTTCAAAGCAAGAGTTAAGACAAATAGAACTTTTGACATCTTTCGTTTCATTTATTATAAGTATATTTAATATCTATGAAGTATAGGAAGGTCTGTCAACGAATATGATCTCGATAAAGCCTTAAAATAAATGTTAAACTTGGAAAAGACTTCACCACCTAAGCTCAATACAAATAGTGAGACATTTTGTTGTTTAAGTAAACAAAATTCTATTTTCTTTTTCTATTTCTATAGTTGATTCCAATTGGAGCTCTTTTTTTACTGCAGGAATCCAAAACTCCTTAATCCCAAACTCCAAATTGTTGCCAAATTCTGAGCATAGGTTTCAAATTTCCAGTAAATTGGTAAATACTTGAGTGATTCGTAATTTTTATTTAGATATGTTTTATAACTGTAAAAATGTAATTTTATCTTAAAAATATTGTTGCCAGAGAAATCAACTGTAAGATTGTCTCCATTCCCATGACGAGTGCAGTGACATCAGATTGACCGGTACTCTCTCGTTATTTGTTCAAATCATCGATGTATATGGATATGCCTGTCCCATATAATTGCGTCTACGAAAATACGCTTGAATATTACTCCAATGAACACCGCGCGTTCCCCGCGGTTCGCTTTGACGCGAGTGTCAACCACTCACGTTCGAGGAGTAGCCACTCCCTATTAACCAGAACAAAAAATGGAAAAGTACTACTGTTCTTCATACAAAAGAACAGTAGTAGTTTTTTAAAACTTCTTTTAAGTTGTTTGAAGACAAGAGATTCTGTTGTCTTTTTGAGCGCGTTTTTTCTCTAGAGGCCTATCCATGTACATCGAAGGTTCAAATGCATTAATGAAGCAACAACGCCGTCAATTCATCCAATCAGAGGCGATTGTCACACTGATGCAATAATTTTAAGACAATCCCTGCGAGATTAACGTTTAGATGATTTACTTATGACTCTTGAGTTATACAGAGAAACAGTGATGAGTGCAAACTCATACGATACCAATGTAAATAATTTAATTATAATATAGAGTAATCGTAATTTTACGTGAGTGTAGAGAGATTTAAAATATTGCACTTTGCGTGTGTTACAAAGTTGTCAATGCGTGTGAGTTTTATTACTGTAATAAATTATTGTTAATAGATCAATTATTACAAAAGCAACGTTGTTTTATTTCTTTTCACAACAACAAAGCAAGATAAATTGCCATGCCAGAATGACTAACTATACGATAGTGTAAGTAGGTAATCGTAAATTAAAGATTTTAGACTTAATTTACATAATTCTTATATCATTATACGAGTACGTACCACGGTAACTGTTTTAGCTGGAATTGTCGAAATTTCAATCCAGTTACATATGTACCGTGGTCACGACGGGACTGCGGTGTTGCGAGACGTCAAGTTGAAGCTGTCATGGCATGGGTAGAATCTATCTACCCGCCTTGGTCTTTTCGGAGAAACGTCATTTAAAGTTCGGCAAAAAAAGGAAAACTCGAAAATTCCAACTAAAACAATTACCGTGGTACGTACTCGAATAATTTTATTACAATCGTAAATTGATATAGTAATGTAATGTTAGGACACTTTCAAGGGGATTCAGTCAAAGTTCAAGTTATATTTAATACAAATATTTATTAAATCAGTCATACATAGTAGGTATTCGACATTCGCAAAGTATAGTATATTTACATACAATGTTAATGTGTTTTTCAACAAAACACTGACACTAAAATTGAGAACCTGCTCCTTTTTTGGACGTAGGTTAAAAAGTATGAAGACTTTATTGTCCTAGAGAATAGGCCTTATCACTAAAATGATCTTTATGAAGTTGGTAGTACATATCTACTCAAGTATTAAAAAATATTTTATTCGAGTAGATTTTTTTTCTGAAAAAGAATATTAGGCGTGCTGATCTTGACTAATATTTTCCTCTTCCCTCCAAATAAGCGGAAAGCTTGTGTTAGGAGTGGATACGACAATAGTGCAACGGGTGGGGGTCGAACCGTCGACCTTTCTGTTTTCAGTCCGCACCTTTAACCGTTGGGCTATTGAGACTTGACCTTAGCTTACCTACTGATTTTTAACAAAACATTTTTAGCTTTATGGCTAGCGAAACAAAGTTGATTTTCCCATTTCACGATTTAACTAGTCCGATGTTCGCAGCAACGTCCGCGAACGCTCGCACGGCGCTGTTGACGTCATCGAGCGTGTGCGCCGCGCTGATTTGCACGCGTACGCGCGCAGCACCCTTTGGTACCACGGGGTAGCTGAATGCCACTACGTAAATACCTCGCTCTGAAATGAAGATTTTAGAAAAATTACTTTTTAAATTCCGAAAAAAAATGCAAGATTTTTGAAAAACTATAGTTATCTTTTTAGCCTAGGCAATTTCGAAACCAAGGTATTATAAAAGAGTGGCATTGAATCACCTCGAAATCTCCTTAAAATTATGATAACAATGGATAGGTTAGTGATTCCTATTTATAAATTGGAGCATAGGTAGGTACCTACTCAAAACAGGCAGGCACTGTGCATACGATGCACTTTTGCAATTGCGATAATTGCAAAAGTGTTATAAATTGCGACATTTTTGAAGGGTATGACATCTATTTGGTGTTAACTTATCCCTTCACCACGTGGAGTCCGACCGGCAGTGGCGTAAAAATAGGGTGGCAAGACGGCAAAATGCCACGGGCCCCCAGCTGACTACGGTTATCAGCTTATTTATATTGAAGGAGGGAGGGCCCCATCCGATGAATTTGCCACGGGCCTCAAACGGTATACATAGTTACGCCACTCAGATTAGATTCGCGAGTATTCTGACGCTACTAGTTAACTATGGGTACCTATTATCCAGTAAGCATCCCCTTTCAGAAGATCTACATATTTTAACGCTTGTATTGGTATCTCTTACCCAGCATGCCAGCAGCCAAGTCGACCGCCAAAGACGCTTCACCCACCATCACAGGGCAGATCGGGTGTTCATCCCCCGCTACAGTGAGTCCGGCCGCCTTCATCCCCTCGCGGAAGACCCGGGTATTCTCACGAAGTCGTTCTCGGAGCACGCCACTTTTTTCTACCAGATCTAAAGCCTGAGAGGATAAAGAGGTCAATGTAGAGAGTAGTATTCAATTTTGTTTCGCTTTGATTTTTTCTGGAACGATAGACCTATACTGTCTAACTGAGACGATTCATGAGGTGGCTAAGCTATTAAGGGGAACTTCACTTTCATGATTAACGTCAACTCTCGGCCCACCAGCCACCCAAGTGTTCAATCCTCTCGCACGTAACCCTTACCTCTCCCTCATCGGGCTACCTTAGTTAATTGATATCCCAATAGGTTGGTATGAATGAATGAATGAATACACTTTATTGTACACCACATAAATACAGAAACATATATAAGTACAGTAACATAACTTAAGTTAAAATAAATGATGGCACAAATGGCGGCCTTATCGCTAAGGAGCGATCTCTTCCAGGCAACCATGATGCAAGGTGGATATGATGACAGAATAGAAAATGAGGGTGCACACACTACACATAACTGAATAAAAAAAAAAACCTGATAATACATAAATATATAAATACAATAATATAATATATAATAATAAATACATACATATAATACAATAATAATAAAGACATACATATAATACATACATATATATACCTACATATACAAACATAGAATAAAATACATTGTATACAAGATCCGGAGCAAACAAAGAATAAGACTAAGCCTGGATGGGCTAGTAGCATTAAAGGATTAATTTATTAGAAATAAAGAGAATGTTCAAGGAGGAAAGAAGTGTGCTTTGACGAGCCTTTTAAAAATGGCATGAGATTGCGCACGCCGAATATGAAGTGGTAAGGAGTTCCAAAGACGAGCAGCCTCAACAGTAAAGGACTTAGAATAGAAGGAAGTATTATGTGAAGGAATTTTTAAAATAAGATTGTTATCAGAACGAAGGGAGCGACAGTGACAGTGAGAGTCCCCGAGGAACTCAAACCGCTCTTTAAGGTAAGGAGGGGATGCGGGATTGAATAGAACATTGTACAAAAGAGAAAGAATGTGAGTATTCCTGCGAAGGCGAATAGGTAGCCACTTGAGTTTTTCGCGAAATTCGGAAACATGGTCATATTTTCGGAGCCCAAATATGAACCGTATACAAAGATTCTGAATGCGCTCAAGTTTATTAAGCAACTCTTCATTTAAATTGACATAACTCGAGTCCGCATAATCGAGAATTGGTAATAAGAGTGATTGTGCAAGCGCAATTTTAGTTGGTATGGGTAAGAAATTGCTGAGCCTACGAAGAGACCCAACCGAAGCAAACATCTTCCTACTTACCTCACTTACCTGTGGAGCCCAAGATAGGAATCTGTCAAAAATGATGCCCAAATTTTTCAAATAATTTTTTTGTTGGTAAATGGGGATTTGTCTGTTGTAGGAATAATTCGCCGGCTACCTCAAAACTTTTCAGCTCCTCTAGTCTAAAATCAATCTGCTTAATTATTCCTATTCGTATACCTATTTCCATTCTTATTCAAACAATAATTTGAATAAGTTCTCATAAATTTCTGTGGGCAACTATCTAGGTATGTGTACCTATGTATATCTTAATAATTTAAATGATGTACGAAAAGCTGATAATATTGTAAGAAGTTCAGGAAGATCCTTACCTTTAAAGAAGCGGTAACAATCGCAGGAGGAGGTGCGTTAGAGAACAGATAGGGTCTGGAGACGTTCCTCAGCAAAGTGACTAATTCTTTAGGCCCCGTAGTGTATCCCCCCGCGGAGCCGCTCACTGCTTTGCCGAGCGTGGAACAGATGATGTCTGCTGCACCATTCAAGCCGCAGAATTCCTCGGTACCTCTACAACAAATATATAGATTCCATAGAAACATTGGTAACAAGAATTAATAATGTTACGAAAGCTTGAGAGAACAGACGTTACCTCCAAAAATTTAAAAAATGGGTAGGGTAGTCCTAAAAGAAAACGGTATGAAAAATTTCGGTTTGGGTTCTTGGATATCCCTTAGCCTCGTCCTGCCCAAGCGTTTAATTCTTAAGTTGCTAAATATGCTCATTGTCATTCCTAAAGGACAACATATTTCAAAGCGTTTCTGCCCAGAACAACTTTCGGTGAAATTTGCAACTTACATATGAAATATTTTATTTATTATTTTTTTGAGATACAAGGGCACTGTGCTCTACTAATTCTTGCTAGAATTAGATCGATATGTTTGGTTCTTTTAAAAGGACATCGGGCATAATTACCTACATCCTCTTTATGCTATTTGTTAACAGAGATCCATCATAGTACTCATATTATTAATCTAAACAGTCTTTTAAGGCTAATTCTTGCCTAGAATGGACCTAAAGTTAGGATATTTAGCATATCACAAAATAAGTCTTTTGTTGACTTATTATGTCATATTTTCTTAACCTAGTTATCACATGAGCCAGTTCGTCCACGAGAGCCTTCATATGATAGTCCACGAGAACGACCTGCAGACGATTCTCTTTTGCGGGCACTTCCGCCCCTTTCCATTGAATTGTTAACTTCTTCAGATCCTAAGGAATAACTGACGCTTACTAACTGTCTTTCCCGCACTGAAGTATACTCTGGATCTCCACAGTCATTGTCTGAAGATATGAAGTCACTGATGTCTGAATTCTCGAGTAAATTCTCAATTTCAGTGTCCCTCCAGTCTATAACTATAACGAATATTTGTAGTTAAATGTGCCCAATGAGATTTTAAAAGGACATAATACCATTTTGCATAAATGAAAAATAAAACTTAAAAATAAGCTACTAAAATATTACGTATTTGGATTATCTAACTATTAAACTCAAGATTTAAAAACTTTTATCTCACTGAAAATCTATGATTACACTGATAAAAATTAATTAATCTTACCTCTTCGCGGACGACGTGCCATCTTGACCATTTAGACTGACACTGACGAATTGCATTTTGTCTAGGTAATCCAAAATGGAAGCTCCGTTATTGACAACAATCCAACTAATCAGGTGCAAGTAGTAAAATTGTATTATCGAGGCAATCGGGAATATTAGGCGCGAAATTCTAATATGTCATTTTTAAATGACACTGGGCAGAAATACGATCTTCATTTAAGTAAGCTTGGGCAGGACTTGTGAAGTATAGTTTGTGATTTAAAAAGAACAATGGGCAGGACGAGGTTAGGTAACTACTTATGTTTTTGCTTGTCTGACAATTTTTTTTACAAGCAATTAGGTACTTTGGACCTGCTTCCGAATTCTAAGACCGTCTAGAATCTAGATCAGAGCTAGATAGATTAAATTTTTTAAATTGTTTTAGTAAGTATGTATAAATTTCCTAAAATCAAACCACATTTACTGAACTTTTAAGTACCAATGAAGATATTAACGTGCGGAATTTATCCTTCTTTGCCTCTGAATTGTCGTTCAAGCATTTCGTCATTCGGAAGGCAAACTTTCTTTACTTGCCTCCCAGTTTCTCCAAAAAAGCCGGTAGCATGACTGTCGTCCACAGCCAGTAGCGCCCTGTACTTGTCAGCCAGGTCCCTCAGTCCTCGAATAGGGGCTACTGTACCGTCCATAGAAAACACTCCATCTGTGACGATCAGTTTTAATCTGGCTTCGCTGTGAGCTAGGAGGTGTTCTAGCTCTGAAATGAAATGATACTTTGAATGAAATGACCGTATCACCTAATCATTTATTTAGACTGTGAGCAAATTGTGAGCAAGGGATTGGTTCAATATATAAAAATTTCAAAAATCCCTTAACATTAATTTTTGATTGTAATATCGATATTCCCTTACCATTAAGATCTCTATGAGGATAGCGGAATTTTTGCGCCTTGCATAATCTTACTCCATCTATAATGGAGGCGTGGTTGAGTGCGTCAGAGAACACCGCATCTTCTGGAGTCAGCATCGACTCGAAGAGACCAGCGTTCGCGTCGAAGCACGACGCGTACAGGATCGCATCCTCGCGTCCGTGGAATTGGGCGAGGCGATTTTCTAGTTCCTATGGGAATTGTAGTCTTTTATTCCCTAGAGATTGTACCCTTATTTCGTGCTTTAACGACCGACATGATTTACCTACTAATCGGATAGTGGACCTCAGTTCATGTCACGATACAGTGACATGAACCGAGGGTACAGTCACAATGGGACTTAATACAACTAGACCGAAATGTTGACCTTATGATTGCAGGGATTTTGTACAAAATAAATTACGTATATGCTTGTCACCCGCAAAACTGCAGGTACATGGAGTTTAAATACCTTATGAATAGTTTGCGTTCCACAGATGAACCGCACAGAGCTCAGTCCAGCACCATAATTCTTTAGTCCTTCGCGGGCGGCCTCCACTACCTCAGGATGGTTCTAAAAAAAATCCATTTAATTAAAATTTCGTCATTTGTATGTCAACGGGCGAGAGCTATATAGAATAGAATAGAAAACATAGCGCTGATTTTCATAAAAAATTTTAAGGGTAGATTATGTTCATGTTCCTCTGTTGGACGGACTTTGGTAAAGATTTGGTGAACTTGAGTCTCGAATCTACAGTCAGAGTCGATACATAACGTGTCGTTTACACGGCCTAGGTCAGACATCTTAGTTCTTACGCTACTTAACGATAATACTTACTGATAACCCTAGGTAATTATTGGCGCAGAAGTTCAGAAACTCTCCTTCTGCTCCTTTTACCGTCACCTGAAAAAAGATGTCTTTGAGAATACAATTTCAGGTAAGAACAAAGGTGGCTACATACACTGTGATTGGCTGGCCTGTGAATGTGCATATATTCTTGTATCGTATTCCTCATTGTTGAGAGTGGTGAACCCTTTCCATTATTCATATACCTAATGGTGGGAGTTTTCTTGAGATAATAATGCGGTGGGTTTCCAAATCCTCCCGCTTAGTTATGGCTCGAGAAGAAGATTTCGATTCTTAGAAACTTGAGGGAGTGTAAAGGCACACCCAACGTCGGTCACCCATCCAGCAACCAACCGGAATCAACGTTGCTTAATCAGCGTGTTCATTTGATATGCGCTGTCACAATTAGGTCACGCGTCTCCGTAATGTTCAACTAAATTACATATTCACTGTGATTGTTAAATAGGTGGATTGCAAATTGCAATGGAAGTCATTTTCCCGTCGACGGTAGCTTTTGCGTGACAGATACAATTTAAAGTTAGGTACACGTAGGTATAGTACCTACTTAAGGGAGAGAAGATAAATTGACGTTGTCCTTGGTAGATACGGCTAAAGTGGAACAGGACAAATACAAATTTTTTTTTTTAATTCAATGACAAGATTGACTGCGATCTCACCTGATGGTAAGTGACGGTGCAATCTAAGATGGTAGCGAACTAACTTGGAAGTGGTATGGCAGTGTTCAATCCATACCCCTACTAAACTAAACTTTAAAGCCTCAATAGCCCAACGGTTAAAGGTGCGGAATGAAAACTGAAAGGTCGCAGGTTCGAATCCCACCCGTTGCACTATTGTCGTACCCACTCCTAGCACAAGCTTTTGGCTTATTTGGAAGGGATAGGAGGATATGAGTCAACTTCAGCTTGGCTAACGTTCCTTTTAAAAAAATAACTTTAAAAGATTTACGTCCAGTGACTTGAAAATTGAAATTGTCAGCATTTGTCGAATGAGGACGGACGGACGGAGTGACAGCGGAGGCTTAGAAATGGGATCCAATTGGCGTTTGGGTACGGAACCCTGAAAATGTGTTAAAAAATAATAGTCCTGACCTTAGTGTCCTGCGGGGAAGTAAGAATGCGCTCATGTTTCCACGTTTTAGCGCGCTTGATTTCTTGAAGCCTGTCTTCTAGAACCTCACGTAGCTTGGTCACACCCGCCCTTTCTCTCCTGTTCAACTCATGCAATTGACGAGATTGGAATCCATTGGACACTAGAAATAAATTAGAAACAAAATCTCATAGAGGTTTTCAGTTACCTCGACAGGGAGTTTCAGATAGAAAAAGGTCGGAAGTTATTGAAACTTTGGGATGTTGTTCAGGGATGCTTAATTAACATTTTCTCAAGTTGGACCTCGAGGATCCTGTGCGAAAAGAGTGGGGGGAGAGAAAACTGCAAAACTTTCGACTTTCCTCCGGGTTTTCCTCAATAACTTTTTTTCCCCATTTATGCTAGCAACAAAAAGGAACGTTGATGAAAATGGGTATAAAATATCTACCTATAATCGTAGAATGTCCTAAAACGAATAGTATTCGAATACGTGTAGGTTGGTACCGAAGACGAGGACATGGACAATGGACATGTTTGTTCATTAGCACATTTAGAGACAAACGATATTTTTGCAAACAACAGAGAAGGCCACGAGCTTTCTGTGTTTATAAAATTAAAATGCAAAAAATCCTGTTTAAATCAAGATCACCGCGCATTCCCATCCAAATGTAGCATAAATACCTACCTAGCTACTTATATAAATAGGTTTACTTTGTGTCGAGGTCTTTTCCTCCTTTTTTGTCGATATTCATTGACCTGTGTAGCTATTGATATACCTATATATACTACCTACTAAAATAAAACGTGTTACTTCGTACCTATAGGTACACGTTTTATTTTAGTAGGTAGGTATACTTTAGTCCGTCAACAAACTGACCTGCAGTTTGACTCTTGTTATAATAAATCAATTAATAAATAAATAAAATAAAATAAAGAAACAAAATTATTCGCTGTCGAACACAATGCGATCAGACAACACGCGCGTAGATCAGATAGCACGGGTAAACAAATTCAATTATTTATTTGTCGCATGCAAATTACTCTCATCTTTTACAAGGTCACTCTAAACAATTTACAAATTATCTTATTAGGTAAGTATTAGGTACAAACCTAACATTAGAGCGTGTGAATTTAATTTACAAGTAGGTATGTACAAGATCCTATAATATGCGGGATCCTATAATTTTAAAAATCATTTTAAAATTCTAACTTTTTTAAAATATTAAACTATATCTCAGCTCATACACCCACCACTTTACACTACCATACCCCTTCCAAGTTAACCCGCTTCCATATTAGACTGCATCGTCACTTACCATCGGGTGAGATAGCAGTAAAGGACTATCTTGTCATCGAATAAAAAAAAGCTGGGTTCACAAAGCTTTGAAATTATACAGCGTCGAGACCATAATCACTCAGTGCCTGAATATCAATATGTACCTACCTACTTATTCGAACAGAGCGTGTGGTGACATACCTACCAAGGTATGGCTAAGACATGATCGCTCATATTCATAAGAAAGCCCACACTTATCCGCGGGGGATGGAGAGAAATCTAAGGATTTGACAGTCTATCTAATAGAATAGAATAATTTTTTATTCAGATACACTTTTACAAAGTGCTTTCGAATCGTCAAATGAATCTACCACTGGTTTGGAATGCCGTTCCAACCGAGAAGAAACAGCAAGAAACTCGGCTACTCGGCTAAACTTAGTAGGGATCCATAGAAGAATCAAGAGACACTACAATAGCTCTATGATGAGATATATAGAATGGTGTATCTATGTAGGGTGATTTCGCCGGTTGGCGACCGATTAGCGGGATATTCAACTTTACGTCAATATTTAAGTATGTTGCACCCATAGCACATGTATTAAAGTTATATGACGGGGTCCTAGATATTGTCAAGTTATATTTAAAAGTAAAAAAATAAGAATTACAGTTGTGAAAACATTTTAAATTGAATAAATCTTAAAAACTATGTGAAATGCTAGTTGGCGACCACTTTTGCTAGTTGACGACTGCCCCCTTATCTAGTTGGCGACCTCTCGATTTGCTAGGGAAAACTAAATTTGATTAATTAAAAATAAAAAATATGAACGTGTTAATGTTTAAAAAATAATTATTATTCATGCTTTATTATTCATACATTTAATAAATTATTAAAACACATTTTTTCATGAGATCAAAGGTATACTTTAATATTCAAGCTTAAGCTTAAATGAATCTTAGCAAGCATCTTAGCATACATTTTCCTACACAAGTACAAAATTAAAAATATCACTTTAAACAACAATTACAAAAGTTTAGAATCAAATCATCAGATCATCAGATCTCGGGATGTTATACATTTTACATTTTTTTCTAATACCGTGTCCTCCTTCTCTTATATTTTTAAAGCACATTCCAGATCTCTTTGGGAATAAGCCGGTGTTATTTTCTAATACGGTTTGTGGAGGACATCTGTAATGAAAATTTTATATGTATTAAACACCTACATTATGCAAAAAACAGATAAGATTATAAGTAGTGATTGCAAATGGTCGTAAACCCACATATTAATTTGCTCATTTTTAGTTGGCGACCACTTGATACCCATACATTTTAAGATGTTTTATAATAATAATTTGGTGGTCGTAAACTAAAAGATACACGGATAAAAATAAACAAATTAAATTGAAAGTGATTAAATTCCGAATTAGATTTGTAGTCTATAAAAAATAAAAATAAATGTTTTTCTTTCTAAATGTCTATTGGCGGCCAGGTGGTCGCCAACTGAAGTTATTGGATAATTCCAATTTCAGTTAGCGACCATTCAATTTTTTTACCTGATTTTGTATATTACATGTAATAAATGTACAAATAACGTAAAACATATATATATCCACTTAATAGAACATTAAAAAATTGACTCAAATAAATACATCACGATCTACTTACTTTGAACGCTTCACTTACTCACTATTTTTTTCGTTGTTTTGGGAACGTGTACGCTCCGAAAGTATGAGCGGCGGATTGAACTAAGATTTGTTTGCTTTCGGGTAAACACAAAGCTGCCAACTATTGTAGGTAAAACTAATAGGTCTATCCCCCTCTTTACTTAAGTGAATTTCATTTGGAAAAGAAGAATAGAATTCTTATTATTTTCGTTTTAATGCCGTAGGACCTGTTAGTGGTCGGCTAACTGACCCCGGTCGCGTAACCCCCGAAACCACCCTATACATTTTTGCATTTTTGAAGCTTTATTGTGGAAGCACTGTATACATAGCATAGCTTTGTAAAAAATTTTTTTTTGAAAAGAGCAACTGCTGAGTTTCTTACCGGCTCTTCTCAGCAGAATCTGCTTTCCGAACCGGTGGTAGATTTATGACGTGTCATAAGAGCTATAAGTTCGCCTACATATAAATAAATTTTGAATTTGAATTTGAATATAGAGCGTGCTCTGACTCAGCTTAGACTTAAGATAAAGGTTAAAGCGAGATACAAATATGCTCTGACATAAATCCGTCTCATTTTACTCTGTCTTGAGTTAAAGCTGAGTAAGAGTGCAGTCTATAGATTTTAGAGTGTTGTAAAGGTAAAATGACAATGGGTATAGCTGCAGTGACTCGTTTGATATCACTAGTCCAGCTAGTGAAAGGTCTGCCATCTCTCTCTGAGAGGTCGCCACTCCATCACCATGCTACTCCAACAACCATCGCTTCTTCGAACTAAATGCCGTGTCCATTGTATTCAGCTTCGCAACTCGATGACTCTACATCTACCTACACATACTTTCGAATGAATATGAAGGCTTTTACATGCTTTTACGTCATTTCACGAATAATCACGTACACCAACTTAAATTAAGAGGCAGTCGTCCTTAGCATATACAAGCCTGTGGCAACTTAGTAATATAATAAGTAATCAATCAACGTTTTATCTTTCACTTAATTTTTAACACGTTTTAACTAAACATATAGCTGAAAAAATATGTTGTTTCTGTAATTACGATTTTTTAATTAGAAAAGGTGTTTAAAATGATAATAAACACATTAACTTACGTATGCGCAGGAGTTGAGAGCGTAGCGCCATTGCGTCGACTGGCGAGACGTGGCGGCAATGCCACATGAGTAAATAACCGAACAGAGACAAAGCTTCACATAGCACTTCCCTGTACTAGATGATGCCCGCAACTTTGTTTGCGTGAATTGAGGTTTTTTTGGATTCCCGCGGGAACTCTCTTATTTTCCGGGATAAAAAGTAGCCTATGCGCTATCCCAGCCTATAATCTATCTATGTGCCAAATTTAAGCCAAATCCATTCAGTGGTTTTTCCGTTAAACATCTATCCATCCATACTTAAAAACTTTCGCGTTTAGAATATTAGTAGGATTCGACGATACTGCTGCATATATTATATCGCACCTGTATGCATGTCCATTTGCGACTCGTCGCGTATGCGTTGCGCACTCGCAACTAACTAACAATGTGCGTTTTTCCAATAACCGGCACAGCAACGCCACGGTACCGTTGCCGGCAACGGCGCGGCAGCCGGGGAAGCATGAATGTATGAAATGGTATGGCATGTTTTACCACTTACCGGCGACAGCGACGGCACCAGCAATGACTCCCACCGGCGCCGTCGCCGGCGCGGTGCCGAGAGAACAAGCTTCCCGAATCCCGCCCTTTGCCGGCCGGCAGATCTGCTTGTGTATTGTGTACTTATAGTAGCCGTGTGCATGTGTGTGTGCGCGGGGCGACGTTAGGGGTAGGAGGGACGCGATGAGACTCGAACAATGCCTTGGGTACGGGATCATGTGATTTTATTAGGTAGGTAACGGATTAAAAGTACAAATTATTGAAATCGATTAGGTTACTGAGTCTAAACAAAGTATTATTGAAACCCCATCTTAATCCCTCATGTGACAATCCTACCAAAATAGGTATAAAAGTTATACAGTCTTTAGAAAGTTGCCTCTATTCGGTTATTTATTCATGTGGCAATGGAGCCGGCATTTTAGCGAAACCAGTCACGCCAGTCGTTCGTTCTGTTTACGATACGACTCTGATTTGGCGCTGAACAATTTATTAAACCACTAGCTGATGCTTGCGACTTCGTCCGCATGTATTTAGTTATTTAAAATCCCGGGGGAACTCTTCAATTTTCCGGGATAAAAAGTAGCCTATGTGTACCTAATTCTCCAGTAGCGCTAACATGCGCGCCGCGAGAAAATTTTGTCTAAAGTTTACTCGTAATCTCCAGTACGAGTAAACGTGTAGAAAATTTTTTCTCGTAAGTATAAAACCGGCCAAGTGCGAGTTAGACTCGCACACGAAGGGTTCCGTACCATTGTAATAGCGATAGTTAAGGTCGAGCAAAAAACGCCGAAAAAATAATTTCCTGTATGGGGACCACCCTTATTTTTTATATTATTTTATTTTTGTTGTTACAGCGATGATAGTAATATACACATTCTGTGAAAATTTTAAGTATCTACCTATTTACGGTTCATGAGATACATCTGAGCCCGCTGACAGACAGACGGACGGACGAAGAGCGGAGGCTTAGTAATAGGGTCCCGTTTGCAACCTTTGGGTACGGACTACGGGACCCTAATTATCTAGGAAGTGTTTGGTTATCAAATTAAACAAGTCAAAGAAAAAGTATCATTTATTTGAAAACAACCCTCTTACAAATGTTGTTAGGTTACGGTGTAATACGTCTATAGCTGGCATGCCGGTCTTTTGTTATCTTCATTAGGTCTTACTTTGAAATCGTCAGTTTTTACAGGCGACTCTGAAAATTTTTCAAAAATAGGTAAGAATTCTTATCCTTACTAATATAATATAAATCCTTATCCTTACTAATATATTATGTCCTTCCTTACTTCCTTATCCTTAGTAATATATAAATGCGAAAGTGTGTTTGTTTGTTGGTTTGTTTTTCAGTCACGCCGCAACGGAGCAACGTGATTTTTTGCTTCGGTATAGTTGAGGACCGGAAGAGTAACATAGGCTACTTTTTATCCCGGAAAATTAAAGAGTTCGCGCGGGATTTTAAGAACTAAATCTACGCGAGTGAAGTCGCGGGCATCATCAGATCCTGACCTGATGACAATTGGACCACCTGGGAAGTATGCCTGGTCTTTCAAACAAAAAAGAATTTTTCAAATCGGTCCAGGCGTCTTCGAGTAATCGGGGAACATACACAAAAAATAATATAAAACTGAATAGTTCGATTGTAAAAAGTCAGTTAAAAATAATCTAGAACCTGACTCAAAATTTTAGAGGTCCGTAAGTACATACTTCGTATAGGCGGCAAAATTTGAATAGCCTACAAATGAATGAATTGAATAGGCGGCAAATGTGTAAATTCGCCACTGATGATGACGATGAAGCATAGTTCCATACCTCAGGTCCAATATGAATGGCCAGCATCATGTCATAGTCGTTAGCGCCTACGAATATTTGTGCTCTACCGTCATTACCAACTCTGACCGTCTTTCCTTGACAGGAGTTGTTCACTTTGTTGCCCGATATTACATCACAGTATGTCCCAGCCGGAAGACATGTCTGTAAAAAGTCGAGACTTGAGACATAGTGAATAACTTAAGCACTCAATCTATATTATTTAACTTAGACTGAATTTAACCTAGCCTAACCTAAAATTGTGCTGAGTTTGCATACCTACTTAATTTCTGGAATGCGTACATTTGATAGAAACATAAAAAACTACGATGGAACTTCGGTCTCATTTAACTAGGAATGGTTCTAACATGGTTCCATTATAAAACGGCATATATACAATAAACCTAGGTATCTCTACAATATATATACAAACTTAAGGTTGATGTGTGTTTGGGATCTCTGTAATAAATGGAGTTAAGTATATAATTAAAAAGTGGCTAAAAATCATCACGTGACTAATGGATGACCCCTATCTATACGGTTCATGAGATTTGCACCCTTTGGATACGGAACCCTAAAAAGTAAAAGTAAATCAGCTTATCGAACTGGTCGTAGTTTCTCGACTTGTCATAATAGCCAAAAGGCCTAAGTACATGACATAAATAATTTTGAATTGTTTTTTTGAGCGATAAGACGAGAGTCATTGGCGAGAAACCTGTAAGGTAAGGTTGAGATCCCACAGGTCGTTGTTGAAGGCGACGAAGGCGTTGTTGCCGCGGCAGAAGGCGATCTGGTTGCTGCTGTTGTCCCACCAGTTGTTGACGCCCGTCCTGCCCGCGGCGTTGCGGAAGGCGACCATGGCGAAGATCTGACGCCAACGGTGTTGGCACACCCAGCCGTTGCCGCAAGTATTGTCCTGGAGGAACAATTATTTCCCTGTAACTTTTCTGGCTTCGATCACAATATAAGGTTATAGGAAGGTTATGGGGTATAGGGTAGCCATATAAAATGTTTTTGATTTTTAGTGATCTTACATCGGTCATTTTCTATTTCTTGTTAATTATGTAATGCCATTGTTGTTATTTCTATTAGTCTTTATATGTGTGAAAGGCCCGCGGGAATTAGGATTGTCAACCTAAATACAGGTTAGGTTACTTCAGTTGAAGAAAATAAAGTACTTTATATCATGGAAAATAAAGGAATTAACTATTAAAAAAATCTAGATAGGTAGGTACCTATTAAAAAGGAAAATAGTAACACCTTATAAGGGATAGGTACATAAGCGGAAGTGATGGATGCATTACTTACATGATCGACGACTTCTTTTATTATGGTCCAGATTTAACCTGAACACGACACAATACGGTGCATCAAAATTACCTTTACGAAAGGTTGTACAGCTAAAAGTAACTTACCGAATTAATAGATGGTGATATGATATTCTGATTCCTATCCATAGGCGGTCCAACTTCGGAGTCCAGGAAAGCGAAACTGCTCATAATCTGCGGCTCACCATACGGATGAGCTAACAGGAAAGCTATGGCCGCCCTGTATGGACGTCCCTGCTTGTAGGTTAAAACACCACCACCACCGCCGTGGCCTCTTTCGTTATCATGGTTGTCGATAAAGGTTAAAGCATCTTGAGAAGCCAAAAGACCCCATTGAGGTCCCCAAGTTTGTAGCCATCTCAAAGCGTTGTTCCCTCTAAAGGCAGTGCTCAGTTCCATTCCTGCTTTAAACTCTGTCACAGCACCTATGGGGGTGTACTCGTCCCTGCTGACAGCCTCCCCTCCATAGTCGATGACTTCCTGGTAAATGTAAGGCCTGGCGTTTCGTGGGAAACCGTGGGCGGTATTGAGATTTTTCAGTCTGTTGTAGATTACTTCTAAATCTTCGGGCCACATGTGTTTGGCTGCGTCAATTCTGTTAATAGATTAGAGAGTGGGAATTCTGCTAGAAGTCGTGAGTCGTGGACACTGGCATCCTTACATGTAGAAATTCGTCTAAGACGCACGAAATGCAACGCAGTGTTTCTGAAACATACCGCTAAAGGACTGCTGTGAAACGCTCTTCCAGCGTCCGTCTTACCTTTCAGTTTCACGTATGAGTACCAAAAGCAGGCAAGAGTGAATAGGCGTCTTTTAGGCAAGCGCGCTCCAATTTAGTCCTCACCATTTTTTTTTTTTTTTTTTTCTTCTTTCATTGCTTTCCATCACTGATTTAAGGAAATTTTGTGACGTTGTGAAAGCTTCAATTTTTTTCGAATAAAGAGCAGTAGGAAAACTTTGGGTTTTTCAGAAAATCAGGTAAATTGTAGAGTTTAGTGGGAAAATCGTGTAAATTGTTAGGGTTCCGGCGAAAATCAGGCAAACATATATTATGAATTCTACGCACACAGGAAACTTTGTACAAGCAAGCGCAGTGTAGGATGCTCTCCAGCACGTTGAACCGATACGACGATACAATAAGAGAGTGACAAGAAGCGACTGGATGAGGAAGGCTGAAAAGTGAGAACCGGTGTGGTCCACAAGCTGATAGGTATGATGCAGAAGAGTTAGAAAATAATCATGCAATTTGTTTCCGTTAGTCGAAAAATCAGGCAATTTATTTGTGTCAGTCGGAAAATCACGCAATTTATTTATGTTAATCGGAAAGATATGTAATTTATTAACACTGATTTTGGTTTACCTGTCTTATTGTCTTACCTAAAGCCAGCAACGCCCAAATCGATGAGTTCATTCATGAAGTTCACAATCATAAGTCGAACGTGTTCGTTTCTTTGATTGAGATCCTTTAATCCCACCAGCTCGCAGTTGCGTACCTGGGATTAAAATTTAATATAATTGAGAGTAGTTTAAAAGTCTTGTGTGGTGGTGCATGTGAGTGGTGGTGGCATTGCTTGCTTGGGAACTTGGCTTTCTTGTTTGGTTGGGGAGGTAAGCGGTGCTTAGCTTGTAACGGCATGTTTGACCATACAGATTTCTTCTGTTGGCGGATTATAGCAAAATAATTCTAACCTTTTCTTGCTAATGTCTAAATCATCTTAAGGAGGACTCTCCAGACTTTTTATCCACTGGTCACGTAAACTCCTCCACTAAGTGAAAAGGGTCCAGTATGGGCCAAAGGTACCTAGGCATACTCTATTTCTCCAAACAGCCAAATCCGCAAAAAGCCAAACACACACACAAACTTTCGCCTTTATAATAAGTGATGTGATGTATGGCATAGTGACTCGTTTACGTATTTCTGCGAGGAAAATTTATTTAGGAAAAATGTATGCACAGGTAACTTACCCGCCAAGCGTCATTCTGATAGTCCGAACCGCTAATAACACAGTGGGGCCAGTTGAAGTGCTCGCGCCTGTACGGAACTGCAGGGTAGTTCCAGTCTCTGAACACGGCGGTGCTGCCCGCCGTGCCGACGTTCTCCAGGGGCTCGCCTGTCATGTGGTTGATAACTGCGTCGACGTAGATCCTACGAAAAGTTTTGTTTCGTGCCAAATTAAAAAACAAACTACGTATTGTAGTGTATTAGATAAATTGTATTGTAATAGTTTGACGACCTCCCTGGCGCAGTAGTGAGCGCTGTGGCCTTATAACTGGGAGGTCTCCGGTTCGATTCCCGACGGTGGCAATTTGGGAATTTATAATTTCTGAGTTGTCACTGTTCTGGTCTGGCCAGCGATTTAACGTTCCAATACGATGGCGCGTAGAAACAGATTAGGGGTATGGGTTGAATTTACACTGCCATCCTGCCAAGTTAGCCCGCTACCATCTTAGACTGCATCCTCACTTACCATTAAATGACATAGTAGTCAAGGACTATCAATGGCCTCTGATTGGCTGAATTTATGGCGTTCTTGCTGCATCAATGCATTTTAACCAATAGCGGGAGTGTACCTACCAGCCAATCAGAGGTCATTACGATCGTTACACTGATGCAATCATTTTTAGAGAATCGACCCACAGGTAGGTACTTCATTTTTCCGATTAGCTTACCTTACTCCTGCATTATTGCATCGCCGCACCATGTTAGCGAATTGTCTCTCATTTCCAGACCTCGTTACCAATTTGTACGACATGCATTGATATCTCTCCCACCACGGGCGATTGTAATTTCTTAGAATCACATTCTCGTTAGGAGGGGATACCTTGGAATTGAATAAATATAGTCGAAATAATTAAAATTTTAAACATCTTTTGTTATAGGTATATTGGATAGAAGCAGGCGTTACACCGTTGTTTCTCTAGAAAAGAAGAAACACTGGAACAACACAAACGCCACACCCTGAAAACGCTTCTTTTTTTTTATATGTATGACCAATATGACTGAATGACTATTGGTCTGGGAACTAATACAAAAAAAAGAAGAGCATTTCAATTATCTCACTCCCGTTTCCTTATTTACCTGAATTCCTCCAAATCCTCTAGGTCCAAGAAACCGTTCACACTCGTCAGCTATATCGTCCCATTTCCACTCAAACAGGTGAACATTGACGGTTCTGTTCGGTGCATAATACGGGTTTTTGTATGCGTTAATAGTGGTTGCTAACGCCAGGATGGCGAATATAACCCCGTACAGACCCTAGAGATTAAAGTAAAATGGTAAAGTTAGGATATAGGTATTATAACTGCCTCATTGGTCTTGTCAGCTTATTCGGCTGCAGGTTCTGAAGTCTCAGGGTGGATTGGAAACAAAATCTCAAAATGCTCTGTCGAGAAATTCTCTATTGCCTCGGAAGAAACGTAAGTAAATTCGTCGATCTTGCACTTGATCTCTTTCCGTTCATGATGGACTACTCTCCCACCAGAAAAAGAGGTAGATAGATAGATACGGTAGGTATAAAGGTAGGTAAACAAATTAAAAGTTCTAAGTTCTAATAGCCTCACAAACATATAGTGAATAGCCTCCTTAAAAAAAACTAAACAAAAAATATGCATCGCTTATTTTTTATTACTAACAAATGGGCCTTGTGGTTGCCTCAATAAAGAATTTATTTATTTCTTATTTTTTTTTTACAATTCGTTGATTTAATTTTTTTTTAATCAATAAATTATAATATAATCAACAAACTTAAAATAATATAAAATTAAACTCTAAATTATAATAATATTATATCTATAACTATTTCTAAAATTAAAACTATTAATAATAATTATTATTTCTAAAATTAAAACTAATATAAACTTAAAACCTCATCGATGTCACCGCAGCGCGGCATAGTACCCAAGATGCTGGCAGCATTGCCCCTTTGAATGGCCAAACTAATTCTTTGGCCAAGGTAGCTGCCAGCTCTTGGATCCCCGGTGGACTCGATGATCTTTTTACATAGCTCTCCAAAAAGAGCTCGAGCCCCCGGGCCCGACGGCCCCAAGGTCTCCACCCCAAAAGGCACAAATACGAAACTACCATCAAGATTTTCATATTATTTATTTATTACACTATGGCTTTATTATCGAACTATATTACTAGTTTTCCATTTATTATTTAAAAAGGTATATTTACCATCACACGTTTTGAGTCTTAGAAGTAACTTCCCCGACTCGGAATAAAAAATGTTTTCCTATTTGATTACACTACAGCTAATTACGTACCTAATTTAATAATTAATCACTATGATACGTAATATCAGATTTTTACTTCTAAATGAATAGATATTAATTTTTTAATCAGTGCTGAGTATGTACCACATGGCCGTATCTTTTAATCCTCTTACTTTATAATCTTCTTAATAACGCCAGGGAGGGTTCGAAAAACAGATATGCAAACTGCAGGCAAAAAATATAAATGTACAAAAAAGATACCGGCTAAATTGAGCATCTCTTTTGAAAGTCGGTTGAAAAGGTGACTCCAACTCAATTGTGGAAAATTAAAAATTATTTTTTTTTTCAAATAAACTCTACAAAGAGAACAGTAGAGTAATCCTTAGCTGCATTTTCACTTCAGATCTTCAGGCTTTGGGGCTTTGCGCATGTGAAGCGGGCATTAATACATATTAAATTTGTTTACTTACTTGTTTTTTTGTGGCATCATTACTGAAAAAAATGTGTTTTCTTTCTTCCAGTCAGCGCTCGTCTAAGACTAGCGCTGACTCAATTATTTTTTTGTTTGAAAGGGTATACTTCCCAGGTGGTCCCATTGTCATCAGGTCAGGATCTGATGATGGGATCCTGGTGAAATCGAGCGAACTCTTCAAATTTTATAGGCACAATTAATCTACTTTGTAGTGGCGTTTGAAATCGGTTTTGTAGAATTTTTACGTTTATCTTATTGCATCCTTAGTGGGATTCGCCGCAGTTTGACCGAAGCATGGATACAGCCGTTGTACATTTTAGCAACCAAACATTTTTATCACTGATGATCGTCATTTGTTAGGTACCTAGGTAATTAATTGAATTAGGTATATTAAATAAATAAATAAGCCTTTATTTACTGAACAAAGTATAAAACAGAAGTTTTACATTATATAGGTACTTACTTAGGTATCTACTTTGTTACACCCTGACGGCTGACATGCCTTAAAATAATACATAGTAAATTTCTGGTTGCCTACTTGTCTATTTACTTACATATCTGTATACTTATATTATTCGACTATTAGATAATTGACATTTTGTTAGACATCTGTTACTAGGTAATTATGCAATAAATGGATTAAGTATTAAACATTTTTGAGAAAATTACTTTTACAATTAGTTAAGTGTCTGTACGTTTCTATACTTATTTAAAAAATTAGTTTGAATTTAGAAACGTTTTAAATTTAATTTAGATAAATTATGTCTATCGTATATATAATATATTTATTATTTTTATTATCTTTAATTTTGTACTGAGTTAATAAACATGAATTGTTATAAGAAATTGGTAGGTATTTACAAATAGGTTTTAAGCATTATTCTAGTACAATATCTTACTAAGTTTATCTAGCACAATACTTTACAGCACAATACTTTAGTACATAGATATAATACTTTTAACTTGATTATAATTAATTAATAATATCTACCTACATTTTAGTTATTAAGTCACTTCTTTATAAATTTTCCATATTTTATGCCAAGTATATAAGTTTCTAAAACTTCTTTAAGTACATAATGGAAACAACAACAATTCGATAAGCTCCTTACTTAGATTTAATGATAATATAATTAGGTAAGCCAATTTTCCTTGAAAAAACAACTTAACCAATATACAAAATAAAATAAAATAAAATGCTTACACAAAATAGTTAGTTTTGTCTCTAGATACCTGTCCGTAATTGTTCAGTACATCTCTAGGATGTAAGGCCTCCTCCAGTCATAATATGGCTTACAATAACTAAATAAGTATGCTCTCTGCACTGAAGGGTTATGGTCTAACCTCTCACGGGGACCAACCGGATTGAGAGGTGGAGAGGGGGATAGTGTAGTTTCCAGTAATACCTAGGTACTTTACTTGTATATTTCTAGTGCATCTGTAAATAAATAACATGTTATATATCTATGTTTTGAAATTGAATTAGGTATATTACATTAATTATCCTACTAATACTTAATAATAATTACGAAAGTTTGTGAGGTTTGTTGGTTGGTGTTATGAATGGATGGATATTTGTTACTCCTTCACGCCACACCGAATGAATCGATTGGGCTGGAAATAAAGATAGCCTGTGGATAGCTCATACCCCGGATTAACACAGGCTTAATTTTATCCCGGAAGATTATGAAGTTCAATCAGTATCAAAGAGTATCAAAAACCAAACCCTTAATCCGCGCGTACTAAGTCGCGGGCATCAGCTAATATAGATATTTTATGAACTTTGACACGCCATCAACATTATAATACTATATTATAAACGTAAGTATATTATTTTCACATCATTAAAACAAACTATTTAATTATTTATTAGGTAGGTATATAATAATGATGTGAAAATAATTTAATTGTTGGATTGTAATTACAATTTTACAAACGAATTAAAAAAAATCATGATATAATAAGCCTGGCAATAGACGTCCGATTTTGTTTCCGATTGTCTGATCAGGCAACCGGATCGTATTTACTCGATACACATCCGATTTTTCCGTCAGGCTTTTTCTGAACTCAGTCGTTCCCGAGCTATCATCCCGAGTGCTTGCGTTTGGAGCAAAGCAGAAGAAAAGAAGATGGATGACGAGTTAATAGAAATAGAAATATTTTTTATTCAAATAAACTTTTACAAGTACTTTTGAATCGTCTATGAATCTACCACTGGTTCGGAATGCTGTTCCTGCCGAGAAGAGCCAGCAATAAACTCGGCGGACGCTCTTTTCAAAAAAAAATTTTTTTCCAATAGGTAACAAAACTATGCTATGTATACAGTGTTTCCACAATAAAGTTTCAAAAATGCAAAACAATCCAATGCATGTTAAGACAGGCAGGCAAAAGCAGACCCATTCCCGTTGGTGGCACCCGTTCACGAACATGACGCAGGATCCAGCCATTGCTTCGCTCAACCATATTTGAGGGAACGTAACAACTAGGGAATGCAATCTCGATCTCGCGAGATCTCGTTTTCGCGAGATCTCGGCCTTTTTTAGCGAGATTGATCTCGGCCGAAAAAAGGGCGAGATCTCGCGAGATTAACGAGATTGCACTCGAGCATAAAAAAGTCTTATTCGAAGCGCGGACTGACACGGACGGAGTTGCGACCTGTCGGTTTCGTTCGGTAAGCGAATTAATTTTTAAAATTACTAAAAGATTTGCGTTTGATATTAGAAGAGAAGACTGGTTAATTATTTCATTTGTTATTTCAAATTCAAAATTTATTTATTTCATGTAGGCCAACTTGTAGCTCTTATAAATCTACTGCACCGGTTCGGAATGCAGATTCTGTTGAGAAGAACCGGCAAGAAACTCAGCAGTTGCTTTTCAAAAAATAAAAAATAATTTTTTTTACAATAGGTAACCAAACTGTGCTATGTATTACAGTGCTTCCACTCAGAGTTCCTCAGTGATTTGATTGAAACGTACGTCAAAGTAAGTTTATTAAAAAATTATAGACAATTTGATTCATAAAAGTCTATTGAAAAAATTCGTGAAAATAAATGTTATCTTATAATACTTATAATTTTTATTATTTTTTTTCTAATTTATTGTGATTATTTGCAAAAAAAACACACAAAACTGCCAATCTCGCAGTATTGTTATTTACAATCTCGCGAGATCTCGCTTGAGCCCCAATCTCGCGAGATTTGCATTCCCTAGTAACAACCCGCACCACACGACTCCACCACAGAAATTTTAAAGACAGGAAAGAGAAAGAAGAAAAAACGTTGCTATTGGATTCATCCAATCAATTTGACAAGACTTACTGAGAGTCATTTCTATTTAAAACATCCAAAATAATTCATAATAAAAATAATTTTATTATTATGAATTATTTTATTTTATTATTTTTTTTTTATTTTTTTTCATAATATTCGAACCACAACGATGCGTCCACACAGTGTCAGCGCTAGATTTTTTGGGCCTTAAAAAATCCCAATAAGCAAAATTCCGCCCTAAATTTGGGGCTAAAAGCCCTAAGTTGGGAACCCTGACTGGCAAAATCGGAAGGAGTAACCGGATGTCTATTTTGTCTCATACTAAAAGTATGTAGACCGCGCCTTCAGACAATCGGACCGGCAGTAAAATCGGAAACGCCTCGCGCCCGTTTCCGACTCGGACGTCCGATCCGGCCACCGGATCGGACGTGTATTGACTGTTCATACAAAGTAATGGCTTCAATGCCTTCCGGTAGCCTGATCAGGCTACCGGATCAGACTATCGGATGAAAAAACCTGACGTGTATTTCCAGGCTAATACAATCCTATCCGACAATCGTTTCGATGGTACAACAAAATTACAAAGTCGCCCACTTCGATTTTTAAATTTTAAATAAACCGGGTAAAATTCTGAAGTAAAAATGAGCACTTTTGCAAAGACTAAAGACTTTGGACCACAGATTACTATAGACTTTGGACCACTTGGCAAACCATAGACGAAAAACCTACTTTTTAATAACCACCAATACATTCAGTCAGCAGGGCGATCAGCTAACAATTGTCTCTTATCTCACATCAAAAAATATCCTTATGGACCGATATCGAAACAGTCCATATAACCGGTACCGCGTAAGCTTTTTCAGGATTGTAGCAATGGTCGCAATCACGTGACTATCGACATTTTAGTGGTGGGCCATAACTTATAATCCGACTAATTTGAATATCTATGGTTACCTAGCAATCTATACGGCCATAGCAGTCTTTCAAATTTGACTGCGTTATAGCTGCAAAATAAAGAGTGAAGGAGTCTGTGGTCCGTGCCGCAGAATATGTTACTTTATGGTTCTTCTAGGTTCATAGAGTAATATTTATTATTTATTTACACTTTTATTTTACAGGTTCTTTCTACTGTGTTGTGTTATTTAATATCTGCAAATAATAGGTATAGGCAGTATTTATTTATGTAGGTACTTCTTACACATAAAAACACAAAAGTTAGGTTATGAAAACTAAAATAGTAAATACATATGTACTATGTTCCCACATGCTTATGCCTTATGTATTGAACATTAACGTATGTAATATGTATCACAAACAGAATTTACCCAGGCGCATATTATTATTGAGTAGGTACATAAATCTTATGTAATACATACACCTACCTACCTACCTCCCTATCCGGCAAACGTACGAAAGTGTCAAAAGGTAAATCTAAAAATTATTCTTCAATGATTTTAACATTTTCTTTCTTCATATAATAATACTAATTGCATTGTTAATTTGATAAATTATTTAATAAAGCTTATTAAATGTTTTTACAAAAATATGAGTAGTAAAACGACTTTGGATACCACATATGTCACCGATAAGAACACCTAACGAGGTGTATCAATGAAAGCCTAGTTTGACGTTATATTTGTCGTAGTCCTTAACGGACATCTTACTTCAAAAGTCTTACGCGGTACCAATTTTCAGCAATATTCATACAAAACTTTTATCGATGTGATACTGCATCAATGTCAAAATATTTTTTTGTCCTCAACGATCCTTTACGGACTGTTTCAATGTTACGTGGAGCCAAAACCATGTTTTGACATTGACGCTGTCCTTTAATGATTGCGATAAAAGTTAGCTGATCGCCCTGCTGTTTTAGGTTAAGGCTATACGATTCCAGTAGCCGTCGTATCAGGTTCACAAAGTCAACTTTTGTCAATCATGCACGAAAGGATTAGCTGCTGGCAACTTATGAATAATTGATGGCTGACCTGAACTAACTGTATGAGCAGGAGTGTGAAGCAATTTTACAAGAAAATATTTATCACGCATTCCTTAATTGGGCTGAATATTTTTAATGAATAAAGACGTGAAAAAAATTAGACGTGTAAATGAAATGACAAATCTAGTGTGTAGCCCAAGCCTAAGAGCCATAAAGCACAGAACAAAGAATGAACGGCCCGCACAGGATATATTGCGATATAGGGTGGCAGACCCAATTATGGGCACTTTAAGAGTTTATCTTATTTCAAATATGTTTTTTAAGTATAAATTTAACCAAATTCTATAAATCACTGTGTTCATAAGGTTACTTGTTTAATTAATATATATATAGCTACTCGTGCTGATTCACTGACACACTCACTCACTCACTCACTCATTGATCACCTCTCCTGTAAAATTTTGTATGGAAAAATTTTTTTTTACTCATGGTTTCGTATAGAGGGCAAAAATTCATTCGGAACAAAAATATGGAGAGAGCTGATGATTGAGGATTTCGGAGACGGGTGAGGAGCACCGGCCAGGATATCGAAGATAGGTGGGGGGTGTTCGACCAAATGTCACTCGAAACCTCATCCAATTGGCAAAGAGCCGAAAAAAAACTCCAAAATGGCGAATTCAAGATGGCGGCCATACAAATTTTGTTTGTGTCTATCTCGGAGAGTATAAGAGATGGAAGAGTGGTTTCTTGGAAAAAGATGATCAGGAGCCGAAGTTCCACTTGGTGAACAGAAAAAAAATTCAAGATGGCGGAATTTATTTTTTTCCATACAAAATATATGCAAGACTTTAATACGGTTCCTTTTCAAAATTTCTGATGGTTTCGTAGAGAGGACCAAAATTCGTACGGAGCAAAAATATGGAGAGAGCTGATGGTTGAGGATTTCGGAGACGGGTGGGGAGCACGGCCAGGATATCGAAGATAGGTTGGGAGTGTTCAAACAAAAGTCATTCGAAACCTCATCCAATTGGCAGGGAGCTGAAAAAAAATCCAAAATGGCGGATTCAAGATGGCGGCCATACAGATTTCGTCGGTATGCCTATCTCGGAGACTATAAGAGATGGAAGAGTGGTTTCTTGGAAAAAGATGATCAAGACTCGCAGGTCTACTTGATGAATAGAAAAAAAATCAAGATGGCGGAATTTATTTTTTTGCATATAAAATGTATGCAAGACTTTGATAGGTTCCTTTCCGAAATTTCTGATGATTTCGTATAGAGGACAAAAATTCATTTGGATGAAAAATATGGAGGGAGCTGATGATTGAGGATTTCGGAGACGGCTGAGGAGCACGGTCAGGATATTGAAGATAGGTGGAGGGTGTTCAACCAAATGTCATTTGAAACCTCATCCAATTGGCAGAGAGCCGAAAAAAACTTCCAAAATGGCGGATTCAAGATGGCGGCCATACAAATTTCGTCGGTGTCTATCTCGGAGAGTATTAGAGATGGAAGAGTGGTTTCTTGGCAAAAGATGATCAGGAGTTGAAGGTCCACTTGATGAATAGAAAAAAAATTCAAGATGGCGGAATTTATTTTTTTCCATACAAAATATATGCAAAACTTTAATTGGTTCCTTTTCAAAATTTCTGATGGTTTCGTAGAGAGGACAAAAATTCATTCGGAGGAAAAATATGGAGAGAACTGATGGTTGAGGATTTCGGAGACGGGTGAGGGGCACGGCCAGGATATCGAAGATAGGTGGAGAGTGTTCAAACAAATGTCACTCGAAACTTCATCCAATTGGCAGAGAGCTGGAAAAAACTCCAAAATGGCGGATTCAAGATGGCGGCCATACAAATTTCGTCGGCGTCTATCTCGAAGACTATAAAAGATGGAAGAGTGGTTTCTTGGAAAAAGATGATCAAGACCCGATGGTCTACGTGATGAATAGAAAAAATTCAAGATGGCGGATTTTTTTTTTCATATGTATGCAAGATTTTGATACGGTTCCTTTTCAAAATTTCTGATGGTTTCGTATAGAGGATATAAATTAATTTGAAGGAAAAATATGGAGAGAGCTGATGATTGAGTATTTCGGAGACGGGTGAGGAGCACTGCCAGGATATTGAAGTAAGTGGGGGGGTGCTCAAACAAAAGCCACTCGAAACCTCATCCAATTGGCAGAAAGCCGAAAAAAACCTGCAAATTGGCGGATTCAAGATGGCGGCCATACAAATTTCGTCATTGTCTATCTGACAAAGAATAAAAAATCGAAGAGTGGTTTTTTGGTAGAAAATGATCAAGCCCTGAAAGTCTAAGAGCAGAAAAACCGCGGTCCGCTGCAGCGGGCCGCGCACCCACGCGCCCTACTAGTAAAATATATAATTAAAGAAGATATTGAAATTTTTTTGTTTAAATCAACTAGAATTTTAAATAAGATTGAAAAATGACCCAGTCCCCAATTATTCGCACATTTGTTACCAGTTATGGGCACAAAATTATCCAATTATCAACACTCAGATTTAAATAGAGTTTAAGGGAAATATAACGCTAGGGTACCTACGGAAGTCTTTTAGAATATAGATTTTATTACGAAATAATATACCGAAATTCTTATAGTAACTGTAGGTGACTTAATTTTTTTATATTTATTATATTTAAAACAAACACCCTTACATATTTAATAAGAAAACGTAAACATAGTCTTTATCAAACGACAGACGTCCACAGCTGGACAAAGGTCTCTTATATGGACTTCCACCGGCCTCGGTCTTACGCTACCTGAATCCAGCGGCTCTCTGCGACTCGTTTGATGTCGTCGGTCCACCTAGCTTCCCGGTACGGGATCGCTACTCCAACACCATGGGATCCCATCGACCATCAGCTCTTCGAACTATATGCCCGCCCATTTCCACTTCAGTTTCGCTTAGCTATGTCCGTGACTTTGATTCTATTACAGATATCCTCATTTCTGATATGATCTCGCAGGGAAACTCCGAGCATAGCTCTCTCCATCGTCCGCTGAATGATTTTTGTTTCGTGATAAATAACTGCCCATAGAACTTCTCAACCTCTCTCCATACCTCAGATGGAGAAGAAACGTGACAGCCTTCGTCAGTTTTCAGCCGCGTCAGCTGACTCTGTCCGATAGATAGATCTCTCACGGACACTTTGGAATGGAACTTCTGTTCCACTAGATGGTATCTTTAATACACTTGGTATTCAAGGCTCGCAGGTCGCGAGTTCTTTTCTTAGATCTGTCTATTAACCTACCAGTAGGTATCCGCGTCTGCTGACGACTGAAGTCTCATCTCTTGTCTGTCTTCCATTAGTTTGAGAGTAAGGTCAGAGAACTTCTTGGTCCTTTTCGTGTGATGAGTCTTAAAGAATTTAGACTCCAGAGTATGGACAGTTTACACACACTTGTTAAGATCGTCTACAGACTCCCAGTCTGCTAGGGAATCGAATCGCTTCGGAGTGTTAATAAACAGGAAAATCTCCAAATTTTGTAACCAGATACTGACACCCCTTATTTTGCAATGAAATAACGGGAAAGTTTCATTTACTTTTTGAATTAGTAACTAATAATACTTAGAAAATCAATTGAAAACAATTATATTATTAAAACTCAAATAAAACTACAGTTGAATCATTATTAAGTAAGTACTGACACTTAACGTCGATGAGTCAAAATGGCCGAAAAACTTCGGGAACTCCAGAACGATATCTTTCAACTACGATACTGACGTTATTTTACACCTTTCCAGATTAGAAAGGTTTCGATTGTGAAAAATATGAATTCCCCTAAATATTTTTTGATCTGAAAATTTAAAAACCACAATCAGAAACTTATGTTTTACTCTTTTTTGCCAAAGTGCGAATAAACTGGTGCAGTGCTAGCTATTGGGTTGGTCACCCTATAATATATTGTCATTTGATTGTCATTTTATGTTGTGTTGATGAATGAAATGATGTCAATGTCAAATTAATTTTTGAGTTTTGCTGTGCGAAGTCGTGCTCGTGCGTCTTTTTCATAGATAATACACTATATACTTTCACAATTAAATCAAACAGTTTTAAGTTTACACACAAATCACAAGCATAAAGTTTATGTCGCACTTTAAGAACTATTCGTAGTTATTTGTAGTACTTTCGTTTGGCAAAGACGTGTTTTGTGTTGGTTCTAAAGATCGTTTTATAAAGAACAGTACGGAATAAATAAGAATAAAGTGCATAAGTGACTATTCATACCTGTTTTGTTATTAGCTAAATTATCTCAAAATGCAGAGTAAATACATTTTTTTATTGTCATTCCTAAGTGCAGTTTCGATAATCTACGCTTGCAACGAAGCGATTTGCGCCAGTGTAGTATCCAAGTGCATGTTAACGCAATCATGTAAGTGTGACCTAAAGGATTGTTCGTGCTGCAAAGACTGCTTCAACTGCCTCAGCTATTTGTATAGTGAATGCTGCAGCTGTGTTGGTAAGTACCTACAAGCTTTTTGGTAGAAATACTGCTTTATTCTTAGACAGGTTTTATTAATTAAAATATTAGAAAGTCATTTCAAAAGCAAGTTTAATAAAGTATATCGTTCAATAAAGAAATAAAGATATTTATTGTAAGGGCACTTTTAGTTGGATCCTGTTAGTTCAACGTTTCTGAAATGAATAGCTAAGGTGTGCTCTCAAGTTTTGCTGTCAGCTACTTTTAACCTTCTAACTTGAGTACCTTCAAGCCAAAAGTAAATAAGCATCTTCTAAGCAAGTGCGAGTCTTAGTCTGGTGGGAGACTGACTGTTAAAGGGGGCTCCCCTACTAGAAACGTGTTTTTTTACCGTATTTTGGTATGGAACCCTTTCTATACAAGTCCAATTTTCATTAGAAATAGAAATAGAAATAGAAATATTTTTTATTCAAATAAACTTTTACAAGCACTTTTGAATCGTCAATGAATCTACCACTGGTTCGGAATGCCTTTCCTGCCGAGAAGAGCCAGCAAGAAACTCGGCGGTTGCTCTTTTCAAAAAAAATAAAAATTTTACAATTGTTATTGAACACAGGATAGTTATTACTGTCTTATGAATCACTGGAGCGAATTATATCCACGCTTTTTTATCATTTACATAGTCTTCAATTTCATTTGAAGACTATGTAAATTTGACCAGTTATTCTATTTTATTTATAGAATACTTTCATTTATAGATCAATAAACCAAAATTTAAAAATATGCTATGAAATGTACATCTATCATCTATATATATATAAAATTCAAAGTCCTGATTGACTGACTGACTGACTGACTGACTGACTGACTGACTGACTGAGATATCAACGCACAGCCTAAACTACTGAAGTTAGAAACTTGAAATTTTTACAGTTGGTTCCTTTTAGGACGTAGGCACACACTAAGAAAGGATTATTGGAAATTCCACCCCTAAGGGGTTTAAATAGGGGATGGAAGTTTATATGAAACTCCGTCATTTTTCAAGCTGTTTCCATCAAAGTTGGTATTTGAGCTTTCAGTTAAAAATAAAGAAGTACACACGAAGTGTGTCACAGTTTTTGAAAATTCCACCCCAAAATCTAATTCCACGCGGATGAAGTCGCGGGGGCAAAAGCTAGTATTACATAATATCCATTGATACATTCATATTATTCAACCCATATTCGTATTTACTACTACTTTATCTTCTAGATATGTGTCCCAAGCCAAACGACACACAAACAGAACTATCCAAGTCATCATACGTTGAGGAGCTGCCTGACAATGTTCCTGGACTGTTTGCCGCACTCACCAGTGATCCAGATCCCCAGCAACGGTGGCTGTCTATCACGTACCCTGTTGACATTGACCTGTCAGTATACCGACCCACTCCGGAGAGACAAGTTGTTTATCATTTACGTAAGTCAAGTAATTTTTATATAACATTTCCTAAAATCTTTGCACAAATATATATATTTTTTTTACTTGCTGAATGGTATAATTAATGCAACTGATATAGTATCCTTGAAAATAGGTGTTGGTACTGAAGCCCTGTTTTTGAGTAAACTACATCAATATTTCTCACCAAAAACATTCAAACACAACCTAATCTCTAAATACTGGGTGTGTGAATTATGTAGCACATTCAGATACCTACCTACTAGGCTTGGCTAATCATAGGGTTGTTAGAAGTAAGAGCCTTATATTGATTAAGTTTATATGAAAAAAGTATGGTTCTTTACCCTAACTCTTCTACTTCTGTATCCTTCAGTGTCTTGTAGAACTTTCTTTACAAATTGTAGATGGTGAAGCTGTGATTTCAAAACTTCTCTCTTCTCTGTACTGCAGATATAAATAAAAATGTGCATATATATCTTTAGTAATATATCTTTTTGTTACATTGATTTCAAATCATTGTCAACACCTGACCTTCTGAGAACATAGATAGAAGCCCCATAGAGAACAACACATTCCATTTATTTTTTATTTTATTTCACTATGACTCATGGTCTGTGGAATTTTCTACCTGTATCCAGTTTGCCTATATTAATTGTGTGCATTTAAAAAAAATTATCCCTATTGATGACTTATTCGGAAACCTTGTTGTTATTATATTTAGAAACTTTGTTGTGTTACATTCTGCATTTAAGTATATAATATATAATACAACAAAGTTTCTGAATGCTATCTATTCTTAGAAAATATTTTATTTTGTTCTGTTATTCTCAGAATTGATAATTCTTATCTTTCACTGTTTATTAAAGGGATTCCCGAGAACTATTTATTTATTTGTTAGACACAACAGATAATGATTATAAGCTAGCCAATCTAAATGCATGAGAACGATGCAGGAGAATTTTCGTGACGTGCCGTTATAACTTGCAGAAAGCGTGGAACAGGAATCGGAGCCGGTTAGCCGCGACATCGTGACGTTCAACTGCACGGTCGCGTACATGTCGCAGTGCATGTCGTGCGACAAATGTCGCGCTTCCTGTCGCTCCATGGGCTCCAACAGTTTCAGGTGATGCATCTAGGACTAGTAACTATAGACTGTTTTAGGTTAAGAATCTAAATCTAAACCAGTCTGTAGCAAATAATCTAAATTTTAGATTAATTTTCTCGTAATACTTTCCTTACTAATATTATAAATACAAAAGTAAGTTTGTTGGTTGGTTTGCTGGCTTGTTCTTAATCACGCAGCAACAAAGCAACGGATCGGCGTGACAGGGTTGAGAACTGGAGAGTTTCGTAACTAATTTTTATTCCAGAAAATCAATTTTTTTCGTGATCCATAGAGCCGTGATCTCTACCTGTGCTAACGTTTAAAGAAGCCATAGGTAAATCTGAAAGGTTTCATCGGCACATAACACAATACACTTCCTCTTATATTTAGGCGACGAAATAGACGATATCGTGTCTTACAAATCCGAAATCGTTTTCCAGATGGTTCCACGACGGATGCTGCGAGTGTGTCGGAGATAAGTGCTTGTACTACGGCATCAATGAGAGCAGGTAATGGGCAAACGATTGACTCTTTCGGTTTGATAGGTTTGATTAGCCGATCGATCAGGCTGGGCATGTAGATAGGCTATTATGACATAGGCATCCGCTAAGAAAGGATTTTTGAAAATTCTACTCCTAAAGGGGTAAAATAGGGATTTGAAAAATCGAACTTAACGTGAGCGAAGCCGAAGGCTAAAGCTAGTCCTATTATCCTATTATTATTAATATTATAAATGCGAAAGTTTGGATGTTTGTTACTCAATCACGTCGCAATGACTGAACCGATATGGCTGAAATTTGGCACAGAGATAGATTATAGTCTGGAATAGCACATAGGCTTTTTATCCCGGAAAATAAGAAGGTTCCCGCGGGATGTCAAAAAAACCTCAATCCACGCGAACGAAGTTGCGGGTACCAGCTACTTATTAATAAATTCAAGTAAAGTTTTTCAACCCCTAATTTTCCACTCTTAAGAGTGGAATCTTCTTCAAATTCTAACGGAATCTCCATCGAGATGTATAACAGAGAGCAGGTAAAAAAATTCCACCTTGCGAAGTTAACTCGTAATGTAAGCAGTTATTGATTAAAATAGAACTGCGCGTGAGTAATCGGAATCGCATCGAGTAAACAATGCACAACGTTACGCCGCGTAACGCTAACGTAAACGTAACTTACGCGCAGATTTAATTAAAACCGTCACATTTGTTTACCTTATTTATTTTTATTTTTGCCTGTATTCTGTATACTCTTTTTTTAATAAGTATACATTTTTAGCGAGCAAACTAGCAGGCAGGTCACGTGATGTTAAGTGATTACCGCCGCCCATGAACATTTGTAGCACCAGAGGCACCACCAATGCGTTGCCGGCATTTTAGGAATTTGTTGGTCCGCCCCTTGAATAACCCCATGCTGTAATAGTCTCAGTGGATATTGCGGAAAAAATAAATAAAATCAAAAGTTACATAGCTTTATCAAACCTAGAATAGAGAATAGATCGAAGTATATCCACTAGAATCTTGTATACTATGGGACACCTGCGCATTACAAGGCCGGTGAATTACCATGCAAATGTATGCGCGTCGTAATAAGTATCGAGTGTCGCACAGGTGTTGCCAATTTATTGAAATAAATCATGTATATTTTAATAAAGACGGTTAAAATTATTTACTCGAACTAGGAACCTGTTTCAAACTACTTTATTAATTAGTAACTTTTACCCGCGGCATCGCTCCCGCCACCTATCACAAATAATCCAAAGTAGTGATTCCTATACTCTAGGGTTTTTGAAGTTTCCTTACTTTTAGGCTTCCGTACCCGAAGGGTAACCAACGGGACCCTTTTATTAAGCCACTGCTGTTCGTCCGTCCATCCGTCTGTTTGTCTGTCAGCGTGTATCTCATGATACGTAATAAGTCGAGAGTTGAAATTTTCTGTTGCCGCTACAACAACAAACAATAAAAATAAATTATAAACTTGTAGGCGAGTAGGATTAGAGTGATTATTGTTCAAGGCGCCATCTAGTGACGGTAGTCTTGTAACGTTTCATGACGGTAGTCTTGTAACGTTTCATGACGGTAGTTTTGTAACGTTGGTATCATTGTTCGCTCCCCACTCGTTCGGTCCATAAAAAGGAAACGTACAGGGTGTATTGGGTCATTCGTCATTCTTCATTCGTGAGTCGTGGTTGTTCGTTATTCTGATTCGGTAGAGAGTTGGATTAGTGTTCAGTTGGTGTGAACTGAGTGTTTTAAGGTTACTATGGTAGTGTGACGATTGAGTGATTGAAAGTGTTGTCGAGGTTATCCTGATTTGGTTTCTGGTGAGTTCGTTCCAATGTTTAATCATGTTGTGTTACTGTGAGATCCCTGTAGGGTTCTCGCCCATTCGTGGCTTGTAGTGGTTAGAATAGACGTTGGCTAGGTTCTTCTATCATGGTGTGTGATGAGACGGCTATGGGGATGGTGGAGGCCGTAACTAGGCTAGGTTAGTTAGCCGGTTAGTTATTTAGAACCTGGTAATGTTAGGTTCTATGTTAGTTTGTGATTCCCTTTATTAGACGCTCGGTAAGAGGTGTGTCTTCATTATCGTGAGATAATCTTAATGAATAATGCTCGGTCATGGTCCTAAGGCTGTTAGTTTAGTTTAGTTCCGTTTCACTTCTGATGCCTGGTGATGCGCCTCAGCGTGTGCCTACAAACTAAAGAACTTAACTACTTACTTTAACTTTTTATTTTTACTTTCGCATCTGAAAATTACCCTAAATTATCAATCATATTGTATTATGAATTCTCTGTTGAACTTTATATATGTTCTTTAATTCAAATAATGTAATCATTTTTGGCTTTATTTAAGGACTATAATAATCTTGTAAAATTGTGTTGTAAACGCTGTTGATTACCAATAAATAAATAAAGAGGGCTCCCCTACTAGAAACGTGTTTTTTCGGCGTTTTTTGGTATGGAACCATTTGTATGCGAGGCCGACTCGCATTTGACCGGTTAATATTTTGAACCCACCCCTGTATTAGAGCAAACAAGACAATAATATAATGTCGGTGGCGATCCAGGTAACAGAGAACAGACAGGCTACAGATATGTTTTCGTGTTATTCCAGATGCCTCGCGTGTCCCGGCGGGAAGGAGACTCCCGAGGCGCTCACCGACGACTTGTCGTACGACGATCTCGACTACGGCGAGGAAGTCGACGCGCAATCTGTGTAAAATGTAAATACTCAAATAAGAAAGGACTGTCAAACAGCCATTTTATATGTCTGTCCTGCTCATATGCGGCTTACACTGAGTGAGATAGAAACAGAAAATGGCGGCTTCTCATTCCTATTGTTGTTTGAATCGCATTATACTTCACTTCAGTGCTAACTTTTAGGGTCTCTTCATATTTATCGACGCGGTATCTCTTGAGCCGAGTCCAGAACTACTCGCTTACAACCGATTAAAGGCACACATATCAACTCGGAAAGGGATCGTCACTGTATCAACTCGTACAGTAATCTTTGTATGAAACCCCTTACTGCAATGCACACTA
Organism: Hipparchia sbordonii; assembly: GCA_038048805.1. NCBI lineage: Eukaryota > Metazoa > Arthropoda > Insecta > Lepidoptera > Nymphalidae > Hipparchia > Hipparchia sbordonii. The sequence goes on from CM076113.1 coordinate 8,738,980, forward strand.
AACGGAATCGTATCGTAATCGCCTCGCCTCCAGACGAGCTCACGAACCGCGGCGCGGTGCGCGGTCCACTTGTAGATCTTGCGTCTACGGCCCGTCGTTTCCGCGCTTATGTCTCTTTCACGTAGACAAAAAGCTTTTTTAACGAAGATACCACGTCGATAAATGTAAGGTAGGTAATCTTTAGAGTCAGTTCACACTGATAAGTACGCGTTGTGACGCAGCGAGGCGCGCAGAGGCTTGAAGTTGCACGAGAGCCTAGAGCCTGTTCTGCGCTGCGAGGTGCACGCGCCGCGAGGCGGTTTTTTGTGAATTCGCTAGGCGCGCAGTATTGGGGGATTGCGTCGTACTACACAGCACACGTATTTAGGTCGCTTTCATGCTCTCACTGAAATTCTTCTCTTTTTGTGTAGTAAACAGAAAAGTTCTATAATGTTAGCGCTAACGAGAAAAGTGCGCGTCGCATCGCGTCGCGTCTCGGTATGAACTGAACCTTAGACTACGTGCGACATATTTGGTGCCGAAAACCCTGCAGTTGATTTATGCTTTTGCATACAACATATATATAATTGACAAGTCTTATAATCGTGTTATCCTTTTAATAATGTTCCATGTGAAAACGATAACATTATATAAGTACATACATTATTTACGTAGAGTTATCACCTTAGTTCAGTTTATAGATTTCGTACAACAGAATTAGCTCCAATATGTACCTTCAACAGTGTAACAACCAGTGGTTTATTATATACCCAGTAGTTTATGTGTATATGTATAAGTCAAAGACTGGTGATTAGGAAAAATTAGAACAAAATCATTATATATTAACAATTAGTTTGTTGAAACTAAAAATTTGTTTCAATTGATTATATGTTCCAATTGATTCTTTAGATCTTTTAAATGCTTTAATTTTTTATTTTATTATTTATTTCTGTACTGTCCGTCCTTCATCGTATTTTAATATTATTATTATTAAGTGTAATTTTGTAATTTGTAGCGATTAGCGGAAAACATGCAGTTTTGTAAAAACAAATATTGTATAAATTAATTTATTTCATTCATTCATAAAAAATAATAATTGAAACGTGTGAATGCAATGTAAGTATCAGTAAAATATTCTTACAAAATTAAAATTGAAAAATAGACTCAAAAAATAAAGATTCAGATATTTTTTTAGCTCAGTCTTACATTGTAAATTATTAGGGAAGTAAATAAAAGTATTCTTTTGATACGTAGATATTCACTTAGAACAAGTACTAAACAAGGTAGGATATGGATACCCAGTTTGGATATGCAACTTGGTCTGGAAGAGTAGACCATGGTAGGGGGACCGATTTTATTTATTTTTATTTGTCGTTAAAAAAATCATTATTAGTAACCCTTTTTTAGTAAAAAGTTTATTAATGTATTCATTAAGAAAATACAGATTCAATTTATTAAAAACACTAACTTTCATTGCTCCCGATCGTGTGGGAAGCAAAAGTACCTTTTTTTTTTTAATAATTTACCCAACATGCAATTTCGTGTAAAAACTCGAGTTATATAAAAACACACAAATGAAAACTGAATTCTTCATAAAATTAAGTCTCGAATATCTATTATAGAAAATTTAGTTTTATAAGATTTGTAATATCGCACCTTTCGAATTTAAGTGACCTAACTTAAAAATTGCAATTTGTCGGAAATGAGCAAAAAACAACTTCAAAAAAGTATAGTGTTGAGTAAATTTAAATGTGTCTCTGCCGTGTTTTATTGGAAAAAGTTGAATTTTACAGATTTATATATTGATTTTTCATGTATGGCTTGATAATATTATATTAAATTTAAAGAGCTTTCAAATCCAAAAAACTTAGTTTATTTATATTCCTAGGATTACATGAGGACTAAAAATTAAATCTAAATGTATTTAAATAGAAATTACAGGATTGTTGAGTCAATTTTGGGTTTAATTCTAAAGGTGCAATGTTATGACTAGGGTTAGTAATGTTTTTTTCAATCTCACGAGTGCCAAACGCGTCGCTTGTACAAATACATGCCATTTTATGCTGAGAGATCACAACATGTACCACGTTTTTATGATCATCATCTTATTTCTTTTTTTTTTTTTTTTTATTCAATAATAGGTAATCCTAGACTGCGATCTGACCTGACAGTAAGTAACGATGCAGACTAAGATGGCAGCGGGCTAACTTGGAAGGGCATGGCAGTATAGATTCAACCCATACCCCTAATCTAATACTTACCTTTTCTAAGTTTGCCCGCTACCATCTTAGACTGCATCGTCACAAACCATCAGGTGAGATCACAGTCAAGGACTATCTTGTCATCAAATAAAAAAAAATCTAAATGCCATGCGATGTTTGATGATCAATGTATGTATTATGAGATAAAGCTAGCTAGCGGTCTCTTGGAGTAATAATATTTAAGATTCGCCATTTATTTAGGTCTGATTAAGTTAATTTTATTTTAATATCCATCTCATCAGAGTACGATACCTTAAGTGCCTTATAATTAGCTAAGAATTTTTGAGATGATATTGGTCATTTTATAACACACATTTTTATACTTGCTGTATTTTTACATTTAATTTTTTTTAATAAACTGTGACTATTTACGAGTATGTAATAGATGTCGTTTTATTTTACGTAAACCATAAATAAAAAGAGTTGATATTGTTATAAGTCTGATATTTTAGACAACTGCGACGCGCGTGATTTTTAACCTCCGACAAAAACGACGGGGTGTTATGAGTTTGACGGGTCTGTGTGTGTCTGTCTGTGGCATCGTAGCTACCGAACGGATGTACCAATTTTGATTTTGTTTTCTTGTTTGAAAGGTGAATTAGTTGGGAGTGTTCTTAGCTATGTGTGATGAAAATCGGTCCAAGATGGCCGCCGCCACAAAATGGCAGATTACATATTTTTATTCTAACGATTTCTGACTAGCGATTTAGATGTAACATGTTGGGTATTAAATATACAACATTTATAATATTATAAATGTTCTATGTTGGTTTGTCCTTCAATCTCGGGGCAATAACGGATCGACCTGATTTTTTACATGGGTATAGTTGACGACCGTTAGAGTGACATAAGCTATTTTTTATCCCGGAAAATCAATGAGATCCTGCGGGATTTTTAAAAAACTAAATCCACGCGAGCGAAGCCGCGGGGATCAACTGGTTTTAAATAAACTATTGATGATGAAAATAAAGAAGCATATTTGGGGCTAAGTGACTAAAGTGGACAAGCTAATAGTTATCTTTATCAGTCTACGTTTACACGAATGCCCTACCCAAAAATGTCGATAATGAACACCAGTATAACTAATCGAAGTCATTAATCATAATAATTTAGGATCATGCGATCGTTAGGGGGTGACAAGATAATAGATAAGGTTATTAGGTAGCTGACATAAAAAAGGAGGGTTCCTTCGGAAAGGAGGGTAATTCGGCTCATAGTTTTGAAGAGCATCTTCGATTCAATATTTTAAACGAACTATTTTTTGTTACTATGATGAGATTATCTAGTTTGGAGAAATGGAGCAACGGAGAATTGGGTGGAATGCACCTGACAAAGAATTGGTCACCCATCTGCAGTCAGCCGTCGCCTTCTTTTTTACCCGACTGCAGGACCTTAATGCGTTAATGAGTTTATTAGTCTATGTGTGTATGTCTGTGGTGCTCTGGAGACCAAACGTGTGGGTTGGCGCGTGGGCCGATTTTGATGATTCTTTTGACGAGAGAAAAAGGACTTTTGATGGGTTACTTGTTCACTTTGTAAAGAAATGCAGGAGCTAGTTATGCTTCATAAATCAGTTTATGTATCATGCCTAAGTATGTCATGCTCGCTTTAAACATTTCTGTGATGGTGTCGTGTGGTGCGGGTTGTTACGTTCCCTCAAATATGGTTGAGCGAAGCAATGGCTGGATCATGCGTCATGCTCGTGAACGGGTGCCGCCAACGGGAATGGGTCTGCTTTGACTGCCCATCTTGACATGCGTTGGATTGGTGTATCTACGTATGCATTTTTGCATTTCTGAAGCTTTATTGTGGAAGCACTGTATATATAGCATAGCTTTGTAAAAAAAAATTTTTTTTTGAAAAGAGCAACTGCTGAGTTTCTTACCGGCTCTTCTCAGCAGAATCTGCATTCCGAACTGGTGGTAGATTTATGATGTCATAAGAGCTACAAGTTAGCCTACATGAAATAAATTACTAATTTTGAATTTTGAATTTGAATTTGAGTTGCGCGTGACACGGTCGTCCTTTCAATGGAAAGAACGACTGTGACATATAGTTGGTGGTATCCCTCGAAATACAGAATTCTTCTTTTATTGGGCTGCGTAAATATGACAATAATATTAAGCTTGCCATTTAGGTAATTATAGGGAGATTAATTTATGTAGAAGAAAAGATTTTTTTTGGGCCATAGTGCCCTGAGGTTTGTTCTTTTCGAAGAACTTTCAAAAACGTTAATCAAGTCAACCGGAAATCTAAGAGCTGGCAGCTACCTTGGTCAAAGAATAAGTTTGGCGATCCAAAGGGGCAATGCTGCCAGAATCTTGGATACATCTATGCACGATTTTAGATTTGAATTAGTTTTAATTTTAGTAGTAATTTAGTTTTAGATAATCTATTTTTGAATTAGATAATGTAAGTTTCTAAGTAGGTGGCTAGTAGGTAACAACCCATCTAATGATAATGATAACATTATTTATATGTTGATGGATATATCTAATCTTATTTAATATTTACACACACGAACTTAAAATGTATTTTAATCTGATTAAGGGTGTAGGTAGGTATATGTGCCAGCTTTGATATTTTTTAATCTTTGCGATAGTTACTACTTACCTACCTACTACGAGGAGCACCTAGGTACCTATCTACTTATTTAATCATTGGTTTCTACATAACATCGCACAAAGAGATTTGTTCCATTCGTGTCGATTCTCAAATAATAATTAATTATACTAGGTACCTAATATTTACGCTTCCTATTCCCCTTACGTCTTCACGTCGAGTTTGTTAAAGTACTTTTTTTTTAATCCGAAATAGGCTTGCGCTTTATGACAATCAGTACTGGATAGCACTGATGAGGTCTAGGTTGGAACGCGCTTGCCTAGATGCCTTTTCACTCTTGCCTTGAAGATATTCAAATTATAGGTGGCAGAAAACAAGGGTGCTGGAAGGGTGTTCCACCTTAGCGGTTCTTATCAGAAACACGTTGAATTTAAGCGTTTCATTCGAGTAGGTTGGATTTCTATCACATTAGGTAGGTACTTATATTTGATTTTTGTTCGTGCTCATTTTATTAAATGCCAGAAAATCGCGATGCGGCGTTATTTAGTTTTTACAATCCCGCGGGAACTCTTTGATTTTTCGGGATAAAAAGTAGCATATGTTCCTCTCCCGGTTCTCGACTAACTATACCCATGCAAAAAATCAAATCGATCCTTTGCTTTGTTGCGGTGTGATTGAAGGACAAACAAACACGTTCGCATTTATAATATTAGTAAGGATTAAGTATAATACTATTTACCTAGTGTGAACATTGGGATAACGCTTAGGTACAGCGATGTGACGATGAATAAAGATAACTCAACGGAAAAACAATGACTAAGCATGTTTTTTCTTTCTCTCTAATTAGGTATCTTTTAGTTAGGGAGGTTGCTAGAGTAGTTACCTCATACCTATATATATCTATTATACTTTTAAGTTTTTAATTTGATGAAGAATTACATATCTTAATCTTTATCCTTAGAGCATTATGCCCGAAGTCCTAATCATAAAGTTGTTTGTATTTGAGACGGTCAGATAAGTTTAATAGACCAAGTTTTGTTTAAGCCTCAATATCCACAGGTGCGAACTGAAAACTTAAAGGTTGCAGGTTCGATCCTCACCCGTTGCACTATTGTCGTACCCACTCCTAACACAAATTTTCACTTATTTGGAGGGGAGAGGAGAACATCAGTTATGTTCAGCTTGGCTTGGCTCTTATAAAAAAAATGCGTTAGATGTCACCAGAAAAAGCCGTATTGATCGGAGAATTAATTATGTCAACAGTTATCGGCACTTAAAAGACCTTTTACGGAACGCCCGATGCTGCTGACCACAATAGAAAATCGAACTTCCCAGGTTCAAGTTTTCATTGAATGTCTCTTGTCACAATACAATAAATCTGTTGCATCGCAACTATGAGCCGCGACGACACTCAATGCGTGGCACAGCTCATAGATTGAATGATTGACATCTATGGATTGCACTCACACTCTGCTCAGACTCAAGTCAGAGTTAAAACAAGCCTAAGTCCACGCGTACGAAGTCGCGGGTTTCAACTTGTAATAAAAAAAAAGACGTGTGGCACTCGGGGACTGCCGCGGTAAAACTATTGCATAACATTTTTTATCAACGCCATCTAGCAGTGAGAGGAGTCCCGTGTCAGGTTATTTTCGTTACGGAATTTCTGGATTCGGTCTCCACCCTCAAGGCCCGCGATAGAAGCTATGCAATAGCTTAGTAAAAAAAGACGTGTGGCACTCGGGGACTGCCGCGGTAAAGTTATTGCATAGCATTTTTTATCAACGCCATCTAGCGGCTCACCATAGAGGAGTCCCGTGTCAGGTTATTTTCGTTACGGAATTTCTGGATTCGGTCTCCACGCTGGCCCGCGATAGAAGCTATGCAATAACTTAAAAAAATTCGTTAGGAAAAAGCCGTATTGATCGGAGAATTAATTATGTCAACAATTATCGGCACTTATATGACCTTTTACAGAACGCCCGATGCTGCTGACCACAATAGAAAATCGAACCTCCCAGATTCAACTTTTCATTGAATGTCTCTTGTCACAATACAATAAATCTATTGCATCGCAACTATATGTGCCGCGACGACACTCAATGCGTGGCACAGCTCATAGATTGAATGATTGACATCTATGGATTGCACTCACACTCTGCTCAGACTCAAGTCAGAGTTAAAACAAGCCTAAGTCCACGCGTACGAAGTCGCGGGTTTCAACTTGTAATAAAAAAATCCGAATCGCAACAAGTCGCCAAAATAAGATCCAGCATCGACGCATAACTTAGTCACAATGTCGCTAATCTCTGACACTAAAAAGAATAGTGTATGCTGTGGCCGTAAGGTAAAAGTAATTTAGGTTGACCGACAAGAATAGCTTCGTCACCACGTGGTAGCATCTTTCATTTGGACGACTGAACGGAATCGAGTCCGAATGTTATGCAGTTAGCTGCATTTAAAGAACTGATCGCATATTACAGACAAAGCCGCACGAGTAGAATGCATCCCGATTTTTAGAACCTATACTGTAAAAACGAATAGCACCTTAATTTAGATATCTATCAAATTTTGACAGGATTTCAGCAAGCCGGTAGAAGATTATGCAAGTAGTTAAACTTGGTGTAGGTAGGCTAATTTTTATCTTGGAAAATTAACACGATTTCGATGACACTAGCAGAAACTTCAAATTGCACGGACGAAGTTGCGAGGAATAAGAACATTTTTATTAATTAAAAGATTCTTTTAGTCAGGGTAATGTTAGCATTTGACTGCTTTTCTTACCTGGAAAGTGGCAATCTTATGAATGCGCGCTAAACTGGAAAATGCGTCGGGCAACTGGAGCTGGAAAATATTGTGCGCGTGCGGCTCATCTGGAATATGCGACCAGTACAAACTGCATTCAAATAATTCCGTATTATTTATAGTGAACGAATCAGCTGACGGCTCGACGCGTTGTCAGTAGGTACTAGGTACTACAGTAGAGGAGTCGAAACACCTCGCATAGGGCCGCGGAATCGTGAGACCGCCCGAGCAGTCTACGTTATCACGCCGAATACACGTTAATCGACTGTTACTGGCCCTGCCAGCTTGTTTACGTGGTCGCATAATTGTACGGCACGCCAAACCGGACTTACTATAACTAGGTACATTGTACGAGATATGTGCGTGAAAAGCGGAAGTTAAAACGAAAAAAGTGACAAATAATACAAAAGGAAACTCCTAAAGTGTCGCCTAAATAAATAATAACGTGTTGCGCAGTGGATAGCAAAATGTTGATTTATTACGGCAAGTGTCTGTGTTGTTACCGAAAAATAAACAAGGACATGTGTTGAAATATAGTTAAATAAGAAGTTGTTGTTGTGAATTGGACTGTAAGTTGATGTGTTAAGGTGCAAAAATGAGGAGCGATCTGATGGCGCCCAGCGAACTGGAGGGGACGGACTACCTCCTCTCCTCCACCATGAGGCTGGAGGATAGCTTTCTGCAGATTCTTGGTGAGTTAAATGGATTGCAGTGTACGTAAGAAGTGATAACAGTGAATAGCGTTTGCCCGCGACGTCATCCGCGTGGATATAGATTCTTAAAAATCCAGCGGGAACCCTGTATTTTTCCGGGATAAAAGGTAACCTATGTCATTCTCCCTTAACTTGCCCATGCAAAATATCACGTTGATCGAAGGACAAACCAACAAAAAAACACACTTTCGCATTAATAATATTGGTAAGGATGACTATTATGGAAGATTTTCGGTTTATTTTTTGTTACATCGCATCGAGCTAAGCATAAAACATAGTAGGTAGGTATAATTATGTACGTACCTACCTAACTAATTCGCTGTTTTCCGTTGGATGTCCATAGCTGGACATAAATCTCTTTTAGGGAATTCCACAAATTCGTATCAAGCAGCTTCTTGCGACTTCACCCAATGGGGATCTGCCAACACAGTGCTTTCTGGTGTTCTCAATTCCAGTACCTTGGGATCTCAAACTCCGATTCTTTAAACTATGTGCCCACCCATTACCGTAGCAGCTTCTTAACCATTCTGGCATAATCAGTGATTAAAAAAAAAAAAAAAAGTCAGGAACTCCTCATTTCCGATTTGATTTAATCACGTTCAGAAACATCTGAGCATCACTCTCCATCGCCCGCGAACGCCGAATGACTCTGGGCTTTCTTAAGTAGGTAAGTGGATTAGGTAGGTTACTTAACTAAGCAACTTTAAAAACACGTCGACCAGTCGACTTCGATCATAAAATTATAAATATCTACTTCATTACATATTAAAACTCAGAATAAGTATTTGCAAAAGTAAACGAGTACGTAGGTAGTATCGTTAAGTATCAATTCCAGTTTCATAATGTCTCAATGGTATAAGTCGGTACCTTATTTTTGTTTATTTTGAAAATCATTATTAATAAATAACCGGTCAAATGTGAGTTGAACTCGAATATGAAGGGTTCCGCTCCAAAAAACGCGAAAAAAACACGTTTCTGGTTTAATTTTTAATTTATTTTTATTTTTATTATTTCTTGTTATAATACACATTCTATGACAACTCTCTACCTATTACGGTTCATGACATACAGCCCGCTGACAGACAGACGGACGGACCTACGCGTCGCCCCTGCTGGTTCTCTGTAGGTACCTATAGGATGGAAGTTACTTCAATATTAAAGCTACCTATTAAATTATTAATATGTATTAAGTAGTTATACCTATACCGAAAATATATTTAAATAATTATATTGTAGCATTGTTCTTTTGATAACCTTCGCTTTTATAAAAACGAGATATTTTTATTTCATAAAATGCGTAAGATAAGTAAGTATCTAATCAGTGCCTATAACATAATCACTAAGATAGAAGACGCCTCTAGTTGGCAAATCAAAATATCTATGTATGTATGTATATTACATAATATCTACAATACATCTTTTCTTAAGTACCAATAATTGCTAATGGTTCTGTCTGTTCCTACGCAACAGATTTTGATAGGTGGTACGTTTTTACTATCTATCATTAAATAAAAAAATCCAAAGTAAAAACACTATTTATAAAAAGTAGATGCATAGTGTATAATGATTATTATTAAAGAAAGTTAAGAAAAGTCTGTATTTTGTAAAAAAAAGTCGCAAAAATATTTCCAAGCGCTTGCTTTGGGAACTTTGGGAACTACTATGAACTCTAGAATACACTACAATTAAATTGGGTGAAATAACTTTATTACAAGCAAATAATTAAAATAGAATAAAAAATCCATTGCTTTGAAGAATATCAACTAAAACCGTATACCGAGTAAGTACCTATCACTTGGATATGGGATTCTATGACGATATCCCATAAACTCCCTTCAAGCATGTAGAAGTTGCGTAAGGTCATAGATAAAATGAAGTAAGTATATTCTTTTCTCTATGCTACGATGTGATAAAGAAACTCATATACATATGTGTAGGTAAGTCATGACCACTCAAAACATAGGGGTCACGACCATATCGACCACCTCTTGTCAACCAAAACAGACGTAACTGTTCGTAGAGTCTTCGAAATGTTGGCTACGTGCCTGACGCCTCAATGATGCAAGGTATAAATTATATCTCTTCCAAGTTCTAAATAAACATTTACTCTAATAATAATATATTTAAATTACGATATAAAAATTGTAAAGAAGTAAAATAATACATCGATGAAAATACTTAATCACGAACTAAAATTACCTACTATGTTTGTTACTCCTTCATGCCACAATGAATGAACCGATTATGCTGAAATTTGTATAGAGATAGCTCATACCCGGGATTAAAACATAGGCTACATTTTATCCCGGAAAATTAAAGAGTTACCGCGGGAATAAAAAAAAACTTAATACACGCGGACAAAGTACAGGCATCATATAGTAAAAACCTGAATCTGAATATAATAGAAATAATAATATTGATTCATTGAGGCATCATTTAGGTATGTTTTTATAGTTTCTTCTAACAAAAGGCATAAATTAAAATAAAGCGCAAACAGAAAAAAAGTTAATCATAGAAAATTGGCTTTTGCACATTTTCATTCACAGATTGCTACAGGTTTTTAACAAACCTGCGCACATCAATTCTGCCTTGCTCTAAGATTCTACCGGAGCAATTATATTGTTAAGGCCGCTGCATACGTAACGTGCACGGGACGGGACGGGACGTGGACGGGACGGGGCCCGAACGTGGTTAGTAAACACGGACGGGAATTTTTAATGCATACGCAACGTGGCAATAACTCAGAACTAACGTGCTAGTGATGTGAACAAGGAAAGATGGATTTTTCATTTGAAGAATTGGCTTTAATTGCTATTGCTTTAGATGATGAAGAAGCTACGGCCGTCAAGAGGTAAAGAAGATTTTCTGTACATCCTACATGGCAGAAAAGAGAACAAGAAGGAGAATACCACACTCTTTACAAAGAACTTTTGGATGACGAGACTCAATTTTATAAGTATTTTCGTATGACAAAAGAATGTTTTGCTTTACTGGAAAATAAGCTGAGCCCTCATTTATTAAAGAAAGATTGCAAAATTATACAAAGCTGGATGTGATCGTACACACTCGATTAGTTTTTCCATTCGTCCATTTTTGCTTGGTAGGTAAATACACAAACATCACTACTTAGCTCTCCGGAGCGAACGGGGCGACTGTGCATACGCAGCGGAATCACGGACGGGACGGGGCACGTGCGGGACGGGACGTGCTAAACATCGTCGCCGACGATATTTTTCCCGTTCCGCGCGTGGCACGTTCCCGTCCCGTCCGTGCTCCGTGACGTATGCACAGTCGTTTACATTTTCTATGAAACGATATTTCCAAAACTCCACGTCCCGTCCCGTCCACGTCCCGTCCCGTCCCGTGCACGTTATGTATGCAGCGGCCTTTATTGTTCTTATTATGAAAAGTTCACGCTTTACGCACTCTGTTTACAGTAGAAGAATAATAAGTTTATTAAATAAAAAAAAAAAACAATAAACAGTATTTATGGTAAAAAAATAAAAAGTGAAGTGAGTGAATCTTAATAGAGAACTTTATAATTTAAAAAAAACTTCTAGTACAAAATGTTGTATAGAGTATTTTATAGCCACCCCGGAAGTATTCTGAATGTGCGTAACAAAACTAATAAAATAAAAACTATTGATATCAGGGACAATAATTTCTATCTCTATCTTATCTCTATACATTAGATGTTAGTGCGGTAAGAACGTCATAATATTATGCGCTGGGCTTATCGCTTAGCCTTTTTGCGAGACACCAATTACCTTTTAAGACAGCCAAGGAAAAATTATTATAGGTAGAGTACCTAAGTTACATAAGTTATTTCAAATCCGGGTCAATGCGCGCTAAAGAGCTCTCTTATCGCGATATTAATGTGTCTGAATACGTACCTCACATATATATATGTATTATCATTATTATATATGAGGTAAGTATAATCAGCGGGTATAATATGGTAATTCATCTAAACAAATACCCATCGCGAGTCACACTTATAATATTACTAGACTTTGCCCGCGACTTCGTCCGTGTGGATCAAGGATTTTCAATTCCCATGGGAACTCTGTAATTTTCCGGGATAAATGTAGCCTATGTTTTAATCCTGGGTATGAGCTATCTCTATTCCAAATTTCAGCCAAATCGGTTCATTCGTTGTGACGTAAAGGAGTAACAAACATACACACAAACATACACACACAAAAACTTTCGCCTTTATAATAATTATTAGTGTGAAGTGTGATAAAGGCGAAAGTTTGTATGTTTGTTTGTTTGTTTGTGTGTGTGTGTGTGTGTGTGTGTGTGTGTGTGGTGTGTGTGTGTGTGTGTGTGGTGTGTGTGTGTGTGTGTGTGTGTGTGTGTGTGTGTGTGTGTGGTGTGTGTGTGTGTGTGTGTGTGTGTGTGTGTGTGTGTGTGTGTGCGTGTATGTGCTTCAGTCAAGATTGACATATAGGCTACATTTCATCCCGGAAAATTAAAGAGTTTAAAATAAACTTAATCCACGCGAGCGAAGTCGCGGGAATCGTCTAGTGTGTTATAATTAGCAGTATAATTTGCAAATACTCACCTATTCAAGAAATCTACAGCTACTGTGTAATAAATAATTAATTATCTAATTAAAATTAGCTACTTATAGCAAATCGTGAATGAAAACATTTATTTATTTATCTAGGTATAGGTACTTACCAAACAATAAATTCTAATGCTCTTTTCAATGAAACGGGACGTGCAATAAGGACAACTTTTCTCTCTATCATCGTTATTGACGACCTCCCTAACTTTTATATAACTGGGAGGTCTCGGGTTCGATTCCCGGCGGGGGCCATTCCGAAATTTATAATTTCTGAATTGTGTCTGGTTTGTTCTGGTGGGAGGCACCGTGGCTAGTTACCACCCTACCGTTCATTAGGGGTAGGTATAGGTTGAATGTACACTGTCAGGTGACTTCCAAGTTAGCCCGCTACCATCTTAGACTGCGTCGATACTTACATTAGGTGAGATCGCAGTCAAGGACTATCTTGTAAGAATAAAAAAAAATAAAAAAATTAGCAGCCAGTGCACCTATAATAGTTTTTATACCCGAAAATGATGAATGAGTTCTTACTGGAATTTAAAAAACACGAGATTTTTAAAAGCCGAGATTATCCTACTTCTTACGAATATAATTATCAATAGATAGGATAGTGTGTTTATTTGTTGATTTATTCTTCAATCACGCAGCAATAGAGCAACGGATCGACGTGATTTTTTACATGGGTAGGCGTATAGTGGAGAGCACACTGCACAATATAGGCTTTTTTCCCGGAAAAACGAAGGGTTCCCGCGGGATTTTCAGAAAACCTAACTCCACGCGGATGAAGTTGCGGACATCAGCTAGTCCAATATTTAATTATTACTTTAATTTATTTTAATTTGGTGTGTGACGCGTGCGAAAAGCATCGTGCGACGCTCGTACGCACAATAAGAAAATTACCGGCGCGGTTTCGTAATGTTGCGGACCTATTGAGGGGGATCTCTTGGGAAAGACTAACATGCGCGCCACGAGAAAATTTTGTGTGCCAATTTACTCGTGAATTTGTATGAGATTTCACGAGTAAATGGGTAGACAAAATTCTCTCCAGGCGCGCATGTTAGCTCTTCTGGTGAGTCGTTCACTCCGCTCTTACATATTACAAATGCTGAGATCTATAGTGCAATGAGGATGCAACTTGTGAAGAAGTGCAATCAGAAACGTGGGAGACAATCTTTAATGACTGGTTTTGACGCATGGAGAAGCGTATAGTGTGCCTGTGATGGAAAATATTTTGAAAAGATGTAAAGCGAAGGTATAAAATCTCAAAACTTTCGTAGTGACCTACGAAATGTCGTGTGTGGTGAAGGTGAATAAATTCGTGAATAAACGCTTAACCTTCCGGCAACTGAAGGTTGTTTTGTTTTGAGGCTTTGTAGGCTCCTACTCTAACGTCTTATTAATAATAATCGGTCAAATGCGAGTCCGACTCACATACGAAAGGTTCCGTACCAAAAAACGCCGAAAAAATACGTTCCTAGTAGAGGAGCTAACCGGCTTTAATCTTTAATTTATTTTACTATTTGTTGTACCTATTCTCTCTCTGCATCGTCATCCTCATTACTGAGGGTCGCTATCCTTGGTACGGATCAGCTTTTAGAATAGAATAGAATAGAAATATTTTTTATTCAAATAAACTTTTACAAGCACTTTTGAATCGTCAATGAATCTACCACATAGATTAGCACATAGACTAGATTAGCAGCAATTAGATCCCAAACGATGTTTTTCCACTTCTATTTTCCGTATTATGTAGAGCGGCGTGGATGTAGTCTACCTATTACGGATATTACGGATCATGAGATACAGCCCGCTGACAGATAGACGGACGGAGGGACAGCGGAGGCTTATCATTGGTTACCCTTCGGATACGAAACCCTAAAAACGCTACCTAATATCTATGTACTTTCTATCTATCTATCTATTACGTCATCAACAGTTTATCCATTTTCAACAGCCTGGAAAATACCACTTGTATGTCAAGTGTCAACCTCTTTGTAATTTTTCAGATATTTTTAAGCTATTGCATAGCTTCTATCGCAGGCCAGCGTGGAGACCGAATCCAGAAATTCCGTAACGAAAATAACCTGACACGGGACTCCTCTACGGTGAGCCGCTAGATGGCGTTGATAAAAAATGCTATGCAATAGCTTTACCGCGGCAGTCCCCGAGTGCCACACGTCTTTTTTTTTATAAGTTAAGTTTCGTTAAGTTTTTACGATACATGTTCAAAGCAGGTAGGTAATCTTACGATTAAATAAATAAAATGTCGTTCTAAATGCAATCAGAATACTTCACGTCATTCATAGCAACCAAACAATAAAGGTTAAAACCCTGAATGTATAATGTAGACAACAAGTAGGTACGTATTTTAAGGTATAATATAAGTAATAGTAGGTACCCAACATCAATATGTTCAAGTGGTAATTGTGATATAAAACATCTGTTTTATAGGTAGTACAAACCTATATAGATATCTCTGATAACTCTGAGATTTCTGGTGGGAGGCTTGGTAGTGGCTATAGTTACCACCCTACCGCCAAGCGATTTAGCGATTTGGTATATTCAGATAACAAACAGAAATAGGAAGTTATCGCATTATAATAATTAATGTGACGAAAAAAACTGGTCGAAAAAATACGATAAACGGAACTGTTGAAAACTTGAAAACAATTTTTTTAATCTGTTGTTAATTGATTATTATTATAAAATAAAATTATTATATCTCAAAAACAAATTGTTCAGTCTACTACTACTACTATAATAATAATCTATACGTTTTCTTAGCCAAGAATCATAGAAGATAAATTGGTTAACTATCTATAAATCTAATAAACGAAATTTAATCAACACGTATTTTTTATAATAATGAGTAATGAAATAAGAATACCAAATTTATCGTTTACCAAAGAGATCCAATTTCAAAACAGATGGTTAGAGTCACCCTACAAACGTTATCTATCAGCTGTTGATACATTAGGCGCGCGCAGCGGCCGTTGACCTCCGAGTATCGAATAGTATGACCATGATTTGCTTATTTAATGGTCAGATATGGTAAAAAAAATTCCAAAAAAGGTACAAAACTATTAATGGAAATATGTTCTATTAACGATATGGAACCACCAAAAAAAATTTGCGCACGACCTAAAATATCTTTCTATATAAATGAAATTGATGTGTTCGTTTGCAATATCAAAATAACAGCTTTTTACTAATTGTATAGGTACGTACTTATATACGAGTATGTAAAAGTATAACAAAAAACATTTTTTTAATTTTTGTCTGTCTGTATGTCTGTCTATCTGTTTGTTTGTTTGTTCGGGCTAATCTCAGGTTGGACCGATTTTGACGCCACTTTCACTGATAGATAGCAGATGTTATCGGGAGTAACATAGGCTACTTTTTAACCGACTTTCCAGCCAAAGGCTCCCGGACTTCCGACCAGACCAGAGACAATTCATAAATTATAAATTCCCAAATTGCCCCCGTCGGGAATCGAACCCGAGACCTCCGAGTAATAAGAACCCAACGCTCACCACTGTGCCAGGGAGATCGTCAAAAAACGAAACGAAACGAAAGAAAACATTTACATTCAATATTTCAAGAATATTTCTGGTATGAACCGCTAAGGTGTGGAATGTCGTCTCGACTAACCGCGTCAGTGTTTTTTGCCACGTGTAACTTTGTGCAGATCATTCAAGGCAAGTGGATCTAGACAAGCGCCGCTCCAACCTAGACCTCATAATTACTTTCCATCGTGCAACATGCAAATAAACTTCTCAATAAATGTAGATTTCTCGCTTCATAGGATTAACACAATTGATTGGTCTACAACAAAGTGCATTCATTCATCCTACTAATAGATTTCATTAATCTATATCGAGGAAGGCTTCAGGCTATATGACATCACGCTGCGACCAATAGGAGCGAAGCGTCAGTGAGAAATGTTGCAAAAACGGGGAAAATTATCCATATTTGAGGGCTTCCGTTGCGTGCGCTGCGTAAACGGCTCAAGTTACCCAAAAAATATGTATGAAAGAATTGTAATATAAGTTCTTGCAATTCACGAGGGCGCGCGGCTCATGGTTGTGAGTGTCTACGCCAACAGCTTAATTAGACGGATTGACTACCTACTATTAATTCTTCCAATTCACGAGGGCGCGTGAGCTTTACTTGAGGTTACGTTGTGTACATGCACATTGCGTAAGTGAGCGTGTCTGTCAGGAGCCTAGGTGGGAGCGGTTAGGCGCGAGCAAGTTCTCGCTCCCACTTAATATATAGATACGACACACACGCAACCATAAGCCACGAGCCCTCGTGATATTGTTGTAATGATAGTAGTAATTATTGTCATCTGGATTGAAGAATACAGCAGGTATAGGATAGAAGGTTAGAACCCAGAGGGTAGGTACTATCTTCTTTTCTGAGGTAAAAGGTACTAGCCTAAGTCCACAACTCAAAAAATTACGTCAATCCATTGCTGCGTTGCTGCATGATTGAAGGACAAAGCAACAGAGAGATACACTTTCGCAAATTGTCGGTAGTCCCCTTTGGTCGGTATTTAGAATGCCCTTCCGGCTTCCGTTTTTCTAACTAACTATAATGTGGTGTCTGGTGAAGGGGTGTCTTTAAATCAAGAGTAAATAGGCATCGTCTAGGCAAGCGCGCACAATTCTTACTGCATCTTCACTTACCGTCAGATGAGATCGTAGTCAAGCGCTAGTCTATGTATACCTATATTTAAAAAAAAAGTTCATTAATATATTATGGAGATGAGATATAGCCATAGGTATACAGAGGCCATGTTAATAGAGTAATAAGTAATAAACAACGCATCAAGGACGCCACCAATGCTTTATAGACGCTACTTAGACTAATTGTGTCTCCTATTACTTTACTAAATGCGCGCTATAGCTTGTGTTTTCCACTTAGTAAATACGTATTGAGTTAATTGGGTGGGATATAACCTATTGCTAAACCAAACATAAGTTAAAAAATAAAAGTTCAAATGCGTGTAGGGTTCCGTAATTGACCGTCACTATATTATGTATACTTAAGCCTCAATAGCCCAACGGTTATAGGTGCGGAGTGCGGACTCAAAACTGAAAGGTTTGAATCCCACCCGTTGCACTATTGTCGTACCGACTTCTAGCACAAGCTTTCCGCTTATTTGGAGGGGATAAGAGAATATTAATCAACTTCAGTTTGGCTAAAGCTGCATCCGCACGCTTGGCAAACCTCGGCAAACCTTCACAAACGCAAACGTGCGGATAGAGCGTTTGCCATGGTTTGCCTACGCTTGCGAGCGTTTGTGGCCGATCCATCGAGTGTCGGTCTTTTGATCGCAAACCAAAGGGAATTTGCCACAAGCGCTTGCGTCTCCGTCCACACGTTTGCGCGCACTCAGTCTCGTTTGTGCACTGGCGGCGATTAGACGTGTTATTGTATTACGATTTACGTATCGCACCTTTAGAAATCTTCATTTTGTGAGTGGGTAAAAACGTAAAATGAATGACTGGTCGACTGAAGACTTTTGAAGACGATTTGTTTATATAATTTAATTAATTAATTAGTTTTATATATTAATAATAAATAATAATAAGTGGCGACTCCGCACCGGAAAATGGTATATAATGGTATGGTAATAGGTGGACCGACACCATCAGGCGACCCTCAGGGAGCCACTGGGTACAGGTGGCGCAAGACCGAAGCCTGAGGAAGTCCATGCAATAAACAGTGCAGCAGTGGACGTCTATCGGTTGATAAAGAAAAAAAAACAAAATATCTATTGAGTAGGTACATACTAGAATAGAGTAGAATATTTTTTATTCAAATAAATAAACTAGGTAGGTACCAAGTGTTTTCGAACATACTACTAGCTACTACTACTAATCTATAATATTATACTAAAACTGTAACTGGACAAATTGTGCACATGAAATATGTTTTGAAAATTTTAATTAGAGGACGCTTTACTATCAACTAGATGACATCCGCGACTTCGTCCTCGCAGATTAAGGTTTTTTAATTCCCGCGGAAAGTCCTTCATTTTCCGGGCTAAAATGTAGGTATGAGCTATCGCTATACCACATTTCATTCAAATCGGTTCATTAGTTGTGGCTGAAAGAGTAACAAACATCCATCCATCCATCCATCCATATTCCATTTTAGTAGGATTATTGATCGATACTGAGCTTAAAACATTTGTAAAAATAACTTAAGCCAAATAATAAAGCCGACACAAGTTCGACGTCCGTCATGCTTGCCTGTTCAGAACATACAAACGCCCTCGCAAGCGTGCGGATGATTCCCAAATTCAAGGCAAACGTTTGTAGAGGTTTGGCGTTTGCCGTTTGCCACAAGCATGCGGACGCGGTATAAAATTCTTTTTCTTTTTATACAATGTATTTATGTTACATTTTTTAAATAACATTACAATATTATAATGATTTAAAAAATAAACCTTAGGTAAACACGTCACACGGCAAAAACGTCACTGGAAAATCTGTATGGAAATACGCTTTCAAAAGTTATAACTTTCGCTGACATTTTCAAACAATTAAGTGGTCTTTGTATTCAGTATTTTCAACGTAGTAGGTACCTCAAGCTGTTTTGAGAGAATGTGCCTTGACAAAATGGACACACGGACAGACGGACAATAAAGTGATCTATAAATGTTTCAATTTTGTTTCGGAACCCCTAAAAAAGAACTCTGGCGCCTGCTGGTGGCCTATAACCTTTTTACATTTTTATCTTGGAACTGCTTCGAGTTAACAACTGTGTATTGCAAATAACTTTAATGATAAAGCTACCCTTGCACACTAACGCCATTGTCTTCTATTTTTAACCGGCTTCCAAAAAAGGTTCTCAATTCGTCGGAATCTTTTTTTTTAAATTTTTTTTTTATTGTATGTTCCCCGATTACTCGAAGACGCCTGGACCGATTTAGAAAATTCTTCTTTTTGAAAGGATATACTTTCCAAGTCAGGATCTGATGATGGGATCCTGGAGAAATAGAGGGAACTCTTCAAATTTTGTGGGCTTAATTGATATATCTACTTTGTAGTGGCATTAAAGTCGGTTTTGTAAAATGAATTTTTACGTTTAAATTAAGTCTCTACATAATATTTTAATGTACAGTTTTCTGTGCTTTGATGCAATAGTCTTATAATACGTACTACGCACTAGTAAGTACTACTGTTATAGCATTAATTCAACAAACTACTAACACCTACTAACCAGCGACACCCTGTATCTATTATTAAGTAGGTATTCAGCGCTGATACAGCATCTGATGATAATAATCGTTAAGCTTATGTAAGCATTGAATAATATACAAAACACATTAAGGTCATTGATATTATAGTAAATACCTTCCTACCTATTAAAAATATTAGTTTTTGTAACAATATGACCTTCAACAGTGGCAATTATATTCCTAAAAATTCTAATGAGTTACACGCAGACATCCAATACCTATCTAAACCTATCTTATTAGTTACTAGTTGATACCCGCGGCTTTTCTACGACCTTCCTGGTTCACCAATGTGGTCTGCAGGTTGGAGGTTCCGGGTTTAATTCCCGGCAGTTTCAGTTTTTTAAAAATCCAGCGGGATCTCATTGATTTTCCGGTATAAAAAGTAGCCTATGTCATTCTCTCGGTCTTCAACTATAGGTACCTACCCATGCAAAAAATCAGGTCGATCCGTTGCTATGTTGCCGCGAGATTGAAAGACAAACCAACAAACAAACACACTTTCACATTTATAATATTAGTAAGTATCTTCATCTTCATCTCCTGGGAATTTTCTCCGCAACTACTTGCGGATTGCCTACGCATTGATCGCTCGTTTTGCTTGGTTCCGCTGATACGGCTCCGGTACGGTGTGGTACGGTACGGGTCCAAGCAGGCCACCCAGGTCATTAGTAAGGAAATATCCTTAATCCTTAGTAAAGATTAATAACGATTACCATTCGTTACCCGTATTACTACTGTTACTACCAGTTTTACTATCGGTAGTAACACGCGGATAATTTTTTTTGCCCGTGTTACCTTAATTAGTTATGCAAGTAAATAATGTGCTTTAGTAATACCTATAAATATGTAGGTATACTTAATAACCATTCCTCCGTTTTTGTGAATCTCCATTAAACATAATTAGGAAGGTAGTTAGGTAGACACACAATTTTCTGCGACATTGAATAACCCCTGAAGGTCACAGAAGTCAACACACAATGCACCTAATATACTTATATAGTACATATTTTATACTATTAGGCATCTACCTAAGTAGATAGGTAACTAACTAATATTATAAAATGTTATGTGCGTAGTTTTAATGGTATATTGGTATACTACTGGTAGGTAGCCGAACGAAAGCCACGAGAACTTCCGCTCGGCGTCTTTTCATACCTAGCTTACATTGGTTGTAATGGACAAGGTAAACTTAGCTGCGTTTATGATGCAAAGGACCGGGAGAGTGACACAGGCTACTTTTTATCCCCGAAAATCCAAGAGATCGCGCGGGATTTTTAATAACTAATCCACGCGGCGGGCATCAACTAGTTATATATAAATTTTGAAATTGTCCCTGCCGGGAATCAAACCCAGAACCTCCAACCTGATGACCACAGTGGTGAGCCAGGAAGGTCGTCGAAAAGCTAAATTAATTAGCCTAGTTCACGGTTTGTGACACTATCGTGGATAAAGATAGGTACTATAACAGACGCCGATACGTCTGACATAAAGTCTAAATGATCTTAACAAGGTACTGACCTGACGAAAAAAAGTTATTTGAAAGGTCCAAATTCCAATATCCTTCGGAAAGACCCAAATGGTAACTGAGACTACTTATAATTTAATTATCAAAACAGACCTGACCTTTACAGCAACGCAGGTATGAATGGATCGCGTCAGCACACGTCACCATTTGATCTCAAAAGAACCAGTGTCATTTTTATCATCGAGTGACCGAGAGGTTGCCAACAGTAACTAGTGTTGTGTTGCTGAACTGCCAAGTGTGACGTCGCGATATTAAGGTCTCTCCACATTATAATATGAAAAGCCTTTGGAAGAGGGCAGACTGGCTACTTTCAGCGGCAGCGATCGGCGTTTTTATGGCTTATTGCGTCTGCATGCCATTATCGCGATTTTTGAACGCTTTCTGCGATTTTTGGTCGCTGATTTTTGCGTTTGATCTATAAGTAGAGAAGTGGCAGCAAGCGGGGTTTCTATGGCTTATTGTGTCTGCATCACGATTTTGCAATTTTTGGTTGCTGATTTAGCGTTAAAAGCCATGAAAACGCAAATCGCTGCCGCTAAAAGTAGCCAGTCTGCCCTCTCCCTTAGAGTGAAACTTTTCCTTCTACACAACTGCCATCACCAGAAATTTGCGAGATTTAAGGTTTTTGAGGAAACCCAAAAGGATCTTCTTTTTCTTCGTCAACGGATAAATGTCCAAAGCTGGACAAAGGAGTCATGCATGAACTTCCAAAGACCTCAGTCTTGCGTTTCTTGCGTTGTCTGCATCCAGCGGTTCCCTGCGACTAGTCTAATGTCGTCGGTTCGTCTAGTGGATCATTTTCAAAGCTTGGTTGTGCTTAGTTTTAGTGAAAAAGGGCATTCGATTTGCCAAAGATTATGAACCTATCTGCATGATATGCAAATTACAAGGCTTCAAAAAACCGATGTTAGGTATGTACGGTCGGGGACTGAAAATGTTTACCACTTTTCAAATTAGATTCTTCGTAACCCTGCGTTCAGTAAGGTCTTTAATGCTATATCAAGGCGTTTGTTACGTTATAAAAATTTCATGCATCGTTTTATCAAAAAAAAGTATTAATGACTTTTCTATACAAATATTAGTAATAAAACTCATTTCCTAAATTCAAGTTTGACACATTAGCATCATTGTCCATGTAAAAGTGACAATTAATTATCAAAAATATTATATTTGTTATTTGAAATTTGAATATACAAAATAAATGGCAAGCTTAATCATAATTCTAATGGTGAAGTTCATGTTGTGCATTGAATCATAATGATGCTGCTAGCATCCACAGTCAAAAACAGTCAAAAGGAGGTGGATGAACTACGGTGATGCGTGGTGTTTCTGCAGCATTTTACATCGATGTTCTGCAGCAAAATTCCGACAACCTAAGTTCAAGATAATGCGCCGAGCTACTATTCCATGGTTCAATCTGCACCGTGGCAGTCATCTCGTTCAATAGCCCGCTCGATCTGCTGATTTGAAACTGAAAATTTATGGGGCTTAATGATTCAAAGCTGGGACTGTCAGAATCAAAGAAATCCTCAAACTCTTAGATCACATTGCACTGGGGTATGAGATGATATCACAGATGATATGAACTGACTTATCGCCTTGTCGCGTTTATGCGAGAGAGTCTACGTGTTGTCATAGCAGCAAATGGAAGCTAATTAAGCTAATTATTTATTTATACTAATATTGTTTAGTTTCTCATTAATAAAATTAAGAAATAAAGATTCTTTGAAATTTCATTAGATTATTACTTCCGTTTTCATAACTCGTGTCCTGTGCTCGTGTCTATATGAGATAATATCTATTTATTAAAATTACTAGCTTTTGCCCATGACTTCGTCCGCGTGAAGTTAGGATTCTAAAATTTCCATGGGAACCTTCTATTTTTCCGGGATAAATGTCGCTATCCAAATCCTCAACTATATCTATGCAAAAAATCATGTGGATCTATTGCTCCGTAGCTGTGTGATGGAAGGACAAACCAACAACGAACAAACAAACACTCACATTATTTTATAACATTAGTAAGGATTTTTTGTTCCAAAAAAGGTTTTCTACATCTAACCTATTTAACAGTCACCTACTAAAGAGACCGCTAAAGGACTGTCTAAGCACCGCTACATGTTAAAAAGTCTATGATCTATGGCTAATCAAATCACATATCGACCTTCTGACACAGATGTGTGCATGCAATTATGAATCTTAAGGTGGTAAACATTTTTTGTCCGCGACTGTATATAAAACTGGTATATTTAGTTAGCTCTCTGATTAGACATTTTATATCTACATCGAATTACATTGTACAATATTTATATGACATTCTGAAGCTGGCGATAATAATTGATGGGTGGCATCGTTCGCCAAAAAGGCGCTTTGCTTGGATGGAAGCCATACCATTTTATTATGCAAGTTGGGAATTCCGACAGAAATTTTGACGAGGCAATAAGACTGCAATTTATTGTATGTTTAATATGTAATTCGGAATTATGTTACTAATATCTATCTTCTATCTAAATACATAAAAGTCAAGATAGTCCTTGACTGCGAGCATACGACATGCTACATTCAACGGTGGCGTGGTAACTAGCCACGGCCAAAACCAGACGAAACCAGAGACAATTCAGAAATTATAAATTCCCAAATTGACCCGGGAATCGAATCCGAGATCTCCCAGTTATAAGACCACAGCACTCACCACTGCGTGCATGGAGGCCCTTTGTTTTATTTTAAACCTGAGCTGTAGCTTTCGAAATAAGCTTTCGAGAGATTGTTTGATAAACATACCTACTTTGAAAAAAAATTGTAAGAAGAATCTCTAAACTTATTTTTTTTACGATGAATTTTATATTAACTAACTCATCATAGGAAATACCTAGTAATTTTTGTAGGCATTTGTCAAATATTTCGTAATGAGCATTGAATGAGTGATACCTACTGATGACGAACTTGACATACTTTATTGAGTTTAAAAATGAAACAAACATCGAGTTATTTTGTCTACCATTGCTTCAGTGTCTGGACTCAAAATTGTATCTGGAAATCGTAAAATTGTACAAACTTTCATCACGTAAGATAACTTCATTAACTATACTTATTACTTAGGTATAGATTATAAGTATAGATAGATTATTTAGATACGTGATAGAACCTATCTACCACGTAACACGTAGGTAATTGAAGAATGTTCACTAATTTTCAGTTTTAAATGACAACTTTGACAAGTTAGTCCTTGACTGCGATCTCACCTGATGGTAAGTGACGATGCAGTCTAAGATTGTAGCGGGCGGGGTATGGCAGTGTTATTCAACCCAAACCACATGGTCTGTTTCTACACGCCATTGTGCCGGAACGCTCAATCACTTGGCGGCACGTCTTTGACGGTAGGGTGGTAACTAGCAACGGCCAAAGCCTCCCACGTGACCAGACCAAAGTCAATTCTGAAATTATAAATAATCAAATTGCCTCCGCCGGGAATCGAACCCGATTATAAGACCACAGCTCCCACCACTGCGCCAGGGAGGTCTTCACCAACGTCGAGTGACATCTAACCAAGGAATAAATTGGGTATTCTGACAGTTTTTGCATTGAAAATGTACCAAAATACCATCACGGTTCACGTTAAAAAATATTCAATGTTGAATAAATTGGCCAGAATCGTTAAGAACCGTGTATAGTTACAATTTAATCTCTTACCTACGAGTTACGAGTCTACGCAATAAATGCGCTCACATAAAACAAAATATTTAATATACATATTGTAATATTCGAATAAATAGTTTTATTTTACTTTAAAGTTTCCCGCCTCCACTGTACTTGCGTCAACGTCATCATTCCTATTCTATATTATAATATATGGACAGTCATTCTTCATAATTGACATCAACTTGACGTTTTAGACAGCAGTCTAGTGCTGTCAATGTCAAAATTGCCAAATGTGAAATGTCAAAACGTAAACTGTCAAATTAAATGTCAATGTCACAGTTCCTTCATCCTTTTTCGTGTTCTTATTGTCAAGTCCTGTAAATTAATTAATGTGTTGGAAATCAAGTGTTAAAATAAATTGTTTTTCATAAAGTAAACACTAAACATTAAAGTTTACAATTATAGTGAGACATCAAACGCAGTACGCACTTATTGCACTATGGGGCTATGTGACGACGGTGAGTACAATTTTTCTTCGTGTAATCGTGTATGTAAACAAGTCAATTAAATGAACTGAACTCGATTAGAGAATCGCATTTTCCTCTTCATACGCATTAATTTAATGGAATTTTTTTAACTATCGGCTTAAGTAGTTATAAGAGGTCTTAGACTCCATAACTGCATGAAGCTGTATTAAGAGTAAGTACAGAGTCGGAATAAATAGTATGCCACCTATACATAAAAGCAATGGTACAACCTCTTATACCTACTATCGCGGAACTATCAACTAGCATACCATGCGAACTGGTTTGACCTCAAGTCCACTTAATACCAAATGTTTATTTTCTGTGTTATGTTAATGCAGTAAGTACATTTCAACGTTTATGTTGTAGTAAATAAATAAAGAAAACTGGTTTCTGCTAACATGACATAATATCTTTTTGCATTATTTCACAAAGCTGTCCTGGATATTCCTAAACATATAGAATAGTGATATTTTTTACACACAGTAAGCCTGAGAGGTTTAGAAACTCTTAGTAATATTTTTATTTTATAGTTTTCAAAATAAACACAATTTTTTAATCAACCAATAACCTATAAACCACAGCTGATCTTTTGCATAGACTTCCTTATTGTTTGATTTTCTTCTCTCATGTAGTCGTTACCACATCTTTTCATACTTAGTGACATGAGTGAAACGAAATGTACAATAGCTTCATTCCCGATACGAACTGTGCTTTAATCATACATTCTGCATATAACATTGTATTAATACAAGTTTTCAATGGTTCAGAAATAGTTAAGGACACAACAATTAGTATCAATTGTAAGTGGGAGAAACTAGACCCAGCAATTGATCAGTTGATCACAGTTTATTAATGAATGCATGGCTATGGTACTAGTTCTTTTGTACACAATTGCTAATCTAAATATTTTTTTAAAAGAACATTAGCCACCCTAAAGTTGACCTCCTATCCCCTCCAAACAAAGCTTGTGCTTGGACAATAATTGTGGGTAAGACAATAGTGCAACGGGTGGGATTCGAACCTGCGACCTTTCAGTCCACTGCACTATTGTCGTACCCACTCCTAGCACAAGCTATTCGCTTCTTTGGAGGAGAGAAGAGAATAAAAGTAAAGTTCAGCTTGGCTAATATTCTTTAAAAAAAAACTGTAACCTCTGAATAATTGGGTGTAATATCTAACATATTGATTTTGTTCTTATAAGGTGTACCCTATGTCATCTGAATTACAATAATGAATCAGTTATTACAGATATAGTGAAACATACGTAAATACAAACATCCATACAAACAGACTGCTAAAATCAAAAGCCTTCCTTTTGGCTTTGACTTAGTTGAGTAATGAAAAAATGTTTTGGTAGGTAATCCTATAACATTGATGTTTTGCAAGAAAACTGATTCATGAAAAGATGATAACATTTATCACAACTAATGAGATGCTATACAAGGACCAATAAATAATAATTATATGCTTATTCCAAACAATAATATTTTGCTTTGTTGCACTTTTATCTTAATGTCAAATGATGATATACCATAAATACATGCAATTACAATAACAAGCAATTAATAAAAAGTAAATTTTAAGTTTACTTATGTATGACTCATGGATTTGTATTATGACATTAAATAAAATGAAAATAACAGATGTCACATCCAATTTTCCGAAGTTGGATTCCATTTTTTAAACTTTTTCTTGATAATACTTTTATTTATTGTGTTACATCCACAGATTTAGGATAAGACTGTACTAAATCATTCCATCAATAAAAGTACTTTTTTTTTCATTATTTATTTTATTTTGAGAATAGTAAAGATGTCATATAGGTGTTAGAGATAGAGGTGGATCTAAGGGCTAGAGCATACGACTGGCCATAACAACTAATAAAGCTATGATATAATACATGTAGTAGTCTGTCTAAGCTTCAATGATATTATAATATTTAAGTCTCAATAGCCCAACAGTTAAAGGTGCAGGCTGAAAACTGAAAGGTTGCAGGTTCGAATCCCACATGTTGCACTATTGTCATACCCACTCCTAGCACAAGCTTTCCGCTTATTTGGAGGAGATAGGAGGATATTGGTCAACTTCAGGTTGGCTAATATTCTTTAAAAAAAAATACATACTAGCATACCACGTCATTGCCTCGGCGCCATTTCACTACGTTGCGCGTTGGCGCAGTCTAGGAAACAATGGGTTAATTAGAGTAAAGAATACTGCATGATATTTATCTGAAACAGTACAGATTTTTATTACGTTTGCATACACACCATTTTCTAGCCAAAACTAAAAAACTCGGTCAAGTGCGAGTCGGTCTCGCACACGAAGGGTTCCGTACCATCAAATCGTTGATGTCCGCGATCCACGTATTGGGGGTTCTGTCAATACTGTGCTTCCCGGTACGGGGTCGCCACTCAACCATCTTGGGACTGTCAGCTCTTCTATGTGCCCCGCCCATTTGCACTTCAGTTTCGCGACTCGATGAGCTATGTCAGTAAATCTGGTAGGTATTATTATTGTTAGATAAGTTCAATAATAAGTGTACGAACGTAAATAAGTTTCTGACGAAATAACATGGAAATAACTAAATACAGCCAGTAATTAGAAGATGTGATTTCCCCGTAGGCAGATATTGTGAAGTTCCTTGTACTCATAAATAACATAATTTAATAATGAGAAATATTCCTATCTGTACATTATTCATAACTCTGAGTACAAAGTTCAATTCTTGTAACTCTACATCTATCTACTTTATCTAGTCTACCTTCATCTGAATGAATATAATCATCATCAGCTTCAATCTCCACCCATCGCTGGCCTACTACTGCAAGGTGAGCATGGGCAGAAGACAAAAATTTTGAGTCTAAAACAATTTTTTTTTTTTTTAAATTTTTTGTCTGTCTGTCTGTGCGCGCATCACGCGAAAACTACTGAACGGATTTGAATATTTGGTACCAAACATACGTATAGGATACTTTTAATCCTGATAAACGATAAGGTTTATCTGGGATTGGGGATGAAAATTTTTCTTGATTTTGCTCCATAACTTTCGACAAATCTAAACCGAATTTCACAATTCTTTTTTTTATTATAAATTGTGTACTATTAGAAATATTTTGTCC
This sequence comes from Hipparchia sbordonii, assembly GCA_038048805.1. Classification (NCBI taxonomy): domain Eukaryota; kingdom Metazoa; phylum Arthropoda; class Insecta; order Lepidoptera; family Nymphalidae; genus Hipparchia; species Hipparchia sbordonii. The sequence continues at coordinate 8,767,935 of CM076113.1, forward strand.
AATATTGGTGAAGATCTACTAAATATTATCGGAGATGGAGGACATACTAGATATTATTCTCGTAGATAGTAGCAAGTCACTGTTAAACTTTTTTCACGCAGACGAAGTCGCGGGATTCAGCTATTTACTAAATAATGTAATAATCCGTCTTCAAAACGTCAAAGTGCGTGCGTGGCAGTGTAGAGCCGCCTTAACAAATGGACTTTGGACCGTAGTGTGTCGATAAATAATTGAGGACAACAACTGGCGGATGCGACACTAGACCCTACCTACTAGCACATACTAGTTTGCAATAGCCGAGGCGTGCGTGTAGGTACATAACACCCACTAAATACCTACCAACTAAGTAGGTAATTTAATTTGGCTCAATATAAATTCTGTGTATATATAAAAAAAAAAGTAATTCTTATATGTGTAAGTCTAAGTATACCTATTACATTTTTGTATTTCAATGAATAAACGATATTCTATTCTATTCTAAATGTTAAATCTCTGAAAGCATAGAGGGTTCTCTAAAAATGTTTTTTAAAGAATACGGGACTTCCGAGAGATTTTAATAACCTAACTCATCGTGGACAAAGCCGCGGGCAAAACCTAGTAGGTACTTTTTTGAATATTTTAAAACTAGCCGCTTTTTTCGTCGAGTACCAATCTAATTTCGTATTATTGATATTCATTCGATTACCTTAAAAAAAATGTAAGTATTAAGAATGAATATGACGCATTAGAATAGTCCTATAGTCAACTAAAGTGAATGACACAGAAATGAACATTGGTCGTCGATAACATAATAGCAGTGTGAAGCAAGTTTAACAAATGGACTTTGAACTATAGTATCTCGATAATTATTTTATTAAGGAGAACAACGCATCGCAAAAAGGGCAAAAATTCTACGGATTGAGTTTTGCAAGTCACCATGATGTTACAATTTTTTAATGTCTTAATTGGCATTTTGCAACTAATAAGCAAGAACTACTACTTAAAGTCAAATACTTTAATACTTAAAGTCAAAAAGGCACTAATTCCTCTCAAGGTAATAATAGCTTAAGAAAATCATGCTAATATAAAATTAAGACTACTAAAACCTCAATAGCCCAGCCGTTAAAGGTGCGGACTGAAAACTGAAAGGTCGTCGGTTCTATCTCCTGTTGCACTATTGTCATACTCACTCCTAAGTCTATATATATACAATACTATATATATACAAGCTTTACGCTTATTTGGAGGGTAGAGGGGAATATTATTTAAGTTAAGCATGGCTAATCTGCAGATCAATTTCAATTCAAACTAAAAACAATGTTAACTCCAATTGAATCGGTCATTTCAAAAACCTCATGAGTCACTTTTTCCAACATGCTTTTTTTTGCTGAAAATGGTTCCTTAAAGGGAGATGCGTATTCTGGATGAAAACCACGTAAGTCCATACATTCTTACTTCTTCAAATAATACCAAGTGAAAGAAAAAACTTCTTTTTCACTTGAACCGAGTCTAGGACAGCATTTTGGAAGAGCATATACCATTTTACAACAACATTTTTAGCTGAAAAACTGCAAATGTTGAAGGTAATCCATGATGGAGAATATGACTAAGTACCTTAAAGCAGCGAATGAATGATGTAAAATGTTTATACTTAAGGTTATTTTTAAGTGTAATTTTCAATAATAAGCAATAAAATATATGATTACTACGATTATTTGGTTAAATTATTATATACCACTAACCCTATTTCTTGCTAAAACAACATAAGTCAAGAACAGTTTTTTAGGTATTTGTCATTATTTTTATTAATAAACTGTAAAAGTCATTCGCTATTTAAATTTTACCACTCAAATACTAAATTAAGCATAAAAAGGTCCTTTAAAACTCATTTGTTTGTGAATGAAACAGTTTTTATTGATGCCTGAAAACTTCTAATTGAGTGACTTATGAGGTTTTTGAAATGACCGATTCAATTTTAACTCCGATTTTATCCAAAGTCTTTATTGTTTTGAATATTGTCGGTAGGTATGCCTATACTCATACGAGAACTTTACTCAAAATGATAACATAAAAAAGTTTTTTTCTGAATAAACCATGATACTTTATCACCGCTACAACAAATATCTCGAAAAGATAACATTGTTTACATGATTTACATCCTTGTAAAATGTGCCTACGCGACATTATTAAAACTAAAACACGCACTTTCTAGCAGTAAACAATATCATTATGTCGACAAACAATTATGTATTTTGTAATATCTAGTTTTGCGTAATAGGGACGAAAATAAATAACCGTTATTACGTCTTAAGGTTTTTGGATTAATACCACGTCTTTGTTTAGCTTCTGAACTTCAAAGGTGTATGAGATGTTGATAGTTTTTTTTTTATTATTCGATGGCCCTTGACTGCGATCTCATCTGATGGTAAGTGACGATGCAGTCTAAGATGGTAGCGGGCTAACTTGGGAGGGGTATAGCAGTGTAAATACAACCCATACCCCTAATCGATTTCTACACGCCATCGTGCCGGAACGCTAAATCGCTTGGCGGCACGTCTTTGACGGTAGTGTGGTAACTAGCCACGGCTAACCCTACCAGACCAGACCAGAGACAATTTAGAAATTATAAATTCCTAAATTGCCCCCGACGGGAATCGAACCCGAGACCTCCCAGTTATAAGACCACAGCGCTCACCACTGCGCCAGGGAGGTCGTCAAATATAGTGCCTTGACCTCAGTGATACTGTCGATTTCGCGACACAAAATTTTACTTGAAACAACTTTCACATGTGTTTTGAAATTAGTTGCATGAAATTAATCGTTTAATTGTATTTTTTTTTGTAATGTTTACTTATAATAATTAAGTCTCTAATTTAAAATGTACCTACATTTAGATTTAGATTATGTATCAATGTCGGTGAACCATCACCAACGAGTTTATGAATATTAGCCAAGCTGAAGTTGGCTAATTAAATATCCTCCTATATCCTCCAAATAAGTGGAAAGCTTGTGCTAGGAGTGGGTACGACAATAGTGCAACGGGCGGGATTCGAACCTGCGATGATTCAGTTCTCAGTCCGCACCTTTAACCGTTGGGCTATTGAGGAAAATAGTTTCGTAATGTAAATTCGGCTTAAGGGTTCCTGTTCGTTTTTTCCGGAATCCTAAATACGATTTTTGCTTGAATCAGATAAAATCTTAAATAATTAAAATTTTATTTATAAGATAATATTACAAAACTGAACGTCCTCCACACCATCTACCTGTAACTCGATGTCAAGGTTAAGGTTAATGATACGTCACGAAATATCATTACCTATGCACAAGTCACTGACGTCATTCGTCTATGCGGCGGCGCTTCTACTTAATTGTTTATTTATAACTTCATTTTTTAACCGACTTCCAATAAGGAGGAGGTAATGTATCAATTCAGCCGGTAGGTATCTTTTTTTGAAACGTAGCTGATTCTCATGATGACTACTCATACGCTAAATATTATTTAAAAGGAAGAGGTGACTGACTGATTGATCTATCTAATGCACAGCTCAAACCACTGGACGGATCGGGCTGAAAGCCATACAGCTATTATGACATACGCATCCACGACTAATGATTTTTGAAAAACTCTCAACTATACCCATGCAAAAAATCACGTCGATCCGTAGCTCTGTTGCAGCGTTATTGAAGGACAAACCAACAAACAAACACTTTCACATTTATATATTATTATTGATTAAGGAATAGTAAGGATTATTTATATAAGCAATAATTTAAGAAAAATTAAACCGACTCCAATAAAGAATAACTAAAAAAGGAAACGTGTTCATATCTTTAAAACTACTGATAAAGCAATTAATAGAAGATTGATCATAATCCGATTAATAGTTTCGGAGAAATGCGTGTATACATACACCTATATAATTATGTATATATGTTTGGAAGCCCTAATAGATTATCATATGTGAAGATTTCGCAGTTCTAATACTATAACATACATACGTGTCGAATTGATAACCTCCTTTTATTTTTTTGAAGTTGGTTACAAATCAATACCACTCCTAGGCCACTAATGACCTCGCTATAATTAATAACATGCTCCCTAACTTGGTTATGTCACCGTTAATTTCCGTATTTTTATGTAACAGTTAAAAAAAACATTAGTATAGTTATGCTCCTTCGAATACCGTTATCTACCTTGGTGTCCTTACTGTGGTGAATACTTGCATTTTAATTTATTTAAATATAATAATAATAAATCATTTATTTCAAGTAACTAAGACTCTATAAATATGTAAAGCACATCATTAAATGAAGCTGAAAATTGATTTATAAGCATTTATTTGCGGAGCGTCGGAACAAAACCAAATGACTTTTTTTTTTTTTGGGAAATTGAAAAAATGTCTAAGTCTATGGCTTTTTATTTTAAAGATGAACAATAGTTATTATTAATATATTGGTGTTGGCAGCACTGTTTCGAAACCTAAATGTCACAGTAGTGAGTTCGGTATCTGTTGAGATAAAAAAAAAAGACGTGTGGCACTCGGGGACTGCCGCGGTAAAGCTATTGCATAGCATTTTTTATCAACGCCATCTAGCGGTGAGAGGAGTCAGGTTATTTTCGTTACGGAATTTCTGGATTCGGTCTCCACGCTCAAGACCCGCTATAGAAGCTATGCATAGCTTAAAAAGAAAACAAAAAAAAGTCAAAATGTGATTTATCGGTTTAGGTAGATACTAGATACGTATTAAATAATATCAGCGCCATAATTTAATGCGGAGATACACGGTAAGTACCTACTCAGTAAACAGTCGTATCTGAGGGCGGGCGGGTCGGGGTCAGGATATCTCGCTATCGGAGTTCAGGCGGGTGTCTGTCCCCCTTACACGCAGTACCCTCGATTCACCAACAATACTGCTCAAATCGGTGTCTTGACCCAGTAAACAACTATAAGTAAATTCATAAACTTAAACCCTTGTTGGATTTTTGTTTTTGAATGTGTTTTACAAAAAACGATCAAACGAAACACCAAGTATCGAGTCAGCAGCAAAATCTGAGCAAATAGTTATTTGTGTTATGTGGGACCAAAGAAAGTTTTTGTTCCCCGAGGGCGCTATTTTGAATTCAGAGCGAAGTGAAGGATTCTATACTTAGTAGAATCCCGAGCGCAGCGAGGGTTTCTTAAGTAGAATCCTGAGCGTAGCGAGGAATTCAATATACGCCGCCCGAGAACAAAAAATTTGGCCCCGAGTGACACACACTATTTTTCATCATTACCTATGAGAAAAAGCTAGGAGTATCAACCTTCTATGATCACGTGACTTATCGAAGACAACAGCTGCTCAAACATTTTTGAATTTCGAGTTTTTTGAATTTCTGTAACGATCGCAGTAGTAATAAACACATACTAAAGCACGAACGCGAACCAATCAGAAGAGAGAAACGAAAACTCCCATGGGACTAAAAATTAAATTTTGCTCCCGCTATCCTCTGAAGCCAATATTCGTTTTTCGAATAGGTATGATGAAAAAATATTTTCATACTTTGTAGTGGTATTAGAAGTTTGTTTTTGGAAAGAATTTTTATTAGGAGTAGTGCTGTACCACTCCATCGAAAGAGATAACGCTATACATCAGAAAGAGAATAGTATAGACTATAGTTTGCTTACTTACGGTGCTTTCCTAAATACTCGATACTTTTATCTAATCACTAGATTTCACACGTCAGACAGCAGAAATCCTCCCGGAAAATTAAAGAGTTCCCGCGGGAATTAAAAAACCTTAATCCACGCGGACGAAGTCGCGGGCATCATCTAGTAAATACATATATTTACGTGTTCCTCCCCCAAAATGTTCAAAAATTTAACATTTCCACTGAACTTATTAGTCATTGTTTATCATTTCTGTTGTTTATGTAGTAGTTAATATATTACGGTCGTTACGATTGCCCACTTTTATCAGTGTCTGAGTAGGTATAGTATGAGTTACATATAATATCAAAATATAGAAGCTATTTTTCGTATGAAGTCAAACACATGTTGGTGTACATTGGGAAGGTTGAATCGATTCTTTGATAAAACAATAAATAATAAAGAAATCTTATCCAAAGAAAAGATAACAGAAAAAAACGTTTATTGCGCATCTTTTACGCAAGCATGGTCCATATTGTGTCTACCCATCTTAACATTTGTTAGGTTGTGGTAGGTGTGCATTTTTGAAACACATGTGTGCATGGCATAGTTTTGTTAACCATTGTAAAAATTTTTTGAAAAGAGCAACTGCTGAGTTTCTTGCCGGCTCTTCTCAGCAGAATCTGCATTCCGAACCGGTGGTAGATTTATGACGTGTCATAAGAGCTACAAGTTGGCCTACATGAAATAAATAAATATTGATTTTGAAATAAATTTTGATTTTTTGATTTCATATTAGGCTACATCTTCATTTACCATCAGGCGAGATTGCAGTCAAGCGCTAGTCTCTATCTATATTTAAAAAAAATTAAAGCTCCTGATACGCACCGCTAAAATTTGGAATGCCCTTCCGGCTTCCGTTTTTGCCTATAACTACAATTTGGGTACCTTCGAATCAAGAGTGAATAGGCATTTTGTAGGCTAGCGCGTTCGATCTTAGGCTGCATCTTTACTTACCATCAGGTGTGATCGCAGCCAAGCGTTAGTCTATATATTTAAAAAAAAACCTTATTCCAGTATTAAGAAATGTTTACCTTTAAATTGCATGCTAGCGGATTGCTGTTGAAAATGTCTAATTTATTAACTAACAGCTTTTAGTCTAATGCAACCAGATGGAATGATGTGTAATACATCAGTGAATTATTATCTAGAAATGTTTAAATTTAGTGGTAAATATTTGATTAAGAACATGCGTATGCCATGTGGAATCGTTTGCTGCGCTATTATGCCGAGATCTATAGAGCGTGCTGTGACTCAGCTCAGTCTTAAGATAGAGTTAGAACGAGACACAAATATATATGCAAATCTGTCTCGTTTTAGGTTAGTAAGTTAAGAGTTTGAGTCTATAGATTTCAGCCTTAGAAACGTGGAAAAGTAACGCTCTTCATGATAAGTGATAACTAGTTAATACCGTTTTATCTCTTATTTTAATTGTAACAGCTTCTTTCAGTTCATATCTCTGTCTTATAGTGCTAAGAAAGGATTAGATGCGTCATAAGTAAACATGTTGCAAAAGCAAATTAATGATTCCACGCATAGATACGAGCAGCATTTAATCCTATTTAATATTCTATTTATTTATTAATATATTAAATGCGAAAGTTTGGATGGATGTAAGTATGGATGTTTGTTACTCAATCACGCTGCAACGACTAAACGGATGACTGGAATAGCACATAGGCTATCCAAAAAACCTCAATCCACGCGAACGAAGTCGTGGGCATCAACTAGTTATTTAAATATGAACTGGCCTGACGCACTCCGCAGTTTAGGTATAAAGCTACAAGGCACAGAAAGACATTTAGTAACTACTAGACTTATGGCCGTTTTCACCAACGCAAAATAAGTTATCCGAGCGTGATATTTTGGCAGATTTTCACTACAAAAACTGTCAAAATATCAAATTACGCTGGATAAGATTAATTTGATGTCAGTGAAATCGGCCTTTAGATTCTATGCCTCTTTATCTAATCTCTGGCACTTGTTAGTAATAATTTTGTACATCGTAGTATTTGGGGTCAATCACACGCGCATTACTCGTCCGAGTGTTTATAAATTGGGGATACTTATCTTAAAAAAGGGAAGATTAAAAACTGTCATTTACTGCACAAAAGATGACAAAGGAACAAAGCGTATGCGCGACAATCAATTACTCATCCGGTCGGCAACATAACATTCTCTGTACGAACAAAAATGTCCATCAGCTGTGACTGATGCTTCGCCGTGCATTCGATTCCACATCCGCTGCATTTCCGATAAAGGATGACTCAGGCTTGCTGACTTGACGTTTGCCGGTTGACCGGGTGTGACAGCAGATTTGCCCAAAGCCTGCTAAATAGTCAAATGCCCGATTAACATTTCATTAGTTATTTAGTTCTCGCTTAGCCGCGGTCAAGGAAGGTCGCGTAACACCACAATCGTCACAGACCAGATACACGACACCCTCGCGTGACCTACGCTAACATCGGCGGTTTGTACGAAAACAATGGAGTGATAAAAACGAAAACACTGAGCGATGCTCTGGTTCGCAAAGCATACAGCGCATTACACCCCTGAATGACGGTTGGGAATGTCGCTAATTTAAAAGTGAATCTGGACTTTAATAATAATATGGACCTGATGAAAGTGGGAATTGTCTTAAAAGTGATACCTGGTGAACTTCGCCATTGGAATAAGAGAAGAATCTGGTGAAAGTGGTCATTGTAACAGCAACTTATAAACAGTGAATAATATTCATGTTTTATAATTAACAGATCTCAGTGTAGACATGTGGTCATTGATGTAACAGTTACCTAGTTAGCCTGGTGAACTTAGTAATTGCAATTGGTGAAAAAACCTGGTGAAAGTGTTCCTCATAATAACCAAAAACCTGGTGCACTTTGTCGTCATCAAAATAAATGAAAACGCCTGATTAATGTTTTCATTAAAATAACCAAGAATCTGACGAAACTTTCAATATATTTTACTTGACGTTGATAAAGTAAGAACGATATTTAAATGCCCTTAATTGGAATGCATACGATTATTATTTAAAAACGTTTATCTATTTTATTATCAATTGTCGAATGTTGACTTGCGTTCAGTTGTTGATAACGGTTTGATGTGGTGACACTTTTGTGACTTCGTGATCGGAAGATGCCAGCTCTTGGTTGCAAGATGGCAGCTTCTCAAGACATTTACGGGCCGAGATACTGCCCGGGAACTGACTATGTGTTAGCAGGATCCTATATGTGGGAGAAGCATCAGAATAACCCCTTTTCTATACAAACGCACAGGACTACTCCAGAGAGTGATCGATGCAATAACCCTACACCAACGTATACCACAGGTTCGTCTTTGACACAGTGTTTTTCTGTATCGATAAAGTTTTAAAAGATAAGTTGTTACTATATTTTTTTTGTCTGCATGGTTTCAATTTTAGTTCACCCGCCCCTGCTTTGGGGTTTTCTAACCTCTTTACCGATGATAACATGCGAGTAGATGAATATATTTTAATCTTACTATTGCCTAATCAACCTATAGGCCTTGCGATATCTATCAAAGAGTTAGTCACAATCATAAACATTGTAGGTATTTCTTACAAATGGTGAGCCTCAATAGCCCAACGGTTAAAGGTGCGGACTGAAAACTGAAAGGTCGCAGGTTCGAGCCCCACCCGTTGCACTATTGTCGTACCCACTACTAGCACAAGCTTTTCGCTTATTTTGAGTGGAGAGGAGAATATAAGTCAACTTCAGCTTGGCTAATATTCTTTAAAAAAATCTTTTTTCAAAGTAGGTAAGGTAAGTAAATTACAAAAAAAAGCAATCGGAAAGTAAATGTAAAGTGTAAAATTAAAGACCATTTAGCAACATATAGTAACGTCATCAAAGCCTCAGATTACGCTGTCTTTATATAAAAAAAGCGTCGATCTTATAAAAATTTATCTGTACTTGCGCAATCATAATAATTAATTATTTGAGTAATTGCTTTAACATTAAAACAGTTTGCTAGTTCCCGAGCAGATGAATTATTTATATTATTTAATATCCTTTAAATAAAAATGTAAAAAATGTAAATAAAAAAGAAAAGGTTAGAGTTATTTTGCTATAATCCGCCAACAAAAAAAAATCTGTATGGTCAAACGTGCAGTTACAAGCTAAGCACCGCTTACCTCCCCAACCAAGCAAGAAAGCCAAGTTCCCAAGCAAGCAATGCCACCACCACTCACATGCACCACCACACAAGACTTTTATACTACTCGACACACGTTTCGCCCCGACACCGGAGCATCCTCAAGAGATGTCTACTTTACAATGCTGTATTGTCTAGTATAATAAATAATATATTATATAATACTTAATTAATTTTACCTTGTCATGTAAAATAATTTTTACTACAAAATATGAACAACATAAGGTCAATATAAAAGATCCAATTACATAACTTTTTTATGCCCACCACATGTAAATACCTATAGGTACATATAATTATGCATAGTAACGATGTTAAAGCATATTTTATACGGTTTATAAATAAACAACAAAGTGTTTTCTTACGTAATATTTTTATATATTACCGTTGTCCTTCATTTATCGGTAAAGTAATTTAATAACCTCCTAGTTCCACTTCCGTGGTTGTAAAAAATAGTGAAATAACCGGTCAAAAGCGAAACGGACTCCCATATGAAGGGTTCCGTATCAAAAAACGCTGAAAAAAACACGTTTCTATTACACGCCCTTTGATATTTAATTCATTTCATTTTTATTATTTGTTGTCATAACGGCAACAGAAACACAAATTCTGTGAAAATTTCAACTGTCTACCTATTAGCCAGGCAATACACGTCAGGTTTTTTCATCCGATTGTCTGATCCGGTAGCCTGATCAGGCTACCGGAAGGCGTTGAAGCCATTACTTTGTATGAACAGTCAATACACGTCCGATCCGGTGGCCGGATCGGACGTCCGAGTCGGAAACGGGCGCGAGGCGTTTCCGATTTTACTGCCGGTCCGATTGTCTGAAGGCGCGGTCTACATACTTCTAGTATGAGACAAAATAGACATCCGGTTACTACTTCCGATTTTGCCAGTCAGGGTTCCCAACTTAGGGCTTTTAGCCCCAAATTTAGGGCGGAATTTTGCTTATTGGGATCTTTTAGGGCCCAAAAAATCTAGCGCTGACACTGTGTGGACGCATCGTTGTGGTTCGAATAATGGGCGAAAATTATGAAAAAAAATAACTAGTGGTTCGCCCCGAACTGAGACTTCGCGATATCCCATAATTCCCAAAAGTTTTAATTATATATTGTAATAATTAACTTTTAACATTAGACGCAATAAAAAAAATAATAGTTGACATAAAACTGTTTTACTGACACAGCGCCATCTATTAGCATTATTGTGAAGCTATTAGCATTTAAAATTAAATAATTTCGTTTCTTTATAACATTTATCTAATTTTAGTATTTGTTGTTCAAGTACAGGATATAACTGAATTTTCAACCAAGTTTCACGTTCTAATATTCAGTAACTTTTGACATATGGCTCAAATTAAAATCTCCACTTTGAAAGCCCCCCATTTCGTCAATTTTAAGGGAAAAATTAAAAAAAAAAAATTTTTGTACTCTGATCAAAGTCGTCTTTAAAAAGATATATTGCAAGTCTATGTAACGCAACAAACAAAATTTTACTTCAAACACGCTTCTATGAGAGCCCCCCTGAAATAAAGCTTTTTATATTTTTTTATACAATGTTCGGCTGAAGGCCATCAGTTTACATATTATATTTAAACTAGCTTTAACCCGCGGCTTCGCTCACGTTAGGTTCGATTTTTTAACCCCCTATTTAAACCTCTTGGGGTTGAAATTTTCCAAAATCCTTTCTTAGCGGATGTCTACGTCCTAACAGCTACCTGTATACCAAATTTCAGCTCAATCGGTCCAGTGGTTAGAGCTGTGCGTTGATAGATCAGTCAGTCAGTCAGTCAGTCAGTCAGTCACCTTTGCCTTTTATATATTTAGATTTGATTGAAGTAATTACGTTCAGTAATTCAGAAGTTATAGGGCTCTGACAGACATTTGGACGTACACACTTCTCTGTCCAGTACAGACAAGCGCCCTAGTTGACTCAGAGAACTCGCTTCGCTCGTTCAAAAAAATAATAAAATAAAATAATTCATAATAATAAAATTATTTTTATTATGAATTATTTTGGATGTTTTAAATAGAAATGACTCTCAGTAAGTCTTGTCAAATTGATTGGATGAATCCAATAGCGACGTTTTTTCTTCTTTCTCTTTCCTCTCTTTAAAATTTCTGTGGTGGTGTCGTGTGGTGCGGGTTGTTACGTTCCCTCAAATATGGTTGAGCGAAGCAATGGCTGGATCCTGCGTCATGCTCGTGAACGGGTGCCACCAACGGGAATGGGTCTGCTTTTGCCTGCCTGTCTTAACATGCATTGGATTGTTTTGCATTTTTGAAACTTTATTGTGGAAACACTGTATACATAGCATAGTTTTGTTACCTATTGTAAAAAAAAATTTTTTTGAAAAGAGCGACCGCCAAGTTTATTGCTGGCTCTTCTCGGCAGGAACGGCATTCCGAACCAGTGGTAGATTCATTGACGATTCAAAAGTACTTGCAAAAGTTTATTTGAATAAAAAATATTTCTATTTCTATTAACTCGTCATCCATCTTCTTTTCTTCTGCTTTGCTCCAAACGCAAGCACTCGGGATGATAGCTCGGGAACGACTGAGTTCAGAAAAAGCCTGACGGAAAAATCGGATGTGTATCGAGTAAATACGATCCGGTTGCCTGATCAGACAATCGGAAACAAAATCGGACGTCTATTGCCAGGCTTAGCCAGGCAATACACGTCAGGTTTTTTCATCCGATAGTCTGATCCGGTAGCCTGATCAGGCTACCGGAAGGCATTGAAGCCATTACTTTGTATGAACAGTCAATACACGTCCGATCCGGTGGCCGGATCGGACGTCCGAGTCGGAAACGGGCGCGAGGCGTTTCCGATTTTACTGTCGGTCCGATTGTCTGAAGGCGCGGTCTACATACTTCTAGTACGAGACAAAATAGACATCCGATTACTCCTTCCGATTTTGCCAGTCAGGGTTCCCAACTTAGGGCTTTTAGCTCCAAATTTAGGGCGGAATTTTGCTTATTGGGATTTTTTTAGGGCCCAAAAAAATTTAGGGCTATTTTTAGGGGCATTTTAAAACGTGATGGTGGATCTTGCGTTACTTTTACTCTATCTCCAAAAAATGTTACAGTTATAATGTAAACATATTGTATGACTATAAGAATTCCGAATAATATATCATGCTCTCTTTAAAGTTTCTGTGGTGGTGTCGTGTGGTGCGGGTTGTTACGTTCCCTCAAATATGGTTGAGCGAAGCAATGGCTGGATCATGCGTCATGCTCGTGAACGGGTGCCACCAACGGTAATGGGTCTGCTTTTGCCTGCCTGTGTTAACATGTATTGAATTGTATTTATTTGTATTTGTATTGTATTTATTTTTACTTGTATTGTACTCAGGAAAATTCATCGTGGAAGCACTGAATACATAGCATAGTTTCAATAACAATTGTAAAATTTTTATTTTTTTGAAAAGAGCAACCGCCGAGTTTCTTGCTGGCTCTTCTCGGCAGGAAAGGCATTCCGAACCAGTGGTAGATTCATTGACGATTCAAAAGTGCTTGTAAAAGTTTGTTTGAATAAAAAATATTTCTATTCTATTCTATTCTATTCTAAAAATATTTCTATTTCTATTAACTCGTCATCCATCTTCTTTTCTTCTGCTTTGCTCCAAACGCAAGCACTCGGGATGATAGCTCGGGAACGACTGAGTTCAAAAAAAGCCTGACGGAAAAATCGGATGTGTATCGAGTAAATACGATCCGGTAGCCTGATCAGACAATCGGAAACCAAATCGGACGTCTATTGCCAGGCTAACGGATCATGCCTACTGACAGACAGACGGACGGACGGACGGACGGACGGACGGAAGGACAACGGAGGCTTAGTAATAGCCCGTAACCAAAGGGGCCCTCCCTTTTGTTACGGGACCCTAAAAATCCCTTTGCTACACATACCGACCTTGCTAAATACTAAGGTCAACATAGATTCCATAACCAAATATGTAAATAACTGATTATAATGAGATGTTAACTGTCCTTTTATTTGCTTAACCGAATTATAATTAATGATGTTAACCCAATCATTATGGAACACTTACAAATTAATGATGATAAAATAATAACCACATAATATTGTAATTATGTCATCATTTTTTATTTACTAGCTTAGGCGAACAAAACAAAAAAAAATATTCAAATCGGTCAAGCCGTTTTTGTGTTTTAAGCAGACTAGATTTTTATAGTTAGATTAGTAGATTGCTACATTATAGCAGCCGACACCTCCTTGGATCTTGGTTTTATTCTTTTGCTCTACAACACATAAGATCAAAACGAAGTTTATGGTCATTTATTGGGGTACTAGACGATGCCTGCGACTTGGTCCGCAATTTTTTGATTCCCGCGGGAACTCTTTAATTTTCCGGGATAAAATGTGGCCTATGTGTTATGAGCTAGCTCCATACCCAACCAAATTAGTTCATTCGTAGTGGCGCAAAAGGAGTAACAAACAAGCACACACAAACACATCCGTTGCTCCGTTGCTGTGTGATTGAAGGAAAACCAATACTTTCGCTGATATTATATTAGTAAGGATTTTGAACTACGACCTTAAAATAAGTTTAGGTCAAATAATTTATACCATCAAACCTAAACATAAGAACTGTTGTTGCAGATAGTGATATGCAATTAGAGACAAGCAGCAGTGAAGCGAGTGCAACAAGCTCTGTGTCGTTATCGCAGCACTGCGCCATTTGCGGGGACCGAGCCACCGGGAAGCACTACGGGGCATCATCGTGCGACGGGTGCAAAGGCTTCTTTAGACGAAGCGTTAGGAAGAATCATCTGTACACTTGCAGGTTTGTGTCTTGTACCTTCAAAATAGAACGTACAATTTTATAGTGTTGTATGTACAGTCGCAGTTAGTGATATGCAACTAGAGAAGCAGCAGTGAAGCGAGTGCAATAAGCTCTGTGACGTTATCGCAGCACTGCGCCATCTGCGGGGTCCGAGCCACCGGGAAGCACTACGGGGCATCATCGTGCGACGGGTGCAAAAGCTTCTATAGACAGCGATAAATTCAACATTTGAAAAATAAAATAGTAAATAAAACAAAACTCAAATTATTAAAAACTTAAATTAAAAACTGAAAATGTTAAATTAGATAAACAAAATCCCTTTTTATAAAAAAAGTTACAATAGACATAGCATGTTAAATGTAATTGACTTAAGTAAGTCTTTTTCTTTTACAGATTCAGCAGAAATTGCGTGGTAGACAAAGACAAAAGGAATCAATGCAGATACTGTAGGCTAAGGAAATGTTTTAAGGCTGGCATGAAAAAAGAAGGTAAGAAGCGAGAACTTCCCGCTATATACTACCTGTGCATGCGCACTTATGCCGCTATATACTTGTGCACTATAATATCTTCCGTGTAGATCAGCAAAATTAATAAGTGTGGTACTCTACAATAGACACCTATAAAGACTATGATAATTGCAATAACTATAATTGTAATTAACTTTTTATGACTCAGATCTTCCATACACAATTATTTGCATTGCTAAAAGTGACTAATTCATTGATTAATCATAAACTAACACACAAAGAAAAGCGCATGCTATCATTATATTTTTGTTACTAACTCATACTATTTATTACCTCATCATCAGCGACCCATAATTTTGTCTGGTGGGAGGCTTTAGTCGTGGCTAGTTATCACCCAGCCGTCAAAGACGTGCCGCCAAGCGATTTAACGTTCCGGCACGATGGCGAGTAGAAACCGATCAGGGGTATGGGTTGAATGTACACTGCCATACCTCTTACAAGTTAGCCCGCTACCATCTCCGACTGCATCGTCACTTACCATCAGGTGAGATCGCAGTCAAAGACTATTATCTTGTCATCGAATAAAAAAAAAAAAAAAATTTTTTTTCATCGCAAGTCAGTAGTGAGCCGTTTGGCTCACTACTGACTTGCGCACAGATCTCCTTTCAGAAGGGTTAGGGTTACAGATAGATACTTCAATTTTATTTATATTAGTAATCTTTCGTATTTATTTATCTCAATGTAACTTCAAATAATATAATTAACTCGTTAATTTATTTGTTTCTTAACGGCACGCAGAAAAACTATTATTATAATCACAAGCGACTGTATAATTATTTGTGAAGTCATTATGAGCAAAGCATAATTTAGAGCTGTTTCAATATAATAATTTTTTGTTTTGTTATAAGTAGCCACGAATGTGCCTACACGAAATAAATAATTTAGAATTAAAGAGTTACATATTTCTGCCCTGTTTCTGCATTTCTAATCCCCTTATTTTAGTAGTTACCACCCTACCGCCAAAGACGTGCCGCCAAGCGATTTAGCGTTCCGGCACGATGGCGTGTTGAAACAGATTAGTGGGTATGGGTTGAATCTACACCGTCATACCCGTTCCAAGTTAGCCTAATGCCGTCGTAGACTGCATCGTCACTTACCATCAGGCGAGATCGCAGTCAAAGACTATCTTGTCATCGAATAAAAAAACGACTCACTACTTACTTGAGCTACTTGAGACCTGAGTCTCCTCTCAGAAGAGTTAGGGTTACAGATAGGGTTGGAGTAAGCACGGGAGAATAATAGAATCACGAATCACTGGCCTGAGCAAGACGCTCCGCACGCCTCCGAGAGCCTCCGGAGTCAGCCACGGGTCTAAATGCCTCCTTCATTTATATATATATATTTTTTATATTTTTAGCGAGCAAACGAGCAGGCGGGTCACCTGACGTTAAGTGATTACCACCGCCCATGACCATTTGTAGCACTTAAGGCACCGCCAATGCGTTGCCGGCTTTTTAGGAATTTGTTGGTCCCGCCCCTTGAATAACCCCATGTTGTAATTCAGTGGGAACACCGTTGCAGGAAGTTGAATGTTACATATTTTTCCCTGTTCCTGCATTTTTAAACCCCTTCCTCCACGCAGACTGGCAGAGAACTGTCAGGCATCAGTAATAAATGCTTATACCTTTCAGCCGTGCAGAACGAACGGGATCGCATCAACTGCAGGCGGCCGTCATACGAGGAGCCAACACAGGCCAACGGGCTGTCCGTAGTGTCACTGCTGAACGCTGAGCTGCTTAGCAGGAAGGTTATCGACGAAGTGAGTTCCAACACTCAACTAATCCTTACTAATATTGTAAACGTAAACGTGTGGTTATTGTCCTTCAATCACGCAGTAATAAAGCAATAGATTTTGCATAGATGTAGTGGAGGTCGTGTGGTGAATAGGCCTCCCGAAAAAACAGGGTTCCCACGGAATTTTTAAAAACTTAACTTTACGCGGACGAAGTCGCGAGTACCCTCAGTTTTTAGGATAAAAGGCAGCATCCAAGTTCTAAACTATGCAAAAAATTCATGTCGATTCATTGCTTATAGTATCACAAAAAAAATTTGACCATAACTTTGGTGCTCAAAATCCTTAAAATAAGTCTTACTCGAGCGTTTTGATATTTTGACAGATTTTTTAAAACAAAAAATGTCAAAATATCAAATTTTTACTCGGATGAGACTTATTTTACTTGGTAAAATCAATTCTTAAAATATTAGTACTTAAGGATTTTAAGTGCAAAAGTTATGGGCACGATTTCCACTGAAATTTTTTATGAAGTTCAAATTAACAACAGAGACATAAATAAAATTGTTTTAAATTTCGTCGGGCAGACAAACAACGTGACGGATGCAGAGATCAACAACCGCAAGTTGGCCAAGATCAACGACGTGTGCGACTCCATCAAGCAGCAGCTGCTGATCCTCGTGGAGTGGGCCAAGTACATCCCCGCCTTCACGGAGCTGCACCTCGATGATCAGGTAAACACCACATGGATACCTATGACTGCAGCCTCACCTGTGGATAAGTAACGATGCAGTCTAAGATGGTAGCGGGTAACTTGGAAGCTATGGGTATGGAAGTTTTATGGCCTCCGCCAGAAAACAATATGACGGATGCAGAGATCAACAACCGCAAGCTGGCCAAGATCAATGACGTGTGCGACTCCATAATTTGAAATAATGCCCTAAACTAAAAAGAACAAAAGAAATACTTGTTTAAAACAATTTGAACTTTTGAGTTTGAATTTGAATTTTTTTTGTTTTATAAAATTTAAAAAAAAAACTAGTTTTTTTTTCAACTCAAAGTTGATGTAGATCCCTCGTGTGTGTTGTCAGGTGGCGCTGCTGCGCGCGCACGCGGGCGAGCATCTGCTGCTGGGCTGCGCGCGCCGCTCGCTGCACCTCTCCGACGTGCTGCTGCTGGGCAACAACTGCATCATCGCCAAGCATCACATCGGTAATATACCGCTCATTTGCGACAAGAGCATTGACATAATGAAAATCGACGAAAACAGTGAATTCTCTCGTTAGAGAGTAATATTTTGTGGATGCTGCGGTCTCGAAACAACACAGCGGCCAACAAAGCAACAGAGCATTAAGTCACAATCTCTCTTGCTCTTATTTTTTTGTGCTTAGCGTAATGTTGTTTTTATAGCAAAAAGTATAAATTTTCGACACTAAAATTAGTGAATTTTGAGTTATGTCACCCTTGTCGCAAATTAGCGATACATTCAATAAAATGTTTACCTAGGAATAAGCATTGTAATTAGTAAATGGTGTACGGAAAAACTGCAATGAGTTTACGTTTACACCAAACTGTAATACATATCTGTAAAAATTTGTTATTTAAAAAAAAATTCAACTTGTATTAACTCTCCATTTGGTCATCATCCAGACGGTAGGATGGACATAGACATCAGCATGATCGGCATCCGCGTGATGGACGAGATCGTGAAGCCGCTGCGCGAGATCGACATCGACGACACGGAGTTCGCCTGCCTCAAGGCCATCGTGTTCTTTGACCCCAGTGAGTACCCCGCACCCCGCATCCCGCACCCCGCACCCTGTACCCTAGCCATCACAACCCCGAGCTGATGCCCGCGACTTCCTCCGCGTTTAGTTTTTAAAATCCCGCGGGAACTGTGATTTTTCAAGATAAAAAGTCAGTTCTTTTGTCCTTCAATAACGCTGCAACAGAGCTACGGATCGACGTGATTTTTTGCATGAGTATACTTGAGGACCTTGAGACTTGGAGAATGACAAAGGCTACTTTTTATCCCGTAAAAGTCGAAGAGTTCCCACGGGATTAATAGAAACTAATACCAATCGAACGAAGTTGGCTACGACAAAACCCAGCATAACTAAAATCCATCACCGCTCTTTCCAGACGCGAAAGGCCTCTCCCAACCGCAGAAAATCAAGCAGCTCCGCTACCAAATACAGATCAACCTGGAGGACTACATCAGCGACCGGCAGTACGACGGGCGCGGCCGCTTCGGCGAGCTGCTGCTGTGCCTGCCGCCGCTGCAGAGCATCACGTGGCAGATGATCGAGCAGATACAGTTCGCGAAGCTGTTCGGGGTCGCGCACGTCGACAGCCTGCTGCAGGAGATGCTGCTCGGGGGTGAGTGGTGTGGGAGACTTGGTGATGGTTGGTGCTCGATGATTTAGGAACAACAAAAACGGCTTCTGGCCGCACTTGAGTATATTGGCAATTTTTTTTTTTTTTTTTTTCTTTTATATATCCATCTGCCACCGGCTTCTCCAGCCATTATCAGATATTGGGGTGTGTCAGCTGTAGCGCTATTCAGTAAAATACAAACTCACTTCGAAAGCAAACTCACTTCGTCAATCACGGAATAGTATATAAAGTCTAGAACGGTTATGACACTTGTCCTAATACAAAATAAGAGCGAATGCCTATTCATTCTCAATCATCTTGTTCTGTGTTATCAATTTGACTTAATTGACGAGTGAATTCGCTTTCGAAGTGAGTTTTATTTTAGTGAATAGCCCTACTGTAGGTGATTAAAGGGGGAATTTCAATAAATATCCTATAAAATATCCTATAAAATATCTGCTTTAAAGCATTTGCATTTGAGGTAGGTACGTCTTTACACCGTGGCAGTTCGAAGGCAAGAGAGTGAGCTTTCATTAGCACAGCTGAATGAACCACTGAACGACTGAACGATCTTATGTTGTGTTCCCAACAAGTGGCACTATCCAACGTTCTTTTTTTTTTTTTTTGATCACAAGAACTAGCTCCTTGTATTAGAAATATGTCGAAAGCTTGTGAGTTGTCAAATACGAGGTTTTTTTTATTAGACAAGATAGTCATTGACTGCGATCTTAACCGATGGTAAGTGATGATGCAGTCTAAGATGGTAGCGGGCTAACTTGGATGGGGTGTGGTAGTGTACATTCAACCCATACCACTAATCTGTTTCTGCACGCCCATCGTACGGGAACGCTTAATCGCTTGGCGGCACGTCTTTGACGGTAGGGTGGTAACTAGCCACGGCCAAAGCCTCCCACCAGACCAGACGAGACAATTTAGAAATTAAATTCCCAAATTGCCCCCGCCGGGAATCGAACCCGAGACCTCCCGGTCATAAGACCACAGCGCTCACCACTCCGCCAGGGAGGTCGTCAAAACGGTTAGGTTTATAGTAAGGAGGTCCTTTATTATGTATGTGACTTATGTATTGGGCCATAAGCAAAGGGTCTAATAGACTAAGGTCGTAGGTGCGTCAACAGAGGCGTCGCTGGAGGAGGCAGGCGCTGAAGCGGCCGCGTCGCCGCTGGGCGCCGCGTCGCCGCCGCTCGTGCCGCAACTCCCTCTACCCGAGCCCGCGCTGTTCGATGCCGCGCCTTTCAAGCAGGAGCCTAACGCGTAAGTGGACTACGCTACGCTAAGTAGATATTACGACCGTTCCGTAGAACAAAGTCTCATCTGCTAAATTCATAACTTGAGATTTGAGCCTTGCATATGTGACTTTTAAGGCTCAAATTTCAAGTTGTGAATTTAGCAGATGAGACCTTGTTCTACGGAACGGTCGATTAGTATTTAATTCGATGCCTTAACATGGGTAGAATAAGTATGTCATGCTCTCTTTAACATTTCTGTGGTGGTGTCGTGTGGTGCGGGTTGTTACGTTCCCTCAAATATGGTTGAGCGAGGCAATGGCTGGATCATGCGTCGTGCTCGTGAATGGGTGCCACCAACGGGAATGGGTCTGCTTTGTGTCTACCCGTCTTAACATGTGTTAGGTTGTGGTAGGTGTGCATTTTTGAAACTTCTTTGTGGAAACACTGTGTGCATAGCATAGTTTTGTTAACCATTGTAAAAAAATTTTTGAAAAGAGCAACTGCTGAGTTTCTTGCCGGCTCTTCTCAGCAGAATCTGCATTCCGAATCGGTGGTAGATTTATGACGTGTCATAAGAGCTACAAGTTGGCCTACATGAAATAAATAAATTTTGATTTTGATTTTAAGCATGCACAATGTCCAGCATAAGGCTGAGTTTGCGGCCATTTGCTTTATCGTTAGTAGGTTTTTGTTTGTTTATTCGTTCTTTTCTTTTGTTCGATTTTTATTTAAAAAAAAAAAAGTGCAAACACCTACAAAGTTAGCGCCATTGTCGGTATAGACCTCCGTGGTATGACCACTTCTTCGCGAAACACTAAAGCTGTTAACATACCATTTTAAATTCCTTATTTTTAACCGACTTCCAAAAACGGAGGGTTTTCTCTATTCATCGGATTTTTTATTATTATTTATTATGTATGTTCCCCGATTACTCGAAGACGCCTGGACGGATTTGGAAAATTCTTTTTTTGTTTGAAAGGGTATATACTTCCCAGGTGGTCTCATTCTAATCAGGTCAGGATCTGATGATGGGATCCTGGAGAAATCAAGGAAACTCTTCAAATTTTATAGGCACAATTGATATAGTGTGTAGTGGCGTTTGAAGTTGGTTTTGTAAAAAGAATTTTTACGTTTATCTTGTTATTTTAGCGTTTGACTGCTATCACATACTATCACGTAGGATTGCTATATTCTCACGATGTTTTCCCTCGCCATTGAAGTGATACAAATGTATATTATAACTGAAGAATGAAGTGACGAAATATAATAATAATTAACATTTTATTTATATTTTCTTTTGTCAGGAGTCCTGAGCATCCCTCGCGGGTCATGAAGGAAGCGGAAATGACACTTTTATAGTCGTCTAAAATCACCGTAAAATAAATATATTATATTAGGGACTTGAGGCATTATTTTTATTATTTATAATTGAAATTTAGGATTACAAAATTATTTAAAAGATATTAATTATATAAGATCAGGCAGCTGAATCGAAATCCAAAAACATACAGTACTTATAACGTCACGAAATTTAAAATAGCCCCTTAATTTACGTATCTAATTATGCGGATTCGAACTGCATTGTAACTGCGTACCTCCTTCATAATATAATATCTGCCTTTAATAATAATATAATATCTATATTGTATATAATTATATTATGGTCATGTTAGCTGACATGACTGGTATTTGTAAATGCATTTTGCATGTTTTAAGATGATAATAATACTTAATAAATACTATGTATGTTTCAATTTTATTCGGCTATATATTTTTTATATTTTTTTATATAACCATATTTTTATATATTATACATACAAAAATTTTTTGTATTATTTATACACTGAGAACCAAATTTTGGAACTATATTTCAGAAAGTTATAAAATATATGAAAGTGAATAGTTATTTATTTTCACTTGGCTGTGTGAATAAATTATATTTTGTAGAGAAATAATGTTGCATGAACAATATTATACATGTTGTGAAATTGAAAAAGTTTAGATCAGAATAGAATATGAAATTGACAAAAAATTCTGGAATTAGTGGTAATTACAGAATTTCTTGTAAACTTTCTTTTTCTCTCCTTTAAGTTTAATTTTAAATAGGCTCGAAATAGTCATAGTTTATTGTTAAAAAATGTAATACCAGTTACAGATATTTTTATACAAAAATATTGAAAACTTTCAATAGTTAATACCTATTTGAGAATTGAAGTTTGCACAAATTTTACAAACCAAAATAAAACTACAAACAGGCAGAACGGTTCTCAAGATTTTCGATTTGTATTTTACGGATTTATAAGTTATATAAGTTACCATTATAGATAGATAGAAAGTAGGTGATGGTTATGATTTTTTTGTTTTTAACAATAATTGTGAGCATGATTTGTTAAGGATGTGAGGGCGTTAATTGTTGTTTGGCACTAGTGTGAAGTGAGATTAAATTCTCAGAGTATAACAATCATAATAGTTGATTCAATGACGCATTAAAACGCGGACTGAAAACCGAAAGGTCGGTTCAGTATCGTTTCAATGTCGTGTCGTAGTCAGAGGGAGATATTAGTCATGTTTAGCATGGCTTATATTCTTAAAAAAAAAAGGTTTCCTGCGATTTAAAATACTAATTATATCGATTTAACTCAATACTATTATATCGTCGGACAAATTCATTAATGATACAATTCAAAATATACATTTTCGAGTAATTGAGAGTCAAAGTTTTGAGTTGACAGCTAGAATCAATACTTCTCTAGCAGGATGTGGTTTCCTGTCAATTTGACTTGTACCGTTAGTGCTTCGTAAAGATTATTCAATTTCCAAACAATTTTGCATACTTAACCCAAAACACCTGATTTTTGGAATTGTTCCACTAGTGAACTTGACTGACGATATTAAATCTATTTTCTGGATAAAATACATTTTAATGTGATCTGGTCAGGATAGATTTTTGACAGAGAATAATGATAGAAAAAATTTAAAAAGTATTTGACTGCATCCCACAAGTGCCAAATGTACCCCTGTATAACTTCATAATTGGAAGTGTGAGTATAGATTTAAGTATCTCATAAGAATAGATCTACTTTTTAATACCTATACATTAACTGTAGTAGACTGAATATAAAACAGCAGTGTTTATTGTTAACTTACTATTTTTGTACCACTATTAATGCTCAATGTATTCTTATTATCGGAAAGGGTGGTATAAAAGTATGCCAAACGGTGAAAGTTTATTTTATTAGATAGTAAAATGGGTTTGTCTGTAGACTTACAGCTAATAGGTGCCTTATTTTCCTAGAGGTGTATTGTTGATTACATACCATGTTATGAATTTGTTTTAGAATATATTTGAAAAATAAATAGTCTGTTACAATTTGTGAGTTTCGATTTAAAGCAACCTTTATTATTTTATACGACCGACGAATAGCCTGTATGGTTATAGATCTTTGTCTATACCGAATAGGAAAGAATAAAAAACAACAACAAGAGTTAAAAGACGAAGTTGCCGTTTTAGTAACCGTTTTGAAAAGTGGTTGAAAAAAAGGTTGCAACTTTTGATCAGAAAGACTTAGGTTATTTTTACATACAATCATTGCAAGTTAAATAAAAGCTTGTAATAAGTAATAAATATCTATTAAACTTTATAAACAAGGTGATATCTAAAATCTAGGTATAAACAACATAATCAATAGATAGTTTATTACGGCTTTTCGTCCACATCCATGTACCCTTTCCTCTCGTCAGACCGGTTCTTGCAGTAAAGGAAGAGGACTGAGAGCGCAGAGACCGCCGACATGGCCAGGAGGGGAAAATACAAAGAGGACAACATGATTATCCAAGTATTTATAGGTAGGTACTTAGTTATTATTTCCACTAATAATTATTTATTTATTCTATATTTTATTCACTGTGTTAGTGGATAGTGTGGATTAAAATAACGCACTCGAGTCCAGAAAGGCGTAGAATATAAGGTATTATATTCTCTTGGTAGAATATAATAACTACAAATTATTCTTCTTTTTTGTGACAGTCGCTAATTGGAGTGATTTATGTAATCAGTGACAGGAGTATAAACAATCTATGATGATCTATGGTTATAATGAGTGATGGAAAAGTTTTTTTTTTAATTTAGATACTTGTCTTGTCTGCCTGCCTTGTTGGTCTAGTGATTAGCAAGATCGACTGCAGATAACGAGGTCCCTGGTTCGATTCCCGGGTTGGGCCATAAAATGTATTGGGTTTATTTCGGAGTTAGGAAGTTGGCGGCCGTGTCTCGGAGAGCGCGTAAAGCTGTTGGTCTTGCGCCTCTCCGATCGTGTCGAATTGCATAGTATAATGCAGATGGAAAAAAACGGTCCGAAAATAGTGTGAACCTTTCGTACGTAGGGTGTTCAGTAAATCTTGTCGTACCACTTATTTTTAAGGGTAGCAGTAAAACTAATTGTATGTTTTTAAAGTGTTATTTTCAACAAAACATTACCAGTTTGTTTTTTTACTCTACGAAGTATAACTTGGTTGCAGTATTTTTTTAATTAATTTAACTATGGCGTCTTTGATTATCGCGTAATTCCGTAGTACAATTTCAAACGTGGTTTAAGCAAACAAGAATGTATGGATGAGATGATTTCCGTATTTGGTCAAGAAGCACCATCCTCAAGGACTATAGAACACTGGTATCTGCAATTCAAGCGTGGCTAATTTGGACTCGACAATGATTCTCGTCTAAGCGGACGCTTCGAAGTGACAGTGCCAGAAACGGCAGCTCGTGTGGAAAAAGCAGTATGAAAAAACAGTCATATAACCTACCGGCAATTAGAGCAGCTTTTAAACATTTCTGTAGCTACGTTACACAAAATTGGGACTAAACATTTACATGTAAAAAAGCCTTGTACGCTTTGGGTATCCCTTACGCTAAACGAGCAGCAAGAGTAACGTCACGTCGAATGGTGTAAAATCGTGTTATTTTTTGCCAATGGCAAATCTAAGGACATAGCTTCGATTGTGAATGGCGATGAAACTTAGATGTATTATTAAGAGGTACCTAATAAAAACACAAAGCAAGATATTGGTAATTGATTGTGAGGAGCAACCAACTGAACCTCTTCGAAAAAAAAATTGTATTTAATTTCTAAATAAAAGTGGGAGGACTGGATTGATGATTGGTTTAAGGATATGATGAAATGTAGTAATAGTCAATGACATTAGTTTGACAAAATATAATTGTACAACACTACACGACAATAATTATTGAACACCCTACGTATAAGGATCCGACTCACACTTGGCTGGGTTTTATGCTTAAACAATTTTAGATGAAACGTCTGCTTGCGCCCTATATATTCTGCATAAAAACAGGGATTGCAAATCAAAACAACAGAATATTATGGAATATTTATTAAAACATAGAAGGCACTATTTATCTAGGAACTAGGTATAACACAATCCGGAATTATGCAATAACAAACATAATTATACAATTTGTAAATAAATGCACTTAAAATAAAAATAGTTATTACTGTTACGATTAAAAAAATATATCAATAAGTATATTTTAATTATCACATAGTTTCATTATTAAAAATATATTTTTGTCATAAAACTAAAGCTACAAAGGTTCGCGTTGCTGCAATAAGAACGCCATAAATTCAGCCAATCACCGAATTGACACAATAACAGCGATTAATGCAGCTTTTCCAGTCGACCAGCTGGCTTAAAAAGCATTTCTTTTTTCATGACAAGAACATCTGAAATTTTCAGAGTGTATACAAACAACAAATAATAAAAATTTAATTTAAAAAGTATCTACACCATGTTAAATCTTGTAGGATGGTACGGAACCCTTCTTGTGCGACTCCGACTCGTACTTGGCCAGGTTTTTAAGTACTTAATTGGAAAATAGCCTAAAAATCAGTCTTCATTTAGATACAAAAATTTAAAACGCAAGAAGGCAATGTGCCTAATGACTAGTAAAAAATCCACAGAAATCCGAATATTTTTAGGCTTTATTGAATGTTCAAACACTACTATCTGGTTTTTTAGACCGCGGTCATCTTATATGGAACCCTACTCTAACAATTTATTATTTATATTTTCGAGATAAAAAAATTAAGATACATTATTGACAAATCTACCAAAGCATACCAAGTCTATAATAATTGGCTTGCACAATTAGAACGTTACCTTTGTGACGTTAAAAATAATTTATTTCTTTGGTACTTATTATTAAATAGAGGGTATACGTTCACTCAGAGTTGACCGTGTGTGTGTGTGTGTGTGTTTGTTACTCCTTCACGCCACAACGAATGAACCGATTTGACTAAAATTTGGAATGGAGATAGTTCCCACCCAGGATTCACATACATTTTACCCCGGAAAATTAGAGTTCCCGCTGGAATCGAAAAACCATAATCCACTCAGACGAAGTGGCGGGTCTTCTAATTATCTATAATTAATATGACTTTTCACCTCACTAGCTCAAAAAGGTCCAAAGCCAGATGCTTAAAATCATGATCATCATCACAGTCAAGGAAAGCTAGTCATCGTCGTCGGAACATTCCATTTCCCCGCAGTTCCTGGAGCGCGCGCGCATCGTGTGAACGCCGATGTAACAGAACTCCACAGGGATGTTGTTCTGTTTGAGATAGCGCATCCATTGCTTTTGCTTCATCGACGGCTTGTCTGAGTCAGTCTTCACTTCCACGAACGCTATCTGTCGAACATATTCGCGCACTCATTAAACTTGTTCGCACGTCAGAGAAAGCCTCAATAGCCCAACGGTTAAACTGAAAACTGTAAGGTCGCAGGTTCGAATCCCACCCGTTGCACTATTGTCGTACCCAATTCTAACACAAGCTTTCCGCTTATTTGGAGGGTATAGGAGGATATTAGTCAACTTCAAGTTGGCTAATAGTCTTTTTAAAAAAATAATGAGACAGCGCTAATTTAGCCAACAAAGTTTTTTGCGTTATTCAACGCGTTAAATCCTTTGATGTGTAAAAAACCGCTGTCCGAGTTATCGCTTAGTGTCTAACGTTATTAGTTATGCTACAACACATTTAACGCATTAAAATATTGGCCCCGTCTACGTAATGCCTTTATGATCGTGTTAATTTACGCGTTGCGGCGCAGGTGGAGCAGTAGCATCATAGAATAGGATTATTTTAGACTTCGACTATTTAGCCAGGACTTGGCAAACGCACGCATTCCCCTCTGCCGAAGTACATGTACAAACGTACGGTTCATCTTGTAAGTGTGACAGCTTTTGGGTTAGTGTGCGTTCATGGAGACATTAAGTATTTACAAGAGTGTGCGGAAGTGAGTAAATGTGTGCTGTACGTGATTACCTCACCTCCCCGCAGAAAGTGGCAGAATATGTTCAGTACTAAATCTGCGTAAAGGCAAGTCCTTTCTGAATCGTTCAAGGTAGCTACACTGTAACAATTATTTTCAGTTTACCTGCTTAGTGTGCACATTCCACAACGTAAGGTCGGGGAACCCGCTGTGCGCGTAGTGGTAGCGCGTGGCGAGGCGGCGGCACAGCGGCGCGGCGCGGCGCGCGCCCAGGCACAAGGCCACCGCGCTCACGTTGTCCCACCCGATGCCGCGGTGGATGCCCGACACCTCCGCTGGTGAACAGGCGGCCTTATTACAAGTTGGACGTTGTCGACCGTTACAAAATTACGCCATACCGTACAATTGCCAAGAAAATAGTTATTTGTAGCAAGAGAGCAAAATTCGGTTTTGTTACGAGTGCCTAGTTTGATTCCCGAGCGGGCGAAGGATTCAAGTTAGAATCTTGAGTGTAGTGAGGGATTCAAAGGCACAAGAAGCAAGAACTTTGCTATCGTGTGATACATACAACTTTTCTCCTCAATAGCAAAAAAATACAAGATGTAAGAAACACATTTTAATTAAAAGTCAAAGGTTTAAATAATAAAATAGAGAGTTTTTTTACTCTGTACTGTTTATGAAATAAAATGTTGGGGTATAAAATATTATATACAAGATTTCGGAAATTTTCTTGAGACAATAAATTGAAGAAATGCCAATCCAGAGTGTTCTAAATTCAAAACACTTTTTCTCACTGGGTGAGCAAAAACGACTTTTGCTCACTGGTTTTACACAGCAAAGGCGCGCTTTTTGAGCTAGTGAGGTGAAATAATAATTGTATTTTTTACAGTAACTACGACTACGATGAAAGTTTTCTTCTCTGGCAACGATTTTTGAATCTTGACGTCTTGAATGTAGAGAGGCGTGATTTTTAATTTCTTATTTCTCTCCGCCTGAAAGAAAATCATTAATTAATCATCACTCACTCTCGGGCCTGCTATCCCACGTGGCCTGCATCCGCGCCAACATGTCCGCGTCACTGCCCTCCTGGATCTCCCGCAGCCTGTCCTCGATCATCAGGCGGCGGTTGGAGTAGAAGCTGTCGGTGAACAGGTCGAGGGGGTAGAGCTGGTGGCGCGACAGGAACAGGCCGCGCAGGCCGCGGAGGCGCGCGTATATGATGTCCCAGAACAACAGGAAGAAGATCGTCGTCACTATTTTCCCCTCCCAGTGCCCGCCTGAAACGATTTGACATTTTAGACTTAAGACGAAGTAAGCTTCGAAAGACCTCACGTGTTTTGGTCCCTTTTTGTCCACTCCATTTCTGCAAAACGTTCGATTTTTACCGCCATCTAGTGACCGTATGTTGTAAACTACGCACGCAAGTCGATGAACTGTTAACATCGATTTATATGAACAATTAAAAAGGCAATAAGGACGTTTAAAAAGACAATAGAATTTGCGAAATTCTATTGTCTTTGTTATCAGTCGGCCGCGCTTCAACGTATCACTCGTGTTTTGACTGTCAAAAATGTTTTTTGCAAGTACGCAAATCTTGCAAAAAACTTTTGATACTTTTAATTTTGAATAGCATTGCTCTACAAAATTCATCATGATGATCAGCTCACTACTGAGCACAGATCTCGTCTCAGAGAAAGGTTCAAAAAAAAATTCAAAATTTATTTATTTAATTTAAGCCAACTTGTAGTTCTTATGACACGTCATAAATCTATCACCGGTTCGGAATGCAGATTCTGCTGAGAAGAGCCGGCAAGAAACTCAGCAGTTGCTCTCTTCCAAAAAAAAAAAATTTACAATAGGTAACAAAACTATGCTATGTATACAGTGCTTCCGCAATGAAGCGTCAAAAATGCATATGTAGGTACATATAATCCAACACAAGTTAAGACGGGCAGACAAAGCAGACCCATTCCCGATGGTGGTTGACCGACTTAGCTTAAACCGTTCTCATGCTGAGAGAAGACCCGCGCCCAGTATCGGACTGGCACTTGGTTGAGATTTTGGAGAAGATAAGCAGACTCACCGTGCGTGTATATGTTCGCGACGCGGGTGTAGTCATGTATGCAGTACTCCTCCGCGCTCAGCACGGCGCGGCTGCCGTCCACGAACGCGTCGAACCTCAGCTTGCCCTTGCCGTAGTTGCTGCAAATAAACAAGTTTTTAAGCTATTGCATAGCTTCTATCGCGGGCCAGCGTGGAGACCGAATCCAGAAATTCCGTAACGAAAATAACCTGACACGGGACTCCTCTACGGTGAGCCGCTAGATGGCGTTGATAAAAAATGCTATGCAATAGCTTTACCGCGGCAGTCCCCGAATGCCACACGTCTTTTTTTTCCCCCTACTATAAAGCACTATATAACGGTGGCTTTATTTTATACTACTATCTAGCCTGTTGGCTAATCTAATATATAAAAATTAATCGCTTAATGTGTTGGTAAGCGCATCACGCGTGAACGGCTGGACCGATTTCGCTAATTCTTTTTTTATTGTGTTTGTTATTGTTAGGAGAAGGTCTTATGAAAGAAAAAATTAAGAAAATTGCGCGGAAAATTAGAAAATTTAAGAAATATTAACCACCATATTAAATTATTTCTAATGTAACCGCTTTTACAATTCAAACTTTTTTGATGTAACCTTATGGCGTTTGACATAACATTGACAGAATGCGTGCTGCCAATTTCGTCAAAGAGGATGTAAAAAAACTTAAGACAGGACAACGTCTGTCGGGTCCGCTAGTAAGTAATATTATTTTAACTTAAACTTCTACTTATTATTAATTTCTATATCTAATTTACAGTCCATTAACTGTCCTTAGTTTATTCTATTGAGTTCACTATGTTCTTGTGACCTAGTTCAGTAACACAAGCACTGTTACACTGACTCTGCACTTATAATAACAAGTGTAAATTGAAATTTTGAAACACCCCCTACATGTGAAATTAAAAAAAAAGGTAATTCGCCATTTTGTGGTGGCGGCCATCTTGGATTTGAAATTAATAGTAACGTTTAGTATTCTACTAGTCATTCGATAGGCTGCTACGATGTCACACACACACACACACACACACAAAAACGCACGCGCACACACAGACCGAATTTTTTGAACTGATTTGACTGAAATTTGGCAAAGACATAGATTAGAATTAGATAGTCTAGAATAACAGCATAGGCTACTTTTATCCCAGAAAATAAAAGAGTTCCCGCGGGAATCAAAATTCTTAATCCATGCGCACGAAGCCGCGGGCATGGGCATAACTTATAATATGAAACTAGGAAAAGTGACTAAGGAAATACTCACTCTTTCGGTACTTTATAAATGTGCCTCGCAGCTATCTCTTTCTCCCAATTAGAGACTTTTTCCGCGATCTTCGAGATCAACACTGCGGATTTATCGTTGATTTTGTTTGTTTTCCGCTTCGATAGTCTAAGAGCCCGCGGGTACAACAGCTGTTCGGCTTCAGTCGGCAAATTGGAATCAAATCCTTGTATCAAAACATCTGCAGCCTGAAAATAGATCAAAACTAGGTTTTGCCCCTGCGACTTTGTCGGCGTGGAATTGTTTTGAGGTTTTAAGGTAGAATATCAAAAAATCCTTTTTTTTAATGGATGAGCAGTCATAGAATAGAATAATTTTTTATTCAAATAAACTTTTACAGAGGGCTTTCAAATCGACAAATGAATCTACCACTGATTCGGAATGCCATTCCAACCGAGAAGAATTTAATATAATTTCAATTCAACTAAGAAGAGTTTAAGATAATTTCAAAATCATCTCTGGTCTGGTCTGGTCTTTGGTCCAACTGTTGTCTGTTGATATTAACTCAACAGCTCAAGATTTTTTCTGGCTTGGCGTATTATAGCAAAAGAATTTAGTTTTTCCTTGATTCCACAAAGTAACACCTGCTTCTATTCAACATTTAACTCGATCTCGCACCTGACCGGTCCCACCTAGGCTCCTGACAGGCACGCACACTTACACAATGTGCTTGTACACGACGAAAACCACAAGTAAAACGCTCGTAACTTCGTAAGATAAACGTTCTATACCTGATCCGCTTCGCCCAAGAATTTGTCTAAGATAAGGGCCTTCTCGGCAATCCAGCTCGCCTTCTTGTGCTGCCTGAATACGTTTTGTGCGATGAGGGCAGACAGAATGTCGTTCCCTAGAGTAGCCTTAGTTTTGTCTCTCTTCAGGTCGGTGATGCCTTCTTCGAGAATCTTCGCGTATATATGGGGAGGGGTGAAGCGACGCAGCCAAACAGGTAGCGTCGTGTATCTAAAACGTATAAATCGATCGTTCCGTAGAACAAAGTCTCATCTGCTAAATTCATAACTTGAGATTTGAGCCCTACAGATGTTACTTTTAAGGCTCAAATTTCAAGTTGTGAATTTAGCAGATGAGACTTTGTTCTACGAAACGCTCGAAATCACTAGCTGATGCCCGCGACTTCGTCTGCGTGGATTTAGTTTTTAAAACCCCGCGGGAAAACTTTAAAAAACCCTAGCCTAGCCTATGCCACTTCCCAGGTCCTCAACTATACCCATGTGCATTTGTTTGTTGGTTTGTCCTTCAATAACGTCGCATCAAAGCAAAACGACGCGATTTTTTGCATGAATATAGTTAAGACCGGGAGAGTGACATAGGCTACTTTTTATCGCGAAAAATCAAAGAGTCACCGCGGGATTTTAAAAACTAATTCCAGTCGAGCGAAGCCGCGGGCATCAACTAGTATTAAAATAAATGAGTATTGGTTTAATAAAAAAATATGAGTTTATGTGATTTATGGACTTCAGTCTGCAGACTCTAGATTTATTAAACTATCTAGCCATTAAAAGTAAAACAAGGAAAACTGAGACTATAAAAGGTTCAAAACTTACGTTGTCATTTCTTCTTTTCCAATCGCTTTGAAAAGGTCAAAAACTGTTTCAACGATCCCACATCTCTCTTTTAATTCAGACTTAGCTAAAAACTCTTCGTAAATGGAATGCGCGTTTAGATAGCTGGAAAAAATATAAGATTAAATAAACAGGCTCAATTAAAAAAAGGCATGTAATTGGCATGGCGTCTATTTAATAGCATTATTCGCCTCTAAAAATATACCTTGTCCTCTAAATTACTAAGTCAGCCACAATCAATGTGCCTCTAAAAAATACTGTTTTAGCCACTATATATTTTGAATATAAGCTTCTATAAATACAACTCAGCATGATAGCACAGCAACAGTAAATGATAGGTATTTATTTTTATTCTTACCGTTCAAATTCTAGTCTACTTTTGAATACAACACTTGCATTGTCCAGCAATTCATTTTCCACAGGATAGCTTTCCCGCAATGCTTTCTCATTAATCAGTGTCAGCTCCAACTTGCGCTCCCTTATTATGTCGTAGTTCATACCGAGGTACATTAGGATGTACAGTTCGTGCAGTGCTTGACGAACTTGTTCGGCGAGCTTGTAGCACACTCCAATCTTCGTACCCAACCTGCAATTTTTAAGCTATTGCATAGCTTCTATCGCGGGCCAGCGTGGAGACCGAATCCAGAAATTCCGTAACGAAAATAACCTGACAGGGGATTCCTCTACGGTGAGCCGCTAGATGGCACATTTTTTATCAACGCCATCTAGCGGTGAGCCACTAGATGGCGTTGATAAAAAATGCTATGCAATAGCTTTACTGCGGCAGTCCCCGAGTGCCACACGTCTTTTTTTTTATTAAAACGAATATTAGCCAAGCTAAACTTTACAATTCTCCTGTCCTTATACAACCTTTCAGTTTTCATTCCACTCTTTTAACCGTTGGGCTATTGAGGCTTCATTAACATTAATAAGAGCATAAAAATAATTTACTCAAAATAAACAAAATAATGCCTGTAATTTATTAGAGCAAATAGTGATTTCACTAAAATTTAACCACTCAAAATTACCTATTGTAGGTAATTTAAAAAAAAAATTTTTTTTTTAAACGCGTCGAATTGAGGCTTATTGGGCTATTGACCATTACAGAGTAACGTTTATATCAGCAGCAAGCCACCAATTTTATTGAACTTAAGCCTCATCAGAAAAGGGTTATAGACCATAGTCTATCACTCTGTATATACTTACAATAAAGTACTTGAAAACTACTTACACCTTTAAAAGGCGACCTTCATTGTTACTGCTACAACCGAAGTATTTGGCGATGTTTGTCTTTTGGCTCATAAAATCCTTCAATATTTGTATGCAGTCTGCTTTATTTTTTGCTTTTAATTTAAATTCTTTACATATCGCTTGCAATTCTTTCTCATTTATGATCTTAACTATTTCATCAAAATTCAAATCATGTGTTTTTCCTAGAAAAATATTGATTAGTCAATATACAAGTCTTTCTAACTAACCAAGGATATAGGCAAATTCTTTATTAAAAGTTACAAGTCTTCAATCCAACATTGCCAGTGAATAATTTTTTAATTTCTCAAAAACAGTTGGAAAAACAGCTCTTCTCAGTATTATAACTCCAAAAAGATGTAATTATTGCTTAAACTAATAAATATATATTTACCATTAAATTGTGCAACTGTAATAAAGCCATTTTCAATAAGATAGTTCAACGCCTCCTGTATGGTTGGGTCGTCAACATTGGCTTTTGGATCACCATTCTTTGTTTCTTTCATTTCTTTATTCACCTTGTTACCGCATGCATTCTTCTTTATTTTGCTCCATCTGCACCACTGCTCCACCTGTAAGATTTTGTGGTTACTAGCCAAAGCTTCCCATCAGACCAGGCCAGAGACAATTCAGAAATGATTAATACTAAAATTGCCCCTGCCGGGAATCGAACCCTGAACCTCCCAATTATAAGACCACAGCACTCACCACTGCGCCAGGGACGTCGTTGCTGCTTTAGTTATCTGATTGTCTTACCTGCCAGTACAGTCTGCATACTATTCTTTGTCCAGGTGGTTTCGCTAGCATATACTTTTCAAAGAGATTCAATGACTTATTGTTCAACAGACTCCGCAAATTTTTGTCATTTAAGCATTCATTAACTATTTTCATGAGAAATATTGCTGTAAAATAAAATGAACAAGTTTTTTTATCATTGCATTATTGATATATAATAATAAGATTTAAGTTTTTCAAATTTCTATTATTACTTTAGCAACTGAGCTGCAAATTTTTATTTTGTATTTTATTTATCACACTTCACACTATTATAAAGGCGAAAGTTTGTATTTGTATTTAATGTGTATGTGTATGAATGAACCAATTTGCTTGAAATTATAGCTCATACTCAGGATTAACACATAGGCAACATTTTATTTTATTTTGAATAATATTATCTCTTACTTTTATCATCTATGCCCTTAGTTTTTTCAGTGAAATCTTCATTTTTTACATCTCCTGATGCCAATGATAGATTCAAATTTCGCTTTGCTTTGATAGGACTTTTGATAGAAAGATTTTTCCTTTTCGTGGGTGAATAGAACTTCCTTTTAGATGATTTTGGAGTCCCTGGGGATGTATTCCTCCCAGGAGTGTATACAATCGTAGTGTTTGAAGTGTTGGAAGTTGTAGAAGTGGTGCTACAATTAAGCTCTGTAAATTAAAAATAGCTTATAGAATTATTAGTTTAATAACACAATGCTCACGGAATACCTGTATTAAGTACTATAAAAAAATGATTGCTCAACATTGAACAAGAACGAACTTTTCCATAAGTTTAATAGTTTTCTCTGAGAACTTAGTTCAGCTCGGAACAAATAGGAAACAAGGAATTAGACAAGTTTTTTTTTTAAAAAGAACATTAGCCAAGCTGCGAGTCACTAACTTTTGCCACAGGAACAGTATTGCCAACATGTAAAAATCACCTATGCCACACTCAAGATTACCAATTAGACTGATGCGAAAAATCACATCAATCTATTGCGTTTGTGAAGTTTAATGTAAAAGTATTATGTATAAATAATACGATAATTAATAGGAATACGTTTATTGTGCTAGGTAGCAGACATCACATGATAAAATTATAGAATTAATCTACCTACCCACTTGTATTAACTTTTGTTAAGAAAAGGTAAACAAATGATTTAAGTTTCATATACATGACATATCTTCCCCCCAAGTATATAATATAATTTAATTAAAGTTAAACAATTTTGAAAAGCTACGTCCTAATTAAACACCTTATAGCAATATAATCACATATTCAAATCAATGCACTTAATCTTCCATTTCATTAGAATAACTAGGTCTAGTATAAGGAACCTTAGCATGAACATTTCTTTTTGTTCTAATTTTCCCCCCTGGTATATCAATCTCAGCTGATTTAGGGATTCCTAATATCTCTTCCCACTTCTCCGCGCTTGGTATTTCAATAATAGGATCATTTTCTATCTCAGCTTCTGAACCCCTTTCACACTCATTATTCTGTTCACTTTGCCCAATATCTTCCACTGTCTCTGATATTTCCGGTTCTACTTCATTTCCATCATGAGCTGCACTAGTTTCCTCGCTATTTTGTATTTTAATGATTTGATCTATATGACGCCTTAAAACTGCACCATCTCCAGCTTGCACTCTATAGCTAGATGGACCATCCTTCTCAACAACTTGGCCTGGTAGCCATTTTGGTCCGCTCCTGTAGTTCCTGTACATCACTCTTTGCCCCACATTAGTTTCTCTGTTTTTCTGTCGGGCGTTATTTACTATTTGATTTTCTTCTTTTCTATATTGTATATTATCAGGATGCAAGGCATCCATGACAGTGCGAAGGCGTCTGTTCATCAAAAGCTCGGAAGGACTTTTATTTGTAGTGGAGCATGGAGTAACCCGTAGGCCTAACAACATGTTTGGAAGTTTCACTTCCCAAGATCCATCCATCTTCCGTAACTTTTCTTTAACTGTCTGTACCATTCGTTCTGCTAAGCCATTAGTGGATGGATGATATGGTGCTGATGTCACATGTTTTATTTTGTTAGATTGTAAAAATAACTTCATTTCATTGGACACAAAAGAAGTTCCATTATCAGAGACCAGGGTCTCGCACACGCCATGCGTTGCGAATAAATTCCTTAAATGGTGAATCACCGTTGTGGTATTAGTATTATTTACCATTAATACTTCAGGCCATCTAGAAAATGCATCGACTGCTATTAAGAAAGTTTTATTCATGAACGGCCCCGCAAAGTCTATATGGATTCTAGACCATGGCCTAGACGGGATGACCCACTCATGTGAAGACTTTGGAGGCATATGTCTGTTTTCTAGACAGCTAGTACAATTGCTAACAAGTTCGTTTATGTCCTCATTCAATTGTGGCCACCACACATAGCTCCTGGCCAATGCTTTAGTGTGAACAATTCCGTTATGTGTGGTATGCAACATGCGTAGGATGGTTTGTCGCAGAGGTCGTGGTATGACGACACGACAGCCTAAAAGAATACAACCATCGTGTATAGATAACTCTGATCTATGTAACCAATAGGTTCGTAAATCTGTATCAGTAACCTTGTTGGGCCATCCACAGTGAAGGAAGTGAACCACTCGCGACAGTGTTAGATCTTTTTTAGTCTCGGATGCTATATCGTGAGCCGTGTAAGGAAAATCTTCTAAATTTTCCGCCATTAGAAGTACCTCGTAAAGAGGTTGTTCTTCTTGTTCTGGAACTGGTAATGGCCATCGACTTAAACTGTCTGCATTACCGATTTCTGATCCTGGTCTATAAAGAATATTATAGTCATGGGCTGTCAATGCTATGGCGATTCTTGTCAAACGAGGCGATAGAATAGATGGTAAAGGTCTTTTAGGATCGAATATTCCGAGTAAGGGTTTGTGATCTGTAATTACTGTAAAAGACCTCCCCGCTAAATAATTATGAAACTTTTTGATGCCGAACATAATTGCTGTGGCTTCTTTATCCAACTGTGAGTATCGTCGTTCATGCTTGTTTAGAGTTCTCGAACTCATCGCGATCGGTCGTTCCTGTCCGTCGTCCATGACATGTGATAATACTGCTCCAACGCCATATTCGGAACTATCACATGTCAGGATCAGTGGTTTATTCAAATCATAATGAACTAAAGTTGTATCGAATGTTAACAGCTGTTTAGCTTTTGTAAAAGCTTCTTGCTCGCGTTCAGTCCACCGCCATGTTTGTGATTTATCTAATAACCTGTGGAGAGGTTCTAGTATGGTTGCCTTGTGAGGTATGAACCTTTCATAGAAATTATAGAGTCCTAAGAATGCCTGTAACTCTTGTACGTTTTTGGGTTCTGGAGTCTTTAAAACAGCTTCGACCTTGCTTGGAGCTGGATGAATACCTTCTCCATTAATAATAAAACCCAAGAACTCAACTTTCTCCTGAGCAAATTTACATTTATTCTTGTTAAGACGGAATCCAGCCTTCTGTATGCGACTTAAAACAGTTTCGAGTCGCTGTTGCATAATAAGCATTGTAGGACCACTCACAATAATGTCATCAATCAAAACTGCGACTCCTTGTATTCCAGCTAGCAATGCTGTCATTAATCTCTGGAATATTCCAGGGCACGCCTTGACTCCAAAAGGTAACCGATGAACTGAGTATAAACCCTTGCATGTGTTTAACGTTAAAATTTTAGAACAGCTGTCACTCACTTTCACTTGCGTGTATGCTCGATCAAGGTCTAAGGTGGTGAAATACTTTGCTCCTGCAATTGTAGCAAATACCTCATTAGCTGTAGGCATAGGATAAGTATCAGCTTCCGAAGCTTGGTTGACCGTACTACGATAGTCTCCACATAATCAAATATCACCTGATTTCTTTATAATTGGCACAACAGGTGTTGCCCACTCTGAAAAAGATAACGGTCGTAGTACACCTTCTGCCACTAGACGGTCAATTTCCTTCTCAACTCTTGCTTTGATAGCGTAAGGTACTGGACGGGCTTTTAAAAATCTAGGTGTAGTGTCAGGTTTTAGATGTATGGTAACCGGGTTTCCGGTAAATGTGCCCAGTCCATCTCTGAAGATTTCACTGTATTTGCAAATTATTTTATCCATGTTGATTAAATCACTGTTAGTTATAAAATTAATGTTCAATGCAATATTCAATGGGGATAACCAATCCCTTCCCAGCAGATTGGGACCACGCCCTTTCGCTATGATTACATTAAGAGTACATTTAATGTCCCTGTATTGAACTTGCAATTTGGCTTGGCCGAGTAACTGCACTGGTGTGTCTGTCCATGTGCGTAGAGTAAGTGATACTGGTTGAAGAATAATGTGTCTGTTTCGATGTTCTATCTTCTTCCAAGTGGATTCATTCACTAATGAGAAACTTGCACCTGTGTCTACCTGAAGAATTACAGGTACGTCTTCTATCATAACTTCAATCACAAATGGTGATACTTTTGTCTCATGTTGAATACTGTAAATACCGTTCAAGTGCAAATCTTCTTCATCTTTAGTGAAGTTAATATTCTTCTTAGAAGACTTCTTCTTTAATATGCAAATCTTCTCAATGTGACCTATCTTTTTGCAGAACCGGCATGTAGCATTAATAAATCTGCATTCACCCCCATGCCGATCACCACACCGATAGCATAGTCGTGTATTTGTTCTAGACTGCACTGCATTAATATCCATAGCTTCCACTGAGGAACCTTGATGCGTAGTTGCAGGTGCATAGTTTGTACTTGTGCTGCTGTTCTCTGTACTAATAGATGACTGAATCATATGGCAGTCTTTTCCCGCTGTTTCGGCTGCTAACATAGTATCGACGACATCTTGATAGCTAAGGTTATCTTTTTTTAACAGTTCGTACTGCAGACGGCGATCTTTCATGCCACACACAAGTCGGTCACGTAACATGCGTTCTAACTCCATAAAGTTACATTTGGAGCTAATTTTTCGCAATTGTGCAATATACTCTGAAGCATTTTCATTGGTATTTTGATTACGTGTGTAGAATTTGTATGACATAGAAATTTCGTTAGGCTTAGGGCTATAATGTTTTGTCAAAATAGCTTCAATTTCCACAAATGTAATATCACTAGCTTTTCTTGGTGTAATTAAAGCCAAAAATGTTTCAAAAACTTCTGCTCCACACACAGTAAAGAAATTAGCTCGTTTTGCACCATCCAACATGATGCCATTAGCCTCAAAACAAAACTTTAACCGATCAATGTAATTGTCCCATATGTCTATTTTCGGGTTAAATTCACCAAACTTCACAGCTTTATGATCCATTTTAACTGAATTTACACTTCGTCGCCACTATTATGTATAAATAATACGATAATTAATAGGAATACGTTTATTGTGCTAGGTAGCAGACATCACATGATAAAATTATAGAATTAATCTACCTACCCACTTGTATTAACTTTTGTTAAGAAAAGGTAAACAAATGATTTAAGTTTCATATACATGACAAAAAGCTAGTCTGCTATAAGTATAAAGTCATCTTAGGAGAATAATGCAGTCGATTTCTGCATAGCATATATATTCACCTTCATCTGCTTTTTCATCCTCACTTGTCAGATCGATCACTCCAGGCACATTTCGATCCTCCGGTGACAATTTTGGTAACTTCATTAGAGATCTTGATAGCGATAAGTTAAATTTTTTTTTCTTACCAGGTACTACTTTTGTGCTAGGTCTTGAAACACTGTTTTTAATTTTAAAAAACTGATCTAACTTTGATTGTTCCTTTTGATTCATGGTTTGATTTCAAATAATATCCACTCATATGGTAAAATGTTAAAAAAAATAATCATTTATCATTCAAATTACCAAATAACACCTATCAATTAATCTTATTAAAAACCTTTGATAATTTTAAAACACATTATTCTTAAATAAATTGGTAAATAAATAAATAATTAACTAATCGGTCACCAAATTGCAATGTACTTCCCCAGAATCACAAAAGTACCTAAATATACCTAGTACACTATTGTTAAAGAATGATGTTTATAAACAGTTAAATATAATTCTCTTATCATTTAATATAATATCAATAACTATTATACCTATGGTGTAAATGGTGTAATACATACTTTGCAAGATTCTAACACTAAAAATTATGAAAGGAAAAATATAACTCGAATCCAGCTAAAACATATTTGATGATTTGAGAATGATGTGGAAAAATAATATTTGCTAAAAAAGTTGGAAAATAGAAATGCAAAAACTCTTGTAAGGGTACCAACTACCAACGCGGGAAATTGAAATTTGACATTGTCAAATGCCAATTTCACAAAAAAACGCGTTCAAAAAGCCACAGACATCAAAAACCACAACGCGTTTGACACTTGACATCCTTTGACATCACATAGATAGGTAGGTACCGGTAGGTACACACCATTTTTAAAAACTGATTTGATTTCAACAAATCACCACCCATGTCCAAGAAATCCCCTCGTTCATAAAAATAATTATAGGCCATCTACACGATCGGAACCACATCGGAACCAACCACCAACCAAGGTCACCTTGGTTGGGTTGACGTTAAAAACGACCGTGTAAACAGTAAACTGTTGATTTGGTTGGTCAACTGAATGACCGACCGCCCAACCACCTTGGTCAGGAGCTCTAGTTATCTCTACCAAGGACAGATAGAGATCATTGAATTGGACTACGATCGTGTGGACGCCTGGGGCCCAAGTCTGCTATTGCAATTGTAGTTACATTACAGTTACATTGCCTATCAATGACATACCAATTGCTACTTTTAGCAATTTGACTTGGGGCCCAGGGGTTCAATTGTCTATCAATGACATGACAATTGCTAAAAATAACAATTGTCATGTCATTGATAGACAATGTAACTACAATTGCAATAGCAGACTTGGGCCCCTGTTTGCTCCATTGATAATTTAAAACTGGATGTGACATAATGGTGGCAAAAAGCAGATTCACAGAGTACTTTTGTATTAACAGATTTAGTAGTAAATAAATAATTCTGCCACTTTCCGCGGGAGGTGAGGTAATCACAGACACGTACAGCACACATTTACTCACTTGCGCAATAAAAACTCACAGATTACCGATTTGTTTCCGCCAATTACCGATTTGTTACCGCTTGCAAACTTCCTACTATGTTAGAATAACTATACCTACCTCGAACTCAGTCAAACTGTTTCTAAAGTCCAATTTAAATGTAAAAATCTCGAAGGCTAAGCGTTCAAAGCAATTTCGCAACATTTTAAATAATTTTTATTATGTCTAAAGAATATCGAAGACGTTTATCTTCTCGCAATTTAAGCGCAGTTGTTATCAACCGCCGTGCAAGTAACAAACAGAAATTGTTGGTAGGTAAAATTGTATTCGGATTAGAGTTTAGACGGTTTTTTCTTCACCTTACTTTGTTAGTGAATATTTTTTTAATTTCTCAAATAGGTACAGTTGGAAAAATAGTTCTCGGTATTTCTGTTAAAAATATTATCATCATCTAAACCCATCAACCATCACACATCACAATGAGAACAAGGCCATAGTCCACCATACTGGCCGAGTAACGATTGGCAGACTTCTCGAACATTTGAGAACATTATGGAGAACTCTCAGGTGTGCAGGTGTCATCACGATAATGTTTTCCTTCAACGTTGAAGCATGTGATTTTTAATTGCTTAAATGCACATAACTCTCAAAAGTCAGAGGGCGTGCCCGTAATCGATACTGGTACCTTCCGGACAGGAAACCTTAGTTCTAACCACTAAGCTGCAATAAGCTATCACTGCTACTCTTCGTTACTATGGCTATAACATAAATATTGATCAAACCCAGCAATATGTCTGAAAATAAACCCGTTCCAAAACAGGTGCGAACTTATCAACCCACTTATCAATTAAATTCAAGAAAGCGCTTCAGTATTGAAGACGTTGAGAAGACATTGCAACGTATAGTAACTTCGGAATTAGAAGAGGTGGAATACAGTGACAAGACTGCTCCGGAGCTGTGCCTTAGTTTAGCAGAAAGTATTAGGACTGCTGTAAAGGAAGAAAATTACGACAGGTGGGTAGCTACGAGAAAA
Source organism: Hipparchia sbordonii (assembly GCA_038048805.1). Lineage (NCBI taxonomy): Eukaryota > Metazoa > Arthropoda > Insecta > Lepidoptera > Nymphalidae > Hipparchia > Hipparchia sbordonii. The sequence continues at coordinate 8,810,812 of CM076113.1, forward strand.
ATCTCCACTATGTACAATGACCCGGCTAAGCTTAACACACTGATCTCTACATTTAGTCTATGATGATGATGAACTTAACTTGCTGTCCCTGTAAATAACAGCCTAAATGGATCAATTTGAATTTTGTCATAGGTACTAGTTTCTCTGTAACTTTCTCTGTAACTATTAATATTGCAAATGGTACACCGATCTCTACTTCTGTGTTTGTATTCTGGATACACTGTATCTGCTGCTTTACTATGCCAAAATGGCGTCAATCAAGTACCAAGTCCAAAAAAAATCACAGTATCGAGTCATAGCAAGTTCAGTTTGAATCATAGTTTTTTTACTGCAACCACGACTGTGACAGAAGTTTTATTTTAGTACTCTGTGTCCATGAATTTGACATTCAATATGAATTTGATAGTGTAAAAATAACATAAATAAAATATAGTTTTTGATTTATTTAGGTATATTAATAAAATAAAATGTACAAAATTCTCGAAATAAGACCTTAATTTCGAACACAATGGCACTGATCATAGTGCCAATGTTAGCCGGCGCAACGCTTGCTTCCGTTCTATGCTGCTGCTTCAGAAAGGCTTGCTGATGGAGATGTCCGCTCTTTCAAATAATATACTTATTCGTGATGTGACCGTTAGTATTTTAACGGAATTTCCTGTTGAACCTACCAAACCCAAATCACTAATCTGTTTCTACACGCCATTGTGCCGGAAAGCTAAATCGCTTGGCGGCGCGCCAAGAAATAAATTAAAAAAAATAATACAAACTACAGACTACCCCCGCATATTAATAGTATTGTTAGCTACCTACACTGTAGGTATTTATAATGGTACTCATTTGTTTTAGGTACAGAATAATCGTGGCCGTGAGCATCGGCCAGCGTCGGCAACAGAGCGTGCACGTGTTCCACTCCTTCCTGTGGGACCACGAGCGCGACGGATATGCGTCCTACAATTTTGAGAATTGCCAGCTCTTTGCTAATGTCGTTGTTTATGGGATCTACTTCGATTAAAGTTTATTAACCTCTAAATCCCTATCATTTGAGAGATCAGCTGAAAGAGATGAGTGAGGCAGTACAAAATTGTATGTAATTCTGAGCATAATTTTTTTAGAATGTGAAATTCAGAATTTGATTCCGGATGTTTTAGGCAGGCCTGAAATATGAATTTAGAAAACCGATTTACTTAGGTCTTCATTCATTCGTTCATTCTTCCGTTGAACGAGTTTATCTATCTACCCTCATTTCATACTTATTAATTTTCAGTAAAGGCCAACGCAGGCGAGGGACAGTGTTCAGCGTATGTTGTTGTCCATTAAAAGATCACTTAGAACTGCAATAGTCCCTGGACTGCGTAGGCATATGCATAGGCTTTTAAAATAAAGGTAATTCACATAGGAAATTGGTAAAAGTGATGAAATAAAAGACTGATTTAAGCATTTTTACAGATCATACATATTTATTTATCCATTTCATAGTATAGATATCACACTGGCCCGCCCTTACAAAAATAAATGTGTAATACGTTAACGACCCAGTCATCGCGTAGCTGGCGCGACCGCGCAGGTTCCCCACGGCCACTTAGGGCTCCCGACTATAAATATTGGCATCAAATTCGACACTAAGTATAACCTACAACAATTTGGACACAATCGCGAACGGCGCAGTCGTCCCAGCCCACGGCGTCACTACGGAATTTTATCAGTTAACCCTATAGAAGAGAATTCAGATAAATCTTAACCATTATACAGGTCGATATACACAAGATTTTTAATTAATAATAATTATAATATGTTAACATTAAGAAATTCGCACATATTTTGACACATAAAGCGACAAAGATTACTGGTAAGAAGACTAAGCTTTAAGATGTTGGTCCGAGACACTGAAGCAGTTGTATCCGCGTACAATACCAGTTACGACACTAGCACCAAGCCACCGTACGTCAAGCCGGGCGGGGCGTCGCGGTGTCGCCCCGCACGTATCGATTGAGTATACAAAAGCTATCTAATTTGAATCCGGGATGGAAGCAATCTGATCTTTCGGTGCTAAACAGCTCACAACCAACGCAAACGGTGTCAAATGCTTGCGCTCTGGACTAAATACTTTCAGTGACACACAAAAGGAGATAAGTCTAAACATTGCGCTCACGCAAACTATGCTCTTGTGAAAAATGTTCGAAAAGGGTAAAACTTTATAAAAATTCTACGAGTCTGTCTGTCAGCTTTAGAAGTCGAGCATAGCTTGCGTCAGCGCTTGGCAAAGTTGTGTTTGAGCAGTTGGTTTGCAGGACTGGGAACTACAGTACAGCCTCATTTTATTCCGGAATTTCCGGACTACCTCAGCCTTTCAGATATAAATTTTATATGCGTTTGATATGTTATACAGATTAAAAGTATATTAGTACTGGGTACATACATCTATAAGTTATAACCATACTGTACATTATATGGCGGTAAACGTTACTTACAACCTTACGAAAATCAGGAATAGGTAGGTACTTTTAATATATGCTATAATGTATGCTAGGTACGTAAAAAGAAATGCAGCGAATATCGTTATCAAAACATTATCTCTAATATTCATTGTGAGTAAGTGTATTTAAGTTTAGATATGTGATATTTGTGTAAAGATACATAAAAAGCTTTATATTTTATAAGAGATCTCATCGTCGACATTTGGTCTATAAAAATATAACTTATATTATTATGGATGTCGTTACTTTAAGACAACCACAAAATATTTCGCAATCACTGAGCTCGGTTTTAGAAATGTCGGTCGATCGAGCTCCGCGGACTATCGTGTTAACTATTAGAAAAGAATCGATGCAATTATTATAAAACATTTTTTGATACTTTTTGTTCTTAACTAGAAAATAATTTACAAAACTTCTAAGTATAAAAATATAATTATAAAACACTCGATCGTATTTTAAGCTCAACTAAAAAAATTTTGTCATGTAAGTAACTATAGGCAGCTTAAAAATACCGCAAAAAATCTAGCATATTTAATACAAAATATCACACGTAAAGTTTCATTCGTTTGTATTTCCGAGAGGCGGTAAGCTAATGAGTGAATGAATGAACGAACGAACCCGCGGCTCGGGGGCGGGGCTAGGTCTCTAGGGCCAAATTTTAAACATTTACTAATAAAATATTAAAGCTTAACATACATAAAGATTAAGCATCTCTGCACCTTAGATATAAATAGCCATTCAAAATAACTGCCGACTAAAAATCTCATCCTAAAATAAAGTCTTAAAACATAAAACTACAAAGACTCGAAAGTTCATAAACGAACTTAGGCCTGATTAAAAATTAAAATGGAATATTATTGAAATTAATTGCAAGTTCTGTTTGAATGTCGATTTTTAAAATAAGATAAAAAAATAAAATGTGATGATAAAACGTGTACAACTAAACTTAAACAAGAAAGGTGGTACGAAATTGTCCGAACCGATTGTTGTATTCATTCGAAACACTATAGAGGGGGTTCGAGATCGGACAGTGTCGTACTCAGACTTATATTTAATATTTTTATTTATTAAAACATAAACATGAGGCAACACAGTGAGACGCCGGTGTAAGCACAAGGCGGCCGTCAAAACGAGCAGCTTCAACTCTAAAATAATATAATCAATTGGCGGTGGTTTGTCTGGTCCTTTCCTCTGGCGAGACAATTCAGCTAGATTCCTTTTCCTTCTCCTTCTCTTTCGACTCTGAAATTGGGCATTTGTTAGCAATTTAACGATTTAGATATTTTCAAAATTACTTAAAAATAATTAAATAGATAAAAATTGTCAGAAATTTAAAAATTCGCTTTAAATAAAGACTATAAATGATAAAAAAATTAAATAAAATGAAAATTAAAAATAATCATACAAAAATCCCTTTGGAAAGGGGACACCCTGTATAAAAAAAGCAAAGATCGAAGTAGTATTTGAAGCTAAATATATAAAGGTAATCATTATAGCAAAATTAATTAATAAAATAAAATTATATATTTCTGTGCTGTCTATGATTGCGTTCCAAAAAAGTTGTTTTTTCGATGCACATAATTATCTTGGCAAAAGCAAATCTACCTTTTGAACTCTACCACTTGTACTCAGAAACTTGTCTTCTAAAAACTTATGCTTAAAATAGTACTTAAATATATTTATATACTGCATAAATAAATATAGCGACGAATATCAGAAAAAAGCATTTGTAACTATTTGATAAAAACCAATAAAAAATATTTTAGGCGCATTTTTCTGTACCTACTTAAATAAACTCGACATCTTATGACCAAGCTGACTAAACGTACATTAATGAACAGCCTTTAGACAAGTTTTCAATATATCAATTAACAGTATATTACGATTTACGAGAAATGTTAATCTTATTTCGACTTCATACTTAGTTCAATTCTAAAATTATAGTTATCTATTTGAAAAAAATATTTTTTTTTTCATGAAGTAACTGCACGACGAAAGTACATAGGTATACTTAATCAATTTTAACAACTTTATACACAACAAAAAATTTTGTAAAAAATTCTAGAAATAACCAATTAAATTAATAAACTTTTAGACTATCAGATAAAAACTCTTGAAATACCCAATATCTTGATAGCTCCCTGCAGAAATTGATAGCAGCCGTGTATTTAGTTTACTTTAAAGACTGCAATAGTAATAATTCCATCATTTTAAATCATTTCTTAAAAAAAATTAAAAAAGGACTTTTTTCTTTTTTAAATATTACATTTTATAGCATAATTTTTGTACATATGCTCATGAATCGTGATTCAAAATTAACTAAGTGCCAGTGTGTAAATAACTTTTATATCATACTTGCTCAGTAACTAGGGATTACTATGGTGGAAAGTCTCCTTGTAAGTTGGTGTTTGCAATTCAAGGCAACATTACGTCGCACTATGCTCTAATTGTAATGTTCACTTTACAGTTCAAGCTATGCAAAACTTGGTAAACAATCTCTTTTCTTATAAAATGGTAAGAAAACTTTTTACTGAAAAAAAAAAAAACACTGAACATGGCGGCATTTAATTTCCATACATTTCAAACTATGCAAAACTCCTTGGAACTCAGAGCCGTAAAAAAAAAATGGAAAACTATTTACGAAAAAAAAAATGGAAACGGCGGCATTTCATTTGATCTGAAAGTTTGTTCGTAAAGGGATTTAAGTTATTTACAACAATGTCAAGCACTTCATCAGATGATGATAAAGGAGGAGAGCCTGATTTTTGTTTGCTTGAAGCAGAACAAATGATGCAAAACCTTTTGCCGGATAAGTCCAAAGTTACCTCGCAAGAATGATATAAAGTAGAATGCTTACCTCGGTTGCAAGTAGCTATTACACCCTCGAACTATATTCACCCTCGCTCGCTGCGCTCGCTCGTGTGACTAAATATCTCGGATGCACGCGATCCATTAGCGCCCTATGCGAGCTGCGCTCGCACTGGCGCCAAATTGGATCTTGTTCTGTAATAGCTTACTTACGTCCCTTGTGTAACAATCTACTATTTCAAAACTGTATAACACCCTGTTACTCGTAAATAATTAATTAAAAAAAAAATTATGATGATTTCAATAGTTATTCTATTAAATTATAATAAATAATCATTATGCAGTAACTGCAGTAATTAAGCATTGATCAAATAAGCGAATGCGTGAGCGAGTCGAAAGGCTGCCATATCGCGTAACGCCGGGGCTTCCGAGAAGCCGTCGATGTGCGTTTAGACTGTGCGTAGTAAATAATAAGCCAAAATAAAAAACCTCCCAATTTTTTGGCAACTTAGCTTGGAAAACATGGATGAGCTTTAAAAGTTATTTAATACTAGTCGATGCCCGCGACTTCGTTCGCGTTGATTGTGGTTTTTGAATTCCCGCGGGAACTTTTATTTGCAGGGACAAAAAGTAGCCTATGTGCTGTGCCAAATTTCAACCAAATCAGTTCAGGCGTTGCGGCGTGATTGAGTAACAAACACACATCCAAACTTTCGCATTTATAATATTAACTAGCTGATGCCCGCGACTTCGTCCGCGTCAATTTAGTTTTTAAAATCCCGCAGGAACTCTTTGATTTTCCGGGATAAAAAGTAGCCTATGTTTTAATCCAAGGTATAATCTATCTCCATTTTAAATTTCAGCCAAATCGGTCCAGTAGTTTTTGCGTGAAAGAGTAACAAACATACACACACACAACACACACACATACAAACTTTCGGCTTTATAATATTAGTGTGATGTGATAGTGTGATAGGATTATGTATTTTCAATATTCAATGAATTCAGTGATCTATAATTTGTCCGTGGTCGTGGACCATAAAAAAAATACGAAACGATACTGATTATAATATTCTCTTGGTCTACCTCCCTGCTAATTTAAATCATACCTTCTATTTGCAAAAGAGAAGTCATTTAAATCGACAAAAAAGTTTTGACTGGGTCCCGAACTTTTTCTGAATGTCTGAAGAAAAAATAATTACTATGTGAAGAACACAAAATATTCACAAATTCCAATGTGCTAAGTTGCCAACGCCTACGAGAGGTCTAGATACTATGCCTAGTTTGGGATAATAACCTATCGTTTATGTAAAGCGTCTACGCTACGCATGCCTGGTCACAGATGGAGACTGACCTTCGTCGCTACCGTTAGTGACCTCCTCACCATTCTTGTCTCCGTTCTCCATCTTCTTCTCTTCCTCTTTCGTCTCTTTGTCCTTCTTCTCTTCGGAGTTCTCTTTGGCCGGCTTCTTCTCTTTCCCGGATTTGCCCTTGGCCGGTGTCGCAGGCTTGGGTTTAGGCTCGAGAGATGGGTCTAGCACCAGCTTGCCAATATTTTTGCGATCGTGCATCTTCTGCATCGCCTCGCCGACCTGAAGGTTAAAACAGGATACTAAAATATAGCTGCTGAAATTGCTTCAACAAATTTTAATGCAGAGTCTATGTAGCACTATTTAGTGGAATCTACTTTCCGAACCGATGGAAGAGTCTTGACTTAAGATTTTAAAGCCCCAAGTTGTTATACATGAAATAAATCAATTTGCATTTGTTTTACTCGAAAGAAAGTGTTTAAAGAATCTTCCACATGGTTCCTCACTAAAAAGTGAATGAATGCTCTAAATAAAATAAATTAAGTTCTCTAAAAAGTTTACTTTCAAAATGTATAAGAAGCAATTAAAAGTCGTCGCTCAGTTATCAACCCGGCACCCGACCAGCACCGCCTCGCCTTGTGCGGTTGAGATTTCTTATATGTTTGAGAAATCTTCCACATGTTTGATTACTAAAGTGGCTACTAGGATGAAAAGGGGGAAATCTTGGCGATAATCAAACTCTTGAAGAAAATGGTGGAGAGGTCTAAGTGAACACTCCCAACGCATTTTGTGATAGCGTTCTTGCGCGCCACTCGTTGATCGTGCTCCGAACATTATCCCATACATACAGAATGACGTGCTGGAATAGCAGGTGCCGCAGTTTGAGTTCGGTCAAGCTATTATTCTCGTAGAACAGATTATAGTGTACTCACGTCCTCGAGTGCCCAGGTGGAGTCGACGATGGGCTTGACCTTGCCATCGCGCCACAGCGCGAACACGCGTTCGACGGCGCGGCGCACGGTGTCGGCGCGACCATGCTGGAACAGCAGGTGCCGCAGGTTGAGCCCGGCCAGGCTCTTGTTCTCGTCGAACAGCTTGATGGGCGACACCTTATCCACTTGCCACCACTGCCAAACAATATTCATGTTAGTCCATTCCACATTATCGTATTTATTACTCTGCCGTGAGATTTTCTAAAAGTGGAGCCAAAGTTCTAATTTCAGGCACGAAGTTACGTGCATTTTAAAGCAATTAAATCACTGGCTCTAAGGGTGAAGATAAACAGCATCAGGAAACTTGCATGCATGAGAGCTTCATAATGTTCTCAAAGAAATTGTCATAGGACCATTGGCATTTTCTGTAAATAAAAAAAAATTCATGCAAACCGGTCAAGAAATACCGGTAAAAATCGATGGACATACATAGAAAATATACGATCAAATCCGTGTCAGACCCCCCGGGCTGTGTATGCATGCATACTTAAAAGGGAGTACATACTTAATATAATTATGTAACTTTCACCATAAAGTGGATTTTTTTACATTTTAAAATAACATTAGGTACAAAATTAAAATAATAATGATTAAAAAAAAAAACGCCTACATTTAAATTAATGGAAAAAACGTCAAAAGTTTTAAAAAGCTGCAACTTTTCATTGAGTGAATCTAGAAATATGAAGAGTACCTATTCAGCATTAAGTCTATCCGTTTCTGAGAAAAATGGCCTTAACAAATAGACAGACAGACAACAAAGTGATCTTATAAATGCTCCGATTTTCTTGGAAACCTAAAAAGGTACCGGCTGAATCGAGAACCTCCTTTGTTTATTTGCTGGAATGCATTATTGTCTCATCAGATAATTAAAATATAATATACTCACAGCACGCGCGGCGCTGAAGAAGCTCTTGGTCTCGCCGGTCACGATGTTAGATGATCCTGCGATACATGGCATTGTTTAGTGCGTTCAACTTGCTGCGACACGATCTATGCGCTTAGGATTTACGCCTAAATACATTCATTCAATAGTTCACGGTAAAAGGAGACGTTAGCAGTGCGCAGAATGTCATAAAAAATCCCCGCGATAGACGAAATAAAACATACCCCAAACCTCGTGTGAAACGCGATAGTTTTTTTTTTTAATTTCTGGTCCGTTCGATTTTAGCTCTGTAATATGCAACACTTTTATAATAAATGCAAATTGGTTAAAAATTTGACCTAACTTCAAGGTTATTTTTTTTTTTTGTCGAACCATTATTTTATATTTCTACTCAGTATCGTCCCTTGGAAATATAATGTAATTTTTGTCTGTGTTTCTTTTTTGAATAGTTACAACTTGATCCACTGCTGTAAAAATCAATTCTGCATCTGAGGATTTACCATTACACGCACTCTTAACTAACTCAAGACAAGAGTATGTTAGATGTTATTAACTTTGAATCGGAATTTGTTCTTTTGAATGAATGATTGAGTGAATATTACTTTTATTGTACACCATATAACATTTGCTTATTTATGGACTTCCACGCGAAGTACCTACATAAGTTAGTAGTCTAATGCACTTATATTCAATGGTTCATGATAAAAGGAGACATTAACAGTGATGTTTGTTAGTAACTTTGAATCGCAATTTATTCTTTTGAATGAATGATTGAATGAATAAGTATTAAGTACTTTTATTGTACATCACATAGCATATTTTGCTTATTTATCGACTTCCGCGCGAAATAACTTCAAGTCTAATGCAATTCATATCATGTTCAATGGTTCATCGTAAAACTAGTCAGTATTATAACTCTACGCAGGAGCTATTTCATTAACTTTGAAACGGAAAACTACTTTTCCTATGCGTTTAATATCGACTTTTGTGTAAACGATATTATAGTTTTTACGTCTTATGCATGCATTCAATGATGGCGGTAAAGTGGAATGACCATTTTAAAAACTCAAGTTTTAAGTAAAATCGAAATAAAACAGAGCTTTTCCATGAATATACCTACCGTATGAGTAGACCGTCCATTATAATGACGTTTACCAAGAATCTGCACTAGTAATCATAGAGAAAGTACGTGAACAAAGTCACCTTTGCCCATTAGATTTTTGTTTTAATTCTGAATCTGTTAAGGGTCTTTGAAACCCACTAGTATTATGGATACTTAAACTTATTTTTGTTGAGCAGTTAAAAATAATAACTAAGTTATTGAGCACAAACTGTTTCCCCTAAAAATCAATTTGTGCAATTTATACCAAACCAACTAAGCTAAAAGTATAAATTATTTTGATAGATAACTAACTATTTTTGAGAATACGATCATTTCTAAAAAGCATTGCCTATTTTACGACGGAAATCAGAATCAAAGTAGAAAGCCAATACCGATGCATCAAGTGAACATCAATTTTTATTTCAGTCTCTTTTACGACGGAATAAATTTAAATATCGCTTTTGTTAGGAGATACCCGGTAGATGTTGTTGCTGACCCGAATCGATGTTCTTAAATTGCCCACCAATACCCTTTACACGCGCAAACGAACATAGACTTTTTATTTTGGTCGTAAAAGTTGATAATTTTTACTACCCACAACTTTAGATTAAACAAACGCTGGCTATAAATTAGGTTCTCTAAAAAGTTTACTTTCGTAATGTATAACATGGTTCTAGAACTTTCAGGTGAATTTTCTTTATATAAAAGGCCTATGTTTTGTGTAAAAGGCTATTTGGAGTTCTAAAGTAATTATGGACTTATATAAATTATTCCAAGTTGGGGAGAAAATTTAAATAAAAGTCGTCGCTCACTTATCATCCCGGCATCCGACTAGCACCGTCTTGCCTCGTGCGGTTGAGTTTTCTTATGTGGACTTTCATATAATATATGCACTTACTACCCCGTAGCCTTATGGGATTGCTTCGCTCACAAGCAGTCCATACGCGGACGGAGCCCCCCACACATCCCGAGGACCGCGTGTTACCCGCGAGTTTTTCACTCAATCTATGACAATAACTACTCAGCTATTCGTTGACATGCTATTCCACTCGTTGACCACGCGGCGTCCACCCGTTGACCACTGAGTCCACTCGCCTGCCATGTGATATCACCATGAGAGTCATTCATCGACATTAAGTTAACGCTGAGTGAAGAGGCGGTGCTAATCGGGTGCCGAGTTGATAATTGAGCGACGACTTTAAATTTTGAAATTTCAAAGATACATAGTAGAACTCACCATAAAGGATGTATCGTCCCATTGGTTTGAGGAGCGAGTAGCCGCGGTTACATTCTTCGCCGCAAAGGCAGTCGAGGACTATGTCAACGCCATCCGGGGTAACCCTGACAAAGAAAGGCTTTGATAAGTAATGAATAGCGGAGCAACTCGGCTGAAGTCTATGGATCCCACTCTCGCTCTGCTCAGATTCAATACAAAGTTTGAGCGGGACAGATTCCGCTTATTTGGAGGGGATAGGAAGATATTAGTCAACTTCAGCTTGGCTGATATTCTTTAAAGAAAATCTATGCAGAGAAATTCTATGCAGAGATTTAAGTCCGGGTAAATTTTTTCTCGTTTTAGCTCTTCTTCAAGACCGCTCTACAAAATATATAGCCTAGGGGAATTAATTACGTCTTTTTTTTTTAAATATATAAACTAGCGCTTGACTGCGATCTCACCTGATGGTAAGTGAAGATGCAGCCTAAGATGGTATGCGCTTTCTTCAGAATTAACGTCTTAATTCAGAATTAACGCTTCTTTCAGAATTAACGTCAAATTAGATTTCCATTTATATGAAAACAAATCGATCTCCCGGGGACGGACCGATTCAATTTAAATTGAGCAATTGACATTTCAAGGTAGACAGACCCAGAAATAATCTAAACAAGGGCGTTCTCAAGAGGGCTATATGTAAACATCGGAACATCAATATGTGAGTGGCATCGATATAATCGATAAATATCCGTTTTATATTCAAATACCCGACGTATTGTTGTCAAATTGAATGGAATATTGATGTCTGGAGTCTATTATGCTGTGTTTATGTTACTTTTCCTGGTATTTAACCTGGATCTACTGTCGGTTTATTATTTTCATCGAGATCTTTTTTCCAGTGGTTTGAGCTGTGCGTTGATAGTTCAGTCAATCAGTCAGTCAACTTTTCCTTTTCTATATTTAGATTTTAGTTGAGCAGAAGTCACTGCAGCTGGAGCCGTAAATCAACATGTTTCATCAATGAATATCCTTAATTTCAATATTATTTGTTGACCAAGAAGCGATTTTGTTTACTTACACACATGATGTGAAGATTTTGTATGTAGCATTTGATATTGTAGAACTACTTAGATAATTGGAAGTTTAACTATGCTCAATTAAAGTGAGTACAACGAATTTCAATGACAGTGTCTAGTCTCACCTACAACCTACAAATAGTAACACGAACATTTTGTTTACTGAAGGGATAGTGCGGCGCGATTTGTTTACACTGAAGAACTAGCGGGATATAAAAATAACTGTCTATTTACAAGTATTGAATGCCTCGTTGCTGGTACGAAGCAGCTGCCCTAAGGAGCAAGTTATAAACGGAACAATTAGCGCACTGTTCCCAACATAACTGGACCTTGACTTTACTACCAGTGTCTTGCCATACATTTTAGGGCTTTCAGCTATTCGACAGTTTTCTTCAATCATTTTTTTACACTATAGTGTAAATAAGCTCTCTTACCGCCTTACCGCCGCTCATGAACATTTGCAGCACCCGAATAACCGCTTTATAAGAATTTGTAGATCCGCCCTTTAAATAAACCGTTTAATTTAGTTCCATAATTGGCATGTCAGTTGATCCTGAGTGCCAAGAATTCAGAATAATTCAAGCTCTTTCAGGATTTCAAAAGCTAATTTGTTTTGTGTCTAGGTAATCGAATACAACAGACTTGACCGAGTCGTAAACTGTGAAAACCTAATTTAGACTTTGAAGTCGATAAAATGCAATTTATTTCCAATACTAAACTCCCAAAACCCTCATGCACTGACTATTTTATCGCCGTACATATCTAGTTCTCCAAAAACTATTTGGAAGGTTTAAAACTTCCAAAAATCTTTATTTAACTTTCAAAATACTGAATGCACAAATGAATTTAATTAAATATTCGGTTACAACATAAGGTTTCATTCTTTTTCCTTACTTGGTTACGTTATTTATCTATGAGCCATATTTGAAGTTAGCGTTGGCAGAATGGTAGAATTTACTTTTTGCAAATCATTTTTTACCTATAAATTTTTCTTTATCGTGAAGTTATAATACTTTGCTTGTACAGCCCTACCATTTAGTTGCATCAAGCAGTTTCCACGGTTCTTTGTAAATTGGTCTTTTGGAATCACTCGAGTGCGAGCGATATGGGTGGGACAGAAGTATGTAGGCACTAAGGCACTAATAACTAGCAATTAAACCATGGGATCTGGAACAATTAAGTTTATTAGCCGGAGGAATTTGTGGAAGCCAATGTTCTTGCGCATTCTTCATTTAAACGCGTCCGAGCTTTTGCAATTTTGCTACTGTTTGTTGTTGTTCGCGTAGGTATGTACGCAATTTTGTGAATGAAATGGTCGACTTAATCGAACGATCGAACTAATAACAAACATCCATCCAGTCATCACACACATGACAACACATGATAACTTATTAAAGTTAGCCCGGCGCTTCTATTGCTTGGGTTTTTTTTGCAAATGCTTGAGGCAGCGAATGAATATTTCAATCGCTGGCTTGAGGGATAGAAGTGTCGGCATAATGTACCTTAGTGTAATGTAATGTGTGGCACAATTTCTTTCTTTCTTTCATCCATTCATCCTTCTATCCCTCCATCCATCCATATATCCAAAACTTTTCTACGGCTGTATTTATAGATCGATCAATATTTAAAAAAAATAGTGCTAATTTAGACAGATTTATAAGATTTCCCGTGCATCCGTTAGCGCAGGTTTGTTATCTGAACCGCGGATCTAAACAGTGAAGACGGCCGTACGCACGATCGAACCTCGAACAACCATAAAAATGTAATGGACTAATAAAGACACAAACGATCACTCATTCATGAAACATTCGTATCTATATGTAGGTAGGACAAACTTTTACGATTATTCAAGAGTATCATAAAGAAACTTATCTTCAACATAAAAATAATAAATTGATTAAAACCATTTTCGTTGCGAAGTAATAGCGACGCACTAATAGGAACAGGCAGTTTCGCAATGATTTCGCTTTTGACAAATAGAGAATTTACAATCTATTTATTTTCAGCTGTCTTAAAAAGTCTCAATGCGATTAAAGCGACCTATGTGCGTTGCTTATGCTTTATATACTGCAAGTATGTTTTTTTAAGCTCCTGCATAGCTTCTATCGCGGGCCAGCGTGGAGACCGAATCCAGAAATTCCGTAACGAAAATAACCTGACACGGGACTCCTCTACGGTGAGCCGCTAGATGGCGTTGATAAAAAATGCTATGCAATAGCTTTACCGCGGCAGTCCCCGAGTGCCACACGTCTTTTTTTTCCTTTTTTTCTTTTTTTCAAGGCATATTAGCCAAGCTGAACTTGAGACTTGTTTTCTCCTCTCTCCGCCAAATAAGCTTTTGCTAGGAGTAGGTACATAGGGCAACGGGTAGGCCTCGTACCTGCGACCTTTCAGTTTTTTAGAATCCTTGTTTACCTTTAACTCAGCTAAAAAAAAAAATAGATTTTGTACCTATCTACCTACTGCAATGCTCTTACAACGACTATGTGCCATCGCCCTTAACTTGATTAAGGCATAAAATAAGTAGAATAAAATAAAAAATTTCTTAATCAAATAAATTTTTACAAAGTAGGTACATTTGAACTATCAAGTGAATCTACCACTGGTTCGGAATACCGTTCCGAATAGATTAGAATTCTAAATACCTATTAAGGTCCTCATATTTTCAAGGCAATTATTCGCTCGCTAGGGAATTATTAGGTCTGCAAATTCTGCTAAAGTTCAACACATGTGCGAATACAAAGGAGGTGGGTTGATAAGGCAACAAAATCCGCCCCTCATACACTCGAAAAAAAAAGTTCCAGATTTCGACAAATTGTAAATGTATTTATATACTTGAAGATATAAACTTTATTGTAATATAAAGTTTAGGTGATAAAAAAAATAGTAAGTTACAGAAAATATTACCCAAAAAGAGGGTGTTTTCGGCTTTTTCATACATTTTAGTCGTTTTTTAAGCTTTGATTTAATATTTTAGAATGAAGCGCTCCATGAACCATGGTAAACGTAACTGATAATGATGCTCCTTTTTGTAAGCTTTCATATGAGTATTAATTTATTTTGGTTCATGGAGCGCTTCATTCTAAAATATTAAATCAAAGCTTAAAAAACGACTAAAATGTATGAAAATGTAAGAAAAGTAAAAGAAACACTCCCTTTTTGGGTAATATTTTCTGTAACTTACTATTTTTTTTATCACCTAAACTTTATATTAAAATAAAGTTTATATCTTCAAGTATATAAATACATTTACAATTTGTCGGAATCTGGAACTTTTTTTTTCGAGTGTATGAGGGGCGGATTTTGGGCCTTATCAACCTACCTCCTTTCTCATTTCGAAACACTAAATAACTTTAATAACGCAAATAATCACAGTTAAATTATATTTAGAAGTGATTTCATGTTCGAATCCCTCATATTTCTGCTACGGCTTTCGTAATGAGGTGGTAGGTATATTTGGTATAAAGAGAGATGCACTCGACAAAAAAAAACTGTAGCGCGGCCTGTCGGTGCTTATTTGAGATGACAAAATATGATTAATGCAACTGTTTCAAACAGATTCATCTTTGTCGTCAACACTCACAAGTTTCAAAATTATTCTTATTCTTTATCAACCGATAGACATCCACTGTTAAACAATGGTTTTTTGCAAGGAATTTCACAGGTCTCGGTCTTGCGCCGTCTGCATCCAGCGCTCTCTGCGACTCGTTTGATGTTGTCGGTCTACCTACACTGCGCTTCCCGGAGCGGGATCGCCATTCCAGCACCTTGGGAGATGGGAGTTGGGACCCCAAAGAGCATCAGCTTTTTGAACTATCTTCCCCGCCCACTTCAGTTTCGCACTCGCTAAATTAGCAAGCAGTTATTCCAATTTAACCTCTATGGGATTGAAGTAGCTACTCGAAAGTACATAAATCACTACTATTGTCCAGGAGTAAATATAGAGCGCATAATAATTCCTGGTATGTATTTTTATTCTCGACTTTAGCGGCAGATGTTATTTGTCTCACGAGCATTCGCCACTTCTCCCTGCTGACCGACAGCCTGGCCCAACACTCGAGCAATGGACCGCCCACAAAAAACTTAATTTGGTCAGTCTATCTTCCACCACCCAGGCTACATTCCTCGCCCTGTGGTGTCTCCAGTAACACACCTCTGTCTTCGTCCGCAGCGAGTAAATTTTTTTAAAATTCCTCGGAAACCCTTTATTTTTCTGGGATAAAAAGTAGCCTGAGTCACTCTCCAGGTCCTTAACTATACCCATGCGAAAAATCACGTCGATTCGTTGCTCCGTTACTACGTGATTGAAGGACAGTCCAACGAACCAATAAACGAACACACTTTCGTATTGTAATATTAGTGAAGATAAGGATTATAATATAAACCCAAAAACAATTAACCCTCCCTCTAGCGCACTGCGCAGTCGGGTGGAAAGAACTTACTTCCTGACTTCGCTGGTATAGTCGCTGCCCCTCTCGAGGAGGTGATCGATGTTGTTGTTGTTCGCCTTGAGCGCCTCGTGCTTGCTCTTGGAGCACACGCCGAACACCGTCACGCTGTCCACGGTCTTCGCCAGCTGCGCCACGGCTTGACCCTGTGTGAGAGGAACAATTGAATAACCTCCTAGGGATGGAAAATACGTAGCGCGGCCTGTCGGTACTAATTTGAGATGACATAATATATACGTAAAAATTTTTTTTACACTACAAAGTAAATCAATTTTGCCTATATTTGAAGAGTTCCCTCGACTGGACTTCCACTAGGTCTCGAGCTTGCTCTAAATCCAGAATCTTCCCGCGACTAGTTTCATGTCGTCGCTGCACCTGGTGGAGGATCTGTCAACACTGCGCTTCCCGGTGCGGCATCGTCACTCCAGCGCTTTGGGACACCAACGATCATCGGCTCTTCGAACTGTATGCCTTAAGGCACAAGAGACGGGTCTGCCCGCGAAATTCAAATTTAATTTGGTTTTTCGCAATTTGTAAACTAATACGACGAAGTAGGCTTATGGTATTCAAATTGCGCCAATGGCAGTATCATCTTCACAGGTTTAAATACTAATCTTAACGTGAAAGTATCCAGTTTAAGAAATTAATCAAAATAATGACTAATTTGTGAGTAGCTCACGTCAAACTCATTATTTTGACTAATTTCTTAAACTGGATACTTTCACGTTAAGATTAGTACATAAACCTGTGAAGATGATACTGCCATTATCGCAATTTGAATACCATAAGCCTACTTTGTCGTATTCGTTTATAAATGGCGAAAAACCAAATTAAATTTGAATTTCGCGGGCAGCTCCGTGTCTTGGATCTTAATTTAAAATTATTTATTTCATGTTGGCTACCTGCGGCTGTATATCTGATGACAACATTAATTTATTTTTAAAAGATGGACTGCGATCTCACCTGGTGGTAAGTAACAATGCAGTCTAAATTGGTAGCGGCCTAACTTGAGGGGTATGGTAGTGTAAATTCAACCCCTTATCTGTTTCTACACGCCATCGCCATCGTGCCAGAACGCTAAATCGCTTGGCGGCACGTCTTTGATGATAGGGACCACCCTGGACGGAAGCTTTTGTCATGGCTCGTTTGATAATTAACTAGCCACGGCCAAAGCTCTCACCAGACCAGACCAAACAATCCAGAAATTATAAATTCCCAAATTACCCCCGCCGGGTATCGAACCTGAGACTTCCCAGTTATAAGACCACAGCGCTCACCACTGCGCCCGGGATGTCGTCAAAATTTCGATTGACTAAAAGCATTTTCCATGAATTACCATGCTCACATGTGTTTCATGGGAAAGAGAAAGAGCTGTGAATTTTTATTTAGAGTTTAATAAGAATTTAACACAGCATCGGGATAAAATCCATGAAAGACTAAGTACACTGTAATTTGACCTTATAGTATTTTAGTGTTCTGGTCTATCTCGTTTTAATACTACCTAGAATAATGAAAGGTCATTGACTCCGTGCACCGAGGGTAATGAATGACGTCACAGCGGAAGCACGAACATTCCACTGCACATTAAGATTTTTCTCACCCAATTCAGCGCAATTAGACAATTTATTATACATTGTTTGTGCTCAGTTACTGTAAGCACATGCACATGTCGCCACACCAACCGAATAAAGGCGTAATCGAAAAAAGTCAATTTTACAGGAGAGCCAAAAAACCGTAGAAATGATCTACCTTCTTTGTTATTTACACCTGATTAAAGTTATATATATAGAAAGGCGAGTAAAAAAATAACGCTTCTTTTACTCTATTTGCTAAATTTTTAGCCTTATTTGCAAAAGAGATATTCAAGAAAAATCATATTAAATTTTTATTCGTCTATGAACTTCGGCATTTATTTTTTGTAAAAAACAGTACGCCTTTATTCGCCTACAAATGCTCTAGTGAGCGAAACGCATCATTTTTGTGCATAACTTATTGAGTCAAATTTTGTATCGTAATCTGGCGCGCAATTATTTGTAACGCCGTTATTCTTGTACTTTTTGAATGATGCTCGAATCGTATTATAGATTCACTTCTATATTCGTTAGTCAATGCGAAAAATGTAGATTCGTAATGAATGTTAACACTAAACATGAAAAATAATTTTTAATTAAAAAAAAGTCGTTAAAAATAACAAAAACTTTAATATTTTTTTAAATTAACAAGGAAATAATACAAAAAAATTATGTAAAACTTCATTAGTCCTTAATTAATATGGCAGTCTCAAAATGGTAAGTACATTCTTACCACCATCGATATTATTCACAAATAATTGAGCCAACTACTTAGAATTTCTTTGGAGATCAAAAATCGGAAATATAATCATTTATATCTTAATTAAAACAAATATGACTGATTTATGATAATTCTTAATGACAAAGCTGAATAGAAAATGCCACTATACCGGTTCTTTTTAGTTAATTTAATTATGAAATCTATCTTATACTTTGCGCTTAAAACCAAACATACGCGTTTGATGATGTTGGTATTTTATTAGGAACTTAAGTTCTAATACAATTAACAATAACATAAATATGACATTAGTTATTGTGTTAATAGTTTAAAATGCAGTTTTATGCAGTTTCTACTTCTGGCAAAAAAAAAAAAACAGAAAATAGTAAAATCTTCTCAAATGTTCATTAAAAAATAAAAGATCAAAAGATAATAATGTAATAAAGTATCAACTACTAATAAAACTTCTTTAGGAACAGGATTTCTTTTAAAAGCTTTTATTTAACTTGCAATGTATGTATGCAGCTATGTTTGTTCGGGTGGAATCTTGCAACTCAATTTTGAAGCAGATATCTTAACCGATTGAGCTGAAATTTTGTATACACGTTTAGTTTGGATGACAATGCATGGTTAGTTGTATGACGTCATTCTAAATCCAATATGGTGGAACATCCAAGATGGCGGACTAGTTATTTTTAATGCACTCCTACAATATGGGTATCAAATGAAATGGCTTGCTAAGAATAACTTGAAAAATAAAGTGACATCACTCTAAATTCAATATGGCGGACTAAGTTTTTTATGCTTTCCAACAATATGGGTATCAAATGAAAGGACTTGCTGAGAATACGAATGCGAGTTAAATTCCGTTGCTCCAATCAGTTTGAAATTTTGGTGTACTGGGGGTTTTTAGTTATCATTCGAAATAAATTTGTAGACGAAAAAAGACGTAAACGTTATTCACTCCGGACAACAGATCCGGTAAATTTAGGTAAGATTTTATAACACCTTTCTTCTTCTAGAAAATGTGCAGTAAATTTCGATAGAATAAAGACGCCTTCCTTCATATTTTTGTCATTTTCAGAGATAAAATTCTAAAAAAAAATTAGCCTATGTAACACGATTTCCATCATCAGATAATGAAATAAAAAAAAATTCGCGTAAATGATCTTACGCCTTTATTCGGTTGGGGTGGCGATGTATGTGCTTACAGTAACTGACACATAACACATGCATACATATGCACGTCGTTTTTATCATTTGCAGATTAGTAAAACAGGACAGATTTTAAAGCCGCATTAGATAGCTCAAAGTCTTGAAAAGTAGACTAAAATTCGAAATGTCATAGTTACAACACCAAGTAAGGAGGCCTTAGATTTTTCTTTTTTTAACAGTTTTGATGTAGTTATGTCTAACTTCCTCAATAATAATGCGAAAAGCGAACTATCCTAACTAAAATGAACCCGGATAAAATATTCTTGATTAATAACCAGTTACGAAAAGACGAAGTATTTTTCTTATTTCGTAGCGTACGAAAAATAGTTACCAATGTGGATGGAGAGAAATAGTCAGGGCTCGTTCGCATTATAGGATTATGGGAATCACTAAAATAATTCATAGAACCTACGCTTACCTAATTTGACTTCTAAAGTGTCTTATAAGATAAGACACTTTAGAAGTCTTTAGTGTTACGTGTGATGTGATGTGTATGTTTGATGAATGCTAAAGCTCGTCGGTGGCTTTAGAATTTCATCCGGTATTAAGTAGATAAGCAAAAAGAAAGAAGAAGACTATAAGTTTCCTATATTACCTATACCTAGTACTTAACAAAACCTGCCTACCTAGTTTAGGTTAGATAAGATAATAGCTCAAAAGGAAAGAAGAAAGGAAACATATTTTCACTTTTATAGATGTTATGGGTACTACTAAATGTCCTGGTAACATAGTTCGCCTATAGACCACCCAGAGTAATACAAGGGGTGTAAATACAAAATCCTGGGCAACTTGTTGACAGCGCACAGACCGTAGCCCTACAGTTTATGAGCTGATACAAAGATATTAAACAGTACTTTCCAGGGTCGATGATACGGGATTATTTTTAGCGTGGTTCATTTATTTGCGTGTGTCAGAGATCCAACGCAAATTTTATTTTGCATTTATTTAATGAAGTACCTACACAAAGAATTTCGCACGAGTACATTGCATCGTAGGTACTTTTATTATGAACGAATAATTTGCATTCAATTATTTCGCTTTTCTTATTTTTTATAAACGATTATTTACAACTAGCGGGCGTCCGCGACTTCATCCGCTTCTACAATTCATAATCGAAAGTTCCTAAATCCCCACAGTTTAGGGGGGCAGTACCCACTAGCATCAGGATTGAGGAGTTGGAACCCGAAGTTTTTATGGGAGCATCTCGCAAAGTTTTTGTATCGATTAAAAAAGGTTCACGCAAATCGGTTTTGAAATCACGGAGATATGTGTGTGTGGAGATGTGTGTTTCTACTTATGTATATCGAAGAGGAAAAGGAGTTCCTTTTCCTCTTTTTCCATCAGCTATCTTTCAGTGAAAGTCCCGTCAAAATCGGCCCAGCCGTTCTCGAGATTACTAGCAACAAACAAACAGACAGACTGCATTCGGTTTTACCGAGGTTTTTATATCAGAGTTTATTAAAAAAAAATCTTTAAAATAGGTATCGTAGGTACTTACTCGAATTACATTACAGTTCTCGAATCATTCTTCAAGAATTTCATTCGTATTTTGCAATTCTATGTAAGTAACTTGTTGGTGTAATTGACACTTTGAGTAATAGCAGAAAACCGACCGTTCCGGTAGCCAAGTACGCCTAGATAGGTATAAAGTACTCGTATTATTGCAATTATTATGTACACTATCGCCTTTCAAAACTGTATATCAATTTTATGTGTCACCGGCAATGACAAACAGACGGACAGACAAACAAAAATTTTAAAAATGGTTTTTAAGCTACTGCATAGCTTCTATCGCGGGCCGGCGTGGAGACCGAATCCAGAAATTCCGTAACGAAAATAACCTGATACGGGACTCCTCTACGGTGAGCCGCTAGATGACGCATTTTTTATCAACGCTCACCGCTAGATGGCGTTGATAAAAAATGCTATGCAATATCTTTACCGCGGCAGTTCCCGAGTGCCACACGTCTTTTTTTTTGTTATAAGTAGGTACCGTATTTACTTAAATATTATGCATTTAGTAAAAAGCTGTTATTTTGATATCACAAACCGACACTTCAATTTTATTTATAATATGTATAGATACCTACTCAGAATCTCATTTTCGTTCTAGAAAAAAAATGTATAAAACAATTTTATTATTATACTGTATCCGTTGTTCCATACAACTTAAAATAACAATACTCGGATATTATCTCTGCATCCTATACAAAAGTCATCGGATTATCGTAAGCTCATTCCACATTCAGGTAAAAAATATGAATGTATTACTACCACATTACTAAAGAGTCATGGACTTCTTTATCATGTTTCCGTCGTTTATCTGTACTATCTTACTCAGGAAATAGGTACTTTCACCCACGATGGAACGGAATGCCACTGTATTTAACCTAACACCGGCTCCACACGTTGGCCCCAACCTTCGCCCCAACGCCACTCGTCCAACGTGTGGATCTAGAAAATAGTATTGGCGCCAACGTTGGAACGAGCGTTGGGAGTTGGCCGATGCGTGTCGGTTTTATCAAAGGAATCTGCGCCAACGTTCGCGATCCGTCCACACGTTGGCGCCAACGTCAGTCTTGTGGCACACGTTTATGATATGTCGCTGTGATATGTCGTCAATCGTCATTTCCCATCTTCTCGGATGTGACTTTTTCTTTTTTTTTTGTTAACAAATACAAATTGTATGTACTCGGTAGGTATTGTTAAACCGTTTAGAGCAATTTCTATTTCTGTATCGGACATCTTCACGTTGGCACTGACGGGACAGAACTAGTACAATGGTCAACGTGTGGACGCTTCACGAAATAACCGGCCAACGTTGGTACAAGCATTGGCGCCAACGTGTGGAGCCGGGCTAAGAGGTTGAGTGACTGCGGGTTTTCTTTTTCGTTACGATTTTCCTGAAAAACATGAAAGGGACACGCCAGGGAGGATCTTAGGCTGAAATCTATAGACCGCACTCTCATTTAACTCAGATTCAAAACGTTGTTAAAAAGAGATAGATTAATATCAGAGCATATTTGGACGGACATACGCAATAACGTTTCAACCCACAAACTTTTGTCAAATTAAATACATACATAATGTAAAGGAATAAAGTTAACTTTTCAATTGATAAGTTGTGTGGGTTGACTCTTTAATGGATATGTGCGACCATTTGTGTCTATCTTGAGTCCTCTAGTTGAGAGTGAGTTTTGACCTCTATCTTGAGTCTTAGCTGAGTCAAAGCACGCTCTATAGATCTCAGCATTAGATCCACTTGAGCTGCAACTGTTTTAAATGTTGTACTATTGTGCCATTTCCTTGAAAAATACTTGGCCGATTTCAAAGCGGCTTCTGCTATCACTTTAGGATAGATTAGTAGATATAGTTTAAACTTTAAAGCTGTAATCCACCAGAAAGCTCTACAATTTGTCGTGGGCTTTTTAAATTTTGTATCTCTTATAAGAAGTTGCTTTAACTTCTTTAGTTCTTTTCTTTTCAATTACACTGTATTAGACGTAAACAGGAATTTATCCTTGATCAATGGTCGTGTATAGGGTTGCCAGGTCTTCAAACCGAAAAGTCGGACAGGCCAGCCAGTTTAGCCGGACATTTGGGTACAAAGGCCGGACACCCTTATTTTTTAGACCTAGGCTAGCGCAAAATGGCAATTTTTTTAAAAGCTCGTTTGCGCAAGCGTAGCGATACAAGATAAGGCGAGCGGAGCGGAAACCAACACATGACAAATATGTAAAAAAAATGGTTAAACTTAAAAAGCTTAGCAAAAGTCGGATAGGCCGGACACCGTCTAATTTGGCCGGACACTCAACCAAAAAGCCTGACTGTGTCCGGCTTTATCCGGACGCCTGGCAACGCTAGTCGTGTATAATTTATTGCTTGTGCACTAAGTAGTAGTCCAAGTTCAGATCACACGGGACCGGTTTCTTTATCTGTTTTTTGCGCAGATAATAAGCACATAAACACTCCATTATTATGTTTGGAATTCATAAACTAGGCTGACTTTAGTTTGAGATGAGTCATTGCTTAAAAACGATGAGTCATTGCTTAAAATTTAAAAACAAAAAATACGTATCAAACAACTTAAATAAATGCCAAATATAGACTGAATTCCGTACTATTTTCGTAGGTTAATATAATATTTATAACTATAGTTATGTAAATACCAACAGTTACAGGCTTGTTACAGGGGAAAGTGGAATCACAGTCATATCGTACCTAATTTAAACATGTCAACATTTACAATGGTACGAATATAATTAATTCTTGATACATATGATGCATATGATGAGGGGACGAGGCAGATCGCCAATGAGATGGACGGACCAAGTGAGGGCTGCGGTGGATGTCCCGTTGCACGAATGCTCAAGAAAAGCAGCTGTTAGGGAGGAGTGGAGACGTATACACCGAAATGACGACCACGACCACTCTGATAAGAGTGTAACGACTGAGAAGAAGAAAACATATGATGCAGCTAATATTATGTATAAAAATATTACTACATATAGGAGAAAGGGAGGAATGATAGATATTTATTGCAGCAGATATGAAAACCTCAACAGTTACAGAGAGAAGGGAAATAGACTTAGGCTATAGATATATAATTAACTAGTAGGGCGCGTGGGTGCGCGGCTCGCTAAAGCGAACCGCGGTTTTTCTGTCCACCAAGTAGACCTTCGGGTTTTTATCATCTTTTTCCAAGGAAGCACTTTTCCATCTTTTATAGTCTCTTAAATAAACACCGACGAAATTTGTATGGCCGCCATCTTGGATCCGCCATTTCGGAGGGTTTTTTCAGCTCTCTGCCAATTGGATGAGGTTTCGAGTGACTTTTGTTTGAACACCCTCCACCTATCTTCAATATCCTGACCGTGCTCCTCACCCGTCTCCGAAATCCTCAGCTCCCTCCATATTTTTCATCCAAATGAATTTTTGTCCTCTATACGAAATCATCAGAAATTTCGGAAAGGAACCTATCAAAGTCTTGCATACATTTTATATGAAAAAAATAAATTCCGCCATCTTGATTTTTTTTTCTATTCATCAAGTAGACCTGCGAGTCTTGATCATCTTTTTCCAAGAAACCACTCTTCCATCTCTTATAGTCTCCGAGATAGGCATACCGACGAAATCTGTATGGCCGCCATCTTGAATCCGCCATTTTGGATTTTTTTTCAGCTCCCTGCCAATTGGATGAGGTTTCGAATGACTTTTGTTTGAACACTCCCAACCTATCTTCGATATCCTGGCCGTGCTCCTCACCCGTCTCCGAAATCCTCAACCATCAGCTCTCTCCATATTTTTGCTCCGTACGAATTTTGGTCCTCTCTACGAAACCATCAGAAATTTTGAAAAGGAACCGTATTAAAGTGTTGCATATATTTTGTATGGAAAAAAATAAATTCCGCCATCTTGAATTTTTTTTCTGTTCACCAAGTGGAACTTCGGCTCCTGATCATCTTTTGCCAAGAAACCACTCTTCCATCTCTTATACTCTCCGAGATAGACACAAACAAAATTTGTATGGCCGCCATCTTGAATTCGCCATTTTGGAGTTTTTTTTCAGCTCTTTGCCAATTGGATGAGGTTTCGAGTGACATTTGGTCGAACACCCCCCACCTATCTTCGATACCCTGGCCGGTGCTCCTCACCCGTCTCCGAAATCCTCAATCATCAGCTCTCTCCATATTTTTGTTCCGAATGAATTTTTGTCCTCTATACGAAACGGTGGGTGAAAAAAAATTTTTCCATACAAAATTTTACAGGAGAGGTGATCAATGAGTCAGTCAGTCAGTCAGTCAGTGAGTCAGTGAATCAGCACGAGTAGCTATATATATAGTAATGATTAAACGAACTTACCTGTAAGTGACGTTCGATTATAATTATACGAGGATTCGTCCGAAGAGATTAGGCTTATAAGTATTAAAAGTTATATTAATACAATATAATTTAAATAAGTAATATATACCTCACTTCTAATACTGAAACTTTTTGAAACTTAGAAATATTAAAAATTATATTACATATATATATTATATATGTATACACCTAGGAGGAAAAAGTATGTGTTACCTTATAGGTAAGTTTACCTAACTACCTATATTAACAAGTTACAAAGGGGAATAATGTTGTAGCTAATGTAAGAATATCGACTTACCACACCACCACCAGCGGAGTGGACAAGAAGGCTCTTGCCGGGCGTCAAGTTGGCCATCTCGAACAGCAGCAGGTAGGCGACCACGTAGTTGGTGGTGATGGCCACGGCGTCCAGGGCGGTCATACCCTCGGGCAGCGCGTACACATACTGAGCCGGTACAGCCGTCAGCTCCGCCCACGCTCTGTACTCCGGCAGGGCTACCACTTGGTCGCCAACCTACGACAATAGTTACAACAGTTAGAAGTGCTTGACAACAAGATGGTCTCGTGGCCAGATCCGGGTCCCGAGACAAAAAGTTTTCTATTAAGTAACTCTCAATAACAACCTGCACTGGTAGCATGGGCGGGATATAAAAGTTTTATCCCCCGATTTTATCCACTGACAGGGGATAAAATTATTTTTTCCCTATGCTAAAGCATGGCGACAGAGGAGAAGGCGATGTATATTTCTATAAGTATATCCACTGAGTGTTATTTCCACCACTGTGCCCATGCTCGACGGGTGGATAAAACTAAGCGAGGGGATAAACGTTCTATCCTTTTCCCGGGGATAAAATTTATCCCGCCCATGCTACCAGGACTGCAGGGTGAGCATGGGCAGGAGGCAAAAATTTTATCCCCGATTTTATCCACTAACAATAAAATTATCTTCTCCCTATGCTAAAGCATGACGACAGGGGAAAAGGACTTGACAAAAGGTGTGTGTTATTTAAAACTTAGTATTTAGTAGTCTTCTTCTTCTAAAAATGGTTAATCGCCCCTGATTTAGAAATGCAGCAGTCATAAATAGGTAAGTATATTATTTGCTACGTAACCTAACTAACTCAAAAGATTTTAAGTATCAGCTTAGCAGAAGCTAAGCGCATTAACTCGTTCGTTGTGCGTTAAAATTATTATAACTCAGAGTTCCAAGTCATACAAAGTATGTGTGTTGTGTTTAAGTAGGTGCTTATGTTATTGTTTGAGAGCATTACCTACAGGTCTTAGATACCCTCTAGGTAGGTTTTACTAGGTAATCGTTGCAAACGGTTTACAGAAATCCTATTAGTCTCAATGTTGACGTGTCGATCTCACAGGCAAGGGCTTAGGGTTTCGATGTTTCTACATTTAACGCTCACTTGAACTAGGAAACTTTGCTTAACTAGTTGACAATCACCTTCAACTGCCTACTTATTACAATCTTCTAAAGTTATAAGGTGCGGACTAGCGCCTATTGCTAATACTTCGTAATTTTAGTAACATTCTTACTTTTGTGAGTAATTAGCGGGAGGTACCAAGTTTGTTAGCATCTGAATATGGGATGCTACGGTATCTATATGTTATGTATGATTAAAGTAACTGTCTGTTTTTTTTTTAAGAATTTCTATTTAAATTAATATTTTTCTTTTTCTTTAAATTGGAATTAGGAAGCTTGTACTTTCCTACGTAAAAAATAAACTTCTAAGACAGATTTACGCTGAAATCTATAGACCGCACTCTCACTCTGCTTAACTCAAGATAGAGTTAAAACGAGACAGATTTTCAGAGCGTATTTGTGTCTCGTTTTAACATTATCTTAAGTCCGAGCTAAGTCACAGCACACTTTATACTCGTAGATCTCAGCATAAGACACAGTTAATTTTTGAATTGAAAAAAAAAAAACCTGAAAACACAACCACACATCAAACTTGAAAAGTTACATAACAAGCGGGACTCGTGAACACACTAATGTTCTTTGTGTGATTGCTCAAGAATAAGCTACTCAAGTCTCAAACACCTCTGGCGATTTCATGACAGATTCGGTCGTAGATAAAAAATATCCGACTTGGGCGGGGCTTCTCAATCAAGCAGACAGGTCAATAGAACTTTTGATCCATCGTTTTTCGTATAAAAACTGTCTCTAGAGGTCGGACGAGTATTTGTAAACTTTGATAAATATATTATTATAAGTTATATGCTTGTGATCTTCTTAAACGAGCTGTTTTGAGTCATCCAAAATTTTATAAAGTGGCACTGAACCTACAGAAGCTGTATTACCAAGAATAAATTATTTATTAGCAAGTAGAAGAATGCTTATAATAATATTATTTCTTTATCATCTACGTTAGGCAAACAAGTGAATTATGCCCCTTTTCAACAACGGTCCCTTAGGGACTACCTAAGCTAAGTTAGGTAACCCTTACTGACAATTTCGTTTACCTTTACGTTACCAACCTTTAGGGCACACCTATAAATAAAAATGACAATACAGGTTAAGGGACGCATTTGAGGAACTATGTTAGGTGACTCCTGCATTGGGTATTATTTAGGTATGGTTGGTGAAAACGAGCATTAGAGTTACAAAATTCTAGAGACTTACCTTGAAGTTGGTGACGCCCTCGCCAACCTGCTCGATCTCTCCTGCGCACTCGAAGCCGAGGATGAAGGGCGTCTTGGGCGGAGAGTCGATAGCACCCTGCCGCACGATCAAATCTTGGAAGTTGAGGCCGCTGCAGAGAGAAACAACATTAAAGAACCTATTTACATGCCAACTCTTTGGTCACACTTCGTATACGTACATTATATACCTTTATTTGTACAAGCTGATTCCCGCGACAAAAAGAAAAAGTTTAGAGTCACTTGCTACTATCCGCGAGAAGTTATGTCCTCTATCTCCGGTAATATTTAATAGATTCTCCGATAATGTTTAGTAGTGGTATACGTTACCTTTATTTATACAAGCTGATTCCCGCGACAAAAAGAAAAAGTTTTGAGTGACTTGCTACTATCCGCGAGAAGTTATGTCCTTTATCTCCGATAATATTTAGTGGATTCTATTTTTTACGAACTAAGCAAAATATTATGTTAATATGTCAAATAGAAACTTGATATTAGGAACATCATGGTCTAACCGATGAACTAATCTTAGCAAAATTAGGTACAGTTAGAGATAGCGTGCTTTCCGGAGACGAACTTTATATCCCTGGCAAATCAAAGAAAGTTTTCTTGCCTTAATGCGTGTGGACGAATATGCAGTCTCCATCTAGTAATAAAATATGTGTCATCAACTTGTCACGTACTCAGTGATAAGGATCTCGTTACCATTTAATAAAACTGGGAGCCTAATTAACGTAGTGAGGCGAAGGAATGCGGCAGCCATTTGTTATTATGCGCCGGAACACGACCGGCATAAAGATACCACATTTAAATATTGAAACATGTCCATGTCTCAAGATAGATAACTATCAATCATTCGTCGGCAAACGTACGTACGCCCTACGACACCTGCCCGTTACAACAATACTTTAGGATACAAAATCGATATTTCATTTCGCTGTCAGAATACTAATTATCGAGTAAATAACGTCGATTTATCTGATTCGACATGCCTTCACAAATTCAACCAAGTCGATTGCATCCAGCTCTATACTCAGCTGTTATTAAAATATATGCCTTTGCCCGCGACTTCATTCGCGTCGAATTAGATTTTCAAACATACCTCGAGAACCCTATATTTTCCCAGAATAAAAAATAATATATAACCCGTCACTCTCTACGTCTTTTATTATCGATCCATGAAAAAACCAAGTCGAACAGTGCGTGCTCGAAGGGCAAACCAATAAATAAACATAGGTACTTTCTCGATTATTTTAACTATTATTTTAATTTGGCATTTAACATTTTTACGTGCAAGCAGAAAAACTGTCTGGGCATTTGTAGTCAAAAATATACAGAGAAAGTTACAATAATGGTGTAAGTATAAAAGTTTGAAAGGTATTTAAATATATGAACAACAACAAAATCTAAGTCATAATACCTTAACTAAAAACTGGAATTAAAATGAATCACGATAGTTAAGTCGTTGCTGAGGTTGAAATACAATACAAAATGTTAATTAACAAAGTGTTTGTTATGAAAACAAAGGCATCGGAAAAACTCAAAGTAAATAATCTAAACAAAGTGAGGTGGAACCCAACGAAAAAATATATAATTAGGTAATCCCAATTATGTACTTCGTAGGTCGATCTTCGTACTAAGTACCGGTTCTATTTTAACACGTATGCTTATAATACGCGGTTCAGATTTAGTTTCGTATACTTTTTGCGCCTCTTATGCCCAAACATATTGCGTGCTTTGCGTATGAATCATACTTATTGGCTGCATGTTATGTAGCAGGCGCAAATATGTGTAATTATAGTACCTTCGCAGAACGTGCTTCGCGTTACAAACCGCGTGCGTCGAAATAATCGATATTTGCCATTGTCTCTTTACCATAATAAGTACGGTGCAATAGGGCTACCTTTGAGGGCTACTATTAGTTGCACTTGCAATACCATGTTTCTTTTATTTATTTGCTAGCGTGATTTATTTTTTCTTTTTAATGTCCAGTTTTGAAATTGTACCATCTAAATCTTGACCCTTTTTCGTGTGGATAAATCTTTATGGTTTTCTTTATTTTACCAGTTATAAAAAGTGTTATGATTTGCCACCGAGCATGACTTTTGTTTAGTATTTTGGTAGCAACTTACATGCCCATCTTGGAATTATGACCATAAGGGCAGATTTTCATTGATATGATTGATGTTGATGACGGTTGACTGATCAATAAAAACCCGTCATTAGTTTCATAGCACAAACCTTTTGGCCGTCTACGAAGTTATGCGTACATCTGTACTCTACAAGTCAATAGGTACAATCAGTCCTTGACGTATGCACATTGTTTACTCCCATTACCATTGGCCTGGTCACCATTGGCACCTAATTATGCACATAGTCAAGTTCTGGAGGATATGAAAACTTAAACTCAAGTGTTGACAATAGTAATAATTGGTTTGATACAAAATCAATACTGAACAGGATAAGGGAACTTTTGCTATTAGGTATTAGCCAACTTAGATATAACTATCCAGGTAAAATAGTAACAACAAAAATCACTTAACTCTCTAAAAATATCTAGGTTTAAAACAGATCCAATGCAAACAAGGAAGTGCGATTCTTTAACAAAAGTAAAACAGTACTTAAAATATCTACTTTAAAGTGAGGCAAGAAAAAATAAACAAAGGAGTAACTGCATGCCGACGTGCCGGGGAAAAATTATCGAGTAAAATATAGTGAGCCAAATGGGAAGATGCTACTATAATTCACACTGAAAAAGACGCGGATATAATCTGAAACAAGATAATGATACTAAGCATTATTCGCCCAATGAAGACGCTACAAAATTGTTGAATGAATGTACATGAGTCACGGTTGTTACAAATTTTTTATCTTTCTATTAAAATGACCTTTATGCGAAGTGAATCACAGTACACGCCAGTCTTACGTTTACAGTTCTGTTATTTGCTTGATTCATTCGAGGGGACGCTTTGGTAGCTTCAGGGAGCGGTCTCCCCTCATCAAGCTGACGCGACGTCCCTTTTATAATAGGGTCGTCAATTCCGAATTTTTAATGCAGGAAATTACAATGCATAAAAAGAACGGCACTCGTCATAAAAGTGTAAAATAATATACATAGTAACCTAATGTAAATAAAGGAATGTATAATGGACTATGGACTAGGTACCTGTTTTGATTTTTAATTGCTATTTGAGCAGCACGAAATAGCAAAACATGAACTACTAAAAACCCCTTATTAAAAACACGCTATTGGACATAATGAGCTAACAATAAAACTAGAGAAGCGAGGTTGGTTGACTCGAACTACGTATAGACATAAATTATTGCAGGTGTTCCCAGCGAACAGACAACCCTAATATAGTATTAAAGTAAGCCCTTTATAATGGTGAATAATTACAGTTTACAAAGTCTCTCGTCGCGTCGGCTGTCGCGATGGCTGATAACGTATGGCTCGCACCCGCATGATTTTTATTGGCTAAATTGGATGGGTATACTATGGTTTAATCTTGAACTAACAGATGTTTATGACTTCATCCTTCTCTCATAGTACCAAAAGACTATCCTCGATCCCTTCGACCCCTTTTACTTCCTGCTACTTCCCATAACGTACTGTATCGATTTCCACTTAGTAAAAATGTAGGGTACTTCAATAAGCGAAGTATCGTTCCGTTTTCTGAACTTAGGAAGGGAGACCTAACTGACCTCAGACTTCTCTAACAACTTCTACTAGGAAGTCTAATCTCTTTTAGACGCATTTTTATCGACAGTAAGTCAGGAATATATTCAATTCAATTCTATTTATTTATCTATCCATTTATCTATATGCATAGTTAAATTTTATGTGAGGAATCACAGCCGACTATAGAGTATGTGCACCAATACCATCCAAGATGCTGCGGTGGATTTGCGTAAACCTTTTCTTTATTGAAAGAGAATACTCTCATATCAGCTCTATTATCGTTATATGATTCAGCCTGTTTCGTTTCTGTTTACAAAGTTTATTCATTCCTGTTACAGTGTAGGTATAGACAAGTTATCCTTTATTATCAGCGATCGTTCGGGACTCAAATTGCCGTGAGTTGGAATGTTAAGCCGAGATAATCTCACACAGAGAGACTCGTTTGCTCGCATTGAATTTTCCACGCACGCTACCTGATCGTTTATACAACAATTCGAGTGGCTTCCTTTCACATCAATAGCTCGTAATATGCGAGCAGGTAAAAGATTACTTTTATTTGAACCGTGTAATAGATTTAGCCCTTTTACGGAGTTTTACGGTCGTGGTAAAATTTTAATGTTACAACTGAAGTTCTATTTTGGCACCCACGCGGAATACAATTTTCATTTATTGCGATCTTTGTAAGGCATTTGATGGTATCAATATCATTCTGGATCATAGTGAGCTTGTTCATTTGAATCATCGTTGGCAAGAAACTTAGGCAATTTCTTACAGGAGGTACCTAATTATTATTTATCAAAGAGCTAAACTTACAGAAATATGTTTATTTGTATAGGTACATACTTATTACAGTAAAACCTGACTTGTCAGAGCTGACTTCCGTTATTAATAGTGGACAATTTATTTAATAGCTTATTATGTTTTCTTTCCAAACTAAATATGAATAATGGGTTTTATTAGTTTGCAATAACACGAAGTAAATGAGGAGTAGCGCAAGGGTCAATACTCGGTCTATTCATGTTAATTATTTATATATAGAGTTATTGACGCTAGCGAGTGAATTTTTTAGAAGTCTCAGCGTTAACAAGTGCCATTTGCGTGTAACAAGGTTTTTAGTTTAACAAGGCCTTGCGATAAAGGCTCTCAAAGAAACAACTAGCCTACTAATACTTATGATTCGGAAATAGCAACCCTGAACTCCTTTGATAATCTAAATTACCGCCACAAATTTATACAAGCTACCAATAAATTACAAAGTTTGACAAGAAAGAGTTACATTTTATACCTATATCGTTTTCTCTGAATAAGCCGCGACTTCACGTAGGTACCTAATAAGGAATGTTTTTTGAGATGGCTGCAAATGCGCAATGGGTACAAAGATCGACTTCGGAAGAACTCAAAAATACGTTTTTGGGAAGAACAGCGAATCTGCCGCCGTAGTTTCGCAGCTACAATATAAAGATCGTATTCACCTCCACCGTAAGAAAATCATCTTCATCTGACATTACTAATTCGTATAAAAAAACACGATGAACAACATTTAGGGAAACGTATGGCCAATTGGTAGTCATTCTCCAACTATTGGCAAAAATGCACTTTTACGTAACACAAATTCAGCCGATCATAACTGGAGCAATGTCTTTCGTGCTAAGGGTGTTAGATTCAACATTTCAGGGACTGCAGCTAAAAATAGATGGGTACATCGCAATAAATACACATTTATATCGATAGATAGTTAGAAATGTAGAGGCTGTAGCATATAATAGAAGGTAAGTAAAAGTATGTAACTTTTTACGTAACAGTAATCAAATTATATCTTGGTTCCAAACCACTGACAGTATTCACAATAAACCGATTACAACCCTAGCAAAGAGTTAATACGATTAAATGCATTATGTAGAATTTCTATTCACGCAATTCAAATAACTTTCCGGTTTATTAAGTATCGCCGAATGATACGCGAAGAATAATGATGAATAAATTATTCTTGTGGTAGCGGCGCGACACCCTTGCGCGTTTGGATATTTTTGATATGTATCGAATCGAAAAACCATCCGAACCACGATCAAAAAGGAACGTTTATACCCTTCATCTATCCGTCTGTTTCTGCCACAGCTTCTTTCTTCTTTTACTTTCTACTTGCTGGGCACGTCTCCACACATAAACTGTAAGGTCTCTCATCCAAGCTCATTCCAGAAGAAGGCCACTCAAGTTATCAAAGACTTCCTGAAGTGAGGCTGAGAATTCGAGATGATTCCTTTGTTGTTCTTGCCACTGCTTATTTCAGTATCTATTAATACTATCGACTTGAATTTTCGAATACGCAGGTTTAAATGAACCACGAAAGAATGTCTTATTGCTTTCCTTGCGTACCTATTTTAGGCCATGTTTGATTTGTCATGACGTCACACGTCATCAAATACACGGCACACGAATGACACCTCATTTGTCAAAATGTAATGGGCTTGGATAGCACGAGCGACGAAGCCCTCCTTTGGCTTTGCCCTAGTGGAATATAGTAATAATTCTAAGCACGTTTCGATATACGTTTCTAGCGTACAAATGAATGATTTAACACCCCGATTCCGAGTAATTTAAAATTGCCAGGGGGTTGAATCGGTCGGTGGCGCGACCTGACGCCGACGAGTGTCGCGACGACGCGTCAGAGCGCCCATATTTCCTAATTGCCTAAGCACACGCAATCGACTCTGTATACCTACCTATCTGAGTAGATACTACGACCCAAGTTAGAGTTAACGAACTCCTACAATCGATTTTCGCTATGCGACAATATAATGTACTTAATGGGTTTTTTCAGTAGTCTATTGTCCATTTGAAACGATGAAAAACGACCTCCCTTGACTCAATGGTGAGTGCAGTGGTCTACGTGACGTGAGATGTCGGATTCGATTTCCGGCAGGGGAAATCTGGGCATATCAGCAAAAAGGGCAATACCTCTGATCTGGTGGGAGGTTTCGGAAATGACTTATCACCACCGGCAAATACGTGCCCAATGCTAGTACCTAGTTCTCCTAACACAAGCTTTAAACTTATTTGGAGGTGAAAGGGGTATGTTCAAGGTATGTTAGTCATGTTAAGCATGACTATCCAATTTTCTTTATTTAAAAAAAAAACGACTTGTCTAAAAAGTTATAACGTTCTGTCTAAAAATATTTTTCAACGGTCATCATAATGAAACGGCGCGGACCTACTGAATATTTAAGAAGTCCAACCACCGAAGAAACCACAAACTTCACCGTTACAAGTCTAATCGATAGTTGTCTGCTCGGCTATAGACACTTGCTTAGGTAAATAGGTATACATCATACTCCTCAAGTCTCGACCCTCCCGTATTTAGGTGCCTACCTAAGCGTAAGTTCGACATATCCTGGACATACCGATAAACCTGAGTCGTTCGCTTAGGTCGAGTCGTATCCGAAAGGATCTGGGTACATTATTATCCCAACAATACTAGCATTTTGTGAATGGAAAGAGGTCACGAGTCACGACCCTCAGCAGTGAGGTTATAAAATGCAGAGAGTTCGATATAAAAGTAAGGACCCTTGTTTGTGTCTGAGGTAATTGTATGTAATTTTTTATGGTTGGCATATCGTAGCGGAACGCTAAATCGCTTAGGAGTATGACCGCTGACGTGAGCGTAGCTGGGATTCGAACCCCGGACCGCCGAAAAGACGGAGCTGCTATTACTTATTATATTAATACCGTAAGCTGAAATGCCATTAATTTAGTCACAAATGTACTAAATAAATTGAGTGAAATTAGCAGGTACACCGCACCCAGTCATTTGAAGATAGACACTTAAAATACTATTCCATAAGCATCCGCCTATAACTATAAGCAAGCTAAGCTAAGCCTTATAAGCATCATTGTCATTCGCGGTGTTCACCTCCTCACTTTCCACCACATAATATATGTACCTACTTCAAACTCTTCCGTTCGTCGCTCGTGTTTCAAGTCAGACATGCTTGTACTCAGGAAAGTACTTAGAACTATATCCTTCGCTTTCAAAGACTATAAATTGCGAGTTCGCTATTGAAGAGCGGATTTGCAAGTCTGCGGCAAAAGAGACTATTTGAAAAATGTACTCAAACGGTTTTTTTATTACCTACTAGCGGACCCGACAGACGTTGTCCTGTCTTAACTATGAATATTGAAACTCTTTGACGAAATTGGCAGCACGCATTCTGTCAATGTTATGTCAAACGCCATAAGGTTACATCAAAAAAGTTTGAATTGTAAAAGCGGTTACATTAGAAATAATTTAATATGGTGGTTAAGTTTTCTTAAATTTTCTAATTTTTCACGCAATTTTCTTAATTTTTTCTTTTATAAGAACCTTCTCCTGACAATAACAAACACAACAAAAAAAGAATTAGCGAAATCGGTCCAGCCGTTCACGCGTGATGCGCTTACCAACACATTAAGCGATTCATTTTTATATATTTGTGAACATTCTTCCTTTCCTTTGAAATATAACTGAAGTATGGACATCTATGAGACTGATCGAATCCTATAACTAGAAAGAACGTTATCCTGATACAAAATCATTGGAAAAAATAGTTAGATCTAAAATAATCCGTTAAATATAATATTATCTTGATCAGTAATATTTTATGATTCTTTGCTAAAACGAATTTCATACTAAAACGACGAATCGAATAAAGGCATAATATAGTTTCTTTTCTTACTGTCATTAAATCCTACTAATATTATAAATGCGAAAGTAGATGGATGGATGTTTGTCACTTATTCACGCCGCAACGACTGAACCGATTACGCTGAAATTTGGCACAGAGATCGATTATAGTCTGGAATGACATATAGTCTACTTTTTATCCCGAAAAAAAAAAAACAGTTCCCGCGGGAATCAGAAACCCTTAATCCGCGAGTATGGAGTCGCGAGCAAGCAGCTAGTTAAATATAGGCAAATTAACTTATGTAGTGTAACGGTTAGTAATCCGACTAATTGGATCCAATTTATAAATCAAACCTAATAGACAGACTAAAATCGCCACTAGCGAAATAGCTTCCCCTCCAGTCATATCCTGGGATATTTAAAAATGCCTACAGAGTTAGTCATTCATAGACATGGCAAACCGGAAGTCCGTTTAAGAAATTAAGATGTTCAATTGATTCGATAAAACTTGTTTTTCTGCAATTTTCCTATGATTGAGTCCCGTCTCAACCACGATTTATGTAATTGTGTGGAAAATGGAAATGTCGATATTTCCAACAAAAATTAATACCGTGGTATGTATCCGTTGTGTGAATTATAATAACAATCTATTAACTATAATAACTAGAGATGATAATAATAATAACTACAGTTATAACTACTTACTAAACAACATTATCAGAACGGTAGGTAGTATAATATCTAGCTATGTGGTAATAACAACCTACAGTACAAACCTGCAATTGTAATAGTACATTATGGTACAAGTGTAAAAGTTGGTGATTACCGCTGAGGCGCTTTTGAGACCCGAGCCGTAAGGTGAGGGTCTTAAGGTAGCCGAGGACGGTAATCATCAATATACACGTGTATCATACGACGTTTTTCAACACACTTGTGAAGAAAATAATACTAAAATAGTACATTATGGTACAAAACAGTGAAAACGAGTTGTGAAAATTTTTTCGCAATGGCGGGAAAAATTAATGTTGTTTTTTTGTTCGCCCTCTTGAGATGCTCTTGAGGGCAAGCAAAGATCGACGACCATACAGCCTATTCAGGTGTTTATTTGATTTAATTAGTTTTCCGGAATGCGCGCGCACCTTTAATGGCCATAGACTAAAAGAATGAGGTTTCTTTTTTTTGGCTTTTCTCTTATCGCCACGTACAAAATGCGGAATTTCCAGTTTTCTTTATTACAGAAAAAACAAAAGTTATATTTGAGTG
This sequence comes from Hipparchia sbordonii, assembly GCA_038048805.1. NCBI lineage: Eukaryota > Metazoa > Arthropoda > Insecta > Lepidoptera > Nymphalidae > Hipparchia > Hipparchia sbordonii. The sequence goes on from CM076113.1 coordinate 8,848,738, forward strand.
ACAGTTTTATTTATTAAACACGTAGATACAAGTTCAAATTATCTATTTAAATACGAAGTTGTATGAAATGAGCAAGCAATAGCCCAAGTAGCACAGATAGCTGTATAAATACTCACTTTTAGACCTATTTGAAACTCTATGCGTATTAAGACTCTTTTAAGAGTACACTGGTGATCCTACAGCTGCATAATAGCTGTCAGTGATATTTAAACAGCTTAGGCTGAATAAGGGCTGTTTAGTGGATAAAATTACGCCAAATGCTGTATAAGAAGGTATTTGTGAACTCTTATTACACTGACTTATTAAGGGGGCACGTGTGAACTATTATGAAGCTTATTGCTGAATATCAGAGTTTTAACTATTCACGTCGCTGTTTAACATGAATCCACCATTTTGTTGTATAACCTCATAACCTATATAAATATACTGATTCATTTTTCAACTTTTATGATGTTTTGTGTATGAATTAGGAATGGATTGCATTAGTTTTTACTTCTCGATATCATAATAACAACTTTTTATCTTATAATTCTTTTCAAAGCACTAAAAATTGTTTATTCAAGTTTTCATCACGGCTTATTTATATCACGAAACTAATTAAAAACCGAATATATTCGTGGCGCACTAAAATTTTCTTAGGTAATATATATGTATAATGTCAGTAAAATTACATTCCCAATCATTTTTCTTTTATATATATGAAAACAATGCACTTAACTTTGAATATATAACCACACGTATTCAATCAAATTCAATTCACTCCACGAAGTATATTAATTTGCTAGATTTGTATTATCTATGGTTTGCTACCTCACTTTTACGTCACGTGACATATTTGCTGAATAAAGAGTAACTTGTAATCTTTTACTCAACTTAAGGCTGTATAATTTGTGCCCATTTAAGAGGTATAAGAGCTGTATACGGCCGTACACAGCCCTTATGCAGCTTTTTTATACAGCTTTAAGCGTGACGGGAATTCGTTATTCAGCTGCTAAGCAGCCTTCGTGTGCTACTTGGGAGGTATCTTGGCAATAGGTAGGATCTTTTTTGTAATAGAAACTTTTTTAAGAACAAAGCAACTCAACCAATAAAATTAAAAAAAATAATTCTATAACTCACATTGTGAATAATAGTAATCAAAAGTCACAGTTTGAGTTAAAGGTGTCATTGTGTGCCTAGTTGCGGTGAACCGGGAGCCATTTTATGAGCAAGTGTGTTGAAAAAGAATTTACTTTGTATACATGTCAGTAAACATTTGCTTTTAGGTACTGTTATAATATGTACTTCCGTTCTCTCATTTATCTTACTAATAAAAAGAGTGAATAAATATACTATCAAAGGAAAAAAAGATCAGCAAAGCTTGACAGTTGGTATCATGCATGAGTCAAACTCAATACAGGATTGCTACGTGAATCGTGATTTCCATAGCGGGGACATTATTATGATTTATGAATAATAAAAATAGCATAGTTTGTGTTTCACGTGCAGTTAGTATGTACAACAGCGCCGAATGGAATTTCCTGATTCGCGTGCTTTCTGATTCATTTGTATTCTGCTAGTGCAAGCGGACCGATGCCGAGTTTGTGAGCTAACCTGTACGCGTTGTATTACGAACGAATTATGAATCGGCACAGGAAACTGCGCCATCAATTTTATTATTTATCGATGTTTTATATTCTATTAATATGTTTTAATATCCTGACGCGTGATTTTTATATCTAGCGTTAATTATGAATACTTAAACCGAAGTAAATAGGAATTTATGGAGATCATAAGTATAACTAACGAAAAAAAATAGTTTTTGATTCAAGGGACTTAGAAAATTGTTATTCTATCAGACTTATGAGAATAGGTAATTTCCTTTATTAATAAAAGTTCGCTAGATTGTTTGAATTTAATTTGAATATTAGGGCGAGTGAAGGTAGGTACTTGAAAATAATATGAATTGAAGTAAATTGTGTAGCCTTTAACTAGCAGAATTAAATATTTGAAACACTTTAAATAAGCACAAAAATCAGCTGCCATGCATGCAGTATAGGTACCTACCTACTTTTATTAAAAAAGAGGTCAGTACAATAGGCATAAATAAGAAAATGCTTGTTAAATTGGCTGAGAAATGACTCGAACTGTTCATTAAGTGAAAACGGAAATGCTCCCGAAGGGTTCAAGAATTTTTCAATCAAGTTTTCAAGCTTCTGGATTGTAACAAAGTCCCGGCATCCGTTTCATTTGATGGAGGTTCCGCTTTTAAATGAAGGATTATTTTAATTGCTCACACAAACGCTGTTGAGGTTTCGACTTTCGTGAGCAAATAGTATTACTTAACAAACATTTTATTTACAAAAAAAAAACTAATGGCCTAGGTAAAATGCTATATTAAGTACCTACTATAAAAATATGTCGCGTGAGCAGTGAAATTGGGTTGATATGTCGACTGGACTAAATATCGTGACTCAAAACGTTATGTACGTTTATACTTATGAAGGAATTTAGGGTAGGGTAGACTGGGTACGGTTGTAACGGGGTACGGTTGAAACAACTCAAATATTTCCGAAACTATCAACAACACAGGTACAAGGCAAGAGACACGCGGATTTCAAGTGCCAACATGATTCAAAGTGTTGCATCACACTCTGCGCACTTAAAACGTGTAAACGAAAGCCCATTGTGTTTTGTCAACCAAAAGTAAGTATTTTTGATGAATTTCTTCACGATATAGCGTGACTACTAATATAATTTTCATATTTGAGTATTAATATATGCAATTGTTATATTTTAGAGATTATAATGAGCTGGTTCGTTTTGATATACGTTATTAGGCTTCATACCTGTGTCCGTTTTATTGCCAAAATAGGTGGTGGGTACGGTTGTAACGATTTTCATGGGTACGGTTGTAACATTAGTTTTATTATATTTTTGCATTGCAGATACCAAGGAAACGCATAAGAAAGACTTCAAGAGGTGAGAACGATGTTGTACAAGAACGCCTATGATGAAAAAAAAACTTGGGGGCGTTTTTGAGGCAAGCTATAAAAAATAAAGTTCTACGAAAAATAAATTTAATTTTTGATTTCAGTTTAAACTTAGATTTTATTGATTATTTAGTTTTGTTTTATATAATAATTAAAGATTATGTTTGTTTGGTTGAGTACCGAAGTAGTTATAGCGGAAATATTATCTATTTTTGTTAATTTATTTTTACTCTAAAAAATTATCTAAATAACTGTTAAAAATATGCCTAAGATATTGTGATACTAGATAAAGTACATTTAAGCGTTTTCAAATAGTAAAGGTGGTTTAAATATTTCAATTCTGTATTATTTCTGCTTGTTACAACTGTCCCCCATCACTGTTACAACCGCCCTTGGTATGGGGTCGATTGTAACAATCGCATGCACTCAATAAAATTATTCATATCTGCTAAATTATGTCACCTGTGCATGTGTTTCTGATATTAATGAAAAGAAAAATAACCTGGCTTTCATATCAAGTGCTATAACAGTTGTTTATAGTAATATTGGCAATGCTGTGGGTGTTCAAAGGGAAATTGTTACAACCGTACCCAGTCTACCCTACACGATTAAATGCAATTACAGTTGGCTCCAAACGATTCATTCACTTACATACCAAGCTATACTAAAACCATAGATTTAGGATAAGTATCCTAAATCTATGATTAAGACACTATTTCAAAAGCGGCAAACTTTTCCACGTTTTAATACGTTATTTACAAGTGAAAGGGTCTAGTAATAGATTGATAAACAACATTAACATAATCATTTCAAACACAAATGAAGCGGAACATAATGTGATCTAAAACGATGTCATATATGAATAATGTAATAATGATCAATCTCTGGAAGTAAGTCAGATGAGATTGCAGTCAAGCGCTAATCTAAAAAAAGTAACGAAGAAAAATAATAAAATAATATTATTTACATTATCGAAACTTTTAGTATCTTTCAAGAACTAGGACATGAAGAACATTAAAGCTCATGACAAAGAATGTTTTATGATATCCTGATTCCTGTTCTGTCTGTTACTATGTCTATGATTCTCCTGATAACGTACCCACTCCTAGCACAAGGCTTTCGCTTATTGGGAGGGGATAGGAGGATGTTAGTCAACTTCAGCTTGGCTGATATCTACTATACCTATAAAAATAAGTCGGGTTTTCCTTCCTGACGCTATAACTCCAGAACGCACGAACCGATTTCCACGGTTTTGCATTCGTTGGAAAGGTCTCGGGCTCCGTGAGGTTTATAGCAAAGAAAATTGAGGAAAAACGAAGCAATCTGGTGGCGAAACGGAGTTCGCCGGGTTTGCTAGTATTTTATAAAAATGGTATACTCGCATAGAACAATGCGGTTTGGACACGTGACCATAGCTTCCGATCTGCGACTAGACAGCAGCATGTGCTATGTAATATTTATATCTTCCATAAGTGGCCTTACTGAGCTGTGATTGGTCATTTGATAAGCGTGCTTGTTAGCAATTTTCGTCGCTGTTGTGGTCAACTTACTATAAATAACATTCTAGAATTTCGATAAAGATATTTATAGGTCTTATTTGTAGACAAAGTCACACTTAGTGTCTCTAGTCCTATTATAAATAAAATCTCGACACCTATTGCACCCGAAAAGATATCTATCTTCCAAATCTTCAAACATTCTAATTATCAAATAAAAAATTTCGAACTTTTAAAGTATATTTGCAATATTCATTTTTAGTTACTCTTTCACGCAAAAACTACTGCATGGATTTGGCTCAAATATGGAATGGAGATAAATTATACCCTGAAATAACTGAAAATTGAACAGTTCCATTGAGAATCAAAAACCTTTAAGCACGCGGTCCAAGTCGCGGCATCATCTATCTAGTCTAGTAATTAATACAGATTAAAAAGAAAAGTTTTTTTTTTTATTTTTATTATGAGATAGGCTTGCGCTTAACTACAATCAATGATGTAAAGCATTGATGAGGTCTAGGTTGGAGCGCGCTTGCCTAGAAAATGCCGATTCACTCTTGTCTTGAAGGCACTCAGATTATACGTGGCCGGAAACAGAGAAGCTGGAAGTGCGTTCCATACCTTAGCCGTTCGTTTCAGAAACGTTGAAGTTTTAAGAAAGAAAAAAAAGAAAAAAAAAAGAATTTATTTGAGACACACACATGCACAGTTAAAGACAGAGAGACATACTATATTTTATTTATAGAATCGTATATTCACACGCCTAAAACCTGAAACATTTACGAGCCTATTCTTGTCATACTCTATTACGTAGGTATACTTAACTACGATAAAATGCCGATGATTAGCATTAATTGTGCTCTCAGGAAATGAGTCTTCATTCCACAGCTGGCTGGCCATACCCTTGGGGTGGTCAAACAACCATAAATGTAAATCAACATAAAAAGCCATCCGGCCGAACCCTCTTCGAAATGTGACAATTTTTCAACTGTTTCCAACAACGGCCAAATCCTTACTAATATTACAAATTAATGCGAAGAAATCACGTCGATACGTTACTGCATTTCTGCGTGATTGAAGGACAAACCAACATACAAACATACTTGCGCATTTATGATCACTACATAGTATAAAACAAAGTCCCTTTTTCTGTCCCTATTTCCCCTTGCACACTTAAATCTTTAAAACTACGCAACGGATTTTGATGCGGTTTTTTTTAATAGATAGAGTGATTTAAGAGGAAGGTTTATATGTTGAATAACATCCTTTACATAGTGGAGAAATACTGTTATTTTTGAGTTTTCTAAAGTGATGTCGTAAATAATTACATTTTTCCCGCTTACATTGCAAACGCAGGCTGAACCCTACGAGATTTATCAAAATAATGTACTAAGTATTGTACATATTGAAAAAGTCTACAGAAAACTCCGCGATGGTATATGTCTACCTCTTATGGATATCCCACAATAACGTTTTTTTGTCATTTACTTTTTACGACGAATAATGGCTAATTTTCGAAGCGATTTTAACCAATACAGTATTAATCCTTATCTAATTAAATACCTTAAATACATTGTTGATTTAATATAGATCTACACCCGTGCGAAGCCGGAGCGCAGAAAATTAATATAATTTGCATTAATATTTTAATAATGTCAATCATGCCTCAATAGCCCAACGGTTAAAGGTGCGAACTGAAAGGTCGCAGGTTCAAACCCCACCCGTTGCACTATTGTCGTACTCACTCCTAGCACAGCTTTCCGCTTATTTGGAGGGGATAGGAGGATATAAGTCAACTTCATGTTTTAAAAAAAAAAATTTAAATAAATGATAAAATCATTCAATCCAATTTTCTTCATTAAAATCATTTAAAAATTCTATTTATTATTCCAACCACAAGATACATTTATTTTGCAAAATTATATATATACAAATGACTACATTTTAGCTTGCAATAAATAATAACATAATTATTATTTTGATCGTTAATTAGTATCGGATACAGAACAGACAAGAATGCGCTTCATAATCAAGCAATTATCGCTTTCCAAAAGCAATTCAGGCAACTCTGATAATAGCCGACCGTCCTTAAACCTTCAAGTACCAGTATTAACTACCTACTAATTTTAGTTCAATATAAAATTTAGTTCATTATAAACTAATTGCAATCGGATAGGTACCACTTTTGCAGCTAGTTTGCGATGTTTTTTTTATTCAATGACAAGATAGTCCTTGACTGCGATCTCACCTGGTGGTAAGTGACGATGTAGTCTAAGATGGTAGCGGACTAACTTGGAAGCGGTATGGCAATATGAATTCAACCAATTCACCCAAATCCCTAAACCATTGTACCGGAACGCTAAATCGCTTGGCGGCACATCTTTGACGGTAGGTTGGTAACTAATTACGGCCAAAGCTTCCCACCAAACAAATATTCCCCTAAAGTAAAAACTGCGTATTTTATAAGACGAAACAGTTCAAAAGCTACGGCTAAGGAAAATTCGATTTAAAATCCGTCATATTGTGTTCATATAAAATTAAGCCTGCGCCTCACCCAAATCATAATAACGAATCGATTTATCAAAAGCGGCCTAGTAGTTTAAGTTCTACAGTGGAACATACGTAAATGCAAACATACATACTACATACCTTACGCGTTTGCCATGGGTTAAAGTTTAAAAAAAAAAGGAGTTGTCCCAGAATGGTTTTTTATTATTGAGTGTAATTAACCAGAATGATTTTAATATAGTTCGATAGAGATCCAAAAAGATCTATCTAAATAATTTACCGATTTTTTAAAGACCCCGATTTGGAGAAAATATTTTTTTTTGTTTTGATGCATTTATGGACCTTTGCTTGTGATTACGCACCGATTAAAAAAAAACTTCAAAAATATTATTTGTCTAGGTAACTTGTCAATGTCAGGCGTATGTCAGGTGATTGTCAGGACTGTCAAAAGTGACAATTATAATGACGTTTTTGAACTTTTGGCATTTAAATGACATTAAAGTGACAGTAACAGGTGTCAGATTCAATTATTTCTAGATAAGAATATGTTTTTAATGTTGCCATCCATCGAAAAATATTTTCTACAAACAATATTTTTCTTTATTAATTAAAAAAAAATGGGGGTTTCTAAAATTATTATTTAAATGGCGTTTAATTTTATATTTTTTTCTCTTTCATGTGATAGCAGTTTGGTTCTGGTTAATAGACACTCAGAATAAAAAACCACCCTCCATACTAAACTGGGACATGTCCTTTGTCCGCAATGGAATTTGTAGGTACCATGTAGCTATGAATAGTACAGATAAGACAAAAGGAAAGCGTTTCTTATCAGTTATCACTATTACACTAAAATATTCCGAGAAGATTGATAAGGGCTCGAGAATGCAAGGTATGAATCTGCAGTTCACAGAACATAATGCCGATAACATTGTTTGTAGTCGACTGATTCTACAAATAACAGATAGAGTGTTAATAGTTTGCTCAGACTGATAAGTGGAACGATAATCTAAGGGAGGCCATATACGATCAAGTTTAGCGTCGGGTTCCAACTCCTCAATCCTGATGCTGCAGGGATACTGCTCCCCTAAACTGTGAGAATTTAAGTGCTGTCGATTATGGATAGTTATTGTAGGTACCAAATAAAGACTACATCTTTGAATTCCTAGGTATTCAACTAGGTACTCAATCCTGATGCTGCAGGGGTTCTGCCCATCTGAACCATCTTAGGGGTATGGGTTGAATCTACATTGCCATACCCCTTCCAAGTTAGCCCGCTACGATCTTAGATTGCATCATCACTCACATCAGATGAGATCACAGTCAAGGACGATCTTGTCATCGAATAAAAAAAACCTGTGGGGATTTAGGAACTGTCGATTGTGAATTAAAGAAGCAGACGAAGTCGCGGGCATCCGCTAATAAAAATAAAAATCAATCAAATAAATGTATCTACCAAATTAAATGGGATTTATAAATAGGGGTACATTTTATAGTCAAACATCGACTAATATTTCACTACAGAGTAAGTATACTTTCAAACCACTCTCGAAAAATTAATAGCTTTAATAAGCAGTCAACTTCTACACCCGACGCGACCCCCATCGGTACCCATGCGGGTGACAAAAAAGGGCACCCACACCCAAATGACGTTTCGAGTTATAAACGAAATATCATAATCATAAGGTCGCATCACACTAGCGACTTATCCCGCAGCGAGAAGATTATATCTGTGACCTGGTGCTAAAAGGGCCAAAGTATTTTTACTTGAGAGTTTTATTTTTATTCCGTATTACATTAGTTTTTCGCGAAATTCAACTAAATGTGCGCGAGCGTGCCTGCTCCGTCACCCTGTAAAGCCATCAAGCTCATTCACGCTTCTTAAAGCCTTAATAGTTCCGATTATTTATTCGTCGTTTATGTAATGAACTACATCACTTTATCAGCCAGTGATGAAAGGCTTTGCTGACGACTGATGGAACCCACATACTGAACTGAAGAAAAGAAAACTGGAGAAAACTTTTATTATATCTCACAGATAATACAAAATATTCTTGAAACAAAAAGTCCCTAGTATGATCAGGCCCGAATACTGACCAGCCCGGATATCGGCATTGAAAAACAAAAAAGGCACGCGTTCCAAAATATTGGGGTGTGTGTAACCTTAACGTTTGAAGGAGGGTGCCTTAACTTCTAAACTAAATATAGTTCAGCAACTACCGGATTTCGTTCCCTAAACACGTCTGTCATGTAACCCAGTCCATATGACTTGGATCGCAAACGCTTTGTTTTTCTAGGATGACTTTTTTTTGTTATAAATTGATTTGAGATATTTTTTGTGAAGAAGAAGAGAAATCTTGTTTAGATCTTTAGTAGAAACCATTTTAAACTGGTTAAAATGTATATCTGATCATCATCAATTTTCAACTATATTATGTGTTTGTTGGTTTGTTCATCAATCACTCAACACCTGTTGAGGACCGAGAGTGACATAGACAACTTTTTATCCCAGAACAACCTAGGGCGACAGTGCAATTAAGAAACCTGACGTCACAAATCACTGATAAAAGCTGGTAAAAAATAAAATATTAAAAAATCAAAAAACCCGACTGTGTAAATAAAAACGAAAAGAAAAAAAAGAAGTCGAGTACCTAATCTAGAATTCTGTTACTTATATAATTCTTAATAACAATCGGAACCCCTCGGAACCCATTAAAAATCTAGATTGGTTCAAATCTATCCAATAATGGATCCCGAATGGATACTTTACACTTTTTAGTTAGAATTATAAGACGATTTTAACTGTCGTAAATCGTAAACGGTCATTCAAAATGAAAAAATGATAAGCAAAACCTAACAATGATTTTCTCATACCTATTCAATGATACCCCACTTTTAACATAGTTCATCAACTTTCATTTTTTCTTTTTCCCAATATGGCGTCTGGTGGTCGCCATATTGAATTTATATTACTGTCATATCTTTAGTGACACTCCCAGGATTAACACAAATCGATTGACGTAAGAACCATCAAAATCGGCAAACGCCACATAGGTACATTTATACATACACAGACTGATTACCCTCCGTTGAGTCGCGCAGTCGGGTAATAAAGACATATGTAACTTTCAGTACCTAAAACTTACTAATCATTTTCATCATGAGTTCCATTTTCCAACAAAAAGCTTTTCCACGTTGCCCTTTTCAAGTATGTAAAAGAAAATGGCAGCTACACATCAAACAACTCGCCTGGGATTAGAGCAGTCTGTTGCCGAGCCAACATATTAAATTTTAGCAGACTCTCAAAAAAGTTGCAGGGACTTTAGTATTTCGTGTAGGTACTTATATTCCCGACTCCCGAGTAGGTATTATATGACGCTGCCGAACAAGTTTCGCGCTAACTTTTTGCTCGCAAATTAGAGTGTGTGCCGAAACTTGGCCACTTTAGGGTAACCATTACAAATTTTGAAAAAAAAAAATAACAAAATACAAGTTGAAATAAATTACATTAAGTAGTTAGTAATTGTATATTTCCTTTTAACCTTTTAATTTCCACTAATTTGATATAGAAAATAAATTTTGTTTGGAACTTTTTGTAGTAATCCTAACCCGATGGTATGACAATGTCTAAAATGGAAGCGGACTGATAGTTTTAATTAAGCCTATACCCCTAATTGGCTTTCTATTCTACACGCGCTCGTGCCGGAACGCTAAATCTCTTGGCATTACGTCTTTGGTAATGGGTGGGAGGTAACTAGCCACGTTCAAAGTATCCCATCAGACAAAATATTATTATATAAGTGTGGGATCCACAGACAACATGTGCAAGGAAAAGCGGCATGAAAATCGAGTAAGATCGCAATTAGTGATATGTAGGTAGGTACAACGAGTTATAAGTAAAAAAAATAAATTTTGTAAGTAGTATCAAAATGTGTAGTCTTTTTTTTCTAATTTTTGGTAAATAAATATATTTTCATTTCACTAATTTACTAACTGATATTATAGAAATGAAATAGAATAGAAAAGTTTTTATAGAAAAGATTAGAATTGTGACAAATCCCCCAAATAGAGTCTCGGTAACCCTAAGAAAAGGTCGTACAAGCCATAGACAAGGGTGGCACATCCTGAATGATGAGACAGATTTACACAAAAGCTTCTGTAGAAAAACATTCAACCCTGAACATCCACTCTAACCTTGCACAAAGAAATTGTTCCACCGGCCCTGACACGTGGCAAAATGGAAATACATTATGATACTTACAGCAAAAACTGTACAAACAGGCTCTTACGCGCACGACAGAATGGGCCATCGAAAAATTCAGTGGAAGTATCGGAATTCGGCAATGTTTTTGTCGAAGCTGCTAGTCGAGTCTGTTTTTACAGCGTTATCAGAGGGAAGGCGAGCGTAAAACCTTTTCCTTAGAACCAGTTCCAAGTCTTATGCACCAAGCTGGCCGATGACCCGAATATTCGCCTAAGTACAAAGTATGTAGCCACATCAATGCTAGATTTTGTGTGAACAATCGACATAGACAGAAAATCATCTAGACAAGACAGAGTGGCTATTCTGCTAAAAACAAGAAAGATTGTACAATTGGTAACATTGCCCTCATCGTGTTTTGAATTCGACTTAGAATGAGTTTATTTATTTATATATTAGGTTCGCTAGTGATTTTTACACAAGTTAAACTTATGTACATACATACAATTTTCATGCACAAAGTATGCAAAATCGTTTAAAAGCAAACACTGCATGCACTTGTTACTTGGACTGCAGTTACTTGGATTTATAAGCGTTTCATTTAAATATTCGTTCAGATTACATCAGATAACAAGATTAGCTATAAAGTGAGTAAAAGTCTTTGGGCAATTATTATCCATCATGTCATGATGATTACATATACAAATAATGCATCATAAATGTAAGTACCTACTAAAACACATTATTAAATCAATAAGTGTTCTAAATGTCTTGCTAAAAAAATATAATCTATAAAAGTGAATTTGTCTTAGTAAAAAAAATTGATCGATCGTAAAGCAAATTCGTAGTTCAAGTGCTTGATTAATGGTCGTATAAATTCTACACGAGAGACCACCCGGGAAAACGTAATTTCCGTTTTGGATTTGGAATAATGATTATGCTAGACATGCTTTTTTTGTTAGCCTATACAAGGAGTATTCATGCTGTTATCAACTAGGAAAGATTAGCATTTCTCGAAGGTTTTTAGCTTAAGAAATAATATAGTCCATGTCGATTCGACGAATTTTTTAGTAGCCAGAAAATTCTTAAACGTTTTTTAATTTGCTTAGAGATTTTCACTTTTTTTTTCAAATAATAGTACATTAATGGTACAAGTGTAAAAGTTGGTGATTACCGCTGAGGCGCTATTGAGACCCGAGCCGTATGGTGAGGGTCTTAAGGTAGCCGAGGACGGTAATCATCAATATACACGTGTATTATACGACGTTTTTCAACACACTTGTGAAGAAAGTAATACTAAAATAGTACATTATGGTACAAAACAGTGAAAACGAGTTGTGAAAATTTTTTCGCAATGGCGGGAAAAATTAATGTTGTTTTTTTGTTCGCCCTTTTGAGATGCTCTTGAGGTCAGGCAAAGATCGACGACCATACAGCCTATTCAGGTGTTTATTTGAATTAATTAGTTTTCCGGAATGCGCGCGCACCTTTAATGGCCATAGACTAAAAGAATAAGGTTTCTTTTTTTTTTGGCTTTTCTCTTATCGCCACGTACAAAATAGGGAATTTCCAGTTTTCTTTATTACAGAAAAAACAAAAGTTATATTTGAGTGACAGTTTTATTTATTAAATACGTACAAGTTGAAATTATCTATTTAAATACGAAGTTGTATGAAATGAGCAAGCAATAGGTATCTTGGCAATAGGTAGGATCTTTTTTGTAATAGAAACTTTTTTAAGAACAAAGCAACTCAACCAATAAAATTAAAAAAAATAATTCTATAACTCACATTGTGAATAATAGTAATCAAAAGTCACAGTTTGAGTTAAAGGTGTCATTGTGTGCCTAGTTGCGGTGAACCGGGAGCCATTTTATGAGCAAGTGTGTTGAAAAGAATTTTAATTTGTATACGGCGCAGATTTAAGTATGTATTTTGAATTCAACCGCTTGGGGACAGAAGCCCTTTCTTATTAGACCTGTAGGGCACACTCGAGGAATATTTCCTCCAATTTAATTTTTTTTTGCACCGATAGATATGCGTTACCTTCTTGTCAGAATAGAATAGAATAATTCTTTATTCAAATGAATCTACCATCTCTCATGCACTGTTATATATGTTAAAAGCATTAACAATACTTAATATTATTGTTACTAATAAAACACATAGTGTAGTGAAAGTGCACCCCCATCTTATTAATATAATAGATATTTTAATGGATCGTTGAAAAGATTGGAGCCGCGAATCTCTGAATCCGATGATAAATTGCCTTCGCTCAACTCAAGTCTTTTATAACAATGAAAAGTACACAAAAACGATTTATCATAAGGCTTTTGGAATTGGATTTATATGTAAGTTAATCATAAATGTACTGATTCATAATGTATCAAATGGATATCTCGGTATGAAGTAGAGGAGTACAATACAATTTGCTAAAGATCAGCTTGCTTGCGGAAGTACATAGGAAACTTTTTGTCCCGAAATATCAAAAAACTTCTACGAGATTCTAACCTTTATCTAAACTTAAGTAGGCATAAGCTAATCGTCGAAATATCTTAACAATGCAAAGAACAAATCTCGACCGAAGACTAATCTGAGAGGAGAATGAGGCGAAACCAACACATGCTTCTACATCGTAAAAGATTATGCCCAGTGCTATAATAAAACAAGGTTCGGCGTCGAAAGACGTAGGGCCTGGGGAGGACGGGGCTGGAAACGCGCTGTATTGATCCGCCGCGGGTACAGCCCTCCCCCCCACCTCACCGCCCCGCCAGACATTACAGGAGCACTCCAACCCTCACCCCCTGACGCACAGCGCCCTCCCGACACCCCGGCGAAGCAACCACACCCCTTTTTAATACGAACGCCGAGTCACGGGATTTTCCAATTCAATTTACCCAGCAATCGAGAATAGATGACTAGACCACAATAAATATACTGGGTATCATAACTATAGAAAAGGTCGTTGGAAGAAGAATCAATTAAATGACAGCCATCGCTTAGCAATCTCCTTAGAAACAATTCATTGTTCCTGGGCAAGTCAGTGCTTTTAAGAAGTTCACGCACCAACAAGTCGATGCCATTTTACTGGTTGGCTAAGACCGGTCCATACTCAGTATAATATATAAGTCAATGTTGGGCGTAGATATAAAATATATAAAACTTCATTAACTACTGTCCATTAATTATTAATCGCCTAAATCGAAACCACGCACACGCGATTGAAATCGATAATGACGAGTCGAGAAATGGCCGAGAATGCGAAACGTCCGCAATTCCGAGAAAAGCATACGAGACCGATTTTAGGATATTTGTCAATTATCATGCACGCTTGTCGCAAAAAAGGAGAAAGATTAAGAGAATGCGAAATGTTTACTACCATATATAGAGCAGCGAATGCCGAATTCGATTATGGATACAATACGCAACGAGACAGACAGACATTTTGGTAAGTTCAACGACTACGAACAATGTACCCGGGGACAGTCGCGGCCGACCCGGCATTGCCGGCAGCATCTGCCGCACGACACGATCAGGACTTTATTTTATAGTCACGCCACATGCCCTGACCAAATGTCCGTCCCATACACAATCCGTACTTACTTAAAATGGTACGAAGAAAAGTATCCATTCGAAATGAAACGACATAAATCCTATCAATATTATAAATGCGAAAGTTTGGATGCATGTTTGTTACTCAATCACGCCAAAACGACTGAACCGATTTGGCTGAAATTTTGGCTCAGAAATAGATTATACTCTGGAATAACACGTATTACGTATCCTGGAAAATACGAGAGTTTCCGCGGGAGTTAAAAAACTGTATCCACGCGTACGGAGTACGCGGCCATCATCTAGTAATAAAATATAAATTAAACAAAATTAAAATATATTATTTCGTCCATTTAAGATCTTGAACTTTAAAAGATGGAATCGATTTGATAGCACAAGATCCATCCATACAACAGTGGTTCAAGTATTGATAGTTTTGACTACACCTGTCAGTGAATGCCGAAGAATAGCTAAAAATCAAAAAAAAACCATAACATTATGCTTGCTTAAAACCTTAGACTACATCAAAGAAACTACTCTGAGGATACCTGCATAATGTAATAAACGGCAGCTAAAACGGCTCAGTAGTATTTCAGGAATGGTAATACAAAAAACCGCACAAAAACAATCTCACGCCAAACACCGTATAAAATTATACCTACAGTCTCGATTTCAACGTGAAAAAACAAAAAAAGAAAAAAAAAGATACCGGCCGAATTGATAACCTCCTTTTTGGAAGTCAGTTAAAAATAACGGAATCTTTAAATCACTTCCAAACACATTTGTAAGTTGTTCGTATATTGTTAAACATTTTTAAAAATAAAAGTAAATTTTACGGCGTTTTTGAGTCAGAACTCAACTTTAATTACAAATGTGAGTATAATGATGATTGCGTCGTCAAATTCACTTTCAGTTGTGAAATGAGTCAATATCGATAACTTAACTTCGCCTGACTCATCAGTGCAAGTTCGAAACACGCGTAGCCAGAATAAATTCGTGACGCACATGCCATAGTCATCCTTAATGTTTTGCAATTCAAGCGGCGCCGAAACTATTTGTTTCCCTTAAATGTGGGAAACGAGATACACGTAATTGTTTTCTACTACTGATTCTAAGATATCTTTCATAGTTTAAGACTATCTCGAAATACGAAAACCAATATTTACTTACTCGCAACTTAAAGAATTTCGAGAATATTAAAATTAAGTAATAAAGAAGCATGGAGACTATGGAAAATGTAGACTCATAATAATGAAAAATACACAGCACATAAGTCGTGAACCACCATAGAATTGCGAAGGCAAGTCCACCCACGCGATATTGCATAGCTGTAGAGGCTCGTAAGTTGCAAGTTAGTCCAATCGAGTTAGTTCAAGAGCATTACTTTCTAGTGACTCATAGGAAGAGAGCTATCTCGTACAGACGCTCCCAATAAGGAAGAGGGTAATAAACGAATTCATCTCTCCCATCTTATGTGGCTTCGTAGCCCATTAAATACACAATGCTGCACTTTATGCCATAGCTCGGCTCCAGTTATCGAAGGGCAGATGTTATTTTTAGGTTTTAAATTGATACACCAACAAAGGAAAGGATGTGCGCAATTAACACGCACTTTCGACGTAACGAGAGCAATGCTGATGACAGCGTGATGGAATTCTTGATAACGTTATTACATGATAGCAAACCACACACAAAATATAGTAAGCGCAGATTTAAACAAGGTAGTCCAAACATAAAATAGTGATCAAATCAGAAAGGAGGAGATCCAAAACTGATATATCTCAACATATTGCGAAGCTGAAGTAGCAATGGGCTGTGCATTTAGTTTTAAAAACCGGTAGACATTGGAGTTTCAAGTAGTTGGAATAGCGACCTTTCTCTGGAACCTGCAGTGTTGGCAACCTCAGTATGTAGATTTTTGAGCGAAAACACAAACGGCTCAAGAATACGGGGTAAAAAAGTACCTACAAAAGACTATCTTGTATAGGTCGATGACGACGACGAAATAAGGAAATAAGACACATAAAATCCATTAGAAACGCGGAAGATTATTAAAGGAAAAAGCGAGGCGTCCAAATCAGGTCAAGAGAACGAAAACAAGCACGACTCTTATCCCCCAATCGTATTCACATTTAATTAAACACTCTCAGAAAAAGAAAGCCACTTGGGTACAAGGGCGTATATCAGATTGTTCTCGGAAGACAGTTCTGACACTGGCTGACCTAATTGAATATAATGGTGTGTTATTCATCTGTCCGATCCCTTCTTGATGTCTTACAAAAACATTATGTGAAGCGGCGTTACTAAAGCATACGCACCATAGACGTACAGTGTAATAGGTTTGGGTTTCATGTTATAACTCTTACATATCATTAAATTAATAGCGCTATTAAAATAAGGGTCCCTTGTAATGCCAGTCAATGGGACTGATGGTCGATTGTTTGGAAAATGTTCCACTGTGTTTACTTTAGTTCTATTTCAAGAATACTTTACGCATCACGCTTGCGTATAGATAGATCACTTTTAAATTATGAAGCCGATAGCTACTAAATCAAATCAAATGAATTTATTTGATCAAAACAAATTCACAAATCACAATATTTTGCCACACATACCCACATTCATCCAAAAAATTTTTAATGTGTAAAAAAAAATACACTAACAAAGCTTTTTAGATTACATTTTGGGGAAGTTTCCAGACTTTTCAAGGTAAAGTTAACTGTAGTTACTTTAATCTGTCATTTAGTATGGAGATGTCACATTATGTTGCGCGTTGTTTCAAAAGAAAAATGTCCCTACCATTATCTCAGTACCTACTTTCTGCTTTTCCCCAACGAAAAAGCAAATCATCAACATAATATTCTGTTAAAGAAAACAAAAGGATAACCGTTTGATTTTAAATTCTGCTTTACGTAATGTTTCTTTATTTGTGGGTCAACATTCTTTAAGGTATGTGGTTGGTTGTTTTTGTTTTGTTTATATTACTGTTAAACAGAGCACCGTTCATCCTTGAACTGATCTATATTTAGACTTGAAGACGATCTTTTGATCCTTACCATATCCCTACATAAGTTCCCAGAATTTAGTGACGACTTTGGATGCATACAAAAAGTAAACGTAGTGTCTGTAAGGATAATATGTTTATCAATACAAGCTTTGTTGGCTCGATTATGGAACGTTTTGGTTAGAAATGAATGGTTCAAAGGAAATATTGTTGCGTAAATCTCGGTTAAACTAGTTTGCTATTACCGGTCTGAAATTGAATATTATTGCGGCAGTTACATTCTTAGTATCGTATTTTGACAGCAGTGATGATTGCAATCACCACTGATTGGCTGACACTCTCTTCGTTGTTGGCTGAAGCAACAACGCCATAAATTCAGCCAATCACAACAATTGAGATTGAAGCAATGCGATAGTTCCAATTTTCGTAGCTTAGTATGACAGCAGCTACAGTGTGATGATACGGTTCCGTGATTGGTTGAAACGCATCACTATTGGCCCAAATTCCTTACTAATATTATAAATACAAAAGGTTTTTTGTTGGTTTACGAACAATACAATAAATGTTGGTTTACTCTTCAATCACGCAATAACGGAGCAATGGATTGTCGTGATTTTTTGCATGGTTATAGTCGAGGACCTGGAGTGACCAGGTTTTTTGTACAGGAAAAACAAGGGGTCTTCGATTTCAAAAACCTGACGAAATCGCGGGCGAAATCACAACAAATGCAGTTATAGCAATGTGATAATCACAACTTTCGTGCTGCAGGGGCTGCGTTGTCGCGGTCATTTACATTTTACGTAGTTAAGTCGGCGATAAGCGAGCTATATTTAGAGAGAGCGGGGATGCGCTCTGCGCCTCGCACCTCCTTAACACCTACGCGGCCTCACTCCCCTAACCTTGCCGGCTGCCTGTCCTCGCTGAACGTTCCCATCCCGAAACATGCTTACATGTAACTTAGACGATATCAAATAATCAACTGTTAGACATCAACGCACCAATTAAGTTAGATAAAACGACCATAACAGTTTACTCGCATTTAATGGGTCTTTACTTAATACGAGAAATAGCCTCTTTAGAGTCTTCAAGTGCACGCTTTGTTAGGGCTGTTACAGCAGTTAACATTAACGAGAAAAGTGGCAGATAACTCATGGCCCGTAAGTAGCTGTCGGCGAGACTGGCCCGATGCATTATCTGCGCGCTGGGGCGATAAAAACGAACAAAGAACAATATAAGTCATTTAAACTACCTTTCGCATGAACTTGGCTTGCCGGTTCGGGTGACAGTTTAAAGTTTGTTGCACGAATCAGTTTTTGTTATGAAGCTACAACTACAAAAGTTTGGCAGTCATTATGAAATAAATAATAATAATTAATGTGCAGATTTCTAAAATATTAACTTGAGATATAAATTATGTTAAGTTGCAAATTGCAGGATGTTATCGATATTCAACCGTCGTCCCTTAGGCTGGTCGTTAGAGTGTAAATCCGCTCAGGGCGAGCCTCTCGCCGGCAAAGAATGCAGTGTGCGTGCAGAATTTTCAATCGAGCACATAAGCTGTGCTACACGGTGCGGCAGATGTTAATGAAGCAGCCGAGACGCGGCGAACGGGATCCGCCGGTGCACAGTGCGCCGAGGCACTGGGTAAGTGGGTACGAGTCGCCGCCCGTCAAATTATATCACGGACCGAATTCGCCAGACTCGTTACGCCACTGACGATGATAGATAACGAAAACGATCTCGTAACTTTCGTTATTTAATTTACGGCAAACGCCGTTGTAATATCAGACGATCAAAGTGCCCAGTTGTCTACCCGCTTTTACACAAAAAATTATACCATAGTAAAACCTGGTTTAAAGGACTTAAAACTAGTAATATACAATGAAAAAATACTCACCAGGCTTTGACGCGAATGAGAACTTCTCCTTCGGCCAGGGTGGGCTCGGGCTTCTTCAAAATCTTAACAGTTTTGAGACCCCCGAAGCCGGTGAGAACGACCGCGCGCATCTCTTTGGGCGGCGGGGTCTCCTTTTCTTTCTCCTCGGTGGCTTTCTCTGGGGTCTCTTCGGGAGGCGTTTCGGTGGTTCCGTTCTCGGTCGGGGTCTTCTCGGGCGCTGCGGCCGCGGGGGTGTCCGTACTCTCCGTCATGTCTGGTGTCGGGTGCGTGTGTTGATCGAGCGATACGGCGAGCGGACGCGGTGCGAATGAGCCCGGGCGAATGAGGCGGAAGCCGGCCGGCGAGATGATGCGTCGCGAAACGAGTGAGTGGAGGGAAGGGCTCGCGCGCAGCCGGGCCCGGGGTGGCGGGGTGGCGCGGCGCGGGGCGCGGGGCGGGCGCGAACAGGTGGCCGCCGCGCCCGCGCCCCCCGCGCCGCCCGCGGCGCCGCCCCGCGCAGACCCCGCTCGATATTGCACTACACAAAACCTGGATTAACTTTATTACTCCATGCCCGACATAAAACCTATAAAACCTATACTGTTATATGTACTACGTTGGAAAAATCGTCCGAAATCTAAGCACTACACTACACGCCACGAACGTGACTTGGCAACGAAATCGATAACGCAAGGGTACAACTACAGTGAAAATCGATATTGTTTGAACAATATGCTGATGTTTTCCCAGCGTAACAACCAAGCTGCCGGAAAATTCCTAAGTTCTATTTTATATGTATAAAAAGGCTTGTTCTGACAGACTGGATGCCTGCCTGATCTATCAACGCAGTCTTAATCGATGGGGTGAATCATAAAAAAGGGCATTTGGAAATTCCAACCCTAATCGGGTAAAGGGCTATCTAACGGATTTTCGTTATTGTATCCGTCATTTTTCAAATTAGTTTGGTATGCCGGGGTATGCCGCTGAAAATTTGTACTTGCGTTTTCTGTTAAAAATTAAACCTATTAAAACGATTTTTGGAAAATACATTCTCAACAACCTATTAACATGGGTTAAATAGAAGATGTTTGTTTTTCACTTATTTTTAAAGAATATCCATGAAAATCAGTTTCTGCTTTGGGCTAAGAATGAAGAAAAAGGTGGTTAAGTAACTTAACCACCTCGTTCTTAATTTAAGGTTAAGTTCCCTTAAGTTACT
Source organism: Hipparchia sbordonii (assembly GCA_038048805.1). Classification (NCBI taxonomy): domain Eukaryota; kingdom Metazoa; phylum Arthropoda; class Insecta; order Lepidoptera; family Nymphalidae; genus Hipparchia; species Hipparchia sbordonii. The sequence goes on from CM076113.1 coordinate 8,869,562, forward strand.
ACCTATGTAGCTTCAATAGTCCAACAGCTAAAGGAGAAGAAAATAGAATATTTTTTTTATAAGTCAAGTTCAGCTTGACTAACATAAAAAAATTAAGAAGACGCCTATTAAAATTGCCTACTAAGATAGTTATTTATTCTATTCCCTACCCGCATTCGTATATAAACGATGGTTCGCAAGTAGTCGAGCATTACACGTTACAACAGGTTTCGCTATCATAAACTGGGATTACCGTTTCTTGGTATTCTATTTTTAGGTCTAATCTAGCGATACCGGTATTACCAATAAGTGCCTTTATCTAATGGTGTATGTTTATAAATAAAATGCACCTACTCGTAATAGGTAAATGTAATTAAGTAACCGTATTAGGTAGGTACCTATTCGTTAGGTGGGTTCTTACTACCTAGTACCTCGTAGTAACTGCCTCATTGTTCTAGCGGTTTGCAAGTTCGACTGCAGATGACAAGATCTCGGGTTCGATTCCCGGGTCCCGGATAAAATATATTGGGTTTATCTGTCAAGAGATTCTCAGTACTAGCCCGGAGTTAGGAAGTTGGCGGTGAGTCACCCCCGTGCCTCGGAGAGCACGTAAAGCCGTCGGTCCAGCGCCTGATCTCTCTCCTCTTAAGTCAGCATCATCATCATGAACAACCCATTGGCATTTACGTCTCATTACCGAGGGCAGGTCTCCTCTCAAAGAACGTTTCTGCCATCTTTACGAAAAGTGTAAAAACTAAGTGCAAAAATATTGAGCTATTGCCAGACTTATGTATAATAAGTCTGGCAATAGCTCAATATTTAGTACCAGTTGATGCCCCGATTTTATCATCAAAAATCAGAGGCTATTGCGATCGTTACAATGATGCAAACATTTCTAGGGAATGGACACGCTGATTTCCCATTCACAAAAATAACGCTGTGTACTGCTGTGTAGGTAGATAGCTAATAAAGACAGAATCAATATTTTGTATCAGTGAATGTTCCTCGATAGGTACAATTACATTCCCCTAATTTGTCCCTGATTGCGTTGACCAATTATAGTCTGGAATAACAGATAGGCTTCTTTTCTTTTCTTTTCGATCCCGGAAAATAAGAGAGTTCACGCAGGAATTAAAAAACCTCAATCCACGCGAACGAAATCGCGGACGTCAGCTCATATTTTCTAGGTGTTTCAGATTTCCCATTCACAAAAATAATGCTGTATAGGTAGCTAATAAAGACAGAATCAATATTTTGTATCAGTGAATGTTCCCCGATAGGTCCAATACATTCCCCCAATTTGTCCCTGATTGCGTTGACCGGATCAACATTATCCTCTCATTCAATTTGAATTGTCGTCTGATGCCGATACGGGCCCAGTGTCGTCGAACGCGTTGTGACCAAAAATCGATTCCCGTTTTAGGGTTCCGCAGTAAAAGGTCCTTTGAACCTTTGCTTTCGTTTTTACAACTAGCTGATGCCCGCACGTGGATTTAGTTTTTAAAATCTCGCTGGAACTCTTTGATTTTTCGGGATAAAACGTAGCCACTCTCCAAATCCTCAACTATACCCATGCAAAAAATCACGTTGATCCGTAACTCTGTTGCAGCGTTATTGAAGGACAAACTAACAAACAAACACATCACTCTTCGCATATATTACTAAGTAGACGATGCCCGCGACTTCGTCCACGTGGATCAAGGTTTTTCAATTCCCATGGGAACTCTGTAATTTTCCGGGATAAAATGTAGCCTATGTTTTAATCCCGGGTGTGAGCTATCTCCATTCCAAATTTCAGCCAAATCGGTTCATTCGTTGTGGCGTGAAGGAGTAACAAACATACACACACACATACAAACTTTCGGCTTTATAATATTATATAATATATAATATAATATAATATAAATATAAATATAATATTAGTGTGATGTGATGTGATAGTGTGATAGTGTGATTACTAAGGATAGTCCGTCAGAGCGTGTGACAGACCACATCCGTTTTATAGAGACTGTTAAAGTTGCAAAGTTCACTCATTTAACTAAATTTGAAAATTGAAAATAAAAAAATCTGGTTAGAACTTGTTCAAGTAGCATGTACTTAGCAGCCTTAATTTTTTTTTAAACACCAATAAGAGCCAGTGTGGCGGTTTTAGGCGAATAGAAATTGGATGGCTTTCTCCGAAACTCCTAAACTACTACTACGGTAAAATCTTGAAAGTTCTATCAAAAAAGTATAAAGTTTTAAGACAATTAACTAACAAGCTCCTCGGAGCAAGCAACTCGGTAAAATATCCACATTCAACTTGTATATTTGCAAGACATTTTTTTTTAGAAGTATAACTACGGAATCCTATCTTATGTGTGTTCTTTTGCACTTGACCAGTTAGTACACACTTGACAAGTTGTAAGATAAGGTAGTCTGCGGTGAAAATGTTGGGTATTTTATTTTTCTGATTTTTCGCATACTTAGACTGAAGATCTTCTTGAAAAAATCTTTCTATTAGGTACTAGATAAACTAAGTACCTACTCTTCAGACATTTAAGCTGGCTTCATATCGTCACGTTTACGGAAAACTTACGAATCTGCAAATGACGAATTTTATAGGGGGAATTTTTTTTAGCTTTATCTCAGGAGCAACGATTACCGAGACCATTATTGTACCAAGCCATGGAAAATTTTCCTGAAGAAACGAATTTTTTTGGGAAACTTGGTTCTTCCATGTTAGCCTACATAAACACGTCAGGAAAAATCTATTATCAGAGGAACTAGACGTTCAAACAAAACGTTTAGCTTAGTGATTAGAAGTCCTCCCCAAATCGTATTGTATGTATAGAGTAGATACATATTCAGACAGACAGGAAATGTAGGATACATTTCTTCAAGTCTAGACATTCCCTACTTAGCTTCAACTATTAGTATTTATCAGAATAAAAACAACGTACAATTTTCATCAATTCATTTATACATATATCTACAAATCAACTAGTCTAGAAGTAATAATAATTAATATTTACAAAACTTTGACTAACCAATTCCAAAAGAGCATAACCTATCTCGTATTCTTTATGTCCTCTAAGATCATTTTTCCTTCATAATTAAAGGGTTCGTCGAGATCCTCTTCATAATCTTCGTCGTATATTTCTTCGTCTTCGATGCAATGGGTTTCTTCTTCGTGCACTGCTTCTAGAGTTGCGCGTTCGTCGCGGAGTTTTTTGTGTAACTTGCTTTGTAGGATCTGGAAAATTTGTTACATTTGTAGGCAGATACATTATTAACAACAGACGATATTATACTATTATAGTTATAATAACTATAATATGCTGACTATTATAGTTATAGTTAGAGTTATAGTTAGTGTGGCAGTGGTGAGTGCTGTGGTCTTACAAGTGGGAGGTCTTGGGTTCGATTCCCGGCGGGGGTAACTTGGGAATTTACAATTTCTGAATTGTCTCTGGTCTAGGGAATGCAAATCTCGCGAGATTGGGGCTCAAGCGAGATCTCGCGAGATTGTAAATAACAATACTGCGAGATCTCGCCAATTTCGAGATCTCGCGAGATTGGCAGTTTTGTGTGTTTTTTTTTGCAAATAATCACAATATTTGAATAAATTAGAAAAAAAATAATAAAAATTATAAGTATTATAAGATAACATTTATTTTCAAGAATTTTTTCAATAGACTTTTATGAATCAAATTGTCTATAATTTTTTAATAAACTTCTAAGTAGTAAACTTTGACGTACGTTTCAATCAAATCACAGTGGAAGCACTGTATTGCCCTAGTAATTGAAAACAAAGTAAGTTAAATAGAAGTTACCTTTAAGTTACTGTGTTTTCAATAATGAGGGCAGTGTATACATAGCACAGTTTGGTTACTTATTGTAAAAAAAAATATTTTTTATTTTTTGAAAAGCAACTGCTGAGTTTCTTGCCGGTTCTTCTCAGTAGAATCTGCTTTCCGAACCGGTGGTATATTTATAAGAGCTACAAGTTGGCCTACATGAAATAAATAAATTTTGAATTTGAAATAACAAATGAAAAAAACAACCAGTCTTCTCTTCTAATATCAAACGCAAATCTTTTAGTAATTTAAAAATTAATTCGCGCACCGAACGAAACCGACAGGTCGTAACTCCGTCAGTGTCAGTCCGCGCTTCGAATAAGACTTTTTTGTGCTCGAGTGCAATCTCGTTAATCTCGCGAGATCTCGCCCTTTTTTCGGCCGAGATGAATCTCGCTAAAAAAGGCCGAGATCTCGCGAAAACGAGATCTCGCGAGATCGAGATTGCATTCCCTACTCTGGTCTAGTCAAGTGGGAGGCTTTTGCCGTGGCTGGTTACCACCCTACCGTCAAAGATGTGCCGCCAGGCGGTTTAGCGTTCCGGCACGATTGCGTCTAGAAACCGATTAGGGGTATGGGTCGAATCTACACTGCCATACCCCTTCCAAGTTAGCCCGCTACCATCTTAAACAGCATCGTCACTTACCATCAGGTGAGATCACGGTCAAGGGCTATCTTCTCATAGAATGAAAAAGAATATACACAAAAAATTGAACAGTTTAGAATGAAAAGCATTTGCTACAGCAGCGTCTTATGGAAGGTCTTGACGACTTCCACATTGCGTGCTAACCTTCAGTTAGCGCCATCTAGTAATAACTATAGTAGTCAGCATAATATCATCTGTGTGGCTTGAGTGTAAAGGTCACCAAGTTAACTAGCTTTTAGTTATAGGAGATTAAAGCTTTCAGTTATGGGAGAAGAATTTTGTAATAGAACAACAACACAACTTTGGAATATGTCCTGTTCCAAGATGAAAATACGAAAGGACTCTGTCGAATAAATAGGTACCTATCTGTAATGTGAATGAACGAATGATATGGGTCTTACATTTACGTAAAAAATATGTCATAATGTTGAAGACATTTGCCAAATAGTCCGCATGTCTGGCCAATTAATTAAATACTAGAAAAACTGGTCCATAACTTTGAAATAGCAGGGTAAGGCCGTAGATTTTGCCACTTTTTGTAAAAAAAAATGTCCCTGCGTATTAAAAATCGAAGTACTGCGTAAATTGTTATGCAAGTATCCTAATTAGGTTAGGTAGTTCCTAAACTCCTATAGTGCATTCTTAAATTGAATTTATGTCGTATATTTAAAAAAATACAATGACTTAAAACCGACCGTACCCCGAAATTTTGCCCAAAATAAGCTGTCTTTTTGATCCAGTCAAATATTTGGCTTGTTATAACTACATTATTTCTATTTAAAGCCCTAATTTACTATAAATATCTGAAATGTGAATAGATTAAGCAATTACATCCTGGGTTCCATGTATTTAAATATGCGTTTTTAAATGTTTTATCGCAATTCAAAATGTTGTCTCCTTATTTTCACTTATTACGTTACTATTTTGTATGTTACCAAAATTGGGCATCTAAATATTCAATAACTTTAGGGTAGTATTTTATAATGGCACGTGCCACACTAAAGATTCCGGCAATTTATTTATTTGATAAACAGCCAGAGAGTTTTGATTACTAAATTCCATTGATGATAGTTTAAAAAAATATATTTTTCCTATTACTGAATTCTCTCTCTTATCTCTGAATGATCGGCGATTATAAAAAATGCTATACTTACAAGTTTATTACAAAAATCTCCTCCTTTTTTGAAGTCGGTTAAAATAAGTACGTTATGTAATCAGCCTTACAAACAATGTGTTACTTTCACGTTACTTCTACGTTACCGTAACATAGAAGGGTCTATGTTACTCTATGTTACAAAGTGGCAAAATCTACGGCCTCACCCAGCAAAGTATTATTTAAAAATGATTAAATAAGTCCCTGCTTTGTTGGTATGGTACCTTGTGGTTAATGGCTATGATAGAAAATATGCAAACCGATATAAACAATAGCTTATTACAATATAATATAAACAATTTTATTATCAATAGCTTATTACAGCATGATACCCTTTTGTTTGTATATTGTTTCATTTCATTGTTTAAATATATTTCTTTACTATCAAGTTTATTGCTCTATAAGTTGTCCTCGAACATAATAATGATTGCGTTTTGTTTACGCTCTTTATATAAAGTTAATGGAAAATTGTTAGCTATCAACCGACCGATAACATAATACCAAGGACGCGAAACTGTTATAATTACATATATTATAAATCAACACTTAGGGTAAAAACATGCCAAAGATGCCTCACTGCGATACCTCGCGGTCGCGGTTTAGCTCGCTACCTCGATGTCACCTCCATGTAAAACAAATGTATGCAAACAGACGAGCACGAACACGTCGAAAATACCTCGCTGTACCGCGATGTATCGCAGTGAGGTATTCTTCGACATGTTCGCGCTTATCTGTTTGCATACATTTGTTTTACATGGAGGTGACATCGAGGTAGCGAGCTAAACCGCGACCGCGAGGTATCGCAGTGAGGCATCTTTGGCATGTTTTTACCCTAAGGCTAGGTACAAAGCCAGCGAAATTTCATGCGCGGAATTTTACTTCAGTGTTTTTTCCGCACAGATATGTATGGTGCTTTTCGAAAAGTACTATTAGAAGGGAGTATTCTCAAAGCTGAGCAACAAGATTACTTTCGCGCCAGACGATCGTATCGGACAGTATAGCAGAAAGATTAGGTATAGAACAGTGAAAATCCAACTACTATTTATTACGTATATATTATAATAATATTATATAGTTCGATTTTCGTGCTGCTTGCTGAACCAGCCCTTCACTCACTAGATACGGCAATTGAAATGAATCACAACAGACAAGAAATATGGCCTCAATAGCTCAGCGGGTAAAGGTGCGGACTGAAAACTGAAAGGTCGACGAATCATTTCATAGAAAGGAAAACATACCTGTCGCTTCAATAAGAACTCCGCCAATTCTTTCTTCTGTTTACTAACATCTATCTCCGAGCCTTTGGCCCCAGATGCTCTATAAGTTATGACATTCGACTCAGCATCTATGTTGTCCCATGCCTCCTTAGTTTTCTTCCTGGCAGCTAGAAGTCTGTTCATAATCTTCTCATGGTCCAAGCCAAATACATTGTGAGTCATTTCCGGTAGAGGTTCTTCTGTTATTGGCATTTGGTCTTCTAGTTGTTTTATTTTTGCCTTAAATATATATCGCACCTTTAGAATTATAGTGGCCTAATTAAAATGTCATGTAATTTCGGTTTAAATTCATTTAAATTTAGTATATTACAAATCCAAGTACTCAAAAATTGTCATAGCTGTGTTTATGAAAGATCAAAGATGCCCCAAACTTGACATCAATTTGATAAAGCAATATTGGCTGAATTTACCTTCATTTCTGGTGACAGTTTACTGACTGACATAAAGTCTGTCTTTAGTAGATGTCCCATTTCAGTTGGTGTGTATTCTTCGCCATAATCAGCCAAAGCCAGCCGACGATCCAAGTCAACTAACTGCGCCTCTTGCCTATCTAAAAATTTTTTTTATTACGAATACATATTACAGTACATGTACATATTATAAAATCCTCAAAAGTCCAACGGTTAAAGGTGCAGAATCAAAATTGAAAGGTCGCAGGTTCGAATTCCACCCGTTGCACTATTGTCGTACTCATTCGCACAAGCTTTCCACTTATTTGGAGGGGATAGGAGGATATTAGTCAACTTCAGTTTGGCTAAAATTCTTTTAAAAAAAAATTTAAAAAAAAAACCTATAGAGCACGGGTCGCCAACAGGTCGATCGCGGCATGACTTGCTTTGAGACATGACTTTTTGCATGATGCTTTTGAGACTCTGGGCCCATGGTCATCGGACACGAAGAATTTTATGAATGCCGTGTCCCAAAGACTGATCCACACTTCAGATGACCAAAGAGCTGGCGCTTATTTAGCCCAACGGTTAAGCCTCGCTATCCAACGAGGGAATAGCGCCAGTGTTTTGGGCACCATGCCCGTTAACAACCACTTGGACGGCGTGTATTTTTTGTAAATATAATTAGTAGTAGTTATAAATTTTTTTTGTAATATTATGTTTATAAATAAATACATAATAATAATGATGTAGATTAGAAAAATAATAATTAATGAATTAACGAAAAGGTGTCATGCTCTCAGAAATGGGAAATATAACACAGATAGAAGGGGTTTAAAAACAACAAACCTTTAACAAATACTATGTAAGGTACTTCTCCCATAAGCCTCAGGGTTGACAGTTCATGTCTCAATGGTCCAGCGACTGAGTGGAGGAAACACTCTGTGTCTTCATCTGACATATCACCCTTGCACACCCAGAATACATTCACTGTTTTAAAGTCTGGTGTGACTGTTACCTGATAACAAAAAAATTATGAGATTGGTCTATAATATTATGAATAATAGAAAAATGAGATTTAGAGATTGTGTACTACAGAATTAGCCACACAAGACAGTTTCATGGCCTAACTGTTGAACTGATCCTACTATAGCAGAGAAATAAGCAAGTTATTTCTGCTGTGTGCAAATTTACAGTTAGCACACAGCAAAAACTCTGTATAGCTTAGATTTAAGCTACTTTTTACTAGTGTCCCTTAAATTCATAGACTTCCATATTCCATATTCATAGACATAGTATTTTGATGAACTTAAATGCACACTAACAAAGTTAGCGGTACCACTCATTCATCTCAACTACTGATTCATTACTGAGCATATTCTCCTCTCAAAAGGTCGTAATAAAATAAACATACAGTCTTACCTTAGATATTTCAATCCCTCTGCCAACCACTTGCATAGATACTGTCCCAGTAGACATAATGTCAGTGATGTTCTTCATGAATAACTTATTGAGCATTGCCACTCTACGAATACCTCGTTTTCCTGGCTCATATTTTATTTTGGTCAAACTTTTAATACTTGGCATACTATTCGTTTCTATAGACTGAACAGGATACCATTGCCTGAAAATTAATGTTTACAAATAAATAAACAATATTTGGATTGACTGAAGCTATTTTGATAGAACTTTCATAAGTAGAGAGTTATGCAAGGATTGATCTAGGCTACATTTTTATACATAAAGCTAAGGAGATGTACTCCCGGGTAAAAAAGCTAGCTATAATAACTATAAAAAATTACAAAACCTGTGTATTGTGGAGCTGGAATAACCTTAAAAGCGACTCCAATAGTTAATAAAATGGTACCAACTTACTTCTTATTCTTTGGATTTAGCATTTTACACAATTTAACACCTTGCTTTTTATTATAAAGTACACAAGAACAGTGATAAAATCGGCGAAACATAATTATCAAAACGGATACCAAAAGGATATAGGTATATAAATTGGTAATTTGGGAATTTGGCATGATGAAAAAAAGATTATAGTAGTATGTAGATGGTTCTTTTTATTAATAGCTATTAATATAACATAACATTTAAAAAATTAGGGTGACCAACCCAATAGCTAGCACTGCACCAGTTTATTCGCACTTTGGCAAAAAAGATTAAAATATAAGTTTCTGATTGTGGATTTTAAATTTTCAGATTAAAAAATATTTAGGGGAATTCATATTTTTCACAATCGAAACCTTTCTAATCTGGAAAGTTTTAAAATGACGTCAGTATCGTAGTTGAAAGATATCGTTCTGGAGTTCCCGAAGTTTTTCGGCCATTTTGACTCATCGACGTTAAGGGTCAATACTTACTTAATAATGATTTAACTGTGGTTTTATTTGAGTTTTAATAATATAATTGTTTTCAATTGATTTTCCAAGTATTATTAGTTACTAATTCAAAAAGTAAATGAAACTTTTCCGTTATTTCATTGCAAAACAAGGGGTGTCAGTATCTGGTTACAAAATTTGGAGATTTTCCTGTTTATTAACACTCCGAAGCGATTCGATTCCCCAGCAGACTGGGAGTCTGTAGACGATCTTAACAAGTGTGTGTAAACTGTCCATACTCTGGAGTCTAAATTCTTTAAGACCCATCACACGAAAAGGACCAAGAAGTTCTCTGACCTTACTCTCAAACTGATGGAAGACAGACAAGAGATGAGACTTCAGTCGTCTGCAGACGCGGATGCTTACTGGTAGGTTAATAGGCAGATCTCTAAGAAAAGAACTCGCGACCTGCGGGCCTTGAATACCAAGACGTGTATTAAAGATACCATTTAGTGGAACAGAAGTTCCATTCCAAAGTGTCCGTGAGAGATCTATCTATCGGACAGAGCCAGCTGACGCGGCTGAAAACTGACGAAGGCTGTCACGTTTCTTCTCCACCTGAGGTATGGAGAGAGATTGAGAAGTTCTATGGGCAGTTATTTATCACGAAACAATAATCATTCAGCGGACGATAGAGAGAGCTATGCTCGGAGTATCCCTGCGAGATCATATCAGAAATGAGGATATCCGTAGGAGAACCAAAGTCACGGACATAGCTCTGCGAGTCGCGAAACTGAAGTGGAAATGGGCGGGCATATAGTTCAAAGAGCTGATGGTCGATGGGATCCCATGGTGTTGGAGTAGCGACCCTGTACCGGTAAGCTAGGTGGATCGACGAAATCAAACGAGTCGCAGGAAGCCGCTGGATTCAGGTGGCGTAAGATCGAGGCCTGTGGAAGTCCATGCAAGAGACTTTTGTCCGGCAGTGGACGTCTATCGTTTGATAAAGACTATGTTTTTTTTTCTTATTAAATATGTAAGTGTGTTTGTTTTAAATCTAATAAATATAATAAAATTAAGTTACCTACAGTTACTTTAATAATTTCCTTATATTATTTCATAATAAAAACTATATTTTTAAAGACTTAGGTAGGTAGCTTAGCCTTTTATTTCCCTTAAACCCCATTAAAATCTGAGTGTTGATAATTGGATAATTTTGTGCCCATAAATGGTAACAAATGTGCGAATAATTGGGGGCTGGGTCATTTTTCAATTTTATTTAAAATTCTAGTTGATTTAAATAAAAATATGTCAATATCTTCTTTAAGTATATATTTTATTAAACAAGTAACGTTATGAACAGAGTGATTTATAGGATTTTGTTAAATTTATATTTAAAAAACATATTTGAAATTAGATAAACTCTTAAAGTGCCCATAATTGGGTCTGCCACTATGTTTGTGCTCCAAACCACGTCCAAACTACAAACATGACAAATCTGCACATGTCTGTGCAAATCTGTCAAATACTGCAAACGTGTATTCATCTGTGTTGCCGAAGGGTTAATTGTCAAATTTATGTCAAAAATTCGCGCGTGTGTGGGTGTTCCCGCCAAGGATCTGTCAAAATTAGACAAAAATCAAAATCGGGATAACTTTCATTGTATATTTGGAGTTATAATTATATCATATTATTTTATTGTTAGAATAGTTTATTTATCACAATGTCGAAACCGGACCCCGAGTCCCATATACATAGAAATCCTGATGAAAGTGAGGAAAATTGGATTGCAGCAATGGAAAATCTGTGTTCAGAGTTAAATGTGGACCCAGTAGCTGCAGCCAAATCAAAGGAATCTTTTGCTGAAATCAAGCGAAATTATACACTAGATGTAAGTTTATAATTATTAACATGACAAATTCTTATCAGTATAGAGCTCGTACTACGTATTGAAGTGCTTTGAATATAAAAATATCATTTTTTCTTTAGTAGGGGTAGTGCTTACCTGATGCATATTGTGGTTGTTATACTTATAATGTGAACGTTTTTAGGGAGATGTTCTACACTGGATGGCATGCGCTTTATATGTGGCGTGTCGCACATCTATCACCCCTACTGTACAATCAGGTAAAGCTGTGGAGGGAAACTGTGTTAGCCTCACCAGGCTGCTGAGGCTTTGCAACATAAGGTATTTAGATCATTTATTATATCTTGTTTGTTAATCATTGCACAATAGAAACTGCTGAATTTTAGTTTTAGCTACTACTGCTTACTTACTATTTATGTTTGATTATTACTTGTGGTGAGTACTTACCCCATGTAGATTTTTTGTCGAAAACAAAGTTATTTTTTTTATTGTTGGGGCAAACAGACCTACCAATTTAACAAATGTATAAACGGTGGAGCAACGACAGATTATATACAAGCCCCTACAATGTAAGATGCAATGCAATGCAATTAGGTCATGCCTTAAACAATATTAATCAGTACCATAAGGGCCACACATCCCACAGTATAATATTTATAATGGATTGTTATTTTCAGTCTCATACAATTTTTCAACAAAATCAAAAATTGGATGGAAATGGCTTTAATGTCGACAGACTTTAAAGACAGAATAACTAGATTAGAGCATAAATTTGCTGTTTCAACTGTGCTTTTTCGTAAATTTCAACCAATTTTCCAAGAAATATTTTCTGGATTAACGAATGATCCTCCAAAAATTAATTCCAAAAGCAAGAAACACAAGTGAGTATTTTTTTTTTACTTTCACAATGAATAAAATTTGTGCTAGGAATAAGAATAACAATAGTGAAATGGGTGGGTTTTAAAAGGTTTTAAACCATTGACCTTTTGGTTTTGAGTTACTACCGAAGACTACATGAATGCTGGATGAAATGACGTCATCTTCCCCAGGTGCATAGATAACGTGACCAGCTTGTAACTGTGTTGAACAAAAGTTTTCAGAATTTTCAAGAATCCCTGTTATTTTGCGTCAAAGTGATTTAAACAACAACACAACAAATCCTTTAATTGCAGGTTACAGCCATGCACAACAAATGCGCTTTTTGAATTCACATGGTGTCTGTATGTGTGTGTCAAAGGAGAATTCCATAATTCAGCTGATGACCTAGTAGACATGTACCATGTTTTGCTGTCATGTCTTGACTTTGTATTTGCTAACGCCTTCATGGCTAGACGAAAGGATTTGATAAATCCTGCTTTTAAAGGTAAGGTTAACACCACTTATCTCAAAAATAATTGGCTACAGATATTGTAATTTTTTAGCATGCAATGTATTGCCAACAATTTATTTATTTATTAATGCGATCACAACGCTCTACGATCAACGAACGCCGATGCCTACACGTGAAGTACTGCGATGCGGTTTGTAGGCACTTAGAATGAGTTGTGAGCTGCTTTGAACTTATGATAAACAGCTGATCGCACAGAAATTTGGACTTCATTGCTGTGAGATAAATATCGTTCTTTGTTGTTTGTCTATTAACATCAAGTTGAGATAGATTATATAGACAATACCAAATTGTAAGTGATTAAAATAAACATAGTAAAAGTCCTGAAAAGATCAATGAAAAATTCTAACACTGAGTGACTCTATAATCATTTCCAACATTTCTTAATATGTTGTATAATTTGTATAATTTATCTAATCAAATTAATTTCAGGTTTACCAGAAGATTGGCACGAAGATGATTTTGAGGTGCCAAAGAAGCCACCGTGTATAATATCAGTGTTGTGTGAAATTAAGGAAGGACTCGCAGTTGAAGCTGCTACTATGAAGGAGTACAGCTGGAGGCCTGTTATTAAGACCTTCTTTGAAAAGGGGGTGAGAAAAGTTACAATTTTCTTTTATATTAAAGTAGTTTACTGCAAAAAAAACTAGCATATCATGTATGCAACTAGCATATCAAGGCAAGAGTGAATAGGCATTTTCTAGGCATGCACGCTCCAACCTCATCAGTGCTATCCAGTATTGATTGTCGTCAAGCGCAAGCCTATTTCGGATTAAAAAAAAAATGTTGTGTAAATACAGGTGCGAATTCGAAACCTTGTCCACAGCTCATACTGAAGTAGTGCTTTAATGTTGTTATGTAGAACTGTCATTGGAGAAATATCAATGTCTTGTTGGCTTCTCAGCAGAAACTTTTCCGAATCCATGGTAGAATCTTAATTTATCATAAGAGCTACAAGTTGGCCTACATGAAATAAATAATTTTGAACTTAAACTTAAATTTTTTTTTTGTATTCTAAAAGGTTTTGAAATTGACAATTTTCTTTAGTGTATTAGATATTTTGTTACTTATTTAAAGTGTGTATCAATAATTTTTTTTAGATTCTAAAGGGTAACAGCGATCACTTAACAGGCCTATTAGATATCGGGAATTTTGATGCAAATCTGAAATCATTGAACAATCTTTACGAGACATATGTTTTGAGCGTTGGAGAGTTCGACGAGAGAATATTTTTAGGTATGTTTCGTATTTAAGTCGGGAATCAGCTAGTCAATAATAGTTATACATAATATGCACATTCCTTGTGTTTTTTTTAAGTTTTGGTACAATACAATTAAATAAATTGGTAATATAAGAAACAAATGAAGTCTACACTAGTATTATCTAATCTATCTCTCCATCACAGAAAAGAAGCAGAAAAGGGTTGAATATTTATGTACCTTAATTTTATAACAGGCAACTTATAAAATATTGTTTTGATATTCCATGGATTAAAAAAAAAGAAAGTTATTTGACAAATAAATAAAGACAAGAAAAATTGTATGATTTTATTTGAATTTTGAAAATGTCTCGATTTCATTGTCTTAATATATATTTGTGGTATTTCGAGAAATATGGTAAAAATTTATTCATTTTTAATATGTCGATTGAAAAGTTTTACTATTTTGTGAATCAAAATAATATTTTCAGGGGAACACGCCAACGAACAAATCGGAACAAAGAATAAGGTATCAGGGGATGAAATATCGCAAGTTATTGCATCGTTTGGTCCGGTAAGTCATTATTACAAGATATTTATAAGGTTGGGTGGGTGTTTGGGTTTTTAAACTTCTTTTTTGATCAAAGGACAAACACATACTTTGGCATTTATAATATTAGTAGGGATTTGCGGTAAATGAAGTGCGTAATGGCAGATATTTGTCGTAATTTGTCATGGCATTTGACAATGAACTCTTCTATTATACTCTTCGTCGTTCGGTACAAGGTTTTCGCTTGTTTTTAACCGACTTCCAAAAAGGAGGAGGTTATCAATTCGGCCGGTATCTTTTTTTTTTTCTATGTATGCCCGCCGATTACTCCGAGGTTTCTGGACCGATTCACGAGATTTTTTTTTTAATCGACAGAAGAAGCTCGCAAAATGGTCCCATAAAATTTTTTACCTTCAACTCCTCAAGCCTGATGCTGCAGGGGTATTTCCCCCCTAAATTATGGTACTTTAGGAACCGTCATTTACGAATTGGTATGCTTGGCCTAAGCATATACTAGATCATAGAGCTCCAGGTCCTACTCTTCAATGCTGATGCTGCAGGGTACTGCCCACCTAAATTACAGGGATGTAGGAACTGCTAATCATGAATTGTTATTGTATGTAATAAGCATATACTACACCATCGAGGTCTAGGTTCTAGCTCCTCAGTCCTGATGCTGCAGGGTACTGCCCACCTAAATTGTAGAGATTTAGGAATTGCTAATCATGAATTGTTATTGTATGTAATAAACATATACTACTCCATCGAGGTCTAGGTTCTAGCTCCTCAATCCTGATGCTGCAGGGTACTGCCCACTTAAACTGTGAGGATTTAGGAACTTTCGCTTGCGAATTGATATTGTTAGTATCAAGCGTATTCTACAGCGTGGAATTCAAGGTCCTCGCTCTTCAATACTGATGCTGCAGGGGTACTGCCTACCTAAACTGTGAGGATTTAGGAACTGTCGTTTACGAATTGGTATTGTTGGTACCAAGCATATACTACATCATAATGCTCAAGGTTCTAGCTCCTCAATCCTGATGCTGCAGAGTTGGAGGAATTACGAACTGACGCTTTCGAATTGATATTGTTGGTACCAACCATGGACTATCTTGTGTATTGTTAATAAGTACTGTAGGTACCAAGTGTAGAACTACATTAGTAGCGTTGGAGGGAGGGGAGAAAGAGAGCAGGAACAAGCTACACTAAAAAGCTTAAAATAAAAATTCTTTTCAAAAAACCGACTTCAAACGCCACTACAAAGTATAAAAATAATTTTATTTTGTACACGTTTGTTGAAGTCGGGCGGGCTTAACTAGAAACGATGAAATCTATGCGCGATGCTTATCTTATGGTGACATATAAGAGACACATTTATTGAAATCGGGCGAGCATCGCGTATCGATTTCATCGTTTCTATTTAAGCCCGCCCGACTTCAACAAACGTGTACAAAATAAAATTATTTTTATACTTTGTAGTGGCGTTTGAAGTCGGTTTTTTGAAAAGAATTTTTATGTGAGTATATAACTCATCTGTAGTAGAATATCATAGACAATGCACGCGTTTTTAATGGTAGCAAAACTGAACTTCACAAATATTCTCGTCTCCCATTCCCCTGATCTGTTTCTACACGTTATCGTGCCGGAACGCTAAATCCCTTGGCGGCACGTCTTCGACGGTAGAATGGTAGACATTAGACAAAAAAAGTGGCCCTTATGAATGTCTGGTGCAGTGGTGAGCGCTGTGGTCTTATAACTGGGAGGTCTCAGGTTCGATTCCCGGCGGGGACAATTTGGGAATTTATAATTTCATGATTGCCTCTGGTCTGGTCGGTGGGAGGCTTTGGCCGTGGCTAGTTACCACCCTACCGTCAAAGACGTGCCGCCAAGCGATTTAGTGTTCCGGCACGATGGCGTGTAGAAACCGATTAGGGTTGGTATGGTATCTTAGACTGCATCGTCACTTACCATCAGGTGAGATCGCAGTCAAGGGCTAACTTGTCACCGAATTAAAAATAAAAAAGACGTGTGGCACTCGGGGACTGCCGCGGTAAAGCTATTGCATAGCATTTTTTATCAACGCCATCTAGCGGTGAGAGGAGTCCCGTGTCAGGTTATTTTCGTTACGGAAGTTCTGGATTCGGTCTCAACGCTCAAGGCCCGCGATAGAAGCTATGCAATAGTTTAAAAAATGCGTTACGTCGCCACAGAGCGGGCGCGCGTGCCCCGACACGCCGCTGACGGGGCGGCGCTACCTGGCGCGGCGCGAGGAGCTGACGCCGGTGTCCGAGGCCACCAACAGCCTGGCGCGCCTCGCCGCCTTCCTGCGCCACACGAGGCCCAAGCCGTCGCCGCATCTGCTGCGCTTCTTCGCGTGAGTTCATTACTACTAGAGAGGTTGATTAATATTAAGAGAGGTTGATTAATATTAAGAGAGGTTGATTAATATTAAGAGAGGTTGATTAATGTTAAGAGAGGTTGATTAATATTAAGAGAGGTTGATTAATATTAAGAGAGGTTGATTAATATTAAGAGAGGTTGATTAATATTAAGAGAGGTTGGTTAATATTAAGAGAGGTTGATTAATATTTAGAGAGGTTGATTAATATTAGGAGAGGTTGATTAATATTAAGAGAGGTTGATTAATATTAAGGGAGGTTGATCAATATTCAGAGAGGTTGATTAATATTAAGACAGGTTTCAGGTTGAGATCTATAAAGCATGCATCGTTTTAACTCTGCCTTCATTCTGAGCAGAGAGAGAGTACAGTCTATAGATCTCAGACTAGCATATTTCTTTATGCATATAAGCTCGGATTAACTTACGCATTTATAACATTCTGCGCTTTGAAAAACCGAACGCTCTTAAATGAGCTTACAAGAACGCCACAGACAGCGCTATTTAACAAAAGCTGTTATGCCATGGCAGTAAAAATTTTTAATAAACTACCACCTGATATACAGTCACTGCCAATGAAACAATTTGCGCAAAAGTTAAAGAAATGGCTGCAGGGGAAAAATTTCTACTCCGTAGAAGAGTTTTTCCATCATGACAAAAAACAATTTTGACATATTATTACTTACGCCCTTATTTACTTATTAATTCATGATTGACATGATATTATTTCTTATTCAACTATGACATTATTTTAATTCTAATCTTTATTATTGCTACATAACTTACGTGTTCTACTTTATAACATATTATTTTATTTTATTTATTGAATTATCTACAATTTACTTAATTGATTAAAATGATTTGTTTCGACTAAATGATTTGTATACCTAATTATTGAATTGTTAATGCATGTTCTCGTAATTGTTAAAAACTGCATGTATTTAGCTTTTTGTATTCCTACTTACCACAATATTTGTACGCCGCTACGGCTAATGTGTTGAACTTTTATTTGAAATTGTCATCTTTTGTTACACACACATTATGCAAATAAAGAAATTGTATTCTATTCTATTCTATACTTCGGCGTGTTCGCTCGAGACAGTCAGTCAGTGGCAGCGTTTTTTCTAAATTGCTTTTTTCGAGCTTTCTCTTTTTAAGATCTCTTCGATTTTCCTCGGGATCTCTTCGATTTTACGGAATAAAAAATATCCTATGTCACTCTCCCGGTCCTCAACTATACTCATGCAAAAAATCATGTCGATCCGTTGCTTTGTTGCGGCGTAATTAAAGGACAAACCAATAAACCAACAAGCAAACACACTTTCAAATCTATAATATTAGTAAAGATAAATCCTACTAATATGATAAAGGCGAAATTTTGTATGTGTGTGTGTGTGTATGTTTGTTACTTCTTCACGCCACAATGAATGAACCGATTTGGCTGAAATTCGGAATGGAGATAGCTCATACCCGGGATTAAAACAAAGGCTATATTTTATCCCGGAAAACTAAAGAGTTCCCGCGGGAATCATCTAGTAATTATTTATTTTTAATTAGTCTAACTAAAAATATCGTGTCGTGTATCCTTCACAGTGATTGTGGCGTCAGCGAGGACGCCATAAACGCGAAGGTGATACAGCCGTGCCAGGGCTGGCAGCAGCAGTTCTCCAGCAGCCTGCAGGAGTGCAACTGCAGCAAGGAGACCATCGCCTTCCGCTGCAACATGGTCACATGCTTGTACTACAAGGTGTTCGAGCACATCATCAGGGAGGAGCACAGGAAGAAGCCGCAGTTGTCCTTACAGGTAAGCTGTCACTTGTAACTTAATACAAACCCGATAGACATACAAACAAACTATTCATATTACATTGGAACCCCGTTGGGGCACAGCAAAATGTTGACTTAGTAGAGAGACAGACACCAAGTTGCTCATTAAGGAAGTCATTTATTTTATAGTAGGCTTTATCTATAAGAAATTTTTTTAGGGAATTGATAAGCACCGTATCATTCTTAGTTTCTTTTATTTTACTAGGGATTTTATTATATATTTTAACGCACATCGTCGAAACTAATGCGCCCATCGTCGAAATTAATACTTCACTCCTCGAGTCCCTATATAATGTCCAGAAAATCTAAATATATATGTAAAAGGAAAAGGTGACTGACTGACCACTGGATGGATCAGGCTGAAATTTTGCACACATATAGCTATTGTGACGTAGGCATCCTCTATCTTCTTTTAGCTTTCTGTACTTTTTCTATTAATGAACTTTAACTATGCCAACTCTCAGCATGAGATCTATAGCTCTGACTTAGGTCGGAATCAAGATAAGAGTTAAAATGAGAGATAGTCCGCGCGCGAGCTCCGAGGAATCGGGGGCTGACGAAGAGGGCAGGTGTACACGGCAGCCCCCGATTCCTCGGAGCTCACGCGCGGAGTGTAAATGTGTCTTCTTTTATCACTGTCTGAGTCTGAGCAGAGTAAGAGTGCGGTCTATTTCAGCCTTACACTCCTTCGTGTGCGCAATACGCTTAAAAAGGATACAAAGTTTGCACATCTATACTTAATTTTATAAAGCTGAAGAGTTTGTTTGTTTGAACGCGCTAATCTCAGGAATTACTGGTTCGAATTGAAAAATTCTTTTTGTGTTGGATAGTCCATTTATCGAGGAAGGATTTAGGCTATATAACATCACGCTGCGACCAATAGGAGCGAAGCATCAGTGAAAAATGTTGCAAAAACGGGGAAAATTATCCATATTCAAAATATATCCTTTTAAAAACTTCTTAATCGCGATCATAATACACAGAAATTGACGTGGATGAAGTCGCAGGCAACAGCTAGTATTACTATATAGATTCCCCTGTTCCAGATTCTTCTATCGCAAGAGACGTACCAGCTGACGGTGTTCGCGTGCTGCACGGAGGTGGTGCTGCACGCGTACGGCGTGCACTCGCTGCGCTTCCCGCGCGTGCTGCAGATCTACGGCCTCAGCGCGTTCCACTTCTACAAGATCATCGAGCTGCTCGTGCAGGCGGTCGTGGAGAAGCTCAGCAGGGATGTCATCAAACACCTCAATGCCGTAAGTTTTATGATTTTTTTTATGAATTTATAGGCACACGCTTGACCACTATCACACCTGACGGAAAGTGATCTAAGGTGTAACCCGTTTGCAAGAAAATGCCTATTCACTCTTGTTTTAAAGATCTTATCCTACCTGATCTTACCTGATGGAAAGTCTTACTAAATAAGCTTCTAAACTAATGTAAGTAACTATGTAATTTTGAGTCAATGACAATGAGACAATTTTAAAAGGTATCTCGCAGCCATACTTAAAAATAGCTCATAGTTATGCTTTTAAAAGAGTTTCTCGCCGACTCAAAATGAGTAACATTAGTTTAGGAGTTTATTGAGAAAAAAGATTCATATTTTATTTTTCCCTTTTTAGTTGCTTCTATCGTCAGTTCAATTTTTTGTAAAAAGTATTGAGGGATGTAGGAATTACATGAATGAAAGCAGTAACAAAACAGTATATTTGGTTCGCAGGTGGAGGAACAAGTACTAGAATCTCTGGTTTGGACGTCGGATAGCCCGTTATGGGAGCAGCTCACGAAGACGCCCGTCCCCGCCTCCACTGAAGTATACGCGCAGGAATCGCCCAACAGTAGGAGAAATATAAGTATGTATATTTATACACATTTGAATGCAAAATATTTTCTCTCTTCTCAAACTCATAACCTTAAACTAATGTAAATTTTGGCGCTATACACCGTATACACCGAAAACTTGAAATTACGTATTGTTTTAGCATTGTTTTTTGGACAGTTAACGAAATAAATTAAGCCTCATTATAGCCCAACGGTTAAAGGTGCGGACTGAAAACTGAAAGGTCGCAGGTTCGAATCCCACCCGTTGCACTATTGTCGTAACCACTCCTAACACAAGTTTTCACTTATTTGGAAAAAAATAAAAATTATTTCACGTAGTCCAACATGTAGCTCTTATGACACGTCATGACTTTACCACCGGTTCGGACACGAGATATTATGGTTAACCACTAGTTCATTGTAGTTTTTATATTCATACAGGTGGTCTACAATCGCCGGTTTCTGCAGTTATCGACAGCTACATAACGCCGATGGCCGACCAGGCGAAGAAACAACTGTTCAAAGACAATGTTAAACCCGGACAGTCGCTATTAGGTATGAATATATATAAATAAATAAATTCTGAAAGTCCTATTAAGTTTCGTACATAGTTCGAACAATGTTCTTACTATTTTTCTTCCACAACTTTTTCAAAGAGACTAACAATAAGGAGCTTAACTCCTAGCACAAGCTTTCCGCTTATTTGGAGGGGATAGGAGCATATTAGTCAACTTCAGTTTGGCTAATATATTTATAAAAAAAAAAATGTCATCAAATTCTTATACGATCAATCGAATTAAAACTTAGACTAAACCTACAGAACAGTCATAAATAATTGATACTGATTGACAGAATGTTTTTTAGAGCAGTCGTTTGCCCGCATCAAAGAATTATTTAGGTTGTAAAGGTTATAATGGATAGATCAGTAACATTTGTAGAAATGCAAATAAAATGCACACAGGCAATATGTGGTGCACATTTTTTGGACAGCTGCAAGCCATTGTTTAAGTCGCTTAATATACTCCCTTTGCCATGTACTTATATAAAAGAAATGTGCGTGTTTGTTGTAAAAAATCCTGATCTCTTCACTACACAGACATGACGACAGATTGATAATGCCTAATTACTAAATTACTCCTATTTAAAAAGGATTCTTACTGCATGACAATTACAATATTTAATCATCTCCTCACTGTAAAATGTAGGTAGCTGCACTAATAGTACATTATGGTACAAGTGTAAAAGTTGGTGATTACCGCTGAGGCGCTATTGAGACCCGAGCCGTCAGGTGAGGGTCTTAAGGTAGCCGAGGACGGTAATCATCAATATACACGTGTATCATACGACGTTTTTCAACACACTTGTGAAGAAAATAACACTAAAATAGTACATTATGGTACAAAACAGTGAAAACGAGTTGTGAAAATTTTTTCGCAATGGCGGGAAAAATTAATGTTGTTCTTTTGTTCGCCCTCTTGAGATGCTCTTGAGGGCAGGCAAAGATCGACGACCATACAGCCTATTCAGGTGTTTATTTGATTTAATCAGTTTTCCGGAATGCGCCTTTTAAACCTTTAATGGCCATAGACTAAAAGAATGAGGTATCTTTTTTCTTGGCTTTTCTCTTATAGCCACGTACAAAATGGGGAATTTCGAATTTTCTTTATTACAAAAAAAAAACAAAAGTTACTGACAGTTTTATTTATTAAACACGTACATGTTAAAATTATCTATTTAAATACGGAGTTGTATGAAATGAGCAAGCAATAGGTACATTAATTTAACACGATATTTTTATAAATTATTGAACAAGATCTTTTTTGTAATAGAAACTTTTTTAAGAACACAGCAACTCACCCAATAAAATTTAAAAAAAATAAATTCTATAACTCACATTGTGAATAATAGTAATCAAAAGTCACAGTTTGAGTTAGAGGTGTCATTGTGTGCCTAGTTGCGGTGAACCGGGAGCCCCTTTATGAGCAAGTGTGTTGAAATAGTACATTATGGTACAAGTGTAAAAGTTGGTGATTACCGCTGAGGCGCTATTGAGACCCGAGCCGTTAGGTGAGGGTCTTAAGGCAGCCGAGGACGGTAATCATCAATATACACGTGTATCATACGACGTTTTTCAACACACTTGTGAAGAAAATAATACTAAAATAGTACATTATGGTACAAAAGTCAAAACAGTGAAAACGAGTTGTGAAAATTGGCGGGAAAAATTAATGTTGTTCTTTTGTTCGCCCTCTTGAGATGCTCTTGAGGGCAGGCAAAGATCGACGACCATACAGCCTATTCAGGTGTTTATTTGATTTAATCAGTTTTCCGGAATGCGCGCGCACCTTTAATGGCCATAGACTAAAAGAATAAGGTTTCTTTTTTTTTGGCTTTTTTGGCAACAATTTGAAATTATCTATTTAAATAGGAAGTTGTATGAAATGAGCAAGCAATAGGTAGGATTTTTTTTGTAATAGAAACTTTTTTAAGAACAAAGCAACTCAACCAATAAAATTAAAAAAAAAAATTCTATAACTCACATTGTGAATAATAGTAATCAAAAGTCACAGTTTGAGTTAAAGGTGTCATTGTGTGCCTAGTTGCGGTGAACCGGGAGCCATTTTATGAGCAAGTGTGTTGAAAAAACATTTATTCTATTAATAATTCGCTCATTTGCGACAAGGGTGACATAACTCATAATTCGCCATATTTAGTGTCGAACATTTATACTTTTTCCTATAAAAACAACATTACGCTAAGCACAAAAAATAAGAGCTTATAATGCTCTGTCGCTTTGTTGGCCGCTGTGTTGTTTCGAGACCGCAGCATCCACAAAACATTACTCTCTAACGAGAGAATTCTCTCATCGTTGATTTTGAATTATGTCACTCTTGTCGCAAATGAGCGAATTATTTATATCGACCATATTTTCACTGTAATGGATGTTTCCAGTACAAACCAACAGCGTGAAACAGGAAGCGCCGTCGTCGCCGCCGCCCGCGCCGCCCAGCGCGGACTCCACGCCCAACACGACGCCGAAGAAGGCCAACAACTCCCTAATACTCTTTTTCAGAAAGGTCAGTATTGAAAACCTTTCGTTACCCGTGTTACTGCCACTCTTACTACCACAAGTAACACGGGTAATTTTTTTTTGTCCGTGTTACTTAGTAAGTCTGGTAATAACACGAGTAACGAATGACTTCATCTTCTTCCTTCTTTTTTTTTTGCCATTTTCAGCCATCTACTCAATCTGTAACTATGAGTAGATTTTATGTACGCGTCGTGAGTTGAGAGAAGGTTATGCCACCAAGAAACTCTTCCCATTATGCAACTGTTGGCCTTTTTTAGTGATAGTTCTTAAACTGTGGTTTGCTTTAGCCTATTTATTCTACTACGTGTGGTTAATGACACTGCCAGACTGTTCACATTCATAGTAATCTTCTAAATATATAAAAGGCAAAGTTGACTGACTGACTAACTTATGTATCAATGCACAACTCTCGCGCTGGACGGATTGGGTTGTTTGGCATACAGAAGCTAATATGACGTAGGCATCTGTTAAGAATTTTTGGAAATTAAACCCGTAAGGGGGTAAAATAAGACTAATATTTGAACTTAACCAAGCCAAGGTCTATCTTGTCATCATTTCACTCCTATCACCAATGGTTGTCTGGTAGAGATTGCTCTGTAGCAATAAGGCCGCCTTTGTATGCGTAGTTTTAAGTTGTATGAATTTTTGTTTCTTTCTTGTGTGCAATAAAGTTTTTATCTATCTATCTATCAAATAAAAAGAATATTAACTTTTTTTATCACCAGTTCTACAGTCTAGCAGTAGTGAGAATGAACGACCTGTGCACGCGGCTGGGTCTGACAGACGACGAGCTCAAGCGGAAAATATGGACCTGCCTGGAGTACTCCATCATGCACCAGACGCAGCTCATGCGGGACCGGCACCTCGACCAGATCCTCATGTGCGCGGTATACGTCATATGCAAGGTTGGTCTAGTGCCTAGTAACTACTCCTTGGTCTAACGCTAACTCTAGTTTTTTTTTTTTTTTTAATTTTGACGGTGTAACCTAGGGTTGCCAGATTTTTTTTCAGCCTTTAAGGGACAAATGGTGAAATGGGCAAAAAATAAGGGATTTCAGTTTTTTACCCGTGACAAATAAAATAAAAATTATTTAGTATCATTTTTTTTTTTATATTTTTCTGAAGATCGAGTTAGTTTTAACATATTTTTATTAATTTTAACATATCTGTAAAAATCAATGCAATTATAATCGTAATTAAAAACGGTCATCAACTCGCTTTTTTACGAACGTTACGTTATGAATACTAGGATCGATTTCATAATGAAAAACGGAGTACGGTTCAAATACGGGACAGAGTCATCAGTCCCGCCGAGACATTTTAAACTATGCCTAAAATACGGGACGTCTGGCAACCCTAGTGTAAACACTCACACAGTTCAAAATCTTCCAATGTAGTGGTCGGAGACCTTTTTTAGCGCGTCTTCTGTATTATTATTTTTTATTGATGCTTTGCGGAATGGTAACGAATGAATGGTAGAATGGTAACGAAGGCTTGATCATACATACTTGTGCTTCCAGGTTTCGAACACAGCGACAAATCAAGTGGAGAGAACATTCGCAGATATCATGCGGTGTTACAGACAGAGACCTCTGGCGGACAATCATGTTTATAGATCAGTTTTGATCAACAAAGGGAGCGATGAAGGTAGAGTATTTATATTATTTATAATAATTACAAGTGTAAATTGAAAATTTAAAAAAGCCCCGGTATGTGAAGTAAAAAAAAAATTAATTCGCCATTTTGTGGTGGCGGCCATCTCGGATTTGAAATTTATCATAGTGTATAGTAGTCTACTAGTCAAGCCCTTTCATTTGATACCTATATTGAGGGAGTTGTGAAAAAATATGCAATCTGCTATTTGATGACTGAAGAAGATTATAATTGAATGATGAAGATGGTAATTCGTCGAAAAATCCATCTATACAAACATTTTTTTTTTGTCTTTTAGAATCACCCGAAAGAGGAGATTTGATAAACTTCTACAACAAAGTTTATGTTAAATGTATGCAGGCCTTCGCGCTTCGGTTTACGGGCAGACATAGAGACGTGAGTACCCATGGGGTCCATTATTCTACCGTCCTCAAGTTATAACGTCGTTAACCATCATGTGACCAAATACTATTTTTTAATGTTATCTTACCTATAGTTAATTCTCTATCGATCCATTGAAGCAGTATTCTCCTTAATGCTGTAGTTTGTGATATTAGCAATATAAAAAACATAGTTTTTTAGTTATCAACTCGCGTCATTTCTGTATAAATTACCGCTTTTTGAACCATAGCTCGAAATGGGGTCTTGGTAGTTAACGGCGTTATAGCTTGAGGACGAGAGTATTACAACATGATTAATATTTGCGAAAATTACATAATAAAAATCATAATCTATACATATAATAAAATTGTAGAAAAGTGGTGTCTGTACAATGGAAATATATAAAAAAAAAGTAGCAGGGGTTGTTATTATATCGATGCCAAACCCGAAATTGTAATTAATTTTTTTTTGTCTGTTTGTCTGTGTGTTTGTGCACGCTAATATCAGAAACGGCTTATTCGATTTAGATACGGTTTTCACTAATATATTGTAGTAAGCTTCACTTAACATTTAGTGTTTATTTCATGTCAATCGGTTCATAAATAAAAAACTTATGTCAATTTAAAGAATCATGGCGAACATTTTTAAGGTACAGAGTACGTACTACAGGCCTCGCGCCTGAGCGTCGACGGTATATGTAATTCAAAATATGCTGCCCGAAAAGTCACTATTCCACGCGAACGAAGTCGCGGGCACAGCTAGTGTAAAAATAGAAATAAAAAAGCTTATTATACTATCTCATAATAATATGGGGAAAATGACATCAAGTGCTACAAAGAAAAGTAGCTCTTATTATTATATTGTATCGCGTGTGCAGGAATGCAGCCTGTCCCCACTGCCGGCGGGCAGGGCGGGGCGCGCGGGCCGGTCGCCGGGCGGCCAGCGCGTGTCGGAGCGGCACCAGCTGTACGTGAAGCCGCTCACCACGCCGCCCAACCACCAGCACCATCTCACCTACCGCTTCAGCCGGAGCCCCGCTAAGGTTACACTCACTATGACGTCATATTTACCCCAATTCTGACACTTCGAAACTTAGGTCCACTTGCACCAACCCCCTAAATATCGGTGAAATATCTTTTCTTGCCTTGTTATAAGCCACATGTCACACCTACGTGAAATAAATAAAAATGAATATAATAACTTTATAGTAGAGTAGAATAAAATATAAGTGAATCTTCTCTATATTTGTCTTTTTAACTGCCTCATTTGTCTAGCGGTTAGTGGTTAGACGAAGTCCGGGTTCGATTCCCAGGTCGGGCCAAAAAAATGTGTTGAATTTTTCAGTCACAAAATTCTTATTCTACTATTGGCCGTCGATCCTACACCTGAACTTTTTCTGACCGTCGCATCGGATTATGAGTGTGAAGTAATAGAGAGTACACACACACAGTTGTATAATATCTCCCGCGCTCATACTTAATCTCTGTGAAGCTTGGCCTCCATGGCCGGATTTGGATAGAGGACTTCATTACTTTACTGGTCTTGTTTCCTGACAGGATACTATGCTTCGATTTATAGGCTTGTTCCTAGTAATATGTACTATGCGTAAATACTTTGTGTGAATGTGTCACTTGTTTGTGCGCCGGCAGGATTTGCACGCGATCAACACGATGGTGTCGTGCGAAGTCGGGGGCATAAAGCGGTCCGGCGACGGCGGCGACGTGGTGAAGCGCGCGCGGTACACGGCGGCCGGCGTGGCGCGCAAGCTGCAGGGGCTCGTTAGTGACCGACAAGCGGTTTAATCCATTGGTGAGTTTGCTATTGCTTGATAAATTGCTTGATAGATTAATGCTGAGATTTATAGAGTGTACTCTGGCTCGGCTCGGACCTGGGTTGGAGTTGAAACGAGCCACAGAAATATGCTCTGACACAAATCTGTCTCGTTTTAGCTCTGTCTTGGGTCTGGGCGGAGTGGGTGTGTAGTCTGTAACATGCAACAAATTCCGTCGATCCGTTGCTGCGTGATTGAAGGTCAAACCAGCAAACAAGCACACTTTCGCATTTATAAAATTAGTAAGGATTTGTCATATTTTATACATGACAAATCCTTACCACATGTGTCATGCTCTATGCCACAGTAGATTGTGCGATTTCATTTAGCTTAACTGTTAACTAAACACTCCATTATAATAATAATTGCTTGTTATTAAAGTGATTGTTTTAGTTACATTTTCTTTTTTTTTTTTCAGATGTTAACCCGCCATATTTACAAGAGACATCTAAATGAAGTTCAGTCATATTTATTGTATGTAGTACCAAAAACGTTGCTTTTAGCTCTCTAGGGTGTATTTTATTCCTTTACTATCGTTTCTGTTTGATTATGATGACGAATTTAAAAAAGAAATCAATTAAAAGTAATCGAAAATTTTATTTGTCACAATACAGGCCTTCATTTGGCCAAGTCTTATGCTGTATTATTGGTGCTTGTCTTTTGTAAAGCCTCACGTCCATTGTTTTTTTTTTTTCGGAAAGATTTTAAATACCAAATTGTGCTCGTGCTGAAAAATGTGCGTTAGTGCGAAACAATGAAATCGCGGGTTTTAAAGATCTTTACAGTAGTAGATCAAGTTGTAACTAACAAAATATTAATATAATATAATTCCTATAAATATTACCTAATAAGCGCGTAGATTAGTGATTTCAGAAAAAATAACTTTTTACGTTTACGTTTACAATTAATATTATGAAGCAAAAAACTACATTTTACGAATGTATTTGGCGTCAGGCTTTACAAAGTAATATCCCTGTACCGTTTTATTTTTTTGTTAATCACAGTTAAGGGGTAGTTAGAAAAAAATGTGTACAATACAGGTTCGTTTTACATTTGAATCACTGGAAATCATAAACTTTCTTTTTACATAGAAATAAGTAACGTTATCCAAACTTCTAAACTGCGGTGCGGTTATAGAAATATATTATCAAGCTTTTGCCCGCGACTTCGTCCGCGTGGAGTAGTTTTCAAAATACCCGCGGGAATTTATTTTTCTGGGATAAAAAGCAAATGTCACTGTCAAGGTCCTCATCACAGTACCCATGCAAAAATTCAGCCTACCCACTTTCGTATTTATTTATGCATTATGATTATAACTAATTCCTAAAATGAATGAGGTGTTATAGAGATTGCACCAACAACACAAATGAAATATATTGATCTCATATCTAATTTATGTGGACGTTTACTGTGTTAATATGCCATATTATCTAAAATTGCTCATCGCTTTTTAGTTATTAAGTTTGAATGTGTGGCTGTGTCGTTGTTCTTACGATCCAAATTCCTAGTACGAGTCAATACTATTTTCGAAAACGTAATTTGATGTCTCGTGGAGATACAGTAACTACGCGTCAGCGGTAGTAGAGGATTAACTGTCAATATGACAGTCAATTTAACTATCGCCATTTTGACGTTCAGTTTTATTTGGCAGATCTGTCAGAACGGCCGAGTTATTCTTGGTAAAACTTAATGTAAAAACTAGTCTTTACCAACGTATTCCCGTAGTGGGTAAGAGTGGATTTTTTTTTTCACCTATACTTACGGGTAAGGATGAGTCGCAAATTAATCGATACGATAACGATCAAAGTTTTTGAGATGTAAAAATTCGTACTAGGTTTCCAGGGGCTTCATTCACATTTTATTATATTATTAAAATCGTTATGATAGTGGGATTTATTAGTCTGTAAACGATTGATGGCAGAATCATAGTGTAACCAAGTTTTATTTTTATTCTCCAACATGAAGATTTTTCACAATTTTTCGGCAGAAGAGTTTCGTAAATCTCTTCGCCAGATTTGTCTCTTACACAAATATATTATGTTAAAGTTTTTAAACCCCCCGTGAGAACGATTGCGAAGCCATTTTTAAATATTTACCTATTCGATATAGGTATTAACGATTTTTTTTTTAATATCAATGTAGTCATTTTTGTATATAAGCTTATAAGCTTACAATACGCGCGATCTTACTTGGCCGTCCAGAAATTCTCGTAAATATTTCGCAACTTAATTTTATGCATAAATCAAGAAATAAGTAGGAAAATTAATATTTTTTATAAATCAATCAATATTTTTCTTCCTCAAACAGCTTCAGACCGGCCAAATAAGACTACGATCCCTAATAATCCAGTAAAGTTTCTATTTTACTGGTCTCTAAAAAACTGAGATTTTCATTTTATTTTAATGTGTAATAGTTCTTTAAATTTTATTATAGGTAGTCGTTACCTAGAAGTGAGTTCCTTTTTTTTTTATTTTTCCGGACTGTGTAATTCAGTCCTAAATCTATTTTATTTTGCTTCCATTAATATTATTTTATTCGTAGTTTGTAAGTGATGACCAGAAAAAAAAGTTAAATCAAATTTCTTTTAGCCAGTAATTGAAATTACTATATGACTGTATATTTCGGACGACCATCATGTATTTTATGTAGATTTTACTTCCTAGTATACAATAAAAAATGTTAAAAATGTACTCTTGTTTAATTTTTATCCACGACAGAACGCAGAACCGACTGTCTGTTTTCATCAGACTTGCTTAGGGGGGTCTATTCTCTAGTTTTGACATTTCCAGCGGCCAGTTGAAAACAACTATTATAAGAACGCTTTTCTTCATGCGTATTCCGCGTTTAAGTTTTTAACCGACTTGCAAGAAAAGGTTCTAATATCGTCGGAATCTTATTTTTAATGAGTGTTCCCCGATTACTCGAAGACGTCTGCACCGATTTGGAAAATTATTTTTGTGTTTGAAAGGGTATACCTACTTCCCAGGTGGTCCCATTGTCATCAGGTCAGGATCTGATGATGAGATCCTGGAGAAATCGAGGGAACTCATCAAATTTTATATATTTTTTTTGATATACTTTGTAGTGGCGTTTGAAATCAGTTTTGTAAAGAATTTTTACGTTTAAATTATAGCTGGCAAATGAATGATAGCCACTGAGTCAAGAAGCTTATATTATAAGCTTCTTGGAGATAGTCAATGACCCCATGGTTACAGTTGTTTCGCTCCAAATCTTCAATCCTGATGCTGCAGGGCACCGTCCACAGAACGAGTTGGTAGCAGGATGAGGAAGGGCTAAAAATAAAGCTTAGATCCAAAAAAATTAAATTGAAAAATGCTTTATTAGAGACACACCTACCTATTTTACAGAAATGACAAGTCTATATAATAAAATTCAGAGACTATAATGTAAATCTTATGCGACGTAATTTCCACGGCGCATTGGAAGTTCTTACCAGAAACTAAGGAACTATGTATTGCGACCACTATAAAGCATAGCTCATACTACACCGCTCCCACACAGTAAAAGAATGTCAAGTCTAAATCTCATGCTACCTATTGTGTTAATATTATGTACCTATTCATTTTTATTACTCCAGTCAGCCGTTTGTTGTAACTACAACCAAATAATTTAAAAAAAAATCTGTATAAAATACAATGTTAACACATACAATTTCATTTTGAAACAGCTGATAAATCTAACATGGAGTTTATTTACATTTCTTCTTACATACCTAATACTTATTTATCTATTAATTATCTTAATTCGTAGGGATGAAATCAAGCTATTCTACCGTCGATCGGCTATGGAGTGTGGTAACACCCTTAGGAAATTTGTAATTTCGATAGGCATTGATGCTAAGATCTATAGAACATGCTCTGACTTAGCTCGAACTTAAGATAGGGTTAAACCGAGACACAAATATGCTCTGACATAAAACTGTCTCGTTTTAACTCAGTCTTGATTTTGAGCAAAGTGAGAGTGCGGTCTACAAATTTTAGCCTCAGTGTTACCTCTTTACAGAGTTTTTGGTAGCATGTGCCATACACCCTGTATAGTAGTGTACGGCATAGATAATGATGGTGCGGGTGACATTAGAGGAACCATTTCTTTTCATTTATTTTAACAGATATGATCTATTTGCAGTTGCACCCTAAATATCAGTCGTAAAGTACGGAATGAGTAATAACTTTAGTAAATTAAGCCTACCTGTACTTATTCTTGAATGTAAGCGTTAATGGTTGCGCCACAGTTTTATACTACTGCAACCATTAATGTTTCATATTAATTATATGTTTTACATTATTTTTGCACCATGTAACTGTAATGTAATAAAATAATAAGTTGCACCATTCTATACTATACAGAGTGTAGTACTGCCGTCCACAGGCTATAATGCCGTTAACTACCAAGACCATATTTCCTAATATAAACTCAAAAACATTTATATCAGGGTTTATATTAGGAAATATGGTTTTGGTAGTTAACAGCATTATAGCTTGTGGACGGCAGAGTAGTATGTGGAAAGCCTCTCAGTGCAGCGAGTCTGTGGACAGCGGCGAGGAACGCGCGGAGGGCGGGGCCGAGCGCGAGTGTCAGGTGCCACGCCCCTGCAAACAAGGACACCCTTTACTCCGCCACGCCGAAACATCTCTACTATAAATATATTACATCGAATAAAAAAAAAAAGAACTAGCTCGGAAATCATGTGCATAAGCAAGCGGTATCAATCCACTCTCAGGCCATTCAAATAAACTAGCGTCGCAACTGAAGGGAACTGGTAGCTTACAGTTCACCAGATTAAAAAGAAATTGTTTCTCTAATTAGTGACACTAACAATGTGATGCGAGTGAAACGTGATTGGACAATTTGCTCCAAGCTCAAGCCAAATTCAGATTGCTATCGGCCACCAGAACGGCTTATTGTTTTCAATAAAACAGATTGCCGCGTCGCAGATATGATAAAAGAAAAAAAAAAACTAGCTCGTTAAGTGTTAATTGTTAAGCGACTCCGAGTGCTGTATTAAATCCGTTAAGATTGTACTTCTGAAGATAAAGTAATTGCTCACCTTGCCCTCCTTTATAGCAATAACGTATCGCTGCGCGACGCGCTCCGCCGGCGAGTAGCCGTCAGCGTACGAGGAATCCTGCCAACAGAATAACACATCGTTACCAAACACAGCCAATCAAGTATTGTATAGACATCAGAAGTGGGATAAAAATTTAGAATACTATGACGTGGAGAATCGAACTCCTACCACATCAAGGTTCTGTAGCCTAAGCACGAACATTTTAACTTTCGAATAGAAGTTTTTTTTTTGTTTTGCTATTTTGCAGCCATCTACAATCAGTCCATCTATGACTATAAGTAGATTCGATGTAAGCGTCGTGAGTTGAGAGGTCACTCCATCAAGAAACTCTTCTCGTTATATAATTGCTGGCCTGGGTTCACAGTGACAGTTCTTCCACTGTGGTTCGCTTTAGCCTATAGAAGTTAACGCCAATGTATGAAAATGACAGGACAGCGCTCCTGACTCAAAAAATGCCCTAACAGCCGTTGCACGTACTGCCCAGATCCAACAGACGATACAGAGCACAATCTTTTTCACTGTCCGCAGTTTGAAGAAGAAAGAACGAGGGTTATGAGAGAACTGGGACGTAAGCTAGGAGTGGAGAGTCTCACTACAATACTGTTAGAGGCTAAAGAAAATTAGGCCCTGGTGCAGAAATTCATAGATTCCATAATGGAGACGAAGGAGAAAGATGAACGCAGGGGAAAAGTTCGAAATGGACCGCAGCAGTATTGGTAGGCCAAGGGGCAGGTACAATACTGCTTGGAGGTAGTTTTTAGTCGGTAGGTGTCCGACACTATCCGTCGTCTCGGATGTCCATGAGGATTTTCCCTCCTACAAAGAAAAAAAAGTGGCCAAGTGCGAGTCGGACTCGCCCATGAAGGGTTCCGTAGCAGCAATTGCGGTTTACGATTTATGACGTATTAAAAAAAAACTACTTACTTGATCTCGTTCAAACCAATTTTCGGTGGAAGTTTGCATGGTAATGTACATCATATATTTTTTTTAGTTTTATCATTCTCTTAAAAGAACTACTCTAAAAAGAAGTTAGAGGGGGGGACACATATTTTACCACTTTGGAAGTGTCTCTCGCGCAAACTATTCAGTTTAGAAAAAAATGATATTAGAAACTTCAATATCATTTTTGAAGACCTATCCAAAGATACCCCACACGAATGGGTTTGATGAAAAAAAATTTTTGAATTTCAGTTCTAAGTATGGGGAACCCCAAAATTTATTGTCTTTTTTCTATTCTTGTGTGAAAATCTTAATGCGGTTCACAGAACACATCTACTTACCAAGTTTCAACAGTATAGTTCTTATAGTTTCGGAAAAAAGTGGCTGTGACATACGGACGGACAGACAGACAGACATGACGAATCTATAAGGGTTCTGTTTTTTGCCATTTGGCTACGGAACCCTAAAAAAGGCTACTGATTTATAAAAATAATACGTGGTGTTACCTCAAAGAGGACTTCGTAGGGGTCGGCGGCGGAGGCGGGCAGGCGGTTGACGATGGCGCGGTAGAAGCACGTGGTCTGCGGGTACAGCGCCATCACCACGGCGCCCTTGGGGAACAGCGCGTGCTCGTCCGTGCGCGGGTCGGCGCGCATCAGCGGCAGCGGCACCACGCGCCGCTTGCTCAGCACGTGCCTGTTCTTCTGCTCCTCGTCTATGTCGTCCACTTCGTACTTGCCCTGAGCCGGCAGCCAGCTGACCACCTGCAAAGCTATTATGTTTACACTAGATGAAAATTTGGAATGCCCTTCCGGCTTCCGTTTTTCCAAGTAACTATAATGTGGGTGTCTTTAAATCAAGAGTGAATAGGCATCTTCCAGGCAAGCGCGCACCATCTTAGGCTGCATCTTCACTTACCATCAGGTGAGATCGCAGTCAAGCACTGGTCTATATATTAAAAAAAAAAACCCGCGACTTCTTTCGCGTGGTTTAAGGTTTTTTTATTCCCGCAGGAACTCTATTTCCCGAGTTAAAAAGTAGCCTATGTGTTATTCCAGACTATAATCTATCTCTGTGCCAAATCGGTTCAGTCGTTGCGACGTCATTAAGTAACAAACATACAAACTTTCGCATTTATACACACAGACACTTATACAGATACGACACACGAACTATACCCACTTGCATCATTTCGCACCTTGAAAACAAAAGTGGCGTTTTACAAAAATTGACGCAGTTTTGACGCAGCATTTTTGTTCAATATCTTACCAAATAACTGGAAGAAAAGAATGCAATTAATTTAATTTATCAGTTTGACTATCTAAGTATACTGAAAACATGCCAGTAAATTATGGAGTTAATTTAGAAAACATGATTTTAAAAAAAAGTTCCCCTTCCTATTTTTTCAGTATAATGCCACTTTTGGTTTCAAGGTGCGATTTGTTAAGAAAACTTGTAAATTTTTTTAAAAAAAGGTAACCAGACCAAAATTATAAGGCCTTCTCTTAGTCAAAATTGTCGACTTCAACCAACTTAATTGATACCTCTGCCAGTATCCAGTTCTCCTCTTTCTCAGAGACCCTGACGAGGGCCGCGACGGCGTCCCCGGGGCGGGCCACGTGCCCCGCGTCGGCGGGCACGGCGCCGCACAGCGGGGGCGCGCGCTCGCCCACCCGCCCCACGTGCAGGGGCAACGTCTGCGCCGCGCTCAGCAGCATCTTCATCAGAGCTCCACAGCCTATCGTCTCCTTGTTGCCTGCATGCCGAGCCTATACATAAAAATACATACATCACAATAGATCGGCGACGGTCAACGTGCTACAGGGCCTCGGGACCTGCAGCCGCAACACAAGAAGATGGAGATGACATTAGTCAAAGTCACTGACATAGCATTGAGAGTTGCGAATCTGAAATGGAAATGGGCGGGGCACATAGTCCAGAGCTGATGGTCAATGGAGTCCCAAGGTGCTGGAGTGGCGACCCCGCACCGGTAAGCGCAGTGTTGGCAGACCCCCTATTAGATGAATCGACGACATTAAACAAGTCGCAGGAAGTTGTTAGATTCACGCGGCACAAGACCGAGGCCTGTGAAGGTCCATGCAAGAGACTTATTTTCAGCAGTGGACATCTATATGTTGATGAAGAAGAAGATACATATTGTCATTTTGTCGTAAGTTACTCACGTAAGCTACTTACGCGAGTAAAGTTATAATGTAAAAACGGGGTTAGATTTCACACTAGCTATTTTGCACATATAGTGGAAAACAAACCTGAATCCTTCTCTCGTTCTTAATGGATCGTATTTCATAGATCCTGGCGAGCGCCGCGCGCAGCACGCGCTCCTCCTGCTCGGCCGCCGTGAGCCCCGCCTTATACAAGCTCTTTAGCTGCATTTGCTACAAAACATTCTCACTAAATTACATGATTACATCAATCAATCAAGTTTATTTTCTATCTGGTGGGAGGCTTTGGGCGTGGCTAGTTACCACCCTACTGTCAAAGATGTGCCACAGAAACCGTGACGAAACAGATTAGGGGTATGGGTTGAATTTACACTGCTATACCCCTTCCAAATTACCTTAAGACTACATTGTCACTGATGGTAAGCCATCAGTTGAGATCACAGTCAAGGGCTATCTTGTCATTGAATTTAAAAAAAAATTATGCCAACGGCCATAACTATAAAAAGCTAGTAACATACACTTTAAAAAAGGCTACTTATTAACCAGTTATCACCTCCCTGTAAAATGCAATCTTTGCAGCTTCATAAGTTTGCTGTACATGTGACAAAATATAATGCTATCACTTTGAAAAGGGTGCCACTATTTCAGACCTGTCAATATAGTTTAGAAACAGTGTACAATAGAATAAGTACAATTATTTGAAACCAGTTTATAAGATAAGGTATGCAGATTTGTATGTTCAAAAGAAACCTGTTGTGAAGAACTGGATGAATCGTCAGCAGAGGATGAAGATTCTGTGGACTTCTCAGCTCTTAGTATTGAGTCAATGCACTGCTCATTGCGAGTCCTCTCTGTTTCTATGTCATATATCAACCTGTGTAGGGATCTTAAGCGCTCCTGTAATTAGAATACATTAAAGATCAATCAACAAAATCAATGAGTATTTATTACTATTTTATTAATAGACATAAAAATACAAAAAATTCAAAATTAGCCAACCTGTGGCTCTAACTACACATCAAGATTAACAACTAAGAAGAGCGGACCAGAAACTCAGCACTTCTTTTCATTATTACATATTATAGACTTTTTGTCCCAGAAAAACAAAGGGTTCCCATGGGATTTTTAAAAACCTGACTCAGCTCAGAATCAAAACAACAAAGCTACACTTTTAGTTAAAACTTACACTTTTAGTGATGTTATATTTAGATGCAGATGTATTAAAAACCATTTGATAAGAAAATGTAAGTAAATAATATGTTGTACACCTTTTTTCTATCGTACTAGTAGGTAATACGTGATAATACTTTAATACCTGCACTTGTTGAGCCGCGACGTCTGCTGTAAGCGGCATCTCTACAACTTCTACAGGGATTCGCGAACTTCGGACAGCCACCAACTCAAATAAATTACGTGAAACCAACTCACGCATAAAAATACCTTGAGGTACAAAAAACAAATATTTTTCGAACAAAATGTAAAATATATTGCATCGCCAATAAATCAAATTATTTCTTGAAAATGAAAAAGAGAACAGCTTACGAGTAAAATTATTCGGAGATAGATAATGTTTTGCAGCATAGATAAGACCCAATCGTAGGACCCAATACACCCCAATATTAGCGATTTTCTCACGATTTTCTTCTTTCTTTATAAGTTCCTTGCAAATTGCAATAGGTACACAAATCAAATAGTCAAATAATCTGTCAAACGCTGTCAAAGCATTTCAATTTTCAGTGTTGAGCAATGTTGACAGCTGTGGTTGACAGTGACGGACAGTGACAGTCATAGATTACTATGTTGAGCACAGAATACAGCAGGGCGATCGGCTAAAAATATATCAGGGTGAATATTCAAAGTAATGAAAATTACGTATTTCAGTGAATAAAAAATTGAAACTTAAGTTTAGACTCCATTTAATATACGTTTATCATGCACACCTACATACTTTATCGTGCACATGGTGTGTTTATTGAAATTTCTATGTAAATCACTCAGATTTTTAGTGAAAATAACATTAAAATTCATTACCGGCACCTGTTTTATTACTAGATATTTTATATTTAATAATATTTAGTAAACCTAGCACAAAAATAATGTTAATTTGGCTACTGTGCCGAATAATTAAATAATTTTTTATTACTTCTTCATAATTTAAAATTAATTTTACAAAGAAATATATGGTCAAATATGTTTTTAAAGTTTTGTTACGATGCAAAGTTCATTACCGGAACCCTCCGGAATCATCACGGGAAACATGTTTTTACGTGACAAAATCTTGCCGCTACATAGTGAGCTCTCGACGTCCCGCACCTCAGACCTCAGTCGACCGGAAAACGTAGCAGAAGGAAGACGTACGCACGAACTCGCGCAAAAAATTACAACTGAAAGTGTATTATAATGTTTTGTCACAGTTTATGTTTCATTACCAGTCCGCTTATATTTTGATAAATATTTAAAATTGGAATTTTATTGCGATAACAATACATCAAGTTCTCGTCTAGTTTAATTTTTAAATGATTAGATAGCATATACTGCTTATAGAAAAATTAATAATAAATTAAAAGTGCATATTTGTCATTACCGTGTCCTTCATTACCGTCGTTTACCGTAACCTTTTTGAAGTTCATTTAATGATTTTTACTGAAACTACATTATATACAGGAATACTTTCGAAGGGAGATGATTCTACAATTTGGTAGTACATGGAAAAAAAGATCTGGAGCACCTGATGGTCGAAGTGCTCCAGGCACCCAGGTGGTGGGGGTGAAATTGCGTTCGATGGCGTGCGGTGCGGTTGTAGAAGTTAGAGGGCTCCCCGTTATATAGCCGATAGAGCACACAAAGCGAGCTTACATCTGCGGTGTTCCAAGCTTTCCAGCGAGTAGGTTAATTTGGGATTGTCCACAAGCCGAAGTGCCCTCTTTTGAATCCCAATGCTGTTGGTAGGAGTAAGGGAAGTGTTATGAAAGAGAAGAGGCGTGGTAAAAGGGGCCTTTTTTGCGGTAAACGCACAAACTTGTGTTTTTGAAGGGTTAAATTGAACAAGATTTTGTGAACCCCATACGGACACTTTCTAGAGAGAAGTCTCAATGTCCGACACAAGTTTGGCTCTATTCTCCTCCAGCACTGCGCGAGAGAACTGTGCATGGCCTTTGTAAAGGGCATCAGAAGTACTGTCATCCGCATAACAATATATGCTGCTGTTATGCAACATATCATTGATATGCAGAATGAACAAAGTAGGCGATAGCACTGAGCCCTGTGGAATGCCAGCATTGATGGGCTTAAGTTGAGAGCAAAAACCGTCGACAGCGACCTTGATGCTGCGCCCATGAAGAAAGCTAGCGACCCAATGGCACAGCTTCGCAGGAAGTCCGTAAGATAGCAGCTTCGATAGCCAAGCCCTATGCCAAACCCGATCAAAGGCTTTAGCGATGTCGAGGCTGACCGCTAGGGCTTCCCCCTTACTGTCAATATATCCCCAATGTACCCCGTATATCACGCAAGGAGTTTTGACACCGCGGGATGGTCAGCGGTGTTTTCCCACCATCATCAAGCGTAGAGTTGGCAGCAAAGAGAGTGCCCAGAATTTCGGCTTTCTCTTTGGCAGTGTAGGCCAGTGTATCATCCGGTTTGCTTAAAGGTGGAAACGAGGAACGACAGAAGTTGCCTTACATGGCTTTCAACAGAAATCAGAAAGCACGGGAACCAGAAGGCAGTGAGACTAATCTCTGCCCAATTCTGTCGATGTGCTCAAATTTTGCCCTGGCAATGGCATTTTTGTAGGCTCTGGACGCAATGTTAAAGATTTTCTTAACATTTGCAGCATTGGGATCATTGGTGCAATGTGCAGAGAGCCAGGACTGGTAGGAGTTTTGTTTAAGTATAGCAGCCTTATTACAGATCCCGTTGAACCATTTCTGCGCGCGCTTCCCAAAAGGTATGAGGAAGTTTGGAATATAGCAGTCCATACTTTGGAGTATGGCATCAGCAACTGCTTCAGCACAGGTGTTAAGGTCGTTTGTTGAAAAACAAAGCTGTGCCCACGGATATGAGGCTACCGATATTACGCGTGCGAACAGAGGATGGAAGTGGCACGGAAGTCTGTACTAGGCAGGGGTTAAATGTTCCTAGGGGAGCATCGACTGTTACCTGGTAGCCGGTAGGGTGAGTGGTAAGGAAGAGGTCCAATATAGAGGGAGTCTATTAAGTTATGGAAGAACTGCTTGATATTTTGTTATTTGAAACGATCTTACTCCAAGCAGTGACGGGCCCAACAAGGTTCTCGGTCGACGAGTGAATTACCAATTCCCTGTGCACGGCTGGGCACTTGCTTTTATTCGTACAAGTTTATTCAAATAGAGAATTCATAAGAAATTCTGCCAAAAGTATACATAAAAATTCATTACCGTATACAGGGTTCATTACCGTAGCTTGACATAAATTTCTAGTGGCAATAACTCTTTGAATATTTGAAATATATACGTGCCTTTCACTTGTGTATTTAATGAAATAGCACCAAACATTATAATACTATCAAAAATTAAAAAAAATGAAATTATGCTTGTTCCTAAAAAAATGCGCAAATATCGTCCAAATTGAATATTCACCCATCAATCCTTAACGGACAGCATCAAAGTCAAAATATGGTTTTTAGCCGTAGAGAGAGAAGACATAGAGCCAGTGACGATTTCTTTCTCACTCACACTAAAAAGAGAGCAGAAATAAAGTTATTAATGTGATAAACAGAGACGCAGCTACCCAATTTTTTGTCCCTCATAGTGTAACCAGTTTTTTTCAAGGTCGACACACTTTTGTGCGAAACAAACTGACAGTTAATAAGAAAATTTAGTATCTATGTGTGTTGCCAGCTTTAGGTACCTATACAATGTCCCGATTTTCCCTATCCTACTTATATTATAAATGTGAAAGTTTGAATGTATGTAGGGCCATCCATACATACATCGAAATTTCAGCCATATCGGTTTAGTGTGGCGTGATTGAGTAACAAACATATGGATGTTTGTTACTCAATACGCCACACTAAACCGATATGGCTGAAATTTGGCACGGAGATAGGTTTTTTTTAGTAATGTCCTCTGACATACCGTAACGGCGGGTTACTTTGGCTACTTTTTCAATTTTTTTTTTTAATTTTTGTTGAAACAAAATAAAGTCGTGATGGAAGAAATGAATATTATGAGAAAAGAAAATAAAGATGATGGATACTAGAATATAATATATGTCGGCGATGATTAAAGTGTATTCAGTTAGATAGTGTCGGTTACTGTTCTGAATCATCCTGCAGTTTCGTTCGAATGTCCAACAACCAGTCGAAAACTGTTGGCGATCTTAAGAATTATTTTATTTACAAAGTTCTTAATTTTTAAAGCCATTTTTAAATAGCTAGAGGCAGACTTTTAATGTTTTTTTTTAAATAATTATTAACTTAAACTATGAAGAGTTGCAGTTTTATACGACTGCCTGAAAAAAGGAATATACTGTTAATTTCATTAATGATGATTTTGATGACTAAATATACAATTTTTGTTGCTTTTAATTCAATATCATACTCGATCGAAGGAAAATTTTAACTGTTCATTACAAATTATTTTGTGTAACGTTCTCACTAGTAACGAAAAAAATTTTTCCTTTGTGTTACATACATCTTTTTTCAAAGTGACTCACATATGCTAAATTTCTATTCGGCATTTCAATATTTTTTTTAAGGAGCAAATAATTATCTAGTGAATTGGTCCTATGAAAGTACATTAAAAAACTTTAGTATAAAAAAAAATATTTTTAAAAAACCGACTTACGTGTACAAATTAAAATTATTTTATACTTTTAAGTGGTGGTTGTAGTTAATATTGTCTGCAATAAAGAATAATAAATTCTTTATTGCACACAATATTAAGATATATGTAAAAAATAGAAGCTTACCCTAATAGGTATGTCTCTCCCAGACAACCTTATATGTGTAGGTATGTTATTTAAAAAATAAAACAGTTCAGCATCTGTTTTGTCGTTTTATTTAAAAATCCTGGGAAGAATTTTCCATCTAATTTGGGGTACTAGGGGAGTGCAGTTATTGTGGCAACATTAAACTCCGTAGACAGAGAAGGCAATAGACCAAGGTACTGTGTAACCGCGACTGAAATAGAGATAACATGACGTAACGATGACGTCACATGACAAGTTCGAGTTTAATGTTGCCACAATAACTGCACTCCCCTAGTACCCCAAATTAGATGGAAAATTCTTCCCAGGATTTTTAAATAAAACGACAAAACAGATGCTGAACTGTTTTATTTTTTAAATAACATACCTACACATATAAGGTTGTCTGGGAGAGACATACCTATTAGGGTAAGCTTCTATTTTTTACATATATCTTAATATTGTGTGCAATAAAGAATTTATTATTCTTTATTGCACACAATATTAACTTCAACCACCACTTAAAAGTATAAAATAATTTTAGTTTGTACACGTAAGTCGGTTTTTTAAAAATATTTTTTTTTGTACTAAAGTTTTTTAATGTACTTTCATAGGACCAATTCACTAGATAATTATTTGCTCCTTAAAAAAAATATTGAAATGCCGAATAGAAATTTAGCATATGTGAGTCACTTTGAAAAAAGATGTATGTAACACAAAGGAAAATTTTTTTTCGTTACTAGTAAGAATGTTACACAAAATAATTTGTAATGAACAGTTAAAATTTTCCTTCGATCGAGTAATGCTATTGAATTAAAAGCAACAAAAATTGTATATTTAGTCATCAAAATCATCATTAATGAAATTAACAGTATATTCCTTTTTTCAGGCAGTCGTATAAAACTGCAACTCTTCATAGTTTAAGTTAATAATTATTTAAAAAAAACATTAAAAGTCTGCCTCTAGCTATTTAAAAATGGCTTTAAAAATTAAGAACTTTGTAAATAAAATAATTCTTAAGATCGCCAACAGTTCTCGACTGGTTGTTGGACATTCGAACGAAACTTCAGGATGATTCAGAA
Source organism: Hipparchia sbordonii (assembly GCA_038048805.1). Taxonomy (NCBI): domain Eukaryota; kingdom Metazoa; phylum Arthropoda; class Insecta; order Lepidoptera; family Nymphalidae; genus Hipparchia; species Hipparchia sbordonii. Next base: position 8,912,411 of record CM076113.1, read on the forward strand.
CAGTAACCGACACTATCTAACTGAATACACTTTAATCATCGCCGACATATATTATATTCTAGTATCCATCATCTTTCTTTTCTTTTCTCATAATATTCATTTCTTCCATCACGACTTTATTTTGTTTCAACAAAAATTAAAAAAAAAATTGAAAAAGTAGCCAAAGTAACCCGCCGTTACGGTATGTCAGAGGACATTACTAAAAAAAACCTATCTCCGTGCCAAATTTCAGCCATATCGGTTTAGTGTGGCGTATTGAGTAACAAACATCCATATGTTTGTTACTCAATCACGCCACACTAAACCGATATGGCTGAAATTTGGATGTATGTATGGATGGCCCTACATACATTCAAACTTTCACATTTATAATATAAGTAGGATAGGGAAAATCGGGACATTGTATAGGTACCTAAAGCTGGCAACACACATAGATACTAAATTTTCTTATTAACTGTCAGTTTGTTTCGCACAAAAGTGTGTCGACCTTGAAAAAAACTGGTTACACGATGAGGGACAAAAAATTGGGTAGCTGCGTCTCTGTTTATCACATTAATAACTTTATTTCTGCTCTCTTTTTAGTGTGAGTGAGAAAGAAATCGTCACTGGCTCTATGTCTTCTCTCTCTACGTTAAACTCGAACTTGTCATGTGACGTCATCGTTACGTCATGTTATCTCTATTTCAGTCGCGGTTACACAGTACCTTGGTCTATTGCCTTCTCTGTCTACGTTTTTAGCCAATGGGATAGGCCAAAAGCCATAGGTATTTTGACGTTGATGCTGTCCTTTAAGGATTGATAGGTAGGTAGGTACCTACCTATATTTTTAGCCAATCGCCCTGAATACCTACTTCTTCCATGGACAGCAGCCTGTCTAGTGTTAATCATAGATTAATTATAGAGGTCAGTGGCTCGGACGTGTCCGCAAGACGCACACTAATTATTAGCCGCGACTTATGGACGCATCCGATAATAAATATGTTTACAGCTTTAAGCTGTAAACAAAGTACGTCTATGCTGGTCCGATAGAAAACTGGGCCTGCTGGCGAAGCCTGCTAGTCTCAAACGACTGTGCATACTATCAGTCGCGGCTGGTAGCCTTGTCCGATAGTTCGTTTGCAGTTTTAGTCCTACTTCCATGGCATAGGGGCTTCTTATATGTCAGTGTAAAGGGGCAGCAACCCAGCTACCTATTAATCATAGACTAAAGATAAAAAGATAGAGTCCAGTGCCCTTGTCACTGTCAGTTTAAGTTGTCACATTTTATAATTTGTCATTAGATGTCAAATTGTCAAACAATTGTTTAGACAAAAAAGAAATAATTTTTCGTTAAAATAAATCTGTAAATATTACAAGAATATTATGATATTTATGTGATAAAAACTTTGTGTGTGAAGTGAAATACTTTGAAGTAGATAATGCCCTTAATATTTATAAATTAGGTCACTTGAACTTCCGTATATTGGTTACCGGTACGTCAGAAAGCTTCCTCAAGAGAGATTCGTTAATTATAATAGATTTTTGCTAAAAGTATATTATTTACAGGTGGTTGATGTGTTGTGTTTGGTTTGAAGATTTAAATTTTATTTTATAACGGTGGGAGTGAGTTGATATGGCAGATAATGATGATTATTTAGACTCGATTGACAACAATCATTCGGACGGAGCCAACGGTTCAGTAAATATGACCGACAACAGCCTGGGCGTAAGTATACTCTAACTTTTAATCATTTGAGGCGCGTCTTTACAATATGACTCGCTGAATGAGACGCACATTTTTTTATCGATATAAATAAATATATGGATATAATACTTGGGAATTCTTTAATTACAATGTAGACTCAAAAAGTGATATAACCCAGAGCGTAAAGGCATACAACAAATTATCCGTCTATAATTAAGAATATTGTTTACTTATGGTTTTTTTTGTTGATAAACACCTACATGTACTAAAACTATATACTTACTTTTTCATGATGTGAGTACTTTCTACATTAAAAAAATTTGCATTCAATTCAGCTGGTCATATTCCACAGTCCTACTGTTACGTTTCTTTGAAATTTTTGCAAACTAACATTTTTCTATTATTGTGTAATTTACAATTAAAATATCAAATAGTACAAGTAAAACTTGCACCAAATAATTAGCTATAACTTCAGAAATCATTTTTGATAACAGTATATTTTTTTGTTTTTGTTTTTTTATAAATCAATACATAAATCTGTCGCATTTTAACTTCTCTGTCTTGAGTCTGAGCAGAGTGAGAGTGCAGTCTAGGTCTGAGCACCGTCAGCTAATTCAAAAATTAAAGCAATGAGCGACTACAATTACCATCATCGGCACAGGAAAATTAGTACTGGCGACAGAGGGTGCAGGCTTTTCCTGTGTGGAACTCAGAACTTAGAAATTTTCTGTTTCTATTTAAATCTCTATTATGATTATTTTTATTACCATCAGCTGAGATCCTAGATATACACCAAGTGGTCATTGTATAGAAATTTATATATATAAGTATTGTTTTAGGATGAAGCGTCAGGTACAGAAGTTCCAGACCTCGCTGCCATCAAGGCCAGAGTGAGGGAAATGGAAGAGGAGGCAGAGAAACTAAAACAGATGCATACAGAAGTTGACAAACAGATGAGCATGGGCAGCCCGCCTGGACTTAGTAAGTCAGATAGTACTATAATCCACCCTCGGGCAGCTATTTAATGAATTGCTACAAATTTGTATTTTTTTTTTTACCAAATATGTTGCTTTTATTAAACAACAACCTAAAAGTGTGGAAAAATCGTTATCTACATTTCTACATTATATCTTCAAATGAAGTAACTCATATTATAACTGCTGTGTAGAGGTGAAGCAATGATTTCACCAAAAGATGAATACTTCGTCGAATCGGTGGTAGATGTGTCATAAGAGTCATAGGACTTCTTTCTTCTGAAATGGTGGACTGTCATGGTTAAGTCTTGACAGTCCACCGTCTCATACTAAGAGACAATCTTTGCCCATTTGTAGGCCAGCAATGGGTTGTTGTTGGTTGAAATGATGAAGATTTTCTCAGACAGAAGATAGCTGAAAAGTCTAATTCATTAAACTAAGTTTATTTGCTTTTACACAGCAAGCCCTCTGAACATGTCAATAGAGGAGAAAATAGAGGCAGACAATAGATCAGTGTATGTTGGCAACGTGGACTATGGGGCCACTGCTGAGGAGCTGGAACAACACTTTCACGGTTGTGGCTCTATAAATAGGTATGAATCATTAAACCATATAGAAATAGAAATTAACATGTATAGAAAACAAATTAACACATAGAAACAGATTAACATATATAGAAACAGATATTAACAGATATAGAACAAACACTTTGGCATTTACAATATTACTAGCTGATCCCCGCAACTTTGTTCGCATGTATTGAGGTTTTTTAATTCCTGTGGGAACTCTTCTTATTTTCCAGGATAAAATATATAAGATAATAAGCCTATTTGTTGTTCCAGAATATAATCTATATCTGTGCCATATTTCATTCAAATTGGTTCAGTTGTTGTGGTGTGATTGAGTAACGAACATCCATCCGTCCATACTTTCGCATTTTTAATATTAGTAGGATTATAAACTAGTAACTAAGTTGGATGCGGCATTTATTAGTAAATAATATAATATTATAAATGCTGAATCTAAATTTTATTTCATGTTTTTAGATTGTTATGTAAAAAAGGTGATACACATGAGTTAGATAGAAATAAAAAATGGCAAATGAATATAAGGCATGTTACTCTGCCATTTTCAATTTCTGTTTTGTTATTTCTTATCTTAATCCCATGTTATGCCTCAAATCTTCCACAAATTGTGTAGATTTGTTAAATTGATTGGGGTATCGGTTCATATGATTGTGCTCTTTACAGGGTTACAATATTATGCAACAAGTTCGATGGACATCCAAAAGGGTTTGCCTACATCGAGTTTGGAGATAAAGACAGTGTTCAGACTGCAATGGCTATGGACGAGTCATTGTTCAGGGGGCGGCAAATTAAGGTAACATTCGTTAAAAACTAGCTTTTGCTCGCATCCGCGTGGAGTTAGATTTTTAAAAATAATGCAGAAACCTCTGATTTTTCAGGATAAATAATAAAAATTTATTTATTGATAGCCTTGTAGCCTATATCAGTCTTCAACTATATCCATGGAAAGAATCACGTTTATCCCTTGCTTTCTAGCTGCGTGATTGAAGGACAAACAAACTATCGTATTTATAATATTAGTAAGGTTTCAAATAAAAAATAGGTGATTTGGATACAATTTCAGGTTGATAAGGATTATATAGAATAGGGCAGTCATAGGGACTCCCAACAGAAGTAAAAACATGTCTTACTCATAGCTACAGATATATTGTTAACCTAAGCACGTCAGAGACGCGAACCCTTAAGATTTTCCCATACCAAAAATCGCTCAATATGCCTAAAGAAATTTTCGCTTTAAAAAAATTATTGGACATATATTATTTCCTATCTACACCATAGTCAAATATATATCACAAGCACTCAATTCGTCATTGCAGGTGATGCCGAAGCGCACCAACAAGCCAGGGTTGTCGACGACGAATCGTCCGCCGCGCGGCTCGCGGGGCCGCGGGCGCCCCATGCGCTACTCGCCCTACTTCGCGGGCTACCGGCCCATGCGCCGCGGCAGGTACATCCCTTACTGACATTACTGAGTACTGACTTACACCAACACCCGCTACACCCAACACCCTCTACCACACCGCTATAGATCAACACCTTACGACCCGGAAGTAGAGTTGTGTCAATCAATCATTTCTTGCAACCCGCGTCGATCGTGACCCATTGGCAAGGTGATTGCGTCAAAACAATTCGATTTTTCGAAACTCGCAACGAAAAAAATAGCGGTTCAAAAATGATAGATCTTTTTGAATTGTGTCTGACTTCTGATCGAATCAAATTGATTCTATGAATCGTAATCGACACAGCTCTACCAGTAAGGTCCAATTCCCCGAAGTCCATTATGTCTGTTATGTCCTATTTCCTTACATGCCCAATCAACCCGCTAGGTAAAAAAACCCTGAATGTCCTATTCCCAGAATGTTTAATCTGTCCTCTAGGTCCGTTTCCGGGAACAGGACATAACAGACATATTGGATATAAGGGCATGTGGACCTTCCGAGCTGTAAAGGATCAATAATAGAAAAACATCGAAGTTGATAATGATCTCGTGTTTCTGATTTAAATAACTAGCTTTTGCCCGCGATTTTGTCCAAGGTGAGTTAGGATTTTAAAATTGCCGAAGGGTTCCCTGGGAATTTTAAAAACCTAACTCCGTTTTTCCCGGATAAAAATGCTAAAAACCGATGCCACTCCAAGTCCTTAACTATGCCCATGTTGATCCGTTGCATTGTTGCTGCGTGATTGGAAAACCAACACTTTCCCATTTATAATATGTATTAGGATTTCGATATCAATATCGGTAACCAATCGCAGATGTTACAGTAAAATTACCGATAAAGTTGGATCAAATATTTATGGTTTTTATTATAAAAATATCGATTATTTATCAATATCATCCCTATTAATTCGCTTGCGTAGCTAGATCCCCTAGATAGAATATAACTGCGACTGCGAAATATAATCAAATATTATAGAATTCCATTTAATTACATAATTCTGTTTTTATCAATGATTTTCTCTTCCACAATAAACTAGCTACGCTAATGCTGACTGAATTCATTCTTGTTCACTACCCCCGGCTCCATATCAATGCTATATTTGCTTAGTGTTTCACTATGAAAACATGTTTCAAGTTTAAAAGATTGACTTAACAATGTTATTATTATATGTCTATATCATGAACTATATCAAGAACGATTGTCCAAACTAATCTCGATAGACCTTCTTTACTTGTTTTTTTTCTCTAGATTGCATTTTCTATCCGTTTTTTTAAATTAAGTTATTGTGTCTCCGTTTTTTTGACCCAAGATATACAATGAATCTTTGCTAAAATGTTAAAAAGGCAAATTGAAGTGTATCTCCCTTAAGTAGAGTACAAAAAAATGATGAAACCTAGGAAACAGGACATTTCTTTCACTAATACAATTAAATTACACGCAAATTCCTAAAACATGTAAACTATCCTCGTCTACTTAGCCTGTGAGCCAAAAATATTATAAGCAGAAAAATATTTAATTTCACGAATATATATTTCACTTTATAAGAAGGCACTAGTACTGCTTATAGTATGTAATATTACAGCTATTAATGAAATGTTTGCATGATTGAGCATTTTGATATATTATTTCCTGATTTGTTTTGAAACAAGCTTTTTATGTATGAGATTTTTAATACAAAGTTATGGTGTTGGTATGGACTGGGCAATGAAACACTTTTCATAGTTGTGGTCACCTCAAAGGAATGATTTTGTTTATTATTCTTAGTTTCTGTTGTAGTTTGAGAATGTTACTCTGTTGTGCTTTAAGAGATGTCATAAAGAAGCCCTCGTTCGCACGGGTGCTTTTAAAACGCGCGTTGAAAGATCATTCGAGTGATACTATTTCTTAAGTTGCTTAGCACGTTAGCCTTATTTTAACGCACATATTTCAATAGACAGATTTGCACATTAAGTCGAAATGAACTAGTATTTCATTCGAATGATTTTTTAAAGCTCATTAAGAAAATAATTCTCGCGAGAACGAGGTCTAAATGTTATTTAATATATAAATGTTAACATACCATATGTAGCTTTTGTATTATCGTATTTTATGTACATAAATAAACAATATACTTTTTCTCTCATTGTTGAGAAATAATTGTCACCACGTGGCATCTCTTATGTCGGTAGTTAGTCGTTTGAAAATCTTTATATCAATATGTTGAATGTCAAGCGAAAGATATAATATACATTAAATATCTATATAGAAAACTGGAATTGTATGAAATAAAGTTTGTGATTGACACATTTGTTTTTTCAATGCTATATCCTACCCTTTATTTCGCGCTTTGATTGCATGGTAGCATTTTCAAAAGCCACAAATTGTTCAATTGTTAGAACCGTCAAAGTTCACAAACTTGAAGCTTTTTATCCATTACATAGGATCAAGTTATAACAGATGCACTCAAATAAAGGAAAAAAGTATTCTTTGTGCCCATTACACTCATTTACTCAATTTGGAATCATTATTGAATTTAAATATTTGCATTAATTACCTTCTTACTTGTAACTATGAGCATTAATAAAAAATAGTTTTTATTTTTTTAGACAGGCAAGGCCAAAAAATATAGAAGGAACCTTAGGCTTAGCTTAGGGTAGGAATCGAATAGACATTTTTGTAAACCGGGCATATTTTCCAGTCACGATTCTTCAAGTTCTTTGCAGTTTATATTTTAAAAAATTGGAAAAGTGTATGGCAGTTTTATTGCAATTAAGATAAGAGTACGAAAATGAAGCCGCCATTTATCATTTCCATATTCAGTGACACATGAGAGTAAAACAGAAATAGAAAATGGCAGCCTCTCATTCCTATTCTCGTCTTGATCTCATTGTATACTGATTTCCAACTATCTGTTCGATTCCGACTTTAAAAGGACTGGGCTAAAATTAAATCAAAATTAAGAATAAATTCGATTGTTAAATTGGCACTTAGATACTGAGATACGCTTAAGGCGCCTTCTCATCTAACTGATACATAACATGTTCCTATTTATTGGATAAAGGTGTTACGACGAACTTATCGATGTGTAGCCCTAAAGGATTCTACATACCAAACCCGCCGACACAGCCCGGCGGTTTCACATCTCATTGCAAGTTGAAAAACATTGTCAGCGGCACTAAATCGGCAACATGAATAAAAATGTACTCTATGCAACAACACTTTAGCTCGACTGTTGTCGGGCAACTGAGCGCAAAAGCAAGATAGGTCGCCAAGTATCACGCACGGGTGCAATTCGCCGACATGATTCCCTTAAAATAATCCCACCGACACCAACCGGACTAAGTCGGCGGGTTTTATGTGTATGATCCTTTAAATGCTTCGCAGCACTTTCCTTAACTAATGCCTTACCTTGTTCGCAGAGGGTACAGGCGCGGCTCGTATTACTCTCCGTACTGAGTGCGGTAGAGGGGGGACCGCCCCCGCTCGCGTCGTGCGAATTGTTGAGTGCAACTGTGCGGTGTAGTTAAGTTAGTGCGAGAGATCGAATCGATTACCTCGAAGCTCGCTTTGTGCCGTTCGGGTTTGAACGTTGACAACGACGCGTGTCTAAAGTAAAGTTCGATGTAGTACAGCGGATATTTTTAATATTTTTTTTTGTTCATGTACTCGACGTGAGAGTTGAATAAGTGGGCGGTTTCTGTGCGACCGAAAACGAATTGTATAAATTAAAATGTATAACAGTTCACAATAACAATGTTCCGTTAATAAGCGTGAGAGAACTATCGAAGAGCAATGAAGATGACAATGGAAGTTTCATCCGCCATTTTCTATTTCTGTCTTCTCAACTGCCGTATTCTCTATTTTATACATTTCCAGTGGCTATGGAAAACGATGGAAAGTTGCCAACTGAGTACTGTTAAACTCGCATTTCTTCATACAAATACGGGTTTGAAAGTATAGTTAGCACCTGAACGATAGCCACTGAGATAGAGAATAGCCCTCCAGTGTTAGATACGTGAGTAAGACAGAAAAAAAATGGTGGTTTACCATCCATACTCTTGTCGTGATCGCATTATTTATTTTGTCACGTAAATCAAGCTAAAGCCATTTCTATACAAAATCTTTCCGCACACGTTGACCACTTCAACTTCAACTTTCGTGACGAATACTTTACTAGTTGATCTATCGAGGCAGGCTTTGCGCGTGTGAATAAAAGGGGAATTGAATGGGGGTTGTACCGTTACGGCCAAAGCAAACAAGTTAATTTTGACAACACAATCAGTTTTTTTGCAAATGTTTCAATACTGCTTCGCGATAGTGTCTAACCGCTGACTGCAAAATGGCTGTTTCAGTTTTATTGCACATGATATAACTGCGCAGTCTGTTGTACTAAAATTACTCGCGGATTGTGCATTCAGTCGATTAGTATTGATGCAGTTACACAACTGCGCCAAACTGCAATTTTGCAGTAGGACAGGACACTGTGTCGCAATAACGCGATGTGGCACGTACGTTACAAAATAACTAATCGTCTATCCGGAAACTAACCGCGTACTTCACTAAATCGCTCCGACCAGCGTTCGTGCGTTCGATCAATATAGGTACTTAATAAGGCCAAGATTTTGACATGCAAAACAAAAATAGACTCAGCACTAAGCATTGCCGCTTTTCCAGTAGTAGAAAAAATACAGGAACACCACACAAACCCTCGAAATACAGCCTCTGTACGTTTCACTCCGATACCACACACTCTCGTCAGTGACTGGCGTCGACATCTAAGGATGCTCCTGTGTCGGTCATACCCCGTGGTTCATTTCTCACGCGCTGAGATCCTGCCTCGATTTTCAACTCTATTGCCGTGCATCAAAGACGCGTTTTACTGATACGTAGTGGCTAAGGTTTAGCTTATAAGAATAAAGTCCTCATTTGTTAATAGAACATCAACAGTTACGGCTAAAAATACATTGACTGCAAATTGTAGTTTTTAAGCGGATGCTGTTAAACAATTAAGATTTTTTCTTTTTCGAGGGTAGCCAAAAAAATTCGGTTCGAAAACATCACTTATCTCTATTAATATAAGTACACATACTTGCAATCATAGAGGTCAGTGGAAAACAAAAAACGTTTATTTTTGAATATGGCGCCTTGAGTTTGTATGAGATATCTTTTTGCCTGTATAATGTAGCCTGCACAGTGTAGGTATAGCATATTGGCAAATATTATAATGGTAAAGAGTACTTCAATCTCACACAAACTCAGTTCTCATGTCTTGTTGAAGCTACATAATATTATATAACCGATTGTTATTTTACGATCTAATTGTGTAAACAGAGTGCTAGCGGGGCGGCCAGCGGAATCCGCTAGCGGGAACCACAAATGATTTTGTGTTTTGATTATGCGTGCATGGAGTGCAGCCGAGGCGGGCGGGCGGGTGGTCGCAAGTCTGTTTGCGTTTTTCGCTCGACCTGTGGGGTTAGTATAAGATATAACACGATTGATCGTATTCATATACTAAGACATTAGCGTCAAAGTAAAATGAACGTTAATGGTATTGATTTAAAGTCACAAATTCAGTACAACCGATTTTAGTTTGGAGCGTATCCGTATACGTAAAAGTATAAGAATGCATGCACGAAATTGAGCTCTAATTCAATGCTTTTATGGTTCATTTTACTTTGACGCTAACGTCATCGAATACGAATACGATCAATCGAATTAAATCTTATACTATTCCTACTGTTCGGTTAAGTCGATAACTACAGAATAATTCCCCTTTTACAGTATCTAATTTGTAATCAAAAGTGCTTATTGTCATATGAGTGCTTCATGATTTCGCAATCTTTGATATAAAGTATAAACTCTCCATTTCTTAATCTGTCATTGCCCATGTCATGGCGATTGCTTTGAAAAAATAAAATGCCCTATTTCATAAGCACTATTTTTCAAGTAATCAGACGTTATTTTATTTCATAAATATCGTACGAGACACTCCGCAGCTGCTGTGTAGTGTGTTCTCAGTTCTCACACGGAAATGTGCGTTTTTCGCTCTACCCGCGCGCCCTACGCCACTCTGTTAACACAGTAAAGGTTGTCACTGACTTGGCCGAACCGCTACAGCTCAGCGCACGGGGTATTGTATAGGTGAAAGTTCAAATTGGTGGCTCTGCTATTTCAGTATTGAACCATGTAGAAGTGGTCCGATATAAGTCAGTGACATGATGCTTTGAATTTCAAAGCTAACATTTCAAACGATGATTTCTTGATCAATACAGGGAACACCTTTTTTACGTCTCACAATTTGGTTATTATACCTATTATATTCTAAGTTTGTTTCTCCGGAACTTTAGAAAGAAAAACTTGACAACTTACATGAATTGGGTGAACATGTATGAAATAACCCTATAAGTTTTACGTTGAATACGTATGATTGTATTATATTGGCTTAAAATTAATTTATTACACTTTAGGTGTTTTAATTTTTTTCAATGAAGTTACTACAAATAATCATTTTATTGCATCAGTTTAAGATGCAGCAAAATATAAAATAGCTAACTATTTTTATTACCTAATTAAATACATAATTTTTAATAATTAAGACTTATACACTTAAGGTAGTCATATCTGTTGACACTTGTTGCTAAGAATTATTTTGTATTACAAGGTAATAACCAAGTATGTATGTATAACTGTTTCAGAAGGTGTTTAAACTAAACGCACACTTTAGCTGGCCGCACTGCAATGCGTTACCGTAAAAGAAAAAAAATTGTCGCAATCAACGTTATTTTTTGTTTTAAATTATAACTTAATACAAGGAACATCACCATGTATTGTAGCTGGTATATAAATAAAAATATCTTTGAATATTAAGCGATCTTATGACATTGTTCAACATCGCGTTCAAAATGTAGTGTAAATGTGAGTCGCTCGCTCTCCTGCCTCTTCGCGGTCTATACTTATAACGGTTAATGTCATATCGGTGCTATTCACTACAAGTTTGCTTGTCATGCTACTGCTCCATCTGCATTAATGTTAGTGTTAACGGTGGCGCTCAAATGGCCTTAATGGGGATTAAAAAATAACGAGCTTAACAGATGGCTACATTAAAAGAAAAGATGCTGCCAAAAGTAATTGTTCATGAATTAGTGCGTTAACTAGAGTAATAGTGTTCTGTGCTGTCGTCCGTGATCAAAATCACATTCAAAAGTCCTCACAGTGCATGCGCTGCATAGAATGAGACAGCGCTAATGTAGCCAACAAAGTTTGGTGTGTTATTCAACGCGTTAAAATCCTTTGATGTGCCAAAAAAACCGCCATCCGAGTTATCGCTCAGTGTCTAACGTCATTAGTAATGCTACAACACATTTAACGCATTAAAATATTCATCTGCGTAATGCCTTTATTATCGTGTTAATTTACGCGTTACGGCGCAGGTGGAGCAGTAGCAGACAACACAAGTATGCGTATTTTAGCGTTGCAGTGCGGAATTTACTAATGTGCGCGAGCCTTAAGTCATAAAACGCATTTAGATAGACTCTTAAACTAAATGTTACAAATTAGCATTACTAAAATGTATAAAACTAAGTGAAAATGGAGTATATCGTAGCAGAAAAAAAATAGAATTGCTAGCTTCTGGATATATTTTTAAACAATCTTTAGGTAGTAATACGAAGGAATGTAAATTAATGTTTGAAAAATATCAATAGCAAATAACTATTACAATCAAAATCTTATTATAACAAAATAATTAATGCACCAAAATTACAAGACTTTATAATATTAATTTCCCAAATCAGTATTCAGTATCTACATTACCTGCCTGAATTTACCGTAACGTAATAGGTTAACATTATATTTTGTGTATTATTTATGGTATCAAACATAAGTGTCTTTGTGTAGTTTAATTTTATGATTTTAAGATGTATTTAATAAGTTGATTCAAAACCTGGTGTTGGCGCCCTTTTTGTTACATTCGCATGTTATGTATTCTCATGGTAGTGATTGCATAATGAAGTCGTAATTATAATATCAAAGATTATAGTGTGGATATTAGTTGATTGTATATCCTTTAACAGCGGTCTTCAGCTAAAACTAATACATAAAAATGTTATGCAATTACACCGTTTTATTGTTTGGTGAATAATATTGTATTATAATGATGATGCTGCAAATATTGAGCCCAAATAATCCAGTACATTTCTAAACTGAGGCTTGATTGTGAATTTATGAATACAAAAATGATAACTTAAAATGCTAATTATTATTTATTGTATTTACGCATTATTGAAATGGTGTTACTATTTTATTATAGCAGGTATTGATTCATTTGTATTCATGTATGAAAAAATAACCGGTCAGTAATATTTTGTTACTCTATAAAATAAATACATAGATATTATTATCAGAAATTGACTTATGTAAAAAATCCAATATAGGTACGTCGTAATGCACTTTTTATAGATCATGGAGAATTCTGCGGCATAAGTATCGTATCTACCTCCCATACTCGCTCGCCGGATGCGTGAAATAAAATATTCTCTGACAGAAAATTTATTTCTGATAATAATAATAATATTATGCAGTCGTCATTAATTTAATATTTTTAGAACACAACTGTCTTGAACAACAAATTGCTACTTATAGATTTATGATGTCTTTTTTCTCAGCTAGAGGCTGTCTTAAGGCCCAAGACACGGAGCTGCCAGCGAAATTCAAATTTAATTTGGTTTTTCGCCATTTATAAATGAATACGACAAAGTAGGCTTATGGTATTCAAATTGCGATAATGGCAGTATCATCTTCACAGGTTTATATACTAATCTTTACGTAAAAGTATCCAGTTTAAGAAATTAATCAAAATAATGACTAATTTGTGAGTAGCTCACGTCAAACTCATTATTTTGACTAATTTTTTAAACTGGATACTTACACGTTAAGATTAGTATATAAACCTGTGAAGATGATACTGTCATTTGCGCAATTTGAATACCATAAGCCTACTTTGTCGTATTAATTAACAAATTGCGAAAAACCAAATTAAATTTGAATTTCGCGGACAGACCCGTCTCTTGGGCCTTAACTTACGCTGCAAACTTCTCTTCAACACAGCACATCAAGCTGCGTTGAGGAGGCGCGAATCGCGATGCGGCGTAAGTCAATGACGACCATCTTTAAAATGTCTTGTTATATTCAATGTTTCTTATTGGTTAACCATATTGTATATTGCATAACTCAATGTTTTCTTATATTTTTTAAGTACTATGTACTCCTTCTTTAAAATTCAGAGACCGTTAAAATAATATAAAGAATGATTAAAACAAAAAAATGATAGAAAAGTGTACTGGATAAGAATAATTTTAAGAACCAATCTAGCGTTTTATTTAAAACCCCTCAACCAACATAACATGCATGATGCAATACCTACATATATAAAAACAATAAACTTTTCAAAATTGAAAATCGTCACTTAAGTAAAAAGTCGCCATTGTGTGCGTTTTGTGATGATAACCTGTAAGTAAAAATACTATGACTGTCCCTCAGAGACAAAAATATGTACGTAAAAGAAGAAAAATAATTTACTGTTGAGCAGTTTCATCGAACTTGGTTCAATATTTTATGGACTACTTTACCCAATACCCATAAACACACTGGTAGACTACCCGATCACTCCCAAGTTGGCCATCGCGACAGCCAATTTGGAGTGGCCAACGGTCGAAGACGCGTTTTCAACCGTTACAAAATGACGTCATACTGGTACTGCTACAAGCACGCTACAAGATACATTTTACAGCTACCTACTTCCATGGTTACAGTAATTGACTAACTAGGTAGGTACCCTCCCTACCTATGTATCTATAGTAAATCTGTGCTAGTGTCACATTTTGACTGATGAGTTGATGACATTCAATTAAAATTAAATGTGACGGCAAATGTCAAAAATTAAAAAAAAATATTTTTGTGTTGTGGTTTTCTTGTATAATGTGTTTTGCTTGAAATAATGATAATAAATTTAAAAAAGTCCATATGTTTTGTTGGTAAAGAAGTTTAGAATGTCGGTAATTGGGCCCGAGTTCCTGAATTTTATAAAAAAGTTGGAAGACAATGGCGACCAGCTTACTGCAGGCACTCCGATAGACCAACCGCTAGAGTTTGAGTTCAATGTAAGTTTTAAAATAATATTTTGAAGGACACCTGTGATAATATAACCGTTGCTGATCCTGTTGTTGGTTTTTCCTTCAAACACGCGGCAACGAAGCAACGGATTGCATTAGAGTCCAGAGTGAAGAGCAATTAAACATGAATTGATTTAACGGTGATGGAATACATCACGAGGAAACCTGTATGATTGAGATTTTTCCTTAATCTTCTCAAAGGTTCCTTCGCATTCTGAGTGGGTTACTATGGAAAGGGTATTCTTTTCCAAATTCGTACATGAATCAACAACATATGGATTAATCTATACAAATATATAAAGCTGAAGAGTTGGTTTGTTTGAACGCGCTAATCTCAGGAACTACTGGTTCGAATTGAAAAATTCTTTTTGTGTTGGATAGTCTATTTATCGAGGAAGGCTATATAACATCACGCTGCGACCAATAGGAGCGAAGCATCAGTGATAAATGTTGCAAAAATGGGGCAAAATCCATATTTAAAATATATTCTTTTAAAAACTTCTTAATCGCGATCATAATAACAGAAATTGACGCGGACGAAGTCGCATTCTGAGATAATAGAAGAAAAAATTCAATAAAAAAAACCAGTCCAGTCTACTCATCAGTCTTGATTCCCTAACTAAACTAAGGATGCTCGGAACTGGCAAAAACTGAATAACAAGTTAGAACTTAGTGATGCTATAATTTGTCCCAAGATGAAACGATTGCAGCAGTAGTAGAAGACAACACCTAGACATTTTTTGACAACCATATACATATAATGTAAAGCAGTGATACCCTAGTGGTTAGAACTGCAGTCTCCTGTTCAGGGGGTCTTGAGTTCGATCCCAGGCATGACTTTTCAAAGTTTGCTGCATTTAAGCAATTAAATATCACAAGCTTCAAACTGAAAGAAAACAATCTGAAGAAACCTGCATGAGAGTTCTCTATAATTTTTTTCAAAGTGTATGAAGTCGGCCAATTTGCATTTGGCTAGTGTGGTGGCCTATTTATTGCCTTTCTTTTCTTTTTTTTTTGAAAAGAATATTAGCCAAGCTGAACTTAACTTATATTCTCTTCTGCCCTTTAAATAAGCGAAAAGCTTGTGCTGGGAGTGGATATGACAATAGGTCAATAACAGGTGAAGCTTGAACCTGCGACATTTCAGTTTTCAGCCCACACCTTTGGGCTATTGAGGCTTTCTGAGTGAAGACCTGTGAAGTACTGAGCTGTTCATGGGTTGAAATGAAAATGAAATGAAAATATTTTTTATTGTACACTATACTAAAAACGTACATAACATAAACAACACAGAGTACAATAGGCGACCTTATTGCTAATAACTAAAAAGCAATCTCTTCCAGGCACTTCTCTTCTGGGTTGATAATTAAGATGATATAAAAAATTTGTTTTGCAGAACTCAAGTTGCTACATATGCAATGGCTACTACGGACCAAGCTTTGGAGAACCAGTGTGTGTGACATGCCACGCTTTTCTCTTCCCTGACTTTCCATCGTACCTGCCAAGTTCGTACTTTAGTAGTGAGAAGACTGATGATGGAGATTCTGGCAACGATGAGCCCTCAGATTTGAACTATAGTGCTGAGAGGAAAGTGAATAAGGCCTGCCCTCTGCCTGCCTGGTGGTATTATAGAGTAAGTACATCTACATTTTTAAGCTATTGCATAGCTTCTATCGCGGGCCTTGAGCGTGGAGACCAAATCCAGAAATTCCGTAACGAAAATAACCTGACACGGGACTCCTGTCACCGCTAGATGGCGTTGATAAATAATGCTATGCAATAGCTTTACCGCGGCAGTCCCGAGTGCCACACGTCTTTTTTACATATAATCCAGAATAAGCAAAATACTTACTGTCAGTATAATAGTGCTTGTGTTACTTAACTAGGTCAAAAGAACACAGTGAACTTGAAGGACAGTTATTGGACTGGATTGTATTGTAAATTAGATATTGAAATTTATAATAAGTAGAAGTTTAAGTTAAGATAATATTACTTATTAGACCACAGGCTAGATGGTAGTATAAAATCAAGCCACCGTTACATATTGGTGCTTTATGGTAGCAAAAAAATCCAAAATTAGCTTTTTTACCGAAAGTCGAAAGGAAGAGTACTGGTTTTAGCATTCTGTGTATGAATCTATGTGACATTTACGAATGTTTCACCCTGGCGCCTAACCTGCTGTGTTGATTGTGATGAATTAGGTGTCAATTGATTCGTTATTATGGTGGGGGTAACCCAGGCTATTTTACAAATCAAAAGGCAGATGTTACATCCAAAAAATTGAGGGTCTCTGAAATTAATTTTTTCTTTTTATTGTATCAAGTGGAATGTCAAATTTTAATGTAAAAGGTGAAAACTTTGAATTTATTATTATAAATAATAAAAATAAGATTTGGTTTGATTTATTTTATTTACTATGGAAATCACATACTAATATCTTTTCTTAAAAAAAAAATTACTAAGTATTTGTGAGTTGTGAGTTAAATGTAACATATTATTTTGATTTCAAAATTATGAAATAACTGATTTGATTTTCCAACCCTTTTATATGAGGGTGTTAATTTATTGAATTTTTATTGCAGAATTCGCTTGACAGTGAAACAAGCCCTGAAGATGAGACAAGTCGCACCAGCAACTCAGGCCCTGGCGCGAGCGGCAGCGGCAGCGGGGGGAGCGGGTCGGGCCCCCCCTCCGCGCCCAGGGAGGGTATTGAGGACCTGGTGGGTCAGGGCCCTCCTCCTCAACCCCCCAGCCTCGCACGATCGCTGCAAGCGCTTTCGACGCCACGGTTACCTGATAACCTTGCAGCGGGGCTCGTAGAACATTTACCTTCTGAAGGTATTTGAATTTTTTTTTTTCTTGATATTTTGGTTTTTCTAGATCATACGGTCTTAATTAATGTGTTCATTGTCGATTTAGTTGGATGTTTAATTTTCTTAGAATAATAGAAAATATTTTTAAAAAGCCTCTAGAACACTGATTCCCTTTCCTAAATGATTTAGTATTGAGTATTTGTTTTTATTTTTAAGAAGGAATATTTGAATAAAAGTGACCTTGTTTACTCTTTGTCTAATCTTCCACCTGCCTGTTAAACACCTGTTTATTGATGTAGTATATATTAAAATTCTATACCAAAGAGGTACTTGCAGATGCAATATGTATTACACTATTTATCTGTGCCATGTGTGATAGGCTTGAGTTTAATGGTAGTACATTTCCAGTGCTGCTGTGCATATTCCGTTACCTGGACGACCTGTCGCTGTGCGCGTGTGCGTGCGTGTGCGTGCGCTGGCGGCGCCTGGTGACGGCGCGCGTGCCGCCGCCGCGCTGGGCCGCCTTCGTGGCGCGCCGCTGGCCGCTGTTCCGCCCGCTGCTCACCAACATTGACTGGCACAAGGTAACCCACTTCTTGTTGTTGCGGCTATACTAGTCTGTTGTGAACAACAATAGAGTCTAGAGTCTAGACCATGGACATGGTCACATCTATGGTCCAGCTTCAGACTTAAGTGACAGTGACAGTGACAGTGACAGATGGCAAAAAATAAACTTTTTTTACATTCAAATTATCCAACGTCATCGAGAGCAATAACGTTTTTTCCCGATATTAACATTAAATCATCATTTTTGAACGGTCATCACAAGCCCAAGGTATGTTCAGAGAAATTAACGTGACGAACACCAGCGCCCAAATTACAGCCAAGAGTGAACAGGTCTTAATGCTCCCTATTCTCCCAGTATTTTTTTGATAAATCACTTGAAAGGAGTTCATTCAAAAATCCACTAGAAAGCAGCATGTTCAGTTTTACCCCAAAGTCGAAAAGATTTATAAAAACCTAATGTGGACTATTATGAACATTTTAATACAGAAAACAATCAAATAGGTCCAGCTGTACTTATCAACGAATAGGATTTGATTTTTATTTATACAGAAAATTAAAAAAAATGTATTGTTGCAGAAGTACCAGGCGCTGGTGGAGTCGTGCTTCTGTCGCAACTGCCTCGTGCAGATGTGCGTGCAGGCGCAGCCGCCCGGTGACGAGAACGCGTGGCGCCGGAACCGGCTCAAGATCGAACTGAAGGTGGTCACAACCTCCCCCTCTTCCCCTCCCCCTCACACCTACCCCTTCCAAATAGAAATAGTATTATTCAAATAAACCTTTACAAGTGCTATTGAATCATCGATGAATCTACCACTGGTTCGGAATGCCGTTCCTGCCGAGAAGAGCCAGCAATAAACTCGGCGGTTGCTCTTTTCAAAAAAAAAAAAAGGGTGTTTGATGCAACTTTTTTAAAAGAATATTAGCCTTGACGTATATTCTTCTCTCCCCTCCAAATAAGCGAAAAGCTTGTGCTAATAGTGGGTACGACAATGGTGCAACGGGTGGAGCTCGAATCTGCGACCTTTCAGTTTTCAGTCCGCACCTTTAACCGTTGGGCTATTGAGGCATCAAACATTACCGTCCGTTACGGACTACAGACCTCCAAAAACCCATAGACTATTCTATTCTATTAAAACCTCAATAACCCAATGGCTAAGCTGTGGAAATAATAGTCAAGTTCAGCCTGGCTAATATCCTTACTAAAAAAAAAATAGATTTTCATGAGTCCAAAACATGATGGATGGATTGACTAAGTCTACAGAAACTAATGAAAATCAAACCACATTCAAATACAAAAACCGAAAGTCTTAGTAAAGCAATGTTGTATGTGTTTGTATCAGATGCTGCGCAACGACCCGCCAGAGGGCATCGCGGCGACGCCGCTGGACACTAAGGGCTGCCACTGGCAGGCCAGCGTCACGGGGCCCGTGGGCTCGCCCTACGAGGGCGGCGTGTTCTACCTCTACATACAGGTGCCCTACTCGTGAGTACCGCCGCCACCATCACCACCATGTCGCACGTTAATGTGTCAAAGGCACGTGCAGCATGGCACATAAAAAAAATAGGCAGCTAAAGTGTTAAGGGGTTCCATATTGCTTACTTACACGCATTGATAGTGAATTAAACTCGCGTTCGTTTAAACTTTAGGGCATAGAGTATGATTTTTCAATCCACGATTCCGCGCTCTATTTTATTTTAAAAATCTATTGTTAAATTAGTTAAATTTAATAATATTAAAGATTAAAAAAAAAAATTATATCCTTAAGCTGCTTGGTCCGTAGATTGGAACATTTATCCATAGAGATTGACACTACATAATAGGCAATACGTCGATGAATCGGTGCGGCGATCTTGTGAAAACCCTACGAAAAAAAAGTCAACTTCCTAACTTTTTCAATTTTCTACAATTTTTTTTATAACTAATAACGAGGGACTACCAGAGCCATTCAGAGGTGATTGTGATCATCACACTTTAGCAACCATTTTTAGACAATGCACACAGCTGACATCTTTGAACTGTCACCCTTATCAAGATATCTCGAAAATAGTATAGTATTGTGAATGTGTATGCGTGCGAGGTACCCCATGAACCCGCCTGTGGTGCGCTTCCTGACGCGCATCCTGCACCCCAACGTGTCGCGCCACGGCGACGTGGGCATCGACTCCGTGCACCACAACTGGTCCCTGGCGCTCACCGTCTCCAAAGTGCTCATCTCCATACAGAGCCTGCTCACCGACCCCTACACACCGGTGAGTACCCCGTGCGAGGTACCATTCGACCATTTGGCCAGGAGTTGGCAAGTGCACGCATTCCCCTCTGCCGAAGTACATGTACAAACGTACGTGTCAGCTTGTAAGTATGACAGCTTTTTAGTTAGTGTGCGTTCATAGAAACATTAAGTTTTTTACAAGAGTGTGTGGAAGTGAGTAAATGTGTGCTGTACGTAAGCTGTACGTGATTACCTCACCTCCCGCAGAAAGTGGCAGAATATATTCAGTACTAAATATGCGTAAAGGCTCGTCCCGGCTAAATGGTCGAAGGAGGTACCCCATGAACTCGCCTGTGGCGCGTTTCCTACTCTACCAATTTAAAAAAGTCACTCTGACGTCTCACTGACAATGTCAAATACGCAATAATCTGTGGTCAAATGGATGCAACATAGACAGAGAAGTACAATAGACTTAATGATATCTCTTTTTCACTCCCACACGAAAGAGATGCAGTCGATGTCAAAGAAGATAGAATGAGACAGCTATGTCTATATCCGTTCCTTACTACGTGCCACGTTTTGAGTTGTTGCTCACAATACATTGTATGGTGATTGTGAGCAACTAGACATACAAGAGTAGGTATTTCACAGTGTTATGCTATCCCTTTCGGCGACACGCTTGGTAGGATTCTAGAGGATACTCATTCTACGGGATGCAATGATTTTATTTTTTATAAGATAGGTCATGGAATAAGGAAGTACCTAATTCTTCTTTGAAAAAAGATGTATTGAAGTTATTTTTTCAAAGACCTTATAGGACTAGAATCCAGGGGGCTATTCTCTATTCCAGTGGCTATGGTTTAGTTACTAACTAAAACTGCGCAACCCGCATTTTATTTAAAGGCTTGGTATTAAGAAATTCGGGTTTGATAGTTCAGTTCAGTGAGTTGGCAACTTTCCAAAAGAGACACGGCAGTAGGCCTTTAATTAATTGGAAAAAAAAAATTCCAACGAAAAAATTTTAACGATTTACAGTCCTATTTCGATCACTGGGCAAGCTAGGTTCCTTTTTAATTGGTATATTTCATCAGGTATGCATGGAACCGGAGCTTGGTGACATGTACGTTCGGGATCGCGCGCGCTTCGAGTCGCTCGCGCGGCGTTGGACGTGGCGATATGCTATGCACGATATACTGCCCTGAAGAATACATAATTATAATTATAGACATCTTAGTATTTAGCAATCTAGACTATCGTGAATGATATTTATAATTGTATATTTTTAAATTGGCTATATTCATATTACACAGCGAAATGGGACTATCCCGATTTATTCCAAACTCGAAAGGCGTACGCCTTTCGAGTTTGGAATAAATCGGGATTAGTAAGGAATCTTTAATGTATAGATAATACTAAACCTCAGAAATGAATTATAAGAACACTCAAAAAGTGTCATATTTGGGAATTTGTGCAACTTTAGTCACGTTTTTAATGAAATGGAGATACATTTATTTGATGCGAATCTAGCCAGTTTATATAAAATACTTTTTGTAATAATTTATATCTTTTTTAATCGAAATAGACTTAAGTTGGCAAAGTGGAATGATTAGAGAAATGTTGGCTGTGTATTTGGTAAATGCATGTAACTATGTAAATATTATTAGATTCCCATTATTACTCTTATAAAATGAGAATAAAATTTTATGATGCAGCAAGAACTCCGTTTATTATTTTAACTTATTTTCTTAGTCATTATTAGCTTGAGTGTTTCGTAAAAGAATAAGAGTGCAGTAAAAAGTATTCAAACTTAAATAATATTTTTGCATTTGCCAAGCGTTAATAAACCCTGAACAATGGGTACCGAAATTGAGTCAAACTTGACGCATGGAGGTATAAATATAAAAAAAAAATACTTTAAATATAAATTAAACATTTATTTTGGAATCATTTACCCTGAGGTAAGCAAGATTGTGTTTTTTTAACTTCTTCCACATTTCAAGCAATTTGGCACAGTTGCATAAAACTGGCAAACATTTTGCACTGCCGGGCGCTCTGCAGTACCCAGGATATGGCATTTCACTTTTTTGCAACCATCTTCGCGAGGTTCTTAATAACCAAGATTCGTAGTCTGATTCTTCAATTCTGTTCCTTAAATCTTCCAACTTTATACTATGTTTTATTGAATGTATTCGTAAGCTTCCGATTGCGAAGTAGTGGACATAGGTTGCAATCCACAGAATTCCCTGGAATTATAATATACAATATACGTTATAGTTTATTATACACTACCGGAAGGCGCAGTGTGAAAGGACCATAGACAAAGAAGAATCGTCTTACTGACGTAAGTGTTGGACAGATGACAATAGTTACAGGGAGCTGCTGCAGAACAAAAACCTGGAAGATGGAAATCCATTCAAGCGACCAGCAGAGGGATTGTCTATAGCTAAAATTATTTGCATTGCATTTATA
This sequence comes from Hipparchia sbordonii, assembly GCA_038048805.1. NCBI lineage: Eukaryota > Metazoa > Arthropoda > Insecta > Lepidoptera > Nymphalidae > Hipparchia > Hipparchia sbordonii. The sequence goes on from CM076113.1 coordinate 8,935,302, forward strand.
TTTTTGCAGCAACAATGCCATAAATTCAGCAAATCAATGTAGAATCATTTGATGCAGCTATTCCACAATCGACTAAGGATGTGGATTGGTTGAGAGTTGAGACGGCGATACTACTAAACAAAAAAAACAAGAGATTATATTATTATGCAGTATAGTTTGAAAAAACGTACATTTATATCAACTATTTCTAATACAATCGGGTAAATAAGCATTATTATTGAAGTAGACAAAGTTAAATTACAAAGTTAATCTATCAATCTTACGCTAACGCTACAATGCACTTATGTGATGTTTAATTACTGATAACAATAATGAAGTGTAGCTGTTACATTCTAACTACCTACTACCTGCTAAGCTAAAGATTATATTGATACATAGGTATTATACTCGTACTTAAATTATAAACTTATTTAAAACTTGTATCTAATAATTTCTTTATAATTATTATACCGTATTTTTTTCATTGACCTTATTCTCTCCTGAAGAATGGTTTTATTTTCTTTTTATTACTTTTCTTTATATTTAAGAGTGCGTTGGATTTTCTCTAGGGGAAGGCGAAACTTCCACTTGATATATCTCCTGGGAACGGTTTCCATTCCGACTATGCTTGTGGTGGCAACACCCACCATGGTTGTGACGATCTCTCAATCTTGAATGGCCTCTCGACTTTTCTCTTGAATGGCCTCTGGATTTCCCTCTAGAACGACCTCGGGATCTGTTTCTGGAATGCTCATGAGATCTTCCTCTGGATTTCCCCCTTGAGTGTCCTCGAGACTTTCCCCTAGAATGACCTCGGGACCTTCCCCTAGAACGACCTCGGGACCGTCCCCTAGAATGACCTCGGGACCTTCCCCTGGAATGACCTCGGGACCTTCCCCTCGAACGACCTCGCGATTTTCCCCTAGAACGACCTCGGGACCTTCCCCTAGAATGACTTCGTGATCTACTTCTGTGTCGCTTCCTAGACCTCAATTCGTTCGAATTTTCTCCAACTTGTACATTCACTAAGCCTTGGGAAGTACCAACCGGGTAATCTTGACCAGAGTTTTGGGCTTGGTTGCTGTTAGGTATGGTTAAATCAACAGTAAAAACTCTATCTTGGTTGTCCTCACCTTGGTTTTGTTGAAGCAGTTCCTTGGGCAAATTAAGCACGACTTTCACCGCCATTTCTTTTTTCTTAAAGAAAAACTCGAATTAATCACACGCAGGGACGTGTTGTAAGATGGAAACTGTGAGCTATGAATGAATTATATACAGAGCTCTTCTCTATATACTAACGGAATTGCATATTACTGTGTAATAATATTGCATAATGTTGTGCAATGGTCATTGATTACGTTATCTACTAATAAAAACGTTTGTCTGTCCGTTATACTACGTTAGTACCTAGCAGATTTTTTTACTGTTCTCGGTAATAGTTGAATGCAGGTAGGTACTGTACCTACTTATTTTTAGTCTATTTACTATGTATATTGATCTAGGTATCTAGTTAACAACTTACATTTATGTAATTGCTTAGGCGAGGATCGACTTTTTGCAGCGATTCAGTAACGCATCTACTTTTGGCCGTTTGTCGCATTTGCAACGCGCGATAGAAGCAATTTTAGTGAAACAAACGCATACGAGGGTTTGATTTAGCAACGCTACGTACGCCCGACTGTTAGGCGACAGAGGGTAGAAGAACCTGTAGCGTCCACTCCAAAGGCATTCATAGCAAGTACTTAGGTACCTACTACAGCGCACGATTGTTCCGATATTGCATCACGTCTGATCGATGCTGTATCGCATTTGTAGCGATGCAAAATCGTGGTCACGTGGATATTGGATGGATGGAAGGTATTTATACGACAAGCGACAGCATCGCAACAGTATCGCGGTCTTTTTGCGATTGTACCTAGGTAAGTAGGTAACTATTGCTACAAAATCGCTGCTAAAAATTACAATGAGCGACCAATTTGTAATTGACTCAAAATCGTACTAGGACTCCGTAATTTGGGTTTCTTAAAATCGGCCCGATACGCCAATAGCAGAATTTTTATTAGTAGGCAAGTAAATATATTGTATTTTTTTAGTTAGAGAGGATTGGACTTTGATTCTGGCGCGCAGTAGGTATTGATCGGTGATCAAATACTTGCAATTGAACCGATAAGGCTGAAATTTGGCACAAAAACCTCAATCCATGCTTACGAAGTCGCGCGTATCAACTAGTAGGTATCTCATAGGTCTGAAGTGGAGTAATTCGCCGGAAACAGGAATCTCTAGTATTTCACATTCAAAATATTGCGTCACTAGTATTTCGAAATATTGCGTCACTAGTTTTCAAAATATCTATACAAAAATAAATAAAATTATCCGACTGATTTTTAAGATCTACGATTATTTAAACGATAGAATAACCCAAACACAAACTGTCTGTCTATTTGCAACTTTTATGACCTAATCTAAGAAAGTGTTAGCCCGATTTTGACGGGCAGTTACTGGACTATGGAAGCATCTTATACCCCATTTATGCCGGAAATAAAAATAAAAACTTCCCGTTAGTTAAAAAAAAGTTCCCGTGAGATTTTTGTTTTTGTCGAGTTGCGGGCACAATCTAGCTGTGATCTACAATTTTTGCAGGTTCTGCACAGAATGAGAAAATAGTAATCCCTAAAAATACATTAGCTTGTTCAAGAGATCTTCAGTAAGTAAAACTCAAAGTTCAAATCAGTTATTTTATTACTCTTAATCTATTTGTCAACCAATTTTTAAAATAACCACTAAATGAGATGCGCAATATAGATGATATTTTAAAAACGCTAAAAATTACATGAGGACCACTAAAATAAAATCTTAAAACAATTTGATTAATGAATGTCCAAGTTACATTTTTTGCATGATAAAAACAATGTCTTTATGGAGAATTGGAGATGTCCATATTGTCTGGCGAATTCTTTTCGTCGGCGATGTCAATAGACTTGATGTCTTGTATTGAATTATTTTTCTGCTCCAAAATGGGCGGGAGATTTGGAGACCGATCGCGGGACTTCCTATCGTGAGGTGTTTTGGAGTCTCTGTGAGAGCGACTCTTGGATCTACGGCTGTGCGAACGCGAGCGTTTGCGATCACGTGAACGGGAACGCTTTCTATCCCTCGAACGAGATCTTTTCCTATCCCTCGACCTTGATCTCTTTCTATCCCTCGACCGGGATCGTTTCCTGTCCCGTGACCTCGACCGCTTTCTATCGCGAGAGCGCGATCGCTTCCTATCTCTGGATCGAGATCGTCGTCGCGATCTCGAGCGTTTCCTTCTCGATCGAGATCGAGATCTACGCTTGGAACGCGAGCGATCGCGTTTACGGTCTCTGGAACGAGATCTATCTTTTTTCTTTACGGGAGTTTTCTCTTTTTCTTTAACTATATCTTTTTCCTTTTCTATATCTTTATCGTCGACTGGAGAAGGAGCTTTGGATTTAACTTCTGCAACTGTCCCGTTGGTTTCTGGTTCAGTGATTTCAGGTTTAGCTTCTTCCCGTTCTTCTTTCTCGATCTCCTTGGGTGGAGATTTTGATTTTTCCTTGTCCTTGTCCTTTTCCTTATCTTTATCCTTATCCTTATCCTTGTCTCTGTCTTTGTCTCGCTTGTCATCTTTCTTGTCCTTTCGATCCCGGTCACGCGAGCGGTCGCGTTTGGAGCGCGAGCTGCGATGGCGAGACCGGGAGCGGGACCGGCGAGAGCTGCGGTGACGGGAACGTGACCTGGAAATCATAAAAGAGGAAATCATAAAAATTCCAGAGAACAATGACCGAGCTAACATGTCGCTCATTTGCGACAGGGGTGACATAATTCAAAATTCACCAATTTTAGTTTCGAAAAATACTTTTTGCTATAAAAACAACATTACGCTAAGCACAAAAAATAAAAGCGAGAGAGATTGTGACTTAATGCTCTGTCGCTTTGTTGGCCGCTGTGTTGTTTCGAGACCGCAGCATCCACAAAACATTACTCTCTAATGAGAGAATTCTCTCATCGTCGATTTTGAATTATGTCATCCTCGTCGCAAATGAGCGATGTGGTTCATTGGAAAGGGAAAGGGCTAAGATTGATCTTCAATAGACAAAATGAATGCCAAACATTATTCTTCATTACAATAGACTTGAGTGTATTTTGGTTTCATTTTCGATGCCTCTTAATGCATCTTTACATTAAACACAATTTCAAGATATAATTTATACAAAATATATGCAAATAATCAAAAGGGGTTTGAATATTTTGGCATTCTACCATTTTGTTTTTTTTTTTAAATAGTGGCCACTCATAAAACCTGTATAAATCAATAGCTGGCATACCGATACAAACAAATTTTATTATCAGACAAAATCTGCTAAGCTGTCAGGTTTCTGAGATATAAACTATCAAAGTTGGGACTTTGATAGCTCAAAAACCTGAGATTTTATGACTTTGCTAACTTGTAATCTCCGAAACCTGACGTTTAGAAGTTTTTGTCATTCTGATGCCAACTACTGATTTATACAGGTTGTACGAGTGGCCGCTATTTTGAAAGAAAACCAAAATGGTGGAACCACGGATAAGCCAGGCTTCACACAAAAATATTCAAACCCCTTTAGAAGAGAATTTAATAAGAGGCAGCTCCATTTTAGGCTGCATCTTCACTTATGATCAGGTGTGATCGCAGCCAAGCGCTAGTCTAAGTATTTAAAACAAAAAAAGTTATTTCGAGATACAGTCCCTCTAACGTTGTTACGTTCCCTCAAATATGGTTGAGCGAAGCAATGGTTGGATCATGCGTCATGCTCGTGAATGGGTGCCACCAACGGGGATGGGTCTACTTTATGGCTGCCCGTCTTAGGATGGATTGTAATATGCAAATGTAGGTCTTATGCATTTTTGAAACTTCATTGTGGAAGCACTGTGTACACAGCAGTTTTGTTATCTATTGTAAAAAAATTTTTTTGAAAAGAGCAACCCCCGGGTTTATTGCTGGCTCTTCATCGACGATTCAAAAGCACTTGTAAAAGTTTATTTGAATAGAAAATATTTCTATTTCTATTTAACTGACACGTCTCACTGGGACTGTTAGAGCGTTATTAGTTACCTGGTGCGGTGCCGGTGCCGCGAGCGCGAGCGGCGCGCGCGGTGCCGCGAGCGGGAGCGCGAGCGCTTGCTGCGGTGCCGGGAGCGCGAGCGGCGGGAGCGCGAGCGGGAGCGGCGACGGGACCGAGACCGGGACCTGATTCACAAAAAAAAACTTTTTTTAAATTTTTTATTAAAAAAGAATATTAGCCAAACTGAACTTGACTTATGTTCTCTCCCCTCCAAATACGCGAAACGCTTGTGTTAGGAGTGGGTACGACAATAGTGCAACCTGTGACCTTTCAGTTTTCAATCTACACCTTTAACCTTTGCCACTCTTCAGGCCCTCAACTATACCCATGAAAAAAATCACGTCGATCTGTAGCTCTGTTGCAGCGTTATTGAAGAACAAACCAACATACAAACACACTTTCGCATTTATAATATTAAGTAAGGATAAATTAAATTCAGATAATCGTCAAAGGCTTTTAAATCTAAAAGTATTTGAGTCTGGCCTACCTCCTCTTGTCCTTGGACAGCATCCCAATGACTGGGTCGATGGCCGCCGAGATGAGGCTCTGCGCCTCCTTGACGCGGCACATGGCCTCCTCTATCTCGCGCTGCGCCGCCTCATTGCTCTTCGTCTGCGGCTTCGATATCGCTTGAGTGGCGTGATGCACCTGCGTGAAATTGATACATTCAAATCTCATCACCCCGACTCCACGCGATGGCCCCATACTGTTCACCCAACATGTGAACCAACAACATAGCACTTTCACCAACCAACATGAGCAGTGAAAAGGCTAATTTTACCAAAACTTTTTGGGACACAGTTAAAAATAAAGATTTTTGACTGGTCTGTGTACATTACTTGAAAAATATGCGCCAATAATGCTCAAAATGCGTGGCATGTTAAGGTCATTGTTTGGAGCCAACCTTTGAATTAATGTGTTAAAGGTGCAAGCAAACTATATAGTTGTATTGTAAAGCAACATATGGCGTTCAGTCATACCATATGAATAAATAACTGAACAAAAGGTTCTTATGTCATACATTTCAAAATTCATATCCCTTTTTCAGCCATTTTTCAATGTTTTCAATGAAAATAAAAAAATTGTGGACTTTCCCTTTACTTGTACCAGACTTCCCTTTACTTGACTACACAAACTTTCAAGGTGCTCACTGATTGGTTGATCATCACACCATAACATGTTGCAATACACCACAACACAGTTGTTTATTTGCACCTAAAGCTTTGTGTCTAATATGTTTCATGCATCTTTTGCTCAGTGCATCTGCAATTGCTGGGATAAAGATATAATATACTATTGTGTGAAATGCTCCCATATCGATTATACTAATGCTCAGAGCCATGATTGATGCAAGAACATAATGGATACAAAGCTTACTTTTGAACTTATAGTTGAGTTGATAGGTGAAAAGGACCATGCGATGACATTTTTACACAAATTATCAAAGCTAAGTTCTTTCATTAATTTGAAATACTACTGAAATCGTAAAGACAAAGTTATTTGTTTTAAACTTCTTTAAATATCATATGGTACGATTCTATGTACAATTCGTTAATTTAGCCTCCATCATAAACAAACATAGTTGATTCCTTGTGTGACAAATGATACTTGTATACACAGATTTGTATCTTTGCTCATGAGTTTAGTAATCGGTAGTTGACATTACTAATTGCAAGGTATTCTATTGTGAATCAATTTTTATCTTTACAGGTAAAATATAAGCTCGTAATAATAACTCATGATTGTTCTGAATAAAAAATGATAATATCCTTCTAAATAGAATTTGATAGGAAATTAATCCAGGCTTAGTATCTATCAGAATAGGCAACAATACCTGAAATTGACTATTGAGAATTAGCTTTTACATAGACTATTAATATAGTTCAATATATAGACTAAATCGTAGCACAAAATAACAATAATACATAAAAGGCATTTAGACAAAACTTGGAACCAAAAGTTGGATTGGTTAAGTTGTACCCACACTTTGTGTGTGCTCTATGTGGTCGGTCTGGACATTGTAGTTTGTGGTCTGCAGCCAGCTTTCACATTTGATGAACTTTCAAGTTACTACTTACACAACATAGCTCTGCAACTGTTTATACAATAGCAGCTGCATTACAGACGGGAGTCTCTGGCATGTAGATGTCTGTAACATTCTAGATTCCTACTTATGTAGACATGTGTTTACAAGGAATACTTAAAATATGCTAATCAGTTTGAGAGAAATTTAAGTTTTGACTTTAGCACACTGGCTCATTCACCTGCAATAGTAAAATGACCTTTATGCCTTTGACATAAGAGTGCTGATGTTTTGCTAGAGCAGGCAACATGGGTCAGTGTACTAATCTTAATGATAAATGGGATATTGCACATATGGAGCATGAGAATAATCTGAATCTCCTTATAATTTTATAATGATGTATGAAATGTTCTGTTTTCAATGAAGTCACAACGCCTCACTTATGTAAGACTAATGGTGATACAACAATGTAGATCCGAGCAGGTGGCAGCAAATGGCATGAGTAGATCATAAGATTGCTTGAAAAAACAAGAACACATTACATATGTCTGTTGTGAACAATCTCAGTTTAAAACTAATATTTTCAAGTGAGATTCGTTACATATCATTTGGTAAAAATATTGCAATAGTTGTAAGGCGTATTTACCAGAATCCTCTGTCCTGCGATCGTGGTTCCGTTCATCTGGAGTGCTTTAATAACACTCTCCTGTTCGGACATCTCCAGCAGAGCATACTTCAGTTGGTCTACATCTCTGTCACAGAAACGCAAATAGTTGACTTCACCAGCTTGGGTAAAGTGGTCTATTAGTTGCTGATAGGTCAATGCACCCACATCAATGAGGAGCAGCGTCCGCCGGATTTCTTCAATTTTCCGCGTGTCGTACGCGGCCGGTAAGGGCGGGTATGGCGGTAACCCCGCGGCTGCTAATTTAGGATCGTACGTCTGAATGACTTGACTCGGCGGAACACCCTCCAGAGAGTTGATGACGTGCGCCGGGAGACGTGGCTCCAAGTTATTGAGACCAGGCACTAAAGTTCCATTACTTGACATTTCCAACGCCTTGTGTTCATCGGGGATCTCGCCGGATTGCATAGGAATGACGATTAGCGCGCGATCGATGAACACTGTATTCGTCATGTGCTGTGCGACGTTCACTGTCGCCGAATCGTAGTACTTCACATAACAAATACGAGACTGCACGGGGCAGGACACATCTCGTATTGTAGGATACAATCTGATGTCATCTATTTTCCCCAAATACCCAAACAGGGTCTGCATTTGATCCTTAGTCGCCTGGGGAGCGATGTTGGTGACTTGAATCACCCTTGTGCTGCTAGACACCATTTTAGCAGATTTGCACATGAAGACACGTTTTAATGAGCCTATCTATTTGGTGTTTAATGTTTATAATGCACAAGAATCACATTTTGAAAGTTGTCTGGTTAGAGAAATTTTGTGAGCATTATTTAGAACATTCGTGAAAAACATGATGCCCAGCCTCTAGAAACTCTCTTACAAGAACATTTTATTTCTTTGGGTTCAGCAACATGCCGAAACTAACGGGTGACGTCATATTGCCAACATAATTTATGTCAAAAAGAAGTTTTCTAAAAAGAGTTAATTCTTGGTTCGACTGGCTTCGCATTATGAAAAGTCATTAATCCAAAGAAAGAAAAAAATTGTTGTCATTTTTCAGTCAGTTGTCAGTATAATAAATAAGAGAAAAATATTTGTCAAACGTTTTAAATAAATATTAATTCTTTAAATAATTATTCTAGCGGGAATTGTTTATTCGTTAATTCCTCAATTCAATTTGTGAACCATCTTGGAAGATTATAGAAAATGTGAAGTTTGCAGCATGAATGTTAAAAGTTCTGAGAAGTTCTTGCTTTTTCCAATGGTATCAAACTGGTAAAGTGCCTACCTACCTGTGCTACCTACGATTATTTTTATCTGCTATTCTATCGAATGGGATAAAAAGAAGACTGCAGTGATACTTTGCTTTGCTTAGCAGATAAAAAGATGCTATTGCATTGAAAAAACTTCTAGAAAGAAAGAAAGAATTCAGTTTAAAGTAACTAATTTTGTTTCAACTAGTTGTAATATTGTGAATAAAAATGAATAAATACTAGACTCATATTGATCCTTGTTTTATTTACGCAACTTTTGAACTTGATCTTAGAACAATAGATTTGGTAGCACATCCCTGTTTTTGTCGATATCGATAAAATCTAATTATCGATAAGACAAATCTATCGATACATTACATCCTTAGCTTTGACAATTCTTTCTTCATTACATGGGTTGGTAGTATTGTTTTTCTTTTATGAAGTTGGCTAAAATAAAAACAAAGTCTCGAAATTTTTTTCTTTGAAGTTCCGCCTCTTAAAACGGAGTGATTACATTCTCTTTGATGATGCCACACCGTAGAGAGAGAAGACATAGAGTCAGTGACGATTTCTTTCTCACTCACACTAAAAAGAGAGCAGAGATAAAGTTATTAATGTGATAAACAGAGACGCAGCTACCCAATTTTTTGTCCCTCATCGTGTAACCAGTTTTTTTCAAGGTCGACACACTTTTGTGCCCAACAAACTGACAGTTAATAAGAAAATTTAGTATCTATGTGTGTTGCCAGCTTTAGGTACCTATACAATGTCCCGATTTTCCCTATCCTACTTATATTATAAATGTGAAAGTTTGAATGTATGTATGGCCATCCATACATACATCCAAATTTCAGCCATATCGGTTTAGTGTGGCGTGATTGAGTAACAAACATATGGATGTTTGTTACTCAATACGCCACACTAAACCGATATGGCTGAAATTTGGCACGGAGATAGGTTTTTTTTAGTAATGTCCTCTGACATACCGTAACGACGGGTTACTTTGGCTACTTTTTCAATTTTAGGGTTCCGAAAAAAACTTCGGAACCCTTATAGGATCACTTCGTTGTCCGTCTGTCTGTCAGTGTGTCACCACCGTTTTTTTTTAATTTTTGTTGAAACAAAATAAAGTCGTGATGGAAGAAATGAATATTATGAGAAAAGAAAAGAAAGATGATGGATACTAGAATATAATATATGTCGGCGATGATTAAAGTGTATTCAGTTAGTGTCGGTTACTGTTCTGAATCATCCTGAAGTTTCGTTCGAATGTCCAACGACCAGTCGAGAACTGTTGGCGATCTTAAGAATTATTTTATTTACAAAGTTCTTAATTTTTAAAGCCATTTTTAAATAGCTCGAGGCAGATTTTTAATGTTTTTTTTTAAATAATTATTAACTTAAACTATGAAGAGTTGCAGTTTTATACGACTGCCTGAAAAAAGGAATATACTGTTAATTTCATTAATGATGATTTTGATGACTAAATATACAATTTTTGTTGCTTTTAATTCAATAGCATTACTCGATCGAAGGAAAATTTTAACTGTTCATTAAAAATTATTTTGTGTAACATTCTTACTAGTAACGAAAAAAAATTTTCCTTTGTGTTACATACATCTTTTTTCAAAGTGACTCACATATGCTAAATTTCTATTCGGCATTTCAATATTTTTTTTAAGGAGCAAATAATTATCTAGTGAATTGGTCCTATGAAACTACATTAAAAAACTTTAGTAAAAAAAAAAAATATTTTTAAAAAACCGACTTACGTGTACAAACTAAAATTATTTTATACTTTTAAATGGTGGTTGAAGTTAATATTGTGTGCAATAAAGAATAATAAATTCTTTATTGCACACAATATTAAGATATATGTAAAAAATAGAAGCTTACCCTAATAGCTATGTCTCTCCCAGACAACCTTATATGTGTAGGTATGTTATTTAAAAAATAAAACAGTTCAGCATCTGTTTTGTCGTTTTATTTAAAAATCCTGGAAAGAATTTTCCATCTAATTTGGGGTACTAGGGGAGTGCAGTTATTGTGGCAACATTAAACTCGAACTTGTCATGTGACGTCATCGTTACGTCATGTTATCTCTATTTCAGTCGCGGTTACACACTACCTTGGTCTATTGCCTTCTCTGTCTACGTGCCACACGCTTTTTGCTGAGCCGCATTTTTTTTTGACGGAACTCGTCGACTGTAGAGCATAGAATCACTTGTGATTAGTGTTGACCAGTATCGATATTCCAATATCGATGGACTATTGGGTAATTAGGTAGGTAGGTAGGTAAAAAAACAATCAGTATCGATTGATACTGAATAAACCTATCGATATCTCGATAGGTTTATTCTATGGATAGAATCCGCGCTGTGCTGTAGGTAGGTACCGGTGACCAACCCAATTGCTAGCACTGCACCAGTTTATTCGCACTTTAGCAAAAAAGATTAAAATATAAGTTTCTGATTGTAGTTTTTAAATTTTCAGATTAAAAAATATTTTGGGGAATTCATATTTTTCACAATCGAAACCTTTCTAATCTGGAAAGTTTTAAAATGACGTCAGTATTGTAGTTGAAATATATTGTTCTGGAGTTCCTGAAGTTGTCGGCCATTTTGACTGGTCGACTTACTTACCAGTAGTTAATCCCGTATGTGCTAATAATTGGGGACTGGGTCATTTTTCAATTTTATTTCAAATTCTTGTTGATTTAAGAAAAAAATCCTTAAAAAGTTCTTTAATTATATATATTATTAAATAAGTAACCTTTTGAACACAATTATTTAAAGAATTTGGTTAGATTTTAATTAAAAAAACATATTTGAAATTGGATAAACTCTTAAAGTGCTAATAATTGGGTCGGTCACCCTAGGTAATTTACTCTCAGTAGAGAGTAGTAAATAAATTCCTTGATAAATAGTCTGTGGCTAGTCTATGGATTGTGCGATTTTTCCGGTTTCTGAGTTGCGCTTTGGTGCCAAATTTGAAAAAGTTGGGTTACCTACTATACTTCCTATTAATTACTTTTCAGATTTTACTAAAACGAACATGTCTTTTAATAATGATAAAATTAATGATTTAAAATTAAAGCTGCAATCGGGTAAGTAAAAAACTATAAGGATTGTACGTAAAAATGCTTGAAAACTTACCTCATGTTTTATTAATAAATATTATAAAAATTGTAAAATTTTGCAAAGGAATAGTACCTATCTACCTGTGAGTAAGCATTTATACATTTTTTTCCTCCAAAAATAGCCACCAGACGTAATATTAAAAATAGAAAATTTGAAAACTCTTTGCGATATTTAGAGCGAACTTTTACTGAAGATATTTCAATGGTAACAGCAGAATGTGATTTTATATTACAACAGATGCAGGTTTGATAATAATATTATTATATAGTATAGTATATATAACGCATCCACGGTGATCCACCTCTAGCGATTTTTTTTTTGTTTTTTCATATGATTGTACTTTTATACTCGTATTAATTTTAGTCTTAAGTTCTCTATAAGTGATCAAACTGTTCTTTGGAGAATAAATTCTTTAAACCTAAACCTAGATGTTGGTTTAATACTCAAAGGAAACCTTATGATATTAGGTACAATAGTACGATTGCCTGAACTCCAATACTATAGATACCTACCTAAAGTCTTATTTTCTGTCAAAAATGTTTGTGGTTGTAAAGTTATAGTATTGTGAAGTCGCAGGTGTAACCCCGAAAAGCACATTAACGTAATAATTCTGCACTTGATCTTTCTCCAGTTTTCTACTTGCCATCCAGGATCGGATTTTAAGTATCACAAAATAGAGTGCAACTTAAATGTTTATCTTTTACCAAGCGCCCAGAGCATGTTCAGCGTTACACCACTGTCTGAGAGTTCTCTATAATGTTGAGAACCTGTCGTGTGAAATCTGCCTATATCAACTTAGCCAGCGTGATGAGGAAGGCAGCGGCGTAACTATACCGTTTGAGGCCCGTGGCAAATTCATCGCATGGGGGCTGGGGCCCTCCCTCCCCCAATATAAAGAAGCTCAACCAATGAGATAGGCCCTTCAGGTTGGGGGCCCGTGGCATTTTACCGTCTTGCCACCCTATTGTTACGCCACTGGAGGAAACACACTGGGTTAAACACTTCTCATTCATAAGGAGGCCCGTGCCCAACAATATACCGGCGATAGTTCAAGATGATAAATAAAAAATGCCCAATATTATAACTTACAAGCAATATCGAGTTTTTTTCAGGATCTAAAGAATCAGATATCCCATGCGTTAAACCAAATATCGACAACAGAAATGTACAACGTCTCGGAGAAGTCCAGAATAGAAAATCATCTGTCCATCTGTCACACACACAAACAAGGATTCGAAGTTATGTTCGCGAGAGGTATCCTTCTTCTTTATCAACCGACAGACGTCCACTGCTGGACAAAAGTCTCTTACGTGGACTTTCACAGGCCTCGGTTTTGTGCTGGCTAAATCCAGCTGCTCCCTGTGACTCGCTTCATGTCGTCGGTCCACCTAGTAGGAGGTCTGCCAACACTGCGTTTGCTGGTGCCAGGTCGCCACCCCAGCATCTTGGGAACCCAATGAGATCAGCTCTTCGAACTACACACATCCGCTTGATTTTTGCGACTCGTTGAGCTATGTCGGTGACTTCGGTTCTCCTACGGATCTTCTCATTTCTGATTTGATCTCGCAGGGATACTCCGAGCATGGACCCTGAACCTTCAAAACTAAAACAATCCTAAAATAAAACGTGTGTCGAGTCTCTAAAAATGATTGCATCAGTGTAACGATCGTAACGACCTTTGATTGGCTGGTAACCTCCCGCTATTGGTTACAATGCATTAATGCAGCAAGAACGTCGTAAATTCAGCCAATCAGAGGCTATTCTGCCCTCGTAATTGAAAACACAGTAACTTAATGGTAACTTCTATTTAACTTACTGTGTTTTCAATTACGAGGGCAGTATTGCGATCGTTACATTGATGCAATCATTTTTAGAGAATCGAAACGCTGTAGGTATATGTACAAACCATGAACCTGTAAAAAAGGGTTCATGGTACAAACTGCCTTAAAGGCATAGGTAATCACACAGTAATCAGTATGCTTTGTATCAAAGAGCGCAAAATATCTGAGCTTCACAACAAAGAACTAGCGGAGAAAGAAGCAGAACAGGAAGCAATAGAACGACAAAAGATCGCGGAGGTATTGGAGATGAACGAACAGAAAGGCAAAGAAGCAGCCGCCGTGGAAAGCGAATGCGAAGCTATAGAGCGCGAATGCAATGTTTTAACGGTAGGTTCTTTTTTTAAAGTACCGACCAAATCCGGCCACAGCAGCCAATGTCCACAGAGATTAGCCATATGCGCGGGAGATAATTAAGTAATTGTAAAAATAGGTAGATACTAACACATGTTTATTTTTTGTAGAAAAGAAATAAGGCAATGATGTTAAAGCTAAGGCGCAAATTGATAGATGCCGAGGACACCAGACGCGAGATGATGAAGAGAAATGGATAAGTCTTTCGACAGTAGGTACCTAATACTATAGTATTAGTAACCACTCATAAAAGCAACTAGGAGTTGTATATATGTACTTAAGCTATAATAAATATATTATAATAAAGTGTTAAATTACAAATCGTTTATTTCTTATTTTCTTCATCATTAATATTAAACAGAGACCTATGACTACATGTAAATGCGGCCTCAAATCAGCTGTTTAGTTAGGCGGCCATGTTGTCTTGGATCCATACACATAATAGAGCGAGATCCCAGGCCCGCCAGACCTTTCTCATTTTCTAATCAATAAAATGTGTTCGATTGCGTAGTACTAGTATCTACTTTGAAGGTTTACATACATGCTAAAAATTTATAACTTTTCTTAAATTGAAGAGATAATCTTCTTCACCAAGTCATTAACTTACTTAAAAAAATACACAGTATTTTGTGAAATTTTATATTCACACAAACAATAAACAGCTGTACAAATAGATATAATGTATACAGTCAATATTATGTACTTTACATACCTAACAACTACATGGAGTTTTAACAAACAATTCTCCTTGGCATCTTTAACACTGCAATATAAAACTTATGTAGCCACGATATTGCAAACAACATCGAATCATGAGTTCGGCGAATATCACACCGATAGTAGATATGTATAATGCGATCTAAATAAAAAGAGGATTAATAAACCGCCATTTTGTATTTCTATCTCGCTCAGTTTAAGACACGCGTGAGCACAACAGCAATAGAACATGGCGGAATTATAACATTCCAATTATTTTCTTGATCGCATTATAATATAAATGGGCACTGGAAAAGAAAACATATCTTTTAAAAACAAAAGAACCTATCTAAGTATTATACGAAACTATTATATTGCTCGTCACAGCGTAAAACAAACAAAAAAAAAGAAATTAATATTGATTTATACCATGTACAACTCCATATTAATTTCTTTTTTTTTCTCTATCTATTTTTAATTAATTTAATTAGTGTAATTGGAAATTTCCGTACTAATTAATAAATAAATAAAAAATAATGCGCAATTTGCACCCTGCACTTCAAACAATTGATGTGTAGGGTGCAAAGCGATGCAAGCTTCTCGTTGCCATTCGCTTAGGGCCGAGACAGATTCTGCTAAATGTTAGTGTTCAGTACCAATTTGTGTTAATTAGGTTGTACTATGTTAAAGTAATCCTATGCATTTCCATAGGGAACATGGTGAAAAAAATAACACTATTCTTGGGCCTGTACAAGTTGAATTAGATGGTGTACAATTATAATATTAATGAACACTTTGCAGAATGTGAATCGAGCTTGGGCTGATGTCACTCTCTGTCGCGAACCTTTAGAAGCGGACCGAAAGGGATAGATAGTTAAATGACTAGTTTAGTTGGAACAGTCAGTTTCGTTTTTGTTTGACAGCAAGGCTTTGCACAAAATACACATTTTTATACTTAAAGAAAGAAAGAAAATGCTCCCATACCACCCAACTGAAATCATTATATTGTATGGGAGCATTTTCTTATTATTGTAATAATGAATTAATTTAGTTTTGTATTGAAACCAAAAAATATAAAGCTGGACAACTTTTCAGGGTAATTATTGTCTAATCTGTGATTTTAATACTTGTGGGATTGTTATATAACAATTAATAATAATAT
The DNA here is from genome assembly GCA_038048805.1 of Hipparchia sbordonii. Lineage (NCBI taxonomy): Eukaryota > Metazoa > Arthropoda > Insecta > Lepidoptera > Nymphalidae > Hipparchia > Hipparchia sbordonii. The sequence goes on from CM076113.1 coordinate 8,951,510, forward strand.
TGTTGCATTGCTATGTTATAACAATTTTACATGAAACAGTTAAGTAAATTTTTAATAGCAAGAGAATATTTTATACCTCATAGATAGTACTAGCGGACCCGACAGACGTTGTCCTGTCTTAAGTTTTTTTACATCCTCTTTGACGAAATTGGCAGCACGCATTCTGTCAATGTTATGTCAAACGCCATAAGGTTACATCAAAAAGTTTGAATTGTAAAAGCGGTTGCATTAGAAATAATTTAATATGGTGGTTAATATTTCTTAAATTTTCTAATTTTCCGCGCAATTTTCTTAATTTTTTCTTTCATAAGAACCTTCTCCTGACAATAACAAACACAATAAAAAAAGAATTAGCGAAATCGGTCCAGCCGTTCACGCATGATGCGCTTACCAACACATTAAGCGATTCATTTTTATATACAGTCAAACCTGAGTAAGCGAGAACTGGGTAAGCGAGAAAACTCTATTAATGAGAGTATTTGCCAGGTCCCGTCATTTTGCCCTCCTAAAACTTCTATAAGTGAGAAACAAAAACCTGTATAAGTGACAGTAATTTTTCACACGTGAACCTCTAAGCGACAGTTAAACCAATTTAACATTTGCTATTCATGACTCATTCTTAAATTTCAAGGAACTCTTATTCTATTTGAATTATCAAATGTGCGTCTGTTATTGTTTTCTATAGTTTTAGGAACTTACATTGTATTCGAACGACCAAATGTGCATTTGTTATTGTTTTATTATAAGTTCGAGGAACTCGTATTCTATTCAAAAAGCCTTTTTGTTAGGCTAGACCTCTATAAGTGAGATAGACCCCTACTGTAACTCTGTAAGCTAGAAACTCGGGTTAGTGAGAAACCTCTATAAGAGAAAAAGAGATTGCGGTCCCTTGAGCTCTCACTTATCCAGGTTTGACTGTATTATGTATTACATTTCGTCACCGTTAATTTTATTAGCCAGTTTTTGCTACATTTGTAAAACAATAAGTTACAAATTTACATCAATGGAATGTCTATTTCAAAAAATTTTAGTCAATTTAACATTTCAACAAAACAAGTTAAGGGGTTTATTCGGTTGTATATTTCACCGAATAATTGTAAGAACCGTTATTATTTGATAACACTAAGTATAGCAAAATTATTACTAACGGTCGAAAAATTTAGAATTGGCATAAACATTTGCAAAAGTTTTAGTTAATTTTATAATCTAAACAAAATAATCAAAAAAAAAAAAAAAAAGTTTGAGCTAACTAAAAAAAACTGGTTAAAATACATAATAAACAACTTAACCGTTATTAACTAACATGTTTTGTGTTTGCTTCTTACAATTATTCGGTAACATACCTACACATACAAACCTAACCTACTGGTTACGCCTCGTGAAAATATTCCAAGAAGAAAAGAATAGCACTACATTTGTATAACGATCGAATAAGCTTAGATTTGTATAACCAACCGAATAAGCCTTACTATACAGGATGGTATGAACACCATAATTATTATTTCACGCGACTTTCTCAGTCTTTATTCGATGTTAGTAAACACATCTATACAAAATGGCACTACATTGATAAGTACTTAATTTTTAGGAACATTTTAAATTCATTTACATATAAAAAATTAAACATATAAAAATATTTCTCATATTCCTAATATATTCAAATATGAAGCGACGGCATATTATTTAGTTAGTGAGTGTGTAGTATACATAGTACATAATTATTATTAATTCGCATTTGTAAATAAATATAATCTATATATTTTATATGTAAGGGAACCAATCCATTTTAAAGCCTTATTACACGCACTCATTGTGGCTAAATTCTGTTTTACACAATTTCTAAACTAAATTGACACATCCTTATTCTTAGTAATATTATAAATGCGAAAATGTGTTTGTTTGTTGGTTTTTGGTTTCAACAGAGCTACGGATCGACGTGATATTTTGCATAGAGATAGTTGAGGACCTGTACGCCTAACATGCCAGACACGTGATAGATAGTGACGAGAGCGAGAGATGTTGTCTATGTAGACTGATTTCTCGTTTGCACTAACATGCACGACACGAACGATACAGCTCTCGTCGAAGACTTCGGCTTTCTCGTGTAGACAAACCGGTGTGGCCGTTTAAAAACTTCGTTCATTCTTTTGTATCTGAAACCATGGAAGTAGGAAGTACTTTATCCTACTTGCACGCAACTTGCTTGTTTGAAACACAGACATTTATATGTCTGTGGTCAGAAACCTTTAAAAATGACGTTTCATGACATTGACGTTTTGAATTTTTATGTTTTGTTTTTGTTGAAATTTTCCTAATTTCTAATTATTTGTTTGTTCGTACTTTGTATAAATTAAGTTAAATTAATGTAATAAGTAAATTAATGTGGCGATATCTTTGAAAATGGATAATAAAGTATACTTATTATGGAGTCAAACATAAATTAACTAAACCAAATTGTTCCAGTATACGAACACGGCACAACATTCTGAATTTACGGCCAAATAATGGTACAACATCCAGAATTTACGGCCAGGGATTACAGGACCCCTTTAGGGGCATAATGCAGAATGGATAATAGTAAAGGAAGTGCTAGACAAGTTTGACTTTGAACCACACCAATCAGTGATGGAGTGGTGGTGTTGAAGTTAAAATACCTGTTTTTATTGTGCACTGTTCATGTCGGTTACATTATTGCCTTAGCTTGTAGTCTTTGCAGAAATATATTTCAAGTTATCTCTTAGATACACACAGGACTGCATTAATTTAAGAACTTTATGTTTCAAGTGTTGGCCTGACCAACAGCACAAAGCCCAAGATGAGGGTGGGGCTTTATAAGGCCTACAAAACATTAACAAAACAGCACATTCTACTTTACTGAAGATACAAAAGTTATTGTTTGCGGGACGTGCAATTTTAACATCAAGCAGGTGCTGTACCCACTTGACTTAAAATAATTTTCCAGAAACAATATTCTTATGGTTCAAGTTGAAAATATGCTGCATATTTAAATAAAATTATAAACTCAGCTAATGGAACTAAATACTGAAAAATTAAATAAATTATTTGTTTTAGTAGAAGCAAAATTTATTATTTCATGCCCTTTCGTCATACAGTAATTTATAAGTATGTATAGGTACTAAGAAAATTTATTTATGCTTAAATTTTCATTTACAAATAGACTGATAAAGTATCTTTCAGTTAGTAGGTATTCTAAATATATTATTATTTTTATTTTTATTCTAACAATGAAAATACATAATTATTAAATATAAAACAAGTTTGGTGGTCTAATTGGGTAGGTAGGTTAAATTTAATTAAGGAAGGTAATTATTGTTTTTAAAGTGTATAATTGTATAATAGATCAGTAGCCTTATAATATTTTGTTGTAATATCTCAATCCATTTTGGTTTTTAAAACAAATTGTTAGTAATCTTTTCTTCCAGCAGCAAAGGACACTATAAAATTTCTAGTTCCAAGTAGACAGCTGCTCAGCATTTTCAGCATCTTCCTGCTCCAATGGTACACTGTTAAGAAATAAAACAATCTATACAAATAAATAAAATTGAAGTGTCTGTTTGTAATATCAAAAGAACAGCTTTTTACTAACTGCATCTGAAAGTAAATACGGTATGTATAACATGAAAACAATTTTTAAAATTTTTGTCTGTCTGTCTGTTTGTTTGTTGCCGCTAATCTCGGGTACGGCTGGTCCGATTTTCACGGAACTTTCACTGGTAGATAGCTGATATTATCGGGCGTATAGGTTGGTTAAAAAATTATTTTTAACCTACTTTCGAAAAAGGAGGAGAAGTAGTTATGTTTTTCTACCTCTGTATATTGATATCTCCGTGATTTCTTAACCGATTTGTATGAATCTTTTTTTAATCGACACAAAATTTTACGAGATGCTCCCATTAAAACTTCGGTTTCTCACTCCTCGATCTTGATGCTGCAAGAGTTCTGCCCAACTAAACTGTGGGGATTTAGGAACTGTCGATTGTGAATTGAAGATACAGACGAAGTCGCGGGCGTCCGTTAGTATTACATAAATTAAATACATTACCTGCAGCTAACAATAATACTTAGTTAGAATCGCAGATCTGTTACAATCATTATAAAATGAATTGCAAAAAGAACTTCAAACAGAATTTAGAATAAATTTACAATAGACAAATACACAAAATAGGCTCTAGAATAAATAAATAGACAAAATTGAAATTTAAAAATCTTCTGTCTTCTTCTAAACCAGAGCAAAGGTTTGGTAGGTTCCTTTGGTAATTTTAAGATCAAGTTAAAGGCAGGCAAAAATAGTAAAAGTATGATAAAGAGTCAACCACTTTTAGGGTTCTGTGAGTCAATAGTTGTTTTCCATCTGTCTGTCATCTGTGTGAAAGATGTTAATTGTTATAAGAATGACATATAAAATAGTTTTTGTTTCTTTACTGGGTACTGGGTCATCAAGGGGGTGCCAAGCTATTAGAGTGTGCAAGTTCAACTTGCATTTGCCTGTTTTTGTAAGAATTAGGAATGAACTTAGTTATCAGGAAATTTAGTTATTACTTTGGTGGTAGGTCTCTGCAAAAAACATGTAATGAAAGAAATAATAAGATTCATACCAGTTGTACATTAATGGTGTGTCCATCCTTTCTTCTATTTTTATATTGGGCTCTTCGTGGGCCAGGCGGATGAAAAATTTTAACATGGGTACAGTCGAGGAGCCCCAATATTCCTGGCACATTGAATTTAGCTTCAAACTCTGAAGCCACACTCCTCCGAGCTGGTTCGAAGCTAAGAAAATGTACCCACTCAGCTAAGCGTCTGAAAGTTGTGTTATGTATAGTATTTTATCCACATGAACACAGGAAGTATAATTTTTTTTTTTAACAATTTAAAAGAAAATGGTTATAAGTTAATTTTATAAGTACTTCTATAAATAGAGGTCAAAAACTGACCAAGAAAACTGCTCACAGTAATTTGGGCCTGGCACATGCTATGATCTTGCCCAATTTGGATCTGGTTTTATTTTGGATCAATCAATTGAAGAAATTGTATGGAGCACACTGCACAATTCCTACAATAGCTTTCGTCAGTAGGTATCAGTGGGTATATTTTAAAATTGGTATTTTTCTAGTACGTAGGTACACTACTACGAGGAGTAGGCATTTCCATACTTACCTTAAGATGGGCGGGCAGGCTGCCACTGGTTAGAGGCTCCAAATCCTCGGCAAGAGATCCGCTAAAGCGATTGGAACTCTCCATCGCCTAAATCAAACGGATCACACACATCTCTAATTCATCTGCGTTGGATTTGCGCGCCTCTCGCTCTTCGTAGACCGATAATATATGTGTAATCGTAAAAATAAAGTTTCAATTCAGTCTTCTTCTTCTCGAGTCGAAATTCAGTAAAGTCTATCATCGAGAAAGTATCTCGTCTACAAGATTGAACGAAGACAAATATTTCTATTTTATCCGTCACAATTCGAGAAAATTACGTTGCCATGTTAGTGTTTGTAGAGAAAAATACCATAGATAAGTAAAAATTACTTTTATCTCTACTTTTGACGTAACGAGACGAATCATATGTGCAACCATGTTAGTGTCGATAGACATATAGAGATAACACGAGAAAAGGTGTAGACAAAGCTTTCTCTATGCTGCCATGTTAGCCCAGCTGGAGAGTGACACATGGTACATTTTATCCCGGAAAATCGAAGAGTTCCCTTGGGATTTTAAAAACAAAATCATGCAACAGCTGGTCTAAATATCATGCTATCTCTTTTGTAATGCTGACTGCCAGGAAGGATAGCACTTAGATTAGGAACTGTCAATTTAGTATATGTTAGAGATTGTGTACAGCAGAATTAACCACATTTCAAAAGTACCTAATTATTATTATATACCTACTAGCTGATGCCCGCGACTTCGTTTGCGTGGGTTGAGGTTTTTTAATTCTCGCGGGAACTCTCTTATTTTTCGGGATAATAAGTAGTCTATGTTTTTCCATACTATAATATATCTCTGTGCGAAATCTCATCCAAATCGGTTCAGTCGTTGCGACGTGATTGAGTAACAAATCCATCCATCCATCCAAACTTTCGCATTTATAATACTAGCTGACTAGCTGATGCCCGCGACTTCGTACCCGTGTATTGAACTGTTATAATTTCAAAAATCTTTTTAATAACAAACATTCATCCATCCATACATCTAAACTTTCGCATTTATATCTTATTACACGAAGATTTATTACAACTTTTAGTGCTGATTTCACTTATAGTCCTTTCAACTCACGAGGGCTCGTGGCTCATGGTTGTGCGTGTGTCGTATCTGTAAGTGTGAGCGAGAGCTTGCTCGCGCCTGACCGCTCCCACCTAGGCTCTTGACAAGCACGCACACTTACACAATGTGCATGTACACGATGTAACCACAAATAAAGCTCACGCGCCCTCGTGAATTGCAAGAACTTGTCAACTGACGTTTAACCGGTGAATAAATTGGGTGTTCCGGCAGTTTTGTATTGAAAATCTGCCAAAAAATCAAAGTTTTCGCTCGGATAACACTTTATTTTACGTTGGTGAAATCGGCCCTTGATAGCTTAAGACTTACTATATGATAATTTTATACTACAGTGATAGAATGATATTATTACACTTATAAAATATAACTGTGATGGTTTCAAGATCACATGCTTAAAAATAGAATAATTTTAGTCTATATCGCAACATGGCGCGGAATTAAAACCTAATGGTCGACAGTTCAAATCCCACCCGTTGTAGGTACTATTTTTTTCCTATTCCTTACACAGGCTTTAGCTTAGTTGGAGGGAAGTTATATTCAGCATGGCTGATATTCTTATGTACATAATAAAAAAAATATCATTTTTCATATTTAAAATGATATAAACACTAATAGTTTACCTTTGTCACATAAGTACAAACATATTTCTTTTAATTATAATTTCTAGGTTATAAACAGCCTCAAAACAATTTATATAATAATTTTGTTTCATAACTTCAAACAATATTTACGTAATTAATAATATCGAATATCACATACTTTTCTTAAATTGTATGTTGTTAATTTTTTAATAAATTAAATACTTAATTCTCAATTTTAATGTATTTTATTTTTTTTGGCGTAAGTTACGCAATATGCTCACTGATTTTGAAGACTTTAATGTTTTATTTAACATTAGAAGAAAATATTCCACCTTTAAGACCTTTGGTTGAAAAGATCAACGCCACAGAAAAATTTTTTAGACACAATAATAAATAACAATAATATTATGCATTTGGCCGAATTATAATAATATGTTTATTAATGAAATTGACAAGGAAAGTATTGATTCGAGACCGGAAAAGTCGGGCATCGAGAATCGATCACTCCGTAAACTTTACTATTAACTCCATTTTTGGATTTCGTTCTTTCATTTCACGACGGCTCGTGGCTTATGGTTGTGTGTGTGTCGTATCTGTATAAGTATTAGCGAGAGCTTGTTCGCGCCTGATCGCTCCCGCCAAGGTTTCTGACAGGCACGCACACTTACGCAATGTGCATGTTGTACACGACGTAACCACAAGTAAAGCGCCCGTAACTTCGTGAGATAAACGTCCTATAACATGATATGATAAAATTTGCTCACCAATATTTTGTCAGTTGTATAATAATAGTATTGCATTATAAATTATAATCCACTAGTAGAGGTAATAGAAACTCAAAGTTCAAAGATAAGAATTACGAAAACAAACATTATTAACTAAATGCGGTGATGACCTAATGACCTTAATGTTCTCTTAAATTGCTTTAACGAGATTCGTGAAGAGATTTGCTGAGTCTAGAACAATTTTGTTTATTTTCAGCCATAAAATATATCAAAATTCTATACGATGAGACTTTATTAAGTTTACGGAATGTTTGGAATATGATCATCATCAGACAATGATGGGGTTAGTATAAGATTTAACACGATTGATCGTATTCATATACTATGACATTTGTCACGTATATATAATTTTTTTAATCTATGGATAGACTAGCGCTTGACCGCAATCTCACCTGGCAAGTGAAGATGCAGCCTAACATTGAGCGCGCTTGCCTAGAAGAAGCCTGTTCACTCTTGATTTCAAGGTACCCAAGTTAAAACCTAAAGTATAGTTACGCCCTCCTCGCGGGCTGAGTGTGTCATACGCTGGCCCCGAGGAGCCGCTCGTCGGCCGAATGCTCCTCATCTTCAGACCCCGATTTCTCCTTTTTTATCGACTGGTATCGCACCTGGATAAATAATAATATTCCTTACTATCCTTCGATCACAGAAAATTAATTTTTAAAAATCCCGTGGAAATGTTTGATTTTTCGATATAAAAAGAAGCCTATTGCATTTTGACTTTGAGGACTCTCAAAGTCCTCAAAGTCAAAATGCAAAATTTCACGTCAATCCTTTCTGGCGTGATTGAAGGATAAACCAACAAACAAAGAAACTTTCGCATTTATAATATTAATAGGCATTACTAGAGACGGGAAAAAGGCAGCTACTAAAATAATAATTGACGTACACTTTTAACATTTTAATCCAAATCTTTCTGTATTATGCTTAAAACTAGCGACAGACGTGTATTTTACTTATTTTGGAAAACCCTCTATTTAAAAAATAGCCTATAAGAATTATATTTTTTTTAACAACACCTACAAAATTCCATTCGTTTGTAACTTACCTTTGTTTTTATTTTGCTGCTTACTCCTCTCGGTTTGTACATTAGGAAGTTATCGGTGACCCAAAATATGAGTATCTGTAATGAAAGATACCTGTTAGAATTAACGAAGTGCGACACATTCATTGGAAAAAATATATGGTGGGAGGCTTTGGCCGTAGCTAGTTACCACCCTACCGTCAATGAAGTGCCGCGAAGCGATTAAGCGTTCCGTGTAGAAACCAATTAGGGGTATGGGTTGAATATACACTGCCATACCCCTTCCAAGTTAGCCCACTATCATCTAAGACGTCACTTGCCATCAGGTGAGATCGCAGTCAAGGGCTATCTTGTCATAGAATAAAAAAAAGCTTAAAGAAAACCTAATGAACCAACTCTGCACATCTTCAACTTGGTGACACTCATAACTCACGTTAATGAAGAAAGGAATGATGAGCATGACCACAGCCAGCTCCAGGCGCGGATCGGACACGGGCGAGAGGCGCAGCGTCGACAGCACGGCGACCACTGGCGGCAGCCGCAGAACTAGCGCCAGTATCGACTTGGCGAAAGTGGCCAACGCTGCGTACAGCACGCACTGGCATATCCAAGCGGAGCACATTGGTGGTTTTCCTGCAAAAAAAATATGTTGAAACAACTGTGCAATTCAGTGCAACCAACTAAATATTGCACTTTGTACTGGTATGTTAGTGTAACTTTTCAAATTTACGTACTGTACGTAAACCTGTCGATTAATATGGACGGGAGAGAGATAGAAAATATTTTCATACTAATTTAAAGATTTACGTGAAGTTAAACTTGAAATGTCACAATGTAATATTTCAAATTTATGTTAGGCTACTGTTTTCTAAAATAGTTCTATGAATGCACTAGTAAGGCTTTCCTCATAAGTGACAGAAATTGATTAGTTTTTAACTAATATCAAAATTCCAGGTGAAAATCTTTTTAACTTCTATGGCTTCATAAATAGTAGTAGGTATCAGTAAAAACGAAAAATATATTCTATTATGATGTAAGATTATTTTTATGGAATAAAAAAGAAACCTGAGCAACTTGCAATAGCTCTACATTTATTTTTAAGTAATGTTGGGTAACTTGACAGTTTTGGAGCTAAGACTCGCGGCTATCTAAGAAAGCGCCAACTAGATCTAATAAGCGCCGATATTATGATAGCCAATTTTAAAACTCGGATGGATGGAGTTTAGGCAAAGTGGGTAAGTCAGAAAGCAAACCCCATCTAGTGGAATAATGCTTAATTGAAGAAGATTTAGAGAAGGGTAACTTTGTACTTACCATATTCACCAAAATTAATCAACGGTATGTCATAAATTCTCGCACAGTACTGCGCCAGCCGGATTCCTGCCCAGATTATAAGTAGACCCAGCGAGGAGTCTAACATGAAATTGACTATGTACCTGAGAACAGTTAAAAATCCCTTGTAACATTACAAAATGAGTGAGATTAAGTGATTTTAAATAAATAAATATAATAATAATTTGTATCATGAACCGTAATAGGTAGATACTTGATAACAACAAATAATAAAAAAGTAGTAAAAAAGTAGGTATAAAGTAAAAAATTAAAGTGTTTTTGTTTTTGCTTAATCTCAATAATATAGCTGGTATTGGATAGAAGCAGGCATTACTTTGGAGAAGTCCATGATTAGCAAGATAAGGTTAGAATTATTTTCTGTTGGCGGATTATAGCAAAATAATTCTAACCTTTTCTCGTTAATATAGCTGATATTAAATCTTGTATGGTGGTACCAAACCCTCCTTTTGCAGGTCTGACCCACACTTGGCCAGTTTTTTTTTGAAGTACTTATCTTGAAATTACAAAAATACTATAGTAATTTTTTTTAAAAACAATATTAGCCAAATTAACTTCCCTCTTAACAGGGGGTATAACAATAGTGCATTGGGTGGGGATTGAACCGTCAACCTAGCTGTTATCAGTCCTCACTTTTAACCACTAAGCTGTTGAGACTTCACTGTATGCTGCTATATTATGCTATACGTTTCGCCTTACCATGTACAAGGATTTCCAGTGAGGTGTGGCGAAAGCCAAACATTAGCTGCATGGATAATGAATGCTCCAAGACCTTGTTTTGATGTATCATAGAACCAGATCAGCCAAGGCCTCCTTGCATAGCGAGGTTCACAAAATCTTTTACCTGAAACAAGAAGATTAATCTATTATTAATAAATCTATAACTTAGTATGTACTTGAATTAAATAATAATATTAATTCAAAGAACTATCCTGAGAAATAGTACAGTTGCCTGATTCATCTCTATGGACAATAATCAAGTATGAAATATTTCAAAATAATAATAACTACTTTCTTATTTAGGTGAGTATAACAAACCCCTAAGGTGATCCTCATTTTATGGAGGCAGGTAGACTATTTTACAAGGTGTACTGGCAATTTTTTACCCTGAGAAATCAAAAATTTTCCACTGGACTTAAACTTCATAGCTCTATATGATCTAATATTGATAATCTACAAAATATAATTATTCATTTCATTTGACTGAATAAACAGTGTCATATAGCATACGCGAAATGCACTGTTTGAGGAATCAGTAATACAAATGTTTCGCAACTCACATTGCAAGGGCATTAACAATGATATTAAGGTTGTTATACATTCCTTCTGCAACTCATCTTACCAATTAGACAGGTAAACGCCAATACTGCTAAGAGAAACTGCATAAACCAGCCGTAAGTATCTGTAAGTGCATCTTTGGAGCAATGTGGCTCAGACCAGATGATTGTTGAGTAATCTGAGGAGTTATTCATTTTTCATTTCTTCTTTTGAGTGCACTGTTCACAACTAAGAAATAGTACGAATGTACCGTACATAACTACTTTTTAACTACACAAAAATACAAATAAAACTCTCATGTCAAGAGTGGTAGTAAAAAATTGTGAATAATGCGTAAATGTATCGAAAATTAAAAACTTTTACTTTATTAAATTAAAAACGTAAAAAAAGATTCAAAACTATTTGTTGACAAATGACTTGCAAATGACATTGACAGTGGCATTGATATTGAGTTCGGAATAGAATAGAGAATCTGCAACCACGTAAACCTAGGTACCTACCTACCTACACTCTGTGCATGGCATTACTATTTTTTGACTAGTTTATCAATAAAAGGTTATCAAACACAAGCGCACACGTGCAAATACCGCTCAAACAAGTTTTTCAAACAACATAGAAGTATTTTTAATTTTTTAGAAACTGACATAGGTACCATTCACTCATACATGTACGAGTACTTAGGTATCACGCGCTGACATTCTGCCAGTACCTGGCGTGCCAGCTTCCAGCACTTAGCATGCCATCCACTAGCATGTGTATCACGCGTTTTATAGGTTCATGATTATAATCATGAAGATAGGGTGGCACACCCAATTATGGGCACTTTAAGAGTTTATCTAATTTCAAATATGTTTTTTAAATATAAATTTAACCAAATCCTATAAATCACTGTGTTCATAAGGTTACTTGATTAATAAAATATATAATTAAAGAAGATATTGAAATATTTTTGTTTAAATCAACTAGAATTTTAAATAAGATTGAAAAATGACCAAGTCTCCAATTATTCGCATATTTGTTACCAGTTATGGGCACAAAATTATCCAATTATCTGCACTCAGATTTTAATAGAGTTTAAGGGAAATATAACGCTAGGGTACCTACGGAAGTCTTTTAGAATATAGATTTTATTACGAAATAATATACGGAAATTCTTATAGTAACTGTAGGTGACTTAATTTTTTTATATTTATTATATATAAAACAATCTCCCTTACATATTTAATAAGAAAACGTAAACATAGTCTTTATCAAACGACCGACGTCCACAGCTGGACAAAGGTCTCTTATATGGACTTCCACAGGCCTCGGTCTTACGATACCTGAATCCAGCGGCTCTCTGCGACTCGTTTGATGTCGTCGGTCCACCTAGCTTCCCGGTACGGGATCGCTACTCTAACACCATGGGATTCCATCGACCATCAGCTCTTCGAACTATATGCCCGCCCATTTCCACTTTAGTTTCGCTTAGCTATGTCCGTGACTTTGATTCTCTTATAGATATCTTCATTTCTGATATGATCTCGCAGGGATACTCCGAGCATAGCTCTCTCCATCGTCCTCTGAATGATTATTGTTTCGTGATAAATAACTGCCCACAGAACTTCTCAACCTCTCTCCATACCTCAGGTGGAGAAGAAACGTGACAGCCTTCGTCAGTTTTCAGCCGCGTCAGCTGGCTCTGTCCGATAGATAGTTCTCTCACGGACACTTTGGAATGGAACTTCTGTTCCACTAGATGGTATCTTTAATACACTTGGTATTCAAGCCCCGCAGGTCGCGAGTTCTTTTCTTAGTGATCTGCCTATTAACCTACCAGTAGGCATCCGCGTCTGCTGACGACTGAAGTCTCATCTCTTGTCTGTCTTCCATCAGTTTGAGAGTAAGGTCAGAGAACTTCTTGGTCCTTTTCGTGTGATGGGTCTTAAAGAATTTAGACTCCAGAGTATGGACAGTTAACATACACTTGTTAAGATCGTCTACAGACTCCCAGTCTGCTAGGGAATCGAATCACTTCGGAGTGTTAATAAACAGGAAAATCTCCAAATTTTGTAACCAGATACTGACATCCCTTGTTTTGCAATGAAATAACGGGAAAGTTTCATTTACTTTTTGAATTAGTAACTAATAATACTTAGAAAATCAATTGAAAACAATCATATTATTAAAACTCAAATAAAACCACAGTTAAATCATTATTAAGTAAGTACTGACCCTTAACGTCGTTGAGTCAAAATGGCCGAAAAACTTCGGGAACTCCAGAACGATATCTTTCAAGTACGATACTGACGTCATTTTAAAACTTTCCAGATTAGAAAGGTTTTGATTGTGAAAAATATGAATTCCCCTAAATATTTTTTAATCTGAAAATTTAAAAACCACAATCAGAAACTTATATTTTAATCTTTTTTGCCAAAGTGCGAATAAACTGGTGCAGTGCTAGCTATTGGGTTGGTCACCCTAATTATCTTAGTGATGATTATGACCATAATCATGACTATTCGTATAGCACACAAACATATAAGATATGTTTGTGGTATAGCATGACTACACAAATTATCTATAGTCACTACTCACTATAGTCCATAGTAATCTGTGGTAATCACTAGTCTCTAGTTGTTCCTGGTCTATGACTAATCTGTGGTGCTTCTTAAAGCTGATGTTGCCGCCATTTTTATTATTAAAAGTTTCTTGTTTCGTTTTTCTTTGCAATTTCAAGACAAACATTCAATAACTAATTCAGTGAAATCATTTTTTATAACACTAAACTCAAGATTGAAAGATTTTATCTGGTAAGTGCCATTTTATTTATTAATTTTTGTATCAACAGTAATTTGTTGTTCACGTCACATTATCGATCATATTTTGCCACCGGTTATGTCTTTTCCATTTAATTTTCTCAAAGAATACTCTTGAGTAGGTTTTTCTTAATCAGCTTCATAAATCAGCAGATATACTTGCGTACATAGGTATGTAAAATTAACACAAAGGTATTGTATCTAATAAGTAGGTACTTAAGTATTATTTTTTGGTTATCTTCACACATTCGCATTCTCACTATGTGAAAATCAAAAATGTTTTCTCACCATTATTTATTTTCTGCTAGCTTTTGTCATATTCTATTGTCCATTTATAACTTTAATGAAATGAAAACTGGAGGTAACTTCAATATCAAATGTTTCATCACAACAGACCACTATAATTTTCTAGCATTAGCACCCATACACCATCCTTTAATTAGCATTTTTATATTTTTAAATAATATATCCTTTATAATTTGAAAATAAATCATGTTCTGTCAGGATAAAAGCTAGCTAGATCACACTGTTTCAGTGTGATCACCATTGTAACTCTTGTATCTATTAAGAACACGACAGAGGTAAGTAAGAGCAATAACACACTTGCAATTAATAATATAATAATGTTGTGCTGATCTAAATAAAGTATGGATATGAATGTGTCAGACTTATAATAGTTTCAAGGCGATTTGTTAACAATTATGTTAAATGCGTGGCTACACAATTTTAGTGTAATAATAGAAATGCATTGTCTACTGTAGCAATATCCAAACAACTACTACTTATCCATTCAAAAAATTCAAAATTATTTATTTCATGTAGGCCAACACGTAGATCTTGTGACATGTCATGACTCTACCACCGGTTCGGTGTACTATGTTTAATCTATGATTAACACTGGATTTGCAGCTGTGATTTCTTTTTTGGACATACTTGATTGACACCATTTTGGTGCTGGGAACACTAAGCAGATATGAGTGTCTCTGGAACTAATAAGTAATAGAATAGAATAGAATAGAATAGAAATATTTTTTATTCAAATAAACTTTTACAAGCACTTTTGAATCGTCAATGAATCTACCACTGGTTCGGAATGCCTTTCCTGCCGAGAAGAGCCAGTAAGAAACTCGGCGGTTGCTCTTTTCAAAAAAAATAAAAAATTTACAATTGTTATTGAACACAGGATAGTTATTACTGTCTTATGAATCACTGGAGCGAATTATATCCACGCTTTTTTATCATTTACATAGTCTTCAATTGTATAATATGCTTTTTTCATGAGAGCAGATTTAATTGATTTCTTAAACTTGTGTAGAGGCAAGTCTAAGATTGACTGTGGAATTTTATTGTAAAACGTCACGCCCATTCTCACAAATGACTTTTGGACCCTCTTGAGGCGCAGCCCAGGAAACATGAGCCTATTTGGATTTCTACTTGGTCTATCGGACAAATCACTCTTTTTTTTGTAACTCAAAATGTTTTGTCTGACAAATATTATGTTGTTATAAATATATTGTGAAGCTACTGTAAGAATGCCTATCTCTTTAAATCTTTCTCGAAGGGAATCCCGCGGCCTCAAATTATAGATTGCGCGGATTGCCCTCTTCTGCAAAACAAAAATTTTTCCAATATCGGCTGCCTTACCCCATACTAAGATTCCGTATGACATAATACTATGGAAATATGCAAAATAAACAATTTTTGCAGTTTCTATGTCAGTCAACTGTCGAATCTTCCTAACAGCGTAAGCAGCAGAGCTAAGTTTGCCAGCAAGCGTTGCTATATGGGTGCCCCATTGTAGCTTTGAATCCAGGGTTAACCCCAAAAACACTGTGGAGTCCTCAGTTTTCAAAGGTTCATTATTTATCTTTAAATTTTTACTGACAGTTCTCGTGTTAGGTAATAAAAACTCAACACATTTTGTTTTTTTAGCATTTAAGAGGAGATTATTTGCCGTAAACCATTCAGAAACTTGAGATAATGCATTATTTACATCGTCAAAATTGTCTTTCATCCTATCGACTTTAAAAATTAAAGACGTATCATCAGCAAATAGTACAATATCGCAAGTATTTTGGACAAAATGTGGTAAATCATTTATGTAGACCAAAAACATGAATGGACCTAGAATAGAACCCTGGGGTACACCCATTACTGAGGCTGATCCGGATGATTTTACATCATTGACACATACTCTTTGGACTCGGTTGCTGAGATAAGACGCAATGAGACTAAGTGCAAAATCTTTAATGCCATAGTGGCTCAGTTTAAGCAAAAGAGTCTCGTGATCAACGCAGTCGAATGCCTTTGACAAATCACAGAAAATACCAATGGCATTCTGTGAGTTCTCCCACGCATCGAATATGTGTTGTAATAGCCTTGCGGCTGCATCGGTTGTTGATCGACCCTTTGTAAAACCATACTGCTCAGTGTGTAGGAGTTTATTTAAATTAAAGTGTAAAAGCAGTTGGTTGAGCATTATTTTTTCGAATATCTTGCTGAGAGTTGGCAAAATTGAAATTGGCCTGTAGTTATTCGGGTCACTTTTGCTGCCCGATTTAAAAAGCGGTATTAGCTTACTACATTTCATAAGATCTGGAAAAGATCCAGAATCTACTGATTTATTAAAAATTAAAGCAAGATACGGCGCAATAATATCAATTACATTATGAATTATTTTAACTGATATCCCCCATAGATCTGCTGTTTTCTTATTTTGTAAAGATTTAAATGTTTTGACTATGTCATATGGGGTAACGTGTTCAAACCTAAATAACTTATTGCACTCAGAGACATTGCTTCTTAGAAGACGATAGGCTTCTGCCGGCGAGGAATTTAGAGAACTGGTTGTGGTAATTGGAATATTTTTGAAAAAGTTCTCAAATGTATTTACAACTTCTATATCGGAGTTAATTACATGATTATCAATTTTAAGCTCCAATTTATTATTATTATGCACCTTATGGTTATTCATTTCATCGCCGATGATGCCCCATGTTGTTTTAATTTTATTATCAGAATTGACAATTTTTTGTTTTATGTGAAGTGACTTTGCTTGTATGCACACATTTTTAAACAATTTAGAATAATTTCTTACATATTCAATAAACGCGGGGGAATAATTATATTTTTTTTCTGCATACAAGTCAAACAGCTTATTTCTACTTTTATAGATGCCGGCAGTTGCCCAGTCACTAAACTTAAGATCTTTAAACAGTGTTTTCTCCATCACCTTAAAGATAGAGTTATATTGTGAGCTTAACAAATCAAAAAACTTTGTATAAATTTCATCCGGATCATCCTGTGCAAGGTCAAGCGTCGGCAATCCAGCTGAGATGCTTTGTTTAAAATGCTTTACTTTTTTAGTGGTAACTGGCCTGTATTTTATTACTTTTGTTATATTTTGTTGACTGCTTGGAATAGATATCATTTGACCGCAATGATCAGATCTGAGATAAGTGATAACAGATTTTTCAATAATGTTACAATCACAAAAAATGTTGTCAATACAGGTAGCTGAGTTTGCAGTTACTCTTGTAGGTTCATCAAAAATATTCTCTAAATTAAAGCTTTTAAATAAGTTAAGTAGCCTACCAGTAAAAGGAGTGTGAAGCAAAATATCAATATTAAAGTCTCCACAGACCACTATTTTTTTTGATGACCTACATAGCCGCCTTAAGGCATCCTCCATTACCTCCTCAAAAACAACAAAGTCGCCCGAGGGTGGGCGGTACACGCAAACTACAATATATCGGTCCAGCTCAACACAAGACAGCTCAATAGTGCGTTCTATAGAAAGACTAACAACGTCTTTTCGCTCTTTATAATTAATGTTATTTCGCGTTACTATCAATGATCCCCCGCGTATAGCAGTCTTTCTTGAGAACGCACTTGACAGTGAATAATTATTAAGGTGTACAATTAACTGATGAGTATTGAGCCAATGCTCAGTGAAGCATAAGATTTCAATATCAAATTTTTTAATAAAAAGCTCAATCTCATGTTCTTTGCCAGATAAGCCCTGTATATTTTGGTGTACAAGATTAATTTTATATTGCTTATCTGTTGTCTTACTGCTTAGTTTAAATTTTTTACAAGTATTATTTTTACTTGAGTCCAAATTCACCATACTGCCGGATAGGCTCTGTATATTTTGATGTACAATGTTCAGTTTGCAGAGCCTCTCCGTTGTCTTAGTATCTAGTTTAAACAAGTAATAGGCTTACTATTACTTGGTTCAACAACAGAAATATTAGTACTTAAAGTACTTGAGTCAAAAACAGAAATATTTGTACTAGAAGTACAGTTTGTAAAATTGTCAAAAGACTTTGTTACAACACTTGTAACTGTATCATTCATTAAATTATATGCTAGCAATGAAGCTATATGTATTTTACATTTTCTAGGCAGGTACATATTATCTGCGGTCAATTTAAATTTATAAATAAATTTATTCAAGTCAAAAAAGGAGATAGCACTGTCATGATGGCTTGACAAATTAAACATATGCAAATTTAATTTATTTATGCGCTGGTTTTGCTCCTTACTTAGTGTACTAGAGTAAGGGAAGGCACATAAAGTAAATTTACATTTGGTTTTATTATGCAAATACAATAATTTTTCAAAACATTTTAGGATCTTGTGCTTTTTTATCAATAAACTGTCCCCAATCAATATGATAACATTAGTATTTATATCCAAGCTTTCTTCATTCAAGTTATTAATTAAATAGTCAAAACTAGCCCCTGGTGAACATTTATTAATCACTGGATGTTGCATATACTTGTTCATATAGGCACCAAAGTCTTTACCTAACTGGTCGGAGATAATTACAGTTTTTTTACTGACATTCACAGAGAGATTTATGTTTGAGGATGAAGAACTTTTTGTATTTACACTACACTGCGTGGGATGGGAAGGCAATTTGACTGGGAGCAATGTACTACTACTGTGATCGTTGCTAGCCATAGGTATAGGTGAGAGGTTACATTGGCATTTACTTGTCAGTGATTCAAAGCGAGCCATATTGTAGTTGCCTAGGGCTAACAACTCGTCAGCTGCCTGTAACTGTTCACAGATCTGATTTTGTGACCGTTCGTACTCCATAGTAACTTTTTTTAGGGAATCATTCAATTTACAAATCTCATTATTAAGGTTTTTAACGTCAACATCATATTTAGTGCTCATTTCTGTCAAAGATGAGCAGTATGTTTCAAGCTTATGTAATAAATGTGACCGTTCCTTCCTTAATGCAACATTTTTAGTGTGAGTCCTTTGTAATTTAATTAAATTTTTGGTTTTTTTAATTATTTTGCCAATTTTAATGTATTTTTTAATTTTATTATGACTATTTAGTTGTATCTTATCATGGTTCTGTATTGTCTTACTATTTCTAGTATAAGGGCTGTCACATGTCAGATCTATGACCGGCACAATTGAGGATGAAGTAAGCAGTTCATCATACAATGTGTTGGTTGCTTGAGCTTCATAGCTTTTTAATTGAGACTGAAGGTCATCAATTGTTCTGTGAGCCCCACTCAATTCATCCTCTAGTTCAGATATCTTCCCTAGAGCCTCTTCATAAGTCTGAATGCACACATTAAAAGAGCTGACTGCCTCCTGGAGTCGGTCACGTTCCTCTGACACTAAAGTATGTGAGCTATTCAGGGCAGCGAGTTCAGCTTTTAACTGTGAATTTTTGGCAATCACAGCTTTTACTTCAACCTCACTTTCTTCTTGCTCCCTCAGCAATTGATCATTAAGTTGTCGCAGTGATTTCAGTTCATTGAGGGCAGTTTTAAGTTTCAGCTGTTCTTCTAACGCTGCTGCCCGTCTTGTTTGCATTGTGATGATTGTTGTTATACAATAATGCACCTGAAACACCAAATAATGTGTAAGTGAAGGAAGAAAAAGAAAAGTGGGTGGGTTACACAGAAGAGAGTCTGAGATATATAGAATAGATTTACAAAATGAGTAGAAAGAAAGATAGTACTATTTAGTGTGTTTGTATTACTTTCAAAAACAAGATTTATAGAGCCCACACTTATTTGAAAATAAGCAGCTGTTAATAGGTAGGTATTAACCTATTTGAGTTATTTATGACTATTGTCACTTCTATTGAAGTGCTTAAGTAATCAAAAGTTGCAAGGGACAGTGTACAATCTATTATGTATGCTCGTGTCGTGAAATGTCTGAGGCAGTACAAGTTATTCTTCTACTTCACTTCCACTATTGTCAAGTGAACAGAGAAAAATTTTGCCTTTCAATGTGAGGAAGGACGTGTCTCGAGACTCGAGAATGTACCTAATGTGCGTGGATAACGTATTTATTCAATAAACTAACTGCACTAAGTAGTTATTATAATATTTTTAAGAAGATAAAGGAAATACTCCCCCGGTTTATCCAGATGTCGTTGAGATTTGAATCACGCCGTCCGTCCGACAACTGCCTTGGGTATTAATCAGGTACTTTTCGACGACAGTGGAGCTTATGTATGAGAATTATAAGGAAATCTATCACAAGATAAACTTTAACACTTATTTTAAAACATTAATTCACTAAGAAATAAATTAAAAATTAAAATTTAATGTTTCACAGCTGATTTTGCAACATTTCAGTTTGACAGCTGTCAACTGTCAATATAATATTGCAAATGGCACACCAACCAAAACAACACAAAGGTTGTATGATTTCATACATTAAATAATAGAGGTTGGTGCACCATTTGCAATATTGTCTCAGAGACATTTGTGTGTTAAAAGTGGCGCTTCGAATTGATCCATAATTTAGGCTGTCATTTATATATAGACAGCAAGTCTAGTGTTAGTCATAGATTAAATATAGAGGTCAGTTATACAACCTCAGTTGCCTAATTTGCTGTGCACCTTCAGTCATTCTATTAACAACAAGATTATAGCAGGGACAATTAATTGGAAAGTCAAGATATTTAAATCTATGCTAGCCATTACACTAAAATATTGAAATATCTTTGGTATTTTGTTATGACAACTAAAAATATTTGAATATCTTTGCGATTTATTCTTTATAACTAAAAATATTTAAATATCCTTACATAAATTAATTAGTACCACACATTCCAGGCAAAAGTTTTGTCTATTCGCTCTTGGCTAATGTGATCATTGCCTTTAAAACAATGTGGTAAAAGTTTGTCTATAATTCTTTTTAATTTCGAGTATTCTTTCCAAAGTAATTAGGAAAAGAAACCAACTATATGGAGTACTTTTATAATTTTGGTATCATGCCAACTGCTATAATATTTCAGTTCCAGAACAATAATTTTAGAATCATAGTTTCCTAACTAGTATTACTTTTCTGAGACTGTTAATAAAATAAAGTTATATCTGAAAACTTAATGCAACTGAACAGCCAAGATGCAGAGTATAATCCTATTTATTTTCATACTAGCTGATGCCTGCGACTTTTTCCGTCCAGCGGGAACTTTTATTTTCCGATATAAAAGTAGCCTATGTCACTCTCCAGGTCCTCAACTATATCCATGCAAAAAATACGTCGATCCGTAGCTCTGTTGAAGCGTGATTGAAGGGCAAACCAACAAACAAATACACTTCGAATTTATAATATTAGTAAGGAAGTAAGGATAGTAAGCATTGTATTCGAACATAAATATTTACCTTGCTAAAAACTTAAAAAAAAAAACTTTCAGTATTGCAATTTTCAGTATCTATATAGGTACAACATTCCTGTCTGCTTTCAATATCAGCGAGCAACATTTATTTAAATAAAATTGATTAAAAAAAATTCGTATACATTGCGCTGCTGGCGCTCATAATATTTACGAAAGCCGTCACTTCAAAATTCAACATTGTCATTTCATTTTTAAATTAAGCTCATAAAATATCGCGCTCGTTTCGCTCGTGTATATTATATAGCATATAAATTTTGGCTTTCTGTTCATTTTACCTACAAATATTTATGAAATTAGGAAAACATTACTTGCGTTCCCTCCACTCTCGGGCGTTACGAAACCAGAACTATTTTCTGTTATAGAATAATGCAAATAAAAGCATTCGATTTTTCACGAGAAAACCAAGTGGAAGTTGCATTTACGAATGCTTCAACTCAAGATATATATATTATTGTCTTCCTTTATCGCACAATATCCATTTTTCATGACACGTAGCAATTCGATTCAAGTCTTTATATCGTTTCAACGACCCTACGATATTGTCTTCTGTGCTATTGCTCTGTGATATTGCTCTACATATCCCAGTATTCGATATATCATTTATTTTACGTATGCAGTTTAGAAATCATCCTTAAGCCCTAGTACCGAGTATGTGGGAGGCTTTGGCCGTGGCTAGTTACCACCCTACCGTCAAAGACGTGCCGCCAAGCGATTTAGCGTTCCGGCACGATGGCGTGTAGAAACCGATTAGGGGTATGGGTTGAATTTACACTGTTATACCCCTTCCAAAGCCAACGGCCAACGGTAAGGGCTAACGCCCGCTACCATCTTAGACTGCATCGTCACTTACCATCAGGTGAGATCGCAGTCAAGGGCTATCTTGTCATCGAATAAAAAAAATATATTCGTACTCTTTCAAAACTCGTCAACTTACTCCATACAGATCGACTTACTCCATACAAATCGACTTACTCCATATTGTTTGCGCCCTTTTTGCGCCACCCTTATTTATACGTACAATTAATCTGTGATGGGACAGAGCAAAAGTGCGGGGGATGTAACACGCGCGCGGATTAGCCCGCGTTTCCCGCATATGTTGCTTAGATCCAAAATGGGACTAATGAACATGTGCGGGAAACGCGGCTTACCACTGGAAAAAGAGCTGATAGTCCTTAAACAGCTGAACAGATTTTCATCAAACTCCACTAAGAACCATCCCAGTTAAACCCGCTTTCGAATAAAACAAACCGCATTCGAATCGGTCCATCCGTTTGAGCGCTACAATAACATAGCCAGACAAAGCGGTTAAACGTATAATACTCTTGTCATGGGTTAAAATTCTACGAATTGAAGGTTAAAAATAGAATCTCTGAAGAACTAAATAAAATATGTTATTGTATTGTAGATCTTTCGTTAATAATAAAAAACGTTATAAATATAGATCGATAGCTAAAAAGATTTTATTAAGCGATTACTAGTATGCGTTTAGCCTAAAATTCATCGGCCTTCTTAAATCGTAATCAATCACGAAGTCAAACATCTGTGAAATCTTCGGAGCAATTCATCTGATCAAGCGACTAGGAAGGCTTTTAAAAGCCACGGGATATTTGCTGATAAAATACTCAATATTGTTTTTTTCTCGTGCTACATTTTTGCTAAAAGCTGTAAATCTATATTTAATGATTCTTGTGATATACCATTAACTTGTTCCTATACTTATCAGATCGAACTGATATTTATTACTTTGCGTGCGAGTATTCGAATTGGGACTGCTCTAACTCTGCAATTTAATTTAGGTATAGCTATTCACCACTGACACCACCTGAGGCCATTACATATGGCTATCGGAGGGCTATTGGAGAAAAATGTGAATCTAATTGTCGACTCATCCCTAGGCTAGGTGGTGGGCGGCAGAGGGTGTCGTCGATAGACTGTATCGAATGTAGAACTATAATTATGGTGGTGGCGACTGGCGGTGGTGGAAAGAGGGCCCAGTGGTCGCGTTCCCGCGGCTGAACCGTCAACAAACGGTCGCGCGGCAACCGCTCATGACATATGCATGAGAGCGGTATGGACGACTCCGCTTAAATATACAAGGACGGACGGGAAAATTACTACAGAGGCAAATACATACAAGATGTCTCCCCGACTGCGCGCTAGCGGCTAGCGTGTGGCACGCCCTCGGACCCGGGCCTTTCCAATTACCCTCACGAAACGTCAAATGCGTTTCTTACAGTTCGCAGTTATTTTTACCACCTAACTACCACCATTCTTCTTCATAAGTCATGAAGCTCGCTGTACAATTGAATGCGCCATTCGGTATTCTTATTGCTTCGTTGATTTGACACGCTAAAGTTAATATTTAATGAACCTTATGCCATGGAAAATCCTTTAATAATTTGACTGCAACCAACAGCGCTCCTACAGCTTGTGGGATTTCAAGAATGCACTTTTGAAAAGTCAATTTAAAATCACTGGAGATAGAGAATAATAAATGATTAGTCTTCGTTTCGACTCGCAATTGCATGGCCACAAACCCTCCCAGAGAAAACTATTAAGTTGGAGTTTATAATTCACGCCTTTCATGCTAGAACTATTAGCCAGTTCTAGTTCTTTTGAAACTCAACTGCCAATACTTTACCAGTAAGGATCACCAAATGCCTTATGGGGGCAAGTTTTATTTCCTATCCTTTAATTGATTGAAAATATATCGAAGTTCGAAGCCTGTTATAAAATAGCTCCCGTAGACGCTTACTTAGCGTTGAGGCAAGCGACCCAAGGAAGTTATGATCGATATGAGCATCAAATATTTACGCGGCGCCGACCCAGGAGGAAACGGAATAGATAACTGTATTTTGAAAGGCCGCTAGGGAGCGATTTTCCTCTGCTGCCCTAATTATACTTTTTAATTACCATCTGTTAGTAGTCGGTTCCATTCTATTGCTGGCTATTATTTTGAGATTTGAGACAATATTGATTTTGGTCCTATGACATACAGTAATCATTTAAATAATATGTAGTATACAATGGTTAGTTCACATGTATATCTAAAAATAAATTGATTGTATGCACGATATTGTCAGGGTGGTGTCAGTATTGCCAAATGGAAAACCTTAAGCAACGCTTCATACGTGAAGTAATTGATTACTTATCCAATTAATATTTTACTCCGTTAAAGTAGCGTTACATAAAGTTGACTCATAGATATTCTCGAGAAAAAAACATTTAGATGAGCTGAATGTTGTCAAATCAAGAATACGATATGGCAGGACATTCGCGATGCATAGGTAAAAGCCCAGCAAAAATTACTGGACAGCAAACTGGATGGTCATAAAGGTCGGTAAATTGATTGGGGAGAAGGGTTTGAAGGGTTTGGCTTGGTTAAAGTTCGCTTTACCAAGCCAAGGCTCATCCAGAGTCTGTAGAGCGTTGATGATGATGATAGATATTCTCGTTCAGTGCGTACCTAAGGAAAAATGTTAGTCGCAGCGTGTTTCAAAAGATAAGTTATGTAAATGTATTAAAGATTAGCCGGAACGTCTTGTAAGTAAGGCCGTAATGCTTTCACGGCTCGTTGGGCATTATCCTATCCTAGAGCGAGGCGACGACGGGCGCGGGCGAACGCCTTCGAGTGTGAAATAAGCGCGATTGCTTTGTGTCAAGTGGCAATCACGTCTCGGAAGGGTCACAACCACCATTTGGGCCAATAAATAATATTCAAGGAATGCTTGGCCAGCACAATTTTCCGCCATAATATTTGTCTTCATTCAAGATTTCCTAAAACTACACCATTTCAATATGTCCTCGGAAAAGGATCTTAAAACCTAGATAGTCCTTATTAGAAACCTAGATACTACGATTATTTTATTTATGTCAATCATCTTCATCAAGTAAATTCTTATTACTTAAGTTTTATGTGGATTGTGGAACATTAATAATATATACAGTTATCAACACTATCCACAACCAATAGTTTACCATAGTAATTTGTGGATGTGGGCGAAATATTAATGTATAGATACTTGAATTAATAAATTAATTAATATTTTTTGTAAGGGTCTACGACTATCACTACAAATAGTCGCGGTAGTGAGTTTTTATTGAGCTGAATTAGTCAGTATTGTACAAACTCATATTATCTTATATCTAAAATTAGGTTTTCAGTATTTTCTGAGGGTTACTTAATTTCCGAGATAAAAAGTAGCCTATGTCACTTTCCCGGTCCTCAACTATGTCTATGCAAAAAATCTCTTTGATCCGATGCTTTGTTGCGGCGTGATTGAAGGACAAAAACTAACTAACTAAAACTATAATATTAGAAGGTACCAGTCATTTGCGACCAACTGACAAATAAACCTTCACTATACTTAAACCATCAGTTTAACTTCCCAGTAGGTACTTAATGCATAGTTAAATTGTTTGTGAGCTTTTCAGTTACCCTTTATACTATTTCTGCTTCACAATGAACTTAGTGGCTTGTTGTTTAAGTTGCAATTATATACTAACGCTTTAGAGCATGTATGCTTTGTCTCTACCTCAAAGGCTAATTGTTTACGTTGGTATTGTACGAAAGATCAAAAGCCTCATTCAGATTCTATAATGATCAAACTTTTAATCTTTCTTTTTGGTAAACAATATTTTGTTATTATAAAAAACTTTTTTGGGATAAAAACTTTCCTTGTCCTGTGTCAATATTATCATTATAATTTTTCGGTTTTTGGTTTTTACGCTTTTCGTAGCAAACTGCCTTGTCTTTATCGTCTAATATTATGTGTATTTAAGAGTTGTGTTACTTTAATATTATCATCATCCTTACAAAGTTTTCTTCTTTCAGTATGGCTAAGCCCTGTTCATAGTATCATCACAGATCCTTTGTATACCTAAATCTTGTATTCACTTTGCTGATCTTTTGCTTTAGTAGACTTTTGCTTTCAAGATTATTAAGTAAATCGTAGAAATGAAATTCTGCATTCCTAATTTAAATAATTGTTACGTGCCCACTCTATTATATTGAGCGTTGAGCGATTTTTGGTAGAGGAAAATCTTGTGGGTTCGCGTCACCGACATGCTAATGTTGACAGTAATTGCATCTCTATTCTGTAGTCATGAGAATAACGTTGTCATCACTTCAGTGTTTTCGCTTCTGTAGGGACTGCCCCATGCCCATGGTATTTAACAAGATTCATCTTAGGAACGAAATTTAGATGGCTCTTTGCAACAAGATATCAATAGATAAAAAGAAACATCGAACTAGACGTATTTTAGTACAACCCCTAATTTAGTAGTTAGACATCTGCTTATTTCTCTTCGGGCCGGTCGCTCGCGTGTGGATAGTCGCTTGTCTAGGCCGGGTGGCGCGCGTTCTCATGAACCCTGAATATTTCAGCAGCTCGCGAGGAACAAATTACAGGCCGTACAGAGCATATCCACCCCCGGTCTTCAACAATTTCACAGTACTAAGTCTGAAAAGGAACGACAATTAGGTCAGCCTACTGCATAATTGTTCCCACAGCCGCGATTTTCCCACGTTTCGATATGACATACTGCATTGTCCGAGCACCTGCTGTTATCTCACATACCTCATGCATCACTGAACAGTGTATTACATCGTTTATAGATTTATTTTATAAATACGTAAGTGCATAGTAATGCCCCTCTTTTGAAGTATAGAGAAATGCGAGGCTTGGAACTTCTGCGTGCCATATACCTAGTTGCATTCCCAAGGAGCAAAGTTGAATTCTTATAAGACCCGACCTCTTATAATCGTTCTAAAATAGCATTGAATATATCCTTAAACCCTATAACGGCTCATAATAAGAGAGTTTGATCATTCTTATAAGTTAGCAAGGTACGCGTTAATAAAGCCACATAATATGACTACTATAAAACCTTGACGTAAGATTACTCTTATAAATGTTCGTTTCATTGCTTATTAGCCATATAATATTTATGGCCACATAAAGGTTTTAACAAAGTCTTTTAATCTTATTAAAGTAATATCTAAAGTCGCTATGAAGATTTTACCCGTATAAAAGTCTTTTAAAAAGCATCTATATAATAAATGAATACTTGTTGTTTACATGGCTTTTAGAAAACTCCAAGTAATCAGTAATCACTAATATAGCAATTATAAGAATATGATTCTTAAGATTATTATATTCATAAGTTTTACATAACCAAGTCAGCCATTTTGAAGAAATAACATAACATTAACTGGAATATTATCAAATAACAACGAAACTGTCGAAAGTGATAGCGGTTCCGTACAATTAAGTTCTTTAATGAAGATGACTAAACAGTCACATACATTTTCCGAAGAAGAATGTTTGGAATACAGCAGTGACACAGAAATGAATAATGATTGTATAAATTATGAGGAAAGAGATGCCATTTGTGATAATATAAAACGTAAAGTATTAAGAGTAGAATACCGTTCTGAAATATATTTCATAACTCTAATACACACTTTGTAAAAAATAAAACAAAATATCATAGAATCATGAGCTTTATTTATCATCTTTAATAAATTACAATCCTGAATATTATTAGCTGAAACTGTTATACAAAAGTATAGTAAAAAAAATTACTTTCACTATGAAAGACTTGTTTAGATTCATTTACCTACATAATTCGTTTCATATTCACGAAATATTAATTTAGTTTCATTTATTTCAGCTAATTTGGATGAAATGTATGTAATTTGTAGGAACATAATTAAATCATCAGTCTTATTAAGATAAATTTAGTAGGAACTTGTCATACTTATTACTAACTAGTGGTTCGCCCTATTCTAATTAATACCTGTAAGGCAAACAAATTTTACCTTTTAACGCAACACTCATTGTCCAAAAAGAATACAATTTTACGAGGATTAAACGTATTGTTTTATGTTCATTTTTGATAATTTATTATTATTATTTCTAGTTGTTTAACTGCGGGATATGACTTAGATTATACAATAGTAATCCCAAAGTAAGTACTTATACAAAAATGTACAAAACTCAAAAAAAAAAGATTTATTTGAAATGCTTATGAAATAAAGTTTTTATGAAATAGATTTTGTGGCAAAATATGAAAATTAAATTAAAGCTAAAGTTAAGTAAATTATAACAATAAAAATCATAAATAAAAAAAACATATATTATTTACGAGAAAATTTGCAACTATTTAAAGACGACCTACATCTAATACTTGTTGTATTAGGTAGATAACATTCGCATTCATCATCCGGAAAATGATTGTAAACCATGAACTCCCTACAATGTTGACACCAAATAAAAGTGGTGCTATGCCAAGGCCATGTTGAATAACGTAATGAGTTAAAGTCTTCTCTTTTAAGGAAGCGGTCTACGTCCATAAAGGCAACCATTTTATTGTATTCAGCGGTTCTACGGATAAAAAAAATTATTAGTAGGTAGGTACATTTGGGCATTACTTGATCACTAAGGAACCCCAAAAATAGCCAATATGGCAAACACATGGCATTGAATATGAGTTTTATAAAGGTGTTAGTTTTATAGAACCCTTGTATGTATTGTGTAAGTTACTTTTGCCCTTATAGTAGCGGTAACAAAGACAAGAAAAAATAATTAATTACTTTTTTTACACTTAAAAGCCTATTTTTGAGGGGGCGTTGGAAATACATCATAAAACATACCATACATTCTCATAAAAATTAATTTCCACATAATTTTCTACATTTAAATAGCACAAAAACAGGTTTTTAATAAACAAATCAAGTACTTACCTTGTTTAGCAAAATGGTTGACCATATTTTAAATAATGTTTATACTCTTATCACCGGCACGCTATCTGTCAAATAACATGAAAATAATACTTGCTGGAAAATCGCTACGTCGCGTCGCTTATAGGAATGATTGCCCTTATTAAAGGATTAGGTACAGCAATTATAAGGACATTGCCGTTGTAAGCGATTTTAATGTAGCAGATATTAGTTTAATAAACTTACTGCTAGCCGTATTAAAACATGTATAAGAAATTCTTAGCTTATTATAAAGTACTTATATGACACTTATATAGTTGTTAGCTTTATAAGTTGCGCCCAAATCCACACTTATTAACGATAATATGGCTCTTATAAGACATATATTTTTTGGCTTATAAGCCTTTATATGACAAATTTTGCTACTTGGGTTGCTACGCTAGAACTCTTGCCGAATACAGGAAATGCTATCAAATTATTACATACATACAAGTCTTTATACGATTTGCCCATCTAGCAATAAATAGTGCGTTCTCCCGTCCCATGCTCCATAAATTAGTAAAAGACAATATAAATAAACCAATGTTACCCTTGCCTTATACATAAGTATGGACTGGCTCATTGAACTAGTAAAATGGAATCGATTCTGCGGTGCTCTAACTTCTGAGGAGCAGCAGCGCGAACTCTATGTTATGAGGTTGCTAAGCGTAGACTGTCATTGTTAGTCAAACTATACGTATATTTCAATGAATGTTGCAAATCATTAACCAACAAGCACTAACAAGAGACATTTCAAAATGGCTTCAAACCTACGGCCAGAATAAAAAAAAAACTCAAAATTACCTATGTGGTCATAAATAATGCAGCATGAAGTTGCCAGAGTTACTGGTTAAGAGTTAGGTTTTAAGAATCCTGTCGCTATGAAATTTAGGTCTTGAAAACGATTCCATGCACTTTGTTGACACCCAGTTGCCGTAGAAACGATTGTCTTCAGCGCGGCTTCATCGGTCCGCTAATAGCTATCGACAAATAGGCGGCTCTATACTATTCATATTGGTCACCGTACGTACTAATGTAGTGGGCCAAACAGACATGACATGCATGTTTAATGTGTTTGATCGTTATTATTTGGCCCGTTCTATTGATTGATCTTGTAATCGTCCCTTGAATGTAATTTTCTATGTCGTAACCGCTGATTTGTTTTATGCTGGTTTTATGGAATATTTGTTAGCGGCAAACGTGTGTGCTCTTCGTCAGAATTTTACTGCTTTATTTGGAATTCTCGCTAACTATTCAATTTTAAATTATACATTTCAGAATAATAGTCTTTAAATACGGGATTTGAAGTTTGGAAATAATCTACGAGTACTTATCAATGTAGGTAAAGCTAAAGATCGAGATAGGTACGTTATAAGTAAGTACTTTATATATCAAACAGAGAAAGTTTATGTTCTGTTTAGGTGGCGTATATCAGAAAACTATAAAGGCACTCTCGATAATATTGCCCAATACTCGAGGCCCTAGTACTCGTAAACGAAGGACCTTAGCTCTGGCAATGCAGTCTACAGTAATGTATGCGGCACCTATATGGGTAACGGCTATGGATAAGGAAGTACACAGGAAGACAGTTTTGAGTACACAGCGTATGATGGCACTAAGAACATGTTGTGCATACAAAACAACATCTACTGATGCAGCTCTTGTACTAGCAAATCTAATACCGGCTCACCTCTTAGCAAAGGAAAGGTTAGAAAGCTATGGGCTGAAAGAGCCGGAAGAAAGAAGCGCTGCTAGGGAACGGACCCTTGTGAGATGGCAAGAGGAGTGGGACCAATCGACGAAGGGACGATGGACGCACAGGTTGATTGGGAACCTAAGGAACTGGGTAAATAGAAAACATGGAGTGCTAACGTTTAGAATGACTCAGTGTTTCACTGGGCACGGAGCATTTATGGAATACGTTGAACGCATCAAAAAACGCCCCAACAGTCATTGCATGTATTGCCCAGATCACACAGACGATGCCGAGCACACCCTTTTTCACTGTCCGCATTTTGAGGAAGCAAGAAGGAGGGTTACGGGAGAACTGGGACGTGACTTAGGAGTAGATAGTCTTATAACAATAATGTTAGAAAGTAAGAAAAATTGGGCCCTGGTACAGGATTTTATGGAGTCCGTAATGGAGACAAAAGAGAAAGATGAACGCGGGGGAAGAGCGTGATTTAGACCGCGGCAGTGTTGGTTGGCTAGAGGGCAGGAACAATACTGCTTGGAGGTAGGAGGGGTTTTAGTCGGTAGGAGTCCGACACTATCCGTCGCCTTTGGATGTCGGATGTCCATGAGGATTTCCCCTCCTACAGAAAAAAAAAAAAAAAAAAAAAAGGTGGC
Organism: Hipparchia sbordonii; assembly: GCA_038048805.1. Taxonomy (NCBI): domain Eukaryota; kingdom Metazoa; phylum Arthropoda; class Insecta; order Lepidoptera; family Nymphalidae; genus Hipparchia; species Hipparchia sbordonii. The sequence goes on from CM076113.1 coordinate 8,983,400, forward strand.
GTATACACGTAGCTTGAAAACCTGTCTGAAAAATCATTTCTTACAAACTTGCACAATTTTGTACGGATGGAAATGATGCAAATTACCTATCAGCTAGATAAATAAAAAATCTATCAGTTTGAAGCCCTTTGAACAAAGTCATCATATTCTACCTGAAGTCTAGAGTCCACAGGTAGAGTTCTATAGAAGTCTACCTGTATTCTGTAGGTAGCCACTTTTATACAAAGCTTAGTAACAAACATCATTCCTTCGAGAGTAAGTGTATGGAAAATGGGATATCACGATATCACGAGCTATATTTCGACATTCCTACTCTAGGGAAAGGCGGAAAGCTCACAATAGGATCCCCAGCGAAATGCGCTTTCTTTATTTGGAAAAAATTATTATGAATATTGTCGATATGGTCTTTATAGTATGTGTAAATTTTACGATAAGCGCAGTAGAAAATTCTTACCTCGAAAACATTTGCTCTTGTTTTAAAAAAAAAAAATTTTGGAAATCTTAAAAATTATTTATTTATTTAAGCGTTTCTACTTAATGTATTCCCTCCCTTGAATCAATAAGAATATGACCAATAATAATATGAGTGCTGTCAAAGGTGGATATTGTATGGTTAACGACTTGGTTGCATGCAACTTGCTTTCAACTTTGATCTCTTATTACATTTACATCCTTTAGCTATTATGAAGGCAAGTCATTTGCGTTACTAATGAACGTCTAAATGCACTCTAATATTTAGTATTACATGTTTTCTGTCTACTTTTTAAGTCAATAAAGTTCAAAGTTATAGTAGGTACACGCCTGCCTGCCTGCGACTTCGCACACGTTAAGTTTTAATTTTTCCAAGTCCTATTTTACCCTCTTAAGGGTTGAATTTTCAAAAATCCTTTCTTAGCGAATGCATACGTCTTAATAGCTAGGTGTATGCCCAGCCCGATCCGTCCAGTGATTTGAGATGTACCTTCATATATCAGTCAGTCACATTTTCCTTTTTTTTATTTATTATTGTTTACTGGTTTGTTAAATGCAGAAGCAGGTCTACTTAAAATTATTGTATTAATAACATCGCGATCATCATTAATGACTGGATTTCAAACTATTAACTTAATTAGTCTAATATTCTCATACCGACTCATGCAACGGAGTTTGAATCTATACTTAAGAATAAGGTATCAGAGGCGGTATTGTTGGCTGAAGAGTGAAGACATAGAGGCTGTCGTCTTGCGGTGTGACTTGTTAAGTTCTCGTTTCCGGGGCACATTAAGAGGTAGGGGTGTTGTCGTTAGGGCTCTGCGCATGTGCCGCGGCGGCGCCCCGGAGTCTCACTGGGACGTACTAACGCCCGTGCGAAGCCCGAGCGATGCCAGTTCACTCGCGCCAGCCCTGCAAGGCGGTCGTCTCTAAAACAGCAATATGAAACATCACGCGATTTACCATACATATGATGTACGTTACACATTACAATTGTGAAGTAAAAAATAAATTTTGTCCTACCCGCAAAAGCTGATAATTCCAAATTATATTGTTCTAGGTACATTTTTCCTTGTCCTAAACGTCCTGGTTGAATAATTAGGTGAGTATTTTACCCGCGTTTTTGTGATCACACCTATTTTTATAATTACACGCGAGCTGTTTGTGTGTGGCCCATTATTTCGATCCTATTGTTTTAACCTACATTCGCTTTCTTTGTGCCTATAGGTGCCTTTACCAATTATATTTATATTGTTTTGATTGTTGTTTTATATAAGTCCTTATTAGATAACGGCTTAAATAAATGTTATGAACAAACATATGCCCTAGAGGGTGGAAACAGTAAAACGTATCTTATCACACTTATAATTTTCACATTTTAGCATTAGGTGCTTACGAGCCGATAGTTTTTGAATGGCGCCGATTCTTTTGTAGGTATATAATCTCAAAATTAAATTGATTAATCTAAAATTACCGCCATATTTTTCAAAATGTTCTTGAACTAACAAAAGGATGTTATTTGTAGGCCTGTAGGTACTACTAGATAAGATATTCTATTTCTAGGTAGTGATGGTGGATGCAAATATCCTATAAAAGGATTTCGATGGGACTATCAATCACTTATCCTCAATATAAGTCTTATTATTATATTCTACTAGTTATTGTGAGCATAAGTTCGCAAAGCTTCATCAATATTAAAACTTATATTTTGGCTGCACGCCATTTTGCTTAGAACTTAGTCACATAATATTCTTTGCAGAAAACATAATGATTTAGTAGTGCTGTATAACTTTGTGAGACTACCGCCTTTATTTACCTTTTAGGTATACTGAGCGTAAGGACGTCGGTATGTTCACTAAAATGTCGCGAAGTGGAGACATGTTCAACTGTCCAATCAGATTTTTAATAAGTGACATGGTAATTTGATTAGAGGTCACGTCATCTCTCAACAATGTGACTGACTCGCCGAACACATTTCTCTCTACGCTTCAGTGTACGGCCACCCTTAAGCTCACATTAGAAGTACTACATAATATATGACAATCTTTTCTCAGATACTAGCTTTTCACCGCGATTTCGTTCACGTAGATTTAGGTTTTTAAAAATCCCGCGAGAACGTTCTGTTCTTCCGGGATAAAAGGTATATGGCACTCTCCAAGTACTAAACTAAGACTATGCAAAAAATCACATCGATCTCGGTTGCCGAGTGATTGAAAGACAAATTAACTCACAAACATAACATTAGTAAGGATTTGGCGTCCGCTTTTGTATAGTCCTTTAAATATTTTTTCCGAATACAGTAAAAGCTCTTTATTCGCGGAGGATACGTTCCGTAAATATGCCGCGAATACAGAAACCGTGAATATGGAATGGTAATTTGTATGGGATTATAGGGGATACGTTCCTAGGTGACAAAATAAAAAACAAATATATAAAAAAAAACAATTTAATTTTAGTACTTGACCGTATTTGATTAATTATTATTTTCAGGTTTAGGCAATGGTTTTAAGAATTTTGTAATTTTTTCTTGCTTGACGCTTTTTATTAAAAGCTCCTTCAATTCAGACTGATATTCAGCAGTGGCATTAGCAATTTGCCTCTTAAAAATATGGCTTTGTTCTATAGAGAGATCAGTTTTCATAAAAAAATCACAATGCTCATATGCCATTCTTAAACCTCCACTGAGATTTTTCAAATATTAGTCCATTTGACGGCGCGTTTACAAAGGATATTGGGCTTGATACCTATTGGAATCCTTTTTATGTATGTACCGATGTACCGATTAGATCCGCGAATAGAGAAATCTAGCCGCGAATATAGGAATTGGGTCGCATTTTTTTAATCCGCGAATAGTGAAAACGCGAATAAAGGAAGCGCGAATAAGGAGCTTTTACTGTACCTATTTCGACTAAGCGCAGTAGATCCTGTAAATAGGTGAACGCTCGAAGGTAGAGACAGCTGTGTGACATTTGGAGCGGTGTTTTTTTTTTGCGTAAAGGTCCTACCATACGACTTGGGGCGAACACCTGCCGTGGTAACACCGGGCGAGCTTCTCTACAGTTCTATTGCCTACCTAAATATAATTTTGAATCGATACCATTTTTTTTATTCGATGACAAGATAGTCCTTGTCTGCGACCTCACCTTATGGTAAGTTAAGATGTAGTTCTAGATGGTAGCGGGCTAACTTGGAAGGGGTATGGCAGTGTAGATTCAACCGCTTAATCGGTTTCTAGTTTCTACACGCCATCGTGCCGGAACGCTAAATCGCTTGGCGGCACGTCTGACGGTAGGGTGATAACTAACCACGGCCAAAGCCTCTCCCACCAGAAGCCTAATATATAAAATGTGCTTATTTGACGACCGTAGTGATCCAAGTGTTATAATTTTACCTATAGTAAATTTTTGGCCTAACTAAAAACTTACCCTATTGTAGGCAATAACTCAACGATGAGATGTTTCCAAAGGTAATAGGTAGGTAGATAAGTAGTTTGAACGTGATGAAAGAGTAATCTGTGAAACTCCGCAGAACACAAAATGTAGATGCGCGCGAATTTCGCCCGTAGTGGGAGCAGGGTACACCTGTACGGTGTCAGTGACCCCGTCACCTGCTGTCCGGAACAATTACCATATTTAGAGCTCCTCCACCATGTTGCCGATTTTATAACAATCGTAACATGATTTAGACGTGCGATTGTTTAAAAAAGTAACAAGCACACTTTTTCGAATGATTTGCTAATAAGTATTCGACTGATCATTAACCATTCGAATAAAAGCAATTTTCAACCGACGAAAAAGGGTTCTCAAGTGGTCGGACACATTTTTTTTGATACCGAAATAAAGCAGATGGAATGTAAATACCTCTACATTGGGTCAACCATATAGAGTCGTCGTTAGAATAACAAATAATGATAAAAAACAAATAATGATAAAATAATGATAAAAAGGACATGGCCAATTTTTGTATGGGCGTTCGAACTTAGTGTACACCAATGACTTTTGGTGTTATAAATTCGTGATTTTATGCACATTAAATTGTTATAAATAAAAAACTCACAGAACTTGTCATTACAATGTACTAGACGTAAACGTGTAAGAGTATATATTATGATTACAAAAACTTAAGGCGCTTTAAAATAGCGAACAGTTGCGAAACTGGTATAGTTTTAGTTATAATAGGCATTTAAAAAAGGTATCTGCCTCGTTTGTTTAGTGGTTAGCATATTCGACTGTAAATCACGAGTTCCGGGGTTCGATTACCGGGTCGGGCAAATAATTGTTAGGTATTGAGTTTTTCTGTCAAGAAATTCTCGTGCCAGCCCAGAGTTGGTAGTTGGCGTTGGTTCACCCCCGTGCCTCGGAGAGCACGTTAAACAGTCAGTCCCGGTTATTATAAGTATCATGTGATAATAGTCGTTAAAGCCCGCCAACCATTTGAGCAGCGTGGCGGGTCTAAGCTCTAAATCCCTCTCCTATCCTCCTGTATCTATTTCCTCTATATATCTCTCCTATGAGAGGCCTGTGCCCAGCAGTGGGACGTTAATAGGTTGTAGTGGTGGTGGTGGTGGTGGATACAATACAGTAAAGGCCACTTTCTCATCGGTCGTATGCTTTTTATTGCAAAGGTTTACCAAGGGAAACACAAAATAAAACAAAAGAGTAAAAATAATTATTTATTTATTAGAGAAAATAAAAAAAAATATTATAATATAGTACTTATATCTTAAATGCCTAGATAACTCAATGTACATTTCAGCGATGCAGAGCTAGTGTCAAAGAGACCGAGGTTAACCAACCGGCTTGGATAAAACAGAACATTTTTATTTCACTTAAACACTAACCTGTAATGAGTGTATTATAAGTACCTATTGTAATGCTTCAGTCATTTCATAAATAGCTGCTTTTAACATAACTAAATTAATTAGTGTTAGGGTGCCCTTTTAAGCGCGGTTCTCAACAAAGATTACTAGTGGACCCTGCAGACATTATCCTGCCCGGAAAAGCAGTGCCACTTACCAGGTCCATTTGTGAATTCAAACCCTTCAGGACCCACTTGAACATACACAAAAATACCATTAAAATCATCTCTGCCGTTTAGGAGATCAGTGACAGTCCAATTACGTTTTCAAACTATCCAGGAACTCATTGAAATATACACATAAAAGGTCATCCAAATCAGTCCAACTGATTAGGAGTTAGGTGACTAACACACATACCGAAGAATTATATAATAGGATTTTCTTAACTTTTCTTTTTATAAGAACCTTTACCTACAAACCTACAAAGTATTAGAAAACCTTAAAAAAAATCGGTAAAGTTGTTCTCAAGTTATGGTGTGATGAAGGGAAACAGGGATTAATTTTTATATATACATAGATTCTAATATTCTTGAATCGTTAAAAGTATATTATCTAAAAATCCTGCTGGAGCTTGAATATCATTTTGGTGCCTTGCCCAACCTAAGTACCAGATTATAGTCATGACATGACAACAACAACCAACAGTCCTGTTCCCTACAAGACAATTACAATAATAGCCTAAAATAGCTTCCAGGACAGAATCACTATTATGTTCAGTGTCAAATAAAACATAAGCAAAATAAATTCTTTGGGAAACATGGCGAGACTTAATACGTCCTCTTAATAAATAGGGATGATTACCACCAACACGGAATATCATTTCTTGGGAATGTTCCAGTTCTGGACATACTTCAACCACATACATACCATTATCCCTGATATGTTCACCGAAGTATGAACGTGCTTGTTTCACCTGATATGGGCCTAATGCAAACAATATTAAATCATTGTATGTGAAAACTGGGAAATTATTTAGCTGAGGCAAGTTACCATCAATTCGGGTAAACATAACTCGTCTTCTGTTTATATTATAATCAATAATAAATTGACCAAGATGATTAGGTTCATCCATATATCGCAATGCTCTTTGGATTATACTCTCAGCGTTAGGACTATCCACTAACACAGGATGGAATTTATTTAATAGAGCCCCAGCAATTCTGAAATCAACCATTAAATGTGTTGAGGCATTATTAAAATACCTTTGTCTAAACAGTTTAAAATCCCTCTTAAACCTCCCATTCACAACTTCCACAACCCATCTACATAGCGTTACTTTACGGCTTCTATTAGCTTGTGAAAATGTAAGTTGGCTTGCTCCTTCATCTAATGATTCTGGTTTATGCACACGATAATTACAATTTTCAAGTAAAGGGATGGCATCTCTAAAGCCCCTATCTAAAACCATAATATCATTTTCTCTAAAAAGTCTTCGGAACAGTCCATTTTCATTTTCAAACAAGTGTATCATAATTTCGGCATCAGTTTGGGTAGCAGCATAGGGTCCCACAGCATCGATGATGTAACCATCGCAAGATACAATCATAAATGGTTTGATCAAATTGTCATATTTGTGCAAACTATATGTCTTCTTTTGAAACATATAGTTTGCACTTTTCTGTAAGTAAATGTAAGTCCCATCAAATATTGCGATTGCAGGCCTATCTCCAGTTATATACTCATCAGAATCACTCAGTAATGCTTCAGGAACTCTCAAGTTTCTCTCTGATATTTCCCTGTGAGTGATATGATTCACACCAATATTATTGGGAACAAAATGCTCATTGAGACACAACCTAACTTTTTTCATTATCAGTTCCAATGTAGACCTAGGTATATCAAAAAGACTTGCCAATCGTCTATTACTCTCGCCTGTTCTAAGTTTAATTAAATAAATAGCTAAAGAGCGTTTAGGTTGCTTAATATTTAGAGGCAAAAGATTATACAGAATTAAAAACTGAGGTACTGTAAGACCCGTCCAATAATGGCAATAGTGGTTCGGCATTTCTGAGACATTTTCAAAGTTCAGAATATTCACTTTTGATTTCATAATATTGAGTATGTCTTCTATATGTATAGCTGTAAATGTAGAATGTGTCACATTCATTTGAGGCAATAAATGCCACTGATTGTTGTACAAATGTGTTTCACACACTCTACAGCTGCGGGGAATATAAAAACTATATTCTTGCAACAGAATTCTTTTAAGGAATTGTGGGACCAAATGTAAAGATCTGTTTCGGCACTGTTGAAATATACAGTGAACAGATGTGATTGATGGTCGCTTATAATTAGGTAATGTTATGGTATTACTTTCCCTTCGAGTTGCCCTATTTTGAACAGGAGGTAATGGTGGTGGTTCTGGAGGTCTAATCACTTGAACAGGAGGTAAAAGTGGTGGCTCTGGAGGTCTAACCACTTGAACAGTAGGGGCTGCTGCATTAGTGTTCGAAGCCAACTCCTGCATTAGCCCACTTTGAACAGGAGGTAACAGTTGTGGCTCTGGAGGCCTAACCAGTTGAACAGTAGGGGCTGCTGCATTGTCTCGTGATGAGTCATGCACGGCCTGTCTATTTGCTCGCATCCAACACACATGACAAACATAGTTGTTTCTTGAGAGCTGAAAACAAACCACAGTTAGCAACTATCTTTTGTATAACTCTGTTTATATTTTCAAGTATTATATTATTAATTATTATACTATTTTAGAACATGCCTACTTTAGGGAAGTATATGATAAAGATGAAAAATACATATATTACAATCATACATACATACATAATCTGAAACTTATTTTTTATAATTATTCCACACATACTGAAGTTTGAAGCAATATATAATAAAGATTAATACAACTAGGTATTTATAATAATGAAAAACAAAATGCTTACCACATAATTAGTATTTTGTGATAATAGGACTGCCAGCAATGGACTCTCCATGCTGACATTATGGTATCTTATTTTTCGCACAGATTTGCCACAACCAAGGCAAACCTTGTGATGCCCCAGTAGTCGCTCATGTTCACCAGCTTCGGTATTCAATAATAAGAAGCATGGATGACAAATAAATGCATCCAGAAGTAACTGAAAATATGATTCATGATGATAATATCGCACACCATACATAAAAATAAATCAGATTAAGTTTTTCTACTCCAACTTCATACCTGTGTTTCAGCATTGTTTATCCAACGCGAAAGTCTTGTTTGATAGTATGTAGAAAGCGAGGATATGAGATGCCTTTGCAACCTTTGTATGTCTACTCCGCAGTTTATGCACCTCATAATGATCTCCACAAAACAAATCCGAAACGCAATGCAAATCAGAGTCCAGTGTTAATAGCAAGATAATCGAGTGGTAGAAGGTATCAGTCCGTAGACATAAGCAGGGGTCAAAAATATTAGAAGATAATCGCAAAAACACAAACACAACGAACGCAAGCGCAACGAAGAAACGGCAATGCAAACAAACAGCCTACCATAAACATTGATGTTTGATATAGACTATGACACATTGTCAAACACGTAAATCGCGTTCCGTTTTATGTCATATTTTGCAGAATGTGGCAATGGACTTAAAATATAATTATTACTCATGTAACATTGTTATTTTTAATACATTTTTTTTTTCATTTATTGAATGCAAAAAATATCAATAAAGAGAGTTTCGATATGAATAAAATGTTCCTAGTAAAAGCATTTGTCATCCAGATAACGTGTCTTCTTAAGTAATACGCATGGTGCGGAACGTCCATTATTTTCTATAGATTTCTCTATGGTACAGTATGGCGGAAGTTGACGAATTCATCTTGTATTCCTTAATATTTTGAAATAAAAACTGACAAGTTCAGAGAGCTTAAAAACTACGTATTAATTAATCTTTCTATTTTTAATATTCAATAAATATTTACTGTGTTGTGTACGTGGAATGTACTTTTTTGGCCATCTCCTTTTATTATTAACTGAACTAATGAAATTTAAGTGAATAATGCAATAATTATTTATTTAACTCACTTAAGTTAAGCAAAGTATGGCCTTAGTTGGTTAAGTACCTATATTCAGTTTTCAACTTAACAATCGTTACTTGGACTTCTATGTGATTCTGTCATTTAAAATGGAAGGCCTAACCTATAGGATGTTTTATATTAACGGGTCATTTGGCATAGATTTACGTTATCACGTTTTCTTAATTTGTTAAGTTACCTAGTTTAACCTAAACTACGATGTAAGACGTAAGACAAATTACCTTCTTGTGTTGGCATTCGCACAAGACTTACAAAAAAATATACCGGCTAAATTATGAGAAATTTTCTTTTGACATCTCATCTTACCTTTTATATGCGAATGTAAATAGAAATGGATTGCAATCCACGTCTCGCAATATAAATGAGCAAAATGATCATGATCATTTTGCTCATTTATATTGCGAGACGTTTCCAATATTTCTATACCAAATAATTCGGTAATTGCGATCATAAAAGGATCTTAGCCATTCCGATGAACGTTGGGGTTAGTATAAGATTTAATTCGAATGATCGTATTCGTATACGGTGACATTAGCGTTAAAGTAAAATGAACCATAATCACATTGAATTAGAGCTCAATTTCGTGTATGCATTCTTATACTTTTACGTATACGGATACGCTCCAAACTAAAATCGATTGTATTGAATTTGTGACTTTAAGTCAATACTTTTAAGGTTCATTTTACTTTGACGCTAATGTCATCGTTTACGAATACGATCAATCGTGTTAAATCTTACACTAACCCTATAGGGCGCAGAGAAAATGGATTATTTCACTTATAAGGTTGAGCGCCCGAAAGGCGAGATGGCAAACAGAAAGGGGCAGATACTTACGAATCTATACTAATTCAACGAATTAGGGCGGACTAAAATCCGAAATATCGAAGTCAATTCCCAAAAACTATTGTCGTCTCTACTCCTAGTACAAGTTTTACACTTAGTTGGATAGTAAAGAGTATTACACACTAACTTAGATAATAAAATGTTTTTAAACAATGTTAGTCTGGAATAAATATTTATTTAATACTAGCTTTTGTCCGCGACTTTGTCCGCTTGGAATTGTGTTTTTAAAAATCCCGCGGGAACCCTCCATCCTGGATATGCGAGCTATCTCCATTCCCAGTTAAATAGGTTCATTCACTATTTTGTTCATGTCTCTCCAACAAAACTACCCATGCAAAAAAACACGTCTCAAGGACAAACCAACAAACCAAACACATTTTCGCATTTATAATAATATTAATAGAGATGAGGATGAGAACTGTCTAAATGTGCTTGATATTCATTAAAATGGTCTTAAAAAAATCACGCTTTTAACTCTCGAATATTGACAAAAAAAAATAGACCTATAAGGTTTAGCGTACATTGGCAAACGGGTCACAGAGAAAATGTGTCTTCTCTCTTGAGAACACGCTACGGGCGGGTCATTTTAGTTTGACCTTTTTCTGGCCTGGAGCCAGGCGTGACGGGCAGTAATGTCGCGTACCATTCGCGGAATGTAAAATAGGTATTCTGATACCAAAAACGAAAACTATAAGCAACAAGAAAAATACTTAATCCTTTTTTATTCAAGATGAAATGGTAAATTGTATGCGTAAATTGTTTCTTTCAAGTCTTTTTTGGGTATTTGGCGGTTGTCTGAATGTGGATAGGTATTCATTAATCACGAGTGCAATCGGAAATGTAAAGTTTGTAAAATCCCAAAATAAATCGGTCAAAAAACATGTTCTAAACTATTTTACTGCTACTGTATCTGTCTCTTTCTAAAACGAAATTTTGTATGGAGCTACTGAAACGTGACGTCATGTTGCAATAGCGTTCTTTCTTCTAACGGGTAACTTAAAAACCAGTAAAAAGATAAAATTAAAAACCTTTATTTTAAGTATGTACTTACTCTATATATATATAAAAATTAGTCAAATCAAATACCCAATTGTACAATCGCCAAGTAACATTTAATTTTGTCAAAACAAATTGCCGAAAAGTTGCATCTGATCACGCAGTTTTATTGCTACCCCAATTAGCCGAATATATGGCATTCTACTGCAACAGTACATTTTAGCCAATAGCGTAGGAATGTCGAAGGGAATTTTCGATGTTACGCGCGTTTATGTAACAAAATATCACATGCTTCAACGCTGAAGGAAAATATTGCGAATAAAACTTGCTCGCCTGTGAGTTCTGTATGATGGTTTCAAAGATGTGTAAAGTGTACCAATTCGCATTGTGCGTGGTGGACTAAGACCTAAAACCCTTTTCTGAGATTTCTCTCAGAAATCTTACACTAGCCCTACAGCATAGCTAGCATGGGCGGGAGAAATTTTATCCCCGGGGAAAGGATAAAATGTTTAACCCCTCGCTAAGTTTTATCCACCTGTCGAGCATGAGCAAAACGATGGAAATAATATCCACAGTGGATATTCTTATAGGAATATACTTTTCATTTCCCCTGTCGCCATGCTTTAGCATAGGAAGAAGAAAATTTTATCCCTTGTCAGTGGATAAAATCGGGGGATAAAACTTATATCTCCTCCCCATGCTAACCCTGCAGGTCTCGAACTGTAGGGTTAGTATAAGATTTAATTCCATCGATCGTGTTCGTATTCGATGACATTAGCGTCAAAGTAAATTGAACCATAATGAAATTGAATTAGAGCTTAATTTTGTGTCAGTACTATACGTAAACCTTTGGTAAACGTATAAGAATATAAAAAACTGAGCTTCGTAACCCCTTCGTATGCGAGTCCGACTCGCATTTGACCGGTTATTAGAGAATCGCAAAAGGCAAATTATTTGTTGGTTTGTAATAACCCGGGCTAGTCCCGGGATCAATACCTAACCACGCGGCGTACCGGCGCCACCGGCGTGCAATCAACCTCTGATTAATTCCTAACTGATTAATTTAAACATTGATTTCTTCATTGGCGAGGGGGGGGGGGGGGGGGATGCCGAAAAACTTCATACGTACTTATCATACTGAGTTCATGATATAGCCAAACGGGTGTAGGTTCGAATCCTTTGTCCTAATGGCATGGGCTATTTTTAACCCCCAATGTAAAAAGCGGGGTGTTACAAGTTTAACCTATGTCTCTGTGTGTCTATCATCTCCCTAACGAATGAATGGACCTATTTTGACGCGGTTTTTCTGTTTGAAAGTTAACGTGCTCGAGATTCATGTTAGCTATAATAATTTATGAAGATTTGCTCAGGCGTTTGAAGATCATCGGCTCATTTGCTTATTGACTAAAGGGTCTTACAAACTTGATCGAGACTTGATTTGAAAAAAAAGTGCGATTGATTTTGGTGTGCTGTGATTTCGGATTATTTCCAAGACATGGTGGTTATTTCTCAGGCATGCAGATTGAAGCACGTGATATTCAAGTATAAAAGTTGTGTAAAATATTATTATAATTGCACGCACGTGGAGTACTGTACTGTGTTTAGAGAAAAGAGAAGACTTTTTACTCCTTGAAAAAGGAGTAAAAAGTTTCTCTTCACAGATTAATATAGAACCTACTTACTTAAAATAAGAATATAAGCTTAGAGGTAAATAATAGATATTATGTTCATTTGTCAGCAGGCAGTATGAAACGCGACGCCTACGGAGACGATGGTCCAATGCAGAAACGCCAGCGACAGACCGACGATGAAGTCACCTTCCTCATTCCGAGCAAGGTATGTCTTGTCCTTCATATTCAGACTCCTTTGTACCCGCTCCATCGACGAGGCACTAGCGAAACAATCTGTGCCCTGTTGGCACACCTAAAAGCCAATATTTGGAAATTTAATTGAAGTTACACCTACCACAGAATACATAATAGTACCTACAGGTATAGTTCTTGCAATTCACGAGGGCGCGTGAGCTTTACTTGTGGTTACGTCGTGTTCATGCACATGGCGTAAGTGTGCGTGCGTGTCAGGAGCCTAGGTGGGAGCGGTCAGGCGCGAGCAACCTCTCACTCACACTTATACAGATACGACACACAAACAAGCATAAGCCACACGCCCTCGTGAGTTGAAAGAATTAAACAGAAGATTCACTCCGCAAAATCATTTAATTAAATAGCAACTCTAGCTTCAGAGCTCTAACGTACTTAACAGTAATAGTCACCTAGAAGTTTCCTCACTTTCTATCGCGTAACTCTTATTCCTTCGCACTTATTATGTTAGACTTACTAATTTTCAAGGTTGGCCATTATTCTTATATTAGAATTCTTTACTACCAGCTAATGTTCCTAGACTATAATTAATTTAATCATGAAAAAAATTCATAAAAAAATCCGTCTTATGAAAGATTATCTGCTGCATATAGTATACTTTTAAAATTTCAGAGTAAAACAAAATATTTGAAGTGTCCCTTTTTTGTCAGGTGGCAGGATCAATTATTGGCAAAGGAGGATCGAATATATCAAAGCTGAGGAATGAGGTCAGTAATTAAAAAGTGTTTTAATAAAATAAAAAAAAAAGTTAAATTGGTAACATTTTTTTAGTTGAGAGTCTAATTTTGTTTAGATACCTATTATCATATTATAAAAAGTAACAAAATAAATATATTTATCAATACTTATACAGTTGGAGTTCAGGATTTTTTTTTCATATATACATACATTTACTCTATAATATTACAATAGTTGTTAAGCTACGTTACAGTTACTATAATAGTGTAAGTAGATACTATTCATTTTTTATTTGATATTCCTGATCTAAATAGCATAACATTTTCTCACCACAGGTACAAACCACCAATCTCATTATTTAAAAAAATACTGCTCCGTGCTTATAATTGGGTAACGCGATAACCGAACCCACGCCTTGGCTTTGTTAATTTTTTAACTATCTGATGTAATGTCTGTATATTTGAAGGGCGTGCTCGGCGGTCTATGGACCGCCGGGTGACGCGAGCGGCCAGTCCGTAGGCTAGACAATAACCCCCCGGCAGCCAGTTACAGGTTCTTTCTGCCCCCGAGACGCCTCTGTGTCAGTAGCGCGACGCACCGCGCGCTTCCGTACACGCCGTCATCTGTTACCATTTTCAACTAATAATTAGATACCTTGGTGCCTAAAGGATCCAGTGGCATCATGTCAAACATATACAAGTTTCGAGATATTGCCTTAATGCGCCAAACTATTTACACAAATCAACGTGTCGCGCGATCCAGGCTCGCGACGATCCTTCTGTAGTTAGTAATATATTTTTATTGGCTACAATTTGAATCCACCACCAGCTGCGGCTGGTAGATTGTTCCGGTCTCGCAGTTAGCAGGCGCGGTAGACTAGTAGTAGACTATGTCACTCTCCAGGTCCTCAGCTATACCCATGCAACAATCGCGTCGATGCGTTACGGCGTAATTGGAGAACAAACCCACCAACAACCACTCGCATTTATAATATTAGTAGGGATTACGCATAGTCTATACATGGTTAGGATTTAGTATGCGGGGGATGATGTTAGATCGTTAGCGTTGAAAATGGTATCGGTGATGGTGCTTCCCCGTGGTACGATGTGCGAGGCGCGCGGTGCGCCGCTACAGCGACTCTTGGTTGCCGGTCCCGCCCCGTGGACGCCGCCGCCCCGCACCCGCCGCCCCGCCACGCAGTACAAAGCCTCTATAACAGTCCCAGATTGCCCCGGCCCCGAACGGTAAACTATTGCCCACAATATCAACAGTATCAATTACAGCCCGACGTCTCGTCCTCGAGTCTCAGTCAACAGTCAGGTGGCACACGTTAAACTTACCGAGTAACCGCACTGCCCTCGTGCCCGATAACACAGCTAGCTTCCCCGCAGTTTTCGAGACCTCGGTCTATATCCTCAACCCGACACGTTTATACGAGATTAGACGAGTTCTCCCAAATGTTTCCGAAAGTAAAATATGACTATCATTTGAAGCTATCATGTGCCGAAAAAATACCTCCCTGACCGTTGATTTGGTACACCGTTTTCTGAATATTGTGCTGTGATTTTTATTTGCGATTTCTCCGCTTATCGCCGAGAGGTAACATTGCGTCTGTTTTTCAGGGTTCTGTCCATAACGGCGTCGGATATCGACACGATTATGGAAATCGTAAAGGACATCCTTCCAAATCTGGCTGATGTAAGTATAAATAAATCTATAATATCTTATGTCGAAAACCCCCAACAATGTCGTAACCAAATTGAATGGTATGGATATAAATCAATAGCCGATACGAAAAGAGGTTGATGATGGTTTTCTGTCGAATTTTGTTGACAATTTTCTTGAGAATACAAAACAAGCTTTATGTCACTGTCAAAGCTCAATCTTATTAGGCGATTATATGCATCTGGCATAAGAAGCCGTTTTAATGATGAAATTAACATACATAATCCAAATAACTCCACACGTATTTAAAGAGGAAAAGGAACTATAGTATGTTATACAACAATATTGTTGTTCAACGATGCTAATATTCTTTAAAAAACTGTCCTAACCGAGAGTGGGTGTCTAGGGCGGTCCGAAGGGCAACAGCAACGAAGACCTGGACGTCCGTCTATTGATCCACCAGAGCAGAGCTGGCTGCGTCATCGGCAAAGCCGGCGCCAAGATTAAGGAGTTACGAGAGGTGAGCCCATTCATATTATATTAGAAATTAACTTTTGCCCGTGACTTTACGCGACATATCATCAGTCCACTTATTTTTAGGAGTCTGGCAAACTGCTTTCCGGTGCGAGGTCCAGCAATTTAAGGTTAATTTCATTCGAACTATGTGCCCCGAACCTATGGTTGAGCTAGATCAGTCATTCAGGTTCGCAATCCGTTGAGCTATGTCAGCCAATCAGGTTCGCGATCCGGAGATAATTTCTCGTTTATTAACTCACTTCAAAAAAGGAGGGGGCTCGCTATTCGTCGGAACCATTTTTTACGCATGTTCCGCGATTAGTACTGACGCCTGAAACGATTTGGAAAATTCTTTTGTTTGAAAGGGTATACTTCCCAGGTGGTCCCATGGTCGAGTCCAGGTCAGCATTTGATTATAGGAACCTGGAGAAATCGAGGGAACTCTTCAAATTTTATAGGCACGCTTGATATACTTTATAGTAGCGTTGGAAGTCGGTTAAAAAAAAATTATAATATGTATCAGTATGGATTGGACATATTCTCGAAAGTGCCCGTGAGGTGTAATTAAAGGCAACAGCTGTGCGCTTGCGTCTCATCTGTCGAGGCGCGAGCAATAATGAAGAGATTTTTTCCTCGCGATGTTCGGGCGACTGCGGATGAAGGGCAGATGTGAAAGCAGCTGCCGCTGCGCCCGTATCCCGTCTTATCTCAATCCGACGGATGTTTTAGACAATTTACCTAGTTTTTTATCGTGCCTTGTTGATTCCCGATGCTATACGTTGAGGTGGAGACAGTTTTGCATCTGCTTTACCTACCTTTACTTGTAAAGCTGTGAATCATAACCAATTTAAATCTTTTTTCAAATTAACGTTAAAAGTTAAAACTATTGCTAAACTTATATGTACTATACTGTCAAAAAGGAAGCCATCCTTGACGCAATTATCCTGCTATCCTTCTTCCAAACCGCTATGAAGCATTATTTGACAAAAATGGAAGATGTTGACTTTTGATACGAATTCAAAACTAATTTAACTAAATTAACTGTTAAAATATCGGAAAAATTCACGAAAAAATATATTATTATGAAAAAATTTCATTTTCTCATTCGTATTGAACGGGTTTTTTGATGGCAAGAAAAGTGACCTTTTTTGAAAAACAGTAACCTAAGTCACATGGACGAACTTGCGGGCAAAAGCTAGTTGTTAGATAGAATGTAATTCCATTAAGCTACAATAACCTTAATTATGTACAAAAAACCAATTTGTTATACCTGATGTAGCACACGTTCACTTATTCAAGCTTAAAAGCCATACAACAATTTGACAAGGTTGTACGTGGTGGCAATATAGAGCCAACAAACAAATAACGTAAGAGCTTCCACGAATATCGGGAGTGCATTAAAACGATCAATTATCAAGAAACTACTATACTGCGGGTAGTCGGAAGTTTTTAAACGTCGCAACTTTGCAATCTCGCCAGCCCGTATTGTGTTTCATAACTTGGTCTATGACTGAACCAGTGGCGTGCATAGTATGTACAACAGTAGGGGTAGTATAAGATTTAATTCGATTGATCGTATTCGTATTCGATGACTTTAGCGTCAAAGTAAAAGGAATTAGAGTTCAATTTCGTGCATGCATTCTTATACTTTTACGTTTACGGATACGCTCCAAATTAAAATCGATTGTGTTGAATTTGTGACTTTTTTTAAGGTTAATTTTACTTTGACGCTAATGTCATCGTATACGAATACGATCAATCGAAGTAAAATATCTTGTACTAACCCGACTGGGTATAAAAAATGAATATCGATTGGTATACCTACTTAATCCGTTGATCAACTTTCAAAAGGGTTCAATCTTAATATGACTGAAACCTTTTGAAGAAAAAAAACTGGGGATTTATGAACTGTCGATTGTGAATTTAAGAACGAAGGACGAAGTCGCGCACGTCTGCTTGTGCTTACTAAAAATGGCTTATCAACGAACAACAACGAAGAACAAATTGGTATTAAAATCTCTTCAGTTTGTCAAAAGAGACTTTCTTGGTCTCGGTAGTAAGTTTGTTTAGAAACATTCTTGGATTCATGAAACTATTTGTTTAAATCAGCAACTCTTGAAATATAGTTTTGTAACTTTTGTAACTTTTAAAATGTACATCAAGCAAAACTAAGCATGCCACCGACAAAACTAAAAGAATACCGACTTTCTAAACAGACAAACACGCTCGTGACGCTTTGGTAAGCGTATATTATTATTTGAACGAAAGCATATAACTCAAACACAAGTTTTTAAAATTACGAGTTTGTTTTGATGAGTTGATCTCGAAGACGTAAAAACATAAAAACTGTTAGGGAAAATATGCCTTTCAAAACATTTTCAGAGCCTAACCTGAACCGATTTTGGCGAAAGGTAGAGAAATCCTATTACTATAATATTCTATTATAATATTATAAATGCGAAAGTCAATCACGTCGCAACGACTGAACCGAATCGGCTGAAATTTGGCACAGATATAGATTATAGTCTGGAATAGGACATTATAGGCTACTTTTTATCCCGGAAAATAACCAGAGAGTTCCCACGGAAATCCAAAAAAACCTCAATCCACGCGAACGAAGTTGCAAGTATCAGCTAGTATTTTATATCCAGGAAATGGACGTAGGCCACTTTTATGCCAGGAAATTATAGGGCACCAGCTAGTTAAAGGTTTGATCTTACAAATTGTATAAAATCAATTCAAAAATGTGTATTAGCGTTGCGCGATGATCAACTGTTTTATTAACATAAGTACAGGCGATGGAGGCATGCAAGGGAACTTTTGGTCCAGCAATGGACGTCTATCCCTTGTTAAAGAAAAAGAAAGTACATATTTATTATATGCGGCTTCACGCTTGTTTTGGACCATGTGATGCACTATTTTAAGTACGGCTTCGATAGCGTCTCAGATTTTTTGTGTGTAAATTGTAAATAGTTAGCGTTTGAAAATCTTATGTGTTTTTTGTTACCGATCAGCTGTTCCCATATACGGGCGCTTTGTTCATAATTCTGTAGCGAATTTCATCGTGTCAATGGACTTTTCTTCTACCTGTGAGGACAAAAAAACTTTATATTATTAAGAACGTATATATAGAAATCGCGTAAATAATAGAATAATGTCGATACACATTCTCGGTGCCGAGCGAACAATAGATCTTATCGATTGTCATTTTTATTATACTCCTTCATACACACAGTCGTATTTCCATTCAGCAAAAAGAACGAGGCAAGTTTTATCTATCTAGCTCGCACATGGAAACCAAGCTCCGCATATTTTTTACATACTTGCCTCGTATGTGGAAGAAGAGGAGCAATACTTTTTTATTTTTTAGTCTTTTACAGAAAACTAGAATAAATGCACCTTTTATTGCTTTTGAATACCTTTTATTGTTATATGACGTTTTATACTGTAAGTGTTATACGCTGGTGTATTTTTCTGCACACTTGAAATTTTACAGAACGGTTATCATCTTGTTCAATACATGCCTGGAAGACGAAGTTTGAAGTTCTTAAAAAACATAAGTAGAGTATCATAATTAGTATTCAGAAGTTTGCTACAACCAACCTGACAAACTAAGCGTAAAGATATTTTTTCCGGTACATACATATTCCAAATATTAAATACATGGCTCACCCCACTTTTAAATTATATTATTATTGTGGTCATAATTTATGCTTAATTTTCATCTTTAGTCTGAGTTAGGTCGGAATCGGAGTGGATGGAATTTATGGCATTCTAGCTGTAACAATGCATTTTAGACGATCGCGAGAGAGTGCCGATCAATCAGAGATGATCGCGATCGTCACAGTTGTAGCTGCCGTGTTAGACAGTCCCGCCGGCGTGCGGGCTGGCTCGCGATGCGGCGTTGCCGCTGGCGGCGCGTGCGCGGGCGGCAGCTGCCTCGGCAGGTGGCCGCGCAGCCGCGCCGGAAGGCCGCACAAAAACACGCCTCGCACCTGGGCGACGCACACTACCTACCTACTATACTTGCACAATGCTCCGCTCTGACCTCGCTAAATACTAATTCTGAACACATGCCACATGTTCCAAAACCAGCCGCCGATCTTTCAATCGGGAGCAGGTACACGGCGCGCACTCGGCTCCTTTCCTCCCTTCGCGTCCCGTCGTTGCTTTGTTCTCGAGAGCTCCAGGATCTTGGCACAAAGCGTTCATTTTCTATTATACGAGTATGTACCAATGTAACGTTATTCCGAAAATGAATTCCAAACCCAAGGAATGTTATGCGCATCTACGACTTAAACATCTTTGGAGTCTTGGTAGTTTATATTTCATGAAACCACCCTATTAGTTAGCGATAGTAAATATGTTTTATTTTTATCAATACCAAAATATTCCAAGATACTGATGCTCATTCACCCGTTCATACTACCTCAAATAAAAAAAAATGTGCTTTGCTTTGTCCAAAGGGAAATATAAAACTTGTCATTTCTGCGTTCAAGCGCATTGAACCATTGTTGCATCACTTTACCAGACACCATACCGTGCCTGAAACATTCCTGTAATAAGGGGTACAGAAAACTAGCTATAGTTCGTCTATAAATAAAGGAACTTTGCATTTATTAAATGCAAATTGCAGTGTCCCTGCAATTTATGCCATAATATCATAAAGGTGATTCAAGGAGCACTAGCTGGCACCGAGGTGTGTTGTAATGAAAGGGTGCTCGAACACGTGTCTGTGGGGTTTCATCCGTCCGCGTCGGAAGCGCGGCGTCGCGCTAGAGTTACGGCGCACGTGACGCAAGGAAGGTATTTTTTTTTTCTAAAACCACAGCACATCCTCTATAAACCTACACATAAAGGCTAGATGAGTTTATGAACGGATACTGTACATATAGACCACTCGAAACCGCTCGTTGCGTCCATTGTGTTTGTTTACACGTTCAACTAATTCAACTCCAAAAGACAAAGAACACGGTTTCAGGCTGTTCGTGTTGCGATTACGAACTGTCTGAGAGGTCTTTGTCATTTTCAGTTCAGTTTCAATTCGTTATTCCGAACATATTTCGATTTCCTTCTTTCAAATGAGTTGACGTGGCTTTTTCGAATGACCCAGTTAGAGATTCCGAAAATGGAGTTTCGAGTTAGCAAGCTATGAATCGATTTTATTGAAGCCGAATCCTGATGGTAACATCATATAAGGCTCCATTCGGTCCGGTTACAATGGTAATAAAATTCCCGCCAGCGGTAAAGGTGTAATTTGAACCGGTCACATATGTCGCCGGCGTAATTACGGGCGATGTCGCGGTGACACTGGCAATTAGGCGCTCGGGCACGCGAGCCCGCTTCCGCTTCCGATCGAACCACCTCGATACGGCTTCACCGCCATCGATGCTAAAAGAACTACCTATCGACCCGTTTCCACAGGCTTTACCCTCGAGAAATCAACCGTTATTGCTCCCAAGTTAATAATAAGTATCCTATAATGAAGTGCTACGCTTAGGTACCATTTTTCCTTCCAACTTAGGAATTCGGCTGATTTCAGGAATTCCTTTGTTGCAGCAGGCTTTTAGTGAATTGCGACGGTTAAGGGTTGAGTTCAGTCAAAAACAATTAATGGACTGTTGAAATGGTTTATCTCGGTTTAATCGTCAATAAAGTTTATGACAAATGGTGAGGTTGAAGTGGCGGCACGACGGCGTTGTGGCGTTGGCGTAGGCGTGGCGCGCGGGGTGGCGCAGCCCTACAAGTGCAGCCCGCGGGGCCAGGGGGTGGGGGGCGAGGAGGGGGGTCAGGTGTTGCACGCCACTCGCCGCCGGTGCTCAGACTTATTCCACCGACGAGTGTCCATGGGGCTGGTCGTATGCCAACCCCTGCGACGAATGTCCCGCGATACTTTGATCGCTCGTAACCTTGCTTTGTCCGTTCGATTTGCGCGAGTGTTTATTACCTTACGGAAAATATGGAAAGTGACTTGTGTGGAATTATTACGATAGACTCGTTTCGGAGATTTGCTGGAAGGTTAGTTGTGCAATTTTTTGTGAACAATTTTTTTGATATTGAGAATAATTTGGTGGATTCCTGACACATTAAATGTTACGTAAGAATTTGTTTGTACCGAAGTGCCGTGTTCGCCTGCTCGGTGTCAGTGCCCGCTGTTGTTTGTGCGTGTCTGGGCGGGCCACGTGCGCGGGTCGATCCGCCCGCGCGTGCGCGCTCGCCGCCCCCAAACGTCACCGCTTTCCACCACGAATATACAAAAAGCACTCATATCCCGATTAACAATTATTTATGCATTACCAGTTAGCCAAACGGTGTATGCGCGTTCAAATAGACCACTTTCACGAAAGCTTCGAATATTTTTTAGGTGTACCGTACTACTTGAACTAATGAGTTATCTAACCCCCCAAACGTTTTAAGGACTCCAGCGAAATAGTCCTCAAATTTATCCTGAATATAATACTGAAATTGCTTTTACACAGTTTAATTTTGCTCAAAAAGCATATCAGCGAACAAAGAAGGTACAGACTTATACAGATTTAATTCATACTTACATATGACTTGTATAAGCAATGTAAAAGCATTTTGTAAAATTAGTAAGAGCCTTAATATTTAAGGGGTGCTTAGCGATTCAGTATTAGTACTGAAGAGAAACTCGCTCCATCAAAAAAGGGGCTTTTATAGGGATTAGATATATGATTAAGCTTTGAAAGTTAAAAAAAAAAACAATTTGGGTTGATGATGGTAAACTAGACATACCTACATTAGGTTTGTATTCATTAGGTTCGTCATTGTATTGGTTAATTATTATCTATCGATCGGTGTAAACTATAACTAATATTGCTAATCTGTGATGGATTTGCGTGTTACTTGTAGTAAAATTTTATTACTCACTATAAAGTTTTCCTATAATAAACCCGACGCAATAAAGGGATTTTACGATGACTTTGCTTTGTATTAAATTGTACTACACCCTTTTTTCACCAACTACGAAAAAGCCAAAAGGAAGGGTTATGATTTTAGCAGTCTTATGGTATGTATGTGACTATTTACGAATGTGACGTAGCGAATAAACTATTGAGCCGATTTTGATGAAAAAGGTACATCCCATTTTCCGTTCCATCAAAATTTTATGGTCGTTTTAAAAGATATTGCTGTGAATTTAGATATTAAAAAGCCTATGCTTGTAGTATTCAATAAGTATATGTAATTAAAAAAAAACATATAATTTTGTAAAGATCGTAGATTTTTTAGTTCCTTTGTTACCAATTTTCAACCTACAAAAAAAAGAGGAGGTTCTAATTCGTTGCGTATATATTTTTGAATGTTTTATTATAGAAGTCTAATTTGCCATTTATCATTTAAGTTCAAAAAGCACATTATAAGAAGTCTTATGCTTATTCAGCAAGCAGTTTTTAATAATGGCGGGTTTATTCGGAATGATTTTTAGCTTA
Source organism: Hipparchia sbordonii (assembly GCA_038048805.1). Taxonomy (NCBI): domain Eukaryota; kingdom Metazoa; phylum Arthropoda; class Insecta; order Lepidoptera; family Nymphalidae; genus Hipparchia; species Hipparchia sbordonii. The sequence continues at coordinate 9,006,784 of CM076113.1, forward strand.
AAAGTTTGCTTTTTAAAACATTTTTTTGCTTTTTAAAACCAGTTTAGGATATGCCCAGAATATAGAATTGAATAGAAAACTGTTTATTTCACACCAATAAAAACAAAAAAAAAATAGTATGATAGGGTGAAAAAGTGGCTTTATTGCAAAAGAAATCTCTTTTAGGCAGGATCTGATGATGATCTGAAGCTACGAAGGTCAGTCAGTCCGTTCTGGTCCGGCTGGCCAATCACTTAATCAGTATTATTACCAGGAAAAGCAATAAACATTATTTATTGCCTTAGGCATGACGAGAAGTCTCCCTTGAGACAGGACGTATATCTTATTAGCGCCATGTTCTAACCCTCTATATCAACGGTGACACGCATAGTAGTATAATAAGTCAATAGTGACAAGGCTACAAGTGTTGACATACAACAGCTTTTAACTCCATATACGACAAACTGACTGACTGACTGACTCAGTCTGACGTCAAAGTCGCGCTCCGTGTCATTCTTCATACATCAGATCCTTGTAGGCATTACAAATACGCTAACGTGCGCTTTTAGGCCTGGTTTACACAGCAATATTGTTTTCGGTTACCGATATTAAAACTTTAATAAAAAAACTAGAAAAACTTTTTCTACATTGAAAAGTTATTATCTACTTTATGGTAAACCAGTCAGAAAAATGAGGTAAAACATTATTTACATAGTTAAAATTGACTTTAGTTTATGGACTTAAAAATCAATGAAATCAGTAAGTAGTACTTTGTTGGAATTCGCAAGTATTAAGGCCAAAATTCTATTCATTTTGTTTTTCACAAATTGTAAATCATTTATGTAAACCACAAACATAAATGGACCTAGAATAAACCCTTGGAAAACTCCCGTTACTGGGGTTGATCCGGATGATTTCACATTATTGACATTCTTACTCTTTGTATATGATCGCTTGAGATAAGACACTGTGAGGTTAAGCGCAGTGTCATTAATACCATAATCGCTCAATTTAAGTAAAATATTCCTTTGCTCAACGCAATCGAATGCTTTCGAAAAATCACAGAAAACATCAATAGCTTTCTGTGAATTCTCTGATGTATCGAATGTATTTGTTGAAGCCTTAGTGAATATGAGTCACAGAGCAACAAACTTCTTTTGCTATAATCCGCAAAACCAGAAAATGACTGCTTTTTCAATAATTCTAGTATTGAAAAAGGATAAAAAAAAGGAAAAATACTGGAACACCGCAACACCATTGAAATAATCTAAATTACAGGTGCTTAAGTTTCTTCATGAACCTCGTGAGATGTTGACTCTACAATACACGATTGCAAAGCCTTTCTTTGAAACATATAGTTCTTTCTTGCTTGACGGATTAAATAGTCCGCCAATAATATAAATATAGCAAAAGAAGGTTTTATTTGTCCGCAAAATAACGCCTGCTCCTATCCAATATTTAAATATGAGGCATTACTTTTGCACAGAAAACTGGAGCCCGGCTGAAGATCTTCTCGAACCCCGCGCCGCAGAGCATGGAGCGAGTCGTGCAGCTCGTGGGCAAAGCGGACTGCGTCGCGGCCGGTGTGCGCGAGGTGCTCACTCTCATAAGACAGGTACGACGTCTGTCGGTGGCAGTACTTCACAACCTCGTTCCTCCGTCACCGTTCTACCAAAGAACTGGTGGGCGTGGGCATCCTGACTTGTTTAAAATCTAACCTACTCACACTTAACGATTTAGTTCTACGTTTCGGGTATTTTTTTATATAAATAGCGTGCAAACGAGCTGGCGGGTCACCTGATGTAAAGTGATTACCGCCGCCCATGAACACGTGTAGTACCAGAGGCACCACCAATGCGTTGCCGGCTTTTCAGGAACTTATTGGTTCGCCCCTTGAATAACCCCATATTGTAATTAAGTGGGAACACTGTCGAAGGGAGATGATTCCACAATTTGGTAGTTAAAATTTCTTCTTCTAGTAAATAAAAAAAAAATGTGTTTTTAGTTTTTTTATAAGAAACTTTTAACACAATAAACTTCAGTTGGAAAATATTCCAAGTGAAGTGGTGATTCCTAAACAAAATAAACAATTTTGATTTTTTCTATTTTTCTGCTGTTCTTTTGAGGTTTCCCTATTTTTCCCCCACCCCTGTATTAGAACAAACAAAAAAAAAAAAAAAGATCGGTCAAGACGTTTTTAAATTTTGCCAGACTGACGAATAGCAGTTGATTTTTAAATATAGATAGATAGATAGATAAGTGGATTATTAATTATTCAGTTTACGGATTTTATTTGGCTCGATAATCGCGAGCGGCTTGACGAGCTCCAGTGGACAGGTGCTAGCGCCAGCTGGCGCGCAATTATAAGTTTATCCCCTTCGGAATTTCAATTTCTTTTATGCGTTCAAAAAACCCACATGCAAGTCGTTGTTTTGCGTCTCACTATTTTTAATATTCCTAGCAGATGCATGCTATTTTACCTGTTCATTTTCATACCTATAACCCTATCATGTTAAAGGAACAGACAGATTAAAATAATGCGCAGTAATGTCCGTCGGACCTAGAGGTTTGAAAGGATTTCATATTTCTGTGTCCAAGCACTTTGAAACTGTCGAACCAACTTCCTGCGACGGAGTTCCCACTGAATTACAACATGGGGTTATTCAAGGGGCGGACCAACAAATTCCTAAAAAGCTGGCAACGCATTGGTGGTGCCTCAGGTGCTAAAAATGTTCATGGGCGGCGGTAATCACTTAACATCAGGTGACCCGCCTGCTCGTTTGCTCACTAAAATATAAAAAAATACTTGAGCATCGAAGGTTCATTCATTCATTTCAACCTAGGCACAGGTCTCCAGCTCACCTTAGCCAAATGCGGATTGGCAGACTTCATACACAAAGGGTGTTAAAGGCTGGCATTTTCTTTTAGAAAATACGCGCCATGCTCGCAATGTATCCGTTAGGACATGTGGATATGTGGTTATGGTGTATCAAGTGTGTTTATCTTCTGATTGATCATCCATTGCATGACATGGCACATGCAATTTTTCTCTACTAGCCTTGCACTGATACTGATGACGTAAATGCAATCGATTTAATTCACCATGTTAATAAAGCTATTAATAAAATTATTATTATACTAGCTTTAACCCGCGGCTTCGCTCACGTTAGGTTCGATTTTTTAACCCCCTATTTAACCCTCTTGGGGTTGAAATTTTCCAAAATCCTTTCTTAGCGGATGTCTACGCCTTAACAGCTACCTGTATACCAAATTTCAGCACGATCGGTCCAGTGGTTAGAGCTGTACGTTGATAGATCAGTCAGTCACCTTTGCCTTTTATATATTTAGATTAATTAATTATAATAATAGTAATAACGATTAAAATGGACAATAATATTTTTATTCGTTTTTAATGTTCCACGTTTTAAAACTCCATTCCAGGTGCCGATCAAAGGTGCCATCCAGAACTACGATCCGCACAACTACGACGACTACTATGCGGACGAGTACGGCGGCTTCGGCAGCGGCCAGGGGCCCCGCAGTGGGCCTCGAGGGGGACCGCCCCGTGGACCCCCGCGTGGCCCCCCACCCATGGGGCCTGGGGGAAGGCCTCCACTGCCGAGGGGAGGCCCCCCGATAGGCCGCAGCGGGCCAGGTAAGAAATTGACTCCTTTTGAATAGAATTCTTGCCGCATTAGTCGCTACATACGAATTCAAGAGATCCTGTTATGCAAATCTGAAACATATTTTTTTATTTATACAACTATTGCATGCAAAAAGAACAAAATACATAAATAAATGAACAGTGTAAAAGGTAGTATCACTATTTGTGAACTCTTCCAGGCAACAATAAATACATATAAAAAAATCGTATGTAGTTTTCTTATGCACAGTTTATAAAAATAGATAAGTGGTGAAAACGTGGCGAGGTAATTTTGTATGGCTTTAGTTATTATGACCGCGGCGCGAGCAACTGGTGCATGGTAAACTCTAATATGGATTTGTGTTCATACGCAATATATTTGTAATTCGTAAATAAAATATCGCTTGTGTTTTAAGAGCGAAGAAAAACATCGTGAGAACACCTGCATGCTTTAGAGTTCTCCATAATGCTCGCCAAACTATAGTCTGGAGAACATTATGGAGAACTAAGGTAGGTAGAGTCCACGTCGCTGGAGAACATATCCTTCTCGTTCTGAGAAGTGACCCATCATCAATTTTACACATAGCGACCTTGCATCTAATCACATCACATTATGTGACACTAATCACACTATCACACTAATAGTATAAAGGCGAAAGTTTGTATATGTGCGTGTATGTTTTTTACTCCTTCTTGGCACAACGAATGAACAGATTTGGCTGGGAATGGATAGCTCACACCCAGGGTTAACAAATAGGCTACATTTTATCCCGGAAAATTAAAAAGTTCATGTGTGAATTGAAAAACCTTAATCCACGCGGACGAAGTCACAGGCATTATCTTTTTTTTTTATAATCAGTTTCTAGTTTAATCTAAATTGAACTGTTACAAGATGAACTGTGACAGGATGTTCCATACCTTAGCCGTAGATTAGGTATAAGTTAATAGAATACTTATACCTGATCTACGGCTAAGGTATGGAACGCACTTCCAGCTTCTGTGTTTCCGGCCACGTGTAATCTGAGTACGTTCAAGACGAGAGCGAATAGGCATTTTCTAGGCAAGCACGCTCCAAACTAGACCTCATCAATGCTTTACATCATTGATTGTCGTCAAGCGCAAGCCTATCTCATAAAAACGCCTCAATAGCCCAATGGTTAAAGGTGCGGACTGAAAACTGAATGGTCGCAGGTTCGAATCCCACCCGTTGCACTATTGTCGTTCCCACTCCTAGCACAAGCTTTCACTTATTTGGAGGGGAGAGGAGAACATCAGTCAAGTTCAGCTTAGCTGATATTTAAAAAAAAAAATTGGAATTCCGGCTTCCGTTTTTCCCTATAACTACAATTTGGATACCTACCTTCAAATCAAGAGTGAATAGGCATTTTTCTAGGCAAGCGCTTTCCATCTTAGGCTGCATCTTCATTTGCCATCAGGTGTGATCGCAGCCAAGCGCTAGTCTTCCGGCTTTCGTTTTTCCCTATAACTACAATTTGGGTACCTTCAAATCAAGAGTGAATAGCTATTTTCTAGGCAAGCGCGTTCCGTCTTAGGCTGCATCTTCGCTTCTATCAGGTGTGATCGCAGAAAAGCGCTAGTTTAAAAAAAAAAAATTGAGTAATGTGTTTGTTTGTAGGCGGCCCTCCACCCAGAGCGTTCAACGATTTCTCCGGTCCGGCGCCGCGTAGCAGCTTCAACGGGCCCCCGCGTGGCGGTTTCGGTGGCAATAGCTTCGGTGGCGGCGGCGGCGGCTTCGGTGGCGCTCGCGGCGCCGGCGGCGGTTTCAACGGCAACGGCGGCGGCAACCAGCAGGAGACCACCACGCAAGTCACCATCCCCAAAGACGTGAGTGCTATCCGCTGCCATGTTCTTTATTTTTGTCATTTCCAGGGGCCCTGCAAAACAGTGGAAAGATACTAAGAACTGCGTATCATTATACAAAATGCAGGTTTGGCAGTTCTCAGTAACTATCGATAGTTGCTGAGGTAGAGCCCAACTGATGATGGATATGCACAGCATGCAAACTTCTTCTATAAAAGTCATTGTAAAACATAATATTATTAAGCTTTATTTATCCCATATAAAATATATTCATATAAATACATAATTTATTGGACTGTAACTAATGAATATGGCGAAATATTGTCGTACTGTTAAACCGCCGAATAAATTGTATCTTTTAGTTTTAGTAACAAATATAGCCGGTATTATAGTCCGAGTGACATATCTGTAATAGCGAATTTATTGACACAAAATAGATCATATTCTTCGGCCGTTCAGAGAATGCGTTCCTGACACGTCGCGATTGAACTGACGACGTAGCTTTGTAATGGCGTTGCAGTTACGATAAAAATATTTTTGCTGGTTGTTTACCGTTTTAACAATTGATGAGCATTAAAACAACATTATTATATCAATAATCAATGAATGTTATAATTTTGTGGCAAACTGAGTGTCAAATAACTTGGTAAACAATATTTTTCTAAATCTATACTGCGCTATTACAAGGTTATGTCAGCGCTTTATATTTGTAGTGCTGTGCAATAACAGGCAAGTATCGTAATCTGTTCTTATACAGTTATACTTATAATATAAAATAATACGCTTTGTTTTTCTTTTTAAGAATTTCAAAATAATGGACTATAAGATAATTTTTATGAAATATGAAAATAAAACTATGACCAAACCGAAAGCGCGAAAGAAAGTAGTATTTTTATATTTAGGTTGAAAATGGTAACCCCAAATGGCGTTGGGCCGCCATTTTGTGACGCTAAAACAGTCGTCTGTTGTCGTTTCGTGCGCATAGACCACGTTCTTCAAGTGTTTTCGATCTGTTTTTATTTGATTACCCGGCTTTCGTTTAATGGACTGTTTCTGCTTTTCAAACTGACATCGGCGCTAAATCGGACTTCGATTGTGTTTTGTATTGCGTTCTTTTTACTTTTGGTGCATAATAATGCCTAAACGTGGAAAAACTTTGAAAAGTGGAGCCCGTGAGTTAATCATCAAGCTGCAAGATTACTTTGACCGAGATATGAGGATTGATTCTGTTATTGATAATAATATAATTATACATGTAGGCGAAGATGATGAAGACACTCCTCAAGCGAATCGGTAATTGTACGCACATTCAATTCAATGTACTTACTTTATTGCATAGAAATACAGATTGTAACTTTGTAACCAAGAATAAATAAAACAATTTTATTATATGAATATTACCTTTTTTTGGTTTCTACTTAAATAACTAAAATATAAATTTTAAATGATTCCGCCAATTTAAAACGAAAATAATCTTAAAATAATGCGCCGGTTCATTTTGGAGGAACGGTAACGAACTCAGTGTTATGTTGTGCCCATCACTAGTCGTGACTAACTGATAGGTGTCAGGAACGCATTCTCTGAACGGCCGAACTTTAATAGCCAAAAGTCTGAAGTACCCTTTCGTCACGCATGTCACGTCCACATCGAAAAGAATCGATTGCCTAGGAAATAATTTCCTAAACCTACTTTATTAATCCAGTGTAAGCAATTGTAGTCAGTTTTGTGGACTAAATGAAAAAAAAATATATATATTTCCAGTTGGCAGGCGCGATAATTGGCAAATCAGGGTCGAGAATCCGCAAGATCCGCGCGGAGTCGGGCGCCGGCATAGAGATTGCGGAGCCGCTGCCCGGCGCCAACGACCGCATCATCACAATCACGGGCACGCCGCAGCGCATACAGAAAGCGCAGTACCTGCTACAACAGAGGTCAGTGGGACGGCATAGCTTGGGGCATGGCCAGCTCCGTGATATCGCTCATCGAATAGAACAAAGACGTTATTTCAAAAACTCGAAATTGACTTTTTGATGTTAACCGTTACAGTTTGTTAGTTGAGAGTATACATAACATCTGAGAAGGAAACTGACTTATGGGGCTGGTCCATAACAAAATTGTTTCAATATTCGGTTTAAACCCAAACCGAATACAGGCCGAATATTCGTTAACAGCTGGACATTCAAATAGGATAACATGGATGTATTAATTAATTTATACATAGGTATAGATAGTTCAACTGAGGAGCGTCGAAACGAAAACCGATAAATCACTTCTGAATTTCTTTGTTTTGGGAAATTGAAAAAATGTGTCTAAGTCTATGGCTTTTTAATTTAAAGATGAACAATAGTTTTTAATATTATTGGTGTTGGCAGCACTGTTTCGAAACCTAAATGTCACAGTAGTGAGTTCGGTATCTGTTGAGATAAAAAAAAAAAGTCAAAATGCACTTTATCGGTTTTTGTTCCGATTCTCCTCAACTCATCTTGGCGCGCGGCGTTATGTCTGCGTGTGATTGTAAACATGCAGTTTTAATTTGTGTGGCAATGACGCGGCGGCCGCCTATTCGTCCTTCTGTCACGCACACACTTACTGACTGTACACAGGCTTTACACACACATGGCGCCGCGCGCCAAGATGAGTTGAACTATCTATACTAGATAATAGAAGCGACTGCGATTGCTAATTTTAACTAATTCTGCTTTGTTAATGCTTGATAACTTTTACCTATTGTTAATTTATAGTTTTAATCTGTAAAACACCTATATTAAATCGATTGATCGAAAACTTAGATATTTTCACATTGTTCTCGCATGAACCAAGTCGCTCCCTTATGCAGTCATTTTTTTTAACAAAAGTCAGGCCAGGTTTTCAGTCATTCTAACAAAGCAGTAAAAACTCAATATATACTTACTTTAATATCTGTAAAATAATCTATCATAATGCCATCATTACTAACACAGTATTGTTTTACAATAGAACGTTTGAAGAGTTCCCTGAACTGGCTCCAAATAAAAATAAACATACACATAAGTAATGTACTATTGGCTCTGAACAAGAGTCTGCGCTAGCCACGTCAAGGTAATAAGTGTAGACGATTTTAGTAGACTCAGGGTTACTTCACATTTGTGTGTTTGTTTCTATCTCATACAGTGGTGTAGAGACTTCTCGGAAATACTGAAGGGTAGATGGTTTTTTTCTTTTTTTATTTGGATCATTAAACTGGGTTACAATTTTATATGTATCTCAACAAGTTACACAAAATACATCCTACAATTGCAACCTTCTGGAATGACCACAGCATACAATTCAGAAAAACTAAAGCTAAGTACAAATCAAAATACAGAAGCGACAATACCTACTATGTTGACATAAGTTAATAATATAATAGAAAAAAGAAAACAATGCGATAATAATTTAATAATGGGTACCCATTATTAAAAGGACGCTAAGTTAAATATTTTATGTTTACAGCCTTAAATGTTTTTTTTAGAGGTCAAAGAACCGGTAAATATGTCGCAGTTACGATGAAACACTGTTGTGTTAGTTGTTTTTGGTGAAAATTATGGGTATGGTTTACTCAAAAACTGAGGGTTGTTTCAACATCTATGCTCATGGACTCTATAACATATGCATATACTATATATCCTTCAGTATTTTCAAGTACTGTATGTTGTAGGTTATTCAGACAATGGTTCATCATCTTAATAATTCTATTATGGGGTTTTACAGCCATTCCATATTAATAGAAATAGTATATAAAATAATGTATGGAATGTAATGAGATTGGTAGCATAGTCAAAAAAATTGGTGCTGATTGGGCTATATACAACAGTAATCTGAAATAAATTCACCAGTCTTTTTGTGTGCTACTTCATATCAATATATTTGTCAATTTTATTAAATTTAAAATCTTGTATACAACCGAATAACACCAATGATTAGTTAAACTTTATCTAAAGTGATAACAATTAGTAAAACCTACAAAGTGGAAGAATATGTAAGGCATTAATCGAACATAAATTGAATCAACTTGAAGTTAGGGTAGAACTTTGATAAATTAAATTTTTGAAGGAAGTGTTGGTAGCGAATATTCGGTCACTATTTGGCTTTTGGAATTTCGATGCTCAAGCCGAAAACCGAAACTTAAAAGTAAAAATGCTTAACTTTTCCGAACGTTTTTTTTTTTTAAAAAAAAGAATATTAGCCAACCTGAAGTTGACTAATATTCTCCTGTCCCCTCCAAATAAGCGAAAAGCTTGCGCTAGGAGTGGGTACGACAATAGTGCAACGGGTGGGATTCGAATCTGCGACCTTACAGTTTTCAGTTCACACCTTCAACCGTTAGGCTATTGAGACTTCTTAAGTTGTATGTATGACGTATGGAATTTCTCTGTAGATAGCTGTTGGTATTTCAACATTAATTCTGTATAATATAATTCCATACATATTCTTCAACATTGCATTAATAGTAATAAATATTGAATTGTAATATAATTGTGTCTAACAAGTCTCTATGTGGTGAATAACATGTTTTAGGTGTTGCCTCCATCGACTAACGGCTCGGCCGCGCGTTGTGTGGAAGACTAGTGATTTTGTTGTTTGATTCAATGTAACAAGGAATCACTAATCTGCCTACAAAGCGACGGCGCACACTACGATGCAAGACCATCGACCATCTACGATCACATCGTGTCTATCTATATGTGTTGACGACTGAACTTCTCTGTGTGCTAACCTTGTTTCTGTTTTGTAACTAATACCTAAGCGCATTCGATACTTTACAGGTTATCTTTTGATATGACAGGTTTAGGTGATAGTAGTTAATATCTACCTAATCCAAAATTTAATCCAGATAGTAAAGATGTCAATAAATAGATCAATCGACATATTGAGCCTATTATCTATTTTACCGATTGGGTATTTGATATTGATTGTTGTCAAAATAAGAATATTCATTAATTACAATCGAAAATGAAACATGAAGAATAACATTTGTAAAAACAAAAACAAATCGGTCAAAAAACAAAAAGTATGCAACTTCTAAAACGAAATTTTGTATGGAGAGTGTATGGAGCTGCTGATCGTGACGTCATGTTGCAATAACAGGAACTCTTTTTCTAACAGGAACCTTAATAGCTCGATATTTTCGAGACTAGTTAACATATTAAAAAAAGAAAAATGCCATTGTGTTATATTATTAAAAACTTTTATTTTAAGTAAATAAAAAAAAATTGTCAATTACCCAATTGGTACCTAAACATATGTGGATTAAATTTTTGGTTCGGTGAGATAAATTTAAATTTTCCTCAGAAACAAGCCTGCGAAAAATTATCTACATTATCAGATAGTAGACTAATCGTACTTTTACATTTCGTATGGAAACATTTGTTATACATACGTACATATTAATTTCTTGAAATCGATTAATTAGATGATTTGACAATTAAAAAGTAAAAAGTATCCAATGTGTGTAGTTATATTTTCTTGTTTTAACAATTTTCTGCCATTGCTTTTCGATTTTTTAAAACAGATAATAACTATTGTTTTTTTCTCATTTCACAGTGTACACGAAAGCAACCCCAACCTCGGGCGTGGAAACTTTTGATTCTGAGCGTTGTTCATAGGATTAGTGATAAGTCGTCACACACTGCATATTTTCTTGAGGCTCATATTAGTATGAACGTTGGGAACTGTAAAATCGTTAGTTAATTCACCGTCGATTTACGGGTCTCTAAAGGGTTTTTTTTTAAACTTAAGAGGAATGAATGCATTTATCATTATATTATAATAAATACCTAAAAGTAAACTAAGATTGTGTTTTAATGGCAATGATTTAAATTTCAATTTACTGATTTGTTACATCGATTGTATTTTTAAGCGAATAAAGGTTCACTGTTAATAACTTGCTTTTGAATGCTAAAAAAACAAAATGTTTAGAGTTTATTTTACCCAATGTCAAGCAAGTTGATAAAAAAATCATAATAAATGGTGAAACGCTGAAGATGGAGAACTCCACAGTGTTTCTGGGGGTGACCCTTGATAATAAGCTTCAGTGGGGCGCTCATATAGAGACACTGGCGGGTAAACTTAGCGCGGCTGCCTTCGCTGTTAGGAAAATAAGGCAATTTACCGACGTTGAAACAGCTAGGCTCGTTTATTTTGCATACTTCCACAGTGTAATGTCGTACGGAATATTACTGTGGGGGGGAGCTGCTGATATAGAAACTATTTTTGTATTGCAAAAAAGGGCCATCCGATCAATTTATAAACTCGGTTCGCGAGAATCTCTTCGTGAGAAGTTTAAAGATATTGGTATACTTACGGTGGCTTCACAGTATATTTATAACAATGTAGTTTTTGTGAAACAAAATATTCATCTCTATAAACAGAGAGGTGATTCACATGACCTATTAACTAGAAACCGTCATAAACTAGTAACACCTTACTTTCGTGTGCGTAAAGTGCAGAAGTCCTTTGTGGGGTCGAGTATACGCTTTTATAACTTGATTCCGAAAGACATTGTTGATTTACCATTACATAAATTTAAACAGAGTGTAAAGAAACATTTATTAAGTAGAGGTTATTACACCGTTAATGAATTCCTTAATGACAAAGTTGCTTGGAAGCAATCGGCTTTGCCCCAGCTGTCCACAAGATAGATAAGCTACGTATTGTAACATTTTTTTATTTTTATTTTTTGTTCTACTGTATTCTGTTCTACTGTATTTTGTTCTACAGTGTTTCTACTGTATTTGTGTCTCGGTCATGTCTTAAAATGAGTATTTTAATCTTGATACTCAATTCGATGTCTTAACTCTTAGCATGGGTGGCCTAAGTATGTCATGCTCACTTAAACATTTCTGTGGTGGTGTCGTGTGGTGCGGGTTGTTACGTTCCCTCAAATATGGTTGAGCGAAGCAATGGCTGGATCATGCGTCGTGCTCGTGAACGGGTGCCGCCAACGGAAATGGGTCTGCTTTGACTTCCCATGCTGACATGTGTTAGATTATATTTATTGTATTTTTGAAGCTTCACTGTGGAAGCACTGTATACTTAGCTTAGTTTTATTACATATTGTAAAATTAGTTTATTTTATTTTTTGAAAAGAGCAACTGCTGAGTTTCTTGCCGGTTCTTCTCAGCAGAATCTGCATTCCGAACCGGTGGTAGATTTTTGACTTATCATAAGTGCTACAGGGTAGCCTACATGAAATAAATAAATTTTGAATTTGAATTTGAAAGAATAGAAATAAAAGGTTTATTTTATGAATTTATTGTTTTATTTTTAGCTGAACCCTTTGAATAGGCACAGGTTATTAAAACCAAAATCAAAAAATTGAAAATCGAATATTTAATCCAAATATGATGTACAATGTTCAATCACAAAATGTACAATAGAAAAGTGTAGTCTTTAAGTCTATAGATTCACATTATATAAATCAATATGTGGATTAATACTTGACCCTACTACATATTTTGATTAAATATTAGAAAAGTCTATTTTAGATTCTAAATTAGTACAGACATGAAGCAAAAATAAATAATAAATTTTTAAAATGAAAAATAATTAATGAGTTATAAGTTAATCCATTTTTAATGATATAGTCACTAGTACTCATAAGTTGTATGTCCTTAACCTTTGTGAATGGGGGAAATAATTAACACAATTTGCTATGCTTACAATAATATTATTATATTTAAGAATCACAACGTCATTTTAATTTTAAAAAATATACAGTATATAGGTACACCTTATAAAATTATGTATAAAAATATCGCCACAATGTATAGCTTGAAATTAAGGCCGACACACATTCTAAAAAGTGTATAGTAGCAAATCGACGCATGATCAAGTTAAATCATAAAGTATTGTTATCATTTACCACAGGTAACACATTATGAAAAGGATAACACTACACTTGGATCTGTCAATTTAGCTAAGTTTAATACTTGTGTATAATAGTACTAATTACAACACTTGACAGAATGTGTCAAGCCTTCATATAAAGCCAATAATGCATCTATCATGTTGGATGTAATGGAGGAACGTCCGAGTGTTCATGCTTGTCTAAAAAAAATAGCACATATATAATAGGTGCAAAGACACCAAGAATTATCACAAAAGCCAGTAAATGGAACCACTTTAGTCCAAAGTCCGCTCCTTGTGATGTCAATTGCTTCACTACAACAGCTTCAACCGGCTCTTTAACCTTGTTTGGTAACAGTTGTGTATCTTCTGAGACTGTTTCGTAATGCTCCGTATCTGTATAAGGAACAACTGATGGAGCAAGAGTGCTGTTCAAAACTACAGCGTTGCAGTCAATAGCAAAGTCTCCTTCGTTTTCCTTATTAGTAGGTCCGTTTAATGTTGCAGTGTTGTTTGGAGGTAGTCTGTTTTGCACAGGGCTGTGTAGTAAGTTTTCGAGATTTAGACTAGTCGAAATGCGGCTCGTGGAAGGTACAGGCTCGGTGGATTTCACAGCGGGAATGATTTCAGTAAGCACTGAGTATGGTGTGACGGGTACTTTGATTGTCCGCCTCGCAAATATTTCATTGTCCTTATGTATTTGGTTGATTCTCTTCAATTCTGAAATCTAATGATACACTAGTTAGGTCAAGAACAATAATTAATTGGACGTAGTTTAGCAAACAGGATTTAACCTACAAAACTTGTCAATAGAAGTAAGCCTTCTTTCTAAAATAGTACATTTTTATTCTGAGAAATGTTTGTAGCTTGGATCCTTATTGCTTTTTTTTATTTGTAATATCAATTGGATTGCATTTCAATCACCTTACCAATACGGGTCTAAAAACAGTAATGCATTAAGTTATTCCTAAAATATGTGCACACACAATTTTTTAATGTTTGTGATTTACAATGAATCCTTTAATTGAATCTTGTATGAATTTTTTTATTTGAGGTTTCTCTTATAACTAAAGCAACTGTATTAAAACACTCACAGAACAATGAAATCGAAGCGCAATAGCTTGTAATGTGTCCCCCTCTTGTACTTGCGCCTCAATGAAGTGATCCAGTGGTTTTATCCTGTACAGTTGAATTTCGCTGTGAACATCGTCATCATCCTTGGCGCCGTTCATGGTGGTCACTGGCTCATCCCCACTGTGCTGAACCCGCGTCCTGGACAACAACATTCCTATTAAACAACAAGACAACAGTAAACACAATTGACTCAACAACTACGTGTCCGAATGAAACTTACCTTTGTTTCATATTTGTTAAGGCTAAAACTAATAATAACTAACATGACCTGATAAAATAGTATAATGCTACCTTTGATATGCACGAATACCACGTATTCAACGATTAGGAAATACAAAAACAGCTGTTATTCTCCGTATCATCTTTTCTTTTGACGTGTTTTTGTTGAGTCTTCTTGTCCCTGCTTGACTGATGACAGATAGGTATTTGACTTGACTTTGACATTTATTTTTAGGTAGGTAGGTACTTCCTTCTTTCGGGCTTTTGTATAGGTAGGTAGGTATGTAACAGAATCTGCAACCGCGTTTACCACTGACCTCTATAATTATCCTATAATAATTAACAATGGACTGGCTGTCCATAAAAATAACAACTAAGATAGGTATCAGTTTAAATTATGGAGTTATGGGCCAACGCCACATTTTACCATCGGGACGGGAGGCAGGAAGTGCCAAAAATATCAACTGGTCAATACTACTGCTCTCACTAATTTTAGTTCTTTGGACATTCGTAACAGTTTACAGTAAAACAAAGAAGCTATAGACCAGCGTCTTCCTTACCTTCATTTTTAGGTACCGTACCCAAAGGGTGCCAACAACAAAACCCTATTATTGCCCTATTACTAAGGCTCCGCTGTCCGTCCGTCTATCAGCGGGCCATGAACCGTAATGTAAAAGGTATACTTGAATTTTTCACAGAATGTTTCTATTACGGTTATAACTTGTTATAAAAAACAAATTATACAAAAAAATATGTTTTTGCTCGATCCTAACAATACCTGGTGTTAAATCTTATGCGATGGTACGGAATCCTTCGTGTGCTGGTGGGACTCGCACTTGGCCGGTTTTTGTAATAAAATGGGGCAACAAAATGAAAAATGTTATACGTTGTTACAATTTTAACTTTTATTAAGTATTTTACACAACAGGTATAGAACATAAAATACCTTTGGTACTGCACATTATAGGGAGTAGGTAGTTATACCTAATAATTAATTGCACGTCAATTAATTTAATCTATCGTCTCTAACTAGATTTTGTACAAAAAACTACTTAAATAGGTACAAAAACGGAGTTAGGATGCACGTCTACGAAAACGAATTTTGTAATGCTTTGAAGACAATAATAATACAAATATTTATTTGAAATATTTTTCGATTACCCTCATGCTCATAAATATCAAAGTATAAGTTAATATGGTAAAAGTTTAATACATATTTATTTATGAGCACCAGTTTATAAGTTGCATAATATACATTTTTTTCATTTATAACTAACGTGAATAACTACTACTTTCTTGTGATCGTTAATTACAATTCGAAACTTAAAAATAATATATTTATCACAGAACGAAAAAAATACACTTGTTAAATCATGCCGGCTGCATATTATCAGAAATTGTCTTTCAGATAATTATTTTTTTCATCACCTGCCGAGCGTCAGAATGGGAGGGACGTACGATCCGGTGAAATTCTGACGTTTTGCAAGGTCTAGTAACACTTACAATTATTTCTGAAAATATGCGACCGGATTTAAAATGAAGTAGGTATAACCCGCGCCAATAAAGAAACGTTTTATAAATGGCGGCTGGTACTTGTAATGACGGGTACAAGTTGGACCGTCAGCAAAAAACGAAGCGAAGTTGAACTGATGTACGTGTAGCTATACAGACACACATAAATGTTTTTAAAATATAGATATACTTTATTACTATTTAATTGTTATTATTTTGCAGATTATGTAAATTTATTAAAGTTAACATAATATTATAAAACTTAAATAAATTAAAACTACTACCTTAGTAGGTAGTAGTTTTAATTTATTTAAGTTTTAATATTAGAATTAGTATTATAAATTAAAACAATTAAACTACGATACAAAATCTTATAATAAAACATTAAAAAAAACTCTAAATATTAGGGCCCACATTTAATTATATATTAATCCCGAAGTACATATTTAATATCTCTATTTATTTATTTTTTCTTGTGTCCTATAACTTATCTTGTCTTGTATCTCGCAGTCAGATCGCGACGTCATTAAAGGGTATGCCTGAAAGGCAGTTACAGACTGATTATTTTTTTGCGCGCTGTAACGAAATGTGTGACTAAAGACAGGAATAACGTGCGAGTGAGAGGGAATGATTAGCGACGCCATTTATAAAACGTTTCTTTATTGGCGCGGGTTATACTTATGTTAGTCAATAGTGGAGTAATCAAATATGAAGAACTGAGATTATATACACATATTGGTAGATATTAAACATAATATGTATTGAATTTTATAAATTAAACATATAGATATTGAATCTTTTTTTTAACAGTCGAATATTCAAAATATTTATCTAGGGGCTCATAAATATTATTGGCTGAATTTTGAAGCTTGCTTTATTAAAATATTTCAATTCCTATAAGGCATTTACAATTTAGGAAAGTAATAACAAGTTGCTTGTGCCCGAAATATTTATAGTATAAAAATTAAAATTAAAGAGATCCAATCGCAAAACTGTCACTACATATTTAATTATTACAATGCAAGATGATGTTTTAGTGTAAATTACAATTATTACCTACAATTACAGGCACAAAAACCACTTTATTTATTAATACGCTGCATTTATGTTATATATATAAATGTTAATATGTTTAGCAAGATTTTACATGAATTCACATGAATCTGTAAAATGCACACATTTTTTTAAATTTCATTATCATTTTACAATTTTATTACAATATAATTATGGACAAAAAAATTTACAATTGTATTATGTACAAGAAATTATGTATAACATTACATTATTTGAAGTATGTAGATACTTATGAATACATATTAAATATAATTTTCGTCAAGTTCATATTCAGTTTATAATGAATTGAAGTAGGTATTTTATGTTTTCTAGTTAACACTCATCCAGAAAAATTGTAAATGCAAAACTTAATTTAAAGCTTGTAAATCTCATCGCACATCTAGAAAGTACCGTATTTTTAAATCGTAATTACACTCGCTATGCGATCAGTTTAGAAGTAACTATTAAAATAATATTGATTGTATAAATATGGTAACTTTTAGTGTTTAAAAATCGCTTAGTACTAAATTATATGCATAATAATTTACAGACTATTAAATAAATTAGTTATTATTATTTTTCGTTTTTAATTTTGAATGTTTGAATTCCCATACGTTGGACTATAATTTGTCATAACTATTCTTAGTACAAACACTTACGTTTAGTTTGATGGGAATGTTGAAAAAGATTAAAGTAAAATGTTTAAAAGAGCGCAATGATTTTATCCAAATTACTATTAGGGTTAAAACACATCTAACGGAATTGACGTTCGCTGATTTCCCATCGTGTAGCTTTAGCAAAGGAAATATTTATTTTTCAAATGCTCAAAAATAACTTACGTTCGATCCGTTCCTTGGATGAAAAGGAACAGAGGCCTTAGTGTCATTTTTTAATTAACAAATAAACGTTAATAACGTTTCTGTGCGTAAATCTGTCAATTGATATGGACGAAAGAGGGATGGGAAAATACTTCGTACCTTTCCCGTCCATACTAAAGACCGATCTCACCAACGTAAAATATGTATTTCTTATGCGAGCGTGATATTTTAGCAGATTTTCAGTACAAAAACTGTCAGAATGCCTAATTAATTCCTCGGTTTAACTCACTCGACGTTGGTGAAATCGGCACTAAATTACATAATATTTACGCACAGATAAAGTACACTTGAAAGGTGACACTAGAGACAGATGCTATCTTTCTGCAATTCGGTTGTTACGAGCGACGACGTAGTAAATAAAACATCGAATTGTACGACATGGAGTTCGGAGCACCGGCGTTACGGCACAGAGAATCGGCGATATAGTTTCATCAGATGTGCTTTGACGTTTACAGGTTTGTTGAAAAACTCTTGAAATTACACACGCACTACATAAACGTACGTTAATCTAAATCGTCCGAACCTGATTGCATTTTTAAAGAATAGTTTTTTATTTATTACATACTTACTGCACTTATTTCACGAATTGACCATTTATTTTAATGTTGTGGTGTAAAGTAACGGAGAAATCATGAAAAAGCATAAGTATTTGTCAGGTCAACTTGCAGTCTTGCACCATCTTGCACAATCGGTTGATCTTGCATTTTGTATTTTGTAGAGCTTCTATTGAAATAGTACTTATTCTAAAACTTTACATACAATACAATATATTACACGAAGGTAATAAATACATCATACCCTAATTATATGTATAAATACAATAGTCGGTGAATAGATTTGAAACATGTAAAAATTTAATAAATCCTATTTAATAAACTGAGATCTTCAAGATATACCCGATAAGTCTTAAATTAATAATATACTTAATGGCAATATTTATACGTAAAGGAAAAGGGATAATGGTTAGCGCACATTAACACAAGTCTTTAAAACGATTCTGAATAGCATACCTACAGAAAAATTGGAGATACATATCTAAAATCTAAGAGAGGTAACTTTTGAATCTTTGAAGTCTGCTTCAATGTACGCAGTTATCACTAGCGTGCCATTTAAATCAATAAATCAATATGCAAAGCTCTTTTAGTTACAGCTATTTATATGGTTATTTTGGTTTCCACTGTTTAAAAAAAACGTCATATATTTAAAGGTACATAGGTTTAAAGTCATATTTCACATAGTGCGCTCTGGATTTTCGGGTGTGCTCATGAATAACTTTCCTCAAATATTATGTATATGATATAGCGTGATAGAGACCAAACTCGCAAAAAATATTAACAACTAAGTTCGATTTATCGAGTATTAAGTAGGCATTTAATTCTATTTTTCGAGTATACAATAAAAGTCGATTTTAATAAAAACTATACTTAATTTACTTATAACAAAGGCAAGCGTAAAGCAAATTACAAAAACATAATATTATTTATTTAATTTGACTTAATTCATACAAATATATTTTTAATCAATGGGATTGAATTTCATTGGATACGACTTCAATATAAAACTACGTTAAATCGCGTCCGAGCCGATGAATCTATACGTTCGTTAGTCTTACTAAAATTCAAAAACGGTTTGACCGATTTGCATATATATTTTTTGCTTTGTTTGCCTTAATTCACCGGTGGTTTAAAAACAACAAAAAATCGGGAAAATCCAAAAGAACAGCTGAGAAATCTAAAAATCAGTCAGTCAGTCAGTCACTTTTTCTTTTTATATATTTAGACTAGCTGATACCCGCGTCTTCGTACGCGTGGATTGAGTTTTTTGGAGTCCCGCGGGAACTCTCTTATTTTCCGGGTTAAAAAGTAGCCTACATGCTATTCCAGTCTATAATCTAACTCTATGTAAATTTCAGCCAAATCAGTTTAGTCGTTGCTGCGTGATTGAGTAACAAACATACATCCAAACTTTCGCATTTATAATATTAATTAGGATAGGATAAACAGAAGATAGACTATAGATATAGATTAATAGGATTATTATAAGATTAATTCATTTGTTCGGACGCGACAAAACAAATCCGACGGCAAATCACAGGTCCCGAAAACTGCCAAACAGTCCAAAAATAGTCCAATATTCGTGAAATATAGAAAATTATTAAGTTTCACTATACGACGAAACGGACTCTGCAGCGGGTTCACGCGTTGTCGAACCCCTGAAAATCGCCCGGCCAGTTCTCCCTACGCGCAACCCGGTCCGATCCCGTGCACGCAAAAAAGGCATCGCCCTCAAACGGATCGGCTTCCCGCGTGAATATGTTCACGGAATCCGATTTCTTTATGTCCTTGTGCTGTTGAGGTTTCGCCCTTAAAGGGGGGAGGTCTCCCTCGTCCTCTTCAGCTATCGACGCCGTTCGCCCTCGAGGGGTGGAAATCGTGGTGAAATCGTCCTCGAACATCGATCTGGGGGACAGCGAGTCGGAGTCGAATCGGAATCGGGTTGCCGGGGAATCCCCGTCGCGCGCCCGGGCGGAGCTTCCTGACAGCGGCGACGCTGTTGTGTCTTCTGGCTCAAAGACGAATCTGTATTCATAAAATATAGGATAATTGGACATATGCAATAACGTTTCAACCCACAAAACTTTGTCAAATTAAATACATACATAACGTAAAGGAATAAAGTTAACTTTTCAGTTGATAAGTTGTGTGGGTTGACACTTTATTGCATATATGCGACCAGTTTTTATTTATTTATTTATTCCGTATCAAAACTCAAACAAAAGCATAAAAGATGTGGACAGCTTATCTCTAAGGGAGAGATTTCTTGCAGAAGCCTTTGAATGTGAAAAAGAAAACTAGAAATTAATTTTGAGTATTGAAATGTCAAACGTTCAAACTGCTTTTTTTGAACGCTCAAGTTCATCTACACGACTTTAAAACAAGAACCATTATATCCATTTTTCTGTGTATAAAAAATTTTAATCGGAAGAGCAAATTGTAATTGTACAACAAATTACAATTACAACTAATAAATAAATTATAATTGGAAATAATTACAGTATTGTACCTCAAATGAAGCTTACCTGGTCCCGTCCAGAACAGCGTACGGCGCACGTTTCTTCGTGCTCGGTGTGGGGGTGTCTTGAAACTCGTTATCGAACGGAGACGCGTGCTCCCTTTCCCGCGGAGAAAAGTCATTGGAAAACCGATAATCCCGCGGCCGTGTGCGCGGCTCCTCCCTCCGCCTCCGCCTCGGGTCCCGGGAGTCCCGGATACTGTCCCGCGGATCCCGAGAATCCCGTCCCGATTCGCGACCTGAATCTCGTGGATCGCGAGAATCTCGCCCCGATTCTCGTCCCGAATCCCGCGCGTCCCGGGAATCCCGCCCCGAGTCTCGCGGGCCCCGGGAATCTCGGCCCGAGTCCCGGCCGGAGTCCCGCGTGTCGCGCGAGTCTCGACCGGAGTCTCGCGAATCTCTCAACTCTCGTTCCGCCTCGCGTCTAGAAGCGATCGTTGCTGATCGTCGCCCGGGCCAGCCGAGGGTAGATCCGTATCTGGGGGCAGGATTATTTTGTTATAGAAAGTGTATGGACGCCATATAATGAAAAATGAAAAAAAAAAAAAAACTTCGGTCACATGCAAATATCTCTTGACTCCTCGAGGTTAATAAGGTTAAAGAAGGAATCATTACCTCCTTTCACTCGGGTCTTCGCCTTGCCTCAATTCGTTCCTCCGTCTAGTTTCCCTCCATCCCAGTGATCCGTAATTTCTTTCTGAAAATAAGAGCAAAATATGGATTGAGGAAGAGCCGCAATTTCTTTCTGAAAATAAGAGCAAATTATGGATTGAGGAAGAGCCGCAATTTCTTTCTGAAAATAAGAGCAAATTATGGATTGAGGAAGAGCCGCAATTTGAAGACATAAGACTTGATATAAGATGGATACAATTTTGCGAAATAACTTGTGACGTTCAGATCAGATACTTGTGGTTATTTAATTTGCTTTCGGTGACAAGATAGCTTTTGACTGCGATCTCAGCTGATGGTAAGTGATGTTGCAGTCTGCGTATGGTGGTAGCGGTATCTAAGGGGAAATAGTAGTTTCTACACGCTTCCACACGCTATCGTGCCGGAACGCTGAATCGCTTGGCGTCACCTTATTGATTATAAACTTTCCAGGTAACCACGATCAAACTTTCAGACTCAAATTATGCTTAGGTATAGAAAAAAGCTAGTAACCATGACCAAACTTTCCAGGCCCAAATTATACTTAGAAATGAATAAATAGCTCCAGCTAATGAGGCTTACCATCTCTTCTCCACCGCTGGTCTGGCCACCGATCGCGCGGTGAAGACCTGCCCGAGCCACAGCCGTCGCTGTAACTAGAAAATTCTTTTTGTTAACCGATAGAAGTCCACAGCTGGACATCGGGCTATTTTGGACTTGCACCTGTACACGGTACAGTAGCCTAAGCACGAACATTTTAACTTTCGAATAGTAAAGGTAAAGTTAACGCTAGCAAGAAATTTTATATGAAAATGACAGGAGCGCTCCTGTTAATTACGTTAAGTAAAGATGCATTTTAAGATAGGAAAGGGCTAAGTTGGAAGGCAGTTTAATTAAACTCAAGTCTCATAACCTACTCGGTAGTCCACCATTAGTACCACTAGTCAATTAACCGCTAAGGTAGTAACTAGAAATGTTAGAAGCTTCAGACCACGTCGGAAATTATATAAATCATCCCTGGTGGGTATTGAATCTGGTAACTCCCAAAATTAATAATATGCTAGTTTATCAGAATATGTTAAACAAAGAAAAATATAATATAACTCACTCTTCATCGTCATAAGAATGTCTTGGTTTTCTATGCCGATCAATGTCTCTATAATCCTTGGATCTATCTCTGCTCCTCGGTTCCCTATAATCTCTTTCTCTGCTATAGTTCCTATCTCTACTCCACGTGTCTTTATCTCTGTCTCTTCTTCGATCTCTCCTATCTCTACTCTCTCTATGGTCCCTGAGATCTCTTTCTTTACTGACGTCGCGTCTATCTCTGCCACTGCCAGAATCTCTTCTATCTCTAGCTGACTCCCTTCCGTCTCTGTTTAGATCTCTATCTCTACTGCCGCGTTTGTCTCGTATTTTCTCCTTCTCTCTTCCACTACCAGAGTCAAGGCACTCTCTTGAACCGGATGAATTATGTCTGTAAATAATATCCTTTATAAATTTTTGCTTGTTGGCAAATATTGTCGTTAAATCATTGAATTGGGAAGAAATGAGACTTCTTTCTAACGTTTCATGTCATTCAACGTAAACTGTCTTTCAGCGAAAAGTTCATTCTGGTAAGCATCCTCTTATTCTAGCACATTTTTTTTAAAGTATATTAGGCAAGCTGAACTTGACTAATATTCTCCTGAACCCCTCCAAATAAGAGGAAAGCTTGTATTAGGAGGGGGTCTGACAATAGTACAACGGATGGTTCAGTTCACACCTTTAACTGTTAGATTATTGAAACCTTACTTTATTATGTACTTCATTTATGTGTCAGCTACCTCATTTCATGTGTCTAATATAATTTAGTAGTCCAGGTAAGACGCATGTATAAGCTTAACCATTTGCCTGTCCCATGAGTCACATGTGAGCATGGTCATTGTCTAACTATTGTGGCTAACTGAACAGGGAAATTGTTAAGTAGGGTAAAGTAGAAATTGTAAGTACCTCGAGTCCCTGTCCCGATGTGACGGAGGCCGCGGCAGCCGCGTCAGGGGCGGCTCCTCGTCCCACGGCGATACATCCCGGGACGATGACGATGTTTGCACTGACAATAAATGAAAACAATACAATATGTGCAAAAAATGTGGAAACTTAATTAGCTCCTTGTTATAGCATACTGAATTAGCTTTCTTTTTGTTATTTAAGCTGTATGTTTTTTTTTAATAAATAAACAAAAAATATGGGTCCTTCAGCCACGCAGCGACGGAACAATTGATAAATGTAATCGCATAGATTTAGACAGTGACAAACCTTATATCCCAAAAAAAAAAAAAACAGGGGGCTACCGCGGGATTTTTGAAAACCTAACTTAACGCCAACGAAGTCGCGAACAAAAACTTAGGGTTACTGCAAAATTAGTTTGTTTTGCGATTCGGTTAAGAGAACTTTACTTTGAGATCAAAGAAATGAATCAAAATAAAAAATCCTTTTTTTTAAATGTTAATTAATTAAATATTACCTACGAACAAATAATAAGTAAGGTAGTCTAACTGCGTTAAAAAAATGACCCCAACAAAAATTGTGCCCAAGTAGGTGGAGATTAAAATTTAGCCGTTAGAGGCGGGGATTATAAACAAAAATAGCACGTCAACAGTTGGTCATTGGTTCGTAGCATGTAACTAATTAAATCTACAGAAGTGTGGGCCAACCTGTAGGTCCTCTATTGTGAGTGCGTCGACGTCTTTGTCGCGGCTCAGAATCCCTAGAGTCCGAAGACCAGCCTTCCGTCCAGCCGAGCCGCGTTAGACCGCCCACGCCCAGCACTGGACCTACAAACCAGTTAAATCTGAACAAGATTGAAACCTTTTTTATTTAGTAGCTGACATTTTTATTAGTAGCTAATATATCTTTAAAAAAAAATGTTCAATGGCGAGTCTACAAAGATGTCGGCTTTAAGTTATTGGCCAGCAACGTTATGATTTATGTTACATTTCCTATTCCCTATTCATAATTGTTTTTTGTGACACCATAGACAAAAACTTTTTTTTTTTTCTGTAAGTCAAGCTCAATCCGACAGAAGTTATGATTTATGTTACATTTCCTATTCCCTATTCATAATTGTTTTTTGTGACACCATAGACAAAAACTTTCTTTTTTTTTTTCTGTAAGTCAGGCTCAATCCGACAGGTCGGAGACAATAATCCTTAACTTGTCACTGGGTCATAGGTTATGCAGTAGATGTACATTAGTACTTATTATATTGTTTGTTTGTTCGGCATGATTCTCTTGAAATTAAATGTTTGTGTGTCAAAAGGTAAAATACGAACAGTGACGTAAATCTCAATCTCACCTTTAGTGTCTGGAGAAGATCCGCTGGGCACATCACTGATGGAGCCCGCAGATAACCGTGTTGGAGGTTGTATATCTCTAACCGGAATCACTTCTACCGGTGTCTGCTTCCTTTCCTCAACTTTCTTCTCTTCTTCCTTCTCTTTCACACCCGGACTTTTCCTGAACGCGTCCTCGACATTGAAAGAGAGGGAACTATTATCGATACAGTCGAAGAAATCTGAATTATCGAACCCGTCCGATTTCTCGTCGGACTTCTTTCGTTCTTTCGGTGCTTCGGGCGGTATCGATTCAAATTCATCTTGAGGAGGTTCCGTAATAGTTATTTCCCGTAATGCAGCATACCTATCGTTCCCATCTTCCTGCTTTGGTTCAGTGACACCATTATCGCGTGGTGATACACTTCGTCTCGTTCTTTCTATTTGAAGATTCTTCATAACTGTTTTAATATCCTCAATTTTAGCATCTATAGGTTTAGGACTAACCGAATTCCGAAACATGTTAAATGAGTCTATCGTTAGTTCGTCTAAACTTTTCAGTGGACTCTTATCTAATTCTTTTCGTTCTTCAATCTTTTGCTCCTCGGCTTTGATTATTTTTTCTATTATGGTTAATTCATTGTCGTCTTCTAGTTTTGTGTCGGTTTCTATTGGGTCCAATATCGATTTGGCGTTCATTTCTTGCTCTTGTATTTCTCTGAATGCTGCATATTTATCGTAGGATGCGTTCGCTTTTTTATCAAAATCGTCAAAGTTCGCTACAAATGTATCCGTGCTTTCTGCGAAGTTGTCTTCAAACTGTGGTTTAAATTCTGTGCTTACGGGTGCTAACGGGATTGGCTTTTCGGACAATATAGAAGGGGTCGCTTTAATGGGGGTAATTTTTTTCTCTGGCCGTAATATTGGATCCACGTGGACATGCTAAAAATTAATTCATTTAAATCAGAAATTTACAATTTTACTCTCATTATGTATAAAAAAAACATCGGAAAGTAAAAAAATTACCGCTTTTTCGTTTTCTGCTGCTACATAAGATCGGAGGTACTCGGTTAGTTGTGGTAGAGTCATTGACGATAGCGTTGCCGCGGGTACTCGAAGTCTAGAGGAAACAAGCCGTAAAGTTAAAAAAATAACAAACCCACGACGAACTTTAGCGCCTTCTGAAGTCGTAAAACCTCATTAAAATCAGCTCAATTTTTTACGGTTACACAGTAAAATATTAAATCAATTGCAGAGCCCCATTGTGAAAGCCCCTATTATTTTTTTAAAAATAACTTTTTCATCGGACATCATTTGTAATTTTACCTATTGATTCCAGAGACACTTGTAAAGCTGCACAGTGCTTAGAGCGCCAAAATAGCGTCAATCAAGTAGGTCCAAAAAAAATCACCGCAGCAGCTCCAGTGTTAATCATAGATTAAAGAGGTCAGTGACTATAGCATTTTTATATGTGTACCTGACAGACAGGTCGTCCATAGTGAGAGTGAGCAGCTGGCTGAGCGTGATGTCGAAGCGCTTGGCGGCGGGCAGCGGCGGCGGCGCCGGGGTCAGGTACTCGTCCTCGCTGCTGTTGGTGGCCAGCGAGGACTGCCGCGGCTTCATGCTGCGATCCGCCTGAAATAAACATAATATCAAAATAGTTTTTAAGCTATTGCATAGCTTCTATCGCGGGCCAGCGTGGAGACCGAATCCAGAAATTCCATAACGAAAATAACCTGACACGGGACTCCTCTACGGTGAGCTGCTAGATGGCGTTGATAAAAAATGTTATGCAATAGCTTTACCGCGGCAGTCCCCGAGTGCTACACGTCTTTTTTTTCACACTGGTATTTCAAGCTTCAAGCAATACCCCTAATCGGTTTCTACACGCCATCGTACCGGAACGCTTAATCGCTTGGCGGCACGTCTTTGACGGTAGGGTGGTAAATAGCTAAGGCCAAAGCCTCCCACCAGACCAGACCAGAGACAATTTAGAAATTATAAATTTCTAAATTGCCCCTGCCGGGAATCGAGCCCTAGACCTCCCAGTTATAAGACTACAGCACTCAGCACTGCGCCAGGGAGGTCATCAAATTCATAAAAAAAATAGATTTTAAATAAACTCCACGAGTGAAATATTAACCAGATTTATAAAGTGGTCATGCCATTTTAGCCTGCTTATTTTCAATCGCTGCCTGCACTTAATTACAATATGGGGTTATTCAAGGGGCGGACCAATAAATTTCTGAAAAGCCGGCAATGCATCGGTGGTGCCTCTGGTACTACAAGTGTTCATGGGCGGCGGTAATCACTTAACATCAGGTGATCCGCCTGCTCGTTTGCCTGCTATTCATATGGAAAAAAATCACGTTCAATTCATTGAGCCAACGCGGTGGTGAACTATGGCCTATACCCCTTATCTGAGACGAGACTCAATAGTGAGCCGTTGTGGGTTGCTGATGATGATGATGACTTACCAGCGGTTCCTTCTTCCTCGCAGGCTTAGGAAGCGGTGGTGTCTCCGAGTCCTCGGTCTCTTCGTGGTCGTGCGGCGGTCTGGGCGGCGGCACGAGGCTCAAGTCGCTCACCTTCTTGGGGGGCAGGGGGGGAGGGGGCGACGCGTTCTCGGGGTTCAACTTGGATATCGGTTGGGGACGTTGTCGTATTGAGCTCGTGTCTGTGTTCTGTGGGATAGAAGTTGGGGAAGCGTTCGTTTTAACTTGGAAGCCTTGGAAAGTGTCACTAGGTGCAATGTAAGGATTGTAACGATAAGCCATATATCCGAATCTATTCAGGCATTTAGAAGTTATGGTGGAATAAACAAATTCACATACATTCATGAACCCTTAACATTTATACTCCTTTTTTGGGCAGTCGTCTAAAAAGCAACGATTACAACCCCCTTACTAAACTTTATAGCGTCGTATATCCTAACTGAACCGAACAATACTTCTGGATGCAAAAGTTTTCTGGGTGGTTATATAAACAATATTTTAACATTAAAAGATTTTATAAAACATATTTTTACTATTCTGCCCAAATAAAATTTCTACAGCTCCCTAAGTGTTTTTACTTCACTAAATCCTTATCTTCCGTGATATGAAGGTACGATTGCTGACGATCAGATGTTCTCTCACCTGTCTCGAGAGTCGCGGCGACTTGGGAGCCGGCTCCGGCGGCAGCGTGACTTGCAAGGGACCGTTGAACACATTCTTCCCTGTATCCACGCTCGTCTCGGGTCTGTCCTGCGCCAGTTCCTTGGCGAGCTTGCTCTTCAGGTCCTCCGTTCTCAGCGAACTGATCTTCGGGAACTCCTGCATGCTCGTAAACGGATCGTCTTTGAAAGTGTCGGAGAAGGGGTCTGTGTTGTCGAACGGATCGGTCTCCGCGAAGGGATCGGACGTGAAAAAGGTGGACGAGAAGCTCGGCTGAGCCGGCTTAGCGATAGTGACCGAGCCGCCCGAGTGGCGCGACAGGGAGGTGAGGGTGGTGGGCGCTCCGTACGCCTCCGGCTTGGGCGGCTCCGGGGGCATGATCTCCGAGAGGAGGGAATGCGACGGAACGAGGTCTTTGAGCACTTTCTTTGGTGGGTTTTTGAGCTCCTGAAAGAAGAGTTTTTTGTCAACGTAAGGTTTACTCCGGCCGGTGCCGAGCGGGTCTAGCTCCGTGAACACGTCGTAGCCAGCGGGCGCGGCCGCGGCGGGCGGCACCTGCAACAGGCATCATTACACCACTGGTATGGCGACGCGGCTCCGCGCCCACGCGCCGCGCGCTCACGCCGCCGGACGTCGCGGGAGCCGTCACGTGGAGCGGGAAGCGTCTCGTCCACGGGAGATCACACTCTCAGCCGCGGTCAATCTGGCTCGGGATCCAAGATCAAAATCACAAATTACACAAGACTCCACAGGCTTGTGGTCTGTGATTTTGACCTGTTCTACCTACTTTTAACGCAACCACGAGATGAAAAGCAATGATGAGGTCTAGGTTAAAGTTTGAGTGGCTTGAAGATGCCTCGAAGGTACTCAAGTTGCCTTCTACGCCTTAGCGGTTTGTATCAGAAAATTTGCACGAAAATGAGAGCATTTTACTTTTTCGTCTCATCTTCCACGTCTGTCTCTTTTAGGGCATACTTCAGTCTGTTATAGCTTTCTGAGAGACAACTGCTAATCTGCCGTGGACGAAACGGTTTAGATCAGGTACTAGACTAGGATTATAATATTATATGTTCTAACAAAGTCGCGCTACCTTCCCAATATTAAAAAGAGACGAATTAATACCACCAACAATACTCTTAGATTGTGAAAAGGTTGTATGACATGAGTTTATTGTTAAGCAGTGATTGACGAAAACATGACAAAGGAACTATTAGCTTCTGTTTGAAATGTTAAGCGAATTTTTGATATTCAATATGTAACAAAAATCCTGTTGTTCACTAAGGTCTCGAACCATGTGCCATCAGACACTCAGATGTTTGCTGTTTATCATTTTAGTTGACGAATTTTTGGCGGTAAATACTTACTGATGTAAGAAACACTATGATATGAATGAAGTAATATTTATGTCTTTATATCAGTTTGTGAAATTTTTTATATTAATTTGCATGAATGGTACGCCTATATGTATAATGTATATGTATACATATCTACAAAAGGGTTTTTGTCAACACATAAAAATGTATTTGACACTGCATCTATCCCTTTCGTTCTGCAGCTATGGTTTCACGAGGGCAATGTCCTAAAGGCCTGAAAGTTAGGTGTCAGGCGTTGATCGATTCACAAACAGACGCAATAAATGATAACTTCTGTCCAATCTGTTTTATCATAGATAGTTTGATTCGTAAGAAAATCCATTGATTAAAAATTGACGTCTTAAACGGATGCTATCTTTTTCCAAACAGAACCTCGTGAAAAAGATAGCACTATCCAAAAGAGCCTGGTTTATCAACCAACCGCCATTTTTTTTTTCAAAATAGTGGCCACCAATAAAACCTGTATCTTCAAATCCCTATGCTATAACATTGTGAACAACAGAATCAGCATCATTAATAACTGCATATATTTGTAATTGTAATGAAATGTTATATTTTATGATTTATATGTGTTTACATGCTATCACCACACCGAGAAGCCTAGAAAAGTATTCAACGTCAAAAATGTTAATGGAAATAGATTTTGAAGATGTATTTAGCCCACTACCTAGTATGGCTCATTCTCAGTACACCCCATTAGTTCTACTAAGTTGAACTACTGGGCTGTAGTTGAATTCTCAGAAGCTGAATCAAATAAAAGATGTTTTATATATTGTAATTGAAAAAAAAAAACACAAGCGGAACAAAATATTCTCACTAGTTCCACGTTTGAACTAATCGGATGTACCATTGGAAATGAGCTGTCAAAGGCACCAAATACGGATGAATGCTTTGGGTGAGTTAGCAGAAAATGAAAAACAGACAGGAATGAGCCATATTGAAAATCGTCAATTACCTGAGTACTAGGTTCCTTACACAAGTACAATGAAATTTCAGACTTCTGCCAACAGATCACATATCAGATTCATAATAATGGGTAATGAATCATTACACTTATTAACATCTCAAGATTTTTCCTTGAAAAATTGTTTGAATAAATGTTTTATTTATCACAGCTAGTTGTACAATATAAACTAGTTTTACTTACTGGTGGGTCGGGCAAGTCGTCGACCAGGGTCGCGGGTTTGGGGTCGAAGTCCCCCGCAACGGCGGCGAGGTCGAAGGTCAACGCGGGTTTGTTAGGGCTGAACGGAGCCCGGGGAGGCGCGGAGCGGCCTCTAGCGATCGTTCCGGTAGGAGGCGGCGGGAGTAAGCCCTTCTGGAGATAAAAAGTAATTTATTATATAGAACCGACGACATCAGATGAGTCGCAGGGAGCCATTGCATAAAGGCGGCATAAGACCGAGTCCTGTGAAAGTCCATGCAAGAGACTTTTGTCCAGGTTAGAACATCTATCGATTGGTAAAGAAGACGTTATATTAAATAAGAAAAAGAAAAGATGGTGGATAAGGACACCTACCTAAAGTCTACCCTAGCGTCCCCAGAGTAAGCTAGAATCCTAGAGTTTAGGGTCACTAGTAAAGATCTCTGGTTTAGGGTTTCTCATGGATCTCAAAGAGTGTCCTCATAAGAAGTCTCCGGGTCACTCAGACAACACATTCACCTGTGAAGGTATAATGAAGGAGTCCCCGAAAGGGTCGGCGGAGGGCGTGAGGCCCTCGACCTGCGTGAGGCCCCTGCGCAGCGAGCACAGCTCCTGTTCCAGGTCTACCAGCTCCGCCACGCCGCCCTCCGCGCTCCGCTCCGCTTCGGGCTTCGACGCTGCTGAGCTGCCCTCCCCCGCCGTTGGGATCGACTGCGGAACACAAGTACACGAGTTGCGACTCTTCTGGTGTTGTCGGTGGGGGGGCAGGGGACTGCACTCCTTGATACGCAACTTTGGGACCCCAACGTCCATCAGTAGTCTAAGCACGAACATTTAAACTTTCGAATAGTAATGGTAAAGTTAAAGCCAATGTATGAAAATGACAGGAGCGCTTCTGTCATTTTCATACATTGCTACAGACTACAGTTTCATACAAGGCTGTGGGGCACATAGTTCTTGAACTATCCACCAACGTTCCCACTTCAGCTTCCACTTGGCGGCACAAGACCGATGCCCGGGGAAGGTTTTGGTCATCTCTATAACAACGACTATAGATGGCGCTAAACGTTTATAAATCGCGCTCTCGAGTGTTTAGTGCAATTAGAGTTGTGAGACATAAATGAATAAACATTCACCGTTGTTTCTGTACATAAATATCTTTTCAATCGCGCAATAAAAACAAATAAATGTGTTTTTGTGCATGGTTATTGTTAATTGGACCTAGACAGTGACATAGGCTATCTTTATCAGCTTCTGCTGACAGAAGGCAGACGGATTTTAAAAACCTTTCGCCGCACAGACGAAGTCTTTTGACTTTTGGCTAGTAATATTACAATTACGTACGGAAACAATAGAGTACACCCGTGTATGTTGCATTTGAACTTCACTTCCACTCCCGTGTTGATGTTCCAAGCGAACATATTTGACTTTTCTACTACAATAACATTGGGTAAAACAATTCAAAGTCCTCCTATCGCGCATCACTCCTAAAATTAAATTCATAATTGCATGGAGCGGACGTTTTTTCATGATATGTACGGCTTTTAAATAAATACCCAAGGTATTGACAGTAAATTATGTATAATGAATAATACTTCTAAATAAATATAAGCTAAAGGACAGAAATATCTTTAAATTATTAAACTTAAAGACCTCTTCTATAGTTTGCAAGCTTATACCTACTTGTAGCTTTATACAGTGGTATTATAGATATAGGTGGACAGACGACATCAAACGAGTCGCGGGGAGCCGCTGGATTCAGGCGGCGCAAGACCGAGGCTTGTGGAGGTCCATGCAAGAGACTTATGTCCAGCAGTGGACGTCCATTAGTTGATGAAGAAGAAGAAGAAGAAGATTATAGATATAAAGGTAAACCAAAAAAGTCATACTCAAAGCTACAGATAACTGCCTCGTTGGTCAAGTGGTTAGAAAATTCGATTGTGGATGAGGAGGTCCCAGGTTCAATTCCTGGGTCGGGCCAAAAATGTATTGAGTTTTTCTGATAAGAAGTTCTTAGTGCTAGCTCGGAGTTAGGAAGTTAGCGGTTAGTCACCCCCGTGCCTCTGAGAGCAAGTAAAGCCATCGGTCCTTCGCCTGATCGCTCCTCGGTCGTGTCGAATTTTCCGTCCCATCGGACTATGAGAGTTGAGGGAATAGAGCACCTGCCTATAATATCTCCCGCGCTAATCTCTGTGGAGATTGGTCGCCGTGGCCGGATTCGGTCGGGAGGACATTTTACTACACATTACATTATTATACTGTTAACATTAGACTGTGGGTGACGCTAGCATCTAAGATTTTGCCACTGTTAACATTAGCGTGTGTGTGACATTAACCCACAAGATTTTGCCCTACCAAAAATTGCTCAACGCTCCTAAACAAGTATACGTATTTACTTCGAAAACATTTCACTCCATGCAATTATAAACACTACATGTTCAACACTGACTTTCGCGGAAAACTTCTGGGTAAGGAGGCGGTTTCTTGACACGAGGGTGTTTGTTTTGGTGCAGTTATGTATGGTATGTCCGTTGCGACGATTCTTAATCAAAGTTTGACATATTACGGTTGGTTGTTTACGTTTCTAAACGTAAACTCATCACGTTTACGTTCCATATCTTATATTTGACTAGTAGATGCCTGTGACTTTGTCCGAGTGAATTAAGGATTTTAATTCCCGTGGAAACTCTTTAGTTTTCCGGGACAAAACGTATGTTACTTATTTCTATACGTTTCAATAAATGTAAGTTACTTTTTTTAGGAGTAGGTGGTTAACTAATTTCCCTATTTGAATTGGGGTTCTCGTCCGGATGTTTACGGAACTAGCTTTATAAGTGGAAGTTCCTAGGTTCGACATGCGAAATCAAGTAGATATAGGTGTGCAAAAGAAATATGTAAGAAGAGAATATAGTACTATGAACTAAGTAGCAGTACTTTAAGCCTCTATAACGGTTAAAGACGCGGACTGAAAACTGAAAGGTCACAGGTTCGATTCCCACCCGTTGTCCTAGGGCCACTTTACAAACAAATCTCAATAGCCCAACGGTTAAAGGCACGGACTGAAAACTGAAAGGTCGTAGGTTCGAAACCCACCCGTTGCACTATTGACGTACCCATTCCTAGCACAAGCTTTCCACTTACTTGGAGGGGATAGGAGGATATTAGTCAACTTCAGCTTGGCTAATGTTCTTTATTTAAAAAAAAAAAAGCTTTTTTGAGGACCTCTAAACAGAGGAGAGAGGAGAATGTAAGTTAAGTTTAGTTTGGCAATGTTCTTAAAAAAAAAATTGGAAGAAAAAAAAATGAAGTACCTTAGTCGTTTTAGTGTCTGTAATAGCAGTCACATGCCTGCTGCTGGGAATCTTGGCTTCTAGTTGCTGTTTGGCCATCTCTACTTCCTTCTTCTTCAGCTCGAATACCACTTGGAACAAGTCTCTCATTGCTATAACTACCTGCAAAACAATTTGACATCATTAGTCAATCTTGTTCTGTAAGCACAGTTGAAGTTCTTTACGGACATCGGAACTCCATGAAAACCTAAATGTGAACACAGTGAAGCAAGAAACGTTACACTAAAGGTTAATTTTTAACCCCCGACGCAAAAAGAGGGGTGTTATAAAATTAACGTGTCTGTGTATCTGTCTGTGGTATCGTTGCTCCCAAACGGATGAACCGATTTTCGTTTAGTTTTTTTTGTGTCATAGATAATTTTATCCCGAGTGTTCTTAGCCATGTTTCATGAAAATCTGTTCAGCCGTTTGAAAATTATCAGCTCTTTTCTAGTTGATGAGGGGATCTGACTACCTTCCATATGTCCTATCGATTTGAAATGTGGAATTTCAAATGTCGGGGGTGTTTTAAATTTTTTCAATTTACACTTGTATAACTTGGTTGTAAGCTTACTTGACTAGCAGCTTTATCAGTCTTGATGCCAAAGAAGCGATGGCCGGTGTCCGGCGAGCCGAATATGTAGCCGAACGCGCGCGAGTCCGTCATGTCCTGCGCGATGAACGATATCTTGTGGACGGGGTGGTGGTACAACGAATCCTGCAAGCAGGAGGAAGACGGATAAGCATTTTATATTCCTTTTTCTTTCATTTATTTTATTTATTTAATGGACAATCAAGAGGTTACAATAACTCTTATAAAACGAGACAAAAAATCGTCGTCGAAACTTTGCATTTGATTTATAATTCCGGTGTCTGTTGTTCCAAAACACATCGTCAAAACTCGCACCTTGGTGTGGCGATAATATTCTTCTTTCTGTGTATAAATCAGCAAATTATATTTTTTAATTAATTTAAAACAAAAAATGAAAAAACATATTATTGTTATATTGTAGACCCACTTAGAGACTGCCAGAACTTGCGAATAAAAAACTAGAATGTCAGTTAGGAGAAGAAACGATAAAGAAGGGGGACATGAGAATACAAGATGTAAAATCCAGCAAGCTGTGACATAAACTAGCTGGATCTAGCGCCGCTGCGTTCTTCTTCATTGTCAACCGAGCAGGGGTCACTTGATGTTAAGTGATTACCGTCGTTCATGGACATTCATTCTGAGATCTGTAGAGCGTGCTCTGACTCAAGATAAGAGTTAAAACGAGACACAAATATGCTCCAACATATATCTGTCTCCTTTTATCTCTGTCTTAAGTCTGAGCTGAGTTAGAGCACGCTCTATAGATCTCAGCATTAAAGCACCAGAAGGGAGATCCCTTTCTCGTTTTTCCATACCTTGGAAACCAGACAGTACGTTTTGCTTTATTTAATCCTCATTCCGCATCACTAATCATTGGCCTAAAGCTCCCTCATTTTTTGAGGAAATGAAACGATTTGACTAAAATTTGGAATGGAGATAGCACATATCCAGGATTAACACATGGTTTACATTTTATACCGGAACATTAAATTAAATTCCCGCGGGAATTAAAAACCGTTAACGCGTACGCAGTCGCGTAGCTAGTAGACTAAACACGTATGTAGGTAGGTACTTATGCAACGTTGTGCAGCCTCTTACAACATCTCCTTGATTTAGATTCAAATCCTCATGCATATGAAAGCAGTCTTTGTACCGGATGAATTCAAATAGTTATTCATAAGTGCAAGTCGCAAGTTCACATTCGCTTTAAGCAGATTGTAATTATTCAGTTAAGCTACCGCAGGGATTGCATTCTCCCTCAGATTAAGTCGCTGGGTTATCTTCTTACAGTGCATTAACAATTTCCAAGTCTTTTCATCTTAAAATTTTGTCTACACGGGTTAAGCTACAAAGAAGGTTTCTTTAAAATGTTATTCTTAAAACCCGACGAAAAAAGAGCGGTGGAAGGGTGAGGAGTGAGTTTGACGTGTTTATCTGCGTATCTGTCTGTTCTCTCGTAGTTCCCGAACAAATGGCCCAATTTTGATGCGGTTTTTTCTGTTTGAAAGGTCTGCCCATGCTCACCCTGCTGGAGTGACATAGGCTACTTTTTATCCCATTAAATATAAGAGGTCCCACGGGATTTTTAAAAACTAAATCAACGCGGACGAATTCATATGCATCAGCTACTTTATAATAGTGAGGATAACATTATAGATAAAAGTAAAGGAAACTTACCCCAGTTTTGTCATCGCGCAGACGCAATCCGTCGATGGCTACATGCACCTGTATCCTCTGCTTGTGCTCGCCGGCCGCCCGTATCGCCATTTTCAGGTCGGCCAGAGCCTCTTGGCACATCCTATCACCCCGCGCCTCGGGCACTTCCAGTACGCCAATAAGCTTTGCGCGGAAGGATACCCCTTCGCCCAGGAACCGACCCGGCTCGTTCTTGTCTGCGAGAGGTTCGTAAATGACTATAGAATAACAAGGTTAGCATGTTCTCAGGCTAAAAGATGAGCTGCATGAACAATATTATGAACATCTTTACAAAAATCTCGTAATGTGAGGGTACAATAAATATTTGGCTACGCTCACGTATGTATGATTTATTCAGTCTTAAGTTTAGATCTTCTAGTATAAAGTCACAGGGAGTCTGTATACAGGTGGAATTTCATGCTATAGACCAGGTATGGGCAACCTTTGGAACGTGGCGGGCTAAACTTGTAGGTGAAATAGAAGTCGCGGGCCATAGAAATAAATAATTTTTTATCTGGTTGTGAAAAAAGATTAGTTCAAAAGATTTGTTGTTATTTACCCGGACTTTCAACATGTTTGTTATTCATTGCATTATTTTGCTTGATTTTCTAAACTTTTAATTCAGAGCGCATTGAACTGTATGTCACAATTTTTGTATTAGTATCAAATTTCAAAGATTAAAATTCCTTTTTTCTGGCTTTTTGGTCAGAAAAAGCGCTAATGACATACTAACCAAAAATGACATTTTAGCGAGCGAAGCGAGCGCGAAATTTTTTATTGCGAAATTTTATTCTGTCACTACTCCACTAGTTCTTATACTTGAAACTTAACTACCTGCAATACCAATCCACAACCGATATTTTCTAAATCCTGACCGTTTAGGTGGGCCTTACCAAGCACATCAGAATTGAGAAGTTGGTACCTGAAGTTCAATGATTTTTATTCCAAACTTGTTACTTTAATACCAATCCACAACCGAAAATGTTGCGAGCGAAGCGAGTGAGTAATTTTTTATGTTTGCATTACGGTCCTTAGTAGTCCATTCTTGGCACCTACAACAGCAATGTAAAAGCGACGTTTTCGCGAGCGAAGCGAGCGCGAAATTTTTTATGATTGCATTACGGCATTTAGTAGTCCATACTTAGCACCTACAATAGAAACGTAAAAGTGACATTTTCGCGAGCGAAGCGAGCACGAAATTTCTGTAAGACAAATAAAAATTTTGGACCCAAATTTGCCGCGCCTAAAATCTGCTGCCCTAGGCTCCAGTCAACTCACTGGTAAATCCGCCACTGTGCGTAACCTTTCTTGTCCCAAATAATTTAGTTTACATAAATTTTAATTTTGAAAATGATCGCTCGGCACTAGCCGTATTCACATGATTTGCTATAAATGTTAGGATCATCTTGTGCTTCTGGCCCGCTCTGACCGGGGGCCTCTTCAGGCTGGGGGCCCGTGGCATTTTGCCGTCTTGCCACCCTATTGTTACGCTACTGTACACACTGCAATCTTATACGTGAAATATGCTTAAAACAAGCAGTGGAAATTTTTGAAATAATCCATAATAATTAATATTTAGAACTCTTTTCTTGGCGTTG
Source organism: Hipparchia sbordonii (assembly GCA_038048805.1). Lineage (NCBI taxonomy): Eukaryota > Metazoa > Arthropoda > Insecta > Lepidoptera > Nymphalidae > Hipparchia > Hipparchia sbordonii. Next base: position 9,044,809 of record CM076113.1, read on the forward strand.
GCGTATGTGTAGGTAAATGTAGCGTGAATAAGAATTTTTTTTTCGCGCCTAATTTCAAAATGCTCCGCGGGCCGCATCTAAACATGAGGCGGGCCGCTTGCGGCCCGCGGGCCGGGGGTTGCCCATATATGCTATAGACCTTTGTTCATAAGGAAGAAGAAGAAAAGGTATAAAGTTCTTCAAGCTTGGTTTCAAATCTTGCGGTCGATACGAGTAATTATTCCAGTGTTTTATCGTGAGTATAGCCAGATATCAAATATTTTCATTTATTTATTTATAAATAAAAGCAAAATATGAAAGGTATCCAAAAGTATAGTGTCATGATAATTATGAACATATAAAGTCTGAAATCGTGCAAATCGTAATGGACAAAATATAGAGTGCTACTTTCTAAGAAATTCAGCCATTAAAGACGAACGAGGCAACAATGCAAAAGTTTGAAACAAAGTCAAGAGGGTTAACAAGGATAATATGTGTTTATTTATCTAGCAAAGTAGCAATTCTTTATCAAACGTCAAAGCACGCATACCTAGTTAACCTAGTGACGTCATTATATAATTTAAACGTAACAATTCTTTTTACAAAACCGACTTCAAACGCCACTACAAAGTATGTCAATTGTTTCTGCCTTTCAGCCCAATCCTTTCAGTGGTTAGAGCTGTGCGTTGATAGGTAGATCAGTCAATCAATCTGTCAGTCACCATTGCCCTTTACCTATCTCTGTCACGCCTTTTATATATTTAAATAATATGTAGATATAATTTATATTCAACACAGGCAACACCCCAATCGTTAAAAGACTGCATTACTCAGAGATAATATTTAAGTTTTAAAGTCGTAATCCGGATGTCGCTTGGCAGGACACTCGTCTGCCCACGAAAGTAATAAAGGACATTGTCTGGATCTCTTCGAATTCGAATCGAGTGAGTTGGCACGGAACGGCCATTAAATTTTACGATTCATCTTATGTTCATGCCTATAGTTCTGTGCCGATTAGTTTTTGCTAAGTTCATAGTATTTTTTAGAGTTTTACGACTAAATATTTTCCTACAAATAAGCTTGCCTAATATTCTCTTGTACTTCCAAATAAGCGAAAAGCTTGTGTAAGAAGTGGACAATAGTGTAACGGATAAGGATCGAACCCACGACCTTTCAGTTTTCATTCCGCACCTTTAATCGTTGGACTATCAGGCTTATATATTAAATATGTATGTATATTCTTAGAAAATTGCCTTAAACCCCCTTGTTATATCGAGATCATTATGGCAATTCATCATCACAATTCTTCCCCGGCCCACTACATAAGGCACAGATTTCTTTTGAATGAAAAGGATTTGAGCCGTAATAGTCCTTCAAGTTGGACAAGTATGGATTGGCACACTCCATTGAAAACATTATGGAGTATTGAAAGGCATCCAGGTTTTTTTCACGATGTGTTCCTTCACCAATAAAGCTTTTTTTTTTAAACGCACATACTCGAAAAAGTCCGAGATCGAACACTAGACCCCCGAAAAGGAAGCAGATTCTTAACCACTAGGCTATCACTGTATCACTGTATATAAAGTGAAATATGTACGAGTATAAAAATTAAGCAAACCAACTCTCTTGTATGTAAACAAACCACTTCAGCGACACTCGTTTCCACTGAAAGTTCACTTAAAACTTTTAATTAAAACGGCACAGTACCTCGGCTCAGCAAAAATTTCGAGTCTAACTTTTTAAGAGTCATTCTTAATTCACAATAAACGTTAAAACCTGAAAGCAACGTGAGGATGAGGTCGAGTGCGAAATAAAAATGAGCCGCGTTGTCCTATTTCGGTCCCTGTTTACTGCATATCACTCGCTGGCTAATTGAATTTCCTGCTTGTAAATTTAGAATCTCCTCGACCGGGGACCGGTTACCTACGTCCTGATCATCATGCCCTGGTACTTCATCTATCATCTACGTCCTTTTATGGATTTAAGGGTTCTTAAAGTTATTCGGATCGAAGTATTCTGTCCAAAAGATAGGCCATTTCAGCGCCATGGGAAAAAGAACGGAGCTCTCGATTAAATTGGGAAAAAGTTGGAAGGTATGGCTGGCTAATTTAATTTTCAGAATCTCCTAGACCGGGGACCAGTTACCTACGTCCCGATCATCATGCCCTGGTACTTCAACTTACGTCTTTTTACGGATTTAAGGATTCTTAAAGTTATTTTTCGGATGGAAGGCCCAACAGATAGACGGGCGGATGGATGGTTTCAGCCATGGGAAAAGGGCGAACGCTACTTTTCTATAAAAATTTGAGCCCTAGGGCTCGATGAAATATGGAAAAAGTTGGAAGTAGCAGTAATCAAAATGAATCATGTTGTCTTATTTCGGTCCCAGATTACTGCATATCAATGGCTGGCTAATTGAATTTCCAGAATCTCTTCGACTGTCGGACTACGTCCTGGACATCATGCCCTGGTACTTCATCTGTCACAACACAACCTATATCCTTTTATGGGTTTCAGGATATTTTTCCAGTAATGTCCATACTGTTATCACAAATGTGTTAAGTCTGCCAATCTGCATTTGGCCAGGGTGGTGGATTACGGCCTACACCTTTCTCATTCGAGACGATATCTGTGCCTTATAGTGTGCTGGCTTTGGATTGAGGTGAATGATGAAAATTACACATTTTTTCAAGCAAATTTTTTATACGAATTAATATAAACGAACTTTAACAGCATGCATGGAGGGATCGAAAATCCAAGACACCTAACGTGAGTCACCCATCCATGTATCGACCAGGGTCACAACTAGGCCATATGGGTTCCTCATTAAAAAATCAATCATCCTTTATTGAGCTGAATAGAAATTACCCCATAAGCTGAGACCCCATAAGCTTAAAAAACACCTGTAAATATAAGTTACCCTCCGTTGTCGATCTTTCTATAAACAGTTCGTGCATAAAGCCAGTGTTTTTACAGGTTTCTCAGACAGTATCGTTTACCCATTTAACCCTCATTATTTAATATGCCTGGCTTTTTCACTACTTTAATCGAAGTGAACCAGAGGTTAAGTTTTTGAACTTTCGCTGAACCTTTATAAATATTTTGAAAAACCAGCCAAATGTGAGGGCTTAGTAATAGGGTCCTGTTAGCACTATTTGGGTACGGAATCATATGAAGATGGTGCCTACGACTTCGCGCATATATTTTTTTTTTTAATACGGCGAGTACAAGGGGGTATTTTTTTAAAAGACGCACGGATAGCGGAGGCTTAGTAGTAGGTTTCTCTTACCCTTGGCACCCTTTGGGTACGAAACCCTAAAAAGGAGATTCAAAAGGACTCGTTGCGTATTTGGTTAGAGCCGATTAAAAAGTTTTATAATATAATTGTGGGGTCTTTAATGACTACGTAGAACGCGAACGTACATAATGACTGTGTCGAGTCGAGTCGAGTGTTCAAAGTACATACTCCAGAGCGATATGAGACGAGTTTATTAAAAAGCGTGGATGCTAATTAATTGTAGACGGTTTTATTAATAGGCATACGTTTTAATAGCTTGTTTAATCGTTCAAATTTATTATATCGCAGCCATTATGAAACAGTTTTTTTTGCAAGGAACTACAAACTTATTGTTGTAATGTGCCAAACCGGAAAAATCTGTATCCGCTATCCGTACTATTACTATAAACGCGAAAGTGTCTGTCTGTTGGTTTGTCTTCCAATCACGCAGCAATGGAGCAACGCAGAAACGAAGAAGATCTGGAGTGTGAGATAGTAAATTTTAATCCCGGAAAAACATAGTCTTTCTGTGGGATGTTTAAAAAGTATAACTCCACGCGGATGAAGCAAAAGGTGTTGTAAAAGGAACAAGGCTTTGCAATTGTGCCAGTCACTTTGGCCAGTCAAATTTTCATGAAAATATTCGACGTATACACGTGAATATTTGTACTGAAACGAAATGTACGATAAGAAGTGTAAAATAAAAACAATGTCTTTGTCATGATCAAAATTATCGTGAAGATTGGATTCAAGATAGGATAATATCCATCACGATAACATGATGATTTTCGATCTTATTTTTCTTACTTTGAATTTTAGGTAGATTCCCTTGTTAGTAATGTTCAGTAATGGTCACAGGTACAATAAAACTCATACATATTACATATATATCACATATTCACAACATTTACATGTTCGATAGTATACCTAGACATTTCATGAAATGGCCACCACCATATCCCATAGTGTGCCCAAACCGATGTTCATGTCGTGACTTTGCTGAATGTCACATCGGAATTACCGTAACACACAATGTTGCCTGTTATTTTTAGCACAGTTTTCCATTCCCCGTTGATTAGTTAGCCCCATATTATATACATGTAGTAGATATAATAGTACACACATGACACAGTAGTTTATAATGGGATCAAAGAGGGGTACAGTACCCTTCAGTAAATACGACACATTCGGTCGCACAACAAGACGTTAGAAGTTGACTTCGTAGAGCGTAGTTGCACGTCGTAAACAGATGGTAGTCTGACCGAGAGACGCTCTACGAGGAGGACTGTCTCTTGGGGGTGGATGTGTGATATGTACTGACGGGTGCTGTACGTGTATGTACGCGACTACAGGGAAGCGTGAATTGCAATATGCAGTGCCTACTCACCGAACTGCCGCAGAAGGTGCTGGAAATGACACACCTGCATTATTCCCAACAAACCGACTAAAGTTAGTTACTCCCCCCGCCGCACCACCGCTCCACCGCCGGGGCCCACAACACACCCTCTGTTCAAAACCAGGGTTCACTAATTATGACATGGGACTAGCAAATAGCACGGGTGACGAGTTAGTACAGTGATCCTCCGGACCATGCATGTTACAAAGAAAAATAACGCAAAATATACAGCCCAAAGCGAGGATGCCCTAGCGTGCTTACTTCCGATTATGGCTCTAACTAAACACCGCATGACCGCAATGATATCGAAAGAAAAATCCTGGAAAAGCGTCTCGAGCACAGACAGAACTCACATTTGCAAGGGCTGGTTTTCTTACGGAGGGTTTGCATTGGAAAGTCAGACGGTAACTTGTGATTGAACATCGGGAACCCGCCTTATCGACCCTCGGATGCCGCTGTAAAGCAAGTACACTTCGCAGTCACTCGCGATGTATGCATTCGACACTCGGGCCACAGTCACTGAGTCGCATGCAATACGAGTTCCACTGGGAGATTTATTGATTTTCGCGGTGCCATCGCGGCCGGTACGCGAGCTGTGTCGCGGCGGATTACGTCGAATCTCGCTACAAACCTATTTAGTTGGCAATTAAGTTGATAACGGTGGAAGTATGTGGTACGTAGAGCGTTAACGTTAGCGACCGTGTTCCGCACAAGCCCCCCGCTCGCTGGCACATGGTCACCACGCACGCACATTAGCGCGCGCACCCTGTCCGTGTGAGGGGTGTGCGCACACACGCGCAATGCAACCCTTGATCAATATTCGGCCCCGATATCTACTTCGTACAACTTTCATCATTCCAGTCAATGGAACTGTTACCGAGCCCACATTTCGCCTTTACATCATTTAAACCGCGTTCAATTTATAATGCGCGCAAATTACGTAACAACTAAGAACTATCTACAAATCATTGTAATTAAATAATTTCACTAACTAGACATGTATAATATATCTATTACTTATCTACTTATATTATTTAACTACTGATGCCCGGGACTGGATTAAAGTTTTTTAGTTCACACCTTTAGGGATGGAATTTCAAATAATCCCTAATAGTGCACTTCTAGGGTTCTCAAGATATATTTCCTCCAAACAAATCGCTATGTCCACCGGCTTAAGATGACCGTTATGTCAGGGTTTCTAAACTTAGAAGTTGATTAAATACTCTAACTGCCTCACTCAGTCACTAATTAGTCAAGGATCTGCTTAAAGATTTCACTCTCAGAGTCACCCAAACAAACGCTTCCTTAGTACATACATAAATAACAGGTCATTAAGCGACTTAATAATTGTTAGCTAAGGACTCGTTTAAATTAAATTTAACAATAATTGTCTGTGAGCGGTAAAAGATTCTAAAGTAAGTATCGATAGACATCAGATTTTATTTGATAAAAAAAAAACAATTTTATTTCATCTCAGTTAATAGGTACCTAATTGAGAAGAAAATAAGATTGTTTTCATCATAAATATAATTTATCATTTTGTCATTAAAACAATTATGCTTTCAATGTCATGTACTTATACATAAAAAGTAACACATTACGGAAACAGGAAACTGTGTACACTTTGACACATCAGATAAGACTGTTATCAGTAAACAGTTAATCTTTGTTTGTATTGACTAAAGAAAGAGATAAGGGTGACTATTTATTGACCCTGTACCTACACACGAGTGGGTGAGGCCGTAGATTTTGCCACTTTGTAACATAGAGTAACATAGACACTTCTATGTTACGGTAACGTAGAAGTAACGTGAAAGTAACACAGTGTTTGTAAGGCTGAGTACATAACGTACTTATTTTAACCGACTTCAAAAAAAGGAGGAGATTTTTGTAATAAACTTGTAAGTATAGCATTTTTTATAATCGCCGATCAGTCAGAGATAAGAGAGAGAATTCAGTAATCGGAAAAATATATTTTTTTAAACTATCATCAATGGAATTTAGTAACCAAAACTCTCTGGCTGTTTATCAAATAAAGGTACATTATTCTGATTATTACGAAGATGAGTTTCAATTAACTCATCTTCTTTTAAACTCATTCTTTATCTAAAAGATCTATTTGAAAAATCCGCTTCTGGCAGAATATGTACATTAACCTTTACAACACTTCAACGTTACTAAATAACAATCAACGTTACCAGTAACATAAAAGTCACATAAAAGTAACGTCGAAGCGTAATTTTTGAGGTTTTAAACAGGAATAATTACTAAATGCGAGACGATTTTAGTCAAATACACATTATCATGTTTTTATAAATCACTTTAGCTTAGTATAACACATACATGTGTGCAATAAAAACTGTTATTTACCTTTAAAATCACAAAAATTCACAAAAAAAAGCTGCTGACGAAACACACGCGCACACCTTTGATAAAATTCCACAGGCTAGAAAATGGCGGTTTCTTTTTTTTTATTTCGTTGCCGGAATCTTTAGTGTGGCCAGTGCCATTATAAAATACTACCCTAAAGTTATTGAATATTTAGATGCCCAATTTTGGTAACATACAAAATAGTAACGTAATAAGTGAAAATAAGGAGACAACATTTTGAATTGCGATAAAACATTTAAAAACGCATATTTAAATACATGGAACCCAGGATGTAATTGCTTAATCTATTCACATTTCAGATATTCATAGTAAATTAGGACTTTAAATAGAAATAATGTAGTTATAACGAGTCAAATATTTGACTGGATCAAAAAGACAGCTTATTTTGGGCAAAATTTCGGGGTAAGGTCGGTTTTAAGTCATTGTATTTTTTTAAATATACGGCATACATTCAATTTAAGAATGCACTATAGGAGTTTAAGAACTACCTAACCTAAGTAGGATACTTGCATAACAATTTACGCAGTACTTCGATTTTTAATACGCATGTCAAGTTAAGAGACATTTTCTTTTTACAAAAAGTGGCAAAATCTACGGCCTTACCCGAGTATCTCGCTCATTCTCAATTATTGTTTACACTCTTACACTTTAAATATAGAAATAATATTTAATACATTTTGGAATCAACGTTTTTGGCTTAAAACCAATAAAAATTTGGCATAACTACAAAAACTGTTATCAGCTCAAATTGGCATTAACTACTAATTCGTAGAAAATAATTAACTAAAAAACGAAATTTAATGACTAAAAAGCATAAGATAAAATAAATAAAGCATCATGCAACACACGTTAACAGTCAATAAGGCCGTATGCACATCTTCACCGCGAAACCGTAGCAGCGAAACCGCTGAATCCGGAGTGATTTGTCCGTTCATGACTATGACATGCGACCTTCGCGCGAAACAGAAGCGAAACTGCTTGTTCTAACGCAGAGATATGGAAGTTATAGTTTCGCGGCACACTTTTGGACATCGCATTAAACGCGTAAAGAGATAGATTTATAGTCAAACCCTTCGTTACAAATCACCTCAATCATGAGGGAAAGAAATATTAGAACAGGCAGTTCTGCTTCTGTCGTACAATGTGGACAAGGCAAAAGTTCAGCGGTTTCACTGTCTAATTTGCGGCAGAGGTCTACTACAGGCCTGTAGGATGAAATAACATTAGCAACTTATTTAACATTTTATCAGATGATTTTGGGAGATGAAGAATATTCCTGCCTGTGTCAAGACAGGTAGATTGCACACTTACTAGAAAAATTGTATTTTAGGTGCAGTTGACATAACTGCAAGGAACATTCCAACCGATTGCATAGCCAGACGTGGAAACCAGGTTTCGATTATTAACCTCGGGATTGGCATTATTTTGGTTAAGGGTCAGTTCACACCGAGACGCGACGCGACGCGACAATGCTCGTACTTTTGCAGATGCGGAACATCTCGCCGGTTACCACAAAAATTGAGACGCGACGCGTTGCGCAGATACTTGAGAGAACACGTGATGCTTCAAGCAACTTCGCGAGGCGCATCACAAAGCGGCTTGGCCCCACCATTTCAATCCAGACGCAGTGTAAATTTGATGCAGTTCAGTTATGTCTTAGAAAATTACAATGACAGATAGGGACCTTGTTATTATTGCACTGCTTGCAGAAGAAGAAACGGAAGAATATAAAAATAAAAAGAAAACATCACATAGGAGTAGGTAGGTATATGGGTACGAACGAACGAACGACCGACAAGAAGCGAAGATGCGTTCCGATACGCCGCGCGACTAGCGCGACGCCTCTTTACGCAGCAAGGTCTCTCGTGCTTCTTCAAGCAATAGCGCGCCGTGTCGCGTCGCGTCACGTTTCGGTGTGAGCTGACCCTAAGGTTTCGTTTTCGTTCTATTAACTGGTTAGAGTGCAACAGTTAAAAATTAAACCGGTTTACCAAACTGTGACTTGCGATTGGTTGGATTGATTGTGATTTACTAGCGCCATGCACAAACGACAGATTAGTCGGAAAAATAAACGGAAGTCAAAGGAACTAAAGCGCATGCGCGGCCGCAGCTTCTTCACGAAAATCGGTTAATTTGTCAATTTGGGTTTATTGCAAATTATTGCACTTTGCATGCAGTTCTAATACAATAGACACAATATTACACAATAGTAAGATATATTAGTAAGAGGATAGTTTTAGAAAAAAATTTAGGTATCATAAGTATGCACAACCATTTTGCTTTTTCAAATTATAATAGGTACCTAGTTGACTGGCTGAGGTCATTGACATTTCTATTTTTATTTTGATCACATTGTATTGAACAGAATTTGATTAAATATTCATTAATTTCAATGACTTGAATTTGACAGAAAAACAATGGCTGTATGTATGTTATGCACCCAATTCAGACAAATACAAAAAACATAACAAGTAAATTATTTAAAAAAAAGAATAACATGTTCACTGTCATACTATTTATTATGACTGAACATGAATCACTAGATTTTAATTCTGGGGAAAAGACTTCTCTAAATTGCTTATAGGAAAGGAACAAAACTAGGTTAATAGTTATAGTTTTAGTATGAAAATAAAACTAATTCTCAAAAAAATGTCTATGCATCTCAATAGTTACTAGGTATGGTTAATAACATTGAAAAACACAATGCCAGGAAACACCCACAAACAAGTTTTGATTCCTATTTTAATATTAACCAATCAACAAACTCAATCAGTAGATTGCCTTTGTTGATTAAATTAATTATATTAGAGCATGTTTAATAATTTAACTAACAAATTAATGACTAACCAATTAGTGTAACTAATTGGCTAAGTTGAAGCCATGTGATAAATTTTATGGAAATCTAAGCAAACAAGTAATCATAATAGACACAGGTCAATATCTAATGTGTAACTACAAAATTTCTTTGAGTATCTTCAATAAAAATCAAACTTTGTTTGTATAGGGCAAACTAGGGAAAGTTTTCATTGAATGGCTCACCTATAGTCAAATTTTAAAATTTAATTTTAATTTGTGCATTACCTAAACAAACTTTGATACTAAACCATACCTGCTAAGTTATTGTATTGAGATTAAATTTTATGTAATTTTGAGTATAATTATTTTGACTAAAGCAGTTATATTTAATATTTTCTTTCAGAATTGTTGAATGATTAAAATAATGTAATGAAATATATTAATGCAATTAGGTTACATGCATTTTTATAAACAAACAAAAATGCACAAAGATCACATGCAGTTACCTTGGCATGATCACGTTCAAACAAGTGATGCTCTTGAACCCAAGCAGTACAAGGTCTTTACTTGTTAAATAAAAAAAAAATTAAGTCACCTTTACAAAAAATCAAGAGACACTTCCAATATTATATTGTGAGCTCTTATAAGACAATTTTATATATTTGTACAAATTAATAAGACGAAATATAGGTACTTAACTAGATACTTAAGGAGAAAAAAGTAGGTATTACTTTTTTATGGTATATATTTTAGGGTCTAAATAATAGACGACAATTTAACTATTTATTAAGCATCTAAAGAAGAGCTACTATGTCTAGGACACGAATGTAGATTTATAGACTACTTACATATTTTTACGGCCATAATAACTGGTAATTGCGATCCAAAATATCCTGAATTTAATAAGAAAACCGCATAGCTTACTTAACTTGAAAATTCGACGGAAATGTACGATTTATATATGAAACATGGACAATTTTATATGCTTAACTGATTGCAACTTAAAACACAATACAGTTTCGTATTGCTTGAACGTATTCAATGTTTTTTCACAAAGTTATTTTAAACTGATGCGGATCATCAACCTCGAATTCGTCCTTTTCTTCACTTCCTTTGACATTTACCTACTTCAGCTCCATCTGTCAAAAAATGTAAATAATTCCCGCTAACCTCTATATTTAATCTATTATTAACACTGAACTTGCTACTGTGACCTACTTGATTGATGCCATTTTGGATTTGATTGACGCCATTTTGGCGCTGTAAGTACCTTAGATACGAGTGTCTCTGGAACTAATAGGCAAATGATGCGTCGACCTTTATAATTAATCTATGATCTATGATTTGATTATTTTTTTGTATGATTTCATAGATTAATATAATATTGATCCTTGTTTTATTTAAGCAACATTTTGAACTGGACCTTTGAACAATAGATTTGGTGGCACATCCCTGTTTTTATCAATATCGATAAAACCTAAATATCGATAAGACGTGTCTATCGATACATCACATCCTTTGCTTTGACAATTCTTTCTTCTTTACATCGGTTGGTAGTCCTGTTTTTTTATGAAGTTGGCTAAAATAAGGATGAATGACTCGAAAAACTTATAAATGTTTGAAGTTCCGAACCGTAGACAGAGAAGACATAGACCCAGTGACGATTTCTTTCTCACTCACACTAAAAAGAGAGCAGAAATAAAGTTATTAATGTGATAAACAGAGACGCAGCTACCCAATTTTTTGTCCCTCATCGTGTAACCAGTTTTTTTCAAGGTCGCCACACTTTTGTGCGAAACAAACTTTGACACATAACAAAAATTTAGTATCTATGAGTGTTGCCCGCTTTAGGTACCTATACAAAGTCCCGATTTTCCCTATACTACTAATATTATAAAGTGAAAGTTTGGATCTATGTATTAATGGATATATGTTACTCAATCACGCCACACTAAACCAATTTGGCTGAAATTTGGCACGGAGATAGGTTTTTTAGTCATGTCCTCTGGCATACCATAACGGTGGGTTACTTTGGCTTCTTTTTCCGAGCATTATTAGAAATCCCTCTGGTGTAAGGACTGTGATTGGCGTCTAAGGGTTATTAAGGTTTTATTTGGTAAATAAGGATAGTAGCTAATCATTAATAAATTATTTTCTATGAAAAATATAAGTTTTTTTTTATTCGATGACAAGATCTCACCTGATGTAAGTGACGATGCAGTCTAAGATGGTAGCGGGCTAACTTGGAAGGGGTATAACAGTGTAAATTCAACCCATACCCCTAATCGGTTTCTACACGCTATCGTGCAGGAACGCTAAATCGCTTGGCGGCTTGCTTTGACTGTAGGATGGTAACTAGCCACGGCAAAGCCTCCCACCAGACCAGACTAGAGACAATTTAGAAATTATTAATTCCTAAATCGCCCCCGCCAGGAATTGAACCCGAGACCTCCCAGTTATAAGACCACAGCGCTCACCACTGCGTCATGGAGGTCGTCAAAAAATTTTATTTGACCCAAAGTTGTTCCTAGGAGAGGGTTACTTTCGCTCGCCAATTTTTTTGGCGCAGAATCTATACAGACAAAACCAAGCAAAAGGACAAAGTAAAATTTTAAAATGAAAGATAATAAAATAATCTAGTGCATTGTAGTTTCATAAAACTACACTAAAAAACTTTAATATAAAAAAAAAAATATATTTAAAGAACCGACTTCAACCGCAATATGTGTACAAACTGAAATTATTTTATACTTTTAAGTGGTGGTCGAAGTCAGTTTTTTAAAAATATTTTTTTTTATATTATTATTATTTATTGCACACAATATTAAGATATATGTAAACAATAGAAGCTTACCCTAATAGGTACAGCGACTTCTCCTAGGCAACCTTATATGTGTAGGTATTTTGTTTAAAAAATAAAACAATTCAACTTTATTTAAAAATCCTGGGAAGAATTTTCCATCTAATTTGGGGTAACAGGGGAGTGCACTTATTGTGGCAACATTAAACTCAAACATTGTCATGTGACGTCATCATTACGTCATGTTCTCTATCTCAATCGCGGTTACACAGTACCTTCGTCTATTGCCTTCCCTGTCTACGTTCCGAACGAAGTATTTTTTCTGGTCTGTGAATAATTGCGGTGAATCAAAGAGCATAGAAGAGTATAATTGTGAAACGAAGTGATTAATGATTATATTCTCTTGGGTGCTGTGTTTATTGTTTGCAATACATATTTATTTTATAAAAAAATATCAGAAAAACGTAGTGGTTTATAATCTCTTGGAGAAAATACATGAGTTTGAAATGTGAAAATGAGTGTCTTATTCAGCAATAGCAATCTTCGCTTTATTGATCAAAGCAGCTTCATTACCAATGTCTTTAAAAATGTTAATGATCAAGGCGAAAAGCAAAATTTTACTTTGAACAAAAATCTGTTTTGTATAAAAAGCACAACCAATTATTTAATAGTTAATAAAAAGAGATCTCGAGATAGCGATCAGGTATTGGAAGAAGTAAGTAACAAATCTGTTTGATCATGAATAATTAGATGGTAAAACATAATTGTCCAAGAAGAAATCTATAATAAGTATTTATGACAAGCTCTGGCCATGGCTTTTGGCTTTTAGGGCCTTGTTACCGATCTTGGTATGCTTCATAATCATCTATAACACAAAGCCGCACACACTTAGTCGTACATTTTGCTTCCAAGTCTATAATGCCTTAGTTACCCTTGGTATAGACTATTGGTCTAAAGCCTACTAGTAGTTTGAATGGAGTTGAGTACCTGCTCATATTACACTACTCATTGTATTTATTGTGGCAAAGTATTGATCAGAGGAGAAGGAAACTTTTGTAGGGTATCCAAATTCGGGTGTTCGAAACTATGAAGCTGGACAAGATTGAAGATGGATGCACTTAATCCATCTTAATTTCATTAAGCTTTGTTCAGTCACAATTGGAGTGAAAAACCAAGTGTTATTATGGCACAAGGTGCTGCAAGGTGTAACAGTGTGCTCTTAATATTTTTATAATAATTGAATGAATAAGCAATTTTGAAAGAGCACAAATCATATAGTATAACTATCAATTTTTTCTCAGACATTTTCTTTGTGCGATTGATGAATTGTCTTTGTTCTAGACAATGAAAATAAAACAATTGTACAACCAACTAATATCAAAATTACCATCAGAAATTAAAGTAGATTTATGTAAAAAGTATGATTTAATAGGAACATCACTTGTCAGGAAGTTGGCCCAAGACTATTTTGAATCCACAATATTTGATCATCATGGACTGAGTGGAGGGAATAATTCAGATGCTCCATTAAAATGCAAAATCAAGGATGACTGGTTTTTGATACCAAAAAATTCCAGGTATGTATACAGGATGTAACGGATATGCTGACAAAAACTTAACAAAGATGTTATATTTAATGCCTAAAACAAAACTGCTCATGAACTGCTTTGAACTTGGTATGGAAGTGATTACATATTAAGTTTACTAGCTGATGCCCGCAACTTCATCTGCGTGGATATAGTTTTTAAAATGCAGTGGGAACTCTTTGTTTCTCTGGGATAAAAAGTAGCCTATGTCGTTCTCCAGGTCCTCAACTGTACTTTTTTTTCCTTTTAACCCGGCGGGAGTGTGGCGGGGTGTAGCATACCCCACCAATTCTTTTTACTTGCGTACATTTTTATTATTGTAAGTTACGTGGTAGCGGCTTTGAGTAGCTGGAGCTGAGGTAATGCGGGAGGGCACAGTGGTATGATCCCAATGTGGCGTCAGCCGGTGTTCGAGATACACACGAGTAAACTTGCGTGGGGTAAGTGACACCCCGCCACATAGTTTACGTGTGCATTTAATCATAACATTATTTACATTTAATTTTATTATTTCTTGTCTTTTTTAGGCTTTTGACAAACATGGGTGAAAACAGTAGGTAAAATAGACTTAGGTCTATGTTATACGACATATTAGAAAATTCTTCAGACGAATCGAGCTCGTCGGATGTGATGATGATGATGATGATCATTGCAGTGAACACAATATAGCATCCGATAGGGAACAGGAGCTAAATGTTGAGAGTGGTAGTGATCAAGATTCCGACGATAATGTCCTTCTTTCAATTCTTATAACTCGTCGTCCATCTACTCAAGGTCACGCACCTCATAAAATATACGTCACAGAATATCTTCCCAACTCAATGAAACATTGCAACCAGTTGTCCAAAATGCTCCGGAATGTTATGTTCGATGTTTTGACTGTACACGCGATAGATATCGTAAAAAAAAACACGTATGTGGAAGCTGTGGAAAGGCCATTTGTCTTGAACATGCGATTTTTTCCTGCAAAGACTGTGCTGATTCTGAATCTAGTTCTTGATGATAATGTTAGATTTTTTTAAGTTTTTTTATTCAAGATCTCATGTTCTTTATGTTTTGTTGTTAAATTTGGTAATATTAGTTTAATTAAAAAGGATTGATGCTTCTTATGGAAGACTGTTTTGATTTGTAAACAAAAATTAGTGCCTTAACTTTGGTAATAAAAACTATTAAAATATATTAATATGACTAAGTTTTTCATTTAAATATAAGTATAGGGATTATGTTTTAATAAATAAAATTAAAATTTCAATTAAATTTGATTATTATAATCATATACAGGCAGTTTAATTTACGGGTATGTCATACCCCGCCACATACTCGATGAAATATTTTGTCACCACACTCCCGCCGGGTTAAAGGAAATTCAATGCAAAAATAAAAAATAACATCAATCCGTAGCTATGTTGCATCGTTATTGAAGGACAAACCAACAAACAAACACACCTATATATATATACATATATTAGTATGATAGGATTGCATGATATAATTAATTAAAAAACCGAAAAAATTAAAACACTGTCAGTCATGAAAAGTTTGATGAAAAATTCCAGCACTATGCGACTCAGAATCCTGTATGTAGGTTTCACTTTTCATTAGCATGTCACTAACATTCTGTATAGTCTTTAAATAAATAGCGAGAATGTATGAAGTAGGCAGTCTAAGTTATCTTTTGCATATTTGTATTCTTTTATTTTTAGATTCTTCTGTGGTTGTGTCAAAGAACAAACTCTTAAATTAATTGGTGATAAGTTTGATATATTAATAGCTGATCCTCCTTGGTGGAATAAATATATCCGAAGGTTGAAAGGAGCCAATGAGAAGCTCAGGTTGGTATAGTACGTTTGTCTCACGAAGTTACGGGCGCTTTACTTGTGGTTACGTCATGTACAGTCGCGGACAGAAAATGTTTACCACCTTAAGATTCATAATTGCATGCACACATCTGTGTCAGAAGGTCGATATGTGATTTGATTAGCCATAGACTTTTTAACATGTAGCGGTGCTTAGACAATCCTTTAGCGGTCTCTTTAGTAGGTGACTGCTAAATAGGTTAGATGTAGAAAACCTTTTTTTGGAACAAAAAATCCTTACTAATGTTATGAAATAATGTAAGTGTTTGTTTGTTCGTTGTTGGTTTGTCCTTCCATCACACAGCTACGGAGCAATAGATCCACATGATTTTTTGCATGGATATAGTTGAGGATTTGGATAGCGACATTTATCCCGGAAAAATAGAGGGTTCCCATGGAAATTTTAGAATCCTAACTTCACGCGGACGAAGTCACGGGCAAAAGCTAGTAATTTTAATAAATAGATATCATCTCATACAGACACGAGCACAGGACACGAGTTACCAAAATGAGAAAACGGAAGTAATAATCTAATGAAATTTCAAAGAATCTTTATTTCTTAATTTTATTATTGAGAAACTAAATAATATTAGTATAAATAAATAATTAGCTTAATTAGCTTCCATTCGCTGCAATGACAACACGTAGACTCTCTCGCATAGACGCGACAAGGCGATAAGTCAGTTCATATCATCCCATACCCCAGTGCAATGTGATCTAAGACTTTGAGGATTTCTTTGATTCTGACAGTCCCACCTTTGAATCACTAAGCCCCATAAATTTTCAGTTTCAAATCAGCAGATCAAGCGAGCTATTGAACGAGATGACACGGTGCAGATTGAACCATGGAATAGTAGCTCAGCGCATTATCTTGAACTTAGGTTGTCGGAATTTTGCTGCAGAACATCAATGTAAAATGCTGCAGAAACACCACGCATCACCATAGCTCATCCACCTCCTTTTGACTATTTTTGACTGTGGATGCTACCAGCATCATTATGATTCAATGCACAATATGAACTTCACCATTAGAATTATGATTAAGCTTCCATTTTGTATTTATTTTGTATATTTAAATTTCAAATAACAAATCTAATATTTTTGATAATTAATTGACACTTTTACAAGTGCAATGATCTAATGTGTCAAACTTGAATTTACGAAATGAGTTTTATTACTAATATTTGTATAGAAAAGTCATTATAAACTTTTTTTGATAAAACGATGCATGAAATTTTTATAACGTAACAAATGCCTTGATATAGCATTATAGACCTTACTGGACGCAGGGTTACGAAGAATCTAATTTGAAAAGTGGTAAACATATTTAGTCCCCGACCGTACATGCACATTGCGTAAGTGTGCGTGCCAGGCGCGAGCAAGCTCTCGCTCACACTTATACGACACATACAACCATGAACCACGCGCCATCGTGAAATGCAAGAACTATATTTAATTCACCTAACCAGGACAGGACAGGTGGACCGACAACATCTGATAAGTTGCAAAGAATCGCTGGATACAGGTGGCGCAAGACCGAGATCTGCGGAAGATCATGCAAGATATAGATTCGTTCAGCAGTATAAGCAGTTGAAAAAGGACTTAATTGCAATAATTCTGTGCAGGTTTCGATGATAAAAAGTATCTGTGGCTAATTTTGTTACATATACAATCTGCAGCCAACAAGTTACGCTCAGATTATCGCCACAATGTCCGTCTATAGCATTTGTAAGCTCACAAAATTTTTGTTTCAGTTACTCCATGATGTACAATGAAGACATAGCTTCGATACCTGTAAAAGAACTCCTCTCGGAAAACTGCCTTATAGCCGTTTGGTGTACGAATGCACCGACCAATATAAACTCGATAAAAAACCTCATATTCCCCAAATGGGGTGTGGAATATGTTACAACTTGGTACTGGTTGAAGTTAACGATAGACTTGAAGCCACTCTGTGAGTTCGGCAGTGGGTGTAGGAAGCAACCATATGAGAGGATCGTTATTGGAAAAATTGGAGATGTGTGTGTTCCCAGTGACTTGCTAGTGGCAAGTGTTCCTAGTGCATTGCATTCACATAAACCTCCACTACTGGGTAAGAAACTAGTTTCTTTTTTTTCTTCTTCTTTATCAACCGGTAGATGTTCACTGCTGGACAAAGGTTTCTTGCATGGACTTCCACAGGCCTCGGTCTTGCACCACCTGAATCCAGCGGCTCCCTGCGACTCGTTTTGATGTCGTCGGTCTAGCTGGTGGGGTTCTGCCAACACTGCGCTTCTCGGTGCTGGGCCGCCACTCCAGCACCTTGGGACCCCATCGACCATCAGCTCTTCGAACTATGCCCCGCCCATTTCCACTTCAGTTTCGCGACTCGCTGAGCTATGTCGAAATTTGGAAATTTATAATTTCTGAATTGTCTCAGATCTGGTCTGATGGGAGGCTTTGGCCGTGGCTAGTTACCACCCTACCGTCAAAGACGTGCCGGTAAGCGATTTAGCGTTACGACACAATGGCGAAATTGCAATTTAGCGTTATGAAACAGATTAAGGGTTGAATGTACCCTGTCATACCCCTTCCAAGTAAGCCCGTCGTTAGACTACATCGTCATATACCATCAGGTGAAATCGTAGCCTAGGACTATCTTGTTGAATAAAAAAAAAATCACAAGTCCTTGACGGTGGTTTCTCTTTTAATAGTCATAAATCCATTATTTCAGATCTCCTGTCATCCTGCGTGAGTGTGAAAGAGCCGAAAGTCCTCGAATTGTTCGCACGCTACCTACTCCCAAACACGACCAGTGTGGGCTTCGAACCTTTGAAATGGCAACATATATCTCTGTACGAAGAAGCTGTTGATATAACCTAAGTACATATTTTTATTTTATTAATAAAATAATTATTAAAATATAAAATAATAAAGATTTATATTTACATCTTTTTTTTATATCAATAGCAGGCAAACGAGCAGGTGGGTCACCTGATATTAAGTGATTACCGCCGCCCATGAACACTTGTAGTACCAGAGGTACCACCAATACGTTGACGGCTTTTCAGTAATTTATTGAATAACCCCATATTGTAATTAAGTGGGAACCAAACCTAGACCTCATCAATGCTTTCTATCATTGAATGTCGTCAAGCCTATCTCATAGTAAAAACAAGCTGTGGACTGCCCTAGGATACGGTACTTTGGAATGAAACTCAATATAAATTAAAATAAAATATTTATGTAGTGGCTATGAGTAAAGGGCGATCTTAACTTAGGATTGGCATTAACTTTTCCCGTTAACAACGATGACGGTAGTCTTGTTTTTCTTGGGGTAGCCGTCGGGGTTCATAGTCTGCCATCGCCAGAAGTCTGTGCCTACAATTGAAAAAATTGCGTGTAAATTAAAAATGCAAAAGCGAAACACGCCTAAATTCTTTGAAATGTTGTCCATTAGAGCGCATTCTATTTATATCTCTATCATATTCAGGCTTGACCTTCTTACCTTGATCTTGCGATATTCATATTCATATGAATATTGCAATCAATTGCACATTAACAAGTGTAAATAAAAAATTTAAAACACCCCCGACATGTTACAACATCCTAATCGCTAGTCAGTAATCGTTAAAATAAAAATATCTAATCCGCCATTTTGTGGCGGCGGCCATCTTGGACTGATTTTCATCAAACATAGCTCAAAGAACACTCCCGACTACTTCACCTTTCAAACAAAAAATAAAATCACAATCGGTTCATCCGTTCGGGAGTTACTATGCCACAGACAAACACACACACACACACAGACACGTCAAACTTATAACACCCCGTCGTTTTTGATAGGGGGTTGAAAAATAGGAATTGATAAGCAATATTAGTAAGGATTAAGGATACTAACACATCTCTTCCACGGAGTGTTTGCTGGTCCAGCCCAGCTCCTGCTTGGCGAGCGAGGCGTCCGCCCACATGGCGGTGATGTCGCCGTTCCGCCTCGCGACGTATTTGACCGGGACCTTAGCCTTCGTGACGCGCTCGAACACGTCCACTAGTTGCTTCACTGACACGCCTTTGCCCGTGCCTAGGTTGTATACCTGAAATAATATCAATTTGCCTTTGAATTTTTATCACCTGACTATGGAAAAGCCAAAAGGAAGGTTTAGGCTTTCAGCTGTTGATGTAAATTGTATGTATGTGACTATTTACGAATAGACAGAAAGCGTACCTAATCTATTTTAGCTTAGGTAACCCGTAAAAGTTAGGGAACGTTAGTGAAAATGAGCATACAGGAGCGTGTATACGGCCTCCACCGTAACAATATAAAGATCTTCTATCTATAGCCATCTGGACAACTATTATTTCGCTATCGCGATGTAGGTTCACCTGGTTGTATTGCGATTTAACTGACAACGTTAATCTGGTTCGAACAGCGCCATCTAGTTCCAATGTTGTGAGTTTTTGCTCGCTTCAAAGTAGTCACATCGGGTAATGACCCATTGACCCACGCGGCGGCGAACTACCCGCCCGAAATGCACTTACACTTGAATGGTGATAGTTTCTTAGCCGAAAAACCATCACCGGGGAAAGGACTTCCCACCTGGGTATGGAGGTAAACTCCTCGAAGGGGGTATGCCCCCTCTGGCTTCACGGCCAGAGAAGACCAGCACAACAGTCACAGTATCGATTAAAATAGT
Organism: Hipparchia sbordonii; assembly: GCA_038048805.1. Taxonomy (NCBI): domain Eukaryota; kingdom Metazoa; phylum Arthropoda; class Insecta; order Lepidoptera; family Nymphalidae; genus Hipparchia; species Hipparchia sbordonii. The sequence goes on from CM076113.1 coordinate 9,065,563, forward strand.
GTTCTTGACTTACAAACCTTCAGTCTGACGTGGTTGTCACTGAGCAAATTCAGCGCAGCCACGTGACCGCTCGCCAGATCCATAACGTGAATGTAGTCTCGAATACCTGCAAAGTAAAGACCCATCAATACATTTTTTCATGACACAATAGCTCCTGATTGCGATTTCACCAGACGATCCAGTCTAAGATAGCAGTGGCCCAACTTGGAAGGGAGTATGGCAATCCATACCCTTGATCGGTTTCTACACGCCGTCATGCCGCCAAGCGATTAGCGCGTCTTGCGGTCCTCCCGACCGAATCCGGCCACGGCGGCCAATCTCCACAGAGATTAGCTAGATAGCTACCCATCCATAGCGAATTTCCGTCCCATCGTACTATGAGAGTAAGAGAATAGAAATTGCACCTGTGTTTGCGTACTTGTGCACTATAATAATAATTAATTATTAATTGCGCGCAGTAGCTAATCTATGGAGGTTCGCCGCGGTGGTCGTTTTCTGTCGGGAGGACATTATTGTTATTTCAAGTATAGTACGTTTATCTCACGAAGTTAAGTGCGCTTTACTTGTGGTTACGTCGTTTATATGCACATTGCGTAAGTGTGTGCCTGTCAGAAGCGGGAAGTGGGAACGGTCAGGTGCGAGCACGCTCTTGCTCCCACTTATACAGATACGACACACACACAAACATGAGCCGCGTACCCTCGTGAATTGAAAGAACTTTTACAGCTATGTCGATGGTATTTACCGGTTCCGTCGGGCGTGTTGTAGTCGTTGCCAAAGATGGTCAGCACGGGCTTCTTCCCCAGAGCCACCTGCGCCATAAAGGGCATGAGGTTGGTGAACTCTTTGGTTGGATCCTCGCCGATCAGCCCCGAGGGGTGCGCGCCGACCGGGTTGAAGTACCGGAGCGATATTATGTTCCATTTCTGTAAACACACGCAGATTTTTTTTTTGTTCATCTCCCCTTCCAAATAAGCTAAAAGCTTGTGTTGTGTTGTGTTGAGAGTGTGGAGTCAATTTTCAGTCCACACCTTTAATCGTTGGGCTATTGAGGTTTCAATTTATTATTATTTTTGTATTTATCTTCAAATTTTTAACAGGTAGTGTTAGTTTAAATTCGATTGATCGTATAAGAATTCGATGACATTAGCGTCAAAGTAAAATGAACCTTAATTGTATCGTTTTAAAGTCACAAATTGCCATTAAAAATCTAGATCGGTTCAAACCTTTCAATAATGGGTCCCGGTTATACGTCAATATTATTTATGAAACCGAATTCTAGATTACTGGACTTGTTTTTCCTTTTCAGTTTTTATTTATGTAGTCGGGTATTTGATTTTTAAATTTAATATTTTATTATAGTTCTTTCAACTCACGAGGGCGCGTCTCTCATGGTTGTGTGCGTGTCTTATCTGTATAATTGTGAGCGAGAGCTTGCTCGCGACTGACCGCTCCCACGGCTCCTGACAGGCACGCACACTTACGCAATGTGCATGTACATGACGTAACCACAACTAAAGCTCACGCGCCCTCGTGAATTGCAAGAACTACAACAATGTTGACATGACTTAGTTCGTGTATGTAATTTTTTTATAAGCTTCATTTTTGTACTTAATCGTAATGATTTTGACTCATTTGAGGAAAAACTTAATTAAATTGCTCTTTTTCCTGTCATAAAAAGACGAGTGACAAAGTTCCGGTGTCACTCTTATTTTCACGTATAAAAACTGCCTTACTGGAGCCTTGAACTTAACATTCATTGAATCTGAATTATGCGCTTAGTAGGTTAACAGAACCGGTCGGAGATATCGAGAGCTGATTCTCTACAATAATTATGTCATCCGTGATTGCGACACGTGGGCGCTATATTAGGATTTAAATTAATTGAGAAACGCAGGTGTTAAACAGTTGTCCAATTTACTAAATGTGATACGTGTTCCATATACCATACCTGTTCATTTCTTAACAGATGTAGCAGTATTAAGGGCTAAGGCTTTCATTTCAGTCGTTTAGAAAGTGTACTTAAAACGTTAGAAAATGTTTGCTATGAATAATAACAATCCAAAAAGGTTTGAGTAGACAGAATGATTGCATCATTGTAACGATCGCAGTGACTTTTGGCTGGTACCCGCCCGCTATTGGTTAAAATGCATTGATGCAGCAAGAACGCCATAAATTCAGCCAATCAGAGGCCGTTGCGATCGTTACACTGATGGAATTATTTAGAGAATCGACACGCTGGCTTCCGTTTTGTCAACAATCTTTGACTAGGGTAACTTTATAGCTACGCAACTTAGAAGCAATCATTTTGGCCTCCTGGCTGACTGGTTTTTCTAACTCATAATTCGCACACTAATTTACTAGTTACTAAATATTTGTCCCACATTCTGGCAAATAAATTCTATTCTATCTTACACCGAGTTACAGGTCACCCTGTCTACATATTATCCAAAAATATAACAAGAGAATTACTCACTTCATCAGCAGCACTCAAGTCTTTAAGCATCTCCTCAATAAAATACTTGGTTCTTCCGTACACATTGGTGATGTTGCCAGTCTCGTGCGTCTCTGTGATCGGCAGGTTTTCCGGTTCCCCGTACACCGTGCAAGATGAAGAGAACACCATTTGATAGCAGTTGTGTGAACGCATTATCTGAAAAATGCTTTGTTCGTTTAAAGCCGCCCAACATCTCTAGGTGATAGAGCTCAGGCTCCAAACCACAGCCTATGGAATGCCTTGTATACGAGAGCGTGAATATGGGCTCGACCGTAACAATAGATCTTCTTCCGGGTACCTTTAGGTACTATTAGATATTCTGTGCTCCAGGCTCTAGTCCACCTTACATTTCTTGGAACTTATACAACGTTCTAAGATTATTATTTCGCTATCGCGAATTTCGCTTTGGACATTGTTGTGGGTCGTAAAGCGCTATCTAATTCAACACCCATATTCATAAACATTTGTACGACGTCTCACAGTTGCGCTCGAACGCACAGGATTTAATTTAATATCACCATTCAGTTGTTGTAATTCCTTAATCACAAAAGGGTACAAAACTTTCAGTAGAGTGAAAACTATAAAGCATCTGCAAATATAGGGTCCACACACATTAGATAGGTAGGTACATTATTTATCACAACCAACTTACCTCCAATAAATTAAGCATGCCGAGTAGATTGTTCTGGTAGTATAACAGGGGTTGTTGCATGGATTCACCAACAGCTTTCAGCGCCGCGAAGTGGATAACGCAGTCCACCTTATGCTGAAAACGATAAAAAAAAAACGTCTAAGTATGTTCGAAAATCTTTATTCGGGAAGCAGAAATGAATTTAAAATTCTGGTTATCAGATACCAGTCCCGAATTTCGGTGACGACAGCTAGCAGTTTAAGCGGAGGCGTAGGCAAGTCACAGGAAATATTATAGAGCTCAAATTGTGCGTAACCCGTTAAAGGGTTCCGTAATAAAATCGTAATAACCAACCCTTATGGTGCAACTTTGTTCGTCTGTTACAGCTGATTATTTCAATTGAGATTTGGAATAGGTGTCTGGGATCGCCGCGTCGGTAGGTTTCTTCAGACCGACCCGCGATGTAAGACAATGTGGAAGACGCAACCGTGTCTTTTCCATTTTTTTATGCACACATAAAAATTACAATAGAAAAACGTATATTAGAAGAAGTAGACATAGGTGAAGCTTATCTCTAAAAAAAAAGAATTTCTTCCAGCTTCCCTTGAAAGTGAGTAGGTAAGGTGAAATGATAGAGTGGTATAGGTTTTTACCTGTGCTACCTAAGGTACCTACAATCTTGGGTATAGGTACCTATCCATTATCTAATCGACGATGTAATTATTGTAAATTCTATCGCTTTACCTCTAAAATTTTGAAGAAAAACCGCTAACGGCTCCGATAAATCATCAATCATGTTATCGTATTTCGTAATCGTCAAAGTCGTTACCTTATCAAAGATACCGTTGATCTGTGGTTTGTCCAACAAATCGGCTTTGTAGAACGTGATTTTCTTGCCCGTGATTTCTTCGGCTCGTTGCAAAGCGGGTGAACCATCTTCGTCGCCCACTGCGTTCGCGAAGTTGTCTATGGCGACCACTTCATATCCTGCTTGTAGAAGGTCGACCACACAGTGGCTGCCGATGTATCCGGCCCCTCCTGTCACCATTATTGTCTTGAAACGCGGCATTTTTTCTTTTCTTATGGAGTTCTTACTCTATTCTGAAACAAAAATAACAATAACAATTCTTAAGAGCTCCATTGTAATATGGTGTCTTGGAAAAAAGTAGATCGACAACTGTAATGTGTCGCTACTAGATGTCGCTAACAGTTGCTATAAAACTGATTGAAAAAGTAGATGCATATCACTAATTTCGTAGCTGACGTGTGGTTCGCCGTGGTGTAACGGGTTAACACACTCGGGCGCGATTCCCTGAGAGATGTGGGTTCGAATCCCGCCGGCCTCGGAATTTTTGATATGTATTTTTAAATCTATTAGGTTATTTCCTTTAAGTGTAGGTTAACACTTCAATAAAAAATTAAAAATAACAAAATGAACGCATCCATGTGGATAAGGAGTTTCGTGTGATTATAATTGTCTTGACTCATCTTGTGATTGTCTTTCCCTACAGTACTCTATTCTGAAAGAACCGGAACCAAACTAATTGAGACTTGTGTGTATTTAATCTCAGTAAGCAGCCGTAATAGCCTAATGGTTAGGTCTGCGATCTCCTATTCGGGAGGTCGCGGGTTCATCCGAGCCTTTGACTTTTCAGAGCTTTTTTTTGATATCATCTAAAGTCGACGATTTTGGAAACATCTTTTAGATGCCCTATTAGCTGAAAAATAAACGAATCCGGCTACGAGATTAGCCATCTGAGCGGGAGATAATATCATAGTGCATAAGTGTGTGCGCAAACACAGGTGCGCTTTCTATTCCCTCACTCTTATAGTCCGATGGAACGGAAAATCCGAAACGAACGGAGAAAGATCAGGCGCAGGACCGAGGGTTTTTTGTGTTCTCCGAGGTACGGGGGTGACTCACCGCCAACTTCCTAACTCCGGGCTAATACTGAGAATTTCTTGACAGAAAAACCCAATAAGTACCTAAATTTTTTTGGTCTGAACCGGGAATCGTACCCGGGACCTAGTCATCCCCAGTCGAACTTGCTAAAATCACTAGACCAACGAGGCAGTTGTTCTCCCATAACAATGTGTATAGCCTTCAAAACAATGCACCATTATACTCCATATGGTATACGGCCCCGACTAACATCGAACTTGGCACGCGGTTTAAGGAATATAATTATTGCAACATGGAAGAGGAAACCGTTGTAAGTTTCTCGTCATTGTATGTGGTTGGCTCCGAACTTAGCGCATTTTTAACCGACTTCCAAAAATTGAGGTTCTTAATTCGTCGGAATCTTTTTTTTATGTATGTTCCCCGGTTACTCGAAGACGCCTGGACCGATTTGGAAAATTCTTTTTTTGTTTGAAAAGGTATACTTCCCAGGTGGTCCCATTGTCATCAGGTCGTTTGATGATGGGATCCTGGAGAAATCGAGGGGACTTTAAGGGGGGGGTTAGGTATTAAAATTTATTTTTTTCGATTTTTTTTTTATTTTTCTAATTGAATGCATAATATCTCAAGAAGATTGTGTTAAAATTTCAAGTCGATCGGGGCAAAATTGACGAAGTTATGAGTATTTCAGCGTCCGTTGCCAGCCTGAGGTTTTACAACCCCACCCGCCCCAAACGGGTCTGTTCAGGTAAAGTCAAGTATATTCGAGACATGATCTATGCATCAGTTAAACGCTGTATGCTGTGCTGAGCAGTAACAAGTGACGGACCTGGCATCGACGACTCTGTGTGAGTATAAAAAAATTGTCGAATTTTATCTTGAATACTTCAGTACGCGAACTTTAAAGCGTTTTTCTGAGACTTGTCATTTTTGAAGTCCGTGTCCACCATAACTAAAAATCTACTGGACCAATCATTTTGAAATTTTGCACAGTGTTTCTTCACATAATTCCTCAGGTATTGTCGAGAGCTTTTTTTTTTTCAGTAATTATCAATTTTTTTACAACAGCTAATTAGCCGTTTTTTTTAGTGAAAATCTGGTTTTTGGCTTCCAAGTGCTACGAAAAATCGAAAAATCGAAATAAAAAAAAATCCTCTCGTGAATACCTCAACAAACATCTCCTTTAACGAATGCATTTTGATTTTTTTGTTTCAGATGATTTGGTTGCGAGTTATGATGGACACCGCAAAACAACTTTTTCTCGAGGCGCCTCCGGAAATTCACTGTCACTCGCTCAATTTTTAATATTTTGCAATGAAAATTTAGGAGAATATTGTTCTATTGTTACATTATCATGTATGGATCGACTGAATAAACTAACACCATCTGTATTGCCAAAAAAAAATCTTGAAAACATGCCTTTTTTTTAGCGAATTAACCTTACCCCCCCCTTAAATTTTATAGGCACAGTTGATATACTTTATAGTGGCGTTTGAAGTCGGAGAAAGAATTTTTACGTTTATATGGTTACTTATTTGGTTAAATGTTCTAATTCTCTGGAATCCCAGAAGTTCTTAGGTAGGTACCTAAGTAAGCAACAAGTGGAATTGGCATTAAGTTGATTAAGGTAATTAATTGGCAGTAAGCAACAAGTGGAAAATTTTGAAGTAATATTATGAAAGTCTTTAAAATTTCCAAATTGGGGCTAAACAAAAAATCGCGTAGACTCAAAATGACCTTTTAATTCCAATACCCGTAAATATTCGTAACACCTAATTAAAATTCATATAACTACCGTAAAATAACGTAAGTATTAAGTAAATGGATGGCTCAGTCGTTAAACTGAGAACGCTAAGTGACCATCAAGGAACTTGCTTACGAAATCGTTTCACAATTTGACAGTGTTTTTGTTCTATAAGATACTATGGTTGTATCTTTATATACTTGGGTAAATATCTCTCAGTCTCAAGGTACAAGAGGAAAATTACCTAGGGATTCTAGAACATGATGAAACAGAATAATTTCGAGAATGCTATTTGCATTGTCGTTATTCTTAGATATAATTGTACCCGTTTATAAGCAATAAATAAATCTTCAGTCAATAGATCCAAGATACTACTTACACACTCTTATAACTTATGAATAATGATAATAATAGAACTAGATAAGAAGATAAGATCCCCAATAAAATCGGTTCAGATTTGACGGAGTTATGGAGTAACATCGCCAAAAAAATTAATACGCGTTGAATTTAGAACCTCCTCTTTTTTTAAAGTCGGTTAAAAATTCATCTCTTTTATCTAGAAGCTCGTGTACCTATAAAGTTAAATCGTGATATGAATGAGTAGTCAATGATATCATCTGCCGTTTCCCATTGCCGTAATGTTAACTGCAGATGTTTAATAAGAAAAAAAAAAAATCACGCATCCGTTGAAGGCTAACGACCTTGAGATATCGGTCAAACAAATATTTAATGGAATAACTACAATAAATATACCCTTATGTTTAATTTTTCAAACCGTGGCAATTATACTCGAAAAAGTAAAATTATTGTTTTTTAAAATGAGCGTAATTTGTTATACTCTAGGATAGAATTAACTTAATTGCTTATCACGTAACTTTAAGCGCAACTACTTACCATAATTATCACAATAAGTATATGACATAATAAATATAACGCTCTAACATAAGGTTCAAAAAAGTATTTTATTTGAACCTTATGTTAGAGCGTTATTGGTATGGTTTTTATCAATAAATATATGGTGTAGGTTTCTTTTTTTCTATAATATTTCCTCTCTCTTTAAAAAAAAAAATTTCTCTAATTTAATTTATCCACTGATTTTCCAACTTTCTCCTTTATTTAGCAAGTGTTTCTTTATAGGTACCACCAGTAGTTTAAGATTATCTTCCGTAGATTTTCTACGGAAGATAATCTTAATTTTTGTAATTTTATTATGTTTATAGGTACCTAATTTGTTTCGTGTTCTTCATTTTTAATTCATCACTCTCAATAATCTTATCAGATTTCTTTCATAATAATTCTAGAACATCACGTATAAAATGTAAATTATATCTACTGAAATGAAATTACTTTCAATGTTGATTAAGAAAATTCGTTAATAACTTTGCAAAGTTTATTAGGTATCTCCATTAAGTAGGAACCTATTAAGTGTTACCCATTTGCTGGGTTCACTAACCCTAATAGTTATTATGTAGCTTGTAGGTACAACATAGTTGTCCCTTTCCCATGGAATATTAATTGCGAAGACTTTAGACTCACTACTTTCCTGAACTTATTATTTTATAGCAAAACAATAAAACATAAATAAACATTTAAAGGACGTGCGCGAGGACAGCTTATCTCTAAGGAAGAGATTTCTATATAATATTTTAGAAAGAAGAAAATATTATTAATATTCTTCTCTCCCCTCGAACAACGAAGTGTAAAGCTTTTACTGCTAGTAGGAACGTTCCTACGTTAGGAACTATAATAGTGCAGCGGTTAGGATTAAAACCATGGATCTTTCTGTCCTCGCCCTAACCGTTAGGCTTATGAGGCTTTTGTGGGATTATCTTTTAGTCTATCTTTTTAAATTTACCTATCGCTAAAATATTATTTTTCTATTTCTTATTTATTTTCTAATTTAGTTCCTATTAATTTATTTAATTTCATAACATAACAATTATACGTGTTCGTATTTTATAATATTTTGCGTGTTTTTAACCAGCTTTCGTGAAGCAGAATGTATTACGCTAGTATATTTAGCCTTTTCTTTTTAGATATTATAGATTAACATATTCATAAATAAGGATTCTTTTTATATCTATACCTACGCAATATAATAAAAAACGGATAAGTAATAAAAGAAAGAAAAGAAATTAATAAAAATTCTTCCGAGACAAATTCTCACGCATCAATAAGAATATCGTCAAACAAACTTTCAACCGTACTTAATGTTCACTTTCACAGAGATCGTATACCTACTTACCGTTATACAAAGAATAACTCACCGCTTACTCCAACTCCGTGTTCCATTAAAGTGTATTCACTAATACTAGATACTAGAATATTATGATAAAATGATTGAATAGATTATAAAAAAAAAAAAAAAAATTGAGAGAACGCGCGTCTCAGAACGGTGCGCGCGCGCATCTGAATCTGTCTGTACGCTGTCGTGTCCGGTCGACCGCAGGGAAGGCACGTCACTGAATTGCAATCGGAATACAATCACACCGATTACATATAAACCTGATCGCACTCCATTAGCGAGCCGCATTCGACGCACCTGCCGAACTGAACCGATGAATGATGAACGGAAAATGCGTTGGTGAACTGCCACGTCGAACTGATCCGATGAATGATGAACGAAAAATGCGTTGATAGTGCGTTCTCACGTCTCAAGAGCCCCATATTGTGTGGAAAACAATGGCATATTGTGTATGGAGTAATAAATAATTTTTACTTCAGACAACAGACCATATAAGCAAAGCATTTTGTAGGTTGGTGTGTTAGTAACAATTTATCCCTATATAAAATATATCCTATGCTAATTTCCTTATAAGTTGATAATATCTACATTAACGTGTAACAAAGCTGATTTGTCGATTAACTCATTCGAGCGCGTTTCGAGCACGAGAGATTAGTGTAGGGTCATGTGTTCAACAATGAAACACAAAAAATTCAAAGTCTCATGCACCTTTTGTTTTGACAGATAGAAGTCTAATTTTTTACAGGTGTGTAGGTAATTTTATTCGGCATCGGATTTCATTTACAATTTTTTTAATTAATATGTAATCAATCGACAAAAAATTATAAACTAAAAAATGGGAAATGTTTCATTGTGTCCACAGTGGTGGTACACAATGAAACACCACAAATTCAACAGTGAAACATTAATAGTATTGTCTCCACTTTTGTGTAATTTATGGAGTAGGTGAATAAAAAAAAATGCTTGAGTTAATAATCACAAAAGGATTTATTTTTAATTAACTTTAATCAGGTTACCAGTACTATTACTGGTATTATAAAAAAATTAATGTTAATAAGATTAATTTGTGAATTTGTAGCCACAAAAATTATTAATTTGCCCGGAAAGTACATGATACTATGTATATTATACAATTATACGGTACACAATAAAACAAAATGATACACATTGAAATAGTGTTTCTTTGTGTTACTGTGCAACTGTTTCATTGTGAACTACCTAAGGTTTTTTTTACTAATTTCAATTTTTTACCCACTAAATTGTAACACTTTAAGATATAATTTATTGCACATTAATCTACGAAATGTGTGTAATGCTAATTAATCATGAAATTTATGAAATTTTCAACCATACTTTAGTAAAAAATCTATAAAGAATGCCAAAAATATTTACTTTTTGTCGAAAAAAACCAAAAGTGCTCCGTAAACACATCTTCTCGCACGCGGCGTCGATGCAAATTGGGCTAGGGCTGGGGGTTCACGAGAGTGTCCTAACGCAATATAATGCACGAAATGGCAACGCAGAATTTTAGAAATATCGCAGTGTTTTATTGTGTACCACTGTTTCATTGTTGGACATCTGACCCTACCTACTTGTCGTCATATAAAACCTATATAATTTCAATCACCTGTTGCGTTAGGTACGCACACTCATGTCATTTCAATTGTTGACGTCATCCACATTTTTTGTTGCGTCCGTTGCAATCGACGCGGATGACATGCGTTGCGTGCGCTGAGTGCTAACATTGCAATTTGCGATCAGCTTAAAACCGCGTTCAAGGCAGATATTAAAAAATGAATCACCTTTTAATTGACGAGTAGTGAATAAGTGAACTCGTTATAGTCTAGTTCTCTTTCCCATGGGCGATTGCACTTAAACTTGAGATTTAATTTCACCATTAGTTCTAAAAGCATGATCAGCCATTCAATATTTGGATATTTAGTGGCGAGCTTCGCGTCGGTGTGAGAGTCAGCCGCAGGCTGTCGACAGTGACCCCGGCGCAGCCTCGCCTGAGTACCGTAAGATCGCTACTCGTCCGGTATACTCGTAATTGCGTATTGGACCACTCGCTGGTCTGGTGTGATATCACTGATACATCATAATAATGTACGAGTTAATGTCATTCAACATTATGACCAACAAGCATGTATTCATCTTTACTAATATTATAACTAGAACAACTTTGTAACACCTCACACATTCTGCTTTTTTCGAATCTGAAAGTTTCCATATTTTCATCAAAAATTTTTTGGTGGCAAGGTTAACGGAGTAAAATAAGAAATAAAACTATCTACTTTTTGTATCCATTCCGAGCTTTATTTGCCTGAATACTTAAACCATTCACTTAGGACCTAGGTAAGTAATAAGTACCTATGTTTTAAATGCATTTGTAACTTCATGTTACGAGAAGATGGAACTAGTTTTACTCGTTATAGAAATAGATAGGTCAGTGTTCTGAAGATCGTTTTAGCCTTGATGGGACAGATAGGATATAACCATTTTTTCTGTCCACGTCATGGATAACAAAAGTAGCTGTGCGTTAGTAATTACTTGAATATTATGCAAGTAATTATTAGGCAATTTTGAAACTACAGATCACTAATTCTACAAAGCTCGCAAAATAGATCGTGATATTACTTAGGTATAGTATGGTATTTACGGGCTAACTCTGTTCACGTTGCTGACCTTAGGGAGTGACTGAGTATTCGCAAGTCGTAAATTTATTAGGATTCTGTAGAAAATGGAAATCTAAAGATGGTAAACTAGTTACTTAAACGTAAGGAAACCTACCGATTTGTTTAGCACCGGGCGAAGAAATCCCATGCTATACCTACGCGATCATTAATATGTATCTACCTACCTACATCACCTGGGTCTGTGCCCAGCACAGAACACTATTACTGTGCCCAGACCCATGTTCAGAGACCCAGTGTCTCTTGGATTGTGAACGGCTAAGCCTGCGGTTTGTTCGGGTGTAGTGCGTTCACCACGCTACTCAAAGTGCGGTTAAGAAGACTACACACACCTTTGCGAACATCGTTCACGTGTGCAGGTTTCCTCAGGACGTTCGGATTAGTAAATGTTTTGGTAAAATGAAAAAATACAAAGAAACCAATAATAACAATTTATTCTTTCCTTTACAATATCCAAACAAATTTTTTAGTCAGGTTTTATACAGGAATCGGCTTTGAAATATTTTCACGAAATAAATGAACCTCACCGCTTGCACCCATGCGATTCAGACAGATTTTTCATGATTATCTTTACAATAATAATTAATTTTATAATATGTCATGTAAAATAATTTGAATGTTTAATAAATTATAATACTATAGTACGAGTAATAATCATTAATACTTTTAATACTTAGTTTATAAAGGAAGTCGGATGATTCGTGATTCGTTTCGAAATCTTAACTTAAATTACAACACCCGAATATTTTTTAATATTTTCACACTTTATATCTAAGATATGTGACATGCATACAATTTTAAATAATATATAAACAATTTTACATTAAGTAATAAAAATAGGAATAATAGAACAAATTATGTCCATGAATATGTAGTTAGGTAATAATTTCAAGGATTTAAAAACTTAATTAGTCAACATTGTAAAAATCTAACTAGTTTGGCAATACTAATATTTAATAAGTTTACTATAAAATAACATACATAAGTAAGTATGTACTTCTTTTAATTATTTCATTTGTTAATACTATTCAAGTTTATTGCACTAGTTTTCTATCGGCTAATAATACAACATGTTTATAGGAAAAAACCAAGTTTTTTTTCTATCACATTATAGCCTCAAACAATGGAAATGCTATGGGCGAATTGATTAATCAAGGAATTATGAATAATATGCGGGCAATGTGAAAAATTTCTGTATTTACGAATACTTATTGTTCACATGTTTTGAGCATTATTCACATTGCCTGGTAATTATTAGATATCATATTATTTATCACTTTTCCCGTAACAGATATAATAAAACCACACGAATAGTTACTTAGAGAAACAATCACCGTATTCTTATAAAATCCTATCATTTATGACTAGTCAAATCTAAAACTTAAATTTAAACTTTGGTCGTTGTGCCATTTTTTTAAAGATTTATAAGGGTTTTTCTATTTTTTTATGTTTATTATTTTTAATTTTTTTTTCTTCATAGGAAGACGTCGCAGTTGATGTTGTCGGTGTCAATTGATTAAAAAATTGATGAGTCTCTGCGACCTGCAACAAAATAAAGATGCTTAATTAGAATCTAATAACTAACATCGACAAATTACATGATTGTGTAAAAATATCGTATTGATTTGTCTGTTTAAAATGTATCAGAATACGAATAGAGCGTTAAGAACCATTTTATATAAGAATAAGGCCATCGATTCGTATTTTCCTGTGATAGTCTCGAAGTAATTATTATTGTTATGTATTCGAGTCTAGATTTATCTTAAAGTTATTGAGACAAATTAAACTTGACTACCAAAATCGTCTTTCGAAAGATTTAGTTTTGTTTTTAGTTCTTTTAAAACTACAGCCACCCTGCTTGCTGCTTTTTGAAGTAGGTATATAAAGTAGAGAACTTGCATAAGGAACTTCTATAAACTGAAAAAATATGCTTCTGTGTGCGACAATGTCTCTACCTTTCGAGTAACATTTATGTCAACTGACAAACAGGAACTTATCAGAATACTTTTAAAGAACAGGTTGACCTATCTAATCTATTGCCAGCTTGTACAATTTACGTACCTACTTTCCTAACAACAATTACTTATTTCTTAAAACATACGGACCTACTCTATTGTATACCACATCAAAATTATTAGCCGCTCTCAAAAATTTCATTTTCCTTATAGTACAATGTTAAAAATTCAATGGTAATATTTTCCTTAAAAACAGGATGTACAAGGAAAATGCTTCTTTCTTAGCAATGTGTTTCAGTCATTGAGTAATTTGTGCTTTACCTACTATAGGTACATTTTGATTTAGAGCCCAATCTCATTACGATGCCATGGCAGCGACGCCAGCAGCGCTTCCGTCGATATAATATATGTGAAACCAAATAAGTGAAAACTTGTGGGTACGACAACAGTGCAACGGGTGGGGATCGAACCTGCAACCTTTAAGTTTTCAGTTCGCACCTGTAACCGTTGGGCTATTTAGGCCTTAAATTTGATGTATGGTGTCCCACTTACGTATCTAATTAGTCTTCTTAGCGTCCTTGGTCTCCTCCTTGGGCTGCCCCTTGCCCAGGATCTTGGCCAGCGAGTCCCAGATGCCGCCCATGAACAGCGCGCAGAACAAGTTCTCGAACGGCACGAACGGGTCATGGATGCCGAGCAGGATGGAAGATAACTGAAAATGAAGCAATGATAAAAGTTTAAAAACTGTAATCCAACTAAGTACTGAAAATTGGATTGTACCTGACATTCGTCATATTGATTTTGTTCGAGTATGTACTTAAATAATCACTAGGTACTTTTTTAGGGTGTCGGTACTTGGCTGCGGTGAAATAGGATTTTAAGGGGGATTATTTTGTAACTGTGGGCTGTGTGGATTATTTTGTGTCACTAAATTTCTGCAAAGCTGACGATCTTTGGTTAGCACATCGCATAGCATATCGACTAGTTGACCCGTCCCGGCTTCGCACGGGTGAGTTACAAAACAAACCCAACGGTACAAACAGCTGGAGCCTGTAGTTCATGATATAGGCGTACCTACAATATCAATTAATAATTAATCGAGTCTCTAAATCCCATCAGTATAGGTTGACAGTAAAGAATACTAATATTCCCAACTGTTATAGTTCGATGGGATAAAATTCCAACACGACCGGAGAGAGATGAGAGGCAGGACCGATGGCTTTACGTGCTCTTCGAGGTAAGGGAGTCAGAAAAGCGCAATATATTTTTTTGGCCTGAGCCGTTTTTTTTTTCAACAATAGTACAGTGCAACCTTAATATAACGTACCTCAATATAACGACTTCCTCGATTTAACAAATTCTTCGTAATCCCCTTGAATTGTCCATAAGAGTCAATATAAAATATACCTTTACATTGCGAACATTCTTTGCGTACAACCTCTTAATAACGAATTTTCAACTATCAAGAAAAAGTATTCATACCTCTAATTAACGAATTTTGCCAACCCAAAACCTTTATATAAAGTTTCCACCAATAATATAACTCTTAATCTTATAATGTGATTCATGTCTCGACATGTTTCGACACGCTTTTGTTTGTAAAGTAATAATCATTGTTGTTTTGATGGAAAGTAATGTAAACACCTCTGCTCGTCACTATTGTTCTTTTACCTCTTTATAACGAATTTTAGACCAATCTAACCTAAACATAACAAACCTCAGTTCAACGAATTACTTGATATTACGAATATTTTCTTGTTTCCCTCCGATTTGTTATATCGAGGTTGCACTGTAGTAAGTATTAATAAGGACTAGCTTTTTCCCGCGACTTCACTCACGTTAAATGCGATTTTTCAAACCCCTATTTTGCCTCCTCAGAAGCTTAATTTGCAAAAATTCTTTCTTAGGCGGATGCCTCAGCCCGATCCGTTTCAGCGGTTAGAGCTGTGCGTTGATAGATCAGTCAGTCAGTCACTTTTTCGTTTTATATACATATTTAAATTAATATTATGTCTGGTGTACAATAAAAGTATATTCATTCATTCATTAAGCTGTTACCTTGAAGTAGACGAAGAAGATAACTATGCCGAAGTAGACGAGCGCGTGGGGCGCGGAGATGATATCTGTCTTCTTGTCGAGCACGAAGATCACGGAGGCCACCAGCGATGCCTTCGTGTAGCTGCATATTACAATTTTGTTTTATTCGATGACAAGATAGCGATCTCACCTGATGGTAAGTGACGATGCAGTCTAAGATGGTAGCGGGCTACTTTGGAAAGAGTATGGCAGTGTAGGTACATTCAACCCTATAATCAATTTCAACACGCCATCGTGCCGGAATGCTAAATCGCTTGGCGAAACGTCTTAGATGGTAGGGAAGTAACTAGCCACGGCCAAAGCCTCCCACCTAATTTAATTTAAATGCCTTTTCTTAAGACTCGATGAAGAGCTCATGGTCGCTGGGGTTCCAAGATATTGGACTGGCGACCTCGCACTGGCGAAAGCGCAGTGTTGGTAGACTCGCCACCAAGTAGAATGACATCTTTCAACTCACAGGGAGCCGTTGGAAATAGGCGACGCAAGACCGAGCCATGTGAAATGAACATGTAAAAGGGGTCCTAATGCTTTCCAAGCCATAGTAGAGTTTTAACTTGTTGTAATAAGAGCCATAGATTAGCCTGTAAGTAAGTTTTAAATTTCAAACAGAAGGTTTCCAACATCTGACGTTTGGTTTTAAAAAAAAGAAGAAACTACCCTCCACCCTCACATCCTACATGTTGCGTATAAGGTGTACATATTTGATCTATTCTGAACTCACAAGCTAGGCTGCATGGTTTCCATGGCGGTGGGCGTCCAGGCTCCTCGGATGAGACGCTCCAGCAACTTGGTGAATCCGGCCCCGTTACCTTTCAGCGTACCTGCAGGAAACAATATTTTATGATATTGGTAGGTAATAGGTAGGTGTACTGTTTGAGATATTGTCTTCTTTTTGTTTTCAACCGATAGACTTCTATTGCTGGACAAAGGTTTCTTGCATGTTTTTTCTCAAAAGCCTTGATGTTGCGTCGCTTGTATCCAGCGGTTGCGTTTTCCGGTGCGGGGTCATTCGCCACTCCAGCACTTTGGGACTCCAGCGGTATATACTTCGAACCATATGCAACTAGCTGATGGTTTTAGATGTACCTAGCTTGTAGATTTTACTTTTTTAATAGTGAATAATACAAGTTAAGATAATTTAAAAGAGTTATCGTCGTTATATTCGGTTCGGAGACAGTATTTATATATAGGAGACAGTATATCGGATTCGGTTGGGAGACAGTATTTTTGCCTCTATTACTTACCTATGATAACCATGATGATATAGGCGTTGGGGTACAGCTTGCCCGCGTGCGTGACTCCGTCGTACACCTTCTTGGCGCGGTAGATCTCCTTCATAGCCGATGCCACCACTTTTACGGGCAGGAACTTCGCGACCTTGTACCCCACGTCGAACGGCGTGTAGAATACCACGTACCTTCAATAAAAAGCAGAAGCAGAAGCATAAAGTAGAATAGAAATAATTTTTATTCAAATAAACTTTTACAAGTGCCTGAATCGTCGATGAATCTACCACTGGTTTGGAATGCCCTTTCTGCTGAGAAGAGCCAGCTGGTGACGCCACCTCTTTGGTTTCTTGTTTGGATTGACATTAAATGTCATATCAATTCCTATCTACCCTCCATTTCCCTCTGTGCACTAGAATGACGTTATCATACGTCAAACGGTCAGTTCGAACTTTTCGTCTCCGCGAGGCGCATGCACCCATTGTGTCGCCCGTCCTCGTGTTTTTTATCAACCAACGAAAAAGAGTGTGTGTGAACGATTTCGCTGCCCAGCTGACGCCGACGTGTTCCGGAGTGGCCGATAGTGGAGGTGCGCACCTGGCTCCAGTCCCGGGGACTTTACAAGGTTAGTGCACGGAGTTCCCGCTATCCCTTCATTCGCCCCCTGATCCTTCGGAACATCGAAATTCTAAATTCATACAGTCCACAAGCTCAGGCTGTCGAAGGTGGACAGTGGCGTCCGTTTCTACACCACCAGCAATAAACTCGGCGGTTGCCGAAAAAAATAAAAAAATTTACAATAGGTAACAAAACTATACTATTTATACAGTGTTTCTAAAATGAAGTTACTCATTAAAATTTTAATCTGTGCATCGATCGTGGTCATGCCAGCTTCTACGGAACCTGAAGTCAGCCATTGTAAAGTTACAGGTATGGGGACGCGATTAATGTCGGGATTAAAAAAGATTGAAACTGATGCTGAGATCTATAGAGCGTGCTCTGACTCAGCACAGACTCAAGATAGAGGACAAAACGAGACACAATTATGCTCTGACATAAATCTATCTCGCTTTAACTCAGTCTTGAGTAGCAGAGTGAGAGTGCGTTCTATAGATTTCAGCCGTAGAGACGGTAATTCTTTAGCGGTGCTAGGAAAGCTTCAGTAACCTACCAGTTGGCTAGCATCCGTAATTACTTAAGGACGGGATTTCGCAAAGAGTAGGTATAAAAACGCACTTCTACACATGCACCGTTCACACGCACACACAGGCGCGGGCAAGCTGCGTTAAAAATGAGTGAATTAACTTGTTTTGATACTTGGATATAAATTGTTTATGTTTTATTTTTTTATTTTTTATTTTCGTCCGGACTTGCTGTACACTAAGTTAGACTTAGATTTAGACTTTTTTAAGCCACTGGGAAATGCATTAGACTAAGACTAAGTCTCTTTAAGTCTGAGCCTAAGTCTAACACTAAGACTAAGACTTAGACTTAGTCTTAGACTTAGACTAAGACTAAGTCTCTTTAAGTCTGAGTCTAAGTCTAAGCTAAGTCTAAGTCTAACACTAAGACTAAGATATAGACTTAGACTTAGTATTAGTCTAAGACTTAGTCTTAGTGTTAGACTTAGGCTTAGATTTGAACTCAGACTTAGTCTAAGTCTAAGTTTAATTCTAAATCTAAGTCTAAGTTGAGCAAACCAAATTGATAATATATTTTGAAAAGAAGAAACTAAGTACTAGGTACCTATGGTACCTTCAATATAATAGCATTATTTTATTATTTGATAGAATTTCGAAATTTCTTGCAAAGTTACATTCCCCGAATGTAGTACTGACCTGCATGTATACCTCGAAAACTTCTATTGGAACTCCTAGATCTTTAGAGTTAGTTGTATTGAGTTTGGGCTCGTTTTGTAAGTTATGATGAGATCTTACCACTGGCCTTATTGGAGTGACCTGATGGTATACTTCGAAGACTACTACTGGATCTTCTAGACGGCTACAGCTAGTTATAGCGAGTTTGGGCTCGTTTTGTAAGTAATGATGAGATCTTACCACTGGACTTGTTGGAGTGACCTGATGGTATACTTCGAAGACTACTACTGGATCTTCTAGACGGCTACAGCTAGTTATAGCGAGTTTGGGCTCGTTTTGTAAGTAATGATGAGATCTTACCACTGGACTTGTTGGAGTGACCTGATGGTATACTTCGAAGACTACTACTGGATCTTCTAGACGGCTACAGCTAGTTATATCGAGTTTGGGCTCGTTTTGTAAGTAATTATGAGATCTTACCACTGGAATTGTTGGAGTGACCTGATGGTATACTTCGAAGACTACTACTGGATCTTCTAGACAGCTACAGCTAGTTATATCGAGTTTGGGCTCGTTTTGTAAGTAATGATGAGATCTTACCACTGGACTTGTTGGAGTGACCTGATGGTATACTTCGAAGACTATACTACTGGATCTTCTAGACAGCTACAGCTAGTTATATCGAGTTTGGGCTCGTTTTGTAAGTAATGATGAGATCTTACCACTGGACTTGTTGGAGTGACTTGGTGGTATACCTCGAAGACTTCTATTGGAACTCCTAGATCTTTACAGCTAGTTATATCGAGTTTGGGCTCGTTTTGTAAGTAATGATGAGATCTTACCACTGAACTTGTTGGAGTGACTTGGTGGTATACCTCGAAGACTTCTATTGGAACTCCTAGATCTTTACAGCTAGTTATATCGAGTTTGGGCTCGTTTTGTAAGTTATGATGAGATCTTACCACTGGACTTGTTGGAGTGACCTGATGGTATACTTCAAAGACTACTACTGGATCTTCTAGACGGCTACAGCTAGTTATATCGAGTTTGGGCTCGTTTTGTAAGTAATGATGAGATCTTACCACTGGACTTGTTGGAGTGACCTGATGGTATATCTCGAAGACTAATAGAAGACTTCTATTGGAACTCCAAGATCTAATCATCATAACTTACAAAACGAGCCAAAACTCAATACAACTAACTCTAAAGATCTAGGAGTTCCAATAGAAGTCTTCGAGTTATACCATCAGGTCACTCCAACAAGTCCAGTGGTAAGATCTCATCATAACTTACAAAACGAGCCCAAACTCGATATAACTAGCTGTAAAGATCTAGGAGTTCCAATAGAAGTCTTCGAGGTATACCACCAAGTCACTCCAACAAGTCCAGTGGTAAGATCTCATCGTTACTTACAAAACGAGCCCAAATTCGATATAACTAGCTGTAGCCGTCTAGAAGATCCAGTAGTAGTCTTCGAAGTATACCATCAGGTCACTCCAACAAGTCCAGTGGTAAGATCTCATCATTACTTACAAAACGAGCCCAAACTCGATATAACTAGCTGTAGCCGTCTAGAAGATCCAGTAGTAGTCTTCGAAGTATACCATCAGGTCACTCCAACAAGTCTAGTGGTAAGATCTCATCATTACTTACAAAACGAGCCCAAACTCGATATAACTAGCTGTAGCCGTCTAGAAGATCCAGTAGTAGTCTTCGAAGTATACCATCAGGTCACTCCAACAAGTCCAGTGGTAAGATCTCATCATAACTTACAAAACGAGCCCAAACTCGATATAACTAGCTGTAAAGATCTAGGAGTTCCAATAGAAGTCTTCGAGGTATACCACCAAGTCACTCCAACAAGTCCAGTGGTAAGATCTCATCATTACTTACAAAACGAGCCCAAACTCGATATAACTAGCTGTAGCCGTCTGGAAGATCCAGTAGTAGTCTTCAAAGTATACCATCAGGTCACTCCAACAAGTCCAGTGGTAAGATCTCATCATAACTTACAAAACGAGCCCAAACTCGATATAACTAGCTGTAGCCGTCTAGAAGATCCAGTAGTAGTCTTCGAAGTATACCATCAGGTCACTCCAACAAGTCCAGTGGTAAGATCTCATCATTACTTACAAAACGAGCCCAAACTCGATATAACTAGCTGTAGCCGTCTAGAAGATCCAGTAGTAGTCTTCGAAGTATACCATCAGGTCACTCCAACAAGTCCAGTGGTAAGATCTCATCATAACTTACAAAACGAGCCCAAATTCGATATAACTAGTTGTAAAGATCTAGGAGTTCCAATAGAAGTCTTCGAGGTATACCACCAAGTCACTCCAACAAGTCCAGTGGTAAGATCTCATCATAACTTACAAAACGAGCCCAAACTCGATACAACTAGCTGTAAAGATCTAGGAGTTGCAATAGAAGTCTTCGAGGTATACCACCAAGTCACTCCAACAAGTCCAGTGGTAAGACCTCATCATTACTTACAAATCGAGCCCAAACTCTATATAACTAACTGTAAAGATCTAGGAGTTCCAATAGAAGTCTTCGAAGTATACCATCAGGTCACTCCAACAAGTCCAGTGGTAAGATCTCATCATTACTTACAAAACGAGCCCAAACTCGATATAACTAGCTGTAGCCGTCTAGAAGATCCAGTAGTAGTCTTCGAAGTATACCATCAGGTCACTCCAACAAGTCCAGTGGTAAGATCTCGTCATTACTTACAAAACGAGCCCAAACTCGCTATAACTAGCTGTAGCCGTCTAGAAGATCCAGTAGTAGTCTTCGCAGTATACCATCAGGTCACTCCAACAAGTCCAGTGGTAAGATCTCATCATTACTTACAAAACGAGCCCAAACTCGCTATAACTAGCTGTAGCCGTCTAGAAGATCCAGTAGTAGTCTTCGAAGAATACCATCAGGTCACTCCAACAAGTCCAGTGGTAAGATCTCATCATTACTTACAAAACGAGCCCAAACTCGCTATAACTAGCTGTAGCCGTCTAGAAGATCCAGTAGTAGTCTTCGAAGTATACCATCAGGTCACTCCAACAAGTCCAGTGGTAAGATCTCATCGTAACTTTCAAAACGAGCCCAAACTCGATACAACTTGCTCTGAAGATCTAGGAGTTCCAATAGAAGTCTTCGAGGTATACCACCAAGTCACTCCAACAAGTCCAGTGGTAAGATCTCATCATTACTTACAAAACGAGCCCAAACTCGATATAACTAGCTGTAGCCGTCTAGAAGATCCAGTAGTAGTCTTCGAAGTATACCATCAGGTCACTCCAACAAGTCCAGTGGTAAGATCTCATCATTACTTACAAAACGAGCCCAAACTCGCTATAACTAGCTGTAGCCGTCTAGAAGATCCAGTAGTAGTCTTCGCAGTATACCATCAGGTCACTCCAACAAGTCCAGTGGTAAGATCTCATCATTACTTACAAAACGAGCCCAAACTCGCTATAACTAGCTGTAGCCGTCTAGAAGATCCAGTAGTAGTCTTCGAAGTATACCATCAGGTCACTCTAACAAGTCCAGTGGTAAGATCTCATCATTACTTACAAAACGAGCCCAAACTCGCTATAACTAGCTGTAGCCGTCTACAAGATCCAGTAGTAGTCTTCGAAGTATACCATCAGGTCACTCCAACAAGTCCAGTGGTAAGATCTCATCGTAACTTTCAAAACGAGCCCAAACTCGATACAACTAACTCTGAAGATCTAGGAGTTCCAATAGAAGTCTTCGAGGTATACCACCAAGTCACTCCAACAAGTCCAGTGGTAAGATCTCATCATTACTTACAAAACGAGCCCAAACTCGATATAACTAGCTGTAAAGATCTAGGAGTTCCAATAGAAGTCTTCGAGGTATACCACCAAGTCGCTCCAACAATTCCAGTGGTAAGATCTCATCATTACTTACAAAACGAGCCCAAACTCGATATAACTAGCTGTAGCCGTCTAGAAGATCCAGTAGTAGTCTTCGAAGTATACCATCAGGTCACTCCAACAAGTCCAGTGGTAAGATCTCATCATTACTTACAAAACGAGCCCAAACTCGCTATAACTAGCTGTAGCCGTCTAGAAGATCCAGTAGTAGTCTTCGAAGTATACCATCAGGTCACTCCAACAAGTCCAGTGGTAAGATCTCATCATTACTTACAAAACGAGCCCAAACTCGCTATAACTAGCTGTAGCCGTCTAGAAGATCCAGTAGTAGTCTTCGCAGTATACCATCAGGTCACTCCAACAAGTCCAGTGGTAAGATCTCATCATAACTTACAAAACGAGCCCAAACTCTATATAACTAACTGTAAAGATCTAGGAGTTCCAATAGAAGTCTTCGAAGTATACCATCAGGTCACTCCAACAAGTCCAGTGGTAAGATCTCATCATTACTTACAAAACGAGCCCAAACTCGATATAACTAGCTGTAGCCGTCTAGAAGATCCAGTAGTAGTCTTCGAAGTATACCATCAGGTCACTCCAACAAGTCCAGTGGTAAGATCTCGTCATTACTTACAAAACGAGCCCAAACTCGCTATAACTAGCTGTAGCCGTCTAGAAGATCCAGTAGTAGTCTTCGCAGTATACCATCAGGTCACTCCAACAAGTCCAGTGGTAAGATCTCATCATTACTTACAAAACGAGCCCAAACTCGATATAACTAGCTGTAGCCGTCTAGAAGATCCAGTAGTAGTCTTCGAAGAATACCATCAGGTCACTCCAACAAGTCCAGTGGTAAGATCTCATCATTACTTACAAAACGAGCCCAAACTCGCTATAACTAGCTGTAGCCGTCTAGAAGATCCAGTAGTAGTCTTCGAAGTATACCATCAGGTCACTCCAACAAGTCCAGTGGTAAGATCTCATCGTAACTTTCAAAACGAGCCCAAACTCGATACAACTTGCTCTGAAGATCTAGGAGTTCCAATAGAAGTCTTCGAGGTATACCACCAAGTCACTCCAACAAGTCCAGTGGTAAGATCTCATCATTACTTACAAAACGAGCCCAAACTCGATATAACTAGCTGTAGCCGTCTAGAAGATCCAGTAGTAGTCTTCGAAGTATACCATCAGGTCACTCCAACAAGTCCAGTGGTAAGATCTCATCATTACTTACAAAACGAGCCCAAACTCGCTATAACTAGCTGTAGCCGTCTAGAAGATCCAGTAGTAGTCTTCGCAGTATACCATCAGGTCACTCCAACAAGTCCAGTGGTAAGATCTCATCATTACTTACAAAACGAGCCCAAACTCGCTATAACTAGCTGTAGCCGTCTAGAAGATCCAGTAGTAGTCTTCGAAGTATACCATCAGGTCACTCTAACAAGTCCAGTGGTAAGATCTCATCATTACTTACAAAACGAGCCCAAACTCGCTATAACTAGCTGTAGCCGTCTACAAGATCCAGTAGTAGTCTTCGAAGTATACCATCAGGTCACTCCAACAAGTCCAGTGGTAAGATCTCATCGTAACTTTCAAAACGAGCCCAAACTCGATACAACTAACTCTGAAGATCTAGGAGTTCCAATAGAAGTCTTCGAGGTATACCACCAAGTCACTCCAACAAGTCCAGTGGTAAGATCTCATCATTACTTACAAAACGAGCCCAAACTCGATATAACTAGCTGTAAAGATCTAGGAGTTCCAATAGAAGTCTTCGAGGTATACCACCAAGTCGCTCCAACAATTCCAGTGGTAAGATCTCATCATTACTTACAAAACGAGCCCAAACTCGATATAACTAGCTGTAGCCGTCTAGAAGATCCAGTAGTAGTCTTCGAAGTATACCATCAGGTCACTCCAACAAGTCCAGTGGTAAGATCTCATCATTACTTACAAAACGAGCCCAAACTCGCTATAACTAGCTGTAGCCGTCTAGAAGATCCAGTAGTAGTCTTCGAAGTATACCATCAGGTCACTCCAACAAGTCCAGTGGTAAGATCTCATCATTACTTACAAAACGAGCCCAAACTCGCTATAACTAGCTGTAGCCGTCTAGAAGATCCAGTAGTAGTCTTCGCAGTATACCATCAGGTCACTCCAACAAGTCCAGTGGTAAGATCTCATCATAACTTACAAAACGAGCCCAAACTCGATACAATTAACTCTAAAGATCTAGGAGTTCCAATAGAAGTTTTCGAGGTATACATGCAGGTCAGTACTACATTCGGGGAATATAACTTTGCAAGAAATTTCGAAATTCTATCAAATAATAAAATAATGCTATTATATTGAAGGTACCACAGGTACCTAGTACTTAGTTACTTACCTTTCTTTTCAAAATATATAAAGTATCAATTTGGTTTGCTATGAACTATTTCGTGTTCGTACAGCGATGTTTTTCGATACCAGCATCTGCTTACAACCAGCGCAGCCTCCACTCAGAAAGGCGGTCAAACGCCGACTGATTGATATTTGAATTTCGAATTTTGAAATGAAATCAAACCAGAGACCGAGTAAAATCAAAATAAGCCTTATTGCACACTATTTTAAGGTTCGGTTTAAACGAAAATATGTGAAAAAAGTACACGCGATGCTATATTTTATTTTTTATACTATTTGTAATATTTTTGATATTTTTCTCTCCAAGATTTTGAGTTGAACATATCTGCTAACAGATAGTATTTTTTAATTACATAAAACGGGTATATTATATACAAGAAATGTACCTAAAGTCACCCCAAAATCGTGAATTTTGTGTGAAGAGGTGACGGAAAATAATTTTTATAGTACTAAAAATTGAGATTTTGAACAAAATCAACTCCCAAGATTTGGAGATTAAGGACCAATCTATGTGTAGCAATTTTTATTTCCATCTTATTTGGTTTAACTTAGTCACAATATGTACCGAAAGTCACCCGATATGCGGAAACGCACTCGATTTAAAGACAGTTCTTTGAGTCCACTCACCACGTGACTGTTCCTATGACTAACTGCGGCGTGTTCTTCAGCGGCGCCAGGATGGGTTCCCCCAGTAACCCGTTGGCGACCATCCCCCCCGCGAATATCACCAGCATCGTTGACAGCCAACATGCTAGCGGGTATTTTCTGGAGAATGCTTGTGCGCCTGAAAATGATCCGTGGAAATTTTAATGCAAACTAAGTACCTATCTAGTGAAAGTTTGGATGTTCGTTACTTCTTCACGCCACAACGACTGAACCGATTTGGCTGAAATTTGGAACGTAGATAGCTGATACTTACCCAGAATAAACTTAAAGGCTTACATTAATTTAGCCTAGAAAATTAAAGAGTTTCCGTGGGAATCAAAAACCTTAATTCACGCGGACGAAGTTGCGGGCATCATCTCGTAACCATATAGGTACAATTAAGATGGAGTTATTTCGAAATGACCCTTCAGTTAATTTTTTTTATTTGTATAGATGCTTCCCATTAATTGTGTTGGAGTTTGTACTTCCCAGTTGTCTCTACAAATAGATTTTTAATTTCGACGTCATTTAATATGGCTCGTTGGTCTAGGGGTATGATTCTCGCTTCGGGTGCGAGAGGTCCCGGGTTCAAATCCCGGACGAGCCCGAAGAATTCTTTTTTTATGGAAATCTGTTTGAAAACTACCGCGGTTTCTACGTGGAAGTATTTAAAAAGAATCCGTATTCAACAGAAAAGTTCCTTTACCTGACCTATTTTCATATGAAAAAGGCGCCATCTAGCTCAAAATGTTAGCCATTTGTTCTGAAGTAGAAATTAGCCGACACGCGAGATTTCATCCCAAGCTGTATTACAGCATCCTAACATAACCTCTCAATCGGTAGTATATTTACATGGTTTATTTCGTACATAACTACTTACCTAATTGTTAAAATGAGCTTGCAATGAGAAATAACCACGTCAGTACGATAAAAATATTGCAACAGATAATATGGCACACGACTGCGATAAAGAAAATAAATAATAAAGTAATATAGCTTGCTCTAAAACTAGAGTTATAGTTAAATAGTGTAAGATATAAGAATAATCCTTTATAAATGCCTGATATTACGATAGAAATACCCAGGTATAACCCAGTTACTATTAAACCGCGAGCGTTTTGTATCTTAGCAAGGAAAGGAACGATCTATTTTTAAACTGTATGAAGCTTTATTTTTACACTATTATGTTTATATGTAATATCTCCTTTTTGTATTACAGAACACTAGGTGGTCCAGAAAATGGGTTAGCGCGGAATTATTGGCGGGTTTAATTTGAATAACAATTTATTTGTCACTCACCAGCCCCCAAATCTTCTCGCACCGCCAGTGCGCAAAGCAGTGAATGCGCTATGTCGAAATACGGATACATTTTCAGCTTTATGACCTGGTTAGCCAGGTCTAAGAAGGCTTCGGGATCCATGGCGGTGGATTGTTTTGTAACTTAGTATTAAAAATGTATTTCTAACTTAACACCGACGATATTTTGTCACGGTCACGTATCCGCGACTATTCGCGGGCGAAGTTGCCGCGAGACTGGCTTATGGCTCGGCTCACTCATTGGCTGTACGAAAGCGAATGTAGATTGGCTTTCTGATTATTTTGGTCAACATACTATCGCTTGCGATTGGAATCTCGGTGGCTGTTTTGCTTTTTGTCACATTCCTTTTTATTTTTGTCAATCATTTTAATTACGTTTATAAATTTCGCCACACACTGTCAAGTTTCCGTAGTGTAGCGGTTATCACGTGTGCTTCACACGCACAAGGTCCCCGGTTCGATCCCGGGCGGAAACAGGGTATTTTTATTTTTTATGTATTTAAAAATTTAAAATGACACTTTATTCTTGTTGGTAATATGGGGAAGAATATTCCATGGCCAAGAGCACCATTGTAAAAATCTCTTGACAAAATTCAGACTAAAGATAACGTTCATGCCTAGACGGACATAGGCTGTTAATCTCGATGGCAATACCGGCACATGGAATTGGTTGAACTGGTTTTGATGAAATTTTGTTAAATATATAAGCAATCTAGATCTCTTAGAATATTGAATATGGGTGTTAGATATTTTCATAAATGATTTTTACAAGTCTCAGGTAGGTATATAACCAAAAACGTTCAAAGATATTAGTTTTTATATCCTAGAAGTCGTTATAAATTGAAACAACATTTTATAATTATTCATATAAATATATTCACCAGATATAAATCATAAAAAATCGTCTTACATGATAAATTACGTATAAAATAAAATATTACAATATAGTGTTAAGGCCGCTGCATACATAACGTGCACGGGACGGGACGGGACGTGGACGGGACGGGACGTGGAGTTTTGGAAACATCGTTTCATAGAAAATGTAAGCGACTGTGCATACGTCACGGAGCACGGACGGGACGGGAACGTGCCACGCGCGGAACGGGAAAAATATCGTCGGCGACGATGTTTAGCACGTCCCGTCCCGTACGTGCCCCGTCCCGTGCGTGATTCCGCTGCGTATGCACAGTCGCCCCGTTCGCTCCGGAGAGCTAAGTAGTGATGTTTGTGTATTTACCTACGAAGCAAAAATGGACGAATGGAAAAACTAATTGAGTGTGTACGATCATTGAAAGTATTTAGACACCAAATATAAAAATTATCTGTGGCGTAAAATTGCAGTTGAACTATCACTCACTGAAAACGGTCAGATTTATTTTATTAATTTATTGCATTGGTATCTTTACTTATATTTTAATATGTAATAATAATTACAGTTGAACTTTTTATGCTCAAATCAATAGGTATATAGTATCAACCTTTGACGACCTCCCTGGCGCAGTGGTGAGCGCTGTGGTCTTATAACTGAGAGGTCTCGGGTTCGATTCCCGGCGGGGGCAATTTAGGAATTTATAATTTCTAAATTGTCTCTGGTCTGGCCTGGTGGGAGGCTTTGGCCGTGGCTAGTTACCACCCTACCGTCAAAGACGTGCCGCCAAGTGATTTAACGTTTCGACACGATGGCGTGTAAAAACCGATTAGGGGTATGGGTTGTATTTACACTGCTATACCCCTTCCAAGTTAGCTCGCTACAATCTTAGAAAAATCCATCTTTCCTTGTTCACATCACTAGCACGTTAGTTCTGAGTTATTGCCACGTTGCGTATGCATTAAAAATTCCCGTCCGTGTTTACTAACCACGTCCGGGCCACGTCCGGGCCACGTCCCGTCCACGTCCCGTGCACGTTATGTATGCAGCGAGCTTTAATTCGAGAAAAAGCATGATTAGGAACAGTTTCATTAGTTTTCTCGTCAGTCTTGTTTCATACATTTCTTACACAGCCAAAACCTTTGGGAAAAATAATTTTCATGTTTAATGCTACATTGGAAATTGCAATCGCAATCGTTAACGTGTGTGATAGGGTTCAGTGCCACTAACTTATCTTTTTGATCATATGATTTCATTTAAAATTTAACTACACATTTTAATATTATTTAAACAACAATATCAAATTCGGCTTTAAGTACGTATAAGTAAACTTTGTATTTTAAAGCCGATAAAACTGAACATCGCAATAAGGAAAGAAATTATCGATAGTGATAAAACCACTGGATTAAAATTGAAAATTGATCGTAAATTAAGATCTTTCTCACTTTGATAGCAGTCACGTGAATCGAGCCAATTTTTATGCACCTTAACGACAGCAATTATTTGCGATTTCACAATAGATCAAACGTCACATTAACAAATATTAATTTGTTTCACTTCTCACTTAACAACATCAATTTATTAAAATGTCTTTAATCAGGGCTTGAAACAGGGTTTCAATTCACCGGTTGATTAAGTATCGGTTAAAAATATTTTTCTTCAATTTACCGGTCAATTGTTTGAACGAACCGAAATCACCGCGTTTAAAGGATCGTTTTCAAAATGTTCAATAAATCTAAATTAACAGGGTTAATTCTAAAGATCCCATGCGGCAATTTCGGCAAATTGAGCGAAAAATGGAATCTGAAACGGTTGCGCTCAACTGGCTTAGTAAACGGAATCATTCAAAAATCGAAACCGGTTAGAATTGTTTTCCGATTTTCAAGACCTGTCTTTAAAGAGATAAGGCACTGACCATTTAAAAAAGAAGTCAAAAAGAACCTCCTTTTTTTGAAGTCGGTTACTTTGTATCTTATGTTAAAAAGGTTTATAAAATATTTTTTGAGACAAACCAATCACATTTTTAACAAAAACACAACACATGGAAAGTAAAATTACACTCATTCTCACTATTTGTAATGAGCATTAGGAACTTAGTTTTTATAACTACCTGCCAAGCATACCTACATTGCAATTTCTTATTTGTAAAGGTTTAGAAAACAATAATTAGAAATACCTATACTTAGTGTAAAAATTGCAATTATCTTATATTCCGTTGTAAACAAATCTCTAACCAATAATTTTCGTAAATTGTTATGCCTTAATAAAGTAGTCACTTTTATATAATGTTGACTTGTGTGCCTTTGCAAGTTTAAATATAGTTCTTGCAATTCACGAGGGCGCGTGGCTTATGGCTGTGTTTGTCGTATCTATATAAGTGTGAGCGAGAGCTTGCTCGCGCCTGACCGCTCCCACCTAGGCTCCTGACAGGCACGCACACTTACGTAACGTGCATGTACACGACGTAACCACAAGTAAAGTTCCCGCGCCCTCGTGAATTGTAAGAACTATACCTACGTTAACTTTACGTAAATCTGTCCTTTAGTATGGAGATGTCATAACATGATCATAAAATTTCTCAAAGAGTTAATTTTCATACTAAATTGTGGATTTACGCACAGTTATCTTAATAAATTACACTCAGATGCAAAAAATACATTGCCGGATTTTTAAAAAAAACCTCTTTTTCTTTTTTTAAAAAAAAAAGGTCCTTCGATTTAGCAAAGCAACTTTACAAGTTTAGTTTTGTACTGGCACCAATATGTATCTACTTTGTCTTACTTATTTTCGCCGCAGATTAACCAGATAAGCATCCCTGTCTGCAATTAAAGCCACAACAGACATACCCATCTAAATATAATTGAGATTCATATTTTTCAAAAAATACGATGAAGTAAAAAAAAAATTGAAAAATTAAAACACACTGGTGTACTTTAATCCATCGTATTTAAGTGATTTTATAATTAGCAAAAATAATATAGTACTAATCTAATCTCTCTTTTTGTAGCTTGCCAGTCGTGATAAGATAAAATAAAAAAAAATCTCTTGGTGATTGCTTTCGGAAAATTTCTTAATTATTTTTATTACAAAACTCCCTAAGTGCTATTGCACCATAGCTGAGTAAAGTTTAATCCTTACTGATATTATAAATACGAAAGTATGCAAAAAATTACGTCAATCCGCAACTCTGTTGCAGCGTTATTGAAGGACAAACCAACAAACAAACACACTCACATTCACATTTATAATATTAGTAAGGGTAACGTGGTCAAATTTGGTTACCGTATAATTCAAATGTTACACATGCAACTAGTGATTTAGTTCATATTCTCTAAATATCATCTAAATATAAATGTATATAATTTTAAAATATACTCTTATTTAGGTATAAAAATTTATAAATAAGCATTCTAAAATGATATAAAAACTTAGGCACTACAATTAATATCGAAGTTAGAATTTATAGAAAACGATACCCCACTTATTATCTTCAGTTATATCGTTAATTGCACATTTTATCTGAAAAAAAATAATAATTGTTATTTTTAAAAAAGACTACAAGTTTTAATTTAAATAAATTGAAAAAGACGTAGTTGTTTTAAATAATATATTGTCTTATTTTAGAAACGATTTTTTTTATAAAACCGGTTGCAAAAGACAGCATTAGCCTCAATAGCCCAACGGTTAAAGGTGCGGACTGCAAAACTGAAAGGTCGCAGGTTCGAACCCCACCCGTTGCACTATTGTCGTACCCACTCCTAGCACAAGCTTTCCGCTTATTTGGAGGGGATAGGGAGATATTAGTCAACTTGGCTAATATTCTTTATTAAAAAAAAAAGACGTACCTTTCTGTAGCAATCAGGTCTTGCGGCATTCGTCCGTTCACTGAAAATGAAAATACAATATTTTTGTAATACACATAGTACATCTCTTATAACGAACAACCATCATAATTATCTCCTCCTAAAAACATTTTTTTATTATTTTTTGAAATGAAAATGTTTATTTGCAGGAAATATTGAGAAAGAAAAAATTTAATTAGAGAAACATGATACGATAATGATATTATGTCCAAATATGTTTCGTAAATTTTTGTTTCTAAATAAAGAAATATAAGAAAAGCTTTATTATTTAATATTTAATTAATAATATTTAAGATGGTCAGTTGCCAACTTTTTTTTTAATTTACGTCATAATTGAAATATGAATAAAAATCATAAATTTTCTAACATAAAACGAAAGTGTGTTTGTTTGTTGGTTTGTCCTTCAATAACGCTGCAACAGAGCTACAGATCGACGTGATTTTTTGCATGGGTATAGTTGAGGACCTGGACCGTGACATAGGATACTTTTTGTCCCAGAAAATCAGAGTTCCCGCGGGATTTTAAAAACTAAATTGACGCGGAAAATAAAAGAGTTCGGGAATCAAAAACTTTAATCCACGCGGACGAAGTTGCGGGCATCATCTTGTTACATATAAATTGTACTTACCAATTTTATGTTGGTCATATTCCTCACTCCTATGGGAGCCTATCTCATTTTGTATGAAATCCATCGTAGCCTCTTTCGTATCTGTATCTCTTTCTTTATTGAAGTCTCTTTCTAGCCTCGTCATAGAATCGTTCGATTGGTCAAAGTAGATTGAATTATCTTTCTTGTTTTTATTTGGTGTAGATGTTGTAATGTTATTGTCTTGTGAGGAAATGGCTTGATTTTGTTTTATCATTTCATCATTTTCACTTGTTTGTACTTGTGTTTTTGTATTAAAAGTGGTCCGAGAAGTCTTGTCTTGTGTTTGTTTTACTGTTTCATCATCTTGACTTTGTTTTACTTGGGTTTGTTTTATTTTTTTACCTTCCGTTTGTTTTACTGTTTCGTCATGTTGACTTTGTTTTACTTGGGTTTGTTTTGATTTTTTACCTTCGGTTTGTTTTACTGTTTCATTATCTTGACTTTGTTTTACTTGGATGTTTTTTATTTTTTTACCTTCGGTTTGTTTTATTGTTTCATCATCTTGACTTTGTTTCACTTGGGTTTGTTTTATTTTTTTACCGTCGGTTTCTTTTACTGTTTCATCATCTTGCCTTTGTTTTACCAGAGCTTGTTTTGTTGTTTTACTATCTTGATTTTGTTGTACTTGTGTTTTGGTATTAGTTTCTTGGTCCGATTCGGTGTTGTAGTCTGATTTGTCACTACGACCGCTAGTTAAATTTGTTAGCTGTAAAATAAAAGAAATACTTCCTTAATTTTGAATTTTAGGTTGTATTTTTGTCTGGTAGGATGCTTTGGTTAGAAACCTACCTACCATCAAACAAATTATCATAATATATAAAAATTAATATATGTATTAAATTATTAAGATGCTTTTGTAATTTTGTTCACCAGGTGATTATTATAATATCACTATAGAAATCCGAATAAGTCTTACTCACTGCGAAAAATATCGCCTACGTGCTCTTATAATTTTTTTTTTAATTTAATTGTAAATAACGGTAAGATTATAGCGCATAGATACCGTTTAAGATGATAGCGGGAAAACTTGGAAGGCGTTTGGCAGTTTTTTAATAAAACTCACACCCCTCATCGATTTCTATCCGCCAACATGCCGAAGCGCTAAATCGCTTCGCGGCACGTCCGTGACTGTAGAGTGGACGTTTTCATCTTTTAGTCAATGAAACTCACAGTGTAGCTGGAGGATTCGTCGGAGTCTACGTCGACATCCACCAGCATCTTCTCGATAAGGCGCTCCATGCTTGTTTCACCGGTCGATGCAACGGTGCTAGCCTCTTGACGCGGCTTTTTGTTGCGTTTCACTACCTACAAATAAACGCACTAGATTGGCGTTGCATAGAAGTTTCTGTACATGATCTAATCTGAAGTGAGGAGATCTGTTGAACAAGAGTCATCGACATAGCTCAAAGCTAAAGTGGCAGTGACGGAGTATATAAATAGTTCGAAAAGTACCGAAGATGTCAGAGTCACTGGGAGCCGCTGGATACAAACGGCGGAAGACTGCAGCGTGTGGATTGCAAGCGAAAATGGACAAGTTATGTCTATCTGTAATCCAGTGGCCTCTGGGATAGACGCGTTCTGGAGTGGATTACGTATATTGGTAACTAAAGCGTATTATGTTACGATTTTGTCTCGAACACAATATCTGTCGAACTCTCTAGCGACTCTCTAGACTCTAGATAACTCTCTAGCGACTATGTTATTCTATTTCCCTGGTATGGTGGTGGTATTTTAGTATTTACCATCACCTCGCCTCCTTTAATGATCTGAGTATTGTTACTGCCCTCTTGTTATCAACTGAAGATGAGTGTACCAGAGGGCTCTAGTGTCCGCTTGCATAATTCTGTTTTCCTGGTAGGTACTTTACTTACCAAAACCTCGTCGCCGTTAATGAGCAGAGTATTTAATTGCCCTTTTGCTGTCATCGGAAGCACATGGTGAATTTCGAACATCATCTGAAGATGACTGTACCAGAGGGCTCTAGAGGTTGCTTGTAGCAATCTGTTACCCTGGTAGGTACTTTACTTACCAAAACCTCGTCTCCGTTAATGAGCTGGGTATTGTTAATGGCCATCTTGCTGTCATCGGAAGCACATGGTGAATTCGAACATAAGCGTACCAGAGAGAGGGCTCTAGTGTCCGCTTTCATCATTCTGTTGCCCTGGTAGGTGCTTTACTTACCAACACCTCGTCTCCGTTAATAAGCTGGGTATTGTTATTGCCGTAGTGCTGTCGTCGGAAGCACATGGTGAACTCGAACATTGACTGCAGCTGGCTGTACCAGGATTCCCTGGTGACTTGTTCGCTGCGCGCTCGCATCATTCTGTTGCCCTGGTACTTTAGCGTGCGGAGGTAGCGACGCTTGCCTTGTATGTATGTTACCTGATACAAAAATATTCAGCTTTGTACACGTTAATTGTGTTCTGATGATCGATCTTGACTAGTGGACTACTTTTACTATGGAATAGGATTAAAAAAAGAAGATTAGTCATGCTGAACTTGACTTTTTCACCACCAAATAAACGAACAGCTTGTGTTAGGAGTAAGTACGGCAATTAGTGTAACGCACCTTTAACTACTAATATTATAAATGTGAAAGTGAGGATGTTTGGATGTTTGTTACTCAATCACGCAAAAACGGCTGAACGGATTTGGATAAAATTTGGCACAGAGACAGATTATAGTCTGGAATAACACATAAGCTTTTTATCCCGGAAAATAAGAGAGTTCCCACGGTAGGTAATTAAAAAAAAACTTTAATCCACGCGAACGAAGTAGCGGGCATCAACTAGTTTATTATATAGCTTTATTTTTTTTCTTGTGAGTTCTCACCACATCGGCTGACCGCAGCGGTGGCTTGCCCAGTGCGAGGTTGAGTAGCGAGATGCCCTCACGCGTGATACGCAGCGTTATGAGGAGCGCGAAGAAAAGCACCCACGGCAACGGGCGGATGAGTTCCGGCTGTGGACGCTCGTCTTGATCCACTGCAATAAACAATGTTAATAGTCAAAGCAAATTAAAGTGAGATAGACTAAACCTTATTACTCGACCAAAAAAATGACAAATATGTCGTCAATATGGACGAGATACCAAATCATCGAAATACTGATTCAATCAGTATTCGAACTACTACTGAGTCAATCAGTCTGACTGATATCTGCATTCCGTACCGATGGTAGTCTTGACGTGTCATAAGAGCTACAAGTTGGCCTACATTAAATTATTTCATTTATTTATTTACTTACCATTTATAAATTTATTATAGACATTTACATAATAATGCACATCGAAATAACCACAGAGAATAAAAAAGACGTGTGGCACTCGGGGACTGCCGCGGTAAAGCTATTGCATAGCATTTTTTATCAATACCATCTAGCGGTGAGAGGAGTCCCGTGTCAGATTATATTCGTTACGGAATTTCTGGATTCGGTCTCCACGCTCAAGGCCCGCGATAGAAGCTATGCAATAGCTTAATAAATAATTTTGAATTTGATAGTACGAACCTAATACTGATTTGTTGTATGTATACCTAACCTACAACTAGTGTCCGACCGAAGGTTCATTTCGGGCCGAAACCGAAGCCGATTATTCGGCTACCGCCACAACCCTCGGCTGAATCGGAAGCCCATGGTTCACTAATGCTAAGAAATTTCGTCCACTAAAACTTACGTGGTGGCGGCACGGCCCATCGCGCGCTTTTCTCAACGATCCAAAGCGCGCGATCCATGTAGCGCAGCGCTGACTGGCCGAGGCGGTAGCTCACCGCGCGCTCTGCCACGGATTGTAGCACCTCCTTGACTAGCGACAACAGTTCCATTCCTGAAACTAAAAGCACTTCGTAAAGCAACATTTTGACATCCTACTAATATATAGATCCGAAAATTTGGATGGATGGATGGATGGATGTTTGTTACTCAATCACGCCGCAACAACTGAATCGATTTGGCTGCTTGGCACAGAGGTAGATGTAGTCTGGAATAGCACAGGCTACTTTTTATCCCGGAAAATCTCATGGTCCGATGAAACGGAAACCCGATACGACCGGAGAAAGATTAAGCGCAAGACCGACGGACTTACGTGCTCGCAGAGATACGGAAAACGTTTGGTTTAAATATCATAGTGCAGTGATAATATAATATAAAACCAAACGTTTGTATGTAGTATACGGGCGGTTACTCTGCATCCTGGTTCTTCTAAAGAACTCATCATTTCTGATTTGATTACACAGATAATGTTTATCTATGGACATTAGTGGACTTTTAGCTATCTATTTAAAAAGGAAACATACCTATTAGAATCTAATTAGAGAAAGAGAATTAACTTAGGGTGCGTTCCGACAAATTATACATATTGTATAATCTCTTAAAACTCTCAGAACAGAAAAAACTGGATTTTTTAAATCAATTTTACTTAGGTAACTAACTCCGGCTAATTTAGCTTAGCGCCACTCTGTAATAACATTATTTGAAAACGAATCGATTTTAGTTTGTAAACATTAGTTAATTAGTTACATGATAATAGATAGCAGTTAATTACACAAATATATACAATTTACAAACAAATACCTATGGAAATGTTATCTAGCTAATTCTAGATCTATACTAATATTACAAATGTGACAGCATGTCTGTCTGATGTCGCTGAACTCATTCCGACAAAATTAGGCAAGGAAAGGAGAATGGGCAATGCGGTCCACCTAGTACCTACTCCATACTAATGAAACATATTATCAAATTTTTATTGTATGGAAGCAAGCTGTAGGATCCTTTTATTCTGTTTTATGACCGCAAGTAACCTGTTTAGGAGTTTACGACTAGTCTCTGCAGGTGCGAGCGAGAGGGCGTGTACTGTTTTATCTTGCATTTGTATTGCTTCCTGAGGAAGCTGGGTCGCTAACTATGGGCCTCATAAGGAGATGGTTATGTTCGGAGTATCCCTGCAAAATCAGATACGAGGAGATCCACCGACATAGATCAACAAGTCACGAAACTGAAGCGGAAATGGTCGGGGCACATAGTTTGAAGAGCTGATGGTCGTTGGGATTAGAAAACGTTGGAGTTGCGACCTCTCACAAGCGCAGTGTTGGCAGACCCCCAGTAAATGGACCGACGATCAAACGAGTCAACGAGGCCTGTTGAAGTCCATGCAAGAGACTTGTTCAACAATGGACGTTCATTGGTTGATAAAGATGAAGCAAGAAATTACTTATAGGGTACTTTTAACCCGGTAAACCCAAAAATTCTCGATTCTCTTTCTTCGTCATTTGGGTATTATTAGATTCGACTGTTTCGTGTTTTATTCCAGAAAAACAACAAGCAGTTATTTCCAATCCACAGATAGATAGAACTTGAAAAGTTGATAAAGGCCCTAATTAATTTGATTTAAAACCATGTGGCGACAATGTGCAATAGGTTAATTATTGTGATAAAATATGGGATCTAATTTGCTTAATTGACTCCGCTGATATAAGATTTATCTTTGACTGAGTTTTGTCTGGAAACTTCTCCACCTAGACTTTTAGACTTTGTGCCCTCACTTCTATAACATTAACATTTTAGCAATAATGGTTCAGCAATACCAAATATTACATGAAACAAATGTTTCATATGATATTAGGTTCCCATTAAATTAAATAGCAAGCAAGAAAAGCTTAGAATTATTTTGCTATAATCCACCAACAGAAATATAAAATATTCTATCATAGAAAGTTGGTAAAAAAATAGCAAATCATAATTATGAAAAAACAAAAAAAATCAAACTTGTCATTATCATGTATTTTTGCATTTTCGACATTTCCTCGATCTTTAATTAAAAAAATCTATTACTACTAGACGATGCCCGCGACTTCGTCCGCGTGGATCAAGGTTTTTCAATTCCCATGAGAACTCTGTAATTTTTCTGGTTAAAATGTAGCCTATGTTTTAATCCTGGGTATGAGCTATCTCCATTCCAAATTTCAGCCAAATCGGTTCATTCGTTGCGGCCTGAAGGAGTAACAAACACACACACACACATACTTTACATACAAATTTTCGCTTTTATAATATTATAGTGCGATTAGACACTCAATATGCCACAATATTCCTGTGTTTTATATATATTCTCGAATATTAGAATAGATAATCTTTTAAACTAGTATTTATCTATTATGGTGCATAGAGCGCCTAATTTAAATTATAAAAATAATAATATCAAAACAAAAATATGATTAAGTACCTGATTCTTACAAAAAGTATTTAAGCTTACTTGCGAAATCAATTACCAATAGTTGATACAGTTCAATTCACAATTATTAATTAAGTATCACTATATTTACTTCAAACTTATAACAGCGATAACATGATAAACTTTTACTGCACGCATGTTTAAAAATTTTGGAGATGATAAAAGTTTATGAAATTAATAAACAAAGAGATAAATTATGTCACCTTGCTAATAAAATACTTACTTCGTAAGTATATGTTTCGTGGAAATATAAAAAAAATTATCTATCTCTCCAAAATTATATGGGCCTAAATACCACCAACATTCACTGTATAACTTGATTAAAAAAGAAAATAGGCACGTTATCAGCACATTTCCCTCGACATGCCGATACGGCTACGGCAACGAAGTAAACACGTCTCTTATATAGGGCTGTCAACCGTACAATAAATTATAGTATTTTACTGTATACAGGGTTACTAGCAAATTGCTGTATTCCTTGCAGGACGTCATAGGGGAGCTAAAATATTATTTTTGCCCCTATATGTATGGCTGAAAATCAAATGTATGGGTGAAAAAGTCTTCACGTTTTTGAATTATAATATTTTAAGCTATTGCATAGCTTCTATCGCGGGCCAGCGTAGAGACCGACTCCAGAAATTCCGTAACGAAAATAACCTGACACGGGACTCCTCTACGGTGAGCCGCTAGATGGCGTTGATAAAAAATGCTATGCAATAGCTTTACCGCGGTAGTCCCCGAGTGTCACACGTCTTTTTTTGTCAATAATCACCCATCATGACATTTAAGTGCAAATTAAAAAAAAGATTATTGAGTTTTTACATTAACATTTATAGAACTTTTTGGAAAGCAAAAAAAAAATCTGTCTGTTTTTTACTCTGTCCATAGAATTCTATATTTTTTTTAAGTCGACTAGGTATATTTCTTTGTTGCTTATTCCGAAAAATACGATTATCAGCCAAAGAAACATTGGCAACCCTAATCTTGTAAGCCTTAAATATGTTATTAACTAATAAATAAATCGTTTAATAAGTTAGTTTATTGTGTTAAGAAAAATGACGTGAGCTTTATGGTTCAGTTTAGTGAATAAATAAATACATAATGTTATCACTCATTTGCTTTAACATGTTTTAGAGATTTATGGTTCAGTTTAGTGAATAAATAAATAAATAATGTTATCACTCATTTGCTGTAACAATGTTTTATCCTTACCTACTTATATATATTTTTTTACTTCATTGATTATTCTTAGTGGTGCTGTAAACGTTTTAATGTTATTGTAAATACAACTTATCATGCTCAGATAAATAAATGTTACATAGCATATTTTGTGTAAATACAAAGTCCAGCCCATCTTTTTTTTTAACTAAAAATAATAATTGGTACAATTGCTTATCTTATTACTATTAAGTGATCATTGGTCCATAATAGCTATTAATTAAAGTAAATTAGGAACAATATCATTAAAATCATATCAACAAATAAACTGTAAACTTTAACATTTCTGCTATTCAATTATCCTTCCTAACAATTCCTTGGCAATGAATTCCCCAATGTTTATTTCCACTTTTTATCCTTCAACCATTTTTAATTACATATAATGTTTTACGGGGGCGGCGAAAACTGAGAAAAATATTCATTAATTCCTTATAATATGCATTGAGATTTTATACACTAGAAGAGAAGTGGTATTTGCAATTTTTAATATATGTACCTACTGCCAAACAAAAATTTACAAAATTTATAATATACTGCCTCATGAACACAT
Organism: Hipparchia sbordonii; assembly: GCA_038048805.1. NCBI lineage: Eukaryota > Metazoa > Arthropoda > Insecta > Lepidoptera > Nymphalidae > Hipparchia > Hipparchia sbordonii. Next base: position 9,106,005 of record CM076113.1, read on the forward strand.
TTTTTTACTATGCCTTGGCCTTTGATAATGTAAATAATGTTTAAAATTACATATTGTTAAAACAATAAATACATTTAAGCATTTAGTTTGAAGCAGATCCAAGCTTCTAGCATAAAGGTAAAGTAATTATAAACAATGTCAAAGTGCATAGGTTAGTGCAATCAGAGCCACAGCAGATATGGAGGCAGCCAAGACAAATATATAAATATATATGTATATGAAGCATAATCTATACAAATAAATAAACTTGAAGTGTCTGTTTGTAATATCAAAATAACAGACCGATTTTGACAGGACTTTCACTGGTAGATAGCCGATGTTATCGGGAGTAATTTAGGCTACTTTTTTAACCGGCTTTCAAAAAAACAGGAGTTGTGTTTTTAGTAAGTACAGGAATCAGATATGTTAGTTATAACAAAAAATGGTATACAAAAGAAGCGATGTCAATGGTTACAATCTCTAAAATAAAATAAATGGACCAGTCTTAAACTAGACTATCCTTTTCACACTGTTTTTCCCTGTGGAAAAGGATAACACTACGTCAAGTAACTCTCAATTTAGTTGTTACGAGATTGCGTATAACAATTAGTAGACAGCATTGAAATTACTATTGTGTAGGCATCAAAGTAATTATTTTAGATAAAGAGCAGACATGATTGCTATTCTTTACGGTGTTTGCCTTATCAGTACCTTATCTAACTATTGTTGGTTCTCTCAAACTAACTTGTTAGTTAAAACTAGTTACAATATAAAATATAATAATTATACTGTGTTAATTCTATTGAATGATCACTTAGCGTATTAAAATATCTGGCAATTTACTTTTTTATTTAATAAATTGAAATTTCATATTACAAAATGCTAATTTTCTAAAGCATCCCAAACTTTTAAATAAAATAACTTAGTTAGTAAACTGAAAGTTAGTAAACTAGTGTCTGACTGAACCTTTGGCTTCAGCCAAAAACTCTAGGCTAAGTTCTATGCCTTATGCTAGAAAGCTTTTAAGAAAGCGAGAGGGCTATGAAAGAGGCAACGCCCAGGGGCAGGGGATCGCCAATAAATAACCAATAAAAAAAAATACATACATTATTTGATATTTCAAAATAAGTCAGTATTATTATTATTTTTTACAATTTTCAAAAATAGTTACCTATATTATTCTTTTTTATCTAATCTTTTAACTGAATTTCAAGGTTAAACCCGTTAAATCTTCGACTTTGGCTTCGGCCGCAGTTTGTGGCTACAGCCAATTAATCGGCTTCGGTTTCAGCTCCGGCCAGAAATGGACCTTCGATGGACACTAGTTAAAAGTGATAAGTATAATATTAGCAGCAAAATAATTAAATATGCTAGTTTTCTAATTATAAATATATAATACCTTAATATAAGCCGCTAGATCCTGTAATTATTTTATTTTGAAAACTAAGTGCTTCGAAGCTATGCTTCGAAGGATAAGGAATCACTTGAACTTTTTCTCAACTTTTCTTGCTTTTCTTGCCGCGATGGGATGTCAAATCAAATCACAGATTACTATGATACTTGAATCAAAATCAAATGCACAGGCACAGACTGAAAAAATGTCAAATGATGGATGTCAATTTAAATCAGTGTTGCCAGTGGCAGCTCAAAAAGTACTACCATTTTCACAAGAAAAGTAACATTGCCTTACTTTATGTGGAAAATGACACTTTAAACCACATGTTTGTGCTTTAAACCTAGCCTAAATCAATGACTAAACCGATTTTGCTGAAATTGGCACAGTAATAGATTATAGTCTGGAATAACACATAGGTACCTATTACCTACCTAGGCTATTTTTTTTCGTTTATACATGGGCAGCCATTTTATGCGACAGCATAAAGTAGTATGCACCCTATTTTCGTAGGTAGGCAGGGTTCCCAACTTAGGGCTTTTAGCCCCAAATTTAGGGCGGAATTTTGCTTGTTGGGATTTTTTTAGGGCCCAAAAAAATTTAGGGCTATTTTTAGGGGCATAAATAAATTTTCAAGCGTCACATAATTGACTGACCAAAAAGAGTAAATAAAGCAAAACGCCTATGATATTTCGGAATTTCGTTTTAGCTAAAGTGTTTTGAAAATATTTCAATACATTAGCGTTGAACACGCTTTTTTGATATATAATATAGTGAAAAACAAATTACGAAACCGATTTCCCTTTTCATTTTAAAATGTGATGATGGATCTTGCGTTACTTTTACTCCATCTCCAAAAAATGTTACACTTATAATGTAAACATATTGTATGACTATAAGAATTCCGAATAACAGAGGCGTAACTATAGGGTGGCATTTCGGCAAAATGCTAGGCTAGATGCACAAGATGATCCTAACATTTATAGCCATTCCTGTGGCTACGGCTAGCCGTAGTCGGCACTAGTGCCGAGCGATTATTTTCAAAATTAAAATTGATATAAACTAAATTCTTTGGGACAAGAAAGGTTACGCACAGTAAATTGATTTACCAAAAGGCTGAGTTGACTGGAGCCTAGGGCAGCAGATTTTAGGGGCGGTAGATTTGGGGCCAAAATTTTTATTTGTCTTTCAGAAATTAAAAAGATACATATTTGTATAGGTACCTAAATGTCATTAGGTCCATAAACACATATTTTAAAATTTTATAAAAATTATTATTTATTTTTTATTTTTAATTAATTACCGAATATAGGTACCCCAATAACAATAGCTAAATAGTTTGAAGGGCCGACTTTACCTCCGATGCCGGGTGTGCGGCGCATATAAGCGCAGGGTCTCAAGCGCCCTATGTAGTAGATATGGTGTAGTGCAAAATATAAAACGTTGCTATTGTAGGTGCCAAGTATGGACTACTAAGTGCCGTAATGCAATCATAAAAATTTTAGAGGTCGCTTCGCTCGCGAAAATGTCGCTTTTACGTTGCTATTGTAGATGCCAATAATGGACTACTAAGTGCCGTAATGTAATTATAAAAAATTTTGCGCTCGCTTCGCTCGCGAAAATGTCCCTTTTACATTTCTATTATAGGTGCCAAGTATAGACTACTCAGTGCCGTAATGCAATCATAAAAAATTTCGCGCTTACTTCGCTGACGAAAATGTCACTTTTACTTTTCTATTATAGGTGCCAAGTATGGACTACTAAGTACCGTAATGCAATTATAAAAAATTTTGCGCTCGCTTCGCTCGCGAAAATGTCACTTTTACTTTTCTATTGTAGGTGCCAAGTATAGACTACTAAGTGCCGTAAAGCAATCGCTTTGAATGAAATGTCGCTTTTACGTTGCAATTGTATGTACCTACTTCACGTAGTGATTTAATGTAAAATTAAAATTGTTATCTCATTGGTTGAGCTTCTTTATATTGGGGGAGGGAGGGCCCCATCCGATGAATTTGCCACGGGCCTCAAACGGTATAGTTACGCCTCTGCCGAATAATGTAATTAAAATTAAGTTATATAATTTTTATTTACCTCAATAAAACGGGAAACTCATTTAAACATTAGCCTTGAATGGTAACAAGATACAGAGATTTTTTTGGGGCTTTTGAATATTGCATTTAGGGTTATTTAGGGGTATTTCATGTTGATGTTAGGGCTAATTTTTTTTAGGAGTTGGCAACCCTGTAGGTAGGGTATCTCGTATCAGTCCCTACCGTGTTTAGAATAGCTCATGGTGACCGATATCAAGTTTTGCTGTCTCTATCACACTCGGGGGAGTCCCACTCTATCTCGCTCTGCTTACTCACACAATCAAAATTATTTTTCCTTTGTTTATGTCGCCATTTTGATTTTATTTCCACCTGTGATTCTCATTTTCCGCCATATTTGCTTCAAAGTAACCACAAATGTTTTTTTATTAAAAACAAACGAATTAAAGTGTGATTTGTTAAGTAATTAGTTAGAAGAATAAGTGTGATTATAATAAGTTTTAAGGTATACGGTGAAGATTAATATCAGTCGTAAAAGAAGTTAGGTTAGTTTGTGTTTCTACCAAATGTAATAACTATTTTAGGATGTTATTTGTAAGTAATTACCAATTTTTAAGCAAACTTTGGAAAATTATTAGTTTATCATTAGATTCACAGCCTATCTGGGTATAAAACCATATGGATTGAAGGAGGAAAGTTTTTACACAACAATGAAGTCCAAAATGTAAAGAGTTTTGCAAAAACGTGACTTAAGATAACCAAATCTACTGTTGGCTAATTGAAGCAATTAGTTTTACACTTGCGACTTCATCCGCGCGAAGTTAGGTTTTAAAATCCGACGAAAACCCCCTTGTTTTTCCTTGTAAGTTTCCAAGTCGTCAACTATATTTACCCAGCAAATTTACCTCACGTCGATGATTGAAGGACAAACCAACAAACGAACATAGTTTCACAGTAGGTACAATATTAGCAAGTAGTGATACAAGGTGAATAATATTTCTTAATATCTGAAACACATGCAAACATAGATACTCAGATCTAATTATAATAATTATGTATGTATATCTATACTAATTCATTATTATGTACTACCTTTTGCTTCAACCATGTGGAGATAAGTTTTTAAAAGTCCCAAGATCTGCGGCTTCCTTGCTATGTTATTGAAGGGCAAATCAACAAACAAATGCACTTTCACATTTATTGACCGAAGAAAGTGCTATCTGTTTTTAGACCTCTTCTATCCTAGAGTCTCTAAAAGCAGCTTAACATCAAAAGCTGAAACAATCATGTATAAACATGTATGCATAATTAGTTATTATCAAAACGAAATAAAATTAAAACCCTTCTTTCATGCATAAACATATTTCTTTATGCCGAAAACTTTACTTATACTTTAGTCCAGGCACTTACAAGCTCCTAGGTCTTAGTTTAGGGCAACACTAGTATAAAATAAGGATGATATACACTATTTCTTTAACTGCTTTATTATCAATTTTCAGAAGGAGGACTTCCTTATCAGGAGCAAGTGTTCTCAGTGGGGCAGATTGTATATGGTGTTGCAAGAGGTACACACTTTTTGAACAATCTATTAAACCCACTGCAGTACCAAGGGTTACATAAAGAGAAGTTACATCACTGCCAATTATCTCATCTTAAAGGCAAGTGCCCATAAACAACATTATTTGAAAGATACCATACCAGCAAAAGTAAAAGTCAATCAATATCAAATTATGAACTGTCAATTGGAAATTGATGACATGGACAAAGTCTCCTGCAATTGCTAGTACTTATAGTAAAATATTCTATAATATTGTATGATTAACTATATTGCCCTCCTTACTCAAAATTCTTTTACTTAATTATCTGCAATTTTGGCAACAGCAGACAATTTCGACAGTTAACTAGCCAACTACACACTAGGTAAGTATTATTATATTTTGTGATGTGCCTAGCAGCTCCAACACAGATATATCAGATGCATGGTCTCTGACTCTGGTTGTAACATCACAAACTTTACTTGCTGCTAAGAATTTCTTTGCCTGATTTTTCTGAACTTTTGTGCCCAACCAGGAACTCAAACCAGGAAACTTAAGATCCATACCTAATTAAGCAACCTTAGACCAATGAGGACAAATGAGCGTTTGTGCTTAACCAATCAAATCTTTATTCAATAAAAACTTTGTCTTTTTATAATAGTTGTGCATAAATGAGGGGTTTCTGATAGTTATTCTCAATTTTTTTGTTTATTGTAATAATAATTGTTGTTATATTATATAATTTTGTAATCTATTGATTACAAAATTATTTCTACTAATTAGTGGTATTAGTGAAATAGGGGGAATGGAACAGCTGTGTTAAGCCTACTTATATCTTATTTTTTTAGGAAACCATAAATTTTTTAAAAACATTTTACTTAGTTGTTGAAATTCTTTCGTAACAATTTTCAGGATAAGGATCTACTTGTTAAGAAAAAGATGCTCAATATTACCTACATTGAAGAAGAAGACCACTGCAGTACTTAGGTGTGAACAGAGTGCTATTTTGAGACTTTACAAGTGAGTGAGAAATGCCTAAATAAACTTTACGTATTTTTTTTTTGTATGATTCATTAAATTAAAGATTTCCAAAAAAATCTGATAATGTAGGACAATATCTGAACCTTTTTTTTTTCTTTTGTTTTTTAAGAGTAAGAGATTTAATGAGATTTAATCAATAGCTAGATTATTATAATAAAATATTTGGCTAAGGTATAAAAATAGAGTAAGATAAAAATCACCATCATCAACCCATAGAAGTGGCTCACAACTGAGCCCAGGTCTCCTCTAACAAGGGTTATAGGCCATGGCTTATGATGGACTATGATCTACCATGCCCTATGTGAATTGGTAGACTTTTGAGATTAGGTACTAATAAAAAATTCAAGTGTGCAGATTGTCTCACGATGTTTTCCTTCACTGTTGAAACATGTGATATTTAATTGCTTTCACCCGTCGATTTCATTTCTCATGTGTGTAGTGAGACAAAAGTCAGTAAAAAAGTGCCTGATTTTTAAAAATGTTAACTTTCTGTCTCAAGTTACTTCTCGCTCACCACACGGTTACCATCTCTGGACATGATAATTTTGAATGATTCTGACTAGCATTTTAAATTTACAGACTGTGTCTGCTGTCCAAGTGTTTTGGGGACTCAACGACATGCACTGGCTATCAAAACACACTGCTACACACGAAGGCTCTACAAGCAATCGCATGCAGCCACAGAGAAGAAACATCAATACTGCCACATAAGAAATTCAAATAGTACTACGTCACGCGATCCCGAGACACGCGTTTCTGCAAGCTAAACGAGTTTCAAGATACGACGTTTAGACGAGCTGGGCGACATCAAAAAATACCACCTCAGTACATTTTTTTCATACAAAATCTATTTAAGCAGCTATCGAGGCTGTCCTTGAGATTTACTTGCTAATGCTGCGTCTTAATTTGCTTATATGCGCTTATCTCAGAAAATAGTGTAGAGATCTTCGTTCAATTCTCAGTTCTAGAAGTTGGCTAGATTGTTTTATAAGATTTCTTAGTCTGGATACCACTCTACTAATGTGTAAGGTAGAATGCTAGAATAATCTTGTTAGCGTTTTTTTCTTGTTTTCTCAAAACTAGCATTTGAATATACATAATATAGTTTATAAAGTTAGATGCATAGAAGAAAATGCCAACTAATCTTCCCGGTTGCTACTAGACTTTCATGAGTGAAGTTTTCAAGAAATATGTTTAAGAAAAAAATCCTGCCTGGTCATAATTTCCTGAACTAGAAACTTCAGAGCTTTTTTGGCATTTGCTGCATCTAATTTACATTTATTTCTATATAGCCAAACGGTTAAAGGTGCGGACTGAACACTGAAAGATCGATGGTTCAATCCCCGCCCGTTCAATATTTTCGCATCCACTTCTTAGATAAGCTTTACGCTTATTTTCTGGGGAGAGTAGAAAATGAGTCATGTTTAGGATGGCTAATATTCTAAATTCTTTTACTGTTCACCTAAACCTCAGAAGTCAAGCTAGGCAAAAGAATAAATATCAAAACTGTAAGATACACTAGATTTAGTTGCAAAAGCTGCTTAAACTGATAAATGTACATGAAAAAACTGATAAATATACTGTGGAAATGTTACTCAGAAGATATATAAACATAATTATCTAAACCCGGAAAACATGAATATGGATGTATTATGTGATTCTTCAATATTTCATTGGTGCAGATTTTCTTTTCTAGGGCCTACTGCTAATGAATAGAATAGAATAGAAATATTTTTAATGTTTAAATATTATTTCAATCAATAATTTGTTGACGTTTCATACAATAACGTCCATAATTATTATAGTATAGTTAGTAAGGATGTACATCTGAAAAATGTAAATTCATATTATTAATGATAATAATTGAATTAACAAACAATAACGTCATAAGCGTGATGTACGTTATAACGGTATTTCGTTATTTGCTAACGTTAAATATTATCACAAGCCTTGCATATTATACAGTATGTAGGTGTTACGGTAAATGAAATTAATTAAAAATCATTAATAACTAGATAATGCCCGCGACTTCGTCTGTGTGAGTTAAGGTTTTTGATTCCCGCGGGAACTTTAATTTTCCGCGATAAAAAGTTAGCCAAATCAGATCAGGCGTTGCCGCGTGTTTGGGTAACAAACATCCATCCATCCATTTATACATCAAAACTATTGCATTTATAATAAGATTATCAATTTTATTATTAATAATTACCAAGATTGATGGTAAAAGTGATAAATTATTAACTTTTATAGATTATTATTAATTATTAATAATTACGCCTTAGTTTTGGTAAAAGTAATTAATAAGCTGGAGGTTCATTTTCTGGGTGGTTATGAAAAAAATAACCAGAAAGCCTTCTAAACTAACAAACACTAAGGATTTTCGTGTGAAATATTTGATTTGAAAATCCTTACTGTTAGTTCAGTTAGTTCTTTTTTTACAACCACCCAAAAATACTTGCACCCGAAATCCTCATTGTCGGTTAGATTCGTGGTTGGTTTTTTTTTATAAATAAGTACTTGCATCCGGAAATCGGTTTGAAGACTTAAGCGAAGCTTCTGCTACAGAATAGAATAGAAAGTTTTCTTATTCAAATAAACTTTTACAAGTGCTTTTAAATCGTCGATGAATCTACCACTGGTTCGGAATGGCCTTCCTGCCGAGAAGAGCCAGCAATAAAAACTCTGCGGTTGCTCTTTTCAAAAAAAAAATAATAAAATTTTTACAATAGGTAACAAAACTATGCTATGTATATGTTCCGGTAAATGTGATTAATAGAAAATTATTAATAATTACCGAAAATTATTTATAATTATCACATTTACCGTAACATATACAAAACTATTCTTTGTATACATTGTTTCCACAATGAAGTTTCAAAAATGCAATACAATCCAATACATGTTAAGACGGGCTGACAGAAAGTAGACCCATTCCGTTATTTTTTTTAGTTGTGATCACATTTACTATCATGAGGTAATTTTTAATAATTACTTGCCGATTATATTTTATTTTTTATTTGCGTAATATAGATATTGTAATTAATAACTTAATTAATTTATTGAATAATCGAATTAATAGTGTTAAACGACAGCGTCTTGAATGCGATTTTCCTTAATAACGGCATTTCATTATTTGGTAACTTTTACAAGCCTTGCATGTTTATTATGTAGATATTGTCATAAATTCGATGATACCTTCTGTTGTGGTAGGTAATATAAGCTCATAGCAGCCAATAAACCAGTCTTAAAAATTAAATTTGCTTTTATTTGTAAACCTTAGTACAGTAGAAAATAGGAGAATTAAAAAACCGGTAATTTTTATCGATCTTTCGGTAAACTAAACCGATATTTCGGTAACTGAACATCACTATTGCCGATTCACTCAAGCACAACCCTAAAATTTCCAGAAGGCCATGAAAAATTTACTACTTCCGGTTCCGCAATTATTATTTTATCGCTGATATATATACATCGTGTTAGAGCAGGATAGTTCGGTTATCAATGAAATGAGCAAAATCATGAATGGAAGAAGTTGTTAAACCACGGGAGAGAATGAAATGCAAGATTATAGTAGTAGTAGGCATGTATAGATGTACCAAAGTATAAAGAACACTCACACTGCAATCCCGTAAGAATAATTCTGGCCTCTATGGAGTTAGACGTCTATATCTAGTGTTCGTGGTCTCTGTCTCGTATCTCCATATATTTCTGCCATGATTTTGTTGGAATTTGCAATTTTCATTTCTTTTCATTTCTCAAATTTCTCAATCTCAAATAACATTTAATATCAAAAGTAACAAAAGTAAAAATAATAAAAATGGTCATTCATTGCGCTGCGCGCTTTCTTTTAAGTAGCAATTGCCAGACGTACTTGTTGAAAAAATACTAAGTTTATTGCGTGCGTTGTGTTTTTGCACAGTGTTTTTGTATCAGCCTATACCACTTGCTAATCAAGAAAAAATGTAGTTAGTAATCGATGGTGGTGATGGAATCTTTCGAAGACTCGGATTGTCCTTCGATGAGCGACAGCCTCTCTTTGTACGATCGTTACATGCGAAGTTTTAACATTGTTAATTTCGACAACCGCGTATCGAGTGCACCGACCAGCCATTGCGACAGCTCAAATAGTGCAGCTAACATCGACTTGTCTACTGTTATACAATCCACTTCAGAAAAACACAATGAGACGGATTTTAAAGAGTGTAGTCCTTTGAACCCGATTGTAGATAACGTAGATAAAATTTTGGACAATGATTTAGTTAAAGTGGAATCTCCTTGTACTTCGCTCGCGGCTACTCTTTCGGAGACTTCGTCAGCAACAAATCACTACACAAATGAGAAATCTGAAACCATCCCCGTGTCCTCAGAAGAATCCAAGTCCGAAGGGTTCCGCACAGTGTTTATAACCTCAACTATGGAGAATAGCAACAACGCGGTGGACAGTGTACCGATGTTCCGTGACGTTAAACAAAACGAAAGTGTTTTTAAACTTCCAATAAGAGAACTCTCCTTCAATGGTACTATACTCAAACATGTACAAAAGTTGAAACCTATAGTAGACCCTATTACAGCTCTGAGCACAGTTAGCACCTTGAATTTGCATGAAGAAGTAGATTTAGCAACAACCAACCAACCAGTATCAGAGGATGTAAGTTTACATAATGATAGTGATGAAAAGAACACAATGGAGTCCCTCAGTAATCTTAAAGTTACAGAGAGCAATGGTGTTGAACATGAAGAAAATTCTCTAAAGGAACAAGATGGAAATTCAAAGTGGAATTTAGATCAAAGTTACTCATCCCTTGAAGCTTCATTTGATAGTGGTATGCGTTCACCTGACATGTTCTCTGAGGAAGAAGATATGGTACCTAGTCCAAGGGAAGAGCCATTCTGGTGTTTTCTCAAAGATTATGAAGCATATGACAAAAGAAAAGTTAGAAAAATTGAGGTATGTTTCCATTAAATGTATATAGTTTCATCTAACATTCAAGTTATTATGAGATGCTCCCATAAAAACTATGGGTTCTAACTCCTAACAACTAACAACATTATTTCATTTTCTTTGTAGGAAACACTACAAGGAGTTCTGCCACCACCATCAGTAACAATCCTAAAGACAGATGTGACACAGATGCTCAAAAAATACTATTGCTTCCTTCCTGCCTTTAATGGAGAAGAGAATCTAAACATAGAGGCTAACTCGGTGACACCAACCAAGAAGGTTTCATTTATAAACATACCGTCAGGTCCAGGAGTATCTGATGACTTTCAAGAAATAGCTGATGATGCATCATTAGGAAAATTTAGTAAAAATTTTGATAAAGAGCCTCTGAGGATGGAATCAGAGACAAATACTAGTATGAATGATAATAGTATTCAATTAAAAATGAATACAGAAGTAGAGGCTGTAGAGACAAAGTGGCCGGAGGTGCTAAAATGCAAGTTTCATGATGTTTAGTGAGTAATTTTACTTTATTACTTCTCAGTCGTTAGACTTTTGCCAGAGCGGTTGTGGTCGTCATTTAGGTGTTGTGGCACACTTTACTATGAACCTCCACTCCTCCCTAATAGCTGCTTTTTTGTGGGGATGGGATATCCACTGCAGCCCTCACTTGGTCCGTCCATCTCATTTTATTACTTCATCTGCATGAATTTAGGTCGTGTAATTCCTGCGGGAGCTCTTTATCCTGGGACTGAGCAAAACTGTGGACAAAATCTAGTTTTATTTTAATTAGTAAGTGCAATGTGAAAATGAATAAAAGACAATAAAGAAATTCTAAATCTGGGTCAAAGTAATGAGGAGACCTTGGTTTTATGTTTGTAATTTCTTTTTCCTGTATAATTTATGAAATACAATTCTGCTTGGTTTCAGTAATAATGCACTGTAAGCTTAGCTTGCAGTTTATGGTATAGGTACCTAATGTCAAGAATGAATAAAATGTGAAACTAATAGCTTTTTGTAGAATCGTTATAATTATTGCTATGAACATTATGAAACAGTAGCAAATTAGCTATAATGAGCTTGTATGTAAGTAATGTAAGCATAATATTAGTTGTACTGAACAATCATTCTATATTGCTAGTTGATGCCCGCGGCTTCACGCGCGTAGATTTAGTTTTTTAAAAATCATGCAGGATCTCATTGTCTTTCCTCAACTGGGTATCCATGCAAAAAATCAGGTTGATCTGTTGCTTTGTTGCCGCGAGATTGAAGGACAAACCAACAAACAAACACTTTTGCATTTGTAATATTAATAAGGATTGTTTTAGGAGTGGGATTTGATTATTAGATTTTTCCGGTTTCAATCCACAATCTGTGGTTATTGAGGCTTGAAATATAAAGAAAGAAATTCATTGATGACAGTGGTGTCACACACAGACAAACATACTAACGTAACTAGAGAACACCCAGAGAGGATTGTACAGCTTAGCATAATGTCCTGCGTCACATATGAAATGAAAAAGTGTGACCCTTTCTTATGGCTGCTCGTCTCGCCATCTCTTGGTTTGACGCCCTTGTCTTCTCTTTCCCTCTCTAGGATACCAAACACTGATTGCTTTGCTCCATTTATCCTTACCCCGAATGTGACATATCTAAAATATGTATACGATTTAATCTGTTAGATTTAAAATATGTAATTTTTTCCAGCTACAACGTAACCTGTTACTCTGAGAAGTACGAGCTGTTGATGCAACGCTACGGTGAGCGGTTCGTCGGCGCAGAGACAGACACCAGCGTGAACATATACTCAGGAGGGCTGCAGTCGCCGAGCAGTGCTTTAAAGAGAAAAGCGCTTAGATTGAAGTAAGTGTGGTATTTAAACACTGTTTTCTTTTTTAAAGTTCCGTAAGGGTAACCAACAGGACCCTATTACTAAGAGTCCTCTGTCCTTACTCCGTTTGTCTGTTTGTCAACAGGCTGTATCTCACGATCCGTAATAGGTAGACAGTTGAAATTTTCAAAAATGTGTATTTCTGTTGCCGCCATAACAATAAATAAAATAAAAAGTTAAAAATTATAGGATCCCCCTATTAGAAACTTGTTTTTTTTTTCGGCGTTTTTTGGCATTTAGCCAGTTAGTCTTATTTTTTTTATTATGGCTTCACTGCAACCCCACCTGATGGTGCAGATGCAGACTAAGATGGAGCGCGCTTGCTTGGTTGATGCTTACAGCTGGAAGGGCTTACGAATTTTAATAGTTTTTAGCATTCTGTAGTCCGAAGAGATTTTTTCCTCCCCCAAGGAAGTCCACGCGAGCAAACGCTAGAAATAATAATAACGCCAGCAATAAAATTTGCATGCTACGATATAGTATATGTATAAAAAGAGGTGGATATGTTACAAGCGTTCGGTAAATGAAGCGCGATATGGCGGATATTTGTACAGTAATTTGTCATGTCATTTAACAATGAAGTACTCTTTTATACTCTTTGTCGTTCGGAACAGTTTTTTCGCTTGTTTTGTGAGTATATAACAACTCATCCCTAGTAGAATATCACAGTTTGCATGTATTTGTTTAAGGATGGCTCAAGTGAAGTCGCCAGGGCGCCGGCTGTCGCACCTGGCTCGCCGGCGCCAGGCGTTCTGCAGCGCCGCCACTATCAACGAGAAAGCGCTGGCCACCAACTCCAAGATGGTGCTCATTGATAAAAAGTAAGTCTCTAGAATAGTTCAACTAGAATTATTATTATAGCTAGTTATAAATTAATACTTATAAATAGTATATGTAATTTTAAAGTTTTTTCTAAATATTTTACGGAAAAGGTGATTGACTGGCTGACTAAAGCTCGCTGCATACGTAACGTGCACGGGACGTGGACGGGACGTGGCCCGGACGTGGTTAGTAAACACGGACGGGAATTTTTAATGCATACGCAACGTGGCAATAACTCAGAACTAACGTGCTAGTGATGTGAACAAGGAAAGATGGATTTTTCTAAGATTGTAGCGAGCTAACTTGGAAGGGGTATAGCAGTGTAAATACAACCCATACCCCTAATCGGTTTTTACACGCCATCGTGTCGGAACGCTAAATCGCTTGGCGGCACGTCTTTGACTGTAGGGTGGTAACTAGCCACGGCCAAAGCCGTAATGCCTTTTGCATTTAGCTAAGGTACGTATATCATTCGAATCCTACCAGATGGGTTAATGCACTTAAGTAAGGGGGCGAGGCGCAGGCCATGCTGGCGGTGGCGGCGGCGCGCGCGCGCGGCCTCGAGCTCGTGGCGGGCGCGCTCAAGCAGCCGGTAACTATCACCCGAGAGCTAAATACGCTAGGTTGTCAAGAAATGGCGCTAAAATGGCTATTTTAAAATTTTTTTTTATTCAATGACAAGATAGCCCTTGACTACGATCTCACCTGATGGTAAGTGACGATGCAGTCTAAAATGGTAGCGGGCTAACTAAGAAGGGCTATAGCAGTGTAAATTCAACCCATACCCCTAATCGGTTTCTACACGCCATCGTGCCGGAACGTTAAATCGCTTGGCGGCACGTCTTTGACGGTAGGGTGGTAACTAGCCACGGCCAAAGCCTCCCGCCATGCCAGACCAGAGACAATTTAGAAATTATAAATTCCTAAATTGCCCCCGCCGGGAATCGAACCCGAGACCTCTCAGTTATAAGACCACAGCGCTCACCACTGCGCCAGGGAGGTCGTCAAAGGTTGATACTATATACCTATTGATTTGAGCATAAAAAGTTCAACTGTAATTATTATTACATATTAAAATATAAGTAGAGATACCAATGCAATAAATTAATAAAATAAATCTGACCGTTTTCAGTGAGTGATAGTTCGACTGCAATTTTACGCCACAGATAATTTTTATATTTGGTGTCTAAATACTTTCAATGATCGTACACACTCAATTAGTTTTTCCATTCGTCCATTTTTGCTTCGTAGGTAAATACACAAACATCACTACTTAGCTCTCCGGAGCGAACGGGGCGACTGTGCAGCGGAATCACGCACGGGACGGGGCACGTACGGGACGGGACGTGCTAAACATCGTCGCCGACGATATTTTTCCCGTTCCGCGCGTGGCACGTTCCCGTCCCGTCCGTGCTCCGTGACGTATGCACAGTCGCTTACATTTTCTATGAAACGATGTTTCCAAAACTCCACGTCCCGTCCCGTCCACGTCCCGTCCCGTCCCGTGCACGTTATGTATGCAGCGGCCTTAACTGACTGATCTATCAACACACAGCTTCAACCACTGGATGGACTGATATTTGGCATGCAGATAGCTATTAGGCATTCGCTAAGAAAGGATTTTTGAAAATACGATCCCTAAGTGGGTAAGATAGAGTTTGAAAAATTAAACTTAAAGTGAGTGAGGCTGTTCGCTAAAACTAGTTAAAAATAAATTGCAATTTTAATCAATTGTTTAATGGTCATGATATTTCAATCTTATATAGATAATTAGCATTTCTGTATATTCTGTGTTTGATATGTTTTCCCACCAAATACATATTTTCATATACTGACGAAGAAATTTTTTTAAGTTTCTTCCCATACAGAAAGTTGATCAACTCGGCCGAACGAAAAAGCCCCCGAACGAAGCGCACGCCCGGCAAGAAAACACCCACCCGCAAAACGCCAGGCAAGAAAACCCCAGGAAAAACCCCCAAAGGCCAAAGCGGGGGATCTAGCAAGAAAAAAGCTATGAGACGTTTACTTATGGACTCCGATACGATAACAAGGTCGCAGCCACGAGAATCCCTTAAGAGAGCCTTATTCGTTAGTCCAGAACATAAGAAAACTATACAGGCAACAGCTTCATCCGTCCCTCATCAAGCTATGAAGTCGAAGCGGGCTCTATTCGGATCACCAATAAGACAGGCGGAGACGAAAAGTCTAGACGGGTCTTCTTGTGATCAGTTTCTGAAGAGGAAACGGGAATTTGACGAGGATGATAATAGGAGGAGTAAAATAGCTAAGAGCTTGTCCTTCGGTGGTGACAGTATTGGAGGTTCACAGCCCGTGCCGTTCAGTCGACGAGCGTCTGAAGTGCTGACTACGAAGAATAAGGCTGACTTGAACGAGGCTCATAGGAAGGTATGTAGGCATTGAGCCCTATAATAATTAATCTATATTTAACACTATTTTTTATTGAAAAAAAAAAAAAAATTAACACTGAAGAGGCTGCCCTACCTGGTTTTGGACCTACTGGATTGACGCCATTTTGACACTGTAAGGACTAAACAGATACGACTGTCTCTGGAAGTAATAGGTAATATGTATTGCAAATGGATGGAACGGATGCAAACTTTATAATTAATCTTTGATTTCAATGTTGTATTTGTGATTTCAAAGATTAATTATTAATAGAGGTCGGTGCGCCATTTGCAATATTATAAGTTCCAGAGACATTCGTATGTCAAATGTGACACTTGAAATTGATTCATTTTATTAAGCTGTTATTCGTACAGGGTCTGTAAATTTCATTGCTACACATTTTTATTTGACAACAAAAAACTTAACGGAAATCATCTCAAATGGCTGTACTGTAAAGTTGACAAAATGTAGATCCATCGTTATTTATTTTATTTTATTAACATAAGGTTTACAAATAATACTTAAAGCTAGCATCAAAAAACCACCCGGGTTTGTAGAAAATGCTAACAAAGACTTAAATCTAGGTAGGTATATATGTTGACTACAGAACATTAATGCTATTTGAACATGTTGTTTGAGTGAATTATCATAATTTTAGTTTTTTCTTAATATTGCGAGGATTAATGTGGTCCCGGACATCAATGGGTAATTCATTAACTAGGCGAGGAACTATGTAAGCGTTCGTTGTTCTACGATCATGACAAAAATATGTATTTGATTGGCAGAAACTTCTGTGGGCGGTGTCGGAAGCGCTCCGGCTGCACGGCTGGCGCATGTCGTCGCCCGGCTTCAGGGAGAAGGCGTCAGCGTTGGCGCAGCTCACGCGCAGGCTGCTCACGCTGCCCCCGCACGCCGCCAAACTCGCCGCGCCTAAGCTCTCCACCTCTGACACTATGTTCAAGTGAGTGTTCTTCTTTATCTCTCTCTCTTGCATGGACTTCCACAGGCTTCGGTTTTGCGCGCGTCGCCTGAATTCATCGGCTCCCTGCAACTCTGATATCGTCGGTCCATCTTCATGAGATATAGCCCGTTGACGGATGGACCCATTGGCATCCTTTGGGTACGAAACCCTAAAAATGCAATTTTAATTTGAATATCCAATTACTTCCGTTTTTTTTTGGAAATAAAAAAAAATTGGAAATATTTTTTTTTTTTATATATTTTTAGCGAGCAAACAAGCAGGCGGGTCACCTGATGTTAAGTGATTAGCGCCGCCCATGAACATTAAAATATTCCGTTCCGTTATGTTTACAGGACACCATTATATTTAGACTGCCTTCATAGACTAGTATTTAACCTACTTCCAAAAGGAGGAGGTTATCAATTCGGCTGGTATCTTTTTTTTCTATGTATGTCCACTAATTACTCTGAGGTTTCTGGACCGATTTTTAATCGACAGATGTAGCTTGCGAAATGGTCCCATAAAAATTTTTACCTTCAACTCCTCAAGCCTGATGCTGCAGGGGTAATTTCCCCCTAAAATATGGCTTTAGGAACTGTCGTTTACGAATTAGTATGCTTGGCCTAAGCATATTTTAAACTTAAATTATTAATTTCTTGTCCTAACAGACTCGCCCGTCAATACGTGTTCGCGATAATCCAGGGCCGTTCAATCGAAGAGTGCTTCCAGGATGAGCAAATCAAATTGTCCACGGAAACCAACAAGATATCCGGATACATATCAGCCACCGCTTACCAACAGATGAAGAGCAAGCAAATACCATGCACTCTGACCTCCCAGATCAAAGAAAATACTTGCAACGACGGGTCCATGAAGCAGGAGCAACCTAGGAGTACATCGAAAAATATACTGCAAGACAAAATGGTCAATATCGATAGTAATTCAAACTCGAACAGTAGTGGTTTCAGTAATTTGGACAAAATAGGTTTGTTTAAGTCAAACTCTATGCCTTCGTTTGAGGAAGCCGCAAAAATGAGGGCGCGAAGACAAATCAGTTTTGACAATGTCGACTTTCCCAAGAGGTGATGTGTGTGATTTGTGAAGTGATCGTTTTATACATATATGACAGCTGCATCAGTTAAGTTGTGACGTAAGTTAGTATTATTATTTATTTAAAAAATTTCATAGAGTACTGGGAAAATCACGCTCCCAGAAGTTTATTCATAGAGTGTAGTCTCTGTACGAAGCGACAGAACTTCACATGGGAATGAATAACAGAGACGATGTTCTGTGAAGCCGAAGTAAACTTACTATCTCTTTCGAAAACTTGATATTATTAAGTAATATTTACTGCCACTTTCTGTTTTGTTCTTTGTATGCATCTAAAGCCTCATTTTAATAGAATACTCTCAAACGACCATCGCAGGAATTGCGTGATCGTCGATGCGTGTACGGTCGGGGACAGAAAATGTTTACCACTTTTCAAATTAGATTCTTCGTAACCCTGCGTTCAGTAAGGTCTATAATGCTATATCAATGCATTTGTTACGTTATAAAAATTTCATGCATCATTTTATCAAAAAAAAGTATTAATGACTTTTCTATACAAATATTAGTAATAAAACTCATTTCCTAAATTCAAGTTTGACACATTAGCATCATTGCCCTTGTAAAAGTGACAATTAATTATCAAAAATATTATATTTGTTATTTGAAATTTAAATATACAAAATAAATGGCAAGCTTAATCATAATTTTAATGGTGAAGTTCATATTGTGCATTGAATCATAATGATGCTGCTAGCATCCACAGTCAAAAGGAGGTGGATGAGCTACGGTGATGCGTAGTGTTTCTGCAGCATTTTACATCGATGTTCTGTAGCAAAATTCCTTCGATCACAGAAGAAAAAATGCGCATTATTGAATTACATTAATTATTGAAAATTTTGAAGTTAAATTTTTACTGGCATTAGGAGACTATAAAATGAACATAAACGTGAAATACGTGACAGAACGCATAAGATTTACATAGTCATGAAATGCAATAAAAAATATTTAATAATTTAATCATAAAATTAAAAAGCCGCTATCTGTAGTTTTGAGCCGGGAGTCGGGACAGCATGTGTCACGATAACATACGTCAAGAACAATGAAGCATTTGAATAATTGTTGAAGTATGAAGTACTGAATCCTTATTTTTTCTTCTGTGATCGAAGCAAAATTCCGACAACCTAAGTTCAAGATAATGCGCCGAGCTACTATTCCATGGTTCAATCTGCACCGTGGCAGTCATCTCGTTCAATAGCCCGCTCGATGCTGATTTGAAACTAAAAATTTATGGGGCTTAATGATTCAAAGCTGGGACTGTCAGAATCAAAGAAATCCTCAAACTCTTAGATCACATTGCACTGGGGTATGAGATGATATCACAGATGATATGAACTGACTTATCGCCTTGTCGCGTTTATGCGAGAGAGTCTACGTGTTGTCATAGCAGCAAATGGAAGCTAATTAAGCTAATTATTTATTTATACTAATATTGTTTAGTTTCTCAATAATAAAATTAAGAAATAAAGATTCTTTGAAATTTCATTAGATTATTACTTCCGTTTTCATATTTTGGTAACTCATGTCCTGTGCTCGTGTCTATATGAGATAATATTATCTATTTATTAAAATTACTAGCTTTTGCCCGAGACTTCGTCCGCGTGAAGTTAGGATTCTAAAATTTCCATGGGAACCTTCTATTTTTCCGGGATAAATGTCGCTATCCAAATCCTCAACTATATCCATGCAAAAAATCATGTGGATCTATTGCTCCGTAGCTGTGTGATGGATGGACAAACCAACAACGAACAAACAAACACTCACATTATTTTATAACATTAGTAAGGATTTTTTGTTCCAAAAAAGGTTTTCTACATCTAACCTATTTAGCAGTCACCTACTAAAGAGACCGCTAAAGGACTGTCTAAGCACCGCTACATGTTAAAAAGTCTATGATCTATGGCTAATCAAATCACATATCGACCTTCTGACACAGATGTGTGCATGCAATTATCAATCTTAAGGTGGTAAACATTTTTTGTCCGCGACTGTATGTATTACTATGAGGGTATATAAATAATGTGCATCTGATATAGAATCCTTGACTTCCTTGAGGGTCTTAACCTTTCAGTATTTTCAATATTACTATAGTTCTTGGAATTCACGAGGGCGCGTGGCTCATGGTTGTGTGTGTGTCGTATCTGTATAAGTGTGAGCGAGAGCTTGCTCGCGCCTGACCGTCCCATGTAGGCTCTGACAGGCACGCACACTTACGCAATGTGCATGTACACAACGTAACCACAAGTAAAGTGTCCGTAACTTCGTGAGACAAACGTACTATACATAATTCGATTCAGAATATTAGTCATGTTCAGTATGGCTAATAATACTAAAAAAAAACAAAATAATGTGTAATGCAAATTGAGCAGTGATAACCTAGTGTTTAGGACTATGGTCTTCTATTCGGAGGGTCGCGGGTTCGATCGCGGACAGCCGCCTCTGACGTGTCGGAGTTATGTGCATTTAAGCAACTAAAATATATCACATGCTTCAACGGTGAAGGAAAAAATCGTGAGGAAACCTGCACACGTGTGTTCTTCATAATGCTCTCAAAGGTGTGTGAAGTTCACATTGATATAGTTCTTTCATTTCAAGAGGGCTCGTGGCTCATGGTTGTGTGTGTGTCGTATCTATATAAGTGTTTATGAGAGCTTGCTCGCGCCTGACCGCTCCCACCTAGGCTCCTGACAGGCACACACACTTACGGAATGTGCATGTACACGACGTAACTACAAGTAAAGCGCCCGTAACTTCGTGAGATAAACGTACTGGAACAAGTTTTCATAATCCTCTATAAAATAAAATTATTATTTATTTTCGTAACTGGTCACTTATTGCATTTTTAGACAAGTCTAGGACAAAAACATTTGTATGTAATGTTAAGACTTGTTTATTTATTTATTCTTTATTGCACTACAAACAGAAAACATAACAGAATATATTATGTCAGTACGACAAGGCGGTCTTATCGCTAGAAAGCGATCTCTTCCAGACAACCTTATGACTAAGGGTGGGAACAAGGCAAGGATGCCTCACTGCGATACCTCGCGGTCGCGGTTTAGCTCGCTACCTCGATGCCACCTCCATGTAAAACAAATGTATGCAAACAGACGAGCGCGAACATGCAGTGAGGCATCCTTGGCTTGTTCCCAGTTCCCACCCTAAGAAAAACAAAAAAGTAGAATACAGCAGGAGGTTTTGTTGTTTGGACAATCCTTTAGCAAGCATTTTATGGATTCGAATAGCTTCTAATTAGTACTGACAAGATTCATAAGTGCTTCCTAACTGTTAAATCATTTGTAGTAATAGTTTTATTTTGTTGTTTAGCATGTCTGCATGTTTAAAGAAATTGTCTTATCAATATGTTCTATTTGTTTTATGTATTGCAGATTAGTGTTGCAATCTTACTTCAGTTTTCCATTACCTATTTTAATTTCTACAATACAGTTGTAGTAGTATAACTTTTACTTCAGTTCGAAATTAAAGCTTTTGTTTGATTAATACTATGTCAATGATCAATACAGAAAAATTTTATTACTACCTTCTAAGTTCTTCTAACAATTGAACAAACATTTTTTTTTTTAATTTTACATTACGGTGAAAATACATTCAGTTAATAAAGTAGTTTTACATATTTTAATTTTAAAAAGAATGACTCTATAAAAAAATATTCTTTTTTAAAGAAATTCTGACATAATATTGACTGCAGGTACTTAATCAAGCAACCAACACAAAGCCAATTGTTTACACTTCCGATTTTTATTGGTGTAACGGCAGCCCTAGCGGACAAATGTCATTAATAAAAAATAGCGTGCGTGTGCAAATTATAGATAATACTAACTTAAGTAATAATAATATATTTTCTTGAAAGTACGAGTAGTTAATAAAAAATTTGAATTGTTAATTTTACTTCATGGTGGCAGAAAACTGGCAACACTATTGAGTAAAATCAATAAAACATTTCACCACCTTCAAGTAAACTTTAACCGACGAATAAAAATGACATTTTGACAGTATTTGTATGGGCAATCTGTCAAAACGTCAAGTTTATTCGTTAGTTTAAGTTTACTTGAAGGTGGTGAAATAGGCACTAAGTGTCGATTTCACCAAAACGCTTATAAGAATAAATTGGGCGTTTTGACAGTTTCTGTATTGAAAATCTGCCAAAATATCAAAACGCTCAGATAAGGCTTATTTAACGTAGGTGAAATCGGTCCTTAGTATATGTTTTTAGTTTTAGTGTAATTATTTTATGTGCAAAATAAACTAGTAAAGTGTGACTCGACTAATTAGTAACTTTTATAAAAATGTGTTACTATCACTGGGTTTGATCTCAGATCAGATGTTTTTGTATGTTAAGAGAATAAACTTTTTTCCGGTAAAAAAAAAAGCTGTTTCTTTTTACATTTAATATAGTTCTTTCTTTTATTTTAATAGGTGAAAAAATTCAGATTGACTGATTGACTAATGGCCAGCCATTTAGAGAAAAACCATCAACAATAATCCTTAGGAAAATAGTGGGTAGCAATAATTAAAACACCAAGCGATTTTTACCCGACTTTCAAAAATCTTTTCTCAATTCGTCAGTTACTTTTTTTATGTTAGTATGTTCTCCGATTACTCGAAGACGCCTGGACCGATGTGAATTTTTTTTTTGTTTGAAAAGGTATACTTCCCAGGTGGTCCCATTGTCATCAGGTCAGGATCTGCTGGGATCCTGAGGAAATCGAGGGAACTCTTAAAATTTTATTGTACCCACTCACCATAAGCTTAAGGTATATTTAGAGGGAGAGGGGAACATTAGTTAAGTTTTGGCATGACTAGTCATGAGTTAAAATCGTACTTTTGTCAAGGGAATTGCGTATCTAGGTACCTACTTAATTCGAAGAGGATTCCCTATCACTAATCAGAATATCGTGATAAGATAAACCAATGTATTCATTAAAAGCCAATCATACATTGTTTGTAACGCAAGCGACCATCAGAGGTTTTGTTATTATTTATATATAAAATGGGTATTTGTGAAACAAAATATCCGGGCTTGACTCAAGATGTTCTGGAAGATTATACTTCTTTGACTTATTTGACTAAGGGAGAGATTCTATAGTAAGTAGAATACTATGACTAATTATATATTCTACAGTAACCTTTTAATTAAAAAAAATTAAATTAATTGATAACTTTTATGATTTCTGCGGAAAAGGAGACTTAATGGTGACGAAAAATGTTAATGTTTTATATAATTACAGTTTAATGAAAAAGTTCTACTCAATCGACCCAGAGAAAATCGAAAATGATTGTAATCATCGTTTCGAGAAGGAAGATATTATTAAGAAGTTTCATGTTTTAAAAGTAAGTTTTTTAACGGTAACCGCGATCTAATCTAAGGTTAGTGTCATTCCCATTGATTACTTATGGTCAAACCAAATAATTTTCCGTACACATTCCGTACATAATTAAATATTATAGACATTGATAGACATGATGTCAAAGATGAAAGGCGGGTTAACTTTAGTGGCTGACTTCTTCCAACTTCCAGTAGGCCAAACCTGAGCTTTTTAAAATAAGTAGGTATATAATTCCCGCGGGAACTATTATTTTCCAGGATAAAAAGTAGCCTATGTGTTATTCCAGACTATAAGTAATCTGTCTCTGTGGGTTTCAGCCAAATCGCTTCAGCCGTGATTGAGTAACAAACATCCATCCATCCAAACTAGGATAATATCAAGGGGGATTCGACAATGCAATGCAATGAGGAATACGGATGCAGAAAGAGAGTTCTCGTTAACGTTTTTCCCTTGTATTTATTGGCAGAACAACCCGTTCCAAGATCGCCTCATGCGTGTGTTCTCATCCCGGAAGGATAACTGTTTCTCGTTCGAAGATCTGCTGGACCTTTGTTCTGCTATGAGCCCCGAGTGCCCCCCTGACGTTAAAGCCGCGTGGGCTTTTCAAGTTTTTGGTAAGAACAAAACTTCCCTAACCCGTCAGTTACATAAGAAGAGTTTCTTAAATGTGAGCGGCAAGAAATAGTTTGCGATTAGTCAACTACAACATACCTAAGTAGCTATGTTATATTCTGTTTACAAGCAGGTAGGTATTACTTATGGCGATCACTTGAAATTACACAAAGGTTAGCTAATGCAGGACATAGTTACCTTCCAATGTAGCTAAGGCAAGGATGTGTTAATAAGTAAAAATTAAATAATTCTTACAGATATAGACGAGGACAATCAAATTTCTACTTCAGACATTTGCGTTATTCTGGATCGCTTGACTTGGGATCCAGATAACCGAACCAATTTTTTAGATAAAGAGTCCAAGCTGAAGATTGCTGACGTGGTATGTACCTAATATACGGGCACACTTACCTACTATTTACAGCTCTATTTAAAGTTTTATTATTCTGTTCATTGATATAATCTGATTCATGTTACTACTACCCTCCAATTTCAGATATTGAAAGAAATCAACCTCGACAAAAGCGGCGGTATTGGCATGAGCGAGTTTAAGCTGGTTCTCTCGAGGATACCAGAGTTTGCGACTTCATTTTACTTTAGATTGTAGGTTATCATTATAATTATACAAGATTTAGAACTGCAAATGTATGTATGTAATTTTCAACATCAGAAGTGGTATTATAAATATCTCATAATGATACATATTATATACTTAAATTATTTTGAATTTTGATGGTCTTTTAATTCTTATTCGTATTGTAAACAGATTAAAACGACTCTATGCTCTTGTGCATAAGTGTATGTGGCACAAAACAATACAGTAATGTCCTTAGGTTGAAAACTATAGACAACACTTTCACTGAGCTCAGACTCAAACTCAAAGACAGAATTAAAAGGAAACAGATTTATGTCAGAGAATATCTGTGTCTCGTTTTAACCTCTATCTTGAGTCTGAGCTGAGTCAAAGCACGCTCTATAGATCTCAGCATTAGAACCTGCGCAGACGAGAGATAATCCTCGGCGTACAAATTTTTTGTCCGTCAAAATAGGTCGCTTACATCTGCAATGAATATCGTATTCAAGGGACTATTAGTACGATGCATAGATGATAGAGTACTGTCCTCCACAATTTGTCCCTCGTCTGCCCAGGCCCATACCCTTAATAATTTTATCTGACGAAAGCTTTGCAAGCCGCTTTATTGAAGCGACCGGCGAGAGTGCGATCTGGCAAGGCGGGGAAACCGCTTGTGCGCTGACCGGCTACAGGCAACACCACTGGCTGCTTATACTTCACATGGTAACTCGGGAACGACAGATACGTCCTGAAAACATAGTAATAGAAGCTGATAGAGGGCTATCTTGTCATTGAATAAAAAAAATTATACCTAAATATGCTCCCGACTACGTCTAAGAAGATATAGGTTAAAACCATAGATAAACAGAAAAATATACTCTCTGGTTAAAACCACACAAAGATAGACAAAACTATAACTAACTACTTAACTAGTGCTGCAATTCGCGAAACAAGTCGTAATGGGCAGGGTACATAAACAAAAAATATTTTAAGCTATTGCATAGCTTCTATCGCGGGCCTTGAGCGTGGAGACCGAATCCAGAAATTCCGTAACGATAATAACCTGACACGGGACTCCTCTCACCGCTAGATGGCGTTGATAAAAAATGCTATGCAATAGCTTTACCGCGGCAGTCCCCGAGTGCCACACGTCTTTTTTATATGTAGGTATATTAAGTATTAATATAATTGGAAGAGCTGATTGTTGGAGGCCCAAGGTGCTGGAGTGGCAAGCCCGCGTCGGGAAGCGAAGTGTTGGCAGACCCCCCATTAGGTGGACCAACAACATCAAATGGGTCGCAACTCGCAAGGAGCCGTTGGATCCAGGCGGCGCAAAACAGGCCTGCGGAAGTTTATACGAGAATCTTTATTCAACGGTGGACGGTATATCGCTTAATAAAAAAGATGATTTGCGGTTCTTATAACACTCCTCTGTTTGCGTGGAGGTTAATTGAGACAAACTTACGGTGTCATTTCAGGAGGGCATTGGTACGCGTACTCTGGATCTTTGAAGTAAAGCAAAGGGTGATATGCTTTCGGGTAGCCCCTATAATAGTCCCTGTGTCGCTGACAAGCCTGGACGACAATATTTGTGTGATAAAGTTTTGATTTTAATGATTGAAAGGTGCAAATATGTAATTGTGTTGTGGTGTAAAACCACAATCATTTTTAATGTAGTTTTCCGGGTTCGATTATCGGGTCGGGTCAAAAAATGTGGGTTTTTCTGTCAAAAAATTCTTCGGAGTTAGGAAGTTGGCGGTGATTAGTCATCCTTGTGCCTCGGAGAGCATGAAAAACCGTCGGTTCTGCGCCTGATCTCTCCTGTCGTGTCGGATTTCCCTTCCCATCGGACTATGAGAGTCAGGAAATAGAGAGTGCACCTGTGTTTATGCACACACTTGTGCACTATAATATCTCCCGCGCAGATATCTAATCTCACAACACTGGTCAAAATGTGGATTAGCAGACTTCTTACACCATTGAGAATACTACGGAAAACTCTCAGGCATGCATGTGATGCATGCAGGTTTCCTGATTATGTTTTCTTTTATCTTTAAAGCTGCTCCATCTGCATTAATGTTAGTGTTAACGGCTGCGCTCAAATGGATTAGCGCTTAGCGTCTAACGTCATTACATACATTTAACGCCGTAAAATATTGGCCCCATCTGCGTAATGCCTTTATTATCGTGTTAATTTACGCGTTAACGCGTTAATGCGGCGCAGCGTGCGTGGAGCCTGGGCATTAAAAGCACGTAACTCCGTAAAAATGGGTCACATTCACAATCAATCACATTAATCAATCACTTAAATTGTTTTCCAATTGTTTTGGGTGACACCAGTCGGCCACACGCTTATCCTATTACCTAAGTACCTACGTAAAAAAATGGATTGCCCGTAATGAATGCTTACTTCATAAAATGTTTCAATTTCGTCTTGCCTTCCATTATCAACAAAATAAATGTCCATTTCAATTATTAGATTTTATGTTTATGTCACTGCGAATTTTGAATTGTTTTGAATCACTTTTGAATTTTTAATATTTAGCGCCTTCCAAAAGGTAGTCCAAGAGAATGTAGGTAGTGATTAAATAGGTACCTACTCAGTGGTCACTATAGACAATAAATTAGCATAGAACAAAAAAAGAAATACAATTATGTAGGTATTAACCAAGAGAATGTAATCACTCCGTGGGTATTAAGTTCAAGTTAGCGCCAAGATCAAAATAATCAAACCATATTTTATATAGGTATACCTACATAATATGCTGATACTGTAATATTTTTTTCATTCATCCCAGCGGGTAGGAACGCTATATAGTACCTACCTAGCAATCTATAACGGAAGCGGAAGTTACAGGCCAACGCAAGTCACCGGAAGTTTAAGAGGGTACTCTAGTGGGCCTTTCTCCATACAAACGTATTCTGCTGTTTTCTTCGTGGATAATGCCTCTAGAGCAATGATTTTTTTCCAAAAAATCTAGATTTAATTAATACGTGCCTCTATGTTTTTCTTTTTTCCAAAACATTATCATTAAAAAAAATATGACAATCCAAAAACCCGAAAAAAATCCTCGATTTTACCGCCATGTTCAAACGACTATCAGACAAATATGATAAGTTTTTGACAAAAAAGAAAAACATAGAAGCATAGATATACTCTTCCTCTAAATTTTGATATAAGAATATTTGAGATTTATCCAGTTTTGAAGAAGGAAACAGCAGAATACGAAACGTCTTTTGATCAAGGTTTTTGTAGGTAAAAATCAGCTCGAGCTGCAGTTGTCCCTTTCGTACTTTACGGGGGTAGGGTGGAGGTGAGGGAGGGTAAGGCTTACATGTACACTAATAGGGAAGTGACAATTGTCGATATTTTTATCGATACTCTAGTGATGTACTCTGATGTCGATATTTACACTATACAACGATTATTTTATTTATTAGATACTAGTGGACACCCGTGACTTCGTCCGCGTTCCTAAATCACCGCAGTTTAGGTTGGCAGAACCCCTTCAGCATCAGGATTAAGGAGTTGGATCCTGGAATTTAACGATGTCTTTACTTGGTCCCTACAATAACTATTCATAATAATCAACAATTCCTAAATCCCCACAGTTTAGGGAAGCAGTACCCCTGCAGCATCAGGATTGAAGAGTTGGAACCCGAAGTTTTTATGGGACCATCTCGCAAAGTTTTTGTGTCGATTAAAAAAAGATTCACGCAAATCGGTTAAGTAATCACGGAGATATCGATATACAGAGGTAGAAAACACAACTCCTCCTCCTTTTTCGAAAGTCGGTTAAAAAAGTAGCCTATACGATGCCCGATAATATCAGCTATCTACCAGTGAAAGTCCCGTCAAAATCGGTTCGGCCAGTCCCGAGATTAGTGGCAACAAACAGACAGACATAAATTTTAAAAATTGTTGTCTTGGTATAAGTACCGTATTTACTTTCATATGCAGTTAGTAAAAAGCGGCCAAGTGCGAGTCGGACTCGCCCATGAAGGGTTCCGTAGCAGCAATTGCGGTTTACGATTTATGACGTATTAAAAAAATTACTTACTAGATCTCGTTCAAACTAATTTTCGGTGGAAGTTTGCATGGTAATGTACATCATATATTTTTTTTAGTTTTATCATTCTCTTATTTTAGAAGTTACAGGGGGGGGGGGGGGGGGACACACAGTTTACCACTTTGGAAGTGTCTCTCGCGCAAACTGTTCAGTTTAGAAAAAAATGATATCGGAAACCTCAATATCATTTTTGAAGACCTATCCAAAGATACTCCACACGAATAGGTTTGATGAAAAAAAAATTTTGAGTTTCTCTTCTAACTATGGGGAACCCCAAAATTTGTTTTTTTTTCTATTCTTGTGTGGAAATCGTAATGCGGTTAACAGAATACGTCTACTTACCAAGTTTCAACAGTATAGTTCTTATAGTTTCGGAAAAAAGTGACTGTGACATACGGACGGACAGACAGACAGACAGACATGACGAATCTATAAGAGTTCTGCTATTTGGCTACGGAACCCTAAAAAGCTGTTCTTTTAATATTACAAACAAACACTTCACTTCAACACAAACAATATTATTTATTTGTATATTATGTATATATAATATATACTAGCTGATGCCCGCGACTTCGTCCGCGTAAGTAAATACGAGTACCTAGTTAAAATTCGCGAAAAACGTTTACATCATATAAATTGTGTAATGACATAACAAGTTGATAGTAAAAGTTTTAACAGAAAAGTTTATTTTATTCTTTTTAGCGCATTTAAATAAAAGCTTGTTTTTAAAAAAGTTTTCTACTTTTAATTTATTTATGGTTTGTAGTGGCGTTTGAAGTCGGTTTTTGAAAAGAATTTTTATTTTAAGTTTTTTAGTGTAGCTTGTTCCTGCAGCTTGCTCTCTTTCTCCCCTCCTAAATCCCTATAATTTAGGTGGGCAGTATGGACAGGATTGAGGAGGATGACCTGGAGCTCTATGATCTAGTAGCAAGCATACCAATTCGTACACGACAGTTCCTAAAGCTTTTAGGGAGAAAGTACCCCTGCAGCATCAGGTTTGAGGAGTTGAAGGTAAAAATTTTTAATGGCCCACTAAAAAAAAATCGCGTGAATCAGTCCAGAAACCCCGGAGTAATCGGTGGACATATCTACATAGAAAAAAAAAGATACCGACCGAATTGATAACCTCCTCCTTTTTGAAGGTCGGTTAAAAATAGGGCTATCCATTATGGTTTACGATAGTGTGTTATGCCAGCCACAGCCGTACATTCAAAGTTTCCTGTACGTAACGGGGTTCAAGTTATTTGGACCTATTACTAAGCGTTGTGAAGTCTATAATTTCTGAACTACTAAACTGACGACCTTAAAATAATTACAGAACAATCATTGCAGTATGTTTTTTCTAATAAAAAATGAATGAATGAAATCGGAGTACACATTTTGACTCTCATCCCCTCTCCTAAAGGAACCGTGCTGAATTTCGGGATAAAAAGTATCCTATATTTTATCTCGTAGTATGAACTTAAATCATATTACGTTTCATTTAAATCCGTCCAGTAGTTTCAGTGTGATGCGCGGCCAAGATATAGACAGACGAAAAATTAAAAAAAAAATTGTTTTGGGCTCAGTATCAATAGTAAAGCATCATCCGATTCAAAGTTTCAAAATATATTTATTCACCCGCAGGCGGCCGGCGGGTGAATGTTACGGGCATGAGAGGGGCGAGGGCTCGCGCACACAAATACACTACTCGTACACATAGATAACTCCTGTTGGTCGGGCGCAGCGCGACGGCGATATTTTCTTCAAATACCTATTTTTCAAATTCCTTGGGACTAGAGTACCGTCTTAATAAACTATATAGGTAGGTAGGTACGTACGTACATACCTACTACTCATCCACATCAAGTTGGCCGTCGTCGGCCGTCGTTAACTTTACTTTTACTATTCGAAAGAGAATATAATCACTTCGTATTTCGAAAGTTAAAATGTTCGTGCTTATTATAGGCTACTGCACTGAAGACCGTCGCAATAATAATATGTTATAATGTCAAAGTGATAATGATTGATGTTAGTTTATTACTTAACTCACTTTATATAATTCAATTCTCATTTGATTATCTAAACTGTTCCAAAGAATGTAAAAATAATATCTTTTTAGAGCAAACAACAATGCGTTTCTTTGAAGTCAAAAACACTGGAGACGGAAACATTCCAAATTCCGGAACGACCTTATAAGTTATAACCCTTAACCGATTTTTTTAAAAAGATGAAAATGAGAAAGTACCGATTGGAACATATTTATTGCTTCAGCAATCACACTAATCACACTAATATTATAAATCCGAATGTTTGTATGTGTGTGTGTGTGTGTGTGTGTGTGTGTGTGTATGTTTGTTACTCTTTCACGCAAAAACTACTGGACCGATTTGGCTGAAATTTAAAATGGAGATAGATTATAACTTGGATTAAAACATAGGCTACTTTTTATCCCGGAAAATCAAAGAGTTCCCGCGGGATTTTAAAAACTAAATACACGCGGACGAAGTCGCGGGCATCAGCTAGTAATTAATAATTATTAAATATACTATATTAAGTATAATATAAGTGTTTGTCTGTAATTTTAAACTACTGCCTTTTATTATTACATTTTTTATTGATTAATATTTTTTTAATCAGAGATGAAAATTTAGGTTATTTAGTATAAAATCATAAAATCCTGTATTTTAGAAAATCACCTTGACAGTTAAGAGTGGTATGTATGGTTTTTATAAGC
The DNA here is from genome assembly GCA_038048805.1 of Hipparchia sbordonii. Taxonomy (NCBI): domain Eukaryota; kingdom Metazoa; phylum Arthropoda; class Insecta; order Lepidoptera; family Nymphalidae; genus Hipparchia; species Hipparchia sbordonii. Next base: position 9,137,450 of record CM076113.1, read on the forward strand.
GGTATGACTTTTGTTTAAATGTATACGGACGAAGTCGCGGGCAACTGCTACTTTATTCATAAAATGTAAAGTAATTAGGTACTCATATATTTATTATTTATAACAACACAACAATTACGAAATCTTCCACGTACTTGATTGATACTTATCTACAACTAATTTTAAGTTTTATAAAAACTCCTTCACATACACGTGATCTTGAATTGCGAGTTTGCGATGAGTCAATGTTTGAGATTACAAGTTATTGAAGACTGAATAGAAAAAATGCTAATTCTTTAAACAAAGGGTGGAATTAGCATTTTTTTGGTGACTAAACTGAAGTTGAATTTGGTGACTAAGCCTCTGTCCATTCGTCCGTCTGTCTGTCTATCAGTGGGCTCATCAAACCATCTACCAATATCTCAATCAACCAAATATCTCATGAACCGTAACAGGTACCAAGATAATTGAAATTTTCATAGAATGTGTTTTTTAGTGTCACTATAACAACAAATGCTAAAAAATAATAGCTGGTGTTAAATCTTGTACAATGGTATGGAACCCTTCGCGTGTGGGTCCGATTCATACTTGGCTGGTTTTTTAAAGTTATACTTTGGGCGTTTAGCGTTTAGACCTGTTAAAATAAATAAGTCTTTAACAGGCAGACGTATTTTAAATAATGCTTTCTAATATCGATTTCTATAGTCGATGAATAATAAAATTAGAAACAGCGATAGAAAAGTTTTGTTTTTTTACAAAGAAAACTTTATTCTTTTTGATTAGAAAAAAAAGTTCACAGTAATTAAATAGTATAACAATTAATATTAAATTACTTCTAAAATTAAAATATAAATAAATCGAATAGTCATCGATGCATTTATTTTCGCAGGAAAATAAAAATGTATTATAATATGTATACAAACTGTACAAAAATCCATTTAAAAGTAACTTGTTAACAAATTATTACTTATTACCTTTAAATTTTCATATGTTATTTTTTATGCTCCTATGAAAATGAATGAGTTTTCTTAGAAGTATTACAAACCGCAAACGAGGAAAACATTCCAATAGAATTTACGAGTATAACAAAAATAATATAATAAACGAACATTTAAATACTATACTTATCAAATAATTTTATAGCAACCGGTTTTAAACATGTTTAAGAGGTAGATACTTATAATATTCTTATTAATAAATATCCGATAGAATATATAGAAAAATATAATATAAAAAATCTAAACAGTTCAAACCTATAACTATTAATCTTAATAATAATTATTCATCTCACTTAGCGGTCTATTATTATGATACCTGATATTATTATAAAACGATTTAGATTCTCTTGATAACAACGAACCTTATAATTTGCGTAGTTTTTAGGGTTCCGTAGTAAAACGGCAAGAAAGCCTTAAGCCTTGGTAGGTACTAAAGAGCTGTAATTATTTGAATAAATAATTATTCTATTTCATTTGAATTTTATTTGTCGTAGTCTTGATGTTCAAACTGGTACTAACTCTACGTCACATATTAAATACTAGCTTTTGCCCCCGCGACTTCGTCCACGTGGAATTTTTATTTTTAACTGAAAGCTCAAATACCAACTTTGATGGAAACAGCTTGAAAAATGACGGAGTTTCATATAAACTTCCATCCCCTATTTAAACCCCTTAGGGATGGAATTTCCAAAAATCCTTTCTTAGTGTGCGCTTACGTCATAAAAGGAACCAACTGTAAAAACAAGTTTCTAACTTCAGTAGTTTAGGCTGTGCGTTGATATCTCAGTCAGTCAGTCAGTCAGGACTTTGAATTTTATATATATAGATGTGACGTATAGTGTATAGACGTAAATATATGTAAGTATAATAAATAATAAATATTTTATTTAAAGCAAATAGGTAAACATTTTATATTTACATTATGTAAATTAGTAACGGTATTATGGCTGTGATGTGGCTATGTGACTGTGAAGGTGGAAATAGGTGACGAATTGATGGTTCAATTATTTCTGGAATAGTTATATACGAGGAAATGATAGTATGAGTTATTGTGTAAGATTCGGATCGAGCACAAATCAATACCGAGGTACATATATCTCATATTCTCTAAATACTTTATATAGAGACTGCTAAGAACAAAAAGGCACCCATCTAAAAAGCTTGATCATAAATGCGACTCTATTGCGGCCTTTGTTCCAAATGCAGGTCAACTCAATTAGCGGATGTTTGAATATTGGCCACTGTGGCAGCAAAGTTGTTCTGTTTGTTTCTTTTCAATACCTGACTACAGAGTATATTAAAATAGTTCACATTAAATATTATGATGGTATCTTAATAGTTAGTAGGTATCCAATCCCGCATTGAAAGTTCAACCCCGAGGACCCGCGGAACTGAGGTCATTAACCCCTGCGAATCCGCGGGACTTGTATAAAATAAAAACCAAAGAAATTAATTCTATAAAGGACACTTTTAAATCTATTCAAAACAATTTTCAGATACATAACAAAATTTAAGAACAATCTAGGAAAATCTTTTTTTTTGTTTTGTTAGTTTTATCTGATAAAAGCTTTGCAAGCAGCTTTATTGTATCGAGCACCTAAAGACCGATTAGGTAGCGGGGGAAAACCAGAAGTTCGTCCAGTAGACGAAGGTATAACTGCAGGCTGCTTATACCTCACGTGGTATGGTGGGTAGGTCAGATATACTCTGTACAAAGAAAAGAAAACTTTAATGATTTACAACATAAACGTAGTTAAAAATTAATGTGGTTAGATTGTCATGATACCGAGGTTTTGTCTTTTACAAATACAAAAAAGTCACTTTGTATTTGTCAAACAAAAAAAAAGTCACTTTTTTGTATTTATCAAAGAAAAAACCTGGGTATCATGACAATCTATCCACATTTTCTATGTATTAATCTAATACATATAATAAAATTGTAGAAAAGTGGTGTCTGTACGATGGAAATATATAAAAAAAAGTAGCAGGGGTTGTTATTATATCGATGTCGAACCCGAAATTGTAATTAATTTTTTTTTTGTCTGTTTGTCTGTGTGTTTGTGCACGCTAATATCAGAAACGGCTTATTCGATTTAGATACGGTTTTCACTAATATATTGTAGTAAGCTTCACTTAACATTTAATGTTTATTTCATGTCAATCGGTTAATAAATAAAAAAGTTATGTCAATTTAAAGAATCACGGCGAACATTTTTAACGTACAGAGTACGTACTACACGCTAGGGATGGCGATTCTTTCCGAAAAAGATCGATTTTTAAATCGATTCGAATCGTAGCTTGAATAATCGATTCATAAAAAGATCGAGGTCTAAAAGATCGATTTCCAAAAAATCGATCTTTTTTCAAGTTGCATTTACAATGTAAATATAAATCTATTTTATGAAAAACAAGATACCATAATAAACGATCACTTAGTAGTAAAATCAGGGATTTTTTTAGCTCAGGGAATTCGATAATCACAATTATTTTTTCAATAAACTTGCTCATAAAGTGGCTACGTGCCTAATTGCGGTGAACTTGGGTGGAACCGCAATTAGGCACGTAATGACACCTATAACCAAACTGTGACTTTTTCATTACTATTAAACTAGGCACAGCCATCTCGTGAATAGAAAAAATCGAATTTCGATTCTCTAGGGTGAAATAACGATTCACTTAATCGATTCAGTGTTGCATATCGATTTAAAAAATCGATTTATTGGGCCCGAAAAATCGATTCTTCGATTAATCGATCTCGAATCGCCATCCCTACTACACGCCTCGCGCCTGAGCGTCCGTGACTATATAAAGCGCGCTGAGAGCCGCGCCCCGAAAAGTCACTATTCCACGCGAACGAAGTCGCGGGCACAGCTAGTACTTAATAAGTTAATAAACAAACAGAACCCCAGCTCAATGGACTTGGTGTTATCGTTATACCCTTACACAACAAGTTATATTTGACTTACTGAGACATTTCAGACGGGCACTGGAATGCATATTCTGGTTCCCTAAAATATGTTATTGGATGGTAACGTTTTGGATATCCTCTATAATACTCCCTTTGCATCTGGCATGCCTATAAAATAATAAATAGTATGAAATATTATGTATGTTGACCGTAGATGAAGTGGTAGGTATTAGTTAATACTATAAAAACACGAACTTGATAGAATGTTTCAATTTCTTCTTGTCTTATCGGATCTAAAAATAAAATGTACTTTACCATTCTAAATAATTTTTTGAACTAATATCGCTTAACAAAAATGAAAACCACATGAATGTCAGTTAACCTTAGTCTGTGATTTAAATGAGTGATTTAAAAAGGCTTTCTCTTGGATTTAAATCACGTCTGTGACATGAAACCTAAACAAAGATTCATGGGCGGTAATCTTTTTCTTTCAGGTACCTATTTCTTGTTTTATTTCCACGGTAGGTAGGTAGGTACCTTAACCCTTAACAGCTGAAAATTGAAATCAGCCGAAAGTTTTACAAAAGTACTCTGTGACTCCAAAGAGCTTTACTCTATGGTGTCTATGGTGCACTGCATATGTGGGTTAACTAATACCTAATCTGTGATGTGGGTTGTGCCTCTGGGTACATATATCTGTGGATTTAAGATTTATCGCAGGGAAACGTCAAAACAATATTTTCTCAATTTTGTTTTACCATTTTTTGCTATTGATATTGATAATAAACTTATGACGTTTAATTTTTAACTGTAAATCGTGTATGAAAGTGCAACCGTGTAAAAATAATCACACGTGAAATTGTATTTGAAAACTAGTTCGCTCCTCTTTGTTATTTTTGGTAAACTATTTTTGTCCGCTCTAGTTTCGGTGATTCGGTGCATTGGATATATTTTGACGTCCAGAAAAGAATGTGTTCCTGCAAGGTAGGCTGGTTTCTTAATTGCTTCTCGTTAAGTGATAATTAGAAGTGACACATGATATGATTTTGAGCACACACCATTTATGTACAGTATTTACATATTGGCAACATGTTTTTGCTGTATAAATTAACAAATAGCAGTCGTATTTAGTGTTCGTAGTTTCTTTGTCTACTGCTTAAGGTGTAAAAATATATTTAAAGGTGCATGGTTTAAATAATACATGCTATTTTTATGTTTAATTAGAATATACCTACCTCTATATGTTTTTGTGAATTCACTACTTTATTAAAATTACTGTTACAAATTTAATTATTTGTATACACTACACAAGGTTAATAATTACAAGCAAGTTGTGGGGAGCCACATGCAGTAATAAGTTCAGGCTCTGTGGCTAAGTGGATGGAGATACACATTTGATGTTTGGTGAAAATTTTTGATGTGTGTCAACATTTGGTTTGAAAAGGTATAATTTATGCAACTTAACTCTGCTCTATGTTAGAAATGTAGCCACATTCCAAAGCTAATTTACAACCTAAGCGGGAAGACTACCCAATGTTAGAACTGGATAATATGGGAAAACTTAATTCTTCAGTTTTCCGGGCCTGTGACATCAGTGCAGGCGTTGTGTTGCAGTTTATGCAAGCTTGTAGAATTTTACACTGGCAACTGTTAATACTTTTTCTGTGGGAAACGTGATGTGTTTTATAATAATTGTGTAATGCATACGGGTCTTGCACAGACCAGGAATGTAGCCAAGTAGCAAGGCTGGATTGTTTACATTTTAAGATTGCACCTCAGGTAATGTGTTAAACCTCAAAAGCCTAACAGTTCCAAGTGCAAAAATTTGATTCACTCCCTGTTTCCTACCTGTTGCACTGCTATTTTTGTATCCATTCCTAATTTAAGCTTGTTGTATATTTGAAGTACATTAGTCAAGTTTAGCATGGTTAAAAAGAACATATATATATAATATTATAAAGGCGAAAGTTGTCACTTCACTCCACAACTAATAGACAGAGATGGGTGAAATTTAGAATGGAGATAGCTTATACCCAGAATTAACACATAGACTACATAATTATCCCGAAAAGTCAAAGAGTTCATGCGGGAATCAAAACATCTTAATCCACAAGGATGAAGTTACGGACATCATCTAGTGACTAATAATTAATGTTATCTCTTTGATATAAAAAAGAAGATATCTATATCTTTATTTGAGTCATATCCACATGTTTTTGATTACATAAAAATTGTCAATGGTACTTATTAATTGTTAAACTAATAAGTACTATTGACAAAATAGTTAATGCTTGAATATTATACATAATAGTTAATGCTAAAAAAAGATACTGGCCGAATTGATAACCTCCTCCTTTTTGGAAGTCGGTTAAATATGTTGTCATTATCATTGTATATATGTACAATCGCGGACAAAAAATGTTTACCACCTTAAGATTCATAATTGCATGCACACATCTGTGTCAGAAGGTCGATATGTGATTTGATTAGCCATAGATCACAGACACAGAACATGTAGCGGTGCTTAGACAGCCCTTTAGCGGTCTCTTTAGTAGGTGACGGCTAAATAGGTTAGATGTAGAAAACCTTTTTTGGAACAAAAAATCCTTACTAATGTTATAAAATAATGTGAGTGTTTGTTTGTTCGTTGTTGGTTTGTCCTTCCATCACACAGCTACGGAGCAATAGATCCACATGATTTTTTGCATGGATATAGCTGAGGATTAGGATAGCTATATTTATCCCGGAAAAATAGAAAGTTCCCATGGAAATTTTAGAATCCTAACTTCACGCAGACGAAGTCACGGGCAAAAGCTAGTAATTTTAATAAATAGATATCTCATATAGACACGAGCACAGGACACGAGTTACCAAAATATGAAAACGGAAGTAATAATCTAATGAAATTTCAAAGAATCTTTATTTCTTAATTTTATTATTGAGAAATTAAACGATATTAGTATTAATAAATAATTAGCTTAATTAGCTTCCATTCGCTGCTATGACAACACGTAGACTCTCTCGCATAAACGCGACAAGGCGATAAGTCAGTTCATATCATCTGTGATATCATCTCATACCCCAGTGCAATGTGATCTAAGAGTTTGAGGATTTCTTTGATTCTGACAGTCCCAGCTTTGAATCATTAAGCCCCATAAATTTTCAGTTTCAAATCAGCAGATCGAGCGGGCTATTGAACGAGATGACTGCCACGGTGCAGATTGAACCATGGAATAGTAGCTCGGCGCATTATCTTGAACTTAGGTTGTCGGAATTTTGCTGCAGAACATCGATGTAAAATGCTGCAGAAACACCACGCATCACCGTAGCTCATCCACCTCCTTTTGACTGTTTTTGACTGTGGATGCTAGCAGCATCATTATGATTCAATGCACAATATGAACTTCACCATTAGAATTATGACTAAGCTTGCCATTTATTTTGTATATTTAAATTTCAAATGACAAATATAATATTTTTGATAATTAATTGTCACTTTTACAAGAGCAATGATGCTAATGTGTCAAACTTGAATTTAGGAAATGAGTTTTATTACTAATATTTGTATAGAAAAGTCATTAATACTTTTTTTTGATAAAACGATGCACGAAATTTTTATAACGTAACAAATACCTTGATATAGCATTATAGACCTTACTGAACGCAGGGTTACGAAGAATCTAATTTGAAAAGTGGTAAACATTTTCTGTCCCCGACCGTATATGTATAGATAGGGCGATTTGAACACATTAAACAAGATGTAATTGTACAGACTACAGTCCATACACCATAGTGTCATATACACTGCCTTGTGCCATAAATAGCCTTTTCTGCGCCCTGTGCGAGTTTCTATAACTGCACCCTGTTCGAGCTTCTATAACTGTGCCCTTGTTTTTTTTAGATATTATAGATACCCTAGCTAGAGCAATACTATGTATAGGCCTACTTTATTTCATTCAGGGTGATAAAATAAAGTCTGAGGACCTTGGGTGTTGGTAGACAAATCATCTAATATTTTGGAAGAAAAATCTATTTTTTTAAAGAACTAGAACTGATGTGGGTAAACGAGCACTAGGGGCACAGCGGGAACTTATCAGGAGCAAACCGAAAAAATTATAGTCCTGCCTGGTCTGGTCATTCTTGCGCCCCCCAGAGTCTACGCCCTGTGCCTGGCAGTGGCGTGCACAGGATGTACTACAGGGTAGGCAGGTGATACAAAATGGAAAAAATCTTCAGTGCAAATTATAAAAAACGTAAGGGTATAGGGCATTGTACAAATTATATAAAGCCTACCCTTAAGTTTTTATAACTCGTACTGGCGATTTTCTCCATTTTATATCTGTGCACGCCACTGGTGCCTGGGCACAGTTGGCACCGCCCTATTTACGGCACTGCTTGTGCGTATCCTAGGAAACCAGAGCTATTTTATTTATTACTCCTAAGTTAGTAAAAAAATACAGCAGAAAGTCGTTGGTTGCTTTAATAATTGAAAACTACATTTATCTAGCTATCTGTGAAATTCATGACTCACTATAAAAGGGTATTGTACTGTTTATGGTTCAATAGCAGACATTCAATGATAGGCACCACACCTCATTTATTTACAATAACGCAGCTTGATAAGGTAGGGTGGCCAATCAACTATAGCATTTAAATTCAAACAATTTGTTCGAAAAAATTTATTTATTTTTGGCCATATACTATAGGTGCCGGCAAACTTATTGAGCTAAGGTGACGTAGTGGGGGTAAGTTGGCGCAAGGTTGGCGCATTTGGACACGGCGCGGGAAGCAAAGGTTGTCTGATCTACCAATCACGCGCTCGATAATATACACCCTGCTTACTTTCCTCAAATGAGACCTAAAATTCGCTTGTCAGGGTCATTGATTCAAAATGAGTCAAGTTCATTTACCCAAGAAGTTTGCCGGTAACTATACTAATGCTTAAAGCAGTATTATTTAAATTTTGTCAAATGATGAATAAAACGGAGGAGTCCTTCAATGAGAGTTCAAGGAGAGTTTCCTTCAACGGTGAAGGTAAACATCGTGAGGTTACCTGTAAGCTTGAGCATTCTCCATAATTCTCCAAAAAAAATAATCTCAAGGGTATGTGAAGTTTGCCAATTTGCATCGGGTCAGTGTGGTAGATTATAGTCTACAGTCCTCTGAGAGGACTGCACTCAGTAGTGAGGCATTGCTGATGATGATGATAAAGAAATAATAATTGTTGTTATTTTAGATTTCAACCCTAAAAGTTCCGCCCCTGTGATGGTGATGAGCTCGTGTGCGGGAATGGGGGACGCGGTGCTGCGCGAGCGGCTGCCGGCTCTGTGGCGCCGCATCGAGGACGCGCACTACAGTTACCTCGAGATCGACGACAGCCCGGAGAAACTGCAGCAGAAGAAGAAACTTGAGGGTAGGTACAATCCGTCAAGTAGCAAGCAACTGCTTTGTAAATGTCGGCTCTGTGGCGTCGCATCGAGAACGCGCACTAGAGATACCTAGAGATCGATTATAGCCTGAGTGATCAGTGCAATACTTGTTTCTTCTGGTGGAAGGCTTTGGCTGTGGCTTATTATCCTACGCTATCACAGGATAGGGATCCAATACAGATTGGATTTCTAACATGCTTTTTTAACGTTAAATTTTTTTTTTCTCTTTGAATATTATGCACGTTCGATTATATGAAATAAAAATTATTATTTGTTCCAGGATACATTCTGGAGTATCTCACGCTAGTACCACATGAATGCAAGTTTGGGCTCGCGGAGACGGGCAAAGTGTTCCAGCGAACGATCAGCGAGATGTCAGAATTCAGCGCGTACAGAGCGGGCATAGGCTGGGCGGCCATCGCGAGGTATGCGGGCAACCTGCTCGCACAACCCTGGCGGAAGGAATACAGGGTCATACGGGTGAGCTATGCTATGTTTTTAATTGTAATTGTGACATAATACTTTGTGGAGTTTAGTTGATTAATTTTATTTTTATTATTCATGCAGCGAAACATCTGTATTATACAAGGCTCTGATAATTGCTACTAATCTCTCTATCTATCTATCTATCTCTATCTATCTTATCTGATTTTTGCTATTAAGCAAAAATGAGTTTGAGGGTAGTGAGCGCATATTTATTTTACTTATCAGCTGCCTTAAAGCAATCATCACGGACAAGGGCTATCTTGTCATTGAATAAAAAATAAAAAATAAAAAAAAAGCAAGATTGATTGCTTATTTTCCTCTGTCCCCTGAAAAGTCAGTTGTTCTAGACAAGCATACTCTATTTTAGGCTGTAACTTCACTTACCATCAAGTAATATATTTAAAAGAAAAGCGGGTCCAACCCTATCCTTGACCTTAGCCCTTTTTCCGCAGTTGTACTCTGGCTTCTACAAGCACGAAGTGGAAGCGAACATGGTGGGTGCGGAGACGATGCTGCAGGCGATGGGGTACCGCGCCATCGGGGCGGGGCGCCTGTCGCTGGAGGGGCCCGTCTGCCCCGACATGGCCGCTGCCATATCACGAGACGCGCTCATAGCTCACTGCGAGTGTCAGGTACGGAGGATTCTTGTACATGTGCTGTTACAGAGAAATCTAGTACCGTTGGATAATTTTTTTCCCGTTTTAGTTGTATGCATCCAGACAAAAGTCCTTAAAATAAGGCAATATTTAGCCAAACAGTAATTTTAGCTTCTCGGAGAAATCGTAATATGTCGTGCGTCAGGCATAAAACATCGGACAAAAGTCCTTAAAATAAGGAAATGTTTAGCCAAACAGTTATTTTACGTTTCTGGAGAAATCGTAATATGTTGTGTGTGGTTACACTTAAGCAGTTTGTTAGACAATCATTTCCAAATAATTCATCATCTGAAATCACTGTTTAAACACCCAGAATTGTTTTAAAATGGGATACTCTTTATATTTCTAGTGTGTACATAAAGTATTAATTGTAAAATACTGATTACTGCCAACTACATCGCCTGGGTCTGGGAAAACCCTAGCCCTGCATTAAGGGATTCACACTGAATAGTATTTTAATGTGGTTTTAGATAATGGCGCAGATCTGGGAGGCTGTGTGGGGCAACGGGGTCCGAGTGTCGTGGGCAGATGTCGCCAGAGAGCGCGCCACGCATGTCGACTCCGTCGCCGGGGCGGTGGCCAGGCTTTCTGGATACACCGAGGGTATGTACACATTTATACCTCTAATCACCTCTCGCTCAGCGGCGATAATATGTGTACATGTGCGAGTGAGAGGTGAATAGAGGCGATGCCATTTTGAGTACCAATACTTACAGCAATTTCAACATGTCGCTGTTGGCGAAAATGTCGTTGATAATGGCTGACAATGACGGATAAAAGAGATCTTTTGTTAATTTTAAATATTTATCCAAAATCGTGGATCCGGCGGTGATCGAATCCTGAGAGTGCATTTAATACTACCAAAACGTCCAAATGCGTAGAAAATTATATGTATTTATTTATTTATCCGGAAATTTCCTTCAAGTGTATGTAATCAATAAAAATATAAAATAGATCGTGTGTACCCTGAATTTAACTTTTGACGTTAACCTTAAGTGCCCGTAAATCCGCCATTTAGATTCTACAAGAGTACCACTTTAATGCAATCTTCTGCTTTTTGTTATCCTAGATGTCGAAATTTACTCAAACGTGCCTGTGACGACGTCGGATACTCAGCGAAGGCTCATAGAAACTCAATTTCCAGTAAATTCACAATGCAACTGCACAGACCAGCCTTTAGAGGAGCCAGTCCAACCCGTCATAAACCCTTACATGATGAGCATGGTCTCGCCACATATGATGTACCCCATGCCACACATAAACCCAGACATTCCTGTGACTGTACCGCAATGCAACCCAGTTCAAATGATGACGCCGTATGGAGCAGTACCTTATTACTACCCCGTTCAAGCCCCATACATGATACCGACACCCGTATACGCTCCTATAAAACACGCGACAAACATACCTGTAAATGGATATCCACCTATGCCTCAATACAATAGGTATCCAACAGTACCAACTGGGCAGTTAATAGAGCTAGATGCGCCATCAGTATACGAAAACGGGAAATTCGAACGGCATCCAGAAGAAAGGGTCCATAGAAGGAATAAAGTGGAAACTTCCAAGCGGCCAAAGTCCACCTACAGCGATGTTACCTTACCAAGTTTACCCAGGTCTGATACTCAGCCAGCATTAAGCAAGGCCAAAGAAGACGGTATGGGGACATATGAAAGTTGGGACTATGTTTTCAGGAATCTATCCAGCAAAGACCACGACGGTGATAGTAAGAGTGGATTCTCGCAGTCATTAGATAGGGATTCCAGGACATTGGACAGGTTAGATAGGGAAGAAAGGAGGACAAAATACCAGCCCACTACACTTGATCTAGAAGACGGTCTCCAAGCATTGAATCTCGATAGAACTTACGACGAAGACATGTATAGAACTGCAAAGGTTAACGAGAATTTGATGAGGCTAAAGCTGGAGCAAGAGTCAAAAAGAGCGAGACAGCAGGCAAAGAAGCAAATAGAGGAAAAGAGACCGAAGAAAACCATCGAACCCATCGGCAATCCCAAAGCAGATGGTCTAGTCACACCAAAAGTAGCGCCAGATAAAGTAAAACTTTTGACGAAAAAAGATATAAAGGACAGGAAGGACGTTATTAAGCAGCAGAATTCTGTAAACGGTTCCGTTTCGAGTACAGTGGAGGTCAAAAAGGTGAAAAAACCTTCGAAGCTAATTGCTGTCGAAGTGGAGAAGGCAAAGAGTAAACCAGTAGAGAATGGCGTGCACAAAGCTAACCACACTTCTAAGAGCACGGGAGGTGAGCATAATTAGAACTGTATTTTAAATAAGAAAATATATTTTTCTCAAACATGCATGGAAATATTGTCATTATTTTCGAAAAAAGAACACGCGAAGTATCGAATTGTCGAACAAAGAAAATCAAATCCATTGCAAGAGCGTTTTTTGAATTTGGAACATTACAACGCTCCGCGAAACAGTTGTTTCGCGGAGCGTTTTTTTTTTTAAATATTGCAGGAGCTTTGTAATGTAATGCCGTTTCATACAACAGTATACAATGGCGTGCTGGGGTTACTAAATACTCCTTGATCGGATCTCTTTTGTCATTCTTGGCATACCATAGTCTCTTTGCTTAGTACAAATTGCGTTTACGTGGCTGTATAGCCATAAATGCGTTTGCCTGTCGGCACAGATAATAAAAAAAAAAATTGGCGGTAAAGCTGAAAATTCGTCTTGATTTGTTATTTACATACCTACTTAATAAATATAAATTTAATAATAATCAAAATGAGTTCCAACGGTTCAGAGAGTGAAATGGAGATTGATTGTACCTACCCCACCAGATTTAAACCAAAATGGCGGATGGATTTGGATGTATAATATAAAAAGTGTTTTATTTCCCTGCATTCTTTTGAGAAAAGCACTATATATGCCTCGGCGGGAAATGGCAATTGCCTGTCTCGTATTTAGTGAAGTCCTCGCCTACGGCTCGGCCTTCAAACTCATACTCGACCTGCAATTGCCTACTTCCCTGCCTTTGCAATAATGTACTATAATCTTTACTTATAAGCATTATACATTCGAAAGTCTGTTTGTTGGTTTGTCCTGCAATAATCCAGTAACGGAGCAACGGATCGACGTGTTTTTTTGTTTGAGTTGAGGACTTGGAGAGTAAGATAGGCTAGCTTTTATCCCGGAAAAACAGAATTCCGGTGAGATTTTTAATATAATTGAAAACCCGCGGGAACCTAAAAAAAAATTACTAACTTAAGTTTACTATTTCAGCGCCGAGCGTACCACAGCCAAACTACGATTTGAAAGCCCAACTAGTCGTTTCACTCGACGAGCCGGACTACACGCGAACACTCCCGAAGTTGAACGGCGAACGCGAACAAACATCGAGCCGAGCGAGCACCGACAGACACGAAACCGAAACCGACACGAAAAAAGACAAATGGCAGTGCGGTACGTGCACATATTTGAATAAAAACTCTTTAATCGCTTGCGAAATGTGTGGGAAATCGAAAAAGGGGCCTGAAATTGAACCCTTAACGTCGGGGGGTAGGGAGTGCCCCGCTTGTACGTTGGTCAATAAGAGGGACGCTCGAGCTTGTGACGCTTGCGGGACGAGCTTGGAACATTGCCCGACGTACATCTAAACTGGCAACTGATAAATTAGATAAGGACGGACATATTTTGATTATGATTAGTTATGGGACTTAGCACATTTCATATTAGCATCTGTGGGTAACGATTTTGAATTTTTCGACGCGCTAATGTTAACAGTATCTTAAGAGTATGACGTGTATTCACTTCTGCCGGCAGACCCTGTGACTATCCATTTTTTTTATATTAACCAAGCTGAACTAATATTCCCCTCTCCCCTCAAAATAAACGTAGGTAAAGCTTGAGTGGGTACGATAGTAGAGCAACAGGTGGGGATTCAACCTTTGACCTTTCAGTTTTCAGTCTTTAACCGGTGGGCTTTTGAGGCGTTGGATTTGCTAATGGTGAAGTTCAGTCGAGATTGAACTGCCGAAAAATCATTATTGAGGCATTTTATTGGCATCGATCTAACGAAAATCGTCAGTCGCTGATGATAAAAATATCGAGTGTGCTAAGGCCTTAAATTGTTTCACATGATTTTCTATAGACATAATAAGACGGAAAATGTTTGATAGTAGTGTTTTTATTGCTTACTAGCTAATGCTCTCGACTTCGTTCGCGTGGACTTCGGTTTTTTGAAAACCCATAAGAACTCTGATTTTTTTTGATGATTTTTCTTTTTTTGATTTTTCAGGATTAATAAGCCTAAACCACTCCTTTGTACATTTTTTTTTCTATATGTCTGCAAAAGTGCCGTCAAAATCAATTTAGTTGTTCAAAAGATTAGGTGGGGCAAACAGACACGCGTATTTTTTTTCTTATTATGTACGTTATTGTTCACATACATTGATTGCATAGAATTATCATGTTTATTTTGTAAAAATCAATAAAAAATAATATTATGCTTCATAAATGAAATGTTATTTATCATGCAAATGATGTAAAGAAAATAACAAAGTTATTGGAGATTGGTCTTAAAAGTTAATATCTAGTACTGTTATAATAAATTATTTGGCTATGTCATTCACACAGGACATTCCCACAAAATACGATTATTTATCACCTAAATTAATTTTTTTTAGTAAATAATATATTATTTAAAATTGTTGACGATTACTTAATAGGATAGATAATAGTGTTGATAGTATAATGTTTACGTTAGAACCTACTAATAAAATTAAAGTAATACTAATTTGAGAAGACTAAAAGATTCTATCCTTTTCTATTCTAAGAAAATGAAAGAGAAGAGATCTTAAAATTGGTTAAATTTTTATTAGCCCTGGGACACTAATATATATATTTGAAAAGTATTAAGTAAAGTAATTCTTATGGCTTATTCGGCAATGATGTGACGCTTATGTGTAGTTAAACTTGGACAAAGTTAAACTCTATTGAACTAGAATCTTGCCAAATTATTGCAACTAAAATGACGTCATGACTTATTATAATTTTAGTTCTTACTCAAAGCTTTAAAATGAGCCCTGTTACTGCAGAATAGGGCTTTCCCTCTATTGGATAGATTAAATTATCTTAGAGTTGAGGTTAATACATTTTTTTAAATATTAAAAATTGTTTAAACAAATCAAACCAATGGGATTTGAATCTGTTACTCTTGTAGAGATGCAGGTTTAAAAATCTCGCTGTTATCGCAATTTTTGGTGTGTATTAAAAAAAAATCAGATTTTTCTTTTGAATTATAAATGGGATGAATTGTCTCTTATAGTGGACTGTATTATAGACTTTACTTACTACCCGCTTTTAATAATGGCTGGTTTACAGTGTTCTAGTCGATGGAAGTCTTAGTTCTGTTTAGCGCAAGATAATAATACGAATAAGGCTATTTTATTTCACACTTTTATACACCATTGAGTTTCAAACAAGACTGTACTTTTAATTGACCATGGTTGGGGAGTCATTTCGCCTTGAGTAACTAAAAAAGGTAAAAAAAATCGCTTCTCGCAGAATAACTTAAGCGACTCCGCGATTCACGCCACATTACATATTACGCGAACTTATAATGAAGCCGTGGTACAGGTGGAAGCCCTAACTTCAAAACATTTTAACACGTGACACTAGGCGTTTCTCCTTCCTGTTGTCTGCAATTTGTTTGCCCTTTTGATTCAGCTTAAGAAAACTGGATATTAAATCAGTCCAACTTCCAGTCCAGCTGGTTCGAAAACTAGACTAAATTTTTGGGCTAATTTACTTTATTTGGGTCAATGGTACTACCGCGCTGATAAGTTCGCTGGAATGGAATGGTACTGATGTGAACAGGCCGTAAGAGAAATTAGATTGTTTTATTATTCAATACTTTGCATTTGCTCACTTTAATATTGTTTTTGTTTGACAATGCATCTCTGAGTGCCAGTTACAGGTTGAATCTATTTATTGTATTAATGTTCTAGTGTTCTAATTTATTATTGTCACTCGCTTTAACAGGGTAAGATTGTAGTATATTATAAAAAGAATTTTATATCATGGTTTTGTTTTAAATTATTTATGTCTAAGATCCAATTCGAAATTGTGTATGAATATTGCTTGGCGGGAAATATCGTGGCGGAGAGGTAGTTTTTAATATTAAAATGTATTATGAATAATATTTATAATCAAAGGAGATGGTCCAAAAATGTATGAAGCATGGGATGTCTATCTGTACAATGCGTAAAATTAATAAAAATACAAACATAAAACCATTTCTGACTGTTAAAATTTTATTCTTATATTACATCACAATAATAACATTTTACTTACAAAAAAATATAATAAGAAAGTCAAATAACATGAATTGTCTATGTTGTAGTGTCTGTAATTTGTGTATTCTAAGATTTGGATTTGTGTTTATTATCTTAGGTTCTTTGTGGCTGACGGGTGCCATCTTGTGGCCGTATTGAACAACTTGTAACACTTGGTATTTTTTAATCGTGAGAATTATTTACAATAAATTACTAAAAATATAATCTCACTATTTTTCTGCCTTTTTAAGATATAATTATATTATAGCACTTATAGTCATCCCAAAATGGACTGTCTCCTTTATCCGATTTAGAATCACATCTCTTTAACATGGTTATTGCGAATGCTAATTCGGTTGTTCAAAAAACTTAAACTAAATTAATTAACTTAAATTAAAATAATATCATTCCATAATTTTCAACATCTGTACCTATGCATAAATCTCAAAAGGTACTGTAGGGAATTTCATTAGATTCTCACTAATGTAAAGACTCAATTATAATAATAGTTAAGTTGCAGGCTAAAATCCTGAATAAAAACTGTTCAAGTTCCACACATTGCATTATACATGTAAGTATAAACTTTTGCTTCAGTAATAAACAGGTCTAATAATAGTGTTATCCTGCTCACAATGTTCTTTGCGGAAAAAGATAGCGTTAAAGAGTAATCAATTTTAAAAATTGGGTACAATAGAATTAGCATCACTGGCTTCGTAAGATTTTTAAGCTATTGCATAGCTTCTATCGCGGGCCAGCGTGGAGACCGAATCCAGAAATTCCGTAACGAAAATAACCTGACACGGGACTCCTCTACGGTGAGCCGCTAGATGGCGTTGATAAACAATGCTATGCAATAGCTTTACCGCGGCAGTCCCCGAGTGCCACACGTCTTTTTTTTTTTAATAAACTTGATAATGTTTGAAATGTTGTAGATTAGTTTGTGCCTACCCAGTTTTCTGTACAACCGAATTAGAACCATTTTCGACGTTGAATTCATTTTGAAACAACATAATTATCACAGTGTTCGGTTGGTCGCCTTCGAAAAATGCTTTAATGTTAGTCAGTATAATAAATTTAATGATTAGTTTTCGTTCATATTATTATTATACATATATAAATTATATCAGTATGTGTATATAGCTGTTAGAAATTGTACATACAGACCTAGACCTTTAACATAGTATTTACTGTTTATACGGACATGTAATAATACCATTATTGATAAATAATTTATATAGAAACGATGTATATTTAAATACTAAATAACTAATAGACATCAACATTATTGGTGCATTTGTTAAAACGTTAAGTAATTTTATTGTCACAGTTTACAAAGTAAAGGAATGCACTATTAAGGTCGAAACACATTGTTAAAACGCTACGCTATGCCAATAAGGGCGGATTGACAGCAATATTAAATTTCAAATGCATATAATGAAGAAATAGCTATCTTCACAACAATTATATTGCGGCTCAAAGATTTTGCAAATCTTTTAATTTTTTTCAGTAATAATTAATTGATTCCATTTTAGTGCCTACAGTTCAGAGCTTATGTTCAGAAATTAATGTCTTGAATTCATGTAGGGATAGTGCCGATATTCGATTGATAAATAAAGGATGGTTGGATGACTTTCTTTATTAAATATGCATAATATACTTCAGATTTTTTATTAGATAATAAAATATTTTGTATGTAAAACTATGCAGGGGTGCGTTTGATAATGTGTTTCTACCATAAGGGTCTGCGCAGACGAGGGACTATTGTCCGCGGATGACAATATCGTCTCATTACTAGTATAATATAGTTAATGTAGGTACTATTATGCTGAGATCTAGAGCGTGCTTTGACTCAGCTCAGACTTAAGATAGAGTTTAAATGAGACACAAATACGCTCCGACATAATCTGTCTCGTTTTAATTCTGTCTTGAGCCTGAGCTGAGTGGGAGTGCGGTCTATAGATTTCAGCGTTAGTTCCTTGTGTGCGTTATTCATTGCGGTTGTAAGCAATTTATTTTGACGGACAAAAAATTACATCGATAATTTTCCGTCGTCTGCGTAGGCCCTAATCCTGATATTAAATAAAATAAAAAAACTAGCAGTCGCAGTAGATAGTTCGGATAAAGCACTGAGGACGTGTATTTTTCTAAAAAAACGTAGATTTTCTGAGACAAACTGTTTTTATGAATTTCAATTATTGTGCTTTAGATTGAGTTGCCTACGTTCGATTGACGCATTGTAAAAGAATGTGGACTGATGGCGGAATATTCTGTTAGAAAAGATTTTATGTAATAAAAAGAATAAATTAATATTGTTTTACCAAAACATTTGTTTGATTTGTAATTTTGTACCCTATTTGTACCTCTGTCGTGATCCCAACGTCATGATGTCGAAAATAAAATAATTGCATCTTTGAGCAAAATTGCACATGTATTTACATTATATTAAAATTTCCTTACTTTAATTTACACAATTAATAATTTAATTTTTATCTTGATGCAGTTAATATTGTTTATTCACTATATTCGTCGGATTCTCCGGATTCGAAGGAGCCACGGTCACCACCTTGGCTACCGCGACCGAATCCACCTCTAAATCCCCCTTGGCTTCCAAATCCCTGCCTGCCGTATCCGAATGGGCTAATTCGTGTGTTTAATCCTGACTGGCCACCGAATCCTCCTAGGCCGAAACTTCCTAGGCCCTGGTTTTGTCCTCTAAATCCTCCCTGACTTCCTTGTCCACCGAATCCCAGGAAACCTTGGCTCCCTAATCCGCCTTGGCCGCGAAATCCACCCTGGCTGCTGCTGCCTAATCCGCCTTGGCTTCCGAAGCCACTCTGGCTTCTAAATCCGCCTTGGCTTCCTTGACCACCAAATCCCCCCTGACTGTTGCCACCTAATCCGCCCAGACTACCTTGGCTTCCTTGTCCACCGAATCCACCCTGACTGCTGCCACCCAATCCGCCCAGGCTACCTTGGCTTCCAAACCCACTCTGGCTTCCAAATCCGCCTTGGCTTCCTTGACCACCAAATCCACCCTGACTGCTGCCACCTAATCCGCCCAGGCTACCTTGGCTTCCAAAGCCACTCTGGCTTCCAAATCCACCTTGGCTTCCTTGACCTCCGAATCCACCCTGACTGCTGCCACCTAATCCGCCCAGACTACCTTGGCTTCCAAAGCCACTCTGGCTTCCAAATCCGCCTTGGCTTCCTTGAACTCCGAATCCACCCTGACTGCTACCGCCTAATCCGCCCAGACTACCTTGGCTTCCAAATCCGCCCGAGCTTCCTTGACCACTTGTTCCGCCTTGGCTTCTGATGTCAAAACCCGAACTGATACTGCCACCACCCAGGCTGCCGCCGGTACCGTAACCTGGTAAACGAGTATTTTACTGATTTGCAGAATTACCTTAGCAGAATTGTCTTTTCTTATAAACTGGGAAAAACCTGCTACACTGGTAAGTAGATATTATATGTTTTCAGGGACTTTATACTATGTACTTTGACTTTACAATAAGGAACACGTCTTATAAAATAGTTTAGCCAATACCGTCTGTCAGCAACTTAACTCGGAAACTATTGGTCGCTCTACCAAAAAGCTGAGATTTGGCATGGCATGGAACAATAGTATGACTTACTACTTTACATATTATACGCCTGCAATGTTGTGAAAAATAAAATAAAATAAAAAGTTTTTTATTAAACGCCTGCAAAGTTGTGAAAAATCAAATAAAATAAAAAGTTTTTTATTAAAATAGTTTTTAAAAATCTCACCTGGCTTAGCAGCCGCTATGGCGACTAACGATAAAACCACAATCTGAAAAAAGTAAATTAAAAATAATATGTACACCTACTTAATATTGTAATGTCGTTGGTCGACAGCGGTCACGGCCAACCTCAAAGACTCCGTGGAAGATATTATATTGCACAAGTGTGTGAAAACAGTTGTACTCTTTATTCCTTCACTCTTATATTCCGAAGAGGATTGAAAACCAGACATGACCGGAGAGAGATCAGGCGCAGGACCGACGGCTTTACGTGCTCTCCGAGACACGGGGTACGCCGCTAAGCACTACACTATTAGACCAGATAGTTATAGGAATAACTCTGGTCATTTAATGGCCTGACCCAGGAATCGAACCCGGATTATCGTCATCCGCTGTCGAACATGCTAACCACTGAACCAACGTGGTAGTTACGAAATAATACCTACTCATTTATCAGCTTACCATAAAATGAGGTGCTTCCTAATAGTAATGAGCTACGGTTCAGAAAGGAGGTGACTTGAGGTTACTATACTATGAGTTATGCTTGGAATTTACTATACCTACTATGAGCTAAGCTCGGACTATTATTTGCGAGCGACTTCGTCCGTTTGGAATAGGTTTTTTGATACGTGATTGAAGGACAAACCAACAAACAGTGGCTCCCCCAGCAAGGATTGACAACTGCCGTACTACCTACTTCTAAGTAAACTGTATCCCTTTCTCTGCTTCCATCTTGGACTGCAATTGTCACTTAGCACCAGATGAGATTGCAGTTAAGGTAGATAGAGTCATTGAATAAAGAATTAAAAATGCTAAGTGCGAGTCAGACTCACACACGAAGGGTTCTGTATTGGTTCTGCTGGAAGAAGATATTAGGGAAATCGAATAGGTAGTTTCTGATTATAATTAAATTTCACTTAACTATATTTTAAAACGTGCTAACTTCACCGATCGATGTTTTTCGCACAATAACTCGTCCTATTTCCATAATTATTTGTTTAATATACACAGGTATTTCACATTAGATCATTATGGAAATTGAGGATTAAATGTTTACTTACCGTAAATCTGTACATATTTAAAGCGGTCCGTCCCATGTCAGTTAACACCTACTTATGCCGATATTATAATATCGTGGCTTATTTAAATGGCCAAGTGGAAACTTTGCATTTTAACCTCGTCGGTCATTTTGGATATTATTAGTTTTTCGGTTTACGACTTTAGTATGTAAGTACCTAATTAATGCTAGGAATTTCCGTCTTTAAGACATTTCGTGGAATGATGCCATTCATTAGTTTTTTATTCTCTCAATTCGACAATATTTTATTTAGATTAGGTATCTACTTAACAACATGAAAAATAAACAATATCTCAAATTAAAACTAACTTAACGAATACTAATTATAAAAAATCGAGTACTGATTACGAACGTATGTTACCTAGCTCTCTACATCATTTATCGAATGGAGAAAAGACTTGTAGATAGGTAGGTTGTATACTATTTGTGTGTGGTTACATACTATTTGTTTGAATTAAAAAAAAACATAATTCAAAATTATTTATTTCATGTAGGCCAACCTGTACTGGCTCTTATGACACGTAGAGACTACCACCGGTTGTACCGTAATGCAAGAGAGAAGGAAGAGATCTCTACCACTGTACATCTAGGCCACTGCCTAGGGTCAGTTAGCGATCTCTTCTAGAGAAAACTTTTTTTGTCCACCTTTTTCTTTATATTTTCTTGTTTTAGCTTTGTTTTCGAACTGTTTGGAACTAGAGTTCGTGAAGACTAGCGTTGCTTTATTGTAGAAAAAATGACAATTGGTTCGCCTGTTAAAGAGTGTTTGGTAAAGTATAAACAAAATAAAATAGGTAACATCAAATTTTTTATTTTTTACGAAGGAAGGAGCCTTAATTATTTCTGTAATCTTCAACCTGCCTGTGAAAATTCCTTAAAATTCGGTTCAGCTGTTCCGTGAATTAAGCCGACAAAATTTTTCAAAACTTGTGTTTGGTTTACTAACATCGTTCAAATAATCGGGCAGTAATTTCGAAATCACAGACTCTTCAGTTTAATTATTTTTATCCTAGATCTTAAATAAACGGATCCATGTTGCACAATTCTTTCACTCCACAAATAACAATCAATAAGGTATAAAACTCCTTATGTACCGTATTGTACCTACTTATAAAATCTATTTAATTTCTATTTATCTTCGTCGCTGTCGTATCCACCGTGATGACCTTGTCCTCCGTGGTGTCCTTGATCGCCATGATGGTGGTGACCTGGACCACCAAGCTGTTCTCCGTGGGTTTGTTGCTGGCCATGATGACTTTGACCTCCCTGGTGACCTTGGTTGCCCCATTCTTCTCCGCCATATCCACCTTCGCTGCCATCACCATGCCCGCCTTGGTTGCCATGTCCTGTCAAAATTTAACTCAAACTCAAAACAATCTCCTTTTTGGAAGTCTGTTATTTATTTATTTCATGTAGACCAACTTGTGGCTCTTATGACAGGTCGCAGAATCTATCACCGGTTCGGAATGCTGATTCTGCTGAGAAGAGCCGGCAAGAAACTCAGCAGTTGCTCTTTTCAAATAAAAAGAGTGTCTCCGTTGCATAAAAATTTCTGCTAGTTGCTTGCTAGTTAGGTAATGAACAGAGATATAACGGATATTCGCTAACTATCGGGTATCCGGCCTTTATTTACTGTCCGGCCGGATACCGGCGTGTTGATTCTTTAAAAATGATTGCACCAGTGTAAGGGTACTTCTGATTGGCTGGTACTCTCCCGCTACTGGTTGTAATGGTGGTGCAAGAAAAATCCCATAAATTCAGCCAATCAGGGGCCATTGCAGTCGTTATACTGATACAATGATTTACAAGGTAAGTAGGTAGGTGGCATTGGTGCCTATTTTCAATCTGACTTGATCAAAGTGAGATCCATCAGATCTTCGAACTATGTGAGTGAGGGAATAGAAAGTGCATCTGTGTTTGCGCTCACACTTATGCATTAGGTATATTATTATCTTTCGCGCGTAATGGCTGTGAAGTAGTCCTAGTAGTAAAATCACCGCCTGTGGCTCAGGCATAAACTTTTCGGCTCGACTATAATTTTCAACTTACTGTACCACTTCTAAATAATTACTGGTAAACTAGGTAAAGGTATTATGTACTTATTAGGTACTCGTATACTTACCGGATTCGCTATGGCTACCGCCGGACCCGTATCCTGTCAAAAAAAATATATTTAAAGAACCAATAACAAACATAATGAAAAGAATATGTAGGTATATATAATAATCTAAACGAAACATTGTTTTAAGATGAAATTAGATTTTTCACTTAAAAAGGCTTATAATATAGTGATTGGGGTGATTTAACACAAGTGTAAGTTAAAAATTTAACCTCCACGCTTAGGTACGAGTATTTTTACTAGAATGCGTAAAAAAAAGGTTTTTTCAGAGTTCATGTAGGGACGTATATAGTTTCTTATGGTTATAGTTTCGTCTTCTTATAGTTTCGTAATGCGTAAAAGTCAGGAAATGTACCTAACTGCGTTAATAAAATGACCCAACATAAGGTGTCTAGAGCGTCATCAGTCGGAAAAGCGAGCACACGTCAGAACTTCGCGTCCTATATATATATTTTTTTTAATATGAATAGCGGGCAAACGAGCTGGCGGGTCACCTGATGTAAAGTGATAACCGCCGCCCATGACCGATTGTAGTACCAGAGGCACCACCAATGCGTTGCCGGCTTTTCAGGAACTTATTGGTTCGCCCATATTGTAATTAAGGGGGAACACTGTCGAAGGGGAAATGCATTGAAAAAAAGATTGAAAAAGATAGAAATATGGAAATATGGCGTCTCAGTATTGCGCAACGCCTCCGCCTCGTTTCCCTTTTGCCACGTGTTCGGTTCGCCGCGTGTTCGCACCTAGTTTGACATCTCCGCCTCTATTTGATTTCGCTACGTATTCGGTTCGTGTTCGATTCGCCGTGCGTTTGACACAGGCTTAAGTGTTTCGTAATTTGAATCATACGACCATCATACGACGTTTTGGTTTGAGTTAGATCCACTTTTTGTGTAAAATTTGTTCTGAATTAGAGTACCTGCTGGAACTCTTTGATTTTCCGGGATAAAAAGTAGCCTATGCCACTCTCCAGGTCCTCAACTAAACCCATGAAAAAAATCATACCGATCCGTAGCTCTGTTGCAGCGTTATTGAAGGACTAACCAACAAAAAAACAAACTTTTATAACATTAGTAAGTAAAGGATTCGTAGAGCACAACCTCTAAATGCCTGAACATTTAGATATATAAGTCAGTTCCAAAGGAGTTGAGCTAAATAGTAAATAAATATGGCCGTATTGATCACGTGATTTCATTTTGACATGACCTCTAGTGATGCGACCATTGCCGAACTATATCGGGAATGAACTATTGAACGAATTAACTCTGACGCAAAAAATAATTTCATTTAATATGTATTGTTAGAATCCTTACATCATCCCCAGTAACACAGGCTATAAATTTTCATTTGATACTCTATAACGCAGCCGTTTTTTATTCTATTTTAATAATTTTCTTGTTATAACAAGAAATATAAAACATATCTATAGATAGAAAAATACACTAGTGCCTAGTACATAGGTACCTATTATAAATAATTATTTATAAAGGAACAAAGATGGTGAAAATATAAATAGGTGAAAATTCCACATACCTGGGCTTGCCGCCGCTGCGGCCACTAAAGCTAATACGACGATCTGAAAGAAGGAAAATATTTAAACACTGGCCAATTTCTGCAAAGTATTTTTTTAAATACATAATATAGACTAGCAATTGCTCTGATCACTATCACACCTGATGGTAAGTGAAGATGCAGCCTAAGATGGGGCCCGCTTGCCTAGAAAATTCCTAAGAAATCAAGAGTGAATACTCTTGATTTGAAGGTACCCAAATTGTAGTTATCCGGAAAAACGGAAGCCGGAAGGGCATTCCAAATTTTAGCGGTGCGTATCAGGAACGAGGAAGCAAAGCGCTTAGTGCGCGTCCTTGGGATTTCAACTACATAGGGGTGCAGACCTATTCTATGCGTTTTAATGGTAGAATGGTAATGGTAGAACTAAGTTGAAAAGTTCCTGAGCACACTCTCCGAAATATATTCTGTAGAGTATCTAGGTTAGTCTTACCCGAGCGTTGAAGGGGCGTTCACTGAAGCTAATAGGGGTCAAAAATTTTCTTTGCTTTACGTAGGTTTATTCCCTTCCCTTATTTAATTTTTAACCTCTTTATTATCATTTGTTGTTATAACATATAACTTTGTTCTGAGTGGTCCGATTTTTAATGATTCTTTTTTCATCGAAGTTCGTAGGCATTACATATTTAGATAGTTTCGGTATATGACATGATAATATGATAGGAGCTTTATATAATTTATTTACTTACCGTGAACTTATACATTTTTCCAAACACAAGCGGTCAGTCTGTCAGTTCACAAATTATTTAGGCCTTTTAATATATTTCACAGCTTTTATAGGATGACGATCTGATGTTGATTTCGTCCTCGCATGATCGTTTCTATCTTTAAAAAAAATAATATCGATGCAAAATCTTGAATTTCGACACTTTGTGAAATTTCGAGCTCACATAGTTCACATATCTTTTAGAACAACACCGACCTAGTTTGTTTTCGAAGTATGATTTTAGTTTTGTTAACTGACTGAAAGGAGGAGGTTCTCAATTCGTTGGAATATTTTTTTTTTATTTTTTATTTTTTATGTATGATTACTTGAAGACCAGGCGTCTTACACAAAAAATAAAAAATAACCGACCGATTTGGAAAATTCTTTTTTTGTTTAAAAGAGTATACTTTCCAGGTTGTCTTATTGGCATCAGGTCAGGATCTGATGATGGGATCCTGGAGAAATCGAGGAATCTCTTCAAATTTTATAGGCACTATTGATATACATTGTAGTGGTGTTTGAAGTCGGTTTTGTAAAAGAATTTTTACGTTTATATTATATGAAGAAAAGTTATTCAGTTATATGTGGACACCACAGAAGACATATTAGGTATATGTTTAAAACGGAGTGATTACATTCTCTTTGTATATGTTGAACTCTCGTTTGATGCGTGTAGGGATTAGCTATTTTTAATCTCTATTGCATACATCGTCAATGACGATAGAGATCACCCAAACATCCTTGACGATTCGTCAAGGATGTTTGGCAACATCCTTCAGTACTATAATATCTTCTGTGGTCGAAATTCGGTCAGGAAAATATTATTAATAACCATGAGGTCAGGTTACAATTGGTGTTATTAGAATTTTTTTAGATAAGGGGAATATATTCTGTGACCCCGTGCTAAAAAGGTCAAAGTACGTTTTTTTAAAGCCATTTATTATTAACTAATTATTTATCTAAGTTTTAGATTAATTACTCATTGTATAGATTAACAGACAATATCCCATTTTACTATTTATAATGTTTGACCACAACTCAAACACAATAATTGTCAGGTTATGCTTATTTTGCAGGGAGGTTATTTTGTAAACAAAGTAATATAATGGAAAACAGGTATATTTTTATGTATCATAGTTTTGAAAATGTGATGCTTTTAAGTCCACAAAATAACACATAGTATTATGACAAGGTTACGGACGAAGATCGGTTCGAGTTCATACTTCAGATGTGGACTAAGCCGCGAGAATTAGAAAATTCTACTGATGAAGTAGGTAGGCACCTACTTGATAAAATCTTACGGTCTTGCTACAAAAATAAGTATTCTTCTTACAAGGTCTCTTGAATAGACTTCCACGTAACTACGTGCCGCCTGAATCCAGTTGCTCCCTACGACCCATCTTGCTCGCTTCTCGGTGCGGAGTCGCCACTCCAGCACCTTGGGACCCCATTACCCAACGATCATCAGTTCTTCGAACTATATTAGGCCCGCTTATTTCCACTTTAGCTGCGCGACTCGTTAAGTTATGTCGGTTACTCTGGTTCTCCTACGAATCTTCTCATTTCGGATTCCATCTCGTACGGATACTCTCTTAGCTAGAGAGCTATCGCCTGCTGAGTGACTGAACTTCCTTATATGAGTATAGTTCTGAACTTTTACATATGAGTATAGTTAGTGATTATGTTGTGACAAAAAAAAGGTTGACGCAGGTGACGCACTACAGAACAGTAGGTACAGATTTCGCAAGGCAGGCAGTTGAGACAGTGTTGCGACACATATAATTATTCATTCGCAACCGAGCTAGGTAGATCTACTAAGAATGTAGGAATTGACGAGTAAAATTAGTTCAGAATCGAAAAACTCAAGTGGCTACCTATTCGCCTTCGCAGGAATACTCACATTCTTTCTCTTTTATACAGTGTTCTATTCAATCCCGCATCCACTCCTTACCTTAAAGAGCGGCTTGAGTTCCTCGGGGACTCACTGTCGCTCCCTTCGTTCTGATAACAATCTTATTTTAAAAATTCCTTCACATAATACTTCCTTCTATTCTAAGTCCTTTACTGTTGAGGCTGCTCGTCTTTGGAACTCCTTACCACTTCATATTCGGCGTGCGCAATCTCATGCCATTTTTAAAAGGCTCGTCAAAGCACACTTCTTTCCTCCTTGAACATTCTCTTTATTTCTAATAAATTAATCCTTTAATGCTACTAGTACTAGCCCATCCAGGCTTAGTCTTATCCTTTGTTTGCTCCGGATCTTGTATACAATGTATTTTATTCTATGTTTGTATATGTAGGTATATATATGTATGTATTATATGAATGTCTTAATTGTCTATCATTTATTTTTAAACACATTTATCTTATTATTTTTAAAAATGATTACAAATATACATTATACAAATATAAATATAAAAACATCATTAAAAACAATAAAATAAATGGGTCCCACTTGCTGCGGGATAGGGACCCAAGCAGCCAGTGGTCAGGGCTCCAGAGTGAGGAACCTCCTCACAATGCGTGCCGTCTCAAGGAGTACCGCCTTCTGTATCTTGCTCTTGATCCAAGTATTAAGCGAAAGTTTCTTAAGATGTTGATCGAAACTTTTCGCTATGAGACCATTGACCGAAACGACCATCGGCACTACAATCGTTGAATCAACATTCCACATGGCGGTAATCTCGTGGGCAAGGTCTAAATATTTTGATAATTTTTCTTTTTCCGCCTTT
Source organism: Hipparchia sbordonii (assembly GCA_038048805.1). Taxonomy (NCBI): domain Eukaryota; kingdom Metazoa; phylum Arthropoda; class Insecta; order Lepidoptera; family Nymphalidae; genus Hipparchia; species Hipparchia sbordonii. The sequence goes on from CM076113.1 coordinate 9,166,179, forward strand.
ACCAGATTATCATCATGTGGAATTGTGATATCGACAATTATCGCTCGACGCGCTGATCGGTCAACAAGCACTATATCAGGTCTATTGGCTACAATATACCTATCAGTGATAATTGACCGATCCCAGTAGAGCAGGGCACTACTATTCTCGAGAACTGACACTGGGTCATACCTATAGTATGGCATTTCATCTTCTACAAGACCGTATTGAAGAGCAAGTTGTTGATGGATTATCCTGGCTACTTGGTTATGTCTGTGCAAGTACTCGCCGTTAGCAAGATAAGAACAACCGGAGACGATATGCCTGAGGGACTCCCCAGGACGATGGCACGCTCGACATATGTCAAGAGTACCATCTTTCATAATGTGTCTCCGGTAGTTATTAGTCTTGATAACTTCATCCATAATTGCACATACAAAACCCTCAGTTTCCCCAAATAGGTCACCGAATTGTAACCAGGATACAGAGGCATTTTGATCTACATCCGGCCTAGTTAACGCCTTGTAGAACCTGCCATGTAACTCCTTACTCTCCCACACAGCCCTGCGATCCGAAATGCTCAATACTATGGGCTTGCGCCAGTTCTCTTTGCCTAAGGCAAGCGGGGTAAGACCCTTATCAACTGCGACAACATCCCTATGCATACTCACACTCATCTTGAGAAAGTAATCTCTAAGATTGCACACCTCACGATTGTGGAGGTTCTTGGCATTCAGAAAACCACGTCCCCCACACTTGCGTGGGATGTATAATCTCATAACAGATGAACGCGGGTGATGCATACGGTATGTTGTCAACAGTTTTCGGACCTTTCGATCCAAGGCGTCCAGTTCAGTTTGAGTCCACTTTAGAATGCCAAAGGTATATATGAGTAAGGGCATGACCCATCCATTAAAGGCACGTACCTTGTTACCCCCTGATAAAAGACTATTAAGGACTTTTTTCAAGCGGCCAAAGAAGCGCTCCTCCACTGCCTGTTTCACAGTCCCTGCCTCAATACCAAGAGCCTCTGACATTCCAAGGTATTTATATGTCTCACCTTCACATAGAGATCTGAGAATTACTGTATCTGAAAGTACTAAATTCTCAGAGTTCACAACTCTGCCTCGCTCTATATTGACAACCGCACACTTATCAACACCAAACTCCATTCCTATGCTATTGCTAAAGTTCTGAGTGATCTTCAGCAATTTCACAAGGTCTGATCGTTTTGATGCAAAGAGTTTGAGATCGTCCATATAAAGCAAGTGAGATATGACCTCACCCCCTCTGCGAAGGCGAAAGCCTAACCCTGAATCCATCAATAGTGTACTGAGTGGATTAAGGGCTAAGCAAAACCATAGAGGGCTCAAACTATCTCCCTGGAAGATACCCCGTTTAATCCTTATCGGTTCAGCTGATTCAGAAGATTCAGTGTTTCCTGGTTGACGAAGAACTGTCATCCACTGTCTCATGCATGAGTCGAGAAAAGAACATAAAGTTGCATCGACCTTATACAACTTCATGATCTCCAAGAGCCACGTGTGAGGCACCGAATCATATGCCTTCTTGTAGTCAATCCAAGCAGCCACTAAATTTTTTCTGTTTCGCCGTACCTGTTGACATATAGCAGTGTCAATGAGAAGGAGTTCCTTTGTACCGCGGGCATTTGCCCTACATCCATTCTGAACCTGGGCCAAGATATTATTTGCATTTATATGCATAGTTACTTTTGTGGTCAGAATGGCTGTAAGTAGCTTATAGATAGTAGGTAAGCAGGTAATTGGTCTATAATTTTTTGGGTCCGCGGTACTTCCGGACTTATGTAATAGGAACGTGACACCCGTTGTCATGAATGTCGGTAGCGATCCAGAGTCAATGGCGCTCTGAAATTGTGTTGCCAAAACAGAATGCGCACTACGAAACCATTTCAGCCAGAAGTTGTGCAGTCCATCCGGCCCCGGACATTTCCAGTTCGAGGTCGAACGGACCTTGAATGTCTTTATTATTATTGTATTATATGTATGTATTTACTAGCGGACCCGACAGACGTTGTCCTGTCTTAACTATGAATATTGAAACTCCCCTTTTTACCCCCTTGGGGAGAGAATTTTCAAAAAATGTAAAATACGTAATTCTTTATTTTTGATCAAGAGCCAAAATATCAAGTTTCATAAACATAACTTGAAAAATAACTTGAAGAACGAAGGACTATCATACAAACATTCAACCCCTATTTAATCCCTTAGGGGGTAGAATTTTTAAAAACTGTGAAACACCTACTTTTTTGTTTTCAATTTAAAGCCTAAGTACCGAATTTTATGGGTATAGCTTGAAAAATAACGGAGTTTCATACAAACTTTAACCCCCCTTTTTACCCCCTTGGGGGGAGAATTTTCGAAATATGTAAAATACGTAATTCTTTATTTTTGATCAAGAGCCAAAATATCAAGTTTCATAAACATAACTTGAAAAATAACTTGAAGAAGGAAGGACTATCATACAAACATTCAACCCCTATTTAACCCCTTAGGGGGTAGAATTTTTTAAAAGTGTGAAACACTTACTTTTTTGTTTTCAATTTAAAGCCTAAGTACCGAATTTTATGGGTATAGCTTGAAAAATAACGGAGTTTCATACAAACTTTAACCCCCCTTTTTACCCCCTTGGGGGGAGAATTTTCGAAATATGTAAAATACGTAATTCTTTATTTTTGATCAAGAGCCAAAATATCAAGTTTCATAAACATAACTTGAAAAATAACTTGAAGAACGAAGGACTATCATACAAACATTCAACCCCTATTTAACCCCTTAGGGGGTAGAATTTTTTAAAAGTGTGAAACACTTACTTTTTTGTTTTCAATTTAAAGCCTAAATACCGAATTTTATGGGTATAGCTTGAAAAATGACGGAGTTTCATACAAACTTTAACCCCCCTTTTTACCCCCTTGGGGGGAGAATTTAAAAAAAATGTAAAATACGTAATTCTTTATTTTTAATCAAGAGCCAAAATATCAAGTTTCATAAACGTAACTTGAAAAATAACTTGAAGAACGAAGGACTATTATACAAACATTCAACCCCTATTTAACCCCTTAGGGGGTAGAATTTTTAAAAACTGTGAAACACGTACTTTTTTGTTTTCAATTTAAAGCCTAAATACCGAATTTCATGAGTATAACTCGAAAAATGACGGAGTTTCATACAAACTTTAACCCCCCTTTTTACCCCCTTGGGGGGCGAATTTCGAAAAATCCTTTCTTAGTGCTCGCCTACGTCATAAAAGGAACCTACTGTCAAAATTTCAAGTTTCTAACTTCAGTGGTTTAGGCTGTGCGTTGATCGTCAGTCAGTCAGTCAGTCAGGACAAGCCTTTTTATATAATTATAGATTATTAGGTATATATTATATTATTGTATTTATATATGTGTAGGTTTTATGTATTATCAGGTTTTTTTATTCAGTTATGTGTAGTGTGTGCACCCTCATTTTCTATCCTGTCATCATATCCACCTTGCATCATGGTTGCCTGGAAGAGATCGCTCCTTAGCGATAAGGCCGCCATTTGTGCCATCATTTATTTTAAGTTAATTTATGTTACTGTATATATGTTTCTGTATTTATGTGGTGTACAATAAAGTGTATTCATTTCATTTCATTTCAATTTGTTTATGAAATAAGGTTCACAACGAACTATTTCAGTTATATTATGTTATGTCATTTTGCAGCAAAATTATAAAATCTACAAAAACTACAACGATTCGCAGATTATGTTTATTCGCACCATGCTACCCTCACACATCATTTCAGTCCTATCACCAATGGTTGCCTGGTAGAGATTGCTCTGTAGCAATAAGGCCGCCTTTGCATGCGTAGTTTTAAGTTTTATTAATTTTTGTTTCTTTCTTGTGTGCAATAAAGTTTTTATCTATCTATCTATCTATCTATGTCTGCGGTTCACGTGCCTGCACCGTAACAGCTCTCAGCTTGTTCATGCACTACAAAACCTGCGTCGCAGCATACGCTTAGCCTTTTAATTAATTTAATTTAGGAAGATAATAGTTTGTGAGTTGTTTTTCAATCTTAACCTTTTTCTTTTTCTATTGTATTCGGCTAAGTACGTGTAAAGATAGATTTAAGTGTTTGTTGAATAAATAATGTCCTGTCGTTGGTCAACAGCGGTCACAGCGACCAGCCTCAAAGACTGCGCGGGAGATATTATAGTGCACAAGTGTGTATGCAAACACAACTGCACTCTCTATTCCCTCACTTTTATATTCCTATAAGATTGAAAACCAGACACGACCGGAGAGAGATCGGGCGCAGGACCGACGGCTTGTGCTCTCCGAGACACGGGGTATGCCGCCGCTAAGCTCATATAACTGGTCTAATACTGATAATTTCTTGACAGAAAGACCCAATTGGTACATTTATTGGCCCGACCCAGGAATCGAACCCAGAATATCGTCATCGGCTGTCGAATATAATAAATAATTATCTCAAATTAAAACTAACTTAACGTACCTATAATAATCATAAAAATCGAGTACAGATTACGAACGGTAGGTATGTTACCTAGCTCTCTACATCATTTATCGAATGGAGAAAAGACTTGTAGATAGGTAGGTAAGTTGTATCGTAACATACTATTTTTTTGAATTAAAAAAAATCATAATTCAAAATTATTTATTTCATGTAGGCCAACCTGTGGCTCTTATGACACGTAGAGACTCGACCACCGGTTGCACCGGAATGCTAGAGAGAAGGAAGAGATTTCTACCTCTGAACCTAGGCCACTGCCTAATATATAGCTTTATATATATAAAGCTCTCTTCTAGAGAAATCTTTTTTCTTGTCCACCATCTTTTCTTTATTTCTTGTTTTAGCTTTGTTTTCGAACTAGAGTTCGTGAAGACTAGCGTTGCTTCATTCTAGAAAAAATGACAATTGGTTCGCCTGTTAAAGGGTGTTTGGTAAAGTTAAACAAAATAAAATAGGTAACATCAAATTTTTTATTTTTTACGAAGGAGCCTTAATTATTTCTGTAATCTTCAACCTGTCTGTGAAAATTCCTTAAAATTCGGTTCAGCTGTTCCGTGAATTAAGCCGACAAAATTTTTCAAAACTTGTGTTTGGTTTACTAACATCGTTCAAATAATCGGGCAGTAATTTCGAAATCACAGACTCTTCAGTTTAATTATTTTTATCCTGGATCTTATATAACGGATCCATGTTGCACAATTCTTTCACTCCACAAATAACAATCAATAAAGTATAAAACTGTCCTTATGTACCTACTTATAAAGTCTATTTAATTTCTATTTATCTTCGTCGCTGTCGTATCCACCGTGATGACCATGTCCTCCGTGATGACCATGTCCTCCGTGGTGTCCTTGATCGCCATGATGTTCTCCGTGGTGCCCTTGCTCGCCATGATGACTTTGACCTCCGTGGTATCCATGCTCGCCATGATGACTTTGACTACCGTGGTGACCTTGGTTGCCCCATTCGTCTCCGCCATATCCACCTTCGCTGCCATGGCCATGCCCGCCTTGACTGCCATGTCCGCCTTGACCTGTCAAAATTTAATTAGAACTCAAAATAATCTTCTCCTTTTTGGATTTTATTTATTTCATGTAGACCAACTTGTGGCTCTTATGACAGGTCGCAGAATCTATCACCGGTTCGGAATGCTGATTCTGCTGAGAAGAGCCGGCAAGAAACTCAGCAGTTGCTCTTTTCAAATAAAAAGAGTGTCTCCGTTGCATAAAAATTTCTGCTAGTTGCTTGCTAGTTAGGTAATGAACAGAGATGTAACGGATATCCGCTAACTATGGGGTATCGGGCCTTTATTTACTATCCCGCCGGATACCAGCGTGTTGATTCTCTAAAAATGATTGCACCAGTGTAACGATTGCAACGTCTTCTGATTGGCTGGTACTCTCCCGCTACTGGTTGTAATGGTGGTGCAACAAAAATCCCATAAATTCAGCCAATCAGGGGCCATTGCGGTCGTTACACCAATACAATGATTTACAAGGTAGGTAGGAATATGCATTGGTGCCTATTTTCAATCTGACTTGACCAAAGTGAGATCCATCAGATCTTCGAACTATGTGAGTGAGGGAATAGAAAGTGCATCTATGTTTGCGCTCACACTTATGCATTAGGTATATTATTATCTTTCGCGCGTAATGGCTGTGGAGTAGTCCTAGTAGTAAAATCACTGCCTGTGGCTCAGGCATAAACTTTTCGGCTCGACTATAATTTTCAACTCACTGTACCAGCTTTTAAATAATTACTGGTAAACTAGGTAAAGGTATTATGTACTTATTAGGTACTCGTATACTTACCGGATCCGCTATGGCTACCACCGGACCCGTATCCTGTCAAAAAAAAATTATTTAAAGATGAGCTAAAAGGTAAATAAATAAGGCCGTATTGATCACGTGATTTCATTTTGACATGACCTCTAGTGATGCGACCATTGCAGAACTATATTGGGAATGAACTATTGAACGATGCGAATTAATTCTGACGCAAAAAATAATTTAATTTAATATGTATTGTTAGAATCTTTACATCATCCCCAGTGACACTGGCTATAAATTTTCATTTGATACTCTATAACGCAGTCGTTTTTTTATTCTATTTTAATAATTTTCTTGTTATAGATAGAAAAATACACTAGTGCCTAGCACATATTTTATTTACCCTTTATAAATAAAATATGTGCTAGGCACTAGTGTATTTTTCTAGAAAGTAGCAAAGAAAGTAGGGGAAAATTCCACATACCTGGGCTCGCCGCCGCTGCGGCTACTAAAGCTAATACGACGATCTGAAAGAAGGAAAATATTTAAACACTTGGCCGAATTTCGGTATTATTAGAATTACCTATTCTGTGCCCTGCGTTTAGATAGTGGAACTAAGTTGAAAAGTTCCTGGACACACTATCCGAAATATATTATGTAGAATAGGTACCTAATAAATAAATCTTATTGCGGGGTATACGTGATATGGCAGTTCAAAGAAGTGATGGTCGTTGGAGTCCCAAGGTGCTGGAGAGGTGACCCTATACCGGAAAGCGCAGTGTTGGCAGACCTCCTATTCGTGGACCAACGACATCCGACGAGTCGCTGAGATGCCGTCGGATACAGGCGGCGCAAGACCATGTTAGGTTGAACTCTATGCAAGAGATCGGTCGGAGTGAGATATCGGTTGCTAAAGAAGAAGAGAAAGACGATAAGTCTGTAGATCTCACTTAGTATTACTCAAACTCTGTACCTAATTTTAATTTTTGTGTGAGCTGAATAAATGTTTATTTATTTATTTATTTATAAAAGTGAAGAGAAGGTGTTCGAGACTACTTGGATGAATTTGCACTTGTAATCTTGAGTGTGTCTTTTTAACTCCTGAACATATTAAGTATTGAAATGAAATGTAAATATATGACCCCAAGCAAAAATAACAAAGTTTATTTGAAAGGGCGTTCACTGAAGCAAAAAGGGGTCAAAAATTTTCTTCGCTTTACATAGGTTTATTAGCGTGGAAAAGAACTTTTCAACCCGCGCACTAAAATAATTTTCAACTGTTGAAAAATAAAACCGGCTAAGTGTGAGTCAGACCTGCACACCAAGGATTCTGTACCATTTTACAAGAGATAAAAAAAAGTTAAAAATTAAAAAGATCCTTCATTAATTTTTAATCTTTTTATTATCATTTGTTGTTTAAAAGAAATTTTGTACAGAGTGGTCCGATTTTAATGATTCTTTGTTTATCGTAGATCCATATTTGGATAGTTTCAGTAGGTATATGACACGATAGTATGATAGGAGCTTTATATAATTTATTTACTTACCGTGAACTTATACATTTTTCCAAACACAAGCGGTCAGTCTGTTAATTCACAAATTATTTAAGCCTCTTTATATATTTTACGGCTTTTATAGGATGACGATCTGATGCCGATTTCCGTACTCGCATGATCGTTTCTATTTAAAAAAAATACTATCGACGCAAAATCTTGAATTCCGACACTTTGTGAAATTTCGAGCTCACACAGTACACATACCTTTTAAAACAATACCGACTTAGAAATTCGAAGTATGATTCGAAGTATGATTTTAGTTTTGTTAACTGACTTCCAAAAAGGAGGAGGTTCTCAATTCGTCGGATTTTTTTTAATTTTTTTATGTTTATGTATGTTCCTTGATTACTTGAAGACGACTAGACCAACTTAGAAAAATTCTTTTAATTTTTTTTTAAAAAGGTATACTTCCCAGGTGGTTCCATTGTCATCAGGTCAGGATCTGATGATGGGATCCTAGAGAAATCGAACGATCTCTTCAAATTTTATAGGCACTATTGATATACTTTGTAGTGGCGTTTGAAGTCGGTTTTGTAAAAGAATTTTTACTTTTATATTAATTATTTATTTACGTCTTAGATTATATACTCATTGTTAATTTGTTATAGATTAACAGTCAATATCCCATTTTACTATTTATAATGTTTGACCACAGCTCAAACTATTAGATGGTTTTATTGGATTGATGTTTTTGCCATAATAATTGTCAGGTTATGCTAATTTTGTAAACAAATCAATATAACAGAAAACAGGTATATTTTTATGTATCATAGTTTTGAAAATGTGATGCTTTTAAGTCCACAGAATAACACCTAGTAACATGACAAGGTTACGGACGTAGATCGGTTCGATGTTGGTTTCATACTTCAGATGTGGACTAAGCCGCGAGAACTAGAAAATATAACGAGGTTGGTAGGCACCTACTTGATAAAAGTTTACGGTCTCGCTACATAAATAGGTCTTCTTCTTACATGGATATACCTACAAGGTTTCTTGAATAGACTTCCACATGCCACGTAACTACCGCCGCCGCTTGTATCCAGTTGCTCCCTGCATTCCATCTCGCTCGATCGCTTCCCGGTGCGAGGTCGCCACTCCAGCACCTTGGAACCCCATTCCCCAACGACCCCCCGTTCTTCGAACTATATTAGCTCCGTCTATTTCCACTTCAGCTTCGCGACTCGTTAAGCTATGTCGGTTAGGTACTCTGGTTCTCCTACGGATCTACTCATTTCGGATTTCATCTCGCAGGGATACTCTCTTAGCTCTCTCTATCGCCTGCTGAGGTACTGAACTTCCTTATATGTGTATAGTTCTGAACTTTCATATATGAGTATAGTTAGTGATTATGTTGTGACAAAAAAAAGGTTGACCCATGTGACGCAGCACAGAACAAGACAGATTTTGCAAGGCAGGTTAGTTGAGACAGACATAGACAGCGCATGTTGTGATGTAGTTCAGTAACACATATAATTATTTATTCATTCACATCCTAGCTAGGTAGATCTACTGTGTAAGAATTGACGAGTAAAATAACTAACGAACTGCTAACTAACGAACTACTATCTAACTAAATATAATAACGAACTATTTCAATTATATTATGTTATGTCATTTTAGCAGCAAAATTATAAAATCTAGAACATGTTTACATACTCATCGCGCAGAAATCTGTGCCGGCACTACAACGAGGCGTAGAATAGATACATGTCTGCAGTTCACGTGCCTGCACCGTAGCAGCTCTCAGCTTGTTCATGCACTACAAAACTTAGCCAAGGCTTAGCCTATGTTGCTAACAAGCGCAGCTAAGAGTTGAATTGGTCATCCCTGTTATGGAGTATGGACCCACCATGGACGATGGTATGTCTATTTAGTTTAACGAACACCATACTCACTCGTAAGAACTTTTCACGATGCAAAAAGCTAAGGAGAGATCACCTGTCTTAAGAGGACTATATCCGTTATCCAACCATGGATGGATACCTAATGAAAGATATATATTACTTAACTACCGACGTAGTAGGTACGTACCTAAACTTAATGTAATCCCTTCACTATCACTACATAGTTGAACGAGCGAAGCGAGTTCTCTGAGTCTACTTGAGTGAATTTGCACTTGTCCGTCCGTCTGTCCGTCTGTCCATCCGTCCATCCGTCCGTCCGTCCGTCCGTCCGTCCGTCCGTCTGTCAGAGCCTTATAACTTCTGAATTACTGAACGTAATTATTTCAAATTTAAATACAAGGTGTTAGTTAATGTCCCTATCCTACCGAAACCCATAAGTTGGGGTCGGTGTATAGATACATGAAAAAATATCATGAGGCGTGTAGCTCATATCCTGGCCAAGTTATGAGGACTTCAAAAATTCACCATAAATGTTTAGGTGGCAACCTTTAAAACAGCTGATTCAATGGCAATGAACTGCCAACGATAAAACTATGAATGGATGTTTGTAGGCCTACAACGTACTACTTGCTATGCTATAACGTTGCGATAAAATATTCCAGATGCGATACCTAACCATTAATCGGCATGCAATTAAATCTGTAAACCTGTAGTATTGTTCAGTAGAGTGAAAACCGATTAGAAATCTCGTATTTTTGCAAGAATATTCCCGACTACTTTCGGACTCCATAAGTTAAAGTCCGTACCTACGTAATCCATAAAGTGACTGCCGCCTCTTTATTTGCAGGTAATTAATATCTCGCGTCGTGGTTTTGATTAACAATGACTGTATGTAAATGAACGAATGAATGTGTGTGATATTTTTAATAATAAATCAATTGCAAAACGATACAATAATAATTATTATTATCGCTTGCAGTACAGTGCAAGCATATTACTAGCATTTGTAGTCGAAAGCGAGCGGTGTCCGGCGTAGTGATTTGCACCGGCGGCGCGGAGAAGTGATTTTTCACCGGAGAATCACCGGTGACTCTCCGGTGAAAGTAATCGGTGTTTAACCGATTATTATTGAATCATAACTCAAGTAATTTAATTTAAATAAAAAGAAGTTTGTTGAGGAACATTGTTAATTATTAACTTAATAACATTTATTCAAATACAATTACTTTATCATTATTTCCTACCTCCTTAAATAATAATTATCATAATAAAGTAAAATATTTTTTTTCTTAATATTTTTTTTATTTAAAACCTTTACAATACATCTAATATCATTCATCTAATATCATTTTGAGTTCACACAATATCGATGCGCTTAAAATTCCTGTGCATTGTACTAGAACATTAACAGTCAATAACATTTTAATTGATGCTAAATCTGTATTCGAATTCACCGGAGATCTCCGATGAATCTTCGGAGAATGGCAAATCACCGGTGATTTTCACCGGTGCTCGAAATTCCCCGCTCTAGTTCCGGCCCCTTCCAAAGCCGCGTACGTGCTTTGAATATTAAATAGGTACGTCGAACACCGTAAGGGCGAGCCCTCACTGGAGTGCGACATCGCGTTGTAAAAATCATAGACGTAGCGACCACAACGCACCGTGGAAATGTCCGCTGTGCACCGTAAAAACGGATGATTGATTAATTGATCAAGATGATTAATTACGATATCGATTATCTGATTTACTTGATTCAGGATTGTCCTGTCCTTTGGGAGAAACCAACGGAAGATTGATGCGTCTTAAGCCAAGCAGAAGTAGTACTTAGTGCGGTCCATGTCTCATTAGAAACTAAACTAATGGACAGAGTTTTCTCGTACTATGTCCTATGCGATGTAATTTTTCGTTGCGCAAACGCAACCGCAAGTCTTGCTTGTAGCCTCGCCTTTACCTCGAGCGGCGCGGTCAAAGTCATTCTTGGAATTACTACTACGGAAAGGGATTTATGTGGCGTATTGTTATTATGTCTTCAGTTAGGGTTTCCAAAATGTTTTTTTGTTAATTAATTAATTAATTTTGTATGAAAGTTTTTGATAATTAATTTTCACTTTTTACCACCGCCATTGTGTTTATGTGGTCAAAGTGCATGGGTGGTTGCTGGTAAGTTATACACATTAACAAACACCTTGTATAATATGTAAATTGATGGCCTTCAGCCGAACATTGCATAAAAAAATATGAAAAGCTTTATTTCAGGGGGGCTCTCATAGAAGCATGTGTGAAGTAAAATTTTTTTTGTTGCGTTACATAGACTTGCGATATATCTTTTTAAAGACAACTTTGAACAGAGTTCAATGATATTTTTTTTTTTATTTTTTTCCTTAAAATTGACGAAATGTGGGGCTTTCAAAGTGGAGATTTAATTTGAGCCATATGTCAAAAAGTATTGCATATAAGAATCTGTTACTTGGTTGAAAATTCAGTTATATCCTCTACTTGAACAACAAATACTAAAATTAGATAAATACTATAAAGAAACGAAATTATTTAATTTTTAATTCTATAGCTTCACAATAATGCTAATAGATGGCGCTGTATCGGTAAAATCATGGTAAAACACGTCAACTATTATTATTTTTTATTGCGTCTAATGTTAAAAGTTAATAATAATTACATTGGGAATTATGGGATACCGCAAGGTCTCAGTTCGGGGCGAACCACTAGTATAAAACAAAGTCGCTTTCTCTGTCCCTAAATCCCTATGTACGCTTAAATCTTTAAAACTACGCAACGGATTTTGATGCGGGTTTTTTTAATAGATAGAGTGATTCAAGAGGAAGGTTTATATGTATAATACATGCATAATATGCAAAAATGCTGTTAATTTTAGAGGTTTCTAATGTGATGTCGTAAATAAACACATTTTTTTAGCGTTTTCATTGCAAACGCTGGCTGAACCCTACGAAATAGATCAAAATAATGTACTACATTATTGTATACCTTCAAAAGGTCTACAAAAAAGTCCGCGATGGTGTACGTCTATCTCTCAGGGATAACCCACAATAACCATTTTTTATCCCTTACTTTTTAGAGAGCCAGAAAATCGTCTGTAGAGCTTGAGGCTTGCCTCAGCCAAAATAAGGATAGACAATGTTGTATATGAAGACATTCTGTAATATATTTAGTATCAGTATTGCACCCGTGCAAAGCCGGGGCGGGTCGCTAGCCTTATATAAATATTAGCTACCTACCTACTGTCGCTTATGAATAGTCTTTGTAGGTACCAAGTACTAAGACTACATCGTTGAATTCCAGGATCCTACTCCACAATCCTGATGTTGCAGGGATTCTGCCCAACTAAACTGTGGGGATTTAGGAACTGTCGATTGTGAATTGAAGAAGCGGACGAAGTCGCGGGCGTCCGCTAGTACATAATATGTACCTACCTATTTATCAGCGTGCCATAAAATGAGGTGCTTCCTAATAGTAATGAGCTACGGTTCAGAAAGGAGGTAACTTGAGGTTACTATCACACTAATATTATAAAGGTGAAAGTTTGTATGTGTATGTGTGTGTGTGTGTGTGTGTGTGTGTTTGTTACTCCTTCACGGTACAACGAATGATCCGATTTGGCTGAAATTGGGAATGAAGATAGCTCATACCCAGGTTTAAAACATAGGCTACATTTTATCCCGGAAAATTACAGAGTTCCCATGGGAATTGAAAAACCTTCATCCACGCGGATGAAGTTGCGGGCATCGTCTAGTACTACATATGAGCTATGCTTGGAATTTACTATACCTACTATGAGCTATGCTCGGACTGTTCTTTGCATGTGACTTCGTCCGCTTGGAATAGGTTTTTAAAACTCCCGCGGGTAGGTACTCTGTGTTGCCGTAATAAAAGGTAGCCTAGTTCACTCTACAAAACTCTACTCAACTCTACTCAACTCTACTCAACTCAAAATCACGTCGATCCGTTGCTCCGTTGCTGCGTGATTGAACGATAAACCAACAAAGAAACAGTGGCTCCTCCAGCAAGGATTGACAACTGCCTTACCCTTTCTAAGTAAACTATAACCCTTCCTCTGCTTCAGGAAGCAGACTCCAGAGTACCAGTACTAAGTGACAATTCACTTCAGATGAGATTGCAGTTAGGGTAGGTATATACTATAGTATAGAATCATTGAATAAAACAGGCCAAGTGCAATTCGAATGTATACTTACCGTAAATCGGTACATATTTAAAGCGGTCCGTCCTTAGATTAATTATAGGTACATATTCTAAGGGTCCGTCCTATGTCAGTTAACAGGGGCCCAAGTCTGCTATTGCAATTGTAGTTTTATTGTCTATCAATGACATGACAATTGTTATTTTTAGCAATTGTCATGTCATTGATAGACAATTGAACCCCTGGGCCCCAAGTCAAATTGCTAAAAGTAGCAATTGGTATGTCATTGATAGACAATTGAATTACAGTAGCAATAGCATTGCAATAGCAGACTTGGGCCCCAGTTAACACCTACTTCTGCCGATATTATACTATCGTGGCTTATTTAAATGGCCAAGTGGAAACTTTGCATTTTAACCTCGATGATTTGCATTTTGGATACTATTAGTTTTTCGGTTTACGACTTTAGAATGTACCTAATTAATGCTAGGATTACATTTCTTAGAATGATGCCAGTCATTAGATTTATATTTTCTCGATTCGATAATATTTTACTCGTATTTAGATTAGGTATCTACTTAACAACGTGAAAAATAAACAATATCTCAAATTAAAACTAACTTAACGTATAATAATTATACAAGTCAAGTACTTACAGATTATGAACGTATGTTACCTAGCTCTCTGCATCATTTATTGAATGGAGAAAAAAAAAATTATAGATAGGTAGGTAGGTTGTATTGGAACATACTAATAGGTTGGGGAAAAAGTTTCTTCGCATTTTTTAAGAAAATTCGAAACATTTTTTAATATAGTTTATTTACATTTAACTAAAGTATGTAGGTACCATTTTGTTCGATAACTTTTTGCCATCTTGTAGGTAGGGACATAATCCCATTGCTATAGAAATTTTGGGACTTCTGATCAAAATACCGCGACAAGTGGTTTTGGCAGTCCTATCGTGATGTTAACCTGACACTGCCTAAAGAATTCTGAAGAGACCGAAACAGGTGGAAATCTGAAGGTGCAAGGTCAGGACTATACGACGGATCCATTAACACCTCCCAGCCTAACTCTCTTAATTTTTGCTGAGTGGCTAAAGATGTGTGAGGTCTAGCGTTATCATGATGAAAAACCACACCCCTTCTCTTGATTAATTCCGGCCGCTTTCTCTCAACTTCTTGCTTCAATCTCATCAATTGTTCGCAGTAGAGTTCAGAATCGATGGTTCTGCCTGGTGGTAACAGCTCATAATGAATAATGCCCTTCCAATCCCACCACACACACAGCATCACCTTGTTGCGAGTTAACCCGGGTTTCGCCACAGTCTGTGAAGCCTGACCGGCCTTGGACCACGACCTTTTTCGCACGTTCTTGTCGTACGTGATCCACTTTTCATCACCAGTTACCAGCTTCTTCAAAAATGGTTCGGTTTCATTACGTCGTAATAAAGAATCACAAATGAGTACACGGTTCATTAGGTTTCTTTCAGTGAGCTCGTGAGGTACCCAAATATCGAGCTTTTTTGTGTACCCAGTTTTTTTCAAATGTGCTAAAACTGTTTTGTGGTCAATTCCCAGTTCTTCAGCTACGTCGTAACTACTGATATGCCGATCGTGCTCCACTTTTTCAAAAATGGCATCCATTTTATCCGTAATAGGGCGACCGGAGCGACGTGCATCTTTGACTTCAAAATTTCCGGATTGAAAACGCTTAAACCAAATTTGTGCTACTCTCACAGACACTGCAGTAGGTCCATAAACATCGCAAAATTTTTTCGCGGCTTGCGTTGCATTTTTACCTTTTTTGTAGTAAAATTTTAAAATGTATCTAATTTCTTCATTAGATTCACTCATCTTGACAGTACGAAAAACAAATGAAAATCACACATTTTCCTAATTTGAATTTGGAATTATGTTCTTTAAAATTTAAACTTTCAATGATACCAAAACCAGCCAGATACAAATAGTATAGCCAAAGAGATTTTACTACAAGTTCATACATACTATAATGCGAAAAGACTTTTTCCCCAACTATTATTTGTTCAATTTAAAAAAAAATCATAATTCAAAACTATTTATTTCATGAATAAGCAAGCAAGAGAGACAGCTGAGATCTCTACCTAGTCAGTGGCCTAGGGTCAGTGTTAGAGATAACTTTTTCCTTGTCCACCATCTTTTCTATATTTCTTATTTTAGCTATGTTTTCGAACTGTTTCGAACTGTTAATTTACTAGCGTTGCTTCATTGTAAAAAAAATTGTTATCGGTTGGCCTGTTAAAGGTTTTTTGGTACAATATAAACAAAATAAAATAGGTAACATCAAATTTTTTATTTTTTTACGAAGGAACCCTAATTATTTCTCGAAGAAAATGAAACCTACATATATCACTCCTTGCATAATCTTCGTAATTGTCCACCTGCCTGTGAAAATTCCTTAAAATTCGGTTCAGCTGTTCCGTGAATTAACCCAACAAAATTTTTCCGAACTTGTGCTTGGTTTACTAACATCGCTCAAATAATCGGGCAGTAATTTCGAAATCACAGACTCTTCAGTTTAATTATTCTTATCCTAGATCTTAAATAAATGGATCCATGTTACACAATTCTTTCACTCCACAAAATATAAAAATCAATAAGGTATAAAATTAACTGTCCTTATGGTCCTATTTCATTTCTATTTATCGCCGTGGCCGATAAACCCGAGTCCACGTGTCTGTTCTTGGTGATGACCTTGCACTCCATGATGACCTTGTTCGCCTGTTTGTCCTCCTTCGCCTTGGTTGCTCCTTCCTTCTCCGTCATTTCCACCTTCGCTGCCCGGGCTCTGACCGCCTTGTCCTGTCAAAATTTAGTGTCTCATTTCTGATAGATAACGAGCAGAGATAACTATCGGGTATCCGGCCTTTATTTACTATCCGGCCGCGTACCAGCGTGTTGATTCTCTAAAAATGATTGCATCAGTGTAATGATCGCAATGACTTCTGATTGGCTGATACTCTCCCGCTACTGGTTGTACTGGTGGTGCAGCAAGAATGCCACAAATTCAGCTATTAGAGGCCATTACGATCGTTACACTGATGCAATCATTTACAAGGTATAATATGCATCGGTGCCATTGGTAGGTATTATTTTCAGACTGACTTGATCAAAGTGAAATCCATCGGATCTTCGAACTATGTGAATGAGGGAATAGAAAGTGTACCTGTGTTTGCGCTCACACTTGTGCACTAGGTATATTATACTATCTCTCGCGCGGTAAGGCAGTGGCGTACTTAATTTTCAATGCGGACATATTCAAAATCACTGCCTGAGGCTCAGGCATACATTTTTCGCCTCGACTATAATTTTCAATTTACTGTACCAGCTTCTAAATAAGTACTAGTAAACTAGGTAAAGGTATTATGTATTAGGTACTTACCGGATCCGCTATGGCTACCGCCAGACCCGTATCCTGTCAAAAAAAATTATTTAAAGAACCAATAACAAACATAATGAAAGGAATATGTATATATGTATATAATAAATAATGTAAACGAAACATTGTTTTAAGATGAAATTAGATTTTTCAAGCCTTTGCTTCTAATATAGTAATTAGTGTGATTTAAAACAAGTCTAAGTTAAAAATTAAACCTCCAAGCTTAGGCATTTTCACTAGAATACGTAAAAAAGAGGTTTTTCAGAGTTCATGTAGGTACGTATAGTCAGTTCCAATGGAGTTGAGCTAAAAGGTAAATAAATAAGGCCGCACTGATCACGTGATTTCATTTTGACATGACCTCTAGTGATGCGACCATTGCCGAACTACATCGGGAATGAACTATTGAACGAATTAATTTATTGAGTCAGAACTCAATAAATTAATTTCATTTAATATGTATTGTTAGAATCCTTATATCATCCTCAGTGACACTGGCTATAAATTTTCACTTGATCCTCTTTAACGCAGTCGTTTTTTTTTTAATTCTATTTTAATAATTTTCTTCTTATAAGATAGAAAAATACACTAGTACCTAGTACATATTATTTATAAAGGAACAAAGATAGTAGCTTAGGATAGTAGGTAAAAATTTCACATACCTGGGCTCGCCGCCGCTGCGACCACTAAAGCTAATACGACGATCTGGAAGAAGGAAAACATATTTTAAACATTGGCCGATTTCTCCAGCGTATTTTTTTAAATACAAACATAATATATAGACTAGCGTTTGGCTGTGATCACACCTGATGGTAAGTGAAGATGCAGTCTAAGATGGAGCGCGCTTGCCTAGAAAATGCCTATTCACTCTTCATTTGAAGGTACCCAAGTTGTAGTTATCCGGAAAAACGGAAGACGTAAGGGCATTCCAAATTTTAGCGGTAGCGGTAATCAGGAACGAGGAAGCAAAGCGCTTAGTGCGCGTCCTTGGGATTTCAACCACGTAGGGGTGTATTCTGTGCCTTCCTTGTACCTATTCTGTGCCTTCCTGTAGAATGGTGAATGGTGATGGTTAGGATTGCCTGATTTATTTTCAGCCTATAAGGGACAAATGGTTAAATGAGCAAAAAAGTACGGGATTTCACTTTTTTACCCGGGACAAATAAAAAACAAAATTATTTAGTGTCATTTTTTTATAAATATTTCCGAGGATTGAGTCAGTTTTAACATTGTCATTTTGACACTAAGACTGTCGTTGGTCGATGCGGGCGGCAAGTGCAAGTTACTTCACACTTCACAGTCGCTCGAGCCGAGGCGAACCCGTACGTTTTACAAACGTTGCGTGTGTGAATACTTAGATCGATTTCATAATGAAAAACGAAGTACGGTTCAAATACGGGACAGAGTCAGTCCCGCCGGGACATTTTAAACTATGCCTAAAATACGGGATGTCCCGGGAAATACGGGACGTCTGGCAACGCTAGTGATGGTAGAACCAAGTTGAAAAGTTCCAGCACCCTTTCCGAAATATATTCTGTAGAATACCTAATAAATAAGTACTTTCACGTTCACTGAAGCTAATAGGGATCAAAAATTTTGTTTGCTTTATATTTCATATTTCTTTATTTTGCATTTCACATGTAACAGGTACATATTATACACATCACCCTGTAAGGGTATGGCAAACAAATAAGGGTACATTTAAAAATAAAATTAAAATTAAAGAAAAAATTAAAAGAAAAAAATAATAGTTTACAATGTCAATTAAAAAGTAGTTAAGCACAAATGTTTATTGCATGTTTATTGAGAGGCCACGCACAAAAATAATTTTCAACTGATAAAAAATAAAACCGGCTAAGTGCGAGTCAGACCCGCACACCAAGGGTTCTGTACCATTTTATAAGATTTAACACAAGCTTTCATATCGATCTTTTGGCCAAAAACAAAAGTTTTTTGTATGTAGAGGGAAGGAGGGATCAAAAAAAGTTAAAAATTAAAGAGATCCTTTTTTAATTTTTAACCTTTTTATTATCTTAACTTAACTTTGTACACAGTGGTTCGATTTTAATGATTCTTATTTATTCATCGAAGATCGTAGGCATTACATATTAGGAAAGATTCGGTATATGACATGATAATATGCTTTGTATAATTCATTTACTTACCGTGAACTTATACATTTTTCTAAACACAAGCGGTCAGCCTGATAATTCACAAATTATTTAAGCAACTTTATTTATCTCACGGCTTTTATAGGATGACGATCTGGATGCCAATTTCCATCATCGCATGATCATTTCTATCTTTAAAAAACATAATTATTATCGACGCAAAATCTTGAATTCCGACACTTTGTGAAATTTCGAGCTCATATACCTAGATCATATTTAAAACACGCTTTAACCCGCTTCGCTCACGTTAGGTTCGATTTTTTAACCCCCAATTAAACCCTCTTGGGGTTGAAATTTTCCAAAATCCTTTCTTAGCGGATGCCTACGTCATAATAGCTATCTGTATGCCAAATTTCAGCCCGATGCGTCCAGTGGTTTGAGCTGTGCGTTGATAGATCAGTCAGTCAGTCAGTCAGTCACCTTTGCCTTTTATATATTTAGACAACACAGTCCACTGAGTGATTGACGAACTAGGTCGATTAACGCATAGCCTAAGGTCACTTAACGATCTAGAGATTTGTTTTCGAAGCATGTTTTTAGTTATGGATGAAGAAAAGTTATTCAGTTTTGGACACCACAGAAGACATATTATATGTTGAGTTTTCACTTTATGCGTGTAGGGATTAGCTATTTTTAATCTCTATTGCTATGACAATACATGCGAGTATTGGTAGGTATCTATTGTGCAAACTTACGTTGTTTGGTTCATTTTTTAGTCATCGTCGAGGTCCTATCGGACTTTATGAGTATAGAGAGTGAAACTGTGTTTGGAAACATCCTTCAGCGCTACAATATCTTCTGAAGTCGAAATTCGGTCAGGAAAATATTATTAATGACCGTGACCATGAGGTCAGATTACAATTGGTGTTATTAGAAATGTTTTAGATAAGGGGAATATATTATAGTATTACTATTATTAATTATTTATTTAAGTCTAAGATTAATTACTCATTATTATAGATTAACAGACAATATCCAATTTTACTATTTATAATGTTTGACCACAGCTCAAACTATTAGATGGTTTTATTAGTTTGATATTTTTAACACAATAATTGTCAGGTTATGCAAAGTCAGTGGAAAGTAAACAAAGTAATATAATAGAAAACAGGTATATTTATGTATATATCATAGTTTTGAAAATAACATGATACTTTTAAGTCCACAGAATAACACATAGTAACATGACAAGGTTACGGACGTAGATCGGTTCGATGTTGGTTTCATACTTCAGATGTGGACTAAGCCGCGAGAACTAGAAAATATAATGAGGTTGGTAGGCACCTACTTAATAAAAGTTTACGGTCTCGCTACATAAATAGGTCTTCTTCTTACATGGTTATACCTACAAGGTTTCTTGAATAGACTTCCACATGCCACGTAACTACCGCCGCCGCCTGTATCCAGTTGCTCCCTGCGATCCATCTCGCTCGGTCGCTTCCCGGTGCGGGGTCGCCACTCCAGCACCTTGGAACCCCATTCCCCAACGACCCCCCGTTCTTCGAACTATATTAGCTCCGTCTATTTCCACTTCAGCTTCGCGACTCGTTAAGTTATGTCGGTTACTCTGGTTCTCCTACGGATCTACTCATTTCGGATTTCATCTCGCAGGGATACTCTCGTTGCTCTCTCTATCGCCTGCTGAGTGACTGAGCTTCCTTATATGAGTATAGTTCTAAACTTTTATATATGAGTATAGTTAGTGATTATGTTGTGACAAAAAAAAAGGTTGACGCAGGTGACGCACCATAGAACAGTACAGATTTTGCAAGGCAGGTCAGTTGAGAACTTGAGACAGACATTGATAGCGCATGTTGCGGCGTACTCAAATAACACATATAATTATTCATTCGCATCCTAGCTAGGTAGATCTACTAGGTAGATCTAGAGTGTAAGAATTGACGAGTAAAATAAGTTCAGAATCAATCTGTTTATGAAACAAGGTTCACAACGAACTATTTCAATTACATTATGTGACATAATTTTTTCAGCAAAATTAAAAATATAAAATCTAGAACATGTTTACATACTCATCGCGCCGTTTGTGCCGGCACTACAGTGAGGCGCAGAATAGATACATGTCTGCAGTTCACGTGCCTGCACCGTAGCAGATCTCAGCTTGTTCATGGAAAAAAACCTGCGTCACACTATACGCTTAGCCTTTGTTGCTAACAAGCGCAGCTTAGAGTTCGATTATGAATTAGGTGAATGGTGGGTCCATAACATCCCTGATATGGACCCACCCCGGACGCTGGTAGGTCTATTTAGTTTAACGAATACCATACTCACTACTAAGAACTTTTCACGATGCAAAAAGGAGAGATCACCTGGCAAAAGAGGAGTAGGTATATTTATTATCCAACCATGGATGATGGATAATGAAAGATTTATTATATTACTTAACTACCTACGACCTACGTAGTGAGTATCTAAACTTAATATACGAGTAATCCCTTCTTATATAAATATTAGGTAAGTATATATTATTATGTGTTTTATAACTGTACATCAACATTCAAACAACGGCAGATTTCGTGATTTAGTAGCAGACAAGCGGATGCTGAAGCAACGTCGAACAACGTCACCTTTGCTTTTTATTTTTTTCTGGGTCCAACTTGAATAGTCTGTGTCGAGCTTGTGTCGAGTATAAAGTAAAATTGTGTTTGTTAGCTGGCTTACTGGTTTGTCCTTCAATCACACGGAAATAAGGCAACCGATTGCGGCTTTTTTTATTGGCAACTGATCTTTGAGGACCTGGAGAGTGACATAGCCTTCTCAACCCGAAACAATAGTTAAAGGGTCCTCGCGGGATCATTCAAAACTGAACTCCTCGTGAATAATTACTATAATATATTTTGCCCATGGTTTCACTCTCGTTAAATTCGATTTTTAAGCCACTATATTACCCCTTAAGGGGTTGAATTTTCAAAAATCCTGTCTTAGCGGTCCTGTATATAGCTGTTTATGCCATTTTTTAATTTGGCCTTTCAGCCCGATCCGTCCAGCGGTTTCAGCTGGCTGTAGATAGATCAGTGCATCAGTCATTCGCATTCATTCAGTCAGTCACCTTTCCTTGTATTTATTTAGAAGATTATGTCTGTTGTTATTTGCATTTGTTGTTGTTATGGGCATGTAGAAACTTCGCATCCTGACCTCCAACAATCGTTTGTATATTGTTATCATAATTATTATCTAACATTAGCATGTAGGTAATTAATACAAGGTTATTTCCTTTCCTAGTTAAAATTTGGTAGAACGACGCCCTTCGAAATCGGTTCAGTAGTTTTCATTTTTTCCATTACTTAATAAAAATTCAAAATGATTTATTTCGTCTATGGCTCGCACGACAAATCTCTACCATCGGTTCGGAATCAGATTCTGCTGGGAAGAGCGGGAAAGAAACTTTTTTTAAAACAAAATGTAACATTGTTATTCTGTAGCTATTACAATGTATTTGATAAGCTATTTTTAATTTAGCAATCTGCATACCAAACCGGTGGTAGAGCCACAGGTTGGCCTACATGAAATAAATAATTTGGACTTTTTTCATCGACGACAAACTTTTTTAAAATCTCGCAGCCATGCTTAAAAATACAGTTATGCTTTTAAAAAAGTTTGTCGTCGGCTCAAAGTTACTTACATTAGTTTAGGAGCTTACTGAGTGAGACTATAAAGATTTATATTTTACCTTTCCCTTTTTAGTTGCTTCTATTGTCGGTTCAATTTTTTTAATTATTTGATAAGTAAAATTGCCGCGTGTAGCCCGACTGCAACTGGTAGTCAGGGTAACGAACGGGTAAAAGAGGTGTTGCAAGGTGAAAGAATTCATAGCTAAGGGAGTGGAGTGTGGACTGGCATCTAGAAGTCGCAGAATTATTCCTTCTAGCCATGGACAAGGAGAGGTTCAAATAACCCGTTAAATGTGAGTCAGATTCGCATACCAAGGTACCAAAAAACGCTGTTTCTAGTTAGGGAGCCCCCTATAATTTTTAATTTATTTTTATTTTTATTATTTCTTGTTATAGTGGCAACAGAAATACAATGTTTTATAGCGGCAACAGAAATACAATGTGGTTTTCTGTTGGCGCTACAAAAACAAATAATAAAAAATAAAAATTAAAGGGGGCTCCCCTAGGAACGTTTTTCTGCGTTTTTTGGTACGGAACCTTTCATATGCGATGTCGACTGGCATTTGACAGGTTATTTAGATATCCTTACTCTACTCATATCACATCACGCAACAACGGAGAGACAGATAATTTTTTGCATGAGTCTAGTTAAGAACTTGGAGAGATGTCCGGTGGGAGGCTTCGGCCGTGGCTAGTTACCACCCTACCCTCAAAGAAAAAAATCTCTGAAAATTTCAACTCTCTCTACCTATTTGGTTCGGATCATGAGATACAACACGCGGGCGAACAGCGGGCGAATAGGGTCCCGTAGGTTACCATTTGGGTACGGAACTCTAAAAACTGATTGCTGAGTGCTGAGCTCCAGTAATGGAGAGACACATGCAGAAGATGTTTATGTAATTTAGAGCTATAAAAAGGTTTATCCTCGTTAATTGATCTGGCAAACCCATTAAAAACTCGCATCAATTAATAATCTCAAAAACATTTCACTCATAGAAGAATCTTTATCATTACATAGCTATTTAGCTACGTCGATGATTTAGCTAGATTAGATAAATTATGTTCTTACTAGCTGATGCCCGCTGCTTCTGAAAAATTTAACTGTTTCTTTTTCCGGGATAAAAAGTAGCCTATGTCACTCTCCAGGTCCTCAACTATACCCAATACCCATGCAAAAAATCACGTCGATCCGTAGATCTGTTGCAGCGTTATTGAAGGACAAACTAACAAACAAACACACTTTCGCATTTATAGTACTATACAGGGTGTCCCACGGCTATGCCACATGGAGGGGAAGTACCTTAAATATTATAGATGGAACATTTTACTGAAAGAAGACTTCATTTTAATTTAAAAAACAATTTAAACTGCATTCATAGATTTTTAAATAATTGCCTGGTTGAACCGGGACTCGAACCCGCTATACGAGAAAAAAAATTAACTTGTATCTTTATCATACCGATCGGAAGGCTTCATCATAAGGATTATTTTTTGTTAAATAACATAGCATGAGAAATAAAAGGAAGACCATGAATTTTAGCCTTTGATGTAAAATTTTGTTCAGAAAAATGAAAAGCTGACATTGGCGTATCGACATACAACTGACATGAACTATTACTAATGAGTATGCAATTGGTAGCTCTGTTGCAGCGGGATTGAAGGACAAACCAATAAATCAACAAACACACACACTTTCGCATTTATAGGTAGGTAGGTAATATAAGTAAGGATTAGTAAGGATAGTAAGTATCGGGAAATGATGCGTACTTCTCAAGTGGGTACTTGTGTTGCTACTTGGTGGGTATGTCGATACGCCAATGTCAGCTTTTCATTTTTCTGAAAATTTTACATCAAATTCTATAAAATTCATGGTCTTCCTTTTATTTCTCATGCTATGTTATTTAACAAAAAATAATCCTTATGATGAAGCCTTCCGATCGGTATGATAAAGATACAAGTTAATTTTTTTTCTCGTATAGCGGGTTCGAGTCCCGGTTCAACCAGGCAATTATTTAAAAATCTATGAATGCAGTTTAAATTGTTTTTTAAATTAAAATGAAGTCTTCTTTCAGTAAAATGTTCCATCTACAATATTTAAGGTACTTCCCCTCCATGTGGCATAGGCGTGGGACGCCCTGTATATATTAGTAGGATTAGTAGGAAACTAAGAAGTAGGATTCTCTCACGATTTGTGTGGAATATATAGGTAATTAAAAACATTGTTGTGTCTAAAATCTATTTATTTTCTATTAATCGTCATAGGTTGCTTTGTTGTATCCACTTTAGCGACCGTATCCGCCTTGGCTGCCACCGAATCCGCCTTGTCCAAATCCGCCTTGTCCGCCCTGGTGTCCGCCCTGGTGTCCGCCGCCGAATCCTTGCTGTCCACCTTGGCCGAATCCTTGCTGTCCAAATCCGCCTTGACCTGAACCATGGCCTTAAATCATCAAAAAGTGGACTGTGCTAATTTTTAGCACTATATCAACGACATTAACAATTAAGTATGGTGAGACTTAATTTTTTCTTTTGAGGTGAGAATTCTAAATAATCAATATTCGCAAATAAACATTTTTTTTACATTGTTTCGCCTTAATCGACTTCCTTTTATTTATTAACGCATAGAGTCTATTCAAAAAGTCAGTTAAATCCAAGAATACTTGTAGGTTGTAGTGTTGTACCAATATTGTGAAAGAGTAGGTATTCGATGAAACAGTTTGATATTTAGGCACATAAAAATAAAACTGATTTTAATCAAAATTAAAATAATAAACTATGGACACATTCATGTGGAATGGTGGATTAAATGGAAAACTCCTGACTCTCAAAACATCATGACTTATTGAACAGACTATACCAAGCTTAATTTGTTCGTTTATTGGTGGCCAACCGGTCGATCGCGGCAAGGCATAACATATAAGTTAAAATATGTACAGTCGCGGACAGAAAATGTTTACCACCTTAAGATTCATAATTGCATGCACACATCTGTGTCAGAAGGTCGATATGTGATTTGATTAGCCATAGATCATAGACTTTTTAACATGTAGCGGTGCTTAGACAGTCCTTTAGCGGTCTCTTTAGTAGGTGACTGCTAAATAGGTTAGATGTAGAAAACCTTTTTTGGAACAAAAAATCCTTACTAATGTTATAAAATAATGTAAGTGTTTGTTTGTTCGTTGTTGGTTTGTCCTTCCATCACACAGCTACGGAGCAATAGATCCACATGATTTTTTGCATGGATATAGTTGAGGATTTGATAGCGACATTTATCCCGGAAAAATAGAGGGTTCCCATGGAAATTTTAGAATCCTAACTTCACGCGGACGAAGTCACGGGCAAAAGCTAGTAATTTTAATAAATAGATATCATCTCATATAGACACGAGCACAGGACACGAGTTACCAAAATGAGAAAACGGAAGTAATAATTATTACTTCCGTTTTCTCATTTTGGTAACTCGTGTCCTGTGCTCTGAAATTTCATTAGATTATAATCTAATGAAATTTCAGAGAATCTTTATTTCTTAATTTTATTATTGAGAAACTAAACAATATTAGTATAAATAAATAATTAGCTTAATTAGCTTCCATTCGCTGCAATGACAACACGTAGACTCTCTCGCATAGACGCGACAAGGCGATAAGTCAGTTCATATCATCCCATACCCCAGTGCAATGTGATCTAAGACTTTGAGGATTTCTTTGATTCTGACAGTCCCACCTTTGAATCACTAAGCCCCATAAATTTTCAGTTTCAAATCAGCAGATCGAGCGGGCTATTGAACGAGATGACAGCAGATTGAACCATGGAATAGTAGCTCAGCGCATTATCTTGAACTTAGGTTGTCGGAATTTTACTGCAGAACATCAATGTAAAATGCTGCAGAAACACCACGCATCACCATAGCTCATCCACCTCCTTTTGACTGTTTTTGACTGTGGATGCTACCAGCATCATTATGATTCAATGCACAATATGAACTTCACCATTAGAATTATGATTAAGCTTCCATTTTGTATTTATTTTGTATATTTAAATTTCAAATAACAAATCTAATATTTTTGATAATTAATTGACACTTTTACAAGTGCAATGATCTAATGTGTCAAACTTGAATTTACGAAATGAGTTTTATTACTAATATTTGTATAGAAAAGTCATTATAAACTTTTTTTGATAAAACTTTGCATGAAATTTATAACGTAACAAATGCCTTGATATAGCATTATAGACCTTACTGAACGCAGGGTTACGAAGAATCTAATTTGAAAAGTGGTAAACATATTTAGTCCCCGACCGTATATACCTAATAATATTAAAATATATGCCTAATAATATAATATTTGTGGGAAAAATACGTGAACGATTTCCAATTACAAACCTGACTTTGCAAAACTAGCGGAAGGTGCTCAGGCGCAATTCTCACACTGATATTATGAACAAGTAGTTAGTAACTAGGTACTAAGAATTCAATTTCGTCTTCCCTATCAATCAAATAAAAAATACTACACGAGTAACTTATATCTACTGTTTCATTTACCAAGAACTAGTAACTGGTAGATCTCACAGGGTTTTGTCAGTAGGTAAGTAGAAGATCTTAGCACTAATCAAGTTGGCCACCCCTGGTCTATTGTTTAACTATTCAATTCACATTAAAAAAAAATATCACGTGAAAAACGTAAATGAGGGAGCTTTCAATGTTGCCGGCTCTGGACTATTAGGGAGAGGTGGATAAGTAAGTTTAACTTACCGAATCCGCCTTGACCTGAAACATGACCTTAAATCATCAAAAAGTGGACTGTGCTAATTTTTAGCACTATAGATAATATCAACTTAATTTTTTTTAAAGTTAGATTTAATTTTTTCTTTTGAGGTGAGACTTCTAAATAATCAATATTCGCAAATAAACATTTTTTTTACATTGTTTCGGCTTAATCGACTTCCTTTTATTTATTAACGCATAGAGTCTATTCAAAAAGTCTGTTAAATCCAAGAATACTTGTAGGTTGTAGTGTTGTACCAATATTGTGAAAGAGTAGGTATTCGATGAAACAGTTTAATATTTAGGCACATAAAAATAAAACTGATTTTAATCAAAATTAAAATAATAAACTATGGACATATTCATGTGGAATGGTGGATTAAATGGAAAACTCCGGACACTCAAAACATCATGACTTATTGAACAGACTATACCAAGCTTAATTTGTTCGTTTATTGGTGGCCAACCGGTCGATCGCGGCAAGGCATAACATGTAAGTTAAATATACCTAATAATATTAAAATATATGCCTAATAATATAATATTTGTGGGAAAAATACGTGAACGATTTCCAATTACAAACCCGACTTTGCAAAACTAGCGGAAGGTGCTCAGGCGCAATTCTCACACTGATATTATGAACAAGTAGTTAGTAACTAGTTACTAAGAATTCAATTTTGTCTTCCCTTTCCATCAAATAAAAAATACTACACGAGTAACTTATGTGTATCTACTGTTTCATTTAACAAGAACTACATGTAACTGGTAGATCTCACAGGGTTTTGTCAGTAAGTAGTAGATCTTAGCTCTGATCAAGTTGGCCACCTTAACTATTCAATTCACATAAAAAAAAAATTATCACTTATGAGGGAGCTTTCAATGGTGCCGGCTGTTAGGGAGAGGTGGATAAGTAGGTTTAACTTACCGAATCCGCCTTGGCCTTGGCTACCGCCGCCGCCGTATCCTGTCAAAAGAAATTGGTAATGTAAACAATGTATAGAAATGTAGGTTATTGCAATACCGACCATTTTTGACGACCTCCCTGCCATAGTGGTGAGCGCTGTGGTCTTATAACTGGGAGGTTGGGTTTGGGAATTTATAATTTCTGAATTGTCTCTGGTCTGGTCTGGTGGGAGACTTCGACCGTGGTGAACCATCCGGTAACTAGCCACGGTACATGTCGGTAATCAAAGACGTGCCGGCAAGCGATTTAGCGTTCCGGCACGATGGCGAGTAGAAACCGATTAGGGGTATAGGTTGAATGGACACTGCCATAAGTCGTAACCCTTCCAAGTCAGCTCGCTACCATCTTAGATTGTATCGTCATTTACCATCAGGTGAGATCGCAGTCAAAGATCTATTAAAACAACGCGTAATCAACAAACGTTGACGAGTGCTTATGATGAATAATGTACTCGTAGGTAACTCTGTTAAATACTTTTCACGATTGGGTAAATAACATGCATTGGACATTTATCTTTCTTTTACTACATATTCACGACCTTTTTATAAATATTTGTATCGTATCGGTAAAAGATATACTGGATCTACTGGACCGTAGCATATTTACTTAATATGTAATACCTATTATACTTATACAAGGGTACAAAAATATAAGATGTAAATTACACATACCTGGGGTTGCCACCACCACGGCGACTAAAGCCAATAAGACAATCTGAAAGAAGGAAAATTTTTCGACATAAAACAAAATGTTTAGTTAAAATTATTATTTAGTTAAAAGGAATATTCCTACTAATACTCGTAATTATATTCAAATTATAAATGCGAAAGTTTGGATGTATGGATGGATGATTGTTACTCAATCAAGCCACAACGACTGCCCCGATTTGGCTGAAAGGACAATGGGCACTTTTGTATGAGTTGCGTCCCCAGAGTGTATCAAGTTGTGATATATGTCATTTTAAAGGTCATGATAATAGCTTCATTTTATTGTATGACACCAACTACGAGACACGTGCAGGGAAAGAACTATGATTTTTTTAATTTTTTTATAATAGAACGTATTTATTTTTCTGTTTTTTTTTTTTTTTTTAATACAGAATGTATGCGTTATTTTAGGGGTTTCATTTATTTAATATAAACTAAAAAAAAAACGCTTAAACCCTACCTAAAGCCGTCTCCAACCGCCCCTATAACGGCCCCTGACCTCACATCTAATCTATTATACGCGCGTCCTTTGTACAGGCCGTAATTGGTAACTATTAACTACGCGGCGCGCACATATCTTTTGCTCTTTAGGATCGGTACTATTTTGAGTTTTTGACCTCTGTCCTCTGCACGTTTAACGGACTTGATTTTTCTGTTCTTGCTTTGATTGTGGCTAGTTGGTACGACGGTAATTAGTTTTATTTTATATAGTGCGGTGTGGCTGCTTGTCTGTGTTGCACCTTCACCTCCGTGCTTGCATATCTACGTAGTACCCCTGCCTGCCTAGGAGAAACGACGCTGTACCACCTATGCAAGAAATTCACCGGAACCGACTCACTCGTCTACGCTGTACTAGACAGCCAGAGTAGGCAAAGATACTCCGTCCAGGATCGTGCTGAGATCATGGCGGAGTATATGGAGATACAATTTACTCCAAACCCATCGGCCAGTGACAATGCGTACAGGCACCACGAAGAGATCGACCAACAAGTGCGGGAATTCCTGTCGGCCCCGACTCCCCAGCTCCGGGGAG
The DNA here is from genome assembly GCA_038048805.1 of Hipparchia sbordonii. NCBI lineage: Eukaryota > Metazoa > Arthropoda > Insecta > Lepidoptera > Nymphalidae > Hipparchia > Hipparchia sbordonii. Next base: position 9,196,725 of record CM076113.1, read on the forward strand.
GCGAGTTCATCTCTCCGTCTGAGCTGAGGAAGGCCGTATTCCGACTCCCTAAACGGAAGGCACCAGGCTACGACGGAATTCCGATCGCCACACTACAGCAGTTGCCCAGAAGAGGTCTCGTTGCCCTAACGAGACTCTTCAATGAGGTACTCCACCCCGCACACTTCCCAGAGACCTGGAAAAGGGGGAAGGTCATCACCATTCCCAAACCGGGCAAGGATCGCCAGCATCCAGGGAGCTACCGCCCCATCACCCTACTGCCGCACATCGCCAAGCTGTTTGAGCGTTTATTGCTGCGAAGGCTTGCCCCGTACATCCAATTACGGGACGAGCAGTTCAGCTTTCGCAGCAACCACTCGACGACGCTCCAGCTGGCGAGAGGACTTCACCACATCGCCAGTGAGAAGAACAGGGGGTACTGCACCGTCGGGGTCTTTCTCGATATCGAGAAGGCCTTCGATCGCGTGTGGCATACCGGCGACCTCTCGACCGACCTACCTCCAACGATCGTGCGGCTGGTGGCTTCTTTCCTGGAAGGCAGATCCTTCCACGTCTCCGTGGAGGGATCGGACTCCCAGCCGCGCCCCATACGTGCAGGAGTACCCCAGGGCCGCAGCCTATCGCCGTGCCTGTACGCATTGTACACTAACGACATCCCTACCCTCGCCGGACATCTACGCGAGGGAGAGGAAGACGTGCTGTTGTCGCTCTACGCCGACGACAGCGCGTATCTCGCTTCGTCGTACCACCAGATCGTCGTCTGCAACAAGATGCAGCGCCTGCTGGACCTGCTTCCGGAATGGATGGTCAAATGGAGGATGGCCATCAACGTGGGAAAGACGGCCGCTACCCTGTTCGACATCCGGAGACCGGAAGCCTATGCATCAACTCCGCTTCCGAGGGCAGGACATAGTGTGACAAACTTCGGTGTGCTACTTGGGGTGCCGCATCGACCTCAGCCTAAACCTGATTCCGTTGGTCAACCATGTTGTGAACCAGGCCAAGGCGACAGGGTCGATGCTTCACCAAGTCTTCAATTCAAGCCTATCACCGAAGACCAAGCTCCTCATCTACGGAGCCTATGTCCGCTCCAGACTGACGTACGCGGCACCTGCCTGGTATGCGCTCTACTCGGCAAGTCAGAGGAGCCGCCTACAGGTCCTCCAGAATAAGTGCCTCCGTCTGATCGTTGGAGCTCCAAGGTACATAAGGAACGACGTCATCCATCGCGACCTCAATACGCCCACCGTGGAAGAGTACGTCCGCTCAGTTGCGCGGCGCATGTTAGCGCGCCGATTGCGGACCGTACGAGCACCTCAACGGCATCGCACCGCTAACCAGCCGACCCACGACCGGGCGTCCCGTAACTCGAGAGCTCCTGCGATCACCAACACCGAGGAGGCACGCAAGCGACTCCAGCGACGACGAAAACAATGCGAGATCCACCGGACGATTCACTGGCCCATAGCGCGGAGCCACCCACCGGATTTGACATCGCTCCGCACACGGCGGCAGAATACCCGCCCGCGGTGCGGAGCCCCACGGATACGACGGACCACAGGCTCCTAACCAACGCCAGTGAGCCTCGGTCATAAGGTCGAAACTCAACACCGGGGAAATGCTCTTCCCCGTGCCCCGCCCGGATAATGAGGCCATGCCTCGAAGCGCGTACCCCCTCAGGCCTCACGGACAGAGGAGACGACCCTGCTGTATGTTGTAACTAGACAATAGATTAAGCAGGTATTAAGGACCTTAATACAGCCGCTTGCTAGTCAAGGGGTAAAAGATCCCCCCACAAACTACACGTACAAACTAGCCACAATCAAAGCAAAAACAGAAAAATCAAGTCCGTTAAACGTGCAGAGGACAGAGGTCAAAAACTCAAAATAGTACCGATCCTAAAGAGCAAAAGATATGTGCGCGCCGCGTAGTTAATAGTTACCAATTACGGCCTGTACAAAGGACGCGCGTATAATAGATTAGATGTGAGGTCAGGGGCCGTTATAGGGGCGGTTGGAGACGGTTTAGGTAGGGTTTAAGCGTTTTTTTTTGAGTTTATACTAAATAAATGAAACCCCTAAAATAACGCATACATTCTGTATTAAAAAAAAAAAAAACAGAAAAATAAATACGTTCTATTATAAAAAAATTAAAAACATCATAGTTCTTTCCCTGCACGCGTCTCATAGTTGGTGTCATACAATAAAATGAAGCTATTATCATGACCTTTAAAATGACATATATCACAACTTGATACACTCTGGGGACGAAACCGCCCATTCTCCTTTGGCACAGAGATAGATTTTAGTCTGGAATTAGACATCAGCTATTTTTATCTCGGAAAATAAGAGAGTTCTTGCGGGAATCCAAAAACCTCAATCAGCATTCGGCATCAGCTAGTTATAAAATAAATTATTGGTTCACTGACAAGATTTTATTCAGTACAAAGAAAGAATCACTTAAGCAATCTAAATAGTGTCTATCTATCTATCTATCTAAATAGTGTCTTGTATAGGTATTTAATGAAAAATTAAATTTGGCAATCTGCAATAGCGAGTAAAAAAGCAGACACTAAAACAAAATAGCAGGAAATGAAGACAAAAACCAGGAATACTTTTAATATTATTTTCATGTCTGCATGTTAATAATATTTCTTCACGAATATCTTTGGTGTTTACGTATACCTAGTTTTTCTAAACGCAGATCACTTCAAGCTTCTAGTAGACCATTGGTTCAGAAACCCTGACTTGAGAACTGTATAGGTATTAGGTATGCTCGTACTAGGGTAGGCCCGGTATTCCATTTTTGGTAAGTTTCGGTATTCTATGGTATGATGAAAGTTCTAGGGGAGCAACCGGCGAGGTATATATCGACGAACCGATCGTCGAACCGCGACCCCAGCACCTTGGGGTACCAAGGTGCTGGGGTCGCGATATCGCATCGGAAAGCGTATGTTGGTAGACCCCTACGAAGTGATACATTCGACACAAAAGCGAGTCACGTGGAAATAAATACAAGAGACCTATTTCCAGCAGTGGCCATCTATCAGTTGAAGAAGAAGAAGATCAGCCGCCCTAGCCATATTACAAACGTGTTCTCTTTCCATGATTACGCTGAAGAGCAGGGGATCCCAAAGTTTTTAATCAAGCTTGCCTTCTAAAAGGATAGGACGTGCGATAAAAAAAATTTGGGAGCCCCTGCTTTAGCGCTAGCGTTAGGGAGAGTAGGGAGAGACAACAAGTTTGTAATATGGCTAGGGCGGCAGAGCTTTGTACAATTTATTTACTTACCGTGAACTTATACATGTTTATAAACACAAGTGATCAGTCTGTTAATCTCAAAAATAATGTATGCCCCTGAATCTATTCCACGGCTTTTATACGGGTTGCAGGTCTAGGTTCGACCTCGCGTGGTCGTTTCAATCCTCTTTGTAAATTTTTATTATCTACGAGGTTGACGCAAATTCTTCAATTCAGACATTCTGTGAAGTTTCGATGTGCGGAACTATCTTAGGTAGGTTCACCTGTTAGGTTATACCCGCGACTTCGGCCGCGTGGAGTTAGGTTGCTTAAAATCCCACGGGAGCCTTGTTAGCCTGCGTCACTTTAATGTCTTCGAGAGGAAATTTCGAGAGAAAAAAATCATATTTTCAAACATCTTGTTGAATATTTTTTTAATAATCTTGCAAATTATAATATTGTAAGTTACGATTTATTATGAAAGAAAAGAAATTGCAGAAATCCGTCTGTGGAGTGTAGTTTGTTTCGCCGGGGTTACAAAGATTTCTATGAGTTCTTCGGTAGCGGTCCGGATTAGCGGTTCTGAATAATTCATGTAAAATTATATTCATTTTTCATGTAATTGGTCTGTTCATTTTTAGAATTGTGTAGCAAATTGGTAAAAAAGGGAAATCAATGGAATATAGTAGTTTTCAATTTCATTTTCTTTATTAGTGCAAATTCCAAACACATCTATCTACAGCCTATCTCAATCTCCAGGTACTCAACTATACCCATGCACAAAATCACGTTGATCAGTAGCTCTGTTGCAGTGTTGTTGAAGGACAAACCGACAAACAAACACACTTTCGCATTTATAATATTAGTAAGGATATTAGTAAGGATAATCGACGAAGATTGCTCAAAAATAGCACACTTGGAAGATTACCGTTTCTACTATTTTGAATCTTTTACTGCAACTTGAATTATTAGATAGTTTTTGTATTTCACACGTTGTCAGGTTATGTAAATTTTTAACAAAATAATATAATAGAAAACGAGTTCATATATTTATCGATGTTTTTGCATGCTATTTAAAACTATCCTATGGCTCGAGAGTTCGTAGGAATTGAGAAAAGCTTCGGTACGGTTTAACCTTGAAGTGGTTATTTACCTTACCACCTACAACTTGACAGATGATATCTAAATCTAAATACATATATAATAAAAGGAAAAGGTGACTGACTGACTGATTGACTGATTGATCTATCAACTCACAGTTCAAACCATTGGACGAATAGGGTTAAAAGGCATAGTTACAGATAGCATTTAGGTCTTGAACACAGTTCTTGCTACATTGCATTGGTGTCTCCGGCTTGTCAGCTAAGTAAACAAATATTTTTAAAAACAAAAATACTCCAAATAATCTAATCTACGGTCTTACCCCAGAGTCTACACCACAAAACATAGTTTTATGTGGGACTAGCTTTTGCCCGAGGCTTCGCTTACGTTGAGTTATTTCTCAAACCCCTATTTTATCCCCTAATGGATTGAATTGTCAAAAATTCTTTCTTAGCGGATACCTACGTCCTAAAATCTAGTTGATGCCCGCACCTTCGTTCGCGTGGGTTAAGGTTTTGTAATTCCCGCGGGAACTCTTTTATTTTCCGGGATAAAAAGTAGCCTATGTGTTATTCCACACTATAATCTTTTTCTATGCCAAATGTCAGCCAAATCAGTTCCGTAGTTTTTACGTGAAAGAGTAACAAACAGCCATCCATCCATCCATCCATACTTACAAACTTTCGCATTAAATAATATTAGTAGGATACTGGCACACGATTAAGGCAACCCGAAATACCTGACAGTTGCACACAAAATAAAAAAATTAGCGTGAGCTGACATGCACTTGCCCCAGACTTTTATTTTTATAAATAAAATATATGCTAAGTCTAGCAACCTTTAAATTTTTTGTTCCATTCTATAATAATATTATTAGTCTCAGTACCTACGGTATTTCTCAGTCACATAATATTATATTGTTCTATAATATTATGTGACTGAGGATGAATCGGGAGGCAACTATTATTAGTGTAACAAATTATTAAACCAGTTTTTGGTATGAATAAAAATGACCAATCACGCGTCAGTTCCGTAGTTGCATTTCACAATATAATGCGTACTTAGAAGGGTGTGCACTGTGCATACGTCATTTTTCATCATCGCGGGCCTTGAGCGTGGAGACCGAATCCAGAAATTCCTTAACGAAAATAACCTGACACGGGACTCCTCTCACCGCTAGATGGCGTTGATAAAAAATGCTATGCAATAGCTTTACCGCGGCAGTCCCCGAGTGCCACACGTTTTTTTTTCGTGTTTTTTCATTTTATTGTACAACTTTTTCAGCATAATTAATGTGCATAAACTTGCCAAATTACAGCTCTTTAGTACCTAACCTCTGCGCAATGCTACGGACAGACGGACAAACGGACGGACTTGGAGAAACTATAAAGGTTCATTGTAGTTTTACTACGGAACCCTGAAAACGTGTTGCGAAGCTGAAGTTGCAATGGGCGGGGCATATTTAGGTCCCTACACGAGACCTGTGTCTAACTGTGGACGTCTATCTATTGAAGACGATCACAAAACAAGTTTTTTATAAGTGGTAGAAACAAGCGATTTAGTTGCTACTCAAAACGAGATATATTTTTTAACATAAAACAGAAAAGTTATTCTGTACTAGCTGGTTCCCGCGACTTCGTCCGCGTGGAAAAAGTTGCTACTATCCGTGAGAAGTTATGTCCTTTATCTCTGATAATATTTAGTAGATCTTCACCAAAATTTGAGAAAATATTTCTAATAGTACATAATTTATAATAATAAAGAATTATCAAATTCAGTTTAGATTTAACAAAGTTATGGAGTAAAATCAACAAAAAATTTAATCCCCTATCCCGGATAAAGCTTATTATTTATCAGGATAAAAAGTATCATTTATATTGACGCGAAGTATCAGCTACAACTATACCAAATTTCATTCAAATCTGTTCAATAATTTTTGCGTGACACGGACAGACAAAAAATTCAAAAAGATTTGTTTTGGGCTCAGTATCGATAGTAAAGCATCCTCCGATTTTAATAGATTAAAATTTTCAAAATTTATTTAATGTACAGAATTCGTCCCGTTACAGTTTTATTATATAGATTACTTAAATAAGTACCACTAATGCCCATTTTCACAAACCATACCATAAGTAAGAGTCTCTTTACGTAGGTAGCTCTAGCCGCTAAGTAAGAACAATCCCTTACCCAATGTAATTTCCACCTTTAGTATCTTGAAAACGAAATTGGCAGAAAGCGTCACCTAACTTAGCTGAAGGCTTCAAAATTTAGGTCATAACCTCCTCCTTTTTGGAAGTCCGTTAAAAATCATTGTTACTCTCACCTCGAAAAAAACGAAGTGATTTAGAGAATTTGGGAAAATGCTATGAAATTTTCACTAGGAAAACCACCAAGAAAACTAAATAATATTAGTTTTAATTAATCACAGGCGCAGCTGATTAACAATTTGTTAAGTTCGTTCTTTAGAGTTCCGTACCCGATGGGTAACCAACGGGACCGTATTACTGAGCTAACTATAGTATCCAGATTAATCCCTGTTTCTACAATCTGGAACCATAGCTGTTTGCAGATGATATTTCACTTATAATTAAAATTGTCAGAAAAAAATAATTAACGATATAAACAGTACGTTATCATATATATCGCGCTGGGTTACTACTAATAACTTGCTCTTCTCGTCTGAATACTTACGTTGATATTTTAAAATAATTTATAATCCGTCAAAAACTGTCGAGTTTTGTGAGTCCTGTCTACGCTGGCCCTTAATGACCTGAGACCTGTGGAAGTCCATGCAAGAGACCTATGTGCAGCAGTGGACGTCTATCGGGTGATCAAGAAGAAGATGGGAATTATGATGGAGAAAACAATACTCATAATTTTTATATTGTTTATTCTTACATCTATTTACGTACAGCAACTTGACAGATACTTGAGAGAACTTGAGATATATTTTTGTTGAAATTCATTAACTGTGCAGGAAGCTTTGACATGAACATTCAGGCCTGCCAATTTACCACTTAATAAAAAGTCTATCTATTTATCCATGTTTCAGTACCTAAGGTATTTTAACAGGTAAGTAGGTACATTGATGGGTACATTGTGATTATGATGGTGGATAATATAATTTTTATAACGACACATGTTTAGATGTACATTAAAAGAAATGCTTCGATTTAAACCTGTTTGTTTAAAATATCCGTCAGGACAGAAAGGTTATGTAATCATGTAACACAGTGTTCGTGATATTGCACCGTAATAATAATAATCATTAATTTACACATTATCACAACCAGTTCACTTCTCCTAAAATTAAATAAAATTATGTCAGATTTTTGTGATCAGAATCAATGGTGGTGGTGGTGGTGGTGGTGTCCACCGTTTCCCCATCCGCCGCCGTATCCTTGGTCATATCCGCCGCCGTATCCTTGGCCATATCCGCCGCCGTATCCTTGGTTATATCCGCCGCCGTATCCTTGGTTATATCCGCCGCCGTATCCTTGGTCATAGCCCCCGCCGTATCCGTTGTCAAAGCCGCCGTAGCCACCTGATAAAGAAACAATATGGTCTTACAATAAATCTAAATCTATGAATGACCAGTTTAAAGCGTGGAAAGAAAGTCCTAAAAATACTGCAAGGTATATTATTACATATTTACTAGCTTAATCCCTGATTTTTAAAATCCTGCGGGAACTCTTTAATTTTCCGGCAAAAAATCACGTTGATCCGTAGCTCTGTTGCAGCGTGATTGAAGGACAAACCAATAAACACACTTTCGCATTTATAATACGGATACATTTTTTTCGGATTTTACAATGATAACTGTATCATTTAAATAAGTAATTAACAAACACACTTTCGCATTTATAATATTAGTAAGGCTTTAAAAACTTTTACGTACCTATGGTAGGATAGGCAGCTGCTATGGCGACCAGCGCTAAAAGAACAATCTGAAAAAAAAAATTTAGAAATTCTGGACAACATTGCATAAACTGAAAAATAATAGATACGAAAAAAAGAGGAGTAGGTACCTATATATTATATTTTTTTTCTTACTTCTGAGCACCGATAGGTGCTCAATATTAATTATTATTTATTTCTGTATAAATACATAAATAAAAACACTATATGTAGTATGTGTATAATGTATATGTAGTATTTTAATTTTTTGTTAATAAGTAGGCAACGTAAGGTTTTTCAAATATACAAAAAAAAATTATTTTTGTATAGTTGAAGGTTTTTATCTTTCAGTCACTTATCAAATTTTATGTTGTTATATATATTAACTTACCATGAACTTGTACATTTTTATTATTATATAGTAAACACGTGTGGTCAGACTGTTAATCTCGAAAATTATGGCACTGTTACAATCCTACAGCCTTTATATTATTATGAAGCCACGTGGTGTACTGGTGGCTTCTTGACCGCCCGTCGCAGGACACGACTCATCTGACATTCGCTTGATGTTGAATTCGGATGTTTAGTAAAAAGTCGCAATTTATTAATCTAATCTATTTATTAAAGTATATATGCATACCATACATATATGAGGGTCTTGGCCATATCCAATAAATAATTAAGAAATAAACCATTGAACTCCAGTTCCTCAATCCTGATGCTGTTGGGTACTGCCCACCTAAAACAGTGGACATTGAGGGATTGTCGATTGTGAATTCATATTATAGGTACCAAGTATGGACTAATACATAATGTCACAGTGTTCCCGTAAAAAAAAACTACTGGCTTTTAATCCTGATGCTGCTAGGTACTGTCCACCTAAACTGATGGGATTTAGAGATTGTCGATTATTTATTTATTAATTGATATTGCCAAATACCTACATCATTAAACTTCGGGCTCTAGCCTGTACCGTTGGGTTTATTTTGTAGCTTACCCGTGCGAAGCCGGAGTGGGTCAACTAGTTAATTAATATAATCTTAGTATGATTAATTGGATATGCATAAAATATATGACGTAACTTGAAAATTACGTACATATTAGTCAGTAGCAATTTATTAACGTTAATTATTTCCTTAGTATTCAAAACGATCAAAATCACAAAGAGTTTCAATTAGTAATTAATTATATTTTATAATATGTTCACGGTTTTCCTTAATCGGGTGTTCTTGCCCACTAATTAGCATTGTGGAATTAAATATAATTAATCTAGTTTGAAGACGTCACGCAAAGAGGCAGTTTCGGAGAATTGTGAAATGATGAAAAGTGTAATGTGTACGTACGTGTTACAATTTTTTTTTTTAAAGTATATTAGCCAAGTTGAAGTTGACTAATATCCTCCTATCCCCTCCAAATAAGCGGAAAAGCTTGTGCTAGGAGTGGGTACTACAATTATAGTGCAACGGGTGGGGTTCATCGTATTGAATAAAAAATTATATATCTTCAATTATAAAAAAAGTTAAAATTTAAAGAGAGTCTCCATACAAAAAATGTTATTTTTGTATGTGTAACTTTTGTCCCGGAAAATCAAAGAGTTCCCCTTTCGTTTTTAAAAACTAAATTCTTGCTGACGAAGGTGCTGGCATCGGCTAGTACAAGAAATAAAAATAAAAAAAGAAAATCCAAAGGGAATCCCATAAATAAAACCATCAAAGAAAAAAAATCCCGCCATCTACCTATTATAAGTAATCCAAAGTGGGAATCCCATACGTACGTATTTTAAAATAATTTATAATCCGTCAAAAAACTGTTGCGTATTTTGAGTTCTGTCTACGCTGGGCCTTACTCATTACATAAGGAAAACAGGCAAGGCAGTTGGAGATGCAGGGAGCTTCCGGACGCAGGCGGCGCAAGACCGAGGCCTGTGGAAGTGGACGTTTATCGGTTGATCAAGAAGAAGAAGGGAATTACGATGGAGAAAACAATACTCATAATTTTTATATTGTTTATTCTTACATCTATTTATGTACAGCAACAGGTATTATTTTTGTTGAAATTCATTAACTGTGCAGGGAGCTTTGACATGAACATTCAGGCCTGCCAATTTACCACTTAATAAAAAGTCTATCTATTTATCCATGTTTCAGTACCTAAGGTATTTTAACAGGTAAGTAGGTACATTGTGATTATGATGGTGGATAATATAATTTTTATAACGACACATGTTTAGATGTACATTAAAAGAAATGCTTCGATTTAAACCTGTTTGTTTAAAATATCCGTCAGGACAGAAAGGTTATGTAATCATGTAACACAGTGTTCGTGATATTGCACCGTAATAATAATAATCATTAATTTACACATTATCACAACCAGTTCACTTCTCCTAAAATTAAATAAAATTATGTCAGATTTTTGTGATCAGAATCAATGGTGGTGGTGGTGTCCGTGGTGTCCGTGGTGTCCGCCGCCATGTCCTCCATGTCCGCCGCCAAATCCGCTGCCAAATCCGCCGCCATGTCCACCGCCATATCCGCCGCCATATCCGCCGCCATATCCGCCGCCATATCCGCCGCCAAATCCGCCGCCATGGCCCCCGCCGTATCCTTGGTCATAGCCGCCGCCGTAACCACCTGATAAAGAAACAATATGGTCTTAAAATAAGTCTAAATCTATGAATGACCAGTTTCAAGCGTGTAAAGAAAGTCCTTAAAATACTGAAAGTTATATTTCTCAGCAGAATCTGCATTCTGAACCGGTGGTAGATTTATGACGTGTCATTTGATTTTGATTTTTTTTTTGACTAGTTGATTCCCACGACTTCGTCCGCGTGGATTTAGTTTTAAAATCCTGCGGGAACTCTTTAATTTTCCGGGATAAATAGCCTATGTCACTCTCCAGGTCCTCAACTATACCCATGCAAAATTCACGTCGATCCGTCCGTAGCTCTGTTGCAGCGTGATTGAAGGACAAACCAACAAACACACTTTCGCATTTATAATATAAAGTACGGATAAGGATGTGCATCTGATTTTACAATGATAACTGTATCATCTAAATAAGTAATTAACAAACACACTTTCGCATTTATAATAATATTAGTAAGGCTTTAAAAACTTTTACATACCTATGGTAGGATAGGCAGCTGCTATGGCGACCAGCGCTAAAAGAACAATCTGAAAAAAAAAAATTATAAAATTAGGGGCCTCAACTGCAATGTATTTATACACTTTTTAACCGACTTCCAAAAAAGGAGGAAGTTTTTTTAATGTATGTTTCCCGATTATTCGAAGACGCCTGGACCGATTTGGAAAATTCTCTTTTTGTCTGAATGGGTATACTTTCCAGGTGGTCCCTGGAAAGTATATCTATTGTCAGGTTAGGTCAGGATCTGATGATGGGATCCTGGAGAAATCGAGGGAACTCTTCATAGGCGCAATTGATATTCTTTGTTGTGGCGTTTGAAGTCGGTTTTGTAAAAAAACTTTTTACGTTTATAATAGATAAGTACTTGTTTAGGACTAGACTAAAATTTTTCATACAACATTCAATGCAATGTGTTGTTGGTGTACAAATCTAATAAATAAATAATAATCGACTAATGAATTAATTTAGCTCTGAGCTAATAAATTATTTTGTATACTAAGTAATTATCCACTGAAGTATCTTGGTCACCACACTTAGAAATAATTAATTATACTTACATGTATTCTGTATAAATACATAAATACAAAAAAAGTAAAACACTGTATGTAGTATGTGTATATGTAGTATTTTAATTTTTTGTTAATAAGTAGGCAACGTATGGTTTTTCCGATTTTTAAAATTCAGTATGTTTTGAAATATAAAAAAAAAAATTTTGTATACTTGAAGGTTTTTATCTTTTCAGTCACGTATCAAATATGTTAAGTTGAATATATTAACTTACCATGAACTTGTACATTTTTATTATTGTATTAGTAAACACGTGTGGTCAGACTGTTAATCTTGAAAATTATGGCACTGTTACAAAGCTGCAATGCCTTTATATTATGATAGCCACGTGGTGCACTGGTCGCTTCTTGACCTCCCGTCGCAGGACTCGACTCATCTGACATTATCTAGTCGTTAACGCTTGATGTTGAATTCGGATGTTTCGTGAAAAGTCGCAATTTATTAATCGAATCTATTTATCTAAATATATAAAAGGCAAAGGTGACTGACTGACTGAATGACTGACTGACTGACTGATCTATCAACGCACAGCTCTAACCACTGGACCGATCGAGCTGAAATTTGGTATACAGGTAGCTGCTAGGACGTAGACATCCGCTAAGAAAGGATTTTGGAAAATTTCAACCCCAAGAGGGTTAAATAGGGGGTTAAAAAATCGAACCTAACGTGAGCGAAGCCGCGTGTTAAAGCTAGTTAAAGTATACGCATTCAAACATATATGAGGGTCTTGGCCTTAACCAATAAATAATTAACAAATAAACCATTGAACTCCAGTTCCTCAATCCTGATGCTGTTGGGTACTGCCCACCTAAAACAGTGGACATTGAGGAATTGTCGATTGTGAATTCATATTATATGTACCAAGTATGGACTAATACAAAATGTCGCAGTGTTCCCGTAAAAAACTCCCGGCTGTTAATCCTGATGCTGCTAGGTACTGTCCACCTAAACTGATAGGATTTAGAGATTGTCGATTATTTATTAATTGATATTGCCAAATACATCATGAACTCCAGGCTCCAGCCTGTACCGTTAGGTTTGTTTTGTACCTTACCCGTGCGAAGCCGGGGCAGGTCAACTAGTTAATTAATAATCTTAGTATGATTATTAGGATAGGTATAAAATATATGACGTCACTTAAAAGTTACGTACATATTAGTCAGTAGCAATTTATTAACGTTAATTATTTCCTTAGTATTCAAAACGATCAAAATCACAAAGAGTTTCAATTAGTAATTAATTATATTTTATAATATGTTCACATTTTTCCTTAATCTGGTGTTCTTGCCTACTAATTAGCATTGTGGAATTAAATACGAGTATAAATTAATCTAGTTTGAATACGTCACGTGAAGAGGCAATTTCGGAGAATTGTGAAACGTTGAAAATTGTACCTAATATGTAGTTACGTATTACAATTTTTTTAAGGAATATTAGGCAAACTGAAGTTTACTAATATCCTCCTATCCCCTCCAAATAAGCGGAAAAGCTTGTGCTAGGAGTGGGTACGACAATAGTGTAACGGCTGGGTCTCGAACCTGCGTCCTATCAGTTTTTAACCTTTAACCGTTGGGCTATTGAGGTTTTTAATCAAGGGCAGAGCAAAAGCTATTTTGTAAAGTTTCCGCACCCAATAATTAGCAGAATCTGCATTCCGAACCGGTGGTAGAGTCTTGACGTGTCATAAGAGCTACAAGTTTGCCTACATGAAATAAATAATTTTGCATTTTGAATTTGAATTTTACAGTAAAATCGTGAAAGGTAAGATAATATATTAATCTTCTGAAATCGTATTGAATAAAAAAATTATATATCTTCAATTATAAAAAAAGTTAAAATTTAAAGAGAGTCTCCATACAAAAAATATTATTTTTTAGCGTTGGCTAAAAAATTACACGGGCTATTTTTGTCCCGGAAAATAAAAGAGTTCCCCAGGCGTTTTTAAAAACTAAATTCTTGCTGACGAAGTCGCGGGCATCGGCTAGTACAAGAAATAAAAATAAAAAATCAAAATCCAAAGGGAATCCCATAAATAAAACCATGAAAGAAAAAAAAATCTTGCCATCTATCTAATCCAAAGTGGTAATTCCCAATACTACACAGGTAGTACAAAATTAACAATATTTCATTTTTTCGATTTTTCAGTTGTTCTTTTGGATTTCTCAATTTTTTTTGTTTTTAACCTCCCCTATAATATATTAAAATGAACAAAACGAAAAAAAATTTAAATCTTAAAAAAGATTAACGAATAAAATAATATGATGCTCACGATTATAAAATTATTCTAAGGTCATCAACTTATCAAATCACTCATACTCGTGTAGAGCGATGGGAGTCCCCTGCTAGTTTATTAGCACTTTGTACAAGTTTATTTAAATTACTTAACCGGTCAAGTACGAGTCAGACAGACACGAAGGGTTCCGTACCATTTTAACAGCGATTGTTAAGGTCGAAAAAAACGCTGGAAAAATCACGTTTCTTGTATGAAGACCCCCTTTAATTTTAAACTTCTATTATTATTATTTGTTGTTACAGCGGCAATATAACTTTAAAGTACCTATCTACAACTATTATGGTTAATGAGATAGTTTCAGCCCGCTGACAGACGGATAGACAGCGGAGGCTTAGCTTTTCGAACCATTGCCATTGGTAGAGTCTCGACCTGTCAGAAGTGCCACAAATTGGTCTACATGAAATAAATGATTTTAATTTGAATTAGTATAGTTACCGGCAAACTTCTTGAGCAAATGACCTTGACTGCGCACAAGCAAATTTTAGATCTCATTTGTGGCAAGTAAGCGGGAAGAAAAATATCCAGCGCATGATTTTTTTTTTAAACGAATATTAGCCAAGCTGAAGTTGACTAATAATATCCTCCTATCTCCTCCGATCCCTGCAACGGGTGGGATTCGAACCTGCGACCTTTCAGTTTTCAGTCCGCACCTTTAACCTATTGAGCTATTGAGGCTTTTTAGGATTGGTAGATCAGTCGACCCTTGCTTCCCGCACCGTGTCCAAATGCGCCAAATTTGCGCCAACTTACCCCCGCCACGTTACCTTGTGCTCAAGAAGTTTGCCGGCAATTATAATAGGATCCCATTCCTACCTCTAGGATACGGAACCCTAAAAAACTAATGGTCTCATGTCGCATGAGACCACAGTCCAAACGCTCGCGCTTTCTGCGATGCGTAATACATGTAAGTTGGAAGCATATTATACTTATAAAAATATATTATTATTAAGCAGAGATTATTTATTTATTTAAATATATAATACTTTCCCCCCTTTTCGATACACACATGAGTTAGATTTTTAAAAATTCCGCGGATCCTTTGATTTTTCGGGATAAAAGTAGACTGTCATTTTCCAAATTCCTAACTAAATTCAGGATAATTAAACGTTTAAACAAACACGATTGTTTGAAACAAAAGTGTGGCTCATGGTTGTGTGTGTGTCGTATCTGTATAAGTGTGAGCGAGAGCTTGCTCGTGCCTGACCTCTCCCACCTAGGCTCCTGACAGGCACGCACACTGACGCAATGTGTATGTACACGACGTGACCACAAGTAAAGCTCACGCGCCCTCGTGAATTACAAGAACTATATCTTGGTATGTTCTTGAATAGGATAAAAGCTAGTCCAGTTATAAAAGCGCATACTCGACCCCACAAAGGATTTTTGCACCTTAGTGAACCTTTAGGGAACCTTTACTCCTATTTGAGGTATATATTTCCTCATTTCAAATCTCTATTACACAGGTTTTGACTGTGGTTTATGAGTCAGTCAGTCAGTAATTTTTTGTAACTATAAAAGTTTTTTTTTTTGCCCAGACATCGAGTCTCTGGTCAATAGTTGCTCATACACGTGATTTCTAATAAATAAATAGTAATAAATGTTTGCTAAAGTAATATCAATAATATTATAAGTATTTATACTTATAAGTGTCACTCAAACGTAGGCAAATCAGGTTTAGCTTTAGGTCATTAACATTCGAATATTATTATAAAAATGGCGTGAGAGTTGAGACGTTTAATATACGATTATGTATATTAAACGTCTCACGCCACTAGCTTTGGTTTCGCATGTGGTTAGGGTTCCAAAGCTTTAAAAAATTAAGGAAAGCTAAAAAAGGTTTTTATGCAGTAGCATAAGCTTGACTTATTATTTCTTTTTCTTAACAATTAAAAAAAATGTTAGTAAAATTAATATAGTTTAGGCATTGAACAATAACGATTAGAACGGAAGTTTCTAAAATAGTTCCACTCCAAACGTAGCTCAGGCTCAAAACCATCAATGAAAGTGTGACTAGTTTTACTGATAATTACGTTTTTGATGTTTATTGTGGTAAAATGACTCCCTTTCACTGGACGGGAAGTCATATTTTAATAATTTTCTGCAAGTTCGTCCTGAAAACGCGATAGCGATACAGGCTTAATAATAATATAAACGTAAAAATTCTTTTCACAAAACCTACTTCAAACGCCATCCACCACAAAGTATATAAATTGTGCCTATATTTGAAGAGTTCCCCGATTTCTCCAGGATCTTATCATCAGATCCTGACCTGATGACAATGAGACCAACTGGGAAGTACAAAAAAAGAATTTTCCAAATCGGCCGAGGCGTTTTCGAGTAATCGGAGAACATACATAAAAAAATCCGACGAATTGAGAACCTCCTTTTTTGGAAGTCGGTTAAAAATAGCTTACAGCCGCGTTGACTATTGCGCTTCTAAGCGTTATAGTTCAACGAGTTTACGAGATTATCCAGCACATGCAGACAAACTAGGTGACTAGGCTTTGATTATGTTAAGTAGTGATTTACAAATTGTACCGAACCTTGTAGTTGTACGTGACTCCGAACTTGATCAACCAGTTTGGCTTTACGACATCAAGCCATGAACTTGTGTCGTCGAATAGGAAAAAAACACCGAGATGAGGATAAAAGGTAAAGGTTAAGGTTTTTTTTTAAATATCAAGTTGTTCCGCTTTGTAAATCGATGGGCGTGTCTCTCTGGCGTGTCTATACTCTTGGTAAAAACTGAAACTTTGATTATTTACAATCTATTCGACAGAAAGCTTCATAATCTTTCAGAAAAACACAAAAACAATACGTATTTTTTTGGCCAAATAGATCACGCATACGTGTACCTACCTACTTCAAAATAAAATTTCTGCATCACCTTGTATTCGCATATATGTAGATGTTTTTCTGAAAGAGTACGAAATTTCCTATCGAATGCATGGCAAATAAATAATCAATACATCTGCAATGCCGGTAAAACATTTTTGTATAAGCATAATTTTTTTTTTACTTTTTTGGCTTTTACCTCTGGCTCCCTGACCATTACGATTGAACTTATCAAGTTCGCGCAGCAGCTGCGTCAATCGATTATTACGTAGTTAAAAAATTAACATAACATTATGACTTGAAGATGTTGGGAATTCGAGTTTGAACTTTTTTATTGAGATGTTTGACGTAAAGTCGTGCCCTTTGTTTTGATTAAATCTAAGTGAGTTAAATGTAAAACGTAAAAGATTTTTGTAGGCCTCTACACAATAATTAACAACTACGTATAAAGTATTGTTATTGTTTACCGAATTCATCAAAGTTTACTTACCTTAAGTAGATACCTACTTAAGGTAAGTAAATATGAGTCATGACTTGTCTTATGGAACCAGTAATAATAATTGTTACGCAAGGATTGATTTGTTTTAGTAATTTTCTAGGAAGTAGGAATTTGATATCTGGATGTTAATTTCCTAATCTTTAATTTTCAATATCGCATCTGTAAAATTAAATAGAAAATTGTGCAATTCTCTATTTAATCACTCCACTCACCCCTCACTACATTTTACGATTGCATCATTATTTTCTACTAGCTTTAACCCGCGGCTTCGCTCACGTTAGGTTCGACTTTTTAACCCCCTATTTAACCCTCTTGGGGTTGAAATTTTCCAAAATCCTTTCTTAGCGGATGTCTACGTCCTAACAGCTACCTGTATACCAAATTTCAGCTCGATCGGTCCAGTGGTTAGAGCTGTGCGTTGATAGATCAGTCAGTCAGTCAGTCAGTCAGTCACCTTTGCCTTTTATATATTTATTTTTGAATCTAGTAAGTACAATATAAGTTTTAACGCTCGCTTCGCTTGCACTTATTTTTTAGCCTCGCTATCCAACGTGGGAATAGTGCCAGTGTTTTGGGCCACCATGCCGATAAACGACCACTTGGACGGCGTGAATTTTTTTTAAATATAATTAGTAGTAGTTTTAAGTTATTTATTTATTTTTTCATTGGGGTACCTATTTCATCAAATTATAGGTAGACTAAAATAATTACGGAAACAAAATTTTTCTAAATATACTGAATGTCATTTTTTTGGTTACGTTGTATTCTCGGGTTACATTTTCTCAACACCATTCATTATCCAGTGATGCCGTCCCAGAGGGGCTTATTAGACCACGTGACATTTGGATAGCTAATGTCAATCCCATACATTTTTGGACTTTTCTACTAGCGATATCGCTAATGGAATGTAACTTTGTCTAGGCCCTCTGGTCTTCTACGGAACGCTAAATCGCTTGGCGGCACGTCTTTGACGGAAGGGTGGTAACTAGTCACGGCCAATAGTAATAAAAATGTTGCATACGGTTCGATAACAAAGATTGAAATCGCGGAAGGAGCAAGGTTTCTATTGTTCGACTGTACGTTAGCGTGTTTTAATCATTTTCCGCGTTTCAGTTGGAACTTATAATCATTTTGTGTCGTATTGAGAATGGTTTTAAACTTGAGGTTTTTTGTGTATGTGAAGATGTATAAAAGTTGCCTGTTCACACTAGATATATCTACTTACCCTATGGGGTGTGTTTTTTTATATATATTTTTAGCGAGAAAACGAGCATGCAGGCGGGTCACCTGATGTTAAGTGATTACCGCCGCCCATGAACATTTGTAGTAGGTACCTGAGGCACCACCAATACGTTACCGACTTTTTAGGAATTTGTAGGTCCGCCCCTTGAATAACCCCATGTGTTTGATATTGTACCATGACTGGTTGACTAAGAGACGTCGCAAAGCCCAAATGGGTATACAGAATTATACACAATGTTTAGGCCATAGTCTATCCATAAACATAGTAAGGAATGCTATCTTTATGAGACTACCACGCTAACCAATTAGCCAGCCCGTGTGAAGCAAGTTATTAATTAACTAGCTGATACCTGCGACCTCGCCGTGTGGATTTAGTTTATAATTCCCGCGGGAACTCTTTGATTTTCCGGAATAAAAAGTAGCCTATGTCACTCTCAAGGTCCTCAACTTACAAAAAATCACGTTGATCCGTAGCTCTGTTGCAGCGTCATTGAAGGACATACCAACAAACTAATAAACCAAAAAACAAACACACTTTCGCATTTATAGTATTAGTAAGGATTAGTAAGGATACTTTAAATTTTCTTTATTTTTTTCTTAATAATTAATTATCCTAAAGTAACCTATAGGTATATACAGGGTGTTATCTTGAGAATGTTCCGTAAGGCGACAATTTAAACTATCAGAGATAGAGGAATATAGACCATTAATATAAAATGCTTGCTTTTATAATCTTAAGTGTGTCGCGTTCTTTCCTTCTTTATCCTTTCCACTGCCTTGGCTTATGAACTCCCATTCTTCTCAAATTATTGTTATCACCTGGATATTTGAAATAGGGATAGTAAGCGCCGACTTTTCTATTGAAAACCAAGTATGGCGGCATGTGTTTGTATAGATCTGTGTTGGTTGATTTCGAGGACCAACTCTTTCGATGTAGGAATTTGTCTTGATATTTTCCGTCATTTGTGGAAATAGTATTGTATGTTGAACTCCTTGCTGTGACGACGTTTAGGACAATCGCTGAGAGAATTATCTGTGAACAAATGAATATAATACATGAACGAATGATCATGCGTCATGCTCGTGAACGGGTGCAACCAACGGGAATGGGTCTGCTTTGTCTGCCCGTGTTGACATGCGTTGGATTGTGTGTACCTACGTATGCATTTTTGAAGCTTCATTGTGGAAGCACTGTATATATAGCATAGTTTTGTTACCTATTGTAAATTTTTTTTTTTTGAAAAGAGCAACTGCTGAGTTTCTTGCCGGCTCTTCTCAGCAGAATCTGCATTCCGAACCGGTGATAGATTTATGAAGTGTCATAAGAGCTACAAGTTGCCCTACATGAAATAAATAAATTTTGAATTTGATAAAGATAAAGATAAGGAAAAGTTAAAGAATTAAGAATAAAACCAGCCATATGCTTATGAAGGGTTCCTTACCATCGTAACAGCGATTGTTAAGGTCGAAAAAAAAACTGTGACAAATTCACGTCTCTTGTGTGGAGACCCCGTGGCTTCGCTCGCGTGGAATTAGTTTTTGAAATCCCGCGGGAACTCTTTGATTTTCAGGGATTAATATGCCTATGTCACTCTCCCGGTCCTCAACTGTACCCATACAAAAATTCACGTTGATCCGTTGCTTTTTTGCGGCGTGATTGAAAGACAAACCAACAAAGCCTCAATAGCCAAACGGTTAAAGGTGCGGACTGAAAACTGAAAGGTCGCAGGTTCGAACCCCACCCGTTGCACAATTGTCGTACCCACTCCTAGCCCAAGCTTTCCGCTTATTTGGAGGAGAGAGGAGAATATTAGTCAACTTCAGCTTGACTAATATTCAATATTCTTTATAAAGAAAGAAAAAATAAAGAAACATACTTTCGCATTTGTTAGTAAAGGATTTTATTATATTTTTAATTATTTGTTGTTATAAAGGTAAGAGTAAGAAATATTTTGTTAAAATTTCAAGTATCCGCGGACAGGCGGACAGCGGAGGCTTAGTAATAGTGTCCTGTTGACCTTTGGGTACAGAACCCTAAAAATGAAGTTTATGTTAGTCAAGTAGGTTAAAGTACGCTTTGAACTCGTTGAACTCTTTTTTACTGGGTTTTACCGCGGTTGTAAATTGTAATTTTATTTCAGTGTTATAAAGTAACGAGTTTTGATGAGTAGAGTTTTATTTAAGTAAACTCTACCATTTGTGCAAAAAATACTTAATTTATACTTTGTTAATCATCACGATCATAATAATAATTAAAAATATTGTATGTTGTTTAGAAAACTGTTTAATTTTTTACACTAAGTATGAACTCAATCCAGACCATTTTTATTTACCCTATTACAAAGACTCCGTTACCTAAACCACCCTTTAATGTGTGTGGACTGCAGTACAGTTCAGCTTTCATTAAACCACCAATAGTTTCTTACATTAACTAACTCAGTGTTGGAAGAGGCCCCAATAGGTCAACGGACGATTTCAAGCTGGTTGCAGCAGCTGGATGAAGGCGGCATAAGTACGTATTCTGTGGCGGTCCTTATAAGAGAACTATGTCTGTCCAACGCCCACGATGAACTTCTTAGTCACAAAATAAATAAAGCTGTATTTAACTTTCTCACCTTTAACAAAAATAGTCGAACAGCTTCCATAGCTCAAACCAAAATAATATAATAAGCCGAACAACACATCAGAAAAGAATAAAGAACTGCACGTGGATACAAGAAAACTTTCTAGTGTGGCCGCCTTGAACTTGGTACTCGCTTTATACTATCCTTTTCCGAAATGACCTACTTTACGCGGAACACAGAAATCGTGTAGAGTCGACTTGACTGAATATAAAAATTAAAAAATTATTTTAATTTACCTAAAAACAACATTCATAATTCCAGTAAAAACAAACTTAAAATAATATAAAACTAAATTCTAAATTATAATAATATTATATCTATAACTATTTCTAAAATTAAAACGATTAATAATAATTATTATTTCTAAAATTAAAACTAATTTACCTAATAAATTATTATTCGAATATTGTCTATTTGTAAATGACTCACATGGTACCTGATATTTATTTGAAATCCTGAAAAATATATATGTATTCATGTACATACTACATTTTTATGATTGGGCCTAAACTAACACAAGTTTTGTTCCGTTGCTTGCACTAGTAGGTAAGTATATTATATCTCCATGTTTATAACTCTTTACATATTTTCTGTAATCATGAGAATGCATTATAGGTATCTAAATAGTCTGATTACGACGTACCTAAATCAAACTTTAGAATAATTATTTCGTGGTACTTATTCATAATATTGTGATATTTATCAGAATGGCTAAATATAATATGCAACTAATAAAATCTGGGAAATCCACGAACTAACAAAAATGCATTTAATTTATTTCTGCCATACATTATTATGATGGGAATTTTATGCAAATAATTAATAATTATTAAATATACTATATTAAGTATAATATAAGTGTTTGTCTGTAATTTGAAACTACTGCCTTTTATTATTACATTTTTTATTGATTAATATTTTTTTAATCAGAGATGAAAATTGGTATATATTTAGGTTATTTAGTATAAAATCATAAAATCCTGTATTTTAGAAAATCACCTTGACAGTTAAGAGTGGTATGAGTATGGTTTTTACAAGCAGGACGACTTTTGTTTAAATGTATACGGACGAAGTCGCGGGCAAACACTAGTTTATTTATAAAATATAAAGTAATTAGGTACTTATATATTTATTATTTATAACAAAACAACAATTACGAAATCTTCCACGTACTTGATTGATACTTATCTTCAACTATTTTTAAGTTTTATAAAAACTCCTTAACATACACGTGATCTTGAATTGCGAGTTTGCGATGAGTCAATGTTTGAGATTACAAGTTATTGAAGATTGAATAAGAATAGCGAATGCAAACTCCTTTTAGGTATTAGCATTTTTTGGTGACTAAACCTCTGTCTGTCCGTCCGTTCGTCCGCCTGTCTGTCAGTGAGCTCATCAAACTAATACACAACAAAACAGAATATGTACCTATTTTTATTGCCACTTTAACAACAAATAATGAAAAAATAATAGCTGGTGTTACATTTTGTACCACGGAACCTTTCGTGTGCGGGCCCGACTCACTCTTGGCCGGTTTTTTAAAGTTATACTTTGGGCCAGACTTAGCGTTTAGAGTGTTTAGACCTCTTAAAATTAATAAGTTTTTAGCAGGTGGACGTATAAATTTAAATAATGCTTTCTAATGTGTGCTATGGTCGATGAATAATAAAATTAGAAACAGCGAGAGAAAAGTTTTTTTTTTTACAAAGAAAACGTAATTCTTTTTGATTTCCACTTAGAAAAAAAATTCACAATAATTAAATAGTTAAGTAAGTATAACAATTAATATTAAATTACTTCCAAAATCAAAATAGAAATAATTCGAATATTCATCGATGCATTTATTTTTTGTTTTATTTATTTAATTATGAGAAAAGTTATAAGATATTAATATACATAAATATGTACACATAAATGCAGGAAAATAAAAAATATTATAATATGTACCTATAGAAACTGTACAAAAATCCATTTAAAAGTAACTTGTTAACAAATTATTACTTATTACCTTTAAATTTTCATATGTTAATTTTTATGCCCCTATGAAAATGAATGAGTTTTCTTAGAAGTATTATAAACCGCAAACGAGGAAAACATTCCAATAGAATTTACGAGTATAACAAAAATAATATAATAAACGAACATTTAAATACTATACTTATCAAATAATTTTATAGCAACTGGTTTTAAACATGTGTAAGAGGTAGGTACTTATAATATTCTTATTAATAAATATCCGATAGAATAAAAAAAAAATATAATATACAAAATCTGAATAAATCTGAACAGTGGGGTTAGTATAAGATTTAATTCGATTGATCGTATTCGTATACTGTGACATTAGCGTTAAAGTAAAATGAACTATAAATACATTGCGTTAGAGCTCAATTTCGTGCAAGCGTTATTGGGTGAATATTCAATTTGGACGATATTTGCGCATTTTTTTAGGAACAAGCATAATTTCATTTTTTTTAATTTTTGATAGTATTATAATGTTTGGTGCTATTTCATTAAATACACAAGTGAAAGGCACGTATATATTTCAAATATTCAAAGAGTTATTGCCACTAGAAATTTATGTCAAGCTACGGTAATGAACCCTGTATACGGTAATGAATTTTTATGTATACTTTTGGCAGAATTTCTTATGAATTCTCTATTTGAATAAACTTGTACGAATAAAAGCAAGTGCCCAGCCGTGCACAGGGAATTGGTAATTCACTCGTCGACCGAGAACCTTGTTGGGCCCGTCACTGCTTGGAGTAAGATCGTTTCAAATAACAAAATATCAAGCAGTTCTTCCATAACTTAATAGACTCCCTCTATATTGGACCTCTTCCTTACCACTCACCCTACCGGCTACCAGGTAACAGTCGATGCTCCCCTAGGAACATTTAACCCCTGCCTAGTACAGACTTCCGTGCCACTTCCATCCTCTGTTCGCACGCGTAATACCGGTAGCCTCATATCCGTGGGCACAGCTTTGTTTTTCAACAAACGACCTTAACACCTGTGCTGAAGCAGTTGCTGATGCCATACTCCAAGGTATGGACTGCTATATTCCAAACTCCCTCATACCTTTTGGGAAGCGCGCGCAGAAATGGTTCAACGGGATCTGTAATAAGGCTGCTATACTTAAACAAAACTCCTACCAGTCCTGGCTCTCTGCACATTGCACCAATGATCCCAATGCTGCAAATGTTAAGAAAACTTTAACATTGCGTCCAGAGCCTACAAAAATGCCATTGCCAGGGCAAAATTTGAGCACATCGACAGAATTGGGCAGAGACTAGTCTCACTGCCTTCTGGTTCCCGTGCTTTCTGATTTCTGTTGAAAGCCATGTAAGGCAACTTCTGTCGTTCCTCGTTTCCACCTTTAAGCAAACCGGATGATACACTGGCCTACACTGCCAAAGAGAAAGCCGAAATTCTGGGCACTCTCTTTGCTGCCAACTCTACCCTTGATGATGGTGGGAAAACACCGCTGACCATCCCGCGGTGTCAAAACTCCTTGCGTGATATACGGGGTACATTGGGGATATATTGACAGTAAGGGGGAAGCCCTAGCGGTCAGCCTCGACATCGCTAAAGCCTTTGATCGGGTTTGGCATAGGGCTTGGCTATCGAAGCTGCTATCTTACGGACTTCCTGCGAAGCTGTGCCATCGGGTCGCTAGCTTTCTTCATGGGCGCAGCATCAAGGTCGCTGTCGACGGTTTTTGCTCTCAACTTAAGCCCATCAATGCTGGCATTCCACAGGGCTCAGTGCTATCGCCTACTTTGTTCATTCTGCATATCAATGATATGTTGCATAACAGCAGCATATATTGTTATGCGGATGACAGTACTTCTGATGCCCTTTACAAAGGCCATGCACAGTTCTCTCGCGCAGTGCTGGAGGAGAATAGAGCCAAACTTGTGTCGGACATTGAGACTTCTCTCTAGAAAGTGTCCGTATGGGGTTCACAAAATCTTGTTCAATTTAACCCTTCAAAAACACAAGTTTGTGCGTTTACCGCAAAAAAGGCCCCTTTTACCACGCCTCTTCTCTTTCAGAACACTTCCCTTACTCCTACCAACAGCATTGGGATTCAAAAGAGGGCACTTCGGCTTGTGGACAATCCCAAATTAACCTACTCGCTGGAAAGCTTGGAACACCGCAGATGTAAGCTCGCTTTGTGTGCTCTATCGGCTATATAACGGGGAGCCCTCTAACTTCTACAACCGCACCGCACGCCACCGAACGCAATTTCACCCCCACCACCTGGGTGCCTGGAGCACTTCGACCATCAGGTGCTCCAAATCTTTTTTTCCATGTATTACCAAATTGTAGAATCATCTCCCTTCGAAAGTATTCCTGTATATAATGTAGTTTCAGTAAAAATCATTAAATGAACTTCAAAAAGGTTACGGTAAACGACGGTAATGAAGGACACGGTAATGACAAATATGCACTTTTAATTTATTATTAATTTTTCTATAAGCAGTATATGCTATCTAATCATTTAAAAATTAAACTAGACGAGAACTTGATGTATTGTTATCGCAATAAAATTCCAATTTTAAATATTTATCAAAATATAAGCGGACTGGTAATGAAACATAAACTGTGACAAAACATTATAATACACTTTCAGTTGTAATTTTTTGCGCGAGTTCGTGCGTACGTCTTCCTTCTGCTACGTTTTCCGGTCGACTGAGGTCTGAGGTGCGGGAGTCCCGCAGCGGGACGTCGAGAGCTCACTATGTAGCGGCAAGATTTTGTCACGTAAAAACATGTTTCCCGTGATGATTCCGGAGGGTTCCGGTAATGAACTTTGCATCGTAACAAAACTTTAAAAACATATTTGACCATATATTTCTTTGTAAAATTAATTTTAAATTATGAAGAAGTAATAAAAAATTATTTAATTATTCGGCACAGTAGCCAAATTAACATTATTTTTGTGCTAGGTTTACTAAATATTAGTAAATATAAAATATCTAGTAATAAAACAGGTGCCGGTAATGAATTTTAATGTTATTTTCACTAAAAATCTGAGTGATTTACATAGAAATTTCAATAAACACACCATGTGCACGATAAAGTATGTAGGTGTGAATGATAAACGTATATTAAATGGAGTCTAAACTTAAGTTTCAATTTTTTATTCACTGAAATACGTAATTTTCATTACTTTGAATATTCACCCTATTATTCTTTTACGTATACGGACACGCTCCAAACTAAAATCGATTATACTGAATTTGTGACTTTAAACCAATTCTCTTAAGGTTCATTTTACTTTGACGCTAATTTCATAGCAAACGAATACGATCAATCGTGTTAAATCCTATACTAACCCCACAGGTCAAACCTATAACTATTAATCTTATCTAATTATTACTCATCTCACTTAGCAATCTATTATTATTATGATACTTAATATTATTATGAAACGATTTAGATTCTCCTGATAACAACGGACCTTATAATTTGCATAGTTTTTAGGGTTCCGTAGTCAAACGGCAAGAAAGCCTTAAAGTTAAAGTCCGTCTATCCGCGGCCTAGCGCAGAAACTATTGGTAGGTACTAAAGAGCTGTAATTATTTGAATAAATAATTATTCTATTTCATTTAAATTTTATTTGTCGTAGTCTTGATGTTCAAACTGGTACTAACTCTACGTCACATATTAAATATGTGACGTATAGTGTATAGACGTAAATATACATATCGACCTATACGTAGAATAGAGTTATATATGATTATGGCACAAAATTTTTTTATTGCATTTTTAAGCCTAAAAAGATCTCTAATATTTACTAGTGAAATCAAAATTTTAAAAAGTTATGTAGATCCAAAGATACCAGTCGAATAAAGGTACATGTAGTTTATTTCTCCAAAGAAGAAGGGCCCGACAGCACAAGTGTCAGTATTCACTGTCCTGATCAGCGCGAACGGAGGGTCACATCTGCAGTTGTATTCATGTTCTCCGAAATGATAGTGTGTACACGCTCGCACTTTTATCTGCTATTTTCGTGTTAATTTTGTTATTATTTTTTACTATATGTGCTCAAAATTAAAAATACACGCTCAAAACATATGATCTTACCTTCGTTAAAGCCAAAAAAAATTGAATATAGTAATACGACAAATGCCGTGGAGATAAAAAAAATGGAAAAATGGATGTTCCAGGTAAGTGAATGGAATTTTCTTTCTTCAGCTTTGTAATTATAATACATAGATTGCTCTTAGAAAGTTGTATATAATAATTTTAACATATATATATATATATTTAAAGCTAAATAATTAAGTTAAACGGTTCCACATTCATATAGACCATTATACCTCGGAATGTTAGATTTTACTACAAAAAACAATCAAAAAAAGAAATATCAATTAATTACACCTATTAAACATTAATTCATACATTTTAATAAGTAATCAATAATATTAATTATTTTACCATACTACTTTATTATTCGGAAATCATGTAAAATATATCGGGACAATGTGCACAAGTTACTTTGTTCGAGGGAAATTATTTTGAAATTATGAGGTATATGTGTAAATGTTCTTTTATTCTTGGTTTCACATTGAGATATATATCCTTTTTCAAGTGAAAACTACCATAAAAGCCTAAAATTAATAATTTTTTTTAATGTTAAGTATTTATAAAAAAACTACATAAAACTATTTAGACCTGTTTTCTGTAGTTAATTGCTTTAACGTTTTAATGATGTTAATTTTTGTTTTCAGAAAATGGCAGTGTCAATAGTGGAGCTTTTACAACAACAGCACTACCACAGGGAGCTGAAAAAATTAGGCAAGAGGTCCCTGATATATGGGAAGATTGATATATCAGATGGAACTGTAAGAGACAGTCGATTATCTATACTGCAGCCGGCATATAATGATAAATATCAGTTTTTGCTGCTGACAAAACTAGCCATGCTGCGCCATGTTGCTGAAAATTCTATAAAAGATAATAAATAATGTCTACCGTCGCCTGCAATTGCAACAACTAGACCTGACACTTTTAATTCGATCCAACTTTGAAAATTTCCCTGCTGTTAGCTTTGGGAATTTGTCTTGAATATCATCACCAAAATGTGTACCGACTCCCATGCCTTCTCCGTTAAATACACATAAATTGTTCGTGATGCCTTTAATTCTAACCACTATGATGATCACTGGACGCAATCACCATCTACAACTAACTCTTACAGTGCGTCTAACGACTCTAGAGATAATGATGTGCCGCATCTTCTTTACAAATTCATTATTTTGATTGATTTAAAATTTTCATTTTGCGCGGTACCCAGTGGATCTCTGCCACCACAATATTATTTTCTTCGTGATTTAAAATATCTATTCAATTAAAATATTAATAATATAGACATAAATAACTTAGATATGATTGATTTCTTATTGATTGCCAATAATAAATCGCACAGAAAAATTGTGGAAAATAGAGAAAATGTTTTTAAACCTTTTTGTTTGCCAATATTCGGTTGTACTATTTTTAAAACTCCTGAAAGAACTTATATTTTGTCCTTGTAGCAATTTTATTTCGTTGGTTTTATTCGAGTTTCCTATAACAGAATTATTATTAATCTATATATATAAAATTCAAAGTCCTGACTGACTGACTGAGATATCAACGCACAGCCTAAACTACTGAAGTTAGAAACTTGAAATTTTTACAGTTGGTTTTATGACGTAGGCGCACACTAAGAAAGGATTATTGGAAATTCCACCCCTAAGGGGTTTAAATACGGGATGAAACTCCGTCATTTTTCAAGCTGTTTCCATCAAAGTTGGTATTTGAGCTTTCAGTTAAAAATAAAGAAGTACGCGTGTCACAGTTTTTGAAAGTTCCACCCCAAAATCTAATTCCACGCGGACGAAGTCGCGGGGGCAAAAGTTAGTGCTAAATAATAGTTCCTAATACGTTATTTATGTTTATGTTTTATGTTAGTTATTTATTAGTTTCATTTTGAGGTTTCTATAGTAGGATTATTAATACATACTACTTACATATTTACATAATAGTTCCTAAATTTAATTTCCTAAATATATAAAAGGAAAAGGTGACTAATTGACTGACTGACTCATCATCATCACATTGCTCAAAACACTGGATGGATCGGGCTGAAAGACATACAGATAGCTATTATGACGTAGGCATCCGCTAAGAAAGAATTTTTGAAAATTCAACCCCTAAGGGGGTAAAATAGGGGATTGAAAAATCGAACTTAATGTGAGCAAAGTTGCGGGTAAAAGCTAGTATTACCTATATAAAATACAAAGTACTTTCAGTTATTTTATTATTAATTTTTACATTTTTTTGTAAGACAATTTTATAGTAGGTACATGCTTAGTAATTAAAAAAATTAGTCAAATTATGTTGAATTTTTTTTACTAATAAATGTGTTATTATGAAATAAGAAACACTGTTTATTTTGTATTTATATTTCATCCTTTACAGCAAATAAGACCGTTTGAAGATTAGTATTTCCATACAAAAAAGTTATATATAGACATGTTACGAACACTTTTCCCAAGTATAAGGTTACATATACATATAGAACATGGAGACATCCGCAAAAAATCGTCACATATGCATATAGAACCTCCTAAATTCCAAATTATGGGCTTTGCATTGAGTTTATTGATAGTAATCAATGCATAATAATGTTCCAAAAGTATACTATGAGAATCAATTCTCTAGAAAAATAACGAAAAAAGTTACAGGCAAGACAAACTTCAAATCGCTCTCCTGTAAAGTAGGGATTTTGCAGAAGTAACTCTATTCTGCGTATAGGTCGATATAATAAATAATAAATATTTTATTTAAAGCAAATAGGTAAACATTTTATATTTACATTATGTTAAATAGTAACGGTATTATGGCTGCGATGTGGCTATGCGACTGTGAAAGTGGAAATAGGTGACGAATTGATGGTTCAATTATTTCTGGAATAGTTATATACGAGGAAATGATAGTATGAGTTATTGTGTAAGATTCGGATCGAGCACAAATCAATACCGAGGTACTTATATCTCGTATTCTCTAAATACTTTATATAGAGACTGCTAAGAACAAAAAGACACCCATCCAAAAAGCTTGATCATAAATGCGACTCTATTGCGGCCGTTGTTCCAAATGCAGGTCAACTCAATTAGCGGATGTTTGAATATTGGCCACTGTGGCAGCAAAGTTGTTCTGTTTGTTTCTTTTCAATTTGACTACAGACTATATTAAAATAGTTCACATTGAATATTATGATGGTATCTTAATAGTTAGTAGGTACTAGGGAATCCAATCCCGCATTGAAAGTTCAACCCCGAAGACCCGCGGAACTGAGGTCATTAACCCCTGCGAATCCGCGGGACTTGTGGGACCGCAAATGAAAATAATAATTTTTGTCCTAAATAATTAATATGGATGCGCAAAGTTTTCCCAAAGAGCTGTCCGTCGTGAACAGATGTTTCAAAGCGGTAGTGAAACTTGCGCAATCAGCCAGCGGCCAGAAGCCGCAATCTTTCAGTCCCGCTCGTCCCGGGATCCCGCAAAAGCGAGACCCCGCAGTTGCGGGATTGGATTCTATTTATAAAAGATAATGTTATATTGCGCAAAGATTTAGTTTTGATATTATGATAAAAATATACGATGTTCTTGATATAAAAGCATTGCCAAAAACGCCATTTATAATGGGGTGATTTCACTGACTTCCTTAATGAATTCCTCAATTACCTGCTTTAGTATGGATAGTGCTTGTATAGGTATATTTTTTTACTTGATTTATGATCTTAAAAAATATTTCCACATATCTGCTCCAAATAAAATGACTTTATCATAGCTTACAATAATCACGCCTTTGAATATCATATCAATATATTATGTATGTACAATGACAATAGAATTTGTAACAATAATGTAATTATCATTAAGTAAAGAATCTCTAATTAGTAATTGCACTTAAAAATGCAATTGTGTAATTTCTCAATTAAGGTAAGTTTAATATAAAATAAATCACTTTTACTTGGTCAGTTTATTTGCCCGTCAACTGCTGAAGTCAAGATGGGATCACGAATTTTATTGGTGTTGGTGAGTTTGTTTTATCAATTTTAGAAATAGAGACTACTCCAAAATTGATATGTCAATGTTTCTATTTATATGCTTTTACTATATTATCTATCTTTAAAAAGTGTTCTTTGTTCAGACATAAGTATAATCTGTTCTTTACTCATTAGGATGATTAGAATTTTTTTAAATATTTTGTGTGTGTTATATTTGTTTTCAATCTTAGGAATGGTTGAACCGATTTTGGCGTATTAATACAAAACATTACATTTAAGAAAATTTCTTTTTCAGTGCCTGTGTCTGTGTTTGCTGACGTCACAGACGCTGGCTACAGTGGCCATAGCAAATGCGGTGGCCCAGACAGCGCTGAGCAAAGCGAAGACTATTGTCGGAGCTGGTGTTGCGCTGAAGACCGCCGCGCTCAAAGTGCTCGGTATTAAAGGTAAGATCACAGAATGAATGGAACGAAAAATTAAATGATTTCAATGAATGAGGTGTCAATCGATTCGTTATTATGGTCAGGATGATGTTTATGCATTTTATACGAACAAAATTAATGTACCGTCCAATTTTCCGTAAAAATGCGGTTGAAATTTCGTATATGGACTTGGACTTCCCTATATAGCCACTCACTTGTCAACTCCATACCCTCACGGGATCGCCTCGCTCGCAAGTTGCCCTTACGCGGACGGCAGTGAACAACTTTTCTTGTTGTTCGCTTGCTGTTCGTTGCCCACGTGCAGGTCGCGAGTGGACTGCTTGCCGCCCCCGAGTTGTTCACTCAACCTATTTTGTGACTCAATTAGAGGACGATGTGTCCATTCGCCGGCGATCGTGAAAAGGAAATGGCGGAGTGGATGGCCAAAGAAGAGGAGGAACCTTAAGATAGAACTGTTGATATTTCGATCTAGTTACCTGGACCTCAATACCTCCCCTCTTTAAAGCCTCAATATCCCAACGGTTAAAGGTGCAGACTGAAAACTGAAAAGTCGCAGGTTCGAACTCCACCCGTTGCACTATTGTCGAACCCACTCCTAGCACAAGCTTTTCGCTTATTTGGAAGGGAGAGGAGAATGAATACAAGTCAAGTTCAGCTTGGCTAATATTCTTAAAAAAAAATTGACGGAGACGTATTTTACACATATAGCTAAATGTTTAAAAAACGAAAATAGTGAAATACTTTTCTAAGGCAATGGTCACAAAAACTAAGTAAGTACCTAAATCTCCGACTGTTTGCAGGTGGCCTGGCTTTGAAGGGGGCTGCTGCGGTGCTCGGTGTTAAGGCCTTGGCCGTTCTTGCTCTCAAGGCAGCTGCTCTTAAAGGTGATTTCTTATAGTCAATTATTATACATAGACTCTCATGGTCTTACCACAAAAACCTAACACAAGTTAAGCCAAGCCAAGTAAACATTGCTAATATAAAAAAAAAATGAAAAATCAATGATAAATTATGGCCATATTCCTCATAGGTGGGGGTCGTGACCCCTTTCTATTATTCATGCAATGGTTTCCTTGGGAAAATAATTCTCAGTTCTCAGAAATGATTTTCTAAAAAATACTATCTACTTTCGACAGTTCGACTCTTAGATTTAACGGCTATTATCGCATTTTAGTAACCTGGACCGTAGGCTCTTCGAGGCTCAGAGCTTCTTCCAAATTTGGACACCCATCCAGTTAACGACTGGGACTAATGTTGCTAACCAGCGTGATCGTTTATATCAATGACCTTCTTGTATAGAAGATCATTGGTTTATATCAATCGATATTGCTTCTAAGCCACACGTCCTTCGTCGTCTCTAGTGAACTCTTTCGTTAAAAGTTTTGCTATTTTCATTTTACAGGAGCGCTGATAGCAAAAGGCATAATCCTGGGCAAAGGAGCCCTCGTAGGTTTGGCGGCAGCGAAGGTCGGAAAGGCGCTGCTGGCTAAGCCTGCTTTGTTGGGAGCTCTTAAAACTAGTCTCGTGAGTATTGATACTCTTTAACATGTCATCTATTCAACTTTGTTAATGTTCTGCTTCTGCATGACTTATAAAAAAGAGATGGAACTTTTTGCCGTGTAAATTGATGAACGTCCACTGCTGGTCATGGGTCTCTTGCAAGAAACGCCACAGAACACGACCTTGTGCCGCTTGAGTTTAACAGCTGCCAGTGATCTTCCATCCATTAAGTGGAAGATCTTCCAACGTTCCGTACGACCTCCATAGTTTCTTGCCTAGTCTATGCCACTTTATGTGGTCACTCGATTCAATAAGTTATATCGGTAGGTGCCTAGATCTAATTCTATTTGATTCTGCATGGAGTTATTCTTGGTAGGTAAGGTGCAGCGTTCGATCTGAAAGCGGAGGCTAGTAGAAAATTGGAAATCCTACAAAGTAAACGTAACGTTTCAAGACTTAAATACAACTTTGAAGATCCAACTCGTTGCACTGTTTATCATACATAGTCCTAATACATCATTCATAGTTTTGTAAAATATGCTTTATCGATGAACGATCCTCACATAGACCATCATTCAATTCATTACTTTTATCAAAATTGTTTTTTTTTTCTCAAAGCCGGCGAGGATCCCCACGCTTTTCGACATCATATCAGGAGCAGTGAGCACGGTGCAGAGGACGACACAGATAGTGGGTAAAGTGATTGACAACATAACGGCCCGAGAGAACGTAGTCGTGCAGGAACGACCAGTTTTATATGAGTAAGTTGGACTTTTTAAGCACACCATTGACATAATAATCACGAAAAAACTGTCCCGAGAAAACCTATATATATATATACGACGAGTGTATATGTGTATTATTATAAACAAAATAATACATTGTAATTTATGTCTTAGACCATTATTATACAGCCTAATTTTGCTTGCAATAATTTGCTTTCATTTGCTCACGCTGCAGCCCGAGCGTGCCCGAGCTAAATGTGATCAATTTGATAAAAATATTGTACTCCCTCTGTCTTATACGCGCGTAGCGCGTTAGAAAAGGACAGATAGATACTTTTTGTTTGATGACAAACACGAGACTGAAGTGCGATTGGTAACCTTTTCGCGTTTTGGTTTTCTTTCGGTTCGGACAATTTTTAGCACTGACCCGAAGTCCATAGTATTATATGTCAATGATCCACACGGATAAGGATCGATCACTAAACTACAATAAAATGCCTTAGGAGATCGAAATAGATGTTAAAATGCTTTAGCTGTCGATTCCGTAAAATGATTGCTACAGTGTGAAAATTGCAATCGCCTCTTTAGCCGATACTCATTCGCCAGGATTTCGTGTGTGTTTTATGGCTAGATATAGGTCACAAGGTGCCCTGTAAGGGTGATTTAAAGTTTTTACAATATTACAATTTTCCTAAAAACTTCTGGCTTCATTTTTATGCAGTGTTTGCAGAAAATTTTTTATTCTCTTTATAAAAAAAACTTTTTTTTTCAGGTACATCACACATCCACGCGTATATTATGAGTCAGTGCCGGTGATAGAGGAAATAGAATACTGAAAAATTGGAATACACACAGTAAAAAAATATTTTTGTGTTTTTTTTCTTGGATTCCATCTCTTGCAAAATAATGTAGGTTTTTCAAGAAAAGATTCATGACCTTTAAATACTGCCTATTTGTTAGTTACCTAATTATATTTTTAAACGACTTTCAAAAAGGAATCAATCTCAAGTCGTCGGAATCTTTTTTTTATTTTATTTTTTATTTTTATGTTCCCCGATATTATTATTGGAAGACGCCTGGACCGGTTTGGAAAATTCTTTTTTTGTTTGAAAGGGTATATTTCCCAGGTGGTCCCATTGTCATCAGGTGAGGATGTGATGATGGGATCCTGGAGAAATCGAGGGAACTCTTCAAATATAGGCACAATTGATATACTTTGTAGTGGCTTTCGAAGTCGGTTTTGTAAAAAGAATTTTTACGTACGTTTCCTTTTGTGGATATGTGGTTTTCTTTCAGTACTAACCTGGAGTTAGGAAGTCCGTGGTGAGTTACCCCCGTGCCTCGGAGAGTACGTAAAGCCGTTGGACCTGCGCCTGATCTCTTTTCGGTCGTGTCGGATTTTCCGTCCCCTCGGGCTATGAGATGAGAGTGAGGGAATAGAGAGTGCAGCAGTGTTTGCGCACACACTTGTGCACTATAATATCTCCCGCGCAGATGGATAATCTCTGTGGAGATTGGTCGCCGTGGCCGGATTCAGTCGGGAGGACATTATCTAGACCTTTATTAAAATACCTGAAATCTGCCTGAAATTATATTTTCAGACTTCGCAAAAAATAAACATTACATATCTATTAGTTCTTAATTAGTTACGTTCAGTTACCTATGTAGATAAAAGGAAATGGGTAATAAACAGTTCTGTAACAATTAATTACTTGTATACTTTTTATATAAAAAGGTAAAGGAAATTAATATTAACGAATTAGCAGTTTTAATTTTTAATCTATTTGTAAATAGTTGCGCCGATTTAGATTAGCATTTTAATAAGTAATTTGTTAAATCCTATTGCTTAAACGCGTAAAGGCCTAGAATAACAATGACACGCGATTTATACTAGTTCTTAAAGCCAAAGAGCTGATGGGAAATATTGGGGATGTATTCGATAAAAGCTAAAAGTTTTAAATACAATTAAGCCTCAATAGCCTATCAGTTAAAGGTACGGACTGAATACTGAGAGATCGCAAGTTCGAGCCTCTCCCGTTGCACTATTGTCGTACCCACCCTTAACGCAAGCTTGCTGCTCAATTGGAGGGGAGAGAAGAATATATGTCAAGTTCAAATTCGCTAGTATTCTTTAAAAAAAATATTTTCTCTAAATATATATTTTGTTATACAAATAACAAAGCCGCAATATTTTTTTTTATATTCTTAGCACTTTACAAATTGGAGATTCATAATTAGAATACATCCATAACATGCTAGCTTGCCTAGTAGAAGAATAGGCAAGCCAGCTCATGGGAAGCTGGGATTTGTCAGCTAGCTAGAGTATTATGAAATTGTTACAGTTCATTAATTTATATGTGGCACGCATGATACAAAATTCATTGGACCGATGGAGATTAACACTCGTTAAAGCTTCAAGTTTCGTCAAAATTTAATTAATGACAGATTATAACGTGTATCTATAAACACAGCTGTCTAGTTCGTTACTGAGTTATAATGGCATATGGATACATAAAATTTGATTTAAATGTAATATTTAAATAAAATTAAATGTTAAAATTGAAAATGTAAAAACTAATTTGGCACGAAAATAAACTTTATAGATTGCAAATCCAACACAAAAAGCTACGTAGTGGAATTACTACATTACAAATAAATTCATCAAGTGCCTCTTTATAGCCCTCAGCTCTTAAAGCATTACGCACTGATTAGTTAACGGTTGAACAATTACTGTGATTTATTATTAATATGTGACTAATATGTGACTTCAGTTAAATATTTTTTTTAATCTGGTTTCAAACATAATTTTAAGGACAAGGAGTATAGGTTCGCGACGGGCCAGCCCCCTGATTCTGTAACTCAGTGCCTATCAACGACGATAGGCATTTTTTTATCCATTGAAGGTTTGAATAGAAATGTCATTTACGATTTCATAGTAAACCTTCAATGGATAAAAAATATATGTCAGTGGCTTTCATTTTTTGATAGGCACTGAGTCACAGAATCAGGGGGCAGATTTTCAGCAGCGTACCCGGCCTGCCGGTGCTGATGCTGTACTCTAAGGGCCACAGGTTCGTACCCTACGCCCTCGCTGTCTTACTGCGTCTCGAGCCGTTAGGAGTATTAGTGTTCTGTGGTCTCGAGGCAGCCAGGCCTCGCCGGTGCAGTTCCACGCTATTGATCGAGGACACAACGACTTGTGCGAGGCGCTCGACTTGGCGCTCGACGAGTCCGCGTCGTCGCAAACTTCCTAAAGACCATAAGAAGAGAAAAATAATTTATTTCAATCCTTATTAATATTACAAAATGCGAAAGTCTGTTTGTTTGCTGGTGTGTTGGTTTGTTGTTTTGTCCTTCAATTACGCTGCAACAGAGCTACGGGACGACGTGATATTTTGCATGGGTATAATTGGGGACCTGGAGAGTGACATAGGCTACTTTTTATCCCGCAAAATAAGAGAGATCCCGGTAGAATCCAAAAAACCTCAATCCACGCGAACGAAGTCGCGGGTATGATATCTAGTAAAATTATAAAACATCTATTGCATCATTGCTAGGACAATAATGCAATAGATGGGATTTAAAGCGGCAACATTTCAGTTTTCAGTTTATTCAAATACCATATTAATATAAATTATCCTAAAAAGTTAACTTGAAGTATGTAGTAGGCCAGTGTTTAATTTGATTAATATACAAACCTTAGATCATGAAAAATTCATGAAAATTATTACCCGGGCGCACGACTTTTGTGAAAACCGGTGTAACTGGCAATGTTACATCTCAAGTTAACTATTCGGAACACTTGACAGCTAATTTGAATTTTAAAGCAGTAAAATAGTTGCATACCACGCTTATTATCATATCCTACCGCAGAAACTTGTACCATTAAAGGAAACTGCAGTACAGGGATGCAGCCGATTTCTGATTATATTTGTTCAAGTGAACTAGATAGATATCAGTGCGAAATGAGTGCTGTTCTTTTCCAAGGAATTTTGTCCTTTTTTCGTTGGATTACCTGTTCTTTAGAGTCCATATTCCTGTTGATGCTAATTTTATTTTTATATACAAAGTTGTGTGGTCAGCCGTATCATTGCACTACAGGTTCACCGATTGGTTTTTGCAGGCAGGTAATGATATTCAAATAGGGCGGCACTGTATTTAGCATTGTTAATTCGATGTTAGCAATTTTTGGCGTTGTATAAAAGGTGCTTGCAATTTGTGGAAGTCATCATAATTTGTTTTTAATCAGTTTGATTCACTAGTGTTTTGTAGCGGAAAAAACTATACCTAGTCATGTCTCGACTTACGGTAAGTTTAGTGAATTTGAGAAGAAAGCATAGAGAAAACTCGAGGTGATTTTGAAAATCGTGAAATTTTAACCGTCGTATTTATTTCAGATTCTCTTTGTCATCGCCGCGGCGTATGGAGTGATTGCTGAGGGTAAATTACTTAGCAATACAAAATTAAATGATTCAATACATAAACGCTTTTTAAATAAAATAAAAAAATCGACATAAAATACGCGAAATTCAGTAAATGGAATTCAGATCTTATTTTTACACCCCAAAACGCGGAATAAATGGGGCCTTCGAAGTAAAGCATACATACAAAATAATCTTTAGAATCAGTTCACAATTAGAGTAGATATCGCAATTCCATCACACAGAACAGATACACACAAAAAAAACTTTAATTATTGAGGGACTAACTTTATTTTTTTTGACATTATAGATGTGAGGAGGGACAACTCCGCTACAGACTCTCGTGCTGACCAGAGTGGAATAGTTGGGTACGGTGTTCCCGCTCTGGGCGGACTCGGCGTCGGCAACGGGCTATCCGGAGGCGGCCTGGGTCTCGGCGTTCCCACAGCAGGAATCGCGACCGGCCTCGTGTCGACGGGAGCGGGGCTGATCGGTGCTGGCAACCTGAACAACGCTGCGGCCGCTGGCGTGGCTCAACTCAGCGCAATCCAAAACGCCCAGGCCGTGCAAGCCGCCCAGATCGCCAACGCCGCCGCCGCCGCCATCCAAGGCGCGCGCGTGACGGAAGCCGCCGCTCGCGCCGGACAGGTCAACGCTATCCAGAACGCTCAGGCGTTGGACGCCGCGCGTCTGGCCAACATTCAAAGGGCACAAGCCGCCGCTTACGAAAACGCTCGCGCCGCTGAAGCCGCGAGACGCGCCTCCGCCGCCGCCGCCGCAGAAGTCGGACGCGCTGTGGAAGCCGAGCGCGTCGCCAACGCCGCTCGCGTCCAAGCCGCCGCTATTGCCAACGCTCGTGCGATAGAAGCCGCCCGTATCGCTAACGCTGCGAGAGCGCAGGCTGCCGCCATTGCAACCAGTGCCGCTCAGGCGCAAGCTGTAGCCGACACGGTCGCGCGGAACGCCGGTGGTCTCTTACTCGGCGGAGGAGGTTTGGGCTTAGGCAACGGAGGTTTGGGCTTAGGCAACGGAGGCGCAGTCATCGCCGCCGCGCCCGTCGCCGTGGGCAGTGCTATTCCCGTAGGAATCGCTAACTTAGGCGGACTGGGATACGGCAATGGACTCGGTTTAGGCGGACTGGGCTATGGCTACGGGCTCGGAGGTTACGGCTTGGGAGGCAAGGGACACTAAACTAAGAAATAATTAGACGAATAACGCATTAGGGATGACACCAAAAATTTATAGATAGAATAATGAATTTCTACGTCCATTTCTACGTCACGTTCCAAGGAAATGGTTAGCGGCATATTAATATTAAGTACTGATCGTGTAAATATAATATTAAAGAACATACGATTGCATTAAAAACGATTTTTCTTAATATCGATTATTATTATTAGTAGGTACCTGAATCTTATACAAATCAATGTTACAGTTAAGTGAATATTTCTCGAAATCGAATCATAGAAGCAAAAATAAATAATTTTGCACGAATTAAAAATACTGAACGCAGATGGCATAGACTTTGTTTTAATGTCCTTAGCAAAATTCGCCCTCATTCATTCCTGCGGGACCGCTTTAATTTTCCAGAATAAAATGTAGCCTATGTGTTAAATTCTATTCTATTGAGCTATCTCGGCTCCAAACAACCTAATCGGTTCATTCGTTGTGGCGTAAAGGAGTAACAAACATCCATCCATACATCCATCCTCACAAACTTTCGCATTTATAATATTAGTAGGATTTATATTTGTTTATTGTATAATCATTTATAGTTTTATTAAATCAGTACTTATCAATTTTTAGTTGAGAAAAAATACGTCTTTATTTATTTAACTCATAATGTTAAATTAAATTAAAAAAGATTAAAGTTATGTATTTCACAAAAATAACATCGGTTCCCGGCGGAGATAATTTAGGAATTTATAATTTCTGAATTGTCTCTGATCTGGTGGGAGGCTTTGGCCACGGCTAGTTACCACCCTACCGTCAAAGATGTGCCGCCAAGCGATTTAGCGTTCCGGCACGATGGCGAGTAGAAACCGATTGGGGGTATAGGTTGAATGGACACTGCCATACCCCTTCCAAGTAAGCCCGCTACCATCTTAGTCGTCACTTATCATCAGGTGAGATCGCAATCAAGGACTACTAGAACTACTAGGACACTGGAACGAGAAAATGTGCCCAGAATGCTAGCTGGATTGACCTGCAAAAGACTTGAAAGACCAAAGTTGTATGTGAGCCCTCCTTTCACCATTGGACTCTATGAGACGAATCATAGCAGACCCTCAAAAAATGATATAGTATCATCCCCTCATGACTCCAGGGTTTCGATACCACACGTCACAAATCGACACCTGCAAGGAAAGCCATGATTTTTCCTTGCAGGTGTCGAAATATGAACCTGTTCTCCGTTTCATTTTTGCGCCGCTTGACCTTTTCTGCCGTAGAATTAAAATATAATCTAATGAAATAAAAATACTTAGTAATAATTGAAACTATATCGTAGGTTATTCAATGCAAATAATAATATGATTTTACGATGAACATCCGGGAAATCGAAAATTGGTTTTCATCGATTTCATCAAATTAAATATTGAATTATAGCTTTGGTCTGATGGGATGGGAACTATTATTTTTATTTATTTCGTGCGGTGGGCGTGGTCTTTAGTACAATCAACAAAGCGAATAATCATCAGAGGTCAAGCTGTGGGATTGTCTATTAATGAATTCATCTTTCGCTTGCATCAGCGTAACTGCAACTGCATCACAATTATCTCTGATTGGTTGGTACTTACCTGTTATTGGTTAAAATGTATTGATGCAGCAAGAACGCCATAAATTCAGCCAATCACCATCAGTGTCGTTCTTAAATAATCCCACAGCTGGGCTTCTAATTTATATTTTTAGGGATCCGTATATCGTAATGGAAAAACGGGTACAACACTTAATAACGGGGATTTATAAAATCAGCTGATATTTGTTATCCGTCGAGGCCCTTTTTTTTGGAAACAGTTTGAATGAAGAAGAACTGTAATTTAGTTTCAGGTACTATTTGTGCAACCTAAAAATTTTAAACAGAAGTTTGAGATAATAATCTCAAACTTCTGTTTAAAATTGAAGTTTCTCATGGTGTATTTTCATTCCAAATGTTCCATTCACTGACCGCCATCAAAGCCTACGGGACACTTTCCGCTAAACTCCTTCTATCTTGATCAATTCAATTTGGTACGAAGGAACGTCTTGTGAAACAAGTGAAGGTAGCCAACAAAATATGAAATAAATAAAAATCCAATAGAGCAAGCATAGAGGGAAGAAGTTATAAGGTTTACATACAAAGTTAGTACCTAATGCAACAAACAAAAGGGATTTGGTTTCTGAGGCGTTACATTAATTGTACCAAATAAATACGTTTACTTCCAACCCTCTGTGCCCAATTGTGATTCGCGCTTGGATGGTTTCTTCTCACAAAACCCCTTGATAGAACAAGCTACAACGGTTGGAATAAGAATAGTATCTTTATTTTACCTACACGGATTTTGATATAATATGTATTGCCATTATCTATCTAAAAGGCGTGCAAAGTTTAACATTCAAAATTATTTATTTCTTTCATGTAGGCTGCAATTATGTTAATTATTTATCAGTACGACTGACTGACTTTTATGAACTGAATGTCATTTTCCTCGAGTCGAGTTCCATCTTAAACTGCAACATCACTTACCATCAGGTGAGATCGCAGTCAAGGGTTATCTTGTCATCGAATAAAAAAAATAGTGCCTCGGCAATACATGCCTCAAGAGTATATTGCTGAACGACATTTTTTCCGATAATAATAGTGCCTCAATAGCCCAACGGTTAAAGGTGCGGACTGAAAACTGAAAGGTCGCAGGTTCGAATTCCACCCGTTGCACTATTGTCGTACCCACTCATAGCATAAGCTTTGCGCTTAATTTTAAATTGAAAAGTCAAGTTCAGCTTGGCTAATATTCTTATTTAATAAAAAGTGCCTCAGCAATACGTGAGGTTAGGGAACATTTCGTTCATGTTTTCTTTCGGCTCAGTAAATTTTCACTGTAAAAAGTTTAATTTATACATCGTATTTTCCATATTCCGGTCTTCTAAACTGGCAATAGTGGGTGTCAAAGATCAAGATTATTTAACGCACATCGTCAAAGTAATATAGCACTTAGGTCGTGGCCGTAAAGATTGTTATCGCTTATGCTTTTCCACGAAGTGTGGTAATTCTTGCATAGGTTAGCTTACCTATATTTTTTCTTCTAATACGTAATTGTATACAAATAGAGCAGTATCGTATCTATTAGGAACTGTTAACAATTGGGTGCACTATATAAGTGGATGCGTTTGGTAGAAAGTATTATTTACTCGTTCAAGTTGCAACGAGCGGTGTCGCAACGAACGAAATGTCTCTATTTATGGTAAGCAGATATGAATGGGGATCAACAGATTGACAAAAAAATATATAATATGTAAATGCGAAAGTCTGTTTGTTCCTTCAATCACGCCACAATAAGAGCTACGGTTCGATTTCATTTTTGGATGGGTATAGTTGAGGCTACTTTTATTCCGGAAAAACAAAAAGTTCCTATAGGATTTCTAAAATGAAGTCGTGGGCAAAAGCTAGTCTTTAAAAGAAAAAATAGCTCACAAAAAAAATTGAATACAAAAAATTGACAACTTGTATTGAATTTGAAATAAGAAACAAATTGTAGAGCCAAGAAAAACGATTGCTATTTACAATTTTTTTAACGTGTCCCTCATTGTTTCAGATTCTCTGTGTCATCACGACAGCGTGTGATGTGCTTGGAGAAGGTCAGTCGTTGTGAATACCTTTTGTGGGATTATTTAAAACTTATCGTTACAGAGTGACAATCGCAATCACCTTCTGATTCGCTGGTACTCTCTCGCTATTGGTTGTTGTTGTTCTTCATTCGTCCCTCTTCGGGACAGGCAAAGATCTATGACCATGCAGCCTTCTCACTTTTGGTGAAACTGCATTGGTGTAGCAAGAAAACCATTCAGCTAACCAGAGGTGTTTGCAATCGTTACACTATAATTTTTAGACAATCCCATAGCTATACTATAGCTTGACAGTGTGTCGAAGGGTCGATCTCATGCATAGAATGAGAGTTCAATCTTAAATCTATGTTATCATGTTCGTATATTCCGAAAATATATAAGTTAAACAGGAGTAGGTACTCGGGTTTTAGTTTTTAAATATTACCTTGCTATCGTATTAACTTTCAGTTGAGTAATAATAGTTTTTATATATTTTAGGGGGAAGAAGGAGAGCTCCCGTGGCACCTGCAGTCGACTCAGCGAGTGCACAGAGTGGTGGTACATCTGTAATAGTCACATCTGGTTCGGCCAACGGGTATGACCTTGGTTCAGCCGCAGCTGCCATTTCAGGCGGCCAGGGATACCAGGTCAGCGGACCAGTGATTGAAGCCGCACCAGTCCTAGGCAATGTTGCGGGTAGCAGTGCTCCACTAAATAATGCTGCTGCTGTTGGGGCTGCTCAACTCAGCGCGATCCAGAACGCTCAAGCCGTGCAAGTGGCTCAGATAGCGAACGCTGCAGCCGCCGCCATTCAAGGAGCGCGTGTCGCAGAAGTGGCCGCTAGAGCCGGACAAGCTAATGCTCTACAAAACGCTCAAGCTTTCGATGCTTCTAGAATTGCTAATGTACAAAGAGCTCGTGCTGCTGCCTATGAGAACGCTCGTGCTGCGGAAGCGGCGAGACGTGCTGCTGCTGCTGCAGCGGTTGAAGTCGCTCGAGCGGTTGAAGCGGAACGTATAGCCAATGCTGCACGCGTTCAAGCTGTTGCCATTGCTAATGCGCGTGCTATAGAGGCTTCTCGTATCGCGAATGCCGCTAGAGCTCAGGCTGCTGCTGTAGCTACTAGCGCCGCTCAAGCTCAGGCTGTCGCTGAAGCAGTGGCAAGGAACTCTCAAGATGGGACGCTGTTAATAGGAGCTGCGGGTGGTCTAGCCAATGGTGTGGCGCCTGTCGCTGTGGGTGGAGGATACGGATACGGTGGTTTCAATGGATATGCTGGAAAAGGTCACAAATAAATCTAGAACGTCAACAATAAAAGATTTTCTAGCGGAAGACCTTGGAAATAAAACTAATGAAGATAAGAAAGTCTGTACTAAAATTGATTTTCTACCGTCTTCACAGAAATGGCGTGCCGTATGTTATAGATTGTTAAATGAATATTTGTAAATATGTAATACATATTATAATAATTATTATAGATAGTGCCTAAAGAAACTCATGTGCCGTAATACGTGTATCTTTTGTTTTGCCAAAGATAAAAATACTTGACAATAATTATTTATTTGTGTTTGATTT
The DNA here is from genome assembly GCA_038048805.1 of Hipparchia sbordonii. NCBI lineage: Eukaryota > Metazoa > Arthropoda > Insecta > Lepidoptera > Nymphalidae > Hipparchia > Hipparchia sbordonii. Next base: position 9,241,700 of record CM076113.1, read on the forward strand.
AATTCTTTTCCTGTCTTCATCGCTTTTGCTTGTTTTAAGAAAAGCCATACTCGTGGACACACATACAAAGGAAGTTCAGTCCTTATTTTATATTCGAATAAAACACAATGTTTGTAGACACACATTCTCGTAATAATTGTAGAGCAAAAATTTTCTTAGTTAATTAATCTTTGCTTGCTGCAGCGACGTAATACTCGTAGAGTGTAGACGTATCATGTATTTATACTTACTTTTCAAAAATATATGATTACCTATTATTATATATTCGTAATATTAACAAAGCAAATTAATATTGAATTCCGGAAACCGTTAATTTTATTTTTTCTTCTCCTTTTTTTATGCCTAGATGTAATTATTTTGGGTAAGATAAGAAAATTCTTAGATATTTACAAAACAAATGACTCGCTGAGGTCAAGAGTGGAAGTTTTGCCGATAATTATGGTAATATAAAGCTTGGTTATCAAGTATATATTATCAGTTTTTATTTCGTGCAACAAAATCAACAGTTAAAATGGTTTCCAAAGTGAGTGTTATCTAATAATAATTAGGTATTATACAAAACATTGAGGAAGAGAAATCTTTAATTACCCAATATCTAAACAAATAATAGAAAAGGGTGATTGACGTCAGCTTGGTGACTGACTAATTGATTTGACAACGCACACAGCTCAAATCACTGGATGGATCCAGGCTAAAAGGCAAAAAGAGGCTTTATAAAGTAGGCATCCGCTAGGAAAGAATTTTTGAAAATTCAATCCCTAAGGAGGTTAAATTGGAATTTGAAAAATCCACGTCGATTCATCTTTTCACCGTCTATGCCTTACCAAGTATAATAAACCGTTGGATTTATGATTATGTCCTTTTTCAGACTCTCTGCCTCTTCTTGCTGGTAGCAGTAGTGGTGGCTCATGGTAATTACTTAAAAATATTATAAAATCGTCATTTTATTTTGAATTTTTCATTAGTATTATTGTACAAAATATCTCATCCGATGAACCAAGGATGAACCGAACCAAACTGTTACAATAAACACCTCTGTGTTTCCTAATTAGTTTAATAGCGAACGATTACCATGATATTTTTGTTTTGATGTGGTTCTCTAGTTATTTGTCCTCTCGTCCAATCCCATGGATTGGATGAGTAGCTCTGTTTTTTTAGCATGACAGTCATAATTACGCTTTATACAATTTTGTTTATACCTAACTATTATTTTTCACAAAATTGTATTTTTTCATTTACTTTCCTGCAGACTATGATGGCAGGTAAAGTCTTTCTATTTATCTTACTATCTATTAAGTATTATATATTATTTATTGATCACCTTAAATGTCAGAGTATTAATTACTTACTACTTACGTTAGATACTTAAAACGTCTAGGCAAGCGAGCTCCAACCTAAGAGTGTGGTGCTCGCTCTCCATCAGGCATTATTGTCAAGCCTATTTTGTCTTAATAAATTATTTTGTTCAGGTATCGTGGGCATTATTGAAACGTTCGTTGACTAATTTTTTTTTTCAGCATTCCCACAAGACATCGCCGGTGACCCTGGCTTTGATATTGATTTGACCCCTGATCAAGGTAATGTATTAAAACAAATCTAACCATTACAATTTTCTCGTTTTGAGATATTGAGATTGAGATGAGATACCTAATGATGAGATTTGAATAATTTTTGTGCGTAATTTTGATCAAAATTTAAAAGAAAAAATGTCCATTCAGAAAAGACAAATCTTCTAAAAACTGTAACAACCAAGAAGGTAGTTTAGTATGGATTTACCTGTTTAGGATGTATTTTGGTACAGTTTCTGGCAGCAAATATTACATACATCTTCTTCAACGGATCTTCTTCAAGGGATAAAGGTCTCTTGTACGGACTTCCACATGCCTCGGTCTTGAACCGCAAGTATCCAGCGGCTCCCTGTGATTCGCCTAATGTCGTTGGTCCACCTAGTGGAAGATCTGCCAACACTGCGCTTTCCATTGCGAGGTCGCCAGATCGCCATTCTAGCACCTTTTGGGACCCCAACAACTTCCACTTTCCACCTCCACTTCCACCTCAGCCTCGCGACTCACTGAGTGATGAGCATGAACAGAAAGGAACAATATCCATCTCTGTAACTCATAAAAGAACCTAGGTGACGTCAGAATCTGTTGAGGTTTCAGTATCATGTAGTATCTATGTATATAGTATTATATTGTGTCTAGTTCTTTTAACACACGAGGGTGCGTTAGCTTTTCGTGGTTGCTTCGTGCACATGCAAATTGTGTAAGTGTGCGTGCCTGTCAGGAGCCTAAGTGGGAGCCACTTATACAGATACGACACGCACACAACCATGAGCCTATATGAGAAACTATATTAGTATTTTAACTTTCAGATTCCGTTTCTGACCCCGGTTTTGGGGATGGCCAAGGCGAAGGAGGACAAGGTCAAGGTAAAGATACTATTACTTTTTTTATATAGAACTAGATAGGGTGGTTGGAGTTCCAAGGTGCTGGAGTGGCAACTCTGTACCGAAAGGTAGGCAAACCTCCCAATAGATGGACCGACGATATTAGATGAGTTGCAGGGAGCCATTGTATACCTGCAGTGCACGACTGAGCCATGTGGAAGTCTATACGAGGAACCTATGCCCAGCTGTGGACAACTATCACATCACATCACATCACATGTGTATGTGTGTGTATGTTTGTTAGTCTTTCATGCATGAAGATAACTCATACCCATGATTAACACATAGGCTACATTTCATCCCGGAAAATTAAAGAGATCAAAAGTCCTTAATCCACGCGGATGAAATCGCGGGCATCGGAGGAAACAAATACGCTAAGCTTGTTCCATAATTCTTGCAAAAATAACACTATTTTTTAAAGTTTTTTGAAAAACTTTCACGTACCAAAAACCACTTATCAAATATCATTTTCCATCGATCCTTTGAAACACTAGAGCAGGCCTCATCCCATGCACTCAATAACTCGTCATCAGTCGAAAACCGTCGTCTTTTCAACTGGTTCTTGATCAGCGGTAAGAGACCAAAATCGCACGGCGCAAGGTCGGGCCTATAAAGAGGATGGTCAAGCACCGTGAGCTTTGATTGTTCCAAAAACTTTTGAGTTTTGGTCGTTCGATGAGCGTTATCATGATGAAAGTGACAACGGTTGAGACGCGAGTTTGGTCGTAGTTTCTTCAGCTCGGAAATGACTTGAGGCAAAGAAACCTTGCAGAACAAACAACAGAAAAAACCATGCAGAAGACTGTCAATACTCCTGACTGTCAATACAATTCTAACTATGATGCCCCTCTTTCCTCTTAGATTATTTCTATTGCAAGACTTATGGAACAGCCTGTGTATTATAATATTTTTGTAAATTTTTCAGGTCTTCATTACTCGGAAACGGAGATAGTAAAAAGGCTAGGCTAGACTAAGAAGGATAGACATGACAATAATTTATTAAATAAAATTATTTTAGCGTTTTGTTACCTGTATATAATTGTTTTCTTTTTACAAGCTGGCTATAGAAACTCTATGATAAAACGACGTAACCCCATTGTGTTAGGACTTTATGAATCTTCTTGACAAGTATTCTGGTATTCAGGATGATATTCAGGGTCTGACGATGTAGCCAGCTACTAAAAGCTTGTTTTTTAAAAATATTTTTTTTAAACTTTTTAATCTTGAAATAAGGATTCCTTAGCAGAGAGGGAGGTATCTATAATAGAGAAAGTTAAGTAGGTACCTATACTTTGCATCGAAGACTATTTAAATTAGAAATATCTGAAGATCTAAAAAAACTACAAATGAGATTTTTTTCTATATTTTTGGTTTTTTTTCAACCTTGCATGTCAATCCCATCGCATACCTATACGAGTTCTTAACCGTTGATCTAATCAGAGAGAAATAACTTGAAACAGGCTCAGGGCTTACTTTTAAAAAGTATTCTTCGGTTTTTGAAGTAACACAAAACACGTTTTTCCTTCCATAAATAAATAAATTGCTTATTTGCAAGAAACATTGTAAGAAATAGATGTTATAATATGTATTGCATACTTCCAAACATGTTCCGTCAATGATGACACACAAATTATTAATTTTCTATTTTCATTTCTCATTTCATTTTCATTTCATTTCATTTCATTTCATTTCATTTCTATTAAGGAATCACTTAATACAAATAAATACTAAAAGGAATTTTAAAAAAGGGAAGATGTTTAATACATATTTATTTTGTCTGGTGGGAGGCTTTGGCCGTGGCTAGTTACCACCCTACCGTCAAAAACGTGCCGCCAAGCGATTTAGCGTTCCGGCACGATGGCGTGTAGAAACCGATTAGGGGTATGGGTTGAATTTACACTGCTATACCCCTTCCAAGTTAGCCCGCTACCATCTTAGACTGCATCGTCACTTACCATCAGGTGAGATCGCAGTCAAGGGCTACCTTGTCATAGAATAAAAAAAAAAATATTTACTTGTAAATGTAAAAATTAGATAAATATACTAAATTAAAATACAAACACAACATTAGTATTTTATTATACTAGCTGAATCGAAGAGTAAATTGTTGCGACCTTCCCAAATCCTAATACTCTATAGGGTCTCCACATCAAAAGATATAAAAATAAAAATCATCAAGATTTTTTAATGAAACCAACCTTTATAAACAAATAATATATGAAACCAACCTTTATAAACAAATAATATATAAATAATGTTTGATTATTTCAGATGTTGATCCGGGATTTAACCAAGAAAGTGGAAATCCTCTCCACAGGAGCTAGACTTTCGAAGTTATATTGCTAGATTTTAATAAAAATATTCTCTAATTTTTAACCGACTTCCAAAAAGGAGGAGGTTATCAATTCGGCCGGTATATTTTTTTTTTTTTTTCTATGTATGCCCGCCGATTACTCCGAGGTTTCTGAACCGATTCACGAGATTTTTTTTTTAATCGACAGAGTAAGCTCGCGAAATGGTCCCATAAAAATCTTTACCTTCAACTCCTCAAGCCTGATGCTGCAGGGGTATTTCCCTCCTAAATTATGGGACCTTAGGAACCGTCGTTTATGAATTGATATGCTTAGCCTAAGCATATACTAGATCATAGATCTCCAGGTCCTACTCCTCAATCCTGATGCTGTAGGGTACTGCCCACTTAAATTATAGGGATTTAGAAATTGCTAATCATGAATTGTTATTGTATGTAATAAGCATATACTACATCATCGAGGTCTAGGTTCTAGCTCCTGAATCCTGATGCTGCAGGGTACTGCCCACTTAAACTATGAGGATTTAGGAACTTTCGCTTGCGAATTGATATTGTTAGTATCAAGCATATTCTACATCGTGGAACTCAAGGTACTAGCTCTTCAATACTGATGCTGCAGGGGTACTGCCTACCTAAACTATGAGGATTTTGGAGCTGTCGTTTTCGAATTGATATTGTTGGTACCGAGCATATACTTCATCATAATGCTCAAGGTTCTAGCTCCTCAATCCTGATGCTGCAGAGTTAGAGGAATAACGAACTGACGCTTTCGAAATAATATTGTTGGTACCAAACATGGACTACATCATGGAGCTCCTAGTCCTAGCTCTTGTGTATTGTTAATAAATACTGTAGGGACCAAGTGTAGAATTACGAGTACATTAGTGCCGTAGCGTTGGAGGAAGGGGAGAAAGAGAGCAGGAACAAGCTACACTAAAAAGCTTAAAATAAAAATTCTTTTCAAAAAACCGACTTCAAACGCCACTACAAAGTATAAAAATAATTTTATTTTGTACACGTTTGTTGAAGTCGGGCGGGCTTAACTAGAAACGATGAAATCGATTTGCGACGCTTACCTTATGGTGACATATAAAAGACACGTTTATTGAAATCGGGCGAGCATCGGGTATCGGTTTCATCGTTTCTATTTAAGCCGCCCGACTTCAACAAACGTGTACAAAATAAAATTATTTTTATACTTTGTAGTGGCGTTTGAAGTCGGTTTTTTGAAAAGAATTTTTATCTTATATATAATAGTGTTTTATTTTTAAACCGATCCATGGCGGAAAAGCAGGTAGGTATAGCATTTTATAAAGTTCACATATATAGACTTTGATTTGGATTATATGTGGTATATTTGCAATCCTACTATAATAATATTATAATCGAAAGTTTGGATATATGGATGGATGGATGCATGTTTGTTACTCAATCACGCCACAACGCCTAAACCGATTTGCCTGAAATTTGGCATAGAGATAGATTATAGTCTGGAATAAATAACACATAGGCTACTTTTTATCCCGAAAAATAAGAGAGTTTCCGCAACTCTTAGGCATACAGGTTTTCAAGTACTTAAGTGATATTTAATTGCAACAAACAAACATATTATAGCACCGAAAAGTTAGAAATGTGCCTTAGATTCAAACCCCGAACCCTCATGAATTTTTAAAAAAATTACCTTTTCTCAAACATGCATGGAAATATTGTCATTATTTTCGAAAAAAGAACACGCGAAGTATCGAATTGTCAGACAAAGAAAATCAAATCCATTGCAGGAGCGTTTTTTGAATTTGGAACATTACAACGCTCCGCGAAACAGTTTTTGTTTTTTTTTTAAATATTGCAGGAGCTTTGTAATGATGACAAAGCTCCTGCAATATTTAAAAAAAAAAAAACAATAATGCCGTATCATACAACTGTATGAAATGGCGTGCTGGGGTTACTAAATACTCTTTGATCGGATCTCTTTTGTCATTCTTGGCATACCATAGTCTCTTTGCTTAGTACAAATTACGTTTACGTGGCTGTATACTTCGATCATAGAAAAATAAGGCTGTATAGCCATAAATGCGTTTGCCTGTCGGCATAGATAAAAAAAAATTGGCGGTAAAGCTGAAAATTCGTCTTGATTTGTTATTTACATACCTACTTAATAAATATAAATTTAATAATAATCAAAATGAGTTCCAACGGTTCAGAGAGTGAAATGGAGATTGATTGTACCTACTCCACCAGATTTGAACCAAAATGGCGGATGGATTTGGATGTACAATATAAAAAGTGTTTTATTTCCCTGCATTCTTTTGAGAAAAGCACTATATATGCCTCGGCGGGAAATGGCAATTGCCTGTCTCGTATTTAGTGAAGTCCTCGCCTACGGCTCGGATTTCAAACTCATACTCGACCTGCAATTGCCTACTTGCCTGCCTTTGCAATAATGTACTATTTAGCTTCATAATATTACTAGCTGATGACCGCGACTTCGTAGGGTACACGTGGATTGAGTTTTTTTAATTTCCGCGAGAACTCCTTATTTTCCGGGATAAAAAGTGGCCTATGTGTTATTCCAGACTATAATCAAACATGTGCCAAACAGTAAAATCGGTTCAGTCGTTGTGGCGTGATTGAGTAACAAACATCCATCCATTCATCCATCCATCCATCCATATTTTGGATAGGCACGATGCATGTGTCCAATTTGTCTTCATTCGTAATAAAATGAATATGGGCAGTAAAAACAACTTTACTTTAAAAATCCAATTCTGCAGTCGCGTTGCTTTCGCAATCGTGATAGTTTTATTATTTGACCGCAAATAAAGTTGCTAATCTTACTTACCAATATCTACAACAAAATCTATATGAGTAAGACCCGTGACTTTAGTAAGCATGCAGATAAGATTTCTCTTTAAAGTTTCTGTGGTAGTGTCGTGTGGTGCGGGTTGTTACGTTCCCTCAAGTATGGTTGAGCGAAGCAATGGCTGGATCATGCGTCATGCTCGTGAACGGGTGCCACCAACGGGAATGGGTCTGCTTTGACTGCCCATCTTGACATGCGTTGGATTGGTGTACCTACGTATGCATTTTTGCATTTTTGAAGCTTTATTGTGGAAGCACTGTATACATAGCATAGCTTTGTAAAAAAATTTTTTTGAAAAGAGCAACTGCTGAGTTTCTTGCCGGCTCTTCTCAGCAGAATCTGAACCGGTGGTAGATTTTTGACGTGTCATAAGAGCTACAAGTTAGCCTACATGAAATAAATAAATTTTGAATTTAATTTGAATTTGATAAATCGCGGAATGGTTAAAAAAAGAAGTGCGAGTCGAACGCATACACGAAGCGAAGGGTGAATGCACCTAGATACGTTTCAGTATTCAGCCAAACCCTAAAAATGGAGAAACTTACCAATGCCAGCGTGGTAGACTATGGCTTAAAGAATTCTCATGTAATTTGGAGACCTGCAGTTGCCAGTAGTGATTGGGTTCAGCTGGAGACCTGTTGCCAGTAGTGATTGGGTTCAGCTGGAGACCTGTTGCCAGTAGTGATTGGGTTCAGATGGATACCTGTTGCCAGTAGTGATTGAGTTCAGATGGAGACCTGTTGCCACTAGTGATTGGATTCAGATGGAGACCTGTTGCCAGTAGTGATTGGGTTCAGATGGAGACCTGTTGCCAGTAGTGACTGGGTTCAGATGGAGACCTGTTGCCAGTAGTGATTGGGTTCAGATGGAGACCTGTTGCCAGTAGTGATTGGGTTCAGATGGAGACCTGTTGCCAGTAGTGATTGGGTGCAGATGGAGACCTGTTGCCAGTAGTGATTGGGTTGAGATGAATGAACTAACTCTATAAATAATTCTATTCATTTTGGGTAAGTTCCACAATAACAAAGTCACACCACCACAATTAGGACAGATAAATCAGCTTTGTTTACATAACAGCTTACTGTGGGGTCAAACGCTCACGTTTGCAGATAAATTTTGCTTATAAAACCAAGAGAGTTTCCGTTTGTGCTAGTCTGTAAACACTTGTGAGGAAAACAAAACTGTGATAATGACTTTCAGAGTAAGTATTTTACATGAGTTTTCAACCCACTTCGAAAAGAAGGGGGTCAATTCGACTTTGTAGTTTTGTATGTTTGTTACACGATTATTTCGCCAATTGTGAATTCATTTTGATGATTTTTTTGTTAGGTAGGTCATACTTCAGAGGTTGTCACATATACATTTTTAAATTTTATTTTTAGCTTTTTGAAAAATTCAACAAATACAACACCGCTGACGTTTTGACAAGTGTTTTATTATAGTTTTTAGTGACGTTTGAAGTCAGTTTTTATTAAAATAATTTTTACCGTACGTATTTTTTTGAATGAAACATTTAATAAATAAAAATTATCTCTCTTTGCCTCGTATTTCTCACCTTTCCGTTATTGAAATAATGGTAAGAATTCTTGGATAAAAGTATGGCGGGTTCCCGGATTGCTGTATACAAGCAACTTTGACGCGTGGAAGCCTCTCTGCGACTTATAATCTTAGGTGAATTCACCGCATCAAAATCGGTTCAGTAGTTTATCAACATTAAAAAAAGAATTGATACCTCCTCCTTTTTGGAAGTAGGTTAAAAAGGCACTTAAAACAAGCAACTTCTTACGCTAAACGTTTACATCTATGAGTACCTTTAGTGCTTTACTATTCCTCAATGCGATTCTTTTTATTTCAGGTACTTTGCCTATTACTGCTGGTGACCATGGTATATGGTAAGACATTTTTATATTTTTTAATACCCATGTTAGTGCCAGTTTCACAGTATTAACCAACCAGCATTTTAAGCCATTGGTTGATCTGTTGGTTTGATTTTAATTTTGATATTTTGATAGATTTTTCAATATAAAAACTGTCAGAAAGTTTATACCTCATGTACCTTTAAATGTTACTTTGTACCTCATGTCTCTTTAAATGTTACTTTAATGGAAATCGTAAAGGGCCGATTTCACCAATAATATTGCCAGAATAAGTCTTATCATCGTAAAGATGCTTTGGCAGATTTTTCAATCCAAAAACTGTGAGAAGCCCAATTTATTCTTCGGTTAAACATCACTCGAATTTGAGGTTTAATTACTTACTTTTTTATACAATGAACTTTTTTAATTTTCGTAAATATTATAATTAGAAGTTTCAATCCATGCGTACATTTTTCAGGTCTACCCTACCACTATGGTGATCCCTACCCTACCCCAGATCGTGACCACCAAGGAGGTAATTCTATTTCATTAGCAAAATTTTTCTATTCTTTACGCTCCAAAAAACACCTATTGTCAGAGACTTGTACAACAATAAAATTGATTGACTCAGTTCAATGATCTTCAACAGTTCGATAGATAATATGCTTATGATATCATAAGCATATTATATATAATTATGTACTTTGATCATTTGTGAACATGCATGATATCGGAACACTTTTGTTTTGAAAAGAGCAACTGCTGGGCTTCTTGCCGGCTCTTCTCAGCAGAATTTGCTTTTTGAATCGGTACAGCGCTGGTAGAGTCTTAACTTGATCATAAAAGCCAGAAGTTGGACTACGTGAAACAAATAATTTTGAATTTTAATTTGAAAAACTCTTTTTTAAGAAATGCGTCATTCGTTTGCAGGGGGTTCTAACTCCGGATTTGGGCGGGGACAGGGTGGTTTTGGTAACCAAGGCCAAGGTACGAGTAAGTGTTTAATGATTTATCTATCGTTTTTAATATAATGTTTCAATTTTTTTAAACTGTTCTTTGAAAGTTAATCTCAATCATTTTATATTAAATACAAGCTGGGACTTCAACCGCGTAGAGTACGGTTTGAAAAATGAAAATATTCTAAAAATAAATTAAAAGTATTTTTTTTTAAAACCAGCTTTTATTTAAATGCGCTAAAAAGAATAAAATAAACTTTTCTTTTAAAACTTTTACCATCAACTTGTAACGTCATTACACAATGTATATGATAAATATAAAAGCTTGTTGCGAGAGTAAGTTATTATCTACAGGTCTTAATTGTTTCGCTCATTGGTGTGAACCAAAATGCTCTGAAATAAACATATTTTATTTTATTTAATTAAAGGTGGCCACGGTGGGAGCTCCGGTTTCGGTACCCAGGGACAAGGATTTGGACAGGGACAAGGTACATAAATTAAGTTTGTGATATTAATGATAAATTATTACTTTTAGCCTTATGATTTATCAGTTATGACAAAAACTCGTATCAGTTAAGCAATGCTCGAATGTGAGTGTCGAAAATTTCACTCGCATCCGAGAAACTCTCCTTGTGTAACTGAACCATAACGGTTAATGGTGTGGACTACCGGCTTAATATTGTGTCAATAAAAAAATATTTATGAGTATTATGAGTCTCTCATAAGATCGAGTTTCCATACAAACGTAGTTTTGCTTATATTTCTTCCTCTTTTTTTTTTCTTTTTCTTGTGTTAACTCACACTTAAGGCTTGTAGTACCCACTACTGTGCGCTTGTATTTATGATAAGTCACAAATCTACCACCGGTTCGGAATGCAGATTCCGAACCGGTGGTAGATTTGTGACTTATCATAGTACCGGTGGTAGAACCGGCAAGAAACTCAGCAGTTGCTCTTTTCAAAAAATAAAATAAACCAATTTTACAATAAGTAATAAAACTAAGCTAAGTATACAGTGCTTCCACAGTGAAGCTTCAAAAATACAATACATATAATCTAACACATGTCAGCATGGGAAGTCAAAGCAGACCCATTCCCGTTGGCGGCACCCGTTCACGAGCACGACGCATGATCCAGCCATTGCTTCGCTCAACCATATTTTTCTCACATCTATGCTCTTACTTCACTTTTTTATGGTTCACACATTAGTCCAGTCATTACGTACATTCAAAAAAGAAAATGAATTTGCGCTTCTAATTTTTTAATATGTTGTAGGGGATACCTAGAAAAGCTTAACTTGAGATTGTCGACCAAGCTTTCCTAGGAGCTTTCGCCGCCATGTTGAAAAAAGGGGTAAAATTTGTTTTTCGGCAATAACTCGGCTATCCGATGAGATTTCGAAAATTTTTGTAGGACACTTTTTGTAGCTTTCTTTGTGCTCTACAATAACGCCTGAATCATTTTTAGCGTATCATGCATCGTTATCGAGATATCGATCGATAAAGTCAAAAATTTAGGACACAATTTTTGTTTTTTGCTTTTTTTTTCTTTGGGTCTTAATAAATATGAAAAATTGTGGAATTCAAACTTGTAGAGCATATTCAGACCTACAATTTCCTTCTTGGATTTTTTTATGTTGGACAAAAATTACGATCTCCAGCGCGCCGCAAAGTCGGTGAATCCACACTCAGCGTCGAGCGAGCTGCTCGCTCGGTTGTGTCTGGATGTCGAATCGAATGGGAAATTGTTCAGGAAATTGATGGGATAAAAAATAAGTACATAGAGCAACAAATTAAGGATCACACAATAGTAATTTATTAAACAAATAATTTGTTTGTGCAGTAAAAAATATTATTTTTTTACAATACAAAATAAAGAAAACAAAATAAACGGAAAGAAAAATATTTTTTTCTGCACTCGAGACACGAACGATGGACTTTTTTCATGTCTTTTTTCGCTTGGATGGTCCAGGCTGATGATCTTCGTCCTCCGTAAACTCTTCGAGTTGTTGTGTCTGTTGAAACGTTGGAAATGATGCTGATTCGATGAGAGCATCGTCATCATCATCGTTACAGACATCGTCGTAACGATGATGATCGGCTCGAGGCAACTAACCGAGATGCTACGAAAAGAAGAACACGTTTCAACACGTAGACCCTAACAAAAGGGTCCCTTTATACCTGACCCCTCCAACTCCAACGGACGCTCTATGCGGGCACTCCGTTATAACGAGTTTACAGCCAACTAGATATCGAAATTTTTGCCCAGAATATCGGAACCCTCGATTTACACTACGCACAGCAAAAACTCAACACGATACGATATACTAACTTGAGCGCGCTCGACGCTGAGCGTGGATTCACCGACTTTGCGGCGCGCTGGAGATCGTAATTTTTGTCCAACATAAAAAAATCCAAGAAGGAAATTGTAGGTCTGAATATGCTCTACAAGTTTGAATTCCACAATTTTTCATATTTATTAAGACCCAAAGAAAAAAAAACAAAAAAAACAAAAATTGTGTCCTAAATTTTTGACTTTATCGATCGATATCTCGATAACGATGCATGATACGCTAAAAATGATTCAGGCGTTATTGTAGAGCACAAAGAAAGCTACAAAAAGTGTCCTACAAAAATTTTCGAAATCTCATCGGATAGCCGAGTTATTGCCGAAAAACAAATTTTACCCCTTTTTTCAACATGGCGGCGAAAGCTCCTAGGAAAGCTTGGTCGACAATCTCAAGTTAAGCTTTTCTAGGTATCCCCTACAACATATTAAAAAATTAGAAGCGCAAATTCATTTTCTTTTATTTGCCTTTTTTTCGGACGAAATGACTGGACTACATTAGAACTATCGGTTTTATTTTTGCTTTTATTTGTTTAATAGGCTCTTCAGGATTTCCCGGTCAAAGCGGCCATGGAGGTTTCGGTTCAGGCAGCCAGGGTGGTTTCGGCCAAGGCGGCCAGGGAGGATTCGGCCAAGGTGGCCAGGGAGGTTTCGGTCAAGGGGGCCGCGGACACGAAGGAGGATACCAGAAATACGGATACTGATTACGGTTAAATAAATTGTAAACACATAGGTTTTTGTTTGTTTTATTTTTTTAACCCCCGAGACAGAAACGACGGGGTGTTATAAGTTTGACGTGTCTGTGTGTGTGTGTGTCTGTTTGTGGCATCGTAACTGCCGAACAGATTAACCGATTTTAATATTTTTTTTGGTAAATTAAAGAGTTCGCGTGGGAATTAAAAAATCTTACTTTCTCCATGCAGATAAAGTCGGGGGCATAATCTAAATATACAACTAAAAAGATGACTGACTGACTGATCTATCAACGCACAGCTCAAACCACTGAACGAATCGGGCTGAAATGTGACATACAGATAGCTAGTATACTATTATAGCTACGTTATAATACTAGTAGCTATTATAACGTAGGCATCCGCTAAGAATTTGTGAAAATTCCACTTCTAAGGGCGTAAAATAGGAGTTTGAAAAACGAACTTAACATGAGTGAAGCTACGGGCAAAGGCTAGTTAAGTAATATAATACAATGAAACGTAGGTACCTACGTACTTTATCACTATGACTTGGGTAGCGAATATAAACTTTGTTTTGAAGATTTCTTACGTGTACTTAACCCGACGTAGTTGCGTAAGATTCCTCGTAGTTATGAATAATTTGTTTGTTGCCTCACTTGTACAATGTATTCATTGAACCGTTTCCATTGGTGATGCGAAAATACAATGCAACGATTATCGGGCGATGCGTTATGCAGGTAATGTAGGTATAACAGTGCTTAGTATAATCTAACGGTTCTAATAATTGGGTAATATACGTAATTCAATTAATTTCGATTACGATAGAGTAATTGATTATAGCTACAAATCCATTTCATTACGAAATATAATCGAATTTCGATCATTTCTAGTATGTAACTTTAAGAGAAAATCCAATATATTTGGTGATTTTACACTTTATGACCTGCTTACATTTTTTCATTTTCATTTTATTTTTATTTATTTTCATTTATTTTTTAGGGTTCCAAACCCAAAGTGTAACCAACGGGACCCTGTTACTAAGCTTCCGCTGTCTGTCTGTCCGTCTATTTGTCAGTGGGCTGTATCTCACGAGCCCTAATAGGTAGACAGTTGAAATTTTCAGAGAATGTGTATTTCTGTTGCCGCTATAACAGCAGTAATAAAAAAACAGTTAAAATCAGTTAAAATTAAAGGCTAGAAACGTGTTTTTCCAGGGTTTTTTGGTACGGAATGCGCGTAACAATGTTATGCATAACATTTCAATAGAAAATTTTAGTTAAGCCGAATACCAATAAAAAACAGTAAACAGTTGCAACTGAATTTATTTATGCTTTTACACGTGATATTATTAAATAATATAACTTAGTTGAAGGTACCTTCATATTTTTCACTTTGTCAATTAAACACAGCATATCGTCGTTTTGTATACAGTAGTCCAGTTCTAACAATGTACAAAGTTTTAATACCTAACACGATCTTCCATAAGCCTTGCCGTATTTAAAACTATTAATAATCATACTGGCCACTTAAGTTCATGTACCTACTTACACGTCCACACATTATGTCAATTAATTACATAATTCAAAAGTAAGTAAAACATTCATCATTTATCTTTGGACCACATATTCCTTAGTTCTCGAATTAATGCGTAAATTAAATACAATCCAGACCTGAATTCAAGAATTCTGATCTCCAGAATGCTTTCAGCACATATAATAAAAACTTATTTTTTTATATTTTTTCCTTGTAAACCTCTTTTCAAGTCAATTTGAATAAAATTGCCAATTTCTTTACGGCCCAGAAGCATATGATGCTCACATAACACATTGTATGTACCAACTTAACGCTACAGAAAAAACTTAATGCTAAGACATTTCTGCTGTCGCGTTGCTTTCGTAATCTATGGATGGCATGTTTTTGGGCTGCAAATAAAGTTGTTGTTGCAAGGTCTGGCTAGATATTTAGCCAATGGCATACCTTACTTAAAATTTCAAAGAATATCTTATTTATTATGACGATTCTTAGCATATATCTTAGTATTTTAAGCGTAACTACGATAAATAGCATACTTTCTACACTCCTGCAATACAGAACTTATCAAATACAAAATTTTGTACAAGCATGAACTGGACTTAGGTGAAATAGTCTAAACTAGTTATTATTTTGGTTGAATTTGGGCATTTGATTGTTGTCTTGCCCTTTGGGTAGATCGGCCATCTTGTGGTGCTGTTCAGGATGTGGATGTTCAGGTGGATTCCCTACCGAGCCAGTTTGCTTCGGGTGTTCCTTGTTCTGGTGTTCAGGCGACTTCGTGCTGGGTGGGTCTTCGCAGAACACTGTCGTGGCTAGCACCAGGAGGCACAGGAATATCTACAAGGTTAAAGGTTATGTATATCTATTCAAGGTTCTGTCTATTGGGAGCACTGACCTCTATAGTTATTCTATTACTAACTGATGCCCGCGACGTTATCCGCGTGGATTTAGTTTTTAAATTCCCGCGGGAATTTTTTGTTTTTCGGGGATAGAAAGTAGCCTATGTCACTCTCCAAATCCTCAACTATATCCATGCAAAAAATCACGTCGATCCATAGCTTTGTTGAAGCGTGATTGAAAAACAGACCAACAAACAAACACACTTTTGCATATATAATATTATTAAGGAAGTAAGGATTTTCACTGCACTGGCAGTCGCTATACAAATTACAGCTTAAATTGGACGTACATATGCAATAAAGAGTCAACCCATACAACTTATCAATTGAAAAGTTTACTTTATTCCTTTATATTATGTATGTATTTAATTTGACGAAGGTTTGTGGGTTGAAACGTTATTGCGTATGTGCGTCCAATTATGGATCAAATTGAAGCGCCGTATACATTATTAGATATATTATACGCCGTTGACATACGAATGTCTCTGGAACTAGTAGGTAATTTTACTAGTAGGTATATTTATTAAAAAAAAAGACGTGTGGCATTCGGGGAGTGCCGCGGTAAAGCATTTTTTATCAACGCCATCTAGCGGTGAGAGGAGTACCGTGTCAGGTTATTTTCGTTACGGAATTTCTGGATTCGGTCTCCACGCTCAAGGCCCGCGATAGAAGCTATGCAATAGCTTAAAAAATCAAATATCAGTTGTCAACTAGTGTCTAGTGCCCTCAGCCTTAGTTCCTTGGACAATCGTAACTGTTTGCAGCGCCAAAATGGTGTCAATCAAGTAGGTCCGAAAAAATATGACAGCAACCTGGCCAGTGTTATTCATAGATTACTTTAAATAGAGGTCAGTATTTGGGAAATCTTTATTTTCTTACCGGTATCCGCGACATCTTCTACGATTGCTATTATTTCTAGACTATCAGCGTCTTGAGTTGGACGTACTTTTATATTGCTTTCCTTACATCCTTTGTCACACGTTTTTTGCGTTAAAAAGTAACAATGGACTAATTACTAATTGCCGAGTATTGCAGGCGGATTTACTCTGAGATTATAAGGAATTATATCATTAAAATGAAGATAAGTAATCAATCAATCAAACTGTCGTAGTTATGTTGAACTAGTAAGTAGACGCGGCTTTAGGCGAATAAATATATTCTGAACTTCATTCTGTATAATCCTAATACCTGATAAACCAGGAAAGACTTCGGCCGTTATATAGTAGCCCAGGGTTGCAATTCCAGGTCTCAATCCTCGAAATTTTCGGACGTAAATGCGTATAAGAAATTAAATATCACTCACATAAGGAATACTTCGTGAGGAACCTGCATATGTGAGTGTTCTCCATAAATCAGACAGACGGACGGACGGACTGACGGACTTAGGGGTCCCGTTGGTTACCACCAACGGGAATGGGTCTGCTTTTGCCTGCCTGTGTTAACATGTTTTGAATTGTATTTTATTTGTATTTGTATTGTATTTATTTTTACTTGTATTGTACTCAGGAAAATTCATCGTGGAAGCACTGAATACATAGCATAGTTTCAATAACAATTGTAAATTTTTATTTTTTTGAAAAGAGCAACCGCCGAGTTTCTTGCTGGCTCTTCTCGGCAGGAAAGGCATTCCGAACCAGTGGTAGATTCATTGACGATTCAAAAGTGCTTGTAAAAGTTTATTTGAATAAAAAATATTTCTATTTCTATTTCTATTTCTATTTCTATACCCTTCGGGAAAGGAACCCTTAAAATGAATGTTGCTGAACGCAGCAACATTTTATTTCGAGTTTTATTTACTACGTTTCAGATGGTTTCAGACTTCAGTATTCAGTCGCGAGCGAGTGACTTAAGTAACTAGCTATACCTACTCGCTAGATGGAGCCACAACTCGTTGTATGTTTAAGTTTTGCGTGTTCTCGTATTATATCCTCGTACAACACGCACATGCAATTGTATTGCAGCAAAGTTTAAGTATAGGTAAAATAGGTAATAGGAAAATAACTTCAATTAGGTAATCAAATATAATTTATTTGTTTACATGATATAGGTAATCCATTTATTTTTATAAGTGAAAATACATTGAAGCAAGACGAGAAATAAAATTATTCTGTAAAAATAAAGATATATTTTATTCAATAAAAGCAATATGGTTTATATTGTAATAGGTATAATATTTATTATAAACAAATATGGGTGAAAAGTAATTTATATGGTAAAATAATATGCGGAATTTAATAATGATAGTTATTTTAATATTTTCTTATTTCATTTGCGACCACGTAACATGGGGTTGTCGTCTGTAAAAAAAATAACAATATTTTTATTGAAAACTTATTTTATACTGAACTAGTTAGTAAACCTTTTTTATTCATCGTAAAACAAGCGAACAATTTTAGAAATTGTTAAAAAATAAATAAAAACATTTCAAAAAAGACGTGTGGCACTCGGGGACTGCCGCGGTAAGCATAGCTATAAAAAATGCGCCATCTAGCGGCTCACCGTAGAGGAGTCCCGTGTTAGGTTATTTTCGTTACGGAATTTCTGGATTCGATCTCCACGCTGGCCCGCGATAGAAGCTATGCAATAGCTTAAAAAAAAGACTCTAAAACGTACCTTACAATAACAACAGAAAAAACACGGTAATGATAGTCACGGGCAGTACAGTATGACAGCAAAGCGCGACATGATTCAAATTGAAGTGAATGGAACAAGTAGGTACTTACATTGCTTAGGCGGATATGGCAGGACCTCGGGATCAGATTCTGTTGAAATATTAGTTTGTAATTATACAAAACGTTATAAACATCTGCCCTCCTCAAACTATAACGTCGTTAACTAACATTAAACAAATGTTATGAAACTCAATTTTATTTTAGGTCGCATTTCACGACATCATTTATGACCTAAAATAAAATTGAGTTTCATAACTTTGAAAATAAGTTTCATAACTTTAATAAATAAAACAAAAGATTCAGAAAGACATTTTTTTTCGTTTAGGGAACAGATATATTATTTGAGTTGTCTCACTATTGAGATCTATTGTCAAATAAATCACTAAGATTAGTGTGCGAAATGTTAAACTAATTACAGGTAAACAACGCATGGACAGTGATTTTGCACACATCATGAACTTACGAGTAGACCTGTATGTTTCTCTATGTTTTCCTTCACAGTTAAAACTGGTATAATATTTTATTGGTTTGATATTGACGAAATTTGACACGGAAATATCTCGTATTTTGGATAATGTGTTAGTACATAGGATTAATTTTATTTCCGAAAATCAAACATTTGCCATGAGATTAAAAAATCAAAATCCACGCGGATGAAGTCGCGGTTTAGGTATTATCGCGGGTCAATTATAATACAAGAACCTATTAATTGTAGGTAAGTAGGTGTTACTAGAATATAGAATAAACTTACCATCGACCACAATGTTATCACGGTTTTCTGTAAAACATAAACGCTTGATCAATAAATAGGAAATAAAATCTCTAATATTATGCCTATTTCAATAGATTTAGGGTTGGCAGACGTCTAACTCACCACCCATGTAAACTTTAACCAACGAATTTTGACGTTTTGATAGTTTTTGCATTGGCAAACTGTCAGAACGTCTTTATTCTTTATTAAAAAAAAAAAAACAAATGAATTCGATGACAAGATAGTCCGTCATAATTGTTATTAAATATCACGAGTACGTACCACGGTAATTATTTTAGTTGGGATTGTCGATATTTCGATCCAATTGCATGGACCGTGGTCACGACGAGACAATTGAGACGATGCAATTGGATCGAAATATCGACAATCCCAACTAAAATAATTACCGTGGTACGTACTCGTGATATTTAATAACAATTATGTCAGTAAACCACGAATCAAGTCTAAAATCTTAAGATAGTCCGTGACTGCAATCTCACCTGATGGTAAGTGACGATGCAGTTTAAGATGGTAGCGGGCTTACTTGGAAGGGGTAGGACAGTGTAGATTTAACCCATACACCTACTTTACCGATTACTTCAAAACTTTAACCGATTAGAATTGCTGAAAATTGCTGAAATAGGTCCTAAGTATGTAAAATTGTACATACATAATTATATATACTAGAGATACTTGTATATACGATGAAACGAGAAAGGTACTTACGAATTCCAGGCATGTAGAAAGCTTCGTCGATGACAACTGTGAAACATAGAATCAGATGTAGAGTAGAGCAAGGTAAAGACTAAAGTAAACTATTAAAAGGGACCAATCTTTTACAGGTGTTACTTACATCCTTCAGGATTCTCAGGGAAGGGATCTGAAAAAAGTTCGTAATATGAATTTAATTGACCTAGTTCAAAAGGTCTCAAAATATGCTCAAAATTAATTAAATCTAGTTATTTAGTTTTAATTCCTACATAATTAGGTATGTAGCTAGGAGCCTCAATAGCCTAACGGTTAAAGACTGAAATCTGAAAGGTAAATCTGGTTCGATTCCCACCCGTTGCATTAATATTCTACCTTGCTTTCCGCTTATTTGAAGAGGAGACGAAAATATTAGTTAAGTTCACCGTGGCTAAGATTCTTTTAGTAAAAAAAATATTATTTTCATAAAATAAAATATAAAGCATAATTTTTTGCATGGGAATAGTTGTCACCTGGAGAGGTGACATAGGCTACTTTTTATCCCGGAAAATCCAAGAGTTCCACCGGGACTTTTGGTAATAAATCCGGACGAAGTCGCGTGAATCAACTAGTAGAGATATATTTTGCTGCTCTTTATAGGAGACGCATCCACGTAAAATGCCCGTGTAGCTTATCCCAGCCGTACGCTAACGCACGCTTTTGCATCGATGCATGTAACAGCTAGGCTAGGGCACAGAATACCTATTAGAACCTAATGGCTAGGGTAAGGTGAATTGATAATAAAAAATATACACTTACTTTCCGGCTCCACGTCTACGACGTTACCTGTGAAAGTATAGGATTGCAAATTAATAAAACATGAAATTAACTTGGCAGCGTTTAAATAAATACCTACTTCTACAACTAACGTAGTGCGAAGGGATAAAAGTTACGCACGGAAAGGAGGCGACTGGTAGGTGAATAAGACTGTAGGAAAGGTATGCTGTGCGACCTGAATTACCTAAATTTTATTGTGCGATAGCAAGAGTCACTTTTTATTTTAAATGATTTTTCGGAGTGAATCTTCTGCGTCTGTATTATTATGTATTTTCTGATCTCGTGCCAGAGGAAAGTGGAAACGCGCTGTCAACGGACTTATTAGTGTGTCTATTCTAGGTCTATTCTTTAAAAATGATTGTATCAGTGTAGCGCAATGACATCTCATTGGCTGGTAGCCTCCTGCTATTGGTTAAAATGCATTGATGCAGCAAGAACGCCATAAATTCAGTAAATCAGAGGCCTACTTGACATATACACCGGTCGTTACACTGATGCAATCATTTTTAGAGAATCGACACACAGGGTCGGTGGAGGAACATGAAATAGGTACATACCGTCTTGGGTAACAGCCACTGTCAAGGCCACCACAGCCAGGAAAACTATCAAACGCTTCATATTCACGAAATAGTTGCACAACTTTAGAGCTACCAGCTGTATTTGTGCTAGTTGTTTTTATATTGGAAAAGTGACAACTTTTTATCAACTTGATAAGATTAGGTGCCTATACTATCAATTTAAGGTATTTCATACAAGATCATAGACGTGGTTGCGGTGTGCGTTTTGTACGAACCGCAATGTTATAATTACCCAAACCACGGCAAAAATTCTGGTTACACAACTAATGTAAACAAACATGCAATTTGGTCATTTATTATGTCACACTAATTACGCATGTGAGTAACTAAACAGATTTTCAAAAAAGCTTTAAATATTCAATACTGCAGATTTAGTTCACAGTGATGATAAAAACATTTTTTGTATAGTAATTGCTTTATTTTTATACATCAAAACAATGTTGTTACAATATTTGATAAAAGGTTTTTAATAGTACGAATAAAAACTTTAAGTAGTCATTGCCTATCAAGAAATTTCGAAATCCGCGTTTCATATCTTTACTGTTCTAAATAAGCATCCGAATAAACATGACAAGATGTAAGAATGAAAAAAACAAATAGAAAAGGTATCAAGTTTGAACAAAGAGTTTGTACGATACTCGATTCGGAAAATAAATGAGTCGAATCGAATGTATCAACGACACCGCAGCCGCAAGTGGCAAACGTAGTGTGACGGGACATAAAATTAGCTAAGGGATTTCTAAACTGTGTCATATTATGAATAATCCTTTTTAATACCTACCTATATTTATTTTGGCGAAGTGTTTCAGATTTTCAGGAACTTTTGATTCAAGATTCTTCAATTTTGATGTCACCGCATGTTGTGCAAACCTACTTACAAGTAACAACATGAGCAACATAAGATAGTTATTTCGAAATCACATTTACGGGTCATTACGACAAAATTCATACAAAATTCATGCATATTCTAATCGTCTTCATGAATCATGATTCAGAAATTT
The DNA here is from genome assembly GCA_038048805.1 of Hipparchia sbordonii. Lineage (NCBI taxonomy): Eukaryota > Metazoa > Arthropoda > Insecta > Lepidoptera > Nymphalidae > Hipparchia > Hipparchia sbordonii. The sequence goes on from CM076113.1 coordinate 9,264,127, forward strand.
CCGTAAACAATTTTATGAAGGAAATTTCTTTGAGCCAACGTACACGATATATGTAGGTATTACGTCAAATAATTACAATAGGTTACTAACTTACTACTAATGTTTCAAATGCGGAAGCGTGTTACATTGTAGCTTTATTGGTTTGCTGGTTTGTCCTTCACACAGCAACGGAGCAGCAAGTCTTCGGATAAGTATGTATATGTTAAAAAATGTGCATAGTTGAGGACCTGGCAATTGACATAATAGGTATAATTCCAATAAAACAAACAATTCCCGCTGAATAATAAAAATCTAACTGCAAGCAGACGAAGTCACGGGCAAAAGTTGATAAACAATAAAAGTATAGCTAGCAAAAAAACATCGAACTGAGAACCTTTTTCTGATGAAATCAGTTAATTAAAATAATGAAGTGCGTACATAATTATAGTGGATAAAAGTCTCACGCTCAATCTTATAAATAATTATTTACCAATTATAATTATTCATACCAATTATAATTGGTGTAATTTTCTTCTTTTATACTCACTTGTAGGTATCTATTTACTTTTGTAGCAATGTGTAATGACTAGTGCTGAGATCTATAGAACGTGCTCAGACTTAGCTTGGACTCAAGATGAGAGAGTCGTCTCAGATTTTGTTGCAAGAAGTTTTATAACATCACAAACAATTTGTAACTTTTGTTACAATTTGTTGAATAAGCTTATAAAAATTATAGCTTAGAAAAATCTTGGAACCCTGAAAACCATAACGCTGCGATAAAATGTATGCTGCAATGTTGTATGTATACCTACTTAGTTTGGAGGTTCTGTATAGGCTCAGACCAAGTATAGGTAGGTAACCGAATAAATTAGGTATATTTTGAAGTTATTATCCTATTCAATGTTCATTGTTATGTATGCAGACTTGCGCAGATTTCTGAGATATATATTTCTTGTAAAGATAAAAGACATCGCTATCTTTGATTTTATGACATGTTGTCAATATGTACAAGAATTAGATTTTGCACTAAATAGGTATTCGCAAATCTAGATTCTGATCACGTAGTCACATGCCAAACCCGTTAGCGTTATTTTATTAGTTATTAGTAAAACGACGGTTAACCGCCAAGACTTCCTAATTCAAAATGCCAAATGATAGGAGAATTTTGAATTTTGTGTGACTTATAAAAGTTTTTTTTTTGCAAAATCAGTAAAACAGCAGTTTGACTGAAAATATATGATACTAATATAAAATAGGTTGACCTATTTTATTTATCGAACCGGTAACTTCTGTACCACTCCGGTAGTCCATACCGGAGTGGTACAGAAGTAAATGCTAAAAATAAAAGTAGGTATTTGTTTTTAGTATAGATATTTAATGATATGTACAATGCACATATTGTTTTAATATTTTAGTATAATACTATATTATATACAACAAAAATCAGCCACGGTGTGTTGGGTTGTCATCTGAAAAAAAAAAAATGTTTGTGAACGAAACTGGAAATTCAAAATTGTGAGATGGGTGCTATCAAGTGAGAGCAGTAGCAATTGATACTTAAGTTATTCATTGTTACTTATAATTGAATTATTATCTTTTAAATTTCGAATAAGCGACAGATGTAATAAAAAAGACGTGTGGCACTCGGGGACTGCCGCGGTAAAGCTATTGCATAGCATTTTTTGTCAACGCCATCTAGCGGCTCACCGTCCCGTGTTAGGTTATTTTCGTTACGGAATTTCTGGATTCGGTCTCCACGCTGGCCCGCGATAGAAGCTATGCAATAGCTTAAAAAATCGATGAAACTTTCATCCAAACGTTTTGATATTTTTTCAATACAAAACTGTCAGAACGCCCAATTTATTTCCGGTTAAACGTCACTGGACGTTGGGAAAGTCGGCACTAAGACATAAGTCATCAGTTAAACGCGTTATCAGTCAAGTTCTTTGTAGAAAGACCGTTGTATTAAATTTTCTCCTTCGGCCGCGTACGAAACCGATGCTTGGTAACCAGTTTCGTGCAAAGAATATATTTCTTCCTACGAAACCGTAGTAAGAAAAAAATTTTCTTTGTCCGGTACTGGTTATGTAGCAATAATTAATTGGTATCGTACAAAGAACAAAATTTATTCGTTCATAACTGGTTTCGTAGGAAGAAAAATATTCTTTGCACGAAACTGGTTACCAAGCATCGGTTTCGTACGCGGCCGAAGGGGAATTTTCACGGGAAACTTACATTTCTTTGGGGGGTAGTCTGTAAAGAAAAACATAATTTTAGTACAAATAAATGTGAAAATTTTTTAGACATAAAAAGCTTTACACTGCCATTTCGAGTTTTAAGCTACAATAGTGCATCGGTTCAAGGCGCGGATTGAAAACTGAAAGGTCGATAGTTTAAAGCCTTGCACTATTGTCGTGTCACCTCCTAAATCCGCTTACGCTTATTTGGAGGGGAAAGGGGAATATATGACATGTTATATGACTAATATAACCAAAAAATTACTCATTCGCTTAATGAGTTTGAATTTTGTATTTTTATTTATCATTTACTTTATATTTAAATTAGCTGATGCCCGCAACTTGGATTCAGGTTTTTTAATTCCCGTGGGAACTCTCTTATTTTCCGGGATAAAAAGTAGCCTATGTGTTATTCCAGACTATAAATAATCTATCTGTGCGCCTGATTTCAGCCGAATCGGTTCAGTCATTGCGACGTGATAGAGTAACAAACATCCATCCATCCACCCATCCATCCATCCATTCATCCAAATATTCGCATTTATAATATTAATAGGATAGGATAACAGGAAGGCCCAATCACGCCTATAAATATTATGTGACACTGACATAATACATAATGTATTTATTTTATCGGTTAATTCAAAAAGATATATACTTACTAGCGCCGGGTTGGGAGAAACCAGGGTCGATGACAACTGAAAAATATATATAAGATTTTATTTAAATTAACTTCATATTACACAAAAAAAAAAAGATTACGGTTCTAGGGGAATTCCACTTTCTAAGTATGAGTTAATGGATGGTTGCTTCTCAGTGGCTGATTTAAGGCCCCTTTTTTATGAGGTCTTTTTCTTGTCATAATATAATTGTAAACAGAAACTTATATCTAAGTTGTATTGAATATTATGCTTTATATAATGTTAAAATTATGTAACTTACAGTCATCTGGGTTGTTGGGGAAGGGATCTGGAAAAATAGAACGTATGAAATCAATAATATAATAAGTAAGTAGATTTATTTTATATACCAGTATTGTTATGTTACTTTTTTATTTTTATATATGTATTATTGATTTTAGTGTAGGAGCTTTGAAAAATCTTAACTTAACTTTTTAATGTAGGTGTGTACTACTTACACAAATTTAAATTTTATAAAAATAGTATATGCACTACTTATTTACAAAATGTTATTTAAAATAAATGAAATAATTCACACTTACTGCCTCCACTGTTGTCAACAAATTGAACTGAAAGAAAAATAATAATTTCATATATAACTAAACTAAATAATACTTACATCTATTTAAAAAAAAAATTAATGACATTATTATTTTTTCATCATAATACATCACAGTACACATAAATAAACAACCGTTCGTGGACGTGTTTCTACCAATCTTAGTATCAGTAGTAACACAGGTAATTTTTTTGGCCATGTTATAAGCAACCATGCAGGTTAACCTATTATTTGGTTAAAACAATTAAGTACTGTAATTCATAACATACCACCATCCGCGTTGTCAACAACGTTCACTGAAAAATAAAATTTTTCATGCAAATTAATGTATTTTTGTGGGGAATGTATGTATAGCTGAATTTAATTGAATTATATCGAGCCAGTAATGAATGCATTTTGCATAATATAACTTATTACTGTTAATCAAAATTTATTGGAATCAATTTATTTTTCCTAAATTGCTTTACGTAATGTTGTTACTTATATATATATATTTTAATTATTTCTTGTTGCTTTGTTATAATTTGGGATAATGGTTTTACGAGCTCGTCCGAGAACATGACGAAATTGTAAATTTAATTTATTTAATAATGCTTTTTTAAGCCTCTTCCAAATAATAAGGCTGAAATAGTTTACATACGTGTTCGGACCTTACAAGCTCACTTGTACCTGACATCTCAAAATATTATTTAAGTAGGTACTTATTAAGTTACATACCTTGCGAAGCAACCATGGCCACTAGAGCGAAGAGAACAATCTGGAAGAAAAAAATTCATATAATTATGTATGCTGTGTCAACCACAATCAACTCTGGTTGGCTGATGCTCTTTCGCTATTGGCTAAAATGTATCGTTGCAGCAAGAACGCCAAAAATTCACCCAATCACAACTATTGAGACATTGAATCATTTGCTGTGGTTGTTATCGCTTAGATAAGATCGGATAGTCATTTAAGCTGACTTTTAGGTAATAATAATACCTATTATGTCCTCCCGACCGAATCTGGTCACGGCAGATAAACTCTTCAGTAATAAGCCATCTGCGTGGGAGATATTATAATAGTGATCAAATGTGTTGCTTATACACAGGTGCATCTCTATTCCTTCACTCTCATAGTCCGTCCGACCGTAGAGCGGACTCAGCGCTACCTTCCTTACTCCGGGCTAGTACTGAGAATTTCTATGTCAGGAAAACCCAATATATTTTTTTTGTGGCCCAACCCGAGAATCGAACCCGGAACCTCGTCATCCGTAGTCCAACACGCTAACCACCAGATCAATGAGGCAGTACAACTATTAAACAATTATTCAATTTTAGGTACACGCTAGTGACCAGTAGCAATTTGATAATGTTATCTTTAAAACACATTATTGTTGGCTCTGTATAGGTATAAACATTTATGACCGATCATATCAAACTGAATTTCATGAATCGATAATGAAGCTATATCAAAGGCTACAGGTTAAAGGTTCACGAGATAACGAATGGATGGTTATGAGTAGGTAGTTAATTAGAATCCGCTAATATGCTGTCAGCAAAATTGCTTAATTGTAAGTGGTGAGCGGGAGTTCCGGGTTCTATCCCGGGCTCCTGACTTTCCGGATATATGTTCGACTAGATGATGCCCGAGACTTCGTCCGCTTGGATTAAGGTTTTGTAATTCCCGCGGGAACTCTTTAATTATCCGGGATAACTATCCCCATTCCCAGCCAAATCAGTTCATTCGTTGTGGCGTGAAGATAGCTCATACCCAGGATTAACGAATAGGCTTATCCCGGAAAATTAAAAAGTTCCCTCTGGAATTAAAAAACCTTAATCCACGCGGACGAAGTCGAGACCTTCGGTTAGTAATTACTTGAAAATATGCGAGTTATCACGTCCCCACAGTTGAATAAATAGACTTTATTTACTAAACTGTTCAAACCATTGCGATATCTTGACATTGGGTACCTATGTTGAGATGTATAGAGCTTGCTCTGACTTAGCTCAGACTCAAGATAAGAGTATAAAACGGGATATAAAAATGCTCCGACATAAATCTGTCTCGTTTTATCTCTGTCTTGAGTGCGATCTATAGATTTCAGCCCTAGAATACCTACTTCCCGTTTGAATCATCAGTACAGTAGAATCCCGATTATCCGGATCAAATAAAACCAGGGGTATTCCGTATAATCGAAAATCCGGATAATCGATTTCAAAGCAAATGAATTACAAAGTACCTATGTAATTTAAAATTTTGGTTGGAAATAACTTGTTATTGATCTTTGACGTAATCAATCACATCTTTTGAGTGATCACGAATGAGTTCGGATAATCGGATGTTCGGATAATCGATGTTCGGATAATCGGGATTCTACTGTAGTTTGCATGTTCTATCGGATATATCAAACTATACTGGTAGGTAATCGAATTGTTATTTCTAGCGTCATGGGTCCGCGGGCAATTTTATTTACCCATTGATGGGTCGACCCACTGGAACCACTGGTAAACAATCCCCATAATTATTATACTGGTATAAAAGCCCGTTGCCACCTGGGGGGGGCAAAGACACACATAGTTTGAGTTACATTGAAATTTACTGTAATAAGAATTTCTAGGCATTCAAATAACTAAACTGTTTTTAAATCATACTAACCCAAACAAAAAATTTGATTCCTCCATGTATTATCCTATTTCTACATGGAGGAATCAAATAGGTTATATAACCTATTCTGGGTCTTCCTTCTATAGGTCTGAACCGATTTGGCTGAAATTTGGCATAGAGATAGATTATAGTCTGGAATAACACATGGACTTTTTAACCCGGGAAATAAGAGAGTTCCCGCGGGAATAAAAAACCTTAATCAACTAGTTGCTAATAAAAATAAATTTTAGTACTACATACCACGAATTTCATATTGAAGTATATTGGAGTATTGGAGACACAAACAAAGATGTCAAAAATCGACCGTGAATTAACATCGACCACTTTTGGCGTCTCATTTATAAAGTGTGAGATAACCTACACTACGGGTCAATATTTGGTATTCAAAGCGTTCGCAAGTAATTTTTCTTGTACAATTTCTGCTTACTCGTGAAAATAAATAGTTGTTTAACCCAAAACAATAAAATAATAAGTAATTCTTAAGAATTTAATGTGTTTTGATAATCCGTTCCTGGAACTTAAAACATATATACGTACCTACTTATTTCATATTTCTCAAATAAAGACTTTGGTTTTCCCAAATTAGATAAGTACATAATTCGAAATAGTGAAGATGGTGACCAAATAAAAGCAATACCTAATGATTTTCCATGTTTTTTTATTTAATCTCTGCTACTCGTATAAATAAGTACTGATCTTCTTTTCTCATAATAAAATTTTGTCGATTTTTCACATAGCATTTGACGACCTCTCTGGCGTAGTGGTGAACGCTGTGGTCTTATAACTGGGAGGTCTCGGGTTCGATTCCCGGCGGAGACACGTTGGGAATTCTGGTCTGGTCTGGTGGGAGGCTTTGGCCGTGACTAGCTACCACCTTACCGTCAAAGTTTCCGGCACGATTGTGAGTAGAAACCGGTTAGGTCTATAGGTTGAATGTGCGCTGCCATACCCCTTCCAAGTTAGCCCGCTACCATCTTAGACTGCATCGTCACTTACCATCAGGTGAGATCGCAGTCAAGGACTATCTTGACATCGAATTAAAAAAAAAGGATGGTTCCTATAGCCTGGACTGGGCTGCTGTGGAAGGATGTTTGTTAAACGAGTAACTCTGTTTTTGTTTTTAATTGATACTTTACTGTAATATCATCATTATCATCTCAGCTCATCTTCAACCTACTTCTGGACATTGGTCTCCAATCAGAATGGGGTTGAGACCATTATCCGCCATGCTAGGCAGACTTCCCACAATATTGAAAAGTGAAAACATTTTGGACAATTCTCCACGATGTTTCCCTTTTTTAATCACACTTCACATCACACTAATCACACTATCACATCACATCACATCACACTAATATTATAAAGCCGAAAGTTTGTATGTGTATGTGTGTGTGTATGTTTGTTACTCTTTCACGCCAAAACTACTGGACCGATTTGGCTGAAATTCAAAATGGAGATAGATTATACCTTGGATTAAAACATAGGCTACTTTTTATCCCGGAAAATCAAAGAGTTCCCGCGGGATTTTAAAAACTAAATTCACGCGGACGAAGTCGCGGGCATCAGCTAGTAATAGATATTTTTATTGCTTTTTTTTAATAGCAAGTTATATTTGATTGTATAGCTCATAAACCTGAAATATTAAAGGCTATGCCTGGAATTCAAACCCCGGGTGCTATAAGGTGTTATTAATAATAATATAAAATCTGCATTAAAACAATGGCTGTTACAACTTACAAAGCACACCGACTGCTAGCAAGACCGGTTGAGTTTTTGAACACAAAAAACTTGATTAATATCTATACTTTCAAGCCAAAGCTAAATGCTGCTAGGCGATTCCGTGCCATATCTAAGTGATTTTAAGTAAATAAATATTTAGAAGCATAACTTAAATACCTAACCATTGTAGGTATTCTAAAAAATAGTAAAATATGTTTTGACCCTGACCTTTTACCTAATATTAAGAGGTTTTTAAAATAAATTTTTCATAAACATGTACTTAATAATATTAGTTTTGTAAATTGAACGTCATTTCAACAGTACTTTGTTACTTAGAGGTCATTATTATACATATTATTATTTTGATAAATAAACGGTAGTAAACCAAGGGCAGACATTAGAGCCTGTTTTTTCATACGAAGAACGAGTTCATACGAAGGTGTCGAATTGGGGATAATTTTAATAATCAATCAATTCACTTAATTAACAGTTACTTAACTAACTTTCACCTACCTACCTAACTTTTACCTACGTCCAGCAATGGACATCTATAAGTTGATAAAGAAGAAGAACTAACTTTCAGTTGTTTAAATTAAACACAAAAAAATATATCTAAATATATAAAAGGCAAAGGTGATTGACTGACTGACTGACTGATCTATCAACGCACAGCTCTAACCACTGGACCAATCGAGCTGAAATTTGGTATACAGGTAGCTGTTAGGACGTAGACATCCGCTAAGAAAGGATTTTGGAAAATTTCAACCCCAAGAGGGTTAAATAGGGGGTTAAAAAATCGAACCTAACGTGAGTGAAGCCGCGGGATAAAGCTAGTAATTTATATAAGTATTATAGCTACATACTTACCTAACCTAATACATTGAAAATAATTAAATTAAAAACTGTCTATTACTTTAAATCTGCAAATCTTTGTAGACGGCATTGGATATTGATCTGAGCTAGGGGGTAACGAATTATGTGTGTGAAATAAAATAATAATATGATAAATCAACAATTCTATTATTTGTTTACATTTGAAAACTTGGAAATAGTAATAAAAAAATGGTTTCTAATCACAAATGCATTTTTATATTATTTAACGTATCTTCTTGTTCATTTGCCTCCGCGTAACCAGGGTTGTTGTTGGCCTGAAAAAATAAAAAAAAATATATAAAGCATTTGTACATGATTTTTACATATTTTTCCCAAAAATGTTTTACTGCCATCGCAGATTGTGATAGAAAGCTTCGTACTCTTTCAGAAAAACCCTAGAGAGAAAAACACTACGCAAACAACTTTTTTTTTGGTGGAATAGTCATCACCTCGTGTATTAATATTAATTTTACGTTTTTCTGAAAGAGTATGAAATTTTTTATCAAATATCTTGTAAATAATCAATTTCCGCAATGACGGATGGTAAAACATTTTTGCATTCATTTTTTTTACATTTTTTCGGCTTTTTAAATTAATTCATACCAAGTTTTTTTGTATAAAAAATTTTCATCCCTTCAATGTTACTGGCTCCAAAACCTTAAATAACATTAAGTACCTAAACATTATATGATAAGTAATCATTTATACTTAAGTAGGTACCTACGGAGGTGGGATAGGAGCTAAAATATATAGATATATTTTAGAGAAAATTTAAAGAATATTATATTGTAAAAAATAAAATTAAGTACTTAACTCTACTTACGTCTGTAATATACATCAGGGTCAGGACGTCCTGTAAAATATTAAATTTATTTTATTATATGTGGAAAAATACATAGATCGCATAATTTGATGCATAATATAATAAAGTATTGAAGCGGATTTTGAATTTTTTTTTGTAAAACCCCCTTGTTTGGATTGTATATAACTAATTGAATAATACATAATATTTTTCGTAAAAATGTATTTTTTTAGATCTATGCTTATGAGAAACTGCAATATTTTGTCATACTTTACAAGTTTGGGTAGGGATAAAATATGTAAATTATAAGGGATACAAATCTAGGTAAATAGTGATTCTATTCTTTTGTACTAACCCTGATTAATTCCCGGTTGGTAGAAACCTGAGTCAATTACACCTCCACCTGAAAAAAAAAATTACATTAATTATAATTATTATTGTATTACTTATTTTACAATAATTATTGTAAAAAATTTTGCTGTCATAACATCAAAATATTACGGTGTATGTTCTTGAATCGTTGAATCTTTTTGAGATCAATTTAAATGTAACAATTATGTAGATGTCATGGTAGTTGGTACCAATATCTACTTAAGAATTGAATTCGTTGATTGATAGGAAAAAATAATAATGCGCCGCAACTTACCTTGATTAATTCCAGGTTGGTAAAAGCCAGGGTCAGGGTTTATTATACCACCACCACCTGTGAAAAAGTATATATTTTTTTTAACTTAAATTCGTAAACGCAAATAATAATTATTATATTCCCTAGTCAACTTTACAAGGAAAGGAATAGAGTTCATTAATTCTACTACATAATTATTCTCAAATCTCTCGACTACCTGTCGGCCTACTTATTTTAATTTTTAAGCTATTGCATAGCTTCTATCGCGGGCCTTGAGCGTAGAGACCGAATCCAGAAATTCCATAACGAAAATAACCTGACACGGGACTCCTCTCACCGCTAGATGGCGTTGATAAAAAATGCTATGCAATAGCTTTACCGCGGCAGTCCCCGAGTGCCACACGTCTTTTTTTATACGTTAATTTTGTACCATATTGCTTTGGCTGGCTTTCTTTTGCGCAAAGGATCAACCTGGCTGTCCAGCGCGAAAATACAGCCAGTATTGTTAACACCATTCCACGCGGACACGATTTTTATAATAATTAAGTAGATTAGTTTGGCGATAAGTTTTATATTAACATCCTACTGTTGAAATTAATCTGTATTCTGTGGTTCCGTATAGTGTTGGTGTGAAGGTTTCTAGGCCTAGTTTAGCGATTGTGTGACAACAGAATTAGTGTCATTTGTCCTTCAAAATGTTAGTGTGAATTAAGGTAGGTATATACCTACAAAGTTTGTGTTATAATAATATTATACTCCGAGAGATACAGGAAATAAATCTATATTATACTTGCCCTGATTAATTCCTGGTTGTGAAAAGCCAGGGTCGACGTCTGTTAGACCACCTGTAAAAAGACTCCTTTAATTTTTCTATACGCAAATAAATTATAAATTAACTCGCATCTTTATAACGAAGGAAAAAGAGGTCTTTTAATACTTTGTCTAATACATTTATTATTCTCATACTCGACTTGCCGTCTGTCTGTAAGTTATTTGAATTAAAAATAAGTTTTTTCATAAAAAAATATTAAACGTAATTTTTTTATGTCTACACGTACTGTATAGTGTCACATACCTGCTCATATAATATAATTATTGCAATTAACGGGACGCGTGGCTCATGGCTGTGGGTGTGTGTATTGTATCTATATGTATAAGTGTGAGCGAAACACCTTGACAGGCACGCACACTTACGCAATGTGCATGCACACGACGTTACCACAAGTAAAGCTCACGCACCCTCGCGAATTGCAAGAACAGGCTTTAAAAAGACAACATAAGAAGCTCGACAAGCACAATATGAAACTCCTAGATGAGATACAAAGATGTTGATGATTATCATGTACAAAGCAAAGCAAACATTAACATACCATCGTGTTGATTTCCATGATATGGTCTGTTATCAACAAAGTTCACTGGAAATGAAGTTTACCAATTAATTGAATTAAAATTATTTCAAATTAACCAGTGAATTGGATCTGATTTTATTATCATTATAAAGAAAAGGTACCTCCGCTGTGACTGTTTTCGACTACGTGAACTGAAAAAATAAACAAGTGTGATTATCAAATTAAATATGTACATATGTATAACAAAATTTGATAATAAATATAAAACATAGGTACCTACCGGGAGTTGGATATGGACGATTATGCCCTGAAAAAAAAAGTCAATTTATACTCTATCAAAAATATTTACAGATTGTTATTACAGCGAAGTGAACAACTGGATGTAGTTTTAGCTATTTTTATCAATTCAAACTTTTGCATAACTGATCGCCTCAAACTTATTTACAAAATATTAATTTAATTAATAAATAAATTTAATATTTCTTACATAATAACAATACCAGCTTGCAATTAAAAGAAAATTTATTAATAACAGCTAAAAAAAGGAAGTTTAAAAAGATATTTTATGTTTTTGTATGGTAAAATACTTTAAGGCTTCCTCTAATTTAGAGGCGCTTCGTAACTTACCGCCGTTGTGACTATTCTCAACCACGTGAACTGAAATTCAATACAATTAATTGAATTAGGTAAAATCTCAAATATTCATAAAAAATTATAATATAATAGTTAATTAGGTTTAATAACCTACCAGGAGTGGGGTATGGGTTGTTGTCGACAAAGTTTACTGTAATAAAAAAAAATGAATCAGTTAATTGAACTATTAATTTGGTGCTAACAACTACTACATCTCTATATTAATAGTAATTGTTACTTACCGCCTTGACTATTGTCGACTACTTGAACTGGAATTAAGAAAAATTTAATTAGTTTATGTTCTATTTTATAAATATAAAAAATAGCAATATAACAAAAAAATATATTACTTACCAGGAGTAGGCGACGGGCCATCTACGTGCACTGAAATGCAATTTAATCCATTAATTGGTTAAACGATCTTAAACGTCAATAAATTATAATATAACTAATTTCAATTAATTTGTTTCAGATTGTATTTTATTTATTATCTGTTAATTTTTTTTATAAAATATGTTACTACATAAATGTTGCTATATGTATATAATAATATATACTCGTATTATATATAATGTTGGATGCAACATCCACTCTACCTCCAAGTGCTGACAAGACACCGTTGGTTCTATCATGGACCCTATTCCTCAGTGAAATTACTCCATCCCGGACTTTGTCAGTGAAGCTTCCACGAGTTTCTGTGAACATTTATATTTTTCACTAATTTATTTTCTCTTTGATTAGGCATTTACGAAGAGTGCCTTTCCAGCTACAGTATGTACTGTATTTTTGATTTTTAATACTAACCATTTAAAAATGTATGCACACACGCGGGTGTTAACACATAGCATAGTTTCAATAACAATTGTAAAATTTTGATTTTTTTGAAAAGAGCAACCGCCGAGTTTCTTGCTGGCTCTTCTCGGCAGGAAAGGCATTCCGAACCAGTGGTAGATTCATTGACGATTCAAAAGTGCTTGTAAAAGTTTATTTGAATAAAAAATATTTCTATTTCTATTTCTATTTCTATTTAAAAAGTTTGATCTCATAAATAGCGCACGTCCGCTAGTCGCGAATTTTTTTTCTTTTTTTAAATAAAGAATATTAACCAAGCTGAAGTTGACTAATATCCTGCTATCCCCTCCAAATAAGCGGAAAGCTTGTGCTAGGAGTGGGTACGACAATATTGCAACGGGTTGGGTGCGAAGCTGCGATCTTTCAGTTTTCAGTCCGCACCTTTAACCGTTGCGCTATAGAGGCTTCTAAATGATTATGAGGCACACAGACTGCGGTACAGTTCGGTTGAAGAAAGTGTGTTAGGACCGCCATATCTATACAAATACATACTACTTACTTACGTCGATGCATACAGTAGTTATAGTTTATATGTACTTCACTATACAGGCAGTATATTCTTAATTATGCTACGTTTACATGCTTGCCGAGACTTGGCAAGCGTCTACAAGCTCTAAGCATTTACAAACGCCCGACATTACCCTGGATCGGCGACAAGCTCACGCAAGCCAAGCCAATCGGGGTGTTTACACGCTTGTCGTTGTGGACGCTTGTCAAGACTTGCCAAACGTGTAAATGTAGCATTATGTTGTTACTATAGAACTAGTATGGAGTAGATAAGTCTCTACTTACCAATTTCAGGATTTTGTTCCACTACTTGCACTGAAAGCGAAATTGAATCAATCAGCGTACAAAGACCAAACATAAGCGTTGCATGATAAATGATATAATTGATAACACAAAACACGTATTGTTAGTATTTATGTAGCCAAGCGGGACAATTACTCAATTTTACACAGATTTGTTATGTAAAATATCGCATGCTTAGTGTTCAGTATAATGAGTACCTACTTAAATCTTCAATTTTATTAAACACACCTACGATATCCTTTATTGTACTAAATATATAATTGAAGGGTTCATTGAGTGATTAAGTTTCTTCTTCTGAACACTTTGGGTAGATAAAATTTCTTTTTAATCAGCCTGCTGTTAAGTTTCAATCAATGTTTTTATACAGATACCTAATCTCTTACTAGGCTTATTCTTGGTCGGTCGCTAAATGGAGCGCTCTGTACTTAGTACATTCAAAATACTGTACTAGTTCGGACTTCTAGTACTATTAGTACAGTAGTTCCGAATCAAGCGACATAATAGTACTTAGTAAATGTACTACACAAGATGCCTACGCAGACAGGTAGTCGAGTATGAGAAATACATATTAGTAGGTTCGGACCGCACTAAAAATGTAAAGCGACCTTACAAGGGGTTGTTTTCGTCTAAATAGGTATTCTTGTAGGTTGTAATGTGCTACTATCGCATCAGAATAGCAAAATATCAAATTAGCTCGACAAGGTAGGGGTACAACGTCATTTGGCAGAAAAATCGTTTTTAGTGCGGAATGGCGACTCTATTAGCTCTATGCTCTATGGTTTAGGTAGAGTAGGTTGCTATAAAATTAATTTTTGTGCCTTTTTTCATTTCACATCTTATACCTATGTACTTACCTCCTCTTTGTGATGCAACCATTGCAATCACGCCGAACAGAACAACCTGAAATTAAAATTTTCTTTTAGGTCGTTATAGTATATAGCTATTATTTTTTTCAAATAGTAATCTAATAGTTTGGCCAACAGCTTCACTCGTATGGATTTAGTAATTGCGGCAATTTCGTTTACTTAATCTATCTATGCATATACAAAAATAAATAAAATTGAAGTGTCTGTTTGTCATATCAAAATAATAGCTTTTTACTAAATGCATATGAAAGTAAAAACAGTTCTTATAACAATAAAAATTCTTTTCAAAAAACCGACTTCAAACGCCACTACAAAGTATAAAAATAATTTTATTTTGTACACGTTTGTTGAAGTCGGGCGGGCTTAAATAGAAACGATGAAACCGATACGCGATGCTCGCCCGATTTCAATACACGTATCTCTTATATGTCACCATAAGGTAAGCGTCGCAAATCGATTTCATCGTTTCTAGTTAAGCCCGCCCGACTTCAACAAACGTGTACAAAATAAAATTATTTTTATACTTTGTAGTGGCGTTTGAAGTCGGTTTTTTGAAAAGAATTTTTATTTTAAGCTTTTTAGTGTAGCTTGTTCCTGCTCTCTTTTTCCCCTCCCTCCAACGCTACGGTACTAATGTAGTTCTATACTTGGAACCAACAATATCATTTCGAAAGCGTCAGTTCGTAATTCCTCCAACTCTGCAGCATCAGGATTGAGGAGCTAGAACCTTGAACATTATGATGAAGTATATGCTCGGTACCAACAATATCAATTCGTAAACGACAGTTCCAAAATCCTCACAGTTTAGGTAGGCAGTACCCCTGCAGCATCAGTATTGAAGAGCTAGGACCTTGATCTCCACGATGTAGAATATGCTTGATACTAACAATATCAATTCGTAAGCGAAAGTTCCTAAATCCTCATAGTTTAAGTGAGCCGTACACTGCAGCATCAGGATTCAGGAGCTAGAACCTAGACCTCGATGATGTAGTATATGCTTATTACATACAATAACAATTCATGATTAGCAATTCCTAAATCGCTATAATTTAGGTGAGCAGTACCCTACAGCATCAGGATTGAGGAGTAGGACCCGGAGCTCTATGATCTAGTATATGCTTAGGCTAAGCATACCAATTCGTAAACGACGGTTCCTAATGTCCCATAATTTAGGGGGGACATACCCCTGCAGCATCAGGCTTGAGGAGTTGAAGGTAAAGATTTTTATGGGACCATTTCGCGAGCTTCCTCTATCGATTAAAAAAAAATCTCGTGAATCGGTCCAGAAACCTCGGAGTAATCGGTGGACATACATAGAAAAAAAAAAAAAAAAAAAAAGATACCGGCCGAATTGATAACCTCCTCCTTTTTGGAAGTCGGTTAAAAAAGGATTTTTATTTAATTTTTGTCTGTCTGCCTGTTGGTTTGTTTTGGCTAATATCTAATAATCGGGAAAAGTTGGGCCAATTTTGATGGGACTTCAACTGGTAGACAGCTGTTATCGGGAGTAACAGGCTACTTTTTAACCGAGTTTCGAAAAAGGAAAAGAAGGAGTTGTATTTTTCTATCTATGTAATATCGATATAGAAATAAATAAAAATATCGATATCTTCGTGATTTCTAAACTGATTTGCGTGAATCTTTTTTTAATCGATACAAAAACTTTGCGAGATGGTCCCCTAAAAATTTCAGGTTCCTACTTCACAATCCTGATGCTGCAGAGGTACTGCCCATCAAAACAGCTTTTTTTGGAAAACTGTGGGGATTTAAAGTTGGGGTTGGGAGGTGATGAGTCAGTCAGAGAGTGAATAGGGACTTTTCTTTTTAAGTATATAATAATAATTATAGATTTTACATACCACAATCATAGTTTTCATGATGAACAAATATCACAGACGATGGAACTATGTATTTTAAAAACAGACCGATAAGTACTGCAGTGATTTTTGTCGCGTCTCTTTATAAGGACTTCACAGTCAAAGCTAATATTTGGTAAGTAATTACTGTAGGTTGTACATATTGTGTTTTTTTCTTTTAAATCTCTGCGAAGTGCAAACATTGTAAAGCCGTCATAGTTTTAAGAATTGAGTCTGCAATGAGAACAATGCAAATATTTTATATGTAGATGAATTGATGGATTCTTCTTAAAATTATTATATAAGTAATATTCGTAGTAAGGTTAACTAAAGTTTTCATTTTTACCCGACTACTGAAGGAGGGTACATAATGTTTTTGTGCATATGTAGGTATATACGTATGTATTTATACATGTAATATGTCAAATTCAAAATTTTAAATTCAAATTCAAAAAATTTATTTCATTTAGGCCACCTTGTAGCTCTTATGATACGTCATAAATCTACCGCCGGTTCGGACTGCAGATTCTGCTGAGAAGAACCGGCAAGAAACTCAGCAGTTGCTCTTTTCAAAAAAAAAAAAAATTACAATAGGTAGGTAACCAAACTGTATGTATTGTATATATGTAAAAGTATGTATTATGTATGTATGCTATCTGAATATATAAAAGGAAGACGTAACTGACTGACTGACTGATCTATCAACGCACAGCTCAAACTACTAGATGGATCGGGCTGTTTGGTATACAGATAGCGACTATGACCTATGTCATATCATTGATGCATAGGCATCTGCTATGAAAGGATTTTTGAAAATTCAAAATAAAATAGGGGTTTGAAAAATCGAACTCAACATGAGCGAAGCCCCGGGCAAAAACTAGTATATTTGAACGAGCGAAGCGAAGTTCTCTGAGTCAACTAGGGCGCTTGCCTACTAGACAGAGAAGTGTGTTCGTCTAAATGTCTGTCAGAGCCCTATAACTTCTGAATTACTGAACGTAATTTCTTCAAATTTAAATATAATATGTAAACTGATGGCCTTCAGCCGAACATTGTATAAAAAAATATAAAAAGCTTTATTTCAGGGGGGCTCTCATAGAAGCGCATTTGAAGTAAAATCTTGTTTGTTGCTCTACATAGACTTGCGATATATCTTTTTAAAGACGACTTTGAACAGAGTACAAAAATATTTTTTTTTTAATTTTTCCCTAAAAATTGACCAAATGGGGGGGTTTCAAAGTGGAGATTTTAATTTGAGCCATATGTCAAGAATTACTGAATATTAGAACGTGAAACTTGGTTGAAAATTCAGTTATATCTTGTACTTGAACAACAAATACTAAAATTAGATAAATGTTATAAAGAAACGAAATTATTTAATTTTAATGCGCCATCTATTAGCATTATTGTGAAGCTAATAGCTTCACTATAATGCTTCACTATAGATGGCGCTGCGTCAGTAAAACAGTTTTATGTCAACTATTATTTTTTTTATTGCGTCTAATGTTAAAAGTTAATTATTACAATATATAATCAAAACTTTTGGGAATTATGGGATATCGCGAGGTCTCAGTTCGGGGCGAACCACTAGTATATATATATATATATATATTACTATTTACGAATGTTCTACCGTAGTGAATAAATTACTGAACCGCTTTTGATGAATGAGGTTTCAATCGATTCTTTATGATGGTCCGGGTGACATAAGCTATATTTTAAATAAAATCAAAATGACGGATGCTACATCCAATTTTCTGTAGCGGGTTACACATTTTAAACTTTTATCCTTGTAAATAATTGTACCTAACTATAAAATATATTATTGTTATAAAGATATTCTTCACTAGGAATGGAAAATTAAAACAAGCTAAGCGCTTTCTAAATATTTGAATTTACTTAGATTTAGTAGATAAATTCTACTTACTTACATACCTATTATCTTTCTGCATACTAACAATTATTATAAAAAACAGATAAGTATTTAGTAGGTAGTAAAGATAATTTTATTTTAAAGGACGCTTACATTTTTTTTAAAGGACACGACTTTTAGGTTTTTTTCAACTTAGTCTGTCCGGAAAAAATAAGAAAAATCTGTGTGGTTTTTCTTATTATGATTATCATTTGTCAGTAGGATACCCACCTATTTATTTATAAGGTAGGTGCATTTTTATTATTAGCTAGGTACCTTGTGGGCTAAAACTAAAACAGGTAAAGGATATCTACATAATTAGTAGGTAGGTAGGTACCTAACCATGCCTATTATAAAATGACCTTATATAGGTCGTCATATTTTTATCATCTCGCAAGACGGCAATGCTGGTAGAGATATACTTACCTAATTATACAAACCAATAGTGATAAAATTAACAATAACTACTTCTTTAAGTAAGATAAAATATGACGGATTCAAGTTCAAGGCCTTGTCTTACCGTATATGTATGGACTAGCATAACGATAAGCCATAGGCTTAGATTTTTATTTATGTACCTACCTACGTGCCATTTGAAACAAAAATGATCAAGAGCTCTTATCAACCTTCTATCTCAAATTTTCCTACATAAAATTAATGCCTATTGTAAATATTCAAAAGAATTATATTTTTGTTTTAATCATAATAATATTATCTGCACTCAAACAAAAAATATATAGTTAGTTAACGGTTTTTGTGCCGAAAACGCGAGTCAGCACCAACTTTTGAAATAAACTTGAAAGAAATAAAATAATGTATGTAAAAAAAAACCAAACGAATTGATAACCTCATCCTTTTCGGAAATCGGTTAAAAACAAATATATGCTTCTTACGCCATCTATTGCGAGATGGTTCAATTATAATTGTTTACTAACGCCATCTGTCGTTGATATAGTAAACTATTCAACAAAATTTGTCAACGCCATCTTACTTATACATACCACACTACTTAGTAAAAATATTACTATTACCGCCATCTTTAGATCTCTTTTAGAACTTTGAGTTTTGTTTGTGATGTATAGATGGCGGAATACCAAAAAAACATCAAATTATAATACATTGTACAGACTATATTATGCACTCTGCATCAAAGAGAATGTAATCACTCCGTGCTCTGCATAATGTTGTCAAAGTCAAAATAAAAATGTCATTGCAACTTGTGACAGACGTTCATACAGAAATAAATAAAACATTTTCAAAGAAATCCTATTTCGTTAGTGGAACGTACGAATATTATCATTATTTATGCGATGGATTTGACGACAGGGTACTCTTGTGATTTTCATTAATTAGTAATTCTTTTTAAAAATAATAATTTAATTAATGCTACATAACCTATAAAAAATCTTGTGGGATTTTTTTAATTTTTGCTGTATTTACTTTTAGGGATGGGGTTGCGGTTACAGAACCTTACAAACAATTTGTTCCTGGATGAAATATAATTATAACAGTGATACAAATGTGCCAAGTATTAGAGAAATTCAGAAGATTTTAGTGGAGCTCGAAGATAAGCCAGCTTCGTTTTTGGACTCCAGGCAATGGATTGGTAGTTTTGAGGTGCGTACGAGTGTAAACAACGAAACAAGTGGTTCTTAGAAATAGAAAATTTAATGGGAAAATGTAACCTTGAACATTATTCTAAGATTTTCCATTTTCTTCATCCATTTTTCCAAAATCATCAGTTTTCAGAAATTTTAGAATTCTTTAATAATGGTGATAATTACTTCAAAAAATAGCAAACAATTTACAAAAAATACTATTTTCAGGTATGCCTTGTCCTAGACAAACTGTATGATGTACCAAGTAGAATAATCCACGTGAATAAAGGAGATGCTCTGGAAAACATAGTGGAAAGTTTAAGCAATCATTTTGAGAGGTTCGGCAGCCCTATAATGATGGGAGGTGATGTTGACTGCTCATCTAAAGGTGTGATGGGTGTGCACGTAGATGGTGTGAACTCTAAGCTGTTGATTGTGGTAAGAAAATTAATTATTTAGTAATGTAATAATTCCATCATTATTCTTTTCATTTAATAATTCAAAGAGTCCTCTTATACCAGCATTAATTAAAAGATGCATCAATCATTTGGGTTTGTCTATCAGTTACCTTTACCCAATAAATTAAAAATAATGTGTAAAGGTAACTGATAGACTTTCAGTAAACTGAAGTCTTATTAAAGTTGGTCATTACAGAGGTTTTGTCTATCAGCAGAATGAGCATGGGCAGGGACATTATTCACAGGGAAAGGATAAAATGTTTATCCCCTCTCTCAGTTTTATCCACCCATCGAGCATGGGCAAAATGCTAGAAATAATATCCACAGTGGATATATTTATGAGAATATACTTCTATTCCCTGTCGCCATGTTTTAGCATAGGTAGAAGATAATATTATCTTGTCGGTGGATAAAATTTTTGTCTCTTGCCCATGCTCACACCTTTACACAATTTATGAAAAAAAAAAAAAAATTGGTCACTTCTATTTTTTTGTAGCAATGTTGCTTTACATAGCCTGGGCTTATAATATATCGTTTAGGTGTGAAAAATGCTAATAAGCCTAGACCCATACTCGTTCGCTTTACTGGATTAAAGCACAGAATTGCAGTATGGAACGCCAAAACTGTGCTTAAGGGTTCTGGCATAACGATTTCGGAATTCTTGACCAAACCTAGGCAAGAACTATTTGTTTTGGCCAGAAAACACTTCGGGTTAAGAAGTTGCTGGACGTCGGACGGTATCATCATTGTTGCCTTGCCAGATAAAAGTCGAGCCAAAATCGTATCTATGTCGGAACTGGACCAGCTGATTAATAAATTCCCTTCTGTCCCAGCCTCACAGGATCAGAAGCTTGCAAGACCTCGTCGCAACGCTAAAACTACATCCAAGTAATAATATGGTCGAGTGAAATTGTAACAGTGTCGCATAATGATTCATAGGATTATTGCCGTATAATCGTACTTATTAAGTAGGTAGTTCACTTCAACATATTGTACGTCACGAATCGATCCAATAATTTAAACTTGTCGGTATTTTTATCCTTTGTTTTGTTTTGATTTAGTGTGACACTGAAATTTATATTTTATTTGATCAAATGACAGTAATGTCAGATGTCACGCGTGTGTGCTGTCACTTGTCAGCTGTCAATAGTGACGCTTGACGCAGACATCAACCTAATCTTAACGTTACGTTCCGTTTTCACATTTTATGTTTGAATTTTATCTTATTATTTTTTTTTTTGTTTTTCATCTGTTAATTAAGTGTCTGTTGTTATTTGTAACTATTTATTTTTTTATGTTATGTTATTATGTTTGTGATTTGATGTTTTTTCTCCCAGATACGCCAGTGATTGCGGGTAATGTTGAAATTCTTAAAGTATATAATTCTTTTTTATTTTTTTTTTACTCGTTTATTAATAAGTATTTTTTTTGTTATTTTTTTATATTATATATTTTTAATATTAATATAATTTTGCTAAGTATCTTTTTATTATGCTAAATGTACCATGTTATGATGACTACTATTCGTGCTCTTCATCTGATGATTTTCAAAGCTTATCTACCAATGCATCCTCTAACGACAGTTTCTCACTGGACCATAAACTGAGTTCTATTTTCAGTATTGACTCGCACTGTCTCAATATTGTTCATATTAATGCCCAAAGCATTCCGGCACATTACTCTGATTTTCTGGCATCTTTTAGTGGCGTTGCAGTCGACTGTATCCTCATCTCCGAGTCTTGGCTTAAACCTTCTCTTTCTTCTGAACTTTTCAGACTGCCTGACTTCACACTTATTCGTAATGACCGTACGGATAAAGGTGGTGGTGGCGTATGTATCTATTTGCGCAATAACCTTACTTTTAAAATTGTAAGTCAGTCCCCTGCTACTTACTCTGGTAGTCTGGAATACCTCTTCCTTGAAATCTATACCCACCACTCCAAATTCCTTGTTGGCGTTGTGTACAGTCCATCATCTTCTATCAACTACTTTGACTCATTTGAAAAACTCCTCGAAAATTTAACACCTTCTTATCCTGACGTTATTATAATGGGAGATTTCAATACTTGCCTTTTAAAAAATGATAATAGATCCCAAAAATTAAGGTCACTAGTATCTTCTATTAACATGACCCTACTCCCTCTCTCTGAAACCCACTTTCCCCCACACTTTGATCCTTCTCTACTTGATCTAATAATTTGCTCCAATCCTCTTAATGTTCTTGAGCACGGTCAGCTCACTGCTCCCTTTTCTTATCATGACCTTCTATTTCTGCGCTATAAAGCTCGTCCTTCTAAACGTAAGCATAAGGTTATTCTGCAGCGTAATCTCAAGAATATTAATGTGGACCGTCTTAGAGAAGATGCAATGACTATAGATTGGACTTCTGTATTTAATGCATCAGTGGTTGATGAAAAAGTTAAGCTATTCACTAGCCTTCTTACCAATTTATATGATTTACATGCTCCAATTAGACCTGTCAGGATCAAACATTTTCCAGCACCCTGGCTTACTGACTCAATCAAAAAAATTATGGCTAAACGAAATAAAGCCAAGAGTAAATGCAAAAAATTCCCGACTGATGAGAACGTTGTAGTCTATAAGAAATTGCGTAATCTCTGCAATAGGATGTGTAGAAATGCTAAGCGCCACTATATTCACTCTTCAATGGATAAATTTTCCATTCCTGAAAAGTGGAGATTTCTTAAGTCCCTAGGTGTGGGTAAATTCCTAAATACCTCTACTAATACAATGGACTTTAATGCACTGAATAACCATTTTTCCACTCCTCCTGTTTTAGTTTCTGATTCTATAAAGTCATTGACTCTTCAAAAATTAGCAAAAGCAATCCAACCTATGGGCGAATCTTTCGTTTTTCAAGAAATCGTAGAAGAAGACGTTAAGAAGAGTATCCTTTCCATCACAACTAAAGCTACGGGCAGTGATGGCTTGAGCCGTGACATGTTAGCACTTGTGATTGATCCTATCGTGCCTGTTATTACCCACATTATAAATTTCTCCCTGGCAAATAAGGTCTTTCCAACTGACTGGAAAATGGCTCATGTCATCCCTTTACCGAAATCCCCCAATCCCAATTCTTTTTCACAGTTTCGTCCAATTTCAATCTTACCTATCCTTTCAAAAGTTATTGAAAATGCAGTTTTCAAACAGTTATCGTCTTTTCTTTATAAGAACAATCTTCTGAGTCCTTTCCAATCCGGTTTCCGCCCCTCTCATAGTACCGTTACAGCCCTGCTCAAAGTCACTGATGACATTCGTTATGCTATGGATAACAAACAGCTTACTATCCTTATCTTACTGGATTTTAGTAACGCTTTTAACTCTGTTGACTTTGACATACTCCTTGGTATCCTAAGCTCTCTTAACATATCTTCTTCTGCGATTACTTGGTTCCACTCTTATCTTCATGGTCGCCGGCAGAGAATTCGCACAGATGAGGTTTACTCAGACTGGGCTAATCTCTCTGCTGGTGTTCCTCAAGGTGGCGTGCTTTCCCCTCTTCTTTTTTCAGTCTTCATTAATGAAATTACGAAAGTTCTTTCTTCTCACTACCATCTTTATGCAGACGATTTGCAGCTCTATAGGCATGCCTCGTTATTGGAACTTGACTCTGCAATTACTTCTATTAACGATGATCTTGCTGCCATTAAAGAGTGGGCTGATTCTCACGGACTTGTGGTCAACCCAAGTAAATCCCAAGCGATGATTATTGGCAGCAGACCGCTAAGAAATCGTATTAATTTCAACAATATTCCCAAAGTTGTCTTTGCAGGAATACCAATAGTTTACGCATGTAATTGTAAAAATCTTGGTCTGATTATGGACGGTAACCTGGCTTGGTCGGCACACGTCAACCAAGTCAGTAAAAGATTGCACTACTCTATTCATTCTTTGAGGAGGCTGCAGAATTTCCTTCCGCTTCGTACTAAAATTATGTTGGCACAATCCCTATTACTTCCTATCCTGGATTACGCTGACGTCTGCTACCTAGATGCCACTGAAGAGCTACTTGACAAACTCGAACGACTTCAGAATTTGTGCATTCGTTTTATATACGGCCTGCGCAAATTCGATCACGTTTCCAATTTTCGTCATCAATTAAAGTGGCTCCCAATTCGTTTTCGCCGGAACTTGCATATTGTTACTGTCCTCTATAATATCCTTCATAACAGTTCTTCCCCTGATTACTTACGAGAACGTTTTAAGGTATCGCTCCCGTCTGCAAGACCTTTGCGGGCGTGCGTTACTAGAAAAGCTCTTGATTATGCCCCTTGTAACACCATTTTCTATAAATATTCTTTTTCGTCCGAAGCTACTCGGCTATGGAACTTACTTCCTGAACATATTAGAGACAGTCGGTCAATACACACATTCAAATTTAAAGTGAAGCAGCACTATCTCTCGTTATGTGTTACTTAGTTATGTATATTTATGTAGGTATGTATTATATTATTTATGTATTATGTGTATTTATGTATTCATATGTATTTATGTATCTTCGTGTTTATGTAGTTTATTATTTATTTATATTATATAGAAAGGTATTATAGTATATGTCTGATGTACATTTTTGACCTTTACCACTCTATAATTTCACCTTACTCACTTTCAAGGGAAGCTGGAAGAAATTTCTTTTTTAGAGATAAGCTTTTCCTATGTATACTTCTTCTAATATATCTTCTTATGTAAATATTTATATGTACATGAAAAATAAAAATAAATAAAAAAATAAATAAAATAAAAATAAAATATGACGGATTCAAGTTCAAGGCCTTGTCTTACCGTATATGTATGGACTAGCATAACGATAAGCCATAGGCTTAGATTTTTATTTATGTACCTACCTACGTGCCATTTGAAACAAAAATGATCAAGAGCTCTTATCAACCTTCTATCTCAAATTTTCCTACATAAAATTAATGCCTATTGTAAATATTCAAAAGAATTATATTTTTGTTTTAATCATAATAATATTATCTGCACTCAAACAAAAAATATATAGTTAGTTAACGGTTTTTGTGCCGAAAACGCGAGTCAGCACCAACTTTTGAAATAAACTTGAAAGAAATAAAATAATGTATGTAAAAAAAAACCAAACGAATTGATAACCTCATCCTTTTCGGAAATCGGTTAAAAACAAATATATGCTTCTTACGCCATCTATTGCGAGATGGTTCAATTATAATTGTTTACTAACGCCATCTGTCGTTGATATAGTAAACTATTCAACAAAATTTGTCAACGCCATCTTACTTATACATACCACACTACTTAGTAAAAATATTACTATTACCGCCATCTTTAGATCTCTTTTAGAACTTTGAGTTTTGTTTGTGATGTATAGATGGCGGAATACCAAAAAAACATCAAATTATAATACATTGTACAGACTATATTATGCACTCTGCATCAAAGAGAATGTAATCACTCCGTGCTCTGCATAATGTTGTCAAAGTCAAAATAAAAATGTCATTGCAACTTGTGACAGACGTTCATACAGAAATAAATAAAACATTTTCAAAGAAATCCTATTTCGTTAGTGGAACGTACGAATATTATCATTATTTATGCGATGGATTTGACGACAGGGTACTCTTGTGATTTTCATTAATTAGTAATTCTTTTTAAAAATAATAATTTAATTAATGCTACATAACCTATAAAAAATCTTGTGGGATTTTTTTAATTTTTGCTGTATTTACTTTTAGGGATGGGGTTGCGGTTACAGAACCTTACAAACAATTTGTTCCTGGATGAAATATAATTATAACAGTGATACAAATGTGCCAAGTATTAGAGAAATTCAGAAGATTTTAGTGGAGCTCGAAGATAAGCCAGCTTCGTTTTTGGACTCCAGGCAATGGATTGGTAGTTTTGAGGTGCGTACGAGTGTAAACAACGAAACAAGTGGTTCTTAGAAATAGAAAATTTAATGGGAAAATGTAACCTTGAACATTATTCTAAGATTTTCCATTTTCTTCATCCATTTTTCCAAAATCATCAGTTTTCAGAAATTTTAGAATTCTTTAATAATGGTGATAATTACTTCAAAAAATAGCAAACAATTTACAAAAAATACTATTTTCAGGTATGCCTTGTCCTAGACAAACTGTATGATGTACCAAGTAGAATAATCCACGTGAATAAAGGAGATGCTCTGGAAAACATAGTGGAAAGTTTAAGCAATCATTTTGAGAGGTTCGGCAGCCCTATAATGATGGGAGGTGATGTTGACTGCTCATCTAAAGGTGTGATGGGTGTGCACGTAGATGGTGTGAACTCTAAGCTGTTGATTGTGGTAAGAAAATTAATTATTTAGTAATGTAATAATTCCATCATTATTCTTTTCATTTAATAATTCAAAGAGTCCTCTTATACCAGCATTAATTAAAAGATGCATCAATCATTTGGGTTTGTCTATCAGTTACCTTTACCCAATAAATTAAAAATAATGTGTAAAGGTAACTGATAGACTTTCAGTAAACTGAAGTCTTATTAAAGTTGGTCATTACAGAGGTTTTGTCTATCAGCAGAATGAGCATGGGCAGGGACATTATTCACAGGGAAAGGATAAAATGTTTATCCCCTCTCTCAGTTTTATCCACCCATCGAGCATGGGCAAAATGCTAGAAATAATATCCACAGTGGATATATTTATGAGAATATACTTCTATTCCCTGTCGCCATGTTTTAGCATAGGTAGAAGATAATATTATCTTGTCGGTGGATAAAATTTTTGTCTCTTGCCCATGCTCACACCTTTACACAATTTATGAAAAAAAAAAAAAAATTGGTCACTTCTATTTTTTTGTAGCAATGTTGCTTTACATAGCCTGGGCTTATAATAATATGGTAGCCTAGCATCCATATAGCTCTTACAGACTTAAGTCAGTTTTATTTTACTCTCATGTAATTTTTATTCACATTGTTGTTCCAGGACCCACATTATGTAGGTAAGGAAGAGTCAAAGGAATTTCTGCACCGTAAGGGCTGGGTCAAATGGCAACCACTGCAAGACTTCCTCAGCTCATCATTTTACAACCTCTGTTTGCCCCAGGCGAAACCGCGGTGTAAAAATAAGTGAAAATAAAATCGTATTATTTATAAGTATTGATTTTAATTTAATTCCTAACACAAGCTTTCTGTTTATTTGGAAGGGAGAGGAGAATATAAGTCAAGTTCAACTTGGCTAATATTCTTTTTTTTAAAAGAAACCCAAAAGTTCATTCAGTCTTTATTGCTAAAAATAACTTAAATCTAATGACATCATTGGAGGAAAAGAAAATAAACATTAAAATAAATATATTGAGCTTATACTTCTGAATATTTCTGAACCGCTGTCCTGATTCAATTGGCCTTTCGGATAAGTAGGCCAAATATATTTGGCTAAAGTGTACCGGGCCACTTCAAGTTCACAATGTGAGTTTTCATAAGCACGTCAAAAGGTTACCCAAATCACCGACAAATTGATCGAATTCGCAGAACGCGTTGGACCAACTTAAGCCAAGGTCATTAAAGGTTAATTGCTTTGAATCATTAGGAGAATTCAGAGGTCCTATATCGTTCACAGTTCATTCTTCAACGGTGCTAAGTGATTATCACTTCATTCTTCATTAGTGATTGTTAAAAACCTTACTGCACGTGTACGAATTCGCGGGCAAAAGCTACTTATTGGTAATTCAGTCTATTACTCTCGTTGGTTAATAAGGGCTTTAGTCAGTATTCATGACAAGGCAGACTCCCTGCAGGACCCAGTGACTACAGTGCTCTGCGGTCCATAGATCCGATTCAAAAACTAAACCGACCCCCATCGCATTACGGCGCATCGATGTCGTGTACACCGGAGTACGAAGAGTGTTCTGAAAAATAAAAGATAAGATAAACGTAAAAAATCTTTTTACAAAACCGACTTCTGCCACCTATCTTACTCGTCTTTGCGAAATAAAATCGGGTGGTGGACTTTAAATGAAAGGTCGACGCGGTTCAGTAATCCCCATCCGTTGCACTATGGTCGTACCCAATTTTTACAATCTTTCCGCTTATTTGGAAAGGAGAGGTGAATATTTTTCAAGTTCAGCTTGGCTAATATTCTTTAGATAAAGATTTCAGAAGAAAGTCACCTGTAATTTACGCTTATGGGCTTCGATGGGTATGATGTACATAATAGGCAACTCGGTGATCAGCACTTTGGGGTGTGATCTTCTCAAGCAGCCGTCTTCTAAGTCCCAGCGTGCTCCTTCCAAATAAAGTCCTCGGACATAGCAGCCCTGAAAAATCATTGGATCATCCGTCACTTTATTTATCTATATAAAAGGTAGCTTATGTTATCCGGATCATAGCAACGAATCGATTGCGAATTAAAATTAACGTGGGATGTCACAGTGTAGTTAGGTAATTAATAAAATGGCTGGCTTCAATAAAGATATCCTTCGCTTTCCAATACACTATGAGACCTCACCGTGTTTGTGAATACGAGTGTCAGTAACAGTTAATACGAATCTTACAGTAACAGGCCGCTCTTCGATATCATCCGGTGATGTGAACTTGGTGACGCGCGTGAATTGGGTGGACCGATCCAACGGCCACGTGTACAGACGACACGCCATTTGTATGTGCGCGATCAAGTACGACTCCGGGATGTGGAGTCCAGACAACCAGATCACTACCGGCTCTTCCATTGTTGCCTGTAATCATGAAGTTATAGCTGAAACTAAAATAGAAAAGAGGCTGTGGACTATATAAAAGTATGCCAAAACCTTGTCTGAATACTCTTATACTATTGGAAAATTAAAAACTAATGTCTAATCTGCTGCTAATGTCAGGGCATCCAAGTTATGAAACGTATAAATGTAGAATTCATCGATATTACAGGAATCGGGAGTATAAACAGAATGTTAATTTTTTGGGCTTTATAAAACTGTTGGTCTGTCGGTCGATAAATAGATAGTCCATAACCTGTATCATTATATTAGTACATAACCTGATCTTTTTTATTTGGAAGAGTGCCATGTAGTGGAAGGTTGGCATCTAGCTCACCCAGTCAGTATACTGCTTCGTCCTCGCCATAAAGTGGTCAATCCATCCGCCGAGACCTTTGCGCGTGTCTGGCGCCAGACTGCGCCATACATTCGGCAGTTGTCCATTGAACAGGCTGTAGGAGACGTTGTCTAAAACCGCGTCCATGCCGATCTCACCAGCCAGCGCCTTGCGTAGCTGAGAGAGAGTCACCCGTAATTTGCTTACCAGACGATTGAACCTGTAAGAATACTTGTGGTTAACAGCCATATAATACCTATAACTAAAGCAGTGCAGTAGATCCCGGGCACGCCTGACTTTTCAGATTTCCGTTTAAGCAATGAAATATCACATGCTTCGACGGAGAAGTAAATCATCGCGAGGAAATCTGCACACCTGAGAGTTTTTCATAAATGTATCAAAGGTGTGTGAAGTCTGCCAATTTGCATTTAGTACCTATACCTATCGTGTAAATGATATAAGCAACACAAGGGAAGTACTTATCATTGTTCAGTTATGGACGATAATCTAAATATATAAAAGGCAAAGGTGACTGACTGACTGACTGACTGACTGACTGACTGACTGACTGATCTATCAACGCACAGCTGAAACCACTGGATGGATCAGACTGAAATTTTGCATGTAGATAGCTATTATAACGTAGGTGTCCGCTAAGAAAGGATTTTTGAAAATTCAACCCCTAAAGGGATAAAATAGGGGTTGGAATAATCGAACTTAACGTGAGCTAAGCCGCGGGGTAAAGCTAGTGAAGGATATTCATGTATGGGATAAATTGCATTACCTTTCAAGTTCCTGCAGCAGCACAACAATACTAGGAGTAATGTTCATCTCGAACTGTTTCCGTACACGCCACACCTCGTAAAGCGGTGGAAGTTTTGACATGATATCCACTGCGATCATGTCAATGAATTCTTCCCGACTCATTGCACCACCACCTTCGCCTAAATTTATTTATACTTGTTAGTGTCAGCAATATAATAATATGGTGTCGATATACGAGAGCTTTTCAATCTTATAATGTTAAAAAAAAATTAACTGCAGAAAAACTAACAAGAAACATTAACTTGAGATCTGATATATTATGATTCTGCAATGGAGCTTATGGCTGTAAAATATTCTAGAATACAGCATCTTGATTTTATTAAGTTTCATAAATATGCCACAATATAGTACTTAATTTTTTTCATCTCTACCGGCATTTTTTTTTACGACAGCCATTTTGGTTTTAAAAAAAACAAATTAACCTCTAACCACAGTATGCAGGTTTAACCGAATCGATAAATACCACATTGATTCAAATGTATCCAGCCATTGGGATGCTTTGAATGCTTGAACATTGTGAAGAATTCTACACACTCAGATAGGTGTTAAAAATATAACCTTATTTTTTATTTCTTGCCATCGCGCAGTCGAGTAAAAATTAAACGTGTTATGGGACCGTTTAGTTTTAAATTGTTCTAAAACTAAAATTTTACGTCAATAACTTTTTGCATACAAAATATGGATTTGGAGACCAAATATGGATATAACGTCGATATTTATGTAGAATCTTTGTCTGTAGTTCCTTTCAACGTTTTTTGTGTAAGTTAAACAATATCTACTTACCATCGCTTTCCACTTGATGCATTAAAAAAATTTGGTTGTAAGAATGTATAAAAATTATTTTATGTAGATCTTCAAGGATAAAATTATATTTTAGTATAAAAAAATTCGAAAATCTCACCGAAAACACTCGCTATGTAGCATGAAATCAGGGCAGAAAAATAAACATTAGAGAAAATTGTTATAAAAAAGACATGAAAATAATGAGACACAGAGTTAGCTAGATTCCAATTTGTTTAACGAAACTCTTGTAGTCCAATTATTAGTTACAATCAACAGAGGTTTTTGTTACATCCATATTCGACGTTGTGCTGATTTCTAACAGGCTTCAAAAATATAATATATCAACCGATGACAACTTAAGCAACTTTTGATGATATAAAAATTCACAAAGGCTAAAAAGAGTTTTCCAATATTTGAACCAAATACCAATCCAATGTAGCGGCAGTAAAAAATTTAAAAGTTTATAAATGCCCACTCGAATTGCAACAATTGGTTAAATGAGAGAAAAATTTCCAAAAGCTTTCACGTAATCGTTTCTAATGACAGAATTAGTGGAACCGTATGTATAAAACAATAGATGAGGATACATACTTGTTTGAGGCTGTAACTCGATGAGATGTCCCCACATTTCACGCACGGCCTGACTGAAGTAGCCAATCTCCGCATTTGGGTGCAGTCCAAACACCTCAGGCGTATTCGCCAATGGCAATATATCGATGAAATCTAAACAACAGAAAACAGCTTATAAAACCTTAATAGTAGAAAATAAAAACTTACAAGTACAGCTTCCAATACTGAAAGAAAAATAAGGTAAAACATACAAGGCAAAATAATTACGACCACATTTAAAACCGTGGACTATGTAAAGCTATGTATAGTCTTCCATAATCATGTCAGAGGATTACTGCCAGATAAACACATTCGTGTTATTTCTTAGAGTTATCCTTACCAATATATTCTTCCCTTTCACCATCAGGAGGTATAACGTAATCAAATGTGGAGTCTTTGTAGAAATGAAAAGGCTGGAATTTGTCGAATAGGAACTCTCCCAAGTATTCGTCCATGTACGTTTTGACTACTCTTCTGTCGAAATCATCTATCACTCGGCCGCCATACATTACCTACAACAAAAAATAATAGTTACGTGTGTGTGTGTGTGTCGTAACGCCACAACGAAGGATCCAATTTGGCTGAAATCTGGATAGATATAGAGATAGCTCACACCCAAGTGAGTTCCCGCCGGAATTAACAACCTTTATCCACGCGGATGAAGTCGCGGGCATCATTAAAACTTTGAGAGTGATTGCACATTGACTGAGAATATTACCAATTCAGTAATTGAATACTCACTTCACCAAATAAATACTTGAGCGTGGCCCACGGCACTGGACCCTTGGCGGAGTAGCACCTGTCAAGATAGCACTGCAGTATCTGCATGCACACAACGAAGTCAGATTCACTGAAGTCGTACGATATATTCCAACCTATCTTGTCGTATTTGCGTCGTTCCTGGCCAAAATGAAAAGAAAAATGTAATTTTTCGTAAGGGAAACGATTGTAAGATCATCACATTCGGATGTAATTTAAATTGTAAAAAGTCTAAGACAGCTGAGGACCCAGATTCTCCAGAGAAATAAAATTACTCAATTGTCCCTTCTCATCGTTTTAAATCTAGAATAAGGTATGCAATATGTATCAAGTACCTGTACAACAGCGTGGAAAAATGCCAAAACGTAAACCAGCTTTTTAAATTGTGGATGAATGCATTCGTCCAGAGCATGTGTACGCATTTTGAAATACGTGTTGCGTAAGTTGAGTTTCAAGCCGTTTGGCGGTTCTGTGACCACTGGAAAATATTTTAAGTATCTTAGAAGAGCCAGCTTTACGCAAAAAATAAAATCAGGGAACAGTCAACTTTCATGATTCTAAGTTGATAAACTCCTTGACCAGTTTATTATTATTTCAAGGGCTGTTATAAAATTGTATTAGGCATTAAAATCCGTACCCTTTAGAGATCTCTGCAGTATGCCAATTGGAAAAGTTGGAGTAGGGTCCGTAGTGAGCCAAAGGCGGTATTCGGGATGAGGTTTTTCCATCAACTCCAGTTGTTTCTCCAATTCACGCAAAAACGATACGAGCAAATGACAATTTTGCAAGATTAACCATTGCCCGTGAGAAATTGCGCCCTCTAACAATGCAAGTGCTGCCTAGAAGGAGAGCAAAAAAGAAATCCTGTTAGAGAAAATATTAGCTGTGTTAACGACAAAACTTTGTAACTCCTTTAGTCCTTATTGCTTTATTCTTCCTGTATGTCAAGTAATAAACAGATTAACATACCCCTTCTTGACCTTGACCAAGGGAAAGGTATTTGAATTTGCCGCCGCCAAAACCGTATTTGTCAGCAAGCTTCATTAGGTCAGCCGTGGGATCCGAACCAGGACTTAGAATGAAGACCACAGGAGTGTATGGCGTTGTTTGTTCGTATATCATGTCGAGACTGCGAAAAAACCATTTTAAGGGTGTCTTTATGCAAATATTTCAGGTTAATACACCATATCCGATATTCATTTAACGAATATTTAATTTAGATCTTCCTAATATCGCTCATTTGCGACAAGGGTGACATAACTCAAAATTCACCAATTTTAGTGTCGAAAATTTATATTTTTTGCTATAAAAACAACATTACGCTAAGCACAAAAAAATAAGAGCGAGAGAGATTGTGACTATTAAGTCACAATCTCTCTCGCTATGACTATTAAGTCACAATCTCTCTCGCTCTTATTTTTTAGAGATTAGAGCATTAGCTCTGTCGATTTGTTGACCGCTGTGTTGTTTCGAGACCGCAGCATCCACAAAACATTACTCTCTAACAAGAGAATTCTCTCATCGTCGATTTTGAATTATGTCACTCTTGTCGCAAATGAGCGATATGTACGTACCTGATGACTGGCGGTGTTATGTACTCCTCCCCCATAGTGACAGTAATGTAATCTGTTAATGCACGGTAGATGCGGTCCACGCGGAAACAGCGGAGCAGCATAAGATTTTCGAACGGGTTTAATTTTTCTCGATATCCGTTTGGAATTTCTGTCGCTTCGGGATTGTCGCTGTCGAACCACTATAAAATTTTCCAGATATTAGATTACATGAATTTAAAATTAGAATTTTTTACTCCATTATTTCTGCTTAGACAGTTCTGCTAGAAATAGACTAGAAGACTGATTGTAATTAAAAGTATCTACCTCCTGCCAAGCATCCAGATTCCTAGTGATATTATCGACTAATTCTGCAAAAGCCTCAGGGAAGTCTGTACTTAGTTTTACGACGTCTTGCCAACCCTGCCAAAATCGATCAAAATTATTAGAACCTGCTTGCTTTTATCACTTTTATTTTATTATTTTTTTAAACTCTGAAAAAATCTATTAGTATCTATTTAATAAGAAATGTTTGCTAATTTCCGAAAGTTCCAGCAATGCATGAAAGAGCTAATTTCTTGAGTTCCGTATCCAGCTGGAGTTAGATGACCATGTTGTAATTTGGTGGTTATAAAAACTGTCACAAAGATGGATATATTGTTAGGTGGTGAGCTTTCAAAAGTATATCATATAAAGGTTGTAGCAAGGGTTTGTACAAAATCATCATAAGGATGCTGAAGAATGCATGAAGAGAAAGAATGAATGAAGCAACCATTCCGGTTAAATTAAATAGGTATTTAAGCTTGTAGTTTGTACCTGTGCGGGTAGCCATGAAGCCGGACATGCTTTTGCTGCTTTCTCCAAAGAGATGTTTCCCTTGATGAAGAAGTCCAGCTGCATTTGTGTAATGTTTCCTTCGCTTTGCTCGAGCTTAATGTCCATTTGGAATGAGAATAGCAACTTGT
Source organism: Hipparchia sbordonii (assembly GCA_038048805.1). Classification (NCBI taxonomy): domain Eukaryota; kingdom Metazoa; phylum Arthropoda; class Insecta; order Lepidoptera; family Nymphalidae; genus Hipparchia; species Hipparchia sbordonii. The sequence continues at coordinate 9,299,126 of CM076113.1, forward strand.
GCCTCTCGAATATGCCTGTATTGTAAATAAAAGGTATACGTGTGTCGTGTACATATATGTTTGTACATACCTATATGCTTATTTTTATTTTATATATACTGCTGACTCGACGTATAAAAATTAGCTATGACTACTCTGCAAAAAAAACTTCTGTAGACTGATATAAATAAAAAAATATATAATTCAACAAAGCTACCTGTGCATCCGTAGTCATAGACATTTTTAGTAAGCATATCAATTATGTTCTTCAAACGTTTCGATAGTATTACATTTGGCATAGCCTTGCGCAAAGAAAATGAGAACACCTGAAAATCGAGGAAGCTATATGAGTTAACGTAAAATCCTTTATACTTGATGTTTCTGAACTATAATCATCAATTAATATTTACGAAGATAATGATAAGTTAAATAAAATAAATTATTTACGTCAAGATATGAAGACAGCGAATACTGGTACATTGTGTTGACACTAGCCATGTCTGATAGAACAAAGAATAGGATGGAGCCTCGTTTAGCGACGGGACGGTAACCATCTCGAAGTATCTCTATGTCTTTCGTCGTCGCTTCTGCCAGCGCAAGTTTTTCCATTACCTATGAGTGATATAAATGTTGAAATAGGCTCAATGCCAAAATCGTAAAAAAAGAACTCTAATGATGTGACTTCTTCAGTCCGTCCATTTGAAATCAGATAGCTGCTTGTTTCTTGCTACAGTTATCGACTTTTAATTTGGTAAATAACGCTTAATGAAGGTAATACTGTGGAAAAATATGCTTGTTCTGACTCCTAGCGAAGTTCGATAAGCTTCGGATCAGAATATGTAAGTATTATTACTAGCTGATTCCCGCGATTTCGTCCGCCTGAATTAAATTTTTAAAAATCCCGCGGGAACTCTTTGATTTTCCTGGATAAAAAGTAGCCTATGTCACTCTCCGGGTCCTCAACTATACCCGTGCAAAAAGTTTAAGCCGATCCGTTGCTCCATCGATGCGTGATTGAAAGACAAACCAATAATCTAACAAACAAACACACTTTGGCATTTATAATATTAGTAAGGGTTAGTAACAATTAGCGATTGCTAAATTATTAAACATTTCATATTCTACCATGATCGAAATTAAATAAATAATTAAAGAAGATATTAGGCACCTATAAATCTATCGACTAAAACTTACTTCAGCAGCTTTAGATTTGGTGTTCTCCAAAGTGTTGACTAATTCTACGTTATCCAGCATATTTCCGGTAGACGTAGCCAGTTCTCTGAGCAAGGAGTCTTCTAATCCAGAGAGAAGACTTTTGTTAGCACTTGTCTCTATTATGAGACTCTCGCGCTGTTCTTCGAGGTCAGATCGTTCTGCACGCACAACTACGCTGAGGAGCTGGTCTTCTAAGCCCTGAAAAAGCAGCCAGGTTTTATAATATTGCGGATAATACAGGTCTTACACAGTAGATCAATTCAATAGATTACAAAATTAATTTTAAAATCACTTATCATCGGCATCTAAGTATTTGCTACTTATGTTTTTTACTCTTTGGCTTCAATATAAATCTTCGAAGGCTTTTCTCTGATCTATTAATCATTATTAAATTTTGTGCTCATGTCCAACTTTCTATTAATGAACACTTTTGTAATGAGTTTGCTATAAATAGAAATATTATGTAGGAATTCTATGAAGAAAGGATTTACCTGTACTGTGACAGTATAGTTTATGACAACAGCTTTAGCATAGGCTGCTGGATTGAACTGCGGGTTGGCCAGTTTTGTTGTCAGATACATTCGAAAGTGTGGATCGTAGTCTACCTCATTACTGCCCAACATGACAAATGTTCGACCGCTTTCCACTGAAATATCAAAATACCAATACATACAATAAAAATATGTAATATAAAGACTCGTATATATATATAATTACATATTTATATTTAACTGAAAATCTTTTGGTACCTTTAATATTTTTCTCCAAAACGTTATCCACGACTGGATCTATATACTCGTTAACGTCTTGAAACAAAACTGGCATTCCATACTTGATGGCCATTTCCAAATGTCGCAAAAATTGGGGATCGTTGAATGATAATACCTGGTAGTATATGAAATAAAAGTTAAAGAAGTTACGGAAACCCCGATGTTAGTGTAGGTCTTTCATTACATATAGAAATTATTTATACTATGTGGTACCTTGAGGTTGTTTTTAGCTTCCTTCTTTTTAATCCAATTAAGAGCTTGTGTTTGGGGATCAATGCAAAGTGGAAAACGAGATGCCCTTACAGTTAGAATTCCATTTTGTACTGATAGCTCATCTGGAGGTAGCCCCTCCGAGTTCCAACTAAAGTGAACATGAAAAATATTCATAAAACAAACTGTAAATACTAAAAGCTGTTTATAGAAAAAACTAATTACCTAATATAAATTGAGGTCTAACTTACCCACTAATTTCAACTTCATTCGTCAAATTCTTTTCAACTGTAAATGGCATAGTGAGAGGTATGCCTTTTTCAATAACATCTCCCATCCAATCTTCATACAACATCGTTTGTCGGAATGAAAACGAGAATGGACCAGTATAACTTAAGAACGATGATGCTAACAAACAATTGCCAATGAGACGAGATTGTTCAACGTATAATGCGGCCAGATCAATCGTCCAACGTTTCTGTTCACTAGACAATCCGGACATGAGTTTGTCAGCTGCTACTAATCTTCGCATCATAATATCTGTCTCTTCTTGCAATTCCTGTCTTCTCAACATGGCGGTGTCATATCTACTATTGAGTCCATCTAAAGTTCGTTGTAAGCGATCGATCTCTCGGTTAAGAGATGCTAAGTAGTTAACTGCTTCAGTGTATTCTTTTTCTAGAGCCTCTACCTTGTCTTTTTTGGGTTTCACTTCTTTGTATACTGCACAGTAGCCTAATACAGCAATTACGAATTTCAAGAGACCGTATCTGCGAAAAATATTATATTTATATTAAATTATATTAATTAATAACGTAATCGGATGAATATTAAAACTGTTAGATATTAAATTTATTATTATGCATCTTTTACCCAGCTTTACTAATCTGTTGCATTGTTTCTAGTTTCTTGCTCTTTTTCATATGCGCCTTTACTGCCTTAACTTGATTCTGGGTTATCAGGTCGCAGTTCATTTCTTGCAAGTTTCTCAAAAAATTTGGATCCGCCATCATTCCTTTAGCGCCTTTCCAACTCACATCTTTTATACCTCGAATTATTACCACGCATTCGCAAACAACCTAGAATTTGTAACATGACAATAACATTTGTCAGAAATGCATTAATGAATTCTTATAAAGTGACTATAGAAGTTTATTTTTAGATCATGCCATGCTGTATTTTAAACGTCCTTTTCATTAGAACTACAACACATATTTATACCTGCACAGCTTCAGGTGGGGTGGCGAAAGATCTAATTTCTGTAATGTCGTTCTTATCTAAGTCTGCCAGTGCAAGTCTTGCAGCTTCGAGTGCTGGTAATGCTGCTGATAGAGCTTCTTCGGCTTCAGATTTTTCTTCTGCTATAACTTTACTTTGTTCTGTTATTTCAGCACTTTTTACTGCTGCAACAGTCTGCTTAGCAGTCGCTGCTTCCGTAGCTAAAAATTATGTACTAAAATTAATATCTAATCAATGATTATTTACATAAGTATTAATAGCTTTGATTAAATTGGTTTCATAAACTTAATACAAATTATTTTATATTGTTTTCGTCTTATCACCTGTTGAAATTTCCTTGAGTAAAATTTCGCATTCCTTAGTTTGTTCTGCAACAATAACTTTCTGTATAGCCAACTTGGCATTAAGGTCTTCCAACTGGACATTGGCTTCTTCGATCTTTGCAAGTCCACCAATCAAACGCTCGCACTACAAATAATAATTTTAATTGAATATAATATCATAATATTATAAATATGCTCTTGTGTTCAAAGCAATGTTTTTAACTTGGATTGCTTATTCCACATACGATGGCGTTAACGGAAGTTTGCCTATTTCATGAAACTAGAATTAGAATTCGTAAAGACGTCACATACCATAGTTGTCCAGCTGGGAATCATGTTCAGGATTTCAGTCTCGAGTCGGAAAGAAAAAGTTTTTGGTTTTCTGTCAAAAAATTCTAAGTACCAGCCCGGAGTTGTAATGTTGGTGGCGTTAGATTCACCCTTTTGTCTCCGAGAGATTTGACTGATCTCTTGCCGGTCGTATCAGACTGCCATTCCATAGGAGTATAAGAGTAAAGGTCAAAAGAGTATACACAGTAGACCACTTGTGAAATACAGTATTTCCTGCGTCTTGGCATTGACCTCCCCGTAGCCCTAATCGGGAGGACAGTATTATCTGAAATAGTTTTTCCTTACCTGGGCTACAATAAAAGCGTCCTTTTCGTTAAGCAATGAGATGTAGTTGGTAAGAAAGTCCATGTAGTGCTTGGGTGTGACGTAGTTGTTGCGGCGCAGGCGAAGGAGGAATTCTGTGGAGTAGTGTGCCACGGACATGTGGACGTGAACCACGTGCTCGACTATGATCGAACGGAACTCTTCTGGAATTTTTTGTACCTGCGAAATTAACTTTTAAGACTATGTATAGTAGAATGAGTATCCTCTAGAATCCTACCAAGCGTGTTATCGAAAGGGATAGGTAATCTGTGAAATACCTACTCTTGTACGTCTTGTTGCCACATTCACTTCACAATGTATTGTGAGCAACAACTCAAAACGTGGCAGTGAGGGATGGATATAAACATAGCTGTGTCACATTCTATCTTGATTGACATCGCTATACTGCATCTCTTTCGTGTGGGAGTGAAAAGGAGATATCATTAAGTCTATAGTACTTTTCTGTCTACGCTAGGTACTCTCCTCAATATTACGTGGTTGTGCGTGAGAATTTTGAAAGGTCACAATTTCCAAATAGGAAAATGAGCCTTATGAGCTTTAACGACAGATGTATATAAAACTAACTTACGTCTGCAAGAAAAACATTGGCCACGGCGAGGAGCGCTTGTTTCGGCCATGGGAACTGCCAGTCGATCGTCGTATTATTTACCAACCCGGGAAAACTGCGGCATCTATCATAAGAAATATTTGGTTAGTGACTGTCTTAAGGGCAGGCACTGTTGCGAAGTGATGGCGAAGCGATAAATCTTGTCTGCATTGCAGTGATGATACATTTTTAATAAATTAAAATATTTTCAGTTTCAACATGGCTAACATCGTTACAAAAAAATCAAGATACCTATAATCAAGTTTAAATGAATATAAAGAACGATTTAAATAAAATAGTTTTGCACGTCGCTTAGTTGATGCTGCCACTGCCAGATTAAATTTAGAGTTTAATGGAATCATCATCATCGCTTTAACAGTGCGTCTCCGGCTTAGTCAGTATATCCTATATTACTAACCTATTCCTCAAAATGTCACCACTGGGTGACATAGATAACACGACGTGAAGATTATCAGCACATTTGGTACAAAAATAATGCCACACTGCGTCCCTGGAAGTTCATCAATAAGTTTTTTATTGTATTTAGGTACTATTAGGTACATAATTACATGAAAAATATGTATAGCATGCTGTAAAGTAAATACTTTATTTTACGGATGGACACCTTACAAATCATCAGTGTATTTTAACCAATACCTGGAGGGTACCAGCCAATCAGAGGCTATTGCGATTGTTATACTGATGCAATCATTTTTAGAGAATCGACATACTGGATAAAATAGTAGATTTAAGATGACTTCGCGAAGCCGGACCAACTTTCAGTCGGAGGAACTTTGTTTTATTAAATGTAATGATGCCTTTCACAGCAGAATTAACGTTAAGACAAGGTTCTTTTTTCTTACTAGGGTTAGGGTCTTATAGGGTTTCAATCTTACTTTCCAACTCCGTATCCAGCCTCATTGCTCTCGTTCCGCACAGCGTTGATGATGCCGTCCTTCTCATCATCTCCAAAGAGCGCGGGTATCATGCCGATCATGAGTATATTGTTGATGAACTCCAGGAAACCTTCCTCTAGGATCTGAGTTTATAAGAAAATTGTACTAGTTAGATTAGTAAAATTAACCAAGATCTCAACTTTGTATAATTTTTCGGAAAACAAACTTTAATTTTAGTAGCTAAATAAGCAAGTTTATCCTTCAGAAAATGTCAGTGACATGCCGCTGAAACGCTGTCCAAGGTCTTCAGAAGCGTTTTTCCGTGAACATCTTAGACCAGCACCCATAAAAATAGATAGGAAGATAAAGGAAGGTACATCTGCCAGCCTCGGTTCCGTAGAGCATTGGTCTGATTATTATGATTTGATGAAAAAATATTCTTTGAGTACCCTAGAGATGCACTAAAGTCCGCAAGAATAAATTCAAGTACATGAACTAGTTGAGAAGAAAATCAAAACCTGTGCAGCCGTGAACAGGAAAACGCTGGGCTTTCCGTCGACTCCGAGCTGATTGTACAATCTCTTCATGTCATCCTTGAATGTGTTCTCGTTGTAATTTCGCGTCACAGTTATTTCGAACATCTCATAACCTATGTATGGCAAAGATAAATTAGTTACAAGACTAATCTATAGTCTTTCAAGAAGTTAGTGTCGCGATACTTCAAAAGGGGGCAAGTGTAAAATCACTTCTTCAGCTTCCAACTAAATTCTTAACTAACAAAACTTCAATCAATCTGAATCTGTGATGAATCAGACCAAAGACTCGTAAAATGGAAGCGTATATTAATTGACGACAAGGAGAAGGAACACTGACAATCTAACAATCAGATACATAGTTCCTCTTGGTACAGATCATAAGGATTTCAAGTATGCGTCTAAAACCGACAACGGATTGGTGTGAAACTAGTCAGATATATTCCGCCACAAATCAACGTGCGTTAATCCGTTAAACATCCCTCGTGATTGTCTAAATGCTAAGATTTCAAGTAGGTTTAAATTTTCACCAGCCGCGAAAGCAGCGAGGCGGCAGATGGACTTCTTGCCCGAGCCGCCGACGCCGATGATCATCGCGTTCCCGCGGTCCATGCGCAAGATGCGGTGCGTACGGGTCAGGTGCTCCAGGCAGTCCTCGAACAGCACCACCGACATTTTGCCACAACGCTCGTTGTATTCGTCTAGTATCTATGACGTATACAAACACAAAGAAATTCATTAGGAGAAGAAGAAGGAATGGGGAGTTGTGGAAGAAAAATTCACAAATACCCATTGATGGAGATTTTCTATGGGGATTAGTGCAATAACCCAAAGATTTATGATTTATCAGTCCAAACACCCGCTGCGTAATATTATTATCTGTTACTACACTCTAATGCAACGGGGAATTTAACTAGAGAAAAATTTCTACACCTAGAAGAGATGAGATAGGATATAAGATTCATTACTCACTATTCATACTCATCATTCACTATTCATTTAATATTAAGTTCTATTTCTTAATATCAAAGTTGAAATACAAATACCTCTTGGAACAGAAAATAAACCGCTTCGTAGTCCAGCAAGTCTTCGTAGTACCGTATTTCCTCTTCATCTAGAGCATTACGATAGTCCCCAAACAGAAGTGGATCGCGAAGGACGTATTCCTCTAGCTGTTTCATAAACAAGCTAGTTTATTACCGAAATTTCTAATTATCTTTATTCATCCAATTGGTATATTTTGGTCGCATGTAACTAAGTAAAATTTGTTACCGTAAGTACTCGTTCCTCTTCTTCTTCTTCGTGTTCTTCTAATTCCACTTCTTGTTCTTCAATAGGTGCTTGCTTGGTTGTTTTTGCTTCAGTCGTCATAAATTCTATTACAGTACAAAATATTACATCATTATATAAACTCGACAAACTTAAATAGTCAATAATGAAAATCCCTACAGCAGGCAGGGATATCTCATATCAAACGTTTTACAACGGAACTTCCTAAGTTACTTCTTGTCCTCAACTTCTAATTGAGCAATATTCATGGAACTGTACGGATAAAGTTTTCTTACCATCCTCTTCTTCTTCTACTTTCACATCCTCCTCAGGAACTACTATTTCCTCTAAAACCACTGGTTCTTCCTCGGGAAAGTATTTGACAACGTGTTCATGAAGATGATCGCGCATGAGTTGATTGTCCTGATACATCAGGAGAATGCAATCAGTATTAAAATTGTAAATGTAATTGATTGCTTTTATAAAATGTAAAATGATAATCGAGTACTTTACGTAACCCTCATCTATGGATTAGGTAAATCCCTTACCGCCACACTGATAAGTCTATCGCAAATGACGCGAGTGAACTCGTTCCTCCAACAACGGACGACGCAACGCTTCTCGCTGAAGAAGTTGGGGTGAGTCAAGCACATGCCTGCTGCTACCCGCGACAAATCCCGAAGGTTGAAGATATAGTGGAACTTTGCAGGCGTCGGCGGCAGTTCTACGATGATAATCTGAGCACGTGTAAAAATCATTGTCAACATCATCATTATCTCAACGATCTTATGTCGTATGATAGCGGCTAGTTGCAGCTCGCTTCAGATAGTATGTCCACGTAGTAGGAGGTCATCCAACACTGCTTTCCTGGATGTGGGTTCGACTAAGGGACCCTAACACGTCTACACTGCATCCTAACACTGCAAATTTACGATTTTTATTTATTGCTGGCTTGCAATTGATGGCAGTCAATGTTGGAAAGCACTGATGAGGTTAAGGTTGGAGCGCGCTTGCCTAGAAGATGCCTATTCGCTCTTGCCTTGAAGGTACTCAAATTATAATTTCTAAAAGGTTGTAAAGGAATTTGTAAAATGTGCACTTTACAGGGAGCGTTTTGAAATCACAGATTTTTTTTTTTTCATTTTACCAATTACAGAAGAAAAAAGATTGCAGATTCGTTTAAAAAGTTTGCCGTGGACACTATTAATTATGTGGATGGATTAATTTTTTTCCCTATAGAACTAGAAGGGTTATATTTATCGCGTATATGTTGTTGATTTTTCCCTTTTAAACCGAGCACTTATTTTAACTAACAAACGTAGGTATCTACTACAGACTGCAGAGTTATAAAAGTAACAATTACAATTTTGTTTCAACCGAGTACCGCTTTTATGAAGCCTTTGTGGGCGACTTGCTTTTGTTCCTTTGCCGCTAACATTATACATTTTAATCTTTAGAGAGTAAAGAGAAAACATGAAAATTGCGTATTTCCTGAGTATATTAATTTTCAAGAATCTTTACTGAATAATGTTGTCGAAGCCTGATTCTAATTTTTTTCTTAAATGTCATGTATGGTTTCATCATAGGGATGAAAAAAGAGAGATAACTTTTTTCTTCTCACCTTATACAAGTCGAGGGTCATTTGTACAATTTTGTCGACAATCTCCTGTATCTCATCGGGGAATATAGAGAAGTGTCCCTTTAGTATAGAAATGTAGATATGGTTCAGTGTAACTTCCGATGGGAATTGCAGATTGTACACCGAGAACATGGAAATAAACCTTGGATCCACCTGGAAAATTAAATAATACATTTTAGGTAAAATAATTGTTAAGCTATTGCATAGCTTTATCGCGGGCCTTGAGCGTGGAGACCGAATCCAGAAATTCCGTAACGAAAATAACCTGACACGGGACCTCCTCTCACCGCTAGATGGCGTTGATAAAAAATGCAATAGCTTTATCGCGGCAGTCCCCGAGTGCCACACGTCTTTTTTTTTATTCTATTTTTCATTTCATCGAAATTTCGAATATGAACAGAATTTATTAGCAGAAAGAATTTTTTGCGTTGTTCTGTGAACTCGAAAATAATTTTGCAAGTAAAAGAATGTGAAATTGTTTTTCAAATGGGTATCTAATGTACGTTGCAAGTTATAGTTGTAGTAGTAAAGCATTCATTATAAATGCAGTTTTTCTTGCTTATGATGCGAGAACAGAATATTTTAGCACGCCTTTGTTTCTCTTTAAAGTAAAATTACTGTGAGCGCAGAGAAAAGAAAAGTCCACGTAAAAAGTCGACGCATAATTTTCAGATGTAATGTTGCATGAATACCGCATTATGGCCCTGTTCACACCACCACACACAACACTATTCATCTTTAAGTTGAGATTGTAGTTATGGTAGTGTTATCAAAAAGTGACAGCCATAAATAGGGCCGTTAAATAAATAAATAAAAAACACTTTATTCATCAGAATGTATTGTCTAAGACAGGGAAAATAGAAAAATAAAAAAGAGGAGGCTTTTCCGCGTAAGCGACCACACACCAAGGAATAGACTAGACTTCCTGCAAGTCTGAAATGTGAATTTGTATGGGCAAAATAAATCTTGATAAAATAAGTAAATAATGGTTCGATCAGGCTGCATTTCCGCGCTGAACAGCCAGGCTGTCACCAGATGAGGCAATTAACCGCGGTGAAATGTCTTGTAATTTTTTTTTGCAAACGGAACAAATATGGAATTCTCGATCAGAGAGGCATACTTGCGCCGCTCACATCAGCCATTCAGCCTGTTCAGCTGCGGCTCCCGGTTTTAATGCTGTCTCCCTGATACAACACGGGGCCAGCCCATAAGCTGGAGCCCGTCCCCATTCCCAGGGAACTATATTATTATAATTATTGTGTACTTACGTCATTTCTTCCACCACCAGCCTTGCCCATAGCAGCAAGAAACCCTATGTCCTTTAAGTTCTTCCAATTAAGATCCTTGCCTCTATCGTAAAAGCCTTTCCTTTCAAATAGCAATTTTAATAAGGCTATCGGCTGCTGTGTACCGTATGTATCAACCTGATGAATGAAATTGATTTTTTTTTTGAATTTCCATCCCAATGGGAAATCCTGGGAAGTATACTCTTTCAAATCAAAAAAGAATTTTCTAAATCGGTCCAGGCGTCTTCGAGTAATCGGGGAACACAAAAAATTTAAAAAAAAACTTTTTTTTTTAATTTTTTTTTTTTGACGAACCGATGAATTGAGAACCTCCTCCTTTTTGGAAGTAGGTTAAAATGTTAGCCCGCTACCATCTTAGACTGCATCCTCACTTACCTCAAGTAAGATGTTGTCTCAATCTTGTCGAATAAAAATAAATACTTAAAAAAAAGTCATCGATGCTTTGAGGTTAAGAATTTCGAATACAGTGAAAAACTTAACCTCGCTGCCTTGAAGTCGGGTAATAACGTTTACTCACTATGGGCATATTCATGTCATCTATAAACACGAGCATTTTCTTTCCCACGGGTGGACCAAACGTGTCCTTCGTCCTTTTTTCCACCACCGACTCCAAGTTACGTTGAACGTCCATAGAGGACGTGCGGGACGAAAAGTTCATTTGCTGTATTATCTGTATCGATGAATTTGAAATATATTAAAAGTGGGGTTAGTAGGTATAAGATTTAACACGATTGATCGTATTCGTATGATATAAGCGTCAAAGTAAAATTAACCTTAAAAGTATTGGTTTAAAGTCACAAATTCAGTACAACCGATTGTAGTTTGCAGCGGATCCGTATACGTAAAAACATGAAAAATGTTTCATGTTATTTAAAAATATTATGCCAAGAGGTTTACACAAGGGACGAAATATTGTGTGATTTGTAGCCATTTTTTATTAAAAAAAAGGTTGCATTTAAAACTAACTTAACGCGAAGTCTTCGTCTTCGTCTTGGTCCAAGCTTGTTTTTACCATAAAATTAACAAAAAATTACATCAAAATCAATATTTTTGGAGGCGCCGGGTATCGATCCCGGTACCTCTCGCATGCTAAGCGAGCGCTCTACCATCTGAGCTACGCCCCCCGATGTGATATAATGCGAAATAACAGTACGTATACATATTTTGTACGCAGTGAAAGTGCAACTAGTTTCGTCTGATCTTATTTCGCAATTAATTTTATAGATACTTGAAATACCATGTCAGGGTCTTTATTGTAAAGTTAATTGGGCAATTGATTTGATCAGGTAGAGACAATAGGTAATGGTTAGTGTTAAATTGATAGTTTTAAATGTCATTTTATCCGGTAACTTAGGCGGGATTTCGGCAGGATTTAAAAAAAACTAAATCTGCGCGGGCGAATTTGTGCGAATAAGTAAATAAATCTCTAACATTTCAGGTGATACTTTTAGTGTTTACTGAATAGTATTTAAATTGGTCCAGTAATTTTTCGAGAACATATTAAGACACACATGATGACATTGCCCGGTTGTTTAAAATTATAGAGTAAAAAAAAAGAATCTTGCGCCTAACGTTCTTCGCATAGAAATCGGTCTAGTCCTTTTCAGAATAAAAAGCAACAAAAAAGGCACAAACAAACAAATAATTCCGTCGTGGACAAAAATACTTACATATTTTTCCGGGGGTAGTCCGCGTAAGTAGTTGTTTATGATCGCCGTCTTAGACGTGCCAGTTTCACCGACCAGTAGCACAGGTCTTTCAACCTGAAATACATTTGGAAATTAGGTATTTTTACGAGTACATGTGTAGTCGTAAAAATACCTAACGTATGTATTTTTACGTTAAAGAGTAATTTTGCACAGCATTTTACGTGCAATAAAAAAAAATAGATCAGGGTCAGATGGCGCTACCCTGTTTATGCAAGATTCTTTATTTTTTTGCTTGGAAAAATCGCCTTTCTAACCAGCTACGTTTCAAGAGTTAGGTAGCTTATTATTATTATATAGAATTTTATGAATTTAGAAAAGAAAAACTGTGGTTCCTAATAGAAAATTCAGCCCTTTTCAGAATAGTCTGTTTTCCAAAACGGTTAAAGAGGCTTGACTTTTTCTATTCAGCTCTTCTCAGCGGAATCTGCTTTCCAAACCGCTTATAGAGGCTTGACTTTTCAAAAGAAGCACAGCCCCCTGATTCTGTAACTCAGTGCCTATCAAAAAATGAAAGGTTTAATATGAAATACATTGAAGGTTTACTATGAAATAGTAAATAAAATTTCTCTTCAAACCTTCAATGGATAAAAAATGCCTATCGTCGGTGATAGGTAGGTCGGTGTAGACTGAGTTACAGAATCAGCTCCCAGGTTCGCCTATAAAAATCATTTAAAATTTTAAAATTAATTACTTACACTTTCCATGATTTTGATAAGCCAAGTCATCTTCAGCGTGTCCACAGTGGGTACCAGGATGGCATTGAACTTCGCTTCCCTGTCGTGAATGTATTCCGGTATTAACCATTCCCAAGCTTCCCAAGTCTTCGTGGTCAGTTCGAGGCAATAGTCGTATAGAGATGGAAAGCCCATGGGGAAGTGTTCTGAGTGTTACATGAAAGTGGAATAAATCAGAGTCATAGTTATTTGGTATTGGTTATAGTCTAGTGGTCAAGACTTCTCTTTGGGAGTCTGGGGTCGAATTCGGTCTCCTTTTCGGGGGTACGGGTTCTATAACCAGGCACGCATCTGTGATTTCTCGGTGTTATGTGTATTTTAAGTAATTACATATCACTTGTTGTAACGTGAGAAGACCTGCGTGCCTTCTTAGGCACTTACACAAAGTTTTCATAGGTGCAGTGTGAAGTCTGCCAATCCACACTCGGCCAGCGGAGTGGTCTATGGCCTAAATCCTTCCCATTGCTTTTTTACCACAGATTTGCCGTGGCTTAAGTAGTGGAGAATTAAGTTATGTTACAACGAAATAACTATAAACACATTTACTTGAACGACTTACTAGTAGTGGCCTTCTTCTCTGGCGAATCCTCGACGAGCATCATCGGGCAGGCTTTCTTTACATAGTTGTCGAAGTCAAACCTCCCGTCGTCAATGATGGCTGCACCGAGGCTGTTGTACATTGACTGCAATAAATAGGTTCGTAATAATTTATTTTCGTCGTCGTAGCCTCAACTGACAGGTATTTAGCGGTTCCCAGCTTGAAATCGTCCGTATTCTTTTTTTTTTTGAGGGTGGATAGAAACCGGCCTATTGCCTGATCTTACTCGTATATAAAAAGTATATAAAAAGCGCGTGCGTGAGTGCGTGTGTGTGTGTGTGAGTATGTGTGTGTCTAGTCTAGTGACTGTCTGTGCTTTAGACATTATGCATCCTCTGTAATATAGATTTATTCAGTCCCGCGAATAATTTCCATTACAATTTGATCTTTCTGAATAAGTTAACGCTTCCGAGAGATTTCCAACCTTTTACTCCCGAGCAAACACAGATTGAGTTCGTTAACTCTTATTTAAATAAATGCAATGAAATTCATTTTGTATTCCATGTTTTTAATTTAAATAATGGTCATTGAAATTTCCATAGCCATCCTTAGTCGCTTCTTTGAATAAAAGATGCTGGGGTGTTGTGTTTCGAGTTTCGTAGTTTTTAACTGATTTAATTATTTTTTTGGGGTAACGAACTCCTTGAATAGAGCGACCGAGCGACCGCGAGTTGCGGTTTCTTCATTGAGAACATTTTCCCGTGGTATTTTTAAAACTAAATCCACGCGAATGAAGTCGTGGGCATCAGCTTGTCAATCCTTCCTATAATATTATAAATGCGAAAGTGTGTTTGTTTATTGGTTTGTCCTTCAATAACGCAGTAATAGAGCTATGGATCGAAGTGATTTTTTGCATGGGTATAGTTGAGGACCTGGAGAGTGACATAGGTTACTTTTTATCCCGAAAAATTAAAGAGTTCCCGCAGGGATTTTTAAAACTAAATCCACACGAACGAAATCGCGGGCATCAGCTAGTCAATGAATAATAAAGGTGTGTAGTAGGAACCAATTTTAATATAACTAATCATAAATAATCCCTCTTTCTATTAGTGAAAAGACTTCTGTGATTTTTGATACCTTGGGTTACATTATTGCAATTTTCATAAGGATCTCTATTTTTTTGAAAATAAAATATAGCCTTTTTTACTCGCTAAAAATGTAGCTTTCTATAGGTGAAAGAATTTTTAAAATCGGTTATGTAGTTTTTGTGCAAACAAATATACAAAAAATGAAATTTATTTTCTTTATATTAGTGTATTAGAAATAGTAGATATTATTACTATTAGTTTTAGCGTAAGATGTATAATAGGTATAATACGTTTATCTCACGAAGTTACGCGCGCTTTACTTGTGGTTACGTCGTGTATATGCACATTGCGCAAGTGTGCGTGCCTCAGGAGCCTAAGTGGGAGCGGTCAGGCGCGAGAAAGTCTCGCTCATACTTATACAGATACGATACACACACAATCATGAGCCACGTGCCCTCGTGAATTACAAGAACAAATACAAAGATTTTGTATAAAGTTATCCAAGGTGTACCAGTACAATCACATTTTGCAAGAAGGTCACGTACGTAATATTATGTCCTTTACGAATCACGTATCTTTATTCAATCACGTTTTTTAGATGAATATGTATCAGGGGGCGTAGCTCAGATGGTAGAGCGCTCGCTTAGCATGCGAGAGGTACCGGGATCGATACCTGGCGCCTCCAAGAAAGACTTTTTTTAATTACTATGATAAACAAGAATATTTTATTTGTATATCTTATAAACTGTTTGGTGTTATAAAAGTAACTTTTAGTTATATAATAGTCGTGTTATATATACGAGGTACAGTACACCAAAGACGTGCCTCCCTAAAAAGTAGGATCCCTGTGCTAGCCAGTCTTCCGCTCTAATGCAAAATGAAATGAAATGACAAGTTTGAGTGAAATTCAAAAATTTGCCAATAGGAGTAATAAGTAGATAGATATAACATATGTACAAGCTGATGACTGCGTGGATTTAGTTTTTTAAATCCCGCGGGAACTCTTTGATTTTCCAGGATAAAAAGTATGTCATTCTCCAAGTCCTCAACTATACCCATGTAAAAAATCACGTCAATCCGTATCTCTGTTGCAGCGTGATTGAAGGACAAACCAACAAACGAACACACATTGATAATATTAGTAAGAAAGTAAAGATTGCCTCTTTCACATTCTGTCATGGTCATATTATATGAATGGCGTGCAAAATTTCTGCCTTTATTTTAATGTCATAATACTCATAGTCATACTCGTAGGTATAGACAGCGCTATAACACAAAGACATATTAACGATCTAAATAATATACTTACAACCATAAAGACGCACTCTACCACAGTTCTGTCAATTTCTTCATTACTGTCCTCTCGGTTAGGCATTAGACCGCTGATCATGTAGCACAATTGCATCACCTGTGCAAACGTTGAACAATAGTTAGGTTCCGATAGCCTGATCTGAATAGATACAAGGATAAGGTGACTGACTGACTGACCTATCCTCGCATAGTTCAAATCACTAGACGGATCCGGCTGGGCACACAAATAGCTATTATGACATAGGCATCCGCTAAAATCTATAAAATTTACGCACGCACGCACGCATACACACACACACACACACACACACCCCTATAAACTTTGGCCTTTATAATATTAGTGTGATGTGATCTCTCCCTCGCAGATGTCTAATCTCCAAGGAGGTTGGCCGCCGTGACCGGACTTGGTCGTAAGGACATTATAATTACTAGAGTTTTCTCGCTCAAGATAAGTTCGATTTTTCAAACCCCTATTTAACCTTCTTTGGGATTGAATTTTCAAAAATCCTTTCTCAGCGAATGCCTACGTCCTTATAGCCTTATCTGTATTTCAAATTTCAGTCCGATCCATTCAGTGGTTTGAGCTGTTTTGTTTGATAGATCAGCCAGACAGTCAGTCAACTTTTCCTTTTAAATATATTTAGATAAGTATCGATTACCAAATTCAGTGGAGTCTGGGGTACAATAGTCTTCAAAGGAGTCTGCTGCTGCAGCCCGAACATGCCAAACACGATGTAATTGATGGCGCCCGGCACGTAGTGCTCGAACAGCCCGCCCAGCTGCTCGCGTTCCTCTTCGTTGTTGCGACCTCGAATCCATCTGAGTTACCACAACAGACAAGTTCAATGGTGTTGATATTATACCTACTATTGAGTTATATCGCTCATTTGCGACAAGGGCGACATAATTCAAAATTCATCAATTTTAGTGTCGAAAATTTATACTTTTTGCTATAAAAACAAAATTACGCTAAGCACAAAAAAATAAGAGCGAGAGAGATTGTGACTTAATGCTCTGTCGCTTTGTTGGCCGCTGTGTTGTTTCGAGACCGCAGCATCCACAAAACATTACTCTCTAACGAGAGAATTCTCTCATCGTCGATTTTGAATTATGTCACCCTTGTCGCAAATGAGCGATATGCAAACTAGATGACGCCCGCGACTTCACACACCCGGTCTTCAGCTTTCTTCATCCAGCCACTTCCCGCCTCTCTCTTCATGTCGCGGTCCATCTTGCTGAAGCGCCCCCACACTATACGCTTACTTGTTCGCGGTCTTCACTCCAGAACTAATCGGCTTCAGCGGCCATCGCTTCTGCGACAAGCATGGCCTGTCCACTGCCACTTCAGCTTACTAATGGTTTGGACTCTGCCAGCGACCCTGGTTCTCCTACGGATTTTTTCATTGCGAATTTTCTCCTTCAGAGAAACTCCTAACATAGCCCTCTCTATAGCTCGGGCATCATCTAGTTTATAATATTAAGTTATGGATATATGATTCTGATCTCTTTGTGACATCTTGAGATTACCTCAGTACTTTTAATAGAAATTACCTGTCCCAGTAAGGCTGATATCCAAGATTCTTCGGGTCCACGAAGACCATGCCCGCCCTGGATACAGTAGCCGGTGAAGCATAGTTGAGGTCTCCAACTTCAAACAAGAGTGCACAGTAAGGAGCCAGTCGGATCCTCTCTCCATTGGCCAGGGTCAGCAGTTTATTGTCATCCATCACAGAGTTCATGTTCTCAATCCAGAGAGCGTCTACATCACCATCAAACATGGAGTACCGGCGTTCATCTTTTTCTGCGGGCCTATAAAATGGTTTTCAAAATTTTATTTATCAAGTACAACAGATGTACAAAGATCTGCCTTCAAGAAACTCGGCTATTGCTGTTTTTAAAAACGCATATTATGTAGCTGTATCAATATAACTAGCTTTTGCCCGTGGTTTCGCTCACGTTCATTTTTCAAACCCCTATTTTATAGGGGTTGAATTTTCAAACATTCTTAGCGGATGCCTACGCCACAATACTGTGCCACAATAGCTATCTATATGCCAAACAGCCGGATCCGTCCAGTGATTTGAGCTGTGCGTTGAGAGATCAGTCAGTCACCTTTTCCTTTTATATATTTAGATATTATCATTGATATAAACTTTTATCCTCTATTGAACTCCCTTAGGGATGATTTTTTTTTCAGATAATGTTATCATAGCGATGCAAACGAATTTTACAAAATTTCTAGTTTATGTCCACAGTGGTTAAGGCAGTGAATACTGCATTGTCTGCTATCTTGGCCAAGTTTATTATAATAAGTATAGGGTACGTATCTATAGATTAAATATTTACCTGTTCATTTCCCGGAATATTTTCGAATAGAGTCCGTCGGTCCAATCTCTAGTAACAGGATCGAGTATGCCATACAACTCTATTACAGAGCACGCCTGGAATACAATACTCCACTTTATCTGACCGTTGGCTTTGTTTGTGAGTTGCCCGTTTTCGCTTTGTTACATTTCATTTTGAAAGACACATTCAGAAATCGAATTCGTTTTTCTCGTGTAATAGAGCAATGGCTTTTCAAGGAAACTGTAACGTTTTAAGCAATCTTATGGAATTTTTAATAGTTATTTTCTCATTTCCCTAGAGTAGTACATAGCAGAATATTTTTTAAAATTAAAATTTTCAAAAGCAAAGGCTTGAACGCATAATGGAGGACCGGACACATAGACAAATTTAATTTTTACGAGATTGAATTATTCCCTACCTTCCATCTACTTCTATTGTCCAAGCGTCAGTTCATCCAAATTAAATAGGTACATTTTATATACATATCCATCAATAAATCAGTAAGTTCGAGATACCATGCAAACGTAGTTTGGGAACTATATTATGTTGCATTGGTAGCAAACTTTGCATAAATAACAGAGCGAGATGTACGAGTATTTCCGATATGTAGTTTCTAAAGCAAAGTAAAACTACTTGAGTATGAAAACTCGAGTTTATTTTGGCTTACGGAAGACTCTTAAAAGCAATTTTGAGCCTAGCGCTTGCAACCAAACTTATTACGGGTAGATCGTCTTTTTTCTCTCAAATGAAATCACCATACCTTCGGGTTAACAATCGTGAGCTTAGTAGGCAGGCCAAGATTCGTCTGCGCCTTCACCAGGGTCTGATGAATGACTGTCTTTCCACCCCCCGTAGGTCCCACCAGCATGGTACAATGTCTCGTCATCATGGTCTCGTACATTTGCACTATTTTGTCTACCTGGGATATCACACTAATATTATAAAGGCGAAAAAAAAGTTTCTGTCTGTCTGTGTGTATGTGTATGTTTGTTACTCCTTTGCGCCAGAACGAATGAACCAATTTGGCTGTTTGGAATGGAAATAGCTCATACTCAGGATTAACACATAGGCCTCATTTTATCACGGAAAATTATAGATTTCTTGTGGGAATTAAAAAACATTAATCTACGCGGACAAAGTCGCGGGCATCGTCTAGTCATAAACACCATACATTTATTGTAACGTATAGGTTTTGAAAGAATACAATTTTATTAAATAGAGTAGTAGTTTCCAAAGTCGAAAGTTTAATGATTATGAAGAAGGCAGTTAAGGAGAGCTGTGCCATTTAAAATGCTGGTAGCGGTTAACCTTCTCCTTGGCAGTGGCACAGGATTTCAGTACCTACCTGATGAGCAAGTACGATGTATCCATCCTTCTCTAACACTTCAATAACAGCCGCATTAAAATCAGGATAGCCAACACGTGGGCACTCTAATCCAGGGAAAAGATCCTTTATGAGGCCCAGAAATAGCGGTACATCCTCAAATACAAACTTCGGGTGATTCATGTCCCTGGTAATAAAAAAAAAAATCAGGTAATGCGATGGAAATGCAGTTGTAACCGTGGCTGGTGACGTCATTACTTATTTATTTAGTACCAGTTAAAGAAAAATGAAACATAAACTTATTAAGGACGTGCACAAGGACAGCTTATCTATAAGGAAGAGATTTCTTCCAGAAGCCCTCGAATGTGAGGATGTATTGTGTTATTTTGAGGACTTTGAATTTAGATATACATAATATGAATAGATCCATACTAAAAATTTATATACATGACGTTAAATCATGCTGTGACCAGATTTTTTTCTTAAATGAACAGTATCTTATGTATGACTCCAGTAGGGCTAACATGCGCGCCACGAGAAAGTTTTGTCTACACGTTTACTCGAAGTCTCTATGTGAATCTCTACAGAGATTCACGAGTAAAGTGTAGAGAAAATTTTCTCGTGGCGCGCATGTTAGCCCTACAGGTTTCAAGCTATCTCTGTACCAAGTTTCAACTAAATCGGATGAATGTTATGTGAACGCATAAATATCCTTAAAAATTACCTTAGTGCCCTCATAAGCACCATAATTTCGCTGAGTCCAGGCGAGTCTCTCCTTAGTTTCCCTGCCATCCTCAGCACAGCTGTCAAAGCTCGCAATCCCCAGTCATAGTGAGACTGTTTTGACAGTTGTTCGCGGGCCACTTTGTATAGGACTGTCATTTTTTTGGCCAATACCTGCAGCAAGAAATAAGTTCACTTTGAAGGACAAAAGTATACGGAAGCAATTATTGGTTTTGCATCATACTGCCAGCAAAATAGTGTAATAATTCGTTACATTGATAAAGCTGTAATACTTTGCGTTTTGAAAAGAAAATCAAGAAGCAAGGAAAATAATAATCAGCCATACCTTAGCAGTCAGAAAGCCATCAGAAAACAGAGATATCTGACAGATCATTTCCAAGTCTGGAAGGATGCAGACCACGGGACGAAACAATGCTTTTACTGACTCTGGCAGTTCGGTTCTACCAGCGTAGCCAGGGTTCATAGTAATGAAGATGCCCACTTTGCTGTCCATGGCAATTTCTTGACCTTCAAACTGTGAAAAAATACAGTACCTCTTAAATATAAAAAAAAAAAATATCAAAATCCCATTCAGAAATGGGCCAGTTATAATATAACGTCCAGTTTGAAGTTGTCTTGCCTTAAAACAGGCAGTTTCTCTATATTTTCACTTCAGAAACTCTCTGTAGTCTTGCTAATAACCTAAACCCACCTTATGGCTCGTTGGCACATACATAAACTGACTGAAAATCCATTCAGCCTCTCATGAATAAGTGCCCGACTGGGTTTGAAACTCAGGCATTTTCCAACGTGAATTCAGCTGAGTTAAGCTATACCTAGATTTCTTTATAACAATAATATTGATGAGTGTGTGAATCTTACGGTAAACCGCTTCAATTTCATAAGAAGAGCACTTCTTATACATTGCAGTTGAGTGGAGATGACGGACAGAACAGAAATATCAATCCGATTGAACTCATCAAAACAACCCCACGCTCCGCACTGGCACAGGCCTGCTAAAATCTGCCCGACAGCTCTAAAGTCCATGCCTTCCCCACAATTCGTTACCACACACAGTAGACCTAAGGCTTTTGCTAGATCTTTTGTGGTTTCCGTCTTGCCGGTACCAGCAGGGCCTGTAAACGGATCAAAAATAATTATATGAATTTGTAAAATTAACATCTATTCTTTAACCTTTCACTTTAGAATTTTGGGTTGCATCTGTGTTGAAATTATTTTTTAAGGTTACTTAAGTCGTGTCTTTTACAGAATATCCTAAAAGGTAATTGAAAGGTATTTAATAATGACCCCTTTGCGGCGAAGTCATGAGGCAGTTTTATTTCTGTTTGGCAGCAGTTTTGCTGGGAAGTGGGAAATCCGATGTTTTATGTGAGAAAATGGGCAAACTCTATAGTATGGTGGAATAAATCATCAGTACCTGCAGGAGCTCCACCCAGTTGCATAGTCAGTGCCTGTGTGATGGTCAGATAAATGCGATCAGTTAATGGTGTAATGACAAGACGACCGTTCAGACCCATATACTCGTATCCGTATTCAAATAGTCCTGTAAAAAACTGTTCATTCAAAATTTAACATTCGACATTATGATGAAAACTATGGGTCTTCATTTGACGTTGCCTACAGGCCGTCCAGCTTATTAGAATTATAGACATCAGTATTATTTATTACAGATAGTGACGCATCCTTCAGCTACAACTCAACTGACCGTACCTGTACACTGTTTTATCCAGAGGTTGTCATCTTTCTTCTGCCAATAAAACCTAAGTTGACTCTCCCACTCAAACTCAGCGGCTTCGGTGACGTTGTCGCGTACAAACCCTTCAATAATATCTCGTGCGTGGACGTCTATGGTCGTGATAGTTCGAAACTTGAGACGATCGTTGGAAGATAAATCTAAAAACAATCAATTGGGACATTTACCAAAATAAACTAGACCAAATAAATAACAAATAAACAATAACAATAAATAACAATCCCTTACCCAATATCATTTCCACCTTAGAGGTTTGTGAAACCGAAATTGACAGTAGTAAGCCCTTAAAAGCTAGGGAACTGGTGACGAGTGAATGGAATTTACCTTGTCTAACTTTGACCACGAGTCCGTCCAACTGTTCGTTCTGCTGCTGCAAATGCTCCTTCATCGCCCTCTTGTTCCCATTCCTGATCCTCGTGAAGGTCTCCTCCGTCTCCGCGGTCCACCAAACGCCGTTAGCAGCGAGACACACCATTCCTTGGTATTCCATTATCCAATCCGTTCTAAAAATTAATATCCACATAAGTTCCAATAAGAAAATACCGATTTCTTCACTACTTGAAGGTAATTTTTCATCTAAGAAGGGAGTTTAAAAATTCCAATCTTAAAGATCGCCGTGTCTCACTCTACTCAGAACTTAAGACACAGTTAAAACGAGACAGATTTAGTCAGCAGTTATTAGTGTTTTGGCCAAGCTAGAGACCGCTCAACAGATTTCGGCCTTAGATGGTTTACCTGGGAGTTCTCCAATTCTTGCCGTAGTAGAAGATGGCTTTCTTGGTGATAAATTTGTTGGTGTTGCGCATTTCAATGAGGACTAAATTCATCCAGTCTTCTACCCTACCCTCTGTGTATACCACGTATCGGAAATCCATTATCTGTACAGGGGTAAGGTATAATTGATGGAAACAATTTTCCTTCTTTCTACTAATTATGTATTTATAGAAAATACAGACAGACTATTTAATAAAATTGAATAGTCTACTTGTGTTTTCCAAATAACTAGGTAAGAAGTACATAAATAAAAACATGAAAAAGTTTAACACAAAAATAGCTCGTATTTCGAAGACAAACATGGACTTATTATCTCAAAGTTTTCACGAGTAGATAACTAGTTAATAATAATAAATAATGCTTTGCACCTCTCCTTCAGCGGATATCATTTTAGCTGCAACAGGACGATTCGTGTGATCCACATACAAGTCCAAGGCTCGAATATTGTCAAACATCTGAAAATGATATAGAACACATTATTCAGAAAAAAAAAGTTAAACGTTCTAAGTTTTTCAATAATTCTGACCTTAATCATATGCTCCTGTACACAACTGCATTCACTGCTTCCAAGTATAGACAACAGTTCGTCTGTTGAAATAAAGAAAAATCTCGGAAAGATTCGCCTTTTCGAATCCAAATAATCATTGAGTGACTTTTGACATCTGAAAACGTGAAATAAAATATATAAAAAATGAAGGTCGCAACCTTGATAACAGAAACTTATACGTTTAAGCGAACGCTCTTACGTTATCACGTCATTATCTAGTCATCTAGAGGAACTAAATGTCTAAAAATTTGGTTTCAAATAATATATTTATTATTGGTCTCACTCTCAAAATAAAACATGTTGGTGATATTATAGCACGTATGAGTGTAGGCAGGTAAATATGTACATTGAAATTGTTTAACTCACTTCTGTAAACCTAATCCCAGATTAACAAGTTCTTCTAATCTACCGCTTATACAACAACAATCAACTACAATAAGCCGTTTCGCAGTGTCCAACATTATCTGAAAAAATATAAAAAAATTGTTGTTTAACTAATGAATAAAAATTTACCAGTCATTAATAATTCAGGCCACATGCTGAGATGTATTGTGTACACCCATTTTGTATGATGTCACAGAAAAACATTACATTACATCATTTTAATAAGACATGCTTTGCCTGTTACATCTGACACTATGACAATAAAAATGATTTTGCTTTTATAATATAAAAGCAAAAAAAACATTCCAATACCTTTCTAAATGCCTTGTCAATGTCATCAAACTTTTTAGCCTCATCGGGTAATTGGGTACGAATGTCACCCCCTACAAATATCCCCTCCAGGTAAAGCCATTTCCTTTGAGTTGCAAACCATTCTTCGATGACCTCCGATATAAGCGAAAGACGTCGCTCCCAAGTTTGTACTACCGACAGGAATGGTCCAATGAACCTGAAATTAAACGATTAAGGAGTGCAGGATTTCTCCTGTTTTAGAGCAATCTAGGACCTGGTCAGCTGAAAAATGAACACAAGTCCTATATTAGTTCAAACCATGAAATCTAACATCCTAGGACGTCCTAGATTACCGGAGATTAAAGATATCAGTGAGGAACAAGCACTACCAGTCTTTTAATTTTAAAATTTCTGTCCACTTTATTCCCAAGTCATTTTCGCAACATCATTCCTGATATTTTGAAATCTTTTAAAGTAGGTGTAAAGTTATAGGCGTGAATGACATGGATTCCTTTAAATTACAACACAAATAGTTAGTTAAATCATTATGGTTAAAGGTTTGATGATGGAGTAAGAATCGAGGATGATGAAAGAAGGTCCTGATAAGACTCTTTTTGCTTCAATAGTTAAAAAGGTTGTAATAATCTTACTGTGATGCTGCCATGCTCTGCAAAGCCATAGCATCGTCGTCTACTTTGACGGTGATTTCATCACACGGATTGAGAGTATATCCTCGATCTTCACCTCGGTTGAAATGTCGGGCAACGGTGAAGGCAATGTTCGCCCATGTCTCTTGGACATCTCGTACGCCACGTTCAATTGCCAATTCCTATAATAAATCGACAATGGAGAGATATGTTCACTATTTTTTATGGATTTCAATAAAACAAAAACAAAATTGAACACAAAAGTGAAAGAGATATTCAAGTTATGGGTAGTATAATAATACCTCAATGGTTATGGGCCCAAAATTTACCACAGCGTCTCGACGGACTGGAATATGGTAACGTGACGTCACATTGTGAAGAGATTTTTTTTGCATAACTTAGTCTATATCGATATTAAATAACTATAGCTAGTTAGTCTTACATACCTACTTTATTGATTAAATTTAATTAATAATAAATATACATTGCGATCGTTGCTAATTAGTTGAAACTGTTTCAATTCAATCGATAGTTTGAGAATAGGCTATTTAATAGGTAATAATATTCTCATTTCATAATTTTGCCTTAGTTACCCATTTTAGATTTCGGGTCTTTTTGTCCTCTTCCTTCTAATATGCACCTATCCTTTGTATATTCGACCAAGTATTTAGTAAAACATCTCAGGAAAAGCCGAAACTTACCTTTATCGCGTGGTTCACAATTTCTTCAGCAACGTCTTGATACTTGTGAAGCTCCATAGCAAACATATTCTCTAACGTAAATCTATCCGGTGACATATCGAAATCTTGACCTAAGAAATTTTATAATGATATCAGTTAATTGAACTGAAGTTGGTAAATGATTTCTTATGGCCATTACAATACTTTAGAATGTGCAACATAGAGGTCAACAAATTTGATCTCGATATAGGTGGATACTTTAATTCTTATGTAAGAAACTGATAAACTGTATTTTATTGTTTAAAAACAGGTTGAACAAAAGAACTGGTTACATCACTTCTAGATCTCAAACCAGCAGGATTCTTTTCTTCTTGAATTTTTGGTGAATCAGCAGTTTCATATTTATAATATTCCTATGCATACCTGTTTTTGCCATCAATTCCTTCCAGTGGCGTTCACGCATAGCTTCATTTTTGAGGGAGACCATGAGTGGGACAACGTTCTTGAACTGTTTCATTTTCGTATCTAGCATCAAACCGGTTGGACTGAGGCGAACGTTTTTCGCTAATTTCCTGAAATTTCGAAAGTGATATCGTTATCATCATCTGTACCTTATGGAGATCAATCCCAATCTCAATTTTATAGATGATGTTTTGAATTAGAAATTTCGAATTTTGGCTTCCCACGCGTGGATTTAGATTTTTCAGAAATCTCGTGGGAATTCCTCGATTATCCGGGATGAAAACTTTTCCTATCAATAAAAAAATCTGCGAACCGGTTTAGACATCTCGAAGATATCGGTGTTCATATCGCTTTAATCACTCCCTACCAGTCATCAAAACTTTCGTCAAAATCGGTTCAGCCTTTGACAAAAATGCGAATCAGAGCCTATGAAAAGTAAACCTAAAAAGTCTCAGTTATTATTTAAGGTAATTTTCATGCAGAATTTGCAAGGTGCAACTTTTAAGAATCATTTTTCAAAATGTAATAAATAGCCATTCACCTATATTCTTTGAAGAACTGCTCGATTCCGTCGACCAAAGCCTGTGGATTCAAATTAACCCACAGAGTCTTAGCCCACAGTTCCCTGGCGTTCTTTTGAGCCTTGTAAATCTTATAAATCTGGTCCATAGCCTGGAAGTCGGACTTCGCTCGGTTGAAGGTTGAGAAGTCTGCGAGAGGATTATCGAAGAGCTGTTCGGCTTGCTGAAGCGTTTTCTTTCTTGATTCCAGTTCATCAAAGTATTTGGTATATTCCTAAAGAAGCATGCACGAATCATGACATACAGGGTGTAAGTTATATGCTAATGAAAGTTTTGTAAAAAGGTAACACTTTACCAAAATTACAAGTGCCTTTAACAAAATTACAAGTATCACTCTTTTTCTTTTATTCAAGACAAGAAGCCCTTGACTCCGATCTGATCTCACCTGATTGTAAGTGACGATGTAGTCTAAGATGGTAGCGGACTAACTTGGAAGGGGTATGGCAGCATAAATTCAACCTAATCTGTTTCTACACGCCATCGTACCTAAACGCTAAATAGTTTGGCGACACGTAGGTATATGACGGGTAGGGTGATAACTAACTACGGTCAAAGCCAGACAAACTTTCATTTATGCAATGATATAATAATATAATAATTGCATGTGTCGAATTTTGGGCTTTAGATTCAAAACTTTCAGGGAGGTAATTCTGCAGACATTATTAATTAGTATTAGTAAAGCTAGTGCTTTTGCCCGAAATTTCTTCTAGGTTTTACAAAAATCCCGCAGGAGCCGTTTGTATTTCCGGAATAAAAGTACCTCATTAGCCAGAAGTTGACCCATGCCACTCTCCA
The DNA here is from genome assembly GCA_038048805.1 of Hipparchia sbordonii. Lineage (NCBI taxonomy): Eukaryota > Metazoa > Arthropoda > Insecta > Lepidoptera > Nymphalidae > Hipparchia > Hipparchia sbordonii. The sequence continues at coordinate 9,326,475 of CM076113.1, forward strand.
GACGATTCAAAGGTACCCATGCAAATAGTCAAGTCAAAGCGTTGCTCAGTTGCTTCGTGATAATATAAGGACATACCAAAAAATAAATACACTTTCGCATTTATAATATTAGTAGGGATTAACAATAATTATTTTTTTGATCCTACGATCCCATATTATAAATGCGAAAGTTTGGATGGATGGATGTATCGATGTTTGTTACGCAATCACACCGCAACAACTGAACCGATTTGGCTAAAAGGGACAGATTTGGCTCAGACATAGATTATTTATTATAGTCTGGAATAACACATAGGCTACTTTATATCCTGGAAAATAAGAGAGTTCCTGCGGGAATCAAAGAACCTTAATCCACGAACGAAGTCGTGGGCATCAACTAGTATAAAATAAATCTATTAAAATACATAGGTTTTATTTTTAAAATAAATCTTCTGTTAAAAAATCTGGAGGCGCCGGGTATCGATCCCGGTACCTCTCGCATGCTAAGCGAGCGCTCTACCATCTGAGCTACGCCCCCCGATGTGATTGTGAATGAAATTAAACGAATACTTATTAATGGCAATGTTAGTTACACTTTAGAAAGTAGAAGTACGTGACCTTTCAATCATAATAATGCAATCGATTAATACCTAGCTTATATTCGATTTTTTTTTATATGAAAACTAGCTGATGCCCGCGACTTCGTCCGCGTGGATTTAGTTTTTAAATTTCCGCGGGAACTCTTTGATTTTCCGGGATAAAATATTGCCTATGACACTCTCCAAGGCCTCAACTATACCCATGCAAAAAACCACGTCAATCCGTAGCTCTGTTGCAGTGTTATTGAAGGACAAACCAACAAAAAACACACTTTCGCATATATTAATGAGGATACTAGTCTTGGCCCACAGGTTCGCTCGCGTTAATTTCGATTTTTCAAACCCCTATTTTACCCGCTTAAAAGTTGAATTTTCAAAAATCTTTTCTTAGCGGATGCCTACGTCATAATTGCTATCTGTATGCCAAACAGTCCAATCCATCTAGTGGTTTGAGCTGTGCGTTGATAGATCAGTCAGTCAGTCATCTTTTCCTATAATATACTCAGATTAGCCACGGTGAAAGTAACTAACGCTCCCCTTTTCTTTCCAATACAGTAAGCTTATTATTACAGATTGGAGTTACTGTCGACTTATCGTATTTTGAGTCTGCGCATTAACATTTGCGTTATAACTGAGGCTTATTAGGCTACAGGTAAGCTTTTTGTAACCCTATTATGATCCTGGCTCATGTTAGCCTATTATATTTTGTATTCTGGAACAACTCAAATAAAGAAATTCTCCCAAACAAATAGCGTATGAGGCTCGTATCACGTACGTAAGAATATTACAAAACTAAAGTATAACTAAAAGGTCACGTACTTTCATTGCGTTGAATTATAAAGTACACATTTTTTGATCACAATCGTATTGGGGGGCGTAGCTCAGATGGTAGAGCGCTCGCTTAGCATGCGAGAGGTACCGGGATCGATACCCGGCGCCTCCAAGAAAGACTTTTTTAACAAAAAATAAAAGCATGGCACACTTTAACCCGTAAAATGGTATTTAAGCACTTTTTTTTCAATGTCATTGTGAGTAATCTGTTTTCTCAACTTTCCCACTCAATGAGGTAGTGTTAGAAATAGAATTAAAAATTGTGTCTCTCTTTCGTTAATTCAATTTTTATCTCGCACTGGAATGACAAAGCTAAGCAACAACAAACCTGTTAACTCCGCAAGCAAAATTGTTACCTCCATGAGCAATAGTCCTCTATCCAAATCTTCTCCAACGGTACCAGGTCCTTCTCGATCAAACTTCTCCACAAATTCATCCAACTCAATCAAGAACTTGGATATCTCGACTACGTTCATCTTAGAGAATTTCTCCTTAGTTTGCTCCAGGGTGTTGCCGCGGAACAGTGATGTCTGGTATAAAGTACCCCAGGATGTTTGTAAATTTTTAGCAAATGTCAAATCATCATCTTGCACCTGAAATAAAAATAAATTCAAATGGAAATAGTCCTTATAACACCAGGAATATTGATAAGCACATTTTGATATAAAAACCCAAAAAGTTTAAGAGGGAATTTTATGTGTAAAAAAAGCCAAGCCAATTTCAGTAGGTAGATACTTAGATAGATGGATAGGTAGGTAGGCAAATGCCTCACCAATCACCCTTAACTGTTACAGCGAAAGGAAGCGTTCCATATACATATACGCATATTCTACGATTTATGAGTGATCACCATCGTAGTAGTTTTAGCTACGATGATGATACCATACAACTTGAGAAACAAATGCACTTACATCAATACCGTGTTGTCGTAACATGTGGAAGATTTCTTGCATGTTCTTGAACTTAACTTCGGCGGTGATTGTCATTTGTTGGACGAGGGTGATCGTCGCCATCACGAGTTTGAAGTCCTCGAGGCCTTTGATGTTCATGTTCATTGTTGTACGAAGAGACTGCAATCATAACATTTTATAATAGTTATCGTTCCATACATTAATTTGTTATATCATAACTAGCTGATGCCCGCGGCTTCGTTCTACAGGTCCTCAACAATGTCCATGCAAAAAATCACGTCGATCCGTAACTATTGCAGTGTGATTGAAGGACAAACCAACAAACCAACAAAGAAACACACTTTTAAATTTATAATATTAGTAGGGATATATTTATAAAATACCATAATGTTGCTAAGTATAGACAAAATAATTTTTAGATTTGCCGTTAAATAAATTTAAAGAATACGTGAAATAACGATGTTCTAAACCGTGAAATTTTTCTTAATGATAAAGTTGTGTGGAATCAAATAGTTTTGTGTTCTTCAGCTACAAGGTGTTACAAAGTTTGAAAAAGGGCTGCTTCAAAACTATTTTTCTTCTTCTGTTTTTCAAACCGATCGCGATGATTGAGTAAGCATCACAAGTTGGCGCATAAAATTAAAAAAAAATCTAAATTATTTATTTCATGTAGGCCAACTTGACAATTCTTAAGTGTGGCTCTTATGACAAGTCGAAAATCTACTACGAGTACCGGTTCGAAATGCTGCTTCTGGGTACATGAACTAAATAATTTTGAATTTTTTTAATTCTTAACGTTATCTACCTCAATTTGGTTCTTCAAATCGTTCATATTCATCCTGGTCTTTGAAGCGATACATTGCCCAAGTATATTTTTCCACTCCTGCGCGTGGTCTTGAACTTGACGAATTATTGGACGTAAATTCACTCTAATTGCGCCAACGTCGACATATTTGACATGGCTGTTTAAATCCGCTATTATATCCTCGAAGAAGAAGAATTTTTCGTCGTACTTCTGTATCTGCTCATGTTTTTGAATATACTTTTCGCAAGAGAGATTCTTGTCGAACGCCCAAAGATGTTGGTACTTTTGCCACCTGTTGATAAATTAAGAAACTGTTATATTTGCCACATATTGATAAATAGTTAAAAAACTGTTTTTCTTCTTCTTCTTGTAGTATCGTCTCCTATTGGAGGTTAGCAACCTTTAGGGCTATCTGCACCTTGGACGCTACTGCACGGAACAAGGATTGGGTATTTTTCCCATACTACTGGCGCAGGTTCTTAAGCCACGATGTTCTCCAATGACCAGGTGGTCTTTGGCCAGCTATTTTTCCCTGTATGATGGACTGCAGGAGGTCGTACTTGTTATTCCTAAGAATGTGGCCAAAGTACTCCAGCTTCCGTAAGAAACTGTTATATTGTGAGAATTTTTCATAATATCAGGAAATCTAAATCTGACATTTCAGTTAGCTTGGGGCGTACGGAGTACGGGAGTCGTCGTTCTTTATAGTAAAGAATATTCATATAACCTCATGAATACACATTATTCGAATTTCGTAAACAAAAATGGATGATCCTGTGCTATAAGATGCACGAACAAACTGATAGATAAGAGTTATTCTTCGTGTTGAGTTTTGTTAAAATTAATTCATTAAAATGTATTGAGTAGGTATGTTGTAAAGGTACAATGAAGTAACAAACAGGTACACTTTCAGTTGATAAGTACGTGGCTATAGGCGAGGCACCTAGTCTAAAAACTGGTGGAATTTTAGATCCAAAATGCGGTGCTGGGATGGCGATCCCATAACTAGAAGCGCAGCGTTGGAAGACTAGGTGGAAGATCTAAACTAGAATGATCTCAAACAAATCAATGGCGGTCGCTGGATAAAGGTGGCACATGAAAGTGCTCTGTGGCTAGTGCGATAGTCCAGCTGTAAACGTTTATTGTTTGAGAGGGTGATGTTGATCATTTTACTATGTTAAAATAATTATTCTCACTTTTGAATGTAGACATTAATATCTTGCGTAAGTCGGTAAATGGTGTCCTGTATAAGCAGTGTGACGTCATTGATGGAAATCACCCGCAGGATATCCTCGAAGTAGGAAAACACGTAGAACTCATTGCCTGTGGCTTCAGCAATTTTTTGCGGCGGACATGGAAGACAGGTCTTCTTCATCCATCGAGTAAAAATGGTAAGCCTTAAATTAAAGAAGGATTTTTGATTTGTTTTTGTACACCAAGTCAATGAGTGTGATCCCCTAAGCAATTATAGCATAATAATTACTGTCACTGTACATAAATAAGCTGAAACATAAACTGTGACAAATGAAGTCTCGTAAAAAAAACTATACCCCTTGTCATACTCATGCAGGGTGTTCTAGTCTACTTTACCGAACATCTTAAATAATAATAAAAAAAAAAATTAAATAGGCTCCTGTAGGAAATAACTACGCCTCAAGAAAGTCTGAAAGTATCTGGAAAAGGGCGTGACGTTCTGTGATAAAATTCCACAGACAATTTCAGACTATTTTTTTATGAGTATAATGTCAAATGTGTTTTCATAAACAACAATACATAGGTTAAACAATAGACAGGTAGTACCTATTGAGGAAATGTTTGATATTATAACCAAGAATATTGCAGACTTCCGCTGGAGTTGGTCGCATAGTGATATCAGGTGTAACCAAAACAGCGTCTACTTGGAAGAGAGGAGTTTTTTCACTCAATGCTGTTTGGAAAGCCTGTAGGTTTTCCAGGGTCAATCTGAAAAAGGGTTGTAAGAATGTTATATTTCTTTATTTTGTTTAATATAATGTTTTGGTAAACGTAAACTTTGAGGCGCTGAATCTCTATTTATGACCTTTAAAACTAGAAAGTTTAGACTTCTTTTATGTCGACGTTACATTATATCGATATTTCTATTGATGGTAAGGGATGATTTAATCAAGGTAATCATTTTTTGCCTCAAAATAGGCACCTTTTATTTCTTGTTAGTAATTTTGCCAACCGTTAAAATTTCAACACAACAAAATACCAAAGGACAGTAATAAACTTACCTAACAAGACATTTGAATATTTTCTTTTCCCAGAAGGTGTAGTAAGAGGACATGACAGCTGACTGGCCAGTGCTAGTGCCCAGTATCAAATACTCTAGCTTCATCAGGTTGGGTCCAATTCGATCGTAGAGACGCGACAGCATGGCGACCCGTGCGAGTCGTTCATTTTCAACTTCCACGAAGTAAGTCTAGTTTTTCAGAAGAAAGGAATTTATGATATTCTTTTACACAAGGAACACATATCTATTGCATTATTGATCCGGTAAATTAGATAAATCGGTACATTATGCACCACCACCTCTTACAGTACCTACACTAATCCACCAGCCAAACTCTCGCTATACAATATAATCTTATTTTGCTACGAGCTATTTGGCCGTGACTCCTTTCCATGGCCGATGGTTTCGGTTCGGTGATTTCGGTCCGGTTCGTCCAGTTCGGTTGTTTTTCCGGGATAAAAGCTAACCTATGTCACTATCCAAGTCTTCAACTATACCCACGCAAAAACCACGTCGGTTCTTCAATTACGTTACCACGATACAAAGTATCGACGTGATTTTGAAGAAAAAATAGAGGGCTCCCGCGGAATTTTAAAACCTAATTCCACGCTTATGAAGTCACGCTAGTCGCAAGTAAATATTTTTAAATATTAAGGGAGGTAATTTTTAAATGTTAATAATGCCGAAGGTTGAGGACTGGGCGGAAAGCTGCCTATTACATTCTATCAGTGGAAATCAACTATTAGTCAACAGGCTTATTTGATGATAATAGTGATCAATCTGACTCATTTATTACCTTACAAGGATAAAGCCAGGTATCATCAGGCTCTCCAGTAACAGGATCAACGTAGTCTTTCGGTCGAACAAATGGGAATAAGTCAAACATTTCTATTTGATCGAGCAAGAACTGGATTTCTTTTTCAACCATTTTCAACTGCTGGTAAACGGCTTTCAGAGAGTTTTCACCTGAAGCAGAGGATGATTATTATGCGCAGTGTTCATTATATCACCAAGCGAAACGCATTAATTTTACCCCATTTATCGGGCACTTCGATTCTTCAGTAGGCATATGTATGTGAAAAGGATTAATTTTACATAATCCTGAAATTTGGTTAGTTTTTTGAAATTTACCTTTACTACATAGGGTAGTTTCGTCTTGGACCTATCGGGCAGTAAGGGCCTCAAAGGAGGTTTTTTACCACTCCACCATCGAAGACGGGTCACAAAGCGTTCCAGTATAAAGATTAAATCTTTTAGAGGTAGGTAATTAAGTATGGATTTATACTTGGCCTTAGACAAGACCTTCGTTCCGCTGCTGCCGCTCCTATATAACTATTGTGGTCAGATCCATTATAGATTTTCGTTTACTTTTTGCAAATACCTTTAGTAATGTCCTTTATGTACTCATTAATTCCCAAAGCCGTCCACGTGATTCTGGTCAGGCCTGGCAGTATATGCCTCTCCATATCAAGCAGATGCTTCTTCATTAGATGGGTCTCAGAAGGACTCAAGGATGTAGAACTTTTGTTATATTTTGTTATAACGCTTGTAAGAGATTCAAGCTCGTAGTAAAGACGAGATTTTTGCATTGAGACATCCCTGATATTAGATGGTAGATCAAACCCTGAAAAGGCAGTTTTGTCAACAAAAATTCAAAATTCAACCTTTGTATTCAAAAATCAAAAACTGTGGCTCTTATGACAAGTCAAGACTCTACCACCTTTGAAAAGCTAGAAACTCAGCAATGACTCTTTTCAAAACAAAATGTTAGAAATATTATTACGGAGTAGCTATAACAATGTAAAAAGTTGTTAGACTATCTTCTCGACATATAGTTGCTGGATGCAAAGCCGAATGCTCCCAAGCAACTTTGACATTAATTTTTTAGTTATTCAGAACAATTAAAACTGTGTTATTTTTTAATTCAGTATTACCTAATTTCTCCATCAGTTCAGCCTCGTGAATTATATGAAAGATGTGTTTGTCAAAATTTGGCTGAAACTCCAGTTCGTATTCTTGCATTAGTTTATGAACGGTCATGTCACGCCAAGTAACGTCCGTCTAAAAAAAAATATAGTACCTATCTAAGTATCCACTTAATGCTTGTACATACGAAATGACTTGAAAATGAATTGAAATAAATTCAAATAAAATAAACATAGAATATTTAGTGACAAGTAGTTTTTAAAAATTTACCAATCCCTCCTTTGCTAGAAGTGATATAGAACTTGGTGATTTAACATTTTCGTAGTGTTGACCTGGGATTCTCATTAGCATCACTGCAAAAGCCAGAATTATCATATCGCACAAAATATACTGCGTAAACAAAAACTATACCAAATATCATTTATTGATGCAAAAATATCATTCTCATACAAATGGATTTTGTGATTTAGCTGCTGGATCTCTTCGTGATCGAAGATACAGTTTTGACATTATGCATTCATTATGCTTAAAAAACTGTACGGATCATTCAGATTTATTTGGTACACTTACAAGCTTTGTCTCTACGTCTTTTCTGTGCGATTTCTTTATTTACAACATCGACAGGTCTTATAGAAGTATTAGAGGCTTTTTTCTTGGCGACGTGAGCTCGACCTGCCGCCGTCAACTGCATACCACGGCCTTTTGAAGGTGCTGGCTCTAATTAGACAAAATTATTAGGTAACTTCTTTGGAGAACTTTGGAGAACAAATAATAACAAACTTATCCTTACTTCCTTACTAATATTATAAATACGAAAATGTGTTTCTTTGTTGGTTTTTTGGTTTCAACAGAGATACGAATCGACGTGATTTTTTGCATGGGAATATTTGAGGACCTGGAGAGTGACGTAGTCTTAGACTTTTTATCCCGGAAAATCAAAGAGTTTCCGCGGGATTTTTAAAAATAAATCCACACGGACGAAGTCGCGGGCATTAGCGAGTTTTACTATAATCCCCCAAAACAGAAAAATCAGTAGGATGCAACAGGAATTGTTGAATGAAATCTTTAATATATTATAATAGAGTATCATGTAAGTTGAAAAAAAAAAATAATTACCGTCCTCTTTTATGAATAAAACGTGTAGTATGTTCTTCTTCATCATATTGTCGACGAAATCAGAAGCATCATGGACCCACTCTTTAAATTTGGCTTCCTCGTACTCTTTTATAACTTTGGAGAAAGCTTTGTACTGTAGAAATGCTGTCTTCTTTTGTTCACAGTCATTCAGCTCCGGTACCTGCATTAATGGCAAAGAATTTAGAAAATACGAAAGGAAGAAATGAACGGGTAATATACTTGTACTTCATAATTAGTCTGGATCCTCATTCCAAACCGGTTCTATTACCAAAAAAACAACAAACATGAATCAAAATCAAATAGAGAATGATATTATTTCATTGTTTGTTGTTTGTTTATTCAATTTCGCGCATGAAGATCAATGCAGAGTTCCGAAATAATATTTTAGATTTAGATTTGGACATATTGCGTTTAAGTTGGACATATGTTTAGATTTGGCCATAGGTATTATATTATATCTGTATTAACTTTCATATTTTATGTACTGAATGTTTCCTATATTATGTCCAAATCTGATATTTTAAATATAATGTTTTAGGACATTACAATTCTGTTATTAAGAGGGGTCTTACCAAGCTTACTCCTTGTAATTCTAGGTCTAAAAGTAATTTTATTTTTAATATTTGACCGTGCGTTTTGTCTTGGAACCGCCAATCTTATTCTTAATATACGTAAGACGAATTTATTCACATTATTGAATACATACTTTCTGAAATTTCATAATCGGTTGTTTCATCTTATTGAACAGTGCCCTCGCCCAGTAGATCGCGCCGGCTATCGGGGGATGGTATCGCAGCAAGGGTGGATTTTTTCGGAATCGCTGCAAAATTATAGAGGCAGTTTAATATTTACATCGATGTAAATCCTATTAATATTATAAATGCGAAAGTTTGGATGTATGGATGGATGGATGTTACTCAATCACGCCACAACAACTGAACCGATTTCGCTATTTGGCACAGAGATAAATAATTATTGCCTAGAATAACACATAGGCTACTTTTTATCTCGGAAAATAAGAGAGAATCAAAAAACCTTTTAAACGAAGTCGTGGGCATCAACTAGTGTGTAGTATTTATGCCAGTTATGCTTGCATGTAAATACGAAAGCATCTTCCCACTTTTTTTGAAAGGTCAAACCCACCGCCATATGAAATAAATATGATTCTATAGAAAATCTAATGACGTCACAGTTTTATGCCTCAAGATGGTGTAGTGGAAATGACAATGCTGTTATGAAATTCCAGACATATCTAGAATAACTATGACATCACGCAGTACTACTCATTACTTCGATAGTACTAGGAGACTTTCGAAATTAAATCTTTAAGTTGAAAAAGATACTTACAGTGAATTTGTCTTCTATCACTGTGATCTCCTTAATGAATTGTCGCATAACAAGGTCGAACTTTGTAGATAATTGTTTTCTGATCGACTCTCTGATGTCGAACTCCAAAAATTTTAGTAAGACATCCAATGCCTCTTCAGATGATCTGGAGTAGAGAGCAGTCCCAATATTAGGTATATCATGGTATAGCAGACAACAGGTTAAATAAAAAAAAGATTTTAAACTTATTTCGTGATTTAACAACAATCATAATTTGCGGGTAGGTACTACCATGTTTTAGTTGGAACTGTATTTAGTACACAGTTATTGTATAGTCCTTTCATTTCACGAGGGCGCGTGGCTCATGGTTGTGTGTGTGTCGTATTTGTATAAGTGGGAGTGAGAGCTTGCACGCGCCTGACCGCTCCCACCTAGGCTCCTGACTCAATGTGCACGTACACGACGTAACCACAAATAAAGCGCCCGTAACTTCATGAGAGAAACGTACACGTACGTACGTACGTTGCATATAACGTGGTCAAGACGGAACTACCATCATTTCCGACGTGACTACGGTTTATGCAACTAGATACGTGCCCGTATCATATATTATAAATTCCCCTGGGAAATGCATCTTTGCAGTTAAAATTTGGCGTAGATGTGACGAATATCAGCTGTCTTGTTTTTACTCTGACTATACACTCTGAGCAGAGAGAGAGAGAGCGATCTATAGATTTCAAACTTTTTTTTAAAGATTTTTTTAAAGAATATTAGCCAAGCTGAAATTGACTTATACTCTCCTCTCCTGAGTGGTTACGACAATAGTGCAACGGGAAGGGTTCGAACCTGCGACCTTTCAGTTTTCAGTTCGCACCTTTAACCGTTGGGTTATTGCGACTTTAGATTGTAAGAAGTTTTCTATGGTTGTGATACTCACCGCAAATTACCAAAGCTTTGGTTGATATAATTCTTGGCCTCCTCTTCCAAATACCTGACTTCAGTCCAAAAGTCACCCATAATGACATCCCAGTTCTCTTTATTGTCAAACACAAATACGCTGAAGTCTATTGTACGTATTGGATACACGAGTTTCTTGACGCGTTTTCGCACGTCATCTATCTGAGTTGGATCACTGATGATAGATTTTAACTCATTGCCGAATATCCGCTCGAAATCAATCAAAACCTTTAACAATATAACTTTTACATTTACATTAATAGTTCTTTCAATTCACGAGGGCGCGTGGCTCATGGTTGTGTGTGTGTCGTATCTATATAAGTGTGAGCGAGAGGCTAAAGCCTACATTTACGCTTGTGCATGTACACGACATAACCACAAGTAAAGCTCACATGCCCTCGTGAATTCCAAGAACTATAGCATAAAATCTATTGACCTAAACACTATGCTAAAGACACTATGGAAGCCGCTGCAGTTTGCCATGTTGGCATTTCCAGCGGCCTCTTAGCTTAATATAAAATTTGCTGGACTTTTTGTTTGCTTAGCCACCATAAAGGGCGGATTGACGACATCATCACAAGGTGGCTAGGATTAATTGAATGCGAACAGTCGAAGAGTAGCTCCAAGTTCCAACGTACTCCACGTACGTAACAATTTTTTTTTATAATTTATTAATTAGTACGAATACCTCCAATTACACTAATTAATACAATATTCTATATTGCTAGAAGGTATAAGTAATGACCAAACACTGATAAATATTGAACATTAAATAATTTTAGTAAAAAAAAAATGGCTAGATTGGACATTATTGACACTGCCCGGGCATTTTACACATTCATTCGTAGTTGTATTTCCAATACCAACATTTACAAATCGTCTTTGGTAAAACCTAGCATGTACCAAATTCTGATGCTAAAAGTCTGGAAGAAAAACTCTCACTTTAAAAAAATCCTTACGTCTACCATGTCGGTGAATCCTAAGACCTACAAGTAAAACCTGGGACACAGATTACCTGTACTACATCTCCTAGGTCCCTAGCAACGGTGCCGATATAATCAGTTCTTGTGAACAACAGCGGTTGGTCGAACTCCCAGCGAGCGCCTTTACCACTGAGCTCGATGTTACGCCGGGTCTCCTTGTACAATGTATGCCACATTTCCATTATTTTCTGGCCTGAACGAGCCAGTGAGAGGATCTCATCGTTTGATTTACTGGAAACATTTGTACTCATATAGTTCTATCTTCTACTTTAACAACCGACTATGCCCGTGACTTCATCCTCATGGAGTTAGATTTAAAAAATCCTGTTTAAATTCTGCTTTTTTCTGGATAAAAGGTAGCCTATGTAATTTTCCAAGTCCTCAACAATACTTACGCAAAAATCACATCAATCTGTTACTCCATTGCTGCGTGATTGAAGGACAGACACTGCTATAGACAAAGGTCGCTTGCATGGTGGACTTCCACAGTTCTCGTTCTTATAGCACATTCAATCCGTTGCTTTTAATGTCACATTCTGATCTAATCTGATGGTCATATCTGATGTTAAATTAGGTAAATATCTATTTGTATTGAATCTTACTCAAACAATTTGTGCACATTGAGAAATCTCTCCAATTTATCGCACAAAGCCCAAGATATCCTTCCTAGAAGTGGGATCATCGTCTCATCCGTGCGATAACCCTTAGATAGGACCCACATCATGTAAATACTCTCAACCAATTCAGGTAACATATCGATTACTTGTTGGAGAGGTGAATCGTCTTCGAGTACCTAAAACCCAATTATCAAAGGATCAACCAAAAATCTTGCTACGCAGAAATATTGGCAAAAAGAGGATGCCTTACGGCACAATGCAGTGATTTTGTCGAATTGTATGCGATACGATTGGGGAGGCTTCGTGCGTTTTCACACAAACAAAATAGGTAATCCTCAGAGATTATTTTGTTTGTGCTGTAGTACTGTTTGGCTATGGCCCAGAGCGGATTTTTCTATGTAGGACGCCACAGAAGCACCGCAGCGTCATTACAACACATCAGCATTCCGCTGCGTATCGTATCGCGGCAACGCTGCCGCGATACGATACGCAGAAGCTACGTTGTCGCTACGTTGCTTCTACGCAGAAGCAACGTAGCGACGCGCCGAAGCGTAGTGACTATTAGAATTTATTCCCGCTACACTACTGATGCGGCGTGATATTGTCTATGTACGGCTACGTGTGGGTTCGCAGAAGCACTGTTGCGTATTATGTGGCAAACCACGGTTTTTTTGCTATGAAGGACGACAGAAACACCGTACCACACCGAGCAGGATCAAGGATTCGAAATGGATGAAAAATAATGTTATGATATTCTTACGGTAAAGAAACGCATGAGGGTCGACAAAAATTTCAGATTATCGCCGGCTAAATTGTATTGTTCCATGAGCGTCTCTTTATAGTGCTGAAAACCCTGAAATTGTATACAAAAATATATTAGTGAATATTTTTCCTTCAACATGGCGGAGATTGAAGCTAAAGAGGTATCAATGGCTTTTTTGCCCTTTTATTTTTTTACTCGATTTTCATTGATTCTTAGAATCGAAGATCAATCATTCAATTTAATTTCAATTAATCAAGGATGCTCACATCCTCAGGAGAGAAAATATAATATACTTTAATATGATCTTATACACTGTATAATTTTTATATTATATTTGTATTTCTAGTATCAGGAAGGAAGTTGATGGTGTACCTATTCTTCTTTTATATTTTTTAAATATATTTCCTAAAAGCCCTTACGACTAGGTAAGTAGAGGATCCCTTGTTGAGCAAAGTCAGAATTTTGACGACCATGGGTTGCTTCAGCTGTTCAACAAGCAGCGATATCTCCGCGTCTCTTTCTCGCCAGTACTTGTACTCTGCGACGGGGCCATTGCCTTCACGAGTCTGTTACATGCAAAGTTTAGTTAATTAACATTTAACCGAATTTTTAAGTGATTTGAAAATTGCAAAAGGTTGCCAATTCTGAAAAAAAAATTTTTTTTTAGCAATAACCGTATTTTATGGATGGAACTAAGCTAATATTGCCGGATTAAGGCCTCTAAGTGTGCGAAATACACATATTGCGTCGTGGTGCGACCCGCTTTGCCCCCCAGCGGCTCGTTCTAATGTGCGCGTACCTTTATGGTAGTGTTCGTAAAATACTAAAACTTTTTCTTACTTTACTCAAACAAGCGGATATGGTGGCGTCAATATGGCTCTGCCACATCATGACGGCCTCTTCCAGCTGGGCTGTTAGCGCTGGGTCTACAAATTCTACGTGACCTTCCTCTCGCTCCTCCATAAGCGCTGGTATATTTGGCATTGGAAGATGAATTTCACCTTCCATGTGCTCTATTGTCCTAGAATGTTACAGAAAAGATTTAGATTTTGTACGGGGGAAACATAACAACTTTAGAATTCAAACGCGTGCAAAGTCACGCGCAAAAGCTAGTTTATCTATCAGGATGATATAGAGACGGCTCCGGTGACATGTCAGATAATGCGGAAAGTTGCTCGCGTGTCTCCGTACTAGATACGCCGGATATTAAAGTTGGGTTGAAGTTACGGACGCTTCCGACATTTGAGTTCCAACGCTTTAATGAATTATTTACCTATTACGGCTTCGATTTGCTCATAACATTGGGGTGAATTCAGAAAATTATCACATTTGTAGTTCACGTCAATTCGTTTTTTAAGTCTTTACATATCAAGATATCTGATAGTGTGACGCTCATTTCCACAACCAAAGTGTGTGGTGATTGGTTGATGATCAACCAATCACGGGCTTACTAATGGCACAGGTTTCTGTTTAGAATGAGAAGTGTTTAGGCCATAGTCCACCAGTTCAGATGCTGGCGAAGTCTACTAGACTTCATCACTTCAGGTTTCTGCACGATGTTTTCGTTAAAGAAAAGCGCGTGCGTGCGTGTGTTTGTTCAGGAAAATAAAAGAGTTCCTGCGAAAATTAAACCTTAATCCACGCGGACAAAGTCGCGGGCATCATCTAGTTATTAATAATTTCTTAAAACCCACATAAATCTGAAAAGTTAGCCTTTTACTGCCCGATTCAAATCCCTTTGAAAAAAAAGGGCTGAAGTCAGAAGTTAAACATGAGGCTATCATCGTTTCACTCAATTCTTAGAGGATTGGAATAAGATAGGATTTGCTTATCATGCCACTTGTCCACAAATTCTAGCTAGTCCACTACATCCCACATCCAAGCGACTGCACTTACCATTCAACTATTCCGACAAGATTATGTATGTCCTCTATGACTTCATGTGCTGCTGGTTTCTTTTCTTGGACAGTATCTATGATCGGTGATTCAATATCGCTGGGGAACTGATAAAATTTCATGAAATTATACAGCAATTGAACAGCTTAGGATACAAAACACGCAAATATAATACTTTATGTAGACGTAACAATATGAAAGAGGCTAATAAATTAGGTTATCTTCTTAGTGCCAATTTCACCAACGCCGCGGCCGATTTTTTTAACCGAGGAATAAATGATGTTTCGACTGATTTCCAAAATAAAATCTGTTAGAAAGTCCGATTAAACGTTACTTGACGTCGATGAAATTGGCACTTGTAAAATTTAAATTAAAAAAAATATAAATAGTGAGAAACGTACCCGTGTTAATATCGAAGAATCAGGTCTTACAACTTTCGGTAGAGGTTCGGGTACGTACGTGTCAATACGTATATTCTTGATCCTACATCATTGAATATAATATTACAATAAAATTCAAATTGTTTTCAATACACTTCAAGATCAAAATAATGCGAATTAATCATTAGAAAAAATAGATCATGGCATTACCTTCGCTCTGCATTTTCTCCTCTAGCAACATTGGACATTCGTCGGTAATCAGATGGGCGGAGATAGTTTATCTAAAAAAAGTTAGCTAAATTAGGTGAGAACAATGAAAATCTGCCCATCGGATTAAGTGCTACGCAAAGCTATAGTGTAGTTTTGCGTATATAACGTAAAACGATAAAGAAATGGTAAGACAAACAAGAATGCTTTAAGCATAAGAGTTTCCTTTAACTTAAGTATTAAAAATAAAACTAAAGTCTACCTCTGACGTCGAATCTTCCGTCTGATGATGTTTTCCAGCATACGAGACTTGTCTTGAAATAGATGTCGCCGACTGTTCAACAGGCAACGTAGTGATCTCACGAAATTGCTTCTCGAACAGGGTGACGAACGTCTGCAAAAAATTATTATAATAAGTTGAAAAGAGGCTATGCTATGCTCGGAGTATCTTCGCGGGATCAAATAAGCAATGAGGAGATTGATGAATCAATAAATCAAATTAGCAATGAGGAGATTGATGAATCAATAAATCAAATTAACAATGAGGAGATTGATGAATCAATAAATTAAATTAGCAATGAGGAGATTGATGAACCAACGGGAATGGGTCTGCTTTGGCTGCCCATTTTGCCATGCGTTGGATTGTGTGTACCTACGTATGCATTTTTGAAGCTTCATTATGGAAGCACTGTATACATAGCATAGCTTTGTTACCTATTGTAAAATTTTTTTTTAAAGAGCAACTGCTGAGTTTCTTACCGGCTCTTCTCAGCAGAATCTGCATTCCGAACCGGTGGTAGATTTATGACGTGTCATAAGAGCTACAAGTTAGCCTATATGAAATAAATAAATTTTGAATTGAATTTGAATAGCCGTCGGAAGGCTAAGGTGGTCGAATTGTGACCCTTTAACGGGAAACATTGTAAACAAGCGGCATATTAATTGCTCATTGCTTATTCAGGTATCTTAAATGTGTCAATTTTTTATTGACATTCTACTCCTACTTAAATTAGAGTCTTTCTTGCCTCTTTCAACTGCATTCCCAAGCTCATCAACACCTTCCCAGATGTATATCCAACGAGTATATTCTCTGGCATTTTGAGCTTCGTCATTTTAGGGGTCTCCGCCAGTGGTATTTCATCTTGAGTCTGTCTTATAAAGTAGAGGTAGCGACGGTTGCGATGAGTATTTTGGGGTGTGAATGCACCAAAAATTGGTATCAGCTTTGGATATTGTATTATTCGAGGAACTGATCTCTGGAGCGAAAGATATTTTTTAGCACTTCATAAAGTCCTTAAATTTTGATTAATTGCATTTACTTATGTAATATGCAAATTACTTACAATTACAGAATAAAACTCCAAAGTACCATCTACTTCTGGATCCAAATCTTCAGGAGCTATGAGATTACATAAAAAAGCCAAATTAAAAAAATACACAGTACCGTAGCAATCAATTAAGCTATGACTAAAGTAGAAAATTTCATTACGTGGTGGAAAATAGTGTTCTTCAGCCGCTGGTGCTGGTGCTGGTTCCTCCACAACCAAATTTACTGATGATTTCTTTACTTCGTCTACATCAGATACATCAGTTACAGCTGCTGCTACAGTTTCTACATCTTCGTCTGCAAATTATAGGTAGTTATTTTTTAAATTTTATTATAAAATATTAAAATCATTTATTTTCATCAATACCGTCAAAATAATCTCACCTTCTTCCAATTCAGAGTCTGAAACAAAAAAAATTATAAATAATTAGAAACTTTAACTCTTCGATAACATAATTCTTGTAATTTTCCACTAGGCCACGACTTTGTCGAATGAGCAGGATGAAATTGCAACATAACAAGTTAGAACATCTGCGGGTGTAGATTGCAACAAAACTATAAGCTATTAAGTACCTTTTTTTACGCCTTTCCCACCCTTTCCGCCTTTCCCACCTTTTGCACCTTTACCCTTGGCTTTCTTTTGGTCTTCCGGTTCTGGCTCCTGATCAGGTTCGGCATCCTTTTTTCCTTTTTTTCCTTTTTTTCCTTTCTTCTGTGGTACCACTACTTCTGGGGGAGGAACAATTCCTGAAACAAAGGTTAACCTTTATTTAACAGAAGGAATTAATATTAAGATAGATATGTATTTTAAGGAGACAGTTTCCTGTTTTTTCGGTATTGATACACACGATACTGAAAACTTGATTTTATTCCAGCGATTATTTCATTTAACGTATTAGTGCAGTAATTAGAAAATAATTTCGTCGTCTTACACAAGTGCTCATTGCATCTAGAAAATATTATATATTCAAATAGAAATAGAAATATTTTTTATTCAAATAAACTTTGACAAGCACTTTTGAATCGTCAATGAATCTACCACTGGTTCGGAATGCCTTTCCGCCAAGAAGAGCCAGAAAGAAACTCGGTGGTTGCTCTTTAAAAAAAAAAATTACAATAGGTAATGAAACTATGTTATGTATATAGTATTGAAAACTTGAAATATTTATTTATAAACAAAGAACTTGAAATATACACGGTCGTTTTAGAATCGGCAACTCGTTTGCCGAGCATACTGATATCGAGTGCACAGATTTTAGAAAGTGGTTAAAATCTTACTCCATTCAGTGAATTCCTTGTCTTCATGAATGAGTTTATCAACGATAATTTTGCTGACGTAGAACGTTCGTTTATCCAACGACAACTCATTAGGCTTTAGAGGAGCCGCGATGAATTTTGCCAAACTTTGTTTTGTGACTGGATCGTCGAACATGCCATAGAAGAGATCTTCATCATCTGTACCGATCCCTGAGAGGATACGGTCCTTGATCCATTGTACACGAGGGTCAGTTCTGAGATTAATTTCAATTTCGGCTTCGTCTTCTGTGGACTGGTTCTCCAAATCGTCAGATGTTATTTCGAATTTTTGATCTGACATCCTCGAAAACTGAAATATAACTACATGTATTATAAATGCGTTAGTGTGTCTGGCTGTATGCCCATTTATTAACTTTTATAGCCTCATATTTTATATATCACATAATATTAAGTTTTTTGATTTTCTTGGTTCTACAAAAAATAATTTTGTAACGAAAAGAAAATTAAAGCACTTTGCAGTCTTAACGTACCTACTAAATAAACGTTGGGATTGACCTTAGAGTCGCAGTAGACAGAAACCCTATATTTTACTAGACGGAGTTGAAAAAAATAAAGCAAACGAATTCGATACAAAATACGATTTTCCGGTTCGTTAGCCCAGGACGAAATTTGATCATTCTGATTCTACGCTAACTTTCCTACGTTTACGTTTTCATACAGCTTGAAGCCAGAAGCTCGCTAAGCAGACCTCGCAAAAAGTTGAAGAACCAAGTTGAAGTTGGCTAGCGAAGCGTCGCGTCGGTCGGTATCCATAGAGACCTGTAGGTTGGGTAGGTGAAGCGGAATAGAGAATCCTAACTACCCTTACTCATTTTATAAATGCGAAAGTGTGTTTGTTTGTTGTTTTATCCTTCAATCACGCTGCAACAGAGCTACGCATAAACGGGATTTTTTGCATGGGTATACAAAAAATCCCGTCTATTTTGCTTAGTTGAGGACCTGAAGAGTGATTAAGGCTATTTTTTATCCCGAAAAATCAAAAATTTCTCGGGGGTTCAAAACCTAACCCCACGCGGGTGAAGTCGTCAGCTAGTCATCTGAATATATAAAAGGAAAAGGTGACTGACTGACTGACTGATCTACCAACGCTCAGCTTCAACCACTGGACGGATCGGGCTGAAAGGCAGACAAATTGTTATTATGACATAGGCATCCGCTAAGAACGGATTTTTGAAAATATAGTTAACCTCTAACGGGTTAAAATAGGGTTGAAAAATCGAACTTAACATGAGCGAAGCTCAAAAGCTAGAGTTATTATAAAAGCATAAAAAAACACTGATTGAATCGGCTTAATTTAGCTTTAGTCGGCTATATTTTGATTTAGTCGGCTTTATTTAGCTTTATTTAATTAAATTTTTTACCATGCTTTTTAAATAATACCTCAACAAAATATATACTGACATACTAGTAATCTTGCCGTTTACTATACAATACTTACCATATGACAACACTGACGACTTCTATGATTGACATTATTCTTATCCTACCCTTTAAGACGGTACTCTAGTCCCAAGGAATTTGAAAAATAGGTATTTGAAGAAAATATCGCCGTCGCGCTGCGCCCGACCAACAGGAGTTATCCATGTGTACGAGTAGTGTATTTGTGTGCGCGAGCCCTCGCCCCTCCCATGCCCGTAACATTCACCCGCCGGCCGCCTGCGGGTGAATAAATATATTTTGAAAATTTGAATCGGATGATGCTTTACTATTGATACTGAGCCCAAAACAATTTTTTTTTTTAATTTTTCGTCTGTCTGTATCTTGGCCGCGCATCACATTGAAACTACTGGACGGATTTAAATGAAACTTGGCATGATTTAAGTTCATACTACGAGGTAAAATATAGGATACTTTTTATCCCGAAATTCAGCACGGTTCCCTTGGGAGAGGGGATGAAAGTGAAAATGTGTATTTCATTGTAATTCATTAACGTGTACTCCGATTTCATTCATTCATTTTTTATTAGAAAGAACATACTGCATTAATTGTTCTGTAATTATTTCAAGGTCGTCAGTTTAGTAGTTCAGATTCACAATGCTCAGTAATAGGTCCAAATAACTTGAACCCCGTTACGTACAGGAAACTTTGAATGTACGGCTCATTTTAAGCTGGCATAACACACTATCGTAAACCATAATGGATAGCCCTATTTCGAACCGACTTTCAAAAAGGAGGAGGTTATCAATTCGGTCGATATCTTTTTTTTTTCTATGTAGGTATGTCCACCGATTACTCCGGGGTTTCTGGACCGATTCACGCGATTTTTTTTTAATGGGCCCTTAAAAATTTTTACCTTCAACTCCTCAAACCTGATGCTGCAGGGGTACTTTCTCCCTAAAAGCTTTAGGAACTGTCGTTTACGAATTGCTACTAGATCATAGAGCTCCAGGTCATCCTCCTCAATCCTGTAGGGTGATATCATTTTTTTCTAAACTGAATAGTTTGTGCGAGAGACACTTCCAAAGTGGTAAAATGTGTCCCCCCCCCCTGTAACTTCTAAAATAAGAGAATGATAAAACTAAAAAAAATATATGATGTACATTACCATGCAAACTTCCACCGAAAATTAGTTTGAACGAGATCTAGTAAGTAGTTTCTTTAATACATCATAAATCGTAAACCGCAATTGCTGCTACGGAACCCTTCATGGGCGAGTCCGACTCGCATTTGGCCGCTTTTTACTAACTGCATACGAAAGTAAATACAGTACTTATACCAAGACAACAATTTTTAAAATTGTTGTCTGTCTGTCTGTTTGTTGCCACTAATCTCGAGACTGGCCGAACCGATTTTGACGGGACTTTCACTGGTAGATAGCTGATATTAGTGGGCATCGTATAGGCTACTTTTTTAACCGACTTTCGAAAAAGGTGGAGGAGTTGTGTTTTTCTACCTCTGTATATCGATGTCTCCGTGATTTCTTAACCGATTTGCGTGAATCTTTTTTTAATCGACACAAAAACTTTGCGAGATGGTCCCATAAGAACTTCGGGTTCCAACTCTTTAATCCTGATGCTGCAGGGGTACTGCTTCCCTAAACTGTGGGGATTTAGGAATTGTTGATTATTATGAATAGTTATTGTAGGGACCAAGTAAAGACATCGTTAAATTCCAGGATCCAACTCCTTAATCCTGATGCTGAAGGGGTTCTGCCAACCTAAACTGTGGTGATTTAGGAACGCAGATGAAGTCACGGGTGTCCGCTAGTAATAAAATATAAAATAATCATTGTATAGTGTAAATATCGACATCAGAGTACGTCACTAGAGTATCGATAAAAATATCGACAATTGTCACTTCCCTATTAGTGAACATGTAAGCCTTACCCTCCCTCACCTCCACCCTACCCCCGTAAAGTACGAAAGGGACAACTGCAGCTCGGGCTGATTTTTACCTACAAAAACCTTGACCAAAAGACGTTTCGTATTCTGCTGTTTCCTTCTTCAAAACTGGACAAATCTCAAATATTCTTATATCAAAATTTAGAAGAAGAGTATATCTATGCTTCTATGTTTTTCTTTTTTGTTAAAAACTTATCAAATTTGTCTGATAGTCGTTTGAACATGGCGGTAAAATCGAGGGTTTTTTTCGGGTTTTTGGATTGTCATATTTTTTTTAATGATAATGTTTTGGAAAAAAGAAAAACATAGAGGCACGTATTAATTAGACCTAGATTTTTTGGAAAAAAATCATTGCTCTAGAGGCATTATCCACGAAGAAAACAGCAGAATACGTTTGTATGGAGAAAGGCCCACTAGAGTACCCTCTTAATGATGATTCTCTAGAAAGCAGTAATAAATGTTCCTTGCTGATGAATGATTATATGATTTAGTTCTCAGTGGCTCCTGGCTTTGTAAGTATTTTGATTTTTATGAATGGGAAACATAGATAATAGAAAGGTTACACCTTTCAACCTCTAATCTGTGCTTTCAACAATCAAAAAATATCTTGAACTCTTCATAAATATGACGGAGTGATTACATTTTACTCAATGAACACAAACGGTATTAAGCGTGTAGTAAGAAATACTATGTTTATGTTCATACATAGGTTCATACACGTCTGAAAAAGTGATACTACTAATACATCCCTCCTACTTAAGTATGGATGAATGATGGTGATGGTTGGATGGATGGACGTTTGTTACTCAATCACGCCGCAACGACTGAACCGATTTGGCTGAAATTTGACACAGAGATTAAAGTGTGGAATAACTCAGACGCTACTTTTTATTCCGGAAAATAAAAGAGTTCCCGCAGGAATTAAAAAATTCAATCCACGCGAACGAAGTAGCGGGCATCAGGTAGTTTAGTCAAATTTTCTTTTTTCAAATCCCATCGATGTCGAATTCCGTCTAAAAGTATACGAGTGTGTGCTTTACTCACTTACCGACACGGTACCGTCTAATCTTAACTCCAAAAGAATCGGAGATATCGCGCTATTGAAAAGTGTTATAACTTACCTTTACTTTTAAATCTTATCTTTAATAATAAAAAAAATTATTCAAGTTTGAAAATTAACGAGTTTTCATTGCTTGATATTTTTACATTATTTCCATATATCTTGAATTCATGTGTTGACAAGAAAACAACAGAATATTTGTAAACATTTGGTTGTCACGGTAACGGGTTTCTATGACAATGATAAATTAAATATCGTTGGGGTCACAAACATATAATGTTTGTGATTTAATGCTAAAAGCATTCTATTAGTAATTATTCTAGAATTCTAGAAATAGAAGACTACCACTGTCTTTCTTTTAAAATTCTAATTTTAAAAGAAAGACAGTTTAAGTAGTAACAGAAACCCATATGGAAAACTTTTACTATAATAGAAAAGCATTTGCTTGAAGGTATAGCTCCATGAGCATTTGCAATCCACTTTGAGGATACTCAAAGACAATCAGGCACACTGCATAGTTTATTTCCACATTATGTTCTTGATATCATCAAGATCTAGCCCAATAATATAAACTTAATTGAAGGACAATTGTAAATAAAAATCGAAATAAACTTTTAGCATATTTTTATTAATTGAAAATAATTCTTATTCGAGTTATGGCAACGGCATGCCAGATCTCAAATAAGCATAAAACCTAATTTAAAAATAACAAACAAAACAAACAATAAATTGCTTACTTATTGTTTCTATTTACATAAAATAACTAGTTTATGATCTTCTACGTTTCTTTAATGAGCTTAAATAAAATACCCTTCTTTGATATATCCTAAAATAAAAATCTTTTTGCGGGAATAATTTTTGGATATCCATTATTTTTATCTTCGTCAGAGTCAAACTCTATTTTTGAGTTAAAATTCGAAACACTCGGCAAATTATTTTGATTTGGCATTAAATTGCCCACTGATCTCTGAGGAGCGGAATAAGAATTAGGCCCATCATACAGAAAACCTGGTTTTTCAATATCTGCTGATTTTGGGTGATCCACCGTAAAGTCCACGTCAGTGGCGATAACATCTTGTCGACGATTAAGATTTGCATTTTCGTTAGCTGATGTTTGCTTTGGGGTGTTTATCTGAAAAGCGTTTATATTTTTTTGTTTTTCTCTTCCATTCTCCAATTCATAATTCAACGATGGAACCAACTCGTACGCCGAAAGGCGTGAAAATTTATCATTTTGAGAAAATGCTCTATTTGCCAAATTATTGCTAATTGTGTTTTGAATATCGTTAATTTGATTATCAGTGCTTAGCTCATCATCATTGTTCAAATGTGTGTAAATATAATATGTTTGGTCCTTATTATATTTTATTAGTCGGTCTTCGTCCAGTGGATGCGGTAGTGTTCCAACTATGTTGTCTTGTAATTCTGCAGTAATACCATTTTTAGGTAGCTCGAGTGTATTTATGAGATCATTAACGGCACTTTCTTCATCTGTTATTTTTTGATTGTTGTAACTTGGATGATTTTGGTCAATAGTGTGGGATTGAATAAATTCGTAATCCGCCTTTTCGTTAACGGAATTACTATTAACACTATTTTCTATGGAAGGCTTAGCTTTTATAGCATTATTGGATGGGAATAGCGAGTTATATATTTGCTTACTTACTACTGGAACCGGAAGTTGGTAAAGTTGGCCACTGTATAGTTTATCAGAGTTTATATTTAAATCAGCCTCGTTATTCCCAGATATTCGTAAAGGTGTCGGTTGGTTTTGTTTGGCTGTTTGTATAGAAATATGCTGCTGTGATGGTATATTATTTGTATGTTGTTCACGCTGTTTTTCTGAAATACTGTTTAAATGTTTCACATTTCCATATGTGTTTACAGACGTCGTTTGTGATGGTGATGGTACCCTGAAATTAGCTAATCTGTAGTTAGAAGAATAATTTTTTGTTGAATATTGCGATGATGTTAACTGCGATATATCATTTGATATCCGTTGTAATTCTTCATTATTCACGTTTTGAAACTGCGGTTGTGTAGGTGTAGGCTGTGTGGTAGCAATATTTTGTTGTGCAATGTTGTTATAGTCCTTTGCAGCGTTGATAGAGTCTACCAATAATGAAAACACCAAATCCTGTGAATTAGAAAGATTAGAATTTATATTCCAGATTAATTTTCCAATTGGAACGACGCCATCACCTATATCTTTAGCTGCCTTATTTGATAATACCAAGTTATTGCTATTACCTGTTCTTAGAATTTCTAAGTTCTCAGACTGAGGTGTATTATGTTTTCTAAATAACAAATCTGCAATGTTTTCTGGGATGGTAATTTTTAAGGAAACTGTTCTTTCTATTGTATTTGGACGTCGAGTGGATTCTTCAAAATATGGTAAATTAGAAATTGGATTGATATTCTGATTAATATTCTCAACGGACTCTGTAGGCGGTTCTAACTCTGTGGATGGAATTGCGATAAGTCTAGAACTTTTTGGAAGTGGTGGGGGAGGTTGTAAAGTTAGTTTCTCATAGTTTTGTGGATCTGAGTCTGAGTACAAATAATTATCTACTGGATAGCTAATAGGTTGAAGATTCTGATTAAAATGTTGAAATTCTACAGGTGTTGTCTCTACTGCATTATTTGTATCCTTAACTACATCATTTACGGTAATACTTAATTTTTCGTTTGTTAAAATATCAGAAAACTCCAAATTATTATGATTAGTATTAACATTAGTTGGCTGACCATAAAATAATGAAGGTTTATTATCATTTATTGCCAAAAATGGCATAGGAGAACTGGCCGCAGCCATTAATGTGCTATTTTCAATAATTGGTGATAAGTACTGTCTTGATATTTGCCTATCGTTCTCGGGAGGTGGAACATACAGTCGAGATGATGGCTTAAATGTAGTAGGGACTACATTTAATAGGGCAGGTTTTGTTGGAGATGGTGTTGTAAGTATATCTTGTTGCAAGTAACCTGTATATGTTTCGGGTGATGTGGTTGATGTTGGAAGAAATTCTGTGTCTGAAGTTTCTTTTGAATTTGTGAAAATTTCATCATTTATTTTAACTGTAGGAACATTATAAACATATGAATCTTCAATTCGTTTCACTTTTGGTGTTGATATATTTTCAATTAGATTGTTATTACCAGAAATGTCAGCAATAATTTTCCCCAAAAAATTTGCGGGTCTACTATGTGTGGAAGGAGTCGGTTCTACTATCAATTTAGAATTTCTAGAAGGCTTTACTATCCATGTTTTAAAAGTAATTCGTGATTTGGGGTTACCATTCGTTGGATCTTTGATTATCCTACGAAATGCTAAAGTTTTGGTTATGATTGCTGGAGGTAAATCACTACTTACCGAATTCTGTTTTGTATTGTTTCTCTTCTGTCCAACATTTAAAAACCGTACTTGAGTGTTTTTATCGAAATTCAATTTGTCTTTGTTAAACTTGCGATTGAGTTGCTGTTTTGAAAATTCAATGCCTAATTCTATTTGTTTGCTATTACTTAAACGACTGTTGTTAAGATATATTTGATTCGAATTTATATACGGTGATCCAACTTCTTTCCCCCTTTCTTGTTGTGTGTTGGGTTGTGGTGTATTTTGTATACTTCCTTGATAAACTTGAGTGGGTCGTATTGATTGTATGTTTTGGCTATACCTATTTATTTCAAGACTCTTAGCTTGAGGCACCTTACCGGTGTGGCCATTCCAAATGAAACCATTATGGACATTGTTAAAATCTGTTCGGTTTGGTAGAAGATAAGGTTTACCTTGTTTTTGATTTTGTATAAAGGTAAAGTACTGAGTGCTAGGTGTAGAAGATGCAGATAATAAATCAGCTGATGAGTATATGTTTCGAAAGGTGTTTCTTTGTCCCTGGTTTGTTTGAATATATGCACTGTTAGGGTTTCTATTAAAATTGTTCAATGAAGCTCCATTGTATAGTTGGTTTGACGGTGGCTTATATTCCTGCACCACGATTAAGTTATGTTTAGTATACGTATCGTCATAAGGATTTCGCACAGGATGGGTTATCATTTGCTTGATATCTGTCATAAACTGCGGTCCCACTTTTAGATTTACCAACTTTTCGTTGTAGGTTTTAGAGATGTCTCTAGATTTTTTACAGTTTACTTTCATCCACCAATCGCATACTAAGACAGCTTGATTGAACAGGGTTCCATTTGGGCATATGAAAGATTGGAAGCCATACGTTGATCCAAGCGTGCAGACTCTAAAGACCTGGCAGTTGGTTTCTACGTCAGCGTAATATCCTGAAAATGCAAATGGACAATGGTCATATTCTTCTAATATTCTTGATTTGAGATAGAGAGGAAAGTTTTTTCATTAAGGGCCGATTTTACCAACGTAAATAAGATAAGAGTCTTATCCGAGCGATATTTTTACAGATTTTCAATATAAAAACTGTCAGAACGCCCAATTTATTTGGCACGTCACGGTAAACGTTACTCGATGTTGAAGAAATCGGCACTTAAAGATAATTTACAGGAGAAGTCACAAGTTCTACTACTAAATGAATTGACTTCCGACTTCGTACATCATAGCGCTTTGC
This sequence comes from Hipparchia sbordonii, assembly GCA_038048805.1. Taxonomy (NCBI): domain Eukaryota; kingdom Metazoa; phylum Arthropoda; class Insecta; order Lepidoptera; family Nymphalidae; genus Hipparchia; species Hipparchia sbordonii. The sequence continues at coordinate 9,353,683 of CM076113.1, forward strand.
AATAATTTTTATTATTATTGCATTCAAATTATGGACTAAAAATTACTAAAAATGTTGCATCATAATGACGGTCTGATGTCCCGCATTTCCGAAGATACCGTCATTCTGATCAATTTCTAAAACAAGTAATTTTCTTGTTACGTACCTAATTGTTTATTGTTAATTAATATTCGGGCTTAAGTTGTCAGACACCTTTTAGGTACTCTTTGCGTCACTTTTTCTATTCGCTATTTGGATTTTGATTTTCGATATCCTTAGTAATACTTTTAGCAAGAGTGTATCGACTTTTCGGAGCCTATACAAATATGGAAGCAAATTCGCTTTTTGTAGCAAGTTTGTATCTCACCTGGATCTTTGCCAGAGCATGTAAATGACGTTCTCGGTATAGCGTCCAGAGTGGGGTAATCGTTTCCTGGTTCACCGGGTACAGCTAGACGTATGTCCCATCCATGGCCATTGTCAAACGGTCGCTGGTTTCTTGGATTCTGAGCTGTGATCCAAGGAGTCGCGAAGCAAACTGAAAAAAAAACGATTATTCTAAGTTTAAAGATGGCTTCGATTTCGATTAGCAAAAGCTGCCCTTCAGCTGGCCTTAAACCTGTAAGTTTACGTAAGTAGCTCAAGTTAATGAGCCAAAGTAAATCTACCTGCAAAAGTTTTAATTTTTCAAATATATTTTGACTAGCTTTTGCCCCCGCGACTTCGTCCGCGTGGAATTAGATTTTGGGGTGGAATTTTCAAAAACTGTGACATACGTACTTTTTTATTTTTAACTGAAAGCTCAAATACCAACTTTGATGGAAACAGCTTGAAAAATGACGGAGTTTCATATAAACTTCCATCCCCTATTTAAACCCCTTAGGGGTGGAATTTCCAATAATCCTTTCTTAGTGTGCGCCTACGTCATAAAAGGAACCAACTGTAAAAATTTCAAGTTTCTAACTTCAGTAGTTTAGGCTGTGCGTTGATATATCAGTCAGTCAGTCAGTCAGTCAGTCAGGACTTTGAATTTTACATATATAGATTAAAATTCACAAAAAAAATTAAAGCAAACTAAAACACAAAAGTTAAAATAAAAAATAAATTGTTTCTAAAAATACAAGAGGTATAAGCGGAAGTCGGAAAATACGGACAAAAATTCAGAGCAAATTCACCCACATAGACATAAAGATCTCACTTCATTCTATCAATAATATCAGATTTGAGATTTTGAATTGATAAGCTGATTATGTGAGTTGAACTTACGGGTGTAAAGACGGCTTTTCTTATTTCTAAGAAAAAGTATGATACTCGTGTCTAAATACAGTAAATGCGCCTTTCCTGAGATTAGTTATCTCCTAATGATCCACCCTAGACACAATGCATTTTTTTATTATACTTATTTTTAATCTCGATTCTCATAATTTGTACCAGCAGACTTACAATATAACATGTCGCAAACCTACCTATTTGTGTAAAGACAGTTTCCCATAAGTTTTTACATTGGATAGTAATAAGTGAGGGAAAAAACGTTTCAATAACATGGATAGATACAATTGACATGTCAACTACCTATTTTGTTAATTATATAGCTTGATCAGCTATTGTCTGTCAATCTGACATTAACCTAGGGTAACACTGTATAAAAAAACAAGTGGACAAAATTTTAAAATTTAAAATACACACGATGACCTGCAGCGCTACTACCCTCAAAAACGTGCCACCAAGCGATTTATCGTTCTGAAATCTTAGTCTGCTACCATTTTTGACTGCATCGTCACTTACCATTAAGTGAGATCGTAGTAAACGATAATCTTGTCATCGTATAAAGAAATTATTCCCGCACCGAGGCTTCCGTAACTTGGCAGAAAACCTAAATAACTAGTTATACTACTATTTCACGCCATACATGGCAATACACTGTTTCCCAACAAATTTTTGTAACACCATATTAGTGTGCATTTTTGTAATAAATAAATATTTTCGAAAAAATTCTAAATTGTTAATCCTAAAATAATTCACATGCTAATATAGTTGCTAAGTTGGTAACCCTATAATCACTTATCAGTTTATTTGAGGTTTTTACTTTCCGCGAAGTTTTATAGCTTGTCTTGGCTTGTGAGGAAGGGAGGAAGTAAAGCCGTACAATCCATCAATGCGGAATTAAGAGTGTTATAGCAAAACAAGTTTCTCGAATAAGTATAGTTTATTGAACTTTTTTTTTTACGGAAAATGCCTTTACGCATCCCGCCCATTTGTGAAAACGAGCGGGTATGTGGGACTCGTTGGCACTGCCAAAATACCCACTAAAACCCAACGGGCCCGTCCCCGCTTATTTGGGAAGCCATAGGATCGCTGCTCGCATTCTACTGTGGCATAGTTTATTAACCTAAACTAACCTTAGATTTTTTATGTAATTAAGTAATTTTTAATTTTTATTTATTTTTATGGTAGTTATTTCGTAACTATCATCTGCAATTACCTACAATGTGTTCATGCCTCAATCTGCTAATGTTTTTTATTTACACTTGTAAATAAATTGATAAGCATATCAGTGTGTGTAGGTAATTTTTTTTTGTTTTAGTCGTTGTTGGTGATTGTCATATATTATCATTATATTATGTATAGTGTACGTGTTATCTGAATATATAAAAGGGAAAGGTGACTGACTGACTGACTGAACTCAACGTAAGCGAAGTCGCGGGCTTGCTCGTTATTAAAATGAAATAAAACCAACTGAGCTAAATTCGCAACCTCAGCACGTTTTGGGGAATAAAATGTTCTGAAACATTGCTATTATCTACGTCGCGAATATTTGAGCAGATGTCAAAAGTCACGTACGCGACGTACAGCCTCATACAGCTACCTGTCTAAAGATGTTCCCGATTCAATCTCACGTTGGAATCTATTGGATCGATTGGATCACATAAATCATGCCCTGGGGAGTTGAATGGGGGAAATGTTTGTTTCTGTAGCAATTCTAGCGATTGGTTGTACTTATCTTCACCGAAATGCAAATTATAACATGATTCCGATATATCTATTCTATATCCAGTATCTGTCGGAAACGTTGTAAATGCCAGATTGATTTTCAATACAGTACATCAACACCTCAATGATCTATATTTACAATCCGCTGTCACAATAATTATGTCGATTGAATTGATCAATACTAAATAGGTTATATTGCACACTGATTGCATCGTTAGTGCGGATAATTTCATCAAACAGAGTTACTGGCTTCATGGATTGATTATATTATGTATGGGGCTTTATGGTACAGTGCTTATTATATACTTGCTAGGCTTTTTCCCGCGGCTTCACACACGTTAAGTTTGATTTTTCAAACCCCTATTTTATCCCCTTATGGGGTTGAATTATCATAAAATATAAAAGCGTCATAAAAGCTATTTGTATGCCAAATTTCTACCCAATTCCGTCCAGTGGTTTGAGCTGTGCGTTGATAGGTCAGTCTGTCAGTCAGTCAGTCAGTCAATCAGTCAGTCAGTCTGTCAGTCAGTCTGATATATTTATATTTTATGTCATACTAGCTTTTATCCGTAGCTTCGCTCCCATCATCTATTAAAAGTATAATCCGAAGTAGTGATTCCTAAACTGTGTTACTCCTTCGAATAGAGATAACTCATAACCAGGATTAACACATAGGCTACAAGTTTATCCCGGAAAATTAAAGAATTCCCACGCGAATTATAAAACCTTAATACACGCGGACGAAGTCGCGGGCATCATCTAGATTCTAGGCGGTTGAAGAAGAAGGTTAGTAGGTATATAATTAGCTTCTTTGTATATAGAGAACATCATCTACTTCTTTTGTAGAAGTCGGAAAGAAATTTCGAACTTACCTAGAATCACTAATCTCCACATTGCCCCAACACAAACACTCAGCGATCACAATAAAATAAGACCATTCATTAAAAATTTCCTTTTTTTCTATTGGAGTAATATGTATCGCATCTATTCTATTCTATTTCTATCTAATCTAGTGATATGATACACTTCGGGTTCGCGGCAAAGGTCTTAATGCGGTGCGATTGTTCGTCATGCGAGTTTAAGAATTCCCTTCCACATTATCTAAGGTATCAATTATATTAGAGCTTAGACTAGCGCTTAGTGTATTCATCAGCTTAGAATAACTTAATCTTTAAACTTTATCTATGTCTTTTTTATCTTAATTATTTTTTTTTAACTCTACTTACTTACTTACTCACTTTTACCTCATCACTAGATTTCACATGCAAGACAGCAAACTAGTCTATACTCTTTCTGATATGCGTTATCTCTCTCGATGGAGTGGTACAGCTTTTGGGAGCTTTCCTAGATATCGAACCAAAAGTATCATCATACCTGAGTAGTATTGATACTACTCAGGTATCAATCCTTTTTTCGAATCCCTAAGCATCATGCAAACTTGACGGCAAACTTGATCGTATACGTCGTGCCTCATCTTTGAGTATATAACCAACTTAGTAAATCTGACGGATTTGTCTCGCGGTCTATCTGAAACTCAATTTAAGACTTTTATGGCTTTTAAGGAGTAAGGTTTTTGAACCCATTGAGAACCCGCTCTTTTTCCGGGATTTTTTCGGTAACAGTAGGTCATCATCATCAGCCCACATGCATCCACTGTTGGACATAGGCCTCTTTTAAGTAGCGCCAACGTTGCCTATCCTCGGCCTTTCGCATCCAATCGATGCCTGCCACTTTCCGGATGTCATCGCTCCATCTATCCGGGGGGCGCCCTACACTCCGTTTGCCGAGACGCGGTCTCCACTCGAGGAACTTACGACCCCAGCGGCCATCAGTCCTCCGACAAATGTGACCAGCCCACTGCCACTCCAACGTGTCAAGTGCCAAGAATACTGGCTGCAAATTCAATACTCACTTAAAATAGTCACACATTGATTTCCACGAAGGAAGCTACGGTACCTACCTACATAATCTGGGATTGGAATGTAATCGGCGTGCGCTAGAAATCCTCCATTTTGATTGTCATGTGAACAACGTCGTGAAAAACCAGCCTGTGTCAATAGTGCACCGACAATTATCACATGTTTGTAAGACTGCGTTATTGGTATTTACGAAACCAGGGCGTTGGGCAAACTTAATGAGATAATAGTGTTAGGTAATGATGTTTATTTTGTCACTCGATGATGTCGTCAGCAACTTCGTCAGCGTGGATTTTTAAAATCCCTAACAAAGGTTGTGAAGGTAGTACAACTCCTCCTTTTTCGAAAGTCGGTTAAAAAAGTAGTCTTAGTTTCTTCCGATAACATCAGCTAGACGGCTGATGCCAGTGAAAGCCCCGTCAAAATCGTTGCCAAACTGTTTCCAAGATTAGCCGGAACAAATAAACGATAGATAGACAGACAGACAAAAATTAAAAATGTTTATTTGTTATAAGTAGGTATCTACCGTATTTTCTTTCATATGCATTTGGTAAAAGATTGTTTTTTTTTTTGATATTACAATTTTATTTACTTGTATAGATATCAAGTAACATCATAAGAAAATTATTGTACTTCTCGAAGTCGGTCAACCCAATCCATTCTTATTAAACTTTTGAATCCTAGTTTCTTGTACAAGTTGGCAGCTCTGGTATTATAGCCCGCGCAGTACGCGACCGTATATTTCTTATCTTTTATATGTAAATTCGATATAAGTTTCAGAACTAATCCGCCATATCCTTTTCTTCTATGCTTTTCCAATGTGTACAGATGTCCTAGGGCACCGATTTCTCGGAGGAAGACCCAAGCTAGTAACTCTTTACCATTGTAGAGTCCATACCCCAACTTTGCTTTGATTAATAGCTCGAAGTACCACTCCGAACCGGGGTATCTGTGAGGCCAAGTTTCATTGAGCAGTGGTACGACATCCAAGGGTAGGATCTCGAAGGAAAATCCGGGGGGTAACCTGGAAGATAGGTAGATAGATAGTTAAACACTTTATTACACTCAAGAAAGAAACGTTTAATACATCTTAAAACTACGCATGCAAAAGCGGCCTTATTGCTAACAGAGCAGTCTCTACCAGGCTGATATTGGTAATAGGAGTGAAATTAGGTGTGAGGGTAGTGTGGTGCAACATAAAGGCATATTAGGAAGATGTGAAAATATAATAATAATGTCTTCCCGAGCGAATCCGGCCACGGCGGCTAATCTCCAGAGACTGCCATTTGCGCGGGAAATATTATAGTGCACAAGTGAGTGCGCAAACACAGGTGCACTCTCTATTCCCTCACTCTCACAGTCGGATAGCTATTATGATATAGGCATCCGCTTAGAATTTCTGAAAATTAGGAGATAAAATAGGGGCTTGAAAAATCGAACTGCACATGAGCGAAGCAGCGGGGAATAGTATTTTATAAATCCGAAAAGTAGGTATGTCTCTTAACAGAATGGCTTGATGTCTGTCTGTTAGGTACTACAGGAGGCGAGGCGGAGCTGGTTCGGTACCTTGTTAAGTGTGCGACGACCTTTAAAGTTTGATTATGGAACGTGTCAGAGAGTAACTTAAGAATTTAAAATCTTTTACCTGACATCATAGAGAGGAGCATCTTTATCTAATACAAACGCATCCGACTTTGTTACATTATTTACTGGATCTATTTTAAGGTTCTTCTCTTTAAAAAGTCTATACACACAATCCATCACGTGGTTTGGCACGAAAGGTATCTGATCGCATTTCGCCCAGTCTACGATCTTAGTTGTTTTCAACGCTTCTTCTAGTTTTCTTGTATCATCATAAGGACATTGGATTATAATCTCGTGGTAAGTGTTCTGTAGAAGTATACAAAATTAAAAGACTGTTTACGAGCAACATGAATGTCGTATTAAAACATGTTCATTTGCTTTAATTATGTCATGTTATAATTCTATAGCCATTAAACTTTGACGACCTCCCTGTCGCGGTGGTCTTATAACTGGGAGGTCTCGGATTCGATTTCCGACGGGACAATTTGGGAATTTATAATTTCTAAATTTTTCTAGTCTGGTCTGGCGGGATGCTTTGGCCGTGGCTAGTTACCACCCTACCGCCAGAGGTGCCGCCGAGGGATTTAGCGTACCGGCACGATGGCGTGTAGAAAACGATTAGGGGGTATGTGTTGAATGTACACTGCCATATCTCTTCCAACTTAGCCCGCTACCATCTTAGACTACATCGTCACTTACCATCAGGTGAGATTGTAGTCAAGGACAATCTTGTCATCCAATAAAAAAATATATATATCACTTGCCTGAACGATGCTGGAAAAAATTGTGAGGAAATCTGCATGCCTGAGAGTTCTCCACAATGTTCTCAAAGGTGTCCGAAGTCTACACTTGGCCAGTGTATTGAACTATGACCTAAATCCTTCTTATTACGAGAGGAGATCTGTGTCCAATAATGGACCGGCGATGGGTTGACATGACGAGCCACTGCATATAAACGGGGCAAGACCAAGACCTCTGGAAGTCCACGTGAGAGACCTTTGTCTTACTATGGACCAAATCCTTTGTACGTTCAATCCACCCTTACCTTTACTTGAGACACTGTAAAAAGTCTTATACTGAGGTCTATAGAGCGTGCTCTGACTTAGCTCGGATTTAAGATAGAGTTAAAACGAGACACAAATATGCTCTGACATAAATCTGTCTGAGCTGAGTGAGAGTGCGATCTATAAATTTCAGCCTTACTTACCTTGATATTAAGTGCAACCAGTCCATTATTTATATCACCAAAAGGACAATAAACTTTGAAGCCATAGTCAATGCTAGATTTTAAAAGAACTTCCTGATTTTCCAATACAAGCAAACCTAATATGCTTCTAGGCCAGTCTGATTTGAGCACTGACTTCAGCTCACTCCATCTATCCACAGGCATAAAAACCAACGGCTCGACAGACATAATTAAAAAAAAAAGTGGAAAATTATTATACGGTCAAAGCGTTGTTACCGATTGAAATAACCTTGCATAATAATGCAGTATTTGTGATAAATTATGCAGCGAGTCTTCTGATAACCAGATGCTAAATAAAACAATATAATGCAACTCATAACTTTATTGTCATAATGATAATAATAATATTATTTCATATCTTCACTCGAACAACACGATAAAGATAGAAATTGCATTCAAACATTATGCAATGGAGATAAAGCTTACTTACTTAGGTAAGAAAAGACTCGTTGATTAGCCTTAACTTTTACGCAAATCTACAATCTTAAGGGATTGACAAACATCCATCCATCCTCACAGCATTTCGCATTATTATGATCAATATTAGTAGGACTAATATTGATCATAATAACGATTACACCAATATAGTTCGTGAAACGTTTGAAACCCAAGTTTGGTGTACAAGTTGGCAGCAATCGTGTTTCCCGCGCTGCAGAAAGCGACTGTATATTTCTTATCTTTTAAAAGTTTATCCGATATCAGTTTCAGAACTAATTCGCCATAGCCTTTTCTCCTATGCTTATCCGGTGTGTATAAATGCCCTAGAGCACCCATCTCTTTGATAAAGACCCATGATAGTAATTCTTTTCCATTGTAGAGTCCATAACCTAACTTCGCTTTGGTCAGTAATTCGAAGTACCACTCTGAACCAGGGAATTTGTGGGGCCAGTTATCATTCACCATTAGCACAGTATCCATAGGTAGGACTTCGAAGGTAAGTCCAGGAGGTAATCTGAAATATAAAGTTAATTTTAGAAAATCAACTAGAGTGTGGGTACTGAGTTTGCGAACATAATAATGTTAGGCGTACTTAACTAACTTAGGCAACGTTTGTTTACTTTGGATCGCTTAGTCAACCTAATCGAATCTGAACTATTCCATGACTGGAAAATGCCTATCACTGATATCTTCAAAAGCCTTCTGCCCGGATAAATCCATTCACCAACACCATTTTGGATTACCACGTCAAAAACTGATGATTTTTGGAAATCTTAAAGAATTTCCCTGATTTTTCTATGAGGTAACTGGAATACGTCACAGAAGTGCGTATTTCTTCCATAAGCTAGAATGGCTTTAGCGTCGGCACTGCCACTACGGTAGATCGGTAAAAATTAAGGGATTTCTTTCTTTTCTTCTTCGATTGTATCTTAAACTACGAATGCCTTATTAGGCACTACAGGTTGAGTTCGAGAAGATAGGCAACGTATTCCTCAGGCACCACTTGTGAAGCTCAGATCTTGGCTTAGGATGCGTGGTATGGTCGACTTTATGATCCACATAGTTACCGGTTAGATCTTCACCAGCGAGATCGCTGTGATGAAGTATGCATTGTAAATGAATAATAGAATTTATTAGCCTTTATCTAATATGAGATGCTTTTATTAGGTACCTGACATCATACGGGTCTGCTTCCTTATCCAAAATATAAGTGACCGTTGTGTTTATTTTATCTATTTTCAAATTCTTCTCTTGATATAGTCTTTTCACACAATCTCTTACATGCTGGGGTGCATACGGCACCTGATTGCATCTCTCCCAATCTACGATGCTAGTGGTTTTTAAAGCCTCTTCAAGTTCTCGGGTGTCATCTTTAGGGCATTGGATAATTACCTCGTAATATTTATTCTGGAAAAATAAATTACATTACATCTCTCCACCGATAGACGTCCCTTGAAATACACGCACCACACGGAAGGAAAACAAGATCTTGTGCCACATGCATCCACTGTTGGACATAGGCCTCTTTTAAGTAGCGCCTACGTTGCCTATCCTTGGCCTTTCGCATCCAATCGATGCCTGCCACTTTCCGTATGTCATCGCTCCATCTATCTGGGGGCGCCCTACACTCCGTTTGCCGAGACGCGGTCTCCACTCGAGGACCTTACGACCCCAGTGGCCATCGTCCTCCGACAAATGTGGCCAGCCTACTGCCACTCCAACCTGTCAAGTGCCAAGAATACTGGCTGCAAATTCAATACTCACTTAAAATAGTCACACATTGATTTCCACGAAGGAAGCTACGGTACCTACCTATATAATCTGGGATTGGAATGTAATCGGCGTGCGCTAGAAATCCTCCATTTTGATTGTCATGTGAACGACGCCGTGAAAAACCAGCCTGTGTCAATAGTGCACCGACAATTATCACATGTTTGTAAGACTGCGTTATTGGTATTTACGAAACCAGGGCGTTGGGCAAACTTAATGAGATAATAGTGTTAGGTAATGATGTTTATTTTGTCACTCGATGATGTCGTCAGCAAATTCGTCGGCGCGGATTTTTAATTCTGCTGCGCATCAGGGATGTTCGCCGACGCGCGTTTAGATTGTTTTTACATCACTATGCGAAAGCGTTGTACACTGTACATCCTTGTTATTGGCCAGTGCCAATAACGTCCTGAGGGTATTTGCGGACAGAGTTGATTGTCAGTATTTGAACCACTTTAATATGGTTCATATGCTGACAAATCGGTCTTAGGTTAAGTTTTAGGTTTTAGTATTTTTACTAACAAATAGGTTAAAGTTTTATGTTTTTCATTTATAATAACTAACACAAACAGTATGATCCTAGCTTGTCGAAAATAAATATTTTTATTTATTTAAAATTCCTAACAAAGGTAGAAAAATATAACTTCTCCTTCTTTTTCGACAGACCATTAAAAAGTAGTCTAAGTTACTCCCGATAACATCAGCTATCTGCCAGTCAAAGTCCTGTCAAAATCGGTCTAGCTGTTCCCAAGATTAGCCGGAACAAACATATAGACAGACAAAAATTTAAAAAATGATTTTTGTTATAAGTATCTCCGTATTTACTTTCATATGCATTTGGTAAAAGGCTATTATTTTGATATTACACACGGCTATTTCAATTTTATTTATTTGCATAGATATCGAGTAATATCATAAGATAATTATTATATTTCTCGAAGACGGTTAACCCAATCCATTCTTATTAAACTTTTGAATCCTAGTTTCTTGTACAAGTTGGCAGCTTTAGTATTGTAGCCCGCGCAGTACGCGACCGTATATTTCTTATCTTTTATATGTAAATTCGATATAAGTTTCAGAACTAATCCGCCATATCCTTTTCTTCTACGCTTTTCCAATGTGTACAGATGTCCTAGGGCACCGATTTCTCTGAGGAAGACCCAAGCTAGTAACTCTTTCCCATTGTAGAGCCCATACCCTAACTTTGCTCTGATTAATAGCTCGAAATACCACTCCGAACCGGGGTATCTGTGAGGCCAAGTTTCATTGAGCAGTGGTACGGCATCCAAGGGTAGGATTTCGAAGGAAAATCCGGGGGGTAACCTGGAAGATAGGTAGATAGATAGATAAAAACTTTATTGCACACAAGAAAGAAACGTTTAATACATTCTTAAAACTACGCATGCAAAAGCGGCCTTATTGCTAATAGAGCAATCTCTACCAGGCAACCATTGGTGATAGGAGTGAAATTAGGTGTGAGGGTAGTATGGTGCAACATAAAGGCCTATTAGGAAGATGTGAAACCATAATAATGTCTTCCCGAGCGAATCTGGCCACGGCGACTAATCTCCACAGAGACTGCCATCTGCGCGGGAAATATTATAGTGCACAAGTGAGTGCGCAAACACAGGTGCACTCTCTATTCCCTCACTCTCATAGTCGGATAGCTATTATGTTGTAGGCATCCGCTAAGAATTTTTGAAAATTAGGAGATAAAATAGGGACTTGAAAAATCGAACTGCACATGAGCGAAGCAGCGGGGAATAGTATTTTATAAATCCGAAAAGTAGGTATGTCTATTAACAGTAGGCTTAATTTCTGTCGGTTTTGTTGTCTGGTGGGAGGCTTTGGCCGTGGATAGTTACCACCCTACCGTCAAAGACGTGCCGCCAAGCGATTTCGCGTTCCGGCACGATGGCGTGTAGAAACCGATTAGGGGTATGGGTTGAATTTACACAGCTATAGCCTTTACAAGTTAGCCCGCTACTATCTTACACTGCATCGTCACTTACCATCAGGTGAGATCGCAGACAAGGGCTATCTTGTCATAAAAAAACGGTTAGGTACTACAGGAGGCAAGGCGGTGCTGTTTGGTTGCCTTGATAAGTGTGCGACGACCTTCAAACTTCAGTTATGGAACGTGTCAGATAACTTAAGAATTTAAAATGTTTTACCTGACATCATAAAGAGGAGCATCTTTATCTAATACAAACGCATCCGCCTTTGTTACATTATTTACTGGATCTATTTTAAGGTTCTTCTCTTTAAAAAGTCTATACACACAATCCATTACGTGGTTTGGCACGACAGGTATCTGATCGCATTTCGCCCAGTCTACGATCTTAGTTGTTTTCAACGCTTCTTCTAGTTTTCTTGTATCATCATAAGGACATTGGATAATAATCTCGTGGTAAGTGTTCTGTAGAAAATGTATGCAAAATTAAAATACTGTTTACGAGCGACGTGAACGTCGTATTAAAACATGTTCATTTGCTTTAATTATGTCATGTTATAATTCTATGGCCATTAAACTTTGACGACCTCCCTGTCGCGGTGGTCTTATAACTGGGAGGTCTCGGGTTCGATTTCCGATGGGACAATTTGGGAATTTATAATTTCTAAATTTTTCTAGTCTGGTCTGGCGGGATGCTTTGGCCGTGGCTAGTTACCACCCTACCGCCAGAGGTGCCGCCGAGGGATTTAGCGTACCGGCACGATGGCGTGTAGAAAACGATTAGGGGGTATGTGTTGAATGTACACTGCCATATCTCTTCCAACTTAGCCCGCTACCATCTTAGACTACATCGTCACTTACCATCAGGTGAGATTGTAGTCAAGGACAATCTTGTCATCCAATAAAAAAATATATATATCACTTGCCTGAACGATGCTGGAAAAAATTGTGAGGAAATCTGCATGCCTGAGAGTTCTCCACAATGTTCTCAAAGGTGTCCGAAGTCTACACTTGGCCAGTGTATTGAACTATGATCTAAATCCTTCTTATTATGAGAAGAGACCTGTGCCCAATAATGGACCGGCGATGGGTTGACATGACGAGCCACTGCATAATATAGACGGCGCAAGACCAAGATCTCTGGAAGTCCATGTAAGAGACCTTTGTATAACTATGGACGTCTCTTGGTTGATAAAGATGCCTAAATTGCTGATAAATGCATTGTATGTTCAATCCAGCCTTACCTTCACTTGAGACACTGTAAAAAGTCTTACTTACCTTGATATTAAGTGCAACCAGTCCATTATTTATGTCACCAAAGGGACAATAAACTTTGAAGCCATAGTCAATGCCAGATTTTAAAAGAAATTCCTGATTTTCCAATACAAGCAAACCTAATATGCTTCTAGGCCAGTCTGATTTGAGCACTAACTTCAGCTCACTCCATCTATCCACAGGCATAAAAACCAACGGCTCGACAGACATAATTAAAAAAAAAAGTGGAAAATTATTATACGGTCAAAGCGTTGTTACCGATTGAAATAACCTTGCATAATAATGCAGTATTTGTGAAAAATTATGCAGCGAGTCTTCTGATAACCAGATGTTAAATAAAACAATATAATGCAACTCAACTTTATTGTCACGACGATAATAATATTATTTCATATCTTCACTCGTGCAACACGATAAAGATAGAAATTGCATGCCAACATTATGCAGTGGAGATAAAGCTTACTTACTTAGGTAAGAAAAGACTCGTTGATTAGCCTTAACTTTTACGCAAATCTACAATCTTAAGGGATTAACAAACATCCATCCATCCTCACAGCATTTCGCATTATTACGATTAATATTAGTAGGACTAATAACGATTACACCAATACAGTTCGTGAAACGTTTGGAACCCAAGTTTGGTGTACAAGTTGGCAGCAATCGTGTTTCCCGCGCTGCAGAATGCGACTGTATATTTCTTATCTTTTAAAAGTTTATCCGATATCAGTTTCAGAACTAATTCGCCATAGCCTTTTCTCCTATGCTTATCCGGTGTGTATAAATGCCCTAGAGCACCCATCTCTTTGATAAAGACCCATGAAAGTAATTCTTTTCCATTGTAGAGTCCATAACCTAACTTGGCTTTGGTCAGTAATTCGAAGTACCACTCTGAACCAGGGAATTTGTGGGGCCAGTTATCATTCACCATTAGCACAGTATGCATAGGTAGGACTTCGAAGGTAAGTCCAGGAGGTAATCTGAAATATAAAGTTAATTTTAGAAAATCAACTAGAGTGTGGGTACTGAGTTTGCGAACATAATAATGTTAGGCGTACTTAACTAACTTAGGCAACGTTTGTTTACTTTGGATCGCTTAGTCAACCTAATCGAATCTGAACTATTCCATGACTGGAAAATGCCTATCACTGATATCTTCAAAAGCCTTCTGCCCGGATAAATCCATTCACCAACACCATTTTGGATTACCACGTCAAAAACTGATGATTTTTGGAAATCTTAAAGAATTTCCCTGATTTTTCTATGAGGTAACTGGAATACGTCACAGAAGTGCGTATTTCTTCCATAAGCTAGAATGGCTTTAGCGTCGGCACTGCCACTACGGTAGATCGGTAAAAATTAAGGGATTTCTTTCTTTTCTTCTTCGATTGTATCTTAAACTACGAATGCCTTATTAGGCACTACAGGTTGAGTTCGAGAAGATAGGCAACGTATTCCTCAGGCACCACTTGTGAAGCTCAGATCTTGGCTTAGGATGCGTGGTTTGGTCGACTTTATGATCCACATAGTTACCGGTTAGATCTTCACCAGCGAGATCGCTGTGATGAAGTATGCATTGTAAATGAATAATAGAATTTATTAGCCTTTATCTAATATGAGATGCTTTTATTAGGTACCTGACATCATACGGGTCTGCTTCCTTATTAATATATATATAGCTGCTCGTGCTGATTCACTGATTGACTGACTGACTCACTGACTCATTGATCACCTCTCCTGTAAAATTTTGTATGGAAAATTTTTTTTTCACTCACAGTTTCGTATAGAGGACAAAAATTCATTCGGAGGAAAAATATGGAGAGAGCTGATGATTGAGGATTTTGGAGACGGGTGAGGAGCACCGGCCAGGGTATCGAAGATAGGTGGGGGGTGTTCAACCAAATGTCACTCGAAACCTCATCCAATTGGCAGAGAGCCGAAAAAAAACTCCAAAATGGCGGATTCAAGATGGCGGCCATACAAATTTCGTCAGTGTCTATCTCGGAGACTATAAAAGGTGGAAGAGTGGTTTCTTGGAAAAAGATGAACAGGACCCGAAGGTCTACTTGATGAATAGAAAAAAAATTCAAGATGGCGGAATTTATTTTTTTCCATACAAAATATATGCAAGACTTTAATACGGTTCCTTTTGAAATTTCGATGGTTTCGTATAGAAGACAAAAATTCATTTGGAGGAAAAATATGGAGAGAGCTGATGGTTGAGGATTTCGGAGACGGGTGAGGAGCACGGCCAGGGTATCGAAGATAGGTGGGGAGTGTTCAAACAAAAGACACTCGAAACTTCATCCAATTGGCAGAGAGCTGAAAAAAAACTCCAAAATGGCGGATTCAAGATGGCGGCCATACAAATTTCGTCGGTGTCTATCTCGAAGACTTTAAAAGATGGAAGAGTGGTTTCTTGGAAAAAGATGATCAGGACCCGATGGTCTACGTGATGAATAGAAAAAATTCAAGATGGCGGAATTTATTTCACTATACAAATTATATGGCGAATTTATTACGGTCCCTTTTCCTGATAGTTTTGTATAGAGAACAAAAATTACTTCAGAGGAAAAATATGGAGAGAGCTGATGATTGAGGATTTCGGAGAAGGGTGAGGAGCACGGCCAGGGTATTGAAGATAGGTGGGGGGTGCTCAAACAAAAATTACTCGAAACCTCATTCAATTGACAGTGAGCTGAAAAAAAATTCAAAATGGCGGATTCAAGATGGCGGCCATACAAATTTCTAAAGATGATCAAGACCCGTAGATCTACTTGGAGAACAGAAAACACGCGGTTCGCTTTAGCGAGCCGCGCACCCACGCGCCCTACTAGTTAATATATATATAGCTACTCGTGCTGATTCACTGATTGACTGACTGACTCACTGACTCATTGATCACCTCTCCTGTAAAATTTTGTATGGAAAAATTTTTTTTCACTCACGGTTTCGTATAGAGGAGAAAAATTCATTCGGAACAAAAATATGGAGAGAGCTGATGATTGAGGATTTCGGAGACGGGTGAGGAGCACCGGCCAGGGTATCGAAGATAGGTGGGGGGTGTTCAACCAAATGTCACTCGAAACCTCATCCAATTGGCAGAGAGCCGAAAAAAAACTCCAAAATGGCGGATTCAAGATGGCGGCCATACAAATTTCGTCGATGTCTATCTCGGAAACTATAAAAGATGGAAGAGTGGTTTTTTCGAAAAAGATGATCAGGACCCGAAGGTCTACTTGATGAATAGAAAAAAATTCAAGATGGCGGATTTTTTATTTTTTCATATAAAATATATGCAAGACTTTAATACGGTTCTTTTTCAAAATTTCTGATGATTTCGTATAGAGAACAAAAATTCATTTGGAGAAAAAATATGGAGAGACCTGATGGTTGAGGATTTCGGAGACGGGTGAGGAGCACGGTCAGGGTATCGAAGATAAGTGGGGACTGTTCAAACAAAAGTCACTCGAAACCTTATCCAATTGGCAGGGAGCCGAAAAAAACCTCCAAAATGGCGGATTCAAGATGGCGGCCATACAAATTTCGTCGGTGTTTATCTCAGAGACTACGAAAGATGTAAGAGCGGTTCCTTAGAAAAAGATGATAAAGACTCGCAGGTCTACTTGATGAATAGAAAAAAAATCAAGATGGCGGAATATATTTTTTTCATATAAAATGTATGCAAGACTTTGATACGTTCCTTTCCGAAATTTCTGATGGTTTCGTATAGAGGACAAAAATTCACTTGGATGAAAAATATGGAAGGAGCTGATGATTGAGGATTTCGGAGACGGGTGAGAAGCACGGTCAGGATATTGAAGATAGGTGGGGGGTGTACAAACAAAAGTCACTCGAAACCTCATCCAATTGGCAGAGAGCCGAAAAAACCTCCAAAATGGCGGATTCAAGATGGCGGCCATACAAATTTCGTCGGTGTTTATTTCAGAGATTATAAAAGATGGAAGAGTGCTTCCTTGGGAAAAGATGATCAAGACCCGAAGGTCCACTTGGTGGACAGAAAAACCGCGGTTCGCTTTAGCGAGCCGCGCACCCACGCGCCCTACTAGTTAATATATATATAGCTACTCGTGCTGATTCACTGATTGACTCACTCACTCATTGATCACCTCTCCTGTAAAATTTTGTATGAAAAAATTTTTTTTCACTCATGGTTTCGTATAGAGGAAAAAAATTCATTCGGAGGAAAAATATGGAGAGAGCTGATGATTGAGGATTTCGGAGACGGATGAGGAGCACCGGTCAGGGTATCAAAGATAGATGGGGAGTGTTCGACCAAATGTCACTCGAAACCTCATCCAATTAGCAAAAACATGAAAAAAAACTCCAAAATGGCGGATTCAAGATGGCGGCCATACAAATTTCGTCGGTGTCTATCTCGGAGACTATAAGAGATGGAAGAGTGGTTTCTTGGAAAAAGATGACCAAGACCCGAAGGTCTACTTGATGAATAGAAAAAAAAATTCAAGATGGCGGAATTAAATTTTTTCCATACAAAATATATGCAAGACTTTATACGGTTCCTTTTCAAAATTTCTGATGGTTTCGTATAGAAGACAAAAATTCATTTGGAGGAAAAATATGGAGATAGCTGATGGTTGAGGATTTCGGAGACGGGTGAGGAGCACGGCCAGGATATCGAAGATAGGTGAGAAGTGTTCAAACAAAAGTCACTCGAAACCTCATCCAATTGGCAGAGAGTCGAAAAAAACCTCCAAAATGGCGGATTCAAGATGGCGGCCATACAAATATCGTCGGTGTCTATCTCGGAGACTATAAAAGATGGAAGAGTGGTTTCTTGGAAAAGGATGATCAGGACCCGAAGGTCTACTTCATGAATAGAAAAAAAATTCAAGATGGCGGATTTTTTTTTTTCATATAAAATGTATGCAAGACTTTGATACGTTCCTTTCCGCTGATGGTTTCGTATAGAGGACAAAAATTCATTTGGATGAAAAATATGGAGGGAGCTGATGATTGAGGATTTCGGAGACGGGTGAGGAGCACGGTCAGGGTATTGAAGATAGGTTGAGGGTGCCCAAATAAAAATCACTCGAAACCTCATGCAATTGGCAATGAGCTGAAAAAAATTATCCAAAATGGTGGATTCAAGGAGGCGGTCATACAAATTTCGTCGATGTAAAGATGGAAGAGTAGTTCCTTGGAAAAAGATGATCAAGACCCAATGATATACTTATAAAACAGAAAACACGCGGTTCGCTTTAGCGAGCCGCGCACCCACGCGCCCTACTAGTTCAAAATATAAGTGACCGTTGTGTTTATTTTATCTATTTTCAAATTCTTCTCTTGATATAGTCTTTTCACACAATCTCTTACATGCTGGGGTGCATACGGCACCTGATTGCATCTCTCCCAATCTACGATGCTAGTGGTTTTTAAAGCCTCTTCAAGTTCTCGGGTGTCATCTTTAGGGCATTGGATAATTACCTCGTAATATGTATTCTGGAAAAATAAATTACATTACATCTCTCCACCGATAGACGTCCCTTGAAATACACGCACCACACGGAAGGAAAACAAGATCTTGTGCCACATGCATCCACTGTTGGACATAGGCCTCTTTTAAGTAGCGCCTACGTTGCCTATCCTTGGCCTTTCGCATCCAATCGATGCCTGCCACTTTCCGTATGTCATCGCTCCATCTATCTGGGGGCGCCCTACACTCCGTTTGCCGAGACGCGGTCTCCACTCGAGGACCTTACGACCCCAGTGGCCATCGTCCTCCGACAAATGTGGCCAGCCCACTGCCACTCCAACCTGTCAAGTGCCAAGAATACTGGCTGCAAATTCAATACTCACTTAAAATAGTCACACATTGATTTCCACGAAGGAAGCTAGGGTACCTACCTATATAATCTGGGATTGGAATGTAATCGGCGTGCGCTAGAAATCCTCCATTTTGATTGTCATGTGAACGACGCCGTGAAAAACCAGCCTGTGTCAATAGTGCACCGACAATTATCACATGTTTGTAAGACTGCGTTATTGGTATTTACGAAACCAGGGCGTTGGGCAAACTTAATGAGATAATAGTGTTAGGTAATGATGTTTATTTTGTCACTCGATGATGTCGTCAGCAAATTCGTCGGCGCGGATTTTTAATTCTGCTGCGCATCAGGGATGTTCGCCGACGCGCGTTTAGATTGTTTTTACATCACTATGCGAAAGCGTTGTACACTGTACATCCTTGTTATTGGCCAGTGCCAATAACGTCCTGAGGGTATTTGCGGACAGAGTTGATTGTCAGTATTTGAACCACTTTAATATGGTTCATATGCTGACAAATCGGTCTTAGGTTAAGTTTTAGGTTTTAGTATTTTTACTAACAAATAGGTTAAAGTTTTATGTTTTTCATTTATAATAACTAACACAAACAGTATGATCCTAGCTTGTCGAAAATAAATATTTTTATTTATTTAAAATTCCTAACAAAGGTAGAAAAATATAACTTCTCCTTCTTTTTCGACAGACCATTAAAAAGTAGTCTAAGTTACTCCCGATAACATCAGCTATCTGCCAGTCAAAGTCCTGTCAAAATCGGTCTAGCTGTTCCCAAGATTAGCCGGAACAAACATATAGACAGACAAAAATTTAAAAAATGTTTTTTGTTATAAGTATCTCCGTATTTACTTTCATATGCATTTGGTAAAAGGCTATTATTTTGATATTACACACGGCTATTTCAATTTTATTTATTTGCATAGATATCGAGTAATATCATAAGATAATTATTATATTTCTCGAAGACGGTTAACCCAATCCATTCTTATTAAACTTTTGAATCCTAGTTTCTTGTACAAGTTGGCAGCTTTAGTATTGTAGCCCGCGCAGTACGCGACCGTATATTTCTTATCTTTTATATGTAAATTCGATATAAGTTTCAGAACTAATCCGCCATATCCTTTTCTTCTATGCTTTTCCAATGTGTACAGATGTCCTAGGGCACCGATTTCTCTGAGGAAGACCCAAGCTAGTAACTCTTTCCCATTGTAGAGCCCATACCCTAACTTTGCTCTGATTAATAGCTCGAAATACCACTCCGAACCGGGGTATCTGTGAGGCCAAGTTTCATTGAGCAGTGGTACGGCATCCAAGGGTAGGATTTCGAAGGAAAATCCGGGGGGTAACCTGGAAGATAGGTAGATAGATAGATAAAAACTTTATTGCACACAAGAAAGAAACGTTTAATACATTCTTAAAACTACGCATGCAAAAGCGGCCTTATTGCTAATAGAGCAATCTCTACCAGGCAACCATTGGTGATAGGAGTGAAATTAGGTGTGAGGGTAGTATGGTGCAACATAAAGGCCTATTAGGAAGATGTGAAACCATAATAATGTCTTCTCGAGCGAATCTGGCCACGGCGACTAATCTCCACAGAGACTGCCATCTGCGCGGGAAATATTATAGTGCACAAGTGAGTGCGCAAACACAGGTGCACTCTCTATTCCCTCACTCTCATAGTCGGATAGCTATTATGTTGTAGGCATCCGCTAAGAATTTTTGAAAATTAGGAGATAAAATAGGGACTTGAAAAATCGAACTGCACATGAGCGAAGCAGCGGGGAATAGTATTTTATAAATCCGAAAAGTAGGTATGTCTATTAACAGTAGGCTTAATTTCTGTCGGTTTTGTTGTCTGGTGGGAGGCTTTGGCCGTGGATAGTTACCACCCTACCGTCAAAGACGTGCTGCCAAGCGATTTCGCGTTCCGGCACGATGGCGTGTAGAAACCGATTAGGGGTATGGGTTGAATTTACACAGCTATAGCCTTTACAAGTTAGCCCGCTACTATCTTACACTGCATCGTCACTTACCATCAGGTGAGATCGCAGACAAGGGCTATCTTGTCATAAAAAAACGGTTAGGTACTACAGGAGGCAAGGCGGTGCTGTTTGGTTGCCTTGATAAGTGTGCGACGACCTTCAAACTTCAGTTATGGAACGTGTCAGATAACTTAAGAATTTAAAATGTTTTACCTGACATCATAGAGAGGAGCATCTTTATCTAATACAAACGCATCCGCCTTTGTTACATTATTTACTGGATCTATTTTAAGGTTCTTCTCTTTAAAAAGTCTATACACACAATCCATTACGTGGTTTGGCACGAAAGGTATCTGATCGCATTTCGCCCAGTCTACGATCTTAGTTGTTCTCAACGCTTCTTCTAGTTTTCTTGTATCATCATAAGGACATTGGATAATAATCTCGTGGTAAGTGTTCTGTAGAAAATATATGCAAAATTAAAATACTGTTTACGAGCGACGTGAATGTCGTATTAAAACATGTTCATTTGCTTTAAGGGCACGATCTTCGGCCGCAGTAGGTATTTTAGAGCCACTTCGTTCCTCGCACGGTGAGGTCTCGCTCGCGCTCATCAAATGAACTCGCTAACCCCGCCGCAGCGCAAATTTACCGTCATAGATTAAATAACCTTATGAATATGATACCTAACAGTAGGGCAGTTTTAAGGTTTATGAAATATTTATATTGAAGAAAGAACAAAACATGCAGTTTTAAACTGCTAAAGCTCAAACAAGGTATTAAGTAAGTTCGATTAATATTTTACTTACTACATATTTTGTTCAGTTTTTTTTTTGTTATTAGACCGATTTCTTTCAAAATCGATATCTGGGGATCCCTGTGCTCATAAAAGAGATAACCACTGCCAAAATTAGAAAAAGTGGCGGCCATTTTCTTTTTTTTCGTTATGGGACCGATTTCTTTCAAAATCGATATCTGGGGATCCCTGTGCTCATAAAAGAGATAACCACTGCCAAAATTAGAAAAAGTGGCGGCCATTTTCTTTTTTCTCGTTATGGGACCGATTTCTTTCAAAATCGATATCTGGGGATCCCTGTGCTCATAAAAGAGATAACCACTGCCAAAATTAGAAAAAGTGGCGGCCATTTTCGTTTTTCTCGTTATGGGACCGATTTCTTTCAAAATCGATATCTGGGGATCCCTGTGCTCATAAAAGAGATAACCACTGCCAAAATTAGAAAAAGTGGCGGCCATTTTCTTTTTTCTCGTTATGGGACCGATTTCTTTCAAAATCGATATCTGGGGATCCCTGTGCTCATAAAAGAGATAACCACTGCCAAAATTAGAAAAAGTGGCGGCCATTTTCTTTTTTCTCGTTATGGGACCGATTTCTTTCAAAATCAATATCTAGGGATCTCTGTGCTCATAAAAGAGATAACCACTGCCGAAATTAGAAAATTGGTGGCCATTTTCTTTTTTCTCGTTATGGGACCGATTTCTTTCAAAATCGATATCTGGGGATTCCTGTGTTTATAAAAGAGGTAACCACTGCCAGAATGGGAAAAAGTGATAGCCATTTTCTTTTTTCTCGTTAAGGGACCAATTTCTTTCAAAATTGATCCCTGTGCTCATTATAGAGGTAACCATTGTCAAAACTAGAAAAAGTGGTGGCCATATTCTTTATTCTTGTTATGGAATTTATTTGTTACGTTTCCTTATTGGTTGAGCGAAGCAACGGCTGGATCGTCATGCTCGTGAACGGGTGTCACCAACGGGAATGTTTGTCTACTTTCTGGTTAGTACAGTAATGTGGAGCGGAGATATCGAATTTGAAAGAATTTTATCCAATAATAAATAATGATAAGAACGCCTTTTTAATATTTGACTAATGTTTAACTATAGCAAAAAAAAATATTACTGCCACTTTTTCTAATTTTGGCAGTGTTTATCTCTTTTATGAGCACAGAGATTCCCAGATATCGATTTTGAAAGAAATCGGTCCCATAACGAGAAAAAAGAAAATGGCCGCCACTTTTTCTAATTTTGGCAGTGGTTATCTCTTTTATGAGCACAGGGATCCCCAGATATCGATTTTGAAAGAAATCGGTCCCATAACGAGAAAAAAGAAAATGGCCGCCACTTTTTCTAATTTTGGCAGTGGTTATCTCTTTTATGAGCACAGGGATCCCCAGATATCGATTTTGAAAGAAATCGGTCCCATAACGAGAAAAAAGAAAATGGCTGCCCATTTTTCTTATTTTGGCAGTGGTTATCTCTTTTATGAGCACAGGGATCCCCAGATATCGATTTTGAAAGAAATCGGTCCCATAACGAGAAAAAAGAAAATGGCCGCCACTTTTTTTGATTTTGGCAGTGGTAATCTCTTTTATGAGCACAGGGATCCCCAGATATCGATTTTGAAAGAAATCGGTCACATAACGAAAAAAAAGAAAATGGCCGCCACTTTTTCTAATTTTGGCAGTGGTTATCACTTTTATGAGCACAGGGATCCCCAGATATCGATTTTGAAAGAAATCGGTCCCATAACGAGAAAAAAGAAAATGGCTGCCACTTTTTCTAATTTTGGCAGTGGTTATCTCTTTTATGAGCACAGGGATCCCCAGATATCGATTTTGAAAGAAATCGGTCCCATAACGAGAAAAAAGAAAATGGCCGCCACTTTTTTTGATTTTGGCAGTGGTAATCTCTTTTATGAGCACAGGGATCCCCAGATATCGATTTTGAAAGAAATCGGTCCCATAACGAGAAAAAAGAAAATGGCCGTCACTTTTTTTGATTTTGGCAGTGGTAATCTCTTTTATGAGCACAGGGATCCCCAGATATCGATTTTGAAAGAAATCGGTCACATAACGAAAAAAAAGAAAATGGCCGCCACTTTTTCTAATTTTGGCAGTGGTTATCTCTTTTATGAGCACAGGGATCCCCAGATATCGATTTTGAAAGAAATCGGTCACATAACGAAAAAAAAGAAAATGGCCGCCACTTTTTCTAATTTTGGCAGTGGTTATCTCTTTTATGAGCACAGGGATCCCCAGATATCGATTTTGAAAGAAATCGGTCCCATAACGAGAAAAAAGAAAATGGCTGCCCATTTTTCTAATTTTGGCAGTGGTTATCTCTTTTATGAGCACAGGGATCCCCAGATATCGATTTTGAAAGAAATCGGTCCCATAACGAGAAAAAAGAAAATGGCCGCCACTTTTTTTGATTTTGGCAGTGGTAATCTCTTTTATGAACACAGGGATCCCCAGATATCGATTTTGAAAGAAATCGGTCACATAACGAAAAAAAAGAAAATGGCCGCCACTTTTTCTAATTTTGGCAGTGATTATCACTTTTATGAGCACAGGGATCCCCAGATATCGATTTTGAAAGAAATCGGTCCCATAACGAGAAAAAAGAAAATGGCTGCCACTTTTTCTAATTTTGGCAGTGGTTATCTCTTTTATGAGCACAGGGATCCCCAGATATCGATTTTGAAAGAAATCGGTCCCATAACGAGAAAAAAGAAAATGGCCGCCACTTTTTTTGATTTTGGCAGTGGTAATCTCTTTTATGAGCACAGGGATCCCCAGATATCGATTTTGAAAGAAATCGGTCCCATAACGAGAAAAAAGAAAATGGCCGCCACTTTTTCTAATTTTGGTAGTGGTTATCTCTTTTATGAGCACAGGGACCCTTAGATATTGATTTTGAAAGAAATCGGTCCCATAACGAGAAAAAAGAAAATGGCTGCCACTTTTTTCTGATTTTGGCAATGGTTCTCAAGTGCAGGGAATTCGAGAGTCCAGATCGATTTCGAAAGTCTGTCCAAAGATTCACAAGAATTAAAAAATAAAGTAGGTAAGGTACAGAATAGGTACAACATTTGTATTAGAAGGATCAAACTTACCTTATAGTTTGTCTAAGCTTTCGTAATTTAAATCTGGATATTTTGTTCTTTTGTTTATTTTTAGTCCCCATATTTTCACTTTATTATATTCTTAATTAATTAATTTACTATAAGAGTACCTAACTTACATTAATATTTACAGATTTAATAATACATAACAAGATTTACACACTAGAAGATAATAGGTAATAATATTTACACACTAATTTTATTTTGATTATCTATGATAAGTGAACACAAATAAATAATACTCCAATAGTTCGTCTGATCAGCGGGGATCGCAGTGAGCCAGCTAGAGCGATACGTCCTCCCTCGATGATACCTTGCGAGCTACTGAAATGAGGCGCCCGAGCCACTTTGTTATAAAGAAAGTAAACCAGTCATGATTAAAAAAAAAGAAAGCTTTTTAGAGAAAAATTAACGGCAAAATATTATTCTAGAAGCTTTTGCCTATTTTTTGTCATTTTTTTTTTTAGTTTAACTTTGATATACTACACATACAACCGAAACCCAATTGAAAACTACACTGTTTTCGGAATATTATTTCATCGAGTGAAGTTCAAAATATGGACTTTTGAACGGCAAAATAAATTAGAACGTGTATTAATCTACAACATATATTTTTAACCTATCAAAACAATGAATATTTGATTGTTTACTATTGAATCCAAAACAGGCTGTTTTCGGAGATCCTGCCGTTAATTATGTCATGTTAAATTCTATGGCCATTAAACTTTGACGACCTCCCTGTCGCGGTGGCCTTATAACTGGGAGGTCTCGGGTTCGATTTCCGATGGGACAATTTGGGAATTTATAATTTCTAAATTTTTTCTAGTCTGGTCTGGCGGGATGCTTTGGCCGTGGCTAGTTACCAACCTACCGCCAGAGGTGCCGCGGAGGGATTTAGCGTTCCGGCACGATGGCGTGTAGAAAACGATTAGGGGTAGGTATGTGTTGAATGTAAACTGCCATATAACTTCCAAGTTAGCCTGCTACCATCTTAAACTCCATCGTCACTTACAATCAGGTGAGATTGTAGTCAAGCACTATCTTGTCATCCAATAAAAAAAAATCACTTGCCAGTTGCCTTAACGATGCTGGACAAAATTGTGAGGAAACCTGCATGCCTGAGAGTTCTTCACAATGTTCTCAAAGGTGTGTGAAGTACACAGTTCAATACACTTAGCCAGTGTATTGAACTATGATCTAAATCCTTCTTATTATGAGAAGAGACCTGTGCCCAATAATGGACCGGCGATGGGTTGACATGACGAGCCACTGCATAATATAGACGGCGCAAGACCAAGATCTCTGGAAGTCCATGTAAGAGACCTTTGTATAACTATGGACGTCTCTTGGTCGATAAAGATGCCTAAATTGCTAATAAATGCATTGTATGTTCAATCCAGCCTTACCTTCACTTGAGACACTGTAAAAAGTCTTACTTACCTTGATATTAAGTGCAACCAGTCCATTATTTATGTCACCAAAGGGACAATAAACTTTGAAGCCATAGTCAATGCCAGATTTTAAAAGAAATTCCTGATTTTCCAATACAAGTAAACCTAATATGCTTCTAGGCCAGTCTGATTTGAGCACTAACTTCAGCTCACTCCATCTATCCACAGGCATAAAAACCAACGGCTCGACAGACATAATTAAAAAAAAAGTGGAAAATTATTATACGGTCAAAGCGTTGTTACCGATTGAAATAACCTTGCATAATAATGCAGTATTTGTGAAAAATTATGCAGCGAGTCTTCTGATAACCAGATGTTAAATAAAACAATATAATGCAACTCAACTTTATTGTCACGACGATTTCATATCTTCACTCGTGCAACACGATAAAGATAGAAATTGCATGCCAACATTATGCAGTGGAGATAAAGCTTACTTACTTAGGTAAGAAAAGACTCGTTGATTAGCCTTAACTTTTACGCAAATCTACAATCTTAAGGGATTAACAAACATCCATCCATCCTCACAGCATTTCGCATTATTACGATTAATATTAGTAGGACTAATAACGATTACACCAATACAGTTCGTGAAACGTTTGGAACCCAAGTTTGGTGTACAAGTTGGCAGCAATCGTGTTTCCCGCGCTGCAGAATGCGACTGTATATTTCTTATCTTTTAAAAGTTTATCCGATATCAGTTTCAGAACTAATTCG
This sequence comes from Hipparchia sbordonii, assembly GCA_038048805.1. Lineage (NCBI taxonomy): Eukaryota > Metazoa > Arthropoda > Insecta > Lepidoptera > Nymphalidae > Hipparchia > Hipparchia sbordonii. The sequence goes on from CM076113.1 coordinate 9,380,731, forward strand.
CCATAGCCTTTTCTCCTATGCTTATCCGGTGTGTATAAATGCCCTAGAGCACCCATCTCTTTGATAAAGACCCATGATAGTAATTCTTTTCCATTGTAGAGTCCATAACCTAACTTCGCTTTGGTCAGTAATTCGAAGTACCACTCTGAACCAGGGAATTTGTGGGGCCAGTTATCATTCACCATTAGCACAGTATCCATAGGTAGGACTTCGAAGGTAAGTCCAGGAGGTAATCTGAAATATAAAGCAATTTTTAGAAAATCAACTAGAGTTCGGTATTGACCTAGTTCGGGAACCTGTAATGGAGGACTATGACGAGTGTGGGTACTGAGTTTGCGAACATAATAATGTTAGGCGTACTTAACTAAGTTAGGCAACGTTTGTTTACTTTGGATCGCTTAGTCAATCTAATCGAATCTGAACTATTCAGTGACTGGAAAATGTCTATCACTGATATCTTCAAAAGCCTTTAGCCTTCTGCCCGAATGAATCTATTCACCAACACCATTTTGAATTGCCACGTCAAAAACTGATGATGATGAAATCTTAAAGAATTTCCCTGATTTTTCTATGAGGTAACTGGAATACGTCACAGAAGTGTGTTTTTTCCAAAAGCCAGAATGGTTTTTGCGTCGGCACTGCCACTACGGTAGCTCGGTAAAAATTAAGGGATTTTTTCTTTTCTTCTTAGATTGTATCCTAAACTACGAACGCCTTATTAAGTACAGTTGAGTTCGAGAAGATAGGCAACGTATTCCTTAGGCACCTCTTGTGAGGCTCAGTCTTGGTTTAGGATAACATGAGGATTCGTGGTTTGGTCGACTTTATGATCCACATAGTTAAAGACGTTCGGGTGACGTTAGGGACCTGATCTTCACCGGCGAGGTCGCTGTGATGAGGTATTGTAAATGAATAACAGAATTTATTAGCCCTTATCTAATATGAGATGCTTTTATTAAGTACCTGACATCAAACGGGTCTGCTTCCTTATCCAAAATATAAGTGACCGTTGTGTTTATTTTATCTATTTTCAAATTCTTCTCTTGATATAGTCTTTTCACACAATCCCTTACATGCTGGGGTGCATACGGCACCTGATTGCATCTCTCCCAATCTACGATGCTAGTGGTTTTTAAAGCCTCTTCAAGTTCTCGGGTGTCATCTTTAGGGCATTGGATAATTACCTCGTAATATGTATTCTGGAAAAATAAGTTATATTACATTGTCATCTCTCAACCGATAGACGTCTCTTAAAACACACGCACCACAAGGAAAGAAAACAAGACAACTTGTGTCACATGTATCCACGGCTGTCTGCGACACGCTTGTGATCGTCCATCCAATTTGTGAGGGGTCTTCCAACCCAACGTTTGAAATAGAAAAATGCCTTAATATTTTTATTTAACTCTTTATTTGTACGCCACTACAAATAGAAAAAATCTGATGAAAAGAAAATAGTAAAATTAATAAAATAAACAAGAAGAAAGAAGTGCAAAACTAAAGACGGTCTTTTCTCTTGATAACAGTTCGGCTAGGCAAATAGCATTAGAAATAGTGTAGAAAGTATAAAGATCAAATAACAATAAGTATAGAGAGACAAACTCCCTCTGACGTATAGTCAATTGTAGGGATTCCCACCAGATGTTTAGGCAGAGATAATATAGAGGCAACAGGAAAATGAATGTTTAAAAATAATATAGCCATTAGTCATGAGACAACAACAGAGTACGATAAGCATTACAAATACTTGTCACATTAGCTAATATCAAAAAAGAAAATGTTTCTTGTGAAAGTAGAGCTGTTTGCTGTATGTGAACGTTTGCGTGTGTATGTGTATGGTGTGTCTGTGTGGGAAAGCAGGGCTTCAGTTTATGAAAATAGATTTTTACTACTCTTGTTTTTCTTGCATCTCTTAACGCCAATCGACTTTTACAAAGGATTATAGGGAAAGATTTATTTAACACTATTATAGTAATTTGTGCTTACCTTTATATTAAGAGCAACTATTCCGTTATTAACATTCCCGAAAGGGCAATACACTCTAAAGCCGTAATCAATACCAGTTTTCAAAATGTACTCTTGGGTATCCAATACAAGGTAACCAGAGACACTCCTAGGCCAGTCAGATTTTAACACTAATTTAAGTTCACTCCATCTATCCACAGGCATGAAAACTAAAGGATCGACAGACATAGTTCAACAAATTGTGTAATTATATTATGTTTCGTACGCGCACAACGTCCTTACTGATTCAATCACATTGAACTACAGAAGCGTCTAACCTAACGTCCTACTAATGTAGGTAGGTATCTATTTGAACTGTTAATGCACTGGTGGTATTCGTAGAATGTACAATTGTTATAAATGCATGTACGTTCTGTGAACTATCTCGTATTTCTCATATGATTCATTATTATAGTAACATGATAATGTTTGATCATTAATGTTTTGATCAGCATAGATGTTCGTCATTATTATTTTAAGGAAGGAATTATTATTTTGAATTAGTTTGTAAATACAATAAGGTTTTGCTTATTGATTTGGCGGTCAATCACGCAACAATTTAGCAACTAATCACTGTGATATTTTGCACGTGTTTAATTGGGAACTAGAAGAGTTACATACGTATTTCTTATTCCGGATAAACAAAAAATTCCTGCAGGATTTTAAAGACTGAACTCCGCTGACTAAAAACTTTGAATTCAGTCTCCGGATGTTTAATCTAAATATATAAAAGGCAAAGGTGACTGACTGACTGACTGACTGACTGATCTATCAACGCACAGCTCTAACCACTGGACCGATCGAGCTGAAATTTGGTATACAGGTAGCTGTTAGGACGTAGACATGCGCTAAGAAAGGATTTTGGAAAATTTCAACCCCAAGAGGGTTAAATAGGGGGTTAAAAAATCGAACCTAACGTGAGCGAAGCCGCGGGTGAAAGCTAGTTCTAAATAAAACAGTTATAGATTCGTAATCCCCAATTTATTAAGCGTTTTCAATCATTATCCAGGTATCAGATCCAATTCTTTCAAAATTTAACTTATCGAATAACTTTTGTGCTTTGTAATTATTTTCGAGCGTAAAACCTAGGATATCTTTTCCTTTGCTCAGTTGATCGTTCACAGCAACCTTCAAAATATACTCAGAATAGCCCTTCCTTCTATGGTCTTCAATGGTAAATAGATGAGTTAGGGAACCTTCCCAACTTATCGTTACCCAGGATAATGGAGAATCATCTTTCCTAGAGTAAAGGGCATAAGTGAGATGGTTCTCAAGCAATGATTGAAAGAATTTGTAAGATCTCTCGCTGTAAAATGACCACGTTTCATCTACAATCTGCAAATGCTCAGGTTTCAATTCAGCTACGTAGGTATCTTGTGGAATATTGCTGAAAATATATTATTGAAATTTATTATCATATTAATTAAATTTTGTATCTAGAAGTTCAATATTTTTTAATATATGTAATAATAATACTAAATATATTACAAAATTAAATTCTAAATTAAAAGTAAAACGTAAATATCAAAAATAAAAGCTAAATATAAATAATATCATCTAAAACACTAGAATGAGGAATAGTGCCCAGAACGCTGGCAGCGTTACCCCGCTGAATGGCCAAACTTATATGCTGACGAGGTAACTTCCAGCCCTCCGGTCACCAGTGGACTCTATGAGGGGGGCTGACAGATACTTAAAAAAGGATCTAGCATCCTGGCCCCATGACCCCAAGGTTTCAACACCAAACGGCACATATTTTTTACCTTATTTCAAATTGTTTAGAACTTCTGTCTAAGAAATGTTTCACAGCCTTATATTCTTCGGTCTTTATTCTTATCCCAAGTGGCTTCTCCAGCCTTCGCATACAGTCCTCAACAACAGGACTTGCGGAAGAGATATAGAGGCCTGAAGTCCAGTTAACGATTTTTGTATTAGCCAGTGCCTTTTCAATTTTATCGATGCTCTTCAATGGATGTATCATCACATCATAGGCCACATCCTTAAAATTAAATAAATAGTTGGAAAACTCTCTATTTTAGTGACTATCGCTTGCTGCTTTTTCGTTTTCCTTTCTTTAAATAAATAAATTATAGTACTTAAATGTAATAAAGTCGACAAAATTTGTGCCAAATTGGTTTCCTAATTATATAATAAATATTGTGTGCCTATGAGTTATTTCATTCAATTTTTAATAATTAAGTAACATAATGAGATGCAAAAGAGATGTAATGAACTAATGACATACGATTTTAAATTTAAAATCAAACTTATAAAAATGAAATGAAATGAATACACTTACACCACATAAATACAGAAACATATATACAGTAACATAAATTAACTTAAAATAAATGATAGCACAAATGGCGGCCTTATCGCTAAGGAGCGATCTCTTCCAGGCAACCATGATGCAAGGTAGATATGATGAAAGGATAGAAAAATATAAGTTTTATAGAATTTATTTTACAATTTTCTAAATTAGATGTTCTTTCTTAGGATTGTCTAAAAATAACTGCAATTACACGCTGTAAAAACTTGAAGCAGGTCAATTTAGGCAACTTAAAGCTAGTTTAATACTGAAAAAGAGAAAATAAATCGCAAAAAATTGGCTTTTGTCACTACGCAATTAGTCACATTTACCTGGTAGAAAAAGATTGAAACAAATCCATTTGTTATATCACCATCCGGAGAATATACTTTCACGTTGCAGAATTCAGCCAGACCAGGATATGAGATTTGTGTATCTAGAAAACAGAATGCGACCGCGGCATTTGGCCAATTGCTTCGATATAAATCTCTGAGTTCGGGCCATTTGATTCGAGGAATTTCAACTAACTGTACCATGTCTGCAATTGCTGTAACAAATTTAAGATTGAATATTATTAGCAGTAGCTCATGCAAAGACCATATATCTTTGCATATATACATATATAGCAGTAGGTATAATATAAATTTTCAACCCCTTCCGAGTTTCCAAACAAAGCCCTCGGTATACGATAGGGCTGTGCGATAGGGAATATATATTATATACTCAGTCTCTACAGTCTACACCCTTCTGGCGTTTTGAACCAATATCAGATTCATTTAACGATTTGAAAACAATTTTTAAAAGCATTCGTTAATTTTCCGGGGTATTAAAAATTCTATGACAATTTCACTTTCGTCAAAATAGAGCAGTTTGTTTTTACTTTTTAAAATACCTAATAGCAGTGTCGATAATAACGTATTTAAATATCAAAAATAAGAAGTGCATTCCAATGATAATGAAATAACTGCCTTTTGTGAACTATGTTGTTACTTGCATGTATCAAGGGTCTCGAAGTTTTTAATTTTGGTTTTTCTTTCATTTTCGTAAGGCTCTTCGGCTACATCAATTCAGTTTTTTTTAGCCTAGTTCGGATTCAAGGAATCATGGAAGAAAATTCCATAGTTGAAGAGTTATTCCGCGTGATTAAAGACGTTAGAAACTTCTAGTGGTAAATAAAACACTCGGGTTAATAAGTCCTGAATTTTTATTGCTTCGAAATTGATATCCATTCAGCAAAGCCTTTAATAACTCTTTCGAATTTATCGAACAATTTCTGTGCCTTCTCGTTCTTATTTAGCGTAAATCTTATACCGTCTTTGGCTCTCCTTAGTTGATCCACCGCAAACTTCTGGATATACTTAGCATAACCCTTTCTTATATGCTCTTGTATAGTATAAAGATGAGTCAAAGAACTTTCCCAGCTTAATGTTACCCAGGCTAAAGGCGAATCACTTTTTGTAGAGTATAAAACGTAAGTGAGTTGAATTTCAAGCAATGTGTCAAAGAATTTATGCGAGTTGTAATATGCAAATGTCTTATCAACAATATACAAATGCTCAGGCTTAATTTATGCTGCGTAAGTATATACTAGACTGTGGTTGGAAAGATGCTGTGTATCAGTTTTATGAATATGATAATATAAACGTAAAAATTCTTTTTACAAAACTGACTTCAAACGCCACTACAAAGTATATCAATTGTGCCTATAAAATTTGAAGAGTTCTCTCGATTTCTCCAAGATATGGGATCTTGACCTGGTGATCCCATTGTCATCAGATCCTGACCTGATGACAATGGGACCACTTGGGAAACCGATTTGGAATTTTCCAAATCGGTTCCAAAAATTCCAGGCGTCTTCGAGTAATCGGGGATCATACATAAAAAAAAAAGATTCCGATGAATTGAGAACCTCGTCCTTTTTTTTGGAAGTCGGTTAAAAATGACAAACGCGTAACACCCCTCTTTTTGTGTAAATCAAAAATCAAGCGATTCATAACGAAAATTGTACATTTTGCAAATTGAACATACTGGGTGTAGACGTGTTTAATAAATCATAACATTGTGTCGTATTATTACGTCATGTTTATGATACCTACTGTTTGTTTGATAAATACTGACCTAGTTAATAATATATATTTAGCGCTTATTGATAAGACTTCAATAGTATGAATTGTATGAATTATGATCAATTCTAAATGATGTTACATAACATCTAGTTATACTACCTACTGGGTCTGGCATAAAATTAATTCAATGTATTTCATTGTGTCTAGACTAATTAATATCTCACCTTATTTCAAAAGGTTTAGGTACTTATTTTGGTGATTTTCGACAGAGACAATTTCGCAATAAATTAATATTAAGAAATTACGTTGAATCTAGATACGGATTATAATATAATATGGAGAGTAGGAGAACCGGAGGCACTGTATAGAAACCTGGACAAAAAACCATCAATTTACCAGATTAAACCATATTACAACACATCCATTAGTCATATCGCTATCGGGAAATAGTACATTATTGCAAAGGCAGGGAAGTAGGCAATTGCAGGTCGAGTATGAGTTTGAAGGCCGAACCGTAGGCGAGGACTTCACTAAATACGAGACAGGCAATTGCCATTTCTCGCCGAGGCATATATAGTGCTTTTCTCAACAGAATGCAGGGAAATAAAACACTTTTCATATTATACATCCAAATCCATCCGCCATTTTGTTTTAAATCTGGTGGAGTACAAATAATCTCCATTTCACTCTCTGAACCGTTGGAACTCATTTTAATTAGTATTAAATTTATATTTACTAAATAGGTATGTAAATAACAAATCAAGACGAATTTTCAGCTTTGCCGCCAATTGTTTTTTTTAACATCTGTGCCGACAGGCAAACGCATTTATGGCTATACAGCCACGAAAACGCAATTTGTACTAAGCAGAGACTATGGTATGCCAAGAATGACAAAAGAGATCCGATCAAAGTAATGTTTGAGAAAATATATTTTAGATATAATTCAGTTGGATTGTTGATATGTGGGTTTGTGGTTTGTGTATCCAGCGAGCAAAAGTCAACTGCACGGACTAACCAATTGTTTCGGTATAAGGCCCAGCACACATGGTGAAACGCAACTGCAACGAAACCCTTTTGAAATTATAGGTTTGAAACCAGTTTCAAATGTTTTCCACACACGCCGCAACCTAAATATGATGAAATTAGTCACAATCATTCCGATTTTGAGACCAGACAGACGTCTCCAAAATGTCTAGTTCAAGTGATGAAGAAGTTGTGGTTCTGTATTTGTATCTTCGACAAAGAAGGAGGCGTAAAAGAAGAAGTATGTGGTTGCATCAGTATCATTCTTGCGAGAGTAGCTTGAAAGTGTTGTATTGTACAAGCAAGGATGCTTCTCAACTTCCAATACGAATTGAATGTTTTTATTTTCGTCGTCAGCCATTTTGTCGAACAGAAAAGACGCCAAATTCGACACGAGTTTCCTGCACGCTGATTTCAAAGCAACTGATCTGCAACGCGTTTCAAAACGGTTTCAAACTAGTTGCGACGTGTGTTGTCTCTCAAAGGTATCTATGGCATAAACTCAAATGAAACTCAAAAGTAACTAGTAGTTGCAGTTTCGTTGCAGTTGCGTTTCACCATGTGTGCTGGGCCTTAATCTCTACGCTCGAGCCATTTGCTTTGAGGAATTACTACTAAAGGTTCCATGTATGCAGAAGCTGTAACAAGATTTAAATTCAACTTCCTGCTTGGTCTCTTTGTCCCGTAAAAATGTGTAAGTACTTATCTACTAAGTTTCGAATTATGTATATGTGCCCCCCGCCCATTTATACTTAAAGCTTCGCGACACACTGAGCTATGTCGATAACTTTGATTCTCTTACGGATCCCCTCATTTCTGATCTAATATACTTACTTAATTACGTAAGGATGAGGTAGGTGAGCATTAACTTTACAGATATGTCAAATACCTAACTAATGTGGCCGAGCGGCGGCGGTAGAGACTCTCTCTTAACTAAATCTTACTTATACCTATGAGATTAAAAAAGTATTTAAGAAGTTAGGTATCATTGATCCATTGATTGTTATTTAATTTATGCAACAAAATATAATAATTTAATATGATTCTTATTAGTATTAAGTACACATATTATCACTTTATCAGCACTAACCTACCCATAAGTAGGTAGGTACATACCTGACATCACAGTGCAATAAAACAACTCTTGATAATATTTCCTACGTTATCCATTGCAAGGTAGATAACGTAGGAAATGCAGCTTTCAATAAATTAAATATGTAATTTTTTAGACGTAAAGAATCCCGGCATAATGTTTAATTAAAAAATTCAAAACTAAAATAAAATGGAAATTAAAACGTATTACGCCTTGCAATATCTTTGCTGCCAAATTCTGGTTATGTAAAGAAAAATACTTCTATTTTATTACTTAACTGGTTTTATGACGTTGAAAATGTGTGCTATAATTTTATTTGAGTCTAAAATCTGAGTATAGTAGGTACCCAATCCTTATCAAATGAAAATTATTTGAAACATTTGCTAATGTACCTATCTAGGCACTAGTTGGGTACTATGAAGGTAATAAGTTAAGTGTTATGGCAAGTAGGTAACAAAAATGTGGATGTCGGCAAAGTTTTAGAAAGTTCACTAGTCTTTTTGTGGTGCAGTAGATATCTAGGTAAAACATTGTAAACGATCAATGATTACTGGCTAGGTATGACCACTTAAAAATATAAATAAATTACTTACCCGAAATAGTTACCAACAGAAATAATTAGGCCACTATCTTTTGTTGTTATTAAACTAGATATTGCTCTATGACGTACAAAAATCACTGTCACAAAAGACAAGAGCCCATAAGTTGGTAAAGCAGTAGCAGCTGTGAATAAGAATGTGAAAATTAACATTAATTTTCTACAGTGCCATCTATAAGAAAACACACGCACTATGTAGGGAACAGTAGACTGAATTCAATCGAGTACTTTCTCGTGCTTGGTTTCAAATCCCTCCATCTGCCAGCGAGTCAACAGTCCATAAAGTAGAGTACATTGAATAATACGATGTAAGAGGGCCCGTGCACGGTCAAACGTGTTTGTCAAACAAACGACGTGTTTGACAAACGGAAACGGAGGTGTTTGATTGGGTGCGCTGGTGTTTGATGACCTTGTTCAAACAAAACCGTAACAAAAACACGCAAAAATTTTACGTGTTTGACAAACATGTTTGACCGTGTATGGGCCCCCTAAGATCCGCTTCACAGTCCTCCGCGGCGCGGTTTTGCGGCCGCGTGCGTTTCTGCACTTAATGTATCAGTGCCCTTATGTCTTTGTAGTCTGCAGGGTTGATACATTACTCAGAGACGTGGTCCAATTAGCAACAAACGAGCTGTACCTACTCCGCCCAGTTTAGAGTGATCTTTGCATTTAAATGCGCCATTATAGAACGTAGTACCTACCACATACGCCCCAATTTATATCACTGCTAACTACGATTTGCTGATTGTGGAAAAACTGTGGAGAAAAATTTGGAATGCCCTTCCGGCTTCCGCTTTTCCAACTAACTATAGTGTGGGTGTCTTCAAGTGTGAATAGGCATCTTCTAGGCAAGCGCGCACCATCTTAGGCTGCATCTGCACTTACCATCAGGTGAGATCGCAGTCAAGCGCTAGTCTATACATATATAAAAAACAACTGCAGCGATTATTGCAACAATCTCAATTGAAAGCGGAAGGTGGAAACGGGATAATTTGTAAGGGGTTTGGTAGTTTAATTTAACTCTGTATGGGTTTAATTCATAAGGTATTTCATTTCATTCATAGTCATTTATTCATAGTAAATAAACTATAGATTGTCCAATTCTTTATTTTCTTTTTGGCAGATCACGCCTATAAATTACCGTTTTTTTGTTTTCGGAATAATGTACTAAAATAATGTCGTACTTTATTGACGTTTAGTGAAGTGCCCTGTGCATAACAAACAACCACAGACTAAAACACAGTTCTTGAAAGACAATAAATCATTCACAATTATGATAAAAATAATTTGACTTCGTGTAAGTATTGTTTCTGTAAATTTAATAAAAAAAAGGAAATAAAAATAGTAACTATGACTCCAATATTGAATATTTGCAAGGAATTAAGTTGAAATCTTGAAATTTAAGTTCAAACCAAGAGTAAAGATATCTTTCTTTTCATTTTTTTTTTAAATATTGGATAGAGTCAGGCGTTACTTTTTGTTTTTGTTACTTTTTTTGTTTTGTTTTTATTTTTTTTTATTTTTTTGACGGCTGCCTTAAAATGTAACTATGCACACGTTAGTGAAGTGAGTTAACTTCAAAACGCGTGGTTAATAACGTCTAAACCAAGTTTAAATCCAGAGTTATGAGCAAAAATACTTGGAAAATCACATACCTACCTACTTATTTATATAACAAACTAGCTACGTAATTGGGTATACAAATGAAACAAGTAAAATTATTAAATACTAGCGGCTCGTCCTGGCTTCGCACGGCTGGACATTTATTTTTTAAACATTTTGGCATAAACGTACAGTAAATGCAGGACAAGTGACATCAACGCGTAATTTTTAAAAACATTTCACTGAGCAATTTTATTAAACTCGTAATATGTTTCGAATGGAATGTCCGATTTTAATAAACTAAAAAGTAATTTACAGGTATTTAAACTGCCTTGCTTGAGAAATCATTTATTTAGGTAAGGATTAAGGCAAGGGTATAAATAACTTGATCTGATTTATATACACTATACAATTTAAATTAATATCGGAGTTATCAGAAAATGAATATTTCCGCGTGATAAAATAATAAAATAGTGCCAGCCGGTGCGGCGGGGCAAGGTGGCAGGCTTAGGTGGCAGGTATCGGCGCGGAAGATTCCTGTGGTTCCTGTGGTGATCTTATTAACAATCGTTTCCTATAAGAAGCTCTGTGCGATCAGCCCCGTAAAAACAAATATTTAATATTTCAACCCAGACGAAGTCGGGGCAGGTCGCTAGTTTAACAAATTTTGAAAGAAAACCTTAATTATTATTATTATCGATAAAGAACCCAAATCAACTTATTATTTTTTTCTGTTTGTCTGTTACCGCAAAAATATGTCAAATTAATTTATCTAAGTGATTAAAAATATATAATAAAATATAAGTACGTTAAATCAAAATTAAAAAATATTTCATTAAATCGATTGAAAGTTCTTCTTAAATAAAATCGATTATTACTTCAAATCGAATCGGTAACGTGTGAAGGCGTCACTAAAGTCAAAATTTCTTGATCTGCCAAAAAGAAAATAAAGAATTGGACAATCTATAAGGTTGAAAAATTTAGTCTACTCTAAGAAAAACCTCCACACTAATATTAGGTAGGTACTTGCATTTAACTTTCTTGTCATTCACGAGGGCGCGAGAGCTTTACTTGTGGTTACGTCGTGTACATGCACATTGTGTAAGTGTGCGTGCCTGTCAGGAGCCTAGATGGGAGCGGTCAGGCGCGAGTAAGCTCTCGCTCACACTTATACAGATACGACACGCATACAACCATGAGCCACGCCCCCTCGTGAGTTGAAAGAACTTTACATATTAAAATGTGAATAATTATCGTCATTGAAAAAAAAACCTCTTATGTGTCTTTTGGTCGAAAGGTGTCTCGCAATACACGAAAAGCATTTTTAAAGATTAACTGTCTGCAAAAACTCTCATATTCAGAATATCTTTATACTTCAGTCATTTGTACTTTTTTTTTTAATATACTTACATAGGGTAATTCCGGGGGAGATGGCCGTACGGGAGAGATGGCCAATCGATAAAAAATCGACTATTAGGCAATCGATGACACTAATATCAATTTAGTATGCTTCGTTGCGCGACCGGCGACAAGTGTCAGTGAGTTTTTGTCAAAAAAATAAATGGAAAGGTAAGTAAATTCCATGTTTTTGTTTGATTACACCTTTAATATAAGGCAAGAGGTTATCATATTACGTGGTCGCAAAAAGATTTCACAATATTTGCATGTTTTAGCACAGTTATTGTAAAGTAATTAAGTTTCCACGCATTCTAACCTATAAATTATGAATCATAGCGGCGAGTTTCTTCTTTTAATTCATATGAACATTTCTCCCGGGTAATCGGGATAGATGGCCTATTATTTTCAGGGCGAGTTACCATATAATATTTTAGATTCAAGACTGTTAGAAAACGCAAAGCCATTCGAAGGATCTCAGACAGTAGCTGTAAAGAAGTTCCTCTGCCACTTTGCGATACTTCCGAAAGTGAGAACGAAGACAAAGAAGAAGATAACTGTAGAGGCTGTGGAAAAAATTATCATAAGACCCAACTCGTCGAAGACTGGCTGCAATGTATTATTTGTATGTCCTGGACATATGAAAATTATACAGAGTTTGAGGACATATGCTCCGACTGCTGCAATAAGAAAAAGAATGACGTAAGGGCAAAGAGAAAGGGAAAAAGAGTACTGGCTATCTCTCCCCGACTCTTATGGCCATCTTAAACGGACAGTCTGGGAGAGATGGCCAGTCGTAAGTTTTTTGTTTCATGCCTGATTGATTACTTTTGTTTATTTTAAGACTGATTATTGTTAACATTTGATAAGAAATATAACTAAAGTTTCATTTGTGATTAAAATAATCGTTTGATTTATTATGATTCGTTGACAATCAGTCCTCAAAGTTAATAGGGCCATCTCCCCCGGACTTACCCTATAGTTTTTCCAGAAAGATTTTTTGTTTTTCTGTGATAATGATAGATGCTTTTATCATATAGGAGATGTTTTTAAAACGACGATATTGACTTGATTATTTATCTTGAACTTTTAGGGATGGCGTAATTGAGAGGGGAAAGGAGGGAGGAAGGTGGGAGGGGGTGGTGTGTCGGTGCGTCACGGTCATTGATTCCAACTTTGTTATTGTTTTTTATACAGCCATACGCAGAGAATAATAAATGTCGTATAATTCGAGAATAAATAAATCTCAAAATAATATTAAGCGAGTATAGATATTTACGAATAAAATTTATATTAAACTAGCTGATGCCCGCAACTTTGTCCGTGTGGTTTTTAAAATCCCGCGGGAACTATTTGAGTCTCCGGGATAAAAAATAGTCTATGTCACTCTCCCGGTCCTGAACTATATCCATACAAAAAATACCATCGATCCGTTGCTTTGTTGCGGCGTGATTGAAGGACAAACGAACAAACCAACATACAAACACACTTTCGCATTTATATTATGTATTGGTAATAACATTAGTAGAATACAGATTTTGTGGTTCTGTCAGTATTATTTTGATTTGTTGGCAATAAGACGTGGCAATCAAAAGTTTTAAATGTTGCAAATTAATTTTGTAAACTTACGTAGTTAAGATAGCACTAGTTGCAATTTACATCGCCAAATCGCGAAAACTTGGTTCGCAGAATAATTAATTTCATCCGTTGAGGTAAGGTAGCAGATTTGCAATAATATGAATGCAAATTCTAACCAAATAATATTTGATTTACAAACTTAAATAACTTAATTGAAAGATTTGAATAATTAGATTAGTTTAGCTATATTAGTATGTTTTATCTAAGTATATATAAAATCTTTTCGGAATTTATTAAAAAAAACTTTTAAACTTCGTTTTATGGAGTCATCGATATATAGACTATCTGCTGTCTGACGTGTGAAATCTAGGAATGAAATAAAAATATCGAGTAATTGGGAAAGTACCGCAATTAAACAAACTATAGTATAGTCTATACTATTCTCTTTCTGATGTATAGCGTTATCTCTGTCGATGGAGTGCTACAGCTTTGTGAAGCTTTCCTAGGTATCGAACCAAAAGTATCGATACTACTCAGGTATCGATCATTTTTTCGAATCTCTAAGCATCATGCTAACTTGACGGAAAACTTGATCGTATGTGGCCTCCCTTAGACTAAAAATACCACCAGTTTTTCGAAGTATGTTCCCCGCCCATTTTCACTTCAGTTTCAGTGACTTGCTTAGCTATGTCAGTTACTCTGGTTCTTCTACGATTCTTTGCATTACGCAAAGAAACTCCAAACATAACTCTCCATGACCCTCTAACTTAGACTCTCTAAGATTTAATTCGATTGATCGTATTAGTATTCGATGACATCAGTCTCAAAGTAAAATGAATCATATCGTCATTGAATTAGAGCTCAATTTCGTATATGCATTCTTATACGTTTACGTATACAGATACACTCCAAATTAAAATCGGTTGTACTGAATGTGTGACTTTCAATCAATGTCCTTAAGGTTCATTTTACTTTGACCCTAATGTCATCGAATACGAATACGATCAATCGAATTAAATCTTATACTAACCCTACTGAACTTTCATATCAGACGCATAATTAGCGACCATGATTCGAAGTTAACAACAACTTACTAAATTGATTAGAATATTAACACTGGATCGCGTGATTTGCGGTTGATATCCCCGTAAAATTGGTTTGCAACTATTTCAATTAATTAAACTATTAAGTAGGACACGTGCCCACTATTTAGGATTTCGAAATAATTAGGTATATATTAGTATATGGTTTACCGTAAAATATTTGACATTATTTAATTTAAACACCGCGACTCGTTTTTTTAATTCCCGTGTGAAATTTTAAATTTTCCATCTTAAATCTCCAATCTAAACAGCCAAATCGATTCATTCGTTGTAGCCTGAAGGATTAAATATCTATCCTCACAAACTTTCACATTTATAATACATATTATACTAGCTGATGCCTGAGACTTCGTACGCGCAGATTAAGAGTTTTATATTCGGGAACTTTTACTTTTTAATTTTCCGAGATAAAATGTAACCTATGTGTTTAATTCTGGGTATGAGCTATCTCCATTCCTTTCAACCTTACTCCTTCATGCTGTAACAAACAACAAACACACTTTCACATTTATAATATTAGTAAGGAGGATCGTAAAAAATGTTCTTCGAACAAAATTAATAAATATTATGCTGCCTCAAAAAAAACCGTAGCGCAGCGAACCAGGGAAAATTGCGATTTCGCACTCAACAAAGTTTTAAATTTTTAATGATCCAGGTGAAACTAGTAGTACTATAACGGGACAAGTGGTAATTTGTTATTAAAAATGCTGCCGCTTCGTTCGTTTTATTTGTTTCAACTGTGTTACTACGAGTTTTTGAATAGCAATGTGACAAGCTTTTTATGTTCGTTTTTATTGTATTAAATCGTGTTGCCGTCGAAATTGCTCTGATTTTTCGACCACTTCTAAGTTTCGACCACTTTTAAGTTAAAAGTGGTCGAAACTTAGAAGTAAAAAAATGAAAAGTAAACTTAAAAGTTTTAAGTTTAATAAAAATAAAATAAAATAAAAAATCGTCCACTTACAAGACGCGTTTTTTTTTTTCAACCTTAACAATCGCTGTTATGATGGTACGGAACTCTTCGTGTGTGTGTGTGTTTTTTTTTTTGCTCTCTATCACTTGACCGTTTTATACCTATATTTTTTTATTCGATGACAAGATAGTCCTTGACCGCAATTTCACCTGATGGTAAGTGACGATGCAATGTAAGATAGTAGCGGGCTAACTTGAAAGGGGTATGGCAGTGTACCTACTCATATTTCTATTCGGTTTCTACACGCCATCGTGCCGGAACGCGAAATCGCTTGGCGACACGTCTTTGACGGCAATGTGGTTACTAGCCAAGGCCAAAGCCACCCAAAAGAAGAATTTTTCTTTATATTCTTTTTATATTTTCTTACGTATGCAATAGATATTCCATCAATCTGGATAAAGAGCTTTGCTCGCTCGCTTGTGATCCGTTCAGTGGTTAGATATGGTAGTCCTTTCCGTCATCCATCTTTCCTGACACGTACCTACACAGAGTGACTAGCGGATTTTCACTTGAGATAGAATTTGTTACATTGCACTTACAAGTAAGTACCCCAGGCAACATTTTGCGAAATTGTACATTCTACGTATTGAACATTTTGCGTATTGAAAATGCACATTCTGCGTATTGGATCATGCGTCATGCTCGTGAACGGGTGCCACCAACGGGAATGGGTCTGCTTTTGCCTGCCTGTCTTAACATGCATTGGATTGTTTTGCATTTTTGAAACTTTATTGTGGAAACACTGTATATAGCGTAGTTTTGTTATCCATTGTAAAAAATTTTTTTTTTTTTGAAAAGAGCAACCGCCGAGTTTATTGCTGGCTCTTCTCGGCAAGAACGGCATTCCGAGCCAGTGGTAGATTCATTGACGATTCAAAAGTACTTGTAAAAGTTTATTTGAATAAAAAATATTTCTATTCTATTCTATTCTATTGAACATTTTGCAAACAAAAGTCAATTGTGTGGAGACCCTCTTTAATTTTTTACTTTTTTATTATTTTGTGTTATAACGGCGGTAGGAATATACATTCTGTGAAAATTTCCAGTATCTACCTATTCCGTAATAGGTAGATACTGGAAATTTTCACAGAAAATTGCCGTTCATGAGATACAGCCCGCTTACGGACAGACGGACGGCTTAGTAATAATAATAACTAGTCAAATCGTCTCAATTGACGATCATACACAACATTCATTGCCACTCTTTTCCGTTCCCAAAAGTCGTTGCAAAATTGAATTGTACAAAGTTTTAATGGTCCAAGTAAATAAATAATGCTATAGCGTGAACAAGTGGCAATTTGTTCGTTAAAAATACTACAGCACGAGTGGTTGGCAATTGTCGACGTTGCGTCACGCCGACACACCGTCGCGTCTTCTGACGATAAAATGTGACGCTATTAAATTATTTTAGTTTTTTTATTCAAAATTTATTCATTTCAACTTGTAGCTCTTATGACACGTCATAAATCTACCACCGATCGGTTCAGAATGCAGATTCTGCTGAGAAGAGCCGGCAAGAAACTCAACAGTTGCTCTTTTCAAAAAAAGACGTGTGGCACTCGGGGACTGCCACGGTAAAGCTATTGCAATAGCTGGCGTTGATAAAAAATGCGCCATCTAGTGGCTCACCGTAGAGGAGTCCCGTGTCAGGTTATTTTCGTTACGGAATTTCTGGATTCGGTCTCCACGCTGGCCTCCATAGAAGCTATGCAATAGCTTAAAAAAAAATTACAGTAGGTAACAAAACTATGCTATGTAAACAGTGCTTCCACAATGAAGCTTCAAAAATGCATTCGTAGGTACATATAATCCAACACATGTTTAGACGGGCAGACAAAACAGACCCATTCCCGTTGGTAATTCGATGACAAGACAGTCCTTGACTGCGATCTCAGCTGCTAAGTGACGATGCAGTCTAAGATGGTAGCTGGCTAACTTGGAAGGGGTATGGCAGTGTACTTTTTTTAAAAAAAAAAAGAAGCCAAGCTAAATTTGTTCATTAAAAATACTACAACACGAGTGGTTGGCAATTGTCGACGTTGCGTCACGCCGACACACCGTCGCGTCTTCTGACGATAAAATGTGACGCTATTAAAGTATTTTAGCTTTTTTTTATTCGATGATAAGATCTCACCTGATGGTAAGTGACGATGCAGTAAGGTGGTAGCGGGTTAACTTGGAAGGGATATGGCAGTGTACATTCAACCTATACCCCTAATCTAGGGTGGTAACTAGCTACAGCCAAAGCTTCTAACCAGACAATGGATGGTATTTTTGTATGAATGATACGAAGGTTCGGAACCCTTAGTCCGTCAGTCCGTCTTGCGTTTGGCCGGTTTTTATTGCTTATCGTGTATATTAATAGAGGAAGGGATAGGAAGGTAGAATTATTATAGTTTTCCTTACTGCCGTAAGGTAAGTGATGCTATCTTTATGGCTTATTAAGCTAAAAGGCTATAAACATTGTGCTGGTTATATTTAATCAAAATGTAATAATATTGGATTGAAAAACAAACTATCGGTGCTTTTCAAACCCAACGGATAAAGGTGCGGACTAAAAACTGAAAGATCGCAGGTTCGAGCCTCATGCGTTGCATTATTGTCGTGCCCACTCCTAGCACAAGCTTTTCGCTTAATTGGAGGGGAGAGGAGAATATAACTCAAATTCAGCTTGGCTAATATTGTTAAAAAAAAAAGTATTTGCGCCTCGACTGTATTTTTCTGCATTCCGCTCTAATATCTAATAAAGAACTATTATTGTTTTTGGCTCATCTGAATCCATTCCACCGATGGTTCGGAATGCGTTCGGAAAATTCCTATCGCTAAAAGATTCTGTCGTAAAATTGACTGATAAATGGACGCACATATGCAATAAAGATTCAACCCACACAACTTATCAATTGAAAAGTTAGCTTTATTCCTTTACATTATGTATGTATTTGATTTGACAAAGGTTTGTGGGTTGAAACGTTATTGCATATGTGCGTCCAAATCATATTATATTATCTACCTAGTTTTTTAGGGTTCCGTACCCGAAGGGTAACCAACAGGATCCTATTAGTAAGCTTCCGCTGTCCATCCGTTCGTCCGTCTGTCTGTCTATCAGCAGGTATCTCATGATCCGTAATAGGTAGCGATTTAAAATTTTCAGAAAATGTGTTTTTCTGTTGCCGCTATAACAAGAAATAAAAATAAATTAAAAATTATACGGGGCTCCCCTACTAGAAACGTGTTTTTTTGGCGTTTTTTGGAACCCTTCCTATGCGAATTCAACTAGCATTTGACCGGTTATTATTCATATTTTTAGTTTTTATCCATACTATACAAGAATCAATACGTATATCTAATAAATTACACATTGGCAACAGTGTCTGTCTGTTTGTTTGTTACCTTTCCATAGCACAATCCATCGATTCGATCTTGACGAATTTTGGCGCTGATAAAGGGGAGGATATTTGTAGAATTTCCTCTTAACAATAATCAAATATAAATTAATGGATATCCCATATCTGATAACGGCTGGAGAAGTCGATTGCAGATAGTCAAAACAGAAAAAAATGATATATTATAGCTTGCATCGTAAAGTAAAAATATTCTAATCTTGATCCCGGAAAATCATTGTTCGCGCGAACTTAAATTTTAAAAACCTAGCGACGAGACGGGGATTCTAAAAAACCTAAATCCATACCAACTAAATGTGGTTAAAGAACTTTATTCTCATTAAGAATTACAAAAAAAAAAATCGCGGGTGGAAACCAGTGTTTGATATCTAACATCTAGGTTTATGGTTTCTCTAATATTATAGAGCAAAAATATAGAGCACCATCGTAGAGCTCAAGTAGATGTTTGTAATAAAAATAGAATTTTCCGTCGATAAATCATATACATTATTATCGATAAAAAATAATATCGATATCTGTTGGTTAGTGCGTGTAACTATGAAATAGTTATTCACTTTTATTTATAGTGGTATAATAGTTAAATTATAGAGACATAGGCTACATTTTATACGAACGAAATCAATGTGACGGATGTTACATCCAGGGGCGGATCTTGAATTTGTGGGGCCCTGGGCTAATACTGCTTAGGGGCCCTACCTAATTACTCAACTAATTGCCATTTTGACAAGAAACTGCTTTCTGTAGTGATGTAGGTATATTATGTAATGTAATATATGTTAAGTACAGGAAGAAAATAGGAAAACAAAATATTTTATTTATTAAAACATTCTTTATTGCTTTTCGTTCACAACATTTATGAATTAGAGTAGGTTTAGAAAATCTAAACGTCAAACATTTTCGTTCGAACGAAGTTGCGGAACGAAAACGAACCGTGGTAGGAAATACGTGAAATTTCGATCGATATTTCGTTTTTCGTTGAATTAGAGTAGACCCCCAATTCGGTTGGGGGCCCTCTGTATTCGCGGGGCCCTGGGCTGCAGCTCAAAAAGCCTTTAAGTAGATCCGCCCCTGGTTACATCCAATTTCCGGTATTCGGGCTACAGTTTTTGCTCTATTTTCTCGTTTCTAGTCTAATTTAACTGCAAAGTCCAAATAAACTAGGTACGACATTTATGAAATGGAGTGAAGCCGCGGGTGAAAACTCCTTCTTCCATCATCATCCTCATTACTGAGGGTCGCAATCCTCGGCACGGATCACCTTCTCCCGCACGATGTTTTTCCACTTTATCCTATTTTCCGCATTATGTAGAGCGGCTTGGAAAGATGTTCCAAGTGCAGTGCTGATCTGGTCGGACCAACGCATAGGGCTACGTCCTATTGGCCTTTTTCCTTATACCTTTCCCGTGACCAGTAGCTTTTCAAGATTTCCAGGGCTACGGCGGGCAATGTGTCCGAAGAAAACTAGTCTCGTATAAATTCGTCTCTATCTTGAGTCTAAGGTGATGGTGAGTGCGGTCTATAAAGTTTCAGCATTAGGCGTCAGTTACACAAGAACAGTTTCTCTAATATAATGCGAGCGGCAAGAAATAGTTTGCGACCATCCTTTGCGAAAACTTTCCATACAATTTTCGCCTGCGATTATACATTACATTAGTTCTTACTATTATCCTTATCCTTACAAATGCGAAAGTATGTTTGTTTGTCGGTTTGTTGGTTTGTCCTTCAATAACGCTGCAACAGAGCTACGAATCGTCATGATTCAGGGGTATAGTGAAGGACCTGGAGAGTGACAAAGGCTACTTTTTATCCCAGAAAACGAAAGAGTTCCCGCAGAATTTTAAAAACACTACGCGGACGAATTCGCAGGCATCAGCTAGTATACAATATGACAAAAAACTCGTAATATAAGTTAAACAATGCTCGAATATGAGTGCTGAAAACATTTGAGAAACCCACCTTGTGGTACTAAGCCTTTAGATATTGCTATACTTTCGCGTAGAGGAGTTCTCTGTAAGGTTTTTATGTAAGAGTCGTGTATGTCAACCTTTACAGTCTTACCCTTTTCTAAGCAACAGCTGCAGGTGTCAACTTGAAATAAATATCGGATATAAGACATAACCTTTGCTAAGGGCATTTTAGCTTTTAGGATAGCGGTTGACCTTGCTCTATTTTTTTTTATGAAGTTATAGCTCAATGTTAACATTTACTATCATTACTTAACATATTTGGAAATAAAATTCGTGAAAACATACGAATGTTATTGTTATATAGATGTATATATGTGTGCGGGCTGCGACTCGCAACGTACGCCTATCGGTGCATTCTTGCAATAAACTAGTGTGCTACCACGCGGCTTGTTTGATTGACGTGTACACGCGTCCTCCCTTTCACCCGACAAACTTAACAGTGGCGACGATTTCGAAATTGGAGAAAATGTCTACGGTAGCGACTTATGGCGTCCTATCGACCTTCGACCACCTCTCACAGGATTGGGACAGCTTTAAGTCGCGGTTAAATCAGTGGTTTATTGCTAATGACATCACCTCGTTAACCGACAAATCAACCACTAAAAGGAGGGCCATTTTGTTAACGTCGTTATCTGAATCGTCGTTCAAGCTAGCGAGTGACCTGGCGTTACCCAAGAAGGTGGAAGAATTGGGATACGAAGAGTTAGTAAAACTCCTCGACGATCACTTCACACCAAAAAGGCTCGGGTTTGCGGAAAAATCGACATTTTACGCCGCAACACAGCGACCAGGAGAAAGTCACACTCAATGGGCAGCCAGGATAAGAGGATTAGCAGCCCACTGTGAATTCAAGAACTTGGAGGAAGCCTTGTTGGATAAATTTATTATGGGCATGGTAGCAGGACGTGAGCGGGACAAGTTGTTCGTGCAAAACCAGCGGGAGCTGACCCTCGCTAAGGCCATCGATCTGGCCGAGAGCGTGCGGTGTGCGCGGCAGGCCTCGTCACAGGCGGCGCCCGGCGCGAGCAGCGTCGGCGCAGCGAGTCCGGACACCCTGTTTAGCATGACGAGCTTGACCAAGAAGGAAAAGTGCAGTGTATGCGGGTTCACCAACCATAAGTCTAATCAGTGTCGATTCAAAACCTACAAATGTAAAAAGTGTAATAATAAGGGTCATTTACGTAAGATGTGTCCTAACGAGGGGAAAGTAAAATACGTGGATGAAGGTACTGTGGACGACGGAGACGACGGTGAGTCTTTTTATAATATTCGGTGCGTACAAGGAAAACCGATGACGGAGCGCGTCATGATCAGTGGTCTAGCTTTGGAATTCGAAATCGATAGTGGTTCAGCGGTAAGCGTGATTTCAGAAAATACCTACAAGTCTCATTTTAAACAACTACCATTGTCAATCACCAACAAAAAGTTATTTAGTTATACGGGCGAAAATATTAAGACAATTGGAGTTGTATTATTGCCTATATCATATAATGGTCGGACGCAAGTATTGGATGTTTATGTAGTGTGCGCAAGCGGACCGCCATTGCTGGGCCGGGATTTCATTCGCGAGTTTGACCTTGAGCTTGCGCCCGCAAAAGGCGCGGCCGTGCATGCGTTATGCACGGAGGTGCAGGCCGGGTGCAAGTCTAATATTGCTAAACAACTCGCTGATCAGTTCCCTAATGTTTTCTCGGACAATCTGGGATCATTTAACAAGTATAAAATAAGCTTACGCCTAAAACCCGATGCTAAGCCGATTTTTATTAAAGCGAGATCGGTACCATACGCATTAAAGGATAAAATAGACAAGGAACTCGATCGGTTATTATCATTAGGCATTTTGAAACCTGTCGAACACTCTGAGTATGCATCGCCCGTAGTACCAGTTTTAAAGAAGAACGGCAGCATCCGGTTATGTGCCGACTATTCAGTTACAATAAATAAACAGTTGGTTATAGACCAATATCCGTTGCCGACAGTGAATGACTTATTAGCGAAATTACATGGGGGCGTACAATTTAGTAAAATAGATTTATCTATGGCATACAATCAATTTATTTTAAATGAAGATTCACAAAGTCTAACATGCATTAACACTCATCGCGGTCTCTTCAATTTTACCCGCTTAGTTTTTGGTTTGTCGAGCGCGCCGGCCGTGTTCCAGCGGGCGATGGAATGCTTGCTCTCGGGTATAGACGGAATTATATTTCTGTTGGACGACATTCTCATCACGGGAGCGACTAAAGACCAGCACAAACATAGGCTATATACGGTGTTACAACGCTTAGATGACGCGGGGTTAACGGTACAGATGAGTAAATGTGAATTCTTTAAAGATGAGATTTCATACTTAGGCCACGTCATAGACAGATACGGAATAAGGAAGTCGCTCGATAAGGTAAAAGCTATATTACAAGCTCCTAAGCCTACAAACGTGTCACAACTACAGTCATTTCTGGGTCTCACTAATTATTACAGGAACTTTGTACCCGACGCGTCATCCGTATTAAGTCCATTATATGATCTGTTAAATAAAAATACAAAATGGGAGTGGACTGGCGTTCATGATGACGCATTTACTAAAATAAAAAATATTTTAGCGTCCGATAAGACACTAGCGCATTTTAACCCTAGGGCCAAGTTGATATTGACTGTAGACGCCTCGCCGACCGGGTTAGGTGCCGTACTGTCACAAGTCGGCAGTGACGGGTTAGAAAGACCGATATCATACGCTTCTCGCACGTTGAACTCGGCGGAAAAAAATTACGCACAAATTCAAAAAGAAGCAACAGCTATCATTTTTGGCATAAGGCGGTTCCATCAGTACTTGTATGGGCGGTCTGAGCCCTTCACTTTACGAACGGATCATAAACCCTTGCTGGCAATATTCGGGCCACACAAAGGCGTCCCCGAAGTGTCCGCAAACCGCCTGCAGAGGTACGCCATATTCCTAACTGCGTACAATTATACTATAGAATATATTGATAGCAAGCGGAACAGCGCGGATTATTTGTCTAGGGCAGGCGGGGAGGGGGGGGTTGCGGAAACTCAGGAAGAACTCGTGGAGGGCGACGATCGCGCAACCTACGTCAACTTCGTAGTAGACGGTGACCTTCCTGTGACACTAAGTGACTTGCGGCGCGAAACGGCTCGCGACCCCCACCTAGCTATAGTCATACGGTACGTAATGAACGGCTGGCCTAGGAAAATAAATGACGTGAATTTAAAACCTTTCTTTAATTGTCGGTCACAGTTATCACACGAAAATGGTATTCTAATGCGTGGACATAAAGTCGTTATTCCCGTAAACTTACAAAACACTATTTGTAACGAACTACATAGTTCACATTTCGGGGTAGTGAAAATGAAGGCGGAGGCTCGCAAGCGGCTGTGGTTCCCGGGCATAGACGCGGCGCTGGAGGCGCTGGCGGCGACGTGCGGCGTGTGCTGCGCGCTGCGCCCCGCGCCGCCGCACGCCCCGCTCGCGCCCTGGCCGCTGCCGCCGCACCCGTTCCACCGAATTCATGTGGATTTCTTGGGTCCGTTTCATAATTCTATGTTTTTAATCATTGTAGACGCATATAGTAAATGGGTAGAATGTTACGACATGTCTTCGTCGTACAATTCGAAGGCGGTCATAAATAAATTGTACGATATGATGTCACGGTTCGGGGTTCCGCATACGTTGGTAAGTGACAACTTTTCTTCTTTCACTTCGGTAGAATTTAATGATTTTTGTAGACGTAACGGTATCGAACACGTTTTATCCCCAGTGTATCACCCGGCCAGTAATGGCCAAGCCGAGAGTTTTGTAAAAATTGTAAAAAAGGGGCTAAAGGGTATTATTTTAGAGGGATTTAATAAAAGGTCTCTTCACGAAAGAATTAATAAATTTTTATTCGATTACCGGAATTCAAAACACAGCACCACTGATCAGTCGCCTGCGGAATTGGTATACGGGCGCGCGTTACGCTCGAGGCTGGACTTAATAAACCCCGTCACGCCCTCGCCCTCGTCCACGGACCTTACGCGTACCGTCGAACGTAAACAGTCCTCGCAGGCTAAACATTACAAAGGAGTTCAACGTACAGAATTTAAGGAAAATGATAATGTATGGGTCACTAAAAATAGAGATAGTAAGAAATTTTCTTGGATAAAGGGAATTATTAAAAAGAAAATCGGACTTGTTATGTATGTGGTATATGTGCCAGACATGAACAGCGAAATCACCAGACATGTCGATCAGATTAGACCACGACTCTCTTCGACGGCAAGTGACGACCAGACCTGGGACCCGGACGTGATACCAGACGTATCATCACCTGCTGCGGTTCACTGCGATACGGTCTCACAACCAGAGAGGGAAGGGGAATCGGCACGGGAGCCCGGGCAAGAGACGCCGGGAGATCGCCGAGCGTCACCACCGCGCGCTGGCAACGACCCGCAGAGGCGACGGGCAATAAGTCCGATTTTCTCAACACCGGACTAAGGGGAAGGGATGTTATATAGATGTATATATGTGTGCGGGCTGCGACTCGCAACGTACGCCTATCGGTGCATTCTTGCAATAAACTAGTGTGCTACCACGCGGCTTGTTTGATTGACGTGTACACGCGTCCTCCCTTTCACCCGACAAACTTAACAGTTATAAATGCCAAGTTAACTTTCTGTCTTCTGTCTATATGCTTGGTACCTTTACACCCAAACCACAGAACCGATTATGACAAATATTCGGCAAGGAGATAGCATGCATCCTGGGAGGATATACTTAGAATATTTTTATCCCGGAATCGAGGAGTTCGTGCGGGATCTTTTAAAAACATTATTACATGCGGATGAAGTCGCTGGTATCGAATAGTAATATTATAAATACAGAAGTTTATCCCTTCTATCTGCCCGACTGTCTCTTTCAATGATTGTCATTTTCATGGCTCAACCGCTGAATCGATACTGACAGTTTGGCATAAGACTAAGCATTTTAAAGTCGGGCATAGGACCTACATAACAAGCTAAATCGACTCAGACAAAGTCGCGCGCATCAACTACTAATGT
The DNA here is from genome assembly GCA_038048805.1 of Hipparchia sbordonii. Classification (NCBI taxonomy): domain Eukaryota; kingdom Metazoa; phylum Arthropoda; class Insecta; order Lepidoptera; family Nymphalidae; genus Hipparchia; species Hipparchia sbordonii. The sequence continues at coordinate 9,406,894 of CM076113.1, forward strand.
GACAAAGATAAAGGCATAATAATCACAGACGTAATCCTAGACTAGAACAGTAAAAGTACTACTAAAAGTACTAATAAATCAAATCAAATCAAATATCATTTATTTATACAGAAATATCATTATAATAGAATTAAACTAGCGGCCCGCTCCGGCTTCGCACGGGTATAAAATATATAGCCTATGTCATTTACTGTTAATGGATGTTATTATACATATAAAACTTCCTCTTCAATCACTCTATCTATTAAAAAAACCGCATCAAAATCCATTGCGTAGTTTTAAAGATTTAAGCATATATGTATAGGGAGAGAAATACAGAGAAAGCGACTTTGTTTTATACTATGTAGTGATTAGGTACGCGGCCAGAGTACCGCCTCCACTTTACTCACGTAAGTAGAGAAACGTCAAGCGTTACAATAATTAATATTAATCCCGTGATAATTTCAATGAATCCCCCATCACCGAGCCGATTATCCATTAAATAAATTTTATTCGTGATAAGGCGCGGGGCGGGCGGCGACCAGGCGCCGGCGGGGCGCCCGCCCTAGTCGCCGCCGTACGTGCTCAGAGCGACGACGTGTCGCTCCTATCGCGAAGCTGCTCTAAATTTACACGCCAATAATTCCCACACCACAATCCTAACCATTGACCCACTGACAGTGAATTGTGTTCTTCCAACGAGTGGAGTTACCCCCAACGGCCGAAAGTGTCACCTGTAAGTACCCATATTTCAGATAACTTTCACGCGTCTTAATCAACCCGACGTTACGGCCATTTTATAGAATGTCGACCAACCTTGAAACGTTTAGTATTTTGGCTATTGTATGATTCTTAAGACTAATTGTTTCAGTGTCGATAGCTATGGACGCAAAGGTCTTCATTTAAAAATAACTACGATTGGATGTACATTTGTGTTCGTACTGTACGCTTTCGGGCTTCGTTAACGATTAATATTCCTGAGGAGTTGAAAAAGCATGCCACAGATCCGTGTCAAGGATTAAATACCTTGTAAACTTTACTTTATCTAAAGATCTACAGTCTCCCATTGGACTGTGGTGTCATAAAATGTTTCACAATTCCCTTGCTGCGATTACCTACACGTTTCGGGCGATCGCCTGTCGGATTGCTCCGATATATTTTATTCCCGACAACTAAAATATTATAGCTTTTATCAAAGTCGGTTTCTTCATCACTAAATAACTGCGAAGAAAATTTATTCTTGGACATGTTGAGATTTCTTAATTGAGAATTAGTTAAGAGGCTAACCCTGGGCTAACCTTCGTGGGATAAATATGTGCTAAGAATAACATCGAGATTGCAATATTATGAAAGTATCTTTACTATGCGTAATATTGGCTAATTAAGATAACGTGACACCCATAAATCATGTAAGTATCAATCAAGATTAAAAATTTCCAAACAAAGGCAGCTTCCTAGGAAGTTTTCTAGATATTTTCACAAGAATTTGACGCCAAAGTATATTTTACTAGCTGATGCACGTGACTTCTTACGCGTGGATTGAGATTTTTTTGGCTTTAAACGAAAACCCTTGATTTTGAGTCGCCCATATATTTAATTGTTTCATTTACAGCATTTTATCGTAACAAAAAAAAATACTATTGCTGTAACCCACAGAAATATAGATCAAAAGTAACTTCTAGTAAATTTTGGGTATTTGTTTTGATAAGGGATGAGAAAAAGAGTCTGCGTTAAAAAAATGGCACTTGTAGGTTTAATAATAAAGGAGATATGATTTTTTTTTTTGAAATGTCAAAAGTTTTTCGGCTCTGGTGAACAATTTCTATTTTGTGGGTTACTACGTTTTCGGTTTTTTGCGTCGATGTTAGCTATAAAATTGTACTGAAAATCTGCCAAAATATCAAATTTACGCTCGCATAAGACATTTCACTTTGGCGACATCGCCCCAATCTCTAAAACAAACTAATTTCAAGCCCAATCAATTTTATTTAGCGCCAGCGCGGATAGCTCTCGAAAATATAAACAAAAGAACACAGTCACTTTATAAAAGCTCCCAGTCAACGCTAAATTGCAACGCCCACAAATAAAAAGGTCGAGACCAATACAAATCTTATCAGTAATCAAACACGAAAGCTCTGGGTAAACAGAGCCACATCAATCCGCCGGGTTATTGGTGCGGTACGGAAATTGCTTCCCCTGGCACCGGCCACGCTTCCTGCACTCACGCGGTTTTCTCTACGTTGTGCTGCTGATCACGTCACTTTACTATACTGTTCATAGTTGCGAATTCAAAATTCGAAATTATTCATTTCATGTAGGCCAACTTGTGGCTCTTATGACAAGTCAAGTATCTTCCACTGGTTCGGAATGCTGATTTTGCTAAGAAGGGCCGACAAGAAACTCGGCAGCTGCAAAAATGTTACAATATGTAGCTTAAATCTATTTTGTGGACAAGTGAAGCAAAGCAGATTGCCAGCTTGCTTCCAAGTGACTTTTGTTATTAAGGAATTTATTTACTGTGTAATAATCTCTACTTATTAAATGGGTCTTTAAACACTGTTTAAAGTGTAATGGTAAATCTACAAATTCTTTCGGACTTTACTGAGAATTACTTACTTGTAGTAATTTAGTTGTAGTGTTCGTAGTGTAGGTACCTTTAGCCAGAATCGATTTTTTAAGTAAAATCAACAAGCTGAAGGATGCCTTTTACTTAGTTTAAATCTTAAGCTGTAGACGGTTGCAAGCACAATATGAGATATGGGCTTCACAAAGGATGTTCAAAACTCACAAAGACGTTGGTTTTATAAGGTTATAACCCTTCATAATAACTTTTCTTTTGATTCTTTATGGATTGACTTGACCCAGCATGTTACTCCTCAAAATATTGTCTTTTCAAATTTGAAATATCTCACCCAAATCACTTGACCTTTTTTAAGGTCACAAGAGCGATTTGGACTTAAGGATTTGTTTAATAATCTTTTTAAACCGTTAGACGCAGAATGTATATTTATAATACAAAAAAATGTAGGTAGGTACAGTTTCTGCTAATTTGCGATATCAAAACTTTCAATACAAAAATGTCCTCCCGACGAATCCGGCCACGACCGCCAATCTCCACAGAGATTAGCCATCTGCGCGGGAGATATTATAGTGCACAAGTGTACGCGCAAACACAGGTGCACTCTCTATTCCCTCACTCTCGTAGGCCGATGGGACGGAAAATCAGACACGACCAGAAAGAGATCAGGCGCAGAACCGACGGCTCTATGTGCTCTCCGAGTGACGGGAGTGACTCACCACCGACTTCCTAACTCCGGGGTAGTACCTACTGAAAATTTCTTAACAGAAAACCCAATACATTTTCGGCCCGACCCGGGAATCGAACCCGGGACCTCGTCATCCGTAATCGAACTTGCTAACCACTAGACCAACGAGGCAGTTAAAAAAAATGTTCAAAACGCAGTGTTCAAGACGCAGAACATTCAAACAGTTTGATACCTACGTTAAGCTATATTATGCTATGTTAGCTATATGTTTAGCTAAGCTAATTAAGCTTTAGGCTAGAAAAATCGTGTTTGGGCGATGATTTCTTTAGCCAAAAGCCTAGTAAAGCTTAAGCTTTTACTGCTTATCTAAGAAAAGAATCAGCGCCGTCAGTTTTCTTCTAGCGCTTCAAAATTTTCCCTTTGTTTGTTATAAGAGACAACAGATTTCTTTTGTTCTTTTATTCAGTGAACGTAATCAGTACACTACAATAAGTGGAAACGTCACTCGTCCATTTATGTTTCCGGTTTATATTTATCGTCAGAAGATGGATTGCCTCCACTCAACATGAATTATTATTGTCTATTCCGCAGATCTCTATTGAGATTTCTGTAAATATACCTATTTATATTGTATTAAAATACCGGACCGACCGGACCGGATATAGGTGGATGACATGATGAGTCGCACAGAGCCACTGGATATAAGCGGCGCAAGACCGAGTCGTGTGGAAATCTATAAAAGCGTATGTCCAGCTGTGGACGTCTATCGGTTGATAAAGAAGTACTACTTATACCTTACCTACTGTATAGTTCTTGCAATTCACGAGGGCGCGTGAGCTTTACTTGTGGTTACGTCGTGTACATGCACATTGCGTAAGTGTGTGTGCCTGTCAGGAGCCTAAGTGGGAGCGATCAAGCTCTTTCTCCCGCTTATATAGATACGAGACACACACAACCATGAACCACGCGCCCTCGTGAATTACAAGAATTATAACTGTACTTTAACCTGTAGATAAGCTCGATAGGTTAGGGTAAGTAAGAGTGCTGATGTACAGGGTGTTTTGTAGAATTGGAAAAAATCTGGAAAAATAGATTGAAATATTGTGAAAACGCTGGGGCTCCAAACGTTATGTTTTAGAACTGTTTGTTTGACATCGGTACAAAGCAAAACTGTCGAATTGATTTTTTCTGGAGGATTAGTATTTGAAAACACAATGCCAGGTACAAAACCTCCCGTATTTTATAAAAATACCGTTGAAAGAACTTTAAGGATTTTTTCTACTTATTCAAAATACTGCCCCAACAAAGTTGTGGGTTTATTCTAAACTATACAAATAAATAAAATTGAAAAGTGAAATTGAAATAAAGTTATCTCTTAAAAGCTAATTTCATCAACGTTTTATCCGAGCGTGATATTTTGACAGATTTTCAATACAAAAACTGTTAAAACGCCCAATTTATTCCTCGGTTAAATGTCACTCGACGTTGATGAAATCGGCACTAAGTACGTAATTTTTTGTTTGCAAAAATGAAATAATTATAAAAATAGCAAAAAAAAAACGCAAGAACTTTGCGTAAGACTAAAATATCATAGAAATGAAAAAGTGCTTCATTTCGTATTTACGAAAATATAAATTATTAAAATTCTAGTCTTTAAGTCTAAGAATATCCCAGCCTAGGGGGCAATGAAAGAACATTTTCTTGGCCAACATTTTGAATGAGTCACTAATAAGTGTTGATTTCATATTACCTAGTTATTTATGTAGAATTCTTGTCCCTAACTGTCTAAAGTAGCAGCGATAGCCTAGCGTTTAAACTATAAACCGCACTCTCACTCAGCTCAGACTCAAAGTAGTATTAAAACGAGACAGATTTATGTCAGAGCATATTTGTGTCTCGTTTTAACATCTATCTTGAGTCTGAGCTGAGTCAGAGCACGCTCTATAGATCTCAGCATAAGCCTTTTAAGAGAGTTCGAAGTTCCAATCTCAGGCTTATTCTAACTTTTCGAGCTTCCGTCTATTTACAGCAATTAAATCATCAAAAAAGTTACCAATAATATTTGTTTTGGCGGTGAAAGCGGTCAAGAAAGTATTCCACCTGAGTAGGTATATACGAAAGATGGTCAGAAGTACGGATATCAGACAAAAGATGGTCTCAAATCACAACAAACTGGTACCCTATCAATAAAAAGCGCAAGCCAGGCAGACCAGTTAAAAGGTGGAGCGACGATATTGTAAAGGAAGCGGGAAAAACTTGGCACAGAATTGCTAGACAGAGATTTATGGAAAAGGATGAAGGAGGCTTTCACCACGGAAAGCGGTCCTTTTACATAAGAAATAACACTACATATACATATACACACACCACACATATTAAAATAATACATACATAAATTATTTTTCATCATACCTATTCGAAAAACGAATATTGGAGGATAGAATATAGAAGGATGAAAATGCCTAAAATATCAAGTCATATATTAATTTTCCAAATTGATATTTTCACTTTTTGAACATCAATAATTCCACAAGACGTTAATTATCTTTATGGAAATGAGTTAATGTTGATTTATTTACGAAAACTTATAAGTTATGCTACGTGGGTTCCACGCCAATAAATAAGAAAGGAAATCAAATACATATAAATAAGTCAACGGAGTTTCGAAGTTGCATGCATGGGGAAAATTCGATTCAAATTAAAGGAATAATATTATATTGTACTAGCGGACGCCCGCGACTTCGTCCGCGTTCCTAAATCCCCACAGTTTAGGTGGGCAGTACCCCTGTAACATCAGGATTGAAGAGTTGGAACCCGAAATTTTTATGGGAGCATCTTGAAAAGTTTTTGTTTCAATTAAAAAAAAGATTACCGCAAATCGGTTAAGAAATCACGGAGATATCGATATACAGAGGTAGAAAAACACAACTCCTTCTCCTCCTTTTTCGAAAGTCGGTTAAAAAAGTAGCCTATATTTTGCCCGATAATATCAGCTATCTACCAGTGAAAGTCCCGTCAAAATCGGTCCAGCCGTTCCCGAGATTAGCGGCAACAAACAGACAGACAGACAGACAAAAATTTTAAAAATTGTTTTCTTGTTATAAGTACCGAATTTACTTTCGTATGCAGTTAGTAAAAAGCTGTTCTTTTGATATTACAAACAGACACTTCAATTTTATTTATTTCTATAGATATACAACACACAGACAACACTCTTATTTTTGTTAACCTTTGTTAACCATGATACAAATAAATTATCTATAATGAAATTCAATTAAGGGAGGTATTCGAAACAAAAAGCGTCGTATTCAAACCCATTTCACTGGTCCCACATTATCTAATCAGCGAATTTGACTCAACGTCAAGGGTGGTAAGGGTAGACTTGATTGGCGTCAAGGATTAACCGAGGTCTGGCGTTCTTATAAATTACACCCAGAACAAAATTACTGCGGTAATTTAGTGTGTCATTTGTTTTACACGCGAATTTGTTTAATGTAAGCCGGTCATCAGTGATAGGCTAGCGGTTAGGACTGTGATCTTCTGGTCGGAGGGTCGCGAGTTCAATCCAAACACGCACTTGTGACTTCGGAGCTGTGTGCGCTGAAGCAATTAAATATCGCTTCCTTTAATCGTGAAAGTTTTGAACAAACCCTCCATAAATATTTTGGATTAAGAAAAAAAACGGTGAAGGAAAGTTCTTCGTCTTCTATCTTCTATCTAAATCATATGTCTCAATATATAAAAGGCAAAGGTGATTGACTGACTGACTGACTGATCTATCAACGCACAGCTCTAACCACTGGACCGATTGAGCTGAAATTGGGCATACAGGTAGCTATGATGACGTAGTTATCCGCTAAGAAAGCATTTTTCAAAATTCAACCCCGAAGGAGGTAAAATAGGAGTTTAAAAAAATCGAACCTAACGTGAGCGAAGCCGCGGGTTATAGCTACTTTAATATAAACGTAAAAATTCTTTTTACAAAACCGACTTCAAACGCTACTACAAAGTATATCAATTGTGCGTAAAGAGTTTCCTCGATTTCTCCAGGACCGCACTATCAGATTCTGACCAGCAGCGCTATTCAGTAAAATACAAACTCACTTCGAAAGCAAACTCACTTCGTCAATCACGGAATAGTATAAAGACTAGAACAGTTATGACACTCGTCCTAATACAAAATAAGAGCGAATGCCTATTCATTCTCAATCATCTTGTTCTGTGTTATCAATTTGACATAATTGACGAGTGAATTCGCTTTCGAAGTGAGTTTTATTTTAGTGAATAGCCCTACTGATGATAAGTGAGTGCGCAAACACAGGTTCACTCTCTATTCCCTCACTCTCATATTCCGATGGGACGGAAAATCCGTCACGACTGGAGAGAGATCAGGCGCAGGACCGACGACTTTCCGTGCACTCCGAGGCACCTGTCTAACTCCGAGCTAGTACTGATAATTTCTTGACAGAGACACCCATTGTCATTTTTGGCCCAATCCGGGAATAGAACCAGGGAACTCGTCGTCCGCAGTCGAACTTGCTAACCACTAGACAACCAACGAGGCAGTTAACCTTGAAGGTAAATGCGAAGTAGTTAAGTACTTTTCCTTTCATACCAATTTTCATAATCTAAATTCTGAACGAGCGTCCACTGCGTGTCTTATCAACGATAACTTTCGAGGGCTCGATCCGAAACGGTTCTTTTATTGTCCCTTTGAGTAAAATAACTTCGGTAGCACTAAAGCGATTCTATTCAAATTGGGTTATTTTTTTGAAATTTCGCATAAGCCTATCTATTCTTTTATCGCTGTTACGAATACTTTGATGTTTGGTGAAATTTTGACGTAGTTATTTTGAACGTATTTTTTTTTTATTCGATGACAAGATAGCCCTTGACTGCGATCTCACCTGATGGTAAGTGACGATGCAGTCTAAGATGGTAGCGGGCTAACTTGGAAGGGGTATAGCAGTGTAAATTCAACCCATACCCCTTATTGGTTTCTACACGCCATCGCGCCGGAACGCTAAATCGCTTGGCGGCACGTCTTTGACGGTAGGGTGGTAACTAGCCACGGCCAAAGCCTCCCACCAGAACAGACCAGAGACAATTTAGAAATTATAAATTCCTAAACTGCCCCCGCCGGGAAACGAACCCGAGACCTCCCAGTTATAAGACCACAGCGCTCACCACTGCGCCAGGGAGGTCGTCATATTTTTTAAATAATAACTTAGAGATTGATGATGAGATCTATAGAGCGTGCTCAGACTTAGCTCGGACTTAAGTACCTGCACCACCCACAAAATTTGACAATATTAATCACTCGCTATTATTAAAAATATTTTTTTAAATAAATATGTACTTTTTGGTAGTTACCAAATACGTTACCAAAAATTAAAATTGTTAGAGAAGGATTACGACATTTTTAATTAGAAAATCAAAAATAAATTCTGATCTGCAAACTCAGTGAGTGCTTCCAGGGGTAGTCAGGGTTAGATTACTGATGGGCTTAAAAGATTAACCGTGGTTCGCGTCTTTTAGTAAATTAAATTCAACGTTTTGCAAATTGACTGCCATATTTGAACGTAATTCTATTGGACAAAGGCTAATTTGTATTTGCAGTAACATGCAAAGTCTGCTATGGTATCTATTGTCTAATAAAAACTCTTTTCAAAAAACCGACGATTTAGTTTGTATTCGTTTGTTGAAGTCGGGCGGGCTAAAATAGAAACGATGAAAACGATGCGCGATGCTCGCTCGACTTATGTGCTAACTGTGGCTGTGGTAGTTACCACTAGTTAGCCACGGCCAAAACCTCCCACCACACAAAACTTAATTAAAAAGCTTTAAAAAAATTGAAAAGTTGAGCCTTTCAGTAAGTCAGTTTACATGGGCAAATTGAAATATGGGCAAAAGGTTGATGGAACACTGTAAAAGAGTGATCGACGAATCAAACAGTTTTGAAACTTCCCATAAAATACAATCTGATTTTAATAAAAATAACCTATCCACACACTAATGTGGAAAGGTGGAATGAATAGAAAAAGTAACCCGTGTGAGAATACTGACTTAATGAACAGACTCTAATAATATGTTTGTCTACCTTTCCCGAGAATGGTAAAACAGACCTTTCGCATTTAGAATATGAGATGCGAGGTACTTAAAAAAGTAGAGAAACATATTTTAATTTAGGTTTAGGTTTAAAGAATTTATTCTCAAAGAACAATTTGCTCACTTACAGAGAACTTAAGACTATAAAATTAATATAATAAAAAGTACGATCTAACTGTGACTCCTAATAATAAAAAAGACTAATTTCTAGACACAAATATTTTGAAAATGAAGTTTTTTTCTAAATTTACAAATGACTTTTCAGTAACACTCTCTTGAGGCAGACTATTATATAGTAGTGCTCCTTCAAATTGTACAGTTTTCGCACCATATTAATATGTTTTTGTTCTGGATGTAGGCCTTGCAGTTTATGTTTATTTCGTGCAAAGTATATCTTCTTCTTCTCTTCTTATTCAACTTATAGACGTCCACTGCTGGACATAAATATCTTGCATGGACTTCCACAGACCTCGGTCTTGCTCCGCCTGAATCCAGCGACTCCCTGCGATTCGTTTGATGTCGTCGGTCCACCTAGTGGGGGTTCTGCCAACACTGCACTTCCCGGTGCGGGGTCGTCACTTCAGCACCTTGGGACCCCATCGACCATCAGCTCTTCGAACTATGTGCCCCGCCCATTTCCACTTCAGTTTCGCTACTCGCTGAGTTATAGGTGTTTATAGATTTCGAAAGTATGTTCCTAACCAGAATACATGACTTGTACTTGTATAATTGGCTAATAGATAAAGTATCAGTTTTCTTGTAAAGTTCTTTAGATGGAAATCGGTAATCTAGATGGAACAAGGATGCATGGAATATGAATGGACGTATGGATGGAATGTAAAATTGAAGCATTCGCCGCTTAGCACACTTTTTGATTTTCAAAATGATCCAGCCGCTTTTGACGCAGTTCTTGTGTATGAAATCCCATAATTTCAGAATTGGATTTTCAACTCACACTTTTAAACGATTTCGTTTGAAACTGCCAAAATGCTTTTTGCTCTAATTTGGTATGAATTCACAGCTGATATTTTATATTCGCTGGCGACGCTTTGCATTTTCAAACACTTTTATTTGTTACTAGCTTAGTTTTGTCCAACACAGCAATAACATGAAAGTGAAAAAAATATATATAGGAAAATCGAAAGCCTGGCACATCCAAATCCCCATTTCCCTTCCGCACACACTCACACACAGTTATACACACACCTAATTTATATTGTGACGTAGTTGTTTCAATAACCGTTCACTAATAGCCCTAAAGCTGCCAATACCGAAGTCAATATCTATAGCGTAGCGTTTTACGACATCATTCCCATATGGAATTATGTTTACCAAATATAGTGACGGTAATATTTATTGACGTCACGCGCAGGGTGGTAATTTGAGATGGGTCAGAAGGGGAGAACGCTTAAATCATACAGGAAAACGTTATAAAGATATCTTCTCATGTTTTTACCGACTTCAAAGAAAATTTTCACATATATAAAATATTATTATTCGTTGGAAGTAGGATATGAATTCGGTCTCAGATCTTCCTTCTAACGGTTGCGAATAATAATAAAATAAAATCATCATCTTCATCATTTTTTTTTAAAGAATATTAGCCAGGCTGTAGTTGACTAATATCCTCCTAACCCCTCCAAATAAGTGGAAAGCTAATGCTAGGAGAGGGTACGACAATAGTGCAACGGGTGGGATTCGAACCTGCGACCTTTCAGTTTTCAGTCAGCACCTTTAACCGTTGGGCTATTGAGACTATCCCCCGTTTGGCCTAAGTTAAGATTGAAAGCCTCAACCTGAAATATCGCAGGTTCAAACACCACCCGTTGTGCCACTCCTAGCATTAGCTTACCGTTTATTTGGCTGATATTCTTTAAAAAAAATGTTTTTTTTTTTTTTTTCAATTTACGAAAGTTGTAAGAAATAACGATAAATTACTTACATAAAATTGTCGTAAGTTACTCACGAAAATTGCTTACGAGAGTAAAATTTATAAGTGTAAACGCGGGGTAAAATCGTAAAATCGTCTTTCCCCCGAGTGAGGATCTACTGGCAACGTTGTACAGGGAATTACGCAATATATGCTTAGTGCAACTGGGATTAGTTTCAAACAGCCGTTTAAATAACAACTCCAATATCTATTTAATTATCCGTAAATATATTAATCGGTTTCAGGTGTTATAACTACCGGAAACGGACGATTACTACTACAAATATTGATATGCCGGGCGAGCTGAAAAACTTTGCAAATAATTTTCCATTGAGTATTGATCATCGCACATTACAGCAGAATCGCCGCACGCAGCGAGTTTTTCTTCCCTGTGGTTGCTGTCGATAGCCATCCACTGCTATATATACTTTCTTCTTGTAGGAGTTTCTTGTACGGATTTCCACGCATCGTAGACATCGTGGACAGCAGCAATCCACTGATATACAGGGCGTCCCACGGCTATGCCACATGGAGGGGAAGTACCTTAAATATTGTAGATGGAACATTTTACTGAAAGAAGACTTCATTTTAATTTAAAAAACAATTTAAACTGCATTCATAGATTTTTAAATAATTGCCTGGTTGAACCGGGACTCGAACCCGCTATACGAGAAAAAAAATTAACCTGTATCTTTATCATACCGATCGGAAGGCTTCGTCATAAGGATTATTTTTTGTTAAATAACATAGCATGAGAAATAAAAGGAAGACCATGAATTTTAGTCTTTGATGTAAAATTTTGTTCAGAAAAATGAAAAGCTGACATTGGCGTATCGACATACATGCAATGCAATTCGTAGCTATGTTGCAGCGGGATTGAAGGACAAACCAATAAATCAACAAACAAACACACTTTCGCACTTATAGGTAATATAAGTAAGGATTAGTAAGTATAGTAAGGATCGGGAAATGATGCGTACTTCTCAAGTGGGTACTCATTAGTAATAGTTAATGTCAGTTGTATGTCGATACGCCAATGTCAGCTTTCCATTTTTCTGAACAAAATATTACATCAAAGGCTAAAATTCATGGTATTCCTTTTATTTCTCATGCTATGTTATTTAACAAAAAATAATCCTTATGAGGAAGCCTTCCGATCGGTATGATAAAGATATAGGTTAATTTTTTTTCTTGTATAGCGGGTTCGAGTCCCGGTTCAACCAGGCAATTATTTAAAAATCTATGAATGCAGTTTAAATTGTTTTTTAAATTAAAATGAAGTCTTCTTTCAGTAAAATGTTCCATCTACAATATTTAAGGTACTTCCCCTCCATGTGGCATAGCCGTGGGACACCCTGTATACTTGTATCAGTGGATTGCTGCTATTCCATTTGTCCACTTTGTGGAGGGATTGTGCGTGACACAATATATTGATAGTGCACTTTCATAGTTTCACTTCACACAAAATGTGGACGCCATCCGGATCCATTTTCAATAGGCTAGTGAAAAATCTAAGCATTTTGAAACCCATGACCATTACCATAAAAAACCTTAATTACTACCGAAAACCTCAAAGAAACCTAATAACAAAAAGTACTATGCAAAGAGAGAGTCGCCATTTTGCCACTTCCGCGTCGTCGTTGTTAAAGCGTTACGTACGTCTCCTACCGTAATGTGCGAACAGCTTTGTTATTACAGAATAATAATATGTATGCAAAACAAAATCTTTATTGGAGCGAATATTCGGCGAAATAATAAAGCTATCGAGTGTATTCGAGTGGAGATCGCTCGGGCCGACATCCCATCCAACTTCTATAAATAACATCATACCGCCGCCGGCCGACTCAATGAGTGATGCATTTCGATTGTACACGCTTCGTTTAGGAATCCAATGTTTATGTTACATTTATAATCTGTGCACGCCGAATGGTTTAGTCATTCGATTTTTATATAGTTACGTGGAACTCCAAAATTAATAATGACGTGAACAATTGACTTGCGAATGGGATTCCTCTCTAAAGTCTTGAACGAACTTCCAGCATCCGTGTTTCCTTCCTCCTACAATTTGAGTAGATTAACCTTCAAGGAAAGAGTACCTCGCGTTGTACACTGCCGTTCTTCAAGTACTTACATTACAACACAACCGAAACTTTGCAAAGTACAATCTATGTAGGAAAGTTTCCCTCCGATACCGGAGTATCTTGTTTAGTTGTCTCGTTAGTTTAGTCATTAGCGGGTTTGACTGCAGATGACCAGCAGGGCAATTCAGACCTGTTCGATAACATACCGTGTCGATACGGTTAGATATCTATCTCTTTTTGTCGTGTGGATTCAGAGCGAGCGAAATATATGTTAACAAACCGAATCGATCGACAAATAAGTTATCGGAAGGGTCTGAATCGGGGGGCTGGTCCCGGGTTCGATTCCTTTAGGGCTAAGATGCGTGCCACGAGATAATTTTTATCTATACTTTACTCGTGAATCCTTTATAAAAGGTTCACATAGAGATTACGAGTAAATGTGTAGACAAAATAAACCCCCACTAGCAATATTAATTGGTTAAAGTAAAAAGGGTCTCGTGATCCTTAAAAAATGAGAAAAATTACGCATAAAGAAAGAATAATAAACAGACCTTATTTAAACACCGGAAAATATGCTGTGTTGGAAAGAAAAATGATTATGTTTATGAAAAACTCGTTTTTAATTAATTCCCTGTTAAAATTTAAAGCAAAATTTTATTAATGAATAAAATTAGCCTGCGCTAAAAGAAAATGTAAAACATTTTCACAGTAAAACTCCCCAAATGATATGGCGAACAATAAAAGGCTGAAAGTGCCTTAGAGAACGAATGTTTTTATTTTTTATTCTAATGAAATGGTTTCCCTCCGATACCGGAGTATCTTGTTTAGTTGTCTCGTTAGTTTAGTCATTAGCGGGTTTGACTGCAGATGACCAGCAGGGCAATTCAGACCTGTTCGATAACATACCGTGTCGATACGGTTAGATATCTATCTCTTTTTGTCGTGTGGATTCAGAGCGAGCGAAATATATGTTAACAAACCGAATCGATCGACAAATAAGTTATCGGAAGGGTCTGAATCGGGGGAATAATTGAAAAGTTAATATTCTCTAGATAGATGGTACTTCTGCAGTTCTTGCATGCTACGCTGTTAAGTAAATATGAAATAGCTTAAAAGATTTTATTTTGTTACTAGAACTCCGTGCTTTCTTATGAATATTTGGAAAACTGGTATACTTTGAAGTCTGTATTGGCACACTCTTCACTAAGTCGTTGTATTTGATTGAAGGTTGCGATAGCATTCGCACCTTAATCGAATAATTTTTTCTGTAGGCTTAGATGATTGTGACTGATCAATTAATTCTTGGATATTTTTGATAATTATGCCCTCGCTATTTTTGATAACGTTCAGATGGTGTTTGTCCGTCTGAATTGATAAGACGTGAGGGCAGGGGTCGCTATAAGGGATGGCGGAAGCGACGCGGTTTTCAGCGTTTAAGAGATGTGTTTTTTTAAGGCGTGATTAATTTAGTGTAATGATTCCGTGGACCTGTGTCTAAGACTAGGGAGATGGTTTATTTTAAGCGTGAATACGAGCGACACAAGATCGAATTCTGTGGGAGACCTATTTTAGTTAGTTGAAAATCCACTGACCACTGTTTCTGGTGGGAGGCTTTGGCCGTGGCTAGTTACCACCCTACCGTCAAAGACCTGCCGCCAAGCGATTTAGCGTTCCGACACGATGGCGTGAAGAAACCGATTAGGGGTATGGGTTGAATTTACACTGCTTTACCCGTTCCAAGTTAGCCCGCTACCATCTTAGACTGCATCGTCACTTACCATCAGGTGAGATCGCGGTCAAGGGCTATCTTGTCATCGAATAAAAAAAAAGTCCATTGAATAAAAAATCGTCCACCAAAACAATATACAGCAGTGCTTATCGGTTAGAAATCGATACCTGTTACAACCGATAAGATGGATCGGCATTTATCGGACACAAACCCCACCTCGTTACTATACTCTTCGCGATTGAATCTTCTCTACTATATCTGTTTTTACCTGACACTCCGAAGCCAAAAGCAAGGGTTGAAATTTTCGTCGGTTTTTTTTTGATTCCCGTGGGGACTCTTGAATTTTTCAGAATAAAATATAGCCTTTGTCCTATTCTGATGTATACATATAAGCTATTACATTGCTAAGTTTCGTCCATCCAGTAGTTTTTAAGTAAAAAAACGTGACGTGACGTGTGGCACTCGGGGACTGCCGCGGTAAAGCGTTATTGCATACCATTTTTTATCAACGCCATCTAGCGGTGAGAGGAGTCCGTGTCCGTGGGGTCTTAAGTTATTTTCGTTACGGAATTTCTGGATTCGGTCTCCACGCTCAAGGCCCGCGATAGAAGCTATGCAATAGCTTAAAAGTAGTAAGCATCCATCCATTCATCCTCCAAACTTTCGCACTTATAATATTAGTAAGTATAGTTTTGTATATACCCATTTTAAATGCTATGTTGCAGAGTGGCATCGAGGATATACCTCTGCTGTTTTTTCGATGTGCATTATATAAAAGTATATAGCAAAGTAAATAGTGATCGAATAAATAAAATAGTTTGAAGTAGGATAGCAGGATTTACATGCGTTTCCTTAGATGCTTGAATCTGCTGAGATAAAACCATTTTGACGGAAACTAAATTCAATTCCCCTTTTCAAGTAGGGAGATTTGTCCCCTCATTATCATATTCTCTCACAAAGAGATTGGAAAAACGTTACTAAAAGAACTCAATTTTCAGTACTTACAAACCTAAGTTTTCACCCGTAGTGCCGAGGACCCGGCGGCCGCCTCATAATCCGGACGTGCTTATCTTTCAAATGACGGTAGGTGCCACCGAACGGAACATTTGCATTCATTCAGAATACCCTCTGACTTTAAACATTCTTTCTTCAATTCCGATAACAGGCGGACCTCGATTCCAGTCTTTTTTTTCTAAATTTAATTTAGATTTTTCTGCAATAAACCTATTTTTTTAAAGAAAGCCCCAAACATTTTTTTTATTTTATGACAAGATAGTCCTGGACTGCGATCTCACCTGATGGTAAGTGACGATGCAGTCTGTACTGGCTTGCCCAGTACAACAACACAACATAATGGCTACGTATTACAGAGATCACTCACTTGTCCCGCCACACCGATGCCGATATAAGACTGAGACACCGACAGCATGGTGGCTGCATTTATAGTAACAATACAGTTGTATTGTTACTATCTACCCACATCTAGAGTCTGATGTTACGCGTCTAATATATTCGCTTACCTACAGACCTAGTATACGCTACACAGTCTAAAATGATAGCGGGCTAACTTGGACGGGTAAGGGAACAGTGTACATTCAACCCATACCCCTAATCGGTTATTACGGGTACTCACCATCGTGCCAGAACGCTAAATCGCTTGACTACACGTTTTTGACGGTAACTACCCACGGCCAAAGCCTCCCACCAGACCAAACCAGAGACAATTCAGAAATTATAAGCTCCCAAATTGCCCCCGCCGGGAATCGAACCCGAGACCTTCCAGTTATAAGACCTCAGCGCTCACCCTAGGGAGATCGTCAAAATTACTAAATTAAAATATAATTCCACCAGAGACTTAACTTCTCCCAAGCGTAGTTGTCAGAAGGAGATCCCTCGTTTTAGGGAAAAAGCTTTGTTATATACCTACCTACTTACTGATTCGGTAAAGTATGTGCTATCTGTGAAAATGAGAAAATTATGATTCGGTAATACGATAAGTCTCTAGAGAATCTCTCCAACAATACAGACTACGCTCCGCCTCACTATAGTCTCCTAATTCTACTTCTGCGAACTATTATGAACGTGAGGGAACTCTGAGAAAATTCATGTCATTATAATAAGCGTTATATTTATTACAGCTATTGTTTCCATATGGAATACTATATAGTAGGTAGGTTTTTTTCATCACAACATCTCGGTACGACTCTTAAAAATAGCGCCGGCGAACAATGCGATGCGTTGAGTCGGTGGTCGAGGGCGGTCATCCGACGAGAACCGAACAAGAACCGAACCGAAGGCTATTTATCATTAATCTGGAAGATCAAACAGTTCCCACGGGTTTATTAAAAACTAAATCCACGCGGACGAAGTCGCGGGCAACAGCTAGTGGAAGGATAATAAAAAGCAATGTGAATGAGCCTTTGGTGTGATATGGCTGAGCATAATTGGCAGATACATTAAAATACGAGTAAAGTAAAATAATAATTACAGCTAAAAATTTCGCACAATCGCCCACATGCGTTATTAAAGCCTCGAACAAATTTTAAGCCCCAAATTTTAATAACGTCGGTTTTATAATGAAAAGTTATGGTCTCACCCTGCTTATACCAGACGCAGCATAATGTTTTTGTAATAAAAGTCGTGTAACAAGTTAATTTAAAAAAAAGACGTGTGGCCTCGGGGACTGCCGCGTTAAGGCTATTCCATAGCATTTTTTATCAACGCCATCTAGCGGCTCACCGTAGAGGAGTCCCGTGTCAGGTTATTTTCGTTACGGAATTTCTGGATTCGGTCTCCACGCTGGCCCGCGATAGAAACTATGCAATAGCTTAAAAATTCATAATATGTATTTTTATACAACACCTTTTTTTTCACAACACCTGAAGCACTTCGACCATCCGCTGCTCCAGATTTTTTTTCCACGTACTACCAAGTTGTGGAATCAACTCACTTCCACGGTTTTCCCACTTAATTACAACATGGGGTTATTCAAGCGGCGGACCAAAAACGTCCTGAAAAGCCGGGAACGCATTGGTGGTGCCTCCTGGTGCTATAAGTGTTCACGGGCGGCGGTAATCACTTAATATCAGGTGACCCTGCTCGTTTGCTCGCTATTCATATAAAAAAAAAAACGTTTTTAGAATCTAAATAGACTATTTCATTAACTATTTTCCTATATTCAACATTCATAAAATGCGCATCGATTTTTTAAACTAAGTACCTATACATATTCTAGCTTTGTCCATATGAAGTTAGGTTTTCAAAATCCCGCGGAACCCATTGTTTCGTGGATTGAAATGAGTACCTAATCCGCAAAACATTAAAATTATGCTGCTTTCCAGGACCTTAAAGGACTTCACACACGGCAGCTATAATGTATATTAATGTACATTACATCCCGGGATGTATAGCTTTAAATTATCTTAACCTATCACACACAGAGCAGGTAATGTAATATATCTTTCCCTTATTCCATTGGTATACGTCTCAAAATGATGTGTATCGAAATATAAATGTATATTTTTGTATCGCTCTGTATCTTAAGATACGAAGATGTAAAAATATACATTATAGCTGTCGTGTGTGGTCTCCTGACGATTTGAATGGAAAGATGTACTTAATGAGATTTATCGTGCTATAAAATACATCTTTACATTATAGCTGCCGTGTGTGAAGTCCTTAATTTACAATACCTATGCAAAAAATCACGTCGATCCGTTGTTCGTTACTACGTGTTTTAAGGACAACTCATCAAACTAACAAATAAACACTCTTGCGCATAAATACAATTAATAAGGATAAGATGGATTATTTTCCAAAAAGAGCAATTCCGTTTCAAGCAATTCCGACATTACCCTTATAAAATTATTTTGAAATTCTCAAGTTAGAAAGAGCTCCCGGATTTAAAGCTCACAAGTAAGTATTTGGTGATGTGTTCTTGACAGTTACATCGGCTCTAGTGCCCGGTCGCGTCCAATTTTACTTCAACTTTTGACAGGTGTAATAGATTATCTGTCTCCATGGGAAAACGAATTGCGGGGTTACGAAAGCTGGTGGAAACTGAAACTTATGTACGATTTTCGTTTCTTCACTTTATTTCAAAAATGAAATAAGTATTCAATAGTCATAACAACGTGGTGTTACGAGTATGTGGAATGCCAGGGGTTCGGTTCTCAGCAAGGGCAATTTGGGATTATAATATCATTTTTGAATTCTCTCTGGTCTGGTCTGCTGGGAGAGGTTCTGGTCGTGGCCAGTTATCACTGTACCGTCAAAAGTGTACCGCGTGTTAGGAAGTAGACAGCGTATTACCCCCATTTCTGATATCTCTTCGGTCGTGTCGGATTTGCGTCTCATCGGACTATGAGAGTGAGGGAATAGAGACCTTTGTTTGCTTTCACACTTGTGCACCCGCAATATCTCCCGCCCAGATAGCTAATTTCTGGAGACTGGCTGCCGTAGCCGGATTTGGTCGGAAAAACCTTAGGTTGTTATTATGACCGAGTTATGGATCAATGAAAACGTTCGTTCAGATCGAATGATAAGAACGTTTTCATACGAACGTTCGAACGTTCGAACTTAGGGCCTACCACCAACGCTTAAAGTAGTATTATTTCAACATTGTGTTGACATTTCATACTGACGACCTTAAAGTTTGAGTTAATTACTTTAAGGGTTTCTAGTAGGGCCCCAGGCATCTTCCAGGAAAACACTTACTTGAGCAATTTTTAATTACCGCCGCAAATAACTTGATTACTCAACAAAGCAAGCAACCAATTAAATTGCATGCCTCCACAATTAAGCTGCAGTATTACATATTTTCCCATTACCAAAGCTCGCCCTTTGTTTAATATCAGTAAATCTAATTAACCATACGTTATTTTGGAACCCCCGAATGCTATAAGCGCCAGTCCTCTGTGACAATTAATTTGTACTTTTACATGTTTACGACCTTTTCAATTTCAGATAAAGTGAAATGTATTTCCATGAAAATCCGATAGGTAGGCGAAGTTCTATAAATTGAAAAAAAAAAAAAAATGACTTCGATATACTATTTTGTCTTTCCTAACATAAGCTCTGGTGAAATTTTTAAACTAAAGTTAATTTTGCGTAAATCTGTCATTTAATATAATATTATAGAGCTGTAAAAATACATACTCGTAGTATGAAGTTTTCTCAAAAATTGAAAAAGCTGAATGGCTGATTTACCCGTAATCTATGTTTACCAAAAAGTTAGTTCAGATTTGCTTAAAATAAATTAATTCAAACAATAATTAGTTCGTTAGCGGAGGTTGGCGTTGTGTTATTTACTATTTTAATTAATTAAATACACCTTGTTTATTTTATTTATCGAAATTAATTAAAAGTGTGCACCAGACTGCAGTTTAGTTTTGTGAATAAAATACCTACGTGTCGCCAGAATTCAATTTGTTCTGTATCGGGTTTTCGGTATTTTTCAACAAAAATACAGACAATATTGGGAGCAGTACAAACGTGTTTCATCTGATTTCTATTCTGATTCTATTTTGATTTTGGCAAATCTGGTTGATTCGAGCCAAAATCAAAACCTATTTTTTTATTCATTACAAGTCTGTAATCTCACCTGATGGTAAATGACAATGCAGTCTAAGATGGGGACGGAGTAACTTGAACGGTTTCTTCACGCTATCGTACCGGAACGTTAAATCGCTTAGCGGTACCATCTTTGATGGTAGGGTGGTAACTACCCACGGCCAAAGCCTCCTACTCTACAAAACTATGTCATGAGTGTGACGAACTCTCTCAATTCTGAGTCCTGTCTTCTTATTATTATCGGTGGGATAGTTTGGCACTTTGTGATCAGTCTAGTCTAAATAGTTTCTGGTCTAGTCTGTTGGAAGACTTCAGCTCGAATATCGGAGAAAAGTTACAAATCCACCACACTGGTCCAATGCGAATTTGCGGCCTTCACACACCTTCGAGAATATTATGGAGAACTCTCAAATTCAAAAAATCAAAAAAAAAAAAAAAACAAAATCAAAATTTATTTATTTCATGTAGCTCTTATGACACGTCATAAATTCTCAGCAGAATCTGCATTCCGAACCACCGGTTCGGAATGCAGATTCTGCTGAGAAGAGCCGGTAAGAAACTCAGCAGTTGCTCTTTTCACAGGTGTGCAGGTTAAATTTGTGCAATAGGAAATCCAGTAATTCCTGCGGGATCATATTTTATAAGCGTACACATGATATGTGTGCTGCGACCTTTAGATTTAAATTTTGAATACTGTGTAAAACTTTCCAGTCCAATGTGAAATTTTGAAATCTGCGCCTCGCAAACACCCGAGTTGAAAGTTGGACAAAGTTACCTTCGTTATTTACACGTTCAAGTATCCAACGCGACGGAGCGAATCGAATATATATTTACCTTTTATTTGAAGATAATATTTACTTTCTTTCGCTAACAGTTTACTTACCTTAAAATTGTTTTTTTTTTATTCGATGACAAGATAGTCCTTGATTGCGATCTCACCTGATGGGAAATTATGATGCAGTCCAAGATGGTAGCGGACTAACTTGGAAGGGATATGGCAGTGTACATTCAACCCTTATACCCCTAATCAGTTTCTACACGCTATCGTTCCGGAACGCTAAATCGCTTGGCGGCACGTTTTTGACGGTAGGGTGGTAACTAGCCACGGCCAAATCCCCCACCAGACCACATTAATTTCGTGAAAGTGCTGAAAAATGACTTTTCAGTTTTCTCAAGTTAAATGACAATGATTTTTCAGATACAACAGTGATTTATATTTCGCTATAAGTTCTTACTTACATTTAAGTTCAAATTAATTTACTATATTAGTTAAACTTAAGTTTCTATGAGTTTTGGCTTTTAATTGAGACTTCTATTAATGTGTCTCATTAAAGAACAAAATGAATGCATTTAAATTAAAACCGTAAGTAAAGCTTTACAAAACTTAAACACATGCAATTACACTGTTTATTTAGTGCATCTGCACTCATTATTACTTATTATTTTGCTGAAGATAGGTACTAATTGCAGTGGCTACGTAAAGTTATTGCATTAATATTGCAAGTCGAATGGGGAACTAGTCCGGTCTGCTTCATGCAGTTTGCTATAACGCTAATCCTCAAATGTATTATGCACAACGCTGTTGTCTAAATTCTAACTAAAATATTTGCTTTCCATGTTAATTAATAAAATTGTTGTACTTTCTTGAATTCCTTGAAAGTTATTAAGCTATTGCATAGCTTCTATCGCGGGCCAGCGTGGAGACCGAATCCAGAAATTCCGTAACGAAAATAACCTGACACGGGACTCCTCTACGGTGAGCCGCTAGATGGCGTTGATAAAAAATGGTATGCGGCAGTCCCCGAGTGCCACACGTCTTTTATATTATTATAATCACACTAATATTATTAAGCCGAAAGTTTGTATGTGTATGTGTGTGTGTGTTTGTTACTCTTTCACGCAAAAAATACTAAATGGATTGGGCTGAAATTTTGAATGGAGATAGATTAAACCTGGGATTAACACAGACTACATTTTGTCCTGGAAAATTAGAGAGTTCTCGCGGAAATCAAAAACCCTTAATCCACGTGGACGAAAGTCGGGGAGATCGTCTAGTTACGAGTATGTATATTATATCACTGTGATCTTACTAGTCGATTCACAACAAAGTAATTTGGTACATTAATATTGTTACTCTTTTTCCGTAGTCGGGTAAAAATTCTTTTATTTATTTACTAGTTGATTTATTTTACTAGTCGATTCAAGTGGATTAAGGTTTGTTTAATTCCCGCGGGATCTCTCTTATTTTCTGGGATAAAAATTTTTCATACTGTTTTTTTGCATGGATAGGTATAGTGGAGGACTTGAAGAGTGACATAGGTTATTTTTTATTCCGGAATTATAATAATATATATTATAAATGCGAAAGTATGGATGGACGTATTGATGGATGTTTGTTACTTAATCACGTCGGAACGACTGAACCGATTTGGCGTTTTAGCACAGAGATAGATTATAGTCTGGAATAACACATAGGGTACTTTTTATCCCGGAAAATAAGAGAGTTCCCGCGGGAACTAAAACCCTCAATCCACGCGAACGAAAGCGCTGTAATCAACTAGTAAATTATATTATTTCTGTAACTCATGAAACTATGTAACAAACACTAAAACTAAAAAGACTTACTAAAACTTTTCTTGAATATCAGATTTTAAATGCAGCCGTTAAAGTATTTACATGAAAACAAGCGAGAATAATGACTTTGTACTGTTTTTGTTCTTTGTCGTGAATACATTGCAACTGCATTTGTAAAGGGGTGCAGATACAAAGTGAACAATAGATCATTAGTGCCATTCGAATTTCTAAACTTAATTAAGGTTACTTTCGAAGTGTGGATGAATTTTCTTGCATAAATAAATAAATAAGCATTTATTCAGTTCACACAAATAAAAAAATACAAAATTTGAGTAACAGTAAGGCTGAATCTACAGACCGCGAAGTCGAGGGTTTATACCTTGTATAAAGCTTGTATAAAGTATGCTTGGCATGATTGCAGAAGATTTTACTTTTTTTTCTTTTTTTCATTCGATGACAAGATAGCTCTTGACTGCGATCTCACCTGATGGTAAGTGACGATGCAGTCTAAGATGGTAGTGAGCTAACTTGGAAGAGGGTACATTCAACCCATACCCCTAGTCGCTTGGCAGTAGTTCTTTTACGATAGGGTGGTAACTAGCCACGGCCAAAGCCTCCCACCAGACCAAAAACTACTACTTTTTTACTGAAATAAAAATTAATGTCTTGGATGTAAATTGAGACAGAAATACCTAGTTGATCAAAAATCAGTATAAAAGCTAATGATATCAACTAAATTCTCAATAGCCCAGCGGTTAAGGTGTGGACTGAAAACTGAAAGGTCACAGGTTCGAGCCCCACCCGTTGCACTATTGTCGCACCCACTCCTAGCACAAGGTTTCCGCTTATTTGGAGGGGAGAGGACAATATAAGTGAACTTCAGCTTGGTTCTTTAAAAAAATCAACTAGGCATTATTAGTAAGGGATTTCAATTCAAAGTTGCAAGAAATTAATTCCAAAGTGTTCCAAGAAAACGATGTAAACTTAAGTGACCCCAGTTACTGAGTCTGCGAATATCTATTAGGAAGTGCAGCGTCATTTAGGGCAGAAATCGAATTCCGATGACACTGGATTTGCATACAACAATACGGATATTGGTTCGACGGTCGGTTCTGCAGTGTCAGCGAAATTGGACCATAAGAAGCGGAAATATAATTTGCCGTTTTGCAAATTGACCGTTTTATTTGCATACTGTTTACTCGCTGGACATCTTACAGTTAGAGTTCACTTTGAAACTTTCCTTGCTTTACGCTATTTTGAAACACATCTATACATATAATAAAATTGTAGAAAAGTGGTGTCTGTACAATGGAAATATATAAAAAAAAAGTAGCAGGGGTTGTTATTATATCGATGCCGAACCCGAAATTGTAATTAATTTTTTTTTGTCTGTTTGTCTGTTTGTCTGTGTGTTTGTGCACGCTAATATCAGAAACGGCTTATTCGATTTAGATACGGTTTTCACTAATATATTGTAGTAAGCTTAACTTAACATTTAGTGTTTATTTCATGTCAATCGGTTCATAAATAAAAAAGTTATGTCAATTTAAAGAATCACGGCGAACATTTTTAACGTACAGAGTACGTGCTACACGCCTCGCGCCTGAGCGTCCGTGGCTATATAAAGCGCGCTGAGAGCCGCGCCCCGAAAAGTCACTATTCCACGCGAACGAAGTCGCGGGCACAGCTAGTGCATATTATAAGTAGGTATAGGCGCGTGGACCACGGTTGTGTGTGTGTCGTATCTGTATAAGTGTGAGTGAGAGCTAACCGCTCCCACCTACAATCACGCACACTTACGCAATGAGCATGTACACGACGTAACCACAAGTAAAGCTCACGCGCCCTCGTGAATTGCAAGAACTATACCAGTTTCAAAATTAAGTTGGTGTGTGTAGTATTGGTGTAATATTATTTGCACCACCTATCTTGTATCTGTATCTATTATTGTAATTTTTAACCGACTTCCAAAAAGAAGGAGGTCTTTGAGACCTCCTTCGAAGAAAGAAGAAAGAAGGATTGATTGCTAGGAAGAGGTCGCTAGGAAGACGAATTGTATACATTTTTACTTTTTATCGTTGTGTTGTACTCTTTCATATATTGGTGTAAAATAAAAGTTAATTCATTCATTACGATCCCAATAGAACCTAAGTGCCCGGCCTAAACCTACTTAAGTCAAAAAAATTATCATTTTTTAGTTGCCTGTAGAAGGTTGTCAGCATTTTCTAATTAAGCCTGTATACAAGTAACCAGTATGTGACATTATTTACAAGTAAACATAATATAGATTAAAATCAATTTGCATACAACAACACTGTTTGTGGATCGTTTCTCAGACTTGCTTCAATTGAAAGACAAAGAGAACGCAAATGAATCTACTCTTGCAAGTTCATTGTAGGCAAATTGAATTGTACACTGTCCAGAAATTGTCTGACTCTTGATTCAATTAACTTATACTCGCTTTCTGTCTGCGTTGTATTTTAAAAAAAAATAAAACGTAAAAAATTTTTTTAAAAATTTTGTGTTGAAAATATTGTTTTTTTTTATCTTTTGGTGATAAGCCCTTGGTAAGTTTGCAAGACCTTTTTTGCGACACCTATTTATGAAATTGTATCTTTAAATTATATACTTGTTTGCGCTCACGCGTGATGGTAAGTCAAGATGCAGCCCAAGATGAAGCGCGCTTGCCTAGCCATTCATTCTTGATTTGAAGGTGCAGAAATTGTAGTTACTTGCAAACTACGGAATACAAGAGTGGTATATCATCTCTGATTAATACTGTTAGACTTTTCTTTCTTTCTTGCATTGGAAGCACTCACCCCAAAATGCATCCGCTACAATATAAAGTGGCCACAAGAAACTCAAAAATTCTTATCTTCCACAACCATGCCCTCAAACATAATTATATTTTTTGAACAAATTTTCAACAAGTAGCTCGTACACAATTTTAATGAGATCTTAAAATTAATTAACGTAAAGGAACACTCAAACCTACTGTCTGCCTTTATCAAGCTTCGGTTAATAAACCGATTGAGTGCCAATATAGAGCTTTTGTGATTGGGATGAACGGCTGAGGGGCTCTTGAAAACCCGAACCATTTTTATTAGTGGCTTGAGGACTTTCGTTTCCAACTGTGAAGGATTCCACGATGAAAGTTAAGAAATTTCTCTCCGCTGAAATACTTGAACTATGAAAGTAAAGTTTGTTTTTTTATGATTTCCCACTTGAATCATCCTTTATTTCACTGTAACGTCTTGAGCACCGAGCAACAAGCGTTTCTGCATGACGTCACATGCATGTATTTAAGTTTTTCTCTGGTGGAGGCAAATCGCTCATTTGGTAGTGGTATCAACTAATTATGTAGAAAAACTCGCTGTTTCATACTCTATTAACATACCACATACATTACCCAGTTGAAAACTAGAGTCACATAAGACTTTAATTTAAAAACAAAAACTAAATTTTTGAAAATTTAGAAAACTTTAGTCACATTTTTTTTAAATCTAAATCTATAAAAAGAAAAAGTGATTGACTCTCTGATCTATCATCGCACAGCTCAAACCACTAGACGGGATCAGGCTGATATTTGGCATACAGATATCTATGACGTAGGCATCCGCTAAGAAAAGATTTTTGTAAAATCAACCCCAGGAGGTAAAATAAGAGTTTGAAAAATTGAACTTAGCGTGAGCAAAGTCGCGAGCATAAGGTAAAACATGAGCGAAGTACAGTACAGAAAGAAGCTGTATTCGGCGACCCGTCACTAGATGCGTGGATGATCTCAATTGAGCTGGCGGCCGCTGGATACAAGTCACCCAAGATCGTGTTCTGTGGTGACCCTTGCAAGAGACAATTATGTCCAGCTGTGGACGTCCATTGGTTGAGACGACGACAGCAACGAACGAAATAAAAACAACTTTATATAGTACCTACTTTCAATTCACGAGGGCACGTGGCTCATGGTTGTGTGTGTGTGTCGTATCTGTATAAGTGTGAGCGAGAGCTTGCTCGCGCCTGACCGCTCCCACCTAGGCTTCTGACAAGCACGCACACTTACGCAATGTACATATACACGACGTAACCACAAGTAAAGCGCCCGTAACTTCGTGAGATAAACGTACTATACCAGCTTTCAACTTTTATTAAACACCTCAAAATTTTCTAAGAGTTCTCGAGCCGTATTATTTTGTTTTGTTTTCTTATATTCCATTATCTCAGTGTTTCGTCTCTTTGACTACCGGTACCTTTGTTGCGTATCCGTTATGATTTTGTCCTTCATTCGGTATCAAAGATAATAAAATATCTACATTCTTTTTACGAGTATTGATTTATAAAGAGAAAATGTATTTTCCTGATTTGCTGACTACATTTTCTGACAGCTTCGTTTACTTATTGAGTTTATTGTTTTTTATTTTGAATGGGTAACATAACTTTTCTTTATGTTAAACAAATGATATTATATTATCATCTATATGTATGTATTGAACGGGAATGTAGAATCAAATAAAATACATTTTTGTTTACAAACCAAAAAAAAATCATTGCAAATATCTCCTAAAAATTATCCTCAATAAAAAAACATCCCAAATGGCAAGAGTTTTCCTACCGATTTTTTCATGTACCTTATAAAAGGTTGGAAAAATTAATCTACTGTAAGCTCTTTCCATTTTTGCACCACTAGCAATCAATAAAATAGAACTAAAGCCGCACAAAATCTAAGTGGTTTTATTGTAACCACATACATTGCGCTAGGTGGAAAATTCGGTTTTTCGGACCAAATCTGGCCGGTACATCCATAGATAACAGATTTTTTTAGTATCATGTTGCTCGACAGATTAAAATTGTAATAGTTTTTGGAAGAGAACCCGTTTTTGATCGAACCATTTTTTTAACGTTTTTTATTACGTAAACGAAAAGGTGACTTTTTTTTTTTTATTCGATGACAAGATAGCCCTTGACTGCGATCTCACCTGATGGTAAGTGACGATGCAGTCTAAGATGGTAGCGGGCTAACTTGGAAGGGGTATAGCAGTGTAAATTCAACCCATACCCCTAATCGGTTTCTACACGCCATCGTGCCGGAACGCTAAATCGCTTGGCGGCACGTCTTTGACGGTAGGGTGGTAACTAGCCACGGCCAAAGCCTCCCACCAGACCAGACCAGAGACAATTTAGACATTATAAATTCCTAAATTGCCCCCGCCGGGAATCGAACCCGAGACCTCCCAGTTATAAGACCACAGCGCTGACCACTGCGCCAGGGAGGTCGTCAAAACCTCCGAAATAGTTGAAAAAACAACCTCATTTATTTAATAGATTTATAAGATAGAGATGTGGGTTCGAATCCCGCCGGCCTCGGAATTTTTGATATGTATTTATAAATCTATTAGGATATTTCCTTTAAGTGTAGGCTAACACTTCAATAAAAAAACTCATTTATATACATAGAGCGCGTATATAGGAAGTTAAAATCTGGATGGTTTCAACTCTACGGGATTATTGTCCGTTTTCCGTGCTAGTGGCTCTAGGTCGGGCTAATGTTCTCGGGGCCAGCCGATCGGAATAAACGAATGGGTAATTGGGTTACACGACGTGGATTCTGGATACATGATCAGTTGGTGTCGTACAATATGTCTACTATGCAGCCATGTAGATACCTAACTTCTTTTTATGGGTTCATAGGTACAGGCCATGGTCAAAATTCTGGCCAAGTAGGTATACTTATTTGTTAAATTCACGCTTTTAAAAGCTCGCATGAAGTTTTCTCACGATGTTTTCCTTCACCGTTAAACAAATGATATTTAATTGCTTTTAAGAACAGCTACGCGAAGTTACTCGTTGTTTAGTTTCAATTAAAAGTCTGCCGTATACAGTATCTTACGAACGGTAAATAATAAGTAAAAAAAAAATTAAAGAGGGCCTCAATACAATAAACGTTTTTGCTCGAAATTAATAATAACTGCAAATGGTCCGTGCAGTTCTGACTCGCACTTAGATGGTTTTTTTTATAATTTTGTCCACGTAATAAATATCTGGCGAGAGAGTCAGAGGTCTGTTGCTCCATAGGTTTTACTCTGGCAAAAGGTACCTATGCCAAATTGGGCCTTTAAAAACGTTCAAAAGGCGTCAAAAACCGAATTGGTTGTCCCAACATTTACTAAAGCGCTGCGTACCGCATACCCAAAGCCAGCGCGGCGCTAACTGAAGTGGCAGGCGTCAGTGCACCGGACGTTTGCGGCGAAAATTATTTCCCAAAGCACTAAATAAACTTTCCTAAATAAACCCATAGCACAATTTCAACCCTATAGCGTAATCTGTATCTATACACATAATATGCACAAACAAATAGAACATACTACAATATTTTTTTGGGCTCCGTACCCAAACGAGACCCTATTAGTAAGCCTCCGCTGTCCGTCCGTCCGTCCGTCCGTCCGTCCGTCCGTCCGTCCGCGTTGTCTGCTCAGCGGGCTATAACTCATGAACCGTAAAGATAGATACTTGAAATTTTCACAGACAACCCCTATAACAACAAATAATAGAAATAAATTAAAATAAAGGGGGACCCGCATACTAGAGTGATATGTGATTTTTTCGACGTCTTTTACCGGACGTTTATTCGAATAAACTTTACAAAGTGCTTTCGAATTGTCAAATGAATCTACCACTGGTCCGGAATGCCGTTCCAACCGAGAAATAAAATAAAATTTAAGTGTCCAAATTGTGCAATTTCGAAATAACTGCCACTTATTAAGCTCATTTTTGAGTATTAAACCAATAGTTCAGATTCGTAAACACAGATTTTTTTAAGTAGGACTGGCTTTTGGCTCTGGCCGCCATCTTGACGTGATTAAATACGATGGAAGTAGTGTGCGTAAAATTGAAGAATATTATGCTTGCTGACTTAAACTTTCCCCTGTAACTAAATGTAATAAAGCTGCTTAGAATACGGGTAGGTACGACATTTTTGGGTCAATGTACAATGTACACAATAGGTATAGCTTGACCACTCCGATCTAGGCTCCTGACAAGCACGCACACTTACGTAACGTAATGTAATGTGCATGAACACGACGTAACCACAAGTAAAGCTTACGCGCCCTCGTGAGGCAAAAACTATAAAAGGAGTACAGAGAAGACCACGCAGCATTTGAAAATATTCCAAATACTAAACGGTCCCGTTCACAGCAGTCATTTCTTTTTCAATGGGCATCTGAACTGCCAAAGAGGTTTGTATTACGCCAAAGTAATAGGTACTAAAGTCAGCAGCAAAACCGTAGGTATCAAGATATTCAGTAGGTACAAAATATCGGGACACGAATATCTTAATTAGCTACAAAGGTTTTAATGGAAGGACGGTTGTCAAATTAGGCCTTGCCCCGACAGACTAACGTTTTGGGCTAGGGGCTAATGAGACGGGTAAATATGAAATTAACGTCTTGTTTGCCCCAGGGTAAGGGACAGAAATTCGTCGGAATTCTGTATGTGAAACCTTAATGATATTTTAAATCACGGTTACAAAGTGTTCAATTGGGTATTTCAATGTTTTTGGGTATGTCAAAATGTGGATATTCATTGATTAAAATCGACAAAGTAACATGTAAGAATAACATTTGTAAAAACAGACAATAAATCGGTCAAACAAGTGTAAATTTAAAATTTAAAAAAAAAACCTGTGAATCTATGACCAGACCATGTGCAATATACCTGAAATCCTGTTACCCAGTTTTTGCTCCATCATCAGACGCTTCTCTCTCCTCGATCATCAGTTATTGAGGGAGTTGTGAAAAAAATGCCATTTTGTGGTGGCGGCCATCTTGGATTTGAAAGGAGATGGCCCATCTCCAGTACATTGTTTGCCCCAGAAAAAAAAGTTTATGCGTCACGATGAAAGTTTTACCTTTGGGTTTGTTTTCCTGTGTAAATTACAAATAAATAGTATTTTTGACCCTAGATAGTGGGGTTATTGCGTATTGAGTACCCTAACATCTCACTAAAAATACCTACCGAAAAGGTTGTGTTAGTGAATATACCCACCTACATAGGAGAAATCCATGCCAGCAAAAGATCACGCAGTGGTGAGTCTAATCCAAGCACTCTTCGAGATATTATGCGAGGATTATCGAAAGTTATGGTACAGTTAACACAACGATTATGAAAAGCCATTGCCGCCCAGTCGAGATATCACAACACAACAAGAGTCAAAATCTCTAATTCACGTTTCACTCACGAATGTTCCGATGCAAACTTACAAGCACTGCGGAGCATCAACTTGACGCAGACTTGAAGAATTATTACTCAAAGCCGAGTAAAATCACATAAGCGCAAACATGCAACTCAACGAAGTTCCTTGTATAGGCACAGATTAAGAATGTTGTATAGGGATTTTCGTCCCGATCCGATACTTAATATGTAGATCGATACAATGGTAAACGATTCAGTTGCTAATTGTATCGATACAATATCATTCGGACGGTTTGGTGGAATGATACCTACCCTACACATTGTACAAAAAAATCATGCCAAAAATATAGTTCGATCACCGTCAGTTCACTGACAAACGTTAAAGATTTAAAATAATGACATAACCTAAAAGTAGTATCGTCATTTTATTTGAGATGCAGACCACACCGCATGTGGCCAGTTTTTTTAGTGAACTCGTATCTGCATGTTGATTCGAATTGATACTTTTCTTCCGATACCAAGTAAGACTCGAAAGTAGTGATTCGATACCAAAAGTACTCGGTATCGAAACAAAAGTATCGAGTACTTGCTTGTATTGTATCGAATCATCACTAGCTGAAAATAAAATGGCAGTAAACAATAACAGGAAATGAAAATACTTATTTTTAAAACCCCGCTAGTTCGTAGGTTTCTATTTATGTCTTTCAAAATAATAATTGAAAAGTAATTTTATTAGATTTATATAGTTAGGTCTCTTGGTATTTTTCAATTTACAAACTTGAAACGACTCTGGGGCAATTTTGGGACATCTCCTTTGTCATAGTGTATAGCATTCTACTAGTGTAGACTAAGTCCATGAGGTCTTTATTATGGGCCAGCGATGTAGTTAAATGAATGAACGTCAAAATTAAATTGTACTATCTAGTAAAAATTTTAATTGCCTAATTTTGGAATTGCCTTCAAATAACATTTTGGTTTTGATCTAGTATCTGCGTTATGAGAATATTCCTCTTCCCTGCTCTATATTTCGTTGCTTGATATTACACAACATTCAAGACTACTTGATCCAACTATACTCGTAGGTATCATGCATATATAAACACTTGAACACTTCGGGGAAAAATACTGCAAACTCGTAGATACCTACTAAGTGGAGTGAAAACCGATAGAAGCAGGAAATATCGCTTTGCACAAAATGAAATTATATTCAACTGTCATTACCAAGCGATTCATGCAAATTCAGCTAGCATGAAACGGAATACATAAAACGTCATAGCACCACGTACCCGCACCGTCATAACCATTTTAATTTTTTAATTTGTATCAGAAGCGTTAGTTAATTTTTAAGTAACATTTTTTTCTACGTTGTCATAATTTTTTTTTTTTGTTATTTGATAATGTAGTAAGTTTAGCTTCATAAGATATATACAGTTTTTCTCACTGGGGAATCAAAATTGTCTCTGAAATCCGAACGACACTCTCAAAACGCATCTGCTCATATTATGTCTGCCGACTGATCGCATGATTATCACAGAAAATAATTGTTAGATTTTAATTTTAAAACTGATTTAATTTTCAGGGTTAATTATTTATTATTTACGTTAGTAGGTACTATCGCTCTCTTTGTATACGGTAGTGCATAAATCTATCCTTCTCACATTTTTGGCGAAAAATATTAAGTATCGTTGGAGCGGTGGAGTTGAAGCGGTGTTGTTATTGAAACACGTAGTTATTATTATAAAAAAAATAAGACATGTGGCACTCGGGGACTGCCGCGGTAAAGATAGCTTTACCATAGCATTTTGCATAGCATTTTTTATCAACGCCATCTAGCGGCTCACCGCTAGACGTTGTTGATAAAAAATGCGCCATCTAGCGGCTCACCATCAGAGGAGTCCCGTGTCAGGTTAATTTCGTTACGGAATTTCTGGATTCGTTCTCCACGCTGGCCCGCGATAGAAGCTATGCAATAGCTTAAAAATATGCCAAATACATGAAAAAATACATTTTCATTCAATTTTTTTCTGAATATCATGTAGGACGAGTATTTGTCACGGTGAATCAAACGCTTTCAATATTATATTAGTAGCATTCTCCAACTGCATTGTCTCAATATCATCGATGGAATTTAAATATTGAAAACTACGGTAGTCTAGTAATTACGTTTATTTTATTTCTCAATAAAAAAAGGTATTTTAATTTTTCAACGAGATATAAAATAAATTTTTATCTCGTTAAACTTTTACGAGTATCGCACGGGTATAATAAGAATTAAGATTCCAGCTGCTTATATAACACCTCTCATGGCAATTTCACCAATTATGTAAATGGACTGTGAAGGTTACGCAACGTATTTTGCAAGTTTCTTCGGTGACACGAAAATGGCTGGGTCTCCAGCCACCCATTATCCTAGGTATAAATCTTAAGAGTATAGTGGGGAAAGAGTCATGGGGAGGACAGATTTTAATAATGGTGTCGTGCTTCGCTACTCGTAGATTCCTACTTGTATTTGTTACTAGCTGTGCCCGCGACTTTGTTCGCGTGGAATAGTGACTTTTCGGGGCACGGCTCTCAGCGCGCTTTATATAGCCACGGACGCTCAGGCGCGAGGCGTGTAGTAGGTACGTACCTACTCTGTACGTTAAAAATGTTCGCCGTGATTCTTTAAATTGACATAACTTTTTTATTTATGAACCGATTGACATGAAATAAACACTAAATGTTAAGTGAAGCTTACAACAATATATTAGTGAAAACCATATCTAAATCGAATAAGCCGTTTCTGATATTAGCGTGCACAAACACACAGACAAACAGACAAAAAAAAATTAATTACAATTTCGGGTTCGGCATCGATATAATAACAATCCCTGCTACTTTTTTTTATATATTTCCATTGTACAGACACCACTTTTCTACAATTTTATTATATGTATAGATTTTAATGATTGAGTAATATTGAGAGATTGAGGATATTTGTTTAATTGTTAAATAAAGGAATTATTACTTTGTATAATCAATGTCCTTTTTTAACCACCGACGCGACGCAAAAATGACGGGGTGCTATAAGTTTGACGTGTCTATGTGTGTGTGTGTGTGTGTGTGTGTGTGTATCTGTGTGGCATCGTAGCAGCCGAACAGATGAATCGATTTTGATTTTGGTTTTTTTTGTTTGAAACGTGAATTAGTCGGGAGTGTTCTTAACTATGTGTGATGAAAATCGGTCCAAAATGGCGGCCGCCACAAAATGGCGAATTACATATTATTTTTATTTTCACAATTACTGACTATGTACAAACACAGTTGCTCTCTATATTTCTTTACTCCCATAGTCTGATGAGATGAAACTCCGTCACGTCCGGAGACAGATCAAGTGCTGGATGATTGATGTACGTCTCTGAAACACGAGGTTGACACGCTTTGAACTTCCTACACCTGGACTGGAGAATTTCTTGACAGAGAAGCTAGCCATTTAATTTTTTGATGCGTCCCGGGAATCGAATTGAGGACCTCGTTATCCTGTCGAACGCGCAAACTCTAGACCAAAGAGGCAGATCATGAAGATAAATAAATAAAATTATTTACGAGCAATACAATAATTAATATCGGATCGGAGAATACAAATAAAATATTATAATAATAATTTTGCAATGCAGATGCACACGTAATAATTATTGTGAGTTGTGTTAATTATGTTAATGATTAATTAATAATTGTAATTAATGGAACATCCCGTGCGCCACTTTCGTTGATTACGTACGAAATAAACCGGAAGTTCAGTAATTTCGCCCCTTTGGTACACGACATCTGTTTACCTAATTGGGTTTATTGTATTTCGGAGAATGGAAACAAATGATACAAATTGGTATGACTTGTGACGTAAATAGGACAGTGGATATATCGCAAATTATACAAGGTGTCAGGGACACCCTAACGAAATCTTCGTAAATAGATTATACTTAATTACACACACAAACTTTCGCCTTTATAATATTAGTGTATAACATTATTCCCATGCATAAAAGAATAAGGACAGAGGTTACAAAGTTGTGAGCAGACGATTATTTACTTGCCGTTCAGATGATGCCTGTTTTGTGTTAAATATTTCTTGTTTTTTCTTAACTCTGCGTGATTGAAGGACAAACCAACAAATAAACACACTTTCGCATTTATAATATTACTGAGGATGAAAATAGGTAATTCATGATAAATAGTAGGTATATTGTTTTCATAGACCGAAGTTGTTCAACTGTACATGAACAAGGCCAACAGACTGACTATACCGTTATTTAAACTTCAACGAGCGTCTTTTGGATAATAACAACTTTGATAGACGTTTGTTCACTAGCACTGAGCTGGAGCACCTCAATATAAACTCCTTCCATTTGACCGGATTCATAAACGGGCAGTTCGACTTGTAGATAATCCCAAATTAACCAACTCTTTGGAAAGCCTGGAGCACCGCAGAGATGTAAGCTCTATTGCGTAGATATTCTATATAACGTGAAGTGTTCTGAAGACCTATTTGACTTAATCCCACTCTCTTTCTTCTACCACCGCACCGCTATCCACCGAATAAAATTTCACCCCCACCAGCTGGGTGCATGGAGCACTTCGACCAGGATGGTCGAAGTGCTCCAAGCACCTTTCTGTCCTCTTCATACCGGCTAAAGTCCCATCGAAATTAGTTGAGCTATTTCAAAGATTAACCACACAGATGGAGAATATTTTAAAATTGATGCTTTAAATTCAGTACAGTGTACGATATTTTAAAATGGATGTTTTAAATTCAGTACAGTGTATCTACTGAAGCTTACCTACTTTGATTGCTAGGGGAATAAATTTTCCACATAATACTTTGATAGAATTGCGAATTCTCTGGAAATTCAGAGATATACGTTCTACGCGATTTCAGATCTTGGCAATTGGCAATAAAAGTGCACAATCTCAAATGCAACAGTGATCATACACCAACAATAAAATATAATGTTTATATATATAAATAAAATAAAAATAAAATGTTTTCAATAAAATAAAATGTTTTCAACAATTTCCGCAACTGGAAATTTCCGATTTTTTACATTTCACTGTTTTCAACTTATGTAGTACTTACAAATAAAAATTAATATAATTAGTATTCTTATCAAAAAGCATTCAATCGCAAGGAGGCACTGGATACAGGCGGGCAAGACCGAGGCGTGTCGAAGTACAAGCATGACACCTTTGTTCAGCAGTGGACGTATTACGATTTACGGTTAATAAAATAGAAAAAGAACATATGCTAATACTTAATTATAATTGTTATTAGAATTAGTACGATGACATTTTTGTTTTTGGCGTAGTGGTGAATGTTGTGGTCTTACAATTGGGAGGTCTCGGGTTCGATTTCTGGCAATGGTAATTTGGGTTTGACCTGGTGGGATGCTCACCATCCTACCGCCAAAGAGACCCATACCATACCGCCATAAGATCGCAGTCAATTGCTATCTCGCTATCGAAATAAAATAAAATAAGCAAACCATGTTTTGAAATTTTCACGTTTCTTTAACATCATTGTTTAGCTCAGCGTTTGCTTTGAATATGGTTCCAAGGATGTACTCGGAAAGCGTTAGGAAATCTCCCGAGATGCATACTCAGAACTTGGCAATTTCAACGTACAATCTGAAATGTGATCTCATACGTCAGCGAGAATATATCTTCGTGATAATATCCCGCCTTTAAGTTGGTAGTAACTTTACCGTGTGTTTAATCCTATTTAATATTATTAATGCGAAAGTTTGGATATATGGATGTTTGTTACTCAATCACGCCACAATGACTGAATCGATATGGCTGAAAGGCACAGATAGATTATAGTCTGGAATAACACATAGGCTACTTTTTATCCCGGAAAGTAAGAGAGTTCCCGCGTAAATTAAAAACCACCCGAACAAAGTCGCCGGCCTAAACGAGTATTATACTAAGCCTTTGCCCGCGATTTCGTTCGCGTGGAATTAGGTTTTTAAAATCCCTCGGGAACCCTTTGATTTTCTGGGATAAAAAGCAGCTTATGTCACTTTTTAGGTGACAACTATACCCATTCAAAAAATCACGTCGATCCGTTGCTCCGTTGCTGCGTGATTGCAGGACAAACCAACAAAACTAATAAACAAACGTGCTTTTGCATTTATAATATCGAGCCATGACTGCCGACTTATCGTAAGCGAATTTTTACCTAAATCGAGTTTTTTAATGCAAACATTACCTATTTTTAACCGACTTCCATTTTTGGAAGGAGGAGGTTATCAATTCGGCCGGTATCTTTTTTTTTTTTTTTTTTTTTTTTCTATGTATGCCCGCCGATTACTCCGAGGTTTCTGAACCGATTCACGAGATTTTTTTTTAAATCGACAGAAGAAGCTCACGAAATGGTCCCATAAAAATTTTTACCTTCAACTCCTCAAGCCTGATGCTGCAGGGGTATTTCCCCCCTAAGTTATGGGACTTTAGGAACCATCGTTTACGAATTGGTATGCTTGGCCTAAGCATATACTAGATCATAGAGCTCCAGGTCCTACTCTTCAATCCTGATGCTGCAGGGTACTGCCCACCTGAATTATAGGGATGTAGGAACTGCTAATCATGAATTGTTATTGTATGTAATAAGCATATACTACACCATCGAGGTCTAGGTTCTAGTTCCTCAATCCTGATGCTGCAGGGTACTGCCCACCTAAATTGTAGAGATTTAGGAACTGCTAATTGTGAATTGTTATTGTATGTAATAAGCATAAACTACTTCATCGAGGTCTAGGTTCTAACTCCTCAATCCTGATGCTGGTGGGTACTGCCCACTTAAACTGTGAGGATTTAGGAACTTTCGCTTGCGAACTGATATTGTTAGTATCAAGCATATTCTACATCGTGGAATTCAAGGTCCTCGCTCTTCAATACTGATGCTGCAGGGGTACTGCCTACCTAAACTGTGAGGATTTAGGAACTGTTTGTGTATTGTTAATAAGTACTGTAGGTACCAAGTGTAGAACTACATTAGTACCGTAGCGTTGGAGGGAGGGGAGAAAGAGAGCAGGAACAAGCTACACTGAAAAGCTTAAAATAAAAATTCTTTTCAAAAAACCGACTTCAAACGCCACTACAAAGTATAAAAATAATTTTATTTTGTACACGTTTGTTGAAGTCGGGCGGGCTTAACTAGAAACGATGAAATCGATGCGCGACGCTTATCTTATGGTGACATATAAAAGACACGCTTATTGAAATCGGGCGAGCATCGCGTATCGGATTCACCGTTTCTAGTTAAGCCCGTCCGACTTCAACAAACGTGTACAAAATAAAATTATTTTTATACTTTGTAGTGGCGTTTGAAGTCGGTTTTTTGAAAAGAATTTTTTAAACCATAAAGAACTAGGGCACGTAGACATTTTCCAGAAAATTAACATATATTTGAAGCTACTATGTGATATTCCCGGGAAATATTGACGTGTTCTATTAGTCTTATAGTTTATAATATCGTTTCTATAATTTCGATAAAAATGTCGGTTACTATAAGTCGGCAGCTCAATTTTAGTAAGGATAGTAAAGATTGTTTTATAATTAATATACTTTTAAATAGGTCCAGAGAAAGAGGATTTTCAAAGGGAAAATAATTAAAATAATAATTAATCTGGAACAGCGATTCTCTCGAGACGAATGTTCCCTGCCTTCTAACAAAGCTCGACAGTATTGATACCAATAATATTGACTCGATATTCATCTGAACAGAAGCGATAAATCTTTGCGACAGTGAAAAGAAGCTTTTGTGTTTCTTTAAGAGTACCTAAACTCTCTGAAGAGTTATTAAATACCTTTCGATTTTCATTTTATTTTAAAATTTACTGAAGCCCACAAACATCGGCTTCATCATCACGTTAACGTTGAGGCAATCCAGTTGCTCGACGTAACGCATTAGTTAGTGAGGAGACTCAAAAGGACAAAACCGTATGAAGTCGTTTTTTTATTAGTAACTAGTGCATAGTGATTAGTGATAGTGTAGTATAAAAGCTGCGTCGAAGAACACAAGAACAAAGTGTCTTCAATTGATAAAGAAAGACTAAGATAAGTCAGTGGACTACTTATTCTTAGCATACAAGATATTTTATAAGTTTAGGTTAAAGTATTATTGCTCATTAGCCATATTATAAGGCTAGATTGTAATTTTAATGAGTATACATTGTAGTGTATACTCATATTACTGAAAAAAAAATATCTTATTACCTATATTTATCTTAAAAGATTAAACGATTTCGATATTCCTGTTTTTCATATTGGCTCGATAAAATAATAATCCTGTCTTTTATTATAAATGCGAATGTTATTTTTGTTGGTTTGTCCTTCAATCACGCCACAACAGAGCAACTGAGTTACATTGAACTTAAAGAGTGGTATAGGTAATAGGTAACTTTTGATTCTGGAAAATCCAACAATTCCCTCGGAAGTTTTGAATTGCAAGCGGACAAAAGCGACAAAATTGCATGAGTGACAACATTTCAGTATTTTACGGATAGGAAAATACCACAGTCAGAGTAAATTAATTATAATAATATTTACGTACAGTTCGTTCGTTTATTTAATTAATTATGATAATAATTATTATGACAAAACTTAATTACCTACCTTTTAGTAGGAAATATTTTTTCTCCTTGTCTCGTTTTTTGAAAAATACATTGTGTATTTTAGATCCAACAAGCTCGGTGAAAGATCAGATAACTAGTAGTTAAAGATTAATGATGTTAGTCTGAATTTAAGCTCTAATATACAAACATAAGCTCATTATATAGTGAAACTTATTTTTTGGTATATTTTAGGTAGGTAACTGATGAGGATTCTTCTTTTTAGTAATAAAAGGCTTATTTATTTATATCAATAATTCATATTGGCCTTTTGTATTTCTCTTTCAATTCACGAGGGTACGCGTCTCATGGTTGTGTGTGTGTGTCGTATCTACATAAGTGGGAGCGAGAGCTTACTCGTGCCTGACCGCTCCCACCTAGGACCCTGACAGGCATACACACATACGCAATGTGCATGTACACGACGTAATCACAAGTTAAGCGCCCGTAACTTCGTGAAATAAACGTATTATAGCTCGTTGGTGTCTTTAATAAATAACGTCGCTTTTAAAACAAATAATGAACTGGGTAGCTATATAAAACAAACTAGTAGGGCGCGTGGGTGCGCGGCTCGCTAAAGCGAACCGCGGTTTTTCTGTCCACCAAGTAGATCTTCGGGTCTTGATCATCTTTTTCCAAGGAACTACTCTTCCATCTTTCATAGTCTCTGAGATATAAGTACATCGACGAAACTTGTATGAGCGCCATCTTGAATCCGCCATTGTGGTATTTTTTTCAGCTCATTGCCAATTGGATGAGGTTTCGAGTGATTTTTGTTTGGGCACCCTCAACCTATCTTCAATACCCTGACCATGCTCCTCACCCGTCTCCGAAATCCTCAATCATCAGCTCCCTCCATATTTTTCATCCAAATTAATTTTTGTCCTCTATACGAAACCAT
The DNA here is from genome assembly GCA_038048805.1 of Hipparchia sbordonii. Taxonomy (NCBI): domain Eukaryota; kingdom Metazoa; phylum Arthropoda; class Insecta; order Lepidoptera; family Nymphalidae; genus Hipparchia; species Hipparchia sbordonii. The sequence goes on from CM076113.1 coordinate 9,447,865, forward strand.
CAGCGGAAAGGAACGTATCAAAGTGTTGCACACATTTTATATGAAAAAAAAAATCCGCCATCTTGAATTTTTTTCTGTTCATTACGTAGACCATCGGGTCCTGATCATCTTTTCCCAAGAAACCACTCTTCCATCTTTCATAGTCTCCGAGACAGACACCGACGAAATTTGTATGGCCGCCATCTTGAATCCGCCATTTTGGATTTTTTTTGGCTCTCTGCCAATTGGATGAGGTTTCGAGTGACTTTTGTTTGAATAACCTCCACTTATCTTCGATATCCTGGCCGTGCTCCTCACCCGTCTCCGAAATCCTCAACCATCAGCTCTCTCCATATTTTTCCTCCAAATAAATTTTTGTCCTCTATACGAAACCACCAGAAATTTTGAAAAAAAAACCGTATAAAGTCGTGCATATATTTTGTATGGAAAAAATTTAATTCCGCCATCTTGAATTTTTTTTCTATTCATCAAGTAGACCTTCGAGTCTTGATCACCCTTTTCCAAGAAACCACTCTTCCATCTTTTATAGTCTCCGAGATAGACACCGACGAAATTTGTATGGCCGCCATCTTGAATCCGCCATTTTGAAGTTTTTTTTCGGCTCTCTGCCAATTGGATAAGGTTTCGAGTGACATTTGGTCGAACACCCCCCACCTATCTTCGATACCCTGGCCGGTGCTCCTCACCCGTCTCCGAAATCCTCAATCATCAGCGCTCTCCATATTTTTCCTCCGAATGAATTTTTGTCCTCTATACGAAACCGTGCGTAAAAAAAAATTTTTTCATACAAAATTTTACAGGAGAGGTGATCAATGAGTGAGTCAGTCAGTGAATCAGCACGAGTAGCTATATATATATTAACTAGTAGGGCGCGTGGGTGCGCGGCTCGCTAAAGCGAACCGCGGTTTTTCTGTCCACCAAGTAGACCTTCGGATCTTGATCATCTTTTTCCAAGGAAGCACTCTTCCATTAATATATATATAGCTACTCGTGCTGATTCACTGATTGACTGACTGACTCACTGACTCATTGATCACCTCTCCTGTAAAATTTTGTATGGAAAATTTTTTTTTCACTCACGGTTTCGTATATAGGAGAAAAATTCATTCGGAACAAAAATATGGAGAGAGCTGATGATTGAGGATTTCGGAGACGGGTGAGGAGCACCGGCCAGGGTATCGAAGATAGGTGGGGGGTGTTCAACCAAATGTCACTCGAAACCTTATCCAATTGGCAGAGAGCCGAAAAAAAACTCCAAAATGGCGGATTCAAGATGGCGGCCATACAAATTTCGTCGGTGTCTATCTCGGAAACTATAAAAGATGGAAGAGTGGTTTCTTGGAAAAGGATGATCAGAACTCAAAGGTCTACTTGATGAATAGAAAAAAAATTCAAGATGGCGGAATTATTTTTTTTCCATACAAAATATATGCAAGACTTTATGCGGCGCCTTTTCAAAATTTCTGATGGTTTCGTATAGAGGACAAAAATTCATTTGGAGAAAAAATATGGAGAGACCTGATGGTTGAGGATTTCGGAGACGGGTGAGGAGCACGGCCAGGGTATCGAAGATAGGTGGGGGGTGTTCGAACAAAAGTCACTCGAAACCTCATCCAATTGGCAGGAAGCTGAAAAAAAATTCAAAATGGCGGATTCAAGATGGCGGCCATACAAATTCCGTTGGCGTCTATCTCGGAGACTATAAAAGGTGGAAGAGTGGTTTCTTGGAAAAAGATGATCAAGACTTGAAGGTCTACTTGATGAATAGAAAAAAATTCAAGATGGCAGATTTTTTTTTCATATTACATGTGTGATGGTTTCGTATAGAGGACAAAAATTCATTTGGATGAAAAATATGGAGGGAGCAGATGATTGAGGATTTCGGAGACGGGTGAGGAGCACAGTCTGGGTATTGAAGATAGGTTGGGGGTGATCAAACAAAAGTCACTCGAAACCTCATCCACTTGGCAGTGAGCCGAAAAAAAACCTCTAAAATGGCGTATTCAAGATGGCTGCCATACAAATTTCGTCGGTGTCTATCTCAGAGAGTATAAAAGATGGAAGAGTAGTTCCTTGGAAAAAGATGATCAAGACCCGAAGGTCTACTTGGTGGACAGAAAAACCGCGGTTCGCTTTAGCGAGCCGCGCACCCACGCGCCCTACTAGTCTTTTATAGTCTCTTAAATAAACACCGACGAAATTTGTATGGCCGCCATCTTGAATTCGCCATTTTGGGAGTTTTTTTCGGCTCTTTGCCAATTGGATGAGGTTTCGAGTGACATTTGGTCGAACACCCCCCACCTATCTTCGATACCCTGGCCGGTGCTCCTCACCCGTCTCCGAAATCCTCAACCATCAGCTCTCTCCATATTTTTCCTCCAAATGAATTTTTGTCCTCTATACGAAATCATCAGAAATTTCGGGAAGGAACCTATCAAAGTCTTGCATACATTTTATATGAAAAAAATAAATTCCGCCATCTTGAATTTTTTTCTATTCATCAAGTAGACCTTCAGATCTTGATCATCTTTTTCCAAGAAACCATTCTTCTATCTTTTATAGTCTTCGATATAGACACCGACGAAATTTGTATGGCCGCCATCTTGAATCCGCCATTTTAGAGGTTTTTTTCAGCTCTCTGCTAATTGGATGAAGTTTCGAGTGACATTTGTTTGAACACCCCCCACCTAGCTTCGATACCCTAACCGTGCTCCTCACCCGTCTCCGAAATCCTCAACCATCAGCTCTCTCCATATTTTTCCTCCAAATGAATTTTTGTCCTCTCTACGGAACCATCAGAAATTTTGAAAAAGAACCAATTAAAGTCTTGCATATATTTTGTATGGAAAAAAAATAAATTCCGCCATTTTGAATTTTTTTCTATTCATCATGTGGACCTTCAACTCCTGATCATCTTTTGCCAAGAAACCACTCTTCCATCTCTTATACTCTCCGAGATAGACACAAACAAAATTTGTATGGCTGCCATCTTGAATCCGCCATTTTGGAGTTTTTTTTCGGCTCTCTGCCAATTGGATGAGGTTTTGAGTGACATTTGGTTGAACACCCCCCACCTATCTTCGATACCCTGGCCGGTGCTCCTTACCCGTCTCCGAAATCCTCAATCATCAGCTCTCTCCATATTTTTGTTCCGAATGAATTTTTGCTCTCTATACGAAACCGTGAGTGAAAAAAAATTTTTCCATACAAAATTTTACAGGAGAGGTGATCAATGAGTCAGTGAGTCAGTGAATCAGCACGAGTAGCTATATATATATTAACTAGTAGGGCGCGTGGGTGCGCGGCTCGCTAAAGCGAACCGCGTGTTTTCTGATACCGACTAAATTTCTATGGTCGCCATCTTGAATCCGCCATTTCGGTAATTTTTTCAGCTCACTGCTAATTGGATGAGGTTTTGAGTGACTTTTGTTTGAAGACCCCCCATCTATCTTCAATACCCTGACCGTGCCCCTCACCCGTCTCCGAAATCCTCAATCATCAGATCCCTCCATATTTTTCCTCCGAAGGAATTTTTGTCCTCTATACGAATCCATCAGAAATTTGGAAAAGAAACCGTATCAAAGTCTTGCATATAATTTGTATGAAAAAAATAAATTCCGCCATCTTGAATATTTTTCTATTCATCAAGTAGACTTGCAAGTACTGACCATCTTATTCTAAAAAACCAATCTTCCATCTTTTATAGTCTCCGAGATAGACACCCACGAAATTTGTATGGCTGCCATCTTGAATCCGTCATTTTGAATTTTTTTTCAGCTTCCTGCCAATTGGATGAGGTTTCGAGTGACTTTTGGTTGAACACTCCTTACCTATTTTCGATACCCTGGCCGTGCTCCTCACCCGTCTCCGAAATCCTCAACCATCAGCTCTCTCCATATTTTTCCTCCAAATGAATTTTTGTCCTCTATACGAAACCATTAGAATTAGGGGAAAAGGAACCGTATAAAGTTTTGCATATATTTTGTATGGAAAAAAATTAATTCCGCCATCTTGAATTTCTTTTCTATTCATCAAGTAGACCTTCGGGTCCTGATCATCTTTTTCCAAGAAACCACTCTTCCACCTTCTATAGTCTCCGAGATAGACACCGATGAAATTTGTATGGCCGCCATTTTGAATCCGCCATTTTGGAGTTTTTTTCAGCTCTCTGCCAATTGGATGAAGTTTCGAGTGACATTTGCTTGAACACCCCCCACCTATCTTCGATATCCTGGCCGGTGCTCCTCACCCGTCTCCGAAATCCTCAATCATCAGCTCTCTCCATATTTTTGTTCCGAATGAATTTTTCTCCTCTAAATGAAACCGTGAGTGAAAAAAAATTTTTCCATACAAAATTTTACAGGAGAGGTGATCAATGAGTCAGTGAGTCAGTCAGTCAATCAGTGAATCAGCACGAGTAGCTATATATATAGTAACTAGTAGGGCGCGTGGGTGCGCGGCTCGCTAAAGCGAACCGCGGTTTTTCTGTCCACCAAGTAGACCTTCGGGTCTCGATCATCTTTGTCCAAGGAATTACTCTTCCATCTTTCATAGTCTCTGAGATATACACCGACGAAATTTGTATGACCGCCACCTTGAATCCGCCATTTTGGTGTTTTTTTTTTCAGCATTGCCAATTGGATGAGATTTCGAGTGATTTTTGTTTGGGCACCCTCAACCTATCTTCAATACCCTGACCGTGCTCCTCATACGTCTCCGAAATCCTCAATCATCAGCTCCCTCTATATTTTTCATCCAAATGAATTTTTGTCCTCTATACAAAACCATCAGCGGAAAAGAACGTATCAAAGTCTTGCATCCATTTTATATGAAAAAAAATCCGCCATCTTGAATTTTTTTCTATTCATCACGTGGACCATCGGGTCCTGATTATCTTTTCCCAAGAAACCACTCTTCCATCTTTCATAGTCTCCGAGATAGACATCGACGAAATTTGTATGGGCGCCATCTTGAATCCTCCATTTTTAATTTTTTTTCGGCTCTCTGCTAATTGGATAAGGTTTTGAGTGACTTTTGTTTGAACACCCCCCACCTATCTTGGTTATCCTAGCCGTGCTCCTCACCCATCTCCGAAATCCTCAATCATCAGCTCTCTCCATATTTTTTCTCCAAATAAATTTTTGTCCTCTCTACGAAACCATCAGAAATTTCGAAAAGGAACCGTATCAAAGTCTTGCATATATTTTGTATGAAAAAAATAAATTCCGCTATCTTAAATTTTTTTCTATTCATCAAGTAGGCCTTTGGGTCCTGATCGTCTTTTTCCAAAAAAACACTCTTTCATCTTTTATAGTCTCCGAAATAGAAACCGACGAACTTTGTATGGCCGCCATCTTGAATCCGCCATTTTGGATTTTTTTTCGGCTCCCTGCCAATTGGATGAGGTTTCGAGTGACTTTTGTTTGAACACTCCCCACCTATCTTCGATATCCTGGACGTGCTCCTCACCCGTCTCCGAAATCCTCAACCATCAGCTATCTTCATATTTTCCCTCCAAATGAATTTTTGTCTTCTATACGAAACCATCAGAAATTTTGAAAAGGAACCGTATAAAGTCTTGCATATATTTTGTATGGAAAAAATTTAATTCCGCTATCTTGAATTTTTTTTCTATTCATCAAGTAGACCTTCGGGTCCTGATCATCTTTTTCCAAGAAACCACTCTTCCATCTCTTATAGTCTCCGAGATAGACACCGACGAAATTTGTATGGCCGCCATCTTGAATCCGCCATTTTGGAATGTTTTTTCGGCTCTCTGCCAATTGGATGAAGTTTCGAGTGACATTTGGTTGAACACCCCCCACCTATCTTCGATACCCTGGCCGGTGCTCCTCACCCGTCTCCGAAATCCTCAATCATCAGCTCTCTCCATATTTTTGTTCCGAATGAATTTTTGTCCTCTATACGAAACCATGAGTGAAAAAAAATTTTTCCATACAAAATTTTACAGGAGAGGTGATCAATGAGTCAGTGAGTCAGTCAGTCAATCAGTGAATCAGCACGAGTAGCTATATATATATTAATGTGCGTATAGATTGCCTAAAACTCATTTCAAAGGGTACCCGAGCGGCAACTTTTCTCCCATAATCCATCACGAAACCAAACACCTACCAGTAGCTACATAAAATAAAGATAATATTAAAATAGTTAAATAAAGTTAACCTTTATTTTTGAATGGTTAAGGTCGAAACTTGTGTGCACTGTTCTGCTAACTTTTATGGAATGGCTGACTGTTAGAGCATCAAGTGCCAACCACAGTAGGATTAATTCGACAGGGCACCTCCGGAATAACAGCCAGATAGGATGTGAATACCCAATGGCTTTGTTCTAGTTTTGACATTTTCAAGATGCAAGCTTTGCATCCATATCAAAGTTTATAACGTTATTAAGCCCCAAAGGAAAAAGAGGAGTATTATAAGTTTAGCATTCGTATCTGTCTATCTGTCTGTATGTCTGTTCCCTCTTAGCTCCATAGCGAATAGACCGATTTTAATGCGGTTTTTTCTGCTTGTGTTTTTGTGCTTGTTTTTCTTTCACTGATAGGATTGATTGGATTGAAAAGTGTATTAAAGGACAAACAAACACACTTTCGCATTTATCTTTTTTTTTGAGCAGGCGGGTCACCTGGTGTTAAGTGATTACCGCCGCCCATGAACACTTGTAGTACCAGAGGCACCACCAATACGTTACCGGCTTTTCAGGAATTTGTCGGTCCGCCCCTTGAATAACCCCATGTTGTAATTAAGTGGGAACACCGTCGAAGGGAGTTGATTCCACAATTTGGTAGTACGTGGAAAAAAATATCTGGAGCAGCGGATGGTCGAAGTGCTTCAGGCACCCAGGCGGTGAGGGTGTAATTGTGTTCGGTAACATGCAGTGCGGTTGTAGAAGACAGAGGGTGGAATAAGGTCTAATAGCTAAATACTGTAAAATTCAATTTGCTTGTTATGACATACATGAACCTTAACGCTTTATGCCTTTAGTATTGATATACCTACATTCATAATATAATAAAACATAATAGAAAGTCGTTAAGACTCGTCACTGTAATATATTCACAGGCTCTTAGCTACTTTCAAGCTAAGCTGAATAGAGATGAGGGCGATGTGTCAGCATTTCTACACAGAGTGACGTCGACGCTCCTATTTAATAGAAAACCTTAACATACAAACATTGGACCGTGACAGTTGTAAAGGGACCTGACTCATAAAGCCCCATTTTCCTTGAGATATGAAATAGCTTTCTGCAATGAAGTAAGTCAAAAGCTTTGAAAGATATTTTGAATTTTGATAATATTCTTATACCTAGCGTATAAATTTTGAATTTTTTCTGTAGCCCATGACTGAGCACAGGTCTCTTCAGAGAAGGGTTTAGGGTCACAAGGTTCTTACTAATATTATAAATGCGAAAGCGTGTGTTTGGTGGTTTGTCCTTCAATCACTCAGCAAAGGAGCAACGGAGTGATGTGATTTTTGCATGAATATAAGGAGAGTGACTACTTTTTATCCTGGACAAACAAAGGGGGATTTTAAAAACTTAACTCCACGCGGACAAAGTCGCGGGCATTAGCTAGTTATAAATATAAATAAATAAAGAAAATTATGAAGAACTTTTCTATATGCAAAGTCCTAAAGTAAATTGCTACTTATTTTACTAACTATATATTTTAAGTAACTCTGAATGTGTCTAAGTGTAGGTATTTCTTTTTTGTGTATAATATATTGACAATGAATAAAATGATATTCAATTCAATTCAAAAAGTACTACATATAGAAATTCAATCTACGTGCTATTCTATTAAAACATTATACCCACGTGCACGGGTCGGCTTAAAGAGCCGTTATCAAAGGAACTCTGCACGTAGGAGACTTTTAAAGCAGTTTTAGAACATTATCGACTTGGCGTGGCTGCAAAATTTGCATCTACTACGATGCCAGCGCAGAAGTGGGTCGTTACTCTTAAACTCATTGGAAATTCCCGCCCTATCTCGCTGGGCGGTTATCCGTGAGGTGAGATGTAGTGGATTAATCCTACTGCGATTGATAATCTAGCACCAATATATAATAACTAGCTGTTGCGCGCCACTTCGTCCGCGTCAATTTCTGTTATTATGATCGCGATTAAGAAATTTTCAATATGGATAATTTTCCCCGTTTTTGCAACATTTTTCACTGATGCTTCGCTCCTATTAGTTGTAGCGTGATGTTATATAGCCTAAAACCTTCCTCGATAAATGGACTATCCAACACAAAAAGAATTTTTCAATTCGAACCAGTAGTTCCTGAGATTAGCGCGTTCAAACAAACAAACTTTTCAGCTTTAATACATATATTAGTATAGATATAGATTAATCGAACAGAAAATAGAAAATATTACACAAATCTATTAGAGTGAGATCCCAGACCCGCCAGACCTTCCCCATTTTCTAATTCATTAAATGTGATCAATTACGTAGTACATAGCATCTACTTTGAAGGTATACATATGTAACTGCTAACTTGGGCAGCCGGCCAGTTTAGAGATATCAGGTGCTAAAGGTAGGTACGACGTCGAAGACCGGGAAAGTGACCTAAGCTACTTTTTATCCCAGAACATGAAAGAGTTCCCGCGGGGTTTTTAAAAACTAAATCCACGCGAGCGGAGCCGCAGGCATCAACTAGTAAAAAATATAATAAAATTAATCTATCCCGTGAGAGTACAATATCAAATTATAATAATAATATGATGAAGTCTTAAATTACAATTCTTAAAAAAAGTCTTAAAAGGTCCTGCTAAATTATTTTTTACTGAGGGAGTATTATCTTTTCTAGGATAGATAAAGCCAAAGTTTTACGATGTTTTCAGATAATTTCTTACAAATTAGCTTTTATTTTCATAATGAGATGGTAAAACAAAAGGTATTTAATTTCTCGTAGCTAAAATTTCGTTGAACACGCCTTAAGTAAAAAAAACAAGTTTTCGTCGGTGTCAAATTTTACGGTTTCCTGTTTCGAAAACCGGATATTTAGAGAAGTAATTTTTGTAGTTAATAATATAAACGTAAAAATTCTTTTTAAAAAACCGACTTCAAACGCCACTACAAAGTAGGTATATCAATTGTGCCTATAAAATTTGTAGAGTTCCCTCGATTTGTCCAGGATCCTATCATCAGATCCTGACCTGACAACAATGGGACTACCTGGGAAGTATACCTGCGAACAATCGGGGAACATACATGAAAAAAAAAGATTCCAACGAATTGAGAACCTCTTCCTTTTTTGGAACTGGGGTAAAAAAAGGTTATGGCACGCCTCAAGTATATCGGAACCAGAACCACGAAGCGTAGACATACCCGGCTACGCCTCGTAGAGCGGAAAGGCATGTCTACGCCGCCGCGTAGATAGGTATACGAGGTACGGAGCTACGCACACGAACGCGTCATTTTCCACTTGATTAACTCACTCACACATTGATTCTGTTGGCTGTAATGGCTGGTTTACATTATTGCAGTACTTACCTATTCGGGCCATCTAGTTTTGTGTTCCGATCAGAACAGAGAGGTTCCCGAGGGATTTTATAAACCTATATACTCCACGCGGATGAATTTGCTAACTAAAGCTAGTGTAGTGTAAAGTAGTAATATCTTACATGCAATATATAATAATATATTGCATGTAAGACATTAGGCTGTACAAAACTAAAATTGCACTAAAGGCGAAAGTTTGTAAATGTGTGTGTGTGTGTGTGATTTTATCTCAGAAAATTAAAAATTTCCCGTGGGAATCAAAAAACCTTAATCCACGTGGACAAAGTCGTGAGCATCATCTAGTGCATCACAAAAATAATACCAACCAACGTGTAACCTAAACTAAATGTAGACGACTCCCTCCATTGTAGGTCAGTGTTAAATGAATTAACTAGATCGACCGACTAAAATAATGTACACCTGGCTTTAAACTTAGTTACGTCACGTTATTTACCAAAACACGCGTGACTGAAATGTTTTTATTATATTCGACAAACATTTTCTCAGTGCTGCTGCTTGCTTAAAATTCCAAGCAAGGTTTGCCTGGACCTGTTTGACACAGAATGGTTTCCACCCGATCTACGTGTCCAGTTAAAGGTGAACTAGGATAAAATATTCCAGTCGCCTTAGCCATATATATCACAAACGTGTAGTATCTATTCTCTTTCCATGATCGTTAACGTTAGCGTTTCTATCCAATCGTAACGTAACGGTCAGACCAGACCAAAATTTTCAAAATACATTTATTGCACAGAATTCGTCCCGTTACAATTTTATTATAAGTATAGATAAAAAGACGTGTGGCACTCGGGGACTGCCGCGGTAAAGCTATTGCATAGCATTTTTTATCAACGCCATCTAGCGGTGAGAGGAGTCCCGTGTCAGGTTATTTTCGTTACGGAATTTCTGGATTCGGTCTCCACGCTCAAGGCCCGCGATAGAAGCTATGCAATAGCTTAAAAAGATCCTAACTAAATAACCGAATGAATTTTGAATTTAACTCTTGTATAGCTGTGACTGGTTACAAGTCTGAGTCAGGATTCAGTCGTGACATTTACAAGAAACAGCCTATTTACTTTACCGTAACCTTCAGCAGCGATATTTATTGCTCGGCAAAAACGTTGGTACTTACCTACACAAGAGCAAAAAGCGTATTCACTAATGTAAATGGAAGTTCGGCAATTTGGGCCGGCATTCGAGACTCGGGTCTGGATATATACGAGTGTGTAACGAGGACATTTGTTTCGTCGCTCTCTACCATTCTTATCCATTGCTGGAAATATACGAGGTTTAAAATTGCTGTCTCGGACAAGACGCACACTTGAAGAAATAGCCAATTTAATGATCTTAGAAGGTTTATCTGGTTTGAAGAAAGTTTTATAATTTACTATGATGATGCCCGCGACTTCGTTCGTGTGGATTAAGGTTTAATTCGCGCGGGAACTCTTTTATTTCCCGGGATAAAATGTAGCCTATGTTTTAATCCAGGGTATGAACTATCTCTATTCCAAACAGCCAAATCCGTCCAGTAGTTCTTGCGCACACACACCACACACACACACACGCCCACACCACACACACAAACAAACTTTCGTCTTTATAATATTATAGTGTGAAGTGTGATGTGACTAGTTGATGCCCGCGGATTCGCTCGCGTGCAGACCAGAGACAATTTAAAAATTATAAATTCCAGAATTGCCCGCACCGGGAATTGAACCCGAGACATCCTAGACCACAGCGATCACCACTGCGCCAGGGAGGTCATCAAACACTATACATATATCCGTCAAAATAGCTAATGTTCACGTCGCACACCATGATTGAGACCATTTGATTTGCATCCCTGTGGGTAGCTCTCTCTGCGTAATTGCGATGTCCCGTTGTCAATCAATAATTAAATTGAACTGATACAAATAGTTCAACTCATTTGTGTGCGGACGGACTTTTCAACTTATTTGAGATGGATGGATTACAAGTGTAAATTAAAAATTTGAAACATCCCCGACAGGTGATATTAAAAAAAAAATTTGTATTCTACTAGACCAGCCCTTTCATTTGATACTCATATTGAGGGAGTTGTGAAACAAGATTTATTCCGCCATTTTGTAGCGGCGGCCATCTTGGGCCGACTTTCATCAAACATAGCTAAGAACGCTCCCGACTAATTCACCTTTCAAACAAAAAAACAAAATCAAAATCGGTCCATCCGTTCGGCTGCTACGACACCACAGACACACACACACACAGACAGACACGTCTAACTTATAAAATCCTGTCGGTTTTACGTCGGGGGTTAAATTGACAAGTAAAAGGACCTAAAAGAAAACTTTAAGAAATAAGAAAGAAATCAAACAACTTTTTCGCATAGTTCCCTAAGCTTTCTTAGGGAACTTTTTGCTTACTAAGTACTTGGTAAGTTGCCTGAGCCAGGAAGTTCGGACTTCGAAGTGTCTTATATATGAATTAAGAGACTTATAATCATTTATTTAGCTAGTGCCCCGATCGAGGGATAGATAAACTTTTCCAAGATTACAATAATTATCTACGAACCATATCCAGCCTATTTATGTACCAAGTTTCATAGCAATCTGATTAATTGTTTGGGTATCTCGCAGCCATGCTTAAAATACAGCTCGTAGTTACTTAAATTAGTTTAGGAGCTTAGTTAGTAGCTTAGTTAGTAAGACTAAAAAGATTTATATTTTATTTTTTCCTTTTTATTTTTTTTAGTAATTATTGTATTGAAAGTTTGCCAGAATATCATATTTTCGTTCGGAGAAGACTTATTTTACGTTGGTGAAATCGACACTTAGTGTGCTAATATTATTATTAGTACGGATGTAGAACGCAGTAGGTTACGCACACATCAAGTAGATTTAATAGAAAAGGCTCGCTTGAAAACAAACCCAGAACCAGCGGAAAAACAAGACCATATTCCTGAAAAATCTAAGAGAAAATGAGAAAATTGGCTACATTTTCATTCCTACGAACTCTCTTTCAACAGTAAAGTTTCAGCGCCCGTAAAACAAAGATAGAACGTGTGTTTACGGCTAAAACATGTCCAACAGCGCAAACGTACAAAGTGCGAATACAAAAGGTATATGCAGGACGTGTCTGAACGGTTCTAGCGTACTCCTCGTATCTCTGAACCCCACGCTAACATTGTGTTATTGTATTATGACTTTTATTGTCTTTGTTATAGGAACTTAAATTGTGAGTACTCTTCCAGGGCTCTGAGATTTTTGCGCGGTCAATTTTTACAGAAAAATACTCCTTAAATGTAGAGTTTTAAGAGACATTATTGTAGCTGTTTAATTTGCTCACATCGCCATTGCGTTGGAAGCAAGAAATATTATTACGAACTATTTACTAAGTTTTCTTTACATTTATGCTGGAGAGGCGGTTGCATTAGTGATTAAACATGGTTAGGGTTGAAGTAATCAGGCCATAAAATACTTTCAATTCAAAGCCTCAACAGTTACGGGTGCAGATTGAAAACTGAAAGGTTGACGGTTTGATTCCTACCTAGTGTTGTAGCCTTTTGTTTTTTTTTTATTCGATGACAAAACAGTATGGCAGTGTAAATTGTACCCCTTGCAAGTTAGCCCGCTACCATCTTAGACTGCATCGTCACTTACCATCAGGAGAGATCACAGTCAAGGGCTATCTTGTCATCGAATTAAAAAAAAGATGGGAAGCTTCTTTATTTGGATGTTTGATAAAGACTGAAATAGAGTGTGATTCGTTGCCGAAAAGTCCTATAGATTAAAAACCCTATCATCCTATAAGATTTAAAACACTATCTAGGTACTTTTTAATTTTTTTTTTAATTTTTATTATTTTTTGTTATAACGGCAATATAAATACACTCTCAATTTCAACTATCTACCTATTGTGGTTCATGAGATATAGCCCGCTGACCAACGGACGAACCAACAGCGGAGGCTTAGTAATAGTACCCCGTTGGCACCTTTTGAAACCCTAAAAACTACTTATTAAAACAGCACTTGCAATAACATAAGAGCGTAAGTTTTTGCCAGATATTCATCATGTCCTTGTCCTTTTCCCACGCTATGTGGGGTCGGCACAACATGTCTTTTTCTTCCACTCACTTCTATCATTCGTCAACTCATTATCTACTCCTCTTACACGCATATCCTCTTTCACACAATCCATCCATCTCTTTTTTGGTCTTCCTCTACTCTTTTGCCCTTCTACATGCATATTTAACATTCTTCTACTAATATGGTTTTCTTCCCTCCTCATTACATGCCCATACCACGCGAGCCTATTACTCCTCATCTTTTCGATTACTGACGCTACTTTCAAACTTCCTCTTATATACTCATTCTTTATCTTATCCATTCTTGTCACACCACACATCCATCTCAACATACGCATAAAACTTCATAAAGCAAGTTTCATCACTTAGCAAGCAGTATAAATAGGTCAGTAGTTTCTTGAATTAAAAGACCAAGCGCCGAGCGAACTTAATCCAGTTTGATCCATAGGAGTTTAAAAGTTTTAATTTATTGTCTTAGTGACCGTATTTTTCCAATAAAATTAATGTATCAGAAATTGAATTATTATACTTGCTCTTGCTCTTGTTCAAAATTATTACCGAAAGCATACGGTCTCTTGGGAATGTTTTATTTGTTATTGTTATAAACTGAACAAGAAAATAGTTTAAAAACTGTAACCTGACTACTGGTTTAGATTGTGTAAAATGTGGTCTTAGACACGCGGACCATAATAACAAATCGATTGACACCCCATTCATCATAATTTAAACGTAAAAGTTCTTTTTACAAAACTGACTTCAAACGCCACTGCAAAGTATATCAATTGGGCCTATAAAAGAAGAGTTTCTTCGATTTTTCCAGGATCCCATCATTACCATAATCCATGCGCCCTCGTGAGAAGAAAGAACTATAAAAGTTTGAAACCTAACCAAGTCTTGTGATGCTCTTGTTCATATTGGCCGGGATAGAGGTCATAGATTAACACGTAATAAGTAAAACTTTCAACTAGCTACCAAGTGCTGTACGAAGATTTGTTAACATCGCCGCTGGACTGGCTGGCATGGTATCCTGCTGCGGCTTCCATAGTGTCTTTAGCATAGTGTTTCCGTCAATAGATTTTGTGAATAAAAGTTAAATGTTAAGAAAAAATACTACTACTACTACTACTACTACTACTACTACTACTACTACTACTACTACTACTACTACTACTACTGCAGTTATCCTTGACAGACAGACAGATAGTGGAGACTTAGTAAAAGCCTTATTCTATGGTACAAAATGATAAAGAGCCGGTAAAAACAACTTTTCTCCCCATATAACTCACAAGTACGAAGAGCAAGCTTCGTTTCACATTCGCGTTTTTACTTGTGCTCTGCAGAGTGTAGAATACATGGCTCCAGTCCTCGGAAATCGTCGGCTTTATTAAAAATTCAGTCGCTATGCCTTCACTCTGAGTACCTACTTCACAACTGCCGCTCAGACGTAGGCCAGGAGCTAGCTAGCTTGGCAGTGGGGAGATTTTAGTGTTGATATTATATTTACTGACGATGGACTGGAGAATTTATATCTAGACGATGAATAAATTAGTATAATTTGAGTACCTTCAAGACAAGAGTGAATACTCGTAGGCATCTCTTTCATCAGTGCTATCCAGTACCGATTGTCGTCAAGCGCAAGCCTATATTTCGGATTTGTTGCTCGCGACTTCATCCGCTTGGATTAAGGTTTCTTATAACTAGGAGGTCTCGGGTCGATTGTCGGCGGGGGCAATTTGGGAATTTATAATTTCTGAATTGTCTCTGGTCTGTTCTGGTGGGAGGCTTTGACCGTGACTAGCACCCTACCGTCATAGATGTGTCGCCAAGCGATTTAGCGTACTGGCACGATGGCGTGTAGAAACAGATGAGGGTTACAATCCTTATTATTAGTGAACCATTCAAACTGTGTGATTTTAAGTTAAGTTTAATCCTAGATACAAATTGATGGAAATTCTTGTAAGTCGCTAGCTCTTAGCTTTTCACATTTCACCGTAATACCTACTTCATTGAAAAGAACGAAGATCGACTTCGCTTAAGCATAGAAATTGAATGAACGAGCCCACAAATACTGCCAATTACCATTATTTTGCTTTGCGAAACGACTTGGCAGTAAATAAGTTACTTATTTTATATTCATAAAAATAAGACTTCATTAAATTGCCTACTTTGTTTGGCACAACATTATAACAAAGTCACCGTAAAGAATAATAAATAGATTGAATAACACATGGTTAGTTACTATGTGAAAGTTATTTGTTTTGGCACTTTCTTCGGAGTAACTTTGCTGTTTTTTAATATTAGATAACATTGTTGAGGTGCGTTTTGTTAAAGTTATGGAAAGCATTTCTTAATTTTCCATACTGCTTCGGGTTATTTTTAATAGATGGCGAGAATGTACTCGTAGTTGTAGGAAAAAGCTTGTGTAAAATAAGATTAAGCCAGTCTGGAAAGAACAAAAAACTTTTGGTACAGAATCAGTCAAACGAAACTCCTTTGAAGCTTTATTATTACAAAAATAATAATTTGATAGATAAATAGAACACGAGTATACCTACTTAGGTGTCTGTCCAACTCAAAGGTCCGACTAAATGGTTTATATTATCTTGGGTCCGACTGCCTGAACCAGTAGCACAGAGAACCTCTCAAACTGTTTGTGAGACCACCACAATAAAGTTTAAATTCTAAAATAAAATAATTATCTTTTCAAAAACTTAGTATCAGATGAGAAAATTTTCCTAAAGGAACATCGGTCCGAATATTTCATTTATCCCCAACCCTATTAGGATTTAGGTAACCTAACGGGATTTTATACGGTCTCCTTTTAGAAAAGAAAGGATTCCTCTGTAATATAATATTATTTAAAGTATCATACATTTCGTTGTGCGTCCATCAAATGATCGTACTGCCATTGTATAAGAAAAGGAATAAGTATATTATTAGTAGTCCAGCTAAACTTGAATTCTCCTCTTCCTTCCAAATATGCGGGAAGCGTGTGTGCTATATAGTGTTAGGAGTACCGGGTGGGCTTAAGACCTGCAACCTTTCAGTTTTCAGTCCTGTTGTGCTAAATCGAGGCTAATATAATTCTTTCTATATTCCTTACTAGTGATGCCAGCGACTTCGCTTGTTTGATTCAGGTTGTTAATTTCCGCGGGAACTCTCTTATTTTTCGGGACAAAATGTAGCCTATGGATGTGTTATTCCAGACTATAATCTATCTATGTGCCTAGCCAAATCGGTTCAGACGTTGTGGTGTGACTGAGTAACATCTAGCCATACATCCATCCATCCATAGGTATATGTACATACATCCAAACTTTCGCATTTGTAATATTAGTAGGGTTCCTTTTCGCCTCCAACTAAGCGTAAAGCTTTATACTAGGATTGGGTACGATAATAGTGAAACGGGTGCGGTTCCAAAAGCAGTTTAGGCTTTAGTTTGATAGGACAACCCTTGAAGTTGAGTTTTACATCAAAACTCATCAACGACGTACTCAACGTTGGCTTTTACAGCGTTATTAATGACTCCTTAATGCTATTACTTATCTCCAATCCACGCAAAACGAGGTGTAGATCGATTTGAACCTCCTAACAACAGTTCATAATTGTAATCCCTTTACGTTTTGATAATGTCGTCGTCTCCTTTTAATTAGGCCTGGTGACTTGAAATTATACAGGTTAAGGCGTTTTCCACTGGATATGGTATACGATAAAGGTAGTAAAAATAAGAAAAAGCCGATCACGGCGTCCAACCACCTCAGAGATTAGCCATCTGCGCGGGAGATACTAATACACAAGTGTACACAAGTATATGCGCAAACACAAGTGCACTCTCTATTCCCTCACTCTCATAGTCCGATGGGACGGAAATCCGACACGGCCTTTCGACCGGCGCAGGCGCAGAACCAATCACACATTATAAGAACCACAGTTTTACAAATATTTACTGGCTAATTTTTATTTTTCAATTTTACCTGGATAATGCCAGTTGTTCGCCACAAGCTAAAGCCTCTTAATATCATATAAATGGGTTTTTGTGCTTTAAACTTTTAGCCTCTATGTATAAGTAAAAAGTGTAATAAACTAATAATTTTATTCCTAATGGATAACTAATTAACTGATTTTAATATTTTATTTTTTATTTTCCCGTAGCATTCGTTAGATTGCTTAGAAACTTACATATTCAAGTTTAAAGAAAGTTTTAGATCCAAAGAGTATCTACTCTACGCTTCACCTCGCATCTACCTTTCGCTGGATAATGTATTTTAAATTCAATTTCCATAGTAATCGCTTGACAGAGCCCTGGGGTTTAATTACTAACCCCTCAGTCTCAATCTTTGAAGCGTTTTAATTATTGTCGACGGTTTCTAATCTTTTCAATAACCATAATCTATATATATAAAATTCAAAGTCCTGACTGACTGACTGACTGAGATATCAACGCTCAGCCTAAACTACTGCAGTTAGAAACTGAAATTTTTACAGTTGGTTCCTTTTATGACGTAGGCGCACACTAAGGAAGGATTTTTGAAAATTCAACCCCTAAGGGGGTAAAATAGGTGTTTGAAAAATCGAACTTAACGTGAGCAAAGCCGCGAGAAAAAGCTAGTACAAGTATAAACGTAAAAATTCTTCTTACAAAACCGACTCAAACGCCACTACAAAGTATATCAATTGTACCTATAAACTTTGAAGAGTTCCCCGATTTCTCCAGGATCCCATCATCAGATCCTGACCTGATGGCAATGGGACCACCTACGAAGCCCGCCCTTCAAACAAAAAAAGAATTTTCGGCGGGAGCGGGAAACATACATAAAAAAATAATTAAAAAAAGATTCCGACGAATTGAGAACCTATAGGCTCCTGACAGGCACGCATACTTACGCAATGTGCATGTACACGACCTAACCACAAGTAAAGCTCACGCGCCCTCTTGATTTGCAAGAATTATAATTTTAAGAAGATATGATAGGTATCAGGTGACGACGAATAAAAAAAATCCGCTTCCTAAACCGTTGGCTATAAATACAAAATTATAAATAAATATTATTGTTATCCATATAAAAATAACGATACAATCCGTAGAAGTTGTGTAATAAAATGAATGTAACAATAAAAACGGCAGCCATCTGCAAGCATTTATCACTGCCAGCGCTCCAATGAAGTGTGTCTGCGAACTCGCATTAGAGGTGACATAAAATGAGAAATTCTAATCTTTGCGTTACTCCGAGATTTGTTGTGAACTAGAAAATTGAGCTGTCTCAATTTGTTTCAAGATGAAAAAGAAATTTTTATTTTTTTATCAAGTATAAATTAGTAAGCGCCCCCCCGGATAGATGGAGCGATGACATCCGAAAAGAAGTAGGCATCGATTGGATGCGAAAGGCCGAAAATAGGCAACGTTGGCGCTGCTTAAAAGAGGCCTATATATCTCCAACTGATAATGATGATGAAGTATAATACCTGACATCCCGTTACCCAGGTTTCTGCTCCATTATCAGATCCTCCTCCTTGATTCCCAATCATCATCTATCTAACACTTGTGTGCGTGTGGAGGTTTAGGGTAGGCTTAGGAAGTGAGCAAATTGTTCTTTGAGAATAAACTCTTTGTTTACTCTCAAAGAACAATTTGCTCACTTATTGAGAACTTAAGACTCTCAAGAAGTCTCTTTCTCTCTCTCTCTTTTAAGAGATCGCATCAGTGAAAGAGTCTTATCCTTTAATCAAGTAAGAGATGACATAATGGTCTTTACGCCTGAGCAGATCTTCATAAATTATACCTAGGATTCACCTCGATTACAAACACAAAAAAACCGAATCAAAATCGGTCCATTCGTTAAGGAGCTACGTGGGAACAAACAGACACACAGATAGACACGTCAAACTTATAACAACCCTCTTTTTCCTTCTGAGGTTAGAAATCGCGTGAACTTAAATCTTCCAATTTAACAATACAAGGAGATAAAAATGTTTTTATCCGTGGAATAAAAATGTAACAATATAAAACTGGACCGTCTTCGATCATTTATCTCTGCCAGCTGCGACTCGTCCAAGGCAGTCCTTTAGGGAAAAGGATCTATTTTAGGTTTCTCAAGCGAAAATGCATAATTTAGTCCTATATCAAGGGACACAATAAAATATACCAATTGTTCCGTACCCAAAGGGCTAACGCTATTACTAAGCCGCCGCTGTCCGTATGTCTGTCTGTCAATGGACTGTGTGTATATCTCATGAACTGTAATAGAAAGATACTTGAAATTTTCACGTAATGTGCAAAAAAAAAGTTAAAAATTAAAGGTGTACCCTTTAATTTTTGCTTAATCTTCATAATAGAGGGTGTTAATCTTGCACTATGGTACGGAACGACAACGGGCCGACTCGCACTTGGCCGGTTGTTACCCATTATGGAGAGGGTTTAGTATATTACGAAGGTGACCCCATCTAGTCTCTCTCTTGCACGGCCTTCCACAGATCTCGGCCTTGTGCCGCCTGTTGCCAGCGGCTCCCTGCGATACTTGGATGTTAACGGCCTACCTAGTGGAGGATCTGCCAACACTGCGCTTTCCGGGGGTCGCCACTCCTGAACCTTGGGACCCCAACGACCAACCACACTTCCGTAATATACCAAACCCTCTCCAAAATGGATAAAAACTGGCCAAGTGCGAGTCGGCCTCACACACGAAGGGTTAAGTACCATCGTGCAAAATTTTAACACCATCTATAGTGATAGATGGTGCCCCGCCCATTTCTACTTGCAAAATTTAGTTAGTTAAATGTTTTACTCATAAGGTATCGTGAATGTTATACATAATTGAACAGAAATTGGCTGTTCGCATCTGCACCCGCCAGTCAAATATAACTTTGCCCAACTAACTAGCTAGCGTCCAAAGCTGTTCATTAGAAACTCAGTATGCCGCAGTGAATGTGTAATCTCTATACCATATCAATATTATATTATCCATGTCATCTAAATATATAAAAGGAAAAGGTGACTGACTGACTGATTGACTGACTGACTGACTGACTGATCTATCAACGTACAGCGAAAACCACTGGATGTATCAGGCTGAAATTTTGCATGTAGATAGCTATTATAACGTAGGTGTCCGCTAAGAAAGAATTTTTGAAAATTCAACCCCTAAAGGGATAAAATAGGGGTTGGAATAATCGAACTTAACGTGAGCGAAGCCGCGGGGTAAAGCTAGTTAATAATAATAGTCCTCCCGGCTGAATCCAGCCGCGGCGGCTAATCTCCACAGAGATCAGCCATCTGCGCGGGAGATATTATAGTGCACACGTGTGTGCGCAAACACCTTGACGACTTCCCTGGCGTAGTGGTGAGCGCTGTGGTCTTATAACTGGGAGGTCTCGGGTTCAATTCCCGGCGGAGGCAATTTAGGAATTTATAATTTCTAAATTGTCTCTGGTCTGGTCTGGTGGGAGGCTTTGGCCGTGGCTAGTTACCACCCTACCGTCAAAGACGTGCCGCCAAGCGATTTAGCGTTCCGGCACGATGGCGTGTAGAAACCGATTAGGGGTATGAGTTGAATTTACACTGCTATACCCCTTCCAAGTTAGCCCGCTACCATCTTAGCATCGTCACTTACCATCAGGTGAGATCGCAGTCAAGGGCTATCTTGTCATCGAATAAAAAAAAAAACACAGGTACACTCTCTAATCCCTTACTCTCATAGTATGATGGGACGGAAATTCGACACGACCGGTAAAAGATAAGAATCGTACCGGAACGTGCTTTCCAAATCACGGGGATTACACACCGCCTACTTCCTAGTTCGGGGCTAATACTGACAATTTATTGACAGGTAAACCCAACACCTTTTTTGGCATCACCCGGTAACGACTCTGCGAAAAGTTATGCGTGGTTATTACATAAAAAATCTACGCGATGAAATTGTAAAACTCCTCTTTTTTTCGTGGGTTGAAAAGGCGATTTACAAATTATTTGGGCAACGCTGACTCTATTTTGCAAGATCTTTAAACTTTTGACGCTAAGCACTTATTGTCTGGCAAGACGGATATACTCGTTACTATATATATAGCTACTCGTGCTGATTCACTGACTGATTGACTGACTCATTGATCACCTCTCCTGTAAAATTTTGTATGGAAAAATTTTTTTTCACTCTCGGTTTCGTATAGAGGACAAAAATTCATTCGGAACAAAAATATGGAAAGAGCTGATGATTGAGGATTTCGAAGATGGGTGAGGAGCACCGGCCAGGGTATCGAAGATAGGTAGGGGGTGTTCGACCAAATGTCACTCGAAACCTCATCCAATTGGCAAAGAGCCGAAAAAAAACTCCAAAATGGCGAATTCAAGATGGCGGCCATACAAATTTTGTTTGTGTCTATCTCGGAGAGTATAAGAGATGGAAGAGTGGTTTCTTGGCAAAAGATGATCAAGAGCCGAAGGTCCACTTGATGAACAGAAAAAAAATTCAAGATGGCGGAATTTATTTTTTTCCATACAAAATATATGCAAGACTTTAATACGGTTCCTTTTCAAAATTTCTGATGGTTTCGTATAGAGTACAAATATTCATAGGGAGGAAAAATATGGAGAGAGCTGATGGTTGAGGATTTTGGAGACGGGTGAGGAGCACGGCCAGGGTATCGAAGATAGGTGGGGAGTGTTCAAACAAAAGTCGCTCCAAACCTCATCCAATTGGCAGAGAGCTGAAAAAAACTCCGAATTGGCGCATTCAAGATGGCGGCCATACAAATTTCGTCGGTGTCTATCTCGGAGACTATAAAAGATGGACGAGTGGTTTCTTTGTAAAAGACGATCAGGCCCCTAAGGTCTACTTGATGAATAGAAAAAAAATTAAAGATGGCGGAATTTATTTTCCCTTGCAAAATATGTACATGCAAGACTTTGGTAAGGATTTTTTTCGAAATTTGTGATGGTTTCGTATAGATGACAAAAATTCCTTCGTAGAAAAAATATGGAGGGACCTGATGATTGAGGATTTCGGAGACGGGTGAGTAGCACGGTTAGGGCATTGAAGATAGATGGGGGGTCTTCAAACAAAAGTCACTCGAAACCTCATCCAATTAGCAGTGAGCTGAAAAAAATTCCAAAATTTTGCATTCAAGATGGTGGCCATACAAATTTCTAAAAAGATGATCAAGACCCAAAGATCTACTTGGTGAACAGAAAAACCGCGGTTCGCTTTAGCGAGCCGCGCACCCACGCGCCCTACTAGTATTATATAATAGTACACCGAGCTACAAAGGTTTGGTATCCGTTACCTCAAAAGCCTTTATAAACCCTTTTTGATTGCATTGTGCCCTTTACGGGATATTTAGACGCATTATTATAATATTGTTGGTTATATTCTATGGCCTCTTGCTTAGATTTCATCGTTGATGTTTAATCTAAATGATTCTTTTAATTAAATTATGGACTAGTAGAATCAAAAATTTATCAAGACACTAGCTTTTGCCCGCGACTTCGTCCGCGTGACTTAGGTTACTGTTTTTCCGGTGTAAAAGGTCACTTTCCTTGCCATCAAAAAGCCGTTCAATTCAAAATGTATGAGAAATGAAATTTTTTCATAATTTTTTTTTCGTGATTTTTTCCGATATTTTAAAAGTTATTCTGCTATTCGGGACAGAGACAAATACAACAAACCATGGAAAACGGTCCAGCCGTTTTAGAGTTATAAGTGTCCGAACAAACCCGACTTTGTTTTATAGTATACGGGATAAAAAGTATCCTATGTCCGTCTCCTAGTTCTAAGCTACCTCCACACCAATTTTCAGCCAAATCGGTTCAGCCGTTCTTGACCTACTCGTAACTCCATAAAACGCACAACTTCAAAAAGTAAGACACGGTGTCTGGAACCGAACTCCGGTCTCCAAAAAGGAATTCGAAGTCCTAACACACGACTATCACCGCTTATATTAAAAACTAGCTTTAACCCGCGGCTTCGCTCACGTTAGGTTCGATTTTTTAAACTCCTATTTTACCTCCTTCGGGGTTGAATTTTGAAAAATCCTTTTTTTAGCGGATGACTACGTCATCATAGCTAATCGGTCCAGTGGTTAGAGCTGTGCGTTGATAGATCAGTCAGTCAGTCAGTCAGTCAGTCATTCACCTTTGCCTTTTATATATTTAGATAATAATGGTATATTTTTCTTCGTCCTCATAATTATGAGACATCAAAGGCAGAGATGAGATCTCTTGGACTTCTTTATGAAAGACGTCCTTCATACAAATATCTTATTATCTTCGTTCCCAATTCACCTTTTTGCCTTTATTCCTACTAATACATTATACCCGTATACTCGTATTAAATATCCGGCCTGTGTTATATCAAAGTCTCTTCTCAAATAATACTCGTACCATATCAAAAAGCATTATTAAGGCTGCCGTTTGAAGTAAATGTATTTTTCGTAATCAAAAGATACTTAATGCTTTTTGGATTAAGACCGGACATTTTATACGAATAAATAAAAATTCTTTTAGAAAAACCGACTTCTTACGCCACTACAAAGTATAAAAGTAATTTTAGTTTGTACACGTTTGTTGAAGTCGGGCGGGCTTAAAAAGAAACGATGAAATCATGTGTCATCAGAAGGCGAACGTAGGCAAAGCATGCTTGGTATCAAATTCGAAAACGACAATTTCTAAATCCTCACAGTTTAGGTAGGCATTACCCTGCAACATCAGGATTGAGGAGTTGGGTCCTGGAATTCAACGATGTAGTCTTTACTTGGTATACAATAACTATAGCCCAGTCATATTAGGGCTTTCACCTCGGAATGAAAGATAATAAGATGCAAATTGGTATGAACCTTTGTTTTGCCATTCTAAATGTTGTCTCAAAAGTCACAATCGTTATCGTGTCCGCGTCTCAAGATATTCAAGGTCAAAGGTCACAAAAATCGGTTTTTCGCGAATATCTGGCTTCCTATCGGTTAAATGAGATTTGCATTTATTATAAAAGTTGTAGGCTATAAAATTCCCTACAACTTTTGTTTAAACTTTTTTTTCATACGACCAACCGTTTTGAAGGTAGAGCGCGAAGAGTGCACATCGTACAGTCATATACGGCCTAATGCAAGGTCAAGCGTGAGTTATGGTTATCAGTACGTTATAAAGTCAATTATTTACTTGGAAATTATAATTATTAAACAATGCCTATTATTTATGTACTAACTATTAATTATTTATATTTAATTAAAGTAAGTAACTTGATTATTTATATATAATTATTCATGTTTAACTATTTAAGTATAAAATATTATTAATTCTGGATTATATATTTTAGTTTTATTTTAAGTTAAAATGATAGTAAGAGTATATATTTTACACATATTTTTATTTATTATTAAATACGGCATAATATACATTTATCAAAATGTGAGTTCAAATATCAAAAGTATCTTTGTTGATTTTAATTGTAATGAAATTGGAAATGGAAGCTAATTATCTTCTTCTTGTTCGTCGTCTTCTTCTTCTTGTCGCTCAAAAATGTTCGATTCATTGTCATCATCCTCATTATCTGTCATGTTCATCTCCAAACCTTCCAGAATATCGGGATCATATGTATTTTCTTCATCGGGATTACTTGGATACAGTGAAGCATTGAGGCAAGCTTGTCCGTTGCACTGGCCGCAAGCTAAAGAACATTGTAGCCCTGATTTTCTGCATCCACAGCGGGAACCACAACCATTTTTGCAATTGCAAAATATTACGTTTAGTAGTTCGGCTGGTGCTGGAGGTAATAACGTTCGTATGGGCTCCAGGATTTCATTTTCAAGCATCCAGCCCCATTCTTGAGGTTCTAAGTCCTTCCCTAACCACGTTTGAATCTGGTAGTAGACACGTTTTATGTGTTGATGAGCTGCTACACTTGTTGGTGGAAGTGTTGACAGTTGTACAGGTTTATTTAGTTTTGTAAATTTGATGAATTGCGTGTAGCGGAAATGATCAATGTTGTCCTCAGATTTTGGAGCATTATATAATGCCAACAAGATGCGCACTCCATTTTCAGTTTTGGGCAGTTTTCTTGATAACGTACTGATAACCATAACTCACGCTTGACCTTGCATTAGGCCGTATATGACTGTACGATGTGCACTCTTCGCGCTCTACCTTCAAAACGGTTGGTCGTATGAAAAAAAAGTTTAAACAAAAGTTGTAGGGAATTTTATAGCCTACAACTTTTATAATAAATGCAAATCTCATTTAACTGATAGGAAGCCAGATATTCGCGAAAAACCGATTTTTGTGACCTTTGACCTTGAATATCTTGAGACGCGGACACGATAACGATTGTGACTTTTGAGACAACATTTAGAATGACAAAACAAAGGTTCATACCAATTTGCAGCTTATTATCTTTCATTCCGAGGTTGACCCCTTTTTTTACCTAATATGACTGGGCTACTATTAATAATCGACAGTTCCTAAATCCCCACAGTTTAGGGGGCAGTAACCCTCCAGCATCAGGATTGAGGAGTTTGAACCCGAAGTTTTTATAGAAGTACTGCAAAGTTTTTGTATCGATTAAAAGAATATTCGCGCAAATCGGTTTAGAAATCACGTAGATATCAATATACAAGGTCAAAATCGTCAAAATCGGTACAGCCGTTCCCAAGATTAGCGGCAACAAACAAACAGGCGGAAAGACAAAAATTTTAAGAATTGCTTCGGACGTCCGCTAGTTCATCATATAAATAGCTATTATGACGTAGGCATCCGCTAAAAAGGATTCTTGAAAATTCAACCCCGGGGTAAGATATGGGTTTGAAAAAGCGAATTAATATAGATATACCATATGTAAGAAGATGTGCATAATACCTCGATCAGTTTATTTCGCGACGGAGGCCTATAGACCTTACAAACAAAAGGACTGACAATTCCACCGCCAGCGTGAATAGGAGCTATTGTTTGTTACACCGACCCTTTACAAACATCACGATTAGTCACAACGTATCTTGAACTGTTGCCAAACGATTGTATTCTGATTTGTCGATGTTTTGCCTAAAATAGTTGGTATAGGTAGTTTAGGTACTGTTACCATAAAATCTAGTTTGATCTAAAAAGGAGGTGGGTTGATAAGGCAACAAAATCCGCCCCTCATACACTCGAAAAAAAAAGTTCCAGATTTCGACAAATTGTAAATGTATTTATATACTTGAAGATATAAACTTTATTTTAATATAAAGTTTAGGTGATAAAAAAAATAGTAAGTTACAGAAAATATTACCCAAAAAGAGAGTGTTTCTTTTACTTTTCATACATTTTCATACATTTTAGTCGTTTTTTAAGCTTTGATTTAATATTTTAGAATGAAGCGCTCCATGAACCAAAATAAATTAATACTCATATGAAAGCTTATAAAAAGGAGCATCATTATCAGTTACGTTTACCATGGTTCATGGAGCGCTTCATTCTAAAATATTAAATCAAAGCTTAAAAAACGACTAAAATGTATGAAAATGTATGAAAAGTAAAAGAAACACTCTCTTTTTGGGTAATATTTTCTGTAACTTACTATTTTTTTTATCACCTAAACTTTATATTAAAATAAAGATTATATCTTCAAGTATATAAATACATTTACAATTTGTCGGAATCTGGAACTTTTTTTTTCGAGTGTATGAGGGGCGGATTTTGGGCCTTATCAACCTACCTCCTTAAGGAAAATCTCTTTCTATTGACCTCTCTGATGCAGAGGTGAGCACTGTTAGTAGTGTAATTAGAAAGTCCCGGATTTCATTCCCGGTAACGGAAATTCGAGAAATTCACAGTTTCTAATTTTTCTCTGTCAGTCGAAGACCATTTTTCGGCCCAAACCGGGTATCGAATCCAGGACCTCGTGATCCGCAATAATACTTGCTTACGACTAGACCAACGAGGCAGTCGAACAATCAAAAACCAACTCGTAGATAGAGATGAAAATACAAAACCACGAAATGTAATCTAAAAACGAATCTGCTAGACAAGCACGTTGTAACCTAGATCCTGTCTTATTACTTGTTTGCTTTTAATCAAGACATGTCTAACCAAACGTAAACGTATCTATCTCAAGTCAATTGCTGTTCGTTAGTCGGACTAAACCTCAAAAACTGCTTGACCGATTTGAATTTTTTTTGCTTAGGGCCGATTTCATCAACATAAAATAAGTCTTATACCAGCGTAATTCTTTTTTATGAATAGCGGACAAACGAGCAGGCAGGTCACCTGATGTTAAGTGATTACTGCCGCCCATGAACACTTGTAGTAGGTACCAGAGGCACCACTTTCAGGAATTTATTGGTCCGCCCCTAGAATAACCCCATATTGTAATTAAGTGGGAACACCGTCGAAGG
Source organism: Hipparchia sbordonii (assembly GCA_038048805.1). Taxonomy (NCBI): domain Eukaryota; kingdom Metazoa; phylum Arthropoda; class Insecta; order Lepidoptera; family Nymphalidae; genus Hipparchia; species Hipparchia sbordonii. The sequence goes on from CM076113.1 coordinate 9,475,800, forward strand.
GAGATGATTCCACAATTAGGTAGTGCGTTGAAATTTTGTCAGTTCTTGTATTGAAAATCTGCCAAAATGTCAACGCTCGGATAAGACTACGTTGGTGAAATCGGCCCTAATAGATGGCGGGAGCGAGGCCGTGGATAAACGCTAGTCATACACAAAAAATACCTAGAAGTATTATGGCGTAACCTAGGATCGGATCGTGATATAACTGGCCAAATCGCTCTTTGATCCCTTGATTGATAGCATTCGTTTGATTCAACCATCAACCATCATTTATACGCCGCGTGCCAAAACTGAAAGCGTAATGAATCGAATTGCAATTGTATGATTGCTATCCATTGTTGAACGAAATGGTTGATGCATAATGATTGAGGAAAATTGACCAAAGAATTGCATTTGTGCATGAATTGCATGAAAATTGCTAACGCATTTTTGTAATCAATTTTTTTTTCGAGTTTTTCACAAGCTGGCCAACCCCATCGATACACTACACTTAATATTAACTTAATTACGAAGACATCCGACATTCACTTACGGCAAGCACCTTTTAGCACCACACCTTTTACTAAAGCTTTAAATATAATGCTAGATTTTCCGGGATAAAAAATGTCACTCTCCAGGTCCTAAACTATACCTATGCAAAAACCACGTCGATCCGTAGCTGTGTTGCAGCGTTATTGAAGGAAAAACCAACAAACAAACACATACGAGTGGGTACACAGTAAGATGTTAATATTTCATTTTCTTCAATACATTGTAAATTAAGGAGTTCCCGCGGGAATCAAAAACCTTAATCCACGCGGACGAAGTCGTGGGCATCCTCTAGTTGTTAATAGAAACTGTAGGCATACAGCATACAGCTAAAGTCGCCATTAAAACTAGGCATCCCGTATCCTATGTCAACATCTCGTAAATACAGACACGTGAACAGATAATGTCTGTCGACTTCCGGTGCTCCCACGCAACACATGTATGAATGGAGAGAAAATAGGCATCAGCCGCAAGTTCAAGCAAGGTTACCTTGTAGTAACATTTACCGGAGAGATTATTGACATCGGAAATTGCCATTGTTTTAACACGCTATTGTTCTTAGCAGTGCGCAGAATGCCAGAAAAAATCCCCGCGATGGATCAAATAAAACATACCCGAAACCTCGTGTGAAACGCGACAGATGTTAGTGTAGTAAGAGCCAAATACATCGTGTATTCTAATAACCGTAAGATATTCATTTAAAAAAAATGGCTGGGCTGTATCGTCTCTTAGTAATATGTGTAGGAATTTTATATAAAATTTTTGGCTCTGCATATTATGCACCACATTGAAAATAAATGAAAATATTTTATTCAGAATTAACTCAGAATCTCTAGCTATATTATAATCAACTCCAAAAAATGTAATTAAAGCACATGAAGTAGGCGTACTACTACTTTACTATTTAGGCACTTTTTAGGCCTTTTGTTATGAGGTCAAGTCCACGGGCAGTACCTAAGTATGATTTTGTGCTGACAATGAGCTCTCAATACTAGCTTATAACTTCGTCAGTTTAATATTTTTAGTATATGAAAAAATATATACGCGACGAATTGAGAACCTCCTCCTTATTTTTTCGTTGGTTAAAAAGTTACACATATTCTTAGAAAGAAAACATTTCACGTGCTTAATCTTTTATATTAACAATAAAAAGAAACGTTTTATATAATGTAAATTCTTGAAGAACACAAGGGATTGTCGTCGGGATTGTTAAAATTCAGCCATAGAATTAGATTGCAGACGCGATTTGCGTCTATTCCCCTCAATAGGTTTTTCCATTTGAAAATCTCTCTTCTTTCTTTTTTACAAAATAAAAATAATTGAAAAGAAACACCGCTAAGCTAAGTCTGTTAACGTGGATTCTCGCATTTGGATTTCAAACCTGTTCGGAGTTCGTCGTCATATTGTTCTGATTGGTTTTTTAAACCGACTTCCAAGAAAGGAGGAGGTTCTCAATTCGTCGGAATATTTTTTGTATGTTCTCCGATTACTCGAACACGCCTGGACCGATTTGGAAAATTCTTTATTAGTTTGAAAGGGTATACTTCCTTGGTGGTTCCATCGTCATCAGGTCAGGATGTGATGTTGGGATCCTGAAGAAATCGAGGGAACTCTTCATAGGCACAATTGATATACTCTGTAGTGGCGTTTGAAGTCGAAAAAAAAATTGGCTAAAACGAGAATCAATACTGGATAGCACTAGTGCTATCCTAGTCCTATTATATCTATAGTGATAGAGTAGTAGTAAGAGCGCGCTTGCCGGGAAGGTAAAAAAAACCCCCGTGCCCAATAGTGAGCCGGCGATATTGAGATGAAGAACTAAGAAGTCAATTTTATGTTTGAGCAAGACCCATTTTGTTGAGTGGACAACTGGAAGTGGAACAAGGAAAGAGGACCGACAGAATCTGTCAGCAACTCAGCGCCTATTTATTTACGACATGTTGACATCATCGGCGATTTTATATCTCATGTCCTGTGCTCGTAAATCAAATGAAGCCGGTCATCAATACGAGCTTTTTATACTTACGAAGCGAGGTTATAATTCGAAAAACAAAATGTCAGATTCATATTAAATTGTTAGTTAAAAATTACGGACATTCAATTATTAACCGACTTCCAAAAAAGGAGGAGGTTCTGAATTCGTCCGAAACTTTTTTTTTAAGTATGTTCCCCGATTACTCGAAGACGCCTGGACCGATTTGGAGAATTCTTTTTTTGTTTGAAAGGAAATACTTTCCAAGTGGTCCCATTGTCATCAGGTCAGGATCTAAGTTAGGACTATGACCCAAACTCTTCTCATACTGAGAGAATACTTGTGTGGTGAAAGAAAACAAATAGCCTCTCTTCTTTCTCTCTCTGTATCTCTACCTACCTGACCATGTCCAGTCTGACTGACACTGAGTCGTGACATGGTCGTGACATTATAGGCATAAGTAATAGTACATTATGGTACAAGTGTCAAAGTTGGTGATTACCGCTGAGGCGCTATTGAGACCCGAGCCGTTAGGTGAGGGTCTTAAGGTAGCCGAGGACGGTAATCATCAATATACACGTGTATCATACGACGTTTTTCAACACACTTGTGAAGAAAATAATACTAAAATAGTACATTATGGTACAAAACAGTGAAAACGAGTTGTGAAAATTTTTTCGCAATGGCGGGAAAAATTAATGTTGTTATTTGTTCGCCCTCTTGAGATGCTCTTGAGGGCAGGCAAAGATCGACGACCATACAGCCTATTCAGATGTTTATTTGATTTAATCAGTTTTCCGGAATGCGCGCGCACCTTTAATGGCCATAGACTAAAAGAATGAGGTTTCTTTTTTTTTGGCTTTTCTCTTATAGCCACGTACAAAATGGGGAATTTCCAGTTTTCTTTATTACAGAAAAAACAAAAGTTATATTTGAGTGACAGTTTTATTTATTAAACACGTACAAGTTGAAATTATCTATTTAAATACGAAGTTGTATGAAATGAGCAAGCAATAGGTATCTTGGCAATAGGTAGGATTTTTTTGTAATAGAAACTTTTTTAAGAACAAAGCAACTCAACCAATAAAATTAAAAAAAAAAATTCTATAACTCACATTGTGAATAATGGTAATAAAAAGTCACAGTTTGAGTTAAAGGTGTCATTGTGTGCCTAATTGCGGTGAACCGGGAGCCATTTTATGAGCAAGTGTGTTGAAAAATTATTTACTTATGCCTATAATAGTAGGAGTCTTATTATAATGCGGTGAATTACCAGATCCTGCCGCATAACACGTAGCTTCTAGAACTTTTTAAAAACCTAAATTCCCGCAGCAGCAAACCTAAATACAAGATATTACCGGCCTAGTTCACTAATGGACCAAAAATAGGTACCTCGCACGTGAACTTTGGCCATTCGGTTAAAATTTCAGCCATTCGCTTCCCAACTGTGTCATAAAAGGAATACCTAGTTACAACTGACTTGTCTGTGTTTGCAGCAAGAGTAATGCCACACTTACGACACGTTATTCCACTTTAAGTTGTTTTGAACTGTTGTCATTACCTTCACCACTTTATGAGTATTAAGTACAAACAATAAACTTATTTATCCCACCACTCTCACCATATAGTAGAACACCGCTTGCTAACCAAAGACTATTTATTTGACATTTATACCAGGGTTACCAACATAGTAAAATATCTTATTATACTACAGGATACGTACAGTAAAACACGTTATTATGATCTTAATAGTTATGTGTGTAATATGGGCCCAAAGAAATTTTTCGTTCAGATCGAAGTGAAGGATTCTAACGTAGAATCCTGACCGTAGGGAGGAATTCAATAGAACAAAATATTTTGGCCCCGAGTGGCATACACTATTTTCATCATTATCTACCTATGAAAAAAAGCTAGGAGTATCAACCTGCTTTGTATGGACATTACCTATACGTATATTGAAAGTTTAAATAAAACAAATAAATTATTATGAAATAATTAAATATTAATATTTATGTTGGATACATTTTTTACAATTTATAAAAATAAAGATAATATATTAATAGTTTTATTTGAGACCGAGACAGTTGTGATTATAATATTAGTGTAGTAATAATTCAGTTAAGTCACTTAAGAGTTTTACACAAACTGTTACACTCAAGGCTCTATAACCGTGGCATCGTTGCAATTGTGACAACTTCGGCAACACAACAAAAAGCCGCAAGTGTGACTTTACACTAATATGCACTGACCTAGATTCGAGCTGTCGACACAGGTCGCCACAAAGTATTGTTATTGTATTCATTTCTTCCAGACTGTTTTGCGGAAGCTATCAATTGTAAAATGACTCTAGAATCTATAACATCATCATTTTGTCGAATCTTTTTCTCTAAACAACTTGAATAAAGACTGGGCTTTTTTTATATAAAAGATGTACCTAATGTTAGATTATTTCCATTATTTGGTGAAGAATTCATGAATATCTTTAGGGTTGAGGTCGCGTGGACAGAACTCCTCAAAGGATAGCTCTACAAATAATTGTAATACATAACTTAGCCTTTGCATTGCATTTACCATTGATAGCCTGCTGGTCCCGACCTCTTTTCTAAGCGACAGTCAGGTCCAGTATCTAAATATAACCGACGAAAAAAAGGAGGTTCTCAATTCGTCGCGTATGTACAGGGTGTCCCTGGATAAAGTGCAACCCCGAAAGGGGGTGAAACTAGACCATAAATTATCGACAAAAAAAATAGAAAAAAAATTCTAAAAAAATTATTTTACTTTTTATTAGCGAATTAAAATTTTTATTTGTTATGTAAGAAAAAAAACGATTTCTTCAAAATTAGTGGGTCGATTGCTTTGAAATAAAAAAGGTATTATACCACGTACTTGGCTGTAAGGATTAAATAACAATTAGCACGCAAAAAAAGTAGCATCATGACATAAACTTTGCTTTTTATGAAAAAGAAACCCTTTTTTATTACTATTTTTTCAATGATCTCTAAATTTCTCAGAAAAATGCCCCCAATACCAGAAGATTTTACGATTTAAGAGTATTCTCTATCATATTACCTTTTAAATAAAAAAAAATCTTCGTTGTAACCCAAGAAACGAGCTGGCTATTAAGCTACTTGTAAAAAGTAACAGCTATTTACATCAACGTTCTTTGGCTATTACTCGAAAGCGAGTTTGTTTTAAGGCTGACTTTAACAACGTCTTATCCAAACGTTGATATTTTGACAGTTTTTGTTTTAAAAATCTGCCTAAATATCAAAACGCTCGGATTACACTTATTTTGCGTTGGTGTAATCGGCACTTAGTAACCTTTCAATTGACGTTCGGCGAGACAGAAAACATATAGAGCCGGCGTATTTTAGTAACGTTCCATTAACTAGTAAAATACATCCAGGGGAAAATCCAATATACGAAAGGGGTGGGGAGCAATAAAAGCAATTCCGAGTCGCCAACAGGGTGGTTATTGCCCGGTGCAAAGGGTCACAATTATTTTATTTTTGCCGGTGAGGTCAGTTTGGATACGTCTTTTAGCTTACACCCATCACACATCTATCTTTTCTAAGACTAGCTTTACCCCGCGGCTTCGCTCACGTTAAGTTCGATTATTCCAACCCCTATTTTATCCCTTTAGGGGTTGAATTTTCAAAAATCCTTTCTTAGCGGACACCTACGTTATATTAGCTATCTACGTGCAAAATTTCAGCCTGATCCATCCAGTGGTTTCAGCTGTGCGTTGATAGATCAGTCAGTCAGTCAGTCAGTCAGTCAGTCAGTCAGTCAGTCAGTCAGTCAGTCAGTCAGTCAGTCAGTCAGTCACCTTAGCCTTTTATATATTTAGACTAGCTTTTTCCCGCAGCTTCGCTCACGTAAAGTTCGAGTTTTCAAAACCCTATTTTATACCCTTAGGGGTTGAATTTTCGAAATTTTTTTCTTAGCGGATGCCTACGTCCTAATAGCTACCTGTATACCAAATTTCAGCTCGATCGGTTCAGTGGTTAGAGCTGTGCGTTGATAGATCAGTCAGTCAGTCACCTTTGCCTTTTATATATTTAAGAAGAATCTAAGTTAAATCTTAGGATTATAGACTTGATTCGTGGTTTAATGACATAATTGTAATGACACAATCCCAACTAATATAATTACCGTGGTACATACTCCAATTACCATGATAAATCTGTCTAACTTCTTACAAAGAGCACAGAAGTAGGTACATAAATTTTTCTTTTTAAATTTAACTTTTCTGGTTCCAAGTCACATGAATGGAGTATGCTCACATGTGATTCATGATATAGAGAATGGGCTAAAAACGCTAACAATTATCCATTTCGAGAGCTATCAACCACAGTTTTTAGAGACCTCTTTATTCAAGGATCTATCCCAATAAAGGCTTAGGCTTACGCTACCAGCACTGTACTGTTACTGTAATACCGCGTCCGCATGCTTGTGGCAAACGGCAAACGCCAAACCTCTACAAACGTTTGCCTTGAATTTGGGAATCATCCGCACGCTTGCGAGTGCGTTTGTATGTTCTGAACAGGCAAGCATGACGGACGTCGAACTTGTGTCGGCTTTATTATTTGGCTTAAGTTATTTTTACAAATGTTTTAAGCTCAGCATCGATCAATAATCCTACTAAAATGGAATATGGATGGATGGATAGATGTTTGTTACTCTTTCAGCCACAACTAATGAACCGATATGAATGAAATGTGGAATAGCGATAGCTCATACCTACATTTAAGCCCGGAAAATTAAGGACTTTCCGCGGGAATTAAAAAACCTTAATCCGCGAGGACGAAGTCGCGGACGTCATCTAGTTGATAGTAAAGCGTCCTCTAATTAAAATTTTCAAAACATATTTCATGTGCACAATTTGTCCAGTTACAGTTTTAGTATAATATTATAGATTAGTAGTAGTAGCTAGTAGTATGTTCGAAAACACTTGGTACCTACCTAGTTTATTTATTTGAATAAAAAAATATTCTACTCTATTCTAGTATGTACCTACTCAATAGATATTTTGTTTTTTTTCTTTTATCAACCGATAGACGTCCACTGCTGGACTGTTTATTGCATGGACTTCCTCAGGCTTCGGTCTTGCGCCACCTGTACCCAGTGGCTCCCTGAGGGTCGCCTGATGGTGTCGGTCCACCTATTACCATACCATTATATACCATTTTCCGGTGCGGAGTCGCCACTTATTATTATTAATATATAAAACTAATTAATTAATTAAATTATATAAACAAATCGTCTTCAAAAGTCTTCAGTCGACCAGTCATTCATTTTACGTTTTTACCCACTCACAAAATGAAGATTTCTAAAGGTGCGATACGTAAATCGTAATACAATAACACGTCTAATCGCCGCCAGTGCACAAACAAGACTGAGTGCGCGCAAACGTGTGGACGGAGACGCAAGCGCTTGCGGCAAATTCCCTTTGGTTTGCGATCAAAAGACCGACACTCGATGGATCGGCCACAAACGCTTGCAAGCCTAGGCAAACCATGGCAAACGTTCTATCCGCACGTTTGCGTTTGTGAAGGTTTGCCGAGGTTTGCCAAGCGTGCGGATGCAGCTTTAGGATTTGATTTGATACAAGACGCGTCGCGTTTTCTAAGTGTGTTTCTCCCCTTACTCGTATGTACTGAGATACAGGCTATTCTTCTACATAATAATAATAAAATCAATCACTGGTCAGTGTTAAAAATAATAGGATTTGATTTGATTGAGATACAAGACGCGTCGCGTTTTCAAAGTGTGTTTTCCCCTTACTCGTATTTAAGAACGGATCACGGTCTTCAGTTTCCCCGGGTTACGTTTGTTCAAGTAATTAGATAATTAAGACGGTTGCCATTGTTTTCGAGTGATGAAATTAAGGCGCTTTCACTAATGTCATGAATATTCTTCGATGAATTAATTGTCGGTTTTCATGAACAGTATTATTGATTTAATAAATCGCGCTTAATTTTGAACTGGCGTAATTAGTACCTATCCTAAGTAATCCTATTAATTAATTTTAATTTTTTAATTAATGTTATAAATGCGAAAGTTTGGATGTTTGTCACTCAATCACGTCGCAACGACTGAACCTATTTGGTTGAGCACAGAGATAGATTATAGGGTGGAATGACACATAGGCTACTTTTTATCCCGGAAAATAAGACAGTTACCGCGGGAATTAAAAAACCTCAATCCACGCGAACGAAGTCAGACTTAGTCGGATTAGGACTTACAGAATCCCTGCAAGAGACCACTTCTGTGAAGGCCATTCTTGCATCCCGCGCTTTTGTCTCCTGTTCTATAGAAATATTGTGTCTTTCTAATGTTTTAATTTTCTGTGTTTTAGTGCAATAAAGCTAAGCTTACTACTACAAACTTTTTTTTACCTGATATGGGACTCGAACGCGTGATTGACACTTGAGCAAGATATTTAAGGGTAGTTCAGTACTTAGTTTTCCTCGAATCCTTTAATTAGTTAAGCGAGCCGTTGTTCTTGTTGACGATCACGAATTAACTTGGGGTCTGAGGAACGCCGAAAATACCTCCGCGTCGGCTTTGTTTGTGTATTTTATGGGCTCTACAGAGAATTTTCTAAGTGTTGTTTGCACTGATACTGCACTGTTTGTAAAGTCCTGTGAGCGGTCTTAAGCCGTGGAAACTTATCCACACCTAATAGATACTAAGTATTCTTCCACTTCTTATTAGGTCGACCTTGCAACATACAATTTATGGAACAAACTTCCGCCTGCTATGTTTAATGTATTCAGTCATTCAAAGAATGGATAAATTTCCTTTCAGAGCTGGCAATACATTGACGTTTACTTTTGGGGTAGGAACTTGGTGCTAGTTGAGAAATTACAAATTTCCAAATTGCCCCCGCCGGGAATCGAACCCGAGATCACAGCGCTCAGCGCTGCGCCAGGGAGGTCGCCAAACAAATGCTCATGATGGAAGTGGACTACATTTTCGTTGGTATAAAAATCTGCCTCTTTTGTTTCAGGTGACGACTACCACAGCAAACCGAAACATGTCCGTGTTATGATAAAAATCACAAGTAAAATTATAGTGCTAAGTTTCAGTGTAAATTGTATAATAGTTATCCGTTAATTTCATACACCTAAGTACAAAGAGAATCCTGGAAATTTACCTCAAACAAAATTGTGCGCGGGCGTGCTGTAGATCGTAAATTGAAAAATGTGCTGCTAATAAAACGGTTCCGCAGTAAAAATATTTGCTTGTTGTTGCGTCCGGTATCCGGTGCCGGTCCGGTCCGGTTCTGTGGTCGAAATGTCTTCGAGGACGGGTCACCGCGGGACGTCCGTCGCGACGAGTCAGAGGAAACACAGGTCCAGGTCTACGCCAAGGTATGACCTGGAGAAGAAGCCGAAGAAAAAGGACCTGAAGGCAGCTGGGACGACCAGCTTGGTGTCAATTCCCAACAGCATAAAGCTTACTATGCTGAACAGCGGCCTCATATCTTTTGGTAAGTTTAATTTTTTTTACCCGACCTCCTGAAAAAAGCGGCCAAGTGCGAGTTGGACTCGCCCATGAAGGGTTCCGTAGCAGCAATTGCGGTTTACGATTTATGACGTATTAAAAAAAAACTACTCACTAGATCTCGTTCAAACCAATTTTCGGTGGAAGTTTGCATGGTAATGTCCATCATATATTTTTTTTAGTTTTATCATTCTCTTATTTTAGAAGTTAGAGGGGGGGACACACATTTTACCAGTTTGGAAGTGTCTCTCGCGCAAACTATTCGGTTTAGAAAAAAATGATAGTAGAAACCTCAATATCATTTTTGTAGACCTATCCAAATATACCCCACCCCACACGAATGGATTTGATGAAAAAAATATTTATGAGTTTCAATTCTAAGTATGGGGAACCCCAAAATTTATTGTTATTTTTCTATTCTTGTGTGAAAATCTTAATGCGGTTCACAGAATATACCTACTTACCAAGTTTCAACAGTATAGTCCTTATAGTTTCGGAAAAAAGTGGCTGTGACATACGGACGGACAGACAGACAGACATGACGAATCTATAAGAGTTCCGTTTTTTGCCACGGAACCCTAAAAAGAAGTATATTGTTTTCAGGATTCTTGTATGTATGTATGTATTTGTGAATCTATGTGAGTTTTTATATTCCACCATAACTTCTGTACGCCTTAACCGATTTTGATGAGTGAGGTATCGTTAGAATCCTTAGCTTATTCCGGGTGACATAGGTTAGTAAAATTAAAAAAAATTGATGAGGTGACCATGCCACAACTTTCAAAAGTCCTTTCTCAGCGGATGCCTTCGTCATAATAGCTATCAGTACGCTTTTCAGCTCGATCCATTCATATTTTGATTTTCCGGGATAAAAAGTAGCCTATGTCCCCATGCAAAAAATTACTTCAATACGTTGCTTTGTTGCGGCGTAATTGAAAGACAAACCAACAAACAAACACACTTGCGCATTTGTAATATTAGTAAGGGTGGGCGAAGATGAGGCCAACAGCTCTGTTCAACTAATTACCACAATATATCCATTTAGATAAAAAATGGGCTGCCTGCTGATTCCTAATGTAAATAAATAACGTGAAACGCTAAATCTAATTGGTATGCATTGAAAGCAGCGATCTTGAATTTTGACTCCGTATCCGATACACAAGGTCCATCAGAAATAGACCGACCGCTCTAGATCGAATTTTCCACTCTGTTACATTGAGTCAGAACATCCGTCACTTAAAGGCGTGCATCTGGAGTGAATTTAGAGTCTATACCTATATTCAAATTTTGAATATCTTTTATTCAGACAGGCTTTGAAGCTCTTCTGCATTTTGCATGCTTATTTACGAGGACTTGCATAATACACGTGATGGGTCTGTCTACACGTCAACTCCTATAACGGACGGAGTACCTACCCATTCTCTGACAGTGCTATTTAACAAGTCTTGTTTATAGGTCTATAGGCGTCTGGTGGGAGGCTTTGGAGGTCTCAGTTTCGATTCCCGGCGGGGGCGATTTGGGAATTTATAATATCTGAATTGTCTCTGGTCTGGTCTGGTGGGAGACTTCGGCCATGACTAAATACCACTCTACTGTCAAAGACGTGCCGCCAAGTGAATTAGCGTTCCGGCACGATAGCGAGTAAAAACCGAGTAAGGGTTGAATGTACACTACCTTACCCCTTCCAAGTTAGTCGCTAACATCTTGGACTGCATCGTCACTTACCATCAGGTGAGATCGCAGTCAAGGCCTTGTCATCGAATAAAAAAAGGCATGTGTCCAAAACTCGATATACATGGTGCACTGTGGAGTTAACATCTCCTGATGACGCTCCGGTGTTGGTGCGAAACGTGCGTAGAGTGTGTTTTGAAGGGATTTCTGTGGCGCTACGTGTCGGTGTTGTTTGTTCTATTCTGGAAAAAGTCGGCAACATATTACTTTTTCTTTTACTCGATATACAAGTCAAACTTGACATGTTTGATGATGTGTCAAAAGTTACAAACGAATTCCTATGTATTTCGTGCGTTGCTACGATTTTCCATTCGCTAGACCGTAGCCTTGTGAACGTATTGACACGGTACTGCAGCACTGGTAGCACGGGCGGGATAAATTGTATCCCCGGGAAAAGGATAAAAAGTTTATCCCCTCGCTTAGTCTTATCCACCCATCGAGCATGGGCACAGCGGTGGAAGAATATTGACAGTGGATAAAATGGGAGAAAATTTATCCCCGCAATTATTGCCATTACAAGAAAATCATGGAAGTAGGAGGTACAAATATCACAATACTTCGTAGTTGTCTTGTTTCGTAGGTGGTTTTTGCCTGTGGTTTTTGTTTTCGTTTGACCCATTCAAAAGTCAAAAAAGGACAAGTTTATCTCTTTCATTTGTTCCCATGATCTAGCCGAGGGAAGTTGCTCCACTTATAATGTCAAATAGGGATATACTTCTCCTTTCCCCTGTCGCCATGCTCTAGCATAGGGAGAAGGCAATTGTATTCCCTGTCAGTGGATAAAATCGGGGGATAAAATGATTATCTCCTGCCCATGCTGCCAGTGCATGTTGTTTTGCAGGATAAACTTTTTCGATAACATAGCGGCGGGTACATGAGCCATATAACCGTTCACAGTTCACACATCGTTAATATTCCAAACTTTTTTTTTGCTTTTTATTATATCAACACTGAAAATTCTACACAGAGTTTACATAGGTATGGCTCTTTCAATTCAAGAGAGCGCGTGAGCTTTACTTGTGGTTACGTCGTGTACATGCACATTGCTTTATTGTGTGGCACTATCCGGAGCCTAGGTCGAAGCGGTCAGGCGCGAGCAAGCTCTCGCTCCCACTTATACAGCCACGCGCCCTCGTGAATTGCAAGAACTATTCTATTACGTACATATGTATATTACGCATACTCTAGGCTTCTCCACTAAAAACTCAAGATTAACGATCCATTCTTATGTTGTTCCAAATTCGCCTGGTATGTCAGTTGCCGCCCAGAGCCCGTAGGATTGACGTAAGAGTGGATGTATGGTGAGTCATGTTAGTGCGAGATATTCCATTATCAATTTTACAAGCTTCTGCCGGCGGATGACGCATTCGCTGATGTTAAACAAACATATCGAACCGTTCAATATCAACATCATATCAACCGTTGACGTAATAAGATTAACAATCACCTTATAAGGTTCGTGATATCGAACTATTACGACGAATCCACGAAAAAGAAGCTAAAGTCACTATAACCGCAGTTAAAGATTAGAGCAATAAAATTATTTTGAGCTAGACTTTCCTAGCAATACAGAACTCGCTAAGTTGGAAGGATGACCGAACTTGTGTAAACCTATTACCCTAAAGTATCGTACCGGAACTTGAACGCTAAATTGCTTAGCGAAACAGCTTTATTAGTACGATCGCGATGGTAGGAAAGCCAAAATACAATAATTCTACAACTTAAAGTCTAGTAAGTTATCAAATGTTGAGTTTTGCCGACCTCCCTGGCGCAGTGGTGAGCGCTGTGGTCTTATAACTGGGAGGTCTCGGGTTCGATTCATTGCCAAGAGTATTATATACCGCCAAGCGACTTAGCGTTCTGATACGATGGCGTGTAGAAACCGATTACGGGTATGGGTTTCATTTATACTGCCATAGTCCTTCTAAGTTTGTTCGCTACCATCTTAGACTGCATCGTCACTTACCATCAGGTGAGATCGCAGTCAAGGGTTATCTTGTCATCATCAGAACGCTAAATTGCTTGGCAGTACATGATACTCTTGGCAATGAGATGAAAAAACTCTTTCAACTTTTTAGGAATCCTTTTTAAACGACTTCGAAAAAAGAAAAGACTCTCAATTCGTCGGAAACTTTTTTTTTTTTTTTTTTCGTTTTTTATGTATGTTCCTCGATTACTCAAAGACGCCTGGACCGATTTGGAAAATACTTTTTTTTTTTGAAAAAGTATACTTCCCAGGTGGTCCCATAGTCATCAGGTCAGAATCTGATGATGGAATCCTGGAGAAATGGAGGGAAGCCTTAAAATTATAGGCACAATTGGTATACTTTGTAGTGGCGTTTGAAGTCCGTTTTGTAAAAATAATTTTTACGGCTGTAAACAGAATCCTCCCCTCGAATGAATGTCAAAAATTCTTTGTGAAGTATTTGATCCGAAAACAAATTGCGGTCCTGAAAAATATTTTTCACCTGACTCGCTCGAAAAGCCTTTGTTGCCTAAAACAAGTGCTTTGAATTAAGAAATGCCAAATCGAGGCCTTTGCCTTTAGAGCATTTAGAATGCTCAAAGGTTTGACCTTATTGGCACTTCTTCCATAAACATTAAAAGTTAGTCATTCAAAATATCGTGGTCGGTTATATAATTATTTATTAACAATAAATATCGATAATTACAATAATAAAAGTCGCTAGCAAAACTTAATGTAATTATAATTACACAACAATAATAATTAATTATTAATGCGTATTCTGCGAAAACTGACTACCTAATAATACTGAATTTTTATTCGTATAAACTTTCAAACTGTTCAAACTTTTTTAAATATATAAAAGGCAAAGGTGACAGACTGACTGACTGATTTATGAATGCACAGCTCTAAACGCTGGACGGATCGGGTTGTTTGGCATAGAGATAGAGAGAGAGCTATTTTAACGTAGGCATCCGCTAAGAGAACTAAACACATAAGGGGGCAAGATATAGGTTTGAAAAATCTTAACGTGAGCGAAGCCGCGGGCAAAACTAGTCGTCAAATAAATCTACCACTGCACGTGGCAGAGAGAGACAAAATCAAAAATCAAAATCAAAATTTATTTATTTCATGTAGGCCAACTTGTGGCTCTTATGACACATCATAAATCTACCACCGGTTCGGAATGCAGATTCTGCTGAGAAGAGCCGGCAAGAAACTCAGCAGTTGCTCTTTTCAAAAAAAAAATTTTTTACAATGGTTAACAAAACTATGCTATGCACACAGTGTTTCCACAAAGAAGTTTCAAAAATGCACACCTACCACAACCTAACACAATATGTTAAGATGGGTTGACACAAAGCAGACCCATTCCCGTTGGTGGCACCCGTTTACGAGCACGACGCATGATCCAGCCATTGCTTCGCTCAACCATATTTGAGGGAACGTAGTATAGTAACAGTGTCCTATTTAACACCGCTTGGATATAAGAACCGTAGACTATAAGTAATGTTTAAGTGGATTTCCGCAGTCATTAAAACAAAACGAGAAGCACTAACAATTCAGTCCCAAAACCATACCAGGTCTTTTTGCAAAAAGCGTTTCCATGTACGTTGTACGTCTATGATTACGCTTTCAAACTGGGGAAACCTTAATTTAATCAGCTCAGTACTTTGCCTGTGATATTTCAACCACGAAATTACGCGTCCTATGTTGCGTCAACTAACTGATAAAGTGATAAAACACAGAAACCATTTATGGTGATCATAAAACTTTTCGTTTATCAAATATCGGCCTAATAATAATCGTTTATCAATTTATCATAATATTATGTACTTTATTACGCGATTACGCCAGAATACTAAGCCGATTTTAATGGATGAGGTATCATCAATTCGTTATTATGGTCAGGGTGACATGGATTATTACATTTTAACCGACTTCCAAAAAAGGAAGAGGTTCTCAATTCACCGGAATCTTTTATTTTTATTTTTTGTGTATGTTCCCCGATTATTCGAGGACGCGTGAACCGATTTGGAAAATTCTTTTTTTGTTTGAAAGGGTATACTTCCCAGGTGGTTCCATTGTCATCAGGTCAGGATCTGATGATGGGACCCTGGAAAAATCGAGGGAACTCTTCAAATTTTACAGGCACAATCGATATACTTTGTAGCGTTTGAAGTCGGTTTTGTAAAAAGAAATTTTACATTTATT
Organism: Hipparchia sbordonii; assembly: GCA_038048805.1. NCBI lineage: Eukaryota > Metazoa > Arthropoda > Insecta > Lepidoptera > Nymphalidae > Hipparchia > Hipparchia sbordonii. Next base: position 9,491,723 of record CM076113.1, read on the forward strand.
TACTTTAAAAGCAATATAACGGATTTGTTTTTTCGTTCTAATATAGGGATGATTTAAAAACAAAAAATTGAGAAACTCAAAAGAACGGCTGAAAATTCCAAAAAATCAAAACTAGTAATTTTGTAAAGAAATCACCACTTCGGTCTATACTTTCATTAGATGTCAGGAGCAAAAAAGCGGAATAAAGTTAGTAGATACATAATAAAATATATTTTCTGAGTTTATCCTAGATTTAGTATTATGAATAATATGATGCTCTGAAGATTGATGGATTAATATTATCCAATTCTAGGTCATCCTTTGATAGAACTGTATAAGGAGAAATAAAAGTTCCATTTAGGATGTCAAAATGATGAAAGTTATATTTATTTGTATCTCCGCCCAAAGAATGTAGGTCAAACAAAGAAAATTGGTTTATAGGTCGATCCCACAGCCAACCTATTCCTCTTTTTATATTTTTAACCAATTTCAAAAAAGGAGGAGGTACTGATAGGTCTAGCACATATCAGTAGCGATAAGGATTCTTTCTAATTTGATACATAGTTTAATCTATATATATAAAATTCAAAGTCCTGACTGACTGACTGACTGACTGACTGACTGACTTACTGACTGAGATATCAACGCACAGCCTAAACTACTGAAGTTAGAAACTTGAAATTTTTAGAGTTGGTTCCTTTTATGACGTAGGCGCACACTAAGAAAGGATTATTGGAAATTCCACCCCTAAGGGGTTTAAATAGGGATGGAAGTTTATATGAAACTCCGTCATTTTTCAAGCTGTTTCCATCAAAGTTGGTATTAGAGCTTTCAGTTAAAAATAAAGAAGTACGTGTGTCACAGTTTTTAAAAATTCCATCCCAAAATCTAATTCCACGCGGACGAAGTCGCGGGGGCAAAAGCTAGTTTTCTGTATAGATGTTGCAATTCACGAGGGCACGTGAGCTTTACTTGTGGTTACGTCGTGTACATGCACATTGCGTAATAGTGTGCTGTCAAGAGCCTAGGTGGGAGGTGTGAGGTGCGAGCAAGCTCTCGCACACACTTTTATAGATACGACACTCACACAACCCTGAGCCACGAGCCGTTGTGAAATGAAAGAACTATACGTACTCGTATTAATTATTATGTCTAGAAAGTCATAATGACATACTGTCATTTATCTAGCAAAGCTTGATGGCATTCATCAGAGTGCCTGTAGATTTCAGGGCTAAGTCCACCTTAAAATTTTTAGGCAATCTAGTTTCGCGTCAAGGCGAGTAAAGAGGAAAATGTAACGAAAATGTGAAGTTATTTGGGCATTTTGTTTTCGACTTTAGGTGCTTGTATAACCACTCCCATTTGGCAGCGCATCGTATCTACATGAGTAACTAACACGATGTTCACGTATCTAGCAGGAAAAATCTGTTTTTGGAATGCTGCTGCTGACCATTTTCCCTGTGGAGTTTTCCACAGGGAAAATGGTCCAATTTTCTAAATTTTGGTATGTTTTCCTAAAGTTTGGATGTCATGGGTAGAATCTATCCCGCTTTCTTGGTCCTTGCGAAGGAACGTCATTTAAAGTTCGGCTACTTTCTTGACACCCAAACACGCAACAAGTGGACATACATGCACGCGCACACACACACACGCACGCACGCACGCACGCACGCACGCACGCACGCACGCACACACACACACACATACACACACACACACACACACACACACACATACACACACACACACATACACACAGGTTCTGAAGCAGCACAATTTATTGATTAAAGTTTTAAGTTAGGGTAGTATAAAGAAGTAGGGGGTGATATTATTACAGCAGGCTCCCCTATATGCTAAGCTCAGGACGTAGCTCATACGCTATCGGATCAATTTTTCACACTAACTAGAAAGGTCTGTAGATAAGCTAGAAACTTAATTTATGGACCAATTTTGCTGCTTCCGAGAAATTGCAAATTTATTGGCGCTTTGAAAACACCAGCCACGTTAAATGATAAAAAATATCGATAAAATTTTGCATTCACGAATACTCTTACCACTAGAACGAAATAGGAGCTCTTTTAAGGTTGGCTTAGTTGCTTTTCATTTATTTATTTATAATAACTGGCTCGTTGGCCTAGTTGTTAGCATGTTCGACAAGATACGACGAAGTCCCGGTTTCGAATTAAAAAAAAAATGTGCCATAAAGCCATAACAGGATAAACGGGAACACTTTTTTATTTTTAAAAAATAATATTAGCCAAGTTGAACTTGACTTCTACACTTATATTCTCCTTTCCCCTCCAAATAAGCGTAAAGCTTTTGTTAGGAGTGGGTACGACAATCGTGCAACGGATCGAACCTGAGACCTGTCAGTTTTCAGTCTGTACCTTTAATCGTTGTCTGGGTCACCGCTTTGACTAAATCTGTCCATCGCGTGGGTGAACGTCCCCTCGCTCGTTATTATTCCCCTCCATCCGACTCTGTACCACGAATCACTCATTCAGCAAATTGCCAAAAAAATACTTGTTTTATCTTTAACTAGCTTTTCCCCGCGGCTTCGCTCACGTTAAGTTCGATTTTTCAAACCCCTATTTTATTCCTTTAGGGGTTGAATTTTCAAAAACCCTTTCTTAGCGGACACCTACGTTATAATAGCTATCTACATGCAAAATTTCAGCCTGATCCGTCCAGTGGTTTGAGCTGTGCGTTGATAGATCAGTCAGTCAGTCAGTCAGTCACCTTTGCCTTTTATATAGTTAGATAATGCACGGCATATGCAGAGCTGTACACCCATTCTGAGTAGTATTACAGACAGACATTACTATTACTTAACATTAATTAGTATTAAATATACTGTTTGTAACACTTTTTTTTTTATTAATAAAAAGTTACAAATACATTAAACCGTTGCTGGGGCATCCTTTTAGGTAAGTATTATACCTGTGCCAGGATGTCCCGCTCAAAACACTAAACAAGAATAAATATATTTTCTTTCTTTTTTTTCTTTCTAATGAACCAGTCGTATATGAAAAATAGGAACACACAATACACATACAACATTTTGCCGGATTTAAACGTTTAAAAAGTTGGTAAGCTGTTATTTCTTGTATGAAAGCTGCTTGTAAAGAGGGGATTATGGTAATTGCCGGTGCACCGGTGAATCCACCGGACGACACCGGCCGCGACGTTCCGTTCAGCGATTACGAGGCATACGCTGCCTAGCCGCTGGCTGCTTCTATGGGACTAGCTTCCATATTATTTTTCACAGTTCTGTCGTAATATTTTTCGCATTTTATCATTACACAGTGGAAACAAATTTTAATGTCGCTGCCTTATTAATATCTATTATTTGAAAGCAGTGTTAAAAGTTTTATTTATTTACAATCTATTACATAACTTTTGAGTTAAATAGTCTATGATTGTGTAACATATATTATTGCAAGAATAAACTTAAAAGAACCTGAAAAAAACTAATTTGATTCAAACTAGTAAGTAGGTTTTTGTTGGTTTGTCCTTCAATCTCACAACGATTGAAAAGTGCATCAACATGATTTTTGCATGGGTTTACGTGTGGACCTAAAAAGTAACGTAGGCCAGTTTTAATCCCGGATACCTACGATATCTTGCCGCGGAATTTTCAAAACGCATAACACCACGCGGATGAAGTCCGAATCACTGATATTAATTGTCCCGGAGAGTAACAATTCTAATTTTATTGCCAAACATTTCATTCTATTTTCTCCCTGCACCAATTAACGTGTGAATAAATGCAGGAATTGGGTCATTTTCTGGCGAAATTGGAAACGGAATTCGTGCTAATTATGTGGATTGAAATCAGCGGTGGCCCGGGAGCTAATATAAGCTGTTCTCACATTTATATGCGCATCGCAAGGGACGCAGAGGCATCGACACAGCTGCAAAAGTTGCAAACAGCATAAGCAATACGGTTGTAATTTACTGAAAATGCCAAAAAATGCGGGGCATAAACCTCGAAGAGCCGATAGAAAGGTCCCAAATGGCTAGATGGGTGACCTCGCACCGCAGGAAATATCACTATATTTCTACCCCATATTTATTTGGAAGACCCCCACCACGTGAACGTACGATCTCAAGAGAGTCGCTACAGGCTCAAACAGCACAATTCAATGCGAGAAACAGTCCAATTCAATGAGAGAGACATCCTTGCGATCTCTCGCAAGGATGTCTCTCTCATGGAAACAAACACCAAATAAACTATACAAATACTAATTTGAAATACTGTGTATGAAGTAATAAAACTTAATAAAGCCAAAATTAAGTGTGAAAAGTGTAGTTAAAGAAATTATTTTACCAGTGATCGTTAACGTAATTCAAAATTGGATTTGTGCAAACGAATAGCCGTGAAGTGTCATAGCTATCAGTTGAATGACCGAACCAGTTTCTAGGTCAATGCCTACGTAACAAGTAACATTGTGGTGACTAAATTAGCGTTAACACGTATGAGCTTCGATAGCCGAGTGTAACAACGTCTGCCTTACACTTTGACTGTCAGATCGGAACCCGAGTTCAAGACCCAGTCCCGAGAACAATTTTTTTTTCTTTTCTTCTTTTTTTTTTTCCTTTTTCTCTCTCTTTCTGAACAATGCTAACCAGAAGAGCTGCTGCTGCTTTAGAAGACTCGAATAAATTAAAATTAACTCTGCAGGAGCTCAAGAAGAGTAAAAACTTAAATGATCAATTACTTAAAGAAAGAGAAGAGAGCGAGATAGAAATTCAAAATATCATTAAAAAAAATACTGAACTAAAAAGTGAACTAGCTGAATTGTATGTTAAATATGAAGACATTATGGAACAAAAAAATTTATATGAATATGCAGTTACAACTTTACAAGAATGTGTTAAAACTTATGAAGACGAGATTACGCGAAGCAGGGATGTTGAAAGACAACTAGAAAGAGCAAATCAAGAAATACAATCTCTTAAATTAAAATGTGACGCTATCCAAAATGACGATTCTGACTTATTTCAGAAACATGTTGAAATAAATATGGCAACTTCGTCGAAAGGGAGTATCATCGATCTAACTAAGAATGAGTCAGGTCGACATATTAGACCAGGAAAAATAAACGGGTTTACTCACAAGAAAATAAAGAAATATATAAAAATTAAAAGATACATTTGTAGAACACAAAAATTGATAAAAAAACACAAAATTTCATATAAAACTACAAAATTAAGAAAACAAAATATGGACCTAGTTCAGGAAATTGACAATTATACTCAGAACTTTCAAGAATGCAAAGAGCAATACGATAAAAACATAGAATGCCTAAACCTCAAGATAAAAGAATTACAAGAATCGTTAAATACAAAATGTTATTGTGCGAGTAAGGCTATAAATACGATGGAGTGTCAATTAGAGGAGTTGACACAACCTGACAATATCATGCCGAATCTTAACTCGAATAGTAATAACACTTTGGTATTTTCCGATAAATTAGGATCCGGTTTTGGATCTCTTTTATATAATAAACTACCGCACTCTGTAATAAACTACTGCATGCCTCATGTAACGTTTGATCAATTAATAAATAAAATAGGCTCTACTACCTGTAGTAAGAACAGCACCATTGTAATATTGTTTGGAAATAGCTTAAAAATTGAAAAAAAAGATATTATTAGAGGATTTGATGTACTGAATAAGCTAGATATTGCCAATGTAATTATTTGTTCGCTTCCATATTCTCGATCATTAAGCGAAAAACGTAATAAGTCTATTTATTATTTAAATAATTTAATACATACATTATCATGTTGCAGTAACCAAAACCTGGCATATCTTGACATTAATAAATTTATTTATGGTTTTAAATGTAATAGGCACGAATTATACATGCCTAAAAAAGCTGCGAAACTACTTGTTGATTTAATAGCTTTTAATATAATAAATCCTACATATAGTAATAGAAACAACATTGTATTGAAAATAGACAAAATAAATTGTAACAGAGATGATACAGACATAAATGAAAATCTACATTTAAACAAGTGAATTTGACAACAGAGAAGCGAAATAACCCTTACTTGACATTAATTCATCAAAATATAAATCGCTTCTCTGGCAAAATACTTGACATAGAATTATTGATAGATAAATATAGTCCTCAAATTTTATGTTTTTCTGAAACATGGCTTAAGCCCTCAAAAATGTCATTTAATGTTAATAATTTCTCAATTGCAAGCCTATACAATAGAACTTCTTCAGACGGTGGAGGAACAATAATTATGTGTAAAGATAACATAAAATTTAAGGAACGTAAAGATGTAACATCGTGCTCAATTGATCGAAATTGTGAAATGGCATGTGCAGAATTAGATAACATAATAATCTTATGTATTTACAGACCACCTAGTGCGAATTTTGACTTATTTACAAAATGTTTAGAAAGTGCGCTAATAAAGTTAACCAACAGTAGTAAGACTTTACTAGTATGTGGTGATTTTAATATAGATCTTTTGAAGGAATCACAAGAAAAAATAATTTTAGTCTCTCTCCTAGGATCTTTTAATTTAATTGGTTTATTTACAGTGCCAACAAGGATAACCGTTTCCTCTGCTACTTGTATCGATAACATATTTACAAATAGTCCAATACGAAACAAAGAAATTATAAGTGGTATTCGTTCGGATCATACAGCTCAAATGGTAAACATTGAATATAAAATCAAGAATATAGAGAATAAAATAGAATACAGGCCTATCACAAAAAAGAGAGAAGAACTATTTAAAAATAACATAAAAAATAAACTTTCTACAATAAGTCTCTCAGAGAATAATATAAATACCATGTACACAACATTTTTTGATACTGTTTTTAATCAGTATGATAAAGTATTTACAAAACGAACAATTACAACTACACCTAAACTTCATTTCAGTGATTGGGCCACTAAAAGTATCAGGATTAGTAGAGACAAAATGTATGAACTATATAAAAATAAATCCATAGATAAAAGTAAAGAATTTGACAACTATGTAAAAAAATATTCTAAAATATTTAAACTTGTTTGTATTAATGCAAAGCGAATTTACATTAGCAATAAAATTAAGAAATCTAGTAATAAAATAAAAACAACTTGGCAAATCATAAATAGTGAAACAGGAAAAGTTAAAAATAAACCTAGTGACTTAATTTATCTAAAAGTTAATGGACAGATAACGTCACACAGTCTGAACGTTGCAAATACTTTTCAATCTACATTTTCTCGTATTCCTACTGAGACTACGAAAAATTTGATATCATCGCCTGATGAAGCAGAGATTCTTTTAAAATCTAATATTGAAATTTCAGCACCTATTTTTAAATTCAAACACATTTCCCATAGTGAAATAACTAAAACCTTTAAATCAATTAATGTTAAAAAAAGTGAAGATTTGTGGGGAATGTCAGTCAAATCTATCAAACCAATTATTAATGAAATTGCTCCTATTATGGCGCATATATTCAACTAGTAGGGCGCGTGGGTGCGCGGCTCGCTAAAGCGAACCGCGGTTTTTCTGTTCACCAATTAGATCTTTGGGTCTTGATCATCTTTTTCCAAGAAACTACTCTTCCATCTTTTATACTCTCCGAGATAGACATCGACGAAATTTGTATGAGCGCCATCTTGAATCCGCCATTTTGAATTTTTTTTCAGCTCCCTGTCAATTGGATGAGGTTTTGAGTAACTTTTGTTTGAACACTCCCTACCTATCTTCGATATCCTGGCCGTCCTCCTTACTCGTCTCCGAAATCCGCAACCATCAGCTCTCTCCATATTTTTCCTCCAAATGAATTTATGTCCTCGATACGAAACCATTTGAAAAGGAACCCTATCAAAGTCTTGCATATATTTTGTATGAAAAAATAAAATTCCGCCATCTTGAATTTTTTTCTATTCATCAAGTAGACCTTCGAGTCTTGATCATCCTTTTCCAAGAAACCACTCTTCCATCTTTTATAGTTTCCGAGATAGACACCGACGAAATTTGTATGGCCGCCATCTTGAATCTGCCATTTTGGAGTTTTTTTTCGGCTCTCTGCCAATTGGATGAGGTTTCGAGTGACATTTGGTTGAACACCCCCCACCTATCTTCGATACCCTGGCCGTGCTCCTCATCCGTCTTCGAAATCCTCAACCATCAGGTCTCTCCATATTTTTTCTCCAAATTAATTTTTGTCCTCCATACGTAACTATCAGAAATTTTGAAAAAGAATCAATTTAAGTCTTGCATATATTTTGTATGGAAAAAAAAAAATTCCGCCATCTTGAATTTTTTTTTAATACATCAAGTAGACTTTCGGGTCCTGATCACCTTTTTCCAAGAAACCACTCTTCCATCTCTTATAGTCTCCGAGATAGACACCGGCGAAATTTGTATGGCCGCCATCTTGAATCCGCCATTTTGGAATTTTTTTTCGGCTCTCTGCCAATTGGATGAGGTTTCGAGTGACATTTGGTTGAACACCCCCCACCTATCTTCGATACCCTGGCCGGTGCTCCTCAGCCGTCTCCGAAATCCTCAATCATCAGCTCTCTCCATATTTTTCCTCCGAATGAATTTTTGTCCTCTATACGAAACCATGCGTGAAAAAATTTTTTTCCATACAAAATTTTACAGGAGAGGTGATCAATGAGTCAGTGAGTGAGTGAGTGAGTGAATCAGTGAATCAGCACGAGTAGCTATATATATATTAATAGTAGTATTGACGCAGGTTCATTCCCGGATTTAATGAAACTTAGCAAAGTAGTACCAATTTACAAATCTGGTAGTAATTGCGATCCAACTAACTATAGACCTGTGTCGGTACTGCCTGTATTTAGTAAAATCTTTGAAAAACTTCTTCTAACTCAATTAAGTTATCACTTTAACGCCAATGAATTACTACATAAACAACAATTTGGGTTTACAAAAGGAAGATCCACAACTCATGCAGGAGCTGACTTAATAAAGCATATTCTTATGGCCTGGGAAGAATCGCAAAATGCTATTGGCATTTTCTGCGATCTTTCTAAAGCTTTTGATTGCGTAGATCATAAAATTCTAATTCGAAAACTGAGATTCTACGGAGTCACCGATACAGCCCTAGATCTGATTTCATCTTATCTAAGTAATCGACAAATGAGAGTGTGTGTCAATAAAGGGACGTCTATGGGAACTGAAATTGAATTAGGAGTTCCACAAGGATCTATTCTTGGTCCATTTTTATTCCTCGTCTATATTAATGATCTTCCTGGTGTAGTTAAACAACTGGCAAACATCGTTTTATTTGCAGATGACACCTCTCTCGTATTCAAAATAGATAGGAAAATATGTGATTTAGGCAACCTTAACAAAGCGCTCTCCATGCTTTCACACTGGTTTTCTGTAAATAACCTAGCACTTAACAGTAATAAAACTAAATGTGTATATTTTGCAACTTCTAACTTTCGTGGCGATAGAAACGTTGATATATTACTCAACAATGTAAAATTAGACATCGTTGATAATGTTCTTTTCTTAGGCCTTACCATTGATTCTAAATTACAATGGAAGGAACATATTAATATTTTAGCAAACAAGTTAAGTTCAGCAGTTTTTGCAATTCGCAAAATAAGGCAATTAACAGACATAGAAACTGCTAGAATAGTATATTTTGCATATTTTCAAAGTTTGATGTCATATGGAATATTGTTATGGGGTTCTGCTGCTGATTGGAAAACAGTTTTTATACTCCAAAAAAGGGCTATCCGTGCAATATATAAAATAAAACCCAGAGATTCTCTTAGAGCCATTTTTAAAGATATCAGTATATTGACTATGCCATCACTTTATATCTTTGAAAATATTATGTATGCTAGAAAACATCTTCCATCTCTAATAAAGAACACCGTCTGTCATAGTTATAATTTGCGACATTCGCATGTTCAGTTGGCCGTGCAGAAATGCAGGTTATCGAAAACAAGTAAGTCTTTTATAGGAAATTCTATACGCTTTTACAATAAAATTCCAAAGGACATTACAAATCTTTCTGACATACAATTTAAAGCAAAAATAAAATATATTCTAATAAAAAAGGCATATTATAAAATAAATGATTATATAGAAGATAAAAACGCCTGGAAAATCTAAGTGTGCACAAGCCATTATATATCTTTTCTTTTTTTTTCTGACATAAAAATTATGTACTTGAGTACCTATTTATTTTTTAATCATATTTGTTATGTTTAATGACATCACATTATTATTATATTTTGACCCTTGACATAAGTAGTACATAATTTTTTCTTTTGACATTTAATTAATTTATTTTATTTTTATTAAGTATTTTGTACTTATTGATGTAAAATTTGTTGACATTCGTAAGCGCTTTTGTAAGTCTAAATCGAAGAAATAAACAATACAATACAATACAATATATTATTGCAAGAATAAACTTAAAAGAACCTGAAAAAAACTAATTTGATTCAAACTAGTAAGTAGGTTTTTGTTGGTTTGTCCTTCAATCTCACAACGATTGAAAAGTGCATCAACATGATTTTTGCATGGGTTTACGTGTGGACCTAAAAAGTAACGTAGGCCAGTTTTAATCCCGGATACCTACGATATCTTGCCGCGGAATTTTCAAAACGCATAACACCACGCGGATGAAGTCCGAATCACTGATATTAATTGTCCCGGAGAGTAACAATTCTAATTTTATTGCCAAACATTTCATTCTATTTTCTCCCTGCACCAATTAACGTGTGAATAAATGCAGGAATTGGGTCATTTTCTGGCGAAATTGGAAACGGAATTCGTGCTAATTATGTGGATTGAAATCAGCGGTGGCCCGGGAGCTAATATAAGCTGTTCTCACATTTATATGCGCATCGCAAGGGACGCAGAGGCATCGACACAGCTGCAAAAGTTGCAAACAGCATAAGCAATACGGTTGTAATTTACTGAAAATGCCAAAAAATGCGGGGCATAAACCTCGAAGAGCCGATAGAAAGGTCCCAAATGGCTAGATGGGTGACCTCGCACCGCAGGAAATATCACTATATTTCTACCCCATATTTATTTGGAAGACCCCCACCACGTGAACGTACGATCTCAAGAGAGTCGCTACAGGCTCAAACAGCACAATTCAATGCGAGAAACAGTCCAATTCAATGAGAGAGACATCCTTGCGATCTCTCGCAAGGATGTCTCTCTCATTTTGTGCAGTAGCAACCCAATGGTAATTACCATCCCTCACGAGGTGGACGTACGATCTCAAGAGAGTCGCTACAGACTCAAACAGCACAAATGAGAGAAAGAGAGATCCTTGCGAGAGACTTTTGTCCAGTAGCAACCCAATGGTTATTACCATTTTAGATTTTGAATAAAAAAATACTCTATATTGGGCTCTGGCGGCTTGTCTCAAGTATGCGCTCAGCATTTGGTGGAATGAGATTCAGTGCCGGCCCGTGAGCTAATTCGGCTGATTATTACGCAAATAAATTGTCCGTCCAATGTGGTCCGTAGTAAGCTGAGTGAGCTGAGGTTATTGTGGCACTCACTGGCTTCAATATTACACGCTAAGCTGGCGTTTGGCGTTTTAATTAAGCAGGTATAAAGGAGAACCGCCAAAATGGCTTCAAGCTAAATATTCTGACGCATGGAGGTCCATTAGACGATACATTCTGCATTCTGATTCTGATATTCGTGTAAACATTGGTGATACAATAAGCGTTTCTACCACATTGGCCGACATTCACGGAATGTTTCGGCCTATTTGAACTGGAGCCGTGATAGCTTAGTGGTTAAAACTGGAGTGTCCTATTCGGGAAGTCACCGGTTCGGCCCTGGACACGTATCTCTGAATTTTAATATATAATAACTTTTGCTTGCGGCTTCGCTCGCAGCTTAACTTGGATTTTTCTAATGTCTATTTAACCCCCTTAGGGGCTTAATTTTCAAAAATTCTTTCTTAGCGGATGCCTACGTCATAATAGCTATCTGTATGCCAAATTTCAGCCCGATCCGTCCAGCGGTTAGAGCTGTGCGTTGATAGATCAGTCAGTCAGTCAGTCAATCAGTCAGTCAGTCAGTCAGTCACTTTTGCCTTTTATATATTTAGAAGATAAGAGGTGAGTGGAGGCGGCATTACGTACAGTTTTAGCGTTTTAAAAGATAACTTCTCTTAAGGTCTTAGTTAGTAGTTTTAGATTGATAATTCCCACTTCTGGAATTGTGTCTAATATTACAGTCTAAAAATATCTAACGGATATTCCGTTATATCTAAACAAACAGAAACACAGGAATGTTTTACGATTATAAATATCATGCCAAATGTTCGGTGACCATTTATCAAAACACGTAGAGCAACCGTAATTTAGATCCGGTTCAGTGTTGATGATTCATGTTTTAAAATTTTGTGGTATAACCAACATCGCTGATTTATGTGCCAAGTAGCTGCACTACAGAGAAATCGCTAAGTGTTTTTAGTCTTAACTGACTCTAAGGGTTCACCAAAGTAAAGTAAATTTTGTCCGAGCGCAAAAGAAGATCGTCATGCAAAAACTGTCAAAGCTGCCAATTTATGCCTCGATTTAACTAAGGTCACTCGACGTTGGTGGAATCGGCACTAAGATATTTTTTTTTTATCTTGGTGTACGTTACGGTGTACGTGAAATAAATTTGATAGTTTGACGGATTTTCAATACAAGAGCTGTTAGAACATCCAATTTATTCCTCGGTTAAACCTCACTCGACGTTGATAAAATCGGCACTAAGGAGGTATTGCAAGCCTACTCACTGCCAAATTAGCTTATTAAAGGCCATTTTATCATCGCCAAAGTTTAACCGCCCAATAAATACGTTTTGACAAACCAAAATAAAAACTGTCGGAACGTCTTTATGTCGCGGCTAAACATTACTCGATGTTGCTGAATTTTTTTTTTTATTCGATGACAAGATAGTTCATGACCGCTGTCTCACCTGATGGTAAGTGATGATGCAACCTAAGACGGTAGCGGGCTAATTGGAAGGGGTATGGCAGGGTACATTCAACCTATACCCCTAATCGGTTTCTACTCGCCATCGTGCCGGAACGCTAAATCGCTTGGTGGCACGTCTTTGACGGTAGGGTGGTAACTAACCACGGTCAATTGGACCTTAATAACAGCTAGTTTACTAGAGACTAATAAAATATAAACCCAGGCCTTTACCCTGGAATAAACGGCCATTAAAAAGTATCTCTTCAATCGAAAAGTTGTGATCGGACTTGTAAGCTCTTTCCTTTGAAGTGATTAAACAAAATAACGATGGCGAGGAAGTTTCCATTCCCATTATGCCCTGTGACCAGTGTAAATTGACCTGTGTTCCTTTTGCCCGCTTTGTAACGAGAAAACGATTAAGCTGGTTAATTGGCAGTCGGGGTACTATGTGATACCATAGCGGTTTTTATTCAACATAGTGCACAGGAATATTTTAACCGATTCCGTTCTGCGGTCAAAAACAAATTTGCGTGCAAATTGGCTTTAAAAATATTCAAGAATTCATTCAAACTATTCACTTAAACGTACGCACGAATTTAAAAAACCTATTTTGAACATAAAAAAATTGAAATGCTACTTAACAATTATTTAAAATGCAGTTTAATGCGAACGCTACAAACGCCACCATTTTTCTGAGCTTTCAAAACATGTTTAGCTGATGTAACACTTCAGAATCTTAAGATTGTGATTGGCTGACAACTTTGGTTTGCATGTTTTTTCACCGACTTCCAAAAAAGTAGGAGTTTCTCAATTCGACGGATTTTTTTTCTATGTACGTTCCCCGATTACTGAAAGACGCCTTGATTTGAGAAATTTATTTTTTGTTTGAAAGGGTATACTTCCCAGGTGATCCCATTTTCATCAGGTCAGGATCTGATGAAGGCATCCTGGAGAATCGAGGGAATTCTTAAAATTTTATAATCACAATTAATACTTTATTTTTAAATAATTCATTTGTGGCTTACGTATAGAAATTCTTTCAAAGTGTTTAAAAGAGAGCTAGGTTGGATCTGGGAAACATTTAACGATGTTCCAAACGCATGCGCCTTGTAGGCAGCATGTTGCTTAGCAACAAGTGGCTGCGTTCAGAACAAGCCAGAATAAATATTACAATCGAAAAAGATTCTTATTACCAAGAATTACGATAGCTAATTCCAATTAAGGTACTTTAATAACTTTACAATTGGCTAATCTTCATTGACTCATCGCTATTTACTGGGTAATATTTGCATTTCAGAGAGCATTATATTAAAGTGTTCATTGACTACTTCATTCAGTGGAGATTTGTGATGGATGAAATACAAATATTTTTGCAAGAGATGTAATGACTGTCGAGTTGTTCATCTATGTCTTATATATAAATTGATAAACGTAAAAATTCTTTTTACAAAACCGACTTCAAACGCCACTACAAAGTATATCAATTGTGTCTATAAAATTTAAAACGTTTCCCCGATTTCTCCAGGATCCCATCATCGGATCCTGACCTGATGAAAATGAGACTACCTGGGAGGTATAACCTTTCAAACAAAAAATAAATTTTCCAAATCGGTCGGAAGGAAGGTTAAAAATAATCTTCTCAACCCAATTTCAATGAAGACTCAACAATTAATAGCCAAATATGCAGCAGATATTATAGTGCCCAAGTGTGTGCGCAAATTCTTTCTGCTGTAGAGATATGCTTGACAAAAAGCTCAATGACTTTTTTTGGCATAACCTGAGAATCGAACCCAAAACCCCATGATCCGTAATCATAAAAATAGCCACTAAACCAATAAAGTAGCAAAGTTACAAATAGGACCGGCTAAAAGACGTTAGTTAAAACGTTGTTAAAATTGCCCCTTATTAAAATGATCTTGAAATTGTATCTGAGAAACATTTTCCGTCTTTACCTTGTAACCTTGGCAACATCACGGCAATTATGGCCAGTAAGTACTTAAAATAATTTACAAAAGGAAATAAACATTTTCCGGCCTGGCCTTTCATGATTTAATAACACTGATAACTAATAATTTTTTATAGGAGAATATAAGACAAGCTGAACTTGTCTTATATTCTCCTCTCCCTAGAAATAAGCGAAAAGCTTGCGCTAGGAGTGGGTACGAAAATAGTGCAACGAGTGGGGCTCGAACCTGCGACCTTTCAGTTTTCAGTCCGCACCTTTAACCGTTGGGCTATTGAGGCTTCAAAAATAATTATTTTGTTCATCCATTTCACACTAGACCTAAGATCAGGTTAGATCAGGATTATAGATTAATCCTTGAGTATTTATGAAACATTCTGGGATTAATACAAGAGTAACTTCCATTTTAACCTCTGAAAAATAGGCACCTAACAATTAGTAAGCGTCAAAGAAACTCTCAAATAACGTCTAATTAAACAGCCGCGTAAGCTGAGCTATTTTAACGTCACCTTTGAAATTTACGGAAACTCAGTCTTCTTTGTACTTGACTTGTCTCGTAGTAGAAATAAAAAATTCTTTGTAATAAAAATATTAAAGGACATGAGTTTTTGCCCGCAGCATGCGGAAAATGTGCAGGATTACAGCTTTTACAGAAAGATTTAGAAATTAAAACCTATTTTTTATAGATTTATTATTCTGAACAATACCAGGGTTAAAATGTCGAAATAAAAACAGTATGTTTATTGCTTCCGCTTTCTCTTTTATGCACAAGACTCCATTTTGAAGTTCCATTATCCTTAATAGAATAAAAACATTATATCAATGAGCGAGTTATTTTCGATCAAGCGAATTTTATGACAACGAAATGTATATTTTATTTATTGACAACTATAATTGACACATGCATAATAATTCTGAACATTAAACAACTGGTGAACCATCATTTTGCCCTTGGATTTTATTATAAAATTACTAGCTCATGCCCACAACTTTGTCCGCGTGGATTTAATTTTTAAAATCTAAAAAAATACGTTTTGGAGACTCAGGTCTACACTCAAGAATGCTAAATCGCTTGACGACAAGTATTTGACGCTAGAGTGGTATCTACTATCTACCCACTACCAAAGCCTCCCACTACAAATCTACTAAAACTAAAAATCTACTGAGAAAAAAGTTTGCGACCTATTAGTAGGACGTAACAAACTTATAAGCGACAGCTAAGAACAAAAACATAATATAATTCAAGGAGACTGTGTGTTTAGAGTCACATTCTGACCCTTCTCAAGCAGTAAGTAAATTGGATGAAGTTACACTTACAAGCTATGTTAAGCTAGTCTATTTTACCTTAGATTACGTTTTTGCCTTTAAATAGGTATCAATATACCCGCCTACCCTGATTCCCGACCTAGCACCTAACCTCCAGTACCCATATCATACGAGTAATAACCGAACTAAGCTGCAAAGATCCTGTAATAGCAATTTTGATAGGGTTGTCTCAAGAGGATAAGATAAATAAACGCGTGGAGGTATATAGGTTTATAAAAATCTCTGTTGTTCAGGAATAAAAGATAGCTTGTGTTACTCTTCAAGTCCTCAAGTTTCAAGGTCGATCTATTGCTCTGTGGCTACGTGACTAAAGTACAAACCAACAATAAGTGAAAATTGAAAATTTAAAACACCCCCGACATGTGAAATTAAAAAAAATTGTAATTTGCCATTTTGTGGTGGCGGCCATCTTGGATTTGAAATTTATTATTATTATATATTGAGGGAGTTGTGAAAAGATAAGTAATCCGCCATTTTGTGACGGCAGCCATCTTAGACCAATTTTCATTAAACATAGCTAAGAACACTCCTGACTAATTCACAACATAAAATATTTTACGAAATTGGCACTTATTTAAGCTGTCTTCAAGCCTCAACGGTCAAGGGGCCCGGGAAAGATTATAAAGTAACTGTAATTTAAATTGTTAACATTCTTGCTCGTTAACAGTTTTTTGTCAGTTAATAATTTTGTTTTCCTATTTTCTTTCGTCTCTTACATTTTATTTTTCGGTGACATACGTATATAAAACTAAATTTCTATTAGCATACAAGTACAACTGTGATGTAATTAGTTTGCCTGCGACTTCGCTCAGGTTGAGTTCGATTTTTCAATCCGCATTTTAAGTTTTAACATCTTAGGAGTTGAATTTTGACACTTTCTTAGCGAATGCCTACGTCGTAATACCTATCTGTCTGTTTAATTTCAGCCCATTCCGTTCAGTGGTTTGAGTCAGTCAGTCAGTCATATTTAGAAGGAGAAGATAATATATTTTTTAATAAATATTTACTAAGTAAATAGTACGTCCACTAACGAATTCGGTCCGTATTTTAAGAGCACGTGTCAAGTGAGACATTCTTGACGTACCGGAGTCGCTTCTCACTCGATACTGGATAGCCCTTGACTCAAACTGGGGCAATTCAAATATCAATTTCTGCATGCAATAGGTAGTTGATATAACATATAGAAAACTTTAAAGTTTTTGTCTCCAAGCATGGCTGTAATTTGATTTTTTATTAATGACATAATAGCCCTTGACTCTTGTGTCGATTTTCTAAATATGATTGCATGAATGTAAAGATCGCAATGGCCTCTGATTGGCTGAATTTATGGCGTTGTCGCTGCATCAATGCATTTTAATCAATATCGGAAGGGTACCAGCCAATGAAAGGCAATTGCGACCGTTACATTGATGCAATAATTTTTAGAGAATTGACATACCGATCTCAACTGATAATTAATAACAAACTTGAATTAATTTTCCGTATTGCATTGACATTTTAATTTAATTTAATTATTTAATTAAAATTACATAATTAGACGACACGAGTTTAATCTAACTGAACCTACCAAGTTGATTAATAGTTTTAACCATCGCAAAATAAGAATAATATAATATATCGTATCTGGAATAACAGCAAAAACCAACAATCATATAACTCGAGCCCATAGAAACTCATAATACAAAATGAATCTCAAATAACCGTGCGTAATCCTTTTTCTCGATGGAAATTTAATGGAATTAAAAGAATTTATTATGAAATGCTTCAAAGAATTGAACACAATTTTATTTCCATTAAAAAACACGCTGAGCTTCTGGTATAACAGCTTAAAATCTCAATTGCTCTTTGGCGAAATGCTGGTTTAATTTTTTAAAAAGTTTACTTTATAAGGCTTTTTTATATCTTCTCTAGTTTTTCTTCAGTATTCAGTATTACATTGCTTTTAATTTGATTGCGCAATTACGAATTAAAATTAAGAAATCATTTATTTATTCAACTTGCACAAAGCTGCTTTCTCTTATTTAATGTGTCATGTAATCACTTGTGGACACGCTTATTTAAGAGGTGACGAGAAAAGGACAGGTAAAGGAAATTACCCTAAATACATTTAGGTTGGTCCAAGTAGATATTAATGTAACTAAAAAAGCTGATTCAAATCACATCCCAAAAAATTTGTATCAACTTGCCCCGTTGTAACATAAACTCTACCGACTTCAAATGCACACTACAAAGTGTAAAAACAATTTTTGAAATTAAATGGACACTCGCCTGCAGTGCCTGCAACATACACTAATAATAATTATTTGATGCTTTGTATTGGTGTTTGCAAAGCAAACCTTCTTCAATAGAATGTATTAGAGTTTTTCTAGTTAGCCCGCTACCATCTTAGACTGCATCGTCATTTACTATCAGGTGAGATAGCAGTCAAGGACTATCTTGTCAACGAATAAAAAAAAATAAAGACTGTTATAAAAAATCGCTTATTCTTTGGACCATACTACAGTGTAACCATACTGAGTAAAAAAGCAGGTCAGGTCAGATAGAGGCGTCGGATCGTCGCGACTGAGGGCGGCAAAGTTGATCAAATTTCAAGGATTCAAGTATCGCTCGGGGGCCAAACATGAACATGCTCTCAGCAAACACACTTACAGTAAATTGAAACTTAAGATGAAAATGGAAGGGCGATAGCAATAAAAGGTTCTATAGGCTAAACTTCAAACAATGGGAGTACAAAGAGGTGATTATGATTTCTTTGCACCATTTCACGCGGGCATGATTACTATTAGTATTTGAACTGTTCAGCCATATAAGTTTTATTGTAACACTAAATGATGCCCGCGACTTCGTCCGCGTGGATTAAGGTTTCTTAATTCCCGCGGGAACTATTTAATTTAAAATGTAGCCTATGCGTTAATCCAGGGTATGAGTAGTTTTGGGTGAAAAAGCAACAAACGTACACGCACACACACACCCATATACAAACTTTCGCCCTTATACTCGTAATATTAGTGGGATGTGATGTGATTTTTAATACAATCAAATGTAATTAATATTTAAACAAATTAACATTTGAAATGTTCATAGTGTTCTCACCACTAATTTTTTTTTAATTCTTTCCATGAGTAGTAATTAATAATAGATCCATAGAAAAATGTGAATTATCGAATTTATAGAAATAAAGATAATAATGACCTTTATTCATATTTGAATGATTATACCAAGCTACTAAGTTCATTTTTAATTTTATTTACAAGGTCGTTGAAACTTATTGAGCTAAGGAAAATCTGTTTTCTAAGTTTGGGATAAATGTGTCTTCTCCGGAGCGATTTTGTAACACATGGAATGGAATCATGTCAAGGCCCCCGCCCGGTCAGGCAGGCGCCACCGGAACGCCTCGTAGAACTCGCGTAGCTTATTATTGTTCGCGTAGCTCACGCTACGATTTTGTCGTAGCATCTAATATGAGTCTAGACGGCATGCATTGTGAGGAGGTTCCTCACTTTGGGGCCCTGACCACTAGCTGCTTGGGACTTGGGTCCCTACCCCGCAGCAAGTGGGACCCATTCATTTTATTATTTTTCCTGTTATAATACTTGTATAATGTAGTTTTTTAAACATTTTTAGAAATAATATTATAATGTGTGTAAAAATAAATGATAGAGAATACATTATTTTATCTCGTGTTTGAATTGAGATCTTTTTAAGGGAAGTCACCCTCGATCTCCGCTGTCCGATTGCAAAAAACTTGTGTCAATCACTGCTACAGTCTCAATTGTGGTGATTGACTGTTTTTTTGGGTTCCGTACTGGAAGGGTAACCCACGGGATTTATCACGACTGTCTGTCAGTGGGCTGTATCTCATGATCCGTAATAGGCTGGTAATAGGTACGAGTAGCTTAGTTGAAACTTTTACAGAATACTAGACGATGCCCGCGACTTCGTACGCGTGGATAAAGGTTTTTGATTCCCGCGGGAACTCTGTAATTTTCCGGGATAAAAAGTAGCCTATGTTTTAATCCTGGGTATGAGCTATCGCCATTTCAAATTTCAGCCAAATCGGTTCATTTGTTGTGGCGTGAAGGAGTAACAAACATACACACACACACACACACACATACAAACTTTCAGCTTTATAATATTAGTGTGATGTGATGTGAAGTGTGATAGTGTGATGTATTTCTGTTGCCGCTATAACAACAAATAATACTAGAAATATGTTTTGTTTTCGGCGTTTTTTGGTACGGAATCCTTCAGATGATAGCATAGAAATGGAACCAATAATAAACGAGAACAAAATTAATTATTTACATTTGTGTCAATATAAAAACTAATATGTAATTTTTTCTTCCATGTACATCTACGCCTGGTTCCACACAAAAGGTAAGTGAAACGTTCCTCAATTCAAAATAACAATACAAAAGCTTTGCAGACGTGACACGAAAACTAAAATGTGATAAAACACATTATTTATACATATATAAACTCTAAAGCGCTCGTCACACAACGCGCGGCGGCGATTTCCGACGTGGTTACAATCCCTTGTTTCGGGTCTTTACGACAGCTGTCATGACATGTTATTTATTCGAATAAGAGCGATGTCATATTGTTTGTTGTACCGCAGCACGTCGTAATTTTGTCAAATTATATTATGCCACATTACTATGCTAGTACAGCATTGCAAGGATTATTCTATGAAAATTGCTGCAAAGCATCACATTGTCACAGCCAACCGTGTGGCATGCCACATTTTTTTCTATAGAAAGCCGCAGTGGTGTTGCGGAACCAATGCAATAACTTCACAAGTCGCTACGTGGAAAGATCTTTCGTAACCCAAACAAATGTAAATAATTGCTGCCAAAAATATGACTTCTCACTTGCAACGCCACCGTACTAGCCATGTGGTATACGATCCAGTAAAATCACAATGTAGCGGCGCAGAGTGGCATCGCTCTTCCGCGTTCGATCCTCTCGGGCTGCTACTGTCACGCATTGCTGCCGCATCGCGTTGTTTCTGACCAGCGCTTTAAACACTCGGTGCTCGTGACGCGTAACAAATTCAGATACGTGTTTGTGAATAACTCTCATAAGTGTTAAAATGAAATCAATTTCGTACGCATTTATGTTTTATTTTGTGTGAATAAAATTGTAACCACAGTTTTTATAGTTAAACTTAAAAGACACGTATACGCGTTCTCGTAAATGTCTTAAAACAACACAAACACAAAAATAGAGGTCTGTTCTTGAAATTATTAAAACCTCTCTTGGAAAAGATTGATATTAGGTAGGGACTATAAATAGGTTTTTAGAAAAGCTATTTTTTATTAAAATACAAATTAAAAAGAATTTTTTTAAGGTATCTAGTGGTAGTTTTAATTGAAGTAAGTAAACGATATGAGGCAAAACATAATATAAACTTTAGTACACACTTCAGTTTATACAAAAGCAGTAACTATAAACGGTCGGATTTACCGCCGCACGATAGCATGCTCGTTTCTCTAGCTAGTAAAGCACAAGTAGAATCGATAAAATGCCGCTTTATGGGCAATGGATCGTAGACATTGAATTAATGTCTGATTTTATTATTTCAGACCGAGTGACGTTTAGACCAGAGAGTAAGTTAATATTATTTTGTGTTTAGGACCGCTTTAATATCTACGCTAGTTTAGAACTAATGCTTTTTGCCACGTAGAAGGTTTACTGAATATGCACTCTTATTAAACTTGGGAATGGCCGAGTTTGAAACAATAACAAAACAAACACATTTAAAGCGATAAATAAATAATTTACACACTGCTTCTGCATAGCTTATATGCGTTATATAACGTGTATAAAACATGTATAAACAGGGTGTGCTTAATTATAATTAGAGATTGTATTTTTTGATTATCTACGCTCTGCTATCATCACACATAAAATTTACAAAGGGCCTTAAAGCATTTATAAAACTTTCTGCTTAGAAAATAAGCAAGTAATTCAAAACCGTCGCTCTCTCGTCTTGGCCTCTTTGATAAGGAATATACATACAAGATGCGTAACACAGGCAGCTTACAACGTTGATTGGTGCTTGTCCTGAAACATACCGTTAATTATCTCCTTTCCAAGCCAACTAAGTGTAGCTTGCGTTGAGACAAGGTACTACATTAAAGTCCAAACGATTCGATTTGGACCTACGACCTTTAAGACATTAGTCGAACACTATGAGCCGTTTGTCAATAGTCCAATTATTAATTTTAAGGCCCTTAAAGGTAGAGATCTGATTAAGACAAGTCTAAAGTCCTAACTGTACCGTCGCTTTGGAAAAAATTGCTAAAAACCACGAAGAAACGCAGGCCTTTTCAAATACATTAAAGTAATTTAGCAATATAATTAAGGATATTAAAAATATCCTTATTCTTTTCTATAAAAATCATAACTCTATGCCTATTTACTTATTCAGTCCTAAGATTCAATCCTATTAAATTAATGCTATGTTTTGAATACAAAATTTTCATTGGAATCTATGTTTTAGAATCTTGATCGATGACATAGGAGCATAAGGAAACCCGTATGGTTTTTACCGTTCTTGAATTCTGTAGGCAGTTCAGTTGAAATCAAAAGCTGGTTCTCTCTAACGAGGGCGCGTGGCTCATGGTTGTGTGCGTGTCGTATCTGCATAAGTGTGAGCTAGAGCTTGCTCGCGCCTGACTGCTCCCACCTAGGCTCTTGACAGGCACGAACACATATGCAATGTGCATGTACACGACGTAACCACAAGTAAAGCTCACGCGCCCTTGTGAATTGCAAGAACTAAGTATATTAGTCATAATGTACAAGTGCATCGTGCAGCATGCTTCATAAACTATCCAAAGTCTTCTTAGTCTTGATGTATAAAGTTTAGTTATTGAGTTAGCATTAACTTTGTGCATAAATCATATTGTGATGTTTCATAAGAGAGATATCACACGGTGCGTTACTACTGCAATTTGCAATCGCAACGCACTTCGAGGTACAAAGAACGTACGTTCAAATTTTGAAAAAAAAAAAAAAATTTTCATAGTCCTGAACTTTCTAAGTTCTCTTTTAAATGGAACCTTCTTGAACTGCTGGTTGCTTGCGAAAGAATTCCCATCATCGCTATAAAATCAATAGTGGTGATTCGATAAACTTATAAGCGTTCTTGTTGCAGCAATGCATTTTAGCCAGTATCGAGAGAGCATCGACCAATTAGAAATGATTAGGATCTGTGACATTCTGCATATCAGCAGCAGTCTCGCCCGAGTTCAACAAACGTATACAAACTAAAATTATGTTTATACTCTGTAGTGGCACTTGAAATCGGGTTTTTGAAAAGAACTGTTGTAAAATCACTGATATTTCTTCTACAGTAGACGGATTTTCAACTGTCCGTATGTAGTTTCACTACAATATGAATAAACCATCGACTTAGAAACAAAAGCTCCGTTCAACCGGGTATTATAGTATAAACAAGTACTTGTTATCAAGGTGGCCATCTCGTATACAATACCCAATTAATACCCGCCTATTGTCTGCCTCATAATGAAGCAACCGCTGACAAAGAACACGTTGTATAACATGATATTAGAAATCTACCTACAATCTACATAGCGTACTACATATCTAGTGAATAGTCTAGATACATATACACATATGCGCACTCCAACCATATTAACAAAGCAATTGTGTACACATATAACTTTATTGTTTTTAACGGAGCGAAGCAAAGTGTTTATTCTATACGTACTTAGTTGAATTTACTCTAGTTCGTATGTCTAGCTGAGTGTCTGTCAGAGCCTTATAACTCTTGAACTAATGGTGATTAAGAGAATTACTTCAGTCTTACATTTATAAAAGTAGTAAAAACAGCAAATTAGCTTTCACACTTTATCTATTTTTTAAATTTTACTTCAAATGTTGACGATTAGTGGGACAATTATTTAAGTCGCTGTTATTAGACCTTTTTTTGTCCCGGAGTCCAAATTTCTAAACCGGCTTAACATGAAAAGCTGACGAAAAATATTTATTATCATCAGAAGTAAACTCTTACACTTTTTTATTCGAAACTATACGTAGTATGAAGTAGCTAAACACTTCTAAAAAGTTTCTAAGACGTAAAATTTGAGTACAGGGCGAACCACTAGTTAGTAGTTAAAGCAACCCAAAAACTGAATTCTTCAAACTCCAAATTAAAGAAACATAATTCATCCATAAATATAGTTAGACTGTTTAAACTTATCAGCTTTGTTGTTTAGGTTATAGGATAATCCCATAGGAATAGTACGAATTTAATATTCGTAATATAAAGTTATAGCTATTATTATTTTAATCATTTCCATCAAATAAAGATTTATTAGTGTTTCAACCATTCTGCTACCAATTAGATTTGAGTGTTCGTCCAACGGAGTTGTATAGTTTTGATTCCATAAAACATCTCTTGAGATGTGTAAGTAATGAATCGTGAAATCAGATATTTTAACGACTTCGTGCCTTGACGAGTATTTTTATTTATTTGAGCAAAATTACATTATATTTTATGTAGCCTAACCTGTGTTTCTTTATTATGACGATTCTACCAACGCGCCGGTACGTAAAGCAGATTCTGCTGAAGCTAGTAACATACTCGACAGTTGCTCTTTACAAAACAAAATGTTACAAAATTAACATGACTTCATCTTTTTACAGATGAACATTTTAAAATTACTTCTGCAAATTATACTTATCTAACAAAAATAATGTTATTTTAAATTAACCAAGTAATATAGACCGCTGTAATTATTAGAAAATAATCAGAAAAGTAAAAACCCGTAGGAATTTACTAACTTTATTTTTAAGTTATTTTTTCTTTAAAATTGAAAATGCCAGTCATGGTTAAGATGAAGTTTGGGTTTGGATCAAATCGAGATTTTTGTAATTCTTTTTTCCATAATTCAAAAAAGTAAGATACATTATGTTTATGGTATCGTAAAGAAAGATTTTTATCAAACCCCAGATTTCATTATAACCTTACAACGTAACATAGAATTTGTACCAATGTAATTTGAACTATTTCACTAACGCTAATACCATAGTTTTACTCACAGGGCTTAAACAAACAAAGCGAATCGGGAGGGAGGTATTTCTGGCCTAGTATTTTATAGCGGGTTCACAACAATTAATTCATCTTTTTCAAAGCTTCAATTTGATTGAACGTCTATTCAGGCGGTCCGAATGCAGATGTGATAAAACTAAAACAATGGGTCCAGTACATTTAATATGACGCGGTATAATGTTCCTGATGTAACCATTTTCCTGAAAACTACTAAGCCGATATTAATGTGATTTTAGCATCAGAGAGAGCATCAGTTTTTAGCAGGTCGTTAGAATTTCTACGGCTTTAGGCCACAATGGCCTACAAAGGCTTTTTTTTTATCTGACTACACCTAACTTGAAAGAAAGATTTTAGATAGTATGTATGTTTGTTAAATACAAAACGTATGTTTCATTGTAACGCATAAAATACTGAGCCGATTTTCACCAAAGCCGCCGAAGAGGTCACCTCGCAACTTTTTTCTTGTTAGAATAAGCGGCAAGCTTAAGTTAGGAGTAAGAATGACAATAGTGCAATAGATGGGAATCGAACCGTTGATGTTTCAGATTTGATTGTGGACTCTAAACTGAAAGTTTAATTTCCATCCGTTGCACTATTGTCGTACCCACTCCTAACAAAAGTTTTGCACTTATTTTGAGGGGAGAAGGGAATATAAGTCAAGTTCAACTTGGCTAATATAATTATACTCTGAGAAAAACACAGCCTTAACTGTGGCCTTAACTGTGGGCTTTTGAGGGTTCTGAGGCTTTATGACTGGTTTAATATGTTTTTTTTCAACTCGAGTTTAATTCCACAGCCGATGAGAACGGGTCGATATCGGAGACGATACCGGACCGGCCGGTGGAGCTGAAAAACTTCCCCAAACTCTGCGAGCAGCGGAGAAAGTTCCCCGTCCTGTACAAGCTAGAGTTTCAGGTAAGAACCTTACAATATTTTTTTAGGGTTTAAACTGGTTTACAATTTATTAACTTTTTTTTTTATATTCGATGACAAGATAGCCCTTGGCTGCGATCTCACCTGATGGTAAGTGACGATGCAGTCTAAGATTTTAGCAGGGTAACTTGGACGGGGTATAGCAGTGTAAATTCAACCCGTACCCCTAATCGGTTTCTTAATTATTTAGGTACATAAAATGCTTACATTTAATTGCAACCTTCTGGAAATAATCACATCATACATTTCAGTACACTACAATTTTCACATAAATTAATATAATTATTATGAACGAATAAAACAAATTAATAATGCATACTATATGTTACTTATATTAAATTACGTAATTAATTAAATAATTTTCACTGTTCAGATATTGCGAACTAATGAGATATAATTATAGATTAATTAAAGAGTAGAGCTCGTAATTAGTAAATAAAATATTTTAAAAGCTTCTTATTAATAATAATAATTAATTAATTAATTCAGAATTCTGATCGTAGTCAAGTATTGCTCTATATAGAGTAACTAGTAGGGCGCGTGGGTGCGCGGCCCGCTGCAGCGGACCGCGGTTTTTCTGCTCTTAGACTTTCAGAGCTTAATCATTTTCTACCAAAAAACCACTCTTCGATTTTTTATTCTTTGTCAGATAGACACCGATGGAATTTGTATGGCCGCCATCTTGAATCCACCAATTTGCAGTTTTTTTTTCGGCTCTCTGCCAATTGGATGAAGTTTCGAGTGGCTTTTGTTTGAGCACCCCCCCCACTTATCTTCAAAATCCTGGCAATGCTCCTCACCCGTCTCCGAAATCCTCAATCATCAGCTCTCTCTATATTTTTACTCCAAATGAATTTATGTCCTCGATACTAAACCATTTGAAAAGGAACCCTATCATAGTCTTGCATAATATATTTTGTATGAAAAAAAAATCCGCCATCTTGAATTTTTTTCTATTCATCACGTAGACCATCGGATCCTGGTCATCTTTTTCGAAGAGACCACTCTTCCATCTTTTATGGTCTCCGAGATAGACCCCGACTAAATTTGTATGGCCGCCATCTTGAATCCGCCATTTTGATTTTTTTTTCAGCTCCCTGCCAATTGGATGAGGTTTCGAGTGACTATTGTTGGAACACTCCCCACCTATCTTCGATACCCTGGCCGTGCTCCTCACCCGTCTCCGAAATCCTCAGCCATCAGCTCTCTCCATATTTTTCCTCCAAATAAATTTTTGTCCTCTACACGAAACCATCAGAAATTTTGAAAAGGAACCGTATAAAGTCTTGCATATATTTTGTATGGAAAAAAATAAATTCCGCCATCTTGAATTTTTTTTTGGTGCATCAAGTGGTCCTTCCGCTCCTGATCATCTTCTTCCAAGAAACCACTCTTCCATCTTTTATAGTCTCCGAGATAGACACCGATGAAATTTGTATGGCCGCCATCTTGAATCCGCCATTTTGGAGGTTTTATTCGGCTCTCTGCCAATTGGATGAGGTTTCGAGTGACATTTGGTTGAACATCCCCCACCTATCTTCGATACCCTGGCCGGTGCTCCTCACCCGTCTCCGAAATCCTCAATCATCAGCTCTCTCCATATTTTTCCTCCGAATGAATTTTTTTCCTCTATACGAAACCGCGAGTGAAAAAAATTTTTTTCATACAAAATTTTACAGGAGAGGTGATCAATGAGTGAGTGAGTCAATCAGTGAATCAGCACGAGTAGCTATATATATATTAACTAGTAGGGCGCGTGGGTGCGCGGCTCGCTAAAGCGAACCGCGGTTTTTCTGTCCACCAAGTGGACCTTCGGGTCTTGATCATCTTTTCCCAAGGAAGCACTCTTTCATCTTTTA
Source organism: Hipparchia sbordonii (assembly GCA_038048805.1). Lineage (NCBI taxonomy): Eukaryota > Metazoa > Arthropoda > Insecta > Lepidoptera > Nymphalidae > Hipparchia > Hipparchia sbordonii. The sequence goes on from CM076113.1 coordinate 9,519,830, forward strand.
TAATCTCTGAAATAAACACCGACGAAATTTGTATGGCCGCCATCTTGGATCCGCCATTTTGGAGGTTTTTTCGGCTCTCTGCCAATTAGATGAGGTTTCGAGTGACTTTTGTTTGTACACCCCCCACCTATCTTCAATACCCTGACCGTGCTTCTCACCCGTCTCCGAAATCCTCAATCATCAGCTCCCTCCATATTTTTCATCCAAATGAATTTTTGTCCTCTATACGAAATCATCAGAAATTTCGGAAAGGAACCTATCAAAGTCTTGCATACATTTTATATGAAAAAAATAAATTCCGCCATCTTGATTTTTTTTCTATTCATCAAGTAGACCTGCGAGTCTTGATCATCTTTTTCCAAGAAACCACTCTTCCATCTCTTATAGTCTCCGAGATAGGCATACCGACGAAATCTGTATGGCCGCCATCTTGAATCCGCCATTTTGGATTTTTTTTTAGCTCCCTGCCAATTGGATGAGGTTTCGAATGACTTTTGTTTGAACACTCCCAACCTATCTTCGATATCCTGGCCGTGCTCCTCACCCGTCTCCGAAATCCTCAACCATCAGCTCTCTGCATATTTTTGCTCCGTACGAATTTTGGTCCTCTCTACGAAACCATCAGAAATTTTGAAAAGGAACCGTATTAAAGTCTTGCATATATTTTGTATGGAAAAAAATAAATTCCGCCATCTTGAATTTTTTTTCTGTTCACCAAGTGGAACTTTGGCTCCTGATCATCTTTTGCCAAGAAACCGCTCTTCCATCTCTTATACTCTCCGAGATAGACACAAACAAAATTTGTATGGCCGCCATCTTGAATTCGCCATTTTGGAGTTTTTTTTCGGCTCTTTGCCAATTGGATGAGGTTTCGAGTGACATTTGGTCGAACACCCCCCACCTATCTTCGATACCCTGGCCGGTGCTCCTCACCCGTCTCCGAAATCCTCAATCATCAGCTCTCTCCATATTTTTGTTCCGAATGAATTTTTGTCCTCTATACGAAACGGTGGGTGAAAAAAAATTTTTCCATACAAAATTTTACAGGAGAGGTGATCAATGAGTCAGTCAGTGAGTCAGTGAATCAGCACGAGTAGCTATATATATAGTAATAAAACCGGCCAAGTGCGAGTCGGCCTCGCACACGAAGGATTTCGTACATCGTAAAAACGATTATTGAGGTCGAGAAAAAACGCCGAAAAAATCACGTTTCCTTTATTGTTTTTATTTTATTCTTATTATTTGTTGTTATAGCGGCAATAGACTACACACATTCCATGATAAATTTCAAGTACCTATCTTCCTATTACGGTTTATGAGATGCAGCTTGCTGACAGACGGTCGGATGAACGAACAGCAGCACTGGTAGCATGGGCGGAAGAAATTTTATCCCCGGGAAAAGGATAAAACGTTTATCCCCTCGCTTAGCTTTATCCACCCGTCGAGCGTGGGCACAGCGGTGGAAATAACGCTCAGTGGATATACTTACAGAATATACATCGCCTTCTCCTGTGTCGCCATGCGTTATCAATAGGAAAAAGATAATTTTATCCCCTGTCAGTGGATAAAATCGGGGGATAAAACTTTTATCTCCTGTCCATGCTACCAATGCTGAGTAGTAGGGTCATGTTGGCACCCTTTGGGCACGGAACCCGAAAAAGCGGCGATTCATACATTTTATAAAATAATGCGGCAGCGTAAGATGTTGTGAAATGTTATCTGTATGGTAATTCATGCTAAAGTTTAAAAACTTCGGTGACACTCCAATAGAACTTCTATCCGATTTCTGCTGGCGAAGATAAGTTTAACTTTGTGTTCTTTGTTGTCTTTTCTCTTTGCGAAAAGGAGATTAGAATTATTTTATCTTATTTGGTTAGTCTTCACCTGACAGTACCATTGTGTAAATAACTAGCTAATGCCCGCGACTTCATCCGCGTTGCTTTAATTTTTAAAATCCCCTAGGAACTGCTCGATTTTCGGAATAAAAAGTAGCCTATATCATTTTCCAGGTCCTCAAATATACCCACGCAAAAATCACTCCTCTGTAGCTCTGTTGCGGCGTGATTGAAGGACAAACCAATAAACAAATACGATGGAAAGGGGTTACGACCCTCAGCGACAAATACAGTGCGTAGAAGGTCTTTAGGAGTCTAGGTAGAGCCTGCAACATAAAGCATAACAAAATTATTGCTCGCTTTTAATACTCGGATAACCTACTTGAAAAGTTGTTTGACATTAAACGGTAGGAAGTCGCGGGAAACGGCTAGTTCATAAAGAAGCACTTTAAAAGGAAATGGAAGTTTTATTTTTTAATTTGCATTAAACTAAGGCTTCTGGCTCATTAGCGCGGTCTTATTTCTGCTTATTTCGTTACTAGAGTCTATATTTCTCGTTTGTTTGTTTTGGCAAGGAAATGGCTTTCACTCGTATTTCACTTTTATGGGATCCATTGGAATTGAAATCTTTTTGGAATTGAGTTTATTTAGCAAATTTAATGTCTGACAAAAAGAATGTGTCCACAAGACCGGGTCCATTAAGTATCTAAATATATAAAAGGCAAACGTGACTGACTGACTGACTGACTGATCTATCAACGCACAGCTCTAACCACCACTGGACCGATCGAGCTGAAATTTGGCATACAGGTAGCTATTAAGACGTAGGCATCCGCTAAGAAAGAAGTTTGGAAAATCTCAACCCCAAGAGGGTTAAATAGGGGGTGAAAGTTTGTATGAAAGTCCATCATTTTTCAAGTTATAGCCATGAAACCTTGTATTTTGGCTTTCGAATAAAAATAAAGAAATACGTGTTTCACAGATTTTGAAAAATCCACCCCCAAAGGCATCAAATAGGGGATGAAAGTTTGTATGAATGTTTTTCATTTTTGAAGTTGTATAAACTTTATTTTTGGGCTTTCGATTAAAAATAAATAAAATACATGTTTCACAGATTTTGAAAATCTACCCCAAAAGGTATAATCTAAATATTAAAAAAAAAGTATATCAATTGTACCTATAAAGTTTGAAGAGTTCCCTCGATTTCTCCAGGATCCCATCATCAGATCCTGACCTAAGAAATTTATTTGAGATGTCTTCATAAACTATTTTGACATTTTTTAATTTTCTGGGTAGGTGATTTTTTGAATTTAGAATAAACAGTCTTGTCAATTAATACGAGTATATCCGAACAAGAGCCATTGCTGAATTTCTTGCCGGTTTTTCTCATCAGAACCTGCTTTCTGAACCAGTGGTAGAGTCTGGACTTACCACGAGAGCCACAAGTTGGCCTACATGAATAAATAACTTTGAATTTTATAAAAAGGCTAATTTACACGACAGAATATTCAACAGAATACCGAAGGCTTAGCGGGCTTAATCCAGGGCAAGTCTACCGTTCCGCACTTACTGGGACAATATTAAAAAGGTTATATATAACTTTCTTTTAGCCCAACGTCGGCGTTATTAAATAAAGCCTGCATTCTTGAAGGCGGATCTGCTCGGAATAATAATTAGACGTATCGAACAAAGGAAACTTTTAACCTGTAAGATGTACCCTCAAAGGATGTACCCAGTACCAAACAATTTTTTTTTTTTAATTTATTTAATCATTATAATAATACGAAAATATTACTATTTACTATCTCGCCAAACTGGTGGGCCAGTTCGTTGGCGAGGTGGCGGTCTTATTAATATTATATCACATAACTTACTTGCTAACAAAATATATAAATATAAGAAAAAAATCAAACAAGCATTACTTTTAGTATCATTAACATAAACAAAAGACAAGGAAATCATACAAAACAAAGAAAAGAAAAAAGTATAACCCACCATACTTGCCTACCGAGTACCTACTGACAAGAGAAAAATTCACCAAATTCTAAATCATGAGCAACGCATCAAAATCTCTCTGTTGAGCTCTTCTGTCGGAGTCTTCTCTCCGAATTAAAAAAAAATTAGAAATTCAAAAGTCATCAGGTCAGGATCTAATGATGGGATCTCTTCAAATTTTAAAGGCACAATTGATATACTCGTACTTTGTAGTGGCGTTTGAAGTTGGTTTTGTAATGGTTTTGTAAAAAGAATTTTTACTTTACGTATGTTTGTCCACTGCTGTATGTGTGTATTTACGTATGATTTTAGCAGTCTATGTATGTATGTTTCCATGTGCAAACCTACATGCACACATATACTAATCAAATACTTACTTCCTATTTGACATTGCCGCGGTCATATAAAAACTAACTAAAATCTCAATAATGTACCAAAACAACGCGGTTGTTTGCCATAAAAAATGTTATTCGGTCTCGTAAAACATGGAATGCTCTCATAACTACCACATTCGGCTGCCACGGAACATTTGCAGTACGGGTGTTTTGCCCATATACTTTACTGCCTACATTATGCCTTGTTAATGCAGTTTGTGCCTGCTTACACGTACCATAATAACATACCCACTAGTGTTTATTAAAGCGATGAATGATAGCCTAGAGTTAGTCTTCTGGCTCATTTTTATTCGACTAAGACAAAGTCAAAAGGAGGAGTTATGATTTTAGCAGTCTATGTAATATTATGTATGTGTGTATGCGACTATTTACGAATGTTCCACCGTAGCGCCTTAATTACTAACGTGATTTTTATGAATGAGTTGTCAGTTGATTCTTCGATTCGTTATTATAGGGCGGGTGGTATAGGCTACATTTTTACAACCCGCCACGCGATTTTGCGTTCTCGAACCCTTCTAAACCCTCCTCATTAAGAAGAAACTTGTAACTTAAAGGCAACAAATTAAATTCTGATTAGTATGGCAGTGCAAATTCAACCCATCCCCTAATCGATTTCCACATGCCATCGTGCTGGAACGCAAAATCGCTTGGTGGCACGTCTTTGACGGTAGGGTGGTAAATAGCCATGGCCAAAGCCTCCCACCAGATCAGACCAGAGACAATTCATAAATTATACACACTGCCCCCCGCCGGGAATCGAACTTGAGACCTCCCAGTTATACCTAAAACCACAGTGCTAAGGAGGTCGTCAAATATAGCTCTTCGAACTTTAAGCCCCGCCCACTTCCAATTCAGTTTCGCGACTCGCTGAATTATGTCGATGACTTTGTATCTCCTACGGATCTCCTTACTTGATACTTCTGATTTAATCTCGCAGGGATACTCCGAGCCTAGCTCTCTCCATCACCCGCTGAGTGACCCTGAGCCTTCTTATGAGGCCCTTTGGAACTGTCGTTGCGGTGTCGGCGGCGTAGTGTTAGGTTTTAAAAATCCTTCGGGAAGCTTCTGTTTTTCGGGCATAAAAAGTAACCTATGGCACTCTGAAAGTCCAAGTCCTACACCCATGCAAAAATGATGTTGATCCGCTTCTCCGTTGCCACATGACTGACGAACAAACAAACAAACAAACAAACAAACAAACAAACAAATGTACAGTCGCGGACAGAAAATGTTTACCACCTTAAGATTCATAATTGCATGCACACATCTGTGTCAGAAGGTCGATATGTAATTTGATTAACCATAGATCATAGACTTTTTAACATGTAGCGGTGCTTAGACAGTCCTTTAGCGGTCTCTTTAGTAGGTGACTGCTAAATAGTTTAGATGTAGAAAACCTTTTTTTGGAACAAAAATCCTTACTAATGTTATAAAATAATGTAAGTGTTTGTTTGTTCGTTGTTGGTTTGTCCTTCCATCACACAGCTACGGAGCAATAGATCCACATGATTTTTTGCATGGATATAGTTGAGGATTTGGATAGCGACATTTATCCCGGAAAAATAGAGGGTTCTCATGGAAATTTTAGAATCCTAACTTCACGCGGACGAAGTCACGGGCAAAAGCTAGTAATTTTAATAAATAGATATCATCTCATGTAGACACGAGCACAGGACACGAGTTACCAAAATGAGAAAAACGGAAGTAATAATCTAATGAAATTTCAAAGAATCTTTATTTCTTAATTTTATTATTGAGAAACTAAACAATATTAGTATAAATAAATAATTAGCTTAATTAGCTTCCATTCGCTGCTATGACAACACGTAGACTCTCTCGCATAGACGCGACAAGGCGATAAGTCAGTTCATATCATCCCATACCCCAGTGCAATGTGATCTAAGACTGAGGATTTCTTTGATTCTGACAGTCCCAGCTTTGAATCACTAAGCTCCATAAATTTTCAGTTTCAAATCAGCAGATCGAGCGGGCTATTGAACGAGATGACTGCCACGGTGCAGATTGAACCATAGAATAGTAGCTCAGCGCATTATCTTGAACTTAGGTTGTCGGAATTTTGCTGCTGAACATCAATGTAAAATGCTGCAGAAACACCAAGCATCACCATAGCTCATCCACCTCCTTTTGACTGTTTTTGACTGTGGATGCTATCAGCATCATTATGATTCAATGCACAATATGAACTTCACCATTAGAATTAAGATTAAGCTTCCATTTTGTATTTATTTTGTATATTTAAATTTCAAATAACAAATCTAATATTTTTGATAATTAATTGTCACTTTTACAAGTGCAATGATCTAATGTGTCAAACTTGAATTTAGGAAATGAGTTTTATTACTAATATTTGTATAGAAAAGTCATTAATACTTTTTTTGATAAAACGATGCATGAAATTTTTATAACGTAACAAATGCCTTGATATAGCATTATAGACCTTACTGAACGCAGGGTTACGAAGAATCTAATTTGAAAAGTGGTAAACATATTTAGTCCCCGACCGTACTTTCGCATTTATAATATAGTAAAGATACGCGTCCAAGCCATTAGGAAAGGTTTGGATACGGGTATAATATTATTATGTATCTCACGGGCCTCAACCGCAGAACAAATTCAAAAGATAACTTTGAACGAAAAGTAATTCCAAACATTTGAAACAATTTTAATTTAACAAACTGTTCTCAAACTCTCCACTCTTTTTGCAAAAAAAAAAATGATTGCGTTAGACCCTGTCTGAGACCTCATGACACAGCGTAACTAAGTAAATTAAAAAGTTTTCTTTTTTATTATATTTGATGACAAGACGCAGGCTAGGCTATGTTTACTACTATCTCACCTAATGTTAAGTGACAATGCAGTGTAAGATGGTAGCGGGATAACTTGGAAGGGATATGGCAGTAACCATTCATTCTATACCCCTAATCTGTAATCCCGTCATCGTACTAAAATTCTCTTGGCTCTTGACAAAATTTAAAACAAAAGAAGGTTGTACCTAGGTACTGTTTTCAATAATTAATCAGAATTTAATTTGTTGCCTTTCTATCAGCGGGAGATAGTCTACTCCTTCACTCCTCCTTTTTTGCTGATGCTTATATACTAAATAATAATGATATGTGCACTGTTTCTTAATAACTAACGCGAGGCCCGACGACGGCGTTAACTGCTGACGGTGCAGTGTTTGGTAGCATGCAGTGTCCCAAACAGCAGCTTTTGTCAAAAATCTCGACGGACCATGATGTTTTATCGCGAACACTTGGAAGCCGTTTGTGTGATAAGGCTCGAACAATTATTTTGCTTCTAACACCCCATTGTTCAAAGTTCAGCCCCTCTTTATACTTCAAACAATGCGATTATTGCTTTTCCTTCAGCTTGTTTATCGACTGACCCGGGTACAAAACAATTTAAGAACAAACAAACTTCATTTCAGCATAATTTTTTGCTATAAACTATTTTTACTGAATTTTTTTATATTTTTCTCAATAGTGTTTCTAGTTTAGCTGGCTTTTTCTTTTATCAACATATACTAAAAGTTTCAGTTTGGTTTCAAGCTTTAATTTATCACTCGTAAAAACTGTTGTCTTCAATAAGAAGATAAACTTTATTTCGTATTTTAGATTTTCTGAAAAATATTTTCTTTTAGTGTTCGCAAGGCTTTGTATATAGCATTTTGTAATATTTTTTTTTGTAATAAGTTTTTATCGTCTTGAGTTTTTGATTTTTTTGGTAACTTCTAGATACTTAGTTTAAACAAAAAATGAATTAAAAGAAAGTAATTAATTAATTAAGAAATAAAATTGTATTTCTATTCTCTTGATTATGTTTAATATTCTAAGGTGCAAAAATTTGTCAACCAAATATGGTTATTTTTAATAAAAACCAGTTTTAATTACTTATGATATAAGCTCCCACTTTTAATACCGCAGCGCTCACCATTGCGCCAGGGAAGACGTCAGAACTGTTAAGTGTGAACCCACCCTTAGTCGTTGTGAAAATAGTCTGATCGGGTGTGAATGCACCCTTAGTTATTGAGACAAACGCCGAGAGGGTGACCTAGAAAACGTAATATATAGAGCAAAGAGACAGTTGCTAATGGAATAGAAGTTTCGATTAAATCACACCGCTTCAGTGGGATTGAAGCAATTCTGAGTTAGAAACTTTCAAGCTCTTTAAACAAAATGAAAAAACCGTTTCAAATTAAACGTTTTCAAACTGAAGTTTTACATTTAACTTTCTGTCACTTTACTTTAATAACAATCGTTGATGTTAATGTGATATAAAAAATGCTGATATCAAGCTTATTATTGTCAAGGCAACTTTAACTTAATTACTTCTTTTATCCGATGATAAGTAGGTCCTTGACTGCGATCACCTGATAGTAAGTGACTATACAGTCTAAGATAGTAGCGGGCTAACTTGGAAGGGGTATGGCGGTGTACATTAACCTATACCCCTAATGGGTTTCTACTCGCCATCGTGCCGAAACACTAAATCGCTTGGCGACACGTCTTTGACGGTAGGGTGGTAACAAGCAACGGCCAAAGCCTCCCACCAGATCAGAATCGATTCAGAAATTATAAATTACCAAATTGCCTCCGCCGGGAATCGAACCCGAGACCTCCCAATTATAAGACCACAGCGTTCACCATTACGCCAGGAAGGTTATTGGGTTATCATCTTAATCATTCATTAATCATTTAGTACAGTAATTTCGATTTATCTCAAAGAAGGTTGTCAAAATAATGCTCAAATTTCCAAGCATCTTTGAGAAAAAGATCTTGCTGGCGTTAACTTTACATTTACTATTCGAAAGTTAAAATGTTCGTGCTTAAGCTAACGTCTCTGCTTTTACTATTTCGTTAAGATTAGAGCTATATAAAATGGAATAAATAAACGACCAACTGGTAAGTCCTGATTAAAAACAACCTACTCGTATCAAAGTAGTGCTCTAGATGGCGAAGTCTCTTTGATGTTCTAGCGTCTTTGATCTGAGATCGATTTTGTTCCAACAAAAAGTTTAATTCCAACTTTAATGGATGAAGAATTAAATGGAGAGCTATCTTCCCTTATTAATCCTTACTATCCTTACCAATATTATAAATGCGAAAGTGTGTTTGTTTGTTGGTTTGTCCTTCAATAACGCTGCAACAGAGCTACGGATCGACGTGATTTTTTGCATGGGCATAGTTGAGGACCTAGAGAGTGAGGCTTCATAGGCTTTTAAAAACTAGATCCACGCGAGCGAAGTCGCCGGCATCAGCTAGTTATTTATTTATTTATTTATTTTTTTATTTTTATTTTTTATGTACATATAAATATTTACAAAAGAAGATATATTAGAAGAAGTATACATAGGTGAAGCTTATCTCTAAAAAAGAAATTTCTTCCAGCTTCCCTTGAAAGTGAGTAAGGTGAAATTATAGAGTGGTATAGGTCAAAAATGTACATCACTACATATACTATAATACCTACTATATAATATAAATAAATAATAAACTACATAAACACGAAGATACATAAATACATATGAATACATAAATACACATAATACATAAATAATATAATACATACCTACATAAATATACATAACTAAGTAACATATAACGAGAGATAGTGCTGCTTCACTTTAAATTTGAATGTGTGTATTGACCGACTGTCTCTAATATGTTCAGGAAGTAAGTTCCATAGCCGAGTAGCTTCGGACGAAAAAGAATATTTATAGAAAATGGTGTTACAAGGGGCATAATCAAGAGCTTTTCTAGTAACGCACGCCCGCAAAGGTCTTGCAGACGGGAGCGATACCTTAAAACGTTCTCGTAAGTAATCAGGGGAAGAACTGTTATGAAGGATATTATAGAGGACAGTAACAATATGCAAGTTCCGGCGAAAACGAATTGGGAGCCACTTTAATTGATGACGAAAACTGGAAACGTGATCGAATTTGCGCAGGCCGTATATAAAACGAATGCACAAATTCTGAAGTCGTTCGAGTTTGTCAAGTAGCTCTTCAGTGGCATCTAGGTAGCAGACGTCTGCGTAATCAAGGATAGGAAGTAACAGGGATTGTGCCAACATAATTTTAGTACGAAGCGGAAGGAAATTCTGCAGCCTCCTCAAAGAATGAATAGAGTAGTGCAATCTTTTACTGACTTGGTTGACGTGTGCCGACCAAGTCAGGTTACCGTCCATAATCAGACCTAGATTTTTACAATTACATGCGTAAACTATTGGTATTCCTGCAAAGACAACTTTGGGAATATTGTTGAAATTAATACGATTTCTTAGCGGTCTGCTGCCAATAATCATCGCTTGGGATTTACTCGGGTTGACCACAAGTCCGTGAGAATCAGCCCACTCTTTAATGGCAGCAAGATCATCGTTAATAGAAGTAATTGCAGAGTCAAGTTCCAATAACGAGGCATGCCTATAGAGCTGCAAATCGTCTGCATAAAGATGGTAGTGAGAAGAAAGAACTTTCGTAATTTCATTAATGAAGACTGAAAAAAGAAGAGGGGAAAGCACGCCACCTTGAGGAACACCAGCAGAGAGGTTAGCCCAGTCTGAGTAAACCTCATCTGTGCGAATTCTCTGCCGGCGACCATGAAGATAAGAGTGGAACCAAGTAATCGCAGAAGAAGATATGTTAAGAGAGCTTAGGATACCAAGGAGTATGTCAAAGTCAACAGAGTTAAAAGCGTTACTAAAATCCAGTAAGATAAGGATAGTAAGCTGTTTGTTATCCATAGCATAACGAATGTCATCAGTGACTTTGAGCAGGGCTGTAACGGTACTATGAGAGGGGCGGAAACCGGATTGGAAAGGACTCAGAAGTTTATTCTTATAAAGAAAAGACGATAACTGTTTGAAAACTGCATTTTCAATAACTTTTGAAAGGATAGGTAAGATTGAAATTGGACGAAACTGTGAAAAAGAATTGGGATTGGGGGATTTCGGTAAAGGGATGACATGAGCCATTTTCCAGTCAGTTGGAAAGACCTTATTTGCCAGGGAGAAATTTATAATGTGGGTAATAACAGGCACGATAGGATCAATCACAAGTGCTAACATGTCACGGCTCAAGCCATCACTGCCCGTAGCTTTAGTTGTGATGGAAAGGATACTCTTCTTAACGTCTTCTTCTACGATTTCTTGAAAAACGAAAGATTCGCCCATAGGTTGGATTGCTTTTGCTAATTTTTGAAGAGTCAATGACTTTATAGAATCAGAAACTAAAACAGGAGGAGTGGAAAAATGGTTATTCAGTGCATTAAAGTCCATTGTATTAGTAGAGGTATTTAGGAATTTACCCACACCTAGGGACTTAAGAAATCTCCACTTTTCAGGAATGGAAAATTTATCCATTGAAGAGTGAATATAGTGGCGCTTAGCATTTCTACACATCCTATTGCAGAGATTACGCAATTTCTTATAGACTACAACGTTCTCATCAGTCGGGAATTTTTTGCATTTACTCTTGGCTTTATTTCGTTTAGCCATAATTTTTTTGATTGAGTCAGTAAGCCAGGGTGCTGGAAAATGTTTGATCCTGACAGGTCTAATTGGAGCATGTAAATCGTATAGATTGGTAAGAAGGCTAGTGAATAGCTTAACTTTTTCGTCAATCACTGATGCATTAAATACAGAAGTCCAATCTATATTCATTGCATCTTCTCTAAGACGGTCCACATTAATATTCTTGAGATTACGCTGCAGAATAACCTTATGCTTACGTTTAGAAGGACGAGCTTTATAGCGCAGAAATAGAAGGTCATGATAAGAAAAGGGAGCAGTGAGCTGACCGTGCTCAAGAACATTAAGAGGATTGGAGCAAATTATTAAATCAAGTAGAGAAGGATCAAAGTGTGGGGGAAAGTGGGTTTCAGAGAGAGGGAGTAGGGTCATGTTAATAGAAGATACTAGTGACCTTAATTTTTGGGATCTATTATCATTTTTTAAAAGGCAAGTATTGAAATCTCCCATTATAATAACGTCAGGATAAGAAGGTATTAAATTTTCGAGGAGTTTTTCAAATGAGTCAAAGTAGTTGATAGAAGATGATGGGCTGTACACAACGCCAACAAGGAATTTGGAGTGGTGGGTATAGATTTCAAGGAATAGATATTCCAGACTACCAGAGTAAGTAGCAGGGGACTGACTTACAATTTTAAAAGTAAGGTTATTGCGCAAATAGATACATACGCCACCACCACCTTTATCCGTACGGTCGTTACGAATAAGTGTGAAGTCTGGCAGTCTGAAAAGTTCAGAAGAAAGAGAAGGTTTAAGCCAAGACTCGGAGATGAGGATACAGTCGACTGCAACGCCACTAAAAGATGCCAGAAAATCAGAGTAATCTGCCGGAATGCTTTGGGCATTAATATGAACAATATTGAGACAGTGCGAGTCAATACTGAAAATAGAACTCAGTTTATGGTCCAGTGAGAAACTGTCGTTAGAGGATGCATTGCTAGATAAACTTTGAAAATCATCAGATGAAGAGCACGAATAGTAGTCATCATAACATGGTACATTAAGCATAATAAAAAGATAGCAAAATTAAATAAATATTAAAAATATATAATATAAATATAAATATTATATAATATAATAACAAAAATACTTATTAATAAACGAGTAAAAAAAAAAAAATTATATACTTTAAGAATTTCAACATTACCCGCAATCACTGGCGAATCTGGGAGAAAAAAACATCAAATCACAAACATAATAACATAACATAAAAAAAAAAAAACAAATAGTTACAAATAACAACAGACACTTAATTAACAGATGAAAAACAAAAAAAAGTAATAAGATAAAATTCAAACATAAAATGTGAAAAACGGAACGTAACGTTAAGATTAGGTTGATGTCTGCGTCGAGCGTCACTATTGACAGCTGACAAGTGACAGCACACACGCGTGACATCTGACGTTACTGTCATTTGATCAAATAAAATATAAATTTCAGTGTCACACCAAATCAAAAAGACTTTGCTAGCGTCTGCGTTGTCGAAAACACGTGTTAGTGAGGTTTTTTATTTTTTTAACAGTTTTTAGTGCAATAGCCGGTTTTTTTAGTGTGAGTATTTTATTTAAGTGTTGGTGGAAGTTGGTGGAGGGAAAATGGAGGTCGATCCTCCGCCCAAACCCCCCGATCCCGGGGCCAATGTGACGGTTGAGACGGAACCGACCCAGAGCGCGCAGTCCATGGACTCTGAATCGACTGCTCGTGGTACCAAACGGTCCATGCGTGTCGATAATGACCCATCTACAAAAAAAACTGTTACAGATCCCAACTCTGCTGTCCCTTCTGTTCAGTCTGTCTACATGCACCCCACTTTGTCAGATACGCCCAAAAAATATACTTCAGATAATAAAGGCCCGTACGTAGTTTACGTATCCCGAGAAGTGCCTGACCCCTCAGCCGGCACTTCGATTAGAGCTATCAAATTTGGCCAGTTCCTCCATCATAATAAAGTCAAATCCGTTATTAATGATGGTGTGAAAAGTGTAGGAAGAAATAGAATTTCAGTCGAATTCTCAACTGCTGAATCGGCTAATGAGTTTTTGGAGAATAATATTCTCAAGTTAGCAAAATACACAGCATACATTCCTACTTTCAATATAACTCGCATGGGTATAGTTAGAGGCGTTCCTGTAGATTGGCACCTTAATGAGTTTATTGATTCCTTAGGTCTCCCTGCAGGCTGTGGTGAGATTCTAAAAGCTCGCCGTTTTAATCGTAAGAATATTACCGATGGTGTTGTGTCCTGGGTTCCTACTCAGACTGTTGTTCTGACTTTCAGAGGGCAAACCCTTCCTACTAGAATATTTTCCTATCACACATCCCTTCTTGTGGAAACTTACCAACTACCGACAATCCAGTGTCTGAACTGCTGCCGTTTTGGGCATATTAAATCCCAGTGCAGATCAAGTCCTCGCTGTTTTAAATGTACCCAATCCCATGCAGGTGACTCTTGTGATGTAGCTGCGGAAAATTCTTCTTGCCTACTGTGCACTGGCAAGCACTTTGCCACGAGCAAAAGCTGCCCGGAACACTCTCGGCAGCACTCTATCAAGGTGCTTATGTCTGAAGAAAACCTATCATACCAGGATGCATCTGCCAGATTCCCTTCTGTTCGTCGCTCTTATGCTGATGTCGCTAAAGAGATGTTCTCAGCTCCCATATACTCGCCTGTTCCCCCCTCTCTCAATCCCAATAGAATTCGTTCCAGCCAAACGTCATCCCCCCTTAATAAATCTTACAAACAAACCACTTTCCGCAGTCCTCGCCCTAGGCCCCAACCAGCAAAGGGCTTTGATCGTCAAGCTCACCTGGATATCACCCGGAACTGCCCTTCTTCAACTCCTAATGGATGTGCTTTGAATACAGAGCACTCCTATTCTTCCCCTGCTAATGACTCTAACAACGTCATTACACAGTTAAATAACATCCTTGATAATATAAATCAAATCCCTTTACCGCCCAACGCTGCTCAAATTATCATCAAAATCGTTTCCGCTATCTGCAATAGGTCCTTTGAAGGTTCTCCAGTGGAATAGCCAAAGTATACGTCGCAAAAAACATGAAATTCTACACCTTACTAATGTTCATAAACCTGCTGTCCTTGCCGTCTCTGAGACATGGCTTGCCCCTGGCTCCCATTTTCGGGTCCCAGGTTTTGTCTGCCTGAGGGACGACAGGGATGACGGGTATGCAGGTAGTGCCATTTTTCTCAGGCACTCTCTTGCTTATTCTTCTATTTCCCTTCCGCCTCACACACATCAGTTTAATGCTGTTGCTGTGAGAGCTCTGGATATTTCCTTCCTTTCTTTATACATTCCTCATCCGAATCATTCTGTTATTCCGGAGCTTAAATCTGTCCTTTCCGCTCTTCCTCCTCCAGTTCTTGTGATGGGAGATTTTAACTCCCATCATTTGTCCTGGGGTTCCCACTCATCTGATAGTTTCTCGTATCTCTTGCTGGATGTTTTTGATGAGTTAAACATTTGCATCCTGAACGATGGATCTCCTACAAGAAGAGTTTATCCTCATCAGAACCCCAGGTCTGCTGTTGATCTGTCTCTTTGCTCTCCTTCTATGGCATCTCTTATTTCCTGGAGAACCCTTTCTAGTTCCCACGGTAGTGACCACTTTCCTATCTTACTCTCAATAGCCCAAAAATCAATCCCACTTTACAATCCTAATCCATTCCTTAAATACAAACTTAACAAGGCCAACTGGTCTGCCTTTGCTGAATCAGTTGACATCCTTATTGATACTTTGGCAGAGTCGTCAGATGTTGAGAATACAGCGCTTTACTACGAGAATTTTGTTAAAATTTTAAAATTTTCAGCTGAACTCCACATTCCGCTCAAAAAGGCTAAACGTGATTTTATAGCTTCTCCCCCCTGGTGGGATGAAGAATGTACTGATTTAATAAACAAGCGTAAGGTTGCAGAACATTCCTACACTATGTTAATGTCCCGTGAAAATTTTTTGGAATACCAACGTACAAATAGCAAGGTCAAAAGAATTGTATCTAAGAAGAAAAAGTCAGGATGGAAAAATTTCTGTGAATCCCTGGATCCTCGCTCACCATCTTCTTTAGTGTGGGATAGAATAAAAAGATTTAGGCAGTCCATTTCCTCTTCTGACCCTTCCGCTAACGATCCTTCTGTCTGGTTGGATGGGTTTGCTGATAAGCTTGCCCCTCCTTTTGTTCCGTGCGAAAATTCTTATAATCCTCCTTCTGTAGCTACATCCTCAGACAACATGGATGCCCCATTTCGATTTTCTGAGTTAGAATGTGTCCTTTCGGACCTTAAAGATTCTACTCCTGGAGAAGACGGTATTCCATATTCTTTCATTGTAAAGCTTAACAATAAAGCGAAGCACTGCTTTCTTAATATAATAAACAGGTTTCTGGAGACAGGAATCGTGCCAGGACCTTGGAAAACCCAAATTATAATCCCTATTAAGAAACCTGGTAAAGTTCCCCTGGATCCGAATTCGTATCGCCCTATCGCCCTCTCGTCTACTTTGGCCAAAATTATGGAGCACTTGATTAAAAACCGTCTTGATTGGATAATGGAAAGCAAAGGTTTACTTGCCAAGTCTCAGTTTGGCTTCAGGAAGGGGCTTGGCACTACTGACAGCCTTGGAGTTCTTTATACAGACATTCGTATAGCCCTTGCTAAGGGAGAGTACCTTGTGGGTGTTTTCCTGGACATAGCTGCTGCATATGATAATGTTCTTCTCCCTATACTCAGGCAGAAATTGCTACAGCTGAGTATACCTCCGAGACTTACACGTGTCATATGCAATCTTCTCTCGTCCAGAACTATTCTGGTGAGAACAAAATCCCAAAACCTTCCCCCCAGAGTGATCTGGAAAGGTCTCCCGCAGGGTTCTGTTCTGAGCCCTCTGCTCTATAATATCTATACTTATGATCTCGAACTGTCTGTGGATAATTTTTGTAACATCTTACAATACGCTGATGACATTGCACTTTATATCAGCTCCAAATCCATGGACGAAATTTCTACTCGATTGAACTTTGCTTTGCTTTATCTAGGTCAGTGGTTATCAGGTCATGGGCTCTCATTATCAGTCGATAAGTGCAAGGCCGTCATTTTCACTAGAAAAAGACTATTCTCCTTACCAAATATCACCTTCGAGGACCAGCACATATCAATTGCTTGCAAAACCAAATTTCTGGGTGTTATTTTAGACTCCAGACTTAACGGTGTAGCTCACTCTGATTACATTAGCCGAAAATGTGAAAGTTCTATTAATATTCTTCGAGCTCTATCAGGAGTATGGTGGGGTGCCCATCCATACACTCAAAAACTGCTATATAATGCCATTGTCCGTAGTCATATGGATTATGGATTGTTTATATTAGACCCGATTAATAAATCTGCCTCAGAGAAACTTAATAAATTACAGTATAAATGTTTGAGGATAATTCTTGGTGCTATGAAGTCTTCACCCACTAATGTATTGCAGGTTGAGTGTGTTGACCCTCCGATTCTTCTACGAGCTCAATATCTCAGTGATCGCTTTATTTGTAAAGTTCTGCAACTTTCTTCCCACCCCTTAATAAACAGCCTTCACAAGCTAGCTGCTGTCATAAAACCCAGCCAAAACCCCCCCTGCCTTTTAAACAGTTTTTTGAAATTCACTCGCCTACCTCATCCTTTGTATTCTTCTCCTAAACTCCCTTTATTTTCCTCCTCCTTCCCAGGGTTGATACATACCCCCCGTATTGTCAGCTTGGGAATAAATAAAGACACAGTGGATGCAAATTCTAAATTTAATGAAATTTTTCAAAATAACTGGGCCGATTGTTTAGCTTTATTCACAGATGCTTCCAAGCTATCTCCAGATGGTTGTGTGGGCATTGCTTGTTGGATTCCCAAATATAGAATAACCCTTCAATATAAGTGTCCCCCTGAAACATCAGTATTCACAGGAGAGTCAATTGCTATATTAGAAGCTGTCCTTTTTATAGAGTCCCATAACATACAACAGTCAATTATACTGACAGACTCCTTAAGCTGCCTTCAGGCACTTAAAGGAAATCCCTTTCGTGGTAAAGCGCTTAGTTCCATCATCTTCAAGATTAAAGAAATTTTATTCACCTGCCATCAGAAAAGTCTGACTGTCACTCTGGCCTGGATTCCAGGGCACACTGGTATAAATGGTAACGAGAATGCAGATGCTTTTGCTAAACTTGCCACTGAGACAGGGTCTGTTACTTATTTTAAAAACCTCACTCAAGATCTTCGTCCTCTTGCAAAAACTGACCTTATTAAATCTTGGAATACATTATGGATTTCATCAAAATTGGTTAAAGGGAAATATTATGCTGCTGTACAACCTGAAATTCCTCTTCGGCCTTGGTTTTTTGTTCATCAGAATATGGATAGATGGGTTGCTTCAACCATCAGTAGATTGCGTATTGGTCATGCTTGCACACCAGTCCACTTGGCTAAATTAAGAATTAAAGATCACTCTCTATGTGAATGTGGATTGGATGAGGGGTCAACTTCTCATATTCTCTTTTCCTGCCCCAAACTTCTCCATAAACTTTATGATGTTCTCCCTCCTAAGATCCCCCGTCCCATAAGCGTTGAATGTCTCCTTATGTTTGTGTTTAGTCCTTATGTTAAATTTTTATGTAATTATATTAAACTTAACAAAATTAAGTTATAATAGTACTTTAGTTTATTTTACATTATAATATATTATTCCTATTTTGTATGTACTTTATCTGTGTCTAATTTGTTATTGTGTTGTAGGATGTGCTAACTTTTCAAGCCTTCTATTGTACCTGGAATAGATAAACAAGTTCAACCGAGCATCCTCCTGTGTGTTTTCTTCAAGCTACGTGATATTGGCGAAGTGTTTTGTGCCGTGTTGGCATGACAAAAGCCATTAATCGAAACAACAACAACAACACCAAATCAAAACAAAACAAAGGATAAAAATACCGACAAGCAAAGAGAATGTAATCACTCCGTTTCCGACAAGTTTAAATTATTGGATCGATTCGTGACGTACAATATGTTGAAGTGAACTTTTGAAAAATTTATATGTATAAATAGAGATCTATAACGTCCCTATGGCTGAACTTTTGTGTGTTGATAGAGCTTCAAGTTCTCATAATGTCAAGCGGCACTTATGAACGTATATTCATCTTTATTGTAGTACGTTTACCCACTTACGTTATCAGGCCGTCTTTTGAAGGGTCATTTTAGGGGTTTATTTGGGCGGGAACGACTTCGAGAGGGTATCGCGCTTCATCGGCGCCGATCGATTTGAACGTAAAAGCTAATGTACCTACAAGGTCATTTCAAGTCGGTAAATATCGACGTGTATTACAGTCTACGTGAAAATGTATCTCAGACTGAAGCTGAAATCCTTAGACCGCAGACTCAAGACAGAGTTAAAATGAGACAGATTTATGTCAGAGCATATTTGCGTCTCGTTTTAACCTCTATCTTGAGTCTGAGCTGAGTCAGAGCACGCCCTATAGAACTCAGCTTCAGTGTCTTGCGTAGGCTTGAGTCGTGGCCGCCTGTATGGGGGGTTACCCACCTACTCTTAAATCGTAAATACGAGCAGCTTTGGCCACTGGAAAATACTCGTATTATTGAATTTATTAAGTCTATGATACTTGAAAAAAATATTGTATGTATTTTTATACAGGGTGTTCACATTTCTGATAAGATAGTTCTTTGCTCTATCCATTATTCGCTGAAATGCTTTGAGTTTCTTTATAATATCCACAGTTACATTATATATTGTCTCGAAGCCGTAAATAATATATCAATGAATAGCTTATTAAAGTTAATATTCAAAGTTTCATATTTTATTTACAAAAGTTAATTTTACTTTGTTACAGACCGCAATCAAAGTGGAGACACATGCGTGTCGACACGCACAGAAGAAATCAAACGCGCATAAAAACCAGAACCAAAAAGTTACTCCATGTAAGTAATATTACAATTTTTTTTTTTTATATGAATAGCGGGCAAACGAGCTGGCGGGTCACCTGATGTAAAGTGATTACCGCCGCTCATGAACACTTGTAGTACCAGAGGTACCACCGATGCGTTGCCGGCATTTCAGGAACTTATTGGATTACAACCTTACAACAGCCTTACACTAATAACAGGCTGTTAAATATATATTTGAGACTGTGGCCGTTTAAAGGGAATCAAATCTTAAGTACTGCCACTATTTTTTTTTTTTTTTGGTAATATTATGTATGTTTTTCTACGGTTTTACGGTTCATTCATACAAGCAACACTGCTAGTATTTTTGCATAGCACTTCGCGTAGCTGTAATAAAAATCCCTTTCATTAAATCCTGAGTGTAGAAACTCTCTTTTTTATATATTTTATAACGTAGAGTGGTTACATACCTACACTGTGTTAGAGTATTCACGACTACATGACCTCAGCGAACTTAAAAGCATCATTAAAAATATTCATTTCTGTGTCATACATATGAAACAGAAAAATATATGTGATTTGTTAGTTTCATTAAAATAAATGGACATGAATGTTTAATATAGTGTTCCTGTCACAGAGTTCTCTCCGGGTTTATTTGCGTACTCTATGTATATTTCAAAACGTTTTAAATATTAAAATGGTTTCCAAACTAAAGTAGATAAAAGTTCTACAGTAATTACGAAAATTATTATGTTTGTAGTGAGTGTTTCTACAATTTATGCAACGTTGTTTTCGTTAACAGAAAATCGTAAATAATATAACCCTAGTAAAATTATAAATGCAAAAATGTGTTGGTCAGTCCTTCTCTCACACCTATCTACTCGTAAGTCCGTAGCTCTGTTGTTGCGTGATCGAAAAACTAACCAACAAACCCACTCTCGCATTTAAGATAATTGTAGGGATATTAATACGGATTAATATATGTTTAAAGCAGTGATTGTGTAGTGGTTAGGAATGCGGTATCCTATTTAGGTTCGCAGGTTTGATCCCGGGCACGCACCTCTGACTTTTCAAAGTTATTTGCTTAACGCAATTAAATATCACTTGGATCAAGGGTGAGGAAACCTGCACACCTGTGAACTCTGCATAATGTAAAACCTATTGTAATTTTTTTTTTTTTTTTTGAAAAGAGCAACCGCCGAGTTTATTGCTGGCTCTTCTCGGCAGGGAGGGCATTCCAAACCAGTGGTAGATTCATCGACGATTCAAAAGCACTTCTAAAAGTTTATTTCTATTCTATTGTTCTTCACCTTCGTGTTTGAAACCCGCGATTCTTATTGAGCCAGCGTGGTGGACTACGGCCTTCTTAAAGAGGAACCCTTAACCCTTTTCTGAGAGGAAACCTGCGCTCAGTAGGGAGCTATTGATGGATTACTGATGATGATGATGAATAAGTACCTGTTAACTTGTTTGCAGATGACTACAATAGAGTGGTGCTACAGACGGTCGACCGGGAACCGGATTCCGATTACATTAATGCTTCCTATGTAGATGTGAGTATTGGTATTTGTATTCCTAATAAACATACAGATCAGTTGCATTTTTTTTTTGATGAAAATCAGAATAATTAGTATAATTTTTGATCCAAAAAGGGTAATCAACCTTATCTGTAATCCAACTACTGGCAACTGACTTGGCTAAAGAATTACTTTGGCCATCCAAAGGGGTAATACTGCCAGTGTCTTGGATATGGATTGAGGTTTTATAGATTTAATTTAGTTTGAATGTAGATTTTGGTTTATTTTATAATTTATTTAGTTGGTTTAAGTTATGTCATAATTAAACTGAATCACCGCTTTAGAAGTTCTTAAAAGACTGAACTAACGAAGTGCACTAGTAAAATTTCGAGAAATTAAATTTTAGAAAGGAGATAGACAGGTCTATCTACGTTATAGGACTGTACCTACCTGTAAGTTTTGGTACAAAAATATAAAGAGGTAAATTAACTCAAATTACCACTAAAAGCTTAGTCTTACTCAACGCAAATTCATGTAAATTCCGCGTAAATTTTGCGAGACACATAATGCCACCCATAATAACCGCAACCGTTGAAAATTTGCCTCCCAAATGGCCGGGTGTGTAAAATTCCTAACCAAATTGTACAATGTAACTTAATTCTGTAATAAGCTAAGCCTATGTTAAAAATTTTACCTACCTACAAATTCCTTCCTTAATTAAAACCTTACCGCACCACTAAGGTACTTTTGGAATATTCCCTTAAAATTTTCACGACTGAGTTGCTAGCTATCAGTCATTGTACTGTTTTATAGGTCTAATTAAATATGTATTATGTCTACTCGTTAAAAGTAAGTGCCTATTATATGACATGGTTAAGGAAATTATGAAAGATAATAACTGTAACGATATAAGATTAGATTGTGTGAAAACGTGTATCCGGTATAATGAGAATAAGATATATGTCACCAGCTTTTGCACCATTTTAGTCCACGTGGAGTGGAGGAGTAAAAATCCCACGGGGACCCAAGATAAAAAGTAACTTCTGTCACTCTCCAGGTCCTTAACTACAGCCATGCAAAACATCACGTAGATGCGTTGCTGAATGGTTGAAACATAAACCAATAAGCAAACACACTTTGACATTTACAATATTTAATAAGAGTTTTTGTGGCATCACATATTATGAGCACTGTCCTGTATCTTTAATCAATGGTTAGCACTGGACTTGCTGTCCCTGTATAAATGACAGCTTAATTATGGATCAATTTGATGCGCCACATTTTACATACGATTGTCTCAGAAACTAATAATATTGCAGATGTCACACCAACCTCTTCAATTAATCTATGAAATCATAGATTTCATATGAAATCATAGATTAAATAGCGAGATTGCTTAGAAAAACATAGATAAACTATATAGAGGATATAACTGCAATATTATTCGTTCCATATCTTTGCTTATAACGTCGAGATAGCGTCAATCAAGTAGGTCCAAAAACAAAATCACATTAGCAAGTCCAGTGTTAATCAGTCAGTATTCGTATGTAGCGAGTGTACTAACTTAAGATCTCTTTCGCAGAGTATATTAAAGCCAAACGCGTACATAGTGACGCAGGGGCCAACAGAGGAGACGGTGGTGTCCTTCTGGCGCATGATATGGCAGGAGCGAGCCGCTGCCATTGTCATGCTCACTAAAACATTCGATTTCATCAAGGTAAGAAACTATCATTTGGCTCACCAAAATCATTCAGTTTCATCAAGGTAGGAAACTATCATTTGGCTCACCTCAATCATTCGGTTTCATCAACGTAAGCAGCCACGGGTAGTTTTACCAAAACATTCGGTTTTAATAATGTAAGCAACCTTAGGCTCACCCAAAACATTTGTTTTCATCAAGGTAAGAAACTTTCGTTAGGCTCATACAGATATTTGGTTTCATCAAGGTAAGAAACAATCATTCGGCTCACCCAAAACATTTAGTTTTAACAAGGTAAGAAAACATTTGCTTTCGTCAAGATAAGGTGTATGTATGCAGTCATAGTTAGGCTTGTTAAAATAGTCGATTTCACATGTATTGTTATGCTCCCCCAAAACATAATATTATGGTTTCATCAATGGTAAATACTGTATTAGCACAGAGTAAGGCCAGTATTATAGTTAGGCTTACCAAAATATTAGGTCCAACCAAGGTAATCGTTGGTTTCATCCAAAACATTTGTTTTCACCAAGGTATGAGTTAGGTTATTATTAAAACATTCGATTTCTTCAAAATGAGTGACTATTGTTTGGCTCAACAAAATAATTTGTATTAATATCAAGATAATTAGTAGCGATCTTCATATTCTTCAAGGAATATACTACTCTCTATCGATGTTCACCAAAACCACAGGATACTAATTAATTATTACCGCAACATAAATACGAGTACAATCAGTGATGCCTCTGATGTTTGCAGAACAACCGGCATTGCCGAAGTAGCAGCTAGGGCTGTCACTATATTTTATAATTCAGATGAAATACAATATTTAGTTTATTCACCACTACATATGAGTATTATAGAAAAAGAAAGCCTCTCCGCCAAGTTTTTCTGTGTGTGCTAATCTCAATTCTTAAGGTAATTTTACACCAAAGTGTAAAATGGGGTCAGTGACTGTACTTAAACGGTAATTAACTACTGAACATTGTTTCTTCATCCTTTGCAAAGTGTATATTGGCCATAAGGCGAGTTAGTCACGTTTTGTTACCATTCCCGTTTTTAACCGTCCGTATTGAACCATGTCTGTTTTCGAAACTATTTCGGTTTAAGTTTCCGTTTCCTTATGCATTTCAGGAACTATTTCTGTTTCCAAAACTATTTCCATTTCCGTATCAATTTCCATTTCCGTATCCATTTCCGTTTCCATATCCATTTCAGTTTCCGGTTTCATTCCTGTTTTCGTATTAATTTTCGCCTCTGTTTCCGTTTCCGTAACCATTTCAGTTTCCGGTACGATTTTCGTTACATTTCCGTTTCTGTACCGTATCCACATACGTTTCCATTTTAGTATCAATTCCCTTGAGTAGTTACCCATAAACCCAGACTTTTAGGATCAAATGAAGCGAAAATAATAAAATGTTCGCTGAAATATCTCTTCGCCTCGCGAGGAGGGCACGTCCGCCGGGTTTGCATAATGAACAAATTGTTTAACATTTTGTCAAGGTAAAAGGTTTTTTGGTATTTTAGGAACGCTGAGTGTTTTGCGTTTTAGTAAGCAATACCTTAGTTGTTATTATTATTTAAGGTGTTATTAAGTATTTTTAATAACTAATCCGTACTGGTACTTATAATCTCAAAACGTATTTCGTGTTTGCTGTGAAACTAATTATGTGAACCCTAATTCCACGAGAGTTCTCAATAGGCCTACTACAGGGATTTGCTTGTTGATCTGTATGTAGATTCTCTAATTTTGATTGCATAAGTGTTCAGATCGCAATGACCTCTGATTGGCTGGTACTCTCCCGCTATTGGTTAAAATCCATTGATGCAGCAAGAACGCCATACATTCAGCCAATCAGAGGCCATTTCGATCGTCACACTGATGCAATCGTTTTTAGAGAATCCACACACTGAACTACTTCCTGAGACAGGTTACCTTTTAAAACCGCGTCACTTGTCCAACGTCTTCTTCGTTTCGGAATGTAATATTGACGAGATTTAAAACTCCCTCTTATAAAGAGACCCAACTCGCAATACATGCCGCCATGCTGTGACGGCACAGCCAAATGAAGCGAGAATATTCGCTCAAAGCTTTATTCAGACGGGCTCTCTTACTCCACCGAGCTATAAAATGAAAGTAATTTTGCTAACATAAAAAGATGTCCACAATTTTTTGCGTGTGTTTTATTTGTTTTTTTTTTTTTTTATTATTATTTTTTATTTAGAAAGTTAAGCAATTTCCATCCGTCCCGAAAGAGTAATTTAAAAAGTATATAAATATTTATAATAAACGGTGCTAAAGGTTATTTTTACAGGTTATAAATTAAGTAGAACATTAGTCATTCGATAAGAAAGTAGCCCTAGACTGATTGACAGTCTATCTATGGTAGAGAGCAAAATTGAAAGAAGGGTATGGAAGGTTCTTACCCAATGTAGTGGACCCTAGTGGATTTAGGGATCGGTTTCTACATGCCATCGTACCGGAACGCTATATCGTTTCGCGGCACGTCTTACGCTACGCTGCCGCGCTGTAGAGATTGGCGGAAAGTGCCTGGATGTGCAGACAGAGTTTTTGCCATCCTCAAAATGGGACGATGATAAATAATTGTGCCAAATGGAAAACCTTATTTTCAATTTGGCATGTAAATGTAAATTATTTACATTTCGAGCATATTTCGAGCTCGTTTTTAATAGTGTTGTGGGGACAATTAAATGAGATTCGTGAAAATTATAGGCGCAATAATTAATAGTTACTTGTGCTTATTTCACTGGAAATTGGCACCTACGGATATTAAAAGCAATTCACCACTGTATTCAATTTTAAGGGTGTATTGCTTTTAATACATTTAAATTATTTTAATACTCTGAAGTGGGCAGGTCACGTCTGACGGGGGATGGAAGTTGGAATCAAAAGGAGATAGAGTCTCCAAAAGAGGCGGATAAAGGAAGCAAAGTGCCCAACGGGCTTTGATTAGGTGGATCGATTTAACAAGTAGCTCGCTAAGCTATTTCCTTATTAGATGCGTAATATTTTGCCAACTAAATCAAAATTCGTATAAAATAAACAACAAAATGTTGTCCTTACTTCGCTCACGCTTGTGTTTTTATATATGGCTCGTAATTTTGAAGCGCTTCGAAAGCAACTTCCCTACCAAAATCTCTTTTTGAAACTTTACGCTCGCGTCGATTTTTTCCAAGTAGAGTTAACCGAGTACTTGAAATTATAAGTTACTAGCTGACGCCCGCGATTTGACCCGCGTAGATTTAAATACTAAAATCTCGCGGGAATTCTTTGATTTTTAGATAAAAAATAGTAAGTATATATCACTCTCCAGAGCTTCAACTATGCCCATGCAAAAAAATCACGTCGACCAAGAAACAAACACACTATCGCATCCTTCCTAATATTATAAATGCGAAAGTGTGTTTGTTTGTTAGTTTGTTGGTTTCTCCTTCAATAACGCTGCAACAGAGCTACGAGTCAACGTGATTTTTTGCAAGGGTATAGTTGAGGACCTGGAGAGTGACATAGTCTACTTTTTATCCCGAAAAATCAAAAAGTTCCCGCGAGATTTGAAAAACTAAATCCACGCGGATGAAGGCGCGGGCATCAGCTTGTTTATAATATTAGTAGGGATAATGCTCTTGTAGCCTCTCATCAAGATATTCTAACTTTCATAAAATATCAATCACAAGCCTACCAACCGCTGTATAGTGACGTAGCGTAGCCCGGCCCGTAAATTAGACGAATTCAGTTTGCAAAGGGTCAAAAAGGAATGGAATACATTAATTTCAACTCTGTCTCCAAATTCAGGTCCCTTTTTGGCTACCACTTACCAATGTTAGCACCTATGTAAATTCTAAATTAGTGTGTTTCACAGACTGGGTTGTGGAGAAAATTTAATTATTAATTAGTTGATGTCCGCGACTTCGTTCGCGTGGATTTAGTTGTTAAAACCCCGCGGGAACTCTTTGATTTTCCGGGATAAAAACTAGCCTATGAAATCCCGCGGGATTTTTAAAAAACCAAACCCACGCGAACGACTCCGCGGGCATCAACTGGTTGAAAATACGTTTTTGTTCTGCCTCGGCTAAAAATAATGTAAAACAATTTGTTCGCAAAATAACCACATTTTGCTCCCTATAGCAGTACTCTACCACTCTGGCTCAATAAAGCGGGGAAATACTTCAGCGAATATTTTCGCTTCATTTGACCGCGCCGTCATACTTGCAACCCGGTGTAGCCATCATACAGAGACCATTGTCAGCGCTTTAGTGTAAGTTTTTCACTCAACGTGACATATTGTCCGCTAGGGTTAAGGACTTCTCGTCCAACAGAGCAAGGCACAAAAAAAAAAAAGAAAAAATAGCAAGCCATGTCAACTATGGAAAGTCTCCGATCATCATGTCGGAGGACAAATAGAGGACATACAAAAAAAAAGGTTGGACAGACAAAATTATCGAAATGAGATCTACTTATCTTTGAAAAGATGTTATATTTGAATCAATACAAAAACTAACGTAGGAGCTTACTTGCGAAGAAAACAACTGTTTCTACAATTAATGACGTTAACTAATAAAATGAAGAAACCTCTCTACACAAACAACTAAATAGCTCGACATTGCATGTTTTTCTAATATAGTTACGATAATAATTGTGTACATACGAGAGAATCTGAGTCTTACACTTATAATCTAGGTATACTAATATTATAAAGCTGAAGAGTTTGTTTGTTTGAACGTGCTAATCTCAGGAACTATCAGTTCGAATTGAAAAAATCTTTTTGTGTTGAATAGTCCATTTATCGAGGAAGGCTTTAGGCTAATAACATCACGCTGTGACCAATAGGAGCGAAGCATCAGTGAAAAATGTTGCAAAAACGGGGAAAATTAAAATAAAACTTCTTAATCGCGATCATAATAACAGAAATTGACGAGAACGAAGCCGCGGGCAACAGCTAGTGAAGATATATAAAGTGTGCTGTTATTTTGCAGATTCTGTTTACGTGAGCCTGTGCTAGTGGTGTAGTTTTTTTATGTGTCGTGTGTAACACCGATACCGTAAAATTGATAAATACACAATATCAACTTTCTCGACGAGACTTTTAGATGCTTACTATACAAGTAGGCTTTACTGCAACTTCAAATGTTTACATGCGATAGCAGTGTCTAAACTGTTACATTTCTAAACTGCGCTATAATAAGGCGGTATTTTTATGGAAAAAGCCTCACAGAAGAAAAATTCTTATTTCGTTTCAGGCCTAACTCAGCGTCGCAATGTCTTTGCTTATTTTGCTTAGATCCCACTCAGTATGATTCCCACATCGGTACAACACTTACATCTTTTTTTTTTGAATCTTCCTTTCTTTTTTTTGTGACTAGCTGAGCTAATTTTGTCCGCGAGGAGTTATGTTTTAACATCGATATATATGTAATAGGTACTAGATATAGCTTCGCTCACGTTAAGTTCGATTTTTCAAACCCCTATTTTACCCCCTTAGGGGCTAAAGTTTCAAAAATTCTTTCATAGTGGACGCTATCTGCGGATAACAGAATAGCTATCTGTATGCAAAATTGCCCAATCCTTCCAGCGATTTGAACTGTGCATTGATAGATCAGTTAATCAGTCAGTCACCTTTTTAACCGACGCCAAGAAAAGTGTTCAATTCGTAGGAATCTTTTTTTATGTAGGTATGTTCTCCGATTACTCAGACGCCTGGACCGATTTCAAAAATTCTTCTTTTATTTTGTTTGGTATATCTACTTCGTAAGTTATCCGATGGCCATCAGGTCAAGATCTGATGATGGGATCCTGGAGAAATCGAGGGAACTCTTCAAATATGAGCACACTTGATATACTTTGTAGTGGCGTTTGAAGACGTTTTTTAAAAAGAATTTTTACTATAATAATTTATCCTTTTATATATTTAGATGAACCGTTCGTCTTTGTTGACAGGTAATGTGCGTCCAGTACTGGCCTCCCAACAAAGAGAAGGACGAGACTTACGGCGACATCAGCGTCGGGATCGTACAGGAAGAGGAGCTCGCCAACTTTCACATACGCACCTTCCGACTCTACAAGACTGAAAAAGATGTAAGTACCACTATGATTTGGAAAAAGACCTAACAAACCCTTCTATGAAGGATGTCGTTAGGTTTACGAAAGCTACAGGTAGGTTTGAGGGGGGATAGGCTGCCTGGGCACCAGTAGGTAACCTGTGTCTGTACACGGGGAATTGGGTGGCATATGACATAGTACTGATCACCCGCCTGGCGTTGGCAGGCGTCCCCTGTTCAATACAATGATTTGGTTAGGCACATTCTTTGGTTTTCTGCAATTTTACGTTACATTGAGAGTAGATATTTCTCTTGTTGTTCATTCACTAAGAAAAATACCACGGTTGGGTTGGGTAACAAACCACGCTTATAAATATAATAAATGCAAAAATGCGTTTGTTTGTTGGTTTGTCCTTCAATCAAGCAGCAACGGAGCGTTAAAAACCTCTAGCCGATTTCATCAACGTAAATAAATCTTATCCGAACGTTTTGATATTTTGACAGTTTTCAATAGGTAAATCATCCCAAAAATACTGTATAGTTTCACGTACTTAAGTATATACAATGTAGGTACATGTAGTTCGAGTAGATATGCTCGGGATTTGGAAAGCACAAAAGTAAAGAAAAAAGAAAAAATACAAGAGAAACAAAGACCATTAAAGACAACAGTGGACAAAGCAACAGAAAAGATAATGCGAAACAAAAACCTTTTGCAAGGACTCTCCGAGCTTGATAAACTGTCTTACCCTGACCGTTTAATCCTACGTTCTTATTAAGCGAGGGAAAATAAGAAACTTTTCGGTCTCAAATGAGACTTTAGCCACAGTTCATACTAGGTTCATGACACGGACTAATAATAATAATACAAAAGGTCGAAGTTTGAAACCCCACCCGTTGCACTATTGTCGTACCTACTCTTATTGCCAGTCGTTGCTGTGAGCTATCTCCATTCCAAATTTCAGCCAAATCGATACATTCGTTATCTCGTTAAGGAGTAACAAACAAACACACACAAACTTTCATCTTTATCTCTAAAAAAACAAAAAAAAGTTCACTATTGAGTATTTTTAAAATAGATATGTAACAGTACATTATTATGTGTTCCGTTTGACTTCCGAAGTCCATTATATGAAGAGTACATTGCCTTTTCCACGTCTCGTCGCGCTAGATGTCGCTAAATTCCGTCACGTTTCCGGTGCCACCCGCGCCGCCAACGGCCGCTCTGTGAACTAAACAACACAAGCCGCGAAAGCCACCACATTTCGACATTGTTGCGTTGTCTTTCGACCACGCAGGTCCGTTAGATATTTTAAAAAACTTTTGAGATAGAAGTAAAAAGTTTTATAAAAAAAAAAAAAAAAAATAATAATAATAAAATAATAAAATAGTAGATATCTTTTTTTGTTTTTTACAAAGTGATTATTCCGTGTGTTCGCGATTCCGGTGCCCTAGGAGAACCCTCTTGGAGATCGGCAGTTGGACCCTACAAACGGCGCAATGCCTTTTAGGGTATTCCAATTTTGCAACCTTCATCACCCTCCGGGGAAGGTTGCACTGCCAGGTACCGCGTCGCTCCGGTCAGCCGGAGCGCATGCGAGTCGCTTCATCTCCGTCGTGTGCGCGAAACGTGCGTGGCGTGTACACGCAGGACGACGCGCTGCCGCCTCCGTGACGGCGGGGCAAAGTCCAAGGAAGTGCACACGGAGGGGCGATTAAGATTCGTCAGAAAAGGGTTGACCCTGGAAAGTCAACAAGCAGCGACTTGGAACAAAGGTTTGAGACTTCAGCCATCGGTGAGTCATTTTAACTATTTTATGTGCTCAGTTGCCAGTCCCAGAAATCGCTTCTCGGCCTTTTGGCTAAGATCAAAGTATAGTAAGAACTATTCGTATGCACGAAATACCTTAGACAGCGTTTCTGAAACGAACCGCTAAGGTGTGGAGCGCCCTTTTGGCATCCGGATTTCCTGCCACGTGTAATTCGAGTGCCTTCACATCAGCCGTGCATAGCCGTTTACTGCGCGGAGGCGCTCCAACATTATCCTCATCGGTTCTTTCCAATATTGGTTGGCATCAAGCGCAAGCCTATTTACATCAGTTCATGTTAATAAAATCTTTGGTTTTCACCGAGTTAAAAGAATGAGAAGTAAAAGCGTTTCGTAGAATAACCATTCCCAGTCCCGTAGTTACATAGTCGGAGTATGATGCAACAAGGATGCAGCTGCGAGTGACCTGTAAACGAATCTCCTATTTCCCTTTAATCCAGTTAGTTCTTTCCAAATGTAATGATGTTGTTTATTTGTTAAAACTTTCCGGGCTCAACACGTGTTGCTAAATGAATATTTAGAAAAATACCCTCTTTTCAATATTTATTTTCAGTCCTTAGAATTTGTTATAATACTTATAAATAAATATAAACCTACCTCCAAGGTATTGCATTTAGCAGGCATTCCAGCCTTCTAAAATCCCTGGAGATCGAATTTCGGGAAAGCGACTTTTGTTCTCAACGAACTAAGATTATTTCTCCTCTGATAAAAAGGGGGGTGCAAAAAGGAAACCGTGTTTCGTTATTTTAGAAATATTTCGGTCACAAACGATTTAAGCTAAATATCATGTGACTTAATTGCTCTCAGTCAATCTCCATAAGTTCTTTCAATGCTCTAACAGAGTATCAAACACCGAACGAATTTCGGCGGATGATTCAAAATCAGGTTTTAGGATCGGCTCAGCCATCCGTATAGTTTATTTCCCCAATTTTCATAACACCTAACACGGGAAAATTCTAAGTTCGGAACGAAGTTTTGGTCACTTCCAAGGCTATTGCAACCTCACAACTGGATGATCAAACTTCACTTAATTTTACATGTCAGTTATCAAGTTCAGACTACAAATAACTTGACTAGCATCTTCTGGAGCCGCAGTAAGAATCTTGATGACAAATCCAAGAGCTATTGTATTAGGATGACTGTCACCACTACCCATCCGTCCATCGGCCCAGTCTAATAAAATTGTAAGAGCTCACGTCTTACTGGCTAACAAATTCTTAACTAGCCTAGGTTGGTGGTTCATTTTCGGGCATTCGATCACACAGCCAAGGGATCACTACGCTCGAGTATTTGGGAGTGAAAAGGGACATACACCACAACATCAAGTCTCTACCTACTCCCATATATATAAAATAAGAAAAGTTCGTCAGACTGTGTCTCGCCTAGCAACCAGCAGTTGAACCCTTAATTACGGCGCAACGCCTTTTAGGGTATTTCGATTTTGCAAACTTTGTCACCCTCCGGGGAAGTCTACATTGCCGTTGCATTGGCGAAAGATTACCAGTCTGTTGTTCCTCATGGAGATCGGCAGTTGGACCCTAAAACGGCGCAACGCCTTTAAGGGTGTTCCAATTTTGCAACCTTCATCACCCTCCGGGGAAGGTTGCATTGCCAGGCACCACGTCGCTCCGGTCAGCCGGAGCGCACGCGAGTGGCTTCGATCTCCGTCGTGTGCGCGTAACGTGCGTGAGCGTGCACACGCGGGACGACGCGCTGCCGCCACCGCACGCGTCGAAAGATTACTAGTTTGTTGTTTTTTCATAGAGAGAACAGTTGGCCCCTAAAACAGGTGCAAAGCCCGTTGGGGTATCAAAATTTTTCAACCTTCATGACCCATCGAGGAAGGTTGTATTCAGATCCGGACGATTCAGTTTCTCAGCAATAATCTTCGTCAGTATCGCACCGAACTTCTGTCAAAAGAGGTGTGTGACTAAACAAGAGAATGATGGAAAGAAGAACCATGACACAGATAGTATCAGTTTTTCAGTGTTCATCAGATGCAATGGAAAGCTCCAATGAATATAACAGTTGAGTAAATTATACTGCATCATAAAAGATACACTGTGATTGCCACCATCTCAACTAAGGCCTAATATTTAAGAACTGAACAGTGGTCTTGTAGAGCGAAGAAAGTGTTAAATTTTTTTTTTTGGGAAAGGAACTTTGGTCGGACAGTCAAAATATTGTACTCCTTTTCACCTTTTTTCGAGAGTGAACAATACCGAAGCCAAGATCCTATCGGGCATAGTAGCATCTACTAGAAGGATTTATGTTCATGTTCAAGTTAACAAGGAACACAGGATAGATATACCCAAGTTCTGTTTGCATTTCAAAGGGTTCATCTGGTTCCGAGTTATTCTTTCTCGACTTGCCCATCTTGAAGGAATGTTTTTAAGAGCTCAGCAAACGTGTGAATATACGTATGAATATGTCGGGAAGTTCACCTCCGCGACCACCTGGTCTATCTTCCCGAGCCCTGCAACACCTAAGCTCAGCAGTAGAAATGTACATAATATAAGCATCCGAATAAAGGAAACCTTTTTGGCGCCTGTATCTGAAGAGCTTATGCGCGCATAGCGCGTCATGTCAAGTTACGAGATATTGTCAATATACAAACTCGACGCGCGTCCACAAACTTGCGTTCGGGTGTTCAATAATCCATGCTATTGAAAGCTTTACTCTTTGACAGGGATCTTTTCACATATCCTTTGTCTGTTTCAGGTTGGATGGCATGGCTATCCTAAGCTTTTTAGTCTTTAGACATATTTCCCTACTTTGGAGAAAGTGGCGCTTAAGTAACATAGATTTTTGCCCTCTTTTACTTGGTAATCTAGCTAAAAATAGTGTACTTTTTAGCAGCATGTAAAAAATGAAAAGCTTCATATGGCTAAATTTACTATACCATACATACTTACACTTATATACTAGCTATCAGTGTAGCTTTTAATAAGTGTGAACAAAATTTCAATTATTACTAGAATTTCATCAAAGTATAAATAAAATGTCCTGAGCGGTCTCGTTAGACAAGTTTTGCAGTATATCGTAGGACCGCGATATAAGTCTCGAATCTAAAAGCAGTGCCTTTAGCTAGACTGTTGCTGCCTAAATATTCTTGAAATGCAACATGCATTTCAAGTTCTCATTACGTACTCCTTATAACCTATGGAAGGTATTTTTAATTCTCAAGTGACCTCAAAATTAATAAATTAATTAATTGCGATACCTTATTCATATTAGTGTAGTATATTCATTAGCGGATGAAGAGCTCTTGAGTTAGATTATTAAAAATCTCAGCGCCAGCTCGAAATCGGGAGGTTGATATTGGGTTGTCCCGTGCCGAGTGACACGCGAGCGCGTGAAGATTGCAGATGATCTAATCGTTGTAGATGTAGGATACCGTGGCCGAATTTGGTCAAATATTATTTTCACCGTTCAGAATTCCTGTTCTGAATTGTTTCGGTACCAACTCATTGACTTATAGTATATTTTGCTGATTTTGCTGATTATGGGCCACCCCTTCCATTCTAACAAAATAGCGTCGACTCATTGTTATGATTTTTTCTTAAAAACACTTTTCTTTTCCAGAAATAATGAAAGGTTTCTGGGAGGTTGCTAAGCTATGGCTGCTATTGGATTTTTGGTAGATCTGTGGACATGTAGTTCGGGCGCGTTTTTTCTAGCTATTTAATACAATGTACCTGCCCATATTAATTGATTGCCCAATCGATAAACTTAACTTTTTAATTATTTCTATTATTAGTAATAGACCTACCAACCAACCTATCGTATGGTTATAGTTGATTTAATTAGATAGTTCTATTAATTAAATTTCACAATTTACTATTTAAATCATGTAAAATGTATCTATCACATTGTTGCATTTTCTTGTCTACAAGCCACAAGCCACCAGGAGATAACAAACAGATCTCTTCATATAATGGACTTCGGAAGTCAAACGGAACACATAATATAAAAATTTTACCTTGAAATAAAATTTGTATTATGTTTCCTAAGACTTCCGAAGTCCAGATAATGTCTTCCTGGTGCTACTACTTTCATTAACATTATTATGAATCGAACAATGACGAAATGTGGTGGCTTTCGCGGCTTGTGTTGTTTAGTTCACAGAGCGGCCGTTGGCGGCGCGGGTGGCACCGGAAACGTGACGGAATTTAGCGACATCTAGCGCGACGAGACGTGGAAAAGGCAATGTACTCTTCATATAATGGACTTCGGAAGTCTTAGGAAACATAATACAAATTTTATTTCAAGGTAAAATTTTTATATTCTATGACGAAGTAATGTCACAAGTCACAACTATATACTATGTAACTGTATAGGTAAACAATACATATATGTTTTTTTAAACTTCCATAGTTTTCACTATAATTAGGGGTATTCCCCTAGTATTAGGGCTATTTATGCCGGAAAGCCTATATTATGCATCATAATTATATATAAGTTGTATATATAAAAAGTAGAAAAAAGTCTATGGTTAGTAATGGAATCGTAAAAATAATATATTTAGAGGAACCTTGTGGTAAATAGGAACTTTTCATATTATAGTGATAATGCTGAAACGACCTTTGCGTCTTATAAAGAGATTTCATGCATTCTGGATAATGCGTATTGGATACTTTTATCCCGTGAAATCGAACCTTAATACATGAATAATACATAATTTAAGGAATATATCTGAGGTCGGCAGATAGAATTTGCAGGAACTGTTTGCTATTTTATACCCTTTACAACTACGGCGTCCAAATTCTTATCTAGCAAAAGTTAAAAAATTCATCATGCCTTTGAAACAAAGTTCAGAATTTGCAAATGTGCTCTTTGAAAATTCCTAGTAGAAATATTTGATTACAACAAAAGTCTTTGAAATTGTTCTTGTGTGTATTTTCATACTTCATTTTCACTTTACAAAGTCCGCAGTATTTAAGTTTACATATTATTACTCTGAAAGGGATAATAATATTATAAAGATAATTTTCCAAACCTGGATCAAAGACGGGACGACTCAAAAAAAAATGTCTGTTCCCTAGACGAAAAACGAAAAAAGACGAAAAAAAAAAAACAAAAAGTTTTTCTGAATTTTTTGGTAGAAAAGCTATGAAATTCAATTTTATTTTGTGTCATAAAAAATGTTAATGGGATGTTGATGATGCTGACAAACTAAATCATTTTTGAGATAAGCGATATTTGTAATTTCGTTAAATAGAATAGAATAGTTTTTTATTCAAATAACCTTTTACAAAGGGCTTTCGAAGTGTCACCTCTTCACCAAGTTTTAGTTAGCATGTCTTTTACACCCTGTAGGGTTAGATTTAATTCGATTGAGCGTTAAAGTAAAATGCACCTTAATAGTATTGATTTAAAGTCACCAATTCATTACTTAACCGATTTTAATTTGCAGCTTATCCGTATACGTAAAAATATAAAAATGCATTCACGAAATTGAACTCAATGTAGTTACGGTTGAAATGAAATGAAATGAATATTTTACACTTTATTGTACAACATATTATATACACAGACACTTAAAAGATAAAATTAACTTAAAATAAATTGTAAAAATGAGAGCACAAATGGCGGCCTTATCGCTAAGACGCGATCTCTTCCAGGCAACCATGATGCATGGTGGATATGATGATAAGAATGAAACTGGGGGTGCACACATTTACGTACTTTATTTAGTTACGGTTCATTTTACTTTGACACTAAAGTCATGGAATACGAATATCAATCGGATTAAATCTTATACTAATCCTGCTGTATTGTTCTGTTACTAACTAGGTGGTCGTGGAAGAAAGGTTCATCCTGCAGTTTCACTACACGCAGTGGCACTCACACACGTGTCCGTTCAGCAACGCGCTGCTGGAGTTCAGGAGACGCGTGCGCGCCGTGGTTGGAAGGCGGCTCGCTACCAACCCTATCACAGGCCCTATGCTTGTGCATTGCAAGTAAGTGGAGGGAGAAACAGCTGTTTTAAACCCACTTATATAAGGTTATTTAA
This sequence comes from Hipparchia sbordonii, assembly GCA_038048805.1. Classification (NCBI taxonomy): domain Eukaryota; kingdom Metazoa; phylum Arthropoda; class Insecta; order Lepidoptera; family Nymphalidae; genus Hipparchia; species Hipparchia sbordonii. The sequence continues at coordinate 9,556,654 of CM076113.1, forward strand.
AATGTAACTTAACTAGTGTCTTCTATGTGCCATGCCAATGAAAGAGTTCTAGCTCAGCTCAATGTTGTGGATACAGATGTAACCACAACGCTATTCATATTAACACAACATATTCTGCTAGGGCCCGAACGAGGGAAGTCCATGGTTAATTTAATGAGCAATATAAAAATAAAAATAGGGTATATACCTGCTTATCAAAGTGTAATAAAAGTGTTCTTTACGTGTTTTGGAGTTACTTTGAAGTTTTTTTTTTTGGGTACATTCAAATGTCGAAGATGTTTTAAATTAATTATTTATTATTTACACTTGTATTATCTTTCGATATCCATTGTAGTGACGGCGGCGGGCGGTCGGGCGTGTATTTAGCTGTCGACGCGAATTTAGAATTAGCTGAAGAAGAAGACTGCTTTGATGTTTTCGGGTATTTAAAGAAGTTGAGACAATCCAGAAAAGGCCTTATAGAAAACGAGGTATGAAAATTTTTCTGTTGTCAATTGTTTGCCTGTCTTATGTGCTTATCAGTCAGTTGTACAAGGAGAGAGGGAGAAATTTTCGGCATTCATATTTGAGCATTGCTAACTGATACGAGTTTTTGTCATAATGTATCATCGCGGGCGAAAATTGTATGGAAAGTTTTCGCATAAAATAATCGCAAACGATTTCTTGGCGCTTACATTCGAGTAACTTCTTGTGTAACTGACGCACACACACAAAATAGGTTACATATCTACCCCCACCATGCTACGACGAAAAAACTATAGCATGACTTAAGGGGACCTGAATTAAAATTATGTCTTTCTTGTAGGAGCAATATAAATTCGTGTACGACACGTTAGAGGAGCACGTGGTTTGCGGAGTTTCCTGGTTTCCTGTATCGGAGCTGTCACAAAGACTGAAACAAAAGTCCCAGAGGGATCCCGTGACGAAGCTGAACGAGTACCAGAAGGAGTATCAGCAGATTTGTAAACAGACGCCCAGGTTCACCATAGGAGACTGCGCTGGTGGCCACAGGGGCGATAATAGGGAGAAGAATAGAGACGTGCTTGTGGTGCCACGTAAGTTTTCGCTATTCAAGAAATTTATGAAACGCGTGTTTACTGTAACTCAAATCTTAATCGAAGTGGAAATGGGCGGGGCACATAGTTCGAAGAGCTGATGGTCGATGGGCTCCCAAGGTGCTGGAGTGGCGACCCGCACCGGGAAGCGCAGTGTTGACAGACCCCCCACTAGTCGCAGCGAGCTGCTGGATTCAAACGGCGCAAGACCGAGGCCTGTGGAGGTCCATGCAAGAGACTTATGTCCAGCAGTGGACATTTATAAATTGAAAAAGAAGAAGAAATCTTAATCTATCTAATATCTTAGATTTTAGATAAGATTAGATATATATATATATGATAGATATCAGGACAAGTATTTACTTGTGACAAGTATTGACTGACTGCCTGACGGATCTATCAACGCACAGCCCAAACCACTGGTCTTAGAAAGAAATTTTGATTGTAGTTTCCTTTTATGACGTAGGCACCTACTAAGAAAGGATTTTTTTGGGATTCATCCCCCGAGGAAGTTAAATGGGGGGTGAAATTTCGTATGAAATTCTAATCTTGTACTAAATTACTATAAAATGTAATCCTTTGCAGCGGATAATTTTCGTCCCTACTTGACATCCTTCCAAGGCAATAGTTTTACGGATTACATCAATGCTGTATTCGTAGACGTAAGTAAATATTTATTTTTCTTCCAAGGTTTTAAGGAATATCTCCTACTCTACAATAGATTCCTTTCTTCAAAAGCTTTTTTTAAATTTAATCACAACCAACTAAGTATTTGTGAAGAGTTTCCATTCATAAATGTGACGGTTGCAATCACCTTTGATTGGCCAATACTTTTTTTATTTATTTACATAAACAAAAAATACTTATAGCTAACAACAGAAAAACCACCCGGGTTTGTAATATATGCTAACAAAGAGTTAAATCGCTCAATCGATATTGGCTAAAATGCATTGTTACAGAAGCAACGAGATAAATTCAGCTATTTTCCACAATAGACACTGCAGCATTGATTAAATCGATCAATGCTACAGTGTCAATTGTGGAAAATGGCTGAATGCTTTTACAGGATCGACCAACTGATCGTCAATTATTTTTTCAGGGTTACACAAAACCTCGTGAGTACATAGTGACGGAATGGCCCTTAGTACTGACACAAGGGGAGTTCTGGTCTCTAGTGTACGATTACGAATGCGCTGCGGTGGTTGTTTTGTGCGTGCCACAGAAAAATTCCGTATGTATTACCCATATCTATCAATTTCATCTATGACAATTGGTCAAAAATGTATTTTTGGCTCTATTTGTCGTTATTAACAGCTGTGTAAATAATACATATAAACATAAAAATTCTTTTTAAAAATCTGACTTCAAAAGCCACTATACAAAGCATATCAAGTGTGCCTACAAAATTTAAAGAGTTCCCTCGGTTTCTCCGGGATCCCATCATCAGATACTGTCCTGGTGACCATGGGACCACTTGGGAAGAATACTGTTTGAAAAAAAAGAATAATTTTCCAAATCGGTCTAGGCGTCTTTGGGTAATCGGTGTCATACATAAAGATTCCGACGAATTGAGAATTTGAGAAACTCCTCCTTTTTTGAAGTCTGTTAAAAATTAGAATTTGTCACTGTTCGCTATTCCTTCTAAAACTCTAATGGTACCTTATTTTTACAAAGAGCAAGAGAAAGAGAGTTTCTTATGCCTCTTCTCTTTTGGTATGGCATTAACGGTAGATTCACTTGACAACTCAAAGCATTTTGTAAAAGAATATTTGAATAAAAATCTTTTCTATTCTATTCCTACTCTCGTATTATTCTTTGTATAAAAATAAAACCATTGATGTTGATACCTATAAAGAAGTACTTTTTATTTGTACACCAATGACTAAAAGCGATCGGTTTTGTTCCAGCAACAATATCCTCCCTTCTGGCCGGAGGGGAGGCACCCCAAGAAATATGGACCAGTTTTCACAATAGACCACGTTTCTCATAACCATTATACAAACATAAAGACATGGATATTTAGGATTAATAAAAAAGTGAGTATATTTTATATTTTTCCCTTAACCTTACGTAATGCAGATTTTTTTTTGGTGACAAAGTAAATTGAACCATTCAACATTGAATTGCAGCTCAATTTCGTGTAAGCATTCCTATACGTTTACGAATACTGATACGCTCTAATTAAAATCGGTTGCACTGAATTTGTGACTTTAAATCTATATATTTAAGGTTTATTTTACTTTGACGCTAATGTCATCGAATACAAATACGATCAATCGAATTAAATCTTGTACTAAGCCTACAGGTAAATATCACACAGATTGCTTAAATATTGGTAAAGCTGAAAATTCGTTATGAAAAAAGCGTGTACCAATTAAATGTAAGCATTTTTCTATCCCACTGTACGCGTATGGCCCATTATCGGTTTCATTGCGGTCGTAAATAACCAAAATTTCGAGTTTGGCCATCATTTATTACCCCGTTGTTATTCTGTTTGCGCACAAAACTGCCATAAAATGGATAAAAAATATTCCTTTTCGCGATGAACATTCCCAAAGCTCCGTTCGGACGTCCATTGCGGAAATTAAAATCTTGCAGTAGGTACTATTGGGACAGGATATTTATAAGAACTCGCTAATGTTCAAACGTTTCAGTATATCATGTTATAAATTGTACTGTAATTTTCATTTACAGACAGAAGCCCTAGTATAAGTTTTTGTCGCATTACATATTCTCCTCGCGCGTCGCTGACGAATAACGACTCTTATATCACCCACGCCATGATTTCCTCATATTTTTATCGCAGCGGTGCAATTAACACTGACTTTTCGGAGTTAATCACGTTAAAGCAATTAAATATTACAAGCTTCAACGGTGAATGAAATTATCGTGAGAAAACATGTATGTCTGAGAGCTCTGCATAATGTTCTCAAAGGTGTCCGAAGTCTACCAATTTGTATTGGGCCAGCGTGGCATACAATAACCCTTCTCTGAGAGGAGACTTACGGTCAAAAGTGAACCGTTGATGGATTACTCATGATGATGATGTGTGATTAAAAGGACTGAGACTTTATTTTCTTTGTCTCCATAGATAGTATCGCTGACGGAATTGATGGCAGGAGTGAAAGCACCCCCGAAGACAGTCCAGTTGTTCCAGCTGACGTGTTGGCCGATGGGACACAAGGTTCCGTCGTCGACGAACTCGCTCGTCGAACTGATGAATATGGTCGAGCGGTGGCGACAGCGCACGGACTACGGGCCCGTCTGTGTTGTGTCACCGTACGTTAAAACTTATCTAATTACTATACAAATCATGCTCACGTAGAATGGCGGAAAATGAGCCAGTTCTTCTGACACCAGATTGTGTTGTGCCTTATGTATCTATAGTTCATTATATTATTATTCGACATCTAAATGGAAGGAAATTCTAGAAAAACCGGCCGAGAAACAACAACTTTCCTCGTCTCAATGAGCCTCTATGAAATTTTCTTAAAAAGAGAATATTTTTATAGTGACGGGCGCAGCCGTGCCGGAGTGTACTGCGCCGCCAACGCGTGCATCGAGCAAGTGATCAAGCACGGAGAGGTCGACGTGTTCCAAGCCGTGAAGACCGTGCGACGACATCGGCCGCAGCTCGTCGAAAACATGGTTAGTTGCTATACCTTAAGGACAGTTAAAACTTTTTAAAATTTGTAGGTATTTCACCTGTTTTTAGCATAAGAAGTTACATTCGTACCGTTTCTTTGCAGACTGAATATAAGTATTGCTACGATTTGGTTCTACATTACGTGCTGCATTATTTGAGTAAGGATATGAATGAGAAGAAGTGAGAGTGCGAACTCAAGGACGAGCTCTGGTTCATTGAATTCGGGCGCGGCGCCGCGTTGCCTACCACGCCGGAGGAGACCAGCCCCGCGGCGGTGCGCCGGGACGCCAAGCAGCAGCCGAGCCGGCCGGCGCGGCCGCGGCGCGGGCTGTCGCTCGACCGGCTCATGCCCAGCGCCGCGCGCCCGCCGCTGCCGCACGCCGTCACCGTGGACGCCCCGCGCCGCCCGCGCCGCGACCGACCTCCACTGCGCCGCTCCATCCGCCTCGAGGACGACGCCGGCGCGGCCGAGGAGCGGCGTCGCGTCTTCGGCCACGGCCCGCGCGCGCCCTCCTTCGACGAAGGCGACGTCAGTGACGAGCACGAGGAGTGTGAGTGTCGACGTTCGTTTGAGCGTTCCGGCCCATCCGCTGACACGCCCGAAGAAGACGAATACGAACCAGAGTTCGCCACCTCTCCTCCAGCCGATCCGATATCGACAGATACAAACTCGCACACGCGCGGCGCGTCGGCGGATCGCGTGCTCGACCGACGCGACGCTCCCCTCACCCTGCGCGTTCCCGCTCGCGCCCACTCGCAAGGTGTCTTTGAACGTCGTCTGCCTAGAATTTATAAGTTGGGCTTAATGGATAAGTCGAAACGAGCCAGCTCGAGTGCACTCTATGAGCGCGTCGAACGCTCGCCGACCGAAGCATTCTATAACGCCACTGGGTCGACGCGTTTGAGTTCCCAAGAGTTGTTTGAAAAATTTTGCTCAGAAGACTTTACATCCTTATACGGGCGGGAGGATGACCAGCGTCGACGACCTCCACACTCAAAATCTACAGGAAGCAGCGGATCGGATGTCAGACATGAGCGAAATTGCTGCAAGCGGACGCCGTGCGGCTCCCAGCCCGCGCTGACTCGCCGCCATATCTGCCACGCGCCGCGCTCGGATCGATCCACTGATTCTGAAGACAACTCTCCGCGGCGGAGTAATTTCCGTTCCGGCCAACCGGAAGATGAGCAGCCCACAGACGATTGTTCTCGATCGGCGCCCTTACTCAGCCCGGACCGATTCGAAGCTAGATTCACTTTCGATATATCTGAACGCAGCGAGGTCACTTCCAACCGCGACGAAACGCCATCCGATGCGACCGAGACGCGAAATTTGACGTTGTACGAGGAACCTCACTCGGATCGAACCAGCATCTGTGAGCTTTACGACGCAGCGTTTTCATCGCAACGGCCCTCGTTTCGACGCGACGGGTCCCGGCGGCGCGGAGGTCCTTTCGATTTGAGCAATCTCGACTTTCGAGCCATCGACGACGAGAGTCCCCGCGGCAGCAGACGTACATCACAAAGGAGCGTCGATGATACTTTTCGACAGAATTCGGAAGCCCGAAGTTGGGCATCGGACTCGGTATTCGCGACCCCGGAACGCCGCCGGGTCGATACTTCGCCCTCATCGACCGACACCAGACGATATCTAACCGCTCAAGGCGACTCTTTACGAGCCGACTCGGCCGCCGCGGACTCTACGTTTGGTGAATCGACGGTCGCGGACGAGCCTCCGAGCGTCATCGAAAGGTCCGAGTACGCGCTAGCATTGAAATTGGGTCGAATAGAAATAGATGACACCTCAGAGCGGCCTGCATCTACTCCGCTGGCGGAAGGTGCCAGGCTATCGAGTCGGCCGTCAATGCACAAGCTGGAACCGATCGAGCCCGAGCGGCTGTGCGGCGGCAGCGGCGAGGCGGAGGCGGGCAGCGCGCCGCGCTCGCCGACGGAGAGCGCCACGCGGCGGCGGCGCGGCGCCAGCGAGCCGAGGCGCGCGGCGCGCTGCTTCCCGCTCTGACTGCGCGCGGCGGCGCCGGCTCCCGCGCCGCGCCGCAGCCGCCGCCGCGCCCCCCTCGCCGCCCACGCCGTGCCTTCCCGCCGCCGCGCGCGCGCTGCAGCGCTCCTGCTCCTGATCGCGCCGGACGCCGCGTCGCCGGGGGCCCGATGTAGTTATAGCCTAGTGGGCCCGCCCTCCCTCCGACGACGTTCGCGACCTCCCCGTACGTCGCCGTCTCGAACCCTAGTTCTCGCCTAGAACCGAACGTAACTGCCAAAATTCTATTGAATTAGTGAGTTTGTATGTATTGATATTACTTCGATTTTGTAATTTAACACGGCGTCTTGTCGGTCTCGTTAACTAGGCTGTGCCTAAAACGACTATGTACGTAGAGCGTAGATTCTAAACTTAGAAAGTGATCTTAGGCTCGCCGCGGTCGGCGGGCTCGCAGTCCACGACTGACACAGGGTCATGTAGCTACTCGTAATTCATTATAATGTACATTTGGTCCTACTCACACTGGCACATCACTGTGAGCTTTAAATGATAGTAATGTTTTTACATTCGTGTCGAGTTTAGTAAGTCGCGGTGACATTTTACCTAGCAACCTTATGTGTAAAAATTACTTTTAAAATCTTAGAAAGATTTTTCTAATTGTAAACGTAGGTAAAATAAAAAAATGAATGCCTGATTTTTGTTGTTTTTAGTAAACCAAAAGGAAAATGAAAATTAGAGAGAAAAATTTAATATCCTAAAACATATTTATTTCATGTTTTGGTGTTAGTAAGTAATAGGTTATTGGATATTTGTAGTTTGATTCCAATATTTTGATAGCCAACATATTAATTATTATTATTATACTATATACTTAGAATATTGTTTGGATTTGTTACAACTATTTACAAATTATTTATAATTAATTATTGTATGAATCATATAAAATGTGCTATTGTAATGCTTTTATGTAAAAAGTTCCACTTTCCATTTTATTTTGTTAAAATATAATGTATCAAATTAAATGTGCCAAAACGCTTGTTACATATTATTAGGTTAAGCTTTATTATTTTACAAAATATGTTATGTCTTTCAATACATATTTTTGTGTCAGCCTTCATTAAATTCTTTTATTAATTTATTGTCTTCTAATAACACAGCCAAATATAATTTATTTATAGTACGTACTTATAATTATAAAATTATATATATAATATTTAAAATACTGGATCAATTTTAACTTATATGAGGTAAATACATCGTCAACTGAAATATTCAACTAAATCCATTTCGAGATGTCAGTATTCTGCCCTAGTACCGCAATAAAAAATAGGTAAAAAAACCGATATAAAATATTAATAGTGATATACCCTCATATTGTTTACTTATGTATACTATTAATCACCGAAGCGTATATTTTGTAGATCACACAAACCTATTGAATGTGAAAGAAATATTTGTCAACAATTTTATTTTTGTTCAATTATAATAGGATATTTTTTGCAATTTTGTATATTTTTTTGTATAAATAGGCGTAGTGTTTTATAAAACATTACAATTTAAGAACATTTTAATTGGATATCTTTAAATGGAGTTGTTTTTTTGGAATAACGGCTATGTAGTATATTTTGTAATTTTGTAAGTTTGTAATGTCTAAGCCATAGCTCGCATCCAAAGGCATATAGCTATAAATATATTTGTCCACATTTTTTTATATAACATCTCAGTACTTAAATATTTATATATTATGATACATGTAAAATGAAGGTAGGTAGCCAATTTAAATGTACTTATTAATTTATTACAGTAGTAAATTAAGTGCCAATTTGACCATAGCCGAGCAAAGTAAACCAAGGAATAAAATTCATGTTTTGGTAGATTTTCAATACAAGAACTGTCAGAACGTCTTTATTTCACGGTAAAATTGTTAACGTGACACTAAATACGATAGCCAGCTAAAATATGTACTGCAATGGCCAAATATTATTATTTTAGCGCCGATTTCATCAACGTAGAATGACGTTTAACCGAGGAAAAATTGGGCGCTCTAACAGTTTTTGTATTGAAAATGCTTAAATATCTTTACGCTCGGATAAGACTTAAACCGTTGGTGAAATCGTCCCTAGTGTGCAAAAGCTGAGAGCGGAAACATTTTTGTTGTTTATTTTTATACATATAAATGGTGTTCCAATTAGATGTAAAGAAATAGGTAAAATAGCCAACTACAGTTTAGTGGCCATTTGTTTATGTCCTCCTATATGATGTTTACCAAGTGAATCACTAGCTGGGGAGTTCAAACTGTATTTTCTATACATATATGGTATATACGTTAATTTATTACATAGAAAATAGAGCCTAGACTCTTAGAAGCAGTAAGTAGTAAGTGAACATATTCAAATGGTCTAATAGATATAATCGTTGTAAGTTTTGTAAAATCCATTTCACTAACTCATTTAAAACATACTCGTTACGAATAATAACGCACAACCCTAATCAATCAGTCCTAAAGTTAACTAAAGTATTTGATGTACCTACCTATTCGTTACGGATGATAGTTAGAGATGATAATAATATTTATGTACATCTACTTTTACCCTTATCAACTTGTCATTACATTTAAAATTCTTTGAAAAATGATATTGATTGACTTTTCGTAACATGTGAGGAAAATAAAATCAATGAACAATGAATACACGTAGTAAGAGCGTCCGAGTGCAGGATAAACGTCGCGTATCCATAAATTATAAGCACTGCTTATTTCATGAGAATAATATACTGTTTATAGCACGCTTATTCGTGTAAAAATATGTTGATTTTTATATGGATTAAGTTCATTCGAAGATAGAGATAGAAGCAACGAAGCAATTATGCTCTACCCTGGCTGTTGAAAATTGAAATCCAGAATAGATTTCTTGTAATACACGTAGTAGTTTTTTTGAAAGAGACATAATTATGTAGTAATTTTATTTGGACACCCTATGGGGCCACCTTATCTACTTAACTAAAGTTATTCTTGTCTGATTTAAAAATCATCATCATCTGGATTTTATTGGGTATTTTCGCTGGGGTAAAATTAGGCGCACATATATATTGTATGCACCTCTACCATTACTCGAAACGTTTCAAAAATTATGGTCAATTAAAGTAAATGTTTTTTTTTTTTGTTTTTAAGCTATTGCATAGCTTCTATCGCGGGCCAGCGTGGAGACCGAATTCCGTAACGAAAATAACCTCACACGGGACTCCTCTACGGTGAGCCGCTAGATGGCGTTGATAAACAATGCTATGCAATAGCTTTACCGCGGCAGTCCCCGAGTGCCACACGTCTTTTTTTTTTTTGAGGGGTTTTAACGTAGGTTGTTTACTTCTTCTAATGTATGTTGTCTTGTAATTCTTTATATGTAAATAAAAAATAAAAATAAATAAATAAATAGATTTGGTGCATATATTTTACATTCAAGAATTATTTATCGTTTTTGCTAGCAGATAAAAATATTAGGTTAGTTTAAAAACAAATTATTCAAAATAACTTTTGTAGACTGAAAATCCTTAGCTGTGACCTATATAAAACAGAAGTCGGTTAAAAATATGACGAATTTTTAGTAACCGCTTTCAATTTAATTGACCATATTAATTGATATAATTATGATAAAATAAATAAAAGCAACATTTTATAAGAGCATTTTTAGTAATAGTTTATTATATGCCATACACCACGCGGCACCTACAAATTATTTGTTGTCCAATTTAGAAATTAAGTACCAAATACTAAAATTATTCAAAAGACATAGTTAGATGTACATATAAAATCTTATGGTTTGATTTTTGGATTTGAGTGGGAAATCGCAGAAAAAAAAAATTATTTGTTTTTTCTTGGTAGATAGTTTTCGGGATTTTTTGTTTCCGTACGTTAGCACATCTCCGCACGTTGCGAAACCACAGAAACGAAACCCCTGAAGCTCTAGCATGATTTTGCGAAATTGCTGGTTGTTTTTTTTTTTTCTTTTCATTTTACTAAAACAACACGAAAAATACATTAATAGCCTTTGTATTCTCCGTGCTCGTAAGCGATGGCCGGCTTGTCTGGAGACTGCCATCCTCCTAAACTTAAGTCTTAATACATAGGTAGATCTTTACACTAATAACTAAAATATGTGAAATAATTAATTTTATTTCATACGTGCTTAAAAAGGAATAGAATACAAATAATGAGGTAAGCAGTTCTGCGCTTACATACCGCACTTGGCCATGGCCTAAACCCTTATCATTCGTGAGAATATATCCATACCCATTAGTGAGCCGGCGCGGCGTTGGGTTTAGATGATAATGATGATAATGGTGCAACTTACAACAAAATATACAGTCAAAATAAGATAAATAACTCCATTTAATTATTCTTACTAATTATTCTTACTGTCATCCTTAAACGTCAAGTCATACTGGAGCTACAGCGGTTCCGCTGTATTTATTTCGCGGCGGAGGTCTGCTACAGGCCTTACACAGATAAATAATTACTTTTTTTTTTTAAGTACAAGTAATTTTCCGATTTTCCGCTCAAATCTCGTGCTATATTTTCTGTTGTAAGATTTAAATTGTTTAAACTTATAATTTTAAATCTTATATATTATTTTTTATTCGAGTATATATAGTGTTGTCGATGTTTAATTACATTATATTATTATGTTACAATGTCATGTGGACCATTATTCGATGTTTTAGTAAGTAATGTAAGCACATGAATAGTTTTTCTTAGTTTTAAGAAGTTTCCTAAAAGCGGGGCGTTAAACTAAATTAATATAATAGCTATCGCATTGAGTAAGCCTTTAAAAAAATCGCAAGAATACTAACAAAATCAGATTACGGACGGATTTTGTCTGATTTTCCTTAGTCAGCATTGTTTTTTAAACTTACTTTTTGTAAAATAATAAATTTTCAAAGTTATCCTACCACGATTTTAACCTGAATGTTATGTAATCGTAAATATGTCTTAATTGTTCCTAATTTAGCAATTTAAAAAAAAATATTTCTTTACTAGCTAAGGCCCCCGCGACTTCGTCCGCGTGGAATTAGATTTTGTTGTATAATTTTGAAAAATTAACAAATTACTTTTTTATAGGTATATAGCCAAAATACCAACTTTTTCATGAATATAACTTAAAAAAATGACGGACTTTGGTACAAACTTTCATTCCCTATTTAACGCCTTTGGGAGTAGATTTTTCAAAAACTGCCACAAAATACCAAATTTCATGGATATAACTTGAAAAATGACCGACTTCCGTACAAATCACCCCCTCTTTAACCCCCTTAGGGAGGAATTTCAACAAATTCTTTCTTAGTGAGCGCCTACGACATAAAAAAAAATATAATAATATAATATAAATAAGTTTGGGTTCTGTGTTGATAGATCAGTCAGTCAGTCAAGACATATTTTTTGATAAATGTAGATTATGTTAGAGTATTAACAACACTGTCCAATTCAAAACGCCCCGCTATACTGTATTTCTTATTTATTATTAAACCTTGCCACACCGACCATTTATTTATGTAAATAAATGTAATTAGAAATGAATGAAGTATGTAGTCCGCGTACCTACTTATACCATATTGTATACCATATACACATATTAATGAAATTGATTATTATAGAAGAGAATATTATTGTAACTTAAAACTATTATATTATAATTATATAGAAACATTGTGATTTTAAATTTTCAACTTCCGAAGTATTGTAAAATAACTTATTAAGATATTGTTGTCATGAATGTTATTTAAAAGGTAATTTTAAAATTTATACATGGAACTTAATGGAAAATATATTTATTTGTTGTATAAAAATATGTTTTATTTCTAATTCCTTACGTGGTTGACATCCAATCTAATTCGCATGAAAGGATTTAGTTCAGCGTTTTTGAAAAAATATGCCTCCTCCAGTTACATTAAATTCTAGAACACTTACTCAAGAAATAATCCCTCCTTTCAAAACTCTAGGTAGGTAAGTGCACTGGTTTAAGATCTATTCCAGGCAACTAATATGGAGCAAATACTTAAAATCCTTGCTAAGAGTAATATTATAAATGCGAAAGTGTATTTGTTTGTTGGTTTGTCCTTCAATCACGCAGCAATGGAGTAAGGGATCAATGTGTTTTTTCACATGCATTTTTTTTTGCAGTTGAGGATGCCACTTTTTTATCTCGAAAAAAAACAGAATTCCCACTGGATTTTTAAAAACCTAACCACACGGACCAAGTAAAAAGCTAATGAATTGATAAATGTGAAAATATGTTATTTTCAGCTAAACGATTTTCCTTAGCAATCTCACGATTGTTTTTCTTTTCATAAAAAAAAATAATAATTTTGTGAATTAGGTAATTGTGATATCCAAATGGCAAAAAGAAACAAGTTGTTCAAACAGCTATGATACCTACTTACTTTTAGAAGATATACAACTTTGTTTGTTTATTTCAAGATCTAAAGAGCTCTTCAAAACAAACATTAAGGTAGATAGTCGTAAACAAACCCTTGAGAATTTTTCTACGTTCGCAGACGCTAGAGAATATTGCTTGGGGAAAAATAAACAAGTTGTGAATACCTAGGTACTCTTAACAAGCTCAAAACAGTTTCAAAATCTTAATTTTCATTAGCCAAGCTGTAGTTGACTAAAATCCTCCTATCCCCTCCAAATAAGCGGAAAGCTTGCTTTGGAGTAGTTACGACAATAGTGTAAAGGGTGGGATTCGAACCTGCGACCTTTCAGTTTTCAGTCCGCCTTGAACCGTTGGGCTACTGAGGCTATTTTTCACTTAACCGTATTAATTTCATAGAAATGTAACATTTAAATTTTATTAAACAAATTATGTGAATATGGGATAGGTTTTAAGGAAACAATCTCTGTAACACGTATCAGTACTTACATAAAAATCGGCCAAGTGCGAGTCGGACTCATTCACGAAGGGTTCCGTACCATCGTAACAGCGATTGTTAATTTCGAGCAAATGGAGCCAAAAAATAACACAGTTCTAGTAGGGGAGTCCCTTTCAATTTTTAATTTATTTTTATTTTTCATATTTGTTGTTAAAGTCACAACAGAAATACACATTCTGTGAAAACTTCAACTGTGCACCTATTACGGATCATGAGATAGAGCCCGCTGACAGATAAACGGACGGACCGACAGCCAGCGGAGCCTGTATGTAATATGGTCAGTTGGTTACCCTTCGGGTAAGGAACCGTACACAGCCAGAAATGGAATCTAACCGGACCTAAAATTTTATGATAAAAAAAGTTTCTCCTCCCTCGCTCAGTTTTATCTACCAGTCGAGCATGAGCAAAACGGTGGAAATAATATCCACAGTGTATATTCTGACACGAATATACTTTTCCTTTCCCCTGTCGCCATGCTTTAGCACAGGGAGATGATAATTTTATCCCTTGTCAGTGAATAAAATCGGGGGATAAAACTTTTATCTCCTGCCCATGCTACCAGTGCTGCTTTAAATTACGTATTTTCCTAATAGCATGACGAAGAAAGCTTTTAAAGGAATTAGATATAGGTACCTACTTAGTTTCGCATCAGGTGCCGCTAAAAAGCGTCTTGTTGACATAGGTGAGTGCAGTTTCCATTTACTACGTTATAACCACAGTACTCTGTTATAACGACGAGGATGAAAGGTCATATTATGCCATAAGTTTTCATTTTATGAAACTTGATTCGTTTTCCTGGAAAATTATTTGAAATACTGCATAATAGATGTATAGATATTTGTCTGAGGGCTGTGGTTTTATAACTGGGAGGTCTCAGGTTCGATTTCCGGCGGGGTCAGTTTGGGAATTTATAATTTCTGAACTGTTTCTGGTCTGGCTTTGACCGTGGCTAGATACCACCCTACCATCAAAGACGTGCTGCTAAGCGATTAAGCGATGGCGTGTAGAAACAGATTTAAGGGTATGGGTTGAATGTACACTGCCATTTTCCTTCCAAGTTAGCCCGCTACCATCTTAGACTGCATCATCACGTACCATCAGGTGAGATCGCAGCCAAGGACTATCTTGTCATAGAATTTTAAAAAAAAGACGTGTGGCACTCGGGGACTACCGCGATAAAGCTATTGCATAGCATTTTTTATCAACGCCATCTAGCGGCTCACCGTAGAGGAGTCCCGTGTCAGGTTATTTTCGTTACGGAATTTTTGGATTCGGTCTCCACGCTGGCCCGCGATAGAAGTTATGCAATAGTTTAAAAAAAATGTATAAAGTCGAGCACATCATATCAGCCAATTAAATAATATAGCGTTACGTTATGTAGCGTTCTGTTGACAAAGGCGGAAGCAGTTTGCAGGAACGGCGCTATTACAGAAAGCCGGGCGGACATAATATACTTACATACGCTGTATGATGTCATATCGCGCTTCAAACATTTTTAATAAAAAGAAACCTCAGTCGCAATATAAAATTGCATTTCCTTGAAAGTATTCATAAACATTTGTAGACATTAAGCTCTTTTAACATGCTTTTAACTTTCAAATTCAAATCTTTTTCTCACAGCTAGATGATATAATTTAATCAAGAAAATAGTTTTAAAACTCGATTTTGGCGACCTCAATGGCGCAGTGGTGAGCGCTGTGGTCTTATAACTGGGAGGTCTCTGGTTCGATTTTCGGTTTTCGCACGCACTTTTCACTCAGTTAAATTATAAACTTGAAATTTTCAGAGCAACATTTTCAACTTAGTACCTTATCTGAGAAAAAGGTCCTCGACACACGAACAGACTGACGGACAACGGAGCGAGCCTGTTTTAGCCGGAGCGTTATTATTGTCCGGAAGCCTAAAAAAATATATATAAATTCACACAGAGGAAGTTGGCAGCAACAGCAATAAAAATGTTAGTAACTACCATCCTTCATTTCAATGTTCCCATTAGTGTGGAATTTTAAAAGGTTTTTCAAAGTATTTTGTAGAGCAATTCCGCAAGTATTCCGCATTATGCGGATTTACCTGGATAAGCGGAGGTAGCAGAGGAAATGGAATAAGGGTGTATATCAAACTTAATCTTAGTAATAAATTTCTTTCAGTGTAAGGAACGTTAAGTCGTGCAGTGCTTAACATATTTTTATTTATTTATTTATTGGTTTGCCAACAGGAAATCACATAACAATTACATAAAATTACACTACATCTATAGAAACATTTCGGTGCACCCAATTACAGGCAAACCGACAAGCGTATAAGCAAAAGTGCAAATGCGGGTTTGCCAGTTAACAATTACAAAAGGTTAATTTAATGTCTACAATTGAACCAAAGAGTAAATATATACATAGGGCAAATTAAACTATGAGAAGCATATGAGGCTATGATGCGGTTATAATATATTGATACAATAATCTTTTATTATACCTACTAGTGTTTATATTAATAACATAATTCTTTTTTAATTACAAAAGATTATGTAATAAAATATTTCTTTTATGTACCTAGAAACCAAGGTTTTAAAAACATATTTTGTCTCTGCGACTGCAAAATGTTTTCCACGCATACCTACGGTATATTTTCCACTTTATTATTTTTTCAAGAAATTCATCTCAATTTGATTGAGATATCATTATTATGTAGCTATCACGATAATTTAAAAGCTAAATTAGCTAATTCTCCCAATACCCAATGCGGTCCTATTTAAAAATTAAATCTTAAACTCCACTCCAGTTTTCGGAAGATTCTTCCTAGGATTCCACAGGGAATTCTCCAGTTACTTCGCTAATAGTTTTGCCACAAGCTGCCATTATTTTAATTAGTTTATATAATGATAAACTCGGAGCTATTTAGGTTTCGTATAATATTATTATAGATACTAATTTTTAACCGACTTCAATAAAAGGAGGAGGTTCTCAATTCGACGAACATTTTTTTAAATATTTTTTGACGATATTACTCCATAACTCAATTGCGATCATATTTTGTGCAAGCGATATCTATCATGGTCCCTAACTATGGGCCTAATAAGAAGGCTCAGGATAACTCAGTGGGCGATGGAGAGAGCTATGCTCGGTAATCCCTGCGAGATCAAATCAGAAATGAGGAGATCCGTAGGAGAACCAAAGCCACCGACAAAGCTCAGCGAGTCGAGCGGAGAAATGGGTGGGGCACATAGTTCGAAGAGCTGATGGTCGATGGGGTCCCAAGGTGCTGGAGTGGCGACCCCGCACCGGTAGCGCAGTGTTGGCAGACCCCCACTAGGTGGACCGACGACATCAAACGAGTCGCAGGGAGTCGCTGGATTCAGGCGGCGCAAGACCGAGGTCTGTGGAGGTCCATGCAGGTCCATGCAAGAGACTTATGTCCAGCAGTGGACATCTATAAGTTGAAGAAGAAGAAGATATTTCTATCAAATCCCTTAGCAATTTTATAGTCGAGGCAGCCCCCAGTTCTACGTTTGTTATCAAATAAAAAAAATGTCTGTCTATCGAATTAGATCGAATCTTGGATCACTTGGTCAAAAAAATAACGTCAATCCTATGCTCCGTTGATGCGTGATTGAAGGATAAACCAGCAAACAAATACACATTTGCATTTATTAAAATTAGTAAGGATGGTCAGACTCAACGGCGCTACCTACAGTTTTATTAAAAAACCTAAACAGAAAAACTATAATAATTAATTAAAAATTATAATAATTGTCTCAAAGAGATACACTTTTAAGCGATGAGACCGCCTTTTTGTACTGACATAATGTATTCTGTTAAGTTTGCTTTTTTCTGTTTGTGGTGCAATAAAGAATAAATAAATAAATAAACGGATAGATGACGTCATGTGTATCAATATACTAATATCACGGAGTAAGGCTTACACTGCGCTAATAACATGGTCCGCACCTCAATCCTTTAATCTCTTAACCCTGGGGTTATTCATTCAGGGAATGGATATAATAAATTAGATATTGTGAGCTTCAGTTTTTTATGACGTTGTGAGCAAAATAGGATTAGTTTTTAATTGCAGAAATTCGAAAAAACGTAGAT
Source organism: Hipparchia sbordonii (assembly GCA_038048805.1). NCBI lineage: Eukaryota > Metazoa > Arthropoda > Insecta > Lepidoptera > Nymphalidae > Hipparchia > Hipparchia sbordonii. Next base: position 9,574,357 of record CM076113.1, read on the forward strand.
ACCCAACATAAACATCTAAAAAATAATACCTAGATATCTAATTTGCGCGTTTCGCAGATATATTAAGAAAAACTTTAAGGCCGATTTGACGACCTGGCGCAGTGGTGAGTGCTGTGGTATTATAACTGGGAGATCTCGAGTTCGATTCCCGTCGGGGCAATTTGGGAAATTGTAATTTCTGAATTGTCTCTGGTGTGGTCTGGTGAGAGGCTTTGGCCGTTGCTAGTTACCACCCGTTACCTGTCGATTAAAAAAAAACTGGCGAATCCATTTCATTTCATTCAGAAATCCCTGAGAAATCGGTGGACATACATAGAAAAAAAAGATACCGACCGAATTGATAACCTCCTATTGTCGGTATAGAATAGTCGGTTAAAAATGAAACAGATTTTTTTGCGACAGCGAAGCAACAGTAACAAGATAAAATTATCCTCCGTAATAAAATTGCTCCGGATCCATCCAGATTCATATTTCCGAGATTAAAAATATGATGAAAATAAAGAATTGTCTTTGTACCGGGACGCGATTAGCGAATGCCTTTTACATTTTAAGCGGCTAAAGTGCTTTAAATCGGACTTGAATCGGTTTAATTAAAAACGAGAACCGGGAAATGAAAAATTTCGAACCGACTTAAAAAGTTACTGGAGCAAAATTCTTTACTTTTTAACTCTGTTTAGAGATTTGATTACGAACGGGGCTTTTGTTGAATATGAATTTTCATATTATTTAAATAATTTTAAAAAGATTAATTAATTTAAACTAGCTTTAATAGCTATACCTGGATGAGTGAGAGTTTTCTGGTGTTCTTAAAACTAGTATGAAATCTACAAGTCCGCACTTAGCTAAATAGCTAACTAACTAACGTGGTCAACTAAGCAATAAACCTTTCTCATTCAAGAGGAAACTTATGCCCAATAGTGCACCAGCGACGGGTTGGGATGAATGAATGAACATTAATAATGTCCTCCCGACCGAATTCGGCCACGGCGGCCAATCTTCACAGGGATTAACCATCTGCGCAGGAGCTATTATAGTGCACAAGTGTGTGCAAAAACACAGGTGCACTCTCTATTTTCTTACTATCATGGTCCGATGGGACGGAAATCCGACACGACCGGAAAGAGATCAGGCGCAGGACCAACAGCTTTACGTACCTACTCTTCGAGGCACGGGGGTGACTTAACGCCGACTTCCTAACTCCGGGCTAGTATACTGACAATTTCTTGACAGAAAACCCCAACACCTTTTATGGCCCGACCCGGGACTCCAACCGGGGACCTCGTCATCTGCAGTCGAACTTACCTCTAGACCAACGAGGCAGCTATGATGACTATGTTCATGAGATACACTATGTCAATTGAGTCAATGAAGCCATAACTTTACCATTTTGAGATGGGAAGCTGAAACCAACGCGTAAGTGCATGGATGGTTGGTTGTTACTCAATCACGCCGCAACTACTAAACCGATTTGGTTGAAATTTGGCACAGAGATAGATTATAGTCTTTAATAACTTACAGGCTACTTTTTATCCATGAAAATAAGAGAGTTCCCGCGGGATTAAAAAAACCTCAATCCACGCGTATACGAAATCGCAGGCATCAGCTAGTATGAAAAGAAGCCCTAGATAAAAGTACCTAAAGATATTCGCAATAAAACTTCTTTCTGCGTTCGCAGTCGTTATAATATTCGCTATAACGTGATATAACTCTGATGTGAAAAGTTTCGTGCCTATACCTAATTTATCAATTTCATGGACGGATCCGTATAGTGCACGAACACGGACATGGAATTCGATAAAAATACATCATATAGGTAATATGTTCCTAAATCGTATTGGGGATGAGATTTCTACTTTTATAGTTAAGTGCCTCAAAATTGGATCCGAATTTGATATCGAAAGTGAATTACAGGAACTCTCATGCCATATATGAAATTACAATATAATTTATGGTATGTGTGCGTTGTACCATTTCATTTTATAATATTTCTTTGACACTCTATTTTTGTTTGGCCCAATTTCACTAACATTCTGACTAACATGGAATAAGTCTTTTTCGGAAATTACTCTGAGATGTGATGATGATGTGTCTGTGAGTTTTGCACCAACGCAACATCTCCTTTCTTCAAGAATTCGGCATAAAACAACGTCTTTCGACGTGAGAGTGAGTCCAACGAGCACAACAGTGCAGGGCAAAGTAGAGGGCACCAGAGGGTGAGGAAGGTCGCTCATGCGATGGACCGACCAAAATAAGTCTGCGGTGGGCGGTCCATTGCACGAGTGTGTAGTACGTTTATCTCACGAAGTATCGGGCGCTTTACTTGTGGTTACGTCGTGTACATGCACATTGCGTAAGTGTGTGTGACTGTCAGGACCCTAGGTGGGAGCGGTCAGGTCACACTTATATAGATACGACACACACACAACCATGAGCCGCGTACCCTGATGAATTGAACGAACTATACCAGGCTACAACCAGCAGGGAGAATTTGCGAATGCTCGTAAAGCGAATCACATCTGCCGTTAAAGACGTCACTTCGTGATGATATAATAGTATGTAGGCATCCATAACAATATCGGTACTTACTATTGTTATGAATCGTATTGTATGGTAATTGAACTAAAGCCGTGCACATATGTAGTTGTTATATATATAATAATATCAAACGTAGCAGATTAGCGTGCATGATTGATAATTCAAATATATCGCTGTGGTATATCGAGTTAAGCCAAACTATTACAAACAATATGGAGCTATTCCCGAAACCAGGGTAAGATCGTCTTTATGTAGACATATTCCTAAGTTAAGACATAGTTTAGAAGTGATTGCGTCTTAGTTGATTCGCTTCAGCTAGGTACCGAAATAATTCCATCATAAATGTATAATACCATTAAGAAATTATAAATTTACAAATTGCCCCGCCGGGAATCGAACCCGAGCAATCTCACTTATAGGACCTCCATCACTTTTTTATTCGATGACAAGATAGTCCTTGACTACGATCTCATCTGATGGTAAGTGACGATGCAATCTAATGCTGAGATCTATTGAGCGTGCTTTGACTCAGATCAGACTCAAGATAAAGGTTAAAACGAGACACAAATATGCCTTGACATAAATCTGTCTCATTTTAACTCTGTCTATAGATTTCAGGCTAAGATGGTAGCGGGCTAACTTGGAAGAGGTATGGCAGTGTCCATTCAACCCATACCCTTAATCTAATTCTACACGCCACCGCCGTGCGAACGCTAAATCGCTTGGCGTTACGTCTGGTTCATATATACCTATTTTTTTTTCATCAAAATGGTAGACCGTGAAACACGTGAACGTTCCTGTTCAATGCAGTGACAAGGAACTGCAGTCAGCTCCGTCAACAACGGGGCGCGCTCTCACTTCGCAGGACATTACTGAAAGTGTCACCTGTCACGGAGATATTTCATTTTACCAATGAATGCTTGACGAAGATTCGTAAGGAGATTCATACACGCTATACAAACGTATTAAGTACTCTTGATAAGTTCTTTATCAAGAGGAGAAATAAACGGCCAAATGTAAGCCTCAATAGCCCAACGGTTAAAGGTACGGACTGAAAACTGAAAGGTCGCAGGTTCAAACACCATCCGTTTTACTGTCGTACCCACTCCTAGCCCAAGTTTTCCGCTTATTTGAAGGGGATAGGAGGATATTAGTCAACTTCAACTTGGCTAATATTCTTTTTAAAAAAAAAATTGCGTGTCATGTCACGCGCGAAATCAATCGATCAATCTTCAGATCTCATAAAAACTATATTATGTGTAACGCTGTTGATTGCAATAAATAAAATAAATAAATTCATCCAATTATCCCATCCAATAGCGATAGTGTCGGCCAATCAGAGGTCGTCGCAATTGTCACTATGGCAATCGTTTTTAGATAGATAGATAGATAATGTCTTTTATTTTCCCATGAAACAATTACAGAAATTCGCTTACCAAGTAAGTAAATCTAAAAAAGTACAAGAAAATATAAGCGGCCATGGAAAAATAAGGTACCCCACTCAGCACAAAGCCACAGCATGCTGCAGCGCTGGTTTTCAGGGGGAACCTAAGTGTCCACAGACGTGATTCCGTAACCTAATTAAATAAACTACATTAAATAAATAAACCATAACTACAGCTACCTACCACAAAACTTAACAAATATACAAATTAGCTTACAAAAAATTATAATGATTAAAAAATACTACAATAAAAGTTTTTCGATATTAATGAAACAGAAAGTATGAAGTAATGAAATAAAAATAATAAGTACCACTCTAACACCGACTCACTAAGAAGTTGTGATGTAACAAACACAAATTAATAAATTTTGATAAAATTAAAACTTACTTCCTAATAATCTTTTAACATTCTCCCTTTTGGTGGGCGAGAAAATGCGTTTTAAGTTTTATTTTAAATACACCAATCGTATGTATTGCACGGATTGGAGGCGGCAAATCGTTCCAACACTTAGTGGCGGCAAACTTAAAACTTCCACGGAAGGAGTCCGTTTTGTGTGGTGGCAAAGTATGCTTAATACGGTGAAGCTTGAAGTTCCTTGTGCGATCTGATTCTTCAATCCACTTAAGTTTTTTAGACAAACAAGGGGCCAGGACTTATAATGACATGGATAAGAACCCTAGAATAGGTAAGCGTAGTATTTTTATAAGAAACTAGCTGTTGCCCGCGACTGCGTCCGCGTCAATTTCTATTATTATGATCGCGATTAAGAAGTTTTTAAAAGAATACATTTTAAATATGCATAATTTTCCCCGTTTTTGCAACATTTTTCACTGATGCTTCGCTCCTATTGGTCGCAGCGTGATGTTATATAGCCTAAAGCCTTCCTCGATAAATGGACTGTCTAACACAAAAAGAATTTTTCAATTCGAACCAGTAGTTCCTGAGATTAGCGCGTTCAAACAAACAAACTCTTCAGCTTTAATATTAGTATAGATATAGCCGGGTAAGCACTAGCCCTTCTATGTCGGAGCTTAATATTGAAGTTCGTCGAACAGTGTGATCTGTCAACAGTTTAGTCCTTACTTTGTCTTCCGCCTTTATTGCGATGTCTCCAAGGGGCAATAAGAATTATATTGGCGTCCTCTCGTACAGGGCACTCTCCCGACTCGTCGCCGGTCATACCCATAAGTCACGGCAATAAAAATTATTGCTCTACCTTCTTACTTGCTTTTGCCCGCGACTTCGTCCGCGTCACTTAGGATCCTTTTTTTCCGGGGTAAAAGGTCACTTTTCTTGCCATCAAAACCCCCGTTCAATACATGAGAAAATGAAATTTTTTCATTATTTTTTTTTTCGTCTATTCGGGACGGAGACAAATACAACAAATCAAAAACCATGAAAATCGGTCCAGCCGTTCTAGAGTTATAAGTGTTCTAACAAATACATTGAACAACCCCGACTTTGTTTAAAAATTACAAAAATGCATTTCGAATTAGATTTTGTCAACTGTCAGTACCTATAATATGACAGAAGAAACGATGGCGACAACCTTGGTTCGATTTGCATTAGTGGCAATTTAGGAGTTTATGATATCTAAACAAATAACAGTTTAACTGAAAACTGAACGGTCGCAGGTTCGAGCCCCAGCCTTTACACTATGTCGTACCCACTCCTAACACAAGCTTTCCGCTTATTAAGAGGGGATAGATGACCTCGCACCGGAAGGCGCAGTGTTTGCCCACCGAAACTGTAGGGATTTTTCAGGAACTATCGATCGTGATTTTTTTTAAAAAGAACATTAGCTCAGCCCAACTTGACTTATATTCTCCTTTCCCTTCCAAATAAGCGCAAACCTTATGCTAGGAGTGGGTACGACAATAGTGCGTCGGGTGGGTTTCGAACAGGCTACCTTTCAGTTTTCAGTCCGCACCGTTAACCGTTGGGCTATTGAGGCTTTAAGGTTTTAATTGAAGACGCGGAGGAAGTCGCGGGCGTCCGCTAGTCTTCCACTAACCCTAAAGGTCGTAAGTCAAGCACCTTGGGACCCCAGCGTGTATCGGTTCTTCGTTGCCCGGTTATTCGTCATCAGTTAATCCCTTGTTGACATGTCCCCAGGCACCCCGGGGGGTAGCGAAGAGTAATATGAAGTCATTTCTCAACGCCACAGCGCCCTTCCCGCTCGTAAGTCACCGTGATAAATTATCGACTGGAGATTACAAGTACATACGTATCGAACTATGACGCTTAGAAGACAATATTCGATGCGGTGATAAGCTATTTAATAAGCCTTTGAAGACTGAGGAAGGCCATGCAACAGACAGTCCAGCTGTGGACGTCTTTCGGTTGATAAAGAAAAAAAACAAAATGTCTATTGAGAGGTACATACTAAAATAGAGTAGAATATTTTTTTATTCAAATTAACTACCAATACGTGCTTAGGAAAGTCTCTTGTGCTGATCGCAGATCACAGGAGCCAACGATTGTATACTGGGTAGGCTTTGATTGTATATACTTAGAGAAACGTATAAATATTACAATCGGAGCCTGCCAACCTATAATAATTAATCAGACTTATTATAATTCCATAATATATTTCCAAATGAGACTAAAAACTACAGGCAAACTGAATATTCAGTTTTGTAGATTATAAGTTTGTAAGGTTATTGTATAAAATTGCCGACCTCCCTGGTGCAGTGTACAATAACTCTTTACCCAAGCTCTTAACAGTAACGGGACTTAGATGGAATCAACTAAATTCCAAATAAAAATTTAAATTTATTTTGACATAATAATTATAACCACAGACCCTTAAAACCTCAAGTAAATATGGCGTCCATACATTAAACATAGGGTTAACCCTTATTGCTTATCGGGCCATCGTACATTATGCCCGGTTTTAATTCGATTACCTTTGGCGCTTACTAACTAACAGCTTTTGATCAGTAGGGTTAGTATAAGATTTAATTCGACTGATCGTATTCGCTGACTTTAGCTTCAAAGTAAAATGAACCATAACTGCATTGAATTCTAGCTCAATTTGGTGTTTGCAATCTTATACGTCTACGTTTCTAAAGTATACGATGACGCTCCAAATTAAAATCGATTGTATTGAATATGTGACTTTAAATCAATGCGGTTAAGGTTGATTTTATTTTGACGCTAACGTCATCGAATACGAATACGATCAATCGATTTAAATCTTATACTAACTCTATAGGACGTCAGGGAAAATGAGTTTTAATGTATGGGTTCTAAGTGTATTAACAATTGCGCAAAGTTATAAGCTGAATTTTAATGGCATCCCTTTTTAAAGGATAAAATATCTCTCTCCAATCTTATATATAATAATATATAGTATTGGAGAGAGATCGGCTTTACGTGCTCTCCGAGGCATGGGGGTGTCTCACCGCCTTCTTTCTAACTCCGGGCTAGTACCTATTGAAAATTTCTTGACAGAAAAACCAAGTACATTTTTGGCCCAACCCGGGAATCGAACCCAGGACCTCGTCATCCATAGTCGAACATACTAACTACTGCACCAATGAGGCAGGTTCTTGCAACGAGTCCTCGCTTTACATACCTAGTTAACGACGACAACGAAACAAAGTAACTGACGCGTTCAAATATTTATACCTACCCAATAGCTGTAACCCGGGTTATAGTGAAATCACAGGCATATGTTACTATTCAATAAATGGACGTAAGCCGTCAAATCCACGATTAATTATCCAGTTAACAGCATCAATCAGCTAATGGGACTTTTATAACGCGGTCAGAGACGTAAAGGCAACATGTACACTCGATTTCAAACGCTATTTGTTAAGAGAGAAGGTCCATTTACGGTGCCGAGCATCAGTTTTTATGGATAACAAAATGTAATGGGTGGAGAGTAATTAGTAAAAAGAGCTTCGTACTGTGCTGCACTAACCGAGTTTATAGTCTGTTGTTTCGGATAACTAAAACTAAATTTAAAACGGTCAGAATGTGTGTCAAAGGGAGTAACTAATTAAGTATGTAATTTTCACCAAGAAAATGTATTTATTCACATTTTAAAATAACACTACATAACAAATGTAAATTGAAAATCTAAAACACCAACGACATGTGAAATAAAAAAAAAATGTGATTCGCCATTTTGGGGTGGCGGCCATCTTGGATTTAAAATTTATCTTATATAGGTAGTGTATAGTGTTCTACCCTTTTATTTGATACCCATATTGAGGGAGTTGTGAAAAAATATGTAATATCGGCCATCTTGGACCAATTTTCATCAAACATAGCTAAGAACACTCCCGACTAATTCACCTTTCAAGCAAAAAAAAACAAAGTCAAAATCGGTTCAACATATACATATATTTAAACAAAAATTGATGTGAATTCTTAAAAAAGGCCAATTAAAAGCAATAGGATTGTGCTCTAGTTGAGAATCGATGATCCAGATGATTCAAATGAAGCGATTCACTGATTTGAATCTTTGGAATGATCCAATCTTAACGACGCGACGATACGTTTTTGCAACCTCTATTGTTCTCGGTACCTAAAGATACCTATCCAATGCCAAAGAATACGAAGATAGTTAGATCTAATCGGAAAAACAACGTACGTAGAAGGTGATACGTGCCAAGGATCGCGACCCTCAATAATGAGGATGATGATGCATAGAGAGAGACCAATTCAGGGGCATTATCCAGACGTGTAGTAAATTGAGCGGAAATATTCCAGGCGTATGAAATTCTGGCAAATGAATGAATTTGCACTTTCCGAGTCGTTAATCATAATTTGCGAGGTGGATAGAATTTTATTATATCAGAAGTTATTAATAACCATTTTTCAGCAACGCACGGGTCTACCAACATAATAAAGTTACAGCACATTATTACGGAGAACAAAGTGTGAAATTTAAATCCCATTTAATTAATTTAAAGTGTAAAATTTCGTCATTAATGACGAATACATAAAGCAAAGACAAAATTAAGCGCAGCAAACATTATTGCAAATTAAATGTGTTGTGTAATTAAATATGAATACATACAAATTAAATTTTGGGAGTACGCATTCAATTCGAAATATTTAATTAAGTTTAAGTTATGTTGAGATGAAATGAAAGACTAGTTTAGACATGCGACCAAAAAAAAAGTTTAGAAACTCTAACCCTAAACTACGAAACATTAAAAGCCTCAATAGCCCAACGGCTTGGGGTGCGGACTGAGAACTGAAAGGTCGCAGGTTCGAGCCCCACCCCGTTGTACTATTGTCGTAGGTACCTATTCCTAACACAAGCTTTCTGCATATTTGAAGGGGAGATAATTAGGCAAGTTCGGCTTGACTCATATTCTTTAAACAAAAATGTAAATTTTATGTATTTAAAAGTTCGTGGGATTATTTTATTTCCCACAGTTTTAAAAATAAACCATTAGGTTTATATCTCTCTGTCGATTCAAAAGCAATCCATCAAAATATGATAAATCGATTACAAACATTGCGCGAGTTATCGATATTCAATATTATTTTCGTACAAAAACTATGAACTGAAAATGTAAAAACTGTCAATATTTAGGAAAGCGTAAACAAAGAATTTTTCCTAAAGTCAAGTTATTCGTTTTTCATGCCACGTTTAACTTCAGTATTTACCTTCAAAATAGACCTAAATATAAGTACTATTTTTTTTTAATTTACATCTCCAACTCCAAAAATCACTGAAACTTTAATTGAAAATTTAAATATGGAAAATTTTCAACTTTTATTAATCACATTGGTAATTCTTTACTTTAATTACTTATGAAGTTTTATTTTATTAATAAAAGACGAGCGCTTTTTGTTTTCCGGCAATAAACAGTAATTCACTTTTAGAATTTTCCTCACTCAAAAAGTTTGAGTCAATGAACTTGACAGTATAGCCATAATTTTTCCGGCATACTCTAGAAGTGTTACTTTCCATTAACCAAAAAAACTTTTTACTTTGTTGTTAACTTGAATAAAACATACAGTTTTCGCCTGAGAGTATGCCTTACTTACTATAACAAACTACGTGCTTATTGCCACTGTTTTCTATTTTAATACAAACTTTATATTAGTTTAATATGTTTCGAGTATGTTCTTTACGTCGAAACGTCGAAACTGGTAACTGATTTTTCGACAACTTCAAGTTTTCGAACGAGCTGAAAATTCTTAAAGACATACTACCCGTCCAAGTTAAGTTACAAAATGACGTCATACTGTACCGTTGACAAAAAAATAATAATTGCATTTTTTATTGTAACCATAACTATGACGGAAGTTTTCTTCTCCGGCAATCCTTTTAATGCATCGTTTAATGGCAATGACATCTTGAGAGTTTAAAAGCGTAATTTTTTATTTTTTATTTTTTCCGCTTGAAAAATGTTATTAAATAAAATATTAGTTTATGCTATGCAAAACTTTTCCTTTTTTACTTATTGTAGAAAACGGTACGCTAACAATAGTAACAAGACAAGAGCATGATAATTGATAACGCAAAATATGAATGGTATTAGAACTTCCTTTTAAAAAGTGGTAGAAAAGACAATTTTGGTTTCATTTCAACATATATTATGTGTAAAATTATTATAATGTCTTATTGAATAAATGCTTGACAAGTCTTTTACTGCGTAAAAGTTAGGGTAACAGTGTTTTCGTTCCATATTCAAAACAAAATTAGGTGGTCAGTCGGCCAGTGTCGGTTAGTAACATAAATTGTTACATTGTATCGGGATTAGATTTATCCCTAGCGTTTAACCTTTCGATCCTTTCACTGTTGCCCTTTTTTGTGATCGTATCGCCGCGCCGTTTAGTTAAACAAGTTAAAGACATCCGCACGGTTTAGCTCTATGCCGGGTCACGTAGAAGTCCGATTTCAATTTGGGAGGTCAACAAAGGCTTCCCGGTTCTTGGGAGTCGGCCGAATACTGTAAAGACTTTGAAATTAGCCATTTGGCCACTTCAATTTTCTCCACGTTTATTTGGACTACGTAAATACAAATATAAACCGAAATGACTTCCTGTTTTTGCGGCAATTGAAGTTTAGTTAATTTGATATGAGAGTGAAGGTTTTGACGTTTAATTAGTATTGGAAAATATCATGATTTACTTGTACCTGCTTCATTTGGTTCAGCTCTTAAAGGATATAAAGGTTCAGCTCTATCTTCTCAAAGTAATGTGCATTTTAAGCAATTAAATATCGCTCACTTCACGGTGCAGGAAAACATTGTGAGGAATCCAAATCCAAAATTTCGACTCAATCGGAAACTGGTTCTATTTCAGCTTGTAATATTTGGCCCTAAACAAACATACGTATATACATACAGGCATGCATGCATGAATACATACATACTTAATGCAAGTTAAATAAAAGCTTGTAAAAATTAATTTATTTATTGGAGACATCAAATACTTCCACCGCCTTATTTTCAAACGGGCTTTCTCCAAACCATTAGAGAAACTAATTTAGAAATAACTCTTCCCTTAATTCATTCCAAAAGTTCAACCTTTGCTCTTCAGGGACGTTGATCATTCTTAAGCTTCTCCCTAAATTCATCGCTTGTAATTTTTTACCCCCTATCAACGGATTCCACTGCAAATTGCCTAAAATATTATCACTAGAATGAGGAGTGGGATTTCTGGAACAAAAGACAATTAATCACTACATAATATAAAGTAATATTAATCTGTTGTGTCTGTAATCTATCAATCAAATCACGTTGAAAAAGCCTCTCAAATAATTTTAACAGAGCTTCACTTAGAGGTTAGCAAAAGATCATAATAAAATATTGTAAAACTTAATTTCCATATTAATAAAGTTCTTACCCGTATTTAGCGAAATTTGCAAATAGCCTGACAATTTTCTTAGCGAAGTTTCTTTCATTTGACGCTTCATATCTTTTATAGTCCTCTGTTTTTGACTTACATTTGAATAGGTAGCAGATTTCATCCCCCGACGTAGCTCCTGCCCATTTCAAATTACGAACCGATGATTTCCAGCCAATATTTAATGAACCCTGATAAGAAAATCTGTACAAGTAAACATTGCTATGTGAAACTTTGCTATGTAACAAAGCCTGACGCAGCAAAGGATATACCACTTGATCTGATAGATACTTCGCGTACCGTCTCAAACTCCGTTCCGTTATGGTGCCATTTACAAAATAAAACTCCTTTATCTTTTTCCCAATCCACTTATAACGTTCAGAACCATATTCGTCAGACCTTCCTTCGAATGGCAACAAGTACTGAAAATTATAATTCAAATATTTCAAAAGTTTTCTTTCGCTTACGAATCCTTTTAATTTATATAACAGAGGTAGAGTTGTATACCCAAACATTACATCAATGTTACTATTGACCGATTTACTTTCATAAGCGTGTAATGGATGTTGATACATAAATGCTCCCCTCGTTACAGCTTCTATTGAACAGCTGAAAGAGTTGATCAATCTTTGATCTCACTTCAGAACTATCATAAAGATTACGACTCTCTGACAATAATTCATTGAATGTAGCATCACGGAGTATTTGATATAGTTCTTTAGGATTAAGCTTATTGATACATCCTTTCAATCTCCAAAATAGTTTCTTAACTTCTTCATTGTTAGCTCGATAGTCAGCCGGTGATAACGCACTACCATCAAGAATTACTGCTCTACTGAACAAATCCTCAGCAGCTGATGATACCAACATTGATGCAATAACAGTGGACGCTATTCCAGAGCCAGCTATCGTAACTCTATTTGGATCACCATTAAAAAGACTTATGTTGTCACGCACCCATTTAAGCGCCATCAATATGTCTTTAGCTCCCATATTTCCTTTAGCATAATCTCTAGTATTTAAGAAACCGAATATAGATGACCGAAATGAAACTGTCACTACTATTACTTCTTCCTCTATAAAAAAATCTGGTCCATGACGGTTTGAATATTCATGGGTCCATACTAAAACTGGAAAATGTTTCGTTTTATTTTGTGCGAGAGGTGTGTAAATGGATAGATACAAGCAATCTTCTTTATTGAGTGTCAAAGAGTCATTCGCTGCACCGAATTTAGAATTACTATGCCCGATTTGTTGTGGAGGCTGAAATTAAATAAAATAATCCCTAATTGTTATCTTTGTTAATTTATAGGGGTGACTGGATTGGCTTGTAATTAGCCAGGGGATATTATTTTTGACTATTTATTTTGGGCGTTTACCCGTGGTCTCAGTTTCTTTTCATTCGATGACAAGATATTCCTTGACTGCGATCTCACCTGATGCTAAACAGTTTAAGATGGTAGCGGGCTAACTTGGAACGGGTAGGGCAGTGTGCTTCAACCCATATCTCTAATCGGTTTCTACACGCCATCGTGCCGGAACGTTAAATTGCTCGGCGGCACATCTTTGACGGCAGGCTGGCAATTGGCCACGGCCAAAGCCTCCCACCTTATAAGACTACAGCGCTTACTACTGCGTCAGGGAGATCGTCAGAGTTCAGCTTGCTGGTGATTGAAGGACAAACCAACAATCAAATACAATTTCGCATTTATAATGTTAATTATAGTGCTTAGATAATGCTATTGTCATAGCCTCTCGCTAGAATTATTACAACAGCATCTAATTTTATTTATAGATATACCTTAAATCTCAACGCTTTTATTGGTGGTTCAGCATAAGGGATATCAAAAAAAGCGACATAAGGTTTATTTTCAAAAATGGTTTTCAACTTTCTGCCAACTATTGCATCACCTTGCGATTTAAAGGATACTGTAAACTTAGCCCAAGGAATCAAAGTTAACACTACAATACAATAATAAGCAAGAAACATTAACGTCAAGAATTAGAAACTGTTTATTTAATCGATTAATTATTATTCATGGATTTCTAAAACTACTCTTTTGTAAACTATATTAAATACCATGAAGATATTTTCAAAATACTTTTTGATTGTTATTAATTTTTGATTAACTAGCTTTTGCCCGCGGCTATGTAATACCCTTAGGAGTTGATTTTGCAAAAATCCTTTCTTTTAACGGATGCTTACGTCATAACTATCTTTATGCCCAGCCCAATCCATCCAGTTGTTTGAGCTGAGCGTTGATAGATCAGTCAGCCACCCTTTATATATTTAGACTAATCAAAAGGTGCGGACTGAAAATTGAAAGGTCAACAGTTCAGTTCTCGCCTGTTACACTATTGTCGTACCTACTCCTAACTCAAGCTTTATTCTTATTTGGAGGGAAAAAATATTCACCACATTAGTAGAATAGAATAGAATAATTTTTTATTCAAATAAACTTTTACAAAATGCTTTCCAATCGTCAAATGCGGAATACCTTATACCGTTCCGTCAGTCAAGTTGGCATGACTAAAATCTGTACTAATATTATAAAGCAGAAGAGTTTGTTTGTTTGAACGCGCTAATCTCAGGAACTACTGGTTTGAATTGAAAAATTATTTTTATGTTGGATAGTCCATTTATCGAGGAAGGCTTTAAGCTATATAACATCACGCTGCGACCAATAGGACCGAAGCATCAGTGAAAAATGTTGCAAAAACGGGGAAAATTATCTCTATTACTATATATATAGCTACTCGTGCTGATTCACTGATTCACTGACTGACTCATTGATCACCTCTCCTGTAAAATTTTGTATGGAAAAATTTTTTTTCACTCTCGGTTTCGTATAGAGGACAAAAATTCATTCGGAACAAAAATATGGAGAGAGCTGATGATTGAGGTTTTCGAAAATGGGTGAGGAGCACCGGCCAGGGTATCGAAGATAGGTAGGGGGTGTTCGACCAAATGTCACTCGAAACCTCATCCAATTGGCAAAGAACCAAAAAAAAACTCCAAAATGGCGAATTCAAGATGGCGCCCATACAAATTTTGTTTGTGTCTATCTCGGAGAGTATAAGAGATGGAAGAGTGTTTTCTTGGCAAAAGATGATCAAGAGCCGAAGGTCCACTTGATGAACAGAAAAAACATTCAAGATGGCGGAATTTATTTTTTTCTATACAAAATATATGCAAGACTTTATACGGTTCCTTTTCAAAATTTCTGATGGTTTCGTAGAGAGGACAAAAATTTGTTTGGAGGAAAAATATGGAGAGAGCTGATGGTTGAGGATTTCGGAGACGGGTGAGGAGCACGGCCAGGGTTTCGAAGATAGGTGGGTGGTATTCGAACAAAAGTCACTCGAAACCTCATCCAATTGGCAGAAAGTCAAAAAAAAAATTCAAAATGGCGGATTCAAGATGGCGGCCATACAAATTTCGTCGGTGTCTATCTCGAAGACTATGAAAGATGGAAGAGTGGTTTCTTGGAAAAAGATGATCAGGACCCGATGGTCTACGTGGTGAATAGAAAAAAAATCAAGATGGCGGAATTTATTTCACTATACAAATTATATGGCGAATTTATTACGGTCCCTTTTCCTGATAGTTTTGTATAGAGAACAAAAATTACTTCAGCGGTAAAATATGGAGAGAGCTGATGATTGAGGATTTCGGAGAAGGGTGAGGAGCACGGCCAGGGTATTGAAAATAGGTGGGGGGTGCTCAAACAAAAATTACTTGAAACCTCATTCAATTGACAGTGAGCTGAAAAAAAATTCAAAATGGCGGATTCAAGATGGCGGCCATACAAATTTCTAAAAAGATGATCAAGACCCGTAGATCTACTTGGAGAACAGAAAACACGCGGTTCGCTTTAGCGAGCCGCGCACCCACGCGCCCTACTAGTTTAAAATATATTCTTTTAAAAACTTCTTAATCGCGATCATAATAACATAAATTGACGCGGACAAAGTCGCGGGCAACATAAAACTAGAGTTAGATGTAGGTAAGTACATATTTTCTGTATGGAATTAGGTACGTACGGTTTCGGATTAAGATGAATGAGTTAACTGCTAATAACAGTATCATATTAATAATATGTTATGTTGATATTAGCTAAGCGGATTTCGCATGATGAGCTATTAATGTCATTATTGAAGCATGTCCCAGATGCGATCTAATAATAACCATACCGACAGCGACCATATAGTGGACTAAATTGCGTAACGCAGTCACAATCGCTTTCAAAATTATTGTTATCTAAAAATATATAAACCGACTGACTGATCTTTCAACGCACAGCTCAAACGCCTGGACGGATCGAACTGGACACTTAGAGGTTCGAAAAATCAATTTTAAAGTGAGCGAAAACGCGGGCAAAAGTTAGTTAATTTTATTACTGCGGAACCCTAAAATGAAAAATTCAGCTTATTTCGATAGCTTCTAACTATTCAATAAAACAAAAATCTATAGATAAAATTTATCAAATTATTGCTTAATATCAATAATCTTGATTACATAATCAACTATCTACTACTACAGTTTTGTATTTCATGTACAAACAATGACAGCGAAAAGATAATAATGTTTAAACAAATAGTTATTGTTTTCAGTATTCTCTTAATTCTTGTAAATATTACTTTTGCTAAAAGTGTGATTGAAACAACGCATGGACGTGTATCCGGAAAAACGTTTAAGACGATATTTCAAAAGAAAGTATACCATGCTTTCATGGGAATACCTTTTGCAGCTCCGCCTGTGAAAGAACTGAGATTTCAGGTAAGAACATATTTTTTTTTTCGAATTTATGTACTGAGTAGGTATTATTATAGTCGGTGTTATTGGAATTACATGTATAATTGAAACCTAAATAACTACTTAATATTTTATAAAATAAACATAAAGTTAATCTAAATTCTAAATCGAAATATAGGAAAAGGTGACTGACTGACTGACTAACTGATCTATCACAGCTCAAATCAAGTACAATTGGGCTGCTAGCTACGTTGGGTTTTAACAATTACTCTGGTCATAGATGATATTCATTCGGTCTGATGATGTAGCCAGCTACTACATGCTTGATTTTTTTTTTTAAATTTACACTTGTTTAATGATTTTGCATTACGACGATAGTTTTAATCATTGCTTTTTATATTTTTCAGGCACCACAAAATATAGAGCCATGGGACGGAGTTCTATCGGCTGCCAAGATAAAACCAGCCTGTGTTCAATTTAACACTGTTATTCATAAAGGCCAACCGTTCGGTCAATACGGGCTTGAAGACTGTTTATACCTCGATATATTCACACCAGACCCTGAAAATAAACGTCCGGTGGTCGTGTTCCTTCACAGTGAACGCCTGTATAACTCCTACAACAAAACAAAAGATTACGCTCCAGATTTCTTCATAGAAGAAGACATAGTTGTTGTTACAATAAGTCACCGACTCTCCGTGTTTGGTTTTCTTTCCTTGGAAAATAAAAACTTACCTGGTAACGCTGGTCTAAAGGACATAGTGGCAGGATTGGAATGGATAGCGAAAAATATAAAATCTTTTGGCGGAGATCCTGAAAAGATTACGTTACTGGGCTCACAGGGTGGCGCTGCCGCAGTAGATTTGCTGATGCGTTCGAAAGCACGTAAATTATTCCATGCAGCCATCCTTCAAGGTGACACTGCCCTAAGTCCTATTTACTTGCAAGAAAATGTTCAAGAAAGAGCCTTTAGGCTAGGGCAATTGCTCGAAATACCCACTACAAACGATGATACACTGTTACGAGAACTGAATAATATAGCCACCTCAAAGTTATTGGGCGAAGAGCTACGGGCTTCCCCGGACAATTATTACAAGGAAAACCAGAGAGGTATATTAACATTTGGTCCCGTCGTCGAGAAAGATTTTGACGGCCTCATAACTGAATATCCGGAAAATTCGACTGAGAATATAAACATTCCCATTATGATCGGGTTTAACTCCCGGGAGGGTCTCGAGTCTTCTTTGAGGTACCTTTCCGAACCGCACTGGCTTAGAATGGTCCAGAAAGATTTCCCCTTTTTAATGCCTCTGCGTTTGAAATTTAAATTCGACCCTTATCACGACAGTTACTACGATGCGATAGATGATGTCAAAAACTTTTATTTCAAAGAAGGTGAAGTGACGATCAAAAGTGGGCCAGAATACATAACTTATATAGGGGATGTAAAGTCATACGGTATAGATAAAGCTGTGCAGCTGCTTTCTAACATGTCTCTCAGTAATGTATACTACTATCACTTTGACTTCGACAGCGATTTGAATGAGAATAAGGTGAACCTTTTAAAGCTGGCAAAGGTTAAGGATGGTACATGGGGAGCTGGAGCCGCTACTGGAGACGAACTCTGTTATTTATTCAGATGCCCTAATCTCAATAATAAATATACTAGGCATAATCGATCAGGATCCAATGAGATGAGAATGCAAATCAAATTATTAAAAATGTGGGCGAACTTTGTAAAATATGGGTGAGTAACCAAAAATTACCATAATAATTATATTATCATGTGTCTCTTTTGCAATTAGACTTTCTATTACTTTTTCCCCGAAAACGGTATCTAGTATAGTTCTTTCATTTCACGAGGGCTCGTGGCTCATGAATGTGCATGTGTCATATCTGTATAAGTGTGAGCGAGAGCTTGCTCGCGCCTGACCGCTTCCACCTAGGCTCCTGACAGGCACGCACGCTTACGCAATGTGCATGTACACGACGTAACCACAAGTACAGCGCCCGTAACTTCGTGAGATAAACGTACTATACTGGCAATTTTTCTTAAACCTGTAAATATTAATTGTGAAGAATTTAATTCTCTTATTTATTGCGCAATGATGAAAGAAATTACTGTTTTGTTATCAAAAAGATATACAAATATTATAAATTAGCTGTGCCCGCGACTTCGTTCGCGTGGAATAATGACTTTACGGGCAGCATATTTTGAATTACATATACTGTCGACGCTCAGGCCCGAGGCGTGTAGTACGTACTCTGTACGTTAAAAATGTTCGCCGTTATTCTTTAAATTGACATAACTTTTTTATTTATGAACCGATTGACATGAAATAAACACTAAATGTTAAGTGAAGCTTACTACAATATATTAGTGAAAACCGTATCTAAATCGAATAAGCCGTTTCTGATATTAGCGTGCACAAACACACAGACAAACAGACAAACAGACAAACAGACAAACAGACAAAAAAAAATTAATTACAATTTCGGGTTTGGCATCGATATAATAACAACCCCTGCTACTTTTTTTTTATATATTTCTATTGTATAGACACCACTTTTCTACAATTTTATTATATGTATAGATTTTAATTCAGGAATCCCACACCTGATGAGGAAAACCCACTGAAAGATATGGCATGGCCTGCATATAACTTAGAAACGAAGCAATATCTACACATTGGCAAAAATATCAAAGTAAAAAAGGACTTGTGGAAGAAAAGATTTAAGTTCTGGGATGAGTTTATCCAAAAGTGGGAAAAGAAAGCTGAACTGGGTCTGATTACGTTAAAGAAAGCTGAGGAAAATAAAAAGGATGAATTATAGAAGTCTTGTCTAATTATTTTGCCTTTTAAGTCAATTTAGTAAAAGATTTGTATATTTTTTGCTTATTTTAGAGAGAAGAGACCTGTAACCTTATGCCAAAGGGTAGCGCATTTCAATCCTAAGTTTTATCTCTGATGCTGAGATCTATAGAGCGTGCTCTGATTAAGCTCGGACTTAAGATAGAGTTGAAACGAGACACAAATATGCTTTGACATAAATCTGTCTCGTTTTAACTCTGCGGTCCGGTATAGATTTCAGCCTGAGTATCCTAAGGTGTCCCATAAATAGGTATAATTCTTAAGAAGAAGATTTTTCAAAAGTCTTTTAATTTTCTGCTGACTGGTACCGGAAGAGAACGAAAGGGTGTCGTATGTCGTTGTTATTAGATTCGGTTTTCGATTATTTCGAGTTTTCAACTGGTGTATGTAACCTAAATTGTATAGGTAATTTCTAGTATAAAGTAACTGAAAATCAATTAATAACCTTGGCAAAAACATAAGTAGGCCTAAAATTATATGCCTTAAGCTTAATAAAACCCAAGATTAGTGACTAATAAAGTATAATCCAATACAAAGAACTACCGCAAACTTTATCAACTCAAGTTAATAATTACGCCTACACTATCACTAAATGCTTCTTACTGATTACGAACTCCTATCTGTTGGACACGTCAGTTATAAACACGTTATAAACACATATGTAAGGACTATAAACAAATTTAACAAAATTAATTATTAAAATATAATGACGCCTTCTCGAGTTAGCTTAGCGATTTTTTCAATTTTTTGTCTCGATCAAGTAATAGGTGATGTGATAGTTGAAACGAAATCAGGCCGAATATCTGGTCTGGAAGTAAAATCGATATTTCCCGATGAGAAATATTATTCGTTTTTAGGAATACCATATGCTGAACCACCCATCGGAAAGCTAAGATTTAGGGTAAGTTCTATATTGAATCGTACACAAACCTTTCTTTTATGTTTAATTTGTTAAATTACACTCCTATAGTAGTAATTTATCCAAAGTAAAAAATACCGCAAATGAGTTTTAAAGATACTTACAATGTCAAAGTTTATAACTTTAAATGTTGTTACAGGCACCAGTACCACATTCAGGTTGGGATGGTATTTTTGAAGCCAAAAATGTGCGTAAAAATTGTGCTCAGTATTATTTGCCTCATAGAACAGTCAAAAGTTACGGATTCACTGGCGATGAAGACTGTTTGCACTTAAGTATTCACACACCCAAGTTACCCGATCGTGAAAACAAATTGCCTGTTATAGTGTTTTTCTACAATGAACACTTTAGAGTATCTTATAACGCTACTAAAGAATATGGGAATGACTTCTTCATGAAAGAAGACGTTATCATAGTTACCATGAATTACAGATTAGGGTCCCTTGGTTTCGTATCCTTTGAAGACGAAGTATTACCTGGTAATAATGGCATAAGAGATGTGATATTGGCTTTGAAATGGGTAAATGATAATATTAATAGCTTTGGCGGTGATCCTTCAAGAATAACCCTTATGGGCAACTATGGTGGAGGTGTGCTTGTAGATATTTTGTTGCACTCACCAAAAGCGAAAGGTTTATTCAGTGCAGCAATAATGCAAAGTGAAACGTCTTGGAATCCGTTATATATTACTACTGAGCCGAAAAAGAGAGCTATAGCTCTTACTGAAGAACTAAAAGAAAAAGCTACGACCAGTGAAACGTTTATACAACGTATGTCTGACATTTCAGCGTTTAAAATAACGGAATCGGAACTTTTTTCCGTAGATGCTGATGAAGCTAGAGCTTTTCAGAGAGGCATGGTACAGTTTGGACCTGTAGTGGAAATCGAACACGATGATGCAATACTAACTAAGCATCCAGACAATAATCCTCTCAAACTAACGGTACCGGTAATGATTGGCTTCAATTCTAGAGAAGCAATGGAAATGATTGAACGTTACCTACATATGCCTAATTTTCTAACATTTGCCGACAGAGATTTCGTTCTTTTATTTCCACGAAGAGTGAACTACCATTTTAAAATAAATGACAATATTTATTACAAAGCCATTGAAGATTTAAAAGACTTTTATTTTAATGAGGGTTATGTTAAAATAAGTAAGCCAGGAGAGTATATGAATTTTGTAGGAGATATGCAAAGTTTTTATCCAATTGATTACGCTGTTCGGAAATATACAAATACTTCTGAAACGCCTGTATACTACTATATGTTTGATTACAGCGGCGAATTAAACTTCCGAAAGAAAGCAATTTTAGAAGGCGCTTTATCTCTTGATGGTACTTGGGGAGCATCTATTGGTGATGAGTTATGTTATTTATTTATATGCCAACAACATCGAAAAGTTTACAAAAAGTTATTGGAGAGTGGTGACTCTGAGGAAATTAAAGTGCTAAAAACTATGGTCAAACTTTTTACTGATTTCGCTAAAACTGGGTAAGAATGATATAAATAATCATTAATTATAATTAAAATATTAAATCATGAATAAAAATTTAATTTGAAGCAAGTCTTTTATGTACCGTATATTATTCGAACAAGGTAACTTTATTGAAGCTGCTTTTCAAGTAGACAAAGTAGATGGTCGTAGCGTTGTAGATGTTGTTTATTCTGTGATGACAATTGTAATACAATACATAAATTAATAATAATCTTTTTTTTCCAGAAACCCCACACCTCCTGGTAGCGATTTTATTTGGAAACCGGCGACCAAGGATAACAGACAGTGTTTAATAATAAACGACGAATTAAGAATGCAATCAAACATATACAAAGATAGAGTACAGTTTTGGGATGACTTCATAGAAAAGTATGAAAAACTAGCGGTCAACGGTGTTGTCAAAGATATTAAAGATGAATTGTAAATAATCTTTTTAAATAATGAATAAATATCTCAGTTTTTTGTAAAAAAAAAATAGAAACAGTAAAACGTAAAGAAATTTGATTTATTTTAGCTAGTAAATTCACTTTCCCAAAATCTTCGATCACAGAAAAATGAAGCCCAAAATCCACAAGACAACATGATATGAGCATTTGCAACTTATTCCTCTTATGGTGTCGAAAATATAATCGTCACTTCATCAAACAAAACGAATTAAAAACAATAAGCTTTGAATTTATTTTAACAAGTTACTTTATTGTACTGTTTCTACTTTTGTAAAGTTGACTAAAATTATTAGCAAAACTTTCAATCAAAAGTTTGGCTCAAAGACCTTCGTAATGTCTACCATATATCAGCAAAATTCAATTTTATTAAAATAAATACATAATTATATAAAATGAAAGTAGATGTATAATTCCAAATATATTTAGGGCACTTGCGTCATGATTATTTCAATGAATTTCGTAAGCCAGTATTTTCAATAGATAAATTGATCAAATGGTTTTTCCGGTTACAGTTATCAGTTTTCATTATATCATAATTTATTGTATGCTAGTTTAATTGGCTTAAAGAAACTGGACCGCTTATTGTTATCGACCGTATCGATAAAAAGATCGAACAGAACCCTATAGTGTCTTATCTATCACTAAATATTAATTCCCAGTGCAACGAACATGTTTTGACATAATTTCAACTAGGTATTATTTTAGCTAATATGAAGTACTTTGAACTTTTAATTTTACTAGTTGTTATTAATTATTGTGTATGCAACGAAGACGATCTTAAAACAGTTGAGTCAAAGAATTACGATTTTGAAACAGTGGAAGTGAAAACAAAATATGGAGTGGTGTCAGGAAAAGTAGAAAGGACGTTTTTGAAAAAGAAAAATTATTACTCTTTTAGAGGTATTCCGTACGCCGAGTCTCCAGTTGAGAAATTACGCTTTAAGGTAAAAATTGACTTGAATGACTAAGCGAATGTTTATATTTTGACTTGAATAAATACCTTTACTCTAAAAAATCAAATTCAAATGCTCTAGGGCCAGTTATTACCGTGAAAGTTCAGCTTGCCTACCAATAATCAAACAAAGTGGGTTAAAATACAAAATTACCTATCTTTTATTCGTGATTCAGGTTAAGATTCAGATTTTAGTAAATAAAATTTTTAAAAAACCAGACTTGCGCATAGGAAAGTAGCGTTAATTGTTTGACCATCAATTTAACTTTAACGATACCTAACACTACTTTATTAACTGCATAATGTTCTACTGATTCTTTTATATTTTTCCCTGTGCCAACGAATAGTTAGCCCCTGTTGTTAAGCAATTTAGCGTTCCAGTACGATGAATGATGATGTATACGGTGTATTTATGGGTTTAATTTAAACAGCTACCCACTAGCTCCAGTGCTATCTTGTCATCGAGTAAAAAAAAAGTTCTGACATGATTTAAATACTATTTCAGTTTTATTTGAACATCAGTTTTAGAAAAACAACTTAATGCCTGTTAACTATTTTAGCCTCCTAAGACTCATGAAGGTTGGGAAGACACACTTGAAACTTACGATGACAAGCCCACATGCTTACAATATAACACAAGATCCCGAGCGAATGAACCATTTGGAATTTCTGGCTCTGAAGACTGTCTCTACATCAGCATATTCACACCAAACCTGGAAAGCACTGCACCAGTTATAGTTTTCGATTACAACGACAACTTCAGAACAGGTTTTAATGGCACCGAGACCTACTCTCCAGAATTTTTCATGGAGGAAGATGTAATTGTCGTGACTATAAGCCACCGGCTTAGTTTATTTGGCTACTTAACGACAATGGATGATGTGATCCCACCTAATAATGGAATAAAGGACTTTATTTTAGGCCTTAACTGGATCAAAAAGAATATAAAAGTTTTCGGAGGCGATCCTAAAAGAGTAACATTGATGGGTAACCGTGGCGGTGCAGTACTAGCAGACATTTTACTTCACAGTGAAAAAGCTAAAGGTCTTTTTAGTGGTGTTATCATGCAAAGTGGAACGGCTTTAGAAGCAACATTTTTTGGAAGAAATCTAAGAGAAAGGGCTTTTGAGTTTGGCAACTTGTTCAATATTACGACAGACGATAGTAGTATTTTACTAGAAGAACTACAGAAACTAGATCCTGAAGCATTAATTGACAAAGATGGTCACGTACTAGATAAGGACCAAATAAACAATGCACAGTTAAGCATATTCCCATTTGCGCCTGTCGTAGAAAATAGCAATAACGAAGCTGTATTGAAATCCCTGCCTGAGAATGATAAACTTGTTAATGACGTTCCAATCATGATCGGTATGAATTCTAGAGAAGGATTAGATTTATCTTCACACTACTTATTCCAACCTGAATTAGTAGAAAAACATGTTGGCGATTTGTTTTTCTTATTCCCTATCCGGTCCAACTTCAAGTTTGACTCTAACAGTACTGTATACGAAGAAGCAATTAAAGAGATTTTATCATTTTATTTTAAGGAAGGCTATTTTTACTATGGTGGCCTGTTGGAATACACCATATACATGGGAGACTTGTTGCAAAATTATGCTCTTAACCTCGCAGCTAAATCGCTTGCTGTGAAATCACAATCATCCGTCTATTATTACATGTTTGATTTTGGAGGCTCTTTGAATGAAAATATGAATATCATAAGAAGGTATACACGTTTTAGTCTAGAGCCATGGGGAGCGACGATCATTGACGAACTATGCTATTTACATCTTTGTACTCGAATCAAAGACGCTTACGAAGAACTACAGAAACTCTTAAGTGAACAAAGCGAAACTAGAGTTTTGAAGAGAATGGTGCGACTGTGGGCAAACTTTGCAAAAACAGGGTATGTAGCAGTTTAAATATTTAGGGTTTATTATCTACTAGCTGATGCCCGCGACTTCGTCCGCGTGGTTTTAGTTTTTAAAATACCGCGGGAAATCTTTGATTTTCCGGGATAAAAAGGAGCTTATGTCACTGTCCAGGTCCTCAGCTATACCCATACAAAAAATCGCGTCGATCCGTAGCTCTGTTGCAGCGTGATTGAAGGACAAACCAACAAACAGACACACTGTCGCATTTATAATATTAATAAGGAAGTAAGGATTAGTTAGGATTTATGCGTTTAATTATTCCATTTTCTTGAAAAGTGCTCGGTCGATTTCGATGTAGCTTTTTTTACTTTACTACATATCACCTCTGAGCAGATTCTTAAGTATGTTCTAAAATTATAAGCCCACCAAGATAAGGCGCAATCGTGTTTTTAATGTTTTACAATATACACTGTCCGATTTAGTCGCTTTTGTCGTAACAAAAGGCTTTTGTACATTTCACGTGTACGTACCATCAAGGTACCATCTCAAAGCAGGATATCTTTTAAGATTATAAAAGTTTCTATAATGAGTAATTATTTAAAACAGAAACTTTAGTCATATTTCTTTAGAAAGTTGTAAAGAAGCCTCAATAGCCTAACGGTTAAGGGTGCCGACATTAAACTGAAAGGTCGCAGGTTCGAACCCTACCCGTTGCACTATTGTCGTACCCACTTCTAGCACAAGCTTTCCACTTATTTGAAGGGGATAGGAGTATATTAGTCACCTTCAATTAGGCTAATATTCTTTTAAAAAAAAATTGATAATGCTCTTATAAATATTCGTGTATAAGGAAGATGAAATCGGCTTATAACTTTAATGGTTTCTGGCATGCTAATACTCTTAAGATATAATATATTTTTTGCACGTTTATAATATTTAAAAAAAACCTAGATTATTTTGGTACCGTGACCAATCAATAACAGGTGCGTGTTAGTGTTTATAATCCACCGAATATACATATTAAATGCCAATCTTCTAGTCTTTTTGAATCTTGGCTTGGGCCAAGGATTTAGAACTGCATCACATAACAAAAGATGATATCGTAACTTTTATCGTAAACCTTTCGATGCAATCGTTAGACGGATTGGGCTCGAATTAAGCATACTGGTAGCTATTATGACACAAATACATTACATACATAATAAATAATAACAATAACAAACTTCACCGATTTAATAACCAATACTGATATAATAATGTGGTGCGGGTTGTTACGTTCCCTCAAATATGGTTGAGCGAGGCAATGGCTGGATCATGCGTCATGCTCGTAAACGGGTGCCACCAACGGGAATGGGTCTGCTTTGACTGCCCATCTTGACATGCGTTGGAATGGTGTACCTACGTATGCATTTTTGCATTTTTGAAGCTTTATTGTGGAAGCACTGTATACATAGCATAGCTTTGTAAAAAAAAATTTTTTTTGAAAAGAGCAACTGCTGAGTTTCTTACCGGCTCTTCTCACCAGAATCTGCATTCTGAACCGGTGGTAGATTTATGACGTGTCATAAGAGCTACAAGTTAGCCTACATGAAATAAATAAATTTTGAATTTGAATAAATAAGTACAATAACTAATTTACATAGGTATATATATATATGTAAATATTATATTATATATTTTGCTATAATGACACTTTGTAACATTATAGGTATCTGTATCCTGAACAAAATTTTATTTGTGTATTCGTCTTCTAATTTACATAAAAATCTCATTTCAGAAATCCGACACTTAATGAAGATGACAGCGTGTTAAAGGATTTCAAATGGAAGCCAGTCGAGAAGGGTAGCGATAAAACTAATTACCTTCACATCACAAAGAAACTTACTATGAAAGTGGATCCTTTGGGGAAGCGAGAGAAATTCTGGGACGATTTCTTGGCTAAATACTCGGAATTAGCAGTGGATGGAGTTGTAAAGAATCCGGAAGCGGAGACGCATGACGAACTGTGAAATACAAAGAATAATAATATATAGGTTCCTACTACTAAAGAGACTTTATCTGCGTAGATTTGGGTTAAAAACTTCCTAGATACAAACTTTATGTTTTACTTTTTCACCCCTTCAGGAGTGCAATTGAGATAGATTTTTTTTATTTCTTCACAATACATTTACATAATATATAATAATGCTTACAGAGTAAGTGACTCGAAATTACAGTATGTAGGTACACATCTCCTAAGCGGACCTAGGTCGGTAAGAAGCATCACCAAACTGCAGCACTAGTTTTCCAGTAGAACCTAAATATTTATAGACTTTATACCTACCGTAACTTAATTTTTAAAAAATGGTCTATTTTTTTCTCTATTTTCCACAAAAAAAATATTTCAAACCTCAATATAAAAGCTAAGTTTACAAATACGTACTTATATGTAGTTTAAAAATACCAATTCGACATGCAGTTTCTAAATGAAAACAAAACTGCGTTTGTAAGAAACTCAAAACCTACTTCAGCTTTCTAGAGCACTTAAAATTTACCAAACTTGATCCTTATATTTTCAGTTAATAATTTGGAGCACAGAACATGTTTTCAGTATAGAACGCCAAAGTTTAAGTCAACAGGTTTTAACATAGGCAAGCGCAGTAATTAAGTCGCTAGGGAGGAGCGTGTTCGAAATTTAACGTTTAGGACCCATACTTTAATATATGAAACTCTATTTTATATTATTATGTTGTGAAATGCGACCAAAAAGATTCAGAAAGATTTTTTTCATCGAGGGAACAAAAACCTTATTTGAGTGTCTGGCGTTTGATCTAGGTGTGCAATAGGTACATTGATCCAGAAACCTAGTGCATATGCTGCCCTAGTATTAGTGTTCCTAATGCTATTTTTTTTTTTCGATCAGCCCTTCATCACTGCGATCTCACGTGATAGTGAATGCCGATAAACAAATTATATAATACCACAACTTTCCACGGCTGGATTGTTGCAATTAAGTACCTATTTCCAGGCAATTACACAGCTATACTATTCCTAGTGAATCATTATCTATAATTTTATTATACTACTATTATTATATTATACTTGTATACTTATTTACCCATTCGTATTATTCAATGTTTTCTATTGCGTAATTTTTTTTTAATGTTTATTTAATACCAGACGATGCCCGCGACTTCGTCCGCGTGGTTTTTCAATTCCCGCGGGAACTCTTTAATTTTCCGAGCAATCAATTTATGAGCAATCGCCATATCGGTTCATTCGTTGTGGCGTGAAGGAGTGACAAACGCACACACACGCACACATACAAACAAACTTGCGCTTTTATAATATTAGTGAGATTACATTTTTAAAAATCCAGCGTGAGTGTTAAGGTCTGCGGTCTTCTATTTAGCGGTTCACAGGTAATAAATTAAAACTACTACTCAATATACATATTAACATTATAAAAATACACGCCGTCCAAGTGTTCGTTAATGGACATGGTGCCCAAAACACTGGATAAAGTTCTCTTAGTAATTCGTTTATCCAAATCTAGAAAAAGCGTTTATTAACCACATTAAAGTAAGCAAATATCTCGTTAACATTGACACGGTTTCAGGTTCAACCCGCTCCTACATTATTATTCATTGAACGACCTTCACTGCAAGTCGAAGAAAGGTATAAATATACTAATAACCTACTTTTACTCGTAGTATTTTGGATAAACAATATTTTATTATATCCGATCACGACAAAAAAAAAAGACGTGTGGCACTCGGGGACTGCCGCGGTAAAGCTATTGCATAGCATTTTTTATCAACGCCATCTAGCGGCTCACCGTAGAGGAGTCCCGTGTCAGGTTATTTTCGTTACGGAATTTCTGGATTCGGTCCCCGCGCTCAAGGCCCGCGATAGAAGCTATGCAATAGCTTAAAAAAAGATTCCAACGAATTGGGAACCTCCTGCTTTTTTGGAAATTGGTTAAAAACGGAGCCCATATCACCCGCACGATAATATCGAATCGAATCGACTCATTCATGAAATCAGTAGTATAGGTAGGCGTTTCGGTGGAACATACATACATACATAAACTGCTAAAATCATCTCTTCCTTTTGACTTTTCTTTAGTCGGGTAATAAATGACTCTATCCTAGGCTTATGAACCTTAGCCTTATATATTCCACGACTTACATAACTAACGCAGTTACATATAAGTATAACTGCGTTAGTTATGTAAGTCGTAGAAACTGGAACCAGTAAACCTTGAAGTCATTCTGATCATGCTCAGTTAATAGTAAACAAATGCATATTTTGACCGCACGCATGTAGTAGTAAAATCATAATTATTATTTATGTTAAGGTTTTTAGTTTATAACAAATTAATATGTAAATTGATTAATTAATCGCCCATAAAATAATATAATCAGTTATACTCAACTAGATAATGCCTAATATTCTATCTTGTCCTAAATAATAAACCTATTAAGCTATTGCATAGCTTCTATCGCGGGCCTTGAGCGTGGAGACCGAATCCAGAAATTCCGTAACGAAAATAACCTGACACGGGACTCCTCTCACCGCTAGATGGCGTTGATAAAAAATGCTATGCAATAGCTTTACCGTGGCAGTCCCCAAGTGCCACACGTCTTTTTTTTAAGTGTTTTGATATCGGTATATTTAACTTTCTTTTTCCATTAAAACCGGTAAGAAAAATTACATATAACCTGTATTTCCGTTACGTTACGCTATTCGGTATTTAGCGACTATAACTGTGAATACGCTCGAAATTAGTAGTTGAGGTTTTTAATATATTTAATGTAACACATACCAACCTATTACCACACTATTACGCAGCTGTGAAGGTAACATTGAACGCAGAACTACTCCGGATACCAATGTATAATAAGATTATATTATCGTTCACGTGTGTTGAGTAATTTTCAAATCAGCTACCGGTTCTAGCAGTCCGTGAAATTTTTGAATCAAAACACAATATGTCAGGGTCGTCTTTACCCAGGAGTGACAGGGGTGCCGTGCACCCGAGTGCAGGGACCTAGGGGGCGCAAGTTGATCGGTCTATACACATCATCATCAGCCCGCATACATCCACTGTTGGACATAGGCCTCTTTCAAGTATCGCCAACGTTACCTATCTACGGCCTTTATCTATACACATACTATTCGTAATGTGCTACTGTAGCAAATAATATTTAACAAACATGTTGAATATCTTACAGTATATATTTAACAACTAGATGGCGCTAGCTGTAGATTAGCACGCGATGTGGAAGTCGTCAAGACGTTCCATAAGACGCTGCTGTAGCAAATGCTTTTCATTCCAGACAATTCAATTTTATTTATTTGTATAGATGTACAGATTCCCGTAGAAGAAAAAGGAAGCATTAGAAAGTTGCCAACTAAGAACTGTCAAAACCTCAATAGCCCAACGGTTAAAGGTGCGGACTGAAAACTGAAAGGTCGCAGGTTCAACCCCCACCCACTATTGTCGTACCCACTCCTAGCACAAGCTGTCCGCTTATTTGGAGGGGATAGGAGGATATTAGTCAACTTTAGCTTGGCTAATATTCTTTTTTTTTTTTAAAGAAAAACCAGCATTTCTTGATTCTTATTCCGTGTTTGATTGGCAGTTTTTTTTGGCAACGTAACGATGGCTACTAAGAAATTGAATAGCGTCCTCGATCTGTTTCCCTGGTCTGTCCATCTCATGGGCGTTTGCCACACGCTCTTATGCTCTCTACTCTGAGTAGGTATTAAGCCCCTAAGGAGTAGAATCCTTGAATCACTAGAAATTCAATCGAAACATTGTCATGTCTTGGTACGTGACCAAAGAAAGCATGCCTATATTATAATGGAGGATAGAGGCTGCTTGACGCCGAGTTCTTCAAGAATGGAAGCCTTTAGGTTACAGAATACATAATACAGGTATAGGTTGGTATTTAGATGTCACGGTACATATTCTGTGGTCACGGGCTATGTCTCGCTATAAATGCATTCCAATACTCCTTATATAACTCAGTCGCTCACGTAACATGGCATCTAATTGCATTGGTAATAAGGTAATAACTAATAAATAGTTGATAAAATTACATATTAAGTGCATTAGTAGGTATATGACATATTAGGTGTGTTTAGATAATACCTATCATGAACATCGATGATCATGAATACTTAAGTTTCGATTAAGAAACGATGAAATAATACAAGTGTAATCGGGATCCACGTCTTTCAATGTATGTAGCGAATCATGAACTTCTATAGTAGTAGCAGAAAACAATAGAAGTTGATTCCATTGTTTCCATAGCCACTGGAAATGTCAAAAATAGAGAACGGTAGCTAGGGAAGTAGAAAAATTACAAAGGTATACAATTGCGATTCTTATTCGTACGAACACTATGAATGACTCAATAGAACAATAACAATTGTTGATACCTTATATTATGTACCCACGTACTATATTGTACATACGATTGAAAGTGACCTTCTATCGATATACTGAGAATAAATGAACATCATTATATGTTATTACACAGACCTGATGTAAGTGATTACCGCCACCCATGAACATTTGTAGCACCTGAGGCACCACCAATGCGTTTCCGGCTTTTTTTTTTTTGTTGGTCCGCCCCTTGAATAACCACATGTTGTAATTTAGTGAGAACACCGTCGCAGGAAGTTGGTTCCACAGTTCCAAAATACGTGGAAAAAAAGATCTGGCACATCGGATGATCGAAGTGCTCCAGGCACGAGATGGTGAGGGTGAAATTGTGTCCGGTGGCGAACGGTGCGGTTGTAGAAGAAAGACTGTAGAATAAGCTCAAATAGCTCTTCAGAACACTCCCCGTTATATAGCCGATAGAATACGCAAAGAGAGCTTACATCTCTGCGGTGCTCCAGGCTTTCCAACGAGTTGGATAATATGGGTTTGTCCACAAGCCGAACTATACTTAAGGGCAAGAGGAATGGACGTTTAAACTCGGAAAGACCTATTCTAACTCACTAGTCGGTGGTGAAAGCTAGCAGATAAATACTTATACGAGGTACTTATTAACTTTTACGAGAAGATTTATCTATCGTTAAATTTTAAATCAAAGCTGTAAAAAAAAACATTTTAATGTAATATTATCTTTGGGCAGTCGAATGCAAGGTCGGTTGCTTCCATGCAACTTAATTATTAAGAAATTCATTAATTGTATAATAGCCTCGACTAAACTAAATGTGTTTTAAGGTTTTACACAATGTTTTTTCGCAATGGTAATACTTAAAAAAAATTTGTTCGGAAACATAAATCCCATGAAGGTTTTTTGTACATTGCGCAGAAATCTTTTTTGTATCATCTATTTTTTACTTATTTATTTAGTACCAAAATAGGTAAATGCATGACTCCTTCATATTGGAGGAAGGAATAGGTGGGAATAGGAAATAGGGGACTATCACATACCCGAAACCACCCATCCAAAAAATAGTTGTTTGCGTAATAAATGTTTATTTATTTATTTATTTATTTAATATTTTTCTCAAAGAAGGCACAATTGATATACTTTGTAATGGCGTTTGAAGTCGGTTGTTTTGTTTTGATTTTGTGTGCGTGCGTGCGTGCGTGCGTGCGTGCGTCCGCGTGTGTGTGTGTGTGTGTGTGTGTGTGTGTGTGTGTGTGTGTGTGTGTGTGTGACCACCACCACATTGACTTATTTGGCCCAAATTTGGAAAGGAGATAGCTCATACCCAGGATTAACACATAGGCTACATTTGATCTCGGAAAATTAAAGAGTTCCCGCGGGAATAAAAACCAATTCACGCCGATGAAGTTGCGGGCAACGTCTAGTGATAAGTAAAATCAAAATTAATACAAAATTATTTACGACAATTATATAATCTATACCTAATAACCACTTATGTATAATAGCTAAATAATAGCCCATCATGGGTAAAAAACATCAGCATAGTTATTAGTTTTTTTTTTAATTGAAATAACATTAGCTGTTGCCTGTGTCTCCGTTCGTGTTTTCTTTTTTAAACTATTTTTAACCGACTTCCAAAAAGGAGGAGGTTATCAATTCGGCCGGTATATTTTTTTTTTTTTCTATGTATGCCCACCGATTACTCCGAGGTTTCTGGACCGATTCACAAGATTTTTTTTTTAATCGACAGAGGAAGCTCGCGAAATGGTCCCATAAAAAATTTTACCTTCAACTCCTCAAGCCTGATGCTGCAGGGGTATTTCCCCCCTAAATTATAGGATTTTAGGAACTGTCGTTTACGAATTGGTATGCTTGGCCTAAGCATATACTAGATCATAGAGCTCCAGGTCCTACTCTTCAATCCTGATGCTGCAGGGTACTGCCCACCTAAATTATAGGGATGTAGGAACTGCTAATCATGAATTGTTATTGTATGTAATAAGCATATACTACACCATCGAGGTCTAGGTTCTAGCTCCTCAATCCTGATGCTGCAGGGTACTGCCCACCTAAATTGTAGAGATTTAGGAACTGCTAATCATGAATTATTATTATATGTAATAAGCATATATTACGCCATTGAGGTCTAGGTTCTAGCTCCTCAATCCTGATGCTGCAGGGTACTGCCCACTTAAACTGTGAGGATTTAGGAACTTTCACTTGCGAATTGATATTGTTAGTATCAAGCATATTCTACATCGTGGAATTCAAGGTCCTCGCTCTTCAATACTGATGCTGCAGGGGTACTGCCTACCTAAACTGTGAGGATTTAGGAACTGTCATTTACGACTTGATATTGTTGGTACCAAGCATCATATTGCTCAAGGTTCTAGCTCCTCAATCCTGATGCTCCAGAGTTGGATGAATTACGAACTGACGCTTTCGAATTGATATTGTTGGTTTGTGCAGGAACAAGCTACACTAAAAAGCTTAAAATAAAAATTCTTTTCAAAAAACCGACTTCAAACGCCACTACAAAGTATAAAAATAATTTTAATTTGTACACGTTTGTTGAAGTCGGGCGGGCTTAACTAGAAACGATGACATCGATGCGCGACGCTTATCTTATGGTGACATATAAAAGACACGTTTATTGAAATCGGGCGAGCATCGCGTATCGGTTTCATCGTTTCTATTTAAGCCGCCCGACTTCAACAAACGTGTACAAATTAAAATTATTTTTATACTTTGTAGTGGCGTTTGAAGTCGGTTTTTTGAAAAGAATTTTTTCTAATAAGACGAAGGTCTTGGATATCAAGTTAACACTGTACGTAGTAGGTAGGTAAGTATATATTTTTCTGTAAGAACGTACTTAGTAATATTTTATTTTTATTATTTGTTATTATAGCGGCAATAGATATACACATTCTGTGACAAGTGTCAACCTGTTACGATTCATGAGATACAGCCCGCTGACAGACAGACGGACGGACGGACGGACAGCGGAGGCTTAGTAATATGGTCCCATTGGCACCCTTTGGGTACAGAACCCTAAAAATAACGTCTCTGAAAGTCATGTTTATGTTGTCGTTTAAATAGGTAAGGCGTAAAAATGTACACCGACCTAGGTGGACCGACGACATCAAACGAGTCGCAGGAGCCGCTGGATTCAGACGGCGCAAGACCGAGGCCTGTGGAGGTCCATGCAAGAGACTTATATCCAGCAGTGGACGTCTATCTAAACTCTACACTACTATTATAAAGAGGAAATATTTGTATTTTTGTGTGTATGTTTGTAATGAATAAACTCAAAAACTACTGGACCGATTTGGCTGAAATTTAAAATGAAGATAGATTATACCTTGGATTAAGACATATGCTACTTTTTATCCCGAAAAAAATTACAGTTCCCGCGGGATCTTGAAAACTAATTCCACGCGAACGAAGTCGCGAGCATCAGCTAGTTGATAAAGAAGAAGAAAAATGTACAAACAAGCAGACAGATACACTTTCAAATACATTAAGAGTCCTAATTTAGGACTGTACATAATAGCTAGTTATTAGATCAGTATCAAAATATTGATACTTTATAGTTTATAGTCCACCCCCATTGTACACTAGGGAAACAAAGACATCATAATAATTGTTTCTAATACTAGTGTATTAAAATAAATTGATATTTGACCTCAAGCAAGTCCACGATCGAGGTAAAATATAACTTTAGTAGCAATGCCATCGCCGAACAAACCACACGCGAGTGATTTTAGTGAGGTGCACGTAATAAATATCGATTCCGACTTGGATATCGATGTGCCAGTGATAAAGATCGATAAACAAGACCAAGCCATGAATGGAAACGGTGAGCGTCGTTGTAATCTTTATTTTTCAACCGACTTCGGAAAAAGGAGGTTCTCTAATCTTTTTTTTTTTAAGATTATTAGCCAAGATGAAATTGACTTATATTCTCCTCTCCCCTCCAATTAAGCGAAAAGCTTGTGCTAGGAGTGAGTACGACAATAGTGCAATTGATGGGATTCGAACCTGCGACCTTTCAGTTTTCAGTCCGCACCTTTAACCTTTGAGCTGGCTATTGAGGCTTTGCGTGAACCGAACCGATTTTAATAATTGCGTTTCTACTGAATAGGGCAATCTTGATGTCAAATCCGATGGAAAATTACAAGATGTACAATTACCTTTAAAAACGCGTTAAAATACCATTTGTTGAATTAATTTTTATTACTGAATAATTGAATATACTAAAAGTACCTTTAAACAAATAGGTCACTAATAAGAAAGATGTAATATAAGTAAGTATATTTATTGTATAAAATAATAATATCCAATTCAAATACCTAATTATTGAATAGATAGGTATAGGTTCAGTTGCAACCGAAAAAAATTGAACTACCACGAACCAGGGTTCTTTATAATTTGATCCTTGAACGCCGAACGTGCGAATACTAACTTGTGCAACCAACTTTGCTTCGTATTTGGTGGTCTAATTTAATGTTACCTGTAACCTTAGTTGCATTTCACGGCTTGGTGTGCAAATTGGCCTTAAGCGTTATTAGATGTGATAATATTATATGAGTTGCTTCATTCCACATTATGTAGGTATGTCCTTTTGTCAATATCAATAAAATATTTTTACTTTACCTAACTGCAATCTCACCTGATGGTAAGTGACGATGGAGTCTAAGATGGTAGTGGGCTTACTTGGTATGGCACTGTACATTCAACATACCCCTAATCGGTTTCTACACGCCATCGTGCCGAAACGCTAAATCGCTTGGCACGTCTTTGACGGTAGAGTGGTAACTAGCCACGGCCAGTCTCCCACCAGATCTGACCAGAAACAATTTAGAAATTAATCGAACCCGAGACCTCCCAGTTATAAGAACACAGCGCTCACCACTGTGCCAGGGAAGTCGTCAAAATCTAATTAAACTTTTACCTACATTGTAACCAAATTATAAAGCTAATTTTTTGTCCCGGAAATAATGTATCCGTAGGATTTTTAAAATTTAATCTACGCGGACGAAATCGTGGGCATTAGCTAGTCTATCCTACTTATATGGATGTTTGTTACTCCATCAAGCCACAACGAATGAACCGATTTGGCTGAAATTTGGAATGAAGATAGCTCATACCTACCCAGGATTAACACCTACAGGATTAACATTTTATCCCGGAAAATTAAAGAGTTTTCGCGAGAGTTAAAAAATTTTAATCCACGCGAACGAAGTCGCGGACATCATATAGTTAATTAATAATTACCTTACAACTTTAGATTACATTACAAAGTAAGTATAGTACTATAACCACTAAAACCATTAATACAAATGCTAGTTAAGCAGGTAAGTGAAGGTTGTTAAATAAGCATTCAAACAATTATTACTATCATCATTTTTTATGCATAATACGATGTTTTATGTTTCCTTATTATTATACTAGTAGGGTGCGTGGGTGCACGGCTCGCTAAAGCGAACCGCGGTTTTTCTATCCACCAAGTAGACCTTCGGGTCTTGATCATCTTTTTTTCAAGGAACTACTCTTCCATCTTTCATAGTCTCTGAGATATACATCGACGAAATTTGTATAACCGCCATCTTGAATCCGCCATTTTGATTTTTTTTTTCAGCTTATTGCCAATTGAATGAGGTTTCGAGCGATTTTTGTTTGGGCAACCTCTACCTATCTTCGATACCCTGACCGTGCTCCTCACCCGTCTCCGAAATCCTCAATCAATAGCTCCCTCCATATTTTTCATCCAAATGAATTTTTGTCCTCTATACGAAACCATCAGGGAAAGGAACGTATCAAAGTCTTGCATACATTTTGTATGAAAAAAATAAATTCCGCCATCTTGAATTTTTTTCTATTCATCAAGTAGACCGTCGGGGTCCTGATTAGTTTTTGCTAGAAAACCACTCATCCATCTTTTATACTCTCTGAGATAGACACCGCCGAAATTTGTATGGCCGCCAACTTGAATCCGCCATTTTGAATTTTTTTTCAGCTCCCTGCCAATTGGATGAGGTTTCGAGTGACTTTTGTTTGAACACTCCCCACCTATCTTCGATACCCTGGCCGTGCTCCTCACCCGTCTCCGAAATCCTCAACCATCAGCTCTCTCCATATTTTTCCTCCAAATGAATTTTTGTCCTCTCTACGAAACCATTAGAAATTTTGAAAAGGAACCTGTTAAAGTCTTGCATACATTTTATATGGAAAAAAATAAATTCCGACATCTTGAATTTTTTTTCTGTTCATCAAGTGGACCTTCGGCTTCTGATCATCCTTTTCCAAGAAACCACTCTTCCATCTCTTATAGTCTCCGAGATAGACGCCGACGAAATTTGTATGGCCGCCATCTTGAATCCGCCATTTTGGAGTTTCTTTTCGGCTCTCTGCCAATTGGATGAGGTTTCGAGTGACATTCGGTTGAACACCCCCCACCTATCTTCGATACCCTGGCCGGTGCTCCTCACCCGTCTCCGAAATCCTCAATCATCAGCTCTCTCCATATTTTTGTTCCGAATGAATTTTTGTCCTCTATACGAAACCGCGAGTGAGAAAAATTTTTTTCATACAAAATTTTACAGGAGAGGTGATCAATGAGTCAGTCAGTCAGTCAGTCAGTGAATCAGCACGAGTAGCTATATATATATTAATAAACAATATTTTCCTCTATAAAAAAGGACTTGTTTTTTACCGTCTAATATTTTTCATAATAAACCAAGGATTTTATGAGAAACGCTGATAGCTGCTGGCTGAGATATTCTACTCTCCCCTCCAAATAAGCGGGAAGCTTGTGTTAGGAGTGAGTACGACAATAGTGCAGCGGATGGGGTTCCAACCTTTAATCGTTGGGCTATTGAAGCTTGAACCAATACCGCGAGAGCACCAGTCAAGTCATTGCGATCGTTACACTGTTGCAATCAATTTGAGGGAGTACCCGCATGCTCTGTATCGATCGATTTATCAACCGATGAAAACGAGGCTTAAATTGATCCACCCGGAAGTGTTGACCGGGACCGTGGAGGCTTTGGAGGCCAGTAACAAGGCAGACAGGTCAGCAAGTTACATTCTATGAGCCATGGCCATAACCTGAAACCTGAGAGATACTTATTATGTTACAATTTCAATGATGACTATTCATTATTAGCGAAGTCTAGTAAAACTAACAACAACCCATCAACGTTTCATAACCTCAGAGCGCAGGTTACCTCTCAGAGAAGGGTTTTAAGTTATAACTAGACTTGCAACGAATATTCGGTTACTATTCGGTATTCGGCCTATTCGGCTGCTTTTATGATATTCGGCCGAATACCGAATATCTACATATTATTCGGCCGAATACCGAATACTTAAATAATATGTTTTGTCATAGAGAAATTATCGGTAAAATGAAAAATTAAAATCGACTGATTACGTATATATTCATATTTTCATTTCTGTTATAATCATTTAAGTAGTCATTGGTGCATAACACAGGTACATAATTTAATCATTTTCTGTATTAAACAAGTTAAGAATTTTTCTATGCATTTGAATTATTTTCATAATCTTTAGAAAGGGAAGTTTATGGTGCAGAAAGACTAACTTTTCTGCATTTTTAGGAAGTAGTTTACTTCTTTTTTCTCGTAGACCATCCCAACTTCAGAGAAAAGGCGCTCTGAATAAACACTACTTCCTGGCGCCGACAAATATTTTGCTGCAATCTTAATCAAACACGGAAATTCAAATTTCCTCGCTTGCCACCATGTATACGGGTTGTCATGACGTGATATATTACTAATATTTAAGAAAAGATCCATTTCTGTTGAAAGTGCATTTTTTTCTGTTGCAATATACACCGCGCAGAGCAACAGCGGGCGCGCGGGCGATGAGTAGGTACATTAGAACAAAACAAAGGAACGCGAAACAATCACGTCTGTACAAGTTTTTGGCGCTAAAATCCAACCGAATACTTTTGCCTAATATTCGGCTATTCGGTCAGGGGCCTCGCCGAATATTCGGTATTCGGTATACTGCCGAATATACTATTCGTTGCAAGTCTAGTTATAACCCTCCGTAGTTCACCATGCTGGCCCAATTAATCTTACAGAAGATAAATGAATGACACCTCTCTCGTGTAGAGAATAGATAGGAAAATATGTGATTTAGGCAACCTTAACAAAGCGCCCTCCATGCTTTCACACTGGTTTTCTGTAAATAACCTAGCACTGAACAGTAATAAAACTAAATGTGTATATTTTGCAACTTCTAACTTTCGTGGCGATAGAAACTTTGTTATATTACTCAACAATGTAAAATTAGACATTGTTGATAATGTTCTTTTCTTAGGCCTTACCATTAATTCTAAATTACAATGGAAGGAACATATTAATATTTTAGCAAACAAGTTAAGTTCAGCAGTTTTTGCAATTCGCAAAATAAGGCAATTAACAGACAGAAACTGCTAGAATAGTATATTTTGCATATTTTCAAAGTTTGATGTCATATGGAATATTGTTATGGGGTTCTGCTGCTGATTGGAAAACAATTTTTATACTCAAAAAAAGGGCTATCCGTGCAATATATAAAATGAAACCCAGAGATTCTCTAAGAGCCTTTTTTAAAGATATCAGTATATTGACTATGCCATCACTTTATATCTTTGAAAATATTATGTATGCTAGAAAACATCTTCCATCTCTAATAAAGAACACCGTCTGTCATAGTTATAATTTGCGACATTCGCATGTTCAGTTGGCCGTGCAGAAATGCAGGTTATCGAAAACAAGTAAGTCATTTATAGGAAACTCTATACGCTTTTACAATAAAATTCCAAAGGACATTACAAATCTTTCTGACATGCAATTTAAAGCAAAAATAAAATAAATTCTAATAAAAAAGGTATATTATAAAATAAATGATTATGTAGAAGATAAAAACGCCTGGAAAATCTAAGTTTGCACAAGCCATTGTGAGGTTAGGAAAAAATTAATTTATGTGCTATTGTATATATCTTTTCTTTTTTTTTCTGACAAAAAAATTATGTACTTGAGTACCTATTTCTTTTTTAATCATATTTGTTATGTTTAATGAAATCACATTATTATTATATTTTGACCCTTGACATAAGTAGTAAGTACTTACATAATTTTTTCTTTTGACAATTAATTAATTAATTTTTATTTTTTTAAATATTTTGTACTTATTGATGGAAAATTTGTTGACATTCGTAAGCGCTTTTGTAAGTCATAATCGAAGAAATAAACAATACAATACAACAATACAATACAATAATAAAGAATCCTCAGGCGTGCAGGTTTCCCCACGCTGTTTTCCTTTATCGTTGGAGCATGTAATACTTATTCGCTTACACACGCATAACTCCGAAAAGCCAGAGATGTATATCCGAGAATCAACCTGCGACCCCTCGATTAGGAGACCGTAGTCCTAACCGAGTGGTTGGGACTATGGTCTGCTAATCGAGGGGTCGAGGGCTCACTGTTAGATCAGTGATAGTCTAGTGACTATCACTGATCTAACAGTTACAAGTCCCTTTTTAACGTGTATTAAGAAGTTTTAGTGTGCAAGCAAAATAGCAAAGCACTTTATTACGACCATTCAGAATATAGTACTATACGAGCATAAGTAAGAAGGAGATTGATAAAATCAAAGATAGGATAATATTCATTTGTCTTGATATGAAACAATAATAAGTAGATAAAACAATAAATATAATTTTAGATAATTGGTGAAAATGCGTAGATATACCTAATTAGGTAGATAGTCGACAGTATTTCAAAACATTTTTTACATTTTCTCATGATGTATTAGGAGTACTTATCTACTATAATACATCTCCCCTCCAAAAAGGGGGAAATCTTGTGTTAGTGTTAATTTCTGGCTGATGAAAATAAATTAGTACTTAAATATTTGTATGCCGATTATAATAATTATTGGGCAAAACATTGTTCCCACTTTTAACCAATTGTTAACAACTGTAATTCACATGTTTTGCGCAAATAAATTGAATTGAAATTCCCGACAGAGCAATTTGGGAATTTTTAATTTCCCAAATGGTCTAAAAAAAAAAGTTAAACAAATGATAAATTCAACCATAGATAATTGAGATAAGTGCTCCAAATAAAAAGTACAATTTAAAAAACGATCTTAAAAACTTTGCGGGAGGAGGAAATCTTCTTAACTTCACAAGATTGATTGCAGTCGCCTGTTTTTAATAGCTGCATCAATTCTAATGCGGTTTTAACGAGAGCATACTTTATCGTTCTTTACAAATGATAAGACCTATTTAACGAGAGGCGTCGAAAATAATCTTTTTGATAGGTATATAATACTTATAAGTATTATATAAAACAAAGTCGGGTTTGTTCGAACACTTATAACTCTAGAACGGCTGGACCGATTTTCATGATTTTTGATTTGTTGTATTTGTCTCCGTCCCAAATAGAAAAATAACTATTAAAACATTGAAAAAATTCGCGAAAAAAAATTTATGTCGAAAATTCATTTTTTCATACATTTTGTTTCGAATGGCTTTTTGATGATATCTCGAGAACGGATTGTGTGGCATAGTCCTCGAGATGCAGGCAATGGAATTTGGAATGGAATTAGTTATTATGCTATTATAGCTATTTTATAACATTTGTATAAAAACATAGATAGAGATACCGAGAGAGATTTTCAAAAACAATAAAAAATCTATTACTTAATGAACATGAAATTATTCAAAGCGACATTTTTAAGATCAATCAACGAGACAAAAAGTGATGCCTTGCAACTTTCTCGTTACGTTTCTTTGGATTCAAAGAAAGTGGCATATACTGTTTTTGCACCAAAACCAACAATATTCTAAAACGAAATACAAGCTTTCTCAATATTTATGTAAGTAGGTACGCATTCTTTGTACATCAGAAGTCCAACCATTTTAGATGGCTGGATTCAGTTCTTTAGCTAGCAACTACTACGGATCTCAAATTAGGGAGCACAGTACTTTCTACGCTCCAAAATAAATCGGTCAAAGAAAACAGTTAAGTACCAACCATTACCCAAACCCAAATTATTTATCTACAAGTCTAACTGGTTCTACTCGTGTTCCATTACGGTAATGAAAGCAATCTTTACTTATGTAACCGTGGTAATGCCATGGTAATCTGGTAATCATTTTATAATCACAACTTGTTAGGTTAACGCTTGTAATTTTATCTTTAGGTACCACTGACCTGTATCTTCAAACTATGATTAACACTGGACTGGCTGCTGTGGTTTCTCTTTAGACCTACGGCTCTTCTCAGCAGAATCTGCATTCCGAACCGGTGGTAGAGTCGTGACGTGTCATAAGAGCTACAAGTTGGCCTACATGAAATAAATAATTTTGAATTTTTTGAATTTTACTTGATTGGCGCAATTTTGAATTCGATTGACGCCATCTTGGCATTGTAAGCAAAGATATGAGTGTCTCTGGAACTAATAATATTGCAAACGGCGCACCACCATCTATAATCTATCTATGATTACGTTATAAGATTTCTAGATTAATAATTATAGAAGTCGGTGCGCCATATGCAATATTATTAGTTCCAAAGAACTTGTATGTCAAATGTATCGTTTCAAATTGAATTTGTATAGGATCAGCCAATCCATTGTTAATAATAGATTAAATATAGAGATCAGTGGGTACATTCAAGAGAAAGGAACTTAGAAACGTTGTCTCTTGGACTTCCTTATAGTAATTTTAGAGAAAAAGTACATTCATGACTGTCGTTTGAAACAGATATGTAACTCAGAAACGTGATCTTGGAATTACTATGAACCAAATGTTACCTAACGGGAAAAATACAATTTCATAGAACACGAAACGTTAGTAAATACTAAGTTCAAATATTGAAATAGCCAAGTCGTAAGGCTCGCGAATGATCTCAACAATTTTGTGTTGTTTGTTGACAGAATTTGTTATGTTTACTTGAAAAAAGTTTACTACGGAAAATTGGATATAACATTCGTACAATAGATTTTGAGAAAAGGGTTCTTGACACATGGACAGGCAGACGGATAACGAAGCTATCCCAAAAGGTTTAAAAAAAATTAATTGAGCTCGTCATTGAGATGTTCCTATGATGAGCATTTTAAATATTTGCATGCTATATGTAATAGTAGAATATGAAGAAACTAAAATATTTAATATTCTTTAACGCCTTACTGTGTTCAGCAAATAAATTTTATTCCAAGGGTTCCGTTTAAAAAATACTAGTTAGAGTTCAAATTGGCGGTAAAACTTGGTCTACCACAGCCAGTATGGTCGTATTCAGTGACGATGAGCCCACCGGCGTCTCAAGACGAATGCGCGGGCGACGTGCGCGTACAAATAGACGCTAATGTGAAAAGTGGCAGTGACTGTGTGATCAACATTGATAGTAACATGCCTGGTAATTTTTTCTTTTAAGAATATGTTTTTTTTTTATTATCTTAATTTTTAAGGGAGTTTCGGAATATTTTATTTACTAGCTGATGCTCGCGACTTCGTTCGCGTGGAATTAGTTTTCAAGATCCCGCGGGAACTATATTTTTTTTTTCGGGATAAAAAGTAGCCTATGTTTTGATCCAAGGTATAATCTATCTTCATTTTAAATTTCAGCCAAATCGGTCCGGTAGTTTTTGAATTTATTCATTACAAACATACACACAAAAATACAAATCTTTTCTCTTTATAATAGTAGTGTAAACTGGGGTTTGGGCAGAGTGGAGTTAGATTTAAAAAAATTTCAAAACACTGTTTTTCCTGAATACACCTGTAAGTTTTTCTTTTTATTCCATGACAAGATATTGATTGCGATCTCACCTGATGGTAAGTGATGATGCAAAGATGTTAGCGGGCTGACTTGGAAGAGGTATGGCTGTGTACATTCAACCCATACCCCTAATCGGTTTCTGTGTCAAAACCCGCCTGGAAATACACGTCAGGTTTTTTCATCCGATTGTCTGATCCGGTAGCCTGATCAGGCTACCGGAAGGCGTTGAAGCCATTACTTTGTATGAACAGTCAATACACGTCCGATCCGGTGGCCGGATCGGACGTCCGAGTCGGAAACGGGCGCGGGGCGTTTCCGATTTTACTGTCGGTCCGATTGTCTGAAGGCGCGGTCTACATACTTCCAGTATGAGACAAAATAGACATCCGGTTACTCCTTCCGATTTTGCCAGTCAGGGTTCCCAACTTGGGCTTTTAGCCCTAGGGCGGAATTTTGCTTATTGGGATTTTTTAGGGCCCAAAAAATCTAGCGCTGACACTGTGTGGACGCATCGTTGTGGTTCGAATAATGGGCGAAAATTATGAAAAAAAATAAAATAAAATAA
Source organism: Hipparchia sbordonii (assembly GCA_038048805.1). Classification (NCBI taxonomy): domain Eukaryota; kingdom Metazoa; phylum Arthropoda; class Insecta; order Lepidoptera; family Nymphalidae; genus Hipparchia; species Hipparchia sbordonii. The sequence goes on from CM076113.1 coordinate 9,619,245, forward strand.
TTCATAATAATAAAATTATTATTATTATGAATTATTTTGGATGTTTTAAATAGAAATGACTCTCAGTAAGTCTTGTCAAATTGATTGGATGAATCCAAAATAGCGACGTTTTTTCTTCTTTCTCTTTCCTCTCTTTAAAATTTCTGTGGTGGTGTCGTGTGGTGCGGGTTGTTACGTTCCCTCAAATATGGTTGAGCGAAGCAATGGCTGGATCCTGCGTCATGCTCGTGAACGGGTGCCACCAACGGGAATGGGTCTGCTTTTGCCTGCCTGTCTTAACATGCATTGGATTGTTTTGCATTTTTGAAACTTTATTGTGGAAACACTGTATACATAGCATAGCATTTTTGACGACCTCCCTGGCGCAGTGGTGAGTGCTGTGGTCTTATAATTGGGAGGTCTCGGGTTCGATTCCCGGCGGGGGCAATTTAGGAATTTATAATTTCTAAATTGTCTCTGGTCTGGTCTGGTGGGAGGCTTTGGCCGTGGCTAGTTACCACCCTACCGTCAAAGACGTGCCGCCAAGCGATTTAGCGTTCCGGCACGATGGCGTGTAGAAACCGATTAGAGGTATGGGTTGAATTTACACTGCTATACCCCTTCCAAGTTAGCTCGCTACCATCTTAGACTGCATCGTCACTTACCATCAGGTGAGATCGCAGTCAAGGGCTATCTTGTCAACGATTAAAAAAAAAAATAGTTTTGTTACCTATTGTAAAAAAAAATTTTTTTTGAAAAGAGCGACCGCCGAGTTTATTGCTGGCTCTTCTCGGCAGGAACGGCATTCCGAACCAGTGGTAGATTCATTGACGATTCAAAAGTACTTGTAAAAGTTTATTTGAATAAAAAATATTTCTATTTCTATTAACTCGTCATCCATCTTCTTTTCTTCTGCTTTGCTCCAAACGCAAGCACTCGGGATGATAGCTCGGGAACGACTGAGTTCAGAAAAAGCCTGACGGAAAAATCGGATGTGTATCGAGTAAATACGATCCGGTTGCCTGATCAGACAATCGGAAACAAAATCGGACGTCTATTGCCAGGCTAAGGCACGTTTTTGACGGTAAGGTGGAAAGTGGTAACTAGCCACGGCCAAAGCCTCACACCAGACCGGATCAGAGATAATTCAGAAATTATAAATTCCCAATTTGTCTCCGCCGGGAATCGAACCCGATACCTTACCTTATAATTGGGATAAGACCACAGCGGCAGTGCTCACAACTACGCCAGGGAGGTCGTCAAATTGTTTGCCGCCAGACTCCAAAAAAAGTCTGTTAAAAAAGAAAACCGTCGTGGCCAAACTGTGGACTAACGCTACTTATTGTGCTATTGTATTAGCGCTAAACTTGGCTAAACAAAAAGGTAATTAAGCACAGCTGCGCCCTCCAATCCCACCACGGTTCTCCTTTTGAACAGTCTCTATACCTATGTTGTTACGTTCCCTCAAATATGGTTGAGCTAAGCAACGGCTGGATCATGCGTCATGCTCGTGAACGGGTGCCACCAACGGGAATGGGTCTGCTTTTGCCTGCCTGTCTTAACATGTATTGGATTGTTTTGCATTTTTGAAACTTCATTGTGGAAACACTGTAGACATAGCTAGTTTTGTTACGTATTATAAAAAAATTCTTTTTCTTTTAAAAGAGCAACCGCCGAGTTTCTTAACGGCTCTTCTCAGCAGAATCTGCATTCCGAACCGGTGGTAAATTTATGACGTGTCATAAGAGCTACAAGTTAGCCTATATGAAATAAATAAATTTTGAATTTGAATGTTATAAAGAGTAACCAACGGAACCCTATTAGTCCTATTACTAAGACTCCACTGTCCGTGTCCGTCCGTCTGTCTGTCAGCGGGCTGTATCTCATGATCCGTAATATGTAGAGAGTTGAAATTTTCATAGAATGTGTATGTGTGTGTTTCTGTTGCCGCTATAACAACAAATAATAAAATTAAATAAAAATTAAAGGGAGCTCTCCTACTAGAAATGTGGGTTTTTTTCACCGGCATTTGACCGGTTATTAGTTTTATGACGTCTTGTATTAGGACCCGTTTGAGACCCTCGTCGTTTAAATCTAAAGTGATATACTATAGAGAGCTCTTGAGACCTCTTTTAAAATCCATACAAACAAAGTTTGATTCTTATTTTAATTTAAAAATTTATTCCATTGGCTGTATAGACTATGGGTATAGAGAGTTTTAGGCTGAAATCTATAGACCGCACTCTCACTCAGTTCAGACTCAAGACAGAGTTAAAACGAGACAGATTTATGTCAGAGCATATTTGTGTCTCGTTTTAACCTATATCTTGAGTCTGAACTGAGTCAGAGCACGCTCTATAAATCTCAACATTAGTGGAAAACAATTTTTATAAACTTTAAAACTATTGCATAGCTTCTATCACGGGCCAGCGTGGAGACCGAATCCAGAAATTCCGTAACGAAAATAACCTGACACGGGACTCCTCTATGGTGAGCCGCTAGATAGCGCATTTTTTATCAACGCCATCTAGCGGCTCACCGCTAAATAAAATATGCTATGCAATAGCTTTACCGCGGCAGTCCCCGAGTGCCACACGTCTTTTTTTATAGACTTGACATTTCACCGTAGATAATCCTATTCCTATTAATTACTTGCCTCATCTGGTATTATTTTTTGCGCAAAGGATCAGCCTGGCTCTTCATCACGGAAATGCAGCGTATTCTTGGCACGATTCCACGCGCGGACATGATTTGTATAGTAATTGGATTAAGTAAACAAGAAAAAGTAAAAAAAAATTGTTACTAGGCTAAGGAAAATTGGATATAACAGCCGCCATATTGATTTTATTTATTTACTTTTATTTTTTATGATTATAAGGAATTACAAGACAACATATATTAGAAGAAGTCGACATAGGTGAAGCCTAAAAAAAAGAAATTTCTTCCAGCTTCCCTTGAAAGTGAGTAAAGATTTTCTTCGTGAAAAATGTAGCTCATATCACACGGAATATAATAACGAATCGATTGACACTTTATTTATCAAAATCGGCTCAGTAGTTTTGGCTTTAACGTAGTCAGGTGACAATAACCTTATCATGTTCTAAAGGTAGGTATCATGACAAAAGTTTTTTTTTCTAGAGTGGACTTACTACCTACTCTTCCAACTGCACAGCTTTAATAAAATAATTTCTAAATAAAACGACTCAGACAGACAGACAAGATAATTTCATAGTAGCAAGAGAACCCATAAGCATTATACTGAATACTGAATCATGAGGTGGGTTAAATTAGTGGAATATTGTTAGCTTCACGTTTAATGTTTGTTTTTCTTATTATACCTACTACTCTTGTAGGCATGTTTATACTTTAAAGGACTTTATATCTATCTGCTAATTGGTCATTGTGGTTCCGTACCAAAATTAATAAAATATTACGGGACCTGTGGAAGTCCATGTAGGATACCTTTGCCTACTAATAATGGACGTGTTGAACGATGGTTGAACGAAAAGAAAAGGGAGGTATAGTATTTACACCATTTACCCACATTATTATTTACTAGGAGAATTTCATTATGATAATATGATATGGAAACCTTTGTGCGCGAATTTGGCTCACACTTGGATGTTTTTTAAATTACCCAATCATAAATTACTATATCAACTTGTTGCCAATTTAACACATTTAAGTAATCAAAACTTAACCAGTTATTGATATTTTTGCTAGGTATGTTTTTTTTTCAATATAGTTGGGTTGTCAAATAAAAAGAAAAGATTGCAAAATGGAATCGTAAAATTAATTCAAATTCTAATAAACCAGACTTGCTAGATAGATTCTAAATAAGTAAGGATCAGAACCAGTTTCTGCCACGTATCTCTCAATAGCAGGATATTCCGCATTTACCCATGTGTTTGTTATTTCTGCGTCGTATTCCCCATAGTTGAGGGTCGTCGCCTCCACTGTGGCATTCACATTATAAAAATCCACACCACGATGTTCTGTGGCACCGCAACGCACTGAACCATCGTCATAAGTAATACAAGCTTAGAGCAATACATAAATGCTCGAAGCTTTTAGTTTTACCCATTAGGTATATAGTTAAAATCGGTTATTTTTTTTACATAGAGCGCAATTAATAAGAACCAGAACAAATTATATTTAGGTTCCTTCACTTTTTGTCCGAAGTGTCTCTACTCATCTGAGTTTACGAATATCTTTATTTGCGCTCATAACTTATACTGTAATAGGTTTAGGTATGTATTTTTTCTTCAAGAGCCACGTCCTAACGGAGGTTGGATTTTATTAACCGCTGACCTGAACACGTGACCTTTTGTTTTTTTCTGGCTCTCGAAGTTTCTTTATACTCGTACCTACATAAAATATTAAAGCCACTAGACTCTAATGGCTTGCTAATTCAGACTCATGTATCCCAGATAGGCATGAAACCTGCTGTGCGATTGTCTAAAAATAGCTGCTACAACACATTTTCGTATTTTATTATCTTACCAATCTTACTACTATTATACCTACCTAAATGCACAGATTAAGTACCTATATTTATAAAAAGACCCTAAATGCGAAAGTGTTTGTTTGTTGGTTTATCCTTCAATCACGCTGCAACTGAGCTACGGATTGACGTGATTTTTTGCATGGGTAAAGTTTAAGGCCTGGAGATTGGCATATTCAACATTTTATCCCGGAAAATCAAAGAGTTCGCGTGGAATTTTAACTCAACCTGAGAGTTAATATATAAATGATACTTTTTTGTATCAGTTTTTAGTTTTTACCATGCACGTAGGTAGGTAAATAGCAAAAGTTAACTTAAGCATGATTGCTCGAGTGTATAGCTTAAGAGTTGTCTCCCTTGATGATGTTTATTTTGATGTTCGCTCAATGTTTATTGTCACGCTCTAAGCTAATATTTGTGTCTGGGTTTGTCTACTTTTAATAGTAAGTAGAGTGCCTTTAAAATCTTATGAAACGTATTTTCTTTAATTCGAATCTCGCCAAATTGGCATATTAGCTACAGTATTTAAGCTTTTGAAAACGTACTAGAACTACGATTGATGTACCCAAAATACCGCCTGATACAACTCAATAGCAATGTTTATTATAAGCTAAATGGGGAGTTACAAAATGGAATGGACAAACTTATGCTCTACATACAACTAAAGTACCTAAGTCCTTCAGCAAATCTTACACAACTTCGGACAGCGCGGCGGTGAGAAATTATGAGATCCTGTAATAAAAAACCCTATTTACATTCAGTTCGCGTTCACTCTAATGTGTATTGTAACGTAACGCTACGCACGTTTAGCGAATAACACGTGAACACCATACTAGCGCACACATTCTAGTACCGAGTTAGACTATGGAGCAACGAACTTTATACAAATATTGTCATATCTAGCTGTTGCCTGCGACTTCGTCCGCGTCAATTTCTGTTATTATGACGTAGACAGAGAAGGCAATAGACCAAGGTACTGTGTAACCGCGACTGAAATAGAGATAACATGACGTAACGATGACGTCACATGACAAGTTCGAGTTTAATGTTGCCACAATAACTGCACTCCCCTAGTACCCCAAATTAGATGGAAAATTCTTCCCAGGATTTTTAAATAAAACGACAAAACAGATGCTGAACTGTTTTATTTTTTAAATAACATACCTACACATATAAGGTTGTCTGGGAGAGACATACCTATTAGGGTAAGCTTCTATTTTTTACATATATCTTAATATTGTGTGCAATAAAGAATTTATTATTCTTTATTGCACACAATATTAACTTCAACCACCACTTAAAAGTATAAAATAATTTTAGTTTGTACACGTAAGTCGGTTTTTTAAAAATATTTTTTTTTATACTAAAGTTTTTTAATGTACTTTCATAGGACCAATTCACTAGATAATTATTTGCTCCTTAAAAAAAATATTGAAATGCCGAATAGAAATTTAGCATATGTGAGTCACTTTGAAAAAAGATGTATGTAACACAAAGGAAAATTTTTTTTCGTTACTAGTAAGAATGTTACACAAAATAATTTGTAATGAACAGTTAAAATTTTCCTTCGATCGAGTAATGCTATTGAATTAAAAGCAACAAAAATTGTATATTTAGTCATCAAAATCATCATTAATGAAATTAACAGTATATTCCTTTTTTCAGGCAGTCGTATAAAACTGCAACTCTTCATAGTTTAAGTTAATAATTATTTAAAAAAAACATTAAAAGTCTGCCTCTAGCTATTTAAAAATGGCTTTAAAAATTAAGAACTTTGTAAATAAAATAATTCTTAAGATCGCCAACAGTTCTCGACTGGTTGTTGGACATTCGAACGAAACTTCAGGATGATTCAGAACAGTAACCGACACTATCTAACTGAATACACTTTAATCATCGCCGACATATATTATATTCTAGTATCCATCATCTTTCTTTTCTTTTCTCATAATATTCATTTCTTCCATCACGACTTTATTTTGTTTCAACAAAAATTAAAAAAAAAATTGAAAAAGTAGCCAAAGTAACCCGCCGTTACGGTATGTCAGAGGACATTACTAAAAAAAACCTATCTCCGTGCCAAATTTCAGCCATATCGGTTTAGTGTGGCGTATTGAGTAACAAACATCCATATGTTTGTTACTCAATCACGCCACACTAAACCGATATGGCTGAAATTTGGATGTATGTATGGATGGCCCTACATACATTCAAACTTTCACATTTATAATATAAGTAGGATAGGGAAAATCGGGACATTGTATAGGTACCTAAAGCTGGCAACACACATAGATACTAAATTTTCTTATTAACTGTCAGTTTGTTGGGCACAAAAGTGTGTCGACCTTGAAAAAAACTGGTTACACGATGAGGGACAAAAAATTGGGTAGCTGCGTCTCTGTTTATCACATTAATAACTTTATCTCTGCTCTCTTTTTAGTGTGAGTGAGAAAGAAATCGTCACTGACTCTATGTCTTCTCTCTCTACGTATTATGATTAGCGTGATGTTATATAGCCTTCCTCGATAAATGGACTATCCAACACAAAAAGAATTTTTCAATTCGAACCAGTAGTTCTTGAGATTAGCGCGTTCAAACAAACAAACTCTTCAGCTTTATAATATTAATATAGATGTCACGATTACAACTACCTCTGATTGGCCGCTACTCACTCGCTATCGGCTGAAATGCATTGCAAAAGAAGCGATAATTTAAACCAATCACCACAATTGCGGCTGTAGCAATGATTCATGCAGCTTTGTCAGAATCAGCCTGCTATGCTGTTGTATAAACTCTAAACTAAACTAAATTGACACGTCTAAATATCGTGCTAACCCTTTCATAATGGTCCATAAAGAAAAGAACAGCATTAGATGTAGACCTGTCAATTTAGTTTAGAGACTTTGTACAGCATATAACTTGAAGTATATAACCATTAAGTGCTGATATGTCATATAGGTATAGTCAGTTTGGACGCGGTTTTTTAAAGATTTCAGATCTGTTTATGTTTTCAAAACAAAGATGTTTTGGTTAGATGCACTCCTTTTCTTTGGTTGAGGCGAGATGTTGCGACTTGCGGACCATGCTGCTCTAAGATCACAACAGCTCCCTGCCTTTGAATCCGTTCCATACAAACTGCCATAAATACGGTCGTTTGTATTGCAAAAGTCTTGCAAAAGTCATCAAACCCCTAACGAAGGTTAATTAGGTAAAATATATAAGGATCTTTCCTTATACTTATTCTAGGTACATTTAAGATATAGGTATAGGTATATAAGGTACCTACATGGTCTGATTTCGATAGCCTAGTATCTAGAAAGAATTGTAGTAAAGATCTTTATTGCAGGTTGGTTATATTAAACCTTATCAAACACTCAAAAGTTCTCATCATTAAGATTTAAGTAGGTACTTCCTATTTCCATACATATACGACATTACCTAAGAGTTACCTACTTCCTGATTCCATGATTATTTGCGATTTGACAGTGACAGATGACAGACTCTTCCAAAATGTCAATTGTCAACTGATTTTGATATTTATTATTTTGATGTTTTTATAGAATACATTGCTGTTTTGCGATACTTATTGGATTATTAAAATGACAGATTTCCATCCATGTAAATGCGTAACATAAAAGTAATCAACTTGTATTATTTATAGTGAGCCTAATTATTTAAACTTGTTTACGTCACAAGCACAAATCACAATAATTTCGATTTCTTAATTTTTTATCATAAATAATAAATATTCACATAAAGCAGTATACTCAGCGAAAAATTAGTGTACTTATCGCAGGTATACATTCGTTATACGTCGGTCGCTCGTCGCATGTTCTTCCGGACATTTCACATTGGAAGTCTTGAAGTTGGAAGTTTCATTCGATTGTGTTGTGTGCTCAACGGCAGCACATCAAAATTCAAGTCCAAGAAACTTGCAAGTCATTTTTTTAAAAGTTATCGCTTCGGTCCGGTTCGCGTTGCATAAACATACTGTAGGAAGAGGTGTCTTTTTAATTAATCGGCACAATGAGTTTAGGTAAGTTCAAATAAATCTACTTAAGTATTCTTTACTCAATGAATAAACATTTTTCTTTTACAAGCACTTTTAAAATAGGTAGGTATTCATTTTGCGGAGTGAATCTTATAAGAGGAGGAGGTACTATTAGTTATTCTGTGCCTTCACGCCTACACTAAACCATAACCATGAAGTCTGCGGATATGCATTTTGGTGGACTTTGATCCTTCTCTGGGAGTTCTGCGCTCAGTAGTGAGGCATTCATGGGTTGTTGATGATGATAAACCTGACCTAGAAAAATGGGATATAACAGCCCTTATATTGATTTTGTTTGTATAAAGTGTAAGCTATGTCACCTGGACCATAACAATGAATCAATTGATATCTCATTTATTAAAAGCTGCTCAGTAGTTTAGGCTCTATGGTGGATAAATAGATGTAGACATATTATATAACAATAAACATAGACTCCAAAGTTCATAATAGCCCTTCCTTTAAGCTATGCTGTTCTTGGGACACACAGATAAACTTCTCTTTTTTGGCTTAAAAACCTATAACACTATAAAAGTATAAAACAAAATAAATAAATGAATAATATGATGTGAAAATTTTATTTCAATTTAAAGCTGAAGATAATAACCATGAGCAAATAAATAAAATAAAAAAGTGACTGACTGATCTATCAATGTCACCGACATAGCTCTGCGAATTGTGAAACTGAAGTGGAAATGGGCGGGGCACATAGTTCGAAGAGCTGATGGTCGATGGGGTCCCAAGGTACTGGAGTGGCGACCTCTCACCGGGAAGCGCAGTGTTGGCAGACCCCCCACCAGGTGGACAGACAACATCAAACGAGTCGCAGGGAGCCGCTGGATTCAGGCGGCGCAAGACCGAGGCCTGTGGAGGTCCATGCAAGAGACTTATGTCCAGCTGTGGACATCCATCAGTTGATAAATTTTCAAAAGGATTTTTGAAAATTCAACCTCTAAAGGGCTAAAATAGGAGTTTGATATATCAAACGTCAGTCAGGCAAAAGTAATTCAGCATTAAACCCATATTCTCCTAAAATAGTAACTCCACGCTACTTCTCAAAGTCAAATTCCAAATTATTTATATCTTGTAACCAACCTGTGCCATTCTTTATCTTTTCAATTATTATCAAACACAGTAGTACCTGTTACACGAAATGTAATTAAGTTGATAAAAATATTTATAACATGATTGAAAAATGAAATCTCATACCTACTGAATACTGATTAAATATTTTATGTCCAGAGATTTTGTTACATTATAATTATATTATAGTAAATTACATAAATTGGTAGATTTACCATTACATAAATTTAAACAGTGTGTAAAGACACATTTAATAAGTAGAGGTTATTACACAGTTAATGAATTCCTTTTCAATAAATTCAGTGTTCAAGCACAATACCCCAAACACTGTCATACCCCTTCCAAGTTAGCCTGCCACCATCTTAAACTGCATTGTTACTTAACATTAAGTGAGATTGCAGTCAAGGACTATCTTGTCATCGAATAAAAAAAATTATGGAGGGAAGAGGAGGATATTAGACAAAGTTCAGGATGGCTGAAACTGGATAAGTTTGAAGGGTTACTGACCCAAGGGTTAAAGGTGCAGCCTGAAAACTGAAAGGTTGCAGGATCAATCCCTACCCATTTCACTATTGTCGCACCCTTTCCTGACACAAGCTTTCTGTTTATTTGGAGGGGATAGGAGGATATTAGTCAGTGTGGACCTAGCTGATTATATTTTTACCTTGAATCTCTAAAAGTACTTAAAAGATTATATTTTTAATTAAGTATAATATTCCTTGGTTTTTATTATAATTTTCACACTTGCATAGTTAATTACACAGGTACAAGACAAAGGTCTTATACCAGTGTAATTTAATAACTGGTTTTAACCAGTTTTATAATAGGTACCAAACAGTTTTAATGCAGTACTATTATGTTGTAAGTTATTCAATGTAACCTAGCCATATTTCTATTATACAGGAAAAAATCCATCTATCTGTGTATTATTTTTCCTATATTAAAAGTTAAGGTAGCGCAAGAACTTTTGAAACTACATCTAACTACAAACCATATATTATATGGTGGTTATAATATCTAAGTTATGAGTAATTTTTGAATAAATTTACTTTTATGTTTGTTTCAGGAACCCTCTCAACCTCCAAACCCAAGCCAATCAACATTCCAGAGGTAAACAAGTTTTTTATTTTATTCAATGACACGATAGTCCTTGACTGAGATCTCACCTGATGGTAAGTGACGATGCAGTCTAAGATGGTAGCGAGCTAGCACTTGGAAGGGGTATGATAGTGTACATTCAACCCATACCCCTATTAATTATTGTTGTTTGAGCATTGATAATCCAGAAATGTGATCGGTCCAGATTTTCGAAAAGAACCAAAAAGGGTTGTTTGACTTTAAAACAAAAAAAAGAAAACTTGATAAAACCGTTAATGATAAATCACTTTAGTGGTTAAGTAATTAGGGCAGATAAATAAAACCATTAATGCATATGAACTATTATATAATGTATTTTAATGATATGTATATTATGTACTAGCTAATGCCCGCGACTTCGTTCGCGTGGATTTAGTTTTTAAAATTCCGCGGGAACTCTTTGATTTTCCGGGATAAAAAGTAGCCTATGTTACTCTTTCGATTCTCAGCTACGCAAAAAATTACGTCGATCCGTAGCTCTGTTGCAGCGGGGTTGAAGGACAAACCAACAAACAAACACATTTTCGCATTTATAATATTTGTAATACTAGGGGAAAAAATAGAAGCGTTTTTTCATATAAAAGGATGGAATTACATTGCATTCAAACTCTTAATTAATTAAGGTGGCAGTCTTATGCTATGGGATCTTTAGTTAGGGAATTATTTATGTACTACTGCTCTACTGGTGAAATCAGGCATAAGACAGGTCTAACGTTTTACAGGTTGTACAAAAAGCGCGGGACACTTTCAACAGCGGCATCACAAAACCTCTAGAATGGAGAAAGAGACAGCTGAAGAACCTGATGCGAATGTACGAAGAGAACAGGGGAGCTATGATAGACGCCCTCGTGAAGGACCTGAGACGGAGCAAGACGGAGGCCCTACTGTTGGAAGTCGACTATCTTGTCAATGATCTGACCAACTTGCTGAATAAGTTCGAAGAATGGGCGAAACCTGAAAAGGTTAGTTTCGTTTTTAAGAGATTTAATGTTTTTGTTGGGTTTTATTTAGTTTGCGTGTCGTTAATCGTTAGCTACGATGAGTTAAAAAGGAAAAAAGAAAAATAAGAAATTAATGTTCACGACCTTCGACATTCAACTTTATTGCTATGACGGCAAGTATTGTTCGAAAAACCTCACTATCGTAGTTACAGTAAAAAATATAATTTTTATTTTATCGTCAACGGTCCCAGTATGACGTCATTGTAACAGTCGACGACGGCCAACTTGCAGTGAACGGTTAGTATGTAGCTATACGAAGGATGTAGGAGCTATAATCCCTATATGATATGAGCCTTGTGGTGTAACGCAGAGACAGTAGGTAGTCCATCGACGGCTAACATCTAGGACCGGGTCTCCCCTCTCAAAATGAGAAGGATTTCAATAAATACCTACGATATTATTAGCAAAACACTTTTAGTACCTACCTAGTCGCTCATTTTGAATTTCCTACCTGTACCTGCAATAACAAATGACGCAACGTGGCGTGCTAAAAGAATGTGATTACCATAATTTTGTCGTGTTAGCGTGCATACAATCAAACTAAGAATCAAACTGTGCGGTCGCGGAATAGGAAGAATTTCGTACATTAACCTGTTACTACCTGTCTCTGTCACTCCCGCATTAAAATAATGCATCACGCTCGCACAGATGCAATGACCGCCGTCTTCGGGGATTGTAAACCTTTTTACGTGCGAACCTAAGGCTTGTTTTTGTTTGCGTGTGAATTGAATTTAGGTAGTCTAGATCATAATATAGACAAAACTGTAGATTCTTTCGTTATAACTGTGACAGGCGAGACGTCGTCGGGAAGTAGTTACTCCGATACAGAGAAATCGGATTTTGATTTTTGAGTTTTAATTTTTTTATTTCTATGTAATAAGTTAATATAACTCGATTATTATAACTGTTTAAAAATAAATAATTTATTTAATAAGCTACTATTTTTTTTCTCCTTCAAATATTTTATATAAACCGCACTTAATAGAAAAAAGTTTGTGACCACTGTCAGTAGGCAAAGAGGTCATTGTACGAAATTCTTTCTGTTCGGCGACTGGACTTTTACCTAAGGTTAAGCACCCAAACCACTCAAGGTTAAATGCAGTTTAATTGCTTTTGATAAATGAGGATTTTAACATTTTGTCGCGAAATCGTAGCTATAGACACAGAATACCTAATACTGTACCTAAAGGTACAGAAGATTCACTCCGCAAAATGATTTAAATAAATAGCGACTCTTGTTACCATACAATAAAATGCAATTCAGGTTGATACAGCGCTACTTACCTACCGTCTTATTCACCTAGAAATTCTCTCTATCACGTAACTCTTATCCCTTCGCATATTCTGAATTTAGGCCCTTCGAAGAGATACGCCATGTTCTTGTAACTCCGCAGTTTACTGCGGAGTGCGCCAGGCCTGCTGTATGTTGTTTTGTCTGGGAAGGCTTTAGTGATAGTTATGTTAGTTAGGCTACTCGGATACTACCTAAGATGACCCGCTGCCATCATACTATCCCATACTATTGTAACGTGACTTGCCAACAGGCGAGATCGCCGATCGAAATATCTATACGGTACTGCTCTAGATTACCTACATTACACAATAGTCGATTATTTTGATCAAAATGGTTGTTCGCCAACTTTCCAATCCGGTTTGTGCCCGCAATATGGAGTAAATAGGTATTCTTGCATACGAATGCGTTAAGCAAAGAACAACCGTTACTTTGTTTTAATTAAATAAAAATAAAATCGCTCAGTTCAACTTTCTACTCATATGAAAAGCGAAAGTTTATTGTTTTGCATTTTGCAAAGTCACACAGAAAACTATTATAAACTGAAATATTATATCAACGCTTGGTAATAATAGTAAAAATTACATTTATATTACTTTATTTAAAATAAACTTAGACAATATCACCATAAACACTCCGTCCATCTTAGCTCGCGAAAGTTTGTAATAGGTATCTATCTACGAGTCGTTTTGGTGAGCTCATGATTCCACCAAGGCAGACTAAGGCGTTCCGTACTTTTCCTGATTGGCATGCTTGCTTCGCAAGCCGCCACTGTCGTTTTTACATATGATTTAACACTTTCGTCAAGATCGACTATATTGTCGATCTTCTCCATGTCACCTTTTTTGACGAAATTATCTAACTGCAACTGGGTGAGTTTCGATTGAAACTCGTCCCACTTTGCCTTTTTCGTGTTGCCTAAAAATGACTGAAGTAGACAGCAATCACTTCACTTGGAATAGGTTCTTCCTAATTCCATGGTAGGTACGTGGGTACCATGTAATTAGGAAGAACCTAGCGGTAAAATAACTTTGAACGTTAAACAAATAAAACAAACATGACTTGGCACGAATCCAATGATTGTGTACATTTCCAGTGAATACAAAAGCGTTGATAACTAATCGACTCACGAATTACTCATAAGGTCAACCAATGTTACTTCTATCTATCGGTCCATATATTATTTGGTTTATTTGAGTCTTTTCTCTGTGCCTTATACCTAATATGATAATTTTTTGCTGATAATAAAATATTATGTGATCAAACGAACTTCTCAAGTGAATTTCGATCGATGATATATCTTCAGATAAAGTCATGATTCGCCTCATTGGAGAAACATGCTTTAATTAGCTAACTAAGCCCAACGCCCAACGGTTAAAGGAGCGGACTGAAAACTGAAAGGTTGCAGGTTCGAGTCTCACCTATTGCATTATTGTAGCCAGGAGGGGAGAATATAAATTCAGCTTGGCTACTATTCCTTTAAAAAAAAAACTATGTCCCACGACTTCGACCTTAATGATTTAGATATCCAGTTTAAAAATCTACGTCGGTTTTCCATTGCTGTGTTTTCAAGTTTTTTTTTCTTCGATGACAAGATTGTCCTTGACTGTACATTTCCTTATTTCTGAACGGCTCTTCCCATCATACATTGATGGAGTGACTCGCTGTAGGTATTTAAGTTGGATATTTTAGAAGTACAAAAAACTCATAATCTTAATCACAATATAATATGTTTTGAAACAAGTCAATTTGTTGAAGCAAACGTAGCTAAGATGCAGTGACGTGTGTGCTGGTGTGTAATAACTTTAGGTAACATACTTTTCTCACGCCTCGCCGAACTATTGTTTCGAGTTTTTTGTCTTATCAAATTACCAAAACAATACCCCGTTAATAATATAATTTAAAGACCCCATGGTCATGATAAAGTCAGACAACCGGCGCGCCCCTATACAATATCTAGGTCAAAATACGCCTATTTTGAATAGTTTTTTTTGTCCTGCTTTTGTCCCTCTTGCGCTAGAGACGATGGGCTGTTGAAGTGAGCTTTGATCTCGTTGAACAGTACGCAGAATGCCAGAAAAAAATCCCCGCGTTAGATGAAATAAAATATACCCGAAACCTCGTGTGCAACGTGACAGATGCTAGCATCTGTCACGTCGCGAAGCGCCAAATACATCATGTATATTCTAATAAATCGTAATTTAAAAAAATGGCTGTATCGTCTCTTAGTAATATGTATAAGAATTTTATATAAACATTTTGGCTCTGTAATATCTACTCACCACATTCAAAATAAATGCAAATTGGTTAAAAATTAGACCTAAATTTACGATTTTATTTCGTCGAACAAACATTATTTTGTTTAATAATAATAATAAATATTTTTATTGCTTTTCATTATTGTTAGGTACATAGTATAAAAATCAAAAATAAAAATCGAACAAAAGAAAAAACAAATAGTCAAGCAAACAAAAACCTACCAACAATAAAGCAAATGGCCGCAAACTTAGCCGTATGCTGGGCATTGTGCATGCCTAGCGCTGATTTTACCTAGTATCGCCCCTTGGAAATATGATGTAATTTTTGTCTTTTTTTTTTTTTTAAACAAACAACAACAAAAAATTATTAACTATTCAATGTTAAACTTGTACGATGATACGGAACTCATCTTACGCCAGTCCGACTCGCACTTGGCCGGTTATTTACACTATCACAACTGAGGACAGTTAGGTATCTGTAGCTGGTAATTACATGATTACTATAACATCATTTTACAAATTACTCCGCACCTCTTCCTTACACGTGTACAAAGTCCATTGAACGTTTTCTATATTACCTGTATGCTGTTTACTATGTTAATTCACTAAATTTATCCTTGAGTAGGAATAATAATAAAAAATAATGGCTTTAAAAGGAAATTATTCTGTTTAGCGTTACATCATAACAACAATAAACAAATAAGTAGGTATATAATAGAGTTATTTTTATCTTTTACTAGCTTTTGCCTGCTAAATAACACAGAAAACATAATAAAAACAGGTACAAGAGGTTCACGCCGCAAAATCATTTAAATAAATAGCGACTCTTGCTATCTCACAATTAAGTGCAATTCAGCTCGCACAGCGCTAACTTTTAGTTTTATTCATCCACAAGTTGCCTCTTTTTCCATCGCGTAACTCTTATCCCTAATAATGTGGTTATATATCCACAGCCACCAAAAGGGTTCGTCAACATGCTCGACGACGTGGTCATCTTCAACGACCCATATGGAGTGGTCCTCATCATCGGAGCATGGAACTACCCCCTCCAACTGCTGCTGTTGCCGTTCGCTGGCGCTATCGCGGCTGGCAACGTCGTGATCTTAAAACCCAGCGAGTTGGCGGTGGCTAGTGCTAAGTTCATAGCTGACACTTTGCCTAAGTACTTGGACAATGTGAGTATACTTTATGATATTGTAATAACCATCAATAAAAGGTATAAGGGACACCCTCACGAAATCTGAAACCGGTGATTTAGTACATACTCGCTCAGTGTTGGAATTTTTCATCAGTCTTTTAGTGATTCTGACGATCTGCCCAAGTAAAAGTCAATGCTGACAGTCAGCGTGAATACGCTGTCACAATTAGGCCGTGTACGGTTCAAGACCGCACAGTAATGAAACTGCTGAGTAGAAGTCTTAAGTTTATTGGCCTCTACTTAGGCTAATAATAACCTAATAGCAGTAATGTGAGCGCGATGTGATGTTATGATTAAATGAAAAGCGTATTTATAATAAAGCGTGAATGATGACTGGGCGAATTGTACGGTTTCCACATAGACCGTACAGGCCGCATATACCTCAATTTTATAATACTTCTACTACTAATTTTTTTTTTCTGTCGTGTTGCAGGATGCCTTTATAGTAGTGGAAGGTGGTCCAGAGGAAACTACAGAGCTTCTGAAGCAAAAGTTCGACTACATCTTCTATACGGGAGGCACCAATGTCGGCAGGATCGTCTACTCTGCCGCGACCAAGAACCTCACGCCCGTCACTTTGGAGTTGGGAGGGAAAAGGTTAGTTTATTTGTGTTCCTTCAGGCTACTGACTTCTAAATATGTTAAATCTACTAACTGAATAATTGATTTTCCGGGATTGTTTGTTGGTTTGTCCTTCAATAACGTTGCAACAGAGCTACGGATCGACGTGATTTTTTGCATGGGTACAGTTGAAAACCTGGAAAGTGGCATAGGATTGTTGTAGACAACAAGTTTCTAGACCATAGACATAGTCACATCTATGGTCTAGTTAAAGACAGTGACAGTGACGTGACAGTGACAATGAAAGATAGCAAAAAACTTATTTCAAATTCAGAATGATTCAGCGTCTTCGATCGCATACAACGGTTTTACTTATCTAATCATCAATTCATCAATTGGGAACGGTCATCACCAGCGACCAACGGATTACAGCCCAAAGGTTATTAACAGGATATTTTTCATCCCGGAAAAATCAAAGAGTTCCCGTGAGATTTCAAAAGCTAAATTCACGCGGACAAAGTCGCGGGCATCAGCTGTTTATTATATATTTTTTATACCAATCTTGTTTAGGCTCGGTTTTATCGGTCTAATCCTGTTACTGTATTTTTAAAGAGAATTACATTCTTTAATGAGATTTTTGGGTAACCTTGTTTGTACGAAGCCCATCAAGTAATATTTGGACTTAATACTGATTAAATCTTTTCTTCCTTCTGTAACATTGGCCCGACCTGTAAAAAATTCCTTTAAAGAATCAATCATTATAGATATTTTATCTTATTCTGCTGAGGGATTGTCCAAAAATTTTTGATTACTATATAGGACGGGTGACCGACCGGTCGATCGCGACTATTAGTCGAGTCAATCGCGGCATGACTTTACAAATCTAGCGGAAGATGCTCAGGCGCAATGCTCACATTAATATAATGAACAAGTAGTTAGTAACTAGTTACTAAGAATTCAATTTTATGTTTTCCTTTTTAATCAAATAAAAAATACTACATAAGTATGTGGTATTATAATTGGGCGCGTAGAAACAGATTAGTGGTTTGGGTTGAATGTCAATTTGGGTACCTTCAAATCAAGAGTGAATAGGCATTTTCTAGACAAGCGCGTTCCATCTTAGGCTGCATCTTCACATACCATCAAGTGTGATCGCAGCCAGGCGCTAGTCTACATAGTTAGAAAAAAAAAACGTGTGGCACTCGGGGACTGCCGCGGTAAAGCTATTGCATAGCATTTTTTATCAACGCCATCTAGCGGTGAGATGAGTCCCGTGTCAGGTTATTTTCGTTACGGAATTTCTGGATTCGGTCTCCACGCTCAAGGCCCGCGATAGAAGCTATGCATAGCTTAAAAATCCGCATAATCATTTGTATATGCGTCGTTATTAATAACTATTTTTTAAACTCCACAGTCCGGTGTACATAGACAACACAGTCGATATGGAGATTACCACAAAGCGAGTTCTTTGGGGCAAATTCATCAACGCGGGGCAAACTTGCATCGCCCCAGACTACGTCCTGTGTTCCAAGGAAGTCCAAGACAAATTCGTGGAATATTCGAAAAACATTTTAAAAGAGTGGTACGGGGAGGACCCACAGAAATCGCCGGATCTATGCAGGATTATCAATAACAGGCATTTCGGGTATGTTTTTCCGCTTGTAAGAATTTTTGATAAGTATATATCTAGTGCTATCCTTTTTCGCAAGGAACATTATGAAAAGGATAGCAAGATATTTAGACCTGTCAATCTAGTTTAGCTTAAAGATTGTATGTAACAGAACTATCTACATTAATTTAATCACAGCTTTTAAAAAGAAAACACATAAATCTATAATAAAACACATTACTTACATTACTAAAAATTTACATAATAGATTATTATCAATAGCAGGCATTTCGGGTATAGTTTTTTACTTATACCAATTTTAATGTTGTTTTAGTAAAAAGTAAAAACTGCGTAATCAAAAAGAGAACTATGATTTTATGGTACTTAATTAAATAGCACAACAATGGCGTCAATTAGCTTAGATATCAACACAGCAGACTTAGGCGTGAGAAAGAGTTGGGGTTTTCACTCCACAGTCCATAGACAAATTTTTTTTTTTTTTAATTGGATTCTTGGCTTAACTGACGCGAAAAGTAAACTTGTTTAGGAAGTTTTTAAGCTATTTTCAACTTAAGAAAAAAAGAAAGAGGTTCCCAATTCGTCGCGTACATTTTTTTATTTACGTTTAACTTTTCACAGAGTCGTCCGATTTTGACGATTCTTTTCTTGTTGTTCAATTTAAACTGAAATCGTTTCAGTCGCCTTCAGACGTTATTAGAAGCGAGCAAAGACAAAGTAGCGCTCGGCGGTCGCACCGACGCTCAGGAGCGGTTCATCGCGCCGACAATACTGACCAACGTGGCGGGGACGGACAAAATCATGGAGGACGAGATATTCGGCCCGATACTGCCCATCGTCCCCGTCGAGAACGCCTACGAAGCCATCAAGTTTATTAACGACAGGTATGCTTTTACACACACTTATAGAAGTCACACTTTAAAACACTTTAATGCCCGTTTTCACCAACCATACCTCAATCATTCACTTACCATCAGGTGAGATGGCAGTCTATACTTTAAAAAAAAATTATGGTGGTACGTAGGTGGCCCCTAAATTCAATCCGCTACCCAATGTTAAAGCCTCGATAGCCCAACGGTTAAAGGTGCGGACTGAATCTGAAAGATCGCAGGTTCGAGCCCCACTCGTTGCACTATTGTCGTACCCACTCCTAGCACAAGCTTTTCGCTTATTTGGAGGGTAGAGGAGAATATAAGTCAAGTTCAGCTTGGCTGATATTCTTTTACAAAAAAAATGTCATTTTCACTTGTAAAGGTTCAGGAAAACAAAATTGACAGAAACTGACACCTGCCTTAATTAAGGTAGCCCGTTAAAATTAGGGAACGGTGAAAACGGGCATAAGCAAACTCAACCCATTCTAGACTAGACTCCATTTTGATTTGTTTGTAGTATGAGCTTAGATTTTTTTTATCAGATGAGATCGAAGTCAAGTCCTATTCTATTTTAGTATTGAAAATGTTTGTTTTCTGTATGAAAAAAAAAATTTTTTTTTTTTTGACGGCTCCACAGGTTGGTCTGTAAGTTGGTCCCTATACTGTTCGACTAACGTGTGAATAAACAAACATATACAGGGTGTCCCACGGCTATGCCACATGGAGGGGAAGTACCTTAAATATTGTAGATGGAACATTTTACTGAAAGAAGACTTCATTTTAATTTAAAAAAAAATTTAAACTGCATTCATAGATTTTTAAATAATTGCCTGGTTGAACCGGGACTCGAACCCGCTATACGAGAAAAAAAATTAACCTGTATCTTTATCATACCGATCGGAAGGCTTCATCATAAGGATTATTTTTTGTTAAATAACATAGCATGAGAAATAAAAGGAAGACCATGAATTTTAGCCTTTGATGTAAAATTTTGTTCAGAAAAATGAAAAGCTGACATTGGCGTATCGACATGTCCTTCAATCCCGCTGCAACAGTTTGCAACAGTTTGCAGCGGGATTGAAGGACAAACCAATAAATCAACAAACAAACACACTTTCGCATTTATAGGTAATATAAGTAAGGATTAGTAAGGATAGTAAGGATAGGGAAATGATGCGTACTTCTCACGTGGGTACTCATTAGTAATACTTCATGTCAGTTGTATGTCGATGCGATACGCCAATGTCAGCTTTTCATTTTTCTGAACAAAATTTTACATCAAAGGCTAAAATTCATGGTCTTCCTTTTATTTCTCATGCTATGTTATTTAACAAAAAATAATCCTTATGATGAAGCCTTCCGATCGGTATGATAAAGATACAGGTTAATTTTTTTTTTGTATAGCGGGTTCGAGTCCCGGTTCAACCAGGCAATTATTTAAAAATCTATGAATGCAGTTTAAATTGTTTTTTAAATTAAAATGAAGTCTTCTTTCAGTAAAATGTTCCATCTACAATATTTAAGGTACTTCCCCTCCATGTGGCATAGCCGTGGGACGCCCTGTATATTATTATATGTATAGTTTACAATATTGCTGCTCATACTCATCTTAATCAAAATGGAATTCGTATTAATTCCGGGGTCATTTGATACCATCAGTGAGCATTCTGAACCGAATGCCGATTGAATTTCGGCTGATCTTTATACGGGTAACGTCACATCATTAAAAACTACCTTATGATGTACTGATAAGGCTGATTTTGCAATGAATTTTGGGTGTTATAATTGCTCATTGATTTTACAGGGATTCAGTTTTCGATTGGTGTTTTTCATTACATTGTCATCGTGATGGGGGTGTGCTTTAAATGTGTTTATTGGAAAGTGTGAAATCTCCATTTTTAACCGTGTTTTTGACTGTGTGTGTATGTTTTTATGTGTTTGGATGTGTGTACTAGTATGCTGAACTGGCTATAGGCGACCTTAAAAGGAAGCAAATTTAAAATCGCTATTCTGGCTGATTGATTATAAAATTAAAAGTTTTATTTAAAACAAAATTAAAAGGTCCAAAAAAACTCCTCCTAAATGTCCTCCCAACCGAATACAGACACCGCGGCCAGCGATTAGGGATTAGCCAATTGCGCGGGAGCTTCTGCGCAAACAAAGCTGTACTCTCTATTCCCTCACACTCATAGTCCCGAACCCGAGATCTTGTCATCCGCATTTGAACAGATTGACTACGAATCTAATTTTGATTTCGACAAATAGTATTGGGACATGTCAAATTTAATTTCCAGTAGTACCTTAGTTGCGGTGCTTTAAGTCTGAACAAGAATCAGCTGTCATTTGATGCGATAGTAGACACCTAACCTCGCCTAACCTACAGCCAGTTGAACGTACCATAGTGATATAGAAGTCAAAGTGTGTGAGAGAGGTGTCAAATGTATTTCCGGTATTGCACAAATAAGCATGCTCTATGGTTTCCATAACCAGTTTTTTGGAATATGAACGGTGAAAAGTTTGATTTTCGAATTATTGTAATAATTTTACCGAGAGTTGAATATTATTATTTCTTACTTTTAGATAGTGTTCCGACATTTTAAAAAAATCCCTTATATAATCATACAAGTTTAGGTTTTATATCTATATATTTTTTTCGCATACCCAAAATTTTTTAAAACGCTGTAATTCTTTTCTTCGGCTAGTTTTGTCCCAAGGGATTTATATCATAAAGGGATCTATATACAATTGTACATGATAATATATATCATGCAAGAGACTGTTACAACTGAGTTAGGACCGTTTCAGGGAGCATCCGTTAGTCCTATATCTCTTCAGCCGGCAAAGCAACATACAGACGCTGTTCACCGAGCAGACTCGCTCGGGCAGCTTGTGCGTGAACGATACGATCATGTTCTATGGCGGTAAGGAGACGTGAACTTACTGCATAGGCTTATAAGTGACTGAATTTTCCGCTATTAAAAGTTAAACAAGTATAAAAGTTTAAAAACTGACTACAGACTGAAAATTACGGAAATCCGTCATAATGATTTTGTTCTTATAAAATGTCACTCGGACCGGAAAATTCGGCCACATCTAATGCTTTACAAAATGAACTATAAAAAATTCTTTACGGGTTAAGTAATTGTGTAATATTTTTATTTTATCATTAAATACCTATAATATAATTTTGAGTAATTTTACAGTATCATTTTATAAAGCTTGTTGTTGTATCCAAAACATTATATAAACGATATGTGTACAGCTAAGTAATGGCTTTACATTCGTCTAATATATTTAAAGTATATGCAAAATATGTATTCGAGGGCAAGATTATGTGATCCATTTTAATATGGTATATAATCGTTATCGTTAGAATGTGATTGCTTTGAAAATGAGTCGCTTCGAAAAACAGCTTTAGTAAAGCTTTGTATAGTTCTTGCATTTCACGAGGGCGCGTGAGCTTTACTTGTGGTTACGTCGTGTACATGCACATTGCGTAAGTGTGCGTGCCTGTGCCTATACAGATACGACACACATACATCCATGAGCCACGCGCCCTCTTAAATTGAAAGAACTATAACTGCTAAAGATCGTATTTGAAAAATCGATCAATATCTGCACAATACCAGACAACTTTGACTCGAAAGTGACTTGCAAAGAAACTCATTTAAAGGCATTTTGTCATGGCGGTGGCGATATCATTCGGGTTCCTTGGTGGTGGCATTTGAATGATGGTGTTTAGTGGTGATGGAAATTGAATGCTAGTTGTAGTGATGATAGAAATCATTGATGGTGGTGATGGCATGATTGGTGTTGGTATCTTCCTGGTGATGGATTTTTTAATGAAATGACTGTAAAATTCTTATTTGCCTACAAATTATTTATATCAGTATATTGATTTTGTTTATTGCAATAAAAAAATATATTAAAATGTATGCTATAGTAATAATAGTACATTATGGTACAAGTGTGATACATTGATGATTACCGCCGAGGCACTATTGAGACCCGAGCCGTCAGGTGAGGGTCTTAAGAAAGCCGAGGACGGTAATCATCAATACACACGTGTATCATACGACGTTTTTCAACACACTTGTGAAGAAAATAATACTAAAATAGGACATTATGGTACAAAACAGTAAAAACGAGTTGTGAAAATTTTTTCGCAATGGCGGGAAAAATTAATCAGTTTTCCGGAATGCGCCTTTAATGACCATAGACTAAAAGAATGAGGTTTCTTTTTTTTTTTTGCTTTTCTCGGACAGCCTCGTACAAAATGGGGAATTTCAAATTTTCTTTATTACAGAAAAAACAAAAGTTATATTTGAGTGACAGTTTTATTTATTAAACACGTACAAGTTGAAATTATCTATTTAAATACGAAGTTGTATGAAATGAGCAAGCAATAGGTATCTTAGCAATAGGTAGGATTTTTTTTTGTAATAGAAACTTTTTTAAGAACAAAGCAAATCAACCAATAAAATTAAAAAAAAAAATTCTTTAACTCACATTGTGAATAATAGTAATCAAAAGTCACAGTTTCAGTTATAGGTGTCATTGTGTGCCTAATTGCGGTGAACAGGGAGCCATTTTATGAGCAAGTGTGTTGAAAAAAATATTTTCACTCTTGTAAACAGTTGTGTATAGACTAAACTTATACAAACTTTTGTTTTACTAAAACTTGTCTATGGTAGGAGTGTATAGTTTATGGTTGTATAACGGTGGTGGTTTATATTATCTTTGGTAGGGAAAAACCGCTGGTCTTCTACGTGTTCACCTCAGACGACGCGATGCGGAAGAGTTTAACGGAGAACACGAGCAGTGGTGGGATGTGTGTTAACGATACGCTCATGCATATGGGAGGTATGGTACATAGACTAGAGAGGATTTTTCAACATGTCATCCGTTATCACTCCGTTATCATCTCTTTGTGAGGTGCTATTTTGGTTTAATACAAATCTAATTTTTTATTTTTTATTGAAGTGTTAACCTACACTTAAAGGAAATAAACTAATAGGTTTATAAATACATATCAAAAATTCCGAGGCCGGCGGGATTCGGACCCACATCTCTCTGGGAATCGCGCCCGAGTGTGTTAACCGTTACACCACGGCCGAACCAAAAAACCTATTAGGTAATACAAATCTAGAATATAATAGAATATCGTTTATTCGTTGACACACAAAAATGAAATTGGTGCACTAGAGAATTACTTAAAATATAACTTAACTAGTATCTACTATGTATCATGCCAATGAAAGTGTCCTAGCTAGGCTCAATGCTGTGAATACAAATATGTTACCACAACGCTGTTATGCTGCTAGGGCCTGAAAAAGGGAAGTTCATGATTAATTTAATAAATGATATGTCAAATAAAGATATATCTACATAGAAAAGTGAAATTATTATCATTCTAAAACTATTAGTGTTATTTACTTTTTTTGGAGTTACTCACTCGCACTTTAACGCACTTTTAGTGGTTTAATCGATAATTTACTATTAATTACGCTTAAAACTAACAGCGGACGTAGATTTTACTTATTTTGGAAGAGCCTCTTTGTAATAATAAAAATAAAAAATAAAAAAAATCCATAAGAAATAATTTATTTTTAATATACCCAGGCAACATCCCAGTCTCTTAAACAATAATAGGAAGAAAAGGATAGCACTATGATTATACTGTTACGAAGACTGAGCTTAGTATATTTTTAACAACTTAGCACCGATACCATTAAAATTCGTCGCACATAATATCTATGTATGCATTTTGTCATTTTTGTAAATAAAAATTCTAAAGCTTTAACAATAACCCTTAATTTCTAAAATGCTTGATAAGCTACCTATTTAATAATATTATTATTAATTTTCGTTCTTATAACTAACTTCATTTTCTTCTTTTCTTTTTTCATTTAATAAAATGCCATAAAGGGACAGGCCACAAAGTTAACGCTCAAAGCGAATTCGCTCTGCGTTACAAGCGTCAACGTCGAGCGGCAAAAGCAAATGTTTTTTTTTTTTTTTTTCAAAATTTGACTACAAAAAAGCACTGCAAACGGGGATTTTGCCAACTTATCTCAACTTTTTATCAAACGTGTGTCTGTGTGTCAAAACTGTGACATCAAAAACATTTGACGTTCCCACATTTTTAGATTAATTGATAATTTGAAATGTTGTTATGAAACTTATGTTGAGCTCAGCTCAGATTTAAGAAAGAGTTAAAATGAGACACAAATATGCTCTGATATAAATCTGTCTCGTTTCATAATTCTGCTGTCTTGAGTCTGAACACAGTGAGATCTTGATCTACAGATCTCAGCCTTAGAAAGAATTTATTTTTGACATCGTAAGACAATTGTAGTATAAACATTATTTATTCATTTGTTTTCGCCGCTTGACGCTGACGCTCGCGGCGCAGAGCGAATTCGCTTTGAGCGTTGCGTCTCGTGGCCTTAGCGTCATACGCACGCACATACGCAATAACGTTTCAACCCACAAGCCTTTGTCAAATTAAATACATACGGTAGCGGACAGAAAATGTTTACCACCTTAAGATTCATAATTACATGCACGTCTATGCCTGACAGTCGATATGCTTTCGATATTCTAATGCGTTGTAGACCTTACTGCACGCAATGTGATATAGAATCTACTTTGAAAACTGATAAACATTTTCTGTCCGCAACCATACATAATGTAAAGGAATAAAGTTAACTTTTCAATTGATAAGTTGTGTGGGTTGACTCTTTATTGAATTGGACGCCAATTGTAATGCGTTTCGCAGTCGACACGCTGCCGTTCGGCGGCGTCGGCAACAGCGGCATCGGCGCGTACCACGGCAAGGCCTCGTTCGACACCTTCACGCACAAGAAGAGCTGTCTGGTGAGGAACTTCGCCGCCATCGGGGAGAAGCTTGCCTCGTGAGTTGTTATTTTTTTTTTTTTGATATATTTATAGCGAGCGAACGAGCAGGCGGGTCATCCGATGTTAAGTTATTGCCGTCCCCCATGGAGATTGGTAGCAACTGAGGCACCAATGTTTCAGACATTTATTGGTCCGCCCTTTGAATAACACCATGTTGTAATTTTGTGGGAAGTTGGTTCCACAGTTTCTTTGTGCGTGGAAAAAAAGATCGAAGTACTCCAGGCACCAAGGTGGTGAGGGTGAAATTGTATTCGGTTCTATACCAAAAAACGCCGAAACAAACATGTTTCTAGTAGGGGAGCTCCCTTTGATTTTTTTTTAATTTTTATTATTTGTTATATCGGCAACAGAAATACACATTATGTGAAAATTTCAACTCTCTACCTATTACGGATCATGAGATACAGCCCGCTAACAGACACGGACGGACAGCGGAGGCTTATAGGGTCTCGTTGGTTACCCTTCGTGTACTGAAGCCTTAAAAACGTGTGCGATACATTAAAAAAAAATCTCTTGTCCGAAGTGGTCGTTACCCGCCGTACACTGACGGCAAGCTGAATTTCATCAGCGCCTTGATGAGGAAGCGTTCCGGACCGTCCTTCAAGTACCTGCCGTACTTCATAGCGTTCGCGCTGGGCGCCGGACTGTCCTACGGTATCTTCGCTTGGCAAAAGGTAAAGAAGTAAACACGCTACATCTATGACATTCTACTAGGGACGAGTTATATCGACCGTAGCAATTAACATTGTCGGATCTACATTTTAGCGATTTTCATTTTATTGCATTAAAGGTCTTAGAATAAGAATAAAAAATATGCTCCCACCAATTATTTTAAAATCAACCATCCATCTTTGGTTTTTGCAAGTGCAAAATGTAGGTACACTGACGATTCTTCACTTTATACATATGTATGTGAAACTTTGAACGGCCGTACCCTAAAGTAGTGATTTTTCACATACGACTATGTTAATTGCTGCGGTCGATATACTCACAAAACAAGCGAAAAAATTGTTCCGAACGACGATGAGTATAATAGAGTACTTCATTGTTAAATGACATGACAAATATCTGCCATTAAGCGCTTCATTTACCCACCTCTTTTTATACATATACTATACCATAGCGTTACATTCATATTTTTAAACGACAGCGACTTCCAAAAAAGGGAGGTTCTCAATTTGTCGATATCGTTTTTTTTATTATTTGTTACTAGGACTCTTCTATAAGAGAATAACACTAATATTATAAATGCGGAAAAATTTGTATGTGTGTGTGTGTATGTTTGTTACTCCTTCACGCACTTCAACGAATGAAGCGATTTAGAATTTTGAATGAAGATAGCTCATACCCAGGGTTAACACATAGGCTACATTTTATCCCGGAAAATTAAATAGTTCCCGCGGGAATCAAAAAACCTTAATCCGCGCGGACGAAGTCGCGGGCATTGTCCAGTAATCTATAAGACTTCAGCACAATAATCAAAACAATACGTAGCACAATAAATATAATAAATAGGTACATACATTAATTAAGTGTAAACGTCCAAAAAGACATTAATCTTTAGATAATTTTTTATAACTTACTACAAACTACAATGTAAAGACTGTTAAATTGTTTCAATATATAATGCTTAAAATTACAAATTGTTTTATTGTAATCCCGACAAGTGCCTAGTAGAATAGGGTATTTGACAGTTGCCAAAATGTGCATATAGCCACGGCCAAAGCCTCCCTGGTGGGAGGCTTTGGCCAGACCAGAGACAAATTCAGAAATTCTAAATTCCCAAATTGACCCTGCAAGGAATCGAACCCGCGACTTATAACTGATAAAACCACAGCGCTAACCACTGCGCCAACATTTGAAATAATTGGTTGTACGAGTACTAGTGGGAATGAGAGGAAAAATCACACTAATATTATAAAGGCGAAAGTTTGTATGTGTGTGTGTGTGTATGTTTGTTACTTCTTCACGTCACAACAAATGGACCGATTTGACTGAAATTTTGAATGGAGATAGCTTACACCTAGGATTATCCCCGAAAATTAAAGTTCCCGCGGGAATATAAAAACCTTAATCCACGCGAACGAAGTCGCGGGCATCATCTAGTCAGTTATATAGCTCACAATACACTGCGGCGTCGCTGCGGTGCTTCTTCGGTCCGTTGCGGTATTATATATATAATAAAATTCCGCAGTGTGTCGCATTCGTTTTTTTTTTGTATAAATGCACTTTCCACCATTCCGAAGCAACTTCTAGGCAAGCGCGTTCCAACCTAGACATCAGTGCTATCTGGTACTGATTTTCGTCAAGCGCAAGCCTATTTCGGATAAAAAAAAAAAAAAAAAAACGTATGACATACAATCCGATATTATTTTTTTTTATACTAATATGAGACAATCAGATGTCGTTGAGTAGAGCATATTTGCCTTCTTTAAGTGAAGTATCCACTAGCAAGTAAGGCGTGTTACACACTTAAAAGCCTCAATAGCCCAACGGCTAAAGGTGCGGACTGAAAACTGAAAGGTCGCAGGTTCGAACCCCACCCATTGCAATGTTGTCGTACCCACTCCCAGCCAAGCTGAAGTTGACTTATATCCTCTTATCCCCTGCAAATAAGCGGAAAGCTTGTGCTAAGAGTGGGTACGACAATAGTTCATATGCATATTGCGTAAGTGTGCGTGCCTGTCAGGAGCCTAGGTGGGAGCGGTCAGGCGCAAGCAAGCTCTCGCTCACACTCATACAGATACGACACACACACAACCATGAGCCACGCGCCCTCGTGAATTGCAAGAACTATACATAAGTAACAAGTTTTAATTTACAATTTTATTATTTTATTTTACAGATGGCCTCCGAGGATTTGTAAGATTTGGTGACAGGGTGATAACATATCATTATTTAAAATATTATATGTCGTAAGATATCAATGTAATGTTAAGTTTTTTTTAATATATTTTAAAATTCTAACTTTTGTTACTATTTCTTCGTCACAATTTCCGTACAAATTTCTTCGTGGTTAAAAACTAATAAATATTACATATCCTTTAAAGTAAAAAATATATACGGTAGCGGACAGAAAATGTTTACCACCTTAAGATTCATAATTACATGCACACGTCTATGCCTGACAGTCGATATGCTTTCGATATTCTATGGCGTTATAGACCTTACTGCACGCAATGTGATATAGAATCTACTTTGAAAACTGATAAACATTATATGTCCGCGACTGTACTTAATTGTAAAATAAAATTATATTTTAACATGTCTTTATTTTACTATGTTTATGGGGACCAATTTATAAAATCCAACACTAGAAACTGTTCTTAATTTAATTCTTGCATTTATTTTATATTTTTGATTATAGATGATAGATATATTGTATTTAATAAACCCATAATTTTACCGTCATTTTTGCCACAGACTAGTGATCATACAGATTGGAAACTTCCATACATCAAAATCTATGACCGTGGCCGGTGGCGCCACACGTCGTCTTTTTATAAGTCCACTCCCATACAAGATAATTATGGAGTAGCTATTTACCACTTGTTCTATTAATAATAATGTATTCATACCAAAATCGAGTTTACTTTTTTCCTACGTGGGATGACGTTTCTCGAGTCATTTTCTTATGTACTCGACGTACACAGAATCTGCGCAAGGGGGTTAGTTTCTGAACTGTTTGTTTACTAAGCTGTGGTTTTACTAAGGGGTATATATTGAGGTATGTTACCCTGGATGTTGCTTGCCACGTAATATTGCAATATTAGTATAAAAGTACTTATATATATGTCGTGTTATTTCGGTGAATATATTTTCAAACTATCATTAAAGGCTGTTATATTTTTATAAAGATTTTGAGATAAGCATTAAAATATTTATATTTAATTACCTATTTGTAGGGTAGCTATAGATTTATTTTTTACTCTTTTTATGTTTTTAATGTGGCCTTCTCTCCATACATCTAGGCTGAAATCACATCCGGGTGACTCGCATCGCGCGTCGAAGCATGCGTACAATTCGTTCGCTCAAACAGTTGGCGCGCTTTGTAAAGCCAACACAAAACGACCGCTAGTTAGACTCTGCTCTGTTAGGCTGAATGTTTTAGTGTAATCGATAGTTACACTTATACGCCATTTTATACAAAAAAGTGCGAAAGCCGAGTCGATGCGATGACTTCATCTAGCAATTTGCATAGAAAAAATCCAAAGCGATGCGCACAGATGTGATTCCACCCTTAATCTGAGGATTTTATTTTTTTCTAATTGAATATTTTATTTTCAACTGAAAATCGAAATCCATATCAAAATATTGGTGCTTACATATCATGTATATTGTTAGTTGACAAACATCAATAACATACATGCTTGTTTTTCCGTGATCGAAGCTTACATGCTTTACAGAATTGTTTGGTAGGTACATAGTACATGAAGTGCAAAGATTCTAATTAAATGGAATATATAAAAATGTTTCGATATTCAGAGTTACATGCGTATGTACTTGTAAGTGTTTGAAAATAAAAAAAAATGGCGAAAAAAAATTTGACTATTATTTCCCTGAATTAATAAATTATAACAATGCTGGTAAAAATAGACAGTGAAGTGGCAATATACAGGATTTTTTTAAATATATAGACTGGCGCTTGACGGCGATCTCACCTGATGGTAAGTGAAGATGCAGCCTAAGATGGTGCGCGCTTGCCTAGACGATGCCTATTCACTCTTGATTTAAAGACACCCATATTATAGTTATTTATTTTTATTTACTGTTATAATAATTTCCTGAGTGATTAATATTTTAATGTTTTATTGCCAGACATAATGCCCGTTTTCACTAAATCTAGGAGTCGCCTAAATATTTAGAAGATGCCTAGAGAAAAAAAACCATAAATACTTACTATAACTATGTATTGATGTAATATCTGAATAGCGGTTTTGGGTTCTACCACAGGTTTCGGTTCTAGGTTCTACAGTAACTATTAATTGCGCATAACTGGATTGGCGAGTACCCTGCAACCAACCTCCAACGTAGCGATTAACTTAACGAACCGAGTACCTACAGACTCTCGATATCCGGGCGATAAGGATATGGCCCAGATATCGAGAGTCGGTAGGTATTCGGTTCGTGGATATCAGCACTGGCAGCATGGGCAGGAGATAAAAGTTTTATCCCCTGATTTTATCCACTGACAGAGGATAAAATTATCTTTTCCCTATGCTAAAAGCATGGCGACAGAGGAGAAGGCGATGTGTATTTCTATAAGTATATCCACTGAGTGTTATTTCCACCGCCGTGCCCATGCTCGACGGGTGGATAAAGCTAAGCGAGCGGATAATCGTTTTATCCTTTTCCCGGGGATAAAGTTTCTCCCGCCCATGCTACCAGTGCAGGAGATATCCACAATACCAACCGAGTGATAGAGTCATAAAATTAAATAGTTTTAAAACTCGTTATCGATATCAATAACGACAATGGTGCCACCTATAGGACCACAGAGTACTTTTGTTTAACTGGTTTACTTGGTCCTGAATGGTTAGGTACACCGATTCAACACAACAAACAAACTGACAGAATTTCAGGTACCTTTGCTTATTTTTCTATAAATTTTTGGTCTGTGAGCCTATCACTGTTAGTGAAACAATGAAATAAAGTAGCTTTGAAATTTTACGCCTTTTTCAAAGAATATCACACTTCACACTATTACATCACACTTCATCACATCACACTTCACACTAATATTATAAAGGTGAAAGTTTGTATGTGTATGTGTGTGTGTGTATGTTTGTTACTCCTTCACGCCACAGCGAATGAATCGATTTGGCTGAAATTTGGAACGGAGATAGCTCATACCCAGGATTAAAACATAGGCTACATTTTATCCCGGAAAATGACAGAGCTCCCATGGTAATTGAAAAACCTTGATCCACGCGGACGAAGTCGCGAGCATCGTCTAGTATCCTAATAAAAATCAACTTAAGTAGGTACCTAGTTATTCAATGTTACCCGCGTCCTTTATTAACCGACTTCAGCTGTAATATTGTCGTGCCGAGGGTAGGTACCTATGTATTTTCTATCTACCATGGTCGTACCACTGTCTGTTGTCTGTGGTGCTTGTTATTATTTGTCAATAAAGCTCGTGATACACATGTTAGTGGATGGTATGCTAGGTGCTGGAAAGCTGGCACGCCAGGTACTGACAGAATGTTAGCGCGAGTATGCGTGCTTGTGAATGGTATGCTAGTTCCTAAAAAAAGATTCTTACCTTGTCAGTGACGTGCGAGTTGAAGATCATAAAATGAATAGGTATTTATGAAGAAAAAAATAGTGGTATATACAACTTGCGATTATATTAGGCAAAAAACAATAAAAACAAGCACAAAAATTAAAAAGATTTTGGCAGATAGTTGAGAGTTGCGATTTACTAGCACCGTTACGACCGTTTTGCATGCCATATAGTTGGCATACGACCTGTTTCGTTGCTTGTAGTTGGCACTTTCCCTCAAAGGCAAAAAATCAAACGGCTTGCGATCTACTCGTATGCTTTGTACTGGCAGAATCTCAACACACATGCGAGTAACTCATTTTTGCTTGTGTCTGGCATGCTTTTGTGCGAGTAACAAGGAGAGTTTATTATCAAAGGTAACAAGCAAGCATGTGTATCACGAGCTTAAAATAAAGTCTTTTGGTAACGCAGATTACCTATAGATCTATAGACCTACGTAGGTAAGAATCTGTGGTAAGAATGTGGATCGTGTTTATGGTTGAAAGTCTGAGTAATCTGTGATCTGTGGTCTCTTTGTGTATGAGTCTGTGCTTGTGTGCTTGTGATGAGCAAAAGACGATTAAAAAAAAAGTGTCGATAGGTCAATATTCCGCACAAGAAATTAGCCAGAATCTTCAGGTATCTACAAAATATACTAAATAACCACCCTCGCATGTGAGGGTACTATGTGGTGGTGCTGTTCTTCTTCCGCTAGTTCAGGTGCTTATTCACATTTGAGGGCTTGTCTGACTACTCCCTTCCCATATTCCTATACGGCGGCCATATTTATATAAGTCATGAAAGGCGTTGACGCTCATCAGTCATCATAATTATTTGCGTTGTATTCTTTTGCAGGACCGATGGCTGCGATACGAAAGAAATTAGTGATCGTCGGTGACGGTGCGTGCGGTAAAACGTGCCTATTGATCGTGTTTAGTAAAGATCAGTTCCCGGAAGTGTATGTGCCGACAGTGTTCGAAAACTACGTCGCCGATATCGAGGTGGACGGCAAACAGGTGGAGCTTGCGCTGTGGGACACAGCGGGGCAGGAGGACTACGACCGGCTGCGGCCGCTGTCGTACCCCGACACCGACGTGATCCTCATGTGCTTCTCCGTGGATTCTCCCGACTCGCTGGAGAATATCCCCGAGAAATGGACGCCCGAGGTGAAGCACTTCTGCCCCAACGTGCCCATCATCCTGGTGGGCAACAAAAAGGACCTGCGCAACGACCCGGCCACCATCAACGAGCTCCGCAAAATGAAGCAGGAGCCCGTCAAGCCGCAGGAGGGCCGCGCTATGGCGGAGAAGATTAATGCCTTCGCGTATCTCGAGTGCTCCGCGAAGAGCAAGGAGGGGGTGCGCGAGGTGTTCGAGACGGCGACGCGCGCCGCGCTGCAGGTCAAGAAGAAGAAGAAGACCAGGTGTTCCCTGCTGTAAGCGCGTCGGCGGAACACTGACTCGTGACTCGTTCGCATACTGCCTGAACCTTACGTTTGATACGACTCGGACTCTGCAGCAGTGCGACCCGCCAGTGCTTCCTTCCGATACTGACAGCCGCGTCGCGCCGCGTAGCACGCACACCCACTCAGTATTCGTGTGGCTCTACTTTCACAATTGGTACTTGTATATTTTATAGATTATCTATAAAGAGTAAGCGTAATAATTGCCTTAACAGAATCAGTCGGGGATGCGGGCTGGCCCGGCCAGGCCTGCGAGATGTTTCATGCTATACTATCGTGTTATATAATCGAAGTAGCATTTCTTCCACATATTGAACCCTCGACCGGCGTGGTCTCCGCGAGACTTTAGTTTGGTATTTTGTATTTTAATTTTTCAATAAAATAGTGATGTATAAATGGTTTAGGAGGTTTATTTGACGAGGAGCGCGAGCCCCACCTTACTCAAGTGCCTGTAAACTAGACGCGTCCCAGAGACGCTCTATCTGAATTCTTAACCTAATCATTGTTTAAGGCAGTTTCATTGTAATCTATTGTTTGTGTGAAATTTTAACTTCCATACAGTTATATTGCATGCTAATATAATTTATTAGTAATAAAAGAACCCCACTTTTTAACATATTTTTTTCTAGACTTTTTGACATTTATAAATCGAAAGGTTATCTATCTAGGATGGGGGATTATTTAAGTTAAAATTCAATCGTCTATGTTATGTTTTATTAGTATTGTAAGTACAAAATTATCTTGAAATATACATGAAATTAACATAAATTAGATTTCCTTTTATAATTTAAGATATTTTGGATCTATTCCAATTACAATTTATTAACTAATCAACAAAGCTTTCAATTAGGAACTCTTCCTGCCATCTTTAACAGCTGCAGAGGGTTGTTGAACCTTCTGCGCGGTGTGGACATGAGCTGCTTGTGTAGTTCAGCTGAGCTGGTGCGGTACGGCAGCGGGATGCCCGCTGGCAACTGCGGGTCATGCCACACCAGCTCAGGAGCCCAGTCCGCATACAGCAGTGTGTCCACTCCCCCCAGCTCCTCACTGGGAACTGGCGTCAACACATATAACACTTCCTTGTCCCAGTCAATTCCTCGAATCAACCCTGCAAAAAAAAAACATATTGCATTGTATTTGCACTAATCAGTTAATCAAGCACTATATTATAGCACTTTTATTGATAACACAAATATGATATTAATGATGTACTTTGTTTGAGTTACATCATCTCTGAGTCATCGAGGTGGTTTAACTTTAAACAAGATAATGATACTTTACGTGCATAGGTTTTATTTAATTTTTTCTAGACTTTTATACTACTATCAATAAAATATTGTTATGATAAATTGTGAGAAGTGGTTGATTTTATTGTACTATGTATTATATTTATTATTATTATAATTACAACAAATTACTACAAACATTTTCAAATGGTTATTTTCATTAGTTTATAGCAGAATAGTTTTCAAAATTTAATTATTTTGACAACTAGATGATGCCCGCGACTTCGCTCGCGTGGATTAAGGTTTTTTAGTCCCGCGAGAAGTCTAATTTTCCGCATAAATTGCAGCCTACGTGCTATTCTGATGTAAAGTTTCATCTAAATCTGTCCAGTAGTTTTTGTGTGAAAGAGTAACAAACATACATACATCCATCCATCCTCACAAATTTTCGCATTTATAAATATTAATTAATAATAAAGTAGGCTATTCAGAACTTGTTTCACTGTTTTACTAAACTCTGTTTAGTTAAAGACTGGAATTTTGTTTATGAAGTAAACTTTTTGGCTGTTGATTTCCAAGATATACCTCCAGAAAGTGTGGTAAATTAGTAAGTTACATATTTTGCTTGGACTTTAAAAAAATTGACCTAATATCAAAGTTACAATACTTAGATGTCTAAACTACTTGAATAGCAATAACTCAATATTATAAGTGGGAACAGGTAAGAAGTAGCTCTTTTCTCATTAAAAAGGGAATGCAAGCCCTGAGTACAGAAGAGTTTGTTGCCATCGGGGAAACAGCAGAACTACCGATTCTTTATTATTTGATAGGTTTTATGTAAAGGCCACAATATTTCTAAAAAGCTGGCAATTCAATTTTTTTATAAGAGGATATTATAAGCAAACAGTAGCCTTCCAACCATGTATGGTTGGAAGGTTGAAATATGTTGATAATATCATGTACATAACTAAATAAATATAAGTAAATAACCAATGCTTACAACAGCTGTTTTGTGGAAATTGATTTTCCACAATAAAACTTATCCTTAATCCCTTACTGTATAATCTCCCTGTCTAGAAAAGACCTTTGAAACTGCCTAGGAAACTATAACTGATATTACTCCGTATTGCAGTGTTTATAGAGATTCTTGTGGCTCAACTTAACCTTGGAAAATAAAACTGCCTATAGGGAAGATTTTTCAAAATCTATTCAGACAGCGAAGATTATCCATGACTAGAAAAACATCGTAAACGTGTCTTTGATATGCTATCATTTAAACAATCGCATGAACTCAGAACTATTAGTTTTTTTTTATAAAACAAGAAGCTAAACAATGTCGTGTTCTCACCGTGTCCGCGACAGCGCAGCGGTTTATCGGCCAGAGTAAACAGTTTGCTGTCGCGCGCGGCGCCCGCGTGTTGACACAGTGCCACCAATTTTCCATTGAGCACCTTCGTAATCTGCTCCTTTTTTATTTTCACGTTCGTTGCGATGCGCAAGTCTTTGAGGCTGACCCTGCAAACGTTTCAAAGATAAATAGAAGAATCTTGGAAGAATATTATATTTATATTATTCATGTTTGTTTATTGGTTTGTCTTTCAATCACGGAACAACGGATCGACGTGATTTTTTGCATGGGTAGGTATAGTTGCGGACTTGAGTGACATAGGCTGCCTTTTATCGAAGTTGCGGGCGAAAATTAAGACGTAGTTAGTGTTTGTATGTACTACTTTTTTTAATATTTTTAGCGAGCAAACGAGCAAGTGTGTCACCTGATGTTAATTGTGAACATTTGTAACACCTGAGACACGACGGCTTTTCAGGAGTTTGTTGGTCCGCCCCTTTAATAACCCCATGTTATATCCCACTAAAGTGGGAACGCCGTCGCAGGAAGTTAGTTCCACAGTTTCAAAGTACGTGGCAAAAATTATAAAGTGCTTTCGAATCGTCACGTGTGTAGTTAGCATTGATTCAGAATGTGCAGGAATTAAAAATACGGCAGATGTTCATTACAAAAATTTTAATAAAAATAATATGCGAAGGTATGTATATCGCGCGTTGCTGTTGAGTTATGGAGTCAAAAACCCAAAAAAAAAATACTACAGTTTTTGCTTCAGACTTCGTCAGCGTGGATTCAGGTTTCTTAAAATTACCGCAGGAACTACGAGCCCTTTTTGTTTTCCCGCGATAAAACCTAATCTAGAACACCTAATGTGGTCCTCTAACTAACTGCGTGCGAAAGTTTCGTTAAATTCGGTTTAGCCCCTACAAAAATGAGTCCTAACAATAAGATATAAAAATTGTAAAAAACGCATTAAGCATAACATTTTAATCAAATTCAAAATTATTTCATGTGGGCTAACCTGTGGCTCTTATAACAAGTCGAGACTCTACCTACGGTTCGAAAAACAGACAAAGAAACTCAGCATTTGCAGTCAATCAGACACTTAAACTTCAGAGACTCAAGGTTGTTAGTAGTGATTTATGCCACAGGTTCCGAATGATTCAAATCCACGTCTCTTTAATAGTTAACATAAGGTCGAGATTTGCACCAAAAAACCACCTGTTGCGTTGCGTCCGGATGAATGAAACCTATTTATATCTATATTTTTATAGGGGTGAGGGCGTGCATGAGATTCTAAAGGAGAAACGGAACGATGCATACAGCGGACCTCGCTACGTTTGCTGGCCATTGCCAGCAAAGCAAACGAGCTATTATTGCTTTTATTATTGCAAAGTTAGAGACACGCATATATTGCTTTGGCAGCTTACATGACGCATAACTACGCAAGATGAAAGCGCACCAGTGAGGTTAGACTAATTTCTACCCGACTACGTCAAAGTCAGAGTTTGTAATTTTAGCAGGCTATTTTTTTATTACAAAGAATATTAGCCAAGCTGAAGTAACTTCTTGAGATAAACGTACTACTTATACTATATGTACGTATGAGTACTATAAAACACATTAGACTTTAGAGCATGTGATTATCGATGAGTCAACAGTATTTACTCGCAGGTAGGTACATATATAACCGGATGTAACGGATTATTGCTTTCAATAAGCCTTTAAAACGTCGATGTCTTTGCGATATCAATTTCGCAACTGGGATGTTGCCTATATCAAAAATAATTTCTTACTTATTTTAAATACTTAGAGGCTACTAACATAAAAAAAAAGTATTAAGTATAACAAAAATCTAAATAAAAAAAAACGACTCCGACCACCACGTTGGAGGAAGCCGCTTTATCCATTAAAATAATGGATAGATTAAATAAAAAAATACTTAGAGGGTCTTCCAAAATAAATAAAAATGAATCACCAAATTCGGAAATATTAGCCAAGCTGAACTAGTCTTATATTCTCCTCTCCCCTCCAAATAAGCGAAACGCTTGTGCTAGGAGCGGGTACGACAATAGTGCAAGGGGTGGGGTTCGAACCTGCGACCCCTGTTTTCAATCCTTTAACCATTGAGCTATTGAGGTTATATTTGAAGCATTTTTTGTATATTAATTGATAATTTAAAATGGTTAACACAATTAAAACTAACAGCGGACCTATTTATTTAACGTATTTTTGTACTAGTAGTACTTGTAGAGTAGGGATCACTGATCAGCTGATCGGTCGCTCAGTCACCGCCGCATCGGTTCGACGCCATGACATCATTGGCTGGCGATGCGTCATGAATTATAAGAGACGTGACGCGGTCAGGCCGCAGCCGAACTGGTTTATCAAACATGACATGTCTCAAATCCTAGGTATATCTAAGTAGTGTTAGTATAGGCACCTACTTGTAAAATCGTAAACAATATACATTTTCACATATTAATCACTAGCTGACGCCCGACTTCGTCCGCGTAGACTTAGCTTTTAAAATCACGCGGGAACTCTTTGATTTGTCGGGATAAAAAGTATATATGTCACTCTCCAAATCCTCAACTATAGCCATGCAAAAAATCACGTCGATCCATTGCTCCGTTGCGGCTTGATTGAAGGACAAACACGGCGGCCAATCTCCACAGAGATTAGCCATCTGCGCGGGAGATATTTTAGTGCACAAGTGTGTGTGTGTGTGTGTGTGTACACACAGGTGCACCTATTCTCTTTCTCATAGCCCGATGAGACGGAAAATCCAAGACGACCGGAAAGAGATCAGGCGCAGGACCGACGGCTTTACGTGCTCTCTGAGGCACGGGGGTGACTTACCACTGACTTCCAAACTCCGGGCTAGTACTGATTTCTTAACAGAAATCCCAAAACATTTTTTCCCCGACCCGGGAATCGAACCCGGGACCTCGTCATCCGTAGTCGAACTTGCTAACCACTAGATCAACGAGGCAGTCACCAAAAATACAAGGAAAACAAGCTAAAAAACTTACTTATATGGTGTGATTCCTAGCAAGCTATCCTCATGACTTCTTACTAATAACTGGCTGAAGTACGCCAAAAAGTTCAAATATCTCTCATCCTTAGGCCTCAGTGTGAAAGAACTTTTGTTCATATGGGGGGGACTGTCTGTACCGTGAGCGACGACGAAGGAATAATCTAAGTCTTCAGTATAAGTCTCACTCTTAAATAACCAATCACTTTTAAACTCTTCAAACAACTCTTTTACACCAGTCGGTGTAAGCAAGGTTGCGAAACGTTGATTGATAGCTTCAGAGTCATATTGAAGTACGTATGTCGGTTGTAAACGGTTTATTACAAGGGTGATGAACTTGAGGCCCAAAGAATTGGTCATCCCCATAGTGTTTACAATCCACGGCATGTCCGTAAAGGATTTATTGTTCCGGCAGTCGTTTATAAGAGCGAGTACAGCCGAGGCGTAGAGTTTCGCATTGTCCATTGTGTTGATCATACCTATGTTTAGCATTCTGAAACAATATTGTTTATTGTGAGAACTGAGTCAAGACTTGGAAAAAACTTGCTTTAATGAGGTGAAAAGTATGTTACACAAAGAAGTGCATTAAATAGGTTGAGTAAAAAAACTCTTTAGATTTACAGTCATACTTGCTAATATGCACTACTAGCTGATGCCCGCGACTTCGTCCGCGTGAATTTAGTTTTTAAAATCCCGCGGGAACTCTTTGATTTTCCGGGATAAAATGTAGCCTATGTTTTAATCCAAGGTATAATCTATCTCCATTTTAAATTTCAGCCAAATCGGTCCAGTAGTTTTTGCGTGAAAGAGTAACAAACATACACACACACACACACACATACAAACTTTCGGCTTTATAATATTAATTATAAATTATATAGTGTGTTATGTACTATAAATGTGAAAGTGTGATTGTTTGTTGGTTTGTTCTTCACGCCGCGACAAAGCAACGGATCGACGTGATTTTTTGCGTGGGTATAGTTGAGGACCGGGAGAGTGGCATAGGCTTTTTTTAACCCGGAAAATCAAAGTGATCCCGCGGGATTTTAAAAACAAAACCACGCGGACGAAGTCGCGGGCATCATCTAGTTGTATATAAAATAATAATACAAACATTTCAGGTTTCCTCAAATGAGTGAAGCTAGGCCCAAGTAAAGGTGAGGTAACCACAGTAGCAGAAATATTCCCGGCGACTGTAAACAGGCTCTGTCCTGGGTCTAAGTCCACAACCAATACAGGACCACGGGCGAGCAGCTTATTGACTTGATATCTCACGTAAGTTGACTTGCCTGCGCCTTTACCGCCGCAGACTATGCCTCGACTGTTTTTGACTAAAAATAAAAAAAAAATTTGGTGCTCCATTTTCATACAATGTGGTGTACAATGTACATTTAAACAACTAATAAATCTTGCATTTCACGAGGGCGCGCGAGCTTCACCCGTGGTTACGTCATGTACATGCACATTGCGCGAGTGTGCGTGCCTGTCAGGAGCCTAGGTGGGAACGGTCAGGCGCGAGCAAGCTCTCGCTCACACTATACAGATAGGGACACACATACAAGCATGAGCCACGCGTGAATTGAAAGAACTATAACAGGCAGGTATGGATGTACTTTCCATTTTTTTATTCAATGAAAAGAGAATCCATTATGGAGACCTCCAACTTACAAGACAAGAGTGTGGGATTGTCTAAAAATTATAGCTACAGTGTAAGGATTGCAATTACCTCTGATTAGCTGGTACTCTCAGTATTGTTAAAAAGCATTGATGCAGCAAGATCACCTTATGGTAAGTTCAGCCAATCAGAGCTAATTGCCGTCCAACCATAATCCAGAATCATTCATCACCATTTCTTTCATGGTAGATTGAGGTTTTTTTATTTTATTAGATGACAAGTTAGTCCTTGACTGCGATCTCACCTGATGGTAAGTGACGATGCAGTCTAAGATGGTACCGGGCTAACTCGGAAGGGGTACGGCAGTGTCCATTCAAGCCATACCCCTAATCGGATTTTACATGCCATTGTGCCGGAACGCTAAATCGCTTGGCAGCACATCTTTTGACGGTAGGTAACTAGCCACGGCCAAAGGCTCCCATTAGACAAACAACAACAGAGGTCTAACAAGTCTTACATTATCTGTGATTTTGATTAAAGCTTGCAATCCACATTGGCTGTGTATAGCAGCCCTAGGATGTTAGTAATTTAATACTTACTCATAGCTAATTCATGAGCTTCCCTCCAACTAGGATGTTCATGAAAGCTTTTGTATGGCCTGGATGAAAATAATGAACAGTCTAACATGTCTGATGCTTTGCTGAAATATGGTTCTATAGTCTTATTCAATTTGAACATGTTTGTTACTCTAAAGTTCTTCTCTACAAAATCCATTACTCTGCATTTTAGTTCTTTTAAAAGTATAACACCGTCATGTTCTCCCAAAGTTGTTACTATCTCCTCTGCTTCAGATACAGATATGCCTGCTGCAGTCAATTTACTGAATAGACCATAGTAAACATTTTGATTATCAACTGTTCTAATCCCTTGAGCAATGTTATAATATGGAGCATAGATATTACAACTTTCTGCATT
The DNA here is from genome assembly GCA_038048805.1 of Hipparchia sbordonii. Taxonomy (NCBI): domain Eukaryota; kingdom Metazoa; phylum Arthropoda; class Insecta; order Lepidoptera; family Nymphalidae; genus Hipparchia; species Hipparchia sbordonii. The sequence continues at coordinate 9,661,647 of CM076113.1, forward strand.
TAATGTATAGCCGAATAATTCAAAAGTACCACCTAAAGATTTGACCTTAACTTTTCCTTGGACAAATAATTCACTTGGATGCTTTAATGTAATTATGCAGCCGTTTGTTCCATAATATACTTTGAAAGTTTCTGCAACTTGATCATAGTCTATTGATTGACCTTTTTCACTTGCATTTGTGTCTGGTCCTATAGTATCTTTTGTGTTTATAGTTTTGTTTATAGTTTCTGTTGTTGTATCAAGGTTTATTATTTCATCAATTTCTTCAGGGTTTGGAATGTCATCAAACTCTGGTATAAGGCTACTAACATCATCCTCTATCTGTATATCAACATTCATAGCTTGTTCTTCAGGTTTTGGAATTTCGTCAAACTCTGGAATAAAACTGCCAATATTATTCTCTATTTGATCAATAATCATGTTTTCTTCAACAAAAAACCCAGAGTTATTTGTTGATAATACTGGGTTAATTTCTGATGGTAAATTTTTTATTGTTGAATGTTTATATTCTCCTATTATATCATCTAATCTTTGAGTAGGCATATCTGAAGCTGTTATAGACACAAAGGGTAGTGACATGACTGAGTCCATATCTTCATTAGATTCATCATAACTTAGTTCATCACTGTTTATCGATGACTCATCTTCACTCATTTCAATGCTTACTGTACCTGAAGGATTTAGTAGTATAGTATATTTATCTTTATGCTTTTGCTTGTCGTCTTTTATTCTTGTTGATTCCTCTTTCCTTATTTGTAATAATTCTGCTTGAATAACACTACATCTTTCTTTTGTTATAGGACCCTTTGGTACTTCATTTGAATCTAATAATAATGTGTATTTATCTTTATGCTTTTGTTTATTATTTCTCATTCTTTTTGATTCCTCTTTGGTCATTGAAAGTTCTTTATCTGCTTGTACAGTACTAAATCTCTCTTTTAATATTGAACTTCTCCCTACATTATTTTCATTTAGTACTATAGTATATTTATCTTTATGCTTCTGCTTATTGTTTTTTATTCTTGCTTCCTCTTTAGTCATTGGAATTACTTTTAATTTGTCAAGACTACTACATCTCTCATTGGTTGTTTGACCTTTTGCTGCATTATTTTTATCTAGAACTATAGTATATTTATCTTTATGCTTTTGCTTATCTTCTTTTAACTGTAACTGTTCTCGAATCTTAGCAGCTAGCTGTCCATCAGCATCAAACTCTGAAATATCTGACTCAGATAAATTTAATCCACTCAAAACTATTGATGTTTCCGTATCAGTACCAGATTCTAAGCCTGCTTCAACTGCAAAGTCTTTAGATGCATAATCATTTGTTTCTAAACAGTCAATGCTAGAATTATGCTCAGAAATGGACTCCTCACTAAAACATAGTTTATCTTCATTACTTTCATTGTCGTAACTATCATCAGACCGGGCACTTGTATCAGAAAGTTCACTACTTTTATAACTTTCACTAGAATCCGAAATGGAATCTTCACTGATTTTCTCATCAGAATAACTATTTGTACTTACATATCTACTTCTAGAGTCGTTATTTAAAATATATGTGGCATTCTCATCTTCATAGCTCGAATTAGTAATATTCAGATCGGAATAACCACTTACGGATGTCGAGTCCTCGTAATCATTTTGCAACTCCGCAGAGCTTTGGATAAGCTTATTATCATTCGCTTTATACCCGAATAGCATTTGTCTCAGCTGTTTCTTCTTATTCTCAGATAATTTTCTGTTTTTAGAAGCCATGTTTTTCACAACGTGCGCTCTTTCGAAAGACTCCATTTTTACTCACTGTTTATATTAAATTTATAAGGCGAATGACATAACGTAGAACACAATTACATTTAGCTTTAGTTAAGATTATATTCTTAAAGGAATTCACAGAAATATCAGGAAATATCTAATAATTCAATTCACAAAAACTAACACAACAAAATAACATGCTTTCTGTCAACATCAAACATGCTGTCAACCATCTGTCAACTGTCAAAATCGTCAAAAACAAAACTAACAGTGACCGATCATCGAGACTGACAAATCATCAATGCCTACCTTCGTGACATAGAATCCGCAATTGCATTCATCCGTAAAAGACAGAAAATAACCTCTATCTACGTTTTTAGCACAGGTTTTTAGCCTAAAACATGACTGCAACTAAGTAAAAGACTAAAATGTAATATATATGTTCACAAAGTCATACGTATAACAAAAATTATGAGCATTTTTAGGAAAAAATGATAAAAATAAAATTCACCTTTTGTTTGCCTGTTTGTACTGTTTCATTTTTTTACCTGCGATGACAGGACTTACTACATAGCAGGCAAATTCACTTACGCTGAATGAGATAAAAATATATTATAGTTTCGTGTTTTACATATCACATAACAATAGTCAAATTAATTAGGTGCTACCTAAATCCATGATAATAGGTAAAATGGGTAAATAGGCCGGACTTGTAGTTTGAAGACCTATTTATTCTAAAGAATGAAAGTTCATTCATTCATTTATTTGTTTATAGTTGCAGTTTCCAACCAGTCAATATTGGTTCGATGTCATTTGGGACCAATCTACAGCAAACCAACTACTATAACATGCTCCCATAATGCATATAAAAGAAATCAGAGTTGTCGAGAATTAAGTGGGTAGGTATAATTTAAAATCAAAGTCACAAATAAATAATTGTTTTATTTATATATAATCACTGTCGACTCCAAAATACATTACATGATTGTATTCTCATTCATTACAGTCCATACGAATGATACTACTAAATAGACTGCCAACTGAAGCATTTACCATTATGCAGAAGGCTTCAGTACGCAGCCACTGCCACTTATATGTTAACAGATTGCCTTGAGATTGTACAAAGAATAACTAGATTATGAATTGAATGTACAATCTTAAGGCTAGTTAATCGTAACTAGGCGTTTATTGCGCTTGGAAAGTGGAAAGGAAGTCGGTGACGATCTTCTTCAGGGATGCATCGGATTCTGGTGTGATCTGGCCGTCTTTAGCGATGGTGGCAAGCAGACCCTGGTGGGAGGTCTTGATGTGCTGGGTGAACTCCTTCTCGAAAGCTGTGATCTTGGTTGGGTCCAGTTTGTCAAGGTGTCCACGGACACCGCAGTAAATGATAGCAACCTAGAAAAAGGAAATTATTTATTTTAGAGATGGCAAGTTTTATTCTTACAAGACAGGTGACCCTACGTTTGGTTTCCAACAGGGGAATTTGGATTAATACAAATCTTTAATTGTTCTTGTCTGGTAGAGCTAAGTATAAATTGAGGCAGGTAAGTGCACTCGGCGGTCGATTTCCTATGAAATTACAATAAGATAAATTTTCCTACTGCAAGAGGCCTATTGACAAAAGTCCCACTGCTTGTTTTCTGAAATTATCCAATTTTGTAAATTTTGCAATGCACAATTTTCTAAATTTATGAAATTGGTGAAGTCATTCTCAAGTTATAGCATGACCAAGGCAAACAGGGATTCATTTTTATATAATAAATATATAGAAATATATAGATGTACATACAAACAATTACAAGAAAATATTATTAGAAGTGAAAGTAGTATTATCCAATAATTATCAAGAAGTGTAATTATCTTTCTAATTTTGAACCCTAGTCTTATCTATATCTATCTATGATTATATTATAGTCACCTGTTCTTCGATGGCCATGGGCACATACTGTCCCTGCTTGAGCAGCTCGGTGAGCCGCATGCCGCGGTTGAGCAGCTGCTGCGTGGCGGCGTCCAGGTCGGAGCCGAACTGGGCGAACGCGGCCACCTCGCGGTACTGAGCCAGCTCCAGCTTCATGGAACCGGCCACCTGGACAGTTGGAAGCTAGTTAAAATCCGTATGAGCGAAATTAACAAGAGATCTTTCCGGGAGTCTTCTTAAATTAAATAAGAATATAAACAAATATTTTTAAAAACCGACTTCAAACGCCACCTAAAAGTATAAAATAATTTTAAGTTTGTACACGTATGTTGAAGTCGGGCCAGCGTCGCGCATCGGTTTCATCGTTTCTATTTAACCTATTCTATTAGAACCTCCTCTTTTTTTTGAAGTCGTTTAAAAACTAACTCATCCTTACTAAATGCGAAAGTTGTTTGTTGGTTTGGCCTTCAATCTCGCGGCAAGAAAACAACAGTACATAGGTATTGCTGAGGGCCGGGAGAGTGAAATAGGTTACTTTTTATCCCGGAAAATCAATGAGATCCCGCGGGATTTTTAAAAAAGCTAAATTCACGCGAGCGAAGCCGCGGGCATCAACTAGTAAGAATATAAAGGCCATTTTCAAATCAAAAATCTGCAGTGGTTCCACTGCAGATGTATTATACATACAGTAAAAGCTCCTTATTCGCGCTTCCTTTATTCGCGTTTTCACTATTCGCGGATTAAAAAAATGCGACCCAATTCCTATATTCGCGGCTAGATTTCTCTATTCGCGGATCTAATCGGTACATCGGTACATACATAAAAAGGATTCCAATAGGTATCAAGCCCAATATCCTTTGTAAACGCTTCGTCAAATGGACTAATATTTGAAAAATCTCAGTGAAGAATGACATATGAGCATTGTGTTTTTTTTTATGAAAACTGATCTGTGAGAACAAAGCCTTTTTTAAAGAGGCAAATTGCTAATGCCACTGCTGAAAATCAGTTTGAATTGAAGGAGCTTTTAATAAAAAGCGTCAAGCAAGAAAAAATTACAAAATTCTTAAAACCATTGCCTAAACCTGAAAGTAATAATTAATCAAATATGGTCAAAAACTAAATTTTTTTTTTTTTTTTTATATATTTGTTTTTTATTTTGTCACCTAGGAACGTATCCCCTATAATCCCATACAAATTACCATTCCATATTCACGGTTTCTGTATTCGCGGCATATTTACGGAACGTATCCACCGCGAATAAAGAGCTTTTACTGTATTTGGTGTATTTTCATAACATGCTCTAATATCCTCTACAGTCTATACTATACACACAAATATATTATATTATAGTCATATAATATTTGAAAAATGGATCTTATTTTCGTAACCTGAAAATAAGCACATGTCAACTTCTTCAAAATAATTAATATCTGAAATACATAAATGAAAGCTCAAAACAATTTAATTAGTACACTGTATATATATGCTAGGCTTAAAGGTCAAGACAATTTGATTCTTAAGCCTTCTTTAAGGTATCTTTAGAACAAACACACTGCCATTCATTTCATTCATTTTCAACGACAAATTCGTGTAGTGTCGACATTCGCGACACATAGCCAGAACGGCTAAGAAACGCATCTTGAATCAATTTATTTTTTTATTTTTAAAAAGAATATTAGCCAAGTTGAACTTGACTTATATTCTCCTCTACCCTCCAAATAAGCGAAAAGCTTGTGCTTGGGTACGACAATAGTGCAACAGGTGGGGCTCGAACTTGCGACCTTTCAGTTTTCAGTCCACACCTCTAACCATTGGGCTATTGAGGCTATTCATTGGAACACAACTTGCCTGCTTCATGGCCTTGGTCTGGGCAGCGGAGCCTACACGCGATACGGACAGACCGACGTTGATGGCAGGCCGGATACCCTTGTAGAACAGCTCAGTCTCCAAGAAGATCTGACCGTCTGTGATAGAGATCACGTTGGTGGGAATGTACGCAGACACGTCACCAGCCTGGGTCTCGATGACGGGCAAAGCAGTTAGAGAACCACCACCCATCTTGTCGGACCTAGGAAACAAACCAGATTACGATGCTTTAGTTCTTTAGAATTATTATCTTCCTTTATAAATTAAATAAAAATAGCCTGATATTTCTGACATTTCTATATTATAAGTATTATTTTCTAGACTTAGTTTGAAAAATCCCTGAGTACCGAGTGCCTCACGGCAAAGGTCTACCACTCTATCCAGTGTTTACAGCAACCTTTATCTAGAACCACTAATTCACTAAAACTAATGAACCAATGTCGGATAAGTATGACGAAAGGAAAACCTATATTGAAACTAGTTTCAGTTCAGTAGTTCAAAGGATTTAGCAAAAATATTTTAAGATGCAGTTTTATGCAACAAGTGATGTAACCTACTTTTCAATGCAGACTCCTACATATGTGAATAATGGAAAGGTTCACAACCCTCAGCTACAAGAAATACGATGCAGAGATAGAAGGGCTGATAAATATACATACATCTTGGCCGCACGCTCGAGAAGACGCGAGTGGAGGTAGAACACATCTCCGGGGTAGGCCTCACGACCCGGGGGACGACGCAGCAGCAGCGACATCTAGGGATGGAAACATTCATCATATAAAACTTATTTGGTTCACAATTTTTTGTAAAAACGAATATAAAAAAATCAACACAGTCACTGCTAGTATGGAACACAAGGGTGAGGAGAAACAATTTAAATTATTTTAAATTAGTCACGTGTGTCATTACATCAGACTGTGTTGGAATTGATGAAAACTCAGTTTGTTTTCACCCTCTCACCTCTACTTTTTTTTCATAGGGTTTTCTAAAGGTATTTTGATTAACGATCATAAATTTACAGATATTGTTTGTCTGTGTTAATTAATTAGAATGTGGCCGGCAGAAGCACTGTAAGTAGATAATATTCCATGCGTGGCAATTTTGTGGCAAGGCAACTAAATTTTCTGTAGGCTCTCACCTGTCGGTAGGCGACGGCCTGCTTGGACAGATCGTCGTAGATGATGAGCGCGTGCTTGCCGCTGTCGCGGAAGAACTCTCCCATGGCGCAGCCCGAGTAGGGCGCCAGGTACTGCAGGGGCGCCGCGTCGGAGGCCGTGGCCGCCACGATGATGGTGTAGTTGATGGCACCTGGGGAAAACCAATAGGTCTATAGATCGCATTCTCGCTCAATTAAGACTTCAGGCGGAAGTAAATATGGGATTTATGTCAATACATGTGTCATGTACGTTATAATAATTCTATCACAAGTCTGAACCAAGTCAGAGCATGCTCTGTAGATGTCAGCCTTATAGTGCGTATAATAAACTATTTTTCTTTAGCCAACTTAGAGACCGAAAATCCGTGAATACCTTGAAACACCAACAGTCAAAGCAGAAATGAACAAGTATAGAGATACAAACTTTGACTAGAGAAACATCCCAATATATTACACACACAGAGATTGCTAGACTTTGCAAACACAAAATGTCTTAAAGGATATTATACTGGAGCTGGATGGGAGGTGAACTGTCCAACATTACACTAATATTTATTGAAATACCCCTCAACTATAGCTTGACATATACCATATCTGATAATGGCTGGAGAAGTCGATGGCATTTGCCATTACTGACATAATAGAAAAATTTAAATAAATTTAAGGGTGGTGAAATTCAGTGCATATAAAATCTCTCTTGTTAGTCTTACCAGTGTCAGTCAACCGTTTCACAATCTGTGCCACGGTGGATCTCTTCTGTCCGATGGCAACATAGATACAGTACAGCTTCTTCTTCTCATCATCTCCCTTGTTGAATCGCTGTTGGTTGATGATGGTGTCGATGGCCAAGGCAGTTTTGCCAGTCTGACGATCACCAATGATCAACTCACGTTGGCCACGGCCGATTGGCACGAGAGAGTCTACGGCCTTGATACCTGCATATTATTTTTACATATTTATCAAAATATATTAGATGTCGCACGTCGTATGATAACTGAACACAAAGTGCTATTAGAATTTTCAAGTTTTTACGTTTTCAACTGAGAGGTCTCGGGTTCGATTCCCGGCGGGGGCAAATTTGGGAATTTAAAATTTCTAATTTATCTCTGGTCTGGTCTAGTGGGAGGCTTTCGACGTGGCTAGTTACCACCCTACCGTCAAAGACGTGTCACCAAGCGATTTAGCGTTCCGGCACGTTAGCGTGTAGAAACCGATTAGAGGGTATGGGTTGAATCTACACTGCCTGGAATCTTGTCATCTAATAAAAAAACCTTTGATTTTGTTTATTCTGATAATATTGGAATCCTTGAAGTAAAAAAATATATACATATAAATGCCAACCTAGTGAATAGTAGAGTGCCAGAGTAGATGAATAATGGCATATCCATGTTTTGATACAAAATTCCGCAAAATTGCATAACCTATTTATTACTGGTTACATAACTTACCGGTCTGCATAGGCTCTCGCACAGACACACGCGGGATGATACCGGGGGCCTTGATACCCACTCGCATGCGGGACTTGGTGCCGATGGGGCCTTTGCCGTCGATGGTGTTACCCAGCGCGTCCACTACGCGACCCAACAGCTGTTCACCGACGGGCACGTCCACGATGGCACCCGTACGTTTCACGATGTCACCTTCCTTGATCAGCTTGTCGTTACCGAACACGACCACACCCACGTTGTCAGGTTCCAAGTTGAGGGCCATACCCTAATAAGATAGTTTTAGCTTTAGCCTGTGCATTTATAAGTCCATTAGTGCAGTTTCCGGTCGTGTCGGAGTTTCGTCCCATCGGACTATGAGAGTGAGGGAATAAAGAATGCATCTATGTTTGCGCACAGACTTGTGCAGATCTCTATGGAGATTGGCCGCCGTGGTTTTGATGAGAATTCTGCTGGACCCTGAATAGATTTTTTAAGTTCATTGATTGCTCATTTATTACAATTACATTCATATTGTTATATTAATTAATAACTTTAAAAAAAAATTATCTGTCATATTTGCAAGATTCTGTTGACACAACTCATTTATTTTGTTAGTGTAGAAGATATTGATTTGATACAAATTACTATATATAACCAAAATTTGAAAGAATTATATAATAAAGATACAAACCTTAAGGCCGGAGGAGAATTCCACCATCTCCTCGGCCTGGATGTTCTTGAGACCATACACACGGGCGATACCGTCACCGATGCTCAACACGCGACCAGTTTCCTCCAAGTCGGCCTGCCAACATCGGTTTACACATTATGTATTCCAAACTTAAAAATTTTTCTATATCAAAGTTGATTTTCTAATAAAATGCCTGGAGTTACCAATTAGTGTCTATTAGTAATTAAACTAGCACTAGTTCAAAATACCACTGAGAATAAAATCAATAAGTCTGCAGTATGGGCCAGTGTACCACAGTATGAATACTATCCATTTGACAATATACATGGTGTCTGGTAAAATGTCACAATCCCTTTGAGAGGTTCTAGAGGAGCTCAAGTGCTATAAAACCCCCTAAAACCTAAAGGCAAAAATGGCTCATTTGTGAGTTATTGATAGTTTTGTTTTTTTGTGAAAAACCATGGATTCTTTTTTTCTGAATAGTCAACATTTCAACATTTAATAATCAATAGAATAAATCAGTAAAATAATAAAAAAAAACAGATTTTCCAATTAGGACTCCAAAACTATCACTTTAAAAATTTCTATTTCACAGTATTGTGATGTTTTACAGGACACCCAGACAGAATGAATTAATGTAACAAATAATAAAACATGAAACAGCTGACAGAATCATTATAGACATTTACTTAAATAGGTAATTCATACTGGAATGAATTAGATGAAACTTGGTAGTGTTTTTAATATCCTAACCTCTGCAACATAGAACAGTAGATCATGAAAGGGGTTTATGTAACAAGTAAAAAGTTACCTTGGGTGCGGCACCAAGGATTCTCTCCTCCAGGATAGTGGAGATTTCGGCAGCCCTCTGTGTGCAGGAAACATGGAGCTTGCGCGATGCCACCGCCACCGCGGGCACGGCAACCTTCGAAACCTACCACCAAACATAACCAAGTAAGGACTTGACACAAATAGCATACATGCAATGCAAACTATGTGAATCCATTATCTCGTCTTTAGATAAGGATTTTGTACGAACTACATACGCTAATGCACAAAATGGGCATACATTTTGACAGATATCTATCGGCCTCTATTACATAACACGAATTTCTTGATGTGATAATTTAGACATATCTTACACTTCAACACTACAAATTATCATTATTATAGCACTGTACTCAGTTTCAAATCGAAATTTATAGGAATTCTATTTGAAAAGTGGACAACCTTCGCCAAATAAGCAAGGGTTTGGGTGGACTTTGTGGTTGGACTTACTTGCCGGAACGTACATTTTTAGTTAATTTTAACATGTTATAAGGAATATATACCTGGGTGGCGGCATTAGGCAAACGCCTGGCCACCGAGGAGGCCAAACGTGCGGAGATCAGCGACATTTTTCACAATTATTCTTATTATATGATAGACAGAAGGGCCGTGGTTCACTCCGCTCGCGACTCGTTGCGATATTACAGGAAATGACATAAATCGATAATTGTTTATGGTTCACAACCTGCCGTATTGCGCATTCGTTTAAAAATTTAAAGTCTTTTCAACAATAGTTCAACTTAAAAAAAAGTACGATCAACAAACCTACAAAAATTAATTATACAGGTACCTATAGGAATTAAAAAATATTATTCTATTTCTATTTTATATCTATTGCATTTTATATTCTAGTTTGTTGCACAATACCTAATCATCATTCATTTCATCTCTGCTGAAAAGCTGTACCAAACACATTTAGGTACCTATCTATATACTATGAAGAAAAAGTTGGTACTTTTTACCACCGTCGTAGCGTATCCTGTTCTATTTAATTTTTGAACGAACGATAGGAAATGAACCATAAAGTAATATTTTTATCGCATGAAACATAATATGTATGTAGAACTATGGGTCCTGTTACCTGAAAATAAAACATTATTATTATTATTATTATTTTTAACCTGTTATGTCAGCTGACAAATGACAGCATTTGTCAACTAAAACGTCAATGTATTTGTTGACAGCAGTAAAAGTTGCAAGTGTTATCAAAATGTTTATAGCTTTACTTGCTTTTAAGGAATATATAATTAATGATAATTTTAAGCTTTATTTCTTGTGATGGCTATATTCGAAAGCTCTTTGCAGACCAACGTTCGGATAGATGATACAGAAAGACTCGAATGTGCGTTGGAAAATGCGCAGAACGTTAACAAACATACTGTAAGTTTTTTACCATTATCTTGAAAGGAAATAACTATAATATATATTCATTGCTTAAAAGTTTGGTAATATTTTAGGAGTATATATTGCGAGTTCAACGTGGGCCCAATAAGGAGAACAGATGGACGGTTTCTCGCCGATATAGAGATTTTGCGGCCTTACATGTTTCACTCCAGCATGCGAACATTGAATTACCTATTCCACCAAAGAAACTTATTGGAAACATGCAACCCTCTTTCGTGGCTGAACGACAAATCGCTTTGCAGGTTTGTTACTAATTCAATAATGAAATGATCAGCTGCTTGATAGTGACTGATTTATTCCAACTTATTTAAAACTACCACTAATAATATATTTTATACCTAATTTTTCAGTACCTGCGAGTAAGTAATAATATGTATACAACAAGAACCTTAAAGCAAAAGGGTGCAGGTCCATATTTCAAAAAGTTAGGGATGCAATTAATGCTCCTTCATTATTTAACTGTCTCATGTCTAAAAATTTTCTTTTGCTGTACATCAAATGATAACTTCTTTAGTTCTTATTGTGAGTAAAAAGAAACAAATGGCAAAATGTGGGATTGGATTTTGATGCAAGGCCCTATAGTTTTACCACCTATCCTAACAATGTTCAAAAATAATTAACACTATTTGTGTAAAATTGGATACTATGCAAGTTTTTAAACAATTATTTGTCAATGCTAATAATAATAATTGTTTCAGAATTACATAAATGAAGTACTATCACATCAAATATTGGCCTTATCATTACCAGTAAGGAGTTTCTTGGATCCCAGTACCTATTCCTTGACTATAGCAGGTAAAGCTGTAACTTACTTTATTAAATTATTAACCCTGCATGATGCGAAAAAGGTTTTTATACACTGCAGACTTTTTTTTAAGTTTGGAGAAACAAGCAGATAAACCGCTGATATCAAATTAAAAACCTGTTGGGATTTCCTTTTGATCAAATTATCATGCAAATTTAATAAGGGGCAGTTATTTTGTAATCAGATACTTCCATTATATTTATTAGTAACTAATTCAAATTCAAATTCAAAATTTATTTATTTCATGTAGGCTACCCTGTAGCACTTATGATAGGTCACAAATCTACCACCGGTAACTAGTACTAACTATGATTCCCACAACTTCATTCGCGTGGATTAAGGTTTTTTATTCCCACGGGAACTCTTATTTCCTGAGATAAAAAGTATTCCAGACTATAATCTATCTCTGTGCCAAATTTCAGCCAAATCGGTTCAGTCCTTGATTGAATAATAAACATCCAAACTTTCGCATTTATAATATTATAATAGGATTCATGAAAATATGCATTCCACAGAACAAGCACTACAGACTATGTCAATAGCTTTAAGGGGAGACGGACACTATGAACTGAAAGCAGCACTGCCAGATATTGGATGGAGGATACGTAAACATTATTTTTTAGTAAGTACATATTTTTACATTTTACCTACTGCTTGAAGGACGAAGGACTTGTCGACGACATTCGGGCGGTGGCGGGTGGCTTGTGGACCCGCTCAGCTGACGACAGAGTCGCGTGGCGGTTGTTGGGGGAGGCCTTTGCCAGCAGGCAAACAAACGTGCTTTGAGGCATTTTATGTAAAAGAAAAAAAAAATTATTGTATAGTTTTAAGTATGTATGAATAAAGGCTTTATTTATTTATTTATTTATTACTGCTTGAAGGAGGGTTGTTTTTCTAGCGCATGTATGTCTATAACTTTTTAGCACACTACAGTATTTAAGTGTCCTTAGTATGTTATATTAAAAAAAATGTATTGTATGAATATACTAATTTTTTTTTATTAATATTTATGCTATAAATATTGAAACATGAAATAACATAGGGAATTTTACAACACCTTTAATTTACAGAAAATCATGACACAATAGTATTGTTTACTTGGCAGCATTATTTTTTGTGAAAAAAAGGTCAAAGAAGCAATATTATTACATTGTTGTCAGTCAGTAGCATTAATGAATTAGTTAAACAAATAATAATGATAAGACATAATAAGTTTCTCATTGCAAAAGTATTATTCTTTATACTTTGTGAAGCCACTGTATGATAAGACTCATGTGTTTTAGTAGGCTATCAATTTTAGGTAGAGGTATTATAGCTATCTATTTTTTTTAAGATATGAAGATCACAATGCACTTCTCTGTCCAAAATTTTTGTCAGAATTGCTTTGTAGTGTCATCATCACCTTTGTAGTGAACGAAATTTCCAAAAAGCGTAAAAAAATCCAATAGTCTTAGCATCTGCAATATTGCGTGTATGAAGTGAAATATTGGATAGAATCAGGCGTTACTTTGCGGAAGTTCATGATTAACAAAAAATTTTAGAATTATTTTGCTGTAATCCGCCAACAGAAAAAATCTGTATGGTCAAACATGCAGTTATAAGCTAAGCACCGCTTACCTCCCCAACAAGCAATAAAGCAAAGTTCCCAAGCAAGCAATGCCACCACCACTCACATGCACCACCATACAAGACTTTTATACTACTCTCGACGCATGTTTCGCCCCGACACCGGAGCATCCTCAGGAGATATCGACTTTACATTGTAATCGGGGCGAAACGTGCGTCAAGAGTAGTATAAAACTCTTGTGTGGTGGTGCATGTGAGTGGTGGTGGCATTGCTTGCTTGGGAACTTTGCTTTATTGCTTGGTTGGGGGGGGTAAGCGGTGCTTAGCTTATAACTGCATGTTTGACCATACAGATTTTTTCTGTTGGCAGATTACAGCAAAAAAATTATAACATTTTTTGTTGAAGTGAAATAAACAACATATATTACTTTATGGAATTTCAACTCATATAGCATGAGCTTAAATAGCATAAGTTACCTATTTTGTTTTTCTAGGTCACTGAGTCAGTGAGCCATACAAACTGTCTACTGGCATGGCAGAACTATGGACCCGACCACACATTACATAGTAAGGATCTCCAAGCCGCTTTCAAAAGTCTTCAGAATGTATCGGTGAGTTAAAATAGCTCTAGCCACCCATAGAATATCTAAAGGTACAGAAGATTTACGCCGCAAAATGATTTAAATAAATAGCGACTCTTATTACCACACAGTAAAGTTCAATTCAGGTTGACACAGCGCTACTTACCTATCGACTTATTCAGCTGGACTTTTACCTCTTTCTATCACGTAACTCTTATCCCACTGCACTCTCTGAATTTAAGCCCTTCAAGTTTACTGCGGAGTGCGCCAGGCCTGTTCAAAGCAAAGGACTTTTCTGATAAAAGAAAATGTGCTAATTAAGCTGCAAAACTTTTCTGGCATGTCTTGTCTGGAAAAATAAGCAAAACTGTATGTTCTAATGCCAAGATCTGTGATCTGATCAAGAGAACTGTGAATCTTTTTCTTTTCCATGTGATTTCGAACCTTTTCTATACATAATTGCAAATTTTGATGTTTTTGATCTTTCTGCTGTTTTTTTGGGTTTGGCCAATATTTTTAATTTTTAATAATAATAAAGCTGGAGGTCTTATAAGTGGAACATCCCAAGTTCGATTTCGGCAAAGACAATCGACTACGGCCGTCGCTAGCTACAGCTACGGCAAAGACGCCAAGCGTTTTAGCGGTCCAGTACAATGCCGATTAGAAACAAATTAGGGGTACCTATGGGCTTATTCTGAGTATTTTATTTTTTATTTCAGCATCCATACATAGACGATATATTATCAATTCACACACTAGAAACAGGTGCCTATGTAGTGAGAAGGATACACGAAAGGGGAAGTGTCAGGGATTTACTCTATGGGACAGAGTACAGTAAACAGTATTTGGCTAAATACGGAAACCCCAGAGTGAGGAAACCGTTTACGAACGGACAAATATCGCATTATGGATACCAAATATTGCAAGCGTTGAAGTTTTTGCATGACAAAGGATTAGCGCACGGTACGTTTGCATAAAGTAGTCAATATTACCATCGGGTGAGATCGCAGTCAAGGGCTATCTTGTCATCGAATAAAAAAAAATAAAAAATATCACTCTGCTACTCAAACTATATCCTTGCAAAAAATCACGCCGATCCCATGCAATGTTGTTGCGTGGTTTTAGGACAAACCAACAAACAAACTCCCGAATTTATATATTACATATTAAGGTTTAAGGAAACTTTCCTTACTAATAAACTATGCTATGCTTATAATAAAACTGTTACGCCACGAATTCTGTACATTAAATATATTTTGAAAATTTTAGTCAGAGGATGCTTTATTATCAACACTGAGCCAAAAACAAATTTTTTTCAATATTTGTCTGACTGTCTGTTTTTGAATGAAATTTGGTATGGTGGTAGCTGATACTCCTGGTCGATATATAGGATACTTTTTATCCTGATAAACAATAAGGGTTATCCGGGATTCCTATCCCGGATGAAAGTTTTTGTTATTTTGCTGCATAACTTCGTCAAATCCAAACCGAACTTGATAATTCTTTTTTATCATAAATTGTGTACTATTAGATATATGTTGTCCAATTTTGGTGGAGATCTTCTAAATATTATCGGAGATAGAGGACATAGCTTCTCACGGTTAGTGGCAAGTCACTAAACTTTTTCCTCCTCCTCAATTATTCTAATCTATTAAGACTTGTTACAAGTCAAAATTTGGACTACACAAAATAAATAATTTGATGTTTCGTTTTAATTCACCGAATCTGCAGGTCATATACATCCAGGAAACATAGCAATAGAAAACCAAAGAGCCCTTCTTATGGAAGTCGAGAACTATCTATTGGGGGTGCCGAGTCTGCACAGGCCGTACTTGGTGCAGCTGAAGAGAACAGCAACCGTGGAGGCTATTGACGTGTATTGCTTCGGCAGGACGCTGTATGAGATGGCGTTCGCTGAGCCTCTAGACTGCTACTCCTGTGATACATACCCTGATGGAATCTCGCCGGATTTGGGTAAGTAAATTTTTTTTTTTAACGTGGGTTAACTCAAAGATGGTGGGTTCTCAATTCATCGGAATCATCGAAATTTATAAATTTTGTTTTTTTTTTTAATCTCTAAATGTTGTTTTTACTTTTTTTTTAAAACAGGCGAAATGTTGCTCTCGAACAAATTTCTCTAGAATTTACAGTTTCACTTTAGCCTCTTTTTTGAAAGCTCTTAAAATAACATTCAATAATAATAACAAGTTAAGTTACTTATTAAGCGATACTTCGATAACTCAAGTCATTTATTAAGCGATCATTCGACAACTCAAGTTATTTATTAAGCGATACTTCGACAACTCTAGTTATTTAATGAGCGACACTTCGACAACACAAGTTATTTATTAAGCGATAGTTCGACAACTCAAGTTATTTATTGAGCGATACTTCGACAACACAAGTTATTTATTAAGCGATACCTGTCTTTCAGAATCGGTCCTCCAACTGTGCCTATCGAGCACAAGCTGTAAGCACGGAGGCCCGACCATAGAGCAACTGTTGACGCATCCCTTCTTCACGCACGCCACACTCAACGGCCTGACTCCTCGAGTGGACACGAGGGTGCATCTGAAGTTCCCTCTCACCCTTAAAGACCAGCTCAGAGCGTGTGCCAGTTCTCTGGAGGATAGACTTAAGACAGATCAGAAGATGGTCAGTATCATTATCACATCATTGTGTTGCATGAAGGTAGATAGATAAAAACTTTATTTCACAAAAAGAACAGAAACCAAAAATATAGTACACAACTTAAAACTATGCATGCAAAGGCGGCCATATTGCCATCGTTCCCGAGAGGTATCTTTTCCGGGATAAAAAGTATCCTATGTCTCCAAGGTATATAATACATACATATATTTCGATAAAAAACTAAACAAATAAGTATACAAAGTGGTGTTTTAAGAGCAGTCTGTGAGGTAAAAAACTAAATAATTGTTTCGGTTAGTGACTTGTTCTTCAAATTATTTTCATTCATATTCAAGGTAAGGAGCGCAAAAAAGGAAGTTAGGATCCAAGAAATACTTAACTCTGAGCAGGAGATGAAGAAACAAAGGAAAAGAGCGGTATGTACCTATGTTAATCGCTACTCTGAACGTGAACATCTCAGTAGTGCGAAATCGGAATATCTTTTTTATTTAATTAGAAGTGTTTATTATTAGGAGTCACCATTTTTGTTTTCATATGATTGTACATTTTATATTAATTTTATAGTCTGTAAGTGAGCGAATTGTTCTTTGAAAGGCAAATGTAAAGAAAACGCAGAAGAAATCTATAGTTGCAATGTAACATTTCGAAATATCTTATTTTCGTAGTCTTAGCACGATGTTTTTTTTTTAGAAAAAGCGTGACAGTGTGTGGAAGTCGAGCTCTTCTCTGGCCGACGTGCGCTCGCACAGCGCCAGCACCGCGTCGTCGCCCACGCCGCCCACGATGCCCACGCCGCCGCTCTGTGAGTTTATAACCACCATTTATATACACAAGGCTTGAAACCAAATTAATTTTTAATTAAAATTTAATTTTAATTAATTGCAACACTGACCAAAACAAATGGCGCACCAACACTATGTGTGATTTCATATGAAATCACACATATGACAATGAGTTTGACGTGAGTTACTCACAAATTAGTCATTATTTTGATTAATTTCTTAAATTGGATACTTTTACGTAAAGATTAGTATATAAACCTGAGAAGATGATACTGCCATTGGCGCAATTTGAATACCATAAGCCTACTTTGTCTTATTCGTTTATAAATGGCGAAAAACCAAATTAAATTTGAATTTCGCGGGCAGATTCGTGTCTTGGGCCTTAAAAGGTCTGGTGCTTACTGTATTGCTATTAAATATTATAAAAATTACAATGGTATAATAATGTCAATGGTAAAATGTCACAATTAATTACAAGAAGAAAAAAAATGTATTGTCAAAAATGTTCATGGGCGGCGGTAATCACTTAATATCAGGTGACCCGCCTGCGCGTTAAAAATATATAAAAAATAAAAAAAGACGTGTGGCACTCGGGGACTGCCGCGGTAAAGCTATTGCATAGCATTTTTTATCAACGCCATCTAGCGGTGAGAGGAGTCCCGTGTCAGGTTATTTTCGTTACGGAATTTCTGGATTCGGTCTCCACGCTGGCCCGCGATAGAAGCTATGCAATAGCTTAAAAAAAATGTCAGTCGTGACCAATGGTTGTTCTGTTTGTTCCAGCGGGCGAGACGAGCGCGACCAGCTCGTGCGCGGCGGGCAGCAGCCCGGCCGACGCGCGCGGCGCGCTGCTCAGCGCCATCTGCTCCTTCGACAAGACGCGCCTCGCACGCGCCGGCGCGCGCTGAGCGAACACTTAGTCCAGTCAAAACAAGGTTTAACCTCTGGAAAATTGCGAAAGTTTTGAAACTTTGCACATCGAATTATGGATACCTAGAGATGAATATACCAAAAGTCCTCATGCGTACGAGGCGAGCTCTAGCGGTAATTAGCGGAAACAGGACCCTTTTTTTGGTTTTTTGTTAATATCTCGAGAACCTTTGTTCAGAGGTATAAGTTTACTAAGCTTAATAAGTTTAATAAGCTTCAATTATGTAGTAGTAAACCTTTACCTCTGATCAAAGTTTCTCGAGATATTAACAAAAAACCAAAAAAAGGGTCCTGTTTCGGCTAATTGCCGCTAGAGCTCGCCTCGTACGCATGAGGACTCTTGGTATATTCATTCCTAGGTACCCATAATTCCATGTGCAAAGTTTCAAAACTTTCGCAATTTTCCAGAGGTGGGGTCATTTTTTGAGGTTTTTTGACTGGACTAACTGGCGCGCGGTGACTTCACTAACCCAGACAAGGCTCGATACTCCCTGCCTTATAATATCCACTGGCGGTCGCCCGCAACTTCGTCCGCGTAGAATTTTCGAATTTTCTATGAGATTATAAAAAGATAAATTTTCCCGCTGCAAGGTATAAATTTTTCGGTACCTTTTTGTTGGTATTTTGTTCTTTTATTTTGCATGAATTACTGAAATGATCAGTTATTAAAAACTGAAGAAATCACACCTAAAGTAATTTGGTAAAAAGCGCTCGAAAAGCTGTTTTACATTTTTATGTATTTATACATAGTTTTTTATAAATCCTCTAATTAATATTATATATATCTTAAACGTTATACCAAAAGATTTAATCTGATTTTTTTATAGCTTTCAATATTAATAAAATTTTAATTTAAGACATCTTGATTAATAAGGGTTTGTTCACATTCCCTTCTATTAGTATTTTATTTAACATTTAAAAAATGCTTTACATAAAATCCCTGTTTTGAGTTATTTTAAGAGATTCTAATGCATTTGAATAGTTCGTGTTTGTAGTATTGTACTAAATATTAGCATTTGTTCTATTCACGCTAAAATTTATTGGTTGTTTTCCCGAAGTGAAATGATTTGGCAAAAAAAAAAAATAGAATAAAAATATAGCAGATATAGTGCAGGCTAGTTTATGTCTTATGACTACCCTCGAGAGCTTATTTTGCTATGAATCGCTCTTCACTTTGTAGGCAGCGTGTGTGATTCGATTTCGAGTATTACCTAGATTATTGTCTAGTGAATTACTATTGTTTGTCACGCTTTCGATTCTAAGTTAGAATCCCGAGTGTAGTGAGGGATTCAAAGGCACAAGAAACAAAAACTTTGCTATCGTGTGATACATACAACTTTTCACCTCACTAGTAGTAGTAGTAGTTAGTTTTTAGGATTATAATGTACAGAATAAATAAATAAATAGTTCGTAATAGTAGTGTTGGACTTTTCTTGAGACAACACTTTTTCTCACTGAGTGAGTAAAAACGACTTGCTCACTGGTTTTAGACAGCAAAGGCGCCCTTTTTGAGCTAGTGAGGTGAAAATTTGTATTTCATTTTTTTTTTTAAGTTTAAGCCTATGTTTCGTTAGTATTATACTGAGGGCAAATCGTTCTGCCGCGGGAAAACAACCATTATTTCACGTTGTACCTACGCCCTAGTTTTCATGTATGGTATGTCTGTAATATTAAGGGCACCTTTAACCCTAGCGTCGACTAGAGCTGAGTCGAGTAGCATTGAATTAAGTAACTAAGCTAGCAATAGACTATATTCGTTTCTTCTTCTTCTTTATCAACTAATGGACGTCAACTGCTGGACATAAGTCTCCTGCATGGACCTCCACAAGCCTCGGTCTTGCGCCACCTGAATCCAGCGGCTCCCTGCGACTCGACGTCTGTCCATCTAGTGGGGGGTCTGCCAACACTGCGCTTCCCGGTCCGGGGTCGCCACTCCAGCGACCCCATCAGCTCTTCGAACTATGTGCCCCTCCCATTTATATATTCGTTTACTTATATTTATCTATAAGTAATAAGAATACATTCTGTTCACAGTGCTTTGGTAGCTCAAGGACAAAGTTTCATAAGAAATATAAACTAATCGATACCTCCTACGTAAGTTGTTGTATCCACAAAACGCTTACGTGACGCGTTAATTATTGTGAAGGTCAATACAATGGTTTAGACCGTCGTTTTAATAACGATACAACTTTTTAAGTCTTGAGAGTATGTTAAAAAATGCTTTCTCTAATGTTTAAGCTATTGCATAGCTTCTATCGCGGGCCTTGAGCGTGGAGACCGAATCCAGAAAACGAAAATAACCTGACACGGGACTCCTCTCACCGCTAGATGGCGTTGATAAAAAATGCTATGCAATAGCTTTGCGGCAGTCCCCTCCCACACGTCTTTTTTTTATAAACGAACACAAAAAAAAGAAAAACAAATGATATAGTGCACTAAACCTAAAATGCCAATTTTGTGGGTACCACAACTTACGTAGGAGGTATCGTAATCTTTAAATGATTTGCAGAATATTTAGGTAAGCTTTAAATATAAGCCTCAATAGCCCAACAGTTAACGGTGCGGACTGAAAACTGAAAGGTCGCAGGTTCGAACCCCACCCGTTGCATTATTGTTGTACCCGCTCCTAGCACAAGCTTTCCGCTTATTTGGATGGGATAGGAGAATGTTAGTCAACTTCAGCTTGGCTAATATTCTTTAAAAGAAAAAAATTCTGTCGGCAAATGTGGGTAGTTGGTGTTTCATTTATTACTTTTTGCTGGCATGACCAAATAATTAAATTGCGAGTGATTTAATTAATTCCCTAAAATAGGAATCATAAATTAATGCGATTCGATTCGGCGGCCTAATGGACGCTAGTATATTTTGTAGTAATCTGAATAGATACTGACTAAGAATAGGATTATAGAAAAAAAATATTAAAAAAAAATATAAGTATTATCTCTCATTAATTTTTATTATTAAGGGGACATTATATTAAATTTTTTGCGATATTTAGTAAGCTGTACCTTAAAAACTGTAAAGACAATAACTTCGTATTGAAATATACGCATTTTTTGTAACCTAAATTCTTGGTCGGAAATTGTAATTCCTTGACGTAACCGGGCGCTTACGTCGTCCATAATTTTGATTTCTCACTTGTAGTATGGTTTCAGTGTGGCAAGGTTCTATGCCCTGCATTAGCACGTCGCTTACACCTTTCCGTGAGAAACCACTTAATTACCGATTAATACAGCTATTTAAAAAAAGATTGTAAATGCGTCGAAATATCGACTATTATTATTATTTACACCAAAAATTTATCGTGCTTTGGCATTTTATAATTGTTATGTTCATATTGTAGGTTATTTTGCATCTAACATATTATCACTAGAAAGTGCGCATATAAACCGATTTTCATGGAATAGGTATGCCTCATTTTATAAGTCTGATTTATAATAGCACTTTGAATCAATTTGAAAAAGAGAATATCGAACAAATTTTCTAAAACTACCTAAACCTTTTAAATTTTTTTTTAATTTCATGATTAAATCATTCGACAACCGACAGACGTCCACAGGGTGGTTTCCATATTTCGCGGTCTTGTGCCGCTTATATCCAGCGACATCATGTGTTTCGTTTGATATCGGCCTTCCATCTCATCGGCCAGTCCAGTGGGACCATTCCACCACCTTGTGAGCCAACCTCTTCGATAAAATGATTACAGTAGAATTTTAGATCCACATGAAAAGATCTTGGAATAGGTTAATGTTAGGGTAGTCAAAAATTATGAGACCGTAAATCAGTGATCACCTATGAGTTGATGACCATTAGAAAATAGTATAATTCTTACATTTCAAGAGGGCGCGTGGCTCATGGTTGTGTGTGTGTGTTGTATCTGTATAAGTGTGCGCGAGAGCTTGCTCGCGCCTGCCTGCTCCCACCTAGGATCCTAACATGCACGCACACTTACGCAATGTGTACACGACGTAACCACAAGTAAAGCTCACGCGCCTTCGTGAATTACAAGAACTGTATGAATTTTAATTTATAAGGAAAAAAAAGTGATAATTTACTGGTCACGCGATACTATGCTATGCTACTTTATTGGCTTAGATTAATTACGCATTCATTGTTTTATTATGATTTGGTACGAATGATGTTTAGCAGCTTTAAACAGTAGCATATAAGAACATAAATTATTTTAATATAATTATTGTTACATTTACTTGTAAGAGAATAATATAATAGAGTTGCAAAAGTTTTGAGTTTTTATTTAAATCCTGTCCACTTTGAAATACCTACCCATTTTCAGGAATATAGAAATAGAAATAGAAATATTTTTTATTCAAATAAACTTTTACAAGCACTTTTGAATGGTCAATGAATCTACCACTGGTTCGGAATGCCTTTCCTGCCGAGAAGAGCCAGTAAGAAACTCGGCGGTTGCTCTTTTCAAAAAAATAAAAATCTTACAATTGTTATTGAAACTATGCTATGTATTCAGTGCTTCCACGATGAATTTTCCTGAGTACAATACAAGTAAAAATAAATACAATACAAATACAAATAAATACAATTCAATACATGTTAACACAGGCAGGCAAAAGCAGACCCATTCCCGTTGGTGGCACCCGTTCACGAGCATGACGCATGATCCAGCCATTGCTTCGCTCAACCATATTTGAGGGAACGTAACAACCCGCACCACACGACACCACCACAGAAACTTTAAAGAGAGCATGACATACTTAGGCTACCCATGTTAAGGCATCGAATTGAATACTAATATTAAACTACTCATTTTAAGACATGGCTGAGACAAATAAAGTGGAAACACCGTGGAACAGCATACAATAAAATCATGTTACACAGGATAGTTATTACTGTCTTATGAATCACTGGAGCGAATTATATCCACGCTTTTTTATCATTTACATAGTCTTCAATTGTATAATATGCTTTTTTCATGAGAGCAGATTTAATTGATTTCTTAAACTTGTGTAGAGGCAAGTCTAAGATTGACTGTGGAATTTTATTGTAAAACGTCACGCCCATTCTCACAAATGTCTTTTGGACCCTCTTGAGGCGCAGCCCAGGAAACATGAGCCTATTTGGATTTCTACTTGGTCTATCGGACAAATCACTCTTTTTTTTGTAACTCAAAATGTTTTGTCTGACAAATATTATGTTGTTATAAATATATTGTGAAGCTACTGTAAGAATGCCTATCTCTTTAAATCTTTCTCGAAGGGAATCCCGCGGCCTCAAATTATAGATTGCGCGGATTGCCCTTTTCTGCAAAACAAAAATTTTTCCAATATCGGCTGCCTTACCCCACAGTAAGATTCCGTATGACATAATACTATGGAAATATGCAAAATAAACAATTTTTGCAGTTTCTATGTCAGTCAACTGTCGAATCTTTCTAACAGCGTAAGCAGCAGAGCTAAGTTTGCCAGCAAGCGTTGCTATATGGGTGCCCCATTGTAGCTTTGAATCCAGGGTTAACCCCAAAAACACTGTGGAGTCCTCAGTTTTCAAAGGTTCATTATTTATCTTTAAATTTTTACTGACAGTTCTCGTGTTAGGTAATAAAAACTCAACACACTTTGTTTTTTTAGCATTTAAAAGGAGATTATTTGCCGTAAACCATTCAGAAACTTGAGATAATGCATTATTTACATCGTCAAAAATGTCTTTCATCCTATCGACTTTAAAAATTAAAGACGTATCATCAGCAAATAGTACAATATCGCAAGTATTTTGGACAAAATGTGGTAAATCATTTATGTAGACCAAAAACATGAATGGACCTAGAATAGAACCCTGGGGTACACCCATTACTGAGGCTGATCCGGATGATTTTACATCATTGACACATACTCTTTGGACTCGGTTGCTGAGATAAGACGCAATGAGACTTAGTGCAAAATCTTTAATGCCATAGTGGCTCAGTTTAAGCAAAAGAGTCTCGTGATCAACGCAGTCGAATGCCTTTGACAAATCACAGAAAATACCAATGGCATTCTGTGAGTTCTCCCACGCATCGAATATGTGTTGTAATAGCCTTGCGGCTGCATCGGTTGTTGATCGACCCTTTGTAAAACCATACTGCTCAGTATGTAGGAGTTTGTTTAAATTAAAGTGTAAAAGCAGTTGGTTGAGCATTATTTTTTCGAATATCTTGCTGAGAGTTGGCAAAATTGAAATTGGCCTGTAGTTATTCGGGTCACTTTTGCTGCCCGATTTAAAAAGCGGTATTAGCTTACTACATTTCATAAGATCTGGAAAAGATCCAGAATCTACTGATTTATTAAAAATTAAAGCAAGATACGGCGCAATAATATCAATTACATTATGAATTATTTTAACTGATATCCCCCATAGATCTGCTGTTTTCTTATTTTGTAAAGATTTAAATGTTTTGACTATGTCATATGGGGTAACGTGTTCAAACCTAAATAACTTATTGCACTCAGAGACATTGCTTCTTAGAAGACGATAGGCTTCTGCCGGCGAGGAATTTAGAGAACTGGTTGTGGTAATTGGAATATTTTTGAAAAAGTTCTCAAATGCATTTACAACTTCTATATCGGAGTTAATTACATGATTATCAATTTTAAGCTCCAATTTATTATTATTATGCACCTTATGTTTACTCGTTTCATCGCTAATGATGTCCCATGCTGTTTTAATTTTATTATCAGAATTGACAATTTTTTGTTTTATGTGAAGTGACTTTGCTTGTATGCATACATTTCTAAACAATTTAGAATAATTTCTTACATATTCAATAAAAATATGTTCGAGGGATGTATATTGTTAGGCATCAAGATGTGGATCCAATAACTTTATTAAAATGCTAACAGCTGCATTGAATAAAGTTATTGGATATTCGATCGGGTGGTGTATAAATAAAACACTTATATAAAGTGTATCCTTTTATGTATTTTAATATAATATGTTTAATCCTATTATTCAACTATCAAATAAGCGAAAAGTGTACTCTATAAATTAATTATTATTATTATAATCACGTACACAAAATAAAACTTGCAACATAAAGCAGCGTCCATACCGATAAAAAAAAATTGCGTCAAGTGAAACAAAATTGAACATAAAAAATATTTCACTGTACATTTTGGGCCTTTCTTCGCGTAAAATCTATACAGGGTACAGACAGTCTTCGAGACATAAGTCAATTTTTACAGCCGCTCGGATTTACGCGCCGAAATCCACAGACCAATACACGATTTCAAACTTCCGAGTAAGAGAATTACGTCGCACCGATACCAAAAATTTGCACATCAAAGCATGGCTATGTTCAGAGTGTTCATCAAAATTGGCGAGGACTGTAGAAAAGCTCTAGAAGCTAATTGATGTATGTGAGCGTGGTAGACCGTATAAAGACGCGCAGACATCTATGACAGCGAATGGGACGACAATTATCTAGTGCATTTAAGGTCATGCCCTTAAACCTAGGAATCTTATACTGGCATAATAAATTTCGCCGACATTTCAATTTTTATTGGTGCGGACGCGGCTTTATGGTGCGGCCTACAAACGCGTCGCGTCAAGCTTCGATAGCAATAGCATCAACATTGTAATGTACTACTAAATTTTTTAATATAATTTTATTTTTGGTTTTCTTTAACAATAAAAAGTAAA
This sequence comes from Hipparchia sbordonii, assembly GCA_038048805.1. Lineage (NCBI taxonomy): Eukaryota > Metazoa > Arthropoda > Insecta > Lepidoptera > Nymphalidae > Hipparchia > Hipparchia sbordonii. The sequence continues at coordinate 9,687,658 of CM076113.1, forward strand.
AACAGTAAAATTTTAACAATTAGTGATTGCCAAAAGCACGGGTAACAATGAGTTGTTACAACCGAAACAGCAACTGTTTGTTTAGAATCCAAGACTGCGACGCGTTTGCTAAGAACGCACAATAACAGATGACACACTGCCACAAGTAGCACGAACGACGTCATTCTGCAGGCAAATCGCCTGAACAGTTTCTATCTAGTTTGCGGGAAAATAAATCTTGCAGTAGTGTGCGACCACCTTCCAATAATAAAATTTACTTCTTTAAAATTAAATTTTAACACGCAATCACATTATTAGTGTTCCTATAACGCCTAAAGGCCAGGGACAAACCTAGCAGAAAGTCTCTTGAATTTCTTGTTCTTAAGCATGAGATACCACTATAGCTTAGCCCACATAGCTTCGGCATCATTTCGGAGAACTACTGAGCTAAGCTAACCGAACTAACTGAACTGTTGATTAGCTCTACCCAAGGATGCTAAGTTAATTTAAGCCTTCCCTCACCTCATCGGCCTGAACCTTCATATAATACCTCGTATAGTATATTGTCCTAAGAAATTCCAACGTGTGGATATATAGACAGTATAACCGCCCGACTCGCCAAGTTGGCGCCAGTGTTGGGGCCAATGTTATTTTGTCCATCCACATGTTGGCCCAAAATGGTTTACAAAAAATTCGGGCTAGATTTGTCCCTGGATTTAATTAATTACACCAACTAAATTTTCGATAATTTTTTTCATCATTCAATAAATTCACATACTTAATCATATTTCGAAACACTTATTATTATATATTATGTATACTAGGAGAACAAAAACACCTATTTGATAACTATACTTACAATATGTTAATACTCTCATCGAGTACCTAGTACTTAGCGAAAGTGCAGTCAGAGAGAACCGAACGTAAAATCTTCTCACAAAATAAAAACAAACTATAATAGTTATCACAATAAATCATAGTAGTACAAAATTGTTTCTTTATCAGAAAAATGGTCTTTGACTAATTCATAGGGTATATCAGCGTCAAAGTCGATGATGATAAAACCGAGACGTTATTCCAATTCGATGATGTCATCTAAGTCGTCGATATTGAAGTCTGCCAGAGTGAGCTCTGAAAATAAATGATATTTATATTATCCTTCCATTTCAAGTTGGCCGTCGTCGACCGTTACAAAATGACGTCATACCCTACCGTTGACAAGAAAATAATAGTTGTATTTTTTACTGTAACCACAACTATGAGGCGTTGTCCTAATACAACGCGATTGCGCAATCATCGCAAGTTCGCGCGAATTTTACTCGTACGAACGCGCGATCAAACATACTGATCTCGAATAGGTGTCCTAATAGGCATTCGCGCGATGGAACGAAGCGCAGTGGAACCCGCGGCCGCTCGCATCGCTTATTCGCGCGATTATCGCGCATTCGCTTTATATTAGGACAACGCCTTATAGAAGTTTTTTCTCTGGCAATTTTTTTTTCATGGCAATCACATCTTGTAAGTCTAAAGGCGATTTTTTTATTTTTTCCGCTTGAAGAAGTCATTAATAACCCAACAATCAGAGGGATACGTCACGTCTATCTTCAAACTTTGACAAACTACTATGAAATGACATAGAAGTGACGTCACGAACGACGCCATGACACCGTTGAGCGTTTTTACGTCAATTTTAAAACTTAAAATTGAAATGGCAATTTTAGCAAACCTTTTTTTTTTTTTGCTGAAATAAGATACCCAGTTAACTGAATGGACAAGTTGGTGGATCTATACTTACTATTGCCATCTGGTTTCTTCTTTTTGTACGGAAGGGTGTCCTGCCAGGGCGAGGCCCGTTTACTGACTTCAGTGGCAGCAGGCTTTTGAGATGTCGTCGCCACAGGTTTCTTCGTATTGGGAATCATTTTCCTGTAGATTGAGGAATTTTGTATTATGTTTTGGAAAAACCTAATAATGTTCTAAGATTTTAAAGTTTGAAATTCAAAATAACTTATTTCATAAAGACCAACTTGAGGCTCTCATTACAAGTCAGGATTCTACTATCAGTTCAAAAATCAGATTGTGCTGTGAAGACACGACAAGGAACTCAGCAGTTGCTCTTTTTAACAGTCAATGCTACAATATTATTTTGTAGCTATCACAATGTAACAAGTAATTACACAATCATGTGGTTGGCTGAAGACATTTTGCTTCCAGGCAACTTTGTCATCAAAAGAATCCTTAATTGTGAAATACCCCAACTTAATAGCCAGGATTCCAAAATTTGGAAAGGAGATGGCTTGCATCTTGAAATATCTTAGAGTACTTTTAACCCAAAAAATTACCACGCGATTTAAAAAAGTAGCTAGTAGCTAGTTGGGTAGTTGGATATTGTTTTTATGTTATCACTGAGCAAACACTCAACTGGATCTTGATGAAATTTGGCAATAACTTGCACCCTGGAAACTTTTTACGGAAAATCTTGTTATCACGGGATTGATTAAATACCTATATTGGTAAGTAAAAGAAATTAAAGCTATATTAAATAATACATACGTTGGCGGATCAGGAGGTGTCTTATTCTTGACGTTGCTGACAAGGTTGCCAGCTTTGCTTATCAAAATGTCCTTTGAAGTTCCAGACAACTTTATATTGCGCAACACCTTTTTAATGGGCGTCGGTCGGGCGGGTGGCTTTGCGGGCGCAAAGATATCAGTCAGATCGATCACTCTATTTACACCGGGCTTGTTATCAACATCCTTATAAACCCTGTTATAATTTTTGGGCCTCTCCATTGATTTCAGAATTGATTCAGCTTTCTTTATGGTCAAATCGCTGGACGACTTAACCGTATCCCTTTCAACGGATTTGTTTGAATAGGAAGGAGGAGGGTTCGGACGGGACTGAGTTTCCACCCTTTTCATCCCCTGGTAATTGTCCGCGGGTATGTGGACAACGTTTCTGAGTACAGAAAGCGGGTCAGGCGATTTAGATCTCAAGTAATCGCTGTTATTTGATTTACGTGCTCCTCCATTAGACTCCGTAAGGTTGGAGGTATATATTCTATCGCCTTGATTTAATTTGGCTTTAGGTGTAGAAGTCGTCAGTGTTTTCGTGTTACCTAAAGCCGGAGCTTTGTTTATAGGTGCTTCACCGACTCGAATGCCTGCTCCGGCTTTGTCCTCACTGATTCGAGCATACTCTTCAGACACTACGGACGCACAGGACTTGCTCGCAAAATTCCCGAGAACGGAAGCGGGCGGTTTTTCTGTTTTCCTTAAAATTTCTATCTTCCCAGCCTTGTTTATTCGTATAATATCACCGGGCATACATTTAGATCTCGTCTGTTGGACCGCAGGAGACGATACGATGTCGGAAGTAATCTCCTCCGGGGTGTCAGTGTCTAGCGAGATATCTACGCGCGATGGTTTATTCTGAGATGGCAGAATGTACGATTGTGAAGCGGCGAAATTGTTTCTAGCATAATCTGCGGCAGGAACGAGTATGACTTTCTTTTTCTTTTCCAGAATAGCGTTCAGTCTGCTCTGCGTGGTCACCGGTGTCGCCAAGTGGCTGACTCGTGAAGTATCGGTTGAAATGACGGTAGGAGCACAATCAGGCAGCTTGGTCGTGGACTTGACGGCTTTCCGTACTGTTTTAAATTGGCGTACGGGCGGTGGTTCCTCTTCGTCGCTATCCAAACAGATCGTCGCTGTCGTTGATCGGAATGGTGTCCCCACCGGATGTATTTGGGGATTCGGATCATTCAAAATGGTCGGCGGTGGGGGCAGAGGTATCGGGTTAACGACGGGCTGTTTCTGTACAATTTGCACGACTTTGGGCTGAACCGCTGTCACTTTTTCCGGTTCGCTCGAAACTGCGTTTACTACGAGGGGTTGTGAGTTCCGCTTGCTGGGTGTGGGTTGGGAGGGACTTGCGATGGTTTCCGAGTGGCCTATGATGACGTCATCGTCATCGGGCAGTATGCACTCGTCTTGCGATGGGAACCTCGATCGCAATGCCGCTGGACTCGGACCTTGGAACCTGCGTCAAGTAAATAATATAGAAATATCATCTTGAAATATCACTTATTTGCGACAAGGGGGACATAATACATCCCTGGCGCAGTGGTGAGCGCTGTGGTCTTATAACTGGGAGGTCTCGGGTTTGATTCCCGGCGGGGGCATTTTGGGAATTTATTTCTGAATTGTCTCTGGTCTGGTCTGGTGTGAGGCTCTGGCCGTGGCTAGTTACCACCCTACCGTCAAAGACGCGCCGCCAAGCGATTTAGCGTTCCGGCACTATGGCGTGTAGAAACCGATTAGGAGTATGGGTTCAATTTACACTGCTATACCCCTTCCAAGTTAGCCCGCTACCATCTTAGACTGCATCGTCATTTACCATCAGGTGAGATCGCAGTTAAGGGCTATCTTGTCATTGAATAAAAAAAATCCAAGAGACAGTCGATGTCTGTCATTTAAGATAATTTGTTAAATTTTAAAAGATACTCACAGTTCCACGGGCACCACTTCTTGTGTGGTAACGCTTTTAGGGCCGGGTCTTCTATTCACCACAGGAACGCTCGAACTGGTAGACGGTCCTTCAAAATCATCGTCAATCACTGTTATTGAGTTTGCTTTGACCTTATCCTCTTCAAAACTTCCAACAAAACTTCCTTTTCGATTTGCTTTTTGCTGGTCCTCTTTGCCTTTCTTCAAATCCATAGTTTTAGTTTTGGGACCCGGTTTCTTTCTACCCTCGTTTTGTGGTACAGGCTCGGATATTTCTGGAGGTTTTTCAGCTTCAGATGGTTTATTAGCTGCTTCGCCGCGTGCATCAGCGCTCACTGGCGAGGTTTCGTCGTCTTTTTTATTAGCACTGGCGTTGTGCAGTTTCTTGAGCAACTCTCTGCCTAATACCTGGTGGAAATGAACATTTATTTTTTAAATTTCAGTATAGTACGTTTATCTCACGAAGTTACGGGCGCTTTTACATCGTGTACATGCATATTGCGTAAGGGTGCGTTCCTGTCAGGAGCCTAGGTGGGAGCGGTCAGGCACGAAAAAGCTCTCGCTCACACATACAGATACGACACACAAAATCATGAACCACGAATAATTGTGAACTCTTGTTTAATAAATTAAAAAAGAAAAATTGCCATATCAACATACCTGCACAGCAATATCGTATATTGGCCCACTGACGATGTCTTTGTTAGTCTCCTCTAGTTCTTTCAAAGCCTTCAACGTACTGTACTGTGCGGCTAATATCGCTGCATCTTCATCCAACATCGGGTTTCCAGACAAGTACGTGTGTGCTACGATTTTGATAAAGTTTTTATTAGTTAACAGAGATTTATGTAGCGGAATCGGCGGCTCATCATTTTGCTTATTGTTTTGCTGCTTCTCACGTTTAATATTAGCTTGTGGGATTGTATCTGGTATTTTTGCCGGTACTTCTACTGGCTCGTCATCATCACTAAGTAAAATACTTTCATTGGCAATTAGTAATTTTTTTTCAACATTTATCGGTGCTTTGTCAACATTTACCGGTTCTTTGTCAACATTTACCGATTCTTTTTCGATTAATTTCTCGACTATGTGTTTGTTTCTTTCTGTTTCTTTTTTGATTTCGGGCAAAACTTCCTTTTCGATTTGCTTTTTGCTGGTCTTCTTTATTTTTCTCTTTTCTTTCTTTGCATTATTGCTAGCAGTTTCCGTTACTTCTGACACTTCCTTGTCAGTCGCCACCGGATGAAGATCAGATGTGATCGTTTCATTAATACTTGAGTCCAAGGTCAAATTATATTCGTTTGACTTTCTAGTAGTCGGTATATTAGCTATAGTAAGGTTTTTCATTTTCTGTTTGTCCGGGACATATTCCTCATCGGACAGTCTTCGGTGGCGTCTTTTCTTTCTTTCTGGATACGCCGCGTCGTCTAATTCTTGACTATCTTGACTATCTACTGTATCATCAAAGTATATACTGTTATTTACTGGGGTTCCAACTATGGTTTCTGTTGAATCCTTTTGCCCAAAGACAGGTTGTTCTTCATTCAAATTAGTTTCTTGTCCTGGCCTTCGCCGTTTTCTACCAGAATAATCCATTTCCATGTCTTGTCTTTCAATATTTTGGTCTGGAGTGTATATGCTGTTATAATCTGCTGGGGTTCCGACTATTGTTTCCACTGCATCTTGCACTGTGTCTTGTCTGTGGTTTGTGTACGTGATGTTCGACGGAAGATGGTTGCTGTTACCTTCTTCTATTAAAACTTTAGCGATGCTAGCTGTCACAGGGTCTAAATTTTTTAACCTTGTTCGTTTTGGATTTGCAACAGCTTTTCGTACATTTTTTATTAATTCGGATATTTCTAACGGCCCATTAGTAGTGTGAAAATTGTGTTGTATTAAAATTTCCATTATTTTTTTGATCATTGTCTCCTCTGTATCTGGGTTTGGGTAAGGCTCCTCTTGCGAGCTTGTGGAAGGTTGTGGCGTGGTTTTATTTGTTACTGCAGGCTTTCTTCCTCTTTTCTTAGGTTTATTATCAGAGGTACCAGGTGCGACCTGGTCGTTAGCACCCTGTTGGTCTTTCTCTAATTTTGGTGTTACCTTTGCCGTTATATTTAAAGGAAGATTCATTGCAATATTCTGTATATCTGTAAAGGGACAAAACGTATTTTTTTTAATGACAAATCAATCGCAACTACATGTCTGGTATACTTTTTAGTGAACACTACAATTGGACTTCAGTTAAGAATCTTAAATAAAGCCCAGTATTGGCATTCGTAATGACACTAGTGTTAAGATCTGTTTTTTACTCTTTCACGCCACAATGAATGAACCGATTTGGCTGAAAGGTAGCGCATACTCAGGATTAACACATAGGCTACATTTTATCCCGGAAAATTAGAGTTCCCGCGGGAATTAAAAATCTTAATCGACGCGGATGAAGTCGCGGGCATCATCTAGTAATATTATAAAGATTTCTCGAGATGCATCCACATTTGGACCAAAAAATACTTTTTTTTTTTAAATATTTTTAGCGAGCAAGCGAGCAGGCGGGCCACCAGATTAAGTGATTATCGCCGCCCATGAACATTTGTAGCACCTGAGGCACCACCAATGCGTTGCCGGCTTTTTTAGGAATTTGTTGGTCCGTCCCTTTAATAACCCCATGTTGTAGTTTAGTGGAAACACCGTCTCGTACGTACGTTTGGTGGCGTGTTCCTCCTGGAACTGGCTCCAGACGGCGGCCCGCTCGTCCTCCGCCAGGCCGGTCTCGCTGGAGCCGCGCAGCAGCGAGTCGTGCTCGTGCACGGCGTACAGCAGCGGGCCCGCGGGCGTGTCGCTGCTGGCCACGCGCAGCAGCGCCGCGTCGCGCACGCCCGCCGCCAGCCCGGCCGACACCCCCGACCCGTCCTCGTCCAGTCTGTCGACATCGACTGTGTATGTTAGCAAGAAAAGGTTTGAGTTATTTTGCTATAATCCGCCAACAGAAAAAATCTGTATGGTCAAACATGCAGTTAAAAAGCTAAGCACCGCTTACCTTCCCACTTTTACAATGCTATATACAGCATTGTTAAGTCGATATCTCCTGAGGATGCTCCGGTGTCGGGGCGAAACGTGCGTCGAGAGTGGTATAAAAGTCTTGTGTGGTGGTGCATGAGAGTGGTGGTGGCATTGCTTGCTTGGTTGGGAAGATAAGCGGTGTTTAGCTTTTAAGTGCATGTTTGACCATACAGATTTTTTCTGTTGGCGGATTATAGCAAAATAACTCTAACCTTTTCTTGCTAATCATGAATTCCGCAAAGTAACGCCTGATTCTATCCAATATTCAAATGTGTTTGTTAACAGCGCTCTCTTCGACGGGACGAGTCGTGCGCGAGAAAGCACGCTTTTTCAATTCACAGTTAAAGATGGGAAATATTATAAAGGCTTAATTGTAAAATGCCAACAATCTTCTACAGGCAACTTCAACGCATCAAAGTTAATAACTTTTGTTGCACGACTTTTTAAAATTCTTTAAGAAAAAAAAATTCCATACAAAAATCAAAATATTAATTTTTCTGTTCTAAAATTTTAAAAACTCTTTAGCCATTGTGGGCGAAAGATATAGATGAATTGATGAATGAGTACTACAGTGAAAAAAACGGGGTAAACAAACCTGTACAGCTCGGTGAGTTCAGACATGTTGTAGTGTCGATCGATCTGCTGCTCGTCCACCACGCGGCACGCCACCGCCTGCTTCGTCACTGAACGCTCGTAGATTTTTTGCTCCATAGTGCCCTGGGAAAATCCATTTTTATTGAGCAACACGAAATTCTAACCATTTTTACTGAGCAACAGAAAATTGTAACCATTATTTCTGAGCAACAGAAAATTCTAACCATTATTTCTGAGCAACAGAAAATTCTAACCATTATTTCTGAGCAACAGAAAATTCTAAGTAGTTGCAGACCTGAAGGATAATAAATAAAACCGATTTCACAAGCCACATAGATGGACAGGAATCGTTTTATTAGAATCGAAATAGACGTTTAGACTTTCTCAGTGCTTCAAATTCAATTCAGATTTTTAGAGCACAGTTTGTCGTAAATAGTTGTAGTTATCTACAAAGACAACTTGAGTATATTATAATTTCGGAATAGTTCTAAGAGTTCCGGGAATATAGGTAACAACCCCCGAGGAAAGTGGGATTACGGAAAATATTACTTGGAATAAAAAATTGGAAAGTTTTTAAATTTTTTTGGTAAAACCAAATTATAATTATCGGTATAATATATAATATTGGTAAACGATTTTGGTAATTTTCCAAAAGTTCGAGGAATACAGGATATTAATTTTGGGGTAAAAACATTTTGGGAGAGTTCCAAGGGTCGGAGGAATATCTATGGTAAAGAATTTGGGAAAGTTCCAAGTTTTTGGGGAATATAGGAAAAACACAACAGGGTTTAGACAAGCTCCAAGAGTAGTAGAGTATAGTAGAGCGGTTTTGTATCACAGGTAGATAGACCATTAGGCTCTCGAATTTATACTCACCATGGCCACAAGCCGGTATATGAAACAGTCTTTCTTCTGGCCGAACCTGTAGACGCGGAATATGCTCTGGATGTCGTGCGCCGGGTTCCACGACGTGTCGAGTATGATGACGCGGTTCGCTGCCGTCATGTTCAGGCCGAGGCAGCCCGCGCGGGTCGAAATCAGGAATAATCTGTGAAAAGTCAACATTCATTTAGTACTAGTTAATGCCCCCGACGTCGCGTGGATTGAGGATTTTTTGGATTCCCACGGGGACTCTGTTATTGAAGTCTAAAATCGACTGTGGAATTTTATTATAGAACGTCACGCCCATTCCTACAAACGACTTCCAGACTTTCTTGAAGCGTACTCGAGGAATCACGAGCCTAATATAATTATCGTGTAAATCGCCCTTTTTTTGGTCACACAGAATATTTTGTCTGACAAAGGTTATATTGTTATACAGCGTGTAACGGAAGGGGGGTATCAACCCTGAACAACTTTCGCCAAGGAATATCGAAATATGAAAAAAATATTTTGACCTCTAAAAATTTTTGTAAATCAATCAGCTGGTTGTCAATTTTGTAAGGGAGGTCCAAATTTTTGTTTCATATTTCGACCTATGTTTCCTGGGGAAAGTTGTTCAGTTTCATGAGCACATTCACCTTCTTCAGGGTTGGCACCCCCCTTCCGTTTCACCTTGTAGATGGGCTGAATATATTCTCACTTGGTTCCAGTGTTGCTTTCCGCGTTAAACTCGCGACACCACTTCTGGCGCACCTCGGCCGGCACGGACCCGTCCAGGCGGTAGTACTCGCGGCCGAGCGACCAGTTGTTGATGCGGCGCAGGAAGTACTCCAGAGCGTCCATCGTGTACAGTGACGTCGAGAAGATCAGCCTGCGAGGAAAACCACGTCCCTTTTTGACAAATTATTTCAAAGTGTAGAACGCAGAAACTTCACAATCTTATTCCCCCCTCACCTTTTTACCACAGAACTTCGAGAAATTGTGAGCGATGGCACCTATACATGGTTGAAATTCGACCTACTCGTACGAAACGCTTCAGTTCAACGTTTTTGAAACAGACGGCTAAGGTATGGAATGCACTTCCAGCTTCTGTGTACAATTAGTTTAATATTTGTGCTACAGTTAATGTAATATTTGTCATAACTCATACCATTACTATCGTTGTTTTCTGTATAATATGTACCTATTAGTTTTTAGGTAAAGAGCCTGGTGACTTGAAACACAGGTTTTACCTAGTTTAAGCACCAGTCGCCACCTCAACTGTGAAATAATGATAGTCAAATGCAAAATTTAAAATATTATGTGTAATGTGGAGGAGAATATCCAGCAACGGCTGGATTATGCATTTTTGAAGCTTCATTGTGGAAGCACTGTATGTGTTTACATAGCACGGTTTTGTTACCTATTGTAAAAATTTTTTTGAAAAGAGCAACTGCTGAGTTTCTTACCGGCTCTTCTCAGCAGAGTCTACATTCCGAAGTGGTGGTAGATTTATGACGTGTCATAAGAGCTACAAGTTGGCCTACATGAAATAAATGGATTTTGAATTTGAATAAATAAATGAATTATTTAAAAAAAAAACTCATATTTTGATACAAAATTAGTTCTTATGTTTTGTTTTCTTTCAATGCTCACACTTTGTCCCCGAGCGCGATGCACTCATCGAGCAGTCTGAAAATGACCAGGAACTTGTTGGAGCTGTGTAAAGCGTCCAAAACCTCGCTCTCGGCCACATAGGGCAGCCACCACGTCTCCATCGTGCTGGGCTTCGAGTCCTCGGACGCTCCGAGATCCTCTGCCACCAGGTCGTCCTCTTTCTCCCCTGGAAGTGTTCATTGCATTAAGGTTCACTTTAATATCGACAGAACTATTAAATAAAAATGCGGCTTCTTGAATAGTTTAATAGCGACTGCAGACTGATTCACGGTCTTACTATTTTTTTTTTTTTATTCGATGACAAGATAGCCCTTGACTGCGATCTCACCTGATGGTAAGTGACGATGCAGTCTAAGATGGTAGCGGGCTAACTTGGAAGGGGTATAGCAGTGTAAATTCAACCCATACCCCTAATCGGTTTCTACACGCCATCGTGCCGGAACGCTAAATCGCTTGGCGGCACGTCTTTGACGGTAGGGTGGTAACTAGCCACTGCCAAAGCCTCCCACCAGACCAGACCAGAGACAATTTAGAAATTATAAATTCCTAAATTGCCCCCGCCGAGAATCGAACCCGAGACCTCCCAGTTATAAGACCACAGCGCTCACCACTGCGCCAGGGAGGTCGTCAAATTACTAATATACAGTTAGTTATAGACATCGATCTACGGTAAACTAGAAATTTGGGCAAACAACATAGACACACTACTGAGAATTTTTAAACATATCGCTCATTTGCGACAAGGGTGACATAATTCAAAATCGACGATGAGAGAATTCTCTCATTAGAGAGTAATGTTTTGTGGTTACTGCGGTCTCGAAACAACACAGCGGCCAACAAAGCGACAGAGCATTAAGTCACAATCTCTCTCGCTCTTATTTTTTTGTGCTTAGCGTAATGTTGTTTTTATAGCAGGAAGTATACATTTTCGACACTTAAATTGGTGAATTTTGAATTACGTCACCCTTGTCGCAAATGAGCGATATGACTTGGACATATAATTACGAACTAAATTATCTTAGACAGGAAGTATGAATAGTAGCCCAGTAGCCTAGTAAGTATTTAGGTGATGATTAAATGTTACAGTTGATTCTGTGAAAAATAATCCGAAGTGGTGATTCCTATATAAAATTACCAATTTTGATTTTATTGATTTTTCTGATGCTCTTATGGGCTTTCCCTTTTTTTTTTTTTTGTTTTAAAACCACTCTGTATTAAAGCGAACAAAACAAAAAAATATATATTCAAATAGGTCAAGCCGTTCTTTGGTTTTAGCAAGTATTACAAACAGCATTTGGACAAATAGATATTTCCTGGTTTGAAGGATATGAATTTTCCAAACAATTTGTTTTTATAGAAATATCTAATTATATAAAAGACAAAGGTGACTGACTGACTGATCTAGCAACGTACAGCTGCTGGACAGATTGGGCTGAAATTTAGCATACAGATAGCTATTATAGCATAGGCACCCGCTAAGAAAGAAGTTTTGAAAATTAAACCCCTAAGCAGGAAAAATAAATAAATGCCGGCTTCTATCCAATGTTTATAAAGCAAAGAACTGCAAAAGAAAACTAACCTTTTATTTTTTGTTCCTTCTCTTCGTCTCGGGTCTTCATGAAGAAATTGTGCAGGACCTGGGGATGAGTCCAGATCTTCTGCAGGACATGGAAGTCCTTGAGCACGCTCTGTTTAGTTTCTTTGGCGTAGTTGGTCAAATAATGCATATAAAGCTCCCTTTGACTCTTGGTTAGTGACACGAACACTGTGTATTCGTACTTCTTTGGTAAATACGGGTAGAGAACGGAGGCCTCTTGCCTTTGGAGGCAGCCCTCTAGCACTTTGTGGAGTATGTGCGTTCGAGCTTTCATTAGTTTTATGTCTTCTTCTATGGAGTCCCTGTGTTGTCCGTTCATTATCGGATTTTCGAACCTGAAAAAATAATAATAACATCAAATATTGTTTTGTCCAGATAATTGGTTGTTGGTGTCTCAAGGTGCTGGAATTGCGACCCGCAGCGGGAAGTGTTGGTAGACCTCCTACTAGGTTAATAACATTAATTAACACAATATATTATCTATACAAAAAAAATTGAAGTGTCTGTTTGTAATATCAAAAGAACAGATTTTTACTAACTGCATACGTAAGTAAATATGGTACTTAAAACTAGGAAACAATTTTTAAAATTTTTGTCTGTCTGACTGTCTGTCTGTTTGTTTGTTGCCGCTAATCCCGGGAACGGCTGGGCCGATTTTGACGGGACTTTCGCTGGTAGACAGCTGATATTATCGGGAGTAACATAGGCTACTTTTTAACCATCTTTCGAAAAAGAAGAAGTTTAGCTACCTGTGATTTCTAAACCGATTTGCGTGAATCTTTTTTTATTCGATACAAAAACTTCGCGAGATGTCCCATAAAAACTTCGGTTCCAATTCCTCAATCCTGATGCTACAGGGGTACTTTCTACCTAAACTGTGGGGATTAAGGAACTGTCGGATATAAATAGTTATTGTAGGTACCAAGTAAAGACAACATTGTTGAATGGGGTTCTGCCGTCTTAACTGTGGCAATTCAAGAACTGTCGATTGTGAATTGAAAAATACACCAAAGGCTTCCACTAACCACGAACTAAATATAGATAAAGCCTATTATAAAATAAATGACTTCCTTAATGAGTAACTTGGCGTCCGTCTCTCTACTAAGCCAATATTTTGCTGTGCCCCAACGGGCTTCTAATGTAAAGGGTGGTCTCTAGTTTTTAAGAATCATTGTACCTATGACATTGGAATGCAAAAAGAAATGAATGAATATGAATAAATATTATTCGTTCAACTTACCGATTAGAATACTCGGAATAACTGCCCAGCAAATTGGGCTTGACGAAGTTGACCATGCAGTAATACTCTCGCAGATTATTCTGCATCGGAGTGCCGGTTAGTACAATCCTTCTTCTCGTCTTAACCCTGCTCATAGCCACAGCGAGCACGGAACAATCGTTCTTCAGCAAATGTCCCTCATCACATATAATTATATCCGGGCCGGGGTCAAGCAAAGCAGTTCTGATCTTGTTTACAATGGTGGCCCTCACGCAATCCAATACAGGATCTATAGTGGACAGACTTCGGAATAGTTCGTAGCCGATTATGAATATTCCGCCGCCACTGTACCAGTCTTCCAGTTGGTACGCCCGTTCGTATGTCTTCTTGAGTTTTGATAGTTCGAATACCTAAAAGATAATCACGTGTGAGATTGTGTTTCTATTCAAGAGTGTATTTCATGATTTGTATATCAACTAATTGATGCTACTTGTTGATGGATTTAGTTTTTAAAAATCCCTCTGGATCTGTTTGGTTTTCTGGGATAAAAAGTAGTCTATGCCACTCTCCCGGTCAATTCCATGCAAAAAATCACATCAATCCGTTGCTTTGTTGCAGCGTGATTGAAGGACAAACCAACATTAGCACCAACCAACACTTTAGCATTTATAATATTAGTAAGGATCCATTTACTCATTATGATCTTAAAACCCCACTGTCAAATAAGAAAAGACTAATACCACACTAGTGCGACACAATTGCCAAATTAAATAATAAAAAAACATATATTTATATTTATTACATTACCATTAATAAAAAAACATATATTTATATTTATTACATTGCCAAGTGGCATTACTAATGTTCATGATCATAAACTTTTTACAGCAAATGCAACATTCTGTATGAGACCTTTTAAAGCATGCAAAACGAACATAGACAATGAGTTTCTATTGTACACATTCTCTAAACTAAATTGATAGATCTAAATCTATGCTATCCTTTTCCCCACGGAGCATTGTGAAAGCGATAGCACGAGATTCAGATCTGTCAATTTGAGATTGTTTTGTACCTACAAAAAAATTATCCACTATATAAAAAAAAATAGTAAGTATAAGATTTTACTGGTAAAATTTTGTATACCTACCTGCAGTTTCCTTTTGAATTTGCGGTTCTTCAAAAAGCAAGATTGCAAAAAAAATGCATATGAAAAATGATACTAACCAATTTTTTCAAGGATTTATTTGTTATTTAATACTCTTTAATTATGAACAGCTTACTAAAAGACCTCGCAAAATCGATTCAATGAATAATAAGTCTATACCAAGCCATGATATAACAAGTAGAAGGGGGGATAAAGGTGACATACGCTAGGTAAAAGCCTTGTAATAAAAAATTTAAAAAAAAAGTAGAAGGGGATGATTGGATAAATATGGATTTCTCACAAACTAAATCGGCCTAGGCAGAGGTTTTTGAATCAAACTCTCACTTAGCTCAGGCTCAAGACAGAGTTAAAATGTGACAGATTTCTGTCAATCTAAATTCAAAAAAATTCAAAATTATTTATTTTATGTAGGCCAACTTGTGTACCTTTTATGACACGTCATGAATCTACCACCGGTTCGGAATGCAGATTCTGCTGAGAAGAGCCGGCAAGAAACTCAGCAGTTGCTCTTTAAAGTATGTGATTTTGCACAGACCTGCCCGACGTCTATACAATGTTTAATGCTAAGAATAAAAATTAAGCTACTAGCTTGCACCCGACATGTACCGTGGAAAGCTTGTGCTAGGAGTGGGTACGACAATAGTGCAACGGGTGGGGTTCGAACCTGCGACCTTTCAATGTTCATTCCGCACCTTTAACTGTTAGGCTATAGAGGCTTCAAAGTGTAATATCACCTTGATCTGTCCTGTGACAGGTCCGATCCATTTGTGAATCTCGTCCACCCAGTTGAGGACCGTGGACAGCGGGCAGCACACCAGCACTCGCTGCATTCCCACTTGTGGGTGTGTTAGTACCTATTAACCCAAAAAATAACACCTTTTATGGTTGTATGCTTATTTATTTATTTATTAGAAAGTAATCAAGCGTTACATCTCATTAGTATACAATTAATAGATAGTTGTACAATAAGGCCAAACAGTGGAATTGTGGCAGTTGCTTTAATAGTTACAAATTAACCTCAGCTCTATTTCTGTTGTCATAAAGTTGAAAATAGAATACAAAACTCGGATAGTGGCGCCAGTGCGCCACCTCGTCGCCAGTGCACACACACACACACAAACACACACGCACGCACGCACGCACGCACGCACACGCACACACACACGCACGCACACACGCACGCACACACACACACACATTTTCTTTTTCGTTATTATAACTTAAGCCCACTGCATGTTGATGCTACTTGTATGCCTTGCCATTCATTAACGATAAAAAATGGGCGCCAGACGTGTGACGTCATACGCACCGTGTGCAGTAATGCCAGGACCTGCAGCGTCTTCCCGAGCCCCATGCAGTGCGCGAGGATACAGCCGCCGCCCGCGTGCCCGCTCTGCACCTGAGCCACGCTCTCGAAGCAAGCGTCCCACATGAACTTCACACCTTCATACTGCGAAAGAAGCAATGTCCTTTTCAATACATTTGATCGTATACTACGTCGCAAATATAGGCTGCATTTGGCTGCAAGCCGACTGTAAAATTAGTTAGTTAGGATTAGACAGTTAGGATGCAGTTGACACTTCGACCATTTAGCCGGGACGTGGCAAGCGCACGCATTCCCCTCTGCCGAAGTACATGTACAAACGTACGGTTCAGCTTGTAAGTGTGACAGCTTTTGAGTTAGTGTGTGTTCATAGAGACATTAAGTATTTACAAGAGTGTGCGGAAGTGAGTAAATGTGTGCTGTACGTGATTACCCCACCTCACCGCAGAAAGTGGCAGAATATATTCAGTACTAAATCTGCGTAAAGGCGCGTCCCGGCTAAATGGTCGAAGAGTTGACATAACCGAAATTATGACCTTGGATTTTGGAAATATTATTGACTGGGGTGGGATGGGTATTGCGATAGTTATTGTGGATGGATAAATGAATAACCAGCGATGGGTGGATGGATAATTTCAGTGACAGTTACCTGATGTGCCTTCATGACCTTGGTGAAGAACGGGTGCACAGTGACGACAGGCCGTAGCTCGTCGAAGTCATACTCGAGACATAACTCGTCGTTGATGACCACGACGTTGACACCCTCTTCGCACCCAAGGATCTCCCTCTGAAACAAATGGTACAAGATATTATGATATTTGAAGATGTGGTGGCCTCTTTCTGGCGTTAGTAGGACTTGCAAGACTATCATGCGGGCCATGAGAAAATTTTGTCTATCCAATCTTTTGAGATATCTTTTACAAATTCACGAATAAATAAATGGGTAGCCATGAGAAAAATTCGTTTACCCATTTACTCATGACTTTCGATACCATGGAAAATGGGTAGACAAAATTTTCTCACTAGCCCTACATTTTTTTTTTTCTTTTATCAAATCTGCGACGCGGCAATATGTTTTAATAAAAACAATAAGCCTTCCTGGTGGTTGATAGCTGTCTGATTTTTTTTTTATTGGGCTTGAGCTTAGAGCAAATTGTCCATTGACACTTCACTCGCATCACATTGAATTAGTGAAACACACTAATTTCTTTTTAATCTGGTGAATTAAAAGCTAGATTAAAAAGAAAAAGTGTGTGCTAGCCCTACTGATGTGTAATATTTATTTGTAAGTACTTACAAGCTGTGTCTGGCGCATGTTCAACCTCTGTTTCCTTTCAAACTCCTCCATGTTAGCCATCACAGTGCTGTGAGACAGTGCTTTCTTGTTTATCACCTATGGAAAAGTAGAAAATAACGTTGAAGGGGCTGGTTTTCACTTCTTATTCTCTGGTAAGCCAGAGTTTCCATACAAATGTAGTTTTTCCGTAATTTAGAATCGACTACTTTATTTTTTTCAACTTTCCCTACTCTTACTCACACTACGTATTTATTTATATTTACGTAAAAGTATTTATTTATTTTTGTTTTATTTTTCACATTTATAGTAACTAATTTCAAACCTTCTTTTTCTTCACCCTATTATATTTCCAAAATTTAATATGAATAGGACATGTAGTTGGTATATAAAAGAAAAACTATTTTTGTATTGAAAATCCAGCTTATATGAGATTCTTAACATGCATATTTAGAAGTATAAAACTCTTGGTTTTAACTGCAATTTTAAATGTAATCACTAATATTTATACCGCTCTTATGTTACGGCGCCCTTTCCCGTACGTCTGGTAGGATTTCTTGCCGGTGTGAGACGCGTCGTCGCCTAGCAACTCTCTTGTGAGTATTCTGCAAGCAATAAAAAGGAACTAAAATGATATCCATCTCTGAATGACGAAAGTCAAATAAGATTTCAAGGAACTATTATTATTAAATAGTTAGTAAGTCTCATAAAAACAGATCTGTCGTTCCGAAAATTCCGTACAAAGTTTGTCATCCCCGTTCATCCCTTTTGGGGTTGAATTTGAAAAAAGTTCTTGTTTCATGAAGTTCGGAAGTGGACGGCAATGGTGAGTGCAGCTGAAGTCTTTCGCCTCGCGCAGCACAAGCAGGAGTAGGGGGAAGTCCCGTAACGCCGGACGGCACCTAGTACCGGACACTCGTACTATCTCGGCGACTAAGCAAGCGAGCGATTCAAAAACGAGTTAGAGGGGTGCAGGGGGATGTAGCAAAACTGAGTCACGGGACCCGGTTTGCCCGTGACGCGCGCGACAACAGTGGGAGTAGTTGGTTGCTGTTTTTGGCGGGACGACACTGCGTTACGTAAGATTCAGGTGAGTGTTACAGTTAAGCACCAGGTAAGTATCTGTTATTAGTTGTTTATTATATTTGTTTTTAATAAAGTAGTGTTTATTGTTGTTAGTAATCAATAAAAGTTTTTGAGAATTTTGATAATGGGTTTGATATGAAATATATATTGTGACCATTCTCTGTCCCTTAGTACCGGACACAAAGTAGTCCCTTAGCGCCGGACAGTGAATGAGTTATTATTTCTTCTCAGTATGTATACTTTTCTTAATAAATGTTATTCGATTTTCAGATGATAGAAGTACAGAATGACATTGAAATTGATCAGAAGAAAAAGAAAGAAAAATGGGACCAATTCTCATCCCTTAGTACCAGACACAAAGTAATCCCTTAGCGCCGGACAGTGAATGTGCTATTATTTCTTGTCAGTAAGTATGTATACTTTTCTTAATAAATGTTATTCGATTTTCGAGGATAGAAGTAAATAACATTGAAATGGAAGAGAAGAAAAAGAAAGGAAAATGGGACCAAACAAGTTTACAGGGGTTTGCTAGGGGTTCCAAGTGAACTCTGTCCGATACTAGGGGCCAATTCCAGAGACTGCCTTTTTTTCACCAAAGTTTAATTTATGTTTTTGAATATATTTATGCAGAAGTTGCATTTTTGATATGTAATTGATATTGATTTTATGTTTTGTTGACTAATATAAGACGTAAATAAAGTAATATTTTTCTAAACAGATTTTTTATTTTTCATAAAAACCTTAAGTGTCCGCCACTAGGGGACTTCCCCCTATACAAAATTAACTGCCAATCTTTGCTAGTTGAAGAGACACTCGCAGAAGTCACTCCTTTAGGGATCGAATTTCAAAGACCCCTTCTAAATGTGTGTCTAGGGTACTTAAGGAATATTTCCTCAAAATTATAATTCTTAGGTCCAGCACTGGTTTAGGCTGTGTGTCATAATATGTTAGAGAATATCTTCATGACTGGTTTAACAAATTATACTACTAACTGATGCCCACAACTTCGTACGCATGGATTTTGGTTTTAAAATCCCGCGGGAGCTCTTTGATTTTCCGGGATAAAAAGTTGCCTATGTCACTCTCCAGGTCCTCGACTATACCAATGCAAAAAACCACGTCAATCCGTGGCACTGTTGCAATGTTATTGAAGGACAAACCAACAAACAAATACACTTTCGCATTTATAATATTAGTAAGGGTAGTAAGGATTGGTTTATCATATTAATTAAAATTAACCAGATACAAAATAACAGGTCGACGAGAAGAGCTGAGTAACTTACTTCATCTGCTTCCGTCTTTCCATGAGCTTCTTGAGCGAGCGGCGGCGGGGCGGGCGGCCGCGCAGTCGGATGGTCGGCCCGTCGCTTCGCTTCTCGATGAACTCGCTGACGATCTTCGCACGCTTCGCATCATCCACACTGCATAATGAACATGAGAATAATAAACTATTTCGACCGTTCCGTAGAACAAAGTCTCATCTGCTAAATTCATAACTTGAGATTTGAGCCTTGCAGATGTGACTTTTAAGGCTCAAATTTCAAGTTGTGAATTTAGCAGATGAGACTTTGTTCTACGGAACGGTCGATTTAGGTTTTTTTTATCCGAAATAGACTTGCGCTTGACGACAATCAGTACTGGATAGAACTGATGAGGTCTAGGTTGGAGCACGCTTGCCCAGAAGAAGCCTATTCTCATGCCTTGAAGATACTCAAATTACAGGTGCCAGGAAACACAGATGCTTGAAGAGTGTTCCACACCTTAGCGGTTCTTATTAGAAACGTTGAATTAAATTTCGTTTGAGTTCATCAGTAAATAGAACAGGTTGCTAACATAGCAACCCTCAGATCTATTTAATGGTTATAAATTAATTCACTGAATATCTACGAATAAATAATAAGTAAGGAAGTCTAACTGTGTTAAAAATGACCCCAACAAAAATTGCGCCGAAGTTGGTGGAGATTAAAATTAAGCCCTTAGAGGCGGGGATTAAAAATAAAAATAGTACGTCAACAGTTGCTCATTTTTCTTGCACGTCAAATTTTCATAACATCGTCCAATGACTCAGCTGTAGTAGCAAACATAGCAGCACGCGCGCGAACCAATCATTGCTTTCGTTCTGAATTTGAACCGATCACAAAGCATGTCTACCTGTATCCTCGGAAGTGATTCGTATTTTGAATCATACATCGTTTTGGTTTGAAGTAGGGCCATTTTTGAATGGATTTTGTTCTGAATTAGACTTCCTTACTTATTATTTATTCGTAGCTCAATATGATACAAGCTAGTCAACCAAAATGAGCTGCAATGGACGCATACCTCGGACACTCCTGCTTTTTCTCCAAACGTTTGAGAAGTTTCTCCTTAGTCGTGAACCATTGCTTCTCTTCTTCTGAGGAGGAATCATCGTCTTTGTCTTTATGTTCTCTGGATGTATGAGTTTTAGGACTGATTTTCTGAAAGAACAGAATATACAATTATACATAGTGTAATAATATTATATCTGTGTTAATATATAAAGCTGAAGAGTTTGTTTGTTTGAACACGCTAACCTCAGGAACTACTGGTTCGAATTGAAAAATTCTTTTTTTTCTTAATCGCGATCATAATAACAGAAATTGACGCAAACGAAGTCGCGCGCAACAGCTAGTGTTAAATAAATTAAAAATGTAAACTAAACTTACATGAGTACTTTTCGAGGCTGGCTTAGTGGTAACATCCTTTATATCCAGCACCTCCGGTTTGAGGTCCAGGTCAACGGGTGCGTGCAGCATCGCTAGCTCCTTAGTCATCATCTTGTCAGCCGTCAGCATTAAGTTGTCATTTTTCGATTTCACCTCCTCAACTTTAGTTTTTGATAGACGCTTTTTAAGGCTAATGTCGTAGGAGTCGTCACTTTTTCTTGGCTTTTTGCCTTCACCGTCTGGTTTCTCTGTATCACTGTCGTCATCATTCATGAGGAGGTCTTTTGCTAAGCAGTTGTCAGCACTTTGCTGTGTTGTCTGCAATTATGATATAGTTACATAAATAAATATAAATCTAAAGCCTCAATAACTCGACGGTTAAAGGTGCGGACTGAATGGTAACAGGTTCGAATCCTACCCGTTGCACTATTGTCGTACTCACTCCTAGCACAAGCTTTCCGCTAATTTGAAGGGGATAGGAGAATATCAGTCAACTTCAGCTTGGCATAATTCTTTAAAAAAAATATATGGGCATATGCGGGCTGGAGTTCAATAATGATGTCTGTACTCTAAACTTGGTTTAGGTGGGCAGTACTTATGCAATATCAGGATTAGAATAAGAATAAGAATTTATTTATTAACTTTAAGAAAAAAAAAGGACTGTCCAGAAATCTCAGATGCTTATTTATATTATTAAATATCATTCGAATGATGAGTAAGTGCTATGGTATAAAAGTTATATTATAACTAAGTTTATAACTTTTTTTTTGTTTTTTTTTATTTAATTATTACTAGATGATGCAGACCGCAATTTTTTTTTTGGCCGCGTGGATTACGGTCTTTCGATCCCGCGGTAACTCTTTACTTTTCCGGGATGAAAAGTTGCCTATGTGTTATTCCAGATTATAATCTATCTCTGAGCCTTTCAGTCAAATTGGTTCAATCATTGCGGTGTGATTGAGTAACAAACACTCATACATCCAAACTTTCGCATTTATAATATTAGTAGGAGGATTTCTATTTATGTGAAAACACTTACAACTGGGGGAGGGATGTCCTCAACATTTTCACCCTCATCTTCAGAAGGCGTGAGTTCATCCAACTGTTCAACTTTAATGTCAGTTTGTAACTCGATTCCTGGTTCCCTGGTTGGTGATTTTGTTTTACCAGGTTCGGTCGGACTATTTTTACTATCTTTGACTTTTAGACGTACTTTTTCTTTTGACTGTATACGATGGAGTGATTGTAAATTGGTCAGCCTGTAAATAAATTGATTAGGATCAATGTATTTAGTAAATAGTAAGAAGAAAGAAAATACTACTCAATCCATTAAATATTTACTTGTCAACTTCTGAATCATCCTTGGACTGCTCTGAGAGATCTTGGTATTTTAAATATGTTTCCACAAATGACTCTGGCAGCTTCTCCAACTTTATTTGAGCATACTGGTAAATTTTACCATCCTTAGTGTCAATGGGGTAACAATTCCAACCATGGCGATCAATGTAAGGAGGTGAATCAACTTCTTTCACAGCATCAGGAGCTGTTTTAGTCACATCTGTTTTCAATTTTGACCTTCTTTTTGATTGCGGTTTTCCCATTAAATTCTCGAACATAGCAATGTTTGGCTCACATTCTAAAAGCTCCACTGGCTCATCTGTGTTAATCAGCGGCGAATTCGACCTATCATCTATATCAGTGAGTTGTTTGTCTTCATTATTATGTGTTATTGTTTCTTCCTCACAACCAACTGCACCTTTTTCGCTTCCTTTGTTTACAGTTTCTTTTTCTTCATTTGGCTCATTTTCATTCTGTTTTTGTACATTACTCTCATTAATTTGTTCAGTAGAATCTACATCATTGCATTGAATTTCATTTTCTGGAATTTTATTAGCACTAGCTGATTTTTTTGGGGGTTTTTCTTTAACTTTTTCTTTTATGACACTCAAAGTTTCTTCCAATTCTGACTCAGAAGATTCGTTTTGTTTTTCAACCTGTCTTATTTTCTCTTTCATTTTTCTAGTTAAGATAGCTAAATCACTTCTTGTTGTTACATTTTCTTTGACTGGAGGGACATTAGTAGGTTTAGTATTCCTTTTAGGTCTACCCCTACCCCGTTTCTCGGGTTTCTTTTTTTTATTTGTGTCTTCATCTGAACTACTTTCCATTAATCTATCCTTAGCAATTTCTACATTTTGAGGTACCAATAAGTTTAAACTATCAGCAAAATTTTCAATTTCACCATCTGAATCAGGTTCATACTGTCTCCGAACTCTTGAAGTACTCTGAGTAAAAACTTCTTCATTTGTAGTTTCATAACTATCTAGAGACATGATCATTTTATTGGTACTTACAAAAGCTTCAAAAGCATTTTCATCATAACTGTTACTATTTTGCCTTTCAATAGGTTCTTTGGAAGAGGTAGTAGCATCAGAATTTTCTTGCTTTGTTACTGTTACTATTGGCATAAAAGCAGTGTCCTCATCATCAAGCGGCTCTGTTTTGACATTTGATTCAACGATATTTTCCAAGAGTTCAACAGGTTCTATTTTAATGTTAACTATGCCATTTGGAGGCAAATCTGAACTTTCAGGTAATTCTTCATTGACATTACTATTTGTAGGCTCCACAAAAGATCGCAATTCTTTCATTTGGACTTGTGACACCCAGTTATTATCTTCCTCTTCAACATGGTTATCATAACTTGTTTCACAGTCATCAGAATAATTGTGTTCCTCATCATCTAAATAAGTTGATTCTAGTGGATGGTCTTCATTCAAGTTTTCACTAGTGCCATTTAAGAACACATCTTCAGAGACAGTATTTACATTATTAATGGTAAAATTAAGTGAATTTATTCCTGATTTTATGTTTGTTTCTTCATCATGTTCATAGTGTTCATTGAAGGTTTTATTCATAACATTAAAACAAAGTGATTTAAGGGAAATTGGAGAACTTGGCTCAAACCTATCAAAGAATTGTTGATTATTCTGTTTCAATATAGTTGGCATGAAATCTACACAAATTCTTGTTTCACTGTTAGTATCATCTTCATAATTTTTGCACATTCCTTTGGCAAATATGTTTATGACTTCTTGAAAAACTATGGTTTTTAATGAATGTGGTTCAAAAGATATTTTATTATCTATATCTAATTTTGGAGTTTCATGTACTTTTAGATACTCTTGTATACTTTTCAAGCAAAGTGAAAGTAACGGCTTTACTGTCTCAACTGAAGTATTATCATAGTTTACTTCACATGAATTTTCATTATATTCACTTTTGTTTGTCTTAGAATAACTTGATGAAACAATGTTCAAACTAAGTGAGAGTAATGACTTTACTGTCTCAACTGATTTACAATCAAAGGTTACTTCACAAGAATCTTCATGAGTTTCATAAATTCTTTCGTTTGTCTTGGTAATATTTGATAAAACAAAGTTTTTATCACTAAATTCAGATATGTGGATAAGTTCCATGACCTTTTTATAGCAAAGACTTTTGAGGCACACAACCTTTACTGATTCCTGATTATTTAGTACACATATACCATTTTTAATTGAATCCTGTATGTGTGAATCATCTTTACAGACATTTAATAATGTGCAGGAATTTAATTTTAGTTCAATGTTCTCAGTTGAACAACATAAGTTGTTATTTTGCTCTAAATCTTCCACACACATCAATCTTTGTATAACTTCAGTACAAAGCAAAGACAATGAATTAGGGCCTTTAGTCAAAGGCTTGAAATCATTTAAATTTTGCAAATTGTTCTCCGTAACAGTGGCTTCAGTTATTAATTCCTCATTATTGGGTACAGAACTTTCAGAAGATTCACATGTATTATCAAAATAATAATAACAAGTATAATTCTGTTTTATGGTTAGCCACTCAGGTGTCACAAATTGTGCACATGTCGATATTGCCTTTTGGCGATTATACATCATAAAAAAATCATTTATCATTTTTAATGTTACATAGGCATCAGGTGGTTTTTTATTTCGGCTGTCCTGGGCTAAAAAAGACTGAGTAGGTTTCACTTTTTTTACCATAATTGAGTCATTAATCCAAACAGTATGTCTAGCTTTTATTTTCGGATCTTCTTTGGGTTTTGGCTCCTCAGCAGGTTTTTTTGCTATTTTGATGGACAGCTCTTTGTTGAGAAAGACAGTTTTTGGATTAAGTCCTGCCTTATCCTCTTTTTTTGTTATCACTGGTTCTTCAACAATTTCACAATCACTATCACTATTTGCGGCTTTAGAAGTTGATTCAATAACTTTCTGTTCTTCTCTGTGCTGAATTAAATTATTTTCTTTCAAAAACTCTTCATATTGCTTTGCTAGATCCTCCTCCATCTGAACTAAATTATGTTTTGCAAGTCTAAATAGCAAAAATGACTTTTTCACACAATAATCCATTTTAAATGTATCTGTTACATAGGTGGAATTAATCTTCTTTTCTATAAAATCTTCTGACTTTTGAGTCATTAGTTGTCCTAATTCTGCAGTTGTTTTAACAATACCTGATAAGAATGCACATGCTTTCTCTGATATATCTGTAGTCAATGCAACTTGATTTTTCATAGGCACTTCATAAATACTAGTTGTTTGGACAGAAACTGCTTTTGTTTTGATGATATCTGTTTGTGCACACATTTCTGCTGTTTTTTTAGCTTCGTTTTGATCAATTACTGGTATTTGGAGGGGACTTTTCGTATTATCAATTGATTTAGCTTTTTTGATTTTAATGTCTGATCCTTGAGATATTTTATAAAGAAAATCTTTAAACTCCTGAGTTGTGCCCCATGATTTTGGAGTATTTTCGCCTGTTTTAATAATTGATGTTTCTAATAAATCCTCAAAATCACCACTATCATCCACTGTAGAAGGTTTTTGAGTGACAATATCAAGATTATTCTTATTTGTGTCTCCCTTTTTGGTTCTTTTTCTTGGACTTTTTACAGATCCTGTTTCAGATTTTCTGTTTCTTCTGCGCTTTTGTTTTGCAGACACTCCTACTAAA
Organism: Hipparchia sbordonii; assembly: GCA_038048805.1. NCBI lineage: Eukaryota > Metazoa > Arthropoda > Insecta > Lepidoptera > Nymphalidae > Hipparchia > Hipparchia sbordonii. The sequence continues at coordinate 9,713,728 of CM076113.1, forward strand.
TCATCCATATCTTCCATTTCTTCGTCAATATCAATATCCATATCACTATCAGACACATCTGATAATTGCCTTTTACCACCTGGAATATATTCATCATCAGAATTATATCTACCTCCCTTCCGTCTTCTCGGTTCATCATCAGATAACTCAATGTTGGCATAAGGATCTTCATCTGATCCTTCATCATAGTGCAAATTCTTTTTTACTTTACGACGCATAGGTCTTTTTGAGGAATCTCTTGTTTCCGATTCACTATTGTCACTTAATTGTTCAACATCCTGATTTTCATTTTTAACAATACTGTCTATATTGTACTCAAAGTCTGACATTATAGGCTTTTTAGAATTTCTTTTGACAGGAGAGTTATTGGTTGGGCTTCCTTGAGGCTCCTGAACAGTCATATCATCATTAAAGTTGTCATTTTCAATATTTTCAGAATTATTTTTATTTGCTTCGGGTTCACTAATGCATTCTTTTATATCATCTAAGCCTGGATCACCAGTATCCTCTTTATCAATACTGTTGGTAGTAGTTATATTATTTTCATTTTGTAATTCAGACTTAATCGGAATGGAATCATTTGAGTGTACTTTCTTGCACCTGCCACGTTTTTTGGGATTTCTGTGGACAGCAATATTGTCATTTGATTCACTCGTTTGGGTTGTGTCATTTAACATGTTTAGTTCATTTTCAGCACCTAACTGAATATCTGATATGGTAGAATTATCAGGTTTAGCTATTTTATTACTTAATGCTACTAAAGGTAAGTCCTCTATCTCGTCTTCTGTAAGGTCTTTTGGCACAAGTAGCTGACTGTCAGTTTTTTGTTGTTCATCCAAAAAGTTGTTTGATTTTTTCTTTTTACTTTTTCTGCCCCCCTTTTGTTTCTGTACTACATTTTCAGTCAATAATGAAACTTCTTCTGCAGGCAATGCCAGATGACAGTCAGTTTCAGGCTCAATTACAACCTCATTCGAATATTCTATTAACTCTGATGGTATTTTTTTCTTTCTTCTTCCCCTTTTAGACGTCTTAATTTCTGAGTTTTCCACAATTCCTTCATCAATATTACTTACATTGTACAAGCTATTTGTTGTGTCATTTTTATCATTATTAATTAAAGGAGTAGCAATTTCAATATTTTTTGGTTTGGCTGGTCGACCTCTCTTTTTTGATATTTTAGGTTGGGGAGGATTCCTGTTTCTAATATAACGTCCACGTTTAGATATTTTAGGTTCAAGTGATGGATAATCATTATGTGGTGTTTCAGGTAAAACCTGTCCTCCATTCGGTATGCTGTTATTAAAACTATGCTCCAAGCCTTGGGATATTACATTGTTTTTGTTTTCACTTTCAGATTCGCCAGGACCACTTACTTGACAACTGCTGGATGCTAAGTGAATTTTCTTTTTCCTTCCTCGCTTTTTCGGTGTAGTTTCGACATGTTTTTCAACATTTTGGTCTGTTGTTGAGGTAACTTGGTTTAAAGTCTCTTCTACAAGTGAACTCACGTCTTCGATGGGCATCTCGTGTAAAATCTCGCTTATGTCGCGGTCGGGCGGTGGAGGTGACACAATATCGGCAAGCGTAATGAATTCATCTTCTTCATACATGGATACCGCTTGAAATTGTTCAAACTTGTCCTCTGTCGTGCAGAGATTGTCGGATTCTATATCAATTGCTTCCGACATTGTCGTAAAGACCACATGGATAGACCAAGCACATAACTATACCCAACTCTAATGGATAAATATTAACCTTCTTGACCACTATCGACCAAATCCATTTAAATAAGCTTGTGGATAGCTTCCTAATATCTTATTTTGTTGATTTCTAGTTTTGCTAGCAAGTTAGCATCGCCCACAGACCACAGCCACAGACGAATGAAATTGAAAAATTGAAAATGAAATCAATGATTAAAGAGCCAGAATGTTAAGCGCGTGATACACATACTAGTAAATGGCATGCTAGATGCTGGCAAGCTGGCATGCTAGATACTGGCAGAATTTCAGCACGTGATATATATGCTAGTAACTGGTATGCCAGTTTCTAAACTTCTACGTTCTACGTACGTAACGTTTCTAAAAGTTTACAAAATGAATATTTATGAAGAAATAAATAGTGTTACAATACAACTCGCAATTATATTAGGCAAAACCAATAAAAACAAGCACAAAATTAAAAAGATCTTGGCAGATAGTTGAGAGTTGCGATTTACTAGCAACACGTTACGATCAGGCAATACGAATCTCGCGTCCCACTTCCCCTCAAAGCGAAAAATCACACGGCTTGCGATCTACTCGTATGCTTTGTACTGGCATGCGAGTTACTTGCAGAACCTTGCTACACATGCGAGTAGCTCGGTTTTGCTTCTAACTGGCATGCTTCTGTGCGAGTAACTAGCATGTGTATCACGCACTTTAAGGTATCAACAAACCACAAACATATAAGAGTATATTTATGTTTGTGCAACAAACTATCGGATGCATACGTGGTTCAAACAAAACCGTAACAAAAACAGGTAAAAATTTTACGTGTTTGACAAACATGTTTGACCGTGTATGGGCCCTCTAATACAGCTTATATAGCGAATAACCACAGATTACGAATGACCAAGAGAATGTAATCACTCCGTGACTAATGAGATGAATAACTGCAATAAAGCTACGGACAGACATGCTTATTACTAGCACGAAACCATGCCATTATTGAGCAATTGCTACTTAGTAGCATGTGTGTCAAACCATTGCTTGTAAGGAGCATGCTTATTTCGAGCATGCTCAAAAATCAACAGTCGTTTGATTTTTGAGCGTGCTACCTGAGGCGGGGGTGAAAGGGAAATGCTTCGAGCGCGTTTGAATAGGGTTTGCTTATGAGTATGCTATAATCGATTGGATTTGGCAAAATGTTCCTAATTATACTGAATGACGTGCTCACTAGAACGAAAGCATGCCACTAATGAGAAATTGCCACTTAGTAGCATGTGTGTCGAAACATTGCTAGTAATGAGCGTGCTTATTTCGAGCATGCTCAAAAATCAACATTCGTTTGATTTTTGAGCGTGCTACCTGAGGTGGGGGTTAAAGGGGAAGTGCTTCGAGCGCATCTGAATAGGGTTTGCTTATGAGCATGCTATTATCGATTCGATTCGATAAAATATTCTTAAATAATTTCGTAGCAAGCAGTAGAATTATTTTATTGAGTTCTGTACGAATAAAACTGACACTATTATATCTCTGTAAGTTTATAGAACCACTGTTTTGATTTTTATTTTTTGCAAAACTTCCATTTTGTCTGAGAGGCAGCGCTTAAATAGCATGTGTGTCCAATTGTTTGCTTTGAGCATGCTTTATTAGGAGTATGCTCACAACAAGCACACTTTTTGCTAGCAAATGTGAATTGTAATTAATAGTTACAGAGCATGCTACTTTTAAGCATGCCTTTTTTAAGCATGTTTGTCAGTACCTTAACCAAAAAATATTTTTGAAATAATCTAGGTATGTAACCTCCTGTCAACAAGTCATTAAACTGTCAAGTGTCAATATTATTTTTGATTTTTAAATGTCAGATGAAATGAGCGAATGACGAGTGGTGTTGCTGTTGACGAAACAGCAAAATATTGTGATTTGTAAATTTTTATGAATTAGTTATTGTGTTAATAAAAAAAACCCAGATGCTGATTCAAAAATGTATTTTCCTATAGGATGGCCTAAAGTTTTACAAAACTTGGGGAACGATGCTCAGATTAAGCAAATCGTATCGAATAGAGACAAAATCTTGTTTGCTTCACTTAGTGAGGATTGTTTTGTAGTCTGGTTTTGCAAGGTACGTCTTTTAATTTGGTTAAAATTTTTCACGCACAGAACAACAGACTCTTGGGTAAATAACGCCTTATATCAATCAAATACATAATATGAAATGATGAACAATTTTTGACTGGCTCGTTCTAGCTTATTTGGCTACCTATGGATCGTGAGATCATGGGTTTTGGAGCAAGTATTTTTTTATAAAACAATATTAGCAATATTCATACATGACAAATATTCCGCTCTACGCTCTGAGTCTTAGACTTGTGTACGATAGTAGTACAATGGATGGGGATGACCTTTCGGTTTGCGATTCGTCAGTTTAATTGTTGAGATTCCTAAATTTATATAATTTTCAGCCCACTGTTCCAATAGTATATCACAAGAGGAGTGCAGAATCTCTGCAGAGACTAGGAGTCAATGTTGGTGTGGAATGGAAACCAGATTCATCCATGATATGCATTTCGGTTTGTTAGAAAAGTATTTCCCTAACTTAGTACACATATGGTCACGGACAGAAAATGTTTATCAGTTTTCAAAGTAGATTCTATATCACATTGCGTTCAGTAAGGTCTATAACGCCATAGAATATCGAAAGCATATTGACTGTCAGGCATAGACATGTGCATGTAATTATGAAACTTAAGCTGGTAAACATTTTCTGTCTGCAATCGTACACATTACATAATGGCAAAAATTCAACAAACATGCTATGTTTGATGGTTTTTTCATATGATTCTCTACTTTTTTTTAACCTGAATTTAAGGTAAATATAAAGGTAAGTAAATACTTGAACTTCATATAAATATAATAAAATGGCTTGTATAAAGTTTGCTATTAGTACATTCAAAAGACTATTAGTTCAGACTTTTAGTACTATTAGTACAGTAGTTTTCGGAATGCAGATTCTGCTGAGATGAGCCGGCAAGAAACTCAGCAGTTGCTCATTCATTATTAATAGTACTTAGTATTTATGTACTAAACAAGACTAATGACTATGTTGGGCATAAATCATTAGAAAGTTTACCCACCTCATTTGTTTCATTTCTAGACATCAGAAGGACATTTAATCTTGTACAATGTGGAAGCGCAAAGTGACCAAACAGCTTATCAGCAATGTGACCCACCTATGGCAAGTCTCAGAAGGGACTCAGCAGAACTGTTTGTCAAAGAAGTCATACCTTCTCTTAAAATCACCCTGGTAAGGATATTTTTGATTGACCTATTATTTTGATATTTTTCTGGTATAATAAAATAGAACCCAACAGAGATCTGGGTATCTTTTTTTGAAGATTTTGTAAATCAAAATAATAAAGCAATAAAAAATAATAAGCAAAATTCACTAATATTTTATGAATTGATAATAAAAATTATACAAAATAGTGAAAATTCAAAAAAATTTGTTTTGATAATAAAGCATCCTCTGATTTAAATTTTCAAAATATATTTAATCTACAGAATTCGTCCCTTTACAGTTTTATTATAAGTATAGATAACTGATTGCAATTGAGTTATTAGATTTCACAAAAATTTGTATATAAATCGAAATGAATCAAATTCCATTTCAGTTTAAAGAGATCCTAGTATGGGATGGGCAGATAACTCGCATGTGCTGTATATCAGGCACGGAGATATTAGTGTGCACGACGCGTGCACATCTGCTTCGCTACCGCTGGGACGGCACGCAAAATCGCGACTACTGCCTTGACCTAGGTCGCATACCATTCTCCATCAACCAGCAAGTTTCCAAAGGTAATGATTTGATTTTACTTCCACACTGCATCCCTTTAACTCGTATTAACTCTTTCTTAAGTCTAAGCTGAATGAGAGAGTGGTCTATATATTTCAGTCTCAGTCCACACAGTAATACCTCAATTACTTCAATATTAAAAAAAAAAAATTGGATTCCAGCGGAACCCATATTAGAAGACAATACCCACGTGAACGACATTGAATATTCTCCACTAGTGTGTGGCTTCGGCATAACACTGAACGACGGCCGGGCTGCCTACCTCACTGCACCCAACCTCAAGTTTGATCCTAATGTAAGTATCTTCTTACGATACCTATGATACCTATGATATTCTACCACGGAGAGTTATACACTCACAAATGGTAGATTCATCGACGATTCAAAAGCACTTGTAAAAGTTTATTTGAAAAAAAAAAATCTATTCTACTCTACTCTAAAACAAGCGAAAAACTTCATTGTTAAATGCCATGACAAATATCTGCCATTACGCACTTCGTTTGCCGCATGCTTCATACATCCACCATCCACCTCTTTTTATACATATACTATATCATATACTATAGTTTGCTCATTAACGAATAGCTTATTACCAACTAGATTTTGCCAACAACATCCCGTGGTTTACAATTCCACGGGAACCTGTTATTCTGAGAAAAACCTTTACCCAAAATCTATAGTATCTAAAATCCCCACACTGTAGCCTATGTAACATGTAAGTTCTGAACTATACCTGTGCAATGAAACACGTCAATCTGTTTCTCCATGATTGAATTACAAGACAAAAATACACTTTCGCATTTATAATATTGGTAAGGATATACAATGGTGAGAAAGGACTTCTCCTTTTGTTATCTTTCTTTTGGGGTACCACACAATTTTTATTTTGCCTATTTTTATAGGTAAATCCCTGTTTGCCCCATTTATTTAATCTTGTAGCCGGCCCATCACCTTAAAAACATAACATTACCTTAGAATACATAAATGGTTTGTCGTCTTATAACTATTTTGGTTATATAATAATAAAATCTTATCTATTAATTAATTTGTAATATTTTTTGTACATGAACACTTTGACTATAATTATTTTTAGTGTGTATGTGATAATTATATTTTTATACCTCAGATAAGTTTAGCGACGGATTTAAGGGTAAGATTAAAAAATAAGTGTAATTTTTGTCAAGGCTACGTTTTGTTTATGTTTTGTTGTGCTAATTCCATACAAGCACAGTTTAATAGTATTAAACTTAACATGGGGTTGTACAGTAAGTAATTTTTACCAGTAGAACCTAATTTACTCTAACTCTTTAAATGACTCTGAATAAGTAAGCTTGAAACTAATGATACATGTAATCAATGAAAATTATACACAAGTCGTTACAAAACAATCATTTACTATTTTAAGCGTATATTGATTTAAGCCAGAATTCCCCTTTAGCCAAGAATTCCACTTAATTCCATTATAGAAAAACGCTAGTTTTTATGTAGGTTGATCAGATTGCATTTAGTATAACTAGATTTTGCCCACGACTATGTCAATGTGGAGTTAGATTTTTAAAGTCTTTCAGGAACTCTTTTATTTTTTCGAAATTTAAAGTAGCTTATGCCACTCTCCAGGTCCTTTGCTATGCCCATGCATTTATCCTTACCAATTATTAGAAATGCGTTTATTGGTTTGTTGGTTTGTCCTTCAATCACGCCGCAACGGAGCAATGAATCGACGTAGTTTTTTGCACGGTTATAGTTGAGGACCTGGAGAGTGACATAGGCTACTTTTTACCTCGGAAAATCAAAGAGCTCCCGCGGGATTTTCGAAACTAAATCCACGCGGACGAAGTCGCGGGCATCAGCTAGTAAAGTAATAAGTAAGGATTGGATATTAATATATATTGTGTAACTTAATTGCAGGCAGTCCAAGGAATATGGGCGCAGGGCATCGACGACGCGACTTGCGTCCGAGTGAACCACAAGTTTAGGCTCATAGCCATCGGTAGGAAAAAGTAAGCAGCTTTCCTCTTAATGGCCTTTTGTTTGGCCGGTTGTATGTTACTTTCATCTATCTGCATTGGTACCTAACTTCTTTTTATTCATTAATTTAGGATTTATATCTATAAGAGATCTCTACCGGTTACCTCAGGCAGTTCTTTTTATACAACTGCCTGAAAAAAGGAGTATATTGTTTTCAGGGTTCATGTATGCATGAATGTGATTATAGTACATTATGGTACAAGTGTGAAACATTGGTGATTGCCGCCGAGGCGCTATTGAGACCCGAGCCGTCAGGTGAGGGTCTTAAGATAGCCAAGGACGGTAATCTGTTGACTCTGCTTAAAGAAAGTTCTTCAGTAAAAATTTTGCTCGCCAGTTCTCAAGTGGACGTGTTCACGATAGACGAAGCGACCGGCGGGCTGGAGCTGTCGCACACGATGATGCTTAGTTCCAAGGACTTTCCCGGCGACCCCGGACCAGTTAAATGTTTGAGGTATGTCATTTTTTTTGCTGCTTCTTTGGTTTACTGTCTAGCTTATTTGGCTTAAGGATCATGAGGTCTATATATTTTTAGCTGTTGGGTTGTAGTTCCGATATATTTAAAAAAAAATATTAACATCCCTGCTAATATTATAAATTGTGAAATAAGCTACTTTTTAACCAGAATAACAAAGGTTTAACAAAGATTCAGTGAATATGGCAAAAAAAAGTACCATGTCTTCAGATGGACAGGCGACGGCCGGGCGGTGGCGGTGAGCTGGGAGGGCGGCGGCGTGTCTGTGTGGAGCACCTTCGGCGCCCTGCTGATGTGCTCGCTGGCGTGGGACTACGGCCTCAGCCAGGACCTGGCGCGGCACAACCCGCTCGTGGTCTGCGGCATGGTACGCACGTGTCCTATATCCTCAGAGGGACAGGCGACGGCCGGGCGGTGGCGGTGAGCTGGGAGGGCGGCGGCGTGTCTGTGTGGAGCACCTTCGGCGCCCTGCTGATGTGCTCGCTGGCGTGGGACTACGGCCTCAGCCAGGACCTGGCGCGGCACAACCCGCTCGTGGTCAGCGGCATGGTACGCACGTGTCCTATATCCTCAGAGGGACAGGCGACGGCCGGGCGGTGGCGGTGAGCTGGGAGGGCGGCGGCGTGTCTGTGTGGAGCACCTTCGGCGCCCTGCTGATGTGCTCGCTGGCGTGGGACTACGGCCTCAGCCAGGACCTGGCGCGGCACAACCCGCTCGTGGTCAGCGGCATGGTACGCACGTGTCCTATATCCTCAGAGGGACAGGCGACGGCCGGGCGGTGGCGGTGATCTGGGAGGGCGGCGGCGTGTCTGTGTGGAGCACCTTCGGCGCCCTGCTGATGTGCTCGCTGGCGTGGGACTACGGCCTCAGCCAGGACCTGGCGCGGCACAACCCGCTCGTGGTCAGCGGCATGGTACGCACGAATATCTAGCTCCGCCAGTAATTGTCCAGAATTCTGGGTCTGATTTCATCTCCAATGCTGCCAACTTCACTTATCATCATCATAATTTTAACCCATCGCCCGCCCACTGCAGGGTATTCATACAGTAGGATCTCTTCGTAGTCCACCACGCTGGCCCAATGTAGATTGGAGATGGAGAACTCTCAGATATGCAAGTTTCTTCATGATGTTTTTCTTTACTATTAAAATAAGTGATATTCTAATTACTTAAAACACATAATTCCAAAAAGTCAAGAACTGTATTTAATTGGACTAAACCTAACTAAAAAAAACTAACTATAATAAATAAAGGTGTGTAAAGTCTGCCAGTTTGCATTGGACCTGCGTGGTGGACTATGGCCTATAAGGTTTCTGTGAGAGAAGACCTGCTTTGAATAGTGACCTGTTGATGAGTTACTGATGCTGATGGCTCTTGTAAATTTTGCAGGAATGGGCCACAGAAGGCTACCAACTGTGGATGGTCAAAATAGAAGAGGATTCCAAGTCAAATTTAATTCAAATGGACTTCGTGAAGAGTCCACTCAGTGTCAACCCTGGAATGGTAAGTTGCTTAAACTGTGTAAACTGGTCAACAACTTAACAATCAAGCAAGATTCATGAGAGATATATTTCTCGTCACACAGACAAAACACTACACAAAATATATATTTAAAACAGTTGGTTTCTTTCAAGTGTATGTTATTATTATTATTAAAAAAAACTCGAACGAGTTTGTTTTTTGGTTTGTCCTTAGATCTCGCCGCCTTAGAGCAACGGATCGAGGTGATTTTTTTGCGTGGCTATTTGGGGACTTTGAGAGTGACATAGGCTACTTTTTATCCCGGAAAATCAAAGACAAATCCTACGGGATTTTTAAAAACGTTCATCATCGTTAACCGCCAAGAGCTCCTAACTCCTAATATATTTTTTGTTTATATGATTAAAATAATAATATAGTTCGTTTCAAATATACGAGTATTTACAATACGAATGAATAAAATTTTGTGTAGAAGAATTTTCTAGTGAGAAAGTAGGTTTTGGTGCAGAATTACTAAAAAAGCAGTGTGACTAAAAATATCAGATAGGAGCTCCTGCATAGCTAGCATGGGCGGGAAAAATTTTATCCCCGGGGAAAGGATAAAATGTTTATCCCCTCGCTCAGTTTTATCCACCTGTCGAACATGAGCAAAACGGTGGAAATAATATCCACAGTGGATATTCTTATAGGAACTATACTTTTCGTTTCTCCTGTTGCCATGCTTTAGCATAGGGAGAAGATAATTTTATCCCTTGTCAGTGGATAAAATCGGGGGATAAAACTTTTATCTCCTCCCCATGCTAACCCTGCTGGTGGTTAACGGTCGATAAAACAAAAAAAAATGTTCTAGAGCAACCAAAGGCATTTATACCTGCAAGCGGACGACAAACTGTACGTGAACCTGGATGATAATCTCACTCGGCGGACCAAGATATCCATCATCGACTCGTCCTCCGACACGTACCAGGAGAACGGCTCGGACCAGCCGCTGGAGTACGACAGCAGCGCCAAGTACAAGGAGTTCGTGGACGACAACGAGTGCAGGAAGCAGTGGGTGGTGTTGCAGCTACCCGCTACTTATATTGCCAGCAACTGGCCCTTGAGAGTGAGCGTTTATTATTAATTCAAAATCATTTATTCCATGTATGCCAAATTTTAGCTCTTATGACAAGAGAATCTATCACCTTTTGAAAGCTAATATCTTAATTAATCTATGATTACACTGGGCTTGCTTTCCCTATACGACTGACAGCCTAAATTATGAATGAATTTGAAGCGCCACTTTTGACATACGAGTGTCTCTGAAACTAATAATATTGCAAATGGCGCACCAATCTCCATAATTAATCTATGAAATCATACATTAATTATTTATAGAGTTTTGTGCGTCATCTAAATCTAAATATATAAAAGAAAAAGATGACTGACTGACTGATCTATCAACGCACAGCTAAAAAAGTTATGACGTAAGCATCCGCTAAGAGAGGATTCTTGAAAATTCAATCCCTAAGGAAAATTCGAACTTAACGTGAGCGAAGCCGCTGGAAAAACCTAGTTAGCAATATAACCTATTAGTTCCAGAGACACTCGTATAGCTGCTTAGCGATTACAGCGTCAAAATGGCGTCAATCAAATCCAAAATGGCGTCAATCAAACAGGTCACAAAGAGAAATCACAGCGGCACGTCCAGTGTTTATCATAGACTAGAAGCCCGCGCCGACTTCGTCCGGGTTGAAAATTAAATATTTGTTCTTGTGAGCTTCTTATAGGAGAAGATTGTCAATAAGATCACCACAGGAACCACACGAATATCCCGCACCGATACCCACCACCGTGCCCCGCCGCGCCAGCCGGCACCATTTTATTATTTTGTCGCTCGGAAATATTAATTTTCCGATAACTCCTAAGATATTTATTTAAATTGTATAGTGTAAAGGGCAAATATGTTCTAAATTAAATACTTACGATAATAAACATATTTATTTAGATATAGATTGACATCACATCGGTTAAAGAAGCTTCGAAAAGAATTCATTATTTTTAATCAAAATTTGAAAGATAGAAATGGTTACTGTAAGTTATCCTTAGAATATAAACATATGCTATCGCGGACTTTTTTTTTAGAACTCTTTAAGAAGAACAATTCACCCATACATCATTTTCATCCAATAACAGGATATGACCCAGCGCACGCCTTGAAAACGTTTAAGAGTCAAAAAAATTTCTGACTTCTTTAACAAATTTGCACATAATATCTAGCCATAATACATTTATTAACATAATTATAGCCTATAACGATCTGGAATAATGTACCTTTGAAATGGTAAAAGAATTATTGTAATAGGTGCGGTGGTTCCAAAGTTTGCTCCGGACATACATACAAACTCACAAAATTCGCGCTCTCTCTTTATTATAATAGTATAGATGTCAACAGCAAATACGCGGAATGATATTTTACAATAGCGGCCGGTAAGTTCCAATGTTGTCCACCGGAACGAAGTTAGTGTGCTGTACTGTATAGTTGATGGTGTTGGACAGTTCAGCGCGGTGGACCCGAGCGGGCAGCACGTGTGCGTGGCGGGGCGCGCGGGGCTCGCGCATTACAGCTGCGCGGCGCGGCGCTGGAAGCTGTTCGGCAACGAGGCGCACGAGCGGGACTTCGTCGTCACCGCCGGCGCGCTGTGGTGGCGCGACTACATCGTCGTCGGTGCGTACACCAGCCCCTTTTTTTTTTTTTTCTTCGGGGGAGGAAAAAATCCCTTCCCCGTGTCTCCCAGGTCGGCACGGAACCGCGTTGCATTTCTTCATGCTTCATACACCAGCCCCTGCAGTTAACATTCCCTAACAATCCCTAGGAAACTCTTTGACGTCCCGAAAAAAGATCTCTATATCCGCTCAAAGAATGCAGATCGAAGGACCTGGACTTAGCGAATTAGCGTTCCACCATGATGGCGTGTAGAAACTTGAAACACAGTACGGGTATGGGTTGAATTTACACTGCCATACCCCTTAAAAATAAGCCTGCTATACCATCTTATAATGCATTGTCACTTACCATCAGGTGAGATCGCAGTCAAGGTTATATTGTCATTGAATAAAAAAAGCAAAAATTTGTACTCGCTTGAGATTGAGCTTTTCCGCACATTCCCGCACAGGTTGCTACAGCATAATAGAAGGCCAAGACGAAATCCGCTTCTACCCCCGAGACGCGAAACTCGACAACCGATTCGCGAAGATAATTCGCGTGCAAGCACAAGTGTTCGTTTTGGACATACTGGATGACCAGCTAGTTGTCTTCGGCGCTGATGCGCTCGTCACCATCTATGAATTGAATAGGATTGATAATAGTAAGTATCCATGGACTTTTTTTTTTTTAATTTTAAAGCCTCCATTGCCCAAATAAACTTGCGGACTGAAAACTGAAAGGTTGCAGGTTCGATCCCCACTCGTTGCATTATTATCGTTATCACACCTAACACAAGCTTTCCGCTTATTTGGAGGTGAGAGGAGAGTTTTAAAAAAATTACACTGTCAAACCCCTACCAAGTTAGCCAGCTACCAACTTAGACCGCATCGTTACTTCTCATCAGGTGAAATCGCAGTCAAGGATTATCTTGTCATCGAATAAAAATAAAAAAATTGCGATTGCAATCGTCACACCGATGAAATCATTTTTAGAGAAACGCCCAACAGAATCATTATTAGGAAATCCCATAGCAGAATCATTATTAGGCAATCCCACAGCAGAATTATTATAATGCAATCCCACAGCAGAATCATTATTATTTGGCAATCCCACAGCAGAACCATTGTTAGGCAATCCCACAGCAGAATGATTATTTGGCGATCCCACAGCAGAATCATTATTAGGCAATCCCACAGTAGAATCAATAGGAGATCCCACAGCAGGATCATTATTTGGCAATCCCACAGCAGAATCATTATTAGGCAATCCCACAGCAGAATCATTTGGCAATCCCACAGCAGAATCATTATTATTTGGCAATCCCACAGCAGAACCATTGATAGGCAATCCCACAGCAGAATCATTATTTGGCGATCCCACAGCAGAATCATTATTAGGCAAACCCACAGCAGAATCATTAGGTAATCCCACAGCAGAATCATTATTATTTGGCAATCCCACAGCAGAATCATTATTTGGCGATCCCACAGCAGAATCATTGTTAGGCAATCCCACAGCAGAATAATTATTTGGCGATCCCACAGCAGAATCATTATTAGGCAAACCCACAGCGGTTTTATGTTTCTACCTTCAGATGGCAACCTGGAAGTGCGATGCGTACAAGCGGTGGACATTTCAGCGTTGTCGCACCCCGCATGCGTCGTGTCGGCGTCACTGTGCCGCCTCCAAGACCCCTCGCCGTCGCACCTGGCACGTGCCGACCCCCCGGCCGCGCCACACTCACTGGTAAGTGGTATTTGACCCCACCGATCCTTTTCACTACATAGTATAAAACAAAGTCGCTTTCTCTGTCCCTATGTACGCTTAAATCTTTAAAACTACGCAACGGATTTTGATGCGGTTTTTTTTAATAGATAGTGATTGAAGAGGAAGGTTTATATGTATAATAACGTGCGAAGCCGGAGCGGGCCGCTAGTAATAATATAAACGTAAAAATTATTTTTACAAAACCGACTTCAAACGCCACAAAGTATATCAATTGTGCCTATATTTGAAGAGTTTTCTCCTGTGTCGTTTATTTATTAAGTTCTTGCTTTATTGCTTATAGGTAATCAATGCAAGCGGGAAACTTATGATGGTGCAAAGAGAAGAATATGACGTAGATGAAGACAACAATCCGGTAAGTGTTAAATGATTCATAAATCATAATAGCTACAATTTTGTTGACAATATATCGCACACCTAGATCAAAAGGGAGACAAGTCAAAAAGTCTCTGTTCCCTAAACGAAAAAAAAACTCTTCTTGAATCTTTTGTTAGCAAAATTGTGAATCTCAATTTTATTTTAGGTCGCATTTCACGACATCATTTATGACCTGAAATAAATTGAGTTAGGAAAGGTTATGATTGAAGCAGTCTATTTATGTAACTATTTGCGAATGTTCCAAACGTAACGCCCAAAATATTTTACGTTTAACGTTTTATTTTTATTTAAGTATCAAAATATTTTATTAAAAAATAACTAGCTTATACACTCGCTTTCGCTCCCGCCATCTATTAAAAGTAATGAATAGCTGCTGTTATCTTAATTTTCAGCTGTTTTTGTGGGTTTCCCTATTTTTTTTTTTTTGTTTTGAAACCACCCCCCGTATTAAAGCAAACAAAGCAAAAAAAAAATCAAATCGGTCAAGCCGTTTTTGAGTTTTAGCCAAGGTAACTTATACATTTAACAGCAATTGATTTTTATGTATGCAATAAACATATTATTATACAATTATATAGGTTCGAAGTAAAGTTTCATACATAATCCATTGCTTCATAGGTACTTTAAAATGTATCTAATTGAACCTATTTTCACGTATCGCTTCCTCTGTAAATTGTTTCGGTTTAACCTATAGTTTTTACCACTACAATATAATTGGCTAATCATAATTAATATTACTTAATCGGACATAATACGGTGAGTTATTGCACACAAACTCGTATATTTATTGATTTATACTAATCTGTATTATTATATGATTATGTAATTAAATTAAATCATGCAATAGCTAGGTAGGTAGGTAAGGGGAACAATACTAAATTGTTCCAAAAATCTTATAATGAATTCAAAAGCATTTACTATCCTACAGAGCAAATATTCTAGCCACATAGTAGTACGCATTCGTACGCAATATTCGTTTCTGGATTCAGTTTTGGGAGTCAAATTAAAAAAAAAGTTAACATTTTCTTTATAATAATTTATTTACAGTCACTTGTGAACGTCAGGTACACTTCATTGCTACGGATACATTCAGTCAGCTTAACTTCTATTGACCTATGTGTATTTTTGCATTCTAATACAACATGCAAGAACACACTAGAGCCGTGAGTAACTAAATAGGTTACCTATACACATAGAAGTTGTTAAAGCATAAAGCTTAAATATACAATATCCTCTTCACATAATAAGTCCGTTTTGCCATCTCTGATAATTTAATTAGTTATTCTTGACTAGATAGATACGATTAAACCAGATGGTCTAATCGTGCCGGAACGCGGAATCGCTTGGCAGAATGCCTGTGATGGTAGGGTGTTAACTAGCTGAGACCAAAGGTCTGGGAGACCAGACGAAACGTAATGTACCAAAAGCACGAATTGGCTAGATTCGATTGTCGAAGTGTCGATTCTAATCGATGTATTTAGTTACTCGTATACCAAGATAGATAAATCGATTTTGAAGAGCAATAAATAAAATAGTTATTAGGGAAACAGTTACCCAATTCTATTTTTGGTACAAATATCAAGACAGCAAAGCAAAGGGACTTCCAATCTGAAGAATATTTTAATATACCTTACGTACTACGTCAATGCTTAGTTTTTATGGTCACTTTTTGGCCATCTAAAGATATGGGGCCGGCTGTCCATCTGCGAACAATGTTCCCTTTCTTACCATAAGACGTACCAGTGACAGATACCCAGGGCGGGCTGTATCCAATGGGTAAATAGCTCCACGGGTTGATGTCTTCATATATCGGTGCCGGCTCTATCGGTATGATGGGTGCTATTGGGGCAACTTCCGCGACCGGTTCGTACACTGGTGCGACTGGTTCGTACACTGGAGCAGCGATTACCGGTGCGACTGGCACGGTCACCGGGTGCACGTTTGGTCTTGCCCGTTTCACCACGGCGTTGAAACCGTGGATGGAATCCGCGACGTATTCGACGATGCGAATGTTTCCGTCCGGCTCGACCAAGGAGTAGGCCCCACGGACCACGTCGCCTTCCCTGGTCTCCCATTGGGCCTTGTTATCCCCGGTTTGGGGATCGTTGACGGCATAGTTGAATGAGTAGTTTGGATTTGGCTGCAATATAAAAATCCTATAAGGAAGAGGGCAGATTGGCATCTTTTCATAATAAACCTTTATGTTGCACCATACTGCCCTCAACCTAATTTCACTCCTGTCCTTTTTGCCTTGAAGGAACTCATCGTTCAAGGCAAGAGTGAATAGACATCTTCTAGGCAAGCGCACTCTAACCTAGACCTCATCAGTGCCTGCCAGCATTGATTTTCGTCAAGCGCAGGCTTATTCTAGCAATAAAAGAAAGAATACATTACTCACAATGCTCCCAACTGTGGCGTAAGTTTGTAAAAGCTCAGGCGGATTAGCTACCGCTACTGCCACCAAACAGAGTACCTGAAAATAATTCTGTTTACAAAACCGACTTTAAACGCCACTACAAAGTATATCAAGTCTCTGGTCTGATGGGAGGCTTTGGCCGTGGCTAGTTCCACCCTACCATCAAAGACGTGTCGCCAAGCGATTTAGCATTCCAGCACGATGGCGTGAAGAAACAGATTAGGGGTATTGGTTAAATGTACACTGCCATATCCAGCAATCGTCACTTACTACCAGGGGGCTGATTCTCTAACTCAGTGCCTATCGAAAAATGAATGTCACTGACATATATTTTTTATCCATTGAAGGTTTACTATTCTGTATTGTATTCTGTTCTACAGTGTTTCCACTTTATTTGTGTCTCAGTTATGTCTTAAAATGAGTATCTTAATATTAGTATTTAATTCGATGCCTTAACATGGGTAGCCTAAGTATGTCATGCTCACTTAAACATTTCTGTGGTGGTGTCGTGTGGTGCGGGTTGTTACGTTCCCTCAAATATGGTTGAGCGAAGCAATGGCTGGATCATGCGTCGTGCTCGTGAACGGGTGCCACCAACGGGAATGGGTCTGCTTTGTGTCTACCCATCTTAACGTGTTAGGTTGTGGTAGGTGTGCATTTTTGAAACTTCTTTGTGGAAACACTGTGTGCATAGCTTAGTTTTGTTAACCATTGTAAAAATTTTTTTTTGAAAAGAGCAACTGCTGAGTTTCTTGCCGGCTCTTCTCAGCAGAACCTGCATTCCGAACCGGTAATACATTTATGACGTGTCATAAGAGCTACAAGTTGGCCTACATGAAATAAATAAATTTTGATTTGATTAACACCAATCTGGAAGACGAAACACAGGGTCAGTGTATATTCAAAAATCGATATTTACCACGAAAAGCGAGTTCATTTTACTGACGATGTACTCCACTAAGCCAACGAAGTGCACTGTGCTGTTGTCATCGCGCACTAGTTCATTTATACCACATTAATTATTCGACCTGGTCGCGCTCCGTTTTTTGTCAAGCTCCCAGTTTCAACGGGTGAATTAGCCTTTAGTTTAGTTTGGTTTTTTTGTTACATTGAACTTATTCTAATATGGACTATATTATAATGGCGGTAGGTGGCTAGGTGTTCCCAAACTATAACTCGTTCTTTAATACAAATTCATGTAGAGCACTCTGATGTCTATGATTAATCCAATGTTCCAATATTATCAATAGAATAGAATAGAAATATCTTTATTGGTAGCAATAAACACAAAAATATACAAAATAAATCAAAATTAAAAACACAGCAATGATAGGTATTAGATATCGTTACTTTGTACAGCAGTGCAACGCTACCAAAAGGTGAGTCACTCAGATTGTGTTGGGGCTCCTAGCCTCACAGACCTAAAACTGGCGAAGCCGCCAAGTTTCAAAGCTGTGGGAGCCAGCTGTCCCAACGCTGATTTTCAGTGACCGCCTTTAAATGCGAACGTCAATGGTCTTTTTTAACTTTTGGCAGAAAATGATAATTATGATGGAAAAAGTAAAAGTAATAGAAGCATTATATTGAAAAATTATTATATTTATAAAAATAATAATACATAATATCACTGGAGTTGCTGCTCCTGTACAAGTGACATTATAATTAGAGATAAATTTGAAGCGCCATATTTGACATACGAATGTCTCGGGTAGTGATATAAAGCCATCCATGGTAAAACAATGCCGCCCATACGCAATTTCTTTTGATAATACTTTTCTAAGTTCAAGTTTCCATCCAAATGTAATTTTGATTTAATTCAATAATGTCCTACCTACGTAGCCATCTTCGCGGAGGATATTATAGTGCACAAGTGGTGCGCAAATATATGTGAATTTTCTATTCCCTCACTCTCACAATCGAATGGAACAGAAATCTGACACATGTTTTAAAATTTTCGGCAAGATGTTTTATCAGTAGGTAGCCATGAGATGTCTACTCATTTACTCGTGAAATCTCATACAAATTCACGAGTAAATGGGTAGATAAAATTTTCTCGTGACGCGCATGCTAGCCCGACTGGTCTGAGACCTGTGTGGACGAGGGATTTGCTGAAATAAATACCATTACGGACCAACACCTAACTTTATCAATTTAATTTGGTGTTGCTTAACATAATATTTAGTTATTTATTATAAGTATAGATGATTGGTATCCAGTGGCGTGCACAGGGTTTGGGCTTAGGGTAGGCATATATTAGGACACACACGTATATGTATAGGTACCTACGTCATTATAGGTAAAATGAAAATTTAAGTCAAGTCACATATCTACATAGGTCCAAGATGTGAGCTGGGTTCCCTGTAAAGTAGAGGGTTAGCGCAGGCGTTTTAAAAACCCCCCTCACGCAGACGAAGTCGCGGGCAGAAGCTAGTTAAAATAAAGGCACATACCTGTTCAGAATATCCTATCAGTCCATACCGTACGGCTAATTACAAAATAAGATGCAAGGAAAACAAAACACACTATTTGTGTGTACACAACCACTAAAGCCGGTAAAAAGAATCAATAATTATTAACGTTAAATACTCGTGTTAAGTACTTTCTCACTTTTTTCTATGATAAAATAAGTTCCATTTTCAAGAAAGTCACAAATCCTATAAGTTTTTATTTACTTATGCCCGCAAAACTTTACACAAATTACAAAATAAACAAAAACACTATGCACTCATACGAAAGTAAACAACACAGACCAGAAAAGAGTAAACAATTATAAGAAAACAAAATGGCCCTGGCCTTGGCCCTTGTTGCGTAGAATTAGAAAAGATAATCTAAAAACCGGAGTCAAAAATAACTTTTAAATTTTAAGTTAGCAAAACCTTTCATTTTCTTTGTGAGTTACTATTTAAATAAAAAATTCTCTTTTTTAATGTATTAAAAATTAGGGCTCAGGGCTATTAAATGTTTTATTTTTTTAAATTAGACTCCATTTGGCTTATCTGTTTTTATTCGCCTACGAAAACATTACGTCTTTTCGATGTTAATATTTTCTAAAACCGTCTTTAAATTTACGGAAAGAATCTGAATAAATAAATTTAATTAATAATAAGTTTATAATTATAATAGATTAGCTACTTATTTGGATTACAGAAAATAAAAAGGTTGTTTGTTTTCACCTTCGAACACGCGCGATTATGACCCTTATTAATTACCCTTTGCGATTGACCAATCACAAGCCATAGGCACTGCCTTTGTATCGCGTCATAATTCAACGTTATTGGACAAAATCTTCCATGTAATCACAACACATCTAAACCAATCTACACGATTTACTTGTGTTGAGTTGTATAATATACTATCTGTGTGGGCAAGGTTGTGTGAGTTTATAGGCATTCGAAGCTGGTGCCTTTCGGTTGCGCGTTACCTATACAGTTGCTCGTCTGTAGCGATAGATGGCGTAGATAGCCAATTGTTTATGCCGAGCGCTAAATAAGTAAATATTTGAATTAGCCTATTTCAAGTCTTTAATTTTAGTGTCTTTAATTAAGTGCTTTATTTTGTTTTTGTTAAAGGTAGGCACTGCCTTTATGCCTCTTCGTAATGCACGCCACTGTTGGTATCATACATTGTACTAACTGGGCCACGCACTTCTTGATATTGTAGCCTTGTAGGTCATGCCAATCAATCATTTTAAACAAGGGTTTTTGAAGCGAAAATCGTATTATTTAAGTTAAATAATGCTTTCAAATATTTTCATTCAATTTAACCCATCCCTGGGCTATTGTAACTAGACACAGATCTCCTCTCGGTTGACATTAGTTTAGGACCTAGCCCACCGTTCTGCCCAAGTGCGGATTCTCAGACTTTACACCATCGAAATAGATATACATAGAAACGCACAACACGAAACTTGTACTTTGCGCAGACAACATCGCAAATGTTTGTAAGAGATGCAAAAAACTTTTGCACAGTCGACAGTGCATGTCAGTTGAACATGGCGAATCTCTTCGAAGGGCCTAAATTCAGAGAGTGCGAAGGGATAAGAGTTACCTGATAGCAAAAGAGAAAAGTCTAGGTGAATAAGGAGGTAGGCAAGTGGCGCTGTGTCAACTTGAATTGCACTTTATTGTGTGGTACCAAGAGTCGCTATTTATTTAAATCATTTTGCGGAGTGAATCTTCTGTACCTATAAGTACTACATATAAGGTATTCTGTGATGAGGTATAAAAATAAGACATTTCTCGGTTTTGTTGTCACTATTATTTAAAAATAGTAACAAAATCACACATCGTCATCATAATCACATTCTACAGAATTAATTATATTTACATTATGTACAGACTAGACAACTCGGCACAAGATTTAATCTTACATTTAAGGTATGGCAGCTTCTTAATCCAAATCAGGTCTTCGCTTGATGATGATCGTTTTGCCAACTAACGTGATAGGCTTCGACCTTACTTTGTATAGATGTCCGTTCACATATTTTCTTGTCACGATCATCGCTTGCGGCGCTCTGCGTACTGGTCCATTAAGAGGCACCCAACCACCGAACGAGCGTGTCTTTGGATCCCATGGGATACTACGACCAGTTAATGTGACCTTAGGGTACCCTTGAGCCTCTGTAGCTGTGGGTCCGAATCCGTAATTCAACGGGTCTATCGACGGATTTACTGGTGGCAGCGGGAGAGGTAAAGGACCAAAAAGGGGTGAAGACCCCGCCAAGCTTGCTGACAGTTTTTGAATAATAGCGTTGAACCCGCTGCTGAAGTCATCCGTACCGTACTCCTCTACTCGTAAACCATGATTGTCCAACGGGATACTATAATCTCCTTTCAATTGATCTTCTCTGTACCCGAATTGTGATTTGTCTCCAGTATAAGATTCGATGGGCTGGTTGTAGGCATAACGTTGATAGTCCTGGTAAAAAGAAAAAAGTTAAGTAGCTTGATATTCAATAAAGAATAACAATGTTTCATTCATTTCATGCATATTATTACAACTTACATCATCGACAGTATCGTGTATAATTCTTCCGGAAATTGCTGCTGACAATGTTTGAAAATAGAGGACCTGAAAAATGTAAAATATAGTTCGGTATAATAAATACATTTTTCATTATCCTTACTAATATTATTATTATAAATATACTAGCTGTTGCGCGCGACTTCGTCCACGTCAATTTCTGTTATTATGATCGCGATTAAGAAGTTTTTAAAAGAATATTTATAATTTAATTATGGATAAATTTCCCCGTTTTTGCAACATTTTTCACTGATGCTTCGCTCCTATTGGTCGCAGCGTGATGTTATATGGTCTAAAGCCTTCCTCGATAAATGGACTATCCAACACAAAAAGAATTTTTCAATTCGAACCAGTAGTTCCTGAGATTAGCGCGTTCAAACAAACAAACTCTTCAGCTTTATATTTTAATATAGATATAGATTTGTAAGTCACGAAAGAATTCTACCACGCTGCAACAGAGCTACGGATCGACGTAATTTTTTATATTACGATAATTTGAGGACCTGGAGAGTGACATAGGCTACTTTTTATTCCGAAAAAAAAAATACTCATGCAGGATTTTTAAGTTTCTAACTCCAAGTGAAATAAGTCGTATAAAATAAATTAAGAAAACTTGGTGGAGTCGCGATAAAGTACAATAACATTACTGATGCTGAGATATATAGAGCGTGCTCTGGCTCAGCTCAAACTCAAGATAGAGGTTAAAACGAGACACAAATATGCTCCGACATTAATCTCTCTCGTTTTTACTCTGTCTTGAGACCGAGCTGAGTGAGAGTGCGGTCCATAGATTTCAGCCCAAAAATGCTGCAAAAAGTATTGTGGGGGAGGACATCACTCCATAAGGACCAATCGAATTGATCGTCAATTTGCTGCGTATTTCGATACCTCCCACGTAAGTTGTTGTATCCCCAAAACGCTTACGTGACGCGTTAATTGTTGTGAAGGCTAATACAATGGTTTAGGCCGTCGTTTTAATAACGATACAACTTTATACATCTTGAAAGTATGTTAAAGAATGCTGTGCTTAATTTTTTTTAAAACGAACACATAAAATAGATAAAAACAAATTATATAGTACACAAAATCTAAAATGCCAATTTTGTGTGATACCATAACTTACGTCGGACGTATCGATTTATTTAGGCCCAATATTTACCGTTAGAATGTGATTCATTGTTGCGGTTGTTTTCGCCCAAGTAGAAAATGTGCAATGATTGAACAATTATAAAGCTTCTGCTTCTTATACGAGACTCAATGCATCATCACTTGAAAAACCAGACTCGCCTGGTAGTAGTACTCGAGTTGTTACATCTTACATATTCATCTTAAATGCGAAAAAAATACTAATGCTTTAGTTACATACTGTTACATCTCTGTTTATGTAATTTTTAATACATTGTAACTCATGTTTGTACGTCGTACTTCATACTTTTGAAGGAATCACACGGAGCGTAGCGAAAATTGAAGGCGTAATGGCGTAACGTCAATCTTTTTATAGTGCGTAATCCTGCTGCTTCAATATTATAATCTAATGCGTTCAATGCGATAATCTCTATTTTTTTTCTGTCGGCTGGCACTCTTATGCTATTGCTTTACACTCGAAAAGTAGTGATTTTAACTTTACTGGCAATGTAGAAATATCGCATATTCATGCTCTATGAAAACTGTCTTGTATAAATAAACTCACAGAAGACTTTTCTAAAAAATTTTGAAAAACCAAGATTCGACTCCGCTATTGAAACCTTAACTTTGGAAACATTTTTTGAAAAAAAAAAAAAAAAAAAATTGGTATTTTTGAGATAAATCAATGTTGCAGCAAAGGATACTTATGCAGAAAGGAACCGTGGATTCAACCAACTCGAGCCAAGTCGGCTATCGCATCCACGATTTTCGTAATATAGTACAGCTCAGTAGCTTCATTTATCCATTCCAAAATACTTGCAATTGGCGGAGTGGTGGATCTATGAGGGTTTAAGTAGTGAAGTATCAGACCGTTCTACCAATACCGTTTGACTCATTATCGTGGGAATATCTCCTTAAATTCGTTAAAAATCTTTACTAATCCGTGTTCATAAGACGAAAATTATTTCGTCAATAGTCTTTTTATGCAACAATGCGAACAGTATTCTATTCATCTTAACAACAATTCTGGATCTGATTGATGATTTGATGAAATTCCGGATTTTAGTTAAATAGTCGACTTTGATTGATTGAAATAAAACAATTCCCAATTACCACACAGTGGCGACTGCTTTATTAGTGCCTGTACAATGTTTACTAACTAAAGCCATAAATAAACATAACATTAATCAATACATCTATTTACATAATAATTGCCCCCTCAAATAATTTTTATAAATAAAATTTTGTAGCCTCAAGAACATGTCCAGATTTTGCGGATAGCGGCATATGTCTCAGTTCTGTTCAATTTGGATGATGTTTATTTATTTTCCGTAATGTCCCTGGTCCAATCCTAGGCCGGAATATCCTTTGTAGTTATATAGTCCTAGTCCTTTATCTCCTAATAGCCCTTTTCCTAGGAGGCCTAAATCATAACCTCCATACAAAGGAGCAGACAAGATTGGAGCCTTTATTGCAGGATAAGATGAACCTAGATAAGATTCAGGATATATGGGACCTTTAATATATGGAGTAGAAATTATTTCTTCTTTCAGGATTGGAGCGGAGTTATAAAGTGGTTGTTTATAGATTGGAAGATAAGGCTCTTTTATAATAGGGTACGGGACGATGGGCTCTTTATATATTGGAAGAGAAATTATTGGCTCCTTGATGATTGGCGCGGGTATAACCTCTTTTATAACCGCTGGAACTGGCGTTTTGTAGAGTGAGGAGTAAGACGATGCTAAACCACCGTAGTATGGCCCATTCAGTAGTGGAGCACTAGCGAGCTTCTCTAGTCCAGCTACGGGTCCGATCGAAATGGGATATTCAGATTTGTAGCCTATAACTGGTAGGGGAGCCTTGTATATAGGTGCAGAAACAGGGTGTAGGCTAGGTCCGATGCGCTTTACCACTGCGTTGAACCCACTCTTATCGTCAGCTCTGTACTCCACAACACGTACGCTGCCATCAGGTTCCACTAGTGAATATGCACCTGTGGGGAAAAGAATTATTAGAACTGACTGTTCTGTAATTTCAATATTTCTTAGTAGGCTTGCGTTTGTATACCTCGAACGACATCTCCGTCCCGTTTCTCCCATTGTGCTTTATTGTCACCTGTGTGAGGGTCCTTAACGGCGTATTCAAAAGCATAACTGGGATATGCCTGCAATAATAGTATATCAGTTAGCTAAGCTTTCTTTGGAATTAACCTAAGAATATGAAGTAAGTTTGGTAGTTACATAGTAATCTACAGATGCGTAGCCGGGTGCGTAAACTTGCCCGCCATACAAACCGTCAGCTTTGGAAGACGCTGACAGCGCAAGGAGGCATGTTATCTGCAACAAAAACGCTGTGACGTCATCCATGGCTTTCACTTTACTACTGACTACTACTTGACGAATATTCTCCTCTCCCTCATCTAAATAAGCGGAGGGAGTACGACAAAAGTGCGGGTGGGGATCACCGTCACCCTTTTTAGATTTCAGTCCGAATTTCAACCGTTAGACTGTTGAGGTTATGAAAATTGCACGATTGTATTGAAATCCCAAAATAAATTGACATGTCCAAAACCAGCGTCTTAATTTTCAGCAAGGAACTAGATAGGCTTTAGCACTTTATTTACTGCTGCATCAATTATAGGATCTTTCTTGCTTAAAAAACTTAACACCAACCGCAACAAGACACTTCATTTTTTTTACTTAGGGACCACACTGGTCACTAGGTGTCAAAAAACGTACTGAATTATAATGAGCTACGCACCCAATATATAGGTTTGTTTAAGACCTTCGAATCCTGTTGAACGGATGTTTAGGTGTTTCACGCGCGACCACCGCCGTCTTTAATATCGAATACCAGTGCCTTGCATCAGGCTTCCTCATTTTCATAGAACCTTCAATCGGTGAAAACGAATAAGTAATACATACGTCCGAACATACGTACATCATTATCCCGTCTTTAGTGTGTTATTATACGTACAATCATCATTACAGTTTCTGTTAATCTTTCACTTATACTTTGTTCCAAATAAACGTTATATGTCGCTTTGCTTTCAAAATGGGCCTCATCGTTTTTAACGCTACATCTTTGTAATTAGTCTGTAACTTTTCTACCTCAATTTGAATGTTGAAACAACGTTGTTTTATCTATACACATTTTTAAAGTAGGTAAATGTATTTAAATTCTTAAATTTCACTATTTGAAATTTAAGAATTTAAATACATTTTACCTTAAATCTTACCGAAAATTGATATGGTATGTGGCCATATCAATTTCGAATGCCAACAATCTTGGTATATAATGTAGACATGAATAACAAATGAGAAAATTGAATGATGCGTGTCGAATCTGATGCAATAGATAAGTAGGTATATTCGTAAGTGAATATTGGGACGTCTTGCTCCAATTACGTTTACGCGTAGCGTGCGCGGAGTAGAACGCGGATTCACGTACAAAATCAAGTATTATCACGCGACGGAAGCAAGGCTAATAATGACGGCGTATTATATGTGTTTTATATAACGAGCGCATTATACGAACATCCTTTACACTTAAATTCCTATTTGCGAATCTTTTTTCATCGCATTCGCATATGAAAATTTTTAAATAAAATGTAGGAAAAATTAATTATTTCTGTGTTCGGTCTTTGTGCCATTTTCTAGCCGTCTTTCCTCATGCCTCTGGTTTTAATGTCTACAAAATTAGATAGATGATTGTGCGGACTGAAAACTGAAAGGTCGCAGATTCAAACCCCACCCATTACTTCGTACCCACTCCTAGTACAAGCTTTCCGCTTATTTGGAGGGGATAGGAGGATATTAGTTAACTTCAGCTTGGCTAATATTCTTTAAAAAAAAAGATTTTCTCAAAGGTATGTGAAGCCTACCAATTTGCATTGGGCCAGCGTGGTGGCCTAAACCCTTCTCATTCTTACGGAGACCGGCAGTAAAATTAAATAAAACAAACTAGATACATGCTGTGGTACGCTGGTAGTGATAGCTGTGGAAGTGTTCATTGATCGATCACCCACAAGATTAGTATGTTTTGCCGGATACATCGCATTTTGTAACAAAACTAATGATTTACTTCGAAACAATTGAAGTTAAATTAGTTATAAATACGATTTGCTAATAAGTTATTTACTTATTTACTTAGTATAATGAACTAGCTTTTACCCGCGACTTCGTCGGTGTGGGGTTATTTTTTAAAAATCCCGCGGGTACCCTCTGTTTTACCGAGGGCATAAAGGGTAGCCTATGTCACCCTCCAAGTCCTCAACTATACACATGCAACAATCACGTCGATCCGTTGCAGCGTAACCAATGAATTAGTAACCGTTACCACTGTGCTATAAACCACATGCTTCAGATGATAATCAGCGTCGTAGATGTTTATGTTGACGATGATATTGATCATTTGTTCCAGGCCTACAGCTGTTTACCAGCCACAGTGCTAGCCTCGTGCGTGGAAAGCGTCTGGTCGGGAAGCGGAACAGGCACACAGACGCAGTTGTCTCGCGCCTTGTGGCTGTGGTGCGGGGCTCTAGGCGCTCGGGTGTGGCTGCCCTTGATGCCGCGGGAGGCGACCCGCCGGACTGACCCTTCACGACACACCTTCATGGCTAAAAGGATCATGCTGCCTTTCCACCTCGATATTTATCCGCTGAGTGAGTCGCCACTTAAATTGAGACGTATATTGATACAGCTATCTCATTTCTTATGACTATTGGGTGAGGGTTATGGCGCTTAGTGTGATTGCCTAGTCGGAAATACTATACACCTTCATGGATTAACAAATTTTGCTGCGTTTCCATTTCTGTTAAGTCACTTTCCCTACCTTAAAGGTACTTACCGAATACCAATTCATGACGACTATTTTTTATTTACAGCAATTCTCTTCGACGACGCAATCCTACTTGGAGTAGAGAACGACACAACTCTATACGCAAAAGATTCAAATTCTGTATTTTCATTGCCATTTTGTGTCATAAATAGAACGGTAAGTTTTTTAATCAATTATTTAAGTATATTGATTTATTTAAAAAATATTTTAAAACAGTATTGCACACAACATAAGTGGCTCCATTATCAGGTATATGAACACGAGGTATACCCATTCGAGATATAGACATTTTATAGGTGAAAGGAATAAGACTATTTAAAAATACCTGGATTTCGCTAAAATCACTTAAAACTATTACTTCCAGAACCAAGTATATCTACACCAAATACTGCGTCAACTTTTACGTCGTAATCTCGGCTACCACGCGTGGGAGATCGCTCGGTCTTGTTCTCAACTGCCATACTTCCCTCACTCTTTGGAATTGCTGTTACACGAGGTTTTGGAAGAAGAGGCGACGAGTAAAGAACCTATTCCAGACGCCCAATTACCTAGTGTGATTGAATTCGTTCATGAGTTTCCTGTATATTTGGAGGTAAGTCTTTGGTCTTCGCAATTGACCTGCAAAGCTATACAAATAAACTTTATTGTTATGGCATTATTTTTTTTGCATACCGTCATATTTTATTTTCAAACGTTTTTTTCAGACGGTAGTACAATGTGCGCGTAAAACTGAGATAGCTTTATGGGCGTACCTCTTCTCAGCAGCCGGAAAGCCTAAAGAATTATTCCAAGAGTGTCTGCAGAGGAAGATGCTCGACACCGCAGCTTCGTATCTTATTATATTACAGGTATTTACAAATATAATATGTTACATGCTTGTTTATCTGATGGCTGGTAACTACGATCTCGTTCCTGTAGGTTAAGGTTTTAAAACTTTACGCATAGTATATACAGGGCGTCCCACGGCTATGCCACATGGAGGGGAAGTACCTTAAATATTGTAGATGGAACATTTTACAGAAAGAAGACTTCATTTTAATTTAAAAAACAATTTAAACTGCATTCTTAGATTTTTAAATAATTGCCTGGTTGAACCGGGGCTCGAACCTGCTATACGAGAAAAAAAATTAACCTGTATCTTTATCATACCGATCGGAAGGCTTCATCATAAGGATTATTTTTTGTTAAATAACATAGCATGAGAAATAAAAGGAAGACCA
The DNA here is from genome assembly GCA_038048805.1 of Hipparchia sbordonii. NCBI lineage: Eukaryota > Metazoa > Arthropoda > Insecta > Lepidoptera > Nymphalidae > Hipparchia > Hipparchia sbordonii. Next base: position 9,742,736 of record CM076113.1, read on the forward strand.
TGAATTTTAGCCTTTGATGTAAAATTTTGTTCAGAAAAATGAAAAGCTGACATTGGCGTATCGACATTTCGTAGCTCTGTTGCAGCGGGATTGAAGGACAAACCAATAAATCAACAAACAAACACACTTTCGCATTTATAGGTAATATAAGTAAGGATTAGTAAGGATAGTAAGGATCGGGAAATGATGCGTACTTCTCAAGTGGGTACTCATTAGTAATAGTTCATGTCAGTTGTATGTCGATACGTCAATGTCAGCTTTTCATTTTTCTGAACAAAATTTTACATCAAAGGCTAAAATTCATGGTCTTCCTTTTATTTCTCATGCTATGTTATTTAACAAAAAATAATCCTTATGATGAAGCCTTCCGATCGGTATGATAAAGATACAGGTTAATTTTTTTTCTCGTATAGCGGGTTCGAGCCCCGGTTCAAACAGGCAATTATTTAAAAATCTATGAATGCAGTTTAAATTGTTTTTTAAATTAAAATGAAGTCTTCTTTCAGTAAAATGTTCTATCTACAATATTTAAGGTACTTCCCCTCCATGTGGCATAGCCGTGGGACACCCTGTATAATGTACACTTGAAAAGTTTAGAGTAACTGTTCAACCCATTGATTGGTATACATAATTTGGTAATACATTTTTGCTTTTTTAAAATTAATGTGGAAATATGAACTATCCTTACCAATATTATAAATGTGAAAGTGTTTTTGTTTGTTCGTTTATTGGGTTGTGTTTCAATAACGCTGCAATAGAGCTACGGATCGATGTGACTTTTTGCATGGGTATAGTTGAGGACCTGGAGAGTGATATAGTCTACTTTTATCCCGGAAAATCAAAGAGTTCCCGCGTGATTTTATAAACTAAATCCAAGCGGATGAAGTCGCAGGCATCAGCTAGTAACCTTATTTTGTCAAAAATTTTTGTAATTCCAATTTGTTCCCGCCATTTAAAGTTTTATTTTAATAATTCTTTACAGCTTACTAAGGTAAAAAGTTAATTTTATACATTCTTTCAACATTTTAATGTTTTGTGTCTTATTTTATTTTATAAAGTGACATTAGCACCTGTCAGTTTTACTTTAGACGCTGTTAGTAAAGTTACATTGTTAACGGCCGAATTAGATGGTGTAATTTGCGTGTTGGTTTGTATAGAATCTGGAAAGTTCTACGGTAAGCAGACAGTTGGCTACGCAGCTGCTAGACACAGCACTTCAGCAGGAACGATGGGACTTAGCCAGAGAAATCGTACGCTTCTTAAGAGCCATAGGTGAGTTTATAAACTTTCTTGTTTTTCTTAATAATATGTGACATGAAATGCCCTACCTCAGTTTCTGAAGACGAAAGTTGCGAACAAGCAAACAGTGCCTTTGTTCGCAATTACATATGCGAAACTTAACAAACACACTCCAATAGATAGGAATCAAGATTAAACTAGATTATTTTTTTAACTTGATTATTTGCAAAAATTGTTTTGTGGTAAAACCCTTAGTTCTTGAACATTTGCAAATTCTGAATTTCAACCAGGTGCAATAAATTAAGAAAGTTAGTCAAACCAATTTTGGAAAAAGTTATTCACAGAGTCTAATGCCCGTTTTCACCAACGTTCCCTAAATTTTACGGGCTACCTAATCTAAGTTAGGTGACGCCTTCTGTTTTGTTTTCACGAACCTTAAAAGTTCCCTAAACTCTTAAAGGTGAAAATGATGTTGGGTAAGGGATTATATTTAGGGGGCTACCTACATAAATAAACTCCTACTTACGGGATGATTTAACTATGGCTAGAAAAGACTTAAAAAAAGCCTTAAAAGCAGTTTAATAAAGTCGCAAAACTGTATAAGACTAAATATATAAAAGGCAAAGGTGACTGACTGACTGACTGATCTATCAACGCACAGCTCTAACCGCTGGACGGATTGGACTGAAATTTGGCATGCTGACAGCTATTATGACGTAGGCATCCGCTAAGAAAGAATTTTTGAAAAGGGGGTAAAATAAGGGTTTGAAAAATCAAACATAACGTGAGTGAAGCCGCGGGCTAAAGCTCGTACTGAATAGTGATTGCAAAAATTTATTTTAAAGTATTTTTTTCTTATTGGTACAGATCCAAACGACGTGGATTCTCCCAGAAATTCAGTGAACGTCCAACAGAAGTACGGGCAGGTTGTACAGTCGCAAGCCGTCAGCCCGAATGCCGAGGACTTATCAGTTATACTCGGAAGCATGCAGGTATTTGATATTGGAACTGCTTTTTATCCTCTAGGAAAAAACAAAATTCTTTAGCGATAGTCCGCCAAACCAAAAAAATCTTTATAGCGGTACAACGTGCCGCTCGCGTTGTATACCTACTGCTGCTCATCCAGTAGTAGAACAAATGCAGGAACAACGCAACTAACGCAAACCGTTAGAAAAACACTCTACAGATATTGCGCTCCAACACTGGATCATTCTCAGGAGACGACATTGAAACCTGGCTGACATGGGCTACATTTTATACGAACAAAATCAATATGATGGATGTTACATCCGAGTTTCCATAATCGAGTCACAGTTATATAACTGTTTAAACTGGCTAACGGGTGTTACATCCGAGTTTCCATAATCGAGTTACAGTTATATAACTTTTTAAACTGGCTAACGGATATTACATCCGAGTTTCCATAATCGAGTTACAGTTATATAACGTCTTAAACTGGCTAACAGATGTTACATCCAAGTTTCCATAATCGAGTTACAGTTATATAACTTTTTAAACTGGCTAACGGATATTACATCCGAGTTTCCATAATCGAGTTACAGTTATATAACGTCTTAAACTGGCTAACAGATGTTACATCCAAGTTTCCATAATCGAGTTACAGTTATATAACTTTTTAAACTGGCTAACGGATATTACATCCGAGTTTCCATAATCGAGTTACAGTTATATAACGTCTTAAACTGGCTAACAGATGTTACATCCAAGTTTCCATAATCGAGTTACAGTTATATGCCTTTTTGAACTGGCTAACATATGTTACATCCGAGTTTCCATAATCGAGTTACAGTTATATAACTTTTTAAACTGGCTAACGGATGTTACATCCGAGTTTCCATAATCGAGTTACAGTTATATAACTTTTTGACTTTAGCTAACGGTATGTTTGAAAAAACTGAGCCCTTATGTTGGTCAGCTGGCGGGGGGTCGCGGCCGCAGCTTCAGTACCACAGCGGCGCCGAGAGAGCCCTCCCCTCCCGCGGGCGCCGCCCCCGCGCCCGCCCCGCGCCGCACCGCCGCCGCCACCGCGGCTGTGAAGCGGAAAAAGTCCGTGCCTGCGAGGAGCGACAGGTTTGTTTTGATTCCCTTCTAGCTATGGTGATCTTTATACGCAATTTCTTCTTTCTAACGTGCCGCCTGCTTGCGGAGGTTGGCAATCATTAGGCCAATAGGAATGTTGCCAACTTATCAGAACTTTTGATTCCTTGTAATCATTCAACGTTGCGCAAACCTGCAAAACACTGCTTCTTTTCTATTGCTCAATTAGTTATCTCCTTAGATATGCACCTTTTTTTTCTTTTCCGCATAACTAAAATTTTCTGCGTGCTTATTAGTGAATTTTAGGTTAGGCTTCTTAGAGCAATAAGATCCACGTATGGAAGAGGGACAACGTAGGGGATCCACTTTTTTTTAATTCTATAACAAGATAGTCCTTGACGGCGATCTCACCTGATGGTAAGTGACGATGCAGTCTAAAATGGTAGCGGGCTAACTCGGAAGGGGTATGGCAGTGCAGATTCAACCCGTACCCCTAATCGGTTTCTACACGCCATCGTGCCGAAACGCTGAATTGCTTGGCGGCACGTCTTTGACGGTAGGGTGCTAACTGTCCTAGACCAGACCAGAGACAATTTAGATATTTGAAAGAAATTCCTAAATAAAACATCAATTGCTGAATACTTCTCTCTGGAAACGTAAAAAGTTCTAATAAAAAGCTGGCAAGGCATTGGTGGTTCCTCTGGTGCTACAAATATTCATGGGCGGCAGTAATCACTTAACATCAGGTGACCCTGCTCGTTTGCTCGCTAAAAAACACCAACCAATTACTATCAATACAGGGAGTCATACAGCGGCACAGCGGAAGAATTCTTCATCGACATGATGATACAAAGGCACGCTCGTCTATTGCTGTCCACCGCGCGGCTGGTGGCCCTGGGGCGACTGGCCGCAGCACTAGACCTGCATCTGGTGGCGTGGCTGGCGGGGGAGCGGGAGCGCGCCGCTCGCGTGGACAACGCCGTGGTGTGCTTGAAGAGGTTGCACGAAGACTTCAACTGGCCCTATCCCGCGTTGACTGAAGACCAACATGCGCAAAGAAAGAGCAGCGTTGCACCGGGTGAGTTTATGGGATACATAGGCAATAATACTTGTGCAATACTTACGATATCTCCAGCTCTCGCCTGCCGCCGATTACCGTATCAAAACCGTACCACCAGTACCGGTACAATTACCAAGGAAATATACGTGACTTTTATTTTAGAACACGCCTAGCAACAAGAATCCGCCACAAATTCATATATCCAGATCCTTAATTCCTTACTAATATTATAGATGGGAAGGTGCGTTTGTTTGTCCTTCAATCACGCAGGAGTGACTGACTGAAAAAACTGAAATCTTCTAAAAGTTCATTCTCAAAGGCGAGTCTCTTAATGTATCACCAAAACTATAATAATGACCATTTCACCAAGTAGTTTTGAACTCATTTGGGGTCCTTAGCCATGAACATAAATACATAGAGCTGGCAGCTAAAAGAAATCTGATCTGTTGGGGTGGAATGGCTCTACCTCCCCTCCTCGATGGTTTTTGCTGTTTTCATCGCTGACTCCCTGATCCAATTTACCTTCCAATATAACCTTAACTACTTAGAACTTAGAACAACGTGATGTTTCCGACTCAAAAAATATTATATTTATTCAACCAGGACTACATTTTTTTAGCCTACCCACATTTTCGGCAAAAATTTAGTTCTTCAATCTTTGGCTTTCAACAGCACCATACACCGGAAACGCGGAATCTGACAGTCAATGCGGCGACAGCGGCTACGTGTCCCTGTCGCTTCGAGCCGTTTTACCCTTAGCAGCGGGAGCGCCGCTCTCTCCTGCACCGCTAAGGTAAGTCTTGAAGAGCTCATGAACTTCACACTTGTGCCTACTTCACCATTTCAGCACAGAACTGCGAAAATAGAGTACATTGAACGTGAACCACAAGTATCCTTCTGTGGTTTATGTCCAACTAGTTTTTGCCCCCGCGACTTCGTCCGCGTGGAATTAGGTATTGGGGTGGAATTTTCAAAAACTGACACACGTACTTCTTTATTTTTAACTCATAGCTCAAATACCAACTTTGATGGAAATAGCTTGAAAAATGACGGAGTTTCATATAAACTTCCATCCCCTATTTAAACCCCTTAGGGGTGGAATTCCCAATAATCCTTTCTTAGTGTGCGCTTACGTCATAAAAGGAACCAACTGTAAAAATTTCAAGTTTCTAGCTTCAGTAGTTTAGGCTGTGCGTTGATATCTCAGTCAGTCAGGACTTTGAATTTTATATATATAGAATACTCCCGCAAAAAGTTTTAAACCGAATTCACACAAGGAGGAGGTTCTCAATTCGTCGGAACCTTTTTTTTTTATGTATGTTCCCCGATTACTCGAAAACGCCTGGACCAATTTGGAAAATTATTTTTTTGTTTGAAAGAGTATACTTCCCCAGGTGGTCACGTAACATATGTCGTAACGTGTAAGTGAATGTTTCTATGCAGTTCGGTCGGCGAGGGAAGTGTAGCGGAGGGTGGCGGAGTGGCGTGGGGAGGGGCACTGACCGATGGCGACACCGGCGCGGACGCGGGCGAGGAGAGGCGGTACGCTGCGCTGATGGAGCGCTTGCATCACCACCAGGCCGAGAGGGGGGACCACACCGCGCATGTGCAGCTGAGGTATTGCAATTTAAACTAGAGTATAAACTTTCCTTCTCAAAATTGGCTCTATTCCTAAATGGTTAAATGGAGGAGTTTCATACTAATGAAAATAGGGATCCAAACTAATACATTCAGTGCGGGAATTCGTCAAAAAGGTTAGAATTAGCGCAATCGAGAATTGAAGGAGAAATAGATCATCAAAGTCGATAGCGGGGGATGATGGTCACGTTAATAGACAAGGAAACTATAACTTTTTTGTCTATGGTGATAATTTATTTTTGCTTATATTTTAATTTTATTTTATTTGATAATAAATGATTGAGACAACATTCGCTTATAATGCACTTTTCATCATTTTGTTTTTATTGAAATAAAAAAGGAACTCTCCATCGCTATCTTCTACACAGGTTTAATTATTCTAAATAAGCGTTATCCGGTTCGAAGGACCAAAAAAATGTTATCTGTTCTAGATACTATTTGCAACTGATGACGGAGGCAAGCTGTGTGGAGTGGGCGTTAGTCGTAGCAGTGGCGCTACGTGACGCAATGGCGGTGCTGCGATGTGCCAACGCGGCGCGCGGCCCCGATGTCAGTTTGCAAGCCGCGCGTCGACTACGCAACGCGTTGGTCGCACTACACGCATGGACAGATGTCGAATGGTATGTTAATCAGCAGGGCGATTCAGACCTGTTCGATAACATACCGTGTCGATACGATTAGATATCTATCTCTTTTTGTCGTGTGGATTCAGAGCGAGCGAAATATATGTTAACAAACCGAATCGATCGACAAATAAGTTATCGGAAGGGTCTGAATCGGGGGGCAGGTCGGGATTTGATGATGGGATCCTGAAGAAATCGAGGGAACTTTTCAAATTGTATAGGCACACTACATATACAAAAAAAAAAGATACCGGCCGAATTGATAACCTCCTCCTTTTTGGAAGTCGGTTAAAAAGAGGAGGTTCTCAATTCGTCGGAATCTTTTTTTTTAACGTATGTTCCTGTCCCGATTATTCGAAGACGCCGGAACTGATTTGGAAAACTATTTTTTGTTTGAAATGGTATAGTTCCCAGGTGGGCCCATGGTCATCAAGTCAGGATCTGATTATGGGATCGAGGGATGGAGAAATCGAGGGAACTCTTCAAATTTTATAGGCACAATTGATATACTTTGTAGTGGCATTTGAAGTCGGTTTTTTCAAAACAATTTTTATGTCTATATTATAACTTTCAGCCTCGGTTACAAGCCGTTCATACTGGCTATCAGCAACCAGATTCCGTTCCTGAATTCGATAATCCAAGCTCGGGAGCGATTCGTCTCCGCGGCGGCGACGCGAGCGCGGACGCTCAGTACCAGCTCGCTCACAGAACCCAAGCAAACTCCTCAAGAACCCAGGTTGCCGGCACCGCAAAAGGCTCAGGAGGTAATCAAAGAACTAAATTATCCATATATCTCTTTACTTATGACAGGTCAAGACTTTACTTGACCAGAGAAAAGGAGGTGGGTTGATAATGATAAGGCCCAAAATCCGCCCCTCATACACTCGAAAAAAAAAAGTTCCAGATTCCGACAAATTGTAAATGTATTTATATACTTGAAGATATAAACTTTATTTTAATATAAAGTTTAGGTGATAAAAAAATAGTAAGTTACAGAAAATATTACCCAAAAAGAGGGTGTTTCGGCCTTTTTATACATTTTAGTCGTTTTTTAAGCTTTGATTGAATATTTTAGAATGATATACATTTACAATTTGTCGGAATCTGGAACTTTTTTTTCGAGTGTATGAGGGGCGGAAATTGGGCCTTATCAACCCACCTCCTTTTGTCTACACTGTACTCGTGCGTGAATCTATAAAAATTCACATAGATATTAAGAGTAAACGTGTACACAAAATTTATCGTGGCGCGCATCTTAGCCCTACAGATAACAATGAACTACTAGTATGGGTCAGCCAACCATAATTTAACATTAGGCAAGTGAAGTGATAAATAACCTAAATCCACAACTGTAATTTAAAATGCAACTGTGTTTAATTATTTTACAGTTATTGAAAGGTAACGTTATTGCTAAATTGCTTTACACACTTTTCATTATTAAAGTAGGTTTTTCCTATCTCCGAATCGTTTCGTTTACATGTGACATATTGAATTCTATGAAGGGTTGGAAAACAGCGTTTGATTCGCAGGACTTTTTCCTGCGAATGTTTAATGGTGCGTCGCTGACAATTCATTTATTTTATTTATTGTTATTTTTTATGGACATATAAAGAATTACAATAAAAAAACATATATTAGAAGAAGTAGTACAATCATTGGATCAAAGAAAACCTGCCCCCGTAGAGAGAGATACGAATACAATCAGTACACGTGCACTCATAAAATAACGTTACGCGTTATAACGTTATTGAAATACCTGACTATGTAATTATTTTAACAATAGTTTCTTATCCTCAGGTTTCAAAACAGTCTGTAAGAAAGGATTCACCTATAACCATGCCGGAAGTTCAGTCGGAAGTTTTAACCGTCAGACCTTCTTTGCCACCTAGAGAGGAAACCGCGTCTAATTGTGCCATAATGTAGGCATTTGTGTCTAATTAACTCGACATGATATTTGTTTTCATCATAGATAATTTAATTAACAAATGTAAAGGTCTTCGGTATATAGGGTGTTTAGATACAAATAGTTCTAGTGATGTAGTGTAAACTAATATCTTATGATTTTTTTTTCTTTTCGTTAAAAACGTAAACGTTACAACTCAACCACTTTACCATTTGAACTAAATCGCATTGACAAAACTCGTTATAAATATTCAATATGTGTAAATGTGTTTTATGATTAATTATTTATTTATTGATTCTTCTTATGATATAAATAGGTTTGTTTATATATGTACCTATTTAGTATGTGTCTTATTCTTATGTAATTTTGCCATTGTAAAATTATGATTAATTTTTTATCACTCTAAAATGATAATTATTATAAATACTTTTTTATATTCTTTAGTAGTTTGGTGTAGGATATTGTATAAATAATGTAATTATTTCACTTACGTTTGTCAGTATGTCTAGTCTTCTTTTTTTTTGAGTTCTATTCTACATTACAATATAAAATATTCAATTTATTTCTTTTACTTATGAAATATGAGTTAAAAATATAATAATTGTGTTACAATGTGATAAAGAGCTGCCGCAGACATCAGACAAAACGATGGATCAATTTTCAAACTGAAGGAATATCCGTCATTTTAAAAAGTTAATTTTATTTATTTATCTGTATTCTGTACTAGCGAGTTGCTTGCGCATACTAATGTGCGGTCAGCTTAACAAGCAACTTTACTATCTGCCAATTAGTTGTCTGTAATTTGCGCAGCCTTACGTAATATTTAATATAGTACGTTTATTTCACGAAGTTACGGGCGCTTTACTTGTGGTTACGTCGTGTACATGCACATTGCCTAAGTGTGCGTGCCTGTCAGGAGCCTAGGTAGAAGCGGTCAGGCGCGAGCAATACGAATAACGACACACACACAACCAGCCACGAGCCTTCGTGAAATGAAAGAACTATAACATAATATCGGTACTTACATACTAATACTACTCTTGATTTTATTATTAATATTAAAATTAATTCTAATTAATGACTAAATAATTTTGTAACATCTCATTTGTAGGTAAAAGTAGATAGTTTAGTAGATAAATAAAAACGTTTGTCTTCCCGGCCGATATTATAATATCAATTTTGAAGTTAATGATTAAGTGACATTGTATTGTTTTAGTGATCAAGGATTACTGATAATTTTATTGCTAATTTGAAGTATAACTATATTTAAAAAAACTCCCACAGCTGGACTTACATTGACTACTATAGCTAGTTGTGACTTGATTTTGTATTAGCTTTATATAAACGAGATCGTTAGGTTTATGAAGTAAAAAGTTGTCAGTGTGCGTCCAGCCTAACTCTTGTTAAACTTAACATGTTTCTTAATATTTTTCCAGAGCTCGAAAAAATAGAAAAATCTCGAAAAAGTATTTAAGTAACTATGGGAAGTGCTCAGTAATTATGAGTTTTTGACAATTTTACTTACTTGACTCTTATAAGTAAAATTATCAATATTGCGACATCTCGACTTAATAAATAAATAGACCGTCTTATATGCAAAGTCGAGATGGTCGCTTTGGCAACGTATGTTATTCCTACTAAATAGCATATAATAATTAGCGAAACGCTTAGGGGAATAGATAATAACCTAACTTTTTACGTCCATAAGTATATCAATTAACCTAGTAACTAAAATAGTGAAATAACTCAATTTACAGTAAGATATTCACAGATTTCAGTTTATTTTATTTGCAAAGTTTATCGTATAAGATTATTTATTGGGGGTAAAATATTTACTTTTTTTTTTTTAAAGAATATCAGCCAAGCTGAACTTGACTGATGTTCTCCTCTCCCCTCCAAATAAGTGAAAAGCTTGTGTTAGGAGTGGGTACGACAATAGTGCAACGGGTGGGATTCGAACCTGCGACCTTTCAGTTTTCAGTCCGCACCTTTAACCGTTGGGCTATTGAAGCTTAAACTCTTGACTTTATTACGACATCGCCGAAAGTACGTCGCTGATACTTCGTTGACTGAAATCTGAATTATCTCGTAGTATTCGGTTGGCATGACGCACTAAACGCGGCGAACAGTTTGAATTACGCGCGCTATGCAATCTTGTCAACTTATCACTGGTCTCTATAATTAATCAATGAATAACATTTCAACAATCTCTATAGTTAATCTATCATTAACACTGGATTTTCTGACCCTATAAAAATTATTTTTATTTCGAATCAATTTGAAGCGCCACATTTGACACACGAGTGTCTCTGGAACTAATAATATGCAAATGGCGCGCCGACCTCTATATAATCTATGAAATCATACAATAACAACAATGAAATCATAGATTAATTATTTATAGAGCTCAGTGAATATAACACTAGGGGCAGCTATGCTTTACGGTAAAGGAAGAATCGTTACACAGATGTTACACAGCGCGTTGAGACGCCGTAATTTATGCCGGATATACAAATGCATTATTTGCCCGAACCCTCCGACCTTATTAATGTACTGTGTGTTTTCTCGGCAACGTATCTTCAAAACCAAGATGTTTCATTTCTATTTTATAGATAAATTATAAAATTTTAGGTCAAATGAAACATAAATTTATTTCTTCTTTTTTTTTTCTTTTCATAGGTCTATCGCAACTACGTTTTATTTGAAACTTATAGTAGAGCTTAAAAAAAATACGTTAGTATTTAATTTAAACCATTTGCGTTTATACTAATGTTGACACATACCTACTCACCGAATCTAATAATTGTTCCCACCATTCTTGGTGCCAGATCCTTGAGTTTCAGTTTTGAATTTTACAAAAATCTCGCTAACTTAATCCTATAAATTTGTACGGGGAACCAGCATTCATACTGCCTTAGTGCGTGTTCATACAACGCGTGGATACGGGCGCTATTTCTGTATTTGTTTATACACTCAAGGATCAGAATAGATTAATAGCAAACTAAATATGTTTGTGTTAATTATACATTGTGTGAGGTAAAAATAATTCTCTTGAAACTTCGCAATGGGTGATTTATTGGTTCGAACTTCGAAGTGAACGACGGAGGGTTGTACTGCCGGACTTTGATTCGGTGTTCAATTTCGCGCGCTATTTATATTTGAGGCGCTATTTATTTTTACCAGGCGCCGATGATATTTACATGAATAAGTCTAGTTTAAACTCTAGATACTTATTGAAATTATTCTTACTACAACTTAATATATTAATTTAGTACAAAAAAACATTTATATATTCATATTGTGACCATAATATTTATAATAGTGACTTAAATTAATATTTATTACCAATTTAAATTTAAGTTATCTAATAGAGCGTTAACAATCTAGTACATATAAATACAACGTTATTTTTTGGTAAAATATTTTTGAGAAACTTATAAAATTTTTTCAATCAAATTACTTAGGTACTTTGTTTTTTTTTTTCAAAATAAAAACGAAAACTGGCACTTTTGTAAGCTTTTTAATTAAGCATGGTTTTATAATACTGATTCTTAAACAAGCCATTTTCAGGTTTCCCATTTATTACAGTTGTTATAGGATTAAAAAAAAACAGTTATACCTAATAAGAAATATATTTTGAAATCATATTCCATAATTTAGTTTTTCCATTGTTATATATTTTATTACCATTTATTTCTAATTTTTATTATAAGTAGGTTTAAGTTACAGCTAGATATACACAGTGTTCGAGTTGAGATCTGAATATTAAACTAACATAAATTGATAACACAATAAGTATAAGTAACATCAATCAGACTTTAACAAAATTAATATTAATACTAATGTCGTTGCAAGTGTCAACACGCTACTTTTACTAATGACAATTACAAAAATTCAGTCAACCTAAAATGAAATCTTATGCTTTCTTAGCTTACTTAAAAGATGAACAAATTGTACCCAAGCGCCATCAAGGTGTGGCGTTTGAAACGTTTCTACGCGGACTAATAATAAGGCCGTGGTAAAAGTGACAAATCGAACTTCGAAATGTGTTAAGCACCAGAAGAACTTTTCCGTCATTTGTATATTTTTAATAAGCTGGCTAAAAATAGATGTAATGTTCTTGCAATAGGCACTTAAGGTTTTGGTTTTTACTAACAATTATGTACCTACCTAATATAGTAAAATTATAACATTCCATCATGTTTTAGTACCAACCTAAAATAGCAATAATTTTGTAAACAGAATTAAATGTGTAAACGCAATAAAATTATTATTTTTTTGTGGTGTCAATTAAAGTTGTGAATACTGTTAAAATACGTCGAAACTTATACAGTGATGAAATAAGTTTTAGGTGCTAATAAAAAATATTTTATTGATAAGTTTCATTGTATCGAATCTTTTTTGTCATCTCTCGTGTTCTGTATATCAAAAACAACATAAGTAACTTAAACTGTAACTATTTTCAAATGCGTCTGTTTTACTACGGAATTTTGTCTTATTTTTATTTTGTATTCAAATTAAAGAACAGTTAAAAATATTAAAATGGACTTTTTATAGTCCTGTCTTTCAATGGATATTTGTGTAAAAACAAATTGTAAATTGTAATAGTCAATTGATGTTATAAATAAATGGACTTTTGTATTCACGTTTCATGATCTTTTTTTGCTCCCTTTCCTGATAGAGCTTTACTCTGCAAAAAGTTTTCAGGTTTTTGTTTAGTTAAGTGAAATAGTTTTTAGCAGGTTTTTAGTTAGTAAAAAATTGACAAATCGAAACGGAACGTTATTCTTTTCCGTTATTTTCAATAACGTTATATCAACTTATCAAAGAAAAATGACGTTCAAGAAAAACAACATATTAATAGTTAAATGCTCTAAGCATATTAAACATAGATGCAGATAAGAGATTTAGCAACGGTACTTACGCGAAAGGCAGAGAATAACCATTCCAAAAAGGGTTTTTTTTTTTAAATACCTATGTAAGTTGAATTTTTATAAAGCTTCAGAGAAGCATAAGTAATTTACATTACCAAAATTATAATTTGAAGTAAAATGTACAATCCACGTACGATCATTTACCAAGAATGAAAACTTTTATGTTGATTTCATTGAATATAACGTTTATGTTGTTGAAAAGTAACGTTATATCACAACGTTATATACACTTGTAAACGTTATGCCACTAAACGTTATGTAGCTAAAAGACAAGTAGCCAAAGCAGGGAATGGTGCCACTAGCTGTCAAGAGAACAAAAAAAAAATCACAAAACTGACTTTGAGGAGAGAACTGTCAAGACGTTTTACTTTGTTGAGAGAATGTAGAAACATTGATTTTACACGTTTTAGTGTTGTTTTTCCGAGATTATTTACTTTGTTTATGAAGATTTGAGCCGAAAGCCGTGAAACTGTCACAGGATGGCAGCTACGGCGGAGAGTGTATCGATCTCCGAGCTGAAGGCGGAGATCGAGAGGTTGAGTAGGGAACTCGACCAGGCGAGCAGCGAGAAGATCCAGTCGGCCCAGCTGGGGCTGGTGCTGCTGGAGGAGAAGAGCTCGCTGCAGCTGCGGTGCGACGAGCTCGAGAGCCTGTACGAGAACACCAAGCACGAACTAGACATAACGCAGGAGGTTAGATGGCCTACATTCCGTCATATTTTCACTTTTTCATGCCTTAATGGGTACATTAACGTGCAAACGGTAACTTAAAGTTTAGTTTTCAGCATCTCATATTGATGCTGTGAGCTACTTTCAAAAATTGATCAACGTTTGTTTCATGAATTCAGATTGGTGCTTTAATTTAAATATCACATAGAGCATATATTCCTATTTAATTAAGGAAGTGTTTAAAAGGCACTTTTGTATTATTGAATGCATTTACTACTAGGGAACAAAATATTAAACTGAACGGTCAGGGATGCATTTGTTGAAAGAAAATCCATTCTAGAGATCATAAGGAATGAATTGAATCAACAATTGTACCTGTATCCAAATTGTGGTTGTATTTCAATTTTCTACTTAATATCAAAAACAAATCATTCCTGAAAGTGCTTTCCTGAAAGCTTTTGAATTGCAGATTTAAAAATAAAAAATTATGATTATTCTTCGTCTCAAAAATAGGAGAGCCTGAAGAGTGGCCTTGAAAACCGTTAAGATTTTTTTAGGAATTGCTCAAGATGTTTTTTTTATTCAATGAAAGAAAGAAAGAAGTGTTTATTTAATGCATTCCCAACTAACAAAATGGTCATAAGATTTTAAGCTTTTATGATTATTTCGTCACATAGGTGTCGTATATTAGCAAGTTTTAAAATGTGACGTTGTACAGGCATCATGTATATTGCATTTAAGTTTCAATGCAATTAGGTAATAAAAGTCGTTGTACAAACGTCTGTATGAAATAGCTATAAAGCAATTTAATCGTAGAAAATACACAGTCATACAAACGTTTTAGGCGGGACATTTTGGCTGGTATTACAACCTTAATAACGCTGCTATAAGACTATGCATGTGAACATGACATTTTAAATATATTCGCAGTAATGTAAACACGCCAAGCCCAATAAACGCGACAGAGAGTGATGGTTCCGTACCTATTTTTTAACCGACATCTAAAAAGGAGGAGGTTATCAATTCGGCCGGTATCTTTTTCTGTTGAAAATCGATGTCAACACGAATGAACCGATTTGGCTGAAATTTGGAATGGAGATAGCTCATACCCAGGATTAGCACATAGGCTACATTTTATCCCTGATAATTAAAGAAACCTTAATCATGTCAATCAAGTCATTATGGCCATACCTCCCATGGTTAACGACACAACACAACGGCCCCTAGTCCCCGGATAAAGTTGGGAACCGACAATTATGTCATTTTTCCACATTGACAAAATATGTTTTTTGCCGCATTCCCAAAAAACTTATGGTCTCTAAAATGTTCTGTTAATGTAAAAAACTATTTTTTGGAATGACAAATAACGGTTTACTAAAATGTTTTAGGGAACTCTGATAGGTTCGTAATGAAAGAACGCCATGTTCTTTAAGAGTTTATAACTCTTAACACAGCAGTATTCATCGTATACAAGTATTTTGTAACTTATAATGGCACGACGAAGGGAGTTTTAACTCTTAACACAGCAGTATTCATGGTATATAAGTATTTCGTAAGTCATAATGGCATTATGACATATAATAATTTATTTTTTATTTAAAAAATAATAAATACACAATAAATGAAGGGGGCATTTAAAATTTATTAATAAACCTAAAAAGTTGGTCCCTAAAGTAATATTCGCATTAAGTTTTCCAAACTTAAACATAAACACATCCCATTTCAAACTTGTAAATAATTTGATTACACTTATAGTATAAAAGTATAAAAATGTAGTCTGCACACATGCAGAATTTATTAATAGTTAAATTCTATTACTTATAATTGAAAGCGCTTCAATACTGCATCAAATAGATTCATTGGTCCGGTAAACGTCTGTGCTATGAATGCTATGGTAACTATACGACTAAATACTCATACCAATGATAATATTACAACACTACTACTTTCTCGCTTATGACTTTTGAATGACAGCTATACGACTTTATAGAAATAGTAACTGCGCCAAAATCGCGTTGTATAAGCGTTTGTAAGCCTTATTTTCATGCCATTCAGTTTTTTGAAAACGTTTACACAATTCTTATATGACTTATATTAAGACCATTTTGTTAGTTGGGTTGTGCCACACATCACCCAATAGGTATACCTAGATTAGGTTGTCCTTGATGACAAGATAGTCTTTGACTGAGATCTCATTACTGATGGTAAGTCATGATGCAGTCTAAGATGGTAGCAGGCTTACTTGGAAGTGGTATGGCAGTGTACATTCAACCCATTCCCCTAATCCGTTTCTATACCCCATCATGCTGGAAAGCTAAATCTCTTGGCGGCAAGTCTTTTATGGAAAGGTGGTAACTAGCCACTCCAAAGCCTCCCACCAGACCAGACCAGAGAATGTAGAAATTATAAATTCTCAAATTGCCCCATGAATGAATTGAACCTGAGACCTCCCACTTATAAGACCACAGCACATACTTACAGTTAAGAATAATATTTCATTCATTAATTAAAAAAATTAAGCATAATGTAAAGCAAGTTTAATGTCTATGAAATGAAAAAAGTGAATTTGTTTACAGGCGTTAATGAAACTAGACACAACACAAAAAGTGACGACACAAAGTGGAATAGAACAGGAAAATGCTCTCCTCAATGAGTCCGCCGCCATGGAGAGCTCCCTTACACTGCAGATTATTGAACTTGAAGGAGAAACAAAACAGGTATTTCTATATATTTATTAGTGTTTTAGATATAATCTATACTACTATAATAAAGCAGAAGAGTTTGTTTCAACACGGTAATCTCTGGAATTATAAGTTGGTTTTTGAAAAATGCCAAATTCCAGAGTAATATTAATTATAGGCTATTCAGCTTTACGGTACAGCCCTTGGAAGCAGAGTAAAAAGAACGAAAATAAGAGAAAATGCTAACCGAAAAAGAATCAGGAAATAGCACAGCAAGTATTGTGATGCAGTGTTTCGGTGGCCAATCTCAACACTCTCTCACTCGAAGAGAACCCAACTAGAGTCAAACTTAGTTACAAAAGAAGAAGAGTTACTTTTATGGATTTTTGGGCTGATTTATACACTTTTTGAACATTAGTTAATTTTTTAAGCATTCCATATTCTGCAATTAGGTAATGATGAATTATTTACGACCACTTAAAACTAAAGCTATTATTATACAAGGGGTTCATAAACACTGAGGAATATTTTTTTATCACCAACTCATATTAGAACTACTTGACTAGAAAATTTTAGTTTTTTTACTTTGTAATAAGAGTTTTCAATGAGTTTACAATATGCAGAAAATTATTATTGATGTTTTTATTAGCATTCATTGAATTTTAATTATGTAATTAAGTATTATTTGAGTTTCCTAGAGGTACACTTATAATGAGATCTATAGAGTGTGCTCTTACTCAGCTGAGACTCAAGACAGAATTAAAACGAGACAGATTTACGTCAGAGCATATTTGTGTCTCGTTTTAACTCTATCTTAAGTCTGAGCTGAGTCAGAGCACGCTCATAGATCTCAGCATTAGAAGAGGGTTATTACTTACTAGCTGTTGCCAGGGACTTCGCCCGCGTCAATTTCTGTTATTATCATCGTGATTAAGAAGTTTTTAAAAGAATATATTTTAAATATGGATAATTTTCCCCGTTTTTGCAACATTTTTTACTGATGCTTCGCTCCTATTAGTCGCAGCGTGATGTTATATAGCCTAAAGCCTTTCTCGATAAATGGACTATCCAACACAAAAATAATTTTTCGATTCGAACCAGTAGTTCCTGAGATTAGCGCGTTCAAACAAACAAACTCTTTAGCTTTATAATTTTAGTATAGATTACTTACTTTTGAAATTGACTTTAGAAGGGAGTTTAATAAGTAGAGGTTATTATATACTTAATGAATTCCTTAATGGCAAAGTTGCTTGGAACCAATATGATTTGTCTGAAAAAAAAAAATAATATCTACCTAAATACACGCTGCGATGTCGTGAGCACAGCTTGTAGTTATATTATGCGCGTACGCAGACTGAAGTTGAAATAAAGGGTGAATGCGTTAAAAGTTTATTAAAAGATTATGCATAGTCTCGTTATCACATTAGCGGCGTGCCGCATGTAACCCCTGACACATCTGACGAAATATGCCTACGTCTAATCAAACGAGAGCAATTGGCGTGAATCACCGCTGGACCCAGCATCAGTATAAACGGGACGCTCTTTTCGTACACACTGAAAAACTGTTGATCGGTAATCGGTTAATTTAAAAATCAAGTATTCGCTACCACTAGATGATATATTTTAATAATTTTAAACGTGCATATTTAAAAAGGTACATAGCGTGATAAGTATTTGAGTTACGTAGATATTTAGACTCAAATCGTGGATCGTGAACACGGTGGTGCGGCACGTTAATCTATATGTTCGTATTCCTAGTCGTTGTTATCCTCGTCTCAACTGAAAAACGTCCACTGCTGGGCATAGTCCTCTTGCAAGAATACCCAGAAACAGGAATACGATCTCATGAGATCGTCCGTTCAAAACTTGGGGGTATGCAAAACCGGCGTTTCTCTGTGGGAGATTACTATTCGAGCACTTAGAGACCCCAACGACCGTCCCATGTGCCCCGCCCATTGCCTCTTCAGTTTCGCGACTCGATGTCGATAACTCTATTTCCTACGTAACTCGGGCTAAATATCCGATAAAATTCGAATGAATATATTATCGCGGTATGTACCTACTTGTTATGTATATTTATAATCTTCTTTTCTATTTTAACAAAGAACATTCATGTTTAAATCTTTTTGTATAAAGTTTAGCAATGAGCGTTAGTCACATATGAAGAACAAACGAAATCTATCCCTCGGACGTGATGTAAGCCGCGGATGGCGTAAGCGCAGTCGGTTAATCCATAACCCTGCTCCAGAAATATACTTTTATTTGGCCGGCCTTGATTCGTATGCTCCTCGAGTTCACTTAATAGTGTGAAGATTTTAAAATGCACTCGAAAACGCGCTGCGTGCACAGTGGAAGTGTTTCCTGAGTCATGTGGGACGCATTAGTGCCAAGTTGCGTTGAATAGTGCACACTGGAATGCTGCAGTCATTCATTGAAAATGAGCGAAGGTGAAGAGGTATTGTGTGTGTATTGTATGCGTATTGTACCCGCCCCCCAAATTAAACTTTTGATAAAATTGCACTATCTATTGCCTTGCTATTTTGAAAGTGTGTTTGTTTGTTGGTTCGTCTTTCAGTGACGCATCAACGGAACAACCGATCGACGTATTTTTTGCATGGGTATTTAGGTATGGGTATGGATAGTTGAGGACTCTTGCCCGCGACTTCGTCCGCGCGCGGATTTAGGTTTTTAAAATGCCTTGAGAATCCTTTGTTTTTCCGGGATAACAAGTGGCCTATCACTCTCCAGGACCTCAATCATACCCATGCAAAAATCACGTGGATCCGTTGTTCTGTTGCTACGTGATTGAAGACAAGCAAACACACTTTCGCATTTAAAATAAATGTAAAAGTAAGGATAAATGTTGCAAAATAAACACTCCAAAAAACTGTTGTTAAAGTAAAACCATAAAATTATCCATATTATTGACGCAGACACGCAATAACGATTCAACCCAGAAACCTTTGTCAGATTAAATACATGCATAATGTAAAAGAATAAAGTTAACTTTTTAATTGGTAAGTTGTGTGGGTTGACTCATTATTGCATATCTGCGTCCATTTAATGTTGCAGTGAATGAAGACTAAAATAACTTAATTTATGAACGCTGTACATTATTTTTGGCAAATAATTGTAAAATTTAAGTAAATAACACTTAACTATGATATCCATGAACATCGAACATTATTTATAAAAATTATAATACAAAAATAAAATATTACACCCCCTAGCACAAGATTAATGCTTTGTTGGAGAGAAAAAAAATATACATATTAGGCTAATTAATATGTATTCATTAAAATTAAAATGAATATCCAACGCGACGGCGTGTCATAGGTTTGACTTCAGAAAACCAAACAGTGGTTCACATCGACCCACTGAACAAAAGCTTCCCGCAAATCTACAGCACACTTCTCTTAAGAAATAAAATTAATATCCAAGGCGACGGCCTGGTGTCATGGGTATGACTTCAGAAAACAAACAGTGGTTCTCGTCGACCCACTGAACAAAAGCTTCCCGTAAATTGACAGCACACTTCAAAGTCAATAAACAGTCATTTTCAGCACGATGGTCGTCCACTGGCTCATGGTTAAACAATCTGTAATACACATCCTTCAGTTTATAACTCTTGTTTGGCTTTGTTCCTTTCCTTTTCTCCTTATTCCAATATACGTATCTACGTACCCTTGAAATTGGTAAAGGAGAATTCGCTTCTTGGTGTGTTGTCTTCAAACGTTTAGGTGTCTTCTCGTTAACTTCTTGAGCATTGATAGTGTTGTAACTAAAGAAGTTTGTTTCACCTATTCTTCTCTTACTTGTATTACTTTCTTTAATATATTCTATATGTGAAGAAGATGGTTCGTTAGCTTCATTTGTTTTCTCCGTAATATCGAAGAATCCATGAAGGCAATCCGCGCACATGAGGTCATCGTCTAAACTCACACCGAGTTTTTCAATCTGATTTTTTAGTATTGGAAAGTCGAAGCCGTGTCCGTTGTGAGCTATCAAACAGATCGGTTTAGTGAGCAGGCTCAGAAACGTGTCGATCACAGTAAATACCTCCATGTTAAAACAGGGTTCCTCTTCGAGTAAATCATTGCAGAGGCCGGTCACTTTAGTGCTGCCTGGTTGCACCATCATGCCTGGATTCACGCACAATGTAAGCTTCTGCTGGACGCGCGGTTCGGACCCCTTACGTGTTTGGAGGACATGTTCTCTTTTAACTGCCACGAAACTTATTTCAGTTATCCGAGTCTTATTGTTCTCTTGTTGCGGCAGACCTGTGGTCTCGATGTCGAAGAACACGTATGTCGCGATTGTAGACATTTTCGGTAATACTTTAACTTAAGAACTTTGGCTTACTTAAATAGGGAAAGCTAATCACTTTCTAAAGGATGAACTGATAATGACTGTTTATAATGAAACATAATAATCATTATATTAGTAATGATTAAATATTTAGTCAAAATTTACATCATTAGCGCATCGGTTAACGCGGGGACTACAAACCGGAAGGTTGACGGTACAAATCCCATGCGTTGCACTTTATCATTGTATGAAAAAACTGAACCCTTTGGATTCATTTTGTCATATGTCTGTCTGTTTGTCACGGCCATGTTTCTCAGAAAGGTAAAGACCAAAGGAATTTCACTACAATCGCGCCATTAAGAATCCTACGGAATTAACGGAGAGATCGTTTTTTAAAAGCTAGTGTGTGTGATCACAACCATCTCTGATTTACCATCACTTTCTCTGTACTGGCTAAAATGTATTGTTGAAGTAAGAGAGAAATTGTGTTTGTCTGGTGGGAGGCTTTGGCCGTGGCTAGTTACCACCCTATCGTCAAAGACGTGTCGCCGAGCAATTTTGCGTGCCGGCACGATGGCGTGTAGAAACCGATTAGGGGTATGAGTAGGTACACTACCATACCCCTTCCAAGTTAGCCCACTACCATCTTAGACTGCGTCGTCACTTACCATCAGGTAAGATTGCATGGACTATCTTGTCATCGATAAAAAAAATCATTAATTTAGCCACTCACAAAAATTGAGATTATAACAATGATTAATGCTCTTTACGCAATCGAGCAGCGTGTCTCGCTGCTCTCAAACTTTATCTCATATTTCTAGTCGATAGTGGTGTTTACATAAATAATGGGACATTGTTGATATACCTATTTTGTTTGCTGGACATCAGCCAAAGTTTACGATCGTTTTTCTCGCGTTTTCCTTGATAAGAACTACGAAGCTAAGAGCTATCAGCTGCTCTAAAATGCATTATGTTGCCAACATTATTTCATTGTTTTTTTTATATGAATAGCGGGTAAACGAGCAGGGTCTCCTGATGTTAAGTGAAATTACCACCGCCCTTCACTTGTAGTACCAGAGGCACCACCAATGCGTTGCCGGCTTTTCAGGAATTTATTGGTCCACCCCTTGAATAACCCCATATTGAAAATAAGTGGGAACACTGTCGATTATTCGGGAGATGATTCCACAATTTTTTGGTAGTACGTGGAAAAAAGATCTGGAGCAACGGATAGTCGAAGTGCTCCAGGCACCCATTTAAAATCAATATGGTAATATTCATATCTTATGATTATAAACGGCGATAACCTTGTGATTAAGAATTCGGCATCCTTTTCGGAGATCGGGGGTTCGATCCCTGGCACACATCTCTGAATTTTCGGCGTTTTAAGCAATTAGGTGGGGAAAGGATTTAGGGGAGTATAGACCACGCTGACCAAGTGAGAATTGGCAGACAAAAGTAAATTAAAAAAAAATGTTATGAACGTAAAAAAGTAAAACTAAGACAGAAGAAAGTAGATAGTATAATTTAATTAGTCTTTAATTACGAGATTTAAAACTTATTTTAGGAATTTAATTAACTCTATTAGTACAATAATTATGCAAATGGATTATACCTGTGTCTCGTTACTAGATTATGCACAGGCACGGTGTTAGGAGTCCATTAATTTTGTACAGCGAGGCGATTCGGAGCACACGTCTAGGGAAATGGCTGCCACATTTTGGATGAGCCATTAAAACTTTGTTCATCATGCAGCTTCGCCTTGTTTATTTAAAACTAGCTGATTCCCGAGACTTCGTCCACGTGGAAGAAGTTTAGAGTGACTTGCTAATATCCGCGAGAAGTTACGTCGTCTAACTCCGATAATATTTGGTAGATCTTCACCAAAATTGGACAAAATATTTCTAATAGTACAAAATTTATAACAAAGAAAGAATTATCAAAATCAGTTTAGATTTGACTGAGTTATAGAGTAAAATGGACAAAAACTTTTCACCCATATCCCGGAAGAACCTTATTGTTTCTTAGGATAAAAACTATCCTATATATTGACCCGGAGTATCAGCTACCATTGAACCAAATTGCATTTAAATCCTTTCAGTAGTTTACACGTAATTCGCGCACAGACAGACCGACAAATAATTCGAAAAAATTGTTTTGGGTTTAGTATCGATAATAAAGCGTCCTCCAATTGAAATTTTCAAAATATTATTAAATTATATTTAATGTACAAAAATCGTCTAGTTACAATTTCATTATAAGTATAGATAGATGAAATATTCCTGCAAAGGAGATGTGGTTCCATAAAGCCTTGGGTATGGGCGATCGTACTTAATTTGAGAGATGTCGTGGCCAGTATGCGTCGTAATAGTCCCATATTTTTTTTTTTAATTGGGTATTTGGCTAACTTAAAATAAAGGTTTTTAATAGGTATACAATGCCATTTTTCTTTTGTTAATATATTTTTAACTAGTCTCGAAAACAGAGCATTTAGTTTTCCTGTTAGACAAAATCCAAGCGTACCAAGTCGCGGGCATCAACCAGTAAAATAAATTATAAAATTAAAGAGTAATTTCTCTAATCTCTATACTAAAGAATTCGGTGGAATGATTAATTAATTAACGCTAACGATCTATTAGCACAATGTAATGTGCAAGGCTTCGTAAAATCCAGGTCGATTCTGTTATCGTGCACAGAATTGCTTTTGGCTGAGTCACTGATGATGCCTGTTCTCTTAACTTGCGTATTATATGAGTGCTAGGCTTCTGCCCGCGAAACAGCCAGAATCCTATTAATTTTATAAATGCGAAAGTTTTGATGTATGGATGTTTGTTACTTAATCACATCGCAACGACTGAACTGATTTGGCTGGGCACAGAGATAGATTATAGTCTGGAACAACACATAGTCTACTTTGTGACTCGAGAAAAAGAGAGTTCCCGTGGGAATAAAAAACCTCAATCCACGCGAACGAAGTCGCGGGTATCATCTAGTATAATATAAACGTAAAAATATTTTTTTTTTAAATTGACTTCAAATGCAAAACAAAGTTAAAGAGTTCCCTCGATTTCTCCAGGATCCCATCAACAGATCCTGACCTGATGACCATGGGACCACATAGGAAGTGTACCCTTTGAAACAAAAGATGAATTTTCCAAATCAGTCCAGGTGGTATTTGTATTGAGTAATAGGGAAACATACATAAAAAACCACAGTGAACGGTTAATAAAGAAGAAAACAGGCTCCCGTCGAAGTTTTTTTATGTTCCACATAATTACCGCCTTCTTTTGAAATTCAAATGTAGGATTTGAATAAAATATTTGGGGTTTCGGAATCGTTCTTGTGGCCACAGTTTTACTGTTGAATAAACAATGCCTGCATCCATTTGAATAATTCTTTGCTTTATTTACACTTCCAAATAGGCAAGGTCTCATTTGTGTCGACTCGGGCTTGAATTCAATCATCTTAGGGTTAAGTACGCTATGTATTTTTAGGTTTTGCACTTGTTCCGCACTCAATTATCATCTGACTCTTCAAAATAGGCAAGGTCTCATTTGTGTCGACTCTGGCTTGAATTCAATCATTTTAGGGTTAAGTACGCCATATTTTTTTATGTTTCGCACTTGTTCCGCACTCAATTATCATTTGACTCTTCAAAATAGACAAGGTCTTATTTGTGTCGACTCGGGCTTGAATCCAATCATCTTAGGGTTAAGTACGCCATGTTTTTTATGTTTCGCACTTGTTCCGCACTCATTTATCATCTGATCTGATCTGACATGGTGTCAGAGACCTTTTTAATGCGAATCTTGCTCCAAGACGCCTGTGTTCGTGAAACCGTAATGATATGTGATTTTTTTTATAATTTACTTTGTGTGAGTACATAATCTTCAGTGGCACTTACTTCAAATGTTATAGTATTATTATTTTAATTATATACGAGTATAAAATATTATTTTTGTTCAATCCGTTACAACTTGTTCCGTCTCAAAATTATATGAGTATTTCGCGAAGAAAATGCATTTCTTACAGAACTGAAACCTTATCGATCTTACGTAGGAGAGTGAGTCGAGCGGACGAAGATAACAATGCCCCTCGAGCATTATTCCGACTTTTTATACATTTGAGATTTATCGCTTCACGAATCTAGGTTTTTGTAGCGCAACGAGATCATACTCGAACATTGCAATAGGTACTACGCTTCCATACTAAGTGGACTTTTTGTCGAGTCTGGGAAACTTTTTCTGTTCGTATTTCTACATAATTTTATATAATACTAGCGGACGCCCGCGACTTCGTCCGCTTCTTCAATTCACAATTGACAGTTCCTAAATCCCCACAATTTAGGTGGGCAGAACCAGGATTGAGGAGTTGGATCCTGGAGTTTAACGATGTAGTCTACTTGGTACCTACAATAACAATTCATAATCGACAGTTCCTTAATCCCCACAGTTTAGGGGGGCAGTACCCCTGCAGCATCAGGATTGAGGAGTTGGAACCCGAAGTTTTTATGGAAGCATCTCGCAAAGTTTTGTGTTGATTAAAAAAAGATTCATGGGGTTGACGTGCCAGCTGGTAAAAAACCAAAAAAAAAAAAAAAAACAGCTCCTCGTGTTTTTCTTCGAGTTCGTAAAAATCGTGATTATTCGGGCGAACACGAATCCTTATCGCGACACTGTCAGTAATGTAAATAACAAGTTGATTGCTAACGTGGACAAGAACATTGCGTATAACTGAACATGTAATTTTATCGCGACAACGCGAGACGAATTTTCGCACGATAATATAGCCGCAGCATAACTATAATTTTATTTGTAAAAATATGGTTTTTTCTCTCTCCTCTCTAGAGAGAGCTCTATTCCCTCCTGAGTCCGGCCACTAAATTAAAATAAAAACAATAAAATGAAAATACATTCCCACATGCCACTGCCCTTCGTAATTTTTAGATTGGGAATATTTTGACCCAATTTTCGAAATGGGGCTCGTAACGAGCGCGTAACGCGAGCCGACAACTCTTCAGTATCATTGACACGATTTCAAAACCGCTCCACGTTCAAATTAATAAGTTAGCGGTCGCTTATTTTTCATTTAAAGCTAGATGTAAATATTATGCTTGCAAGGCTTGCAGTGCTACTTTCAATAATATGTTACCGCATACAAAATGTTACTGAAAACTAACTTGTCACCTATGAGAAACATGCAAGATTCACCTATTTCGTTATTCCTTAGGTGTCGTAGAAAACGCTTCGAGGTCACACTCGTTTTGGGTGGTTTAGAGCTCCAATATAGGAGACCGCAGTCCTAACTACCAGTCTTGAGTTTGAGTAGAGCTAGAGTGCGGTCTACAGATCTCAGCCTAAAAGTGCGGTCATGCGGAATCGAAAATTCCTACTAGGAATTAGTAGTTACTAATTACCTAACAATTATACGGTTCATATACCTACACTGCAAATAAATCAATATCCGCATTTTCTTTTAATAATTTTTTTTGAAATTTTTTAGGTTTTTTAAATTAACGCATACCGAGCCTATTTTGTTCATCTTATTTTTAAATATCGATTCGCATAAAGAGATGACTTGGCTTTTATAATATTAAATAAGGAATTCAAAATTATTTTTTCATGTAGGCCAACTTGTAGGTCTTATGACACGTCACGACTCTACCACCGGTTCGGAATACAGAATACTATGTTTATAGGATAACTGTAGGTTACGTCACCCTTCCTTGCCAGCCAAAAAGTAGAGGGTTAAAAATGTCCCGACCTTCGTATTTCCTGCGCCCGTATTATTTATAGGTCTCAATTAAAGCGACATAAATCGCTCGCGTCCCCGGCACGGCACCGTCAGCGCCACACCTAGCGTCTGGTTTAGACACCAATCAACTAAGTGCTAGCGAAGCTCGTTTAGGTCTGAACAGACCATCGATTTTAGTCTATCCTATTATCCTATTATGCCTGAAATTTGGCACAGAGATAGATTATAGTCTGGAATAGGACATAGGCTACATTTTACTCGTGAAATAAGAGATATCCCGCGGGAACAAAAACCTCAATCCACGCCAACGAAGTCGCGGGTATCATCTAGTTTAAGATAAAAATGAAAAATGATTTATTAATAGAAGTTTTCCAAAACATTATTCCAATAAATCCGACGTTGTCGCTGGGACATCCTTTTAAGTAAATAGGTGTTATACCTATGCCAGGACGTCCCGCTCTTCCGTAGGAAATCTATATAAAGAACTGAACATTATTAAAATAATCAACTTTACAATTAACTTTAAGTAACCATAAAGTTAGTGTGTGTCTGTGTGTGTTAGCTTGCGTGTGTGTGTGTGTGTGTGTGTGTGTGTGTGTGTGTGTGTGTGTGTGTGTGTGTGTGAGTGTGTGTGTGTGTGTGAGTGTGTGTGTGTGTGTGTGTGTGTGTGCGTGTACGTCTCTACTGCGTCGTATTCCTCATTGCGAGACGTAAGTCCTGACCCCATGCGATTAACATATTATGATAAATAGATTTTCTAGGGATGTAAAGGCGGTGGACAGCTGTCAGATGAAAGAGCCCGACATGAAAATCACGATATCAATAATACTCTCGTTATATTTTCACCGAATTTTATTAGTCGTTAATCTGCGCTATGCCTTAGCCTACTCGTAAATGAATGACCCGCCTGTTCGGTCTCTCTATCCATTGCTATAATATATATATGTTTACAGCAGATGTTGTTACTAACTTAGGCTCATAGGTACAAATTAGGACTTATAAATGCTGTCTGAACAATGAACATTTATATCGAGGTTATTACAAAGTTAGTATAACTTTCTTAATGACGAATAATTGCTAAGTTTCTTGCCGGCTCTTCTCAGCAGTATCTGCATTCCGAACCGGTGGTTGTCTCCACTCTCGAGTTGTCTTAAGAGCCACAGGCTGGCTTACGAGAAATAAATAATTTTGAATTTGAATATAATCTGAAAATGCGACACTTCAGTATTTTGTCATAAAATTTACATTGAACCCTATCTTAAAGATGTCATTCAGTCATCTTTATTTCGTATACACTGCTTAGCAGAAATCACTCTTTCATAAGGTCACATTTTGTGTAAAATATTTCTGTAATTAGAAAAAAATGACATGTTTGTAAAAACTTTATTGCGAAAAAAAATGATTGTATAAATATACCAGGAATTCCTTTTAAGCGTTCCAAACGTGAATAGCTTAAATTGTTTAAAAGCCGCTAAAATGGAACCTTACATTCAAGCTTCAGGCCATCGAACTGTAACGCTTAGAACAGAAGTTTCTAACAAAAATCCGCTCCAAATGTTCAGGCTCAAAACAACCAATGAATTTGTGTGTGTAGTACTTTTTCGATGGTTATTGTAATTGTAATTGTAATGAATTATGACATCCTTTCACTACATAGAGGGTCATTTTTTAATAATTTTCTGCAAGTTCGTCATACTGACGCGACTATACTGTGTAGTCGGCCCATCAAAGCTTATTAAAAATGGCGTATCAATGAAAATAACCTAATGACAATTTGACACAGATAATATACTACAGTAGAGTAGCGAGATTACTGAGATTTCTAGAATCAATATATTCGAATCCCGAACACTGGACTTACCACACGCAGTCAGTCTGAAGTTGACTCTAATTCTTCGAGAATCGATCCCAGAACTTGAGCCCAACTTGTGATTCTCAAGTCAAGACTCTCTCTACCACCAGTTTAGTAAGCAGATTCTGCTGTGAAGAGCCGGAAAAAATCTTAACAATTGCTCTTTTTAAAAGAAAAGTTTAACAAATTGCGCTTCTAAGGGATATGGTTCGACATTCCCGGCATTCGCTTTGATGATAGATATTGCATATTTATGTATTTTGCTACATTATATTTAATTATCATTTTTGCTGGGATAGCTTAGACGTTAGATTGCGGTCTCCTTTTTAACCGACTTTAAAAAAGGAGGAGATTCTCAATTCGACGCGTATTTGTTTTAGGTAGTCGCGGATTCGATCCCGGGCTTCTTTGACTTTTTAATTGTGTGTTTAAATAATTATTTAAAATTTCTTCAATGGTGAAGGAATACATTGTGAGTAAACTTCCAGGCCTGAGACAACTGCTTTTTGGTCTCGTGGGAGGCTTTGGCCGTGGCTAGTTACCACCCTACTGTCAAAGATGTGCTGCCAAGCGATTTAGCGTTCTGGCACGATAATACGATGTCATATTATTAATGAATATCCTCATATTGACAATAGTCAAATACCCAAAACGAAAAGGCCCAATGTGAGACCAGCGACGATGGCGATTTCTTCTTGTTAATAAACATTAGTTGATGCCCGCGACTTCGTTCGCGTGGGTTGAGATTTTCTGTTCCCGCGGAAACTCAATTTTCCGGGATATAAAGTGCCTATGTGCTATTCTAAACCATAATCTATCTCTGTGCCTTTCAACCAAATCGGTTTAGACGTTGCGGCACTGGGTTGAGTAACAAACGTCCATACATCCAAACTTTCACATTTATAATATTAATAAAGATTACTTTATCTTTCACAGTTACGGCACGAGCTAGAGCGCGTGATAAGCGAACGGGATCGTCTGCTGGCGGAGAGTTCAGAGCTCGGCGCCGACAAGGCGACCCGGGAGTCGGAGAGGGCGGCCCTCCGCGCGGAGCTGCGCGAGGCGAGGCAGCGGGAGCAGCGCCTGCTGCTGGACATAGGGGACTTGGAAGACGAGAATATATCACTGCAGAAGCAAGTCTCCGCACTACGATCGTCACAGGTTTTTGTCAATATTTCTTCTCGAAATCATGGTAGATACATATTTGACAAATAGCTCTCCGAATATCTACGTAGCTGAGGGTAGTAGCGAATTTTCATCCGATTATAGTTTAAGTATCTATTTATTTGTCTGTCCTTGGTGATCGAGTGGATCCGCCTAATGGGCCGGCCGCGTACGACTAGGTATATAAGGATGATTAGAAAATATTTGATCGATATTTCTTCGATATTTTTTCGAAATATGTTTATATTATTTACTTTTTTAATGTAGAATAACTTAACTTTTAATTGAAGATAGTTTGTCATAGTAATTTCAATTGTAGTAGTAATTTAATCAAGACTAATTTCTTCTTGTCAAAACTATAATAACTTCAGTCAAAGCGATCGTAACCGAGCAATTAATATTTCGTTATCGTCGTCTTTAGGTTGAATTCGAAGGTTTAAAGCATGAAGTCCGACAACTCAGAGAAGAAGCGGAAAATGCGCGGGCGGCCGCCGACGAGACCGCAGCGCTGCGACGCATCGCTGAGCGACAGCTGGCTGAAGCGCTCGAAGCGCTGCAAGCCGAGCGAGAGGCCAAGTTCGCCGCCAAGAAGGAGCTCGATGCACACCTCAGCAGAGAAGCACAGTTCAACATCACCAACTTGGCGTATAGTATACGAGGTGAGTTTCTCAAACTGCCTTGGTTATCTGATGCTAACAATACCGCAGCGCTGCGTCATAGCTCTCTAAAGCGCTTTAAGCGGAGCACTATGCACAATGCACTTTTTGTCTGGTGGAAGGCGTCGGCCGGGGCCAGTTACCACCCTACCGACAAAGACGTGCCGCCAAGCAATTTAGCGTTCTGGCACGATGGCGTGTAGAAACCGATTAGGGATTATGGGTTGAATCTACACTGCCATAGCCCTTCCAAGTTAGCCCGCTACCATATTAGACTGCATCGTCACTCACATCAGGTGAGATCGCAGTCAAGGACTATCGTCGAATAAACTAGTGGTTCGCCCCGAACTGAGACCTCGCGATATCCCATAATTCCCAAAAGTTTTAATTATATATTGTAATAATTAACTTTTAACATTAGACGCAATAAAAAAAAAAGTTGACATAAAACGGTTTTACTGACACAGCGCCATCTATTAGCATTATTGTGAAGCTATTAGCATTTAAAATTAAATAATTTCGTTTCTTTATAACATTTATCTAATTTTAGTATTTGTTGTTCAAGTACAGGATATAACTGAATTTTCAACCAAGTTTCACGTTCTAATATTTGATTCCTGACATATGGCTCAAATTAAAATCTCCACTTTGAAAGCCCCCCATTTCGTCAATTTTAAGTGAAAAATTTAAAAAAAAATATTTTTGTAAAGTCGTCTTTAAAAAGATATATTGCAAGTCTATGTAACGCAACAAACAAAATTTTACTTCAAACACGCTTCTATGAGAGCCCCCGTGAAATAAAGCTTTTTAAATTTTTTAATACAATGTTCGGCTGAAGGCCATCAGTTTACATATTATATTTAAATTTGAAGTAATTACGTTCAGTAATTCAGAAGTTATAGGGCTCTGACAGACATTTGGACGTACACACTTCTCTGTCCAGTACAGACAAGCGCCCTAGTTGACTCAGAGAACTCGTTTCGCTCGTTCAAAAAAACGTACTATGTAGGCATGCCGGTTTTCTCACGATGTTTTCCTTCAATTGCTGAAATACAGGTAACTCCGCACTGCAGTTCACCATTATGCTATAACTGCTCTCTCTAGGCCATCACTGCAGTTGTATTGCGATCGTCATACACATGCAATCATTTTAACCGACTTCCAAAACAGGAGAAGGTAGGGTCAGATGTCCAACAATGAAACAGTGGTACACAATAAAACACTGTGATATTTCTAAAATTCTGCGTTGCCAGTTCGTGCATTATATTGCGTTAGGACACTCTCGTGAACCCCCCGCCCTAGCCCAATTTGCATCGACGCCACGTGCGAAAAGATGTGTTTACGGAGCACTTTTGGTTTTTTTCGACAAAAAGTAAATATTTTTAGCATTCTTTATAGATTTTTTACTAAAGTATGGTTGAAAATTTCATAAATTTCATGATTAATTAGCATTACACACATTTCGTAGATTAATGTGCAATAAATTATATCTTAAAGTGTTACAATTTAGTGGGTAAAAAATTGAGATTAGTAAAAAAAACCTTAGGTAGTTCACAATGAAACAGTTACACAGTAACACAATGAAACACTATTTCAATGTGTATCATTTTGTTTATTGTGTACCGTATAATTGTACATACATAGTATCATGTACTTTCCGGGCAAATTAATAATTTTTGTGGCTACAAATTCACAAATTAATCTTATTAACATTAATTTTTTTATAATACCAATAATAGTACTGGTAACCTGATTAAAGTTAATTAAAAATAAATCCTTTTGTGATTATTAACTCAAGCATTTTTTTTTATTCACCTACTCCATAAATTACACAAAAGTCGAGACAATACTATTAATGTTTCATTGTTGAATTTGTGGTGTTTCATTGTGTACCACCACTGTGGACACAACGAAACATTTCCCATTTTTCAGTTTATAATTTTTTGTCGATTGATTACATATTAATTAAAAAAATTGTAAATGAAATCCGATGCCGAATAAAATTACCTACACACCTGTAAAAAATTAGACTTCTATCTGTCAAAACAAAAGGTGCATGAGACTTTGAATTTTTTGTGTTTCATTGTTGAACACATGACCCTACTCAATTCGTCGAATCTTTTTTTATTTTTTATGTATGTTCCCCGATTACTCGAAGACACCTGGACTGATTTGGAAAATTATTTTTTTTTGTTTGAAAGGGTCTTCCCAGGTGGTACCATTGTCATCAGGTCAGGATCTGATCATGGGATCCTAAAAAAATCGAGGGAACTCTTCAAATTTTATGGACCTGTAGAAGTCCATCTAGAGACCTTTTTTCAGCCGTAGACGTCTATCGGACGAAATCGAGGGAACTCTTCAAATTTTATAGGCAAAATTGATATACTTTGTAGTGGCATTTGAAGTCGGTTTTGTAAAACAAAATTACGTTTATCGATAATAATGTTACTGCTGATGATAATGAACCAATGAGTAACGGAGGTGGTCGCCCGCCAGGCATGCCGGAGGAGGGCGCGGAGTCGGAGGGCGAGGCGGGCGCGTCGGGCGGCGGCGAGCTGGGCGCGGAGCACCACGCGGACCTGTTCTCCGAGGTGCACCTGCACGAGATCAGCCGCCTCGAGAAGCAGCTCGAGCAGGCGCACAACGAGAACGTAATACACTATATTATATATTGTATAAGTTATAAATTCATTTGGATACCTTAAAATCAATCGTGAACAGGCACCTTTTCATCTTCACTTCCTAACCCACCGCAGTCAAGAGCTCAAAAGTCAGTTCAGTATAAATTTCGACTCGGTACTTCGCCGTTTCAAATGGACAAACAAGTGATCCTTAGGAGGGTTACTTTTTTATTAAAAAAAATGACGTTGGTTGCAGTCGCAGCTGTCCTCTTCGCTCCGGCTGGCGCAGAGCACGGCGGAGAGCGAGAGCTCTGCGGCGAGCGTGCTGCGCGCCGGCCTCACGCGCATGTGCTCGCGCGTGTCCGCGCTGCACGCGCTGCACGGCGACTGCGCCCCGCTGGTAACGTAAAAACAATCCTTCTTTATCAACTTATAGACGTCCACTGGTCTCTTGCATGGACCTCCACAGGCCGCGGTCTTACGTTTGATGTCGTCGGTCCACTTGAGACCCCATCGACGATTTATTTTCTTATAGTTTATTTTCTCAATCACCCTTTGTACCCAAAAAAATTGATAAAATGCCATATTGTATCGCGCGCCGCTAGCGTGATTTTTCGGCTTGTTCTCTTTAGGACAGATTCGCTTTACGACAGATTCGCTTTACGGCAGATTCGCTTTACGACAGATTCGCTTTACGGCAAAAATTGTACAGTCGAGATAAAATATGGTCTCCACTCCAAGGAAAACTTTCCTTTATATAATTATTATTGACCGAGCGAAGCGAGGTCTCCGAGTCTACTTGAGTGAATTTGCACTTGTCCGTCATTTGAATTTTTTCTTTAAACTAAAGTTAGGTTAGGTTAGGGTTATACATGAATATTCAGGTGCCCGGCCGAAGGCCGGGCACTTAGGTTCTGTTGGGATCGTAAACCTACCTAAAGCTTACAAAAAAAAAGTAAGTATAAAAAAAATTGAATTTTTTTTTTTGATGCTAATATTAGGTACATTTTGATGATAGAACAATATAGGATGTGTTATAAATTATAATTATTGATGCTTCACTAAATTTTAAAGGTGCCGAGTTATGAAATTAGAAGCTTATATTCAAAATATATAGTGGCTAAAATAGTATTTTTAGAGGCTTATTGGTTGTGGCTGACTTAGTAATTTAGAGGCCAATAATGGTATTAAATAGAAGCTTGTTTAATGCCAATTATAAATTATAATTAAAAGTTAAAACTATCTTTAGGGAATTACAGGATACCGCGAGTTCTCAGTTCGGGGCGAACCACTAGTTATATATTGTAATAATTAACTTTTAACATTAGACGTAATAAAAAATAATAATAGTTGACGCAAAACTGTTTTAACATGACTTGACCGATAGTAAATACAGCGCCATCTATTAGCATTAATGTATTAACTTGTTTAATGTACTAATAATTTTAAACAAAAGTCTATATATATATATATATATATTCGCGTTCACTGTACTTCTGCCGTAAAGCGAATCTGCCGTAAAGCGAATCTGCCGTAAAGCGAATCTGTCGTAAAGCGAATCTGTCCTAAAGAGAACAAGCGGATTTTTCGAAAAAGCTATCTTTTAGTGGCCTAAAACTCGGTAATTATTAGGAATTCAAGAAAAATGTATATAATCATTATTGTTGCTTTAATAAGCTTTAATTATGTAGTAGTAAACTTTTACCTCTGACCAAAGGTTCTTGAGATATTAACAAAAAACCAAAAAAAGGGTCCTGTTTCCGCTAATTGCCGCTAGAGCTCGCCTCGTACGCATGAGGATTTTTGGTATATTCATCCCTAGGTACCCATAATTCGATGTGCAAAGTTTCAAAACTTTCGCAATTTTCCAGAGGTTAAACCTTGTTTTGACTGGACTATTATAGATATACAGGTTGATATACAGGTGATCAAATAGTATGACCATGATTTGCTTATTTTATGGTCAGATATGGTAAAAAAAAATATTTCAAAAAAGGCACAAAACTATTAATGGAAATATATTCTATTAACGATATAGAACCACCAAAAAAAATTTGTGCACTACCCAAAAAATCACCGTGTATTAGTAAGGATTCTAAACGAGCGTGTATTGCAGGAGGACGACAAAGCGGAGGGTGGCGTTGCGGCGCGCGCGGCCAAGTGGCTGACATGGTGGCGGGTGTCGGGCGGGGAGCTGTCCGCGCTGCTGGCCGCGCTGCGCGAGCTGGACGCGATGCCGGCGGACGGCTCGCCCGCCGCGCTGCAGCGCGCGCAGCTCGCGCAGCTCAGCGACCGAGTGGCGGACGCCGAGCTGCGCTGCGCCGCGCTGCAGGTCGACGCGGAAATACTGCGCACCTTGGCTGGAGGTAAGCACTCAGAGATCAGCTGGATGCAGGCGGCTCAGGATCGTGTTCTGTGGCGATTTTTTCGGGCCACTTATGTCCAGTTGTTGACGTATATCGCTTGAAATAATGATGATCCGTTCAGCTGAATATGTGAGCTTCGTTTAATTTTATAGAATAGAATAATTTTTATTCAGATAAACTTTTACAAAGTGCTTTCGAATCTTCAAATGATTCTACCACTGGTTCAGTATGCTGTTCAAACCGAGAAGAACCAGCAAGAAACTCGGCGGTTGCTCTTTAAAAAAAAAAAATATATTGTAATAACGATATCTCAATAATCTATTTCTATTCAAGAACTGTGAAGATGTTCACCATCCCATCTAATTGCAAGTTTTGTACCCTCAGGTGCGGGCAGAGCCCTCTCGTCGGCTGCGCCAGCGCTGGCGTCGGCTGCGGAGGCGTTGGCCGGCGTGTACCACCACGTGTGCGCGGTCAACGGCACGCAGCCCGAGCGGTTGCTGCTCGAGCACGCCGGACACACGGACGGTGAGCGCGTCATAGGGCCTGGTGGAATATGGCCTACCCGTTCATACTACCCTTTTTTCCACTTTAATACACAAAATAATACAATAGACGGCTTATGCTGAGATCTATAGATTGTGCTCTGACTTAGCCCAGACTTAACTTAATGCTAAAACATTTAATGCAAAATAAAAAGCAAAGCTACTACTAATGCCCATTCTGGTCTACGGTGAAACTTCTCTGTGAAGAGACTTGTGCTCAGTATAGACCCATTGATGGTTTACTTATACCCTTCTTTGAGAAGAGACCTAGCGCTGCGCTGATGATCAATTTTTATCCGACTACTAATTTTTATTCCAGAGGGGGATAAAATAGGGATTTGAAAAATCGAACCTAACGTGATCGAAGCCGCGGGCAAAAGCTAGTTTTTTTTATAAATTGCCGCCTTTTGGATCAGTTTAGCTGTAACCAGTAGCTGTGGTAGTTACTGACATGTTCCTCCCCTCAGGCGTGGGAGGCGAGGGACGCGGCGTGGACGAGGAGGCGCTGGCGCTGGCGGCGGGCGAGCTGGAGGGGCTGCGCGCGGCGGGGCAGGTAGCGCGCTACGCCGACACGCTGCTGGACCAGCTCACGCACCTGCGCGTCGCGCTGGATACTGCGCTGGACTCGCGCCACCGACACCAGCCCGGTAACTACCATCACTGCGATCTCATCCCTAATCTCTATAGCCCAACGGTTAAATGTGTAGGCTGAAAACTGAAGGTCGCAGGTTAGAATCCCACCCGTTGCACTATTGTCGTAAATCTTAACACAAGCTTTCTGCTTATTTGGAGGGGATATAAGGATATTAGTCAACTTCAAGTTGGCTAATATTAAAAAAATCTATTTCTATTATGGTCTCGTATAGATTTCTACAGGATTCGGTTTTGGGTCACCTGTTTTCAGTGGCTCCTTGCGAATCGTCTGATGTCGACTGTCCACATGGTGGGGATTCTGCCATCAGACACATTTTTTTAATTTGATTACAAGATTGCCCTTGTCTGGTATCCCTAATAATTACCATCAGTTCATGAGTGGCAGTTAATTAAATCCATGCCTCTAATCAGTTTCTAAACGTCATCGTATTAGGACGCTAAATTGCTTGGCGGCACGTCTTTGAACTGTCAAAGACGTGCCGCCAAGACGTGGGCGGTATCTAGGCACTGCCAAAGCCTTTCAGCAGACCAGAGACAATCCAGAAATTATAAATTGTGGATTCTTGTGTACTAATCAGCATCAATTTAGGAATTTTGTACTCTGCCATTTTTCCTTCCAGAACATATCCTGCCCCTTTCCATTTTTAACCCTAGAAGTTTTATAACTCCAAACGATAAGCAATTTAAAGGAAACATTTTAAATACAAAGATATTAGATACAAAAAAAAGATTCAAGAACATAACTGAACAATTAAAAGGTCTTGAAAGAATTGTTCAAAGTAATGACGACAAGAACGTAATTTTCCCCAGACGGACGGTTAAAGAAATCACGGATTATTTCGAAAACATGTCAAAAACTAAATCAGATTATTCTATTTGCAATGCAAACAGTGTGAAAAAATCGCCATCGATTGATAAAAAAGCTCCAATTACTTTTGTTTCCAAGTGTTTGCCATATCAGAGTATCGTCAAAAATGCCAGAAAGTCTAATATTTTATGTTGCGACATTAATTTGAATTTAATATGGAAGCAAACTGCGTGCAACGGGAAAAGCGTTTATTTTAAGAAATTCAACAACACTTTAAATAAGAGGAATTCGAAGAATACATTCAATGTCAGAGAGTCCCTGAGATCGAGCCTTGTTGCGGGGATACTGATGTTGCAATATATCATGTGAAAAGTTTAGTAAAAAACTCTTTTTGTAGTTACCATATTGAGAGCTGTTGAATATCTTGTTTTAAACTCATTTAATAGATATCATATCATTTGTTGTAATAGCGAACCTTGTTGCGGGATTATTTTGTTGTTGCAATATAATACCGTGAAAAGTTTGGTAAAAAAACCCTTTTTGCAGTTACCATATTGAGAGCTGTTGAATATCTTGTTTTAAACTCATTTAATAGATATCATATCATTTGTTGTAATAGGGAATTTAGTTGACTTTATAGGTCTACCATTTAATTGAGACAGTTCCTTAGTAACACGGTGTGAGTAACAGGGTGTCAGTGAACATAAAAGTATCCTCTCTCACCTTCCATTACTCTCCTTCACTCTATCTACGCTTCAGAAATCATCTTAGTTAAACGATTGCATTCCTCTTCAAATTTTTACCACCGCACTGCAAGACATCGAGAGAGCTTCCATCCCTACGTCGTTGATATTCCATCTACGCGGACTAAACGCTTTAAGTTTTTATTCCTGATCCGCACGGGTAGGCTCTGGAACGCTCTTCTAAGATCTGCGTTTCCTAACACGTACAATTTGGGTATCTTTAAAACAAGAGTGAATAGGCATCTTTTAGGCAAACGCGTTACACCTTAGACCACATCATCATTTTCCTTCAACTGTGGTAATGGTCAAGCGTGTGCCTATAATGTATAAAAAAAGGGAAGAAGCACAATAACCACAATTTATATAATATTAAACTAAATAAACCAACTAATTTTTTTTTTTTTTTTTTGAAGTAATGGAGGCAGAAGAACGCGGCGCAGAGCTGGCTGAGCTCCAGGAGCAAGTGATCAAACTGAAGTCGCTGCTGTCCACGAAGCGGGAGCAGATCGCGACGCTGCGCACGGTGCTCAAGTCCAACAAGAACACCGCGGAGGTCGCGCTCGCCAACCTCAAGTCCAAGTACGAGACGGAGAAGACCATCGTCACGGAGACCATGCTGAAGCTGCGCAACGAGCTGCGCCTGCTGAAGGAGGACGCCGCTACATTCTCCAGTCAGTATTCTTTCTTGTAGATTTTTTTTTAGCGATCCGCATAAAGCTGTCATTTTTATAAGGTCAGCATATCCAGATAGAGATCATGACCTCAACCCATCACCGGCCTACTGTAAGCATAGAGTTCTTGAATGTGAAGGGTCATAATCCACCAAGCCGGCCCAATGCAAATTAGCAGACTTCATACACTTTTGGGATCAGTGAACACTAGTATTAATTAAACGAGGCAGCCGTTAATCTAGTGGTTCGACATTAGATGACGAGCTCCCAGATTCGATTCCCGGATTGGGCCAAACAGTGCATTGGGTTTTTTTCTGTCAATAAATTCTAGTACTATCTCGGAGTTAAGAAGTTGGCAGTGTGTCACCCCTGTGCCTCGGAGAGCACGTTAAGTCGTCACTTCTGCGCCTGATTTCTCCGGTCGTATCAGTTTTGACGTCAAACGTCTTTAAAATTACACCAAAACATATGGGTACCAGTCAGAAAAATGTACCGTAACGAAAACGTCTATATCATCTTACCTTAATAACTACAAAACTAAAAGTCTTCGAAACATGAATCCAATGTCATTATTTAGACTCTAAATTTTAGAGTATATATAATCATCTCGCTGCTAAGACCTTGCCTTTGCATCGGGGCCGGGTGAAGCGGCGGGGGAAGGGTACTGCGTAGAATAACCGAAACTCGCAGATATTGACGTTTGACGTTAAAACCAACGACCGTGTGCACCGACACAGCTCCACCCGTTTTTTCCGTACCATCGGGACGAGAGCATCTTAAACTCGATTCTGGAACCTCATTACTCGCAGCTAGACCAACGAGACGGTAAAGAGGAAGATTCCCGTCTTACGTGATGTCAGTAATTAACTGGGAATGTTGTATTACTCAGGTCTCCGTGCAATGTTCGCGGCGCGCTGCGAGGAATACGTGACGCAAGTGGACGAGCTGACGCAGGCCCTGTCCAGTGCGGAGGAGGAGAAGAAAACGCTTAACCAGCTGCTGCGCCTCGCCGTGCAGCAGAAACTGTCGCTCACGCAGCGCCTCGAGGAGCTGGAGGTAGGTGGGCGAGTTGATGCAGGCCCTGTCGGGTACTGAGCAAGAGACCAGAACGTTTAACTCCTGAAAAATATCACGCCACGTTGACCACGACATCGTCGTTTTATAAAACTTAATCTAAGCGCGACATGAGATCATGTCTTTATATGAATTACACAGGGGTTTCCTTGGAATATAAAATCATAAAATGCCGTGCATTTTCAGATTATTTCGTAAATTCTACTAGATTAAGTGGACTATTTACTTTGATATTGGTATAGAATGCTCTTTGAAAAACGGAGGATATGTAAAGTTAATGACTTGCGTCAACGTTGTTTACCCAGCGCAATCAATTGATAAGTTAGTGCTGTCGCGAGTACGTACAACGTCCTTTTGTTTGTTAGAATTTAGAAGGGTATTTTACTGTTGTCGAAATGTGGATATTCATTCATTACAATCGAAAATGTAACGTGTAAGTAAAGCATTTGTAAAAACAGAAATTAAATCGGTCAAAAAACAAATAAGTTATACGCTGTTTTACTGCGACTGTATCCCTCTTTCTAAAACGATATTTTGTACGGAGTTACTGAATTTATGACGCCACATATCAGTCTCTCTCTAACAGGATACTTTATAGCTCTTTATTTTCGTGGCTAGTTAAGATATTAAAAATACAAAAACGACATTGTGTTTTAATATTAAAAAACTTTATTGGAACGAAGTTCCTTATCGCGCGTTGTGAAAGGGGGCTAGACGGAAAAAATTCTTACGAAAAGTTGTCACGACACTTTTTGCTATAGGCGTCGCATGTTTCTCTGTCTGTCTCTCTCTCTCTTATAGAAAGCAAGCCAGATATTTTCATTTCTATTTCGCATTGAACTTCGTTCCATCCGGGTGTCCCTTGACACCTCTCAAGTTTTTTTTAAGTATATAAAGAATGTTAAGTGAAATACTCAATTGTAGGATACAACGGTAACGGTATGGTTGCAGGTGGACCGCGAGATGCGTACGCGCCGCGTGCCCAAGCCGAGTGGGGGCACGCGCGCGCGCGGACGGGATTTCTAGCGGCTCGTGCGCGCGCTCAAGGCGGCCGCGGCCGCTCTGCGCGCGCTGCTGCACCGCCCCGCGCCCGCCACCCTCGCCACGCTGGCGCCGCAACGCGCGCCGCTCAACACCCTCGCGCTGTGAGCGGGGGACGAATTTATAGTTGTACGACACGACACGCGTCCGACGGAGCGATACGTCGCGGACGCCACAAGTACGTTGTAGTATCAAGGCCGAAATTACGTCACGAGTGTAATTTATTAAGGTTACGACTACAAAGACTTTGAGCTGGATTTTGTTCTCTCACACGGCTTATACAGGGTAGAAACATTTTGTGCTCAAACGGTGACTATCTATGAAAAACTTGATACCAGTATTAACACCATGTCGCCTGGTAAATAAAATGAAGGTTTAGAGTCAATTATAAGTTTGGGATCTTGAAAAATGAATCGCTTGCACACTTGTCTTCCACCCTGTATAAACAATGTGGCACGAATGACCTTGCACGAAGAGCACATCGGTGTGCCTTTTATATTATTATATCAAATATTTTCTTTACACATGATTGAAGGTCTATATATAGGTTATTTAAAAAACGAACCCCTTCATGATTACCAAACGCACCGTGACCTTGAGATACAATGAGTTTAAACTCATATCGAATTCGCATTATCTATAATGTAACAGTCAAATGAAACTACAGCCTTGGTAGTATAACGTATGTGTGGCGACGTGTAGTGTCGCTCTGTTCAGTGCCGTGACATGACTCTATTTAAAAAAAACTAAACTCTTCTTACCCCAAAAAGAATAGTGTTTGGTCGCGGCGCGTCGGCGTGACGTCACGGGGGCGCGCTCGCCCTATGAACTCGACTAGTGAACTTTTTTATAATCGTCGTTTTTAGAATACTAAATTATTTATACGTTTTATAAAGTCTAATGTAACGTGGAGCGCGCCGCGCGGGCGGGCGTCAGTTATTGATCCGCCGACTTATCCGTTCAGTGGACGGAGTCGCTAGTATTGCCACTTAAATTAATTAATTAATCCATTTCCTTACCACTATGGCACGCATAGAAGGAACTGACAGCGGAATGACAGTTCAAAATGGCGGCTTTAGTTCCAGTTTAGTCCACGTGAGCGGATAAGTCGGCGGCGCCGTATTGTTGTTGATTCCGCGATCTCTATTTACGTACGTTATCGCCCTCGGCCGAACCGATATTTTGATATTGTATTGCTCCCCTATATGTTGCACCGCAGAGATCGATGTTCGACACGTATTTTTGTACCGGGGTCGGTGTATTTTAGTACGCAGATTGTTTCTCTATTTATCGGGTCGACGCTCGAGCCGGAGACCGTGCGACGTTATTTTTTATTATATACATGTTTAATATGGAATTTCGAGATTGCATATATGTAAATATTATAGGAATCCTTACTCGTTACGAATGTTTAGAACGTCCAATTTGAGAAAAATAAAAATTAAATTTTCATCGATGTCCATCCATTGTGTGCGCAAAAAAGACTATGTAATCTGTTCTGTAGTTATACGTTTGTTGTTTTGTCGCGGCCCTTCGCCGCACACTTCGTCCATCTTGTTCTAGTTGTATCGGTAGTTCTTCCGCGTTTGTTTCGTTACGTAACGCTGACACCGGCGGCGCTGGCGAGCCGCTTCCGAGGATATGATCCTTGCGAATGCGATCCCTCACAGCTTGGCAAAAAAGGCTACTATTTCAACTAGTTTTTTTTAATGGCAACACTAATAAACTGTCACTTGTCAATTTTGAATTGTCAATATTTATTTACTCTGTATTCAACTGTCCGAAATATTCCAAAACCGGTTACATATTACTGCAATGACGAAACAGTCTGTGTCCGTCTAAAAATTACTATTTAGGAATTGAATTGAATTTTACTAAAACTATAATTGACAGGTGATTTTTGGGTTGCCACTTTTTATTTGGTACTTACTCTTTAAGGTTGTCAGATTCAAGAAAAATTGGTTTTTGCCAAGTCTTTTTTGCCAAGATATGAGTTCAAGCGCCTCGACAATCTCCGCCCTCACGCAGGGGCGAGACGCGCTTGCCTCGCTCGCCGCGGTGCAGCACCGTCCAGCTCCTGTCCAGCGCCGGTCCGTCCCCGCGCCGATCCCCGACCGATCGGCCAACCGATCGCACGATCTCCCCTAAGTTGCTCAACGTTTTGCTCACGGGACGCGGCCGGCGCTCTAATGATAAGACAAAATTTTACAAAAGATTTATTGAAAGTTGTTTCCGTTATCGGATGTGATGTCCAGCTTCCCGCGTCAGCGACGTAGTGTTTCCCCCCTTAGTCTCGAGCCTTAGGCTCCTCGTCCGTTCCACGTAGTGCGGGCGCTCGCCCGGTAGCTATTTTTACCGGTTTAGGTGTAGACTAGACGAATACGTTAACCTTCATAGTTCATATTATATTCTTAGTAGATGATATCGGAACTCCTTTACGACGTTTAACTCCGCCACAATAACTGAGCGTGTCGAATGCGTTCCTCCCGCTCGCACACGACGTCTCGCTCCCTCGTGCAGTGACGTCATCGGCGTGCAGCTATTGTAGCGGAGCGGTCGTTCGATATCACCTGTAGCGTAATTCGTTCGCTTCGATGTGATCGCGAGCCCGTCGACAGACTCCGGGCTCGCCTCGCGAGGACCATAGCCTTGCATTTATTGTTTCTAGATTAATCGATTGGCTAGCTTTTATCTTAGATCATTCTTCGTGTACTTAAAAGTTGAACTTACCATTATTATATAGATGTAGCGCATAATATTTTCCAAGTATTATTTTCGTTTCGTAGCTTAGCAGCAGACATCCGTTAGTCGGTATCTAGTCACCGTCGCGCGCAGAGGCCGCCCCGCCGGCGCGGCGCCTGCGCGGGCAGTTGCCTACAGCTGCATAATGCCGTGGGTTGTAGAATCATATCCTGTATTATCTCTTGCGTCCAATTTTGATTCTGATGTACTAGTTTTTCGACTTTGTTATGTTTATCTTATTGATTATCTGATGTTCTTGACATGGTTTACACTTATTTATTGTTAGGTATTGTTAGTTAGCCGTTGACTCGTGCGAGGCGCTCGCCGCGTCGCACGTGCTGAGCGCTCGGTGTCTGCTGCCACTGGCAGGTGGTGGTATTTAATGAGCGATTAACCAAATATTATTTTCTTTATACTGTTTATATAACTCTTTAGATGGTTTATTTTGCCTAGACATACATATAGATATTATTTTATAACATATAGAGAGAAAAAAAATAACCTTTTTATTATTATTTAAACAATATAAAGTATATAAAATGCCTGCTACTTTATTGTATTGCAACATTTGGATTGTGTTCTCGGACTTGATGCATGATGGTTCCCACTGCTGGAAGCTCCGCCGTGAAGACCCGTGACGACCTCGGTGATTGCAAACTTTGCATTTTATAGTCTTAGGTACATTTAGTACATTTTATATTTATTTTTGTAATGTTTCAACAAGATGGCCACACTTTCTTTAATGTTTCGTGCATGAGCCTGAA
Organism: Hipparchia sbordonii; assembly: GCA_038048805.1. Classification (NCBI taxonomy): domain Eukaryota; kingdom Metazoa; phylum Arthropoda; class Insecta; order Lepidoptera; family Nymphalidae; genus Hipparchia; species Hipparchia sbordonii. The sequence continues at coordinate 9,787,300 of CM076113.1, forward strand.
CGAACTACGATTAGTTCACGAAAAAATAAGTACAAGCGAAACGCAACTGCGGTTTTTTGCCGCGACTGATTTTGTGAACGCAACAACGCGCATATTTTGCGTAAAACCGCATCGGTGACTTTGTAAGCGGTTTTGATTGATACAAAACCCGGATATCGTGATATCGTAGTTCGTTTCAAAAGACTCAGATTACATGTCTTTGTGTATTTGAGTCTCATCAATAGCTTAACGGTCCGTGAGATTCGAATACATTTCACACTTGTGTATCGCCGTCAGTATTTTGAAAGCATAATAATGATACCGTCAGTGAGATAGTGGGAACATATCATGCCAGAGGTTTATATTCAAGGCACTCCGTGTTGTCGCAATGACTGATATGAATCAAGTATGAGGATATTAAATGATATATTTAAAAATGTGTTGTTTCATTTGTTCCTAATTCCGTTATACTTGTGGTTACGTCGTCTACATAAACATTGTGCAAGTGTGCCTGTCAGGAGCCTAGGTGGGCGCGGTCAGGCGCGAGCAAGCTCTCGCTCACACTTATACAGGTACGACACAGACAACCATGAGCCACAATGTTTTGCCTCTTGCCACAGAATACCTAATAGTACCTAAAGGTACAGAAGATTCACTCCGCAAAATGATTTAATTAAATAGAGACTCTGTTACCACACAATAAAGTGCAAAAACGTTAGCAGTTAGTAAAGTGCAGACAAGTATATTGAATATGTACGTTAAGGAGTAAGGAAGGAAATGAAAAACAAAAGGAAAAATCAATATTTTTTATTTAAATGCACATGGAAACATAATACTACCTATACACAATATCGTTAGTAGATCTGCTGACTATAATTTTTGTATCACAGTATTCCGTAAACGAATTAAGGTATAATATTACATACCTACGCGAGTTATTTACAATATTTTAAACGATAATAGTTGAATGATGCAAAATTTACATCAGTTAATATACTTTGTTTTTGTTTAAGTATATTAAATAAAGTAATCAACGAAAGACAACTGGCACGGTGAAAGAAATTTATTCACAAATATATAAGGTACAATTCTAATTACGCTATAATATTCTGTTATATAATATAAGGTCAATTTTAAAATACCAACACAACAACCTTCAACAGAAATTTTCTGTAGGTACATAATTCTAAAAGGCTTGTTTTAAATTTTTAACAAAACTTAATTCACATTAGGTAATAGAACTGAATGTTATTAATAATAATTATAGTGTATATTGAAGGTGTTTGTACAAGTTGGCATTTTAAAATTTACCCTGTAGTATAAAAATGAATGTTGACAAATTGTTGGGCTATAAATAGTTCATAGATGCTAAAGTGTAATCTGAACTACCCTTTATATGTTTGAACAAACTATGTAAGTATATTAAAATAAAATAAAAATACAAACGCTTTGATAAGGACCTTAAGTTTATAAATTCTAAACATCAAGAGTTATTTTAAATCTTTCTACATATCTATTTTTAGGCAATTTTTCAATCGACACGTATAATTAAGACAGTTTTCTCGTGGGAAATCTTTCCACAAACCAATTCTCCAGATTATTTAAAGGTTAAGAAATCTGCCCTCAAAACACAAAAGTTACATTTTACATGCATTGGTGGTTATATCTTATAATTTAATTATTGCATAAACAAAAATAGGTAAGATCAAGCGTCACAAATACGAAAACATAGAGAAGTTTCATATTTGTGCAGTTTAATGACATTTTTTACCCATGTCAAAAATCTTGGGTCATGGGGTGAGGATGCTAGATTCTTTTTTTAAGGATCTGTCATCCGGTCTCATAGACTAAAATCTATAGACCGCACTCTTACTCAGCTCAGACTCTAACCTCTATCTTAAATCTGAGCTGAGTCAAAGCACGCTCTATAGATAGCAATAGAGTCCACTGGTGACTGGAGGGCTGTAGTAATCTTGACCAATATACACATAAGTCGTACAACTTTGGCCAATTCAAAAGGTTAATGCAGCCAGGCGTTCTGGGCATATTTCTTTGTTTCAGTGGTTTGAATGACATATTTTTTTATATTTAATTTAATTTTAGTATAACCTAGCCTTATTTCTAATAAATCCAAAAAAAAGTATTTAAAGAAAATATAAGTAGTTATCTACAATAAATGCAAATGTTTGTCTGTTTATTACTTCTTTACGTATAAACCACAAAATTGAGAATAATTAGCAAAGAATAAACAACTTAGTTATTCTACTTAGTATAAAAATACGATATCCTATTAAATTATCATGCAACTACAGTAATTTATTATGTGATGCATTCAAATCAAACCTTAGTACACTCCCCATTTTTTTAAATTTTGAAGACCAAATTAGGCGCGAGATGTTTAAAAAAAGCAAAACACAATCAAAATCGTTAGATTATGATGCGTGACGTCAGTTAACATGTTTTGTAACCGCGACGAATAGCGACGTTGAAGTGACTTGAAAATTTTAAAGAATTAATTGTTATTCATGTAATATAATATATTTACACGAATGAAAAATGTTTTTCTATAGGTAAGAATGAATTTAAAAAAAAATACTTTCATAATTATACCTTACTGGCAGTGTTTCAGCCCCTACTTATTACAATCGTTTTATTATTATTAAATTAACATCATAGGATATTTATTTTGTGCTATGACACCATATTATGACGAATTTTTTTAAATTAAATATCACTGCAGTAGTGTTTCGAAAATTTTCTTTTTACATACACACCTAAACTTAATAGATGAAAATTGTTATCTCTATTAAATAAAGTTTAATTAGAAATAGCAATCCTCGTCTCATTCAATAAGAAAGGAGACGGTCCAGAATTGTATGGAGCGTGGTCTTGTACCAGTAATAAAATAAAATATTAAAGCATTTTTTATCGATCTTAATCTTACTTCAATATCTTACTTTCAATGGAAATATTATTTATTTTCTACACGCAAGGCAAAATAACACACGTAATCAGTAATCATGGCGGGCGGATTCATGTTTCTGACGTTAGCTGTCAAAATATCATGAGGTCATTGTTCTGTATTTGAAGAAGATAATTACTTACCTGTTCTTTGTGAATTACGTATTGGACACCTACCTATTATTTTATGATAGTATGATCATCGGCAAGCAGAGATAGAATCGCGTCTAGGTACCTACCTACTGCCTTCTCTGTGGCTGAAAGGTAGCCATCTTGTAAGTATTGTGAACAGTACGGAAAACCTTGAAATTACATTTTTATTTTTGCAATTTATTTATCATGATTATCTAATTGATTTTATTGTTAATGATTGCTTTGTATTTTTTCGCTTTTCATGGTATATGGTACAGACCCAAAATGGACCGTCTCCTTTTCTCCTTGTTTACCTTATGTATGTACACAATAGTTAGACACTAAATTGTTTTTCCAGAGTTTACACCGTAAAGTCTACAGCTGCACCAAGTCTGTGACGTCAGCGGCGGGCGGCACGGTCGAGGGCCGGAAGTACTGGCACAGCTGGTCGTACAGCTTCATGCGGTTGATGCGTTCGTCCCACTCGGTGGTGTCGGGCGCGTCGTCCTCGTCGGTGCCCACGTCCCACGTGTCGGGCGTGGGCGAGCACGGCTCCTCGAACGGTTCCGTCGGCTCGAATGAAGTGTCGTCCGCGCCTAGTACCTGAGGAAGAATAGAATAGAATTATTTTTTTATTCAAATAAACTTTTACAAAGTGCTTTCGAATCGTCAAATGAATCTACCACTGGTTCGTAATGCCGTTCAAACCGAGAAGAACCAGCAAGAAACTCGGCGGTTGCTCTTTAAAAAAATATATATATTGTAATAACAATAACATGATGTGTACAATTTACAATTATTAATATTCACATTACATTAGAAGAAAAGGAAAATTTCAAAATTATCATAGGATAAATTCTTTAACAATGCACGCTAATCCGCGAACGAAAGCTCTCTCTCTGTTCCACTTTTATCATTCTCTATTGTCAAGGTTAAAAAGTTTATTTTAATATTTGTAAAAAAGGTGATCACGTTTCGAAGTTATAAACTAGATGGCGCTGTTATATTTAAAGTCTCGCTATCTTATTTTTTATTATTTTAACTAGAGATATCACACACACTCACACGCACGCACGCCCGCATGCCCGCATGCCCGCACAGACGCACACACACTTACCGCTGCGAGCGCTTGCGCCATATCCCCGGAGTGCGACATCTGGCGCAGCGCCGCGCGCCGCCGCGCCAGCGCGCGCACGCGACGCCCCGAGAGAGCGCGCGCGCTGCTTTCGGGCTTTTCAGTGCCCGCGAATAACACTGTTGCTAGTTTTTGGAAGTGCTCCACCTGAAAAATGTTTTGACGATTCTTCGATATTATAAATTCGAAACAGGGCTGAGAGTGGGTCCATTCGGCCAAAAAGGCTGTCACGGCTTTTGAAAAATATCAGCTCCTAGATTGATCTCAACCAGGCACACTTCTTGAACATTTAACTTTTCGGAGTTACGTGCGTTTTAAGCAATTAAATTCACGATATTTTCCTACACCGTTAAAGCATGTTAAATGGTATTGGAAAATATCGTAGGGAAACCTGCATGTCTGAGAATTGTCTATTATGATGTATGAAGTCTACAAGTTTCCACTTGACAAGCGTGGTGGCCTAAAGTAAACCCTTTGTGGGTGTTCTTTGTGGAAGATGTTGATAAGTGAAATGTATTTCTGATAGATGACGGGCAGTGTGAGTGAACTGTTTAAGTGACGAGCACGGAATTGCTGAACACCCTTCTCAATCTGAGAGGAGACCTGTGTCCAGCAGTACGCCGGCGGCGATGCGCACCTGGTGCGGGTCTGCGTGGTCGGTGGCGGCGCGCAGCTCGGTGCGCAGGTAGTGCAGCGCGCGCGGCGCCTGCTGCGGCGACGCGGCCAGCTCGCGGTAGCGCGCCTCGCGCAGCGCCGCGCGCGCCGCCGCCACCGCGCGCTGCGCCGACGCGCGCCGCAGCCGCAGCGACCAGAAGTCGTCCAGCCGCAGCCGCGGGTTGGCCGCCGTGCCCGGGTTGCCGCCGAACAGGTAGTGGATCTGTCGCCGACAGTACAATTCATTGCGCAATTTTAAAAAAGACACATCTCATATATTCAATTTTTTTTTTTAAGAAATATTACCCACGAGCCAAAACGTGGATTTTCTGTTTTAAAATTACCCTGTAGGAAAATGTTAAATGGAAGATATTAAAAAAAAGTGTAACCTTTCTAACGGGATCGTAGACGAGCTGGTGCGCGAACCGCGGGCGCGGCTCGCTGGGCGCTACGCGCTCGTTGCGGTACACGCACGTCCACGTCATGCGGCGCAGCGACAGCACCCACAGCGTGTTGTACACGCGCTTGTCCTTCTCCTTACTCATGCCCTGGTTACATAGGTAGATAATTTTTTCTATTGTTCCACGAAACATTTAGAAAAATTTGCTTACAAAGTAAGGAAAAATTAAATTTCAAAATATAAATAGCCTTATTTTCTTACAAAATAACTAGGTAGAGGCATCAGGATGATAATTTTTGTTTTTTTTTTTTTTGTTATTATATTTAATAATTCTTTTTCTGTTAATTATTATTCATATTGGATTGGATGGATGGTTTTTTAAATATCCCGTGATTCCGTTTGATTTTCGAGATAAAAATTAGTGTAAGTCCGTCTCCAGGATTGTTTCATTTGTCAAATTACCGAGAGCACGTGAATCTCGTCCGTGTCGGGGTCGAGCGTGGCGCGCTGCGTGAAGCCCTGCGGCGGCGGCGCGCGCGCCGGCCCCGCACACAGCGCGCGCGCGCCGCCGCCGCCGCCGCCGCGCTCGCACTCCCAGCACCACAGGTCCACGAGCTGCTCCTTGTTGCGCTGCCCCGCGAACATGTACAGGCGCCGCTGGACCTGCGCAGACAACGGTAGCTTACAAATAGTAGACGTTTCTTGTCTGCAGAATTTGCTAATAGAGCTGTGGTAGAATCTTGACTTATTGTTATAAGGGCAACGTGTTAGCTTCCATGAAGTCACACCATTAAGGAACGTCGCCCACGGTGACTTTTTGCTAAGATTCAGAAGCGATACAATGGCAATGCTGTCGCTAGTCGCGTCGCCCACGATTATCCGCGATGCAGCATCGTTACAGTTGTGCGCTGACTCTACACGTGAATGTGTCTGGTGGGAGGCTTTCGCCGTGGCTAGTTGTCGATGTCGCCTCAAATAGTCCAGTACCAGCCCGCAGTACTCGGGGTACTGCGGGCTGGCTCGCTCCTCCCTGGAACAGAAGCCCTGCGTACCGGGTGGAACAGCATGGAGTGCGAGACGCGCGGCTGCGGCGCGGGCAGGTCGTGCTTGTCGGGCAGCAGCAGCTGCCACGTGTTGCGCGCGATGTAGTACGCGTACAGCCCCGAGTACTGCGGGCTGGCGAGCTCTTCGCTGCAACCAAATTACTGACCTAGGTTTCTTCTACTTCATTATTTATTTATTAATTTATTTATTTATTGGTTTGCCAACAGGAAATCACTCAATCAAAAAATTATACTAAATCTATAGAAACATTTCAGGTGTGCACCCAATTACAGGCAAACCTACATGTGTATAAGCAAAAATGCAAATGCGGGTTTGCCAGTTAACAATTATATTTAATGTCTACAATTGAACTATGAGAAGCATATGAGGCTATGCTGCGGTTACATTATATTGATACAATAATCTTTTATACCTACTGTTGCAAAGAAAATTTTATATTGATTTTACAATCTAAATTGTTACCAGTCTTTAAGCAGTGTCACATTTTGTCAAAAAAGGTAGAAATCTACTGGTAGCTATGTGCTACCTACTTCCATGGCCACTATTCTCGACAACCAAAAAGTTAATTGTCAGTTGTCAAAATGATCTTTGTTCTTTCTGACTTTCTCAGTCACCACACTCAGTCCTCAGCATTCCTCGTCTAGCCTTCGACCTTCGGCCTTCGAAAATTTGGAATGCCCTTCTGGCTTCCGTTTTTCCAACTAACTATAATGTGGGTGTCTTTAAATCAAGAGTGAATAGGCATCTTCTAGGCAAGCGCGTACCATTAGGCTGCATCTTCACTTACCATCAGGTGAGACCGCAGTCAAGCGCTAGTCTATATATTTAAAAAAAAAAAACAACAACAAGTGTAAGTGTTGACTCACGTGTTGGCGGGCAGCACCCTCCCTCCGAACACGTATATGGTCTGCGTGTCGGGGTCGAGGCACATCTGGTGGTCGAACACGAGGCGCGGCCCGCCCGCCGCCGCCGTGTCCCCGCACACCAGCGACCACTCGCCCGACCCCACGTCGTACATGTACAGGTCGCTCTGGAACAAATTATTTGTTAACTAGTTGATGCCCGCGGCTTCGCTCGCGTGGATTTAGTCTTTGATTTTCCGGGATAAAAGTAGCCCATTGCACCGTCCCGGTCCTCAACTATACCCATGCAAAAAATCACGTCGATCCGTTGCTTTGTTGCGGCGTGATTGAAGGACATAGCAACATACCACAAAACCAATAGACCAATAAACCAACAAACAAATACACTTTCGCATTTATAATATTAAAAAGGAAGTGAGAATTGAAGCCTCGATAGCCCAACGGTTAAAGGTGTCAACTGAATACTAAAAGGTTGCAGGTTCGATCTGCACCCGTAGCAGTTTAGCACTACTAACACAAGCTTTTCGCTTATTCGGAGGGGAGAGGAGAATATTAGTCAAGTTCAGTTTGGCTAATATTACTTTAAAAAAATATTCACAATTACAATCCAAACTATATAAATTAATACAGGGTTTTTCCCTTGACTTCGTCCGCATGGTTAGATTGTCAGAAATCCTGCAGGAACGCTCTGTTCATTTGGAATAAAAGGTAGCCTATATCATTCTCCAGAACCTCAACTGTAACCGCGCATAAAATCACTTCGAGCTGTAGCTCCGTGATTGAAGGACAAACCAATAAGCAAACACACTTTCGCATTAATATCAGTAAGGCTTACTCACACTCATATTGCTGGGCACCCGTTGGGCATTGTCCAAATACCTCCCCAACGTATACAATCGTTCGTGGACTGGGTCGAACACCATTTTGTGGCACGAACGTGGCGTGGGACCGTTCACCATGCCACTGTGGCGACACAGTAGCGTCCACCTCTCAGTATTTGTATTGAAACTCCATAGATCGTCCAAGTCCTCGGTGCCATTCCATCCACCGAAGAGGTACAATGTACCTGTGGAAAATAAACTTTAAGGCTTAATAGATAAGAAAATTGAATGCATCTTTGAAAATAAACTTTAACGCTTAATACCGACCAGCGACTCGTCCCGCTTCGCATGGGACTCAATTTAATAATGAAGAACATAAAAAGTGCGCTTAAAAAAAAATTTTTTTGAGATTGTCTTACAAAATATCATCCTTTTCAACTTTTTCAAAAAAATTATTTCAAACAAACAAGCACTATCCTGAAAAGTACAGATACAACAAATATTAAAACAGAAATGAGATTCACAGGAGAACAAAAGCTTAGCGAGTCGTGAAGCTGAAGTGGAATTGGGCAAGGTGCTGGACCCCCCCATGCATTAACCTCCCACGAGATGACGACATGGACCGAGGTCTGCAGAAGTCCCTGCAAGAGAGCTGATTACCTGTGGTGGGGTCGACGACCAGCTGGTGTCCGCCGCGCGGGCCGGGCCGGCTGCCGCAGTGTCCGCACGACGTGTAGCACGACTCCGCCGCCTCCGCGCCGTTCACGCCCACCTCCTGCTAAATTACACACACACGTTTCGCTGCTTCAGAACTAAAGGGCCACATCTCAAAATTTTTCAAATTCACTTTTATTTCAAACTAGCTTTAACCCGCGGCTTCGCTCACGTTAGGTTCGATTTTTTAAACCCCTATTTAACCCTCTTGGGGTTGAAATTTTCAAAAATTCTTTCTTAGCGGATGCCTACGTCCTAATCCTGTATGCCAAATTTCAGCTCGATCGGTCCAGTGGTTAGAGCTGTACGTTGATAGATCAGTCAGTCAGTCAGTCAGTCAGTCAGTCAGTCAGTCAGTCAGTCAGTCACCTTTGCCTTTTATATATTTAGAAATAGGGCCATAACGCGAAGACATTCGTCAAGATCGGCCTTTAATCACAATAATTTACGCGTACGCTCTTTTAGCATTTTCATACATTGTAAGTTGGAGAGAGGAAAGCAAAAAAAAAATTTTCAATCTGCTCTCGTGAAAAAAAATTAATTTTAAAATGTGGCTCTTTAGTTCTGAAGCAGCGGTTTATTACACGTGGGCTGACATGTATTTTTTTTTTATAAAAAATATTAGCCAAGCTGAACTAGACCTATATTCTTCTCTGCCCTCCAAATAAGCGAAAAGCTTGTGCTAGGAGTACGACAATAGTCCAACTGGAGGGGCTCGAATTTGCAACCTTTCAGTTTTCAGTCCGCACTTTAACCGTTAGGCTATTGAGGCATTAAAATAATAAAGTACTCCCAACTGAATCCGATCAACCTCCTAAGGCTAAAATCTATAGACAGTACTCTCACTCAGCTTAGACTCAAGACAGAGTTAAAACGAGACAGATTTATGTCAGAGTACATTTGCGTCTTGTTTTAACCTCTATCTTGAGTATAAGATACAGCCGCATAACAAACAGCGAAGGTATTTTTTTTATATATACAGGGTATCCCCTTCCGTAGAAAGGGATTTTGTTATGTTTTGGTTTTAATTTTCATTTTATTTAAATTTTTATCTTTAATAGTCATTTTTTTTAAGCAAATTTCCATTTTTTTGTCAATCTTTGTTAATATTATTATTTTAACTAATTTTAAATCATTATCCTACTTAATATTATAAATGTGAAAGTGTGGATGTTTGGATGTTTGTTACTAAATCACGCCGCAACGACGGAACCGATTTGGCTGAAATTTGGCACAGAGATAGATTATAGTCTGGAATAACACATAGGCTACTTTTTATCTTGAAAAATAAGAGCCGCGGGAATTATAAAACCTTAATCCACGCGAACGAAGTCGCGGGTATCAACCAGTAATTTATAAGGTGTGGTCTTTATAAGGGTGGTAACAGCGAAGGTTTAGGTAATAGGTTCCCGTTGGCACCCTTTGGGTACGGAATCCTAAAAAAGATGCTCACTGGTATTTCAAGTCGGGGCTCCCTGTCCGCACAGGACAAGTCTGCGGGGTGTGACCGCCTGCTGGGGGGGATGGGCGTGGCCTCCTCGCAGCACAGGCGCTCCTCCACCTCGGCCGAGCAGCCGCACAGCTGCCTCCACTCCGGCGTGTACGGCTGCCACGACATGTACCAGTCCAACTCACCGTCTGCAATCACAATACCAGATCAGCCTTATGGATACACTAGTTGATACCCGCGACTTGGTTCGCGTGTATTAAAGTTTTAGCCTATGTGTTATTCCAGACTATAATCTATTTCTGTGCGAAATTTCAGCCAAATCGGTTCACTCGTTGCGGTGTGATTGAATAACAAACATCCATACATTCAAGCTTTCGCATTTATTTATATTTTAATATATTATAATAGGATGATTCCAGTAACAATAGAAATGAGAAGCCGCCATTTTGTTTCTATCTCACTCAGTGTAAACCGCATATGAGCAGGACATAAATATAAAATGGCTGTTTGACAGTTCTATTTTCATATGAATCGCATTATAAAATACCGCACTTATAGCCTTATGGATACATGATGCAGAATCAGCATTTTGTTGTTTTATTGGCTGATGCCTGTGACTTCGTCCACATGGATTTAATATTTAAAATCCCACAGGAACTCTTTGATTTTCAGGGATAAAAAGTAGCCTGTGCCATTCTCCAGGTCCTTAACTACATCTACGTAAAAAATAACGTCGACCCGTAGTTCTGTTTGCTGAGTTATTGAAGGACAAAGCGTTATTGAAGAAAAAGTGAGCTAACTGTATTTCTACTGCCATGGCTATCTCTGTTGACAAAAGGTAGAAATACAGTTAGAAAAAGAAATTAAAAACTTACCCTTAGCCGCTTCTTCAAAGATCTGCTCAGCGAGCTCATAGTCTCCGCTCTCCACTAGCGCGTTCCACAGCCGCGCCTGCACTGCACCCTCTAGTTGCACGCCGCTCTCTCGCGACAGAGCTTCGAATGCGTCCTTGTACCTCCGGCGACGTAAATGTTTGAGCAATATTCGAACCGCTTCTTCTTCTTTGCGCTGGAATATAGAATAGTTTTGACCGTATAGACAACATTTATTTAGTATGTATAGCTCCAATAGTATAATTACACTGGTGCGTTTTCAATTTGTGTAGAGATATGCTTCATGTAAGCTGCTGAAGCATGCACCTACCCATGCACTCACGAGTGCCAGAGGACATGGCAACAGGCATATGTCTGGGGCGTTAATGCATGCGTCTAATGTAAGTTGAAAGCTCATCAGTATAGTGGGACTTTATGACTGTCATGTCAAAGTGGTAATTTATAAAGAAATGACGCCATTTGATAACTATAAAACGTTTTTTATATTGCTATATTACAAACTACAGTATTAAGGAGAATATCGCTTCGATGGATCGATAGAGAATTAACTATAAATAAGATATTGGTTAATGAGGTTATAGCTTGAGGATGACAGCAACGGACAGGGGGTAAAAGTTTAAGTTTTTTTATAATAAATGATTCTTACCAAATTAATTGTATCCATGGCCGAATTTATCAAATCTTCATCGATTTTTCCTTTCAGTTCGACATACCATATGGTGTAATTATACGCCGGGCCCCATGATTGGAGTGGTACAATCTTTACATATCTAACAGGCAAGTACAGTCCGTCAGATGTCATGTGTCGCAGTTTAAATGTTTCAGCTATGTAGTCCATTTTCAGGCCACTGTAATATAAAAATAGAACTTAAATTCCCGTTTCTTCTTGTAATGTTTTCGGTGGAGAAAATCTGTCGAAAGTCACTAGTGGTTTTTTTTTTTTATTGGATGACAAGATAGTCTTTGACTGCGATCTCACCTGATGGTAAGTGACAATGCAGTCCAAGATGGTAGCGGACTAACTGGAAAAGGTATGGCAGTTTACATTCAACCCATACCGTTTCTACACACCGTCTGACCGGAATGTTAAATCGCTTGGCGGCACCTCCTAGACAGTAGGATGGTAACTAGCTATGGCCAATGCCTCCCACCTGACAAAATTATTTGGCTATTTGGCTGCTGCTACTGAATACCAGGTTTAATTTTTGGTTAGGACCCTGTTGTTCAATGTTGGTTGATAAAGAGGCTGTAGGCTGTCTAGTATATGTGTTTCTGTGCTATTTTATGTTGACACTTTGAAGCATACCTATAAAGCCCTTAATTGCCTTAAGCCCTTATTTGAATATGCATTCTTTTAACATGCAGGAGCCATAAACATAGTATTGCATACTGTAAAGCAGAAATGGTGTTGTGTAAGTGATCAACCTTCACATCTAACATAAAGTATGAAAAGACTTATAGTGAATACATAATAACTTACGCGGTCAATAACAAAGACAAATTGTTTTCATCTGTGCCCCCAAATATTTGAAACTTCTTTAGATCACTAACGTGTCCCTTGATGAACTTCCCAAACATTATGCTCTCCACAATAGCTGGGGTCTGTAGCTTCAGCATTATGAACTGCGACGGAGTTGTGCTATCTGTGAACCACCTTGACATCTGGTCTGGTGGATTATTCACCATTATATTTCTGAAAAATTGTATGGAATAGTTAATTATTTGCTTTTCAGTATAAATTGTTCTTAACTGATATACATTCGCTGCTGTACTGCATATTGTCATTGATACTGCAACACTGCAGAAACAACAATTGCAAAGCGCAACTGCAAACTATTTTGCTTGGGAGCATCTGCATGCCAATTAGGGCTTATGGAAGTGCTCCTTCATCTTAGCACTCCCAGTTTTTGTGGTCAACCTTGACAAATATACTTTACCAGGAAGGGGCATGAAAAAAAAGGGTCCAAGAGTGTTCCAGAGTCTGAAATGGTCCAAAGTTGCCTTGTGATTGGTAAGCCACCTTCCCAGGTTGGAGATTAAGAGAACATTATAAATGGATACAAATCTCTTCTTCAAATGTAAGTATATTTCTTGACTATGATTCTATTTGATACATTTAAAAAATAATCAAAGAAAAGAGCGCTATTATCGTGTCGGTACGCCTAAAATCTAAATAATTTCCAACAGATTATTTATTATGAAAATTATGTGGTATCTTTTAAGCAAGATAGAGTAGTTATTATGGAAAACTTTGCTGATGAATGTCAATAAAGATTACCCGGGATTTTATACAAATAAATAGCCGATGGAACTTTTTATTTACGTAATATGAAAACTTACTCTGGTAAGTAATTGGCAGAATAACTTGAATATTTATGTATTGTATACTTAAGTACGACAGTCTCGTGTTTATTATCCATGTTTATTACTAGAAATCGGTCAGTTTTATATATTTTATTTTGGTCACAATTTCCAAAATTTCAACCGAAAAACTTGCGAGAAACCCGTAAAACATTCTCGGCTGTCAAATTGACAATTGACATTGATCGAATCATGACTAAAAAATGGGGAGAAAGTGGACATAGAATAGATAGGTAATAGAGCTTGCAATAAAAGAGAAGGGAAACAAGCAAATCCGGCACAAATGTTTGTGAAATCCGGAATCGAATCCGACCCTGTGATCCGACCCGGAGCTCAAACGAGTAAAGGGTTACCAACTCCTCAAAAAAAATACCCTTAAAATACAATTAACCCATAAACCCCTCTTTTTAACCGACTTCCAAAATGGAGGAGGTTACGAATTCGGCTGGTATCTTTTTTATAATTAAATATCATTGCGTAAATCATAATAACCATTACCATAATTAACATAGTTTTGTTACCTATTGCAAAAATTCTTTTTTTTTTTAAAAGAGCAACCACCGAGTTTATTGAGTGAAATGAAGATATTCTTTATTGTACACCAAAGAAGAACTTACATTATTTATATACACGCAAGCAACACAAAGTACAATAGGCGACCTTATCGCTAAATTGCTGGCTCTTCTCGGCAGGAAAGGCATTCCGAACTAGTGGTAGATTCATCGACGATTCAAAAGCACTTGTAAAAGGTTATTTGAATAAAAAATATATCTATTTTAAATCCAACAACAGGTAAAAGTACCTAATTTAAAGCCCAAAAATTATACCTACCTATCAAAAGGTTTTATTTATATAATTTTTAAATTTGACTTTCACCATATTGTTTTAACTTTAATGTAGTGGTACTTATTGTTTAGTTATTCTTTTAACCTAATTCTAATAACAATACATATATGAAAACTCCTATACTTATACTTAAAGAATTATTTCTGCTTTTATTTCCTACGATAAAAACTAAATAAAAGATAAAATCGTTAAAGTTAAAAAAGTTTTATTGAACTTGTAGACACTGATTAAAAAAATAATATAAGTATATATAACTATATGGGTAGGTATATAAAGAAAACTTTACATTTATTACTAAAATATATCATCAAATGCTGAATGTATTTCATTTAACATGTTTGAAGCAATCATGCTTCTACCAAATCTTTGATAAGCCTTCTTGTTACAAGCTCTCGTAAACTTAGCAGCTGTGTAAGCCGCCACACTTTGTGCGAGTTGTGTCGATTTGATATTTTCACACAGATTAATATTCAGTCCCCAATTTAAAAAAGTCCCCAATGCTCCTGCTAAGATATCGCCTTGACCACCAGCACGTCTACCAGAACCACCTTTTTGAAGTGACCAGTCAAACTCACCACTACTTGAAAAATACATGTCTTTTTCACCCTTTTGCAAAACAGTAACATAACTGCCCCAATGCTTATACCAAGGGTTACTACTTTCCGGAACAGACTGTTTTAGCCTCATAACTTCCGCACTGTTAGGTGTTAAAATTGCACCAGGACTTGGATAATCTTTTAATATTTCTACATTTTTAAAAATTGCATACAGTCCATCAGCATCGATGACTAAAGGCTTTCGCAATTCTTTGCAAATTTTAATTATGTCGTAGGCTAGGTTCAATCCTTCTGATGACCTGCCTAAGCCGGGTCCAATAACAACTACATGTATGCGTGGTAGCCAAGAGCTGATGTTTATGGAAGTGTGTGGAATGACAATAAGATCTGGACTGTAAGATTTAATTACTGGTGCTGCATTTTCCGTTGTAATGACAGTGACCACGTCGGCTCCAACCTGAGAAAAAAATCCTGTGTTATATTTTAGGTAAGTAAATAAAATAAAATGAATACACTAAAAAAGATCGCACGCGTCGTCGCGAATAAAATATATTTATGTATAGACTCAGTGACTTTAATTTGGGAATTCGTATCGGATAGTATAAAGTGATAGTAAACTCATAGGTTAGATGATCTAGGATCAACACAATATTTGATCTATCTATTAGTTTTCTCTATGGGTTAGTAATCTGTGGGTCAAAGTTCTTAAAAGTTTATGGGGTTAGGTTACAGTTAGGTTACATATTTTGGCTATTTATAACTGATACCTTTAAAGCTGATATAGCTGCAAAATACGGTGCTCCCGTATATTCGGTAGAGCCTCCAACAACAGCAACTTTTCCAGCTTCTCCCTTTCTTTTTCCATTTAAATCTGGAACTATCACTTTGCTTAAGTTATTGAGAATACTTTCATCTAATTTATCGGTATCAATGTGAGAACATTCATCAACAATCAAAAGATCGATTTCCAAAAATTGTGTGGTTATCACTAAAACGATAGTGAAAAATATCTTCATAGTCACAATTTTTTTTTTTACTTCTCAGCAATGCTTAAACTTGCTAGGTGCTTCCCAAGAGAATATAAACCGCTAAGTACGTTTTTATGACTCAATTAAATTCAAAGCCAGTGTATGTATAACTTTACTCCGTGCACTACTTCGACACACAGATTACTATCTTAATACTGTAGTCTTTGATTACTATGTGCTTCGACACGAGAGATTAAATTGCATAATGCATATAAAATACTATTGTATAGGTATAGTGTTTAGCCTTGCCGAGTTATAACCTTGTCTCCACTTGTCTCTGCCTTCAAACAAGATCGTGATATTCCTATTAATATTATAATTAATGCGAAAAATTGTGAGGATGGATTGATGGTTGGATGTTTGTTATTTGTTACTCCTATACGCTACAACTCTGGCCACAACGAATGAACCGATTTGGCTGAAATTTGGGATGGATATGGGCGATATAGCCCATAAGTAGGATTAACACGTCATAGGCTACATTTTATCCCGAGTTCTCGGTAGTCTTTGCTCGCGGAAAAAAATTCAGCGAACGAAGTCACGGGCATCCTCTAGTACTATTTATTACATCTTTACATATTATCTATAAATTCAAATGTTTGTTTGTTCTTTCGAAATAATTGCCTCTTATGAAGCTCATAATATGATTATTTGAACGAAAGCATTTAAAACAACGTTTTTAAATTTTTATTTCTCCGTTTGAACACGCTTATCTTTGCAACGGCTGAACTGTTTTTGATGAGACTTTTAGAGAAGTGCAAAGAGTATGGAGGTGGGCAGAAGCCACAGGCAAGAAGGATGTCAAATCCACAGATTAGGTATTAGGGTGGTAGACCCAATTATTAGCACTTTAAGAGTTCATCTAATTTCAAATATGTTTTTATACTGAAAATATATATAAAACACCATCAACAGAAACTTATATTGTAATATTTTTTGCCAAAGTGCGAGTAAATTGGTGCAGTGCTAGCAATTGGGTTGGTCACCCTAGGTATGACAAATGTGTCAAATATCTAGTTAACGTGGTGTTAATGGTCTGTGTTCGAGTCAAAAAATCACAAAATATTTGCAAATCTATGCAAATTGTAAATTTTGTTGTAAAATAAATTGAACGAAGAATAGTTTAGGTATCTTTTCCTGCACTTAAATTTAATGTAGACGTGAGTACAGTATATCATAATGGAGGATGAAATTGACGAATGTATACGCAAAAAGATACAATGGCCACAATTGCCTGGGAATATAAAAAAGGTATAGATATCAGTTAACTACGTGTTTACATTATGTTTTTATAAAAAATAATACCACCCTTGCATTATATCATTTTATTAACCATAATACCACCAATTAGCCGTGTTAGTGTGTAAATTTTTGCATTTATTAATTAATAATAGCAACTTTTCTATGTGTATTTTAGATGTTAAATGATTCTTCGAAAGAATATGAGCGATACATATTTGAGTTCAGTATAAAAAATCAGCTGAGATTTCGAGGAAGTTTAGGTATGTTTTCTTTTTTCTACTAATTTCTAGTTGCTACTTATAAGACTGCTATAAGAAATTAAACAATATTGCTATTTCGGTTGTACACCAACTAAACGGGCATACATGAACCCTGAAAACAATATACTCCTTTTTTCAGGCAGTCGTATATAAATCATGTTCATTTTGTTGTAGTGCGAACAGTAAGGCGAGATGAGAGGAAGTATTATGAAGCCCTGATACAGAGCAGTATACAGAGGCTCATGCTCTACCCGTATCACTTAGCAGATATGATTGTTAAAGGTATTTGTGTTTTATATTATTTAACAGCTTAAGAGTCTCATAAACTTTCCATACAAACATAGTTCATGTTTGTCCACTTCATTCAATGTTATTTTTAAAACTATTTTTTTTTTGTACAAAAATAATATCCTTCCTAATATTATAAATGTGATTGTGTGTTTTTATGTTGGTTGTTCTTCAATCACGCTGCAACAGCTGCAATGTTATTTTTTGCATGGGTATAGTTGGGGACCTGGAGCAGTCTCCATACATAGGCTAGATTTTATCCCAGAAAATTTAAAGAGTTCCTGCTGTATTCTAAAAGCTATCCATGTGGACGAAGTCGCGGGCATCAGCTAGTATATTAATAGTTTTGCTTTACTTATAAGAAACTAAATGTTGGTGTTAGTTATGCCAATATGTGTATAATAGGCAATATATCAAATTTTGTAATTGGATTTTGTAGTGAAATTTGAGTGAGGTGTTGTTTTTTTTTTTAGATAGATTAGCTTGTAACAAGCTAGCTATTAACAATTAACAAACAAACTTGCTTGCTCAATTATGTAAAAAGTAATTAACACATTATGTATTCTTTCCTACTTGACAGGATTGAGGATAACTCCATTCATATACTATATTGAAGTGGTGGCATTGTTGATAGAATGTGAGAAGAGTTATGACACTATGCCTAATTTTACTGCTGCGGACTGTAAGTACTCTAAAGCTTCATTGTAGATGGTTTATTTTAATACATTTAATGAGCGATTTAGCATTCCGGCACGGTGGAGTGTAGAAACCGATTAGGGGTATGGGTTGAGTTTACACTGCTATACCCCTTCCACATTAGCCCGCTACCATCTTAGACTGCATCGTCACTTACCATCAGGTGAGATCGCAGTTGTCAACGAATAAAAAAAAACACTTAACATGACTAAGGGTGAAATCTATAGACCGCACTCTCACTCCGCTCAAGCTCAAGACAGATACAGATTTCTGTCAGAGCATATTTGTGTCTCATTTTAAGCTCTATCTTGAGTCTGAGCTGAGTCAGAACACCCTCTATAGATCTCAGCATAAAAACGGAAAAAAAGGAGTCCCAAGATGTGTGAATGGCGATCCCTATTTCAGCCTCTAAGTAAACTTTAACCGATGAATAAAGTTGACATTTTGACAATTTACTCCTGGCAATCTGTCAAAATGTCTTATTTATTCGTCGATTAAAGTATACTTGGCGATGGTGAAACCGGCGTTCAGTTTATCCGCCGGCAAAGTTGTCTGGCTTCCAACGTTGTGGAGCCGCTGGCTTAAGTGTACACCGCTTTTTTATTTAATTTATACATAACACACAAGCCATACAAATTGGTCGTCAAGTCATGTTTATAATTACGGACGGTTTGACGACCTCCCTGGCGCAACGGTGAGCGCTGTGGTCTTATAACTGGAGGGTCTCGGGTTCGATTCCCGGGGGGCAGTTTGGGAATTTATAAATTCTGAATTGTTTCTGGTCTGGTCTGGTGGGAGGCTTTGGCCGTGGCTAGTTACCACGCTACCAGTCATGTTTATAATTACGTACGGTTTGACGACCTCCCTGGCGCAGCGGTGAGCGCTGTGGTCTTATAACTGGAAGGTTTCGGGTTCGATTCCCGGGGGGCAATGTGGGAATTTATAATTTCTAAATTTTTTCTGGTCTGGTCTGGTTTGGCCGTGGCTAGTTACCACACTACCAGTCATGTTTATAATTACGTACGGTTTGACGACCTCCCTGGCGTAGAGGTGAGCGCTGTGGTCTTATAACTAGGAGGTCTCCGGTTCGATTCCCGGGGGGGCAGTTTGGGAATTTATAAATTCTGAATTGTTTCTGGTCTGGTCTGGTAGGAGGATTTGGCCGTGGCTAGTTACCACGCTACCGTCTAAGACGTGCCGCCAAGCGATTTGGCGTTCGGGCACGATGGCATGTAGAAACAGATTAGGGGTATGGGAAGTATTGACAATGCCATACCTCAAGTTAGTCCACTACCATCTTAGACTGAACGTTACTTTCTATCAGGTGAGATCGCATCTTGTCATTGAATAAAAAAAACGTTTTTAGGTTTACGCCTACTAGGCATAGGTCGTAACGAATACCTAGAACTGGTGGCTAAATCCCGATCGCTGGGAAGGCGAGGCCGCTCACGGGCTATCCGCTCACTGTTGCCGCGCGTCCCCTTAAACGTACCCATGCAGCCGTGGTGGCGGGTCGAATTGGGATATGTCCTGGAAGAAGATGTTAAGGTAACAAGAATTTTTTTTTTAAACTAACCCGACTACCGAGATTTGGATTTAACTTCCAACATATAGAGTTTGTTTGTACAAAATATAGCTGATTGATGACTAATCGACACACTAACTCATAGACACTTCATTTCTCTAAATCGGTGTTAGCGACACAGTTGCGGTATCGTTTATGTTAAGCGGCCAAATTAAGTCGGTCGCGCGAATCGACGGTTTAGGTTGAGATAACACGGCCGCATAGCGGAGGAGGTCGATTCGCGGTTAACTTGATTGTCAACCGACTAGCGCAAACTTGTGTACATAAAATCTGTTCTTGTACGAAATAAAAATTTTTTTCGGCTCACTCAAACTCAAATGCACCAGAAAGAGAGTAATATTGTTATTTGTTTTGTAAGTTGCTTACATTTTGTTCCACAGCCTCTGAGCGAGAAGGAGAAGCGTCTGATAGATTTGCTGATCGACCAGGGCTCGCAGACCGCAGGCACGCTGGATTACAACCTCGTCAAGATGCTCTACAGGTATTTACACTGCAAACCCTGAGAGTGCCTAAGGGGCCGTTCATTCAAGTATTACGTAAGCAGATCTATTACAATTATTTACCCCCCATCTCTCTTGTCTAACAGTGAATCACATAGTCTATATATTTTATACCCGTGCGAAGCCGGAGCGGGCCGCTAGTTAATCCATATATCCTTTCGCATTTATAATATTAACTAGCTGATGCCCGTGACTTCGTCCGCGTGGATTTAGTTTTTAAAATCTCGCGGGAACTCTGATTTTCCGGAATAAAAAATGGCCTATGTCACTCTCCAGGTCAACTATACAGACGCAAAAAATTACGTCAGCAAACAAACAAATACACTTTCGCAGTTATATGTATTCAAATTTTATTTATTTCATGTAGGCCACCTTGAAGCTCTTATGACACGTCATAAATCTACCACCGGTTCGGAATGCAAATTCTGCTGAGAAGAACTGGCAAGAAACTCAGCAGTTTCTCTTTTCAAAAAAAAAAAACTTTACAATAGATAACAAAACTATGCTATGTATACAGTGCTTCCACAGTGAAGCTTCAAAAATGCAATACATACAACACATGTCAAGATGGGAAGATAGAGCAGACCCATTCCCGTTGGTGGCACCCAAATAGTATAGTAATAGTAAATGTAAGGATAGGAATAGGATATACCATCAATGAAGTATGTTTCAGGCGCGGCCTGATATACCTGGATGTGCCAATAACGGCGGCCGACAAAGTGTCGGTGCCGCCGCTGAAGGGGTTCGTGATGAACCGCGTCGCCGGGGACTACTTCGAGACGCTGCTGTACAAGGTGTTCGTGTCCATCGACGAGCACACCAGCGTCGCCGAGCTGGCCGCCGTGCTGCAGGTGTGTGTGTACCTTTATACAGAACTAGCTTTAACCCGCGGCTTCGCTCACGTTAGGTTCGATTTTTAAACCCCTATTTTACTTCCGAGGTTGAATTTTGAAAAATCCTTTCTTAGCGGATGATTACATCACCATAGCTACCTGTATGCCAAATTTCAGCTCGATCGGACCAGTGGTTAGAACTGTGCATTGATAGATCAGTCAGTCAGTCAGTCACCTTTGCCTTTTATATATTTAGATAGAATAGAAAATCCTAATCACATCACACTAATATTATAAAGGCGAAAGTTTGTGTGTGCGTGTGTGTGAGTGTGTGTGTGTTTGTTTGTTACTTCTTCACGCCACAACGAATGAACCAATTTGGCTGAAATTTGGAATGGAGGCAGCTCACATCCACGATTAAAACATAGGCTACATTTTATACCGGAAAATTAAAAAGTCCCTACGAGAATTAAAAAACCTTGATCCACTCGGGCGAAGTCGCGGGCATCACCTAGTATTTATAAATAACCATTTACAAAGGTGCAGAATGCAAGCGACAAGAACCAGCAAGAAAAGAATAACAATATTATGTTGTATTGACGTTTTCTCTATGAATGAGTGAATGAAATAATAAATTAATATAAATAGCAGCGATAGCTTAGTGGTTAGGACTGCGGTCGCAGGCTCGATCCCGGGCCTCTGATCCCAGATCAGAATAATAAAATTAAAAATAATAATAACTGTCGACCGTTCTTGATGAACGAGTGAATGAAAGTATTTCATTCATTCATTTATATTCCCCTCTTCGAAATATGCGTAGAGCGTAGTGGGCACAATAGCGTAACGGATGGGGATTGAACTGTCGACCTTTCTCGATGAATGATTGAATGACAGTTAATTTCATACATTCATTCGTCTTCTAAAAATAAGCAAGTTTGCACTCTGTATAAAGATTTGATTGCAGGTAGAGTGTGAACTAGTGAAGCAAGCGGTGTCACTGTACTGCCGGCTGGGATTTGCGAAGTGCTTGCAGCCCCCGCCCGTCGCGCCGCAACACCCGTCGTGGCGCGACGCGGTCACCACACACCATCACCAGCCGTTAGTATCATCATCATTCATCATCATCACCGTTCATCACCATCACCATTCATCATCACCATTCATCATCATCACCATTCATCATCATCACTGTTCATCACCATCGCCATGCATCATCATCTACGTTCATCATCATCACCATCATCATCACCGCTCATCATCATCACCATTCATCACCATGATCATATTTTGTTAAAATCCTCTGATACGCGATATTACGATAATAGCAGATGATATTAAAGCCAAGTCTACGCTATTGTTGACTCGTTTTCAATATGGACAATTTTATTTCCTTTTTATACAATCCTACTGCTATATAAATGCAAAGCTGTGCTTTTTTTTTATTGTTTTGCCATTCAAACACACAGCGATGAAGTAGAATGACAGGATTTTTTTTATCCGAAAAATAAATTTTTGAAAAACCCACATCCACGCAACGAAGTCGTGATGCGTAACGCGTGAAGGCTAGTAAACAATATCTAAGACCTCGGAGGAAAAAAAATTTTGTGTTTTAGATGGAGACGCCTTGACGTCTAATTACTTTGCAAAAAAATCTGTCAATTACGGTGCGGGGCGAGGTAGCACACATAAACAATTTCTTACTACAGGTGCATTTTTCAATCACGTCGCTATGCACGCACACGACAAAACTACCAAACACAACCTTAAAGTATACGCACACAACCAAATTCACACACAGGGACGTTCTATCCTTACACGAAACAATCATGTCATTTATGTAAGCAATTTTGGGCTGCGACACTATCGATTATCGACTTTCGATAAGTTCTAAATGAATTAATGAATGAATGAAGTTCAACTAATAGTATAAATTAAAATATTGTTAAATCAATTTAGCAATCAATTACTGTTCGTTGGTCTGGCTAAGACTTAAAAAGTTTTTAATGAATTGTATAAAATGAGAATATAAATCTAAATCGAATGTTCTGAATCTAATATATAGGATACTTTTTATCCTAATAAACAATAAGGTTCATCCGCGATAGGGGATGAAAGTTTTTGAAAAATACTATTTTATTCAATTTTGGTGAAGATCTAATAAATATTATCGGAGATAGAGGACATACCTTCTCGCGGATAGTAGCAAGTTACTCTAAACTACGCCACGCGGACGAAGTCACGGAAATCAGCTAGTAAATAAATAAATTTAAGAAATGCCACATACAATTTTGTAGTCGAGTTTATAGTTTTTAAACTTTTATCCATGTTTTATCAATGGATAGTAGACATTTGTTGGAACACTAACTGGTTCTATAAGAAAATTAAAAAATACATGATGTACCTATACCATACACACCGAAAATATCAATATCGATATAATTTCTGCTTCCAGCCCTAATTTTCTTGCAGTGTGACCAACTTCTTTAAAATAAAATCCTCATTTTTGAACAAAAAACTACCTTAAAAATACTGTTAATGATAAGCTTATCCAACTTTATGAATGGGTACAATAGCTATTACAATTTAATTTTTCATAAACCGAGGTGGCACGAGGGCATTTAATTGTGGCGATTGAATATTAATAAGGCTTTTTAATCACAAATCTGTGTATGTTTGTAATGATTTTTGCGCATGCAATTATATCGGTTACTTATATTATACTAGCGGCCCGTCCCGGCTTCGCAAGGGTGGATATTTATTTTTTAAACATTTTGGCATAAACGCACAGTAAATGCAGGACATACTTACCTAAATAATAATTTATTTAGCAATAGTGTATCGCTGGCTCCCTTTGGGTATGGGACTTGATGATTGAAAACAAAATGATAGCAGAATAAATTACATCAATGAACTCGTAATATCTTTCGAATGGAATGTCCGATTTTAATAAACTAAAAAGTAATTTGCAGGTATTTAAACAGCCTTGCTTGAAAAAACATTTATTTTGGTAAGGATTAAGGCAAAGGTATAAATAACTTGGTCTGATTTTGGTCGGATTTCTATTAAATTTTAAAATGTTAAAAAGTAGTTATAGTGACATAGCTACAATAGTAGCTCAGTTTACTAGTAAGAGTTTACTACAGATAATGATATATTTTTACTATGCAAGACCAACAAAATCTCAGTCACACGACAAGAAAATATTATAAAATGTTAACGAATATTCTACTTAACTCAGTTTTGACGAAATGTGTGACTCGTCCTTTTCAAAATAACCGATTAAATTGTTTGCCTAAAGTTTATAAATTAATATAAACATAAACCCCCAACCTTTCCTATTCGATCGTAATTTTAATTGTATAGTAGATTGGTTAATTTTTTAAAATTTCCCGAAATTATTTCTTGTACGATTCCGTAGCAACATTTTCGGATCAACAGTATTTTTAAGTTTTCTCCTTAAATAGTGCATTAATTGGATAAAAGAATATATCAGGAGAAAAGTAATGTTATCCTTTCATAAACTGGATATTTTTGGTATTTTTTTTAGAAGGAAAATCACTCATAGTCGGCATATTATACCGGAGCTCATCCTCCGCTAACCGTACGTTGTTGACAGGCGCGTGACGCGAGTCAAACAGTTTTATATAACGGGTATGACCGCTGGGCATACCCGTCAAATAAAAACTTACAGAGGGGTACGCATCCTATGGCCACTCCAGAGCTTAATCCTCCTAGTCTAAGACGGACTAAAGCACATAAGTCACAAAAACTCATATTTTTTTATTTAACCAATGATATTCATTTATTTTAATACACCGTCTGACAAGCAGATAAGTCAAAGCTGTTAACTTCAATTTGAACTTTTAATTGGGTATACGCTTTCTGACGGTGTATTAAAATAAATGAATATTGGTTTAATAAAATAACTATGAGTTTTTGTGACTAGATATAAAAGCCAAAGAAATAACCATAAGCCGTTTAATTCTAGATACAGACAAATAGCTCCGTTGACTTTTGACCCCAATATAGAAGACGATCTGCAGATGGATCCTGTACTTATCAAAGACATACCTTCCACTTCCAAACAGGTATGTTTCAAAACAAATAAGTACGTAAAAATAGTTTATTTGTGCTATATGGGGCCAAAGAAAATTTGTGTTTTAAGCTATTGCATAGCTTCTATCGCGGGCCTTGAGCGTGGAGACCGAATCCAGAAATTCCATAACGAAAATAACCTGACACGGGACTCCTCTCACCGCTAGATGGCGTTAATAAAAAATTCTATGCAATAGCTTTACCGCGGCAGTCCCCGAGTGCCACACGTCTTTTTTTTTATTCGATGACAAGTTAGTCCTAGACTGCGATCTCACCTGATGGTAAGTGACGAAGCAGTCTGAGATGGTAGCGGGCTAATTCGAAAGGGGTATGGCAGTGTACATTCAACCCAAACCACTAATCGGTTTCTACACGCCATTGTGTCGGAACGCTATATCGCTTGGCGGCACGTCTTTGACGGTAGGGTGGTAACTAGCAACGGCCAAAGCCTCCCACCAGACAATGATCCTCATTACGATGCAGTTGCATAAATAGCTAATTACGACGCCGATTATAAAAGAGTTTTTAATATTCTAGAGGTCCCAGGATATATCAGATGGGTCTACGAACAATGCAGGCCAAAGAGTTGCAGTTCTGTTCGATTCCACGCTAGCTGCGTACCTTATGATGGGGAATTTGTCACCTGTAAGTAATATTTAGTTAATTAATAACTGCCAAGGCCGTATAAGTAAAAGGTTTTGTTGTTTTACTACGGAATCCTAAAAATGAATTCAGTTGAAAAATAAAATTGTAGTAACAAAGGCTACGTAGTGATAAGAATTACTAATTGTTTCACTAAATCTCGTATCGCGTATGTATCGTTTGGCGAATAATGACAATAAAATTATCCTATTTAACAAGTTTCTCCCGTTCAGTTTATTTTATTTAATTTATTTATACAACTTTATTGCATGATAAAACAAGAACAAAATATATAAATAAATAAACAATGTAACACAAAAGGTGACCTTATCACTAATAGTGATCTCTTCCCAGGCAACCTATATGAGAGAACTTAATGTAAGTAAGAGACGGGGATCGCAATAAATACATAAAACTACGTAGGATTATATATTATTATTATTACATAATTATACAAATACTATAATAAAAAAATAAAATCAATAAATGTATATATATAACAAATCAATAATATAATAATTTACAAATCTTTTCAAAATTTTATATCTTTACAGGACCTTAAAAGTCATGCGGTGACGTTGTTTGAAGTGGGAAAACTCTGTGATGAAAGTCTGGACAGTTTGCTCATAGAACTAGATAAGGTATAGTAAAAGACAATTAGAAATATTTATTCAAATAACTTATTAATTGTTATAACCTATTTTTTAGATTATGTCTGATTGTAACGTAATATTTTATACACAGGTGGTAGGCGATCCAGAGATCGAAGGCGAAGCGAGACGGTACCTTGCCGCTGCGGCGTGCCTCCGTGTGGCGCTGCGGACGCTGCGGCCCAAACTACGACCGCTAGACCTACTGCGCTGTGAAGCGCTGCACGCGCTGGACGCGCCGGCACGCACACGCCTGCTCGCCACCAAATATAGGTAAATATCGTCATCATGTGAACCAATCAGCGTCCCACTGCTGGGCACGGGACTTGAGGCCATAGTCCAGCACGCATATTAGATTTCTAACGTCATACTCGTAATTAGAAGAAAGAAAATACGTTTATTTGCATAATACACTGTACACACACAGATGGATACAAAAAGGAAGAAAAATACATAAAAAAATATTTATTAATACAAAAGATTGATATTTATTTTGATAAATTAAAACTATAAAATACAGCGATCCGCCATATTGCATTGAACACCAATCAAAGCTTTACGTCACATCTAGCTTCAAACTTTGACAAAATACTATGAAAAAACATAGAAGTGACGTCACGAACGACGCCGAGCGTTTTAGTGTGAATTTTAAAACTTAAAATTGAAATGGCAATTTTATCATTACCAAACCTTTTTTTTTGCTGAAATAAGATATTTTTTCTAAATAGCTCTAGATACTTCCGAACATTATCCAACAGTTTTTCAAAATCGGGCATTATGCGTATGTATGGTTGTGTAGACTGGCCATATCGACGGCGCCGCTGAGCCGCGAGGCGCGCGCGGGCGCGGCGGCGGGCTCGCTGCCGCACGTGGGGCCCGCGCCGCCCGAGGCCTCGTCGCCGTGGATGCGCCTGTACCTCTACCATCTCGCGGGATACGGACCCCCTACGTTGTTACTTACCAAAGGTGAGGTCTCACCTGTCTTGATTCCCGCGACTTTGTCCGTGTGGATTGAGGTTTTGTATTCCCGCGGGAACTCTCTTAATTCTCGGGTTAAAAGGTAGCCTATGTGTTATTTCAGACTATAATCTATCTCTGTGCCTTTCAGCTAAATCGGTTCAGTCGTTGCGGCGTGATTGAGTAACAAACATACATCAAAACTTTCGCATTTATAATATTAATAGGATGGTAATAATATGGTAATTTAATGTTTTAATGTTTATGTGTGAAAACTGAAATAAATAAATTTGAAATGTTAAATATGATGATCATGATCACGCAAAAAATGTATGGCGCTAAGATGGCGATTCTTTGCAATGTTTATTTCATACTTTAGGACCAAGAGAGTGACATAAGCTCCTCCCTATCCCGAAAAAGCAAAAGTGTTTTAAAAAAAGCCTAACTCCACGCAGACGAAGTGGCGAGCAAAACTTGCGGGTAATTTTGTAATAACAGTAATTATTTTGCAGTAAGCAGGTCTACATTACTGCATAATAATTTATTTAACTTGTAGTTTTTTAGTTTTTAATTTATTGTAACCTATTGGTCGTCCTTAAATAAAAAAAGATGTGTGGCACTCGGGGACTGTCGCGGTAAAGCTATGGCATAGCATTTTTTATCAACGCCATCTAGCGGTGAGAGGAGTCCCGTGTCAGGAAATTCCCGTGTCAGGAAAAAAAGGAATCCAGAAATTCCGTAACGAAAATATCGTTACGGAATTTCTGGATTCGGTCTCCACGCTCAAGGCCCGCGATAGAAGCTATGCAATAGCTTAAAAAAAGTAACTGGATTGTGGTTGTTTTGACCGGCAGGCACAGTCCTGCGCGGCGTGCCGCGGTCGCTGCTGGGGTTCTCGCGGCTGGCGGTGTCGTGGTGGGGCGCGGAGGCGGAGGCGGCGGCGCTGCCGGCCGCGGCGGCGCTGGCGGCGGCCAACTCGGCGCTGCGGCGCGGGCCCGTGCTGCTGCAGGCGGCCGGTGTGCGCGCCGCGCCCGACCTCGTGCACGTGTCCTTCCCGCCCACCTCCGAGATACACGATGGTGAGAGCTTTAAAACTTTAAACTCAAGTTCAACGTTTCTGAACCGCTAAGGTTTGGACCGCCCTTCCGGCATCCGTGCTTCCTGACACCTATTATATTCCTGACACTATTTGAGTACCTTCAAGGCAAGAGTGAATAGGCAATAGGCATCTTCTAAGCTAGCGACCTAGACCTCACCAGTGCTTTCCGTCATTGATTGTCGTGAAGCGCAAGCCTATTTCGCAATAAAAAAACTTTTTTTTTGTACGAGGCGTGTCCTCTCAGGACAAAATATCACTGGAGATTATCTTGACTGATGATGTCCAAAGCTAGACCAATTTCTTTATTACTATAGCTCTCGACTACATTATTTTTTACATTATTTTGTAAAAAGAAATTTTTATTCGATGACAAGATAGTCCTTGACTGCGATCTCACCTGATGGTAAGTGACGATGCAGTCTAAGACGGTAGCGGGCTAACTTGGGAGGGGTATGACCGTGTACATTCAACCCGTACCCCTAATCGGTTTCTACACGCCATCGTGCCGGAACGCTAAATAGGGTAGTAACTAGTAGAAATAGAAATAGAAATATTTTTTATTCAAATAAACTTTTACAAGCACTTTTGAATCGTCAATGAATCTACCACTGGTTCGGAATGCCTTTCCTGCCGAGAAGAGCCAGCAAGAAACTCGGCGGTTGCTCTTTTCAAAAAAAATCAAAATTTTACAATTGTTATTGAAACTATTCTATGTATTCAGTGCTTCCACGATGAATTTTCCTGAGTACAATACAAGTAAAAATAAATACAATACAAATACAAATAAATACAATTCAATACATGTTAACACAGGCAGGCAAAAGCAGACCCATTCCCGTTGGTGGCACCCGTTCACGAGCATGACGCATGATCCAGCCATTGCTTCGCTCAACCATATTTGAGGGAACGTAACAACCCGCACCACACGACACCACCACAGAAACTTTAAAGAGAGCATGACATACTTAGGCTACCCATGCTAAGGCATCGAATTGCGATTGAAAGTCAAAGCGAAAGCCTCCCACTAGACAAAAGTACGTATTCCAGAACTACAAAGCCTGTGGAGGAAGCACACCGGGCTGCGGCGGCTGCTGCGCCGGCTGCGGCTGACGCGCTCCGCGGGCTACGTGACGCTGGCGGACATCGGCGTGCCCGACCTGGGCTGCGCGCACCCGCCGCTCGCCGTGCAACTTGGTAAATATCTACGATTCCCTTGTTAAACGACTTCCAAAAAGGAGGAAGGAGGTTATCAATTCGGTCGGTATCTTTTTTTTTTTTTTTTTTTTTTCATTATCAACCGATAGACGTCCACTGCTGGACAAAGGTCTCTTGCATGAACTTTCTCAGGCCTCAGTCTTGCGCCACCTATAAGCAGTTGTTGTGCAGTTATCGTTTGATATCGTCGACCGATCTAGTTGGTGGTCTGCCAACACTGCGCTTCTCGGTGCGGGGTCGCTACACCAGCTCCTTGGGACCCCTATGACCATAAGCCCTGAATAAAAGTATAAAAAGAAAGTCTAATATTTTTGCCAGATGTTAATTGCATGAAATTTTCCAATTTTTAGTTGCTTCCAGAAAGCGAAAAGACATCTGTGGCATAGCTAAACCTGTTAGCGAGATATCAATATCCTCCAACGAATCTGCAAAAGAAACCACAGAGTATACGAAAGCTGTAAGCAACCTACAGTCACCTATAGAGTCTCACTTCGCCGTAACACCTACTACTGATAGTAAAACCAGCTCTCCAGCGAATGGCTTCACGAGCATCGAAAGTGGGAAGTTACTCTGCGAAGAACTCGATAACCTAAACATCGATACCCATCATAGCAAAGAATCGATTGTTAGTGACGACTTCGTACCGATACATTCCTCGACCAGTTTTGACGATTTAAAAGACAGCCGAACACATTCCAAGCAGAATTCCATAAGTAAAGAATCGATTTCGGACGAATTAGTCCCGATTCACACACCGACGAGTGAAGAAAAAAGAAAAATAAAGTCTGAAGAGCATTTGTACGATTTAACAAATCGGAAGGAGAATGTAGATTTAAGTTTGGACGAGTTCAACGATTTATCGAGTGAAAAATATTTGGAAAGGCAGTTTAGTGATAGAAAGAGGGATAGGAAGTTTGACAACCAGTTGAGCGATTTGTTCAGTCCAGCGGAGGAGTCGATATCGATGTTCACTCAGTTGTCGGACAAGTTGACGGAAATCACCAATGAGGGGGACAGCGGCGTCGATACGGCGCATAATAACTCGGATGACGAAACGTGTAAACCAGAGGTGCGTATAACAACTTATTGCGATTTCACGTGATGGTAACTGACGATGCAGAATAAGATGGTAGCAGGCTAGCTTGGAAGGGGGCAGTTTTAATTAAACCCATACCCCTAATCGGTTTATACACGGTATCGTGTCGGAATACCAAATTGCTTGACGGCAATTCTTTAATGATATGGTGGTAAGTAGTCTCAAGCCAGTGCGTGCGTGCGTGCGTGCGTGCGTTCGTTCGTGCGTGCGTATTGAAATTAACGCATTTTATATATTCAAAAATAATTCTAATATAAAATTATTTAAGGCTAAACCTGTGACTGTTTTGTTGCAGAAATGGACAATTCTAGATCTCCAATTTGGCATTCCATTGTTTGACGAAGTTTTGTGCGAAAAAGTTTGCAGCTGCATAGTTGAGAGGATAGCGAAACCAGAACTGTAAGTATTCATTGAAATTTTAATAATAAGAAAAATAGCATAGAGTCTCGATATTTGTTGGTATAGTTCTTTCAACTCACGAGGGCGCGTGAAATGCAAGAACTATAATAAGGGTTATATTTTTTTTCTAGGTTAGAAAAAGTGAGGGAGGACAACGAGTTTATACGATCAGACGTGCTGAAATTCGTTTCACAGTGTCAGGTGAGTGGTGGTGAGGTGGAGTGGTGACCTTACAACGGAAAACTCTATAGTCTGATTTTTAATTCCGTGGAATTCTGACAGTTGTCATTTTATGACGTTTCAGTTAGCAGAAACCTTTTTTTGGGATTTTTTTTATTTGATACAGATTTATTAAAGTAAAAATTCACTACAATAAGCAAATTGATTATTTATTTTAGGTAATAGGTACCTATTACCTAAAATAAATAATATAAGAAAAATAACCAATAGGGTGTTTCTTTTTTGGAGAAAGAAAGTCCAGTTTCCAGCGGCGGTGCAGGATCAAATTCAGTTTCCTGTGACAGGTCAAGTTGAGGGTCCATCTTGTAATAAGGATTATTATAACAAAACAGAATTAATTAACAAAAATAACAAGAAGTGTCGAAAATATTATTATTATAATAATATTTGATTTTAGTTGAAAAGGTTTGTTACTCATGCGTCCTACCTTGGTCTTACCAGATGATATGTTTTTTCCCCCACATTCATTGTTTCGAAATTGATATTTAATAACTTTGGTCACTTTAAATCAAAATAGTGCTATATTAATTATCAATTTAATACAAAGTTACGTTTTTATCAATTTAATCTTAAGAATCCATAGCCTACTACATATTTTATTTTAATTTATTATATTTTTTTGTGGGAACTGTTTTATCTATGGTCACACCGAGAAACGTCAGAATTCCACGGAATTAAAAATTAGACTATAGGTAGTCACACTAGGTGGTCCGACGGGCGACCACATCCGACTTGAGCCGCTGGATCTGTAGAAGTCCACGCAAGACCTTTGTCCTGCTGTGGGCCGACTGCCTGTTGCCTGCTGTGGTGGTTGAGATGGATGAATTAATTAATTCAATTTTACTTTATTATGCGAATGGAAAGAATGCAAGTAACTAAAAAATTGGCAAATGTCTCTTTTGATCGTTTATAGTTGCTATTTATTTATTTATTGGGTTCGCTAGTGATGTTTACACAAGTTAAACTTATGTTACAACTTTCATGCACAAAGTATGAAAAAATGTTTAAAAGCAAACACTGCATGCATATAAATTTAAAATATTTTGCTATAATGGTTTAGCCATTATCTCACATTACTGTAATTATACAAATTAATATAATACATTATTTATTTTCAGTATTACCCCGGCGAAGAAATGGGTATTGTCAAACGAGGTACCTTAGTCCCTTTGCCGAGAAAAAATCTAGTTTTCGAGAACGGACGCATAAGCGAGTGGAATGGGAAATGATGCTGTCTCACTTCAACGTTGGAAATCAGAGTCTATTGGCGCCACCATTGGCTATCATCGAGGAACGATAATAGTATACAAAAAAATATAAGACTCAAGGCATATTGACGCAAAGACGGACGCAACTATTTTCACAGGACTCGGCAATAAATAGCATCGGCTGACTATGGCTTCGTAGAGCATCGTCTCAGTCGCACAAAGTGAAAAAATTATACAGGTATGCGTGACAGAGACGACACGCTGCGAATCTCAGACTACCCAAATATCTATTTCTGGGGCTCTATATTTACTGTACGCAGTTTATTTTCTGCACAGTTTTAGAAAACACTGCTTCAGTGTGCCTTGAGCCGAACAGGAGATTAATTTAACGTTAAGGCTAAAGTAACTTTTGATTTCAAATTTTTTTTTCAAATACACGCAAATATTATATTTTACGATCAAGGTAAAAAAGGCATGTTGTATCGCCATTTTCTTTTTCTGTCTTCGTCACATGTGACTTAACTGAGTGAGATAGAAATAGAAAATGGCGGTTTTAATCGCTATTCTTATATTATTAGTATTATTTATACTATTATAAAATAATATTACTATTAATAAAATAAAAGGAACATTAAATGATCATTCGTGTGAAAATAGTACTATTTTTATGAAAATTAAAAAAATTAAATGCGTGCGTGTTATATTCTATTTCGTAAGACAGGATTGTTTAAGGTGGGTTGCATGTCAAGCGGTTAGTATGAGGCTACGGTAAGTTAAATTATCATCTAAAAATGCTAATAGGTTTAATGTAACTTCTATTCTACAAAATATATAGATTTATGAAATTTTTGCGTATATAATATTCCATAAAATATCGTGGATCAAGTTTTATTTTAACAGTAATTTATTATTATTTTCAATATATTAAAACTGACATCAAAATCTATAATGTATATTTTTGTACCCATGTTATAATATTTGAGCACGAAAATCTTTACCTTTTACCACCTGATATGCAACTGACACTTTGTTACATACACACATACCTACATTATGATAGTATCAATGTGCTTTCAAATCTAGGGTCAGGGGTTAGTCGCATTAAGGGCATATACCTATGCAACTCTACATTATTTTCGACATACAATGGACTTAATATATTTGTGACAGTATCCAATTTTCCGTTTCACCCATACTAATTTCTAGAAACGAGGTTATAAAAATATAACGGATAATATCATCATTACAAAACTACAAACGATGCCTCTAAAAACTTCTAGTTAAATATCTAGAACAAATAATTTAAGAAATCCAGAAAAAATTATATTTATAGCCACTTGATCTATGGATCAAAACGTTTACCCATAAAGATTCACACTACATATTTACATAGTAGATAATACATCGATGAATCGACGCGGCCATCTTGTAACAGACAAAAAATCTAGTTGTTACTTTCTCGACCCTAAAAAAATATCGACTAGATTTGGTTAGAGCGCATCACTATAACTCAGCTTTGAACTGCATCATGGTGTCTCGAAAATAGCATAGTATGCATACGAAGCGTCACTAGCCATGGCCTTGAGATAAGATTTTGTATGCGTTGGTAGAGCCATGTTATATAAAAACGTCCAATAAGTTAACCATTTGAATGTATAATTATATAATTATTATATATAGAGAATAATTATTTAATAGAAGTGTATTTTAGCTACTGCGCCATCTGCATTAATGTTAAATGAAAGCGTTAAATATTAACGCGTTAATCGAGTGGTATATTAATGTTAATTATGCTCCCAAAAAAATTTAAGGCACTAAAACCCTTTGATGTGTCTAAACAACCGTCATTCGACTTCACGCTTAACCCAGTAATGCCCAGTGTGTCCATATGGACACGCTTATAGTAGTAAAATGATTTGCCCATTATGACAACATTTTGTATATATAAAAGAAAGAGTTAATGACATTCTGGTAGGCTAAGGTATAACCTGTTATAATATGTAAAAATTGGGGCAAAAAGTGGGAGTGATCTTAAAGAAAATTGCGTTTGATTTTTCACAAGTTGTGAATTTGCAAAAAAAGTGGATTCGAGAAGAGAAAGAGTAAAATTGATCTATATTTATGTATTCTGGAAGGAATTTTTGTATTGTAAACTATTTAGTTATTATTTACCTACGTTTTTATAGAGTGAAGCAATGGATAAATCTTTATTTTGATTACTTTTTATCACGCTGAAGTTAGCGTGTCCATATGGACACGCTGGGCACTTGCAATAGCTTTATACACATAAATTACATCTGACCAAATTATTTGATATCAACCGTTAAGAGGCAACTGGACACTAAATGAAATCTAAGATATTTTGTATGTTGATCAAGAAGGTCATAAAAGTCGTTCATCACCTAAATATAGAAGCTAAGACGTAGATTCGTGGGGAACTGGAGCTATTTCCATACTAAAAATCTTATTTTCTACAACCTGGGAATGCAATCCAAAATTTTACAATGAACAAAATAAATATAGCACTAAAATAATCAGCACTGGTCACTTATGACATGGATGCTGGATATTCATTGTGCCTGGGAAATAAAAAAAATATTTGGAGTGGTAAAATTCCAGCTTGATTTCCACTTGGAGATTATTCTGCCTTATTTCAATAAGTCCAAGATACCCCACAAAGAGATTCACGAAGACAGAGGTACCGCCTCTTCACTACCGATGCATGGAGATTTGACTGAGTTCATAAGTTTACTGGAAAGTTGGAAAAATAAGAAACGATACTTGGCTCCTTACTGAAAATCCAAACATTCAGCTGGTAAAATAGGACTTATGAAGTGTAATTTGAGATTAAGTATTGCAAGCTTCGAAGCATAGCATACAAAGAAGTATTACAATGTCATTATGCCTAATTTATTGTCTAAAATCAAGTTTAGTACTCATTAGATTTTCACCTAGTTGTTGTATTTTCTGATACTGTAACTGCCCAGCGTGTCCATATGGACACGCGTTATTTTTCATACTTCAAATATATTTTTAAAATATTTTATTGTTTTTATCATTTTCGGATCCCCTGCCAAGTAGTTTTAGAGAAAAAAAAACAATGAAAGTGAAAAAAAAATAATTCGGGCATTCCTGGGTTAATATCTAACGTCATTTTAGTGATGCCCCAAATCAATAGGGATGTTGCCAACTACTTAATACATCATCGACTCTATTAAACGTCAAAATGCGCGCGAGTTTATATAAAAAAAAAAATAGTAAACTGTTACGTCATAAACATTTAAATGTATTTAATTTGTTAATAGACAACATCCCGATTGATGTATCGCCTTTATTATCGTGTTAAATTACGCGTTACGCCGCAGGTGGAGTAGTAGCATTTGGGTGCATTAGACGATAGTTAGATAGTTGCACCGTCACAGTTGTCAGTTGTCACACTGATAGGCTACCGTTTATTGCGATGACTGATGCAACATTAGTAACGAAATCGACTAATACACAACCTATCGGCTAATGGGACCGCTTACACATTGTTTAGGTATATTAGAGTTTAAAATATCGTGAGTCATATTATTTATTATAGAGTGACTAAATGTAATATATTTAAATTGAGTCAGATATAATTATATTACAATTGGTTATAACTGACAAAAAATATAAGCCGTAGTACGCTCGACAACATTTCGGACCCTAAAACATCAGCTCCTCTCCCCACAGTGCGTCCGGTGGGTGATATTTTTTAACTACCCGCAGTGTGATCTAGGTTGCTGTAATGAATATACTTATGAATATAGCCTCCGAATAGTTTCGAAATTAGCCAGACATATTGCGGCGTATATTTTTGTGAGTTCTAGCCGATTATAATATAATAAGTTATAAAAATTGCGCGAAATGTTTCGTGTCTTTTAAAGTAAATTGATGAACTACATTCGCTAGGCCGTACTTTGGCCTCGGGGCGTTATGCCGCGCGCCCGATTTCCCAGGTACTTTACATACGGGTTACTTTAGAAGAGTTTTATTAAAAAACGTGCAGTACCTACATTACAAAACTGTCATTTTAAAATACGACATTGAAAGTCCATACAGAAAATCAAAGTATTCTGACAGATTATTTTTTTTTTTTCTCGCCAACTTTTGAACCTCCCCTGTGTGGCTCTTCTATTCAACGTGACATTGGCGAAGTGCATTGTCCTGAACTGGCGCTAGCTAAAGCCAGAAAGCTAAAACAACAACAACAACAGAATTTTTATAATTCACGTGTACGAAGTCAACAAGTGAATGAAAAATTTAAATTAATTTACTACCCTAAAAAATATTATTTTATTTTAAAGTCTTATTTTTAAATTAAATAGGCAACCTTATACATAGGTTCCAAAGCCTACACATTGAAGGACGAAAAATTTTATCAACTACCAATCGATTTTTGGGTATATGATTAATATTTTTTTAATATACTTCAAATAAAGGTTTTTAATATTATAACGCGATCCCATTTTTCTTTATTACCATTCTTTTTAATATCTTAACTACTCTCAAACAAAGAGCGTTTCTCACTCATGACGTCACAAGCGAGTAGGGTACACAGTGTATAGAAAACACTGTTTTGCTCTATGATAGAAAATTTTGTTTTAGAAAGAGACAGGTACAGTTGCAGTAAAACAGCTTATAACGATGTTTATAACTCATTTTTAAGCTATTGCATAGCTTCTATCGCGGGCCTTGAGCGTGGAGACCGGATCCAGAAATTCCGTAACGAAAATAACCTGACACGGGACTCCTCTCACCGCTAGATGGCGTTGATAAAAAATGCTATGCAATAAGCTTTACCGCGGCAGTCCCCGAGTGCCACACGTCTTTTTTTTTGACCGATTTATTTTCTGTTCTACAAATATTATTCTTACGTATGATTTCTCTTGATTTAATGAATATCTACATTTTCAGAACAGTCATATACCCAATTATGTATGCAGCTATCCAATTCACAAATCGGACACGTGAAGGTTTAATTTAAAAAAAATGTTCTAAAAGGTAAAAAATTGTTTTAAATTAAATGTAATAGTAATATATAAATGTTTAAATTATATTATGAGTGAGTCTTAGACGAGTGATGAAATAAGTGTCTAGACGTAAAATTGATATTCAACCATAGTGTTAATATCTATTTTACATCAGAAGTAACCAACCTTTAATTTTAAAAAATAGATGTTAATGCGTGTTATATTAATGTATTTCGAAAAAACTCGACTAAAATTCCAATTTTTATTGACTGGTTAAGTTACCTAGAGTTAAATGTACGAATCAGTATATTACTATATACTTAATATATTTTTATCTGGACATTTATGTCATCTAAGACTTTATCATGATATTAGTTATTGTTTTATTTACACAGTTTAAGCATAAACGAAAAGTATTAGTTATTATGAATTTATTTACTTTCCCATTGCTAATGGATGGAACAAAAGTTAAAACGAAACTAGTAAAATGAATGAATTATTATCTCATAAATAATGAAATTGAAATAATTTATATTTCTCCTATAATTCAAAAGTGGGCTTTAGTTGTTTAAAACCTGTGAGCAAGTACATTTTTACCTCGCTCAAAAAGGGCGCCTTTGCTGCCTACCAGTGAGCAAAAGTAGTTTTTGCTCATCCAGTAAGAAAAAGTTTTTTGAGTATAGAATGCTCTGGATTGACATTTCTTCAATTCATTGTGTCGTCATCGGGAGACGTTAAAATAATTCGATTCTGTGGAGTCTCTATGGTACTACTGCTTGGTTCTACGGATAGTGGCATGAAAAAAAAAAAATTGTAGTGGTCCTACTACTTTTAGTAAACTTATGCTTATACTTATTTACGCTTACTTGATACTATTATCAAGGGTAGTTTTTATTTTCCATGGTCCTACTAATATTTTTTTAACTTGTTATCTTATATTTGTGTGGCAGCCAACTAGCTTAATAAGCCGTTTAATTAACAGCCTAGCCGTTTTACTAAACGGCGCTGTTCAAATTGCTTCCTGAATTATATTCAGCCGTACTCAGCCAACATTTAATGAAATCGGCACGCGGGAAAAATCCTATTGAAATTTTTTATTCTTTGAAAATAGGTAATTATACTTTGTTCTATCCATTAGAATGCCATTTTAATATAATTGAATAATTCGTTGTTTGTTATACTTATGTTGTGTTGCCATTTCTTATTTAAATTCAATTCTTTCATAGTTGTGATAATTGCAAGCATTAAGGCCCAAGAGACGGGTCTGCCCGCGAAATTCAAATTTAATTTGGTTTTTCGCAATTTGTAAACTAATACGACAAAGTAGGCTTATGGTATTCAAATTGCGATAATGGCAGTATCATCTTCACAGGTTTATATACTAATCTTAACGTGAAAGTATCCAGTTTAAGAAATGAGTCAAAATAATGAGTTTGACGTGAGCTACTCACAAATTAGTCATTATTTTGATTAATTTCTTAAATTGGATACTTTTACGTAAAGATTAGTATATTAACCTGTGAAGATGATACTGCCATTATCGCAATTTGAATACCATAAGCCTACTTTGTCCTATTCATTTATAAATGGTGAAAAACCAAATTAAATTTGAATTTCGCGGGTAGCTCCGTGTCTTGGGCCTTAACATTTAATTTGTATTAAGTTAATACATAGGTACCTAATTAAATAAAATGTTTGTAAATAATGTGTTGTTTTCTTATTCTGCTACTGGTTTTATATCCACATACCCTTCTACTACTCCTTCTCCTTCCCCTTTCCCTTCGCCTTCTCCTTCTTCTGCTACGAATCTCACGCCCCATTTCCCCTCGAGGGGAAAAAATCAAACTACTTGCGATCTACTCGTATGCTTAATGATTTGTACTGGCACGTGAGTTACTGGCGAATCTCGATACACATTCGAGTAGCTTATTTTTGATTTTGACTGGCATGCTTTTCTGCGTGTAACAAGCATGTGTATCACACGCTTACGGAAGTGTATTTCCAGCTAAGATAAAAATTCGTGGGAATCCCAACCGAGCCATACCAAAAACCACAAAATTGACAAACTGATTTGAAATTGTTTTATCATGTTATTTCTTTCTCAGAAAACATTGTGAAAATCTGAAAATCATAGCTAGTATAATTATGGCTATTAGATTTCTTTTTTAATTAGTTAATACCTTCGTGGAAATGTGTGGTGGAAACGTGGTGGAAACACAGGTGGAAATTCCTTGCAAATTCTGGATTGTTCGTCTGTGACTTTTCTCGTAGTTTCTCTGAGTTTCGCTGTCGGTTCGACTTCGGCTGTCGTTGTGCTGTCAAAGTCTATTTGACATTTTTTATTGAAAATGAAAATTGTAGTTGTAAGAATATAACACGATTTCTTCTTGATTTTTCTTGTGAAAAAAGTTTCAAGTTACGTAGAAAGTCTTAAAATTGTTAACGCTGGCTGCACCTGATTCGGACAGGGCTCAAACAATGGAAGTAGACGTTTATACAGTTCCTGAAACTTCTCGGTTGCCCCTCATCGACGAAACATCGGCTCTTGGGACTACGGCACCGAAAGACAGGTAAGTTATATTTATTGTAAATACAGAACATAATTGACTTTTATGCAAAATTTCATACACTAAGGAGTTATCCTTAGTGTTCTACAATTTTCAACACAAATTTTGTACAGTTCCCAACATACTAGTAACATAGTTGAGTTCCTAATTGTAGGCCTACTAATTATAAAAAATTATTCATATAACACCCACGCCACCGCCTAAAGCAGTCGTTATATTAGGACACGCTCCACAAATTTTTACCTTATTGAATAAATTATCTATAAAAAAGTAACATCTGCTAGAGTCAAGTTTTTAGATAAAGCTCACAAAAAGTTTTTCAAGAAATGACTAAAATTTACTCATTTGAACTTACTTATTTGAAACTTAAAGAAAAATAAACTCGACTATAGAGATGATGCAGTCATATAGCATAGAAATACAATATTTTATCAATGTGAGTCACAACTCACATTGATAAAATAGATGTATCAATATTGCTAGACCTCGTATGACCAGATTATATGCTTACCTGATCCTTATTTGAAAACCTTAGTGATCCTTACTCATTTACCCACTCCTTGGTCTAGTGAAGCCCTGGGTTGGATGCTCAAGTAACTAGATTTAGAAGTATTTATGTACACACTTGTACACTGTAATACTCCAATCTTAACTTAAATTTTAATTATCTCAATTTAATACATTTTTAATTTGTCATACCATCTTATAGGGTTGAATACATCAATGCAAATAATGCATAAAATACTCTAGAAATATACTACATTGTTTATATGATTTAAAAAACATGAACAATAAAATAATAATATTTCTTTACTTAATTTCATTTTAGCTATAAAATTTAACTTGCAATCCTTTTAATGCTGCTTGGGATAATTTTTAGCATAATTTGAATTGATTTTGTGACTTACCTTTGTATACCTATACAAAGCAAAATCGCATAAAGAAAAGGTATACGAAAGGTTCTACCAAGCTATTTCTTACTATCTCTGGTATCTATTATATAAAAATCAATTGGTGTTAGTCTGGCTAAAAATCATAAATGGCTTGACTGGCTTGAATAATTTGTATTTTATTTGCCTCCATACAGAGATGGTTTATAAACAAAAAAGTAGGGAAACACCAAAAGAAAAGCTGAAAAATCGAAATTGGCAATTTTGCATAGGAATCGCCACTTTGGCTTGTACTTTTAATAGATGGTAGGAGGGAAGCCGCCAGTAAAAGCTAGTAAGTTATAGCACATACAATTTGTTTATCTTTAAAACAAGAGTGAATAGGAATGGAATCTTCTAGGCATACATGTGATACCTTAGACCACATCATCACTTTCCATCAGGTGTGGTAGTGGTCAAGTGTGTGCCTATAATGTATAAAAAAAATAATGGTAAGGTAGCAAAGAGACTACTTGTTGATATATTGGAATGTGGACAAATATTTCCCCTATTTATAGTAATCCATTTATATTGTACAGCATTCTCAGTAATTAGTGATACTTATCATGATTCATTTACAATATCCTTATTTGTCATGTACACTTTTTATTAAGACTCCATTTATCGTCAATCTTATTAAGTTAAGTCTATTTGTTACACAGTTGACTGCTGGCAGTGTTAATATTAGTACTAAATATTACATTGTTCATTGAAAAGTCATTTCTAGGTTGTTAATATTAGTACTACGTATTATATTGTTTATTGAAAAGTTATATATGTAACTATTATAGATTAATTATACTGCTGAGTGATAATGATGAAGTAAGTGTCAAGATAAAGTTTCATAAAGATCAGATGCAAAATAGTTATCTATTCTATTCTAAAATAATGGTGGCAATTGTGTTGTATACAGTTTCTAAAGGATGACATTGTTTTATGACTATTTTCTGTTTTTCTTAGCCATAAGGTTGTCCAGAAGAGATCGCTTTTTAGCGATAAGACCGCCTTTTGGA
The DNA here is from genome assembly GCA_038048805.1 of Hipparchia sbordonii. Lineage (NCBI taxonomy): Eukaryota > Metazoa > Arthropoda > Insecta > Lepidoptera > Nymphalidae > Hipparchia > Hipparchia sbordonii. The sequence goes on from CM076113.1 coordinate 9,829,670, forward strand.
CTGACATAATATATCCAGTTGTGTTTACTCTTTTCTGTTTGTGGTGCAATCATGAATAAATAAATAGATATTGATAAGAGATCAAATATAAAAAACTTTTATACTTGTTGCCTCGTAACAGATTGATAGCAGTGCTGGACCAAGTGGAGATGCGAGTGGAGCGTCTGCGGCGAGACACGGTGCGCATCGAGGAGGAAAAGGACTCCTTGCTGTCCACTCTCGACAGTGTAAAGCATTCCGAGCTGCTGGCTGAGATCACTGAATGTAAGTCCTCAATATGGTGATTAGGTGTGATTACTGAAACGACTCAGTGATACGTTTCTTCAAAGTGATCTACTGATGCTGATTCGCATCTCTAACACCACTTCTATATCTTCAAATGAAGCGTACTCATATAATATTGATCGAACTTCACCTTGCTTCAAGTTCATTTGATCATATAATAGAAGTACTAGTATTGGATAGAAGCAGGTGTTGCTTTGCGGAATTCCATGCTAATACTGAAACAAACATACATCCATCAATCCATCCATCCATCCAATCTTTCGCATTTATAATATTAATAGGATAGGATTAGTAACCCATCATTTCCGAGATGTATTTGTAATTTTGTTATAGGCATTAAATGTAACCTATTCACAAAGTTTTTGTTATGGTGTCCCTAACACCCTGTGTTATCCTATTTATAGTACGGTCTGGTCTGCTAGAGAAAATGGAGTCTAGAACAGGCTTTGCCAACTTGAATAGAGCTAAGATCTACCAATGAGATCTACCAATTTCATACTTCTTGATAAATGAAACAGTATTACAGTAGTACAATGAAGTTACTTACCTATGTAGTACTTTTTATTTGATTAAAAAGGAAAACATAAAATTGAATTCTTAGTAATAACTAGTTAGTAACTACTTGTTCATAATATTAGTGTGAGCATTGCGTCTGAGCATCTTCCGCTAGATTTGCAAAGTCATGCCGCGATCGACTCGACTAATAGCCGCGACCTGTTGGCCAACTAGAATGTTATTTGATGTTATAAGTTCCATAAAAGCACTTGCTGCCCCCTGTTGTAGTTTAGTTTAAAATATACCTATTTGGCGTCATTATTACGAATTCATTCATAATAATTATAACCGTTTTTATCGTCCATTGTATGTAAATGAACTCCTTCATCTGTAACTTGCTTGTCACCTAATTTTTCTACAAATCTTCACAAACCAAATTGTAACTTATGTAGTAAAAATAAAGTTCATAATTGCAATCACAGGTGATATAACAATATGGAACATTCGTTTTTTAATTTTTTTAAAGCAATTGAACCTTATATAGTAGTAATAAAGATCATATTACTTGTATGTAAGATACTAATCTTTGGAACAATATTTTCAATCTCAAAGTAAATGGCACCTTATTTGCAGGTGATAAGGACGATATCTCCCGGTACGCGGACCGTATTCTGGCACGGGCTATGACCGTGGAAGTGGCGGTGCGGACCGACCGCGACCCGCAACAAGAGGAGGCTTTACACCAGGTTTGACATTTGAATGATGACCTTTAGCCTGGCAATAGATGTCCGGTTTTGTTTCCGATTGTCTGATCAGGCAACCGGATCGTATTTACTCAATACACATCCGATTTTTCCGTCAGGCTTTTTCTGAACTCAGTCGTTCCCGAGCTATCATCCCGAGTGCTTGCGTTTGGAGCAAAGCAGAAGAAAAGAAGATGGATGACGAGTTAATAGAAATAGAAATATTTTTTATTCAAATAAACTTTTACAAGTACTTTTGAATCGTCAATGAATCTACCACTGGTTCGGAATGCCGTTCCTGCCGAGAAGAGCCAGCAATAAACTCGGCGGTCGCTCTTTTGAAAAAAAATTTTTTTACAATAGGTAACAAAACTATGCTATGTATACAGTGTTTCCACAATAAAGTTTCAAAAATGCAAAACAATCCAATGCATGTTAAGACAGGCAGGCAAAAGCAGACCCATTCCCGTTGGTGGCACCCGTTCACGAGCATGACGCAGCATCCAGCCATTGCTTCGCTCAACCATATTTGAGGGAACGTAACAACCCGCACCACACGACACCACCACAGAAATTTTAAAGAGAGGAAAGAGAAAGAAGAAAAAACGTCGCTATTGGATTCATCCAATCAATTTGACAAGACTTACTGAGAGTCATTTCTATTTAAAACATCCAAAATAATTCATAATAATAATAATTTTATTATTATGAATTATTTTATTTTATAATTTTTTTTTCATAATTTTCGCCCATTATTCGAACCACAACGATGCGTCCACACAGTGTCAGCGCTAAATTTTTTGGGCCTTAAAAAATCCCAATAAGCAAAATTCCGCCCTAAATTTGAGGCTAAAAGCCCTGAGTTGGGAACCCTGACTGGCAAAATCGGAAGGAGTAACCGGATGTCTATTTTGTCTCATACTAGAAGTATGTAGACCGCGCCTTCAGACAATCGGACCGACAGTAAAATCGGAAACGCCTCGCGCCCGTTTCCGACTCGGACGTCCGATCCGGCCACCGGATCGGACGTGTATTGACTGTTCATACAAAGTAATGGCTTCAATGCCTTCCGGTAGCCTGATCAGGCTACCGGATCAGACAATCGGATGAAAAAACCTGACGTGTATTTCCAGGCTTAGAATTACATGAATAAAATAATTCTAATTGTATTATACAGATTACAGAGTGTAAAGAAATCCCTTGAAAATACTGAACGGTATATTATCTGCATCTGTAGCCTAGGCACGAACATTTTAACTTTCGAATAGTAAAGGTGCAGTTAACACAGGCAAGAAATTTTATATGAAAGTGACAGCTCCTGCCATTTTTATACAAAGTCTTTGCAAAATTTGAACCGGAGCCCTTAGTTTTTGAGTAAACATACCCATAGTTTTTAGCAAAAATGAACACAACCCTAAAATCTTTATATGCGGTCGCGTGGACTGCTTTCTGTATGTTTCAAAACGTCTTCACTTAGTTTTGCAATATATGTGTATAAAATTATGATGCCTAAAGTTTTTAGTTGCAAAACGATGCGGGTAAAATGTCCGTAGAACGTAACTTATTTTGTACCATACTGAAGCAATTATAAGGTTCAAATTACGAAAACACCTTTCCTGAAAAACAATAGTAATGTGAACCTTATTTTAACGGCAATATGGTACAAAATAATTGCCTTTTTTGCAAATGAAAACACTATTGTATTCAATTCCAGGTGAACCTATTAATAGACCAGCTAGTGGTATCAGTTCACGAAGACACCGTCATAGCGCACTCCCGCTGCCAGACATATATGAACGCATGCACGTCCCAGCCCGATCCCAGCGGTGGGACCGACAGGAACTTTGAGACGGCGATCCTGGGCTGCACGCTGGACGACCAGAAGCGCGTGAAGAAACGACTCCAAGGGCTCCTAGACTACATCGCGAAGATGAATGTTACCACGTGTTCGTGAGTGGAGGCTAACTTTACCAATCTTCATATTCTATGAGAGTTTATGCTTTGCAGTTTTCAAGTTTACGCGAGTGTACTTGCGCCGTTACTTTAAGTTCGTATACGTTACTTTAAGATTTTTCTCACTCGCAAGTTCCCGGTTTTTAAGCAAATAGTTGACAGTAACTGTCAAATATCTGTCTGCATACAGTGAACAGGGACTTGGAAGTAGGTAACATTCACAATGTACGAGAGAAGCTGTCAAATATGCGTCTTAAAAATAAGTAAATAGGTACTCACTCTGGTAATATACCGGGAATGGGCTGTCGCAAATATTTCAGTTGGTATTTTTCACTCAAAATTAAATAGTGTTGAAGGCTTAATGTTAACTGATTAGATAGAGAAAGAAGGTGCCTAAAATGTATTCATGATTCTTTATTCGATAAGTAGCGGAAAAGATAGAAGCTTCGCCGATTGTTGACCCGAAGCGGGTCAAGATGAGCCTCCAGAGATCTCTAGACGAAATCTTGAACAACTTGGTAACACCAATGTAGTGGTAAGTGGTAGTGTTACCACTTATTCGAGTTAACTTTACCAATCTTCATATTCTGTGAGCATTTTTGATACTTTGCAGTTTACATACACCTTTATTTTAAGTATGTATAATATGTTATCGTAAGTAGTCTAATATAATTAATTATTGCTGATACTGTCTCAATATTGGTCAAAATTCACCGATGCAGCAAGAACGTCATAAATGCACCCAATCAGAGGGAATTGCGATCGTCGCAGTGTAACAATCATTTTTAGACCATCCCGCTGCACAGTTTTAAACAAGTATGTGACACCAACTGTCAAAAATGTACACGTTTCTTAGCTCGCATTTACACATTCGCGCTCTCGTCTTGCCGATAACAGAAAGCAACGAAGTCTACTCTCAAGCTCAAATCTATAGACTGCACTCTCACTCAGCTCAGACTCAAGACAGAACAGAAACGAGACAGATTTTATATCAGAGCATATTTGTGCTTCGTTTAGTTAAAAAGTCTAACTATCTTAAGGGCAAAAACATGCCAAAGATGCCTCACTGCGATACCTCGCGGTCGCGGTTTAGCTCTCTACCTCGATGTCACCTCCATGTAAAACAAAGTATGCAAACAGATAAGCGCGAACATATTGAAGGAAGGAGGTATCTTCGACATGTTCGTGCTCGTCTGTTTGAATACATTTGTTTTACATGGAGGTGACATCGAGGTAGCGAGCTAAAAAGCGACCGCGAGGTATCGCAGTGAGGCATCTTTGGCATGTTTTTACCCTAAGTCTGAGCTAAGTTAGAGTACACTCTATAAATCTCAGCATCCAGAGCCTATGTACGCTTAAAGCAGTATTATATAAATTTTGTTTTGAGATGTCATATTAATATAATGACAACCATACATTAGGCGACAAGCACGAATGTGTAAATGAGCCTTGAAACGCTTTTAAAAATACAGGACTGTCAAATATTTTACTAAGTCGTATGACATCTTAAAATTGCAAGTGGTTATAGTTTAGACGACTGTTCGCTTAAAATTCAATATTGAATAATCCGCATTGAATATTATATTGTGGTCTTACATATCCAGTTTTGTATTGCTTAGAGATTTTTTTTAGTGACTAATTTTTTTTAATTTTTTACGCTTTAAAAACTGAGTTAAGTGCACATAACTTAGAAACTATACTAAACTCTCTAAAATATACTTAATGCTTTGATGGCTGTTATTAGGTTACATATCAACGTACAGCTCAAACCGCTGGGTCTAGTTACGAAAAAAAAAAAAAAAATTTTTCATGTGTTTTATCTATAACGTTGTACAAGAAAGAATTTTCAGACTTTTTTTTCAAAAATTTCAAAAACTCCGAAATCGAGGTGGAATAAAGTCCCAAAAACTGAACGAATGCCTTACTAATATTATAAATTCGAAAGTGTTTGTTGGTTTATTCTTCAATCAAGTAGTAAGGGAGCGACGCTACTATCCTTAAAGAAGATTCGCGCCCTGATTAAGCGACACTTTTGTCTATGGCTTTATAAGATGCGTGATAATGTGTAGATAGAACTATGATGATAAATAATTAATTATTTAACGGAAGTTTGTGAAAGGAGGCTGTACGATTTTATTGTAATTTGTGTATGCAACGATTCTATATTTTTGAGTCGCATAATACCAAAGATTAGCAATCATGCAGTTGGCTAACTACACAGACTGTTACATTTTTTGAAATAACCTATCACTCATTTGCTGCATCTCAAAAAGTAGTGCTTTTAACATGCAATGTACAAAAAAAATCCTTTTCTTGCTCTATGAACACTACATTAGTTTAAAAGTAATTTCACAGAAGACTACTATAAAATTGTCAAAAAGTAAGAGTTTACCCCATTTGAATTTAAACACATTTTTGGAAAATTGGGATTTTTGAGATCAAACAGTGTTGCTGCAAATGAGAGATATGATATAAGATGGCGGCACTGAATCCCGAGATCAAACGTGTAGCCCAACTGTATGTTTGCTCAATCGTGACGCTGCTATGCGATTATAGGCTAAAACGTATTTATTTGTTAACATTTAAAAATTGTAACAAAAATTATTTTGCTGTCTCTAAAATGAATAGAACAAAGAATATTGTAAATTAAAATAATTATAAAAAAATTAACGTTTCTGGAAAAATATGAATTTGTGATAGTCCGCGCGCAACTCGCTGGCCGCGCCTGAGGGTAAAAACATGCCGAAGATGCCTCACTGCAATACCTCGTGGTCGAGGTTTAACTCGCTACCTCGATATCACCTCCATTTAAAACAAATGTATGCAAACAGACGAGCACGAACATGTCGAAGATACCTTGCTATACCGCGATGTGTCGCAGTGAAGTATCCTTCGATATGTTCGCGCTTATCTGTTTGCATATACATTTGTTTTACATGGAGGTGACATCGAGGTAGCGAGCTAAACCGCGACCGCGAGATATCGCAGTGAGGCATCTTTGGCATGTTTTTACCCTTAGAAGTGGGCAGAGGCGAGAGGGGGAGCGCTTAAGGAACGCAACTCACACGAGAGTATTTTATCTATGTATAAATCTCAATATATCGCTCATACTTAGGTAAAAATAAAGTGTGAAACTACATTGTACCGTTACAAGATGTGACTAGTTGCTCAAACTGATTGAAAGTGAAGAAAGAAAAGATTATACAATCGCACTTGCCGTTTTATCTTGCGTAGTTATGAACTTAACTCCCCAGTCTCCCCGCGTACACGCCGACACATGTGTACATGTGTTCGATGGACCAATGATATTATTGAGAGATGACGTGATAAAATTACCGCGTCATTTATCAATGACGCGGTAATAGGCGCGGCCAACGAGTTGCGCGCGGACTATACCTAACCGTCTCCTAAGACCCAAGCATCTTTAAAACATTTTTAACAGTTAAAGTTTAAAAGACATTGTGGCGAACTCTGTTGTACACTATCTCTAAACTAAACTAAGTTAACAGGTTTCTATCTCCTGCCTGTTCCTTTAATAAGCTCCCTAGGGTGAATAACAGTACTAGAGTTATAGTTATAGTTTAGCGATTGTGAACAACAGAATTAGCACCATTATCATTGCACCACTGCCAGAAAGTAAATCACATTCTAATGTCACATTATAAGAACCGCTTTTCGCATCGTATTCCTCATAACTGGGTAAGGATGGTAAGGATTTTCTTGTGATATGGAATTTTGACTCTTAGGTCACTTATGATTATTATCAGATATTGTGTTGTTGTGTGCCAACACAATTTGCCACTCAACCAACTTAACAATTTGCAACTTAAGTAGATATGATTATCATAACTACTTAAGTTGCAGACACAACTTAATCTATGAAATATAATTAATATTCAGGAAATAAATAATGAGGGTAGTTTTTGAAATAATTTTTCTAGAACGTGTGTGCGGTAGTTTTTATGTTACGGTGTGTAAGATAGCGCGTCGTCGGAAGAGATTGTTAAATGAAATATTATAACACAATTATTCTATTACACATTTATATTATACAAAGTTTCGTTATCCGGTATTGCATCGTGGGAAAAATTGGAGAAGCACAACAAAGCGAAATAATCCATTTTTGCTTAGCAGTCTTATTCGGTAGTGTTTTCTCATAGAAATGCGTAAGTGACGCGCTTAGTACAGCGCACAGGACAATGAAACTGTGTTACAAGTGTAAAACTTAAGAATGTCGTAAGCGCCCGGCTACGTTCGTCGCTTACGCGTTTCTATGATCTCGTTTCGTTCTTTGTTTTCTACGATTTGTTTACCTTTTTAAGACAGCTAAGTAAAAATAGACTATAGATTTAGAATATTCAAGCGTCGTTGCGTTCTTTCCTAGGTATTGCGTATGATTTTGCGAAACTCTTCCCGACGACGCGTGCGAACAGACAAGCGCTGTGAAATTTCTTTATTCATTTTGTGTAATATTCCGTTTTTTGTTACACAATTTCGTATGTTTAATATAAATTAAATTAGCTTCGATGATAAAATATTTAATAATAATTTTTGTGTTTTTATTGATCTCCCATTTTAGCAACTATTAGCAAAACCTCAATGACGTTTCTGTTATTTTTTGGGGGCGATATAATATCTACGGCGACATGGGAGCTTGTATAAAAAGTGAACTATGTCGTCATAAACATTGGACGGACTTTTTGTGGTTTAATCGATAATTTTAAAATGGAATCACACATTTACTAAAAGCGGATGTGTATTTTAATTATTTTGAAAGACTTTCTATTTAATAATAAATAATCGGTGAGAAATAATTTCTTTTAACATAAGCAAAATACCAAATTAGGTATATAGTTTATAATTATATTATAAAGCCTCAATAGCCCAACGGTTAAAGGTGCGGACTGAAAACTGAAAGGTCGCAGGTTCGTGTTCCACCCGTTGCACTAAGCAGTGGGTAAAGGCACGAAAATAAAACGAGTAAGAACAAATAGGTACAATATTTAATTAATTAAATAGTATTTACATAAATCAATACCTAACTACCATGGTATAAAAAAATTAGTTTGTGTCAAAAAATTCCTAGTTTAGTTAGTTTTATACAATGGCCCCAATTCTGTTGTATACCATCGCTAAAATAAGTTGATAGGTCTAAAACTTCGTGCTATCCATTTCAAACTTTTCAGCTCCTGCGGAGATAACATTAGATTTAGAGCTGTCAATTTTAGTTTAGAGATTATGTATAACAGAATTGGCGACATTAGCTCAATGATTAAGTATTTACACGAATAAACTCTCGTAAGCTCCTGGATTGAAAAATATTCATAAATATAATTTTTGTGATTTTAGGGCGGAAAGAAAGAGGATACAAAATGACATTGACAAAAGCAAAACTGCCTCAACATAGACATTTGAATATGCATCTATCTCTTTCTTTCCGCTTCTATGTTTTGACGGCGGACGGCGGAAGCTTATTCCATCATATTTCTTAATGTTTTCGGATCTAGGAACCTTGTTAGGTTCGATATCAGTACAAACGGCTTAATATTACATTGCGGGTTCTGCGTGTTAAACTGACTAAATGACTAAGCAACGGTCAATGAGTCAAACGTCATAATTATGTATAGTTCTTTCATTTCACGAGGGCTCTTGGCTCATGGTTGTGTGTGTGTCGCATCTTTCTAAGTGTGAGTGAGAGCTTGCTCGCGCCTTCCCACTCCCACCTGACAGGCACGCTCACTGACGCAATGTGCATGTACACTACGTAATCACAAGTAAAGCGCCCGTAACTTCGGGAGATAAACGTACTATACATTCCTTCACAGGTGTAACATAGATAGACTGTACAATCGTTTTATTGACGTAGCGTATGATGATTCATCATCGCACCTAAAATGAATTCCAAACAGTTTAAACGCAACTGACAAAATGTCCTTTGTTCGTCTATTTGAGAATCGTCTAGTTTTTTTTTTTCACAATATCCGGCACGCGCTCTTGAGAACGTTTTTCTTCTTGCCGCCGGACCGATGCTTGGTGGGTCGCAGCAGGATTGTGCCGTTACTGTTGTGGTTTGTAAATGTGCCTGTGAGTGAACAAAAATCATATTTTTATTGAGTACCTAGGCACCTACCCGCTAGCTTTTGGTAGCGAATTCATCCGCATGGAGTTAGATTTTTAGATATCCCGCGACAATTTCAGTCTTCAAGCCTTCTACTTACTACGTAGGTACTACATGCAAAAAATCCAGAATTGAAGTTTAACTGTGCAGATCTGTTCATTAAGCACATACCTAAATTACCAGTTACACCAATAATTCCTCCGAATTTACTACCATTTTAAAACATATTTTCATGGCCACGACTTTGTCCACGTGGATTAAGTTTTTTTTTTTTTCAATTTCCGCAGGAACTCTAATTATTCAGGATAAAATGAAGCCTACATCCTGGGTATGCACCTCCATTCCAAACAGCCAAATCGGTTCATTTGTTGTTGCGTAACGGAGTAGTAAACATCCATCCATGCATCCTCACAAACTTTCGCATTGATAATATTAGTAGGATTATAGACATTTCAACCCCATTTCCATGTCGAAGGAAAAAAGGGAGGAACACATAATAAAATAAAAAAAACCCCTCCGTAGAACAAAGTCCCATCTGCTAAATTCATAACTTGAGATTTGAGCCTTGCAGATGTGACTTTTAAGGCTCAAATTTCAAGTTGTGAATTTAGCAGATGAGACTTTGTTCTAAGGAGGGGTCGATATATGTTGACTATGCATCTATCTCTTTCACTCCGCGTACCGATGACGGGCGCGGCGGCGGGCGGCGGCGCGTCGGCGGCGTGGTCGCGGCGCATGTCGGCGAGGCAGCGCGCGGCGAGCGCTCGGAACACGGCGCCCACGTTGACGTCCTCCTTCACGGACGCGCGCATCAGCCGGCAGCCCAGCGCGCGCGCCACCAGCTCCGCTTCATCCCTGCCGTAACAGAAAACAATAATTTCACCTCACTAGCTCAAAAAGGGCGCCTTAGCAAAAACGACTTTCGCTCACTGGATTTAGACAGCAAAGGCGCCCTTTTTTTTTTAAATATTAGCCAAGCTGATCTTGACTTATAGGTATTTTCCTCTCCCCTCAAATAAGCGGAAAGCTTGTGCTAGGAGTGGGTACGACAATAGTGCAACGGATGGGTTCGAGCCTGCAACCTTTTAGTTTTCAGTCCGCACCTTTAACCGTTGGGCTATTGAGACTTTTTGAACTAGTGAGGTGAAATGTTGTATGTATCACACGATAGCAAAGTTTTTGTTTCTTGTGCCTTTGAATCCCTCACTAGGTACACATAGGATTCTAACTTAGAATCCTTCACCCGCTCGGGGTGCAAACTAGGCACTCGCAACAAAAATGAACTTTGCTATCTTGTTGAAAAAATAACCATTGACATGACTGCATCCATCCATGTATTCCTCATCGTTGAGGGTCGTAGTCATTTTCCATTATTCATTATTATAATGATAGCAAGATTCTTGGGATAAATACCTCAATCAAAAAAATAAACAGGAGGTTATCAATTCCACCAGTATCTTTTTTTTTTAGTTCAAAAAGTTAAATACTTACGGTCCGACTACACATTGATCCATTAGATCGATTTTGTTCTGAACTATAATCGTGGGAATTTCTCCGCATTCATTTTCCACCTGAAATAGAAATTTAAGTAGGTATAAAAAAAAATTAATCGTCAAATAAATAATTGGAGTCAAATGAAATTTAGAAATCCATAATATCAATTTTTAATTCGATTTATCTAAAACTATACTTATTATTGTATTTATTTACTTTTATTTCGGTCCATACACATTACAAGTTGCCATTGGCCCCTACCTGAATATTTTTCTCCCACCGGCCCCCAAATTGACAAGCCCGTCTATTTGGGGCAGTTTTTGACCATTCAACCAGATTTAACTCAATTGGGACAGTTGGGAACAAAGGAAAAGAATTTAGCGGCGCGGCGCCTATGGGAAATAGAAATAAAACTTCGATCACAGAACAACTTTTCTGTAATCGAAGAAATAAAGGGATTGATTCGAATTGACAACTCAACAATTTAAGGCATTTGAAGCTCTACAGGTACACCTACCTAAAATACTGGCAAAAGTCACATTGCATCGTGGAAAATTTAGGCAAAAATAAACTGGTTATTGTTGACATTTTTTATTGCAAAATTACACATAAAATAAAAAATAATATATAACATTCAATATTGTTTTCATATATGACTTCCAAAAGAAGTCATCCACCCCATTTACATTTTGAAGACAATAGTTTCTTAATAACTAATTGACATTAAATCCTAAGGTGCGAGTGAGCAGTCGGGACTCCCAAACCGCCCCGTCATTACTGGTATATCTTCAATAACTGACTGCAGATCCTCATTCGTCGGCAGAGTCTTCGCCAAAAGAACACCTCGACCTTGCGAAGAACAGTTAATACCCATGACGTATCCCTCAAACAATTCTACAAAAATATACTTGGAGACGCGATTGCAATCGCGAACTTGTTGTTTAACTTCCTCTTCGCCATAATAAAACACGTCCCGTACTTTGTCAGCGCTGTTCTTATACGTCGATTTGAGAATGGATGTTCCGAACGGGATAATGGCGCCAGCGCAACCGATTTCGGATGAGCTTATTTTCTTAAATTTGATCACTTCACATTTTTCTCTTCGCCTCTGCAGCGGTGGCCAAAAGTAAACGGCAAACCAGTCACCAACCAACTGGTTTAAGTCGAATTGTTCACCGGTTGTGTAATATTCGATGCACTGTTCCTCGCTAGTAGCCGCAACGCAGGTGAACTCGCTGCCAACGATGATAAATGTCACAAAAAACCAGTAGAACCAGCGAGACATCTTTGCTGAATATTTCGCGGTAGATTCTCGGAACGCAGATCCGAATATAGTAGTAGGTGTAAGAACATAAACATTTCGTTGATATGCGATATGTGAGAACTGTTTTAGATTACAGTGTATGTAGCGGAAAGTGCGTCGCCACTCGCGGGTCATGACATACTTATCTGTAGGTATCATTAAAACTATCGGTTCACTAACTTTAGTAGGTAACTATTAAGAATAAAAGACAATCCCACAATTAAGCCCATGACAACAAACCTTCCTTAATTTAATTACAAAATTAATAAAAACAAGTCTTCCTTGTTTAATTGAGAAATTGATTCGACATTCAACTTTACATCCTATTTAAACTTGCGTCTGTATTTTGAAAAGGTGCTAAGAAATTGCAGTAGTACCTATGACCTTTCTGTCTTATGAAGTCAACTAGAAAGCCAATAGATATATGCCGACATTAAATTCAATGACGGTAGGCAATTATACTAATAACCATAGTAGATTTAATAGCATGACACTTACATAAAGTGTCATTAGGTAGGGCAGTTACCAGTTGAAGGTTTTTGGAATTTTTAAATTAACCTTGTACGTATAGAATTTTGAATAGAAGAGGACATAATAGATGAACACATTTTAGTCTACATCGACTAAGAAAAGCAACTGACCTTGAGTTTCCAGGAATGCAGCGCAAGGAAGGAGTCCCGGTCCGTGGTGGAGAAGGCGAGTACGCAAGCGTGCGCGCCGCGGTAGTACGCCTTGGTGATGGCGTCGAACTCCTCCTGCCCCGCCGTGTCCCACAGCATCAGCCGCACCTCCTCGCCGTCTATCCTGGAAACCGGCACACCACGGTTAAGTTTAGGAGCAAGCCACCAGAAGGTCCAAACTCCAAATCAAAAGAGCAAACTGACTGAATCCAATATCGCACTTTCCAATGATACCAGTACCTACCGCCTTTCCACCTCTCGGCATTCTGTACTTGACTAATATTCCCTTCTCTGCAAAAAATCTGGATGGCAAATGGATGGCAGCTGTCGACAGATTTACATTGAAAAGAGTAGATTTGCCAACCCGTTCGGCAAGCTTGACGTCACCAATTACGCAGGTTCATGCAACACATTGACATACAATTTTTTTTTATTCCTGACAAGATTAAGCCCTTGACTGCGATCTGACCTGATGGTAAAGTAACAATCTAAGATATCTGGGTATGGCAGTTTTAATTAAACTCATGCCCCTAATCGGTTTTTAATTTTTACATGCCTTCGTGTCGGAATACCAAATCGCTTGCCTTTACCACTCTACTGTCAGACGCGTAGTCTGACAGTAGAGTGGTAACTAGCCACGGCCGAAGCCTCCCACCAGATAAAAGTGAAGAGGTCTTAGTCCAGCAGTGAACTGCAACGGGCTGTAGATAACGATGATCACTCACTCGATCTGCCGCTCCAGGAAGTCGACGCCGATGGTCTTCTTGTAGTCCCTGGTGAAGGTGCCGCGGCAGTAGCGCTGGATCATGCTGGACTTGCCCACGCCGCCGTCGCCCACGATCACCACCTTGAGCGCCACCTCCAGCTCCTCCTCGCGCATCCTCGCCGCATCCGTGCGCCCGCGCACATTAGTGGTGCCGAATTACACTCTGGAATTAAAGATTAAAGCTACTTATTGAGGGTTGAGACTTGAGCAGATTTTTTTTTCTTGAAATTGATACTTATTCCCCAAAGTTCCCTAACTTTTACAGGCTACCTAAGCTAAGTCAGGCTTTCTGTCAATTTTGTTTTCACGGACCTTTAGGTAACACCTACACGTGAAAATGACTATGGATTGTATTGTATTTAGGGGCTACCGACATAAAGAGACTCTTACTTAAGGGATGATTAAGGGTGAAAATGGGCAATTATAATAATAAAAAGGGGGCTTGCGAGTGCGACACGCACTTGACCGGTTTTTAGGGTTCCATACCCAATGAATTTAAATTTGAATGACTGCCAACGAGACCCTATTACTAAGCCTCCGCTGTCCGCCCGTCCGTCTGTCCGTCTGTCTGTCCGTCCGTCTGTCAGCGGGCTGTATCTCATGATCCGTAATAAGGAGACAGTTGAAATTTTCAGAGAATGTGTATGTCGGTTGCCGCTATAACAACAAAATAATAATAAAAATAAATTAAAAATTAAAAGGGTCCCCTACTAGAAACGTGTTTTTTTCGGCGTTTTTTCGTACGGAACCCGTCGTATGCGACCGGTTATCTTTATTTGTGGTCTTAGCGGCAATAAATACCTACATATTCTGTGACAAGTATCTATCCATTACCTCTTAGCGCCCTTTAAAAAAAAGAATCAATGCAAGTGTAAACGTTAATCCATCTCCAGAGGTACCCACGGCCGTATAACTAAATAAATACGAGCTTAGCACATTTCCTAAGGTAATAAATTTATTTTAAGACTGGGAGCTGTTGTCTGCTCGTAGGCGACCGCAGCGGAACCAGTTTCTCAAGCACCTGTTCCAAACATAAAATTACTGATCGTATTGCCCCGATTTAGATAAAGAGTCATGTTTTAGAAATAAATTAGACATTTCTGCGCGTATCTCCAATGCAAAATTGTCCAAGCAAAATTCTATAAAACTATTCTGGGTATTTTCCATGTGTTTGTAACTTTTTTGTGAGGTATTCGGCATTAAGGAACCTTGCACACTACGCTAACGACTGCGCGGCGTGTCGTCATCTGAAACGCTCTTAGTAAACAAGTTACACTCAGTCACGTCGTGCGCCCAGTGTAACTTTAATAATACGGTGCGTAATTTTGTCATTAATGTAGTATGGAAAATAAAATTTGGGAAACCATTAAGATTTGATATATTGCGGAGCCCTCAAAACAGATTTTTCAAGTTAGCCTGTGAGGGGATGCCTAGTCCTATCTTTGAACACCTTTTTAACCAACTTCCAAAAAAGGAAGAGGTTCTCAATTCAGCGGAATCTTTTTTTTTATTTTTAGGCTCACTACGTTGTCCGTCTGTCAGTCAGTGTGTCAAGATCCTTTTTCTCGAAACCGGCTTACTAAGATAATAACTGTATCAATTAGAGAGTAATTTCAATGAATACTGATTCTGTTATTAATAACCGATTAACCGGTTTCTAACTTTCTAGTAGTTTACGTAGTTGACGTAAACATAAAAAAATTCTACTGGAACCCTAGTTGTTGCGGCCAAGTGCGCGAACTGACTAATGAGTGACGAATTGGATAGTTTTTCACTGGGTTAAAAGTCACTGTCTCGCATTCGCGTCGCGTCGAGCAGTGCGCAATTACCCTAATAAGTAAAAACAAACTCTCGATCTACTTTTCCCGCTCGCATTTCGATTTCGCATTCGCATTCATCGATGCAGAGTCGAGGCGAGTTTTAAATAAATGTATCTATGTTGTTATTAATATTGATGTCCGGGTGTTTAGTATGTTTTATTATGAATAGGTAATTTGCAACGGTAATAGGTGAAAGTGACTGAGCAGATTTGAGAATGTTTTCCAGTTACATCGTCGAAGACCTTTGACATTTTATGATTCAAATGAGTCGGTGCGTTCAAGTAGAGGAAAGTAATCTTTGTAGGAAAATTAAATCGGTGTGTCAGCATTCCAATGTAATGTTTTATACTAATAAAACATTACATTGGAATGCTGACCCCAAAATTAGGAAAGCTCGTATCTTAGGGGCCAGTGTTATTCCCAAACATTATTATATGGATCTAGTGCTCCAAAACATTATGATCAGTGATAGAGGTAGTTTTAGGTTTCATTATAGACGAGGCTTATTTTAGAGATTGTTTTCACCTATTCGATTGTTTTGATCTGAGATAAAACGTCTAAATCAAAAAAAAAAACAAAATCAAAATCAAAATTTATTTATTTCATCTTGTAGCTCTTATGACACGTCATAAATCTACCATCGGTTCGGAATGCAGATTCTGCTGAGAAGAGCCGGCAAGAAACTCAGCAGTTGCTCTTTTCAAAAAAAATTTTTACAATGGTTAACAAAACACAGTGTTTCCACAAACACTTCATGGAAACACTGTGTGTTGAAGGACTTTTTGCCATACAATGTTGCTAGGTAATTTTTTGAAATATATAGATTAGCGCTTGTCTGCGATCACACCTGATGATAAGTGAACATGCACCTTAGGGATAGAGCACGTTTGCCTAGCTTGCTTGGAGGTACCCGAATTGTAGTTATGTAGATTTATAGGCAGATTACTGATAGATTCAACATAGGAACCGAACACTAGTAGCACAGCTAAAAGTACATATATCACCGAACTCACCACAACTTACAAAGCTCACCTATGATATACAGTGGCGTGCACAGGATGTACTACAGGGTAGGCAGATGATACAAAATGGAAAAAATCTTCAGTGCGAATTAAAAAAAACTTAAGGGTAAGCATTGTACAAACTATAAAAAGCCTACCCTTAAGTTTTTATAACTCGTACTGGCGATTTTCTCCATTTTATATCATTTTTCCGCATTATGCCTACCCTGTGTGCACGCCACTGATGATATACGTATGTGATACAGAAATTTTTTGCGTTGATAATCTTTTAAAGATTAGCGAAGCTGAGACTCTCATTCTGTAGCTACAAAACATCCAAACGAATAAAACTTCAATTAAGTAGGTAAGTAGGTATTCAAAGTAAGATTTAAATGGAATGAACCGGGTTGAGATTAATTAGCGTCGGTCTAGATCGAGTTTTTAGTCCGAGTTTATTAAGAAAAAGATCTAGACGCATTGACATCGCAAATGGACAAAAACAACGAAGATGATTCCGATCATTAAATTGTTACTTTCGATTTTAGACGGCGAGGTTTCTCTCGATGTTCGACGGAATCCGCTGTATCATCCGACGTGATGAGGCGCGGTTATGTCAAATTGGACTTTGACTTTATTCTGTGCGATCTTTATTACGAATTAATTTCGTGGCTGACGTATGGTTCGGCCGTGGTGTAGCGGTTAACACACTCGGGCGCGATTCCCAGAGAGACGTGGGTTCGAATCGCGCCGGCCTCGGAATTTTTGACATGTATTTATAAATCTATTAGGTTATTTCCTTTAAGTGTAGGTTAACACTTCAATAAAAAAAAAAATTAAAAATTTATTACGAATTACTTTGTTTTTTTTTTGTGTACACATCCCTTTCAAGAAAAAAATTAACTTTGAGTTTCAAATACTTAGGCCATCTTGCAGCTATCTGCTTATAGTGGACATAAGTGACTAGGTATCCAGCTATCTTCCTACGCAGTGCTCGTAACAAGTTTTTAAATGTCAGGAAGTTAGTCATATTTTACTGTTATTTTTACTGAGAACTAGCTAAGCAGAAAAACTCTTAAGACCTGGCAGAATATATTATGTATAATTTTAGTTTTTTAGTAATAATAATTTTTAGGATTCCGTACCCGAAGGGTAACCGACAGGACCCTATTACTAAGCCTTCGCTGTCCGTCTGTCTGTCTGTAACGGGCTGTATCTCATGATTCGTAATAGGTAGAGTTGATCTGAGAATTTGTACATATTTTTGTTGCCGCTGTAATTAGCTTTGTATAACAGATTTTAAGGTATTTCCCATGTGAAGAAGCCCTTAAAGCTATGAAGTCACCAAAGCCATTACGGAATTATAAATAAGCATTACAGATTCGTACGTGCAAAAATGTTTGTAGGTATTTATCCCTCGAATACAAGATGTATATTACTAGCTTTTGCCCCCGCGACTTCGTCCGCGTGGAATTTGGTATTGGGGAGGAATTTTCAAAAACTGTGACACACGTACTTCTTTATTTTTAACTGAAAGCTCTAATACCAACTTTGATGGAAACAGCTTGAAAAATGACGGAGTTTCATATAAACTTCCATCCCCTATTTAAACCCCTTAGGGGTGGAATTTCCAATAACCCTTTCTTAGTGTGCGCCTACGTCATAAAAGGAACAAACTAAAAATTTCAAGTTTCTAACTTCAGTAGTTTAGGCTGTGCGTTGATATCTCAGTCAGTCAATCAGTCAGTCAGGACTTTGAATTTTATATATATATAGATAATCAGGCGTTAACTTAGAGCATTTTGAACCCAAGACCTCCCAGTTATGAGACCACAGCGCTAGCCATTGCGCTAGGGAGATCGTCAAAAATAGATTGATGAAATAATTTAAAAACTGCAAACTCGAGTTTTCAATGGTATACCAATAACAATTCCAGATCATTCCATGATTCCAACGGGCCAGTCAACATTCTCTTTCATGGATCTGGGTAGGTACCTAACTACCTACATTCGAGCTAACCGTTTTTGCTATTTGCATTTGGCGCTGGAATTCCATAAAACAGCTTGCGCCACTTGCGCAAAGCTTATGAGACGTTAAATTCAATCAAGCGGAGTTATTTGAAATTATAATTTTGCACAAAGTAGGCGCGGTGTTGTGTTGGCCCCTAATGCATTTGTACATGGTATTTGAATCATTTATTCGTCATATGTTATGGTAGTATTTATTTACCTACTTATATCTTCATCACCAGGGTAAGCCTGGGCAGGGGATATATTCAGAGGCGGCTCTAGCACATGTAGCGTCCGTGTGCAATCAATATCTTTGCGCCCTCTAGTAGACGCGCGGCCAAAATGGAATACTTACAATACAAGAATACCGTTTGACTTACAGTTGTACATTTTCCCCAGTGAAAAGAAATTCAGGTGCAAAAAATGGTTCAATTTTAAATGATGTCGGGAAGCAAGCAAGCGTGGCTCGGCGCAGCGCCCTTTAAAACCCTGCCCGTGTGCGTTGCACACCCTGCACCATAGGTAAAGCCGGCACTGCCTCAAAGTGTAATAATGACAAAGTCGCAGGGAGCCGCTGGATTCAGGCGTCGCAAGACCTAGGCCTGTTGAAGTCCATGCAAGAGACCTTTGTCCAGCACTGGTCGTCTATCTATATACTTATATAAAATTCAAAGTCCTGACTGACTGACTGAGATATCAACGCACAGCCTAAACTACTGAAGTTAGAAACTTGAAATTTTTACAGTTGGTTCCTTTTATGACGTAGGCGCACACTAAGGAAGGATTTTTGAAAATTCAACCCCTAAGGGGGTAAAATAGGGGTTTGAAAAATCAAACTTAACGTGAGCAAGGCCGCGAGCAAAAGCTAGTCGTTTGATAAGAAGAAGAAGTAATAATAAGAACATTGAATGTAAATCTTCATACCCTGTGCAGGTAGGACCTACACGATAATCGCATGAGATTCAAATGTCATCCGATGTTTTTTCCACGGAAGACTCCGATACATCGGCAAATGTAACAAAGTACCTACCTACAATGCAACGAAACAATGCGATCCAACCTCGACGTATATAACTTCCGTGCTAATGCTCCTTTGTTTTTGCCACGATACAATTATAATTTGATCGTTATCCGAGCTGAAACTGACGGTTTTGTCTAAGATTTTTGAATGGAACATCGTTGGGAGCACATTTTTAAAATAAACAATTAAATTGGTGCAAATTAATTTCTCTCATAAATAATAGAATAGATTTCTAAACATGTCCATAAATGAAAGTGTCTGTGACTTCCAAAAAAGAAGGAGGTTCTCAATTCGTTGGAATCTATTTTTTTATGTGTTACCCAATTACTCAAAGACGCCTGGACCGATTTGAGAAATTCTTTTTTTGTTTGAAAGGGTATATTCTCAGGTAGTCCCCCATTGTCATCAGGTCATGATTTGATGATGGGATCCTGGAGAAATCGAGGGAACTCTTCAAATTTTATAATCGATTTTTCAAAAATAATTTTTATTTGGATTATATTTCTAAAGCAAGCGATATTTACTTCCGTAAAACGCACAAAACTCCAAAAAGTTACAGACCTGGGAATAGAATCCGGGACGCCTTGAAAAGGACTGGTTTTAACCACTGCTCTATCGCCGCTGAATAAACGGTTAGATTTACATTTATTCAATTAATGCGGGAAATGATTAGTAAAAGTAGGTCTATAAGTTATTATTTTACGAGCATAGTCTCTAATTTAAATGAGTTTTATAGAAGAAGCTATAAAAGCAACATTAGTGTCATCAATCAAGGTCGAGTCCGTTGCTTTCTCATAATATACATAAATCATTATTGCAAAACCGACTACATCCTGATAGTAATAATCATACTCTTTTATACATGCACAACATGCATCAGTCTGGAATCTGAATAGATGTGTAATAGATGTGATGTGTATCAAGTTTATTTACCCAACTGCCTTGTTGGTCTAGAGTCTAGTGGTTAGCAAGTTCGTCTGCAGATGACGAGGTCTCGGGTTCGATTCCCGGGCCATAAAATGTATTGGGTTTTTCTGTCAATAAATTCTCAGTAGCTACTAGCGAACCTGTCGCGAGATACGTAATAACCCCGCGGCGGGGTTATTACGTATCTCGCGACAGGTTCGCGACAGGCGTAAATTGCGCAATCGTTGCTGTCAAACGTCACTTCTGCTGTCAAACGTCACTTCTCAAACGTCAAATTTCAGTAGTGACAGCAGTAGCAACACGACAGCAATCACTACGCGATCGGTTGCAAAATGTCACTAAAATTCGTATCACGCAAGCCAATCGCACGTCTATTGCTCGCCTATTGCAAAATGTACTTTTCTTCTTTAGAAATGCTTGATGGAGAAGAAAGGAAGTCCAAATACTTCGAGAGGGTTTTACCACAGACCACAACACAAAACAAATAAAAAATATAACAATTCAACCACTGACGACGATAAAAACTGTGTATTTTGTTTACATCTATTGCCGTCCTATCGCGAGTGGCGCTAGTATCGACGCGTGAGCAATAGACGTGCGATTGGCTTCCGTAATACGATTTTTAGTGACGTTTTGCGACCGATCGCTGTCGCGTTGCTATTGCTGTTGCTGTTGCAAATTTTAACGTAATCAGGGTGGAGTTAGGAAGTTGGCGGTGAGTCACTCCCGTGCCTCGGAGAGCACGTGAAGCTGTCGGTCCTGCGCCTGATCTCTCTCTGGTCGTGTCTAGCGTTGCCAGGCGTCCGGATAAAGCCGGACACAGTCAGGCTTTTTGGGTGCGTGTCCGGCCAAATCAACGGTGTCCGGCCGTTCGAGTTTGACCATTTTTTACATATTTGTCATGTGTTGGTTTCCGCTCCGTTCGCTTCACTTTGTATCGCTACGCTAGCGCAAGCAAGCTTTTAAAAAAATCTGCCGTTTTGTACTAAGTCTAAAATAACCTCCTCCTTTTTGGAAGTCGGTTAAAAATTAAGGGTGTCCGGCCTTTTTACACAAATGTCCGGCTAAACTGGCTGGCCTGCCCGGCTTTTTGGTTCAAAGAGCTGGCAACCCTAGTCGTGTCGGACTTCTGTCCCATCGGACTATAAGAGCGCACCTGTGTTTGCGCACACACTTGTGCACTATAATATCTCCCGCGCAGATGGCTAATCTCTGTGAAGATTGGCCGACGTGGCCTGATTCGGTCGGGAGGACAGAGAGACACACACACAGACACGTCAAACTATATAGTTTATTTGAACGCAGAACTTCTTTTCTTTTTTGTTATTATGGTAGGTATTTTTATCTTGTTTGCTGATATCTACGATATCTATGACACTTTAATTAAACTCATCTCTTACCTATCTTCTTCTATATAATTATGTACCTATATAAAAAACAATTGCTCTTCGTTAGTCTGGCTAAAACTCAAAAACGGCTTGACCGATCTGAATTTTTTTTTTTGTTTTGATCGATCTAACGCAGTGGTGGTTTTTTCAAAACACCAAAATCTACAAGTATCTACATGGCATTCCCGTCCCCTTCTTCAAAAAGAAAAAATAAAAACGACCAGAGGCAAGTTATAATTTCTCATTAGGTACTGACGGAAATCAAACACAGGATCTCCAGCGTAAAAACGACAGCACTCACTAGCACCCAGGAAGTCCTCAATAATTTTCTTCACAGTCGATGATTATGGTAGAGAAAGTTGTAAAATTATACTTATTAGAATCAGATCGAGATAATTTGCTACCTGGGTTGCTGTCAAATACTTATATTTCATTAGATAATTCCCGCGACTTCCACGTGGATTTTTAAGCTATTGCATAGCTTCTATCGCGGGCCTTGAGCGTGGAAACCGAATCAAGAAATTCCGTAACGAAAATAACCTGACACGGGACTCCTCTCACCGCTAGATGGCGTTGATAAAAAATGCTATGCAATAGCTTTACCGCGGCAGTCCCCGAGTGCCACACGTCTTTTTTTTTTATTCCCGCGGGAATTCTTTAAATTTTCGGGATAAAATGTAGCCTACGTGTTAATCGATAGGTATGAGCTATCTCCATTCTAAATTTCAGCCAAATTGGTTAATTACGAATTCACGGTTACGAAGGTAGATCGATAAAGCCGCGGCAAAGAATATACATTCTTTATCTATGGCCGCGGTCAGAAGTTAGTCGTGTTTAATGCTGAGATCTGTAGAGCGTGCTCTGACTCAGCTCAGACTCAAGATAGAGGTTAAAACGAGACGCAAATGTGGTCTGGCATAAATCTGTCTCATTTTAACTCGTCTTGAGTCTGAGCTTAGTGAGAGTGCGGTCTATAGATTTCAGCCTAAGAAAGGACATAATTACCACGTTATGAACGCGAGTGGTCAATCACCTTAACGGAAGACTCACATCAATCCAAGCTAGGGTAACCATAAAATTGTATAGATAACTAATAAGTCCTGCAGCCTTAGCTGCTTTAGCATTACAAAACAAACGTATCGTATCTATTCTCTTTCCATGATCGCCAACGCTGCAGAGCAGGAATTCACAAAGTTTTTTTTATCACGCTTCCCATCTGAAAGGATAGGACGTGCGATAAAAAAGCTTTGGGAGCCCCTACTTTAGCGTTAGCGATCTTAGAAAACGATCATGGACAGAGAATAGATACGACACTCTTGTAATATAGCTAGGGCGGCTGAACTAGAGTCATTTTAATCTTTTTGGACTAACACAAAATCCCGAAGTAGAGTGTATTATTCTTTTAAGTACCTAAATAAGCATAATTATTTATTTCTTTTATTTCATTCAAGACAATACACAGTATCTTCAGATACAGTGTTCTATCATAACAGCGATAAATGAGGTCCTCGCACATGCTTACATATAATGGAATTAAATATTTCAATTAAGTCTTAAAAAAACTAATAAAATTCAAATGGAAACACACTGTATCTCGTAAAACAAAATGGAAATTTTCAGAAATCGCGATTTCTGAAAAATGCTTGTTTTTTAGATACATCCTGTATGTATCTAAAAAAGAAGCATTGTCATGGCACGGCAGCACATTGCAATTATTTTGGCGATAAATGTCCAAAGTGTAGAACTTAACAATCAATTTCGATACAGGCATAGCATGGGCCTGTTCCGCTACACGACAGACATTTTGGCTAAAATCAATTTCATTGTAGTTAATAAAACACTTGTCCATAAAAATCCGGAATCATAGTTTCCCCAACCTCGACTTCTAAGTGAGACACTGTAGTCATTGTCTCAGCAATTCCATTACATGCTGTTACGACGCTCATCGCACAGCCTAACTGTTGGGGAAACGGTGTCGAGTATTCGGACTGACAACAATTACGAGCTGTGAGCTATAAATTTGAAATTAGTGATGTAACTGACTAAGCATTGTCTTCTGCGAAAATATACAGTTGTTTGTACGGACTTCAGTGCTCACTAATGCGTGTAGTGACTACATGAATTGTATTTTATGTGTAGCACTCATTAAAGTATTACCATACATATAAATGAATATCGTAGAGCGCGGGTGGCCAACCGGTCTATCGCGGTATGACTTAGCCAATCTAGTGTAAGATGCTCAGTCGCAATGCTTACACTAATATTATGTTTATGAACAAGTAGTTATTAATCAAATAAGAAATTCTACCTAAGTAACTTATACTCGTACTGTTTCATTTTCAAAAATATGAATATAATATAGCGGCAAAAATATGAATATAATATAATAAACTGTTCTATGATTTTCCTATCCTACTTATATTATAAATGCGACAGTTTGGATGTGTGGATGGACGGAGGGATGTTTGTTACTCAATCACGCCGCTGCAAAGCGTCTGAACTAATTTGGCTGAAAGGCACTAGATAGATTATAGTCTGGAATAACACATAGGCTACTTTTTATCCCGGAAAATAAGACACTTCCTCAATAACAAAGTCGCGGGCACCAGCTAGTGTTTTCATAAATCCTTGCCAAACTAAAGATTCTTAGAATTTTTAGAGCCAAGATTTTTGTCCAGAATCCATCTCAAAAACTAAGAACTAACTACCAATATTTCCACTAATCCAAGCTGCGAATCCAAGCATCCGAGAGCCAAAGTCATATTGAAAACTCGTGATCCGTTTATGAATGGCTGCGTCCTTGCGGCGCGCGGGGCGGGCGGGGTGATTGCCCCCTACCGCGTACCCTTCCAAGTTCGACGCGACGTCAAACCAACAACGTGCATAATGGGCAAGGGAACTCTTTTTTTTCGCTAAATTGGAGCCTTTGTTGGAATTCGGAAGGTAGTCTGCTGTGGTGTAGGACCGTTTGATTTCGGAATTTGAATTTTGGTTTGAAGTACATATTTCCTTTTTTAAGCTTAAATAAATCAGATCTCGCAGCATTTGTCGCCGACTGAAAATTAGTTACTTAAATATTAGTTTAAGAGCTTAGATAGCAATATGAATCTTTTTATTAAAAAGATTCATATTTTATTTTCCCCTTTTTAGTACCGTCTATCGATCGTCGGTTCAATTTTTTTACAATAATTATATTATTATAGTTTCAACCTGTTTTGTGTGCCTCAATTGAGTCGATGTGGAAATAGGCGGAATTCGAAGAACTATGGGTGGTGTCCAAACGTGCTAGATTGTAGTTCTGGGCCAGAACTTCTGGCCCTAATAGATGACTAATAGACTAACTATATAAATCTTGCAAAAAACCTGTAGTATCGAATTAAAATAACGGACAGAATCATAAAACAGTTGGATCGATTCGAGCATAGATTTCTGTGGAGCATAGACACGGCACGGTTGAGTCAATGGTCATGAATAAATGATTGGAATGCAAATAACTACCCGCGGTCAATATTTACACTACCATCCATCAGGCAGGCTCTAGACTCGAGCCGTTGCTGTATTTGCCGTTCAGTTAGCGACGAATTTTTGTGCTTATTTGCATAATCGCGCATATTTTTCCAATTATCTATTAATAATAAGTAATAAGCTTAAGTACAGGGGTTTTTCCTGATGACTGGAAAATAGCTTTGGTGAGTCCAATACACAAAACAGGTCCAAGAGACAAAGTTGAAAACTTCCGTCCTATTTCGTTACTTGGAACTTTCTCCAAATTGCTTGAAAAAATAGTAAACAATAGACTTATAACATATTTAGAGTCACACAACATATTGTCAGAAAAACAATTTGGCTTCAGAAGCAACAAATCTGCCGAAGATGCAGTATTTCTCCTAACATCATTAGTTTCGAAGCATTTAGACCAGAAAAGGGGTTGCATAGGCCTTTTCCTAGATCTCGCCAAGGCATTTGATACTGTTTCGGTTCCGGTACTGCTAAAAAAACTCGATTGCACTGGTATCCGAGGGACACCACTTGAATGGTTCAGAAGTTACCTATCAAACAGGAGGCAGTGCACTAAGATATGTAATTTGAAGAGTGACATACAAAACATCAATTTCGGCGTTCCTCAAGGTAGCATAATTGGGCCAACACTGTTTATATTATATGTAAATGATGTTCTTGACTTACCTCTTAAAAATGCAGATATTATTTGTTACGCTGACGATACTGCCTTGATATTCCATGGATCAAGCTGGGATGAAACTTACCACTACGCGCAGCAGGGGATCTCAGCAGTCTCAAAGTGGCTTAACAGAAATTTACTGACGTTAAACGTAGCTAAAACAAAATACTTGTGTTTCCACAAAAATGCGTTGACTGCACCAAGGGTTAATCACACATATACCCTTAAGATACACAATTGTGATAACGCAACAGCTTCCGCAGTACCTCAATGCAGTTGCAACGACATTGGCTTGGTAAACGATATAAGATACCTTGGGATCCAGGTGGACCATAACCTTTCATTTAAGTCTCACATCGCATCTCTCTCAAGGCGAGTTCGCAGGGTCATAGGTATTATGAGAAAGGTACGGGATGTAGCAAACATACCTACCTTAAAAATGTTATATTTATCCCTA
Organism: Hipparchia sbordonii; assembly: GCA_038048805.1. Taxonomy (NCBI): domain Eukaryota; kingdom Metazoa; phylum Arthropoda; class Insecta; order Lepidoptera; family Nymphalidae; genus Hipparchia; species Hipparchia sbordonii. The sequence continues at coordinate 9,856,307 of CM076113.1, forward strand.
TGTCAGTCCCTTCTAAATTATGGAATACTTTCCTGGGGTTGTGCTGCCAAAACTGTTCTAATAGAAGCAGAAAGAGCACAACGATCAGTTTTGAAAGTTATGCTCAAAAAGCCCTTCAGATACCAAACCGCACTCCTATATAATGAAGCCGAAGTGCTCACCGTCCGGCAGCTTTTTATACTTAGGGCTACCTTACATAAGCACAGAGAGGTACTAAACTCATCGAATGCAGACGTGATATTTGAGAAACGCGTTACTACGGTGGATCTACCTGTTACAAAAACAGCCTTTGCAGGACGTTTCGGCCCTTTCGTTACCGCTAAAATATACAATAGAGTCTCCAAATTATGTAATATCAGGAACTATACAACAAAACAGGCCAAGAAAGCAATTACCGAGTGGTTAAAAAAATTAACATATAATGACACAGAAAATATAATAGCAAATAGGACATAATCTTTTAGAATAATACAAATATTATATATCATTTATTTTATTATATAATACATATACACTATACATTAACACACATATATATATATATTCATCATATATATTCATCATAATTATTATGTTATTACAGACTTAATTCAAGTAATCACTTGTGGTAACTTGCTCCACCTATAATAGTTTAATGTTACTGGTAATCGCAATAAGGTCCTCACGATACAGGTCTTTCCTAGTGTGAGGACCAACGATAAAATTTGTATTTATTTAATAGTTTTTGGTAATAAAGTTATTTTTATTTTTATTTTTTATTATTATTTATAATAATATATTTGCTTATGGTAAACATTCATTTTAGCTATGATGGTAAATAACTAAATAGGTAGGTATAGTCACTAATGAGTGAAAAGCGAAATTTCGTCTGCATTATTACTATTTAAATAATTCATAGTGTTGTTGATTGAGATGAAAGAAACTTTCGCAAACAACAACCTATGTCTATATCAACCTCTAACCTAGCCAGATTGAAAAATGAATTTGGCTATTTCCATTTCTATATTTAAGCTAAGTGCCCTCGTGAATTGAAAGAATTGAGTTCTTTCAATTCACGTCGCTCATGGTTGTGTGTGTGTCGTATCTGTGTAAGTGTGAATTGGTAGTTGGTAACCCTGCCATTTAAATGCCTTTGAAGTTTTTTTTTATAAGTTTTGTGTTTGACTTATGAGAAGTAGGTACCTACTACCTAATATAATAGCAGTTTAATACAAAAAGCAACCACGACAAGCAAAAAATTTAGTCAATATAGAATTACTTAAATATCGAGTGTTAAAACCAATATCTGTAAAAACAATAACAATAACAATATCCATTGATAAAAGATAAAAGCTAAGTATAAATACCTAGTGAAAGTTACTTTTACTTTTTGTAAAAAGGCAATCAACCCAGAAAAAATCGAGTCGCGTGCGGCAGAGATGAGATGCGAGGCTCAGAGCAAAACTTACTATCTATTTTTCCTAAGCTGGCTTGAAAGGTTCCTAAACGAGTTACAGAATTAAATACCTACTTAATCTTTAGTAGACATATCATATAACTCTACCTATCACAAATACTACTTAATGTGAAAGTGATTGTCGGTTGGTTTGTTTTCCAATCACGCAGCAACAGAGACCCGGAGATTGGCACAGACTACGTTGTTATATTGGACAAATAAATAAAATTGAAGTGCCTGTCTGTGATTTGAATTTTAATTATAAATCTATGTGATTCGATACCCCACAAAGTTTTTAAGGTTTTTGTCTGGTATCTGTTCGAAGATTAGAATCTTAGAGACGACTGTACCGATTTCAACGGGATTTATCAAGCATTTCCATTTCTGGAAAAAACAAATGGTTCCCGCGGGATTTTTAAAAACCTAAATCCACGCGGACGTAGTTGCGGGCAAAAACTAGTAAAAATATAAAAGTGTAGCCGACCTTTACAGACCTACAGGGGCGGCGGCAGGTGCGTTAGCATCTGCCAACTCTTCTACCTGTGAGTTTTTAGATATCTACCCTCTGTGGAGGCCTTACTAAGTTATGAATGAATGTAGAACAAAAACGGTGTGTGTAGTCAAAGTTACCTTAACTACCTGTTAGTTATTTTTCCTGTTTTACTGAATTCTGATGTATAAACTGTGTATGCCCGCGACTTCTTCCGCGTAGCGAAGCCGCGGGCGTTCGCTAGTAATAGTAGCACTTATATATCGGTTTCTAGGTCTGTTTTTCCGCAATAATCTTCGAAATGGTTGAACTAATTTTGGTGAAATTTTATAAAGGGCGATTTTTTAACTCGGAATCTTAGTTAAGGTTTTTACCTTCAAGCGACAGATTTTCAGTCTGTCTAGCATAAAATAGCTGACTAGAAAGCAGGCTGTGATATCTACAATGAGAAAAGCTATGTCTATGAAAGCTATGACTTCCTAGAGTCAGTATTGATTTAACTGGCTCGCAGCCTCGTTTCATAGAAAGCTATTGTTTACACAGAGTTTACTTCTAACTCATCGAATTGAGCCAAACTGGGAGGGCTATACTTATCTATGACTAGCTGAAGCCAAGCGACGTCACCCGTTTGGTTTTAGGTTCCTTTTTAACACGGACTTCCAAAAAAGGAGGAGGTTCTCAATTCGTCGGAATCTTTTTTGTTTTTTTGTTCCCCGATTACCTGGACCGATTTTTAAGCTATTGCATAGTTTCTATCGCGGGCCAGCGTGGAGACCGAATCCAGAAATTCCGTAACGAAAATAACCTGACACGGGACTCCTCTACGGTGAGCCGCTAGATGGCGTTGATAAAAAATGCTATGCAATAGCTTTACCGCGGCAGTCCCCGAGTGCCACACGTCTTTTTTATTTAACACTTACTTATGTAAGTAGGTTCTGTGTACTGTTGGTAGTGGGTGCGCTGTGATTTTAGTGGGAGATGCGTAGATACCGCATCGGGGCGCTCACCGTGACCATCTGTACAACGACCCGCTAAATAGTTTACGTTACTAGGTGCAACTTATTTGTTTTACTTTATGAATTTCACTCGTTTGTTCGTACCTACTATTAGTAGGTACGTTTATCTCACGAAGTTACGGGCGCTTTACTTGTGGTTACGTTGTGTACATGCACATTGCGTAAGTGTGTGTGCCGGTCAGCAGCCTTGGTGGAAGCGGTCAGGCGCGAGCAAGTTCTCGCTCACACTTACACAGGTACGACACACACACAACCATGAGCCACGCGCCCTCGTGAATTGCAAGAACCATACCACAGCAGAATACATGTATTCTTACCCTTTTTAAGCAAAGCTAATAGACGAATATCTCACGATGATAAATGTAAATTCCTTCAAGCGCTGTGAATAATGGAATAATATACTGTGATAAAAACACGGGCTCTGTCGTGTGCATCAGTTAATAAGTGAGAAAGTAGGTATCGCGCGGCGATTACCGTTCGGCGTCGTATTAAAACCTGTTAATTAAGGAACTTGCTGTCGTTTAATCAATCTCAATCAGCTACATATAGGGTATATATCAGGTGCGGTGTGGCCTTGTTTTTACCTATATATTATTTTAATATTCGTTAAAATTTAAAAATTGTAGGGTGACCAGGCCGTCGAGATGTCTACTTGACTTGTCAGCGACAACTTTATTTTTTCTAACGAATAATTTAAAAAAAAATGGGTGGCATTGGCAATACTGCTACAAAATATATTTTTTTGTACATTACACTTTTTTATTTCAGTCATAATGTTTATAAGAAAACGATGGAGTTCTTGTGTTAAGTAAGAATAAAATTTAATAGAATATTTACAAGAATATGGGCTTATTCAAAAAACCCCTATGGAAGGCTTAGGGCCTTATATATCTATATCTATATTATCTGATCGATACGGTATGAATTGATATTGAAAATATGTATACATGAATTCATACGTATCAATATAACATCAGTGTATGTTGTCGGTCATTATAAATTCTTCACACAGTACGAGACGTCTCGAGGACTTCGGGAATGTAGGTACAATTCTATTGTATTCTTATTTCTTATCCATTAGGGATGTGTAACGAGTACCTAGGTATGTATTTCGTTTTACTACAAACGATAACAATAATAATAAGATAAGTACTTACCTATTTTTTTATATAGTTTTTCCTGTAGGTATATTTAAACTAGCGGAGATTCTGCATACGTTAATTTTCGAAACTCGCATATACATAAGTATAGTATGTGTATGCGAAATATTTAATGTTTAATCTCAGACCCAAAAAAGAAAATCGCGGTTTGAGGATTTTATCGGCCATATTTCGGGTTTTTTTATATTTTTTGTTGTTAAAAGAATATTATCCTTGCTGAACATGACTAATATTCCCCTTTTCCTTCGAATTAAGCATCGGATGGGGTTCTAATCGTTTTCAATCTTAGCCTACCTAGAACCGTTGCGCTATTGAGGGTGCTAAAAAAAATAAATGTATGTTTTCGTTTCCGATGAGAATCGAATAAAAAACCAAAATAACCGTGACTAATTTTCGACAAAAATTGGCGTTGCTTAATAGCCATAGATTGCAAGAATTTGCATTCATAAAACTGGCGTGTAATTGGAAATATATATTCGAGTTTTGATGATTATTCAAAAAAATCGGCCAAGTGCGAGTCTGGCGTGTAATTGGAAATATATATTCGAGTTTTGATGATTATTCAAAAAAATCGGCCAAGTGCGAGTCGGACTAGCACACGAAGGGTAACTACTACTATGTACTACTATCCATACTTTTCATACCATCGTAACAGCGATTTATTAGGTCAAGCAAAAGATGCCGAAAAAATCACAGTTCTTGTAAGTACCTTTATTTTTTTCTATTAATTGTTGTTATTTTCTGAAGCAATCATGTTGAACTGGTTTTGATAGTGTGATATATGGGTGCAAAAGACAATTCTAACTTATTTTTCTGTTATTTGGAAAGTAAACGTATTTTCTTCATTTCTTTCTTTCTTATATGTAGCTGTAGTAGGAATAAAATCTGAAAATTTCAACTATCTACCTAAGGTTCATGAGATACAGCGTACTGACAGACAGACAGACGAACGGACGGACGTACAGCGGAGGCTTGGATTACTAAGCCTCCGCTGTACGTCTGTCGCGTTGTCACTCTTTGGGGACGGAATTCTAAAAACCAGGCATTTAGCAATTATAGGCCCAAAGGCCAATCCAATTTCACGATTAGGCGTGAAACTATCGAGTTGGTGTAAGAAAATCGGCCGTGTTTATATTTTGTATTTACCTATCGTTTGTTTTCCTTGTGTAAAATAAATTTTTTGGAGATCCATAGTGCCGAACGCGACCTTGTTACTAAGCCACCGATCCTTATTCCTTTTACATTTGTTACAGGGATCTACAACTTTAGCCTTAATAAGTAGCCAGGTAGTGGGTAGCCAGTTAAAATTCTCCCAGTATACGTGTTTCTCTGGGACTTTAGACCATGTATCACGATAAAAAAAATAAAAAAAAAAATCAAACCGGATGCCAATATGCAAAACCTGGAAGAAATAGCATCGTTTTAATGTTATTTCTCAGAGCGTGCCAAATTATTGGTACTGACCAATTATTTGGCACTTTCTGAGACGGCATCTGGAATGTTATTATTGTTCTCGGTACGTTCAGAAATAGGGAGGTTCTTTTAAAATGTTAATTTTTTAATTAGTTATAAAGAAACTTTTCCAAAAGTTTCGAGAAGATTGGAGAAAATAAAATATTTTCTGTATTATAGATACGTAAAAGAAACGTAAATAGATTCCTTTAGTAAAATCGGTTGACCACTCTCTAGGTAAGTACATGAGCAAGTAATCTCAAAAACCAATCTTGTGACCACACAGCGCATCAACATTACAGGACAAATGCCATCATAAGATCATAAACTCATAACCAAAGTACGTTTTTATGAAAGCTCTTAGAGCAACTTACATTAAGCTCCCGTCGTAGTACTCCGCATAGATTTACCATTCCAGTTTCTATTTATTAACTCCGTAACACTCAAACACCGGAATATTCACTCAAAATGATACACTAACTTAAAAAAGTTTTAAAATAAAGTTAAAATCAGTAGTTTTGTATACCAGATTACACGCGAAATTGTTGTAAGATTTAAAAAATTGTTCTTGACACAACACACGTATGTTAACAACAGCGCATAAGCAAAGACTGGTGTGGTAAGCAAATGCCTGCCGCCCGGCTGTGTCTGCGGCCTGCGCAGGCTTCGAAGGAAAGTTCATCGAACGCCTGAGCAATTCGTTCGGCTGCGAATTGTTCTCGATTATTAAATTGACATTTTCACTATATTGTGTGATGGAGATGAACGTGTCCATACTTACTAGGTTCATACAAAGAATTCTTTGCATACAATTGAAACGAAAGAATTCATACAAAGACTTCTTTGAATACAATTGAAACGAAACGTTTCAATTTCGTTTTGATTATGAAATTAAGGTACCTAAAGCCTTCCATCGGACTTTACTTAATGTACAGCGCATTAAGCGCATTTTAAGTCAATGATACATCGATCACCTTAACAATTATCATTATTGACTTTAACAGTTTAAATCTTGTTTAAATTAACACGATATTTTTGACTTCGGTGTTCAACCCAGAATCGATACAGTGGCCCCTGGACCAGGGGTCCATTGTATCGCCTGGACCTTGTTTGTTTGCCAACAACTTAATAAGTATTGGGCTGATTTTGCTTTAGGTATACCAGTCACCACAGTTTTTTTTTTCATTTTGAATAAGACCTTACAAATCATGGAAAAATTGCGAAAAAGATACAATAAATTCAATAATGAACATAACGAACAAAACTTTATTTAAATTTGGTGGCGGAATGATTCAATTTTCAAGGTCACTTCTATGATTTTCAGTGAATTTCAGAGGCCAGTTAAAAGTAAAAACGTGAAAACAAAGGAAAGTACTCAAAGTTGCCAACTAAGAATTGTCAAAAATATTCTCATAGTATATTATATTACTATGAGTTATATAGTTATTATATAATTATTTCAGAATTTTTGCTTCGTTAAAAATTATTATTTAGGTATAGTTAGAAGATACCACAATACCAATCAACATATTATTATACCTATTCTAAAAATAATAAGTAGGTACCTACCTAGATATTCCACAAACATATAAGAGTAAGCAGACCTAACATAAGAAAAAATTGGCGTTCCAATTACGCCTACATACAAATCTCACGCACACATTGACAGTAAACAGAGCCGGACTTCGAAAAGCGAGGTTCAGCGAGGTTGAAGGGACTGGAGAGTATTTAATATCTGTAATTTGAAATAATATGGAAACTACGGAAAGTTGCCATCAAATTGTAGGTTAAACCCTTATTTTACATTCTGTAAACTTAATTCTATAAATTAATTCTTAATTATGAAAATGGATTCTAATGTGCTAAGTTTCGCGGTTTTGTAATCAAACAAGTAATAATGTTACAAAATAATATTTAATAAAATCAAAACAAAACATGATTTACAAAATCTACCCAAAAGATATATCTATTAGATAAATAAAACAAAATCAAAAAGCAACTTTTTCTCTAATATCTTTTAGAAATACAAACATTGACAATACGATAACATCAACAGTAGTTTAATTAACTCTTACATTCTATTCAGCCTGTATCACTCATTTCAATAACCTTATTAGAATAGTATTACACATTTTAAACTTATAAAAATAACAAAATAAACCATATGTCTCAGTCTTTTCAATAACGTAATAAGGAATAGTATTACTCTATACTCTTTATTAATAGTATTACTAGGCTGTAAATTTTGCAAGTCCATCAAAACTTGATCTCCAGCAGCTTTTCTTTCTACTGGACCTTTTACTGATGATGTAGACATATGCTGAAAACAAGAGTAATAAATTATCAGTTGTCTAGTATTAACAATTTAATAGGTAATACAAATAGGTACACAGCTATATATATATATGGGTATAGCTGTCAATATTTACGTTTAAATGGCAAGATGTTTTGGGTTGGTACCTAAATATAAGAACAACTAGAAACTTACTTGTAATGATGAATCAAAAATCATTGGGATTGCATTAGAAGTAAGGACGGTACGAAAACCACTGCAATCCACTAAATGTGCTTCAAAATGTTCAGAACATAGCACACTCGATGTTTTGTGCTGCCAATTTTTTTTATTCGTCTGCATCAACCAGGCATTTTTTATATTTTCATCCTTTGGAAAGCTAAAAAATGATTTAATTTTATAATTTATCCTTACTTTTATAGAAATAGAAATAGAAATATTTTATTTCAAATAAACTTTCACAAGCACTTTTGAATCGTCAATGAATCTACCACTGGTTCGGAATGCCTTTCCCGCCGAGAAGAGCCAGCAAGAAACTCGGCGGTCGCTCTTTTCAAAAAAAAGTAAAAATTTTACAATATTTAATGAAACTATGCTATGTATTGCTTCCACGATTAATTTTCCTAAGTCCAATACAATACAAATAAAAATTAATACAATCCAATACATCTTAAAACAGGCAGGCAAAAACAGACTAATTATTTAATCAAAATATACCCACTAAACAAAACTTGCGCCTGAATACGGCCCTGTCAAATTGTACAAGTATATGAAACGACAAACAAGATCCTGATATTAATTAATTGATAAATATTGCAACAGGAATATACTAGAACCAAAATTACTATAACTGTCTACGAGTTTTGCGTATATAATAATTAGGGACTGCTTCTAAAATGCCGAGTAAGCATATAACCAAATTACGAGTCTATAGCACATCAAAACTTACCGATGAAAAGTAATTGCAGGTGTTTTCCTATACGGAGAATTGCCACACAGAGGTGCACAACACTTCACCATTTTATTTCAGAATTTTTGATTCTTTAGACTCGATTTTAAAGCAAATTTAAAAGAATAAACAACTCGCAGGTTATGTTGTTGTTTTTGACAAATTGACATATTCCACCATACTTCTCTTATTTGTAGCTTACGAATTGCCTCAAGCTCAATTATGTCTATGAGTGCGTAAGTGTTGCAACAACAGAAGTAAAAGAGATAGAATCATATATTTTTTGTTGGAGAGAAGCAAGCGAAGATATTATTTATTCGTTTAGATGTAGTTGTGAAAATTATGTTAGGTCTGCTTAAGCTCGCTGCATACGTAACGTGCACGGGACGTGGACGGGACGTGGCCCGGACGTGGTTAGTAAACACGGACGGGAATTTTTAATGCATACGCAACGTGGCAATAACTCAGAACTAACGTGCTAGTGATGTGAACAAGGAAAGATGGATTTTTCTAAGATTGTAGCGAGCTAACTTGGAAGGGGTATAGCAGTGTAAATACAACCCATACCCCTAATCGGTTTTTACAGGCCATCGTGTCGAAACGTAAAATCGCTTGGCGGCACGTCTTTGACGGTAGGGTGGTAACTAGCCACGGCCAAAGCCTCCCACCAGGCCAGACCAGAGACAATTTAGAAATTATAAATTCCTAAATTGCCCCCGCCGGGAATCGAACCCGAGACCTCTCAGTTATAAGACCACAGCGCTCACCACTGCGCCAGGGAGGTCGTCAAAGGTTGATACTATATACCTATTGATTTGAGCATAAAAAGTTCAACTGTAATTATTATTACATATTAAAATATAAGTAGAGATACCAATGCAATAAATTAATAAAATAAATCTGACCGTTTTCAGTGAGTGATAGTTCGACTGCAATTTTACGCCACAGATAATTTTTATATTTGGTGTCTAAATACTTTCAATGATCGTACACACTCAATTAGTTTTTCCATTCGTCCATTTTTGCTTCGTAGGTAAATACACAAACATCACTACTTAGCTCTCCGGAGCGAACGGGGCGACTGTGCATACGCAGCGGAATCACGCACGGGACGGGGCACGTACGGGACGGGACGTGCTAAACATCGTCGCCGACGATATTTTTCCCGTTCCGCGCGTGGCACGTTCCCGTCCCGTCCGTGCTCCGTGACGTATGCACAGTCGCTTACATTTTCTATGAAACGATGTTTCCAAAACTCCACGTCCCGTCCCGTCCACGTCTCGTCCCGTCCCGTGCACGTTATGTATGCAGCGGCCTTTACTCTTATATGTTTGTGAGATATTCACACTGCTCTCGAACTATTCGTCGAATAGTCCATTTTCAATATTAATTCAGAACTAGGTACCTACCTACCTATCACAATCGTTCAATCGTTCTACTATACAAAGTAGCTAGGTACTCTGTGCGTTCTACGTGTGTGCTGTGGTTCTACGGCTGTGGTGTTGTGTGATTGACCTTTTGACAGCTGTCAACAGTCAATAAATTCTGCTAATGTCATAAATCTAAATAACGTCTGTGAGTCTAAAGTTCTTTGTAATCGTGACTTTCAGTTCTGTAATTTTAAGAACACATTATTATTTTCATTTAAATCCCTTCTTTGAAATATCTCAAACATGCCGAAGGTTTCAGGTAATTTGAGTAATTTGTGATTTAATAAAAATTGCTTCTTCTTTCTAACATTTTTAGGTTAGAATAATGTTTCGAAGTCTATGCCTCGAGAATATTATTTGCTTTTTTACTAATCAGTTATTACACAAAAACGAACAAATATATAATAACTTATATTGTCTCTTATAATATCAATCATGTTTACTTTTATTTTAAAGCAATTCATTGGTAATCCTTTTGTCGTAAATACCGGCTTTCTATAACGTTCGCTTCGTTATTAAAGTTCTGTATGAAATAACCGTTCAAAAACCATTAATTCGTACCTTTCATGTTTTATCAAGGTAGATAGAGAGTCTTGGAATTAATTCGTGTCGAATCTCACCAGTATATAAGCGACACTTCTATTACCTATTGTTTATATCGGACCGGCAATATTCGTTTGCTACGATGTCGAGAAATTTATTTCGCATGCGTCCAAATAATTTAAGAATGTTGCTTTCATCATTTTTAAGTAATATATTCTGAAAAAGTATATCTGGAAAACATTATTTAAGTATATGTTTTCTGTTCTGCAGTGAAGGTGAAATGGGGTAAAGAGATGTACCCAGATGTGGAGGTGAACACAGATGATGAGCCAGTGGTGTTCAAGGCACAGATCTTTGCTTTGACTGGAGTTCAGCCAGAGAGGCAGAAGGTGGTCTGCAAGGGAGTCACTTTGCGTGACGATAGCTGGGCTAACTTCAAACTGTCAAATGTATGTTTTTATACTCATTACTTGCTCTGTCTATACCAATTTGTCACACAGTAATGACCATGACATTGTCCATATTGTTATTGACCATAGGTTTAAGTTTATTACATATATTATAGGATTTTCATTTATAATTATTAACACAGTATGATCCTAGTTGGTCGAAAATAAATATTTTTATTTTTTTTATAGTGTTATTTTATTTTAAGTCTACGAATAAACTGTATAGTATACCAATAACCATAAGTATACTAATAAACCTTGTTACAGAATGCACTGGTGCTAGTAATGGGCAGCAAAGAAGAGGATGTGCCGGCAGCACCTGTAGAGCAAACCCGCTTTGTTGAGGATATGAACGAGTCGGAGCTTGCTTCAGCTGTCAGTACTCATTATTTCCAAATTAACTACATTACTTTGTCTTGTAGGATACAGGAATTAAATAAACACACTATTGCACCCATCTATTAGTTGAATGGGGAATATTTATGTGGTTTAAATTTATTTTTCTGTAATCTTTATCGACACAAAATTATACTAAAATTGTCCTTTGAAAAAAAAAAAAATGTTGTTTGTGTAATAGCTATCTATTTAACATTATTTATATGTATAATTGTTGTTCAGATAAAAAATTAGACAAATCTCTTGTGTTTAACTTAAAAAGGTACATTTTTACAGCTGGATCTCCCTGAAGGTCTGATTAATTTGGGAAATACCTGTTATATGAATGCTACAGTACAGTGCCTGAAAACAGTTCCTGAACTGAGGAATGCACTTCTCAACTATGACCAATGTAAGTAAAACTCACTGTTTTTTACTCCCACTATATTTATATCAAACAAAAGACACTTATTATAATACAGTAAAACCTCAGTAAGATAAAAGCCTCCAAAGCTCAAAAAAAGTTTTGCTCCCTTCCCTTCAAGCCCAAAAATATTGATTACTCAAAATCTGAACCCTCTATAAGTTGAAATAATTTTGCTTCTTCTACATATAGTTTACATCGTGACAAGACCTGCATGCCTAAGAGTTCTCTCACGCAGGTCATAATTAGCCAGTGTGGTGGACTATAGCCTAACCATTCTCATTCAAGAGCAGGCTTATGTCCAATAGTGAACCGGTGATGGGTCGAGATGAATGTATAAAGTTTATACATTCTTGTCGACAGCCTCCGGGGGCGGGACCGCCGGTGGGCTAACATCGGCTCTGAGTGAAACAATGCGAGCGCTGGAGGGCGGCGGCGCGGGAGCATGCGCTGCTGCAGCCGCGCGTCTGCTGCACGCCCTGCACGCGGCCGCGCCGAGGCTGGCGGAGCGCGGCGCGGGCGGGCAGCTGGCGCAGCAGGACGCCTCCGAGTGCTGGACGGAGATAGTGCGCGCGCTGAGGATGAGGCTGCCCATTGCTCCCGAACCAGATAGGTGTGCTCCCAGCCTTAAATGACATACATGTCTGACATGCATTAAACTAGGAGTCTGTAGGAGATCGAGTTTCTATAAATACTCAGTTTAAAGTTTGTCTGGTGGGAGGCTTTGGCCGTGGCTAGTTACTACCTTACCGTCAAAGACATACTGCCAAGCGATATAGCATTCTGGCTGTATGGGTTGAATGTACTCTGCGATGCCCCTTCCAAGTTAGCCCGCTACCATCTTAGACTGTATCGTAACTTACCATCAGGTGAGATAGCAGTCAAGGAATAATCTCATCGAATAAAAAAAATATCAAAGCTTGATGTCAGATTAACAACAAACTTTACAAAACAAAACTTATTTTTATTTCTCCTAGCAATCCAACGTGTATTTTATAAAACATAATAAAAAACTTGTAATTTGAATCCTGTGCATCGTAACTTGGCTATATTCCAAGCATTCAAAAAGAGCCAATGACTATCTTAATTTACAGTGAGTGATTGTTAATTACAGCAAATCATTAGTGGAACAGTACTTTGGTGGGACTTTGGATGTCGAACTAGTTTGTAGCGAGGCTGATGAGCCTCCCACAAAGTCGACAGAATCCTTTCTACAGCTGTCGTGCTTCATATCACAGGATGTCAAGTATTTGCAGTCTGGACTTAGATCTGTAAGTTATTGCGACAATAAGTTAGGGTATTTGCCCATTTTTTTTGTATGAGTAACTTGAAAATATAATGATCAGTAAAACAATGAAGAATCAAAACAATCTTAATTTTTTTTAAAGAATATTAGCCAAGCAACATTGACTAACATCCTCCTATTCCCTCCAAATAAGCGTAAAGCTTGTGTTGTGTAAAGGAGTGGGTACAACAACAGTGCAATGGGTGGGGTTCAATTTACCTGTGGCGTGCACAGGATGTACTACAGGGTAGGCAGATGATACAAAATGGAAAAAATCTTCGGTGCGAATTTAAAAAAACTTAAGGGTAGGCATTGTACAAATTATAAAAAGCCTACTCTTAAGTTTTTATAACACGTACTGGCGATTTTCTCCATTTTATATCATTTTTCCGCATTATGCCTACCCTGTGTGCACGCCACTGTTCAAACCTAAGACCTTTTAGTTTTCAGTCCACACCTCTATTGGGCTATTGAGGCTGTTTTTAAAGAATATTAGCCAAGATGAATATGATTTATTTTCTCCTCTCCCCTCCATATAAGCAGAAAGCTTGTTTTAGAAGTGGGTGTGACACGAGTGGGTGTGTGATGAATTCCAAAGTATTAGTATTAATAACCAATTTAAATATTTTATTATTATAGAAAATGTCAGAACAAATCACAAAGATGTCAGAAACATTAGGAAGAGATGCTGTCTACACGAAAACCGTAAGCATTATTATTTCACTTTAAATTTACATATTTTTACATATTTTTGTATGTTATAGAAAAGAACTTAAAATTAAGTTATTTTCTATAACATACAAAAATATGTAGATATACAGAATTTTTTGACGTGAAATGTCTTAAAAATCACACCAAAACATACGGGTACCAGACAGAAAAATGTACCGTAACGAAAGGGTTTATATCATCTTACCTTAATAATTACACAACTATAAGTCTTAGAAACATGAATCTAATGTCATTATTTAGAGTATATAGTCATCTCGCTGCTAAGACCTTAAGTTTGCATCGTGGCCGGGTGGGGCGGCGGGGGAGGGGCACTGCGTAGAATAACCGAAACTCGCAGATATAGACGTTTCACGTTAAAACCAACGGCATTGTGTACCGATACTGCTCCACCCATTTATTTTTATCTATTTGTTCTATGTATAATGTTAGGTATTCACTTATTTCAGAGTAAAATCAGTCGTCTCCCAGCGTACCTAACGGTGCAGTTCGTGCGTTTCTACTTCAAGGAGAAGGAATCAATCAACGCGAAGATCCTAAAGGACGTCAAGTTCCCACTAGAGTTGGATGTCTTTGAGCTATGTACACCGGAACTTCAAGAACGATTGGCAGAGATGAGAACTATGTTTAAGGTAATCTATATTTATCTGTTCAGTTCCGATCTCCAGTCGTATATAAGGAAGGAGTAGAGTGCACCTGTGTTTGTGCACACCCTGGTGCACTATATTATCCCTTAGACTTAAACCCGGTCTTTGGTACCTGCTCTTGATACAAAAAGCTGTAAATGTAACATAGCTTTTATGTATATTAGAGATATTTATGTATTTATTAACAATTTGTTGTTTTATATGCATTATTATAAATTGGATATTAATTAAAAGAATTTTGTTTTTATTTTAGAAATTGGAAGATGAATCGATTGAGTCTTCTTTAAATACGAAAAATAAGAGCCACGGCGACAGTAAAAAAGAGAATAAGAGGAAAACCATTGTACCATATTGGTTTAGTAACGGTAATTTTCTTTTTTGATATTTAGCTTTTATTTCTTTACTATCTTTTGTGAAACTGAATTGATAAGAAAATTTATTTAATGTGAAATGAAAAGTAAGTGAACATAAAGTGAAAGTTAAATAAAATTAAAATTGAAAGTTAAATAAAAATAAAGTGAAAGTTTAATGAAAATAAAGTGAAAGTTTGATGAAAAATGTTGTTGTTCCACCAGATGTGGGCAGCAATAACAGCGGTTACTACCGTCTCCAAGCGGTGCTAACTCATAGAGGCCGCTCGTCATCCTCGGGTCACTACGTCGCGTGGGTGTCGCGCGGTGACACCTGGCTGCGCTGCGACGACGACACCGTCACACCCGTCACTGAGGAGGAGGTGCTCAAGCTCAGCGGTGGAGGTAAACAATATCAAATAAAAAAAAATTTCACTAACTAGCTTTTACCTGCGGCTTTGCTCCCTCTATTACAAAATTACCAATTTTGATAGATTTTCAATTTTTCAGCTGTTCTTTTGTATTTCCGTATCTTTTTTTAGCGAGCAAACGAGCAGGCGGGTCACCTTATGTTAAGTGATTACTGCCGCCCATGAACATTTGTAACACGTGAGGCACCACCAATGTGTTGCCGGCTTTTTAGGAATTTGTTGGCCCGCCCCTTGAATAACCCCATGTTGTAATTTAGTGGGAACCGTCCACAGGAAGTCGGTTCCACAGTTGCAAAGTATATGGAAAAAAAGATCTGGCACAATAGATGGTCGAAGTACTCCAGGAAGAGAAAATCCAATTACTATTAGCATTTGGATTTTCTGTTGTGTCATTAATGTAAAAAATTAAATAAAAGAGGTACTAAATTATTAAATAATGTACATATTGGTATTACATTATGTAGTTGCATTACAGTTTATAAATTATTTTCTCATTAACTTATCCGTTTCAACGTTGCAGGCGACTGGCACTGCGCATACCTGCTTCTATACGGGCCCAAGATCCTCGAGATTCCTCAAGAGGACGACGAGGAACCCATGGTGACGGAAGTTACCGACGAGCCTTCTGGTGACCCGCCCACCGCGCTCGCGTAACCACCCTGCCTGGACGCGCGCTCGGTGTCAGGCTCTAGGAGTGAGGGATCAAGTCTGCCTAGTTGACGATGTCGTAAGCTAGTTCCATACTTCAGTAATTTGCTTAGACTAATAACGCCAAGAAACCTATTTTTTTTTTAAGCTATTGCATAGCTTCTATCGCGGGCCTTGAGCGTGGAGACCGAATCCAGAAATTCCGTAACGAAAATAACCTGACACGGGACTCCTCTCACCACTAGATGGCGTTGATAATAGATGCGGTAATGCTATGCAATAGCTTTACCGCGGCAGTTCCCGAGTGCCACACGTCTTTTTTTTATTATCGTCATACAAACAAGTAAACAATTTTTCTTATTAACATACGAGAAACCACTAAGGTTTAAATTGTATGCTATAAGTCGATTCCGATTGTTATACGCCCTTGTTGGTATAGTGGTTAGCAAATTCGACTGCGAATGGTGAGGTCCTGGGTTGAGCCAAAAAACGTATTAGGTTTTGCTAACAGTATGTAAGTTTATTGTATAGTTACTGCCTCGTTGGTCTAATCGTTAGTGTGTTCGACTACGGATGACAAGGTCTCGGGTTCGATTCCCGGGTCGGGCATAAAAACGTATTGCGTTTTTCTGTCAAGAAATTCTCAGTACTAGCCCGGTGTTGAAAAGTTGGCGGTGAGTTGGCGTGCCTCGAGCACGTATCGTTGTCGGTCCTGCGTCTGATCTCTTTCCGGTCGTGTCGGATTTCCGTCCCATCGGACTATGAGAGTGAGGAAATAGAGAGTGCACCGTTGTTTGGGCACACACTTGAGCATTATATCTCGCGTAGATGGCTAATTTCTGGAGATTATGCGCCTTAAAAGTGAGGCAACTAAAACTTAAGCCATAAATGGTTTACTTCAGTTATCAGTTATTTAAGGTAGTTTGCCTAACTATGACGTTCGTTTCTGGTACTTGAGGCGGTTTCTTGGAGTTATTATTTATTCTAAGGCATTCGCATTGATATTTACACTTATGGCTTTTGAAAGTCTCTTCAGTGTCTCTATACTTGTGATATTTCTTGAGAAATTAAGACTTTCGAACTACCCTCGTAAATTTTTTGTAAAAATTGTAGCAACTACCATTCGACCCTGATCCGCAACTCTGTGACAGGCTTTAGGAATGAGAGTTCAACTTTGCCTAGTTGAGAAGGAACTTGAACCCTCATTTCTAAGCCCGTAAGATACAAGATAGGTCGATACTTAAGTAATTTAATTACATTGATATTTATATGTTTGGTTTTTAAAATTCTATTCAGTGTCGCTATGTCTAGAAGGTGGAATTTTCGAACTACCCTCATAATGTTTTTGTCAGAATTATAGAATTACCAATCTGCTCTAATCCGCGGCTCGGTAACAGGCTCTAGGAATGAGGGATACCTAGTATCGATGTCATTAATTTACCGTCTTTATCCTTTTCGAAAAGGAATTCGATATTCTGTTCACTGCCGTGTCATAAAAAATGCGTTATCTTTAGTTATGCGTTATGCGTTACAGATCCAAAAAGCATTTTTTATTGTTTTATCTACTGACAAAAGAATTATCTCTTGAATTTTTATTACATTTCAAGTATGGTTATATCTTATTTTACCAGTGTATTTAAAGTTTCTCAACATTGTACCGACATACAAACGAATTCTCACCTTTATAATAACTAACACTACGATGTAAATGAGATTATGTTTATGACCTTAAATTATAAATAAATATTTATTAATTACCTAGGTTCAATAACCGTTGCATCGTCTAACATTATCTATGTACACATCGAATATCTTTGGTGATGTTGGGTAGTATATCAATAAAGTCTTCGCTCATTCCTATAGAAGCCAAATGAGATAGCAATAAGACTTATTCAGACTGATTGGACGCTATATTTGTGCCGAAATATTATTAATTTTTGGGCAAGAGAAAAATCTGGTGGAAAAATCGAGTGCGGAAATTCACGTCACGATATGGTGCACCCCTTAATAATTCATTGTGATATACGGCAACTGGATTCCGCGCTTGATTTCTTCCCCTGGATTTTTAAGAGCGATGTCACACGGGACTCTTGTGTACCATAGAATAGGTATGTAATAGAATCTGCAACTTCCTGTTCTGTATCTATGTTTTTTTTAAATTTGCTTAATTTTTTTTCTGTAACCATTCATATTTTATTTAAATAGTATATATGTAATTACATGATTTCAAGTAGATAAATCCCAAACAAACAAAATTATCACATATGCTGAAAAAGACAATATTGTTGCATACTTCCGTCACCACTATTTTGGCATTGCTGCATCTCGTTAACGCTAAGTCTATTATTTTTATGAGTACATACTCTACCTTACTGTATATATCCTGCACAACAAATTAGCGCTGTGCCGCAGCGCACTGTGAGTTTGTAACGCACTATTGACTTTTCTATGTCGGTAGCCGCAGCGGCGCCGCAGAAGGAACGCAACAGCGCTACGATGCGCTGCGGTGACATAGCGCGCCGCGTGACATCGCTCTCACTGGCCTCATTGTGAAAAAAGCATTTAAAATGTTTCTTTGAATGTTAATTGGGCACTCTCAACTCTCAAGTAATATTGTATAAGTTCTGTGTACTAATTGTATTGAATTTTATAAGACTAATTATAATAAACAATTAACTCGAAGTCGTTTTTTGTTTTTTGTTGCGTAATACATTTTACAATTGTTGATAGGGTTGTACCTAAATTATATCAGTTTGAAACTGTGGTTTTAAAACATCCGCATCCTTTTTGAAGTACAGTCGCGGACAGAAAATGTTTACCACCTTAAGATTCATAATTGCATGCACACATCTGTGTCAGAAGGTCGATATGTGATTTGTTTAGCCATAGATCATAGACTTCTTAACATGTAGCGGTGCTTAGACAGTCCTTTAGCGGTCTCTTTAGTAGGTGACTGCTAAATAGTTTAGATGTAGAAAACCTTTTTTGGAAAAAAAATCCTTACTAATGTTATAAAATAATGTGAGTGTTTGTTTGTTCGTTGTTGGTTTGTCCTTCCATCACACAGCTACGGAGCAATAGATCCACATGATTTTTTGCATGGATATAGTTGAGGATTTGGATAGCGACATTTATCCCGGAAAAATAGAGGGTTCCCATGGAAATTTTAGAATCCTAACTTCACGCGGACGAAGTCACGGGCAAACGCTAGTAATTTTAATAAATAGATATCATCTCATATAGACACGAGCACAGGACACGAGTTACCAAAATGAGAAAACGGAAGTAATAATCTAATGAAATTTCAAAGAATCTTTATTTCTTAATTTTATTATTGAGAAACTAAACAATATTAGTATAAATAAATAATTAGCTTAATTAGCTTCCATTCGCTGCTATGACACGTATACTCTCTCGCATAGACGCGACAAGGTGATAAGTCAGTTCATATCATCCCATACCCCAGTGCAATGTGATCTAAGAGTTTGAGGATTTCTTTGATTCTGACAGTCCCACCTTTGAATAACTAAGCCCCATTTCAGTCAGAAATTTTCAGTTTCAAATCAGCAGTTCGGGCGGGCTATTGAACGAGATGACTGCCACGGTGCAGATTGAACCATGGAATAGTAGCTCAGCGCATTATCTTGAACTTAGGTTGTCGGAATTTTGCTGCAGAACATCAATGTAAAATGCTGCAGAGACACCAGGCATCACCATAGCTCATCCACCTCCTTTTGACTGTTTTTGACTGTGGATGCTATCAGCATCATTATGATTCAATGCACAATATGAACTTTACCATTAGAATTATGATTAAGCTTCCGTTTTGTATTTATTTTGTATATTTAAATTTCAAATAACAAATCTAATATTTTTGATAATTAATTGTCACTTTTACAAGTGCAATGATCTAATGTGTCAAACTTGAATTTAGGAAATGAGTTTTATTACTAATATTTGTATAGAAAAGTCATTAATACTTTTTTTGATAAAACGATGCATGAAATTTTTATAACGTAACAAATGCCTTGATATAGCATTATAGACCTTACTGAACGCAGGGTTACGAAGAATCCTATTTGAAAAGTGGTAAACATATTTAGTCCCCGACCGTATATAAGGCATTACTATATATATAGCTACTCGTGCTGATTCACTGACTGACTGACTGACTGATTGATCACCTCTCCTGTAAAATTTTGTATGGAAAAATTTTTTTTCACTCACAGTTTCTTATAGAGGATAAAAATTCATTCGGAACAAAAATATGGAGAGAGCTGATGATTAAGGATTTCGGAGACGGGTGAGGAGCACCGGCCAGGGTATCGAAGATAGGTGGGGGGTGTTCAACCAAATGTCACTCGAAACCTCATCCAATTGGCAAAGAGCCGAAAAAAAACTCCAAAATGGCGGATTCAAGATGGCGGCCATACAAATTTCGTCGGTGTCTATCTCGGAGACTATAAGAGATGGAAGAGTGGTTTCTTGGAAAAAGATGATCAGGACCCGAAGGTCTACTTGATGAATAGAAAAAAAATTCAAGATGGCGGAATTTATTTTTTTCCATACAAAATATATGCAAGACTTTAATAGGTTCCTTTTTAAAATTTCTGATGGTTTCGTATAGAGGACAAAAATTCATTTGGAGGAAAAATATTGAGAGAGCTGATGGTTGAGGATTTCGGAGACGGGTGAGGAGCACGGCCAGGATATCGAAGATAGGTTGGGAATGTTCAACCAAAAGTCATTCAAAACCTCATCCAATTGGCAGGGAGCTGAAAAAAAATCCAAAATGGCGGATTCAAGATGGCGGCCATACAGATTTCGTCGGTATGCCTATCTCGGAGACTATGAAAGATGGAAGAGTGGTTTCTTGGAAAAAGATGATCAGGACCCGATGGTCTACGTGGTGAATAGAAAAAAATTCAAGATGGCGGATTTTTTTTTTTCATATAAAATGTATGCAAGACTTTGATACTTTCCTTTCCGCTGATGGTTTCATATAGAGGACAAAAATTCATTTGGATGAAAAATATAGAGGGAGCTGATGATTGAGGATTTCGGAGACGGGTGAGGAGCACGGCCAGGATATCGAAGATAAGTGGAGGGTATTTGAACAAAAGTCACTCGAAACCTAATCCAATTGGCAGAGAGTCGAAAAAAAATCCAAAATGGCGGATTCAAGATGACGGCCATACAAATTTCGTCGATGTCTATCTCGGAGACTATGAATGATGGAAGAGTGGTTTCTCGGAAAAAGATAATCAGGACCCGATGGTCTACGTGATGAATAGAGAAAAATTCAAGATGGCGGATTTTTTTTTTCATATAAAATGTGTGCAAGACTTTGATACGTTCCTTTCCGCTGATGGTTTCGTATAGAGGACAAAAATTCATTTGGATGAAAAATATGGAGGGAGCTGATGATTGAGGATTTCGGAGACGGGTGAGGAGCACGGTCAGTGTATTCAAGATAGGTTGAGGGTGCCCAAACAAACATCACTCGAAACCTCATCCAATTGGCAGGGAGCTGAAAAAAATTCAAAATGGCCGATTCAAGATGGCGGCCATACAAATTTCGACGGTGTCTATCTCAGAGAGTATAAAAGATAGAAGAGTGGTTTTTTAGAAAAAGATAATCAAGACCCGAAGGTCTACTTGGTGGCCAGAAAAACCGCGGTTCGCTTTAGCGAGCCGCGCACCCACGCGCCCTACTAGTCCTTATATAATTTCTTTGTGTCACTGAATATTTATTCTCTCCGTAATAATCTCGGTAACAGTGCTTTGTTGCGAATTTTTTTGTCAGTATCAAAAAATAATGAATTCTCTATGATACCTACACTTTTTAAAACCGTGTCCCTATCTTTCATTTTTGAATGATAGGAGTGACATTTATCTACTTGTCTATAGTTAAAAACAATTTATGAATTTTAAATAATAAAACCAAGAAAATATTATTACATAAGTTTCAAAATGGCCATATTTGAGAGATAACAAAAATAATAAACATGCTCGCTTCTTTTTATTGCAATGTTATCAAATGATCAAGAAAAGAGCCGTGTTAAAAGCTTGCTATGCTTCTCAGCAGGTTTTGCTTTGGGGCATTGTTACTATCGATTTCTCTTAAAGGATATATCTTTTTTGGGAGACGCCGGTTTTTATATAGGCTTGATAATAAGCATTTTGTTAGGTAAGTTTGGTGCAATACTTTTAATAACAATAATTTTATTATTAGATGCAGTTGGCAAAAAATTGTAAGACTTTACGGTGTACGGTTTTTTTTGTTGGCAAAAATTGGACATTAATAATTTTTTAACCATATTTATGCTAAGATGAGGTCGAGATTAATTCAAATGACGTATTAGTTTAGAAGAAGGCGTAAGTTAGCATATAATAATTGGACATTGATAAAATTTACGACCTTATCTAATTGGGATAAGGTTCAGATTAATTCAAATATCGAATTAATTTATCTAAAGGCGTAAGCCACGTAAGCAAATAAAAGTAGCATGACATGAAATGTTTATCTCAAAGGTGTAGGTAATGCAGTGTCAACACAAGTGCGATGTATTTCTCTGCTCCTATTTCCTATGTACTGCGGTAAGCCTGGCCGAGGGGTCTTGAAGGCTGTTGTACTCACTTACGTCGTCGCTGGTAAGTCTATATTATCTGTGGTTGCTTTTATACCTGCCATCTGCTTCTAAACGATTTTAAATTCGTTATTACCCTTTGCTAGAATGATTTAATGCTTCACTAGCCCAACTGTTAAAGGTGCGGATTGAAAACTGAAAGGTTCAAACCCCACCTGTTGCACTATTGTCGTACCCATTCTTACACTCCTAGCACAAGCTTTCCGCTTATTTGGAGGGAATAGGATAGTAGTCAACTTCAATTTGGCTAATAGTTAATATTCTTTTATAAAAAAATTATCATAAATCTATTGTTAATCCATTGTATTCCCTCGATGAAAAGTATCCTGTCACTCTCGGTTTTCGACTGTGCCTATCCATGTATTTAAAAATGCAAGTCTATGCTTCAACTCAACAAACTGATTGCTGAATACGTTTTCCTGGTATACATCCTGCTATGTTTCCCATACGATATTTTAAATGCTTCAAAACATTGCTGTGTTAATTGTAGGTAGTTAAAAATTTTATGCCTCAAATAATACAAGTTTTCAAGGTTTAATGGTTGCTTATTTCTCAATACTATTTTCTTAGGCCCAATAACAAACATGGGCTTGAACGCCAAGGAAGTGGTGCGGGTGTTTGCATGCAGCACTCAACTATCTTACAACCTCACCAAGATAAAGTACGCCAGGATGTATAAACCGCTTAACAAGGCCCTTCTCAATTTACGGAAAGAAGTTGACGGTATAAAGGACGCTATCAGGTATTCTCATTTTTATTGTTTCCTTAAATGTGGTTTTTGGAAATAGACCACTTGAAGTTTTTAATTTCTTTAATTTCTTGCTTCCAAACTCTTAAGTCGATTGCTGATTTTGTTTTTGTTTAGAACTCCTCACTAATTTCGACTATCAAACGCAGAAATGGGCATTTATTATGTGGGACATGTCCTCAAACATGGCCTGACAGACCACTATGATGGGCAAAATTAAGGTCAAGAGCTTAAAAACATCCGCGAATGGCCGGGAATAGCTAACCTAGGACATCTTTTTCGTTTGGAAAAGCACAGGGCGTTATGTAGCAAGATGACAGCCAACATACAATAGTGGAGCGGTACCAGAACAAGAACAGATGGGTGAATATTCAAAGTAATGAAAATTACGTATCCCAGTGAATAAAAAATTGAAACTTAAGTTTAGACTCCATTTAATATACGTTTATCATGCACACCTACATACTTTATCGTGCACATAGTGTGTTTATTGAAATTTCTATGTAAATCACTCAGATTTTTAGTGAAAATAACATTAAAATTCATTACCGGCACCTATTCCATTACTAGATATTATATATTTAATAATATTTAGTAAACCTAGCACAAAAATAATGTTAATTTGGCCACTGTGTCGAATAATTAAATAATTTTTTATTACTTCTTCATAATTTAAAATTTAGTTCACAAAGAAATATATGGTCAAATATGTTTTTAAAGTTTTGTTACGATGCAAAGTTCATTACCGGAACCCTCCGGAATCATCACGGGAAACATGTTTTTACGTGACAAAATCTTGCCGCTACATAGTGAGCTCTCGGCGTGCCGCACCTCAGACCTCAGTCGACCGGAAAACGTAGCAGAAGGAAGACGTACGCACGAACTCGCGCAAAAAATTACAACTGAAAGTGTATTATAATGTTTTGTCACAGTTTATGTTTCATTACCAGTCCGCTTATATTTTGATAAATATTTAAAATTGGAATTTTATTGCGATAACAATACATCAAGTTCTCGTCTAGTTTAATTTTTAAATGATTAGATAGCATATACTGCTTATCGAAAAATTAATAATAAATTAAAAGTGCATATTTGTCATTACCGTGTCCTTCATTACCGTCGTTTACCGTAACCTTTTTGAAGTTCATTTAATGATTTTTACTGAAACTACATTATATACAGGAATACTTTCGAAGGGAGATGATTCTACAATTTGGTAGTACATGGAAAAAAAGATCTGGAGCACCTGATGGTCGAAGTGCTCCAGGCACCCAGGTGGTGAGGGTGAAATTGCGTTCGGTGGCGTGCGGTGCGGTTCTAGAAGTTAGAGGGCTCCCCGTTATATAGCCGATAGAGCACACAAAGCGAGCTTACATCTGCGGTGTTCCAAGCTTTCCAGCGAGTAGGTTAATTTGGGATTGTCCACAAGCCGAAGTGCCCTCTTTTGAATCCCAATGCTGTTGGTAGGAGTAAGGGAAGTGTTCTGGAAGAGAAGAGGCGTGGTAAAAGGGGCCTTTTTTGCGGTAAACGCACAAACTTGTGTTTTTGAAGGGTTAAATTGAACAAGATTTTGTGAACCCCATACGGACACTTTCTAGAGAGAAGTCTCAATGTCCGACTCAAGTTTGGCTCTATTCTCCTCCAGCACTGCGCGAGAGAACTGTGCATGGCCTTTGTAAAGGGCATCAGAAGTACTGTCATCCGCAAAACAATATATGCTGCTGTTATGCAACATATCATTGATATGCAGAATGGACAAAGTAGGCGATAGCACTGAGCCCTGTGGAATGCCAGCATTGATGGGCTTAGGTTGAGAGCAAAAACCGTCGACAGCGACCTTGATGCTGCGCCCATGAAGAAAGCTAGCGACCCAATTGCACAGCTTCGCAGGAAGTCCGTAAGATGGCAGCTTCGATAGCCAAGCCCTATGCCGAACCCGATCAAAGGCTTTAGCGATGTAGAGGCTGACCGCTAGGGCTTTCCCCTTACTGTCAATATACCCCCAATATGCCCCGTATATAACGCAAGGAGCTTTGACACCGCGAGATGGTCAGCGGTGTTTTCCCACCATCATCAAGCGTAGAGTTGGCAGCAAAGAGAGTGCCCAGAATTTCGGCTTTCTCTTTGGCAGTGTAGGCCAGTGTATCATCCGGTTTGCGTAAAGGTGGAAACGAGGAACGACAGAAGTTGCCTTGTATGGCTTTCAACAGAAATCAGAAAGCACGAGAACCAGAAGGCAGTGAGACTAGTCTCTGCCCAATTCTGTCGATGTGCTCAAATTTTGCCCTGGCAATGGCATTTTTGTAGGCTCTGGACGCAGCGTTAAAGATTTTCTTAACATTTGCAGCATTGGGATCATTGGTGCAATGTGCAGAGAGCCAGGACTGGTAGGAGTTTTGTTTAAGTATAGCAGCCTTATTACAGATCCCGTTGAACCATTTCTGCGCGCGCTCCCCAAAAGGTATGAGGGAGTTGGGAATATAGCAGTCCATACCTTGGAGTATAGCATCAGCAACTGCTTCAGCACAGGTGTTAAGGTCGTTTGTTGAAAAACAAAGCTGTGCCCACGGATATGAGGCTACCGGTATTACGCGTGCGAACAGAGGATGGAAGTGGCACGGAAGTCTGTACTAGGCAGGGGTTAGATGTTCCTAGGGGAGCATCGACTGTTACCTGGTAGCCGGTAGGGTGAGTGGTAAGGAAGAGGTCCAATATAGAGGGAGTCTATTAAGTTATGGAAGAACTGCTTGATATTTTGTTATTTGAAACGATCTTACTCCAAGCAGTGACGGTCCCAACAAGGTTCTCGGTCGACGAGTGAATTACCAATTCCCTGTGCATGGCTGGGCACTTGCTTTTATTCGTACAAGTTTATTCAAATAGAGAATTCATAAGAAATTCTGCCAAAAGTATACATAAAAATTCATTACCGTATACAGGGTTCATTACCGTAGCTTGACATAAATTTCTAGTGGCAATAACTCTTTGAATATTTGAAATATATACGTGCCTTTCACTTGTGTATTTAATGAAATAGCACCAAACATTATAATACTATCAAATATTAAAAAAAATGAAATTATGCTTGTTCCTAAAAAAATGCGCAAATATTGTCCAAACTGAATATTCACCCAGATGTTCTTGTAAAATAAAATAGGATGACTGGGAGAACCCAGTCAACCTATTTTATCAAAATAATTTGTTGCACAATATATAAATGCTATAAAATATGCCGCTTCAGCTCCATCCGTGATGTGATATCTCCGATTGAGGGTGAAATCGAAGGTATGGATCACTTGCAACAGATGAAGGCAGAAAATGATTTGTCTGATGCGTTGTTTGACGTCCTTCAACGTGCATACAAGGATACAAAACAGAAATAGTGCGTATTTTCACTATAATTTTTAAATGATACTACATAGTTCCCGAGACTGCAAGAGGTACAGATTTTTGTGAGCAAAGTAATATTTCTTCGAGAACTACCTAAAAGTCAACTAGACTGGATAACAGAATTAAACAATTTTTCAAACCAACAGCACTACGTAGATAAGTTTGATAAAAGAGTTGAAAGACTGAGAATGGTTTAAAAGATACCTAGGTAGGTACATATTATAGCTATGCCAAAAATATTGGATAAGACTGACCTATTATTTATTTATTGGTGTTTAGCGTGGATCTAGGAAACAAAGAAAGTCAGCAATATCAGAAAACGTATCTCCGAAAAATGGAAATTCGTTGCGAGAACCAGTTGTCTCACACTGTGACCCTATGCTTGAACGCCTTTTCCTCGGTTTTCGAGGATTGTAACCAAGCTATTGCAGCATACGCGACGATTATATGCTGGCCCTTGATGTTGCCAAGAATGTGCA
This sequence comes from Hipparchia sbordonii, assembly GCA_038048805.1. Lineage (NCBI taxonomy): Eukaryota > Metazoa > Arthropoda > Insecta > Lepidoptera > Nymphalidae > Hipparchia > Hipparchia sbordonii. The sequence goes on from CM076113.1 coordinate 9,883,680, forward strand.
ATGTAAAACAATTGCTTGGATCTGGGATATGCAGAAAACAGGTAAATAAATAATTAAATTAACTCTGAAGTTAAAAAAATAATTGTACTCTATGTCTTACGTCTTAATACCTAAACATAGAACCACTAGCTGGTAAAAGTTGCGGACAAGATTTTCAGTGACGATTCTTGAATACACCATAAGTTTCCAGTTACCAAAATATTTTTTCGTAGATAAATCCTGGACTGGGAATTGGTTACTCCTATCTGAAGATAGCGAAAAGGGAATTAACAACGAATCTCACGGATATAAAACTGCAACATAAAGTTATGTATGAACGAGAGCTGCATGATGTACAGGTAAAATGTATTATGTTTCATACAGTTAGGTATATTTTTGAAAACTTGAGATAACTTTCCACTTGTTACGTACTTATTGAGCGCAGCAGACTATTGTGTCAGATCCTGAAAGTTATGTTGGAAGCGGTGACGGCCACAACCTTCGTGATGCTAGACAGGTTGTTCTACGAGGCTTTGGATGTCGTAAGAAAGCACGCCATGGAGAGCAAACCGTCGTCGGGTGTGCAAGACCTGGATATTAAGGTTAATTTTTCAAAGTAATGAGATAAAGTTGTACGATAGGAATGTTTAGCCGCCATTTTATGTTTCTGTCTTGCTCATGCGTATCGTACACTGAGAAAGACAGATATAGAAAATGGCGGTTTGAAATTTCCATTCTTACCTCGATCGCTAATATTTACATATACATACATCTAATATTTGACAATTAACACAAAATTTTATGAAGAAGGACCTTTCATGCTAAAAGTACTTACGGGGTCAGATGCTAGATCATCAGATCCCTTGTATTGTACCTTCGGGTATCAGATACTTAACCCTTATTCGCCACGCTCACTGCTGTTGCTACGCTTGCGTACCATTATTGGAACAGAATATTATTTCAGGTAGTAAGTACAGGTCTATTATCCAGTATGGTACGTAAAGTCCTCGAAGAAATGGGTTCCAATAAACAAAACAAAATGGTTTCCAACGAAATGTGTCTCCCGCAACCTAGGGCGATGCCGAGCCTGTTTTATTTTAAAATTTATGGTGGATACATATGGATACTCCTGTTGCTTTGCATCAACCCCTATACGCTGAGACTGCGAAGGTAAGCTGCTTTAATTCTGCTTTACTATTACCTTAAGATTTTCAAGTATTACTTATCATTATCATCGCCATACACTACCAGGAACGGGTCTCCTTTCAGATCGGGAAGAGTTTGCGCCAGAGTCCACCATGCTGGCTAAGTGTGACTTGGCAGACTTCAAACACCTTTGACAACATGATGGAGAAGTCTTAGTATACAAGTTTTCTCACAATGTTTTCCTTCACAGTTAAAGCAAGTGATATTCAATTAATTGTAATTAAAATTTCGGGCTCCGAAAAGGAAGGTTCAAGTCTTCATATCACCATGAAAATAACGTAAGACACAATTAGGTAACGTTTACTTCAAAAGCTACGCTAAGTAAAGCTTCCTAAAGCTAAAGCATAGAGGTCGGCTTTAACAATAGTAAAACAAGCGCAAAGTGGGGTGCTCAAGTCAGTATTCTTTTTCTTATCTCCGTTATGAAGATTTAGGAATCTCCTCATAAGTTAAAGAACTCTTGCTTGTATTCCAATAGCTACAAGCAAGAGTTCTTTAACTGTGAGTAAATTGGGGGTATTCATAAATTTCCAGACTGATCTGTAGTTATTTCTACCCCGTACGGGAAAAACAGCGTATACTACATCTCTACAACGATATACTGAAGAAACGCGTCAAAATGGACAAAACGCTGCGGAGAAAGGCGGTTCAATCTGTGCGAGCTCATTACCTCACTGGGGAGAACTTGCTGAGTTTGAGGATGAGGTTCCCTGAGATGCTGGGATGGCTTGAAGCATTGCCGGTCGCTAGGATGAAGTGTTTGATTTGTGAGGAGACCGCGCCGAGGAATTTTGACCGCAGTCGTAGTAAGTTAACCTCACCAAGACACCATTAATTATTTATCCATTGAGTTCTCAGTTTATGTCAAGTCTGGTCGAGCTTCTTGGCTATTTACTGCTCTACCGCCAAAGGTTATAATTATTGAAAGATATGGCTTATATATCTTCAGCCTCTTTCACATAGTATTATTCCGATATCTGTAGCCTAAGCACGAACATTTTAACTTTCGAACAGTAAAGGTGAGTTAACGCCATGCTGACGCCATGTATGAAAATGAGCGCTCCTGTCATTTTCTTGTTGGGGTTAACTTTACCTTTACTATTCGAAAGTTAAAATGTTCGTCTTGGGCTACTGTTCATACTAAGGTATCGCGTTGTAATCATTGCAGCTGTGTTAGATCGCATGCGTTCTAATAGAAAATCTACTAAGAGAGATCTCACGACGCGACGTTGGGAGAGAAGCTATCTATTACGAGCGTTTCCTCATGCTCCTACTGGGTTCTCTTACTGGTAAGGAGCAAGGAACACGAGGAAATAACTAAAATTTACTTTTTATAGGGACAAACACGATACAAGGATGGCACACGTGTGTAAAAACAAGGTGTCCATTCGTATACTGCGAAGAGTGCTGGCGGGAAGTAGGCTCTCGGTGCCTCGCCTGCGACCCTGCGCTCGTCGAGCTGAGCGACATAGACTCCCTGACCGATGATAACCCACCGAGGCTTTGAAAGCTACACAGATTCGCTTAAGACTGCGCAGAATACCAGAAAAAAGCGACCAAATAAAACATGCCCGAAACCTGGTGTGAAGCACGACAGACGCTATCGTATTGCGAATAGGAATGTAGTAAGCGAGCCAAATACATCATGTATTCTAATGACTCGAAGATATTAATTTTTTTAATATCGCTCTATCGTCGTCGTCGACTACATCGTCTCTTAGTAAATGCAATACATTGAAAATAAATGCAATGCAGTTAAATAAAACTCTGAAAATTTAAATAAAGTATTTCATTCAAAACAACCCGTATTCGAGCTGTTCGCCGACAGTGAGGTTGCTGACGAACTGTATGTCGTCGGCCACATCGTTGCAGCGCCGCGCCAGCCCGCTCAGCTCGTCTCCCTCTTGTGGACTGAAGTTATACACTAGCTGAAATTAAATTACCCGTATTTAGGTGTTACTATTGGTATACTTCTTTCAATTCACGAGGGCACGTGGCTCATGGTTGTGCGTGTGTCGTATTTGTATCAGTGTGAGCGAGAGCTTGCTCGCGCCTGATCACTCCCACATAGGCTCCTGACAGGCACGCAAACTTACGCAATGTGCATGTACACGACAATACGAAACGAAATCTTAGATTAATTATTACAGAAGTCGATGCGCCATTTGCAATATTACTTATTAGTTCCTGAGACACTCGTATCTTCTTAGTGCTTACAGCGCCAATGGCACCAGTCAAGCATGTCCAAAACAAGAAACTCGGCAGTGGCTCTTTATATTATACCTACTGATTTGGCATTTACAGTTTTTCTGACATAAGAGAGAGATTATGATCTTTAGTTGGTGGGAGGCGCCAAGCTGTGTGTTACTTAAATATACGATACATAAAGAAACTCTTACCGATAAAAATTCATCGTAAGTGACCCAACCGTCATTGTCAGTGTCTGCCAAATTGAACCTTTCTTTTCTATACTCCATTGAAGTTTCGTCCCCCAAACTCTCCAAAACTGCGCAACTAATAAACATATTATATATTTGTAAAAGCTAATCAGGATCACACCTGATGTTCTTCTTAATTTTATCATCGAATAGACGTCCACTACTGGTAATAGGTAGGTATCTTGCATGAACTTCCACATTTCTATCCAGCGACTCGTTCCAACTCGTCTGTTGTCGTCGTGGAATAACTATTGGAGTCTCTGCCTGATCGACTTCCGCTGCGAGGTCGTCATCTAACACCTTAAGATCTTAACGACCAATAGTTTTTCGAACTACATACTTACAATGTTACCTATTCGTAATGCAAAGCTTGTATAGCACTTGCGGTACTTGAACTACGAGTGTGTCTTGAAGGTAAACTAGGAATGATGTACCTAAAATTTTTACTAAAGCACAGAATACATATTTATTACTATAGTACCTAAGTCCTAAAGGTACAGAAGGTTCACTCCGCAAAATGATTTAAATAGCGACTCTTGTTAACCACACAATAGAGCGCAATTCAGGTTGACACAGCGCTACCTACCTACCGTCTTATTCATCTAAACTTTTCGCTCTTTCTATCACGTAACTCTTATCCCTTCGCACTCTCTGAATTTAGGCCCTTCGAAGAGGTACGCCATGTACTTGTAGCTCCGCAGGCCTGGCTAAGGTTAAAAGTTATATGATCGCTGTCAGCTCTGTCTGATTATTTATTATCATCGTAACATCCAGCAGTTTGGTAAGATTATCTATTTCACCATCCCCAAGTAAACTTTCAATGTTCGTCGGTTAAAGTTTACTTCACGGTGAGGCAACTAACAAATCGTCGAAGCCAAGCATTCCGTTGGACTGGTTGTCGAACAGCAGGAACAGGCTGTGCAGGTTGGCGATGGTAACCTCGTTCCAGCCCGGGAAGCGACGCACCACTTTCTGAATGCTCCAACGACGATCCTGCTCCTTCATTTCCTGGGGTTCGGGGCTTTGGTGTGTTATTATTTTATTAAAGTATCGTAAGTACAAAGTTATTCAATTTATAGTTATTGCCTCAGAAGACGATAGACTGTCGCGGAAATGCAATGCAAGTATTAACTTGGGATTCCATTGACTTATTTCTAATGTTTTGAAGGTTTCTACAATCGGTAGCTCACCATCACAGACCACTGCTTCGCGCCGAAGATACGAGTATAGCATAATTTCGTTGTTGACAAAGTAGATAGGTATGTTGTCTTTCGTCTCGGTTTGAAGTTAAACTTACGTAGATGTACCTACTACGGGATAATGCAGCAGGCAGTAAGTACCTAGTAACATCATGGAAGGTTGATTGAACCTCTCCTATATGTAGTTAATCCTTACTTGGTTGTACTGGCGCTGTTCAGCTAGTCTTTTGTAGAACTGGTCGACAAGCTTGTCGTAGTCTGTCATCGCTACCTTTTGGACATCCGAAACCCTCCTCTGAGGTTCTCCTGTATTCGAAAGCATTTTATTTGAATAAAAAATATTCTATTCTATTAATAAGAACGCCATGTCAAAGTAGGAAGGTGATTGATTGAAGGTGATGATGTAATTGAGTGTTTCTGTAAGTAGGTAGGTACAGGAGCTGATGATATCTGCGAATACCGGACATTTCGTAATTTAGTCATTGCAGTTTATTACCTTATCTGGTGACTTAGGGTATGCTTAGGGGCTTGTTAATTTTTTTTGCAGAAATGATCAGTCTGGCTGTTACAGGTACAACAGGTCCGGTCGGATAGTCTGGTTGCTGGTGCAAAAGTTGATCTTATGGATGGTGGACGAATGTACACCCTCCTCCCGCCTGTGAGTAGGTACCTACATTAATGAATCTGCTGCTTTACCCGTGGCCGTAAAATCTTCCTGCCTGTAGAAACAGATGGGTTTCCTTTTTACAGGATATTCAAAAAATCTTCCCAAACTTGACACAAGTGCGCTCACATGGTGACCCATTTTTATTGACCACTATTACTGTCGTTTTCTAAGAATCACGACGGTCGGTTTTTTAAATTCTCTTTTTCTGTAATAAGCAAGGACCATTGAATTAGGATGTACCTAATTCTTATGACTTTATGGAGCAGTTGAAAGAAAATGGAGAATATCTCATGGAATTTATGTAGGTACGTTTTAGACAATATGAATGAACTAAAATTGAACTGCTCTCTTTTATTTTAATTTATTTTTGATTTAAATCCAGACATACTTGGCCAACTTGATGCAGAAACCCAAGAGAACAGCCTCTAGAAACTCTCTTACAAGAACATTTTATTTTTTTGGGTTCAGCAACATGCCCAGCCTCTAGAAACTCTCTTACAAGAACATTTTATTTTTTTGGGTTCAGCAACATGCCGAAACTAACGGGTGACGTCATATTGCCAACATAATTTATGTCAAAAAGGAGTTTTCTAAAAAGAGTTAATTCTTGGTTCGACTGGCTTCGCATTATGAAAAGTCATTAATCCAAAGAAAGAAAAAAATTGTTGTCATTTTTCAGTCAGTTGTCAGTATAATAAATAAGAGAAAAATATTTGTCAAACGTTTTAAATAAATATTAATTCTATAAATAATTATTCTAGCGGGAATTGTTTATTCGTTAATTCCTCAATTCAATTTGTGAACCATCTTGGAAGATTATAGAAAATGTGAAGTTTGCAGCGTGAATGTTAAAAGTTCTGAGAAGTTTTTGCTTTTTCCAATGGTATCAAACTGGTAAAGTGCCTACCTAGGTACCTGTGCTACCTACGATTATTTTTATCTGCTATTCTATCGAATGGGATAAAAAGAAGACTGCAGTGATACTTTGCTTTGCTTAGCAGATAAAAAGATGCTATTGCATTGAAAAAACTTCTAGAAAGAAAGAAAGAATTCAGTTTAAAGTAACTAATTTTGTTTCAACTAGTTGTAATATTGTGAATAAAAATGAATAAATACTAGACTCATATTGATCCTTGTTTTATTTACGCAACTTTTGAACTTGATCTTAGAACAATAGATTTGGTAGCACATCCCTGTTTTTGTCGATATCGATAAAATCTAATTATCGATAAGACAAATCTATCGATACATTACATCCTTAGCTTTGACAATTCTTTCTTCATTACATGGGTTGGTAGTATTGTTTTTCTTTTATGAAGTTGGCTAAAATAAAAACAAAGTCTCGAAATTTTTTTCTTTGAAGTTCCGCCTCTTAAAACGGAGTGGTTACATTCTCTTTGAACATGCCGAAACTAACGGGTGACGTCATATTGCCAACATAATTTATGTCAAAAAGGAGTTTTCTAAAAAGAGTTAATTCTTGGTTCGACTGGCTTCGCATTATGAAAAGTCATTAATCCAAAGAAAGAAAAAAATTGTTGTCATTTTTCAGTCAGTTGTCAGTATAATAAATAAGAGAAAAATATTTGTCAAACGTTTTAAATAAATATTAATTCTATAAATAATTATTCTAGCGGGAATTGTTTATTCGTTAATTCCTCAATTCAATTTGTGAACCATCTTGGAAGATTATAGAAAATGTGAAGTTTGCAGCGTGAATGTTAAAAGTTCTGAGAAGTTTTTGCTTTTTCCAATGGTATCAAACTGGTAAAGTGCCTACCTAGGTACCTGTGCTACCTACGATTATTTTTATCTGCTATTCTATCGAATGGGATAAAAAGAAGACTGCAGTGATACTTTGCTTTGCTTAGCAGATAAAAAGATGCTATTGCATTGAAAAAACTTCTAGAAAGAAAGAAAGAATTCAGTTTAAAGTAACTAATTTTGTTTCAACTAGTTGTAATATTGTGAATAAAAATGAATAAATACTAGACTCATATTGATCCTTGTTTTATTTACGCAACTTTTGAACTTGATCTTAGAACAATAGATTTGGTAGCACATCCCTGTTTTTGTCGATATCGATAAAATCTAATTATCGATAAGACAAATCTATCGATACATTACATCCTTAGCTTTGACAATTCTTTCTTCATTACATGGGTTGGTAGTATTGTTTTTCTTTTATGAAGTTGGCTAAAATAAAAACAAAGTCTCGAAATTTTTTTCTTTGAAGTTCCGCCTCTTAAAACGGAGTGGTTACATTCTCTTTGCAAGAGAATGTAATCACTCAGCAGAAACTAAGAAGCTTATATCTTGGCAGAAACCAATAGTCTATAATCTAAGCCAATAGTTTATATTCTCTTGGATTACACGTTCATTCGTGGTTCATTCGAATAGATAGTTATTTCTGTGGCTTGGTATCTATAAAATTTAATTTAAACGATGCAGGTTATTCTTATTTGTCACCGTGATTTGTCATCGATGAATATTGGTAGATAAATAATTATTGTGTAAGTAGTTATTCTCATAAAAATATGATCAAAAGCTTGAAAATTAGTGTTGTGCGAAGGAGATAAAAGCAGGATAAAAGGTAAATAAAAGACCATTTTCTATCAATCACTTGATTAATTTTTCATACAAAATTCCATTAAAAATTTCAAAAAATTCATGACATTATATAGCGTCATGCACAATTGATAAGATTACAAGAATCAAAGTAATGATTATTACCGAAAGGATAAACATAACGTAAATGAAAATATTATGGTAGGCAGTAAAATTATTCTAAATTAAAATATAGGAACATTTATAAAATATCAGTCTTCTTTTAACAATATTACAGAAGTGTAACGTAAGATATAGATATAAAACGAAAAAAAGACTGTTGTCGACTGTCTTTCAACAGAAACGGTACGCAAGTTTACTAACCTGTTTAAAATAAAAAATCCTCCGGGATATTTGGACGCTATTTTAAGTAAAGAAGACAAAAAAATTTGTTCATAAGGATACTGCTTATTCTAGTAGACAACAGACTTCTAAACGGTGATTAGACCACCATCGCATTAATTCCAATCAGTCTTTAATGTATTACAAGTGAGGTAGATACGGTTACTTAAACTTTGAACACAACTTATACCAACGTGAGAAGTCTTCTTAGACACAACGCCCCGACTAAGTTTTCATTAAGTATACTTTTTATGCCAATATGCATGTGGTATAAACAATGATTAATTATAAAATCATTTGTCTACATATTGTTGTGATACCGGCTCGAGCCTATTTTAGCGGGTAGTCGGAAAAATGACGAGACCTTGCAAACACTAACTCAAATAGTTTTGATTTTATTTTGTCATTCATCATCCTAATGTCCGATACTAGATAGGCGAGATAAACTGTTAAAACATATAGTTTTATATATAAAAGGGGTGTGTCAATGGCTTCTAAACACGTTGGTCCTCGCACAGAGGACAGGTCGCATCCGACCTGTTTTTCAACGAGGTTCGTATAAAAATACTACTACTACATAGTTACACAATACACTAGCATTCATCGCCCCCTACGATTATGTTCAGAGGCTAACAATAACATAATAATATTACAATGTGGTTATTTTACAGCCATGTTTTGTCTGGGTACCTATTAAATTTAGAAAGTATTTTTATAATAATTGTATATCAAATAGTAACACAGAGAATTACAAAAAAATAATTTTTAATATTTTAGAAGCACTGAAACAGAATATATCTATTTGCGATATTTCGTCATTTTTTGCTATAAAATTACGATTTGTGAAATCAATTCCTAAAGAAAATAGTTTTCTTTATGATAAAAAAAAGAAAATGATTATTTTTTTATGTATTTCTTTAAAATATTAAAATATCGCATAGTATGTGACAGTATTTCGGGGGGATGAATGTTAAAATTACACTAAGACTAACACAACACAAGCCCTTAGTTAACATTAAAAATATGTAGTACAAATAGAATGGCTCAAATACAATTTCCTACAATCTCATACTATAATTGTATTATTATGCAGTTTATATTGCGTCTCATCCACGACCTTTTGCGGGTATATCCCTTTTAAGTTTCCCCAATCAGGTTCACAAATACATCGAATTTTTAAAAAACTTGTAAAAAATTACCATCGATCATCAATATTTACGCTCTCAATTTTATTGTACCTATCACAAAACTACAAATTTTACTGCTAGCAACTAGCAGCTTTCACTTAGTTCACATCGTTTACTGGCGATCAGATCATCTGACCTCGTGATTATATCAAAACATTTTTATGCGCTGAATTTCGGCGCACTTTTATAAAGTGGTAGCGTATTAGGTCGGCTTCCTATTAAGGCTCGATATTTTTGTCTAACGTGAAGTAATTTTTATACGTAAAAAAAAGACGTGTGGCACTCGGGGACTGCCGCGGTAAAGCTATTGCATAGCATTTTTTATCAACACCATCTAGCGGTGAGAGGAGTCCCGTGTCAGGTTATTTTCGTTACGGAATTTCTGGATTCGGTCTCCACGCTCAAGGCCCGCGATAGAAGCTATGCTGATAATAGCTTAAAAAAATATGTCCGAATGAAAGTCATAAAAATATCAAAATAATTCTAAATTACCTAACTTTAATGGAAGCATCCAATTGGGAAGTTTCAAACAATAGATTTTATTTATAAAAACCTCTAAACTAAATCCCATTTTCATTAAAATTTGCAATCCTCTTCCAGTGATAGGTAGCCAATCTAAAGCGCAGTTTTCATCCACTAAACCAAGTAACAAAATAAATCTAAGAAACATAACCAAATCATACCGAATTAAATGCGGTTACCAAATTAAGTAATATTTAAGCCGCTTAGAGCCAACTCGTAATAGATGAAGAACCTGTAGTAATTTACTTGCATTTGATAACATAATAGAAACTATGCTTCACATTGTAATCCTATAAGATAGTAATTAAGTATTTTTAAAAATAAAACCAGGGGTTGGAATAAAAATAAGAATAATAAAGTTACGGCCGATATTAAAAATCTATATATTATTCAAAAACTTATAGACTGAAGATCTAAAATGTAATCCAGATATGTTGTAAATTTTGAATCTATCCACGCATTGAGACTATCTGTATCTGTATCTGTTTTATCGATTGGTTATCAGAATCACACTACGTATCTGGATTAAATTATTGACCTACAATTTGTTGACTTTGGATGTAACAGATTATTTTGATCCCGCCCTTTAAGTATGCTACAATTACTAAGCTAGATTCATGTAGGATAAAACGTGAAGCAATATTTCTATGATGTCATCAAAAAGTTAAATTGATGACGGATGACGCTAAGAGTCTTCAAGATAATAAATGTTTAAAACTGGTAACATTCTATTGGATACATCTCGATCAGCTGGTATAGAGGTATTTCGCTATGCAAAACCACCGTGATTTGTTAAATATTAGACAAAATATTGACTCTGAGATTCCTCATAATATAAAAAAAAATGTAGATTTCAACGGACTCCAAGATAATTTTGAAAAGAATGCATTTTATGCACCAAAAAAATATATTTTAAAAATAATATTAATATAATACTTTAGTAATGGCACTGAACAAAAGTACATAAGTCAGGTTTACTTTTTTACCTATTAATGATATGAAATGAACAAAAATCATATAAATATCCATATTGTTTAGCGGAATTCGTTAATTGACAGTTATGACGCAAAAAACTGCATACCCTTACAAGTTAAAGGTAATTATTATCTACCGCGTCTGCCATTCCCGCACACACATTCAATCCAAATATTGAACAAGCTATAAACAAGCTTTCAGCCTATGTCGTATCGTTCATCATAATAGCTATTCTTTAATTTATATTTCGAGCACGAATATTATATATATATGAATATTATATGACATAACGAAGGTATAATTTTATTTAGAATTTACTGCAGAAAAATCTCATTAATTGTACATAATATTTCAACGAAGCTATTTGTTAAACCCTTCTCGTTAAACAATGTATTTGCAATGTTTAAATATACAATAATATATATTACAAAGATTGCAATAGATTAAATAATTAGACTTGCAAAGATTATGAACGAAAATGATTATAGAATAACCATTATGATGAATGACGTTCAATTTTATAAAAGCCTCGACGAACTAGTTTTACATGCCTTTGATCAGATACTATGATATTTACAGAAACAGCGCCAACAACATAATCACACAACACGGTCTCTTATGAAAGACTTCAAACAACAATTTTCCGACCTTAACTCATAGTTTTACGATAACTCAGACTATATTTCAGTCGCATGAATTACTTCATTTTATTTTTAATCTAAAAATTTAATTTACCACAAAAGAAAATTTTTGTTTGAAGTTACAAATTGTTAATACTAAGGTAAACTTAGAGCATTTGCCCACGAAGACGTTTTCAGGCGCCCGCGTTTCGGTTGCTGTGAAGTCAATCTGGATTGCGATTCGCGATCAAGTTTCATCTTCTTTACACACTGACCTGAATCTGCCTCAAGATCTTTAAAACTAATCGCACCCAAATACATTGTATGTCTCTGGTCTGTGATCGGCTGGGCATCTAATTCATGATACGCAGCCAATCACACAAAATCATACGGCATACGGCACAATTGGTCCTAGAGCAGATTGTGATCTGTGCTGTGTTTCTGCCATGATAAATCTATGATTAGATCCATCTAATCGCGATCCAGATTGACTCTGTACGGCAGCCTGTTAAAGTGCGTCAGATTCAATGAAACTAAACTGCGAACACGATAAAGTCGCAGCCTGTTTAGTTTTCAAATTTTATGAATCGTATTTGCTAAAAGTCGTCATGTGCAAAGGCACTTAGGATAAATAGATTTAATAATCTAATAGATGGTCAATGCTGACATCTGGCATCAGTGGCTGTCATTGGAAATATATAAAAATCTCTTATAAAAGTAGCATTTCTTATGCCGTGTGAATACTGCAGGAGCATTTAGCATAGCATACCATTTGTCAATGTTACATCTACGGACATCTTAGACGAATGTATAATACCATTCTCATGTATATTTGGTGTACATAGATCTAAAAGCAAACTAAAATGACACGTTTAACAGTGCTGTCCTTTTTAACAAGTATCATAATGAAGAGAATAGCATACATTCAGGTAATTTAAGGATTTCTATATAATAATCATTTAAGCATAGTCTGTAGTGCCAAAATCTGCCGAATGTCAGTACTGGCTATCAGTGGAGGACTAAATTAGACCACAATAGAACTGAGAAAGCGACTGTTTTTAGGAAACCTTGTGATTTGAATTGAAATATTCTACTAGTTCCTATAGTTTTAATCAACATGGAAACTCACACTCCAAAGGACTTCACAAAAGGTTAACAGCCACTGGACAGTCTATGCGGCCATCAAAATTATAAAAGACTTCTCAGAATCTTATAGTAAACTATACCTAAGTACATAAATGTAAAACGTTATTCTAACCATACTTTTAACTAATAAAATTTCTAATACAAATATGCTCAATATTATTGGGAACATTGCTTTAGCGTAAATCTTTAAAAGCTACATTCTAGTTCATTGATGTATTAAATTGTATTGTTTGTAATATATCGATAAGTTGACAAATTTAATAGTAGATAAATATAGATTGTTTATACGTACAAAGCGGTTAGATTCGATCAAAGATTATATCTGTTGAGAGCGTGAGCTTATAGTCGATATACAAGTTAATATAGCTTTGGTACTTAGAAGTTTCGTTAGAATATGGATAAATGCTCGTCTAAACATGATACTGGTGCCGTAGCTCTAGACTAATCTATAAATAGAGGTTTCTCGTGAGGAACCCCACGAGGAAGTCTGTTGGGGTCAATTGCTTAAAATATAGTTATTCGAACGCTTACGTTAAAATGTTCCAACATGGCAGCTTGTAAGTGCAGTCTACAATTTCGCTAGCACGGAATTACACCCTACATCGGAAGCAAGACCTCAACGTGAGTAAAAACTACAACACGCAGTTAACTATACTATCGCGTAAAAACGGTATTCCAACCGTCCCATTCGAATGTATTATGCTAAACTTATATTAAAATAGTGAACACATATTGACTGAACACAGTGTATTAAATCTAATACGGTCGACTCATTCATCGATACATTTAAAAAATAGACTATGCGATAATTTATAAAATTTTGGAGAAACAATTTCGCTAAAATATTTGGACTAACACAAATTTTGCCTGTATATAACGACACGTTATTTCTAAGTGAAAATTAATATGTAGAAGAATATCTATAAATTAGCTAATTTAAATCAACGAGTGCGTCATCGTGACTTATTACATAAGTAGAAGTTATTAAGGTAGTTTATAGGAGCTTACAATTAGCTAATGATTAATTATTTTATTTACCGTCTATAGCACTACATCGAGGAATACCGAAACATAGTCGTTACCAGTAACGTTATAGAAAAGGTTTGTTGATTTACGCCAATGTTCGTTCAATTGAAAACAAAAATAACCGTTTTTTTGCCGATAAAATCACCATCAAAATATATTTTTAATAATACCTATATTTTGGTACTAAAAAATTGCATTTAACATAACGCGTTGGATTCGCGACACCTGCCCCGCCCGCTACGGAACCACGTCTCTAAGACAGTCTTCTAAAGTCAGTCTCCAAGTTTTATTGCATTAATTTCTTAGCTCCCGCGCCTCAAGTCTTAAACAAAATAGAAATCTAAATGAAGTAAACTAATTTTAATTAATTTATCTAGAATCATGGCGTAGAGCCATCATTGAAATTTTAAATATATAATTATTATAATACCTTAAATAGTATTCAAAATAACTTAATACAAGAATACGTATCAACGTGTGCATCATTCAATTAATTATATTTAACCAAGTTAAAAACGCAAAAGTAACATTTGAAAAAATACTTTCCAAGTTAGTTTTTAAATTATCTCACATAAAAACATCTTTTAAATCACAAGGTGATCTTTTACCCCTAATAATTATGACGCTTCATTCTTTTATATATGCAATGCATAAAAGTAAACTCAAAGTTTTGAGAAACGCGGTTATTGAACAGTGTTTGATTTTAGTTTCTGTATATATGTGTCGTAAGTGGGGCAAAATTACTATGTAAAGTAACACTGCAAACAAGGTTTGGTCTTTAAAGACTAGTTCCACATGAAACTGAAATCAAAATAATATGGTAACAAAAGTTATTAATTTAAGGAGAATTCGATTTGCACGTAACACAAAGACAAAATAAAAATCCTCCGTACAAGCTATGCTCGATTCAGATTTCAAACATTAATAATAAAATTGGCACATTATGAAAGTAATCACAAATTAAACAAAACAAACATAAAATTTGATGGACCTTCGGCCCACATCGTTAGTTTCACTTGGCGTTTTACACTTGTCAATACACTTAATATAACGTTCTTTATCAATATACTTTGATGTATTGTTTGCCGTGAGAAGTGATATCGCGGGCGGTGTCAGGTAAGGTTTCAAACAATACAACGAGGAACCCTTCGGGAGTTAGGGCCACGTCGCTGGGTCTGTCTTTGTCATCTAGACCGGGACTCTTTAAATCTACAGCCCATAAAATACGCAACTCCGATGTGAATACTAGTACACGGTGGTTTTTTGAATCTGCCACAATAATTCGCCCATCATCGTCAGTCACGATGCCCGACGGACGATTGAGTTCTCCAATCCCTGACCCTTCGCGACCTACGCAATGTAAGACCTTTGAAAGCGTCGGATCTACCATAAGCAGGCGATGATTTTCAAAATCAGATACAATTATATTTCCTGAAGTTGTAAAACATACGCCTCTCGGAGTCGTCGGTCCTTTAAGCATTTTAGCGGGATTCGCTCCTTCGAAAACAAATTTAGTTATGTAAGTACCGTCACTAGTGAATAATTGAATTCGATGATTACGAGTGTCTGTCACCACGATATTGCCTAAAGTATTAACAGCGACATCCCACGGGTACTGGAACTGACCACATTCCTTACCGAAGGAACCAAACTTTAGGATGAAATTCCCGGAAGATGTAAATATTTGAACCCTGTGATTGTCTTTGTCGATAACAATTATGCGTCCATAAGTATCGGTCGTTATACCTGCAGGAAGGTCGAACTCTCCTGGTCCTGTTCCTTTAGATCCGAACATTGTTCTAAATTCCCCACGACCGTTAAATATCTGTATACGATTATTTCTTCTATCTGCAACAATTATGTTTCCTTCTCTATCTACACACAGACCCCAGGGTCTAGAAACTTGTCCTTCATCTTGGCCTTCTCTGCCAAACGAAAACATCGGCACGCCAGATACCGGACTTCTAGTAGGCTTCACCGAAACTGACATCCAATATCCCGGTATCGCTTGACCAATACCACGTGCTGCGTTTGCATCCATAGATATGCTAGACGAGATACTATGGTCATAATAGTTAGTAGATCGCGTGTGGTTAGTGTAGTCTGGCAACGATCTTAAGCTACTAGTGGCAGACATTTGATAAGATAACGGCGGAAATGTTTGAGCTGCCTGCAATGAGTGTAGCAAAGACTGTCTCGATTGTAGAGAAGAAGACGAACTCAGTGTGTGCATTGCACTTGCAGGAGCAGATTGGACATCACATTGCCTCTTTATCTGATCAACTAAATCATAGTTTGGTGGTATAAACATAATACGCTCTTCAGTCATATACATATTCTTAAACATACAAGAGAAATAGTCTACTTGGGCTCTTCCTTTTTCTTTAGCCATAAATAAATCAATGCCCTCAGAGTCCATACTGCGTACCAATGTTTCATTAGTATGTGCTAATCCGGCCAGGATACCACGAAGGGTATTCATATGGTCTGTTAGTTCATTCATCTTAGCTTGGCGCATTTTTTCTACTTTATCTAACAGATATTTCTCACGATCCTCAATGGCTTGCGCGAAGCATCGCATAGCTTTTCGTATTTTCATATTAGCCTCCGCGGTTTCCTTTTCGTACGCCTTCGACATAGCAACGGCACGATCTATTGCAGTTTTAATAGCTTTCGTGCCGGTTTTTGTGTCTTCTATGGCTCTAAAAACGCCGATTCTGCACATATCTAAAGCACCTTTAATCGGCGAATAACAATGATCCTTATGAACCCACAACGTACACTCTTGGCAGATAAATAT
Organism: Hipparchia sbordonii; assembly: GCA_038048805.1. Taxonomy (NCBI): domain Eukaryota; kingdom Metazoa; phylum Arthropoda; class Insecta; order Lepidoptera; family Nymphalidae; genus Hipparchia; species Hipparchia sbordonii. The sequence goes on from CM076113.1 coordinate 9,900,394, forward strand.
AATACACGCTTCGCAATAGTACCTGACGGGGTCGCCGTGCAACTCACAGTACATGACTTCTTTGTCGTTAGTGACAGAGTTGGGTCTAGCGCCTATAGGTGAGATTTGATGGATAGGCAGCAACGTGTGCTCTCTCAACTGGCAATCAGAAGTGACTTTATGACAACATTCGTGACAAAAGAGATCGTTGCATTCCAAGCAACGCGTGGTCGGCGTGCGTTCTTCGCAGCGGAAACAGGTGATCGAAACGGAGGACGAAGTGCCTGGGGATCCGCTCGAATTGTCTTCCTTCGAATGGTTTGGATGGTTATTATTAGAACTAGTGTACTCACGGATGCTAGGTAAGGCGTTGTTTTGTAACGAGCTGCTACAAGAGGGTAGAGCCCAGATGTCGTAGGGAATAGTCGATGAGGTGGAAGCGCCGGACGTCAGACTCGACGGCTTGTTCATGTTCTCGAGGAGGTTGCAGATGATGTGCGACATCGCGACGGGGTCCTCGGGCTCGTTGGAGCTGTGGCTGGACCCCGTGGCCGACGTGGAGGTGGCGGGCAGGCTCGCCGCCAGCGACTGCGTCATGTTTGCGAACGACGTCATTGTCATGCGCACGTCACGTCATTAGATCTGAAACAACGACAGATACCTTTTAATTACCTAATTCCCTACTGGCTACTAATCCCTACAAATATTTTTTTGTCGCCTCCTCTCAGCAGAATTTGCTTTTCGAACCGATGGGAGCCTTGAAATATCACAATAGTTACTATATGGCCTAAAATGAATGATATTTCTTTCATTTTGAGTTTTTAATCTGGTAAAAGGAAAGGCATTCCGAACCAGTGGTAGATTCATTGACGATTCAAAAGTGCTTGTAAAAGTTTATTTGAATAAAAAATATTTCTATTTCTATTTCTATTTCTGTAAAAAGATTTTCCCAATTTAGATTTTCACGTCTCACGTTTAAAAAGCTGAAAAGTTACGATGCTGTATGAAACAGAATTTGATTCAAATTCTAAGGGCCAATTTCACTAATGTAAAGTCTTATCCTTGAGTTATTTTGGCAGATTTTCAATGCAAAAGCTGTCAGTAAACGTAATTATTACTCGGTTAAACGTCACTCAACCGTTGGTGAAATTTACACTTAGTAGGCATTAAAAAAATATGATCACCACAGAGTGAAACATGGCCAATGACACTTCGCTGATTTAATAATTATTACATAAAAAAAACAACTGGTTTTAATAAACTTACAGCAAAAACAACAACGCAAAACAAGACTGCTTATTTCCACAAGTTTATCACTGACCGGATGGCACCAAAAAAAAAGTTACATTATAAAATTTAAATAAACATTTTCTAAACAAAACTTGGCACTATACGTGCAACAATCTGGCCTAACTAATCTAATGTTGTACTGCCACTATGGGGATGCTCCAAATGGTGCATTTTGCGAAAAAAATCCATCCCAAAAACTTTTGTGCGCTCCCTACTACCAACCCTCGTAGTTAGGTAAGGAAGTGCGAGCGAGACGGATCGATTGAATAATAATGCTTGCGTGAAAGCTGTCCAATACGGCACATTCCAAAATTTTCCATAATTTAGATAAAAGAGGTTCGCTATGATTAGGGTTGTTACGCTCTCACATTTCGTTAACTCAGGTTACACAAATTGCTCGTAATTGCGAGTTTAGTGAATTTAAAAAATCACTAAATGCATTTACTTTCCATAGCATACAGAGTTACATACATTTAGAGTTATTCTAAATCTATTCCATCTCGAACTGTAGCTCACTCATTGTCTGGTGAGATAACGTTCTAAAAATCCAAAACCATCCAAATCCTTACCTATAGATTATTTAAGATCTATGTTATCTATCTGTGTTGTATTATTAATTATATGTAAATTAAGGGTTGCTACTTGGATTCTGACCTCATAGTTCAATTGATTAGGTTTCAACTTATTTTATGTTGCTTTAATCTACGATGATATTACAAATGCGAAAGTTTGGATGGATGTATGGATGTTTGTTACTCAATCACGCTGCAACGGCTGAACCGATTTGGCTGAAATTTGGTACAGAGATAGATTATACACTAGAATAGCATAAAGGCTTTTTATTTCGGAAAATAAGACAGTCCCCGCAGGAATCCAAAAAACCTCAATCCACGCGAACGAAGTCGCGGGCATCAACTAGTATTATATTATAATCAATTTTTAGAACCGTCACTTCACGAAAGTATGTACTACAGAATCAGCAGCAGTACCAATGTCTCAGCAAAGTCCCCGGTATGCCAACCCTAACCACATCGAACACTGTAGTGAGCATGGCATTATTGTGTGCGTAGGTGTGTGAAAGAGAGGACAGATTTGTTAATCGAGATGCTGTATTTCGGGCGTAGCGTAGAAACGCGGAGGGAAGCACATGGCGCAAGGCGCTCGTGACCTTGGGCGGTGAGCGCGCGTGAGGCAGGTCCGGGACCTTGCGGCCATCTTGCCGCGCCCCCGCCTCGTGCCGATTGTGAAGGGTGCCGAAAATCGATGCTTTCCCTCTGCCCTTCTATCCCAAAGGGCGAACCACTGATACGAATCCCTTTCTACGTTAGTATACCTACTTTGTATACATATATCTGTATCTACGCCTTATCGAAAATTCTCTGTGAACCTTTTCGTAATCATATTAACCATTGTTCGAGCCTCGATAGCCCGACGCAACGGTTAAAACTTAAAAAATAACAATTTGGGTACCTTCAAGTCAAGAGTGAATAGCAATTTTCTAGGCAAGCAGTAAGCACCTTCGATCTTAGGCTGCATTTTCACTTACCATCAGGTGTGATCGCAGCCAAGCGCTAGCGCGCTATATATAAAAAAAAGTGCGGACTGAAAACTGAACAGTTTCACCTCACCCGTTGCACTATTGTTATACTTACCCGCTCCTAAAACAAGCTTTTCATTTATTTGAAGGAGAATATAACAGTTTTGACTAATATTCTCGTTTGCCTTCCAACTAAGCAAAAAGCTAGCCAGCTTGCCTAATATTCTTAGAAAAAATAATAAATGGCCAACCGCGTGTCAGGACTCAGGCCACGCGCAGTGTAGCGATACTATAAGTTTTCAGTTGATATTCTTTAATTCATTCAGGTTGTTTATTCTATTTTATTAATTTGCTTGTTTTCCTTACCTAATCAAATCCTAGCTAAATTAATTTAGGTGCCAATTAGGGTTGCCAATCGTTCAAAGTTGGCATTGTAATGACGTACTTCATCCACGAAGTTCAGTTTGCCAGTCAATACTCATGCGAAAACCCACAGATTAGAGAGTCGAAAACCTCTTTTATCAAAAGCAGCTCCTTTAATTTTATATTATTATAAAGCTATATAAAGTATTTGCCACTTTTATTGTACACAAAAATTGTGAGTCTTTTCTTAAAATTTCAAGTTTATTAATTTTACTTTATTCATAACTGACTTTTAAAAAAGGAAGAGCTGTTATTTTTTTCATAGTAGTTTGTCAAAGTTTGAAGACAGATGTGACGTATCGCTCTGAGTGGTGTTCAATCCAATATGGCGGGTTTATGTATTTTACTTATAGGTTTATTTAATCGAAACAAATCAATCCCGCTCAAAGTACATAGAAAATAAAGACGTTTTCTAGGGTTCCGTACCCGAAGTGTAACCAACGTGACCCTATTACTAAGCTTCCGTTGTCCGACCGTCCGTCTGTCAACGGTTTGTTTTTCATGATTCGTAGTAGGTAGACAGTTGAAATTTTCACAGAATATGTATTTCTGTTGCCGCTAAAACAACAAAACATAAAAATAAATTAAAAATTAAAAGCCGAAAAAAAAAGGGTAAACTATTGAAACGTGCCGCCCCGATAGGGGGTAGGGGGGAGGATAGGGAGGGGGGAGGGGAGGAGGGTAAGTCATCCCCCCTCACCCCCTTTGCCGGAAACGCATACTTTTTTTTTTATGAATTTTTTAATATTGATCAATTTACCTTTTAATATGATATACAAACTCTCAATTTGTCCTATATAGTAATTATTATGCTGTGACATAACCCTTTTTGTCAGATTATAAGGGACGCCTCGCTCCGCTCCGCTTCGCTCGGCTCTGAACGGTTTTATAATGTTCTAACCTAACCTACTTTTTATAATGGATTTTGACCTATATAGTAATTATTATCCTTTGATATTAACCTTTTTGTCAGACTATAGGGAACGCCCCGCTCCGCTCCGCGCTATTTCGAATTCGCGCTTCGCTTTAAATCAAATGGGCTACGCCAGAAGACTCGCTCCGTCGCCCCTTCATTCAGCTTCACCTACTCGACCTTCGTTTCGCTACGGAGGTCGCCGGCTCGCTTCGCTCGCCACCTCCCCCCTTCGCTCCACTCGGCCTCGTAGGCTCGCTTCATTCAGGACCTCCTTCGCGAGCTTCTGGCTTCGCGCTTCATAAAAACACTCTAGGGGTAGGGCAGACAAGACTACGTGGAGTCGGGGTTGGCCAATTCGGTTCTGTCATTCTATAGGGAACGCTTCGCTCCACCCCGCTTTTTGGCCACAAACGCACAATAATATTGAATTATTTGATAATATTGCGTGTGTGTGGGATAATTAGACCTTCTCGACTCCAAATCTCCCCGCAAGTTGGGAAATTCCCCACAATTTGGCTACCCTGCACCCGGTCGTGTCAAACAAAGTTTCGCTACACGTCAATTTGTTATCGAAAATTTACGTTTCTAACCTAAAAATATACGTTTATTCGTATTTTTAGTTTAAAAAAAAATACGCGCGTCCGGCAAAAAAAAATTGTTTCGGGGGCATCTAAAGACCCTCTAGGACGCCCCTATAATCTCTGCTTTGCTCTCTCAGGTCGGCACGTTTCAAAAGCCAACCCACGGAATCCTTCGTGTGCGAGTCCGACTCGCACTTGGCCGGTTTTTTATTTCTTCTTCGTAAACGTTTGGATTTACGGCGTCATTCGCGGTGAAACGTAGTTAACTTGGCAAACCACTTTCTTTTTTCAATCTTTCTCGGTGTTATTTTCAAGCTATTCCGACAAAGCTAAATGAGCAGAAATATTGACGTGCAGGTATTAAAGGTGAACCTGTTTTACTGATATCATTGTATGGTAGTATGTACTACCCATACAATATACAGTTGTACCGTATTTATCCCTAGCAGGTAAACTCGGGTAGCACATTGTGTGAATTCGCCGAAATAATCCCTCGGAATTTTTTTAACTTTGCAATGACAGGGTTCTTACGAAATTGGTGATATTGATCGGTTTCGATAGCTACAAGTATATCTATACAAATAAATAAAATTTAAGTGTCTGATTGTGATTTCAAACTCAATTATTCATTTCAACACGACACGACACGACTGTTTTAGGTACTCTCGATTGAATTAAGGCATAGGTTTAGGTCATAGTCCACCACTTAGGCCAAGTGCGCGTGCTGGGGGCTGGGATCGAACCCTGGACTCTTGCCTTTAGGCAACCAGTTTATTGATATTCTCACACTGAGCACTTTCTCTTCACAGTCTTTCAGGAATTTTCAGGGTTTGAGGCTGAGATCTATAGAGTGAGTTGACTTGAGTACTTGACTTGCAGTTTCTACTTGAGAAAAGAGTCATAACGAGACACAAATATAACTTAAATTTTATTTTATTTTATTTTACAAGAAAACTTACAGCTTATTAGAAAAAAAAACTAGTTAATAAATACAAAAGAAGAATTAAAGCTAATTGCAAGTTTTCACAGATAGGATTTACATATGAAAAAGAAAAAAACACTCAGCTGGGAGAAGGAAAAATAAAAAGGAATACAGGGGAAAAAAAGAAAAAGAAAATTGTAAAGAATAGAAAAAAAAAATCAATAAAAACTATACAATGTGGGGTAAAAAAAAGCAAAATTTGAGCAGTGGCCAATTCGCTGGTGGCCAACGAGTTTCTTAACGAGGTTTACGAAGGTATTGTCTCGTTTTTTATTATCTGTATTGAGTCTAAGGCTGAAATCTATAAACCGCACTCTCACTCTGCTCAGACTCAAGACAGAGTTAAACCGAGATAGATTTATGTCAGAGCATATTTGTGTCTCGTTTTAACTCTATCTTAAGTCTAAGCTAAGTCAGAGCACGCTCTACAGATCTCAGCATGAGAGTGCGATCTATAGATTTGTCTCAGAATACAGATGTTCTGTATTCTGAGAGATTTGTTTTTCAGTTTAGTGGCCGCTGCTTGAACCGTTGCATTGTAAATGCTTATCTTCTAAGAATGTGTCGCGAACTGTTGCTTGGTACTTCGTACTGTAATGAGTCCTGACGAACTACCCACTGCATAGGCCATAGGCGCATAAAAGATAAACATCTGTTTCAAGGCATTGTTTACGAACCATTTTGTAGCGGCCGGCCACCGCAATATAGGGTCACAATCCTAGAATTTTCCTGGGACAGAATATGATGTTCCAACTTTATTAGGATCTAGAGGTGATTCCTTTGACACGATATACATTATTCATCTTACATGTAACATGGTGTGAATTCCTCCGGCCCGGTTTTAAATCTTGGTTTTTAAGAAATTACCTTTTAGTAGGGATTTGAAACACACAACAACTTAGTTTGGAGAAACATAATTGTCTCTGTATAACAGTAATTACTTTAGGCTCTAATTGTTTATAATTACAGATGACTTTCACTACGTTTGAAGCTCTACAACGAACTTTTTAATTTAAGCATCATATTATTATATTTCGCCACCTGTAAAAGTAACGTACGGCCTCCTCATAATAGTATATCTATACTTATAATAAAACTGTAACGGAACGAATTCTGTACATTAAATAAATTTTGAAAATTTTGAGAGGGGTCAAAAATTTATTTCTATTAGTAACGATCAAAGAAGTCACACTTAAGGAAGCCTGAGGATAAAGTTTAATCGATTGCGACAATCGCATTGATGTCATTAGCTTAATTTATGGTATTCTTGCTGCGACTCTAGATCTCAATCGGAGATGATTGTGATCTTCACATTGTGCCTATTAAAGTTTAGTATCCTACTATTTGTGACGATAAATTACAAAATCCTTTATATTATAGGCTATGATATAGTATATGTATAAAAAGAGGTGGATACAACTGTGTGACGTGGAATTAGACAAGGGTGCGGTAAATGAAGCGCGTAATGGCAGATATTTGTCGTAATTTGTCATGTCATTTAACAATGAAGTACTCTATTATACTCATCGTCGTTCGGAGCAATTTTTTCGCTTGTTTTGGGAGTATATAACTCATCCCTAGTAGAATATCATAGACCTGTCAATTTTAACGTTAAATGCAGTTAAGATGCAATTCGATCGTCACAACTCACAATGTCACAACTGATAATCCTGTTTTGGAAACTTAATTGTGGCAACCCTACATTAGAATGCAGAATGTGCACAACAATGTCGAAGTGACGGAAATGCGTACTAAACACGAGAAATAATTTTACAGACTTTTTATGAGAAGTAAAATTATGGTGAAAAGTTCCTGTACACTTTGTTACATTTTATGAATGGACCGGTTTTTGTCCTCTGGCGAAATTGTTATTGTAGCGAAGACAATAGGAGTGCGTAATGGAGAAGGATTGAATACTTTTTTTATGATGCTGCTCATTCCATTTTTGTTCGAAATGATACGTACGTACCTTTTACTTGAGAAATCGTGAATTTTCACATATAAATTATGTTTTATTAACCTTTAAGACAAAATAGAGTCGTTCTTTCTCTCTCTACTACTATTAGTATGCTATTAGAGAAAGAACGACTCTATTTTGAAAATTAGTCTGACTTTAGAATCTTTTAACGTCACCGCGAGCGCAGTGAGCACGTTATTTTAAGAACAGATTGGTAAATGACATAATACTAATTGCATCCGAAATTAAATAATATAATAAGTGCAGAATTTGTTTGTGATTTTCAACTGAGCAGATCATGATCAAATTGAATAATTAAGGTAGGCATTTCATTAAGAAATTTAAAAGCATAGAAATTATTTGTGGCTCTTATGTCAAGTCAAAACTCTACCACTGGTTCGGAAAGCAGATTCTGCTGATAACAAGAAACATAAACAGTTAAAAAATTTTTTAGTTTTTAGATAAAGATAGGATCCAATGTGAACAATTTATATTTTATCCCATTTATCTTTCGCAGGCATTGATAAAGCCGATATAAATACTAGACAAAAATAGCGCGCCTGTCCAGCATAGCGTAAGGCGGGTTAATGGCATTGAGTTAGACCATGGAGCGACAAAATTTAGAGTGCTTTAGAAGTCAAATAACTCCGTTACCTAATGGTTTATGAAATTGTTGTCTGTCTGGACTAGTCTTCGGAATAAATGAACCAATATTGATGGCATTTTCAAAGGCAGGTAAAGGGGTTATTTCCTTTAAGTGTAGGTTAACACTTCAATAAAAAATTAAAAACAGGTAAAGGGAGTTCCTAAATCCACGTATACGAAATCGCGAGCATCGGTTCTTAAATAATAATAAAAACAATTTATTCAGACAAAGTTAGATACACATAATTTAAAAAAGAAATAAAACAGGAGAAAAGGCAAGAAAAGTAGTAAAGTTACCAGAGAAATTTTCGAGATAGAACTGAGTTTTTTTTGTGGTATATGATAAAGACAGCTATAACTAATATCGACAGGCAGAGCAAAATCACGTCCAATGCCAACTTAATTCCTAAATGATAAAAAGAAGAACGATTGATGAACTTGTAAACTGTGGAAAATTGCTGCACTAGTAATTGAACATTAGTAACAACTACAAAGAGTACAAAGCAAAGGAGTGGGTGACAAGACACGGTGCGAACTACGATGTCAGCACTAGACGCACGATCGGTGAACTTGTTTACCAGTTAGGCTGAGTCCATTTTGGGGGGAATTGTCACTTTGATAAGTGACATAAGTCAAACTATGACATTAAGCGCGTTTTTAGTGCTACGCGTAACGTGTCAACACTAAAAGCACGAGCAGTGAACAATGCCTATCAGAATGATGTACGTGAATTAGATTTGCAAAAGTCCATTTTGCGAATTATTGCTACTCTAGTAATAAAGCAGCTCTCTGGTTAATTCATAGGAACTGCAAAGTTGTAACTCGACGCGGTGCGGAGTACGGCGCGGTGCCAGCACAATGGGTACCGGTAGAACCGGCTGGAAAAGAAAATTAACTGCCCGGCCGTCCGCGTAATTAATATTATATGCAAAATAACACGAAAATATCATTGTACCTATCTATTTATCCCGCTATTTTTCCCAGTATTACTAGACCTAGTATGCGGAAGGTTCTGGGAATCTGGGAAGAAAATTTCTGCCATTATATTATGAATTTGGAATGGGGTAATGACCCTCACCAATGAGCAAAGCGCGAGTCTAAACAGTCTCCTGACACATCATAATAATTATGCTGAGAGAAGATTAGTTTGGCGTATTTCAATATGATTGAAAATGTGTTCCTTAACATTTTCCGACTGACATTGGGAGAACAAAATTACATATTATCACATATATATTTCATGAATTATGAAAAACGTAATAGCCAATGTTTGCATACATCCCCGATTTATGCAAATATTGGGTAAAATTTATGCAAAGTATCTGGTATCCAGCCGGATACTCGCTTAAGTATCAAGTATACAGCCGGATAGTAAATAAAGATATTATGACTTTTTAAGTTTATTTTTAAATAATAAATTAAAATTTCTTAAATAGTTTAAATGATAATTTTAGTGTTCCGAATAAAATAATTCCATAATAAAATTATAGAAATTGAAATTTACAAACAACACTATCCCTTTTCTTTTAGTGGTACGATTCTCTAAAATTAATCACCTCTGATTGGCCCTTACTCACTTGCTATTGGCTAAAATTCCTCAATAGCCCAACAGTTAACCGTACGGACTGAAAACCAAAAGGTCGCAGGTTTGAGCCCTACCCTTTGAACTATTGTCGTACCCACTCCTAGCACAAGCTTTTCGCTCATTTCGAGGAGAAGAGAATATAAGTCAAGTTCAACTTGGCTAATATTCTTTTTAAAAATAGAAAAAAAAAAGAAAAGAAAATTATTGCAGAAAGAATGCGGTAAATTCAACCAATCACCACAATTGAGACTGTAGTGACTAGCAATGATTAATGCAGCTTTTATAGAATCAGCCTACAGAGTTAGATTTAGTTTAGTTTAAGGATTGTTAACAACACAATTATCAACATCTAAATATTACAAGGAAAAGGTGACTGACTGACTGACTGATCTATGAACGCACAGCTCAAACCACTGGATGGATTGGGCCGAAATGTGGCATACAGATAGCTACTATGACATAGGCATCTGCTAAGAAAGGACTTTTGAAAATTCAATCCCTAAGAGGTTAAAATAGGGGTTTAAAAAATCAAACTTAACGTGAGCGAAGCCGCAGGCAAAAGCTAGTTCCAAATAAAAATTCAAGCCAAAATTTTCCATTGACAAATAGAAGCAGATCCTATGATGGAAAAATCCATAATGGTAGTTATACAAATGCTAATAAAGAAAATATACAGAAATATGAATATTTTGGACTAGGGGCCAAAATCTCAGTACTTCTTTTTTTTTTTTATTGTAGTGGTACAATAACCTGATCCATATGAATTATGAAAACAACCTATGAGTAAAAACCCTATAAAAGAAATGTTCAATTCATATAATAAGCAAAATAAAATTTTACTCATCAAAATGTTAAACAAGTCAAATGAATGAGAAAGTTGTGAGTTATGACTCACAAAAAACATTCACAATGTAGCAGTACAGACATTGTACTTTTGTAAGTAAAAAAAGTGTCATACTGCTAAATTAACATTTAAAATACCCACAAACTTCATAAGTAGGTAGGCAATTCAAATAAACCTGAAAGAACAAAGAAATTTCCTGCATCAAAAGGATATTTATAAATTAATGACTTCAAGCTTAAACATACAATGTAATAAACAACCAACTTCGAAACACCATGATAGCAAGATATTCCAGTATCTTCCTGTTTGTCTCCGAGATCCCTACATAATAGATGTGCGTGAGACGGTGAATCACAAATTACAATAACTAATTATATACGTTTATACTCACCAAAAATTATCCGATATTCTTCAGAATAAAGCAAATCACAAGCAAGGGTACATTTTACGAAACACAATGTATCCGCTGCGTAAAAGTCCATACAAAATAAAAAGATATTCAACGAGCCACAATAATTATTTACGAAAATATGCCCGTCGATGCAGGTAGATTGCACAAAGTTAGCTTTCTTATACGTGACCAAATTTGGAATATCTTGTTAAATAAACAATTATTATTGCACTAGTATAAAATACTGCTGATCATCGCGTTAATTTAATTATTTCGCAATACTAATCGTATATTTATTTATTTATAATATTTTGTCATAAAAACACCACGAAAACAACAGCAGCGGTGAATGAACGATCAATTGATTTAAAAATAAACCTCTTGTCTATGGATTTTTACGAATGCTATAGATAATAAAGGTAATGTTAATCTGTGAAATCGAATTATAGAGTGGGAACAACAAGGGACCTACCTACCATGGACCATGGTACAATACATGGAGCTGAATGTATTTCTGTAGGTATGTCCCTACGCTGCAAAGGGTACCTACATAGGGTTAGAACCACAGGCTTAGAACCTAGACCTTTTGGTTTTCAGCTTTGGTTTCCAGTCCCTATCTTAACCATAACAAGGCCAAATCACGGCCAAATCACCAAATCTGCAAGCCAAATCTGGCATAAAATATGCAACACTGCACATGTAAGGTTGGTATTTGAGTGGTACCATTTGATAGCTACCTTCAACCTTCCACATGCATAGATAGGTAGGTACCTACCTACATCACCATAGACCCACAGCACCACAGACCAAACATCACCACATAGCAATGACATATAGCATTATAGGACGTAGGTACCTACATTTGACATTTGTTTGTCAGTGCCAGAATGTCATTATTTGGCGCCATTTCCAACATATTTACAATTTACAACTTTTTAATTAGTTAAACAAGAAATCCAAGAAAAGTTACTTACTTATTTTTATCGATTTTAAATACCTAATTAAATAAACAATTAAAATGTCAACTCCTACAAAGCGGCCGTCTTCGCGAGCTTCTTCAGAGGCACCAACACCATCTCGCAGAACAAGATCGTCGCAACAACTTATTGTGCCTGAGACACCACAACGATCTACCGGTACTCCTTCTAAAGGTTAGGAAACAACCTATTTATTATAGTTCGTATTTGGCTTATGAATTTTCACAATAGCTTCGAATAGTAAAAAGCCTTGCATTAAAAAATATGTCAGTGGATAACTGTGGTGTGAGATAAACACCATATTAGCTAGTTAAAGTTGTCACTAAATAAAGGTTTCTAATTTAATATACTTACCTGATACAATTTATATAAAAGTACACCTTTATTTGCTGCACTTACCCATATTCTTGGAAATAAAACATGCTATTCTAAATAATAGTACATTAAAACTGATTGTTTACATAAATAAATACTGACTGGCAAATTTTTTATAAATATTTGATATTTTTCAAAAACATTTTGATTTTTCCAAAATGCATGACAAGCGTAGTGGGTACCCAGTTTATCTTCAGTACATATTTTGTAATATACATATATGTTTAACAGATGGCACGCCGCATACTTCTCAGCAAAACACTCGCACTCCAACACGTCAGGCACCGGGAACGTCACCTGCAAGACCTCTTCCCTCCAGTCCACTTGGTAAGAGGTTCAAGGTTTCATATTGATAAAAAATAACATTGTATAAACCTTTGTTAAGGAATGTTCTAAATGGTGATGAAAACTGCATTGAAATCCTTTAAAAATTCGAATAAAAGCGAACAGCTACTTACAGCCAAAGCCTTTAAAATGATTCAGGTCTGATTGAGTTATTGCATTGCTCAAACAAACTCAGTCAGGTCTGTCTCTAAGGCTGAAATCTATAGGCTGCACCGTTGCTCTGCCTAGACTCAAGACAGAGTAACAACGAGACAGATTTATGTGAGAGCATATTTGTGTCTCATTTTAACTCCATCTTCTCTATTTTTCTCTACTCTTTATATTATGTTTTAAACCACACCTGTATTAAGACAAAAAAAAATTAAAATCTGTCAAACCAATTTTTGAGTTTAAGCCAGATGTACAAACATCATTAATTTTTAAAATATATATACCTACAAATGTACCTACATTTCAAGAATTAACTAAAGACAAAATATGTTTTCTAAAAGTAATTTAAACACTCAGTTTTGGTCAATGAACCATTGCAAAACATCAATTATTTTATATTATTGCAATCATCGATGTATAAACCATATTCATTCGCTGATTGCAATACAATCACAAAATTTGCTGAGTAGGATAAAGTTGCTGTTTCAGTACGTTTTACCATGGTCAGCAGAAATCATCATAAAGTACATATTAAACTAACCCATTTATTGCATAATGCTTTGTGGTTTCAAACAAGTTGGGTGAGTTAACTAATACTGCAAATATTTAGTTAATTTTTAACTTTATTGTTGTGTGTACCGATGGGGCTGACATAAAGGTCACCTTCAAAAGTCCCTTGTTAAATAATGTAATAATAAAAAAAAAACTTTATTGTCAAATTGCCTTTTATATCTACATAATATATACTTTTTATATGTACAAATATAGACATTTTTAATAAGAATTAAAGTAAAATTTATATGTTTTTATGGAGAACGAGAGATAACGAAACAAACAAGTTTCCTCACTATGTTTTCTTCAACTCGTTTGTCTCATTAACTTTTAAAACGAGTGATATTAAATTATTTAAAATGCAAAATTTTACGAAAATTCAGAGAGAATCAGCCTGTGCTATTATTATGTGTAGGAGTTCTCCATAATGTTCTAGAAGGTATTAGAAGTTTAGGCCACAGTCTGCCACAATGGCCACAAATGGACTGTGGCCATTTCGGTGAACCAAGGACTAAACGCTTTTCAATCAAGAGGCACCCTGCAGATTGATCCTGTAAAAGCTGCATCAATCATTGCTTCAGTCTCAAATCTCTTCTCTCTTTTTTATAAAAAGAATATCAGCCAAGCTGTAGTCGACTAATATCCTCCTATCCCCTCCAAATAAGCGGAAAGCTTCGTCTTCGTCTTCGTCTTCGTTTCCTGGGAATCTTTTCCGCAAGTAGGCGTCGATTCGCCCGTTTTGCGTGGTTCCACTGGTACAGCTCCCCGCCGGATCACTCCAGCCAGCCGAGCTCCCTCCAAAATCCGAGCAGGCCACCCAGGTCGGCGAGGACTTCAGGAAGGGTAGCTGGAGAGCCTATGTAATCATGCCGTTGGTTGGATACACCCCTGCATTTAAGCAGTACGTGTTCCGGTGTCTCGTCGCCCTCCATGCATGCTCTGCACAGAGGACTGTCGGTAATACCTAGAATGTAAAGGTGTTTGTTAAGTGGACAGTGTCCTGTTATTGTACCTACAACTACCTTTAGTTTAACACGGGTCAGTTGTATTAGTTTTTCTGTTAGTCGTTGATTTAGGCAGGGAAAAGCCTCTTTTGTTTGTCTACAATCTGTGGTGCTGGCCCACAGCTCAGCATGTGTACTTACTGTTCTGTTGTGCAACCAAGTTTTGTATTCGCAGAAGGGTATGGGAGCGATAGGTTCTGGACCCGCCACCTTCAGCGTTGAGGCTCGCCGCGCTAGTTCATCGGCTGCGTCGTTTCCTGTGTTATCACTGTGACCTCTTACCCAGCGCAGTGTAATGTTGTTTGACTTTGTAAGCAACTGTAAGGCATTGTGACAGTCCAGTATAAGTTTTGAGGAGGTCGTATTTTTCGCTAGGGCCCTCAGTACTGCTTGACTATCCGTGTTTATGTTAATGTTGAAGTCTGTTACCTGTCTGTTGGCCAAGGCTACGGCCGCCACCGTGATGCCGACGCACTCCGCTTGAAAAACTGAGTTGTTCTTACCGAGGGCGTGGGCGATGTTTATGTTTAGTTCGGGACAGTAGACTCCAGCTCCTGTACCCATGCTTGTTTTAGACCCGTCCGTGTAAACGTCAATTGTGTTGATGGTAGACGAAGGGGTTGTTGTGTCGTCTATGTTGATCTTGTAATTCTTTTCTATTACATGTACTTTTTGTGTTTTGTCACAAATCCACCCCAATTTTGGACACTTTGCTTGTTCAAGTGTTAGTATCCGGGTGTGTGTTGTGATTGTTTTCTTCCACAGTCCATAGGTTTTTATTCTAAGGGCCGCAAGGGTAGCTTCTTCCCTTATGTGTAGGTGAAGTGGAGGTATCCCAAGTATTACCTCTAAAGCACTTGTTGGTGTGGTACTCATACAGCTTGTGATCGCCAGGCACGCTTGTCTTTGGAATTTTTGTAGCTCCTGTTGGGTCGTTGTAAGAAGCGTTCTGGGCCACCAGACTACAGCCGCATATGTCAGAGAGCTTCTTACAACTGATAGATAAAGCCATTTCATTATTTGTGGCTTAAGACCCCAGGTTTTCCCAATCATGCGTTTGCATTGATTTAGGACAATTGTTGCTTTATGTATTTTTGTATCTATATGTTTTTTCCAGTTTAGCTTGCTGTCTAGGGTTACTCCTAGGTACGTTACCTCTTTTGTTAACGCTAGACTAGTGCTAAAAAGTGTTGGCATCTTAGATATGTCAGGTTTCTTTTTGTTTGTAAACAGAGCTAACTCCGTCTTTTTGGGGTTTACCGTTAGTTCGTTTTCTGTGCACCATTTCTCTATGAGTTTCAGTGCATTTTGCATTATGGCACTAAGTGTGTTCTCATATTTACCACTTATGAGAATTGTTAGGTCGTCTGCGTATCCTATTGTGAGAAAACCACAATTGTTTAGCTTTGTTATCAGATCATCAACTACTAGATTCCATAGGATGGGGGATAATACTCCACCCTGTGGGCAGCCTCTGGCTACTAATCCTCTTGTCGTGCCGTTTATGTCCAGTTGGATGACCCTTTTTTCAAGCAGGGCTCCTATCCATTTGCGTAGTGTTACAGGTGCTCTGTATGTTCTGAGAGCATTGTCTATACTCTTGAATGTTGTTTTGTCAAAGGCTCCTTCGATGTCTATAAAGGCTCCTAGAATTGACAATTTGTTGCTCAGGTCGTGTTCCACCTTGCATACTACCGAATGGAGCGCAGTCTCCGTAGATTTACCGGTACTGTACGCATGCTGGTTTTGGTGTATTGGTATATGTCTTAGTGCTCCGTCTCTGAGGAAACGGTCGCCGAGTCTTTCTAGAGTCTTCAGCAAAAAGGATGTTAGGCTGATTGGTCTAAACGATTTTGGCTGTGTGTAGTCACTCTTACCTGGTTTCGGTAGGAATACTACTCTGACTTCTCTCCATATTAGGGGTATGTATCCAAAGGCTATGCAAGCTGAATATATCTTTACTAGCCTAGGTACTATTTCTGCTGCTCCCCATTGAAGGAGAGCAGGGAAGATATTGTCTGCTCCAGCTGTTTTAAAGGGTTGGAAGGTGTCAATGGCCCACTGCACCCTCTCATAAGTAACTACTCTGTTTGCTGTCTCCCAGTCGACCTCAGTAGGTGTTATTTGAGGTTCATCTGTCCACACTGATGTGTGCGTGCTTAGAATCTTGCATCCTGGGAAATGTGTCTCTATGAGTGTTTCGCTGACTTCTCTGTCGTTCTTAGTGTAACTGCCATCGGCTTTCTTGAGTGAGCCGAGTGTGCGACTGTTATCCTCGGCTAGGACCTTGCGGATCCTGGTAGCTGTATCATAGGTTTCTATATTTGAACAGAAACGTTGCCAGGATTGGTTGTCTTTTTTCCGGACGAGCTTTTTATATTGGGATTGTGCTGACTTAAAGTTATCCCAGTCTTCTTCCCGCCGGGTGTTCATAGCTCTGTTGAACAGGTGCCTTAACCTTTGTCTTTTCTTTTCTAGGTCGGGGCCCCACCAACTGTGTCGCGGTGTTTGTTTAGTTAAGCGGAAAGCTTGTGCTAGGAGTGGGTTCGATAATAATGCAACAGCTGGGATTCAAATCTTTCAGTTTTGAGTTTGCATCTTTAACTGTTGGGCTATTGAGGCTTTAAATGTGGTGATTGGCTGAAATTATCGCGTTCTTTATGCAATTTAGCCAATAGCAAGTGAGTATGAGCCAATCAAAGGCGATTGCGAATAATGGCAATGGATAGAGATGATTGTACATTTATATTTTTTAGGTACCGATATAGACATGAGCTCTCCATTGAACTATGGAACTCCAAGCTCTCTGAGCACTCCTCGGTCGTTGCTGAGGGGAGCCATGACCCCAGCAAGACAGAGGGCCGATTTGAGAGGGCATCAAAGCGGACCTAATGTACCGGCGCCAACCCCTAGCAGGGGGGTAAGTACTTATATGCAAATTAAGCAACAAATTTTTTTATTCTTCTACACGCTTATCTCAGTAGTGCTGTGTCAACCTGAATTGCACTTTATTCTGTGGTAACAAGAGTCACTATTTATTTAAATCATTTTGTAGAGTGAATCTTCTGTACCTTTAGACTATTGTGTGCTAATAGCGGGATTTGATGTTTAATATTTAGGGGAATTTTAAATCTCCTTAAAATTATGACTTTAACAAAAACTAATGTATTTGTATAATTATATAACTACATAGTGGTTTAGGCTGTGCGTTGATAGATCAGTCAGTCAGTCAGGACAAGTTATAAGTAAGGATAAAAATTTATAAGTATAGACAAGCTCTATTGTGACGAACCTTCAAGCGATTTTGCATACCTAGTTAAGCATAAACATTCTCTATTGCTTTATGTATGTATGAAATTATTATGTATGAACTTTTATTTCCTAGGCAGCAACAAGTAATGAGCCAGAAACGTCGAGTGAGCCCCAGCTCGTGGTGTGGGGAACTGACGTCGCGATCGCTGAATGTCGAGAGAAGTTCACAAAATTCATCCAGAGGTTCATTGAACCCACCGCTGATACCACTGAGCCTTTGTATGAAATTAAATTGGAAGAGGTATGTTAAATAATCACCATTTTATCCTCAAATACTGATTTCTTTTAGAGATTTCTACACACCATGGTCTTGCGCCATTTGTGTTCAGCTGCTCCACAATCTCGGCTTCGTAAGGCGACGTCTCTGTCACACAAACTCAAACTCATATATGATGTGTTGTGGCTTTGTGTGACAGAGGAAGCTTTCTCTTTCGGGGTGATTTTTGATGTCATATTTACTGTAGGGTATTGTACATTCGTACGATTATAAATATAAAAAAATGTACTAATGTCCACTCCAAGTTGGCCATCGTCGACCGTTACAAAATGACGTCATACTGGTACAGTTGACAGTTAAAACATAAATTATATTTTTTACTGTAACTACGACTGTGACGGTAGTTTTCTCTCTAACAATGCTTTGCATTCTAATTTAAACTTAATTTCTTATTTCGATCCTCTTCCAAGAAAGTCATTAATTGAAGTAATAAAAAACTTCCTTTTTCTCATCATTGAAAACGACATGAGAACAATAGTTACCAAACAACAATAAATAACTAATTAAACTTAACAAAATTATTTAAAACTTGAAAAGAAAACAAAAGTTTTAAAAAATACGGTAGCGATAATCGCGAGAGGTACGTTGTTATCTGTATTAAGCGGGTATTCGAGGCGCGGTGCGGGAAGCGCGACGGTAGCGGCCAACTTGCAGTGAACGAGTAGTAGTATATCTACATTTCCATTTTCCAGATTCACACGTTGGAAGAGCCCTTTTTGGATCTGGATTGTGAACATGTCAAAATATTTGATTCCAAGCTACACAGGCAATTAGTGTGCTACCCTCAAGAGGTAAGTCACTGTAAAATATTGTTGTGAAACAATATACAATCTATTTTTCTTTCGATGTCATAATGACAGTCTAAAATGGTCGTGGGTTAACTTGGAAAAGGTACGGTAGTGGAAATGTAGTCCTTACCTTCTCTCCCCTTTTCTTTTCTTTTTTTTTATAAAAAGAATATCAGCCAAGCTGAAGTTGACTAATATCCTCCTATCCCCTCCAAATAAGCGAAAAGCTTGTGCTAGGAGTGGGTACGACAATAGTGCAACGGGCGAGGGCTCGAACCTGCGACCTTACAATTTTCAGTCTGCATCTTTAACCATTGGGCTAAAAGTCTCAATAGCTTTTTTAAAATCGGTTTCTACATGCCATTGTGCAGTTCTGAGGCGATTCAGCAACAATATCCATAATACCCCTGCTGGGAATCAAACCTGAGACAACTCTTACTATTTCATCAGGGAGGTCATCGAAATGTGTTGTCTTTGCAGGTGATTCCAGCATTTGACGCAGCAGTGAACGAGTTGTTCTTCGACAAGTATCCGGCAGCTGTGTTGGAGCATCAGATACAAGTGCGACCATATAATGCCCCTACGCGTCACATGAGAGATCTAAACCCTGAAGGTAAACATCCAGTTTTATGACCTGATGACTATGGAACGACTTGGGAAGTATATCCTTACGAATAAAAAAAGAATTTTCCAAATTGGTCCAGGCTTCTTCGAGTAATCGGAGAACATACATTAAAAAAAAATTCCAATGAATTGAGAATCTCCTCCTTTTTTGGAGGTTAGTTAAAAAGTAATACTATGTGTATAGTATAGAATAGAATAGAATAGAAATATTTTTTATTCAAATAAACTTTTACAAGTGCTTTTGAATCGTTGATGAATCTACCACTGGTTCGGATTGCCCTTCCTGCCGAGAAGAGCCAGCAATAAACTTGGCGGTTGCTCTTTTCAAAAAGAAAATTTTTATACAGTGTATACAGTGTTTCCATAATGAAGTTTCAAAAATGCATACCTACATACAATCCAATACATGTTTAAACAGGCAGACAAAGTAGACCGATTTCACGAGCATGACGCATGATCCAGCCTTTGCTTCGCTCAACCATATTTGAGGGAAAGTAACAGCTTGCAACAACGAACGTATCAAGATTGATTGATCGATTACAGATATCGATCAGCTAGTGACAATATCGGGCATGGTGATCCGCACGTCGGGCATCGTGCCCGAGATGCGCGAGGCGTACTTCAGGTGCGCGGTGTGCGGCGCCGCCGCCGCCGGCGAGCTGGAGCGCGGCCGCGTGCCCGAGCCCGCGCACTGCTCGCACTGCAACACCGCGCACAGCTTCCAGCTGATCCACAACAGGTCCCACTTCAGTGACAAGCAGCTCGTGAAGCTGCAGGAGGCTCCCGGTATGTATCTTTCTTTCTCAAAATTCAAAAAAATTCAAAATTTATTTATTTCATGTAGGCCAACTTGTAGCTCTTATGACACGTCATAAATCTACTACCGGTTCGGAATGCAGATTCTGCTGAGAAGAACCGGCAAGACACTCAGCAGTTGTTCTTTTCAAAAAATAAGAGTTTTTACAATAGGTAACCAAACTATGCTATGTATACAGTGCTTCCACAGTGAACTTTCAAAAATGCATACGTAGGTACATAATATAATCCAACACATGTCATAGGCTACTTTTAATCCCGCAAAATCAAAGAGTTCCCAAACGGGATTTCAAAAACTAAATCCATGCAGACAAAGTTGCGGACATCAGCTAGTAAAGAATAATTTATTTCACAACAGTATTTCTGTTACTAAGACTACATGTCTTCAATTCAAACGTCAATTTTCCATAAAAATGATAAAAACCTAACCATTCCATCAGAACTTTCTTTGAGCCATGCGAGCGAAACTGAGCGTATAAACCATTAATTTTTATAAGAGGGAGGCTGGTGTTCGGTCTGTTCGGTTGCTGATTGTTACTGTATCTTTTTTTTTTTTTTGTTTTGCTATTTTGCAGCCATCTACAATCAGTCCATCTATGATTATAAGTAGATTCGATGTAAGCGTCGTGAGTTGAGAGAAGGTCACTCTATCAAGAAACTCTTCTCGTTATGCAATTGCTGGCCTGGGTTCACAGTGACAGTTCTTTCACTGTGGTTTGCTTTAGCCTTTTGATTTTGCTACTTGTGGTTAATGACACTGCCAGACTATTCACATGTTACTGTGTCCAGACGACATGCCGGCCGGTCGGACCCCGGCCACGGTGAGCGTGATGGCGCACGGCGCGCTGGTGGAGCGGGTGGGCGCGGGCGAGCGCGTGGCCATCACCGGCGTGTTCCGCGCCGCGCCCGCCACCGTCAACCCGCGCCGCGCCACGCTCAAGGCGCTGCACCGCACGCACCTCGACGCGCTGCACTACAAGAAGACGCACAGCGAGCGCCTGCTGGAGACCGAGGAGGGGTGAGTGCGGGTCATGTGCTAGAAGTGTGGGTCACGTGCTGGCGGTGTGGGTCATTTTCTGTGCTTTGTGGGTCACTTGCTGGAAACCGAGGTGTGAGTGTGGGTCACTTGCTGGAAACCGAGGTGTGAGTGTGGGTCACGTGCTGATGGTGTGGGTCACTCACTGTGCGCTGTGGGTCACTTGCTATGCAGTGGAGTTCCTAGCCAGTAGCCGAGACGCGAACGAGGTGCCCTGACTCCAAGTTAAACAATTTTTTTTTTCACATTTGAAAATGGCGCTCATACAGCCGCCATATTAAATTTTTTCTTAAAAATTGTCAGTGTCATTCGGGATGACGTATTTGTTTGAGAATTTAGAAGTTTTCTGGGCAGTGTTATGTAAGAAAAAACAATCTATTGTCTTTTTATTCGTCTTCTGCTCTTATAGAAATAGAGCTAGACTGAATCATTTGGGGATTTTTTTTTCAAATAATTTGTCTAATTTGTGTTCAGCAAAGAGCACCAGTTTCCCCCGGAACGCATCGAGCTGTTCAGAGCCCTCTCGTCTCAGCCGGACTGCTACGAGCGGCTCGCGCGCGCCATCGCGCCCTCCATCTACGAGAACCTCGACATCAAGAAGGGCGCGCTGCTGCAGCTACTTGGCGGGACCAAGAAGAACTTTAACGCCGCTGGTCGGACGCACTTTAGGTAGGTTTATATATATTTATATAACAGTTTCAGCTTTTATTTAAATTCTCTTTAATTATACATGGTGAAATTTTATTCGCTGTAAACCATGAAGGAAGTGAATGTGCTCATGAAACTGAACAACTTTCCCCTAGGAACATAGGTCGAAATATGAAAAAAATATTTTGGACCTCCCATAGTAAATCAATCAGCTAATCGTCAATTTTGTATGGAGGGTCCATTTTTCTTTCTTCATATTTTGACCTGTTCCTTGGGGAAAGTTGTTCAGTTTCTTGAGCACAGTCACCTCCTTCAGGGTTTACAGCGAATAACAACTATTATTTTCTTAATTTCAATGGTAAGGTATGACATCATTTTGTAACAGTCAACGACGGTCAACTTGAGATGGAAGGGTGATAGTCTGAATCGAATGGCAATTTTGGAACGATGGAACTAGCACCATCGTGCTTTACAATCACCAATAATGTCCAAAGCACTACAACAGATGATCCTTTGTCACGATAACGAAAGACTTCAACAAATGTAAATCCTAAATCGTATTAGTTATAATATTTGATGTAGATCTGAAATAAACATCCTGCTGTGCGGTGACCCCGGCACGAGCAAGTCGCAGCTGCTGCGCTGGGTGCACGCGCTCGTGCCGCGCGCGCAGTACACGTCGGGGCGCGGCTCGTCCGCCGTGGGGCTCACGGCCTACGTCACCAAGGACCCCGACACGCGCCAGCTGGTGCTGCAGACGTGAGTTGCCAGCCTTACAATTAAAGTGTTCTGATGATCTATTTGACCTTATTCCACTGTCTTCTTCTACAACCGCACCGCTCGCAACCGAACACAATTTCACCCTCACCACCTGGGTGCCTGGAGCACTTCGACTATCCGATGTGCCAGATCTTTTTGTCCATGTACCTTGAAACTGTAGAACCAACTTCCTGCGTCTGTGTTCCCACTAAATTACAACATGGGGTTATTCAAGGGGCGGACCAACAAATTCCTAAAAAGCCGGCAACGAATTGGTGGTGCCTCAGGTGCTACAAATGTTCATGGGCGGCGGTAATCACTTAACATCAGGTGACCCGCCTGCTCGTTTGCTTGCTAAAAATATATAAAAAAAAGGCTCAGGGTTGAGCTATGCTCGGAGTATCCCTGCAAGACCAAATCAGGGATGTGGAGATCAGTTAGAGAATCAGGATGAAATCTGTAGACCACACTCTCAGCTCAGACTCAAGACAGATTCTATATTGAGTCGGAGTCACACTCTATAGATCTCAGCATCAAAGTTACCGAAGCTGAAGTGGCAATGGCCGAAGTACCTATTAGTTTCATGAATGTTGGAGTGGCGACCTCGCACCGGAAAGCTCAGTGTTGGTACTATACAGGTCCCAGGGAGCCACTGGCGGCGCAAGACAGCCAAGTCTATGCAAAATACCTGTCCAGCAGTGGACGTCTACCAGTTCATAATATAAGGATGTCAAACTAATTAAAAGGCTACTGGCCCCATTGGGCCATTGGGTATAAAGTGCGGATTGAAACTAAAGTCTTAAGTATTTAGTGTGTAGATTCGGTTTTTAAAAGGGTTTTTATACTTCCCAGGGGTGCGCTAGTGTTAGCTGACAACGGCATCTGTTGTATCGATGAATTCGACAAGATGAACGACTCCACTCGCAGTGTTCTTCACGAGGTGAGTTCACTTTTCAATAGTATAGTAATGTGTTGTGGCCAATTCTGTTCTACACAAACTCTAAATTAAACTAAATCAGGTCTAATTCTGAGATTTATAGAGCGAGCTCTGACTCAGCTCAGACTTTGTACACAATCTCTAAACAAAAAACTTGAGAAGTGTCAAGGGACATCCGGATGGAACGAAGTTCCTTTTTATTATTTATTATTTACGAAAAACCTGTATACACTCAATAAAAATAATCGTCGCGACACCACACTGTTCAATGCGAAATAGAAATGAAAATATCTGGCTTGCTTTCTATAAGAGAGAGAGAGACAGACAGAGAAACATGCGACGCCGCACAGCTTACAATAGCTTACTATAGCAAAAAGTGTCGTGACAACTTTTCGTAAGAATTTTTTCCGTCTAGCCCCCTTTCACAACGCGCGATAAGGAACATCGTTCCAATAATTAATTAAAAGGTCTAGCGCTATCCCTTTCATAATGCCTTCCACGAAAAAGGATAGAACTAGACTTAGGCTGAAATCTATAGACAGCTTTTTGAGCTTTGATTCAAGATAGAGTTAAAACGAGACAGATTTATATCAGAACATAGTTGTGTTTCGTCTTAAGAGTAAATTTTTAAGCTAAAATCAAGTCTACTAATGAAATTGAAATATTTTTTGATTATTTTTCGTTAAGGTGATGGAACAACAGACTCTCTCGATAGCGAAGGCGGGTATAATCTGTCAACTGAACGCGCGCACGTCGATACTGGCGGCCGCCAACCCCGCGGAGTCGCAGTGGAACAAGAACAAAACTATCGTGGAGAATGTACAACTGCCGCATACACTCATGTCAAGGTACATATTATAATTAATTATTCCTGTTATATTATATTGTACCTATTTTTATATAAAAATAAATATATATAACCTGTTACTAACATAGTTTTTAAGTTTTGTATTACTAACAAAATGGGCCTTGTGGTTGCCTTAATAAAGAATATATTTATTTATTGCATATCTTTTTGACGTGAAACGTCTTTAAAATCACACCAAAACATACGGGTACCAGTTAGAAAAATGTACCGTAACGAGAAGGTCTATATTGTCTTACCTTAATAACTTCAAAACTATAAGTCTTAGAAACACGAATCCAATGTCATTATCTAAATATATATAAGGTGACTGACTGACTGATCTATCAACGTACAGCTCAAATCACTGGACGGATCAGCCTGAAATTTGGCACACAGATAGCTGTTATGACGTATGCATCTGCTAAGAAAGGATTTTTGAAAATTCAACCCCTAAAGGGGTAAAATAGGGGATTGAAATAGCGACCTTAACGTGAGCAAAGCCGCGGGCAAAAGCTTGTTTAGAGTATATACCTAAGACCTTGAGTTTGCATCGGGGCCGGGCGAGGCGGCGGGGGAGGGGCACTGCGTAGAATAACCGAAACTCGCAGATATAGACGTTTCACGTTAAAACCAACGCGAAACGACACAATACCCGTTTTTTTTAAATAGATAAGCACTTGACTGCGATCTCACCTGTCTGCAGTCTGTTGCCTCGTCGGTCTAGTGGTTAGCAGATTCGATTCCGGATCAGGCTAAAAAAAATGTAATAGATTCTCCTGTCAAGAGTTTCTCAGAATTAGACCGGAGTTAGGAAGTAGGCGGTGCGTCGCCCACGTGCCCTGCACGTAAAGCCGTCGGTAATGTGCTTGATCTCTCTATGATCATGTCAGATTTCTGTTGCATCTTTGAGAGTGAGGGAATAGAGAGCGCACCTGTACTCCTCTGCACCATAGTATGTGATGTTTGGCCGCCGCTCGATTCGGTCGGGAGGACTGTTAATATTATTATGGTGATGTCAAAAAAAAAAATGACAGCTATGTTATTTGTTGGCAGGTTCGACCTGATATTCCTAGTGCTAGACCCGCAAGACGAAGTGTTCGACCGGCGGCTCGCGTCGCACCTCGTGTCCCTGTACTACCAGGACCCCACCAGCTCGCAGGACGATGAAGATGTTGTGGTGAGTGTTTCTATAATGAATACTTACCATGTTAAACATACACGTACATACATCACACTCCACATTTTTTTTTTTTTGTTTTATCAAATCTGCGACGCGGCAATCTGTTTTGCCTTAAAATAAGATTTAATTTTTTATGTCGCGGGATGTAAAATATGGCATAATAGAAGCCAATTAAGTTAAGAGGCCTGGGTACCCAGGTTCTGATTTTGACGTAGGTAAGGCAACTGAGTTTATGCTTCAGATATTATGATAAAAAAAAAATACATGGTAAGGTCCAACGCTTCTCATGGGAGCATCGAGAATAAGGTTTTAGACAGCAAAGGCCCTTGTACGGTGCAGTTTTGTCCAAGTGCTATGACCTGGTCCTTCGAGCCGGATCCGGCTCGAAGGACCATATGTACGGTTCAGTACCGCACAGTAATGAAACTGCTTGAGTAGAGGTTCAAGTGTATTGGCCTCTACTTAGGCTAATAGCAACCTAATAGCAGTAATGTGAGCGCGATGCGATGTTATGTGCACTGATGTATGATTAAATGAAAAGCGTATTTATAATAATGCGTGAATGATGACTGAGCGAATTGTAAGGTTTCGACATAGACCGTACAGCCCTTTTTGAGCTAGTGAGGTGGAAAAAGAATTTTGACGTTTATACTTGTTCACAGAGTATGAGCCTGATGCGCGACTACATCGCGTTCGCCAAGGAGCACGTGCAGCCCACGCTGTCCGACGCGGCGCAGCAGCGGCTCATCGACGCTTACGTCGACATGAGGTATGAGAATAAAAATTTATTTTTATTTATTTATTTATTTGAAGACTTAAAAAACGTGAACAAAATTTACACCATAATTTATAGACCAAAGCATAAGACTAAAACTTGTGGCTGGTGATTGCAATTGGCAGCCCAATTAGACCGTAGCCTGTGCTAGGGCTGTCCAAATATCCTCGGCCCTCTTGTATTTAATTTCTATTAAAGTTTTCTCTAATCTAAATATTTTTTTTTTTGATATACCTAACTAAATTTAATTATTATTAATAATATGTATAAACCTTGAGTATAATAATATGTATAAACGAAAAAATATATTAGAAAAAAAACGATACCGGCCGAATTGATAACCTCCTCCTTTTTTGAAGTTGGTTAAAAATAAGAATAAACACTTATTTATTGACCTATAATATTTTACAATTTCCATTAGTCCCTATCTTAGTATTAATGAATGAATGAATTTTTTTACACCTAGTAAACTAATATTATATACAATAATACAATTTATGAAATAAACACGTTGGTGAAATTAACACATTCCAACTTCAGGGGCAAGTCTGGAAGAAATGCGCAAATAGACACTTACGGTTTAACGCAAATTAAAAAACTCATTGAATTGAATGACACCACAAAAAAACCTCAATTGCTTAATAGATGAGGCTATAAGTACGCCACGAAATATATCTAAAATAAATCTCAGTTTTTGAGAAAAAAAATCGGCAACATTATCAAAATCACCGAAATCGACCTTTTCTATTTAATACATCTTATGCTATTCCGATGTTATATTTGGAATAATTTTTGGTTAAATCGTGAGAAGGAAGTATAGAGATTATTTTCACCATTAAAATTTTATATTAATTCAAACCAAAAAGCAATAATATAAGACTAAAAATCATTAATTTTGTAGCGAAAATCGTTCCCCGTTGCTCATACATTTTAGTATGAAGCAGTAGCCGCCCGTAATTCGCTTTATATTACAGTGTTCAACCACAAATCAATTCAATCGCGTCCCAATATTCAAGGTGATAGCACGCTCCTTTTCGCAGAGCACCGCAACTCCGGCGATCGCGATATAATAATTGTTTCGAGCGTTAGGGTGGGTCGCGAGTGTCGGAAACGACTGCTAATTTTATTTGTATTCTTCGAACGTAGTAAGTATGTGAGTTTTATTATGTATTTTTTTAATCATCAAACACTTCATTAATTAGCAAACACTAATGTACTCATTAATATCGTAACTTATTTTTCTTCTCATTTCAGGTAGATATGAAAAAGCGTAAAGGAAATTACTAAAAACACAAAAAAAAAACAAAGGAAGATTTAACATAAAGCTGTAAGTACTTATAATGTACTCATCTTTTTACCCGACTTTTTTTATTTTTATCGTTGACAAGATAGTCTTTGACTGCGATCTCACCTGATGGTAAGTGACGATGCCAGTCTTAGATGGTAGCGGACTAACTTGGAATGGGTACGGCAGTGTAAATTCAACCTAAGCCTAATCGGTTTCTACACGCCATCGTGCCGAAACGCTAAATCGCTTGGCGGCACGTCTTTGACGTAGGGTGGTAACTAGTCACGGCTAAAGCCTCCCCCCAGACAAAGCTTCGACTTCGACTGTGGCGAAGCCCAAAACATTCTTATGTTTTCTGGCTGAATGTTTGTTAACCTTCAATAGTATATTTTGATACAAATGCGGAAAATCTAACTTTCCGCACGAGATACAGCTACAAAAAGCTCTTTGAGCAGCCGTATTAAAAAATTACTTTAAAATGGACTAGCTGTCTTTATAACCCTACAAACACTAAACCGATTTGGCTGATACATATTTTGGAATTCAGATAGCTTATACCCTGGATTAACATATAGGCTACCTTTTAAACCTTTAAAATCTAATTGGGGTTTGCAAAAAATCTAATTTAATTAATTATATCCTAATTTCTAATAAATACCTTATTAACTATATTGTTTCAGGAAACAAAGTGTCAATTCTGGAAAACAAAAGCTTGAAGGATGATGCGTGCACTGATGTTGAAAAAGCAACGAGAGTTATATTTCAGGAAATACAAAACATGCAAAATATAATTGTAAATGACAGAGTTACTTGGAACCAATCTGCTTGCTTCAACTGCCACAAGATACATAAGCTACATATTGTAACATTTTTTGTTTTGAAAAGAGCAACTGCCGAGTTTCTTGCCGGCTCTTCTCAGCAGAATCAGCATTCTACATGAAATAAATAATTTTGAGTTTGAGTTTGAATTATTTAGTGACACTTGTTTTGTAAAATAATTCATAATGTAATTGATATTATTGCGCCGTATCTTGCTTTAATTTTTAATAAATCAGTAGATTCTGGATCTTTTCCAGATCTTATGAAATGTAGTAAGCTAATACCGCTTTTTAAATCGGGCAGCAAAAGTGACCCGAATAACTACAGGCCAATTTCAATTTTGCCAACTCTCAGCAAGATATTCGAAAAAATAATGCTCAACCAACTGCTTTTACACTTTAATTTAAATAAACTCCTACACACTGAGCAGTATGGTTTTACAAAGGGTCGATCAACAACCGATGCAGCCGCAAGGCTATTACAACACATATTCGATGCGTGGGAGAACTCACAGAATGCCATTGGTATTTTCTGTGATTTGTCAAAGGCATTCGACTGCGTTGATCACGAGACTCTTTTGCTTAAACTGAGCCACTATGGCATTAAAGATTTTGCACTTAGTCTCATTGCGTCTTATCTCAGCAACCGAGTCCAAAGAGTATGTGTCAATGATGTAAAATCATCCGGATCAGCCTCAGTAATGGGTGTACCCCAGGGTTCTATTCTAGGTCCATTCATGTTTTTGGTCTACATAAATGATTTACCACATTTTGTCCAAAATACTTGCGATATTGTACTATTTGCTGATGATACGTCTTTAATTTTTAAAGTCGATAGGATGAAAGACAATTTTGACGATGTAAATAATGCATTATCTCAAGTTTCTGAATGGTTTACGGCAAATAATCTCCTTTTAAATGCTAAAAAAACAAAGTGTGTCGAGTTTTTATTACCTAACACGAGAACTGTCAGTAAAAATTTAAAGATAAATAATGAACCTTTGAAAACTGAGGACTCCACAGTGTTTTTGGGGTTAACTCTGGATTCAAAGCTACAATGGGGCACCCATATAGCAACGCTTGCTGGCAAACTTAGCTCTGCTGCTTACGCTGTTAGGAAGATTCGACAGTTGACTGACATAGAAACTGCAAAAATTGTTTATTTTGCATATTTCCATAGTATTATGTCATACGGAATCTTACTGTGGGGTAAGGCAGCCGATATTGGAAAAATTTTTGTTTTGCAGAAGAGGGCAATCCGCGCAATCTATAATTTGAGGCCGCGGGATTCCCTTCGAGAAAGATTTAAAGAGATAGGCATTCTTACAGTAGCTTCACAATATATTTATAACAACATAATATTTGTCAGACAAAACATTTTGAGTTACAAAAAAAAGAGTGATTTGTCCGATAGACCAAGTAGAAATCCAAATAGGCTCATGTTTCCTGGGCTGCGCCTCAAGAGGGTCCAAAAGACATTTGTGAGAATGGGCGTGACGTTTTACAATAAAATTCCACAGTCAATCTTAGACTTGCCTCTACACAAGTTTAAGAAATCAATTAAATCTGCTCTCATGAAAAAAGCATATTATACAATTGAAGACTATGTAAATGATAAAAAAGCGTGGATATAATTCGCTCCAGTGATTCATAAGACAGTAATAACTATCCTGTGTTCAATAAAAATTGTAAATTTTTTTATTTTTTTTGAAAAGAGCAACCGCCGAGTTTCTTACTGGCTCTTCTCGGCAGGAAAGGCATTCCGAACCAGTGGTAGATTTATTGACGATTCAAAAGTGCTTGTAAAAGTTTATTTGAATAAAAAATATTTCTATTTCTATTTCTATTTCTATTTGTCTAAAATAATATCATAAAGATGAAATATTTGCTTATTTGTAAGTTTGTAAAATTGTTTGTAATGGATAAACTCAAAAACTACTACTTAACCGATTTTAAAATTTCTTACACTCATGGAAAGCTATTATTCCTAAGTAACATGAGCTATATTTTATTTAAAAAAAATTAACCGTAACTTCGTGAGATATACGTACTATACATGTTTGCAATACTCATAATTACCTACAAGCACGTCCGCGGGGCTATATATTGAACTATTATAGTTGAGCAACTATAACCCCTTTTTTATTCAAATTAGTCTGTTGAAACATGAGTACGATGAAAAATGTTGACGTTCTCATCATGATTATTTTAGTAATCTTTATCCAATTAAATATTTTTGTAACTATAATTGACTATGTATTTGGAAATTCCTCTTTACATAATTCGAATCACAATTCACGCAAAAGTTACATGACAAAAAGCGTGCACTGTGACCCCACCCTATGCCACCGGCTACTCACTACCGCACGTCGCCGCCCGCGAACTAAACAAAACGACAATCTAATGGTTAAATACATTGCGTATTTTCTGTGAAATTCATTAATATCCTACTAAGACGAACGCGTGATGTACATTTAACTTGAGGGAAGCGCCAAACGTAGATTGTTAAGATTGTTACTTTCCAGGGTGCGTATACTAATATTGTATGATATGTCTGTGTGAATAGAAATTATCAATGTGGGTGTTCAATCGCAACTTCTCACGCGCCCAGACTGCAGGCTTAAATAGAGTGTTAAATTCTATCGTTACGCACCAATTCAAGGTGTACACTCACCACACTATTAAAACACTGCACATCACTTCAAAAAACTTTTATTAAGGCCCAAGAGACTGGTCTGCCCGCGAAATTCAAATTTAATTTGGTTTTTCGCAATTTGTAAACTAATACGACAAAGTAGGCTTATGGTATTCAAATTGCGATAATGGCAGTATCATCTTCACAGGTTTATATACTAATCTTAACGTGAAAGTATCCAGTTTAAGAAATTAGTCAAAATAATGAGTTTGACGTGAGCTACTCACAAAGTAGTCATTATTTTGATTAATTTCTTAAACTGGATACTTTTACGTAAAGATTAGTATATAAACCTGTGAAGATGATACTGCCATTATCGCAATTTGAATACCATAAGCCTAATTTGTCGTATTCGTTTATAAATGGCGAAAAACCAAATTAAATTTGAATTTCGCGGGCAGCTCCGTGTCTTGGGCCTTAAGAGCTGATATACAAATTCATTATATACAACGAGCACCAGGAGGAAATAGCGAGTTGCAAGTTCCTAGTGGCGCCATCTAGTTGGTGAATAGTAAAACAGTCATAAACACAAGGAGTTTCTGTTTATTGGGTACAGACGCGTGGGCAGCGGGCGCGGCCAGATCTCAGCGTACCCGCGCCAGCTGGAGTCGCTCATACGACTGGCGGAGGCGCACGCTCGCGTCAGACTGTCGCCCGTCGTCGAGATCGTCGACGTCGACGAGGCCGCGAGGTACGTCTTCTCAACTCCTGGTAGTTTGGTCGTGGCTGCTGGGATGTGACGTCAGTCGTCATCGGGATCCTCAGTTTTTTTTTTTTTCAATTTTCGTTATTTAATAACTTAATACATAGTGTCTTGCATGTTTAAGGCCCAAGAGACGGGTCTGCCCGCGAAATTCAAAGGAGGTGGGTTGATAAGGCAACAAAATCCGCCCCTCATACACTCGAAAAAAAAAGTTCCAGATTTCGACAAATTGTAAATGTATTTATATACTTGAAGATATAAACTTTATTTTAATATAAAGTTTAGGTGATAAAAAAAATAGTAAGTTACAGAAAATATTACCCAAAAAGAGAGTGTTTCTTTTACTTTTCTTACATTTTCATACATTTTAGTCGTTTTTTAAGCTTTGATTTAATATTTTAGAATGAGGCGCTCCATGAACCATGGTAAACGTAACTGATAATGATGCTCCTTTTTATAAGCTTTTATATGAGTATTAATTTATTTTGGTTCATGGAGCGCCTCATTCTAAAATATTAAATCAAAGCTTAAAAAACGACTAAAATGTATGAAAATGTAAGAAAAGTAAAAGAAACACTCTCTTTTTGGGTAATATTTTCTGTAACTTACTATTTTTTTATCACCTAAACTTTATATTAAAATAAAGTTTATATCTTCAAGTATATAAATACATTTACAATTTGTCGGAATCTGGAACTTTTTTTTTCGAGTGTATGAATGGCGGATTTTGGGCCTTATCAACCCACCTCCTTTAATTTGGTTTTTCGCAATTTGTAAACTAATACGACAAAGTAGGCTTATGGTATTCAAATTGCGATAATGGCAGTATCATCTTCACAGGTTTATATACTAATCTTAACGTGAAAGTATCCAGTTTAAGAAATTAGTCAAAATAATAAGTTTGACGTGAGCTACTCACAAAGTAGTATTCGTTTACAAATGGCGAAAAACCAAATTAAATTTGAATTTCGCGGGCAGCTCCGTGTCTTGGGCCTTAATTGTGAGCAAGATTACATGAAGCCCCGTCAGGGCGTTGCTAGTTACATTATTTGGGTCGCACCGCCTCCCGCGCGATGTTACTCCACGTCGGAAGCATTGTGCCGCTTGTCTATGGAACAAATGGCGAAGAGCGGCGCGTCCGAGTCATAGAGATTAACATGTCTATGGCCATTCTTTAATGGTGATTTTACACGCAGACACTTCAATTTTATTTATTTATTCATATAAATTATTTTTTGTTAATTTTGCCACATCACACTAATAATATACAGGCGAAAGTTTGTATGTGTATGTATGTGTGTGTGTTGTTACTCCATCACGCCACAACAAATGGGCCGATTTGGCTGAAATTTGGAATGGAGGCAGCTCACATCCAGGAGTAAAACATAGGCTACATTTTATTCCGGAAAATTAAAGTCCCTACGGGGGTTATTCAAGGGGCGAACCAATAAGTTCCTGAAAAGTCGGCAACGCATCGGTGGTGCCTCTGGTACTACAAGTGTTCATAGGCGGCGGCGTTTGTAACCTTAATCCACGCGGACGAAGTCGCGGGCATCATCTAGTGAATAAATAAATTGATAAAAAATAATAACCAAAGTATTAACAAGCTACGAAACGTCGATAGATTACACAGAGAAGCTCTGAAGCAGTCGGCCACGGACCCGGCGTCGGGCCGCATCGACGTGGGCATCCTCACCACGGGGCTGGGCGCGGCGGCGCGGCGGCGGCGCGCGGACCTCGTCGCCGCGCTCAAGGACCTCATCAAGCCGTACAGCAAGCCGCACACCCTCACGCACGCCAAGCTGCTGCAGGAGGTCAACGCCAACTCGCAGATTGTAAGCTTGTTTATACTACTCCACCACACCTCTCTATAGGCAAACTATGATTAACACTAGATTTGCTGACCATACAAATGACAGCTTAATTAAGGTCCAATTTGACGCCACATGCGACATACATACGTGGTGGATTGCGGAAGAGGTGCCTCGGAAAACCCATGCCTATAATTTCAGCTATCACAATTTATTGAGACAAGTAATGATTGTTCCAACTTCCGCAATCTGAAAAGATAGTTGTCATAATAATATGACAATAACTTTGACGTTGTAAAGCCTATCAAATGCTTTAGTACTACTTCCATCCAAACTTCCATTTTGATTGATCAAATACCACCAAACGAAGTTATATTCCAAGAGAATGTAATCACTCCGTTTGTGATATTCTCTTGGCATACCATCATAGTACTACAGGCACTATGATGGTATGTATGTATGTAGTACATTGTGCGGCATTTATAATTAGCAATAATTTATTTGTATTTCAGACGGTGTCACGCGATCAACTTGACGAAGCCTTGCGTGATCTCCAAGACGAGGGCAAAGTTGTGATAGTCAGTCATACACATCTGAGACTTTGTTAACATTCCGATTCCATTTGCACTTTTGTTGAGAATAAATCAATGATGCCATCGTCTTTACCTAAGACACGTAGAAATTATGTGATAAGTTTAATTAAGTCGCCCCGCCTTTTTTAAGAACCCTATGTTGTGATTGTTTATAAATGAATAAATAATTTTTCCTATTTGTTTTTATTTCTCTATTATTCTACTGATATAACACTGCAGAAATCGATTAGCTTTAAGAAAAAAGAGCTATAAGCTCCGAAGCGGGGCCGCCCCATCATACGTTTTTACGGAGAGACCCAGAAATCAAAAAAGACGTGTGGCACTCGGGGACTGCCGCGGTAAAGCTATGGCATAGCATTTTTTATCAACGCCATCTAGCGTCGTTTGATGTCGTTTATAAAAAATGCGCCATCTAGCGACTCACCGTAGAGGAGTCCCGTGTCAGGTTATTTTCGTTACGGAATTTCTGGATTCGGTCTCCACGCTGGCCCGCGATAGAAGCTATGCAATAGCTTAAAACCAAACGATGAACTAGGGAGCGGCTTGGTAGGAAGCAAATGTTTTTTGCTCAATAGTCTTAAATTACATATTTCTTGCCGCTCGCAATCGAAGGGGTCGGGATTAATCTAGATTATAGGATATTATTGTAACAATAAAATACACATTCGATCAATAAGTTATCTTTATTTACATAATAACTTAATAAGTAAACCAAGTATCAAAAATCTTAAGCTCAACAATTATTAAGACGCAACTGTACTTCGCATAAAATACTTGAAAACCTGAACACTTACCACAAACGATGGTTCATTTAGAATTTTGATTTTTTTTAGTGCAGTGTGCTGACCTTTTCTGAAAAACTTTCGTGACGTCACACAAATTTCATAAAAGCGGCCTTAGCCATATTACAAACGTGTCGTCTCTTTCTACGATTGTTCACGCTAAAGCAAGAGTTTCCAAAGTATTTTTATCACGCTTCCCTTATGAAAGGATAGGACGTGCGATAAAAAAACCTTTGGGAGCTACTGCTTTAGCGTGAGCGATTGTAGAAAGAGACGACACGTTTGTAATGTGGTTAGGGCGGCAGAACTGTCAATTTTGACGTTGACAGCTACGAATAAAGATTGAAGAGTAGCCAAGCCTGAAGCCAGCACATAATCGAAAGTCATACTACCTAACTCAAAGACCAATTATTGTCACTAGAAATAGCAGCAGGACGATTCTGTAAAAGTATCATGGCTACAATCTCAATTGTGGTGATTGGCTGAATTTATCGCGTTCTTTCTGCAACAATGCATTTAAACGAATAGCGAGTGAATATCGGCCAATCAGAGAAGATTGCAATCGTTAGACTGTAGCAATCATTTTTATAGAATCGTACAGCAGTGACATAGAACAGTTCATGGTAAACTCCAGTTTGTGTGCTTGTTGACGTAATAAATTATAACAGATAATAAACTTTTAAGATATAAAAATGTGTATCACAGTGGACAGTGGAAAAGAAAATCATATAAATATTGTTGAAGTTGGTGCTGATTCAGTTGTGATAAATTATACGAGTATATACCACGATAATTGTTTTAGTTTGAATTATCTATATTTCTATCCAGTTGCATGGATCGTGGCCACGACGGGACTGCGGTGTTGCGAGACGTCAAGTTGAAGCTGTCATGGGTATAATCTATCTACCCGCCTTTTTGCTCTTTTTGAACAACTAAAACAATTATCGTGGTACATACTCGTATAATTTATCACAATTATGTCATTAAACCATGAATCAAGTCTAAAATCTTTAGCTGATTCAGTTGTAAATTGTCTAACTAAACATGCCAAACATTTTTTTAAAGCTAGAATGTTTGTCTGTTCGCACTTCGCTATATCGTTTGTATGATTGAGCTGAAATTTTTTAGAAACTGTTCCAGCTCGCTACATTACCTAGGGCCTTTTTCACCATCTCCAAGAAAAAATAACCTACAAATAAATTTAAATTTTTGACAGGTTTCGTATCGGCAATCCGTCAGAACGTCAAATTCGTCAAAGGTTAAAATTTACTTAGTGGTGGTAAGTGCAATTTTATCCTATTCTAATGGCCTAACAAGTGAAAAATAGACAACAAAAGCAACTAATAATACTCATTTTATAATGAAATATGACCAAAGGTTAGGAAAAGGTCGGGTGATATTTCCTTCGCCCTTTGATGAAAGGAGTCCTGTTTTGTCTTCTCCTGAGTTCGTCTTGCTCTGCTGTCTTACATTGAGCAATATCTATATATTATATATTTATATATGATAATTAATTGCTGTTCGTTAGTCTGGCTAAAACTCAAAAACAGCTTGACTCATCTGAATTTTTTTGTTTTGTGGATTAAAAATAAAATAAAGATTGGTAATATACTGAATGATGGCGGGATATCTAATAGATGGCGGGAGCGAAGCCGCGGGTAAAAGCTTGTAGAAAATAAAAATGGGGGTTTCACATTCCTTTCATCTTAATCATACATGAATCTGTCTGAAAAACCAGATCACTCAACAGTGCCACCAACTGTCTGTTGTTGTTGGAAACAAAGTTGCTATTTTAAAATGTCATTCCCTAGTTCTCACAAAAACCGGCATATAATTTACGTGCCTCAATATCAAATCGGATAATTTAGTAAAATTATAACACCTGTCTATTAAATTATATTAATTTTGTTATTTCTTTATTTAAGGAGTTCCTAATGGGCCAAGTCACTCCATAGAAAATTAAACTAATTTTGTCCCATAAATATCATCGTAGGCACATAGCGGCTTCTCAAATAAATAACAATTAACAATATCATCTACACGTAAAGCTAAGCACTATCAAGAGGCGGGGGCTTGGCGAATTTCCTCACTACTGTTAGTCTGTGGTGCGTTGTCTGTGGTCTCCGTTTTGCTGGAGACCTTTCTAGGGGTGTCGTCTGCGCGCGCACACGCCTCTAGCACGTACTTGTTGAATTGCTCCGGCTTGTCGAGGTATACGTGGTGACCTGCGCCGTTGATGGACTGCGAACAACAAATTGCCATTTTAACCCTGACCTGTATCTTTGTTTGTTTCTCAATGTGTTTATGACTGCTTTCATTGTGAAGGGATCAGTAGCCTGAGCACGAACATTTTAACTTTCGAATAGTAACGGTGAAATTAATACCAACAAGAAATTTTATATGAAAATGACATGAGAGGCCTGTGGAAGTCCATGCAAGAGACCTTTGTCCAGCAGTTGACGTCTATCGGTTGATAAAGAAGTAGAAGAAGAAGGCATGGTAATAAGGCGAGCGCAGCAAGCGCAATATTTTTTGTGGTGTTGTGTCGTACCTGAACGTGGGTGCTCCCCGCGGGCCTGGTCTCTGCCAGCAGCTGACCGGTGCTGTTGTCGACCCAGGAGCGCGAGCCGTACAGCACGGTGATGGGCAGCGCGGCGTCCAGCTGGCCCACGCGCCGCACCATCGGGTTCTTGGCCCAGCCGAACCCGTGCATCAGCGTGTGAAACGCACTCTCACCGCTGCAACGATCAACGACATTAAAAACCTTCAACTTATTATACAGGGTAAACGTATTAACAATGCCTGTGGAGTTAATATAAGATTTAATTCGATTGATCGTATTCTTATACTATGACATTAGCATCAAAGTAAAATGAACCATAATCACATTGAATTAGAGTTAAGTTCGTGCATGCATTCTTATACTTTTACGCTTGCTACCACGCGCGTAACGGATACGCTCCAAACTAAAATCCGTTGTACTGAATTTGTGACTTTAAGCCAATACTTTTAAGGTTCATTTTACTTTCACGCTAATGTCATAGTATACGAATACGAACAATCGTGTTAAATCTTATACTAACCCTACAGCACAGGGATTCAGAACATTTCGATATTTTACAGTATCGTAATCTCTTATACTAAGCCCACTGGAAGCATTCGCAGAATGCCTTTGTGTTACCTTTCTAAGGCATTTGATTGTGTTGATCACTAAACCATGCTATTAAAACTGAACCACTATGGCATTAAAGGCGTTGCACTTGATTTCGTTGCCTCTTATCTTAGCGACAGAACTCAAAAGATGTGCATAGGTGACGTAAAGTCCCAGGTTCATCTGCTGTAATGGGTGTCCCGCGGGGCTCTATCTTGGGTCCCTTTCTATTTTTAGTGTATATTAATGATTTAATCATACTATGTAAGTGATTCCTGCGATATTGTTGTTTGCAGACCGGATTGTAGCGGCTTGGATGTACGTGCATGCGAAAACGCAAGGAAACCGATCTCAGCTGAAATTATTACTTGAAACAGAACAAAATACAAGACAAGGGGCCTAATCAGAATTATACCTTGGTGTATGTAATTTGCATTGATACGTAAGTCTTGATTCGTGATTTAATGACATAATAACTAAAATAATTACCGTGGTACATACTCGTATTATTTAATAACAATCACGTAATTCTTTTTCCAGTCAAGTTGTCCAGGCGTTTTGTTCACCAATTACTTGTTGGCCGCGCAGGGCCCACAACGGGTTGGGAAGTTGAACTATAGTAACAATTAGTGGGCTAATCAGGCTCATACCTGGGCGTCTGCGAGTTGCACTGGTAGATGTACTCGGGGATGACGGTCTGCGCGTCGGGCACGTAGTTCATGTACTTGCGCGAGATGTCCGGCCGCGTCTTGCTCACCAGCCACTTGCCCGCCGGGCCCGCGGCGCGCACGGCCCACAGCGGGTTGAGCGGCTGCACCGCGGTCGCTACTGCGCGCACCCACAACGGAACCTGGTACTTTTCGTACACGTTGCTCGGCTTCTCTGGGAAGCCCCACGGATCGGCGAGGATTAGATGCCGGACTCTGTTGGGGCAAAATAGTTGGATATTTACATATAATATTCACGCACACCTCTCCATACAAGCAAATTGATTTTATCTTCTACTACAGAAAAAAAAAAAACGGATGTATAGCGTTACAGCGACGTGGGAGCAATACAGCGAGAGCTCGCATGCCCACAGTTAAAGTTTTAATTACAATTATTTTTTAGATATTACACGTTAATAAAAGATTATAAACTATCAAAAATATATAAATAATATCGCTCATTTGCTACAAGGGTGACATAATTCAAAATTCACCAATTTTAGTGTGGATAATTTATACATTTTGTTATAAAAACAACATTACGCTAAGCACAAAAAAATAAGAGCGAGAGAGATTGTGACTTAATGCTCTGTCGCTTTGTTGGCCGCTGTGTTGTTTCACGGCCGCAGCATCCACAAAACATGACTCTCTAACGAGAGAATTCTCTCATCGTCGATTTTGAATTATGTCACCCTTGTCGCAAATGAGCGTTATTGTAAATTTT
Source organism: Hipparchia sbordonii (assembly GCA_038048805.1). NCBI lineage: Eukaryota > Metazoa > Arthropoda > Insecta > Lepidoptera > Nymphalidae > Hipparchia > Hipparchia sbordonii. Next base: position 9,940,198 of record CM076113.1, read on the forward strand.
AGTTCACAATTGATAATTTTTATATTTAATTTTTTTAAGTTATCGGTTCTTACTATTATTAGGTGCCGTATGCATAGAAAAAAACATAGACGTGGCAAATTTAGAGCCCCGCCTTTTTTGTTAAAGACAGGTCAAAGCCCACAAGTAGATACTGGATGCTGCTGCTGATGGTGACCTACCTCTCAGGGTATTTGAGCGCGTACGCCGTGGCGATGAACCCGCCGAGGCTGTGCCCCAACAGGATGAACTCGTCCAGTTTGACCTCGCGCCTCCACTCCTCGACGGATTCCACCCATTGGGCTTCCACCTTTTCCGCATCCGAGGCGAACTTTGGACGGGAACTGCGCCCGAATCCTGCGAACAAGCATCGCATACCTCCTTTAAAAGTTATCTAAAAAATTAGTTTACTAACAAAATTTTCTAGAAAAATTTTCTCCGGCCGGTAAATCTCGAATTTTTAGACTTTTTGGTATATATATTTAGAAAGAACTAGCCTTTGTCCGCGTGGAGTACCGTTTTTAGAATACTTCGGGAACCTTTTGTTTTTGGAGATAGAAAGTATAGTATATGCTGTCATTCTGAAGGTCCTCAACTATACCCATGCAAAAATAACGTCGATCCGTTGTGCCGTTGCTGCGTGATTGAAAGACACTTTGGCATTTATAATATTATAATAGAAAGGATCGCTCGCGAATTGCGCCCCGCCATCACTAAATAACTCTTTTGGTATGCCGTACCGGCTAAAAGTATGCTTCACTTTCCATAATTGATTGTAATTCCTAACAGTATATACTTAGTTTGTTCAAAAAGAGAACCATCGTGAGATTGGAGCGTGCTGGTGTGCTAAATTGCCTTTTTTATTTAGTGAGTAATGCAATCACACTAATATTAGGTATATAGGCGAAAGTTAGTATGTGTGTGTGTATGTTTGTTTCTCCTTCACGCCACAACGAAAGAGCCCATTTGGTTGAAATTTTGAATGGAAATAGCTCATATCCAGGATTACCACATAGGCTACATTTTAGTCCAGATTAAGTGTTCCCGCTGGAAGCAAAAAACCTTAACCTTAAGGTTTTTTAAAGGTTTGTAGTCTGTACGATCTATTATGCGCTCGTAAACACCATACTTACCTAATAAATCTATGGCATACACTGGGCGGGTAGCTGCAAAGGCGTCGAGGTTGGGGCACCACAGAGCCACGCCCGCGCCCATTCCGTGCAGCATGACCAGAGGAGTCTTTGGCGACTCATCGTTTAGGGAGATGGTCCATATCTTGTCGCACTGGCCCACCACGGAGCCGATGTCTACGTAGAACCGCTTGTAGGCTGTCTTCACACCTGTGGATAAAATAAGGAGGCTGTGTAAATCGTGAACTTTTTTTTTGGATGGCTAAATGTCGACGATGGATCTGCATTTTATCAACTTTAAAGTACAGCCATTTGAATAATTTCCGAAGTATTATTGTCATAACTTTTTAATTAAAAAATCTGTAGTAATGGAGTTTCACTTGTACCAATTAAAATTGTTCTATTTTAAAGTAGTAATAAAATAATAATTGTCAATTAAATGTATGGGCTATGGTCAAAGGGTTATTTTTGGACTTTTTGCAAACTAAGTACCTACTACTAAACTAAACTAACAAAATTACTGTTCTATATTTGTTTATTTGAAAGGGGTAGAGAGACAGGTGTCTCCGTCTATGTTGAAACGGGTTTGAAGGTCAATGAATTGACATATTTTCATGTCATAGCTATTTTCAAAAATGTCACTGAAACGGTAATGTTGGATTAGATAGGTTATTGAAATTGGCAGTTACAAAGGTTATTATCACACAAACATCTTCAGATAATCTTTGATCAAAGGAGAACGTTTATTGATTAGATTAAGTACTGTTAAGCAGTGACTATAACTTCTAAAATATTTTAATTACGCTTAAATTATTTATTTATTAATCTATAGTCTATTGAAGTCGTCAATTTGTATCGTCATGAGCGTAGAACAACGACTAATCTGCATTTTATCAACTTTACAGTACCAAAATAATTTCTGAATTTTTGTTGTTATAAAATTTAAATAAAAAATCTGTAGTAATTATATTTCACATAATATACCCATTAAAAAGGTTCAGTTTTAAAATAGTCAACAAATAACAATTGTTAATTAAATGTCCAAATATGTCAGAGTCGTTTTTGGACTTTTTGCAAATCCGTCACTGTTCTACGATCATGACGATATAACATATGTAATTTAGTTATTATTGTGTTTAAACTTGGCTTAAAATTACTTCCTCATGACGTAAAGTTGATAAAAGTCACAATTTTGCGTAATTCGAGATTAGATTACATTATCGTAATACCCTTGACAATTGCATTGACCGCAAAGCGACGGGGGGTGAAAACTCTAGTTTAGTAACTGCAGAGTGACAATCGCAATCACTTCTGACAGGCGATCGCAATTACTTCTGACAGTCGATTGCAATCATTTCTGACACTCTCTCGCAATCGATTAAAACGCATTTTCAGTATGTACCTACTTAGGCGGATGAATTAAAGGAGATCCTCCACGCTTCATACACTTTTGGGCTAAATCTGAAAGTGCCGGCCAAAAAAAAATTTTGCTGTATTTCGTTAGAACTTGTCCCCCTAAACATTTTTTATTATGACACCAAAGCTGTAGAACCATTGACCTTGGTTTTATTTAAGTTTAAAAATCTGTATTTTTTCGAATATATGAAGAGTTTCTAAGGCAATTTTTTTACTTTTTTGGAGTTTTGTTAAGTGCTCCCTATCCGATCCTGACCACACACCCAAAAATACCACATTGTGCATCTTGGCTGGAACTACCACAGAACCCCAGATGGTGGAATGGATGAAACACCATCTCAGATGGTGATTAAGGCTGACTGTGATCAACTCATTTGCAGAAATGATGATTGGGATGGTTTCAGTGGACTCCACTTGCCACATGCCGCAAACCTCGTGAGCCAGATCTAGATACTTTCGTTTTTCTCTGCCTCCACTCTCACGAGGTTTTCGCCATGTTCGATGGTGATGGCCACTAAAAACACCCTCGACTGTGCCCGATCCATCAGCACGATATCAAGCTTATTAACCAGAATCATCCTGTCCGTGATGATAGACCGGTCCCAGTAGAGCCGTACCCCATCACGCTTAAGTTTTAGCACCGGTGTGTACTTATAGTCTTTCATCCAGGAAACCGTACTTCAGAGCTTCAAGCTCTTGGTGAAGGATTTTGGCTGCTTGGTTGTGCCTGTGGAAATACTCAGTGTTAGCAAGAGCCGAAAATCCCGATTGCATATGCCTAAGTGACTCACTGGGATGGCGACAAGCTCAACAAATGTTGATAGTGCCATCCTTTAGGATGTACTTTCGGTAGTTCCGCGTCTTAACTACCTGATCTTGTACCTTCGGTTTCCTTCTTTTCTTTCCTTCTTTTCTTGCCTTTCCTTCGGAGGTCAACGAAACGCAACCATTGCACGGACGCTTCTTTATCCACGTGAGGCTCATTAAGAGAGACAAAACCATAGTAGACTCAGATAATCGCCCTGGAAGATACTCCGCCGTATCCTTATCCGATCATTGGCAGCTGTCAACCGCTCATCATGAAGACAAAGGATCGTGCTCCATTGCCCCATACACTCTCCGAGGAAGTTTCAAACTGTACTATCGACTTTGTACAGCTCAAGGACCCTCAAGAACCATGAATGGGGCACCGAGTCGAATGCCTTCATGCATTGTTAATCCAGGCTGTGGGGAAATTCCGGCAAGTTAGTTTGACCAGTTGGCTCGCGACGAAGTCGATGAGAAGGTGCTTCTTAGTACCGCGACTATTGTACTGACATCCGTTCTGAGCCCCAGACATTATACTATTCTCGCCTACATGACGGGAAATCTTTAGGCTCAAAACGGATGTCAATGTCTTATAGATGCTAGTAAGATATGTGATGGGGCGGTACTTGTCAGCGGCATCAGTGGACTTTGGAGCTAAATGAGTGATTCCGTTGATGAAAAGGCTCGGGAGTGCCCTTTGCTCGAGAGCTTCTTGGAATTGTTTAGCCAGATAGCATGGCAGAACGAAAAACCAGAAGTGATGCAGTCCAACATCCATCCAGGACTTTTCCAGTTCGCGGCCCGGCGCACCGCACCAAGTACATCCTCTGGAGAGATGGCGACTGGGTTCATCGGCTATATTGAGGCACATGCTTCCTCTACCGCCGCAATCCAAGAGCCCTCCTCAAGCATCCATCCATCCATCTCTCATCTTCCATCTCTCTTGACCACACTCTTCACCAAAAGGCGATGAGGTCAGCCGGGCTCGGCTGCTGAGAGGTAGAACAGACTGCTGGGTACTCCAGTTTTTATTATTATTATTAGAAACATTTCATTTGGTAGGAAAAAATATAGATTTTTAAACTTAAATAAAACCAAGGTCTACAGCTTGGGTGTCATAATAAAAAATGTTTAGGGGAATAAGTTCTAACGAAATACATCAAAATTTTTTTTTGGCCGGCACTTTCAGATTAAGCCCAAAATGGATGATGTCCTTTAGACCATTTGGTTTGAATGGTCTAAGGCCTCTTAAGGAATTAAATGAATGTATAGTGAAAGTGAGTGAAGAGAAAGATGGTTAAAAAGAACAGGGAAAACTGTTACTGCTGACTGGCATTTACTGCTTGCACAGATACTTAATACTCAGCTATTCAGCGATTGCTTCAAACTTTACCAAATGTACCCAACTTGAATAACATTGTCCATTCCCCTCCAAATAAGCGGAAAGCTTGTATAAGAAGTGCGTACGATATTAGAGCAACGGATGGGGATTGGAGCTTCGACAGTGGACCTTTCAGTTTTAGGCTGAAATCTATAGACCACACTCTCAATCAGCTAAGACTAAAACGAGACAGATTTATGTCAGACCATATTTGTGTCTCGTTTTAAGCTCTATCTTAAGTCTGAGCTGAGTCAGAGCACGCTCTATAGATCTCAGCATTACTCTGTACCCTTTTCCTATTGAGGCTAAAGTAGTAGGGCGACCACTGGATGACGTGTCCACTCATACTTTACGAAACAAGATATACCTACTTAGTAGGTAATACTATAACATTTAGGTATCTATCAAACAAAGAAACTGAACATTGTACCTATGACAATATTATTTCAAAATTGCAATGACTCGTCCTTTGTATTTCGCATTTCGATAACATGTGATAAAAATAATAGCTCAGGTTTCGATGCCGGAACTAGAGGACCGATCTCAAGGTCGATTGACTGTATCATGATGGTTAAAAATTATCAACTTTGCGGTTCGAGACTTTTATAAATGAACGTACGTCATGAAAAGTGAATTGCAAATTATGAAGTTTAATTTATTGACTGCAACCTGCACTACAACTCCGTACATAAGCGGAGTGTATGGGATTCATTCATCTCAATTGGGTATCTGACTAATATTTTTTTACTTTAAATAAAGGTTTTTAATATTATTACACACAGCCATTTTTATTTTTTTAATATCATAGGAAACTATCTCTCTTTGTCTAACAGGAAACTGTTAGACAAAGAGATTATAATTAACTAGACGATGCCAGCGACTTCGTACGCGTGGATAAAGGTTTTTTGATTCCCGCGGGAACTCTGTAATTTTTCGGGATAAAAAGTAGCCTATGTTTTAATCCTGGGTATGAGCGATCTCCATTTCAAATTTCAGCCAAATCGGTTCATTCGTTGTGGCGTGAAGGAGTAACAAACATACACACACACATACAAACTTTCGGCTTTATAATATTAGCGTGATGAATATTACATCGGTCAAATACTCAATTCCCAATTCTCAACTCATCACAACTGGGCACAGTAATAAGTAGTAAGGTCAGACCTGGCGCACTCCGCAGTAAACTGCGGAGCTACAAGTACATGGCGTACCTCTTCCAAGGGCCTAAATTCAGAGAGTGCGAAGGGATAAGAGTTACGTGATAGAAAGAGAGAAAAGTCTACGTGAATAAGACGGTAGGTAAGTAGCGTTGTGTCAACCTGAATTGTACTCAAGAGTTGCTATTTATTTAAATCATATTTAAATATAATAATAGCCTAATAAGAACCAAAAAATTGTCTTGGTCACGAGCCAATTTTTCTATACTAATAAACTCCCCTATTTTTAGACCGGGTACTTTGCAGCGTGTAACACCATGTCATTAGTGAGCTTCCCGGAAGTAAGGGGGACTGAGTAACTAGCTCACACGCCGTGGCTTTGCACGCGTGGTCTTAAGTGTTAAGCTGGCTCTCCCAAATTCTGGCTCGATTGATATTAATCTGGCTCAGTGACATATCGGTGGTCATCCATTAATGCACTAAAAGAGACTTATTATTTTGTAATCCCATCCCCAAAGCGTAGAAAGGGGTTTTGCCGACTAATCAAACCAACATGTCTAAAATGATTGCATCAGTGTAACGATCGTAATTATCTATTTGGAAAAGGAATTATGTCGTGGTCATCACCTCGGGCAGGGGTCGGAAATTTTGTGAGTCGAAGAGTCAAACATTACAATTTACAAAATTTCAAAAGAGCCACAAAAATTTGACGAAGTGACGACGCGAGTCACGAGGGAGGAGTGCGGTGAAGTGGCTGAGAGATAGAAATGGTGCCTAATCCTCGTTAATCGATTCAGAACGATTTTTAAATGTTTTTTTTTTTATAAAATAAATATTATTTGCATATGGACCTAAAAGCCGCAGCTTCACGTCCAAAGAGCCGCAGGTTCCCGCCCCCTGACCTAGGATGTTAAAGGCTTTCTCTGAGCTTTAATTATTTACTTTCGATGAAAGCATTCCTTGAGAACAGCGTGTTCTAAAGACAGACTTACATGATAGGATCGTTTGTTCAATATTCCGTAACATCGCATCTGACTGACGAGTCCAGCTGAACCAGCCCCCGGTCCAACTGCAAACAAGAATCATATTCCATTATGTCATTCGTCATCATTTAGGCTGAAATCTATAGACCACACTCGCAATCAGCTAAAGATTCAAGACAGAATTAAAATGAGACAGATTTATGTCAGAGCATATTGTTCTTTTTTTAAATCCGCCATCCTCTAAGAAATTTTACATTTATGTTGATGATGGCAAGTTCGCATTAATATACAATAACAACAATACTATACTATAATCTAAATATATAAAAGGCAAAGGTGACTGACTGACTGATCTATCAACGAACAGCTCAAACCGCCTGGACCGATCGGGCTGAAATTTGGCATACAGATAGCTATTATGATGTATGCATCCGCTAAGAAAGGATTTTTGAAAATTCAGCCCCTAAAAGGATATAATAGCGGTTGGAAGAATCGAACTTAACATGAGCGAAGCCGCGGGATAAAGCTAGTAATACTATAACAACAATAGATTTCACGATATTTGGGTGAATATTCAGTTTGGACGATATTTGCGCATTTTTTTAGGAACAAGCATAATTTCATTTTTTTTAATATTTGATAGTATTATAATGTTTGGTGCTATTTCATTAAATACACAAGTGAAAGGCACGTATATATTTCAAATATTCAAAGAGTTATTGCCACTAGAAATTTATGTCAAGCTACGGTAATGAACCCTGTATACGTTAATGAATTTTTATGTATACTTTTGGCAGAATTTCTTATGAATTCTCTATTTGAATAAACTTGTACGAATAAAAGCAAGTGCCCAGCCGTGCGCAGGGAATTGGTAATTCACTCGTCGACCGAGAACCTTGTTGGGCCCGTCACTGCTTGGAGTAAGATCGTTTCAAATAACAAAATATCAAGCAGTTCTTCCATAACTTAATAGACTCCCTCTATATTGGACCTCTTCCTTACCACTCACCCTACCGGCTACCAGGTAACAGTCGATGCTCCCCTAGGAACATTTAACCCCTGCCTAGTACAGACTTCCGTGCCACTTCCATCCTCTGTTCGCACGCGTAATGCCCGTAGCCTCATATCCGTGGGCACAGCTTTATTTTTCAACAAACGACCTTAACACCTGTGCTGAAGCAGTTGCTGATGCCATACTCCAAGGTATGGACTGCTATATTCCAAACTCCCTCATACCTTTTGGAAAGAAATGGTTCAACGGGATCTGTAATAAGGCTGCTATACTTAAACAAAACTCCTACCAGTCCTGGCTCTCTGCACATTGCACCAATGATCCCAATGTTGCAAATGTTAAGAAAATCTTTAACATTGCGTCCAGAGCCTACAAAAATGCCATTGCCAGGGCAAAATTTGAGCACATCGCCAGAATTGGGCAGAGACTAGTCTCACTGCCTTCTGGTTCCCGTGCTTTCTGATTTCTGTTGAAAGCCATGTAAGGCAACTTCTGTCGTTCCTCGTTTCCACCTTTAAGCAAACCGGATGATACACTGGCCTACACTGCCAAAGAGAAAGCCGAAATTCTGGGCACTCTCTTTGCTGCCAACTCTACGCTTGATGATGGTGGGAAAACACCGCTGACCATCCCGCGGTGTCAAAACTCCTTGCGTGATATACGGGGTACATTGGGGATATATTGACAGTAAGGGGGAAGCCCTAGCGGTCAGCCTCGACATCGCTAAAGCCTTTGATCGGGTTTGGCATAGGGCTTGGCTATCGAAGCTGCTATCTTACGGACTTCCTGCGAAGCTGTGCCATTGGGTCGCTAGCTTTCTTCATGGGCGCAGCATCAAGGTCGCTGTTGACGGTTTTTGCTCTCAACCTAAGCCCATCAATGCTGGCATTCCACAGGGCTCAGTGCTATCGCCTACTTTGTTCATTCTGCATATCAATGATATGTTGCATAACAGCAGCATATATTGTTATGCGGATGACAGTACTTCTGATGCCCTTTACAAAGGCCATGCACAGTTCTCTCGCGCAGTGCTGGAGGAGAATAGAGCCAAACTTGTGTCGGACATTGAGACTTCTCTCTAGAAAGTGTCCGTATGGGGTTCACAAAATCTTGTTCAATTTAACCCTTCAAAAACACAAGTTTGTGCGTTTACCGCAAAAAAGGCCCCTTTTACCACGCCTCTTCTCTTTCAGAACACTTCCCTTACTCCTACCAACAGCATTGGGATTCAAAAGAGGGCACTTCGGCTTGTGGACAATCCCAAATTAACCTACTCGCTGGAAAGCTTGGAACACCGCAGATGTAAGATCGCTTTGTGTGCTCTATCGGCTATATAACGGGGAGCCCTCTAACTTCTACAACCGCACCGCACGCCACCGAACGCAATTTCACCCCCACCACCTGGGTGCCTGGAGCACTTCGACCATCAGGTGCTCCAGATCTTTTTTTCCATGTACTAGCAAATTGTAGAATCATCTCCCTTCGAAAGTATTCCTGTATATAATGTAGTTTCAGTAAAAATCATTAAATGAACTTCAAAAAGGTTACGGTAAACGACGGTAATGAAGGACACGGTAATGACAAATATGCACTTTTAATTTATTATTAATTTTTCTATAAGCAGTATATGCTATCTAATCATTTAAAAATTAAACTAGACGAGAACTTGATGTATTGTTATCGCAATAAAATTCCAATTTTAAATATTTATCAAAATATAAGCGGACTGGTAATGAAACATAAACTGTGACAAAACATTATAATACACTTTCAGTTGTAATTTTTTGCGCGAGTTCGTGCGTACGTCTTCCTTCTGCTACGTTTTCCGGTCGACTGAGGTCTGAGGTGCGGGACGCCGAGAGCTCACTATGTAGCAGCAAGATTTTGTCACGTAAAAACATGTTTCCCGTGATGATTCCGGAGGGTTCCGGTAATGTACTTTGCAGCGTAACAAAACTTTAAAAACATATTTGCCCATATATTTCTTTGTAAACTAAATTTTAAATTATGAAGAAGTAATAAAAAATTATTTAATTATTCGACACAGTAGCCAAATTAACATTATTTTTGTGCTAGGTTTACTAAATATTATTAAATATATAATATCTAGTAGTGAAACAGGTGCCGGTAATGAATTTTAATGTTATTTTCACTAAAAATCTAAGTGATTTACATAGAAATTTCAATAAACACACCATGTGCACGATAAAGTATGTAGGTGTGCATGATAAACGTATATTAAATGGAGTCTAAACTTAAGTTTCAATTTTTTATTCACTGAAATACGTAATTTTCATTACTTTGAATATTCACCCATTTGTGTATCTCATTTTAAACTCTATCTTGAGTCTGAACTGAGTCAGAGCATGCTCTATAGATCCCAGAATTAGAGCGCATTTTGGAGTGAAACCATAGCAGCGAAACCGCTGAAGTCCTGCCGTGATTGCGTTGTATACTAATAGTGCCATACCATTTGATTGAACAGAAGGTTAACCTTCAGTTCTGCCTGATATGATTTAAATCCGTACCGTGTATAAATATTACGACAAATTCTGTGAGCATCCGGCGATCGGAATGACTGCACCAATTCAATCACATCTTTTAGCATCATTTGCTAAAAGATGTGATTGAATTAATCTAATGCGATTGTCTCGTGTATGTGCAATTGCGCACACATCCGGTCAAGCTAAACTGGCGCAGGTTTGCCTCGCCATGTATGTTAGGCGTAAACAGCAGCGGAACAAAGCTGATGAACCAACTTAAAAAAAATTAAGAGCTTCTTAGTTTTGTCTATATATTTTTCTTTGACACTGGTATTCACAGAATCTCTAAGCTAATTGTCAGATATAAACATAGTGTTATCCTTAATTTAGTAATAGACATGTGTATGAAGTACCCTATAAAAAAGTGTTAATAAAATTAAGAGATTATAAACTTAAATGACTATTCCACTTTCAAGATTTTCCACATTACACTATTTTTTTAGTTATTTTTTACTAAAAATTCAGTAAAACTCAATGTTCATTATTGTTTTATTAGATATCTAATGGTTATTGCAAAGGATAAGAAAAGACTAAGAAGCAAAGCAAACTGGTTTTCACACTACATGCAAACACCATGCTAAGATACAAAGAACTTGCTTGTGTACTCCCATTTGAAGCTTCTATATAAAAGAGACTAAAGAAGTCTGTGGAAATAACAGATAATAATATTATTAAAGACTGTGTTGATTAAGTAAATATTGTAATTGAATTAAGAGTAAAATCATTACATTATGAATTTAAATTAAAAATAAACGATTTGACCAAATCAGGAAAATAACATTTTTCAATGAAAAACTTTAGTTTAACAATAAATGATTTAGAGGCAAAAGTTGGAAAGTTAAGCCTGTGCTTAATTTATAATGATAAATTTATACATGAGCTCTGATGATGTTGAGATATAATGTTAATAGAAATGTATGGTGTGAAATCAATAATTAGGACATTAGCTTAACAGACACCGCTCAGGCAGACAGAGTCATTCATTGATTGAATGTGAAAGACTGAGGATATGCAATGATGGCACTACTTAAAAGAGGCCCATATCCAACAGTTGATACAATTACACTGATGATGATGATTAGCATACCTACTTTGTAAGGCAAAGAAAAAGCATATGCTAAGTTTTTGAACCTCTTTTTTCTTACCTTGACTAAACGATCTTAGCAACTAAGAGAGCCCTAAAAGCTATGTACCAAATTTTATAATTTACCGATACAAAAAATGTGAAAATACGTTTCAGGCCTATTTCACAGTTGGCGAATAGGGTTTCCAATGAATATAGTTACATTCTGAAAGTTTTAGTATTGGCAATCTGTGAGATTTATTCATCAGTTAAAGTTTATTTTTGTAAACAATTAGTGTATGATACGACTCCTGTTTGTTAAGATATTATGTTTCTGTAAATTTCCGTAGTAACTTATTTACCTTTTAAAAAGAAAGATTACTCAATTATCGTGATCGTTTAGTAAAAATTTCCGCAAATACATGAATGAAAGATGCAAATTAGGGGTGTAGTTTATGCAAGAAAAAATAGAAGCATGCTAAAAAACCTCTATGTATTTACCTTAATGAGCCAACAATTACACGATGAATAAGCGGTACAACGTAATAGGCCCAAGTATTTAAATACGACGCTATTCCAGACATAACGAGTGATTATAATGAAGATTGAATGGTATGTGTGCCTACAAGATGAACAATCAAAGCGTTGTACGAAAAAAAATGAACATAAACACATATTCGAATTTACTAAAATTGCGCAATACATTACAAATTAAATGTTTTAAAGTGAAAAAAATTACACAAGTTACCTGGATCTTGTCGTTTCGATATTTAATTCACTTCCCATCTGGCTGTTCGAACACTAGCAAAAACATATCAATTATTAGTCTTCCTATAAACTACCTATTTTATTTCCTCCAGTCCTAAGAATTTTCTTTAAAAATGTAGTAGGTACTACTTTGAGCTCTTCGGCAAATAATTAAAAAATGAATATCAAAGAGTAAATATGTATATAGGACAATGAATATTCTTGAATTGTGAACAACACAGAGAGTAAGCAGACCTAACATAATTTTCACAACTACATCTAAACGAATAAATAATATCTTCGCTTGCTTCTCTCCAACAAAAAATATATGATTCTATCTCTTTTACTTCTGTTGTTGCAACACTTACGCACTCATAGACATAATTGAGCTTGAGGCAATTCGTAAGCTACATATAAGAGAAGTATGGTGGAATATGTCAATTTGTCAAAAACAACAACATAACCTGCGAGTTGTTTATTCTTTTAAATTTGCTTTAAAATCGAGTCTAAAGAATCAAAAATTCTGAAATAAAATGGTGAAGTGTTGTGCACCTCTGTGTGGCAATTCTCCGTATAGGAAAACACCTGCAATTACTTTTCATCGGTAAGTTTTGATGTGCTATAGACTCGTAATTTGGTTATATGCTTACTCGGCATTTTAGAAGCAGTCCCTAATTATTATATACGCAAAACTCGTAGACAGTTATAGTAATTTTGGTTCTAGTATATTCCTGTTGCAATATTTATCAATTAATTAATATCAGGATCTTGTTTGTCGTTTCATATACTTGTACAATTTGACAGGGCCGTATTCAGGCGCAAGTTTTGTTTAGTGGGTATATTTTGATTAAATAATTAGTCTGTTTTTGCCTGCCTGTTTTAAGATGTATTGGATTGTATTAATTTTTATTTGTATTGTATTGGACTTAGGAAAATTAATCGTGGAAGCAATACATAGCATAGTTTCATTAAATATTGTAAAATTTTTACTTTTTTTTGAAAAGAGCGACCGCCGAGTTTCTTGCTGGCTCTTCTCGGCGGGAAAGGCATTCCGAACCAGTGGTAGATTCATTGACGATTCAAAAGTGCTTGTGAAAGTTTATTTGAAATAAAATATTTCTATTTCTATTTCTATAAAAGTAAGGATAAATTATAAAATTAAATCATTTTTTAGCTTTCCAAAGGATGAAAATATAAAAAATGCCTGGTTGATGCAGACGAATAAAAAAAATTGGCAGCACAAAACATCGAGTGTGCTATGTTCTGAACATTTTGAAGCACATTTAGTGGATTGCAGTGGTTTTCGTACCGTCCTTACTTCTAATGCAATCCCAATGATTTTTGATTCATCATTACAAGTAAGTTTCTAGTTGTTCTTATATTTAGGTACCAACCCAAAACATCTTGCCATTTAAACGTAAATATTGACAGCTATACCCATATATATATATAGCTGTGTACCTATTTGTATTACCTATTAAATTGTTAATACTAGACAACTGATAATTTATTACTCTTGTTTTCAGCATATGTCTACATCATCAGTAAAAGGTCCAGTAGAAAGAAAAGCTGCTGGAGATCAAGTTTTGATGGACTTGCAAAATTTACAGCCTAGTAATACTATTAATAAAGAGTATAGAGTAATACTATTCCTTATTACGTTATTGAAAAGACTGAGACATATGGTTTATTTTGTTATTTTTATAAGTTTAAAATGTGTAATACTATTCTAATAAGGTTATTGAAATGAGTGATACAGGCTGAATAGAATGTAAGAGTTAATTAAACTACTGTTGATGTTATCGTATTGTCAATGTTTGTATTTCTAAAAGATATTAGAGAAAAAGTTGCTTTTTGATTTTGTTTTATTTATCTAATAGATATATCTTTTGGGTAGATTTTGTAAATCATGTTTTGTTTTGATTTTATTAAATATTATTTTGTAACATTATTACTTGTTTGATTACAAAACCGCGAAACTTAGCACATTAGAATCCATTTTCATAATTAAGAATTAATTTATAGAATTAAGTTTACAGAATGTAAAATAAGGGTTTAACCTACAATTTGATGGCAACTTTCCGTAGTTTCCATATTATTTCAAATTACAGATATTAAATACTCTCCAGTCCCTTCAACCTCGCTGAACCTCGCTTTTCGAAGTCCGGCTCTGTTTACTGTCAATGTGTGCGTGAGATTTGTATGTAGGCGTAATTGGAACGCCAATTTTTTCTTATGTTAGGTCTGCTTACGGGTAAGGCCGTAGATTTTGCCACTTTTTGTAAAAAGAAAATGTCCCTTAACTTGACATGCGTATTAAAAATCGAAGTACTGCGTAAATTGTTATGCAAGTATCCTAATTAGGTTAGGTAGTTCTTAAACTTCTATAGTGCATTCTTAAATTGAATGTATGTCATATATTTAAAAAAATACAATGACTTAAAACTGACCTTACCCCGAAATTTTGCCCAAAATAAGCTGTCTTTTTGATCCAGTCAAATATTTGGCTCGTTATAACTACATTATTTCTATTTAAAGTCCTAAATTACTATGAATATCTGAAATGTGAATAGATTAAGCAATTACATCCTGGGTTCCATGTATTTAAATATGCGTTTTTAAATGTTTTATCGCAATTCAAAATGTTGTCTCCTTATTTTCACTTATTACGTTACTATTTTGTATGTTACCAAAATTGGGCATCTAAATATTCAATAACTTTAGGGTAGTATTTTATAATGGCACTGGCCACACTAAAGATTCCGGCAACGAAATAAAAAAAAAGAAACCGCTATTTTCTAGCCTGTGGAATTTTATCAAAGGTGTGCGCGTGTGTTTCGTCAGCAGCTTTTTTTTGTGAATTTTGGTAATTTTAAACGTAAATAACAGTTTTTATTGCACACATGTATGTGTTATACTCAGCTAAAGTGATTTATAAAAACATGATAATGTGTATTTGACTAAAATCGTCTCGCATTTAGTAATTATTCCTGTTTAAAACCTCAAAAATTACGCTTCGACGTTACTTTTATGTGACTTCTATGTTACTGGTAACGTTGATTGTTATTTAGTAACGTTGAAGTGTTGTAAAGGTTAATGTACACATTCTGCCAGGAGCGGATTTTTCAAATAGTTCTTTTAAATAAAGAATGAGTTTAAAAGAAGATGAGTTAATTGAAACTCATCTTCGTAATAATCAGAATAATGTACCTTTATTTGATAAACAGCCAGAGAGTTTTGGTTACTAAATTCCATTGATTATAGTTTAAAAAAATATATTTTTCCTATTACTGAATTCTCTCTCTTATCTCTGAATGATCGGCGATTATAAAAAATGCTATACTTACAAGTTTATTAAAAAAATCTCCTCCTTTTTTGAAGTCGGTTAAAATAAGTACGTTATGTAATCAGCCTTACAAACACTGCGTTACTTTCACGTTACTTCTACGTTACCGTAACATAGGAGTGTCTATGTTACTCTATGTTACAAAGTGGCAAAATCTACGGCCTTACCCTTACTCTTATATGTTTGTGCAATTTACAGACCACAGAGCACTAACCTGCGCCAAGAGTCAAGAGAATAAAAACCACAGATTACTATAGATAGGTACTACGTATAAAGTCTACGATATTACAAAAATGAATGAATGCATAAATGAATGAATGAATATAGTTGTAGTTACTTATACATATGTATTATATGTTATAGTGGTGTTATAGTTCAACTTCAATTTAATGAAATGACGACTACTGAGTATCAATATCAAATATTGCAAAAAAAAGTAGGAAAATAGGTTTCTAATAAGGACATAAACACTAAAACATACTTAAGTATTGCATTAACTGCATTTAAAAA
The DNA here is from genome assembly GCA_038048805.1 of Hipparchia sbordonii. Classification (NCBI taxonomy): domain Eukaryota; kingdom Metazoa; phylum Arthropoda; class Insecta; order Lepidoptera; family Nymphalidae; genus Hipparchia; species Hipparchia sbordonii. Next base: position 9,956,290 of record CM076113.1, read on the forward strand.
TATAAATCATAATATAGCGGTTGCCATGACAATGATATAGAAACAAATTACACGGTCATTTGTTTTGTTTAAACAGCGTCTTATATTAAAAAAAGAAATAAAAAATTATATAAAATGCAAGTATCCAGTGTGCAGCCAGTGTTTAAATTAGAATTAAATCATAAAGTTACATCAGGTATTGTTACGATTGCAAAGTATGATGGAATTCATTCGTGTCTCACTGCTTCTGCTGGATATGATAAAGTATGCAATATTAATTAACTGGATACGATAAATATTATTTGGACGTCAATGTAATAAAATTTCATTCCTGTTTTTAGATTATTATTCATCATCCTCACGGTGCTATGATAAGCGGTCGCGTTCAGCGATCTCAAGCCCATGGAGAAGTATCTGAACTAAATCTCAGCCAGGCAGTGATAGCTCTAGCTGCAGGAGCCATAAAACCAGATTGTTCAAGAGACATGCTCCTAATAGGCTCTCCTACCCAAATATTAGGTGTTTCAAAATTTAATAATTTTGTTCTTTCGTATGTGCTGAGAAATTATTGTCTGAGCACACATACGTCTTAATGTTTTAAAAATTTACTTGAGTGCCTCAATAGCATAGTGTCTTCAAAAACTATCAGTTTTCATGACTCTGGATGCCTATGAGCCACGTATGTGGCCCACTAAGGCCAATATTAGTTAGTTCATTAAAAAATTAACCATAACCAAAATTTTATTTTATCGTTTTCAGCGTACGATGTTCATGATAATTCAGATCTATTTTTTAAGGAAGCCTCCGATGGAGTTAATGTTATAATTGTTGGTCATTTTGGCAAATATAATGAGAAGCTAGTTGTTGTTGGAGGCAATAGCTCAGTGATGGCCCTAAATTGGCAGGGTATAGAACAGTTTTGGAATGTAGTTAGCGGAAAAGTGTGTTCAATGATTACGTTTGATTTTGACAAAGATGGTGAAAACGAAGTATGATGAACATTTTGATGAGATAAATAGTAAAGAAAGAAAGATTCATCAGAAATTATTCATAATTTTCTTCTTCTTCAGCTCCTCATTGGATGTGAAGATTCTTACATTAGAGTATTAAAGAATAATCAATTCATCGTGGAACTTGCTGAGACAGGTCCTGTTATTTGTTTATCCCAAATAAGTGATGTTAGATTTGCTTACGGCTTATCAAACGGCACGATCGGAATTTATGAGGAAGGTATTAGATTATGGAGAGTGAAAGTAAGAAATTCTATTTCGTTAGTTTATAGCATAGTATGTGTTATAGTTCTTGCAATTCACGAGGGCACGTGGCTCATGGTTGTGTGCGTGTCGTATCTGTAAAGTGTGAGCGAGAGCTTGCTCGAGCATAACCGCTCCCACCTAGGCTCTTGACAGGCACGCACACTAACGTAATGTGCATGTACACGACGTAGCCACAAATAAAGCTCACGCGCCTTCGTGAATAATACAAGAATTATAAATGAATGCTAATATTTATATCTCTTTTAGTCCAAACAAAATGCCATTTCTCTTCAATGGTCGAGTGAAAATTTAGCTTGTTGTTGGGCTAACGGTCGAATTGATTGGCGAGATGGTACTGGACGAGTACTTAGACGCGTACAAATGCGTTCTGACGCAGCTGCTATGTTACGTGCAGACTATCGTTCCGTTGGGGCACCCGATCTTATTTGTATATCTGACAAGGGAGAAGGTAATAGTAACAAAAAAAAAAATGAAATTAACATAATTTTACATTAAGTAATTCGCAAAATCATTGAACTACCCTCACTCCAAAATATTGTGAGTACTTTAGAAAAAGTGTGAATTATTTAGCATTTTAAGTCGTAAGTCAATAGTGATGTATTTCTATTAAGTTATGATATAACTATATTTGTTTGCTTAGTACTAGGTTATCCTTTAATCCAAGAAAATGTGAATATAAATGCAACTTCAAAAAGATTTCCATCAGAAGAAGATCGGATAGCCGTTACGGAGTTATTAAACAAAAAACAAGCCTTATTGGTAGAGTTACAACATTATGAAGCGAATTCTTCAAGTATGGCTAGCCAAGATATCGAAAAGCCATCTACTGCGATGCCTACAAATACACGATTACAAGTTGCCGTGGCTGCTGATTCAGAAGAAGTGAGATTTTTATGTATAAATCTATTTATATAAATAGCAAACATTTATTTATACAAATGTATTAACTATATTGACATAAGATATTCTTCTTAAAGCATCATTTTTTTGTTAGTGCTGTCTTCAATTGATAGTTTCAACAAACAACGATACTATAGTACGTGCTGCTCTCGTACTGGCAGAAGGGATTTTTGAATCTGGCGAAACATTAGCCAGACATCCACAACAAACACAGCTAAAATCTATTCTCTATATACCATTGAAGCCACCACGGGATGTTCCAGTTGACGTTCATATTAAGGTAGATAAACAGATGTAAAAAATATAACGAACTAGCGGACGTCCGCCCCCTCTTGTGCTTCTTCAATTCACAATCGACAGGGAAAGTCGCATCAAAATCGGTCCAGTCGTTTCCGAAAAACAGACATTTCAATTTTAATAGATGTAACACTACAATTTGTAATGTCGCAAGTTAAAATAGATGGTGCTAGCTGCTAGCACGCGATGTTTATTTCGTTAATACCTTTTATAAGAAGCTGGTGTAGCAAATGCATTTCATTCCAGGCAATTCAATCTTATATATTTGTATAGATATACTAGTAGGGCGCGTGGGTGCGCGGCTCGCTAAAGCGAACCGCGTGTTTTCTGTTCACCGAGTAGATCATCGGGTCTTGATCATCTTTTTCCAAAACCACTATTCCATCTTGTACACTCTTTAAGATAGACACCAAAGAAATTTGTGTGGCCGCCATCTTGAATCCGCCATTTTGGAGTTTTTTTTCGACTCTCTGCCAATTGGATGAGGTGTCGAGTGGCTTTTGTTTGAACACCCTCCACCTATTTTCAGTATCCTGGCCATGCTCCTCACCTGTCTCCAAAATCCTCAATCATCAGCTCTCTCCATATTTTTCCTTCAAATTAATTTATATCCTCTATACGAAACCATCAGAAATTTTGAAAAGGAACCGTATCAAAGTCTTGCATATATTTTGTATGAAAAAATAAAAATCCGCCATCTTTAATTTTTTTCTATTCATCAAGTAGACCTTCGGGTTCTGATCATCTTTTTCCAAGAAACAACTCTTCCATCTTTTGTAGACTCCGAGATAGACCCCAAAGAAATTTGTATGGCCGCCATCTTGAATCCGCTATTTTGGAGTTTTTTTCGGCTCTCTGCCAATTGGATGAGGTTTCAATTGACTTTTGTTTGAACACTCCCCACCTATCTGCAATACCCTGGCCGTGCTCCTCACCCGTCTCCGAAATCCTCAATCATCAGCTCTCTCCATATTTTTCTCCGAATGAACTTTTATCCTCTCTACGAAACCATTAGAAATTTTAAAAAAGAACCTATTTAAAGTCTTGCATATATTTTGTATGGAAAAAAATAAAATCCGCCATCTTGAATTTTTTTTCTATTCATCAAGTAGACCTTCGGATTCTGATTATCTTTTTCCAAGAAACCACTCTTCCATCTCTTATAGTATCCGAGATAGACAAAGAAGAAATTTGTATGGCCGCCATCTTGAATCCACCATTTTGGAATTTTTTTTCAGCTCTCTGCCAATTGGATGAGGTTTCGAGTGACATTTGGTTGAACACACCCCACCTATCTTAGATACCCTGGCCGGTGCTCCTCACCCGTCTCCGAAATCCTCAATCATCAGCTCCCTCCATATTTTTGTTCCGAATGAATTTTTGTCCTCTATGCGAAACTGTGAGTGAAAAAAAATTTTTCCATACAAAATTTTACAGGAGAGGTGATCAATCAGTCAGTCAGTGAATCAGCACGAGTAGCTATATATATATTAATATAACTAGGTACATAATATTCAAAACTGCATATTGGGATTTACAGTTCAATTTAAGGTCTATTAAGTAACAATTTTATTTTATTTAAATTTTCAGGCTTTAGTTGGTTACGCTGATAGCGAACAATTTCATATATTTGAAATCACCAAGCAATTGCCTCGGTTTTCTATGTATGTAGTATCTCCATCCATGAAAATACATAACGGAAGTCATGTTACCTTTCGTATCACTGAAAGAGTTCAAAGAATCTGCATTTGGATTAATCAGAATTTTTTGCTTGATGAAGAAGTCGAATTGGATAATGAAGACATGAAAGATTTAAATATAGGCTTTTTGTGTCTAAGAGATATGTCTCGACTAGAAATGGAATTTAGTGCTGATGGACAAGTCAAATTCAATACACCAGATATTCATCTTGCTGGAGATCTGATTCAAAGTTTAGCTGTTTATCTTAATTTGGCTGACCTACAGGTACAGGTGCACATTTCATTTAATAATTTAGCACATTTGTGGCTATATTAAATAATAATTCCTATTTCCCTACGTTATAATTATAACTTACAATAAACATAAAATTATTGACTTTTGTCCATCCAAAATGAATGAATGATAAATAAATCATACAATCTCAAAAAAAAGTTATAGTCTTCAATGTATCCGAATTACTTATATATTCTGTGGTCTCTATAACTTTGGCGTGGGATGCTTGAGTAGAGTAAACTGTCACTTGTCAATAAATTCTGAATTGTCAAACTTGTTGTTAGAGCGGCATTGATTAACGAATAACGGCGAATTTAATTGATTTTAGTGTATAAAATATTTACAACAGAACTATAAAAATGGTTGAAAATAATGAAGTTGAGCTCTCAGAAGCGGAAGCAGAACAATACGATCGTCAAATTCGCCTGTGGGGTTTGGAATCCCAAAAGAGAATTCGCTCTTCCAAAGTTTTGATAATCGGCTTGTCCGGTTTGGGTGCCGAAATCGCCAAGAATATTATCCTGTCCGGAGTGAAGAGTGTTTGTTTACTAGACAATGAAAAATTAAAGGAGACCGACTTGTACTCTCAGTTCTTAGCACCGCCAGACAAGATCGGCGAGAATAGAGCGGAGACCTCATTGCAACGCGCGAGGGCTCTGAATCCCATGGTAGAGGTTAAAGCGGAGACGAAGGCAGTGGATGACCTGCCGGATAGCTATTTCGCCACGTTTGACGTTGTTTGCGCTACAGGTCTGAAGCAGGAACAACTTGAGCGCATAAACAACATTTGTCGCGACAATACGAAGAAATTCCTTTGCGGCGACGTTTGGGGTATGTTTGGTTATATGTTCGCCGATTTGTTTGACCACGAGTACTCTGAGGAAATTGTCCAACACAAAGCTGTGAAACGCGGCCCTGACGACACTGAGAAGAATGCTAGAGAAACTGTCACCATTAATGTGAAGCGTAGAGCAATTTACGTGCCGTTACAAAATGCCCTGTCAGCTGACTGGTCGAAGCCTGAACTACGATCGAGATTACGTCGCGGTGACCCATCTTACTTCGTCATGAAGATACTTCTAAGATTCAGGGATGAGTACAACAGAAATCCTGATCCTGCAAGGCGAAAATCGGACACTGACGTATTATTCCATATGAGAAATGAGCTCGTGAAGGAGTTGAATCTCCCCGCTGGGTTTATACCTGATGCCTTATTAACAGATGTGTTTGGAGTGGTTGCTGGGGCAGCAGCAGTTGTAGGAGGTGTTATTGGTCAGGAGGTGGTCAAGGCAGTGAGCCAGCGGGAACCTCCACATAACAATATGTTCTTCTTCAACCCTGTCAAATGTGTTGGGTTTGTTGAGTTATATGGACAATAAGTAATACCATTGACCTAATTGACCTTTGTAACATGTGAACTTAATTAAAAAAATAAATGGAAATTGTTTAAGTAAATAATTTGTTTAATTTGGTATTTAAGCATTTTATCTCTGAAAGTATGCAGATTTGTTATGTATAGATCACTTATAAAACTCCCAGGTCCCTCTGTAGACTCGTCTCTTTTAAATACAAACTTTTGAAACTACATGTACAATTTTGCAAATATAGTAGGATGAGATAATATATTGATGTTTAAAATGAGTTTTTACAACAAAAATATAATGAGCCCTTTTTGGCTCAATTTATTCTTATTATTAAAAAATGCATTTGAGCTTTGAGCCAATGGAAAGAGATGATTGGCCAGTCAATTCTGATACAATCTGCCAAACTTTTCAGTCTACCGCCCGTTTCCCGGAAGCAGAGGAAAAATTGCGGGTAGAAATGAACGTAGTCTCTGAAGTTGGCGAGACGAGGTACAGACTAGCAGCAGAGACCGCTGAGAAGGCGCAGCTCATCACAGCGCTGCTGCCGGCCGCGCAAGACGCTGCTGCTTATGATCTGTAAGTAATACTATCTGATGCCTATTTTCATTCATTCATCTGAACCCATCACCGGCCTACAACTGGGCACAGGTCTCCTCTCGAGTGAGAAGGGGTTAGACCATTGTCCACCACATCAAGTGCAGATTAACATACTTCCCACACTTTTGAGAACATTTAAGGCATACAGGTCTCCAAGTGATATTTTCCTTCATCAAGTTCGTTTAAGCAAGTGATATTTATTTGCTTGAAATGCACATAATTTCGAAGTCAGATATGGATGCCTGAAATCGATCCTCGGATCCCCCGAAAGAAGGGCGAACCGCTTACGTGTAAGTTGCCTATGAATAGCTACATACCCGTAAGCCAATTATTAAATAAGAGTCATCCAAAATAAATAAAATACACGTTCGCTTATGTGCGTCAAATATTTATGACGTAACAGTTCACCATTTCAATATATCTACCTAGGCTCTCATACAACACTAATACTCAAAGTACTTAGTAGCTTAGGTAGGTATATTGTAATCCTGCTTCCTTCGGTGCGGTCGGCCCTAGTGTATAGGGATGAATGGATGTGCAAGTATTTGTATTTTCAGTAAAGAAATGTTAAACCGATACAAAGAAGTGATTCTTCTCAACGAGGAGTTGCTACTGGGTTGTCACGTGCGGCGAGCCACGCAGGAACAAGCGGTGGCCTCGCTCAAAAGCTTGCATACGATTTTACAACAGGCGGCCAGGCTTAGAGGTAAATAAATTTTGTTTGATAAAAACGTTCAAAGTATGCTTGCATCAACCTACCTATAGGTACAAATACCTTTACCGTACCTTTGTTTCAAATTAACGTGGTAAAAATTACCAACTTTATTTGTGGGCCCAAAACACTCAATCCATAGCAGAAATGGTTTAGTAACACCTAACACAGTTGGTTTTATTGCAGCGTCGATCTCAGTATTTTTGGATCACAAATAAAGTTGGTAATTTTTACCATTATACATTATTTTTCTAAAGTGTAGTGGTTATATATTTATTTTGTAGTGGGAAAATACAGCAAGGCTGTTGTGACAGCGTGCCGGAAAGCCGTAAGCGACAACAACGTAGAAGCTCTAGTTAAAATATTACAAGTCGGTGATATATAATTAATTAAACAAGATACTTGAGGATGTCAGAAGATTTTATTAATCTAAATAAGTATAGCATTAACTTAAAAGCCATGAATGGTGGCGCCGGTTTTTGGGGATTGAATTTAATTGAAGATTAACATAAAAGGTGGGATTATATTAATTACTTAACTTTAAAACTTAAATTACGAAAACATTGTTTATTCCATAAATTAACAAAAAATATTATTTACTATCTGAGAGGTATGTCCTAATTTCATCCACGTGGATTTAGGTTTTTTTTTAAATATCCGCGAAAACTTCATATATTTTGGGGTTAAGAAGTGTATACCCTTCCTCAGGATGAAAGCTATCCTTCCCTATCATATTTTTTCCTAGTCGGGTTAGCGGTTTATTCGTGAAAATGTGACAGACAGAAAGAGTTAATTTCGCGCTTCTAAGTAAGGATTTAATAAAAATCAAATAAGTGAAAGAAATTAAGTTTTTCCTAAAAATAATTAATTATATCGAGGGCCATCAGATACAGATATTATATATTAGTTTCTAGAATCAAAAATGTGTATACAAAACATATTGACTTTGGTTAAAATTCAAATAGAATAAATTTCAATTTGTCAACTATTAATAATATACTTAATATAATATAAAAGACAGTACTTCATCATATTGTGACCTTCATAAATTAAGTTACTAGCTGTAGTTAAGCAGACAGTTGTCTGTTTTCCTAAATAAATTAAATAAGAAACAAAATTTGTTTGCGACTTATCATTGAACTGACATTTAAAATATATTATTCAAATATCTAGTCACATAATAATCCATTTAGTATAGCCAAAATCAACGTGGACCAAGTTACTAACTTTATTTGTAACCTAAAAATAAATTACGCAAGCAATGCAAACACAAAAATAACTTTATAATGCAAATCCTTTATTGGCACGTAGATATGTCTGACATTATTTTGGATCGCAAATAGAGCTGGTAATTTTGTCCACTTTAATTTTGGCTATATTGTAGTGAACAACTTCATACAGTGATCTGTTTATAAAAAACAAATCTAGTCGTCAGTGCTACAATTGAGCAAGTATAGGTTCTTACGGATATGCTAGGAGGTGCTCAGTCAACTATTAAGCGCTATTTGATCTTTACAAGTTTATCTATGGGGTTTATCTATGGGGGATATCAGTTAAAATAATTCATAATGTAATTGATATTATTGCGCCGTATCTTGCTTTAATTTTTAATAAATCAGTAGATTCTGGATCTTTTCCAGATCTTATGAAATGTAGTAAGCTAATACCGCTTTTTAAATCGGGCAGCAAAAGTGACCCGAATAACTACAGGCCAATTTCAATTTTGCCAACTCTCAGCAAGATATTCGAAAAAATAATGCTCAACCAACTGCTTTTACACTTTAATTTAAATAAACTCCTACACACTGAGCAGTATGGTTTTACAAAGGGTCGATCAACAACCGATGCAGCCGCAAGGCTATTACAACACATATTCGATGCGTGGGAGAACTCACAGAATGCCATTGGTATTTTCTGTGATTTGTCAAAGGCATTCGACTGCGTTGATCACGAGACTCTTTTGCTTAAACTGAGCCACTATGGCATTAAAGATTTTGCACTTAGTCTCATTGCGTCTTATCTCAGCAACCGAGTCCAAAGAGTATGTGTCAATGATGTAAAATCATCCGGATCAGCCTCAGTAATGGGTGTACCCCAGGGTTCTATTCTAGGTCCATTCATGTTTTTGGTCTACATAAATGATTTACCACATTTTGTCCAAAATACTTGCGATATTGTACTATTTGCTGATGATACGTCTTTAATTTTTAAAGTCGATAGGATGAAAGACAATTTTGACGATGTAAATAATGCATTATCTCAAGTTTCTGAATGGTTTACGGCAAATAATCTCCTTTTAAATGCTAAAAAAACAAAGTGTGTTGAGTTTTTATTACCTAACACGAGAACTGTCAGTAAAAATTTAAAGATAAATAATGAACCTTTGAAAACTGAGGACTCCACAGTGTTTTTGGGGTTAACCCTGGATTCAAAGCTACAATGGGGCACCCATATAGCAACGCTTGCTGGCAAACTTAGCTCTGCTTACGCTGTTAGGAAGATTCGACAGTTGACTGACATAGAAACTGCAAAAATTGTTTATTTTGCATATTTCCATAGTATTATGTCATACGGAATCTTAGTATGGGGTAAGGCAGCCGATATTGGAAAAATTTTTGTTTTGCAGAAGAGGGCAATCCGCGCAATCTATAATTTGAGGCCGCGGGATTCCCTTCGAGAAAGATTTAAAGAGATAGGCATTCTTACAGTAGCTTCACAATATATTTATAACAACATAATATTTGTCAGACAAAACATTTTGAGTTACAAAAAAAAGAGTGATTTGTCCGATAGACCAAGTAGAAATCCAAATAGGCTCATGTTTCCTGGGCTGCGCCTCAAGAGGGTCCAAAAGACATTTGTGAGAATGGGCGTGACGTTTTACAATAAAATTCCACAGTCAATCTTAGACTTGCCTCTACACAAGTTTAAGAAATCAATTAAATCTGCTCTCATGAAAAAAGCATATTATACAATTGAAGACTATGTAAATGATAAAAAAGCGTGGATATAATTCGCTCCAGTGATTCATAAGACAGTAATAACTATCCTGTGTTCAATAACAATTGTAAATTTTTTATTTTTTTTGAAAAGAGCAACCGCCGAGTTTCTTACTGGCTCTTCTCGGCAGGAAAGGCATTCCGAACCAGTGGTAGATTCATTGACGATTCAAAAGTGCTTGTAAAAGTTTATTTGAATAAAAAATATTTCTATTTCTATTTCTATTTAGGACCCTACCCCATCAAAACATTTCGTCAAGAAATATTTCACTATGCTACTACACAGTAGCATTCTGAACACACACAGTAATTTGTTAAGTAGTACAATGAACCAAACAACCAAACATGAAACAGTAAACTACTTAGTAGCATAATGAACACAAGTAACTTGCTAAGTAGCACTATAAATATATCACACAGTAACTTGCTAAGTAGCACTGTGAACAGTCTCAAACAGTAATCTGCTTAGTAGCATAGTGAACATCGTCAGCGCTACAGTTGAGCAACAGTCTAGGTTCAGACGGCTTAGGTTCCATGTGCAACAGTTTGATAGCGGCGAGCCTAGCGCATATGGCCTGCGCTTGGGAAGGCGTGGGCGCCCGGATGCTGCACGCAGATCTGTAGGGTCGACCGTCGAGAGCTACGATCGCGGCTGCGGTCGCTAGCACGCGAGATAAGGTTGTTTCATCTGAGCCGGTTCTTTCAACCTAGTGGAAAACAAAAAACAATAATTAAAAAAAACTTTTTTAAAAACTGCCACATAAAAATATTAAATCATTTTAGTTTGTACACGTATATTGAAGTCTGCCGGTATATGACGTACCTCAGCAGCGGTGGCCCGTAGCATGAGTCTCTCGGCCGGGGAGCAGTGGCGTATGGCGCGCACGGTGGCGCTGGAGGCGGCCTCGCCCAGCGCCAGCTGCACCTCGTGCAGGCCGGCGCGGCGCGGCGCCGCCAGCTCCAGCGCGCGGCCGCACAGCGCGAGCGCGCGCCGCGCGTCGCCCGACACTGCTGCCACTTTTCTGAACAAATTTTTTTTAAATTAATATTATACAGTGATAGCGTAGTGGGTTAGTATACTTTGGCTTTATTTCCGGTGGGTTTGATTAAGGACTATTCGGAAATATTTGCCTTTTAAGCAATTAAAGTTTTTTTAAATTTGATGACAAGATAGTCCTAGAGTCCTCACTTGATGGTAAATGACGATGCAGTCAAAGATGATAGCGGCCTTACTTGGAAGGTGTATGGCAGTGTAGATTCAACCCTTACCCTTAATCGATTTCTACATGCCATTGTTCCGGAACACTGAATCTCCTGGCGGTACGTCTTTGATGGTCGGATGGTAACTAGCCACCAACCAGACCAGAGACGATTTGGAAATTGTAAAGTCCCAAATTGCCCCCACACCCGAAACCTCCCAGTTATAAGACCACAGCGCCGGGGAGGTCATCAAATCTAAGGTCTAAGGTTAGGAAAGGTCTAAGGTAAGGTTAGGAAGTCAATCTAATGAGAACTTTTGTAGAAGTTCTTGCAGCTAGGGCTTATTCCATCTGGCTTTACTAACCTGGCTATTAGTTGTACAGCGTCTGGTGTGACATTGGCCCCGGCCAGCCTGGTGGCCACGATGCACTGTAGCTGGGTGTGTGTGTACGGAGGGAAGGTCAGTCTCGTCAGGCCCAGCCTGGAGGCCACCCTGGCGGCCAGTGCTCGCTCGGGCAGGTCCATGGTATTAGCCACGGCGAGGACGGTCAGCAAGGCGGTGTTGTGAGCTGCCCATTCCATTATACTGTACAGGACGTCTTGTCGCCTGTTGCATAAGGCGTCTAGCTGCAAACATGACATTTTAATTTTAAAACTTTGAGTGATATTCATTTAAAAATTCAGGGATTAAAAAATAAATAAATGCGAAAGTTAAAATCAAATCAAATCAAATCAAAATTCTTTATTTGCACAGATTGAGTGTAGTTACGTTGTTACATAATTCAAAATGTACTTCAATCTGCCGGGTATTGGCATGCAAACATAATACTTATTATAATCATTCTTAATCTAATTTTATTAACACAAATATTTTAAAGTTACTCTTAAGTAACTTATCTGATACCTCTGAACCTTTGCAGAGATTTTTAGCAAATCAAGTAGGTTAAGAATCAACATAATATGAGTGCATTACAATATTTTACAAAGAATTTTGATGAAATAATTTTTTTATCAAAATTCTAGGATTTTGATCAAAAGCTATTCCTGAACCAGTAGGTAGGTATATTAAAATTTGAGACTATGCTACCAGTGCTATATTAGATTAGAATAAACTTATTCAAGGTAACAACATTCATAAGTAGAAAAAAAGATACTGGCCGAATTGATAACCTCCTCCTTTTTGGAAGTTAAAAAGAGTTGTATATTTTTAGTAAATTACCTCATCAACAACTAATACAGTTGGCATTCTTCGCGGTCCACGATTCGTGAAACGTTTCTCCAGTAGAGCACAAGCTTGCTCCCATACTACTGACTTGCCTGCAACCATTATAAATGAAAACAGTTACTATACCAAAGTAAAAGCCTTAATTACTAGGCTATCATCAACTTTGATGAGCATTTAAGAGACTTCTGGTCTCTTTTACCATTTTTTTCCCTCCCTCATTCACCATTAATAGAAAGGGGTCGTTTGCCAGGAATATGAGAGAGAAAGTGATAGAAAACATGGAGAAGGAGATAAAATGAGAGAGGAAGAGAGAGGGAGATAAGAGCAACTGCTGCTGCTGCTGAGCTGAGTTTCTTGCTGGCCTTTCTCAGCAGAATCTGCATTCCAAACCGGTGGTAGACTCATGACATCATAAGAGCTACAAGTTGGCGTACATGAAATAAATAATTTTGAATCTGAATTTGGAGTATGAAAGAGAGGGAGGGAGAAAAGGAGAGTTTTTCATATGGGAAAATAAGAGACATGTAATAGTATTGAAACCTGTTAGTTGTCTATAGATCTGCACATAGGCCTGCCTCGGCTCCGCGATGCGCATCCCGTTGACCTCCACCAGCTGGAACTCCGGTAGTTCTTGCTGCTCCTTCAGCACGCGCAGCGCCGAGCTCACCGTCGCCGTCTTGCCCGTGCCGGGGACGCCCGATATGTACATACATCTACACAAATACATTAAAAATGCTACTCCGAAAAGTTCCAGATTAATCACAGAAACTCCAAAATGTTCGAAAAAGGTAAATAAAAAGAACTTTGAAGAAATCCTATCTATGGAATGAAAGGAAAACTCAGAAGATGCGGTGCCGAGCTCACCGGGAACACCCGCTATGTATCTACAAAAATACATCATATCAACCCATCACTGGCCTTCAATTTTCTATGCATCCTATAGTAACTATAACAATACTTATGCCCAGTAATTGTTGATAGAAGGATTTTCATTAATTTCTCAACCTATCGTTGGCCCGCTATTGGGCGAAGGTCACTTCTCGAAAGTCAAGGCCCGAAAGATTTTAGACCTATTTCATACAGTCCTGTCATGACCACAGTTTAGGATCAAAATATCGACAGTTTCAACTAAAACTTTTGTCATAGTATGTACTCGTATATATCATAAATAGGTCCACAATGCAGAATAATTGTGGATTAGCAACTTCATACTGGGCTTAGGATTCAAACCCTAATTGCCCTAAAATATAGGATTGATACTTACCCACTTGTACCATGCAGCAATTTGCTTCTTACAAATGATAATATTTCATGCAATTGGTTTTCTCTTCCTGGTAGAGATTTGTCTTCAGTCAAAAAGTCTGAAATGAAATATTACAATAAAAACAGCAGATCTAATGTTGTTTTTTTTTAAAAGAATATTAGCCAAAATGAACTTGATTAATGTTCTCCTCTCCCCTCCAAAAAAACAGAACTATCTATTGACATGATTTTTTTATGCAAAACGGGCGAATTGACGCCTACTTGCGGAGAAGATTCCCAGGAAACGATGAACGATGAAGATGACATGATTTTTTGCATAGTTACACCTGTAGAGTTACATACGCTTCAGATAGAAAAAAGTGCATATTCTAGAGAGAAAAAAGGGGTCCTGCAGGATCTTTTAAAACCTAACTCTATGCATATGTCACTGACAGAATCTAGTATCTTATATTATATTGCTAGATATGCTTATTTACAAATAAAATATTTCAATTCATTCCATTACTTACCATCAATATTTTCAACAGAATGTGCTCTATTATGTAATGTTGGTGTCAGTTCACTAGTGAATATTCTCTTTTTAACACTTTTAGGAGTTTTTGATATCGACGTTCTAGGGGTCCTAGGGGTCCTAGGAGTCCTAGAAGTTTTAGGCGTCCTGAGTACTCTTGGTGTTTTAGGTAATGGTTTAAAATCATCCTCACTTTCCGAACTCCTTCGTATGTTTCTACTTGTTGGAGTTCTTTTAACGGGAGATATTTTTTCTTCACGATAACACAGCGGATGCTTCGTGACTCTTCCTGAACGAGTTATATGAAATTCTCGAGATACAGAAGTTTCACTTTCCTTGTCATTTTCAAACACTAGAACTTTCTTGGGTGTCTCATCATAAATTTTACGTTGTGGAGTTTTTCTTTTTGGTGTTGTAGCTGTATGCTGCCTAATTATAAGTGTTGGCAAATCATCTTCTGAGTTTTCCTTCAATTCCATAGAAAGGATTTCTTCAATGTTCTTTTTATTTAGCTTTTTTGAACTTTTTGGAGTTTCTGTGATTAATCTGGAACTTCTCGGAGTCACATTTTTAGGTAACTTATTTTCACATAGTACTTCTTCAATTTTATGTCTATTAAGTTTCTTGGAACTTTTTGGTGTTTCCATGCATGTTAATTCGGAACTTTTTGGACTTTCAGGTATTTCTGTTAAAGGTGTAGATTTTGAGCTCCTTGGTGTACTACTTTTCGGTGTATCTTTTTCAGTCTTGTCAGCTAATATAGCTCTTTTAAGAAGTATTTTGGTGCCATCATTCTTTGAGACACTCCAATTTTTCTCTGAAATAGAAACTCTATTCATTCTTTTCACTAAGCTATTAGGGGTTTTTGGCATCTTTGAGTTTGGTGTAACAATTTTACTAGGAGTACATAAAAATTGTAGGGCATTTCTTTCTTCTTCTAAAACAGGTTCTAAGTAAGTTTTTCTTCTGCCCAGTGGCAAGAGTCTGTATCTGCAAATATATGTATATTTCTGTCCATTTAGTATATTGTCAGTATCTTTTGTAACTGTTAATATTATTGAGCATTTCTTGAAAAAAGTTTCAATGGATACATCAGTGTCAAATGGGCGATGATCTTCTACTACCTATAAATAATAGTAAAATAAAACCATTATTATTTTTTTTTATTGTGCAAATGATGGCAAGCACTGATGTAAGCATGCATATGGAGTAAGCATGTCTAGAAAATGCCTATTCATTCTTGCCTTGAAGGTTTTCAAATTATATGTGACAGGAAACATTGATTCTGGAAGGATGTTCTACACAATATTAGCTGTTTAGAGAAAACCTAGTTTTCTCTAGTACTATGAACAGTAGTTCTAGTAGTCTCTTAAAAGCAAACTACTAAAAACTTGCCTGATTTTCACTCACAATTCATGAAAAAAAAATACTTAAATAAAAAAGTTGGTTGCTTACCTCTTTACTATAAAACTGAATATGGTCAGATTCGTTAAAGCAACCCTTAGGCAGGTCGTCAGGCTTTGAGTACCATTGTACTTTAGCTCGAAAAGGATCATTATTATTTGAACTGTCTTCATACAACGCCAGTATTTTTGCAGCATCGCAACCGCCCTCGGTATCAGGCTCTGCAGCATCCGCATTAGATATGAGCACACAATCGCCAACTTCACCAACTATTTCTTTAAACTGGAACTTCCTGAAAAGTTTTCAAATTCAAAATAAAAAAGTACTAGTTTTTGTGTAACTAATAAGAGAATACTTACTGATAGTAATGAAAGGTGGGGGTGAAATTTTGTTCATTTGGTATTTCCTCACTCGTCCATGTCACGGTTTTAATAATTGCTTTTCTTCTAGGCATTTTATAAGAATAAATTACCTAACCTAACTCCGTTGAGGTTAACTTTGTTTTGAATTTTGACAGTCAGACGGAAGTTCGCGCGTTTTCTTTTGTCACCAAGCATACAGACCGTAGACAGAGAAGGCAATAGACCAAGGTACTGTGTAACCGCGACTGAAATAGAGATAACATGACGTAACGATGACGTCACATGACAAGTTCGAGTTTAATGTTGCCACAATAACTGCACTCCCCTAGTACCCCAAATTAGATGGAAAATTCTTCCCAGGATTTTTAAATAAAACGACAAAACAGATGCTGAACTGTTTTATTTTTTTAATAACATACCTACACATATAAGGTTGTCTGGGAGAGACATACCTATTAGGGTAAGCTTCTATTTTTTACATATATCTTAATATTGTGTGCAATAAAGAATTTATTATTCTTTATTGCACACAATATTAACTTCAACCACCACTTAAAAGTATAAAATAATTTTAGTTTGTACACGTAAGTCGGTTTTTTAAAAATATTTTTTTTTATACTAAAGTTTTTTAATGTACTTTCATAGGACCAATTCACTAGATAATTATTTGCTCCTTAAAAAAAATATTGAAATGCCGAATAGAAATTTAGCATATGTGAGTCACTTTGAAAAAAGATGTATGTAACACAAAGGAAAATTTGTTTTCGTTACTAGTAAGAATGTTACACAAAATAATTTGTAATGAACAGTTAAAATTTTCCTTCGATCGAGTAATGCTATTGAATTAAAAGCAACAAAAATTGTATATTTAGTCATCAAAATCATCATTAATGAAATTAACAGTATATTCCTTTTTTCAGGCAGTCGTATAAAACTGCAACTCTTCATAGTTTAAGTTAATAATTATTTAAAAAAAACATTAAAAGTCTGCCTCTAGCTATTTAAAAATGGCTTTAAAAATTAAGAACTTTGTAAATAAAATAATTCTTAAGATCGCCAACAGTTCTCGACTGGTTGTTGGACATTCGAACGAAACTTCAGTATGATTCAGAACAGTAACCGACACTATCTAACTGAATACACTTTAATCATCGCCGACATATATTATATTCTAGTATCCATCATCTTTCTTTTCTTTTCTCATAATATTCATTTCTTCCATCACGACTTTATTTTGTTTCAACAAAAATTAAAAAATAAATTAAAAAAGTAGCCAAAGTAACCCGCCGTTACGGTATGTCAGAGGACATTACTAAAAAAAACCTATCTCCGTGCCAAATTTCAGCCATATCGGTTTAGTGTGGCGTATTGAGTAACAAACATCCATATGTTTGTTACTCAATCACGCCACACTAAACCGATATGGCTGAAATTTGGATGTATGTATGGATGGCCCTACATACATTCAAACTTTCACATTTATAATATAAGTAGGATAGGGAAAATCGGGACATTGTATAGGTATCTAAAGCTGGCAACACACATAGATACTAAATTTTCTTATTAACTGTCAGTTTGTTTCGCACAAAAGTGTGTCGACCTTGAAAAAAACTGGTTACACGATGAGGGACAAAAAATTGGGTAGCTGCGTCTCTGTTTATCACATTAATAACTTTATTTCTGCTCTCTTTTTAGTGTGAGTGAGAAAGAAATCGTCACTGGCTCTATGTCTTCTCTCTCTACGATACAGACACATAGACTACGCACATAGACAACAATTTATATTTTTCTGATTTTCCTATGCTATGAATACCACAGATGAAAATAACAAACGATTTCAGTTCTTAGTAATGGTAGATTTACACGACCCAATGGGGATGGATTTTTGAAGCAGTTTATCAAACGAAATTAGGTCCCTACGTTGCACGTTGCGATGTGCATATTATAGGTAGATACGACGCGTCGTAGGCTGGCAGACTGCCAGTGGCAGTAAAGCTCTCAGTCTAATATTTTTTGGATATCTACCTAACTAAGTAGGTAGGTAATTTAATCATTTATTTAAAATAGATAGGTAGGTACTCGAAATCAGCACTCTGTCCGGCTTACCGGTTTTTTGCCGATGAAAATGCCGATGTAGGTATTGTGTCAAATAAAAGTTAATGTCAAGGGAAGTGACAGTTGTCACCACTACCATACATCAAAACCTTATCAAAACAAAACATTAGAGGTTATGTTTTGTGATTTGTATTTAAATCTGCTAATTGTTATTTAAACACTAAAAATGAAATTGAAACAGAAAAAATCATCGAAATCTATCTTATCTGACAAAATCGCAGATGCTTTGACTGTTAAACCGAGGGCAGATATCGAGGATGACCAAGTATTCAACACGAAACCTAATACGGTCTCACGTGCAGATTACTCTTCTGAAAGTGAAGATGAAGCAGCCATCAGTGACTTTAGGAAGCGTACTGCTAATTTGCTGAGTGACATCAGTAAAAAATATGAAGGGAAAGTTGTATCTCGGAAAGAACTTGAAGACAGTTTAGATGGTTCAGACTTAAGCGACAGTGAATACAATTTAAACGCATCTTCAGGTAAACTTAAACTATCCTCTTCTGCAGGGTAAAGATTGTTATACAATCCCACTGTATGCTCTCAAGTAAATACTTTTTTTTATTAAATGAAAAGTTAACCCTTGACTGCAATCTCACTTAGTCAGAGATCAGTCTGTGATGAGAGCTGGGGGTTTACTTGGAAAGGGTCTGGCAGTTTAGCTAAACCCATACTCCTTCACTGCAAAGCTAAATCACTTGTCGCACATCTGTGTCAGTAAGGTGGTAATTAGCCACTTTCATAACCTCCCACCAGGCAATTATTTGTATTAGTGTATTATAATTCACTGTATTTGAAAAAACTATACAGGTGTAAGACCCCATTACAAAAACTTTGTGATTAGGTTACACTTAATGCCTATATTGAAATTACAAATACCACTCATCTCGGACATGACAGGTTACCATATATATTATAATTTTTGAGCACATAATGTATTGCTGTTGATGCAGTATACTTGCTTTAGACCGAGTGCAGTGAACTTTTGATGAACAGCTGAGGGCATGCACATTACATTGCTGTTTTGTGTTAAATATTTTCAATTAATTCATTCAAATTATATAAAAATAAAACATATTACAGATGATGCTGTTGAAGATTCAGATGACAGCAGTAAAGACAATGAGACTATACTAGATAAGGTGCAAAACAAGCATAAAAATCTAATCAGTGATGAAGAGAGTGTGGAATATGATGATAAAGATGATAGTATAGTAAAAAAACTAACTAAAAAAGTTTATTCAGATAAGTTACCAGGTAAATTTAAAGACATAGAAAGCGATCAGGACAGTGAAGAAGGTAGTGAAGAAAGCAATGACTATAGTATAGTTAAAAAACAAATACAAGGTAACTTCATCATTTAGACCTGTAGACATTTATGTTGGGCTTTTTCCAATGAGCCTTCATCCAGCCAATTCTCACCACCCTCTTTATATTGTTGGTTACATATGCTGGAGAGCAACTTACATCATCCTTAATCATTGTATGCAGTCTACTCAAATATTTTAATATACAATTTTGAGAAGAGATTTTCCATTTTATTATAAAAATATTAATATTAGTTAAATTTAATTTTTAAAAAGGTTGCATATTTTTTCTATTCAGGTGAATCAGATGAAGAAGAATCAGATTCAAATGGAGAAGCAGAGGAAGAAGAAGGTGAAGGTTTTGATATTAGTCAGATGAATGAACCAGTTAACGAAGAATTTGAACATGTTAAAAAGCAAAATATTTCTGAAGAGGCAAAGAAAGGTGCATGTGTCAGAAATCAGTTGTTAGTATGGGAGAGTTTATTAGAAATGAGGATACATTTGCAAAGGTGTATGAACACTGCTAATATGATGCCTATGTCAGATAAATATGGAGAGCTAAAAGGTTTCAAGGAGTTTGAGGAAGAAAATATTGTTGCTGTGAATAACGTGGCTACTGTTCTTGATAAGTAAGTGTATTATATACTAGCATTCTGGAACTGAAGGTATCTCAAACGAACTGTTGACTTTAAAAAAATAATTATTTTATTGGTAACATATTATAAGGAACCTATATATATATTGTTTTGGGATTTAATTTTTATCTTTTCTATTCATATTGTATTATTTTCTATTTTTAATTGTGGCAGATTCATTACCAAATTATGATGAGATTCAGTCTATTTTTAATGTCAATATCACTAAAATCATTCTCAATATAATAATCATATTATTAAGTTAAGATACTTATGCTAAATTCCTATTTTGGGTTGTTTGTTACAGATTTATAACACTGCAAGATTTGTTATTAAAAAACTTTCCTGAAACAAAAAAATTGTCATCAATTAAAAAACAAACAGACAGCAAATCAAATACAAAGGAAGAAAGTGATGAAGAGATTCCAAGCGACACAGACAATGAAGAAATACCGTCTGACACAGAACCCGAAGATGATGTAGAAGAAGAAAAAAAGAAAACAGATAGTAAAAAATCCAATAAAACAGTACAAAAGAAACGTAAACTCGATGATTACGAAAGTGACTTAGTTACATTACACAAAAGTTTGAAAACCTTTAGAGATACAACAATACAAAAATGGAATGAAAAAACGCGTTTAGCGACAGCTACTAATATAAAAAACACACCAACTAATACAATACTTCAACAGATATCATACATTCTATCTGATAAAAATAAACTTATAAGGAGGACACAATTAAAGCGATCCGATTACAACATTATAGGCTATAAGAAGCCAGAAAATAATGAACAGAATGAAGAAAATAATATAGGACAGAATGGTATGACAAAAGATAGAAAAGACGATGATGAATATATACCAGAAATATTTGATGATAGTGATTTTTACCATCAATTGTTAAGAGAGCTGATTGAATGTAAATCAGCTGATATATCGGATCCTGTCCAACTAAGTCGGCAGTGGATAGCGTTGCAGCAAATGAGAAGTAAAATGAAAAGAAAAGTGGACACAAGAGCGACTAAAGGACGGAAAATTAAATACGTAGTCCATAATCCACTCGTCAGTTACATGGCTCCAGAGAAGACTTTAAAATGGAATGAAGAGAGTACTAACGAATTATACAGCTCACTTTTTGGTAAAATGTTTGAAAATAACAATGTAGGGATAAATGTCGATCTAGAAAATGTTAAAATTAAATAAATGAATACATTAATATTAGTAGATGTTTATTTCGAGTAACAAAATTTCAATCCTGAAAATAATTTGTTCAGAATCAGGAACCTAAGCGATTGTTATAATTTTTAAGTAAATATTTTTTTATTTCAAAAATGTATGTACTTTATACGCGGACGATTTTTGTCAATTGTTATACCTAATTTCATTTGTTAAAAAAGATATCTACATTCTTTGTATGAATAAATATGTAATAAATCGTTCAACTCATTTCGGCGTGCGGCGCTATGTGTGCGTGTGCTTCTTTGCTTGTAAATATGCAGCTTTTATTTGTGTGGCAGTGACGCGGGTCGCGGCAGTCGTCGTCTGTCACTGTCTTACAACAACAAGCTTTACGCCATGGAAGTAGCTGCAGTTTTACGCCCACATTTCGCTACGCGCAAAGTTGAGTTGCAGTAGCCTAGCACGAACATTTTAATTTTCACATAGCAAAGGTGAAGTTAACGTCAGCAAAAAATTTTGCATGAAAATGATAAGAGCGCTCCTGTCATTTTCATATATTGCTGGCGTTAACTTCACCTGTAGGTACTATTCAAAAGTTAAAATATTCGTGCTTAGGCTACGGTACTTAGTACTAGTTACGTAATTTCTATTAACAAAAAACGTTACTACTGATGTATAAAATAAACTCCGATGTAAACTGAACAATAAATATTATTTTGTATTTTTAGTTTCATTTTAAGTTTTTTATTGATAACTTATTGCAGTTATCTGACATTATTACAAAAATCCAACGAGTTCAGCTTATGATAACATTCATTCGCTGGTACCAACCTACATTTGCTGATGCGGTGATCTTCCGCGCCTTTACGTTACCTACCTTGGCAAGTTTATCAGCTGCTGTAGTATTTCTAAAAATCATTGCATCACCTCTGATTGAAAATGCCATTGCAAATGCAGCCAAAACGCCAAAATACAGCCAATAAGAGGTGATTGGAATCGTCACAAGGGTATCAGTGGGGTCCAGTTATGACTGGCCGTTCAGCACATAGATATATTTTATAGCCTTAACTGCCTCGTTGGTTTAGTGGTTAGCATGTTCGACTGCAGATGACGAAGTCTCGGGTACGATTCCCGGGTCGGGCCAAAACATGAATTGGGTTTTTCTTTCAAGAAATTCTCAGCAGTTAGGTACTAGCCATGAGTTAGAAAGTTGGCGGTTTGTTACTATCGTGTTTCGTAGAGCACGTACAGCCGTCCGTAATACGCCTGATCTCTCCCCGGTCGTGTCGGATTTCCTTCCCACCAGACTATGCGAGTGAGGGAATAAGAGTGCACCTGTGTTTGAGTACACAGCTGTGCACTATAATATCTCCCGCGTATCGGCTAATCTCTGTAGATTGGCCGCCGTGGCTGTATTCGGTTAGGAGTAAGTACTAAAATTTTATTCTCATAGGTCTGCGTAGTTTAACGATTTATCTGTGGCATAATCTCTCCTCGGTCCGATAAATAAATAAACATTTAATGTGTCTCATTATTCGGCGGACATTTCCGCTTATTTGTGGCAGTAAGACCACCAAATGCCGGCTTAAGTATACGTGAGTACGGCTAGTAGGTCCTGCATCAAAGACTGCACCTTACATCACCTAGGTACCTAAGTAATATTTTTTGCCAGCAAGCATAACAAATAATTTAAATGAGCATCCGTTTGGCACCAGCATTGTCGCTATCAACTGTGACCTGAGGTTGAGGAACACGTCGGGTTATCGTTCGCTTGGACATAATGTTACTTTGTTGACACTCACTTGTTTTTGGGTGATTTCAAGCACTAATTAAAGTGATTTCACCCGCGCTTTAAACAAAGACATTCACGAACCATTACAAAGTTACGCTTGAAGATTTGTATAAAGTCCGAGCGATAGCATCAGGGCCAATGGGAGAGTGAATTTGCCTGTGTACAAACTCTAACCATAGATTAATTATATGTATAAAAATATTATTCATCTGTGCCTCTAACTGAAAACGTGATCTACATAAGCCCACGTTTATGCTTTAAGTACCATTAGGTACTTACCATACTTCACTTGTAGGTACTGCTCCCTATAGAAATCTAATAATTTAACCTAATATTGAGTTCAAACGTGGTTCAAACGTGATCGGGAATCGTTCGAGCATTTAAATTAGAATCGTAGTTCAGTAGTATCACTTTAATTGCTGTAAAGTAATTAGCGCCCTTCCGTCCATTTGACAAGTAGTAGATAATGTCAAAGTTTAGGGTTGTTCCTGGTTGTTCATATACCTAGCTATAAGTTTTGTGGTTAAAGCAGACGGTCTTAGATGATTTACGTACATTATTATATACAGAAATCACTAAACTCTCCATTGTAGCGCTAATCTCAGGTGATATAAGTAAGTACCTAATTTCGAGGTGGTTCAATTTCATCCGGCTGATACCTATTACCGGATGATTAAAGTGGAATTTAACGATACAACGATACAGATACAATTGTGTCGATTATTATTATTATCAGTATCGCTGTATCGGTACGTGGAAAAGAATCCTTGCTTCCTTACTGATCCTATCCTATCGTATTATCCTATTTATTTATTAATATTATAAATGCGAAAGTTTGTATGTTTGTTACTCAATCACGTCGCAACGACTGAACCGATTTGGCTGAAATTTGGCACAGAGATATATTAATATCTGGAATAGGACATACTTTTTATCCCGGAAAATAAGAGAGTTCCCGCGGGGCTCCAAAAAACCTCAATCCACGCGTACGAAGTCGCGGGTATCAGCTAGTATTATAAATAGAAATAGAAATAGAAATAGAAATAGAAATAGAAATATTTTTTATTCAAATAAACTTTTACAAGCACTTTTGAATCGTCAATGAATCTACCACTGGTTCGGAATGCCTTTCCTGCCGAGAAGAGCCAGCAAGAAACTCGGCGGTTGCTCTTTTCAAAAAAATCAAAATTTTACAATTGTTATTGAAACTATGCTATGTATTCAGTGCTTCCACGATGAATTTTCCTGAGTACAATACAAGTAAAAATAAATACAATACAAATACAAATAAATACAATTCAATACATGTTAACACAGGCAGGCAAAAGCAGACCCATTCCCGTTGGTGGCACCCGTTCACGAGCATGACGCATGATCCAGCCATTGCTTCGCTCAACCATATTTGAGGGAACGTAACAACCCGCACCACACGACACCACCACAGAAACTTTAAAGAGAGCATGACATACTTAGGCTACCCATATGCGAAAGTGTGTTTGTTGGTTTGTTCTTCAATCACGCTGCAAGAAAGCAACGGATCGATGTGATTTTTTGCATGGGTATAGTTGAGGAATTTAAGAATGCCATAGGTTACTTTTTATCCCGGAAAATCAAAAAGTTCCCGCGGGGTTTTGAAAACTAAATCCACGCGGATGAAGTCGCGGTTATCAGATAGTCGAATATAAATATCACTTTCTTCTCCTCTCAGAATGAGAAGGATTTAGGCCCCTTCACTGTATGCTCCACTACTTTGGCCACTTGGCCATTGCACATTGGCAGACTTCACAAACAGAACATTATGGAGAATAAGTATCAGGCAAGCTGTTTCAAGTCATAAGTTAAAACACACATAATTCGAAAAGTACGAGGCCCGAATCCCAGATCTCCCTACCCACCACCTAACCTTAACCATTAAGCTACCGCTGTGGTACGATAAATTTTGCTGTAATTTAAAAAAATATGCAAAAGTAGAGCAAGAAAATGTTAACTTCGCTCATTTCAAACATTCAATTTTCTGTCACAAATTCCCATTTGCGTCCATTTTCTACAACCCTAAATTGACCGGGAAATTTCCAAAGGCATGTATTCTTGGATTTCGTAAGTTTAATTGCGTTTCAAATAATAGACAGTTTCGGGAACTTTTAATAAATTTATTGGAATCCTTTTGGGACTTTTAACTTCTTTGAATCTCAGTTACTTTTTTAAGCTTTTTATCTGATTACTTGATGATGGTGACCGGTTTTTGTAAGTCCCGTGGGAACTCTTTGACGTCTCAGGATAAAAAGTACTTATACTTATCCTGTTTCAGAAGACCAAGATCTTACGTTAGCAAATTCCAGCGGGATCGACACAGTCTCTGAACTATATGCCCCGCCAATTTTCACTTCAGACTCACTGAGCTATGTTCATTTTGGTTCTAGATGTCCTTTCTATCTCGTAGGGATACTCCGAGCTCTTTCCATTTAATTAATATTATTGTAACACCAAATTACATATATTTTTGCAATAAATTCATTTTTTTTAATTCCATCGCCCGCTGAGTGACCGTGAGTATCTTATGAGGTCCTTAGTTAGTGAAACTGAACTAGGTACGGTACCTATGCAAATAGTTAACGTTTAAACCTTACTTAAGTTGAGAGAAACTTAACGTGGTAGAAGTAATGAGTGTAGCTAAGTACCCATACATAAAGGTGTAAGCTATAAGTAAAGTGCAACGTCTAACATTAGTGCAGACACCATCATTAAGCAGTGTTTACGAGCGCCTTCCAACTGACACAATTGATGACAACAGGGACTCCTCGGGGGTTACGCGTGGTGGAATTCATGAGCGAATGCGACGCGAATCTATGGTTGTTCTAGGAAAGTACCTACTTGCCCGACTACATTCAAAACGTAGAAACGTGTCCAACCAACCAAGTTATGGGCCTACGAAAGGCTACGTTATAATCCGTAGCATCTGTGTCCGTAGCTACCAGTAGCTACCTTGGTAGCTACGCGGATGGCGTACTATAACGGAAACTACGTGGTATGTAAGTGCGGTTACGATATTAATAAGGAGTCTTCTAACACAAAAGAACTGCACTTAAAAGAAGATTTCAGCCACTGTTATTGTTACCTACTTATTTGTTTTTTAAAATAAATTATTATTATTATTGAAAAAAAGACATTATGTTCATCCGGCGTATCCATTTTCTATATTGCTTCCGTGTATCGTACACTGAGAAACACAAAAACAGAAAATAGCGTGATTCAACGTTCCTGTTCCTATCAAGGTAATATTTTGTACATCCCGAATAATTTTGTTAATTTGCGAAAGTGAGTTTGTTGGTCTGTCTTTCAATAAACCAGCAAAAGAGAAACGGATAAATCTGTACTCTGGAGGACCTGACAAGTAAAATAGGCTTTTTATCCCTGGGGAACAAAGGGTTCCCACGAGATTTTATTGCAACCTAATTCCACACAGAAGAGGTTACGGACGGGACAAAAATCTAGAAAGGAGAAAATACTTTGCGCTGACGTTTCCAGTAGGGTTAGCATAAAATTTAATTGGATTGATCGTATTGGTAAACATTAGCGTCAAAGTAAAATGAAAAAATTTCACGCATGCATTCTTATACGTTTACGTAAACGGATGCGCTCCAAATTAAAATCGATTGTACTGAATTTGTGACTTTAAATCAATAATTTTAAGGTTCATTTTACTTTGACGCTAATGTCATCGAATACGAATACGATCAATCGAATTAAGTCTTATATTAACCCTACTGGTTGTTTTCGAACTGTTTGTGACTGTTCGCATCGTGGTGGATTCTAGAAGTCTAATACATAATTATTACCAGGAATAAATGCAAAAACACTCAAGTAGGTATTTCAATTTATAATAAACCGAGATTTATCACAAGTAGACTGCCAATTAGTCCACATATTATAAGAGATAAAACCCCATTCGCCGTCCGCTAGTAAATTAACACTTGGCCCCTGATAACAGCAGGGCGGGCGGCCGCTACATGAAACATCCAGTATCGAAGTAGCGCGCACACTTTCCTAACGCTTGACTCTTCAGTGCATGGGGTGAGTGAGTTACAGTGAAGTGTGAGTGAACTGTGCGAACTTTAAACGGATGTTTTAAATAAACTTTTTATGGTAAGTGAGTACTTTATTGCTCTTTATTTAAAAAGAAAAAACGATTAATTTTTCACCGACTTCTTTTATAATATTAAAATTTAAACGTTTCATATGCATTTTCTTAAAACGAAACCACAAAACCCTTTAAAATTTTATGTATGAAATAGTTTAAATAGGTCATAGATTTTTGAAATCGGAAAAGTGTCGTAGCACATATTTTGTGTAAGTAATGGTTTTTAACTACAGATTAATTATATTTATAAAATTTTTAACTACTTTAAATAGTCATATTTTTGTAAGTATATTATTTAATATAAATAACATGTCGTTGTGATATTAAATGGATAAGTTCTCAGGTCAAGGAAGATTACAGTTCAATACGCAATAATATAATGTGCGTCAATCTAAGGCACAATATCTTTATTTGCAGAGACGTAGGTATATCTATTATATTAAAATGCCTACCTACTTACAAAACTGTTTTCATTACTTAAGTTATGAAAACAGTTTTGTAAGTAGGCATTAAGTAGATACATATTTATGTTTACCTTTGATTAGGTATTTTAAATTAAGACAAACATTTTTTATCTCCACATACTTACATTGGCAGAAAGAAAATTAATCAAGAAGTAAAAAGCTGCGAAACATTTTAGCAAGCCCATTTGTATTAAAGTTGAATAAATTTTTTTATTCAAATGAACTTTTACAAAATGCTTTTGATTCTAGTTTTTCCGGGATAAAAAGTAGCCTATGTCACTCTACACGTCCTCAATTATTCTCATGCAAAAAATTAAGTAGATCCGTTTATCCGTTGCAGAGGGATCCGTTGATGAGGGATGAGGCTGGATGGATGGATGCATGGATGTTTGTTACTCTTTCACTCTACAAAGAATGAACCGATCTGGCTGGAAATGGAGATAGCTTATGCCCAGGATTATTAGGCTAATTCATGCCGGAAAATTAAAGAGTTCCCGCGGGAATCGTAAAACGTTAATCCACACGGACGAAATCGCGGACATCATCTAGTCTAGTATAATAATAATAGTAACGAAGAATTTATTTCTGTCTTTGTCTGGTGGGAAGCGTTGGTCGTGGCTAGTTACTATTCTACGGTCTGAAATGTGCTGTTTAGCGATTTGCATTCCGGCGTACCTACGTAGAAACCGATTAAGGGTATGCATTTAAATTAAAGCAGCCATACCCTCTTCCAAGGTAGCCCGCTATCATCTTAGACTGCATCGTCACTTATCATCTAGTGAAATCGTAGACAAGGGCTATTTTGTCATCAAGTGAAATGAAAAAAAAACATCAACTCTGCCAATGGCGTGTTGGCGTGTAGATAGATACAGGTAGGTCATATTACGATATGTTCTGAAGTTGTCAAGTAGGGGACTATAGTAATCCGAATAGTCTTCCACAAAGCTACGCGTGATACAAATATTTTATGTAACGTGAAAATTTGATATCAAAGGAATCGGTTAAATCAATAAAATATAACGCAATCTTGTAAATCCCACTCTGTAGAGGATAATAGAGGTAATAACACTTCAATAAAATATTATTATTAGAATATTCTCCGCCAGTAGGCTGAAATAATAGATGATAATAATTTTCTCTTGATCGAATTATAATCAAAGCGTCCAATTTCAACAAGACTAGCCACGTTGCAGGAGATATTATAGGACAGAATATTAAAATAGTATACAGTGGGCGATGACTTCGGTAGATATACAAAAAAACCTTTGAAAAAAACCCATGATATTGTACAATTTTTTTTTAAAAAGCAACCACCGAGTTTCTTGCTGGCTCTTTTTGGTTGCGAAATGCGAAAGCGAAAGAATTAAATGCCTGACTTCATATAAAATACGAGTACTTATTAGCAATTTTTCAATAGATTAAATTCTGACAAATAATGTGATTCCACCAAATGTAGCCGCATTTGGTGGAATCACATTATTTACATTTCACATTAAATTCTCTTATTTTTGTTGTAAATTTATATTTATAAATGCGAGAACGTTGTACCTAGTCCGATTTTTATATATTCATTACCATACAGAGAAGTAATAAAACGTTTCAATAAACAAGAGTTATATCTTTTACATCCTGAAAAATATGCTTGAGGTAAACGAATTTAAACGAGTCTATGCTTTATTTTGGTAAGAAGTAAAAACACATTTCGAATGCTCTAGGATGTTCTTTTACTGTGTTTTTATAGGTATACCTGTGTTTCTTCTATAATTAAAGAATGTTGATTTAGCAAGCAATGTATCCGAACGAAAAAAAACTTGTTGATGCCTCGTTGGTATATTAAATAAAAGTTAATGGATTTTTCCGTCAAAAATTTCTCTCTCTATTTGTAAAAGTCTCAGCAAAAACAGTTCAGTCGTTTTGAAGATTAGCCTGAATAAACAGACAGACTAAAGATAGATAAACAAAAATTTTTAAAACGTGTGTTTGGGTTATCTTATTATACACAGACAAAAATTTAAAAAATTGTTTTTGGTTATAAGTACCGCATTTACTTACATAAGCATTTAGTAAAAAGCTGTTATTTTAATATTAAAAACTTCAATTTTATTTATTTGTATAGATAGTAAGCATGTAAATGAGTATCTACGACTTATAGGCTAGGTTCAAAAACCTTTGTTTTCACGATTTAGGTACTTTAAGTTTAAAATTTTCATTACGTTTTGTGAACTTTGCTTAAATAGGTACATAAATATCGACTTAAGTGTTTCATAAACAAGATAATGGACTTAATAAATTCAGGTCATTATATCTGAAATATAACTAATATAATTGGATAAGTTTATTGGTATGAAGTTTTAGTTAAAGTGTCATTCACACTCATTCACAGCACATCGCAAGATTAGATGCTCCTAGGACTTAGGTGTAAAATTACAAAAACAAATAACTTTAACTGGAAGGAGGAGAAGTTGGTACTTAAACTTAATTTGTAAAGAATATCAACACAAATACCGATAACTCCTATGTAAATTATAGTAGGTAGGTATGTGAAAAAATGTTAAATGACAAAATATTTCAGGAAAAGAATAATTTTTGAAATTTTTGTTTCGAATAATTCCAAAGTTAAATAAAGATAGGAATGTAAATCGGTCCATTGGTTAGGGAGCTACGTGGGGACGCAGATACGCAGATACACGTCTGTGTATCTACACAGATACATATGTCATACTTATAACACCCCTCTTTTTCTGTCGGAGGTTAAAAACAAAACGAAAATGTTGATTAGGTACTTATCTATATTAATCTTATAAAGTGTAAGAGTTTGTTTCTTTGAACGCGCTAATCTCTGGAACTACCAGTCAGATTTGAAAAATTATTTTTGTATCTGATAGCCCAATTATTGAGGAAGGTTATAGTTTATTCAAAATCTAGGGACGATTCTTAGAAGCCGAGCAAAAAGTAAGAATAGCGCGGGCTAATGCGATGCGGTGAGTCGATAGTCGAGGGCGGTCTCTAAAACTAAATCCACGCGAACGAAGACGCGGGCAACAGCTAGTTGTATATATATTTTTTGCCATTTGCTGCTATTTCATCTCTCAAGTTAGTTACAACATGAGCTGATGATATTTCATGACGTCAGCAAAGGACACTTCAAATCGCCACCGCAATGTAATTGAGTTTATAATTTGTTAACTAAGTTATATAAGGGCGCCAATTGCCATCATATAACTTCGTTTATTGAGAAAATGCTACGCGTGGGTTTCAATATCGTTTATTATTATTTATGACTATTGATTCGTTAATATGCCTGCAATTCAAATACACCGGAATCCTTATCCTTTCCTTACTAATATATAAATGCGAAAGTGTATTTGATTGTTGGTTTGTCCTTCAATCACGCAGTAACAGAGCTACGGATCGACGTGATTTTTTGCATGGGTATAGTTAGGGACTTGGAGAGTGATATAGGCCTTTTTATCCCGGAAAATTAAAGAGTTCCCGCGGGATTTTAAAAACTAAATTCCCGCGGACAAAGTCGCGGGCGTCAGCTATAGTAATCTAGTAAACAACCTATAATCAACAATGTTATACAGTCAAGTTAAATAAGTGCTTTTGACTGAAACTTTGAAAGTTAAAGAGGTTGCTGATAAGTAAGTGGTTTTAACTGAAAAATAGATAGATAGATAGATAAAAACTTTATTGCACACAAGAAAGAAACAAAAATAAATAAAACTTAAAACTACGCATGCAAAGGCGGCCTTATTGCTACAAAGCAATCTCTACCAGGCAACCATTGGTGATAGGAGTGAAATGATGTGTGAGGGTAGTATGGTGCAACATAAAGGTGTATTATCTAAGCAATATACAATATACATTATTTTGAAAAATATTTTTTATCGGTCAAAATTACTTTTCACCGGAAGTATAAATATAAAAGCACATAATTTTTAAAAGAACTGAAGCCCACGATTTCGTCCACGTGGATTTAGTTTTTAAATCCCTCGGGAACCCTTTGTTTTCCCGGGATAAAAAGTAGCCTATTATATATATTTAATATAGTGTTTTTACGCTCCATGCATTTTTAAGAGTTTTGACCGTTACGGCTAGTCAATTTTATCTTTGACCAGAATTTAAGTTAAAAACGATTAGGAGTTATGTAACGTATTACATTATTATACTAGCTTTTGCCCCCGCGACTTCGTCCGCGTGGAATTAGTTATTGGGGTGGAATTTTCAAAAACTGTGACACACGTACTTCTTTATTTTTAACTGATAGCTCAAATACCAACTTTGATGGAAACAGCTTGAAAAATGACGGAGTTTCATATAAACTTTCATCCCCTATTTAAACCCCTTAGGGGTGGAATTTCCAATAATCCTTTCTTAGTGTGCGCCTACGTCATAAAAGGAACCAACTGTAAAAATTTCAAGTTTCTAACTTCAGTAGTTTAGGCTGTCCGTTGATATCTCAGTCAGTCAGTCAGGACTTTGAATTTTATATATATAGATAAAGTTTGATGGACGTCATTCACACTTATTTATGTTTGAGAGCCAAAAATGAAATGCAATGATGGAAACATAGTAATAACTAGATTTAGATTTAATAATGATCCTGATGAGCCCTTTATATCCAGAGTTTGTATTCCTAAATATAGAGCACATCGACTCTAGGAATCTGTAGAGCAGTCTAATATTAGTATTCTACTGAGCTTCCATTATTTTTAAACAAAAATCAATTCGGTAAATAGAGTTGATGGTAGATATTATGTATTCTTTTATGTCCTTGGTACATTAGATACTCTCTGATTTAACTCTTTGTTGGTATACTAGTTAACAGGACCGATTGCAGATGAAAAGGTATTGAGTTTGATATCCGAGTCGGGGATTTCTCTCCGGTCGAGTCGGATCACCAACCCGTCAAACTATGAGAGTGAGGGAATAGAGATTGGACTTGTTTTTGCTATCTCCTGTCGGTTTTGTTAATTAAGGTTCTAATTTTAATGATTGGCATCCCTTATTATTATCTGTGGTGTCAACTCTGTTGTCTCTTCCCTTTGTCTCTTTGTTCGCCTCTATATCGGTCATTAACATTAAAGTGAAATACATCCTTTTAATTATCTCTTGTTTAATTTAAAATCAGTGAATTATGGGCTAACGATCCACCCTTGTAACCAGGATATTAACATCTCCCACGCAGATGACTAAACTCTTTGTCAATTGGTGGGTGTGGGGCATGCCACGGATGCCATGACATAAATATATAAATATATAAAGGGGAAAAGTGACTGACTGACAGGCTGATTGACCTATCAACGCACAGCTTAAACCATTGGACGGATTAGGCTGAAATTTGGCAAACAGATCGCTATTATGATGCATCTGGTGGGAGGCTTTCGCCGTGGCTAGTTACCACCCTACCGTCAAAGACGTGCCGCCAAGCGATTTAGTGTTCCGGCACGATGGTAGTAACCGATTAGGGGTATGGGTTGAATTTACACTGCTATACTTCTTCCAAGTTAGCCCGCTACCATCTTAGACTGCATCGTCACTTACCATCAGGTGAGATCGCAGTCAAGGGCAATCTTGTCATCGAATAAAAAAAAAACAGGCAAAGGATTTTTGAATATTCAACCCCTAAGGAGATAAAATAGGGGGTTGAAAAATCTAACAACGTGAGCGAAGCCGCGGCCAAAAGCTAGTTCATATCAGAATAAAACCGAAAACAGGTAGGTCAGTTTCTTCCTTTCCGGGAAATTCATAGGATAACAATTGCTGTTAATTCCGTTATACACAATCTCTGGACTAAACTAAATTGAGAGGTCTAAATGGTATTGTAATAATTTTCACAATGTTCCCAACGGAAAAGGATTAACGTTTAGATTGGTCAATTTAGATTAGTGAAAACTGAAAAGATTTGTAAAACCGAATTAATAAATTTTGACAGTGTGGTGTAATCAAATCAGCTTGAATATACTATACTAGTTACCTTAGGTATCTACTAACTCGCACTTAATTAGTTTTTGGGAAGTATACACTTCCCAAAAACTAATTAAGTGCGAGTTAGTAGATACCTAAGGTAACTAGTTAGTGCTAGTAGAAGCAAACAAATTAAAATAATTTTAAAAGCAAAATCTTATAAAGTAATTACAAAAGGTAGGTTTTTATTGAGTACATAGATGAACTAGTATATAATCATAATCTCTTTGAGTTTGGCTAACTTAACAATAATACCTACTTCGAATATCTACAAGTGTAATTTAAAAATTTAAAACACTCCGGTATGTTACAATGTGGTTACAAAATCCTAATCGCTAGTTAGTATTAGTTAAAATAAAAATATTATGAAGATGATGGCGGCGGCCATCTTGGACCGATTTTTATTAAACATAGCTAAGAACACTCCCAACTAATTCACCTTTCAACCAAAAAAAACAAAATCAAAATCGATTCATCCGTTCGGGAGCTACGATGACACACACACACATACACGCACGCACGTACGCACGCACGCACGCACGCACGCACGCACGCACGCACGCACGCACGCACGCACGCACGCACGCACACACACTCACACACACACACACACACAAACACTCCGTCGTGTTTGCATCGGGGTTTAATCATTTTTCCTATCATAGATTTTCGATTATCACAAATTCTTATTTGGTTGGAAAATATGTACCGATGGAGATAACCATAAATTTATACGTTACTCAAAGATATATGCTCATGAATAGGTTCATGAATTTTTAAAAATTCAAATTCTTCTGTTGACAAATGTGAATAGATACATAAAACATTGTTGCTTTTTTTGAATGCATCAGATCCTACGCGAGCAACTATATTAAAAAGTAAAGGACGTATCCAATAACCTTTCGGGACGTTTCATCGTGGCACCACTCTATTAAAAACTATGACGTCACAACTATCTGATGGTTTAAAGCCTCAAACACACAAAACGCGCGACGGTAATGTGTCCGAAAAGAACTGCACGAAATCATGTTCCAAGCAAAGTGCCTGCTAGCTGCACCTGATTCTAGCGAGGTAGACAGTTCATGTAGGTAGGTACATATTAATTAATTAATTAGTTTGGCTAGATTTAAATTCCCGACTTTTTAAATAGGTACAGCAAAAATTGCGGGGCGAGGATCACGCCTTTCGGGAAACTCTGCGAATGTTGCCCTTGTAGGAAGCCCTCAGAATGTTGACCACCTTACACTACAGCCATGGTGGTCCAAAAAACCGTCAAGGCCGCAAATATCTTCTTTCAATCAGTTTAAGCATCTGTGAGACTAACTAGACTATCCATGTCACTTTACCCGTGGAGACAAAGTTGCTGTGATGTTTCAATATCACTCGATAATAAACAACCTTCAACCAATAGACAATTATTGGCAGCCATTATTAAGTGGCTGTTGAAAATATTTTACAGTGAAATAAATTTTATTTCGCAACAACGCCTTTAGGCTAATTGAGCTTTTAAAACTTTTTGTACCTGCTCTGTTAAAATTCCAAGTCCTTTAAAATTACTTTTTCACAGTGGGTATTTTATTAATAGGTACTAGGTTATACTTTATACTAATAACTAGCTAATGCCTGCGACTACGTCCGCGTGTATTTAGTTTTTAAAAATCCCGTTAAAACTCTTTGATATATTTATATTATTTATATTTGATATGAAGCATCTTATGTCGCTCTCCCCTCAACCTATACCCTTTATCCAATAATAAAAACATGTTAGTCTATCTAGTGCTACTTTTCAATGGCAATAGCTCGGTTGAAGCTTTCCAAACTGATAGTAGAGCTGCTTTTTCTACCGGCACAGTGGTAGTTGAACCCCCAAAGTTGAGAGACCTTCTGAGTCCTACAGGTGAGGCCTGTAGGACTCAGAAGGTAGCATATAGAGAGGTACCCACTTAGTTCAGTGCTACAAATACGAAACTTTCCACCCGTCATCCCTAAATGACTAATCAACAAAATTCAATTTAAATACCTTTCTATGTCATCAGTGTAAATGAATCTTTCCAAGACTTGAAAGATTTTCAATTTGCAGGTATTTGATATTCCAATCCTAGCCAATTCGGTGTTCGACATTTTAAACATGTATGAGTTTCGGATTTCATTGGGCATATAGTAGTTCTGTGGTATAAGGGCTGTCACACACATAAGATACTTTTGGCCATTCGGCAGCTTTTTGAACGTTCAATTGCGATTGAATGAACTTTGAATTTCGCACATTGGATCGTTTTTTTGATCGTATACGAAAAACCACCCATATTCGAATGTAGGTATATGTATATCTGCCAATTGACTTGCCTTGTCTGTCTATTTGTCTTTTCGGTAGGTATACATTACTAGCTTTTGCCCCCGTGACTTCGTCCGCGTGGAATTAGGTATTGGGGTGGAATTTTCAAAAACTGTGACACACGTAGGTACTTCTTTATTTTTAACTAAAAACTCTAATACCAACTTTGATGGAAACAGCTTGAAAAATGACGGAGTTTCATATAAACTTCCATCCCCTATTTAAACCCCTTAGGGGTGGAATTTCTAATAATCCTTTCTTAGTGTGCGCCTACGTCATAAAAGGAACCAACTGTAAAAATTTCAAGTTTCTAACTTCAGTAGTTTAGGCTGTGCGTTGATATCTCAGTCAGTCAGTCAGTCAGTCAGTCAGGACTTTGAATTTTATATATATGTCGGAGCGAGCGAACTCCGGGTAGTCATCAGGAGGGCAATCTTAGGCTAGTTCATTTACTTTTCTGAGCTTTTGTGGGCAATGGAAACACGAGAGACAAACACAGTCATTATAATGATTTCACTAAAACTCGTTTAACAATATTGTTCACACTAATCACTCGATTGTCCAATTTATAATCTACGTTTTAAAGTCTTTGTCTAGATTTAGTTAAGAGAGCGGATACGAGTCCGTGGGTCGCGCTTAGTCGCTTCCTAGGCAAGTATTTGACTCCCAGGCTCACGCTCTACTGATCTTAGAGCAATCCAAACCAACCCTCGGCCACGTACGATGGCATACTAATCACGTCACCGTCGCTCTGCTTTGAAACAATGATCCAGTTCTAACATAAACAATCGCATTCCCCATATTTGGGCGAGGTGCGAACTAACACCGGCGCCGCGCGCCGACACGGCGATCCTGACTCTCACACGTCCTCGTGTGCTACTGGACCTAAGTTGACCATCTGCAAAATGCAGAATCAATAAGCTTAATAATTGTATGTGATAAAACAACCTTTCATGTAAGGCCCGTTCGGCTATCCTGCTTAATTACCAAAACCAGAAGATGTCAGGTATCCACAGTCTAAGAATGAATTTACCATTATGTACCAAAACTCAATCAAGAAGAACAATCTAGTTGTCTAGTCAAAGTAACAGAACTTGAAATGTACTAAAACACAAGCATTAAACACACATAATTAAATTAATAACGAGTAAAATCGTAAACTAACGTGAATTATTTTCACCCAATACAACCATGGCTATAGAAATACTTCCACAAACCACGGCAACACCACGGCACAAAGCCAAGTCCACCATGGGACACCACCACACGGAATCAATCCGCACACCACGGCACACAGCCAAGTCCACCATGGGACAACACCACACGGAATCAATCCGCACTCCACGGCACAAAGCCAAGTCCACCATGGGACACCACCACGTCCACGCCCCTTAATCCATTGCCGCCGCACAGTCTCCGACCAGCTAAACTGGGTTAGGAATATGACCTACGACGGACAACAGAAACAGGCCGTGACGTCAACTACATCACAAGCACCTCCACGCACCCTTAACCCGTCATCCGCCGCACAGTCTCCGACCAGCTAAACTGGGTTAGGAATATGACCTACGATCGGACGACAGGAGCAAGGTCGTGGACAAAATAAATCACGTTATTGCTTTAATCTCATTATTCACTTTAGTCATTATATGACGCGCGCCGACAACGGCTCAACCTGACTGTTCCTCATCTAATCTGAAGTAGATAATATCAAACTCTGTGGATACGTAACAATCTGGCATTGGTACCATCAAGTAACTTTTCAATCAAGTTTCAAGTAACCACGAAACTTTGGATATAATTTAATCCAATTATTTTTTCATGATTTTCTATTAAGACGAATACACTAACAACAAATTGTTTTGCATTTGTGTAATCAAATCTGACTTTTAATTTCATTGATCAAGGTTTACTGCACGGTCTCTTATTTTGTCATTGTTAATTAAAAGAGATCTGGCTACTTTGCTAATAATAAAATTATTTTCTCACACGATTTACTATCGAGTTAAGAGCAAGTTGAACATGTGGTATAGAATCTTATCATATTTTTTGTACTTAACTGCAAAGACATCATATTCTTTAATGTAATCATAAAGCATTCAATTAAAAAAAATCGCAAAGTTATTGTTTGCAAAGCAAGTTAGTCTGTAATTACACTAGAATTCTAATTAAATTTTTATTTATCTTTATCTCTTTTTTATTTTACTTAGATCTCAACTCAGACCAAACTTTATAAGTTAGGAACTTCCCAAAGAATCATTGCATTGACAATCATCAATCAAATCAAACTTAAAATGACTTTTTTTAGTCACAAATATTGCAATAGCTTTGCCTCCTTAACTCTTTAACGCGCATCCTTACGTGGAATAAACACAACTTCGTGCATTCGCATAGTATAAATCATCATCAACCACAGGTCAAAAACTTTTTTTTTTTTTTACTTGGACAATCGAATTGAATTTTATTCAACTTCAAATCAAAAGTGTACTAAGCACAGAAACACAGAACAATAGGCAAACATTTGGCTCATTATACCTTGCAATAAGCGGAGATCTTCTTACAGAAATTTTTCATAGTTCTAATCCATAACAACTATAAGTTTACAGCTAATGAATGACGGTATTGTTCGATGGTTTATTTAAACCGTCGATTTATGTGTCGCGCCGAAACGGCGAGTACCTATGTCAAGTGTTTACAAGTCACACCGCTAAGTTTATAATAAAAAAAAAAAGGGACTCTTTGTTTGCGCCTTACCGCTTCAAACAAAGAGAACTTTGATATGGTACACGTTTTGTAATTATTTACTGTTTGCAAAGATGTGAATAATCAAATATCAGACCTTTATTACTATCAACACTTTAGCTAATACCGCCAAAGCATTTCATCATCATAGCTTTAATCATGGTTCTAATTCTAAATTTTAAAGGGAACCAACTCTTCAACATCGGTACCGACTAAAACAAACTAATTGTAAACATCGCCCTGTAACTTAACACTCAAAGACGGCGGCATTCCGATAAGAAGCTCGATTATTACTCTACTCATAATTTTGAGATACATAAAACCAGCAATAGGTACTTAGGGTTGGCAATACTGCGCAATAGAAACGTTATTCTATAAAAATGATTTGCGCATTTGAAAGCACATATAAATGTGAACAGTTCTTTTCCATGATGAAAATCGAAGTATCGATCCAGACTCGCAGATAAAAATTTAGAAAACACTTTGCGTCTTTGTATTCGTGGAATTGATCCCAATATTGATTATTATCTTGTTTCACAAGTTCAATTAATTCAATTATCCCCATTACGTCAATTTAGTTTTAGTCTTTAAATTCAACAATTGACAATCAAAAAGTCTCAAAAAGTGTACATTCGTACCAACTTTAAACTGATGCCTTTTTTCCCAACCAAATAAAAATTTATTTATTTCTATGGCCCCCGACTTCTATTTCACCCAAAAGTGAAGCCCGCCACTTTCAAAAGGTTGCCCATACCTGTTCTATGGATACACATGTATTCAGATAATATCTTAACTTATAAAAAAAATAATTTGAAGTAAAAAATGGAATTGTAGCGAGAGCATTTACCGTGCTATGATTTACATTTTACTATGATTTAAAGTCATGAGGAAAAATCTCCATCCAGGGCGAGTACACCTAGATAACTTGTTGAACTCAAAAGAGACTGCAGTTCAGCTATTCCTGGCAGACCATGATCAAGCATCACCTCCGAGAACATTGTAAAACTTTAGAGACTGACTAAATAAGATCCAGTTTTAAGATCTAAAACTTTTCTTTTCAAAATCATTAGTAGCTTTCCTGCATCTCAAAATTTATAGACTGACCGAAGTATAAACATCCGGTCAGACTTGCAATAAAATCTTTATGATGTGACATGCAAAATAAATTTTGATTGATACTGAATATTTTCAATAAATTTCCAACTTCTTTTTATTCTAATAAGAATTAACAACAACAAAAAGAAATAAACTCTCTTTCGTATCTACTAATGCACGATCTATATTACCAGAGAATATTCAGCACCCAACTCAAAATAAAAATTCTAGAATACACCTGATTTGTGAAGTTCTCCGGTAGGGGACTGCGCCAGACGTATGTCCTGCCAACCTCATCTGCTTCACTCAGCTCTGCGCACGCGCTCTAGCACCATTATCGTGTTTCCAAATTATTGTATTAGCATGCATTTTGCTTACTCTGCACTTCTAACTTTGTTTGCCATACGGATTCATTGTCGGAACACATTAAATTAAACTATACTTTGATTGTTCCAATCTCACAAGTCCCAATATCATTTAAAAAATACCAGATTTTCCGACAATTTTCAACTTAATCCGTATTTTCTTAATAAATCTTCAGGTAATCCCACTTCTGATGTCGGAGCGAGCGAACTCCGGGTAGTCATCAGGAGGGCAATCTTAGGCTAGTTCATTTACTGTTCTGAGCTTTTGTGGGCAATGGAAACACGAGAGACAAACACAGTCATTATAATGATTTCACTAAAACTCGTTTAACAATATTGTTCACACTAATCACTCGATTGTCCAATTTATAATCTACGTTTTAAAGTCTTTGTCTAGATTTAGTTAAGAGAGCGGATACGAGTCCGTGGGTCGCGCTTAGTCGCTTCCTAGGCAAGTATTTGACTCCCAGGCTCACG
This sequence comes from Hipparchia sbordonii, assembly GCA_038048805.1. Classification (NCBI taxonomy): domain Eukaryota; kingdom Metazoa; phylum Arthropoda; class Insecta; order Lepidoptera; family Nymphalidae; genus Hipparchia; species Hipparchia sbordonii. The sequence goes on from CM076113.1 coordinate 9,996,970, forward strand.
CTCTACTGATCTTAGAGCAATCCAAACCAACCCTCGGCCACGTACGATGGCATACTAATCACGTCACCGTCGCTCTGCTTTGAAACAATGATCCAGTTCTAACATAAACAATCGCATTCCCCATATTTGGGCGAGGTGCGAACTAACACCGGCGCCGCGCGCCGACATATATAAATGACACATGAACAAATGCAAATCCAAGATGTAGCTACGAAATTGCAATTCCGCGCGATTTTTAACCGACTTCCAAAAAAGGAGGAGGTTCTCAATTCATTGAATTTTTTTTATGTATGTTCCCCAATTACTCGAAGAAGCCTGGACCGATTTGGAAAATTCTTTTTTTGTTTGAAAGGGTATACTTCCCAGGTAGTTCCATTGTTATCAGGTCAGGATCTGATGATGGGACCCTGGAGAAATCGAGGGTACTCTTCAAATTTTATAGGCACAAGTGATATACTTTGTAGTGGCGTTTGAAGAAAGAAAAAAATTTTTACGTTTATACTAATTGTGATAAATCGCACTTGGATGCTACAACGCGATACAGCATCGATGAAATCGACCAATTTTATCGCCAATGTTAAAAGTATCGTGTGTGCATTGCCTCTTACTTCCTACAGAAAATAGGCAGGTGTAAAGATTGCCCTCCGTTATTACTCGATTATCCTCATCCGAATCAAATAATTGAGGGAAAGGGTCGTTTATTAATGGATCAATAGCTAAGCACGAACATTTTAACTTTCGAATAGTAGAGGTGAAGTTAACGCCAATGTATGAAGATGACAGGAGCGCTCCTGTCATTTTCATACATTTTATGCTGGCATTAAATTTACCTTTCCTATTCGAAAGCTAAAATGTTCGTGCTTAGGCTACTGATAAAAGGTTTAGAAATACAATTCCCGTTTTTTGGTCCATAATTTATGTATACCTAACCTTCAGGTCTTTTTAGATCTAAGTAGGTACAAATATTCGCTAATCTTTTTTTAACAAAAAATGTTAGAATTATTTTGCTGTAATCCGCCAACAGAAATTACAATGCTGTATTGTCTAGACAATACAGCATTGTAAAGTCGATATCTCCTGAGGATGCTCCGGTGTCGGGGCGAAACGTGCGTCGAGAGTAGTATAAAAGTCTTGTGTGGTGGTGCATGTGATTGGTGGTGGCATTGCTTGCTTGGGAACTTTGCTTTATTGCTTGGTTGGGGAGGTAAGCGGTGCTTAGCTTATAACTGCATGTTTGGCCATACAGATTTTTTCTGTTGGCGGATTACAGCAAAATAATTCTAACATTTTTTGTTAATCATGAACTTCCGCAAAGTAACGCCTGACTCTATCCAAATCTTTTTTTACTTAGAGTACAGCATTTTTTTTTCTGGTGTGGTCATCAGCAGGCCACCCAGGTTGCCAAAGATTTCTTGAAGAGAGGCTGGGGATCCCAAATCTTCCACATTGTTGCTCTCCAAGAGTTCATGATTTTTCCTACGTACCTACAGCTTTTTGATACCGATTTTTATAAAACGGTGTCTAAATTCACAATACAAATTTTTTGACTCCTGTTCAGCGCATGTATACTCATGTATGTTTTACCATAGTTTTACCCTTTCTCTGCCCGAAGTCGGATCACGTTGCAGCGAGATGTTCCACTGGGATTTTTGTGACAATTTCATTGACGTTTTTCCTTTATGTCCTTGGCCTTAATTGGAACGACTATATCGATCGTCAGCAATACTTCCAATAGGTACTTCTAACGTGTAAACATTAGAAGTACATTTAATTGCTTCCGATTGATGCAAAGATAAATGAATACATACCTTTATACATACGTACGAAAAAATCGCCACTTCATGCTTTGTGAAACTGGAATAATAAACTCACTATCTCAGAACGGGAGGCGCAGTGTTCGCAGACCCTCCACTAGGTGGACCGATGACATCAAACGAGTCGCAGGGAGCTGCTGGATTCAGGCAGCGCAAGACCGAGGACTGTGGAAGTCCATGCAAGAGACCTATGCCCAGCAGTGGACGTCTATCAGTTGATAAAGAAGAAGAATTCAGAAGATTTTACTATAACATTATTGGACAGGTTTTTTAAAAAATCGGAATGAAGAAAATGTACCCTAGTTGTACTTATCCCTTTAATATACTCGTACAGCTATGATGTACGAATAAAGTCACTAAATAACGCTAAACGCTTTAAGTGCTGTTCAAGCCTCAAGGGGATTAAAGTACAGATTGATGAATGATTCAAAAAGTTCTATTGGAATTTCCATTTAACCCAGACGGTTCAATTAATGCAAAAACTTTATTATAGAAACAATTTTATGATAATTTTTTAATCAAATCGTTTAAAATCATAATTCCTTTACAAAATTTTGTAGGTTTTTACCGGGGATTCGAATCCCGGAGGCCCTGAAAAGCAGGCCAATTTCTTATTTTAACAAATTTTTTTTTTTTTGAAAAATTTTTTTAGCCAAGCTGAACTTGACTTATATTCTCCTCTCCCCTCCAAATAAGCGACGGGTGGGATTCGTACCTGCGACTTTTCAGATTTCAGTTTAACCGTTTAACCTTTAACCGTTGGGCTATTGAGGCTATATTCTGATTCATAAATGTTTTGTTCCAATTTGAATATGTACTTATTTTACGAATTATTGGTTTTAACCACTTCGCTCGTTATCTGCAATACTGCTTTATCTCAAAATTCACGATTTAAAAAAAAAGTCCAAAGGTTCCGAAATTTTCAAAACTGTAGTTTTGAATTTTATAGTAGTCTTTTGTGAGTTTATTTATAACTAATTTAGCATTTTAAAGATTATGGTGGAACATACGTAAATACAAACAAACACACAGACTTTTGCTTTATTGTTTGGGTAATAGAACGTTTTTTGCGAGAACGAACAATTTGTGTACGTTGTTATACATATAATGTAGCGTAATAAGATTTGGAAGTTGGGATGGCATTCCTTCTCAAATAGCTACACAACCTACACATATATTAACATTGTTACGGCCCCATGCCTTGCTAATATCAGACATATTTCTGTAGAACATAGCTCGTTGTAACGGTTTTTCCTGTTTCTTATTCATTTTAAAGCCATACATATTCATATAATTAAGGTCTTCTTCAGTTTTAATCACACTAACATTTGAAAGGTGAAAGTTTGTGTGTGTGTGTGTGTTTATTACTCCTTCACGCCACATACACTACAGAGATAGACTACATATTATCCCGGAAAATTGGAAAATTAAAAGAGTTCCCGCGGGAATTAAAAATGCTAATCCACGCGGTCGTCTAGTATGTAATAAATACCTTGCCTTTTGCCTGAAAATTCGTAAGAAGTGGAAAATGTGTGTACAAGATTCTAGACCTTAATCTAGGTACAACATTATTTAAATCTACTTTTACTACCTACTAGATATTCAATTGAATCGGAACACCCCGACTTTGCACGGGTAGACTGCTTGATTAGATATAAATCTCTCCTTTACACCTCAATTAAAAGCGATAAAGTGAATTGCCGAATCGCGGGGGAGCGCCGATCCAAAATGGAACCTCGAAATTAAATTGATTGGAGCGAGGTCGCACAAAAAAAGATTTAAATTAACAGTTAATTCCACCAACGGGAATGGGTCTGCTTTGGCTGCCCATCTTGACATGCGTTGGATTGGTGTACCTACGTAGGCATTTTTGCATTTTTTGAAGCTTTATTGTGGAAGCACTGTATACATAGCATAGCTTTGTAAAAAAAAAAAAAATTTTTTTTTGAAAAGAGCAACTGCTGAGTTTCTTACCGGCTCTTCTCATCAGAGTCTGTATTCCGAACCGGTGGTAGATTTATGACGTGTCATAAGAGCTACAAGTTAGCCTACATGAAATAAATTAATTTTGAATTTGAATTTGAGTGCACAGAATGCCAAAGAAATCCCCGCGATAGATGAAATAAAACACACCCGAGACCTCGTGAGAAAAGCGAGAGATGCTAGCGTGTAGGAGCGCAGTAAGCGCCAAATACATCATATATTGTAATAACTCGTAAGATATTAATTTTTTTAAATGGTTGGTCCGTCTCTTGATAATATGTAAAGGAATTTTATATAAAAACTAGCTTTAACCCGCGGCTTCGCTCACGTTAGGTTCGATTTTTTAACCCCCTATTTAACCCTCTTGGGGTTGAAATTTTCCAAAATCCTTTCTTAGCGGATGTCTACGTCCTAACAGCTACCTGTATACCAAATTTCAGCTCGATCGGTCCAGTGGTTAGAGCTGTGCGTTGATAGATCAGTCAGTCAGTCAGTCAGTCAGTCAGTCAGTCAGTCAGTCAGTCAGTCAGTCAGTCAGTCAGTCAGTCAGTCACCTTTGCCTTTTATATATTTAGATGTTGGCTCTGTAATAATATGCAACACATATATTGAGACCGAATTTACAACGTCAAAACAAAATCCCTAACTTTTGTAAGTAAAACATAAACAACCCCCAAGTTTATTAGATTTAGATACAACGTGAGCGCTTGAATATTTTGTTAACTATTTCGACGGCCCTTCGTTTAAATACCGCATAGGTAAGGTGTGTTTATATACCTACTTAGCTAATTAGTATTTCCATAATCATCATCGTAATCATTTCAGCCTGTGGACGTCCACTGCTGAACATAGGCCTTTCCCAAACAGCGCCACCACACCCGGTCCTCAGCTCTTCTCTTCCAGCTACTTCCACTCTCTTTATGTCGTCGGTCCATCTTGCTGGAGGGCGCACCAAACTGCGCTTATTTGTTCGCGGTGTCCACTCCAGAATTTTCCGGCTCCAGCGGCCATCGTTCCTGCGACAAGCATGGCCTGCCCACAGCCACTTCAGCTTACTGATGGTTCGGGCTACGTCAGTGACCCTGGTTCTCCTACGGATTTCTTCTTTGCGAATTTTATCCTTCAGAGTTCATAATATACCTACTTAATCTGATTGCTACGAGACACATAAATAGCTATCTCATACTCTTCCCATACCATAACTTACCAATACTATTAAAATATCATAACTTTTCCCTCGTGTTCTCAAACGAGTTTTGGTGAAATAAAGGAACGAGGTCAAGTGGTCATTATCCTCATAAAAAGTAAACAAAATAATATACATATCGTTTTACGATCAAATTACCACGATATCGTACCCAAATATATGAATTTTAAATGTATATGTTTAGTGTTCCCTGTTTCTTTTATAGAATTAATCAAGAAGCAATTAAAAGAGATTAAATAATTACTTTTTACAAACAATTTAACCAACGATAGAAGGACCTAAAACGGGAAAAATAAAATATAAATCTTTTTAGTTATACTAAGCTCCTAAACTAGTGTAACTTCGAGCGACAAACTTTTTTAAAAGCATAGCTTTTTTTAAGCGTAGCAGATTGCTTAACTAGGAGCTGTATTTTTAAGCATGGCTGCGATACTTTGTATATATGTATTTATTTATTTATTTTTATTTTTTACGAACATATAAAAAATAAAAAAATAAATATAAATAGTAATTGGTGATTATAGGAGCACAGTATTGGGTATTACTGACCCAACATAATAAATAATAATTAATCGACAATTCCCGGTTGCTTAATTATGTAGCTAGTGAGACGTTATTCATCGATGTGGTACTTACAACTCTTGTGGAAAACATTTTGAACGTCTATGGGTACCTACCACAAAGGTGACGCTCGCCTAAGGAGTGGAATAACTTCAAACACTTTTGATGGAGACTCTTAATTAAAGCTTAATTAAATAAATACTTGAAAGTACATCGTACTTTATGAATAAACATATCTCGATGATTGGGTAGACTAAACTGTTGTGCAAAGATGTGTGACGCTATTAACCCTTCTACTTTTATTAACGAAGCGTTAACTGTCTTTGAGGGTGAGGGTGAATTTTTGGTTCATTCCCAAGAGTATAACGGACTAGTTCAACCGTTGAACTAGTGGGATTCTTTTTCTAGTAATTCACTGAGTCTAAATTCCTTTAACAATTGAACTACTGGGACAAAATAGTTCTAAAAAACTCAGGTACTACTTTTTTTTTTATTCGATGACAAGATAGCCCTTGACTGCGATCTCACCTGATGGTAAGTGACGATAGAGTCTAAGATGGTAGTGACTATCTTGGAAGGGGTATAGCAGTGTAAATTCAACCCAAACCCCTTATCGGTTTCTACACGCCATCGTGCCGGAACGCTAAATCGCTTGGCGGCATGTCTTTGACGGTAGGGTGGTAACTAGCCACGGCCAAAGCCTCCCACCAGACCAGACCAGACCAGAGAAAATTTAGAAATTATAAATTCCTAAACTGCCCCCGCCGGGAATCGAACCCATACCCCTAAATCGGTTTATACGCGCCATCGTGCCGGAACGCTAAATCGCGAACTAAACTTATACTTAACTTAAACTTACAATAAACTAAACTTAAACTTAAACTTAAAAAACTATACTAAACTATAAACTTAAACTAAAAAAACTACACTAACTAAATATAAACTTGGTAGAGCTACTCCTTTTTTTCGGTTGAAAAGGAGTAAAATCGCAAAGCGTGATATAGTTCAGCTAGATTTTTTATTATGTTGTTATGACCGGCAGTGTGAATCCAAGTTATGTTGTGACTTGTGAGAAATTATTTTTTTGTTCAACAAAAAACAAATAGTGGGTAAAAATCCCACTAGTTCAGTGCTTGAACTAACCAGGGGCCCAAGTCTGCTATTGCAATTGTAGTTACATTGCCTATCAATGACATCCCAATTGCTACTTTTGGTAGTCTACTAATTCAATGGCGTCACAATAGTTTTCCGATGGTTTGCCACTGACACATCTAGCTTTGAATCTAGCTTAAATAAACGTTTTTAATGGTTTGGTGCGGGTTGTTACGTTCCCTCAAATATGGTTGAGCGAAGCAATGGCTGGATCATGCGTCGTGCTCGTGAACGGGTGCCGCCAACGGGAATGGGTCTGCTTTGACTTCCCATGCTGACATGTGTTAGATGTATTGTATTTTTGAAGCTTCACTGTGGAAGCACTGTATACTTAGCTTACTTTTATTACTTATTGTAAAATTAGTTTATTTTATTTTTTGAAAAGAGCAACTGCTGAGTTTCTTGCCGGTTCTTCTCAGCAGAATCTGCATTCCGAACCGGTGGTAGATTTGTGACATATCATAAGTGCTACAGGGTAGCCTACATGAAATAAATAAATTTTGATTTTGATTTTGATTTTAATATGTAGTTTTTTTTGAAACTCATTTCGGCAAACGCTTTTTAAGCTAATGGCAATACCGAGGTATGATTGAATTACAATCCAATTATAAGAAATCGAACGACCATTGTGAATTTAGTAGACTACGATTTTGGACCAATGATAATTGTATTGTAATTGTATTGCGGTTCAATGACAATGACATGTAAAATAGCAGACTTGGGGCCCTGTTGTACATACCAGTGGGAATGAGCGGACTTTTTTTTTTAATACAGGTATACCTAACTACTAAGGAGATCTTACTCAAAACGATAAGCGAGTGCGGCAATTATATTATATTTTAAAGGAAGAGACTGGAGAGAATTAATTACTATATTATAGAAAGAAGGTTTATGTTTTAAATTTTCTAAAATGTTAATGAAAGTATGTTAATGTTAATAAGTAGATAATTAACAAATTGCCAATCATTTACAAAGGGAAACATTTTTGCCATGGATATTTTAAATCGTAAATTAAAATTTCAAACGCAATTACGTGAGCATAATTACATATATGTTCCAATCAACCGACCTTTTGTTAGGTGTACATACATAAGCGATACAAAAGAAGGTCGGTTGATTAGTCTCTACTCGCTCGCTAATTAATTTCTCAAAACAACAGATAAGAGGGCCAGAGGGTATGCATGCGGACTCTGGAGTGTGACTAAGTATTATAATTTTCTTATATGCGTGTGCCTTGATCGTTTTTAAGCTGTGACTGAAGAGTGTTTGCAACGGAATGATCGATGCTTGACGAGGATGACAATGATGGCGGGGGTTACAACGAAACTGAATTTTAGTACTAATTGAAATAAATTATGAGTGCATTTATTTGATATCTCTTCTTTTAATCTGAATTTATCTGTACCCTATTTATCGCAGAATTGTGTGAATGGAAAGAAACACGAAAAATATAAATTCATTGTATAAAAATAATTTTATTCGTTGGCTAGTTAGTAACACTACACTTGCACTGGTTTGGAATTTTGGCTTTTAGAGAAGCTTTGAACAAACTCAATTCTTTTTAAAGCGATATGCTTGGATTACCTCATTATCTTTTAACGAAAACTAATTCTTTGGCCAAAGTAGCTGCCAGCTCTTGGATCCCCGTTAGACCTATGATATAGTATATATATCGTTAGACTCAATGATCTTTTTTTAGAAAGAAAGCTCTTTAAAAAGAGCTCGAGTCTCTACCCCAAAAGGCATAAACATGAAAATACGATCAAGGTTTTCATATTTGCGCCTCTTGGTCTGTTCAGGGTTAGTAGCCGCTGTTCATTATCTTAATATTATTTTGGGATTTACTCCTTTACACCTTAAACTTATTCCCTAGTATCTAGTACAACCAAACAAACTAACTAGTTCGTAAGTAGTATAAAGTTGACAGATTCCAACCCTCCAGGTAGTGAGTATATTCCTTGTTCCAGCCCTTTGTTTATCTTCGCAACATAGATCCACGTGAGTGTTTGTTCAGTGACCCTACTCCAAAACTAATAGTTAGGTAAGCGTTGTTATAGTTTAATAGTTTAATCCATTGCTGAGTCGTAAACTAAAGGAGTTTGTCCACTGTTTTCGTCACTGAGAAACGAGATTATTTGATGAGTTTCTAGTAGTTGTTGCTAGTGATTTAGTTTGAGTGGATTTTGAAATCCACTCAGTAATAAAAATAGAGTAGCAACCCTTTATTGTTTCTTGAATAAAAGTAATCTATTTCCGTCTCTAGGACGCAAGTTATCTGTTTTAGATTTTCTCAATGAATATGAATAACATTTTGTATGCTATTATTGATATTAAGCTATTGCATAGCTTTTATCGCGGGCCAGCGTGGAGACCGAATCCAGAAATTCCATAACGAAAATAACCTGACACGGGACTCCTCTACGGTGAGCCGCTAGATGGCGTTGATAAAAAATGCTATGCAATAGCTTTACCGCGGCAGTCCCCGAGAGCCACACGTTTTTTTTTTGTTATGAAAAGAGCAACTGCTGAGTTTCTTGCCGGTTTTTCTCAGCAGAATCTGCATTTCGAACCGGTGGTAGTCTTGACGTATCATAAGAGCTACAAGTTGGCCTACATAAAATAAATAATTATGAATTTTATGAACTGTACAAAATTAAGTCCGTTTGTTTTTATTTAAATCCGGCAATTATTTATTATCACCCGAATTTGACCATGGAGATAGGATATAAAACGTGCGACATTGGCATGATCATGTCGTGTACTCCGTTATCATCAAGTCCATAGGGCAGAGTTCAATTAGAACCCTAGCATATTTTTCTAGTAAAATACTTGCAGAAGTGTATGAATCGTCATAAAAATATTATAAACTAGCTTTTGCCCGCGGCTCGTGTTAAATTCAATTTTTCAACCCCTTATTTCACCCCCTTAAACGTTGAATTTTCAAAGATATTTTCTTTTTTCAAAGAGATTTTCTTAGCGAATGACTACGTCATAATAGCTATCTGTACGCCAAATTTCAGCTCGATCCGTCAAGTAGTTTGAGCTGTACGTTGATAGATCACTCAGTCAGTCAGTCAGTCACCTTTCCCTTTTATATATTTGAAGAATATGGTTGGGTTATAGCATAGTGGCTAGTACCCACTGGATTACTCTGCCAGTCAAATATTTTTGAAAATAGATGGTTGGTTCTATCTTCTTCTTATTTTGAATTTATTATTCTCTAACTAAGCTGCGTCAAACTTAATTCTACAGATTTTTCGAATAAAATGAAATTATTTTCAAAGTCGTAATCTTCTCGCAATCATGTCGATATCTGAATGAGAGATCTTGATACTTGATTTTTTTCTTTTCGTAATTATTTCCGCTCGAAGTATGAGAGGACCGCGGGCTCAAATCCGATATCCCACATAAAATTTAATCGAATTCCAAGAGGGATGCGAAAGAAATTCATCTTTGATCAATACGTCTAGCAGTAGACATTATTAGTTTATTTATCCTACCAATATTATAAATGCGAAAGCTGGATGGATGTTTGTTACTCCTTCACGCAACAACAAATGAACCGATTTGGCTGTAATTTGGATTGGAGATAGCTCATACCCAGGATTAACAGATAGACATCATTTAATCTCGAAACATTAGAGAGTTCTCAAGGAAAAACCTAAAAACGCGATCTACGCGGACGAAGTCGCGGGCACCAGCTAGTTAATTATACATAAATCGCAATGCATCACGAAAAAATAGGAAAATTAGTTCCTCGGAGAAGTAGATATTAAAACAACTAATACTTATAATACTCACAACATGCGAGTGTTTTTTTGGGTAGGTATGTGTGTGTTTGTATTGATGAATGGTTTTATATGTCTCGTATTTTGAATATTAAAAGGTTTCGTAGGAATTACGACTTCATTTAAGACCCAGTGGTCATATAGACGGAGTAAATGCTGTAGATGCTAGAGCGTCTCGCCTCTAGATAAGGATGGCACTGCGTTGCTTTTACATGGTACACCCCTGAACCCTGACATTATACGATAACCCTATTTTTTAAAGTGCTTAAAACTTTTATCCTTAATATTGGCCGGTTTTAGACATCTTTGATGTTGATTACTGCTTCTTATAGTTGGAGGTTATTTTTAGATAGGTTCTCTTTAAAAGTTGGGTGTTATAAATCACTAACAGTCGACAAAGATTTTATTAATAGTATTAGATAATAATTTAATTTTAAATTTAAATTATTCGAAAACTATTTATTGATAGTTCTCATAGAAGTAAAACTAACCTCTGAAACTAATTAACTTTTCATTGCTAAGTTTGCCAAACAATTTATTATGCAAATTTGAAAATCGTACATTTCTGCCAGTGAATACATAAGTTGTTCGTGAGAGGCTTTGGCCCTGCACTGGTAGCATGGGCGGGAGAAATTTTATCCCCGGGAAAAGGATAAAACGTTCATCCCCTCGCTTAGCTTTATCCACCTGTCGAGCATGGGCACAGCGGTGGAAATAACACTCAGTGGATATACTATAGAAACATACATCGCCTTTTCCTCTGTCGCCTTGCTTTAGCATAGGGAAAAGATAATTTTATCCCCTGTCAGTGGATAAAATCGGGGGATAAAACTTTTATCTCCTGCCCATGCTACCGGTGCTGGCTAGTTACCACCCTACCGTGAAAGACGTGTCGCCAAAGCGATTTAGCGTTCCGGCACAATTAGGCGTAAGGTTTAAACGTACACTGCCATACCCCTTCCAAGTTATCCCGCTGCCATCTAAGATTACATCAGGTGAGATTGCACAGTCAAGGACAATCTTGTCATCGAATAAAAGAAACATTCGTCTAGTCTACCTGTCTACGGCGTAGAGGGCGTAGAGCGTAGGCGTCCGACGTAGAGGTCAAAGCTGAAGCGTAGAAACACGTTTTACCTATCAAAACAAATAATGGTCCAATGTCAGCAAACCAATAACGCAAACACGATCAAGATTGACGAAATGTCTACGTAAAAGCACCGCCCACCGTGACGCACCAACACACACAACTGATAACATTGTTAGACCATTACAATAGACAGTCCGAGATTCATACGGCTGATAAGTTATGATATGAGAGTAAAAGCTTGGACAGACAAATTGCGAGATAGTAGCGATGTGTGGTGGCAGGAACGCAGAGCCTTGAGTTCTCAGCAGTGTGAAGAGTTCTTACAAGGAAATGTCTGAGGCTCCTGTGTTACTTTTCAATTTAAAGTCAGAGTATAATTAATTACTGTGCGTAAATCTGTCATTTAGTACGGGAGTCGTCAAATCTTTTTCAAAAGTTAATTTGCATACGAAACATTTTTTTTGAAAAGCGACCGCCGAGTTTCTTGTAGTTTTCTCGGTTGATTCAACATTCCGAAAGATATTTTCAAAAAAAAAAATCTGCCTACGATTTCTTGTGTCTTACGGGGAAGTTACAGAGTTAAAAAACAAATAAAAATTTTAAATATGGCGCCTGGTGGTCGCCATATTGAATTTTGATTACTGTCATGTCTTTAATAACACTCTCAAGATTAACACGAATCGATTGACGTAAGAATCCTCAAAATCGGTCCACGCATTTGGCCTCCAGAGCGCCACGTACATACATACATTACCCTCTTTTACGTGCCGCAGTTGGGTAAAAAAAAAATAATCTTTTGAATCTTTGAATGCTTGAATTAATAAAACTGACATGTCTAATTATTATTAAATCAAGTACTTCCAACAGCTCTTGTTAACATTTTTAATTAAATGTATTGAAAATGAAAGTTTATAAATTGAATGGATTATTATTATTTTCGAGGAGTACTTGACCTTCTTGACTGACTTTACCTGTAGCCGGTAATTTCCCTAATGAATTAATGTTAGGTAGTTGCCTATTTAATATTCCATAAGCACCAAATAACTGAAGAATTTTAGACTTATTTCCAATAATACAATATTATAAGTACAGTTCTTTTAATTCACGAGGGCGCGTGAATTTTACTTACTACATATTCTTTACAGATGTTGCACAGGTAGGTACAAACTTGTTCCAACTTGGGGTCTGGTTCCAAACTTAAATATGACGCCAACACCCTTGGTGTTCCAATTAACAAGCATAGTATTTATCAAAGCAATAAATTGGTTAAAAAACAAGTAGGTAGCATAATAACAAATATTATCTCGTATTCGGAAGGTCGGGGTCTGCCGTCTGACCCCAGATATCGCGTCCCTTGTCATATGCAGCGTGATTTTTCGATACAACTTTAATTACGAGTATAGTCCGTTTGTTCAAATGGTGGACGCACTTTGTATAGCCGATACAAAGAAACCGCCAGGTCATGCCAAAAACCGAAACTGCTTTTTCAAAGACATATACAGTGTACACCCGCAGGGTATTTTCGCGCGTCCCGCTGATAGCTTGGGTGTTATATATATATTTTTTGAAATATTAGGCAACATGAAGTTGATTAATATCCTCCTATCCCCTTCCAATAAGCGGAAAGCTTGTGTTAGGAGTAGGTACGACAATAGTGCAACGGGTGGGATTCGAACCTGCGACCTTACAGTTATTCAGTCCGCACCTTTAACCTTTAGGCTATTGAGGGTTTAAATAATATTGTGATGTTAGTTTGTTTACTTACAGTGATGTTTCAGATGACTAATAGTATCATGATTTTCCGTTGTTACATATTATATAGAAATGAAATAAGTAAAAATTATATATTAAGTACTAGCGGCCCGCTCCGGCTTCGCACGGGTATAAATATATAGCCTATATCATTCACTGTTAATGGATGTTATTATACATATAAACCTTCCTCTTCAATCACTCTATCTATTAAAAAAAACCGCATCAAAATCCGTTACGTAGTTTTAAAGATTTAAGCATACATAGGGACAGAGAAAGCGACTTTGTTTTATACTATGTAGTGATTTATTTATTTTCACATAGTTCCAAAATACCTGTACTGCACACCATTTGAGCGAACGAACTGTGCATTACCTCATTACAATGGCTTGTTATTTTTTCATAATTTTCATTGACAATATACCCGTAATTTATTTGATAAAAGTACAAGTAAGTATTCATTCGGCTATTGCGTAGCTAGTTAATATGAAATGGGTAGCTTTTGTTATAATATTATTATTATGATTATACGCGGTTAAAGGACCCTATTACAGATATTATGCCGCAGGCAATTTATAGCCCTATTATGTAGGAGCATTAATTGTTATATGTACATATAAATTCTTATAGTCTTTTCTATTTTTTCTATGTTTTATAGTAACTTTTTATGTATTAACTAGTTGATGCCCGCAACTTTGTTCGCGTGGATTAAGGTTTTGTTATTCCCGCGGGAACTTCTAGCCTATGTGTTATTCCACACTATAATCTATCTCTATGCCAAATTTCAGCCAAATCGGTTCGGTAGTTTTTACGTGAAAGAGTAACAAACATCTATCCATCCATCCATACTTATAAACTTTCGCGTTTATAATATTAGTAAGGATATTAGTAAGGATTTTTCCTTAGTTGACTTAACAAGTGTGTTTGTTTGTTGGTTTGTCCTTCACAAACCGCCGCAACAAAGCAACGGATCGACCTGATTTTTTTGCATGGGTATAGTTGAGGATTGAGGACCGAGAGAGTGACATAGGCTACTTTTTATCCCGGAAAATCAATGAGTTCCCACGGGATTTTTAAAAACTAAATCCACGCGAGCGAAGCCGCTGGCATCAACCTATACCTAATACTGCAGTCTACGAAAATGGCGGAAGTCTCGCCTTGGGCCGATTTCTGTTGTTGTTTTCTGGTAGGCTCGCCGCTGTGTAAACTTAGTTATATTATTAACAAATATTAGTTCCGAGTTTACCACGATCGGAACAAGTTGGTTTGAAGTAAACAAAAACATGATTGATCGAAGGCATTAAGTTTGTAAGATTTGCTATTATGCCCCATACTTCGAAAAGGCGCTCTCCGAGGTACGGGGGTGACTCACCGCCAACTTCTTAACTCCGGACTAGTACTGAGAATTTCTTTCACAGAAAAACCCAATAGATATTGTAGCATACAGAGGGTAGTCTGTGAATATTGGAGGAAACATGTTATAAATACAGGCGCCATTAGAGTCATTAGTCAGTCGTGCTAGGACCACGGGTCGGATAGCACGTCGGTTGTGTAACACATTATGCGTGCCTGGAGTGTGCATTGATATATACGGACTATATACTTGACTACTATATACGTGAGTGTTTGAGTATACTACAGATATATAGACCCAATAGATTTTTTGTGGCCCGGCCCAGGAATCGAACCCGGGACCTCGTTACACGCTAACCACTGAACCAACGAGGCAGTCATTCACTTCACAACATGCTTCCAAATACAAAGCAGCCGAATACAGTTTAATACGCAACCCTCGGGAACTTGTTAATTAAACTTGCTCCAATGAGTATAGAAATCTGCAGACGTTTAAGGTTATTGTCACCCCAATGTCAAGTTGCAACACTTGCCAAAGTATATAATCCAAACAAAGAGGTTTAAATGATCGAAGAAATAATATAACTTTAGTAACTTACTACTTAATAAAATTCAATACACGACCAAAGAATTAAACTTGTGTTCATTAATTCATAATTGAAAATTAGAAATTTATATTATACCTATAACCTACTGATATTGTAAATGCGAATATGTAATGATATTTATATAGTAGTAATTATTGGTGCTACGGTGCTACGTATATAAGTGAAAAACCAAACGTTTGTTCACGTTTTAAGACAGTACTAAGAAAAAATAAAATTATAGTATGTAAAACGTAAGTCGAAGTCGATGATAGACATCGTTAGCGCTAAGCCCTATCTGGAATCTGCGCTGTCAAAACAACTGTCCAGTGTCGAGACATCACGTTTCTCTTGGTAATGTTTTGCTGTTATTTTTTTGTTGTCTGCAACTAATGAGTGCCGCGCCGTTTGTTTTTGTTTTTCAATGATAACGAGGCTTTACGACTTGCGAGGCAATTGCAGTAATTGGTGGAAGGGTTAAAGGTGTGAAATGTAAACACTGTGTTTACTTATTTGCGCAGGAATTTTACTCGTTTTACTGAGTCTCTTACAAAAAGTAAGGAGACGTTCTCGGAAACTTTTATTCTCTGTAGACCAACAAATATGTTTAAGGCCGGGAATTTATTCTGTAACAGCTTCAGTACACAATGTATGTATTTATTTATTCTCAAACATGCTTGGTTTGAGCATTATTTTGAAAACCTTCTTCGAGATAAATCGTAATTGCTGTACTGGCCGAGCAGCGGCCGGCAAAAAATGTATGAAAATCCATTGCTGGCGTGGTTTAGCGGCCAGATAAATTACATAGTAAACTCATATTACCTGTCGTATAATTTAAAAATGGAACGATCTTTTACTCCGAAACATGGTAACCAAGGAGGTAACTTAGCAAAGGTTTCATTTAAATTTCGAACTAGCTTGCAAATAGAAAGCTGTTTATTGAAAAAAAAAAACAAATGAACACTTCAATGCTGGGAAAATTATTGTTGTTCATTGTTCGTCATTAGTTTTGAAAAGTAAATTTTATTTGACAAAATGAGTTCAAATGAAGACAATGAATGTGTGAGTGAGTGAAATTCAAGAGGCGGCAAGAGCCGTAATAGTAAACTGTTACGACTGAAAACAAACTGCAACGCTTGATGGCAAGCGTTGCGTTTTCAGTCGTAACAGTTTTCGAAATGTGATCTAACTCATACTAGGGGTGCCCATATCAGTTGCAAAAGCGTCGAAAGTCTTCGAGTCAATGAAATGTCTCTAATAAGTCTCTAATTTAATTCTGCAAGATTAGCATTCGATTAGTTTTGATAGATAAGAAATCGATCATTGTTGACAGGCCTCCCCTCGCGGAAAAGCTTCGATACCATCGACCTCTACGAAGGTTAGAAGAAAATACCGAAAATGTTAAAACAAAAGTTTCCACATCGATCTTAGCCATTTGCATTTATACAAGTTAAAGAAATTTGTTAATACTATTTTCAAGGAAAAAGTATATTATATAATTGAAAATTATATAAAGCATAAAAAAGCATGGGTATATATATATAGGTAGAAATGGGTATTCAAAAATTTTCATCTTGAAAAATTTATATGTTATGCCTTATAATTATGCTTTATTTTTAGTCGGTACCTCTTGGGAATATTCCAAATAAAAGAAGATACTTCTAAAAGGCTTTGTCCATCACTATTAACTACAGTAGGGTAAGGCCGTAGATTTTGCCACTTTGTAACATAGAGTAACATAGACACTCCTATGTTACGGTAACGTAGAAGTAACGTGAAAGTAACACATTGTTTGTAAGGCTGATTACATAACGTACTTATTTTAACCGACTTCATAAAAAGGAGGAGATTTTTGTAATAAACTTGTAAGTATAGCATTTTTTATAATCGCCGATCATTCAGAGATAAGAGAGAGAATTCAGTAATAGGAAAAATATATTTTTTTAAACTATCATCAATGGAATTTAGTAACCAAAACTCTCTGGCTGTTTATCAAATAAAGGTACATTATTCTGATTATTACGAAGATGAGTTTCAATTAACTCATCTTCTTTTAAACTCATTCTTTATTTAAAAGAACTATTTGAAAAATCCGCTCCTGGCAGAATGTGTACATTAACCTTAACAACACTTCAACGTTACTAAATAACAATCAACGTTACCAGTAACATAGAAGTCACATAAAAGTAACGTAGAAGCGTAATTTTTGAGGTTTTAAACAGGAATAATTACTAAATGCTAGACGATTTTAGTCAAATACACATTATCATGTTTTTATAAATCACTTTAGCTAAGTATAACACATACATGTGTGCAATAAAAACTGTTATTTACCTTTAAAATCACCAAAATTCACAAAAAAAAGCTACTGACGAAACACACGCGCACACCTTTGATAAAATTCCACAGGCTAGAAAATGGCGGTTTCTTTTTTTTTATTTCGTTGCCGGAATCTTTAGTGTGGCCAGTACCATTATAAAATACTACCCTAAAGTTATTGAATATTTAGATGCCCAATTTTGGTAACATACAAAATAGTAACGTAATAAGTGAAAATAAGGAGACAACATTTTGAATTGCGATAAAACATTTAAAAACGCATATTTAAATACATGGAATCCAGGATGTAATTGCTTAATCTATTCACATTTCAGATATTCATAGTAATTTAGGACTTTAAATAGAAATAATGTAGTTATAACGAGCCAAATACTTGACTGGATCAAAAAGACAGCTTATTTTGGGCAAAATTTCGGGTTAAGGTCAGTTTTAAGTCATTGTATTTTTTTAAATATACGACATACATTCAATTTAAGAATGCACTATAGGAGTTTAAGATCTACCTAACCTAATTAGGATACTTGCATAACAATTTACGCAGTACTTCGATTTTTAATACGCATGTCAAGTTAAGGGACATTTTCTTTTTACAAAAAGTGGCAAAATCTACGGCCTTACCCAGTAGTGGGTGGTGTAATGGGTAGGTATTAACCTACCCATTAGGTATATATACAATGGAATTTGTAAAAGATAACAAATCTACTTTGCGAAAAGGGCCTGAAAAAGATAAGCTCTTCTGCCGTAGGTCCCTGTAGGCACGGTCGTAACATTTTACAAAAAATTTTCAAAGCTATTTAGGTTATTTTTTGTACTTTTATCTTTTCCCAATGTCAGCTTTGAAACTATCGAAAGTTACAAAGATTTTATCACAAAAAATAAGAAAGTCCGAACTCTCGGAAATTCCTCTTCCCGCTTAGATTCCCCGCTATTTTAACTTTAGTGAGGGTTCATAAAAACCCAGAGGAGATTTTATTACTTTGATTAAATAAGTATATTATTTTTAACTAATAATAATTATCTCTGAGATAAAAAGAAATTTAAGACTCTGAATTAAATCTTCTAAATTATATATCCTATTAATTATCCTATCCTATTATCCTATTTAATATTATAAATGCAAAAGTTTTTATGTTTGTTACTCAATCACATTGCAACGAACCGATTTGGCTGACATTTGGCGCAGAGATAGATTATAGAGTGGAATAGCGCATAGGTTACTTTTTATTCCGCAAAATAAGAGAGTTCCCGCAGGAATCCAAAAAACCTCAGTCCACGCGAACGAAGTCGCGGGTATCTGCTAGTAAAGTATAAAAGGATAACGTAGGTATGTGTCAATAGATCACGTTTTCAATACCTACTGAAAACGTGATCTATTGACACATACCTACGTAGGAACATATGAAATCTTAATGTCTCGATGGGTCCCACGTGGTCCCCTATTCCATGATTCTTTATCGCGTGGTCGTACACGTGTGAACTCGATGCCGATTTGTTACTGATGTGGAATAAAGATAGTGACTTTAACACAATCTTACAGGGCACCCTGCACCTGCCATTATTTCAAAAGTTCTCGTCAATTATTTTTAGTTATTAGGTACAAAAGTTATATTTAGAACCTACATATTTACAATCAAATTCTAAAAGCTATGAATCAAATTCTAAAGTCTATGAATGAAGCGTGTTGCTAGTGATGATTTATCGATCTATTCTAAAACATACACATTCTAGTGACGCAGCCCGGATGTATCTAGCTACTATAAAATGCTACAAAAATTATTTTTATTTATTTTGGTAAAATTTAAAAACAGAATTTAGAATGAGGCAGAATTTATAAGGGGGTATACAAAAGCCGCAAGGGTAATTTTATAATGTCACCTCATAAAACTCCTTTTCGCAATTTAAACGAATTTGCAAGAATGAATTTTTATGAACGAAAATTCCATTTTCTTATTTTTAAGGAACAAGAAATACAATATAAAGAAAAAGGCCGTTAAAATAAAACAGTAGTACTTACCTACTGATGACATCAACGTTGTTGTTGATTTATATAAATCGCAAACGGCGAAATATTGGTTTAGATTTCGAGTATTGAATACTCGAAATCTAAACCAATATTTCGAGTATTGAATACTCGAAATCTAAACCAATATTTCGCCAAAGTAAATGGTATACCTTATTATCAAGGCTTAAGTTTATCCATACAACTTTGGACAGCGGGAACAGCTTTGGTAAGCGGGAACTTTGTAAAATAAAATAAAAATACTTAATTCTAAATATCCATAATCATCCTTCAGCAAACCATCCTAGGATAGACCTTAGTCCACCACACTGGACCAATACAAATAGACAGACTTCACAAACGTTGGTCACCCGTCCAGTTACGACCGGGGTCAACGTTGCTTCACCAGCGTAATCTTTTAATATGCGCTGTCAGAACTCTATCACACGTCCCTTCAATATACAGTAGGTACAATATACAAAACTCAAATTAATTCACATCCCAATCTGCCTTATTGCGACGAGATAATGAGGCCCTAAATGTAAACCTTTGTACCGATTTTACCCAGTTCCATTGTATATTTGAATTCAATGTAAATAGACTCTTATTTGTCCTTAGTATTTGTCTCCCGTTTTCAGTAAGTCACTTCAAGCAACATTAGGATGTCTTGAGAAGTTACAAGGTAAGGTTCGTCGCTATAATAAATGTTAAATAACTCAGTTGCTATTTCTTTTGATGAGTTCTCTGTAAAATTTTATTTTATACATGTAGTTGGTTGATGTAAATGAAATAGAATAATGACCGACCAAACCAACTCCCCAATTATATTCTCGTAAATAAATATTAAGCCTCAATAGCCCAACGGTTAAAGGTGCTGACTGAAAACTGAAAGGTCGCAGGTTCGAGCCCTATCTGTTGCACTATTGTCGTTCACACTCCTAGCACAAGCTTTTCGCTTATTTGGAGTGGAGAGGAGAATATAAGTCAAGTTCAGCTTGACTAGCTTGGTTCTTTAAAAAAAACCCTAGAAAATAGATGTCACAGGTCCCTTGAAAAGGTCGCCACAGAACACGACTTTGTGGCACCAGTATCCAGCGGCTGTCATCGACTTGCCTTTGATCGTCCACCTATTGGCTGGTTGGGTCTATCAACACTGCAGCTCCCGGTGTGGGGTCGATGGACATTGTTGTGGATCCGAACGTCCATCGGTTCCTTTAGAAATTATTAATTCATTAATAGAGCCATTCGGGAATCGAACTCAGAACCTCACACTTGTAACACAATGCCCAACACTACACGGTCGTGAAAAATATTTTACCAAAATAAAAGTCTTAATTGTTAACCAGCTATTTCTGCACAATTTATAAAATTTCCATGCTGAAAAATAGTATGTAGACACATACTTAATGAACTTATCATTTAGCACTCCATAACATCAATAAGTTGAGTGATACGTTAGTGGTCAGAGTAATTTTACATCGCAGTAGTTGTTTTGATAATAAATCATACCAAAAGATAATAGACTAAAGCCGCTTCTAATGAACATTATTAATCATCTTATTTGGTAGAATCAAAGGTTACACATTTGAATTAATGTCATTAATTTTATTTGGTTCATTATAGACTAGCTGATGCGCTTGCATCATCTAGTCGTACGTCTGATGTCCGAGATTTCTTTCATTTCCTCGGGAACTCGTAGTTTTTCCAGGCTAAATAGTCTATAGATTTCATCATATATTATTTGCAGTTTGTAATTTCTGTTTATCAGTCTGTTTATCATTTTATAACCTGCCTGTGTGTAAAACCAGGTTCAGTCGCTCCAAATCGTGTGGTTTAGTGGCGTCAGCGTATTTCAACTCTGCTCTGACTGCTCGTGGTTTGGGTTGAATAGTCTAATGAAATAAGTTTGAAAATCTACACCTTTTCTACTACCTACTTGCCTTATTCAGCCATTGACACTTATGTATATCCTAACAATATAATGCAACTAATTATACCGGTTGAAATTTTAATGGTTGTACTCCCTGAAAGAGGTGAATGTGCTCATGAAACTGAACAACTTTCCCCAGGGAACATAGGTCAAAATATGAAAAAAAAATTGGGCCCTCCATACAAACTTGACGATCAGCTGATTGATTTACTATGGGAGGTCCAAATTTTTTTTTCATATTACGACCTATGTTCCTTGGGGAAAGTTGTTCAGTTTCATGAGCACATTCACCTCTTTCAGGGAGTACAACCAATGAAATTTCACCGTGTATTATCAATAAATAACGCTCGCGACTTCGTCTGCGTGGATTAATTTTTTTTCAATTCCCGCAACTCTTTAATTTTCCTGTATAAAATGTAGCCTATGTGTTATTCCTGAATTAAATTTCGCTGAAATAAATGTCTTTCTTAACTTTTGTTTCAGACCCAACCAACCCAAGAAAATGTATACCCAAAGCAGATGTCTAGCATCTTCTAAAACTGAGACAACGATTTTACAGTAAACTTTAAAAAAAAAAAAAAACAATATGGATATAGATGAGAAAGTATCTGGGCCCGGGGGGGCCTCCCAGAAGAACTGGTCACATTTGAACACCTCAGATGAAATGCCCCTGGACATGCAGTTCAATCATGGGCATATGGTGTCGATAACGGTGTACAGTGTCTTGATGCTGGTATCAGCGACCGGGAACCTGACAGTGCTGTCACAACTGGTGAAGAGAAGAAGGATGGGCAGAGCGAGTAGGCTGGATGTGCTACTCATGCATCTAGCTGTTGCTGATCTTATGGTAACTCTTTTAAGATATTTTTAACCCCCGACAAAAAACAAAGGGTTGTTTTTTGTCCACAGATACACATTTTAAACTTATTGTTTAAAATGTGTATCTGTGGATCCCTTATTCTATTATCTCTGTGTGTATCTGTGTGATTGTCTGTTCCCTCGTAGCTCCCCAATGAATGGACCCATTTTGATGCGGTTTTTTCTATTTGAAACTTTTGAAAGCTTAACTGATCGAGATGGTTTGTAGCTATAAGTTCTGGTCAAGCGTTTGAAGATTAACAGCTTATTTCTTACTTGATTGAAGGGTCTCAGAAAATTTCACAGGTGCGATTGATTTGTGTTTTTTCGGGTTATTTCTAAACCTTGAGCTGATACTGCAGCATCAATGATCGAGGCTCAAGGAGGAGAATCTAATGATGGAGCAGAAAACTGGTCAACAGAATGTCGGCTAGATATATTTATCTTTAATTAATGTTTTTTTCTGATATCAACCGATTTGAGAAAGACGTAAAAGTTTTTGAGATACCATCTCATATCTACAATAGTTAATTGCCATTTGACCCCTGCTACTAATTAACAATAATTGTAAAACATAAGAAAAAAAAATTTTAAAACTTCCACTTTAGGTCAACGTTATGCGATATTTGCTGATAAATAGTTATTAAAACCGTGGATATAACTTGTAGATAGATAAATGCGAGCATACAACCCTTTACTTACAGGATAATATTTGCTGATAAATAAATTGTAATTAGAACCGTGGATAACTTGTAGATAGACAAATGCGAGCATACAACCCTGGATAAATAAATAAATAATCGGTAGGTAGATGTGTTCTTGTTTAATCGGAGTATTTAATGACGACTTTTTTTGTGAAAACAGTCATTAAATCGAAAAAAAACTTAAAATAAAACGCTAGGAAGTTTGCTGTAACATTGTTTAATCTCAAAAATTTTTCAAAAAATTCTTAAGGTACGTTAGATTATCAAAATCTTAGTTTTTAATTTTTTTGAATTTATGAACAAATAACCAGTTAAAAGAAAATATTATTACGAGTAGATGAAGTGGACTCAACAGCCTTTGTTCAACAGTGGACGTCTTTCGGTAGATAAAGAAGAAGAAGAAGGAGAAGAATAGACCGAAAGTTCATTTGAAATATTAGCATATTTCAATCCGTCCAGTAGATTACATCATCTCAATCCAAAGCCGGCTCATTACATGCAAGAGACCTTTGTTCAACAGTGGACGTTATCTATCGGTTGATCAAGAAGAAGGAAGAAGTTCAATGCTCTTTGATTAAACTGCAACAGTGCGCGTGTCCAGGTGACATTCCTGATGATGCCGCTGGAGATAGCGTGGGCGGGCACGGTGCAGTGGCTGGCGGGCGACCTCATGTGCCGCCTGATGATGTTCACGCGCACCTTCGGCCTCTACCTGTCCAGCTTCGTGCTCATATGCATAGCGATCGACAGGTAAACTATCACATCGATAACTTACCATATAGAGAAGCAAGTGACATTCCTGATGATGCCGCTGGAGTTAGCGTGAGCGGGCACAGTGCAGTGGTTGGCGGGCGACCTCATGTGCCGCCTGATGATGTTCACGCGCACCTTCGGCCTCTACCTGTCCAGCTTCGTGCTCATATGCATAGCGATCGACAGGTAAACTATCACATCGATAACTTACCATATAGAGAAGCAAATAACATTCCTGATGATGCCGCTGGAGATAGCGTGGGCGAGCTGGTAAACTATCACACCCATAAAATACCTACCATATAGAGAAGTAGGTGACAATGTGTTCAATTATGTTCAAATGTTACTCTAGATATAAATCTGTCTTTTAGTATGATTGTGAAGGAGACGGAGAATTTTTTTATCCGTTTTCTGTCCATACTAATAAAATTAGGGTCGTGCACGCGTTTTGGACGACCTCCCTGGCGCTGAGTGAGCGCTGTGGTCTTAAAACTGGGAGGTTTCGGGTTCTATTCCCGGCAGGGGCAATGTGGGTATTTATAATTTCTGAATTGTCTCTGGTCTGGTCTGGTGGGAGGCTTTGGCTAGTGAGCGTTGTGGTCTTAACACTGAGAGGCCTCGGGTTCTATTCCCGGCAGGGGCAATTTGGGTATTTATAATTTCTGAATTGTCTCTGGTCTGGTCTGGTGGGAGGCTTTGGCTGCGACTTGTTACCACCCTACCGTCAAAGACGTACCGCCAAGCAATTTAGCATGCCGGCACCATGGCGTGTAGAAACACATTAGGGTACGGGGTGAATTTACATTGCCATTTCCAAGCTAGCCCGCTACCACCTTAGTACTTACCATCAGGTGAGATCGCAGGTACTATTTTGTCATTAAATAAAGTACAGTAACAATTACCTGTTTCAGATATTATGCTATCCTCAAGCCACTGAACGTGACGTGGGAGGCCCAAGTGCGTCACGCTCTCACCATAGCGTGGATCTGTGCCGGCCTCGCCAGCCTGCCGCAGAGCTTCATATTCCACCTGGAAGAGCACCCTGACGTTAGAGGGTGAGGCCATTCACAATATTATATATGTGATGCCCGCAGCCCGCGGCTTTGCTTTAGGTCATTGCACGCCGAAATAGCAGAATATGTTAAAACTGGCATCATACATTATATATATTTTGTATCCATTAGATGTTCGAGCAAATAAAACTATCTTTACTTTTCCGTAATAAAACTGCAAGAAACCCTTATAGTTTCGCTATGTACTATGCGCATTATTACTTGATCATATTTTATAATGTAAAAAAAAAAACATTTTATGATGAAAAATTACATAATATTTCTGTACACTCTTCTAAGTAGGTATGCCTACAGGTATGCATAACATTGTGACAGGCAACGGAACTGTGGTCTTATGACTGGGAGGTCACGGGTTCGATTCCCGGCGGGGGCAATTTGGGAATTTATAATTTCTAAATTATCTCTGGTCTAGTGGAAGGCTTTGGCCGTGGCTAGTTACCACCTTACCGTAAAAGACGTGCCGCCAAGCGATTTAGCGTTCCAGCACGATAGCGTGTAGAAACCGATTAGGGGTATGAGTAGTGAGTACACTTCCATACCCCTTCCAAGTTAGCACGCTACCATCTTAAGCTGCATCGTCACTTACCATCACGTGAGATTTCAGTCAAGGACTATCTTGTCATCGAATAAAAAAAAGGGAACCCTGCACTGCGCGTGGCCTGACACATAATTGGTTACATTGCTTGGTTAGATAATATTGGTGTAATAAATTTTAAAGATTATTCAAGATCGTAAATGATTCAAGGTCAATCTAAAAGGGTGGTGTTCTAGTTCTAACCCGATAAAATCATACAAACAGTTTTTGCCCATGCCCAAGTGCATGCAACACAGAGTTGGGCATGCTGCCAAGCCTAATAAATCATCAGTATGATATCTAAAGTGATACTCAAATAGAATCTATCACGCTCCTTATTTCAATTTGATTTGAACATGACTCATTCGAACAGTTGCATAGGAGCAGGCGTTGGTATTGTTGGTTAGGTAGGTACGAAAAGAATTTTCGAAACTAACCTACGCACGTACGTACGTACGCACTGCCAGCGTCTGTGTTTCCGGCCACGTATAATCTGAGTAGGTGTCTTCAAGACGAGAAAGATAGGCATTTTCTAGGCAAGCGCGCTCCAACTTAAACCTTTTCAATGCTTTCCATCATTGGAATGAAACGAAATGAATACATTATGTTGTACACTACATTAGATAGAAACATAATAGATAAAATTAACTTAAAATAAGTCATATAAATCAGAGCACAAATCGGCTGCCCCATTTCAAAACCTAGTAAGTATGATTGACAGAGTTTTACAGGAGACCAAGATGTTTTGTGGTAGATTTCTTAGCGAAGTAATAAATATATCAAATAAAAGCTTTCAAAGTAGTTTATTTACAAATTCATCAATAGATACTGAAAAGTTTATAAGAGCTACCAGAAATATGTTTTTTTTGGTCTCCTGTGATATTTTGTCAATCACACTTACATGCATTTTGAAATGCAGCCGAAATGAAGAATCACTAAGAAACGATCTCTTCCAGACAACCATGATGCATCATGATGATCATTCAATTGATGTCATCAAGCGCAAGCCTATCTCATAATAAAAAAAATATATATCTCGTGTGCAGGTACTTCCAATGCGTGTCGTACGGCTCGCTGCCCACGGACCGGCACGAGCTGGCGTACTTCCTGCTGAACATGACGCTGATGTACATCGCGCCGCTCGTGTCCACGCTGTACTGCTCCTCCGCCGCGCTGCTGGAGATCATCCGCCGGGCCAACACCGCCAACGGTAACCAACCATGACCACTATGGTGTACAGCTTTTTAGGATTACATTTTTTTTTAAATATATAGACTAGCGCTTGGCTGCGATCACATCTGATGGTAAGTGAAGAAGCGGCCTAAAATGAAACGCGCTTGCCTAGAAGATGCCTATTCACTCTTGATTTGAAGGTACCCAAATTATAGTTAAAGGGAAAACGGAAGGGCATTCCAAATTTTAGTGGGGCGTATCAGAACGAAGAAGCAAAGCGCTTAGTGCGCGTCCTTGGGATTTCAACTACGTAGGGGTGCAGATCTTTTCTGTGCCTTGCGTTTCGAGAGTACCAACGCGACCCTAACCGTCCCGTTTTTAAAGCAATAAAAGGGGGGAGACCGTTTTTTAAGTCATACTTCACATAGTTGCCCCATAGGAGACCGCAGCTACAAACACTAAGCTATCACTACTTAAATTTTTCTCCACTTTCAAAAACATATGGCAAACTCAAAGGAAGGGTTGTGATTTTAATCTACGTATATAAATGTATGTTTAGTCTATGTATGTTTTCTATAAAATTTACATAATATTAATATGATATATTATATTGACAAAATCTAGCAAGGACAGCCAGTTCTGAACCTAATAATATAAGTCTTTTGGCATTTATTGTTAGGTTAAGTCTAAATTTGTAACCCTGTTTTATGAAATAAATATTATTAAATATTATTATTATAAACTCAAGAAAAAAAACTAAAACCCTACCTAAAGCCGTCTCCAACCGCCCCTATAACGGCCCCTGTCCTCACATCTAACCTATTTAACCACAACACGTCAGACAAGCCACCATCTGAACGTGAGGGTAACTATCAAACATATCTAAGTATTATTTAATCAATTACACTCAACTAAACAAACAGTATTTATTCGATTAGGGCGCGATTGCTATCACAATCCCTTAATCAAATACAACGACCTAGACGCGGGAGCATCCAATAGCTGTATGAGTCTCTGGAAGAGACTGAATTAATAATGTCCAAAGCGCTGTATTTATACTAACGGCGCGGTGCCAGACCGGCGCCTACGTCGTCAACAAAGTCAAACTACCTACTACTAGTTTTATCAAACCACCTTCAATACATTAAAGTTGTTTATCTTTAGTATTTCAATATTTCGCTAACATATGTATGTTCTATCGTAGCGCATATTATATCACTGAGCCGATTTTTATGAATGAGGTATCAATTGATTCGTTATTCTTATTATGTTCCGGGTGACACAGGCTACATTTTATAGGAACAAACTCAATATTTCTCGTAGTCTACATAATTTCAGATTTTTATTTGCTTGGAACACGATTTTAATATAACATAGATGATAATAATGTAACCTTCCATACGATACTGATAAATAAGATATCGTTTTCTCGGAGGAAATTTGGTCCTGAAATCTTTTACCGGACCTTTCACAGAGAACATGTCCATTAATTCTCCTTGAATAGTGAGGCTTCTTTGATGTCCGAAAATAAAAAGTAGTGAGGGTATTAGTTCAAGCGATTACTTATTTAGGGCAGCGTTTGGAAAATTAAGTCAAGTCTTCTCATCGTCAATACCTCAGTGCCTGAAGACGAAAGTCTTCAATCAGTGTGTCCTTCCCGTCCTCACTTACGGTGCTGAAACGTGGACACTGACAAAGGGCTTAATCCACCAATTCAAAGTCGCTCAGCGAGCTATGGAGAGGGCTATGTTAGGAGTTTCTCTGAAGGATAAAATTCGCAATGAAGAGATCCGTAGGAGAACCAAGGTCACTGACATAGCCCAAACTATCAGTAAGCTGAAGTGGCAGTGGGCAGGCCATGCTTGTCGCAGGGGCGATGGCCGCTGGAGCCGGAAAGTCCTGGAGTGGAGACCGCGGACAAGCAAGCGTAGTGTGGGGCGCCCTCCAGCAAGGTGGACCGACGACATAAAAAGAGTGGCGGGAAGTGGCTGGATGAGAAGAGCTGAGGACCGGGTGTGGTGGCGCTGCTTGGGAAAGGCCTAGATATGTTCACCAGTGGACGTCCGCAGGCTGAAATGATGATGATGATGATTACTTATTTCGCTTAATCGACATCAGTCAGACTCGCCAGCCTCAGAATATTCTGGCGTTGAACTTCGTATATTTTGGGTTATTTGGGTCACAAAATGTTTGTATCGAGATCGAACCTAAATATAACGATAAATAAAATTATTATCATTACCGAGTAGTCAATGCCCATTCAATAGTGATTGGTTGATTGAACTTTGACACGATATTATATATATAGATGTATAGCTAAGATAAAATTTGTCGCACCGTGATGCTTATGTATGTCCTATATAATGTTAGGTAAATATAATAATAACAATTTCCTAGTTGTACGGCGACGACGTGGAAAAATAAAGTCATAAAAAAGAACCTTCATCTATTTTACTTTACTTTCATGATCAGAATTCAAATGTATTGGTAAGTTATAAAGAATTCATTCGACTTTAGTAAGACGTTGTATCACCATTCACCGCTCTTCAGTGTACAGTTCTTTGAAGATCAAGTTCACGGTGATTACAGATAAGATGCGACGAAGCGGAGTGGGTATCCTGGGCCGTGCGAGGGCCAGAACGCTCAAGATGTCAGTCACCATTGTATTGGTCTTCTTCGCTTGCTGGTCGCCTTACTACTGCTATTGCATCTGGTGAGTTCTGGTACCTGGTCACAATGTTTACGGATAAGATGCGACGAAGCGGAGTGGGGTATCCTGGGCCGTGCGAGCGCCAGAACGCTCAAGATGTCAGTCACCATTGTATTGGTCTTCTTCGCTTGCTGGTCGCCTTACTACTGCTATTGCATCTGGTGAGTTCTGGTACCTGGTCACAATGTTTACGGATAAGATGCGACGAAGCGGAGTGGGGTATCCTGGGCCGTGCGAGCGCCAGAACGCTCAAGATGTCAGTCACCATTGTATTGGTCTTCTTCGCTTGCTGGTCGCCTTACTACTGCTATTGCATCTGGTGAGTTCTGGTACCTAGTCACAATGTTTACGGATAAGATGCGACGAAGCGGAGTGGGTATCCTGGGCCGTGCGAGGGCCAGAACGCTCAAGATGTCAGTCACCATTGTACTGGTCTTCTTCGCTTGCTGGTCGCCTTACTACTGCTACTGCATCTGGTGAGTTCTGGTACCTAGTCACAATGTTTACAGATAAGATGCGACGAAGCGGAGTGGGGTATCCTGGGCCGTGCGAGGACCAAAACGTTCAAGATGTCAGTAACCATTGTACTGGTCTTCTTCGCCTTCTGGTCGCCTTACTACTGCTACTGCATCTGGTGAGTTCTGGTACCTAGTCACAATGTTTACAGATAAGATGCGACGAAGTGGAGTGGGTATCTTGGACCGCACGAGGACCAGAACGCTCAAGATCACCATTGTATTGGTCTTCTTCGCTTACTGGTCACCTTACTACTGCATCTGGTGAGATCTGGTGCCTAGTCGCAATGTTTACAGATAAGATGCGACGAAGTAGAATAGGTAACCTGAGTATGCTATTGCAGTAATTCAAGCAAATATTTTCTTCTATCTAGTTCTTTATCCAAACACTAACACGATTTCAAAAACGTTAATTACGTTTATAAACGTTATAACGTTAATAATAATTAATAGCATATAGTAATATTTTGAATGATTTGTTTGTAATAGGTTTTGGATAGACAAAGAGTCAGTGAAGCAATTGGACCCAGCGTTTCAGAAGGCGATGTGGCTGTTTTCGTGCACGAACTCTTGCGCTAACCCCATCGTCTACGGCGTGTTTAACAGGAACCGCTGGACGTGGCGTTCAAACGTAAGTTCGGACTGGAAACATACTTACAACACGCTACTCGAACTAACATCACGTGATGATTAAACCGTAGTATTTGCAAGACTAGAAACGTACTCACTTATGTGGTACTTTATTTTGGACATTCCTAAACAAATACCACTATTACTATGCAAATACTCGCCTCAAATATTTTACGGGCTCTATGGGGCCAACCACCAAGCTTATATATTTTTGATATGTCATACAATGCCAATCTTAAAGTAACATGAGGACATCATTGTATGACATCTCAAAACAATATTGAAATAATACTACTTTTAAAGTTGGTGGTATTTGGGTTGGGTTCTGGGTTTGATCAGCTAATTTTAAAAGAAAATTCTTTTTTTTTTAATTTTTAAAAAACGTAACGTTGTCCATAAACTAAAATAACTTTTTAAAAATAACGTTATTATTTCAGAACGCTCGGAATCGAAACGGTTGGAGAAGAGGTTCTAGATTCCCGCACGGTGATTCTATGGAGATATCAGCGGCAACTTTGGCACGAGCGAGAAATTCACTTCACGATCGGTACAGCAAAAGAGATTCTACTTTTATTCATAACGGTTCACAAAAACAAATTTTAAATAATAACAATAACGTACATGGAATTGTTTAAAAGCAGACTCAAAATGGGGAATAGCGAAAAAGTTCGATA
The DNA here is from genome assembly GCA_038048805.1 of Hipparchia sbordonii. Taxonomy (NCBI): domain Eukaryota; kingdom Metazoa; phylum Arthropoda; class Insecta; order Lepidoptera; family Nymphalidae; genus Hipparchia; species Hipparchia sbordonii. The sequence continues at coordinate 10,028,184 of CM076113.1, forward strand.
TTTTGCCATAAATAAATAGTGTATATTTTATGATTATTTAAAAAGGCAGTATACTTTGTACTCTAATGTATATACTTTGTAAAATGTCTCAGATTCTCTCTAAAGAACATAATATTGTTAAATATTAAAAAGAGAGCTTTAAAGATCTTTATACATATCTATAATGTAGTTATAGGAGTTTTATTTTTGTATATAGTCGCTAATAGTTACAACATGTGATATGATACCAAATGATGTGATTTGAAATTACAGTTAAAGCAAATTGTGTTTAACATTTTATTCGATTGCAAATTAATTCGGTATTTTATAGCAATGTTCTGAAATTTTTAGTATAGGTAAGTAGATATTATCTAAATGTAGATACTCAAATAATATTAACTTAAGAGTAGTAGTAAAAAAATGTTTGTGACATTCCTTAATCTTAATTACTTAAGACATTCCAATAAGGCTTTTTTGTCATTTAAAAAAACGGCATAAAAGCACGGTGTACCTAAATAAAGGATTGTTTTTAAATTTTTACCGATTTTAGGTAGATTATAGCCCTTATATAATAAGGGCTGGTTGACTTATTATTATGTATTCAAATAAGTGATATTTTTATTCTCTACGACTAAGCTACGTCTAGCCTCCTAGTTCAAAAGTAATGATGAAAATTCATATCTGTATAATGATAAAAGTAAATAAATCAAGTATTTATCAATATTTTAAGATAAGAACATACCTGAATATAGTTTTCAAAAATATCAAACAATTGTTCGATTCGGTCCAATATAATATGAGCACTGAATAATTTTAGTATACCGTGTATACACTTTCAGAGAAAGATATGGACAGTTAAAATGAATCGGATTTATCGTCTGTTATTGGTTTTGTTTTTGTATTTTATATCCCCACTGGAGGTAAAGTGATGTGTATTTTTAAGAAATAGAGAAATTCAGAAAACTTTTGTACCAACTTTAGCCAGATACCAACTTTAAATGAAAATTGCACTGTGCAAGGTAATTTAAACAATAAAATATAAGATTTGTATAAACTCTATTTTATTTATAAAACTTTCGACGACCTCATTTACCATCAATTTAAATTTCAGTCAAGCAAAAACATGGACATAAAAGGGAAATTTATGAAAAAAATGACTACAGTAAGTAAGTATTTATTAAAATAACATTTGAAAAAGAATCAAACAGTGGGACGAGCTACAATAAAAATATAATTAATACAAAATTTATGAATTATAATATACAATCATGACGGAACAGAAAATTTAATTGGCGACAATATTAGGAATTAAGAAATGTGGCAAACAAAGGTGTAAAGGTAAACTATTAAGATTAAAGAAATAATTATCGAAAAAAACATTATTCTGAACAGTTTCTTTATAATAAATAAGTGTCACAGTATCTAAAACTATCTAATTACAATACGTCGTAATAATACATCATACAATAAAATCTCGACACTTAACAGATCTCCATTCATTTTTTTTTTCATTAAACATTTATCTTAAAACTAGTTTTTGGCCATTTTGAAAAGGTCTTTTTGCACAGAACAAACAATTTCTTATCAAATATTGTATTTTATTTAACACTTTCCTCCAAAACAGTTAAACTAAGAATTTTGTATGTATTCTATATGTTTTTCGAATCGTTTAGAACGATTCATAACATAATAAATTTTTAAAATAAATTAAATAGATAAACAACTTATTGGAATGCAATGACAATGTGACTGAACTCTAAAAGACTATTTAACACACGCTTATATTATGGCACATTTATTTTTTATGCTGAGGCCACACTAACGTAGTTATTTTTAAAATAATCGAGCATGTAATCACTGGATAACGCATTTATTTAAGCGCCGTTATCGTAAACCGTACTTTATCGTCAAGTTTTCGCACAACATCTAAAGATTATTAAATTTTTCTGCTCTAGTTTTTTACAAGATGAACAGTAAACGAGGCTTGAATTTTACCTAATCTGTATCTTATACATAAATGATAGTGTGGCCTACAATAGATTACAATATGTACTAGAATAACAATAAACTACATACTTACATTACACAGTTGTAGAGATTCGCATATATCGCAATACATTCATACAAAAATAGCTGATTAGTGTTTCTATGAGATTTTGTATACCTTCCAAATCATTATTATACTTTCAGAAGGCTCTTTTAAGTATAATTTCGTTAGATATGTCTAATATTGTCAACAAAGTACCTACTGATTTAAATTTTTATAATTTTATTTTATTTAATACGAGTTTTTCACAAAATAGTATATTTACTCGTGAGTGGTCCAAATCGCTTTTAATACATTATCATATTGTCATCTGCTTGCCCCAAAACCCATTCCATGACGTCTCAAATTAATTGTTATTATAACTGATTTAATAAACTATTTGAGATATCATGAAATAGTTTTTAAGTACGATGTCAAAAGCTTTTGTAACATTTTATTATAAAATTGTATATTACGAACACACTGATAAATCAAATTCTTAACTTCTATAATATCGGTACGTTCATAAAGTTCCTAAATATATATAAACGCGTATTTTGTTCACACTCACTTACACAATTCTTTAATTTATTCCAATGTAAAGTTATATATTGATATGGTGACACAAATCGATAATCCATAGGTACGCATAAAATACTATCAATTTTTTTATAAAATTCAAATGATTAACATAAAAAAATAACGAAAAATAAGGTTTGTTAACAAGAATAACTTCCCAGTCCAAACAAGCTATCAATAAAGGTATTGTTAAATCTGGTGAAATTTCGAATGCATGAAATTACTTTGAATTAAAGAAAACAATTCTTTTTTAATAGAAAATCAGTTGAGTCTTGAGTTAAAAGTTGAAAATGAGCTTCCAGAAATTAAGAATAAGAAAAATAACAACGCAATAAATTAATCACAACAAAAAAAAAACTATTTATAGTTCTGACACGGAGTAACGTTATTGAACACAGAACGTAACCGTTACAAATAACCGGTATAAATAACCGTTATAAATTCGTTCAGCGCTCGCCCTTTTCTAATTCGGTGAGTTCATGAGTCTGGTTGGCGTGCTCCCGATCGTTTTGTAGCGCTCGTGATTTTTCTATGTCCCCTTGGGAGAGTGACGCCACAATAATGGCACCGAGAGCGTCACAGACCACGTTGATGGTGGTGCGGAATCGATCACTATAACGAAAACATACAATTTAAAAAACTAATAGTTGTTTTTTTATGACTACACTAGCGGCCCGTCCCGGCTTCGCACGGGTGGACATAAGATTAAATATAGCTTATGTTACTCAGGGTGAATGTAGCTTTCCAATGGTGAAAGAATTTTTGAAATCGGCCCAGTAGTTTTTGAGTTTATTAATTACAAACATACACACAAAAATACAAATCTTTCCTCTTTATAATAGTAGTGTAGATATACCATATTAAAAGACATAAAGTCCGTTACAATGATTAATATTAGTCCCTTATTACGTTTCTTTTAGTACCCATTTTCGTGAATATCTTGGTAGCCCAATAGATAGTCTTTCTGCAGGAATATAAGGTGTTCAATTCAAAAAGAATTGCCACTTACGAGGTTCGCAATGAAACGTTAAATTGACTTTAATTTTTTAATACCAATGTACTTTTCACTTAGGTAGGTACTTTAACCAATGTCGTTGTATTGAAGTGTCCTAAGAGACCCGCGCAATTGACAAAGGTGTGTGAACTGTGGAGTCAGCCAATCCGCACTTGACCAATATATTCGACTATGCCCTTCTCATTCTGAGACCCGCGCACTGGCAAAGGTGTGTGATCGGTGAAGTCAACCAGTCCGCACTTGACCAACCTATTGGACTTTCCCTTCTCATTCTAAGAGACCGTGTGTGAACTGTGGAGTCAGTCAACCCGCACTTGGCCAACGTATTGGACCATTCCCTTCTCATTCTAAGAGACCCGTGTCCAGTAGTGAGCCGTCGATGTGATGAAGGTGATGGTGAGATATACTCACAGCAGCCAGTCCACCGCCAGGATGATGGAGACGTCTTCGGCGGGCAGGTTCACGGTGTCCAGCACCATCACCATGGTGACCAGCCCCGCCTGCGGGATGCCCGCCGCGCCTATACTGGCTGCCGTTGCCGTTACACTGCGAACAATGGGCACACACTGTAGTACTGTAGGTACCTTGTATTACTACTAGATACTAGCTACTATTTACAACGTGTAACAAAAGTGTGAAATAACCCTAAAGGAGGTGATTGTGCTCATGAAACTGAACAACTTTCCCCAAGGAACATAGGTCGAAATATGAAAAAAAAATTTTTACTTCCCATAGTAAATCAATTAGCTGATCGTCAATGTTGTATGGGAGGTCCAAATTTTTTTTCACATTTCGACCTATGTTTCTTGGGGAAAGTTGTTCTGTTTCATGAGCACATTCACCTTCAGGGTTATTTCACATTTTGTTACACGTTGTATAGATAGGTACTAACTGCTGGTCTAGTGGCTAGCATGTTCGACGCAGATGACTATGGGAGTGAGGGAATAGAATATGCATCTGTGTTGCGCACAAACTTGTGCAGTATACTCGTAATATCTCCTGCAAAGATAGCAAATCTCTGAGGAGGTTGACCGCCGTGACCGGATTAGGCCCGTCTCTTGAATGAATAAAGGTCACACAGTCATAGCTAACTTTATGACACCGTTCTCATAATAGCCAATTACGCAGGAGATATTATAGTGCAAAAGTGTGCTCAATTGAGAACCTCATCCTTTTTTGGAAGAAAGTCACCATGCATATCAATGTCATCGATGAGCCAATACCACCAAATCCTTACCTACTAATATTATAAATGCGAAGTGTGTTTGTTTGTTGGTTTTTCCTTCAATCAGGCTGCAACAAAACAACGGAGCAACGTGATTTTTTATAGGTAGGTATAGTTGAGGATCGGGAGAGTGACATAGGCTTTTTTATCCCGGAAGTAGAAAAAGTGCCCGCGGGATTTTAAAAACTAAATCGACGCGGATGAAGTCGAGGGCATCAGCTAGTCTCAGAGAAATAAAACAAACCAGCCTACCTCACAGCGACAATTTTTCCAAACGACATGTCAATCTTCCTCAACTGAGCAATGAAGATGGCCGCCACGGCCTCGTACAGCGCCGTCCCGTCCATGTTGATGGTGGCGCCGATGGGGATCACGAACCGCGTGATGCGCGGGTCCAGCCCCATCTCGTCGCAGCAGCCGATCGTGATGGGCATGGTCGCCGAACTGGAAAATACCAAATCACACTTAATATTATAAAGGCGAAAGTTTGTGTGTGTGTGTATGTTTGTTACTCCTTCATGCCACAACGAATGACTCGATTTAGCTGATGAATGGAGAGAGCTCAGACCTAGGATTACTATGCTATATTTTTTACCGGAAAATTAAAAAAATAATCCATGCGGACGAAGTTGCGGGCGTCATCTGGTCTAGTAGTAGTAGTTATAAAGGCGAAAGTTTGTATGTTTGTGTGTGTGTGTGCATGTTTGTTACTCCTTCACGCCACAACGTATCACGCAATAATAAAATCTCTTTAATTGCCAGTATCTGTCACCAAGGTTCGATCCCCGTTATCGTACCCACTCCTAACACAAGCTTTCCGCTTACTTTGAGGGGAGAGGAATATTAGTCAAGTACAGCATGGCTAATATTCTTTAAAAAAAATACATGTACATCTTAAATGTATCAAAAGAACCTTGATTTAAAATGCAGATTTTTACAAAATCTTTTTTACAAAAACTTCTCACCTCGAGGCAGTTCCAAAAGCAGTAGCCATAACCTGTCCCATCTTGGCGATATATCTGCACGGCAGCTTCTTGGTGGCCAATACGAACAGGACGCTCAGAGTACCGAAGCCGTGAAGAAATAGTCCCAGTAGTACCGTCATAAAGTATAGACCAAGTCGACCGACCAATTCTGCAAACGAATCTATCTCCATAATCTTCGCCGTGACCAAGAAAAATACTCCGAGTGGTGATAACCTGGAAGAGAAATCACTTTGATGAAAAGCATAAGATATGTTTAACTGGTGGTAATTTAATTGATGTTAAGTACTTCTTTTTTACAATTCGGTATTTGATAATTTTTTTAATATAAGTACCTAAAATAAAGGTTTTTAATATTAAACACAATGTCATTCTTCTTTTTTCAATATCTTAAATAGTCTCGAAAATATAGAGCAAGTCGGTTTTAGTGAAGTTCATGGTATGGTTCTTTCAATTCACGAGGGCTTATGGTTGTGTGTGTCGTGTTTGTGTGTTTATATAAGTGGGAGCGAGAGCTTGCTCGCGCCTGACATTTCCCACTTAGACTCCTGACAGCCATACATACTTGCGCAATGTGCATGTACACCACGTAACCACAAATAAGAACTATATCGTAGTATAGCGATCCCGTACCGGGAGACAAAGCATTGGTAGACCCCGTACTAGATGGACTGACGATCTCAGGAAAGTCGCTGGCAATCGCTGGATGCAGGCGGCAAAGATCGTGTGATGTGAAGATGAGAAGATTCAAGCAGAGGCGGCTCTAGCCCATGTAGCGCCCGTGTGCAATCAATATCTTGGCGCCCTCTAGTAGACGCGCGGCCATAATTTCACCAGTGAAAGGAAATTCAGGTGCAAAAATGGTGTAATTTTAAATGATATCGGGAAACAATAGATACATAAGTAAATAGTATTTTTTAGGAAGGAAGTTAAAAAACACAACTTTGTAGTTAGGCTGGGCGCGGCGCCTCCTAAAACCCTACGCCTGTATGCGTTGTACACCCTGCACTATAGGTTAAGCTGGCGCTGGATTCAAAAGATCTACGTCAGGCAGTGGACGTCTATCAGTTGAGAATAGTTTTACCAAATAACCCATCCAGTGATAATCATCATCGCTTCGGAGAGTGAGTGGAAGAAGTTCTGCAGCGGTCGACTCTGCTCCCCCATCTTGCCAAGCGTGATTCCGAGCACGACGCTAAAGCACACCAGTCCCAACACATTGCTGCCGCTCTGGTACCCGCCTTCGATTTTGTAAGTCTCTAGGTGACCTGAAATTAGAATGTAAACACTGTTTTAACTGTAGCGTCCTGTTTCATGTTTCCAGTAGGCATCGAATGGAAAGAATTTTTTTTTAATATAAAGAACATTAGCCAAGCTGAAGTTGACTAATATCCTCCTATCCCCTCCAAATAAGCTGAAAGCTTGTGCTAGGAGAGGGTACGACAATAGTGCAACGGGTAGGATTCGAACCTGCGACCTTTCAGTTTTCAATCCGCATCTTTAACCGTTGGGCTATTGTGGTTTGTCTGGTGGGAGGCTTTGGCCGTGGCTAGTTACCACCCTACCGTCAAAGTCGTGCCTGCCAAGCGGTTTAGGGTTCCGTTACAGTAATTCTCTTTTATTCCGTTCCGGGGCATTTCATGTATTTGAGCCTTACGGTACATTTACTTCTACCTCCATAATTCCATGCTAGAAATATACTGTATTATTGTGACTCAGGTGTCTCAGCGACGCTACGTGGACTTTGCTCTCATGTCATAACTAATTCACATCCTAGTCCTACCATTACTCATACTTGTATTATAAATACAAAAATGTGCGAAAGTGTGTTTGTTTGTCTGTCTTCAATCAATCAGCAAACGGAACAACAAATCGATTAGATTTTTTGCATAGACATAGATTAATATCATAAGAGTGACATAGGATAAGATCTTTAAAAACCTCTACGTAATTGTAGTTAAAAGCTATTTAAGCATCACAAACATATCACCTTTAACAGTTCTGTTGTCTTCCGGATCATAGGTAAGCTTCGTCCTGTAAGACGCTATCGTAGCCTGCGCTATGTTCTCCGGGAACACGTTCCTGGAATAAGAAATAAATTATACTAGTTATACTACAGACCTTATCAGTTATAGAAATTAAATCTACCTAGTTATATAAAACGGCGACACTTTTGAATTTTTACTAGCAATTCAGATGATCAGATTTCATGCCCTTAAAAAGTATCTTCGAAAATTAAGTCCATAAGTCCATAACACCCAGATGAAACTTGACTGACCAAGTAGACTAGTAAATATAAGAGTTAAGAATAGTTTTTGTTTATGATAATAAATACCTAATCCATACAGTTGTGATAGCGTAGTGGCTAGAAACTTTTCTACAAGGTTTGTATTACGAAATATTATCCTAGACAATACATTAAAGATTAATCATAAATCAAATGCCATCAATAACGTAATAAGTAGGTAGGTATGCAAAATAAAAAACCGGCCAAGTGCGAGTTGGACTTGCACATGAAGGGTTCCGTACCATCGTAACAGCGATTTTTAAAATTGAGTGAAACGCCGAAAAAATCACATATACACGTTCTTGTTGTACGAGGACCCCCCTTTATTTGTTATTTTTATTATTTGTTGTAATAGCGCCAACCTACACATATATACCTACACATTCTGTGAAAATGTCAAGTATCTATCTATTACGGTTTATGAGATATAGCCCGCTGACAGAGGGGCGGACGGGTAGACAGCGGAGGCTTAGTAATAGTTGGTTATCCTTCGGGTACGGAACCCTAAAAAAGAAGGACAAATCTCTTAAACTGATTAAGGTGGAGATGCGACTGCGAGGCCGCCAGCTTCCGGTCTTTATTGTGTCTACAATTTAAGCCATACGGATTACTTTAACTAGCTTTAACAATAAGTTTGACGCTATTTTGTATCGCGATAATGACGCTTTTGTTTGGTGTAGCGAAAATGATAGTCTCCTTAATTGCTTTGTAAGGTTAAATCAGTTATTTGTTTTTTGACTAGCAAGAGTTTGTAGATTTAGTTCTGCAGCTATAAATCGGTCCAGTGGTTAGAGCTGTGCGTTGATAGATCAGTCAGTCAGTCACCTTTGCCTTTTATATATTTAGATGAAAAGGAGAATACAACAAAGACAAAAAATTCTCTCATTATTATTAAATGTTAACTGAGAGTGTTAAAAAGTTCATTCATAAATATGTCATATACAGCATATCAATCAACGACACAGTGCCAAAAGCGAATTAGTATACATCGGTCGCGATCAAATGACCTATGTCACCTGGCAATCTGTGCGTCGATCCGTCGCGTTGTTTTGCTTTATTGATAACGTGTCTAGGGCTGACAAACCATAATATAATTTTTGAAGCCATATCAAAATAACTAGGGGATTCTTTACCCATGTAACCTCTCTCCTACTCAATTCATATTGAAATCTCAGAATAAATAAGAAAGTAAAAAATGGCGTCACCAGCCCCCTGATTCTGTAACTCAGTGCCTATCAAAAAATGAAAGCCACTGACATGTATTTTTTATCCATTGAAGATTTGAAGAGAAATGTCATTTACTTTTTCATAATGGATAAAAAATATATGTCAGTGGCTTTCATTTTTTGGTAGGCATTGAGTTGCAAAATCAGGGGGCAGTTCCGTTAAAAATTAGCTCACTGCGCGCATCTTTTTTTCAACTTGTTTTCAATGTAAGCGTATTTATTCCGCAGAATGCTCCATTATGTAGTTTTTACCATTTCCAGTTATTTCTAACTTGCCCTGAATTTCCCACTTTTAGGAATTCGAAAAAAAAAATTCTATCTGTCCGTGTATTAACGAAAGCCCTTTTAAACTTAAATAATCCCAAGGTCAATGGTTCTACAGCTTCGGTGATAAATAAAAATGTTCAGGAGGACTAGTTCTAATAAAATACAGCACATTTTTCTTGGCCGGCACTTTCACTTTTGAACCAAAAATGTATGAATCGTGGATGATGTCCTTTATATTTGTCTCTTAATGCTCTCAAAATTTCAAGTTTACAGTTTAACTCAGTGAAAAGTTACTGGATAGTGCCACTAGGGAGTTAACCTCACCCCATTCGCATCACCTATTCATCCATTCGTCCATCTCAAAACTGAATTTCTGGTTGCGGCCTTACAATTATTTAAGTGCTACATTTTTAAATTTAAATTAAACTTCTTTCAGGCTTTTTTCAGAGATTTAAAAGTTGAGGAAGCCGCAAAAGTTTCCGAGAGTCTCGAATTTCTTCAGTGTGACCTATCTGCACAGAAAATCTTGTTAAAAAGGTGTGGACATTTGGACAGCCCTATAATGCGGTATCTAGGGCGTAATATAAATAGCACGGGATGATGAAGACTGACGAACAGGGAACCGACGCTTGCGCCGCTTCTCTACACAATTGACAATTACTGCTGCTTTAACAGTAAGCGAATATTGGCGCCACTGTATGCACAATTGTTGAGAAGTGTTATGTCAGTTGCTACACCGTAAATTGTCTTTCTTCCGATAAGTAGGTATCCTTCTTAAATTGATGGGTTGAATGTACACTGCCATATCCCTTCCAAGTTAACCCGCTATCATCGTCATTTACCATCAGGTGAGATCATAGTCAAGTATATCTCGTCATCCAATAAAAAAAAAGACGTGTGGCACTCGGGGACTGCCGCGGTAAAGCTATTGCATAGCATTTTTTATCAACGCCATCTAGCGGCTCACTGCTAGATGGCGTTGATAAAAAATGCGCCATCTAGCGGCTCACCGTAGAGGAGTCCCGTGTCAGGTTATTTTCGTTACGGAATTTCTGGATTCGGTCTCCACGCTGGCCCGCGATAGAAGCTATGCAATAGCTTAAAAGTCCAAAATGCAATTGTAGATTCGTTTCTTTAACGTAACAGGTTATTAGTTATACCAACTAATAAAAAAACCCGCCCGCCCGTGCAAAATTATAAGTGTCTATTTATAAAATCAGCGGATTAAAAGGCAGTTAACCTGTCAGCTAGGTGTACAACAAAAGAGCAATCAAGAAGTTAACGTTGAAGTTTAAGCGTTGAGGTAACAAGCGGGCTCTTATTGCTCTGTGAACCGGACACGTCTGTAAATGTCTTGATTCGTCAACCTCAATTTACTTATAAATTCATGTTAAAATTGGAAAATAACCCACTTGAATGATTAGTCGCAGTGGGTTGGTGAACAGGAATAGATAGATTAAAACGCTAAAGAAATACATCCATTCTTAAAGATTCTCAACCTATAACCGGCCAACTGCTTGCCTTGACCTAGAACAGTCTCCGATTACCTTGTCGGAAGAAAAAAAGGAAGAACACATTAATAGAAAACCATAACCGGCCTATACAGTAGGCACAATTCTTCTCTGCAGCTGTGGTTCAGGCCACCACGCTGATCAAGTACAGATTGGCAACTTCCCATACCTTGGAGAACATTATGGAGAATTGAAGCAGAACATTAAGCAGATTCCTTAAAAAAATCAAAATCAAAATTTATTTATTTCATGTAGGCCAACTTGGCCTACTCTTATAACACGTCATAAATCTACCACCGGTTTGGAATGCAGATTCTGCTGAGAAGAGACGGCAAGAAACTCAACAGTTGCTCTTTTCAAAAAAAAAATTAAAATAGGTAACAAAACTATGCTATGTATACAGTGTTTCCGCAATGAAGTTTCAAAAATGCATACGTAGGTACATACAATCCATACATGTTAAGACGGGCAGACAAAGTAGACCCATTCCCGTTATTGGCACCCGTTCACGAGCATGACGCTTGATATAGCCGTTGCTTCGCTCAACCATATTTGAGGGAGTGTAACAACCTTGCGATGTAATACGTTAAAACGTATATTTTATTTGCTTAATTCGCATTTAAATCCGAAAATTCATAAATGCGTGCCAGGGTTCTACGGGCTACGCTTGATGCTCTACGGCCTACGCTCTAGTCTTAAGTCTCACCTTGTTCTTATATGGACAAAGAGAGTAATTTTTTTAAACATTAAACTCCTAAGGGCCGATATCACCAACGTAACGTCAAAGTTTTATCCGAGAATAAAGATATTTTGGCAGATTTTCAACACAAAAACCATCAGAACGACGTTTTTTTTTTTTTTTTTTTTTTATTCTCATTTTTTAATAAGGGGCTTTTGAAGGTGACATGTCAGCCCCATCGGTACTCACAATATATTACAATTATACCAAAACAATTAAAATATATAAAATGAACTACCTAACTCGACGTTGTTAAAATCGGCACTAAAGTAATTTAAAATCGTCAAACAAAATTACTTAGAATGTCAATAAATTATTTAATCAACTTTTTAAATGCGTGAGTCGGAATTTTTCGCGAATTTTCCCCGGAAGGCAGAATTAGGTCCATTAAGCCAATAGTACTGCGTGAATACGTAAATTACGTGTGATATTACATACTGGCAATTGCGTCAATTCATTAGCGGGATATAGAACGATGTTATCATTTATCTGGTTACTTGATATTCTTAGGTACGGGATGTTTAAGGGTCTAGGGAATTAGCGTTGGGATCATCCTGTACGTCTCGTCTTTCAGTTTTCGCGAAACACTGATGAGTCTAAGTGGACTCACAATTTTTATAGTATATTTACGATACCTCCGCGACTTCGTGTGCGTAGATTTTGGAGTACAATTTTCAAAAACTGTGAAACACGTAGGTACTTCTTTTTTTTTGTAATTGAAAGGCAAAATACGAAGTTACATGGGTAGGTATAACTTTAAAAATGACGAATTTTTATACGAACATTCATTATTTATTTATCCTCTTTGGGGATAAATAGATGATGAATTAAAAAAATATGAAACGCGTATGTCTTATTTCTTTCATATTTCATTCATATAACTTGAAAATGACGGGATTTCCTACAGACATTCATCCCTATTTAACTCCCTTGGGGGTGATATTTCAAAAAATCCTCTTTTAATGGGTGTTTACGTAATAAAAATAATCTAAGTGTCAAAATTTCGACCTTCAAACTCCAGTGGTTTCAGGCTTTGCATTGGACAAGTCTGAACAAGTCTTTCTATCCTACTGGATAGAAGAAGATAGTTGATCAAAATGATTTACTAATTAATGTTTAGCGGTCTTTAGTGTACTTCTTTCAGCGTGCAGCGATCACTTTCGCACCATGCCGCTAAACTTAGTATTAATTAAGACTGACAGAATAAATAAATATTATTAATTATTCACCTTACTAAATCCAGCAGGGTGTCCGAAGTGAGTGTGTCTTTGGTGACCTTCTTGGTGGTGGTATTGGTAGCTTCGAAGGAGCCGGAAATCTTTCCGGGCTTGATTGTGGTGACTAGAGCGATTCCCAACATGACCGCACATACTGTCGTCGTCATGTAGTAAATAATGGCTCGGAGACCGACCCTGAGGAATGGAAAGCAGATAGTTCATCATCGTGTTAATTGAGTCACCCCGAATTCAACACGGCAGGTAGTCCCGGCGAAGAGGGAGACTAGCAAATTTCTTCTTCGACGTCCACTGCTAGACAAAGGTCTCTTGCAAAGACTTCCATAGACGTTGGTCTTGCGTTGCCTGAATCCAACGGCACCTTGCGACTCGTTTGATGTCGTCGGTCCACTAACAAACTACGCAAGAAAAAATGATAGAGTATTTTCTATTCTCTCGCTGATTGAGATGTCTCATCATACTTTGATGAGATGAACAGTTGAGATGGCATGGCAATCCATTACTTATGGCGAGAGTCGAGAGAAAAGATGCAGGAGAGACGGCTTATGCTGAGATTTATAGAGCGTGCTCTAACTCAGCTCAGACTCAAGATAGAAGTTAAAACGAGACACAAATATGCTCTGACATAAAACTGTCTTGTTTTAACTCTGTCTTGAGTCTGAGCTGAGTGAGAGAGCAGTCTATAGATTTCAGCCTTAGTGTGCTCTCCAAACGAGCGATAACTTCCTAATTTTTGGGGTACTACTGAAAATTTTGTGACATTAAAACCCAAACATTTATTTTGCCTGAGAATCCAGGAATAATAAATTAATTAAAAGTTCATTAGTGACTCCCGCTTATTAATTTTAAAATCAGAAAATGGAAGTGCAATAATAATAATACTCGTATTAGAAATAAGAGAAAAACTTACTTGCCAGATAGGCTGAGATCCAGAGACCCAATCGCGGACACGATTGAAGACACCAGGAGAGGCACTATTAAGCTCTTTAACATCCTCAGGAACAGCTCTCCAGGGTATTGAAAGTACATGACGTCACGCCGCGTCCACTCATAGCCCGATGCTCTTAAGGTCCAGCCAAGTAATGTGCCAGAAAGAACTCCTATGATTGTTAGCATCGTCAGGAGGTTCTCCCGAAGGAATGTTATGCAGCGGTTCCGTCTTATTTGAAGCGGCATCTTGATTTGAGGCCGTCGTTTCTGTAAATAAAAAAGATTCATCATCATCATTATAAGAAACTCATTAATTAATTATTTAATGTGTCAATACTGAGCGCAGGTTTCTCATACTTACAGACCAATTATTTCGAACCTGTGACCCCCCGATTGGGTGACCGTAATCCTAACCTCTAGGCTAATAAATGTTAATACTGCGCAGAGAGAACTCACGATTTTCCTCTAGATTTCATAAAATAAATATGATGATTCGAATAGCAATAGTTCGAGTCGACAACACAATGCTACGTCCTCGCTTAGCAGAATCAGCATTCCGAACCAGTGGTAGATTCTCGACTTGTCATAACAGCTACAAGTTGGCCTACACGAAATAAATAATATTGAATTTTGTATTTTTTGAAGTTCGCTTACATTTGTAAGCTTACGAAGTCAAGGTTGGACCGCGCTTGCCTAGAAGATGCCTATACATTTTTGCCTTGTAGCCTGAAGCTATTTAAGTTGTGATTCACTAGAGGAGCAACTTGAAAATAATATTTTCATAAGGCTATATTTAATTGACGATAGATTTCCCGTTTATATAAACTTTGCCACTTATAGGGTCCGCCGGGAAGAAAAAGTTATAAAAAGAACTTATCCTAGTTTTTTTTTAATATTTTAAATAATCATTTCATCATCTCATGATGATCATCGTCATGATATTATACTAATACAATGTAAGAACTAGTAGCCAGTACTAGACAGTTTATTGAGTCGACGTTAAAACATGCACGTTGTGCCAACAAGAGAAAGCAGGTATGCCAATATAATTTGGCATTAGTCATCTTTTTGAGTGTAGGAGTTTATTTCACATAATAATTAGTAATAAGTTTATTTACCATACCAATTTATACTTATTTATATCAGGACTAATGAAAACTACACTCACACATTATGTACAACACATATAAATATTACGACTCACTATTTAAAATCAACCTACTGAATCTACTGATACTAATATATTATTTTAACGTTTTCTAATCGATTTCTAAATGGGATCAAAATAAATGAGGCTAAACCTAAGGACACGAAGGTGGTAATCAAAACATATTATATACTTATTTTTTTCTTTTTTTTGTTATTTTTTATAATATAGCCATGCTGAACTTTACTTGGCCCTTCAAATAAGCTTATAAAGCTAGGACTTAGTACGACAATTATAGTGCAACGGGTGAGAATCGGTTGAACTTTCACTTTTTCAGTCCGCACATTGAACCGTTCCGTTGGGCTATTGAGGCTTAAAAGGTTTGCATAGACAGGTAGAGTAAATAGGCTTAGGAGTGGGGACCACGGCATAACGGTAAGAGCAGTATAGGACGTCCTTAAGCACGTTGGACCGAGGACCTTATGAAAATGGCTGCCAGACCTGAGACGTTTCAGATATTATAAATTCCCACATTGCCCCCGCCGGGAATCGAACCCGAGACCTCTCAGTTAGAAGACCACAGCGCTCACCACTACCAGCACACCACAGCGCGCGCCAGGGTGTTTGTCAAACGTTTCGCTCGTTTTGACAGGTATCCATTGCGAATAAAGCGGGATCACACGCGCATGAGTCCCGCGCGGATGTCGCCGCGGAAATCTTTATTTAGTATCGTATCATCGCCCCTCGCTCACACGCAGCGCCGCAATCCGCGTAACGAGCTACCTGCCCGCGCCGCCCGAGTGCCGAGCCGGGCTGGAAGTGTACACTCGTGCTACTAAACTTTAACCACTTCAGTCGCTAATCGCTTTAATCAACTGAATCGTATGCCCACAACCGCGGTCGCCTGCGGGCTTGCGTCCCGAGGGGAGAAGGGACTTCGAAGCATCTAAGCCCCTTCTTCAAACTTCTAAAGAATTCAAATTCAAAATTATTTATTTCATACAGGCAAACTTGTAGCTCTTATGACACGTCGAGACTCTTCCACCCATATTCGTACGCATTTCTCATTTCAGGTTCGGTACGCATATTCTGTTGAAAAGAGCCGGCAAGAAACTCAACAGTTGCTCTTTTCATAACAAAATATTACAATGTAATAAGTTCTAACATCTATCATGTGGGCAGCTGGATGCCAAGCCGATTGATTAATTGCAAGTTTGTCATTAAGAAAGTCACTAACTTTGTGTTAATAAACGTGTCTTTGGAAAATCCAGAATAATTTCAGAATCATATTATGATATAAGCGTACATATATACTCTCCCCAGTAACGGATATCCAATCGGCAATGTCTCGAACTCTTGAACTTGATGGTACGAATGCGTTAGATGAATAGACAATTACATTACGTCCTACTTCAACAATTGGACATAATGTTGCGTGAAAAATTTATCCTAGTTAGAGAGTGCGTAGAAAGTTTTATAGGGGGCTTTATAAACGTAACATAAGTAACTTATTAACTTGAGAGCATCTAGTTTTATATATTTTGGGGTGGCGTTGGCTCTTCGAGCTCTTTTGAAGAGCTTTCAAAGAAGGAATACTGGGTATCCAAAAACCGACAGACACCTAGGCCAAAGAATTATTTTGGCTCCCCAAAAGAGGCAATGCTGCCAGAATTTTGGTTACGAACTATGCCGCGCTGCGGTGACATCGATGCACCTTAGATGTTTAATATTTAAGTAATTATTATCATGTCATTGTTAATTTAAATAAAAAATATAGCCTTTATTTACTGAAGAAAGATATTAACAAAAATATAATAAATAGAATATTAAAACTAAATAAAATATAGACCCCGATCAATGTCACCGCAGTTTGGCATAGTATTTAGACTATTGGCATTTAGATGTTGGCAGAATTGCTCCTTTGGATGGCCAAACTAATCCTTTGGCCTTGGAGAATCCAGTTGGATTATAGAAGTAATTTAAAATTAAGTGTACTTTTAAAAAAAATTATATAGGATTAATTAATAAATAATATTTATTTATTTTCTTTATGCTTTCATGTAAGGTATTGACCAAAATGACGCTGACCAGCCCTATTGGCAGTCTCTACCGGAAAGAGCAATGTTGGCTGACTCCTCACTAGATGGACCGACGACATTCGACATCAAAAGAGTCGCAGATAACCGCTGCATCATAATCACAGGACTTTCATATAACCTTCCAACCCCCATTTCACCCTCTTGGGGGTGGATTTTCCCAAAACCCTTTATTAGCTGACGTCTACACTCTAGAAGGAGCCTACCTTCCTTTCAAGTTTGTAGACTTTATAGTTCCTGAGATTTCTTGATTGATACTGATAACTCGTTTTTATAAATAGAAGAAGATTTTCCAGATTCTGAAACCTAACAAAGGAAAACCATTCCTTGCATATTTTCAGCTTTTGTCAATCACCTTCGTAAAATTTCCTACGGGCTCTCGGGCCTATACAGATGTGTAAGTGGCCGGAGTCAAGTGGATAATGGGAGGAATGGATTTAAGATACATTGCGCCCTAGACCTAGTCCAGTGTTCTTTGTCCTAGCATGTTTTATGGTCTGCTTATTTTTTTCTGTGCTAAAAATGTAAATGTATATCAAAAGGCACAATGAAAGCAGTATTTTAGCGTAAGATCACACTACAGACCTCTGCAGACTTTTTGTTTCTACAACTATTTGTCTTGTCACTTTATGTATACTCTTAATAAACAGGATACTACACTTCCAACGTTATAAGTTTAGCAGTTTTGATTTGGTCACTAAACCTCTGTACGTGGATATAAAAAAATCTAATAAAGAATTGATTCTAGTTTACTATCTGACACCTTGATTTAGCTGGAACATCTTCTTACTATTTTCCTTTTTGGAGGGAAGATCCTTTCTAGATAGAACAGTAGGTTCGTTTTATGATATAAAAATATTGAGTGATATGTCAATCAGAAAATATTTTTTTACAGAGATGTGAGCGTATAGAATAGTAGTAGAATAAAATGATGCAAACTGTAAATGTACTGATTTCATACAGATTTTCAACGAACTTATTAGATTGAAGGGATATGTTTTATTACCAAACACGAGTATTTTTATTATACTATAAATGGCGGACAAGAGCAATATATATATGTAATATAAATTAAAAGGATACGCGGCGATACAAATATTACAAGGTCTTCAAGGTCAAGAGGGTATTGTCTGATTATTATCGAACGATACGATAATGTCGTTCGTGTGACCTTACTCACTCAAGAACATTTACAATAGCTCCATTTTCACGTGAATACCTCAGTGTTGACTACTTATTCGGAGCTAAGCTTTTATTGAACAAGACAGAGCGAGCTGAGAGCATAATCCCTGATGTAGGGCGATATTTCTTTTTAGCAGCGAACAGGGACGAGTGGGGATATACCGGCTCAATGATGCACTTATATCGTTCTTGAATGGGGTGACATTGAAAACTTGTACTGCTGAAAGAAATATCCCCACATTTTTACAAGCTTTTATTTAACTTGCAATGTACGTGGTAACTAGCGATCGCCTGCGACTTCGTCCGCGTAGAACTTCTGATTTTCTACAAGATTATAATAAGACTAGCTTTTTCTCACGTTAAGTTTGATTTTTTCCAACCCTTATTTTATCCCCTTAAGGAGTGAATTTTCAAAAATCCTTTCTTACTGGATGCATACGTCATAATAGCTATCTATAAGCCAAATTTCAGCCCGATCCGTCCAATGGTTTGAGCTGTGCGTTGATAGAACAGTCAGTCAGTTAGTCAGTCACCTTTGCCTTTTATATATTTAGAAGATAAATTTTCCCGCTGCAAGAGGATTAAAACTACAGTCGAAAATCAAGAGGTGATTTTCTGAAATAACTTCGTTGGTTATATACTCAAAAGGAACTTATAGAAGCCTTTATTATTTTAATCTACTAACCAAAAGGCTGATTGTCATGTCTCTGACTTCAAAAACGTAGGAGTATCATACAACCTTCCAACCCCCACTTCGCACCTTTAGGAGTGGATTTTCGCAAACCCATTTTTTAGCTAATGCTTACGCCTTACAAAGAACCTACCTACCAAATTCCAAGTTAAAATAACAATAATTACAATTTTCCCATAAAAACTTCCATTCCCTATTTTACCACCCTCAAGGAGTAATTTTCTAAAACGTCTTATACAGATTTTTATGATTTAAACCTAAATAACGATTTTTTTGTCTCTGACTTAACAAAAACTTTTCATATAACCTTCCAACCCCCATGTCCCTTAAGGGTGGATTCCCTCAAAACGATTTTTAGCTGACGTCTATGTCCTAGAGGGAACCTATATTTCAAATTCCAAGTTAAAATAACAATAAATTCCCATAAAAACTTCCATCCCCTATTTTGCCACCCTCAAGAGGTAATTTTCTAAGACTGCTTATACAGATTTTTATGATTACCGCTTAGATGGTTAACACAATTAATTCCTAAATTAAATTAATTAATACAATAATTTCCGGTTTACTAACTTTGCAGAAAACTACAATCTCATCCCTTGATCTAAGTTTAGACTTCAACGCGCGACCAAGCATGCCGAGTAGGAATTAAATACTTTACTCGTACTTGAATGAAATAATATACCTAAGTAGATATAAACAATAATTGATAACGTACTACTATTGTACACGTGTTTATAGAACTACGTTTTGGCAACTTGTTGCATCGGAGTACGGTTTGCCAACTCCCCACTGAATAGCTTCGAACTGCATTTAAATGTATGTGGAGTGAAACGTGCAGTAATACTATGTAGTTTCAAACATGTATAGTTCTTTCATTTCACGAGAGCGCGTGGCTCATGGTTGTGTGTGTCGTATCTATATAAGTGGGAGCGAGAGCTTCCTCGCGCCTAACCACTCCCACCTAGGCTCCTGACATGCACGCACGCAATGTGCATTGTGCATGCACACAACGTATCCACAAGTAAAGCTCACGCGCCCTCGTGAATTGCAAGAACTGTAACCCGATGCTACTTGCATGAATGGTTGGCAAGTCAGGGCACGACATCTAAACTATGCGTTATCTTGACATTGACCTAAATAACGTGCGAACGTGTAAGCCAACCTCGATCAAGACCAATGACCTGCAATGTTCCCTCAAATATGGTTGAGCGAAGCAATGGCTGGATCATGCGTCATGCTCGTGAACGGGTGCCACCAACGGGAATGGGTCTGCTTTGACTGCCCGTCTTGACATGCGTTGGATTGGTGTACCTACGTATGCATTTTTGCATTTTTGAAGCTTTATTGTGGAAGCACTGTATACATAGCATAGCTTTGTAAAAAAAATTTTTTTTGAAAAGAGCAACTGCTGAGTTTCTTGCCGGCTCTTCTCAGCAGAATCTGCATTCCGAACCGGTGGTAGATTTATGACGTGTCATAAGAGCTACAAGTTAGCCTACATGAAATAAATAAATTTTGAATTTGAATTTAAATAAATTTTGCATTTGAATTTGAATGAAAGTCTGAAAAGTTAAAAATAAAACCGATCAAGTGCAAGTCGGACGCGCACATGAAAGGTTCCGTACTCTTCGCGGAACTCAGTCATGATGTATAGCTCGCTGACAGACAAACGGTCAGACGGATGAATGGACAGACAGGACAGTTTAGGGTGCTTAGTAATGGCACTCTTTAGTTACGGAATTACTTTAATCCTTACTAATATTATATGTGTGAAAGTGTGTTTGTTTGTTGGTTTGTCCTTCAATCACGCCACAATAAAGCAACGGATCGATGTGATTTTTTGCGTGAGTATAGTTGAGGACCGGGAGAGTGTCAACAGGCTGCTTTTTATCCCAGAAAATCGAAGAGTTCCCGCGGGATTTTAAAAGCTAATTCCACGCGAACGAAGCCGCGGGCATCAACTAGTAGTAATAATTCATTGCAGTTTTACTTTCCTTGTGTGGTGTAGATTTGACGTTAAAATTATCATAATATACTTGCTCACCCATAAATTAATCGCGATTTATATATTTCGATTTATAATTTATCATAGATTAGCACTATACTAACAATAACAATGAACCCAAGGTTATAATGTGTGATTAGTAAATTAGACCGTGTAATTTTCCCTCCCTGGCGCAGTGGTGAGCGCTGTGGTCTTATAACTGGGAGGTCACGGGTTCGACTCCCGGCGGGGGAAATTTGGGAATTTATTATTTTCTGAATTGTCTCTGGTCTGGTCTGGTCGGACGCTTTCGCCGTAGCTATTTACCACCCTTCCGATTGAAAACCTAATTCAAAATCAGAACTGCTTTGTAAGGATCCTAGTTTGAATCACTTACTATATAGATTATGATTATGTTTTGGAAAACAATTTTCATATTGTCCTTCTTATGAAAATATAAGATGATCTATCCTAATGTAGGAAAAAATCTAAGAACTTCAATCAATCCGATTTGTCAATCTTCGATCGGAATTTAGACCGCTTCTAATTGGAAAATCTCTGAGGAGCGCAACAAGTGGCAGTCGACAATTGCGCATTATAATAACTTAAAATGTGTATGCAAATATACATAAAAAACTCACCGTTATAAATAAAAAGGGTGTATTTATTACTTATCACTGAATCGTGTGTAATGTTCACTGCATAACTATTACCGGGAATTTATTTTCGGATGGCGGGACGCGTGCGTTTGTCAACCGCTGGGATACGACTGAAATTGTTGTGTGTTTCGCGAGCCAGTCTGTCTGGACATCCTCGGATCCTGGAGGCTGAGAGGGGAGTGGGGAGGCGTGGAGGGGGGGACGCGATTGATCTGCGACTCGGTATCCGGCGTCCCATGTCCTGAATGAAAGCCCTCGCGTGGTACATACTGACGCGTCCTACGCGTGGAGTATTCCTAGTACCCACATACTTATGCCTATAGCACTTCTGCCGTCCCAAAGCTAAAATTTCTTGTACTACCAAGACCATATTTCGAATTATGACCTAAAAAGCGGCAATTTAAGATAACTAATGAAAAAACGACGTTTTTATATAGAACTAGCTTTTGCCCCCGCGACTTCGTCCGCGTGGAATTAGATTTTGGGGTGGAATTTTCAAAAACTGTGACACACGTACTTCTTTATTTTTAACTGAAAGCTGAAATACCAACTTTGATGGAAACAGCTTGAAAAATGACGGAGTTTCATATAAACTTCCATCCCCTATTTAAACCCCTTAGGGGTGGAATTTCCAATAATCCGTTCTTAGTGTGCGCCTACGTCATAAAAGGAACCAACTGTAAAAATTTCAAGTTTCTAACTTCAGTAGTTTAGGCTGTGCGTTGATATCTCAGTCAGGCAGTCAGTCAGTCAGTCAGGACTTTGAATTTTATATATATAGATAGAATTTAAATACCCAATACATTTTTGACCCGAACCGGGAATCGATCCGAGAATGGAACGAGGGACTTCTTCATCTACAGTTGAACATGCTAACCATTATACTAACGAGGCAGTATACCAACCTACCAACGTAATATCTAAGTGGAGTATGTACTTACCTATAAAACATTTACTAAACATCCGAGATCGTCCAAAATCTGTGTTTCCTGACTTGTAGAATTCGGCTACGTCGTAGAGCTTTGGAAGCTACGAGACTGAAATATTTCGTTTAAACTCATGATGACCAATGAAAATTTTCCAAAGCGTGATATTGCTAATACCTATAATTCTCGAGCGTCACTTTCCAATATACTCTCTGCATGAATCAAAACATTGAGTGAGTAGCAAGAATGGAAGTTTTTTTTTTAAATCTTTATTTTAGGAGATTGGTCCAAAAGGACTACGTCACTCCATTTGACTTCTAATAAATTTGTTTAAGGAAGAATTGAAGTTTAAGAGGAAATGTGGTCGCAGAGACTTTTGAAAATTACGTATTTGAAAAAACTATCGCTGTCGCTCTGCAGTTGTTCATAAAGCACATTCGTGCGATAGGAACAACTGCAGATCCGACTGAATAGCCTAAGTAAAAAGTCTCCCCCAATATTGGACCAATTTAAAAGATATTTCATAAACTGAATAAAAGATATATTGTGTCCCTATGTTTTTCTTTTTTTCATTAATTTTATGGTCTTTTTTTAATATCTTAACTTTATAAAATAGTAAATACAAAATATAAATAAGATATAGATCGTTTAAGATTCCTGTTAGATAAAGAAACCACTGTTGCAACATGACGTCAAGTTTCAGTAGCTCCATACACTCTCCATACAAAATTTTCTTTTAGAAAGAGGTGGATACAGTCGCAGTAAATACTCTATTCTACTAGTAATAATACTAATAATAAACTAATAACTTATTTGCGTTTTTCCGATATAATTTCTGTTTTTACAAATATTATTCTTACAAATTAATTACAATCGAAAATGTAACATACATTTTCGATTGTAATTAATGAATATCTACATTTAGATTTTCAGTCAAATACCCAATTATTTAGTTGGGCTTAAAATAATAACGTCATCCAAAGCAATGAAATGAATATTATATAACAGCCTCGCGCCATATAGTTAGGATTAGCGTAATTAACGTATTTTATGATTCCGACCTTTAACTATAATTGTGCCACATCCGACGCCATTCATTAAATTTGCGAATTGCGGATACAGTTTATTTATATAATTTTCCTAAAATGGAGTAAAATGATGACCTATGGATCCGAAACATGTTCGCTCTCGCAAAATATGGGCCTCATGAGAAGGTTCAGGGTCACTCAATGTGTGATGGAAAAAGCTATACTCGGAGTATTCCTGCGAGATCAAATCAGAAATAAAGAGATTTAGGTGAAAGTTACCGACATTTATCTCATCGAGTCGCGAAGCATAACTACCTAAGTGGTAATGGGCGAGGCACTAAGTTCGAAAACCTGATGTTTGTTGGGTTTCCAAGGTAGGTAGGTACTGTAGGTACACAGTGTTGATAAACCCCTCACTAAGTGAACCGAGGACATCAGACAAGTCATAGGTAGCCGCTGGATACAGGTGGCGCAAGACCGAACCCTGTGAACATTCCATGGAAGAGACCTTTGTACAGCAGAGGTCGTTTATCAGTTGATGAAGAGAGAGACACATGGGTACATTGTTTTATCATGTGAGATGATTTTGATAATCTCCTTGTGAGTAGATACTGTGGAAGAATAAGCGGGAGGTATCCGGGATCGATTGACGGCAGAGTGAAGTTGTAATAATTGTGTCAGGGTGGTCTGCTGGCCTGTCATATACACTTACTTCCATTCCACTTCCATTCCATTCTATTAATTACTAGGTCCATAGTCTACGCCAAGAAGTCGGGGATAGTGCAAAACCGCGTATGTACATTTGGTAAAAACCTCTCTACATTAGTCACAGTTTTACAGAGGAAGTTTAAAACTTTATAAATTTCTAATAAGAAATACACTCTGTACACAAATATCTACGGCTATTGGGCTAATTTTTACACAGAATTCATGTGTTCTATAAGTATATTGATAAAAATTGATATCTTTTAAAGTAATTAATTTAGTCGCTACGACACTTACGCGGTTTTGATTTGACCGCAAACGTATGAAAATGGATTTTAAGCTACTAATGCTAGTTATGCGGATTTGCACTATCCCCGACGTCAAGATGTAAAGTAGAATAGGTAGGTACCTATTACTTACACCTACATAGGTACCTACTCTGTGTCACTGTCCAAGTGCTGTCAACATATTATATCTATATAATATATTGAGCAACTGCTGAGTTTCTTGCCGGCTCTTCTCAGCAGAATCTGCATTCCGAACCGGTGATAGATTTGTGACGTGTCATAAGAGCTACAAGTTAGCCTCACAAACATATATGTGGTTAGCCTATATGAAATAAATAAATTTTGAATTTGAATTTGAATATAGTAATCTGTGGCTGTCAAAGTGCTGTCAAAACCTAGTATTAATACTGTAGTCTTTGGCTGTCAACATGTCAACAATCCCACAAATCATTTCAAAAGTTTTGATGGCAAAATTGGGCAATATTAAAATCAAGAACTACAATAACAATAACAATAGAAAAATAAGGTATCTATTTGATTAATAATTTGGTTAGCTTAAAATAAAAAAACTTGTTCGCGAAATACTAAGAATCTTAGTGAGTAGTGATTAGTAGACTAAGAACATCGATGAACAAAAATGACCACAAATCAGCTATGGGGTGAGTTTGAAACTGAAGACGGCGACGACAGCATAATGCAAAATGTAAACTTTAGTCCCATAATCGAACTAGGACTGCAGAACATTCCCGAAATACCCATCACAGTAAAGACGTCGCCCATCGAATTGCCAATCCCAAATTTAATAACCCATACAATACAATTACACGCTTATTCGAGACAACTATCTGCTTTAATAGACCAAGCAGAGAACGCAGTTTTTGAAGGCGCGAGAATGGATGCTATGAGTATACCAGATGCTCCTCCTGAACCCATTTTAAAAATCGAACATGAAGTGACTCCACCTATCAACTTTTTACCCAAACAATACTGTGAATTTTCTCTCGGAAAAGGACCTGTAATCTTGCCATTCACTCCGGAAAGTCATAAACGAGCATTGAAGCAATGTGCTGCTATCGGTATTGGACATGTCGGCTTTGCAACATGCACTAACACAGCGTTGGACTCAGTGGCTGATGCACTGGACATTTATATGACAAATATGTGTAAACTAATGAGAACAGTTGTGGATAGAGAAGCGAGCAGACTAAAATCTGGCTTTCCTGATGTCATATCAAAAGTATTCACCGATCTCAATGTTGGTAATCTCCATGAGTTTTATGAAAACCGTGTCATAAGGTATCACGGAATAATAAAAAATAGATGTGAGGAATTAAGGAACCAGTGTGAAGTGTTAATGATAGGTGATATAGCACCCCAATTAAAACTTGAAGAAGTACCAGAGTTACACTTTCCTGCAGCACTGGATGGTGCATTCACACCTTCGCTAGAGCCGGGATTCCAAATGCTGCATAGTTTAGAACAAGAACAGCTCCAAGGTCTTGAGCTGCTAGACACCGTCACCACAGATGATATAAAAGTTGATGTCATGGAATTACCCACATTGTCCCCTACTGCTAAGAAAAAAAGAAAATAAATCTTTGTAAACAAAAGTTCTGTTTCATTCCTATATCTTTTATGATAAGACTTAGGGTCAGTTGCACATCAGGGTTGTTATATTCACTTGAAAATAAAGCAATGGGTGGCACAAGTCTGCATTCACATCTGCATTGTTTAAAAATAGTGTCAAATTTTATAAAAAGAAGTGAAAGAATTGAGCAACCTGAAGTGAAGCCAAGAGAATGTAATCACTCTGTGAAGTGATGTTTCACTTTTATTCTTCTTAATGTTCTCAAAGAGGTGTGAAGTCTGCCAATCTACTCGGAGTGATTACATTCTCTTGGAATCTACTTTTGGTCAGTATAGAACAGGAACTCAGTGGACACAGACCCTTACTATTGGTTTGCTGCAGTGGACAGGTACCCTTAAGCTTGGTTCACTTTGGTTTTATCCAGTATCCTCATTCCTAGTTCTATAGAGTAAAATAGAGATCTGGAGAATTAAATGAAACAACTCCTTTAACATAGCACCAAATAATTTATTTGTACCCAAATTGATTTCATTAATACAGCTTTTAACACAAGTATCAAAACAGCTTATCAGTTACAATTTCTTTTTCTATTGAAATTGTATATTATAATTCAAATATGTCAATTAGTAAAATACAACCTCTACAAACACAAAGGGGTATATGATGAAATTGAATATGTGCCAAGACTTTCCTTGCCAATGTTTTTGAATGCTCCGAAGTGAGGTCAGATCCACTGGCAAATTGAAACGCTTGGCCAGCATGGTACTTGTACAGGAGGCTACATCCTACTGATAACTAAGTTTTGAGTTGCATCATGTAGCTATTTTCAGAGCACTCAAAATAATTATTGGCTAGGACTCTCGATGTACCATTACTTTTTACTTATCACTTGTACTAAACACGAAATATGTTTATCTGTCAATCATGGAAGTAGGTATGGCTATAATTATTTATTATTCAAAGAGGTAAAGAGAATTGTGCTTGTATAAAGTTATTATTGTTTACAACAAGTAGGTTTTTGTACAATTACATTTTTAATTTGTTTAGCCACATTAAATCTCATAGTATTGGAAAATAAAGCTACATACTTCAAGCTGTAAAGAGAAATTTCTTCCAAAAATGTCAAATGCTATAATAACTGTATATTGAATGTCCATTAAGGCTAAATCGTAATATTATTAAGTATAAAAATTATTCATTTATTTTTTTGAGAAATTACACTCTAGACAAAGCCAAGTTTTCTTTAAGCAAAATATATAAATTTAAGTATTAAACTTAAGCATTTAACAAGTGCCGACAAAAGTAACAACTTTTAATTCTACATTTTGTAAGAGTGTAATCTTCCAAAAGAAAAAGGTGGTGATCATACTTACAATAATGACTAAATTTAAATCTTAAAAGAATGTGGAATGAAGATCATTACACCCATAACAAACCAATATATTCTGAAAATGGTAATTATTTAAATAGGAACCACCAAACAGTGTAAGTCACAGCACTTAGCATTATGATTTCTAAAGTTCCACGGTCCTGCACAACACTTGAATCTTGTCTGTCCACCTGTGACAGCTGTCTAAGATTTTTATAGATCTAGGTATCCTAATATTGTATGAATTAGCAAAATCTACTAGCCTTGCTGATGTTTCAAAATTAATTTGAACATAAAATTATGTTGTATGGTGTATAATTTCAACAAAACTCTAGGTAGTTTACAAATCCTGATATTGCCAATATTTACAAGGTGACAAGGACCCACGTCTGCAGTATTACAGGATGAATGGCTTAAAAAAGATTAAATTATATCCAAGTCAATGTTTCTGTTAAAAGCATACAAATATTTGATATTTCCTAACAAGGCACAGATATTATTTAACTATTACATCCAGTATGGAAGTTGAATAATAATATCATAAGATTCGCATTAATTTCATGTCAAATGAAAATAATGCTGATAAAGTTTGTTATGAGGCAAACAAGAAGTTTACGTCTAATGTCACAACTGTACAGGATGTCAATCAAACTCTCCTAATGTTTTTGTCATCTGCCTTCTCAGTGGTGGTCTTCTTACGCCTGAACAGCAAGATGTGTGGTTCTGCAACAATCAGAATGAAGCATAAAGACTTGTTCCCACATATCAGTGCTTATACACATTAGATAACAAACACTGTCAAGGCATTCTGAACATTTTTCAACCCTTCATATTGCTTCACAGAGAAACTTGTGACCCAAAGTTGTCTACCGACAGGTTAAAGTCATTTTGTATAATTGTTAAATTTATAAACTTGTTAATATACATAAACTTGTTATTTATAAAGTTGTAAAAAATTTATTTGATATTTTTTTTACAACTATTTGATAATACATTAAACTTATTTCTGCTCACCATTGTATGACTGATTCCTACTTGAACTCCCTACAATATGTAGCATTGAAAAATATGTTTTCGAGTCTATAATTTAATAGTTTACCTGGCGTGTGTGTCATATAGTGCACCCAACCCTGACTCTGTTGCACCCCAATGCTCCGCCACTCCTGCTCCGACATTAGGTGGTTCTTGGGCACCAGCTTCACCATCTCCTTAGGCAACACCACATGTCTGAAATTTATAATAGGGAACTTGATTCAATTGGAACAAACTTTACATTAATATTTTCTAACTCGATGATGCCAGCAATATCATCCCCATGTATTAAAGTTAAAGGAAATCTTGCAGGAACTCTCACTTTTCATGTTCTCATCTATACCCATGCAAAAAAGCATGTTGATCTGTTGCTGCTTGATTGATGAAAAAACACTTTTGAATTCATAATTTTAGTAAGGATATAATTGAAAATATATACTTATGTTATTTAATAATGAAATATACATACAATAATTATCAAGTATTGGGAATACAAGGCATTTTTATGTTATCTCTGTGAATGGAAAAAGCAAAGCAGTGCACAATTCTTAGAATGTTCTAGAAAATGATAAGATTTAGTTTTGACAAAAGTTTACCTTACATTCTGTGTACAAACAAAATTCCACTAGGTTCAAGGTACTAAAGTATTAAGTAGTAAATTAAATGGTAATTTCCACCCTTCCTCTAAATGTTACCTACTTAAATATAATTATGTTCATTGCTTGTAGAACAAATTTATAACAAAAAGGAATTAAATGCATTTTTCTTGTAGGTAATCCTCAAGTGATTAAACTTAACCGCCAGTTTATTTAAAGCTTCTTGAGAATTCATTAGTTACTTCATTTATAAGAGCATCATGTGTTCAAACATAATAGTGAAATTCTATTTGCAGGTAATGTGGCTAATCAGGGAGACAAGTTATTACTAAATTGTTAGTAGTAGTGGATGCTATTGTAATTGTTTTAGTGCAATAATTCTGCCAAATAACATGAAAATTACAAACCTATATTCGTGTTCCTCGTCATAGTATTTGTCGGAATAGTAAATATCTCTCGTCATTTTAGCTAGTTAGCTGTAAAAGTATTCGTGCTTTTTAAGAAATGAAATCTATCCAATATAAAGTTAAAAATAATCACAATAAACAACTTTTTCGCCACAGAAATAACAGAAAACTTTACAAAACACAAAGAATCTCCCAAGCAGTTCGATAATTCGTTAAAGAATAACGAATTTGAAAATTTGAATGCACGTCATTAAATGTCATGTGAAACCATAGACAATTGTTTTTTCTAAACTTTTACCACTGGGTGCATTTTATGTAGGTATCTACCATAGTAATCTGTGCTCTGCTGTCCTCCGTTAGGAGTATTAGCTAGTAGGTACCTATATAGTATATAGTGATCTGTGATTAGTGTTCTGTTGGTGTTCTGTGCTGCTGTCAAACTGTTTCCATCAAGAAATTCTTTAACTTTAATTTGTGATTACGATTAGATATCTTGATCTAAACAAAATATCGTTTGTTGTTTAGCCTTTGGATTTAAAGAAAATAGCTGTTTATAAATTCCTAAGTAATATTGAATTCAAAATAATTCTTTTTATTGGTGGCAATAATGTGGCGCTAAGCGGAACTATTAACATCCCAAAATATTCCTCCTCCAGCGATTCGATTTAGGATTCAGTGCTTTTACACACTATTTCAGCTCAGTTCAGCTAGAGTTTCTTTCGTAAGCTTCCAACCTAAAGAAAAAATGATTTCATTTCAAATAACCTTAAGTTTTGTAACCTAACCTAAAATTTTGTTTATCAATAAAGTTAGGTAAAGTTAGAAATTAAGTTTAATTGACAACATATAAAAGCTCAATATTGTTCAAACACAGCTGAAACTCGGTAGAATTATCATTTTCATTGTCATTATGAAGTATCATTTCGAATAGCTTCACTTTTTTACCTTTTTCCGGTTCCCCTCTTATTTTAAACTCCTGCTGCGAGATACGCCAGGTCGAGTACATTGTACAGCAATACAAATACGTAGGTAGTTATAAAAAATGCTGTTTATTATTGCATTGCATTTCAAATCCTTTTGACGTGCAACAAAATAGTAAACAGCATCCTCTACCTATAATAGCTATAAAAGCTTTCAGTAATCTTTCCCATTGCTATAAATTTGGTGCTGCATGTGTGTTTAGGACAGTAGGTAGGTATTTCCATTATGCCTAAGTGCAGCATAAAGCAATGTGGTGCAAATAAGAATGAAAATTGCCCTGGTGTGACTTTTCATAGGTTAGTAACTATCTCTTGTTGGAAAATTTTATTTCTGTCTTCTTTATATCTATACTAGTGGACGGCGGCGACTTCGTCAGTTTTTTAATTCACAATCGATAGTACCTAATTCCCCACAGTTTAGAGAGGCAGTACCCCTGCAGCATCAGAATTGAGGAGTTGGGTACCAAAATTTAACAATGTAGTCGCATCCGCTAGTATTATAAATGCGAAAGTGTGTTTGTTGGTTTGTCCTATCATGTCATCACAAAGCAAGGGATCAACATGATTTTTTGCATGGGTATAGTTGAGGACCGGGAGAGTGACATAGGCTACTTTTTATCCTGGAAAATCAAAGAGTTTCTGCAGGATTTTTAGAAACGAAATCCATGCAAGCGAAGCTACAACATCAACTATTTTAGTAACTTATAGTCCTTTACTACCCGCCCTGCAAAGCCTAATATTAACTCCTTATCTCTAGGTTTCCTACAAATGAAAGTGCTAAAAGAAAATGGGTAGATGCTATAGGTGGGACAAATTTAAATCTTAGGCATAAAACTCTATGGGTTTGTTCGAAACATTTTAAGGCAAGCGATATTAACAGAACTCTCGACGTAGCGAGATTACGAGAAAATGCAGTGCCTTCATTTTCTATTGAGGTAAATATTGAAGTCTTTTTTTATCTTATATTGAGTGTATTAGTAGTGTACATGTGCTGGCCGCTGCCAGCAAAATGAGGCATTGATGGACGAACATGCAAATGTGGGTTGAGGTGACGCCGATGCAGACATACATAAATAACCCTCACGAAAAATAGTGGGGCGTGTCTTTGTGGATTGAATTATCAATACAGTATTATGCCCCAATATGTGATGGCCAATGGACATGCAAATTGTTGTTCATTAAAATCACATATCCAGGTGTTTACCTAATGTTGTCATGTAATGTGAAAGGATCTGGGAGTCCCCAACATTACTAACCCAAAAAACCTCTACAATTTTGTGATTAATGGATAAAGGTCAACTTTTGAGAACTTGAGAAATACGGACAGAGAGTCCTGAAATAATGTACCATTTTTCCATTATTTTAATTTTAGCTGAGGCCTAAACAATCCCAATCTTTTTACAGACATCTAATTCACCAACCAGGTCTGAGTCGCCGGATGTTACACAGGATGTCGCCTGTTCAGAGGTAATTGTCTTTAAATATTACTAACGCATGCCCTGCACGCATTGAAATGTGGGTCTCTTACGTCAAGTTTTGTTTGTTAATTTTACTGGATCAGAAAACCTAACGCAAGTGCCAAGTGCAATTGGATCGAAATATCGACAATTGAACTAAATTAATTACCGTGGTACATAATCATATTATTTTATAACAATTAACTATACCAAATATATATGTATAAATTTTTTACAGATATCTAATTCACTCAAATCAACTGTTTCAATTGAAAAGAAGAAGTTTGCTGGAAAAGTCCAATCGGTGCACAATATGACTTATGGCGAGGTAATTATTTTTCATTTCACTAACTAGCTTATCTCTTATTCATGAGCCTGTCCATGTAACGCCATGAATAACGACCCAGGGTGGGTTCGAAACTAGTCAGGCATCTAGTCTATAGTCTAGTGGGGGTCAGTCCAACTGAAACCGTGAGTATATCAGTAGAAAAATATAATTTTACTAGTAGGGCGCGTGGATGCGCGGCTGGCTAAAGCGAAATTTTAATTTATTTCAGGTGCTGAAAAATATGAGTAGACTGAAGCGACTCACTAGGATATGTA
This sequence comes from Hipparchia sbordonii, assembly GCA_038048805.1. NCBI lineage: Eukaryota > Metazoa > Arthropoda > Insecta > Lepidoptera > Nymphalidae > Hipparchia > Hipparchia sbordonii. The sequence continues at coordinate 10,060,923 of CM076113.1, forward strand.
AGAACCAACAAATTAAAATCAAACGGCTGCATGAACAAGTGCGGAGGAGAAATAATAAAATTGCAATTTTAAAAGACATTATTGAACACTTGAATGAGATAAATCCTAGCTGGGAGCAGGTGCGGGTAGTGGGGCGGTCGCTGATGATTTATCAGAAAGCTGAGGAAAGTGGCGCAGACACGACCTAAACCCTAATAGAGGGCGGTTGCCGAGCGGCTTGAAGGGGTTGTAATCAGAACACGCACGCGCAAATCAAACAGTAACTGATGACATCATGATGATGATGACGCGTGGTGAGCGTTCACCAAGTGAAGAAATGAGCAGCCCAGCCTACCTCGTTCCATTTTTTTTTAAATATATAGACGCGTTTGGCTACGATCACACCTGTGGTAAGTGAGGATGCAGCCTAAGATGGAACGCGCTTGCCTAGAAGAAGCCTATTCACTCTTCATTAAGTATTTGACAATTTTTTTTTTAAATAATTATACTTAAAATATTATATATCTTTAATATTATAACACAATGTCATTTTTCTTTTTTTTAATATCTTAATAAGCCTCAAAAATATAGAGCTTTAAGTTTCCTGTTAGAAAAAGAGAGCGCTATTGCTACATGACGTCACAATTCAGTAGCTCAATACAAAATTCCATTTTAGAGAGACGGGTGGTCATATTAAAACTGCTTATAACTTATTTGTTTTTTGGCTGATTTATTTTCTGTTTTTACAAATGTTATTCTTACATGTTACAGTTTCGATTGTAATTAATAAATATCCGCATTTTGGTTGTCAAAATGCGGATATTTATAGTGAAATACCCAATTGGGACGCCTGTTAAGACCCTCTCCCAGCTGGGCTGCAGAATAAGGCCCCATTCACACTGAAAGCAAACCAAACCAAATTAAATTCTAATACATTAATTATTTATTAGGTAGATTCATTTGACGATTCGAAAGCACTGTAAAAGCTTATTTGAATAAAAAAAATTGCGAGAGACCTGTAAGATGCAAAAAATTATGTTGAGTTTGGATCACTCGAAAAAGAGTGTGCTATTTTGATAATTTGTAAATATTTCAATTAATTAAATATGTAAGTATACTCACTGTGTTTTCCATTTCATTTATCAGTTTCTTTTATGGATGAAAACAATAATTAATTTAGTTTAAATATTTTATTTGATTTTTTGTTGTTTGGTATTACATTATTATTAATAGTAGATAAAAAATAATTTAAAAATATATTTGTACTCTGCTCAAATAGTTCTGATGCTGAAATCTATAGATAGCACTCTCACTCAAGACACAGTTAAAACGAGACAGATTTATTTCAGAGCTTATTTGTGTTTCGTTTTAAACTCTATCTTGAGTCTGAGCTGAGTCAGAGTCTATAGATCTCAGCATGAGACATGCCAGGGTAAGAACAAAAAAATATTTATTTCGCCTCATGGTTTTGCACTCGATGGTTAACCAATGGGACCCTAGTACTAAGCCTCCCTCTGTCTGTCTGTCAGCAGGCTGTATAGGCCGACTCGCACTTGGCCGGTTATTTCATGTAAACTCTCCCGAAAAATAATTTTATTGAATTTCAAATTTAACACACTTAATAAATTCTGATTGCTGGTTTTATGGACGTTCACAAGTGTAAATTTAAAAAAAAAGCTTTTAGTAACTGGCTACATCACCAGATCCTGTATATCATCTAGGACTAGTAATTACGTCTTTTTATTACAGGGTTCCTTTAGCCAGCTTTCGAACCCATCATCACTGAACAATCGGAAACCGGGAAGTGGTTCTAATTCAGCTTGCAAGATTTGACCCTTTATTTAGCTTTATGACACTTTTCATGCTTAGTGAGATCAGTTTTTTGAGTAAATTTTGAAGAACAATGTTTGCATGTAAAAGATCTCTCATTGTGCAAATAGGTCACGTGACGTTTTAGATTTGAAGCACGAGAAAATCTTATACCACAAACACAACAAATGTGTGGTTTTTCTCCGCTGTGAGTTGCTTTGTGTTTATTTAAATCTCCGCTGGTAATAAAGGCACGGCCACAAGTACTACAGGAATAATTCCTTTCTCCGGTGTGCACTCTGAAAATATGAAAATGACAGAATTAACATACTTAGTGCTGATTTCACCAAAGTTGAGTGGCATTTAACCAAGAAATAAATTGTGCGTGCTGACAGTTTTTGTATTGAAAATCTGCCAAAATATCAATTTTTATATAAAAATTTTTTTTTATACATTATAGGCACACACTTGACCACTGTCACACCTGATAAAAAGTGATGATGTGGTCTAAGGTGTAACTCGTTTGCCTAGAAGATGCCTATTCACTCTTGTTTTAAAGATACCTGAATTGTATGTGTTAGGAAACACAGATTTTGGAAGTGTTCCTGGCTGTGCAGATCAGGAATGAAGACTTAAAGAGCTTAGTGCATGTAGATGGAATATCAACAATGTTTTAAATATTTTGCATACCCATTAGGTTGGGAAGACTGTGGACTTTTAAAATTGTTTTTATTTTAATTATCTCGTACCAACCTGACATGATATTTAAAGTTTCCTATTGTTTGAAAGCTGCGTGGGCACAATATACACTGGTATGGCATTTGACCGGTGTGCTTACGTTTGTGTACAATCAATCCTGAGGATTGTGCAAATTTCTCCCCACAAATGGCACAGCAATATGGTTTTTCACCCTGGCAATCCAAAAAAATATATAGTATTAGAACTCAGAGCAGAAATTCCAGCCAATAAAAACCTTAGTTATATATTTACCGTATGAATTCTCAAATGACTATTTAAATTTTCTACTATTGCAAATTTTTTTTTGCAATATGTACACGAATGTTCTTTGTCCTTTAGGTGAGTTGCTAAATGAGTTTTGAGTCTAAAGCTGAAAAAAAAAACCATTACCACATATGAGAGATATTAATTAAACAAACAGGTTTACCTCAGGGTATGTGATGCAGTCTGAACTGAAGTGGAAATGGGTGGGGCACATAGTTCGAAGAGCTGATGGTCAATGGGGTCCCAAGGTGCTGGAGTAGCGACCCCGCACCGGGAAGCGCAGTGTTGGCAGACCCCCACTAGGTGGACCGACAACATCAAACGAGTTGCAGGGAGTCGCTGGATTCAGGCGGCGCAAGACCAAGGTCTGTGGAGGTCCATGCAAGAGACTTATGTCCAGCAGTGGACGTCCATTAGTTGAAGAAGAAGATGTGATGCAGATTACAACTACATATTTTATGAGTACATAAATGCTGCTTGAACATATAATAGGCCCTGGATGTGATTGAAACTAGATGGGCATACTCCAAAATAAACTTTTGTGGGCCTACTGGATCCACCGATTGGCAGACTTCACATCCATTGTAGAACATATGGAGATTTTTCAGGCATACAGGCTTCCTTCCTTCCCAGTTATAGCAGTCGCATTCAGTTGCTTAAAAGGTATAGCTTTGAGAAATCGGAGATGTGTATGAGATCGAACCCTGAGCACTGCCTTTTGCACAAGAATAAATAAGTGTTGAATTAAAAACATACCTAGATGACATAACTTTGCCACAAGTAAAGCACTGTTGCTTTTGAGGCATCTGTTTTGATTCACATACATTACTGACAGATTTCTGGATTATTATTTTATTACTTTGAATATCTTCAGTCAGATCTGCCTCAAAATCTATATTTTTAATTATTTGGTTTGAATTGCATTCATTTTTATTTTCTTCAAAGTTTGTGCTGTTGTCTTCATCTGTTGTGTTATGTATTTTAAATGTTCTTAAATAATTATCAGATTTTTTGCAAAGATTTATAAATTCAATACATTCATCCAATTTCTGGTTACATCTTACACATATTGAAGCAGGAAGACCATCGTTGGGATATATCTGACATAAGCATAATAAAATACATGAATTATTGAAATTGTATTGTGATTAAAATTAAATAGGTAAGTGGAGAAGAGATAATTGTCAATAAATACTTAATTCTTACTTTAACACTTGTTAGATTCATAATTTTAAGTGACAACCTCGTAGAATCAGGGCCATCAAATAAATTTAATGAGGTGTTATTTTTTAAACATAACCTACATATTAAATCGATATCCATTTTAGTAAAAATTAATAAAATAATAACAATATACAACTTTCGGAGAATTTTTAAAAATTTTAAAGTTTTAAACTCTGCTCTGTAACAAGTTGACAACTCACAATAGTGCTGCCAGATGGTCGTGTGGGTTTCTCCCCAAATCTTCCCAGAAATAGCCCCAAAATTCAGGGTTTGAAGAAAAACCCCCACTTTAAAAATATTTATTATTAAGGCCCAAGACACGGAGCTGCCCGCGAAATTCAAATTTAATTTGGTTTTTCGCCATTTATAAACGAATACGACAAAGTAGGCTTATGGTATTCAAATTGCGATAATGGCAGTATCATCTTCACAGGTTTATATACTAATCTTTACGTAAAAGTATCCAGTTTAAGAAATTAATCAAAATAATGACTAATTTGTGAGTAGCTCACGTCAAACTCATTATTTTGACTAATTTCTTAAACTGGATACTTTCACGTTAAGATTAGTATATAAACCTGTGAAGATGATACTGCCATTGGCGCAATTTGAATACCATAAGCCTACTTCGTTGTATTAGTTTACAAATTGCGAAAAACCAAATTAAATTTGAATTTCGCGGGCAGACCCGTCTCTTGGGCCTTAATGAACAAGTCGAAAAAAAAAAATCAGTAAAAAAATATCAATTTTTACTATTTCTGCAATAGCGTCCATTACTGGATCAGTACCTTCACACGCTTCATCAGCAACTCCGTACGTTAAATTTCTGCAGCATTTTTATAGGTTTAAAATGAATACATCCATCCACCAACGTATACCTTATCCTCATTATCGGCTTTTCCCAAAATTAAAGTTTTGGTAATCAAAATCCGCGAATTCCCTCCAAACCTAAAATTTTGCTCTCTAGCTATCCCCTCAAAAAAAATGTCTCTCCAATATTGAGGGGGATTCCCCCCCCCATCTGACAACTGACTCACAATAACAATAATTTTATTATTTATTTCCGGCCTGGGTTCTAGTCTTTTGAGGCCTTTCATTAAAAACTTTTCAGAATAGAGAGTACCTACTTACCCGTCTACGGCAAGTTGGCCGTTGTCAACCGTTACAAAATGACGTTATATCGTACCGTTGACAAAAAATAAAAATTGTATTTTTTACTGTAACCACAACTATGACGAATCTTCTCTGGCAATGCTTCTTTCTCTGGCAATAAAATCTTGATAGTCTGAAGGCATAAGATTAAATTTCTTATTTTGTTCTGCTTGAAAAAAGTAACCTATTTAAATTAATTAAAATAGGTTATTAAAAAAAATGAAAAGTTAGCGAAAACATTCAAAACGTTACATAACAAAACTGAAAAAATTTGGTAGTGACAGTCGCGAAAGGGAAATTTAATTTAAATAAAGAATATTAGCTAAGCTGAAATTGACTTATGTTCTCCTCTCCTCTCCAAATAAGCGAAAAGTTTGTGCTAGGAGTGGATACGACAATAGTGCAACGGGTAAGGCTCGATAAGACCTGTGACCTTTTAGTTTTCAGTCCGCTCCTTTAACCGTGGGGCTATTGAGGTACCAATGAGGTACATTGCTATCTGTACTAAGCGGGTTTCACTTGAGGTGCAGTGCGGGGAAGTAGCGGCCAACTTGACGTGGACGTCAAACGGGTACTTACCCTTGTTTCAAACTTCAAACTCTTCAAAGTAGCAAAAGCCAAAATAGCAAGCAAAAAGTTATCCATACTAATCTGTGAAAAAGTTTGTCTTACAATTATTGTGATTAAAAGTTGGATTCCTCAATTTTTTGGCTACATTCAAGCTACAATACAATCACAATCTGTCTTTTGGTTGTAAACTGTAAAGATTTGTACTTTCAAATTGCAAGAAAGAAAAATGTCTAAACCAGTTAAATTGTACCACTTTCCCGTGAGTGCGCCTTCAAGAGGCGCTCTCTTGGCGGCAAGAATTGTAGGAGTACCGGTGGAGGTAATTATTCTGGACTTGATGAAGAAGGAGCAAATGAGTGAGAGTTTTATTAAAATTAACCCGCAACATTGCGTGCCCACACTAGACGATGATGGATTCGTTATTTGGGAGAGCCGGGCTATAGCTTGTTATTTGGCTGATAAGTTTGGCAAGGAGGATGCTCTGTATCCCAAGGATTTGCAACGCCGCGCCATCGTCAACCAACGATTGTACTTCGACAGCTCCTTTTTGTACCCCAGAATAAGAGCTATTTGTGTAAGTATATTCTCCATACATTCATATTTTAGAACGGGTCATGCAAAAGGAGCTTACCCAAAACTTCAGCCAATTAATGCAAAGAATTATTCGAAAATTTTTGCTTTATCATCTACCAGAAATCAGGTTATAATATGTACTCTATGTAATACTATAAACAAATGTTCAGAAAATAAATTGTCATCCTATGGCTACATTTAGAGGTTTGCACTGGAGCGGAATTTCGAGCGCCGGTGAAAATCACCAGTGATTTACAATTCTCCGGTGAATCTCTATGGTACAAAATAGGATCCTATGTATAGGTACCTACTGGGTAATATGAGCCTTATGATCTAATAACCACCGGTGACACACAGGTGTTTCTCCAGTGTTTTCAATTGATTACTTTCTCCGGAGAATTACCGGTGATTCTCCGGTGATCACTGCTCCGGTGCAAACCATTAGCTACATTCTGTCCAGCTGTCTATTCTTAAATTGAAATATTTTACTTTTTAAATCTTTATTCTGAGTTCATAAAGAAATAAATGTTTATGAAAGTTTATTTTATTTCAGTATCCAATTATTTTTGAAGGTGTGACAGAGATAAAAGATAAATTTAAGGAAGACCTGAACAGTACTCTTGGCTTCCTCAACCAGTTCCTAGATGGAAACAAATGGGTTGCTGGAGATCATGTAACAGTAGCAGACGCTGCAATACTTGCATCATTGACATCTATTCTTGTAAGAATTTTTTTTACTACTCTTTTTACAACTAGCTGTTACCATTTCGGTAGGAGGATCTCTATTTCCAGGATGAAAAGCATCCAATTTCCATTTCTAAGATACAAGCTATCTTAGAAATGGAAATTGGAAATTGTGCCAAGCTCGGCTTAGCTTATTAATGAACAATAAACAAGCACAGATGATAAGAAACAAAGATGATTTTTTTGAACTGTTTGCAAAGAATATTTCACTGATCTGGAATGTCCTCTAATGAAAAAAATCAGTATAAAATTTAGTTGTGTTATTATACATTTAATGATAAAAGTTCATTTAAGCTAGATCTAGTATAGGACCTCTATCACATTTTAACTTTTGTCATATCATCAAGTTCTGAGTGTCGTACAATACTGAAAACAATAGCAGATATATTTTACTAAATTTTCAGAACGATAATGTATTGCAGAATTTCTGAGTGCTTATCATTGTTGATTAAAATCATAGAGTAACACTTACATTGTGCTCATTACGACTTACAGAGATAACGTTACTGTTCTACCCAATCTCTTAATATTGAATGATCTTATTAGATTATACCTACCTACCAAGCCTGCATTGCAAAAATATCACCCCAAATTTTTTCGAGTCAATTTTGATGAATAAGGCTAAAGTCACATCTATCAGCATCGATTCACATTTTTATATAAGTATAGCGAATGTGATATCCAATTTTTGTCAGTTTTTAAACTACATATTTTCTTAGTCTATCCATAACTTTTAACCTGATGTTTTTGTTATAGGAAGTGGGTTGGGACATTTCACAATTTCCAAACATTCAAAGATGGCTAAAAGACTGTGCTTCATTACCTGGTTATGAAGAAAACTTAGAAGGTGCAAAATCTTTTGCCGCAATTGTCAAGAAGAATTTAAAACAGTAAAATTCACAAGCAATATATTAATATATATTTTTTTTAAATATAATTATAAGTATATTTAATACATTCCTATATCTTTAAACATTGTTTTACTATTATTATTCATATAATCTTAAAACTGTTTATCTATAAAATTTTATAACAATCTGTTGTTCATTTCTAACTTTTCGTGTGATTACAATCTCATTCTTGTAACCATATTTAGACATAATTTGAATTACTTCAAGTGGAATGTTTTCTTCTATAAGTAGAAGGTAGAAAGTGCCATTAGCAGTTAGAATCTTTGGTATCATGTGTAGTAACCTGTCTGTAATTTCTCTACCCTTGACCCCTCCCGCCCAACTTGCTTCGATACCATATCCTCCACATTCATCCGTCTCTGTTACAACATATGGAGGATTAAAGATGACAACATCAAACTTTTTATCAACAAAACATGTGACCAAATCCATACTGACAGCATCCAATAACACACCATTTTTAATTGAAGTGCTCCGTGTCATAATACAAGCTTTATAATTGATATCAGTACTGAAACAAAAGGTTTTTGGAAATACTATTCCAAATGCAGTTATAACAACACCACTTCCCGATCCAACTTCTAAACAAAATGTGGGATTTTTTGACTTTAAATATTCAAGGTCTTTTTGTAGAGCATCAATTAGAAGAAAGCTGTCTTCTGCTGGCTCGTAAACATCATCAAAATCTGCTTTGTCAATGTGGCTTTGATGTGGAGTCTCCATTTTCTCAGTTAATGCTGCCTTGATCTGGTGCTATACTACTTGTGCTTTGTTCTGGTTCTTGGGGTGTTGTGTTAGTCACTGTATGGACAGTTTTTTCCTTTTGAATCATACGCCTTATATCATTCAACCTGTCCTATAAAATAAAACAAAGTGTAAATAGCCTTAAAAACTTCAATTGTACCTACAAAACAAGATTATGTAATCATCCAAATAACCTAGCAGTGCAGTTAACAATTCCAGAATCGATACACCACTTAAAGAGATGGCATATATTGGATAATATAGCTTTGTAAGATACATGGACTTCTTCTCACTGGGGAAGTTGTCTCCACACAACACTGACTCTTTCAACACAGCTGCTCAGTCTGCCGACTGATTGCATTATTAACACAGAAAAAAAAATTGTATATAGTCTATTTTTATTAGTTATTGAGTTTTAAATTTACTTAGACTGAAGGTTCGAAGGAAATCATGCCTATTTCTAAGAGCCCAAAATTTTCACCTTATAATCAGTTTATCTTTAGAGGAAGTGCATTATACAAACTCGTGTTGGTGTTGTAAATAGAAGATTCAATTTCTATTACCCTAATTATAGTTTAATGCAAATAAGAAAAATCATTTCATAATACGTACCTGTGAAGCTTGTAAGACATTAAGAATGACAGTGACTTTATGTTTACAAGCAATTAGCTTCTTGACATAAGGGTCTAAATCAGGGTGACAATTCAACGCTTCCCTGACTTTCTGCAGCTCTTCATTCAACAGGTCAATCTGTTGCTTTAACTCCAATTGTGAAATCCTGAAACAGTACAACTTTAAATTGGTATTTTGAGGTTCCATACCTCCCAAAGAATGGTAACCCTAGGGCTATTATCTGCAAAGGACTGTACTCCATCTTCCCATTACTACTATATATGGTCACCATACTATTAATTAGTCCCTCGTTTGCATTATTCGTCGCACCTCTGAGGATGTTCTCAGTAAGGACAATTCCTTGCTGAGGACTGCACCTCGTCTGTGCAGCCCTTTATGGTAAAAATAGCAATAGGTGACTTTAAAGGCAGCTTGTGATATTCAGGTGGTCAGGACTGCTGTCTCCTTTTCAGACAAGCGGCCAGAATGCCGCCCGCTTGTAGTGTGTCATGTGCGTTCGAAAATGCATAAAAATGATATGGATATTATTCGTATTACGACGCCGCTATTAAGTCACCTCTTTCGATTTTCAAATCTACTATAGGTAATTCACTGAGTAGTACCGACTTTTGCAAAAATCGACTCGTTGTATCCAATTCTACCTTATTGATTTCTATAAAATCTGTTGAACACTTGTCACTTCGGGGTATATTCTTGTATAAGTAACTTGAAATAGGAATAGGTACCTTGTAGCTCGAACACGATCATCAAGTTGATCCACAGTGGGTTTCAGGAGCCCCAACAAGCCTTCGGCTAAAGTATCCCTTGTTGGATTATCACACAAGTTGCCGGTATTCTCATCGGCGGATGTTGTTGTGCTTTCAGTGTCGTCCATATCTTTCTAAACACCAATAATATTCCAAAAACATTTATTAAAAAGAAAGAAACAAATAGAACATAGATAACTTGATAGATAATAAACTAGAAATAGATTATAGAATATGTTCAAGTCATGGTTTTACTACTCACTGAGTACCTACCTACTGAGCACGTATTTAATCACTGGTAGGCTACGCTAGTAGGTAGACCTACGAGGTAGGTACCTACCAATAGACTTTTATACGGATTTTGTGGATTTTTTACAGTTTACAGTCAACCACAGAACAATAGCTTATAGCTCAAAGTTGGAGCCTCAGAGTAGGTAGCTATTACCTTTATGTTGGAGTAGGTAGGTACCTACCTAATCAACAAGCGATATTGACAATATAGGTAACATTCGACTTTTAATGTTGGTACAATTGAGTTTCAAATGCATTCAGGATTATCTAATTTAAAAACAGGTATTTCCCTAAAGGTTGTCGAGTTGAAGGTAAAAACTTAAGAACATTAATTAGCAAGCTTCCTGTGTCAATTAAAAAAGATCACACAAATCGGTCCAGAAATTCCGAAGAAATCGGTGGACATACGTACAAAAAAAGATACCGGCCGAATTTAGGACCTCCTCCTTTTTGGAAGTCGTCCTCGTGGAACAACTATTTTATTTATTTTAAAATAACATCATTCATTAAAACTAGTGGTTCGCCCCGAACTGAGACCTCGCGATATCCCATAATTCCCAAGAGTTTTAATTATATATTGTAATAATTAACTTTTAACATTAGACGCAATAAAAAAAATAATAGTTGACACAAAACTGTTTTACTGACACAGCGCCATCTATTAGCATTATTGTGAAGGTATTAGCATTTAAAATTAAATAATTTCGTTTTTTTATAACATTTATCTAATTTTAGTATTTGTTGTTCAAGTACAGGATATAACTGAATTTTTAACCAAGTTTCACGTTCTAATATTCAGTAATTCTTGACATATGGCTCAAATTAAAATCTCCGCTTTGAAAGCCCCCCATTTCGTCAATTTTAAGGGAAAAATTAAAAAAAATATATTTTTGTACTCTGATCAAAGTCGTCTTTAAAAAGATATATTGCAAGTCTATGTAACGCAACAAACAAAATTTTACTTCAAACACGCTTCTATGAGAGCCCCCCTGAAATAAAGCTTTTTATATTTTTTTATGCAATGTTCGGCTGAAAGCCATCAGTTTACATATTATATTTAAATTTGAAGTAATTAGGGTGGTAGACCCAATTATGGGCACTTTAAGAGTTAGATAAACTCTTAAAGTGCCCATATTTCAAATATGTTTTTTAAGTATAAATTTAACCAAATTCTATAAATCACTGTGTTCATAAGGTTACTTGTTTAATAAAATATATAATTAAAGACATTATTGAAATTTTTTTGTTTAAATCAACTAGAATTTTAAATAAGATTGAAAAATGACCCAGTCCCCAATTATTCGCATATTTGTTACCAGTTATGGGCACAAAAATATCCAATTATCAACACTCAGATTTTAATAGAGTTTAAGGGAAATATAACGCTAGGCTACCTACGGAATTCTTTTAGAATATAGATTTTATTACGAAATAATATACGGAAATTCTTATAGTAACTGTAGGTGACTTAATTTTTTTATATTTATTATATTTAAAACAAACACCCTTACATATTTAATAAGAAAACGTAAACATAGTCTTTATCAAACGACAGACGTCCACAGCTGGACAAAGGTCTCTTATATGAACTTCCACAGGCCTCGGTCTTACGCTACCTGAATCCAGCGGCACTCTGCGACTCGTTTGATGTCGTCGGTCCACCTAGCTTCCCGGTACGGGATCGCTACTCCAACACCATGGGATCCCATCGACCATCAGCTCTTCGAACTATATGCCCACCCATTTCCACTTCAGTTTCGCTTAGCTATGTCCGTGACTTTGATTCTCTTACAGATATCCTCATTTCTGATATGATCTCGCAGGGATACTCCGAGCATAGCTCTCTCCATCGTCCGCTGAATGATTTTTGTTTTCAGCTTTTTCAGCCGCGTCAGCTGGCTCTGTCCGATAAATAGATCTCTCACGGACACTTTGGAATGGAACTTCTGTTCCACTAGATGGTATCTTTAATACACTTGGTATTCAAGGCCCGCAGGTCGCGAGTTCTTTTCTTAGAGATCTGCCTATTAACCTACCAGTAGGCATCCGCGTCTGCTGACGACTGAAGTCTCATCTTTTGTCTGTCTTCCATTAGTTTGAGAGTAAGGTCAGAGAACTTCTTGGTCCTTTCCGTGTGATGGGTCTTAAAGAATTTAGACTCCAGAGTATGGACAGCTTACACACACTTGTTAAGATCGTCTACAGACTCCCAGTCTGCTAGGGAATCGAATCGCTTCGGAGTGTTAATAAACAGGAAAATCTCCAAATTTTGTAACCAGATACTGACACCCCTTGTTTTGCAATGAAATAACGGGAAAGTTTTAATTACTTTTTGAATTAGTAACTAATAATACTTAGAAAATCAATTGAAAACAATTATATTATTAAAACTCAAATAAAACCACAGTTAAATCATTATTAAGTAAGTACTGACCCTTAACGTCGATGAGTCAAAATGGCCGAAAAACTTCGGGAACTCCAGAACGATATCTTTCAACTACGATACTGACGTCATTTTAAAACTTTCCAGATTAGAAAGGTTTTGATTGTGAAAAATATGAATTCCCCTAAATATTTTTTAATCTGAAAATTTAAAAACCACAATCAGAAACTTATATTTTTATCTTTTTTGCCAAAGTGCGAATAAACTGGTGCAGTGCTAGCTATTGGGTTGGTCACCCTACGTTCAGTAATTCAGAAGTTATAGGGCTCTGACAGACATTTGGACGTACACACTTCTCTGTCCAGTACAGACAAGCGCCTTAGTTGACTCAGAGAACTCGCTTCGCTCGTTCAATTATACTTATTTTAAGTACATACTTATTTGCTAAGTGGGTGAAGTCAAATATAATAATCAATGATCGGCGTAGGTAGTGCAATTTTGCGGAATTTCGTGACGTTAACGAAATATGGATATGCCAATTATATACACGGTGGAACTTTGGTGGTGGTATTCCCGAAGCGAAACGATTTGCTCATGGTATTACAATCGATTTTTATATTTAAAAAATGATTAGAATCAATAACAGCAATTTTACAACCGACAAAACAAAACTCGAAAAAGCAACGAACCAATAGTAATAGTTACTTCGCACTTCCGCACGAGGTCGCGTAGAGCGGCCGTGTGATCGTTGACCCTCGCGCGCATTTAGTCTATAATCAGCTGATTAATTACATCTAAAAATGAAGTTTGAACGTACGTTATATTATATCCATTACTATTGTTTCTCACACTTTCGAGTTGTTGATTATTTTTTTTAATTATTTCAAAACAAAAACATTTTTATTTATTTTGATTTTAACTCTATGTTTCGATAGTACTACTGAGGGCTAATCGTTTCGCTTCGGGAATACAACCATTAAAAATACACGATGTTTATTTGCAAATTTCTATTTTAAACCGGCCAGGTGCACTGGTGCAAATAGATGCCTAGGATTTAAAAATAAATGCGGGATTATATTCCCGCAACCCTATAATCCAGCAGTAGTATCCATGCATGATAATGTTTGAGGCCATTCATCCCAAATTGCACTGCCTACGCCGATCACCAAGTTGGTAAACCAAATAAAATAAATAAATAAATAAATCACTGATAATAATTATTATTTTCATTGGCTATTTTATTCTCGCTTTAGTCTAGTAAAAACTTATTACTATTGAGCAACTATGTGAAGTAATGTATCAGTTCTGAAAATATGGGTTGTAGTTATACATCTAATATTCGTTAAGCAATATTTAAATATTTATCATAATTTTTCAACAAATGGCTATAAAGTGTTACAAATACATTTAAAGTTAGGCCATTATTTTCAAGGATATATTGTGTTCCACTTAGTAACTGTTAGAATCTCCACTAAAGAAACGAATCTAAAAAGAAAATAGTAGTAAGAACTTAACTCTCTTGCGGAAACAAAAATTCTTGTTTTGTCAAATGAAAGGATATTCATTCGAAATATGTAACCATTTTGTACAATGGGTAAACTTTTGTTGTTTGTTGTAGTCATTATTTTTGTTGACATTGGGTTGTATTATGCTTAATTAAAAATTGCAACAATATATTTGCAACTAATCTTGTAAAAAAATGTTCATAGTATGTTCCTACTACCTACTATGCGTATCTATTGCACAGTGTGAGTTTTAGAAATTAATTAATTCAGTATCCAAATAAGGATACCAGCTTACCCTTACAATTTTAAATACCTACTGTGCAGATCGTAATCAAGTAATTAGTGTTACTGGTAGGTATAACTTTACAATGAATAGTTTTCATTGTAAAGTTGTTGTCCTTTTTTTATTAGTTAGTTCTAAAAAAGTGGTAAATGCATGTAGACCAATACGGGTCTACGTTTTTCGTAACAGGTAGGTATATTTAGCTCTACAAATTTTATACGAAACATAAGCAAAAAATGTCACAAGGAGTCCATAAGCAAACGCATTTGTTCTTTAACATGATTTTCCATGTCGGAAAAGTCTTGTAAGACTTCTTCAATCATTTCCACTAGCATTGTGGGCCACAGAAGTTCAAGTGTGCGTAGTCGAACAGCTGCTCCACACGCTAACTCAATCGCGTGCGATAGTTGACCTCGGCCACGGAGTCTCCAGCTCATGTCCTCCTGTCGAACACGTTGAATCAATACTTTCCTATTCATCTATACTAATATAATAAAGGGCAAGAGTTTGTTTGAACGCGCTAATCTCTGGAACTGCCCGTCGGATTTGCAAAATTATTTTTGTATTTGATAGCCCAATTCTTGAGGAAGGTTATAGGCCATTCAACATCTCGGTACGACTCTTAGAAGCTGAGGAAAAAGAAAAAATAGCGCGGGCGAACAATGCGATGCGGTAAGTCGGTGGTCGAGGGCGGTCACCCGACGAGAACCGAACAAGAACCGAACCGAAGGCTATTTATTAATCCGGAAGATCAAAGCGTTCCCACGGGATTATTAAAAACTAAATCCACGCGGACGAAGTTGCGGGCAACAGCTAGTTGTAATATAAATCTATTGAAATAATTTTACCAAATTACTGAATATTTCTCGATATTGACGGTTTCTGAAAAAAAATATACCTGAGAAACATGTCCTTTCTTATACTGTAGCGCTTCTTTAGCTATAACATCTCGTAAAGCTGGATCTGCAGCCCTTAGCCACGCTTTAGCACTAGAACCGCTATTTCCACTTTTTCCCAATCTTGATAACAAAGGTTGTAACGGAGCGTCAGGCAGTGCACGTAAAACCATATCACTTAAGCCACTATATGTTTTATTAGCTAGCTTCATTTCTTCATCTGTAATCTAATCAAGAAATGTTTTATTAAAGTTACTTAATGTTAAGTAACGCAGAACTTCTACTTTGATTTTTTCATTAAATATTTTGTAATCTTAAATGAATCAATTGTTATTTACCGTTTCATCATTAACTTCTTTGAGACCCCAATGAGCAAGTCTATATACAGCATATTCTCGCCAAATTTTGACACATATGGGATTTCCTTCAGGCATTACATTTAGACCAGTTATTCCTCGCAATTCGGCTAAGGCATGCAATTGACCTAAATGTTGTAATCCAGTTGCGCGTATAGATATATGCGTCACGTTAGGAAATCTAAAAACATTTATGGATACCTTTTTAAGTGATCAATTTGAAGTATTTGCTCATTGGAAGTAAAATTGGGTTTGTCACTTACTTGGCTTTAAGTTCCGGTAGTGACTGAGCAACTGCATGAAAATGTACATAATGGAAGGCTGCACGGGTCACGGATCGAGCTCTTTCCCAATCCCAGTCCCGAGCTAAACGCCGCACCGCCCCAGCACCCCAAGCGCTAACAAGACCATCACAAACTTCAACAAGATAATCAACGCCCTGTTCCCTATCTTTACATTGAGGTAGTGGTTTGGGAACAGGTTCTGATGATTTTAGACTTGCTAAAGTTTTCGTAGACTTTACTCTAGCAGTCGAAGCACGGTGAACTGAAGAAGTTCTTTCATTTCTCCTCGTTATGGTAGCGCTACGAATATTTCTTGTATTCGGTCTACTGTTTAAGGAACCTTGTCTTTTTAAGCATTTACTGTTATTGTCACTTCCTGAGGTCGAAGATGTAACAGAGCCAACATTTGTACTGCACGAAATATTACTAGTATTTTCACTGCTGTCCGAAATCCTAGTTCCTGCTTTTACCCTCCGACTTTCTGGATCACAAACAGATTTAGATCGCATTGAAGTAAAGTTTTCACGACGTCTTAGTACAGTGGGAACCCTTCTTAATTGTCTTTTTATATTAGTATCATCATCACTATCACTAGATGAAGAAGGCATTGAACTAATTGATGAGTCACCTATTGGTTCTACACTGGAAATACTTTCCCATCTTTTTAATACAGGTTCTGTACTGTCATTTAATTTAACACTTTCTAATGAAGATATAATCGGCAATAAAATTGGTGGTAATCTAAGATCACTACTTGTAGATGTAGAATGAGATGCGTCTGTATCTTGAGAAGCACTTCTTTCAGAGAAGTTGACACGTCTGTCTGAAGCCTTTCGAGCAGTAGAGCTTCTCTGCAACTTTTGAGTAACAGGTTTAGGAGCGGAAATATCAGTAAAAGCTTGAGTACTGGTATCAATGTTGTTGATTTTGCAATTTGATTCCCCATTCTTCTCATTCTCATTCTGAACCTTCTGTGTAGATGCTATTAAATCAGGAATAACATTTGTTTCTACTGTTTGAGTTTCTCCACATTGCGCCCCAGCAACAGTCTCTATTTCTGAATTATTTTCGATATCAACTTGCTTAACTGGACTTGTGGCCGTACTTATAAAACATTTATTTTCTGATCTGGAAAAATTTATTTAGTTTGAGTTTATAAGTTTATTTTAAGATTAAATGGATAGAACGGTTTCAAATAATGAGTTTCAAGTTTTCCTTAATTATGTGAAATACAGTAAACCTGAGTAGTTCCCAGTTAGTTCTAGCATTATTAATTATCTGATCACGTCTAGCAGCTTGTTGAGCGGATCCACTTAATGCACAGTATGCAGCATGAGCAGCTTCTTTGTTATTACGCCAAGCCATAGCTGCACAGCGAACCTAAAAAATCAAACATTCTTGGTTCCGTATTTATTATCCTAGTAAATAAGTGATCGATTTTTGCTTTTTACTGAAATTATTACCTGATCACTGACGTGCATGTTTGTTAACGTTATCAGATTTGGGAGATAGGATACTAAAAATGGTGTGCAATCTCCACCCAAAGCTACGGGATTACCATCCAAAGAAACTTCAATAAGCGACGTAGCTTCAGCCAATGATGAAACGTCTTCAATACTGTATAAGACAAAGTGATTAACAAACGTTTCCATTTCGAAAAAATTGAGGGTAGTCAATCATATTACCTTTGTAAGTCATTATTTCCAAGGTAAAGTTTTTGCAACTTCATTGTGTTCTGAAAGCCAAGTAATTTTCTTAAACGATTTCGCTTAAGGTTCAATTCACGCAAAGACACTAATCCCTGGAGGTCCATCTGTCCTATGCATTTTATTTGGTTGCCAGCTAAGTTGAGAACTTTAAGCTCACTCTGATTAGATAAACATCCGACTTTTGTTATCCTATTGCCATGTAAATCCAGCACCTCTAATTTAAGCAAATTTGACAGGCCTTCTATTCTTTTTATTCTAAAAATAAACATTTTATTTAACGAATAAATATTACGACACATGAAGAATTCTATTTTTCAACAAAACGGTTGATTACCTGTTTTTCCCCAATAGGAGAACTCTCAAGCTAAACAATTTCTCGAGCGACGTAATTTTATCAATCTGATTGTCATACACGTCTAGGAAAACAAGTTTACTTAAATCCAGAGGAGAAAGTCCTGATAAGGTGTTAATCAAATTGTGTTGTAATGATAAAAGACGGAGGCCTGGCTCACCAACTATATGTGGTATCGATGAAAGACCACGTCTGTAAATTTTACTAACATTAGATATCTGTCTGGTATAATAAAATATTTAGTAGTACATTTTCAATCATAAACGTAAAAATTCGAAACAAAAAAAATAGTTGAACAGAAAGGGCTTAAGAATTTGATTTTTCATGTACTTATGTCCAATTTTATCACTTTTGTATCAAATAGCAAGATCTATCAGATCTGGATAAGTAATTTTTTTAAAAGGATAATATACCTGTCTAAACTTATTCGGTCTGGTAAACGGTCTTTTTCTTGTGGGGTTCGAGATAATTGTACCTTACCCTCGCCCACAGCTTGCAAATTAACTGATTCATCTTTGATATCTTCTTTGCATATGTAATTGTTTCTGAGAAATTTTAAGTTTTGTTACAATAAAAATAAATAAATTGTTATTAGGTAGGTATACAGTTCTAATAGATAAACAAGAAACCCGCAACTTAAATTGCGTGGATTTAAGTTTTAAAAATCACTGGGTATTCTTTGATTTGGCTGGATAATAAAATTAATTCAGCCGTTTTGAATAAATAGACATACAATTCTAAAATCACAGACAGATATTATGTACTTAGTTCGGTAGGCATTTGTAATCAGGATAAGCGTAATTCTAAGTAAGTTCTACGATCTGATATTAAAATTGTACTGAACTGATTTTTCTACCTAAGACACATATATTTTAAAATAATATATTATTATTAATAACCCTGTGAGTGTGGTGTTTGAGCGTTGCAATGTAGACCGGGCATCGGCCAACGCTGGCCGTATATGCAAGAAAACTCGTCCATCGCCTCCTGCTCCTGTATCGATTCGTGGGCCGCTAGCATCTAAAGACTGTGCTGATCTTCCTCTAGCCCGGAAAGCTACTTTTCTTACCTTATAAACAAAAAATATGTAAATAATTTTAACGATTTAATAAAGGCCACTTTGGAAATAAATATAAACTTACGTTTCCACGATTGTATGTAATAGGCATTAGAAATTAAAATTACAAAATCTTAATACTGAATTGGCCTCATTTTATATGACTTTTGTTCTATTATTAATATAATAAATTCGTGCAAAAGGCAGTTTTGGTCCATTTTAACATTTGAACTTGTTCTCGAGAATTCAATTTACGTTTACTTGTCCTAAGTAAGTTGCTAAGCAACCGTAACAGAGTGATTACATTATCTTGGAGCAACCGTTATTGTGAACGCAGCCTATGATTTTCAAGGTCATCTTCATTTGACTATAGACTAGGGTATGTAATAGAATTTGCAACCGCATTAACCATGCATTAACGCATAGACAGAGAAGACTAATCACATTTACACACACACACACACACACGCATAGAAGGAAATAAAAATATTCACAAACAAAAATATTGATAGAGCCTCAAAGGACTAGAATCCAGCATAGTTAAGAGAAGAAGAAGAGAAAAAAACAATGTTTTATTTTGGCAGTTTTCATTTGTTTTGTGAATTTGTTTCTTTCAATGAGTATTTTGTGATAAAGAAACAATTTAAGAAAGAATAAAAGAATTTCAGCCTGCAGTAGCGTGATATTTAATTGGAATTGATGAACAAATTGTTTCAAAAGATATTTTGCTTTACGACTTTACGCAATTACTTATCCGCCGCAACACCGTTCGGCTTAAAAATGGTGCGTTTCTTTCCTAATCCTTACGAAGATTACAAGCAGGGAGCGACCCTGGCCCTTGATAAGAATGAGATAATCTCCCAAATCAAAGAGCACACCTCAAACATAGCTAAGCGTCTTCATCCGCATCGCAAAAATGTTGATGGCGGACTTTACGTTGGTATAACCGGAGTATCGTATATGTTCTATTATTTGTCTAAGAATCCGTTGTTGTCGGAGAATAAGAGCAGTTATATAGAGAAGGCAGTCGAATACCTTTCCCCCGCGTTAGAAACATCGGCGGGCGACCGAACGTCGTTTCTCCTCGGCGACGCCGGTACTTACGCGCTAGCGGCTGTTTTAAAAAAAGAAATTGGAGACGAAAAATTCTCAGACCACCTGAAAGCTTACAAGTCCCTGTACAGTCAGTATTTAAATCCTAAATTCTTGAAGTGCGGTGGCGACGAATTCTTTGTGGGTCGCGCTGGTTATTTAGCTGGTGCGTTGTGGGTAACTCGTGAGATTCAAACATCGATCTTTACAAATGAAGAGCTGTATAAAATATGTGACGTTATTATTGCATCTGGGAGAGAATATGCCAGAAAACACAGCAGCTCATGCCCTTTAATGTATCATTATTATAATACAGAATATTTAGGTGCAGCGCATGGCATAAGCTTCATATTACAGATGCTTTTGTCTGTCCCTGGTTACTTGGAACATAATAAGTCGGCTGCTCATGATATTAAGTCAACGGTTGACTTCATAGCATCTTTACAGACCGAAGAAGGGAATTGGCCTTGTTGTATGGAAGAGATAGGTTTACCGGAACATAAGTTAGTGCACTGGTGTCATGGGGCACCAGGCACTATATACTTAATGGCTAAAGCATACTTATTATTTAAAGATCAAAAGTATCGCAATGCTTGTATTAAGGCTGGTGAAGTTATTTGGAATAAAGGTCTGCTTAGAAAGGGTCCAGGAATTTGTCACGGTGTTGCTGGCAATGGCTATGTCTTTCTTCTGCTCTTCAGATTAACTGGAGATGAGAAATATCTTCATAGAGCTAATTTGTTTGCTGCATTTATGACCACAGATGAGTTTTTGAGAGATGCAAGACTTCCTGATAATCCAGAGAGTCTCTATGAGGGCACAGCTGGTACTGTATGCTTTTTAGCTGATTTATTGATGCCAGATAATGCTGCATTTCCCTTCCAAGATGTTTTCCCTTAATATTTCAAACAATTTAATTAAGTAGGCAGTACAAAACCAATTTCATATAATTATGATCTATTTATTTATTTAATTAAAATTGAATTACAAATTGTAATTTTTATGTGAAGTCGAATTAGATTTATGTTAACTTTAACAATATTGTGGTTTTATTTTAATTATGGTTTGTGGAAAATTAGAAGGACTGATATCCATTCATCCTATAATCCCCTTACATGATACACTCTCATTAAACAGTTCTTAAACATTTACCTAATAACCATTTCATCAAATGGCCATCATCATATCATTATACATTTAAATTATACTGCTGACAGTAATAACTTGTCTGCAATTTTGTTGTCATATGAGACGCGATAAAATAGATTCAAGTTGGATTCAAGATTCTTTATTTCATTCTTGACTTACTGAGACATTGAAAAGATGAATTTAGTTTCAATGATTTTCCTATTCAATATGTGGCCCGTATCTGCAATTTCTATAATAGTGGACATTTTCAAATTAAAAAATATAGAAAAAGGCGTTATTTTGAATTGCCATAATGACTATAATGTTATAAATGCTCAGAAAGTTTTAAATGATAACAATGTTAAAGTTTCGAGTCTAACAACAGATATGACGCCTAAGCAAATTGGATATTCCAAAATTGGGTTCGTTTTGGACGCCTCGTGCGAATTTTGGAACATGACTTTTGGTTTGATTGACGAAACATATTTTCGTAGTTCGTATACTTGGTTGATAAAAACTGATAATCTTGCATCTACTGTAGACATTTTGTCGGAACTCCCAATAGAGATAAACTCCGATGTTATTCTTATAACGAGGAGCGGTGAATCGAATTTATTTCGTCTGTACGAAATTTTTAATAAAGGGTTTTACACTAAAGGTTCCTTTGTTGTAACTGAGATAGGGTATTGGGACTCAAAACTGTATTTGAATCAGAAGCAAAGGGTTGATTTGACGGGGGTAGTTCTAAAATGCGTCGTGGTAGTAGTCGATCCTATAGTGAACCAAACTTTTAAGCACTATTTAGAAAATACAAAGCCAGAGGACTCGATAGTGGATTCTTTGCATAAACTGAAGTTCTTTACGTTAGTGAAATACCTGGGGAATATATTCAATTTCAGGTAATGCAGCCATTTCTTTAGGGATGTTCGAGAATCCGTAGTGAGGCATTTGCCTTTTTTTTAAAGCTTAGATTATTTTCAACATCCTAATTGAGTTGATATAAAAATATTGTATTTATTGGTTAATTTTACACTTACTTGTTAGTATTCTTTGCTGCGTACCCTCCTTTAGTTAAAGAAGCCTGCTACCTCCTTAAACGTGCGTCGTTTTCCTGCGATTTAATTTTTCTGCAATATTGCGAATTGCGATATCTGTTTTTACTATTACTAGTTACCTATTTTCTTTTAGGCCGTGTTATCTTACAGACAATAACGAAGCGGTAGACTGGTATTGCAATAATCCACTGTAATTTGGCCAAAGACAGAGACGTAATTGTGAGGTGGAGGCTTTTGAGCTAGCTTATTGCAAGTGTTATTTAAGGAATTGTATAAATATATATATTTCTTTAAAAAGAAATTGTATTGAATATAGGCAGACTTTTCCAGCTATGAACTCCGGAGGACCAATTCGTGGGGATACTTGCGTAACGGCAGTTTCGACGGCATGGTGGGCTCGCTCCAGCGTCGCGAGGCTGATATCGGTGGAACCCCTATATTCTATCGGCCTGACAGGGCTAAGTACATAGACTATATAACCCCTACGTGGCAGTCTAGGTACCTACTTGATTATAAATAATTAACTTTTAGTTAAGTAGGTATAACATAAAAGATTAAATTATTTTGAAATTATTAAGAATTTAAGAGAAAAGGAAAGTGGTTTTTTGGAGTGTTTAACGCTGCCAGATACCTAACGAACAATCGCATCTAGAAGTGATCACTACCCACCAACCACAAAATGTGGTGGGTTTGTATTATTTGTGATTGCACATATCTACTACATAAACTCTACAAATTAAATAGAACTGATCATTGTTAACCAATGCTAACAAAGTTTATATTAATTAACCATTATTCCATTTCTATGCACCAATTCATAAAAGAAATGTACCTATGGAAACATCAGAAGTGGAATGCACAGTATTACTACATCTCTAATTATTACCTTCTCATAGGCCATGTTTCATCCTTCGCCATCCCAAGTATCCTGGTGGTTTCTCCACGATATATACGCGGCCACTTACAGACATAGTGTGGTACTGCATCGTGGCTATTTTGGCTGCGATTGGAGCTACGCTAGGTGTCATGCTAAAACTAAAGGCTTTGAGAGAACCAGGCGACGACGAGGATTCTTCGACATCTATGGCGTTTATTTTCATTTTCAGCGCCGTTAGCCAACAAGGTAATTCTTTTGTGACTGTAAAGGCGGCATTTACTTAATGTACCTACGATAAGGCGGGAGTGAGAGCGGGAGAGAGAGATGCGCGTACCTACTTTTGCCTTGTCGCGAACTTTACTTACTGTACGATCTAGTCAGATGCTTGTGAACTAAGAAAATTTTCCATCTAAGACCAGATAAAGAATTAACTTAAAACCAACATTGGAATTCTGCGCGATGAAAAGCCCTTTAGGATTGCGTTCACGCGGTTATTGTGCCTATAATTTACCTACTGTACCTAGGTATTACAGCGGAATTCCGTTGGCGTTAAGAAGTAAGACGGCACTATAAATACCAGTTAATTAGGTAGGTATATCTACCTACCTGAGTTTAGAATAGAATAGTTTTTCATTCGAATAAACTTTTAGTTTTCAATTCATTCCGGCTCGAAGGACCACATGTTGACTTACTGAAGCTAAATAATAATCACATTATGTTTGACAAGACAAAATGAACATAGACACTCACGGATAAAAAAGACATGTTCATGTATTGAAAACCCAGAATATAAAGATCCCCTACTTACCTACTCCTCTTATGCTCTTCTTCAACAACCATACCTACATCATCCCCTATGACGCAGTCTCCCAACGTAGGCAACCCTCAAATGCAACCCTAATTGTCATTTTCATTTTTGGGTATTCCCTAAAGGTTAGTGAAAACGAATTTGTCAGTAAGGGCTACCTAACTTAGCTGAGGTAGTCCCTAAATCTTTGGGAATCTTAGTGGAAACTGGCATTAGACCTATAAATTAAAGGTTAATTTGCAGGTTCGTCGCTGAACAGGGGCTCGTTATCAATGAAGATAATCATATTTATGACCTTCATCTTCTCACTGACGTTGTATCAATACTACAACGCGACTGTTGTGTCCACTTTACTAAGAGAACCGCCGAAGAGTATCAGAAATCTTAAGGATCTATTGAACAGCAATCTGAAGGCTGGCGTGGAAGATGTACTGTATAATAAAGATTATTTCAAGGTTTGTTCACTTAGCAAATCGGCGTCGCGCTTAGCTCTCTTAACGTATATGTAATGGAAGATCTAGCGGTACTTTTATGGCCAAACTACCCCCGATTGGGACTTATGCTACTGTATGCAAGGCTTATAATAAAAAAGTTTATAAAGGGGTTAATACAGAAGATTGTAAATATTTAGGGCACCTCCGAGGCAAAATGAAGCGCTGCAGTGGCGTCAATATTTATTTCCATACACAGAGGCGTAACTACAGGGTGGCATGACGGCAAAATGCCACGGGCCCCCAGCCGGCAGGGGCCCCCGGTCAGAGAGGGCCGGAATCACAAGATGATCATAACAAAATTAAAATTGATATAAACTAAACTCTTTGGGACAAGAAGAAAGGTTACGCACAGTGGTAGATTTTCCAAATGGCTGATTTGACTGGAGCCTAGGACAGCAGATTTTAGGGGCGGCGAATTTGGGACCAAAATTTTTATTTATGTCTTACAGAAATTAAAAAGATACATATTTGTAATACCTAAATGTCATTAGGTCCACAAACACATTTTAAAATAACCCCAATAACAATTACTAAATAGTTGGTACGGCCGACCGGCGCATACAAACGCAAGGTCTCAAGCGCCAAAAGTACAGGACTAGATATGGCGCAGTGCAGAATAAAAAATTTCGCGCTCACTTCGTTCGCGAAAATGTCACTTTTCTGTTGCTATTGTAGGTGCCAAGAGTGGACTACTAAGTGCCGTAATGCAATCATAAAAATTTCGCGCTCGCTTCGCTCGCGAAAATGTCACTTTTATGTTGCTATTGTAGGCGCCAAGAATGAACTACTAAGTACCGTAATGCAATCATAAAAAATTTCGCGTTCGCGAAAATGTCACTTTTATGTTGCTATTGTAGGTGCCAAGAATGAACTACTAAGTACCGTAATGCAATCATAAAAAATTTCGCGCTCGCTTCGCTCGCGAAAATGTCACTTTTATGTTGCTATTGTAGTTACCAAGAATGGACTACTAAGTGCCATAATGCAATCATAAAAATTCGCGCTCACTTCGCTGGCGAAAATGTTGCTATTGTAGGTGCTAAGAATGGACTACTAAGTGCCGTAATGTAATCATAAATACAATACCCTCCGAATTAAAGGTTATTAGAAAATCAAGTAATTGTAATTGCGTTTGTATGTACCTACTTCACGTAGTGATTTATGAAAAAATAAAAAATACTATCTCATTGGGTGAGCTTCTTTATATTGGGCGAGGGAGGGCCCCATCCGATGAAATTGCCACGGGCCTCAAACGGTATAGTTACGCCTCTGTCCATACATTAGGTATCTAAAAGAGCTAGGCATCGCAGCGCACAATTATGTGCGCGTGTGTTCTTCTAAATACTTATTGTATAAAAAATTGCCACCACTACAGCACTTCATTACGCCTCTAATTTGAAAGTGCCCTAACTCTATCTTGGTTAGGTAATCGAGGAGATATTTGAAGAAAAGCAATCTTTAGGAAAGAAAACAATATTTCTATGCTTTCAAAATGATCTTATGTAAAATGCATCTTTTGCAGATTCGTAAGTTTGTAGATGTGCTATCGCGGTCGGTTACGTCAGCTTTGAAAAACTAGTTAATTTTGTTCACCCCGTCTAAAATGGACTAGGAATCCCAAGTATTAAAATAGAGAAAACTGCATTCAATTAATTTCCTAGTGTTATTTCAGCGCACGACAGACCCAGTAGCATTAAAGCTGTACCACCAGAAGATAGTAGCAAGTGGCCACTATAACTTCTTCACGCCGGAGGAAGGAATGGCGCTGGTCAAGCGCGGAGGTTTCGCCTTCCACCTGGACAGCATTACAGCTTACAAGATCATGAGGAGCACCTTCAGCGAGCGGGAGATTTGCGACGCTCACGAAATACAGCTCTATCCGTCGCAGATCATGGCGGCGGCTTTGAGGAAGCATTCGCCCTATAGAGAACATGTGGCCACTGGGTAAGGCGAGTTTCATGTTCTTACAACTTATATTAAACTATAACTATGCCAATTACGCAGTGGGTATAGTCGCGTTAAATTATTAAAAAATCATGTAGTTAATTATACCTACTGTGTTGTGAAAGGGTGTCATCACGATAACCATCAAAAACATAGCTACCAGTAGCTATCAGTAGGTACAGGTAAAATGATTCCCGCGACTTCGTCCGCATGGAAAAAGTTTAGTGTCTTGCTACTATCCGCGGAATGTATGTCTTCTATCTCCGATACTCTTTATCAAACCTCCACCAAAACTGGGCAAAATATATTTGATTGTAAACACTTTCAAATAAAAAAAAGAATGATCAAATTCGGTTTAGATTTTACTTATGGAGCAAAATCAATAAAAAATTTGCATCCCCTATTCCGGATAAACCTTATTGTTTATAAGGATAAAAAGTATCCTAAAAAATTAACCCGGAGTATCAGCTACCACTATACCGAATTTCATTGAAATCCGTTCAGTAATTTTTGCGTGATGCGCACATAGACAGACAGACAAAAAATTAAAAAAAAAAACTGTTTTGGGCTCAGTATCGATAATAAAGCATCCTCCGAGTAAAATGTTCAGAATATATTTATAATTTGTCCCGTTACAGTTTTATTATAAGTAGGTATAGATAGTAAGGCAGAACACAACCAGCGAAATGGTAATAATTGCTAATGTTAATATTATTTTCTGTAAAAAAAACAGATCATGGGACGGAATTTAACATTTTCTTACAGAATCCGCAAGATATACGAAGCGGGGTTGATGCACAGACTCAAATCAATATGGGACGAGCCGAAACCACCTTGCGTCCATACACCAGACACAAGTATTTTCAACGTGACATTGAGGGAGTTCTCTAGTGCCCTCATTTTACTGGCGCTAGGCATGGCACTTGCAGCTGTTATTTTGATAGCCGAAATTGCCTTTTATAAGTTTAAAAAGGCACCTATTGAGTTTCGACATTGAGGCTTAGGTTAGAATAGAAAAAAAAAATTATTCAAATAAACTTTTACAAAGTGCTTTCGAACTAACTAATATTGCAAATGGTGCAGCAACCTCTATAATTATTCTATGATTCCATAAATTAATATTAAAGACCTTTAAGAATAATCTATAGTTTCATAGATTAATTCTAGTGGTCGGTGCGCCATTTGCATTATTAGTTCCAGAGACACTCGTATGTCAAATGTGGCGCTTCTTTATTGACTCATGATTAAGCTGTCATTTGTACAGGGACAGCGAATCCAGCGTGTCGATTCTCTAAAAATGATTGCATCAGTGTAACGATCGCAATGTTATCTAATCGGCTGGTACCCTACCGCTATTGGTTAAAATATTTGACCATTTAGCCAGGACTTGGCAAGCGCACACATTCCCCTCTGCCGAAGTACATGTACAAACGTACGGTTCAGCTTGTAAGCGTGACAGCTTTTGAGTTAGTGTGCGTTCATAGAGACATTAAGTTTTTTACAAGAGTGTGCGGAAGTGAGTAAATGTGTGCTGTACGTAGGCTGTACGTGATTGCCTCCCGCAGAAAGTGGCAGAATATATTCAGTACTAAATCTGCGTAAAGGCTCGTCCCGGCTAAATGGTCGAAGGTTAAAATACATGGATGCAGCAAGAACTCGAACTCGAAGATCGTTACACTGTGCACTGATGCAATCATTTTTAGAGAATCGACAACCTGTTTTAATCATAGATTAATTGTAGAGATCAGTGTCTACCGCCAAGTTCTCGGTCCTTTCCCGCAACCGCGACCTCACGGAGCGGTTGCGATACAGCTGTTTAATGTTTTATTCCAAAACTCACAACACCACAGGTTTATACGGTTGCGCATACCCTACTTATTTTCTCCAAGATTCTATTGCAAAAAAATAATTTGAATTATACCGTCATATATAAAAAAATCTATGAAATGAAAGATTATAAGTAAGTCTGTCTTGTTTATTTATTTTGAGTACATAACTTTTTTTCAACACACATTGACAATCATATTGTGATTCTGTGAAAAATTACAAAGGCCGATATACCTACGATTCCGTGGAAATTCTCATATAGTCATTACTCACTTCTTTTTCTCACTTAAGAGGATCGTACCTGCGATATTTTAATTAAATATTACCTAGCAATATCACAAAACGAATAGTTTGTTTTTATCGCTGCTGAAGATGTCATAATTGCATCTATCCAAAATAAGTTCAAAAGTTTCTAAATATGGATGTTACACATAGTCGAATAAACTTCATCGTCACATTTACGGCAAGTGCAAAAGATGCTATATTTAGGGGAGCATTTTTTTGTAATAATAAAGGGATTTCGGATTGTGTTAAATCTTCTACTAACCCCACAGGTTTTCAAAAAGTGACTTTTAATTAATCATTTAAAATATATATATTTTTTATGATTTAAAACCCTCCTCTGTAAAATTGATCTTTTGCAAACTCTAAGTTTGCCGTAGATGTGACTATATTGTCATGAGAGCAACAAGTTGGCTCACATGAAATGAGAGAAACTGGTTTTACGTTTGTATTTTTTAAGAAAAGGAGTTTGTTGCAATAATTTAATTTCTAGGATAGATATCCTCCAAAAATATTTATAAAATGGGGGTAATTTAAAAAAATCTAGCAATTTCAAGTATTTTTTGTTTAGGCTTCACAATAAACTATGCATTGTTATTGTACATAATTTATTATAATAATCTTACTCCAATTCACATACAATGCCATTTATACAAATATAATGGTGCAAACACATTACTGTGTTGTGGTGCATTCGTGACGTTACGTGCATTCTGTCTTGATGATTGATTAGTCGCTCAAACATACACAGTAATGTGTCTGCAGCCTTAATCAAGAATTATTTAATGTAGCCGCAATTAAACATGTAAAAATTCTCTTGAGGTATACAATTCTACCAGGAATTGTTTACAAAGAAGATAAATCTAGCCGTTGTCTAGAAACTATACAAAACGTTAACAACACATTTGAAACTCTATCAAAAACCAGTTTCAACACCTGTGTAATTTTTTTTTAGCGTTGTGACATAATTTGATTTATGACACTTTTTTTTCAACAAAAATGAGTCATCTAGTTTTCAATTCAATTTATTTCTTTTATGACTCGCTGTTGTACTTTTTGATGTAATAATAATTAATTAATATATTATATTGTATTCAGTTATATTAGTAAATAAGTGCAAAATAATTTTGAAATGTGTCAAAAAATGACAGAAAAATAGACTATTACAAATGTTGACTATAGTCTGCAATGCATTTTGTTAAATATTTGTTTATACTAGTGACGTTATAAGAAAAAATATATAGGTTGTTTACGATTTTGTACAGATTCCATTGAAACAACATATTAAATAACGCAGTGATTGGAATCCTAGGTCACCGCGGAAGCCATACGAGTTTCATGTTTTCGAGGAGACATTCAAGTTACAGTCTTATACGGAATGACATAAGGTTAGAAATTGTTTACATCAATATCTATTGGTTTAACCAATCTGAAAACTACAAAAATATGATAGTTGTAATATAGTACCGTCCTTCTCACAATGTTCGTTTTGGAAAAGGATAGCATTATTATTATCTTAAAAGTAGTAGCTTCGAGACTTAACGCAATAAATATTAACAAAACCAAGTGTTTTACTTCCTGAGGAATAAAAGGCTCTAGTTAATGAGGGCGGACCGCGCCGCAACGCAAAAATCTTCGTTTTCATACATTTTATATAGAAGCTGATCTATCAATTACTCTATATTATGCTTATAGATAGATCTTAATTTGCCTTGACGGGGTTTTGTAATGCGACGCGAACCTTGAGTGATTTATTTTCTATGCAAGTTTGCTATAAAACCTTTATTACGAGAGTTAATTCGAGACGGTTGTTGAAAATGTCATTTCAGTATTTCAGTAGCCTAAGGACGAACATTCCTGTCATTTTCATATAAAATTTCTTACTAGTGTTTACTTCACCTTTACTATTCGAAAGTTAAAATGTTCGTGTTAAGGCTACTGATGTGGATATTTTTGCTGCAGGATTGAGTAAAAATGATTGCTATATTTTAATCATCGCAATCACATCTGATTGGCCGATTTATGGCATTTTTGATGATTCAATGCATTTTAGGCAATACTGAGAGAGTACTGAGTGAGTGAGATGATAGCGATATATAACGCTTTAGTAAAAATTTTTAGACAATTCCACAGCAGGAGTATTTTATCGTCTGTTATGTGGATAGGAATATGAAATTATTTCGAATATCTTGTAATTTCGCATAGATTCAGTGAAGAATATCAGTATTGAAACTTGAGCCAAAAGTTGGCGTGAACAAGCACTTATGTGGTTTTCAAATATAAGAGGGTACTTTGAAAAAATTTTTTGGAGGGTAGTTTTGTATGTCTCGCGAAACGGGTACGTCCGACGGTGTGTGGGTACAGTGTGTGGTGGGTGGCGCGCGCTCACCGCTCCTCCAGCATGACCGTCTCCTGAGGGTACAGCTTGAGAGCCTTCAGCGTGCTGCTGGGAGGTTCCATTGTGAGCTGGAACAAAACCACAAAAATTTCTCATTTGTGTTTCACTAGGCCAAAAAAAAAATACAACTGAGGACTGTTGTCGACATGATTTAGCGTGTCTGACGCGATTTACGCGTGTAATAATAGTGATTAGTAAGAATAATGATAAGTAGTGAGTGAAGAGCTGATACTTACGTCTCTTCTAGGCCAGCTAGCTATGACCTTGTAGTGTTCTTGAGGGTAACCTTTTGATGCGAGGTAATCTAGTAACGCCTGAAACAAATATTGAACAATATATTATATACAATATCATCATCCCTTCAATACATTGCCGACTCACAATTTGGCACGGGTCTCCTCTCAGAATGAGGAGGGTACAGGCTATTGAACTGTTTTTTTTTAATCAATGACAAGATAGTCCTTGACTGCGATCTCATCTGCGGTATAGTAGCGGGCTAACTTGGAAGGGGCATTGCAGTGTACATTCAACCCATACCCGTAATGTTTCTACACGTCATTGTGCCGGAACGCTAACTCACTTGGCGACATGCCTTTGACGGTAGGGTGATAACTAGCCACGACCAAAGTCTTCCACCAGACTAGACCAGAGCAAATTCAGAAATTATAAATCCCCAAGTTACTATTCCCGGGAATCGAAACTGAGACCTCCCAGTTATATCTATTTAGTAGAAAGCTTGCTGTCCTGTAACGGGCCGGTAACAGTTAGCTGGCTGTCAGTGAAGAGGCCGCTTCTCTGAACCACTACTGCAGACATTCTTTACCGCGCGCTTACTTGCTATTTGCTATTTTATGTTGTCATTGTAAAGTGTATGTACAGAGCGCGACCTTAAGGCCATATTATTGGAATGTGCATTGCTTTGACGTGCGGGAGCGGTGTCATGTAGGTGAACTATGTATGTCCTTAATACTTTTGAAGGAAGGAAAGAAAAATAATAAAAGGAACTTACGGCAAGCGTATCTTGAGCGTGGAATCTCCTTTCGAGACATTCGTTGTGGGGAGGGGGCAGGCGCACGCGTACGCGCGCGACCTCCGCCGCGCCCTCCGCCGGCTCGGCCGGCACGCGCGCCTCCGCGCCCGCGCGCATCGCCTGCCACATTACAATGATATTAAGGAAACAATCGATAGATAAATAGATAGATAAGACTATAATCATGAAAAAATTATGTCGATTTATTGCTCCGTTCCGGCGTGTTTGAAGGACAAACCGACAAACAAACACACTTTCGCATTTATAATATTAGCAAGGAATGGTAAGCGTACGGCTGTCTTTTTAGCAAGAGGTTCACAATAAATTAAAAAAAAATTGTGAAACTACCCCGATAAATATACCTCTTTCTTGGCTTCTTCCATTAGTCTTTCGGATTCTGCTCTCTCCAGTTCTTGATTTCTTTCTAGTTCCTGCTGCTTTTTAACTTCTTCTTTTGCTCTGTGGATAGGGGAAAATAAGAAATTTTCATATATGGCCTTTTCATCTTAAATAATTTTGAATTCACTTTTTTTATCTGTGCTACAAATAAGCGAAACGCCGACCGCCATAACACTACGTCATAATGTCTGTAAATAAAGAATCTTTCATTTAGCACCTCGTCAGTTAATGTTATTAGCTATTGTTATCTGGCACTGTAATAGGTACTTAAACTACTCGTACCTACTCAGTGTGTTTACTGTCGGGATGACGTCATCTAGCGTTTTCGTCAATTTACGCGCGAAAATATGAAAAATTTAAACTCATTGTTTTGGTGCTTATCGATTGAACAAAATTTTAATAAATTTTCTAGTAGTAAATTATCACCTTTGGATTAAATTGAGACACTTTTGAAAAAAGAGTAAAATACCCTATTACAAAGGATGTAACTAAAAATTGATGGGTTTTTGTCGTTTGATAGGAGTTACGAATGATAAAACGGGTCCAACTTCGTCCACCTCCTGTCGGACTTGCCTGTCAGCTTCGAGACTCCTCTGGTAGGCCTCGTCCTGCTCGCGCTTGACGCGCTGCCTCGCGTCGCGCTCGCGCTCCATCTTGGCGTCCTCCTGCTTCTGCGCCGCGAACCGCTCCAGCGCCTCCACCAGCCCGCCCACCAGCTCCGACACGCCCACGTTACCTACAGACATTTTTTTTGTTGCTTTATCCTTAAATTACGTAGCAAAAGAGTACGTACTAGTTTATATAGTTATATTTAAAAACTGATGGGTTTTAGAGGCCGTAAATGAAATGATCGGACTTTATTTTATGGATTTAAAGTCTGATTTTTAATTCGGTGGAATTCTGACACTTGTCATTTTATAAATCGAGCGAGTTATTTGAATGAAAAACAGTATTACCACCTGTAGTTCGATTTTACCCCAAACTATCTGTCAGGCATTTGTCATAAATATCATAGATATGAAAGATATCATAGATATTTATGACAAATTGATATTTATTTTGCGGCAATTGATATTTATTTTTTTAAGTGCGGCAATTGATATTTATTTTTCTAAGTTTAAATTTGATATCTTTTATGTGGGATTTTTTAAATCTCTGGTAACATTAAGATACGTCAGAATTCCACGCAATTAAAAATCAGACTATAATTACTGAATATGGAACTGTGACAATTAATAAAATAATAATGAACAAAGAGACACGTCTTAACGGTTCGGCGACGCTGATGAAAGAGAATGCATATTGTCTTTGGTTTATACCTCATACAGACGGGTCTTAATAATTTAAACCGCGAACAGACTATTCGATTTCAACAAAAACTGACTAACGACTCAGTTACACAAGGAGAGTTTCTCGAATGCGAGCGAAATTTTCGCCACTCATATTCGAGCATTGCTTAACTGATACGAGTCTTTATCATAACGTATAATAATGTAATTTAATGTAACATCGCGGGCGAAATTGTACGGAGAGTTTTCGCATAGGATAATATTTGTTGCCAGTCGCATTCGAGAAACTCATTTCATTTCATTTAATTGCATTCATGTATCCACTTACGCTTAACGCTTAATACATTACATCTTACACGTTTAATTGTGAGTTGGATTACACGAAGCCCCTTCAGGGCGTTGCAAAGTTACACATAATTAAGTTAATACAACAAATAAAAAAAAATTGATAACTTTCACATAATGCAATGAATGGTTCACAATTTGTGTAACAGACGGCTAATGCACACTGACCGTTAATGACCGAGTATATCTCGGTGTTGGAGCGCACGCGCATGATGATGATCAGCGCCGGCAGCCGCTCCACGGGGATGCTGCGGATGGTCATGCTCGCCACCGGGCCCAGCGCGCTGGCTATCGACGTCAGCAGCCTGAAAGTTGCGGCCGTTGTGACTCAGTGGAACTAACGCTATCTCTCATTTTATTTAATACTAGCTTTTTCCCGCGGCTTCGCTCACGTTAAGTTCGACTTTTCAAACCCCTATTTTAAGCTATTGCATAGCTTCTATCGCGGGCCTTGAGCGTGGAGACCGAATCCAGAAATTCCGGAACGAAAATAACCTGACACGGGACTCCTCTCACCGCTAGATGGCGTTGATAAAAAATGCTATGCAATAGCTTTACCGCGGCAGTCCCCGAGTGCCACACGTCTTTTTTTATCCCTTTAGGGGTTGAATTTTCAAAAATCCTTTCTTAGCAGACACCTACGCTATAATTGTGGATTCGATTCGATTGAGTTCGATTTTTCAAACTCCTATTTTGCCCCCTTAGGAGTTGAATGTTCAAAAATCCTTTCTTAGTGACGTCTATGTCCTAATAACTATCTACATGCCAAATTTCAGTCTGATCCGTCCAGTGGTTTGAGCTGTGCGTTGATAGGTCAGTCAGTCAGTCATCTTCGTCTTTTATATATTTAGAAGATTTTAAGCGAGCAAACGAGCAGGCGGGTCATCTAATGTTAAGCGATTACCACCACCCATGAACATTTGTAGTACCTAAGGCACCACCAATGCCTTGCCGGCTATTTAGGAATTTGTTGGTACACCCCTTGAATAACCGCATGTTGTAGTTTAGTGGGAACACCGTCGCAGGAAGTTGGTTACACAGTTTCATAGTACGTGCAAAAAAAGAATTGAAGAATTGGCTGATTTTATGGCATTCCCATTTCATCAATGCATTTTAACGTAGACAGAGAAGTACTATCACTGACCTGTACATATGGACCGGCCCTATCTACAAAGTGAGCATGACTACCATGGCACTTAAGATGGCTATTTCTTTACCATAGACTTTACTTCCAGATAATATACTCTTGGCGATTAAAATGGCGTCCGCGCCGGTATAAATCCGGTCACGCTCATGACGTCACACGTTGTGTTGTCAAAATAAGTACTCAGCAAACATATATTTGTCTTTCTTTGCATATGCAGGTGTCGCTTAGTTAAAAAGAGACAACATGTACTATTGATATATAAATGTATAACCTATATAATTCTGCTATAGTAGAATAGGGCCTCTCTATTAGGCTTCCTATCTTGATGAGTACTATAGACTTAATATCTCCTTTTCACTCCCACACGAAAGAGATGCAGTATAGCCATGTCAAACAAGATAGAATGAGACACAGCTATGTCTATATCCGTCCCTCACTGCGCGCCACGTTTTGAGTTGTTGCTCACAATACATTGTGAGGTGATTGTGAGCAACACGACATGTTTTAATATTGTATGTACTTTATTACTTATCCCTTTCGGCGACATGCTTGGTAGGATTCTAGAGGATACTCATTCTACGCATTTTAACCAATATCGGGAGAGTACCAGCACAGACCTCATCTATACATATAATAAAATTGTAGAAAAGTGGTGTCTGTACAATGGAAATATATAAAAAAAAAGTAGCAGGGGTTGTTATTATATCGATGCCGAACCCGAAATTGTAATTAATATTTTTTTTGTCTGTTTGTCTGTGTGTTTGTGCACGCTAATATCAGAAACGGCTTATTCGATTTAGATACGGTTTTCACTAATATATTGTAGTAAGCTTCACTTAACATTTAGTGTTTATTTCATGTCAATCGGTTCATAAATAAAAAAGTTATGTCAATTTAAAGAATCACGGCGAACATTTTTAACGTACAGAGTACGTACTACACGCCTCGCGCCTGAGCGTCGACGGTATATGTAATTCAAAATATGCTGCCCGAAAAGTCACTATTCCATGCGAACGAAGTCGCGGGCACAGCTAGTAGTACATAAAGGTACAGAAGTTTCACTCCGCAAAATGATTTAAATAAATAGCGACTCTTGTTACCACATAATAAAGTGCAATTCAGGTTGACACAGCGCTACTTAACTAGGTGAATACTGAATACCCTTACTCACAAGTTGTTATTATGCGGGTCCGTCAGGTCCCAGCCGTACAGCACGAAGTTAGCCGCGAGTGTCTGCAGCACCGTCTCGCAGCCCAGAAGTTGTGCGCAGAACACGTTTGACAGCACTGATTGTTCGTGATGTAGGTATACGCCTAATAACTTTCTCTGAAACAATTAATTCTATATTATTTAAATAATATACTATATCTTTAAAAGCTACACATAGTTATATGTGTAGCTTTAACTTCGAAGCTTTTATTTCTATAATAATAAAAAGGAATAGTGTACTCGTAATATAGCACTTTCACGGGTTTTTTGAAAACTGTTGCACTTTATTAGATCTCCTCATTTCTGACCTCATTTGAGGATTTGAGGTCCGGAAGACGTAGTGTTGGTAGACTCCCACTATGGACCGACAACAACAAGAGACCTATGTTCAACATGTATCGGTATGTAACATGTCAATCGGTTGATAAAGAAGAAATGATGTGCCCCTTCCACTTTTCCGTTATATCGCTCATTTGCGACAAGAGTGACATAATTCAAAATGACGATGAGAGAATTCTCTCGTTAGAGAGTAATGTTTTGTGGACGCTGCGGTCTCGAAACAACACAGCGGCCAACGACAAAGCATTAAGTCACAATGTCTCTCGCTCTTATTTTTTTGTGCTTAGCGTAATGTTGTTTTTACTGAAAAAAGTATAAATGTTCAACACTAAAATTGGTGAATTTTGAGTTATGTCACCCTTGTCGCAATATCTTGATATATTTTTACAATGCCGTAACCTACGATACCCAAACAGGTTACTGACTAATTGTACAAGATTGAAAAAATCATCAAAAACCGTTAAGGACATGGGCGCTGAGGTCTACAACCGAATACCCCTAATAATCAGAAATGCATCCTGTTTTTTGATCTTTAAAAATAAGCTGAAAACCTGGCTTGTCGAGAGGTTTTTCTATAGCTACAATGAATTCTTAGATTGTAAAATTATTTAAAATATGTTGTAATGGCTTATTATAATAAATGGATTATATAATACTACTAGATAATTCTTTTTTAAATGTATATTCATTCTTATATACAATGTACTTAACTTATGACTTGTAAATTTTTTTTACCAATAAATTGACTATTGACTATTTGTGTGGTCGCTCACCTCTTTAGCAGGTTTCAAGCAGGACTCCTTGATGGCGTCCTGCAGCGTGCCCTCGAAGAAGTTGGGCGTGTTGGGGCCGTACCGGGCGCGGAAGCGCTGCGCGAACTCGATGCAGCCCAGCGCCTCGTCTTCCACGTGCTCGGACACTGTGCGTCGACGGTGAAGTGTCAGTATATAATAAGTACAACAAGTGCAAATTGAAAATATTGTGAAATTAAAAAAAATATGTAATCCGCCATTTTGTGGTGGCGGCCATTTTTTCATCAAATATAGCTAAGAACCCTCCCGACTAATTCACCTTTTAAACAAAAAAAACCAAATCGAAATCGGTTCATCCGTTCGGCTGCTACGGATTTGCATTTTATCAATTTCACATTACAGCCACTTGAAATAATTTCCAAAGTTTTGTTACCATAAGTTTTTAAATTAAAAAAATCTACAGAAATACAGCTGATTTAAAATTAAGTTAACAAATAACAATTGTTGATCTGTGTTGTTGATTAAATGGCCAAATATGCCAGACACTTCTCTATCATATAAAAATAAAAATGTGAAAATTGTTATTTTTATTTTTCATTCAAAATAAAAATCTAACTAAAAATTTGTAAAAATTTTAGATTTATTAATCTAATTTTTTTTTTAAGACGAGCCTTTATTAATAATTTCCTCTACTGTGAATAGTCTTGCAGAAAAAAACAACAAATAAAGCTAATAAAAAGGCAGGACTTACTCAGCGGCTGTAACCTTTCTGATGGCACATCCACAAACATGTCATCTTCTGTTGGGAAGCTGTCCCCGTCTTCTACTTCCTCCACTGAACTGTTTTCACTGTCTGAGCTCTCTACCACTATCTAAGAGAGATACAAGCACAGTTTACGATTAGAATAAGCATATAGTTTCATTATATTACAACATACTATCGTTAACTATGCGCTTATTAAGTCTCTCCCTTCCTCTAATTTATTTATTTATTGGTAATCAACAGTGTTTACAACAAAAATCACAAGATTATTTTAGTTCTTAAGTAAAGACAAAAATGATTACATTATTTGAATTAAAAAAATATAAAGTTTAACAGAGAATTCATAACACAGTATGATTGTTAATTTAGGGTAGTTTTCAGAAGTAAAAGTAAAAATAAAAACAATTAAGATATTCACAACGTGTGCTCGCATGGATGCGTGTGCGTGTGTAATGGTCTACTCGATGCGTTGCGGCATCGCATCGCAAATATTTCGCCGCATTGGCGGACAAGCATTATGACACTTACGTGGACGTTATGACACGAAGATTAAAAAAGGTTAGACGAACTGTAGTACAGTTTATTATTAAATATGGCACCGCAACAAGTACACCCCTTTTTATATGTTGTGTGATCTTTATATTCTACGAGTAGGTCTACGAGACACCGGAATACACAAATGCAAGGGTGTATCCGACCAACGTCATAGAAACATTGGCTCTCCAGCAACACTTCCTAGTCTTTTTTAATTTTTTATTGAAGTGTTAACCTACACTACACATCACTAATTTCGTGGCTGACATGTGGTTCGGCCGTGGCGTAACGGTTAACACACTCGGGCGCGATTCCCAGAGAGATGTGGGTTCGAATCCCGCCGGCCTCGGAATTTTTGATATGTATTTATAAACCTTCCTAAAGTCCTCACCGACTTGGGTGGCCTGCTTGGAGTTTGGATAGAGCTGTACCAGCGGAATCACGCAAAACGGGTCTACTTGTGGAGAAAACTCCCAGGAAATGAAGATGAAGTTGTGTGATAGTGTGATTACATACCCTCTTGTACTCTTTCTGTTTGCTGGGCGCTCTTTTGACAGTCAGCTCGTGTTGCGGCAAGTCCAGACCAACCATCGCTAGCACCGTGTCGTCCAGACCAGACACTGTCGGCCATCCAGACCATACCTGTACAACAATAAACATTTATATTATTATACCTAAAAATGAATTGTAATGTGTTTATTATACAAGAATTATTATTAAGTATTGTTAATAATTTGTCAGCAATACAGCCAGGGAAAATAGATTATGCATATTTTATCTCACCTGATGTCGAACAGGAATGTCTGTGAGTGAGTACAGGTCGTTTTTGACTTCTTGTACTGTTTTAGTGCCAGGATACTTGAGCGTGTATTCTCTCTCGTCGTGCTTGACTCTGAGCACGTATGTTGTTGTTAACCTTTCTGCTACCCTGGTAAAGAAAAATTAGATTACATGCATGTGGTTAAAAATTTTTTCAACAACAGGCATATATTATGTATTCCCTATTAGAACTGTCTCGATCTTCTCTGAATGAATGATTGAAGCTTCATTGTGGAAGCTAGTGTTGTGTATACATAGCATAGTTTTGTTACCTATTGTAAAAATTTTTTTTTTTTTTTGAAAAGAGCAACTGCTGCGTTTCTTACCGGCTCTTCTGAGCAGAATCTGCATTCCGACCCGGTGGTAGATTTATGACGTGTCATAAGAGCTACAAGTTGGCCTACATGAAATAAATGGATTTTGAATTTTATATGTTTTGTGTCGTACTCATCGTCAGCCATGAGTCTGTCAGCAGCCTTCAGCCGCAGCACCGCGTTCCGCGCGAGCCCCAAGCTCGACAGTGCCGCGGAGGAGGTGGCTCGAGAACCTCCCAGCCCCGATATCTGCTGCCTGCACACGGGCACCCCGCACACCATCTCTAACCGCTTTTTTAGATCACCTGTACAGAAAACCCAATTTCACCATCACCACCTGGGTACATAGAGCACTTCAACCATCTGCTGCTCTAGGTCTTTTTTCCACATACTACCAAATTGTGGAATCTACTTCCTTTGACGGTATTCCCACCAAATTACAACATGGTGTTATTCAAGAGGTGGACCAACAAATTCCTGAAAAGCCCGCAATTGGTGGTGCATCTGGTACTACAAGTGTTCATGGGGAGTGGTAATCACTTAACATCAGGTGGCCCTACCCTACTTGTTCACTATTCATAGTAAAATACATTATTGCTAATAAATTTTTTGTTTGACTTTCGTCAAAATGTAACATGTAAAATCATAATGTTTATTAATGTAAACACATTAATAAACATTATGACGTCAGAAACAAGTAGCGCTGTCTTTGTCTAACAGGAAACTTTAAAGCATTATAATTCCGAGACTATTAAAAAAAAGGTATAGTTATAAAATTTAAAAACTTTATTTTAAATGTATACAAAAATATCAGTCAGATACCCTATAATATACGACCTCTAAACTAAATTAGACTGTTAGAATCATTATAACTATGAGCACAAATACTTACTGACAGTTGCGGAACCAGACATTTTAATCTCGTGTATTTTATTGTTACAGTGAACTTGTAGCTCTACGAGGTCAATGGAATTATTTCTAGGCGAGGAGGTTGATGCTTGATTACTATCTTCCCGATCTGAAATAGTTCAAACTTGTTTATTACTGACGATTCATTATTTACATTTTAAGGAACATATATAAATAAAAACTATATAAAATTATTTAATAAACACCTACAATAGAGGTGTAAGAGAACTTAAGTCATCGACATAGCTCAGCGAGTTGTGAAACTGAAGTGGAAATAGGCAGGACACATAGTTTGAAGATGGTTGTTGGGGTTCCAAGGTGATGGAGTGGCGACCTCCTACCGGGAAGCGCAGTGTTGGCAGACCCCATACTAGGTGGACCGACAAAATCAAAACGACTCGCAGAGAGCCACTGGGTTCAGGCGAGGCCTGTGGAAGTCCATGCAAGAGACTAATGTCCACCAGTGGACGTCTATTGGTTGATAAAGTAGAAAATAGAGGTAAATATGTGGATCAACCATAACTTTGAAGGGTAAGGAAGGGAAGGGTAAGGGTTTATATGGTTGCTTAAGGACAGCTTATTTTTGTGTGAATTTTAAGAGGTTTCTAAGTTGGTGCTTACCAGGTGGGTGTGTTTTTGGAGTTATCACAGATATATCATCGTCTATCATCTCCACATCATGCGTGTCGTTGGTCTGAGATGCAGCGCTGTTGCCATCCTGTGGCATTACTCTATTGATGGCAGACTGGAACAAGTCATTCGATAATATTAGCACAGGTAAGATAAACAATAGTTATTTAATAAAATCGATACATCAGTCACTTCCATAATCAAAAATACCTTCACTAATCTACTTAAAAGAGTTTTGGAGGCATACTAATCTCCGAAACTAACTGCCACGATTTTGTCTAATGTTGTGAGGAAGTTTAGGTGTACAATTTATAGGGGTTCATTTAAAGTGAATTAATAGACCTATGCTGATAATAATTGTAGGTTAAGATGCTAGATGCAGATCTGAGAGTTTTTCCAAACTATACTGCATCCAAATTTTCTATAATAATTATAATTATACTTTTCTTAAACATTAATCAGTCTTTTCATTAGAATGAAAATCTATTGAAAAAATCAAACAAACAAACTCAGTGAGGGGTTTGTTTTTTAACTAAACTGCAGACAAATCAATAACTCATGCAAAGTTGGAGTGGATCAGTTAGTTGCCTATTCTTAATTCCTTTGTCAATTAATGAACATAAATTTTCCTTTGTTCAAGTTGAGTACCTACAAATATCTTTACTATTGATTTAAAATACTCACAAGTAAGTCCCAATTTGTTTCTTCTAAGTGGTATATTGCTTCAGCAACATCTTCAATATTTGTGATTCCCTAAAAACACAATTAGACATTTGAACTGAATATTTTAATTGTCTCACTTGAAATTTTTGTTTTTCCAATAAGACAAAGGGTCTGTGGGGTTTTCCTACTAAGGTTATACAAGCATAACAAAGTTATGCACTAAAAATTCCAAGAATTACCTTGGAAATTGCAATTATTATTTCCGATTTCGAACACAAAGAACGAATGTGAATATGGCATGAAAATAATCATAATATCAGAGAATATATGCTTTTCAGACTATGAGGATGACAGAATGTTCAAACAGTGTTATCTAATACTCATAAATACCATTTAAAATCGTGTTAGACGTAGTTCAAAGAGATAATACTAAACAACCAGTCACTGTTTTTGTTCACCACATAACCTGCACATTTCGTGAACTAATTAATCTTCACTCTTACGAATATGTGTTTTGTAAGCACCATCAGTATTTACCTGAAAATTTGCAAGAATTTCTTCTCTGTTCTCAGCCATTCTGATTTTATTCAGTTCAAAAATATCCAAAGAAAATACTACACTTCGATTCTTGGCATGACATTCAAACATTTGACCATAGATAATGAGAACAGTGTTGCTATTAGCATTAATAGTTAGGTATGTCAAAATAGGTCCGTGCCATAGACATAATCCTTTAAGGTATTTTTACACGACGAAACATGTTTCGAATCAGTTGCTGTGCAAACGTGAAATGATAATATTTCTGA
Organism: Hipparchia sbordonii; assembly: GCA_038048805.1. Taxonomy (NCBI): domain Eukaryota; kingdom Metazoa; phylum Arthropoda; class Insecta; order Lepidoptera; family Nymphalidae; genus Hipparchia; species Hipparchia sbordonii. The sequence continues at coordinate 10,103,979 of CM076113.1, forward strand.
CGTAATTTGCATATTTTTCGATAATAGTTCCTTGTAAATTATAATCTAACCGAAGAAAACGCCTTGACCAATTTGAATTTTTTTTTTTGTTTTGTTCGATCTAATACCTACATTGATAGTTAGTTAAAAAAATAAGCAAAATCCAGACGAATAGCTCAAAAATCTATATTATATTCGTAATTTGTATAGGAATCACAATTGGGCTCCGAATAGATGTGGGAGCGAAGTCGCGGGTAAAAGCTAGTAATTAATAGAATAGGTAGGTACCTAATTATTTAGGCTTAAGCTTTATTTATTCACAAGCCTATGCCCGCGGCTTCGCTCATGTTAGTGGGTATAGATCTATCACGTTCAGATCGATTTTTCAAACCTCTATATTTTAAAAATTAGTTAATTTTCAAAAATTCTTTCTTAGCGAATGCTTACGTCATGATATCTATTTGCCAAACAGCCCGATCCGTCTAGCCGTTAGAGCTGTGCGTTGATCAGTCAGTCAGTCAGTCACCTTTGCCTTTTATGTATTTAGATTAAAATAAGTAAAGATTTAGCCAAATATTATGTTTCGCATCTTGTAAACGGAATGGTTTGATCTTTGAAAATCTAAGTAGGTATGAATGTCATCAATAAAATAAATACCAAAGTAAGTATGTTGTATAATAATATTATGAGCAATAAATAATCAATTAATTACTAAACTGCACTCATAACTTTTAAGTTTCAGTTAGGTATCGTTACCTACTAATTTAGTTCGCACTTACGCCACACATTTTCCAAACCAGTCGAGTATGCGCGTAAGCACTTCGCGCACGCGCACTCGCTACGAAAAGCTCCGAACTTTTGAATTTCGAAAATCAGTGCGCGAAAATAGTGCTTGAAGAGTTCGCTTTAAAAAAGTTATCGATAGTTATTTTTAGTGATAACATTTAGCTCTATGGTAACTTTTTTTTAAAACTTATAGAATATTTTTTTTTAATTTTTCTAATAAAAATACAATAAAATTTATAAAAATCTACTTACATTATAAATAATTATTCATGCAAACCCTACCTACATAAAGAGACTTGCAGATGTGCTCACGATATTTTCTTTCAGTGAAACAAAAACAGTAAAACGAATTGTTTTTTTTTTAATTTTTGCAAGAAGTAGGTACAAAACCAATACAAAACTAAATTTGTTATGAGCATATTTAAGTTATACATATAGAAAACAAGGCATTGAAAGTCCAGTATTCGAACCCATCAACGTGGCACGCGCTGTAACGATGAGACCCGTACGGTTTCTTCAGGAGAAAAATTAAAAGACTGTTTTTCCTTTTTTATAAACTTTGTTTAAAAATCCAAAATTCAAAACATTTCTTAACCTAGATATCTTATCTAAGGTAGTAAGTATTAAAAAGAAATACTTAGGTTATGGATAAGTATTACAAAATATTACCTAAATGTAAAGTCAAAGTTTGTTAATTTACTTACTTGATTCTTCATGAATGATTTTGGCAATATTCGGTTAGTTTCTCCCGAAAAGGAGTGCGAATTCTTAACCATTACGCTAAGGCTTGTAATTATTATTATCTCAATGTAATTAGAGTTATAAACTCGAGAGGCATATCGTGAGTACCTACCTATCGCCTAAACTCTATAAACCGCACCATCACTCTGCTCAGACTCAAGACGAGTTAAAACGAGACAGATTTATGTCAAAGCATATTGGTGTCTTGTTTTAACTCTATCTTAAGTCTGAGCTAAGTCAGAACACGCTCTATAGATCTCAGAATCAGTATAAACTGGATATCTGGATAACTGGATTGTATTTATTTGTATTTGTATTGTATTGGACTTAGGAAACTTCATCGTGGAAGCACTGTATAGGTCAAAGGATAGTTTCATTACCTATTGTAATTTTTTTTTGAAAAGAGCGACCGCCGAGTTTATTGCTGGCTCTTCTCGGCAGGAAAGGCATTCCGAACCAGTAGTAAATTCATTGACGAATCAAAAGCGCTTGTAAAAGTTTATTTGAATAAAAAATATTTGTATATTTTCTATTTCTATCAAAAACTAGTACAAATCGCGTGATCAAATCAGTGAGCGTGATGCTTGGTACGTTAAGCCGGACGAATTACATTAATTAGAAAAAACTTCAATCACAATAATTTTTTTTAGCACAATAAAATTACTCAAGTCTCACAATTTCCTTTTTCGCAGGAAATATGGCTTCGCAAGCCATATGCGGCGTGTTAGTGCTTCTCATTGCTGTGTCCGCTTCAAATTCGCTCACACTGAACGAAGGTTAGTGTTATTACAATCAAATCTCTATCACCTAAGTAACAAGGTTCATGATGAGTAGGTATCAAATTATTTTCACTTGTTCTTTTTTCACGGGTATTTCTCTATTTGTTGACTCGTCATAAAAGTTAAATGTCGTCTCTACGGTATGTTGAAAGGGTGAACATTAATAAAGTTCTCCTGTCTGAAATTCAACTACTCAAAGATATTTATAATGCATAATGTCTATGCATTATAATGAAATTTCATACATAGCATCGTATCAGACATACAGAGCCCGCGGCTGCATACTCTAGGTACCTCGGTTCCTTCACTCTCATAATCCGGTGATAGGATGGAGATGATTTTAAAATAACTGGGAGGTCCTATTCGAGGGTTAACGTAATTTTCAAGAAACAATAATTTTAAAAGCACGATAGCTTGTTAGAGTCTCTACATTTTTTCAATAGGTAGGTAAGTTTTAATAATAATAAAAACATTTGGATGAAAATGCCTTATCGGTAAACTAAAAAAAGCGGTTGGTTCTTTTACGATTGGTGAAAACGAGCAAAATCTATCATTTTGCTCTTAATTTCTCTAGAGCCCATCGTCTATGACATTCCCGGACTTCCGCTTCGTTCGTTAATCATCCATCCATTTGTATTTTCGTGTTCTTTTTCAGTTTCGCACTGTCTCCAGAGTGCCGACTCACTAATGAGTAGGTACGCAAATAGTCCCGATCTTTGCCGTGTTAGCTCGTTGCCGCCATTTTTAAACGAGCATGTTCCATATTCAAAATTCTTCCGCCATTGGTTAATTTTGATTATACGACATAATACTTATTTTCAACCGACGAAAAAAAGAGGAGGTTCTCAATTCGTCACGCATATTTTTTTTCTTTTTTTTTATATATGACCCGCATAACTTTTCACAGAGTCCGACTAGGGTCTACCTTGAAGTTGGTCCCATTTAATAATAAATTTTAGTGTAAAGTATACTATACAAGCAGTCCTCGTCAATCTTTTTGAATACTCTGATAATAATTATTATCATAGACTGGAGACAGCTAGTAATCAATTCAGAAATGAGGAGATTTTCAGGGGATCCAGAGTTACTAACATCCTTAATTCCATACTAAAATAAGAAAATGTTGCTTATAGTTAGCTCATAAAGTCACAAACCTTAAGGGGCAACGGGTGGGCCACAGAGTTCAAAGAATCGATAGTCCTTGCAGTACCTAGGTGCTGGAATAGAGACCTCGCACCGGAAATTGTAGAGTTGGCAGACTCCCTATTTACCTAAGTTTGAGCTCGTTAATTGGTTCTTAGATTGCGACGCGTGGTTCAGACTTGAGAGGTGCATTCATAAAAATTGAATTGGATTAACATTGTATTGAAGGTGAATTATTCAGTTAAAGGAAAAATATAAGACAAGTTTTATTTCGATGCTGAATTAAAATGCAGGGAAATCTCATATAAAAATGAAGAAAAAGATTTCGGTCGAGAAAGCAGATTTCTATGAATTGCGGAAACCCTCGGCTTTCAAAAGATTTCTGAAGCCTCAATAGCCCAACGGTTAAAGGTGCGGACAGAAAACTGAGTGGTCGCAGGTTCAAATCCCACCTGTTGCACTATTGTTGTACCCACTCCTAGCACAAGCTTTCCGTTTATTTAGAGGGGATAGGAGGATATTAGTCAACTTCAGCTTGGCTAATATTCTTAAAAAAAAGATTACATGATTTAGTCATAATTTAAAAAAAGAACATTAGCCAAGTTGAACTTTTACTGTCCCCTCCAAATAAGCGAAAAGCTTGTGTTAGGAGTGGGTACGATAATAGTGCTATGGGTGGGAATCGAACCTTACAGTTTTCAGTCCCCACCTTTAATCGTTGGGCTATTCAGTTTGCAGAAAATAAAAGAAATGCTCATAATATCATGTTCTTCTCCATTTTTTTTACAATTTAATTTTCTGTAGACAAAAACAAAAGAAACTAGAAAAAGAGATCACCTCTTTTTCTAGTTTCTGTTTTTATTAAATCAACCTAAGTACCTACCTAGATATTAATTTGATGGCGTATTTCTCCCTAAATTGACAAAAATACTGACTTAGATCTTTAGATATCCTTTATTTATTATAGGTATGTATGTACTCTTCGAATCTACGCTTGGAGCACTCTTTTTGTCGTTTGTACACTTACTTATTTTTACTATAACATACTTCCCAGTTTATTGTTAAAAATTGTGTAAAACAATCATGTCAACCTTGCCCTATACAACCGTCCCTAATCTATCTGTTACAGTTAGTTACTCCACATTCTGATAGTGGACGTATAATAAGGTCGCGGGTGTGAGAATGCCATGCATTTGACAAACAAATTGACGATCTACACGCTCTACCATCCTTCCATCCATCTCAATACATCTCCCACCCGCTACAAGGGACATGTCAAGAATCAAGGGTTTAGTTTAGGCCATAGTTCACCACGCAAACACCAATGCAAATTAGCTGACTTCATACACTTTTGATAACATATTATATACATGGAGAACTTTCAGGTATGAAGATTGTCCACCGTTAAAGCAAGTTAATTTTAATTATTGCTTAAGAATCGAATTTTTCTAGTCTAGCTATGAATGTACGTGTGTCACCCACAATGCGACAGTAGTGCTCTCAAAATTCAAAATTAATTTATTTCATGTAGGCTAACTTGTAGGTCTTATGACACGTCATAAATCTACCACCGGTTCGGAATGCAGATTCTGCTGAGAAGAGCCGGTAAGAAACTCAGCAGTTGCTCTTTTCAAAAATTTTTTTTTTATAAAGCTATGCTATGTATACAGTGCTTCCACAATAAAGCTTCAAAAATGCAAAAATGCATACGTAGGTACACCAATCCAATGCATGTCAAGATGGGCAGCCAAAGCAGACCCATTCCCGTTGGTGGCACCCGTTCACGAGCATGACGCATGATCCAGCCATTTCTTTGCTCAACCATATTTGAGGGAACGTAACAACCCGCACTACACGACACCATCACAGAAATGTTTAAAGCGAGCATGACATACTTAGGCTCTCGCACGCTATCACGGTACACGAATGTATCTCGGATTTTTTTTTATCGTAATATCTGAAGCATAAACCCAGTTTCAAGATCCATGAAAAACGAAACTCTTTTTCGTGAATTTAAAAAAGAAAAATCATAGGAGACTTCTAACATTCAGTTGTAGGTACGGGCATCAACTATTTCATATTTTTTAGATCAGTGAGTGATTTTTAATGGTCGATTAGCCTTTGAGGTGACAAGGCATAAGTTAGTGGGTCAGGGAGCAGATGGTGGCCATATCGGGGGAGCTGCGCTTGCGCAAGCCGGGGCTTTTGTGAATCGACCGTTTCGAAAATCTCTGCAAGATGAAATGTGATTATTTACTTTATGAATTGTACAGTTACTACTCGACTATAAAATATTGCATATCGAGCTCCAGACGGACAAAATCAGCTAGTCTTGTTTCGTAGAGAGTCGTTTGTATGTCATGTGACTTTGTGCGACAGAGACGACACTACGAGTCCGATGCTTCAGCTTATTTACTTCGGATATTGAACCTATTCGTTATCTAATATTTCCACGAAGTAGACGTTGAAAAGTATTATTTGTATACGTACTAATACGGTGGTCTCTTTTGTCATTCTTTACCAGTTTGGTAAAACAGCATGTCGATTCCCGCTATTGGTTCAACTAAATTGATGCAGCAAGAACGCCATAAATTCTGCCAATCAGAGGCCATTGCGATCGTTACACTGATGCAATAATTTTTAGAGAATCCACACGCAGAATGCTTTCGCAATACATGGATTAATCTTATTGATATCTTTAGTACATACCATAGTATAGCATCGCATGTCATCGCTCGTAGTATAGCAGTAGTATTTAGGGTATATGTCTAACGATGTCCTTTGGCGCCCAATCGGGAAGTTTTAAGCCGCCTACTTTGTCAGGTGGTTACATAAGTTGGTAAGTAGGTACTTAATGTGGGCTTAACATCTGTTGAACAATTTGATTTTGTTTTCCCATAGTTCATTAACTCATTCATTACGAAAGAACGTCACATGTTGTTACAATTAAATCTTGCTGAATCATGTCGCATTAAATCATCTGTAAAACTAATACCGATGACATCCTTATCTCGTGCCTTAATTTATTGAATTTATTTAATCTCTCGTAAGCTTGGGTTTAATAAACGTACGTTTTTTAAGGGCCGATTTTAACAACGTTAAGTAAAGTTTAACTGAAGAATTAATAGTTTTTTTTTAAAGAATATCATCCTATCCTCACCAAATAAGCGAAAAGCTTGTGTTAGGAGTGGAACGACAATAGTGTAACGGGCGGGATTCGAACCTGCGACCATTCACTTCTCAGTCCAGTTTTGGATGCAGGTCTCATACAGTGAGTTGCATCGAAATGAGAAGCGAAACCGAAAGAGCGATCATTTCGATTCAGCTGTAAAATTCGAATTTGGAACTTTTCGATGCTGGAAGTAGGTATTTACTGCTTTAAATGTGTAGGCCATAAATACTAGTATAATCGAACAGCTCAGAATTTAATAAGAAATTATTAATATAGTGCTTTATGATTCGCAGTCAATTCGCGCTAAACGTGTAGGTGTCGACGCAAATTGAGCTGATGTCACTGCTCGGTACTTCGGTAGCTATGCTGCATTTGTGCTAATATTACACTACCTGCTTGAGTGCATAGCTAGATATAATCATGATATAATATTAAAATTACCAAATACCAATAATAATGGGTTTAGGAATCCTAAGAACTTTGTTGAACCTTAAATATTTTTTAACACAGGTAGGGTTGCCAGATTTTTTTTTCAGTCTATAAGGGACGAATGGTTAATGGGCAAAAAAAACGGGATTTCAGTTTTTTACCCGGGACAAATAAACAAAATTGTTATCATTTTTTTTTATATATTTCCGAGGATCGAGTTAGTTTTAACATATTTTTATTCGTTTTAACATACTATCTGTAAAAATCAATACAATTATATCATCGTAATTAAAAACGGTCATCAACTCGGTATTTTACGAACGTGACGTGTGTAAATACGATCGATTTCATAATAAAAAACGAAGTACGTTTCAAATACGGGACAGAGTCAGTCCCGCCGGGACATTTTAAACTATGCCTAAAATACGGGACGTCTCGGGAAATACGGGACGTCTAGCGACGCTAAACACAGGTATGATCTGCTAACTGTTTCGTTAGTTTCATGGTTAGCATTTTAGACTTCAGATGATGAAATCCTGGGTTCAATTCCCGGGTCAGGCCAAAAAATGATTTGGGGTTTTCTGGCAAGAATGTTTGCACTGGCACGTAGTTAGAAAATTAGCATTTTGTTACCCCGTGCCTCAGAGAGCACATAAAGCCATGATCTCTCTCAGGTTGTGTCGGATTTCCATCCCATCGAACTATGATAGTGAAGGAATTAAAAGTGTTTTTTGCAGCCGCTGGATACAGGTGGCACGAGATCGTGTTCTGTAGCGATCCTTTCAAGAGACCTAACAATGTACAGTAAGGCAGTAGATTTCAAAAAATTCAAAACTTCAAAATTATTTATTTCATGTAGGCCAACTTGTGGCTCTTATGACAAGTCGAAAATCTACCACCGGTTCGGAATGCTGATTCTGCTGAGAAGTGCCGGCAAGAAACTCAACAGTTGCTCTTTTCAAAGCAAAAATCCCATTCATTCATTCCCATTCATTCGTGAATTTCTATGAGATTTCACGAGTGGATTTTCTCGTGGCGCGCATTTTAGCCGTGGCCTTTATCCTATGACGACTATCGATAGAGATAATTATGTTAATGATGGACTCATTAAAAAGATACTTGAAGTTGTAGTTTTTCGCTCCTTCTAATGAAACGATTTCGAGTCTTATAATAGCCAGGGCGCTCTGCTAATTCTATTAAGCGTGAATGGATTCAGGTAGTACTTCGCTTTGCTTTGTCTATGGATATCGTGCTAATGAAGTGATACAATCTTTTATTAATAGGATACAAACATCAAGTTCATTAGGAGAGTCTATTTTAAACAGATTTCCTGAATTTAAAAAAGGAAGTTACATAAGTTTTTATGTTGTTTGACGGTTATATAGTAAGTTTATCTCACGAAGTTACGGGTGCTTTACTTGTGGTTACGTCGTGTACATGCACATTGCGTAAGTGTGCGTGCCTGTCAGGAGACTAGGTGGGACCGCTCCCGCTCACACTTATACAGATATGCCACACACACAACCATGAGCCACGAGTCCTCTTGAAATGAAAGAACTGTACTTTTGGCTCCGCGACTTTGTCCGCGTGGAATTAGGTTTTTTGAAAAGGCCTCGGGAACTCCTAGCGTTTCTGGGATAAAAATACCCTAGTCACTCTGCAGGTCCGAAAGCATACCCACGAAAGCATCGAACGTCAAAATACCAAGTTTCAAATACATAACTTGAAAAATGAAGGACTTTCATAAAAACTTTCATCCCCTATTTCACCCCATTGCGGGTAATTTCCAAAAACTGTGAAACACGTCATCCAACCCACCTTTGAAAATATTAATATAGAAAAGTCCCAAGCATGTGAAAAAAGTAGTGTCCTTATTCCACAATATGTCCAGAATCACTCAAAACGTGGCGTAATAATACGACAGTCCAATTGTCCGATTCTGGCTTTACTGCCCTAATAAGGTAGGGTAACTTTGTAAGGACCGTGTTGCCCTGGTTGTCGTGAACCCACGGATTATAATAATCATCCTACGTAGACATTTTGTTTTTTGCTCGACTCTAATTTTGTTTCGGTACCTAAACCTTTTGTAACAGTTATTTGTGTTATTTTCATTTCCTGATTCCAGTGGTTTGGATTTAATGTTTAAAAGCTTTAGTTATTTAAACTCCTGTTAACAGAACATTGATGTCGGTCTTCTTTTTTAAAATCCTAAAAACTGCATTTCTATTTATATTTAAATAAAATACGTTAATTTGGGTCTCTACGTAATGCATGACGGTATGCTAGCCGTAGGTATTTTTTTTTTGCCACCAAAATGTGTATATTTTTACACAACTATTTCTAAAATTAAAACTATTACAAATAAAGTATTATGTAAAATATTAATGTACGACTTGTCTCAATTTGCATGACGTAACTTCGTGTAAATTGAGTTAGGTATGTTAATAATGTAATGTAAGCCTCAATGGTTCAATGGTTAACGGTGCGGACTGAAAAGTGAAAGTTCGAAGGTTTAATTCCCATGATGATTAAGTGCCCAATCTTAGGAGCTTTCCGCTTATTTGGAGGGGGGAGGAGAATATTAAAGTTAACTTCAGCTAGGCTAGTATTCTTAAAAAATGTATTAAAAGTATAATAAGTATTAAGTTTTTTTTTAAATATATAGACTAGCGCTTGGCTGCGATCACACCTGATGGTAAGTGAAGATGCAGTCTAAGATAGAACGCGCTTGCCTCTTGATTTGGAGGTAGGTACCTATATAAATTCAAAATTAATTTATTTCATGTAGGCTAACTTGTAGCTCTTATGACACGTCATAAATCTACCACCGGTTCGGAATGCAGATTCTGCTGAGAAGAGCCGGTAAGAAACTCAGCAGTTGCTCTTTTAAAAAAAAAAATTTTTTTACAAAGCTATGCTATGTAAACAGTGCTTCCACAATAAAGCTTCAAAAATGCAAAAATGCATACGTAGGTACTCCAATCCAACGCATGTCAAGATGGGCAGTCAAAGCAGACCCATTCCCGTTCGTGGCACCCGTTCACGAGCACGACGCATATAGTATGCTCTTGACGGTTGCAAGAAAAATAAAAGTACCTTCAGAGTTCAGTTGAAATAAGCTAGTAAGAAATAAATCGACGTCATAAAGCTGTTAAACTATATTAAACAGCAATCTTCCACATAAGGCGTCCTCCAAACGGCGCTAATCCTAGCAGTACACGTCATTACACCGAACGTGTTTGAACGTTCCGAGCAGGAAGGCCATACACGGAGCGTTTTTTGCCGGTCACCGTTACGCCCGCATGAATGGTGCTGTAATAGTGTAATTATTGTTTGTAACGTGTTTGTAAATTATAACAGATCCTCGTCCCAGCTTGTATTAAACATTATGGGATTCCTATTTTTTTTTTTAATTTATTGTTACATTTAGATGCACAAATAAGCTTCTTTATATCTCGCCAAACTGGATAGCCAGTTTAGTCTGGAATAACATATAGGCTACTACTTTTTATCCCGGAAATCAATAGAGTTCCCGCGGGAATTAAAAACCTTAAACCACGCGAACGAAGTCGCGGGCATCATCTAGTAATTAATAAACTTGATTTGTTTTTCGATTCTGCGTAAACACCTTGAGCTACCCTACGATCCAAAAAATTTCTCCAAACGTAGATCTTACATGGTATATGTGCAATGGAGTCGATTCGAACGACAATTTCAAAGCGCCATTACTCCTATTTAAGCTGCTTGCTGTACAAATTAGGTACAATAGAGTAAATAAATCATTAAATATCTTTAACAACTCATTTTTGTAAAACAAAATGTTCTAAGTGGCTACAATCACTCTCCTATGAAGATACCGAAAGACTTATTCATAGTGAATTAGTATACTAACAATAACGCACTCATTTTATCTAATGGTTATCAACGTTCATAGATTTTAAGAACCTGGCTATGTAACAAAGAACTGAAAAATAAATAATTTCAATTTACAGGGGTGACATAATCACGAAGTGATAAAGGCCCGGCAAATAATAAAGAATAAAAAAAAAATTGGGCTTTAAAACCCTGAATAGGTATATCCAGGTATAGCCAAGATTGACACCATCCAACATATTACGTTCGCCAACGCTAGCAGAAGTTATTCTTGACTCGAACGACACAAACAAGATGTTTGACTCACGCTAACTTGTTGTTTTTGTTTTAACTTCGCGTTAGAAACGTTGTACCTACCTACCTACGAGACGTTTATAGAAATAATTTGCTTTTCAAACTTTTCAAACTCATCTGGTTTGTTTATCTTACTATCCTACTATCCTATTCTAGGTAATCTACTAATTCCTACTAATACAATTTCTAAATGCAAAAGTTTCTGAGGATTGATGGATGGATCTTTTCATATTTGTTACTCCTTCAAGTCACAATGAATGAACCGATTTGGCTATTTGGAATGGAAATAGCACATACCTACTCAGGATTTATACCTACGTGCTACATTTATTCGGGGAAAATTAGAGATCCCGTGGGAAGCAAAAAAATGTAATCCACGTGGATGCCCATTTCTAACTTTAGTATCGCGACTCGCTGAGCTCCTCATTTCTGACCTTATTTAACGTCCTTTAACTGGGAGCGGTAGTGTTGGCAGACTCCCATTAGGTGGACCAACGATATTAAACGAGTCGCTGGGTGCCACTGGATGCACGCGGCGCAAGACCGAGGCCTGTGTAAGTTCATGCTATAGGCTTTGTTCAATAGTGGACTTCTATGGAGAAGAAAAAGCATTCGAGTAAGATTTACTTCATGTTGTGATGTTGCTGAGATTGGGCCTAAAATAATATGAAACGACAACTCTGTGCATGACAACATAATATAAAAAAAGATTTTAAACAAAATCACGCATATTACGATTTCCGAATAATCATTCTCGTACTAAAATAATGGTTCAGTAGGTCAAAAAACGCTTATCAGCACCACAATTCACAAATTCTATACTAGGTACATTGCTGTTATCATTCTGAACTGTGACACGATACAATTTCTTTGATAATCTTGTTCCTCTAAGTTCCTTATATTGTATTTGCTAGTTTTTGAGCGCGATCTCGTCTGTGGAGCAAAGGCTTTAAAATTCTTCGGAGACCCTCCGAAGGTAACCCATGTCACTCCCCAAGTCTTCAACTCATCATAGAAAAAAATCCTGTCGATCTCTCTCTCGCACGCTCTGTTGCAGCGTGATTGAAGGATATTTTTTGGCGCTGTGGTCTTATAACAGGGAGGTCTCGGGTTCGATTCCCGACGGAGGCAATTTGGGAATTTGTAATTTCTGAATTGTCTCTGGTCTGGCTTTGGACATGGCTGTGCCGCCATTTAGCAAGCGATTTAGCGTTCCGGCGCGGCGCGATGGTTTCTACAAACTACTGGTGGTGTCGTGTGGTGCGGGTTGTTACGTTCCCTCAAATATGGTTGAGCGAAGCAATGGCTGGATCATGCGTCATGCTCGTGAACGGGTGCCACCAACGGGAATGGGTCTGCTTTTGCCTGCCTGTGTTAACATGTATTGGATTGTATTTATTTGTATTTGTATTGTATTTATTTTTACCTGTATTGTACTCAGGAAAATTCATCGTGGAAGCACTGAATACATAGCATAGTTTCAATAACAATTGTAAAATTTTTATTTTTTTTGAAAAGAGCAACCGCCGAGTTTCTTGCTGGCTCTTCTCGGCAGGAAAGGCATTCCGAACCAGTGGTAGATTCATTGACGATTCAAAAGTGCTTGTAAAAGTTTATTTGAATAAAAAATATTTCTATTTCTATTTCTATTCTATATCTATTTAAACAGATTAGGAGTATGGGTTGAATGTACACTGTCATACCCCTTCCAAGTTAGCCCGCTACCATCTTAGACTGCATCTTTACTTACCATCAGGTGAGATCGCAGTCAAGGAGTAACTTGTCATCGAATAAAAAAAACAATAAAGAAACAAGCTTTCGCATTTAAAATATTAGCAAAGATTTATAAGTCAGCCATATTTTATACGTAATGATGGTAGTACATGACCTAATTATACGTCTGAGTTGAACAATGATGTCCTAGTTAGAGCAAAGTAAGAAGTAAATTAAAAATATGCGCTTAGCTATTTTATTAATAGCACAATTAATGTTAAAACCACAAACCATTATTTTTATCCACTATAAAAATGACATATCATTTTATTCCGCAACAGAATAACTACTTGTTATTATAGTAAAATTATAATATAAAGTAATTAAAAATTGACATATTAATGTTTTAAACCTAATTGACGTTTTAAATTAGTTTTCAATTAATTAAGCTCATCGGAAAACAGAATTCCCGCAGGATTTTTAAAACCTAACGAACTCGTATACGAAGTCGCGGGCATAACTTGTATACTTTTAAATTAATTATTATGTAAGACGTTTGTTTGTGCGATTTAGGTTGCCATTTTCTTAAAAAACCACTAATCTAATTTTGATGCATTTTTTTGCATATCTCTTGCATTACATCATTGGTATCGTAAAAATGTAATGCAACTTTTTTGTATAGACATGAAATTTTTTTTATCCGACAACAGAAAAATTTCGCAGTCTATGTATGTATGTTTCTATTTATATATAAACTATAGGGCCTAAACTACTGAGCCGATTTTCATAAATGAGGTGTCAACCGATTCTTTATAAAAGTCTGGGTGATATAGGCTACATTTTATAATAACAAATCAAAATTTCGGATGGAAAATTGGATATTTCCAATTTTCAAGAGTCGATTTACACTTTTTAAACTTTTTGCTTGTTTACTTGTAATTTCAGGAGCCACAGACGATGTCATAGCAGCAGCGTCAGCGGTAGAGGATGGTGAGGTCGCCATCTTGATTCGAGAGCCCCTGGGAACCAGCACGGGTCGCGAGGAGCTTCTGACCGCCAAGGGTGGCGACGACCATTCTATCTCCCTCTATTTTAACTCCAAAACCAATAAGGGTAAGTAAATCTTAAAACATATTAAGTACAGTTTCATTGGAGTCTATTGCCAGCCCAGTGCCCACTACACAAGGAAAATCTAGGTATAAAAGGGCAGAAAAAACAAAACTTCATTCATTTTTTGATCTTAACTATTACTGGTCAAAGTACCTTGCGCTGTTATGTATTTTGTGGCAAAGTCAGGCCAGATTCCACTTTGCCGGATAAGTGCGGATTCTCTTTTTTTATGTATGTTCCCCGATTACTCGAAGACGCCTGGACCGATTTGGAAAATTCTTTTTTGTTTGAAAGGGTATACTTTCCAGGTGGTCCCATTGTCATCAGGTCAGGATCTGATGATGGGATCATGGAGAAATCGAGGGAACTCAACAAATTTTGTAGGCACAATTGATATACTTTGTAGTGGCATTTGAAGTCGGTTTTGTAAAAAGAATTTTTACGTTTAGTGGAGCATCGTTTGTTTCGCAACGAAAATCCACAAAGAACCTATAGTAAAAATTTTATTCTTTTTGTCTTTTTTAGTTTACCTGGAAAGCTTGAACGGTGATCATATAAAATCAGTATCATGGAGCCTAGGCACTTCTAATGGGTACATAACCCTCGTAGTCACTCAGTCAAAGGTGAAGATCTACGTCGGATGCAAGGCTCTACGTTGGCACCCTATGTCTGGCAGACATAACGTTCTCAATCTTTTGGCTAGTCAAAAACTGAAGTTGGTGAGTGTTCTTAATTAACCCATGACGCTTGTCTGTCACATAGTTCGAAGAGCCGATGGTCGATGGGGTCCCAAGGTGCTGGAGTGGCGACCCCGCACCGGGAAGCGCAGTGTTGGCAGACCCCCCACTAGGTGGACAGACGACATCAAACGAGTCGCAGGGAGCCGCTGGATTCAGTCGGCGCAAGACCGAGGCTTGTGGAGGTCCATGCAGGAGACTTATGTCCAGCAGTGGACGTCCATTAGTTGATGAAGAAGAAGAAGAAGAAGCTTGTCTGTCTGTGTCTGTCTTCTTAGCACTCAAACCTCATCTCATTCCATCGCCGGCTTACTGCTGGGCGTAGGTCTCCTCTCGGATAAATAATAATAATTATAAGATCCTATGAAACTCCCTTGAACGATTCAGAAAGGACTTGCCTTAACGCAGATTTAGTACTGAATATATTCTGCCACTTTCTGCGGGAGGTGAGGGAATCACGTACAGCACACATTTACTCACTTCCGCACACTCTTGTAAATACTTAATGTCTCTATGAACGCACACTAACTCAAAAGCTGTCACACTTACAAGCTAACACGTACGTTTGTACATGTACTTCGGCAGAGGAGAATGCGTGTGCTTGCCAAGTCCTGGCTAAATGGTCGAAGGAAATTCCGTTCAAGATGGGCTTAAAGTAAATAAAAGAAATATTTTTAAAAGTTCATGGTGGCTGTATTTAAACAATATAACGGCATCATTAAATGTACCTACTTAGCAATTTACAATTTTTGTCAAAAATGCCCAACAAAGCTTTAGTTTATTTTGGCCAAAGTCGAAGGTTTGGCTGAAAGTGGCCGAAGCTGTAAATTTGGTCGGACACTAGTATTTAAGTAATATAAAATGAACATAACCTTACATTTGTTACAATCTTGCACTATTTTGTTCTACGTAAATCTAAGAAAAATATTTTTTTTTAAAAAGAATATTAGCCAAGCTGAACTTGACTTATATTCTCCTTTCCCCTCCAAATTATATTGGTCATAATATTCTATATTCTTTTAGTATTACGAAGAGAACTCACCAATAGAAGTGCACAAAAGTGAAAAGGCTGCACTCAGTTCCTTGAAATGCAATCACCACGAATTGCTGCACCCACCAACTCTAGTCACAGTGGATTCAGACGTAGAAGAAGTCCAAGAGTTCATGGAGAAGGAGAAGAGAATAAAACATGAGGAGGAGATGCTGGGCGACGACCCGAGGAATAACTACATTGACCCCAGCTTATACCAGCCCTTACCCCTGCCTACCACAACGCAGTCTTCGCAAAGAGGCGACATTCCTTCTGCTGATATTGAATCTTGTGACGGTGAGTGTTTATTTGTTCTTCAATCACGCAGCAAGGTAGTAATAGATCGATTTGTATTTTCGTACGATATTAAATTTTGCGACGATGAGTAGGATAGATAGTACAGCTAAAACGAAACTTCTTTTTTGGTCTACTGATTTGTCCTTCAATCACGCAGCAGAGCAGCACCTATTTGGCTGAAAATGGCATAGAGATAGATTATAGAACGGAATAACACATAGGCTACTTTCTATCCCGGAAAATAAGACTCCCTGCGGGAATTAAAAAACCTTAATCCACACGACACCAACTAGTATAATTTAAACTAAATTGATTGTCATGTTATTTATCTCGAGCGTACCCCATACATACGAACTCCATACGAAGTTCCATTCCTACTCATATTTAAAGAAATAGTCAAACACAATTAAATTGTGTAGGCGCGCTCTAGAAATTAATAATCGTGTATGTCATTTGTCGGATTTCCGTAGAAATATGTGGTTTCAAGGATTGTATGTAAATCTCGGTTCATGGAAATATATTATGTATGTTGTCTGTATGTAAATCTTTGATCCCGTGTATTATTCGGTAGCGCTGGGGAGCGCTCGAGGGGAAGTGCTCTTAAGAACATTGATCACGATATTCTTATGAGGAAAATTCAAATGAGATGAATCTCTTGAGGCCTTAATAGCTAGAGTAGAATAATAATAGTAGTAAAATTTTTTTTAGAGAGTTGAAATTTTCAACATGTAAAATTAATTGTGTAATTTTTCAGTTGTAATTTTGTTGCTGCTATAACAACAAAAAATAAATAAAATAAATTAAAAATTAAAAGGGGCTCCCCTTAACTTAAAAACGCCGAAAAAAACACGTGTCTAATAAAACACGTGTTTTTTTCGGCGTTTTTTTGGCACGGACCCTTCGTACGCGAGTCTGACTCGCATTTGATCGGTTATTATCTATACTTACTAATATATAAAGCTGAAGAGTTTGTTTGTTTGAACGCGCTAATCTCAGGAACTACTGTTTCGAATTGAAAAATTCTTTTTATGTTAGATAGTCCATTTATCGAGGAAGGCTTTAGGCTATATAACATCACGCTGCGATCAATAGGAGTGAAGCATCAGTCAAAAATGTTGCAAAAACGGGGGAAATTATCCATATTTGAAATAAATTCTTTTAAAAACTTCTTAATCGCGATCATAATAACAGAAATTGACGCGGACGAATTCGCGCAACAGCTAGTCTAAATATATAAAAGGCAAAGGTGACTGACTGACTGATCTATCAACGCACAGCTCTAACCACTGGACCGATCGAGCTGAAATTTGGCATACAGGTAGCTGTTAGGATGTAGACATCCGCTAAGAAAGGATTTTGGAAAATTTCAACTCCAAGAGGGTTAAATAGGGGGTTAAAAAATCGAATCTAACGTAAGCGAAGCCGCGGGTTAAAGCTAGTCTATTATGTGTTTTATATTTTCAGATGAAGTGATCCGTCAACTGAAACTCCTCCGGCAGACGATAGAACTGTTGCGCAGGGAGTTGGCGGATCAGAAGGGAACCATCAATAACCTGCAGAATCAACTGCGCATATGCTGCAGCCGCGTACCTGCGCCGCCCGTCGAAAGATGCACCGGCTCTTCATGCTACCCTGGTTATTGACATTTCATTTAACAGCTTCAACCTCTTCGTTTTTCATTGAATTAACTCTTTTTTAACTGTAGTTATAACGTTTTAAGTTAAAGTCACTGTCGAATTAAGCTTCGATTCGAATAAATCTTTTTCATGGATCTGTATAGTAGGGTTGCCAGATTTTTTTTCAGCCATATAAGGGACAAATGGTTAAATAAGCAAAAAATACGGGATTTCAGTTTTTTACCCGGGACAAATAAAAAACAAAATTATTTAGTGTCATTTTTTATTTTATTTTATAATATTTTTCCGAGGATCGAGTCAGTTTTAACATATTATTTTTATTCGTTTTAACACATCTGTAAAAATCAATAATAATTATAATCGTATTTACTCGCTTTTTTACGAACATTACGTATGTGAATACTTGGATCGATTTCATAATAAAAAACGAAGTAGGCACGGTTCAAATACGGGACAGAGACAGTCCCACCGGGACATTTTAAACTATGCCTAAAATATGGGACATCCAGGAAAATACGGGACGTCTGGCAACGCTACTGTATAGTACGTTTATCTCACGAAGTTACGGGCGCTTTACTTGTGGTTACGTCGTGTACATGCACATTGCGTACGTTCGCGTGCCTGTCAGGAGCCTAGCTCTCGCTTACACTTATACAGATACGACACAAACACAATCATGAGCGATGCGCCCTCGTTAATTGCAAGAGACTAATTTCTAATTACATGCCGTTTTTGAAACTTTAAAGCATCTTGTCAGTCAATTGAATCAGTATTATAACTTTCTAGAGGAATGACTGACTTAAACAAAACTAATAACATTATTCGTAATGGATTCAGGCATTTTATCATTTTTTTAATGTTTTCCTTGAAGGATATAACTAACTAGTATATCCTTCAAGATGTTTTCACATTGTAGCTACCTACCTACCAAAGTTGTATGGATTGTGATAAAACTAATTTTCTTTTCTTTTTGTATTTGTGAACAACTTTTTTAGTAGTTCTATCGTTTTAGTTAAGTTACCTATAGCTTACTTTATTACATATACGATTAACTACGATTATTTTAAAAAACAGAGTAGGTACATTACATTATTATATTTGCATTATTTTCGTACCTTGTTCTATATATGTTTATTGTTTATTCTAATTCTAATCTTATGCATTTAACACTACTAATATGTAGTAGGTCTAGTGAAGGTAAATCAAGCAACGTTGTCGTGTGGGTTTCATTAAATATTAGAAAATCATATGCGGGTTTTATTTTTTCAATCCCTTTTTGTTGAACCTAAAGTGAGCATATTCATGACAGAGTTTCAAGTTTCGCCCACGTTTGTTTAAGATAAGTTGCTTGATTATCCTTGGCAGAGACGTATAAGGTAATGCGAGATTATTGATTTAAATTAAATAGCTGCTTAGTAGTTTGTATGTTAGCGAATTTATCGATGGGATTACGAGAAACTCTGTTCATGAATTCCTATTTTCTATCAATTATTTTGAACTGGTTTACCTACTTTGATACAAATTAATGTTTTAATTGGGAGGCCTAAGATAACGCTTGACAGTATTTTTTACATTATTATCTCCGTAAATACGATGGTAATGAGGATATCTTAAAGGTTTGACTGAATAAGATCGCCGTAGTCACAATTCAAAAATACATGAATCAATTCAGCAACATCAGAACATAGGTACTTGAGTTGCCTGTTGATATTTATGATCCTATGAGATATGAAAAAAAAAAAAAAAAAAAAAAAAAAAAAAAAAAAAAAAAAGCTACCAGGAAAACATTACAAGTTAATTATATAAGGTAAAAAGTGGCTTACTTATATTATTATAGTACATATAGCTAGCTACTCGATTATTTCGAGAGAAAGTGTTCTTCAATTAATCAAAGAATTCGAATGAGATGAAAAAAGTAAAGCAAATAAAACAGAATAGGAAAATGGTGGACAAGGAAAGGAAAGGGAAACACAAGATCTTAACCAGTGATCCTTGGTAGTGAGAGAGAGTCTAAGCAAAAAATAATAATTACTTACAACACGTACCTACCTAAGTATACAACTCAGGATTCAGGAAAAATCTTTAAATAATTTATGTATATTTACTTAGTAAGATTTTATAAAAACATGAATAGCCCATGAATTCATGAATGAATGAATGAATATGAATAGAATTAATTATTTATTTAAGCAAGGCATTGGATATAACAGTAGGTCATTAGACAAATATTAGATTAGGTCCGTACTATACTGAGAAACAGCTCGTCTAAAGGCTCAAGTAGGCTTAAGTATAACTTTTCAAGTTTACGTTAACTGCCCGTAAATCAAACAATAAGTAGATGGAAAAGGGATGGAAAAATTCTCCGCCGCTTTCCCGTCCTTACTATATGACAGATTTATAACGTAAACTGGAAAAGCTAGACACACTAGATCTTTCAATGAGTTAAAAGATTCACACGCCACATTCGTAAGTCCCGTTCCACCCATAATAATTAGTGATACAGGAAAGTTGTGAGTTTTTACTGGGCTTATACCGGGATTGCGCAGGAGTGGAATGCCGCAATACCGCTAGCGGCACGGAATGCGGGCCCTGTCCTACGGGGATGGAGGGCGACGGCAAGCGGTGCAGACCCATATCCTGCAGGAGGAGGCCATGTTCGCAAGGTAAGAAAAAAAAAACATTTTTTTTAAATTTCATAATTTCATGTTAGCCAACTTGTGGCTTATAAGATAAGTCAAAAGCAAGACGGAGTCAATGATTCGGAAAGAATTGGTACTACTAGGTCCCATTGTAGCAAAAAATATTTGTGCGGTTGATTAGCAATTTCATAAAGTTTTCCCTCATTGGAAATTATTGGGAATCATATTCAGGAACATTCATTGGAGTTCAATCAGATTGAACCTACTCGTAATCTATAAATAACAGAAAATACAGCTTAAGAGTCCTGCTACATTACCACCTGGCGATAAGTCCGCCCGACTTTTAAATGTGTGCGTGTTACTCACAATAAGCCTGTAACCTGCACTCACATAGATTGTAGCTTGGAAAAAATATTTTGATACTTTATAAAATTTCACCTGGGTATAACAATAGATCGTATTCGTATACTACTATACGTATTAATATGTCGGTTCAATGAAGCAGATGGTATAAAATTCGACCTGTTTCCAGTGGAATACTGCATCGACACGGACCAAGGGTTCAGATGCGAGAGGTGTCCGGGCAGACAGGGCAGCGACGGACAGACATGCAGGTCGGCGTGCAGCTCCAATCCTTGCTTCGGAGGTCGTAAGTGGTTCTTATCCATAAATCTTACAGTTCGGGCCGTTAATTTTTGTAGTATTCAGGAGATACCAGAATATCATGCTAGATAGAAGTTCTATGAATGGCTGGGCAAGTAAATTGCTCAAAGAAGCTTGAAACAAAATTTTGTCAAAGTTTAGATTTTGAAGACCTCCTTGGCTCACTGGTGAGTGGGAGGTCTCGGGTTCAATCGAACCCAATCCCCATGGAATCCCCAGCGGGGATAATTTTGAAATTAATTATTTCTGGGATGTATCGGATCTGGAGACTTTGGTCGTCATAGTTACCAGTTACCACCCTACGGTCAAAGACTTATCACCAAGCGAGCGTTCCAGCACGAAGGCGTTATACTCCTAGCCCTAGTAAGTATGGATTTAATTAAAACTGGCTCACTCCCTGGCTTATTAAAGCGTCGATATAGTTCAATGGCATAGACAAAATTTTAACCCATGCTAATAAGAGGGACGAATGAAACGAGGGGCTACATCCAGTTTTCATTTGGTCAATAGATAAATCATCCATTAAGTAATTGATATTACTGATAGACATCTGCCGCATCAAAGGAGCTTCCATTATGTAATGTGTTGTCGACCTTAGTGAGATCCGTCCCCGGATAACCCTACATTATAGGGCCTATAATAAATAACGTCCCTTAGCTCCGAATACAAAAGCGTTTTTAAAACGTGTTCAAATATTTAAGGTGCCCTCAATAAGTGGCCTCATAGTGTTTGGTTGTTTGATAAATCAACCTGTTAGCACTGCGGTCTTGTGGATGAGAGGTCTCAGGTTTGATTCTCGGTAGGACAATTTGGAAATTTTTGTAGTTTTTAAATGCTTTGCGGCATGTTTTCTACAGAGGTAATTAGCTACGGCCAAATCCTCCTACCCGACCAGACCACAGATAATTCAGAAATTATAAAATCTTTCACAATCCCTGCCGGAAAACAGAGCAGAAATGTGTTACTTATAAGACTAATGGTCACCATTGTTCATGAAAACTCATACTGGCTTCATATTTACATGGGGTTTTAAAAACCCAAGACTACCTGGACGAAGTTGTAGATAAAAGACATAAAAGTTGATATAAATGAATATAATATGTTATATTGTAGGTGTACAGTGTCAAGATCTTCCTGATGGAAGGTATCGCTGCGGCTCCTGTCCTTCGGGCTACACGGGCAACGGGGAGAACTGCGTGCGACTCGCCTGTAGACCCAATCCGTGCCATCCAGGTTTGTATGGAGCAAGTTACGATAAACATTATATTATTGCCGCAATGATATAGCCTATAGTGGCTAAGACTACAGCCTCCTTTTCAAGGGAGTTTTGGGGCAGTTTTCGGGGGTTTAAAAACCAGGTCCTAACTTTTCGGAGATATATACTTTAAATATCACTTGCTATAACCGTCAAGTAAACAACGCACGGAAACCTTTGTTCATTCGTGAGAGCTCTCCATAATGTTTTCAAAGGTGCTTGAATAATTCGCAATAAATCAGGTTGTAAAAGAGGACAGTGCGGCAAATGTTTCTCATTTTTTTTTCCAATTTATTCTCCATCATCTTCGTCCTAAATTATAATTTTATAGGAGTGGAGTGTCATGAGCTTTCCGATGGGAGATACCGCTGCGGTTCCTGCCCTGCTGGCTACACCGGCAACGGCGAGCAATGCGTCAGACAAGCCTGCCAGCCCAACACGTGCTTTCCAGGTTACTTTATTTATTTTGATCAGGGTATTTTATTTATTTTGATCTTGAACTTCCTCCATGCTACTATGGGTTCGCACCACGTAATCTGCTCGGTACGCTGTAGATTAGGTATTCTGATGTAGTGTGATTGGAAAAGAGGCAATTGATCCTTACTTTCTATATTCTGCAGCTTTTCCTATTAGGAGTCACCGGTCCATATTTTTGCCGTCCATCTTTATTCATCAGCATTCAGAAGTGGAGTGGATCACTATTGCCTTCAAACCTAAAGAGAGCAACTTTCAAGGCAGTAGCCAAAGGGCATGTTTTTTTGAGAATTGTGCTGTCGTTTCCAAAACGTCGATGTTGGATGATGTGCATGACGATTCCTTACATCAAGATTGCTTCGATGGTCAAGCCGTGAAAAGGTAAAACACAGATATACCTTCTACAGAGTTATTTTCGAATGTATAACATTACTGTTCAGGCGTGGAGTGTCAAGAACTGGCCGATGGGCGATATCGCTGCGGTTCGTGCCCTGCCGGCTACACTGGTAACGGCGAGCAGTGTATGAGGATAGCTTGCCAGCCAAGCTCTTGCTTCCCAGGTTTGTAATACATACATAATATGAAAAATCAACTCTGTACATCTTTGGATTCAAAAACCAACGGTTGCATCATTATCGTGCCCACTTCTACAAGCTTTACATTCAATTCGGAGGCGAAAGGAGAATATTAAAAACCAGTTCTATTTTTTTCATTAATCCAGATGTACCTTAACACTTCAAACATACCTATATAGAGACTTGTCTCTTTTTTGCTTTAATTCACGTGTGAGGAGACTATTTTTTATAATGCAGGTGTAACTTTCATAAGTTACACCTTCTCATGGAGATTTTTCGCTTTTTTGCCACAATGCGGGTGTAAATTGTATGGGGGCATTTTCCTTTACTTTCGCATGATGTTTTCCTCTATTTTGGCAATAATTCAGGTGTAATTTATGAGAAGATATTTCCTCTTTCTCACATCAATCCAGGTGTAACTTGTGAGGAGACATCTTCCGGTCCCCGATGCGGGTCGTGTCCAAGTGGATACCTCGGCGACGGGCAGCGGTGCCAGAACCTCTGTGAAGCGAGACGGCCTTGCGGCGAGAGACGGTGCAGTCCTACCTCGACCAGCCCTTACTACCAGTGTGAAGGATGCCCTAAGGGTTACGAGTGGAACGGTGAGTGTAACTCTGTAAAATTTTACTTGTACCTAGCTTCATATTTATTGTTAATCGTAGGTTGGGCGTAACTTCTAACGATAGGTTTTGCTGTGAGTTTTAACTTCTTCTTATCAACTGATAGACGTCCAGTAATGGACAAACGACTCTTGTATAGACTTCCACATACCTCGCGTTCTTGCCGCCTTTATCCAGAGTCTTCCAGCGACTCGTTTGATATTCACATTGCCACGCTAAATCGCTTGGCGGCACGTCTTTGACGGTAAGGTGGTAACTAGCCACGGCCAAAGCCGTAAGAAGACACCACCAGACAAAGTTAGTAAGAAACATTTTGGATCTATAGCTGCCATTATCTTTTCAGGATATACATGCGTGGACATGGACGAATGTGACCTGATCCGTCCGTGCGACGAGTTAGTGTCGTGCCGGAACGTGGACGGCGGGTTCATATGCGGCGCCTGCCCGCCCGGGTACGTCGGCAGCTCGGGCTGGCAGGGCGCGGGCGACGAGCGGCGCCGAGAGACGTGCACTGACGTGGACGAGTGCTCGCAGGGCCGGGACGTGTGTCCCAGGGGAAGACTTTGCGTTAATACCTTGGTAAGTTGTTCAACTGCCTGGTTAGCATCTTCGACTGCGAATGACGAGGTCCCGGATTTGATTTCCGGGTCGGGCCATAAACTGTACTTAGTGGGTTTTTTGTCAAGAAATCTCTCTCCGGTCGTATCTGACTTTCGTCCCATCGGCCTATGAGAGTGAGGGAATAGAGAGTATTTGCTCTGTGCACTATAATATTCCCACGCAGTTGACTAATCTGTGTGCAGATTGGCCGCCACCGTGTACGGATTCGGTCCGCAGGACTATTATTGTCAATTTACTGTTTTCAGGCCACGAACTTGCTCAGCTTCACCACACGGACGAAGTCGCAAGCTCAGCTAGTATTCGAATAAGAATCGATCTTCATTTGTGTGGGGACAATCTAGAGATAAACTCCACTTTATAATAATAAATAATAATTTATTTTTCAAGTATCACGACTCATTTTGTTAGTACTTAACCTAAACCTATTTTACGTGTACTCGTATTAATTAATAATAAAATAAAAAGTAAGATAAAGATGCGTGTCATCGCTGTGCTATTCCGTGAGAAATAGTGCAGCAATGACCCACATATCTACAGACTACAGTCCAACCTGCTCGCAATCATCTTCAGGATGCGTATGACTTTACAATAGTTGATGCGTAGGACTTTACAATAGATGATGCGTAGGACTTTACAATAGTGAGTTCTATTATTGAAACTCCACATTGTGACATCACAGGGCTCGTTCACATGCGTGCCGTGCGGCGGCCACTATTACGTGAACACTTCGCGGCCGTGTTTTGAGGCGGACCAATAGTTGATGCGTAGGACTTTACAATAGTTGATGCGTAGGACTTTACAATAGTGAGTTCTATTATTGAAACTGCACTTTGTGACGTCACAGGGCTCGTTCACATGCGTGCCGTGCGGTGGCCACTACTACGTGAACACTTCGCGGCCGTGCTTCGAGGCGGACTCGCTGATCCGCCCGCGCTGCGATCCGGCGCGTTGCGGCCGCTTCAACGCCGTCTGTGGCTACGGGATTCACTGCGTTTGTGCTGTAAGTCTTGGATAAATTCTATAGTAAATATATAAAATAAGTAAATAAGTATAGTAGTCAGAAAGCATAAAAGAATTTAAGTTAACCACAACCACTGAGTTGAGTTTTACCCATAGTCTTTTTGTCTGGTGGGAGGCTTTGGCCGTGGATAGTTATCACCCTACCGTCAAAGACGTGCCGCCAAGCGATTTAGCGTTCCGGCACGATGGCGTGTAGAAACCGAAGGGGTATGGGTTGAATTTACACTGCTATACCCCTTCCAAGTTAGCCCGCTACCATCTTAGACTGCATCGTGACTTACCATCAGGTGAGATAGCAGTCAAGGGCTATCTTGTCATCGAATAAAAAAAAAGTCTTAAAATTTCAAGTTGGGCAACTAAATCGCAGAATTACATATATATAGGTACCTACATAAGGTAGCCCACACTTTTTTCCAACTAAATCGTCCAACTGTACCTATATTTAATTGGACACCTATCGTATCGAAATTATTTATTTTGCAGAGGCATTTAACAAAAGCTTTTACATATTATGTCATTAAATTAATTAGTAAAAATAATTATATTGCACTCTTAAATAATCACCAAAGAATATTCAAAACCTATTTTAAATGGGTAGGTATACTAATTATCCACTAATATGTTACTGTATCCCACATATTTTTACAGACTGGTTGGGCGGGCAACGGCACTCTATGCGGCCCTGACAGCGATTTGGACGGCTACCCGGACCACCAGCTGTCGTGTTCGGACATCCACTGCAACGCGGACAACTGTCCGTACGTCTCCAACTCCGGACAGGAGGACGCCGACAAAGACGGCATTGGTGACTCTTGTGACACTGATGCCGATGGCGACGGGATACCTAACATACCAGTGAGTAATTTTCCTTAATTACTGAGACTGCTCAAAGTGCGGCAACTAAGGTACTGAAACTTATCTCAATTATAGGTTCTTTCAATTCACGATGGCACGTGGTCCATGGTTGTGTGTAAGTGTGTATAAGTGTGAGCGAGAGCTTGTTCACCTACCACCTAGCTCCTGACAGGCACGCACACTTCGCAATGTTCATGTACATGACGTAACCACAAGTAAAGCATCCGTAACTTCGTGAGATAAACGTACTATACTTACTAGGTACCTACTCTGTGCGTACCATTTTGTCCATATTCTTGCAACCATTGGGTTCAAAATATGAAAACAGATTTTCTGAAAAAGAATAGTCTAATAATGTGAATTCGAAGCTTATTTATAACTAGAAGCCCGCGCCGACTTCGTCCGGGTTGAAAATTTAAATACATATTTGTATTTACGGGACTGATCGCACAGACCTTCTTATAGGAGACGATTGTAAATAAAATCACCGCAGGAACCAGAGGAATCTCCCGCGCCGAAACCCGCCGCCGTGCACCGCCCCCGCGCCGGCCGACACATACTATTAATTTAATTTTCTGATAACTCCTATGATATTTATTTAAATTGTATAGTGTAAAGGGCAAATATGTTCTAAACTAAATACTTACGATAATAAACATATTTATTTAGATATAGATTGACATCGCATCGGTTAAAGAACCTTCGAAAGTAATTCATTATTTTTAATCAAAATTTGAAAGATAGAAATGGTCACTGTAAGTTATTCTTAGAAGATAGACATATGCTATTGCGGACTTTTTTTTAGAATTTTTTAAGAGGAACAATTCACTCATACATCATATTCATCCAATAGCAGTATATGACCCAGCGCACGCCTTGAAAACGTTTAAGATTCAAAAAATTTTCCGACTTCCTTAACAAATTTGCACATAATATCTAGCCATAATACTTTATGTGCATAATATATAGCCTATAACCATCTGGAATAATGTACCTTTGAATTGGTAAAAGAATTTTTGAAATAGGTGCGGTGATTCCAAAGTTTGCTCCGGACATACATACAAACTCACAAAATTCGCGCTCCCTCTTTATTATAATAGTATAGATTGCAAAATAAGTTACAGAAATAGAAATATTTTTATAATTGATTAGAAAGTGGAAAGAAACTAGAAACATACCTTTATAATAAGTTTTTGTTTTCCAGGATAACTGCCCCCTTATAGCCAACCCGGACCAGCTGGACCGTGACGAGGACCGGAGCGATAAGCGAGGCGATGCCTGCGACAACTGCCCCCGGAAGTTCAACCCCGGACAGGAAGATGCGGACAAGGACGGAATTGGAGACATTTGCGACCCTGACATGGATAATGACAGTATGTTATTTTTAATTTTCCGTGCAATGACCGTCTATGATGATGGTCTTACCAAAAGTCTTTCACTGAATAAGTATTTAAATATTTTAGTTCTTTAGTGTTTAGTCAGTACAAAATATGCGTGTTTTACATAATATTTTACCACCTTTCTTGTACCATATTTTTCCAAATAAATATGTACTTTACTTTAAATGTGCTACGATGCTATCTAAGGCTGAGCTAGAGCGTGCTTTCTCGGGCTAGAGACAGACTTAAAACAAAACAACTGAAACTCTTGGTGGTAAAAAATGGAAACTGCCAAACGAACCCTTCCATATGAGCCCACAACTGACCAAAACTAGCTCAAAAACCCACCTGTTTTTCTTTTCAAAGAAAATACATACCTACTCATAATGCAAGCTGGCCCCAAAAAGTCCCATCATGTGGAACTCGCCTTAAGTTACTATCAATTCTTCATGCACGTTTCAGATATCATGAACAACCAAGACAACTGTCCTCGTATCTACAACCCGGATCAGGAGGACATGGACGGTGACGGGATAGGGGACCTGTGTGACAACTGTCCGCGTGTCCGGAATCCCTCTCAAGAGGATTCAGACAGGGACAACGTTGGCGATGCCTGCGACAGCGACGTGGACCGGGATCAGTAAGTGATCTTTCTATCTGAAGGTGGGGATGGTGAGAAGTTACGGTTGGTTGGTTACGGATACTTCCGTAACAACTGTCCATGTGTCCGGAATCCGTTCCAGGAGGATTCCGACAGTGATAACGCTGGCGATGCTTGCGACAGCGACATGGACCGGGATCAGTACGTGATTTTTCTAACTGAAGGTGGGGATATTGAGAATTTGCCGTTGGTTGGTTACGGGGACATCGGTAACAACTGTTCACTTATCCACTATCTGTCAGGAGGATTTTCATAACGATAGCAACGCTGAACCGCGATCAGTAAATAATATCTTAACTAACTCCAATGCTCCCGTGCCGATCCACCCAGTAATCGTTGAGAACTCTGCACTCAAAATTATAGACGAGTTTGTATTTGCATGATTAAACTCGAAATGAGGAGAACCGTAGGAAATCCCGAGTTATCAAGTCGCAAAGCTGAAGTAGCAATTGGCTGGGCATATGGACCGAAGAAACAATAGGTGTCCCAAGGTGCTGGAATGGCAATTCCGTTGGTAGACCCACCATTAGGTAGACGGTTGATTTCAGGCGAGTCGCTGGAAGTCGCTGGATGCAAACAGCACGGATTCGTGTTCTGTGGCTGTCTTTTCAAGAGCAGTGAACGTTTATCGCTTGAAATAATGATGAACTCCAAGGGCTTAAGTACTAGGCATAAAACAATAACTAATATTTATAGAGATGGTGTCCAAGACGGTTTGGACAACTGTCCGAACTTGGCGAACAGCGATCAGCAGGACATCGACAATGACGGCAAAGGCGATGCCTGCGACGACGACATTGACAACGACGGGATACCTAATCTGCAGGACAACTGTCCGCTGGTGTACAATCCCGATCAAACCGATAACAATGGTGAGTTAATGTGTTATTCCTCTGGTGAATAAAGTTCTTTCATTAGAACATGACGAACAGATGGGCGATGGAGTGGGCTGTGCTCACGTAATCAAATCAGAACTTTGGAGAACCAACGGTACGACACATCTTTTTGAGATTCTTTATTTAAGTAGTGTGGTCCTAATGTACGAAGTGACTCCATACATCTTCAACATACATAATTTAAACTGAAAATGGCGATACCCTCGGTTTACTTACCTTAAATTAAAATCAACAGCTGATGGCGTGGGCGATGTGTGTGACGACGATTTCGACGGCGACAATGTGACCAACGCCTTGGACAATTGCCCCAACAATTCAAGGATATTTAAAACTGATTTCAGGTAAACTAGATAATTATTATCGATAGCAATCAGGTACCGAATTGTATCTGGAATATCAATCCTCACCAACCAACTGACTGAATTTGGAGATCTGGATTTGGTCATTTTGATTCTTTCGTACCTCGGAGAATTATCTGTCAGAAAGAGAGATTAGGTCTTAATATCGGCGATAATACTATTAATATTGGTCCCGTTATTTTACAATTTCGCTTCAAAACTGTTAAGTAATTGGTAGTTTTTAAAAAATTGGTTCGTAGTTTAGGAAAAATATTATGACTCAACTTAAAATTAAGAAAAAACTTAATTCATACCAGTTTAATGGAGAACAATTTCTATTACTTTTCTTTGCCAAAATATTTTTGTGCGTCCGTCAAAATTTCTAAATTTCCCCAACTTTTCAGAAACTACATGACAGTCCGATTGGACCCTGAAGGAACATCGCAACAGGATCCTAACTGGGAGATAGCTAATGAGGGAGCGGAGATATTGCAAACCCTAAACTCAGACCCGGGCTTGGCCGTGGGATTCGACAGCATCGGCGGCGTTGACTTCGAGGGAACACTCTTTGTTGACTCACAAATAGATGACGATTATATTGGATTTATATTTGGGTAAAACCAACGTTTTCCTTTGCAGTGTCCGATCAGGGGGCTGACAGTCTATAACTCAGTGCCTATCAAAAAATGAAAGAAAAAAAAACGAAAAACATATATTTTTATCCATTGAAAGTTTTATAAGAAATAGTAAGTGACATTTCTCTTTAAACCTTCAATGGATAAAAAATGCATGTCGTCGTTGCTCCATTCCTGCTTCAATGCCTATCCATTGAAGGTTTAAAGACGACGGCCGACGACGAGTGCCTATGCACTGAGTTCCAGAATCAGGGGGCAGGTCCCTCACAATTTTTTTTTAATAAAGACTAACGCTTGGCTGCTATCTCTCCTGATGGTAAGTGAAGACGCAGCCTAAGATGATGCGCAATTGCCTAGAAGATCCCTTAATTTAACTTTAAAATTCACTATTTTTAGTTAGTTGGAAAAATTGAGGAGACCTGCTTGCCTAAGAGTTCTTTATATTTTATTTTACTTCTTTTGTGTTGTGCTCAAAGATGTGTGAGGACTAAAAACTTAGCTAGTGAGGTGATCAAGAGCCCTTTGAGAGATTTGAGGTCAGAAGTGGATCAGGGATGGGTAAATGATGGATGAAATGATATTTCAAAGGTATCAAAACAACAAGCGCTTCTACGTGGTGATGTGGAAGAAGAACACGCAGACGTACTGGCAGACCACGCCCTTCCGCGCCGTAGCTGAGCCCGGGATACAGCTCAAGCTGGTCAACTCCAAGACCGGCCCGGGGAAGACTTTGAGGAACGCACTCTGGAAAACAGAATCTACTCCCGATCAGGTTAGTTACATGAGTGAAATTGTGGCGGATTTACCAGTAGGCTGAGTAGACTGGAGCCTAGGGCGGCCGATTTGCCGGATGCCGAATTGCAGCAGCATAAGTCGATACCTTCGACGTAAGTTGTTGTATCCCCAAAACGCTTACGTGACGCGTTAATTAATTATTGTGAAGGTCAATACAATGGTTTAGGCTGTCGTTTTAATAACGATACAACTTTATACGCCTTGAGAGTACTTATGTTAAAAAATGCTGTTTTTTTTAAATGAACACGTAAAATAGATAAAATCAAATGATATAGTGCACAAAATATAGCACAACTTACGTTGTTGTTTGAAATTGTATGACGTAGGCAGAAAGCACCTAAGAAAGGATTTTTTTGAAATTCCACCCTCAAGGAGGTTAGTAAGGGGTGAAAGTTTTTATGAAAGTCCGTCATTTTTCATCCAAGTTTTTCAAGTTAATCAATCTTTATATTTTGTCTTTTAATTATTATTAGAGATTCCATATACTTATGTGTTTGACAGCTTTTAAAACTTCAGCTTTTCCAAAGCGGGAGTAAAGGCTCCCGGTTTGGGAGTGGAATTTTCAAAGTTTCAAGAAAAGTATAATTATAGATCGTACGGGTAGGTGCTTTTTATATATAATATTATCCGTTTGTAGGTGAAACTGCTGTGGAAGGACCCACGCAATGTCGGATGGCGTGAAAGGACCGCCTATCGCTGGAGACTCCTCCATCGCCCCAAAATCGGCCTCATTCGCCTCAAGATCTACGAGAACAACCGCTTGGTCGCCGACTCGGGCAACCAATACGACTTCACTCTCAAGGGCGGACGACTTGGCGTCTTCTGCTTCTCCCAGGAAATGATTATCTGGTCGAACCTCATTTATAGATGTAATGGTAAGTTAAGACTCTAAATTACTCACTTCGTTACAAACCTCTATATTATGTCTGATGACTTCTGATTCAAATTCAAAATTATTATTAATTACGTATGCGTGCATGCGTATAGGTATGTGTGTATTTATGCCAATTTTGATGTATTTTGAGGGATTAATTGATTCATTGTTATGGCCCAGATGACATAGGCTACATTTAACCTATACGAACAAAATCTATATGATTTTATATCCACTTTTCCGTAATTGGGTTACAGTTTTTAAACTTCTATTGTTGTTCGCAGATAAAATTCCCACGAACATCGTGTCCGAATTACCGCCTACGATCAAGAACAAAAATTTGGATATCGATCACGACTTTGTCTACCTTTAGTGATCCCCGCTCCCCTGTATGTTTGCTAGACTGTGTTATATAATTTAATAATTTGATGAGGTACAGTCAAAAACAAAAAATGCTATATATAAAAAGCCGAATAAGTTTAAACTGGATGATTTTATCATAATATTTATCTCACGCGGTTTTTAATTACCTAAATATTGGCGTTATGTATGAAAAATATCGTTGACGAAAAGTACAAAACAAAACTTATCTTTGTCATTTATTAACCTGATGTTTTTTTTAACACAATATGTATATAATAATAGATTTAAGTTATTAATTATAAGTTACTAAGAATGAATGAGTAAATAGCAAAGTTTATATTTAAAGAAATACAAAGTAATATATTTAATAAAGTACCTACTGTGTTTAATTTACCTACCAATTGTTTTTTTCTTTTTCTTATCCTAAAGGTAATGCATTTAGTTTAGGCACAGTACATAGAATACTCATCTCACAAATTAGACTAGCTTCGATTCCTTTTCTTCCTTTCGCTATTTAAATAATTCCATGGTCTTATGATTTTTGATTAATTAAGTTTTTTTTCATTTAAGACATTTTTATTCGAAGTTGAATCGTTTGAAACATTTTTCACAAGCTGTAGTATAGAGCTTACGTGAAAAATGTTTCAAGGGTTCATCGACTTACGCAATCGATTAGGTGGGATTTTTGGAGCAAAAAAAAAAAACAAAAACATTTTTATCACAAATATATTTTATTGTAACATTGTAGGTCCAATGTTCACATAAAATAGACAAAGTACTATCACTCTGAGAAATAGTTGTATCTATTAAGAAATCCCAATAAGGACAGAATATGTTAGAAACTGTCGAAGAGCTGGTGGGAAATTGTGAGGAATTACTTGATAAACTAGCTACTGATACAGCTGTATCTGGTACTCATTCTACATGATGTTATAAATACGTCTGTCTGACTGTCACGGCTTATCGTTGAAACTATCAAGACAACAATACACAAAGACATAAGGGGTACTCTGGAGACAGAATTAGTTTACTTTTTATATTGAAACTATAACGCTGGTATTATTAAGGCGATTGCGATGCGACGGCGACGCGATAAATCGTATGCCTATTGCAGGGGCGATAAATTTTAAATAACATAACAAGTTTTTCATGCGGACATTTTGTTTGGGCTTTGTACTATTGAATATAATGAATGATTTAAAAAAAGATGTGTGGCACTCGGGGACTGCCGCTGTAGAGCATAGCATTTTTTATCAACGCCATCTAGCGGTGAGAGGAGTCCCGTGTCAGGTTATTTTCGTTACGGAATTTCTGGATTCGGTCTCCACGCTCAAGGCCCGCGATAGAAGCTATGCAATAGCTTAACAAATAAATTTTTACATCGCTTTGCTGGTACAGCCATCGCCATGTTTAATTATAGGATATTTTTTTGACGAAATCTCTGTCACGCTATTTTAACGAGTAACAGTTAGACAGTAAATAGCATTTAAAAGTTACAAAGGGAAGGAACACTTTGTGTAACTCACGTAAGATTTTGGTCGTTGGTATGAAATCTACCACGGAACGATAAGCAGTTCTGAATTGTCATAGGTAGGTAAATACTTGGTATTACAATTTCTCAGCTTTTATCAAATACATATTCAATGTAACCCACCAACTCTTAGACTATAGTGGCTTAGATAAAAACATTGTACTAAACGCAAAATAGATTAAGTTGAATTAATAAAATTTATATAATATTATACAAAGTTGTGCAATCGTTTAAGTATTAAAAGTATTAGGTCACCTTTCCAGTATTGGCGAAGCTATAAATATAGTTCGTAGGTAGAAATATACTACAAATATCTCTGTAAAGTGATATGTTTATACAAATATTCATAATGAATCCATTTTATTCAATTTTTGCACATCAAACATAATAAAAATTTACAGTAGGTAGTACCTAGGTACAGTTTAATATAATTATTTCGTAAGGATTTATTTTCAACTTATTTTTTTTTTATTTTCGACATTTCAAAAATATACACTCGGTAAATGATTGCAGTAGTTTTAACGTAGTTTTTTAAATTAGTATACATAGTAGCTCGTAACTACTTTTATATTAACCAACTACATAAATTAGAAAAGTGACCTCTAAGGTTAGTTCAGACAAAGCGAATAATTATGATGGGACACCACGATTATTATGATAAAAGTAAATAATATGCAATTTTTCACTTTAGGTATGAGTTATCAAGAGGAGTGTCCCTTCGGAGCTTGCGAGCGAGCCCCATACCTACATGAAATTTTATTCTCACCATTATCATATTTTACGTGAACTTTGTCGGCTTCACCTTATTCGTCGATTTGTCTGAACTCAGTATTAGATGATGACAGCAAAAGGCCCTCCCATTCGCCAGTCATTTCATTTGGTATAAAATAACACTTCCAAATTTACATAATATTAAATTATTTACATTATAACTGATTCGCTTAACTTATTATTATATCAAATATTCTTATTTTATATAGAAAAACGCGTCCATCTAAATAAAATGGATAATTTGCAATAAATACTTGATCATTTCAATACTTTTTTTTTTTGGATTCATTTACCAACTATAACGTAATTATTGCGTCATTAACATTATTTACTTAATTAATCATAAAAATATACTTACGATTTTTTTAAATAATTTTTTGTTTTCTGCTGGATTTTATTTAAAAGCACCACTTAAAAATGAATATCTATCTATTATTTTTTCGAATTCATAGCATAAATATAATATTACCTACTTATCATAAATTATTTAGGTACATTTTAAAATTGAATTTTATTGTAATAATTAAAAAAAAAACAATTAACGTGGATATGTAAATTAAATAAACGTGAATAATAAAGTTACTTATAGCGTCATTTTTGTATAATTTATTGGTCATAAATTATTAGTGTTGTTGTAAACTAAAAACTGTAAAAGAGAATATTTCATTTTATTAATATGTTATTTTTGAAAACAAAAATAATAAGTAAATATAAATATGTAGTATCAACACTCGTTCAATATTAATATTGTATATTGCAGTCAAATTGCAGTGAAAATAATTCTGTTGTACATGTGTGTTATAATATATATATAATTTGCATGAATATTTTTGGTATAATTGAACACATTGTGATGAGATATTTATAAAATGAAAATCTTAGTTTACATAACAGGTTGGTATATAGATAACAGGATTTATTATCAGAGCGGTGTAAAATATATGCAAAAAGTGACATTTTCTATAAGAGAAAGTCATTTCTGGAACTTGTACCCAAGTATCGTGTATCGTTGGAGTTATAATACTCGATAATAATAATTTAACTATTTCCAAATTATTTGACATTCGTTATTGCGATAATACTTTCCCCTATACTTTGAACATATTATTAAGTAGGTACATATTATGTATATGTGGATCTCACAATTCTATGTACATACAAAGTTTTTGATGTTTGTCTTCCATATATAAATAATTCTTTCTTTCTTAAATATTCTCTAAGTTTTGAAATGAATATTTTATTAATAATGTCATTACTTGTTCTAATCGAAAGTTAAATAAGGGCAATAGGTAAAAGCAATTTTGATTCTTTAATAATTAATTACAAATTGATTATGTATGGAAACAATTGCACTAATACCAGACACTGTACAGATTTTTTCGATATGTAAAATATTAAGAATTCTTAAGTACATACAGTAAAGTACATTACAGTAAAAGTTTTAGAAAAAGAGCCAAGTTTTTCAAAAGCATTATTTATAGATAAAAAAGAGATTTGAAAAAATTTCATCTTAATTTCATTTTTATTCTACTAAACAGTTTAAGTACTATCTTATACAGATCTTAAGACTGGCCGTCCAGAGATGTGCTGCTAAGATGAATGAGCTAGGAAAAATCTCATCAATAAGGTCGGTTTGCTTGACATGCGATTGTATAAGAAAATCTATACATTTGACAGCTTAAAATATATACTTGAATCTTATACCATTGACTTGATATGAATAATTGATAAGTGAACCCATACGTTATAAGCTATCAAGTGAAAAGGATTTTCTTACACAATCGTACGGTGGTTTGTGGAATGAATTAAAGAAAGCAAAATGATCTTTTCGGTTGATTTTTCTAGTTCACTGCTCATTTTTCTTGCAAATATTTGGTTACCAGCCAATTATAGAGACGTACATATAGAAATATTACGCGTATCCCTTACTTAATTCACTCATTTACCTGGTCACATGCGATTTTACTCTTAATCTCTAAAACAATATATAAATTCTACGTCGATTCCATATGCAATATTGGATATTATTTACATCGTGAGCACTACATTTTGTATTGTCATTGTCTAGAATATATCTTATTATGTACAATAATCATCTTTAACAGTGGTTTCAGAATGTACAATGTCAATTCCTCAATTCCTTATAGGAATATAGATTTAGAGTCAGAGTAATTTTGGAAGTGTATTTTTTTAAATTTTTATGTGTAACATAAATAGTGAAAAGAGAATCTTTTTAAAAATATTTGACCATTGAAATTTCAATCAATTTTTGTATAACGTTCTAGTGTACTGTATATTTTATCGCATTAAATATGTGTATCGCACTGAGATTTCGGTGGAACCTCAACCTAAATATAAATATGATAGAAGAATTTTGTAACTTACGATTATTACATGTATTGCAACAATAATTAAAAAAATGTTAACTATCAAAAGTGGTATATTGTGGTAATTTAAAAGGAAAATACCTGAAAAAAAAATACGTTTTTCAATCCTACCCTTTGATATTAATCCAAAATCTTTAGTATTCGCGTATTATATATATTTATATGTAAACATATAATGTGTGTATATGTTTACATATAAATATTTATAATTCTCCTTTTGTCACTTTTATCGCAACAAAATATTATTATGCAATAATATCAAAATAGTGCTCGTAAAATATCCGTAAAACGTGTTTATTTATTGGGATTGCTGATGCTCTTCAAATATTTCTTAATCTTTCTCCAAAGAACGCATTTTTGCTCAAATGTGCATTTAGGGCTTATTTAAATTTAGGATATCCTACATACTTTATAATTGCAGGTATACAATAATATATGTGACAAATATATATCTTCGATTATAATATAACAGAGAAAATTATTATAGATAAAATATCATATGAAAAGAAATGTATTCAATTCAGTCTATTTTCAGAAGCAGGGACTAATATTATTTGTAAGCGTCAGCACTTCTTAAGCCCGCTCTACACTTTTACTAAATTCGCGCGTGGTTCTTTCGCGACAAATGTGATACTATTTTCTTATTTTCTTAACTTTTCGTATACTAACTAATAGATGACAATTCTATTTTGAAGGTTGCGAATGCAGCAACTGAACCACAAAATTTTTAGAATGAGTATAGCTGGATTTTGAGAAAGACATATTAAGTTACCTTTCATCTTAGAAAAACAGCTGTAGGTGTAATGTAACTTCATGCGGACGAAATCGCGAGAAAAAGCTAGTAAAAAAAATTGTGAACTGTTTTTAGTTCTACAGATTCTGCTAACTGCCTGCTGGCGTAAGTGTATAACGGGCTTAAGAGATTTTGCGTTTTTTCTGTAGATGGCGTCGATTTTCCCGCGATAATAAATGTGCGCTGTCACTTTGACAAGTAGCGTCCGCCATTTATAAGTTCGCGCACATTTTAAACATGGAAGTAATGATTTTAAGAGTGCAATCCTTGCAATTTATCACCCATTCAATAATATCTTTTCTGGATATCATATTTATAGGATACTAGCTGATGCCCGCAACTTCGTCCACGTGTTTAAATTCCGCGGGAACTCTTTGATTTTCCGGAATAAAAAATAGCCTATGTCACTCACCAGGTCCTCAACTATACCCATGCAAAAAATCACGTCGATCCGTAGATCTGTTGTCGCGTGATTGAAGGACTAACAAACAAACACACTTTCACATATTTTATAATATTGGTAAGTATAGTAATGATAAATCGTATTTAAACTACTTATGTAAAAATAAAAACATAATAGCATGTTATTGACTGCAGGTAAGTCATAAGTGCACAAAAAAAATTAAGTACTTATAGGTAAGTATTTTAAGCACCAAGTTACATAAAATGTTTTTTTATTTACGAATTTTGCTTATAAACCTTAAAAATATTAAGTAATTGTTATTTTACGATTTTCCTAATGGTCTTTGCGAAATTACAAAAGGGGTTTCGATAAAACCGACATTAGAAAGGTAGGTAAAGTTAGGAAAAGGGGTTCAAATAGCCTTCGCATTAAGAAAAGTTTTAAACGACCATATTCCAGATCGCATAATGACTTAATTAAGTACATTAATATAGGTAAAGTCACAGGTCAGCTATAATACAGTTCAGGTTCATTAAAAGATTTTGACACCGAACTTCTAGTTGCCAACGGCACTAAAATCGACAGCCAACGCCTAGAAATTAGATTCGGAAGAAATATTCCTTAAGTTCCTCTAAGGAGGATTTTTTAAAATTCCACTCGGTGAATAGGGGTGGTAAAATTTGTATGAAAAAACATTTATACTACAAAGCTTAGAAGCGCAACAATCGACGCAATAAGCCATTTTTAGTAAGCCTTTAAAGACCGACTACTTAGTATCAACGCGTTAGTGCTTCGAGCTCGCAGAAAATTATTAAATAATGGCGTACTGTGCTGTGGAAGGATGTCACAATAAATTCATCACAAAAACCATCAAAAACGTATTGTCGTAAAAACGTAAACGTACAGATGATTATGTCAAAAATTCTCGAATTGTAGATAAAAGATGTTAACAAAGTAGATGTCATAGTGAAGACTGAAGAGCCTAGAACAACGAACGTAACAACGTGGCAAATTAGGTTAGTTTGTGAAATCAAACGTACGAATGTGAAATACTCAAAACTAACATAGCGGCGGCTGGCATTTACCCGCCTCGTGTAACCATTTCTGAACTGTATGATTGCTAATCTGTCCCAAACGCCTAAATTTCATAATTTTGGAGACCTTTTTACAGATTGTCCCTTGATGTTTGAGAGACTTATATTAGCTTTATATAGATAAAGGTTTATTTATATTAAAAATGTCAAAAAAAATTGGTTAAATACATTAGTTGTTGGGTTTTAAAACTCCCGCCGCCCGCCACTATTCGCCAAAGATCGACCCGATTGGTCGATCCGCGAGAAATTAACTCGCGCTCGGTCCGCGTACCGCGCGGTGGCGCCACCGTCAACGCAACGCTGATTGGCCGAGCGACGCAGAAGAAAAAATGGCGAATTCGAACCAAGTCGGTGTGCGGTGAGTGAAAATTAATTAAAGTTTTTCTAGTGATTCAACATATTTTTGGTCCATTCGATCACGGATTATCCAGGTACGATATCAATAATTATCATATTTACTTTGTATTCCACGTATATTTTCAATTTACTTCAATTTACGTAATTTCAAAGTGTATTTTACCTTTATATATACTCACTGTACACACGTGTTACACATTAATTTCAAGTATTTATTCAATAAAACTAACCGTGTAACAATTATTTCAACATATTATTCAATAATCACAAAGATATTCAAGTTTTCAAGTTCGAAACGTAAGATACCTATTTCATAACGTTGAGAGTTTCAAACAAAAGGGCGCCGGTGACGACGCCATTTTCCATTGGTGTTAGCTGTAATTGTTATTTTGCATTGCAGAGTTAATTTGTAATTAATCATTTTTCAATATGTCTAAGAATCCTAAAACGGAACAAGATTTATTTAGGTTATTACAACCGCATGTTATTACCAAGGAGTTGTATTTTATGCGTATAAATTCCTTGCACGATTTAGCAAAGGAAGTGTATGATAATCCCGAGTCGAAAGAATTGTTTATTTCAAAGTATAAAGATGTTGAAACATGGAAAGCATTGTTTGAAGAGGCGGTTCATGAAATTTATACTTTGAATAAAAAATTTGATCCCGAGTATATACCTACATATAGTGAATTTCAAAACTTTGACACTTTGTTTTACTCGATCAAAGCGATTGCGTCATCTTTTAAGATATCGAATAGTGACATTCAGAGTCAACCTTTGAAATCGAAATCTGCATGCTCGAAAGCAAAGTTGCCTAAGTTAGAAATTTTCCATTTTGATAGCGAGTTAGAAAATTGGCCTACGTTTCGCGATACGTTTACCACCTTGATAGGACACAATAGCGATTTAACTGATATCGAGAAATTTTATTATTTGTTGTCATCTGTGAGTGGTCCAGCCTTAACTATCGTGAAGTCGATGCCTGTCACTTCTGAAAATTATGCTATTGTATGGAGCGCGTTGTACAAGCGGTACGAGAATAAGCGGGCATTAGCTACTAATTATTTAGAAAAATTATTTAACTTTAAACCTTTGCAAAGTGAGTCTGCGGCCGGCCTAAATATATTTTTACAAACATTTCAAGAGAGTGTTCAAGCGCTTCAGTTATTAAATATAAGCGACTTAGCCCAATTTATTTTGTTTTATATCGGGATTCGAAACCTTGACCCTTGTACTCGTCGGGAGTTTGAACAATCAATATCACAGAATATAGTACCAACTTTTAATGAATTAATTTCTTTTCTCGAAAATCATATACGAGTAATTGAGAGGTCTGAATCTCAAATTAAATCAAAACCGGTTTCTGTGGATAAACAGGGTCCAAAGAAAATTAGTCAATCGTCAAATGTTTTTCAAAAACAGAATAATAATTTCAATAAATTAAAAGTGACTAAGCCTACACTTTCATCCGAAGTTTCAAGTATTAGTACAACTAAGGGTGATCACACACAGTCTAAATCAAGGGACTGTTTGTATTGTAAAAAATTACATTCTATTTATCGGTGTCCAGAATATTTTGAACTCTCACCAGCTCAACGTTTAGATGCAATTAAGAAGTTGCAGCTGTGCGTAAATTGTCTCCGTTCGCATGAAAAAAATTCTAGCTGCAGCTCGACTATCAGGTGTATTATCTGTAAACAAATGCATCACGTGACTTTGCACCCTGCATCGGACAAGGATGCTGCGAACAGTACTGTTGCGTTAACATGTTCAGCGTCTTTGACTGTTTTGCTTGGCACTGCTATAATTCACGTTGCAGATCGTTGGGGCAAGTACCACTCCGTACGTTGTCTAATTGACAGTGGGGCTATGACTGGCTACATTACTCAAGAATTAGCCTCCCGGTTAGGCTTAGCTCGACGTAAATGTCACTTTCAACCACTAGGGTTAGGTGGCAATGCGGTTCAAGATTTCGGGTTAGCCACGTGTACAGTCAAGCCCACAAATCAAGTCGGTCCTATCTTGTCGACTGACACAGTCATTGTTTCGAAGATAACTGGTGCTCTGCCTACCATGCCTTTATCTGATAGGGTTGTTAAAAATTTCAAAAATCTTTGTCTAGCCGATCCCTCTTTCTATAAACCGGGTCCTATCGACATTTTAATAGCGGGCGATTTATTCCCCTATATATATGACGGTGAAAGAATTCTACCACAAGAAAGTGGTATGCCAGTTGCTTTGCGCTCGATTTTCGGGTACGTCATAGCGGGCCAGACTGTGCTATCTCAACATTCGAATCAGTCTGCACCCTCTTTCGTTCAACCTCCTAATCAGCAAAGCACTCTTAGTGCATTTTGTGGTATTTCATCTAGCTTAGATCAAATAATGAGTTCCTTTTGGGACATTGAAAATATACCCATTGAGATACCTCAAGATCCCGATGATGTTTTAGTGGAACAGCTGTTCGCTCAAGAACATAGACGTGATAGTAGCGGTAGGTATATAGTCAAGTACCCCATGCGACCGGGCTCTCAGCTTGGCGACTCGCGTCAAATTGCTACTCGCCGGCTTATCAATTTGGAGTCGAGACTCGAGCGCGAAAAGGATCTCAAAGCTGAATACCATAAATTTATGCGCGAATATGAGTCGCTCGGACACATGACTTGTCTAGGTTCAGTACAAGATGTGGATTCGAAATATATCATCCCGCATTTTTGTATTGTCAAGCCTTCAAGTACGACCACAGCTCATCGAGTGGTGTTCGATGCGTCTTGTCGGACCTCAAATTCTAATTCTCTCAATTCGATTGTTTTGCCAGGTCCTAAACTTCAAGCTGACTTCAATCAGCTGATTATAAATTTCAGACTTAAAGAAATTTGCTTGTCTGCTGACATTTGTAAAATGTACAGACAGATAGAAATAGAGAAAGATCAACGACCGTATCAACATATTCTATGGCGTTCTTCTCTTGATCAACCTATTCAAGTTTTTGAACTCAACACAGTCACATATGGTGTTGCCAGTAGCCCGTATTTAGCTA
Organism: Hipparchia sbordonii; assembly: GCA_038048805.1. Classification (NCBI taxonomy): domain Eukaryota; kingdom Metazoa; phylum Arthropoda; class Insecta; order Lepidoptera; family Nymphalidae; genus Hipparchia; species Hipparchia sbordonii. The sequence goes on from CM076113.1 coordinate 10,146,738, forward strand.
TTAAAGTTCTGCACACTTTAGCGGATGATGAAGTTGAAACATATCCCCAAGCAGCCGAAATACTCAAAACAGCATTCTTTATGGATGACTTTTTGTGGTCTGTAGATACCGTTGAAGAAGCTATTCAGCTTCAGGGTGACTTGATTGCACTCTTAAAGCTTGGTGGGTTTCTATTGCGCAAGTGGTCTAGTAACTCGTTGCCAGTTCTCGAGCATCTACCGGACGACCACAGAGAAACTCCACTAGCGTTTGATGATGAAAAGAGTTTCGCCATCAAGGTTCTGGGTCTGCAGTGGTTACCAGCTTCTGATTCTTTCACATTTTCAACAGTGCCTCCAAACCCTGTGGTGACAAAGAGAACGATATTATCTCAAATCGGTCGTCAATTTGATCCACTCGGGTTTGCAGCCCCCTGTATCTTCTATGCTAAGTGTTTAATGCAGAAGCTTTGGTCATTACAGCTAGGTTGGGACGAGAGCTTGCCTGCTGATCTTGAGGCTCAGTGGCAAACTTATGTGAATGAGTTACACCTACTATCTGATTTCAAACATGATCGACATGCTGTTATTAAAAATCCTACTCAACTTCAAGTTGTAGGATTTTGTGACGCTTCTTCTAAAGGCTTCATCTTCATCTTCATCTTCATTTCCTGGGAATCTTTTCCGCAAGTAGGCGTCGATTCGCCCGTTTTGCGTGGTTCCACTGGTACAGCTCCCCGCCGGATCACTCCAGCCAGCCGAGCTCCCTCCAAAATCCGAGCAGGCCACCCAGGTCGGCGAGGACTTCAGGAAGGGTAGCTGGAGAGCCAATGTAATCGTGCCGTTGGTTGGATACACCCCTGCATTTAAGCAGTACGTGTTCCGGTGTCTCGTCGCCCTCCATGCATGCTCTGCACAGGGGGCTGTCGGTAATACCTAGAATATAAAGGTGTTTGTTAAGTGGACAGTGTCCTGTTATTGTACCTACAACTACCTTTAGTTTAACACGGGTCAGTTGTATTAGTTTTTCTGTTAGTCGTTGATTTAGGCAGGGAAAAGCCTCCTTTGTTTGTCTACAATCTGTGGTGCTGGCCCACAGCTCAGCATGTGTACTTACTGTTCTGTTGTGCAACCAAGTTTTGTATTCGCAGAAGGGTATGGGAGCGATAGGTTCCGGACCCGCCACCTTCAGCGTTGAGGCTCGGCGCGCTAGTTCATCGGCTGCGTCGTTTCCTGTGTTATCACTGTGACCTCTTACCCAGCGCAGTGTAATGTTGTTTGACTTTGTAAGCAACTGTAAGGCATTGTGACAGTCCAGTATAAGTTTTGAGGAGGTCGTATTTTTCGCTAGGGCCCTCAGTACTGCTTGACTATCCGTGTTTATGTTAATATTGAAATCTGTTACCTGTCTGTTGGCCATGGCTACTGCCGCCACCGTGATGCCGACGCACTCCGCTTGAAAAACTGAGTTGTTCTTACCGAGGGCGTGGGCGATGTTTATGTTTAGCTCGGGACAGTAGACTCCAGCTCCTGTACCCATGCTTGTTTTAGACCCGTCCGTGTAAACGTCAATTGTGTTGATGGTAGACGGAGGGGTTGTTGTGTCATCCATGTTGATCTTGTAATTCTTTTCTATTACATGTACCTTTTGTGTTTTGTCACAAATCCACCCCAATTTTGGACACTTTGCTTGTTCAAGTGTTAGTATCCGGGTGTGTGTTGTGATTGTTTCTTTCCACAGTCCATAGGTTTTTATTCTAAGGGCCGCAAGGGTAGCTTCTTCCCTTATGTGTAGGTGTAGTGGAGGTATCCCAAGTATTACCTCTAAAGCACTTGTTGGTGTGGTGCTCATACAGCTTGTGATCGCCAGGCACGCTTGTCTTTGGAATTTTTGTAGCTCCTGTTGGGTTGTTGTAAGAAGCGTTCTGGGCCACCAGACTACAGCCGCATATGTCAAAGAGCTTCTTACAACAGATAGATAAAGCCATTTCATTATTTGTGGCTTAAGACCCCAGGTTTTCCCAATCATGCGTTTGCATTGATTTAGGACAATTGTTGCTTTATGTATTTTTGTATCTATGTGTTTTTTCCAGTTTAGCTTGCTGTCTAGGGTTACTCCTAGGTACGTTACCTCTTTTGTTAACGCCAGACTAGTGCTAAAAAGTGTTGGCATCTTGGATATGTCAGGTTTCCTTTTGTTTGTAAACAGAACTAACTCCGTCTTCTTGGGGTTTACCGTTAGTTCGTTTTCTGTGCACCATTTCTCTATGAGTTTCAGTGCATTTTGCATTATGGCACTAAGTGTGTTCTCATATTTACCACTTATGAGAATTGTTAGGTCGTCTGCGTATCCTATTGTGAGAAAACCACAATTGTTTAACTTTGTTATCAGGTCATCAACTACTAGGTTCCATAGGATGGGGGATAGTACTCCACCCTGTGGGCAGCCTCTGGCTACTAATCCTCTTGTCGTGCCGTTTATGTTCAGTTGGATGACCCTTTTTTCAAGCAGGGCTCCTATCCATCTGCGCAGTGTTACAGGTGTTCTGTATGTTTTGAGAGCATTGTCTATACTCTTGAATGTTGTTTTGTCAAAGGCTCCTTCGATGTCTATAAAGGCTCCTAGGATTGACAATTTGTTGCTCAGGTCGTGTTCCACTTTGCATACTACCGAATGGAGCGCGGTCTCTGTAGATTTACCGGTACTGTACGCATGCTGGTTTTGATGTATTGGTATATGTCTTAGCGTTCCGTCTCTGAGGAAACGGTCGCCGAGTCTTTCTAGAGTTTTCAGCAAAAAGGATGTTAGGCTGATTGGCCTAAACGATTTTGGCTGTGTGTAGTCACTCTTACCTGGTTTTGGTAGGAATACTACTCTGACTTCTCTCCATATTAGGGGTATGTATCTAAAGGCTATGCTGCTGTAGTCTATCTACGTACTGAGAAGACTGACACAAAAGTTAGCTTGCTGATTGCTAAGTCAAAGGTCGCTCCTTTAAAGACAGTGTCTATTCCACGTCTGGAGCTAATGGCTGCGCACTTATTATCGAAATTAGTTAATTATGTATACAAGATTGTGGCAGACAGACAACAAGTGTCTGAATTGCTTCTGTTTACAGACTCATCAGTGGTCCTTAATTGGCTCAACACGCCTAGTCACATACTTAAAACTTTTGTGGCCACTCGTGTTGCCAAAATTAATGACGCGGTGCCCAGCTCATGCTGGAATCACGTCTCAGGTGAATGCAATCCAGCTGATGTGTGTTCTCGGGGTGCTTTGCCATCAACCCTCCTTGAGACGCCAGAATGGTTGCATGGACCTCAGTGGCTTTACGGTGACAGATCCACCTGGCCCATTAAATCAATTGAGGAGTTCAGGGATGAGACTCCACCAGAGCTCAAACCTGTTCCAGCTCCCAGTCTAATAACGACTCAAACTCCTGAGTCTAATTTCATTTATGAATTAACAGAAAAGTTTTCTAGTTATTCTAAAATAATTAATATTGTGGCTCGCTGTTACCTATTTCTAGATAACTGTAAATCTGAGCCTAATAAACGAAAGGATCTCTCTGTTTTAGAAATGCGAAAAGCTCATGATTTAATAATCAAAAGTGTTCAACAACAACATTTCTCAGATGATATTGCTGCCTTGTCCAAAGGTGAGAAATGTAGCTCAACCCTTCGTAAACTGAATCCTTTTATTGATTCAGATAATTTCCTCAGGGTGGGGGGTAGGCTGTCTCAATCAGACTTACCTTTCGACAAAAAACATCCTTTACTTCTTCCTAAGAAGTCTAACTTTACCAAAGTCTTAATTGACCATTATCATAAATTGCATCTACATGTAGGTCCGCGGACACTACAAAGTATTCTCAGTCAAAAGTACTGGATCATTTCAGCCCGCAGAGCCATACGCTCCCGTACTACTAAATGTATCGCTTGTTTTCGGGTTACACCATCGACTAGGCAACCTGTTATGGGTGAGCTCCCTAAGTATCGATTGCAAGACATTCATGTTTTTCATACGGTCGGCGTAGATATGGGTGGACCATTTTACATCAAAGAGTCTACACGTAAAAACGCTCGTATTTCTAAGGCATATTTGTGTCTTTTTGTTTGCTGTGCAACTCGAGCAGTGCATTTAGAAGTAGTTTCGTCCTTGAATACAGAAAGTTTTTTAAATTGTTTTGACCGTTTCACGGCCCGGCGCGGTTTGTGTTCTTCGGTGATCTCAGATCAAGGAACGAATTTCGTGTCTGCTAGTAGACACATCGCTGAAGTGTCAGAGTTTTGGAAGTCAAATTTCAAAGATTTATCAAATGAATTTGCTAAGCGTAATATTCAATGGAAATTTAATCCTCCAGCAGGAAGCCATTTTGGTGGCATCTATGAGGCTGCTATTAAAATGGCTAAATTACATTTAAAAAGGGCAGTTGGCACACGAGCTTTAACATTTGAAGAACTTACTACTGTCTTTACGCGTGTAGAAGCAGTGCTCAATTCAAGGCCATTATGTGCCTTATCTAGTGATCCTAATGAATTTGAAATGTTGACCCCAGCGCATTTTTTGATAGGTCGCGAGTTACTATCTGTACCAGAATATGATGTTACCGAAATTTCAACCAATCGTTTAAATCGTTGGCAACTTGTTCAACAGATTTCCCAACAATTTTGGATAAGATGGAAGCAAGATTACTTGCATTTGCTTCAGCAGCGTCAAAAGTGGTTTGATGAAACTCAGACTAATATTAAAGTAGGTGATCTTGTTCTGTTAAATTCTCATAACCTTGCACCTCTGGAATGGAGTCTCGCTCGGGTCACCAAAGTTTATCCTGGCCCTGATGGTATAGTTCGTGTGGCCAGTGTTCGAACTAAAAACTCGGAATTTACACGACCCATAGTTAAGCTCAGTCCTCTACCTTTGGAGCAGGATTCAGCTTAGCCATGTTGTTCCCTAGTAGTATTTTAGTTTATTATTCTTTCAATTTAGCTTCAATATTATTATTTTTATTAATTTCTTATATTAAGTATATTCAACTTATATTCAATATAATTATCTATATGTAATAATTTATATTATACAGTCCACACGCTCAGAAATAAAGTATTCAAACATTTACTAACAGTTATGTACTAACTATTCAATATTTTCAATTGGTATCGTAACTGGTGAAATCCTGTCGGATTTCGGTGGGGGGAAATGTTGGGTTTTAAAACTCCCGCCGCCCGCCACTATTCGCCAAAGATCGACCCGATTGGTCGATCCGCGAGAAATTAACTCGCGCTCGGTCCGCGTACCGCGCGGTGGCGCCACCGTCAACGCAACGCTGATTGGCCGAGCGACGCAGAAGAAAAAATGGCGAATTCGAACCAAGTCGGTGTGCGGTGAGTGAAAATTAATTAAAGTTTTTCTAGTGATTCAACATTAGTATTATCGCACAAAAAATAAAGAGTTTTACTAAGTATATAAAAACAAGACTTTATATTTAAATACCAGAATGTATAATTTGTAAGTATTATAGTATAGTACAGTAAGGAATAAAATTGATTTAAAAAAATACAGTAGGTATATTAAAATTATGCGGTAAAAGTCATTTTAGGGAATTCTTTATCAGTTGTTCCCAACTATGTCGTCATGTCAATTTTAACAATTTTACAATAATAATCAGGTTGTCTAGGTGGACTATTCATCGATGATCGATTAGTTTCACAACTATTCATAGCCTCAATAGCCTAAAGGGTAAAGGTGCGAACTAAAAACTGAAAGGTCGCAGGTTCGAATCCCACCCGTTGCACTATTGTCGTACCCACTCCTAGCACACGCTTAGGGGATAGGAACATATAAGTCAACTATAGCTTGGCTAATATTCTTTTTAAAAAGAAGGAAATAACAGAAGAAAGAACTACGTACACGGTCATTAGTTAAAATAATTAAATTAATAAAATAATATTACTTAATGCAATATTCATTTGGCGTTTTCGCTTTAGTTTCTCCTAGATATTTCTTTTAGCTTTTTGGTCGTCATTTTTATGTAGGTATATCGTCTAAAATTGCTTCTAACTTAACTTTTCTGGAACGTACTCGTATCTGAAAATGAAAACTTTTATGAAATTAACGTCAGTGAGTTTACGATACGTTTTCGGTTTTAACTTTGGGTAGAGATTAGTAACCGAAGTATCGATTGCTATCGTCATAGAAATGTATATAAAAGTATAGAAAAAAAGCACGTGTAAAATTGTAGTTTTTATATTTTATTGGTCTATCAAATGTTACGCCATCTACCGAAATTCAATAAAATTATGCGAAGAAAAGATGTCGGGGTCACATTATGTATCTAAAAACTAATTTAAAATTAATTCAAGCTAGTAGAAGCTATTAGTTATGAGTAAATTGTACTGTGGGGTTAGTATAAGATTTAACACGATTGATCGCATTCGTATACTATGACATTAGCGTTAAAGTAAAATGAACACTATAAGTATTGATTTAAAGTCACAAATTCAGTACAACCGATTTTAGTTTGGAGCGTATCCGTATACGTAAAAGTGTAAGAATGCATGCACGAAATTGAGCTCTAATTTAATGTCTTTATGGTTTATTTTACTTTGAAGCTGATGTCATAGTATAGGAATACGATCAATCGTGTTAAATCTTATGCACTGTACATTTGATTGTCTTACTTCTAGCACATGGTCTCAGGGCGGGCGGGCGGCGGCGCGGGAGCGGGCTGCGGTGCTTCCGCGGAGCGCTGTCGCGGCAGCTGCGAGGAGTCCAGCACGATGGAGGGCCGCGGCGGCAGGTTCTCGCTCACCATGTGCGACAGAGACAGCTCGCTTGAGGCGTTCGTGTCGCCTGTTAACACAATAATAATCTATACTTATCTATACTAATATATAAAGCTGAAGAGTTTGTTTGTTTGTTGTTTGTTTGAACGCGCTAATCTCAGGAATTACTGGTTCGAATTGAAAAATTCTTTTTGTGTTGGATAGTCCATTTATCGAGGAAGGCTTTAGGCTAAATGACATCACGCTGATCATAATAAAAGAAATTGACGCGGATGAAGTCGCAGGCAACAGCTAGTCTAAATATATAAAAGGCAAAGGTGACTGACTGACTGACTGATCTATCAACGCAGAGCTCAAACCACTGGATGGATCAAGCTGAAATTTTGCATGTAGATAGCTATTATAACGTAGGTGTCCGCTTAGAAAGGAATTTTGAAAATTCAACCCCAGGAGGTAAAATAGAGGTTTGGAAAATCAAACTTAACGTGAGTGAAGCCACGGGCAAAAGCTAGTTTATTATAAAAGTCGTTTATTATTTAGCCATCTCAGTCGCATGACGCAGCCAGCGCCGTGCCACTCCCAACTCTTGGGAAATATCCTTTGCCCTGGGGGAACTAACTATTCGACTAACTGAATTTTTCACGATGTCTTCATTGGAATTTTATTTGAAATTTTTTTTCCAATGTGTAAAAGAGCAAACAAAATTCAGTCTAAAACTGAATTTCAAAAGTTCTAGATTCAATATTATACCGGTTGAAATTTTAATGGTTGTACTCCCTGAAAGAGGTGAATGTGCTCATGAAACTGAACAACTTTCCCCAGGGAACATAGGTCAAAATATTAAAAAAAAAATTGGACCCTCCATACAAACTTGACGATCAGCTGATTGATTTACTATGGGAGGTCCAAATTTTTTTTTCATATTTCGACCTATGTTCCTTGGGGAAAGTTGTTCAGTTTCATGAGCACATTCACCTCTTTCAGGGAGTACAAACAATGAAATTTCACCGTTTATAATAAAAGTTGATTCATTCTGCAAGTGAGGCCAATCACGGAACGGTAATCAATATTTTATATAAAAACTTAAAACTAAAGCTTTCTTCTCATTAACGGTATGGAACAGTCGATATTCCGGCTTGAATTTCAAACCAATTAGTGAAACACGATACTGTTTAGTATCGTCTTTAACTCGCTCTTTAATATTAGCGATCAATAAAAATAGGGGACATTAACCTGCCTTGCCCGGGCGAGATTACTAGGTAGCGATGAGGCAGCCAAATTGTATATTTTTATGTTTTTTTTTTGTTGACGAAATCGTAGGCATCTGCTTTTAGAGAATACTCTAATAGCAGATGTCGCGTCTATTTAGTTTCTAAAATCCCGTGGAAACTCTTTGATTTTCCGGGATAAAAAGTAGCCTATGTCACTTTCCAGGTCCTCAAATATACCAATGGAAAAAATCACGTCGATCCGTTGCTTCATTGCTGCGTGATTAAAGGACAAACCAACAAACCAAATAAAAAGTCAAAAACCCGGCTGCGTAAAAATTTAATTTTAAACTAGACGATGCCCGCGACTTAGTCCGCGTGGATCAACATTTTGCAATTCCCATGGGAACTCTGTAATTTTCCGGGATAAAATGTAGCCTGTGTTTTAATCCTGGGTATGAGCTATCTTCATTCCTTTCAGCCAAATCGGTTCATTCGTTGTGGTGTGAAGGAGTAACAAACATACACACACACACACACACGCACACACACACACACACACACACACACACACACACACACAAACTTTCGCCTTTATAATATTAGTGTGAAGTGTGATAAAAAAGGAAATGGAAAAAATAAGTTCTGAAAGATTTGAACCGATCTAGATTTTTATAATATTAGTAATATTCAATATTCCCTGCAACACCTATTATTCTTATTTCTCCAATCAGCGTCGGAATACACTATTTTATTAAAAAGATACTGAACGTGAGCTCGCGATTGAATATTAACGAGTTTTTGCTTGCTTTTATTTTCTACTGCAATTTCTGCCGTCAGAAAAGGAAGGCTATTATCTATTATGCAAAATACCTGTTGCGCCTTCCCCGTAAATGAGAAGGTGTTATATTTTGACGTTAATTTCTTTGCACATCTCGACTTTGCTATCGTTTATTATGTAGATTTTTATACAACGCAGTATTTCTTTGCATCTTCACGACCTGCATAAATGTTAAAAAGCTTATGACTTAGGAATGGTATAGATAAAGCCGTCGGTCCTGCGCCTGATCTCTCTCCGGTCGTGTCGAATTGTCGTCCCATCGGACTATGAGAGTGAGGGAATAGAGTGCACCTGGATACTCACTATATCAATCCTATTAAACTCATGGATGGTGACGAGAGCATCAGCGCCAAAGATAACCAGCTGGTCGTCCAATATGTCCAAACGAACACTTGTGCTTGCACACAAACTATCTTCACGAACTATGTTTGTGCCACACTTGTGCACTATAATACCTCCCGCCCAGATAGATAATCTCTGTGGAGATTGGTCTCCGGGACCGGCTTCGGTCGGGAGCATGACATACCTCACCCCCAACGCTGGTGTCACAACACAGCAATCTTCTAACAATGACTTTATTTATCGCTACAAAAGTAGCAGTCAGTATAAGTCATTTACCTGAAGGTTGTCTCGGAACAGGTAGCAGTACTTCCCCGCAGGTATCATCGCCAAGAAGCGGTTGTAGCGGAGACGGCAGCTCTCTGCTGTCGATGGCTGAGGATCTCCGGAGAGAGTGCCTGAATAAAAACGCGGATTTCATTAGCACGATCGACCATCCGCTGCTCCAGATCTTTTTACCACGTACTACCAAATTGTGCAACAAACAAGATTTACGCTTTATTTGGAGGAGAGATTTTTTTTTATTCGATGACAAGATAGTCCTTGACTGCGATCTCACCTGATCGTAAGTGACGATGCAGTCTATGATGGTAACGGGCTAACTTGGAAGAGTATGGCAGTGTACATTCCACCTATACCTCCTAATCGGTTTCTACTCGCCATCGTGCCGGAACGCTAAATCGCTGTGCACGTCTTTGACGGTAGGGCGGTAACTAGCCACGGCCAAAGCCTCTCTCGAGACAAGACAGATAGGAACATTAGTCAAGTTTCGTATGGATAAACTTCTTTTTTCGAATGTCGCTGCGCATGACATACCTCACCCCCGGTGCTGGTGTTACCTGTGACACAGCAATCTCCTAACAATGACTTTATCTCCTATTACCTTTGGTGCGGGAGCCTCCTGTCGCTGACGGTGAGCAGCGCGGTGGTGGGGGGCGGCGCGGGCTCGTCGGCGCTGGTGTTGACGCACACGCTGATGCTGACGCCGCTGACCTCGCCCTCCCCGCCCTCCTCCTCCTCGTATCTGGCCAGGACAGACTCCATTTCTAGGCTACAGTTCAGATTGCTCCCTTGTATTGACCCATTTAGTTTGTGTTAGTGCTCGTAGCTTGAACAAATTCTGCATTGGAGTCTACTCTTACAATTATTTATTTTTAATTTTTCTATTATTTCTATTGTATGGCAGTGTACATTCAATCCAAACCCCTAATCTGTTTCTACAAGCCGTCATGCCGGAACGCTTTATCGCTTGGCGGGACGTCCTTGACGGTAGGGTGGTAACTGGCAACGGCCAAAGCCTCCCACCAGACCAGACCAGAGTAAATTCAGAAATTATAAATTACCAAATTGCCTCCACCAGTAATCGAACCCGAGACTTCCAATTATAAGACCACAGCGCTCACCACTGCGCCAGGAAAGTCGTCGAACTATAAGGTTAATAGTTATCCAAGCTTCAATAGCCCAACGGTTAAGGTGCGGACTGAAAACTGAAAGCACGCAGGTTCGAGCCCCACCCGTTGCACTATTGTTTTACCCACTCCTAGCACAAGCTTTTCACTTATTTGGAGGGGAGAGGAGGATATAAGTCAAGTTCAGCTTGGCTAATATTCTAAAAAAAATATTCCTCGGTTGACGTCACTTTAAAATTAAAACGTCCAACAAAATTAGTTCGGCTTGTCAAAAAAAAAAAAAATCGCCATACCGACGCTGTATGAGGTTCTCCATGATGATGTAGTCATCTTCCTCGGCACCTCGGAGGTGTTCCTTCTCCATGAAGAGCGCAAACTCCGGGTTGGACATTTCACTGGCGTGCCTTCGACGGTTGGATGGCGACGACGCTCGGTTCGGTGATAGCAGGCGATTTGCTATTGGCGTTCTGGATACAAACGAGCGGTTAATAGAGAACTACCCCCATATTCTCAGCGATTGATTGTGAAACTACCCCCATATTCTTCAATTATAAAAAATAAAAAAAAGCGCCGAATATAGAACGTCTTCCATTTTGGGAAGTCTGCGCAAAATTAACCTTGTTTTTCTGTCACGTTTCTACTCAATTAGGTTAAACTAAACTTTAGTCCGATATTTTAGTGGAGTTTGTATGGACTACATTTTGCTCTATTATTGTCATAAGAGTCCGTGTTTCCTGCCATATGCTTATAAGTAACTTTAGTCCATTTAAGACAAAAGTGAATACGCATCTTCTAGGCAAGTGCAACGTCCGCTGCTGAACGAAGGTCTTGCCGTCTGTATCCAGCGATTCCCTGCAACTCGTGTGAAGTCGTCGAATCCATCTAGTGGAGGGCCCATTTACAATTCAGCTTTGCGACTCGCTGAGCTAAGTCGGTGACTTTGGTTCTCCTACGGATCTTCTCATTTCTGATTTGATCTCGCAGTCATGTTTGTTTTTTTTACACTAAATAGGCTTGCGCTTGATACGACAATCAATACTGGAAGGCACTGATGAGGTCTAGGTTGGAGCGCGCTTGCCTAGAAGATGCTTATTTACTCTTGCCTTGAATGTACTCAAATTACCTATAGGTGGCAGGAAACACGGATGCTGGAAGGGTATTCGACACATATGCGGGCATAAACTTTATACTGTACCTGGGCGTATGTGGTGGTGAGAACAGCCCATACACGGTCTCCAACTCATCCGTGATGCTGGTGTACTCATGCATGGCTAGCAGCAGGGATCTAGGCGCGCCGCCCACTCGCGTCCGGCCAGACGGCACGCCGGTCGCGCCGCCCGTCGCCTCCCAGCCTGATTGAGGACCTATTGATTAGATATGTATACTACACCGCCACCACGACCCGAAGCCAAGGGAGACCAAGCTGGTATACGGAGCCAAGAACGTTCCCTCTTTCCCACGAATGGGGGAGATTCTCGATGCTATTAGTTAAGGCATAGCGAGAAAGTGCGGGGCCTACCTAAGGGTAGATATTTTAGCTGACATTTCATCTGACTACATCCCTGACACAGTTGTGAGTGCTATGGTCTTATAAGTGACAAGTCTTGGGTTCGATTCCCGGCAGGGGCAGTTTGGAAATTTATAATTTCTGAATTGTCACTGGTCTGGTCTTATGATGAATACCTATACAGTAAAACTCACAATATTGGAATACTCCATCACTGTACTCGCCAGAAAATATTACACAAACAGCATTGAAAAGGCATGGTAAACTGGCTTTGGCTTCGTAGAGCCTCTTGTCTATCGCACAAAGCGACAATACGAAGCCGAAGCTCGGCGGCTACCCTTTCAAATGTGTATAGTCTCTTCAATAAGTCAGTGGACTTACATGGGTTAGTTTTTCCATTTATACTACCTTTCCACATTAATGATAGTTTGCTTGTAATTAAAATCTTTATTTAAATTATCAAACTATTTGATTCAGCGAAGACTCTATCACAATGTTGCTAGAACCTATTTTTCCATTCACCCGTGTTAATGACTTATTGAACAGACGTCAGCACCGAATCCGTCGATCGACGAAGATGAAACGACCTAAGACGGGTTGAGCACAATCTAGAAATAGTTCCTTGACTGACTATTCTGGGAGTGGTTTCTGGGAGTGGGGTTTCTGGGAGTAGGGTTTCTACGAGTGGGGTTTCTGGAAGTGGGATAAAAGGTGCCAACTATTTTACGTCGATCGACGAAGACGAAGCGACCTAAGACGGGTTGAACTCAATCTAGAAATAGTTCCTTGGCTGTCTATTCTGGGAGTTGTTTCTGGGAGTGGGGTTTCTGGGAGTAGGGTTTCTACGAGTGGGGTTTCTGGAAGTGGGATAAAAGGTGCCAACTATTTTACGTCGATCGACGAAGACGAAGCGACCTTGGACGGGTTGAACTCAATCTAGAAATAGTTCCTTGACTGACTATTCTGGGAGTGGTTTCTGGGAGTGGGGTTTCTGGGAGTAGGGTTTCTACAAGTGGGGGTTTCTAGAAGTGGGATAAAAGATGCCAACCATTTTTCCACTCGAAGTTACGCCATAGTTACCGCAGAAAATTAACTCTTCTCTTAATTTCAGTTATCTGGTTTGTGAGAATGGAAAACACACAGCGCTGCAAACTTTTTATATTACCTTTGAGTTCACTTCCTACTCAGCTTTAATAGAAAATTATGTTTGGTTTAAGCGAGAAAGTTTTGCGGTTCAGAAGTAAGATAACTTCCGGCGGTTTTAATAAGATATGCGCCCGCTGCCAGTAATTTTACTATGTATTTTCTGTCTCAAAATGGGACATTTTCTTCAGAAACGTTTACTGTTCTTGTTTTATTATCCCTGAGCTGGCAGCAACGTTGATTATTGGGCCAAATGATTTTTATTTTGTTTTTTTAAACTTAACATTTTGGATGATAGGGTTTTAGGCTTTATTTAGTTTTAATTTTAGTTTTATTTAATTTATTAATTTAGATTAGGTACATTAGATACAAGTTAGTAAATGCGGTAATATACTAGTGGTTAAAATCTGAGCCCTGCATGTCTGAGAGTTCTTTATATTGTTCTCAAAAGTATGTGAAGTCTGCCAATCCGCATGTGGCCAGCCTGATGGATTTTTATTTTTATTATTTGTTTTTATAGCGGCAACAGGAATACACATTCTCTGAACATTTCAACTGTTTACCTATTATAGAGATGTCAGCTCGCTGACAGACAGACAGACAGACAGACGGACGGGCGGGTGGACGGACATCGGAAACTTAGTAATGGGGTCCCATTGGCTACCCTTCGGAAGCCCAAAGATATCATCTAAAACGTCATACTTTTTTTTAAAATGCCTAAGTCCTAAGTGATATTATTATTTTCTAAAGAGAGTTTTTGTCGTCAAACTTTGGAAAGCGCTGTCCTCGTTAATTTTAAGTGATCCGTAAACGCTGGCGTATTCGTATAATATTTTTTGCAATACAATGAAATATTTTAGTGGGTAACGGAAAAAAGCTTGTCAAACTTTTCCTCTCACGAAATATATTTCAAAGTTTAATTTGTTGGAGCTGTCGCACACAGGTCGAAAAAAGTTTAAAAAGCAATACAGACTTTTTGTTAGGCGCTCAGACTAATGGATTGACGTAGAGAGGCCACATGAACAAAATTTAATAACAAAATTAATTAATTATATGTTTATAGCTAGGCCAAATCCCACACTACTTAAGTGCCGATTTCATCAAGGAAGGAATAAATTGGGCGTTCTAACAGTTTTTGTGTTGAAAATTTGCCAAAATATACAATTTATTCCACAATTAGACGTTACTCAACGTTAGTGAATAGACCATTAAGTAGCGAGAGTGCTTGAAATGTTAGAGCATTTCGTGTATAGTCTGAATAATATATAACCTCAATAGCGCAACGGTTCAAGGCCGTTGTATTAATGTCGTACCTCCTCCTATGGTTAGTTGGAGGGCAAAGGGGAATATTAGTAATTTAAAGCATGGCACGGGTAATATTCTTAAAAAAATACTTACCTGTGACTGAATTGTGTAAAGAGCACGCATCGACGCCTGAGTTGTCAGGCTCGGAATGTGTTTGACTGTGCTGTCTCCTTGGAGCCAGATGCTGTGCTGAGTAGTGACCGCCCATACCAATATCGTTGCCACCTTCAGAACGCCTGTTGAATATACTCTTACATTCACGTACTTACAAAATCATTCGAAAATTAATTAGGCTCCTTTTTCACAAAATTGTAAACGTTTTCATATAACCTCGTGTCTAGAAAGTTAAAAAAGGGTTAAATGTAATTTTTTTTTAATATATAGACCAACATTTTAATTGACTACAACCGACTATATTAATTTACTTATATAGTAAAGACATGATTTTCTTGTTTCGCCTCAGACTAAACTAAAACGTAGACGGAACTCTGGAACTTAGAACGTTAATTTTTATGAATAAGGAGGTAACGTGTAGGAGCTTAAAGTGTTTCTGTAAAGTTTGCGAAGACCTGTGTATGTTGCGAAGCGTTGTTTGAGGTAAATAGTTTGCAATGCAATAAGTAGATAGGTATTAAAATATTGTGTAACATCGTAGTAGTGTGAAAAGTGTTTTACTTCTGGAAAAACTGTATTCCTCAGCGAAGTGATAACAAGATCAAAAGAAAAAATTGTGTCTAAGAAAAGTGGCGTCATAAGATATATCTTATTCACAAGATCGTAGCAACATTATTTTACTTGCCAGAAAGTTAAGTCGTCGCGGGCGGAACTTAAAGTCATGCCATTTTATATAATATTAAAATACGACTACCGCAAATTCCATTTGGTAGGTTAAATTAAAATAGAAAGGAACAGGTTCATTAAATATAACTTTAGTTTACTTGCTATAATCCGCCAAGCCAGATAAAATCTTATAATACAATTTACCGCTCGCGCTGTACACTGCCGCTTTTCCAGTAATAGAAAAAAATACAGGAATAGGAAGGTTTCGTGTAATTTGGAAGGTTTTTGTGGTGTTGCGTGTTAGTGTTTCTTTATTCCTGTATTTGTTCTATTACTGGAAGAGTGGCAATATACAACGTGAGGCTGCGTTGTATCAGTACAGATATTTTCTGGTTTTACGGATTATGGCTAAAGTTTTGTGTTTCTTTGAGCTTCATGGAATTACGCAAAATATCGCCTACTTCTATCCAACTTTGGCTTAGTCTTAGCACGCCCAAGTCGACTAAGGTAATACAATTGGCAATATTATATTCTTTGATGTGAGTATTGAATGTTTTGTAAGTTACTCAAGATCTTACCTTTTACTAATAACTTTAAAATAACTATGTATCTAAATTAAACTATAGTTAAATAGTAGGTTTATTCTTTACAAAATGCAAAAATAAACAAAAATAAATGTTAACTTTAAATACGTATACTGATTAATTTTAAAATAGAATAATTTTAACAGAAGAAATTGATAGTTTATTTTGAGAGAAATAGTTTAAATTCGAAGTGAAATATATAAAGTGACAATCATAATAGTAAATATTATACCAAGTTTTATTTAGAAACAAGGCCATGATAAGTTGTTTTAAAAATATTTTAAATTTCAAATAATTACAATAAAATGCGACATATATACGTATGTTAATAATATTCAAACTCCAATCGGTAATGCATAATAATATAGTGACATTGATTTATTCTACAATAAAAAATTATTGTGTGAGTGAAAGTGATCATAAAATAAAGTGCATGTGTTAATGTAAATAATACACAAAGTCGAAATCAATGAGCGTGTGTGTGTAATATAAATAAGCTACTGATAAAGTATAATTTGTAAATATTATTAAAATAATGTGCTCTAGAACTACTGATAACTACATCGCTATATTTATAAGCAAAGCCATTCGCCAAATGACTATTTGACTTACTGTTTCCACAACCGTCTCCTAACAGATGCAAGAAAGTAACAAAAATAAAATTAAAACAATCATGGCGATGGTAAATTTAGGTTCTGTGAACGAACGCTGAATGCCAATTTTGTGAGTGAACAACAAAACAAACGATTTGACTTCTGGAAATAACATGAACGAAATAAAGTGGCTGACATGCTACAAAATAAAATTTACGAGATGATTCTAGATCCTATTAAGCGATAAAGTACTTTTTGTCAACTCTACTGCTTTTTTTTCTGTTCCAATTTTTTTATGTTAAATCATAATACAATTTGTGAAACCTTTTTGTTTTTAAACGATGTTATTAACAATTTTGAAATTTGCTAGCTGTCAGTGCCTAATTTTAATTTAAGCTCTCCTAAATTCATATGTTCAATAAAAATGTGTTGTAATTTTTTACTAACATCTACACGTGGTCGATTCCATTCCTTTCGCTGTTCGTGTTCCATTAAAAAAAATTCGAATCCGAGTTAGCTTGCGTTATTTATTGAAGAGGATTGCATAGAGTGCAAAAAGTTCCACTCGATTTACACACTGTTCTGTGTCGGCTTGTTTTAGTCTGGCATCCAATTTACCATCTATTATTTTGCTTTAATCTTTGTAATTGAACCGAACTGGAGTGGAACCGTAGGACATTAGTAAATAACTGAATAGAGACAAAGCTTCTAAAGAATATTTGGTAGAGAATAAACGAAGCAAAACATTTGTCTCAATATACCCTCCATTAACCTAAATATTATCCTTTATCGTGATGTCAAAAAAATAGGTGCGGCCGAGGAACCACAAGACATTATCGCTTGAGACGTCGGACTATACAGGGCCCCGAGTCTGCTATTTTACATGTCATTGTCAGTGAACCGCAATGCCATTACAATTCAATTATTATTGGTCCAAAATTTCGTAGTCTACTAAATTCACAATGGTCGTTCGATTTTCTTGTAATTGGATTGTAATTCAATGATGCTCGTTATTGCCATTAGCTAAAAAAGCGTTCGCCGTAACGAGTTTATCGTTATCAAAAACGTTATACGCTATCAATTTATGTTTTTAACCGACTTAAAAGTGTCAGTGGCAAACCATCGGAAAACAATTATGACGCCATTGAATTAGTAGACTACCAAAATTGCTAAAAGTAGCAATTGGGTTGTCATTGATGGACAATAAAACTACAATTGCAATAGCAGACTTGGGCCCCAGGTCTCCGTGTAAATAAATGTCATTACAATAAAGTGTCATCCAGTATTATTGGAATGGATGTTGATAGCATTCCTTCCATTGATCCACTATCCATTGATGATTTTTTTGAAATGGCGTTGGATGTCGATGTAGTCAATGCTGACTCTCTAGAGTTATTCCGAGGTTTTTGAGTTGCTCTACATAAAATTCAGTTCTAAGGCATTTAAGCCGTCATTTAAGACTTTTCTCTGTTCAGTTATTTATTAATGTGACCGTAGTGTAGACCGAGCCTAAAGCTTTGCTCTATTCCAGCTTGATTTACCGCCATTTGTAAAAAAATAGTTCTCTTACCGTCTGGTGTTGGCAGTACGCCGCGTGCCAGCGGAAGTGGTGCGGGGACGTAGGCTGTGCGGATCTGAGGGTACCTCGCGCACTTCCGGTAGGAACGCATCGTCAGTCGCCGATGACACTGTATTGTTCAAAATCTTATGATTATCAAGAATTTATTATAGTTATTACTGTTAAAAATATATCATAATCAGAATAGAACAGTTCATTATTCAAATAAACTTTTAAAAAGTGCTTTAGAATCTACCACGTCACACTGGTTCGAACTTTCTATCTATCGCTGTTATGATCTTTTCAATTGGTATTTCACTAGCAATTTTTATCATGAATATTGTTTTTTTTTTTTAATTTATGAACCACTAGCTGATGCCCGCGACTTCGTTCGCGTGGATTGAGGGTTTTTATTCCCGCGGGAACTCTTTAATTTTCCGGGATAAAATGCTATGCCTATGTGCTTTTCCAGACTATATTTGTGCCAAATTTCAGCCAAATCGGTTCAGTCGTTGCGACGTAATTGAGTAACAAACATCCACACTTTCACATTTATAATATTAGTAGGATCACGAATGTGATGATCTAACGAATTTCTTAAGTCATGTTCGATCGATAGTATACTAATCGCTTCATTTGAAGATATAATATCATCGGTCATACCTTTCTTCTCATCGCTAGGTTCAGTCCTATTGCTATCGGAGGACCTCTGCCTGGCCGGAGTGACCGGCGCCGTTGGCCTGATGACCGTCACATCGGGCCCGGCCACGCTTCCCCCTGATGATGTTGATATTGAGTCTGCTTCTGCCTCCTTTTCTGGACCGGCTTCAGGCCCGGAATGAGGTAATTCGTCCTATATAAACGGTAAAATTATTTTAGTTACGTACATACAGTACCTGGAAGTAATTTATATTATACATCGAGCGCCAGGAAAACCAGTCGACCGGCGCCCGTTTCGTAGAGCGCCGCTCATGGTCACTCATACTCATGTGACACTTTGTTGCTTAGTGCGACAGAGACGATGCTCTATAAAGTCGAAGCTAGCTGATGTGAAAATAATTCGGATGGGACCACGGGGCATCGGGTAGCTTACGGCTGATATTACTTAGGAATATCCCTTAAGCTTTTTTATTTAATTTTAAGGATGCTCTTAAGCATAAAAAGACTTTAAAAGACAACCATCCTACAAGACTACAGGTAAAATGTAGATGTGAAGTATGTGTTCAAAAAGAAGTAAAACAATATCGTGTAAGTGATTTACATATAAGTAGAAATAAAAATAAGTGCTTGGTGGTACACTATTCTAAACAACTTTAGTAGGAGATTTTGATGACATATTTGGTTAAAATTTATTAAATTAACTCTAATTTATATTTATTAAATTAATTACATAAATACATATATCATATCTATAGTAAATTAAAGTAAAATTTCGTTTAAGCAACCTAAATATATAATAGGTATTAAATGCAAATAAAACCATTCACTAGAGTATATGAGAAAGGACTTATATAAATATATAATACACGAGTTACAACCGTGTAAAAGATGTCATGCGAAGCAAGATACATGGTGTTACAGTGAAATAAGGTGAACAGTTTCAAAAGAAACAAGGAGAAAGAACTTCGAAGAAGTATAAATAAAATCCCCGATCATAACTTATAGCAAATCGATAAAATTGAACATTTACTCGATATAATATTATACGATTTAGCAAAAGTTTGTGTTAATTGTGAAGTTAAACTGAATTAATGTCAACATCCACAAACAAGACAATATTATGTGATACAAGACAAATATGAGTACACAATTATTGAGAATGTGTAAGTATTGTATAGAAGTGTTGTAGAAGTGAAATAGTACTGCCACACTCAGAGATATTCTTTAAATTTTGTCCAATTAGTTATAACATTTATCTATACTAAAGACGCGTTAACTAACTATGACAGTAAACATAAAAAACATCTGTATCATGTGTAAACATCTGTATTAAAAGTTCCCAAAGTAACCATTGCTCTGAGTGCGGTAGAAACTGGTAAGAAGCAAAGAAGAAATATATGGAGAAACTAAAAAAAAAATAAGAATACTTTAAGTGCCGACAGAAAGCGTAATCTAATTAAAAAACTCTAATTTCCGATTTCCGCGTTTTATTGACGATAGGTAAGGTAATTAATTAAAATTAAAAATGGTTTTAGTTTTATTTTTTAAAACTCTGGACATAATAATATGAGGTATTATAGGTATATTAATTAAAATTAAAATTGTTATTTCTTCGAGATGTACGAGTGTTTTAGATACATAAATATAATGATTTACATATCACAGATCTAGTAAGTGCAATACAAAATTTAGCATTAAAGTGGGTTCTATAAGCGTCCCTTGCAGCAACCCGTGATTTTGTGAATAAAATAACCAACTTACTGTTTCCACAATTGTTCCCTAATAGACGCAAGAACAAAATAAGTACTAATAACTAATAAAATAAATATTATTGTCTAGAGACAATAATATTTTAAATATCAAAAAATGTACATTTTCATAATCAACTAATAAAATCTAATATTACATCCTAAAAATATGCTCCCAAAAGTAAAATTTTTTTTTTCTAAAACAAAGATGAAATAAATAATTTTAATTAAAAAGTTGGAAAAAGAAAAAGAATGATCGTTAAGTTAGAGCAATAGCGGCCTATAATTACGACACCAAACTGTGAGATTCATTTGGTTATAGGAAGATCTAAGCACAACCTAGTAAAAAGGTACTTATTCGTTTATAAAAAGAATATATTATAGGACTTCGCGCACTACGCCTAAATGGGGAGATAAAATGCAAAATTGAGGCCGTGGACGTCGAGTCGCGTAGTGCGCGAGGAGGCTAATGTGGGCAATAAAACGCGGAATAAGATCAGCTGGAAGGGGCTTACTTCGGAGGCCTGCGAGGCGTGCTCGTCCTCCTCCTGCACCGGGCGCACCACGAAGCGCGCCGCGCCCGTGTCGCTGTCCGACAGCACCTGCCGCGACCACCATAAGCGTAAGATCACACTGGCTTTAGGGCGAGTTCACTTTTAACTCTTTTTTTTAACTGCTCTGACGTAAATCACACACTCTCACAGTCAGGGTCCTCAACCACAAATCGGCGGCTGATTATAGCTAAGAAAACGTGCTACTCGTACTACTTGAATTAATTAACCACTGCATGAGTTTTGGGTTCAAAAATCGTGCTGAATGACACTTGGATAGCGTGGAATTTACTAATCGCATATTACATCACATTTTAGCGTTATTCGCTGTTGTCAAAGAAAATTTTAGCGATTTGTACAAAAAAGGCACTAAAGAAGGAAAAGATTTAAATAAAAATTATTAGCGCATTAAAAAAATTTTCTATCGTTGTTTAAGATTCTTTTTATTATCTTTATCCTTTGAGTACTGTACTGAAATTACACTGACAAGACCGTCTTTTATTAAGGTTATTACTTATAACAGTCTCAGTTAATGACAGAGGGGTAAAAGCAGGTAAAATTTCTGAGTTACGCGTCTCGTGGTTAATTAGTTCAAGCTATTAACAATCAAGTATATAATATTTATATGTTAAATCGCGCTTAAATTGATACATTTTGACGACTAGAACTATGAATGGTATTGATTGTTGAATGACCCCAAAAAGTAGGTATACATCTCGCCTTGAACCCAATGTCAAACGAGTGTGATCTTACAGTGAAGCTGGGTAAACACCGCGAACGATGGCCACAATGCTTAAGATCTTTTAAGAATTACTGTGAATTAAGTTAATAAAAACAAAAGACCAAATGTCTTTTATTTTTGTACGCAACTTACATTTCATAATTTTTTTTTGATTTTGAAATTCAAATTAATAGTTTCAAGTACATTGCGATTTTGTTCAACCCAAAATCTCAATGTTTTATCAATATTTAAAGAATCGTTCTACTTACTTTGAAAATTATTTATGAGGTTTTGCGTCGCAGTGTGTACCATAGCTTCACGAAGGCACATCTAGTACACATTTTGTGATCTGTGTTCGGGGATTGATTTTAATTCTGTTTACGTATATTGTATCATTAAAACTGTAATGAGAAAACTTTTCCAGGATTTTATATGTATATGAACAATATGAATGACAAATGTTTGAGCTTGGGTTTATTATATTTTTCGAAATTGTTTGCTTTCGATATTTTAGTCTATTATCATGAGATTAAAACAGTTTTTTCTTATTTTCCAAACGTATCATTTTTAATTTGAATCGTCAATAGAGAATAACAGATAAATATTTATTTTTCTCATATAACAGCGTTTATTTTAGTATTTGTATTTGTACAACGTTAATTTTTTGTGTACAAAATATTTTCATTCCGATAATCAAAAAAATCCCAGTAGTTTTGTGGAGGGGTGTGCTTTTTTATTCACAGAACTAGTGAGAAAAAAAAATCCGAATAACCGAATCTGTGTGCGAAAATTTGGTTGTATGGATGGATGTTTGTTACTAAGTAAGGTAGGTAGGTTTGTAGGTAAGTTCGAAGCCTAGGGATATACAAGTAAATACGAGTAAGTACTCGATACTTTTGTTTCGATACCAAGTACTTTCAAGCATCGACGATGCCTCCACAATAAATAAAATGGCGACGTCGCGTGGGCGAAATAAAAATTGAAGAAAAAAATCTTTACAGATATTTATTTTAGCGTAAATAAGATCTCATTATACCTTCCTAGAGTATATTCGAGGGCAAGCAAGGAGCAAGCGGAAAGTCTATTTGGCTTGGGTCAACAACGAAACAGTATTGTTGGGTTGAAAAGCGAAATTTCTTAATTTACATTTTAATGAGGGCCCCGCGGAACACTTCCGAGGTTTACGACAGTAAAAGGCTTTATTTGGAGTAAAAAAAGGAAATTTTTGAGAGCAATAGAACAGAGTTGTAAAGATAAGAAAGATAACGAGACCAAAAGATTAATCTCTACGGTCTCGGTTATTTTTTCTGACAGCTGTATATTTTTACCTACTAAGATCTATAGAGCGTGTTCTGACTTAGCTCGGTCTCAAAATAAGAGTTAAAACGAGACACAAATATGCTCCGACATAAATCTGTCTCGTTTTATCTCTGTCTTGAGTCTGAGGAGAGGGAGAGTGCGGTCTGTAGATTTCAGCCTAAAATGCAGCGTCGAGTGGAGACAGGGTGCAATTTTAATTTCTATCTTTACTAGTTGACGCCAGCGAATTAGTCCGCGTATATAATAATTATGAAAATTCCGCGGGAACTCTTTGATTTTCCGGAAAAAAATCCATGCCAAAAATCACGTCGATCTGTAGCTGTATTGCAGCGTTATTGAAGAACGAACCAACAAACAAACACATGCACATTCGCGTTTATAATATTAATAAATATAGTAATTAATATTATAAATACGAAAGTTTGGATGTGCGAATGGATGGATGTTTTAAAAGAAGAACTCTCCCCGGAAACACAGATCACAAATTGCGTAAAGCACGTACAGCATTTCAGTTAACATAAATTGCGAACAAACAAACAAATTCTGAAAAACAATTCAAACATGTAAACATGAAGGAAATAAACAACAAAGTCGCAACAAACATGTATAACATTGACGATGTTAAATGTATCATGCTTGTACAAACAGTACCTAAAGAGATTTTAAATTCTGTTGTGTTTGCAACAAATAACATATTGTAAACAAATATCTTTATGACAGCGTCTGTATATTTGTACAATACAAATCTGGTACCGTGTTGCACTATGTAAATACAATATAATATTCATATATGATACACAACGCAAGGATCAACAAGTTTTATTTGTTGAATGCGCTATGCATCGCTCGCATTTCGTTATAAGCTAACTTAACTTAGTTCAGCTCGGCACCTTTTATACTTGGTTGGCAAAGCTTCGGTTAAGCTAAACTAAGTTAGCTTAGTTCGCGGTGTGGTTTACGTTGACATGTAGGAAAAGTAAACAATAATCACACAAAATCCACTAGAAATGTATCAAGATTCTCCGTAATGAAACGAGCGCTTAGTGGGGTCCAAAGAAGTGCGCCTGTCTTATACCTAGCTTATATTTAAAAAAATGGCGAAAGCAACTAGTAAATTTTGTCGCCATTTTTCTCTATAAAAACCTAGGTATATGATAAAAAAATATGTATAAAATATCCGCAATTCTACTGTCAAGTATTAAATTGAATTAATTGAATTGAATGAACCACTTTGGTCCAAAGGTTACCGAGATTTTTACAATAATTGAAAATATTAGAATGTGCGGAGAGAGGGAATGATTATAGCCTCAATAGCTCAACGGTTAACGGAAAACTGTAAGGCCGCAGGTTCGAATCCCACCCGTTGCACTATTGTCGTACCCACTCCTAACACAAGCTTTCCGCTTATTTGGATGGGCAGGAGGATATTAGTCAACTTCAGGTTGCTTAATATTCTTAAAAAAAAAAACGTAAACTGGTCCTTAAGGCATACTATAGTTCAATGTGTAATGTTGTTGTCGGTTCAATATAAATAAATTAGTTGTAGCTCAAACACTTAGCTCACCTCAGATCTGTCACTAGCCGTTCTTAGCCTAGGCCCGCCCGCGGCGAAGCTGGGCGGAGGTGGTCCCAGGGTGTCGGTGGAGCCCCGGTTCACGAGCGAGGGGTGAGTGGCCATGAACCGGTGTATCACGGCGAGGTGGTTCATAGTTTGCTCAGCGACATCTTCTAGCTTGCGTAACCTAAATTCTACACTCTGCAAACAAGTGTAAATTGAAAATTGAATTGAGAATTGTGAAAAATATGTAATCCGCCATTTTGAGGCGGCGGCCATCTTGTAGATACCGATTTTCATCAAACATAGCTAAGAACACTCCCGACTAATTCACCTTTCAAACAAAAAAAAATCAAAATCGGTTCATACGTTCGGCTAGTACGATGCCACATGCCAAACACAAAAGTATTTAAAAGAATAAAAGTTATAAGTTAAATTGAACAAAAAGTTGATAAAAAAGGTCACGATGAATAAAACAATACGAAAGTTCGCACGTTCAACGCGGAGTAGGGTCCGCACTATGACGTGAGGTGAGATGAAGCGGAGAATTACTGTAACGCTCAGAAAGGCGTTTGTACTCGTCACGTTTATGACAGAAAAAAGCAATACGACGTCCCTAGTCATATGACAAACGTGTTGTCTCTTTCTACGATCGCTAACGCTGAAGCAGGGGCTCCCGAAGTCCGGCTTCAGTTTTTTCCTACAACTACAATTTGGGGACTTTCAAATCAAGAGTGAATAGGCACTTTCTAGGCAAGCGCGTTCCATCTTAGGCTGCATCATTCACTTACCATCAGGTGTGATCGCAGCCAAGCGCTAGTCTATACAGGGTGGTCTAACTAGTGACGTCAATAAATTTTTTTTAGATTCCTCACACCTGGAGGTATCCGAAAATACCCCATGTATGTTTTGCGATTTTTTGTAGTTTTCGAGTTATAATTTTTTTTGTGTTTTTTTGAATATTTTCTGCCAGCGAGGTTTCAAAAATTCATATCCTTTTTTGTAGTAAGTATTTTGCAGTTTTTTTTATTTTTACATGATTGTCTTGAATGTTGTTTTAATAAAAAAAAAATTCAGCTTCTTGAAATTACTTAAAGTTACTTAAAGAAGGCTTGAAAATTAGAACTTTAGTTTTTAGTAGGATTTACTCAAACATTCAAATTCTATTTAAAAATACAAAATGGAGTTTCCATAGCTTCTGGCTAAATTTAGAAACTTTGCAAGGTCTTAAGCTACCAAAATCATAAAAAAAATATTGTACTTAATTAGCTTTTTTTTGTTATAATCGGCCTTCGAAGGTGGATTAGGCTAAAAATCGTTAAAACATGATTAAAGCATTAAAAAATGTTTTATCTACTTTTTATCATTCTTATGGTAAATTAAACTTAAAAATGTAATTTTAAATTAATTTTCATTTAAATTCCTGTAAAATAACTGTAATTTGCGTAATTTTTACAATAATTTCGGTCTCTCCACTGATTTAAAATGTGATCATTTGTAAAAATTGCTGGTTGTGAAATTCACTATTTTCGGATGACAAATAAAAGGTACAAATTACTGAAAAATTACTAATTTATTACAATTTTCAAAATTTTCAAATTTTCAAAATTCCTTCCTCCAACTTATCCGAAATTATTGTAAAAATACACGAGCTACAGTTATTTTACAGAAATTTAAATAAAAATTAATTTAAAATTACATTTTTAAGTTTAATTTACCATAAGAATGATAAAAAGTAGATAAAATAATTTTTAATGCTTTAATCATGTTTTAGCGATTTTTAGCCTAATCCACCTTCGAAGGCCGATTATAACAAAAAAAGGCTGATTAAGTACAATATTTTTTTATGGTTTTGGCAGCTTAGGACCCTGCAAAGTTTTTAAACTTAGCCAGAAGCTATGGAAACTCCTTTTTGTATTTTTAAATTGAATTTGAATGTTTGAGTAAATCCTACTAAAAACTAAAGTTCTAACTTTCAAGCCTTTTTTAAGTAATTTTAATTAATTTCAAGAAGTTGAGTTATTTTTTTTATTAAAACAACATTTAACACAATTATGTCACAATAAAAAAAACTGCAAAATACTCACTACAAAAAAAGATATAAATTTTTGAAACCTCGCTGGCAGAAAATATTCAAAAAACACAAAAAAAAATTATAACTCGAAAACTACAAAAAATCGCATGATATACATGGGGTATTTTCGGATACCCCCAAGTATGAGGAATCTAAAAAAAATTTATTGACGTCACTAGTTGGACCACCCTGTATATTAAAAAACAAGCTTATCACCGCGTCGATTATTGCGCTGTCGATCATCAACTTCGATCACAGAAAAATTATATTCATGGTTTTAACACGAAAAAAGAAACCATACATTCCATCATCATTAAATGTTATAAATCGCCATTTGGCAGTGGGGGAGAAAGGGGAGATCACGGGAACAATGCATTACTGGAAGGATGTATTATGGCCTTTCATGTCGACCCTACTCGGCGCCGGTCCATCGAGTTCTCTCTATTGTTTTATTCATCCGCACCTTTTGTATTTCCCCGGCTCCTTTCAAACTTTTACTATCTACCCCGACCTGAATTTTGCTCAGAAAGTATTAAAATAATGTTACAAATTATCCGACTGCGGCACGCGAAGGAGGCTAATGTGTTTATCAGTCTACGTATGTATGTATGTATTATCATCAAATCATACTAGTTTATTTATACACTCAGGAACAAGCAAAGAGATTAAAAAATCCAACTGCTTTGAAGGAAATCAACTTTAAATTGTCATTAATCATTCAAAATGAAAAATAATCAAAGGAGCCTAACAATGATTTTCTATTCAGCGATATCCCCCTTAACATAGTTCGTCGACTTTCATTTTTTCTTTTTCACTATATGTATAGCGTCTGGTCCGCATTCGGTTAATAAACAATAAACTACAAATAAATTGTAAACAAAAGAGTAAATAAAGAGTAAAATATGCGGCCTTATCGCTAAGAAGCGATCCAGGAAAACAATGTAAAAAAAGAAATTAATACAAAAATTGGGTCAGGGCTTTGAATACAAAGGGTCAGGGTGTACACTTAGCTAATTATAATATTATAGGATAGGGAATAAATAGGAGAATAGTAAATGGTTGGAGCTTTGTTTTGAACTGGGAACATCTTGTTGATGAATTAATTTTATTTACCTGTATAGATTGTATTTGGCAATTAGCTTTTTGATTTAAGTCTTCCATTTTGGTCGTGATATGTTCTACCCTATCTGTTGTGTTCCTTACTCTTTCTTCTATTGAATTTGATAACTTAACTTCCTGAAACAAAATGAAAAACTTAACTTTGACAAGAATGATATCACAAAATTGAAAAAGTCTGTTTAAATGAACAAAGTAATGAGCCGTTGACGAGTTGCTTGTTGATGATGATAAACATAATTGTGCAATTTCAACTTTCGTGAATTCTATAAAAACTAATTACTTACTTGTTCCCTAAAATATCCCTCAACACACTCTTCCTCAAAGTCGTATAACCTCTCCATGTCTTCTTTCTCCAAAAACAATTTCAAACCGTTATCGTATTGGAATCTTTGGTGCGACACGTTCCTGGTCACCCACTTGCACGTCGCGTAAATGTGACAGAATATTATTATGGGCGGTGGCAACACAGGCTTCTGTTCGTACTCCATAACCACTGTGAACCTTTGGAACATCCATACCTAGAGGCAAAGTTTTAGTAAGAGAGAGAAATGCCCAGAGGAAAGGGTAGCGTTTATACTAGTACCTAATTTTAATTGCCTAACCAAAACGAAATTTATTTGAGTTTTCAGAAAGTAAATACAAAGCCTAAGCGATCCATTAGAGTCTAATTTGGTATGGTCCTATATACCTAAGGAATCCATTAGAGTCCAATATGGTAGAACTAATGATAAGGTGATAGTTTGTGTATCAGTAAAAAGTAAAGACTGATGAATAATTGAAAGTAGAGAGGCGCAGGGGCTAGTGCTGTTGTCTTAAAGTTGCTGGTCCGGGTTCAATTCTCAGCGGATACAATTTTTGAAATTTCAATGTTAATTTTGTCGTTACAATCCAAGTTTATTCTCTGTATCTTATGTTTCATTTATATTACAAAAGATAAAGCTGGCTAAAGCAAATTGCTAAAATTAGACGCAGAAAGCTCATAAAATATATTGTACGAAGCCACACTTTAGTATCATACATTGCTGTGTTATATTCAAATTGTTAGATCTGACACGTTTTATGGTAACAGGGTCTCAGGGGCATAACGTATAATTTGCATATAAATTGGTGGCATTTGGATCTATCTGCTTTTGGAAATGCACATGTTTCCATAATAGGATACAACTATCTAATTTGGATACTATTATTTAGAATCAAGTCATGCAGCTATACATAAATTAATTGACTAACGGCCTTGAGAGATAAGAAAATTTTGAGTCAATTAAGTTTTGGAATTGGTTCAGTCCCTTTTACGAATAATAATTGCTTCGTTAATTAGAATCCTACCAATTTGTGCCATGTTGAAAGCAATATAAAACGCAAAGATAATATTGATATTGCAACTAAGACTGTTATGAGATCCTCAATTTGTCTTATCTCTCAAGCTCATTCTCTAAAGAGCCATAAGGATCTGCTTGCATCGGCGGAATAAACCTACGCATTGCGATAAAAATATGTAGTCCACGCCATTTTCCCATGGGGGGGGACCAAACTTAAACTAGTTTTCAATGCAAACCCCAAATGCAATATGCAATGCAATTTCAATGCAATGCCAAAACAATAGTTTCATTGGTGATGCAACCCGGAATATTATGAGAAAACGCGACATGTAAAAAACGATTTTTCTATGTGAGAATTAGAGCAACAAAAATATTTCTTGCCGCCAAAGCGAGCCGATCCTATAGCAACAAATATGTAAAATTAAAAAAAAAAAAAAAACAAAAAGCAGAAAATAAAAAACCTGATGCGAGACTTCATTGACTTCGTTAAAAATATTGTTAAAGACGGCAATAAGGAGGTTTATGAGGAGGATGTTGGCCACGAGGAGGTAGACCGTCATCGCGATGGGGGTGATCCAACGCCCCGTGACGCATTTCTGGTTGCCAACGTCCATGCCGCAAGGGGGGTCGATGTCCGGTGCGAACACCTCGCCGTACAACATGAAGTACGGCTGGTAGAATATCTACAAATAACAGGCGGGGGTCAAAGAAACAGAAACAAAAATCAACGTTGCAACAGAAAAGTGGCAGCTTCAAAAACGATTAAAACTAAAATGAATAAACAAAATGATCCAGTAGTTAAGCCAAAAATAGTAACAAGTAACGAAATAAATAATTTTAGCAATATTTAAGTGAAAACAATAACAGAAATATAATATTTGGCAAAACTAATGAAAGTCGACGTAATAGAAAAAAAAATAGAAAATCAAGGTAAAAACTTTACGTTAATAGAACAAATTTCGTGAAATAACAATAATAATTAATTTGATAACCATACTCTGTAATGTAGAGCATAAAATAAAATACCAAGTGAAAAACAAATTGATCGAAAAAATATAAGCAAAAATAATAATAATTATACGGACTGGCACAATAGACTGTAGCTTACTTAATTTACACTAAAATTGTAATTAAATATACATAATAACTATCTACAAATAAAATAAATACGGCACTAAATAAAACTTACAAACAAAACCATCCTAACCCTCTCAATATAATCTTATTTAGCATTTACAGCTAATCAAATCTCGCAACAGGCAACTAATTGGTATTTAAACAACGAATATTACGATATTAAATACTTGAACAAGTCGTGAATCATATCGTAGATTTTCTGGATAATTATGGTATCTTTTGGAAATGCTCCTTCATTAAAAAAAAAGTTAACAAAATGTTTAACTTCTAGGGGTGAAAAATCAGGAGATGAAACATTGTAAGAATATTTTTTTATATACAAATTGAGTTTCAAAACAATACAGAATTTTATTGGATAGACAACAAGAGAGAATATTTCGTTAGAATGATTAAAGGTACTAAATGAATTAATCCAAATGGTAAAAAGTGCTAAGTTAAAGTATTTGTTACAAACAAATTCACAGCTCTCTGAAATCTAGTTAGGTACGCTAATTAAAAAAAAATTACATGAATATTGTTCACGATATGATCCACACACATATAAAAAACAAATTAAAGAAACAACTGCAACAAAAATCAACTACGGGTAACAAATACAACGTCTACCAATCTAAATCTGTCAAGGTTGGAACCTGATGGGATACTCCGTTGACTTCAATGAAGATATTATTAAACACGGCAATGAGAAGGTTGACTAGCAATATGTTAGCTATGAGCAGGTATATGCTCATGACGACAGGTGGCACCCAGTGGCCCACCCGGCACTCTTCAAGGCCAGGGAGCCCACAAGGGGGCGCCATTTGTTCGGCGAACACTTCCCCGTACAGCATGAAGTACGGTTGAAAGAATACCTGTAATTTGTTAGTAATGATGGAGATTTGGTAGATTAATTCCCATTTTCACCAACTATACCTAAATGATTGTATCGCAGTAGGGCTCTTTACGTAGGTAGCCGCTGAACAGAATTGCTCACCCAGTGTCATTTCCATATTTAGGTTACGTGAACACGAAATTGTCAAAAATAGACAACTTAGGTAGTCGGTAAAAGTTAGGGAACGTTAGTGAAAACGGGTATCAGTCTCCAAAATATTCCGTGAATCGTGTAGGTTTTTGTATTGTTAGTCATAAGGAATTCGATGGAAAACGATAGAATGATAGTTGTTTTACATAATCATCTTCAAATTATCTGTTAATTCACTAAGTGTATGTACCTATGCAAACTGAAGATGGTTGGAAATGTCTATCTATTCACATATTTATTTAAAGTACAGTGGTTGTTTTAGTAAAGATTCCACAGACCGAAAAAACATTATTTTAATAAGTGCGAAATCTTTTAATGATCAAGAGGTTAAAAGATATAAATGAGATTTCAAGAAGTATATTGCTTGGTTCATAAGAAGATTGTTCTAGAGATGTAACTAAGATGCAAAAGTTGCAAGACTATTAGTGAATCAATATCAGGTGATGCTTTTTTATGTACCTATATTTTATTTAGATTAGTCTAACACACCGGATATTCAAGCATGAGTAATTATGTAGCTTTCGACATATTTTGAAATGATATTATGTACCTCAAGATCACTTACCTCTCTAATCAAGTACCAACTAGCGTCCCTGTCGGGATACAGGATTGCCTGTCTCGCCACTCCAAAAGACATAAGCACAACTAATAAGAGCACCACGAAGTATATCATATTCTTAACCATTTTACCCATCATCGTGACTAGAGGACCTGGCAACAAAATGTTTTCATTTTCAATTTTGGTTTCCTTCCTCCGAATCTTGTGGATGAGAAATCCTTTTACTAACAAAGCTTGGATATGATTCGCTCTAGCAATTTATGGTAATAACTATGTAAATTGTACACAGCATGATATGTTTATAAAAGAGCAATGGCGATCTCGCACTAAGCGCTTTGATTCCTCGTTCCTAATACGCACCGCAAAAATTTGGAATGCCCTTCCGGCTTCCGTTTTTCCAACTAACTACAATGTTGGTGTCTACTGTGTTTAAATCAAGAGTGAATAGACATCTTCTAGGCAAGCGCACACCATCTTAGGCTGCATCTTCACTTACCATTAGGTGCGATCCCAGTCAAGCGCTAGTCTATATATTAAAAAAAAAATCGTGATTCCGGATCAGTGGTAGATTCACTTGACGAATTAAAATCTCTCTGTAAAAGGTTATTTGAATAAAAAACTCGATACCTTCTACGTAAGTTGTGGTATCCCACAAAATTGGCATTTTAGGTTTGTTGCACTATATCATTTCTTTTTATCTATTTTATGTGTTCGTTTAAAAAAAATTAAAAACAGCATTTTTTACATACTTCCAAGACGTATAAAGTTGCATCGTTATAAAAACGACGGCCTAAACCATTGTATTGACCTTCACAACAATTAACGCGTCGCGTAAGCGTTTTGGAGATACAACAACTTACGTAGGAGGTATCGAACTATTCTATTGTATTGCGACCGTTCCGTAGAACAAAGTCTCATCTGCTAAATTCGCAACTTTGAATTTGAGCCTTAAAATCACATCTGCAAGGCTCAAATTTCAAGTTGCGAATTAAGCAGATGAGACTTTGTTCTGTGGAACGGTCGATTGTATTCCTACTTACCCAAATACTTATTAACTCCCAAAATATTGAGAATCCTTAAATACCAATAGATGATATCGACGCAGTAGATCACCCGACCCACGTCCATGGAGGCGGCGCGCAGCCGCAGCGTCAGCCCCACCAGGAAGAAGATGATGAAGCCCGCGTCATACGTGTTCCACATGTTCCATGCCCACACGCTGAACTTATGTCTGGTGGACCACACAAAACGTATAATATACTAGATGTTCTCTAAAGGTGGGTGAAAATGAAATTGTCAGTAAGGGTTACCTAATTTACCTTAGGTAGCCTAAAACTTAAGGAACGTTAGTGAAAACGGGCATGGTAAGTTTTGTTTTAAAACTGAAACATTAAGTTTTTATTGGATTTGAACGATAGATGGTAATTAGTCAGCGATGGAAAAAAATTTGTTCGGTAAAATAAGTAGAATCTGGGGAATAAAGAGAAAAACTAATTGTGAGGAAATAGGCGCGATAGGAAATAAGTACGTTTAGGTACTTACCTAATAGCAACAGGCTCGGACGTAATAATTTCCCTAATTTTCTCACACAAAAACGTGAGTATATAACAAATGGAGTAAATCTCCGGCCAAGACGGCGTCAGGTCCATCTTGACTAATACTGTATAAGTAAACATCAGTAGGAACAATATGTAGGCGATCTGTAAGAAAAAAATAAAATCAATCAGTTGCGACAATGTACCCAATATAAAAATACAGCAAAAATCTTTTATAACGTGCGTTGACATACACGTAAGTCTAATGCCTTTTTTCACCAAGCATACCTAAACCATTCCCTAAGTAGGAGTCTCTTTACGTAGGTAGCCCCTAAATACAACCCCTTATCCAATATCATCTTAACTTTTAGGTGTTTTCTGGGTTCGTGAAAATTAAATTAACGGAAAGCATCACCTAACTTAGACCGTAAAAGTTAGGAAATGTTGGTGAAAATGGGCATAAGTCTATGAGTAAATATGCAAACGATTTGCAAATATTACTAGCTTTTGCCTCTGGAGTTAGATTTAAAAAATCCCAGTGGGAACTGTTTATTTTTCCGAGATAAATTTTTATCTCTATTTAGCCGTTACAGTGCTTTGAACTATACCCATGCAAAAAATCATGATAAATATTTACTGCAATTCAATAGTCGGTTTTTATATGACATCCCAAGTAGCACACGAAGGCTGCTTAGCAGCTGAATAACGAATTCCCGTCACGCTTAAAGCTGTATAAAAAAGCTGCATAAGGGCTGTATACGGCCGTATACAGCTCTTATACCTCTTAAATGGGCACAAATTATACAGCCTTAAGTTGAGTAAAAGATTACAAGTTACTCTTTATTCAGCAAATATGTCACGTGACGTAAAAGTGAAGTAGCAAACCATAGATAATACGAATCTAGCAAATTAATATACTTCGTGGAGTGAATTGAATTTGATTGAATACGTGTGGTTATATATTCAAAGTTAAGTGCATTGTTTTCATATTTATAAAAGAAAAATGATTGGGAATGTAATTTTACTGACATTATACATATATATTACCTAAGAAAATTTTAGTGCGCCACGAAAATATTCGGTTTTTAATTAGTTTCGTGATATAAATAAGCCGTGATGAAAACTTGAATAAACAATTTTTAGTGCTTTGAAAAGAATTATAAGATAAAAAGTTGTTATTATGATATCGAGAAGTAAAAACTTATGCAATCCATTCCTAATTCATACACAAAACATCATAAAAGTTGAAAAATGAATCAGTATATTTATATAGGTTATGAGGTTATACAACAAAATGGTGGATTCATGTTAAACAGCGACGTGAATAGTTAAAACTCTGATATTCAGCAATAAGCTTCATAATAGTTCACACGTGCCCCCTTAATAAGTCAGTGTAATAAGAGTTCACAAATACCTTCTTATACAGCATTTGGCGTAATTTTATCCACTAAACAGCCCTTATTCAGCCTAAGCTGTTTAAATATCACTGACAGCTATTATGCAGCTGTAGGATCACCAGTGTACTCTTAAAAGAGTCTTAATACGCATAGAGTTTCAAATAGGTCTAAAAGTGAGTATTTATACAGCTATCTGTGCTACTTGGGATCGCTCGTACCGGAACGCTAAATTGGCGTTCTGGTACGGCCAAAGCTTTTCACCAGATTTAGAATGATAGCTTGGTTAGTTCTATGACAGACAGTTTTGGTCAGTTTTTTAATGAAAGTACAAGTTTTTTGGGGGGTTAAATTGGTGGGGTGTACAACTAATATAGTGCCACAAACTTATCTGCTCAGGTGGTCAGTTCTTTCTAGCGCAAATCTAGATATTTTTTTTGGTTAAATATGGGTATTTGAAATTTTTTTTTTATATACTTAAATTAATGATTTTTAATATAAGGCAACGTCATTTATATCTAGACCTTTTAAGTTTCCTGTTAGACAAAGGAGCAATACCCTCCACTAGCGACTCCGTCAACTGAATAAATAAGTTAGTGGATCTAACCTACACATTTATAGGTCTGCTTCTGATTGACAATCAAGCTGATTGGTAAACCAAGATAATGTAAACCAAGATTAGTGACGGCTACGGTCGTTGGAACACATTTTCCTTAACACTATTATTTTAACGAAATAACAAGATGTCAAAGTGAAATAGGCACACAACTACCACGTTAAGACCATAATCAGAAATCTACTCAGTAGAATTTACTACTCAAACTACGTAACATAGATATACATAATATAATATAAATAGATACTCCACTCACCGAGTCGGCCCAAAACTTAGTAATAGGTGCAGTGAAGAATTCGTATATCTTCTTCCTCAGCCGCAGCGGTCGCATCCTCTTGTCCTCTGGCGCGTGGTACTCCGGGAGGTCCCGGTACGTCGGGTCCCACCCAATTTTACCAACTTTCCCGTTCTGATCGACCCTGGTTTCGCATTCGGCTCCTGAGCCAATCAACGCCTGCTTGAGTATAGAGAAAATCGTATAAAGGTTACCACGACATATCCAAGACTCAGACTAAATAAGACAGGTAGACGGTAAGAGCTTCTAAATGTACATAATTTACTTCGTAATTATAATAAGTCTATATTAAAATGTATAAATCCAATACAGTTATACAAAAAAACATCGAGTAAATCTAAAAACTAAAATAAATTAAAAATGCCAGTGGCAATAATTTACGTCAATAGTCATTAAAATACTGGTACAAAATTATCGGTAACTTTTTTCACCGTAAGAAGTCGCTAGTTTCAAGATCATCAGGTAATGTAGGTAAGTTTTATTTAGTTCTGACTGTCTCGAGCTTATTTATTTATATTTAATACTTTTTCAAGCTTTAAAAGCAATAAGTAAAAATGCAGAATTATTGATTTTAATGAGTCGACCCTCTGAGACCACGGGAAAACGCTCTGAAAAGAGCGTTATGTGACAAATAATGTTAAATATTTTTAACATAATTATATAACGAAAATATAAAGAAAATTTGTCAAGTAAGTTTCGAGGAATATCCTGAAAAAAATGTATTCTTTATTTGTATATAGTTGAAAAAAACTGCATGATCGCACTGCCTAAACATCGTCTTAAAAAACTGGCTTCATTTTAATCAGCACATTAAATTAAAACGCGAGTATTCCGTCTACCTTTATCATTTAGTCTGTGGTTCAAAGAGAGAAGTAGAGCATAATAGGGCCAGATTAGTTTGAATTTAGAAACGACAGAGAGAGTGTAGAAGCTAAGCGACACTGCCCTTAACTACAACATCGCCTTTAAGACAGTCAGCAACAAAAGTCACACAACAAAAACACAAAATTATTTTTTAGGATAACGAATTTATATATTAAGTATAAAGCAGTTTCTTGTTTACAATTGTATTTTAGAATTATTAATAATTAATTGGGTATTTGAATTTTGTCATAACGTGGATATTCATTAATTACAATCGAAAACGTAACATGTAAGAATAACTTTTGTAAAAAAAGAAAATAAATCCGTCAAAAAACAAATAAGTTATAAGCTATTTTACTGCGACTGTACCCGTCTCTTTCTAAAAGAAAATTTTGTATGGAGAGTGTGTGGAGCTACTGAATCGGAACGTCATGTTGCAATAGCGCTCTCTTTTTCTAGCAGAAAACTTAAAAGCTCTATATTTTCGAGACAAGTTAAGATATTAAAAAAATAAAAATGACATTGTGTTTATAATATTAAAAACCGTTATTTTAAGTGCATAAAAAGAATTCAGTCAAATACCCAATTTAACTTTTATGTTACTAAAAAGCCGAGTTCGTTTTTCATGTTACTAAAAAGTCAAGTGTTTTCAGGCATCTACGAGTAGAGTAGGGATAGTATAAGACGTTCTACTTGCAATTTTTTTTTTAGGGCGGCTTACATCTCAAGCGTGTAAAGTACCTAATGTTACCATTAAAGTTTTTGACAGACAAACTTTAACTATAGAGGTACGGATGCTAACTTTTGTGGGCTTAAGTGTTTTGGTGAGCAAGTTAAACTTTAATGGTAATTTAACTTTAACAGCCAGATGTGCAACTATACAGGGTGTCCCACGGCTATGCCACATGGAGGGGAAGTACCTGAAATATTGTAGATGGAACATTTTGCTGAAAGAAGACTTCATTTTAATTTAAAAAACAATTTAAACTGCATTCATAGATTTTTAAATAATTTTCATAGATTTTTAAATAAATTTCATTTTTCTGAAAAAATTTTTACATTAAAGGCTAAAATTCATGGTCTTCCTTTTATTTCTCATGCTATGTTATTTAACAAAAAATAATCCTTATGATGAAGCCTTCCGATCGGTATGATAAAGATACAGGTTAATTTTTTTTCTCGTATAGCGGGTTCGAGTCCCGGTTCAACCAGGCAATTATTTAAAAATCTATGAATGCAGTTTAAATTGTTTTTTAAATTAAAATGAAGTCTTCTTTCAGCAAAATGTTCCATCTACAATATTTAAGGTACTTCCCCTCCATGTGGCATAGCCGTGGGACACCCTGTATATTATTTTGGTGACTTTTATATCTGACGCCTTGGTACCCTCAATAGTCAAGCTAAATCAAGCTAAAATGGGTATTACCGCTAGAAACAAGAACATTTTCATATAAGACAGTCACAATCAGAAAGTTAAAGTCGAAAAATACTAAAAATATATCAGTTACTAGTAATATAGAATTTTAGTAGGTTAGTATTTAGTAGTAAAATTAATAAGTATTATAATAATAAACATTCTTAGTAAAAAAATTTAAGAAAAAAAAGCTTAAGCGGGATTATAAAAAACAGTGGACCAAATTAGGGTTTATACATAAATAATGCTTAGAATATTAATGTCAATTTTAACTTATGTTTTAATTTCATTAATCCAAATATCCTATCCCAGGGACTATTAAGAAATAGTTCTACGTCATAAAGAAACGTAAAAGTGAATGTAGCAATTCAAAGTACGCTCTAGGGATCTCAGCTTTAAGCGACATAATTAGACGACATAATTATGTATCATTACCAGATGAATAAACCTATACTAATAAACGATGATATTTATAAATGTAATACATGTTTCTAAATATCTTTGCTAACAAATAGCTTCTTTCTTTATTCGATGATATATTTTATCATCGACTAAAAGTATAAAGGTGGGAACAAGCCAAGGATGCCTCACTGCGATACCTCGCGGTCGCGGTTTAGCTTGCTACCTCGATCCACCTCCATGTAAAACAAATGTATGCAAACAGACGAGCGCGAACATGTCGAAGATACCTCGCTGTACCGCGATGTATCGCAATGAGGTATCCTTCGGCATGTTCGCGCTCGTCTGTTTGCATACATTTGTTTTACATGGAGGTGGCATCGAGGTAGCGAGCTAAACCGCGACCGCGAGGTATCGCAGTGAGGCATCTTTGGCATGTTTTTACCCTAAGACTATCGTAAGTGCAGATGCAGTTCAAGATCGTAACATTAACGGTATAATTGGTAACGGGTCAACTTGGAAGGGGTATGGCAGTGTAAATTAAACCCATGCTGCATACCTCTAGACGCTTTCTACACATCATCGTGCTATAATATATAACGCTAAATCGCTTGAAAGCACTTCTATAGCAGCTAACACGGCCAAAGCTTTCTTCAAGACAATATTTAAATTTTATCAACCCCTTTTGTTTTATCGAACTCGGGTATAAAAACATACAGAATACGTATTTGTTTTCAAGTCAATTCGGTCCTTTTATGTGGAAAATGTTTTATATCCTCCATAGATTACGTTTATTACACATTTGTTTAGGCAGACCCGATTTAAAAAAGCGCCGATTCAGACCTATTTAACGCTCAATTTGCTGAGCAATCGCGCTTTGTAAAATGGGCCTAATGTAATAAATATAAGAAAATCCTTTACAAATCTGTCCCATTTAGACTTCATTCTCTCAGATTTTTGTAAAAGTCTATTAAAAAACCGAATAAGCAAGGATTTATTGCTTTTATGAGTTTCTACTAACTTTTTAAAATTTTCCTCAAATTCCACAAACTAATCATGGCTACTGAAAAAAGTGTTACCTGCTCACGCAAATGTTATAATTATAACAATGGAAATAAATAAATCCCATAATGTCGTCCCCATTTAATAAACATCGTGAGCTGGCTTTTTCTAAGCAGCATTAAAAAGTTTTGTAATTCTAACAGTGTGTCAGAATTTTTTATTTCACCTAATTCCTACCGACGAGTACGCTTATTAGAAAATTATAGGCAAAAAAAAATTCTGTGAACACATAGTAAGTACCTAGTGAGATTATTTCAGCATCGACACAACAAGTGCTCTACATTTTGCATTTAAAAAAAAAATATTTTGCAATTGCAACACGAATCGCGAAAAAAATAAAATCCTTGCAGTTTTAAAAATTAACTTACTTAATTTTATTTAGTAACAAAAAATACAGTTTTTTAAGCTTATTGGAATAAGCATATTGAAAAATCATAACACAAACTGTCAACAGCCGCAATAGTAGCTTAAATGAAGTAAAGTTCGAGACAATTCTACGTGAAAGTGCAAAGTTCGAACCGCGCTGAGCTTGGTCGCCAAGTGACAATGCACATGAAATAACACGATCATAATGTAGTCTGAAGATACCTGAGTGCTCTTAGTCTGTGCTCCTGGAGGAATAATCTTCTTAATTATGGTACGCCGTTTCACCACACCCACCTAGCATGTAACACAATTCGCAGATTTATAGTGTGAACTAACTTCAACGTAAAAAGTTACTTAGCTACTTAAGTAACCAGGAGCGTAACAAATAATATAAATAAAAATTCTTTTGAAGAAAACCGAATTCAAAAGCCACCACAAAGTATATAAAGTATGCCTATAAAATTGGAAGTTTCCTTGAATTCCCCAGGATCCCAACATCAGATCCTGACCCGATGAACCTTTCAAACCAATGAAAAGTTTTCCAAATCGGTCCAGGCGTCTTTGAGTAATCGGGGCACATATATAAAAAAAAAGATTACGCCGAATTGAGAACCTCCTTTTTTCAAATCAAATCCTCAATTCCCTCTCAAGTTCATCATAATAGAAGGTCATAAATGCAGCAAAATATACGAGAAAATACTACCTACAATAGCTTTAATATCTCTCTGATTGTTCTATTTGGATTTGTATTATGCTAACTCTGCTTACTGCTGATGCTAAAAAAAATTCTGATGCAGAATATCGCGCTCGCTTCGCTTGCGTTGTTCCATAAAATTAAAGCCAATTCACATCTTGCTTTCATACTTTGTATCACTAATAGCCGTTTTTGTTGCGTCAATTTCGCTTAGACAAGCGATATTAGCATCAGCATTGAGATGCTAGCTTAGATATAAGACAGCGTGTTATATGGCATTACTTACAATGCGACAAGGATCTTCTGGCACGTGGCCAAAGTCGGAACTAACGCGGCGACATTTAGAAACATCACTTTATTTTACGATAGGACGTTGTATTTGCTGTTAGCGTACTCGCTCCCCCTGTCAATGTCAGTAGCCTAAATAGTCCATAGGTGCGGACTGAACACACGTAAAGGTCACAGGTTCGAACCCTGCCGTTGTTCTATTGTTATACCTACTCTTAGCACAAGCTTTATGCTTATTTGGTGGGGATAAGAGGATATTAGTCAACTTCAGCTTGGCTAATATTCTTTGAAAAAATGTCATCCGATGCCAATAGATCCTCGTTGCACTGTACATCCCCTATCCTTTGGGGATATGGAACCTAAGCTCGATTAGGCTTAAATCCATCACCGGGGAAAAGATCCTTCGTGTGCCCCACCCTGGTATTGAGGCCATGCCCCGAAACCCGTAGCCCAGCTGGCTTAACGGCCAGCGTAGAGAACCAGAACGACTGTACTATACTGTACCAAAGAACATAGAAAGTACTATGTATGTGACCTCATATCTTCCAACAAAATCTTTCTAAACTGTCCTATCTGCGTTCCATAATACAATCTTTGTCCTTTCTCTGTTTCGATATTTTTGCCTTACAGTTTTCACCTAAAGAAATTTGACCCGGTAATACTTTTGAACAGTCCCTTGCGGCGGTGTGAACTAAGCTCAATGTTTGAAGCGAGGTTTATACACCCTCTTAAAGCGCAAAGTTCTTAAGTACGTTATTGTAGACGTGGCTTAAGTGACACCTGAGTGATTTTATATCGCGTGGGGGGGACAAGCTTCTTAATAGAATAGAAAGTGTTCGAAATTTTATCACCCCGACTTAAGTGGTAAAGCTTTTGTTTGGTCTCTAACAATTTTTAGCATAGATTTTCACTTTAAATGACTTCATCTCATCTTAGGACTCGTCATTATTAAAGCAAGCACATCCCTAGGTGAGCCTTGGTTTGGTTAAACAAACTTTTCTAGCGTTCTTAAATATCGACTTTCTAAGTCACGAAACTATCATGTCTTTATCAACTAACTATAAGATTCAATAAATTGTAAACAAATGATCTCGTGTACGTAACAATAAAGAATTTTCTATCTATCTATCTAACTATCTTAATAAATCCACCAACCTCTATGTATTTCTCAGTCTCTATGTATTAAGGAATTTAATATTCTCAAAATGAAACCTCACGTCTATTCAGGAAATAAAACAGTGTACACTGTAAGTTAGAAAAAACTAGATACACGAGTTGCAGATACAAAGACTCGGGATGCCTGCATAGGGTTACCAGATTCTAAAATTGACAAGACAAATAAAAATTATTAAAATAAAATATTGACAAATATATCAAATGTTTCCGCCAATTCATTCATATTATTCAGGCCCATCGCTGGCCACCGGCCATTTTGCCACTTATAATTATTTTGTTACTAGTTGACGCCCGCGGGGTTTATGTTTTTTTAATTGCCGCGGGAACTTTCCGGCATAGAATGTAGCCCATGTGTTAATCTTCAGTATGAGCTATTTCCGTTCCAAACACCTAAAACTTTTCGATTTTCCAAAATAAAAAGTAGCTTACCATGTTCTCAACTATACCCATGCAAAAATCACGTCAATCAGGTCTGTTGCAGCGTGATTGAAAGAAAAATCAACAAAAAACACGCTTTCGCATTTGACATAGTAGTGATTTTTCAGATTGAACACGTAAAAACCCTGACACGTAATTGCAAGTCCTGACGTCTGGTAACCCTATTCTTGCCCTAGTTTCCTTCTATGCGGATCTAACCAGAGAACGTCAGAATGCAGGAGTGTTTGGCGCATTTTGATTACGACCTGCAATTTTTCAAAAGGAGTTCTCGTACATTTTTAACACAGAACTTTTTTTCAGTCAGTTTCCGGCAATGTGATCACTTTTATACCTTGTTTGATCTAAAGCAATTCTCGAAAACGAAATTTGATTTTCATCATACCTATTCGAAAAACGAATATTGGCTTCAGAGGATAGTGGGAGCAAAATTAAATTTTTAGGCCCATGGGAGTTTTCATTTCTCTCTTCTGATTGGTCCGCGTTCGTGCTTTAGGATGTGTTTATTACTACTTCGTTCGTAACAGAAACCTGTCGAAAACTAAAACTTAAACTTTCAATATACGTATAGGTAATGTCTATACATAGAAGGTTGATAGTCCTAGCTTTTTCTCGTAAGTAATGATGAAAAATAGTGTGTGTCACTCGGGGCCAAAATATTTTGTTCTCGGGCGGCGTATATTGAACTCCTCGCTACACGGAATTCTACTTTAGAATCCTTCACTTCGCTCTGAATCCAAAATAACGCCATCGGGGAACAAAAAATATTTTTGGCCCATAACACAAATAACTATTGACCGAATTATTGATAGACAGTAAGTAGTAAGTACCTACTCTGTAAAACTTTGACTTAGATAAAATAAAAATACTACTAGCTGACTACTAGACTACCTGTTAAATAAATTTGCATTGTTTTGTCATTATATATGGATTAATTAATCTACTAGAGTTGTACTTAAGAACAGTAGTTAGTGCTAATTTAAATGTTATTCGAAGAATTTTATTATATTAAAGCAATTTGAATACATTTCTGTATCTGTAGTTTATTATTGTATCGTTCATTGTTAGTACGTTATGTTGGTAGTATTAGTCCATTTAACAGGTTTCACGAACCTCAGATTTACGATTACACCCATACCCCTAATCGGTTTCTACACGCCATCGTGCCGGAACGCTAAATTGCTTGGCGGCACGTCTTTGAAGGTTGGGTGGTAACTAGCCGCGCCAAAAAAAAAAAACGTAAATCTGAAGTTCCCAAACCCTAAATCGGGCAACAAACAAAAAACACGTTCGTCTTCTAAACGTCTAGAAGACTAAAAGGAGGATAGTAATAATGAATGTATCGGAAGCGGATGGTAAGCAACTAAACACAGAACGTTACCTCGGCATCGTTCGGGTCCTTGGTACTCCTGTCGTCCTCCATGGACTCGTTCTCGAAATGCTCCTCCTCAGTCTGCGGCATCAGCTGCAGTTCCTCTTTGGACTTGAACTCCAGTTGCAGAATGTACAGCGGACACAGCAGGCTCAGAATTACCTTCGAGTACACGACAAAGCCGATGTTGCAAAGGAAGACTGCTGGTCGATGCTAACTATCACTTGGACTCGAAGCATCATGCCACAATTAGGTACGAGAGTCAACTATTTGAAAAGTTTCTCGACGTCGATTATGCTGAGTAGTGAATGCTTTGCACCAATGTGTATATCAATAATTAGGTGAAGGTCTTAGACAAATAAAACGCGATGCGATGGTAACGTGTCAATCGCGTCTCCCAGAAGTTGTAAGACAACTTGTAGAGTTGTAATACAAGGAGCTATAGAGGAGAAGGTGGTAATGTGACCCCCGCAGGTATATTGGCCCCCTTTGATATTTATATATTAGAGTCACGCTGCCTAGTATCTCTTTAGGGAAACGCAGAGCTCCTTTGACGGTATTGATTTAGTACTTACTAATTTCGGTAGATGACTTTACGTTCTTTTATTATTGGAACCAGTCGAAACCTGCAACTGCCAAACTTTTAAGACCGCTCCGATTATAATTAAATTTTTGCGATAAAATTCAAGTTTTGGCGTTGGTGCTTCGTAAATTGTGCACGATAAAGGATTTCCTATGGGATTTCGAAGGTAAATAGACAAAAAATCTAATAAATTTACGAATTATGATGTGTTTATCTATCCTTTGATATTTCTAATTTGGCCCCCTCATATTGTTTGTATTATGGTCCCGGGGGGCCATATAACATGTATGAGCGACAACTTTTTATATATTTTTTATGATAGAGGGGGAAGCGGTGCTAATCGGCGTCAGAGAAACGCTACATCCAGCAGTAGTTCTGAAAGTGATGCAGTTGTGGAAACTGACTCAGAAGTTGATGAAAATATCTGTCCAAATTTGGTACCTGAAAGCTCAGATACGAACTGCACTATTTAAGCGACAGACGGGGAGAGGAGTGGATTCAGTGCCAGAGTTGCAATTTATGGGCTCACACA
This sequence comes from Hipparchia sbordonii, assembly GCA_038048805.1. NCBI lineage: Eukaryota > Metazoa > Arthropoda > Insecta > Lepidoptera > Nymphalidae > Hipparchia > Hipparchia sbordonii. The sequence continues at coordinate 10,191,578 of CM076113.1, forward strand.
GCCTGTGCAGGTCCGGAAGGCGAATATTATATCTGCGATTTTTGCCGTTAGGTTTTCATGACATTGAATATATTTAATATGGCCCCCAGGGTGCCATATAACCCTCACTGGATCTCAAGTTGCCAAATTTGAATACATTTGGAATATATTTGTTTTTGATTATTATGTGACTGTTTCATTTATTCTAAAGTCTAGCATGCATAGGCAAATAAATAAGGAATACTGTAATGTAGTTATTTGATTTCTGAGTACGATATTTTGAACATGAAGCCCCAAAAACAAAGTAGGGGGCCACATTACCACCTTCTCCTCTATATGGAGGAAAGTCGTTTGTGGGAATGAGTGTTCTATTCTATGATTTCTATCATTGTTAGGGTTGCTTTTCTTAAACTAACTAAAAATCTATTTACACTAATTTACAAAAGCATATTTACTGGTGTACTTTTCAAAAGTTTATGGCACTCTATACCTAAAATAAAAGAAAATCTATTTTGAAAGGAATAAGTTGAAATTCTCCCAAAGACAAAGGGTTGATCATTTCGGTGCGAGCGAGATAGTTCTCAATACTTCAATTACGTTCTACCTCATGGCTTAGCCTAAAGTGTTTATTATTGTCCTACGTATTTTACTACCAATATTCTGTTTTTTTTTTCACAGAAAGTTTTTGTGTTTACGACTTAATTATATTTTAATAATGTAGGCATGATTCCAACACTGTAATTTGAATTTTTGATAGGAGCAATCATCGAGTTTTGTCCTCTCGGTGGGGGCATTTCTAATAACAGTTGTAAACTTTTACAAACTGCTGTTAAAAATTCCCCAGTCTGAGTAAAAACTTTTCTATTCTGAAGATATTCTCACTGCAGAAACCACAGTTTCTATTAGGTACATTGCGCAGTGGAAAATCGTTCATACAGATCCTTGTATTACAAATTATAGACGCGTTCAGTGTAAGGTTGTGCTGTCATGCTGCCGTCTTTGTTGTAGCGCTTTGTTTGTCCAGGCCTTTAAACCAATGTGAAAACTCACCTTTTAGCAAAAAACAATTTTCTTATTTAGAGACATAACATCGAAAATATATTCCGTCTTCATTTCATTTTTAATGATTTGCCGATTTTGTTTGTATAGGTATACTTTACTTTTATATATCGTCTGAATATAGGCAACTAACGGTTTGGCGAAGTATTGAAGCGTAAGCACTTTATACCCCTAACTTAAAACGTTAAAATCAGTGAATCGGCTTAATCCTCAAATTTAACACCGCGCCCGGACGAATATCTTCCCTTTTCTATCTTTAGCCATTACAGCATGTTGGTTCTTTAGCCAAAATTAGCCAAAATTTTTTTTTAATCTTTTTATTTATGTGTGCTAAGCTGAATAAATGTTAATCTATTTACTTATTTACTTAAACCTTCGTGTGCAAGTCCTCTACACTTAGCCGGTTTTTCGATGTTAATGTCTCTAAAACGTATCGAAAACAATGTGAAAATTTCGTGGGAATAATCGACGTCAATTGCATGCTATTTAAAGCGACTCATTGACACACAGACATCTATCTCGTAATCGTTTGTTACGATGGAGCGTTGTTATTCTCTAATAGCTACTGTACGTGCCAATACAAGTCTGTGCGTTAATAAGATGAAAGAAAAGATTTGAGAAGAGGGTTCACGATTGTTTTTTCACCTTCAGATTGGTGTTCTTCCGAGTTCTCAGGCCCCCCATCCATAGATCGGCGAGGATGATCTGAGAGCAAGGGTGTGCTAGTAATGCTCTATGGTTGGCGGCGACGGCGAGGCTCAGGCACGTTTGGCCGGACCAGTTTTGGAGTTCACAAGTCAGCAGCTGTTGCGCTTGGTCGTCATCTTGTCGGTAGCAGTAGTCCAATAATTCAAGCGCTGAAACAATATAGGAAACAAGGATAAAACTTTAAGGGAAAGTTGGATGTAACAGCTGCCATATTGATTTTGTTCGTAAAATGTGGCCATTTGTCTATAATAAATTCGTCCCGTTAGTTTAACGTAAAATTTACTGTAGATAATTTAATATTTTCCCTGTCGAACTGTGATAACGATGTTATAAAATAGCCATTTTTCCCGGGACAGATTATGTTTTGATCCAGCCGGAAATTGGGGATCATTGGAAAATTGATTCCATTATTATGTTTATCAAACATACCTAATCAAATCCCTTTTGCACACCTTTTTATATGAGAATCTTTTTCAGCTTGAGCGTAGAAGGAAAGAATGGAATGAATACAACCGAACTAGGACCCTTGTCCTTCCTCTCAATTCCATCAGGGAAGAACGATTCAAAGTCGTTTTGTAGCGATGTCATTTCCTAACTGTTTATCTATCAACCACATTAAGCGTAGCTTGTGATTGCAGTTGATAGTTATTAGATAGTCGATAGGTGATGAATGAATGGAATTAATGAAATGAATGAATTGAATAAATGGAATGAAATTAACGAACGAAATGATTCAATGGAATGAACGAATGGAATGAACGAATGGAACGAACGAATGGAATGAACGAATGAAATGAATGAATGAGATGAATGAAATGAATGAATGGAATGAATGAATTGAATAAATGGAGTAAATAAAATTTAATGAATGAATGCAATGAAGGAATCATAAATTCCGTATCCCATCAGACATTGGATACCTTTGGTCTCGAACTCCTTGCCGTAATGCCTCAGTTCCTCGTACACCTCAGTCTCCATGTCGTCCTCGGCTGCCTCGTGGGCCATGGCCTTGTACAGTTTGCACGCCACCAGGGACTTCGCGAGCGCCTCCTCCCCGTGCGTCCACATGAGCAACGCCATCTGGTGCCTTTTTGTTAGTACTGCCCACATCTGTAGAGCAGAAAAACGTTAGTTCCGTAGGCAGAGAAGTACTATAGAGATGATATCTCCTTTTCACTCCCACACGAAAGAGATGCAGCATAGCGATGTCAAACAAGATAGAATGAGACACAGCTATGTCTATATCCATCCCTCACTGCGTGCCACGTTTTCAGTTGTTGCTCACAATACATTGTGACGGCGTACTCAAAACGTACAAGAGTAGGTATTTCACAGTGTTATGATAATTTTAGTGTTTAAATTAAAGTCTTTAACCCGAAATATAGAGTGCTTTAAGTTATTAAAACTGATTTAGAATATAAACAATGGTGCGTTGCAGCGTTTTAATATTGTATGTACTTTATTACCTATCCCTTTCGGCGACATGCTTGGTAGGATTCTAGAGGATAATCATTCTACGGTTAGTTCACTTAAAACATCAACATTCAACAACAAACCTGCCAAATTAGAAAATGTATGATACTTCCGCCACTAGACGCGCAGAAACCAGGGGCCCAAGTCTGCTATTGCAATTGTAGTTCAATTGTCTATCAATGACATTCCAATTGCTACTTTTAGCAATTTTGGTAGTCTACTAATTCAATGGCGCCACAATTGTTTTCCGATGGTTTGCCACTGACACATCTAGCTTTGAATCTAGCTTAAATAAACGTTTTTAATATGTAGTTTTTTTGAAACTCATTTCGGCAAGCGCTTTTTAAGCTAATGGCAATACCGAGGTATCATTGAATTACAATCCAATTATAAGAAATCGAACGACCATTGTGAATTTAGTAGACTACGAAATTTTGGACCAATGATAATTGAATTGTAATTGTATTGCGGTTAAATGACAATGACATGTAAAATAGCAGACTTGGGGCCCAGGAAGGTTGATTGCTTGTTCTTATATGTATGGTTCTGTATGGTCGCTTATAGAGATAAAAATAAAACATCTTAAAATCCATAACAGAATGACAGACAGATGAAACAAGCGATTTCGTGAGTTTTATTTAAAGTTTGTTAGAGTTTCACGAAGATACCTAGTTTGTCTTCATAATTTTATATTGTTATGTTTGTTGTTGGTCCCTAATATGATTTTACTTGTATTTTTCTTCACAAACAAAATACAATTCAATTTAGCAAATTAAATAGAGTAGATTTTGTTCAGGCTTTTTCGTATAATCTAGTCTAGCTATGGCGAATAACAATAAGCCTTTCGTGGAATTATTTACAAAATAGAAGTCAATTTAGCAAATGCTTTTAGACCAAAATATAATAATCGACTAGACCGAAGAGCCAGTTCTTTGGTATAGTGCCGAGCTCATTCAGTTGTGGATTCTGAGTTTAAGCCCCTTATCTGGCAAAAAAGTTAATTCTGTGAAAAAATTCTCAAAAGAAACCCCAAATTGAAAAGATAATTTTTATTCCGAGAATTGTAAGATTTCCTATGACAGTTCTAATAAACCAAAATTCACGCAGGTGAATTATTATGATTGACGATAAGGGTAATAGCTAGTTATTTACTATAAACCTTTGTTGGATTGCAAAAATAGCGGTTGCGTGTTACACAAAATTGGGCATAGCACGCGAAAGCACATTACTTTCAAGTTTTAAAAGATTTTTGCTATTATGAAACTTCAGTAAATGTACGGTGACCTTCGAAGCCTTCAGTCTACGTTATATTTGATGAAGATTAAGTAAGAATGATGGTCTTTGTTTTTTTTTTTTTTCCTATTACAAGAAAGCCCTTGACTGCGATCTCACCTGATGGTAAGTGACGATGCAGTCTAAGATGGTAGCGGGCTACCTTGGAAGGGGTATAGCAGTGTAAATTCAACCCGTACCCCTAATCGGTTTCTACACGCCATTGTGCCGAAACGCTAAATCGCTTGGCGGCACGTCTTTGACGGTAGGGTGGTAACTAACCACGGCCAAAGCCTCCCACTAGACCAGACCAGAAACAATTTAGAAATTATAAATTCCTAAATTGCCCCCGCCGGGAATCGAACCCGAGACCTCCCAGTTATAAGACCACAGCGCTCACCACTGCGCCAGGGAGGTCGTCAGGTCTTTGTATTGCCATACTGAATTTTTCTATTTCGAGATTTTGTAAGTTCACTAAGAAACCTTTTGAACCCTGCAGTTTTCATAACTATTTTAGTAGAGAGCACTCTCCTCTCGTTTATTAAGAGTTACGACTTAAAAGGCTTATTATTTAAATATTTTATAATTTTTTGGACGCAAGTACTACTACTACCTTACTAAGTACCAAGTAAAATATATTATACTGACTTCAAATAAATATTCATTTTCTTACCTAAATGGATTAATGCTCACCATATAATTTTTAGTGGTTTAAAAGTCGTGATCCCTACTCCACGCAGACTAGGTCGACATTAGTCCAAAACAAAATCTGATTACCCCTACTCCACACTGTATTGTACTTATGACCAATTTCACCACCTTTAAAGTTTACTCGAATGTGGTGAAATAGGCACTTATGTGTTTTTGTAAAGTACAAAAACTCGTGAGGTAAAGAATGTTCCCATAAATGATTATCACGCATTGCACATTAGCATTAAAAAAAAATCAATCAAAAATCAAAATTTATTTATTTCATGTAGGCTAACTTGTAGCTCTTATGACACGTCATAAATCTACCACCGGTTCGGAATGCTGCTGAGAAGAGCCGGTAAGAAACTCAGCAGTTGCTCTTTTCAAAAAAATTTTTACAATGGTTAACAAAACTATGCTATGCACACAGTTTCCACAAAGAAGTTTCAAAAATGCACACCTACCACAACCTAACACATGTTAAGATGGGTAGACACAAAGCAGACCCATTCCCGTTGGTGGCACCCGTTCACGAGCATGACGCATGATATATTAATATTTAAATGTTTTCTTACCAACAGTTCATTGAAGGGATAGTCGAAAAGCGCCATCTCGGTGGTAACAGGCATGAAACCGGTGATGAGCGAGAGTCCACCAGCGTTGTGGCGGGTGAACGACGCGCTGTTGCGGTGAACGTTCACACTCTTGTTCATCACCTTCGCGTAGATTGGACGGAACTTGCGACGAGTGTAGTAGCACCTACAATTAATGAGTTGATAAGAAACGACGAAAAGTCTAGTGGTAAGGACAGCGGTCTGCTATTGGTTAAGTTAAGCAATTATTCAACGGTGAAGGAACGGTGAGAACTTGAGAACGCTGTTACGGTGAACGTTCATTGTTTGTTGGTTTGTCTTTCAATCACGCAGAACTGGAGCAACAAATCGAGGTGATTTTTCTTCATGGTTATAGTTGATGACCTGGAGAGTGACATAGGCTACCTTTTAAACAGCGGGAACCTTTGTTTTCGCGGGATAAAAGTAGCCTATGTTATTCTCGGTTTTCAAAAACGCGGAAAAAAGCTAGGAGTGGCGAGATATATAAAACCTTCAGTTATTCTTTCACAAAAAGTAAATTTTATTCGTTCGAGTTTCGTGAGTTGACAGAGGTAGTCATTTTAAACACCTCAAAAACATTGTATACCCAAAACGTAATTCACGTGGAATGTTCCATACATAATTAAAACGCCAGATACAAGCCACTCGAAAATTTAAAAGCGATGAAACGAGAACGATCCGTTCCGATATACGTGGCTTTTAATAAATCTGCTGATATTCACCGGCAATTTACGTGAGATAGTTTTCCCGTATTCCCTTTATATTTTTCCTGTATTTTACTGGAACTTGTTCATAAAATTGAAATTACATTCTATTCATTTAGTTGGCAGTTGAAAGCATTGCGTAGACAGGAGTTGGTCAGGACTATTTAGAAAATAGTTTGCTATTTTTTTTTTTTGATTTATTACTTCAACTAGCTGCCTAGCTTCGCACGAGCCTTTTGACATTATATACGTCTGAAGCTTTAAAAAACGTTGTTCTGTCATTTTTTTGTAGAGATTTTCATATTCATACGCACTCAGACAAACGCTACGAAAAAGCTACGAAGAGTTCGATCGTGCATGGAGTACTGCAGCCATTTATGGGATGGCTCTGGCAAGTGTTCAATTTAGTTCTTACATCACCTTTCTACCACCGAACCGCAAGGCATCGAACGAATGACGACCGCCCTGGCGCAGTGGTGAGCGCTGTGTTCTTATAACTGGGAGGTCTCGGGTGCGATTCCCGGCGGGGGCAATTTAGGAATTTATAATTTCTAAATTGTCTCTGGTCTGGTCTGGTGGGAGGCTTTGGCCGTGGCTAGTTACCACCCTACCGTCAAAGACGTGCCGCCAAGCGATTTAGCGTTCCGGCACGATGGCGTGTAGAAATCGATTAGGGGTATGGGTTGAATTTAAACTGCTATACTCCTTCCAAGTTAGTCCGCTACCATCTTAGACTGCATTGTCACTTAACATCAGGCGAGATCGCAGTCAAGGGCTATCTTGTCATCGAATAATAAAAAAAAAAAGAATCTGCACCGCTACGTGGTCGAAATTCCACGATATCACACTAAGCGCTTTGCTTCCTCGTTAACTTGAATCATAACGGCGTTATAGCTTGAGGGGGGCAGAATAGTAAGCGTATTTTTGCAATGTGAGCTCATTCTATTCCCTTGTATATTACTAAGTCACAAAGAATCCGTCACTATGTCGCGGGTCTCATGAAAATTCGATTTCGACGGAATAAATAAACCTATTTCTTTATCTGCTTATACAGCGCTCAGTCTTGATTCTCTAGTGCCTTTTGAGTGATAAAGGCAAAATTTAAATTTAGCCTTTAACTTTCTTTTATTATACTGTGGGGCGCCCTCTAGACGTACGGGTAAGTAAATCTGACGGCGAGATACCAATTCAATTCGAATTATATTACATTTTGCTTTTAACTTTAAATGTTACTTACTCGCTAAAATAATGTAGTTTTCTAAAGGTAACAAAATAAAATTAAAATCCATTACAAACAAACAACCAAATCTTTCATCTTTATAATATTAGTTTAGAGAACTTCAATTTATTATAAGAATTAATTATTCTAAAATATTACCAATACTGGCTTAAGCCCACGATTTGATCTGCGTGGATTTACTTTTTAAAATCCCGCGGACTCTTAGATTTTCCGCGATAAAAAGTAGCCTACGTGTTATTCCATACTATAATAATCTATCACTGTGCCTTTCAGCTAAATCAGTTCAGTCGTTGTGGCGTGATTGAGTACCTATCTAGCACACAAGCAATACCTATTACTTTGTAAGCAGTCACTGTACCCAGCGATGCTGACTGTACCGCTTAATTGCTTTATAACAGCTGTTTATTAAAGGAGTCAGTATGAACTAACTCCCTTAAACAGCTATTATACAGCAACTAGCTGTTGCCTGCGATTTCGTCCGCGTCAATTTCTGTTATTATGATCGCGATTAAGAAGTTTTTAAAAGTATATATTTTAAATATGGATAATTTTCCCCGTTCTTGCAACATTTTTCACTATCCTCCTATTGGTCGCAGCGTGATGTTATATAGCCTAAAGTCTTCCTCGATAAATGGACTATCTAACACAAAAATAATTTTTCAATTCGAACCAGTAGTTCCTGAGATTAGCGCGTTCAAACAAACAAACTCTTCAGCTTTAGAATTTAAAAATATATATAGCAATTAAGCGGTAGGTACAGTGGCTGCTTATATTGCTTGTGTGCTAGTTGGGTAACAAATATCCATCCACCTATCCATCCATACATCCAAAGGAGAATGCCGAATTTTGTATGAGAGTTCGCCCATTCTTGCGTCTTAACCAAATTATTGGTAAAACATTGGAAATAACCTCTGGATTACACGATAAAAAAAAATATTAAGATATTCCATGGCAATTTTTAGAAATCTCCCTTTTAATGTTTCAGATATTTTAAGGTTAAGTTTGTATTAAAATACCTATTTTAATCTAATATAAACAAGAAGCTTTCCAAAACATGTAAGTACATAACTAATATATAAAAAGGAAAGAAAAAAAGAAAAGGATTTAGTATTAGTAGTATTGAATAAGTAGGTACTTTATAAAAAAGCTATAGACTTGCTAGACTCTACTTCAAAACTATAAATTAGGTAGCTCAGCTTAGGTGTGCTAATAAGTTTTGGCCGCAGCTAGTTATCTACTTCTAGTTCTAGGTCCAGACGACATTGTAAGAGTCCTATCTCAATATTCAAGAGTCCTATCTCACTTTTCACAACACGCACTACACGTCTTTTTGTTAGTAAACGGAGAATTGTTCAACTCAACGTTAAACTAATACGAAAACTCTCTTTGATTAATAGCTTCAAAGAAAATACCTGAAAACACTCCTTTTCCACAAATGAAACGAACGCAAGTAGAAAGAAGAAGTAATAAACAACAAAAACAAATGTCGTCAAAAATAACACAGAGACACAGATGCAATTAGGGTTGCCAGTAAAATAAAAAATATGTTAGCGATGTGCGAGTAGAAGTTAATTGACGAATTAAATCTTAAACGAGTTAATATGAGTTCAGTTTTCAACAACTCGATTCAACTTGGTCCGTGATCTACAGCAACTCGCATAGCAGGAGTCACGACCCACGCCGTGCATTTCACTCGGTTCGATTATCCGATCCACATCGTCCAACACCGTAATATTATTTTTAACATTGATAAAAATAATATTACAAGTGGAAAAAGGTGAAGATTATCTCTAATTCTTTGTTTTCCACTCGTTGAAAGCCGAGCGAACGAAGTACTAAAAGAATGTTAAACTATTCATTATTTAGAATAGTTTTTAAGACTTTATAGTATATTTTTAAAGTCTTAAAATACATACATACAGTCGTATATTTTACGATTTTTACACGTCTAGGAATGCCAAATTATTATTATCTAAAGACTGAAAAGTGACGCCATTATTACCTCTAAGTATACTTAAATAATAAACATTTCTGATTAATTAAACCAACAATATTTTATTCACAACAATACCTACATGAATAAACCTGGAATATTGTATCTTATTCGTAATTATGCTGAGGCAGTAGCTAACATACCAGTTTAACATTTGTAATATAGAATAATTATGTAGATATTTAGTGTGAATTAAGTTTTTTTTAACTTTTGTATTATTTCCTCTTTGTTATGTTTAAAAGGTGAATAAATGTTTATTAATTTAATTACTTCGCTGCGATACGATAATCTACATTGTTGTAGCGGCTAGTAAGACACCGAGTCGACTCGATGTGCTACTCGTCGCGCCATGAATTGACACGGTGCCTTGCCTTAGTCGGTTGCATTGGTGCGCTGCGCTCTATACTGCTATACGTTGTCCAAGCGTTTATTTTCTTTTTGGCAGATCACGCCTATAAATTACCGTTTTTTTGTTTTCGGAATAATGTACTAAAATAATGTCGTACTTTATTGACGTTTAGTGAAGTGCCCTGTGCATAACAAACAACCACAGACTAAAACACAGTTCTTGAAAGACGGTAAATCATTCACAATTATGATAAAAATAATTTGACTTCGTGTAAGTATTGTTTCTGTAAATTTAATAAAAAAAAGGAAATAAAAATAGTAACTATGACTCCAATATTGAATATTTGCAAGGAATTAAGTTGAAATCTTGGAATTTGTATTGTCTCTGGTCTGGTCTGGTGGGAGGCTTTGGCCAAGGCTAGTTACCACCCTACCGTCAAAGACGTGCCGCCAAGCGATTTAGCGTTCCGGCACGATGGCGTGTAGAAACCGATTAGGGATATGGGTTGAATTTACACTGCTATACCCCTTCCAAGTTAGCCCGCTATCATCTTAGACTGCATCGTCACTTACCATCAGGTGAGATCGCAGTCAAGGGCTATCTTGTCATCGAAAAAAAAAAAAAAAAAATTAAGTTCAAACCAAGAGTAAAGAAATTTTTCTTTTCATTTATTTATTTTTTGACGACTGCCTTAAAATGTAACTATGCACGCGTTAGTGAAGTGAGTTAACTTCAAAACGCGTGGTTAATAACGTCTCAACCAAGTTTAAATCAAGAGTTATGAGCAAATATACTTGGAAAATCACATAACTACCTACTTATTTATTTAACAAACTAGCTACGTAATTGGGTAAGTATACAAATGAAACAAGTAAAATTATTAAATACTAGCTGCTCGTCCTGGCTTCGCATGGCTGCACATTTATTTTTTAAACATTTTGGCATAAACGTACAGTAAATGCAGGACAAGTGACATCAACGCGTAATTTTTAAAAAAATTTCACTGAGCAATTTTATTAAACTCGTAATATGTTTCGAATGGAATGTCCGATTTTAATAAACTAAAAAGTAATTTACAGGTATTTAAACTGCCTTGCTTGAGAAATCATTTATTTAGGTAAGGATTAAGGCAAAGGTATAAATAACTTGATCTGATTTATATACACTATACAATTTAAATTAATATCGGAGTTATCAGAAAATGAATATTTCCGCGTGATAAAATAATAAAATGGTGCCAGCCGGTGCGGCGGGGCACGGTGGCAGGTATCGGCGCGGAAGATTCCTGTGGTTCCTGTGGTGATCTTATTAACAATCGTTTCCTATAAGAAGCTCTGTGCGATCGCAGCCCCGTAAAAACAAATATTTAATATTTCAACCCAGACGAAGTCGGGGCAGGTCGCTAGTTAAATATATTTTGAAAGAAAACCTTAATTATTATTATTATCGATAAAGAACCCAAATCAACTTATTATTTTTTTCTGTTTGTCTGTTACCGCAAACATATGTCAAATTAATTTATCTAAGTGATTAAAAATATATAATAAAATATAAGTACGTTAAATCAAAATTAAAAAATATTTCATTAAATCGATTGAAAGTTCTTCTTAAATAAAATCGATTATTACTTCAAATCGAATCGGTAACGTGTGAAGGCGTCACTAAAGTCAAAATTTCTTGATCTGCCAAAAAGAAAATAAAGAATTGGACAATCTATAGGCACTGGTTCGAGTTAACTCGGACTGTGGCTCGAATTGGTAGCCCAACTCGAGTAACTCGAGTCAAAAAATCCAACTCGTCACATCGTTAATATATTATATACGCTTAATAGTAAGTATATTTTTAGGAATCAATTGGAAAAAGAATATGATTTTTAATATATTATGATTTTTGGTTTTCATTCTTCTATTCCAGACGATTAGTCACCATTTTTCCCTTTAAAAAGGGAAATTATAATGACCTGGCAACATTTGGTCACAGAGTTCTTTCCATGACAAAATATGGCGTTTCTGTATAGTTCAAAACAAATACAGTACTTTTTTTTTATATATCTTTTAAACGCCATTATGCTTTTGACTTTAAATAAATACATATGAAATTATAATTAAAAAGTTGATTTTTCCAAGACACGTCGTCAAGACGCTGAGTGACGCAATATGGGCGGGTTTCCGGCATTCTCCTTTTCACATTTATATTATTACATATATATATTTATATTATATAGTATTACATACTTACATAGTAGGATTAATTCTCACCTGTATGCACCTCCCATAAGCTTATTGATCACCAGACCGATGTCATGCAGCGTGTACACGTATCCCCTGGGGAGGTGTGGCCTCACGTCCCTCAGGATGTACCTCAGAGTGTTGCTCGGACCGCTCTTGGTGTTGTAGAGCTCCTCTAACCGCGGGATGGTCAGGAACTTCCTCATCGAGACGCCATTTTCAAGGAGGAGCTTCACGAAGTCTATTCGGTCGTGTTCCAATGCCTGCATCATTGCTTCGTCCAGAGCGCCTGGCGACAAGAAAAAAGTTTAAAACGACGACTTGACGACCTACTTGGCGCAATGGTGAGAGTGGTCTTATAACTGGAAGGTCTCGGGTTCGATTCCCAGCGGGGGCAATTTGGGAATTTATAATTTCTGGATTGTCTCTGGTCTGGTCTGGTGGGAGGCTTTGGCTATGGCTAGTTACCACCCTACCGTCAAAGAAGTGCCTAGCGTCCCGGCGCGATGGCGTGTAGACACAGATTAGGGTATGGGTTGAATTTACACTGCCATACCCCTTCCAGGTTAGCCAGCTACCATCTTAGTCTGCATCGTCACTTACCATCAGGTAGATGGCAGTCAAGGACAAACTTTTCATCGAATAAAAAAAAATTAACACTATGATCATTTAAGATTATTGAATTGGGTAATTTATTTCAATTACGCGGCAATTACGTCACACCGTGTATAGTCGACCGCATCACCCGCCCCGCGTCCCACGGACCATCCGGAGGGCTAAGCTTACAGATTTATACTCTAATAGCTTGGAGTATAAATCCAAGAGTAATAAACTTGGAGTATTTTCAAGGTAATAAATTAAAAGAAACACAGGAAACTATTTTAAGGGGGTAAAAACTAACTTAATGTGAGCGAGCCCGCGGGCAAAAACTACTGTATTTAAAAATGCTGCGCGAACTTTTTGAATTTCCACGAGTAAAAGCAGCTGAGATAACTACTTGTATAATCTAATGAATGAAGTTCTTTAAAACTTACCGAATTGAGTTAGTTACTAATTACAAAATTTACAGTCGAACTTAACATATTATTACATTAGTTCGACTTTAAATATAGCAATTTGGTTTCCAATGTGCTCGCTTAGCTTAGTTCTTAGCACAATGTTATGCTAAAAGCGATTCTTTGAGAACAATGGGACCTAATGCCTAAAGACAAAAAGGTCATTACTATACAGCGTCTTACAGTCTAGATCAGGGGTCGGCAACCTTTTGAATCGGAAAGATAAAAAATTACAATTTAAATAAAAAAATTCAAAGTTTTTAAAGAGCCACAAAATTTTTTCTCGCCAACAATAAATAGGGGTGCGGTGAAAAGCGAGTACCTACAAGTGTCTGAGAGATAGTGCCTAATCCTCGTTAGTCGATTCAGAACGATTTTTAAATGTTTTTTTTTAATAAAATAAATAATATTTGCGTATGGAACTAAAGAGCCGCAGCTTCACATACAAAGAGCCGAATTTGGCTCGCGAGCCGCAGGTTGCCGACCCCTGGGCTAGATCAATGTATCTATAGTAAGATCAGTTAAGTGTTAGAATATTTACTTCTAAGAGGTGTCGTCTTTGCACCTGCGATTTATTCAAAAAGGGATTTCATTCGCATCAGGGACCTGTTTCTTAGACCATAAAGGCCGTTCTTCGACCTTTCATATAATTATTATGATCCATCCATCCATCCTCAATAACTCTGTCTCTCTCTGTTACACTTGCACGCCTTTGATGAATTCATTTTCAAGCCTTTAGTATAGAGATAGATTGGATCTTAGAGAAGGACATGGCTGCCTTTTGTTGCAAAAATTTAACTTGAAGAGGGCGAAATAGAGGATGATAGTTATTAGTTCTGGCGATTTTAATGATTCTAAATGAATGCGGACGAAGTCGCGGGAATCAGCTAGTCGATAATAAATCAAGTTAATGTTATGTTAATGCAGCGATCTAATAGATACTCGAATAATAACTTGCTGTCCTTTGTTGTCGAAAATCGAAGCTGATCTTCAACGTAGATATTTGGAATAAAGCGATTTCGTCAATAAAGTGATCATAAAAACACTGGGAGGACAAAGGATTTTTCATTTAATAACGTTCAATGGACCTTTATTAATTTTTCAATCGCAAATATTTTCCCTTTTTCGTGTTTTACGATAGGCTTTTATGTTCAGAAGGCTGTGGTGTCGTGTCGTTTTACGAGTACCTAAACAATGGAGTCATTGCCCGCTAGTGCAACAAGTCGTGTGCAAAGCCCGTGCGTTTTTTTTTAAATATTTTTAGCGAGCAAACGAGCAGGCGGGTCACCTGATGTTAAGTGATTACCGCCGCCCATGAACATTAGTATCTAGCACCTGAGGCACCACCAATGCATTGCCGGCTTATTAGTAATTTGTTGGTCCGCCCCTTGAATAACCCCATGTTGTAATTCAGTGGGAACACCATCGCAGGAAGTTGGTTCCACAGTTTCAAAGTACGTGGGAAAAAAGATCTCGTCGTGTTTTTGAAAAGGATGCGGAAATAATAGTCAATCCCAAAGTTAAAATGGAGGTCGAATCCATATCGGAAGTGATTCTTCTACTTGTACAATAAGTGCTTCAGTATCAAGCTTGTATCAAGGTAATCCTTTGCATTCATCGTGACGTTACATTGCATTTACAGATTTGTTACTTCTTTCGCGTGGATTAAGATTTTTTAATTCCCGCGGGAACTCTCTTATTTTCCGATAAAAGTAGCCTATGTGTTATTCCAGACTATAATTTACCTCTGTGCTAAATCGGTTCAGTCGTTGCGGTATGATTAACAAACATCCATCCATCCATACATCCATGCGTCCAAACTTTCGCAATTATAATATTAGTAAAATAATCGAAGTTCGTATTTTTTAATTCCAAACTAGTTTATATGCAGCTGTGGCGTTATTCAAGTCACAGCTGAAAATCGCCGACTTTGTGTGCTTTTTTATTTGTGTGATGTGCCGCGCTAGTGGGTTATGGCATTAAGTGACTTCAAAATCCGACTTCAAAACCCCGAAGGCAGAGAATTTCAAGAGTTTGCCTCTAGCCTTTTAATAACTTTCAAATTAAAATCGGAGCCAATTTTAATGCAGTTTTAATGAAATCTCTCGCCGGGTTTAGGGGCAATATCTCCACTTGATTTAAGTAAAGTCTGGGTAACATTTTACACAATTTTAACTTTGAATTAACATTAATTAGCGAGGAGCTAACTTTAATTTGCTAGTTTAAGTTCAGTTTGGTGTTTCTGATGTAAAGTTATTAGAAAACTTTAGAATCAAAGTTTCGAATACACAAAAAGTTTTGGTATGCTACCTAAATACACAATTATGTTCTTGCAACTCAAGAGGGCGTGTGAGCTTTACTTGTGGTTACGTCCTGTACATGCACACTGCGTAAGTGTGCGTGCCTGTCAGGAGCCTAGGTGGGAGCGGTCAGGCACGAGCAAGCTCTCGCTCACACTTATACAGATACGACACACACACAACCATAAGCCACGCGCCGTCGTGAATTGCAAGAACTAAACTTAAAATTCAAAATAGGAAATTCAAGGCTGTCCAAGCGGTTTCAATATAGTGTAAATCTCAGTTATAATTCATTAATTATAACTTTGTGACCGCGCCAAGTCCGTCTCCGAGTCAACTTGGATGAATTTGCATACGTATTTCTGAGTAGAATAGAATAATTTTCATTCAATAAACTTTAACAAAGTGCTTTCGAATCGTGAAGTGAATCTACCAGTGTCTGTCAGAGCCAGCTTCTGAATTAATGAACAAAAATATTGAAATTCATAAATAGCATAATATTATTATATGAATAAGGTACATTTCAAGTATTAAAAAAAGCATTTTTTTTTTTAAATTTTTGCTTAGAAAAAGGCGGCCTATCAAAGTCGCTCGTGTCGCCGTGTCCTAATCAAATGTAGTCTTTAAATTGAATTAAGTAGTGCTATTGTATCTCCTTTTTCTTCTTCTTAAATACATAAAAGGAAATGGTGAGTGACTGATCTATGCAACGCACACCAATCACTGGACGGATTCAACTGTTTGGTATATAGAATATAGATAGTCATTATATCGTAAGCATCCGCTATGAATGGATTCTTTAAAATTCAATTTCTAAGGGGTTAAAATAGGGGTTAAAAACGTGCTCAGTTTAAGTTCGATTTTTAACCCCTTTTTATTTTTAAGCCGCAGGCAAAAGCTACCTACTCTCCGATATATTCAGGTTGATACAGGCTTTGAATATGTTTCCGTAGCCACAGGCGATTGCGGACAATGGTCCTTCCGAGCCGGATGCGTGGATGTTAAGCATTATAATATTCCGGGGGAGTATCAAATATTAATCCAGTTGTGAAGAGATGAATTAATTATTCGGCCGCAGAGCAAATACGGATGGAAAAGGATCCGGGAGGCGGCGGCTTTAATTAATTAAACACGAAAGCCCGTCCCGTCATGATTAGACAACGAATAACGGAAAAGTACGTAAAAAGAACCTACGCGAATTTGTTCATTTGGAATAATGTACCACAGTCAATTAAGTTCATTTTTCTAATTTGATATTTTCTAAATTGCCTCTGGTCTGGTCTGGTGAGAGGTTTTAGCCGTGGCTGGTTACCACCCTACCGTCAAAGACGTGCCGCCAAGCGATTTAGCGTTCCGACACGATGGCGTGTGGAAACCGATTAGGGAGTATGGATTGAATCTACACTGCCATACCCGTTCCAATTTAGCCCGCTACCATCTTAAACTGCATCGTCATTTGCCATCAGGTGAGATCGCAGTCAAGGACTATTTTGTCAAGGAAAATTCACTCCTGATTTCGCTCATTTGCGACAAGGGTGACATAATTCAAATTCGATGACGAGAGAATTCTCTCGCTAGAGAGTAATATTCTGTGGATGCTAACGGTCTCGAAACAACGCAGTGGCCAGAGTGCGACAGAGCATAAGCTCACAAACTCTCTCGCTCTTATTTTTTTGTGCTTAGCGTAATATTGTTTTTACAGCAAAAAATATAAATTTTCGACACTAAAATTAGTGAATTTTGGATTATGTCACCCTTGTCGCAAATGAGCGATTTGAAGGCATCCAAATTGTAGTCCATGGAATAAAAAGAAAAATACCTGGAGGCCATTCCTGTCCATACACGAAGATCTCTGACTGCGCTATGTCCACTCTGTTCCAGGTCAGCGCCAGGGACAGCTGTTCGCTCGGAGACAGGTGCTGGGCGCGGAACAGTGCCGTCAGTATCACCTGGTCAAGCTCTTGGACCTCGCCACCCTCAGCTCGCTCCTGTATCCTGAAGACGGTGATCTGGGGAAGAATAATCAAGTTAATACACATCAGACATCAGACATCAGAAGTGGGATGAAGGTCTTACTTCTATACGGGGCGTTATAAGTTCGACGTGTTTGTGTGTGTGTGTGTACACTGTGTGTGTGTGTGTGTGTGTGGCATCGTAACTCCCGAACGGCTGAACCGATTTTGATTTTGTTTTTTTTTTGTTTGAAAGGTGAATTAGTCGGAAGTGTTCTAAGCGGTGTTTGATGAAAATGGGTCCAAGATGGCGGCCGCCACAAAATGGCGGATCACACTTTTTTTTAATTTCACATGTTGGGGGTGTTTTAAATTTTCAATTTACACTTGTAGATGCCAGAGAAGTTACAGGTTTTAGTACTGTATTAAAACTAGTAAAAACTAAAAACTTAAATTCTTGTCTTTTGTTATGGTCTTGACTACATATCGAGTTCTATAGGTAACTACTTTTATAAATAAAACAACTACTTCAGGAATACAAGAAAATTCAATATCAAAACATCGCTAAGTCAAGTATAAATATTGAAATACCTTGAACTGTTGTGAAGTAATATTAGAAAATATGGTAATACGAGTATTTCGCAATATTCGATAAGAATTTGTTTAGCTTATCCGGGAAGTAGAAAATCGGTAAAGCGCAGAAAATATGTACACTTTTCGAAGCAAAATATAGCCCATATTTTGTACCGAAAAGTCGACATTTTAAAGTGATATATATGGAGATAAAAGTCTAGTGGTAGGGAAAACATCGAAAAGAAGCCTTAACTGTTCATTCCAAAAACAAATATGGTAATTGGACCAGTGCATAAAATTTTTTTTTTTAAAGAATATTAGCCAAGCTGAAGTTGAATAATATCCTCTTATCCTCTCGAAATAAGCGGAAAGCTTGTGCTAGGGGTGGGTACGACAATAGTGCAAGGGCGGGATTTGAATCTGCGACCTTTCAGTTTTCAGTCCGCACCTTTAACCGTTGGGCTATGGAGGCTTATAATATGATCCTTCACCTAATAACACTGATTATTCTATTTCTAAAAATTATGTATTATTTAATTTGATATTAAAAAAAAAGCTAAGGGAAGCAATAAAAGTTAAAGCTACTAGAATACATAGTAGACTTTAATTTTGTGTTATTGTACTCGAACTCAGCGAAACGTAATAATAGTGTTCAATTTTCCATCCCAGTTGTTTCAATTAGTCTCTTCGCTGCATATTAATCTCTTTCTATGAGGACAAATTGGGGTCACAGCTGATGGAATGTCTCTCAGCTGACAAAGTTACAACTCAAGTTGTACGCAAGTACTACACGATCCTTATAATATCAGAGTACATTTTTGTCTATAAGAAACGTTTGGTGGTTGTCTTTTTCTATTGTTGGTGTTGGTTGTTGTTTGATTTCGTATATTAATTATACAGGCTAGTGCGCTATTTGCAATATTAAATTGCAATAATATTAGTTTCAAGAGACATTCGTATGTCAAATGTGGCGTTTCAAATTGATCTATAGTTATTAAGCTGCCATTTTTACTATTATATATTTACTAGCGGACGCCCGCGACTTCGTCCGCGTTCTTAAATTGTTGAAATTTTTCCTGAATTTTCTTTGCTATAAACCTCACGGAGCCCGAGACCTTTCCAACGAATGCAAAACCGTGGAAATCGGTTCGTGCGTTCTGGAGTTATAGCATCAGGTAGGAAAACCCGACTTATTTTTATATAATAGATTTATTTGCCAACCTTAATAATTAATCTATGATTAAGTTTTATGATTATAGATTAATAAATTATTGAGGTTGGTGCGCCATTTGCAATATTATTAGTTCTAGAGACACTCGTATGTTAAATGTGGCGCTTTAGATTTTTCCATAATTATGCTGTCATTTGTATAGGGTCAGTCAATCCAGTTAATCATACAACCGCCCGAAAGCTATAATGTCATTAACTACTAGATTAGATTAGATGAATCGATAGAGAACTTTTTTCTAAGTAATATAGCATTAAAAAATCGTATTTGGCCAAATGTTGGTTAACGATGTTATAGCTTGAGGGGGGCACTTTGTGCATTTAACCTAAATGCTTTAAGGGGGAGGGGCATAGATTAAGTGTGCTAACCAGATTCTTTTTCCGCGTGCACTGTAACAGTTCGCTGTACAAACACTCGGCCTGCTGCAGACCGACCTCGAAGGTCTTCTGGATGGTGCCGATCAGGTAGTCCCGCATGGACTCCAGCACCGTCTGCTCGCCACTCTCTGACGCATACCTGGTAATAAAAAGGAAAAAAAATTGTAGGTACCTTTATTTGCATCTATCAAAGTAATCATTCTACGAGTATTTTGGAATAATCGTGTACATCGCACACCTAGATCAAGAGGGATACAACTCAAAAAAAGTCTCTGTTCCCTTGACTAAAAAAAACTCTTTTTGAATATTTTCTTAGCAAAGTTATGAAACTCAATTTTATTTTAGGTCATAAATGATGTCGTGAAACGCATAACTTTGCTAACTAAAGATTCAGAAAGACTTTTTTTCCATTAGGGACCCTTTTTTGAGTTGTCTCCCTCTTGATCTAGGTTTGCTCCATTACGACGTGATCGAAGGTCAAACCGACAAACAAACACACTTTCGCATTAGTAAGGATATTAGTAAGGATACTTTAAAAAAAGTTGTGATAAAAAATTATATAAATAGAATGACAATAACATGAACCTGATTTCTAAACAAGTGAAGTCGTATGCAAAAGCGCACATGTAAGAATCTTTTTATCTCAAGTTTTCACAGTTAGAATTACAGTGAAACGTAAGTCACAATTTTTTTAATTTTTTATTGAAGTGTTAACCTACACTTAAAGGAAATAACCTAATAGATTTATAAATACATATCAAAAATTCCGAGGCCGGCGGGATTCGAACCCACATCTCTCTGGGAATCGCGCCCGAGTGTGTTATCCGTTACACCACGGCGAACCACACGTCAGCCACGAAATTAGTGATATGTATCTACTTTTTCAATCAGTTTTATAGCAACTGTTAGCGACATCTAGTAGCGACACATTACAGTTGTCGATCTACTTTTTTCCCAAGACACAATATTCCCGACTCGACTCGACTCGGGCGCGATTCCCAGAGAGATGTGGGTTCGAATCCCGCCGGCCTCGGAATTTTTGATATGTATTTATAAATCTATTAGGTTATTTCCTTTAAGTGTAGGTTAACACTTCAATAAAAAATTAAAAAAAAAAAATTGTAACAAGCAATGTGGCATCTATAATTTCTTAAGAGCTCCATTGTAATATGGTGTCTTGGGAAAAAAGTAGATCGACAACTGTAATGTGTCGCTACTAGATGTCGCTAACAGTTGCTATAAAACTGATTGAAAAAGTAGATACATATCACTAATTTCGTGGCTGACGTGTGGTTCGCCGTGATGTAACGGATAACACACTCGGGCGCGATTCCCAGAGAGATGTGGGTTCGAATCCCGCCGGCCTCGGAATTTTTGATATGTATTTATAAATCTATTAAACGTAAGTCACGCCCGCATTTATAAGTTCTATATAGTTGGGAATTCTATGTGGGCGATCACTCCATAGGTACTTGTTGGAAAACGCTTCGTAAAGATATAAAATTTCCTTTACGTCGAAATAACTGCAAAGGTAAAACTTGTTGAAGCTGGAATGAAGGGTCATCATGAAATAGCCTTTTCCAGCAACTACTTATTTCTGCATTTTAACCATTAAATATTCAACGATTTTAACTGACCTGTATTTTTTATGATAGCACGTACCTATTATGTAGAGATCATGTATTTTCCAGCACAGCATGCATTGCGTTCGTGTCGCCTTCTATCATGAGACACGCAATGACACTGTGTCAGTGTGTATGACTCACTTGTGTACAAAAGCGATGAGGTCCACGACTCAACCGCTGCCGTCGCAAACCACCACGGGCACCGGTGGGTTGTCTGTCACGTATTCCAGCACAGCAAGGACCGTATTCGTGGCACCTTCTATGAGGACACATACAATGACACTGTGTCTTACTCACTTGTGCACAAAGGCGATGAGGTCCGCGGCTCGACCGCTGCCGTCGCACACCACCACGGGCACGGGCGGGTTGTCTGTCACGTATTCCAGCACAGCACGGACCGTGTTCGTGCCGCCTTCTATCACGAGGCACACAACTGGCGTTGAGGAGTGTGTGTCTGTAACAAAAGGGATAAGGTAAAATTTACCAATAAAGGTAAGGTTATTTTAACGGATAGACATCCAGTAACGAACATGTAGGGCCTTTCACATGATCTTTGTCACTGCTCTTTCCGGACAATACCATTAGTACTTTATCTTCGCGACACACTTTAAATTTTTTATTACATAGAAAATATTTTCAACAGATATTTTTTGAAGGCTCAGTGATCAGGAAGTGAAAACTGAAACTCTAGGGTTGAAACCCAAATTTAGCATAAGGCTTGTTCGGAGGAGAAAGGAAAACCTTTTGGTTTAAAGAATATTAGCCATTAAACATGACTAATATTGTTTGAACAAAACGATAATCTGCTTACTTTAAATATTTACGAAATATAGAACAATTTCTGGTATAATTACCTGTCTGTTATTAAGTCTGTGCCACTTAAATTATGTTGATCTTTAGTACCTATTGCTTAAATTGTGCTGTTAATTTAAGCAGATATCTTTAACAAGTTAGCGGCTTTGAAGATTATTACAGAGTGAAATAATTTAATAATGTTCGTAAAGGAACAGAATATCGTAAATAAGATTTACAAGTTATCTAAAACGCGAATTAAACTGTTGTGAAGTTTAATAATAGGTAATAGTTTTACTACTTTATCATACTTAAATCGAAATTAGACAAACCATAGACACAGATATTGGTATCCAGACGTCTCGACAAAATTAATTGGCTTTGATTGGTGAATATTCAAATAAAATCAAAAGTTTTTATGTTTGAGAACACTCCAAGGAGACTTTCTTAATTTTTAGCCGTGAACAATATTCGCAGATTTATTCAAAGCTCAAATAATATTCAAATGTTATTAAAAGTTGTAAAAACGCCTGGGCAATTAAAGAAATACAGCCCGATGTTTTAAATAAGAAGCAATTCGCAAAAAATAAAATGAAATCAAGCGAGTGAAAGGCGTCTCACTCTTACATTTTGATTCTTATAAGGGCAGGTTTACATTGGCTAGCGTGTCGCTTACATCTTTTTGCGAGAAACCCCTTGTTTACCTTTTAAAACAGCTAATAAAAAATCTGGTAAAACTTTATTTATGGCTACCCTGGCCCCCGCATATTTCTCGCGAATTTAAATTGACATTTCAGCGTCTTAAGAACATCGTAAAGATAATATTGATGACAGGCAATAACTTCTGTCTGTATAGAAGCGAAATAAAACTTTGAAAGGTGCTTTTTATTAGGTGTCACACCTTTTTTTTACGGCGAAATCGTAAAATTTTCTATTTTTTACGTTCCATTTTTACGATTGCCAATGAAATTGATGACATCTACATTTTGTATTAGATACTTATACTATTTAGGATTCAGGTGCTTAATTCAATTGTTTATTTAATTGATAGCTCCATGATTGATAGTGATACTTATCAATGAATTTTCAACCGACAAAAAAATAGGAGGTTCTCAATTCGTCGCGTATATTTATATAGTAGGGGGAAGTCCCCTAGTGGCGGACACTTAAGGTTTTTATGAAAAATAAAAAAATCTGTTTAGAAAAATATTACTTTATTTACGTCTTATATTAGTCAACAAAACTTAAAATCAATATCAATTATCAAAAATGCAACTTCTGCATAAATATATTCAAAAACATAAATTAAACATTGGTGCAAAAAAACGCAGTCTCTGGAAGTGGCACCTAGTATCGGACAGACTTCACTTCGAACCCCTAGCAAACCCCTGTAAACTTGTTTGGTCCCATAAACCCATTTTCAAAATTCTCAAAAACTTTTATTGATTACTTACTAACAACAATGAACACTACTTTATTAAAAACAAATATAGTAAACAACTTATAACAGATACACCTGTAACACTCACCTAAATCTTACGTGACGCAGTGTCGTCCGGCCAAAAACAGTAACCAACTACTCCCACTGTTGTCGCGCGCGTCACGGGCAAACCGGGTCCCGCGACTCAGGTTTGCTGCATCCCCCCACACCCCTCTAACTCGTTTTTGAATCGCTCGCTTGCTTAGTCGCGAGATAGTACGAGTGTCCGGTACTAGGTGCCGTCCGGCGTTACGGGACTTCCCCCTATACCTATATTTTTTTATGTATGACCACGCATAACCTTTCGCAGAATCGTCCGATTTCGATGATTCTTTTTTTAATCCTAAAACGTCATCGATTAGAAGAAGGCGTGTAGAAAGGCGTGTAGAAACCGATTAGGGGTAGGTATCGGTTGAATTTACATTGCTATACCCCTTCCAAGTTAGCCCGCTACCATCTTAGACTGCATCGTCACTTACCATCAGGTGAGATCGCAGTCAAGGGTTACCTTGTCATCGAATAAAAAAAAACCTACTCTATCTCATACTATTAGTAAAAAAATTGCTTGACTAACGCGGTTCAACGCGGTTAGTTAGATGTGAATCGTTCTTTAAGACTGGTATTTCTATCCATTCCAACGTATAAAGGATAAAGGATCAGGGATAGAGCCCGTTTATATATTTTATGGCCGTGAGGGAGTCATGACGTCGAGCCTGACTTGACTTATGCACTCCGTGAGAATTCATCTGAGAGCCATAAAATACCTAAACTCCATTCGAGATTAAAGAATTTATTAATAGTTTATTTTCGTAATTTTATTGTCTATGTTTTTGAGTTGCGAACCTTATATATACTTAATAGGAACAAGAAAAGTTTTAAAACTGTCTGACGACGGAAAATCGATCCTTCCTTTTGTTTTGGTAGCTTTGTAGCCTATGTCACTAGGACCATAACGAACCGAATAACGATATTCATCAAAATCGGTTTACTAGTTAACGCTACGGTGGAACCTACATAAGTACGTACGTAGCTACATATACGTGCACTATTTTTGTCAAACTCCTCTTTAAAAAGTTTTCAGAGGTTTTCAAGTCTTAAAGGTCGATCTACTTGTACCCACCTATTTTATCGTAATTTTATAAAAGCAAAACTTTAATCTAAATATACAAAAGGAAAAGGTGACTGATTGATTGACTGACTGACTGACTGATCTATCACAGCACAGCTCAAATCACTGCAAGGATCTGTTATGATAAGTATTATGACATAGGTATCCGCTAAGAAGGAATTTTTGAAATTTAATCCCTAAGGGGTAAAATAAGGATTTGAAAAATCGAACTTAACGTAAGCGAAGCCGCGGGCAAAAGCTAGTATGAAATACACCTATTAAAAGAAAAACCAAATTACCTACCTTGGACTTTTGGATTACTATTATTTCTCTCATCAGAATTTTTCTCGAGATCATAAAAATATCGCAGAAGATAATGTTAATGATATAAAAATAAAAACATTTTGCAAAAAGTTTACGGAAAGTCGAAGACGGAATAGGGCTATAGGGCGATGGCGAAGTAAACAGAATTTAAGGCATCGACTACACAGTCGACGAGTTCAAAGTTATATTTATCCCATTTACCTACTGTACTACTAGTAGGTACAGTCCGCGAGGTGTAAACTCAGCTTTGCATTTCGTACGTAAGTTATTGTATCCCCAAAACGCTTACGTGAAGCGTTAATTGTTGTGAAGGTCAATACAATATTTAAGGCCGTCGTTTTAATAACAATACAACTTTATACGTCTTGAGAGTATGTTAAAAGATGCTGTTTTTAATTTTTTTTAAAACGAACCCATAAAATAGATAAAAACAAATGATATAGTGCACAAAACCCAAAATGCCAATTTTGTGGGATACCACAACTTACTTAGGCGGTATCGATTTGTGTGAGTGATAGCCTAGTTGAGCACTGATAGCATTCGGGGGGTCGCAGTTTCTATCCCGGGCGTGCATCTTCGACTTTTTGAAGATATGCACGTTTAAGCAATAAAATATTACCTGCTTCAACGTGAAGGAAAACATTGTGCTAAAACAACATAAGTCAGTTTGTATACATGGTTTACTTTTTTCCATTAATTCCACCTTTCCACATTAATGTGTGAATAGTTTAATTTTTAACCGACTTCCAAAAAGGAGGAGGTTATCAATTCGGCCGGTATATTTTTTTTTTTTTTTTTCTATGTATGCCCGCCGATTACTCCGGGGTTTCTGGACCGATTCAAAAGATTTTTTTTTGAATCGACAGAGGAAGCTCGCGAAATGGTCCCATAATTTTTTTTACCTTCAACTCCTCAAGCCTGATGCTGCAGGGGTATTTCCCCCCTAAATTATGGGATTTTAGGAACCGTCGTTTACGTATTGGTATGTTTGGCCTAAGCATATACTACATCATAGAGCTCCAGGTCCTACTCCTCAATCCTGATGCTGCAGGGTACTGCCCACATAAATTATAGGGATTTAGGAACTGTTAATCATGAATTGTTATTGTATGTAATAAGCATATACTACACCATTGAGGTCTAGGTTCTAGCTCCTCAATCCTGATGCTGCAGGGTACTGCCCACTTAAACTGTGAGGATTTAGGAACTTTCGCTTGCGAATTAATATTGTTAGTATCAAGCATATTCTACATCGTGGAATTCAAGGTCCTAGCTCTTCAATTCTGATGCTGCAGGGGTACTGCCTACCTAAACTGTGAGGATTTAGGAACTGTCGTTTAGGAATTCATATTGTTGATACCAGGCATATACTACATCATAATGCTCAAGATTCTTGCTCCTCAATCCTGATGCTGCAGAGTTGGAGGAATTATGAACTGATGCTTTCGAATTGATATTGTTGGTACCAACCATGGACTACATCATGGAACTCCTAGTCCTAGCTCTTGTGTATTGTTAATAAGTACTGTAGATACCAAGTATAGAACTATATTAGTACCGTAGCGTTGGAGGGAGGAGAGAAAAAGAGCAGGAACAAGCTACACTAAAAAGCTTAAAATAAAAATTCTTTTCAAAAAACCGACTTCAAACGCCACTACAAAGTATAAAAATAATTTTATTTTGTACACGTTTGTTGAAGTCGGGCGGGCTTAACTAGAAACGATAAAATCGATGCGCGACGCTTACCTTATGGTGACATATAAGAGACACGTTTATTGAAATCGGGCGAGCATCGTGTATCGGTTTCATCGTTTCTATTTAAGCCGCCCGACTTCAACAAACGTGTACAAAATAAAATTATTTTTATACTTTGTAGTGGCGTTTGAAGTCGGTTTTTTGAAAAGAATTTTTATATTAAAATCAGATATAGTTATTTCATTTCACGAGGTCGCGTGGCTGATGGTTGTGTGTCGTATCTATAAGTGGGAGCGAAAGCTTGCTCGCGCCTGACCGCTCCCATCTAGGCACCTGACAGGCAGACACACTTACGCAATGTGCATGTACACGACGTAACCACAAGTAAAGTTCACGCGCCTTCGTGAATTGCAAGAACTACTACACAGATAATACATATTTTTATGTAAAATATCAATCTGTTTGATTCATCGATGACTCTTTCAGGCTCTTTCATAATAAAACCCATTTTTCACTTTACCCCTATCAACTGGTTTATTTAACGGACTCTAGAACCTTTATACAGAGAATGCTAGACCGTTCACAGTGGAACGGATGCCTTATATTACAAAGGAATCTCATCTGTCTAAAGATCAAAGTAGGTACTTTCCAAGCTTGGGCCCGGGGGTATTAGAAGCGCCGATCTCCATTAGGTGGTTGACTTTTTTTATTCGGTGGCAAGTTTTTTACCCGACTTAAAAAAAGGAGGTTATCAATTCGACACTAATGTATGTAATATTATTGGAGGGCTTCCAAACAAAGATACAAAGTTTTATATGTATATTATTAATATGTAGGTACATAATATATTTGTCCACGTATTTCTCGGAAACTATTTATCGGATTGTGATCATTTTTTTTATTTGCTTACATTTACTTCGACTTAGGGAACAGTAAAGATTTCGTCAAAATCGGTTCAGGAAACGGTTTTCAAGATACTCATCAGTTTCTACGCAGTGGGTATTGTACTGGTACGCTATATCTCTTGGCGGCATGTCTATGTCGATAAAGTGTAACAAGTCTCGATCAAAGACTTCCACCAGACCAAACTAGGTCTAGAAGTAATGAAGATATTATTATTAATTTCTAAGCTACACCCATTGGGAATCGAACCTGGACCTCTCAATTACCACTGCACCAGGGAGGTACCTAGCTACTCATTAAACATCGTCCTCCTCCAACATAATTAAATGAAACACCATATTATATTATTATTGTTAATAAACTTCACATAAGCAAAGATAATAATTTATCTCGGCTTACTTAATTGAAATACATTGCGCTATTTAATAACGATCAGCGCCACCTAGTAAGGTTTTATGAAAATTTATCCGTAAGGTACTGAACACATACGTGATTAATTGGTACAGTTAATTTATTGATTTTACTAAGTTTAAGTAAGTACTAGTGTTATAAGTATAGAGTTACTGAGCTGAGTGTGTATTAGGTCATGGTCTTTTGGAAAAAAGTTAAAGAAACAAGAACTTGTGAAAACCAAAAGTAAAATTTTTTTGATGGACGGGTATATTAATTCCTTTTTTATGTTATTGTATGAACACGGCCGGATTTAGAGATTTGAATGAAGAAAACATTCGTAGAGGAGCATTGAGGAGGAATTTTTTAAATTCCATCTCGGGGTGGTATACCTAGTTTGTATGTAAAAAAAATTTTGTAACTTAAATCTACGCGGCCAGACGTCGCTCGATGCCTCAATTAGTTTTGTCTATAATCGCGAGAGCAATTGGGTGTTGCCGGACGTCTTTAGAAATTAAATCCCTAAAGGGGTGGAAAAATATTTTTAAACTTTAACTACGCGGAAATACTTGTCTAGATGTCGTCCAAATGCCTCAGCCGAATACTCAAAAGTTTGAGCATTATCGGGAGAGCAATGTAGAGTAACCGGACGCCTATCGCTTGTAGCCCAAGCCTAATGTGCGACTGAGCGTACAGTATCGAGCGGGTTTGCACACTTGTTGGCGGAGATAGCGACGGGGCGAGGGCAGCGGGGCGCGGGGCGCAGCGACCGATCCAACACGTTCAGTGACCTGCGCGCCGCGCCGCTCGCAATACAAGATGGCGGACTCCAACCACGTAGTCTTCCCGCGTAAATTATTAAGAAAATTCATCATGCTCTACAAAGAACTCTCTTGTCTATGGAACAGGAAATGTTTGATGTACAAACAGAGGAAGAAGCGGCACGAAGCGATTACTAAATTAACGGAATTAGTGCAAGAGTATGAGCCGACGGCGACCAGAGTGCATGTATTGCGGAAGATAGAGAGTTTACGTGCGTGCATGCGACGGGAGCATAAGAAAGTACAGGACAGTCGTATGCAGGCGAGTAGTTTGGACGAGGTGTACACGCCACACTTGTGGTACTACGATCTGTTGTCGTTCGTGGTCGGCGAGGACGGAAGCGACGGCGGTTGCGACGATAATGAGAAACAACAATCGCCGGAGCCGGTGAGTTAAGATGTCTTGTGTAGTTCATGTACTGTTCAAGTACTGATGAATTCCCGACATTGAATAAGAAAGAACTATCATGTATATTTGACGACCTCCCTGGCGCAGTGGTGAGCGCTGTGGTCTTATAATTGGGAGGTCTCGGGTTCGATTCCCGGCGGGGGCAATTTAGGAATTTATAATTTCTAAATTGTCTCTGGTCTGGTCTGGTGGGAGGCTTTGGCCGTGGCTAGTTACCACCCTACCGTCAAAGACGTGCCGCCAAGCGATTTAGCGTTCTGGCACGATGGCGTGTAGAAACCGATTAGGGGTATGGGTTGAATTTACACTGCTATACCCCTTCCAAGTTAGCCCGCTACCATCTTAGACTGCATCGTCACTTACCATCAGGTGAGATCGCAGTCAAGGGCTATCTTGTCATCGAATAAAAAAAAAATGTAGTATTATTATAGTTCGGCTCGAAACGAGCGGGAAACAAGGAATCACAGAGTCAATAGTACCTACATATTATTATGTCAAAAACGTGAGGCCAGCGTGAATCGAACCCACTTTCCTTGGGAATCGGATATCAAGTGACTATAATATATTGACTACTATTGACAATATGTTGACTATTTTACACCACGGCCACGGTCCAACGACGGACAGCGCCGATGTCTACTTTATATTTTTTATTGGTACTAGAATTTTAATTAATTCATAGTCAAACTTTAATAACGTTTAAGTTTTAAAAACTCTATTTTTTCAATCTAACATAGAACTTTTTGAAACTGAAAAACTTTAACCGTAATCTTAAACTGTGAAATCTATAGACCGCACTTTCGCTCAGCTCAGGCTCAAGACAGAGTTAAAACGAGACAGATTTATTCCAGAGCAAATTTGTCTCGTTTTAACCTCTATCTTGAGTCTGAGCTGAGTTTGAGGACGCTCTATAGATCTCAGCATTACTATAACGGTCTACAAATCAGAAAAGTGAACGTATTGACCACAGATTGGAGAATAAAAAGATTTATTCCGTAATCTGTGGTATGGAATTCCCGATATTCCCTTCGTACTAAAATAAGCTTTTACAATTAAGTTTATCTTCCGCCGAGTCAGGTAGAGGGCAATCTATCATTTTCAATCTCGTCGTTTAAATATTGATTGATAAGCGTTCGTTCAGTTCAATCGGATGAATGGAGCCAATTTATTTATCCCGGTTATTACATTTCAGACAAGCTTCGTTTGGACAACATTTCAATTTTCATTATCATTCATTCATCATTCTTGTTTGAAACTTTTGAAACAATTACATTTATGGGTTCCACAGTAGGTAAGATTTGGGACCCTTATACTTTTTTTATTTCTTAAAATAATGTTTTTTAATTGCTTCTTCTTTATCAACCGAAAGATGTCCACAGCTGGATAAACGTCCCTTTGCATAGACTTTCAGAGGTCTCGGTCTTGCGCCACCTGTGTCCAACTGCTTCCTACGACTCGTCGGATCTCGTCGGCCCATCCAGTGGGGGATCTCCCAACACTGCGCTCTCCGATGTGGAGTCGCTCCTCCAACACCTTAGACCTTAACGACCATCAGGTCTTAGAACAATGTGCCCCGCCCATTTCCACTTCAGCTTCGCGACCCGCTAAGCTATGTCGGTAACTTTGTTTCTCCTATGGATCTCTCCGTTCCTTTTCATCTAATTTTATCTCGCAGAGAAATTCTGAGCATAGCTCTCTTTAGAATAGAATAGAATATTTTTTTATTCAAATAAACTTTTACAAAATGATCTGGAATACATACGTTTTTTTTTTATATATATTTTTAGCGAGCAAACGAGCAGGCGGGTCACCTGATGTTAAGTGATTACCGCTGCCCATGAACACTTGTAGCACCAGAGGCACCGGTATTTAGAATAATATATACGTACGTATATTATTCTAAATACCGTTTAAACCACATCCATAACTAAAACCGCTTGTCATTTATGCAATTCGCAGGCAATCCATCTGACGGAAGCAAATCGATTCTCAGCCTTAATTGCTCTTTCATTAGTGAGCGGTTGCATGCAATGCTGAGTTCACGTACATATCCGTTTTGTATTGTAATCTAATCTTGTTTATTGATTGATCTTAGGGCTGCGCAGAATGCCAGAAAAAAATATCAGATTTCTCCCCTTTTCACCCACGTGATCGTGACTTTTGGGGAAATATGGATGTAAGCGGGTTGTTACGTTCCCTCAAATATGGTTGAGCGAAGCAATGGCTGGATCATGCGTCATGCTCGTGAACGGGTGCCACCAACGGGAATGGGTCTGCTTTGGTTGCCCATCTTGACATGCGTTGGATTGGTGTATCTACGTAGGCATTTTTGCATTTTTTGAAGCTTTATTGTGGAAGCACTGTATACATAGCATAGCTTTGTAAAAAAAAAAATTTTTTTTTTGAAAAGAGCAACTGCTGAGTTTCTTACCGGCTCTTCTCAGCAGAGTCTGCATTTCGAACCGGTGGTAGATTTATGACGTGTCATAAGAGCTACAAGTTAGCCTATATGAAATAAATTAAATTTGAATTTAACATCTGTCATAGATAGATAGAAAATTCTTTATTGCTATAGGTATACACAAGAAATGATGTTTACTA
Source organism: Hipparchia sbordonii (assembly GCA_038048805.1). Lineage (NCBI taxonomy): Eukaryota > Metazoa > Arthropoda > Insecta > Lepidoptera > Nymphalidae > Hipparchia > Hipparchia sbordonii. The sequence continues at coordinate 10,223,520 of CM076113.1, forward strand.
TTGATCTTATAATTAATGTACATAGGTACGCAAAGGCGGTCTTATCGCTATAAGCTATCTCTTCCAGACAACCTGTCATATCGATTTTGTTATATTTGGCCTCTGTCACCCGGACTATAATAACGATTCGTTAGTTACCTCATTCATCAAAATCGGCTCAGTAACTTCGGAGCTACGGTGAAACATACATACATAGACGGCTAAAATAATAACCCAAACTTTTGGCTTAGGGTCAATTCATAATAGCGCAGAGTCGAAGCGAATCGAAGCGTCAAATTCTTCACAATTAAAGCGAAGTTGCACGAATGCGCTCTTATTCGCGTGAATTCACGCGCGTTCGCAATTCGCACGCTTTTACATTAACTACGACAGTTTCCGTTGCCGACTGACGAGAGACTTCGCGTCGTTTCCCGTAATCGCCGCTTCGGACCGTGGTCTTTCTCAGACGCACGAATTCCGTTGAACGCGCGGAAATTCGCGCGACCTCTTTTTATCTCAGAAGGAATATGTGCATTACGTTGTGAAGATAAGGGTGAATTTGCTAAGCTATGTTAAGTTTCAGATTGACGCTTCGTTGCGCTTCGACTCAGCGCTAGTATGAGTTGACCCTTAGCATTAGTCGGGAAAGATACTTACACGGGTGTAACTTCTGCGCCGCGATGTATTTCTCCAGCTTCCGCCTAAGCACGATCTCGGCGCCGTAGCGCCCCACGGAGCCGTTGTCCACCAGCAGGAAGTACGCGTGCCGGTTGTTCAACACCGCCAACTTGGACCTGCGACCAGTTACACGATTACGATCAAAGTAGAATGATCCATAACTGTATTGAATTAGAGCTCAATATCGTGCAGTTAACACACGATGCAAGTGATGTGAGAACTCGGAGGGTTCAAAGGAAAAATAGGCTAGTTATACCTCCTAAAAGACTACAAATGTTTGGGAAAAGTTTACACTATATTATGGCAATTCGTATATAGGTACAATAAACTATATTTATATTTTCATAAAGAAAATTGACGATTTGCTGTTGAATAAATGCTATCAATGCTATCATAGTGTTAGGGAGTACCTTGATGATAAACTCAGTCTTTAAATAATAATGACATCATTGTATTAAATTTACATTGTATTAAATTTTAACATTAAAATTATTAATATTAGGCATATAGTATACATGTATAGCTAGAGTAATTCATACGCCATACTATACGGCAGGGTGTAAACTGATCTAAATGATTGTTTAACAGTTGTCATACACTCCAAGCATAAAGTATTACTTATTTATATATTTTATTTTATTTAGACGATTTCGGTATTTTTCAGGATCAGGAAATAGACGACGACGGCGACGAACCGAACACGGAGCCAGAACCCGAGGATACATACGACGAGATACAAAACTATCAGCATTACGGCATGGGACAGGCGTTAGTGGAGGTGAGCGGGTCGCCTGTGCAGAAGCAGTACAACTTTGAGGAGGACAAGTCCAAGAGGCACTGCACTGAGGTCGACGATGAATATGATGCCATTGGTGAGTGAAAAATCTTTAAAATTTCATTTCTCATATATTTTTAAGCTATTGCATAGCTTCTATCGCGGGCCAGCGTGGAGACCGAATGCAGAAATTCCGTAACGAAAATAACCTGACACGGGACTCCTCTACGGTGAACCGCTAGATGGCGTTGATAAAAAATGCTATGCAATAGCTTTACCGCGGCAGTCCCCGAGTGCCACACGTCTTTTTTTTTAAACCACCGACGCATAAACGACTGTGAGTTAAAAGTTTGACGTGTCTCTGTGTGTGTGTGTGTGTGTGCGTGTGTGCGCGTGAGTGTGCGTGTATATGCAATATGGCCGCCGCCACAAAATGGCGGATTACATATTTTTAATTACTGTCAAATAATACCCTCCTATCCCCTCCAAATAAGCGGAAAGCTTGTGCTAGGAGTGGCTACGACAATAGTGCAACGGGTGGGGTTCGAACCTGCGAATTTTCAGTTTTCCCTCTGCTATTGAGGCTTATTTTATTTAAAGTATCTATCGATATTCTTTATCAGGTGTGAACGTAGCAGCGAAACTAAGAGGCTTGCCAGCGAACATGAGGATATTGGCTGAGAAACTGATCAACGATGTACTGTTCCAAGCCCAGATGAACGGCTTGCAGTCTACAACCGTCGTGACGACACCGGACCCTTTCAAACAAGACGTGCTCTAATATTAAACTAGTCTGTAACAACTGAGTGCCTTTTATTATCATTTCATCATCATCATCATCATCAGCAACTCATCATTGGCTCACTACTGAGCGCAGCCCTGGTAGCATGGGCGGGAGAAATTTTATCCCCGGGAAAAGGATAAAACGTATATCCCCTCGCTTAGTTGTATCCACCCGTCGAGCATGGGCACAGCGGTGGAAATAACACTCAGTGGATATACTTATAGAAATATACATCGCCTTCTCCTCTGTCGCCATGCTTTAGCATAGGGAAAAGATAATTTTATCCCCTGTCAGTGGATAAAATCGGGGGATAAAACTTTTATCTCCTGCCCATGCTACCAGTGCTGGTCTCCTTTCAGAAAAGGTTTATAGGTCATATTCCACCACGCTAGCTTAATCCAAATTGGCGAACTTCACACACCTTCGAGAATATTGAGGCGGGAGCAAAGCCGTGAGTAAAAGCTAGCTATAAGTCTCCCTCGACCGCAATACGAACGAATTTTAATTGAAACTCAATGAAAAGTTCCAGGCACGCCGTAGAAAATAGGAATCTTTGTTACAGATGTCACAAAATATTATGTGTTTGAAACTAAAAGTCACACGGTTTCAAGGTTTTGAAATCAACTACTTATACCTCAGCTACCGAACTCTGTTTGTATGGGGTGTACCTATCTACAACTCACCCGAGATTTGATACAGTGAATAGTTATACTTTGTATTTAGGGATACTTTTACACACGGAAAAACGAGGGTTTCCTACGGGAATTTCCCCATAACACGTAAGGTAGGGGCCCAAATATAATTAATTAATGTCATAACACCGACTCAAAAGGGCCCAGGTACAGCTAAAAACGCTTAATTAATTATTATGGCTTTCGCTCGAGGTCATGGAAGGGACTCACCATAAACGTATTATTAGTACTTGGGAACAAAATACTAATGAGCAGGTGTTGTGAGTAGATAGTGTTTCCAAATATAATTTATACAAATACTAGATACTTTTTCCTGCAGCCTAGCTCAAGTTGACTTAGATTTTTAAAAACCCCTATTTTACCCTGTTGAATTTTCAAAAATCCTTTCTTAACGGATGCGGAAGTGCCAAAAAGTATCAATCAACTATCAAGGGTCAACTAGTGCCCTTACTAATTTTAGTTCTTTGGACACTCGTGACTGTTTACAACACCACAACGGGGGCAATTCAGTAGGTTTAAAAAAAAAATGACAGCAGCCTGTTAGCCTTCAGTGTTAACCATAGAATTAGTCAGGTCAGTGGTGAAGTTTGCCAATCCGCGCTTGGTCAGCTAAACTCTTCTCATTCGAGAGAAGACTAGAAGTGGGCTGATGATGGATGCCGAAAAGCGAGGGATATTGCTCAATCGAAGAAGAAAAGCTTGCAAACTAGGATTCGCCGTCCTGATATGATGTATAATTAATTGGTGATTACAACCGCCTTTATACATCTGGGAAACAGACGAGCCGTTGCCGACTTATAAGGAATTTCTAAAATAATCTTGGAAATATTTCGTTCCAATAAAACAATCGCAGTTCCTGTGAAAACGAGGAAAGCTGGCAATAGTATAGTCGAGAGGTAAGAGGTACGCGCATAATTAAGCGATACCTGTAAACGCGAAAAGCTTTCGCCATTAAAATTAAATTCCGCCTGGTTGCGGTGCGTATAACAGCGTTGAGTAATGGAGTGAGGCCAAATTAATTTATATCTCCTATATTTGAAATTATTGTAATACAAAATTGAGCCTACATTTCTACTGCTTCTTTCTCTAGCATTATTTATACCTTTAGAAAATAATGGGATATAAATAGCGGAGACAACCTAACATTAACTTCGACCTCTTTTGAATTCGGGGTTCGAATTCCATCCAGGCTCTACGAGTATCTTATCGGAGTTATCTGCATTACGAAGCTGCCAAAGACATGGTCCTCTAATAGCGATATTATCCTAAGAAAGCTCGGGAGTCATTTAAAGAGCAATGAAGCCCATCAGTATTCTGTAATGATCCTTGCAAGCTTTTTTATTATTAGGATGAAATGAAGCAGAAGCAAGCAGGTAAGAAAAGTAACTTGGTGATACTATCGCATGGTAAGGCATATATTCTGTAGCGATCAGAGAATGCTGTTCCAACAACCAGTGGCTATCTCGTGGGTAGAGAAGTAGGTATATGGGTGACGTTATCGCGTGGTAAGGCACGTTTCTGTCTGATGGCCGATGAGCTCGTTGGCCCCTCCACGACTCCCCAGGCAGCTATGCCGATACTTACGACGAGATCGGCTGTTGTTCCCCGACATCTAATTACAATCTAATGGGTAGAGAAGTAAGCACCTGGGTGACGCTATCGCGTGGTAAGGCACGTCTCTGCCGCGGCCGATGAGCTCGTTGGCCCCCTCCACGATCCCCCAGGGAGCTATGCCGATGCTCACGACGCGGCCGGCGCGCTGCGATCGCTCCAGCTGCAACGCGTCGCCCACTTGTCGCGTTACACCTGTTGGGGAACAATTAAATGAGTGAGTGCCATTGACTTATAATGTATCTACGACAAACAACTAGGTTTTTTTTGTGTGATGATGCTCCGGTGTAGGAACGAAACGCAAGTACGTAGAGTGTGTTTTGAAGGAGTTTGTGTGGCGTTACGTGTTGACTGTTGGTGTTGTGTTGTTTCTTCTATTCTGGAGAAACGACGGTGTACGGCGCGGCCGACGCGTGTTGCTATAAGTACAGATTTTGTCTGGTTTGGGGGATTACAGCAAAATATTACTTTTTCTTTTAGTATTATCAAAACAAGATATCTTTGTCTGGTGGGAGACTTTGGTCATGGCTAGTTACCACCCTAGCGTCAAAGACGTGCCGACAAACAATTTAGCGTTCCGTCGCGATGGCGTGTAGAAAGTAGAAACCGATTAGGGGTATGGGTTGAATATTCACTGCTATACCCCATTCCTAGCCCACTACCATCTTGGACTGCATCGTCACTTACCATCAGGTGAGATCGCAGTCAAGGACTATCTTGTTATCGAATAAAATAAATGAGTAAGAGAGAGAGAATTCACCAGTATTGGTCCCTCCTGTGAATATCCACGCGCCGGTAGTCTTCGCAGCCTTCAACAGCCCCTTCCTCAGCACTTTCTTCAGCTTGGGTTGCAGGTCGAAGTTGGCTTTGCCGCCTTGTATCGTGATGAGCAGCTTGGGTCGGTCGAGGGCCCACTCTCGTGTGAGCAGCTGGACTATTAGGTCGGGTCGAGTGTCGTGTGATAGGCGAACGTACTAAAAGAGAAAGATCGTTATTGCGGTCGTAGCCCTTTCAGCATCGTCCCTTGGAAATATGAAAGAAAGAAAAGAAAGAAATATTTTTTTTTATAAATTGTGCCACACATCACCCAATAGGTGATACCTATACCTAGATTAAGCTATCTATATTAGGTTGTCCCGGCGCCTCCACCGCTTGAGCGTCACGCAGAAGAAGCGCCGGAACAACTAAGTCATGTTGTGGCACGCTGTATGCTTTGTACCTCCACTTTTGCGGTGAGGAGGACACCCCAAGACACGCAACTTGTTTTACTGCTGTAAAAATCAAATCTGCATCTGAAGATTTACCACTACACGCGCTCTATTTTTTTTTTAAAGAATATTAACCAAGCTGAACTTGACTTATATTCTCTTCTCCCCTCCAAATAAGCGAAAAGCTTGTGCTAGGAGTGGGTACGACAATAGTGCAACGGGTGAGGCTCGAACCTGCAACCTTTCAGTTCTTAGTTTCTTATTCTTAGTTTCACCTTTAACCGTTGGGCTATTGAGGCTTCAAACCTTTTAAGTATCTATACCTACTTGTGCTTTGGTCGGATGCGGTCCTCCCTGGAACTCGACGGTGCCGTAAGCGTCCGTGGGTGCCGCCTGGGTGTGGCGGGTCGGCACCCACGCCTCGCCCGGGGGCGCTGTTGGAATGCTGGACCCATGAGCTGTTTTGCTGAGACCACACCAGCATCTGTTGAAAACAACCAAAAAAAGTTGAAAACTGTAACCCGACTAAGGAAATATTTTTTTTACGACTGCCTGAAAAAAGGAGTAGGTATATTGTTTTCAGGGTTCATGTATGTACGTATGTATGAGTGTATGTATGTGAGTTTCTATATTCCACCATAACTTCTATACACCTGAACCGATTTTGATAAAAATCAATCTGACGGATATTTGACAGTTTGACCTTATTCCACCCTCTATTTTCTATAACCCCACTGCACACCACCGAACGCAATTTCACCCTCACCACCTATGGTGCCTGGAGCACTTCGACCATTCGCTGCTCCAGATCTTCTTTCCACGTGCTACCAAATTGTGGAATCCCTTCAACGGTATTCCTCGTTTAGGCGCTACGATGGAACACACGAAAATACAAACATACATTTATAGACTGCCAAAATCATGGGCTAGGAATCGAACCTTGTCATCTGCAGTCGAATATGCTAACCACGAGATCAACGAGGCATTTATTTTCAACATAGACAACTTCCCAGTTGCGTTCTTAGAACAAGCTTAGAACACGGTTAAGGTAGAATTTCGTAGTCAGTCTTCTACGTGCATACATAGTTCGTAACTCAATTTATTGAACCACGAAACTAGAGTGAACACTCTGAAAGTGTTAGAACATACGTAGGTACACCGTTTCAATTTACGAGAAAAGGGTTATTGTAGATTTATGTCGTTATTCGTGTGGCACAATTCACAAAATAAACGTTTCTTTCTTTATTTGTCGTTGGGGTCCCAAGATGCTGGCAGCTCCCCCACTAGCTGGACCAACGACAGCAAACATGTCGCAGGGAGCCGCTGGATTTCGACGGCGCAAAGCCAAGGCCGGTGGAAGTCCTCGCAAAGACTTTTCTCCGGCAGCGGACGTCTATCAGTTGATAGAGAAGATGAAGAAGACATTTTAGGCATGACTTTAATACTTATACGAAACTTTTTGATCGTATCTCGTAACTCTATGCAACCTCTTTACAATTTGTAAAGAAAATAAATCAAAGAAATCAAAACTGACAAAGAAAACTGTTTGACATTCGATTTTATAAAAACTTTAGTTTTATTTATACATTTTTTTAAATAATTAGGTATAAAAATATTGTGTATTGTGGTTTCTCATTAAATGTTTTTCAAAATTTTCAAGACATTACTATATTTTAATCAAAATTTCCGTAAAGCTTTTTTTGCTAATTATTCACTATCATATATTTACATACAAAAAATTGATAAATTCAACATTCACACAAGTACTAAGTAGTATCAATTTTGAATTTATCAATTTTATAAAGACGGAAATTATCAGGTGTTAATATAATTATGGTCAATAATAATTTGTAAACAGTTTTTTAGAAAGATATTTAGAATGGATGATGAAAAGGATACTAAAGATGACCTAGAGGAGGCATCTACAAGTAAAAATCAATCCGACGAGCGAGGCGATCGAGACAACGGGGACGATGGCAAACATCGAGACGATAGAAAACGTCGCGGCGATCGAAAATATCGCGACTATAGAAAGTCTGACTCTGATGAGTCAACGTACAGCCGCTGCACATCAGAAAGCGAGCCCAACAACAACCCTGAGGCAAATAGATCCCGAGGCCAGGTCAATGTGGATATGAAGGTCCAAGGCAGAAAGAAACAGCCAAGAAAGACAATCGGAAGGTTGCGGAAGAAACCGGCAAAGCAACTGACCAAACGCCAACCCAATAGAAGAGCACCCAATAGATCACCGAGGCGAAGACCAATAAAGCTGGATAGAAGAGCGCTTTCTGGATCGACGATTTTTACACGCCTATCCTCCATTGGGTCTTTGGGCGTTTGTAACCGCTGCGGCCATAGATGCTGTCGACGGAGGTAGTTCATTTAACATTATAATTCCCGAAATATTAAAGATATCGGTTAAAACTTAGTATCCCTTAGCACGAGGGGAAGGGGAGGGTTAGGGTTCCCCCTCACCCCTGATACTACTCTCATTACAAGGTAATGAACCGTTCCCGAGTACAAATAGTTTTATAACCTAACCTCAAACTGACATTTTTAAGGATTGGGTAGGTCTCCCCCCTCCAGGAGTTATGTGGATAGAGAGTTTTGCCGGCTTTTTGTGAATATGGACATGTTTTCAGTCTTGTGATTTGTAATGTTTTGTGTAGTTCTTGAAATGATATCTTTAATATTTCGGCTAAAAGCTAATAATAAAAATGTTACCAGTATATTTGGGCCGGATCTCTTGTATTGCGTTGTATTGTACATTGGATTTTCTAAGAAAATTAAAATGTATAAAAGTAGAGATTATTAGACTTGTATACATTTGGGAGCAAATAAATTGAAATGAAAATGGGTATGTTTTTCATAGAAAATAATGCAAACGTATTGGATTACGAACAGATTTTTAACAGACTCACAAAATTAATGAGATATCATATTGTATTGGTATTATAATGAGTATTGTATTTATTCTATATATAATTTAAAAAAATGAGAAAACTAGATAGTTCAAATTAAATTTTAATGACTATTATAGATTTTTATTTACCTACACAATATATTCGAGGACTGTCTATTTTTAAATTTTTTATTTTAAAAAACATATTTATTGTATTTGAAATGTATTTTTATGAAAATATATTAAATTTTCTGTGTCCGTAACAAAGGTGATTTTATTTAAGGCTTGGATACACGCAGCGCGTAACGGCAGCGCGGCGCAATGGCATCGAGTCCATTGCAGCTCCAATGTGTAATACAAGGAAATGTATGAAAGCGAAGAGCAGCTCTTCGACGTCGTGCGCTGCAATGGCATGCTTCATACAGAGGGTCCAGTATAAATTTTCAAGTTAAGGTTAAAGGTAAAGTCGCACTGAGCGGAATTGTATTGCAGCGGAGTATGACACTCGACGCGGTCAATTACAGTTTATACATAACTAGACGATGCCCGCGACTTCCTCTTAATTAGCGGATTTAAGGATTTAGCTCCCGCGAGAACTCTTTAATTTTTCGGAATAAAATATAGCCTATATGTTAATCTTGGGCATTAGCTATCTTCATTCCAAATTTCAGCCCAATCGGTTTATTCGTTGTGGCCTGAAGGAGTAACAAAGATACACACACACACACACACATACAAACTTTCGCCTTTATAATATTAGTACGATATAAAAACGAATGAGAAAGACTTAAGCGGAATTCACGGGAACTGGTAGTTTTAGCTTTTTCCGCAATAAAGGGTAGCCAAGTCACCAAGTTCTCAACTAACTATATAACTAGTCATGAAAAAATCACGTCGATCTGTTTCTCCGTTGCTCTGTGATTGAAAAAGGAATAAACCAACAATCAAAAGCAACTAGTTGGGAACAGGCCGCGTCATGTTACGCCACTCCGATACGGTACAGTTCCGAACTTTGCGGTTTCACCATAAGTGTCCATTTACTGTCATTTAGTACATACGGCAAAGAGATGGAATATTCCTTCGCGCTTTCCCATCCTTACTAAATGACAGACTTACGCACAGTTAACTTTAACTTGAAAACGTATACTAGACCATCAGTTTCTTATATTACAAATCATATACGCGTGTTGTGTTGTATAGTGGTGCACGCACCGCTGCGTCGCACGTTGTGTCCAAGACTGTACGCCAGTATAAAATATATCTTTACCAGATTCGAGTACGAATTGAGTCTGCGATATTGTGAAAAGTGCAGAAAAAATGTTAGGATTTATCGTGGACACGAACCATCACGTAGAAAGAAAGAAAGAGTTAATAAGGAGCCAATAAACAAGTTAAGATCAGGTTAGCTTTTCATAGATATTTGAAACAATACCTTTTTCAATATAGTTGCTTGTAAAATCAACGAGTCATCCCTGTCAAAATTATAAGGTACTAGCTTTAACCCGCGGCTTCGCTCACGTTATGTTCGGTTTTTTAAACCGAACATAACGTGAGCGAACCCTATTTTACCTCCTTCGGGGTTGAATTTTGAAAAATCCTTTCTTAGCGGATGACTACGTCCTAATAGCTACCTGTATACCAAACAGCTCGATCGGTCCAGTGGTTAGAGCTGTGCGTTGATAGATCATTCAGTCAGTCAGTCAGTCAGTCAGTCAGTCAGTCACCTTTGCCTTTTATATATTTAGAAGAAGAAGATATATGTTTGCGAAAGGGTTGTGAATACGCGAATCGGACACCTTATTAGACCCGTACAGAGTCAAATAAGGTGTACGATTTGCGCCAATTTATTTCAAAGACATACTGGGGAGACATTAGGTAGGTACAGTTTTCCAGTCAGTGTAAAGACACTTCTGATCCGATTTCTCGTTCCGTACTGAGATTGTATCGGTGGAACAGATCGTGCTCTGTCCGTGATGCCCTTAAGGGATTTGCGTGATTATGTAGCTCAAGAAAATAAAACTAAGTTGCTCAGTTGCTGAGTTTTCGGAAATCCCTGCAGAGGGCATGCAAGCGGGATCAAGATGTAAAGTGCTGTCACCTCTACTCATAAAGTCTAACTCTGAAGCAGTAGAGAAAGCGGAGGTCCCACAACTTATGCACGGCGGTGTAAGTACTTAATAAGTATTTTTAAAACCCGTATACAAAAACATTTGTCTGAAGAATAAATCCTATACACAAAAAAAATATCAATCTACTTTAAAGACTTGTTGTTATTCTACGAGATAATATCCGTATCTCAATCATACAAATCAAAGAGTGCTCTAAGCTTATTTTTATCACGGAAATACAACTACTAACTTAGATAATGATCAGTTGTTATCAGTCAGTGAATAGTTATAAAAAGAATGTTAACCAAGCTGAAGTTGACTAATATCCTGCTATCCCATCCAAATAAGAGGAAAGCTTGGGGTACAACAATAGTGCAATGGGTGGGATTCGAACCTGCGACCTTTCAGTTTTGAGTCCACACCTATAACCGTTGAGCTGTTGAGGCTTAAAGAGCAAGGATGTCATGAAGTAGCTTCAAGTTAACATTTCTCTGTAGCTTCAATTATTGAGAGACGCTTTTATTGCCGTAGCGTGTGTGAGAGCTTTTGAAGGCAATTGGAGAGAAGTTCCAAAAGCCTCTATGTAGAAATAATATTTTACTACCTTTCGACTTCCGACTTTTACGATTTTGCTAAAAGGTTTTTCCAATAGTCCAGAGTAAACACCAAATAATGCATAAGTATATGACGTAATAAAACTAGACTGAAATTCTTACAGTATTTTCTTTTCAAATCAATCATTTGTTTCTACTATCTAAACTACATACGAACAGACATTATAGTTCCTTGAAAGGATCTCATTCGAACACGATCTTGTGGTCATACATGAACCTATAAAGTATAGGTTCATGTGGCCATATTTCCTACTCTACAGTGTTCACCAAAAAAAAAACTGTATTTGACTTTTCAGTTGATATATTTTTAAATCCAATAGATTTTTTATATATTTTTTTTAAATATTTGCTGATCGTGTCTATACGGTAAATCTATTTTATGAAAGGTTATTTTTATTCCATCGTTTGGACTTAATATTTAGTACTCTAGTCCTAACTGCCTAGTTTTAAAGTTGTAGAATCAGAACTACAAATTCTTCCCCAAGATTTTCGCTTGTGACGAAGACTGTAGCTTTCGAACCTACAGTAGGTAGGTTTTGCAAGGCAGCTAGGCTCTTTTATATTATAGAATTCCGACAATCGAAATCTATCAACGATTTCCAGATAAGTAATCGTAGTAACTCCATAGAAGCGAGAGAATCCTACCCGCACATTGCATTGTAAGCGTCGTTCCTTTATTACAACTTCAAGAGAATCAATACTTCCAGATAACTCCTGAAATGATAGTGGAAACTCTGAGAAAGCTCGAGATGTGGAAACAGAATGTCCAAACCACCTCTATCCGGGATTATCTCAGTGTAAGTTTCTTGTATTTTAAGGCTGAATTCAATATTTTACCTAAACATAACTCTTAAAAATATTATAAATGCGAATCCTATCCATCCTTAATATAATATTGAAATAGAATTAAAATACCCCGCGAGAAAAAATACATTTAAAAATATTTAAAATATTATTTATTTTATAGGTATTAATTATTTATTTTCTTTAAATATTTTGAAGTGTATTTTTTTCGTTGGATTATATTAGCTGTCTGGCAATTTCTGCACGCTATATGAAAGATAAAAAAATTAAGTGAAGGAAAGTTGCAGATATCAGCTTCACTTCCGAACAGTGTGCAGAAATTGCCAGACAGCTTTTTTGGCACTTGACTGAAATTGCCAGAATGGGTGACAGAAGGTGCCAGACTTTACTTGGGAAATGGTGCCGTATTCTCTATTTTTGACATTTCCAGTGACTATGGGACTCAATGGAAAGTTGCTGACTAAGGACCGTCAAACCCGTATACAAAATGCGTGTTAGATAGTTCGTAGCTACTTTCAATGGCCTTCAACTGAGATAGAGAATAATGATGTTTGTTTCAGCGAAATTATCCTGTAAATACGAACAAGGAAGCCTTGCTGGAGGAACTGGTCGGCAAATTGACGATCTGTGTTACGATAGGTGAGCTACCGAATCAAGAATCCTTACTAATAAATCACAAATGCGAAAGTGTGTTTGTATGTTGGTTAGTCCTTCAATCACGCAGCAACCGGGCAACGGATCGACGTGATTTATATGCATGGATAATTGGATATGGTTGAGGTCTTGGACTACCCTTTTATCTCGGAAATACAAAGTTCCCGCGGGATTTTCAAAAACCTACGCAGATGAAATTGCGGGCTATGAGCATAAGCTATAAAGAACTAGCTTTTCCCCCGCGACTTCGTTTGCTTAGAATTAGGTTTTGTGGTGGAATTTTCAAGAACTGTGAATATCACATTTCTTCATTTTTAATTGAAAACCTAAAAACTAAGTTTCATGGATATATCTACTCGTAACTTTAAAAATGACGGTTTTTTTTTTATAAAATTTCATCCCATATTTAATCTCCATGGGGAATTTTTAAATCATTATCTGATGTCGTCAGTCTACCTACTGGGGGGTCTGCTAAATTAAGCTTTCCGCTGCGAGGTCGCTACTCCAGCGCGTTGGGACCCCAACGACACCTGAGTTCTCCGAACTATATTCCGCGCCCATAGTCACTTTAAATTCACGATTCGATGCTTCCTAAGTCAGTAACCCTTGTCTCTTACGGATCTACGGTTCTAAATATAAACTTTCAAAAATAACGCTTGAAGAGATAAAGAATTTTGATCTAAATTATGCCATACCACGCAAGACTTTCACAAAAAGGTTTAAGGGCCAATAAATTCCTGGAAGGCACAAAAGAGTCGGCCGTGCTTTAATAATTCACTTTCCTTTAACACTCTATCATAACAAAGCGAATTATTTTGCTCTACATCCTGGAATACTTTTTTAATAAAACCATTTTTAGTTCTAATGAAAGGAAATTTTTATTAAGCTGAATCATACATATTTTTTTTATTCGATGACAAGATAGCCCTTGACTGCGATCTCACCTGATGGTAAGTGACGATTCAGTCTAAGATGGTAGTGGGCTAACTTGGAAGGGGTATAGCAGAGTAAATTCAAACCATACCCCTAATCAGTTTCTATACGCCAACGTGCCGGAACGCTAAATCGCTTGGCGGCACGTCTTTGACGATAGGGTGGTAACTAACCACGGCCAAAGCCTCCCACCAGACCAGACCAGAGACAATTTAGAAATTATAAATTACAGCATTATAAGACTACAGCGCTCACCACTGCACCAGGGAAGTCGTCAAAATCTTACTTCTATGAGTTTTACTCTACCTCTACTAACTTTGCGTACCAATACGCGACCGAGTCTCATAAGGCTCAGGGTCACTCAGCGGGCGATGGAGAGAGCTACGCTCGGAGTAACCCTGCGGTATAAAATTGAGGAGTGCCGTAAGAGACCCAGAGTTAACGATATAGTGAGGGAAATGGTAAATCCTACTAATTAAATGGACGGCTGGATGTTTTTTACTCTTTCACGCAAAAACTACTGTACAGATTTTCATGAAACTTCACAATGTGCATCAGAATAGCCCATACGTTACATTTTATCCTGGAAAATTGAAAAATTCCCGCGGGATGCAAAACCTAAACCGTGCGGACGAAATCGGTCGAGTATCGACTACTACTAAATACATAGCATTTATTTCCCAGGAATAATCCGTCGGGAACCAAACGAATCATGGTGTCTGAACAGCAAATTGGAAAATCACAAACTGACGGCGAATCACGTGACTCTGTTTTGGAAACTGCACGCTGACACTCTAAGGCCGGTGGTCAAGAAGACAGTCAAGGTCAAGTTAGTCAAGAGGGAGTCAAGTCAAAAAGCCACTATCATACCTGACGGAAAGTGACGAGGTGGTCTAAGATGTAACGCGTTTGCCTAGAAGATGCCTTATTCACTCTTTTTTAAAGATACCCAAATTGTACGTATACGTATAAGGATACTCTGATCTCGGTAAAGGCGGTGCAAGACTTCCGCAGCCTAGGTCTTGCGCCGCCTGAATCCAGCGGCTCCCTGCGAATCGTTTGATGTCGTCGGTCCACCTAGTGGAGTCTTTACCTATATCGCTTCCCGGTGCGAGGTCGCCACTCCAGCACATTGGGAAATAGAAATAGAAATAGAAATAGAAATAGAAATATTTTTTATTCAAATAAACTTTTACAAGCACTTTTGAATCGTCAATGAATCTACCACTGGTTCGGAATGCCTTTCCTGCCGAGAAGAGCCAGCAAGAAACTCGGCGGTTGCTCTTTTCAAAAAAAATAAAAATTTTACAATTGTTATTGAACACAGGATAGTTATTACTGTCTTATGAATCACTGGAGCGAATTATATCCACGCTTTTTTATCATTTACATAGTCTTCAATTGTATAATATGCTTTTTTCATGAGAGTAGATTTAATTGATTTCTTAAACTTGTGTAGAGGCAAGTCTAAGATTGACTGTGGAATTTTATTGTAAAACGTCACGCCCATTCTCACAAATGTCTTTTGGACCCTCTTGAGGCGCATCCCAGGAAACATGAGCCTATTTGGATTTCTACTTGGTCTATCGGACAAATCACTCTTTTTTTTGTAACTCAAAATGTTTTGTCTGACAAATATTATGTTGTTATAAATATAAATATTATAATTGGGACCCCAAGGACCATCAGATCTTCGGACTATAATATGTCCCGTCCATTTCCACTTTCATTTCGCGACTCGCTGAACTATGTCGGTGTCGGTTCTCCTACGGATCTCCTCATTTTTGACTTGATCTCTCGCAGGGATACTCCAAGCATAGTTCTCTCTATCGCCCGCTGATTAATCCTGAGACTTCTTATGAGGTCCGTAGTTAGCAACTATGTTTCGGGTCCGTAAGTCATCACTGGCAACACGCTCGGTTCGAAGAGTTTAGTCTTCAGGCATTGAGGAATTTTGAACGAGAAGACATATCATACCTACTTATGAATTTAATTTTTTTTATTAATATTTTAGAAGCTTCAAGAACAGACAAAAACGAACGATCAAACCTGTGCCAGAAAACGTGGCAAGGAAAAAACGTTGATGACGTTTGAGGAAGACATCCTTTAAAGGCGTTACTCCTACGAATTATAATTCTTCCTTAATTTGAAGATTTTACCTATCTAGTAATAAATCTTACGTAACGAAATATCTTGCCTTCTATAGCTACTTTTACCCAAATCCTGACGACCTTTTGCTCTTGCTTTAAGAGTCCCCCGTAAGCTCAAGTTTCCAAACAACCGTAGGTTTGTTTAAATGTAGGAGCAATTTAGAAAATCAAACTTTGCCAATACGAGTAAAGTGAAGCGAGACGAGGTTTGTGCAAACAGTTGATTACTTTTTAACAGACTTCCTAAAAGGGGGAGGTTATTATCCGACCGAAGAGGTCATGTGCACAGGACCGCAACTTTACATGCTCTCCAAGTTATGGGGGTGACACTCCGTCTGCTTCCTAACTCTGGGTTACTGAGAATTTCTTATCAGAAAAACTGAATAATTTTTTGGCTCTACGCAGAAATCGAACCTTGGACCTCATCATTCGCAGTCTAACATACTAACCACTAGACTTAGAGACGGTTATCTACATTAAAGACGAACTATGTAGTTGTTTCTAGATTGCATCTATTGGCTTAAAACTTCACTTAAAAGTATCACCGGTGGAAAACCTGATTTCATATCGCTAACTTTGTCAAAGGTCTTATAAACTTTCGAGCTAGGTATCTAGTTCGTACAACTAAGCCAAACTCCGAACTAAACTAACGGGAACTATGATTTAGTGTAAGTGTTGCAAATTAAGATAGTTAGCAACTTCACCTCGTAACAGGAATTTTCGCTAACGACGCGGCGTTAGTTCCAGACCATTTATTTATAAACAGCGCGGAATCTATTACGTAAATGCTACCTGGTTTATACTTCATAGGGTACGCCTTGAACTTTTTTGAAAAGTATATAGAAAAAATTCATAAGATTAAAATTCATACATAAATAAAAAATTTATACAATAGGGTCGAGGATATTTGGACAGCCCTAGCACAGGCTACGGTCTAATTGGGCTGCCAGTTGCAATCACCAGCCTCAAGCTTTTTGTCTAATGCTTTGGTCTATGAATTATAGTGCAAATTGTGTTCACTTTTTTTAACTTTATGACTAAAAATGTAATAAACATAAAAATTATTTTTACAAAACCGACTTCAAACGCCACTACAAAGTATATCAATTGTGCCTATAAAATTTGAAGAGTTCCATCGATTTCTCTAGGATCCCATCATCAGATCCTGACCTGATGACAATGAGACCACCTGGGAAGTATACCCTTTCAAACAAAAAAGAATTTTCCAAATCGTTCCAGGCGTCTTCGAGTAATCGAGGAACATACATAAAAAAAAGATTCCGATGAATTGGGAACTTTTTCCTTTTTTGGAAGTCGATTAATAAAATAAAGTGGAAATCTAGAGCTGGGAGTGGATATGAAAAAAGATTAATGGGTAAAGATCGAACCGTCAAGCTTTCAGTTTCAGTTTTAGTCCTACCTCTAACCGTTGGTCTATTGAGGTTCATAATAATTAATTGAAGTAGGTACACGTGATAATAGAACATCGTATACTTACACATGCTCATCTTTTGCACTGGGAACAAAACACTTGCATTCCCGCTTCTGGAATGTGCTCTCGATCCAACTGCGCGTTGTTTTCTGTAACAAAAAAACAAACTGTTAGACTTATTTTAGAGCGATCAGAAATAAGAACCCTAGAAAAAAAATTCACAAGTTTCTCTCTTCGCTTTGCGGAAATACCTTGGGGAACGACATGAAATCGTGGAGCCGGGGTGTTTGAATTTCGTCCCCTTTAAATTCATAGGGAATATTCTAGATTGAAGGCAAATGTTATGTTTTTAGTTTCATATCGTGAAGGTATACCTTTTTGGGTCGGCAGTTATCAGTCAATAACGCTGCGTACTTGTTCTGCATTATGACAGCAGTTTAGCAATCACACAGTGGGGCTATGAATCTTTATATTAGGTAGCTACAGTGCAGACAGCATCTTCTAAATAAATAAAAGGAAAAGTTGACTGACTGACTGCCTGATCTATCAATGCACAGCTCAAACCACTGTACGGATGAGGCTATTTGACATACAGATAGCTATTATGACGGCATCCGCTAAGAAAGGATTAAGAAAGGAACGACGCCGCAGGCAAAAGCTCTAGTAGAGTAAATATAATGGGCTCAGATAAAAAAACCAGATTTATAGCTGAGTAAGTCGAAATAACTAATTTATGAACCTAAAATAGCACTTTTTATAAGTTTTGCTGACCTCAGGTGCATAGCAAGTACGCCTGGTTGCATAAGATAATGGGGCGTGCGGAGAGTATGCATAAAATGTGTGAGTGTTTACTTTTTGTCATCACATTTTTGGAAACGACAAAGGACGCTCTTCCACTGAAGCATAGCGGGGCGATATAATTATTCCTGGTGCTCCTAGCAGAAGAAGAATCCATTAGGATCATGTGGAAACGGGGAATGACATAGATATATTGAGTGGCGGTGACGTTGAGGTTTCAAGGTACACGGATTGCAACCGCTTCGCATCTAAATACAGCATTGGAAGACACTCCGAATAGGTGTACGATTGCGAGGCGCGAACGTTCGGCTCTGTCCGTGCTTTAGTGGAAACCCATCGGTCGCGACCGAACGGTCGTAGGATGCCGCGATTTGATTTGTTTCCCAACTGTACGTACGCTAATCTGTTTCTATGGTTATAGTAAATTATTATAAGTAGGTAGGTAGTAACAGCTGCGAAATATTTTATAAAGAAAATAGATTTATCGCACAGCGCAGCGAATGCTGGGCCATACACAGCCTACGCAATCTCTATTGAATTTGAGCATTGCATTATTTATTAACTGTATTTATTTGACTAATTTTTTTTAATAGCCCACGTGAACTTTTTAACCGACTTCCAAAAAAGGAGGAGATTCTCAATTCGTCGGAATTATACTATGTAAAAGCATAATTGCATCCTACATAAAGTAGGATGCAATTATGCTTTTAATATTATGTATGTATGTATGGATAGATATTGTTACTGAATCACGCCGCAACGACTGAACCCTTTTGGCTGAAAAGCTCAAAAATAGATTATAATCTGGAATAACACATAGGCTCCTTTTTATCTTGGAAAATAAGAGAGTTCCCGCGGTTTATTACAAAACACCAATCCACGCGTATAAGAAGTCGCGTATAATTCTTTTAATTTGTAAATGCAAATAAGCCATTTGGGAAATTAAAAATGCAATAGTAAATTCGCATGCAGTTTTTCTTATTATTCGTTTACATTAATACAAATAAAAGAAAAACTGTAACATACTCGCAACGGTCGCTTTATTGCTTCACATCAAAAGTAAAAAGCTCAATAACGACGTATTTCGCAGTTACGACTTTATTCAACGCAATTTCTGCTCGCCAACAACGAGCATCGAGCTTTTTTATTCTATTCATTTACTGCTACTGTAAGGATTCTAAGTATCCCAGTATTTTAAAACGCTTACACATTGCTATTCTATGCATTCTTGTTATCATCATAATAATCATTATCAAACAAACATCTTTTTTTTTATTTTCTTTTAAAGAGCTGAGTCACTGGAGTGACTATGTTGCTCTCATAGGTATACAATGACATATTAACAAAATTTAGATTAATTATAACTAGTTATTAGTTATTGGGTTTGCCAGGGTTATATTTACATCACCCAATGTTCTGTTCACTATCAGAAAAGAGTCATCCGATCAAGTTGTACACTCGAATAGTTTGGTAAGTGGGTGGGTGTGTGTGTGTGTGTGCGTGTGTGTCGATCATCAAATGAGTCGCAGGGAGCTGCTTGATTCGAGGGGCGCAAGATCGAGGGCTATGGAGTTCATGCAAGAGACCTTTGTCCAGCAGTGAACGTCTATAGATTGATAAAAAAGAAGTAGAATTCGATAACAGTAGCAAAAGTACTCGTACAGTATTGGGACCACAAAATTGGCCCGCAGGCAACTGAAGCCTGAATTGCTCGCGTTGTCCGATTTTTGTTATATATTTTTTCGCCAACATGAACGTAAATATTTTATACAATATTTATTATTTTGTACGGGCAAATTCTTTTGTGCGGTGTTTCATTGGGTTTCCTCTTTGCCGATTTACAAAAAGGCCCAAAGCTTTTGAATTTTTTTAGTAGTGGGACCATGTTTTAATTATTATATCGGTGGCTCTAGTATATAGAGCTTTTGAATTTTACATTAACAGTGCGTATCCTTTAGGTTGGACGGACAGGGTTGAGAATTTTTTGAAATATTTTCCGTCGTGTAGTAATTGACAGATTAACGCATAGTTAACGTAAGCTTACAAAGTTAGACTACATTGCAGAGACCTTGGTTGTTACTTTTCAAGCTTATGTTAACCGTGTGTATATCTTTAAATTAGTATGGACGGAAAAGGGATGGACAAATTCTCGTCGTTCGATGTTTCCATATCACTCCCACTGCATCGTCACTTACCATCAGCTGAGATCGCAGTCAAGGGCTATGTTGTCATGGAATAAAAAAAACAAACAAACAAAATATTTCGAATTTCCAAAAAGAAATATTTACGCATCTCACATACAGATCTAGGTACATATATTATAATTAAAAATTAAATTCTCTCTCGCTGGTATTAAACTAAAGTGCTCATCTGAAATATTGCAGTAGCGAACGTTTTTATTAATTTAGCAGACAGCAATTATTACTAAGTAGTAGGTAGGAATGCAGCGAAAAATTAATTGCGAACCATAATCTCTGCAATTCTTGCAGAGATTCTTATTGCAATTTTGCATTAAATTAATTACTACAATAATTAGATTTAAGTCATTACTGGATGGGTTACCTACGAAATTGGGAGTCCTGGACTTTTCGTTCCCTCCGTACAGAGCGTATGTAAGTAATACATAATAGAATCATTCCTCAGTAATAGTAACCTAAATATATTAGATGTTACTATTACTTACATATGGTAAAAACCATTATGGTACTCTCATACATATAGTAGTTATAAATTCTTGTATAAAAAAAATTGAAAAGTAACAAGTTACTTTGCGTTTGCATCAACTTTCGTAGCACGTGTAGGTAAGCTACAACGTCTGTAGCTGTTCTACAATCGTAGCTAGTTTGTGTGCTACACGCTACACGTAATATATTATGTACAGGTTCAATCAGAGGCTCAATTATTTAAACTGAACTCTCGGCAGAGCACGGAGGCATTTTTCAGCAATTCCTACTGAAAATACGAGCGGCATCAAAGCATTGGGCGCGCCGTGAAAGGTGTACAGCAGAATTCATAGCAGCGCTGGTCATTGTTGTAGTCATCAGAATTACTTCGATGCGCCCGATGCCCCTGAACTTAGCTGTTGATGTCACACACAAAAATGAATAGCGTGTGATCTGAAACAAGCTTGACGAAGTTTGGCGCAGAGATAGCTAGGTTTCCTGAACACGGAATCAAAGGACGAATTTTATAATTTATCCCGGAAAATTAAAGCCTTCAAGAAGAGAGAATCCCGTGGATTGGCGGTGAACTCCTTAATGTCTTTTGATTTATTACTGTTTGACAGTTCAATTACTGAATTAGTTTTTAGGTTTTGCACAGTTTTCAATCCCGGAAAATCAAAGAGTTAACATGGGATTTTCCAAAACCAAAACTAACGTGAATAAAGTCACAGGTATGGGCTAGTTGTTTTAAATATCGTAGTGTTGTTTTCGCGCAGTGCTTGAACATGCAAAACCTTGGCATCAAGAGTATGTAAATATACACTGTAGCAAACTAAGTTGTTTTGAACCTTAACGTTGAATAAATAAAAAACAAATCCCTTTGTAATTCCGTTGTTCGTCCAGAGATTTTCAGCAGCGGTGCCTTGTTTAAACATGAATATTCGTTTTTGCTTCGGGTCCAACTAGGTTTGTTTGAGTCAATGTTTAATATGCCGGATTACTTTATTTGTGTTCTCCACGGTATCCTACTTCCTACCTGCGAGTATTTATATATTTATTTTTTTAAAGAATATTAGCCAAGCTGAACTTGACTTATATTCTCCTCTCGCCTCCAAATAAGCAAAAGCTTGTGCTAGGAGTGGGTACGACAATAGTGCAACGGGTGAGGCTCGAAACCTGCAACCTTTCAGTTTTCAGTCCACACCTTTAACCGTTGAGCTATTGAGGCTTCATTTTATAAATGTGAAAGTTTTTGACGATGGATCGATGGATGAATATATATTACTCCTTCACGCCACAACGAATAAACCGATTTTGCTGTAATTTGGAATGGAGATAGCTGGTATTCAGGCATAACACATAGTCTATGTTTTATGCCCGAAAATTACAAAATGATTTTATCTTTATGTATGAGTACAGTATTTAAAACTTCTAGCTCGATTTCTTTTAAATATAAAAGCCTTGACGTTTGCCTGATGGAGCACGCTTGCCTAGAAGATGCCTATTTACTCCTGATTTAATGGTACCCAAGTTATAATTAGTTGGAAAATTTGGGAAACTTTCATTTTTACTTGGTACAAAACATAATATTAGTAGGCATTAAACAAAATTAATAAATAAGGGAATTCTCACAACAGCAACAACAACAATTTATAAATTCAAAATGCGAGGTAAAATGCAGGTTGTCGGAATAACCCTGAAATACATAATTGCTAACCGCTCCAAATTGATACGTTAACACACCGGCTGGTTGGGGTTCAAACAAATTCAGGCCGCCCTTAAAATAACAACCCTTGAGGCTGTTAAGCCCCGATATACACACAAATATCAAAACCTTTGTTTATGAAAATAAAATAGCTCGCGTTTTTTTTTTCAAACAAAACCCCTTTTCAGAATATAAACAATGTAAAAATTCAATTCAATTCATTCATTTCAAAACTGACATAAATCTGTTTCGATTCTCTGTTTTGAGTCTGAGTAGAGTAAGAGTACGGTCTATAGATTTCAACCTAATTAAGTTACAATATTTTTAACAAGTTTTTAACGGTTGATCCTTTTTGCATAATAGGAAAATTTAATTTAACCTAGAAATAAACAACAGATGGAAGTACGAATGTTATATCTTTCAGATTAGTATTTTATGATTTATAAAACTGACTTTGGAACCCACTTATAGAATTTATAATTCACACAAAAAAGATTTTTTTTTGTATTCTTTGAGAGCTTTCTGATTTTAGCGAGTACTAAAAATGATAAGCATTTTTTTAGGTCTTTGACTATGACGTTTGTAGCTACTCCATAATTCCATGTTTTTGACTACATCCATGTAAAAAATCATGTCGATTCATTTATTCGTTGATGCCTGATTGAAGGACAAGCCAACAGCACAGTGCCACACTTATAATATTAATAGGTATTATAGATACGGAGAAATGTTTATTGCTTAACAAAAAAATGTTAGTAAAAAATTAAATGTTAAATGTTTATTCTTCACAAGTAGGTAGGTATCGCCTTTCATTCCAACTTCTAGCAGCATAAAAATATATCACAATTGCAAAAGTTCCGAACAGCAAGTGCCGCCGTTTCATTGGAAGTTGTAACTAATAGGAGTTGTAATGTGTTATGGATTAATTACTTGACATGCGACTTTCCTCGGCGGGCTGGAAGTTACGTTATTGCTGAAGTTGAGAAAGTTTTGAAGGCGACATTTTATGAGATTTAGATAGGAGTAAGCATTGCTTCAGGCACGTATTTTCATTCGCTTTTTATCTAAGAAAATAGCTTCCTCATCGGTTCAGGGCTGCGGATCATGAGCCCCAAAAACGACGCAACGCCTCAAGAAAGTCTGAAAGTCGTTTGTAGTAATGGGCGTGAAGCTCTATAATAAAATTACACAGTCGACTTTACTGCTGCTGCTGGATACAGGCGGCGCAAGATCGAAGCCTGTGGAAATTCTTGCAAGAGACCTCTGTTCAGCAGTACGTTTATGGGTTGATAAAGAAGAAGATAGAGGTGTCGTATACCAGCCGCTATCTGTTGGTTACAAGCTGAAAATAGTCTGCTTCTACCAATTCTTCATGTAGCATAGATACTTCAGCTCGTAAATCCAACGTGTCATAAATTCTAATAGAAACTCGCACAAAGAAAGCGCAGAGCATCTATACTTATAGTAAAACTGTAACTGGACGAATTCTGTACATTAAATATATTTTGAAAATTTTAGTCGGAGGATGCTTTATTATCGATACTGAGCCCAAAATATTTATTTTTTGAATATTTTGTGTCTGTCTCTCTGTCTGGGCGCACACCACGCGAAAATTACTGAACGGATTTGAATGAAATTTGGTACAGTGGTAGCTAATACTCCGGGTCAATATATAAGATACTTTTATCCTGATAAACAATAAGGTTTATCCGGGATTGAGGATGAAAGTTTTTGTTGATTTTGCTCCAACTTAGTCAAATTTAAACCGAATTCGATAATTCGTTTTTTATTATAAATTGTGTACTATTAGAAATATTCAGTCTAATTTTGCTGAAAATCTACTAAATATTATCGGAGATAGAGGACATAACTTCTCGCAGATAGTAGCAAGTCACCTAAACTTTTTCCACGCGGAAGAAGTCACGGGAATCAGCTAGTATAAACTAGCAAGGCATAATACATAAAATACGAGTAAACACTCGTGACACTTCAGTGAAATATAATCTTTCTAAAAACTTGTCTAGCACGCGGGTAAAGAAATATCCACTCATTGTGTGTTTTTTCAGAGGTCTCGACCCTTAATCTTGATGGAATGGTCGTGGTAATGAAATAGAGTGATGGACAATGGACACTATTCTTACTAAAACACTAGCTTTTGCCCGCTGCTTCACTCACGTTTAGTTCGATTTTTAAAACCCCTATTTTACTCCTTTAGGGATTAAATTTTCAGAAATCCTTTCTTACCGGATGTCTATGTCATATTAGCTATCTGTATGCCCATTTTTAGCCCGATTCGTCCAGCGGTTTGAGCTGTGCGTTGATAGATCAGTCAGTCAGTCAGTCACCTTTTTCTTTTATATATTTAGACTAGCTTTTGCCCGCGACTTCGCTTACGTTAGGTTTGATTTTTAAACCACTACTTTTTCCCCTTAGGGGTTGAATTTTCAAAAATACTTTCTTAGCGGATGCCTATGTTATAGTACTACTGTTATAGACTACTACAACGGATCGGTATAGTTGTTTTAGTATCGGAATAATTCGTTTAGTTTAGTTTTAGTTAGTATAGTTATAGACTTGAAAACTGTCACAAGTTTCCTTTTAACTCCACGCGACGAAATTGCGAGCAAGAATAATAGAATACCAAACTTTTCATTCAATTAAACATTAGCAAAGTGCTCTGGAAGCTACCGGACAAAGCTGAATAACGTAGGTAGGTACTACATTCAAAATAATCCTAAACTAATTAAACTTTAGTATTCATAAATCCGCTGCAACAATATAAAGCTCAGCGCTTTTGGCTAATTCCTGTTTAGAAACTTCCGAGTTCGGGTACTAAGCCGACATTTTGTTGACGGCTGATTGTGATTGCTTCTGATAACTTCTCCCGTGATACAATAAGCCACAAAATTTTGTACTTGTAATAAATGTTTTTTTTTTAATTAATTAATGTTTGGGGTGTAAACTTTCTTAAACTGTCAGGATTCCTCTGATGTGGTAGTCAGAGACCTTTTATTAAGAGACACCTTATTTTATTTATTATATTTTATTTATCCGCTATCACCTTAGACTGACTACATCATCACTTACTACCAGATGAGATCGCCGGCAAGCGATCGAATAAAAAAATATAAAAAATACAGGTTTTTCTGCCGCTTTTAAGCTGTAAGCTTTGAAGTTACTAAGATGCCATAACAAACAGAAGCCATTATGCTCTTAACTGATGAAGTGGAAAATTCCGTCGTTTTTTCCTAGATTTTCCAGATTTTTCCGTCTCAACTGCGAACGGCACAAAGACGTACTCTGAAAGGCGAGAAAACAAAAAAAAGGGGAGCTTTTGAAAACATAATATTTCAATCCCACGACCTCTATGACGAAGCAGTAGCGTCGCCCCTTGAATAACCCCATGTTGTAATTTAGTGGGAACACCTTCGAAGAGAGTTCGGGGAAATAAAATAGAATAGCTTTTATTATTCAATTAAACTTTTACAAAGTGCTTTCGAAAATACTGTCTCTGTTCCAAAGTATCTCTATACTATAACTATCTAAAATCTATATATCTTCTCCGTAATTTGTTGGGCAGTCCCTTGGATAACCCCATGAAGTAATTATGAGTTCAGAGCTGAAGAATTCCCATTTCCCCTCCAACTAAGTTAACGGGTGGGTTTGAACGTTCGCTTCGTTTTGTTTCACTTAGTAAATGTGTATTTCGACCTTCGTTAGACAAAGTTTTTGACTGAACTGTAATAACAGTCCGAAATAGGTACAATTTACAGTGCTTCGAATATAACTTAACTTCCGCTTAGATAAACATTTCGATTTAATCAACTCACGCTGGCAATTTGTTGCTAGTTCCTGTACATAGTTCGTAACTCCAACATCGAATAGAATAAATAGAATAATATCTATATGTACATATACCGTACCGTGACTTTGTTATAAGCAATGCACAGATAAACCAGTGGGCTTAATGATTTTTAGGGGGACAAGAAAATAGTTTTAAAACTGCAAAGTCCAGTTAGGATAATTTTAGTTTGTTTGTACACGTTTCGTGAAGTCGGGCGGGCCTAAATAGAAACGATGAAACCGATGAGCGATACTTGTACTACTTCAACAAAAGTGTCGCGTATCGGTTTCATCGTTTCTATTTATGCCCGTCCTTTAGATTAAGTTAAACACAGCATTAAGACACCATTGACTTTTGGATTCAGTATTTTCAACTTAGTACCTTAAACCGTTTCTGAGAAAAACAGCGTTGACACACAGTCATACGGACGGACAACGGAGTGATCCTTTTCGCAACCCTAAAAATTACGAAAACATTTTTTATTCAGAAATAGCTGATATCTTCGTACGCGTGGATTGAGGTTTTTTTGGAGTCCCACGGGAACTATAATTTGTTTCGGGATAAAAAGCAGCCTATATTTTAATTCAAGGTATAGTCTATCTCCATTTTAAATTTCAGCCAAATCGGTCCAGTACTTTTTGAGCCAATTCGTTACAAACATAATTACACACAAATCTTTCCTCTTTATAATATTAGTACTGATAGAATAGAATAATTTTTTATTCAAATAAACTTTTACAAAGTTAAGCTATCCTTACGTGAGATGCTTATACAAGTTTCACGAAGGAATAATATAATCTAAATATACACGGTGAAATTTCATTGGTTGTACTCCCTGAAAGAGGTGAATGTGCTCATGAAACTGAACAACTTTCCCCAAGGAACATAGGTCGAAATATGAAAAAAAAATTTGGACCTCCCATAGTAAATCAATCAGCTGATCGTCAAGTTTGTATTTGGAGGGTCCAATTTTTTTTTTTCATATTTTGACCTATGTTCCCTGGGGAAAGTTGTTCAGTTTCATGAGCACATTCACCTCTCTCAGGGAGTACAACCATTAAAATTTCAACCGGTATAAAAGGCAAGGGTGACTGACTGACTGACTGACTGATTGACTGACTGAATGATTGATCTATCAACGCACAGCTCTAACTACTGGACCGATCAAGCTGAAATTTGGCATACAGGTAGCTGTTAGGACGTAGGCATTCGCTAAGAAAGGATTTTGGAAAATTTCAACCCCGAAGGAGTTAAAATAAGAGTTTAAAAAATCTAACCTAACGTGAGCGAAGCCACGGGTTAAAGCTAGTTTGAATATCAAACTGAAGCAGACTGTTATTTGAAGACGCCTTCAGTTCTCTTAATGCTGTTGAGTGACACTTTAATTACCCCGCTCCTTGCGTAGAGTAACAGACGCTACTTTAGTTTAAGTGACATGCCCTGATACTGTCGTTATACTTAGTAGCAGTAACGTAATTATAGGGGTGAAATTGTCATTTTTTTAAAATATGAATAGCGGGCAAACGATCCCGCGGGTCACCTGATGTTAAGTGATTACCGCAGCCCATGAACACTTGTAGTACCAGAGACAGAGGCATTTGGTAGTACGGGGGAAAAAAGATCTGGAGCAGCGGATGGTCGAAGTGCTCCAGGCACCCAGGTGGTGAGGGTGAAATTGCGTTCGGTGGCGTGCGGTGGCACATGTAATTCTTTAGTTTTAATCGAAAGGCAAAACACCGATTTTAATAGATACAACTTGAAAAATGAGGAAGTTTTAAACAAATATTCATCCCTTGTTTATCCCCTTTGGGGGTGGAATTTTCGAAAACCGTGAAATTTCGTATTTCTTCAATTTTTACTGAAAGCTCAAATACCAAATTTCATGGTTATAGAACTATCGGTATGTTCTCAAATACAAAGCTAAACTTACGCCTCGCGAAGTGTAGCGTCGCAAATAACACCTTTCTGAGCTAATGTAAGTTCGACAATATACCGAACGATTGCAACGGGTTCCGTAAATCCTCGTAAATCACAATGTTTGAATGTAGGGTGACCATAAAAATGTTTTTTTTTTCTAATAAGGACTTTTTAAATATTTCCAGTTAGGTATTAACTAAACTAGAACTTCGCCACTGTCAAATCTGAATATATAAAAGGAAAAGGTGATTGTCTGAC
Source organism: Hipparchia sbordonii (assembly GCA_038048805.1). Lineage (NCBI taxonomy): Eukaryota > Metazoa > Arthropoda > Insecta > Lepidoptera > Nymphalidae > Hipparchia > Hipparchia sbordonii. The sequence goes on from CM076113.1 coordinate 10,252,029, forward strand.
TGATTGATTAACTGACTGATCTATCAACACACAGTTCAAACCACTGAACGGTTCACACTGAATACAGACAGCTATTACGACGTAGGCATTCACTAAGAAAGGAAAGATAAAATAGGGGTTTGAAAAATCTAACTCAAAGTGTGCGAAGCCGCGGGCAAAAGCTTAGTATATGACCTTTTGATGAAGTGGGAACCTTGTCCTAATCTGGTACAAAACTGTTTAATTGAACATGTCAAAATGGACCGAAATAGCCCTTGTGCCTGAAATATTTTATTTATAAGTTATCAAAAGCGTTTGTTATTATTATAAAGTTATTTTGGCTTCTATAGTAGACCAAAAATTATTACATTATTTAAAAACTAGACGATGCCCGCGACTTCGTCCGCGTGAATTAAGGTTTTTTTATTCGCGCGGGAACTCTTTAATTTTCCGGGATAAAATGTAGCTTATGGTCAATCCATACGAAACAGCGAAATTAGATCATTTGTTGTAGCGTGAAGGAGTAACAAACATACACATACAAACAAACTTTCGCCTTTATGATATTGGTGTGATAGAAAAGAAAAAGTTTACCAGTATGTGTATTTTTTGTTATATTTGGATTGATTTTTATCTCTTATCTCTCTGCGAGCTCCTAATGAGAATTTCTCGACAATAACTTTTTGCGCTGAACTTTGTGGTCCACAGCCAGACGAAATAATATGTATTGTACTAAATGAAACCTAAAAAATAACTTAAGTAATTGGCTAGAACGAGTACATAGCAAAGACAAACGTTCGACAGTAGTAAATACCAATTTACTTTATTAGCTTCTTTACGACCAACTGTAGAGATCAGATGCTTTACGTATACATGCTCTTCGAAGTATGGGGTGGACACACCGCCTACTTAACTAACTCCGGGTTAATACTGAGAATTTCTTGACAGAAAAACCCAATACATTTTTGGCCCGACCCGGGAATTGAACCCGGGACCTCGTCGCTCGCAGTCAAACATGCTCACCACTAGACCAACGGGACAGTCAAAGTATATCTAAATCATTCGATAACTATTTCATTCGATATATTTTTATGACCAAATATAAGATCGAACTCCTTTGAAATATAAATGGAAATCTGAATTGCTTTCAAAAGTAGCTAATAGAAGTTGTCCATCGAAGCTAAAAAGCATCGAAGCACTACAGCAGTAAAGTAATTGGCCGCTATATTGTAGCGGGCACAAGCGCCGAGAAATCGTCAGCACTCACCGGCCTGGAGCCTGCTAATAAATAAGCTCTTTTAGGGCCGATTTCACCAACGTAAAATAAGACTTATCGGAGCGTTTGACAGTTTTCGTATTGAAAATCTGCCAAAATAAGGCCAAAATATCAAAACGTCGCCACCACTTACTGGCCTGAAACCTGATAATAAATAAGCTCTTTTAGGGCCGATTTGACCGACGTAAAGTAAGTCTTTTCCAAGCATAAATTTGATGTTTTGAAAATCTGCCAAAATATCAAAACCCCGTCAACACTTACTGGCTTGAAACCTATCTTGAAACTTGCTAATAAATAAGCTCTTTTAGGGCCGAATTCACCAACATTAAATACGTCTTATCTGAGCGTGACATTTTGACAGTTTTTGTATGGAAAATCGGCCAAAATATCTAATTTACGCTCGAATAAAACTTATTTTACGTTGGTGAAATTCGTTCTCTTAGTGCCAATTTCACCATTGCAGATGAAATTGGCTCAATCGGAAACCACGAAATGGTTCTAATTCAGCTAATAAGATTTGACCTAAACAAACCTACATACATACATACATACACATATTACAAGTTAAATAAAATCTTGGAAAAATAAACTGTTGACTGTTTGAGATGAAAGGAACAAATTAAAGAATCGCCTGTTGAATGTTGGTAAACAGCGGCAGGCCGCCGCGCCGCGGGGGAATAAATCCAATTTGAGATTGAAAATTTGTACTTACAATCTATACAAGTTTAGATTACGTTCACTCAAATAGAATTTATTAAATAGAAATAGGTTTTATCCATTGAAACATTATTATTTAATCTAAATTAGCTTTTGATTCGGGCAAGGGATAGAAAAAGAAATGATGCTTTTGAAATGTGGTGTTGGAGAAGGATGCTTCGGATACCATGGACCGTGAACTAATCAATCCTGGAGAAGCTTCCTGTTGACGTCAGACTTTCCACCATATGCGTCCAAAAAATTCTTAGCTATTTTGGTCATAACGCCTGCCTAGTAACCTGGAAAACCTTATAGTTGTAGGCAAGGTGGAGGGGGAAAAGACCACGATAAATGCAAAAGTTAGGATGTATGTTTGTTACTCAATCACGCGGCAACGACTGAACCGATTTGGTTGAAATTTAGCACCGAGATAGATTTAGACCGAGAGAGATTGGAATAGCGCATAGGCTTTTTGGGTTCCCGTGGGAAGCCAAAAAACCTCAATCCACGTGACTGAAGTTGCGGGCATCATCTAGTATCACATAGTGTCCACACCGCCTTCCCTTGAATGCCATAACTCATAAGTAACACAATAAATTCCATTTCCAAACCACAAGTGCTTACAAAGAGGTTTATTCAATCAACAGTAGGTACATACGTATTATCGGAAAATTCGGAAAATATGTTACCCGAGGAATATAATATACCGCTCAATAAAAACCATCAGATGTTTTCCCACATCGGTACAGGATTTCCGTTATATTTGCAAATTGAAAACGTAGTTTCGTATTCTTTTCTGTGGAAGTTCCCGACGACCTCCCTGGCGCAGTGGTGAGCGCTGTGGTCGGGTTCGATTCCCGGCGGGGGAAATTTAGGAATTTATAATTTCTAAATTGTCTCTGTTCTGGTCTGGTGGGAGGCTTTGGCCGTGGCTAGTTACCACCCTACCGTCAGACGTGCTGCCAAGCGATTTAGCGTTCCGGCACGAGGCGTGTAGAAACCGATTAGGGGTATGGGTTGAATTTACACTGCTATACCTCTTCCAAGTTAGCCCGCTACCATCTTAGACTGCATCGTCACTTACCATCAGGTGAGATCGCAGTCAAGGGCTATCTTGTAATCGAATAAAAAAAAAGCTTGTTTCCGACATTTTCCTTGTAATAGTAATACTTGTTATAGAATGGAACTTTCATCTGGAACGTGTAATAATAAATTTTCATTTTGTAAAGCTTCTGGATGTAAATGGTTGCCTTTTATTAGTGCTAGTAGCTGACCCGCCGCTCGTTCGCAAGGGTGGGCGTTTCTTGAGCTTATTACTTCCTTCAAATATTATGTAGCTCGGAAAAAGTCCGTAGCTCTGTATGTCGCTTTCTTTTTTTTTCCTTAAAAAAAGAATACTAGCCAAGCTGAATTTAACTAATATTCTTCCCTCTCCTCCAAATAAGCCGAAAGCTTGTGTTAGGAGTGGGAACGACAATAGTGCAACGGATAGGCATCGAACCTGCGTCCTTTCAGTTTTCAGTCCACACTATAGGTGCGCTATTGAGCCTTTGGATCGTTATATAGAGATACTAGCTGATGCCCGCGACTGCGTTCGCTTGGATTGAGGTTTTTAATTCCCATGGGTACTCTCTTAGTAGCCTGTGTTAATTCTGGGTATGAGCTATCTCCATTCCAAACAGCCAAATCGGTTCATTCGCTGTAGAGCGAATCAGTAACAAACATACACACACAACTTTCGCCTTTATAATATTAGTGTGATACTCGTTAAATTTTCTATCAGGCTATCTACTGTTGAATACCGGATGAAAATCTCTATAAAATTTTTTTTTTGATATAGCCGAGCATAGACAGACAAACTCTTTCAGGCCTCAAAACTTAGAAGCCTCAATAGCCCAACGGTTAAAGGTGCGGACTGAAAACTGAAAGGTAGCATATTCGAGCCCCATCTGTTGCATTACTGTCGTACCGGCTCCTAGCACAAGCTTTTTGCTTATTTGGAGGGGAGAGAATAATATAAGTCAAGTTCAGCTTGGCTAATATTCTTTATGAAAAAAAAAAACTCGCCTAACAGCCACTCGCAAGCATTGAAGTTATTAAACATTTTGTCACGAACTTTAAAATATGCAAACAGAGTATATACCTTCGCAAAATTGTCTAGTTTAATTAACACCCAAAACAATAGTCTTCGCATACCTAAACTATAACGTCTCGCACCTGCATACTCTACACAGAACTAATAACCAAGCATGTCGACTAGATGTGCTCATTTAAAAGTTTCGGTCGCTGACGTCGCTGATAACGACAGGTACCTTTATATTTTATTACTATTAATTTCTGTTGTACTTTTGTAACAGACTAGCTGTTTTGGTCGCGGGTTCGCTCATGTTAAGTTCGATTTTTCAAACCAATATATTATCTCCTTAGGAGTTGAATTTTCAAAAATTTTCTTAGCGGATGCCTAAGTCATAATAGCCGTCTGTATGCCAAATTTTAGCCTGATTCGTTCAGTGGTTTCAGCTGTGCGTTGATAGATCAGTCAGTCAGTCAATTATAGTCACCTTTTCCTTTTATATATTTATAGATTTATAAATATCTGTCTACAACAAACTTGGAACTTGTCTGCCTGCATAGACTTGAAATACTGTTACATACCATGTCTTTTAGTTAAACCTTGTGTATAAAGCTCCGACTACACGCTTCGTCTTGCTTGACTGACTGCGCAGTCAAATGTTCCGCAAGTCGACGATTGCTTATGCCGCGCTTTTGGAACTGCGCGTTACTATATTGTGTTAATAAAAGAGATACAAAACCATATAAAAATAGAATAAAAAGCGTTAAAGCGCAAACATGTTTTTAAAGCATATCTATAAATTCCTAGAACGAAGAATGAAGTACTTTCTGGACCATTTCTAGCAAAAGAGTATCTTCGGTTCGTTCCGGTAGTGACCTACTTTAAGGAGGAAGGGTGTGAGGCTCGTTTGTCATATTAACAGCAAACTGCAGCCAAAAGGACCAACTCTGTTACATTATAAATCGGTGTAATAATTCTATGAAATTGCTTTGTGTGCTATTGTGTTATTTATAAACTACTAGTTGATGCCGCGGCTTCGCTCACGTGGATTTAGTGTTTAAAAATCTTGTGGCAACTCTTCGATTTTGAGATAAAAAGTAGCCTATGTCACTCTCCCGGTCCTCAACTATAGCCATGGAAACAATCACGTCGATCCGTTGCTTTGTTGCGGCGTGATTGAAGGACAACCCAACAATTATGATTTTTAAATTTTTTATTTAATTATGATCTTTAAAAACCTAAATCCAAGCGTGTGGTTCGAGGTCGCGAGAAACAGCTAGATTTAGTATGTGGGTCACTCCCAAAACAAAAGTTAATTATTTAATATTAAAAGGCGTGCGACGACCTCATGACTTTTTGCCAACATAAATAATTGGGTAATGATATTCAAGGTTTAGATATTATAAGTAATTCATGTGGGTTATGTAAGGGTGTGTTTTGTATAATGTTTTTAAAGTGGCCGATTTAAGAGACAGTAGCCTAAATGTAATGTTAAAGATCCGGATTAAAAACTGAAAGGTTGACATATCCACTCCTTTTTTTTTTATTCAGTGACAAGATAGTCCTTGACTGCGATCTCACCTGACAGTAAGTGACGATGCAGTCTAAGATGGTAGTGGTATCTTAGGAAGATTTCCTTCCCCGTAAATAAAAAAAGGTATTCAAAGGGATACTTTTGACGTTCAAAACTAAAAAATCGTGCTCGAATTATTTTAATATACTTCAGTTTGTAAGCATGAATAAACACGAAAGTAGCGCGTTTAACGATTTTGGGTTTAGTGGCACACTGCAACGTGCATGGAGAGTTTCAGCAATTTTACGATTTCAGGGAAAATAAACTTTATCGCGCAATATTTAATTCAATTAGTTTTTTACGACGAACGAACAGGTCAACTGTTTTTATTAATTAACTAGCTTTTGCTCACACCTTCCGTCACATTAAGTTCGATTTTTGAAACATCTATTTTACCCTTTACCCCCCCTAAAGGGTTGAATTTTCAAAAAAAGCTAGTATGTGAATAAAAGGATTAAACTCTCTATTAAGAACTCTCTCTCTATCTCTCTAAAGAAATAAAGGAGCTTATCTTTCCTTAAGGAAAGTATCTCTTTGAGACAGTGATTAGGATCTTTATTTGAATACTAGCTGTTGCTCGCGACTTCGTCCGCGTCAATTTCTGTTATTATGATCGCGATTAAGAAGTTTTTAAAATAATATATTTTAAATATGGATAATTTTCCCCGTTTTTGCAACATTTTTCACTGATGCTTCGCTCCTATTGGTCGCAGCGTGATGTTATATAGCCTAAAGCCTTCCTCGATAAATGGACTATCCAACACAAAAAGAACTTTTCAATTCGAACCAGTAGTTCCTGAGATTAGCGCGTTCAAACAAACAAACTCTTCAGCTTTATAATATTAGTATAGAAGTATAGATAAGGTACTTCTTGAGGGGTATCATTATTAATAATAATTTACAATCGGTCACGGTCTTTCATCGTCGAGGAAAATTCCTTTCATTCATTAATCATAATATCGTTTAATCAGAGAATAAAACTAAGGGACATAATTTTGCTGAATTTCAAAGAGAAATGGTCGATTAATGCTCTGATAATGGGCGATTAGTGGTGGAAAATGCTCTGGTTTTAATTTCATTTGTTGGCAAAGATGACCTTTGACTGTGATATCATCTGGTGATATGACGATGTAGTCTAATGGTAAAAACATGCCAAAGATGCCTCACTGCGATACCTCGCGGTCGCGGTTTAGCTCGCTACCTCGATGCCACCTCCATGTAAAACAAAATGTATGCAAATAGACGAGCGCGAACATGCCGAAGGATACTTCACTGCGATACATCGCGGTACGGCGAGGTATCTTCGACATGTTCGCGCTCGTCTGATTGCATACATTTGTTTTACATGGAGGTGGCATCGAGGTAGCGAGCTAAACCGCGACCGCGAGGTATCGCAGTGAGGCATCTCTGGCATGTTCTCACCCTAAGGTAGAAGCAGGCTAACTTGGAATTAGTCTTGTGTAGTAGGTACACGTACCAAGTACTATTAAGAATGAATTCCCGACACTGAACGAGTATTCCGTATAGTCAGTAGTTTATCGTTCTTTTAGTACTTTATTCGCTCTGTTCTGAACGAGCAGGGAACATGGAATCAGATATACAAATAGTACATCGCTCATTTAGTTCTTTTTTCCTTGTGGGCCTATTTAGTCTGTTTTGTCGTTAGGTTCGAAACTACTGTACTAATAGTACTAGAAATCTGAACTAGTACTGTCCTAAAGCGAACAAGCGAAACTAAATCGCATAGTAGATATACTTTTCATTTTTTTTCATTTTTTTCTTTTCATTTTTTTTTTCATTTTTTCATTTTTTAATTTTTTCATTTTTTTTCACGTTTGTAGGAATAATGACTTCCAAAAAAGGTTCTCAATTGGTCGAAATCTTTTTTTTTTGTATGTTCCCCTATTACTCGAAGACGCCTGGACGCCTGGATTCAAAAAATTCTTTTTTTGTTTGAAAGGGTATACTTCCCAAGTGGTCCCACTGTCATAAAGTCAGGATGTGATGATGGGATCCTGGAGAAATTGAGGGAGCTATCTTAAACAATACTTATAGGTTACAATTGATATACTATACTATATTTATAGGCAAACTTGATATACTTTGTAATGGTGTTTGAAGTCGGTTTTGTAAAAAGAATTTTTACGTTTATAGTTGGTAAATTGTCGGCCAACTTAAATTGTATGTCTGCGGTCGCTTTTAATCTTGGCTACGGTTTTTAAATCCTTATTTTACTAGGATAAATACGTATTTTCGTACATCGTTAAAATTCCAACACACCCTACTTACGTCATTGTGGCAAAAACATGATAAATGAACACATATATTAACTTTTCACACTAATTATACACAGGCCTCGGTGTCGCATTGCGTCCACAAAATACGGAGTTTTTGTACAGGTACAATTAAAAAAGTTTATGCGTTAGTACATCCACTAATTTGTGGTTTCTGCCGCCATAATTACGTTTGTATTTTTATATAATACTAGCTTTTGCCCCCGCAACTTCGTCCGCGTGGAATTAGATTTTGGGGTGGAATTTTCAAAAACTGTGACACACGTACTTCTTTATTTTTAACTGAAAGCTCTAATACCAACTTTGATGGAAACAGCTTGAAAAATGACGAAGTTTCATATAAACTTCCATCCCCTATTTAAACCCCTTAGGGGTGGAATTTCCAATAATCCTTTCTTAGTGTGCGCCCACGTCATAAAAGGAACCAACTGTAAAAATTTCAAGTTTCTAACTTAGATATCTCAGTCAGTCAGTCAGTCAGTCAGGACTTTGAATTTTATATATATAGATGCATGATTGTGAGTTACAATTAAGATGTTACAAATATTTAGTCTAGGTAGGTACATGTCACAATCTGCCATTATTGGCGTTCAAACTTAACCACAATAAAATTTCATACAAAAAAAATTATGATCAATGATTAAATCTATACTAATATATAAAGCTGAAGAGTTTGTTTGTTTGAACGCGCTAATCTCAGGAATTACTGGTTCGAATTGAAAAATTCTTTTTGTGTTGGATAGTCCATTTATCGAGGAAGGCTTTATGCTATATAACATCACGCTGCGACCAATAGGAGCGAAGCATCAGTGAAAACTGTTGCAGAAACGGGGAAAGTTATCCATATTTAAAATATATTCTTTTAAAAACTTCTTAATCGCGATCATAATAACAGAAATTGACGTGGACGAAGTCGCGCGCAACAGCTAGTTAATAATAAAATACTAAACAAAATGTCATATAAAAAGAACAATTTATAAATGTAGCTATTGCGCTTTTAAGCGTTATGTATTAAACAGGTAACAGTAATATAAACACAAAAAAAAAAACGCCGAACCCTACCTAAAGCCGTCTCCAACCGCCCCTATAACGGCCCCTGTCCTCACATCTAATCTATTTAACCACAACACGTCAGACAAACCACCATCTGAACGTGAGGGTAACTATCAAACATATATAAGTAGGTATTTAATCAAATACACTCATCTAAACAATCAAGGCACTATATATTCGATTAGGGCGTGATTGCTATCACCACCCATCAATCAAATACAACGACCTAGACGCGGGAGCATCCAATAGCCGTATGAGTCTCTGGAAGAGACTGAATTCGTATCGTCAAATCCCGGCTATTTATACCGTTCAAGTCGGCGTCAGTCGGGCGCCTACGTCGTCAACAAAGTCAAACTACCTACTACTAGATTTATCAAACTACCTTCAATACATTAAAGTTGTATATCTTTACTATTTCAATATTTCGCTAACAGTAATTACACTCTGCTATATTGATTTGAGAGAAGTGGACCGGTATGATAGTCAAATCGATCAAACGTATTGAGATGAATAAACGGATTAGAATAATTGGAGACCCGACTGGGGGAGCTCTTTATACGGAGCGACATAAATGAATAATTGGGTCTTTGGCTGTTATCAAAAATGAAATCAATCAATTCGTTGCTCCGTTGCTGCGTGATTGAAAGACAAACCAACAAACAAACACACTCTCGCATTTGAATGAATGAATAAATATTTCTTGTTTATCTATGGTTGTTCTTTTTTATGATTTTATTTTCTTTTTATTTCGGTTAGTGTTATAAATAGTACCTAATGCTTGTTTAATTGTGTTATATTTATATGTTGTTAGTAAGTAGGTAAGTTGCGTTATATGTAAATACTAGCTTTTGCTCGCGGCTTTGCTCACGTTAAGTTTGATTTTTCAAACCCCTATTTTACCCCCTTAGGGGGTGAATTTTCAAAAATCCTTCCTTAGTGTGCGCCTTTGTCATAAAATGAACCAACTGTAAAAATTTCAAGTTTCTAACTTCAGTAGTTTAGGCTGTGCGTTGATATCTCAGTCAGTCAGTCAGTCAGTCAGGACTTTGAATTTTATATATATAGATTAATAAAATTAAAACTGGTGGGCGACTGGCATACCAGTTTGGCGAGGTAATACATAGTAAACATCTTCGTTATTATTATATTAAATAAATTAGAAAAAAAATCTAATATTAATAAGGATTTCACCGCCGGCGACTAGCAGTTCGACCCTGAACGTGGTGGTTTGGATTATAGGAATGCTACGTAGCGGTTTCCCGTTGAAAGGAATACTACTACTATAGTAGTAGAAAGTTAATATCGCAGGCATCGCAGTCGTGTTATCAACGTTGAATGTAAAGCAACAACTCAATCACGGCTCGCTGATCACATTTCTACGAATACAGATCAAGACAGAATCCACGCCAATATAATCGGATTCGATACGAGTCTATCGAATTTCTGTTCACTCTCTAAGTTTAGAAGAGAATTATCATCATCATCATATAATAAAGAGGACTCCCAGGCATGCACGGCAATATTTATCGGATTCGATCTGAGCCTATCGAATTTCTCTTCACTCTCTAAGTTTAGAAGAGAATTATCATCATCACCATCTGATGATTGTGATCTACCACTATCATCATCACCAGCATCACCGTCATCATATAATAAACCTTTGAGAATAATACAGAGATTAGAGAACTCACAGGCAAGCACGGCAATATTATCGGATTCGATCTGAGCTTATCGAATTTCTCTTCACTCTCTAAATTTAGAAGAGAATTATCATCATCATCATCATCATCATCATCATCATATAATAAACCTTTGAGAATGAAGAGGACTCCCAGACATGCACGGCAATATTTATCGGATTCGATCTGAGCCTATCGAATTTCTCTTCACTCTCTAAGTTTAAAAGAAAATTATCATCATCACCATCTGATGATGGTTATCCACCACTATCATTATCACCATCATCACCGTCATCATATAATAAACCTTTGAGAATAATACAGAGATTTCACATTCTACCTAAGCTAAGTTAGGAGACGCTTTCTGTCAATTTTGTTTTCACAAACCTTTAGGGAACACCTAAAGATGGAAATGACTTGAGTATGGGTTTATAAATTAGAGGGTAGATTATGTAAATACACTCCTACTTAGGAGACGATTTAAGTATGGTTGGTGAAAACAGGCATTAGCCATTTACTCGTATTACTGCAGAGCGACAAATCAACTCAAATGGCATAGAGTCCAATTTAGTTGATTTTAACCGACTTTCAAAAAAGGAGGAGGTTCTCAAATCGGCGAAATCTTTTTTTAAATTTTTTATGTAGGTATGTTCCCCGATTACTCGAAGACGCCTAGACCGATTTGAAAAATTATTTTTTGTTTAAAAGGGTATTCTTCCCAAGTGGTCCCATTGTCGTCAGTTCAAGGATCTGATGATGGGATTCTGGAGAAATCGAGGGAGCTCTTTAAATTTTATAGCCATAATTGATATATTTTGTAGTTTGAAGTCGGTTTTGTAAAAAAGAATTTTTACGTTTATCGTTATAATTCTCGACGTACTAATTAATTAATACGTACATTAAATAAGCAAGCTTAAACTTCAAATGCCGCCGCTGAAGGTCCCTATTAGCTGTGTACACACAGAAATCTTACTAATTGCTAATTTGTACTAATTGCGCGGATTTATCAAAGCGAACAAACAATATACGCTCAATTTACTTGAAACAAATTCAAATTTACAAACGTTGCGTACAGAATTAGGAAGGCGTAATTCATAAACATCGAGATTTCACACTAAATTCGCGTAATTCAAGATGATTTTGCAAGGGTTTATACATTGTTTTTAAATAGGACTTTTTTTCCTCACTACGGCAAAGCCAAAAAGAAGGGTTGAAATACTGATCCGATTTTGATGGATGATATGTTAATCTCATTCTAAGATAATGTACATTAAAAAAGGTAAACATAGGGACACAGAAAAAGTTGATATTTATTTAACTATATAAAATTATTGGTCATAAACTAGAAAGAAAACAGGCGAGAGCGTCTGTATGGAGAAAAGAGCATCCGCATTTCCTCTTAACATATTAATTCACTGTTTTATCTAGAAATAACGTAAATAATTATTATAGCGTTATTATTTTACATTTTCTTTTATTCCGGAGCACTTCCTAGCTGCATAAGCTTGGGTAAGCCGCTTCTAAATGGCACTTGCGACCTAATTAGTTTTGTAATATGTTCCCTGGTGAACTTTCTATTATCTTAATAGTAACTTTTAAGCAGGTATTACGCTCACACCTGCTAACTATACCTACTACTATTTACAAATAAGTATATGATTTGTTTATTAATTAAACATCTTTATTGCGTACATAATACACAAATAAGAGGTAAAAGAAACAATTTTTCAATTTTTCAATTCGGTGCGGTACGATGCGGGAGCGAAGCGACATGAAGCGTCAGGATGCGGCGGCGAAGCCACACGACGCAACACTAGAACCCCACAACGGAGGCCTGGCGCGGCGGAAATACGGTAAGTAGATTTTTTGTTTGTTTTTTGATTGAAGAAAAAAATCATATCCTTCAATCACATAACAACACATCGGATCAACGTGATTTTTTGCATGGATAGTTGAGGAACTGGAGTATGAAAAATCAATGGGTTCCCGCCGGAATTTTAAAAACCTAACTCCACGCGTACAAAATCACGGGCGAAAGCTAATAATAAAGTAAATATGAAATTAAGCTTTTAGCTTTTTTAACTTTAACATACAGGTCATCTATAACACTAAATCTATTCGGAAATATATTTTCCTCTAGCCACAGCTACTTTATTACGAGCTTACTAGAGAATTTATTGGCGCAAAGGTCCCCAAAGAGCCATTCTGCAGCGACCTGCCTCGCCGGTCAGGTAGGCTTCGGTCAAGTATATTTATCACTCTTTGATAAGAGAAAATTCCAAATTAGTTTTAAGAAGATCCCATTTTTTGTGTCTTAAATAATGGCGTCGAATCTGATGCTATTTTTTAGCGTTCCGTACCCGAAGGGTAACCAACGGGACCCTATTGCTAAGCTTTGCTTTTGAGAGAATGTGTATTTCTGTTGCCGCTATAACAACAAATAGTAAAAATAAAATATTAAAAAAAATACAACAAACACAGTACAAAGTATGTCAATTGGGCCTATAAAATTTGAAGAGTTCCCTCGATTTCTACAGGATCCCATCATCAGATCCTGACCTGATGACAATGGGACCACCTACGAAGTATACTCTTTCAAACAAAAAAATAATTTTTCAAATCGGTCCAGGCGTCTTCGAGTAATCGGGGAATATGTATACATAAAAAAAAAGATTCCGACGAATTGTGAACCTCCTCCTTTTTTGGAAGTCGGTTAATTAAGTAATACAATGTCAAGGAACGTAGTTCTCATAAATAATGAAATTGACATTGAATCATTGAATAGAAAATTCTATCAAATTAAAATCTCATCGCGTGTCTATTGCGGCACCCTTAGTACGATTTCGCTCATCTGTGTAATACTGATAGATTTCAAACGATCGAAAACACACTAGAAAGTCAAAGTAAAGGCTTAAAATTCAAAGACTTAAACTAGCGGCACGCTATGATGGCCGGTTTGACACATTACAATAGTGATGTGGAATGTCAATTTATTCTCGAACAAAAAACAATTAAGTTTTGTTTTTGTACCTGATTAAATAGGTTTAATAAAACAAAAATGTATATGTTTATTTAATTTATTTGAACGAACTGAATATTTGAACGAAAATGAATATACATACTTTATATGCACACAAGAAACATATGAATACAAAAGATACCAAAAAAGGTGCCACAAAAGGCCATAATTAATCAGATTCGTCCATACTACTATTTTCACTGTCGTCACTGCTATCATCACATACATTAATAATTATATGTTCGTTTTCTATAATATTATCTATTTTCACATCTCTTTCATAATCTTCCCTTATTAATTTAACAGTTCTATTCACAACCTTTTCCCAGTCTCCTTTAGTCACATGTTCACAAGCTTCTTCTAATAATTTTAGCATTTTTTTTTGTGGTAAATGGGGGTTCTGTATTGTGTCTTGCAGCATATCCCTTAATTTGAGCCCACACCAACTCAATCGCATTATACTCACAATGGTAAGGCGGTAACCGTATAACTCTGTGCCCATGTTCTAATGCTATTTCGTCAATGACGTATCGGATCTTGGTTGGTTTGTTTTCTTTTAAAAGACGTACTAATTCCGCTTTTAACATATTCATGTTTGCATCTACGCCATTTTTACGAAGCCATGCGACGATATCAGCTTTCTTTTGGGATTGGGCAGGTGGCTTGTCAATTTGCATCGAGTGGTATGGGGCGTTGTCCATAATTATAATAGATGGTTCAGGGAGGCTACACAACATTGAGGTAAACCATTCAGTAAACTTTTCTCCATTCATGTCTTCATGATAGTCTCCAGTGGTTTTTGACGCAAAAGCCATGAGAGAACCTTCGACAAACCCGTTGATGGTTCCGGCGTGACAAATTATAAGTCGCGATCCTTTTCCTACAGGAACTTTGGAAGTAGATGCTGCTGTGTCATCGTTCCAAGAACGGCCCACAGTATGGTTAGCATTAAGCCATGTTTCATCCAAGAACACAACATTTTGCCAATTTTTGATTTCTTTCACTTGCCGTAAAAAAGTATACCTTGCCATCGCTATATCAAATCTTTCCATCAATATTTTGCGTTTGTTACATTTTTTGTATCGAAATCCAATGGTCTTCAAAATCTTCGTTAAAGAACTTTCCCCACCGAAGAATAATCCAGCTTCCTTCAGTGAATGCACCAACTTTTTTCTTGTTGGATACTCCTTCTGTAAATAGTAGCCGTAAACATGTCTTCGGATAGCATCGGCATCAAAGCTATCGATGCCTACGACTGGTTTTGCTCGTTTTCTCTTTTTTGGTGTGTGAAGTTTATTTTCTTCTGTGCCAGTCTCGCCATATTTTTTTTTAGTTATCCGTCTAACAGTTCGTTGTCCAATATTAAGCGCATCAGCTACGCGTTCAACCACTGACGTTATAGGTAAAATTGGCCCTCCATTTTGAGCTTCACGATCGAAATAGTTACGAAGGCGTATTACGAACTCACGTGTCTGACTATTTAGAACAGTTCTCTGCGTACGTTCGGTCATATCGACGAAATCCACAACAAAGGGCTTGAACAGAGTCCAAATTAACGAGCAAGGGTCAACAGTAATGCAGTATCAATATTTGAAATCCAAAGCCAGGTCAAAACTATATCACAATCGCATTGCACTGACAGTTTATACTTTTCGAAGCAACGTCAATTCGAAACTGCTTTGTTTTGCATTGAGCATTGACGCGAGTTTGCCGGAGGTAGTAGTTGTGCTAGCCAGCGATCCTATGTGACGATCGTATTAGATTCCATTTTTAAAAATTTATTGATATTTTTTTGCGATTTCAGAGGTTTGTCCACATAGTGAAAATTGTTCATATTCACAAGTACATTCACCCCTTAAATGGTGCAAACTGATTTTTCTACACTTGTATACATTTAAGAAATCAATTTAATAAATAAATTTTGAGTCCTAAACCTAAAACTACATTCGATAAAATTTATGAATCTCTGCACATCACTATCGTCAATAAAGTAATACAATTATTTCCTTCAAAGTCGTTATCAATTAATACGGAACTTCATGAGAAACTACATTCGATAAAATTTATGAATCTCTGCACATCACTATCGTCAATAAAGTAATACAATTATTTCCTTCAAAGTCGTTATCAATTAATACGGAACTTCATGAGCGGACAAACGTCAAACCGGCCATCATAGCGTGCCGCTAGTGTAAAAGTATTAAAAGCTGACTTAACATATATGTACGTACTCGAGCTGAAAATATATGAAGTGGTTTAGATAGGTACGTTTTAATTTGGTTATATTTATTAAAATTAAGGTTCAAAATAGCCATGTGGAACGTAAAGCACTCCATAGACATGGCTTGGAGGTAACTCGATTGTAACATATATATTTCAAACAAAAACCTGTTTTGTACTATATCATTTTATTATGTCAGTAACCACAAAATTAGTCTAAAATCTTTAGTGACATTACACTGTTTCGATATTGGAAACGTGGATCTAGTAACGTTGTCGAGATGTAAGCACTCGTACTAAACCAGCTTTTAAACAGATGTAAATCATTGGAAGAAATCGTAACAAGGATCGCCAGCGAGTATAAAGAGAAGAAAACCGTTAATCATTTATTAGTGTAACTGTAGATTCTACCTTGGTAGTTCACTTCATGAGTGTGTAACTGGATTTATAGATGCATGTGAGTATGAATTTTAATTGTTACTTACGAAGGTTTAAGCAGCATACACACTAATTTCCTAAGTATTTATCGCGACCCCCGACTCTCACTTACATTACGTTCTCTCGTATAGGTTGCCTGGAAGAGATCACTATAAGTGATAAGTAGGGCTAACATGCGCGCCACGAGAAAGGTCTACACGTTTACTCGTAGACTCAATGTGAATCTCTACAGAGATTCACGAGTAAAGTGTAGACAAAATTTTCTCGTGGCGCGCATGTTAGCCCTACTGGTCACCTTTTATGTTACACTGTACACAGAGATCCAGCAGCTAAATCACGAAATCTAACGAATATAGCTTAGCTGTTGGCAAAATCCATTTATATGACGGTGATATTTTTGTGTAAATGAATGATATTTGATTTGATTTGTTTATTTACTTATATATTTTGTTATTTTTTCATGCAATCAAGTTGTATTTTAAATAAAAAAAATTTAATGCATTTGCAAGCACATACTTGAAATTGAAATGTAAACTTCACAGATTTTGATGGTTATAATACAGTAACGGTTACAAGGTGTGGACTGACAACCAAAACGTCGACGGTTCGATTCCCACCCGTTTCAATATTGTCGTTTCACTGTTGTCGTTTCAATATTGTCGTTGTAATTCAAGCTTCAAGGGATATAATAAAAAAATAATATTAGCCGTGCTGCAATCTATTAAAATTGTAAATACATGTTTGTTAAAAAAAATATTGCAAGTCCAGGAGAGAAGCTGAAGCAAAAGCAAGATCTTTATTAAAAAAGCTAGCCTTAATAGATAGCTTGGATATTGCAAATTATGGCATCTTGATCAAAGACTTGAGATTGCCTTTTCTTTAAAGGACTGGAATTGATTAACCTTTTTTTCTTTGTTTTATTCATCCTTACTTCCTTATTAATATTCCTTACTTAATACATATTATAAATGCGAAAGTGTTTGTTTGTCCTTCAATCCCGCTGCAACAGAGCTGATTTTTTGCAAGCGTATACTCGAGAACCGGGAGAGTGACATAAGCTACTTTTTATACCGTAAAATCAAAGAATTCTCACGGGATTTTAAAAACTAAAGACACGTATACACGCGAATGAAGTCGCGGGCATCAGCTAGTATTAAATATAATACGGTCCGGAAAATCGGCAAAAACCAGACTTAGTTCTGAATCTTCACGATTAAAGAGAGCTATTTTAGCTTTCTTTTCAATTGAATTTCCCTTTCAGTTATCCTCTAAATTGCTTCAAAGATCCTCTCAGTAAGTTTAAGGATGACCTTTAGGTTTGAATAAGGATTTGGGGCGACGACGTAGCTGACGTAGGCGTTGTGTAAGGAAAATCCGTTTTTTATTTGGATGAAATAAATTGCCTTGATTCTAGAATATATACTGAGGGTGGCCCGCGACTTCATCTGCGTAAAATTTCTCATTTCTTATGCGACTAGAATAAGATTTTTCCCGCTGCAAGAGGCAAAGCCCTACCGCTAGTAAAAACTACAATGGCAATTTAATACGGGTACAATATTGTATTTTTTATTTTTGAAAATTCGTTCCTATTTTACCACCCTCAAGAGGTCTTTTTTTAAAATAACTAATAGAGAATTTTAAACTACTAACCAAAATGCCGATATTCATGTCTCTGACTTCATTAAACAAGAGTTACATAATTATGTTCTTCCAACCTCCATTTCACCACCTTATTTTTTCTCAAAACCGTCTCTTAGCTGATGAAGTGGGCTAACAGTCTCCTATGCCCTTCCAAATAAGCGGAAAGCTTGTGCTAGGAGTGGGTACGACAAAATTGGAACGGGTAGGGTTGTACATGCGACCTCTCAGTTTTTAGCCCGTACCTTTAATCGTTGGACTATTGAGGCTTATAGAGATATCTAAATATATTCAAATAACAAGGTAAATAACTCCATTCGCATATAAAGAAATGATTGTAACATCACAGGACATAATTTCTCCTAATAACAGCTGTCGTCTGCAGCTTAATATGAGTATTTTAATCTAATTTATTATTCTAATATACCCGTGCTAACGCTTTCTGAGGATGTTTAACCTTTGATTTAATGTGAATTCAAACATATAATGCCTATAATGCCTATTGAGATTAAACACCCAAAATCCTACACCCTAGACACCCTAACGAATGGCTGGGGTTAACGGTGATAAAGGTATTCATCCAAACGCAAGAACCACATAAAATCTCCTTTGGATTTTATTACATTAGAATTAATGGTTGTGATTTCTGTAGAGACTCCAGCTAATATCCATGGTCCACTGATCTCTTTAGTTAAAAATAGCAGTTTAATTGTGGATCAATTTGAAGCGCCACATTTGACATACGAATGTCTCTGACACTAATATTGCAAATGGCACACTGACCTCTATAATTAATCTATGAAATCATACAACAACAACAATGATATTAAGAGATTAAGTATAGAGATCGGTGCGCCATGCGCGGATATTCAGGATAATGTTTCTATTTTAGGATGAAGCTCCTCCTAACAGCTGTGATCCTAGTAGCTTCTGTGATACACGTCCAAGCAGACGACAACCAAGACAGATTCAATTCGGTGAAAATACCAGAAGTTCTGGCAAATAAGAGGCTACTCACTGCGTATATAAAATGCGTTCTGGACAAAGGTCGATGCACGCCAGAGGGTAAAGAATTGAAATGTAAGTACAAGCATTTTAATGATCTTAGTATTTTTTTAACCGGTCAAATGCGAGCTGAACTCGCATACGAAAGGCTCCCTATAAAACGCCGAAAAAACACGTTTCTAGTAGGGTAAAAATAAATTAAAAATTAATTTAATTAAAATTTATTAATTTATTTTTATCTCTGTTGTTATAGCGGCAACAGAAATACACATTCTCTGAAAAAAATGCGCAAGTGTGTTTATTTGTTGGTTTGTCCCTCAGTAACGCTGCAACAGAGGTACAGATTCACGTATTTTTTTGCATGGGTATAGTTGAGGACCTGGAGAGTGACATAGGCTTTTCACCCCGGATAATCAAAGAGTTCCCGCGGGATTCTAAAAACTATATCCACGCGGAGGAAGTCGCAGGCATCAGCTAGTAAAAAAATAAAAAAAAACCCATGCAAAGTCAGGGCGGATCGGCTGGTTAATACTAATCCGTTTTCCGCTTTAACACTTAAGCCACTTGTAGGGGTTGGTACAACTATTAGGAAATTATTCCTTTGGGATCACATTAACGGGCAGCTAGCCAAAATACCGGTATTTTCCGTCGTGAAAACCGAGAATCTTTTAGGAATTAATCATCACGTATAATCTGATCTCGCCTCGCTGGTCGTATATTAAGATAAGACCTCTTAAGAGGCTCTCGAAAGCTCGAGCGAACTCGAGTTTCCATACAAATGTAGTTTCTCTCTAATTTTCGAAACTATATCTGATTGACATCAAGATCAAGAGTGAGTGATCAAAGTTCGAAATTGGTTTTGATTATTAACGCGGAATTATGTTACCGGAATATTAAATTGGTTTGCGGAGGACCCTATCCAACCACATCAGTAGGGCTATTCACTAAAATAAAACTCACTTCGAAAGCGAATTCACTCGTCAATTATGTCAAATTGATAACACAGAACAAGATGATTGAGAATGAATAGGCATTCGCTCTTATTTTGTATTAGGACGAGTGTCATAACTGTTCTAGTCTTTATACTATTCCGTGATTGACGAAGTGAGTTTGCTTTCGAAGTGAGTTTGTATTTTACTGAATAGCGCTGCTGAACAGAGACATTTCTTAAATTCAAAAATAATATATGTATACCTAAAGAACCCCTGTAGGGAATAGTACCCAGGACCTGCCACTTTTAAGACCACAGCGCTCACCACATCGTAATTATATACTCGTAGTGTCAAATAGTATAATTTTTTCTTAATAAAAGACTAATATTCTCCTCTCCTCGTCAAATAAGCGGAAAGCTTATGTTAGGAGTGGATACTAGAATAGTACAACGTGTGGGAATCGAACCTTTGACCTTTCAGTTTTCAGTCTGCACTTAATCATTAGGCTATCCTACTTCCTACTAATATTATAAATGCGAAAGTTTGGATGTATGGATGTTTGTAACTCACGCCACAACGTCTGAACCAACATGATTATAGTCTGGAATAATACATAGGCTACTTTTTATCCCGGAGAGAGTTCCCGCGGGAATTTAGAAAACCTCTACCAAACTAAGACGCGGCCATCTGCTAGTTGAGGCTACATAAGTACTAATATAACAATAAGTAGGTACTATTTGAAGTTTGAACTGAGATTTTTCTTAATTTTATTCCAATTCCAGCTCACATATCAAAGGCTCTACAGAACGGATGCGAAGACTGTACAGAGGGTCAGAAAGAAGGGGTCCGCAAAGTTATCGCACACCTAGTAAAGCACGAAGAGGTCTACTGGAAACAACTCGTCGAAAAGTACGATCCCGAAGGAGTCTATTCGCAGAAATACGAGGATGAACTGAACTCTATATAGTTCAAACGTACATTTTAGGGATGGCTTTTCCGAATGACCTAAATAGGATCTCTTTCTGTATGCTACGAGTATGTTGGTCGGCTAAAATTGCAGTTGGGAAAAATGCGGATGCTTCGAGTAATTAAATTACTCCTGCAGTACCCTTAGAATAAGTTTGCACATTTCATAATAGAATTGGCGAATCGAATCGAAATGACATCAGAGCGAAATGGACCATTTAAATGTATTAAGTCGTATCTCTTTCTATATGCTACGAGTATGTTGGTCGACTAAAATTGCAGTTGAGAAAAATGCGGATGCTTCGAGTAATTAAATTACTCCTGCAGTACCCTTAGAATAAGTTTGCACATTTCGTAATAGAATTGGCGAATCGAATCGAAATGACGTCAGAGCGAAATGGACCATTTAAATGTATTAAGTCGTATCTCTTTTTATATGCTACGAGTATGTTGGTCGACTAAAATTGCAGTTGAGAAAAATGCGGGTGCTTCGAGTAATTAAATTACTTCTGCAGTACCCTTAGAATAAGTTTGCACATTTCGTAATAGAATTGGAGAATCGAATCGAAATGACGTCAAAGAGAAATGGACCATTTAACTGCTTTAAGTCGTTTATATTCAGCACTCCTAATTTTGTTTTTGCAATGTTTACTTTTGGCTTTTTGGTTGTAGAAATATTATCTATAGTACGTTTATCTCACGAAGTTACGGGCGGTTTATTTGTGGTTAAGTCGTGTACTTGCACATTGCGTAAGTGTATGTGCCTGTCAGGTGGGAGCGGTCAAGCGCGTGCAAGCTCTCGCTCCCACTAATATACGATACACACACAATCATGAGTCGCGTACCCTCGTGAATTAAAAGAACTATGCGAGTTTGATGCTTGAAGATGACTAAATTAGGTGACGCTACCTTTCAATTTCATTTCCACGAACTTTTAGGGAACACCTAAAGGTGAAAATATCATTAGGTAACGGATTGTGTATAAAGGCTATCTACGTAAAAAGATATACTTAGGGGATGATGTAGGCGTTGGTGTAAACGGGCATGACCCTTCTAAAATAGGCTCTTCAGTACGTTTCAACGACATTTCGTAGCATTTCGATATTTGAAAACTTTTAACATCTTCGTCGAGATCATATCTTTAAACTCGTACTAATTTTATTTCTACTATTTCATAAAACTGTTTGAAACGGGATATTCTAAAGTTTTACGACACTGAAATGAAAAATATTTCGTAATTCTAATTGAGTATTTAATAAAAAAGTTGTTTTCAGTATTTTCGGCCAAGTTATTTGTGTTAATTCTACTAAAGCGTACCGGACTACTAGTTACACGAGTAAATACTATTCAGTGTTGTGCTAGTGTAGATACTATTTATGGTTCAATTAAAACGGTATGCTCTGTGAGACCAGATCCTACGCTATATGCTTTGAGGCGTAAATTTCTCAGAACTTGAACACCTGTTCCTAGAACTTGCCTTATTGCACGCAGTTTGATCGTTCAGTTGAATAAATTCATCAACGATTTCAAACATATATTTGCATTACAGTATTTATGTATTCATTCACTTTTAAAGACTATTTTTACAGGATAATCCATTGAGCAACTTTTTATTGTTATTTTGAAAAAAAAAAAACATGAAGCCGTAAAAGTCAGTTTTAGATTTTTTTTGTGAATTACTGAAAACACAGATTCATAAAGTAACTTGTAAAGGTCTTGCGGGTGGCTTTGGCCGTAGCTATTTAGTCCGCTACCATCTTAGACTGCAGGGTCACTTACCATCAAGTGAGATCGCAGTCAAGCACTATCTTGTCATCCAATAAAAAAATCATCATTAGTTTTATTATTTATTTAATTAAGTAGCTATCCGATGTTCCACTAATATTTATTGATACTAAACTAATACTAAACTAAACGGTTTGACTCGTTACTCAAAAAAATACGTCCTCGTTTGTACAAATAATTCTTCATGAAGCTAGATAATAATAATTTAAGCAACGAACTAAACAAAAAATATAGTTCTTGCAATTCACGAGGGCACGTGAGCTTTACTTGTGGTTACATCGTGTACATGCACATTGCGTAAGTGTGCGGGCCTGTCAGGAACCTAGGTGGGAGTGGGAAGGCGCGAGCAAGCTCTTGCTCACACTTATACAGATACGACACGCACACAACCATGAGCCACGCGTCCTCGTGAATTGAAAGAACTTTACCACAACTGTGTAACGTTAACATTTCGTTTCAATATTTTATATGGTTTACTTACAAATTACTTCTACAATTATTTTACTCGTTATTGTTTTAATTGAATTTACTTAATGTTTATCGGTTTAACCATAATGTTATTCTTGTAAATATTCGTGAATGTTTGTTATATTAATGTTTATTTAATTCTTATTATTCTGTAACGGTTGCTTTGTTATTTTATTCATCGCTATTTATATTACAGTTCGCAGTGGCAGATGTTTGAATATTAAATTATCTGTACACGCATGTACCTATTATTTATTTCCAATGAAATATCTTTCACGCTACGAATGAACCGTTATGGCTGAAATTTTGAATGAACATAGGTTATACCCAGGATTAACTCATAGGCTACATTTTATCCCGGAAAATTAAACAGTTCCCGCGAGAATCAAAAAACCTTAATCCACGCGAACGAAGTCGAGGGTATCAGCTAGAAATATATAAAAATTCCTTTAAAAACCACAATAATTCAAGCGCCACAATAGTATTAAATAATTTTAATTTGTACACGCATGTTAAAGTCCGGTGAGCCTAAATAGAAGTGATGAAAACGATATGCGACCCTAGCCGACTTCAACGCACGTGTAAAAACTAAAAATATAGTTTGTATTTGTAGTTACATGCTAGCCGCATTGCTGGCATGTTAAAATGAAATCATTTCAACCTGACACAATTTTATAATGATTATAATTAATTATGAATACATTTCCATTGTTTCCAACTGGATTGAACACGCGATTTGTCGTGTCCCCCACTTTGGGTGTGACATTTTTTTAATTATCGCTATTAACTATCATTAATTAGGTCAGGATATTATTATTATTTTTAAGCTATTGCATAGCTTCTATCGCGGTCCACCGTGGAGACCGAATCCAGAAATTCCGTAACGAAAATAACCTGACACGGGACTCCTCTACGGTGAGCCGCTAGATGGCGTTGATAAAAAATGCAATAGCTTTACCGCGGCAGTCCCCGAGTGCCACACGTCTTTTTTTTAAAAGAGTATTAGCCACGCTGAGCTTAACTTATATTCTCCTCTGCCTTCCAAATAAACGAAGAGGTTGTACTGGAGTGAGTACGACAATAGTGCAAAGGGGTTCGAACCTGCGACCTTTCAGTCCACAGTCCGCCACTTTAACCGTTGGGCTACTGAGGCTTCAATCGGATTTTAGGTACAAAGCAACAAGTATCCGGCGTTGTTCCGTCCAGGGGCAAACTCAATGGATAACGTAGCGAAGGGATAAGAGTTACGCGATAGATAGAGAGGCAACTTCCAGGTGAATATTACTGTATGTAAGTTCTTGTTGTTGTTTTGAAAAGAGCAACTGCTGAGTTTTTTGCCGGCTCTTCTCAGCAGAATCAGCATTCTGAACCGGTGGCAGATTCTCGACTTGTCATAAGAGCCACAAGTTGGCTTACATGAAATAAATAAATTTGAATTTGACTCTTCCTTGCTAAACTCTAACTACCTATAAAACCAACGAGCCAGAGTTGTACCTACCTAGTTAATATAGGACTTAGAGTAGGATACCTACTTCCCATTCCAGTAATAATATGGTATAGCAAAGCACCGACAATTATAACGCAACGAACTTCTGGGTTTCCTATACTCTATATCATTTCATGATAGCAATAAGGTTCAATTTCGTATGCACTACAGAAATTACCATTGATTAAAAATAAAATTATGCATCCTATATCCTGTTTATCGTCAATCGAAATTGACTTTGTTAATAGAATAAATAAGATCCATTTTTCAGTGCACTGGGAATTATGCAGAATTATGTGTCGCAAGCAACCAGTTTTCCATCGCCACTTTAAAGAGAGACTAGCCGCGTGCGCACGTACCATTTTGTATTCCTAATGACAATGTCAATGACATGATAGTGACAAATGACAATGACAAAAATGTGATAAAACGACCTAAACGTGGTAACGTTGCCGGGATAAGATTTTGTGTTTTGTGTACATTTTTACACCGGTAAATATAATTTTGTGTGTCCTCAAAGACACAACACGGATGTGGTGATTTAGTGTTGTACAAATATTTGCAGCTTCGCTAATGGTTTGTAATCCTTCCTATTATTATTATTATAAGGATAATTATCCTTTATAATATTATAAATGCGAACGTTTGTATGTTTGTTACTCAATCACGTCGCAACGAATGAACCGATTTGGCTGAAATTTGGCACAGAGATAGATTTGGGTCTGGAATAGGACCTAGGCTACTTTTTATTCCGGGAAATAGAAGAGTTTCAGCGGGAACAGAAATACCTCAATCCACGCGTACGAAGTCGCGGGTATCATCTAATATTATCTATAAATATTTTATACTTTTAACTTTATAATGTCCTCCCGACTGAAACCGGTCATGCGCAAGGGTGTGCAATGTGCATTAAATACAGGTGCTCCCTCTATTCCTTCACTCTCATTGAAGAAATGCCCGACGGCTTTTCGTGCTCTTTCTAGTGGTTACCATGTTCAATTGCGGATTGTTAGGTCCCGGGTTCGAATGCAAATGTTAAAAAAAAATATTCGGAGTTATCCTCGGAGTTAAATTCTCAGTACTAGCGCATGTTAGGATGTTTATACGATATAGTATGAAGGGACTGCAAAAATGTGAAGATAGATTCACTGTCGTGTAGGAACCTTCTAAGCAAGAGATGACACTAATGCAAGCTAATCGCAAAAAGGATGAAATTTTTTCCATTAAATTTTAACTCTATCAATAGTTCCATGCCTACCTAAACTTTAATTTAAAAAATGTTTCCTTCCAGATGCAGACATTACGAAAAAGTTGCTACCTCCTCCTTTTATCACTTATTTTCGTTAAAGCAAAACAGAGATGCGAAATAACAGACCAGCAAACGGCATACCACGTCACGTGCACTCCAACTGACAACTCCGACTACAAACTACAAAGAGGGCTTGTATCTGATAACAACGACACTATAAAGTTAACCCTCCGAGCTTGCAGGATTTCCGAAGTCGACTTAGAAGCATTCGAAAATCTATTCTCACTAGAATACCTCGACATATCCCAAAATAAAATCTCCGATCTGAAATTAGGCGTCCTTGATGGCATGCTGGAAGTTAATTTTCTAAATTTATCACATAATTTGCTAACCGAATTTCCTCTCGGACTATTTGATCAGAAACCTAATTTGACTACCTTGGATTTAAGTGGGAACAAAATTAAACATCTAGAGTTGGGCATATTCGATCCGCTACTTAAATTAAAATGGTTGGATTTATCAGATAACGCGTTGAAAGGTAAAGATATAAATCCCTATATTTTTGATCAGAGCAACAAAATAAATCACGTAAGCTTCGCGAGAAATAACATGAATGGTGCACCGGAAACTTTATTACACGCTCTGGAGGATTTAAGAACGTTGAATTTGGACAGGTGTCTACTCAGCGGGCTACCCTCATTTGTTACTGGAAGCAGCCTCAAAGCATTGCAAGAACTGATAATATCTAACAATCAAATTACAAAACTTCAAGACGCAACTGTTTTCATCAATCTGGATAGTCTGAATACGCTTAATTTAGCCAATAACGTTATAGAATCTGTCGATTCTAATGTATTCAAGCCGTTAAAGAAGCTCCGAGTTATAACTTTACGAGGTAATAAATTAACCGATCTGCCCGATACTCTATTCAAGGATATGAAAAGCTTGGGGAACATTGATCTATCTCACAATAAGATTACAAGTGTTCCCTTAAACGCGTTTCGTGGGACTTCGCTTAAAAACTTGAATTTAGCAAGTAACCGAATTACGTATTTGCCTGATAACTTTTGTTTGGAGCTGAGAAACTCAGGAGCAAAGCTCACAAAGTTTTACTTTAATCAGAACCCGTGGCAATGTTCGTGTTTAAGACATATACTCGAGGAAGTGAAGACATACAAGATATCATACAATGGGATTATGTATGATGGAAGTCATCCAATATGCGTGACAACGTATGAAAATTTTTGCAAAAGACAAGAGATTTTCAATAGCGTTTATACGAAATTGTATGATAGCTTAATTTTAGAAGTACCAATAGATACTTGACAATTTTATAATATTAGGTTGCTTGCTTACTAGTAACATTTTTTTATTCATAAAAGTTAAGACTATGATTACTTAATCAATTATAATAATTGATAACTGATAAGTGAAGAATGAAGGGATTGAGGATGTAGGCTAGATGGAACCGCGCTATGCGATATCTCTAACCGAATTATATGCAGTGTCGTACTGGTACGATGAACGACTTGATGGTACAGCATTGACAGTTGGGTGGTATAAGGTGTTAGGGATTGATTTGGATGGTTTAGGGGTATGGGTTAAATTTACACTGCTATACCCCTTCCAAGTTAGCCCGCTACCATCATAGACTGCATCGTCACTTACCATCAGGTGAGATCGCAGTCAAGGGCTAGCTTGTCATCGAATAAAAAAAAAAAAAAATTGCCAAATTGACCCAGACGAGAATCTTTAAAGACGATTTCCTATCGTATAAGTACCCTTGTTTAGTTTAAAACTTTCCCATAACTACGGACCTATAAATCGGAATATCGCGGTTAATACCCTGCACTCAGCAAATACCTAGGTGGCAAAATTTTTATTAACTGCATATACATTCAATTAGCTAACTGCGAAGCTGTTAGGTTAGCCAGCAGTTTAACCATAAATCTTCACTTTACCGCCAATTTCACTGCTTTATATATATATTACGTTCCAAATTGGACAGGTTTAATATATGATACCTATTTTATACTATTAGTGAAGATATGTAACTGACGTAATAACTATGATAGAATAGAAAAGCTTTTTAAGCGTTACAGGAATTGCTGTAGCGAGTCATATCACTATACCTAGGTTTTTAACCGATGAAAAAAAGGAGGTTCTCAAAACGAAGTCGCGGGCGTCAACTAGTTTTTAATATATATTTCAACCCTGTCGCCAACATTCCGTATACTCGAAGACAGACTTTGCATATTCTTTTTATATGTACGCCCTTGGGATTTGGAAACCACTCAACATACCTGTCGAAGTGAAGTTTCAAAGTCGAAATCCCATCTACTCGCACTAAGTGCTTTGCGTATTATTTACTTACTAGCTGTTGCCCGCGACTTTGTCCGCGTGGACTTAGTTTCTTTTATTAATCCCATGGGAACGCTTTGATCTTTCGGATTAATAATTAGCTTTCGGTTCGGTTTTTATTCGGTTCTCGTCGGATGACCGCCCTCGAACACCGACTCACCGCATCGCATTGTTCGCCCGCGCTATTCTTTCTTTTTGCTCGGCTTCTAAGAGTCGTACCAAGATGTTGAATCTATATATATAAAATTCAAAGTCCTGACTGACTGACTGACTGACTGACTGACTGAGATATCAACGCACAGCCTAAACTACTGAAGTTAGAAACTTGAAATTTTTACAGTTGGTTCCTTTTATGACGTAGGCGCACACTAAGAAAGGATTATTGGAAATTCTACCCCTAATGGGTTTAAATAGGGGATGGAAGTTTATATGAAACTCCGTCATTTTTCAAGCTGTTTCCATCAAAGTTGGTATTTGAGCTTTCAGTTAAAAATAAAGAAGTACGTGTGTCACAGTTTTTGAAAATTCCACCCCAAAACCTAATTCCACGAGGACGAAGTCGCGGGGGCAAAAGCTAGCATTGTATAAATCACTACTCCGGTGCAAACATAAATGTCACATCACTATGTTACATTTCTTGTAGCCTATAACTTTCCTCAAGAATTGGGCTATCAAATTCAAAAAGAATTTTTCAAATCTGACTGGTAGTTCCAGAGATTAGCGCGTTCAAACAAACAAACTCTTGCACTTTATTATATTAGTATAGATTTAAATGCACGACTAATTTTTTCTGTACTCTTATGCTGAGATCTACAGAACGAGCTCTGACTCAGCTCAGACTCAAGATAGGGGGTTAAAGTGAGACACAAATATGCTTCGACATAAATCTGTCTCGTTTTAATTCTATCTTGAGTCTGAGCTGAGTGGAAGTGCGGTCTATAGATTTAAGCCTTACAACTTAGGTATTTTTAACTCACGACCTCTCTAGCGCAGTGGAGAGCTGTCTTAAAGTGAAGGAAGTCTCAAGTACGATTCCCGGTGAAGACAATTTCGAAATATCTCTGGCGAGGCCTGGTAAGTGGCTTTGGCTGTGGCTAGTTACCATTTACCACCCTACCGTCAACGACGTGCCGATTTAGCGTTCCGGTACGATGGTATGTAGAAGTGGATTAGGTATGGGTATAATTAAAACTGGCATACCCTCTTACATGCTAGCTCAGTACCATCTTAGACTGCATCATCACTTACCATCAGGTGTGACGGTAATGAGCGGAACTTTTTTAGAAGCTTCTGTTCTAAACTTTATTTTAAATAAAGTAATAAAAAATACTCTAATTTATTATTAGTGGAAGTAAGGTGGAAGTGAATAAAGGAGTTTTATCATTTTTAGGTCGTATAAAGAATGTTTATTGTTAGCTATTAAGTTCCTAACAAGTGGCGTCGGATCGTAAATAACGCCTAACCGCGAATTTCGGTGCGATGTATGAATTTATTATGTGCTACTTTCCTACTTACTCCAATGAAATTGGATATTTGGCTATTTTTTTTTATATAATTAAAATAAAGGTTTTTAATATAATAACACAATGTCATTTTTCTTTTTTTAATATCTTAAAATAGTCTCGAAAATATAGAGCGTTTCAGTTTTCTGTTAGAAAAAGAGAGCGTTATTATAACATGACGTCAGGATTCAGAAGCTCCATATACTTTCCATACAAAATTTTATTTTAGAAAGAGACGGATACAGTCGCATTAAAACAGATTATAACTTATTTGTTTATTGACAGATTTATTTTCTGTTTTTACAAATATTATTCTTACATGTTACATTTTCGATACGCATTTTGACAACAGTTGAATACCCAATTAAGCAAGGTAAATATTCTTTTTTATAATTTCAGGTGATATGAGATTTTAATGAAAGATTCTCTTTAATCTAAATATATAAAAGGCAAAGGTGACTGACTGACTGACTGATCTATCAACGCACAGCTCTAACCACTGGACCGATCGAGCTGAAATTTGGCATACAGGTAGCTGTTAGGACGTAGACATCCGCTAAGAATGGATTTTGGAAAATTTCAACCCCAAGAGGGTTAAATAGGGGGTTAAAACATCGAACCTAACGTGAGCGAAGCCGCGGGGTAAAGCTAGTATTACATAAGCACGGGATCAACGTACGCCGGTGCTGGACTGGACTGCTGGACGCTCGTAGTCGGCACCATTTAATATTTGAAATGGTCTGCTATCCAAGAACTTTACATAATTAAACCTGAAACGGTATTTGCTTTTCGAAATAGCAGTACATTTTTTTCGCAAAACACTTTTATTTTGTAGAGGAAAATGGCTTTAAAAGTTTTAATGAAACCGCGAAGTATTTTCAAATTCAATTTGAAAAAAAAACTTTTCTATCTATCCTTACTCGTACTCAATGTACCAGCCAAACAGCCGCTCGATTCCGTAACTTCGGTATCAATTGTTAAATCACTGCATTTATGTAAAAGCATGGTTTTTGCAGCATGTATCATTGCGACAGTCTTTGATTATTATGATCAAAGGTGACAGTCTAAAGGACCTATATGAGACAAAATTATTTTTTGACAGGTCCATATCCAGAAGTGATTGCGATCGTTTCACAGATGCAATCATTTTTAGACAATCCAACAGCTGGAACTTGTAGATGAGGCTTTCTTATCGAGCACGAATCTACGTAAGGAGCAAGACTCTGTAGTATTCGTCTGTTCAGTAGTCAGTATGCTTAGTCTAATGCTGAGATTGCTCTGAATTAGCTCACACTTAAGATAGAGATTAGAACCAGACACAAATATGCTCTGACATAAATCTGTCTCGTTTTAACTCTCTGAGCTGAGTGAGAGTGCGGTTTATAGATTTCAGCTTTAGTTTTGATTCGATTGATCGTATAAGAATTCGATGAAATTAGTGTCAAAGTATACGTAAAATGAACCTAAACTAAGCATACAGTACACATATAATTAAAAATCCACCGCGAAGATCTCAAAACAGATCTGATAAGCTCCATTGTACCGAAATAACGCAGAGGGATTAATTAGTATTAGAGGAACCCACAGGTCTATTCTTTTAATTTAACGCAGTTTAACAAGCGTACAGTTGAGATATGCCTCCACACACACTTTAAGCCTTTTAACACATTTTAAGTATAAAACACTCTTTATATGTATAAAGGAAGCTCGCGCTCGGTGATCGAGTAGGTATATTATAGTATAGATACTTGAGCATTCCAGGAGGCTTATTCTCTATCTAAATGGCTGCATATGAATTGCGCACTACGCTAAGTTTTTAAATATAGAAAAGGTGACTAACTGATCTGCACAACTGCAGGATTTTTAAACTGCGATCATAGCCCTTATTACGAGGGAGCTACAATTCGGGACGAAGGTAAAGGTCAATTCACATTAACCTTTACAAAGCGCATGCCAATTTAGTTCGTAACGTGTTACGATTTTAATCAACGTGACCTTTGCGGCCACAGACTATCTTAATGATCATAGATATTAGAAATATGTACATAGATATTAACTTTTGTTTTTATGCAATATGCGGTTACAGAAATACACATTCTCTTACTCTCTACCTATAATAGATCATGAGGTACGGCCCGCTGACAGACAGACGAAGGGACGGACAAATGAGGCTTAGTAGGGTTCCGTTGGTTACCCTTTGGGTACGGAACCCTAAAAATGACTACATACTTTGACGACCTCCCTTGCGCAGTGGTGAGCGGTGTGGTCTTATAACTGGGAGGTTTCGGGTTCGATTCCCGGTTATGGGTTGAATGTACACTGCCATACCCCTTCCAAGTTAGCCCGTTACCATCTTAGACTGCATCGTCACTTACTATCAGATGAGATCGCAGTCATGGACTGTAATCCAATAAAAAAAAAGACGTGTGGTACTCGGGGACTGCCGCGGTAAAGCTATTGCATAGCATTTTTTATCAACACCATCTAGCGGCTCACCGTAGAGGAGTCCCGTGTCGGGTTATTTTCGTTACGGAATTTCTGGATTCGGTCTCCACGCTGGCCCGCGATAGAAGCTATGTAATAGCTTAAAAACATACTTAGGTAATTAATGAGTATCGAACATAATCTAGATCGCGATGAAAGTGGAACGTGTTGAAATGCGGGTAAGTACGCAAAACTTCGACGCCTAGTAGTGTGCTGCTTATATGGAACGCGGAAAGTTATGTTTGAAGTGATGCGAAACAGCAGGAACATTCATTTACCGAGTCGAAAGTTCGCCGGGAAACCCTTGGCATCGCTTAATATGGAAACTGTGCTTTTACTACAGCCATTTGCTGAAGAGAAACTGTTTAAAACCTTACGTTACCTTATTAGGGTTACGTAGTAAAACTACAAGGAACCCTTATAGTTTCGCCATGTCCGTCCGTCTGTCCGTCTGTTTGCATATGGCAGAGACTATTGGTACTGAAGAACTGTAATTTGGCAAGATTATGCATACTAATTACGCCGGAAAAGTCGTACAATTTTTTATTTTATTCGATGACAAGATAGTCCTTTGCTGCGATCTCACCTGATGGTAAGTGACGATGCAGTTTAAGATGGTAGCGGACTAACTTGGAAGAGGTATGGCAGTGTACACTCAACCCATACTCCTAATCGGTTTCTACTTGCCATCGTTCCGGAACGCTAAATCGCTTGGCGGCACGTCTTTGACAGTAGGGTGGTAACTAGCCACGGCCGAAGCCTCCCACCAGACATAAATAAAAAAAAACTATTATTTTGGGTACCTCCCCTACACGTAAATAAGGAAGTCCACATGCAACCGTGATATTGTATGTATAAATTTAAATTTGTTTTAATACTTAAGTATTTATTACTATAAATCTTCGCTACGTCTTACTATAGTAAATCACTTCAAAAAAGTCATATCTCTAAATGAGAATAAATAAATCAATTAATATCTGATATAACGCCTTTACGAGCCGCCATTAGACATTTTCATTAATTCGAAATACTTGGCAGCAATTAAAACGCAATTAGTTCACGCTCAAACAGCAATATCTTTTCCATTATAAATTTTCTAGAATCGAGTCAGGTCGACACCCCTATCCCTATACCTTGGTCGTTGACTTTCCAGTTTCCAGTAATGAAAATAGGGACTAATTACTGTTCTATTATTCAAAGGAAGGTCGAGCTATGGGTTCGACCGTAGACCGCTACGATGCGATACAATTTTGTTCTTTTCGTATTTTTTAGTAGGATTTTTTTTTTTCGCAGTGGATGTTGTAACTACCTCGTTGTAATGACTTTTTGTTATAGTGACGTAACAAAATAAACAAAACAACTGTATTTTTTCAACTTAGTCACTTTACGGATTAGTATAAAAAATCACCCTCAAAAATTTTACTTCTCGTTTTTTACCATTTTTGAAAATGGGAAAATTCTGAAATAAATATATAATATGTAACTCATAGACATAATATACAGTTTCAGTTTCATTAAGATACCTCCAATAGTTTCGGAAAAAATTAAATTTAACGTTAAAGGTTGCTACCCCGATTACTCCCTAACTATCAGGGGTAGAAGTCTGAAATTAAGCGTAAAGATGTTTTAGGTAGAGTACAATAATCACAAGGTAAGAACTCTTCATTACACGCTGGTGCAGCTTTCCCATGCTTATCCGGCTAGACCCTTTATAATTCTACCGTCCTCTAACAATACATAAAATTTCAGCAAATTGGTTTCATTCGTTGTGGTATGAAGGACTAACAAACATCCATCCGTCCTCATAAACTTTCGAATTTATCATGGCAGTAGGAAAAGGATAAGAAGTACGATGGTAGGATTTTTCTTTGGTTAAATTCAAGCTCGTTTACGAATGTTAAGTTATACCTATTTATTACACATTAACAATACAATTTCTTAGAAGAGAAAAGCATCAAGAAGGCAAAGGAGATTTATTAAAGAGATACAGCTAATCTTTCACAAATCTCCGGGCCGTAATACTCTTAGAAGTAAATAATATCTTCATAAGTTTCAGCGTATTTGAACTTCGTTCGACAAGGGTTTCGTAGATATACCTAATTGTAATGGCTTAGAGAGTAATCTCATAATTTATAGGCCGTATTTCACTATTTCGTCGTTTTGTATGAGTTAATGTAACTGGTATATTCAATTGTTCTAAATATGAGAAGACTTCGAGCACGCAAGTGTGTGCACAAACCCAGATGCACTCTCTATTCCCTCACTCTCATATCTGAGACGGTAATCCGATACAACTCCTTTGGAAAGAGATCAGGCTGGACCAATGGCTTTACGTGATCTCCAGGCACGGGGTTGACACACTCCCAACTTCCTAACTCAAGGTCAGTACTGAGAATGTCTTGACAAAACAAGCAATTAAAAGAGATTAAAAAACCCGACTGCTTTAAAGCAAATCAACTGAAAATTTATAACTTTAAATTGACATAGATCGTGAATGGTCATTCAAAATGAAAAATTTTGACTTTTTTCTTTTTCACAATATGGCGTCTGGTGGTCGCCATATTGAATTTAGATTACTGTCATGTCTTTAGTGATACACCCAAGATTAACACGAATCGATTCACGTAAGAATCATCAAAATCGGTCCACGCATTTGGTCTCCAGAGCGTCACATACATACATTTATTTTTATTTTTTATTTTATCCGAAAACTGAACCCAGGACCTCGTTATCCGCACGCAAACATGCTAACCACTAGACCAACAAGGCAAAAAATTGTTGAAAAGGCTTTTTAAGGCACTTTTTAAAAAGCACTATTTTTATTTTTATTTTTTAATAGAGTCCATTTAGATAGACGATCAGACATGCATATTATCTATGATATGATCCGAATTAGCATTGATGACATGGAAAAAGTTTCTAGGGTTCTCACAATATTTAAATAGAGAGGCAATCAAGCCATGACCTTGCACGAAGTATCATGACACGCGGATTTTGTTTCAATTTTTCACGTCGAAAGTGCAAATGAAAAATTGAACTTGTAATAAAGAAAATGAAAAATATAATAATAATTTTTTCACCTCACTAACTCAAAAAAGGCACCTTTGCTGTCTAAAACCAGTGAGCAAAAGTCGTTTTTGCTCACTCAGTGAGAAAAAGTGTTATCTCAAGAAAAGTTCGACCCTTTTTCTCCAGAGATAAGAGAATAATATCTTCACAAGTCTAAGATTATCCCAACGCCAGTCGACAGGGGTGTAAGTAACGGCTCATGTTGTATTAGGAGCTGTAAGATAGTTTATATTTACTGCCGAAACAAATACCCCGATATTCACGGGAGATGTAGAGCTAAATATTAGTATAGTTCTTGTAATTCAGGAGGGTGTGTGAGCTTTACTTGTGGTTACGCCGTGTACATGCACATTGCGTAAGTGTGCGTGCCTGTCAGGAGCCTAGGTGGGAGCGGTCAGGCGCGAGGAGAGCAAGCTCTCGTTCACACTTATACAGATACGACATACACACAACCATGAGTCACGTGCCCTCGTGAATCGAAAGAACTATACGTAAGGTACATTTACAAGTATTTAATAAAATAATTTCTTTTTAGGTAACATGTATTTTCACTAATTTTATTTAGCTCAATACTATATACTTTTACGGGAATACTATACACCAACGGGAATGGGTCTACTTTGTCTGCCCGTCTTAACATGCGTTGGATTGTATATACCTACGTATGCATTTTTGAAGCTTCATTGTGGAAGCACTGCATACATAGCATAGTTTTGTTACCTATTTTAAAAAAATTTACATTTTTTTTTTGAAAAGAGCAACTGCTGAGTTTCTTTCCGGCCCTTCTCAGCAGAATCTGCATTCCGAGCCGGTGGTAGATTTATGACGTGTCTTAAGAGCTACAAGTTGGCCTACATGAAATAAATAAATTCTGAATTTGAATTTAAATGGCTATTTCTTTATAAATTCACAGCGATAATGCAACTCTCACACGGTGCGAATTTACACTGACACGTCCAATACATGTATGCAAACCGCAGGGGAATCTACGAATATTATATTAAACAACGCCTTTCATCACGTGCCTGCATTGTTCATTTATAGCCATCGATGTAATATAACTACCTACCTAAAACAGCCGTAATAATACTGATTTTCTTGCTTTTCGTTCGCTTTAACTTTCGTTCGTATAGATTCAAAGCAAGTGCTATAGCTGGGATTTTTAAGCTATTGCATAGCTTCTATCGCGGGCCGGCGTGGAGACCGAATCCAGAAATTCCGTAACGAAAATAACCTGACACGGGACTCCTCTACGGTGAGCCGCTAGATGGCGTTGATAAAAAATGCTATGCAATAGCTTTACCGCGGCAGTCCCCGAGTGCCACACGTCTTTTTTTTATTTGTGTGTTCTCTATTCGTCCTTCGATATGATGACCGGAGACCTTTTATAGCTGACCAGAATGAGGAGCTTTGTGTTTTTTAGTATTTCATTCAACGACATAGCAAGCCGCAGCTTTTCGTTTGAGTCCATACAGAAGTATGGACTCAAACGACCTGCAATCACCTCTGATTAGACGATAGACGATATCCACTCGCTATTGGCTGAAATGCATTGTTGCAAAAAGAGCGCGATAAATTCAGCCAATCACTACAATTGAGACTATAGCAATGATTGATGGAGCTTTTACAGAAACGACCTGCAGACCTATAGTCCGATAACTCACAGCGTCGATTCCATTCTCGCTGCACCAAAACACGGTCAATAGCTACATTGTATACCGCCTCTAAAAACGTTGTATACCGTCTCTAAAAATGATTGCAATCGCCTCTGATTAAACAATATCCACTTGCTATTGACTAAAATGCATTATTGCAGAAAGAACGCGATAAATTCAGCCAGTCACGAAAATTAAGACTTTAGCAATGATTGAAGCAGCTTTTATGCTTCGTTTAGATGCGTGCCGAGGCTTGTCAAACATCCACAAGCTCCAAACCTTTACAAACGCTTGGATGCCATTTACACGCTTGCGAGTGTGTCAGTGTGTTTCGGATAGGCAAACTGCGCAGACAAACATGGAAGTAGGAAGATGTTGAAGTTGTGTCGGCTATTGCATTTGTCGTTTGGCCAATTAGTCAAGATCGATACACCATCATATATAGCGCAGCGTAGAAACACCCGTTCTTACGTGATAAACTTCGCAAGCGCTTGCCACAAGCTTCTTTTCGACCGTTCCGTAGAACAAAGTCTCATCTGCTACATTCATAACAGATTTAAGCCTTGCAGATGAGACTTTTAAGGCTCAAATTTCAAGTTCTAAATTTAGCAGATGAGACTTTGTTCTACGGAACGGTAGTTTTGATCTGTGTTCAAAAACCGACATTAGTCCGGATCGGCGACAAGCTCACGCAAGCCATGCCAAACACCCCGTTCACACGCTTGTGTTTGTGGACACTTGTCGAGACCTGCCAAGCGTTTAAACGTAGCTTTACAGAAACGGCCTGCAGTGCTTTAGTCCGATAGCTCACAGCGTCGATTCCATTCTCGCTGCACCAAAACACGATCAACAGCTACGCTGTATACCGCCGGGAAATCTAGGAAATAATTAATGACGCCTACCACCACCTGCGCCCCGATGCTCTTTGTTCATAGCTTTGTTTACATGATACTGTACTCTGTACTGTAGGGTTAATACGAGATTCGATTGATCGTATTCGTATTCAATGTCATTAGCGTCAAAGTAAAATGAACCATAAGGGTATGCTATTAGAGTTCACTCCAAATTAAAATCGGTTGTTTGAGGGATTTATAACAAATTAAGTTCGTTCCTTATATAAAACTGTTGTTATACAGAAGTCAAGTCATGCCGGAGTTTCAGCGGTTTCGCCACTTAGGTTAAGAGAGATGTACTAAGGCCTCAGTAGTTACGAGAACTTTAATTTCATGGAGGCAAGCTCAATGTAAAAAGAAGTCTTTAAAAGTAGGACAATTATATACAACTATAATAATGCTGAGAAAACCCATGCGTTTTCCCACCTCAGAACTGTATTCCAGTTGTCAGATACTCACAGTCCGGCAATTATTCATATTGCAAACAATTCTACGCAAGCACTCTGAGTTAACTTACAATCGTTATCTATTTTTCATGAAACGGAGAACCCATATGGTTTGCCCCATTAGACCATGTCGGACTGTTATTGCCGGTCGGCACTATTTTTATTTTAGCGGTTTACTATACAATCGTATCAACAAATCACTTAACGTATATCCATTGACTTTAGCTAAATGTAAAAACAAATGTGCTGAATATCTTCGTACGCTCAACGGAAGTCCTTGTAAAGTTGCGTCAATTCTAATAACACACACACACACACACACACACACACACACACACACACACACACACACACACACACACACACACACACACACACACACACACACACACACGCACGCACGCACGCATACACACGCTCATTCTCATATGCACACATCCCTCAATATATATAATAACTTTAAAGGACATCATCCATTTTGGGCTAAATCTGAAAGTGCCGGCCAAAAAAAAATTTTGCTGTATTTCGTTAGAACTTGTCCACCTAAACATTTTTTATTATGACACCGAAGCTGTAGAACCATTAACCTTGGTTTTATTTAAGTTTAAAAAATCTGTATTTTCTCGAGTATATGAAGTGTTTCTAATAATAATAATAAAAAACTGGAGTGCC
This sequence comes from Hipparchia sbordonii, assembly GCA_038048805.1. Lineage (NCBI taxonomy): Eukaryota > Metazoa > Arthropoda > Insecta > Lepidoptera > Nymphalidae > Hipparchia > Hipparchia sbordonii. Next base: position 10,290,941 of record CM076113.1, read on the forward strand.
CAGCAGTCTGTTCTACATCTCAGCAGCCGAGCCCGGCTGACCTCATCGCCTTTTGGCGAAGTGTGTGGTCAAGAGAGATGGATGGCTGGATGGTTGAGGAGGGCTCTTGAATTGCGGCGGTAGAGAAAGCATGTGCCTCAATAGAGCTAATGAACCCAGTCGCCATCTCTCCGGAGGATGCACCTGGTGCGGTGCGCCGGGCCGCGAACTGGAAAATTCCGGTATCCGATGGATTGCATCGTTACTGGCTGAAGGGTTTTTCGTTCTGCTATGCTATCTGGCCCAATAAGTCCAAGAAGCTCTCGAGTAAAGGGCACTCCGAGTCTTTTGTCTTTCACTCATTTAGCTCCAAAGTCCACCGATGCCGCTGACCCGACTAAGTACCGCCCCATCACATATCTTACTACCATCTATAAGACATTGACATCCGATGAGCCTGGGCGAACTGGTTAAACTAAGTCGCCGGAATTTTTCCACAGTCTGGATTGACAATAAGAAGGCATTCGACTCGGTGCCCCATTCATGGCTCTTGAGGGTCCTTTAGCTGTACAAAGTCGATAGGACAGTTCGAGGCTTTCTCGGAGAATGTATGGGGCAATGGAACACGATCCTTGGTCTTCATGATGAGCGGTTGGCAGCTTCCGATGATCGGATAAGGATAAGGCGGGGTATCTTCCAGGGCGATTGTCTGAGTCCACTATGGTTTTGTGTCTCTGAACCCGCTCAGCTCATTGCTGAAGAGATTAGGGACGGGCTTACAGTTTCGGAGAGTAGGGGCAAAAGTGCCTCACATGGATGACCTCAAGCTGCTAGCACCTAATTACACCCGCCTGAGGGAGTTGCTGAACATCACCACCGACTTCAGTAATTCCATCAAGATGGAACTTGGACTAGATAAGTGTGCGGTCCTACATGTGGAGAGGGGACAGTCATTGGGCCGAGATCAATCTCAAGCTGACAAGCATCAGAACCCTCTCTGAAGCTGAGTCATACCGGTATCTGGGTATGTCATAGTCCGTAGGGGTAAAGAAGACGGACATGAAACAATCAGTTTGCAACGTCTTTGTTGGACGCCTGGTAAAAGTCTGTAAAAGTTATTTGTCAGGTGTCAATTAGGTCCGGGCTTATAACTGTTGGGTCATGCCTTTTCTCATGTACACCTTTGGCGTACTCGGATGGACTCAGACTGAATTAGGTGTTCTGGACAGAGAAATCCACATGACTATGACTCTCTATATACGCATGCACCATCCGAAATCATCTGTTATGAGACGGGCTGTCAATCCAGGCTGCAAAGAAATCGTCTGTTCGACCCTGAAAAGGTCAAGGCGTATTAAGCGTCAAAACCATGCATAATTGGGAGATGTACAACCTCAGTACCTACTTTGAGACGAAGAGAGAGAGCCCAATGCATAGAGACGTCATAGAATGTGGTAAAGGACTTACTCCCTTATCTTTGGCTGAAACCGAATGGCAGATATCAGTGGTACTAAGCACCTCTGACTGGGAGAGCATGCGCTCTCCATGCGGAAGGAGAGGAAGTTGCACGGACGCTTTTTGCTAACACTGAGTATCTCCACAGGTACAACCAAGCGGCCAAAATCCTTCACCGAGAGCCTGCTCTGAAGTACGGTCTCCTGAATGAGAGAGTGCCGTAGTACGATTCTAGCAAATAAGCCTGATATCGTGCTGATGGATCGAGCACAATCGAGGGTGTTTTAGTGGATATCACCATCGAACATGACGAAAACCTCGTGAGAGTGGAGACAGAGAAAAACGGAAGTATCGAGATCTGGCTCACGAGGTTTCTGGCATGTGGCATGTTCCTCTGAAACCAACCCGATCGTGCAAATTCTGACTGGAATTTGCACGACCGGGATGGTTTCAGCCTCGATCACCATCTGAGACGGCTGGGGTTCCAGCCAAGATGCAGTCTATTTCACAATTATTATGCAATAGATATTGCTTGTGTGGTATTTTTTGGGTGTGTGGTTAGGATAGAATAGGTAGCACTTAACAAAACTCCAAAAAAAGCAAAAAAATTGGCTTAGAAACACTTCATATACTCGAGAAAATACAGATTTTTAAACTTAAATAAAACCAAGGTTAATGGTTCTACAGCTTCGGTGTCATAATAAAAAATGTTTAGGTGGACAAGTTCTAACGAAATACAGCAAAATTTTTTTTTGGCCGGCACTTTCAGATTTAGCCCAAAAATGTATGAACCGCGGAGGATCTCCTTTTTGTATTTTATAATTTGTCTGTCACATTATGTACTCTGTATGTCTTTTTTAATAATGTACGAGGAGGGCGATGATCACCGCAACACAGTTTATACTTCTGCGGGATCATCGTTCTAATCTGTTTTCGCATCCTGTAAGTGTAAAGACTTCAAATAAATAATAATAATAATTTCAGCATATTTCCTTCATACCTACCTACCTTCTGCCTTCGCCATCCGTAGTGCGAATTGGAAAAGTTCCAATTTAAAGGAGCGTTTTTTAATTTGACCTCTTGAACTCTTATGAAATGGCACTCTTATTTGAGATTTATACTCAGGAAGCCAGGAGTAGGTACTATTCAATTGCGCAGACCAGACCCATTGAATTTATTTCCGGACGGGAATTTGTCGGACAAAGAGCAACGCGGTCTTTCTTCTTGAGAGCTGTGGGGGGGGGGGGGGGGGGTTCATAACGCTCCGCTCTTGCAAAGTATCGGGTCATTGGGCCAAAATAAATTGGAGAGCATGGATATATGGATATAGCCTTATCTATACCTACTACCGGTGATAGCCCACAGGCTATGGCTATCCCGAAGAACGGGTTTGATCGCATCTCTGGACTTTTCAGAGTAGTTTCAACGCCATAATTACCTGGAACAATTAAAGCATAAGTTAAAAAGGTTAATAAGTTAACAGCAACAACATACAGGCGACCTCCTCTGGCGGGGGGAGTAGCTCCTAGCGCCGAAAAGCCAAAAGGTGCAAGTATGAAAACCTTGATGGTTGTTTAATATTGGTGCCTTTTTGGGTGGAGACTTCGACCTCTATCTTTAAACAATGATTAACTCTGAACTTTCTGACCCTGCACAAATGACATCATAATTACGGATCAATTTGAAGCGCCACTTTTGACATACGAATGTCTTTGGAACTAATAATATTGCAAATGGCGCACGGACCTTTATGAATTTATTTTTTCCTTTTTGCAACACCATATTACGTGTATTTTTGCAATCAATAAATAAATTCTAAATACTTTTAATATATTACGCAACTTTTGAGGGTAGGGAACAACAGTCTTGTATTGCAAAATTCTAAAATAATTGAAATCGGCCCACCCTATTGTACAACATCCTCGATTGTTTAGGGCCTCAGGGTGGGTTAATTGAACTGACCTATAAACACAAATGGCTCAATAGGCGATTGTTTCCATTTATTAATACCTGACCCCAGAGGCGAGCTTGTGATTATTACATTGCGATTTGCGATCATCGAAACTATGAATATTTATTCATGAACTAGCTGATACCCGCGACTTCGTTCGCGTGGAATTAGTTTTCAAAATCCCGCGGGAACTATAATTTTTTTCGGGATAAAAAGTAGCCTATGTTTTAATCCAAGGTATAATCTATCTCCATTTTAAATTTCAGCCAAATCGGTCGAGTAGTTTTTGCGTGAAAGAGCAACAAACGCCCACACACACACACATACAAACTTTCGCCTTTATAATATTAGTAGGATATTAGTAGGATAGGAAGTAGGATAGGATTTAGGAAGTAGGATAGTAGGAAGAAGGATTATGATATAATTATTATGCGATTCAGGGGAAGATTAGTTGAAACTTTCAGTATTTTTTTTATTATTTTCAGCTATAGACTTTCGAATTCATAATATAGGTACTAGATGATACCCGCGACATCGTCCGCGTGGATTAAGGTTTTTCAACCCCCGCGGGAATTCTTGAATTTTCGGGATATAATGTAGCCTATGTGTTAATCCTGAGTAAACTTAAATTTTTCATCAGATTTAGCAGTTCCTATACTAATATAAATTAAAGTAAAATTTTCGTGAATAGATTCCATTTCATTACCATGAAGGATAAAGGACAAGTTTATTATCCTAACCAGATTGCAAGCTTAGGTATCCATTTGATGTTATGCTAGGAGCATATTACTTTTTTACAAGCTTTTTTAATACCCACCACACCTGTTGTTCCGAGCAAAGCGATCTCGGAAGCTAGATGCGGAATATTTTAGCATAATTCAGCGGACACCTGACGTGTGACACCTTCATACAAATTAATGCATTTTGACGATACAGATATATAAATATACATATAAAAATATTGATTTTGCCCGCGACTTCGTCCATGTGGAGGGTTTATGAAAATTCCGCGGGAACCTACGAGTATGTCACTTAGGGTTGCCAGACGTCCCGTATTTCCCGGGACATCCCGTATTTTAGGCATAGTTTATAATGTCCCGGCGGGACTGACTCTGTCCCGTATTTGAACCGTACGCCGTTTTTCATTATGAAATCGATCTAGGTACGTAAATACACACACGCAACGTTCGTAAAACGTACTCGTCTCGCTACTAACTTGCACTTGCAGCCCGCATCGACCAATGACAGTGTTAGTGTCAGAATGACAATGTTAAAACTGACTCCATCCTCAGAAAAATATAAAAAATAATTTGTCAATTATAATAAACAATTTGTAATTTTTATTTGTCCCGGGTAAAAAACTGAAATCCCGTATTTTTTTGCCCATTTAACCATTTGTCCCTTATAGGCTGAAAAATAATCTGGCAACCCTAATGTCACTATAACTCAGATAACACAATTTAATATTATAACTTCCAATTTATATTCTCTGTTTATGTATCAACCATTGACGACTTTCCTAGCGCAGTTGTGAGCGCTGTAGTCTTCTGGGAGGTCTCGGGTTCGATTCCCGGCTGCGGTAGTTTGGGAATTTACAATTTCTAAATTGTCTCTAGTCTGGTCTGGTGGGAGGCTTTGGCCGTGGCTAGTTACCAACCTACCATCAAAGACGTGCCGCCCAGCGATTCAGCGTTCCGGCACGACGGCGTTTAGAAACCGATTAGGGGTATGGGTTAAATATACTACCAAGGTAGCCTGCTACCATTTTAGACTGCATCGTCACTTACCATCAGGTAAGATCGAAGTCACGGACTATCTTGTCATCGAATTAAAAAAAAAGATTGACGTTCTGGCCAAGTCTTTTCTATAGACTTCCACATAAGCTAAGGTGTAAGGTTTTCAGCACCTTAGACCCCAACGACCATCGGTTCTTCGAATTAAATAAATTTTTTTTTTAAAGAATATTAGCCAAACTGAAGTTGATTAATATCCTCTCCAAATAAGCAGAAAGCTTGTGCTAGGAGTGGGTACGACAATAGTGCAACAGGTGAGGTTCGAACCTGCGACCTTTCAGTTTTCAGTCGGCACCTTTTAAACCGTTGGGCTATTAAGTTTTACTCCAGAACAAATAACAATATACCTAACCTTTTTCTGACGACGTCGATGTCTAACAAGCCATTTTCTCGAGCGAGGTTCACGTTAAGAGACATCGTTGGGCCCCATTAAAAGTTTCTCTAAAGAAACTGTTCGTATTTACTTCGAACATTTGTATGGAAAAGAAACTAAATATGGGCAATAACTTCTATATTAAAGCGCGTCATTCAGAGTTCATGTACAGAGTTGGAAGTCTAGAGGTTAAAACTTCGACTAGATGATGCCCGCGACTTCGTTCGCGTTGATTAAGGTTTTTTGTAATGTTAGGGATTCTTTAATTTTCCGGGATAAAATGTAGACTATGTTTTAATCCTGGATGTGAGCTGCCTCCATTCCAAATTTCAGCCAAATTGGTTATTGTGGTGTGAAGGAGTAACAAACATACACACACATACACATACAAACATTCGCATTTATAATATTACTAGATACTAGACTAGACTAGTTATTACGAGTATAATAGGTATATTGCTCTATTTTTTTTCGTTGGCTGTCTGTAAATAACGATGTGGTCCAATTTAGACGATGACCATTCTTTTGTTGTTCTTAGATTAATTGCGGCATTAGTACACTCGGTAAGTCGGTAGTCCATCCGCATTCTGATGCTCAATGGAATTAGGGCTGATGATCATCATGATCATGATCATGATCAAGTGTAAATAAAGTGTGTTATTGTGTAGGTATAAGATCCGCCCGACCATATCCCGCCACGGCGGTCAATCTCTACAGGAATTAGCTGTCTGTACGGGAGATATTTTAGTGCACAAATGTGTGCGCAAATACAGGTGCACTCTCTATTCCCTTACTCGGATAGTCCGCTTACTCTCATAGTCCATGGGAATCCGGTGGGAAGGAAATGCGACACGTCCGTAGATATCAGGCGCAAGACCAACAGCTTAACGTGCTCCCCGAGGCACGGAGTGATTCACCGCCTTCCTCACTCCGGGATAGTACCTACCTAATGAGAAATGCATTTTTTTAACCCGACTCGGGAATCGAACCCAAGACCTAGTCATCTGCAGTGGAACATGCCAACTAATAGACTAACGAGGCATCGTGTATATGGTAATCTGGCTAGCCAGCTGTCAGAACGCTTGTGTTTCCCATATATAAAAAAAAAGAAGAGAATAGACGTTCTCGAGATATAGTGCTGGAGAAGAATGTTGCGTGTGTCTTGGAATGAATTCCGGACGAACAAGTCCATCCGAAAAACACGGTTTTTTAAAAACTAAATCCACGTTAACGAAATTGAACGGACATCGACTAGTTGGTTGATACAGAAGATGAAAAATATCAAACCGGTTTCGGTTATGACTTATGAGCGCAGCCCTGGTAGCATGGGTGGGAGAAATTTTATCCCTGGGAAAAGGATAAAACGTTTATCCCCTCGCTTAGCTTTTTCCACCCGTCGAGCATGGGCACAGCGGTGGAAATAACACTCAGTGGATATACTTATAGAAATATACATCACCTTCTCCTCTGTCGCTATGCTTCAGCATAGGGAAAAGATAATTTTATCCCCTGTCAGTGGATAAAATCCGGGGATAAAACTTTTATCTCCCGCCCATGCTACCAGTGCTGGTATCGTTTTTGTTTAGATTTTGTTGGGTTGTTGTCGTGGAAATTAGCTACTTTTTATCCAGGTAAAAACCTAAATCCACACTGGACGAACTAGCGGGCAATAACTAGTAAATAAAAAAAATAAAGATTTAAACCACCTTGATAAGTCTTATCAATTCAGCGCACATGATAACACTTTTAAACAACTGCACTCCAAATTCTTGTATTTAAACATATATTATTTCCATTGTGTATTAAAAACATCAACTTCGCGTATTCTAGTTTGTGGTTTAAACGCACTAACAGTTATGCAAGCTACGCATTGCTGCAACGCGCGGTTACTGAACATGACAGCTGTTACCGAAGTGCATGCAGCACTTTAAAATATAACCGTCTCCCTCTAATAATACATTGTTTGTTTGTACTCTATATATATTGCTGTCTCATTCCTAAAACCACCATTTTAACAAAACACTAATCTTTTATTGCAATAGTATGTAGAGAAGGGATCTTATTAAAGTGGATGTGTAATTTTCGCTGCCGACGTATTCTACAAAAGATTTTTTTTTCAACTTCCTATGGGTAATTCAAAACAGGATAATGTGTGAACGGTGACATTCTTTGGATTGTTATTTTTATTATTATTTGACTCTTTAAAGAAGCAAAATGTTCATGTTTCGTGTAATCCCTTCAGGATCCCATCATCAGATCCTGACCTGATGTCAATGGGACTACCTGGGAAGTATATCCTTTCAAACAAAAAAAGAATTTTTCAAATCGGTCCAGGCGTCTTCGAATAATCGGGAAACATACATAAAAAAAGATTCCGACGAATTGAGAACCTCCTCCTTCTTTAGAAGTCGGTTAAAAAAAAGAAACCCTAGACAAGTTTAATGTTGCATAGGTAAGTACTATCTGCAGAATTTTAAAAGATTCATTCCTTGATAGCAACTTGGCTCGAAGCTCGAAGTCTTATCAATTTGTTCAATTGCTGACTTGTAAGTAGGCCAGCCATTTCAGCAGGGCTATTTTAAAACACGTAAGATTCTGTAAGATTTCTGAGTGAACTTGTTTTAAATAGATCCCAAAATTTAAACAAAATCACGAGCTTCTCCAGAATTGACAATCAATTGTGTATTATGGAGTCAACATCTCCTCACGATGCTCCGACGTCGTCGGAGCGAATGTGTCTTGAAGGAGTTTGTTTGGTGCTACGTGTCGGTGTTTCTGTCTCTTCTATTCTGGAGAAAAGACGGTGTACGGCGCAGGCGACGCGCTTTGCCATACAGATTTTTTCTGAATTGGCAATTCTGGACTTTTTCTTTCAGCAGTTTTAGGAGACAAAAAATGTATCCCCGATTATATCCAATGACAAGAGATATAATTATCTTCTACCAATCCTAAAGCATGGCAACAGGGGAAAGGAGAAGTATATTCGTATTTGACATTATAGTTACTGTGGATAATATTTCCATCGCTATGCCCATGCACATGTGGATAAAGATGAACGAGGGGACAAACATTTATCGTTTTCCCGTTGATAAAATGTCCCCTGCTCCTCACCCTTCTGTATTATCATGGAGTATTTGTCTGGTTTGTCTGGCCGTGACTAGTTACCACCTTACCGTCAAAGACGTGCAACCAAGCGATTTAGCGTTCCGGCACGATGGCGTGTAGAAACCGACTAGGGTTATGGGTTGAATGTACACTGCCATATCCCTTCCAAGTTAGCCCGCTACCATCTTAGACTGCATCTTCTTTAGCGTCAGGTGAGATCGCAATCAAGGGCTATCTTGTCATCGATTAAAAGAAATTAGGAATTCCGCAAAGCAACGTCCTTCTTCAATCCAATATCTGAAAGGAGTTTCGACCCTCACAATTGAGGAATACGATGCAAAGAGTGAGAGAGAAAGGTTTAAACTGTAAGTGAACATAACCCATTTACCTATTTCCTACAATAATTGCAATCTCGACCTTTACCCTATATGAACTACTAGGCGGCTCGTCCTTGACTCGAAACTACTGTTTTACAATTAGGTAGCTGCTTTCCACTAAGATTAATAGATGTAGGTTACTACTTACTAACAAACAACATAATTTGTTAAGTCGTAACCACATTTTATACTAGCTGACCCCGCGACTTTTTCCACGTGGGTTTAGTTTTTAAAATTATTTTTATTACCATAAGTACAAAATTGAATATCTATTTCGTGCGTTTCAGGTTGATAAAATCAAATCCAAAAGAACATATACTGTTAATAGCAGAAACTTACATAACTTATTTCACTTCCCTCGAGGGTCCAGGGCAAATGGGATGGGTCGTGACAAATTGCGAGAGTAACTTTTGATTTATTCGCCACTTTGTTACGAAAAGTAAGTAACATTCCGAGGAGCAAAAAATCACGCCAATCCGTTACTCCGCTGCTGCATGCCTAAGCGTTAACCCGCACTGTGAATGAAATCCGCGCGATTTTTAAGCTATTGCATAGCTTCTATCGCGGGCCTTGAGCGTGGAGACTGAATCCAGAAATTCCGTAACGAAAATAACCTGACACGGGACTCCTCTCACCGCTAGATGGCGTTAATAAAAAATGCTATGCAATAGCTTTACCGCGGCAGTCCCCGAGTGCCACACGTCTTTTTTTCCAATAGAGTATTTTACTCTTTTTTGAAAAATGATAAGTACCAAAACAGTGCATTTTTCATTTTAAATTTTCACGCTTAAATTGACGAAAACTCTAGAAGACATCATATTCTCGACAGCAAACGGTAGTTTAAGCGCCTACTCGTATCACGGAAAAAAAATCGGGCGATTTTTTTCGCAGTGCGGGCTAGGTCTAAAGGTCAAACAAATACACTTTCGCATTTATAATGATTTAATAATAATAAATAACCGAACCTAATACGGTCATGGCGACCAACCTCCGCAGGGATGTGGAGTAAAGTGAGGTGTGGAGTCTAGTCTCACATACTTTACAAGTTCTGCTCCATTTGGCATTAATCCAAAACTGAACCATTTAGCTCCTCGTGACTTATAGAGGATCGTTTTACACATAAATATTTTGCTCTTCTGAAAAGTCCATATTGACATACTACCTACAATCCGGGTATAGATACAACAGATATATAAGCTGAATTCATTGACGAAATATGGTAAACTAGCTGATGCTCGCGACTTCGTACGCGTGGATTGAGGTGTTTTAATTCCCGCGGGAACTTACTTATTTTCCGGGATAAAAAGTTGCGTTGTATTATTCCAGACTATAATCTATCTGTGTGCCTTTCAGCCAAATTGGTTCAGTCGTTGGGGCGTGATTGATTAACAAATATCCATCCATCCATCCATCCATACATATATACATCCAAACTTCCGCATTTAAAATATTAAATAGGAATGTAACCGAACGAGATACCGGCCGAATTTATAACCTCCTCCTTTTATGAAGTCAGACAACAGAAACATTTTAAAAATAGAAATTCTGTAGGCATGTAACTAACGGTAGCTTCCCCAGGGCCTATGCAAGTGAAAATCCAATTTTTTTAAATCAGTCGATTGGTCACGATCGTGCACTAAATTTCAAAGGCCACCGATGCGAGCTCACGTCACGTAGATACCTACGTCCTGCATACAAGAGGGTTGGTACCGAAGCGGAATGCAGAGGTAATAGGTAATATCCTCCGGACAATCTCCACAGAGATTAGCCGCCGGAGATATTATATTGCAAAAGTATGTGCGCACACATAGGCGCATTCTTTATTCCCTCACACGTCCGATCGGAAGATGATAATGGATGATGTGAAGAGTAACCTCTTTCACGCAAAAACTACTGGACGGATTTTGATGAAACTTCACAATGTAATAGTTTATACATCAGAAATCAGAATAGCATATAGGCTATATTTTATCCCGGAAAATTAAAGAAATGAAAAACCTTTAAACCGCGCGGACAAAGTCACAGGCATCAACAGTGTAGTAAATAAACGAGGTTTTGTACAGCGGCACGGGACGTCGAGATAAAAAGAGTGCAGTTCAAAAGCCGCTTTAATCCTTTTAGCGAGGATTCGTAAATGTTTCAACTGAACTACAGGTTAAACAGTAGTTGGGAGTTGGGTATTTATTTAAGGCCTTCGCCCACATCGCCCGATCCGTTCCACTGGTACGATTTCAGAACGCATCTCTCGTAGCCCAAGCACGAACATTTTCAACTTTCGAATAATAGTAAATGTATAGTTAACGCCAGCAAGTGTATGAAAACGACTACAGCGCTCCTGAAGTTCTTGCTGGCATTGTCCTTACCTTTACTATTCGAAAATCTTGTGATTAGGCTACAGAACGGATCGACAAATCGGATCGCAACTGGCTGCGATAAGTTCTGCGATACATTAAATCATTCGTTCTAAGCTCCCGCCGGAGATAGAGAACGCATGTTAATCGGCGTGCGACCATTTGAACGCGTTGCGATCTACCGCACGCAATGGTGACGTAGGTATACACGAGCGGCCACTGGTTAACTGAAAACATATTCGTTCAGATCGCATCGACCGATCGGGTCGGGCGCTGTAGGTGAAGGCCTTTAAGTAGACACGTGTCAGATTATTTTCTTTTTCGGAAATTAATCTATGAAATCATATAACAACAACGATCAAATCATAGGTTATAAAGCTCGGTGCGCCATTTGCAATATTACCTATTAGTTTTAGAGACACTCGTATCTGCTTAGTACTTACAGCGCCAAAATGGCGTCAATCAGGTAGCTCCAAAAAAGAAATCACAGCAGCAAGTCCAGTGTTAATCATAGATTAAATGTAGAGGCGTTCCGAACCAGTGTTAGATCATTTGACAATTCGAAAGCACTTTGTAAAACTTTATTCGAATAAAAAAAATATTCTATTCTATTCTAGAGGTCCCTTCTCATTGTGAGAGGAGATGATGATGGTGAAGAACAATGAGACTAACTGACTGCAGAGTTTGCTCACAACTAATAACACGTCTCGGTGTTTGCGAACCGCATAGCAAAAGTTATTACCACTGGGGTTGGCGGCGAGCCAAATATGAGCAATTCAACCCCACACAGCCGCGAAGCCACGTTCACGTAACACGTCCCTAAACGTTATTATGCGGCGACTCTTTATCACACTATTTTGTATCCACACAATGCCAAAAACACGCTTTTTATATTTAAAGCTTTTCTTAAGTTTTAAGATCCTTTTTTCCACGTACTTTGAAACTGTGGAACCAACTTCCTGCGACGGTGTTTCCACTGAATTACAAAATGGGGTTATTCAAGGGGCGGACCAACAAATTCCTGAAAGGCCGGCAACGCATTGGTGGTGCCTCTGGTGCTACAAGTGTTCATGGGCGGCGGTAATCACTTAACATCAGGTGACCCGCCTGCTTGATGAAAGAGATGCTTTTTTGTTTATTTATTTTTATTTATGTATTAAATGCCAGTGACTTCCTCCGCGTGGATTTAGGTTGATAGCTCTGTTGAAGCACGATTGAAGGACAAACCAACAAACAAACACACTTTCGCATTTATAATATTAGTAAGGATTCTCTTGTACGCAGTAAAGTCGTTATGCCTCTATTTATCGATCTATCTCGTGGTTGTTGACTTAATATTTACCAACCTATTAAAACATCGGAACAAAGTAAAACGTGAATATTTAAAAGCGTAATAAGTAGTAAGTGAGTTTTGAAAACGAGGTCATACCGAATGCGTAACTAACATGGCGTGTAAAGAAAAATCGTTACAATGTAGAGTATTGGACAAAGGATTCAAACTTATTTTGTATAATATCTATGTACTTGGAAGTTAAAGCTTAAAATGAAAAGAAAATATTCTCTATTGTACACCAAATTATAAAAAAAATATATTAGAACTTAATAATTAAACAAAAATAGAGTACATTATATTATAGCCATATCGCTTGGAATGCTTGTTGGAATGCCATCTTCACATTACTCCTAGCTATGTAGGTATAATAGTAGTTACAATTCATAAAATAAACGTTTCTTTCTTTCTTTCTTTCTTTCTAGTTATTACTATCTAGTGTCTCATAAGTCGCGCGCTCTCTTTTTAACCGATTTCCGAAAAAGGGGGAGGTTCTCAATTCGTAGGAATCTATTTTTTCTTTCATTTTTTTATATATGTTCCCCGATTACTCGAAGATGCCTGGACCGATTTGGAAAACTCTTTTTATGTTTGAAGAGACTTCTTTTTTTTATACTTCCCAGGTGGTCCCATTGTCATTAGGTTAGGATCTGATAATGGGATCCTGGAGAAATCGCGGGAACTCTTCAAATTTTAAAGGCACAATTGATAAACATACTTTGTAGTGGCGTTAGAAGTCGGTTTTGTGAAAAGGATTTTTACGTTTATCTATTTTTTCACAAAATATCGTATAGTCACGCAATCAAACCAATTTTCTCTAAATAGCGCTCGATGTACGTATGTATGTCTACTGTACTCCTTATTCACTTATCCTTATAATGATGACAAATAAATACCTAAGTGTTCCATGAAGTGGTTAAAATGTGAATAAACATTTTTCAATGAAAAGTATAGCGGACCTAAAGGAGTACAAACTATAATAGTGTAAGGTTTTGTCCCTAAGTGATCTAATAATTACTAGAATAATGTTGATAATATTGAATTGTAAACTTCTCGACGTTTTGTAAAAAGAATTTTTACGTTTATATTAATTTTAAGCTACTGCATAGCTTTTATCGCGGGCCAGCGTGGAGACCGTATCCAGAAATTCCGTAACGAAAATAACCTGACACGGGACTCCTTTACGGTGAGCCACTAGATGGCGTTGATAAAAAATGCTATGCAATAGCTTTACCGCGGCAGTCCCCGAGTGCCACACGTCTTTTTTAATTTATACTACTGGCTTCTTGGCTCTCAAACTACCTATTTTCGGGTGGTAGCGCGGACGTCTGAAAGTTACAGAGTAGTTAACTTAATTTCCCCAACTTAGTTCCCCCGTCACCCTTCTACTATCGAACCGCAAGGCATTGCGACGTGGTTGAAATCACACAAACAAACACTAAGCGCTTTATCTACTCGTTCATAATACGCACCGCTTTAAGGCCGCTGCATACGTAACGTGCACGGGACGGGACGGGACGTGGACGGGACGGGGCCCGAACGTGGTTAGTAAACACGGACGGGGATTTTTAATGCATACGCAACGTGGCAATAACTCAGAACTAACGTGCTAGTGATGTGAACAAGGAAAGATGGATTTTTCATTTGAAGAATTGGCTTTAATTGCTAAACATCGTCGCCGACGATATTTTTCCCGTTCCGCGCGTGGCACGTTCCCGTCCCGTCCGTGCTCCGTGACGTATGCACAGTTGCTTACATTTTCTATGAAACGATATTTCGAAAACTTCACGTCCCGTCCCGTCCCGTCCCGTGCACGTTACGTATGCAACGAGCTTAAGAATACCGTTCTGATGTCCGTTTTTAAGCTATTGCATAGCTTCTATCGCGGGCCTTGAGCGTGGAGACCGAATCCAGAAATTCCGTAACGAAAATAAACTGACACGGGAGTCCTCTCACCGCTAGATGGCGTTGATAAAAAATGCTATGCAATAGCTTTACCGCGGCAGTCCCCGAGTGCCACACGTCTTTTTTTAACTAACTATAACTTGGATACCTTTAAATCAAGGGGGAATAGGCATCTTCTAGACAAGCGCGCTCTATCTTAGGCTGCATCTTCAGTTACTATCAGGTGTGGAAGCAGTCTAGCGCCAGGATATTTTTATCCAGGAAAAACTATGTCACGGGTTAAAGCCGTGCTTGAGATATAACTTGGAAACCTCTTGCGCTTCAGTATCGGTCCATTTGTTTGTTATTTGTCTACGCATATAATAGAACAAACCTACCTGTTAGGCTGTTAGCTATTTAATTAGTTAATTATTTAATTAACTAACTGGTAGACTAAATAGTAGACATTGGCGTCATCAACAGGTATCAAGGGAAATTAGGATTAACTACCTACTTCAATTAAATTTAAGTAAGTAGATATTTCGACGAAAACTGTAATTTGTAGGCTAATATATACATATGTATGTATGTATATATTATTAAACTAGCTTTTTCCCGCGGCTTCGCTCACGTTAAGTTCGATTTTTGAAACCCCTATTTTATCCCTTTAGGGGTTGAATTTTCAAAAATCCTTTCTTAGCGGATACCTACGTTATAATAGCTATCTACATGCAAAATTTCAGCCTGATCCGCCCAGTGGTTTGAGCTGTGCGTTGATAGATCAGTCAGTCAATCAGTCAGTTACCTTTGCCTTTTATATATTTAGATGTATGTATGTATTACTTGGATAAACAAACTTCTCGAGGCTTATACCATTCAAAGTACCTACTATCACGTAAGACCTCTATGGCGCAGTGATGATACGGTGTAGACGTACAAATAGGAAAGGTAGCGGGTTCGATTCAATTTAAAAATGTATTGTTTTTAAATTGTCTCTGGTTTGGTCTGATGCTTAAACGCACACAACTCCGAAAATTCAGAGGTTGAACTTGTTACCCGCCGAATAGAAAACCGCAGTTCTAACTAGACCACATGTTACGTATTACTTTCATACAAGTTCCAACTAAACAAAATGTGAAAGTTGAAGCTCATAAGTTTTTCAGAATACAAGCTGGAAAAACATATGAATGTAATTTCGGAAGTTTTGTCTATGGAATAAAATTTTAATTGGAGTGCTTTTATCTTTTTAGCTTCGCCATTTTTTACTTCTGTCTTTCTTTTTTTCTTTAATTAAGGAGTTTCAAGTTTTCTAATATATCTGTAGGGTAGTGACTAGCCACGGCCACAGCCTCCCACCAGACTAAACCAGAGACAATTCAGAAATTGTGAATTCCCAAATTGCCCCCGCCGGGAACCGAACAAGAGACGAACCTAAGCCTACATTTTAGTCCGGAAAATATAAGAGTACCTACCTACCAACGTGATTATTAAAAACTAAATCCACACGGACGAAGTTGTGGGCATCGCCTAGTTTTATTAAAATAGCTAACACCTACATAGGCATTTCCATATTAAAATCGACATTAAAAAAAAAAAGTTATGAGTCTCTATTTATTTATAGAACACCAATAGAAACCAAAAAAATGTCTTGCTAAATGACCACAAAAAAGGTCGAAGACACTGAATACTAAAAGGCACCAACAAGTTCTCCAAGTAACAATATCGAATTCGGCTGAATGAAAAAGCTTGCCCCATAAAACAAATAACTAACCTAATCCAATTCTATTCTCACTACGCCTCTCAAGGTTAAAAAAATAATTCATAACAACAACTCTATTTATATGCAAATCTTCTTTTCTATATCAATGGTCTAAGAACACTGAAGCGATGACCTCATAGATTTTATATCTGTGTGATAAAAGGAACAAGAAACACTACTCGATAGCACACTACAGTCATTCGCCGCCGGTTCATTGGAGGGAACGCACGTGTGTTCAATTTTGTCAGTGTGTGTAAAACTGTAAATACAATGTGGTTGCTTCTGTGCATGTGTGCACTTGCGTATGCGCAAGATGGGCTTAGGGTGAACACCACCCAAGGTGTCATTGTGGGACAACGTATAGAAGATGGTGATTATTTGGCCTTCTATGGGATTCATTATGGTGGCAGCACGACCGGCGAAAACAGGTTCAAGGTGATGTTTGTTGATATTATCATTTTCACCCGGCTACGGCAAAATCAAAAGGGTTATTGATTTTAACAATATATTATGTGTGTATGTTTCTATTTAAGTATGTGTCTTAGCCCCTAAACTACGATTTTTTGTCATGCTCCGGTGACATAAACTATTTATACGTGCAATTTTCCGTGGTCGGGGTATAAATTTTTAGTCATATTATTTTATGGGAATTTTATAGGTGATGTATAGGTCAAATAGGCAGGCTAACATATAATATGTTAGCCCCATCAAAATACATAAAAAAAGCGGAATGAGTAACGTGCAAAATTTCAATTAAATTACGCAATGAACAAGCAGCTAATTGTTATGTAATTATTTATATATACCGATAATAATAATCTTTAGGTATTATTTCGATCCATTTTTGTGTAATTACTTTTTGGCGAAATTACTATCATTGATAATCTACTAAGATGATGATATCTACTAAGTAATTAATTATTATTAATTACTTAGTAGATAACATAATAAGCACATTTGCTGTTGAATTAAATGTATTCATAAAAATGTCAAGAAAACATCAAGAAACCCCTGAAAACTAAAACTAACAATTTAAACAACCTAGATTGAGAAATATTTATCTAAGTTATATAATTGTTAATAATATATAGGAAGCATGCATAATTTAGTACATTTAAACGTGGGCAGGTTTCGTACAATGGACAGGTGTAGGTATAACACAAGTTATAACGATAAAAATCAATTTTAACTTTAAAATACCCTATTAAAGTAAGTAATTATGTACACACCCTTAAAGTATAAAAGATTATACAATCGATAAAAAACGAGTTCACGTGAAAGTAATGTCACCATGTGTTCCGATTTCCTCGGATTTTTTGGGCTTTTCGTAAAATAAATGATGATGTATTAATAATGCCAGCAAAGGTCTCATAACCTTTACAAGCCTAAAGCCTTTTCACACCTAAAGCCGCTTTCGACAGTATTTAGTATTAACAGGAAAGGAAATTTTTGGTAAAGGACGATTAGCTTACATTGTAAGGAAAGACATATGCAAACTTTTTGTTCCTTTTTTTTTTTGTTTTTCAAAAATCGCATGAGTTCTCAATAGAAAATAAGAAATTAAGGCTGAAATCTATAGACCGCACTTTCACTCTTCTTAGACTCAAGACAGAGTTAAAATGAGACAGATATCAGCAGAATTCAATGTATTGTCCTTAATCAGTACATATATAAATGGAATCTCTAACAGAGCGTCACGAATGAAATTATGCAAGTGATTACTGTTGTTATACGACAGTATGGACTTTATTTCAAGCGTGTTAGAGACGAAAACACATTGCATTTACCAAAGTTTGCCTCGGTAACAAACGTATATAATAGCATATTGTGATAATATAGGCATGCCTAACCTTCACGTAGGTGCTGTTTTTCTTCTTTTATGGTATAAAAATTGCTTTTATAATTGTAGCAATAATTGGATTATAAAAGGTAGAGTTTACCATATAATCTGAATAAAATATGACTGACTGACTGACATATCAACTCAAACGGACGGATCGGGCTGTTTGGCATACAGATAGTTATTATTACGTAGGCATCCGCTAAGGATTTTTGAAAATTCAACCCCGAAGGATAGCCTAAGGGGCTAAAATCAAGGTTTGAAAATGAAAACTCTTAGATTAAAAAATTTCATCCCGTATAGTGGAAAGGGTCTAAAGGGATAACTCTGGAGTTATATCTATATTATACCTAGACTAACAGAGATAATAATAATTATATTCTGCAAAATAAGTCCCTACCTAAGATAGTTTAGGTAAGGTGGATTTTTAAGTGATACGCCACAAAGGTACGCCTTTAAATTAAATGAATTTGTAAGTACGGTAAACTACAAATTAAGGGTGATGATTATTATTTTTTGTTCTCTTTATTTTTCTTAGTTTAACAACATATAAACTATTTTTCCACAAATATACAATATAGTACTACATACTACATTTAGTTGCAATATATCGAAACGCGTTCCATTATTAACGATTGTGGCATTTGTCCAAAACTTGTTTCAAGAGGAGAGCGATTAAAATATTTTTCAACTTTAAATATTAACTAGTAAGATTCAAAATTGAATTAAAGTTATCGTCGCACCCATTACCCAATAATTGCATTGCACGAAGTTTTTGGTCCGCTTAAAAACATAAAAACGTTTTTTTATGCAGCGCTTTAAAGAAAGTTGGTTACTATTTCAAATGAAAAAGTTAAAATGTTTGTTCATGATCGATTTATTTTACTCTTCTTATTCATAAAAGAAAGTCTCAGCAACGTATTAAATATAATTATTATTATTTTGCATATACGTAGGTACTTTGACTCTAACACCCGCGTATAAAATAAATACATATAAAGCCAAAGAGTTATATAATCATAATTATTATTGTAGAACTTCTGCGAAATATCTTTTTAATTGATTACTATCATTACCTACATTAGCTATATATATATTTGACTTTTGAAACAATTGTTTAAATACAAGATACATGATAAATAGAGTTCTAGCTTATTGAAATTCACTGGTAGTTCGTAGAATTATAATAAAATTAATAAAAATAAATTGATTTAAAGCATGACTAAGTTGAAGTTCTACTATCTGAAGTGTAATCTATATCTAATAGATATCTATTTTATCAATGTCTAATAATAAATATCGATAGTTAAAAGCGTTCAAGAAATGTAACGGGCAGCCTAACAAAAATGTACTCGTAAGTTTGAACAACCATGGCCAATGACTAAGTAGGACCAAGTCCGATAACAGTTCAGTATCTGACGTGTAATCTGAAGATGTTTACTGATTCGGGCGATTCCTGATAAGAGATATCGTTACTAGCGTTCGAGGAATTTTAATAGATTGTTAGTTTCTACCTACCTGTGTGGAAATATTTTAGAGAGAAATGACACATCGAGGATCTCTTAAAACCTTTGAGAAGAATTCTTAATCACTGGTCAAATGCGAGTCGGACTCGCATACGAAGGGTTCCGTACCAAAAAACGCCGAAAAAACATATTTCTAGTGGAGGAGCCCCCTTTAATTTTTATTTTATTATTATTATTTGTTGTTGGCAACAGAAATACACATTCTATGGAAATTTCAACTGTCTACCTATTACGAATCATAATATTCAGCTCACTGACAGACAGACGGACGGACAGCGGAGGCTTAGTAATAGGGTCCTGTCACCTTTCGGGTACGGAACCCTAAAAAGGCACTCCCTCCTGCTAAATATGTATTTTTTGAAGATCAAACAACAAAAGATACCCAAAATAAAAAATGTGCTGAAATGCCGTTATTACTAAATGAAATCGAAATTTAATTAAGCAAATTGTTTTTCAGGCACCCACTCCGCCACCTGTTTACCCTGGAGAATTCCACGCTGTTGATAATACAATAATTTGTGCCCAGCCAAGCTCACGAGGGCTTATTGGCACGGAAGACTGCCTAGTACTCAACATCCATACAAAAAATCTCACCACACCGAAACCCGTAATGGTATGGATAGAAGGAGAAGAGTATGAAGCCACGGCCAACCTGTATCCCTTCAAAAATTTAGTCCAACAAGACCTGCTTGTAGTTTCGATCAATTATCGTCTATCAATATTCGGTTTCCTTTGTCTTGGTGTGAGTGATGCTCCCGGGAACGCCGGTTTAAAAGACATCATCCAAGGACTGAAATGGATAAAAGAAAATATAGCTGGTTTTGGCGGAGATCCCAACAATGTCATACTACTTGGTCACGGATCAGGAGCAGCTATGGTTGATTTAATCACAATGTCACCTATGTCTCAGGGTTTAGCACATAAGGCGATAGTATTGAGTGGGTCGGGATTGGCTCCGTGGGCGGTTTCATACGATCCCATACGCTATGCTCAGCGAGTAGGAGAAAAGCTGGGATATACAGACACATCAAGAGAAGATTTAGCGAAAAAACTTGCCTCTACTGATATTATATTACTATCCAGCGTTCTCACAGATTTCGAATTTTATAATGCTTCCCTTCTGTTTGCGCCCTGTGTTGAGAATGCTAAGTTGAATTCGAACAATACATTCCTATCCGACGCACCAATCAACATTTTAAAGTCTGGAAACTATACTCATATTCCATACATAGCTGGTTTCGTGGACAGGGAAGGGACATTACGCGGTAAACAGGCAGCTGTCAGCAATTGGCTTGGAAAGATGGAAACTAACTTTGGAGACTTCATACAATTAGATCTCGCTTTTGAATCTGAAGGAAATCGAACAGCCGTGGCGCGTAATATTCGTCAGTTTTACTTTGCTGAGAGGACAGTTAACATGGAAACGATTGAGGACTACTTAGAATATCACGGAGACTCTCTGATACTTGTACCCGTTATAAGAGGAACTAAGGAAAGAGCTTTGACAACGACAGCTAATATTTGGCTATTTAAATTTACATACAGAGGGACGCATAACTCTGATTGGGCATTCCCACAAATTCCTCTTAACGGAGCGCGACATGGAGCCATCCTTAATTATCTGTTCAATTACGATTTGAAAACATCAGATGCCGCTGTTACAGCATCAATGACCCGACGCTTTAAAGGATTTGCATATAATGGGTAAGTTTTATTATTTACTTTACATCCAGTTTCCTAAACACTATTCAATTTTGAAATTATTAAATCTGCCGAATAATCGTTGACTACCTCAGCATTAGGTTGGAGCAAACAATCTGTCAATTAATTTAGTGGCAGTCATTTTGTGCCATTTATCCTACGAATAATACTTATTATTTATTCGTAGCATTTATCATAGAAAATTAAACAAGCTTCCACAGATATTTGAGCAATTTAATCGAAATTAAATTTTGATATACTGGCTATTTATTTTTATTTATAATATGAAACAAGAATTTAGCTATAACAACAATATTACTAAAGAATAATATAACAAAAGGTACATTTAAATTTGTAAACTGTCCCAGGGTTGTATTTTTAGTAATTTCGATTAACAGCTGACAAAAAACTTCCAGCTTGACGAGTCATTTGAGGAAAAAGTTACCTAATATAATCGAATGATTGAAAAACTTCGACAACCATTTCTACTGTACATTAGTGCAACGCCAACTTGTAACGTAATGATGATTCACGCCAGTGAGGCATCCAAACAGAACTAATATAGTATTTAATTCTATTCCAGCAACCCAGCTCCACTGCCGCCTCAAACTGAGGCCACTACATGGGAACCTATAACCGGCAAGACGACGCCAATACTACTGATTAGCGGTGGAGAGGTTGCTGTGAATGTAACCGTATACATAGAACAAATGTTATCTGACGTTAATAGGGAAACTACAGAGTTCTGGGACCCTATCATCGCTACTCACTATCGAGCACCGACCCCAGTGTCCTCTGCAAATAGTTTGTTCTCTTTCGGGCTAGTAGTTTTAATAACTCAAGCGTCACTTCGATTGCTGTTTTAGATAAATTAACTTATAACATAGATGTATAAGACGCTATTGCTTTTTGACTTCTATAAATAATTTATTTTAAGGTTATCCATTTTCTATTTAATGATTTCGACCTGAATAGGTTTTATTTATTTACTTCAATTTACAAAAGAACTGTTTTATGTAATGCAACGAATTAATCTAAACAAACCGGATTTAATAATTAACCGTCCTTTTATTTTAAGAATTTAAGGTTCCTCAGGCTGCATGTGAATTTGTGTTAAGAGTAAAAATATGGAGGAAAGAGTTTGCATTTCTAAGTACGTAGACTAAATAAATAAAAAATGGCGCGATATATTTGCTCATAAGCCAACAGATAAGATAAGATCCACATAAAGTGGAGCAAGCTGGCGCCACTGAAATTATTATGGATTTATGTGTATTATTTGCATTTAAACGATATATGATAAAAACAAGCCCTAAGGAGGGTTACCATTTGTTATTTTGCCTTATTTTATTTATTAACAAACGGTCAGTTTCGGGACACATCAAGTTTTGTCGTCGGAATCTTCGAAGTCCAGTTTCTTTATGCCTAATTTAAATCTTAGTTCAGTAAATAACCTAGAAGCTATTACGTTATTATTATAACGCAATAACCAGATATTAAAAACTCATGAACAAGTAACGGCTTTGTGTCCCGAATAAAAGTATGCAATGATGGTAACCTTAAAGTTCACTTTGAATTTACATATTATGATTTCTTCTTCGTATAAATTCTTTCAATTCACAAGGGCGGGTGGCTCATGGTTGTGTGCGTGTCGTATCTGTATAAGTGTGTGCGAGAGCTTGCTGCGCCTGACCGCTCCCACTTAAGTTCCTGACAGGCACGCACACTTACCCAATGTGCATGTACACGACGTAACCACAAGTGAAGCTCACGCGCCCTCGTGAATTGCAAGAACTGAAAGTTTGTGATTTCAAATTGATTCCATTCGATTAATTCTCCATATAACTTTTGTATACAATTTACAATAAGTATCTATTTATTACTTACAAGCTATTTTGCTAAATAGTTATAATGTGAGGATTGGTGCTTGAACTAGATTAAGTCCTGTATTTCAGGCACTGAGTCATTTTACCAGCACCATTATGTTTTTTTCTAGAAACAGGTAAATATACGTCCTCAATTATTTTAAATTTTTAAAAAGTTTTAAGCTATTGCATAGCTTCTATCGCGGGCCAGCGTGGAGACCGAATACAGAAATTCCGTAACGAAAATATCCTGACACGGGACTCCTCTACGGTGAGCCGCTAGATGGCGTTGATAAAAAATGCTATGCAATAGCTTTACCGCGGCAGTCCCCGAGTGCCACACGTCTTTTTTAATTTAAGGAGCTTTAGTTAGTGAGCTTTTCGGTTCCCGTTTTGTGATGTTTTAATAGTATTATAACTTAATATTGCAATTTTATGTTATTAAAAATATAGATGAGTAATCCTGATTTTAATTTTGTCTTAGTTTTTATTTCAATCCTTTAAATACTTAAAATAGGTACCTATCTTTCAAGCGCGGCCCATACAAACGAGTCTAGATTCTTAATTGCATACTAACGGTTAGTAACTAACCAATCAGTGATGATTTATGTAGAAACATATATAGTAAAAGATATATATCTACCTTTCTCTCTAGAAACGTATATATAGTAAAAGATATATATCTACCGTTCTCGTATGATAAAATAATTTCATTTTACTCACAAATCAGGCGCCCATGCACTGGAGAGACAAAACCTTTAAGCCTTACCTGAAAGCAGAAAAAAAAATTCAAGTACCGGGTGAACTCCCAGAATTTACTAAAATAAGACCTTATTCATATTATCAATACTAGTTGATGCCCGCGGCTTCGCTCGCGTGGTATTAGTTTTTAAAATCCCGCGGGAACTCTTTGATTTTCCGGGATAAAAAGTAGCCTATGTCACTCTCCCGGTCTTCAACTATACCCATGCTAAAAATCACGTCGATCCGTTGCTTTGTTGCGGTGTGATTGAAAGACAAACCAACAAACAAACACACTTTTTGCATTTATAATAGTAAGGATTGCAATATTGTCAATAAATTCAAGAGGTGATACTAAGTGTTCTAAGGTTATGTGTTTAACCCTTAGTATAATTGATTAACTCACCTCGCCAATGATTAACACCGTCATTTGTCTTCGCAAAGTACAGGAATAGGTACTGTTTTATATCGGCAATTATGCATTTAAATTTATAACCTATCGTTTTTTGTTTTCTCTTTTCTGCTACACCCGATTGTTCCGTTGTCGGATAATAATGTAATTAATAAGTGCTAAGTTTCTTTGGAAACAATTTAGGTTTAAACATTATATATCTGTTTTTAGCTTTAATATATTTACAACACTGTATGCATAAAAAAAAATTTAAAAAAAAAATTGAAATTTTTTGTGTGAAAAAATTTCTTTGAAAACATAAATCTACACGGATATGTACCTAATTGAAGCGATAAAACATTATTTAAAAACTGTTTTCTAAAATAAGTCGAAAACATGCACCAACTCGCAAGGGATAAATTCATTATTAACATTAGAACAAGAGAGAGCCGTATGTTATTCCCAAATGTGCGAAAAACGTCTCCATTTGTCTAGTCTAATAACGCCCGTCGTGTTTCTTTTTATTACCTCAGTTTTCCAGTAAAACTGGATACTAGTTTAGTGCGGTGTTTTCTTTATAAAATAAATAAATACAAATAAATAAATAGTCTTTCTGCTTTTAATCAAGAATAAAAAGAGCCATACAATAAGAAATACGAAGAAAAACAAAAAAAAATAACACAAATTAAAGAATTAGATAAACTAAGGGTGGGTACCGACGGCTTAAATTGTACAGACCTACTTATCTCTTTATCTTTTTTTCAACTGCAAACAGGATAGCTATTTTTTTGACTGAAATTTGACATAGAGATAGATTATACTCTGGAATAACACATAGGCTACTATTTATCTCGTAAAATAAAAAAGAGTTCCCGCGGGAATTGGAAAACCTCAATCCACGCGAACTAAGTCGCGGATATCATCTAGTAGGTATACTAAAATAAGCTCTCCAAAAAATAATAAAATCGAAAAGAAACACTTGCATCGAAACCATCTACAAAGGAGATCATAGAGAGCTACTCCAAATTCGCCAGACACTAAAATACAATGCGAGGGTACGCCAAAGAAAATAATTTTCATGCAAATAGCAGCGGTAATGTTTGGAGCATTATGATAATAAGATGAATGCCCCAAATCCCATCAAAAACAGATCTGAGTGTGATTCATGCTGAACGGGCTACTTATGAA
The DNA here is from genome assembly GCA_038048805.1 of Hipparchia sbordonii. Classification (NCBI taxonomy): domain Eukaryota; kingdom Metazoa; phylum Arthropoda; class Insecta; order Lepidoptera; family Nymphalidae; genus Hipparchia; species Hipparchia sbordonii. Next base: position 10,316,550 of record CM076113.1, read on the forward strand.
GTAAATGATAGGTTATTGGAAACCAGCTGTTATCCGCGACTTCGTCGGCGTGGATATAGTTTATAAAACTCCCCGGAAACTGAATATGAGTGCATAAAATGTTAAACAATCCTTACTAATAAGTTACTAATATTATAAATGCGAAAGTGTGTTCAATGTTTGTTTGTTGGTTTGTCCTTCAATAACGCTGCAACAGAGCTACAAATCGACGTCATTTTTTGCATGGGTAGATATAGTCGAGGACCTGTAGGGCTAACATGCGCGCCACGAGATGAATCTCTACAGAGATTCACGAGTAAAGTGTAGAGAAAATTTTCTCGTGGCGCGCATGTTAGCCCTACTGGAGAGTGATATTGGCTACTTTTTATGCCGGAAAATCATAGTTCTCACGAGATTTTAAAAAATCCACGTGAACGAAATCGCAGGCATCAGCTAGTATTATAAAGGCGAACGTGTGTTTGTTTGTTTGTTTGTTAGTTTATTGGTTTGTCGGTGCGTCCTTTAATCACGCCGCAATGGAGCAACGATTTTTTCCATGGGTAGTTGAGGACCTTTAGAGTGAATAAGGCTAATTTTTATCCCGGAAAATCAAAGAGTTTAGCGGGCCTCAGCTAGTAATTAAAAAAAAATGAAATAATTTAATAATGGTTACTTCTGAACAGGGATGGTAAGTTAAATACCACAATAACAGAAGTTCACACAACTTTGAGACCATTGAACTCTCAGGCAGGTTTTCTCACGAAATACGATGTTTCCTTCACCGTTGATGTAAGTGATGTTTAATTGCTTAAAACGCCCATAACCTGCCACTTATAATTTGAGTACCTTCAAGGCAAGAGTGAATAGGCATTTTCTAGGCAAGCGCGCTCCAACCTAGACCTCATCAGTGCTATCCAGTATTGATTGTCGACAAGCGCAAGCCTATTTCGGATAAAAAAAAAACTTCGAAAAGTCAGGAGATGTTTGCCTGGGATTCGATCTTAGGGCGCTGCCAAGAAGACCGATGTCTATTTTGAAGTGAATATTAAGCTTTCTATTCTTCTACAGATTTCTAACGTCACCCATCTAACATCTAGGTACCTAATACCAATGCTTCTGAATATTTTCTCATATTATACATCAAACTAAGTATGTAAATCCATACATTGGTTAAAAGCTTTAAAGTTTTCATTATATGCAGAATTTATATCAGAACTTTTTATATTACTTTCCAAACTTTCCTCTTTCAAATCATATTGAAGGAAGTGGGAACTAAGTAGGTTTAAGTTAGCTAGTAGTTCTTTGTAAACGAACTGAAAATCTCGCTAAGTAACGCCTACTTCCATTGATCACTAAAATATTCTGTTTGCATTTTCTCTTGCGAACGATTCCGATTCCAATTTGAATACCCAAAATTTTTTTTTCCTCTAGTGCAAATACGATGCTGTGTAGGTACGAACTACGAATTGAGAATCCGATTTTCAATTGACTTGCTAATTGCCACTTCCATAGGTTTTAAGACAATACTACTTCATCAATAGATTGTCATACACAGCTGGACGTAGATCTCTTGCCTTCCACATGACTTGGTCTTGCGCCGTTATTCATTAGCTACCTGCAAATCTGATGTGGTCGGTCAACCTAGTTGGGGGTCTACCAACATTGCGCTTTACCGTGCAAAGTCGCCACTCCAACACTTTGAGACCCCAATTCTAATTTGATCTCACAGGGATACTCCGAGCATAGCTTTTCCCGTTTGAGAAGTAAAAAAATCCCTTTATTAAGACAACCTCCTCAGGACTCCCAGGTCAGCACAGAACCACTTTGCATTACTTCATGCAGACCACAAGTTTTGTCTCTCCTCACCATACGCCTCTCAACATACCACTTCTCTGCAATAGAGAGCATTTTTTTATCAGATATAGGCTTGATGAGGTCTAGGTTGGAGCGCGCTTGACTAGAAGATGCCTTATTCACTCTTGCCTTAAAGGTATTCAAATAGGTAGCTGTAAACACAGATGCTGAAAGAGTGTTCCACACCTTAGCGGTTCTTATCAGAAACGTAAAAAGTTGAATTAAAGCGTTTCGCATGCTACTACTACTGCAGTGCAGTAGCATGCGTGCTATCAAGTTGCAGGAGTGGTTTAAACCTAAATCCACGTGAACGAAGTCGTAGACATCAGCTAGTGAACTATATCATGCTAGCGTTAGTAGGTAAATACTTAGTAATTGAAGTTCCAATTTGAACGCGATCCCGTGATCGCAGCGTGGGATGCGATTACGGCGGGATCGGAATAACTTACCATGATCGCGGGATTTATTAGTCCACTACTGCGGGATGTAAAGTATGAAATATTGAGCATTTTCCATCAAATAGTGGACGAGAATAGATTGGGTTCTATTTTAGCAATGACAATTAATAGATGGGTAAGCTCTATGTTCATATCTGTATTTGAAATAACGTCTACTTATTCAATGATTTCTACCAGGGATGAGTTATTTATACTCACAAACCAAGTGAAAAAATTGTGCCAAACGACGAAGAGTGTAATAGAGTTCCTATTGTCAAATGATAATATAACAAACTAGCGGACCCGACAGACGTTGTCCTGTCTTAACTATGAATATTGAAACTCCCCTTTTTACCCCCTTGGGGAGAGAATTTTCAAAAAATGTAAAATACGTAATTCTTTATTTTTGATCAAGAGCCAAAATATCAAGTTTCATAAACATAACTTGAAAAATAACTTGAAGAACGAAGGACTATCATACAAACATTCAACCCCTATTTAACCCCTTAGGGGGAAGAATTTTTTAAAAGTGTGAAACACTTACTTTTTTGTTTTCAATTTAAAGCCTAAATACCGAATTTTATGGGTATAGCTTGAAAAATGACGGAGTTTCATACAAACTTTAACCCCCCTTTTTACCCCCTTGGGGGGAGAATTTAAAAAAAATGTAAAATACGTAATTCTTTATTTTTAATCAAGAGCCAAAATATCAAGTTTCATAAACGTAACTTGAAAAATAACTTGAAGAACGAAGGACTATTATACAAACATTCAACCCCTATTTAACCCCTTAGGGGGTAGAATTTTTAAAAACTGTGAAACACGTACTTTTTTGTTTTCAATTTAAAGCCTAAATACCGAATTTCATGAGTATAACTCGAAAAATGACGGAGTTTCATACAAACTTTAACCCCCCTTTTTACCCCCTTGGGGGGCGAATTTCGAAAAATCCTTTCTTAGTGCTCGCCTACGTCATAAAAGGAACCTACTGTCAAAATTTCAAGTTTCTAACTTCAGTGGTTTAGGCTGTGCGTTGATCGTCAGTCAGTCAGTCAGTCAGTCAGTCAGTCAGTCAGTCAGTCAGTCAGGACAAGCCTTTTTATATAATTATATAGATTACAACAAATATCTGCCATTACGCGCTTCATTTATCGCACGCTTGTAACATATCCACCTTTTTTTATACATATACAATATCATAGTACTTATTATGATTATTTGATCAATATCATAACCCAAATAAATGTTTTTTGTCCACGCTAATCTTCGGAACGGCCGAACCGATTTTGAAAGAAACGCAGGCGCATAATTTACCTTATTATATACAAGTGGTATAGGTCAGTTTTTCTCCTGATAGATCCCAAGTTAGCCAGCAAGGCATTGCTATCTGTGGATCATATACTCTCACCTGCTCAGTCTCAAGTTAAAACGAGACACAAGTATATGTCCTTACATAAATCTATCTCGTTTTAACTCTATCTTAGATTTGTTAGTGATTCTCTCAAATTGATATAGTTATATAGGTAGTTCATTTTGTATATATTAATTGTATTATTATAATTGGAATATTTTGTGAGTACCGATGGGGCTGACATGAAGGTCACCTTCAAAAGTCTCTTATTAAAAATGAGAATAAAAAAAAAACTCTATCTTGTTGAGTATGAGCTGAGTGTGAGTGAAATCTATAAATGCCAGCCTAAGACCGTATTGTCACTTATCATGGTATATAGAACCCTTACTAATATTATAAATGCGAAAGTGTGTTTGTTTGTTGGTTTATTGGTTTGTCCTTCAATCACGCTGCAACAGAGCTACGGATCGACGTGATTTTTTGTATGGATATAGTTGAGGACCTTGAGAGTGACATAGGCTACATTTTACCCCGGAGAATCAAAGATTTCACATGGGAATCAAAAAACTAAATCCACGCGGAAGAAGTCGCGGGCGTCAGCTAGTATTTTTTAATAAAATATGATACAATGATATACAATGATATTCCATACAGTATAAAATGTCATTGGATGAATAGATGAGGAAATCCTAAAAAGCTTTTGCATTCTTCAGTTGTTCACTTAAAAAAGTGTCCAAATGCAATTACAGTAGTAGAGCAATACTTTTTAATACAAGTTGGAATGAAAAAACTTTTTCTATAAACGTTGCATATTTCGGCCGTCTGGGATTTCACCGCAATGTCGCAATAGGAAGATATATAAACTTTTTATTTGTTTAATAAAATTCTTCTGACATAAATGTTTTATATTTCTGCTTCGGGCGAAGGCAATATTCAGCAAAATCAAATTCAAAATATACTTGTAAGCAAATTCGTAGCTTTACCACGACCTTTTCTGCTTCTCCATGACAGTCCCTTTTGACAGACTTTTTTTTTTGCTGAACAATATTGCACGCCACAATCCAATCATTTATAACAATACTAGTTGATACACGTAGCTTCGCTCGCTTGGATTTAGTTCTTAAAAATCTCGCGGGATCTCTTTGATTTTCCGGGATAAAAAGTAGCCTATGTCACTCCCCTGGTCCTCAACTATACCCATGCAAAAAGTCTTGTCGATTCGTTGCTTTTTCGTGGCGTGATAGAAGGACAAACCAACAAACAAACACACTTTCGCATTTATAATATTATTAAGGATATATAATATTCAAATTAAACATAAACATATGCATAAAGACATCGTGAAATCTGCATAATGAAATCATAGGAGTTGTACAAATAAAAAGAGTAAACAGCTGAGCTGAGTAACGACTTAGAACAGTCTTCGCCTCCCACGTCGAAGGAAAAAAGTGAGAGAGAAAAAAATACATCAAAAGAATCCAAACATTAAAAAAAAGTTTAATAATACCCAACTACGGAAAATTCGATGTAACACCCGTTTGTGTTACTATAAAATGTAGCCTATGTCACACGGACCATTATAACGTAATTAATTGATTGACACACCAAACCAGTAGTTTAGACGCTACGATGGGACATACATACGTAAATACAAACCCAGAAGGTATACATACATAGAATGCTAAAACAATAAACCTTCGTCTTGGCTTTGCCAAAGTCAAGCAAGAATAGTCAAAAAAATAAAAAAGCACATTTCTTTATTTTGCACGTAGGTATTTTCATTTCCACTTGCCAAATACCGACTTTATTAAAAGTTAATGAAACATTTAGCTCTTCCCAAGTTCGACCTCGTCTCACAGTGCTTACGGGTACACCTTTCCCATCTTGAAATAATAACATTTCCGAGAAGAAAATTGCGAATCTCTCGAGCCTTTATTAGAGGTGCCGACGTAGATGGGGCCTCGAGATTAGGTGATATCACACTTATTATTAACGAATGAAAATTATACATGAAACGTGCAAATGGCAACCTGGGCAAAACCGGGAATTTGGAAAATTAATATTTTGTTTTATTAATGAACGTAAATATAATAGAATAATTTTTTATTCAAATAAACTTTTCACAAAGTGCTTTCGAAACGCTTGCATGTAAACAAACGTGCAACTGCAGGTTTGCCAGTTAAAAACTATAATATTGTCACATTGAACGTATACACTATACATAATTTGAAAACTTGTTTTAGAGTTGCATCCCAGTCTACCTTTGGACGGGAATCACGTCTAGGTGTGCAAGAAGAGAAGTGTATAAGAAAATAATAGTTAGGTACTATAGATGTTTAACATACTATAGATCACGGGTGGCCAACCGGTCGATCGCGGCTATTAGTCGAGTCGATCGCGGCATGACTTTGCAAATCTAGTGGAAGATGCTCAGGCGCAATGCTCACACGAATATTATGAACAAGTAGTTACTAACTAGTTACTAAGAATTCAATTTTATGTTTTCCCTTTTAATCAAATAAAAAAGACGTGTGGCACTCGGGGACTGCCGCGGTAAAGCTATTGCATAGCATTTTTTATCAACGCCATCTAGCGGCTCACGCTAGATGGCGTTGATAAAAAATGCGCCATCTAGCGGCTCACCATAGAGGAGTCCCGTGTCAGGTTATTTTCGTTACGGAATTTCTGGATTCGGTCTCCACGCTGGCCCGCGATAGAAGCTATGTAATAGCTTAAAAATTCTACATAAGTAACTTATACTATTTCATTTATCAAGAAGTATAAAATTGGTAGATCCCACAGGATTTCGTCAGTAAATAGTATATCTTAGCTCTAATCAAGTCGGCCACCCGTGCTTATAGATCTATCTCACTTATCAATTTTAATGTAGATAGATCCTATCTTTTACTGTCTCTGTTTTGTTCTGTCTGTAATCAATCATTCAATCTTCATGGAGGCACTTCTGTCTTACAGTTTAGTTGCTATGTTTATTATTTTTTGTCTCTACCTTAGCGGACTCTTGAAAATATTATTATTAATAGCCAGTTACGTTTATCATTCCCTTTCTCTCGCACATTCTAATATTTTCAATTATTGTACGAATCTCAGTAAGCTTAGTGGTAGATTCATTGACAATTCAAAAGTGCTTGTAAAAGCTTATTTGAATAAAAAATATTTCTATTTCTATTTTGACCTAAGTGGTTCATTACTATGCTTGACAATAAAATTACGGATATTTTAGACACTTTATTACTTAGGTTTTGATAGAGAAAAATGGCGACAAAATTTACTAGTTGCTTTCGCCATTTTCTTAAAAACAAAACTAGGCATAAGACATTAGGAGTATGTATGTATAAATTATCTGTAATTTTATAGAGGACAATAGTAATGAACCACTTTGGTCAAAAATATAATGAGACTTTTACAATATTTTCTTTCTATAAATAGCACCTGATGTTAAGTGATTACCGCCGCCCATGAACACTTGTAGTACCAGAGGCACCACCAATGCGTTGCCAGCTTTTCAGGAATTTATTGGTCCGCCCCTTGAATAACCCCATATTGTAATTAAGTGGGGACACCGTCGAAGGGAGATGATGAGAGAATTTGGTAGTACGTGGAAAAAAGATCTGGAGCAACGGATAGTCGAAGTGCTCCAGGCACCCAGGTGGTGAGGGTGAAATTGCGTTCGGCGGCGTGCGGTGCGGTTGTAATTGAAAATATTTAAATGTGCGAGAGCGAAGGATGCAAATGGTAAACTGACTCTTAACTGAGGTACAAGCATCTTTGCTTCGTTACTAAGAAACGCGATGAGATAACGACTTGGAGTGGCTCCTTTGCTCTCGGTAGTCGGTACAAAAATGAAACCCGGCCAATGTAAATTGAAGGAAATTTTCTTGCATAGGAAGGACTTCCAACTTCCAAGATATACTTTACAGATATACTCGTAAAGTCGCAATGCTTTTATTTTGAAAAACTCGCGATGTTTTGCAAATGTTATACTAGCTTATAACTTTTTTTTTCTGTTTTTACAAATCTTATTCTTAATTTGCATTTTCGATTGTAATTAATGAATATCCACATTTTGACAACAGTCAAATATCCAATTAAAAGTGACCGAAATATCACCACTATGTTCGTGCTCGAAGCGAAGGAAACCAAACATATATATGAATAGGAAACATATTTAAAAAGTTCACTTGCACGTGGCGTGAGAGCGTGTTTTCTCAAAATAAAACGACCCTGTACTTGTATTTTATTTCGATATTTTTTCCGGTGGCACAATGTACACGCTCTGAGCGGTTTAATCAAAATTGGTGAATTTTTAAAATTCAGTTTTAAAAAAATTCTGCCGTAGCTCTTTATTTAGTGTAAAAGTAGCCTATGTCACTTTCAACCAGCTTTCAACAGACTGTCAAAACGTCGTCAAATATACAAATGCAAAAAATTAGATTAGCCAACAAACAAACACACTTTTGCATTTATAATACTAGATGATGGCCGCGACTTCGACTTTTCAATTCCCATGGGAACTCTTTAATTTTCTTTTAAAATCCTAAGTGTGAAGCTATCTTCATTCCAAAGTTCAGTCAAATCGGTACATTCGTTGTGAATTAGTAATAAACATACACACACACACACACACACACACATACACGCTTACACGCACGCCACACACACCCACACACATAATATTGCTAATTTTAAAAAATATTACTATTATACTCGTACAATCGAAATAAAAGTTTTTAGAAAGAAAAGTGGATACAAACATGTGGGCTTAAATATATTTAAGTATTACCTAGTTTTCTTACAAATCGCTACATCTTAATGTATCTTAGGTCATAACTCATAAGCTTGCCGAAGCAGTTTTACTGTCGAATAAAACAGAACAAGCTTTGCCCTTAAATAAATTTTATTGCCCACAAGCGCCTATGAAATAATACACAGTATAAAATGTACTAAGGAAAGAGTAATATCAATCATCATCTCTAGCCATCGTCTCTGTAGAAGGCACTGGTCTCCTCTCTAAATTCCCTTTAATTCCAATTATTTTTATACGACTGCCTGAAAAAAGGAGTATATTGTTTTCAGGATTCAGTGAGGTATCGTTAGAATCTTTAGCTTATTCCGGGTGACATAAGCTAGTAAATTTTTTTAAAAAAATAATGGGATAACCATGGTCCCGCATTAAAGGTTAAAGTTGAAAAAAATTCGAAAATAAGATTAAGTATATACCTAATCATCATCTAGAAAATGATAAGTAGATTACAAAAATATATAACACTGTGTTCAATATACAGTGATTTACAAAAAAATATCATTTAAAAATGTGAATAATATTTCAATGGTAATTAGATTTTTTTTTTGTGTTTTTTAAAAAAAAGAATATTAGCCAAGCTGAAGTTGACTAATATCCTCCTATCCCCTCCCAATAAGCGGAAAGCTTGTGCTTGGAATGGGTACGACAATAGTGCAACGGGTGGGATTCGAACCTGCGACCATTCAGTTTTCGGTCCGCATCTTTAACCGTTGGGCTATTGAGGCTTGATTAATTAGACTGTGGTATTTATTTTTTTAGTTCTTTTTTTGGCTGGGCAGCCATGTTTTTAATTTTTTTAATTACAGCTTGTTTAATTCGGTTTACTGAAGTCGTTTTAATGCTTCTTAAATTGTAGCTTGTTATCTTAAATTCTGACCTTTTATTTGGATTAGATCCTTTTAGACCTTTTATTAAATAGATCAGATATAGAGACACGCTTAACTAAGGGACGTTCACTAACTTAATAAAGTGGGTTCAGTAAAGAGCAGACTAATTCAATTTCATTGTTCTCTGTCGCCATAACCATTGTTTCGATTTTGCAATGCTAACTTCGACAATCAAATTAGAGCGGCCATTTTGAATCCAAATTCCCTAAGGTTGTTTTCTACAAATAATAGTTTTTTGCCCCAAACAATACCTCGCTACTTCAATTCAAAACTACAATCTATATATATAAAATTCAAAGTCCTGACTGACTGATTGACTGACTGAGATATCAACGCACAGCCTAAACTACTGAAGTTAGAAACTTGAAATTTTTACAGTTGGTTCCTTTTATGACGTAGGCGCACACTAAGAAAGGATTATTGGAAATTCCACCCCTAAGGGGTTTAAATAGGGGATGGAAGTTTATATGAAACTCCGTCATTTTCAAGCTGTTTCCATCAAAGTTGGTATTTGAGCTTTCAGTTAAAAATAAAGAAGTACGTGTGTCACAGTTTTTGAAAATTTCACGCCAAAAACTAATTCCACGCGGACGAAGTCGCGGGGGCAAAAGCTAGTAATAAAATAAAATCCTATAGACCAATTACGGTTCATGAATACAACAAGCCCGGTCACAGACAGACAGACGAGCGGACGGACATTGGAGGCTTATATTAGTAATAGAGTTGAAATTAAGTCGAAAGTTAAGTAACTATTGGATAGAATCAGGCGTTAGGTACTTTGCGGAAGTTCATGATTAGCAAGAAAAGGTTAGAGTTATTTTGCTATAATCCGCCAACAGAAAAAATCTGTATGGTCAAACCTGCAGTTAAAAGATAAGCACAGCTTACCTTCCCGACCAAGCAAAAAAGCCATGTTCCCAAGCAAGCAATGCCACCACCACTCACATGCACCACCACACAAGACTTTTATATTCTCTCGGCGCACGTTTCGCCCCGACATGACACCGGCACCCAACTAAAATATATTCAAATTAAAAAAAATATACATATTCAAATAACCAATTGTACACTTCAGATTACTTTTAATAGATGGCGGGGCATAGCCGCCGGTAAAAGCTAGTTCAATATTGAATTCTACCACCTACCTACCTAAATAAAAAGGTATGAAAAGAAAAGCTATTGTTATCTAATGACGTGGCTGTTTTTGCAAAGCCGCTATCGGCAGTGAAAAGGCAATAAAAGCTTTCAAACACCGTAATCAAGTTAAGTAACTGTTTTAACTTAACCTCTTACAATTTACCGCGGCACTACATAACCGGAACGTGATAACCGCAAGCTAAGCAGGTTTCACACGCGGTTCACTCAATTAAACATTTTTTAGCACGCGATATTTTCCATGATCCATCCCTTATCTAACTAGAATAATTAATACCTTATCTAACTAGAATAATAAAAAAAAGACGTGTGGCGTTTTTTATCAATAGATGGCGATCTAGCGGCTCACCGCTAGATGGCGTTGATAAAAAATGCGCCATCTAGCGGCTCACCGTAGAGGAGTCCCGTGTCAGGTTATTTTCGTTACGAAATTTCTGGATTCGGTCTCCACGCTGGCCCGCGATAGAAGCTATGCAATAGCTTAAAAAAGCCAGCCAGCGTTTTCACAAGCTACACCTAAATCATCCAAAAAATAGCAGTCTCTTTACGTAAGTAGCCCCTAAATACTCGTACAAACATTTCCGCTTCTAGGTGTTCCTTGAAGGTTTGTGAAAACGAAATTGACAAAAAAGACGTGTGGCACTCGGGGACTGCCGCGGTAAAGCTATGGCATAGCATTTTTTGTCAACGCCATCTAGCGGCTCACCGTAGAGGAGTCCCGTGTCAGGTTATTTTCGTTACGGAATTTCTGGATTCGGTCTCCACGATGGCCCGCGATAGAAGCTATGCAATAGCTTAAAAGCTTTGGTGAAAACGGGCATTAGTTTTTGGGTATTTTAATTCTGATTGTGAGATCTATAGATCATGCTCTGACTTAGCTCTGACTTAAGATAGAGTTAAAACGAGACACAAATATGCTCTGACATAAATCTGGCTTGAGTCTTAGCAGAGTCGAAATCCAACCTACTCGAACGAAACGCTTCAATTCAACGTTTCTGATTAGAACCGTTAAGGTGTGGAACACTCTCCCAGCATCCGTGTTTCCTGCCACTTATAATTTGAGTACCTTCAAGGCAAGAGCGAATAGGCATTTTTTAGGCAAGCGCGCTCCAACCTAGACCTCATCAGTGCTATCTAGTATTGATTGTCGTCAAGCGCAAGCTTATTTCGGACTAGCGGACGCCGGCGACTTCGTCCGCGTTCCTAAATCACCACAGTTTAGGTTGGCAGAACCCCTTCAGCATCAGGATTGAGGAGTTGGAAACCCAAGTTTTTATGGGACCATCTCGCAAAGTTTTTATGTCGATTAAAAAAAGATTCACGCAAATGGGTTAAGAAATCACGGAGATATCGATATACAGAGGTAGAAAGACACAACTCCTTCTCCTCGTTTTTCGAAAGTCGGTTAAAAAAGTAGCCTATATTTTACCCGATAATATCAGCTATCTACCAGTGAAAGTCCCGTCAAAATCGGTCCAGCCGTTTGCAAGATTAGCGGCAACAAACAGACAGACAGACAGACAGACAAAAATTTTAAAACTTGTTTTCTTGGTATAAGTACCGTATTTACTTTCGTATGCAGTTAGTAAAAAGCTGTTCTTTTGATATTACAAACAGACACTTCAATTTTATTTATTGGTAAGTATAAGTATAGATATAAAAAAAGAATGCGGTCAATAGATTTCAGCCTGAATGTGTACGTACAATATAGGTACTTATAAGGTCTATTTTCCGATAATGACGTGTTGTTAACGTCCATGTGCCTACGTTGCGTTGTTATTTTTAATATAATAACAATTTTCTCTACAACGTCATAATAAAATGATAAAATCTACAGTCGAATTTAAACTCTACGTTCGTTGATTTAAATCAGAAAATCCTTAACACAACCTTTACCTTTTAATTTTTATTTACTAAATCCATTAATCATACATTAAAGGGAGAATAATAAATTATGCTTTCCCTATTTATAAACAACACAAAATGGATTTATAATTATTATCTTTTAACGTTAACGTAATTCAAGGAACTTTTTACTCAATGGCGTAGGAAATAAGGGTCTTCCTAAATGAAAGATAGCATTTTCTTTATGATGCAAGGGAATTTTGATTCTATTCGATAGGGAATAAGGTTGATTTTTTAAATGTTGAATTTTTCGTTTATTATTTTATCGATTCGAGGGACAGGGTTGTCGATGCTGGAAAATTTTGACATGATCGATTTAACTGCAATCGTAAAATCGGCCATAAAATCGTACTCGGAAAAATCACATTCGTTCAAGGCAATGCATGTTGTTATTGTACCTACTGTAAAATGTAAATGTTTTACAAACGATAACGTGACTGGCCATGTTACAGGCAAAGTGCGTAGAATATGCTATGTCAACACTGTCTGGGCAGAAATAACACATTTACTAATCCTAACTATCTTATTTAAACTAGGGACCTATGCGAAAGTGTGTTTGTTTATTTTTAAAAACTGTAACCGGTCATACTCTTCTTTTTTATTAAAATAAAGCGATTGATACTCCATCAAAATCGGCGTAGTAATTTAGGTACTACGGTCAAAGTTATTTGTTTGAAAACATGTAATGGGTGGTTATGTATTTATTGTGTTAGTGTTACTTCTGGCATGCAAATATGTATTTATAAAATACTAGATGATGCTCGCGACGTCGTTCGCGTGGATTGCGGTTTTTCAATTCCCGAGGGAACTTAATTTTCCGAAATAAAATGTACCTTATGTGTTAACTCTGGGTATAGCTAATATCCATAACCAAATCGGTTCATTCGTTATGACGTGAAGAAGTAACACACACACACGCACGCACGCACGGACGCACGCACGCATGCGCGCACGCACACACACACACACACATACAAACTTTCGTCTTAATATTAGTGTTATATCTAGTGTAATATTATATTCACGTAGGAACGTTCAACGTAAGCTGAAAGGAATGAGGTATGAGGTATTGAAGCTTTTGAAAGAAGCCTAAGGAGAAAAGGAATGGCGACGAGTGTGCGTGCGGTGCGATGTGCCAAAGTGAAATAAAACCAACAAACCAAGTGTCTATGCTTGACTTCATCCTACATACTCGTACGATATAGTCTGCTAAAATCGTAACTTTTCCCTATGACTTTGGCGTAGTCGGGTAAAAAAACCTACCGAAATCTGAACGACTTAACTAGTATTAGCGGGATTAGGACCCGAAGCGTGTAACTAGAGCTTGTTATTACCTACTTGTGACGTCAATGCCTTCATAAATCATGGTTTATTTTAGGAATCTAGTCAAGAACTCTTCGAATTTGTCTAAGGGTTCTGTACGCGTAATATCTTTTAAATTATTATGAACCAGATGATGCCCGCGACTTCGTCCGCGTGGATAATGGTTTTTCGATTCCCGCGGGAACTCTTTAATTTTCCGGGATAAAATGTAGCCTATGTGTTAATTCTGGGTATGAGCTATATCCGTAACCAAAACGGTTAATTCGTTATGATGTGAAGAAGTAAAAAACACCCAACACACACACACACACACACACACACACACACACACACACACACACACACACACACACACACACACACACACACACACACACACACACACACACACACAAACACACACACACACTAGCACACGCACGCACGCGCGCACGCACGCACGCATGTACGCACGCACTTTCGCCTTTATAATATTAGTGTGATAATGTGATACTTACCTAAGTCTATGTTGTTGTTTTTTAATTTGAGATTTTAGAACATTTGAGTCATTTTCACAAAATCATGCCTGAGAGTTCAACATAATGTTCTCAAAGTGTACGAAGTCTCTCAATCTGCACTTTGGCTAGCGTGGTGGAATATGATAATTCTATCAAAATTTTCAGTTTTTCGTAATACAATGGTTAAAGGTCGGACTAAAAACTGAAAGATCAACGCACAATCCTATTCCCACTATTTGCTAGGGCAAGTAGTGGGCAAGTAGTGGTAAGCGGAAAACTTGTTGGAAGTGGTACTCACTCCCAACATAAGTTTTCCGCTTAGGTATTTGAAGGAGAGAATTTAAATCACGTTCAACTCGGATGATATTCTTTTAAAAAGATATTTCTCATAAAACATAATATCGCAATATTGTTCGTTCATCATATTGAAAAACGGAACCCTGTACCGAAACACGTTTCTATAGGAATAAATTAGCTCGACTTACAAAAGATCAAATTGCTCTATATTGTTAATCTGAGAAGAAAAAGATTCACTTACAACCATCGACATAGATACGAACATCAGAACTCAAAACTTGTAACACTGAAAGAAAATTATATTTTGCTGTAATCGGCCAAACAGAAAAAAAAGACGTGTGGCACTCGGGGACTGCCGCGGCAAAGTTAGATGGCTTTGATAAAAAATGCGCCATCTAGCGTAATGTTGTTTTTATAGCAAAAAGTATAAATTCTCGACACTAAAATTGGTGAATTTTGAATTATGTCACCCTTGTCGCAAATGAACGATTTCATCTTTGACTAGATTTACGTGAGAGGTCGAATTTTGGACAATTTTGTAGGACGTTCATAGTTTGTAGGAACGAAATACGAGTACATATAACACCGAAGGTTCATTTATTCAGACTTCAAACCAATAAAGTTGACAGTGAAAGTTGACAGAGATTTATGTCAGAGCAGATTTGCGTCTCGTTTTTTTAATCTCTATCTTAAGTCTGAGCTGAGAGGAGCTGAGGAGATGTCAGCAGTTAGATGAGGGAGTGCTAAACACAACTCCCTCAAACACACTGGACATACGTTTAGCTTCGTTTTCGATCCCAAATTACCTTCAACCAATCGTCCAAGCAAATTGCACTGCCTACGCCGTACACTGCTGATTAGTGACTATTTATTGACTATCAATTTATTTATGGAACCTCGAAATTAGTAGTGAAAACCGAAGTTTTAACCACTAGGATACCATAATTAATTAGATATTTGCAAATACTCATTTATTTCATGAGATTTTTATGCATTTTTAACCGACTTCAAAAAAAGGAGGTTCTCAATTCGACACATACTTTTTTTGGCGATGTTAGTCCATAACTCCGTCAAATCTGGAATTTTTAACCGACTTCCAAAAAGGAGGAGGTTATCAATTCGGCCGGTATCTTTTTTCTTGGCGTAAGGGGTTAAAAATACAAACAAAAGGAAGGTATAATTTTCGTCGTTAAAACAATGGACAAAGCTACTCGTACCGCAGCGGAAATAATTCAATGTCAGTCATAAACAATCGCCAGATTTTATTATTAATCGTTCCGCAATATATTAGTCCTTGTGATTGCTTCAAATCCATGGATGTAGGACTAAAAAGCATGGAAGTAAGATTGTGGATGTAGTTTGTCACTAAAATTCCAATATTATGCGACAAAATTAAGTCTATGGAACGACACGTATAGTTTGACCAGGAATATAGTATTTTTTGACAGTATAAAAGACGAATGGTGTATTATAATTTGGTGTTATTTGACAATTTGAATTTAGTGACCAGTTTGAAACTCTCTGTAATGATACTCTATTTACTATATATATAAAATTCAAAGTCCTGACTGACTGACTGACTGAGATATCAACGCACAGCCTAAACTTCATAAGTTAAAAACTTGAAATTTTTACAGTTGGTTTCTTTTATGACGTAGGCGCACACTAAGAAAGGATTATTGGAAATTCCACCCCTAAGGGGTTTAAATAGGGGATGGAAGTTTATATGAAACTCCGTCATTTTTAAAGCTGTTTCCATCAAAGTTGGTATTTGAGCTTTCAGTTAAAAATAAAGAAGTACGTGTGTCACAGTTTTTGAAAATTCCACCCCAAAACCTAATTCCACGCGGACGAAGTCGCGGGGGCAAAAGCTAGTTGATTTATATACAGGTTCCATCAGTGGAAAAATATTCAAACCCCTGTCAATACGAATGCATAGATATGCGAACAAAAATCACTCGCTAGTACCTAACGCTTCGTCATACATAGGTATTTCGTTTATTTCCTTTTCTAATGATATTGATAAGCAAACAATGACGATACGTACAAATAATAAATTCAAGGTCGATCTAATAGTGAATCAATTTGTCAAGCCCATCGATCGGTATATCCGGGCTTAATGCCTAATACAACTCTGGCATGGACATATTATTATCCTGTAGAATCTGATTTGATCCGGATTTGAAACACGGTGAATAGATTACGGACAGTTCGGAGCACACTTTTAATCTTGTGTGTCAGATTTTTCTTTATTCGATGACAAGATAGCCCTTGACTGCGATCTCACCTGATGGTAAGATGCAGTCTGAGATGGTAGCGGGCTAACTTGGAAGGTGTATAGCAGTGTAAAAACCCTTACCCCTAATCGGTAATTACCCCTAATTGTCTAAAAATGAATGCTATAATGGCGATCGCAATCGTTCGTTGATTGGCCAAAATGGCGTTCTTGTTGCATCAATACATTACCAACAGCAAGAGAGCTACTAGCCAATCAGCATTGATTGCAATCGTTACGTTGTAGTAATCACTTTTAGACCACTGTAAATTGAAAAAAAACACTGAAATTAATAAAAAAATTTAATTCACCATTTTGTGATGGCGGCCATCTTGGATTTGAAATTTGTCATAGTGCTCTATAGTCAATCCCTTTCATTGGACACCCATATTGAGGAAGTTGTGAAAAAATATGTAATCCGCCATTTTGTGGCGGCGGCCATCTTGGACCGATTTTCATAAAACATAGCTAAGCACACTCCCGACTAATTCACTTTCAAACAAAAAAAACTTGAGAGGTGTCAAGGGAGACCCGGATGGAACGAAGTTCAATGCGAAATAGAAATGAAAATATCTGGCTTAATTGCTTTCTATAAGAGAGAGAGAGACAGACAGAGAAACATGCGACGCCGATAGCAAAAAGTGTCGTGACAACTTTTCGTAAGAATTTTTTCCGTCTAGCCCCTTTCACAACGCGCGATAAGGAACTTCGTTCCAAAAAACAAAACAAAATCGGTTCTACCGTTCGGCTGCTACGATGCCACAGACAGACACACACACGTACACGCACACACAAAAATTGTGCTTACCTTTATGATAGTATTTATTGTTTTCTGTAGATATGCCGACGTGTAGAGGATGGTATGTATCGGCGCCTCCGTGGGAATTCCTAGTGACGTCATGTTCCTCACTAAATTGCACTATGTTTTGATCGATAAAACTGAACTTTTATTGCTGTTCCTACTGCCTTTTTATGTTTTTTTCACTTATAAAAAAAGTTATGACTCATAGGGGTCAGTGAGGGGGAAGTTAAACTACAATTGCCCACGACTTCGCTCGCGTGGGATAAGAAATTGCAACCATTTTCGTTTATAATTTGCTCCCTACTAGGGAGTCCCTAGGGAAATATACTTCTTTTTTCAGTACAAATTGTTTAAGTTTTCCTAATTAACTTCTTTACCCCGAGGGAATAAAGAAAATCGTAGTTAGGTTTAGGATTTATTTTAATTCTTGGGAGCTTAATAACTTAAAAGCACATAACACTATTTAATCTATCCCTGGGGATCAACCCCAAAAACAGTAATTATTAATTTTATTATACCTTAGGTAGGTAACATTAACATGCCAGAAATCTATTTTATATTCTGCAATAGGTACTATGTATTATGTATTCTGTGCTTATTAAATGCAGAAGTGTAGGAGCAAACACAGGTGCACTCTCTATTCCCTCATTCTCATAGTCAGATGGGACGGAAATCCGACATGATCCGAGTGGCCTAACGTGCTCTCCGAGGCACGGGGCCGGGGGTGACTCACCGCAAACTTTCTAACTCCTGGCTCTTATACCTTGACAGAAAAACACAATACATTTTTTGGCCCTACCCGGGAATCAAACCCGGGACCTCGTCATCTGCAGTCGAGCTTGCTAACCACTAGACCAACGAGGCAGCTAATTACATATGTATTACAACGAGGCAGCTAAAAGCCTCAATAGCCCAACGGTTGAAGGTGCGGACTGAAAACTGAAAGGTCGCAGGTTCAAACCCCACCCGTTGCACTATTGTCGTACTCACTCCTAGCACAAGCTTTCCGCTTATTTGGAGGGGATAAGAGGATATTAGTAAACTTCAGCTTGGCTAATATTCTTTTTAAAAAATAAAAAATTACATACGTAGATTTATTTTCTAATTAGGAAGCTTACTCGCAGAATCGTTTTAGATTTAGGGAGATTTTAGCGCGGGAAGTTCTAAATGGAAAGTTTTACCCTTGTTTCGGAAAAAGAAAAACATGTTTTGAAAGAGTTTTGAGAAGGTATTGATTAATAACCTTAAAGGCCGACGATTTTACTTTTGAATTGCAAATTCAAAGTTACCCTTTCATAATATTATTTAAAGCTAGGTAGATTTCGAAAGGAGTAAACGACCCATTTTATAATTATACTACATTGGTATAAGTATAGTATGTATTCATGACATTTAAAGCTTTTGAAATGAAATATAATCCTATTTGTTTTTGTGATGACTCTAAAATTATTATTTTTTCGCATCGAAATATAGGTATTCGTCCGCGTGGATTGAGGTTTCTAATTCCCGCAGGAACTCTCTTATTTCCCGGGATAAAAAGTAGCCTATGTCCTATTCCAGATAATAGTCTATCTCTGTGCCAAATTTCAGCCAAATCGGTACAGTCGTTGCGACGTGATTGAGAAACAAACATACAAACTTTCGGATTTATAATATTACTAGCTTTAACCCGCGGCTTCGCTCACGTTATGTTCGGTTTTTTAAACCCCTATTTTACCTCCTTCGGGGTTGAATTTTGAAAAATCCTTTCTTAGCGAATGACTACGTCCTAATAGCTACCTGTGTGCCAAATTTCAGCTAGATCGGTCCAGTGGTTAGAGCTGTGCGTTGATAGATCAGTCAGTCAGTAAGTCAGCCACCTTTTATATATTTAGGTAATAGTATAATGGGATAAAAGAACACTAAATGAATCGCACAACAATCAGTTTTACACTTCTCACGGAATACACTTCGTAATATTGTTGAGGATAAATTTTCCACACAATCAACTCTCAAACTGAAACATCTAACGGTATCGTACCTACTGCGCAGGAGTCTTTATTTATTTAATAAACACGTTAACGTGATACGACGTAGCCTTGACGTGCAGTACTCGACAGTTAATCAAATGTTTAGTGTCAACATTTACAATTTATCTCAGTACAGTATTTAATGACAAGTTGAAGCCTGAAACTTCGTCCGCCTGTATTAAGATTTCTAAATTTTTCCTTTAGAAATGGAATTTCAAAAATGATTACTATTCGCTCATCAAAGTCATGAAAATTCAAAGTAATGATACGAGCCATTTAATTATATCTGTATGAAGTTCAAGTATGTTCATGTACCTCTGCATATTTAAACACTAAGTTGGTCAGCAAATAATTTTTTGGATGAAACAAATTTTTTAACCATTCGACCATTGTTCAACTAATTTTGTTTTGTTTTCCCTAACAAATAGTTACAATAGAATTAATTTACTTTGTTTAAAATTATTATATAATAACTATTTATTGAATTTTCAGTTTGTTCAAAATTAATTAATGTTTTTACAACACAATACAAACAAGTAACAACGTTTATTTCCATTGAATAGGGCAAACTTCGGCTTAACTGAAATTTCTTGAAATTATTTGTTGAAAGTATCAAAACTTTGAATACAGTGAACTGATTGTAAAATATCTTAAGTTAATTTAACAATTTCAATCCATTATTCAACATCGATAGATTCATATTGTGTAACACGGCTAATAAATTAAATTATTACTTAAACTAATTTTCTTCGCTACCCGCGAAACAATAATTGTAGTAAGTTAAGTATACTAAAAATTTTGGCACCTTATGATCATCACCTATGAGATCAGGATATATAGCATCCCGCCCTTGTTGGTGTGTACGATGTCCTATGCAAATATACGAGGGCAAAATTTTCTATTATGAAGGCTGTTTTAGCCTAAAATGTTATTATATATATGTGTATGCTTATCCATTATATCATGATAATATTTTTGTTACGGCGCGATGGTCGAAGTTAATGAAATGGTAATATAAAATGTATTTGTAGTAAGCGTTACATAGCGTTTTGATATTCAAATCTTGCATTTCATTTATATCACAAAATTATGCAGAAACCGAATTTAAAATATTATTATGAAACATAACATATATACCAATAACAATGCTTTTGTATTTTTTTTACTAGTTGACAAGTGGGTTCACTTGGAAGAATACAATAGCCTAAATGGTAGACGTTTCTTTTCTAATAAAATCTTTCTCTATAAAAATCTATTCAGGATCTCACGAGTAAAGGTTGAATTTTCTATTCAGTAAACCTCAACAATGGCCCTCAATTTCTTTTATACAAAGGTCAAATATAAATAATAAATGGCTATAATTTATTCCGAATTATATTAGACGTCGGTGCAAAGTCACCTCGTTGGACCGGGGGCTTGATAAGTTAAGTCCCGACTAAATAAGAGCTGTACAATCAGACAATTTGTTTAATCAAGGGGCTGTCGCATTAAATATTTACATAAGTAGAAGGATAGCCACATAAATTTACTTTTGCGGACATTTTTAACCCTTGACGGAAAAATAGGGGTGTTATCTGTGTATCTGTCTGTTCCTTCGTAGCTCCCTAAAGAATGGACAGATTTTAATGCGATTTTTTCTGTTTGTAAGTTGAAGTGATCGAGATGGATGTTAACTACGAGTATAATTTATGAAGATATGTTCAGGCGTTTGAGGGTCATCAGCTCATTTCTTACTATTATTTATTGTATTTTTATATTATTTATATTATATATATTTATTGTATTTTTTAATTTAATTTATTGATAATTTTATATGATTAATTATAATTATTTGATATAACTTGCAACGCCCTGACGGGGCTTCATGTAATCTTGCTCACAAGTAAACATGTAGTATTAGACATGTAAGTAGATACATGAATGCAAAATAAATGAATAAATGAATACTTGATTAAAGGGTCGGTCTTACAAACTATCACAGGTGCGATCGATAGTATCGACGGGTGAAAGGCTAATTGATCTAAGCGACATTTTGTAAAACTTGCAGGAAGACTGATCAAAGTTTTTAAGCTATTGCATAGCTTCTATCGCGGGCCTTGAGCATGGAGACCGAATACAGAAATTCCGTAACGAAAATAACCTGACACGGGACTCCTCTCACCGCTAGATGGCGTTGATAAAAAATGCTATGCAATAACTTTACCGCGGCAGTCCCCGAGTGCCACGTCTTTTTTTTTTTTTTTTGGAAAAAAAAAAACATTTTCCTGTCTTCCTGCAAGTTTTACAAAATGTCGCTTAGATCAATTAGCCTTTCACCCGTCGGTATATATTATATTCTCCGTCTTTCAAATACGGTGTATTTAGATTAGGTACCCAAGTAACATTTTAGGTTTTAGAAAGGTTTTGAAAAGGTTCTAAAACCTTTGTATGGAAATTTGCTCGTAAGTCTTAATAGGCTCAATAACGTTATAGTTACCTTATATTAACCTCCTGAGTGCAAAAAGGGCCCTCGTTTTAGAACCATTCTGAGAGCTACAGCAAAACTTAAAGCTTAAATCCAGAACCTTCCGAACTACTTACATAGAACCCAAATATAACCTTCACAACCTTAATTTGTGGTTAATATAACCTTGCAACACAGCTTTTAAGTTCTAAATTAGTCTTGGATGTAACCCTATAACAACTTAATACCTTTTTAATGGACATGAATACATGCCTTTTTAGGACTCGCAGGTTTTAAAAGGACTCTGTGTAAAAATCGTGGACTTAAAAATAATTTATAATGGCGTCTTTTAATGTCATTATACCAAGTTTTAGTGTTAAAAAATAATAACTAACTTGCTGAAGTCAGGAATAATAAAAAAATAGTGCGACTGGCACTTTATCGTGAAACTTTAGGATAATAGTGTTGTATACGACACGGGCCTTTCGTAAGTTAAAGTTTTGAACATATTTTAATGAATTAATTGCAATCAAAGTTATTATAAAATTAGTTGATTGGTGGTAAGAGTTAATAAAACTTCTATTTATACAAAAACATTTTATTTTCAATCGTACAAGATTCTTAATTTTGCCTTATTGATTTAAAATATTGCTTTTTGATTAGATTTTTTTTTATTTCAGTGAAAAAATATGGCGGCGTTAGAAAACTACTAGACAGTATTAAAATTAAGTCGCGGAGACAACTGTCCTTTCTTGAGGATGCCTCTTAGGCTATGTTCACATGTAACGCGCGTTAACGCGCGTCAACGCGCGATCAAATTTGAAGAGAGTTCAGATGATGAGCGCTAATGCGCGTTGCGAGAGTACTCGTCAGTCTAGTTTGGTAGAACGTAGAAAATGGACGTGGAAAAGGCTATTATTTTGTGGTTATATTATAAAGAAAAATATAAAAAAAGAAAACGTACACATTGGGTTCAGCCAATTTTGAAAAATAGACCCAGTTTGTTTGCGACACTATATCCGAATCTAAGAGACCATGAATCTAAATTCTTTAATTACTTTAGAATGTCTACAAAGTCATTCGACAATTTGCTTCAACTCAAACTATAATTACGAAAATTAACAAAATTACATGCGATCGCGATGAAAGCGCGCGCTCAACTGAACAGCAAACGGACATTACATTAATATCAAAGCGCGAGTCAACGCGCGATTGTCTGCGTCTAGAAACTTTTTCTCTGAGCGCCGCGTTGACGCTCGCTGACGCGCGTTAATGCGCGCGCATGTGAACGGTTGCTAGGTATATATTAGGATGTCTAAGCGCGCGATTTGAAAACGCGCGTCGCAATTCAGCCATCTGAACATAGCCTAAAGCTTTGAAATATTCTCGTAGGAATTTAATCATGCCTTCAGCTTATAAACAATAGCTTATTGGTTTGGGTTTTCACCACGTAGTCCTAATTTGTTCGCCTAGACAACTTTTATAGAGCCTAAAGTGATTTCAAAATTCCAAAACTTTGTGGTTACATCAAAGTTAAAAATTAAACCTTTAGATCTCACTTTAGCATAGTGTTAGCCTTTCCAGAACTTAATCAGGAGTCTACGACAGCTATTAGATCCTAAGACTATATGCTCTTGAAACACAGGTCAAAATAACGTTAATTTAAACTCTTGTCAACGGCTCTATGGTTGATTAATTAAACAATTAGTTTTAGGACTTACTAATCATTCTCAAGTACTTAATATGACCAGATAGTAAATCATTAACCTTTTGACGACCCTTATATAACCTAAAGGCATTTTTTACAACCTAGGCTCGAACGAAATGTTACTTGGGTAGGTACGCCATTTCCGTCGGCTGGCGCGCCCTCTTCTGTGATAATATAATGAATGGTGATTATAAAGCTAATCCGTACTAGATCCGTACTAAAAGTACCAAAAGGTTTGTTGGTTTGTCCTTCAATCACGCCGCAACAAAGCAACGGATCGACGTGATTTTTTGCATGGGTATAGTTGAGGGCCGGGAGAGTGACATAGGTTACTTTTTATCCCGGAAAATAAAGACTTCTAAAAACTTTTTTTTTTAACTAAATCCTTGCGAGCGAAGCCGTGGGCATAAACTAATAAACAAATAAACTTACAAGCCTCAAGTCAAAATGACAGTCTGCTCCATGAACGCTGAACTATTAGTTCAGGCTCATAGAATAATTCAGACAAAACCGCGGGTGGGCCGTTACAGTAATCAAATAAACAATGTTATCCATACAATAAATGTCCTGTGATATTTATAACAATATTAACTTGATATAATAAGGCGTCGTGTTGCGAATTGGTGATACTCGAGGCATTTCTCATGCCCGTAAGTCGAAACTGTTGCTATCTGAATAAGTGCGGCTACTAAGACAGCGTTCGCATAAGCTGAGCGCTCCATGACTTCTAATGTAATAAATATAATATGAAAAAAAAAAGATAAATGACTGACAAACTGACTGATCTATCAACACACAGCTTAAACCTAGTGGTTTAAGCTGTGTGTTCAGCCCTATCTGTCTAGTGACAGATAGGGCTGTTTGGCATACAGATAGCTATTATGACGTAGGCCTACCACTAGGAAAGTTTTTTCGAAAATTCAACCCCTAAGAAGGTATGATATGGCTTTTAAATTTGTATGAAAATCAAACCTAACGTGAGCGAAGCCGCGGGCAAATCAATATGTTGTTATTTGGTAATTTGGAAGTTGGATTGATGCATCTTTTATTAAACGTTGCGACGAAACCAACAAAATGGTTGCTCTCTGGAAAGCCCGACCACTGGCTGTAGCCAGCCTTCAGGTGAAGTATCGTAAACCAATACGTATCGTGCACTTGGCCATAAAGACTAAATGCCGCACAATTTGCCGTAATTAGTCGTTGCTATCGAATATTACTTTCGCTTGATCGTGTGAACTTCTGCACCACGGCTATGACCTCTCATGGTTATGGCTACGTAGCATGCGAGGTAACTGCCTAGACAGCGTACATTTTGCATCTATAATTCACGTTCCACAACCCCCACAAAATAAAATGCTAGTCAGTGCTTTCGCACCCGCTCGTGACGAATTCTGCTTCGCGTCGTTTAGTCTGTCAGTAGGTTTTAACTTATAGCTTTAGTGTTCCCGCTAGTTTCGTGGCCAAGCTGAAGTAATGAGATAAACTCACACGAGAATTACTTAGCCCGCGTTACATAATATCACATTTACTTAAACCCTTTGAGCTAAGTCTATCCTTAATTAAAATCCTTACATGCTTACTTTAAGACTAAAGCCAAGCTTTTGGCAAGATTAGAAACTCGGCAATTTAAATTTTAAAATTCTTCTCAGTGAAACTTTCTCTTAAGCGTGCTCTCTAAGTCACTAAGTAGCTTTAAGTTGTACGTGAGAATTTCATACCGCATTTATTCCAATTCAAAATAATTTATTTCATGTAGGCCAATCTGTGGCTTTTGTGAGAAGTTAAGACTCTACCGCCGCTTCTGAAAGCAGATTCTGTTGAGAAGAGCCGGCCAGTAACTCAGAAGCGCTCTTCTCAAGACAAATGTGTTATAATAACATTATTATTTAGCTATTACAATGTAACAATACATTACAGTAGCTTGTGGGCCGGATGCAAAGCCGCTTGATCTTTGTATTCAGAAATTCATTAAATATTTTTTTTTCGTTTTGTTTTTTGTGTCACGGCAAATATAAGGCTTTTTAATCATCTTTCGTTTTAGTTACTGAGCTCAGATTCGTAAAACTTCATCAGAATCATAATTATTCTTTTATATAAAAAAAAATCTAAAAGCTTTTTTTTAACAATGGATTTCTGATCAGTTACCCGACTGTAACTTTTCAACACAGACTACATAATTTAGAATTCGAACACACAACCCGCTGAAAATATTCAATGAATTCTAACTACTAATTTACGACGATACCCATTATTTGAAGAAGCGATTAAAAATACATTTCCCCTTTAAAAAAAAAAATAAAAAAAAACGTCGAGCCCGTATCACAAAGTCATTAGAAGATAAACTACTTTCATACCAGTTAAATTACTACTCGACCCAGTTAATTGGTATTTTATTAGTCGTTAGGGCGCTCACAAATGCTCGAAATGTGGAAATGGGTGGGGGCACATACCACGAAGAGCTGATGGTCATTGTGGTCCCAGGAGCTGGAGTGGTAACCCTGCACCGGGAAGCGCAGTGTTGGCAGACCACTACTAGGTCGACCGCGTTTGACGACAGCAAACGAGTCGCAGGCAACCGCTGGATACAGGCGGAAGAAGAGAAGAAGTAGTATAGAAAGCCGGTTTCAGCTCATCTAATTGGAATTCGTCTTATTGGAATTTCCCCAAAAAAAATTTTCGTTTTTTTCGGGCGCCCTGGGAGTGAGCTGAAACCGGCTTTCTATACTACACAATTAAACTCTTCAATTGGAATGGAATCTAATTGGAATTCGTCTTATTGGAATTCGGGAACTGAAACCGGCTTTCTATACTATTTGCAGAAGTCTATGTAAACGTCTATCCGGCAGCGGTATTTACTTTACACAAACTTTCTTCTTATTTGGAGGAGAGGAGAGAAGAGAAGTTAGTTCAGCTCGACAGATATTCTTAAAAAAATCAAAGTTGCGCTTTGGATGCGCTTCAGGCCTTAGCAGTTATTATGCAAATGTTATCAAACGAGAAGGCTAGGCACTAATTAGTATAAAACCGCACTAAAGCCGTCACGAACAAAATCAATATGGCATTTCCCATTTTAGATTAATTAGCATTGGATACGAAATTAATGACATTATTGTGGAGGTGAAATATTTATAGTTAATTTTAGTTGAAGGCCTCGAATTCGTGCGCCTGGATTTGGGTATTTAAAACCCCGTGACAACTTTTCGGTTTTCGGGATAAAGGTATCCTATTTACGTCTTCGGGATGCAAGTTATCCCTCTCATAAGCGTCAAGATCAGATAGTTTAGACTCTGAAAAGGTACATAACAGACAGACAGGCCCCACGCATATGCAAAGTGTGGATTAAGAATACGTCTTAAATTATTTTTTTTATTATGAGGCAGGCTTGCGCTTGACGATGACGACAATCAATGTTGGAAAACATTGATGAGGTCTAGGTTGTAGCGCGCTTGCCTAGAATATGCCTATTCACTCTTGTCTTAAAGGTACTCAGATTATACGTGGCCGGAAACACAGAAGCTGGAAGTGCGTTCCATACCTTAGCCGTTCGTTTCAGAAACGTTGAACTGAAGCGTTTCGTACGAGTAGGTTGAATTTCAACCACGTATAGGTGCCATCGCTCATGATTTCTCGAAGTTCTGTAGTAAAACGGTGAGGGGGGCAAATAAATGGCTATTAGACGCCAATGTACGACAAATATTTTCTGCCAAATTTCGAGTTTCCCACATGGAAGTAGGATGGTTCCCTCTACATGCGCAAATAATGAATTAATATGTACCACACTGACAGAAAAATTATGTGTCATGACCACAAAATCCATAAAGAATTCGCGCACACAGCAATAGTTGATCAATGCGCTTATTCATGTGTCCTAAACAGAAAAAGTTTTCGATCTATAATAGGTATATTTTAAGTCTAGATGAGACTTTTCTTATCTTCTAATATATAAAAATGAATCGCTTAATGTGTTGGTAAGCGCATCACGCGTGAACGGCTGGACCGATTTCGCTAATTCTTTTTTTATTGTGTTTGTTATTGTTAGGAGAAGGTTCTTATGAAAGAAAAAATTAAGAAAACTGCGCGGAAAATTAGAAAATTTAAGAAATATTAACCACCATATTAAATTATTTCTAATGTAACCGCTTTTACAATTCAAACTTTTTTAATGTAACCTTATGGCGTTTGACATAACATTGACAGAATGCGTGCTGCCAATTTCGTCAAAGAGTTTCAATATTCATAGTTAAGACAGGACAACGTCTGTCGGGTCCGCTAGTGTATAATAACATCCGTTTCCAATTCCTTTAAAGATATACCATATAACCTTGAATGCTGATGCAAATTCAACTTGTCGATACGTAATAAACGGCAGGCGACTTACATAGTTTTCAATTGTTTTATATCATCCCGTTATCAACTTTAAACTTATAAATGTATGGTCAAATTGAATGCAAATATAGTATCGTACGTGATAATTATTATGTGTTTAACGAGACGGTGATATCATGAGAAGATATTATGTCACTGAGCTAGGAATAAAATAAGGAAAAATAAAATAGATAACATCGGTCTACTTATTTCTTCGAGCTTCCCAGTAGAGTAGAGTAATTATTATCAATTTAAAGACCATCAGTCGCAAATAAAACCATCCTATTTATTTATTTATCCTGTACCATAATTTAAATAAAATAAAGGACGTATAAAAGGACAGCTTATTCATACTAAATGACTTTATGACAGATTTAACGTCCATTTGAAAAGTTAACTGACTAAAGCCTCACTTGGCATGGTCTAACATGTGTCTTAGTTCATACGATAACTATTATTATTATAAATGCGAAAGTTTGGATATATTATGGATGAATGTATGTATGGATGGATGGATGGATGAATGGATATTTGTTACTCAATCACGCCGCAGCGACTGAACCGATTTAGCTGAAATTTGGTACAGAGATAGATTATTATAGTCTGGAATAACATATAGGCTACTTTATATCCAGGAAAATAAGAGATTTCCAATGGGAATCAAAAACATTAATCCACGCGAACGAAGTCGCGGGCATCAACTAGTAAGCTATATAATTATTTGACATTGCATGGTAATTGGTATGGGCACGGTCTAGCATAATTGCATTCTTATCTTTAGCTATAATTACTTGACATTACATAAAATAGAAACTGAAGTTCCTTTTTTTCTCAATTTATTGCACAACACAATGCACTACAAAAGAAAGATTTAATAAAGCATTTCCTCTTAGTTTTCTTTCCAGTTCAAGACATTTACATTTTAAAATGTTATTCAAAGAGAAAAATGATGAACCCTTGTAATAAGATTAATCCGGTTCAAAGGACCAGACTGTATACGAAGCAACTACCCGTAATTTGCGTAAAGTTATTTGAATAACAGAATGTACTTCACGGCCTTTTAACTTATTCAATTTTAAAAAAGTGCTCTGAAAGCTTTTCTTTACCCTTTTCACACAATGTTATTCTTTCACAACAGTGAATCTATTATTTTCTAATAATAACTTTTTATTAAGCTACCCACACTTGAAGGAAATTTTCCGAATAAAAAAATTTCTGATTTAATAAAAATATTATACAAGTAAAATGTCATCTCTCTTTTAAAAAAGATCCACGTGAGTAGTTTTTGTCCGCAACTTCGTTTGCGTGGACTTAGGTTTATAAAAATCTCGCAGGAACACATTGCGTAAATGTGCGTGCCTTTTAGTAGCCTAGGTGGTCAGGCGCAAGCAAGCTCTCGCTCACACTTATAGAGATACGACACACATATAACCATGAGCCACGCGCCCTCGTGTATTGCAAGAACTATATGGGGGTTGAAAGAGAATCAACAAACAAACGTTCTTTCGCATTTATAATATTAGTAAGGCTAGCATAACGATGTAATTTTACGACATCTGCAGTGCCCGCACGTGATAGTGAAATGGGTACATAAACTGAGGTGTAAAATGCAGGTAATATGCAAATTTTTATCACTGTACGAATACAGGAGTTGCGCATACTGAGAAAACTGGCGACATTACACTTGTGTTCTAAAAAAATATAAATGCCCACTTGGTATTTTGGTTGTTTCTAGCTCAAATTACGTATCTTTTATTGAAATAACTAATTTTTTTTTGCTTGTCAAATGTGAAACACGGACAAAATACCTAAAACAGATTGACTCATGTAGATTAGGAGAACCCCCCCCCCAACTTAATATCAAACCAATTTCGTAGACACCTTGAACTTTTAATCATGAGCATGCTAATTCTTCAGCACGTATGTTTGCATAAGATGCAAACATGACATGTGTAGTGTATGTAGGTACACTGTCTCGTGTGTTCATGAACAATGTTGCAACGTCAGTATTACGCGAGCCGCCGGTGCGAGTAGACGTGCGACAGGTGTTCGTGTGCATTGCCGAGCCAGTGTTGGGGCGGCGCTATTAGCGATACTACAAGTGGCGACGAGGAAAAAGGTAAGTGGAAAATATTTTTTATAAGGAAGGAGGGTCTCATATGGCAGGCATTATTGGTTATAAATTAGATAGTTCAGACGGTTAGTTTCGAGATTGTCATTATAACAATGCAACGAAACAGAATATAAAATTACAAAGGGAGTAAAGGCAAATCGGTTGGGAATTGTTTTTATTATAAAATAATCTGATTTAAATTTTTATTTGTTACAATACCCTTATATTTTATTAATCACAGATAACGGATAATTTTATAAATGGTCAGAGTTAATGACGTAGATATAATATCGTTGGTATTACATGATGTGACTTTTATTTCGGGCTACGGTTAACTTAATATGATATCATAGGTACAATCCTTTTTAATAGAAGGTGAGTCAGGATGGGTAAATAAATAACTTTGTATTTCACTTTAACTTGGTGTATTTACAAAGCGTGTACTCTCATCGAATTTTACAACAGATCCGCTGGTGCCGGTCAGGAATATAGGAACTCCGGCCCCAAGTAACAATAATCAATTAATCATATTTTAATACAAACAAAAGTTAGCTTAGGTAACGCTGGAAAAGTCATAAAGGAAATTATTATTTACCAAGCTCCACACTGTTAATACGATCCCCTAACGTTTAAAATAAACAATCTGTAGCTATGCGAGTCGCCTGAACAAAGGCCTGTTGATAGGTACCTAATAACTATTCAAAATATCAAAACTAAAACGTACAGTCAGGGCATTCATGAGGCTCAGCAATTAGTTACATAAACAAATTCTATAACACCTTGCAAGTAACCTAATGCATATAAGCCTGTTCTTCGCCTTCAGTTCAATGGAGAAAATATTAAATTATTTTTCTTACCCCAACAAAATTGTTAAGGTAACAGTTTAACAGGTGGTTAGTACTTTTATGCTTTATACTTGTTTATTGAAGAATATTTTAAGATCATGATGTTAATGTGGGAGTAAAACTAAATAAGTATATTTTAGTTAGTATGGAATCAGTTTTGCCAAGAGTTAGAGTTGTCCTTAGACAACCAATCATGGAAATGTTGGGTTCTGTGTTTAATACGCAATGATTGCAGTATAACCTTACTGCGGGTAGTTATTTTATTGAGATAGTTTGTGACTTCTTTTATTAGTTGCTCGGTGAAGTGTATCGTCTCCTTCACGAGATAATCACGTTGAATAATGCTCAGTTATAGTCGTATGGTTGTTAGTTTAATTTCTTCCGTTTTGCTTCTGATGTTCGGCCAGGGGTGCCTTTGTCGTCATTAGAAGTGAGATGGTAATTTCATACCCACAGATGTAGCTTCATGCCACGTTAGAATTTTATACCCACAAGACTTCATGCCATGGGATATGATTTTATGGTCACATTAGTTTCGTTAGCTAGAAACTTCTTCCTAACCTCTTGTGAGAAGTTTAACATAGAATCATTGTTGATTATTAAGGTAAATGGGAAATTAAGATTTCTGTGGGGTCGAATAGCTTACGTTCCAGTAGTTTCGTGGAAACTATAGGGGTGGTGTGTGATTCCGTGTGCGGATGCACAGTGAATAGTAGCGATTGTATAATTATTTATCTATTCTTTATTACACCACAAACAGAGAAAAGTGAACTTAACAAGATATATTATGTCGATACAAAAAGGCAGCCTTATCGCTCAAAAACAAACTCTTCCAAACAACCTTATGGCTAAGGGAAATAAGAAAATAAACAAACAGCAGGAGGTGTTGCAATAATAAAAAGATTAACTTACATGTTAATATTTAGATAAACTAAACCAATATAGTATTATGTATACGTGGATCGGGAAGATTCTTTGAGTATGATCGATGCCATGGCGATTCCATAGCCAGTTAGCATAATATAGCAGTGTAATAATGACAATTGATATTGACATCGACAGCAGACCACAGACTGCAGATAAATATGTACGTACATGGAATATAATAGGAGAGGGTTGCATTCGTAAACCAAGTATGTGGATGCAATTAGGAAAAAAAAGGGGTTAAGAAGGCACAGCTATTGTGACATTTGTGAAGTCATTCAACAGTTTTGTTTATCTTGATCTGATTCTTTGAGAGGTTCCGGGTTTATAATTCTTTGTTCAATGATCTTTGATAGAGACTTTTTAGTTAATGAAGTTGAGATTAATGTTGAGTTGAAATGAGATCAAAATGAGACTGTAACTTGGTTGAAAGCAACATGCTCAGGCTAAATGTGTTCCGTTGATTGTTAGTAGTAGCAGTAGTCATTAGAGAAGGTAGTGATCCTAACTAGAGGATATTGCGTTGACGTTCATTGTGAGGATTCATAAAGAAAAGAGTAATGCCTAATTTTGTAAGTTATCGAACAAACTTATTTCATTGCTTTAGTTACTGTTTTGTTGTTTTGCGTTTCTCATCTATGAGAACGCCAAATAGAGTGTTTGGTTTGGTTAAGTCAATGACCAGGAGGTTATGGATTGTAGTAACCAGATGGTAGTAACCTGGATGAAAGTTGCCAGTATATGTGGTTGTGACAGTAAAGACGCCGCAATAAAGAATTAGCAAAATAATAAACTTTGATTTATTTGTTGGTTTGCGTTACGAGTGATTATGTTGAGCACCGTTGACAATCAAGTCAATTAGGTTGAGCTGATGAGATTTAGAAGTTTTCACTTTTAAATGAAGTTTTCATTTTAAGTTAGATCCAAAGCTTACAGGTCTTTTAAAGTAATAGAAACCTTAGATGAAGACCGACGTAGTCTGAAGTCATTAATTAACAAACGCACTTACAAGTACGCTCACGATAGGTTTTGATGGTTGCCGAGATGTGAAGTTCCTTTAAAGTTAGACAACGGTAGTGACAATCATGTTGATTAAGATGCTTAAACGTACACTTTGGCGGGACATATCTGCAGACATCGGACGTGTCGTTTCCAAACTTTGTGTGGGAGTAATGAGCGTCCGACTATGTTTTGAAACTCAAGTCTTGAAGAGACTACAGTTTTGGCCTAGGGTGTTTCGGGTCTCTGAGGAGACTACAATTGGCAATTTGATGCAACCCGAATCCCTGTGGGGATACAAGTGTATTTGGTTTTGTTTGGTTAACTTGGGTGACCGATGGTCGCTGTTGTAGTTACGCGCTGCATGTGGCAGTCGGGCCTAAAATTATACCACTAAGCAATTACTGTTTCCTTTAATGGATTCTGTATTGATGCGTGACTGAGATCTTGATCAATCTAAATTAGTGGGAACTTTTCATTCGGACAAGTATTATTTCCATTATAATTAATTGGTTACAGTTTGAGTTATTTTATTTTAAACAACATGCCAAGTAGTCCGAACCTTGTAAGTCGTATATTTCAAATGTTTCCTTTTCCTGTCAACAAGTACATTGGGAACGGCTGACTGTCAGTTCTGGCCGTGTCGGAGATTAAAATTGAAGTGATTATTATTTAAAGTGCCATCTAATGACGGTAGTCTTATAACGTTGGTATCACTATTCGTTGAGCATTATGCCATTGCTCCTCGCTCGTTCGGTCCATTAAAATAAGACTCGCAACGTGTATATTGTCAACCGTCAATCGTTATTCCCCGTTTCTATTTGGTTTTCTGGTGTAGTGTTGTCAGTTTAAGATTACTTTGGTAATGTGACTATTAAGTGATTGGTTGAACAGTGTTATGCGGTTTTATGATCTGACAAAGCCAGGTAATGAATTCCAGGAGATGAGTTCACAAAATTACTTAAAATTAAATCAATATAGGTTGATTTTCTTTTGGTTTCTGTATATAGAAAAAAGGTTATAATTTGTTAAATTTGACACATTGAGTGTGATTTTAGTATTATTATATTGAAGCACTTATTGAAGGTCATTTCCATTAAAATGGGAATTTCAGATATAACAACTTTTGAGTTATTGGTTATGTGACCACCATTAAATTGGAAACATCTAGTGGTATTGGAAAAAAAACCTCCATTCAATTGGGAATTTCAAATATGAGAATATTTGAAGTATTGGTCATGCAACCACCATTAAATTGGAAATATAAAGTGGTGTTTGGAAATAAACCTCCATTAAATTGGGAATTTCAAATACCAGAATATTTGTATTATGGGTCATGTGACCACCATTAAATTGGAAACAACTAGTGGTATTGGAAAAACCTCCATCAAATTGGGAATTTCAAGTATGACAATATTTGTATTACTGGTCTGGTCATGCAACCACCATTAAATTGGAAATATAAAGTGGTTTTGGAAATAAACCTCCATTAAATTGGAAATTTCAAATATTGGAATAATTATATTATTGGTCAGGCGACCACCATTAAATTGGAAAATGAATTTATGAGCATAACCAGGATGAGCTCGTAAAAAATAACAAATTTTTTGAGATAGAACTATGTTTTATCGATATATTGCTCAGAGGTAACCGGATGGTGATACCTCAGAATTTGCTTAAGAATGTTATAGATGCCATACACGAAGGCCATTCCGGGATCGTGGCAAGAAGGGTCGATTATTTTCTAAGGTAAAGTGGCCGCGAAAAAAGTAGATGTCAAAAAAAAATTAAAAAATTTAGTGAAATCCTGCAGTAAATAATTTTCAAATTTTTCAAATAATTGTGGATAAAATGAATTGGTTAGGAATAAACACTGAAGTGAGAAACAGAGATATCATTCAAAAAAGAGAAAGGGAAAGAGTACGGAGAGGAACTACAGAATCGATATCGATACTAAACGAAGGTGAAAAAGTTAGTTAAGGAATATAGTTCATCTTAAAAAGATTGAAGACCAGTGGACAACAGTACCGGAGAAAGATCAGGATGAGAAGAATAGACAAAGTAATGGAATCAGTGACTAAACTGTAACTAAAGGAAGATTGAATAAGTGATTAGGAAATAATTGCTAGCATTTTATTATTATTCCCGTATATATTTTGACTCACACACCCACCTACAAAATAAATACATATAAAGTCAAAGAGTTATATAATAAACATTGTGAATTTGAATTTGAGATTTATTATATATATGTGCTGATATCCTAAATCTGCATCGTGCAAATAATTATATATTAGTTGTCACTCCTATGATTTGAAGATTTAGTGATGCCGGAAATTATTATATAGAAGTGAACTAGAATTATATTTTAGTTGTTTATTTATTTAACGAAGGAGGGATGTAGTGTATGTAGGTACACTGTCTCGTGTGTTCATGAACAATGTTGCAACGTCAGTATTACGCGAGCCGCCGGTGCGAGTAGACGTGCGACAGGTGTTCGTGTGCATTGCCGAGCCAGTGTTGGGGCGGCGCTATTAGCGATACTACAACATGTTATACTAACATGACATATAATTCAACTGATCAAAACTTAATAAAACCAATGATGAATACGACATTACAAAACCAAAGCACGGTAAATCCAATTAATATCCAAATAAAAATCAAAGCAAAACAAACTTCAAAATGGCATCAAGTCAGGAGGAATTTTTCCATGGGAACAGTTGAGGGTAGAGGTTTTAAAAAAACTTTCCATGCTGACGTGCGAAGTCACGGTCAAAAGCTAGGCATAAAATAAATTTCAAATGTCTCGAAATCTCCCGAAGCGAGATCGCAATGATAACTTCTCGTATATATAACCAATAAGGCATCCAACGTAGACACGAGTAAGTATATTGAAAAAAAAAAAAACTCTTGTAAAAAGCGCCCAGAGTTAACATTAGCTGTGTGTATTTTGTATGGACGGGAAAAAGACTGAAAACTTTTCCATCCCTTTTCCGTTCATAACATTTTCGTTAACTTGAAAACTTACACTAGACTTTTACGGCCAAATCCAAACAAAACGGCCAAAATACGGTCAAATAGATCCTTAATCCAAAATCTACAGATTGACGATCGAATATTGGCACTGCGTGCCGCTAGTGCGGTTGACCTTTTATCTGTAGATTGTGGATTAGATAGGTTATCATAGTTAGTTCAGCCCACGAAGATGCCCCCCACTATTTTTCCTGTAGGGTTGAAACGAGGCACGCGTCGTACGGAGCAGGGAAGTCCGATATGTCTGGGGTCGATAACGACACGATTGTACACTTCTACACGTAACTAGCAGCAACTCGGCAGGAAAGATGCTCTACATACATATTTTTATGAAGTATGTACAAGCAGGTAATGGAAAATGAAGTAGAGCATATTTCCAGCTCACTGTGCGTCCAGTTAACTTATCTTCGTGTGCGTGCCCACACCGCTAACTCTATGAATAAACTCACACTACGATTCCTATATTCAGTCTATCAGCAATCTATCGATTAGTTGCTTAGCAACCTTGTTATTCATCAAAAATAAAATTGTATAGAATTCTTTGACAAATAGGATTACAGATTGAATATCGGAACAGGGTGTAATGTGTAGTACATTATAACATATTAATACTGTAAGCGGTTGGGATAAAGAACTAATCTCTATAGTTGATATGATTAACACAAGATTTGCTGACCTTGACCTATACAAAAGACAACATATTTATGG
Organism: Hipparchia sbordonii; assembly: GCA_038048805.1. NCBI lineage: Eukaryota > Metazoa > Arthropoda > Insecta > Lepidoptera > Nymphalidae > Hipparchia > Hipparchia sbordonii. The sequence goes on from CM076113.1 coordinate 10,353,284, forward strand.
ATCAATTTGAAGCGCCACATTAGACATACGAGTGTCTCTGGAACTAATAATATCGCAAATGGCGCACCAACCTCTATGTTTAATCTATGAAATCATACAGCAACAACAATGAAATCATAGATTAACTATAGGGGTCGGTGCGCCATTTGCAATATCACCTATTAATTCCAGAGACACTCATATCTGCTTAGTGCTTACAGCGCCAAAATGGCGTCAATCAAGTATGTCATATGAAGAAATCACAGCAGCAAGTCCAGTGTTAATCATAGATTAAATATACATATAGGTCAGTGGGACAAAGAATGGGGCGCGTCTTCGCGGACCGAACAAACTATAGTACCCGCAGTTAAATAATAAACCCGCAGTTTAAGCCTCAATAGCCCAACGGTGAAAGGTGCGGACTGAAAACTGAAAGGCCGCAGGTTCGAACCCCACCTGTTGCACTATTGTCGTACCCACTCCTAGCACAAGGTTTCCGCTTATTTGGAGGGGATAGGCGAATATTAGTCAACTTCAGCTTGGCTAATATTCTTTAAAAAAAAAAATGACAAGCATGCCCCACACGAGCTACTGACTTTGTGTTTGTCGTCGAGCGGCAACGACAGAGACAGCATCGCCAGCCCCACTTTTTTGAGGCCACTTTGCACCCCCTGTTAAAAAAACAAATGCAAAAAAATAAGAAAAAAGTAATTAAATTAGACAGGCATTCCGAACAGATTGTTTATAAATATAGGAACCAGCAATGTTCTACAAGGAACTTCTAGGCAACAATTTTGTTCACTGACTTTTTAAAAATCTTATTAGAACTTTTTTTTTTTTTGAGGACTTAGTTAAGTTTTGTAAAAAATTGCTCTAATATGTAATCTAATAGGTATTTGAAAACAAAAAAAAAGTAGAAATCCTAAATCAAAATAAATACTTTATATCGAAATCGGAATAATTTTTATCGGAATCACCACTTCAGATTAATTTTAATAGACGCCGGGAGCGAAGCCGCGGTTAAAAGCTAGTTCATAATAAAAAGGAAAAACCGACTGACAGACATATCTTCTTCATCTTCAAAGCTCAAACGAGATTTTGCATGCAGATTTTCGATACTTAGAAAGGATAATCATTATTCCACTAGAGCGAAGCCGGGGCGACTTATCTAGTAATCAATAAACGTGTAACAGTATAAAGCTAAAGTAGCGTGCTATATCGTCGTTGAGGTTTCGAAATGGGTGGGTGTAATCCACTCAACCGATCGTCTCTTTGAGTCTTTGAACCCGAGGGTTCAAAGCACAAGTTCAAAGAGTGATTTCGCACGCTGATCTCTATAGAGTACACACATTACATATGTATCAAAATACGTTGAGATCAGGGTTCGAATTTGAGTAGGTACTACCTATCCATCTCAAGTTGACCGCTACCTCGCCTCGCGCTTCCACGCACCGCACCTCAAGTTAGACCAGCTTAGTACAGATAGCAATGTACCGCACGCAATTGTCACTACCAAATTTTTTCAAAGTTTTGTTATTGTTACGTTTTGAACGTTTTGGTTATCTTTAAAGTAGTTATTTACTTTTGTTTGGTTACTATTATTAGCATACGTCCTCTACGATGAGTAAAAAAGGAAAAGTTTTGCATACCGCAGACTATTAATTAGTTTAGTTAATGTCTTTTTTCAAGCGGGAAAAAAGAAATAAATAAGAAATTAAAAATTACGCCTTTAGACTTTCAAGATGTCATTGCCATGAAAAGCAGTGCCAGAGAAGAAAACTTCCGTTGTGATTACAGTAAAAAATACAAGTATAATTTTCTCGTCAACGGTACGGTATGACGTCATTTTGTGACGGTCGACGACGGCCAACTTGAGATGGAAGGGTCATATAGGTATACCTACTAGCTTTTGCCCCCGCGACTTCGTCCGCGTGGAATTAGATTTCGGGGTGGAATTTTCAAAAACTGTGACACACGTACTTTTTTATTTTTAACTGAAAGCTCAAATACTAACTTTGATGGAAACAGCTTGAAAAATGACGAAGTTTCATATAAACTTCCATCCCCTATTGAAACCCCTTAGGGGTGGAATTTCCAATAATCCTTTCTTAGTGTGCGCCTACGTCATAAAAGGAACCAACTGTAAAAATTTCAAGTTTCTAACTTCAGCAGTTTAGGCTGTGCGTTGATATCTCAGTCAGTCAGTCAGGACTTTGAATTTTATATAGGTATATATCGGATCAATCTATACAGCCTGGGTGCTTCCATCCCTATACGTCGTTGATATCCCATCTACGTGCACGAAATGCTTTAAGTCTTCATTCCTGATCCGCACGGCTAGGGTCTGGAACGCTCTTTCAAGATCTACCTACGTTTCCTAACACGTAAAATTTGGGTATTTTCAAAACAAGAGAAGAAGCATCTTCTAGGTAAAGTATTACACCTTAAACCACATCATCACTTTCCATCAGGTGTGATAGTGGTCAAGCGTGTGTCTATAATGTATAAAAAAAAATGAAATGAAAGTATTAATCTGCGATTTCTAAGTAACTCTCAACTAAAGCTCATAAAACTTGATGAACGGTATATTACCGGACTTTCCGAACATTAGATACTTCAGACAAAATTAAATATTTGAGCCCGGGCGCCCCGGATGTCTGTCATATCCTGGGATTAAAGTTATCACGCTTTATCTATAGTTGTAGGTATGTTGGCTAGTTACTGCTGGAATACCGAAAACATTTAGGTACAACACCTGTGTCGCACAGGTTGAGCGCATTGGTGAGCGCTGTGTTCTTATGACTGGGAGGTCTCGGGATCGATTCTTAGTAGGGCCAATTTGGGAATTTATAATTTCTGAATTGTGTCTGGTCTGGGAGGCTTTGGCCGTGCCTAGTTACGACTCTACCGTCAAAGATGTGCCGCCAAGCGATTTAGCGTTCCATTCCTACACAAACGGCGGTGAATCTCCATGAAGATTAGCCACCTGCGCGGGAGGTATTACAGTGCACAGGTGTGTGCACGACCACAGGTGCACTCTCTATTCCCTCACTCTCATAGTCCGATGAGACGACCGGAGAGAAATCGGGCGCAGGACCGACGTGCTTTACGTGCTATCCCTGCTAGTCATGAGATTTTCTTGACCCAATGACCAAATAAACCCAATGCACTTTTTTGCCCGACCCGAGAATCGAACTCGGGACCTCGTCATCTAGAACTAGACCAACGAAGCAGTTGCAATTTTTTTTTTATAAAAAGAATATTAGCCAAGCTGAACTTGACTTAGATTCTCCTCTCCCCTCCAAATAAGCGAAAAGCTTGTGCTAGGAGTGGGGACGACAATAGACCCCCCGTTGTACAATAGTAGGTACAACGGGTGGGATTCGAACCTGTAACCTTTCAGTTTTCAGTCCGCACCTTTAACCGTTGGGCTTAAATGTATTAGAAAAATATTGCAACTAAGTATTTTATCAATGTATGAGCGAACAGGTGTTAGAAGCGCACGGGTCATACCGCCATGCCGCCATTATCTGTGTTTATATCAGCAGCCGATAGCTTCCCAAGTAGCACAGATAGCTGCGTAAGTATTCACTTTTAGACCTATTTGAACCTCTAAGCGTATTAAGACTCTTTTAAGAGTACACTGGTGATCCTACAGCTGCATAATAGCTGTCAGTGATATTTAAACAGCTTAGGCTGAATAAGGGTTGTTTAGTGGATAAAATTACGCCAAATGCTGTATAAGAAGGTATTTGTGAACTCCTATTACACTGACTTATTAAGGGGGCACGTGTGAACTATTAGACAGCCTTTGGCAGAATATCAGAGTTTTAACTATTCACGTAGCTGTTTAATAGTTAGGGAGCTGGCGAGCAAAATTTCTATATGATCAGCACACATGGCAGACGTTATTAATAGTGATAATTATACCCTAAGAAACATCAAGAACCTCGTCTACTACCATGATAGATTACGAACTGTTATTGTATGTATCAAGCATAGACTACATCAAGGAGAACTAGGTCCTGGCTCCTCAATCCTGATGCTGCTGGGTAGTGCCTACCTAAACTGTCAGTTTCGAATTGATATTGTATGTATCAAGCATAGACTACATCATGGAGCTCTAGGTTCAAGCTCCTGAACCCTGATATTGCTCACATAAATTGCGGGGATTTTGGAATTGTGGATTGTTAATAAGTAGGTACCACAGGTACCAAGTATAGACTACATTAGTAGCGTTTTGGAGGGAAGAGAGAAAGAGAGCAGGGACAAGTTAAGAAGTAGGTTTTTTCAAAAGATTTTTTATGAAGTTAAGTAAAATGATCATAAAAAGCCAAAAAGATACCTTTTTTTAATCTTTATTATCCAAACATAAAGGAGAAATTGTTACAAGGTTCTTGTGAAAGCCTCCACATAAACCACGCAGGGTTTTTGCGCAGACATAGTATACTTTTACATTTTAATTACATAAAAAAACACAAATAAATTAATTCTAGCAAATAATATCTTTAAATATATAATATTATGTTCTAATTATGTAATATAATATGTATATATAAATTATTTTCAAAATCACCCTTATTTAATCATAAAGTTTGTGATAGTTCTTTTTATTTTGTATCTTATTGTATAAATAAATAATAAATCAGCTGGCAGTTCATTGAGCAGTAAAGGAAGCATGTATTCCCAAGTCATTTTTCCAGAGGTACTGCTATAATTGGCAAGTTTTTAAGTTGTCTTAAGTATACCCATCTACTGTATTTTGTTAGTGAGCTCACATGCTCACATCACACACAGCTTCATACATGACTGACAGTTTAATTTTATTATCTACACTGGCTGAATCGCAACCAACTCATAATTAACTTAGACAAAACGAACTTAATGACTTTTAAGCTCAGAGAAAATGCATCATTTGCTTTAGATGTAAATTATGAATGGAAAACTATCAATGAAGTCAATGTAACAAAATTCTTAGGTCTGAATATTAATTCTACTCTAAATTGGAAAGAACACTTGAGTCATATTTGCACAAAGTTAAATCAATTCTCCTACACACTTTATATGTTGGGGAAAACAGTAAATGTGTCAGCGTTACTGACTGTTTACCATGGCTATGTTGACTCGCTGTTGAGATATTGTATTTTATTCTGGGGTAATTCCACTTAAAAAGAGGCTGTATTAAAGGTACAAAAAAAAAATGCTTAAGGGCAATATTTAAATTAAAATCGACTGATAGTTGTAAACCCTATTTTAAACAATATAATATTCTTACAATGCCATGTCTGTATGTATATGAAACTGTCATATTTGTCAAAAGTAACTTGAATTTATTTCAAAATCGTCACAGCAAAAGGCATGTACCTAATTGAACTGCGTCCACCACCCAGTTGTTGTGCACATTTTTCTAAGAGTTTCTTCTGCACTGGGCCCCTTTTATATAACCATTTAGAAACACAAGAAATACCACTTTTTAAAAAAAGGCTTAAATTTTTGATTGACAGGACATACTTTAAAACCAGTGATTACCTCATGGAAAAATTTTAATTATGAACTTTTGACATTTTAATAAGAAATTTTATATTAGACATTTAAATAATATTGCAATGTAAACACAAAGCTTCTAACTTAAATAAATTAATAATAATGTATTGTAATAAATTAATAGTAATGTAATGAAATAGATTTTAAGCTAATTTTTAATGTTGCAAACTGGTAAAATAGTGGTTTGCTATAGGATTGTTTATAACTGCTGTTTGTATACATAAGCTATGTTGGCTGGGATTGTCCACACATCGTATGAATATGTGATCAATACAACTTTTAGTTATCCTATCCCCTTTAGGTTCTATCCGTGTATACTGCCTTATACTACAGTCAATACCTACTTCACTCATAGAATTTAAGTATAAATTTACACTGGGATCGTTTAACATTATGTTTATATTCATATCACCACTAATTACAAGATTACTTTTACCTGAAAATTGAGAGATTATTTGTTTAAGTTCCTATATGAAACATACTTGGTTAGTATTCAGAGGTCAGTACAATGCACAAACACTTAATTTATACTTAATTGAAACTTGTGACAATTTCACCAATAACTGATTCAGAGTAGCTTGTATTCACTGTTAACCTGTAGAACAATACACTTTTATGCACATAGAGGATTACAATGGGATTACACCATCACTTCATCGGTGATTCAGTAGCTGCGAAAACATCTTGTAGTTATCTTTGAAACAATTTTGAGTTTGTGACCCTTATGTTAGCTTCAGTAACAACGACAATATGAATTAGGTTCGAGCTGTTCTTTATTATGTATTCCAGGCCCACGTCTGCTATTGCAATTAAAGTTCTTGAGACTTATGTTTACATCCAGAGTACACAAGTTGTTTGTTACTTCTCCGAAGGGTTTGTTACTTCTCCGTTGTCCACGAAATCATTCCATTTAGTGCATTATGAGGGTTGTCGATTGTTAGTAAATATAACCTAACTTCATTTAGTGGTGGCTAGATTCACCAATCTCTCTATATCCTTGCTAGATCGTATATGATGTATTTTGTCGGTTTCATCTTTACGTACTAATATTACGCAGTTCTTACACCAGACAAACTTATAAAGATCCGTTTTTATTTACTTTTTTTCGGACGAACACTCTTTTTTTATATAGGCCTTTATTCTAAGCTATAGGCTTTTAAAATCATATCACCAGCTCTCTAACTATAACATGATATCCACCATTTTATTGTATAACCTCACATAAATATACTGATTCATTTTTCAACTTTTATGTTTTGTGTATGAATTAGGAATGGATTGCATTAGTTTTTACTTCCGTATATCATAATAATAACTTTTTATCTTATAATTCTTTTCAAAGCACTAAAAATTGTTTATTCAAGTTTTCATCACGGCTTATTTATATCACGAAACTAATTAAAAACCGAATATTTTCGTGGCGCACTTAAATTTTCTTAGGTAATATATATGTATAATGTCAGTAAAATTACATTCCCAATCATTTTTCTTACTAATCAGGGAACTTTGAATATATAGCCACGTATTTAATTCACTCCACGAAATTGTGTTTAAGCTACAAGGTTATAATTTGCTAGATTAAAGTTTGCTACTTCACTTTTACGTCATGTGTCACATGACGTAATTTTAACTGAATAAAGAGTAACTTGTTATCTTTTACTCAATCGTTATTCAGCGCATAGTACTGTCGTTACCCTTTATAACACTGTTATTTTGCTGCTATACAGCTCTTAAGCAGCTATTTGAACTTAAGGCTGTATAATTTGTGCCCATTTAAGAGGTATAAGAGCTGTATACGGCCGTATACAGCCCTTATGCAGCTTTTTTATACAGCTTTAAGCGTGACGGGAATTTGTTATTCAGCTGCTAAGCAGCCTCCGTGTGCTACTTGGGTTGGTATAAACAATGCGGGTGGGCACCATAATATCTAAATATGAGACGGCATGAACTCGACTTAAAGGTTATAATGTTTCCAAGTTGATATAGTGTGCTGTAACCGTTTAATGGGATTGTAAACATATGAGTACGTACTTATATTTTTTACCTAGATACAGTTGAAAGATTATTTATTTTATTAATTAAATATTTTATTTATTTATTTATACAACTGTATTGCACGAAAAAAGAACAAAATATGTAAGTAAATAAACAGTGTAACACAAAAGGCTCTTCCAGGCAACCTATACGAGAGAGCCTAATGTAAGTGTTAGCGAAATATTGAAATAGTCAAGATATACAACTTTAATGTATTAAAGGTAGTTTGAAAAAATCGATATTTGACTTTGTTGACGACGTAGGCGCCCGTCTGGCGTGCCTGACTTTCACTGACTTGAACGGTATAAATACGGCGGGTTTGACGTTACGAATTTAGTCTCTTCCAGAGACTCATTCGGCTATTAGATGCTCCCGCGTCTAGGTCGTTGTATTTGATTGAGGGATTGTGATAGCAATCGCGCCCTAGTCGAATAAATATTGCCCTGAGGTTTAGATGAGTGTAATTGATTAAATAATACTAGGATATATTTGATTACCCTCACGTTCAGATAGTGGTTTGTCTCACGTTGTGGTTAAATTGATTAGATGTGAGGTCAGGGGCCGTTATAAGGGGATGGTGGAGACGGCATTAGGTAGGGTTTCAGCGTTAAGCGCATAAGTGAGAGAGATTATGTTGATTGGTGTATCATACTGTTTATTACTATCCTCTTTTCAGCGCCATACATAAGGATTACACTATAACTAATAAGAACCGTATATAGAATCACAATAGATGTACCAGGTACCAGGTACCTACCTATTGTAGATAACATGGACACTAACTCCACAGTTGCATCAAAAATTGGAATCTCTTTGTGCCAATATTCTAACAGCTTGGCGTTGTTATTGTATGTAAATGCAGTTTCATTTTGTATATATGTTGCCAGTTGCCACAGATGCATCCTAAACGGTTTAACCTTGCTTTGCCGATTCAAATCATCATACGTTTTATAAAATAGTCACTATTGTACCTAGATAACGTACTCATATTTTCTACTTTAACGAGAGAAGACTCTACTGTCTGATAATTTTTTTGTTTTTTGTAACGTGAATCACCATATTTCTCGATTTTTCCGACTTAATCGAAATTTTACAAGATCAAATAATAAATTAATTTCGTTGTAGATTTCTGGCATTTTTCTGCTTCTTTTCTACTACTTTCCTGTTTTTGGAAAGAAAGAATACGAAGAAGAATACTACACATCGATGAGAACATTCTGTTTAGTTATTAAATACGTTCTATTGTTGTTTTTATTGTTTTTGTCCGTGTTAATGGAAGGAGCTAAGCAGCCGGGCGCAACACTATCACGGAGGAAGATGTTCCTACTGATACGTTCATACCCATTTACATACACGTACAGACTGCATTCCCACTTATTATTTAACGAGATTACAATCAAGTGCAAAACTGTTGTGTATAAAAAATATAGAATGCACGTGATTTCACACCGCGATGTCCGCCTGCTGCCTCGTGTCTCTGATAAAAATTAATAGCTTCTCGCACCTACGTGTAGAATCTAGGCTGAGTTTGTACCTGCTAGAACTAGATAATTGAAGCCTCAATAGCCCAACGGCTAAAGGTGCGGACTCAAAATTGAAAGGTAGCAGGTTCGAATCCCACTCGTTGCACTATTGTCGTACCTACTCCCAGCACAAGCTTTCCGCTTATTTGGAGGGGATAGGAGGATATTAGTCAACTTCAGCTTGGCTAATATTCTTTAAAAAAACCTTAGTCGGGATTAATATTAAAGAAATTGAGGACATGGTGATACAGCCAAGCGTTTGTGTAAGAAAATCGTATTTTACTCTATAATTTTTTTTTATAAAGAATAGTAGCCAAGCTAAACTTGACTAATATTCCCCTTTCCCCTCCAAATAAGCGGAAAGCTCGTGTTAGGAGTGACTACCACAATAGTGCAACGGGTGGGGATCGAACCTGCGACCTTTTAGTTTTCAGTCCGCACCTTTAACCTTTAGACCACCGTTAGACTATTGATTTAGTTTTAAAAATACCTGGGGTAGCTCTTTATTTTTTCGGGATAAAAATTAGCCTATGTCACTCTCCAGGGCCTCAACTATACCCATGCAAAAAATCACGTCGATACGAACCAAGAGACAATACAAACAAGAGACAAACACACTTTCGCATTTATAATATTAATAAAGTTGGTGTTTGGGTAGGAAAAGAGGAAAAACTGTGCCGATGACCTTCCGCGAATAAGGTCTCTTGTAATAATCACCACACGCCTCGGTCTTGCGCCAGCGGCTCTATGCGACTCGTCTATTATCTTTGGATCATCAAAATCGGCAGAACCGATTTGGGTGAAGTTTGGAAGAGAGATAGATTTCACCTTGGATTACCACACAGGCTACTTTTTATCCCGGAAAATTGAAGAGTTCCCGCGGGAATCACAAAACCTTCAACCACGCGAACGAAGTCGCGGGCATCATCTAGTTAAAATAATAATACATTGCAATGACGCAATGCGACAATACAACAGCAGCTAACGACTGTGACGGGAACATCCATACAGCTTGCATGATCGTTTTGAATGATTTGTTTGAATGAACTGTTTTTTTAACCCCCAACACAAAAACGAAGGGGTGTTATAAGTTTGTGCGTGCGTGTGTGGGTGCGTGGGTGCATGCGTGCGTGCGTGCGTGCGTGCGTGCGTGCGTGCGTGAGTGCGTGCGTGCGTGCGTGTCTGTGGCATCGTCGCAGCCGAATGAGTGAACCCATTTTGATTTTGTTTTTTTATTTGAACGGTGAATTAGTCGGCAGTGACGGTCCATGATGGCCGCCCGCGCCGCCACAAAATGGCGGATTACATATTTTTTCACAACTCCCTCAATGCGGGTGTCAAATGAAAGGGCTTGACTAGTAGAATACTATATACTTTCATAAATTTCAAATCCAAGATGGCCACCACCACAAAATGGCGAATTACTTCTTTTTTTTTTAATTTCACTTTGTCGGGGGTGTTTTAAAGTTTCAGTTTACACTTGTCGTCATAGCAAATGTGGACTTGATAGTTCTAGTCAGCTACTGAACGGAAGCCACTGAGATAGAAAAGCCCTTTGATATTTCACCAATCTATTTTCGAAGTTTTTTCACAACGTTCGAAAAACACCTGTTCATACACATTAACCTAAAACAACAGCCCTTTATGTGCTCTCCCCTTACTGCCAACCCTGTACTAATATAAACAGAACCTGTATCCCGTAAGTGAAAACAAACTCGGTGACATATTTAAAATCTATATCATTAATATATTGTCATTATTTATTAGTGAGATTAGTGAATAATTATAGAAATACTAGACCGAACGTCCGCGTGGATTAAGGTTTAAATTCCAGCGGACAATCTTCAATTTTCCTGGATAAAATGTAGCCTATGTGATAATCCTGGGTATGAGCTATCTCCATTCCAAATTTCAGCTAAATCGGTTCATTCGTTGTGGCATGAAGGAGTAACAAACATACAAACATAGGTACGCGCGGACGAAATCTTCACTTTTAAGTATTACCTGGGGGCTGATTCAGTAACTCAATGCCTATCAAAAAATGAAAGCCACTGTCATATATCTTTATTCCATTGAAGGTTTACTATGAAATAGTAAATGACATTTCTCTTCAAACCTTCAATGGATAAAAAATGCCTATCGTCGATGACAGGCACTGAGTTACAGAATCGGGGGGTAGGTTGTTATCTCAAACACTACTGGATACATGCCACCTCTCTAATGAAAAGTGTTTAAGGCTATAGTCCACTAAACTGGCCATGCATGGATTGGCAGAATTCACACACCCTTGAGTACCTACATTATGGAAACTCACAAGCATTCAGGTTTCCTTGCAATGTTTTCCTTCAGCGTGCAATTGATATTTGATAATTGATAACTACTTAGACGCACATAGCTCTGAAGTCACAGATGCAAGCCTGGGTTCGAACCTCGGACTCCCGAACAGGTGACCGAAGTCTTTTGACGACCTCCCTGGCGCAGTGGTGAGCGCTGTGGTCTTATAACTGGGAGGTCTCGGGTTCGATTCCCGGCGGGGGCAGTTTAGGAATTTATAATTTCTAAATTGTCTCTGGTCTGATCTGCTGGGAGGCTTTGGCCGTGGCTAGTTACCACCCTACCATCAAAGACATGCCGCCAAGCGATTTAACGTTCGGGCACGATGGCGTGTAGAAACCGATAAGGGGTATGGGTTGAATTTACACAGCTATACCCCTTCCAAGTTAGCCCGCTAGCATCTTAGACTGCATCGTCACTTACCATCAGGTGAGATCGCAGTCAAAGGCTATCTTGTCATCGAATAAAAATAAAAAAAAAACCACAAGTCTATCACCGGATCCAAATTACTAGGTACCTAATAGCTATATTATGTAAACATGTTTATGTTACCTTAGTACATAATTATGTTTGTGGTTTACACTTGGTTACCTCAAACGGTTTACACGAATGTCCTTACAAATTGATATAATACATACAACAGTATTACTTACATGGTTAATTAGAGCCATGTTACTACGTGTTCATGACATATTCTATCCCTGGGTATTAGGAAAAGCTTATGTTGATAACTAACAGCCGGTGTTAATAACATATTAAATCCAAAAATCTACACATAGAAGGTCGGAAACTTAATCCAGATATGTAGTAGGTAAAGTGTCGTGTTTACCAATTGATAAAATAGCTTTTTAAGCTATTGCATAGCTTCTATCGCGGGCCAGCGTGGAGACCGAATCCAGAAATTCCGTAACGAAAATAACCTGACACGGGACTCCTCTACAGTGAGGCGCTAGATGGCTATGCAATAGCTTTACTGCGGCAGTCCCCGAGTGCCACACGTCTTTTTTTTTATTGGGTGACAAGATAGTGTGATAATGTGATGTGATTCCCCTTTCTCTTCTAACTAAGCGCAAAGCTTGTTTTCGGAGTGGGTACAACAACTTACGCAACCGTCGACCTTTTAGTTTCCAGTATGTGCGTGCCCTGACCTATGCAACCAAGCGGCGAGTTGAGTTCGGATAAGAATTAAGGTTGAAATAAAATCAACACCTGCCAAGTTCAAATTCATTGGCAGAATTTCTACGATCTTGGCATTAGTTCACTTACCAAATAGTTGTTTTTGTTCGACGACAAGTGAGCCCTTGATTGCGATTTCAACTGAGCTACCTACTATTGGCTGATAAACAGTCTGAGATTATAAATTAGAATATTTTATTACTTAAACATATCTTTTATCTTAAAATGATTTGTACAATAAAACATTAAATTAATTCTAAAATTAATAAAAAAGACGTGTGGCACTCGAGGACTGCCGCGGTAAAGCTATTGCATAGCATTTTTTATCAACGCCATCTAGCGGTGAGAGGAGTCCCGTGTCAGGTTATTTTCGTTACGGAATTTCTGGATTCGGTCTCCACGCTCAAGGCCCGCGATAGAAGCTATGCTATGCTATGCTTAATAAATAAATAACATAATAAGGTCAGCTTTCGCACACTTAAAATATATTTATGATATTAGGCAATAGGCATCAATGCGCCAGAACCCAGAAATTTCCACTGTCTAATTCTAAAGAATTTTTTATGTCTACGTGAATACCAATAACATTTGTGATGATAGTTGACAAATAGTCGCTGGTAATTCCATTATTTGTTCACGCAGAAACAAGCTATAGACGTATGCAAATTATATGGAGAGCGTATTTGGGACTGTGAGGTTTACGTGTATCTATGCGATATATATATAATCCTCAGAACTAGTGCAATCAATACGTTTGGTATCGAACTGATGTCTGATACACACTTGGGACATCTCTGCACCCCTCCTTGATAAACTATGTGAAGGCACCACCTACTAAGGTTAAGCGCTCACGGCGAGTTTTTTAGTTAACTAGGAGGTTTGGTCTGGTGGGAGGCTTTGGCCGTGGCTAGTTACCATAGTTAATTTTTTCATACCTAATTTTCAAAATCCTCTCCGACGGCCGACCGCAATTCTTTAGCGTGCTGTCGTTAAACAACTATGCGGTAAGTCCTAGAAATTGGCGTTAAGATCACGTTAAGTCTGCTCTTATGCTGATGAGAAACGTGCTTATGTCATTTTAGCGCCTATGAAGTGCTTTTCATAAAGACTCCGCCTACCATGTTACTTCATGAATTCCCGCTTTAATCTTGCCGCCTATTTAAGACTGTGTGCAGACAAAGTAGCGCGGGGCGGGCGCGGGAGCGGGTGGCGTATCGAGCGGAAAACGCACATTAACTGTGTGAGAACACAGTAACCGCGGAGTGTTTTTTAATGAAAAAAATTTTTGATTTACGAAACTATTTGAAAAGTAGTGCTTACGAAGTGGGACATTTTATTTTCCAAATGCTTTCTAAATGCAATCGCCATGACATCGACGATGACAGATTAAGAAATGATGAGTTTAATACTTTACTGATGATGCTTTCGACTTTATCGCTTGGATTTAGGTTTTTCAATTCCCACAGGAACTCTTTAATTTTCCGGGATAAAATGTAGTAAAGTGTGTTAATCCTAGGTGTGAGTTATCTCCATTCTAAATTTCAGCCAAATCGGTTCATTTTTGTGGCGTGAAAGAGTAACAAACATACATACAGACACACACTCATACACACACATACAAACTTTTGCCTTTATAATAATGCCTAATTTTAAGTGTATTTAGTATAATTAGCTGTTGGTTTTCCAAAATAAATAATATTAGTGTGATGTGATATCTAAGGTTACGAAATCATGAAGCACTCGAATGACAATAAGTACTTTTGATTACATATTAGATACTTTAAAAGGGAAGTTATTCCGTAGTTATTGACATAAGGTCGAGTGGAAAACGCAAACTGACTTGCAACCACCCGCCTCGTTCACGGCACCTGCTCGTCCCGCTGCGTTTACCGCCCACCCGCCCCGCTTGCACTCCGCGCATGCATAATCACTCCCAATCTGTTTGCACACATAGTATTATTATGTATTCTATCCTCATAGAAAGGCTTAAGGCCGCTCAGAGGGCGATGGATGCTTGATGTATACCTGCGGGGTCAAATCTTACGGTAGTAAGGAATTTTCATGGGTCAATTCGAATCAAGGTCAGTCGGGAAAGAACCGAAATCATTTCGATTCCTAAAAGTGGTTTGTGCCACACAACTGTAGCTCTTGATGCTAAGTGCTGATTGGCTCGTACTTGTAGGTACTTCAAACAACCCGCGCGGAAAAAGAAAACCCGGTTAATTTCGATATATGGAGCGAAATTGAATAAGAAACAGTTTCACTGGTAAAGCGAACAAAACCGAAATGATTCCGATACCGAAGTTAATAACTGAAACCGGACGTGCGCTTCATAAAGGCGAAAAAGCACTGAGTTTCGAAATTAGGAATTTCCAAATTGCGCCTGTAGGGAATCACACTTTTATAAGAGCTCAACGTTCATCACTGCATCGTGTATCACTCGCTGAGCGGCGCATTATCACGTCACAAAGCATAACATGATATTTTTGAGACATTTCTTTCCAAGAGTAACTTGCTGAGCTATTTTCCTAGTAAAAGTTAGAGAGACATCACACGAAGCGATGCGACGCCGCTGTATTCTGCGTTGCTTCTGCGGCGACCTGTTATAGAAAATCGTCCGCATGGATTACCTAAGGTTTTTTGATTCCCGCGGGAACTCTTTAATTTTACAGAATAAAATTTAGCCCGTGTTATTCTTGGATATGAGCTATCTCCATTTCAAATTTCAGTCAAAACGGTTCTGTCGTTGTTGGGATCCTGTATGTAAATGCTTGTCTACATGGAGTTGGAGTGTCGCATTCGCAACACACCTGTATAATTTACCTAACAATCAATACGCTCAGAATTCTTTTAAGTAACCTATGACCCATCACCCGAAATAAAGTTCAACGTAGCGTCGAAGCTTTTGTCTAGCGACTTTTTCGTGAAAATACATTGAATGTATTTTGCATAACAATCGACCTAGGAGGATACAACCAACTATATCCCTCAAGCAATCGACACAACTTGGACTGTCAGATTTGGATGTGGAATACAACAAAATCATATACAATCCGACGCGAAGCCGCACCGCGACGTGTGGGATCGCTCTTAGAGCCATTCCATTTTACGTCCCACTTACTTCTCACCTTGTGACTCTTGCGAGTGCCTTCTCTTAGAAAATTACGGTATCTTGGGACGCCTTCATACCCAGTTGATGTTTAAGGGGATGAAACGAAACAGAATTTTAGAAAATATGTAAGGAAGGAAAGAAGTAACAGCGGATAACTGCCTAACGTTTAAGACTTTCCCCTCCTCATTGCGCAGATTTAAATTCCAGGCACGAAGCTCTAACTTTGCAAAGTTATTGCTAAAATGGGAAAGGAAATCTTTCTGAATAAAACTCGTATGCCTAAAAGTCCTCTATATTATTCTCAAAGATGAGTGAAGTCAGGCAATCTGGTTTGGTGGGTCCTAAAGCCTTTTCATTCTGATGCTGAGATCTATAGAGCGTACTCTGAATCAGCTCAGACTTAAGATAGAGTTAAAACGAGACACAAATATGCTCTGATAAAAAACTGTCTCGTTTTAATTCTGTCTTGAGTCTGAGCTGAGAGAGTGCGGTCTATAGATTTCAGCCTGAGATTTATAGAAGTAAGACATACACACTTACTAAAAAATTAATTACCAATTTTACTTAGCCTAGAAGTGGGAATTAATTGCTTGATTTATCACATTAATTTAGGTAGGACTAGCTTTTCTAGTTAAAATTCTGCTTTCTGTTAGCCCGCTAACATCTACTTATCGTAACTTACCATTAGGTGAAATTAAAGTTATCCAAATAATAATGAGAAAGCCGTGGTTTTCAAGCTGTAACTTTTCACTGATAAGCTATTGATATTTTCAGAACCATAAAAGACCGTTGAACTTTATATTCAGTAGAAACTTAGTATCATAATATATCATACGACTTAGTATCATAAGCCGTTTTCGAAAAAACGACACACTGACAGACGGACGGACAACGAAGTGAGCCTATAAGGGTTCCGAAGTTTTTACTGAATTCTAAAAATCTGCTTGTCTAAATTATCCACTTACCTAGATACTTGAACGAATTAATGACACGAATTCTCTTGAGTAAACGAAGACAAGTTATTTCCTATTCCATGAGCAAATAACTCGAGCTCTGTAACATTCTCGCGTTAGTGCGTCTTCTGTTTTACGACTATATCCTACCTACACACATACAAACATTACAACTCCCCTTCCTACTTTACGCAATATCAGGAGGAATTGAGACAGTTTACTCCCCAAATTAGAAGCCCGTCAGCCAGATAGTGACCGCATATCCTTGAACATACAAGGAAAAGTTTACAACTATAACTTTTCAATGCACTGAAATTAGTCCTAGTATAATGTAACTGGGTGATTCCCGCGACTTTGGCCGCGTGAATTTCGTTTTTAAAATCCCGCGGGAGCTCTTTGGTTTTCCGGGATAAAAAGTCCTCAATTATAACCCTTGCAAAAAATCACATCAGTCACAAAAGCAACAAATATACACGCTTTCGCATTTAAAATAATATTAAGTATAAGGATATGACGACAGTGGTCAGCGCTGTACTCTTGGGAGGTCTCGGGTTCGATTCCCGGCGGTGGCAATTTGGGAAATTATAATTTCTAAATTGTCTCTGGTCTGGTCTGGAAGGCTTTGGTCGTTGCTAGTTACCACCCTACCTTCAAAGACGTGCCGCCAAGCGATTTAGCGTTCCGGTACGATGGCGTGTAGAAACAGATTAGGGGTATGGGTTGAATGTACACTGCCAAGTTAGCCCGCTACCATCTCAGACTGCATGGTCACTTACCATCAGGTGAGATCGCAGTCCAGGACTATCTTGTCATTCAATAAAAATAGCACCGTTTTCCACCCCGAAGGGAAGAAAACGATTATTTCAGGTCTTGCCGAGGCTTGACCTATCGGAGATTACCTACCTTGCCTTAACAATACACACATGCCTACTAACTACGAACTTACGTCTCTGAATGTGTTGCGGGCGCGGTGATACGGCCCGCGCACGCGGCGCGGGGGGCGGCGGCAGGCGCGCGCGCGGAGCTCGTCTGCGCTCTCGTCAGTACCTATCTCCGATCGTCGGCAAGGCCTTGCTCAGGTCAAGCCTCGGCAAGACCTGAAATAATCGTTTTCTTCCCTTCGGGGTGGAAAACGGTGCTATTTCAGTTCTGTGCCTTCGGCTTGACCTATCGGAGAGATGTTTGTGGTCTGCCGGCGCCTTAAAGCGTACTGTGATGATCATGATTTATCGGTTTGCAAAAAGTATAAGCAAGCACTTACAGGTGTAAAACAATGAAACAACATCTAAGAGAGAGCATAATGTTACATAATATATTATTAATTATTACACTAACACTATGTTTAAATTAACTCTCTTAACCTTAATATCACATAAAACTTCAATGGTTATCAATGAGATCAATAAGTATGCCACCGCAATTTAATACTAGCTTAAGTAATAAATTCAACAGTAAACAAATAAGAATCTTAATAAACCGCAGAAAACGAGTCATTTAAAACATTTCCATTTACAATTCGCGGTTGTTCTACAGGCTTGCAGTAATGTTTGAAAAAGTTTTCCGAACCCCTCCAATTTCCTCGTTTAAGAATGCAATCAAGAGGCACATTATGCTTAAAATCATTAGAGGCTACTGCCGATCTGATCGAGCCAGGACTGCAGTGGATGCCTAACTCCTCAAAGGGCCCTTTCAGCCAACCAGCAATGACCGTTCTCGATGCTGCTTTCACCTCGCCTCGCGTTGTAATAAATAAACTGTGTAGGCCAACTCGCGCTTTTCTCCTGTTTTCTGATAGATCAATTAAACACTTTATCCACTTTACTAGACTTAAATCCGGATCCCCTGAGCAGGTCAACTGCCAACCCGATTGGCGATTGCGAATATTATCAGTCTTGGAACCAAATTTAGGCCAAAACGTAACCGAAGAATCCGTCTTTTCACAATGCTGATCATCTATACATAAGAGGGTAAGGTCATGCACTCGACGACCTGAAGCTAACAAAAGAAGTAAGGCCACATGCCGAGAAACCTGAAAAATGCTATCTGTAGCTGGAACGTGCGATCTCAACCATTGAATCAAGTCCTGGACATTCCATATGTGTGACTTTAACGACAACGACGAACATCTTTTAATACTAATCGCTTTAACCATAGCGGTTATTAAAGGATGACTTGCTAGTCGTTTTTCTTGGGTGGGATCGGATAAAGTCACGATAACTGACTTGTGAACTAAAATTGTTGGAGGGGCCAGCTTTTTAACACGGCAAAGATAACCTAGATAGGTGGCTATATGCTGGGGTCGAGGACTACTAGGTATTATCCCATTATGCTTGCACCACGAGCCCCATTGCTTCCATGCTGACTGGTAAGTACGCCAAGTTGAATCGCGCCAAGCTGATTGTACCAAATCTACGTCGCTGGGGTCCAAACCCTCAATCAAATCACTCCACCCTGTATCTTCCAAACCTCTAAATGTAGATTTTCCGCGTTCGGAGGCGGTCGATTGGTTGATAGATCGACCAAGTTCTCGCTTACATTGAATATCTGGAACGGAGCTTCCAGAGCTCTGCGTTTGAGATCGCTTCTCCAAAAAACTGCCTCCCAACGTGGTACCACTACCAGAAACGTCCCCAATGATTTGTTGAGATGTTGTAGTACCCTGGGTATCAGGGGTGGAGGAGGAAAGACCCAAGCTAGACGATAATTCCAAGGACGGCTGAAAGCGTTGATAAACAGGGCTTGAGGGTCGAATGCTTCTATCGACACATATTGAGGAACTACTTTCGACCGACTTGTGGCAAACAAATCTATTTGAGGTACACCCCACTTTTCGAAAATTCGTCTCCTGATCTCGCCGAGATGCCAATCCGGCAGACACTTCCCCCTCGACAGGCAATCTGCGATCGAATTGTATCGACCCGGTAGATAAAAGGTGTGAATGGTTACACAAAGACTCGCCGCAAGCAATAATATCTCTCTGGTGGCTTCTAGAAGCACCACTGACCTCGTGCCGCCCTGGTTTCGCAAATATGAAACTACCGTCTTGTTGTCGGACTGAATCATTATGGACTGACCTCGAATCACATGCCGAAACTCGCTTAGAGCTATATGAACAGCGAAAAGTTCTTTCTTGTTTATATGCCATTCTGTTTGTTCCTTCGCCCATACCCCCGAGAGATGATGGTCGCAAAGCTGAACACCCCAGCCTTTGTCGGAGGCATCTGTAGTCACAAATACCTCCGGCTCCGGCACAAAAATCATTCCTGGGACCGTCAGGTTCTGGATCCACCAACGACAGTCGTCGAGAGCCTGCGAAGAAATCGCGACCCTTCGATTCGGCTGATCTTGTGAAAGCTTTCGACCAGCTCTCTGAAGATTTCTGGAATACAATCGACCCAGGGGGGTAACGAGAGCCGCAAACCCTATCCTGCCTATAAGAGCTGTCCCCGTCTGCCACGACCATAACCCTTCTCTCAGAATCTTCTGTAAGTCCATGAGTAGACGATTTACCTTCGCGGTCGGAAGTCTTTTTTGATTTATGGCTGTGTCCCAGATTATCCCTAGAAACTCTATTCGACTTGTTGCCTTTAAAATCGACTTTTCTAAGTTTACACACCAACCTAGTCTTTGGAGAAGATCTACAGCGAAGAGTAGCTGCCTCTCTAGTTCGTCTGGGTCTTGGTGAGCAAAGAGGAAGTCGTCTAAGTAGACTAGAACTCTGAGTCCCCTTTCTCGCAAGACGCTTGCCACCCATTTGCTGACTCGGGAAAATGCTAATGGAGCGCTGGACAGGCCGAAAGGAAGACACGTCATCTGAAACAGTTCTTTTTCGTAAGCGAAGGAGAGGTACCTGCGATGGCTCCTCTTTATTGGAATATGAAAATATGCCTGACTTATATCTAGCTTCCCTAAGTAGTCGCCTTCCTGGAGAAAATTGGGAATTTGAGATTGATTTATTAGGCGAAACTTTGGCGGTTCGAGATAAAAATTCAGCCGACGAAGATCGAAGATTTGTCTTAAACTCCCGTTTGCCTTTGGGATAAGAAACAGACGTGACAAAAACCCGGTTGCAGTGTCGGACCTTTCTACTACTCCTGATGCAAGGAGATTGTTCAACTCTGTACTCATTAAATGCGAAGTTTTCGTCTCGAAATCCTTTAAATTTTTGTGGAGAGGGACGGATGGCGGTTTCATTACAAAGGGAATCGAGTACCCTGAAATTATTTTCAGTAAACTTTTTGGTGCTCCTAATTTTTTCCAATGTGGTATGAAAGCCTCCAACTGTCCTCCGCGGAAGCTGTCAATTTTTGTGATTCCTCTGGGACTTCTTGTCCTTTCCCGGCTGGCTCCGATGTTTGCCAGCAAACTTGCTGGAACTCCCTGTTGGTCGGCTGGAGGAGTGACGGCCCGTAGGGTTACTGCGTGACGTTGAGGGACGTGAATGCCAGACTTGTTGCTTTCCTTTAGCAGATGGCAGGGATACTGTTGGTTTACGAAAAGTATCCTTTGCCCTATCTCTCTTGTCCACAAATTTATTCGTACGAAAAACTTGCACCAGCCCCCCATTATCCTTTATGAAAGTATTGAGTTGTTTTTCATCAAAAAGATGAGTTGACGAGGGATTAATATTGTGTAGGGCTCCATTTAGCACATCATTACGACCTCTAAAAGCTTTTCTCCTCATCTCAATTGTCTCTGCCCGATGGGCGCATACAAATTGCAGAAGATTATCTGAAATAATTTTAAATTGTGAATCTTGTGACAATAGTAATCGCAACTCCTCTCCAGCACTTGGGCATTTTTTAACGATGGCATTTAATCCCTCAGCAAGTGCTTTCCTCTGTAAAAGCAGCCCGTGGGAGATTGTACCTAACATCCCCTCTTGCTTGGTCAGCCACGGAGATGGTTGACTAAGAAGACTTCCTAGCTCCACGTTCACCTTTAGTGCACTAAAAACTGGAGATGCGTGAAGGTGTTTTTCAACTTCTTTGTAGCGGATTCTACTCCAGCCGTCACTATTTAACCTTTGGCATTCAATACCCTCACGCTTGATATCCGGATTTGGTTCTGGGATAAGCGGATCCGCTTCTTTCACTTTAGGTGCAAACTCTAGTTCCCTAGTCAGGTCGTGACAAGCAATATCTAGACATGGATCTAAAGTCGGTGCCCTCCAAGATCCTTCATCTTCTGAATTCGAAGAATCTTCTGAACCTTCATAGTCATTCTCCTTGTCAGACTCTGGATCGGAATAAGGTCGAGCCTCGAGCTTTTCCAACAAGATCGAAAACATGTCATCCATCTTCCTTTCCAATGCCTCTATTCTATGATCTTGCGGAGAAACGGGCGACGGAGACGTCCTTCTCCTCTTGGGTTGCGATCCTTCCGTGGCTAACGAAGTACTTCTTCGTCTACGATTTGTCTGTTGTGACTCAGACAGATTTCCCGATAAGATCTTATCAGCCTCCGCGCGTGTATGTAGGAGGGGTCGAAGTACTTCAACAGATTGTTTAAATAACTCAGTGTTTAGTGCTGATCCTCTGATTCGGTTAGCGATGGCCGGTGGTCCCAATATCAGTGCTCGAGTAAAGGCCCAGTCTAACAGCTTGCATCTTATCTCTCGATAACCTTTTTCGGAAAGGTGATCAGCCTCCGGGTTGAATGCCCGAACAAGGCCCACCGTAGGTAGGGCGAAAACAAGCTTGTTGAGTACATTTGGCTCAATCTTCTCTCCAAAAACTTGTTCTTTAGAAGCGCTTGAGACTTCCCATTGGGTCCATCCTTCCGGGAGATGTTCTTGAGCCAGGATCTTGATTCGCTCCAGGATCTCTTCATCTTGGTCGGTTTCCCCATGCTCGTCAAGGAAAGACCCGATGGTCATGAAATTTCTCTCTCGCGCCATCTGAAGCCAAAGCAGCAATGTCACGTTAAAATGCCAAGAAACGGAGACTTATAGTCTAGTTGGCTGAAGCCTCAGGTCTGAATAGCCCGACTAGGATTTAACTAGAAAACGACCCATAGCTCAAAAAATATGAACAGCGTCGTCCGATATTTGTGACACGTCACTTAAGGTAAGAGACGCGCTGCCCAACATTCGAGCCGTACCGCTCAAAATAGGGGCCGCGCTGCCCAACATTCCAGCCGCGCCACTCAAAATCTGAGCCGCGCCGCCCGACACTCGAGTCGCGCCGCCCAAACTTCGAGCCGCGCTGCCCGATAATTGAGCGGCGCGTCTCAATCGCGAGCGAAGAATTTTTTTAACACAAGTAGCATATGACTATTATCTGGCCCTTACGACCGTAGCTGAATGGCTGACGGCGCTTAGGAGTTTAAAATTGGGGCCAGATATCAAAGAGAGTTTGTGGATGGTATGTCCGACAAACAAGTGCCAATGCTATTGATGAATATGGATTCCCGCACCTATAAACAAAATAACAAGAGACTTACCGAACACAAGTAATCCAATATTAGAACACTTCACGAACGTTACACCAACGTTAAAAACTTTATTTTTCGTAACTAGAAACACGTGTGCATGCTAAGTCAAAGAATAGCGTACTGACGAGAGCGCAGACGAGCTCCGCGCGCGCGCCTGCCGCCGCCCCCCGCGCCGCGTGCGCGGGCCGTATCACCGCGCCCGCAACACATTCAGAGACGTAAGTTCGTAGTTAGTAGGCATGTGTGTATTGTTAAGGCAAGGTAGGTAATCTCCGATAGGTCAAGCCGAAGGCACAGAACTGAAATAAAGGATATTTTATGCTGTTTCCCCTAGTAATACTGTATTTTAGTCATCAAAACTCCCAAAGTGCAGTGTGCAAAGGCACAAGGAAACAACTTGAAAGTAAGTTCCCAATTTATTTGGTTCCACTTTGTTTTACGATGTCCCACTTAGACATGTAAGCGTTCAAACTCACCTCCCCTACTTTACGAGATCGGGGGAGGGGCGTGCAGTAGTTTATTACTAATTAGAATCTTGCAACTTTGCCACGTAGAAAGGCTTTAATATTAAACGAACACCTTAAGCCTGCCGAGTCGAAACTTACGTGGTTTTTATGTAACATCGTAAATTATATCGTAAGTTGTAATAAGTCTAGCTATTAACTGAAGTTTGACAGATCAAAATAATTTTGTCAAGCCTCAAAAACCCAACGGTTAAAGGTGTGGACTGAAAACTGAAAGGTCGCAGGTTCGAACCCCACGCGTTGCACTATTGTCGTACCCACTCCTAGCACAAGCTTTTCGCTTATTTGGAGAGGAGAATATAAGTCAAGTTCAGTTTAGCTAATATTCTTAAAAAAAGAAAAAAAAAATACAGCAAAAATTACGAAAGCTGCAAATTTTTTTTTAATTATTTAAAAACTTAAAGAAGATACTAAATCGGCCAGTTACGAGTTGGACTTGCACATGAAGGGTTCCCTACCATTGTAACAGCAATTGTTAAGGTCGAGCAAAAACGCCGAAAAAATCACGTTTCTTGTTTGGGGACCCATTTTTTTTTTTTTAAATTTGTCGTTATAGAGGCAATAGATATGACACATTCTGTGAAAATTTCAAGTATTCAAGTATTACGGTTCATGAGATACAACCCGCTGACAAACAAACAGACGGACGGACGTACAGCGGAGGCTTAGTAATAGGGTAACGTTGGTTACCCTTCGGGCATGAAGCCTAAAAAAGAACCGCCCTTTTTACCTTTATAAGTCGTTTCGCAAGGAGTAAATCTTTAGCGAATTGGTGCTTGAATCGTTTAGGCGTATTTTTTTGTATCCTGTTATAGTGTCTCTCGCTTGTTCTCTGATCATTAAACTTTAACGATTGTAAAGACCTACTTCTAAGTTCTATTATGACGTACTGTACGGTCGCGGACAGAAAATGTTTACCACCTTAAGATTCATAATTACATGCTCACGTCTATGCCTGACAGTCGATATGCTTTCGATATTCTAGTGCGTTATAGACCTTACTACACGCAATGTGATATAGAATCTACTTTGAAAACTGATAAACATTTTCTGTCCGCGACCATATGTCAACAACATATTTTTTGCAAGGACACAGCTCCATAACAAATCCGGCCTTTATGAACAAAATGTTTGTGCAATTATTTCTGGTCCAGCAAAGCAACTAATACAAAATTCCACTAGCAACTAGCAACAATTCGTTCTAACTAAACTTCAAAAGCTTAAATGAGTTCCAAGTTTGCAAGTTAGTAGCGTGAAAGCCTTATAGTAGCGAACGCGTAACTAAATAATAAATTAAACAGCCTATGTCCGAGACAGTTATGCCGTAGTTTAGGCGTAAAGCCTGCGCAAATATTTATAGGCCTATAGCCTCCATAGCCTGAACTAGATACCTACTAAGGTGCCTCTGTCGTGCCGTTTACTATAGTGCTGAGGGTTGAGACCCGTCCTATTAACTACACTTAAATAGTAGCATCGAATTATAACGCTTAGAAGCGTAATAGTAATTTTTACTAAGCCCTTAAAAGCCAACGCAGTATCGTCGCGTTGGTACGACGAGCTCGCAGAAAATTATTTATTAAAAAATGACGTACTGTGCTGTGAAATGGTGTCATAATTTCATCAAAATAACCATCAAAAACGTAATTGTCAGTACAGAAAATAAATCACATGGCACTAACACATTCATTAGTTGTTCTGAACCTAAGTTTGGAGTGGTTTGTTAGAAGGTTCTAAGGGAACTAAAGGTTTTTTTTTTTTTTTTATTCTATGACAAGATAGCCCTTGACTGCGATCTCACCTGATGGTAAGTGACGATGCAGTCTAAGATGGTAGCGGGCTAACTTGGAAGGGGTATAGCAGTGTAAATTCAACCCATACCCCTAATCGGTTTCTACACGCCATCGTGCTGGAACGCTAAATCGCTTGGCGGCACGTTTTTGACGGTAGGGTGGTAACTAGCCACGGCCAAAGCCTCCCACCAGACCAGACCAGAGACAATTTAGAAATAATAAATTACTAAATTGCCCCCGCCGGGAATCGAACCCGAGACCTCCCAGTTATAAGACCACAGCGCTCACCACTGCGCCAGGGAGGTCGTGTGGATTAAGGATTTTATTCCCGCTAGAACTCCCTTATTTACCAGGATATGCGTTATTCCAGACTACAACAAATATCTATCCATCCATACATCCAAACTTTCGCATTTATAATATTAGTATAAGATTGTCGTGTCCACTCATAACACAAGCTTTACGCTTCGTTGGACAAAAAAAGGGAAAAAATCGGTCAATATTTACATAATAGGTACTAGGATCAAATTACTTCTTGCATTAAAACAATGCAAAGAAAACAATCTACAAACAATTAAGATAAAGTGTATGCACAGCAATTTCCCTTTGAACTAAAATAACAGTTTGAAATGAAAATAACACTGAGCTTTAGAATAAAGGGGGGAAGGGAATGGTAGAAGAGAATAATTTAAAAGCAGATATGTAAGCTTGCAATTATAATTTAATTAATAAAACTTAGGTATAAGCTGCGTTGGAAGATAAAACCGCTCGTACACCTGTGAGCTCGAAAGCCAAAGGCATAATCCAGTATTGGAGCACCAAAAACGGCGGTCCTAAAAACCGGGGGCTTGGCTTGCCAGCTCTTTGTGTATGCTTAAAACAAAAGCCACCAGTAGGTACATCAGCCCAGGTGGATTAAACAAGTGTAAATTGAAAATTTAACACTCCCGACATGTGAAATTAAAAAAAAATATGTAATTTGCCATTTTGTAGTGGCGAACATCTTGGATTTGAAAATCATAGTGTAAGAAGGTATTCCACTAGTTAAGCTCTTTCATTTGATAACCATATTGAGGGGAGTTGTGAAAAAATATGTAATCCGCCATTTTGTGGCGGCGGCCATTTTGGACCGATATTCATCAAACATAGCTAAAAACACTCCCGATTTGCAAACGGAAGCAATACCTTAAAACGCTCTCGTAAGTAGGTATTCAAGAGAAGAACTGTTATGGAGGAATAAGGATATTATACGATCACCTAACTTCTATTCTCAATTTAATTATTTATTTGTCAACGAGGATGTGGAAAAACACAATCATATCACATAAAGTATCATATATATGTGTCAGAACGAGGCAATTTCAGTAAAACATTTGTTTCACAGAGTCCGCTTTAACGTTACAGGCAGGCGTCGCCTGAGCTCGTTATAACGCGACAAATAATTAATTCTTCTGCGAGAACGCGTCCCACGGCGCCAGGTGACATTGAGGAAATTCTACACAATTTATATGAAGAGTTATGATAAAATTGTTGTTCCACCATGTGTTCATTAGATGGCCCGTCTTAACATTTGGGTCTATTAATCATTTAAAACAACCTGAAAAATTATCTCTCTTATTTTCTGGCATAAATTATCAAATTAAATATTATATTATATTGGCATAATTCTATGTATTATTCCAGACTATAATCTGTCTGTACCATTACATAGTACAGTCTGTGTACATTGATGAGTAACTTAATCGAGCAGGCAGAAATTTCAACTGGGGAACTTCTGTGTGTTTAAGTTAAGGCTTTTAAGGTGATCGAAACTATAAAGTTTAGTTCAAGTAGGTACCTATCTGAGAATGGCAAAGGGAGGGTCTCTAGGCATATTGAGTGGGCTTAAGAGCATTCCGCCTTTGTGAATACCGTTACAAGGCAGTTAACAGTCAGATAAGATCAAAGTCAGTTTCCTCTTGGTATTTCACGATGGCAATTAGTAGCTATCAGGTAACTTAAACGTAAATATTGGATAGAAGCAAACAAAGAAGACTAAGGACCACTCAGTGGGCGATGGAGAGAGCTATGCTCGGAGTATCCCTGCGAGATCATATCAGAAATGAGGAGATCCGTAGGACAACCAAAGTCACCGACATAGCTCAGCGAGTCGCGAAACTGAAATGGAAATGGGCGGGGCACATAGTTCGAAGAGCGATGGGGTCCTAAGGTGAATTGGCTAGTGTTTTAAATAATATAAACGTAAAAATTCTTTTTACAAAACCGACTTCAAACGCCACTACAAAGTAGGTATATCAATTTTGCCCATAAAAGAAGAGTTCCTTCGATTTTTCCAGGATCCCATCATCAGACCCTGACCTGATAACAATGAAACCACCCTTTTAAACAAAAAAAGAATTTTTGCAAATCGGTCCAGGCATCTTCGAGTAATCGGGGAACATACATAAAAAAAGAAATTCCGACGAATTGAGAACCTCCTCCTATTTTGGAAGTCGGTTAATAATGTTCAAAAGAATCAAGACACTTGAAGAATGATGGGAAGTGAAATTATACCTACCAAAGATTTAAGTGGGTCAAAGTGCAATCGTTCTGCTGACCTTTGTGAGATCAACTGACCGTGAGATAAGGATCAAAATCACCTATTTACCTAATGAATTGAGTGGATACTATTCAAGTAAGCGTTAAATGAGACGGTAGGCCACGTATCGCGATGCGCGTTCATATTACACTTCGTTGGCTGCGAGATTGATTTATTAACTGTGTTATATCTTAGTAAGGATCTTCTTAGACCTTGTATGATTTAAGATTTTAGGTAAATTATATCCAGTAGAGCTATTCTCTCTGAAATTTAGATAAATTATTTCCGGTAAGGATTCCCCATCTCGTGGCTATCAAAAGAAGCTTAGAGCTAGAACCCGCATTTCATATGGAGTAATTAAATTGATTTTTCACACCCCTAATTTAGGGGTTAAAGTTTCAAAAATCCTTTTTAACAAATGCCTCATGCCGTCATAATAACTATCTATAAATTTGCATGATGCTTAGGGATTCAAAAAAAGGATCAATACCAAAGTTATCTATACGAAAAATATGGTTGAGCGAAGCAATGGCTGGATCATGCGTCATGCTCGTAAACGGGTGCCACCAACGGGAATGGGTCTTTTTGCCTGCCTGTCTTGGCATGTATTGGATTGTTTTGCATTTTTGAAACTTCATTGTGAAAACACTGTATACATACCATAGTTTTGTTACGAATTGTAAAAAAATTTTTTTTTTTTTTTTGAAAAGAACAACTGCTGAGTTTCTTACCGGCTCTTCTCAGCAGAATGTGCATTCTGAACCGGTGGTAAATTTATGACGTGTCATAAGAGCTACAAGTTAGCCTACATGAAATAAATGAATTTGAATTTGAAAATTTGAAAAGCAAATTTTTGGTCTTGTTATCTCTGTTATATGAGACAAACGTGCCATTCAATCGATGAAAGCACAAGAGGAGGTCAAACGGTTCAAATACCGACCTCTTAATAGAGAAACCAGTGAGGCGGCAATACTAGCTTGATTAATACGAGCTTTTTTTTTTTTATATTCCGCTGGTGGAAATGCTTGTTACGCATTCCTTTCGAGAGTCGTGATAGGATGAGTTCACGGCTCTCGAAAGGAATGTGGGACTCCTGGTTTCCCAGCCTACCCACTAAAACCACCAGCGGTCCCTAACTAACTATCGCTATTATATTGCGATACCATTCGTTCTAGATAAAAAAGCCTAATTATATTAAAGCTATATATTATGCTATATATATATTTATAAATATTAGATTAATACGAGCTTGGATAACAATATGTTGCATTATAAAAATATTTATTCGAACTAGGTCACGTTCATGCTAACGGCTAACGAGCCAAAGTTATGGAAATTTAATGGATACTAACAGTAGGTTAACAAGTTGGCTGATAATATCACACTAATATTATAAAGGCGAAAGTTTGTATGTGTATGTGTGTGTGTATGTTTGTTACTCCTTCACGCCACAACGAATGAACCGATTTGGCTGAAACTTGGAATGGAGATAGCTCATACCCAGGATTAAAGCATAGGCTATATTTTATACCGGAAAATTACAGAGTTCCCATGGGAATTGAAAAACCTTGATCCACGCGGACGAAGTCGCGGGCATCGTCTAGTATTTTATATTAGGCCCATTTTAAATTTTATACGAAGTTTGCCTTCTCTTTTACCCCCCTCCTCTCCTCCACTATAATTTTTTTTAATACTTTGTTATAATATATGAGTACAGAACACTGACCTCTATAATTATATTATAAGCTATGATTAACACTGGACTGGCTGTTCCTAATACAAATGACAGCTTAAAATAGCGCCACTTTTGACATACACGTGTCTCCAGAATTTAATCATGTACAAACTGCTTAAAAGTATCAACTAGTGTCTTCAATAATTTTAGTTCCTTGGACACTCGTAACAGTTTACAGCGCCAAAATGACGTCAATCCAGTAAATAATTCCAGAAAATATATGACAGCAGCATGTCCAGTGATAACCATTGATTAATTATAGAGGTCAGTGGTCCTGGAAAATGTATCATTGAAACTAAGAACAAACCCGTGCCCAACAGTGGGCCGGCGGCGATGGGTTAAGGATGTTGCTGATGACGGCTTTCTTCGTATTTTTATTAATTTTAACATTTTTTCATCGTTTTTTTTTTATATTTTACATATTATCTATTATACATTTGTGAGTATTTGCTATCGTATTAAAAAAATTGTTTTTTTTTGTTTTCGTGAATTCACATTCGCTATTTTGAATATATTTTGAACAATGATTTTTCTTATCGTCAATGTCATATTTCACACCTTATCCGGAACGTATTTTGTATATTTGGCCTTTAGGAAATAGTGATAGATTGCCTTCACTACACCAGGCTTGCCTGAGGTAATCTATCACTCCGTGAAACACGCACGTTTACTAGTTCCAAGACATAAATAATACCTTTAAAACGGTCTTCACCGCGAAACCATATTACGTATATAAGCCTTATATTAGCGAAATAATAGAGCATACAAAATGAGATTGCGAAACAAAAGCGAAACTACCGGTTATAACGCATACATTTCACTCATCTCTTTCGTTCCGCTTTTATTTCGCTGGAATGTGTTAATCGCTCATAATTATCGCTAAATAACTGCATCATATCGCTATGCTTAACTATTGTTTATAAAACATATAAAATAGATGATAAAGATTTTTGTCTGGTGGCAGATTTCGGCCGTGGCTAGTTACCAGAGTTACCGCAACGATAACTATTGACCTGGGTTAAATATGTATACTGTTATAGCCTTCTAGTTAGCCTGCTACCATCCTAGACTACATCGTCACACTTTCAGGTGAGATCGCAATCAAGGGCAATCCTGTCATCGAAAAAACATGTTATGACATCAAAATGTCAAATAAGTGCATTCCGTATTCCACAGAATGCAATTTCACAAACAATTTTTATTAAAAGCGAAAATTCATATATAGCTCACAATTATGCATGTAATTGCTATGCTTGAGAAATTAACCGTAATACGACTTAATGAACGCACTAAACAATGATAAACTTACTCTATTTTTAACCATAAAGCGGACGTACTGCAAAAGATAACCTATAAGTTGAACCGTTTTACGCCTTTGTTATAACAATTCACACATACATTGTTCAAACAGGTTACTCACCGTTTTCACTTCACTGTTAGACGATTTCGCAGTGGACATAGCCTTGATCATCCTGCTGGAGTTATCCAGAAAACACTTTTGGATACTCATTATTATTCCTTTTTTTTCAACACCAACTAACTCACATCATTGATATTGCACATAACACTTTATTTTAATAATTTGCAAGCACTACACACGTTTCAATGGCCCATATTATTAGCAGGGGTGCACTGTAATCACATTTTTGGTTAGTAAACTCCTGTTAGGTTATATCCATTTGACGTAATAAAGTTTTGGGTGTGCGCGGCTCAGGAACACATGTACACGTGTTCGCGGTCAGAGCTGTACTGACGTGACGGCGCGGGCCGCGGGCGGCAGCTGTTCGCTGCGGCCTCTGTGGTCGGCTTCAGCTGAGCCGCGCACCCCCTGCGAGTTGCGACGGCATTTTCAAACAAAGAACACTCTCACCAGTCCCACTGTGGAGTAAGTACGTCCGTACTCCGCACAGTCGCGCGGCGCTTGTTCGCATGGACCATATGAGCACCTTCACGCCATCGCCACAATCGCCCCGTAAGCCAGCCCACCATCGACCGGGCATCCATTGCCTCGGGAGCTCCTGCTATTACCATCACCGCACGCAAGCTATGGCAACGACGATGGCGACAAGCAACGCGAGACTCATTGGACCAGGAACCTATGATTCTATGATTATCACTGGATTTGCTGACCATAAACAAATGACAGCATATTTATTCAGTTAAATTCCCAATCAGTGGCTTTCAGGCATCAGCGTATATTTTATAAATCAATTTGAAGCGCCAGATTTGACATACCAGTGTCTCTGGATTCTGGAACTAACAATATTGCAAATTGCATTTCTTCTTCTTCTTTATCAACTAATGGACGTCCACTGCTGGACATAAGTCTCCTGCGTGGTGTGCTATAAAAGAAAAAGAAATCACAGCAACAAGTCCAGTGTTAATCACAGGTTAATTATAGAGGTCAGTGGTGCAGTGTGAAAATTCTTTTTTTGTTTGAAAGTTTATACTTCCCAGGTGGTCCCATCATCATCAAGTCAGGATCTGATGATGAGATCCTGGAGATATCAACGGAACTCAAAATTTTATAGGCACAATTGAAATAGGTACTTTGTAGTGGCGTTTGAAGAAAGAATTTTTATGTTTATATTACTGTAAAATTTATATTACCTGTAAAATTACCTGTAAAATTGACCATCAGTTGAACAATGCTAGTGCTATGATAATACCTATAGGTACCTACGTAAGTACATTTGTAGCTTTGATGGAACATGTGGATTTAGGACATAGGTTTTAACAACTAGTCCTAGGTATGCAAAGATACGCCCTAAGATACGCTCTAAACTAGATCTCAACCTCAGAGCTCTCCTCTGCACTGAACCTTTTGTATTTTATTGAACTGACCTACCAACAAAACGATGGATAATGCTTTGTAGGTAGCCTAGATTCGCTTTATTGTATCTAACGGATCCTACGATACAAATCTATTTACAAAAACGAGGACAACAAAGTTGATTTTCTTCACGGACCTAAAAAAATTCTCGCGCGGACGTAGAAATGGAAGTCCCAGTTCGTGATCCCAAGTTTCAAATTTTTTTTTTTATTCGATGACAAGATAGCCCTTGACTGCGATCTCACCTGATGGTAAGTGACGATGCAGTCTAAGATGGTAGCGGGCTAACTTGGAACTTAGGTATAATAAATACTTCTCTAACAATTTATAACATCTTTTGATTAAAGAAAACTGATAAGGTGAGCTATTTGTTATGTTTTATTCATAAACATTATAATCTTCTTGATTAAGTACATTTAAAAGTAAGAAACCTACTCACAGTAATAAATCACAATTCACAATTTATGTACTTAATTAAAATACCTTATCAAAGAAATTAATACCTTTGTTCTCAAAGAACATTTTTATTATTCACAGGTTACAAATCTACATACCTAATTGAAGATTGTATTAGCGTAATTTATTAGCAATTACTTAATTAACTATAATCAAAGAAAATTGTTTGAATAAAATAATTTTATTAATAACTTGAATATGATTCTATTAATAGTCCAGTCAAGTTAGTCCTTAAAATAAGGTTACAAAAATTCCCATAGAGCTAAAAATTGGTATGAATGTTCAGAATACTATTATAAATGAATGCTGAAAGTCCCCACCCCCCTTGTGCAAAAAATTTTACTGATGGTACTGATTGTAGGAATACCTTTGCAAAAATGGATTTTTCGCGTTTTCCATCTTCCATCGATTTTTTTTTATTAGTCCTGATACCACGTTTACCAAATTGTTTTTTCAATACATATTTTGAGGTCTGTAGTTAGTTAGTGAAATCTTTATCGAGACAATAATCGTTAAAATCGGAACAGAAAAATGTACGTGCGTTGATTGAAAGACTACAAAGCAAACGTTAATAATAAGGATTAAGGATTAGTTTGGATGAACTTGGATGAAACTGGATGAAACTGGATGAACCTGGATGAACACGTAGGTAAGCCTTCCTTTGTGTGGAGCGGTCGTGGTTAAAAAAGCTAACGTAGTGAGTCCAGGGCAGAATAATAATAATTATTCCATAGTAAATATTCAAAGCTTTGATAAAATGCGCACAGTTGAATGTGAAACACACCTGTTTTTTTATTTCATTCTTTACGAGTACAAAAGGAGAAAAAACAGGTCAATTGCGTGTCGATTTCGCATAAGTTATGGGGTTCCGTAGTTACAGTAGGTAAATCTTCGTACGTACTACTAGAAATAAAAGAATATGAAGAATCCACATTTATTGTTATATTTTTCTCATCATACATTATTTCAAAAAATAAACTGCTGCCCAGATGTCCCTTCAAATGATCGCCACAGAATACGATCCAGCGGTTGCCAGCGACACAGGGTTCTATAAACGCTGCGCCTCTCTCGGTGCTGACTCGCCATCCCAACACCGAGAAGCGCATCTCTTTTTTTTACATTTCACATTTTAATGACCATAATGGAAAGTGAGCCTACCTAACTACAGGTTTTCTCGAACTCTTTTCCCCCTTTACCGATAAAGCAATATTTAGCTCCTTTAAACGAACATAATTCAGAAAAAAAGTTGCATGCATGTGCATGACTTTATTCGCCTTCTTGTAGCGCCATTTCTGAATGGTAGTTGACAATCATCAAGACTATTTGCACCTTGAATTGGACGCTGCTGCAAGGAACACGGATCGTGAATTTTTCCGGTACCGAAGTAGTAAGTTCTTGCAAAAATTTTCTTCGGTCTGGTGGTCTGCGGCTGACTTTTTCCCCTGAATTATGAGCAGGACCTATTCATGATATGATCAAAGAATCTACTCCAGCTTTTTTTATTGTTTTCATAATTTCCGAATACTTTGTTCGCCTATGGAACCCTAAACGAAAAATCTATTGAACAATAAATAATGCTTGTGAAACGAAACGCGCTAGAGCACTAAATCTGATGGAAAAAATCCTCATTGAAAAGATTCGTGAAAAAAGGAATAGACACGGGATATTTTGACACATTAGGATGCACTTTAGTAGGGTTCTTCGTATTTCGGGCTCTGGGTAGCTATGTTAAGAGGAAACTGCGGTCGGAGGTACGAGATTTCTTCTTGAGTAACGTGTGACCAAATCACATCACACTAACATAACAAATTTTAACTAATATGCGAGACAAATTCTGTAAAAGCTGCGTCATAAAATTGATACACATTTTAGCCAATACCGAGTGAGTATCGACTATCGGCTAATTAGAGGCGATTGCAATCGTCAATTTTTGGAATGAAACCTTCAGCCCGCTTTAGAATAAAACCTTCACAATGTTTAACTTAGATCTTGGGTTAGGTGTTGTCTGATACCGTGTTATGCCGCAGGAGATAAGCGGGCGTTAATTAATGCTCACGAGATTAATGCGATAATGATAGACTAATGTCTTGGTAGTGGTGGTGGCCTACAGTCTCCCATTCGGGGGGTCACGCTAATAAAAAATTAATTTTTTTTAAACAAGTGTAAATTGAAAATTTAAAACACCCCCGACATGTGAAATTAAAAAAAAAATGTAATTCGCCATTTTGTGGTGGCGGCCATCTTAGAGTTGAAATTTATTATGGTGTATTCTACTAGTCAAGCCCTTTTATTTAATACCCTTATTGAGGGAGTTGTAAAAAAATATGTAGGTAATCCGCCACCCCGTCGTTTTTGCGTTAAGGGTTAAAAACAGACGTAATTGTAATGCCCGTTTTCACCAATCATAGTTCATATCTAAATCATCCCTTAAATAGTACCTAGTCTGAAGTCTTAAAGAAGGTCCAAATGCAACCTTAATGATATTTTTCTTAGTGAATTTTTCACTGAGGGCCATCTAACTCAGCTCTTAATGACAAATTACGAGTAGGTACCTATGGGAACGAGTATTTCTGAGTATAATTTCTGAGTATTAATAAATGACTAACACTAACTAACTTTGGCATTTACTCAAAATAGTTGGCCAGCTTTTATGCTATTAAAGTACGCGGATACCTAGCATTTCTATTTCCTTATTCGAATTCTGTGGTAATAGACGACATAATATAGTTTGCTAACCAACGTATCTACCTAACGTTGGCTATTGATTAGTACCATGAAGGTGCGTTGGAACGGAAACTGTATTTTGTAGATAAACGTTTGGGGTGAGATATTGTGTGTAATTCTATTCTCTAATCTTATTTTATTTCTTATTTCCTTAAAAAATAAAAGCTGATGCAGTTTTTTGCATTACCTAGGTACCTGCTAGATTTTGAAACATGTCCGCGGCGTTTCGGCGCGGCGAAACCGGCAACGCATTGGTGGTGCCTCTGGTACTACAAGTGTTCATGGGCGGCGGTAATCACTTAACATCAGGTGACCTACTCGTTTGCCCGCTATTCATATAAAAAAGATGTTGATTTTAATAATTCTGAATTTAATCCAGTACCTACTTACTACTTATCCCGAACGATTTTTGTTCACATTTACGTAATAATAATAATAATAATAATAAAACATTTATTTAGTAGCAAAGCACAACACAACACATTTTAGTAGATAAAAAAAAAAAAATTATAAAATAAAAACAAAGTAGGCGCCCTAAAGATTTTCAAAGAACCGAGGGAAAGATAAAAAAACCATCGGTTCTCTGAAAAGCCAGGCGCCTACCAATATCTCGGATGCATAATGCCACTAAATAGGGCGCTGCCTCAGCTTGATGCCACAGCCAAAAATGACCATAGCGCTGGTTTTCAGGCATGATAATATACTTATCCATAATATAATTGTATGTATAACAGTAGAAGCACATTTAAAATTTAAATTTTTATCTGTTTTCCGTTTTTCAGTATTGTCATTCACATAATTCAATCTTTAATTTAATTCAATACAGGTATGGCGAGTCTCGAGCTAGCTCTCGAGCCTTAACAAACAAAAAATACTTGGCAGAATGCAATTTTATTTTTGTAATAAACTTACAGAGTCATCTAATATTGTGTACTAGAAACATGACGCCAAGAATTTCCACGCATTGTTACTGGTTTTCCAGCGGTACAACGTAGTTCAGTGGCTACATGACAGGTGGCGCCATTTTGTAAACATACTGAAAGACCACGTTTCTTTCATAAACATTGGGTTGTGACTGGGTGATTAGGATTTCCGAGCATTGATAACATTACTTTGTGAGTCGTACGTCTTGTTATTTTTATCACTTAGTGAGTGAATGTGGCTGAGGAATATCATTCATTTTTATTGGTAAGACCGCTTTCAAATATTAACGTTAGTATTTTTAATTATTTAGCATTCGTTTTGTGAAATATTATTACAAGATACCTACCTACCTATACGATAAGTATGTATAAGTCTAGTATAAGTAGTTAATACTATGTATGATGTCTTTTAGTTCTTTTGAAATGAAGATCGACACTATATTCTAGACGGAGAACTCCCACTTTTTTTGTAACCTGTAATTTAAAGCGCCATCTATCGTCGGTAGATATTCCATTTTTGTCGATTAGTTTTCAGTAGTTTCAAACGAAAGCCTTTCTTTAAGTACTAGGTAATTTTTTTCAACGACAAACTCGACCATTGACTGTAAAATATCCAAATAAATAAACTAATATCAAAAATTGCCCACCCTATATGTGTTGACTATTTTATACTACAGCCACAGTTCAACTGCCGTGTTTTTGATGTTACGACGACTTTAAATCAGTATACCTAACTGTTAGCGACATCTAGTATTGATACATTGCAATCATCGAACTGCTTTTCAAAAGCCTCACACTTCTCCATGTAAAATTCTTCACGTATTGTTTTTTCAGCACTTCAGCCAGAATGAGTCGCACACCAGACCCAGCTAAGTTACTCCTAAGGGAAAAAGTTGCAGCACGAATCGCGCAACTGTCGGCCAATGAGAAGAAACGTCAGTCTGAAATTGTTTATAACAAAGTATGTACTTACCTACCTTCTCTTCTGGTCTAGAGCCAGAGAGAGACAGTTTATTTAAGGGGTTTGCTTACGATAAAATGATGCAATTTTCAAATGACTTTATTCTGTTTATGTTGATGGAATTATAGGTTCAAAGTTTATCACTGTACTACTAGCGATAACAATATTAGCAAATAAACAAATTATTCTGATCTCAAGAGGTAACTTGGAACTAAGGAATATACTACTCTCTATGTAATAGGCTACCTAGTAAATAGTAATAATATTGTAACATTTTGTTTTGAGAATAGCAAATGCTCAGTTTCTTGCCGATTCTTCAGTGGTAGATTAACTTGACGATTCGAAAGCAGTTTTCACCTATGTACTATTCTTCCCAGTGAGAATCTGCTCCCGAAGCAGTGGCCTTGATGCATGAAGTTAATAATAAGAAATTGTGTTTTATTACACATCTATACAATTATATTAATTTTAAGTGTCTTCTGGAATGAAAAGCATTTGCCACTGCAGCGTCTTGGAAAGTATTGACGACTTCCACATCGCGACCTAGTATTAGCCTCCTATAAGAGCTAGCGCCATCTAGTTTTACATAACTACGTTAAATATAAGTACTTAGGTACCTACTCTATTATTTTCAAGAGTCTTGTGGGCGGCTTTGGCCGTGGCTAGTTACCACTTATCACCCTACCGTCAAAGACGTGCCGCCAAGCGATTTAGCGTTCCGGACGTGTAGAAACCAATTAGGGGTATGAATACCCCTTACCCCTTCCAAGTTAGCCCGCTGCCATCTTAGACTGCATCGTCACTTACCATCAGGTGACATTGCAGTCAAGGTCTATCGCTGAATAAAAAAACCTCATTTTTCCAGATTATCAACCACCCATACTACAAACCAGCTCAAAGGATAGCCGTATTCATGAGCACGGACCAGGAAATAGATACTATGCCCATTATAGCCCACATTCAGGCCAAGGGCGCCGCTGCCTTCGTGCCGCAGTACGCCGGGGGGCAAATGAAGATGCTGCGATTGGAGCCTGATGATGAGAAGACCATGCCTTTGACCCGGCACGGGATACAGCAGCATTCCAAGGATCAGCAGAGGGAAGATGCTTTGGAAAAAGGTAAATATTTCCAGGAAAATTTTTGTTTACGCAAAGTGTCTCAAAAGCTTTCGCTTGATCGTCAAGACTTCATCAACTGGACAAAGGTTTATCGTAGGGACTTCCACGCGTCGCGGTCTTTTGCAGCTTGTATCCTGCTTACGTTACGTTTGGAATAGTCTGTCAAACTTAACTTAAAGGTCGAAGTAGACAACTAAACTTTAGAACATGAGCAGTTTCCTCAATAGCCCATTAAGGGTGCGGAATGAAAACTTATACTTACCACCCCTAATTCTCCTAACCGAACCTCACCTGTTCAACTGTGTGGTAGGGGGTTTCGAACCTTTTTTTTTGTTTTAAAAAGAATATTAGCCAAGCTGAACTTGACTTATATTCTTCTCTCCCCTCCAAATAAGCGAAAAGCTTGTGCTAGGAGTGGGTACGACAATAGTGCAACGGGTGAGGCTCCAACCTGCGACCTTTCAGTTTTTGGACCGATTTGGAAAATTATTTTCTTGTTTGAAAGGGTATACTTCCCAGGTGGTTCCATAGTGACCAGGTCTGATGATGGGATCCTCGTTAATATACTTTGTAGTAGCGGTTGAAGTCGATTTTGTAAAAATATTTTTTACGTTTAAATTATTCTTTAATCGGTCTATCGGTTGAGACGATAATTATGATTGTTTTCTTTGTACTTTCAGGTTTAGATCTGATAATCGCTCCGGGAGTGGCGTTCTCGAGGAGCGGCGGTCGAGTGGGTCACGGTGGCGGCTACTATGACAAGTACATCGCCAACTTACGGGCGAATCCTAACCCACCAAAGGTAAATACCCTCACCACCCGGGTGCCTGGAGCACTTCGACCACCCTTTGCTCCAGACCATTCTTTCCACGTACTACCAAATTGTGGAATCATCTCCCTTCGACAGTGTTCCCACTTAATTACAATATGGGGTTATTCAAGGGGCGAACCAATAAGTTCCTGAAAAGCCGGCAACGCATTGGTGGTGCCTCTGGTACTACAAGTGTTCATGGGCGGCGGTAATCACTTTACATCAGGTGACCCGCCAGCTGGTTTACCCGCTATTCATATACAAAAAAAAATCACCCGCGATTTTGGTGGTTTGTCCTTCAATCACGTGTTTTTTTGCATTGGTGAAGTTAGCAACCTGGAGTGTGACATAGGCCACATTCCTTGGTTTTATTCCAGAAAACCAAAGAGTTCCCGCGGGATTTTCAAAAACTAAATCCACGCGGACGAAGTAGTGGGCATTAGCTAGTACCTATGTGATACCTAATTCTTAATATGTATTTTTCAGATTTTAGCAGTGGCTTTTAACTGTCAAGTCATGGATGAAGTTCCGATGAATGAACTGGACCAAAGAATTGACGAAGTGATCTTCGCTGACGATTAAATAAATAACAAGAATATTTAAGCGCTAAAGATATTACCTACAAGGAACAACAAACTTATTTTGCTGGAAACGAAGAACCAGCATCCATGGAATACGCACTTCCTCATCATCCTCTGTAACATTATGGAGAATTTGCAGATGTACAGGTTTCCTCACGATGTTTTTTGTAAACGTGTGTAGAATGTGTAGAAAAAGTGTAGAATGCATAGATAATAGTGATAAAGTGTATTTTAGTAATGGAAAAGTTTAATGACATTGTTAATACTATATTTAATTTAACATATAATGGAATTGAAGTACGAGTATAGATCAAACCTAAGAATTATTAATATAAATCAGTGAAAATTTAGTGACATCCTGACTAATATGCGAAAGTGTGTTTTTTTTTTGTTGGTTTTTTGGATTGTCCCTCAATCATGCAGCGATGGAACAACGGCGTTATTTTTGCATGAGAATGCTTGAGGCATTTGAGGACCTAGAAAGTGTATGTCACTTTCTAGGTCCTAAAATGCCTCAAGCTACTTTTTATCCCGGAAAACGGCTACTTTTTATCCCGGAAAATCAAAAAATTAAAAAACCTTATTCCACGCGAACGAAGATTCACAATCATAAACAGAGAGAAAAGGTAATAAAACTAAGTTAATTAATGATACAATATCTTTATTACACTATCTACAAAGCACTTAGTGCAAAATAGTAAAACATAACCATATTTCATACAGCCAGACAGTTAACTAAATAATTATTTCTATTACGAATTAAATGTAATCCTAGAAAACTAGAAATTAAAATATGTATCTACAAAAATTATAATATTACGTATGTTATTATAAACTACAAGTAGCTATAAATTATAACGAATAGGTAGAACATTTTTGTTTTTTTATTCATCGTAAGTAATATAAGAAATACTTTATTTTAGTTGTAGATTCTCTAAAAATGATTGCGCCAGTGTAACGATCGCAATGACCTCTGATTGGCTGAAATTATGGCTTTCTTGCTGGATCAATGGATTTTAACCAATAGCGGGTGGGTACCAGCCAATCAGGGCTCATTGCAATCGTTGCACTGATACAATCATTTTTAGAAAATCGACACACGGGTCCATTTAAATCAAAAAGTTTTGTATGACAGTGGTGTCCATTAAAATCGATGCCGACTGTTTTTCTGTTTCTTCAACTGGACTGAATTCCGATTTATTTTTTACTAGCTGTTGCGCGCGACTTCGT
Organism: Hipparchia sbordonii; assembly: GCA_038048805.1. Lineage (NCBI taxonomy): Eukaryota > Metazoa > Arthropoda > Insecta > Lepidoptera > Nymphalidae > Hipparchia > Hipparchia sbordonii. The sequence goes on from CM076113.1 coordinate 10,394,638, forward strand.
CCGCGTCAATTTCTGTTATTATGATCGCGATTAAGAAGTTTTTAAAAGAATATATTTTAAATATGGAGGATAATTTTCCCCGTTTTTGCAACATTTTTCACTGATGCTTCGCTCTTATTGGTCACAGCGTGATGTTATGTAGCCTAAAGTCTTCCTCGATAAATGGACTATACAACACAAAAAGAATTTTTCAATTCGAACCAGTAGTTCCTGAGATTAGCGCGTTCAAACAAACAAACTCTTCAGCTTTATAATATTAGTATAGATTCGATCTGACTCAATCACCTGATCGTACGATGCAGTCTAATACTGAGATCTATAATATAGTTTGCTCTGACTCAGCTCAGACTTAAGATAGAGTTAAAGCGAGACACAAATATGCTCTGACATAAATCTGTCTCGTTTTAACTCTATCTTGAGTTTGAGTTGAGTGAGAGTGCGCTCTATAGATTTCAGCCTAAAATTTTAGCGGAATGTAGCTTGAAAGGGGGTATGGCAGCTCTAATTAAACACATACCCAAACCCCTTGTTGATTTCTAAACGCCATCGCGCCAGAACGCTAGGTCTTTTGGTGGCAAGTTTTTGACTGTAGGGTAATACAGATACATTTCAGAAGTTATTTACCTTTCCAAAGTCGAACCAGATACTTCCCACCAGCGCTCACCATTGTGCCACATAGGTCAGTTAAATGGTTACTCGATTTCCTATTTCGTAACATGCGATTTGGTTTTGTTATTGGTTGCACTATCTGATTATTATCTTATACACATTCAAGTAGGTATATAAACAGAAATTTTACCAAAAAACTTATCAAAACTCCTAAAATTACCTAAGAACAATAATAATAATTACCTAAACATTTTTTTATATACATCGCATTGATATTATTTAAACGCTTAAAAAAATATAATTTTAGTTACAATTATACAAAAACATTGACCTCGTAGTTTTATATTTATCACATAAATGTATGAAAATACCACATATATTTTGTTGTAAGTAATTTTTTTGTAAATATATTTTCTTGTAATTTTGTAAACAATATCATGCATTTCACTATTTGAGTTAAATGTTAAACTAACTTTTGTAGGTTCAAGGTTTTCTAAATAATAATGCCAAAAGATTTAATAAATATTAAAAAAAGACGTGTGGCACTCGGGGACTGCCGCGGTAAAGCTATTGCTAAGCATTTTTTATCAACGCCATCTAGCGGTGAGAGGAGTCCCGTGTCAGGTTATTTTCGTTACGGAATTTCTGGATTCGGTCTCCACGCTCAAGGCCCGCGATAGAAGCTATGCAATAGCTTAATAATACAACAAAATTTGTGATCAACAACATCAGCAGATAATAAAATGCTAAGATATTTTTGTTCAAGCTATTAAACTGCGATAATATCGATTACGATAATGGAATCTATATTGTTAAGCTTAGTTTTATATTACATACCGACTATCCTCTGATAGTTAGATAGTAGTTTGACCTAATTGATGATTATTTTGAAAAATTATACTAATATAGGTACTATTTTACTTTTTTAAGGCACTTGTTTACTTAACTAAAGTTAAGGTCCGACAAAATAAATATTTAGGGATTGAAATTGAAAATAGCGGTGGTTCTATGAAATATAATATGATAAACTCTCATAAAAATAAAAATATTAAATATAAAAAATCAATAGATCAACAAACAAGACAAAAAATCTATAGATTTTTTGTTACACTTAATTCTTAATATCTTTTACATATATAACACATATATTTCATTAAGCTAATTTATCACATATGGCCGTAAATTAAAAATAAATGTTACAATCTAATTATAATATTTTTGATAAGGTAGAATGAAAGTATCTTAAATAAATAATATAAATGCGAAAGTGTATTTGTTTGTTGGTTTGTCCTTCAATTACGTCGCATTAGAGCTACGGATTGACGTGATTTTATATTCATGAGTTTAGTTACTGGGACGGGATACTTTATAATAAAAAGAAAACTTTTTAATCAGAAGAGAAAAATTCACGATAACGAAGTCGCGGGCAAAAGTAAGTAATACATATACAATGAATTGCCTGTTGACTATATGAAAGAAAATTCATAATAATTATAAGTTTTACAAACGGCCAAATTGTCACAAAAAAATAATACATATATATTATTACTTATTATTATCTTATAAATTTTTATATTACTTAATTATAGTTATAGATATTATATTTTAATGGAAGATTTTATGAAAATAAATTATAGTAAAAGATTGCGAACAAAAAGCATTATTAAGGATGCCACTAACTTTAAAAACAAGCAGAATATTAGAAAAGAAGATTAAAATTTAAAATTAAAATTTGTCTTACATTAAAAAAATGGCATTTTTACAGAAAATTAAAAATTAATAAATTATATGTTACTTACCTGAACGTATGCATTGAATTATATGACTACAATATCATACATGTTATATGCTAATTTGTCATAATTATAATACCTTTGCACATCCAAATAAATTCTGAACATAACAAATCTAAAGAATAAATCCAGTGAGATCAGGATGACGGAATAATTTCTTACAGTTGTTTTCAAGGTTGATCCAAATTTTTCGAGAAAATTTCCTGAAACTGAAGAAAGTGATGTTTGAATATGTAAAATTAATAATAGTTACAAAGGCCACGCAATCGGGGTATCCTATCCTATTAATCCTATCATCCTATTAATATTATAAATGCGAAAGTTTAGATGTATGCTACTCAATCACGCTGCAACGATTTGGCTGAAATTTTGCACAGAGATAGATTATAGTATCGAATACAATACACACACATACAAACATGTTGTTTTGCATGGGTATAGTTGAGGCCTTGGAGAGTGACATAGGCTACTTTTTATCCCGGTAAAACGAAATGAACCTGCCTTTACCTAACCTAACCTTTAAAACTTTACCTTTAAAAACCCACACGAGCTACGCAAAACTAATATATATAATTCAAATTAAAACATCGGCCAAGTGCGAGTCGCACGAGGGTTCCGTATCATTGTAACAGCGACTATTAAGATCGAGCAAAAAAGGCCAAAAGAAAACATGTTTCTGGTAGGGGAACCCCCATTAATTTTTATTTTTATTATTTGTTGTTATAGCGGCAACAGAAATACGTATTCAAAATTTCAACTCTATTTCTTCTTATTTATAAAACTCTTTATATAAATTTCTACCTATTTCGGACCATGAATTACAGCCCGCTAAGAGACAGCCGGACAGAAGGACAGTGGAGGCTTAGTTTAGCTTTCAAAAAAGATCCTCGAGTCTACCGGGGATCGAAAAGCTGGTAGCTACTTGGCTAAAAAATTAGTTTGAACAACTTGGTAAAATCGCACGATGTTGCCAACATTTTTTAGAAGTAATTTAATTTTAATAGTAGGCCTTGGTTCTTTTTTTTTTTTTTTAATCTGAAGTATTTATAGAGGGTTTGTTCTATGAACATGCCACCCTCATCGGACTTCATCTTACGGACCTACTGCCTACGTTTTACATGTAAATTGTATATCTCGTACAGTGTTCTAGCCTCCCTCGATGACACGTTATGACTCTACCACCGGCACGCACTTACCAAGACATTAAGAACGAGTCAGCGCAACACTGCCCCAAAAACACGCTGCCCTCGCGACATGAGCAGCTCCACGGCGAGAATGGCGGCGACCAACAGCAGCAGGGCTATGAGGGCAAGAACCGCTCGACACCGCCTTCTTCTCCGTTCACCTCGGGCTAGTCTCCTGGTCAATTCTTCTCCACGACTCCCGTCGAGGGTGAATAGAGCACTGGCTGCCTGTAAAACAGAAATAAGTTCATTTTAACATTTTCTCCAAATACATATGTATTAAACCAAGCCCATGTCGGGCCAAGCGCAGTTTAGGGTGCGTAGTTACCCGTAACAATATGCGCACTTGGAGAAAGAAAAATATTTTTGAAATTCGAACCTAAAATAGGGTAATGATAACACTGGCTCATACCCTTTCTCCTCTCGTTAGGACGGAAATTCAGTATAAAAACTGTTTAGATTGGGGAAAAAAATAACTTTATGATGATACTAGTTGATGCCCGCGACTTCGTTCGCGTGGAGTGATGTTTTTTAATTCCCGAAGGAACTCTTATTTTCTGAGATAAAAAGTAGTCCGTGTGTTATTCCAGCATGTTATCTATCTCTATGCAAAATAGCCAAATCGATCCATCGACCTTCTATAGGTCATTGCATCCATATAAACTTTCGCATTTATAATATTAAGTAGGATTTTACATCCATTCATCCCTGACCCACTCTCCAGATATCCTCAATTTGTCTGCCCTTCTATCATAGAGCCATTGTGCGTTCATAATAATTGATTTCTAATATGAATTTAATGTCTGTTCGTATGTCCATTAGCAAAGTTTTACTACACAGTTGCGCCATGGTTTACTTTAGTAGCACATTTGCGTCCAATTTAAACTTGCACGACCGAACGTGATTTTGATAATAATCAAAAAGGGTTTTAGTTAGGTATTATTTAGACGCGAACCATCAAAAGTTACGAAAATGATTACTTAATTAACATTTAAGAACGACATAACTGAAGTCATAACACAAAAATTCTTTTATCGACTTCAAACGCCACTACAACGTTTATCAATTATGCCTATAAAATTTGAAGAGTTCCCTAGATTTCTCCAGGATCCCATCATCAGATCCTGACCTGACGACCACTTGGGAAGTAAACCCTCTCAAAAAAAAAAAGTATTGTCCAAAACTGTGTAGTCGTCTTCGAGTAATGGGTTGGTAAAGTTTGTTTTTCAAATGCAGGCCCTAACTGGACTAGAACCTTGCTACAATAAAAATGAAAAAAGTTTGAATTACGTATTTTATCTAAATACATAAAAGGCAAAGGTGAACTCTAACCACTGGACCGATCGAGCTGAAATTTGGCATACAGGTAGCTATGATGACGTAGTCATCCGCTAAGAAAGAATTTTTCAAAATTCAATCCCGAAGGAGGTAAAATAGAGGTTTAAAAAATCGAACGTAACGTGAGCGAAGCCGCGAGTAAAAGCTAGTTACGTAAATATACAGATATAAGTTTTTATTTTTTATGTTTGACTCTTGCATTACATCCACAAAATTCTCGTAAGTACTTACGAAGGATCTTACGCAATATCCTGTATGATATCTCATTAATGAATTATAATAAAATAAAAAAATGTAATCAAAAACCGCAATAAAACCTTAAAATATTTTGGTAAATTATTCTCTGCTTCACATTAATAATAAAATCAGTGGTCATTATAAGATTAATCTCAGAAATCCTATTCTCTGAACACAACCTCGATTATGATATAAATAAAATAGCCGCGGAAACTTTTTTGACCGACATTAAAAAAAAGGTTATCAATTCAACACGTAGGCGTAGGTATGTATGTTATATTATTGGAACTACAAAATATTCACATATATCATAATCTATTATGGCTTCAAAAAATATACGAAATTTAGGGGTGTATGTTGGTATTTATGTAAGTATGTTTGTCCACGCATTTCTCCGAAATTATTAATTGGACTGTGATCATTCTTTTTTATTTGCTTACATTGACTTCAACTTAGGGAACTTAAATTTCATCAAAATCGGTCCAGTAATTTTCAAGATATGGACACTTTTCCATTTTCAGTTATTCTTTACTTCGGTATATGGAAGTAGCTTTAATATTTCTTACATTATAGCTTGTTTAAATGTTTAGGATCAACTGAATTTTTCTTACAAAAGTTGCCATTGTTACGCAACACGTAATTGCATGCGTTGTCTCGATGTACAATATAGGTCAAGAACACTGCTCAAAGAAGATTATTACAGCGTAATAATCGTCTATGTTTATGAAGATTGCATTAACAATTGCATTGTAGGCAATAAATTGTATTGTTTTATACAAATTAGACATTTGACTTGAATGAATTAGTCATTACGTTTTAATGATGCAACTGAACTGTTATAGCCAAATTGCATTTGCATTTATGCCTTTTTTGCCATTTAACTGACGACATTAACTTAGCTAAATTTCCCAGACTTTGCAAAAATTGCAATTTTTCTTAATAAAAGCTAGTTGACTTTATTCCACCCTCTAACTTCTACAACCGCACCGCACGCCACCGAACGCAATTTCACCCTCACCACCTGGGTGCCTGGAGCACTTCGACCATCCGTTGCTCCAGATTTTTTTTCCACGTACTACCAAATTGTGGTATCATCTCCCTTCGACTGTGTTCCCACTTAATTACAATATGGGGTTATTCAAAGGGCGGACCAATTTTCTGAAAAGCCGGCAACGCATTTTTGGTGCCTGTGGTATTACAAATGTTCATGAGCGGCGGTAATCACTTTACATCAGGTGATCAGCCTGCTAGTTTGCCCGCTATTCATATAAAAAAAAAATACAAAATTTTGGGATAAGTATTAACTTAAACATAGGAATTAAAGTAAGAAGCCAGTCTAGAAGACTACATTTGGTAAATATTAATTGAATAATTTTTTAATTAAAAATGTACTTGATCCCTAGACACTTTTGATGTACGTAGTTGGTATTAAATTTTGTACGAAGCTACGGAACCGTTCGTGTTCGTTTTCCGACCCGCACTTTGCCATTTTTCGGTATTTATGTCACAGTAGGATATTAAACGTTAATAAAAATTACAAGTTTTATCAGTTAATAAAAATTACAATGTAACATAATGTATCCGTGTGAAGCAGACTTAAATGGTTTTAATTAATAAATTTAATTATGTTCGTCCACTTTCTATTTCAATTATGAAACCTTAACCTTTATTTAAGACGTGAGTATAGATTGTATTAATTTTTATTAACAATGGAAGCACTTAGCTGTATGTAGGTGCCCCCTCGGGTAATTCGTTAATTGACGGCGTGTTAGAGGATTGATGTCTCACAAGCTTACAACGGGCCTATACTAAAAAACGTACCACAAATCCGTCCTAAATCGTCCACAAATCCGTCCTAAATCGTCCACAAATCCGTCCTAAATCGTAAATTTTTTGTGAAGAGTTGACGGAAATCTCGGTGGAAATCGGTGGAACTTTAATTGTATTCAATGATTTGATCATGGTATTACAATCGATTTTTAAATTTAAAAAAGGATTAGAATCAAGAATGGCAATTTTGTGGGAGGTGCTTCGGTTATATACAACTAGCTTTTGCCCGCAACTTCGTCTGCGTGACTTAGGTTACTGGTTTTCCGGGGTAAAAGGTCACTTTCCTTGCATCAAAAAACCCGTTCAATACAAAATGTATGAGAAAATTAAATTTTTTCGTAACATTTTTTTTCCTGAATTTTTCTGATATTTTAAAAGTTTCTGCTATTCGGGACGGAGACAAATACAACAAACTAAAAACCATGAAAATCGGTCTAAACATTTTAGAGTTATAAGAGTTCGGACAAACCCGACTTTATTTTATAGTATATGGGATAAAAAGTATCCTATGTCCGTCTCCTGGTTCTAAGCTACGTCCCCACCAATTTTCAGCCAAATCGGTTCAGCCGTTCTTGAGTTATAAATAGTGTAACTAACACGACTTTCTTTTATCTATATATATAAAATTCAAAGTCCTGACTGACTGACTGACTGATTGACTGACTGAGATATCAACGCACAGCCTAAACTACTGAAGTTAGAAACTTGAAATTTTTACAGTTGGTTCCTTTTATGACGTAGGCGCACACTAAGAAAGGATTATTGGAAATTCCACCCCTAAGGGGTTTAAATAGGGGATGGAAGTTTATATGAAACTCCGTCATTTTTCAAGCTGTTTCCATCAAAGTTGGTATTAGAGCTTTCAGTTAAAAATAAAGAAGTACGTGTGTCACAGTTTTTGAAAATTCCACCCCAATACCTAATTCCACGCGGACGAAGTCGCGGGGGCAAAAGCTAGTCGCATAATACAGTTCTTTGAATTTTATATATATAGATATTTTTCTTCTTCTTTGTCAACCGCAAAAGGTCCACCGCTGGACATACGTCGCGCGTCGGTTCCTTAGGCCGACTCGTCTGATATCGTCAGTTTGCCTCGTAGGGTTCTGCTAACACTGGGCTTTATAGGTGTTTTCATCATACCTATTCGAAAAACGAATATTGGCTTCAGAGGATAGCGGGAGCAAAATTTAATTTTTAGTCCCATGGGAGTTTTCATTTCTCTGATTGGTCCGCGTTCGTGCTTTAGTATGTGTTTATTACTACTGCGATCGTTGCAGAAATTCAAAAAACTCGAAATTCAAAAATGTTTGAGCAGCTGTTGTCTTCGATAAGTCACGTGATCATAGAAGGTTGATACTCCTAGCTTTTTCTCATAGGTAATGATGAAAAATAGTGTGTGTGTCACTCGGGGCCAAATTTTTTGTTCTCGGGCGGCTCACTACGCTCAGAATTCTACTTTAGAAACCCTCGCTGCGCTCGGGATTCTACTATAGAATCCTTCACTTCGCTCTGAATTCAAAATAGCGCCCTCGGGGAACAAAAATTTTCTTTGGCCCCATATAACACAAATAACTATTATAATGCACGGCATATGCTGAGCTGTAGACCCATTCTGAGTAGTGTTACAGACAGACATTACTATTATTCAATATTAGTATAAAATGTTCTGTTAACAACACTAACACTGAACAAAAAATAAATAAATGTATTTCTTTCTTTCTTTCTTCTTTATTTCCAGTGTCAAGTCGCCACTCTATACGATACTCCTACATCGATGGATATTATACGCATATATTAACAACTTGATATACTCCGTAATCGCAGGCTAAGTATGTGTAAGTAGGTATGTATTGCGTTGCGTGACAACTTTTTTTAAGCTACAACAAGTTTCGAGTCATATTCACCTATAATATGCTTAGGGAAATGTTCTAGTAACTTATAATAATTTTACTTTCTATCATACACATAATGAGCTGTATTCGTTTCTTAAATAAGGTTAAAGAAACCCATTTTCACTCGAGATTTTGGGGGGTATAAAAAAATGGGCGCCGCTTTTTCAAGCTATGCGTTCTTGTTACTATGTAGGTGTTTCTTTTTATTTTGATTAAAGTAAATAAAGATCAACAAATAATAGTTTACTTACCAAAAAATATTTATATAACATGACGATAAATATAATTGACACAAGTGAAGACCATATTCCATAATAATTGATCGTTGATTCTATTTTTTTTATTTAGCAACTAGTTGATCTCGCTTCGCTCGCGGGAATTTAGTTTTTTAAAAAATCCCGCGCGATCTTATTGATTTTCCGGGTTCAAAAGTAGCCTATGTCACTCTCCCGGTCCTCAACTATACTCATGCAAAAAATCAGGTTGATCCGAAATTGAAGGACAAACCAACAAACAAACAGACTTTCGCATTTCGCATTAGTAAGGATTGTATCAGTAAAATTGCAATTTACTGTGTTTATCTAACTTCTCTGCTATGATAATATATTTATTAAAGTTTAAATACACAATATAGGTAAATTATATAGAAATGATCGACACTAAGCACTATTGACTGTGTTTGCGCAAAGTGTACGATCCATGTGAATTGCACATAATTGAACCAAAGGCATTGAGTGCCGTGTCATCGGTAAGTATTCTATAATGATCGAGCTTAATGATACTGTATGGTGCTTTTGACATAAATTCCTGTGTATGTATTATTATTATTATGCAAAGCTGTAACAATACGTGCGGACATGTAAATGAGGCATCTCATTATAGAAACGTTTTATGTTGAAAAAATATATAGATAAAACGTGATAGGCAGAACTATACCACAATATGTAATTCACATATCCGGAGTTAGGAAATATTCAACATAAACTTGACTGCTAAGCTTTATTTAAAACTAAATGATACGCCGCGACTTCGTTCGCGTGGATTGAGGTTTTCTTGGATTCCCGCGGGAACTCTCTTACTTTCCGGGATAAACAGTAGCCTATGTATTATTCCAGACTATAATCTATCTCTGTGCCAAATTTCAGCCAAATCGGTTCAAGCGTTGCGGCGTGATTGAGTAACTAATAAACATACAGACTTTCGCATTTATAATATTAATAGGAAATAGGATAATAGGACTAGCTTCTGCCCGTGACTTCGTCCGCGTGAGGGGAGATATTAAAACTCTTGCGGGAACCCTCTACTTATCTTAAATATATAAAAGGCAAAGGTGACTGACTGACCGACTGACTGACTGACTGATCTATCAACGTACAGCTCTAACCACTTGACCGATCGAGCTGAAATTTGGCATACAGGTAGCTATGATGACGTAGTCATCCGCTAAGAAAGTATTTTTCAAAATTCAACCCCGAAGGAGGTAAAATAGGAGTTTAAAAAATCGAACCTAACGTGAGCGAAGCCGCGGGTTAAAGCTAGTCAGAGATAAGAGGTATCTTAAAGTAAAGTAATTATAGGTAAACTTTCCGTACAAAACTTAACGTCTGTTGAATTTTAACGAACGTGACTTACGATTAGCAATGGTTCAACTGGCCCTAAGCTCTGTGTCGGAGAACGTATTTTATGGCAGATAAAGACTTCATGTATTAATTTAAACTGACGTCGTGACGTTGACTACCACTTCAGGATAAGTTGCTCGTGGCGCCAGCGATCTTTGCCAACACCCAATACAGACCGAAAGGTAAAGACTTCGCAGAATACCAAAATATCAGATTTCACCCGTGCGATCGTAACTATGTGATGATATAAAACTTGCCTGAAACCTCGTGCGAAACGCGACAGATGCTAGCGTATTGCGCGGAATAGGAGTGTAATAAGCGCCAAATACATCATATACCCATATATTCTAATAACTCGTAAGATATTAATTTTTTGCATGGCTGTATTGTCTCTTGGTAATATATATGGGAATTTTATATAAAAATTTTGGCTCATCATATAATATATCTGCATAACTGTCTCAGTCTAAGATGGCAGTGGGCTAACTTGGAAGGCAGTTTTTAATTAAACACATACCCGCTAATTGTTTTCTACACGCCATTGCATCGTGCAGTGATTCTATCGCTTTGCAATACGTCTTTGATAGAAGGGGGTAACTAGCTACGGCCAGTCTCCCACCAGACAAAAAAACGAGTTAATATTATTAAATAGGAATTTCTCGAAGATTGCATTACTTTAAAAAAGCAACAACGTACCTACCTCTCACTTTTTCATGTATTTCATAAATAACGCCATGGCCCGAGATCAAATGTTATTCATTTGCAATCGCAATGCGAGGTTGTCGGTATTTTACCAGAATTTCTGTTATAGCACTGTATAGCAAGCGTACAGTTTGGAAACAAACGTAAGCCAAACTTGCAAAGAGCAACCTTGCGGCCTGTGGTGCCACCAACGGAAATGGGTCTGCTTTGTGTCTACCCATTTTAACATGTGTTAGGTTGTGGTAGGTGTGCATTTTTGAAACTTCTTTATGGAAACACTGTGTGCATAGCCTAGTTTTGTTATCCATTGTAAAAAAAAAAATTTATTGAAAATAGCAACTGCTGAGTTTCTTGCCGGCTCTTCTCAGCAGAATCTGCATTCCGAACCGGTGGTAGATTTATGACGTGTCATAAGAGCTACAAGTTGGCCTACATGAAATAAATAAATTTTGATTTTGATTTTGATTTTGATTTGTGGAGAGGCTCTTACCAACCACCGCGTGTCGCAGCTATTTCCATAAGCAGCGTTTAGAACTTCTAATGAGGCGCGGACATGACGAAAAATATTAGGTACATTATGTTCTTCATAGATCATAATAAGCGATGACGTACGGTGCAATGTGGCGTCGCGACGTAATGCTTGTCAGATTGTGAACCACATTGCTAACGCGGTGTCGTATTTGAGAGTTGCATTGTGACAGGTGATATCATGGCTTCACTCTACGGTACACAGGTTAAAATAGATTTAGCAACTTCTTCTTTATAGATATGTAGAAGAAGCGGATGAACAAGTCGCCACAAATGTAGCGAGTAGTAGAGTACATATAAGACTAATACTAATATTAATTTTATTAATTATATTATTACACGACAGACAAGCTCGCTGTCACACACAACCACTCAGCCATAAAACGCAGCTTCCGAACTGTATAGTTCCTAGACTGCGACAAAAAGTTACGAAACCATTGGCATAAACAAATTTTAATACTCCCCTCGAACCTAGTAACATAAATTAGAACCTGTATTCATTTATAATGAAAAAATGAACAATTTTAATGAATTCCCGCGTGAACTGTCATAAATCACGCGCCGCATTAACGTGTAGACTTGACAGATACACTGAAGTGTACTACAATGATCTAGTGTAAATATTTAAATGTTGAGGGCACACGATTGATTGTTTCGTACTTACGCGGTGACTCCCTAGGCCACTGCCATTTTTTTTTTGCAAACTTTATTCTTAGGTATAAGGTGAACACGTTATCTACCAGATAACTTCTGTCCAAACGCAAAATCTAATCTAAATCTTTTTTTTTATTCGGTGACAAGATAGTCCTTAACTGAGGTTGTCATATTATTACTCTAGCGTTTATGTGTAAGATGCAACCTATAGACTATGCAGCGTTTTGATGTTAGTGCTTGCAATAAAACGCATTTCAATAACGAAAACGATTACATTACTTAAATTAAAGTCTCAATATAACTTAACGATCGATATAAAGCGTTATTTACGATACAGTTTAAGCTGTTAAAGGGAATCCAGAAGGATAAACGTTCACCAAGGCTTATTGTATGCTCATGAGTAGGGTTGCCAGATTTTTTTATTCTTTTTATACATTATAGGCACACGCTTGACCACTATCACACCTGATGGAAAGTGATGATGTGGTCTAAGGTGTAACGCGTTTGCCTAGAAGATAGATTACATAAGGGACAAATGGTTAAATGGGGGAAAAATACGGCATTTCTGTTTTTTATGACAAATGAAAAACAAAATTATTTAGTGTAATTTTTTTTTTGATATTTTTCCGAGGATCGAGTCAGTTTTAACCAAGTTTTTATTATTCGATTTAACATATCTGTAAAAATCAATACAATTATACCTAATCGTAATTAAAAACGGTGATCAGCTCGCTTTTTTGCGAACGTTGCGTCTGTAAATAGTTACTTGGATCGATTTCATAATGAAAAACGAAGTACGGTTCAAATACGGAACAGAGTCAGTTCCGCCGGGACATTTTAAACTATGCCTAAAATACGGGACGTCCCGGGAAATACGGGACGTCTGGCAACGCTACTCATGAGGCGCGATAAATCGTGGGCGTCAATTCATGTGTCAGCTTCATGAACGTTTCACGGACGAACTCGTTGGTTTTTAGGCTCGATAGTCGATACACACTCTGTGGCTATACCTATTTGTCGACCTCCCTGGCGTAGTGGTGAGCGCTGTGGTCAGCGATCACAGACCAGACCAGAGAAAATTCAGAAATTATAAATTCCCTAATTGCCCCCGCCGGGAATCGAACCCGAGACCTCCCAGTTATAAGACCACAGCATATTTCTGTGATCGCTGGCTGTGGTCTTAGAACTGGGAGGTCTCGGGTTCGATTCCTGGCGGGGGCAATTTGGGAATTTATAATTTCTGAACTGTCTCTGGTCTGCTCTGGTGGGAGGCTTTGGCCGTGGCTAGTTACCACCCTACCGTCAAAGATGTGCCGCCAAGCGATTTAGCGTTCCGGAACGATGACGTGTAGAAACCGATTAGGGGTATGGATTGAAATTACACTTCTATACTCCTTCGAAGTTACCGCTACCATCTTAGAATGCATCGTCACTTACTATCAGGTGAGATCGCAGTCAAGGGCTATCTTGTCATCGAATAAATTAAAAAAATACCTCCTATTATAAATCCACGGTGAACTTACTAGATCAACGAGACAGTTAAATATACTAATAATACATACGAGTCAAATTGATAAACGAGTCGCAGGATTCGGGTGGCGCAAAACCAAGGTCTGTGGAAGTCCATGCAAGAGACCTTTGTCCAGCTGTGGACGTCTATCGGTTGATAAAGAAGAAGAAAAAAATAAAAATAGATACCTATACGACATAGTTATCACAAATTCAATGGCATTGTGCGGATGTTCTGTACGGGATGAGTAGCTCTCATAATTCGGTATCCATTCTCTGTAACGGCCTTCGCCTCGTCACACAATCGCCGACCACGTAGGTGCACGTTCGATGCATGCACCCATTATTTTCTGTTTCCTAACGGACGCACGATTTGCATGTGACACTGCCATTGCAGCTCTCTGTGATGGATTTATACGTAGACCTTTGGAAGATGCCATTACTTGCATAATGCAGTACACATTGGTACGGCGATGGTAAATCGAAAACGATTTCGTGAAAACAAAATTATATTACAGACGACCTCCCTGGCGCAGTGGTGAGCGCTGTGGGAGGTCTTTGGTTCGATTCCCGGCAGAGGCAATTTAGGAATTTATTATTTTCTGAATTGTCTCTGGTCTGGTCTGGTGGGAGGCTTTGGTTGTGGCAAGTTAGAACCCTACCGACAAAGACGTGCCGCCAAACGATTTAGCGTTCCAACAAGTGTTGAACTTTTCTTGAGACAACACTTTTTCTCATTGAGTGAGCAAAAACGACTTTTATTCACTGGTTTTAGACAGCAAAGGCGCCCTTTTTGTGCTAGTGAGGTGAAATAGGTATTTATTTGGTTAAAGAGTTGGCTAGTAACAACATTACGTGGCGCGGCCGCCACGCTGCCTTGCCGGGGGCAATGTTGCGAAGCTGCCACAAGCCTGTTTGTAGGAAACTTTATACAAATATAGAAAGGAGTATTTTGTTAGGTCGTCAACTTCTTGCCTCTTTCGCGATGAAGAAAAGTAACTGTTAGCTGGGCATGCGCTATGGACACATCTATGTCTTCCAATAAGGTAAGTAATCGTTCAATGCAACTTGCAACACTGTTTATCAGGTGAGATTGCAATCAAGCGTTTGTCTTATAAAAAAAAAATCGCAAAAATCTTATTCTTTTCCAAAAATGTTTCTTAAAGTTTCTAAATTATTTTTCAAGTTATACCCATGGAACTTGGTATTTCGCCTTTTGATTCAAAATAAAGAAAACCGTGTTTCACAGTTTTTGAGAATTTCAACCTATAATTCATTCATTCCTAGAGACAAAAGTTAGTTACTTATCTGTATAAAAATTTTTTTTGGAGGAGTAGTTTGGGGCAAAAGTAGTTTATTATTATTTTAAATACCTCCTATCTATGTCAATCTAACCTTCATTAAGTTTTTTATGACGATAACTTTCTTAATTCAATGCTATGAGAAAAAATAATTATGTGATTACACTGAACACATATATATATATATTATACGAAATGTAATTACATGGACTTAACTTTTATCTTTTATGTTTTACACAAAACATTAAGTTAATTTTATAATCTTAATTAAAATTATCATCATTCATCATCTTTTAAACTTTTTAAGCTACAATCGTAAGTAAAGTTTAGCCTCCCTGGTGCAGTGGTGAGCGCTGTGGTCTTATAACTGGGAGGTCTCGGGTTTGTGAAACATCATCATCATAATTCATTATCGTCTCAACTGATAGATGCACATTGTACACTGCTGGTCATAGATCCCTTGAAATGATCGTCACCGACCACGATCTCGTGGCGCGTGCATCCAGCGGCCGTTGCTTGTGCAATTTTTTTATTATGGAACATAGGTAAAATATAATACACATGCACACTACATAGACTGGTAAAATCATAACCCATCCATTTTGGCTATGCGTAGTGGGGTAAAAAAGTGAATACCCATCAGGAATTCCAAGCGACGGGCGTCTCAGGTAAAATACCTAAATAATTATATAGCTTCCATAATAAATAAACTGGCCGCAACTTCGCAACCATGCCGTCGCCGCGGGGGCAAGGCGGTTCAATAACCATCCAATTTTGCGACGTTTGACATTTCAATTCAAAGGAATGTGGAAATTACTTCTAGGTAATAGGGTACGTTTGGTTTTGAACATTATTTTGTATTTACGCAACAGCAAATATCTAAATCGGATGAAAATGCAATATTATTGTGACATAGAGCTGATCTGATTAGCCGGAAGATGGCTCTGGGAACTCTGTAATAAAACGGCCACTACACTGCTCTTCGTTCGAGAGCATGCGATGCATTTTTGGGGCCCCTACATTGCTATCCACGCCCTGTGCGGCATATCTGTCAAGTCTGCACAGACGTCCCATTCAAAGATTACGGGTCTCGGGGCGTCTTCCTCACCGCAAAAGTAGCATTTCTCACTTTGTCCTTTAGGCCCTCGATTAGCTCCCTCATCCAGGCACCTTTTCCTGCTCCCAGCCTGTCAGAATGTTCACGCTTACTTCCAACGGCGTCTGTTCTTTGCTAGAGTATAGCATGGCACGTTCTCTGACCATATTGTTTATGACAACTCAAAAAAACGTTTAAACTCTACCTAAAGCCGTCTCCATCCCCTTATAACGGCCCCTGACCTCACATCTAATCAATTTAACTACAACACGTTAGACAAACCACCATCTGAACATGAGGGTAATTATCAAACATATCCAAGTATTATTTAATCAATTACACTCATCTAAACCTCAGGGCAATATTTATTCGATTTGGCCGCGATTGCTATCGCAACCCATCAATCAAATACAACGACCTAGACGCGAGAGCATCCAATAGACGAATGAGAATGAAGAGACTCAATAAATAACGTCAAACCCGCTGAATTTATACCCACGGTGCCAGACGGGCGCCTACGTCGTCAACAAAATCAAATATCTATTTTATCAAAGTACCTTCAATACATTACGCTAACATTTATGAGACCAAGTCCTGCAATCACCAGCACTGCGTCGGTAGAGACTGTTCAGTACACTCCACAGATGCCTATTGCCATTCATACTGTACCCACTCCTAGCACAAGCTTTTCGCTTTAAGTCAAGTTCAGCTTGGCTAATATTCTAAAAAAAAAGGTGCGCAATGTTACAAGTTAACAACTAGCCCCACAAGCGCCAGCGTTTCGTGTAACGTGCAACGACAGTAATGCTCCAACATCGATTAATCTCAATCGGCGACGCGACACAACGGCCGCTGATAACATCGACGGCTGCCCGAAATAAAATATTGCTTTCGACACCACCTTTCAAGCCACTTGTGACTCCGACTTGAAAATAATGAAATCCTGTTTGAATTAGGGCTTATTCACATTGTAAAACATATTTTTAACCGACTTTGCCAAAGCCAATTCCGGGATAAAATGTAGCCTATATGTGTTAATCCTAAGTATAAGCTATCTTCATTCCAAATTTCAGCCCAATCGGTTCATTCGTTGTGGCGTGAAGTAGTAACAACACAAACAGAAACACAAACACACACACACACACACACACATACACACACACATACAGACCCATATTATGTGATGATTAACACTGAACTAGCCACGGCCAAAGCCTCCCACCAGACCCGACCAGAGACAATTTAGAAATTATAAATTCCCAAATTTCCCCCGGTGGGGGCAATTTGGGAATAGAACCCGAGACCTCCCAGTTATAAGACCACAGCGTTCATCACTGCACCAGGGAGGTCGTCACTTGGCGACGGCTGGTCGTCACCGCCAGCCCGAACGGTCCGCTGTGCTTGTTTTGGCGGCGCTGCTAGCGTCGCTGCTATGACATCCTAATGAGATATGCCTCTTAACTGATGACTGGCCTGTCATCGGTTAAAAGAGGGTCTGTTTGACAGGTACCTACTCAGATATGTTCCCAGCTATTTGACAAGGAACCAGTTTTTCGCACGGGGCAATCGCGATTTCAATACAAGTTACGGATAACAATCAGCTAGCTGTCATCAAAGAAGACAAATGATTAATTGGGATGTTGATGTTAAAAGAAAACCAGGCAAGTAAGAGTTCCCAACTAACAAAATGGTCTTAATATAAGTCATATAAGAATTGTGTAAACGTTTTCCAAAAACTGAATGGCATGAAAATAAGGCTTACAAACGCTTATACAACGCGATTTTGGCGCAGTTACTATTTCTATAAAGTCGTATAGCTGTCATTCAAAAGTCATAAGCGAGAACATAGTAGTGTTGTAATATTATCATTGGTATGAGTATTTAGTCGTATAGTTATCATAGCATTCATAGCGCAGACGTTTATCGCACCAATGAATCTATTTGATGCAGTATGGAAGCGCTTTCAATTCTAAGTAATAGAATTTAACTATTAATAAATTCTGCATGTGTGCAGACTATATTTTTATACTTTTATACTATAAGTGTAATCAAATTATTTACAAGTTTGAAATGGGATGTGTTTATGTTTAAGTTTGGAAAACTTAATGCGAATATTACTTTAGGGACCAACTTTTTAGGTTTATTAATAAATTTTAAATGCCCCCTTCATTTATTGTGTATTTAATTATTATTTTTTAAATAAAAAATAAATTATTATATGTCATAATGCCATTATGACTTACGAAATACTTATATACCATGAATACTGCTGTGTTAAGAGTTAAAACTCCTTGTACACGATGAATACTGCTGTGTTAAGAGTTATAAACTCTTAAAGAACATGGCGTTCTTTCATTACGAACCTATCAGAGTTCCCTAAAACATTTTAGTAAACCGTTTTTTAGTAAAACTATTTTTTGTCATTCCAAAAAATAGTTTTTTACATTAACAGAACATTTTAGAGACCATAAGTTTTTTGAGAATGTGGCAAAAAACATATTTTGTCAACGTGGAAAAATGACATAATTGTCGGTTCCCAACTTTATCCGGGGACTAGGGGCCGTTGTGTTGTGTCGTTAACCATGGGAGGTATGGCCATAATGACTTGATTGACATGATTAAGGTTTCTTTAATTATCAGGGATAAAATGTAGCCTATGTGCTAATCCTGGGTATGAACTATCTCCATTCCAAATTTCAGCCAAATCGGTTCATTCGTGTTGACATCGATTTTCAACAGAAAAAAAAAGATACCGGCCGAATTGATAACCTCCTCCTTTTTGGAAGTCGGTTAAAAAATAGGTACGGAACCATCACTCTCTGTCGCGTTTATTGGGCTTGGCTGGTTTACATTACTGCGAATATATTTAAAATGTCATGTTCACATGCATAGTCTTATAGCAGCATTATTAAGGTTGTAATACCAGTCAAAATGTCCCGCCTAAAACGTTTGTATGACTGTGTATTTTCTACGATTAAATTGCTTTATAGCTATTTCATATAGACGTTTGTACAACGACTTTTATTACCTAATTGCATTGAAACTTAAATGCAATATAAATGATGCCTGTACAACGTCACATTTTAAAACTTGCATTAATACGACACCTATGTGACGAAATAATCATAAAAGCTTAAAATCTTATGACCATTTTGTTAGTTGGGTTGGACCCGCATACAAAAGGTATCGTACCGTATCATTTAAACACCACTCAACTAGCAAAGTATTCCTATAATTAAAGACACAAGTCTATCAATACTAATGAAGCTCCTATAAAGGTATTGTATTACACTCTTTTACTTATAAAAGCATTTCACGAGTACAAGTAGATTATAAGATCGTTTTAGTAATAAATGCTCCTATAACTACGCCCAAATCTACCTGTATTGTACTGCTACAAGTATTTTTTGCTTAGACGCACATAACTCTGAAAAGACAGAGATGTGTGCCCGGAATCAAACTCAGGACCCACGAAGCTGCAGTAGTGAGCGCTGTGGTCTTATAATTGGGAGGTTTGGGTTCGATTCCCGGCGGGGCAATTTGGGAATTTATAATTTCTAAATTGTCTCTGGTTGGGTCTGGTGGGAGGCATTGCCCGTTGCTAGTTACCACCCTACCGTCAAAGACGTGCCGCTAAGCGATTTAGCGTTCCGGCACAATGGCGTGTAGAAACAGATTAGGGGTTGAATATACACTGCCGTACCCCTTCCAAGTTAGGCCGCTACCAACTTAGACTGCATCGTCACTTACCATCCGGCGAGATCGCAATCAAGGAATAACTCGAATAAAAAAAAGCCAAAGAATAAACTTTAAGTATGACTTTGAGGCGAAGCTAACATAAAGCGCGTAAGAAGTGGATTATCATCATTCATTATCGTCTCAACTGATAGATTAACATTGTCTTTCTGTTACCATAATAGAGGTCAAAATCGTCTAAGTCCCCCAATTGCTCAACTATCGCCACTAAAAATGTTTCCACTACATTTGCGAGTGAATGTAGTTCAAGAGCGGAATGTGGCAACACCGACTTGTGTTTTGCATATCAACGAACAAACTTACTAAAACAACTCATTTAGCACTTAATGCAGGGCGTTATGACTCAATTTCGATTGACCGAACTGTAAAGCCAGAGATGCGAGTGATCATTTCGCGAAAAAAAGACTTACTTTATTTTGCGCTCTTATCGTGTTCTAAATATGCTATCATAAGGTCGTTTTTTGATTAAAAAGCTGATAATATATATGTATTTTTCGTTTTCAAAGTGATAGTACCTACACTGTTAGTACAAGATGTCATAACTATATCGTATGATCGTTATAGTAAGTGGTCTGGACCGGACAGTGCAAATCAATTCAGAGTTTGATTAAGTGAAAATGATCATAATTTTTAACTTAAAAATAACTCCATGAAAGGGTAAAAAGCTTTTTGACAATTACGGTGGCTGAAATTATTTACGTTAAAACACATAATTACTTAAGTAAATGATGTTCTGTACGTTCTACTACATATTTACCTATCGCACAGTCAAATAATTTAAACGTAAATTATTTTTTTTACAAAACCGACTTCAAACGCCACTACAAAGTATATCAATTGTATCTATAACATTTGAAGACTTCCCTCGATTTATCCTAGATTTACCCAATTGCCCCCGCCAGGAATCGAACCTGAGACCTCTCATAAGACCACAGCGCTCACCACTGCGCCAGGGAGGTTGTCAAAAAGTGGTAATACCGAAATGATTCACAGAGTATAGTAATGGAATACTAAATAAAACAGTTCGTGATACAAATACGAAAACCAAATATGCATTACCAGCGTGTAGCCATTATTTTCACGTCTTAGCAATGACCCAGTTGGCAGCTAAATGAAAACGTTCAAAGAAAAACTTGCAATTTTCCGATAGTAAAATACAAAGTGGAAAAATTGGCATCTCAACTTCTGCCAGAGATTACGTAGAGCGAAGTTTTTTTTTTTATAATTTGTGGACATTAGAGATTCTGTACAACTAAAATAGTCTGTGAATCCGAATCTCTAGTTATAGAACTTCTCAAAGATCTACTAGATAAGTAATTTCTAGGATTAATTGTTTCAAATTCAAATTTATTTATTTCATGTAAGCAAACTCGTGGCTCTTATGACAAGTCGAGAATCTACCAAAATAAATGACTAACCTTTGCCCATGACTTCATATTTTATTTAATTACATATTTATTATTATTTATTGTAATCGATATTATCCTAAAATGACAAAAATCACCATAAAAACCTATAAATTATATCCCTATTTAGACACTAAAGTAGGTGTAAAACCTGGCGACAATAAAAAATAAATTAAAAAAAAGGAAAAATTGCACAAGATTCGCATGTAGGTAAAATATATTTCACTTGACATCTCAAAAATCGTTTTAAGCAAGGTCGAGCTCCTTTTTAGATTCACGAGTAGGAGGTATTACCTATAGGTATCACCTATACCGACATTATATTTATAAGGCACAGAATAATGGAATTAAAAATTAGCCTGGATCCTTAAAAGTGAAACACGTCTGGAGAAGCCGACTGCTTTACCTACTCCTAGTGGCAGCACCCTTGTTCGATATAATTGAGATGTTACCTATGTTAAAAGAAATTATTTTTAGGGTTCTGTACCCGAAGGGTAACCAACGGGATCCTATTAAGAAGCTCCCGTACTATGTGCCCGTTTTGATGTTTGATAACAGTTGCTGGCTTGATTAGTTGGTAAAATCTCAGTTGAAGTCATAGAATGAGTATCCTGTAGAATCCTACCAAGCGTGTCGAACCTAAAGGAAAAACTTTGTGAAGTGCCTACTCTTGTAAGTCTTGTTGCTCACAATCACCTCACAATGTATTGTGAGCAACAACTCAAAACGTGGTACGCAGTGAGGGACGGACATAAACATAGCTGTGACTTATTCTATCTTGTTTGACATCGCTATATTGCATCCCTTCGTGTGGGAGTGAAAAGGAGATATCATTAAGTCTATAACACTTCTCTGTCTACAGTTGTAGTCTTTATCTAACTTTACTTGCTTCCTCTAGTCTATGGTTCGGACACGAAAAAAAAAACAAATAAGTTAAAGCTCTTAAAGTATTGTAGTGGGAGTACTAAATAGGTCTTGCGCTGATTGACACTAAGTGTTATCTAGTGTCTATCTGCGTGAGCACTGTATAAAATTTTTAAAATAACATTATTAGACAACTACTTGATGTAAAACGTGTATAAGTGTAGGCATACTCAAAGACTATGTACTTCAAGACTTCACTAGTGTATACTTTACTGTCATAATTAATTTTAGAAGCATCATTATTTTGAGGTCGTTTGTTAAGTGCGGAGGAAATGTGATAATTGTTTAGATAAAATTAGCGGTTCACTTAGACACTAACTTTACCCGCGGCTTCGCTCACTTTAAGTTGGATTTTTCAAATCCCTATTTCACCCCCTTAGGGGTTGAATTTCCAAAAATCCTTTCTTAGTGGATGCCTACGTCTTAATCGCTCTATGCAATTCAAACACCGTATTCACGAGTAAAAACATTTCAGTCTTGGGTATCTGGGCCAGTAGGGCCGCGTGCAGATGAGCTCGGGTTATCTCTATGGAATATTCGAAAAGCAACCAAAAAAACTCACCAGTAAAGACATCTCGGTCTTCGGCATCATAGTGACGTCACCGGGCCGCACGCCCGGCCCGCAGTAGGGCACGCTGGGGCCCCTGAGCGGCGGGGGCTCGTGGAGCGCCAGTAGGGCCGCGTGCAGACGGGCGCGGGCTGCACTGATGCCGCCCGCGCCCCGCACCGCCGCTTCCACCACGTCCCCTATGTCCCTCTCCCAGCGTATCGGTGGGATGGGCTTCATCGGGTATTCCCTAAACGAGGAAAAGGTATTAGATCATTGTCAAAAAATAGCCGTTTATTCGCTTAAATATGGTTGAGCGAAACAATGGCTGGATCATGCGTCGTGCTCGTGAACGGGTGCCACCAACGGGAATGGGTCTGCTTTCTGTCTGCCCGTCTTAACATGTATTGGATTGTGATTTGTGTGTAGGTATGCATTTTTGAAACTTCAACACTGTATACATAGCATAGTTTTGTTACTTATTGTAATTTTTTTTTTTGAAAAGAGCAACCGCCGAGTTTATTGCTGGCTCTTCTCGGCAGGAAGGGCATTCCGAACCAGTGGTAGATTCATCGACGTTTCAAAAGTATTTGTAAAAGTTTATTTGAATAAAAAATAAGTCTATTCTATTCTATTCTTGAAAAGATTATGCCTAGACAGAGTAGTAGGTTTAGGGACAGATAAGAAGTTGTAGGTTATAGCCAAAAAAAAAAAAAGATTTGACGTCGCAGTAGGGTTAGGGACAGTTAGGAAGTTGGTGGTATGTCACACGCGTGACTCGAGAAGCCGTCGGTCCTGCACCTGATCTCTCTCTGGTTGTGTCGGATTTCTGTCCCATCGGACTATGAGAGTGAAGGAATGTAGAGTGCACCTGTTTTTGCGCTTTTGCGCACACTTGTGCACTGTAATATCTCCCAGACAGATGTTTGCTTTCTCCTCCAGCTAGGTAAGCGTTGACACTTATCAACAGGTGTGGTTTGAACAAGTGACCTTTTGGTTTTCAGGTCCGCACCAGTAACCGTTGGGCTATTGAGGCTTAAAGTTAGTCATGGAGCGGTTTTTCCGTCAGATATTTCGAAGGAGGAAAGATCGTTTCTACTACTGCAACCCTACTGATCTTTCGGTTTTCGTCGTTGAGCTATCGAGACTATAAGATACCTGCATCCTCCCAAGCAGGCTCGGATGTCCTCTCTGAGACTCCTGGACATGGTGCACGAGGGGCTCCCGTCGGAGGAGGCGGACCGCAGCGACCCTTCGGTCTTGGGCGAGGACAGCCGCCCGACCGGCTCGGGGTCGTACTGCTCGTTCTTTGGTAAGGTTGGGGACACGCGGCCGTGGCTGCCGCCCGCGCTGCCGTAGCCTGAAGATATACGAAAATATGTTAGGTATCCTTACTATCTTTACTAATATTATAAATGCGAAAGTGTTTGTTTGTTTATGTCAGAGCATATTTCTGTGGCTTTACACGCGACTTCGTCCGGCTGGAGACACGTCAATTTTTCGCATTTAAATACATAATGGTAAGGATTCGCAAGTGTGTTTGTTTGTCTTCCAATCACGCCTATGTTACTCCCCAAGTCCTCAAGGCTGCCGGTTACAGGATTCCTGCGTGATTTTTAAAAACGTAAATCCACGCGGACGGAGTCGCGAGCTAGTCTAAATATACATATATAAAAGGAAAAGGTGGCTGACTGATTGTCTGACTGATCTATCAATGCACAACTTCAAACACCAGACGGATCAAGCTGAAATTTGGCATACAGATAGCTTTTGTAAGAAAGAATTTTTGAAAATACAACCCCTAAGAGTGGAAAATAGGGGTTTGAAAAATTTACTTGACGAGAGCAGAGCCGCGGGCTAAAGCTAGTTGAGTAATAAAGGTCAAAGCGCGGTTGCTACTAAGTACTAACTATGCTTACTGTCACAAAGTTGTGGTTTCGGCGAACTCTTACCGCGAAGCCAATCAAAAAACTTAATTTTTTTTTAGTTTTTACAAAGTTTTTTTTATTGATAATTAAAATCTATTTTTAAAATTCAATAAAAGTTTTTATTTAACGGACGTTGTAATCTAAAATAATATCTATAAACATAAAAATTATTTTTACAAAACCGACTTCAAAGTATATATGTATTTTATATTGTGCCTATAAAATTTGAAAAGCTCTTTCGATTTCTCCAGGATCCCGTCATCAGATCCTGACCTGATGACAATTCGACCACCTGGAACGTAACTATACCCTTTCAACCAAAAAAAGAATTTTCCAAATCGGTATCGGTCGGAATCGGTCCTTCGAGTAAACGGGAAGCATTCATGAAAAAAAAAGGTTCCGACGAATTGACAACCTCCTCCTTTTTGGGAAATCGGAAAATAACTTCGCAATTATAAATACGAATTGACGCATTATTGCATGGGCATAGTTGAGGATCTTGAGAGTAACACAGTCTGCTTTATAATCCATTTTTAAGTGTTAAAGTTAAATAAATAAAATATTGACGACCTCCCTGGCGCAGTGGTGAGCGCTGTGGTCTTATAACTGGGAGGTCTCGGGTTCGATTCCCGGCGGGGGCAATTTAGTAATTTATTATTTCTAAATTGTCTCTGGTCTGGTCTGGTGGGAGGCTTTGGCCGTGGCTAGTTACCACCCTACCGTCAAAAACGTGCCGCCAAGCGATTTAGCGTTCCGGCACGATGGCGTGTAGAAACCGATTAGGGGTATGGGTTTAATTTACACTGCTATACCCCTTCCAAGTTAGCCCGCTACCATCTTAGACTGCATCGTCACTTACCATCAGGTGAGGTCGCAGTCAATGGCTATCTTGTTAAAAAAAAAAAAAGCTTGTAAATATGAAGTGAACAGACCCGAAGAGGTAGATGGCGCTCTGCGCGGCACTCGTGGAGCGTCCGCCGCGTCGCCCTCGGGGACCTCCTCGTCCACTATGATGACTACCTCTTGCTCCTCTTCCTCCGTGTACAGAGGGTTGGACCTGCGACAAACCAGACAGAGTTAATAAAAAAAATAAGAATAACCGGTCAAAAGCCAGTTGAACTCGCATACGAAGGGTCCCGTACCAAAAAAAATCGAAAATAAGATCACACTATAATATATTATGAAGGCAAAAGTTTGTATGTGTGTGTGTACGTGTGTGTGTTTGTTACTCTTTCACGCAAAAGCCACTGGACGGATTTGGCTGAAATTTGGAATGGAGGTAGCTCATACCCAGGATGAAAACATAGGTAAATCAAAGGACTCCCGCAAGAATTAAAAAACCTTATCCACGCGGACGAAGTCGCGGGTGTCATCAAGTATCGAAATAAAGAATAACTGAAAAGGAAAAAATTGACTATATCTTGAGAACTACTGCATCGATTTTGATGAAATCTTTACTGTTCCCTAAGTTGATAATAAGTACAACTATATCCATCATAACAACACGTAACAAAAAATCACGTCGATCCGTGACTCTGTTGCAGTGTGATAAAAGAACAAATCAATAAACCAACAAACAAACACATTTCCGCATTTGTAATTAGTAAGGAAGTACGGATAGTAAGGATAAAACTAGTAAAGATTACAACAAGGTCTGAAATATATTCTACCTCATGTTAATTTGTATGTACAATTTTATTATCCAAAAATTAATCCATCAAGCTTCTTCGCATAAATAGCTTCTGCTACAATTCTCCAATCAATAGGATAGTTAATGAAACGAGCCAATGAAGACAAATTACCAACTTAAAATTAGTTCATCTATTGAAATCAAATATAATAGAACATCTAATGAAATAGCTCTAAGTAATGTTAATTGCTTTAGCCATCTGTGATCTAGGAGCAAGTGCACGAAATACGTAGGTTACAAGTACAACTTTACATAAATAGGTAATTATCTGGGAAACAATGAACCGATAAACTCTTAAAATAGTCCAAAAATGATTTATGGAGTATGTCCTGCATCACCGTGGGGTTAGCCGTACTAAAAATTCCACAAAAACTCTGTTTTTCTAGGATTTCACCTTACTCACTTTCAAGGGAAGCTGGAAGAAATTTCTTTTTTTTAGAGATAAGCTTCACCTATTATATATCTACTTCTTCTTATATGTGTTGTCTTGAAAATTCTATATGTACATAAAAAATAAAAATAAATAAATAAAAAGCAGTTTTATGTAAACTAAAGTAAAATACTTTGTAAAATTCAAAAAATTCAAAACTATTTATTTCACGTAAGCCAACTTGTGGCTCTTATGACAGGCCTAGACTCTACCACCTGTTCAGAATGCACATTCTGCTGAGAAGAGTCGGCAAGAAACTCAACAGTTTGTTAATGTTAGCCATTACAATGTACCTAATAAGTTTTTATACTGTTTTGTGGGCAGCTGGATGCCAAGCCGATTTCTCCCATATTAAATTCTCAAAGCTCCTATGTAATACAATGTAAAAACTTTAACTAAATCATCCACCAGCTCTAGGTCTATAATTGCACGTTTATCGGAGCGTCTATATATTTTAGGTGCTCTTTTCATAACACCTGTCTAATGTAATCAGAATTCGCTTAGCCTAATGTTTGATGAAGGTGATACAAAGCACGACTACAAAGTAGGTACGTAGACTAACTGTTGCCCACGACTTCGTCCGCGTCAATTTCTGTTATTATGATTAAGAAGTTTTTAAAAGAATATATTTTAAATATGGATAATTTTCCCCGTTTTTGCAACATTTTTCACTGATGCTTCGCTCGTATTGGTCGCAGCGTGATATTATATAGCCTAAAGCCTTCCTCGATAAATGGACTATCCAACACAAAAAGAATTTTTCAATTCGAACCAGTAGTTCCTGAGATTAGCGCGTTCAAACAAACAAACTCTTCAGCTTTATAATATTAGTATAGATTTCGTCTAACTGGCTTCAATTTCGACCCTTTTGGGCACGGAACTCTAATATAAAACGCACTACCAACTATCACGTACTAAAATCTAGATACGCACGATGCATGCGAAATTGCTACGGAGTCATTGTCAAGTCATTGACCTCTTAACTGGTTTACATCGACAATCCTAAACGGTCCTTGCTGAAACAATATAGCCCTTAACACAATTGAATAAAGTTGTGGTGACTGCATCATATTATTTGTCAGTAAAATTGTTAAGGAATCGTCAACATTGATATAAAGAAGTGAGATACGCATTTGCATAAAAATGTAGGACCTACTTCCTGAAAGTGGATGACCCGATTTTTGTAGATTTCAGCGATTATTTTCAAACTCTCTCAATAAAGAACTTTTGAGTGTGGTTTTTAACCGACTTCCAAAAAAGTAGGAGGTCCTCAATTCATCGGAATCTATTTTTTGTATTTTTATGTATGTTCCCGATTACTCGAAGAGGTCT
The DNA here is from genome assembly GCA_038048805.1 of Hipparchia sbordonii. Classification (NCBI taxonomy): domain Eukaryota; kingdom Metazoa; phylum Arthropoda; class Insecta; order Lepidoptera; family Nymphalidae; genus Hipparchia; species Hipparchia sbordonii. The sequence goes on from CM076113.1 coordinate 10,422,943, forward strand.
GGACCGATTTGGAAAATTCTTTTTTGTTTGAAAGGGTATACTTCCCAGGTGGTCCCGTTGTCATCAAGTCAGGCTCTGATGATGGTATCCTAGAGATATCGAGGGAAATTTTCAAATTTTATAGGCACAAATGATATCCTTTTACTGGCGTTTGAAGTCAGTTTTGTAAAAAGAGTTTTTACGTTTATATTATTGTTATGATATATCTCCAGAAAAATAACTCTTGTTTTAAAGGTAAACATAGTAAAGAAACCTGCATGCCTGCGAGGTGTATATAATGTTCTCAAAGTTGTGTAAAGTCTGCCATTCCGTACTAATCGAGCTAATAGCTATTGTGGGCTAAGCAAATCTCATTCTGAGAGGAGATCCGTGCCCAGAAATGGGCCGATGATGACGACGAACTCTAAATATTTGTATTGTAGTATATCAATGATCGTCAATTTATAAGTTTCTGAGTGTTCCGCGGTTGTGGAATTGGTTATTGTTTGAACAGAGGCCCTTTCTCTTTTTTATGAGTAATTCTTATCACTTTATAGTAAGTAATTACTGTTTACAAAAAATTTAATCGACGATAGGAACAACTAAAAAGGGAAAAATCCTATTATCCTATTATAATATTATAAATGCGAAAGTTTGTATGTTTGTCACTCAATCACGTCGCGACGACTGAACCGATTTGGTTGAAATTCGGCACAGAGATAGATTATAGTCTGAAATAGCACATAGGCTTTTTTATCCCGGGAAATATGAGAGTTCCCGCAGGAAAAAAACCTCAATCCACGCGAACGAAGTCGCGGGTATCAGCTATCAGCTAGTTTTTTTTTAAGCATAGCGGATTGCTTAACTGAGAGCTGTACCTATTTCTAAGCATGGCTGCGAGATAGCTTAATTATACATAGGATCTAGGTCATTACACTTCTATGAAATTCTAAAAAGGAGAGTTACAATAATATTAATTTACGTAATGCAATTTCTCTCTGATATAACAAACAATACGACATTTCGACAAGACTACATGTCGGTATGCGTTATCTGGTATTAGTTGATGTTGACTAGGTAGGTAGAGAGTAGGTACCCATAGGTCGAATGTCAGATGCCACCGTACAAGACGTATTTTCTATTATTTTTGATTTGAAGTAATGTGATGGTGCATAATATAAACTTAAAAATTCTTTTTACAAAAACGACTTCAAACGCCACTACAAAGTAATAGATACTTTCGTCAATTGTGCCAATAAAATATGAAGAGTTCCCTCGATTTCTCCAGGATCCCATCATCAGATCTATTAGTAGAATAGAATAGAATAAAAATATTTTTCTTTTACAAGTGCTTTTGAATCGTCGATGAATATACCACTGGTTCGGAATGCCCTTTCTGCCGAGAAGAGCCAGCAATAAACTTAGCGGTTGCTCTTTTCAAAACATTTTTTACAATAGGTAACAAAACTATGCTATATATACAGTGTTTCCACAATGAAGTTTCAAAAATGTATACCTGAATACAATCCAATACATGTTAAGTCGGGTAGACATAAAGTAGACCCATTCCCGTTGGTGGCACCCGTTCACGAGCATGGCGCATGATCTAGCCGTTGCTTCGCTCAACCATATTTGAGGGAACGTAACAACCCGCACCACACGACACCACCACAGAAATGTATGACATACTTAGGCATGACGTACCTGAGCACAGGCGGCATGTCATCGAGCGCCCGCAGGGGGTGAGTCGGCGCGGGCGGCGCGAGGGGGGCGCCTGGTCCCGCGCCGCGTGCGCAGCCCCCCGCCTCGCTCTCGCGGCGCCCTCCACCCTGGAACAATACATTCTGTTTAGGAAATTCACTCTTAATGACTGTTTAGTACCTACCACTGATCTCTACAAGGTGTAACAGAAGGGGTGTACCAACCCTGAAGGAGGTCAATGTGCTCATGAAACTGAACGACTTTTCCCAAGGAACATAGGTCGAAATATGAAAAAAAATGTGGACCTCCCATACAAAATTGACGATCCGCTGACTGATTTACAAAGGTAAACATTTTTTTCTCATATTTCGACCTATGTTCTTTGGGGAAAGTTTTTCAGTTTCAAGAGCACATTCACCTCCTTCAGGGTCGACCCACCCTTTTGTTACACGTTGTATATTTAATCTATGATTAACTTAACACTGGATTGGCTGACCCTATACAAATGACAGCTTAATTATCAATTTGATTGGATTTGGATCAATTTGAAGCGCCACATTTGACATACATATATTGCAAATGGCGCACCGACCTCTATAATTAAAGATGGAAAAGTATGTTGGTTTGTCCTTCAATCACGCCACAACAGAGCAATGGATGGACATTATTTGCACTGGTGTAGAGGACCTAGAGTAGACCTTGGACATAGGCTAGGTACTTTTTATTCCGAAAAAACAAACAATTCCGACGATATTTTTAAAAACCTAACTTCACATAAGCTAGCTATGATAGTAAACAAATTCCCAAAACTCATAGAATTATTATGTACTAACGTTCTGCACTACCGCTGTACATAATATCTATTTATCAAAACAGAAAAATTAATGAACAAAAAGTTTAAGAATGACATAAAAATAAAACTAACATGCACTTAATTAAAAACTTAATTGTGCGAACATTGAACATAATAACTGTAAGCGCTATCTATTTTCCTTGTTTTTTAATCAACTAAATTATGTACAGTTTGGGTAAATAAAAAAATTATTCAAATAAAGTTCGATAAGATCTCGAACAAAGCATTCTCGGTCACGATTGCGTATATTATACGTAACGAATTACTTATTATTTCACTTGTGTGGTCGTGAATTTACCTCTTCGCTATATACATTATACAGGGTGATTTTTTTGGTTGTGCACAATTTTTTTATGTTGTATATAAACGAAATTTAATCAACACGTATTTTTTATTTTACTTAAGAATGCCAAAGTTATCGTTTACCAAAGAGATCCACTTTATGATGGTTAGGTTCACCCCACAAACGTAATCTATCACAGCTGGTGATACATTAGGATACAGAACCATCAAAAAAATTTGTGCACTACCTTAAAAATCACCTGTATAATTTGGACTTTTTTATTGTAACCACGCACTTTTCACAACATCTTATTAATACTGGTATGTATTATAAATGCGAAAGTTTGTGAGGATGTTTGTTTCTCGTTCACGCAAAAACTACTGGACAGATTTTGATGAGAATAGCATACAGCTTATGTATCAGAATAGCATATCCCGGAATATTATAGAATTCCCACTGGAATCAAAAACTTATAATCCGGGCGGACGAAGTCGATATAATCTTAGAAAAAAACATTTTAGATTAGGTACCTAACGATGAAAAATTGTGTCAATTGTCAAAATCTAATATCAAATGAAGGAAATGGAAAGCTGTGTGTCGAATGAAATGACGAAAAAATACCTAAAATGATTTAATTACCTACAAAAGTCACACAATATCTTCATCGAACGGCATTAAAATGTTAAAACCCGCAAAAAGCACTTATGAAAGCACTTATGCACAAGAACTTCACTGAAGATAACTATAAAATGCAAAAAATTACATCAAAATCAGTTCAATAGTTTTTGAGGATTATAGGTGCATAAAAACAGTAGGTACAGTTAATTCTTGTGTGAAAATTCTACGATCTCGCACCAAGCGCTTCGCTTCCTCGTTCCTAATACGCACCGCAAAAATTTGGAATGCCCTTCCGGTTTCCGTTTTTCCTATCGATATAATGTAGGTGTCTTTAAATCAAAAGTGAATAGGCATCTTCTAGGCAAGCGCGCACCATCTAAGGCTGCATCTTCACTTACCATCAGGTGAGATCGCAGTCAAACGCTAGTCAATATATTTAAAAAAAAAAATTGTCACGAACCTATGTCAAAAGCCGTGGTCATAAGTGATTACTAGTGTTTACGTTATATAACTGTGCAATTATTGTGACCGCAAACACCAAGCTTGCATGTAACGCCCTCGTTTCTGTTCACGCATGTTACCATAATATTGTTTTATTAGCATGTTGTATTCTTTATAAGCATGTTGTATTATTTATTAGCATGTTATATTAGCATTTTCGATTGCAGTTGACAAGGCCCGTCCGCGATTCCCGGGTCGGTCCAAAAATTTTTCTTTGTAACACCTACAAAGAATTTCAGAATTCCATGGAACTACAAAAAATAAATGAATTAAAAAATAAACAGAAAACTTAAACTTAATTTTTAGTACCTATTTTAATTTAGTCATAAAGGTCTGTCAAATTATACTTCGCATCTTTCCCGAAGATGATTATATTGTTTACAAGCAGCAGATCGCGAGATTGTACTGTCCTTATCACACATTTAGAGCTATTTAATATATATAAAATATATATTTTCATTATTATTTTTAAATTTTATTATGACAAAAAAGTTTCTTATTTACTCCCACCAAACACATCACCCGGCCCCACCAAATCCCGCCTAGCGTCATTACGTGATTTTGTGTCGTCCGAGTCACACGTCCAACAAAAATTAAGAAAGCGTGATAGTTTATATCTATTTAATTTGTAATATTGTGTGTAGGTATAGGTATAGGATATTCAAGAAGGAAAATAGTCTCATAAAGTTCGTCATCTGAAGATTCATCGCAACAGTATCTCCGGACAAAGGAATCAAGGTAAGATTTGAGTATTTTCTACCTTCTTTAATGTTCGATATTCACTCGAAAGTTTTAGTTATTTATATCCCCACGGGATATATTAATTACCCCGACGCAAAGCGTGTTTGAGAATTATTTGGAGGATTTAAAACTACCTAGTAATTAATTTGTAACTTAATGTTACACATTATCCCGACGTAAATCGTGTGTGGAAATTGTATCCCGACATATATTGTGTGTGGATTTATTATTAATTACTCCGACGTAAAGCGGGTGTGAGAATTATTTTGAGGATTTCAAACTACCTACCAACTAATTTGTGACTTAATGTTACACATATCCCGACGTAAATCGTGTGTGGAAATTGTATCCCGACATATATTGTGTGTGGATCTATTATAATATTTTAGTTTGGTTTGGTTTAGTTTGGTTTACCATTTTAGTTTGGTTCAGACGCAAAGCTTGTGTGAGATTTAATAGTAAGAATTTAAATTACCTACCTTACAAAGTACATTAAAATAAAATTGATAAATATCGACTCCATACATATTTAAGTCTTTTCCGAGAAAATGAAGGTTTTTGTAATTTTTGGGCTCAGACCCAACGCAAAAAAGACAAGATCAAGCTTATGCGTCAATGTTCACCTGTCGAAAACTGTACATAATATGATTAAAAAGTACAGCAAGGAGAAACAGAATCAGATTTCGAGTTCTATGTCTATCTGTAATTGGCCAAGAAGTTATTAAAATACTAAGCGTTGGAGGGCGATTGCTGTAAGCAAACAAAAACAAGATGTATAAAATAATAATTAAAATACTATATGGCTATTTCTACTTCTCAGAATCGAGATTTAACAGCGATAAACCAAATCAGCTGCGCTCACAACCGAGTGTTTCGATTTGCAACCCGGAAGCTCTAAACGCACGGGGGGCTCCGCCTCGAGACGCGATTATACTTGCACTAGTATCAGCATCCCCTATGGGTTCTAGAACATCAAACAATTATTAATAAATCTAAAATAGATCGTATTCTCTCAAAATCAGTGAATGCATTACGGAATTGTTATATTCAGGTTATATTTTGATTTGTCTTCTGGGTAAATTCATCACACAAATCTTTACAGTTTACCCTTGGTTTATTAAATTTAAAAAAATTTTAATAATCTATGCCATTCACTTGAAAATTGATACGGCATTAATGTTGATCTATAAAATCTGCTTCATGGCCACTTTAGACAAAATTTGCATATTTTTTTACTAAATGCATATTTTATGAAGAAATCGACTGTATTCTACCCTCCTCAAGCTATAACGCCGTTAACCAACATTTGACCAAATACGATTTTTTTTGTTTTTTAATGCTATCTTACTTGAAAAATTCTCTATCAATCCATCTAATTAGCATTCTACTTACTGCTGTAGTTTTTGATATAGCGATATGAAAAACGCAATTTCTTAATAAATTGAAGCTTTTTGGATCATAGATTGAAATATGGTTTTGGTGGTTAACAACGCTAGCTTTACTATTAACTGTATGAATTTAAAGTTTGATTGTTTTTCGTTTGTATTTTACTATCTCTTATGTATATAACAGAAGATTAAGTTATTGAAACCTTTCATCCGTCTTCAAGTTCGTTAGGTCACTTATCAATAATTCTTTTTTGACGATTTCTTGTGTATTGGAAATTTTTTACGCATAATGTAAAAACAATAATTTTACCAGTATTATTTTATTCACAGATTCATAATGTATACAATTAAGGTTTTTTAACTAATTAAGAAAATAAAAAAAGGAAAAAAAGTCAAACTTGGCCCACAGAAAAGATATTTATTTGTGGGTTTTAAATTTAAAAAGAAAAAAATGTATAAGTACAACGTAACGTAAGAATGCGTACCCTTGAACTATCGAATACAGAACAATGTACATACCATCAGAAAACTAGCTAGTTATGTTGGTTTGCTGACGCTAGACAGCCCAGTGACTATGGATGGGTTGTTTACAAAAGGATAATTTTTTGGCACTCAACTATTTTGACAATTATAACAAATAATATATATGACTCTTTCCGAACGTTTAACAGATGATTTCGTATGGCGGAAGGACTGTATTGATTCTGCAGGTTCCTCATTTTAAGACTTTTCCGTAGTAGAATAATTCACAAAATACATATATCGCCTTCTTCTTGTCTCGCCTTGCTTGTAGCCTTTAAAGCATCTATTCTTTCAAGCATTATGAGGAATAGACAGCTATTGCCTATATCAATAAAATGGGCGCTATATTCTCACATCTTTCAAATCAATTTGGGTTCCTTCAAATCAAGAGTGAAAAGGTAGTTTCTTAGGCTACATCTTCACTTACCATCATTGCAGCCAAGTGTTAAAAAAAAAAAAAAAAAACCCAACACAATCGCACGTAATATATGGCAATGGTGTGAAGAATCAAATTTATACTTTTATAGCGTCAGTTCAATACGAACCTAATCTCAGATTTTGAATCTCGTCAAAACGGTTAATATAAACACTGAATAGATTACGCGTTTCGTCAGATACAGGATTTTTTTGATACACCTGATTTGGATTTATTTACCAATAATCAAAATTATGAATGTCAGAGATACGCTTCATGGAAATTAAGCTTAGTCTGAAATTATTGATGCATTCAACTTAAATTTTTATGTTTTTTTTTTTTCAGATTAATCTAATTGCTACGCCACATTAAATGTGTCAAGGCAGAGGGCGTTGTCGTACTGCTATATTGGCACATTTAACCTTGTGCCCGGTACAGACCAACCTGCTGGTTTCGAAACCACCTAACCTATATTAAAATCCTACTTATCTGCTCTTTCAAAGAGCATCGTCATTTCCATGTTAATCTAACCCTAGTGGCAGGGAAATTATTAGGCAGTCACTACTGAGGCGCGATGTCTCTAATGCATCGCTAGACATAGTAATGGTCTCATTCCTAGTACGATTAAGTCATGGTTGTTTTATGCAAGAACAAAGGTTTAAATTATTGTGGTTCTAATATTATATTTTTATTTCAGGAAAACAGTTATCAGTTTGTAACATTCCTAACATTATAAACAATACCTAACGATTATTTGATCTAATCAGCCACTACGTAAGTAAAGATGCCACCACGACACCATAGATGGCGTTAGTAGTATTCAAATGTAACATAACGTTACAAGTTCGCGCTATCTTTTTATCTGGCCAAATAAACGAAATCTCTGGTCATAATACTACGGTATAAAGGTTTTTAAAGGTGTCTTGATTTCATAATCTAGTACCTATTAATGTAGCTACAGAATAATTTCCCTAATGAATTAATCTCTCTAAAAGACTTGTCTTTAAACACATTAACTCTTAAAAAAGAATGCAAGCATCCTTAGCACTATAAATATTCAAAACATTCCCTTTTGAATTGGAAAATATTCGTATTAAAATAGATGATTTTAGAAAGGCTCAAAACCAAATAGTTTTTAACCGTTCATTGTTTTGCCATATAACTTATTAAAGAAAATTTTAAAGTGTATCCAGTTCTCCCTTAAAACATTTTCAGATAAAACCTATTCCTTGCATCAGTAGAAAGGTTGTCTTTTGTCAGTTAAAAAAAAAAAAAAAAAAAAATTCCAATTTTATCTCATTGTGTTAAATCAATTCTGGATATGTGGCATTAATTACGTATAACATTAAACGGTGCCCCTAACACGCGACATGCGTCGAAGTTAACTGACTGCAAGGCAGGTGTTCCTAAAAGCAGTAAGTTAGTCTGAATCCTCATTTAATATATTCTAAAGTACTATTACAGTAGTACAATAAACTTCTAAAAATCAGGTAAAACTGAATTCTTAGTTAATTCAAAGTTAAAATTATTATTCAACAAATAACTAATTTCTACCTTAATACAAGAATAACGTAGATGTTATTTAATAATGACTTATAGTTTGGTATGTAAATTATTTCTGTCGATTAATTTGTCAAGTATCAACGAACAAGAAATAATTTATGTAATGTTGTTGCATTTTTTCGATGCTCTAAACATCTGCTTGTAAACAATATAATCATCTTCGGGAAAGATGCGAAGTATAATTAAGAATCAAACGAACTTACCTTGTGAAGTTTGATATCTAATTATACGAGTGTCTTGACCGAAGATGATTACAAACCCACCCACCCTAATTTTTTCAAAATCCCTCGACCTATCGAAAAAATACGGCTCTAAAGAATGACGCTAGGCGGGATTTGGTGGGGCCGGGTGATGTGTTTGGTGGGAGTAAATAAGAAACTTTTTTGTCATAATAAAATTTAAAAATAATAATGAAAATATATATTTTATATATATTAAATAGCTCTAAATGTGTGATAAGGACAGTACAATCTCGCGATCTGCTGCTTGTAAACAATATAATCATCTTCGGTCAAGACACTCGTATAATTAGATATCAAACTTCACAAGGTAAGTTCGTTTGATTCTTAATTATAACCTTCATTTCATTTTATTTTAAGATTAATTAATGATAAGTAATATAATAAGTAAGTATAGTAAGTTAAGTCTATTCAAATATGACCATATTAAGACCACACGTTTGTCATAAAAAATATTCAATATTTTCCAATCTCAGGTTCTATTTGAATTATTTCGATATTTGCCAAACCGATGAGATTTATTTGTACAATTTAATGGTCTACTAGGTTGCGCAAATATGTGCGAAATTGGATCATGTTCATAAATTATGTCACGGATCATCACCTTGAAGATCTTAATGGATTATGCTTTATCTTATTAAATACCTACAAAAACTCGGTACTCGGTAACAGTCAGAAACCTAAGGAGAATAAGGAAAGAACATTCGCCCCTAAAGTTAGGGAGTCACCTAAGCGTTTAAGTGTTAACTTCCCTAAGCTTTAAATACCAATAATAAGTTTCTTTATACCGTAGGGTTTGAGATTCGATCAAAATTAAAAAAAAGACAATTGTTTCCATTTTTTTAGTAGTCGGTTAAAAATAACTTTTTGGCTACCTCCCTGGCGCAGTGGTGAGCGCTGTCGTCTTTAACAGGGATATCTCGGGTTCGATTCCCGGCGGAATAATTTGAGAATTTATAATTTCTAAATTGTTTCTGATCTGATCTGGTGTGAGGCTTTGGCCGTAGCTAGTTACCACCCTACCGTCAAAGCCGTGCCGCCAAGCGTTTAGAAACCGATTAGGGGAATAGGTTAAATGTAAACTGCCATACCCATTCCAAGTTAGCCCACTACCATCTAACTCACTTACCTTCGTCACTTACCATCTGGTGAGATCGCAGTCAAGGACTATCTTGACATAGAATAAAAAAAAAAGACGTGTGGCACTCGGGGACTGCCGCGGTAAAGCTATTGCATAGCATTTTTTATCAACGCCATCTAGCGGTGAGAGGAGTTATTTTCGTTACGGAATTTCTGGATTCGGTCTCCACGCTCAAGGCCCGCGATAGAAGCTATGCTATAGCTTAAAACTTTGTTAGCAACTTTTGTTCTAAGCGTGCGATGGTTTAAACCTTTTTTGAAGGAATGAGTCTCTGCTTAAACATTCCTGGGTGCACTTTATATCTTTGCGTAACGCAGTCGTAAACCATTAGCTCGGTATCGATCCATCATTACAGGCTAGCTATCATTAGATGCGTGATAATGATCGCTGCTTAACGTAACACCTTTTAGGCTAATGCAATTATTATCTACAGATACGGATAACTACTGCTGGATTTGATTGAGAGATTACATTTGCATCTATCTATATCTGTCAGTGAAAGGCGCATGATCGTTCGTAATTTATTTTTATGATCGTTTAACTTTGGTACACGCACGATACAAGAAGTGGAATTAAATTATTGTTATATATTGATAAATTATTAAAAGCTGATACCTACCCGAGACCACGAGATATAGGCTTGCATTTGATAAAAATTAATGATTGAAAGCACTATTGAGGTCTAGGTTGATGCACGCTTGCGTAGAAGATGCCTATTCACTCTTGTCTATATTAACTTTCTCAAGTTGGCCGTCGTCGACCGTTCCAAAATGACGTCATACCGTACCGTTGACAAGAAAATAATAATAATTGTATTTTCTACTGTACAACTATGACGGAAGTTTTCTTCTCTGGCAATGCTTTTCATGGCAATGACATCTTGAAAGTCTAAAGGCGTAATTTTTATTTTCATATTTTATTTCCGCTTGAAAAAAGTCATTAATGAAAGTAATTAATGGTCTTCGCTATACAAAACTTTTCCTCTTTTACTCATCGTAGAAGACGATACGCTAACAATAATAACCAAACAAAAATAAATGTTTTTGTTAACTTTAAATAAACTAATTTAAAGTTAACAAAAAAATTCAAAACGTAACTATAATAAAACTTTGAAAAATTTGGTAGTGACAGTTGCGAGCGGTACGTTGCTATCTGTACTAAGCGGGGTCTCACTTGAGGTGCGGTGCGGGGAAGCGCGAGGCGAGGTAGCGGCAACTTGAGATGAAAGGGTAATCCTCAGAAAATGCTAAAGACTTCTTGTAATTTAATGTCAAAAAATGAATTGGGAGACCCTAGATTATTACATAGATTGTTACATATGCCCAAAAAAGGTGAAGCAAAATGACGTAGATCTTCAACGCATTGTTGTTGAACCACAAACCACCCATATGGTGTGTGTTCAAAATGTGGGTGACCAAATTGGGCAGAGTGTGTCATCGAAATGTGATGCGATTGGAATAGGGTAGGCGGGATAAGATCTCAACTTGTTTTTTTCTTTTTATACGACTTCCAAAAATGAGGAGGTTCTCAATTCGTCGGAATCTTTTTTTTTATGAATGTTCCCCGATAACTCGAAGACGGCTGGACTGATTTGGAAAATTCATTTTTGTTTGAAAGGGTTTATTTCCCAGGTGGTTCCATTGTTATCAGGTCAGGATCTGATCATGGAATCCTGGAGGAATCGAGGGAATTCTTCAAATTTTATAGGCACAATTGATACCTATACTTTGTAGTGGCGTTTGAAGTCGGTTTTGTAAAAAGAATTTTTACGTTTATGTTATATTTTTAGGTTTTTTGGGTTTGTACTCAATAGGTCTCAACTGGACCCTATTGCTAAGCGTCCGCCGTCGATCCGTCTGTCCGTCTGTCTGTTTGTGGGTTGTACCTATCTCATAAACCGCAATAGCTAAATACTCGAAATTTTCACAAAATGTGTATTTCTCTTCAATTACAGAAAAGTATTTCTATTGCCGATATAAAAAAAAATAAAAAAAAAAAAAGTCAAAAATTAAAGAGTTTCTCCACTTCTTCATACAAGAAACATGATTTTCGACGAAGCGAAATACGGTGTGCCGAGTCGCAGCAAAGGCTTTGAATAAAACATCAAGTTACTAAGTAACGCTCTACAAAGTTAAGACTTCCATCCATAATAATTATTCACGCTGCCCTACCAACCTAATTACTTGATCTGCGCTGTCACAATTGAGATTACTTACCAAATACCTACTTAATTATGAAATAGGAGAACTTCCAAAATAGTAGTATTTTACGGTGGCTTGAAAATAATTTTAAGAGCACAATCGATAGAACGCTCTGTATAATTTAAGCCGTCGGGACCCACAAAAATAGATAAACAAAGGTTTATCTATTTTTTTTCTTATTTATGTGTTCTTTTTCTGTGTTTTTTGTAATATTTTAGTTTTATGTGGCTGTTTTTATTCTTGGTGTTTAACTAAGTTTTGCCCGTGGCTTCGCTCACGTTAAGTTCGATTTTTTTCAAACTCCTATTTTACCCCCATAGGGGATGAATTTTCAAAATTCTTTCATAGCGGATGCTGTACAGACGTATAATCTTCCTAGTATATTTAATTTGGCTAATATACATTTTAATTTCTATTTAATTTAATTAAGCCAACAAGTTGTTGGCTTAATTAGCTTCTTGGCTAAAGCGAACCATAACCAAACCACGTATTCCAGCTTCGACCAACGAACAGACAGATCGTGACTTTGATATAAATTAAGTATAGATTAATTTCGATAAGTACAGTAGGTATATTCTTTTTATTATCGACCAACAATCGACGCCAATAGTGTGGGATATTTGAAATTTGACAGCCAGTATCAACCCTGACCTAACTTAGCTGTGTAAGGTATGATTTCGCAAGGCTTTAATTCTTTAACAACCCAATTGTTTAATACTTAGGGCTCCTCTACATTCTCCTACTTCCTACTATCCTATTAATATAGAAATGTGAAAGTTTGTGAGGATGGATGGATGGACGGATGGATGGATGGATGTTTGTTTCTTCTTCACGCCACAACGTATGAACACATTTAGCTGAAAGGAATGGAGATAGTTGATAGCCAGGATTAACACATAGGCTACATTTTATCCCGGAAAATGAAAGAGGACGAACCACGCCGACGAAGTCGCGGATATCATCTAGAATTCTATAAAGTGTATAAAAACAAATCACTCTCAACTCTCACTCTCAACTCTATCATGCGAAGTATGTAACTGTAAAACTCTTCTCCCTAATAAAAATGTAGAAAAATGATTTTAACACAAATAAATTATTTCTTTGCGATTATTAAAAAGATAGTCTTTCAAAATAAGTAAAATACACAGGCACTATTGGTTTTAAGCTTGTTAACTGCCGCGGTGTAGACCTCACAAAAGTCTGTCGTATGAACAGGGGCCATTAGACGAGAAGATATTCGAGTAATGTGAAGGCGCCTTTAGTCAGTTCACGAAATTTTATGCTTTCGATACAATCTAAGCATTTGAGTATTTCCTTAGGTATTTTTAACTGTAATTTTCGCTTGTAGACTTTGTAGATTTTATTTTGATCACTATCGGAAGTTAATTATGTTCGTTCTCTATTATACCGAAACCTTGTTTTGAGGTGAGATTTAATCATTTAGAGCAAGATGATTCTACAATTTGGTAGTACGTGGAAAAAAAGATCTGGAGCAACGGATTTTCGAAGTGCTCCAGACACCCAGGTGTCGAGGAAGATGATATCAAAATGACAAACTATTAATAGAATAGAATAGAAATAAATTAGTTAGACTTTTAAAAATCCCGCCGGAATCTCGTGCAGAATTCACGTCGAGGCTTATCTCTGTTGCGGCATGATTGAAGGACTAACAAATAAACATACGTTCGCATTAATAATTCCTATAGTATAAATACCAAAATGATGCGTTAATAAATTTAATGATCGCGTTAAACATATACGACGACCCCGATTTTACCGTTGTTTACTTCGCCGTGTCATCATTTAGGGAGCCTCGATTACTAATAAGTATTATAAGCTTGTGCTGGAGAAGTATGTACAAGAGCTCGGTAATGGAGAATTCGGTGAATTTTAGGGATGCCCCGATTCGGTTTTTATAGAAAAAGTACCGATTCTGATACCGGTTTATCGATGGTACCTATTGATAAAAAAATAATGTGAATTAACACTTAACTGTGCGTATAAAACATCCCTTAAACTTTCAGTAAATAAAATTAATTCCCTTAAAACATCACTTAATTATATGTATCGAGACCTTTGAGATCTATATTTAATAAGTAATTAAATATAAAATTAAGAAACAATTTTTCCAAAATTGCACAAACTAAGTGGGTAGCGCTATAAAATATACGATTCAACCTTGATCATAACTAAGTGGAGGCAGAAAACAACAAGTAAAGAGATAAGCCCTTATTTTAGGCGGCCGATATCGAAACGCGGTCAGTCGGTCCCAAATCTCAATGTCGATATTATACAATGTGCGGTAAGAGAAAAGTAAACTGTTACGTCACTAGACGGTGGCATGCAGTAGCATTCATTCAACGCGCCAGAATTTGGCAGCATGCATTGGTATTCTCTAAAATTGATTGCATCAGTGTAACGATCGCAAAGACCTTTGATTGTCTGAATTTATTACGTTCTTCATCAGAAATGAGGAGATCCGTAGGAGAACCAAAATCACCGACGTAGCTCAGCGAGTTGCGAAACTGAAGTGGAAATGGGCGGGGCACATAGATCGAAGACCATCGGCTGGTCGATGAGGTCCTAAGGTGTTGGAGTGGCGACCCCGCACCGGGAAGCGCAGTGTAGGCAGCCTCCCCACTAGGTGGACCGACGACATCAAACGAGTCGCAGGGAGCCGTTGGATTCAGGCGGCGCAAGACCGAGGCCTGTGGAAGTGGATGCAAGAGACCTATGTCCAGCAGTGGACGTCTATCGGTTGACATAGAAGAAGACGAAGAAGAAGAACCAATGGCTGGAGAAAACACGCTTTCTTGAAAGTTAGTGAATTTCTACAATGACAAAGTTACACAAACAACGTCGACTTGGCATCCAGCTGACTACAAGATGTGTAACTTAATACATTGTAATTTGTAACTATGCATCGGTATTGTAATATTTTGTTTTGAAAAGAGCAACTGCTTAGTTTCTTGCCGGCTCTTCTCAGCAGAATTTGCATAAGAGCCAAAGGTTGAATTTTGAATTTTTCTTATACGTATGTACGTAAAATTAATGTAAAAATGTTCATCGTGGTAAAAATAATGTACATCGAATTAAAATGCATTCTTTTAATCTGCGTGTAACTTAATTTGTTGGTATTTACTTGCTTGTATTTTGCATAAAGTCGACCAGCGTTGCGGTCAGCTCGGTCGAATACTTTCCCCTTTTTGTTTGTGTCTCGAAATTATGACAACATTTAATATCATGTTTATTTTCGTAGGAGTTCTCACAGACTTAATTTGCTGAGTCAGAGAGATATGATACGAGTACATTATAACAAGTTGTCGTTGATATTGTCTTATGCGCCACAATCATAGCACTCTATGCGTATGGCACATAAGACTAACAAATATAATCGGTCTAAATACCCACGTCAATAGGATGATTATTATATAGATATTATGACGACCTCCCTGGCGCAGTGGTGAGCGCTGTGGTCTTATAACTGGGAGGTCTCGGGTTCGATTCCCGGCGGGGGCAATTTAGGAACTTATAATTTCTAAATTGTCTCTGGTCTGGTGGGAGGCTTTTATCGTGGCTAGTTACCACTCTACCGTCAAAGACGTGCCGCCAAGCGATTTAGCGTTCCGGCACGATGATGTGTAGAGACCGATTAGGGGTATGGGTTGTATTTACACTGCTATACCCCTTCCAAGTTAGCCCGCTACCATCTTAGACTGCATCGTCACTTACCATCAGGAGAGATCGCAGTCAAGGGCTATCTTGTAAAAAAAAAAAATTATTATGATTTGCAACCTATTTAAGAGCGCCTTAAACTTTAAATATACCCTTATGTTATTCAGCTTCTAAAATGCTAATGAACTCTTCGCAAGATCATATTATATTAGTGTAAAGGTGACATCGCACTAAGCTTTCGGGGTAAAGAGGCCAAGTTTCATAACCTGCATGCAACATACACTGTACATATTGCGAGTGAGTATGTCTAAGCAGACTTTATGCTAAGTCACGCTTAATACTTAAAGTTTCGACATTAACCTCTAAATATTAGAGAATTTATTGGTGGTGCAGCGGTAATGTGGTAGTAGTATAATAGTGGTAAGATTTTCACCTCCAATTCGGGGTGTCCGAGATTCTATGTCGGTATTTGTTGCTCTTATAGAGTCACACAAATTTTATAAAGGCGAAAGTTTGTGTGTGTGCGTGTGTTTGTTACTCCTTCATGTCAGAACGAATGAATCGATTTGGCTGAATAACGCCTTAAAAATCCGAACGAGTGAACGAGAGTCCAGTCGTGACCACGGTCTAGGATCGAAATATTGACAGTTCCAACGGAAACACAAAAAACGTCGAAATAAGTCTAAAACGAACAGGCCAAGAGGCGCAAACATGAAAATCTTGATGCTAGTTTCGTATTTGTGCCTTTTGGGGTGAAGACCTTGGGGACGTAGGGCCCGGAGGCTCGAGCTCTTTTTGAAGACCTATCTAAAAAGATCATCGAGTCCGCCGGCGATCCAAGAGCTGGCAGCTACCTTGGCCAAATAATTAGTTTGGCCATTCAAAGGGGCAATGCTACCAGCATATTGGGTACTATGCCGCGCTGCGGTGAAATCGATGAGGCTTTAGGTTAATATTAGTTTTAATTTAAGAAATAATTATCAATAGTTTTTATTTTAGAAATAATTGTTTAATATCTCTATGTCATATGTATTACGTCATTAATTTAAGCATATAGTCTAAAATCTTTAGCTTTAACCTGCCTTCAAATTAATTCAAATACATCAAAGACAAATTGAAATATGTTTTGGACCGGAATTCGCAATTATTCTGGCTGTCTGCCTCGTTTCCTGCATCGCAATGTTGCAACATTACGTCGCGTTAGTCATTAGGTATCTAGGCTTAGGGCGGCGTCGCCAAGTTACGACAACAATGTGTTTACACTGGCTGTTGCTAACTGGACGCATGGTTGCATTGTTTCTATCTGTTATCTTAGGAAAAATTGATTTATTTGGGATTATGAAATCTAGATTAAGTATATAATATTTATCCCAAAAATTTCCGCAGGATTCATTAAATTCAATTCAATAGAATATAAAAGACCAGAATAATTTTTAAGCTATTGCATAGCTTCTATCGCGGGCCAGCGTGGAGACCGAATCCAGAAATTCCGTAACGAAAATAAACTGATACGGGACTCCTCTACGATGAGCCGCTAGATGGCGTTGATAAAAAATGATATGCAATAGCTTTACCGCGGCAGTCCCCGAGTGCCACACGTCTTTTTTTTTATTCCAACAAACTTTTACAAAGTGCTTGCGAACCGGCAAGTTAATCTACCACTGATTCGGAATGCCATTCCAACAGAGAAAAACCAGCAAGAAACTCGGCAATGTGGACAAAGCTGCGCGCATCTATTAGTAAACCCCAGTGTTTTCCTATTCTACGTTTATAAACACAGTTACCTCGCACCTGTCTATCTATTCAAGTATCAAGACGGTGTAGTTTATAATCATATTCACGGATAAGTTTAGTGTCACTCTACCTCTAGGTACATGTATCGTATTAACAGTGTTTGATACTTGAACTCGATCTGTGTGGAAACGAGAGTCAAACAACGTTCTAACATTGTATAACATGAGGTAATTCGATTAGGTTATCAAACTGTAATTAGAGATTAGTGCAACGCGATGGGAACCGAAGCGCGGCCGGTTAACTAGGTTTCGTGAAGTAGGTAGGCCTCGTAGGCCTCATTGCTGAAGGTTGACGACCTCCCTGGCGCAGTGGTGAGCGCTGTGGTCTTATAACTGGGAGGTCTCGGGTTCGATCCCCGGCGGGGGCAATTTAGGAATTTATAATTTCTAAATTGTCTCTGGTCTGGTCTGGTAGGAGGCTTTGGCCGTGGCTAGTTACCACCCTACCAAAGTGCCGCCAAGCGATTTAGCGTTCCGGTACGATGGCGTGCAGAAACCGATTAGGGGTATGGGTTGAATTTACACTGCTATACCCCTTCCAAATTAGGCCGCTACCATCTTAGACTGCATCGTCACTTACCATCAGGTGAGATCGTAGTCAAGGGCTATCTTGTCATCGAATAAAAAAAAAAGGTTGTATCCACTAATCACGTAATGATAGAGGTTTTATGGATATAAATAACCGGTCAAATGCGAGACGAAGGCTTCTTTAGCAAAAAAAGGCCGCAAAAACACCTTTCTAGTAGGGGACCCCACATTTAATTTTTAGCTAACTTTTACTATTTATTGATATAGCGGCAACAGAAATACACATTCTGTGAAAATTTCTGCTCAGACTGAAAATTGAAAGGTCGCAGGTTCGAGCCCCATCCATTGCACTATTGTCGTACCCACTCCTAGCACAAGCTTTTCGCTTCTTTGGTGGGGATAGGGGGGTATTAGTTAACTTCAGCTTGGCTAATATATTTTTTTTTTAAATTATGGATTACGAGATAAAGACGGACAGACGGACGAACAGCGGAGGCTTAGTAATAGAGTCCCGATGGTTACACTTCGGGTAGGGAACTAAAAATCAGAGGTTTTTTTTGATGCGAAAAAAAGATTTTATAAGTTCTTATGACCGCTGTACATAGGTTAGGTTTAATTCAAAGAATTTATTCTCAAAGAACAATTTTTTTCTCTTTTTTTATTCTATGACAAGATAGCCCTTGACTGCGATCTCACCTGATGGTAAGTGACGATGCAGTCTAAGATGGTAGCGGGCTAACTTGGAAGGGGTATAGCAGTGTAAATTCAACCCATACTCCTAATCGGTTTCTACACGTCATCGTGCCGGAACGCTAAATCGCTTGGCGGCACGTTTTTGACGGTAGGGTGGTAAATAGCCACGGCCAAAGCCTCCCACCAGACCAGACCAGAGACAATTTAGAAATAATAATTTACTAAATTGCCCCCGCCGAGAATCGAACCCGAGACCTCCCAGTTATAAGACCACAGCGCTCACCACTGCGCCAGGGAGGTCGTCAAAAATTTGCTCACATACAGAGAACTTAAGACTATAAAATTAATATAAAATGTACAATCATATGAAAAACAAAAATGGTGACTCCTAATAATAAAAAAAAGATTAATTCCTAGACACGATTATTTTGAAAATGCATTCTAAGTTGCTTTTTTAAAGTTACAAATGACAAATTACATAGTCTAATTAAAACAAAAACTGTACACCAAAGTTGAATAGAATTCATTAAAGCACGTCGATACAGCCTTCGCAATACCGTCGACAGTTTCGCAACGCCTGCCTAAACCCAAGATACCGATCGGCTTTACCGTATTTGGCAGAGTTATATGGATAACAAATCAATTGTTGTTAATCCCTGACTACATGATTCTTTAGCTCGATAAGGTTTGGCAAGGATCCGGAAAAATTGTCTACAAAATATTTTTTTTTCTTTCTTTTTATAAAATATTAGCCAAGCTGAACTTGACTTATATTCTCCTCTCCCTTCCAAATAAGCGAAAAGCTTGTGCTAGGAGAGAGTACGACAATAGTGTAACGGGTGGGGTTCGAACCTGCGACCTTTCAGCTTTCAGTCCGTTTACCTTTAACCGTTGGGCTATTGAGGCATATTTGGCGGAGAGTTGTATGGTGGGAACCTTTGGCCGTGGTTGGTTACCATCCTACCGTCAAAGACGTGCCGCCAAGCGATTTAGCGTTCCGGCACGATGGCATGTAGAAACTGATTAGCTGTATGAGTACACTGCCATACCCCTTCAAAGTTAGCCCGCTACCATCTTAGACTGCAACGTCACTTACCATCAGGTGAGATCGCAGTTAAGTCCTGTCATCAAATAAAAATAATAAAAAATACTCAGATGAATCTTATGCGGATTTCCCACTCATTATCATCCCAAGAACATTCTTTACCATTCTTTATTATTGTTAATGGAAAGAGGTCACGATTCAAGAGCAAAGTAGTGAAACGGAGAAAGGAAGTATTGTAGCAAGTAGGCCAAATATACCACACCCCTAGATCAAGAGGGAAACAACTCAAAAAAGGTATCTGTTCAATAAACAAAAAAAAGTCTTTCTGAATCGTTTGTTAGCAAAGTTGTGAAACTCAATTTTATTTTAGGTCATAAATGCTACCTAAAATAAAATTGAGTTCCATAACATTGCTAAAAAAAGATTCAGAAAGAGTTTTTTTTCGTTTAGGAAACGACCTTTTTGAGTTGTCTTCCTCTTGATCTAGGTGGGCGATATATACGTAGCATTGCTGAATACTGCTAATGGGATCAAGCAATGAAACTCAATTTTATTTTTGGTCATAAATGATATCGTGAAGTGCGACTTAAAATAAAATTGAGTTTCATAACTTTATTAACAAAAGATTCAGAAAGACTTTATTTCGTTTAGGGAACAGAGACCTTTTTTGAGTTGTGTCCCTCTTGATCTAAGTATGCGATATATACGTAGCATTGCTTAATACTGTTAATAGGATCAAGCAATTTGCTCAATAAGCTGATCTTATGGATACAACGCACACAAGGCCACTGACAGGATATCCTGTGAATTTATTTCTGCACGTAATCACCGATGTTGCGAAATACGCATAAGAAAACTGTTTTTGCACATTTATTTTGAGTGTTTCACATTTATTACCATACGCACGTCTTACATCATAATTCATATCTAATGCATGCGTATGCATATTTAAATTATGGATTTTAAATTTGCCTCAACCGTTATGCTATAGTGTTTGTCTGATTTTTTTTATTCAATGACAAGATAGTCCTTGACTGCGATTTCACTTGCTGGGAAGTGACAATGCAGTCTAAGATGGTAGTGGGCTAACTTGGAACGGGTAGGGCAGCATACTCATTACTCATACCCCTAATCGGTTTCTACACGCCATCGTACCGGAACGCTAAACGGCGGCACGCTAAATAAACGCTAAACGCTAAAAGCTTGGCGGCACGTCTTTGACGGTAGGGTGTTAACTAGCCACGGCCAAAGCCTCCCACCAGACATATATAGCGATTCTTATAGGGCATAGAGATACTCTATAACTCAGGCTGAAATCTATAGACCTCAATCTCCCTCTGCTCAAACTCAAGAATAGAATAGAATAGAATAGAAATATTTTTTATTCAAATAAACTTTTACAAGCACTTTTGAATCGTCAATGAAACTACCACTGGTTCGGAATGCCTTTCCTGCCGAGAAGAGCCAGCAAGAAACTCGGCGGTTGCTCTTTTCAAAAATATCAAAATTTTACAATTGTTATTGAAACTATGCTATGTATTCAGTGCTTCCACGATGAATTTTCCTGAGTACAATACAAGTAAAAATAAATACAATACAAATACAAATAAATACAATTCAATACATGTCAACACAGGCAGGCAAAAGCAGACCCATTCCCGTTGGTGGCACCCGTTCACGAGCATGAAGTAACAACCCGCACCACACGACACCACCACAGAAACTTTAAAGAGAGCATGACATACTTAGGCTTAGCAAGACAGATAAAACGAGACAGATTTATGTCGGATCATATTTGCGTCTCGTTTTAACTCTTATCTTGAGTCCAAGCTAAGTCAGAGCATACTCTATCTGATGATATCTATCTCAGCATCAGAGACGAAACAAATGACGAATAAAAGTAATTATACTTTTCGTGAAAGAAAATATAAGAATTGGCACCTATATATCCATAGAGCTGCTTCGAGCGCGTTGAACTTTTTTGTAGGTACTACGAGTATCTTAACAATTTTGTTTTTGCATTTTTAGGGTTCTGAAATCACAGTGTACTAACGGGGCCCTATTACTAAGCCTCCGCTGTCCGTCCATCTATCAGCGGGCTATCTATATATATATAAAATTCAAAGTCCTGACTGACTGACTGACTGAGATATCAACGCACAGCCTAAACTACTGAAGTTATAAACTTGAAATTTTTACAGTTGGTTCCTTTTATGACGTAGGCGCACACTAAGAAAGGATTATTGGAAATTCCACCCCTAAGGGGTTTAAATAGGGGATGGAAGTTTATATGAAACTCCGTCATTTTTCAAGCTGTTTCTATCAAAGTTGGTATTTGAGCTTTCAGTTAAAAATAAAAAAGTACGTATGCCACAGTTTTTGAAAATTCCACCCCAAAATCTAATTCCACGCGGACTAAGTCGCGGGGGAAAAGCTAGTATCTCATAAACCATAAGAAATAGATACTTGAAAGTTTATTTTATTGCCCCTATAACAACGAATAATTTAAAAATTAAAGAGAATAACAAACTTTTGTTTTTGCTCGATCTTAGTAATAACTTCCCAAGCTATAAATTCCAAATTACCCTTACTTTAACGGGGAAGCCATATTTATAACTAGCTTTTGCTCGCGGCTTCGCTCACGTTAAATTCGATTTTTTAAACCCCTATTTTAACCCCTTAGGGGTTGAATTTTCAAAAATCCTTTCTTAGCGGATGCCTACGTCATTATAGCTGTCTGGATGCCAAATTTCAGCCCGATCCGTCCAGTGGTTAGGGTTGTGCGTTGATAGATCAGTCAGTCAGTCAGTCAATCAGTCACCTTTGCATTTTATATATTTTTATTTTATTTTATATATTTTTTATTTTATTTTATATTATAAATATTGGTCTACCAATCCGCTCTTGGCATACTTCACCACCTTATCTTCTTCTTCTTCTATAATATATCCAGCACTCTTCAGTAAATCAGAGTCTTTATCAGATCGTAGTTATCAGTATTCCGTTATCTGATTTCGCATTTAATTATAAAAGAGGCGAATTGCACACGATTTATTATGCATGTTTACCACATTATGCATATTTTTCGTGCGAAACCGGAGTTATGTTATGTTATTACATCGATTATGATACCAAATTAAATAATACCCAATAATATCGATTCACGGTGCGTGGATACACAGTTCCTATGTATCGCGTAATCGATTGGATTATTTAAGTTGAATACGTATTAACGTTAGCAATTTCGGTGCAAATTCTAAACAAACTTTTTATGTTCCTTATACTAAAAATTTTTTTTTTTTTTTTTAATTTTTGTCTGTCTGTATCACGCATCACTTAAAAAATACTTAACGGATTTAAATGAAATATTTGGTATAGTGGTAACTGATACTCCGGGTCAATATATAAGATAGTTTTAATCATTAGAAACAATAAGGTTCCTCCGAAATATGGGATTAAAGTTTTTGTCCATTTTACTCCATAACTCAGTCAAATCTAAACTGATTTTGATAATTCTTTTTTTTTATAAATTGTGTTGCATTAAAAATATTTTGTCCAATTTCGGTGAAGATCTAATAAATATTTTATCGGAGATAGAGGACATAACTTCTCGCGGATAGTAGCAAGTCACTCTAAACTTTTTTCACATATTATAATATCACACTTAGCGCGATAATGCGTCGATTAAAGCCCGCGTTTTTGCGCTTATTTAAGTGTGTAATATGTCAGGTTTCAACGATGAAGGGAAACGCTATGACATCTTATTATTCTAGCGATAACTCTTGAATATAATCGTAGTAATTTTAGCCTAACAATAAATCTTGAATATATAATCGCTTGTAATTTTTACTAAGGACAACTCTTGAATACCTAATATTATAAGCCCTTTTATTTATTTTTTCTGACAATTTCTTTAGAACAGGAACTAATTCCGTCCACGAAGGTAAGCCTGTACAAACAGACAGACAAACTAAAATTTAAAAAAAAAAGTGTTTTTGGGTTATGATATCGGTCGGTATTTTTCTCATAGCAAAGAGCAGTTACTAAGCATAAAAGAGCACAGTGAACTCTTATGAACCACTAGTAAATACCCGCGACTACATTTCGATTTTTTAATTAATTTAATTAAGTTTTAATTAATTAATAGTTTAACTAGTTGATAGGATTATAAATAAAATTCCATGTACTTTACCCTAGCTTACATCGTACCGCCCGCCCTACGTCCGCCCGCCCTTTAATTAGATAGGTACGACGTACCGCGTAAATATAATGTATCTACCCTTACCAAAAGTTCTGGATTCTAGTTTTGTAGCAATAGATTTTCTGGCTAAATTTGTCGGATCGGACTTACCATGGAATAGATAAGGTACTAGGTATGTGGAAGTTATTTATCCATTTCAAAATAATTAGCATAGTACGAAGAATTGATGGTTGTTAGGTTCCCAAGATGCTGGCGACAATGCACCGGAAAGCGAAGTGTTGGACAGGCCTCATATGGATGGACCGGCGATATCAGACGCTGGATACAGGCGACGCAAGACCGAGACCTGAAGAATATCCAGCTGTGGACGTCTATCGGTTGATAAAGAAAGAGGGATAAGCAAAAACTTACTTTTCGACAGATGATGGCTCGGTACAATCACCCACACACAACACACACATCACAGATGTACACAAAAAAAATACACTTCAACGTTCTGTTCATTGTGTTTATTACACGAAAAAGAAAATCGATCGAAACTTTTTTTAACCTCAAATACTTTAAGGGCGGGAAAATTTACATCAAAACTTTTCGCAATTGAATACCTGGGATATTTGGAATTGGAAAGATAAATGCGTTATCTATGGTTCGTTTAAAAAATATTCGAGATAAGTAGAGGTAAATAAAAAAAGTGTGTCATTGGTATACGGGCGACCGGACCGATGTTACGCAACGCGTGTAGCCGACGCAGGTCTGCTGCAGAAACTGAAAGTGGTATCGCCACCCCACTCGACGCCGCTTAGGTAATCGTGATTACCATTAATCCCATTTTCATAACGCATCCGCGGTTATTGTATGTATGATGAGCGCACTTTGTTGACACGCCGCTTTACCTATTTGTTACGCGTCTACGAAAGGGTTGTGCGTTTGGTTGTGTGTTCGTAAGTACGGTCGACTGTTCCGTCGTATCACCAAAACGATTAATTTTTTGTTAATGAGGGGTTAGCCAACATTACATCCTCCTAATAAGGAAGGGTAGGTAAGAAGAATAAAACAACAGAGATACCTACACAGTTCTCAAGAAATATTAAAGTCATACCTATTATGTAAGTAATTTAAAAGCCTCAGTAGCCTAACGGTTAAAGATGCGGACTGAAAACTGAAAGATCGCAACTTCGAACCCCAACCGTTGCACTATTGTCATAGCCAGTCCTAGCACAAGCTTTCCGCTTATTTGGAGGGGATAGGAGATTATTAGTCAACTTTAGCTTGGATAATACTCTTTTTAAAAAATAATCCTACTAATCCTAGCCATAATACCTATTATTAATGCGAAAGTTTGTGAGGATGGATGTATGGATGGTTAGATGGATGGATGGAGGGGTTTTTCACTGCTTCATGTCACAACGACTGAACCGATTTGGCTGAAATTTGAAATGGAAACAGCTCATACCAATGATTAACAGAGAGGCTACATTTAATGCCGGAGAGTTAAAGAATTCACCTACATTACTTTATAACCTCCCTGGCACAATGGTGAGCACTGTAGTCTTATAATTAGGAGGTCTGGGGTTCGATTCCCGGCGAGGTCAATTTGGGAATTTATAATTTCTGAATTGTCTCTGGTCTGGTCTGGGAGGCTTTGGCCGTTCTTAGTTACCACCCTACCGTCAAAGACGTGCCGCCTAGCGATTTAGCGTTCCGGCACGATGGCGTGTAGAAACAGATTAGGGGTATGGGTTGAATTTACACTGCCAAACTCCATCCAAGTTACCATCTTACACTGCATTCTCACTTACCATCAGGTGAAATCGCAGTCAAGGACTATCTTGTTTCTGGACTTTCGCACGTCGCGTCGCGATCTTTCACTGCTTGATAACACCAACGAAGATAATAGTACATTTACTTACCTTTAAGTCGCTCTCTATCTCTTTAATTTACAAGTAGGTGCATTAACAATTGAAATAACTTAAGTACCTACATTACTTATGTAACGTGAACAAAACATCGTATGCTGACAACAATGTGCGTGCAATAATATTCCAGCAAATGATCGTGCGATCTTCTGCCTGATTGTAGTCTCCGCTCGAGCGCCGGAGTCCGGAAGCCATTGTGAATTGGTTGTGGCGTGTAAATAATATCCGTTTGGAAAATATTTACTCAACATCATCTTCTTTATTATAAAACTAGCTTTAACCCGCGGCTTCGCTCACGTTAGGTTCGATTTTTTAAACTCCTATTTTACCTCCTTCGGGGTTGAAATTTTCCAAAATCCTTTCTTAGCGGATGCCTACGTCCTAACAGCTACCTGTATGCCAAATTTCAGCTCGATCGGTCCAGTGGTTAGAGCTGTGCGTTGATAGATCTGTCAGTCAGTCAGTCAGTCAGTCAGTCAGTCAGTCAGTCACCTTTGCCTTTTATATATTTAGACAAAGTTCCGCTGAATTTGTAGTATCTTTGACGACCTCCCTGGCGCAGTCGTGAGCGCTGTGAACTTATAACTGGAGGTCTCGGGTTCGATTCCCAGCGGGGGCAATTAAGGAAGTTATAATTTCTAAATTGTCTCTGCTCTGGTCTGGTGGGACGCTTTGACTAGATACCACCCTACCGTCAAAGACGTGCCGCCAAGCGATTTAGCGTTCCGGCACTATGGCGTGTAGAAACTGATTAGGGGTAGGTATGAGTTGAATTTACACGGCTACATCCCTTCCAAATTAGCCCGCTACCATCTCAGACTGCATCGTTACTTACCATCAGGTGAGATCGCGGTCAATGGCTATCTTGTCATCGAATAAGATAAAAAAAAGACGTGTGGCACTCAGGGACTGCCGCGGTAAAGCTATTGCCTAGCATTTTTTATCAACGCCATCTAGCGGCTCACCGTAAAGGAGTCCCGTGTCAGGTTATTTTCGTTACGGAATTTCTGGATTCGGTCTCCACGCTGGCCCGCGATAGAAGCTATGCAATAGCTTAAAAAAAACTACCTACGGCATTTTTTGGCTAAATACAAGAAATGTAGGTACGAAAATCTGAACAGAGGGCAAGCCGAATATCGTAGGTATCGTCTTGAACTTTCGAGTTTTCGACACAAAGTGTCTTCACAAGTAGTGAAGACACTTTAAAATGAGGATTAATATCTTGCGCATTGGTGTATTGTGTAACTATAGGCTGGCAGGTAAGTATGTAGTTACATTCGCTACATTTGTGTTATCGCATTTTATTTGCAATCAGAAACCTGTATGCTTTTATAAACTAGCTTGCTATTGCTTTAAAAAGTTTTGAGATTTCTCACATGCTGACCTGGCTTCGCACTGGTAGGATTTGAAATTGAAATTCACCGTTTTGCTTTAGAGTAAATATTGGGTAAGCTTGTGGCGGATCCTTATAGCTAAGCGTGTTCTAAATAAAACTCACGATTTGTGATTAATAGAATATGGAATATTTATTGGGAAAATTAGGCTTAATTTATTTACAATATTCGCAATACACTGTACATAGCTATAGGGATCCGCCACAGTGGTGACCCCGACACGATCAACATTCATCTACAAAGACTTAGCATCTTGTACACATGTCTTCGTGCGCAACGATACCGTACGAGCGCCGTTGACACCACCATACCTACCCAAGACGTACCGTTACGCCGCATTCAAAGCGCAACACGGTCTATGTCACCCTGGGGTCAGAACGACACGGAAGCAGATGGCAGCAAAGTTCTTTTGGCCTACGATGAACCAAGAAGTCGGGACATGGGCCAAAACGTGCATCGACTGTCAACGCAGCAAGATCCAGCGACCAGCACCAACGTGTCGGAGCACTCTGAGATTCTACCTATAAGGTTCCGCCACAAGCTTAACTTGACTTAGGTATACACAACTCTTCTCTCATCCAAAAAATATTCTATCCGCTCTTGAAAACGTATAGGTATATAGGTATGTATACCTACAATGTATCGTGCCGGATAGCCAAATCGTTTGGCGGCACGTTTTTGACCATAAGGTGGCGACTAGCCACGGCCAAAGCCTCCCACCAGACTAGACCAGAGACAATTCAGAAATTATAAATTCCCATATTGGTTGAAACAGGCATTGAGACTGTCCTGCATAAAATCTGAACGGAACAGTGTCAGATATTTGTGTCAGACATTTCTGTCACAATAAATGCCGTAGTCCGAGCGTTTTTTCGGGTCAGGGGTGTGTTGATAAATAAAAGCCATCATACAATTCAACTCTTTATTTCAGTTTGTTTTGGACAGAAAAATAAACGCTATATTTATTTATTTATTCACGATAAATAATCTTATTTACATTTTCCAATGATAACCGAGAGAATATTTAAATATTTCATGCACGATATTTTCCTCTCTGCATCAATGTTCATTTGATAATATTTTTATATACATATTTAATGCCATATCTCTAATGTAGTATTGTACCTAGTATTTGTAAAAAAAAAAAAAAATTAGGTACGCATCGAATTGACAACTCATCGCTTATGAGTAATCTAAAGATAAGAAAAATCTAAAATGATTGATATAGGTACTTATTGCGTCAATGCAAATTCCGAATACTTGTACTGCATCATTTTACAGTTAAGGACTCCTCAAATACACTTGGGAGTAAAGAAATCTGTGGGGTTAGTGTAAGTTAACACGATTGATCGTATTCGTATTCGATGACATTAGCGTCAAAGTAAAATGAACCTTAACTGTATAGATTTAAAGTCACAAATTCAGTACAACCGATTTTAATTGAAAAGAATGGATACACGAAATTAAGCTCTAATCCAATGTATTTATGGTTCACTTTACTTTGACGCTAATGTCATCGATTACAAATACGATCAATTAAATCTTATACTAACCCTACTGAACACAGTTGAAACTAGGAAAGCCCCTGTCTTAGGGGCAAGAAGCCCGTGTCTTAGGGGCAAGAAGCCCGTATCTTAGTCCCATATTTTAGGGGCCAAAAGCCCTTTGTTTTAGAGGCCAAAATAATAGTAGGAAATCTACTTTATTTCAAATAATTCAATCTTGAGACGGCTTTACGAGTTTTTGGATATCAGAAAAGCACTAAGTCAATAGTAATTAAAACGTCATCGCTGGATCATTATCATCAAACAAATGACTATAATAATTGTATAATATTTAGAATTGAGATGCATATTTGGAGAGAATGGAAAGTGATGGATCGATTGCGTAACAGACTACAGTAGCAGTAGCTTGTACACAGAAATATATCGAAATAGAACTGTAATATCACGTCTAGTTAACTAAGTATGCATGGATGCCTATTTATGGATAAAACCGTGCCTTTCGCGTTATTTGAAAATAAACACTCCTTTGTAAAAGAAAATGCCTCGTTTTTTTATTTTGAGATAAATAAACTTTCAGGCTTTTATTTACATAATTCTTTTTCTTTTTCGTGACACTCTTGGCATCACGAAGTTACGGCAAGAAAGTTCGCCAATGTGATGGACTGACCAAATTAAGTCTGCTGTGGGCAGTCCGTTGCACTAGTGTACCAGGCTGTCGATCAACAAAGAAAAGTGGAGAATGCTTGTAAGACGAATAAAATCTGCCACTAAAATCGCTACTTCGTGATTTCCATAATTGGGAATAAATTTAGCATTTTCACGGGTTTCTATTTTTGTTTCGTTTGCAAACTGTTGGCTCGCGTGCGACGCTTTTTCGTTCTATCTCGACATATTTCAATGGCTTGCTAGTTGCCAAGCTATTAGAGAACGCCGTAACAGACAAAAAGCGATAAACTCTTATGCGGTATAATTTGACCATAGTATAGCAATTCGGAACAGTTCGGAATAATTTTCACATCATACGAATCATACAATTATTTTTATAGGGAAAATCGTACGTTGGTCACAATCGCAATTCTATCTCTTCAGCCCCCCGATTCAGACCCTTCCGATAACTTATTTGTCGATCGATTCGGTTTGTTAGCATATATTTCTCTCGCTCTGAATCCATACGACAAAAAGAGATAGATATCTAACCGTATCGACACGGTATGTTATCGAACAGGTCTGAATCGCCCTGCTGATCAGATAAAGATAAGATAGTATTAGCGTAATGAATGGACAGTTTGGACTAGATTAGACTAGATTTGTATAGAGATTTTAAAGAGCTTACAAAAATATTTTTTCGAATCGATTACCACAAAAAAATATGATAAATGCGAAAGATACTATGTCTGTCTGTCCGTTATATTTTCCTACCTAAACCGTTAGCTTTCGACGAAATGTGGTATCTTAAAGGACCTAAGAACAACTGTAGCACACACACACAGTTCGACCATGGACAAATATCTGATGTGACTCTCATCGCTACATCGATTCGTTGCTCAACCCAAGCGAGTTCGTTTCTCGACTGTATGATAACTACGCTGTGATTTTTAACAATGGAAATTATCTTCGTTCTGAGGCCGTTGTTTGATTTTAATATCGTAAAATTTAATTTGTGCTATTCCAAAAGGCACCTTTTTATTTTCGCCTTTCATTTAACAACTTTGTATGAACCAGAAATCTTAGGCCTTAGGCTAAAGACATGACTACTGTTATTCCGCGAGTGGAATATGACGTCATATTGTGTGCGGACATGACGCCGAAGAAAATTTCCGCTCGCACAATTCTATCCTATTTTGTCTTAGCCTTAAACAAGCCACAAAAATATCGATCTTATATAAAACTATTACGCTATGATATCTACATAATTATCACATTTTATCGCATCTAGAATATCAAATAATATAATATATAGCATCTCTAATAAGATAACATACCTAACTATTAATATTTAATTTGAGCTTTCGACATTATTTTCATTTGGAACACGTTAAAACTGTACCCTTAAGTACCGGTAGGTTTAGTATAAGATTTAATAAAATTCGATTGATCGTACCCGTATTCGATGACATTAGCGTCAAAATAAAATGAACCTTAACTGTACTACTAAAGTCACAAATTCAATACAACCCGATTTTAATTTGGAGCGTATTCGTATGCGTAAACGTATAAGAATGCGTACACGAAATTGAGCTCTAATGCAATCAAGTTATGTTTCAATTTACTTTGAAGCTAATTCATATCATACGATCAATCTAATTAAATCTTATATTAACCTACAGTATGCACATTTCGCCAACGATTATCTTACATACCTAGATGGATTCTCCGGCTGAAATCTATAGACCGCACTGTCACTGTGTTGACTCAAGACCAGAGTTAAAACGAGACAGATGTATGCCAGAGCATATTTGTGTCTCATTTTAATCTTAAGTCCGAGCTAAATCAGAGCATGCTCTATGCCTATAGAGTATGCTCTATACCTATAGAGCATGCTCTGTTCATCGAATCATCTGATCATCTGATGTTCAGTATCTTATACTGAGATCTATAGATTCATTATGCACGCACACTAACACAAGTAGAATGACGTAGCGCGAGCGTAAACACATAGCTGACACGCACACTAGCATACTCATAGTTTGTTTGTTACCGTCCTTTAGAAGCGACAATCTATCTAGGTATATAAGTAATCATAGCATGATAGATTTCGAGCATCGAAACTCGACGTCACCAATCTAACTTTCATTGTACCGACTAACTTTATTGTTACATCAATTTACGCCTATATTTATACATACATAGTTTGTTTTCTTATTTATGTTCCTTACTAACACGTGTAGTATTTCCGGTCAATATATAACATATTATTTACAAATTTTCTACTTTAAGTAGATGTTTTAATTAAACATTAGCGGCATGGTATATATTATTATTAATTCAGTAATTCGTTGCGTACGTCGGTGCGTAAGACAGCACTGTACTACAGGTCGATTGCGGAAAAACTGCTCCAATCATTGCTGCAATCAATAGGCACGATGACCGATGTTGAAAAACTGATGGATATTGCTCGGAAGTATCTACTATTTAGAAAAAATATCTTATTTCAGCAAAAAAAAAAAGGTTTGGTAGGTAGAATTGCCGTTTCAATTTTAGTTCACGCAAAAACGCTTGTTGCTGTCATGGCGTCGTTCGTGACGTCACTTCTATGTTTTGTCAAAGTTTGAACATAAATGTGACTATGTGTATGGCTCTGATTGGTGTTCAATGCAATATGGCGGATTGCTGCATTTTTTTTTTCATCAAAATAAATATCAATCTCGCACAAAATAGAGAAATAAATAAGCTTTTTATAATCCATGAGAAAAATTGATAATTTAATTGATTTTTGGTTACTGTCATCATGCCTATGGTGATTGATTGAATAGTTGGTATTTTTACTGCAATGCATTTAAGCCAATAGCGAGAAATTGAAAATCTGTCAAAATATAAAAACGCTCGGAACGATCTTTTTTACGTAAGTTAGATCAGCCCTAAGACGAATACGTCTACGTGAGTCAAACATTATAATATTTTATCTAGTTTATCATGTAAATTGCTAAAATAAGTATAACTTTGTGCCATTTCAGTGGTTGAAAAACCACGATTGCATTGTAAAAATTAA
Organism: Hipparchia sbordonii; assembly: GCA_038048805.1. Lineage (NCBI taxonomy): Eukaryota > Metazoa > Arthropoda > Insecta > Lepidoptera > Nymphalidae > Hipparchia > Hipparchia sbordonii. The sequence goes on from CM076113.1 coordinate 10,455,547, forward strand.
GCAAATGCGAAAATAATTTTATAAAATACTTACTTAAAAATATTTTCTATGGCGCTTATTTTTTAAGTTTTGTCAATATGGCAACTTTAAGATTATCCGTTTATAAAATGTGGCACGCGGGTCGGCGACCTAAAACTTTAACATGTGTCAAAAATATGCTAGCTATCGATGTAGCTTATAAAAGTGACTAATTTTAGGTAGCACAGAAAGAAGTGATCTGTTTTTTTTATAGGAAACCTAAATAAGCTTAGGTTTCCCTAAAAATGCGGAAACGTTGGTGAGAACGGACATAATGCTCCTGGAATTAAGAAGCACCTAAATCTTAGGTATCTCCTAACTCCATGTCACCATGACAACGGATGTCACTACTAACTCCATGTCACCATGACAACAGATGTCACTGTGGTGCGTACATGACAACTACCAGCGATTTTCACCAAAACACTTGTTATTTATCATACTTATCGATGTATTTATAGCCTTTCTTTCTAAACATGTAGTTTTTGCACATTTACATGTTTAGAAGCCATGCATAGTAAACATGCATGGTAGAATATGTAACTATGCACTTAGGTAATAAAAATTTGTAAGTGCGAACCCGCAAATAATTTCAAAAACTGAAGTTGGTAATACATCCAAACTAAATCAAAAACAATGCGCATACTTAGTAGTAATATTTTACAATTGAAAATAGACAATTTTTTTGGTATTTAATTGTTACAAAATACGGGAAGACCAAGTTAAACCTTTAAAATATTTTACCGAGTTCAAGTGGATGACACAGCTCTTAAAGAAAGAGAGAGAGAGAGAATGCTTTGCATCCAATTTTTTTGAGTTTACTCGAAGGGATACATCTGCCTCAAAGGATCTCAGTCTACGATAGAATCTTGCCTCATGGCACGGCGTGCCTCAAGCTGAGGCATCTTTTTTTTCTCCGCTTGAGCTGTTTTTTGGAAAATTTTATTATGATAAATATTATGAGAAGAATGAACGACGAGTTTCTAAGGAGATCTTTTGGAAAATGAGTGGAAAGAAAAAGGATTAACATATGTGATAACCTTCGATCAATAATCTACTAGAATCTAGATATGTGTCCCTGAGCAATAAGTTCTCAATCACGGTTGTGAGCCTACGAATAAATAATAAGTAAGGAAGTCTAATTGAGAACAAAATTCTCTCAAAAAATGGCCCTACTTTAAACCAAAACGAATATGATTCAAAATACGAATCTTTTTCTAGTTACAGATATACATGCTTGGTGATTGGTTCAAATTCAGAAAGAAAGCAGAGATTGCTTCGCGCGCGTGCTGCTATGTTTGCTATGACAGCCGAGTCATTGGACGATGTTATAAAAAATTATCGTGCAAGAAAAATGTCCAACTGTTAACGTGCTCTTTTTGGTTTTAATCTCCGCCTCCAACGGCTCAATTTTTGTTGGGGTCATTTTTTTAACGCAGTTAGACTTCCTTACTTATTATTTATTCGTAGTTGTGAACATTTTTTCAATGAAAGCACAAATGTTCACTCACAATTGTAAAAAGCTAATTTTAAAATGATCGAAAATGTTATTATTCATATATTTGACAGGGTGAGAAAAAAGTATGGCACTCGATATCATGCACATTACTGATCGAAGGGGAAAAACAAAAAATATACAGGTATCTTTTAATATAGCTTAATGTTAGCTTAGCTAGGGCTGACTCCGTGCATCGCGAGGAAGGGGTGTAGGTCTCTCGGCACTTGTGAGGGCTTGTACGTGGCGCCGTGGAACGCCAGGGCTGCCGCCGCGAGGCACGACAGTCGTGGACTTAGCGCCGCTCGGACCAGACTTTCTGCCGGCCCTGGAACAATTTCAAAATATTTATGATGATTTTCTCGTTTGCAAAAATCGCTAACCCTACTGTAATATTAAAAAAAAGTTTTTGCTCGCGACTTCAACCACGCGGAGCTAAGTTTTTCAATAACCATACCTAAATCATCCCACAATTAGGAGTCTCTTAACGTTCTGCCGTCCACAAGCTATAATGCCGTTAACTACCAAAACCATATTTGCTAATATATCCCCAAAAACATTTAAATTAGGGTTTATATTAGGAAATATGAGGAAATATGGTCTTGGTAGTTAACGGCGTTATAGCTTGTGGACGGCAGCGTACGTGGCCCCCAAAATACTATCTTGAGCCTTAAATCTCTCTCAATCCTTAAGCAATGCCATTTTCCCCTTTAAGCGTTTCCTAAAGGTTCGTGAAAACAAAATAGACTGAAAGTGTCACCTAACTTACCTTAGGTAGCCTTTAAGTAAGGGAATATTGGTAAAAACGGGCATAGAATTTTACACCCTAATATATATATTTTATTTATATAAAACGTAAACACCGGTGATAGCGGCGACTAGGGGAAAAAATCCCCAATTCTACATTACTAAAGGGTCCTGCGTTCAGTAGTTAGTCTTTGATATGGTGGTTGCTACTGCTGCTGCTGCTGCTGCTGCTGCTGCTGATGATGATGATGATGATGATTATGATAAAGTGAGTTCACCGCGGATACTGCCGACTTCAGGGTGATAATCCCTAATTCTACACTACGTTAGTGAGCCGTTGATGGGTTGATGATGATATTGATGATGAAGTGAGCTCACCGCCGATACTGCCGACTTCAGGGTGATAATCCCTAATTCTACACTACGTTAGTGAGCCGTTGATGGGTTGATGATGATATTGATGATGAAGTGAGCTCACCGCCGATACTGCCGACTTCAGGGTGATAATCCCTAATTCTACACTACGTTAGTGAGCCGTTGATGGGTTGATGATGATATTGATGATGAAGTGAGCTCACCGCCGATACTGCCGACTTCAGGGTGATAATCCCTAATTCTACACTACGTTAGTGAGCCGTTGATGGGTCGATGATGATATTGATGATGAAGTGAGCTCACCGCCGATACTGCCGACTTCAGGGTGATAATCCCTAATTCTACACTACGTTAGTGAGCCGTTGATGGGTCGATGATGATATTGATGATGAAGTGAGCTCACCGCCGATACTGCCGACTTCAGGGTGATAATCCCTAATTCTACACTACGTTAGTGAGCCGTTGATGGGTTGATGATGATATTGATGATGAAGTGAGCTCACCGCCGATGGCAGCGACTAGCGGCGTGATCCCTGCGGAGTCCACTGCGTCCACGTGCGCGCCGCGCGCCAGCAGCTCGCACACCGCGCCGCACATCGCCTCCCGCCACTGCTCCTGCTCATCTACGAAAAAAAAAAAAAAACAGACTTCAAGCGCAAAGCCCAACAAACGGAATAAAACTATGTAATACGAGATGACGTGTAGTAGCATCTTTTCTGTTAATGTAGCCACCTTTTTAACGCGTTATTTTTTAATGCCCTAATTAAGGCGATTTGAGCGCAGCCGTTAACACTAACATTAATGCAGATGGAGCTGTAACATAATGCTACTACTCCATCTGCATTAATGTTAAAGGCTGCGCTCAAATGGATTAACGCTTAACGTCTAACGTCACTACATACATTTAACGTAGTAAAATGTTGGCCCCATCTGCGTAATGCCTTTATTATTATCGTGTAAATTTACGCGTTACGGCACAGGTGAAGCAGTAGCATCACAACTACTAATTTTAACAACTAATTAATCTACCTAATCACTGTTTTTCAAAGTTTTATTTAAATTTCAAACAATTCCTTACGTGCTATCGTACATATCGCTCATTTGCGACAAGGGTGACATAACTCAAAATTCACCAACTTTAGTGTCGAAAATTTATACTTTTTGCTATAAAAACATCATTAAGCACAAAAAAATAAGAGCGAGAGAGATTGTGACTTAATGCTCTGTCGCTTTGTTGGCCGCTGTGTTGTTTCGAGACCGCAGCATCCACAAAACATTACTCTCTAACGAGAGAATTCTCTCATCGTCGATTTTGAATTACGTCACTCTTGTCGCAAATGAGCAATATGTCCTGTATGAATAAAGTTACCAGGTATGAGCTGGTAGGATATGAGCGCGACGTGCAGCGCCGTCCGGCGCACGTCGTCCGACGCGTCCACCTCCAGTCCGCACTCCAGCAGCAGCCGCGTCGTCCGCATGCATGGAAACCTGACCACAAACCAATTCAAATTCAAAATTTATTTATTTCATGTAGGCTAACTTGTAGCTCTTATGACACGTCATAAATTTACCACCGGTTCGGAATGCAGATTCTGCTGAGAAGAGCCGGAAAGAAACTCAGCAGTTGCTCTTTTAAAAAAATAATTTTTTTACAAATGCTATGTATGTATACAGTGTTTCTACAATGAAGTTTCAAAAATGCAAAACTTCTTAATCGCGATCATAATAACAGAAATTGACGCGGACGAAGTCGCGGGCTAGGAACAGCTAGTGTAATATATTCAAAAATATATGCAATACATTGGATCTATTTATGCTGTTATTATAGTATGCTAGCTGTGCTATTTTACTTATTAGTAGTTATAAGCATGTCGATAAACCGAAGGCTAACATTTAGGAAACTCACTGGCACACGTCGCTTGTATGGAAGTCGTCTACGGGTGTCCGTCTGTCCACAGCGAGGTGCAGCAACGTCTGTCCCGACCTTAACCTCACGTTGCGTAGCCTGAAGATTGCGCGCCGCACCGCACTTGTAGTCTCCTGAAGGGAAAATGAAATGATTTATTTATAAAATGGACGTCGGAATCTATACAAATAAATAGAATTGAAGTGACTAGAACGAAATCATTCGCTATAGCATTGTATCATATAAGGTGTCAACGATACACACATCGCGCGTGGCAATCTACAGCTAGCGCCATCTATTTTAACTTGCGACATGACGAATGGTAGTGTTTACGAAATGTAGTAGTTACGAAACTGTGGCAACTTAGGAACTGTCCATGGTGATTTGAAGAAGCGGACGAAGTTGCGGGCGTCCGCTAGTTTGATTATATAGAGTTCAAATCGCTTTGAAAACATTATGTAGAACTCTAGAGCATGCAGGTTCCTTCACGAAGTTTGACTTCACAGTTGAAGCGAGTGAAATTTAATTGCTTTTAACGCACATAACACATAACTCTGGAAAATCTTCAGATACAGATTTGATTTTTACAACCTTAGATCAAATTTTAACTATCCGAAAAAAGAAGCAGGCAAAAATTACATCATATTTCCAAGCAACGATATTGAGTAGAAACATAAAATTATGAAATTTGTTGGACAAAAAAATCGCGAAGTTAGGTCTTTTTAAGCAATTTGCATTTATTTTCAATGTATTGCAAAATTTTTATATAAAATTCCTATACTTATTACTAACAGACGAAGCAGACAGTTTTTTAATGAATATCTTTCGAGTTATTAGGATACATGATGTTTTTGGCGCTTACTACACTCCTATTCCGCGCTATACGCTAGCATCTGTTGCGCACGAGGTTTGGAGCACGTTTTATTTCATCGCTTAGTCACGATCGCGCGGGTGAAATCTGATTTTTTTCTGGCATTCTGCGCAATCTTGAGCGAAACTTACTTCGTCATTGTCGGAATTTTCTAGAAGCCTGGCCGCCACCGCCACCAAGTACAGCGCCGTCCGAACATTGCTTTCATATTCCTCCTGCAAAGAAAAATAAACACCAATGTATGACCTGCTGTTGGAATACGTAGTGTCACGTTTGGTAAAAAGAGCAAAGAAATGTTTATACATATATATTTATACAACTTTATTGCATGAAAAAAAGAACAAAATATATAAACAAATAAACAGTAAAATGGTTATTTAATAATTTTCAAAAATTGTATCAATTTTTTTTTTGACCAGCGGGAAATTATTTAAATGCTTCTTTAATTTAATAGAAAAGTAGTTTTAGATGTTTAAAACTATATAATATATTTATGGGTATCATTTAAATTTAATTTTGTAAAAATTACTCAAAAGTTCACAACTATTAGGCTGCGTGTACACTTTTATAAGCTTATCTGCACTTTTCATGAGAACGTAAAATAAATACAAGAATTCTTTGGAAAGTAAAAAATAATAATAACCTTGCCCTTGGTACCAAACACAGACGAGAAACTTCATTTTTCTTCGTAAATCTATAATTACCTGATTTTGTCTTTCTGTGACGAGGAACTGAAAATGAGAACAAAGGAAGGAACATTCCAATGATATATTTTTTTGAAACACAAACAATAAAATTAATTGGTGACAAAACATTTTTTTTTTTAGTCAAATAGAAGAGTTAAAGGTAGGGAACTCGATTACAATTTTTTTAGAGTATTACGATACGTGTGACTTAAGTAGGCTATTAACTCACGGTACACGCTGTACTATAAGCAATTAAATATCTCTTGCTTTATCAGTGAAGGAAAACATTGTAAGGAAATCTGCATGACAAAGTTCTCCATAATGGTGTGTGAAGTCTGCCAATAAGCAAGCGTGGCCAAAAACCCTTTTCATTCTAAGATGAGACAATTGCCCAGAAGTGGGCCCAGAATGAGATGATAATGATGACTGAACGCCGTGCATTAATAGACTTTCTTAAGTCACAATTATCGTATACTATAATGTTTAGCTAGTGTGACCGTGCATTAATGTACCTTCTTAAGTCACAAGTATCGTATACTATAATTTTTAGCTAGTGTGACCTTACCTTAAGTAACGATTATATGGACATACAAAAACTACTTAAGTCACAGATGTAACCGTTACTTAAGAGCGGGTTTAGGTAGCTCATTTCTATAACATAGTTCATATGTGCATATTACAAGTGTAAATAAAATATTTGACTATTTTCTAAGGGTCAACTTACATTTTGCAGCGTAGAGATCCAATGTTTTTTGTGTGGAACAGTCTAAATATGGACCTTATTTTGGATAGAATAAGATTCATTATAGTGGCACAAAAAGCGCATTTTTGAGTACTGAAAATGCGAGTCATATAAATTGTATGCCAATCTCAGCTGTCAATAATGAGAATTATTTCTCCAGCGTGTCCGATGCGACCGACCCTTGCTACAAAACCCACACGCATTTTCAGTATAAAAAATGCATTACTTGCGCCTTACATGGGTTGCTTCTTGTTGATGTATTCACCAAAAGATTTTATGCCGAGATTTTCTCTGCATATATTGGCAACCATATTAGATTGTTCTACATAAAATCTAATGCGATTGTTAGGAACTCTTTCTCTAGATCTAATTTCGTGCTACTCTATGTGAGTACAAAACTTTTATGTACAATTCCTTGATATCTAAAAACTGTAAGGCCAAGACAAATGAAGGCTTTTATGGGGAAGAATCGACTGCCTTTTTTTAATATGCATAAATCTGCGTAAATTGTAATTTATTTATAGGCTAGGTTTGCTGTTGGTATGCTGTGGAAGCATATAAATTAAAAGGATACCAAAGGTTCGGACTGAAAACTGAAAGGTCGCAAGTTTGAACCCCACCTGTTGCACTATTGTCATACCCACTCTTAGCACAAGCTTATGGCTTATTTGGAGGGGAGAGGAGAATATAACTCAAGTTCAGCTTGGTTAATATTCTTTTATAGAAAAAAAAAAGGTTGCTTTGAAGTATTCAAGTTTTCGCAGTTCCGTAGCAGAACATGCTCTTTCGAACTGTGCACTTTTCAAAACCAAAAATATTACAACAAAGCTTAATTAATGAAACAAAATAGCCTATTAAAACTATCTAAACTTATCTTGTGGGTAGCTTATATTGCAAAGCCTCTAATAATATATGTAATTGATAAATAAATGGATAAATAAATAAAAAAAATGTCTTTTGCAGAACAATGACGGTTTCTGCACAACAATGTTGCAATATTCGTATTGGCCTTACGGATATCAAAACAAAGAAATTCTAGTTACCAGATTTTCAAAACATTTACCATCGACCACAAACATACAGACAGAAAGGTAGAAAAACTTACTATTAAGGCGTCAGGGTCGTGGTTAGTGTTCGGTTTCTCCACCCTCTTCGTACCTCTTCTCAATTCTTCAGAACACGCTTCTAATACATAACATACCTGAAAACAATCCGTACTTCCATAAGTCCATGCTTTTAATGTACTGGATAGCCTAGTGATTAAGACGTACTTTTCATGGGGTCCGGGGTTTGATACCAGTAAGCATTTACGACTTTAACTTCGATCTCACTTGGTGTGACGCACGCACGCACGCACGCACGCACGCACGCACGCACGCACGCACGCGCACGCACGCACGCACGCACGCACGCTCGCACGCACGCGCACACACGCAAGCACACGCACGCAAGCACGCACTCACGTACTCACACATGCACGCACGCACGTACTCACGCATGCACGCACGCACGTACGCACTCACACTCACGTACGCACGCACTCACACACTAACGTACGCACGCACTCACACACTCACGTACGCACGCACTCACACACGCACGCACGCACGCACTCACTCACACAAACACGCATGCGCACGCGCACATGCACTCACGTCTTCTTTTCAATTAATGTAATCTTATTAATCTTTTTCAGCCTTATATTGTATTTCAGATAACTTGGCAATGATATTGTAAGCGCTTTTGATTACAAATTAATAAATAAAAAATAAGCGTGAAGATTCTTGTAAGGTGTTGCTTAAGAAAAACCTCAATTACCTGAGCAAGTGGCAGTTCAATTCCAATGTGAATCATTTGTGAGAACACTTGAGCAAACCTCAGCAAATCTTTGACCACGGACACCTGTAACCACAGTGTGAGTATTATGTAGCTGATCTTAGTCTTGTTTAAAATTGATTATGAATGAATGAAAGAAGGTTATGATACAAATATACAAATTAATTTTTTTATACAAATTATTTGAATTAAAAAAAACTATTCTATTCTGTAATGTACCCCGAGCTTTCGTTCAACATAAACCAACCAAAACGAGGGCACGCGGCCAGATTTAGGCATTTTATGTTGTGGATACAAAATGAGGGTAGAACAACTTTTGTTCAAATATATTAGATGAAATACATATTGTGTGTTTTGGATGCAAAATGGGGGTAGAACAACTTTTGTTCAAATATATTGGATAAAACATATATTGCGTGTTTTGGATGCAAAATGGGGGTAGAACAAATATCGAGCGATATTTGAAGAAATATAGTAATATTTCTTCAAATATCGCTCATTTGCGACAAGAGTGACATAATTCAAAATCGACGATGAGAGAATTCTCTGGTTAGAGAGTAATGTTTAGTGGATGCTGCGGTCTCGAAACAACACAGCGGCCAACAAAGCGACAGAGCATTAAATCACAATCTCTCTCGCTCTTATTTTTTTGTGCTTAGCGTAATGTTGTTTTTATAGCAAAAAGTATAAATTTTCGACACTAAAATTGGTGAATTTTGAGTTATGTCACCCTTGTCGCAAATGAGCAACATATTGCAAGTTTTAGATGCAAAATGGGGGTAGTACAAGTTTATCTTGGGAAGGTGTCTTGGGAAAAAAGTAGATCGACAACTGTAATGTGTCGCTACTAGATGTCGCTAACAGTTGCTATAAAACTGATTGAAAAGTAGATACATATCACTAATTTCGTAGCTGACGTGTGGTTCGCCGTGGTGTAACGGATAACACACTCGGGCGCGATTCCCAGAGAGATGTGGGTTCGAATCCCGCCGGCCTCGGAATTTTTGATATGTATTTATAAATCTATTAAGTACAAGTTTAGTTCAAACACATAGCGTCACCTGGTTCAGATGTCGCAACGCCAGCGCGTGCTTCCACAGCGCCAGGCAGCGGTCGAAGCGCGCCTCGTCCGCGAACACGGCGCCGCGGAACACGACCGGGTGCGGCAGGTCCGGGCAGCTCCGGCCCAGGATGCGCTCGCGCACCGTCAGCCCCTCCATGTGCAGCGCGTGCGAGTTGCCGTGCAGCCGCTCCACGTCCTGCGGCCAAGGGCATGGTGCGGCATAGACCATAGACAATGGTGCTGCCCTCCTCGAGCCATAACGTCGTTAGCCAACATTTGGCCAAATACGATATTTAAGGCCCAACGTGAAAGTTGGTGACACGGCTCGCGACTGAGTTTGACGTGAGCTACTCACAAATTAGTCATTATTTTGACTAGACCACCATGTATACGGGTTGTCATGAGATCCATTTCTGTTGAAACTGCATTTTTTTCTGTTGCAATATACCGCGCAGAGCAACAGCGGGCGCGCGGGCGATGAGTAGGTACATTAGAACAAAACAAAGGAGCGCGAAACAATCACGTCTGTACAAGTTTTTGGCGCTAAAATCCAGCCGAATACTTTTGCCTAATATTCGGCTATTCGGTCAGGGGCCTCGCCGAATATTCGGTATTCGGTATACTGCCGAATATACTATTCGTTGCAAGTCTAATTTTGACTAATTTCTTAAACTGGATACTTTCACGTAAAGATTAGTATACTGTGAAGATAATACTGCCATTGGCGCAATTTGAATACCATAAGCCTACTTTGTCGTATTCGTTAATAAATGGCGAAAAACCAAATTAAATTTGAATTTTGCGAGCAGCTCCGTGTCTTGGACCTTAATGCTATCTTACTTAGAAAATAATTCTATGTTTTTTTTATTCAATGACAAGATAGTCCTTGACTGCAATCTTGCCTGATGGTAAGTGACGATGCAGTCTAACTTGGAAGAGATATGGCAGTGTACTCATACCCCAAATCGGTTTCTAGTTTCTACATGCCATCGTGTCTCGCGCTAGGTCTCCAATACCGCGCACACTATCTGCACTGAATACGATGCTATCCGAATCTCCAGCCTGTGACATATTTGCAGACCAATGGAGCTCCATTGTGAGTCGGTGCCTGCAGTTTTGCGAGGGTTTAGCCTCGCAAACCATGCACCTGGCTTAAAAAAATTTAAGTTTTTGACTTTTGTTTTTGTTTAGTTTAATTTAATTTTTGTTTAATTTTTGAGGTTATTTTTATGTAATCTTTGTCATGTCTGTTGTTAATTGTCTTAATTAGTGTAATTGGAGGTTTCCGTACTAATTAATAAATAAATAAAATAAAAAAAAATAAAAAAAAAAAATCGTGCCGGAACGCTAAATCGCTTGGCGGCACGTCGTTGACGGTAGGGTGGTAACTAGCCCCGGCCAAAGCCTCCCACCAGATCAGACCAGAGACAATTTTAGAAATTGTAAATGCCCAAATTGCCACCGCCGGGAATCGAACCCGAGACCTCCTAGTTATAAGACCACAGCGCTCACCATTGCGCCGGGGAGGTCGTCAAATTACCTCTAATGTAGTGCTCTCTCTCCAATTGTCATACGCCGGGATGGGGTCCGCCGGTTTCTTGAGCAGCTGACCGTACCGCGTGTCGTACCGCATCGCCATCGCTCTGTGTAGGTATTGGTACGCCATCTGGTACAGCATACCGCTAAATTAGTTTCTGCGTTTACTAGGAAAACACCATGAAAAAACTGTAAGTGACAACTCCAGGTCATCGCCGTCGTCACCTTAACCGATAAACTTGTGCTGGATATCTCTTGCAAGGATCGCCACAAGACACGATCTTGTGCCGTTTGTGTCCAGTGGTTGCTAGCGACTCTGTAGTCCACCTAATAGGGGCTTTTTTATTTTCATTTATTTTATTTATTTGTAATCAACAGTGGTACCTACATGTGATATAGTTTACAATTAAAATTACTAAAATAAGGTAAAATAGGAATACCATTTGTATATGAATTTATAAGTATAAGTATTTATAGCAATAGGTTTGAGGACACCAAATAAAATATGCAAGCTAAAATAAAGTAGTACTTTACAAGATAATTATGAGTACAACAGTCAATTCGCATTTACTAGTAGCGAATTCACATGTAAGAGTGTAAGAGTGCGTGCGTGTGTGGAGGCGCGCGTGCGAACGTGAGCTTAGTACAGCTTAGCAAGTTTGTTTTTTTTTATTTTGGTGCCATTTTCAGGACGCACTTAAGAAATTTTATCATCTTACCCTTAAGCAGTAATATTCTTTGTCGTTAGCGAAGGAAGCGCCCAGCAATTCGTAGGCCTCTATCGCTTGAGCTCGCGCGACCTCTGGCCGCGACGCCAGCAGCTCCACCACAGAGGCGCGCGCGCGCTCCGCAGCGCACTGTAGCGGTGTCATACCTAGAATAACACATACCTATAGTCTATTTTTCCTTAGCTGTCTTAATACCGATTACACCTATTTCGAGAATTGGGCATTCTGACAGTTTCTGTATTGAATATGCTGACAAAATATCGCTAAGATTTTACATCGGTTCTTCGTGTAGGTTTCCTTACGATTTCCTTTACCTTCCTTTATTGATACAAGACGTGATATTAGTCTTTGAATTCTTATACGATGAATCGAATTAAAACTTAGACTAAGCATGCAGTACTGTAAAATCGGTTGACAACATTTGGTATAGTACACGTACCATTTTCATTTGTGATTCTGACAGTTTCTTTATTGAAAATGCTGACAAAATATCGCTAAGATTTTACATCGGTTCTTCATGTAGGTTGCCTCACGATTTCCTTTACCATTGATACAAGACGTGATATTGGTCTAATGTCATTGAATTCTTATACAATGAATAAAAAACTTAGACTAAGCATACAGTACTATGAAATCGGTTCACAACATTTGGTATAGTACACGTACCATTTTCATTTGTGAGTATCTTTGCGTTGTGGTCGATGAGAGCGCAAACCACAGCAGCATGTCCGCATTCGGCCGCAAAATGTAACGCCGTTGCGCCGCACAGCGCCCTCTCGTCCACTCTTGCGCCGCTGTCCAATAAGAACTGTACCTGAAAAGATAAGTCCCATCTCGATCTCACCTAATGGTAAGTGACGATGCAGTCTAAGACTGAAATCTATAGACTGAACCCTGCTCAGACTCAAGACAGAGTTAAAACGAGACAGATTTATGCCAGTGCATATTCGTGTCTCGTTTTAACTCTAACTGAGTCAAAGCCCGCTCTATAGATCTCAGCATAAGATGGTAGCGGGCTAACTTGGAAGGTGTATGACAGTTGAACGAAATCGCGGGATTGACCTAGTATTTACTAGCGTAATGAAATACTCGTATTAAATATCGAAGTCAAGTTCAAGTCCGAACCACATATATGTACAAAGTTTAAACAAATATTTAACAGTTAACTCTACAAGACAGAATGTCAACTTGTATAAATAGGTAAGTACCTACTTTCACTATTTGTCCCATTAATATATTATTATCTACATAATTACGTAAAATGTTAGCTTTAAACGTAAACATACTTATCTAGTCTCTGTATTCGTTTCACATATATATGCACTGATCTACACTGTATACTATTATGTAATTTATAACATTTAGTAATGAATGATAGGTGGTTTTTCGTATTGGTATGAAATCAGGCAATAAGATCTTTCTCCGAGGGACATTTAATCTGTTGGGAAAAATCGAAGCAGGCGTCAGCGTCGTTGAGTGTTCTAGTGGTGTGGTCCACATGTACTCACCACATCCAAGTGTCCTTTGTAGGCGGCGATCATGAGACTCGTGTTGTTGTACTTGGCCTTGTGTATATCCGCGCCGTATTTGATGGGGGTTTTGACGACCTCCCTGGCGCAGTGGTGAGCGCTGTGGTCTTATAACTGGGAGGTCTCGGGTTCGATTCCCGGCGGGGGCAATTTAGTAATTTATTATTTCTAAATTGTCTCTGGTCTGGTCTGGTGGGAGGCTTTCGCCGTGGCTAGTTACCACCCTACCGTCAAAAACGTGCCGCCAAGCGATTTAGCGTTCCGGCACGATGGCGTGTAGAAACCGATTATGGGTATGGGTTGAATTTACACTGCTATACCCCTTCCAAGTTAGCCCGCTACCATCTTAGACTGCATCGTCACTTACCATCAGGTGAGATCGCAGTCAAGGGCTATCTTGTCATAGAATAAATAAAAAAAAAAGAAAAAACTTTACTATGTCAAGCGTGCCTGTGGCGTGGTCCACATGTAGCGAGTTGGTACTCACCACATCCAAGTGTCCTTTGTAGGCAATCATGAGACTCTTGTTGTTGTACGCCGTGTCTGATGAGGCACTTCACTATGTCCAGCGTGCTTGTGGCGTGGTCCACACGTAGCAAGTTGGTACTCACCACATCCAAGTGTCCTTTGTAGGCGGCGAGAGACACGTGTTTTTGTACTTGGCCTTGTGTATGTCCGCTCCGTGTCTGATGAGGCACTTTACTATGTCCAGCGTGCTTGTGGCGTGGTCCACATGTAGCGAGTTGATACTCACCACATCCAAGTGTCCTTTGTATGCGGCGATCATGAGACACGTGTTGTTGTACTTGTTGGCCTTGTGTATGTCCGCGCCGTGTCTGACGAGGTACTTCACTATGTCCAGCCTGCCGTCGAAGCAGGCGGCGCGGAGGGGCGTGCTTAGTGTTCTTGTGGCGTGGTTCACATTGGCCCCGGCACGCACCAAGCGTTTGACTATACCGAGGTGACCCGCGCCGGCGGCGCACCAAAGGGCTGTGGCACCTGTCAAAATTGAGCGTTTTAAATGAAAGGTATGGAAAAGCATCTCTATAGTTAATCTATGATTAATACTGGATTTTTTGACCCTATACAAATGGCAGCTTAATTGGACGCACTGTGCACATATGCAACTAGTAGAGCGCGTGGGTGCGCGGCTCGCTAAAGCGAACCGCGTGTTTTCTGTTCAGCAAGTAGATCTTCGGGTCTTGATCATCTTTTTCCAAAAACCACTATTCCATCTTGTGCCCTCTCTAAATAGACACCGACGAAATTTGTATGGCCGCCATCTTGGATCCGCCATTTCGGAGGGTTTTTTCAGCTCTCTGCCAATTGGATGAGGTTTCCAGTGACTTTTGTTTGAACACCCTCCACCTATCTTCAATATCCTGACCTTGCTCCTCACCCGTCTCCGAAATCCTCAATCATCAGCTCCCTCCATATTTTTCATCCAAATGAATTTTTGTCCTCTATACGAAATCATCAGAAATTTCGGAAAGGAACCTATCAAAGTCTTTCATACATTTTATATGAAAAAAATAAATTCCGCCATCTTGATTTTTTTTCTATTCATCAAGTAGATCTGCGAGTCTTGATCATCTTTTTCCAAGAAACCACTCTTCCATCTCTTATAGTCTCCGATATAGGCATACCGACGAAATCTGTATGGCCGCCATCTTGAATCCGCCATTTTGGATTTTTTTCAGCTCCCTGCCAATTGGATGAGGTTTCGAATGACTTTTGTTTGAACACTCCCAACCTATCTTCAATACCCTGACCGTGCTGCTCACCCGTCTCCGAAATCCTCAATCATCAGCTCCTTCCATATTTTTCCTCCAAATGAATTTTTGTCCTCTATACGAAACCATCAAAAATTCTGAAAAGGAACCGTATACCGTCTTGCACATATTTTGTATGGAAAAAAATAAAATCCGCCATCTTGAATTTTTTTTCTATTCATCAAGTTGACCTTCGGCTCTTGATCATCTTTTGCCAAGAAACCACTCTTTTATCTCTTATCCTCTCCGAGATAGACACCGATGAAATTTGTATGGCCGCCATCTTGAATCCGCCATTTTGGGGTTTTTTTTCAGCTCTCTGCCAATTGGATGAGGTTTCGAGTGACATTTGGTCGAACACCCCCCACCTATCTTCGATAGCCTGGCCGGTGCTCCTCAGCCGTCTCCGAAATCCTCAATCATCAGCTCTCTCCATATTTTTGTTCCGAATGAATTTATGTCCTCTATACGAAACCGTGAGTGAAAAAAAATTTTTTCATACAAAATTTTACAGGAGAGGTGATCAATGAGTCAGTGAGTCAGTCAGTCAATCAGTGAATCAGCACGAGTAGCTATATATATATTAATAAAGTGTCAACCCACATAACTTATCAATTGAAAAGTTAACTTTATTCCTTTACATTATGTATGTATATAATTTGACAAAGTTTTGTGGCGCCACATTTGACATACAAGAGTCTCTGGAACTAATAATATTGCAAATGGCGCACCGACCTCTATAATTAATCTATGAAATCATATAACAACAACTTTGAAACCATTTGCAATATTACCTTTTAGTTCCAGAGACAAAATGTGCTTCCTTTTGGCTTTGCCGCAGTAAAAAACAGATCGTGTACACGCATTATGATAATAGCATGACAGCAAAAACCAAAGCCATTTTCGCTATAGTATTTGCTATTGCTCAAAAAATATACAATAATATAGGCAATCGTTATAAGCTTTATCCTTACTATAATATTATAAATGCGAAAGTGTGTTTGTTTGTTGGTTTATTGGTTTTTCCTTCAATAACGCTGCAACAGAGCTACGGAGCGACCCAAATTGCATGGTATAATTGAGGACCTGGAGAGTGACATAGGCTACTTTTTATCCCGGAAAATCAAAGAGTTCCCGCGGGATTTTAAAACTAAATCCACGCGGGCGAAGTCGCGGGCATCAGCTAGTGCGACGTAAGTTACGTCTAGATCTATATTTAACTGTCATAAAAGAAGGTTCACTAACAGGTGAGCTCACAATATGAACCTGTCACTAACAAACAATTGAAATGGGTCAGGAATTCGTACTGTACCTACTCTGAATTCGGCACATGACAAATCCAGATCACTTTGTTTATGAAACGGAAAATATTTATCACGATATAAAAATACCGATTGGCTGTTAATGCGACACATTTTTAAGGTGTTTGCGAAAGAAAAACGAAAGTGAAACAATAAATAATTTATTGATGACAAAGATATTGCGCCGTCAATTAATTATTTTGTTGAACACTAACTTTAAGTAAATTAAGAGTCCCTCCACTTCGCGGCCCGACTCGGATTTGGCCCATTCATTCAAAAGCGTAAAAATCGTAAACGTCTTTACGAGAATTGCGATTTGAATACATCTACTATATAAAAATAAGTCGGGTTTTCCTTCCTGACGCTATAACTCCAGAACGCACGAACCGATTTCCACGGTTTTGCATTCGTTGGAAAGGTCTCGGGCTCCGTGAGGTTTATAGCAAAAAAAATTCAGGAAAAATTTCAACAGAAAAGCGGGAAAATCTTTTTTCACATACACAACGCAGCCATCTGGTGGCGAAACGGAGTTCGCCGGGTTTGCTAGTTTTTTTTATAAAATTTTTTATTCTCAACACTCTCTCGAGAAGGGTTCGATCCTTAGCATGTAATTTTTTCTTTATTACAATCATAATACCTGAAGCATAAACCCAGTTTCAGATTTCAAATTCGTCAAAATCAGAACCTGGGTATACTCCCGTCTTAAACAGCCCTAAAATTTAAGTTCTTCGGCCGTTTTCAGAGAGAATATTGTTTGAAACTGCGTCAGAAAGATCGTCGAACCACGTTAAGTACCCCCATTAACGACTAATTAACCCATTTAAAATAAAATATAATATGGAAAGATTCCCAAAATATGTTGTTTTATTATCCCGGAATTCTTATAATTTTGTTTAATTTTAAACAAGGACAAACATTCTTAATGATCGTTTGTTTACTTTTTGATACAGGGCCTTCTAAGAACTCATTCTAAAGCCCTTTTCACACACAGCGAGTTACGGTAATGGTGTCGAATCTGAAGGGACTGCTAGAAGTAAGCTTTATCATTCAGAGCGCGTGTAATGGTCAATCTTCATATGCAGATTTGAATTTTACAGCAATAGATCAAGTTTTAACTATCCGAAAAAAAAAACAGGCAAAAATTACATCATATTTCCAAGGGACAATAATGAGTAGAAACATAAAATAATGAAATTTGTTCGATGAAAGTTCGCGAAGTTACGTCTAATTTTTAACCAATTTGCTTTTTAAATTTATAATTATATATAAATTCCTATGCATATTACCAAGAGACGGACCAGCTAATTTTAAAAAAAAGAACATCTTACGAGTTATTAGAATACATGATGTATTTGGCGCTTACTACATTCCTACACACTAGCATCCGTCGCGTTTCACACGATGTTTCGGGTGTTTTTTATTTCATCTATCGCGGGGATTTTTTCTGGCATTCTGCGCACTGTTAATTAGATAAATCGAGCTTGTCACGTATTTCAACGGTGACACAGTTAAATCACTAACGCTGCAAGCCAGCTATGCGCAATGCAATAGGTCGCGGAAAGAGCACACCGTCAGCAAGATATCGCTACGTCGCCACACGTGAATTACAAGGAAACCTAGAATTTAGTAATAGAAATCACGTATGCTCCGCGCCAATTTTCTTGATCGCTCGAAACCACGCAATAAGATCCACTGACCAATAAAAGCAAGGTCGATTTTGAACATCGTAAATTGCGTGTGCGAAACTGTTGCCATTTTTAAAAGTAAAAAAAGTATCAAAAGCCGCTTTATCCTCTTCCTTAGACTTAGGCTAATATCTATAGACCGCACTCTCACTCTGCTCATGCTCAAGAGTCAAGACAGAGTTAAAACAAAACAGATATATGTAGGAGCATATCTGTGTCTCATTTTAACCCTTATGCTAAGATCTATAGACCGTTCTCTGACTTAGCTCGGGTTTAAGATAGAGTTAAAACGAGACATAAATATGCTCATCTGTCTCGTTTTTACTCTGTCTTGAGTCTGAGCAGAATGAGAGTGCGACCTATAGATTTTAGCCTTAAAGTCCGAGCTAAATTAGAGCACGCTCTATAGATGTCAGCATGAGTGTTAATCTCCGAGGTAGGGCCCGCTTTCTGGCATACCCTTGCTCACTTTTCCCGATCTTGTGTATACGATTCTTTCAATTTATTGTCTCTCATAAATCATAATTATCTGCGCTTAGGTGAGGTCTAGCCAGTGCTTTCGTGGGCGGCTGCGAATTTAAGTTCCAAAAAGATATTCACACTATCGATGTAACTTTGTGGCTTCCGTGCTATATGATCACGCCACAACGATTTGGCTGAAAGGAATGGAAATAGCTCATAACATTTTATCGCAGAAAATTAAAGAGGTGCCGGGAATAACGCGGAAGAAGTCGCGGGTATCAGATAGTTGTAATCGTTCAAAATGACTTCATAGGGAGACGGGCAATGCCAAGCGTACGTATCTAAGGGGGAATTAATTGGTATAAATCATATTGGAAACAAAGATCTGGATGTGGGCCAAGCGAAGCAACATACAGCGTAACTTCTTTGTGTACGAACGTTAAGGTTGCTAATTATAACATGCCACGCGCTTTTTTACTACTAGTAAGAGTTGCTACGTCTCGAAAACGTTCATGATTTCGAGTATCGGAATAGTATGTACCATGAACCTTTATAGAAAAGTTGACTTGAAATACCTAAATTATTAAACCTCAAATTCGTCCATATAATATGGGCAGCCGAATACAGCTAGCTTGTGATTTATTCAAAGTTCAAACGACCCTACATGAGTACTGCGTAAATAAACAAAATATATATTATATGGAAAAACAAATACCGCAAAGGCATATTTTACTCATTATAATTCAAAATATCGTTATTTTTTTTTTCAAAATTCCAAACGATGTTTTACATCGTCAAAACATCGCAAATCATGCTCTTGAGTTATGTCCCGCTCCCACCCGTAAAAATGTTGATTAAATTAAAATAGCGTTCTTTATCGCACGGTCGCGTGATATTATAGAGAGCACTACTAAAAGGAGGAACTTTTTAGGGTAGATTAGGTATTATTTACTTAGTAATTTTAGGTGCCTTTAACAATGACGCAAGTAGTTTTGTGCTCGAAATCTACCAACGTCGTCGAGTTCGTTAAACTCGTACTGCATGCGTAGGTACGGGTAGTTACATGTAAAAAGTCAACGTTCTTTAGATAAAGAATCGAGTCGACTCCTTTACGGAAATAGCCATGTTAATGGTTTTTTCTTTTTATTTGGGTTTATTTATGTTTCTTTTCAAAGGAAGAAAGGTTGGTTACGTCGTAATTCACGACTGTATGCCAAAGTTTCAGCACAATTATTTTTCTTCACACGACTCGACATCTCGGTGGCCAAACTGAAAACCAAACTAACTTAGGCTGAAATCGTCTATAGACCACACCCTCACTCTGCTCAGACTCAAGACAGAGATAAAACGAGACAGATTTATGTCGGAGCATATTTGTATCTCGTTTTAACTCTTATCTTGAGTCCGATCTAAGTAATAATAAATCTAATAGAGCACGCTCTATAGATCTCAGTATTAACTAACTTGGCTTAGCTAATTCTGACGTAACTTCGTCTTCAGCTGTTAGACCACATAGCTAAGAAAACTGAACCACGGGTTCTCCAAAAAACCCGCGGGTAATATGCTTAATTTATTAAAAGTAATCTATGTATTAACCTCTATGACTCTAGTATGGTCGACCTATCCTTTCAAACCTTTCAAATTGTACTGTCCATTTTTTCAAATAAAATCGCTTTTAGAAAAAAATACATAATATTATCGTCGTTTTGAGAAAAAGTGCCTCAATTCGATATAGACTAAAATTCATAGATATTATTATATAGTCTATTTCTAGAAATCTCAGAAAATATTTCGGCAAAACACGTAACCGACGACCTTTGCCGGGCGCTTAAGACGTTTAAATTTAGGTTTTCACTAGTAGCAAGGTTTCATTACGTCTTATGAGCGCACTTAGTCATCACACATTAGTCGTTTACGCATTTCTGCGAGAATATACTTGTTTATCGTTTAAGATAGCTAAGGAAAAATAGACTACAGAATATATTTCGGAGAGTGTGCTCAGGAACTTTTCAACTTGGTTCCACCGTCACCATTCGACCATTGAAACGCAAGGCACAGAATAGATCTGCACCCCTACGTAGTTGAAATCCCAAGGACGCGCACTGAGCACTTTGCTTCCTAGTTCCTGATACGCACCGCTAAAATTTGGAATGCACTTCCGGCTTCCGTTTTTCCCTACAACTACAATTTGGGTACCTTCAAATCTAGAGTGAATAGGCATTTTCTAGGCAAGAGCGTTCCATCTTAGGCTACATCTTCACTTACCATCAGGTGTGTTCGCCGCCAAGCGCTAGTCTATGTATTTAAAAAAAATGTAAATTCGAGGGCCTAAGCTAGTTCATAGAATAGGGACTCACCCTCTATAACATATTCGTCAAATTTGACAGTTCCCTCTGTTTCCAATCTGACTGGTGGACGGAACTTCATCAAGAGTATTCTGACTGCACCTTCTCTGCCGTGCCTGGCCGCAGCGATCAGTGGCGTGCACTTCACTCCATCACAACATACATCCTGAAAATACAATTTTAAGTAGTGATAATAATGTTAGGACTCTGGTCTCATATTTGGGGGGTTGCAGATTCTAACCTGCAGTGGCGTGCACAGGATGTACTACAGGGTAGGCAGATGATACAAAATGGAAAAAATCTTCGGTGCGAATTTAAAAAAACTTATGGGTAGGCATTGTACAAATTATAAAAAGCCTACCCTTAACTTTTTATAACTCGTACTGGCGATTTTCTCCATTTTATATCATTTTTCCGCATTATGCCTACCCTGTGTGCATGCCACTGCTAACCTGGGCACATAAGTTGGACTTTTCAGACTTAGGTATGTTTTAAGCAACTGTATATTTGCTATAACTGAAAAGGTAAACATCAAATGAGAGTTTATTTATTTATTCTTTATTGCACCACACACAGAAAAAAGTAAACTTAACAGAATATATTATGTCAGTAAAAAAGGCGGTCTTATTGATAAAAAGCAATCTCTTCCAGACAACCTTATGGCTAAGAAAGACAAAAAAATAAGTAGGCAGCAGGAGAGTTCTATTTTTAACCGACTTTCAAAAAAGGAAGTTTGAAGTTGGTTTTGTAAAAATAATTTTTACATTTATATTATTACTAATAATCTCTCTTATCTGTTAATATGCCTATTTTATGCCTTTAATAATTTATTAGAGGCATAAAATAGGCACAAATCCCACCAAATCAACATAATCATTAAATCCAAAATTTTAAGTATTACATTACTAATAATTCATAAAGCTACTGTCTTCACATCTAATATATGTTGTCACTCATAATATTGTATGTTTAACTAGGTACCTACAATCCAAAAATTAGGTAGGAATGATCCCAAATTAAATAAATGCAACAATAAAAATCCTTAATTATTAAAATACACAGAGAAATATTTTTAAACACTTATTATTTAACTAGCTTTTGCCCACAGCTTCGCTCATGTAAGTTTGATTTTTCAAACCCCCATTTTACCCCTTAGGGATTAAATTTTCAAAAATTCTTTATCTGTATGCCAAATTTCAGCCCAATAAGAAGTGTGAGTTGATAGGTCAGTCACCTTTGTCTTTTATATATTCAGATACAATTCCTCAAATAATATAATAGGCAGGAACTGTGTGTTAAATTTAAATTTAGGTAAATGTCAAGGACAAGGTAGATTGCCGTTATCAGCTGGATTTCTGTTTATAGAATATTTGCGTGTCATTGAACCACAAGCATCCGCGTCCGGGTATAAATAAACACAATGTTGTTTTACATTTCATTGACTTTACCTTCATGTTTATTTATAACTTATATTTCAATGGCTCCTATGTGAGAAAATGATTTTCATATTAAATTAAATTCACACATTCAAATTTAGAGTGAAGCAGCATCTTTATTTATGTATTGCTTAGTTATATGTATATTTATGTAGGTATGTATTATACTATTTATGTATCTTCTTGTATGTAGTTTATTATTTATTTGTATTATATAGTAGGTATTATAGTGTATGTAGTGATGTACACTTTTGACCTGTACCACTCTATATAGTTTCACCTTACTCACTTTCAAGGGAAGCTGGAAGAAATTTCTTTTTTTTTTCAAGATAAGCTTCACCTATGTCCACTTCTAATATTTTTTTGTTTACATGTAGATAAAAAATAAAAATAAAATAAATAAATTCATAATAGAATTTCATACGAGCAGTGATAGTGTAGTGGTTAAGACTGCAGTCTCCTATTTGAGGGTCTCAGGTTCGGAATTATGTGCATTTAAGCAATTAAATATCACATGCTTCAAACACTGAAGGAAAACACCGCTAGGAAACCTACACATCTGAGTTCTCCACAAAGTTCTCAAAGATGTGTGAGGTCTAGCAATTCACAGGACTAGCATGAACATGCCCTAAAACTCTTTTCTGAGAGAAGACCTGCTCTCAGTAGTAACAAAAAAAAAAATTAAAAGTGAATCTATTTCTACAAAATTAATACATTTATAGTTAACATAACAGAAGCAATCTCTTTGTTTCTATAAGGAAAACCAAATACACCAACAAGTGTTAGTTTGTGATTTTGTGATTTCTATGCATGGGTATAGTCGAGGAACTGAAGAGTGACATAGGTTACTTTTTATTCTGGGAAAAAAGAGTTCCGATGTTATTGTTAAGACCCTAAATCCAGACTGACAAAGTCGCAAACAAAAGGTAAATAAAACTGTACTAGAAAGTTGTCTAATGCCTGTTTAATAAATGATTAGTAATTCTGCTATTATTTTTATTCTTTCTTTATTCTTTTGGTTGATGGTTTTTTGACAAAGCTGATCCGCGTGATCAAAATAACAATTCAAAGGCAAACGCCGAAACGACGCAAAAAATAATTAAACAACGCACCCGAATGACACGCAAAATCAGGTATCATCTAATTTATCACGACAAAAATAGATATTAGTTATACACGTTAGGTTTCATCACAATTTTTTGACTGCTAAATATTGTCAGTATTAAATTATAGTACACTATAACTTACGCTGTTTAGGAGATCGTCAATTTCGTCCGTTGTTTTCTCGTACAATAAAGCGTACAAAGTCAGGGACATTCCATCCCTCGCTGCGAAAAACACCCTTTCCCTCAAGGTACTAGAAATATCGTCCAGCATTAATTTGTCCTCCATTGTAACATTCACTTGTAAAATAAAATAAAAACAAACAATGTTTGCAACTATTGCACTCAATCAATAGGAACTCCGGACCGAGAGGAAATTGTTATTGTATTCCCAAAACACAGTAATTATAAATTCACATGAAAATCACCAAGGAAGAAAAAATGAAAATCGTCGACTACGCACAGCAGCTGAGTGGGCACAGAAAATAAATAAATAGGTACCTATAACGTCAAAATCACTTCTTGATCCGACTGTGACAGTTACGATCTACGTTTAAAAATATAAATATCTGTTTTAATAAAGGTTAAATCTTAAATAAAGGTTAATAGTTTACAGATTCGTTTTAACTAGAATAATCTTTTAAAAGTAAAAACTATTAATTGTTTTATTGTTTATATATTCTTGATTTATTTCAATATCAAAACGCCATCCTTTCACTTTCAACTTCGAAATAATTTCTGAAATGCATTTGTGCACGCGATGCCACGTTTGTCGAAGTGGAATCAAATTAGCCAATGAGAGCAAATTCAAACTTCAGTTTGACATTTTTTGCCTTGTTTTTGACGTGTAACCTAAAGCTTTCTCTATCGTATTTACAAAAAATATTTGAATTTTAAATATTTGATTCGATACGTAATCTTAGTAAAAATTAAAAAATGTCGAGTGGTCAATGGGAAGTTGTTGGTAAAAGCAAAAAATCCCAAAATGGTAAAGTGAAAACCGTCAAAGATGAGGATAAAAAGCCGACCAAAAATGGACCGAAAGTTGAAGATGTTGGTGAGTTTATTTTATGACAACAAAAGTAAAATCTTTGCTAACAATAAGGTTCAATATATATGAAACCTTCTGTTCTAGTGCCTCCAAAGTCCTACTATGCCGGTATGGAAATCGATGACACCAGGAGGTCTCCGAAAGATAGTAAGAAAAATGGGGATAAGAAAAATAAAAAGAAGTCTGAACCTGCAAAACCTAAGCCACCTAAAACCATCGAAGAAGCGCTCGAAGCGGTAAGTAATCAGACAATAGCTATTAGCCAAAGTATGATTATACATACATACATACAAATAAAAGCATAAGTAGTTTTTAATTAATTACTTAGTGAAGGTACCCACTGAAGCAATCAAGTTCATGCATATGATTTATATTACTAGATGATGCTCGCATCGATGTCCATATGGATACATGTTTTTTAATTCCCGCGAGAACTCTTTAATTTTCCGTGATAAAATCTAGCCTGTGTGTTAATCCTGAGTAAGAGCTATCTCTATTCCAAATTTCAGCCCAATCGGTTTATTTTTTGTAGCATGAAAGAGTAACAAAAATACACACACAAAGTTTCACTTTTATAATATTAGTGTAAAGTGTGATTAAGTAGGATAGGATAAGGTTAGTAGAAAATAGGATAAAAAAACTATACATACATATAAAAACAACCTTGTATGTTCTAACAGATCACTGACAATAAGTGATTTTTTTTTTACAGATTGACCCAACCGAACTAGCAAACATCATAACAACAAACAAAGTGAGGTTCTCAAATGCACCCCTAGTCTGGCTGAAAGAAATTGCCACTTTTCTTAACTCCAAAATCCAGATAGACGTAGATGACCCAACATTCTCAAACTACCCTCTAAATTACCCACTTTGTGCTATGCCATCCGAAATAAGGAAACCTTTAGAAAATGTCCTTCATGAAGCGGGGAAAGCAAACACTCAACTCTTCTTCGATGTCACTCTAACTGCAATAGCTAATGATATGAGCAGAGGTATGTTTTTCATTGTTTTTTTTTTTAAATTTCCAAGAACAAGATTAATTAATTAATTAATGTTATATTGAAATCTGGATTGCTTTTCTTTTTATTGAATGAAAAGATAGACCTTGACTGCGATCTCATCTGATAGTAAGTGACGATGCAGTCTAAGATGCTAGCGAGCTAACTTGGGGTATGGCAATGTACAATCAACCCATACCCCTAATCTGTTTCTACACTAAATCATACAGGAACACTATATTGCTTGAAGGCACATCTTTGATGGTAGGGTGGTAATTAGCTACGGCCAAAACCTTCTACCAGTCCAGACCAGAGACAATTTAGAAATTATGAATTCCAAAATTTACAGGTAAATATGTTATATAAAATAGCCGGTCAAATGTGAGTTGGACTCGCATACAAAGGGTTCTGTACCAAAAAACTCTGAAAAAAACACCTTGTAGGGGAGTCCCTCTTAATTTTTAATTTATTTTTATTATTTGTTGTTATAACAGCAACAAAAATACACATTCTTTGAAAATTTCAACTGTATACCTATTACAGATCATGAGGTACAGCCTTTCGACAGATAGACAGACGGACGAACATCAAAGGCTTAGTAATAGGGTCCTGTTGGTCCAGTTGGGCTGTTGGTTTTAAAACTTTGTTTCTTTGTTCTAGGCCAGTCTGTGAATGGACACAGAATCCTACTCCAAATGTTAGCACACGAATGCCCCGATTTCTGCATAGCATCCATAGCAAAGAGTGTTTCCTTAAGGAACTCCTACCAGAACAGGCCTCCAATAGGCCTGTCCTTGCTATGGGTGTTAGGTCAAGGGGGTCTCAGCAACTTTGCTGTTGGAATGAAAGGTAAATTATCTAGAACAAATTGTGCTGTATGATAATGTTTATGGAAAGTACAGTGCCATGTTGTTCCAGTGTTTCTTCTACACCTGGGGAAATAGCCGTGACAAGTGCGAACGGCCCCTTTTTTATTAGTTGACAAGATAGTCCTTGACTGCAATCCCACCTGATGGTAAGTGACGATGCAGTCTAAGATGGTAGCGGGCTAACTTGGAAGGCAGCATAGCAGTGTAAATTCAACCCATACCCCTAATCGGTTTCTACACGCCATCGTTACGAAACGCTAAATCGCTTGGTGGCATGACTTTGACGGAAGGGTGGCCACTAGCCACGGCTAAAACCTCGCACTAGACCAGACCAGAGACAATTTAGAAATAATAAACTCCCAATTTGCCCCCAACGAGAACCAACCAGAGACCTCTCAGTTATAAAACCACAGGACTCCCCACTGCGCCACAGAGGTTGTCGAAGTTGCCATATCTACAAACTTTTTCTTTTTTGGTTTTGGCAAAGCAATTTTGTTTAAAGTGGTGATTTAAAAAATAGGAAACCCCAAAAAAACTTTTAAAGATAGCAGGAGCAGAGACACAGGTAAAAGCTAGTTGATAGATATTTATTCCAATTTTATCATTCAAAAACAGTATTTAATGTAAGCTAAAGATCCTACTTGATATTTAAATATTTACTGTCATCCATAATACAATCTTATTATCTTTGACATTCTCTCAAGGTAGCTATTACTTGATAACCTGTATCTCATGCTCTCCTTTAGTTTTTACAAATTAAGAAGTTTTTCTTTAATTTTGTACACAACTTATTATTTATTAAATATTTAGTGTTTCCATAGCCTGCATCTCTACTAATAAAAGGTAAAATTTTATATTTCAGTGTGTGATTTGAAAAAACAAAATTCTTTGATTCATGATCCCTGTTCATAAATCATGGATTTCTTTCTTTAGATAATAGGTAATGTTTTGGGCTGACAGAATTTCATATGTTGATTAATCACAACAGAGCTACAGTATTACAGTATTATATTATAAAAATAATATAATAGCATGCTCTAACTCAGCTCCGACTCAAGATAAGAGTTAAAACGAGACACAAATATGCTCTGACATAAATCTGTCTCGTTTTATATCTGTCTTGAGTCTGAGCAGAGTGAAAGTGTCGTCTATAGATTTCAGCGCTAGACTACAATAACTAGCTAATACATGGCTAATGTGCCCACTCATTTCCACTTCAGTTTCGCAACTCGCAGAACCGACATACGGTTTGGTTCTCCTACGGATCTCCTCATTTCTGATTCGATCTTGTGGAAATGGGTGTGACACATAGTTCGAAGAGCTGATGGTCGATGGGGTCACAACGTGCTGGAGTGGCGAGCCCGCACCGGGAAGTGCAGTGTTGGCAGACCCCTCACTAGGTGGACTGATGACATCAAACGAGTCGCAGGGAGCTGCTGGATTCAGGCAAGACCGAGGCCTGTTGAGGTCCATGCAAGAGACTTATGTCCAACAGTGGACGTCTATCAGTTGATAAAGAAGAAGAAGAAGATATGACTAATAGACATTTTCTTTGCAGCCTGGCAAGAACTTTTCCTCCCCATAGTGGAACTGAAGAACTATTCTAAGTACGCAATAAGCTATCTGGAGGAAATTCTGGCGAGGCACGGAAGCATGGAGAGCACGAAGGTGACCTTCGAGCAACTGATCGCAATGTTCGACATGGTGAATAATAAACGAAACGCCCTGTCGAAGGATCTGTCAAGTGACCTTATAAAGCAATTAAGTAAATATAAGGTTAGTGTTTGGTTTATAGTTCTTTCAAATCACGAGGGCGCGTGGCTCATGGTAGTGTGCGTGTTGTATCTGTAGAAGTGTGAGCGAGAGCTACGACCTAGGCTCCTGACAGGCACTCACACTTACGCAATGTGCATGTACACGACGTAACCACAAGTAAAGCGCACGCGCCCTCGTGAATTGCAAGAACTATACCAGCTCATACATTTAAATAAATGAATAAAAAACTAAATTTAAAAAACAATACAAATAATGTAATTCAATTTTATCTAAGTAAATAAAATTACATTATTTACATGTAAATAATTTTTGCCCTCAGCTTGGCTTATGTTAAATTCGACTTTTAACAAACCTCTGTTTAACTCCCTTAGGGATTGAATTTCCAAAAATCCTTTACATGTTAAACAGCCTGATCTGAGCTGTGCATTGATAGAAAATTATAACAAAATCTAATAATATAATTAATTCTCCACATGTAAAAGAGAACTTTTTGTGTTCTTTTTCAAAAAAATACATGTGTTTAAATTGTTAATTGCATTAATTTAAGCTATGTGTTGTCTGTCAATTATTATACTGTTTTATTTTTATACAAGAAAATCAACCTGTATATTTTTCCATAGGATATCTATTTCAATAAGAGTGGCAATAAGCTCCAAGTGTCCTTCAACCACCTGATGAAGAAGCTCCCGAACCAGTACCTCAGCGGTGCTTCCCTTGACCCCTACCACAGGGTGCTTGTGGAGACCCTGGTGGACTGTCTGCATCAGGACGACTCCTGCAATGCGACGTGGAGACAGCTGTTCAGCAAGTGCAGCAAGCAGTCCGCCACGCTCATAGAGTATATAGGTAAATGTGACACAGTACAAAATACATGATAAAATACAGGCAAGGAAAATTTGCGCTCACTGCGCTCGCGAAACCAAAAATGTTTTTTTTTACTTAACTTACAATTTTCATTTTATTTTACTGAGAATAAAAAGTGTAATTCCTTACCGAAAATGCAATACCTATCATATATTTTTGCATTTATCATAACATCATTCTTATTACACCATTATGTCAAAAGCTGTGCTGTAATGTTGCCATTATCAAATATGAGTGAGTACAGTACAATGTTTATACTGTGCAGTATTGTGTGTTTCAAATGAGAATAGGACTGTCAAACAGCCATTTTATATTTCTGTCCTGCTCATATGAGATTTACACTGAGCGAGACAGAAACAGTAAATGGCGGCTTCTCATTCTTATTGTCATTTGAACGCATTATACACAGTCATATTTATTATGAACTCTACATGCATCATATACGGCTCTATAATTATTTTAATTATTTATTACACACAGATGCAAACTGGGAAGTGGTTAGTCCAAGACTGAAGAAGAAGTCCCTACGAGCAACTATCACACAGTTCAAGGAGGTGTGCGGGGAAACTCTAAAGGGAAAGAAGAAGGATGAAACAGTTGTCAAAACCAACAAGATATGCCAGGTTAGTGGTAGTTAATAATATCGTCCTCATTTTATCAGGCCACAGCGGGCCTTCCCAGAGATAGTCCATCTGTGTGAGATATATTATAGTGAATATGTATGTTTGCAAACACAGATGCTCTCTATTCCTTCACTCTCATAGACGTAGGACTAAGAAGAGGCTAGAATATTTTTTAATCCAATAAACTTTTACAAAGTGCTTTCAAATTATCAAATGAATATCTACCACTGGTTCGGAATGCCGTTACATATTTATATGGTCTTTAAGGCATAGTGATGACACTGCCAACATCATAACTCCAGGCTAATACTGAGAATATCTTCTCAGAAAACCTCATTTTTTAGCCCAACCTGAGAATCGAACCCATCATTCTCAGTTGAACATCTCACCCCTAGATCAAAAATGTTTTGTAATCCTAACGTGATTGTACAATACTTTAGTTTTCTTATATATTCTGCAGGAGAGGTTACGGTTAGGTGCGGGAGGGTTGCAATTAGGTAGTGGGGGTCAGTTGACTTCAAAGTTAAGACAGTCACCCCATCGCGCCCTTACTTCAGGAATTATAATTATCTGTTACGAAAATTTTAAATTAACGACTACAGAGTGTTATTCGCTATGTAATGT
Source organism: Hipparchia sbordonii (assembly GCA_038048805.1). Taxonomy (NCBI): domain Eukaryota; kingdom Metazoa; phylum Arthropoda; class Insecta; order Lepidoptera; family Nymphalidae; genus Hipparchia; species Hipparchia sbordonii. The sequence goes on from CM076113.1 coordinate 10,485,991, forward strand.
AACTTTATATCCAGATATATTACCGTCCAATAATTTTATAAAAATCAACTCTAATCAACAAAATTAAGAATTATTTTTGATAACAATATCAGCTTGAAGCAGATTACAATTTACGACCATAATATATATTTTTTCATTTGTTATCGTGCTATGCTATCAACCGGTGATAATCACAACAATATTAAATAGTTATTAAAATCACGATGAAATCGTAATGTTAGACATGCAGGGCTATAAATACCGTAATTTCATACTCTGAGCACTAACGTTATTATTTAAAATTGTTAAACGTAATCGAAATAACGGCTTTATAACGAGTATTAATTATTTAACGAGTGACATTTTTTTTTCATTCAGTGTATTAATTTTACATTGACAACATATTAGGTACTGTTTATGTTGCTATCGAAAAACTTAATATCGCCGTAGTTTATTAGGTAGAAAACTAAAGTAATAGATAAGTAACTTAATACTTAATAAAATAGTTATGTAATATCGGCTTAATACTTACTTAACATCACTAAAATAATCTGAAAAATTAATATTTAACAGTATTTAACTTGGCAACTCGGTCCCTCACAAATATTCGGGCACATTACGAAAATATGTTTTTCACCTCTCTAGCTCAAAAGGGGCGCCTTTGCTGCCCAAAACCAGTGAGCAAAAGTCGTTTTTGCTCACTCAGTGAGAAAAAGTGTTTTGAATATAGAACGCATTGGATTGGCGTTTCTTCAACTCATCGTCTCAAGAAACGTTCAGAAATTTTGTATCTAATATTGCATACCCCATACATTTTATTTCGAGAAAATTTTTTAACTCTCTATTTTATTATTTAAACTACTTATTAACTTTTTTTAAATGTGTTTTAGACTTTATAATTCTGTAACACAACATGAAACATAAAAGAAAATTAAAATTAATTAATTAATATATTTTATTTTATGAATGACACAATTCCGAACGCAGACAAAAGAGTAATATAAAATGGCGGCAAAAAAAAAAAAATTAACTCTATTCTATATCTTAATTAGGTAGTAATTTCTTAGTAGTTATTTGTTGTAAGAATTTTAAAATAACAAAATGAGTGAATCTAGTGATAATATAACACCTTCAGAATTAAAAGAATTAGTGTCTAACGCTGAATTAAACTTTCTTCCGGAAAAGTCTCGTGAAAAATATTTGAAAGCCTATGAATTATTTAATGATTGGAGACTTTCTAAGGGTGCGAAGTCCTATTCAGAGACTGTGATTTTATCATAATATTTCATGGAATTGTCTAAAACAAGGCAACCATCTACATTATGGAGTATTTACTCCATGTTAAAAGTTACAATCAAATCGAAATGCGACGTTCACATTGAAACTTATCCTAAACTTATTGCATTTTTGAAAAGACAGTCGGAGGGGCACAAATCTAAAAAATCTAAAGTTTTCACCGCTTATGATATTGAAAAGTTTTTAAATAAAGAAACCTAATTTTTTAAATTTTAAAATATCCTTTGTTTTAATAAATATTTTTCTTACATCTTGTATTTTTTCGCTATTGAGGTGAAAAGTTGTATGTATCACACGATAGCAAAGTTTTTGCTTCTTGTGCCTTTGAATCCCTCACTACTCTCAGGATTCTAACTTAGAATCCTTCGCTCGCTCGGGATTCAAACTAGGCACTCGCAACAAAAATGAACTTTGCTATCTTGTTGAACAAATAACTATTGTTTTCACATTATGTGGGAATAATCATATTGTCAAAACTTATTATATTAATACTTCAAATAAATAATTAAAATATTCATTTAACTACCTACAAATCTTTCTACACCTTGAGTTTGTTTAAAAACCTACTCGTACGAATGTGAGAGACCGTGTCGGCCTCATGAAGGTCCGATAAAAATTAATCAATTTCTGCTATGGCAACACCTTCAGTTTCAATGACAAGTCCAAGCGGAAGGTCATTTCATTTTCGACAAAATTGTTAATTTGGCCGAAATTAATACGAATCTTAATTTTGTGCAATCGAAGCATCAGTGTTTTCGTGCTAATTTAACTTGTGTAACAAAGTTTTGTGATAAAAAGTTCCATTGGTGAGTTAAAGACCACAAATCAATATGTTTTCCTAACAAAGTGCGTATAGATTTCGAAATTTTCCGTAGGGCGTTATATACGACGCGATAATTATGCGTAGAGTTAATTAAAAAATAACTTGAATTCTCGCAAATGAAACTAGATTTATGACTATACAAAAAGTTCGTATTATATTTGTCCGCGCATCCTTTTTTCGTCACCCATCCGTTGTTACTTTTAGGCTATATTAACAGTAACAGTACAAACATCCGTTAACCGAGCTCTGCGGGAGTTAAACGTATTATATTTTAAGATATCCGACTTAGGATCTTGCTTTGATCACGGTAAACTCTAAGCATCAACCAAGCAATCTATTAAGATTGAATTACTATTAATTAATATGTTTTTTCTGAAGAAGCTCGCATGTACAGCGTAGTCTCTGTTTAAAGTCGTATTTATCCTAATGTATGGAGTCATATTTTTGTCCTTACGAGCGTAAAATAGTGATAACCTAGAGAGGTGATAGTCTAGTGGTTAGGACTGCTGTCTCGTATTCAGGTGGTCGCGGGTTCGGTCCTGGGCACGTACCATTGATTTTTCGGAGTTATGTGTGTTTAAACAAATATCACTTGCTTCAATGGTCAAGGAAATCTGCACACCTGAGAGTTCACCTATTCTCGAAGGTGTGTTCACACACTGTGTGTCTGTGCATTGGGACAGTTTGGTAGACTATGCCCTGTAACTCCTTCTCTGAGAGGAGACAGCAACACTAAGAAATGAATCGTTAATAAGTTGCTAATGATAATGATGGGCTTGGAATGTTTGCTTTTTTATTTTGAAGTCAATTTTGCTGTAAACAGAACTTGAAACATTAGTTTTTCTAAATTTAGCAGCTTTATACTAAATTGCGTAAAACTTCACCTTGGCAACTTTATTTACTAACAATACCTATTGAAATGCATCAACATAACTATATTTACTAACAATACTGAAACACATCGGTGCCAGTCCATTGGCCATATTAACTACTAGCCTAAGAATAAGCCTGTTGTTTTATTAGCTACTTAGTTAAAACTACCCATTGTTATCTATTTTGTAACATTTTTCATTTAGTCTATATTCTAAAAAGTAAAATAAATAAAGTAATATAGCCATTTATTGCACTAACAATTCAAAAAAGAAGTATTTAAATACTTCTTTGTTGAATTTATTACAAACTAAAATATAGACTAAATGAAAAATGTTACAACATAGGCAACAAACGCATACAATACAACATAGTTACCTATATAGAATAGAAAAATTATTAAGAAAAAATATATATGCAACAAATTGAGAACCTCCTTTTTGTCATCGGTTAAAAATTATTCATTACATCATGATACAATCTTTCAAATGTAATTTAATTTATAAAAAGGAATTGAATGTATAAAGTAGAGAGGTCTTATCCAATTTTTGGCCTAATTGTGAAGCTATTAGTGGCTTTTTATCAGTTAATAGGTATATTTCATGTTTGTAGTGTACTTGCCATATTATAGTTGTTTTATCTAGTATTACAAGGTCTTAGTCACTTTGTATACATTTTCTTGCTTCACTGAACTCAGAGTGACCTAGTAATAGGTACAATGTCATCTGTGGCTATAATTCAACAGTAATCCAACAACTTGTGTATGTTTTTAACCCCTGACTAAAAAAGAGTGGTGTTATAAATTTGATGTGTCTGTTTCCTCGTAGTGTCCTAAAAAATAGACTGATTTTGATGCAGTTTTTTCTGTTTGAAAGATAATCTAATCAAGGTGGATCTTAGCTATAATTTATGAAGATCTCCTCAGGCTTTTAAAGATCATTTCCTTGTTTAAAGAGTTTTACAAACTTTCACTGGTGTGCTTGATTTGACATTCGGTGTACTTACTGTTATGGTTCTTGCAATTCACGAGGGCGCGCGAGCTTTACTTGTGGTTACGTCGTGTACATGCACATTGTTTAAGTGTGCGTGCCCGTTAGGAGCCTAGGTGGGAGCGGTCAGGCGCGAGCAAGCTCTCGCTCCCACTTATATAGATACGACACACACACAACCATGAGCCACGCATCTTCGTGAATTGTAAGAATTTTACTTTGAATTATTTCTAAGGTATGGTAATCCAGAGCTGATGTATCTAGTAGCCTGCAGGATACCCAACTATTCTCTTCTCCCCTTCAAATAAGAGGAAAGCTTAAGTTAGGAGTGGGTACGACAATATTGCAATGGGTGAGGATCGAACCTGCGACCTTACCTTTTAGTCTTCAGTCGCCACTTTTAACCGTTGGGCCATTGAGGCTTTTAAATTTACTTTCTTCTTCTTAATCAACAAAATTTCTTGGGAGCTGTATAGGTATCTCCCTTGTTTATGGTCAAAAATTGACAAAGAGTGTTGGTTGCAGGATATTCTAGACAGGATGACGAGCACTAGAAGGTTCCCTTGGCTGTGGGCCAGCTTCCTGCTGCTGGTGGGCATCGCCGGGCTGGTGGCCTACGATGTCCAGAGGGTCGGAGGCAACTTCCCCAGTGAGTAGAGGGCATTTTGTTGTGATTTGTCTTATATACTCGTACGTTTATGTTTTGCACTTTTTTTAATTATTCTGACTGTTCTTGTCTTCTCTGGAGATAAGCTCAAAGCTTGTGGGTATTAAGTAAAGACTACCACAGCTTCAAAAAAAGGTTTTTACTGAGCAGAGACCAGAAAGAAATTAGCTTAGAAGTGAGGCCTTTAAGGGTAGTTGATGATGACAATCGAGTGTATCTATTCTCTAAAAAGGATTGCATCAGTGTAACAATCGCAAGGATCTCTAATTGGCTGATACTCTCCTGCTATTGGTTAAAATGCATTGATACAGCAAGGATGCCACAAATTCTGCCAATGCAATCATTTTTAGAGAATTGACACACTAATTAAATGTCCTGCAAAGTCAGGGCAAGTCGAAAGACACCAAAAAATGCAATAACTTATTACATTATCCAACATTGTCCATTAACAAAGTGCAGAGAATTAACTGTTATCACTAGAGGTGATAAGTGAAATTGTTTGGGAGAATGGGCATGCCAGATTAGATAGCACATGTTTATTATTTAACCTTTTGACTGGCTACAAAGTTGATTTAAAATAAATGAATGATATTGCCTGCAGATGATTAATTTTCTTTTTAAAGGATACTAGCCATTCTGAACTTGCATAAGCTTATTACGTATTTATAATGCATTTTATTATATTTTATCAATTATACAGTCATATAATAAGTCTATGCAATTATATGTATTAATCTTTATGGTTTCCTGGTGACAATAATCGTGACGTTCAAATCAAAGAATCTGACTTGTGAAGAAACTTTTATTGTTTTATTCTTATAGAATATAGGCTATATTTTTTTATTAAAATACATACAAGTAATTAAGATAAATCTACAGTGTAACGTGGGATGTAATTATAACAAAAAAAAAAATTATGTTACAGAGAGCACAACTGGTAAACTCATGAAAGACCTCGGGATTTTAGAACAGACTCAATACGCCTGGCAGAAAACGCTGTCAACATCAGCCCGTGGTTACCTATGGTTAGAGACCAACGCACCGATCTACTACACACAAACCGTTGATGCAGTGTATCCATACACCCAGTTAGCGAAAGACGCTTTAATAGTAGTTTCGAAGAAATTCGGTATACTTTATAACAATATGAGGGACTATGTTATGGACAAAACTCCAGTTGTTGTCGCTACGATAGAAAAGTACGCTCCCGGTGCGATAGATACAGTACAGGGATACGCAATCAGTGGGTTCACGACTGTTAGAAAATATTCTAACGACTATTATCAGCTAACGGCTGATTACTTGAAGACTAAAGTTTTTGTGTGAGTATCTTTTGTTTGTTGCCTTCTTATTTTTGGTGTTGCGAACTTATTTCTTAGTTTTTAACACAGAGTAAGTTTGGATGCCATTCTATTGCTGTTATAGTAACAACATAGCAACTGCTGATCAACTGTGCAGAATTTTTCATGCAAACGAATTACCTATACAAGGTGAAAATGGCAACCAGGGAAAACATGATTCCAAGTCTTTTTCTTTCTGAGTTTTTTTTTTGTAACACATAGACTAGCGCTTCACTGCGATCTTGCAGTGAAGATGCAGCCTAAGATCGTGCGCGCTTGCCTAGAAGCTTTTTTTTTATTAAGTAATTATAGTACGTTTATCTCACGAAGTTACGGGCGCCTTACTTGTGGGTATGTCGTGTACATGCATGTTGGGTAAGTGTGCGTGCCTGTCAGGAGCCTAGGTGGGAGCGGTCAGGCGCGAACAAGTTCTTGCTCACACTTATACAGATACGACACACACACAACCAAGAGCCACGCGGCGTCGTGACTTGCAAGAACTATAGAACATGGAATCGTATGCGGGTGCCGTCAACTAGAGCTATTCAGGATTTTTAATACGAAATCTCTCTTTTCCAGCGGTGAATGGGCACCAGAAATCCTCCAAAACAAGACCCAGCTGGCGTTGAACGCCACCAAGTTCCACATGACGTCATACTTCCACTGGTTCAGACATCAAGTGCACGTTTACTCGGAGATCCCCTGAAGACCGGCCAGTGTGGTGATGTGATAAGACGTTGAACAAGTGTTGTGTAATTTTATTTTCCGGGGCCCCTAAAGCTGATCGCACATTGTAGTTTGCTCCGCACGCATCGCATTTTCTTTACTTACTATATTATTATACATAGCTAACTTCCCACAACTTCAGCTTGTTCAGCTTAAAAAATGACTCTTAAAACAAATTTTCAGCCCTTCAGGAATAAAATTTCATAAGCCTTCTCCGTAAGTGCATCATTGTAATTTGTCAAAAAATTTAAGGACAAACATATTGAAACATAACTAGATGTCATTTATGTAACTAGATCTATGAATGCTATCCCTTTCACAATATTTCCTACAAAAAAATATTTAGATGTCAATTTAGTTTGGAGATTGGGTACAACCAAATAAGCAGAATTATGTTTGAAATGTGTTCAAAAGAAAGCACTGCTTGTGGTGTGTGTTATAATGTGCGATCAGGTTAAGTCTGCGTTTAGTTACTGCAATAATTTATCTATCTCACATTAAGGGCTGTAAATGTTTTATTTATCTGTGCATGTTACCAGCGACTTTACAAAATTGTTCTGATTGGTTAGTTTTTTAGTGTCCTGTAAAAAATATTGTAATAATAAATAGTGGAATTTGAATTTTTTTCGAATTTTCATTATTTTTATGTTGTAAATCAAATTCAATTCAATTAATATCATGTTATCAATTATGACGAAATTAAGATTTTTTTCTTGGAAAATTCTGATTGAAAATTATGAGTTCAATTTAACTTTATTTATATTATTATATTTTTCAATTTAGTATTTAATTTATTGTTAAAATCTAAAACAAATCATCATTACGTGTATGTGTTAGAAATATATATTTTTTGTCACATCAAATAATATCATGTTCGTATTTATAATTTAAGTCTCAGTAGTCAGAAAAGGCAAGGGGCCAGATCAGTTTGAAGGTCCTAACAAGCTTATCGCTTAATTTGGAGGGGAAAGGGGAATTTAAGTAGATCTATAGTACCATTCTTATTCCGCTCTGATTTCGGACAGTTACAACAGGACATATTTGTGAGTGGGTCTGTTTTGTATCTAAACTGCATGTCAGTTGTGAAATGGGAGTTTGAATGCAAATCTATTGTAATTGATACTACTTTTTTTACTTTGTAAGTTTTCGGTCAGTTGTGTCAACTGCAGTACAATTATTGCATTCAAACTGCAATTTTGCATTCCATGTGTCCACATCCCTAATTCCAAGCCATATCACATGTTAATACTTTTTCTTGGTCTAGTTGCATGCTGTTAAGATTACAATATTTTTACACAAAGCAATTATTTGTCGTAAAGCAATTATTGTTCATATCATTTTCTATGTTTATTTATTCTATCGTGAATCATGACAATTAATTAAATCTTCGTTAATCAGTATTTTGTATAAAAATCACATTCCCTGAGCATTTAAAATTGTAAATGAAATTAAATTTTACTTTAATCGAAACTAGAAAATACCTTTTAAAAATGTGAGATGAAATACTAAAAATAAGTTTTGTAGTGAATTTATGTGTTTTTAATGTTAAATATGCGTGGCGATGACGAAAATGTGGCATTATATACAACAGTAGTATATTTCTATTTTGAGGCCTACTACAGTTTAATAGCTACAGTACGGTGATGACATCCACCTCTAATTGGCTGATACTCTATTACTATAAAAAAATTGTTGTAGCAACAATATTATAAATTCAAACCTAAATCTAAAATTATAATTGAGATTGAAATAATCACAATTCGTAACTTCATATTATGTGCTATCCAGTGCCATTCCATTGCTTAGGCAAGTGTTTACGACTCAATTATAAGTCACTAATGTGATAACGTTATCAAGTCTATACAGACAAGCGGTACGATCTTGATTTAGCCACTTATAATAGTTATTTTTATTTTATGCTTGGAATTTCGCAACTAGAATAATGTAAACCGGCCATAAATTAAAACTATTGCATTTTTATGTTCAACAATGGTTACAATACTTGTTTTTTATATTATGTCGCATTGACGTCGTCGTGGTGTTGTATTGAAATTAAAGAGGAATGAATTTCTTTGAAAGACAAGTTTTTTATTTTTTTATTTTATTTATTTATTTATTAACATAAGGTGTACAAATAATACTTAAAGCTAGCATCAAGAAAACCACCTGGGTTTGTAAAAAATGCTAACTAACTAAGACTTAAATCTAGGTAGGTAGGTATGTTGACTACAGAACATTACTGCTATTTGAACATAGTGAATTATCATAATTGACTTAAAAAATAAGATTTTAGTTTTTTCTTAATATTGCGAGGATTAATGTGGTCCCGTACATCAATGGGTAATTCATTAACCAGGCGAGGAACTAGGTAAGCATTCGTACGCTCGCCATACCTCTACATATTGAGCGCGCTCGGAGTGTATAGCCGGCCCCGAGTGACGGAGAAATATTTATTTAATACTTAAATAAATATTTCTTCCAATTCCTAAACTATTGACTTTTTATTATAGGGTCCTAGTTCCTACCCAGAGGCTTACTCACTGCCTGAAATATACATATGTATGCATAATTATGTACCCTATCGCAAATTCGCAAATAATGTAGGCAGAAGTTAGTCTGTTTTTGAATTCAAACCAGCTAATCTGGAGCTAATCCTGCTAAAGAAAATATATTGAATAAGAAGAGAGAAGAGATTTCGAATACCTACACTTGTAAAAAATTTAAGACGGTGCACCAGGCGGCAGGCATGACGTGTTGCAGATCTACTACCTACCGTCAACCGACACTGGATACAAGTATTTCAAATAGTTACTTTGCGTAAGTACATACATAAAGTTTTCTTGTGTCGCCATGTACTACTGTTTGAATCTAAATTAATGTTAACATTTTTATAAAATCGATGTATTATCGAATAATATGTCAGTAATTTTATCGAATAGTTTGAGACAGCCCTAGTTTGTTTTGAAATTTGACAGAATCACAGACGATAAACAAAATTTAGAAGTCATCTGTCATCACAGAGTACTTTGAATAGACTGATATTTTTATAACCACGGCCAGTTCAGTCCCATACAAATTTCCATAGCCTTACAAAATCTTTTCCACTATGATACATGACAATTTTTACAGACATCTCTATATCTACATTAGGTACCTATATGTAGTATGAAGTATTTATAGATCTACAGTAATCTATGATTCTCCTGATGGCTGACGCCCAATCGACGCCATTATTATTGTATTTGGTTTTTTTAGTTTAATTTTCATATATTTCTGTCCCAGAATAGCAATTGTTATTTCAATTTATTGAAATATAGTGCAAGTGTTATGTGCCCGTTATAATAATTCGCGTAAGGACGCTTTTTTTTTTATAAGTTTCCACAGTGTGAGAAAAGACAAAGTTTTACGGTTTATATTATAAAAGTGTTTAGGATCTTATGTGTTTACCAGTGTGTTGTAATTTGAAAAACGTTTCGTGAAACAAATTATTAAAAATATGACGTCTTAATTGGTGTAGGGTGTATCTAATAAACAAAATTAGGACATATAAGTATATATTAGACAAGATCATAAAGACTTACCTGAAATTCCAAAAATGTGTATAACAAAAGCGATAGGTATTATGTTATTTCAAAGTGAATTAAACAAATATTTTTAAAAAATTTGTTTCTTTATTTCCTATTTTTTATAAATTATAACCTATAATTATTATTATGGGCAAGGATGGCAATAGGTAGATACCTACGGTACATACCTGTGGTAGATACCTATGGTACATACCTATGGTAGATACCTTCATAACAAAAATAAAAATCCATAGACAAAAATAGAAAAAAAAATTGTTATTACGCCATTGGTTACAGCAGATTTCCAAAATGATACATTAGCCAATCATGGGCCTTGATTTCGAGGGTTTAAAATTTGTAGGGCACTGAGCCATCTGATACGTAGTATCATAGTAATCTGTGTTTATAACCCAATTTTTTTGTACCTATGAAGGTATTTACCTACCCAAATATTTAATTTTCATGTGTATTTTTTAAAAATTATACTGTTATTTTGTTAATTGTTTGTCACATAAGCTTTATGAAGAGAATGGCTGCCTTTAGAAAATATATTGGTCAGTATCAAGTACGATTCAAATAATAATTCTGTGATTTTGATTTGGCTTCAGGATTTTGATGAGATTCTGTTTCTTTTTGCCAGATATCGGTGCGAATCTAACTGATGAGATGTACCAAGGTGTGTACCACGGTTCTAAGAAACATGAGCCAGATTTGGACAAGGTTTTAAGGCGTAGTTGGGCTGGTGGTGTAGACAAAATGATTATAACTGGCGGCAGCCTTTTGGACAGTAAGAAGGCTATTGAACTTGCGAATACAAACTGTAAGTATCGTTTTTACCTGATAATTAGTGATTCTTCTAGTGATAATTAGTATCTTCTTCTCAGAAGAAGAAGCGTGGTATACTCCAGATACATATTTCTCTATGACAACTTAGCCCATGACTATGATCTCACACCTACCACCAGATAGGTAAAAAAAAAAGCAATCCGCCGCTCCGCCCCTTGAATAAGGAGCTGGTTCCACAGTTTGGTAGTGTGTGGAAAAAAGAGAAAAGAGAGAGAGAGATGAAATTGTATAAGGGGCAGAGTGGTGCAGTTCTAGAAGACAGAAGGTAGTGTCAAATAGCTCTTCAGAACACTCCCCCATTATATAGCATTAAATAATATTTTTTTATCTTTCCTTTGTCTTTAAATCTATAGTCTACTATAATTTTCAGCTCAATTATTTTCTACCGTAGGATGCCATCCAACAAGGTGCAATGAGTTTACGGACAGTCCTGATGCATATCTCAAAGGCTTGAAAGACTTGATCGAGGAAAACAGAGACAAAGTTGTAGCTATTGGGGAGTGTGGGCTGGATTACGAGAGATTACACTTTTGTGAAAAAGATGTGCAGCTGAAGTAAGTGTAGGAATCATTCAAAATACTTAGTAAGTAGTTTTTTGTTTTGTTCCCCGTACTACAAAGGTGGTACTACAAAAATAGGGAAAACCCAAAAGAACAGCTGAAAAATCGAAAAAATCAAAATGTATATGAATCACCATTTTGGATTACCTTTAATAGATGGCAGGAGTGAAGTTAAAAGCTTATTTTTAAATAATTATGTATTTTCTTTTTCTTCCAGATACTTTGAATTCCAACTACAATTAAGCGGTGAATACAAGCTACCCCTGTTCCTCCACTGTAGGGCTGCGGCGGATGATTTAGTTGATATACTGAGTAGGAATAAGGATCACGTAGTAGGCGGCGTGGTGCATTCCTTTGATGGCACCCAGGAGGCTCTGGAGAAAATACTCGACCTTGACTTGTATATTGGTATTAATGGATGGTGAGTTTTTTTATAATAAACTAAATGATGCCCATGACTTCGTCCACATGAAATAAGTTTTCGTTAATTCCAGCGGGAACTCTTTAATTTTCTGGGATAAAATGTAGCATACATGTTAATCCTGGATTCAAAAGTGCTTGTAAAAGTTTATTTGAATAAAAAATATTTCTATTCTATTCTATTCTATTCTGGGTATGAGTTCTCTCCATTCTAAATTTCAGTCAAATCTGTTCATTCGTTGTGGCGTGAAAGAGTAACAAACATTCACACACATATAACTTTCGCCTTATAATATTAGTGTGATGTGAGAAGCTTATGCTTGACAACAATCAATACCGGTAAGCAAGGTGAGATCAAGGTTGGAGTGCCTAGAATTAACAATAAAATTTATGAACAGTGTACAACCAAGTGTTATAGTTTAATTTTCAAAATTTCAGTTCACTCAGAACAAAGGAGAATTTAGAGGTAGCATCCAAGATACCACAGGATAGGCTACTGATAGAGACTGACTGTCCATGGTGCGAAGTAAAACCCACCCACCCGGGATACTCGCATGTCATCACCAAATTCCCCTCCGTTAAAAAGGAAAAGTACTCTGTGGAATCTGACAGTCAAGTGAAGGGAAGGAATGAACCTGTGAATATAATGTAAGTATGGATGACGGAGCGAGCTGTATCTACAGGGTTAAATAAAAAATACCAGAAAGCTCTCGGCACATAATTGTTATCATTAAAACTAACAACTTTTGTTCTACGACTTTTCAAAATTCCGCATTAATTTTTTTCATACAAAAAGATTAATAAATTATGTTATTTCTCTAAAGTGACATTACACTGTGAACCAACTACAGAGATAAGCGATCACCATAAATGTACCTGTTGCCAAACCGCTGCGAACAGTTAGGACATATGCAGTGCTAATTCAAATTCAAAATTAATTTATTTCATGTAGGCTAACTTGTAGCTCTTGTGACACGTCATAAATCTACCACCGGTTCGGAATTGCAGACTGCTGAGAAGAGCCGGTAAGAAACTCAGCAGTTGCTCTTTTCAAAAAAATTATTTTTTTTTTTTACAAAGCTATGCTATGTATACAGTGCTTCCACAATAAAGCTTCAAAAAATGCGCATGTCAAGATGGGCAGCCAAAGTAGACCCATTCCCGTTGGTGGCACCCGTTCACGAGCATGACGCATGATCCAGCCATAGCTTCGCTCAACCATATTTGAGGGAACGTAACAACCCGCACCACACGACACCACCACAAAAATGTTTAAAGCCAGCATGACATACTTATCTTACTTACTTACTAATGAAACAGATAAAGATGACAAACAATAGCCGGCGAAAAAAACACTAAAACACGTGCGTGTGGTTCGTCCGGCGTTGCCGATGTTACAGAGTAGTTACAAGGAGAGAATCTATGTAAAATATTGAATGTCAAATATTTCACAAAATATCGAGTTATAAAAAAAGTCGTAGAACAAAAGTTGTTAGTTTTAATGATAACAATTACGCGCCGAGAGCTTTCTGGTATTTTTTATTTAACCCTGTATATTGGTGGTACTTTTGACTTGAAGCAGCGATATATCAAATTAGAAATGAGATAAAAGGCAGTAGGAGAACATGACCATGAGTTACTGGCATAGCTCAGCAAGTCCTGATATTTAAGTGGAATAGGCACCATGGCATTGGCAGAATTTTTGCATGGAATATTTTTTACCTAGACCTAGAGTTGATACTTTAGGTCTAGGCTACTTTTTGTCCTAGAAAAATGAGGTTTCTCGGGAAACAAAGCAAAAAGTAGCCTATGTCACTCTTTACGTAAAAAAATATTCCATTTTTAATACCCATCTCCATGCGGATGAAGTCGCAGGCAAAAGCTAGTTTATAATAAATAATAATTAGTATCATACAGAAAATAAGATGAAGCAGTTATTCAAGAATTCTACAAAATATTGTTATTGTAGGTATAATTGAATTCATCCAGTTAGGATTCGAACCTGTTACTTTCCTCATGATCATAGTAACGAGACTACTGCATCAGATATATATATTTTTTTTTCAGACAAGTTTTGGAGATACTCGCAGCGATCCGAAAAGAAGATATTGATGAATTGGCTGAAACTATCTACAATAATACCAACAAATTGTTTTTTAGTAATAAGTGAAGTTAAAAATAAAATATAATATTTATTATGATTCAACTTGTCTTTTCTTCAAATCTTTACCTTTTGATTTTCTGTTATGAACAAGAAAAACAGTTGCAGTTGCAACCCGACAGTTTTTCAACATGTGCAGTTGAAAAACAGTTGGGTTGCAGTTTTTAAACTTAGCAGTTTAAACTACGGAAAGTTTCGATGTAGGTAACACCCGTCAAATTGATTTTGTTTGTATAAAATGTAGCCTATATCACTCGAACTAAAGAAAGAATTATCAAATTCGGTTTAGATTTGACGAAGTTATGGAGCAGTCTTCAAAAACTTTGATCCCCTATCCCGGATAAACTTTATTGTTTATCAGGATAAAAAGTATCCTAAGTATATATTGACCTGGAATATCAGCTACCACTATACCAAATTTCATTCAAATCCGTACAATAGTTTTCGCGTGATGCGCGCACAGACAGACAGACATAAAATTCAAAAAAAAATTGTTTTAGGCTTAGTATCGACATAGAGAAAAAAAAATATCTACTCTCTGGTATCGATAATAAAGCAACCTTCGATTAAAATTTTCAAAATATATTTAATGTACAGAAATCGTCCCGTTACATTTTTATTATAAGTATAGATAGATATAGATATAGATAGATACGTATAAACGTGCACCAAGATATGTACTTATAAAACAATCTTCTTTCGATGGACGTGTTAGTGCGAGTAGGTTCCGGCGAAGAGGACGATGTCGTCGTGCAAGATGGCGAACATGAAGGGGTGGTCCACCTTGAAGGGGATGGGGGGCGGGGGACGAGAGTTCGACGACGACTTGACAGCAATGGCACCTGGGAAAAAGATACATACAATTTTATTTATTCTCCGCTATCACTGCGCAGTCTTAACGGTATTCTACGCCATTTATTTAGCACTAAAATAGTGACATCGTTTTCACAATGTGCTCCATAATCATAGTTGATCTTATTGTACTCTGTTTTTTTAAAGGTCTGATATTATGTTGTTTCGTTATTTGGTGTACAATCTATATTTATACAAATAAATTCTAATAAATTATCAATTTCGGGAAATGCATCGAGTCAAAGGCCAAAACAGCAGCCGCAGCAACTTGGCATCCTGAACAAGGTGAAGCGGTGTTTCACGCCTGAGCAGCGCCTGACTCTCTACCAGGCTCAGGTTCGCTCAGGCATGGAGTACTGCTGCCACCTCCGGGATGGCTCTGCCAAGTACCAACTCGATGCATTAGACTCGGTAGATCGCCGTGCCCGTCGAATTATAGGCGATCAGTCACTAACGCAGGCGAAAATGCTCAGTCTTCAACGCAGACGTAATGTCGCCTGATGTCCCTGTCGCGCTTCACACGAGGTTTCGGGCGTGTTTTATTTCATCGCTTAGTCAAGATCGCGGGGTTGAAATCTGATTATTTCTGGCAATTTGCGATACCTACATTTCGATATTGAAGTGTGTGACCACTTACCAGTGAAAGCTCCAGCGGTGGCGCCCTCTTCATCGACCTTGACGAAGGCTTCCTGGAAGGCGCGCGCGACACTGACGCCTTGCTCCTTGACTATACCCGCCGCCGCTTCCTCGAAGATGCGGGACACTCCCACCTGTGGGCATTAGGCAAGGGCACAACTTATTACTACCTGTTATTCACCTAGACATTTCTCTCTTTCTATCGCGTAACTCTTATCCCTTCGCACTCTCTGAATTTAGGTCCTTCGGAGAGGTACGCCATGTACTTGTAGCTCCGCAGTTTCCTATAAATAATTTATCGACGAGAAAGAGTCACAGAAGAAAGTTTACCTTCGGCAAGAGATTGTTAAGGTTCAGCTTTGACTTGATCTCGAACTTGGGGAAATCCAGGACTACATCAGCGTTTGGATATCTTAGGCGGAAGACATCCTCCAGCAGACCCTTCTCGGCCACCTTCTCCACCACTCCTGGCAGACCGTCGATCTCGTTGGGCAGGATTATGACCATGCGGAATTGAGGCTCTTTGTAGGGGAGTTCTATCATCTGTAATTTAAAACAAAACATTTTGAGTCACCAAATAATTTAATGACCAATCGCGTTCAGGCCATGCGCAGTGTAGGGTTCCATCGTTGCATTTTCAGTTGCAAAATTCGCGAATGCAAATATTCGTTACATCACTGGTACCTACTACAAGGTAGGTACTACAACGTTAAGGTACTTCATTTTGTCAAATTTGGTGAAAATCTGATGAATATTGTCGAAGTTAAAGGACAAAACTTCTCGCGGAAGGATTTGCGGGCAAGAGCTAGTCATACGCACCCTGGCTCCCAACTCTTCGCTTTCGTGGTAGTGCAGCGACTGGTAGAGGTGCATCATCGGCTTGTCCACAGAGTTGGACTTGTCCAAGTAGAACTTCTTGTCTGTGGTTCGGTTCGCGTTGAACGGCACGTGCCAGTGGCCCTGGTGGACAGGAATACATAGACCCGTAAGTTTATTGTACATTTAGCTTTAATTTCGTTAATACTAAAATGTAGGGATTTACGATTTAAAAAAAATTATGAAAAATTTCCCCAATTGTAAGACCACAGCGCGCACCACTGTTACCTGGAGCCTGTTACCTGGAAGAAGATGACGTTGAAAAGAGCGACGGCCGCGGCCGGGTCCAAGTCGCTCGCTGATACAGGATGGGAGATCTTTCCCTTTGTGTTCTTTGCTGACTGCAATCACATAAACAATTTATAAATTTTTAATTTTTGAAGTAAAATTTTTTAAGAGGCAATCCAAAACTAAACGAGTAGCGACTTCGTAAACTAAACAGTTATGTTGGTAGATCTAGATAGCATTCGTGACAGAATATAAAACTCACCCATTCGTTTATGGCATCAGCGGCTAACTGCTGGTTCCCAAAGTCGATGTTATCAACTTCGCTGCGGTAGGAGCGCGCGACGCTCAAGAACTGGTCTTGCAGGGTCAACTTGTTGGAGACGAACACCTTGTTGGCGACGGTCAGGAAGCTGTGGTCCATGTTTGCGAATCGCTGACTGAGTCCCTCGTACGAGGCTTCCAGCTATACGAAAAAGAGAGTTTTAGTACTAGATATGGTACTTATGCCCGTATTCACCAACCATACCTAACCATCCCCTATAAGAGTTAGTAGGTACGTAGGTAGCCCCTAAATACAATTCCTTTACTCAATGTCATTTTCAACTTTAGATGTCACCTGTGTCACCTAGGTTCAAGTAAACGAAATTGATAGAAAGCGTCACCTAATTTAGCTTAGATAGCCCGTACGTAAGGGAACGTTGGTAAAAACGGGCATCAATGCCCGAGAATTAGGAGCAAGTAGTGACTTTCAGTTGGAGCTCTTTTTGGTTTACCGAGATAAAAAATTGCCTATATCTATTCTCCAAAAGGCTAGATAGTGAAAGTTACCTTCCACCAAGTTCCCTTCATCAATGTTTGACCTCGTAAATCAAATTCCTATTATCAATTGTTTTATTTACTTACTAAGAAACTCTAAGTGATTAGACCGCCAGTTGCACCTTTTTAATTATTTTTATGTTTATTTACAAGATTTGGTGAAAAATATATTCATTTTATTTCATTTTCAACCCTAACGTTGCATCTTTCACAGCTAAAATGTAGCCTAAGGTACTTCTTGAATAATCTTATTTGACTGCGAAAATCAGCTGCTTTAGCAATCCAATAACATAAGATGATGGATGGAAGAGCATAATAGTTAAGAGGTAGCTATTTCGAAACCTCAGACAACATTTTAATTTTGGTGTGAAGCATATCTATTGGCTCGTACGCCGTGACGGCAATCGGCATGACGCTCTCCGTTGCCGTCATGTCCCCTCTAAGCCGCCGCTTTCTACTCCCTAGTCCCTGTGTGTGCTGTTGATGTTTTACAACTGCCGGGCGTCCCGAGATTCGATACTTTTATTTCTTTGAATGGCACACATGTAAGTTTGTAACAGATTCCTTGCCTGCTTATAGTCCGAAGCTCCAAGGTAGCGCACGATTTCTTCTCTGTTTTCGCCATCAGCGCCAGAAGCGTACAGCGACAGCAGTGTCAGGACCCCCAGAGGTGACGCCACTACACTCTTGTCTTCAGATGCCTTGTATGTTTCCTGGTGGACAAAAATATAATAAGTAATAATAAAACCGGTAAAGTGCGAGTCTAGCTCGTACATGAAGGGCTCCGTAGTCCGTATTCTGTATCATCGTAACAGTTAAGATCGAGCAAAAAACCTTTCTTGTATCGTTTATTATTTTTTTTTATTTTTGATATAGCGACAATAGAACATTATAGAATACACATTCTGTGAAAATTTCGAGTATTTACCTATTAAGGTTCATGAGATGCAGGCTACTAACAGGCAACGGAAGGATAGCCGAGGCTTAGTAGGTAATACGGTCCCATTGGCACCCTTTAGGTACAGACCCTCCATTCCAAAGGACGCGGTAAGACCGCAATCGCGTTTAGGCCTAAGTGGGTAGGTACCTAATTTTATAGTTTTAATTTTATATATATATATATATATTATTTAAAGCAACTTATACTTCCCGTCATAGCATCAAGCACTGTAATTATAGTATATCCTTCTCTAATAACGCGGGCATTACCTTGAGCAGCTTCATAGACGCGATGTCAACGGAGTCCCCGAGGGGTGTTCTGGTGTACGACGGAAATGTGAGCCGACCGAATAGCCGGGAGTGTGCCGCGCCGGCCATGGCTACTGCAATAACAAATTATAAAATTAAAATAAAACCTGCAGCTAACTACGACGCTGCCTGATGACTTCAGATATTTTTTTTATTGTACTACCTACCTAATAAGCTCCATGTGGTGCTTTAGCACCAAAATATTTAGATATAGGTATTATCGGAGATAAAGGACATAAATTCGCACGGATAATAGCAGATCACTCTAAACGACATCCCTGGCGCAGTGGTGAGCGCTGTGGTCTTATAACTGGGAGGTCTCGGGTTCGATTCCCGGCGGGGGCAATTTAGTAATTTATTATTTCTAAATTATCTCTGGTCTGGTCTGGTGGGAGGCTTTGGCCGTGGCTAGTTACCACCCTACCGTCAAAAAAGTGCCGCCAAGCGATTTAGCGTTCCGGCACGATGGCGAGTAGAAACCGATTAGGGGTATGGGTTTAATTTACACTGCTATATCCCTTCCAAGTTAGCCCGCTACCATCTTAGACTGCATCGTCACTTACCATCAGGTGAGATCGCAGTCAAAGGCTATCTTGTCATAGAATTAAAAAAAAAAAACTTTTTCCACGGGGATGAAGTCGCGGGAATCAGCTCGTACCTACATAACATAATTTATAGGGGAAACTTACCCATCAAAACCAGAATTATTTTCCCCATATTGCTGCTCTGAGTGTCCAATCCAACTGGCACATTAAATCGAGAAGCGCTCTTAAAATACCTGTTAACTAGCTTTAATTTTAATTTGTTTTTAATTAATTTTATTGACCACCGCAGATAAGGAACAATCTTCTATACTTATAATAAAACTGTAACGGAACGAATTCTGTACATTAAATATATTTTGAAAATTTTAATCGGAGGTTGCTCTATTATCGATATACTAGGCACAAAAAATTTTTTTTTTTTAATTTTTTGTCTCTCTGTCTGTCTGTCTGTCTGTCTTTCTGTGCGCGCATCACGCGAAAACTACTAAACGGATTTGAATAAAATTTGGAATAGTGGTAGCTTAAACTCCGGGTCAACATACAGGATACTTTTTATCCTGATAAACAATAAGGTTTATCTGGGATAAGGGATGAAAGTTTTTATAGATTTTGCCCCATAACTTTGTCAAATCTAAACCGGTTTTCAGATTTTTTTTCATTATGTATTAGAAATATTTTGTCTAATTTTGGTGAAGATCGACTAAATATTATCGGAGATAGAGGACATAACTGCTTGCGGATAATAGCAACTAGCAAGCAGCACTCTAAACTTTTTCCACGCGGACGAAGTCGCAAGAATCAGCTAGTAGGTATATACCTAAGTGCTTAGTTAGATAAATCTGTCTGCACATAAAACTTAATACCTATCATAATTGAATTTCTTTAAAAAAAAGACTGATTCAGCTTCAATATTTTGTGGATTATTTAAATAAATCACTATGGTAGTCCACATTTAGAGATCTAGTATTTGTATGCCCATCGAACCGATCTGTATTCTTTTAAAAGAATTTGGTGTAATGAATTTTACCACTTTGTCTGACTTTACTTCTCCAAGTTCTCGGTGACGAATGGATGGACCGATTTTAATGCGGGTTTATTCGAAGATACTAATATAATCAATAGGACCAATTTAGGACTCCACAATAAAGCTCCACAATAGAGTCTATACTCGATAGTTCGATACCTACAATAACAATTCGTAATTGAAAGTACCTATATCCTGACAGGTGGGCCATATCCTGCAGCATCAGGATTGAAGAGTTAGGACCTAGAACTCCATGATGTAGTTTATGCTTGGTAATAAGTACCTTTATCAGTTCGTAATCGACAGTTCATAGATGCCCACAATTTGGGTGGAAAGTACCCCTACAGCATTAGGCTTGATGTGTTAAACGTAAAAAAAATTATGACCACCTCGCAAATCCCGGAGTACTTTATCGGTGGACATACATAGAAAAAAAGACGTGTGGCACTCGGGGACTGCCGCGGTAAAGCTATTGCATAGCATTTTTTATCAACATACATATATTTTTCTGCTGTTTTACTTCCCCACGGACCCCAAACAACAATTACCACCAAGGCTGTGGCGGAAGCTACGCTTCGCTATCAATCAAATGGGCTACGCCAGAAGACTCGCTCCGTCGCCCCTTCATTCAGCTTCACCTACTCGACCTTCGTTTCGCTATGGAGGTCGCCGGCTCACTTCGCTCGCCACCTCCCCCCTTCGCTCCACTCAGCCTCATAGGCTCGCTTCATTCAGGACCTCTTTCGCGAGCTTCTGGCTTCGCGCTTCATACTACGTGGACAAAACTACGTGGAGTCGAGGTTGGCCATTTCGGTTCTGACACACTATTCGACCTATATTTGTTTGTTTGTTTGAATAGAAAAAATTCAAGATAGCAATCTTGATTTTTTTTGTACTTATTCATCATTTATTTTTCCATACAAAATATATGCTAGACTTTGATATTCAAGTTCGTAATTCGTTCGTTCGTAATTCGATGGTAGATTTATGACGTGTCATAAGAGCTACAAGTTGGCTTACATTTTGATTTGATTTGTACAGAGGGCAAAAATTCATTGGAAGGAAACATATGGAGAGAGCTGATGATTGAGGATTTTGGAGACGGGTAAGGAGCACGGCGAAGGTATTGAAGATAGGAGGGTGCTCAAACGAAAATCACTCGAAACTTCATCCAATCGGCAGGTGTAGCAGAGCGCAGCTCCCGGTGTAGCCTTCGTGTTTATGTTTTTTTATAATCACCCAGAAATGCTTGTATCGAGAAATCCCTATTGTTGGTAAGGTTCACGACAGCTTTCGTAGTAATTTTTTTCATGACCACTCAGAAATACTTGCACCCAAAATTTTTTACTGTTAGTGAGGTTAAAGGGTGGCAGGAGGAAGGAGTTAGGCGGGGGTTAGAAAGTCCGATTATTGTTTGTTTTATCACTTTTACCAAAGACAGTAGTGAATTATTAATAACTAGCTGTTACGCACGACTTCGTCCGCGTCAAAATTAAATAATTTCGTTTCTTTATAATATTTATCTAATTTTAGTGTTTGTTGTTCAAGTACAGGATATAACTGAATTTACAACCAAGTTTCAAGTTCTAATATATTCAGTCATTCTTGACATATGGCTCAAATTAAAATCTCCAATTTGAAAGCCCCCATTTCGTCAATTTAAAGGGAAAAATTAAAAAATATATATTTTTGTACTCTGTTCAAAGTCGTCTTTAAAAAGATATATAGCAAATCTATGTATAACCCAACAAAAAAAATTTTACTTCACACACGCTTGTATGAGAGCCCCCCTGAAATAAAGCTTTTTATATTTTTTTAAGCAATATTCGGCTGAAGGCCATAAGCTTACATGGTTAGTAGGTACATAAGTACCTACCACTTTTTTCATATAAATGATGTTTTGTTATGAACAAGAAAAACAGTTGCAATTGCAACCCGACAGTTTTTCAACAGTTGCAGTAGAAAAACAGTTGGTTTGCAGTTTTTAAACTGCTGCCCTAGGTACCTACCTATTATTGTCAGTGTAGGTTTTCCATTTAATTAAATATTTATGTATTTTAAATTTCTATACCGATCGTCAGCATGCAAAATTTTTTAAATTTTATTTTCCTACCCGCGACTTCGTCCGCGTGAAAAAGTTTATAGTGACTTGCTACTTTCGCGAGAATTTATGTCCTCTATCTCCGATAATATTCAGTAGATCTTCACCAATTTAGACAAAATATTTTTAATAATACACAATTTATAATAAAAAAAGAATTTTCAAATTCGGTTTAGATTTGACGAAGTTATGGAGCAAAATCTTCAAAAACTTCCGTCCCCTATCCCAGATAAACCTTACTATTTATCAGGATAAAAAGTATCCTATATTGACTTATGGGCTGGAGTATCAGCTACCACTATACCAAATTTCATTCAAATCCGTTCAGTAGTTTTCGCGTGACGCGCGCACAGACAGACAGACAGACAGACAAAAAATTCAAAAAAAATTGTTTTGGGCTTAGTATCGACATAGAGAAAAAAAATATCTTTACTCTCTGCAGGTATCGACAATAAAGCAACCTTCGATAAAAATTTTCAAAATATATTTAATGTACAGAATTCGTCCCGTTACAATTTTATTATATGTATAGATAGATATAGTTATAGATAATAGATAAATGGGAACCAAGGACCAAGGTATGTACTTATAAAACAATCTTCTCTCGATGGGCGCGTTAGTGCGAGTAGGTTCCGGCGAAGAGGACGATGTCGTCGTGCAAGATGGCGAACATGAAGGGGTGGTCCACCTTGAAGGGGATGGGGGGCGGGGGACGAGAGTTCAACGACGTCGGGACCATCACGGCACCTGGGAAACATATACATAAGTACATTTTTTTTATCACAATGCAGATTTATTTAGCACAAAAAATAGCGGCATCGTTTTCACCATGTGCTCCATAACCATAGTTGATCTTAATGTGCACTGTTTTTTTTTTAAGTTCTGATGTTGATGATGCAAGTTTTTTGAGTTATGTTGTTTCGTTATTTGGTGTACAATAAAGAATATTTTTATTTCATCTTTTATTGATTCCCACTTCCCACCCATGGAGGAATCAAATTTTTTGTTCCCACCATTACAAGACAAATAGAAACGGGTGACGACATTCGGTATTGACTTTTAGACATAGAGGAAAACGGCGCAGAGAAAGCGTTTGAAAAGCTCTTAAGAGTACGCGTAATGGTAAATCTTCATCTTAAATACAAGCAAAAATTTCCAAGGGACGATACAGAGTATAAATACATAAAAAAAATGAAAATTGTTCGACAAAAAAAAATCGCGAAGTCTAATTTTTAACCAATTTTCAATGTGTTGCATATTACAGAGCCAAAATTTTTATATAAAATTCCTATAAAATCCTAAAAGACGGTACAGCCATTAAAAAAAAATTAATATCTTACGAGTTATTAGAATACATGATGTAGGTATTTGGCGCTTACTTCACTCCTATTCGGCGCAATACGCTAGCATCTGTCGCGCTTTACACAAGATTTCGGGCGTGTTTTATTTCATCGCTTAGTCAAGATCGCGTGGTTGAAATCTGATTATTTCTGGCAATCTGCTGATACATTTCGATATTGAAGTGTGTGACCACTTACCAGTGAAAGCTCCAGCTGTGGCACCCTCCTCATCGACCTTGACGAAGGCTTCCTGGAAGACGCTCGCGACTCTGACGCCCTGCTCCTTGACTATACCCGCCGCCGCTTCCTCGAAGATACGGGACACTCCCACCTGTGGGTATTGGGCAAGGGCACAACTTATTACTACCTAGACTTTTTTCTCTTTCTGTCGCGTAACTCTTATCCCTTCGCACTCTCTGAATTTAGGCCCTTCGTAGAGGTACGCCAAGTACTTGTAGCTCCGCAGTTTCCTGCGGAGTGCGCCAGGCCTGGCCGAGCATATAAATAAATAATTTATCGACGAGAAAGAGTCACAGAAGAAAGTTTACCTTCGGCAAGAGTTCGTTAAGATTGAGCTTGGACTTGATCTCGAACTTGGGGAAATCCAGGTCTACATCAGCGTTTCGAGTTCTTAGGCGGAAGACATCCTCCAGCAGACCCTTCTCGGCCACCTTCTCCACCACTCCTGGCAGACCGTCGATCTCGTTGGGCAGGATTATGACCATGCGGAATTGCGGCTCTTTGTAGGGGAGTTCTATCATCTGTAATTTAAAACAAAACATTTTGAGTCACCAAATAGTTAATGGCCAATCGCGTTCAGGCCATGCGCAGTGTGGGGTTCCGTTGTTGCATTTTTAGTTGCAAACTTCGCGAATGCGAATATTCGTTACATCACTGGTACCTACTACAAGGTAGGTACTACTACATCAAGGTACTTCATTTTGTCAAATTTTGGTGAAAATCTGATGAATATTGTCGAAGTTAAAAGACAAAACTTCTCGCGGATGGAGTTGCGGGCAAGAGCCAGTGATACTCACCCTGGCTCCCAACTCCTCGCTTTCGTGGTAGTGCAGCGGCTGGTAGAGGTGCATCATCGGCTTGTCCACGGAGTTGGACTTGTCCAGGTAGAACTTCTTGTCTGTGGTTCGGTTCGCGTTGAACGGCACGTGCCAGTGGCCCTGGTGGACAGGAGTACATAGACCCGTAAGTTTATGGTACATTTAGTTTTAAGTTCGTACTAAAGTACTAAAATGTAGAGATTTACGATTAAAAAAAATTATGAAAAATTTGTAAAATTTGAAAAATTTCCCCAATTGTAAGACCACAGCGCTCACCACTGTTACCTGGAGCCTGTTACCTGGAAGAAGATGACGTTGAGAAGAGCGACGGCCGCTGCCGGGTCCAAGTCGCTCGCTGATACAGGATGGGAGATCTTTCCCTTTGTATTCTTTGCTGACTGCAATCACATAAATAAACAATTTATAAATTAATGAGTTTGAATTGAAAGCTTCTTAAGGCCCGTTCAGATTTAAGTCTCATTATTTTGTGGTAGTTAAGAAGGTAAGCGGGGAGTATTTCTACCTATCAAACGCGTGATTGGTAGATCAGTCGACCCTTGCTTCCCGCACCGTGTCGCGAACCTTGCGCCAAGTTACCCCCACTCCTAATATTATGCTCAAGAAGTTCGCCGGCAATTATACTTATCTGCCGTATAATTTTTTAAGAGGCAATCCATAACTAAGCGGTCCACCAGTGAGGAGCGACTTCGTTAACCGAACGGTTTAAATGTTGATAAATCTAGATAGCGTTCGTGACAGAAATTAAGACTCACCCATTCGTTCATGGCATCAGCGGCTAACTGCTGGTTCCTAAAGTTGATGTTATCAACTTCGCTGCGGTAGGAGCGCGCGACGCTCAAGAACTGGTCTTGCAGGGTGAACTTGTTGGAGACGAACACCTTGTTGGCGACGGTCAGGAAGCTGTGGTCCATATTTGCGAATCGCTGACTGAGTCCCTCGTACGAGGCTTTGAGCTATACGAAAAAAGAGAGTTTTAGGACTAGATATGATTTGGTGGAAAATATGCTATACCTACTTACTAATTCATTTTATTTCATTTTCAACCCTAACGTTACATCTTTTATAGGGATAACTAAAATGTAGCTTAAGGTACTTCTTGAATAATCTTTTATCTGACTGCGAATATCAGCTGCTTTAGCGATCCCGAAAATTAGATGATGGATGGAATAGCATAATAGTTAAGAGATAACCTAGCTATTTCGAAACCTCAGACAATATTTTAATTTTGGTGTGAAGCATCTGTTGGCTCGTACGCCGTGACGGCAATCGGCATGACGCTCTCCGTTGCCGTCATGCCCCCTCCAAGCCGCCGCTTTCTACTCCCTAGTCCCTGAGTGACGTGTGTGCTGTCGATGTTTTACAACTGCCGGGCGTCCCGTGATTCGATACTTTTATTTCTTTGAATGGCACACTTGTAAGTTTGTAACAGATTCCTTACCTGCTTATAGTCCGAAGCTCCAAGGTAGCGCACGATTTCTTCTCTGTTTTCGCCATCAGCGCCCGAAGCGTACAGCGACAGCAGTGTCAGGACCCCCAGAGGTGACGCCACTACACTCTTGTCTTTAGATGCCTTGTATGTTTCCTGGTGGACAAAAATATAAGAAGTTAATAAAACCGGCAAAGTGTGAGTCTAACTCGCACATGAAGGGCTCCGTAGTCGGTATTCTGTATCATCGTAACAGTTAAGATCGAGCAAAAAACCTTTCTTGTATCTTTTATTTTTTAACTTTTATTATTTATTGATATAGCGACAATAGAACATTAGAGAATACACATTCTGTGAAAATTTCGAGTATCTACCTATTACGGTTCATGAGATGCAGCCTACTAACAGACGAACGGACGGATAGCGGAGGTTTAGTAATACGGTCCCGTTGGCACACTTTTTAGGTACAGACCCTCCATTTCAAAGGACGCGGTAAGACCGCAAACCGCGTTCGGGGCGAAATATGTACCTAGGTACCTAATTATATTTTTTATTATTATTTAACCACCATATAGGTAATTCCCGTCACACCAGCAGCACTGTAATACATCCTTCTCTAATAACGCGGGCATTACCTTGAGCAGCTTCATAGACGCGATGTCAACGGAGTCTCCGAGGGGTGTTCTGGTGTACGATGGAAATGTCCACTCATCGAACAGAGAGTGTGCCGCGCCGGCCATGGCCACTGCAATAACAAAACATTTTTAAGCTGTTGCATAGCTTCTATCGCGTTCCTTGTGCGTGGAGACCGAATCCAGAAATTCCGTAACGAAAATAACCTGACACGCAGACGAAGTCGCGGGAATCAACTAGTAACATAAAGGGGAAACTTACCCATCAAAACCAGTATTATTTTCCCCATGTTGCTGCTCCGAGAGTTCAAATCCAACTGGCACATTAAATCGAGAAGCGCTCTTAAAATACCTGTATTATTTTAATTTGTTTTTAATATTATTGACCATCGCAGATAAGGAACAATTCTTCTACTATATAAAAATAAGTCGGGTTTTCCTTCCTGACGCTATAACTCCAGAACGCACAAACCGATTTCCACGGTTTTGCATTCGTTGGAAAGGTCTCGGGCTCCGTGAGGTTTATAGCAAAGAAAATTCAGGAAAAATTTCAACAATTTAAGAAAGCGGACGAAGTCGCGGGCATCAGCTAGTCTACTTATACTTATAATAAAACTGTAAAGGGGCGAATTCTGTACATCTACCCTACTATTATAAAGAGGAAAGATTTGTATTTTTGTGTGTATGTTTGTAATGAATAAACTCAAAAACTACGGTGCCGATTTGGCTGTTTGGCACAGAGATAGATTATAGTCTGGAATAGGACATAGGCTACTTTTTATCCCGGGAAATAAGGGAGTTCCCGCGGGAATAAAAAAACCTTAATCCACGCGAACGAAGTCGCGGCTATCAGCTAGTTAAATATATTGTGAAAATTCTAATCGGAGGATATTTTATCATCGATACTGAGCCCAAAACAATTTTTTTTTGAATTCTTTGTCAGTCTGTCTGTCTGTCTGTCGCATCACGCGAAAAGCAAGCAACTCTAAACTTTTTCCACGCGGACAAAGTCGCGAGAATTAGCTATTATATTATAACTAAGTGCTTAGTCAGATAAATCTGTCTGAACATAAAACTTAATATCTACCTATCATAATTGAATCCATTTAAAAGACTCATTTAGCTTCAATACTTTGTGGATTATTTAAATAAATCACTATGGTAGTCCATATTCAGAGATCTAGTATTTGTATTCCCATCGAACCGACCTGTATTCCAAAAAAAGAATTTGGTGTAATTTTGGCGATTTGTTTGTCTTTACTTCTCCGAGTTCTCGGTGACAACTGGATGGACCGATTTTAATGCGGGTTTATTCGAAGATAATCAACGCTATGTACTATAAAATCTTCTATTGATAAATCCTCACTAATTATTAGAAATGCGAAAGTGTGTTTGTTTGTCCTTCAATCACGCCACAACAAATCTATCTACCGAACAGAAACTTCTTACTTGCGATTTTGTTAGGTAGGTATACAATTTTTTAATAAAAAAATACGCAAGGTACGCGATATTGTTAAATATATTTTAAAATGAAAATGGAATGAAAAGTAATAAAAATTGCTAACATATTAGTTTTAAAAGTTTTTCGAAAATATTGTTTACCTCCTTTTAGTTCCAAACTGTGAAAGTAGCTGTACGATATTTCCAGAAATTGTAATAAATTGTTTGTCATTACTCATGTAGTTTGATCTTACCTAGTCATATATTAGTTAGCAGTTAGCACGTAGTTGAATACGACAATATTGCAACTATCAG
Source organism: Hipparchia sbordonii (assembly GCA_038048805.1). NCBI lineage: Eukaryota > Metazoa > Arthropoda > Insecta > Lepidoptera > Nymphalidae > Hipparchia > Hipparchia sbordonii. The sequence goes on from CM076113.1 coordinate 10,514,792, forward strand.
GGTTTTCTAGAAAACGAGCAGGAAAACCCCATAGAGATATACCGGGTCAGTATGAGTTCAATAGACAGAAGGAAAATACGTCCTAAAATAACTTTGTTTATTTAAGTTCATAAGCAACTTCTTTTCTTTACCGAACACTGATAATGAAGAACAACTTGATCCTACCCGGTATTTTTCTCACAAACTTTTTGAATTCAAAAAAAAAAGACGTGTGGCACTCGGGGACTGCCGCGGTAATGCTATTGCATAGCCCATTGGCGCATTTTTTATCAACGCCATCTAGCGGCTCACCGTAGAGGAGTCCCGTGTCAGGTTATTTTCGTTACGGAATTTCTGGATTCGGTCTCTACGCTGGCCCGCGATAGAAGCTATGCAATAGCTTAAAATTCAGGTGAAAATTGCAAGACGAAGTGCAACTGGTTTTCAATGAATAACTACTACTAAACTCCTTTATCTACCTAACTAAAGGTACTAACGTAGGTTTTTGTAAAGGCAAGAAATACCCCCTTTTGTCAACCTCCCTGGCGCAATGGTGAGCGCTGTGGTCCTATAACTGGGAGGTCTCGGGTTCGATACCCGGCGGGGCCAATTTGGGAATTTATAATTTCTAAATTGTCTCTGATCTTGTCTGGTGGGATGTTTTGGCCGTGGCTAGTTACCACCCTGCCGTCAAAGGCGTGCCGCCAAGCGATTTAACGTTCCAAATTCGACACGATGGCATGTAGAAACAGATTAGGGGTATGGGTTGAATTTACACTGCCATACTCCTTCCAAATTAGCCTGCTACCATCTTAGACGGCATCGTCACTTATCATCAGGTGAGATCGCAGTTAAGGGCTATCTTGTCATCGAATAAAAAAAAGCTTAAAAACTGTAAACCGAAATTGAATATCCTTTTGTTCATATTATAATGACCTAGTTTCCAATAACCTTATGTCACCCGGACCATAATAAAGATTTTTTTAAATCCCGTGGGAACTTTTTGTCTGTTGCGACGTGATTGAAAGACAAACCAACAAACATATTTTCGCATTTATAATATTAAGTAGTAGAGATATTTTCTCTATGTTCTAATTCTAAGCACTAGGTAGATAGGTAAGTAGGTACATATACATAAAAAAATATATTTACCTACATTTAAAATAGTAAGTAAAGTAGGTACAGGTACTTAAGTCGCATCGTTTTCGATCGATAAACTTATATATGTTACCGGCCAAACCCGATTTTCAGGACAAACTAGTTTTGCCTAGGCTAAACTAGTTCTTCCTATACGCGATAACTGATATAGGTCGAACATTACCTAAAAACGAAATGCAAACGCCCCGACTCCAAGCAGTCCTGTCTGCCCTGCCCCTAGGGTGTTTTTTTTAAGCGCGTAGACAGAAGCTCGCGAAGGAGGTCCTGAGTGAAGCTGAACGAAGGGGCGAAGGAGCGAGTCTTCTGTCGTAGCCCATTTGGTTTGTTAATTACTATTTAAAAAATGGTTCATCCTATCGCGTACAGGAAGAACTAGTTTAGCCTAGGCAAAACTAGTTTGTCCTGAAATCGGGTTTGGCCGGTAACATATATATATCAATTTCGAGATTTTTTATTAATAAAAATCTAATAAGAAAATAATGGATAGTTTACCTGTACTTACTTAGGTATAATATAGGCATAAACTTGATCTGACTGGGAGGAGATGCCTTGTTTTTCTGGTTTTTGTAATCGCGGTGCCAGTTTTCAGAGTTCTTTGACTTCTACAACTTGCGGTTAGTAAAATAATTTAAGCAGGCAGTTGGTTACTCAAGAGCAAGAGCAAGTCGCTCTTCCTTATCAGTGTTCCGTAAAGAAAAGAAATTGCTCGTACAAACAAAGTTATTTTTACACGTAGGTACTTTCCATCTGTAGTAGGTATCTATTGAACTTATGACCTAAAAATATCTCGATGGGGTTTCCCAGCTCGTTTTCTAGAAAACCCTGATAGTCGCAATAATTTTCAAAAGAAGTAAGAGGAGGTTTAGTAAATAATATCTTCGAATAACGTTAATAACTAATTTAGGTTGATAATTTTTACTACTTTTAATTTCATTTTCATTTTAAAACATATTAAAGATAATCAATTTTCAGTTCAGGATGTCGACAAAACGGAATGGTTTATATTCTCTTGGGTAGACAGTAGACTCCTTGCGTATTTTTTGATTAAAAAATTGTATAAAAAAGACGTGTGGCACTCGGGGACTGCCGCGGTAAAGCTATTGCATAGCATTTTTTATCGCCATCTAGCGGCTCACCGTAGAGGAGTCCCGTGTCAGGTTATTTTCGTTACGGAATTTCTGGATTCGGTCTATGAATAGAAGCTATGCAATAGCTTAAAAATCGCAAGAAGTTTCTACTCGGTACCACAGTTCGGTACATAGGTACATTATAGATAATTCTCTCTAAATATAATGGCTGTGACTTACACGCGGTTATGAGAATTCCATGTTTTATTGTGGAACCCTAAAAATGTAAATTAATAAGTAGGTAATTTACTATTAACGCCGGTTCTCCGCACGAAATAGAAATGGCATGGCAACATGGCGAACTTCCAAATTTACACTTGTTTTTGTCACTATGTCAGTAGATATAACACAATATCGTTATTCGTTGCCCTGAGGTAATCTATACTAATATAATAAAGTGCAAGGGTTTGTTTGTTTCAACGCGCTAATCTCCGGAACTACCAGTCGGATTTGCAAAATTCTTTTTGTATTTGATAGCCCAATTCTTGAGGAAGGTTATACGCTATTCAACATCTCGGTACGATTCTTAGAAGCCGAGCAAAAAGAAAAATAGCGCGGGCGAACAATGCGATGCGATGAGTCGGTGGTGGAAGGCGGTCACCCGACGAGAACCAAGAACCGAACCGAAGGCTATTTATTATTAATCCGGAAGATCAAACAGTTCCCACGGGTTTATTAAAAACTAAATCCACGCGGACGAAGTCGCGGACACAAACAGCTAGTGAATTATAATTAGTAACTAGTTGATTTATTTTTAAAAATCCCGCGAGATCTCTGGGATTTTCCGGGGATGAAAAGTAGCCTATGTCACTCTCCTCAATTAACTATACCCATGCAAAAAATCTCGTCGATCCGTTGCTTTGTTGTGCCGTGATTGAAGGACAAACCAACAAACAAACACAATTTCGCATTAATAGTAATTACATATTACCTAAGGATTTATCAATAGAAGATTATATAGTACCTAGCGTTGATTATTTTCGAATAAAGCCGCATTAAAATCGGTCTATCTATTCGTCACCGAGAACTCGGAGAAGTAAAGACATTACAAAGCGGTAAAATTCATTATACCAAATTCTTTTAAATTTGGAATACAGGTCGGTTCGATCTCTAAATATTGACTACCATAGTGATTTATTTAAATAATCCACAAAATATTGAAACTAAATCAGTCTTTTTTGTAAATGAATTCAATTATGATAGGTATTAATTAAGTTTTATGTGCAGACAGATTTATCTAAGTAAGCACTTAGGTATATATTGTACTTTATCTGCCGTGGTCAATATTAAAAACAAATTAAAAATAAACATAGTTGTATTATTAAGAGCGCTTCTCGATTAATATGCCAGTTGGATTTGAACTCTCGGAGCAGCAACATGGGGAAAATAATACTGGTTTTGATGGGTAAGTTTCCACTATATAAATATTATGTTACTAGCTGATTCCCGCGACTTCGTCCGCGTGAAAAAGTTTAGAGTGACCTGCTACTATCCGTGAGAAGTTATATCCGATTATTTATTATTTCTCTGCGATTTATCTTCACCAAAATTGGATAAAATATTTCTAAAAGTACATAATTTATAATAAAGAAAGCATTATCAAAATCAGTTTAGATTTGACTGAGGTCTGGAGTAAAATCAACAAAAACTTTCATCCCCTATTCTAGAAAAACCTTATTTTTTATCAGGATAAAACTGTCCTATATGTTTGTATACCTAAAGTATCAGATACCACTATACCAAAACATTTAAATCCGTTCAGTAGTCTTCGCGTGATGCGCGAACAGAAAGACAAACAGACAGACAGAAAAAATTAAATAAAAATCAGTTTTGGGCTCAGTATCAATAATAAAAGATCCCCCGGTTAAAATTTTCAAAATATATTAAATGTACAGAAATCTTCCAGTTCCAGAAGTCGCGGGCATCATCTTACTAGATGATAAATATCATAATTAATAATTAATAATAATATTATATTTAAAATTTTAATACTTAAATTTTACTAAATAATAATTCACGCGAACTTCAATCGTCCACATTCATTGTGCTCATCTCTCATCTGCATAATATGACAGACAGGAAATTTCCGTTGCTAAAGGTCAATCTCTTTCTAATGAGTTTTATTTTTCTTCATTTTCGGGTTTTACCCGTGACGGAATGGGGAAACATGGGTATTTTGCGTTCAGCGAGTAAGTAAGTAGTAGTGTTTTTTTTATTTTTTTATTCGATGATAAGATAGCCCTTGACTGCGATCTCACCTGATGGTAAGTGACGATGCAGTCTAAGATGGTAGCGGGCTGACTTGGAAGGGATATAGCAGTGTAAATTCAACCCATACCTAATCGGTTTCTACACGCCATCGTGCCGGAAGGCTAAATCGCTTGGCGGCACGTCTTTGACGGTAGGGTGGTAACTAGCCAAGGCCAAAACCTCCCACCAGACCAAAGACAATTTATAAATTATAAATTCCTAAATTGTCCCCGCCGGGAATCGAACCCGAGACCTCCCAGTTATAAGACCACAGCGCTCACCACTGCGCCAGGGAGGTCGTCAAAAGTGTGTGTTGTTTTTAGGGTTCCGTACCCAAGGGTGCCAACGGGATGATTTTCACATTTCGACCTATGTTCCTTGGAGAAAGTTGTTCAGTTTCATGAGCACATTCACCTCCTTCAGTATTATTTCGGAGTTTCATTACACGTTGTATAGGTATGTACCTAAACCTGCTCTGAGGCATAATTTCAGAGCAGGTTTTTAGAATTATAGAAATCGTTTTGAAGATTATTATTAGGTAGGTAGTTAGTACAATAAATTAGGTAGGTAGTACAATATTTTTTTTATATGAAGGTTAGGCCATTAGGCAGAGCTGCAGTTAACTGCAGGTTTTATATTAATTTTATGCTTTGTTATTGCAGTGGCCATGGCCGGCGCGGCACACTCTCAGTTCGATGAGTGGACATTTCCGTCGTACACCAGAACACCCCTCGGAGACTCCGTTGACATCGCGTCTATGAAGCTGCTCAAGGTAATGCCCGCGTTATTAGAGACGGATGCAAAATTACAGTGCTTGATACTATGACGGGAATTACCTAGTATATATGTTGGTTTAAATAATAATAATAAAAAATATATAATTGGGTACCTAGGTACATATTTCGCCCCGAACGCGGTTTGCGGTCTTACCGCGTCTTTTGGAATAAAGGGTTGTGTACATAAAGGATGCCAACGGGATCCTATTACTAACCCTCCGCTATCTGTCCGTTCGTCTGTTAGCAGGCTGTATGTCATGAACCGTAATAGGTCAATACTCGAAACTTTCACAGAATGTATATTCTCTAATGTTCTATTGCCGCTATAACAATAAATAAAATTAAAAAATAAAGGATACAAGAAAGGTGATTTTTTTGCGCTTTTTGCTCAACCTTAACTGTTACTTTGATACGGAGTACGGACTACGGAACCCTTCGTGTGCGAGTTAGACTCGCACTTTGCCGGTTTTATTATTACTTATTATATTTTTGACCACCAGGAAACATACAAGGCATCTAAAGACAAGAGTGTAGTGGCGTCGCCTCTGGGGGTCCTGACACTGCTGTCGCTGTACGCTTCTGGCGCTGATGGCGAAAACAGAGAAGAAATCGTGCGCTACCTTGGAGCTTCGGACTATAAGCAGGCAAGGAATCTGTTACAAACTTACAAGTGTGCCATTCAAAGAAATAAAAGTATCGAATCACGGGGCGCCCGGCAGTTGTAAAACAGCGACAGCACACACAGGGACTAGGGAGTAGAAAGCGGCGGCTTGGAGGGGGCATGACGGCAACGGAGAGCGTCTTGCCGATTGCCGTCACGGCGTACGAGCCAATAGATGCTTCACACCAAAATTAAAACGTCTGAGGTTTCGAAATAGCTACGTACCTCTAAACTAAGTATTATGCTCTTCCATCCATCATCCTTTCCCAATATTTTTTAACTGTTTGCTTGCGCGAGCTTATCTTCGGTATCGCTAAAGCACCTGATTTTAGCAGCCAGATAAAAGATTATTCAAGAAGCACGGAGCACCTTAGGCTACATTTTATAGTTATCTCTATGAAAGATGTAACATTACGGTTGAAAATAAAATAAAATAATTAAGAAGGTAGGTACAACTGGCGGCCTAATTTGCTTAGTTTCTTCTTATAAAAAAATTGATAATAGGAATTTGATTTATGTGGTCAAATCATGGTGAAAGGACCTTGGTGGAAGGTAACTTTCAGTTATAACTAACAGTTATAACATTCCCTTGCTTACGGGCTAAGTACCTAAGCTAAGTTAGGTGACGCCTTCTATCAATTTCGTTTACCTGAATCCAAGTGACATCTAAGTTAAAATTGACATTGAGTAAGGAATTGTATTTAGCGACTACCTACGTACTAACCCTTACTTAGGGGATGGTTTAAGTATGGTTGGTGAAAACGGGCATAATACCTTATCTAGTAAAACTTTCATTTTTTATATAGCTTAAAGACTCGTACGAGGGACTCAGTCAGCGATTCGCAAACATGGACCACAGCTTCCTGACCGTCGCCAACAAGGTGTTCGTCTCCAACCAGTACACCCTGCAAGACCAGTTCTTGAGCGTCGCGCGCTCCTACCGCAGCGAAGTTGATAACATCGACTTCGGGAACCAGCAGTTAGCCGCTGATATCATGAACGATTGGGTGAGTCTTATTTTCTGTCACGAATGCTATCTCTGTTCACTTGACGAAGTCGCTACTCGTTAGTGGGGCGCTTAGTTTTGGATTGCCTCTTAAAAAAATATACGGTAAATAGGTATAATTGCCGGCGAACTTCTTGAGCATAATATAAGATGCAGTGGGGATAACTTGGCGCATTTGGACACGCCACGGAAAGCAAGGGTCGACTGATCTACCAATCACGCGCTCGATACTAATACTCCCCTCTTATTTATCACAAAATAGTGAGATCTAAAATTCGCTTAATTGTGCAGCCAAGCTCATTTGCTCAAGAAGTTTGCCGGCAACTATACCTACTGTATTTTCGCGCAGTCAAGGTGATATCCTCAGGAAGTTTGCCGACAACTATACCCACTGCATTTTCGCACAGTCAAGCTCATTTGCTCAGGAAGTTTGCCGACAACTATACCCACTGCATTTTCGCACAGTCAAGCTCATTTGCTCAGGAAGTTTGCCGACAACTATACCCACTGCATTTTCGCGTAGTCAAGCTCATTTGCTCAGGAAGTTTGCCGGCAGCTATACCTACTGGATTTTCGCGCAGTCAAGCTCATTTGCTCAGGAAGTTTGTCGGCAACTATACCTACTGCATTTTCATACTACTGAATTGCACTCGCACTAGAAGGAACTGGCCACCAACACTTGGACAGTGGAGTGATATTTGAACGAGCGAAGCGAAGTTCTCTGAGTCAACTAGGGCGCTTGCCTACTAGACAGAGAAGTGTGTTCGTCTAAATGTCTGTCAGAGCCCTATAACTTCTGAATTACTGAACGTAATTACTTCAAATTTAAATATAATATGTAAACTGATGGCCTTCAGCCGAACATTGTATAAAAAAATATAAAAAGCTTTATTTCAGGGGGGCTCTCATAGAAGCGTATTTGAAGTAAAATCTTGTTTGTTGCTCTACATAGACTTGCGATATATCTTTTTAAAAGACGACTTTGAACAGAGTACAAAAATATATTTTTTTAAATTTTTCCCTAAAAATTGACCAAATGGGGGGGTTTCAAAGTGGAGATTTTAATTTGAGCCATATGTCAAGAATTACTGAATATTAGAACGTGAAACTTGGTTGAAAATTCAGTTATATCCTGTACTTGAACAACAAATACTAAAATTAGATAAATGTTATAAAGAAACGAAATTATTTAATTTTAATGCGCCATCTATTAGCATTATTGTGAAGCTAATAGCTTCACTATAATGCTTCACTATAATGCTTCACTATAGATGGCGCTGTGTCAGTAAAGCAGTTTTATGTCAACTATTATTTTTTTTATTGCGTCTAATGTTAAAAGTTAATTATTACAATATATAATTAAAACTTTTGGGAATTATGGGATATCGCGAGGTCTCAGTTCGGGGCGAACCACTAGTTTAAATAGCGAGCGGTCTTAGTTCCAATCTTGTCCACCTGAACAGATACCTAAGTTGGTGCCAAGTATAACAAAGATCTATTGATCTAAGATCTAAGATTGTGCTACCAGCAAAAACCTACAACGTCCTGACAAAGAAATAGGGTTGCGGCGTTATTTCCGATTTTGGCTACACGAGCAGGTAGATACATCAAGCCTCACGTTCAGGGATTTGACAGGAGTCAATGGAAGTCCCTGGATACAAGCGGTGCATGACCTAGACCTTCAGTGCCTACTCAAATGTGTGATTCAGTTGCATTATTTTGAAATCATTAAATCATTTTAGGTATGATCATTAAGCTAGCAATTAAGAACTGAGATAAGAAACTTTGTTTTGGTAGAACTATAAAAACAGTAGATCAATAAAGGTTAAAAGAAGAAATCTATATTGTTACAAAACGTTTTTTTATCTGTTTTCACGTGTACTTGTGTGATCTACAGTCTTTCTACAGTATGTAAACAAACTAAATGATAATTACAAAAGATTAAAGTTTAAATAGATATGTAGGTAGGTACGTTAAACTATTTGTTTAAAGAGCCACAAGTTGGCCTAAATATAATCGCCGTCTCCGGAGATTAAAATGGTAGTAGCCATAATGCAGTAATAAATGATAATAAACAAATTAATGATAAATAAATTTTGAATTTAATTAGGACCACGCGGTCACGTTTCAGTAGCTCCATATACCTACTCTCCATACAAAATTTCTTTTTAAAAAGAGACGGCCATACACTTCGCAGTGAAACACTTAATTCAGCCAATCAGATGTGATGGCAATGATCACAGCTGATATACTATTAACATAACATGTTGGTGTCGCGATCCCATAAGTTTTTCCCGTACCAAAAATATCTGAACGCGCCTAAAGAAGCTTTCACTTCAAAAATTAAAAATTAATAAATAGTTTATGTGATTGCAGTCAGCAAAGAATACAAAGGGAAAGATCTCCCATCCTGTATCAGCGAGCGACGTGGACCCGGCAGCGGCCGTCGCTCTTCTCAACGTCATCTTCTTCCAGGTAACAGGTTCCAGGTAACAGTGCAATAAGATGTTCCCCGATTACTCAAAGACGCCTGGACTGATTTGGGAAAATTCTTTTTGTTTGAAAGGTCCTTCACAGGTGGTCCCATTGTCATCAGGTTCACAGGAAAAAATCGAGAGAACTCTTCAAATATAGGCACAATTGATATACCTACCTACTTTTTTTCGTGGCGTTTGAAATCGGTTTTGTAAAAAGAATTTCTACGTTTATTAACGAACTTTTAACTTAATCTACCATAAACTTACGTACCTATGTACTCCTGTCCACCAGGGCCACTGGCACGTGCCGTTCAACGCGAGCCGAACCACAGACAAGAAATTCTACCTGGACAAGTCTAACTCTGTGGACAAGCCGATGATGCATCTCTACCAGTCGCTGCACTACCACGAAAGCGAAGAGTTGGGAGCCAGGGTGTGTATAACTTGCTAGCTCTTGCCCGCAACTTCATCCGCGAGAAGTTTTGTCCTTTAACTCCGACAATATTCATCAGATTTTCACCAAACTTTGACCAAATTAAGTAACTAACCTGATGGTAGGTACCAGTGATGTAACTCATTAACATTCGCAAATTACTAAAAATGCAAATAGGTACAGAACCCTACACTGCGCAGGGCCTGAACACGATTGGCCGTTTAATTTTATTTGGTGACTCAAAATGTTTTGTTTTAAATTACAGATGATAGAACTCCCCTACAAAGAGCCCCAATTCCGCATGGTCATAATCCTGCCCAAAGAGATCGACGGTCTGCCAGGAGTGGTGGAGAAGGTGGCCGAGAAGGGTCTGCTGGAGGATGTCTTCCGCCTAGAAAATCCAAACGCTGATGTAGACCTGGATTTCCCCAAGTTCGAGATCAAGTCCAAGCTCAACCTTAACGAACTCTTGCCGAAGGTAAAGTTTCTTCTGGGACTCTTTCTCGTCGATAAATTATTTATTTATAGGCTCGGCCAGGCCTGGCGCACTCCGCAGGAAACTGCGGAGCTACAAGTAAAGCTACAACTAAAGAGAATTGGAAGGGATAAGAGTTACGGGTTACTTTACCAATTTCGATAGTTTCCAACTTAGTATCTCAAGCCGTTTCCGAGAAAAAGGGTCTTGACACACTGACAGACAGGCGAACAAACGAATGAGGCTATAAGGGTTCCGTTCATGTTGACACACTCGGTTGTCGTGGTAATAAATAACAGTAGGTAGTAATAAGTTGTGCCCTTGCCCAATGCTCACAGGTGGGAGTGTCCCGCATCTTCAAGGAACCAGCGGCGGGTATAGTCAAGGATCAGGGCGTCAGCGTCGCGCGCGGCCTCCAGGAAGCCTTCGTCAAGGTCGATGAGGAGGGTGCCACCGCTGGAGCTTTCACTGGTAAGTGGTCACACACTTCAACATCGAAATGTATCGCAGAATGCCAGAAAAAATCAGATTTCAACCACGCGATCTTGATTCTTGACTAAGCGATGAAATAAAACACGCTCGAAACCTCGTGTGAAGCGCGACAGATGCTAGCGTATTGCGTCGAATAGGAGTGTAGTTAGCGCCAAACACATCATGTATTCTAATAACTCGTAAGATATTAATTTTTTTTAAATGGCTGTATCGTCTTTTAGTATTGTATAGGAATTTTATATAAAAATTTTGGCTCTGTACTAATATGCAATACATTGAAAATAAATGCGATATTGTTAAAAATTATAACTTCGGGATTTACGCTCTTTCTCTGTGTCATTTTCCTCTAAGTTTTAAGTCTAAAAGTCAATACCGAATGTCGTCACCCGTTTTTATCTGTTTTATAATGGAACCAATAAAATATCAACTATGATTATGGAGCACATTGTGAAAACGATGCTACTATTTTAGTGCTAAATAAATTGCGTAGAATACCGTTAAGACTGCGCAGTGATAGCGCAGAATAAAAAAGTGTACTTCTGTTCTGTTTCCCAGGTCTCGTGGCAGTCCCGATGTCGTCGAACTCTCGTCCCCCGCCCCCCATCCCCTTCAAGGTGGACCACCCCTTCATGTTCGCCATCTTGCACGACGACATCGTCCTCTTCGCCGGAACCTACTCGCACTAACGTGTCCATCGAGAGAAGATTGTTTTATAAGCAGTCCTTGGTGCACATTTATTTATTTATACAACTTTATTGTATGAAAAAAACAAAACATATAAGTAAATAAACAGTGTCACACAAAAAGTGTATCACTAATATTGATCTCTTCCAAGCAACCTATATATAAGTTCACGAAAATATATCGCATGTACCGGACGCAAAAACGTTATAAATACTAAAATTGGTAAAATGAGTTCTTGATCATAATTGATGTCAAACAGGCGTCTATAGTCGGTGCAAAAATGTCACAAATGTTAAAATGTAATCTCCCAAAGGGGAAATTTTTTAAAATTACATCGACTGTGATATCGTTGCACCGGATGCAGACATATTTGACATTATTTTTTCTGTGATCGAAGTTATGAACTCATTTTACCAATTCTAGCATTTATTAATTACTTACACAGACATACATTCTAATAAATACATACTATAACATGATACAATAAAAGCAAATATATTAGGTACTTAATATATAAGTACATACATGAATATGTATAGTGTAAACGTGTAACCCAAGTGAGGTACAAATCGATTTTTGTGCATTTTCGCTTTCTTGCGATCGTCGTATAGATCTTTTTAAAACACATGTAACGTTTTACGTTCTATTATAACGCTTCTATAAAACTACCAACGACATCTAGTGTTGGGTGACTGAATTAGCTGATACCACACTGTAAACTATAATTTTTGTTATTACTCCTGTAACGTATTACCCACAGGAATTCCTTTTTTCTTTATTGTTAAAAAAAAATTATACTCAATTACTCAGACTTTGAGCCATCCTAAGAAACAACGTTTATTTATGAGGATGTCTTTAGTTTTTACTAATATTATAAAAGTAAGGCTGAAATCTATAGACCGCAGTCTCACTCTGCTCAGACTCAAGACAGAGTTAAAACGAGACACATATATGTCAGAGCATGTTTGTGTCTCGTTTTAACTCTAACTTACCTAAGTCCGAGCCAAGTCTGGGCACGCTTTATAGATTTCAACAGTGTGTCTGCATTTTTGTTCCGGTAAATAAACGGAGTTATAATTAAACAGAGATTGGGAACTAAGGAAGTAAGGAAAAACATATTGTAAATTTTAATAAAGCTTTATTGCGAACAATTGCATCACAATTCTATAATACTATTATAACAAAATCCGTAACGTAACTAAATGACGTCATAAAACAATTTATAAATATCTAAACAAAGAATTAAAAGGTTTTAAACCTTTTTTAAACACTTTCCTAAATAAGTAGCAGGGTGATTTTGTAACTAATACATTGCACATACATTGTATCTTAAATGTATATATGAATTAAGATATTCAAATTGTTTTCTTTGTTTTTGTGTAAACCATGTGCAGGAAAATCGGATTCATTTAACAATATGAAAATGTTTGATTGAATTTAAAAATTGGTAATATTGGGTAGGTACGGCACGGAACTAAATGCAGTATACAACATTGGAATTTAGTTTGTAAAAATCCCGAAATGGAATGGAACTCTGATTTTCCGGGATAAAAAGGAGCCAAATCGGTTCAGTTGTTGCGGCGTGATTAAGTAACAAAAAACCATCCAAACTTTCGCATTTGGAATATTATATAGGACTAGTGGGATGTGAACGCGTGTTTGTTTGTTCAACCCGATTTTTTGCATGGACATAATTCTGCCGTCCTCAAGCTATAACGTCGTTAACCATCATGTGACCAAATACGATTTTTCAATGTTATCTTACCTATAGTTAATTCTCTACCGATCCATTGAAGCAGTATTCTCCTTAATGCTGTAGTTTGTGATATAGCAATATAAAAAACGCAGTTTTTTAGTTATTAACTCGCGTCATTTCTGTATAAATTATCGCTTTTTGAATCAAAGCTCGAAATGGGGTCTTGGTAGTTAACAACGTTATAGCTTGAGGACGGCAGAATTGATAGTATAGCGTGCGCGCCACGAGATCGCGAGAAAATGGGTAGACAAATTCAATAGGTGCACACTCTGTTCCCTCACTCTCATACAGTCCGCACGACGAGCGTGGCGTGTAGGTCCAGGGTGGAGGCGGGGTCGGCGAGCGGCTGCCGGAACAGCTGTGCGTGCTGCCAGCTCATGTCGCCCTCGCCGCCGCTCAGATGCGCAGACACCGTCGCCGACGTGAACGGACGCGTGAACGACGTAGTTGTGTCTGTTCAGGGAGACGTTCATATTGAATGAATGAACGAATTATGAATGGACGAATGAATGAATGAACGAATGAATGAATGAACGAATGAATGAACGAACGAGTGAATGAACGAATGAATGAACGAACGAATGAATGAAATACATTAAGAAACCCAAAGTAATCACAATGATACACCGCCTATTTCTAAACTCCGTCGAACAAAAGTGTGCGAAACAACAGGTGTACTCTCTAGTCCCTCGTACTTTTGTGACCTGTGAATGCAGGGTGCATGCGGGGTCGCTGAGCGCGAACGAAGACGTTGTATCTGCTTAGACAGGCATTCATAATGAATGAACGAATGATGAATGTACGAATGAATGAAAAATACACCAAGAAAACAAAAGTAGTCATAATGATACACCACCTATTTCTAAACTCCGTGGAATAAAAGTGTGCAAAACAACAGGTGTACTCTCTATTCCCTAATTCTCCTATGGCCTATAAATGCACTGTGCAGGCGGGGTCGCTGAGTGTGAACGACGACGTTGTATCTGCTTAGAGAGACGATAACATAGAGAGAGAATAAGGTTGTCTATGAATCGTTGAGATGGGCAAAGGCGAATGAATGATCTAAAATAGATTGAATGATTAGTACAGTAGAGGTGGGTAACTTTAGAAACGTATAAAACTTAAAAAATAAATCACCAGCTGAAAATGATTGAAAACGTAAATTTAAATAATTTCAGATGTTTTAATAATAATCTATATCATTTTGTTTTCATCAAATCATTCAGTTGTTTGTTTTCGCATTCGTTCATTCGTTCATGCGATAATATCCTAACCCTAAAAATTGTCTTTGGTTATCACTCGGCCATCATTGTTTATTCCTTCGACCATTTAGCCGGGACGAGGCTTTACGCAGATTTAGTACTGAATATATTCTGCCACTTTCTGCGATGAGGTGGGGTAATCACGTACAGCACACATTTACTCACTTCCGCACACTCTTGTAAAAACTTAATGTCTCTATGAACGCACACTAACTCAAAAGCTGTCACACTTACAAGCTGACACGTACGTTTGTACATATACTTCGGCAGAGGGGAATGCGTGCGCTTGCCAAGTCCTGGCTAAATGGTTTATTCGAATAACTAAGTTAATAAAAATCAACTGTAATTTTACTTTCGCAAAGTTTCCTGAGGATGGCATATAAAATAATCAAATGTATTGTGTACAGATCTTAATCAATAAATTAAAAAAAAAAAAAAAACTTACTATTAATCTGAGCGGATGTAGGTTCCTCGTCATCGAACTGTATCGTCCAGTCGACTCGTCCCGTCTCGTAGACGGCGGTCGTCGCGCGGACGGATAGCGTGTCGAATACCAGCCGCTCACCCTTGACCGACAGCCGCCATGACACCGACCCGGTGGCTTCACCTTCTGCGACGTTCACAACCAACGTCAGTTAGTTTAGCAATAATAGACCAGGGTCGATAATTTTTAAAACCAAAAAAAATAGTAGTAGGATGAAACCCATTAGAAAAGGATATTATAAAAATGAAAGGAAAAATAATTTACGGGCGATCTGAGGTCGGGAAGGGGATGGGGGTGAGTTTTTTCCTTTCATTAAATTATTTTTCCTTTCATTTTTATAATATTCCCCTCCTTTTCTAATGGGTTTCATCCTACTACTATTTTTTTTTCACTTTTTATTATTTTTAAAGGCTTCTACCCTGGTCTATAAGTATAGTATAATAATATAGTTCAATAGACGTCTGGACAAAGGTCTCCCACAGGCCTTGCTCTTGCACCGCCTAAGCGTGGTGCGGGTTGTTACGTTCCCTCAAATATGGTTGAGCGAAGCAACAACTGGATCATGCGTCATGCTCGTGAACGGGTGCCACCAACGGGAATGGGTCTGCTTTGACTGCCCGTCTTGACATGCGTTGGATTGGTGTACCTACGTATGCATTTTTGCATTTTTGAAGCTTTATTGTGGAAGCACTGTATACATAGCATAGCTTTGTAAAAAAAAATTTTTTTTGAAAAGAGCAACTGCTGAGTTTCTTGCCGGCTCTTCTCAGCAGAATCTGCATTCCGAACCGGTGGTAGATTTATGACATGTCATAAGAGCTACAAGTTAGCCTACATGAAATAAATAAATGTTGAATTTGAATTTAAGCCGGGGGGAGAGCCGGGGGGAGGGGGGGGGGGGGGCTCCGCTGCCTGTCTGTCCGTCAGTTTATCAGCGGGCTTTTACTCATGAAACGTATTAGGTAGATACTTGCAATTTTCCCCCTATAATAAAGTAGGAAATGCATTGACGTCCTTCAAATGACTGAGCAGATCTTCATAAATTATATCTAGAAACCATCACTCACTTTAGCGTTCAAACAGAAAAAACCGCATCAAAATCGGTCCATTTGGGAGGCTACGAGGATCCAACAGACACACATACACAAAAATATCTTATAACACCCCACTTTTTAATCGAGGGTTTTTATACTTCCAATCAGTTTAAGCAATAACCTTCTCTAGCCAAGTACACTTGTCGCCAGTCCTTCTCAACTTTCCGGAAGACATTCTTCATTTCGAAAACTCCGTCTTCCCAACCGGCCACGGTTTGTATTTCGGCGCCGTCACAGGTCACCCGGTACGTGTCCGCGCCGGTGTAGTACCGGATGCTGACGTCACCCGGTTCGGAGAACTCGAATGTGTGGCTTTTGCTGTTGCCTATTTCGCCGCGCTCTAACCGCCATTCCTTCGATCCGGATATCCTGCCGTGGGACTCGTAGTCTGCTGGTTGTCTGGAATAGATTAAAAGCCAATCCTTAAGGTTTCTTTTTTTTTTTTTTTTGAGGATTAGTTAATAAGGACTGTGAAGAGTTTAGGCTAAGGTAAAAAGAAAAGAGTTTATAAAGATTGAATAATTGAAAGGGAGCTCAAAGAGACACACTTTAGCCGGTTGTCAGTTGTAGGCAAAGAACGTAGAAACTTAGACTGGCGTTTGACAGGAGCAAAAACTATTAAGTAACCACAGACAAACGACCGTACTCTAATCGTAATGGTTCGTTTACACATCCAACAGCCTACGATCTCACCTGATGGTAAGTGACGATACAGTCTAAGATGATAGCGGGCTAAGTTGAAAGGGGTATTATTATTTATTTATTTTACTCTTTATTTGCACCAAAACAACACAAAAAATATATACCTATTAAAAGAGACAAAAGGTATGACACAAAAGGCGGCCTTATCGCTTAGCGATCTTTACCAGGCAACCTATAGGTGTGCTGCCGTCATAAGGAAAGGAAGGCGTATCTGACATTTTTTTCGAAATTGAGTTAGACACATATTCGGCATGCAGGGGCGGATCTTGAATTTGTGGGGCCCTGGGCTAATATTGCTTAGGGGCCCTACCTAATTACTCAATTGCCATTTTGACAAGAAACTGTTTTCTGTAGTGATGTAGGTATATGTAATGTAATATTATGAATATAGTATTATGTTAAGTACAGGAAGAAAATAGGGAAACAAAATATTTTATTTATTTATTAAAATATTATTTATTGCAAATTTTCGTTCGCAACATTTATGAATTAGAGTAGGTTTAGAAAATCTAAACGTCAAACATTTTCGTTCGAACGAAGTTGTGGTAGGAAATACGCGAAATTTCGATCGATATTTCGTTTTTCGTTGAATTAGAGTAGACCCCCAGTTCGGTTGGGGGCCCTCTGTATTTGCGGGGCCCTGGGCTGCAGCCCAAAAAGCCTTTAAGTAGATCCGCCCCTGTCGGCATGAGAACAAAAAGATGCGTCTACCAGTATTTTTAAATTTAAAACAAAATGTCGACGACGGCCAAGTCGGAGTGAACATGTCGTACCTCTCGACCATGAGGTCTACCAGCTCCCTGAGGTTCCGCGCGGCGAGGTATCTCCGGCGCGCCGCGGACAACTGCGCGTGGCGGTGTTCGCGCAATGCCAAGATGGCGTCCACCAGAGCCGCCTCCGACACTTCCGTGCGTCGAGACAACACCTGTCAATATACGAAAAGCAATGATCTAAATATATAAAAGGCAAAGGTGACTGACTGACTGACTCATCTATCAACGCACAGCTCTAACCACTGGCCGATCGAGCTGAAATTTGGCATACTGGTAGCTGTTAGGACATAGACATCCGCTAAGAAAGGATTTTGGAAAATTTCAACTCCAAGAGGGTTAAATAGGGGGTTAAAAAATCGAACCTAACGTGAGCGAAGCCGCGGGTTAAAGTTAGTAATGATATACAAGCCTAGAAGGCGGTACTCCTTGAGACGGCACGCATTGTGAGGAGGTTCCTCATTCTGGAGCCCTGACCAGTGGCTGCTTGGATCCTACCCCGCAGCAAGTGTAGACCAATACACTATATACGCATAATTTATAGACCAAAGCATTAGACTAAAACTTGTGGCTGGTGATTGCAATTGGCAGCCAAATTAGACCGTAGCCTGTGCTCAGTGGCGTGCACAGGATGTACTACAGGGTAGGCAGATAATATAAAATGGAAAAACGAAACGAATTATAAAAAACTTAAGGGTAGGCATATTGTACAAATTATAAAAAGCCTACCCTTAAGTTTTTATAACTCGTACTGGCGATTTTCTCCATTTTATATCATTTTACCGCATTATGCCTACCCTGTGTGCACGCCACTGCCTGTGCTAGGGTTATTTTACGAGTATTATTTTTGAGGATGTTATAGAGGTATATTGTATTTTTAAAAAGTGTCAAATGTGGCATCCATCATTTTATTGTTGTTGTTGTATGATTTCATAGATTAATTATTATAGAGGTTGTTGCACCATTTGTAATATTATTAGTTCCAAACACTCGTATGTTAAAAGTGGTTTAGGCTGTCATTTGTATAGGCACAAGCAGAGTACAGTGTTAATCATCTATACATATAATAAAATTGTAGAAAAGTGGTGTCTGTACAATGGAAATATATAAAAAAAAGTAGCAGGGGTTGTTATTATATCGATGCCGAACCCGAAATTGTAATTAATTTTTTTTTTGTCTGTTTGTCTGTGTGTTTGTGCACGCTAATATCAGAAACGGCTTATTCGATTTAGATACGGTTTTCACTAATATATTGTAGTAAGCTTCACTTAACATTTAGTGTTTATTTCATGTCAATCGGTTCATAAATAAAAAAGTTATGTCAATTTAAAGAATCACGGCGAACATTTTTAACGTACAGAGTACGTACTACACGCCTCACGCCTGAGCGTCGACGGTATATGTAATTCAAAATATGCTGCCCGAAAAGTCACTATTCCACGCGAACGAAGTCGCGGGCACAGCTAGTAGATAATATATGTCAGGGCCAGAAGTTTCTTTTTTTAAGAATATTAGTTAAGCTTGTGCTAAGAATGGGTACGACAACAGTGTAACGGATGGGGTTCGAACCTGCGACCTTTCAGTTTTCAGTCCGCACATTTAACCATAGGACTAGTCATGTTTCATACCTGTTTATGATCAGTGGTGTATCTCCACGTGACGTCCTGCAGGTCGTCCCGCGAGACGGCGAACACGTATGAGAGTTCTTTGCCCCAGCCGTGCGTGTATATGAGCGGCGCGTTCAGCTTGCCCTCGCAAGGGTCCGCGTGCAGCCACGAGTTGGAGTCGTAGTCAAACACCTGCACGGCGAACGGTGGAGATACATATTTCATATTCATTTATTGCATTCCAATGTTATTGCAATGATTCTTAGGGTGGGAACAAGCCAAGGATGCCTCACTGCGATACCTCGCGGTCGCAGTTTAGCTCGCTACCTCGATGCCACCTCCATTTAAAACAAATGTATGCAAACAGACGAGCGCGAACATGCCGAGAAACATCGATGTGAACCGCGATGTATCGCAGTGAGTATCCTTGGGCATGTTCGCGCTCGTCTGTTTGCATACATTTGTTTTACATAGAGGTGGCATCGAGGTAGCGAGCTAAACCGCGACCGCGAGGTATCGCAGTGAGGCATCCTTGGCTTGTTCCCACCCTTAGAATTTGAGGTCATTTTTTCCCAATGGACCCCAAGTGTGCCCGAACGGGGTTCCAATGAACCCCGTTGGGGCACAGCAAATATTGGCTTAGTAGAGAGACGGGCGCCAAGTTATTCATTAAGGAAGTCATTTATTTTATATTAGGCTTTATCTATAAGAATTTTTTTAAGGAGTTGATAAACGCCTTATCATTTTCAGTTTCTTTTATGTTACTTGGGATTTTATTATATATTCTAACGCACATCGGGTTAGGACCGGTACTGTGGATCTTTAGTAAAATAAGTAAATAAATGAGAGACGACCTTGCACACTCACCTCGCACCACACATGGTCGGTGGTGCCGGTTGGGTTCTGGGTTGATAAATGAGAGTCGACGTTGCACACTCACCTCGCACCACACATGGTCGGTGGTGCCGGTTGGGTTCTGGGTTGATAAATGAGAGTCGACGTTGCACACTCACCTCGCACCACACATGGTCAGTGGTGTCGTACACGTAGCGGGTGTCGTAGCCGAGCGCGCGGCACAGCAGCGTGAAGCAGTTGGCCCACTCGCCGCAGCGGCCGCAGCGCGTGTGCAGCAGCGTGCGCACGTCGTTGTACCGGGGGAACTTGCACACCGTTGCACACTCACCTCGCACCACACATGGTCAGTGGTGTCGTACACGTAGCGGGTGTCGTAGCCGAGCGCGCGGCACAGCAGCGTGAAGCAGTTGGCCCACTCGCCGCAGCGGCCACAGCGCGTGTGCAGCAGCGTGCGCACGTCGTTGTACCGGGGGAACTTGCACACCGTTGCACACTCACCTCGCACCACACATGGTCAGTGGTGTCGTACACGTAGCGGGTGTCGTAGCCGAGCGCGCGGCACAGCAGCGTGAAGCAGTTGGCCCACTCGCCGCAGCGGCCGCAGCGCGTGTGCAGCAGCGTGCGCACGTCGTTGTACCGGGGGAACTTGCACACCGTTGCACACTCACCTCGCACCACACATGGTCAGTGGTGTCGTACACGTAGCGGGTGTCGTAGCCGAGCGCGCGGCACAGCAGCGTGAAGCAGTTGGCCCACTCGCCGCAGCGGCCGCAGCGCGTGTGCAGCAGCGTGCGCACGTCGTTGTACCGGGGGAACTTGCACACCGTTGCACACTCACCTCGCACCACACATGGTCAGTGGTGTCGTACACGTAGCGGGTGTCGTAGCCGAGCGCGCGGCACAGCAGCGTGAAGCAGTTGGCCCACTCGCCGCAGCGGCCGCAGCGCGTGTGCAGCAGCGTGCGCACGTCGTTGTACCGGGGGAACTTGCACACCGTTGCACACTCACCTCGCACCACACATGGTCAGTGGTGTCGTACACGTAGCGGGTGTCGTAGCCGAGCGCGCGGCACAGCAGCGTGAAGCAGTTGGCCCACTCGCCGCAGCGGCCGCAGCGCGTGTGCAGCAGCGTGCGCACGTCGTTGTACCGGGGGAACTTGCACACCGTTGCACACTCACCTCGCACCACACATGGTCAGTGGTGTCGTACACGTAGCGGGTGTCGTAGCCGAGCGCGCGGCACAGCAGCGTGAAGCAGTTGGCCCACTCGCCGCAGCGGCCGCAGCGCGTGTGCAGCAGCGTGCGCACGTCGTTGTACCGGGGGAACTTGCACACCGTTGCACACTCACCTCGCACCACACATGGTCAGTGGTGTCGTACACGTAGCGGGTGTCGTAGCCGAGCGCGCGGCACAGCAGCGTGAAGCAGTTGGCCCACTCGCCGCAGCGGCCGCAGCGCGTGTGCAGCAGCGTGCGCACGTCGTTGTACCGGGGGAACTTGCACACCGTTGCACACTCACCTCGCACCACACATGGTCAGTGGTGTCGTACACGTAGCGGGTGTCGTAGCCGAGCGCGCGGCACAGCAGCGTGAAGCAGTTGGCCCACTCGCCGCAGCGGCCGCAGCGCGTGTGCAGCAGCGTGCGCACGTCGTTGTACCGGGGGAACTTGCACACCGTTGCACACTCACCTCGCACCACACATGGTCAGTGGTGTCGTACACGTAGCGGGTGTCGTAGCCGAGCGCGCGGCACAGCAGCGTGAAGCAGTTGGCCCACTCGCCGCAGCGGCCGCAGCGCGTGTGCAGCAGCGTGCGCACGTCGTTGTACCGGGGGAACTTGCACACCGTTGCACACTCACCTCGCACCACACATGGTCAGTGGTGTCGTACACGTAGCGGGTGTCGTAGCCGAGCGCGCGGCACAGCAGCGTGAAGCAGTTGGCCCACTCGCCGCAGCGGCCGCAGCGCGTGTGCAGCAGCGTGCGCACGTCGTTGTACCGGGGGAACTTGCACACCGTTGCACACTCACCTCGCACCACACATGGTCAGTGGTGTCGTACACGTAGCGGGTGTCGTAGCCGAGCGCGCGGCACAGCAGCGTGAAGCAGTTGGCCCACTCGCCGCAGCGGCCGCAGCGCGTGTGCAGCAGCGTGCGCACGTCGTTGTACCGGGGGAACTTGCACACCGTTGCACACTCACCTCGCACCACACATGGTCAGTGGTGTCGTACACGTAGCGGGTGTCGTAGCCGAGCGCGCGGCACAGCAGCGTGAAGCAGTTGGCCCACTCGCCGCAGCGGCCGCAGCGCGTGTGCAGCAGCGTGCGCACGTCGTTGTACCGGGGGAACTTGCACACCGTTGCACACTCCACACATTTATATACCTGGAAAATGATTTATTACATTAGCTTATCAGCATTACCTACACAGGTAACATTGTTTTTAATTTTCACAATTTTTTTAAGTGAAGATGCAGCATAAGATGGTGCACACTTGCCTATTCACTCTTAATTTAAAGATCAGACCCACATTATAGTTAGTCCGAAAAACGTAAGCCGGAAGGGCATTCCAAATTTTTGCAGTCCGTATTAGGAACGAGGAAACAAAGCGCTTGGTGCAAGATTGTAGAATTTGGAACACATAGAGGTGCAGATTCGTGCGATGCCTTGCTTGATTATTCAAAGATGGGTTCTTTAACAAATAAAAGCATGCTTTTAATAAAATCATGCTATCACTATGATATTACCTCATTATTCATACTGATTGGTCAGTGGCGTGCACAGGATGTACTACAGGGTAGGCAGATGATACAAAATGGAAAAAATCTTCAGTGCGAATTATAAAAAACTTAAGGGTAGGCATTGTACAAATTATAAAAAGCCTACCCTTAAGTTTTTATAACTCGTACCTACTGGCGATTTTCTCCATTTTATATCATTTTGCCGCGTTATGCCTACCCTGTGTGCACGCCACTGTGATTGGTCTAGTTTTTCATTGAGATCTAAAATTTTAAACCTTTTTACTTGTGCATACCTCAACTCTGCAGGTCTCAGTCTTGCTCGTCAAGGAAGTGTTGTTAAGGAATGTGGTGGTGCCACCGCATTGGGAGCAGGCGGGCTGGTCGACCCACGAGAAGAACTTGTGCTTGAACCATGCCAACAACTCCAGGAGCAGGGCGACGTCGAAAGACATGTCGCGGCCTTTCACTTCCCCTGCCGATAGATATTATCCTGGTTAAAACTGAGTCCAGGCGAAGTGTACCGACATTCCTAGGGCAGGGGCAAGGGCTGCCTTAGTCCGGTTTGAAATGCAGACCACAATTTTATTTGCCCAACATTTGGACTTAAAAAAGCTTTGACCCCCAATATTTGATGCATGTTAGGAGTTGGCCACTTTGCATTGATTTTTCACATCTTACTGATATATATTATACATATACTATGACTTATAATGTACTTTAATTTTATCTGTGTTGGTGTTCAAAAGAACAAAATGAGCCAATTTGTGAACAGTCCACTCTTCTGTACAATAAACAAATCATAGGAAGCAACTGGATTTAAAAATCTAAGAGATCTATCTACCTTTAGATTTGTCTTGTGGGAGGCTTTGGTCGTGGCTAGTTACCATCCTAACATCAAAGATGTGCCGCCAAGCGATTTAGCGTGCCAGCACGATGGCGTGTAGAAACCGATTAGGGGTATGGTTTGAAATTACACTGCCATTGTCCATACTCCTTCCAATCGTAAGTAATCGTCCCTTACCATGAGGTGAAATCGCAGTCAAGGACTATCAACTATCTTGTCATTGAATTAAAAAACACACATAACTCAAAAGAAGTCTGTGTCCAAAAGTGGAAATTGACTGTTGATTGTTCATTGTCACCTACCAGTTTTGATCTTCCTCTGCTGCTCTCGCATCCGGTCTAAGGCCATCAGCTGCAGTGTCACCAGTGGAATGTGTTCCCGGGCCGTCTGCTGAAGTTCCTCATCTTCATACTTGAGCATGTTGTTGAAGAGGGACTGGATCTTCAGTAGTAGGCTGTTTTGGGTTGTCTGTGGGGACACAGATAAATACTAGGTTAACATCACTGGTTGAATTATTGTAGTATAAACTGGAGTCACTGCCTCAAGGACAGTAGATTGAAAATTGGAAGATTGAGCTGATGCTCGACACACAACACGGTTTGTACTGTTTGTTTCACAACACTATCTGTACTGTCTGTCTATGATATTGTATATGTATAGAAAGAGGTGGATTTGTTATAAGCATATGATAAATGAAGCGTATAATGGCAGATTTTTTCATAATTTGTCATATCATTTAACAATGAAGTACTCTGTTATACTCTCCGTCATTCGGCACAAGGTTTACACTTGTTTTATGAGTAAGTATCATTGGTACTGATGTACTGATGTACAAACAGTGGTGTGGGATTGTTTATGAATGATTGCTTCAGTGTGACACTTGCAAGCGATTGAGATTGATTGGATAACACTCTCTAGCTATTGGTTAAATGCAATTAAAATTGATGTAGAAAGAATGCATTAAATTCAACCAATCAGAGGCGATTGCAATTGTCACACAGTTGCAATCATTTTTAGACAATTCCACAAGCTTCAGTTGGATTTACCAGTATGTTAGCAGGTGTCAACTTAGGCTTCTTGGTGTGGGAGTCAATGCTGCCAGACTGTGTGACTGCTACAGTACTTCTGACCGGGCCGCAACAAAAACTTATTTTTCTCTCCAAAGCTGCTTGTGCCATTCGCAACTTGCTGAGAGCTTGTTCTTTGGGAAATGAAAAGCCATTTTGAACCTAAAAAATGGACCACATACAGTTACAGACAAAAAAGAGATAAGTGCTTGTTCTAATACAACTTAAATATTTTATTTTATTAGGAAATAATATTTGGGTAAATTATAGGAGAAAAACTCTGCCCTCTGCTTGCACAAATATGGACAAATTTTTGTTTATTTGCAAAAAACTTTGGGTTCCAACTTCTCAATACTGATGCTGCAGGGATACTGCCCGCCTAAACTGTAAGGATTTAGGTACTGCCTGCCTAAACTGTGAGGATTTAGGAACTGTTGATTAAGAATAGTTATTGTTGGTGTCAAGGTAAGACTACATTGTTAAATTCCAGGATCCAACTCCTCAATCCTGATGCTGCAGGGGTTCTGCCTACCTAGTTTGTACGTATTTAGGAACTGTCGATTTTGAATTGAAGACGCGGACGAAATCGTGGCTAATAAAAATATATTACTTATAATCATCTATAAAAATGTTTAGATTTCATAAACTTACCGACTCAAATCCTATATATTTCAGATAGTCACCGAAAGCTTGACAGTCCAGCACTTTTTTAAGAATCTCACTGCTAATCGTTCTCGATTCCTTATCGTGGGGATTATCCAAAATGTGGTTGATAAGTCTTAAAAGTTCATGCAGTATATTACTAAACTTATCTATGTCCTTTACGTTTTGTTCCACTAGGGCTAAGCGCGCCATATCCTCCATTTTCAATTTAATACAATTTTAATGCTATGGAATGTTTAGAAAAGCGAATATTTATTTATTAGTGCACTATTGACTAAATCATAATTTCGTACAAAACAAACGACCATAGACCACGAACACTTATCTGACTTATCACTACTTGTCAATTTTTGATTTGTCATTCTAAATTTCGTTCAAAAACAATAAACATAAATAAGATTGCTAGACTTAAAAAAAACCTCGAGAAACTTTTAAAAATGCGCATGCGCATAGCTATAAACTAGGGAATTAGAAAATACCTAGTTAAATCTGTTAAAATAAATGTAACCGAAAAGTAATACCTACTACGTTTATGGGTACAACGAACTCCATGTTAAATAAAAAAATATTCCTAAACGAAGATGTAACCGCAACCGTCGTTTTAGATTTCATGAATCAATTTTGATGAAACATTTGATGATCAGCCTCACGGTTGTATTCTCAATGAATAGAAATAAAGACGGGCCGTATTGTTGAAAATAAATTATTTCCTTGGTGTTACCAAGGGAAGAATTTGTTTTGGGTAACTACCATGGCGACGTAAATGTAAACATAAATCAGACTCTATGAAAAAAATACTTATACCTATAATGAGAAAACATTTAGTTTTAGAGAAAAACTCAGATGGTAGGCATCTTTTAGATAGGTATACTCTGTGGGTATATTAAAAAAAAAATAACAAGCCAATTTTTTAATCTTCACACATTTTTCTTTGCAGAGTTCAAACGAGGATCTAATAACTGGTTGCTTCACGCGCGATATGTTCGAGGTGAACATGCAATGTGCTTAGACTTGGCAGAGGATTTGCAGAAGCGAACTAATAACACGCATAGATACGCGCATTTTATAAAGGTTCTCTTTTCTTTTTACTTGCTTAAAACTTTTGTCTTTAAAATACCATCCTGTTGAGGCTGTTGGAATTGTATAAAACTGCACTGTTGCTTCCTCCATCCTACAGCCTCGACTGCTCTTTGAACAACTCTTCTTTCTAAAAACAGTGGTCATACCTTCTTTTATGGGCTTGACCCTTGGTAATAGAAAGCCCTTTTTGATTCCGGGCCAGTTTTGGACCCAAGGATACAGGCTTTTAAGAAATCAAGTCTTTCAACGGTGGTTATAATTTTTCATCCTCTAGCTTCTTCAGGTGTAAATATTATTTAAATGTTTTCTTTGAACACAGGGCGCAGTATTGGCTGACGCTGGAAGGTACCAGGAGGCAGTAGACAAGTTCCACAGCTGTATAAGGCTGCACCCGCAAGACCCTGAACCCCTGAAGCAAGTTGCCAAGTGCTTGTTAGTAAAAGAATTCAATTTATTTACTCCTGGGGAATGGAACTGTTAAATTTGCATTTGTTTGATGAAATGCGGGATTGACAGTTCTTATTTAACAGCTTTCCATTGTATTCCACAGCCTCTGGAATCTGGAAATGTCAAAAATAGAAGATACGCCAGATGAAGGGACATATTCCGTTTCTTTTCTAACCATATTCTTCTTATTCTTTACCAACCGAAAGACATCCACAGCTGGACAAAGGTCTTTTGCATGGACTTCTACGGGCCACTGCACTTTTCGGTGCGGGGTCGCCACACCAACACCTTGGGAACCCAACGGCTATCAATTCTGCGAACTATGTGCCCCGCCCCGTTCAGTTCCACTTCAGCTTCGTGACTCGATGAGCTATGTCGGTAACTTTGGGTCTCCTACGGATCTCCTCATTTCTGATTCTGACCTAAAAATAATTGCATTGTAGATTTCGTCAGGGGCGTTTTCAATTGGCACTCGAAGCTTATTTGGAAGCCGACAAGCTGTCGAAACATCCCGATCCTGAAATCTATTGCGCTTTAGGTAAGGAATATAAACGCTGCAACTACCTACCTTAGTAGATTTATGCGTCCAGGTTGACCAATTAAAAAAAAAATAATAATGTTCTATCTTCAGACTATATCCTTGATTAACTATGATTGATTATGATTTCATAATCAAGCGCTCAATGCCACAGTTCTTGTTTCTTATTGAAATGTCTGTAACTACATGGAGGTTTTGTATCCTGTTCCTTAGCCGAGTGTGCGTGGAGCGTGGGGGACGCGGAGCACGGCGTGGAGTGGGCGCGGGCTGCGGAGGGCGCGGGCGGCGGGGAGCGGGCCGGCGCGCTGCTCGCCAGGCTGCTGCAGGAGGCTGGCGACCTGAGCGGCGCCCTCGCAGCTTACGACCATGCTCTCACGTGAGTTACCTTCAGTGGCCTAACACCGTTAATTATTGCTACAGTCAGATACAGTGTAGTAAATACTATGCCAATCTGTACCAAAGTGGTTCCGTGCTGACCTGGAAGTCCAAAGGAAATAGTTTTAGTCTATGCATATAGATTCTAGGAGATTTCTTTCAAGAAAAAAAAAGTACCTACCACCGAAAAATCGACGACCGCAATGTCGCATACACTTGTTTTTCTCTTTCTGATTGGCTGAATTTATGTTATTTCTGTCGTAACTGTACGTTTATAAAAAAAAAGTTTAAAGCCTGTAACCCAACTAAGTAGGGAAAGTTGGACGTAACATCCGTTCGGTTGGGTTGTTATGTCCAATTTTCTAGTCGGGTGTCAATGATAGTGTCAATTATGTGGGTGCAGTAGCCACGCGTGCGGCGCGGACACGCTCGCGGCGGCGGGCGCGCTGTGGCTGCGCTGCGGGGAGCCGCGTCGCGCCTTCCAGCTGCTGGGCGAGGCGCTGGCGCAGCAGCCGACGCAGCACGCCGCCGCGCTGGCGCTGGCCGCCATGCTGCTGCAGCACCGCGACCTGGACGCCGGCCTGGCGCGGCTCAAGGCGGCGCTCGGCGCTCACCCCGCCTGCGTGGCCGCGCACTCCAACCTGGGGCTCGCTCTGTTGACCAAGAAGAAGTTTGTTGCTGTAAGTATTCAGATTTGATTCATTTAGGATCCAGATTTCCGGATCACATTCCGTCTCCAGGCTTCTTAGCCACATATTAAGGGCGACAATATGGTTAATTCTACAGTTGCAGGTGTAGATACTGTCTCTGGGTAAAGTAAACTAAAAGACAGGTCTAAATCTCGCGCTATTCCTTTTATAATGCTTCCTGCGAAACAGGATAGCACTTTGTTTAGACCTGTCATTTGAATACAAATAAGAAATAAGTACCTAGTATCTATGTCGCTGAGCTAACGCGATCACCACCACAATATCTTTACAGGAGTACCTAAATATGATTTAACGGAATGGCTGTCGCATTATCTTCGCCTTGCCAGTGAGTCCCTTAGACAAGACCACTACCTCAGGAGAGTCGTTAAATCTATGACTGTTTCCTCTCTTGCAGGCATTAACGTGTCTGCAGCGGGCGACGTGGGCGGCGCCACTGAGCGCGCGCGCGGCGCACAACCTGGGCTACGCGCTGCTGCTGTGCAAGCGACCCGCCTCGGCGTTCTGTCGGCTGGCCTGCTCTGCCGCACTGCAACCCATGCAGCATTACACTGTGAGCACTGTATCATTATCTATCTATCATATCATAATGTCTGCAGCATTAGGCGGCATCCACGTAGGCGGTGGGTCTACCATCACTGCGCTTCCGGGTGTAGACTGTAGGGTCGCCGTTTCAGTACCTTGGAACCCCAACAGTGCATGAAGATAACGGAACTAATTTCTGTTTCTGTATAATTCCTTCTATAAACGTTTTGTTTGTTATTGGTGTCGTGTATCCTTCAACCACGCAGCAACGGAATCTGTGATGTTAGTAAGGATGAAATTGAATTTTGTTCCAGGTTCTTTTAATAGCAATTGCATTAGAGAGATTAGGAGAAAGCAGATCCGACGCTGCCTATATGCGCGCTGCGAGTCTGGCGCCACACGACCCGCTGGTCAGGCTTAACATGGCAGCCAGGCACGGCAGGGCTGGCAGGCTGGTGGACGCGGCTGATGAGGCTCGGGTTGTTGCTGAGTTACTACAGAGAGCACCAGACCCGCAGGTATCATTATGAAGGGCTGTACCTGCCCACTGGTCAGGCTCAATCTGGCAGCTAGGCACAACAGGGCTGGCAGGCTGGCGGACGCCGCTGATGAGGCTCGGGTTGTTGCTGAGTTACTACAGAGAGCACCGGACCCTCAGGTATCATAATGAAGGGCTGTACTTACCCGCTGGTCAGGCTCAACCTGGCAGCCAGGCACGGCAGGGCTGGCAGGCTGGCGGACGCGGCCAGCCTGATGAGGCTCGGGTTGTTTCCGGCCACGTATAATTTGAGTACCTACCTTCAAGACAGAGTGAATAGGCATTTTCTAGGCAAGTGCGTCCCAACCATCAGTGCTTTTCTACTAATTATTAATTGTAGTTAAGCGCAAGCCTATCTCGTAATTTAAAAAAGAAATTATCGTCATGATTGTAGAACAGTGACGGATTTGCAAAAAGTCCAAAAATGACCCTTTGGCATATTTGGACATTTAATTTACGATTGTTTGTTTACCTACTAGTTTAAAACAAAACCATTTTAATGGGTAGGTAGGTATATGTGAAAGTTCACTGCTACAGATTTTTTATTTAAAAAGTTATAATAACAAAACTTCGGAAATTATTTCAAATGGCTGTACTGTAAAGTTGATAAAATGCAGATCTTTCGTTGTTTTACAATCATGACGATTTGTCTGTTACTTCAATTAGGTTTTTATACCGCGGGAATCCTTTAACTCCAAACGGAAGAAGTCGCAGGCAAAAGCTAATAATATATGGTATCCGA
Organism: Hipparchia sbordonii; assembly: GCA_038048805.1. Classification (NCBI taxonomy): domain Eukaryota; kingdom Metazoa; phylum Arthropoda; class Insecta; order Lepidoptera; family Nymphalidae; genus Hipparchia; species Hipparchia sbordonii. The sequence continues at coordinate 10,545,103 of CM076113.1, forward strand.
TTCTAGTTAGCAAGTTCTCTGGCTACCCTCACTGCACTGCTACGCGACACGGGTGCGATTCTGTCTGAACTACCACCAACAGTGTCGGAACAAACTTCTGCACGTGCCATCGAAGATGTTGCCCAACCAACGCAGGAACCTAACTTGGAACCTGATGAAGTTTAGAGACAGGACTCTATAGAATAGTAAGAACGTACCTACTACTAAGTTACTAACTTTATGCCATTATAGGTTCCTGGTATTTAATGCATTCAGTTGGTAGGTATGGTTGTGTTCTAAACTTATATAGAGGCTTCGCTCACGTTAAATTCGATTTTTTAAAACCCTATTTCACCCCCTAAGGGGTTTCCAAAAATTCTTTCTTAGCGGATGTCTACATCATAATTAATAGCTATCTGTAGGTACGCCGAATTTCAGCCCGATTCGTCCAGTCATTAGAGCTGTGTGTTGATAGATCAGTTAGTCAGTCTGTCAGTTTTTGACTTTTATATATTTAAAAATTAGCCAAGCTGACTTTGACTAATATTCTCCTTTGTCCTCCAAATAAGCTGAAAGCTTTTGTAAGGTGTGTGCACTATTACTATTGTCGTACCTAATAGTGTAACGGGTCGGGCTCGAACCTGCAACCTTTCAGTTTTCAGTCCACACCTTTAACCGTTGGGCTATTAAGGCTTTAGAGCACTCTATTAAAATAAATCTACAACTGCACATAAAAGTTAATACACTTTGGTTTTATTAGTTTTTACCTACTGATGTCGTATTCACGATTATTGTTTCAACTTGGTCTTGTGACCAAGTTTTGTATTATTTACGTTAGTTAGATTTATTTTTTAGTCTTACATATTTAAGAATTTGCATCTTTAAAATATCTCTGATCCTTACTGAAGAATTGCGACAGTATTAAATATTCCTTTCATAATATAATTTTAATTTTATATCATTTTTCATAATCAATCCATAATATGGGTGATGAACAATAACATCAAAACTTGATATTATCGACACCACTTAGTGCTGTTCTATTATTCTCCCATATTTTAATTAAACAAATACTAACGTAATTAAATTAAATATTTAAATTTTTATTCTTCATAATAAATAATAATTATTGCAGATTATGAGTGATGATCAACAACGTCAAGCAAGTCTCATAATTCTCCCGCCCATAATATTAGGATACGACGAACTTAATGAAGAAAAAGAAAATTCTGATAAGAAACAAAAATTATTTCAGCACATAAGTCACGAGATAAATAATCATGATCACAATGAACATGTTAATAAAAAACAGAAGAATTGCAATGGTAATCAGCACACTAAGCTTCAAGTTAAAGATAGTGTTCGAAATGTGGATTCAAAACCGTGCAATCATGGGTAAAATGATTAAGTTTAATGTGTTAAATACTTCGAAACCGTCTTTTCAAAAATCAAAAGTAATTTTATAGGCTATATAGAGTAAGTATATAGAGTAGTTAATAAAAATTTATTTTTTAATTGATTCATAAAAACCAATAAATAAAGGCATGTCCTTAAAGATAATAGCAAAATAAAACGGCTTGTTAGTTTTCTCATGTTTGGCAATGGTTGATGCTTCAGCTTGAATATTGGAAGAAAAACCTGAAAAGCAAGTTTTCTTTTAGTCTTGTAACAAAATAATTAAGTACTGTGTCCACAACCTAATAAAGTTTGCTTACTTACATGTCAAAACTTTTATTGAAACACCATCTTCATTTATTTTCACGTTTCCAAACTCAGTTACTGCTAAAGTCAAATTATGGAGACTTTCCTGAAATAAAATTATTTTTTTTAGATTGAATTTCACTATTCAGAATAATGTTAAATTGTTTGTAATTTTTGTAGATTGAATTTCACTATTCAGAATAATGTTTAAATGTTTGTAAGTACCTGGATTTTTTTTGATGTGGAATCAAACTCAATATTTGGCGCATTTAATTCAGAAACAGAAGTGAATAACGGAGTTATATATCCAGTAGCTGCTGTTAGGCCTTCATTTGTTAATACTTTGAACAAATGGTTCAGAACGTCTACTTGGTTTGGCACCAATATAACTAATTTGAAATCTTCATCTCGCATTGGGAGTTCTAGAAGCTGCAATTGATGCAGAATTTGTTTTAAATTTATTTACAGTTGCTTTAATACCATTTTCTCGTAATTTGTGATGTGATTTTTAAATGTTTATCTCAAAATTTTTAAATACATGTAGATATTATATAAAAACCAATCATAGCCATATTGTTCTACAAGACATCAATACACTCGGTTCACTTTATTGGTAGGCTGTCGTAGGGTATGGATAGTATACCTTCAAAGTGAATATAATTAAGTATACTTACATATTTATTTTTAATGAAAATGCAATTGTATTTTAATTTAGTTTCCATTTTTTATTACCAACTATACAGACTATACAGATTCATAAGCTTACCCTTGCCTCATATTTGATATCTTCAGTATAACTAAATGAGTTATAAACCTTCATAACAGCTCCTTTCGAGCCTGAACTGTTCCATTTATCCTAGTTTTGATAAATAATTAATCTTCAATTTATGATACTTCAGAAGTTAAATGAATAAAATTTATAGTTATAACCTACCACAAATGTGCTAATATTAGCTAAGAGAAGGCTTTCATTTTTAGATAAGAATTTTGTAGACAAACTTTCAAAGATTGTGTGTTTAAGTACCTGTAAAAAATAAATTGAATTGATTTGGTAGGATGGTAGCTTACTTTTATATATTATAAGTATTTGCATATAACTTAAACTTTTTTGAAATTATTTGTCTGTGTGTCTGTCTAGAAGGAAGATTTTATAGTGTGTGAGTGCTAGAAGAAATCAAGAAGTAAGTCTGTGTCCAATGGATATGTAAGGAAAAGCGAGTACATTATTTTTGGATTATCTACATCTACACTACTATTATAAAGAGGAAAGATTTGGTTGAAATTTAAAATGAAGATAGATTATACCTTGGATTAAAACATAGGCTACTTATTATCCCGAAAAAAATTATAGTTCCCGCGGGATCTTGAAAACTAATTCTACGCGAACGAAGTCGCGAGCATCAGCTAGTAATTTATAATCCGTAAATACAAAAGCAGATTAACTAGGTATGTATAGCAAAATAAGTTTACTACCCAAGATGTAAAAGTGCTTTGAACATTCTGAAAATCGATTTGCTCAACTTGAGCTAAAGAACAAAGGTTTTCTTTTACATTACTTGTATCTGAGTGAAACACCTTATTGCAAGTTTTAATATTCTGTTTGTTTTCTAAAATTTTTTTTATCTGAAAATAAAATAGAAGATTAAAATTATTATCTAAGTCACTTACCATCAGGTGAGATCGCAGTCAAGGGCTATCTTGTCATAGAATAAAAAAAAAAAAAAAAGTATATGAAAGGAAAAGGTGACTGACTGACTGATCTATCAAGGCATAGCTCAAACCACTGGACAGATAGGGCTGTTTGGCATAAATATTACGATGCAGGCTTCAGCTAAAGGATTTTTGAAAATTCAACCTCTAAGGAGCTAAAATAGGGTGTTAACAAATAGAACTTAACATGTACAAAACAGCAAGCAAAGGCTAGTTAAGTATAAGTATCAACCCAGGTCAAGCCTGGTTTATCGCCTATCGAAGTATAAAAGCTATTGATTTACCTACCTTTTGATATTTATTCACATTTTGTTTGTTGTTATTTTTAAATAGAGCCAATAGTGAATTCCTTCCAAGAGGTGATGACACCCAGCACTGCGTCTGTCACCAGGCAACTATACATAAGTAATGTTTTTATTCAACACATTTAAGTTAAATATACCTATCCTTTCTGGTGTAATAGTGCATGTAGTGGTAGTGATAATATCATCTTCAAAATTGAACAGGTGCAGTTTTACAGCTCCTGTTCTTCACTCAACGTAAAACATTAGGTTGATACATCCTATCAATTTGCTCATGATTAATAGAGATTATGTGTACAAATTTATATTTTTTATTGATGACTTTAGGTACCTTGCAAATAGGTTAACGTATTTTACCTTAGCACTTTCGCGCCTACATAATTTAAAAAATGTTCACCATTCTGAAAAAAAAATTTGTTCATCTTTCATAATAGGCCTGCCTATTATAAAAGATGAACAATTTTTTTTTAATTAGGGGGCAATACCAAAATCTTAAAGTAAGACAAGACTTTAATACCGATAATCAAAAATAAACGAACGATCATTGGCAACGAAATTATCTAAAATCAAAATATTATGTATCACCTGTGTGTATCACTATCACCCCCTGCTATCACCCTTTCTTTATCGGCCCTTTGGCCGTAAACTATAAATATTATTAGTATTTAGGTAGGTACTTGCCTGGCGTTGCATTTTAGCTACTTAATCATACATAGGTAAAATGAGTTAAGTAGCATTTAAAACAGTTATTAGGTATTTTAGATTCTCTTCTTGAATTTTGATGCGCAAAAAATTCCCCAAACAAAAACATAACATGGCTTCATACAGCCTCTAGAAACTCTCTTACAAGAACATTTAATTTCTTTGGGTTCAGCAACATGCCGAAACTAACGGGTGACGTCATATTGCCAACATAATTTATGTCAAAAAGGAGTTTTCTAAAAAGAGTTAATTCTTGGTTCGACTGGCTTTATGAAAAGTCATTAATCCAAAGAAAGAAAAAAATTGTTGTCATTTTTCAGTCAGTTGTCAGTATAATAAATAAGAGAAAAATATTTGTCAAACGTTTTAAATAAATATTAATTCTATAAATAATTATTCTAGCGGGAATTGTTTATTCGTTAATTCCTCAATTCAATTTGTGAACCATCTTGGAAGATTATAAAAAATGTGAAGTTTGCAGCATGAATGTTAAAAGTTCTGAGAAGTTCTTGCTTTTTCCAATGGTATCAAACTGGTAAAGTGCCTACCTACCTGTGCTACCTACGATTATTTTTATCTGCTATTCTATCGAATGGGATAAAAAGAAGACTGCAGTGATACTTTGCTTTGCTTAGCAGATAAAAAGATGCTATTGCATTGAAAAAACTTCTAGAAAGAAAGAAAGAATTCAATTTAAAGTAACTAATTTTGTTTCAACTAGTTGTAATATTGTGAATAAAAATGAATAAATACTAGACTCATATTGATCCTTGTTTTATTTACGCAACTTTTGAACTTGATCTTAGAATAATAGATTTGGTAGCACATCCCTGTTTTTGTCGATATCGATAAAATCTAATTATCGATAAGACAAATCTATCGATACATTACATCCTTAGCTTTGACAATTCTTTCTTCATTACATGGGTTGGTAGTATTGTTTTTCTTTTATGTAGTTGGCTAAAATAAAAACAAAGTCTCGAAATTTTTTTATTTGAAGTTCCGCCTCTTAAAACGGAGTGATTACATTCTCTTTGGCTTCATAAATAATTGACTTTGACATTGACAGTTGACACACTTCACATTAATGGCATTTTCAAAAACGTTCAGAAAAAATATCGGTACACTTTTACCGGCCATACCTACTCTTTTTGTGCATTTTTCAAGTAACTTGACATTGGTAATAGGTAATTATGCTGAGATCTATAGAGCATGATCTGACTCAGCTCTGACACAAGTTAGAGTTTAAAACGAGACACAGATATACTTGTCTCGTTTTAACCTCGTCTTGAGCTGACTACTGAGTGAGGGTGTTGTCTATATTATAAGTTTCAGCCTTAGAAAAATTAACCAAAAGAAAGAACGAAAACTTGCATATACCTGAGAGTTCCCAACTATATTAGGTCCTCAATGTTTTGTATGGTGTGCTTGCCTGTATATTTGAATTAAAAATTATTTCTATTCCATGGCAGTTTTTTAAGAAAAATAATGAAAATCCTACTCTTATGAAAGCATCTCTCAAAATCTTATACTTACTTAGGTTTGATCAGGATATAAATGTAAAAGATAAAACAGTTTTTGTTTATAATAATTTTATTGAAATTATCACCTTCTTAATCAGCACTGAAGGGTGTCTACGTTTTACGTAAAACACAATTTCAAATAATCGACATAAAGTGCAGTACAAAGATGTATAAAATAAAACTGTACACAACGAAAAGCCGGTCTGACAAAGTATTTGGACTCGCCTGAAGGCACTTGCGGTCAAAGATTTATTAATGCTTGAAGGTCCGATTTGGCAAGTCTAAGTTTATTGCAGTAATAGGTACATTTTGATCACATGGTGTCAATACTGGCACATCAACTAAACCACATTATAAGTTAGTTCAAACTAATAAGTCTTCAAGATACTAATGTATACAGACTCAGGGCTAGTTGCACATCAGTTGGTTAAAAGATTCTTTGGTTAAAAGTAAGGTAAGGTTCTGTTAACCCTCATTTTGACCCATTCTACTCGTGTAGAACCAAAATGAGCCCATTTTAAATGTAACAATTATTTTGGGTATCACGGTTTTATCTACATGCATTATTGTAATTTCGGAAGATTTTGCAGAAGGTAGTACATTTGATCCAGGCTCCTAGATCAGGAAATATTATGTGCTACAAGAAGACCTATGCACCCCATGAATGCAGTTTGCGTTACTGCTAAGCTTAACGAGTGTCGCTAACAGTTAACCGACTGTTGTGCAACTGGCATTAAGCAGTTTTAGTAGGTAGGTGCATAAAATTGAATATTATTCATTTTCACTAAAAAGCTATGAACTGAGAATACCTTCCTACTAGTATATTTGGTTTAGCATTGCTATACTTTGAATGACACCACGTGGAATGAAGTTGAAAATAATTACCAATGATATTTTCCTCAAAATCTTATAAATAGTTAGTTAGACCTCTAATTTGAAACACAAAATAATAAATTTTGTATTTCTACATTTTTAAACTCCATTTCATAAGTAGCGTAATAATTACACAGACCGACTGAAAGGCTTTAAAATTATTGCTCTGAATTTAAAAAGTCACTTCTAAATATAGACTAGGATTTAACTATCCCATATTTAATGGAACTGACGTTTTTATTGAATTTCTAGTGACAAAAATAAAGTTTCAGTCTGTTCATTTTTAGTAAAAAGAAAGGTTATTAACTTGTGGCTTACTTAGGATAATTTTAGGTACCTACTAAGCAATTAAACATGTCATTTTTGATTAGGAAAGTTGAAAAGTCCAATATTGGAAAATTTAACAAATATTCTCGTATTGCATTCTACCTTATAACAAAATCTCATTTAATATATTTCAATTTTTTGTTACAACATCTTTGACACATTATAATAGGGTTGGCAGAACACGATTATGTTTGCATTCTCCGTTGAGTGTCTACAGGAGAAGTTGTTTGAATTTTTTTTTTGGAAGGCAAAGATAAGTATTCTGCGCAACCCTAGTACACACCACAAATAGTACAAAAGTCCACCATAGCTTACAGACTATCATAATCAATTGATCCTAAATTCCTGAACACTATCCAATGTCACATCTATCTTTAAATATTAAACAGTTCTACCTTTATAAATGCACTTCTTGTTGAAACTTTACACCTACCCTAACTTAGAAATTGAAGGATTAGGATATATTAGAGACAAAAATATAATATATAATTATCTATTTATCTATTATAAATAAAAATAAAAATGCACTGCAACTAAAGAGAACGTAATAAAATTGAGAACAAAATGGCCGTAACAGAAACAACCAAAATGGCGGAATAACAGGAAAAAGTGACAGCTTAACGTTAACAAACGAACACCTATGAATACTCAAGAATACTGTAAGAAAGATGGCATTGCTTAGGCTGAAAACATACTCATAATATACCACCCGACTTGACGCTTCTTTAATCTAGAGTTTCCTGCAGATTCCGGAGACCGTCCCAAATCATTATCATTATAATCCGCCCATGATCCACTGTTGGATTTAGGCCTATAGGTAGTGCCAAACTTGCCTAGTCTCGGGCTTTCGTATCCAATCGACGCCTTCCAGTTTTCAGATGACATCCGAAATGAGGTCAAATATGACCGGTCCACTGCCACTTTGACGTGCTAGCCGCGAGAGGTAAAATCGGTTATTATAGTTCTTTGGCGAATTACTTTATTTCGGACTGTACCCCTTAAAGGAATTCCCAAATGCCTTCAGTTTTAATTAAGTAATTTTTCTAGCCGTTGGAGCTTTTATAGTGGCAGCCACATTCTAGCGATGTCTATTTTTTTTGCAAATTTCAAAGGCGTTGGGTCACTGTGATGTATGGATGTTTTTACACTGGTATTCCTATGACCAGAAGCAAACTTGAAAATTTACATAAGAACATGTTTATTTTGTTTTTTCGTGTCTGGTCGAGTGGCGTGTTATAAGTGCGTTCCGCCATTATTCCACGCTTCTGGAATTACTTATATAATATTATATTTCTTTGGTGTGGTGTCATTTTATTTATGATTGATTCCACTGCTATTGGACGCTATATCCGGCGTTTTAACTTATATTTTTTACACGAGCGCTTTTTATATTATGACGTCATAAGGATAGTAAAAGTTATACACACATAATCGATATGAAATTGATAGAGGGGCTATTTCGCAATCGCCGAATAATTAATAATAATTAAGCGACGAATAAAGTTGATGTTTTGACAGTTTTTGTATTGGTAATCTGTCAAAACGTCAAATTTATTCGTCGGTTAAAGCGTAAGATGGTGAAACAGACCTTCAGGTACCTACCTACATAATTAGGTATGAATTTTTAAGTCGGCCGTTGCGAATTCTTATTTTTTTTTAACTATTTACCGCCAATCCGCGTACAACAAGGTAAATACGTGAGCATTTAATAGCAGCAGGTAATTGTTTTTTAACCGATAAAATGATAAAAACTAAACCAACCTATTTCAAATCGATAACATGTGCGCTTAGCTTTACAATCATTTTTGTTTTTTGAACAGCGCTCGTAAAAAAAGGATCGCCTATTTAAAAATATATCTAACACTTCCCAACGAACTAAAAACTAATAAAAAAATACACTTAACCCGTCCTATATTTACAAACTAAAACTATTTACACAATGGAATCCTTGAGATCATTACATGTTAACTACCTACTTAATCGTACGTACTTACATTAGCGAATTCTAAGAGGTATTTTATAATCTAAGGTTTACATAAAAATAATACTTTAAAAAAGACTGGTTTGGTACATATTGAGTACACGTACATTACAGTCGGAGAGATGGTGGGAAATTTTTAGCAGGTGCTTGATAAAAGTCGAACGTTTGTTATATTACGTCGCTTCAGTTTTAACTCTGCGAAACTCAAAATCTTTATATAAATTAGGGTAAAATGTGTAAGACACGTAAAATTACTTGAAAATATACCCACAAATGAAGCAAACAATTATTACAATTATTGTTTTTTTTTCATCGATTAATAAAGTTGAAAAAAATCAGAAAGATCAGAAGAGAAATATTTTTTAACTCACCTGAAAAATTGAGAGTTTGAGACTGATCACTTACCCGACTTATAGTGATAGACTTGGCAGATTGATTCATAATACAGAGTCATTGTATTCATAATACAGAGGAAAATGCCCAACTTTACACGAACACACTGTTAAGCTCTGGCAAGTCTGCCACGGTAAAAATGAATACTAACTATAAGCATTAATCATTAGTTATTTGGCTTATCTTACCTAAATATAGGTAAAGCGGTTGGTACTTACTGACAATCTTTGAAATTTTATAAAGTATCTTCTCAAAACTTCCCACCAGCTCTTGGACCAGACTCCCGCTAACTAACATGAGGTAATGATGTTTAGCCGTGATTTAGGTACGCGAATTAACCCTTAGCAACAATTTTTCATTATAGTATATCTTTTTTTATTCGAATGGATATTATAGTTATTATAAAAATATACATATTATATCTAAAAGTTGACGACTATTTTGTCCAAAGTATCTACACTGGTCTAAATCTGTACTTATAATAAGTGTTTTATATGAATACGTTTGTACATAACATTTCTTGTCCTTTTCCTTGCTGACTGTACAATTTTCCCTGTCCTAACAATCATTACATTTTAGTATACTGTACAGTCTCATATCTCCTCATGAAATATTTTTAACCGGCATAAATACTTTGAACAAACCATTCACCATCTCTTGGTCTATATATATATACTCGGCCACATATTGCACAGAAAATAACAAAAGTTCTAAATAGAAATCCAACGAATGACCTGATTTTTCTGTACATTACAGTTTTTCCTCTAAAGGTCAATACAGACTGTACATTTGGACTGCAGTCAACTGCAAAATTGCTATTTGGCTTTAGTGCAGTTGACACACTGAACTGCAGTTGTCAAGCAACTTTGCAGTTTACAGTATCTCATCGTAAACTCAAACTGCACTTGTAGCAGGCCTGGCGCACTCCGCAGTAAACTGCGGAGCTTCAAGTACATAGCGTTACCTCTTCGAAGGGCCTAAATTCAGAGTGCGAAGGGATAAGAGTTACGTATTAGAAAGAGAGATAAGTCTAGGTCAATAAGACGGTAGTATAGCGCTGTGTCAACCTGAATTGCACTTTATTGTGTGGTAATAAGAGTGGCTTTATATTTAAATCATTTTGCAGAGTGAATAACTAGTACTATTAGGCTGAAGTCTTATCTGTCACTGCTGTGTTACTGCTTGCCGTGGACTGCTAATTCGACCAACATTTTCGATGCAGTTGTGTCAACTGCAAAATAGCCGCATCAAAACTGCAAACTTGCAATCCAAAAGCAATTCAGCTGTGTAGACCTTAAGCGCACAGCCTCGCGTTCGACGCTGACGCAGCGACGAAACCGATGGAACTATGTTTTGGAATAACGCTCCGCCAACGCTTAAAGTAGTATAACTTCAATATTGTTTTGAAATATTATACAAATGACGACCTTAAAGTAAGCAACATAAGGACGTCATTATATCACATTTCAAAACAATAATGAAACTACTTTAAGCGTCAGCGGCAAGTCCCCAGAACGAATTATTGTCTCAGTTTTGCAACTTAGTAATATAATAATTAGTTCCAGAACCTTCCCAAAGTCATAAGTCGTGCAAAAATAAGTTAAACAATAGATATTTGTCGGACGTTCAGCCGAACCGCTCTTTGACAAGGAACATGAGTTTCTTTTTGCCTTTGTATTTGAGTTTGATCTCCTGCAGTAGCGCCGCGAACTGGTGCGGCCCGTCGTGTGCCAGCGCGAATGTGTCTCGAGCTTTACCTGGGACAATAAAAGAAAATTACTGTAGCAAGTGCAGTGAATTTGATAACGCTCTTGGGTAACCGGAAGTTATGACAGATGGATGATCTAAGGCGATTACTAAGACGCAAAACAGCCTATGTACCTACGGGATGCAAGAATAGAATAGAATTTTTTATTCAAATAAACTTTTACAAACTGATTTGAAATCGTCAAATGAATCTACCACTGGTTCGGAATGCCATTCCAACGTATAATTTTATGACAATTATGTTATTAAAACCACGAATAAAGTCTAAAATCTTTAATAGCGAGAGAGTACCAATTATCACAGTTGATTGCAATCGCATACTGTAGCGATCATTTTTAGACAATAGTAGCAAATTAGACAGTATTGATTTTATTCGATGATAATATAGTCCTTGACTGCGATCTCCCCTGATGGTAAGTGAAGATGCAGCCTAAAATGGTAGCGGACTAACTTGGAAGGAGTATGGCATGTACATTCAGCCCATACCCCTTAATCGGTTTCTGCACGTCATCATGGTGGAACGCTAAATCGCTTGGCGGCACGTCTTTGATAGTGGTAACTAGTGGTCAAATCCTCCCAAACGACCAAAAAGTGTACTCACCAAGGAAGTCAACAAAGTCCGCATAATGCCTGGGCGAGATATGCGCAAGACGCGCGTGCGTGGTGGACGCGTACGCGCGCAGCGCCGCCTCCAGCAGCGGCCTCAGGGGGGTGGGCGGGCGCGGGGGAGGGGGGCGCGCGCGCGAGCACCCCGCCGCCGCCACGCAACACCTCCGCAGGACGTCCGACTGTGAACATGTGCCAATTTTACTTAGAGAATCTCTTTAAGATATATCGCTCATTTGCGACAAGGGTGACATAATTCAAAATCGACGATGAGAGAATTATCTCGTTAGAGAGTAATGTTTTGTGAATGCTACGGTCTCGTAACAACACAGCGGCTAACAAAGCGACAGAGCATTAAGTCACAATATCTCTCGCTCTTATTTTTTTGTGCTTAGCGTAATGTTGTTTTTATAGCAAAAAGTATAAATTTTCGACACTAAAATTGGTGAATTTTGAATTATGTCACCCTTGTCGCAAATGAACGATATCCATATTTGGTCAAACATGGGTAAAATAGATATACAAAGTTTTTATCCCTGGCAATGATAGGGTTTCTCAAGGATTAGGGTTGTCTCAAGAAAAGTTCAACACTTTTTCTCACTGAGTGAGCAAAAACGACTTTTGCTCATTGGTTTTAGACAGTAAAGATACCCTTTTTAAACTAGTGAGGTGAGGAGTTGTATGTATCACACGATAGCAAAGTTTATGTTTCATGTGCCTTTGAATCCATCACTGCACTCAGGCATTAGGCACTCGCAACAAAGCCTCAAAAGCTTAACGGTTAGAGGTACAGATTCAAAATTAAAATAGGTTCGATCCCAAACCGTAGCACTATTGTTGTTGGCTAAAATTGTAAAAAAACTCAAAACACGGACTCACCAGTACTGGCGCACATTGGACATTCTTCACTAACAGAGGTAACATGGCTTGAAGTTCGGCTCGACCCAGCGAGTGCGCTAGCGCCACTGCCCAGTGGATGTCTGCGATGGCTGGATGGCTGTCCTGTGAACATAATTACTGATAATGGCCCACCATTCGATGCAATTCTTCCCATATTGGTAAAATATAAAAACTGTGAAGGGAGTACTGTTAATCTGCCAACAGCAACACATGCGTTAATCGCATTGTTACAGTTATGCCTCAGCTCCACCTGTGCCGTAACGCGTAAATTAACACGATAATAAAGGCATTACGCAGATGGGGCCAATATTTTACTGCGTTAAATGCGGGCGTCGTCTAGTAGACTATAAGTCTGCCCACAGAAATTTAAGGCATATACACACGATATAAAAAAGTGTACTTTTCAATAAAACATCATCATCATCATCGCGTGCCTTCTTCGAAATGAAGTTTGGCGGTCAGCATACGAAAAGCTTCTCTACTCAAGGCCGCTTCCTTCAGTTTAGAATAGCTAAGCCTAGTCCACTCTCTCACATCGTTCAACCACTTGCGTCTTTGGCGACCTGGTGCTCTCCTACCTGCAATTCTTCCTTCCAACACCAATCTTGGGAATAAGAATTGGGCTCCCCGCTGCAAGTGGCCAAAGAAAGCGAGTTTTCTCCGCATAATGGTTGATATCAGTTATCTCTTTTTGCTAACTAATTCGAGTATCTTCCAGCTAAGCTATTCCATGGAATTTTGGGCATTCTGCAATATATCCACATTTCAAATGCTTTCAATCGATTAGTTGCTTCTTTTTTGAGAACTCATGTTTCGCAGCCATACAAGAGAGTAGACCAGACGTAGCATTTCATGAGATGGCATCTTAGCTCGAGCTGTAGTTTGGGGCTGCAGAGGGTCTTGGACACCTTGGACAATAGAACATACCTGATTATAATGCAAATGCAAGTTCCTCATGGCGAGCGTGGCGAGTCGCATGGCCCGCGCCGGCTGGCCGCGCTGCTCCATGTAGCGCGCCACGGCGAACAGCTGGCTGGACGCCAGCGCGCCGCGCGCCGCCGCGCCGCCCACCGCCGCGCACGCCGCCTCGAACGCGCCCGCCGAGCCCTCGCACACCGACAGAGCGCTGAGGGCGCAGCCTGGTGGGTCCTGGTCAAGGGAAATTCAAAATCCTGATTACTCAGGATCACTTACGTGAAGGGTACGAGAAAATAAAACAGATTTTATATTCCACTAGCTGATGCTCGCGACTTCGTTCGCGTGGAATTAGTTTTCAAGATCCCGCGGGAACCATAATTTTTTTCGGGATAAAAAGCAGCCCATGTTTTAATCCAAGGTATAATCTATCTTCATTTTAAATTTCAGCCAAATCGGTCCAGTAGTTTTTGAGTTTATTCATTACAAACATACACACAAAAATACAAATCTTTCTTCTTTATAATAGTAGTGTAGACTACGTTTTGCCCACGACTTGCGCTATTGTCACTGATAGCACAAGCTATATATAAGCTAATAGGTTATTCAAGGGGCGGACCAACAAATTCCTAAAAAGCCGGCAACGCACTGGTGGTGACTCAGGTGCTACAAATATTCATGGGCGGCGGTAATCACTTAACATCACATAACTCGTATTGGAGATTTTCTCCATTTTATATCATCTGCCCGCTCAATGCCTACCCTCAATGCACGCCACAGTGTAGGGGTATACCTTAGCAGCACACTGCAGCGCCAGCGTCCGCGCGCAGGCACTCAGCTTCTCCTGCTGCTCGAAGCTGAGGCCCAGCCGCAGCGCCGTCGCGTGCGACATGGCCGCCGCGGCCACCGGGCCCGTCGCCTCCGTCGGCGTGAACAGCTCGTACCTGTAACATTAAAGCTTTTTCATGAACTCATGTTTTGACAAAAGCCCACTCTTCCGTCTTTTAAACTCTCTGAGATAGACACAGACGAATTTGTATACCGCCATCTTGAATTCGCCATTTTGGATTTTTTTTTCAGCTTACTGCCAATTGGATGGGGTTTCAAGTATTATCTGTTTAAGCAGCCCCCACCCAAATTTTAATACCAACAAAATTTTACAGGAGAGATGATCAATGAGTCAGTCAGTCAGTGAATCAGCACGAGCAGCTATGTATTAACTAGAAGGGCGCGTGGGCGCGCGGCTCTATAAAGCAAACCACGTTTTTTTGCTGTTCATCATGTAGACCTTCAGGTCCTGATCATCTTTTACCAGAAATCTACTCTTCCATTTTTTATACTCTCTGAGATAGACCCCGACGAAATTTGTATGGCCGCCATCTTAAATCCGGCGAATAATTCACAAGACATAATTTGATAAAACTAAAAAAAATACTGCTTACCAATTCTGCATAATGGATAGCAGTGCATCAAGACCTAGTTCTGTTGCGCACGTCACCAGCCACCGCACCATCTCTCGTCTCCGCCAATTCACTGCTGATAACGTCATTCGTAATACCTGTGTACATAAATGAACAACTTCAAAAAAATGTGGAGTTTCACATTTCATCTGTATACCTGGACAAATTGCTTTTTTCAAATTTTAGGAGTTATCTGTATGAATGTTAAGTCAACTATTAAAACTGTTATGATAAGGCGATAGAGCATACTAGTTTTAGTTGGCAAGTTTTGTTTCGAGAAAAGGGATACCTACGTATATTTTGACTGATAATGGACCATCGTTTGCAAGTCACCTGCAGTCCTAGTTCAAAGGCAGCGGCCAGAAGATCGCGGTGATGATGCGGCGCGTCGGGCGGTGCCGCATGTCTTAAGGCATCTTGCGCTAGTCTGAACAGTTGCGCCGCAGATCGCACGTGTCTTTGTGCCGCTGCAAGCGCTGCACGTAGACGAGAAGGGTTTCCCCGTGCTGCGCCTAATAAAATAACGGAATTTGACTTAATTAACCTTAAGGACGGGATTTCGCAAAGAGTAGGTATAAAAACGCACTTCTACACATGCACCGTTCACACGCACACACAGGCGCGGGCAAGCTGCGTTAAAAATGAGTGAATTAACTTGTTTTGATACTTGGATATAAATTGTTTATGTTTTATTTTTTTATTTTTTATTTTCGTCCGGACTTGCTGTACACTAATTTAGACTTAGATTTAGTCTTAGTCTTAGACTTAGATTTAGACTTTTTTAAGCCACTGGGAAATGCATTAGACTAAGACTAAGTCTCTTTAAGTCTAAGCCTAAGTCTAACACTAAGACTAAGACTTAGACTTAGTCTTAGACTTAGACTAAGACTAAGTCTCTTTAAGTCTGAGTCTAAGTCTAAGCTAAGTCTAAGTCTAACACTAAGACTAAGATATAGACTTAGACTTAGTATTAGTCTAAGACTTAGTCTTAGTGTTAGACTTAGGCTTAGATTTGAACTCAGACTTAGTCTAAGTCTAAGTTTAATTCTAAATCTAAGTCTAAGTTGAGCAAACCAAATTGATAATATATTTTGAAAAGAAGAAACTAAGTACTAGGTACCTATGGTACCTTCAATATAATAGCATTATTTTATTATTTGATAGAATTTCGAAATTTCTTGCAAAGTTACATTCCCCGAATGTAGTACTGACCTGCATGTATACCTCGAAAACTTCTATTGGAACTCCTAGATCTTTAGAGTTAGTTGTATTGAGTTTGGGCTCGTTTTGTAAGTTATGATGAGATCTTACCACTGGACTTGTTGGAGTGACCTGATGGTATACTTCGAAGACTACTACTGGATCTTCTAGACGGCTACAGCTAGTTATATCGAGTTTGGGCTCGTTTTGTAAGTAATGATGAGATCTTACCACTGGACTTGTTGGAGTGACTTGGTGGTATACCTCGAAAACTTCTATTGGAACTCCTAGATCTTTACAGCTAGTTATATCGAGTTTGGGCTCGTTTTGTAAGTTAGGATGAGATCTTACCACTGGACTTGTTGGAGTGACCTAATGGTATACTTCGAAGACTACTACTGGATCTTCTAGACGGCTACAGCTAGTTATATCGAGTTTGGGCTCGTTTTGTAAGTAATGATGAGATCTTACCACTGGACTTGTTGGAGTGACCTGATGGTATACTTCGAAGACTACTACTGGATCTTCTAGACAGCTACAGCTAGTTATATCGAGTTTGGGCTCGTTTTGTAAGTAATGATGAGATCTTACCACTGGACTTGTTGGAGTGACCTGATGGTATACTTCGAAGACTATACTACTGGATCTTCTAGACAGCTACAGCTAGTTATATCGAGTTTGGGCTCGTTTTGTAAGTAATGATGAGATCTTACCACTGGACTTGTTGGAGTGACTTGGTGGTATACCTCGAAGACTTCTATTGGAACTCCTAGATCTTTACAGCTAGTTATATCGAGTTTGGGCTCGTTTTGTAAGTTATGATGAGATCTTACCACTGGACTTGTTGGAGTGACTTGGTGGTATACCTCGAAGACTTCTATTGGAACTCCTAGATCTTTACAGCTAGTTATATCGAGTTTGGGCTCGTTTTGTAAGTTATGATGAGATCTTACCACTGTCACTCCAACAAGTCCAGTGGTAAGATCTCATCATAACTTACAAAACGAGCCCAAACTCGATATAACTAGCTGTAAAGATCTAGGAGTTCCAATAGAAGTCTTCGAGGTATACCACCAAGTCACTCCAACAAGTCCAGTGGTAAGATCTCATCATTACTTACAAAACGAGCCCAAACTCGCTATAACTAGCTGTAGCCGTCTAGAAGATCCAGTAGTAGTCTTCGAAGTATACCATCAGGTCACTCCAACAAGTCCAGTGGTAAGATCTCATCATTACTTACAAAACGAGCCCAAACTCGCTATAACTAGCTGTAGCCGTCTAGAAGATCCAGTAGTAGTCTTCGAAGTATACCATCAGGTCACTCCAACAAGTCCAGTGGTAAGATCTCATCATTACTTACAAAACGAGCCCAAACTCGATATAACTAGCTGTAGCCGTCTAGAAGATCAAGTAGTAGACTTCGAAGTATACCATCAGGTCACTCCAACAAGTCCAGTGGTAAGATCTCATCATAACTTACAAAACGAGCCCAAATTCGATATAACTAGTTGTAAAGATCTAGGAGTTCCAATAGAAGTCTTCGAGGTATACCACCAAGTCACTCCAACAAGTCCAGTGGTAAGATCTCATCATAACTTACAAAACGAGCCCAAACTCGATACAACTAGCTGTAAAGATCTAGGAGTTGCAATAGAAGTCTTCGAGGTATACCACCAAGTCACTCCAACAAGTCCAGTGGTAAGACCTCATCATTACTTACAAATCGAGCCCAAACTCTATATAACTAACTGTAAAGATCTAGGAGTTCCAATAGAAGTCTTCGAAGTATACCATCAGGTCACTCCAACAAGTCCAGTGGTAAGATCTCATCATTACTTACAAAACGAGCCCAAACTCGATATAACTAGCTGTAGCCGTCTAGAAGATCCAGTAGTAGTCTTCGAAGTATACCATCAGGTCACTCCAACAAGTCCAGTGGTAAGATCTCATCATTA
This sequence comes from Hipparchia sbordonii, assembly GCA_038048805.1. Taxonomy (NCBI): domain Eukaryota; kingdom Metazoa; phylum Arthropoda; class Insecta; order Lepidoptera; family Nymphalidae; genus Hipparchia; species Hipparchia sbordonii. The sequence continues at coordinate 10,563,397 of CM076113.1, forward strand.
GTTACAAAACGAGCCCAAACTCGCTATAACTAGCTGTAGCCGTCTAGAAGATCCAGTAGTAGTCTTCGCAGTATACCATCAGGTCACTCCAACAAGTCCAGTGGTAAGATCTCATCATTACTTACAAAACGAGCCCAAACTCGCTATAACTAGCTGTAGCCGTCTAGAAGATCCAGTAGTAGTCTTCGAAGTATACCATCAGGTCACTCCAACAAGTCCAGTGGTAAGATCTCATCATTACTTACAAAACGAGCCCAAACTCGCTATAACTAGCTGTAGCCGTCTAGAAGATCCAGTAGTAGTCTTCGAAGTATACCATCAGGTCACTCCAACAAGTCCAGTGGTAAGATCTCATCGTAACTTTCAAAACGAGCCCAAACTCGATACAACTAACTCTGAAGATCTAGGAGTTCCAATAGAAGTCTTCGAGGTATACCACCAAGTCACTCCAACAAGTCCAGTGGTAAGATCTCATCATTACTTACAAAACGAGCCCAAACTCGATATAACTAGCTGTAGCCGTCTAGAAGATCCAGTAGTAGTCTTCGAAGTATACCATCAGGTCACTCCAACAAGTCCAGTGGTAAGATCTCATCGTAACTTTCAAAACGAGCCCAAACTCGATACAACTAACTCTGAAGATCTAGGAGTTCCAATAGAAGTCTTTGAGGTATACCATCAGGTCACTCCAACAAGTCCAGTGGTAAGATCTCATCATTACTTACAAAACGAGCCCAAACTCGATATAACTAGCTGTAGCCTTCTAGAAGATCCAGTAGTAGTCTTCGAAGTATACCATCAGGTCACTCTAACAAGTCCAGTGGTAAGATCTCATCATTACTTACAAAACGAGCCCAAACTCGCTATAACTAGCTGTAGCCGTCTAGAAGATCCAGTAGTAGTCTTCGAAGTATACCATCAGGTCACTCCAACAAGTCCAGTGGTAAGATCTCATCGTAACTTTCAAAACGAGCCCAAACTCGATACAACTAACTCTGAAGATCTAGGAGTTCCAATAGAAGTCTTCGAGGAATACCACCAAGTCACTCCAACAAGTCCAGTGGTAAGATCTCATCATTACTTACAAAACGAGCCCAAACTCGATATAACTAGCTGTAAAGATCTAGGAGTTCCAATAGAAGTCTTCGAGGTATACCACCAAGTCGCTCCAACAATTCCAGTGGTAAGATCTCATCATTACTTACAAAACGAGCCCAAACTCGATATAACTAGCTGTAGCCGTCTAGAAGATCCAGTAGTAGTCTTCGCAATATACCATCAGGTCACTCCAACAAGTCCAGTGGTAAGATCTCATCATTACTTACAAAACGAGCCCAAACTCGATATAACTAGCTGTAGCCGTCTAGAAGATCCAGTAGTAGTCTTCGAAGTATACCATCAGGTCACTCTAACAAGTCCAGTGGTAAGATCTCATCATTACTTACAAAACGAGCCCAAACTCGCTATAACTAGCTGTAGCCGTCTAGAAGATCCAGTAGTAGTCTTCGAAGTATACCATCAGGTCACTCCAACAAGTCCAGTGGTAAGATCTCATCGTAACTTTCAAAACGAGCCCAAACTCGATACAACTAACTCTGAAGATCTAGGAGTTCCAATAGAAGTCTTCGAGGTATACCACCAAGTCACTCCAACAAGTCCAGTGGTAAGATCTCATCATTACTTACAAAACGAGCCCAAACTCGATATAACTAGCTGTAAAGATCTAGGAGTTCCAATAGAAGTCTTCGAGGTATACCACCAAGTCGCTCCAACAATTCCAGTGGTAAGATCTCATCATTACTTACAAAACGAGCCCAAACTCGATATAACTAGCTGTAGCCGTCTAGAAGATCCAGTAGTAGTCTTCGAAGTATACCATCAGGTCACTCCAACAAGTCCAGTGGTAAGATCTCATCATTACTTACAAAACGAGCCCAAACTCGCTATAACTAGCTGTAGCCGTCTAGAAGATCCAGTAGTAGTCTTCGAAGTATACCATCAGGTCACTCCAACAAGTCAAGTGGTAAGATCTCATCATTACTTACAAAACGAGCCCAAACTCGATATAACTAGCTGTAGCCGTCTAAAAGATCCAGTAGTAGTCTTCGAAGTATACCATCAGGTCACTCCAACAAGTCCAGTGGTAAGATCTCATCATAACTTACAAAACGAGCCCAAACTCGATATAACTAGCTGTAGCCGTCTAGAAGATCCAGTAGTAGTCTTCGCAATATACCATCAGGTCACTCCAACAAGTCCAGTGGTAAGATCTCATCATTACTTACAAAACGAGCCCAAACTCGATATAACTAGCTGTAGCCGTCTAGAAGATCCAGTAGTAGTCTTCGAAGTATACCATCAGGTCACTCTAACAAGTCCAGTGGTAAGATCTCATCATTACTTACAAAACGAGCCCAAACTCGCTATAACTAGCTGTAGCCGTCTAGAAGATCCAGTAGTAGTCTTCGAAGTATACCATCAGGTCACTCCAACAAGTCCAGTGGTAAGATCTCATCGTAACTTTCAAAACGAGCCCAAACTCGATACAACTAACTCTGAAGATCTAGGAGTTCCAATAGAAGTCTTCGAAGTATACCATTAGGTCACTCCAACAAGTCCAGTGGTAAGATCTCATCATAACTTTCAAAACGAGCCCAAACTCGATACAACTAACTCTGAAGATCTAGGAGTTCCAATAGAAGTCTTCGAAGTATACCATTAGGTCACTCCAACAAGTCCAGTGGTAAGATCTCATCATTACTTACAAAACGAGCCCAAACTCGATATAACTAGCTGTAGCCGTCTAGAAGATCCAGTAGTAGTCTTCGAAGTATACCATCAGGTCACTCCAACAAGTCCAGTGGTAAGATCTCATCATTAGTTACAAAACGAGCCCAAACTCGCTATAACTAGCTGTAGCCGTCTAGAAGATCCAGTAGTAGTCTTCGCAGTATACCATCAGGTCACTCCAACAAGTCCAGTGGTAAGATCTCATCATTACTTACAAAACGAGCCCAAACTCGCTATAACTAGCTGTAGCCGTCTAGAAGATCCAGTAGTAGTCTTCGAAGTATACCATCAGGTCACTCCAACAAGTCCAGTGGTAAGATCTCATCATTACTTACAAAACGAGCCCAAACTCGCTATAACTAGCTGTAGCCGTCTAGAAGATCCAGTAGTAGTCTTCGAAGTATACCATCAGGTCACTCCAACAAGTCCAGCGGTAAGATCTCATCGTAACTTTCAAAACGAGCCCAAACTCGATACAACTAACTCTGAAGATCTAGGAGTTCCAATAGAAGTCTTCGAGGTATACCACCAAGTCACTCCAACAAGTCCAGTGGTAAGATCTCATCATTACTTACAAAACGAGCCCAAACTCGATATAACTAGCTGTAGCCGTCTAGAAGATCCAGTAGTAGTCTTCGAAGTATACCATCAGGTCACTCCAACAAGTCCAGTGGTAAGATCTCATCGTAACTTTCAAAACGAGCCCAAACTCGATACAACTAACTCTGAAGATCTAGGAGTTCCAATAGAAGTCTTCGAGGTATACCACCAAGTCACTCCAATAATTCCAGTGGTAAGATCTTATCATTACTTACAAAACGAGCCCAAACTCGATATAACTAGCTGTAGCCGTCTAGAAGATCCAGTAGTAGTCTTCGAAGTATACCATCAGGTCACTCCAACAAGTCCAGTGGTAAGATCTCATCGTAACTTTCAAAACGAGCCCAAACTCGATACAACTAACTCTGAAGATCTAGGAGTTCCAATAGAAGTCTTCGAGGTATACCACCAAGTCACTCCAACAAGTCCAGTGGTAAGATCTCATCATTACTTACAAAACGAGCCCAAACTCGATATAACTAGCTGTAGCCGTCTAGAAGATCCAGTAGTAGTCTTCGAAGTATACCATCAGGTCACTCCAACAAGTCCAGTGGTAAGATCTCATCGTAACTTTCAAAACGAGCCCAAACTCGATACAACTAACTCTGAAGATCTAGGAGTTCCAATAGAAGTCTTTGAGGTATACCATCAGGTCACTCCAACAAGTCCAGTGGTAAGATCTCATCATTACTTACAAAACGAGCCCAAACTCGATATAACTAGCTGTAGTCGTCTAGAAGATCCAGTAGTAGTCTTCGAAGTATACCATCAGGTCACTCTAACAAGTCCAGTGGTAAGATCTCATCATTACTTACAAAACGAGCCCAAACTCGCTATAACTAGCTGTAGCCGTCTAGAAGATCCAGTAGTAGTCTTCGAAGTATACCATCAGGTCACTCCAACAAGTCCAGTGGTAAGATCTCATCGTAACTTTCAAAACGAGCCCAAACTCGATACAACTAACTCTGAAGATCTAGGAGTTCCAATAGAAGTCTTCGAGGTATACCACCAAGTCACTCCAACAAGTCCAGTGGTAAGATCTCATCATTACTTACAAAACGAGCCCAAACTCGATATAACTAGCTGTAAAGATCTAGGAGTTCCAATAGAAGTCTTCGAGGTATACCACCAAGTCGCTCCAACAATTCCAGTGGTAAGATCTCATCATTACTTACAAAACGAGCCCAAACTCGATATAACTAGCTGTAGCCGTCTAGAAGATCCAGTAGTAGTCTTCGAAGTATACCATCAGGTCACTCCAACAAGTCCAGTGGTAAGATCTCATCATTACTTACAAAACGAGCCCAAACTCGCTATAACTAGCTGTAGCCGTCTAGAAGATCCAGTAGTAGTCTTCGAAGTATACCATCAGGTCACTCCAACAAGTCAAGTGGTAAGATCTCATCATTACTTACAAAACGAGCCCAAACTCGATATAACTAGCTGTAGCCGTCTAAAAGATCCAGTAGTAGTCTTCGAAGTATACCATCAGGTCACTCCAACAAGTCCAGTGGTAAGATCTCATCATTACTTACAAAACGAGCCCAAACTCGATATAACTAGCTGTAGCCGTCTAGAAGATCCAGTAGTAGTCTTCGAAGTATACCATCAGGTCACTCTAACAAGTCCAGTGGTAAGATCTCATCATTACTTACAAAACGAGCCCAAACTCGCTATAACTAGCTGTAGCCGTCTAGAAGATCCAGTAGTAGTCTTCGAAGTATACCATCAGGTCACTCCAACAAGTCCAGTGGTAAGATCTCATCGTAACTTTCAAAACGAGCCCAAACTCGATACAACTAACTCTGAAGATCTAGGAGTTCCAATAGAAGTCTTCGAGGTATACCACCAAGTCACTCCAACAAGTCCAGTGGTAAGATCTCATCATTACTTACAAAACGAGCCCAAACTCGATATAACTAGCTGTAAAGATCTAGGAGTTCCAATAGAAGTCTTCGAGGTATACCACCAAGTCGCTCCAACAATTCCAGTGGTAAGATCTCATCATTACTTACAAAACGAGCCCAAACTCGATATAACTAGCTGTAGCCGTCTAGAAGATCCAGTAGTAGTCTTCGAAGTATACCATCAGGTCACTCCAACAAGTCCAGTGGTAAGATCTCATCATTACTTACAAAACGAGCCCAAACTCGCTATAACTAGCTGTAGCCGTCTAGAAGATCCAGTAGTAGTCTTCGAAGTATACCATCAGGTCACTCCAACAAGTCAAGTGGTAAGATCTCATCATTACTTACAAAACGAGCCCAAACTCGATATAACTAGCTGTAGCCGTCTAAAAGATCCAGTAGTAGTCTTCGAAGTATACCATCAGGTCACTCCAACAAGTCCAGTGGTAAGATCTCATCATAACTTACAAAACGAGCCCAAACTCGATACAATTAACTCTAAAGATCTAGGAGTTCCAATAGAAGTTTTCGAGGTATACATGCAGGTCAGTACTACATTCGGGGAATATAACTTTGCAAGAAATTTCGAAATTCTATCAAATAATAAAATAAGCCTTATTGCACACTATTTTAAGGTTCGGTTTAAACGAAAATATGTGAAAAAAGTACACGCGATGCTATATTTTATTTTTTATACTATTTGTAATATTTTTGATATTTTTCTCTCCAAGATTTTGAGTTGAACATATCTGCTAACAGATAGTATTTTTTAATTACATAAAACGGGTATATTATATACAAGAAATGTACCTAAAGTCACCCCAAAATCGTGAATTTTGTGTGAAGAGGTGACGGAAAATAATTTTTATAGTACTAAAAATTGAGATTTTGAACAAAATCAACTCCCAAGATTTGGAGATTAAGGACCAATCTATGTGTAGCAATTTTTATTTCCATCTTATTTGGTTTAACTTAGTCACAATATGTACCGAAAGTCACCCGATATGCGGAAACGCACTCTTAAACAAAAAATTTAAAACGATATTGAGGCACAATAGATTTATCTAAAAGGAAGGCTAGGGAAAAACACCAGATTATATTGATCCTATTCCTCAAAGCGCAGTGTTCGAAATATCGTGGCAAGCTTCCCAAGTTGAATTCGGCATTTAACCTCTTTAGAAATTGGACCCACTCTATCTACAAATGGCTGGACCTTTTTTCACAGGAGTCGTCTAGAATTTCGAATGCAGAGTTCTCAAACTTTGCTGCGAGAGACCACAGTAATACATCTTCTTTTTCGTGACCCTCTTGGCAGTGCGGTAGTTCGAAATTCTCCTCCGAAAAAATCTATTTTTATTATGTCTGATGAAACTATTTCTGTTTATTATAGACATCAGTGGGGTTAGTATATGATTTAACACGATTGATCGTATTCGTATACTAAGACATTAGCGTTAAAGTAAAATGAACCTTAAAAGTATTAAATTAAAGTCACAAATTCAGTACAACCGATTTTAGTTTGGAGCGTATCCGTACGTAAAAGTATAAGAATGCATGCACGAAATTGAGCTCTAATTCAATGTAGTTATGGTTCATTTTTACTTTGAGGCTAATGTCATAGTATACGAATACCATAAATCGAATTAAATCTTAGATTATCATACCTAACAGTGCGCTGGCGAGCGCCGCCTGCTGCTGTTCGGCGTGCTGCAGCGTGTGCCACGCGCCCGCGCCGCCCGCCGCCGCGCCGCCGCCGTCCAGCGAGTACGCTTCCTCAACCATTGGTAACCTGCCGACAACATTATTTAATACTTCATCATCATCAACAGCAACCCATCAACGGCTCACTTCTGAGCGCAGGTCTCCTCTCAGAAAAGGCCATAATCCACCCACTTCACACACCTTAGAGAATATTGGAGAATTATGGAGAACTCTCAGATTTCTTCATGGAGTTTTCCTTCACCGTTAAAGAAAGTGACATTTAATTGATTTAAACGAACATGATCCCTAAAAGTTAGAGCTTTGAGTTTGGAATCCCCCAAAAAGGAGACCTAAGTTTTAGCCAATTTTGTAGGAAATTTTAGGATCAGGAAATTAAGAGGAAAACTAAGTGCCGATTGCACCATTGACGAACCGTTTAACTGCAGATAAATTACTCGTTCTGACAGTTTCTGTACCGAAAATCTGCTATATGTAACATCAAAGTTCTTCAGTTAAACGTACTCAATGATGGTGAAATTAGCACTAAGAATCCTAAAGGAAGAAGGATAAATAAGGGAAAACTGACGAATTTCTAGAAGTTAGATAGATAGATAAAAACTTTATTTCACACAAGAGAGAAACAAAATTGAATAAGGCGGCCTTATTGCTTACAGAGCAATCTCTACGGTGATAGAAGTGAAATTAAGTGTGAGGGTAGTATGGTGCAACATAAAGGTTTAAGCAACCTATTTACACTACATAATAATGACCATACTAAATACTATAATATTTATTTAAACAAAGTTCTACTGACCTCATGGCCCTTAATCCGACACGGTACGCAAGCTCCGGGTCGCTGGGCAGCAGCGCGAGGAACAGGAACCTGGCGAACGTGTGCGCGGGCGCCGACCGCGGGTGCACCTTGTTGCCGAGGCACGACGACGGGCCGCCCGCCAGCAGCGCCCGCGCCACCCTGGCGCACACCCCCGCCGCCGCCTCCCCTTCTACCCTTTGCAGTTGGCTGATGAGACGTTCCTCCTGTTCGAATGGAGTTGTTTATTAGTTTACACAAGGTATATAATAAGTAGACTTGCAACGAATATTCGGTTACTATTCTATTCGGTATTCGGCCTATTCGGCTGCTTTTATTATATTCGGCCGAGTACCGAATATCTACATATTATTCGGCCGAATACCGAATACTTAAATAATATATTTTGTCATAGAGAAATAATTGGTAAAATGAAAAATTAAAATCGATTGATTATTATTATATATTATTATCATTTACATCATCCTCGAAGTATGTCCATATAGGCGATTTTATTTAAAGACCATAATCGATTTTTTTATTATTAAGGTACGTTCGTAATTATTTAATTGTTTATTTGTTAAATTTCACACTATTACAGACAAAACTAAGAGAGCACAATAAACTGTACTTAACGTAATACGATATCCACAAAATGAACTTGTCGTAACATGCAGTGCGTTAGCAGTATACCGCGCAGAGCAACAGCGGGCGCGCGGGCGATGAGTACATTAGAACAAAACAAAAGAACGCGAAACGTCTGTACAAGTTTTAGCGCTAAAATCCAGCCGAATACTTTTGCCTAATATTCGGCTATTCGGTCAGGGGCCTCGCCGAATATTCGGTATTCGGTATACTGCCGAATATACTATTCGTTGCAAGTCTAATAATAAGTATAAAATTGGATGTAACATCCGTTTTATCATTTCTAGAAATATCACCGCCTAAGGAGGTTGTTAAAGATGAAAAATGATCGTTAGTGGGAAAAGACGTATTTTACGAACGGCGTACCTGCTTACAGTATCGCTCTTGCGCGTACAGGCCGTGCGGTAACATCCGTTGCATACCGAGGCCCAATAGCGCCGCCTCTAGCGCAAGGGCCAGGTACGTCTCTTCGGGGTTCTTGCTGCCCGCCACCGGAACGTGCTGGTACCTGAGGCGGTTGACCAAAGCTTTTAAAGAAATAAGTGACCACTTTCAGTTAGGTTTAAAGAATTTATTCTCCAAAGGACAGTTTGCTCACTTACAGAAAACTTAAGACTAAAATTATTATAAAAATTACAATCATATGAAAAACGAAAAATGGTGACTCCTAATAATAAAAAGAATAATTCCTAGACCAGTTAGGTAGCCAGATCTGTAACATGAATTCAGAGACGCGATTGGGATACAGATGTCCGATACTAGTAAGTCGGTATTTATTGTGTGAATATTGCTGTGGTAAATAGGGAATATGGTGGTGTGGTGTGATGTGATGTGGTGTGGTGCGGTGTGGTGTATGTGGTGTGGTTGTAACTGTGGCAGGTACTTAGGGACATCGTTTTATTATAGATGTGGGGTGTGAGGTATGGTGTGGGGTGTGTGGTGTGGGGTGTGTGGTGTGGGGTGTGTGGTGTGGGGTGTTTGGTGTGGTGTGGAGTGTGTGGTGTGGGGTGGTGTGTCTTGTGAAGTGGTGTGCGTGGTGTGGAGTGAAGTAGTGTGTGGTGTGGTGTAGTGTGGTGTGGTATGATATAGTGTAGTATAGTGTACATACCTCGGAGGCAGGCCAGTGTTGGGCTCCTCGTCGATATACGTGTGGAGCCGTGGCGAGGCGCGTTGGTCGTCGGGCGCGAGGCACGCGTCGGCGAGACACTCGTACACGCACCAGATCGCTTCCAGCGTCCAGCCGGTCCAACATCTGCTGTCTATCAACAATGACCTGAGTTTAAGCTTCAATAACTCTACGGTTTGAGGGTAGACTAAAACCTAATTTCAATACCCTAAATGCCCGTTTTTACCAGTGGTCCCTAACTTCTACCTAAACTATGTTAGGGGAGGCTTTCTGTCAATTTCATTTTTATGAACCTTTAAGGAGTACCTAAAGGTAGAGATTTTGGAAATTTTGCGGTCATTATAGTTAGCAAGGTTTAATTTTAGAATGTTTTAATATAGAATATATTGTAAGTGTCCGTTAGTAGGCCAAATAAATAAGGTAAAATAAAGTAGAGATGACATTGGCTATGGGATTGTATTTAGGGGTTATCTACGTAGAGACCCCATCCCAACTTAGGGGATGATTTAAGTGTAGTGATGACACTTCCGTCATAGTTGTGGATAGTAAGTAAAAAATACAATTATGTATTATTTTCTTATGCACGGTGCGATATGACGTCATTTTGTAAAAGTCGACGACGGCCAACTTGAAATGAACGAGCAGTACTCACCCCTGCCGATGCACCGCTGCGAGTGCGACAGCGCGCACGTGGGCGCGGCGGGGGAGGCGGCGGGGGAGGCGGCGGGGGAGGGGCAGGGCAGGCACGCGCCCGCGTCCATGTGCGCGCACACCAGCGACAGCTTGGCGCGGTCGCACTGCCCCAGGCACGACTCGCTCGCGCACGCGGTGCTCGACGAGCTGGTGTTGGAGCTGGACGCCTCGCCGCCGCCCGCCTCGTGCCACCGCTGCTGGGCTACTTCCTGTCAACACGGACGTTTAGTTAGATATAGGAAAAATTACAATAAAAACTATATTTAACCGACTTCCAAAAAGGAGGAGGTTATCAATTCGGCCGGTATTTTTTTTTCCTATGTTTTATAATATATTTGTATTTTTAGGCTCAATTAAAGAACTACCACACCAGTTCTACTAGTGATTTCAATTGGTTTCTAGTACCATCCTACCACATTGCTTATCACTTAGCAAGATATGTTATCACCCTACCTTCAAAGACATGCCCTATTTGAAGATTTTGAAGGTATGTATAACCTTACCTTCAAATAGGGCACCGCCCTATTATCTTTATATGTATAAACATATTATAATAAATAATTGGGTGGTAAGTAACACCGGCAAAAGCCTTCCCACATCCCAGAAAGTAGTTTTTAATCGTAGATCCGGTAAAGAAAGGTGGCGGAAATATGGGCAAAACCTCAAGTCGGCATAAAAGCTAGCATAGTTTTTTTTTATTCTCATTATTAAAAAGAGACTTTTAAAGATGACCTTTATGTCAGCCCCATCGGTGCCTACACACAAAATATTACAATTAACACAATTAACTATATACAAAATCAACTACCTATATATAATATATATAGTTAAATACTATATTAACCTGTCTATGCCGCATCGCGCGCGCCGCAGCAACAGCTAGCCGCAACGCGGCCGGCGCCCGCCCGTGCGCACGCAACGCTTCTATCCGCGCGCCCACCACTGGCAAGTGTTCTGTAAGATACGCCATCATTTTAGAATGGTATTTAGATCGGCAGCTAAACAGGTAGTTTTTTATTGCAAGATTATCTGAGATTAAGATTTGGGGCCTTCAAGGCGTTCCAATCTAGTCCATCCATCAGTGCTTTCCATAATATATTATAAAGGCAAAAGTGTGTGTGTGTGTGCGTGCGTGATTGTGCGTTTGTTACTCCTTCAAGCTACAAGGAATGAACTGATTTAGCTGAAATTTGGAATGAAGATAGCTCACACTCAGGATTATAATACATAGGCTACATTTTATCCCGGACACTTTTCACCTTAGGAACCTAACGTACATTGCTTCTTCAAGCTATGTATACCGTCCATTGCCACTTATCGGTTCACCGATAGATCTCTTTGTTATTTCATTTTAAACCACAGGTCTACCTGAGCGACCCTGAGCCTTCTGGCCTATAGTTATTATCATTATTGAATGTGAAGTAGTATTTAAGTAGTATAAGTAATATTGAATGTGATTTACCATGCCACAAAGGCTGTCCAAGCTCACTGAACTTTGGGTAAATTATTGTCATTATTGAATATGAAGTAGTTTTTTAAGTAGTATTGAAGTGGTATAAGTAATAATGAATGTGATTTACCATGCCACAAAGGTTGTCCAAGCTCATTGAATTTTGGGTAAGGCTGCAGCGAGGTCTCCATGGAGACGCCCGCTTTGTCTGGTTTCTCTGGGTCGTAGAACTCGTCTGAGCTGAGGATGTTCTTGAGGTGGTCGTTCTCCCAGGATATGTCTACAGCATCTAGCGCTCTGGATGGAGAATATATTGTTAAGAGTACAAAATAAATATATCTGCATACTTATTTTAATTGAAAGAAGATAAGAATTAAGTAACTTGTGCCAAAGAACTTGTGCACATAAATATATAGGACTAGCTGATGCTCTCGACTTCGTTCGCGTGGAATTAGTTTTCAGGATCCCGCGGGAACTATAATCTTTTTCGGGATAAAAAGTAGCCAATGTTTTAATCCAAGGTATAATCTATCTTTATTTTAAATTTCAGCCAAATCGGTCCAGTAGTTTTTGAGTTTATTCATTACAAACATACACACAAAAATACAAATCTTTCCTCTTTATAATAGTAGTGTAGATGTCAGGGTCAAGGGACACCGTAATGATAACTGAAACCAAAATGAATTTTTCATCAGTGTTTTCGTGATTTTGTCAATTTTTTTTAAGTTTTTAAATTACTAGTCCGCGACTTTGTTCGCATGGATTAAGGCTTCTTCATTCCCGTGGGAACTTTTTTTTCCAGGATAAAAAGTAGTCTATGTGTTATTCCAGATTACAATCTATCTCTGTAACAAACAAATCAGTTCAGTTGTTGCAGCGTAATTGAGTAGGTAACAAACATCCCTCCATCCATCCATATATCCTAACTTTCGCATTTATAATATTAAGTAGAATTAATAGGCTTTACAAGATGGAATCGTGTCTGTAACCTATCTCAACATAAAATTGATTGAAAAAACGTAAAATGACAATATTTAAATAAAAATTGTCATTTCAAATTCCATGGAAGAACTCCCCATTTCAATCTTTTTAACATCGATAAACTTTCGGTCTATACTTACTTGTGGAAAACTGTTCTTGGAGTTAAAGGTGTCGATCTCTGATTGTGTAGCCTAAGTCTTTTGCTCGCTCTCCTGTATTCACGTTCGTAACTGGAAGGAAGAAAAAAACAGTAATCAGAGAAGTTACCTTAATTTCCTGATTTCATTCGGTATTATTCTCAAAGAAATCACTCACTTATTAGGTCTAGAGTCTTCATCGGAACTTTCTGAATGGGAATGCAATTCTCTTCTCTGTCTTTCTCTATGTCTTTCGCTGAAATAAAAAATGTTGAACAATTTTAAAAAAGTACTTTGCTAGACGTGTTGTCTTATTTATTGCTTACCATCTTTAAGAACATAGTAATCAACATTATAAGATAAGAAGTAATCTTACCGATCTCTCTCCTCTCTTTCCCGCACCCTTTCTCTGTCCCTTTCTTCCCTGTCGCGATGTCTGTCTCTATCCCTGTCTCTATGATCTCTGTCACGGTCCCTCTCGTTTCTTTCTCGCTCCCGCGCGTACTGAAAGGGAAAACAATAAAAAATCAATAAGTTTACACGTGATTTTATCTATCGGTTGAGATCGGCTTAGAGAAATCGATTCTTAGACTACATCGTCACTCACCATCAGGTGAGATACCAGTCAAGGACTACCTTGTCATCGAATAAGAAAAATCTTTTGCAACAATGAAATGCGCTTGCGTATAAAAATACTTCACTCTGGTATCCACATTGCCCAAATTAAAAATTTTATTTTTTTCTATAGATACTTTAACGTTAATTTGTTGTTTTTGGTTATAGGATACCCATAGTTTATTTTCCTTAGATCTTAAAAGGTAAACAAATCTTAGAATCAATGCCCTTTGCCGGCTTTACTAATGACTATATTGTCATGAATAGAAACGTGTCAACGCCCTCGCCCTACTAGAGGCGCATAGGACTTAAAAAAAGTCATTTTTACCTTTAGGTGTCCCCTTAGAAAGTTTTGTGAAAATGAAATTGACAGAAAGCGGCGCCTATCTTAGCTTAGGTAGCCCGTAAAATTTTGGTGAACATTGAAGAAAACGGGCCTAAAACATAGCTACCCGTTTGAGCCTGTGGTCTAGGCCGTTACCAAACAAAAGGTCCCCCGCACCGGGAAGCGCAGTGTTGGCAGACCCCCCACGAGGTGGACCGACGATATCAAACGAGTCGCAGGGAGCCGCTGGATTCAGGCGGCGCAAGACATAGGCCTGTGGAGGTCCACGCAAGAGACTTATGTCGACGTGGACGTCTATCAGTTGAAAAAAAAGAAGAAACAAAAGCTCACTCACCAATGGAAACGACCTATAATCCGGATCCTCAGTGGGGCAGACCTCCACAGCGGACCATTTGTCTAACAAATGCCTCCACTGCATCCTGTGGTGCTTGTTGCTGCCGGGGTCCAGCACTATGCTGACCCACAGCGCGCCGAGCTGCTCCCACAGCTGGCGGCACTTCTCCGTCATGGGCGTGTTCTGGTTCCTCCACAGGAGCAACCGAGGGTCGGATAGGAACTGTTCAGTCATTAACATTAACATTCTTGGACCGTTTGAGTCTTGTGCGCGGAGCATTTCTCGAACCTGAAATAGAAATATTTTTTATTCAAATAAACTTTTACAAGCACTTTTGAATCGTCAATGAATCTACCATTGAGCCAACAACAAAAATGAAATCATAGATTAACTATAGAGGTCCGTGCGTCATTTGCAACATTACCTATTAGTTCCAGAGACACTCATATCTGTTTAGTGCTTACAGCGCCAAAATGGCGTCAATCAAAAAAGGAAATCACAGCAGCAAGTCATGTTTATCATAGATTAAAGATAGAAGTCAGTTGGCGGGGAGCACAGCTCATTGCACCAATGGGCGTTAGGGTTCCAAAGTGCTGGAATGGAGAAACACAGCGTTGGTAGATCCCTCTAGGTTGTCGGACGGTATCAGGCTAGTCGCTGGATGGCCCAAGACCGAGAAGTGTAGTAGTCCAGTAAAGCTGGTAATTCTGTCCACATTTATTTTGACCAAACAATTTTTTAAATGTAATATTTAATTTATTTTTAAATAATTACCTTAGAAAATAAAGAATTTAGTTGCTTGTTTGCATTATAATAAGTTCCCTGTAATAAGTACGCTCGCACTTGTTCGCAGACCTGAAAATAAAAACAGCAAAATTAAAATTATAAAGTCCAAATCAAGAACAAAAATAAAAACAGGTACCTACTTAAGGTTTCAACAATATTTATTTGAAGAATCTCATCCAAATTCAAAATCTTCAAAGTCTTAGGCTCTTTCTGCACTGTATCTGATCCGAATCCAAGATTTCTCGATCCGAAGTAGCCGTTAGTACTATTTTAGCGAATGCTTGAGATCCGAATTTTGTATCCCGAATGCGGATGCGATGTAGTGCGGAAAGAGCCTTACGTAAAGACATCTTGGTGACAGACCAAATTAAAAACGCGTCATCCGAAAAACACGTCCCTAATCACCGACATCCTAATTAACCGGGTTGATTGGACCGAGATTAATCTGTAAACGCCAAGGCCGAAGTGTGGTCGTTCACATGTTTTACGTCCGTCGTGACGTCAAAAATTGGATTCAAAAAAGCCAACGCGAAGATTTGCTTTGGCGATAGGCTCATTACCAATTTAAATAGACGACGGTTACCGGTTAATAATCCTTCGGTGATTGTGCTTAGAAGCTCTTCGCAACCGGGCGAGTTCTCATCCCTGCGTCGTTTATATTTAATTTACGTGCACAAAGCCCATTTTGCGAGATAAAAGTAGCCTATGTCCTCAACTATACCCATGCAAAAAATCACTTCGATCACGTTGTTCGGTTGCTGCGTGATTCAAGGATAAAGCAACAAACAAACATACCTTTGCATTTATAATATTTGTTTACTTAGTACCAGAAAACAAAAAACAATAAAACATAAATACTCGTATTTAAAGCCGAATTTACACTGCGAAATTAGTTTCATGACATTGCGGGACATCCTGGCACAGGTATAATACTTACCTAAAAGGATGCCCCAGCGACGGTTTAATGTATTTGTAACTTTTTATTAATAATAAATCACTTTTTCATTTTCATTTTCATGACATTAATTTCATCAACAATTTCACGTGTAAACTTCTAATTTCATGAAGCATGCATTAATTTCATGCATGAAATTAGAAGTTTACACGTGAAGTTGTTGATGAAATTAATGTCATGAAACTAATTTCATGCCACTAATTTCGCAGTGTAAATTCGGCTTTAAGGACGTGCACAAGGACAACTTATCTCTAAAGAAGAGATTTGTTCCTGAATCTGTCAATATTAGCAAGAATTGATGTATAAAAAAATACCTGCTGCTCATCCAAGTGCCAAGCATGGTGCGCGTCGGGAGGCGGGCCTGCCGTCGGGTCGGGCGCTCCACATATCCTATTGATAGCCGACCTGGCCTGGAGCACTTCGTCAGCTAACCTCTGCGCGGTCGGCAGAACCTCCGTATGGTGTTCCGCTATAAGATACTGGACGAATTTCTGCAGCTGCTGCCTGTCCATTTGGAGCAGGGTTTCTGGAAGAGACAACAAAGAGTTATTTAAAAAAAGTTTTGTGAAATTGTCAGGCAGAACCTGAAGCCAATCAGATGAGACAGCGTTAGTTATATAAAGAGGAAGAACCAAGATATTAATAAGCCGTGTGTAATTGGAGACCAAATCGGCGTGATTGTCCTGGATACTTAGGATGTCCAATAAGAAAAATCATGTTAGATGATCAGATTGATCTACAAATCTGATCTCAAAAGACCATCACGTCGATTCCGTAAAAATGATTGCATCAATGTAACCTTTGATTGGCTGAATTGGCAAAGAAGAAGGAAATGGTGACTGACTGATCTATCAACGCACATCTCAAACCACTGGACGGATTGGGAACTTTGGCATGCAGATCGCTATTAGGACGTAGGCATTCGCTAAGAAAGGATTTTTGAAAATTCAACCCCTAATAGGGGTTTGAAAAATCGAACTTAAAGAGAGCGAAGCAACGGGTTAGTAGTAGATATTTTAAAAGATCACCTGATATAGGCACGCGCAGGCGCACGGAGTCTGCATTCCTGATGCGGTAGAGGGCGAGAGCGACAACATGCTGGCACCAGAATATGTCTCGCGCCTCGCAGCTGCACGTCACCCCTGTTATTTTGCATCTGAAAACGAAACACTTGACTTCAATGTTGACATTCGATTTACAATAACTCGTTCTCTTCTATTTTGTGACACTTGACTTCAATATGGCTAATGGAAATTCAATAACTCGTTCTCAAACTTCTGTCTTGTAACACTTGACTTCAATATGGTCAAGCGAAATTCAATAACATATATTCATTATATTTTATCTTGTGCTAAAACTTAACTTCAATCGATAACTCGTTCTCTTTCTTTATAAATAGATATAATAGACTTTAATATTGCTTGCTTCTTCTTTCTTCGTCAAGAAGTTTATCTATCTAAGTTACTAATGTTCTATTGTATAAAAACCTTAATTATCTTCGGGATCACGTTTAAGTTCTGGACTTCTAGAGTCTAAGGAAAGTTCTGAGAGGAATAAAACTATTTTTGTGGCTTTACTTCGAAAACACTAGGTTATAAAGAGTTAATAGGTAGTAGAGCGAGTAGTCTAATTTAGTTCCTTTTAATTTCTAAAGGCAGTGTATTAGACCCCCCATTATGTGGACAGTCGAGGGAAAGGGTTGGTACTCTATCCACCTTGAGACGATAGCTACGGAGTCAATTATCCACTAATTTGGAAATACTAAGCTTGTAGTTTCTAACTGAGAACATCTTCCTTCCTTTTAAAGGACAAATATTTTGGACAATTTTATATAGCTGTACTACAAAAGATACACAGGTACAATCTCTAGACGTGCCTTTTGACACTCCATCCTGTATCAACATAATAGTAGAGCAACGGGTTTCTTTACGTTGTTATTTGATCCTAGAAAGTTGGGTGTTTGGTTACTTTTATGGTGCCATTAATTGTAAAAACACTACGCACCACCTTTGTTGATTTTCCTTACGCTTATTTGCTATTTCAAGAATGGCTGGTTGTTCTGGTAACACAGCTAATAATAAAACGTAAATAGAGAAAAAGAATTTAGCATAATAATTGTCTTATCCTATTATTTAGTTAATAATAATATTATAAATGCGAAAGTTTGGTTGGATGTATGGATGTTCGTTACTCAATAACGCTGCAACGACTAAACCGATTTGGCTGAAATTTGGCATCGAGATAGATAATAGACTCGAATAGCACATAGGCTACTACCCGCAAAATAAGAGAGTTCCCGCGGGAATCCAAAAAGCCTCAATATACGCGAACGAAGTCGCAGGCATCAACTAGTACCTACTACATAATATGTGTTTTATTGATTCAAATATTAATCTTCGATCACGTTAGGTATAGATAAATTTTTCCGAGAAAATTGTTTGTCAAATACAGCGTTATCAAAATCTTCTTTATCATCTATTGACGTCCACTGCTAGATTATATAGGTCTCTCGCTGATTTCCTAGGATAGCGGTGCCGTCCTATCGTAGGCCGTAGCGACCGTTAATATAAGGACGCAAAAAAGACCGCCGTCTTTACGGCTGTGTTTGGGCTGATTTCAAACGGAAAATAAGTCTTATCCGAGCCTGAAGATATTTTGACACTTTTAGTATTGAAAATCTGCCAAAATATCTTTACGCTCGGATAAGACGCATAAATTTTTTTTTAAATCCGAAATAGGCTTGCGCTTGACGACAATCAATACTGGATAGCACTGATGAGGTCTAGGTTGGAGCGCGTTTGCCTAGAAAATGCCTATTCACTCTTGCCTTGAAGGTACTCAAATTATAAGTGGAAGGAAACACGGACGCTGGAAGAGTGTTCCACACCTTAGCGGTTCTTATCAGAAACGTTGAATTGAAGCGCTTCGTTCGAGTAGGTTGAATTTCTACCACATAAGGATGCCAACGTTCACGACTTCTCGCAGTTCTGTGGTGAAAAGGTGAAGGAGGAACTAGGTTGTGAAGTTCCTGAGCGCACTCTCCAAAGTATATCCGGTGAAATCCACCCAGAGAGCGCAGCGGTTTCTCACAGAAGCATAGGCGTTGTACTAAGTACAGGCTGTACTGTACAGCACATAGGACTGTACTATTCTTGCTGTACTAACAACGACACCGTGCTACAAGTTAAAACGCTTTAAGAATGTCTTAAGCGCTCAGCTACGTTCATCAGTTAGCATTTCATCAAAACGTTTTCTATGGAATAGCAGAATAGAAGACTGTTCCGGCTATTGCGAGGAACAGAACAAAGCGATTTATATGCAAGTGCCATCTGTGTATGCTTACGATACGAGAGGCACTATGCATCTCTACCGTTTGTTCTGTTCCTGGCAATAGCGATTCTCGCTATTCTGCTAGCGTGATTAAACTATGCTAGGTCATACCTGTCAAAGGAGACTGTGACCCTGTACAACCTCTCTGGTTCAGAGCAAGGCGGGACCGCGGCCGGCGCTCGCACCACCCCGCTCAGGTGGAACCCTGGAACAAATAACACAGTGGTCAGCATCTGGCATAGAGTAAATAGAGTCACACTACAAGTACATCGTATATTTAGTTTTGAAAAATCCCGTGGGAAGTCTGATTTTCCGGGATATAACACTCTCCATTTCCTCAACTATACCTACCTACCCAAGCAAAAAATTACGTCAATCCCTTTCTACGTCTCTTTTCTTCTAATTCCTTTTTCTACGTGATAGAAGGATAAACACGGGAACAAACAAAAAACACACTTTCGCATTTACTATTATATTATTAGTGAAGATTACGGACTTCCCATGAATTACCGCACGGTTGGCACCACCAGCCTACACATAGCTTCCCTTCAATGCGTTTTTGATTGAATATTTTGTAAATACGCAATTAAAATCGCGGCAAGTTTACAAAATGGCCGCCGATAATATCGTTTTAACGAGGCATGCTCAAAATTATGACCAGTATTTTATCGCGGCTGTATCCTGTTATTGGATTCTAAAGTTGGCGAATAGGTCAGTCACGAGGAAGTAGGTCCGTATTTAAGTTTGCCAATCCCCGTCTTAAGGTGCAAGCTATCTCTCTGAGACTGAGCTTAGCAGTGCTAGCTATTTTATCAAGCATTAGCTTTTGCCCCTGCGACTCCGCGTGAAATTAGGTTTTGGATTGGAATTTTCAAAAAATTCAAAATTTATTTATTTCATGTTAGGCCAACTTGTAGAATCTTTTTTATGTATGTTCCCCGATTACTCGAAGACTCCTGCAGGGCGATTCAGACCTGTTCGATAACATACCGTGTCGATACGGTTATATATCGATCTCTTTTTGTCGTGTGGATTCAGAGCGAGCGAAATATATGTTAACAAACCGAATCGATCGACAAATAAGTTATCGGAAGCCTCTGAATCGGGGGGCTGGACCGATTTGGAAAATTCTTTTTTTGTTTGAAAGAGTATACTTACTTCCCAGGTGGTCCCATGGTCATCAGGTCAGGATCTGATGATGGGACCCTGGAGAACGAGTGAACTCTTCTATAGGCACAATTAATATTGTACCTACTTTGTAGTGGCGTTTGAAGTCGGTTTTGTAAAAAGAATTTTTGGGTTTATAAAATGAAAAATCGATTACTTTATTAGTATAATGATTAATTATTTTCGATTAATTGTCGTGTAGATTGTCCCACGGGAAAATAAACCAACAAATTCGTAGCCAACAGCTAGTTTAATTTAAAAATCGAACGCACAACTATGTATTCAGAGCGCACAGCGTTCTATTGTACTGTATTAAAAAAAAAAAACGGTCCACCAAATTGGAACCAATTTGTAAAGAGTTTCCTCACGACTGACTTAACTCCTTTGCAATCGCCGTTTCGTTGGAATAAAAGTCTCAGGAAATCACGATCGAAACTCAATTTAGTGCTCATTGAGCTTGGTGGAGATGGAAACGTATTGGCACTCGAGAAAAAGAAGTTTTTTGACGAGAAAAAAGCATAAAAGATGGCCGCCGCGTTAGTACAGCTGCGACTCCGCGGCGATTTTATTGTGTTGTTTTTATAATGCACGATACGAGCAGTCGAGTAATCCTAATTAGCTAGTCAATAGTATTATAAATGCGAAAGTTTGGATTTATGGATGGATGGATGGGTGGATGGATGGTTGTTACACAATCACGCCGCAACGACGGAATCGATTTGGCTGGAATTTGGCACAGAGATAGATTATTTATAGGCTGGATTAACACATACACATTTTATCCCGGAAAGTTAAATAGTTTTCAAGAATTAAATAACCTTTAACCACGCGGACGAAGTCGCGGGTATAAATGCGAAAGTTTGTGAGGATGGATATCCACACAAACTTTCGCATTTTTGCTAATGGATGGATGTTTATTACTCCTTCACGCCACAACGAATGATTCGATTGGGCTGAAATTTGAAACGGAGATAGCTCATACCCAGGATTAGGTAACACATAGACTACATTTTATCCTAGAAATTTCCCGCGGGAATTAAAAAACCTTAATCCACGCGGACGAAGTCGCGGTCATTGTCTAGTAAGAAATAAGTGTATTATTCATTAAGAAGTCAAGGTTCAAATAACGTCAAAAGATATCGAGAGTAAAATTATTATTAGGTCCGATTAATAAATGAATCAAGTCCATCTTGAGCGTATCTACTTAAATTACTAAGTCTCTTCATTTTTCCTCAGAGACCAATTAGTAGCTTATCGCACGACTTTATTATCGTATCGACATCGCATCGTCATCCCCTTGTAAAATATACCTCATTTTCAATTCGTTATCGGCACGGGCACGTTCAACGCAGCTGATCATACATACTGCTGTTTAATCTGTTATAAGCTCTATCTAATGTACATAGAGTTGAAAACTGATTAAAGTAGAGCCACAGTGCTGTGTGCAATGATGGTATTTTATTATAAACTCTAATAATAAAGATATAAGGGTCAAATTAGGTCGAAGTGAGGGTAGGGTATGTCAAATCGTGATGGTTCACAGTTGATGCGGATCGACGAGATCCAATCGACGATAATGGTTTGATTAGAGTTGCTTTTACAGCTGTAGCCTGTATGTAATATAACTATATTATTTATACGTAAACCTTATATAGGTGTTCCCTTTTATGTTTGATTATCTGGTGCCCGCTAGGTTCCGCTCCTTTTCAGGGAAATCTAGGGTTTGTATTTTTATTTTTTTTTTTATTTTTATTCTATGACAAGATAGCCCTTGACTGCGATCTCACCTGATGGTAAGTGACGATGCAGTCTAAGATGGTAGCGGGCTAACTTGGAAGGGGTATAGCAGTGTAAATTCAACCCATACCCATAATCGGTTTCTACACGCCATCGTGCCGGAACGCTAAATCGCTTGGCGGCACGTTTTTGACGGTAGGGTGGTAACTAGCCACGGCGAAAGCCTCCCACCAGACCAGACCAGAGACAATTTAGAAATAATAAATTACTAAATTGCCCCCGCCGGGAATCGAACCCGAGACCTCCCAGTTATAAGACCACAGCGCTCACCACTGCGCCAGGGAGGTCGTCGTTTGTATCTGTATTTTATGAGTTCTTAGTATAGTTCTTGCAATTCACGAGGGCGCGTGAGCTGTACTTGTGGTTACGTCGTGACATGCACATTGTGTAAGTGTGCGTGTCTGTCAGGAGCCTAGGTATCTCGCTCACACTTATACAGATACGACACACACACAAACATGAGTCACGTGCCCTCGTGAATGCAAGAACTATAACTGAATATCACCAGAAAGCACAGTGTTGACATAGAGATTCCCCCACTACATGCATCAATGACATCAGATCGGGCAGCGCTGAATACAAGCGGCCTAAGACCGAGTGTTGTGGAAGTTTATACAAGATTCCTATGCCCAGTAATGAACGTCTTTGGGTTGATAAAGAAGGCAAAGAATAAAGCGCTGCTTTTGCTTTTTTTATATAGAGATATCAGATAAATATTTCCTAGTCCATGTAGATTACGTTAGCTTTCACAGAAAAAACCGCATTAAAATCGGTCCATTCGTTACAGTGAGTTAAACAGATATACAGACACACATATAGCACCTCTCTTTTTTCGTTCCGGGGATTAAAAATTTATTTATTTACCAGTTGATGCCCGCGACTTCGTTCGCGTAGATTAAGGTTTTTTGATTCCCGCGGGAACTCTTATTTTTCGGGATAAAAAATAGCCTATGTGTTATTTCAGACTATAGTCTATCTCTGTGCCAAACAGCCAAATCGGTTGAGTCTTTGCGACGTGATTGAGTAACAAACATCCAAACATCCACACTTTCACATTTATAATATTATATAATATATATTAGGATTAGGATTTAAAGCTTATTACAAAAAAAATGAAGCGAGAACAGATTAGAACGATGATCCCGCAGAAGTATGAACTGTACAAAATTAACAAAGGCATATAATGCGGCAAATATTGCGGAAAATAAAGAATTGCTAGGGTATACCTACCTAATCGCAATGATTTCATCCTTTGATTATTTCATCAAATATTCCTATTACAGCGGTTGAGTTCACAGCACCGTGCCCTCAATATGAAACGTGATCGTCGCACCAACTTCTTCATACGAATACCGTACGTACCCGTACTTACTCTAATCCCCATTCCGTATGGAGCACGTAGATGGGTATCCGCTGAATTTTTAATCTAAGTTAAGTACGTGGAATTTATAAACTAACGCGTAATTGGATGTGGACTTGTTTTAAAAGTGGATATTTGATTAGAATAGCTTATCCTTTCGTGTATTCTAAGCTGGACTGGCTTCTGCCCGCGGCTTCGCTCACGTTAAGCTAGATTTAGCTAACTCCTATTTTACCCTCTAGGGGTTGAATTTTCAAAAATCCTTTCTTAGCGGATACTCTCTGTTTGCCTGAGCCCGATATGTCCAGCAGTGGTTTGAGCTCTATCAGTCATTCAGTCAGTTTCGCCTTTATAATACATATTAGTGAAATACAAAAGTGTATATTTTGTTTGTTGATTTGTCCTTGAATCATACCGCAACAGAGCTACGATCTTTGGACCGTCGTGATTTTTTGCATGTATAGTTGAGGATTTGGAGTGACTTAGGCTACCTTTTATCCCGGAAAAATAGAGGGTTCCTGCGGGATTTGGATTCTAACTCCATGCGGACGAAATCGCGGGCAAAGGCTAGTAAGTACAGAAAAAAATAAGAAAAAGTAGTCAGTTTTTGCCTAAATAGGGGAGTCGTATGGAACATGCTCCACATACAAACTACCTACTATGTAGACTATAAATTATTATGTAGTAGAAACCATACAGTCTATGGCCACTAATAAATGCACAACACGTAGTGAATTTTTAATCCCCCAAAAATATGCGTGGGTGAATTTTTTGGCGGGACATACTCGTAGGTAGGTACAATTGGATACCGGTGAGGTGGATTTTAATAATGGATGCGGCAAATATTGGATTACTTTCGGGCTTTACTGGATTTGGATGGGAATAACCTTGTTAGGGCCTCCTACCACGGGAATGTCTGAAAATTGCTAGTGTGAGTTGTGACAATAGCCATCATTCTGATTGGTCGATACGACACGCTCTTTCACACAAGAACTCTATTCTATCCAATAGCGAAAAAAACATATTTTTTTTCGCTATTGGATGAAATAGCGTTCTTGTTCTTACTGCAACTGAAGGTTGCAGTAAGAACAAAAACGCCATAAATTCAGCCATTCGCCATAAATTTTCCACGTCAAAAATCACGTCATCATTTCCACTCTAAATACGCACATAATACAAAATTAAATGTAACATTGCCTAAATCTTGAATTATTTATTTAGGTATGTATTAAACTTATTATGGTGTCGATTTCACCAAAACCGGTAGAATTAAGTGTGAATTATGCCTATCGAGCCAAATATGAACGTGAGAGCGTCTTTATTTGAATTTGTGATTAAGTGTGTCTCGGACTTTCTAAAGATCTGACTATTGCAACAAAACAAAATCTGTTTAATAGGTTGTATTGTGTAATTTCTTGAAACGTGAAAGATCTTTGAATGACAAAAAACCTTGGGATTGACTAATTAATCGATTAGTTCTAATTATTTATTTATTAATGTTAGATGGTTAAGAATACCCAGCTGAGTCTGGTGAGGGTCTTCTAATGCTAGAGCGCGTTTGGAACACTCGTAACCTTCCATGGTTTCATGGTATTCAAAGACATACATCGCCGCTATTTATCCATATAAAATTCTTAATTATATCATAATGTCATCACTTTCATAATAAGTACTTAATTCTTAATTAAAATTCATTGACATTCATATACATATTTATTGTCTTTTATTGTAGGGACCAATTTTGAAAAATAATTAAATCTGAAAATCAGAGAGAGAGGAGATCTTTAAAGTTTAGAAGAACTAACAACATTGAGCAAAGTGTGCAATTTTTTCTCTTGCATCATTATCAAATTCGGTTTACATGTGACAAAGTAATGGAGTAAAGTCAACAAATAGTTTCATCCCCTATCCCGGATAAACCTTATTGTTTATCAGGATAAAAAGTATCCTATATATTGACCCGGAGTATCAGCTACCACTATACCAAATTTCATTCAAATCCGTTCAGTAGCTTTCGCGTGATGCGCGCACAGACAGATAGACAGAAAAACACAGACAAAAGTTAAAAAAAAAATTTTGGGCTCAGTATCGATAATAAAGCAACCTCCGATTGAAATTTTCAAAATATATTTAATGTACAGAATTCGTCACGTTACAGTTTTCTTATAAGTATAGCTTAAGTTGTGAGATTAAGTATAATAATAAAAACAATGTTTAGAACATAGAGAAATAGTGGTCATTTTTATTGTTTTAATAGGTATCAAATTCTCGGCACCATAAACCAACTGAAACTGGTAATTTTTTTTTTGTGAAAACCATAAATCCACATGAGTAATAACAGTACAAGCCTGTGCGCTATTCGTTTTTATTTACGACTGTACCTACCTACTAGTTTCATATCCAGCTCTTAACTCATAACTTTTGTGTCTGACTGTATTGTGTGATTTTTTTTAATTTTTTATCAGTGTCGGCTTTTATGGTTCTCTATTGTGGATATATTGGTAGCTTCGGCCTTGTTTAAAGGTAATTTGTGATGGTTTGCTTCAAGCTTACTTCAATCTGTCCTAGACAATGAAAGGATCTGGAAAGGATAGACAATCTTGAACCTTTGGCTTTGGCCGTGGCTAGTTACCACCCTACTGTCAAAGACGTGCCACCAAGCGAATTAGCGTTCCGGCAAGATGGCGTGTAGAAACAGGTTAGGGGTATGAGTTGAATGTACATTGCCATACCCCTTCCAAATTAGCCTGCTACAATCTTAGACTGCATCGTCTCTTATCATCAGGTGAGATCGCAGTCAAGGACTATTTTGTTAGCGAATAAAAAAAAAAAAATATTGAGCCATGACCACACACTTATCGTAAGCGACATTTTTACCTAGATTTAATTTTTTTAATTCAAACGATATTTTAAAGTATAAGGCCTAGGACAAGTCGACATTTCCCAGGAATATAACATACTAGCTGATGCCCACGACTCCGTACAAATCGCTTATTTTCCGGGATAACCTTATCAAAAACCTTAAAAAACAGCATTTTCAGCTTTATTTATCAATTCTGTTTCAAGAACGATAAAATACTTACAGTTAAAGCAGACTTGAGGTAGAGTTATATGAGACACAAAAATATGACCTAACTCTGTCTTTAGCATGTCTAGTCAGAGCAGAGTCAGTGTGCCATAGGCCATAGCCCATATCGATAGAATAGAATATTTTTTCATTCAAATAAACTATTACTAAGTACTTTCGAATCGTCAAGCGAAGTCTTTCAGCCTGATACGTCCAGTGGTTTGAGTTGTGCGTTGATAGATCAGTCAGTCACGTTTTCCTTTTATATAAGTATAGAAGTTAGATGATTGATACATTGCTAAAATGCATTATTGCCGTAAAAATACCATAAATTCAGCCAATCACTACAATTGAGACTGTAGCAATGGTTGATGCAGATTTTCCGCAATCGACCAGCAGATTATAATTAGAACTTAGTATATAGGTATATACTATATAGTAGACATCAAAACATAAACAGTATCGTATCGTAATATTATTATTAGCTAATTTCCATCAGATGGCCCACTTTCGAGCTCAAGACCAAACTGTGTGTGGGTGACTCGATTCAAACCGGTTTGTTTACATTAATCATTGTGTGCATCGCGCCTCTGTGTGAGTCATGTTCTCTTTACGTCACTTTGTTTACATCTACGCTGGTGTGGGTGGTATGCCGTCGAGAGGATTGGGATTGCTTGCTTGTGTGAGTGCAGGGCTAGGGCTGTCGGTCACTGTTGATAAATTATAGTACGTAATTTGTCGGGAACCTTTTTATGAATAGAGTTTTGAATGAATATGTCTTTTCAGGAAATCTTTCCGTATTTCCTTTTATTTATTTTTTATATTCATATTTTAATAATATAAAATAATTCATTTATAAAATTGTTTTTTTTTTTATTATTAGTATTTTAGGTTTTTAGCAACTGTTATTTAAAAAGAATGGACAGTCTTTATATAAGGGAACAAAAGAAATGACACTAATTCTACTACTAACATACTTTCGTGACAATTTTACGTCTTCAATATAATTAAACCTGGGCTTGTTGTTTAACTAAAATAGTAATTTTGTCAATAAAAATGGGCTTTGCTTAAATAGGTAAGAAAGTACCTATCTGGAATATCATAAGAACTGACAGGATAGACTTCGAGTATCAAAATTAAAAAATAATCTCCGTCTTGACTACTATAAAATAAATAAATACCGGGTGACAACTGACAGCCCTAGAATGTAAACGTCACGTGGGTAGAGTGGGCACGTGCGCGTGTGGGTGTGTTCGCGTGCCGATGTGACGTCACGAGTGTTTCGTCACAAGCGGCGCTTTGTCCCTGTGTGCGTGGCGTCTTCGTTCCACGTACCTATGTACAACGTGCAATTGTGTGCACCTCGTCAAGTCAATGTTACATTTTTGTGACCTTAACCGTAGACATTTCGCAAGAGTTGTCCTTTACGTAATTGTCGCACCTAGCTCCATTAATTCTTTATCTGTAACTGAATACAAATAGAGCATTATGAAAACTCAATACTATGTATATAATATACTATACTATATCTACAACGATGGACTGAGAAACAACCAATCTATTTGTTTACATAACAATTATTTAAACGTTTTATACAAAGCAATTAATATGTATCTAAAGGCCGAGATTGTAAAAATTAGAAAAGTAAATTTTTCTTCTGAAATATGACTAGATTTACTGACTGACTGATTGATCAACGCACAGCTCAAATAACTGGACGGATCGGGCTGAAAATTTTCATACAGATAGCTAGTAGGACGTAGACATCTGCTAAGAAAGAATTTATGAAAATTAAACCCCTAAGGGGGTAAAATAGGAATTTGAAAAATCGTGAGCGAAACCGCAGGCAAAAGATAGTTAAGGATATAAATTTCGCGACCGTCAAATCACACTTTGAAAAAAAAATTCAATAAAGAACTGTGCTTCTCTTTTAGATGTCGTAACAGTTGCGACGTTATTTTCTTTTAATTTTAAAGCAAGATTAAACATGTAAGTCATGCTATAATATTCATGTAAAAAAAATCTGCATCCCTAAATAATTATTTTATTTTGGTAGGCAGTCGGTACCTATATTATACACATTTATTATGTAACAAGTGTTTTCGAATGCACCATCTGCGACAGAGCGTCGCGAATTGCGAGGGGACACATTGTTAGCATTTTGTATGCAGTCTGGGATATGTTATACGAACATACACGCAGTTGTTTTTGTGTTTGGAATCGCTGCTATAGAGATGCAAACACTCTTTTATCTAAAACATATAAAGAAGCACTATTGTTAATATTTGCAGCTATGATTTACGCATTTTTCATTTTTCTACGGGCGGTGTCTATATACAAAACACATAGACAATATATTTTATAATGAAATTATTTCGTATATTAAAAATATTGTAATCAACAGCCATACAGTTTTTTGCATTTTTTGCCTTCACTCTTATCTTCGCAATTTATAAAGTCTGGAATGTTGAGTGTTTTGGATGTTTTTGATTATATTATTACATATTAACTCTATTCACTATACATGACAAATTGAACGTTTTTAGGTTTTCATTAGTGAATATTTTAATTTTTTTAATTTTTGAATCAAATGCAGTGCTAATAATAAAACTAAAAACGATATTTCTGCATTAGTTTAGCTCTCTTCAACAAAAAACGCATTTTTTTTATCTCCCTCCCCTCATAAATATCTCGTGTAAATTCTTCTACATTATAATCCCAAATGCCCCTTCGGCTGCGTGTGGTGTCGGGCTAATAGACTCGACACCTGTGTAGGACAGGTGCTTTGTGCTTCCGTGACACGGCCGTAGTGCGCCCGTAGGTATAGGGCGTGAATAACTTGTGACTACGATATGACTTTCAAGCATGCTGACATCACATCTCACTAATATCATAAAAAAAGTTTGCAAGTGTGTGTGTGTGTTTGTTATTCACGCCACATTGAATGAACTGAGGAATTTACATGGTTTATACCCAGGATGAACACTTATGCTACATTTTATCCCGGAAAATGAAAGATTTTCCGAGGGAATTGAAAAAAAAAACCACATCCACGCGGACGAAGACGCGGGCATCAACTAGTATTCTGTATCACACATTTCCATGACTAATTACAGGCACAATGTAATTAATATTTAATTCTGTCATCACTTAAAATTTCACGCTGCTTTTTGTCCGCGTGACAGCTGTCACTTTTTTATCAGACAGGCACGTATTCGAACTAGCGAGGCCTTTTTACTTAATTGTATTTTAAATACGTACCTGTCGAACATTGAGCTATTAATGTATAGGGAAGTGTAAGTTAAAAAAGAATATTAATTTTATTATTATAGCTGTTAACTTTTATTATATTACAAAGCTAAAAGTGAATATAAAGAAGTGTATGGATTACGTATTCCAAAAAAATAAAATAAAAAATTAGGTCAATTGCAACAAGCTTAAAGAAATTTTTTTTATGCTTAAAGAAAAAGAGTATTTAACTCATACAATGTTACCAGGTAAATAATAAATAGCTGTATGTATTTAAGAATTTTAAACATCTCTATGTATAAGTAATGCTAAAGAATGACACTAGTAAAATTCGATGTATACTGCCTACAGTATACATCGAATTTTTCTTCTTCATTCTTTAGCATTACTTTAGGCTACTTTTAATTTTACCTTGTGGTGGCAAGTAGATCCTACTAATAAATATTATATTTGGAAATATACTCATACAAACATGTACTTTATAAAAGTATTTTTTATAAGTAAATATTTTTTATGAGTGGAACTTTCGAAGGTGGCAACCCTGACGTAGTAGACGACCCCTGGCATAATGCATGCTAAATGATATCCGGACACAATTTATTGGTCGTCGTTCGCAAATGTTTTTACAATGATCAGTGGACGTTGAAAACCGAGTGCATTTGCATGTATGCGGGCCAGATGGTACTTACATTATTAGGTACAACTAAAAGTAAAGGATATACGACGTGTAACAAAAGTCTGAAATAACCCTGAAGGAGGTGAATGTGCTCATGAAACTGAACAACTTT
Source organism: Hipparchia sbordonii (assembly GCA_038048805.1). NCBI lineage: Eukaryota > Metazoa > Arthropoda > Insecta > Lepidoptera > Nymphalidae > Hipparchia > Hipparchia sbordonii. The sequence goes on from CM076113.1 coordinate 10,594,032, forward strand.
TCCCAAGGAACATAGGTCGAAATGTGAAAAAAAATGTGGACCTCCCATACAAAATTGACGATCAGCTGATTGATTTACTATGGGAGGTAAAATTTTTTTTTCATATTTCGACCTATGTTCCTTGGGGAAAGTTGTTTAGTTTTATGAGCACATTCACCTCCTTCCTTTCACACTGAGAGCCGGGCCCCGAAAAGTCACTATTCCACGCGAACGAAGTCGCGGGCACAGCTAGTTTGAAAAATAAACGTTTCTTTCTTTCTTACTTTTTAAAACAAAATATGTAGGTACGTTGCTAAGTTAGATTTTTTCAGTTTTTCTTTGTCGTTAAAAACCGGTAGTATTAACATGTATGCGGGCCAGATGGCCACAGAGTAGGTAGGGTACGTAAGTGCAGATGGTACACATAATATATTCCGTCACGATCGACAGCGTCCGCTCATTACGTAATCTATGGTAATTAATACAGAGTAAAAATGACACATCGTACGCCAGGAAGTTAACAATTAAACGATTCCGTCTTTTTAACCGACTTTCATAAAAGAAAGAAAGTCCTCAATTAGCACCGGCTAATATACCGATATTTTTTATCTTTTGTTTTGAGGTTGATGTTTTCGTGTGAATAATAAAGACTTCTGAACAAATAAAAATAGATAACAAAAGTTTTTATTCGATGACATAATTCGTTTTTTGTAAAATACTTTACGCACACATTTTATTCATAAAACACTAATCTTATAATAATCAATCGTATTCGTCTTTTCTGAAAAATAAATAAATAGAGCTGTTTGTATATTATTATTAGTTTTAATGACTTGTAGTAACAAGTACTGAATAAAACAAAAATTGGTAAAAAATCAATTTTCACCTTACTGACCCATTTCTTAATCTCACCCTCCGCAAGCACATATTTTTTCTACATTTTATTGAAGTTTTTCAAAAGTACTTATTCAATAAACAATACAAAAGAAAAGTATATAAAATAAGTAAATATTATATACACCTTCTTCGGTATGTGATGTCTGTTTGAACACGGGTTCACTGACCTTACACAAATAAACTTAACGTGCAGATCATCAGGGGCGCGCCGGGCAAACCTAATAGCAAGTGTTTACATTTTCATGAAGGTGTTATTTTAGTGTAACAAGTGTAAATTAAAAATATAAAATAAAACACTCCGATCCTAATCGCTAGTCAGTAATCGTTAAAATAAAAATATGTAATCCGCCATTTTGTGGCGGCGGCCCTCTTGGACCGATTTTCATCAAACATAGCTAAGTACTCAAAAACGCTGAAACCCTACCTAAAGCCGTCTCCACCATCCCCTTATAACGATCCCTGACTTCACATCTAATCAATTTAACCACAACCCGTCAGACAAACCATCATCTGAACGTAGGGTAACTATCAAACATAACCAAGTATTATTTAATCAATTACACTCATCTAAACCTCAGGGCAATATTTATTCAATTAGGGCGCGATTGCTATCGCAACCCATCAATCATATACAACGATCTAGACGCGGGAGCATCCAATAGCCGAATGAGTCTCTGGAAGAGACTGAATCAGTTGTGTCCAATCCGCCGTATTTATACGACCTCCCGACTAATTATTATTTATTAAATAAATTTACCTTTTTAACCGACTTCCAAAAAAGGAGGAGGTTCTCAATTCGGTCTGTATCTATTTTTTCCATGTATAACCACCGATTTCCCCGCGATTTCAAAACCGATTTTCGGGTGGTAGAATGGGTTATAGGATATAACCGGCCATTGATTCCACATGTCAGGGGTGATTTAAATTTTTAATTTTCACTTGTATGACTCATAGCATAGCTAAGCCAGCGAACCGTCACGTGGTACTATAGAAGTCAATGTTCTCAATATAGTATATCTGAATGTTCAATGCCACCTGTGTACTCAAGGCCTTATAATTTTTAGGCCACTACTACAAGAACCAATGGGTAAATTCGTAGTTTTTTTTGTTCGTTTGTATATTTTCAATTGAGTTCACACGTTTTACGTACCTACACGTTTTATATGATAATAAGCAATACCGTAAAATCACTAGTTGAATTTTTCCAACGCGTTCTATTCTTATATTCAAAGTATGTACTTAATTGTATGTTAAGTGTAGGCAAACTAGGTACCTACTACCACAAGTGCTTGTAAAATTGAACCTCAAATAGTGGGTGTCCAACACTGAGTTCTATTATTAAATCTTTTGAGGCTTTATTATGGAAGCACTGTAGTATAGCATAGCTTTGTAAAAAAAAAAATTTTTTTTGAAAAGAGCAACTGCTGAGTTTCTTACCGGCTCTTCTCAGCAGAATCTGCATTCCGAACCGGTGGTAGATTTATGACGTGTCATAAGAGCTACAAGTTAGCCTACATGAAATAAATTAATTTTGAATTTTGAATTTTATGATTAACATTGGGCTTGCTCTACCCATACAAATGACAGCCTAAATAATGGATCAATTTGAAGCGCCACTTTTGACATACGAGTGTCTTTGGAACTAATAGGTAATATTGCAAATGGCGCATCGACCTCTTTAATTGATCTATGAAATCATACAACAACGACAATGAAATCATAGATTAATTATAGGGGTCGGTGGCCAAAATGGTTTATAGCAAAATGAGCCTGCTCTTTCTTATTTTTTATGGACTTCGGTAAAGTAATGCCAGATTCCAGCTTCTTACTAAGGAATACGACAAAAATTCGAGTAAGTACATCAAAAACAAAAGTTTATGACGAACCTAATGTCGACTTGTTTTGTGGTAATATGAATAGTTTACGTCGAAATCTAACAAAGATATTAGTTCAGCCAAGTGCATCCTAAACTTTCTACTTGTGTTCTAGAATTTTTATTGTGCACTCGGGGTTGTTCATTTAGTTTCTATCTGTGAAAACCTATTATTAGCTATTAGTTGTTTAACTTTAAGTCTATGTAGTATTATAAGCTGTTGGTTTTCCAAAATAAATAAAATAAAAAGAATTTAAGTAATAAATCAATAATTGTTTTGTGAGGAAGGTGTACTCGTAACTCGAATTTCTCGTTCCAAGTTTGCTTGGCCGATATCAGAGCTTGAAACTCGTTTGGGCCAACGTTTGTGTCCATAAAGCAGTTATTAAAATTTTTCTTAAAACAGTATTATTTCGTACATTTTTTTATTTTTTTATTCGATGACAAGGTCCTTCACTGCGATCTCACCTGATGGTAAGTGACGATGCAGTCTAAGATGGTAGCGGACTAACATGGAAGGGGTACACTATAAAAGTTTATTTGAATACAAAAAAAAACTATGGTTAGAAGTTAGAAGACCTTGTATTCAATGCCTTCCTGTTTCATTAGGGAAAAAAAAACTAACCACAAACCTCATTCTCACATAGTGAATGGAGGTGGAAACTAGATAGTTTCGGTAAAAAGTGTAATTTTACATAGATCGATGCGGTAAGAACGCGCGCAGACAGCTCGGTTTGTAACGGGACCTTACATAATGGGTGTTAGGAACACGTTTACACAATGTCGTATCTGAGGGGTTAGTATAAGATTTAACACGATGGATCGTATTCGTATTCAATGTGGTTATAGTTCATTTTACTTTGACGTTGTCATAGTATACGAATACGATCAATCGAATTAAATCTTATACTAAAATAATAATAAAATCAATAAATAAAAAAGCTTAGAATAAACTGCAGCGCCATCTGCTGACCACCTGGTAGTAGTAATAAATCTAAGGAATCTGCTTTGACGTAATGCCGAGTAATGTAAATGCGTCATAATCGGCCTGTAGTTTTCAAGAAAATGGTAACTTACTAAAAAAATTTAAAAGCGACTACAGCAGTCATATCATACTTATAATTTATCTAACTAAAGATAATGTAGGTATTACCTACTTACGTAAAAATAATTGTATCTACAACACTTAAAATGCAACTTAAAAATCCTACTAACATTATAAATGTTTGTTTATTTATTTGTCCTTCAATCAGGCCGCAACAAAGATACGAACCACCACTTTTTGCTCGTACGTAAGATAGGCTTTTTAACCCACAACAATTCTACGTGGACGAAGTCTCGAAAACAAAAGCAAGTTCTAAATATGGAGATGTCTTATATTAGCGAGCATAGAGAAATCTTGAAGACTTTGTGTAAACGGTCCAGAAGGATATATATTAACACGGCATCCGGCCAACTGTATTCGCTCAAACTAATCAGAGAAATGATAGAGTATGAGCAACTTTGGCGATATTTTTAAAAAGTAGCCTATGTCACTCTCTCGGTCCTAAACTATACCCATGCAAAATCAAAAAAAAAAATCACGTCGATCCGTTGCTTTGTTGCGGCGTGATTGAAAGACAAATCAACAAACAACACACACTTTCGCATTTATCCAAGGTATATATACTAGGAGGCTCGGAATGAATTGTTCTATACCATATACGAGCGATCTGTCATTAAACTACTCATCCCATAACTTTGAAATATTCAATCTTGGAACTGGCTACATTTTCCTTTAAAATGCTGTTTAGTACGGTAAATCACCTCGTTGTGTTAGCTGAGTTCATTAGTAATGTTGGAACAAAACACAAAGCAAGCAGTATCGCAGAGTCAATACTTGTCGAGACTGTGTGTGTACAAGGAATTCTCCTCGAAGATAATTTTATGTAGGAACTTGTGTAAAGCGCATGCACCGTACTTTTTTATCTATTTATGGAGATGGATGAAGTATAAGGAGGTTTTTAAGCTATTGCATAGCTTCTATCGCGGGCCAGCGTGGAGACCGAATCCAGAAATTCCGTAACGAAAATAACCTGACACGGGACTCCTCTACGGTGAGCCGCTAGATGGCGTTGATAAAAATGCTATGCAATAGCTTTACTGCGGCAGTCCCCGAGTGCCACACGTCGTTTTATTCTTCAATTTTTCTATAAGATGGTCCTTGAATGAGAGATCAGCAGCAGCAGTGGTGGTATGTGAGGATTAGTCTTGAAGGAGTGGGGTTTAGGGGGCGCTGCAGGGCTATTTATTATAACTTTTTATCTATCGGTTATTGGGCGACGAGCGTTGGATGAATGGGTGATCTCAAGCTAATTGCTGGACGTGGGAACATATAAACAGCAATCAAGGACGTCTATACTTTGGAACATGAACGACGAAGAAATTATCACACTATCACACTAATATTATAAAGGCGTGTGTGCGTGTGCGTGTGTGTGTGTGTGTGTATGTGTGTGTGTGTGTGTGTGTGTGTGTGTGTGTGTGTGTGTTTGTTACTCCTTCGCGCCACAATGAATGAACCGATTTGGCTGAAATTTGGATTGGATTAAAACATAGGCTACATTTTATCCCGGAAAATTACAGAGTTCCCATGGGAATGGAAAAACCTTTATCCACGCGGACGAAGTCGCGAGCATCGCCTAGTTATAAATAATTCACTGTATTTTAATCAATTTTAATTTACTCTTAATCAATATTTAGACCTGAAAATTAACCCTAACCTTACATTCGCTAAAAAAAAAACAAATATCAACATGTGGTCTATAATCCCAATCGGGTGGGGTCCGCTTCGGGTCATCGCCCTCTCCCTATCTCATTTCAAATTCGCGGCGTATCGGCATAAGGAAATAATTGGTTAATAATGTGGGAGAGACGCCTCCCTAGATCTGCGCCAGGCGGGAAGGCTGGTCAATATCTGGACTCTACATTTGGCAAATTGTCAAGATCTGCTCTTTAGCTAGGGATGGTCTACGTCTCCACACCTACATTTTCCTGGATAAAATTACTATCGGCTGTTCCGTAGAACAGTCTCATCTGCTCAATTCATAACTTGAGATTTGAGCCTTAGAAGTTTATTTCAAGTTGTGAATTTAGCAGATGTGACTTTGTTCTACGGAACGTCGCTGTGTATATTTCTTACTTTTCTGTCAATGCAAGTAGCCTATTGGCGTTTTCAAAATTCAAAATTCAAAACTATTTATTTCATGTAGGCCAACTTGTAGCTCTTATGACACGACATGAATCTACCACCGGTTCGGAATGCAGATTCTGCTGAGAAGAGCCGGCAAGAAACTCAGCAGTTGCTCTTTTCATAACAAAATATTACTGACCATACCTATATCATCCCGTTTATATAATTACCCGTTTTCACCACTTCCTAAGCTAACTTAGTTTACTCTCTGTCAATTTTGTTTTCACGAGTCTTTAGGGACCATTTGAAGGTGGAAATGACATGGGTATTGGGTGTTCCCTAAAGGTTCGTGAAAACGAAATTGACAGCGTCACCTAACTTAGCTTCGATAGCCCTTTTTAGGGAACGTTGGTGAAAATGGGTATAAGCTCTCTAGCTGTCCATTGCGGAAAGACTACCACTCATTGCCACAGACTCAATTGTCGTGATTGGCTGAATTTATGGCTTTCTCGCTGCAACAACGCATTTTAGCCAGTACTGAGATAGGATAGATAGCAATCCTCCCACTTTTTTTCTTTAAAAAAATCCTCCCACTCGCACAGCAGTGTGTCGATTCTCTAAAAGTGATTGCATCAGTGTAACGATCGCAAACCTCGGATTGGCTGAGTTTATGGCGTTCTTGCTGCATCAATGCATTTTAACCAATAGCGGGAGGGTACCAGCCAATCAGAGGCCATTGCGATCGTTACTCTGATGCAATCATTTTTAGAGAATCGACACACTGTACTGTACGTTTGAAAAGTCAAGCTCTGCTGTCTAGCTAAGGAAGACCTGCAGCCCCACTCCTACATTTTCAAAGTACAAACAAAACATCTCAGGGGCATCCCTCCAGTTTATTTTGTTTACTGGCAATCCCAAAATCTTTCCTAGTTTTATAAATGGAAGTGTTTGCTAATTAATTTGTCCTTTCATCACGCAGCAACGGGGCAAAAGATCGATGTGGTTTTTTGCATGGGTATAGTTGAGGACCTGGAGAATGACATTGGCTACCTTTTATCCCGGCAAAACAGAGTTTCCGTGGGATTTTTAAAAACTCCATGCGGATGAAGTCGCGGGCAAAAGCTAATAAATCGTTTTACGCACTAATTAATCTATTATTAAACATACGATTCAAAATCGACTTGTATAAAAGGAAATAAAGTGGGTTATTTGCAATAAATTATTTGTCAATGTTCAAAATAATTTATTAAATTGAATTCGTGCTCATTAGTGGAAATATATAAATCAGTTTTGTAGATATTTAATATATTATATGAATTAATTTAATTTAAATATGTTTGTTAGGTAATTTCATTGGTGCCTCTACAACTCTAGAATTATACAATATGTAACAAAAACCCTGCCGTTCCTGTGAGCTTCAAAATGTGCTCATGAAACTGAACAACTTTCCCCAAGAAACATAGGTCGAAATATGAAATAATAATGTGGACCTCCCATAGTTAATCAATCAGCGGATTGTCAATTTTGTATGGGAGGTCTACATTTTTTTTTTTTTCATATTTCAACCTTCTTGGGGAAAGTTGTTCAGTTTCATGAGCACATTTCGTAGCTCACAGGAACGACAGGGTTTTTGTTACATATTGTATATTGAATCATCGTAGGTTGAATACAATTTTTGTTATGTACTAACATTTGCGTTTAATAATATGCATAAAGTTTCACTCTATTATGTCAAAAACCCTCAAAAACAAGTCAATTTTGTACAAGCTGTTGCCCGCGGCTTCGCTCACGTAAAGTTCGATTTTTCAAAAATCCTTTCTTAGCAGATGCCGACGTCATACAATGTTCTTGTTTATTGTCAAAGAAGACCTAAGCCAGTATGATCTTCTCGGGCCAAGGGGTCTTCTACCAGCTATTCTTTCCCACCCTAGTTCAAGCTAACCAGCCAATCTGCGCCGGTCTTAAAGGGGTCCAAGTATCACTGCCAAGGGATTTAGCACTTGGCACTTGGCGTACCATGATGGCACCACGCATGCGCGCCACTAACAATGTTAGATGGGCCAGGAGGGGGGGGAATGTCATCACTGAAATTCTATTACACGTTTTATACACGGGGCGCGCCTTAATGGAGGGGGGAGCGGCTAGGGTTGCCACCCGTCTTTCATGGTAAAATATATGGCTGGGTAACTCATTTTGATTAATTTTAGGCAATAAAAAGTAAGTGATTAACTGTAAATAATATTAAAAGGATTTTTACGTAGCTACAAATTTAGTTTCAAACCGAAAGGCGTAATAGCGGTAATAATTAGGAATTTAGAAAAACACTGACCTATTTTTGCAATTTTGCCATCGTGTGGTTTTCGATTTCATTAAAAAAATATACATATAATAAATGATCTTTAAGTACTTGAAATATTATCATTAACTAGTGAATATATTAAGCTTTTATTTTACTTAAGATTATCAAAATGTAAAGCTTAAGATTTGCTACTAATGAATATAATTTTAAATACAAATAAATTAAATAATGAGTACCTATAGATTTTTATTTCAATTTTCATTAGTCTATTAAATAATATTAAACAGTAAAAATTAATATGTCACTTTAATATAAAAAGGTGGGCATCCCTACCGCATGTCCGTTATATTTAGACCCGTGCAATTTTATACATTCCCCCCTCCCTGATCGGCGCGGATAACGACCGCGGGGCGGGCGGGAGGTCTGTTTAAAGTGGCACTGTCGTAAAACATTGAAATCTGCGTAGGGGTCTTTTTAGTTGGTCGATTCGATACGCGCAGTTTATTTTAAATGATAACGGGGGCTTTGGGGGGCTGTTTTTTAATCTGTCGCCGGTGTTTGCACAGTTGTGTGTGTATGTTATGCGCTCTAAGCTCTATAACTTATGTAGATCAATGTTTCAGTTTAAATATTTAATTTGCCATATGTCAAATATACTAAACTAGATGATGTCCGCGACTTCCCGCGGGAACTCTTTGATTTCCCAGAATAATGTCCAGTATTTTTTGCGTGAAAGAGTAACACACACACACACACACACACACACACACACACACACACACACACACACACACACACACACACACACACACACACACACACACAGACACACACACAGACACAGAGACAGAGAGAGAGAGACACAGAGAGAGAGAGAGAGACACACACACAGAGAAAGACACACACATACAAACTTTCGCCTTTATAATATTAGTGTGATGTGATAAATTCCACAGCATTATATTGGGTTCATGGTTTCGCTATATGTATTATAAAATTAAAAAATATGCTTTTTTGACATACGAATACATAATCGACGAAGTGTTATAGTATAAAGCTTACACTGTAATACAAAAACGTGTGTTTGAGTTACGCTTTCGTTAAAATATTCAAAAATAAATGAACTTGATATTCTTTCCTTTTTTAAAAATGAATGTCAGCCAGTCACTTGACTTTTATTCCCCTCTCCTCTGACACTGACATTTCAATTAAGTAGTATACTTATTTATATTAATGTATAGATTTTACGTGTCTGTATGACCGTGAGGGAACCAATCAGCACGTCCCGATGTTTGTCCAAAGTATTTAGAGCCATAAGTTCGTCTTGTCCCAACACTCGGCTATTGGTCTCTCAAACTAAGAACATGTCACGTCCGTGGTTTTAATTTGATCTGGGAATTAGTCTCAACCTTCAAGATTATTCCGTCATCAGTGGACTAGTTTTTTCGTTATAGCATGGTGCGGGTGACAGGTCAACAGAATGTAACTGATTTAGTACCTCTAATCACAAGGTTCAAAAAATATATTTTTTTCTTTTTTTATTTCACTCGTTCAGCGCGCGAGGTTTTTTGTTTTTGTTTGTGAGTATTCCAAAGAATGGTTAGCAGAGTTTTTGGTGCGGCCAACAAATTGTACACTTTCTATATAATTTACTGTTCCATGAAAATGGCAATCACTTATAATTCGAAATCTGCTTTTTTTATAGTTTGTACACACATGATTGTAACTCAAGGTTCAAAAGATGAAAAAAAGATTTTGTAAAAAAGAGTAAGTAGCCTCATATATGTTAGTGGTATGAATTTGAACATTATGATTGCAACAATATGGTACAAAATAAGTTACGTTCTATTGACCTGACACCCGAACCATGTTACAACGAAAAAACTGTAGGCTAACAACGTGAGCACTCTGCAGTAAAACAAAAAAATCTCATACTTTGGTACCAAACGCACCAATAAATTGAAATCCTCCCCGCCAAGGTTTCCTAATTAAATTCAAACCTCCTGACAGGACAATGCCACCATCACTCTTTGAGAACACGCCAGACAATGCTAAGTTATCGCTCGGAACAAGTTTTCGAGGGATACCGCTTATCTTTATGCACATGGTGATGCTCAGGGCCTTTTAAAACTTGAAACGTCATCCACACGGTATTAGAATTGTGCGTTCGATCCAACTGCTTGAATACAGTGTTGCCACTTCGAGACATTTTGCCTATATTTAGAGAAAACACTTCCCTAAAAAAATAAAAATCCATTCAGCATTTTGTTGGCAATATTGAAGAATGACGACTGAATAACATAGAGAGCAGACCCAACTGTGGGATTGTCTATCTATATGGACATAGTTTGGCTATCACCTCTCATTGGCTGGCACTCTCTGCTATTATTAGACTAAAATGCATTGTTCAGCAAGGATTTCGACAACCTCCCTGGCGTAATCCTGAGCACTGTGGTCTTATAACTGGGAGGTCTCGGGTTCTATTCCCGGCGGACGTAATTTAGGAATTTATAATTTCTGAATTGTCTCTGGTCTGATCTGGTAGGAGATGGTAGGATCATTAGATTTGTCACTATGGTGGGAATGACAGAAGGCACAAAATATAAGAGGGTAAAATCTTTTCAGTTGGTATTTTTTACTAACGCACTCAGCTCAAAATGTTTATATTTTTTTATACTACTTGCTTTTAAAGTAGCGGAAACTATTTCTGGAATCTTTACCGCTTAATCTTAAATAAATAAATTAATAAAAATAAATAATTTGGCTGACAAGTACGACACCTATATTCTATTAGATAAGTCATCGTTTATAAGTTTAAATTGTACCGAAACAAGCCTTCTAAATTGTAGGCACTCTTTCAAGTTACATTACGTAGGAAGTTTTGCCCCTAATTTACTTTCTGGGTTCTTGGAATAAACTTTGTAGACCATCTTCCCTAAAACTATAGAAAGAAGATCCCAATCTGGCAACAACACCACTTTGTAGAACTAAACTTCCATCCGTGGATGGGGCATTAAGGTAATACCATCATAAAACGAGCTCACCCTCCCCTCCCTTTTGCCATAAAACGAGGTCATATAGAGGAATGGGCGTGTAAAATGAGAGCTCAAGTTATGGTGGTCGGTAAAAGCTTTGGACGATTACCGGCTCGCGTGCGTTCTATTTCGAAGTGGTAATGATAACTGAATAGGCATTGGGTATAAAGGGGAATGCTTTGAAAGATAACAATGGTGCAGAATTCGTTCGTGTATTGATATGCGGCGCAGAATCAACGCTATTTAACCGTAATTATTAAAAACTAGCTTTTTCCCGCGGCTTCGCTCATGTTAAGTTCGATTTTTTTAAACCCCCTATTTAACCCGCTTGGGGTTGAAATTTTCCAAAATCCTTTCTTAGCAGATGTCTACGTCCTAACAGCTACCTGTATACCAAATTTCAGCTCGATCGGTCCAGTGGTTAGAGCTGTGCGTTGATAGATCAGTCAGTCAGTCAGTCACCTTTGCCTTTTATATATTTAAACTAGCTTTTTCCCGCGACTTCGCTCATGTTAAGTTCAATTTTTTTAACCCACTATTTTACCCCCTTGAGATTGAATTTTCAAAAATCCTTTCTAAGTATGCCTAAATCATAATAATTCAGGCCGATTCGTCTCATCTCGAGACAAAATGTTTGAGTATTTTTGTATCTCGTTTTAACTCTAACTAAAGTCTGAGCTGAGCCAGAGCACGCTCTAAAAATCTCAGCATAAGGTACGTCTAAGTTTATTTTCATAAGGCGGCAATTTTCATTTTTTGTTTGTTTTTTTTTAATAAAGAATATTAGCCAAGCTGAACGTGACTTATATTCTCCTCTCTCCTCCAAATAAGCGAAAAGCTTGTGATAGGAGTGGGTATGACAATAGTGCAACGGGTGGGGTTCGAACCTGCAACCTTTCAGTTTTCAGTCCGCATCCTTTAACCGTTGGGCTATTGAGGCTTTGACATAAGAACTGTATTTACAGCTTGCAAGGACATAGATACGTATGCCGACCTGTGTGTCATTAATCGTACATTAATAGCGAATTCGTTGTTCTTGATCGTTAGACTCAGCTGAGCGCACCTGCCATTCGCGATAACGTTTCCGGGTTCGATTCCCGGTTCAGATAAGCTGAACGCACATGTTCCGGTCTCGATGCGTTTAGGTTGAATAGTTTACATTTTATCATTTTGACGAGGAATACTACTTTGTTTTAATGTACTGCAAAATTCCTTAGATTTTTTGAACGAGTTTGTGCGTAAAATAAATTTTAAAGCACGCAACTTATTTTTTTGGTCGTCCAAATAATAAATAAATAAATAAAATCGTCTCTTCTATTTCAAAAGATTCCTCAAGAGGATGTGTCTATAATTATACACAAATTAAATGATACAGGCCTGAGGCCCTCTTCTGGGGCTTTACTACTAACGATTATTTCAATATTGTTTTGACATGTCAAAGCAATAAATTTTAGTCTCTAGGATTTTTTATAAATTGCGTAAATTGCTCAAAAGCGTGAAAATTATTCGTTTTTTTTTTTTATAAAATTAAAATTTTGTCCTCAACATTTTCTTGAGAAGGGATCGATCCTTAATACATTGTAATAATTTTTTTTGTTACAGTCATAATATCTGACGCATAAACCCAGTTTCAAGATTCGTCAAAATCAGGAATTTTGTGACTGGCCTCTTAATCACCGATATACAGCGAAAATGTATGCCAGAGATAAAGGCTCTTTATAACTGTGTGAAAATAACAGGTCTGTACGACGTACGTGTATGAAAATGGCTGTGAGAAAAAAGGTTGTATTGTGCTTTTGGGAGTCATTAAATTTGTAACGAAGACTAATACCGGACTCTGCTTTTAGCCTTTTAACCCGGTCGTACATCCTGATTAGAGTATACCCACCTACCTGCTAATGGTCAGGCCACAGGGGGACTTGCCATCCTATAAATGACGTTTACGTTATTATATTTTGGACATTCCAGGAGTAGGTTATGGGGCGTAAGTGAAATATTGGACAATCCAACTCGTGACGTAATAATCATCATCGTTTCAACCGACTGACGTCATAGTTTCTACTAATTTGTGCTGCTTGTAGTCATCGACTTGCCTGAGATCGTCCGTCCACCAAGTATGGAGTCTGCCAACGCTACCCTTCCCGGAGCGGGGTCACCGTTCCAGACCCTTAGAACCCCAATTCCAACAGTTTTTTAAACCAGGGGCAATTTGGAATTTATAATTTCTCCATCTTGAATTTCTTCGTCAAAGACTGCGAGCCAGTATTGCGGTACGATGACGTATAGAAACCGATTAGGGTTATCGTTTTATTTTACACTGCAATACCTACTCCTTTTGTTATTATATTTTATGATCTGTCCAATTATTGAGCTGTGCGTTGATAGATAGAACAGTCAGTCAGTTTTCCTTTTATATATTTATAGATATAGAGATATATGTCACTACCCAAGTAGCACAGATAGCTGTATAAATACTCACTTTTAGACCTATTTGAAACTCTATGCGTATTAAGACTCTTTTAAGAGTACACTGGTGATCCTACAGCTGCATAATAGCTGTCAGTGATATTTAAACAGCTTAGGCTGAATAAGGGCTGTTTAGTAGATAAAATTACGCCAAATGCTGTATAAGAGGTATTTGTGAACTCTTATTACACTGACTTATTAAGGGGGCACGTGTGAACTATTATGAAGTTAATAGCTATATAATGGATGATATGTGACCCACATTACAGCTTAACATGAATCCACCATTTTATTGTATAACCTCATAACCTATATAAATATACTGATTCATTTTTCAACTTTTATGATGTTTTGTGTATGAATTAGGAATGGATTGCATTAGTTTTTACTTCTCGATATCATAATAACAACTTTTTATCTTATAATTCTTTTCAAAGCACTAAAAATTGTTTATTCAAGTTTTCATCACGGCTTATTTATATTACGAAACTAATTAAAAACCGAATATTTTCGTGGCGCACTAAAATTTTCTTAGGTAATATATATGTATAATGTCAGTAAAATTACATTCCCAATCATTTTTCTTTTATAAATATGAAAACAATGCACTTAACTTTGAATATATAACCACACGTATTCAATCAAATTCAATTCACTCCTCGAAGTATATTAATTTGCTAGATTTGTATTATCTATGGTTTGCTACTTCACTTTTACGTCACGTGACATATTTGCTGAATAAAGAGTAACTTGTAATCTTTTACTCAACTTAAGGCTGTATAATTTGTGCCCATTTAAGAGGTATAAGAGCTGTATACGGCCGTATACAGCCCTTATGCAGCTTTTTTATACAGCTTTAAGCGTGACGGGAATTCGTTATTCAGCTGCTAAGCAGCCTTCGTGTGCTACTTGGGTAGTTGATCGAAAACCCTTAATCCGCGCGACTTCTTACGAGTGGTTTTTAAGGGTTTTGGAACTCTTTAATTTTCCGGGATAAAATGTAGCCTACGTGTTCATCTTGGATATGAGCTTTCTCCATTCCAAATTTTTGCCAAATCGGTTCATATAATGTGGCGTAAAGGAATAACAAACCATCCATCCATACATCCATCCTCACAAAATTTCGCATTTATAATATTAGTAGGATGAAGTGTTCGTAGAACGCACAAACTCCACCCATGTGGAGCCACAAGAAACCAATTAAGAACAATGGCCGTCCACACAAGCGCGAGTAAAGGCTAACTGCAGAAGGGGGTCCCGCAGCATAAATTGTGCCACTAATTCAGTTCGAAGGACTTGAACCTCAAGGGAGTTCTAACTGAAGATCGATAGCGCGAGATGGTGATGCCTTTAGGGTTGGCAAAAAGCAAATAAATAAACATCGCACTAATATTATAAAGGTGACAGTTTGTATGTGTATGTATGTGTATGTGTGGGTGTGTGTGTGTGTATGTTTGTTACTACTTCACGCCACGAGTGAACCGATTTCGCTGAAATTTGAAATGGAGATAGCCCACACCAAGGACTAAAACACATTTTAACCCGGAAAATTAAAGAGTTCCCGCGGGATTCGATAAACGTTAATCCACGCGGATGAATGAAAGTAAAAAAAATTGTTACATTTTTTTTAATGAAAAAATGTTTCACCATTATCGCGGTTATTGATTATGTATTTACACTTTACAGCGTCTTCGATAGAAAGCATCACATTCTTTCAGAAAAACACTACGTTCCGTCATGGATGTTATAACCAATTTTCCACAGTTTTTAAACTTTTTTCGTGTAAACTTGTCCAGCAGCCCTAGAAGTCTCCCCACGACCAGTCACGACGGAGCTCTCCCATTCAACTATATTCCTCAATAACTCTTGATTTACGTCGTAGGGGCGGGCGACGCGCCGGCGTTGCACCGCTGGCGCTGGTCGCATTCCGTTTACGACAGATCGTGACACATCTGTTACTTTACATTCTACCGTCTACAGTCTACACCAATTGCTAGCGAGTAGCGTGTAAAGGCTATTAAGGATACAAAGTTGCCTTGAGTATTACCAATTTTTTTATCAGACAGTCCAAAAATATTGGTTATCATTTCTAGCGTGATATTTATTGGTGGTCCATGAAGAAAGGATATCTGGATAGGTTTGTTGGTTTGTTTATTTTTAATTAGCGACAGATAGGATCGACGTGATTTTTGCATGGGTATAGTTGAAGATTTGGAGAGTGAAGTAGGCTACATTTATCCCGGAAAACCAGAAAATTCCCGCGGGAGTTTTAAAAACCGGAAACTCTTTCTAATAGAAAAGTGGAATGTTGGCAGATCCCCATAAAGTGGATAAACGGCATTTTTTAAATCCTTACTAATATTATAAATGCGAAAGTGTTTGTTTGTTAGTTCGTCCTTCAATCAAGCCGCAACAAAGCAACGCGCAACGGATCGACGTGATTTTTTGCATAGTTGAAGATTTGGAGAGTGAAGTAGGCTAACTTTTATCCCGGAGAAGATCAAAGAGATCCCGCAGGAATCAACTACCTATTACTCTACCTATTACTTACTTGATGTTTCAAATAGGTGCGTTTATACTTTATACATAATATGAGATACAGAATAGATTTTGCGGCTGCTATGGGCTATATACATAGGTTTCAGAAGGCTTATGACCTTTGTGACCTGATCATAAAATAGTTGAATTGAGCGCTTACCAACAGCGTTAATGTTTCTTAATTACTGTCTCTTGAAATGTATAGCTACATACCTGAAAAGGAAACGAATAAACATTAATAATTTAATTCTCAGAAAAGCTTTTCAATGCAAAGATGGTGAAAATGGCTGAACATACTCTTGTTTTTTTTTTTTACAAAAGAGTATTAGCCAAGCTGAAGTTAACTAATATCCTCCTATCCCCTCCAAATAAGCGGAAAGCTTGTGCTAGGAGTGGGTACGACAAAAGTGCAACGAGTGTATCAGATGACTCCCTTTATTTTTTGCGTACGTAAGTTATTTTGAAAAACGTTAAAAATGCCATTAATGCCACTTTAGGTTCTGCTTTTCCCCAGAACTACAATTTGGGTACCTTCAAATCAAGAGTAAATAGGCATTTTCCATCTTAGGCTGCATCTTCACTTACCATCAGCGGTGATCGCAGCCTAGTACCTACTAGTCTATTGTATTAAAAAAAAAAAGGTAAACATCACTGCCCTTGATTGGGAATGTATAGTACAGTCGGTGTACGAGCTCTTTGATGTTTTTCTGTACTTAATCGCTTCACAAGTTTGGATGCTCCTATCTCAAGGGGCGGAACGAAGCACTTCAGCATCAACTACTCGTATGTACAATCTTGAGCGTTTGAAAATATTCCGATGTATGGACAGAAATATCTCAGGCACAGTTCCCATGTGTGTACATCCTCTAACCCTTATCACAAGTGGTTTGTGTATTTTTGATTTTGAGAATAACCAGGACTTAATTATACCTTGGTATAGTACCTAACTGCTATACCAAGACTAGTTTTTTTTTTGTTTAAAAAGTATATTAGCCAACCTGAAGTTGACTAATATCCTTCTATCCTCTCCAAATAAGCGTCAGGAGAGGGTACGATAATAGTGCAACGGGTGGGACTCGAACCTGCGACCTTTCAGGTTTCAGTCCGAATTTTTAACCGTTGGGCTATTGAGGCTATAACTTTGAGTTGGTTGGATTTGATCGGGTTGAATGACTGACCAAAGCCTTCAAAAGGGCGGGCGTGTGTTATGAATTCGATGGGAACCAAAGTTATCGACATAGCTTAGCCGGTCGCGATATTGAAGTGGAAACGGGCGGGGCACTTATTTCAACGAACTGATGGTTGTTAGGATCCAAGATGGAGTGGAGACTCCGCTATTCCCCCTTACCCCCTAGGGTCTACCAACACACTACACTTTCCAGTGCGAGGTGGTATACGACTAACGACATCAGACGAGTCGCAGGGAGCCGCTGGATACAGGTGGCACAAGACCGAAACTTGTGGAATTCCATGAACAAAAGACGTAGGCGTATACAGCAGTAGATCTATCGGTTGATAAAAAAGAAGAAGAATAATGAATCAATGTAATAGACTTTTTGATAGAGCAATTTGCGGAGCATACATCATACTGTTCGAAGAACCAAGACATTGATGTTAGTTAAGTTGTTGGAATGGCGAACACGGTGACAAATTGGTGTAGGTAGTTGCTAAGATTCTTCTTCTAGTGGCATCTCCTAGCGGAGTTTAGCAACCATTAAGGCTTGTTGGTAGTGAATGGATATTATGTAAGTAGGTATGTACTTATACGGGAACTTCAATATAGTTAAATTCCACCAAACAAATAGGTTATAGCTTATTTAGAATTCTACTCTCATGTAGGAAGGTACATCTAAGACCCGATATTGATGTGGGGCCGATTTAATCCTTCCCTGGCTTACAATTTAGGTCCACATTAGGGTTGTCAACCTTCCCGTCATTCTACGACCCATCTTAGTTTTAATGCAGACCTCTGTCTCTAATGTTCCTTAACTGACATATATATTTTTTTAAATAACATTAGCCAAGCTGAAGTTGATTAAATCCTTCTATCCCCACCAAATAAGTGGAATGCTTGTGCTAGTAGTGGGTACGACAATAGTGCAACGGGTGGGATTCGCACCTGCGACCTTTCAGTTTTCAGTCCGCACCTTTAACAAGGTGGCCTTATTGCTTGCAAAATAATTTCTACCAGGCAGTCTTCATACTATGATACGGCAAAACAAAAATTTCTCAAAAAAAAACAAAAAGGGTAAGTGCATCAATTCGGCCTTTGACAGCTTCAACCTGACATCCGAATTCGCAACCCCGTCGTAAACACGAGTCATGCAACTGGGTCGAAATATCGACGTTTCCAACCAAAACGTTGGAAACAACTACGGAACTACGTATTCGACGTTTATTGGATGTACGTAGTTTCTTATCTACCCGTTAATTAAGCTGAATTTACACTGTGAAACTAGTTTTATGAAATTAGTTTCATGACATTAATTTAATCAACAATTTCACGTGTAAACTTCTAACTTCATGCATGAAATTAATGCATGTATCATGAAATTGGAAGTTTACACGTGAAACTGTTGATAAAATTAATGTCATGAAACTAATTTTATGCTACTAATTTCGCAGTGTAAATTCGGCTTTATAATATAACCATCAACCAAGCTCCGTTATAGATCGTATTTCCGAAAATGTTTAAGTTGGCAACCCTACTCTACAGATTTAATTTAGGCCAGCTTTCTCGAATACGAATTAGAATGGTTTAGCTCAGAGGTCCTATTCCGAAAGTCATCATAAACAATCGTGAGTTGGCAATTCCTGAACAGTATGTATTGTTTGTTTTTACGACGTTATAACAGAGGCCTTATTTAGGATTCGTAGTTTTAAATGAAGAAGAAGTAGTATTAGATAAGTAGGTATACAATACAATGGAGCGGTGTAGACTAGCGGTTAACCTTTGGCCTGGTAGTGTAAAAGGTATTAAAAAATACCTTTTACCAGTGGTGCAAGCCGGTAGTGTCAACGGTCTTAAATGTCCTTTTCCTTTGGTCCAGGGGTACAGATCCCTGGCACTCGCTTGTTCTATTCGGAGTTTTATGCGTTTGGTTGGAACAATTAAAAATCACTTGCTATAACAGTGAAGATAATACTGAAAGAAAAAGTAAGTAATATTTTGCTGTTATTTGCAATTGTGCAATAAAATAATTATGCATTGGCAACATCTCTTGTGCTGTGTGACTTAGGCTTTTGCTATATTATGTCTGATAATGATATATAATAAAATATTATCAATAGCCACAATCACATCTAGCTACATCGACCAGCCTTGTCTTCGTAGAGCGTCATCTCTTGAAAGAAAGTCTCTATGAAACCGAAGCCAGTCGAGTTGGTATCCCTTTTCAAAACTTAAAGTTGTATTATACTTACGTCTATATCTGACATTTCATTATTAAGTATCAGAAGGTCTGATTAGACAACGAAGAAAATATATCGATACCTCCGACGTAAGTTGTGGTAGGTATCCCACAAAATTGGCATTTTAGGTTTTGTGCACTATATCATATAATTTGTTTTTATCTATTTTATCTAAACAAATTAAACACAGCATTCTTTAACATACTCTCAAGACATATAAACTTGTTGTATCGTTATTAAATCGACGGCCTAAACTATTGTATTCGCGTTTTGGGGATACAACAACTTACGTGGAAGGTATTGGAGTTAGGCGAGTAAAAAGGTAGGCAGTGCCTTCTTGCATGTATGAAGCATCGTGCACCGAGCGTCATAATAATAATAAGCGGAGGTTGGTATGTATAGCCATGAGCCAAAAGCAGCTCTTAGTATTCAATTGGGCCCATTTCTATGGAAATATGCGAGGGTGGGAGCGACGTGTTCCGTTATTAACATATTTATCACTAGCCCACGTACCTACCTACCCACTTTGACTATACATTTGGTTAAATCAAACATCAGACACGCAGCCCAATTGAGAAAATACAGTAAGCCAACCTCAAAAATCCACTAAAACGACATTAAAAGTCTACTAAACCAACCTCTAAAATCCATTAAACACACCTTCAGTCCTTAGACTAAATCAACTACAAGAATCCAACATTAAAAGTACACTAAATCAACTTCTAAAATCCATTAATCAACCAAAAATATTCTAAACCAAATTCAAAAATCGTAAACCTACGCTTAAAATGCACTTTTTTAGTTTTTTATAGCCCTAAGTGCCAATTTGGTCACCCTTGCCGAGTAACGTTTAACCAAGGTATAAACTTGACATTCGAACAGTATTTGTATTAAGAATCTGTCAAAAGTTCCATGGTTAAACCTTATTCTGTAATTATGAAATTGGTAAGTACTAAATCGTTGTATCACAAAATATATTTACCCGACTGCGGCACGCGAAGGAGGGTAATGTGTTTATCAGTCTATGTATGTATGTATGCATGTATGTATGTGGCGCTCTGGAGACCAAATGCGTGGGCCGATTTTGATGATTCTTACGTCAATTGATTTGTGTTAATCTAGGAAGTGTCACTAAAGACATGATAATCAAAATTTCAATATGGCGACCACCAGACGCTATATTGTGGAAAAGAAAAAAATGAAAGTCGACGAACTATGTTAATAGGTATTTGAAAATCATTTCTCTTCTCCTTTGATCATTTTTCATTTTGAATGACCATTTGCTATTTATGACAATTTAAAGTTGTAAAATTTCTGTTGATTTCCTTTAAAGCAGTCAGGTTTTTAATCTCTTTTAATTGCTTGTTTATCATAATATAATAGACTGCCCTCCTTCCAAATATTAATTTCGGTAATTATGATGCCACTGTGGTCTTAATTAGGGGGCTAAGCAAAGTCTCAACGCCTCTATGGAGTCCGGAGTAGGTACTACCTGAAACTGTACAAGCTTATTTAATTTAAGCCCTTCCTCTCCATAAATAGTCATAAGCTATATTCTCCAAAATAATCTAAAACCTATTTAAAAAGACTTAAGGATTAGAATTACTTAAACCCATTCTAAGTTTACAGCATAACAGGTTCTCGGCTATTGTTTCGAACTTTATTATGTGTTTTTATTTAATTTGATTGGTGAAGTTAGGGTTACCACTATGTTACCACTTACCACTTTTTAAATGTGTGGTGTAAAATTCGAAACTTCTGACAAAAATAGTTTTCTACTGTAAGTCTGACATTTTTCCGCGAACGAACGCAAAACATTAGTATTATTTACGAGATACGTAGTATACTTTAATCATGAAGGTTACTTGGCGGTCTATGTATAGGATGCATAAGGAACTAACTTATTATGCTAAGCAAAAAAAAAATTGTATGGTACACCGTGCAGCATTTACTATGCATCGCTCACCCTCTCGCTATTAGATATGCAGGAAAAACAATCAATGCACATTACCATGCAAAACTTTATCACACTTCGCATGTTCACTCTGACAGCGAAGCATCCCCAAATCTTGACTCAATTCTCTACAGTTGACAGACACTTGGTATCGCTGACAATAGCCTAAAAATCCTGACAAGTGACAAGCCATGACAAAACCTGACATATGGTAGCCCTAGCTAGAGCCCACCCGGATCAGATGTGTGTGCATTATAAGTACTTTCCTGTTGTAATTATTTATCTGATACAGTCTTGATACAGTTGATGCAATCAGTAATAGAATGAAGTTTTGATATCACGGATAAGGGCCTATCGAGACGTAAAGTGATGTATGTACAGACTCTTTTTATTTTTCTTTCGGTGGAGCAAAGGCTTTCCAAACCAAACTAGTGGTAGATAAATAAATTCTAATTTAACTCTAACCGGTGGTAGAGTCTCGACATGCCATAAGAGCCACGAGTTGGCCTACATGAAATAAATAATTTTGAATTTGAATTTGGAATTTGAATTTAAAAAAATTGGTTTTAGGTATCTTATAGGTGCCGATCTTGATCCAAAAATTTGGCACAGCTTGCGTCCCGGAGACGAAATCCGCGTTATTCATCGTCGTATCTAATAGGTAGGTAGGTTTGCCTGGTGGGAGGCTTTGGCCGTGGCTAGTTACCACCCTGCCGTCAAAGGCACGATGGCGTGTAGAAACAGATTAGGGGTATGGGTTGAATACTGCCATACCCCTTCCAAGTTAATCATCTACCATTTTAGACTACATCGCCACTTACAATCAGGTGAGATTGCAGTCAAGGACTATCTTGACTTACCTTTTTTTTTAATCAAAGATGATTAAAAAAAAGGTAAGAAAAATATAAAACTTTTAAGAAAAATGTCCCGTACTTCCCCTCCTTCAAAGCTGCAAGGTGAAAAATATATCCATCACCGTACATTTTTGGCAACAAAACCCCTCCAGCCAAACTATTTCTCGATAAAGAATGCAGAGACATTTCCTCGCAATCTATTGAGTGCATCTCATGTTTGCTTCCAAACTATACTTCTAACAAAACTTTAAACACATGCCTCCACTGCGGGCTCGTACATCCGAGCAGGTAGAAACACAGAAAAAAAAACTAAAGAAAAAACTCGACTCTCTCTTCCAGGGGGTATAAAAAGACCTACAAACAAAACTCTACCTTAAAGTCTACGATTTAAGAATGAATTTTAATTGAAAGCCAGTCAACCCTCGATCGACGCAGGGGACTAATGACACCCGATACTTTTTTTTCGTTTTTATGCGATTTAATTTCTAGTCGTATGTAGTTAATTAGTACTTTTTATGTCGCTAATCGAAACTAGACATGACTTTGTTACTTATGTCGCCAATGTCGCAACATTAAATGCTATTTGGCGCGAAAGAAAAGTGACCAATAATAAATTAAAAGTAAAAACTTTTCTTTTAAAACTTTTACTATCAACTTGTAACGTCATTACACAATTTACATGATATAAAAGATGAAGTCGCATGCTAATGCTAGTAATATGTAATAAAAATATCGTCGGGGATAGTGCAAATCCGCGTAACTAGCAACAGTAAATTAAAATCCATTTTCATACGTTTGTGGTCAAATCAAAACCGCGTAAGTATCGTAGTGACTAAATTTATCACTTTAAAAGATATTTCTTTTTATCAATACATAGAACATAAATGAATTAATACTCTCTGTGTAAAATTAGACCAATAGCCGTAGAAATAAGTTTATACAGTTTTAAAGATTCCCCTGTAAAACTGTGACAAGTGTAGATCCGCGGTTTTTACCAAAGGTACATACGCGGTTTTGCACTATCCCCGACGATATCGATAATCCTACACTTAACGATCAGTTAATCTATATACTTTCCTTGAAAACGTACTCAACTCTGTATCGCACAACATTGTTGTATTTATGATGCTGCAGTCACTTTGCACTCATTCAACATTGTACACGACGCATTCGTGACTTTTATTATTAACTCGATTTATATTTTACTATTAGATTCTGAGTTCATTTCCAGGTTTTACTTTATCTAAGTGCTGTGTTGTTTGCTCGTGATACGACAGAAAGATATATT
Source organism: Hipparchia sbordonii (assembly GCA_038048805.1). Taxonomy (NCBI): domain Eukaryota; kingdom Metazoa; phylum Arthropoda; class Insecta; order Lepidoptera; family Nymphalidae; genus Hipparchia; species Hipparchia sbordonii. The sequence continues at coordinate 10,617,798 of CM076113.1, forward strand.
TTTACTAGCTTTTGCCCCCGCGACTTCGTTCGCGTGGAATTAGATTTTGGGGTGGAATTTTCAAAAACTGTGACACACGTACTTCTTTATTTTTAACTGAAAGCTCAAATACCAACTTTGATGGAAACAGCTTGAAAAACGACGGAGTTTCATATAAACTTCCATCCCCTATTTAAACCCCTTAGGGGTGGAATTTCCAATAATCCTTCCTTAGTGTGCGCCTACGTCATAAAAGGAACCAACTGTAAACATTTCAAGTTTCTAACTTCAGTAGTTTAGGCTGTGCGTTGATATCTCAGTCAGTCAATCAGTCAGTCAGGACTTTGAATTTTATATATTTAGATAATGTTTGGCGCAGGCATTGACATAATGGCGAAAGAAGTTACGGGATTGTCTAAAAAACCGGCCAAGCGCGAGCTGGACTCGATATGTTGTAATAGCGGCAATAGATATAGGTATTCTGTGGAAATTTCAAGTACGTTCATTTACATTCATCATACCTATTACGGTTCATGACAGACAGACAGACAGACGGACAGCGAAGGCATAACCAAGTCGTTTCGTGTAAAGAAGCACTAAACTAACCCTAAAAATGATTGCCGCAGCGTGAAGATTGTTTTTACGTCTGATTGGCTGGTTAAACTCTCTCGTTATTGGTTAAAATGCATTGACGCAGCAAGAACACCAGAAATTCAACCAATGAGAGGTCACACTGTAACAATCATTCCTAGACAATCACAGCAGGAGATTACAGATATAAAACTGGATACGAACTGCATTTTTCTTAAAGAATATTTATTAGCCATGCTGAAAATGACTAATATTCCTCTACTGAGCGAAGCAACGGCTGGATCATGCGTCTTGCTCGTGAACGGGTGCCACCAACGGGAATGGGTCTGCTTTATGTCTACCCATCTTAACATGTGTTAGGTTGTGGTAGGTGTGCATTTTTAAACTTCTTTGTGGAAACAATGTGTTTTTTTACCATTTGTAAAAAAAAAATTTTTTTTGAAAAGAGTAAGTAACTGCTGAGTTTCTTGCCGGTTCTTCTCAGCAGAATCTGCATTCCCAACCAATGGTAGATTTATGACGTGTCATAAGAGCTACAAGTTGGCCTACATGAAATAAATAAATTTTGATTTGATTTGATTTATATTGCCTCCAAATAAGCCTAAACCTATGTAGGAGTGGGTACGCAACGGGTGGGGATTGAACCTTCGAGTATTCAGTTTTCAGCCCGCACCTTTAACCGTTAGGCTATTGAGGCTAATTTTGCATAAGATATGAGTTATGACGTTAGTCTTGAGCTTGGATAACAGCCTGCCAAAGGAAACATTATAAATCATTGTATACAAGGTGTGGAAGTGGCCAAGTTTGCCAAATCGCCTCGCGGACCGCTGTGTACACATTGGCAAGCCCAACAGTTGCCAGCGCCAAGTTTCCTGAGAGTTGGACGTCTGATTTCCGCCAGGTGCCAAGACGCCATTCGCTCGAGGTGGCAGCGAAGACTGGATAAATATTGATAATGGTTTAGGGGGTTTTATTTGTTGACTAAAGTCTTTACCAATAATAATTACTCCCTTTACGTGGTTTGTAACCGACTTCCAAAAAGGGAGGAGGTTCTCAATTCGTCGGAACCGTTTTTTTTATGTATGTTCCCCGATTACTCGAAGACGCCTGTACCGATTTGGAAAATTTCCTTTTTTGTTTGAAAGGGTAGGTATACTTCCCACTTCCCAGGTGGTCCCATTATCATTAGGTCAAGATCTGATGATGGGATCCTGGAGAAATCGAGGGAACTCTACAAAGGAGGTGGGTTGATAAGGCAACAAAATCCGCCCCTCATACACTCGAAAAAAAAAGTTCCAGATTTCGACAAATTGTAAATGTATTTATATACTTGAAGATATAAACTTTATTTTAATATAAAGTTTAGGTGATAAAAAAAATAGTAAGTTACAGAAAATATTACCCAAAAAGAGAGTGTTTCTTTTACTTTTCTTACATTTTCATACATTTTAGTCGTTTTTTAAGCTTTGATTTAATATATTAGAATGAGGCGCTCCATGAACCATGGTAAACGTAACTAATAATGATGCTCCTTTTTATAAGCTTTTATATGAGTATTAATTTATTTCGGTTCATGGAGCGCCTCATTCTAAAATATTAAATCAAAGCTTAAAAAACGACTAAAATGTATGAAAATGTAAGAAAAGTAAAAGAAACACTCTCTTTTTGGGTAATATTTTCTGTAACTTACTATTTTTTTTATCACCTAAACTTTATATTAAAATAATGTTTATATCTTCAAGTATATAAATACATTTACAATTTGTCGAAATCTGGAACTTTTTTTTTCGAGTGTAAGAGGGGCGGATTTTGTTGCCTTATCAACCCACCTCCTTTTATAGGCACAATTGATATTATATAATTGATTTGTCTGGTGGGAGGCCTTGGCCGTGGCTAGTTTTTTTTTAAAGAATATTAGCCAAGCTGATCTTGACTTATATTCTCCTCTCCCCTCTAAATAAGCGAAAAGCTTGTGCTAGGAGTGGGTACGACAGTATTGCAACGGCTGGGGATCGAACCTGCGACCTTTCAGTTTTCAGTTCGCACCTTAAACTGTTGGACTATTGAGGCTTTTAGTTACCACCCTACCGACAAAGACGTGCCGCCAAGCGATTTAGCGTTCCAGCACGATGGCGTATAGAAACAGATTAGGCGTGTCGGTTGAATGTACACTGCCATACCCCTTCCAAGTTAGCCCGCTACCATCTTAGACTGCATCGTCACTTACCATCAAGTGAGATCGTATCATTGATATTATTTAAGTAAAACAACTTGCTAAAGGCTGCTTGGCTCGTATGGACATAATGAATATTGGCAAGTGAACAACTCGAAAGCACAATAGACTCGCATAACAAAAAAAATAATGTCGAAATTGGCCCCAATATTTGAAAGTGGTTAACAGCCTGCCAAAGGCTAATATCAAACAAATTGTTGTTCGAGGTGTAGAAGTGGCTTAGTTTGCCAAATCGCATGAGGAACGCTGTGTATGCATTGGCAATAGTTCGGAGACCATTGCCAAGTTTCCCCTAGAGATTTGGAAGACCCCCGTCCGCCAGGTGCCAAGATGTTATTAGTTAAACCTGGTCTAATTAATGCGGCAAATACAGAGCTTACTGAACATACTTGGCCTAATTCAGGATTCTCAAGATTCCCCTAGATTCGAGGCCCTTAGCGGATCGCCTTTTAGACCCGCATTTATTAAAAGGGGAAAAAAGTTATAAATACGCATAGGATTAACAAGCTATAATTAAAAGAATTAAAAAAACACGACTGCCCAGCCAAAAAACGAATTAAAAAGTTAAATACCGCAGTCGTAATGACTTTGGAATCTTATATATTTTTGGTAGTTATATATTTTTGGAATCTACTCATTATTTTCTAGATGTTGATTATATACTTAATCTTATTTTGGAAATATTTTTTTCAACTTTAGTCTTTAATGCGGGACCATGGTCACCCCATTAAATTTTTTTTTAATTTTGCTAGCCCATGTCACCCGAAATAAGCTAAGGTTTCTAACGATACCTCATTCATCATAATCGGTTCAGGCGTATAAAAGTTATGGTGGAATATAGAAACTCACATACATACATACATGAACCCTGAAAACAATATACTCCTTTTTTCAGGCAGTCGTATAAAAACCAAAATATTCTACGTGAGTAGTTACTTATAGTTACCTAGCAATTCTAAAACTTTATACATAGTAGCGTTGACAAAAAAACCTAAAAACAGGATCGTACAAAATATATCACGGCAGATGTTGTACTGACGTTGACATTTTTATGTGAAATTTAATACCACAGTGGAGGTCGAAAGCAATATACCCAGAATCTCAGAACGGCTGTGTAGTGTGTACTCTCGGTGCCTACTTGTTTGTGCAAGACCTTGTTTCGCCCGAGATTGCTTCCTCGGGCGAAACGAAAATCTTATGATTGAATTCTTGGCTCCGGATTAAAGTTAGCCTACTTAGCATTTTCTAAAAGCCCGAAGAGGAGGCTAAGAGGAGGAATGCGATCGACTTGAGGAAGGAATGGCTTATTAGTTGCCTGAAAGTTTAGTTGATCGTTTGTCATATTCGGGAATTGAATAGTTGATCTAACTTTGAATTTGCCTTAGAGAGCAGATGCAGGGTTAAAATGAAAAGCCATTTTTGTAATTTGACATGAAGTTTTTTATTATTCGATGACAAGATAGTTCTTGACTGCGATCTCACCTGATGGTAAGTGACGATGCTGTCTAAGATGGTAACGGGCTAACTTGGAAGGGGTATGGAAGTGTAAATTCAACCCATACCCCTTATCGGTTTCTAAACGCCATCGTGCTGGAACGCTAAATCGTTTGGCGGCACGTCTTTGACGGTAGGGTGGTAACTAGCCACGGCCAAAGCCTCCCACCAGACCAGACCAGAGAAAATTCAGAAATTATAAATTCCCAAATTGACCCCGCCGGGAATCGAACCTGAGACCTCCCAGTTATAAGACCACAGCGCACACCACTGTGCCAGCGAGGTCGTCCTAGTAAGGGATAATTTGAAAGAATTGGTTTTTGCCTTCGAAGTAAGCTTGAGTGAATTTCTATATCGAGATGGTATTTTAGTGAATAGCTGACTATTAACACTGAAGTCATTTTTAGTCGCAGGTTATTTAGTAATAAATAAATAATCATTTATTGTGTAGAAACATTAAATAAAAGGTTACTCACATTTGTCTTAAGGAAATTCATTAGTCAAATGTGGTTACCCAATCCGTCTCAAACAAGGAGGAAGAAATGGATTAAAGGATTTTAACAGCAGTTTTTTCTCAAAATAATAAAAGTAAAAATTTTGTTTCAAAAATCCTGTGTGGTAAAGCTTAATGAGATCTTTATCAGGTTCATCTTGAACATAAAAAAAAAAACGTAAATTTATTAGAATAACGGTAAAAAACATGATTATTCGTAGGTACCACCCCTATTTTCTCCGGTTGACTATAAATAACCTCAGGGCTGCCCCAAGGCGGAACAATCATCTGTAATTTGTAGCAATAACTTGTATCAATATTAAACAAATTGCCCCACCTCGCTCGCCCTAGCGCCGCCATTGTAATCTTTGATAATAACTTTCAGGTTGTTGATGATCCACCTACAGGGAACAGGTAAAAGTCATTTTAAACCAATGATATACTAGTGGTTCGCCCCGAACTGAGACCTCGCGATATCCCATAATTCCCAAAAGTTTTAATTATTTATTGTAATAATTAACTTTTAACATTAGACGCAATAAAAAAAATAATAGTTGACATAAAACTGTTTTACTGACACAGCGCCATCTATTAGCATTATTGTGAAGCTATTAGCATTTAAAATTAAATAATTTCGTTTCTTTATAACATTTATCTAATTTTAGTATTTGTTGTTCAAGTACAGGATATAACTGAATTTTCAACCAAGTTTCACATTCTAATATTCAGTAATTCTGAAGTTATAGGGCTCTGACAGACATTTGGACGTACACATTTCTCTGTCCAGTAACAAGCGCCCTAGTTGACTCAGAGAACTCGCTTCGCTCGTTCAAATACCGTATGCGATAAATTTCAACGGTACAACGTAATAATACAATAACTGTCACCATTTTATTAAGACCCTAGATCTGTTTATAGTCCACCTCATCCAAGTATCAAGAAGACTAAACCAGATACAGAAAGAAAAAAAAACTTTATTCGTTGGAAATGACGATCTCAACGCACTTTTACTGTCAGACTAATTTTCGACCGGGGTGTATGTATTGTCGTTAAAATAGATGGCGCTAGCTGTAGTTTGGCACGCGATGTTGATTTCGCTGATACCTTACATAGCACGCTGCTATAGCAATTAATGCTTTCCATTCCAGGCACTTCAATTTTATTTATTTGTATAGATTACAGTTAATTCATTTGTTAAACTTAAATATAAAATCTATCAATTTAGAACTAGAGTCAGAAACGCAGAAAAAGCTGTGAACACTAGTTTTTTTAAACAAAATGGTTTAAAAAACATTGACCTCAAATTGAGCAAAAACTTGCTCGACTCCAGAAATGCGTCATACGTTACAATACACTGTTAACAACTCATTTCCGTTCCGTTCCATAATGCGCCTTAATGATACCACCGACCCACGGTTAGAGCATTGTCTTAACTTCAATCTCCAAAATGTTACACGTATTTTTGGGTTGTTTTTGCTCCATGCTCTATAGTTAGCGTTAATTCATACTTTTTGTTCCATGCTTTGTTATAAGTTTCAAAAAGGTGTTTGATATAATCAAGATGGTTTTCCTTTTGACACTTTAGTGTTCTTTTTTTTTTGTATTTATATCCTTATCCTTACTAATATATAAATGCGAAAGTATGTTTGATTGTTGGTTGGTCCTTCAATAATGCTGCAACAGAGCTACGGATCGACATGATTTTTTGCATGGATATAGTTGAGGACCTGGAGAGTGATATAGGCTACTTTTTATTCCGGAAAATCAAAGAGTTCCCGCGGGGTTTTAAAAGCTAGTATGTTATATAATTAGCAAAAATATTTTTGTCAAAATCTACCTGTACTACTCCAAATTCGCTAAAACTTTTTTGAAAACTATTTTTTATAGATAGTGAAGGAATAGGCAACCTCTCCGTTAGAATACCTTCAGTTATACTTAACTTATATTTATGTTAGTATTCTTTCCTTTATCATGCATTTTCTAAACACATTTGACGTCCACTTCTCAAGGAATTGAATTCTCATGCCCATTTTCTTTTCAAGAGTGTACAATTACTATTATAGGTATATGTTTTTCTTCCACCATGTTAATACAAACTTTTTTCAAAGAATCAATAGATAGCTACTAAAAAGTTTTATAATTCCGAATAATTCACAACAAAATGGTACTTACTCATTTTATACACAATTTTTTTTATCGTGCTTTCAAAAACCCCTTTTTTACAGTAATTAATAGTTACGTAATTACTTAAATCTTATTGCTTTTTGTTGAAGCATCATTTCTCTGCATCTTAAATCTATCAAACTAACCTATTTAAGCTGAGTATTAGGTATAGAATCGATTGATAGAACTGACCAAGTTACAGTATCAGTTAGTTTAGCAATGTTTATTTGACATGGTTGTATTATCGTCGCAGAGTTAACTGGGGCAGTATCGACTATCGACAATCAAGTGATATCGATAGCGAGCTTGCATAAGATGTTATACCTAGCTTGTCAAGCACTGGCCTCGATATTTCGTTTGGTGTTGCTTCTTTGGCTAAAATTGAGTAAACTGTGTCGGGTCAATGTATTGTAATTCTAAGCAAAGAAATATATTCCAAATTAAAACTGCACATCGCTCTAATTATACCCATTCTACCGAAGGCAGAGTCGAAGTTAATTACAACTTATCAGAACATCTACAAGTAAGGAGGGCTTCCAAAAAATACTGATAAGTCACATTTTGACTTTATTTTTGCAAAGATTATTTTATGTAGGTACATATTTTATTTATTTTATTTTTTATATAAGGATTTACAAAATAACATATATATTAGAAGAAGTAGACATAGGTGAAGCTTATCTCTAAAAAAAAAAAGAAATTTCATACATACATACTACATACTTACTTACATCTTACATACTTAGTTATCTACGTGAATATTATATTTCGTCGGCATAAAAATCGCTTAATCCTCTTCAAAATGCACCGATTTATAAACCGATAAATCCATTCTATAAAATGCCAATAGATGAAATACGTATCGTTGTCGTTCTTTATCAAATTAAATCAAATGTTTCGAAGTTATCAAAGGTAGGTAATTACCTAATTTTCCTGTGAAAAATGCATTTGGATTGGATAGGTCAATAAACTTGAATCTACCAAAACTGCTATTGTATGATATTAGCGTAATACAAATCGGCCGAGTTATTTGTTCAGAGATTCAGATACTCCGTTCAGCACAGACGATCCGGTCATATCAGTCCCAACAAAAGCCGGCGGCCGGGCCGTCAAACCGGCTGCACCATTATAATTGACAATAACAAATGATACGGATCTACATCACAAAACCATCCTGTCTTCGGGGTGATGGATATTGGATGCTATTGTAACGTATATTTAAAGTTAATGAATCGTTCGGGCCGGCTTTGAGATTAATTTAATGATGCCGGGTGAATTATTACGAACGATTCTAAGTCTTAAGGTGGAGAGACACGACAACGTGTGTCGTCTAATAATGTGCTGTGTGACTTCATTCGCATGTTTTTTAGTAGAACATGCCACAGTTGCCAAAGAACAAGCCACTTGCTAAAAACTGCCAATATTTTTTCTACGCGATGACAACATAACCCTTGACTACGATCGCTCATATCTGCGATATAGAAAAAAAATTGTATGGTGATGTAATGATACCAAATCCCTACGTTTGGGTTTCCATAATCAATATCATTATATCAGATTTATTATGACGTTCATGTCACGTTAACTTGAAAGGGTACACTATGATTTCTGGCAGTAGAAAAAACTACGAAGGTCATTCCAATCATTAATCCATTGGTTAGTAGCATCAGCTACTTTTACTTATTTATACTCGTAGAGGGCACGTATAATCAGAGCAGTCCAATTTCTGGATCATTTCAGCAAATTCTTCGTGTTTAGACACAGTTTAATTGTGTGCCGGCAACTAAACCCTCAAAAAACCAACCTACAGCTTATGCAAGGTTGGTTGCACAATGTTCGTGTTAAAGGATCGTTAAGTCTTCTTCACTCAGTCTGCTCTTGCTTTGCAGTTATCAGTTTCATAGAGCACTCAGCTAAAGTAAAAACTGTTTCCCTCACCACATTCTGGACCTATCCTGTTTTCTACCATATTGTCATTATTGTGACTTGACCTACCTATGTAGCAAACAATGTCCAGACGTTATGCTAGTTAGTGCTATATATCGGTTTTGTTGTGACATAGCAGTTTTGTTTTCTTCTCATCGTGTGATATCAACGTGTCGATTCTCTAAAAATGATTTAATCAGTGTAACGATCGCAATGGCCCCTGATTAGCTGAATTTATTGCGTTCTTACTGCATCAATGCATTTTAACCAAAAGCGGGAGGGTACCAGCCAATCAGAGGTCAATTCGATCGTTACACTGATGCAATCATTTTTAGAGAATCGACAAACAGGAACAATTTCGATTGCCTGAATTGTGCCGAGAAGATAGGACATTTATCGTGAATCTTGTTTAAGCAACCCGTAAGTGCCACAAGCTACTCTTGCAACCGATGGTAGCCAAGAAAAAGTAAATAAGGAACAAATTGACACAAGTGTCAAAATGGCTAGAGAAACTCAATTCAGCCGTCCTGTCGTCTGATTGGAGCTAATTGCGGCAACCTCTCACCTCTACCCTTAGTATTAATTAGAGTTTGACCTTAGGGGTGAGACTGTTATTAGTCCAATTACGTCCCTGCTTACTACCTATTGTGTGTACACTGTACATAGCAATTTAAACTTTTATTTTTAGACGTTTTGAAAAAAAAAAAGAATAACCATGAACTTTACTCCGTTTGCGCTTTCTGACTTGTAGGACAATAAGGACGCCATTTCTAACGGAATTTTGCTGTATTGAAAGAGGAACAATGTTCTGAAGTTCCGTAACACACTCTACACTCTAACCTCGAACATGAGTCTGGCTGTCAACCACATAAGGATACCAAGACACGGCAACTTGTTATACTATCGTAGAACGTTGAAGGAAGAACAGGATTGTGAAGTACCTGATCTCACTAACTTCGAACCTGAGTCTGGTAAAGTGAGAGGCATTCATCTTTGCCTTTTTTAAGCGTGTTGATAGATGGAAGACGTGTGTAGGTGATTTGAAATCTTTCACTAGAAGTACCAAAAAGTACCCGTTCCAATAAGTCATCATTTCAGGCTTTGGTTCCAATGGTTGCGCCTTAGCGACTAGCGGAACAAACGTCGTTTTATGCTTGTTTTATGCTCAGCGAACAATAAGCAAATTATTTATAAATAACGCGGCCGCAGCGGTCGCTGGAATTGCTTTTACAAAGAAAACGTTGCAAAACGCTTTATTTGTGCCGTCACGAGTTGACCGTTCAAGCGAATATATGCATAATGCTCAAGATTTTGACACGTTTGATACTTGTGCTGGCATAAGTATTGCTTTTAAAAATCTGGCGCAACTGTGAGCACTATAGCCTTATGAAGTTCTGGGTTAGGTTCACGGTTTTGTCGGAACAGCTAGACTGTCCAAGCGAATGTGGGACTGACTTTTCGGCCAAAAAAGGGTAACTGAATTTAGCTTCATGGCTCCATATCGTATATGATGTGTAAAAAATACTTTAACAAGCCTAGTGGTGAACACAGCCGATGCCCTATTTACCCGACAGCCGAAAGGCGGTAAAAAGGATTAACGGATTTTACATACGAGGGTCAAGAGATTCATCGAATTTGTAGAAGTGATACAGGGCACAAAATATGAATATGGCGTCCGGAAAAAAACAAGGATCAAATCTATTTGAATTTTTTGTTGATACTTAATATTTTTTTTTTGGTTTATTGCTGTTACGCAATTCTTCTCTTACTTCTTCGATTTTCTCCCAATGGCTAAAACTTATTTGAAAATCAGTGTTGTTTCTTTCGTCTGTCTTAAAATTTGCTGCAATAGTGTCAGCAGTGATCCCATTTAACAGTACTTCCTTACTAATCGCCAACGTTACAACAATGTAGGCCATAGATTCTACATTGGTACGTCAACTGTATACATTAACATTTATTTGTCTTTCCCACGACTAATTGAGTTATTACTTATTACCCACCTTCCTGCTTCTTATCCGGCTGTACTTGTACAACCTCATGTAAACAAGTTTTTTTGTTAAGTCAATTAACATCTGACACAATTTGTTAATATTTTATTAATACGGTGTTTAACACGGTTAAATATGCAAAACGGTAGCGTACGGTATAAGTAGTTACTAATTTTTAAAGTTCGAAATTTTGAAAAGGAATGTCGGAAGGAAGATTTGTGACTGGATCTCTTCAACTATATTCCGAATTAAGCAGACTCATCGCATAACTATTTCGTATTGAAAACACAATTTGCATAGATTTTAATATTTCTAGCGGGCATCCAAAACAATACTGAGCGATTTCAACTCTTCAAAATCTTGTTCGCCTTCGAGCGTTGAATGTACGCATTGAAAACCGTGCCCCTTTGAAAACACTCCTTATTATCTATAGAATAGAGTCCTCATTCAGTGCCCAATTAAGTTTGCTAACCGGCTCTAAAATGCGGTGGTGCTTACTTACAACGTGTCTTTGTGATTCGGACCAATTTTCGGAGAGCTGCCACCTCCCGCTGATTGTATAGTTCCGAGGGAGTTCGAGGGAATATTGAGGGTATTTAGGAAGCTCGTGTTAAGCTGGTTCTTTGGTACGAGGCCAGCGACAGAAGCGCTCTTATGTAGGCACTATGAAACTCTGTTATAGGACAGAGTATCATTCAGCTAGCGCTATATGCTGTTTGGTTGCTCAGTGTGACTCTTTGTTGCCATGAAGCGGGTCTGTACTGACAGATGGTAGTTTTTTCACGGATGTTGCCTGAATGGTCGCTCATTCAGTGTTGCAAACGATTATAGATACCTATCAACAAAATGAAGGTATTCTCAGAAATGTACCTAGGTACTGGTTAATTTGTAGGGCCTCCCACTGGGACGATTGGCTTAATTGCGACAGTGGTTACCAGCTACACCTAGCACATTATTAAGGCAAAGCTATTCGAAAGATTTTTCATACCAATGTATCACGCTGATACACCTATTTTTTATTGTTTTATACCTAAAATTCAACCTGATGTTGATTATCTGTTTATTATCTGGTTAAATTAAAAACAGACATACTAATTCCACCAACGTAAAGTAAGTTTTATCCGAACCTTTTGGGCGATCTTTTGTACAAAAACTGTCAAAATATCACTTTCGGATAAGTCTGTCTGCTACTTTTCCACGGCCAAACTGATCTTAACGAAATTTAGTACAGCTCATATCCCGAAGATGGATTCGGAAACTACAGGACAGGACTTCCTATGTTGGAAAATCAAAGAATTTATTAAAGATTTTTAGAAATCTGAACCTACGACGACGTTTATGGCAGCAGAAAATTAACGGAAACACTGGGAATAATATTATGTGGAACAATTTCTATGAAATAACTAGTTGTGACTGAGTTACGGTGACCGAAACAAATGCAAAAAGCATTACAAAAAATAGAATGATGATTCTTAATAGTTTTATAATGGTTAATGGCATGTTTATCTCTAATAGCTACAAGGCATATTAGGGTTCAAATTGTTTGAGCTTCTCATAGAACCGAGTATTTGTGATGGAACTATTAAAACTAAATTAGAATCAAGTTTTACTAATCTCCAATGAATATTAATATTTTCTTGAGCATGATCTATTGACGAATGTGGATTTAATATGTAGCTTCAAGTCACGCAAGAAATACTATTTCTTCATAATTGAAAATGGTTCTTAAAGAAGTTTTGACGAATAAATTACTTGGTGGTTCTTTTCAAAAGGATCAATATGGTGCGAAACATTAGCAAAAGAACTTGTTTTACGGTTTTCTTTGCCAACCCTATTAATCATATTATTATGTCGCCCAGAATTTCGACCGTATGGAATATGGTTTAATAATTTCCAAACGAACTCTTTGTTACATTATGTCAATTTATGTCCTTCCCCAGTAGGGGAAATACAAATGTCCACATGCTTAGCGCATACCTACATACATTGAATGCCTACACTAGTCCAAAACCGAAACTGTCTTGAGTACCTATGCTAATTCGGCTTTGGACAAGGCAAGTATTTGAATTATATTTTTGAATGATTTTGATGAATGAATGAGTTTAGCTGTTTAAAGCTAATAGACTCATTTATAACATTACAAGGTATGGAGCAATTTGCGCTAAAATTCTAGTAAATTCTATTTAGGATTCAGTCGACCATATCACGGAGTAAGTGAACTAAACAATTCCACCTTGAACTTTCATGAACTGTATTATTCGGGCATATGAATCACCATCAGACTATTTGACAAGTCTCAATTATTATGACAAACGCTGTCCAATCCAATTCCCTGATAACGCTTGGGCTTGCGTCGATTACATTTGTCATTTACTAGTAAAAGGTCGAATTAGTAAACGCCTTCGTAACGTGTAACTACAAGCTAACAAAGCATTATGTACTGTAAAGCCTTAAAATGTCATAAGAAAGGTTAAATAACTGCGGCCAGGTAAGCCCATATTAGTAAATGTAGTGTTAACAATACATTGTACCTACTGTGATTATATTGTTGTTGCAGTAGTCAAATGAAGTAAAAGTGGTTTATTTACTTTTATGATGGATGGAACTTGTCCACAAATCTGCTATTTGTGGATAAGTTTACTAAAACGATTGGACCGTTTTTTTGTCAGAGAAGTGAGTTTGAAATCTAAGAACAGATATCTAATTACTATGGTGATTGATGTGACGAAATTTAATATGGTTCAATATTAAGATTTAAATCTTCTAATTATTTATTAGATATATGTACATAGTACATACACAGACTAGAATGTCTAGTAAAAACTATGAAAATTGATAATTTTGTAGTGGGTAGTCATCCGATCTTTTTACCCGAGTACCTACAGCAAAGTTAATCAGTAGTCTTTGGAGTTCTTAAGTTTTTAGACCTCGGCGATCAACAACCAAGTGCAAGCACTGGTCAATTAGTCTAAAAATGTCTTGAGTTCTAGACCATTAGAAATTAGGCTGCACTAAAAGAGGACGCCAGATATTTTGGGATAAGATCAATATTTGTGGCCAAAGTAAAAATTCAAATTCTACACAGACGTAATCAAAGCAGTCCGTGTTTATTCCTAGATCAGAAGATATACGAGGAAAAATATAAAAATAGATCAGAAGACAAAAAGCAAACTTTAGTTCTCAGGAAACCTGCTGTTGAAAGGATATCAAGAGATCATCACGGACTTTATGAATCATGGCGGCTCTAAGCTATAAAACGTTCACTTGAACCTTCCGAGAAACCGCAACCAACACGTGACATAGAGAATTATGATTTCCACAATACCCTTTTAAGAGTTCCAACTTCCAAGTAAAGTGTTACTGAAATAGGTTGGTATGCAGTGTTATAAAGAAGTCGGACTGATTTTTTAATCAGTGACAGGGACTATAATGTTTGACTATACGATTTTCGTATCCAAAGAGGATCTTGGCCTTCGATACTGGAAGCTGCCATTCATGCCTGTCCTTCACAGCTTCCTCGCCACTCTCCATAACTTCGCCTTCGTGCTAATCAGCGCTTCTATGGGCTTACAGCTTTTCCTATTCACCATAATTCGTTTCGGCAATTTCAAGCAGTTATAAATAGCCTAGTTCTTTTTTGAGTTCGGCGTTCCGCATTAGACTTTTCAATTACTTGATACTTTATCTGAGCTAGGTCCATAGGAGACATTTGCTACATTTTGTGCGAACAAAATCTTTACAGCGGGTGTTATATTCACTTGCTAATTAATATTCTTTAAAAAAAATCTGTACTGGTGCTGCAGTTTATAAACTTTTTTCTCGTTCCCATTTTTTACTCTTGTTTCTATGCAGTTCACGCCTCTGCCCCTAATATTCGATTCACATTTAACAAAGAAAGTTCAGAATACATTAGTCAAATGAATCGATTGGAAACCAGTTCACGGCAGTTGTAAAATCGATCTAAATATGAAGTCATTAGCGATGATTTAAAATATTTACCGACCCTGTCGGGCACTCTCGATTACTTTTGCATGACAAAGGTTAGGGCTGTCTCTGCCATCTACAGACTGGACTGGTAAGTATATAGTATCTGAAGTGAAACATGCATAGCTGATTCAATGCTGACCTCTACAAACACACCACAGTATCTGTATTGAAAGTTTTGACTATCAAATATCACTATTTTCGAAATTTTCTATTAGGTATGTTTTACTTGAATACCTTTGAATTTTCTATTGGGGTTTTTTTATTTTGGGTTGCGTCTTCTTTACTTACTTATTAAAATATAAATTGAATTTTAAGCATTGTTGTTGTCTTATATTTATTTCATAAAAAGAGCAGAACTCTCTCAGTTTTCTTTATTCTATTACTCCTCAGAATAGGTACGATGTTTTTTAATCAGGGTAATAAATCTAGCACCTACCATCTCTTGGCTAAAATTGGGACACTAGCAATGATTGACGCAGCTTTTCCGTAATCAAACAGCTGATTTCTGTAATGTGTGATTTTTCCTTTCTAGATAGCAGATAGGTGATTTTTTAGTCAGTGACATCCTTAACGTCACTAGGTAGTTACAAATACATACATTATTACATGTATCGTCGAGTTTTAAATATTGTATTCATTTCGATCGCCTGTACGACCGAACCTCCGGAGCCAGAGCAGTTCTGTTCTTTTATTCATATTCACGAATGTGGCATTTCTCGTTTTGTAACCAGTCCCTGCTCTAATGGTGTCATAATTTTCTTTTTAATACGTATTACCATTATGTTTCAATATTACTTTATAAAGTATTATTTACAGTGTTTACTAAGTCCAACAAAGTGTTCTACCAATTTTTTTGTTTCCTTTTTAAAGGGTTCAACTTTGATCAAAGAAACACCTTTGTCAGTTATCCATTTTGAACAATTAATTATATTATTATTGTTGCGTCTGAATCCTCTCATAGTTCATATACAGGCGTGTTCACGTCAAGTGGGTGGATCTTGACTGATGTTAGATTGTTATGAGTCAGAACATACGGGTGGGAGATTTGTGGGAATCAAAACGTTTATCGAAACTAAGTAGAACGCCGACCATATCTGCGGCGCTATCTGGAGAGGTTGGACGATAGCCAGCCTAAAATGAGACACTGCGGTGTTCCATAACTTTTATCGCATTAGGGGCTTACTCAAAGCCAACATTACGGCCGGCCAAATGTGGCGGCCGCGACCCGAAGCGACCACAAATGACCAGTAATCGCCATCTTGATGCCAGATAAGCGCAAATGAATATGTAACGCGTCCTCCCACGCCCGTCGCATTAAAACCGGGCCCGCCTGACCCTATGGAAATAAAACGGGCAATTAATATTGTTTATTCGCATCCGTTACTCACTGCGGAGACATTAACGAACTGCGTCTGCATGAGCTAATGGGGCGCTCTCGAGCCTACGTGCTCGCCGGAGCCCGGTTGTGTAATTCCCTATACTCATAACGGGACATCCAGTTATGGTAATCGAAGCCGAATTTCACGAGCATGTGTCGTTTCGAAAGTAGATTTAAATCGTGCCGACGATCACTTCCCTGCCGGAGGAAATGTGATGCATTCGCGAGCTCGGAGGACCAGTCGTTGCTCGAATTAATGAATTCCGATTAACCGCTCACCGAGATTTCCTACCGGTCGGGTTATCGGACCGCTCTGACGAGTTTTGCAGGTACCATTTAGATGATCGGTCCGTCGCGCGGATCGGATCAGGCGCTCGGTCAGGACTCGTCTCCGAAGCCCTAATCTAACGCGACGCATGAATAATTCCCGCGAGGAGCGGCTATCGATCGCACACGTCGAGGTTTTTATTTATCCGGCTCGGGTGGGCGAGGCGCGTATTAGTAAACAGGCGCAGGCGCGCGGCGCTCGGCGGTGTGGCAGTTGGCACTCACCGACTTGCAGCACGCTCTCCACGCAGCCGGCCTCCAGCAGCTTGAGGCCGCGGCAGAAGGCGATGTTGCGGTGGTCGTCGGGCGGCGCGCGGGCCAGCGACGAGTACATGCAGATGTCGCGCTCGTCCCGCGGGAACGACCAGAACACGACGCGCCGCTGCACCGGCTCCGGGATGCGCTCGTAGCGCTCCTCGATGCGCTGGAAGGGGATCGCGGACGCGACTATCTTGGCCGTGATGTCGAGCAGCGTCGGCGGGGCGCGCGGCCGACAGCACGCGCGCGGCGCACACGTCGACATGACGCTCGCTCGGCCGCTCGGCGCGGACTGACGTGCGAGCCGCTCCCCGCTCCCTCCCCTCCCGGCCCGGCCCCGCCGCCCGCACCCCGGGGAGAGCCCCCCGCGGGGATGCGCGCCCTAAATCGACACACTTCGATAAATTATTCATTTGGCAGGCATAATGTGCGATATATTATTAAAAGTTGGCATTTTTGTTTTGTTCTCCGATGCTGAAATTACGCATAAAATTGGCTGGTTTTCCATGCGGGCCTATCGTCCATTAAAACTTTATACCGATCAGACGTTCGCTGATAACGGTTATAGTGGAGCTTATCTGAAAATTATTCACAAGGCATGAAAAGCATTAATGATTTGTTTTTCGTCGCTCTGGTTATGTATACTGCATGATCTCATTTTATTGGGCGTTACTTTTTAGCGCTTCTATTAATATAGTAGGCAAAAAAATTGTAAATGGCACCTACAATACAATATTTCAAGTTGGCATAAAAAATAATGGCACAAAAAGCAGGCTCCTAATCCATTCGGGTCTTACCTCCTCGCATTACACAAACGAAGGGGAAAGGCGGTGGGGGTTACATTAACAGCTGATGGCAGCGGGGGGCGGGCGGCTTTACTGGCGGGGGCGGGGGGAGGAGGCCGCGACGTCAGGTGTCCGACTCACAGCTGAGATTCGACTCGAAGCGCTTCAGCGGCTGGATTGTCAAGAACGTACAATGACCTTTATTTGTTTATAATTTTTTTTGAGCTAATGCAAAATTGTGGGTGTGTTTGTGTAGAATGTAGACAGGTACCTCGTGGGCCCGCTAAAATACTCAATCCCCTATTGAGTAGGTAGTTTCTTTTACTTAGGGGATTGAGTAAACTCAGGTAGAGGACTGTACCTACTTGAATATTAAACAGATAGGTAGGTATTTAGTGCATTTAGAATTGAACCTATCGGCCTAGGCCTAGGAAAAAATTTTTAGCAAATCTTAACTCAAGCTTATCGGAGTTATGTAAGTAGGTATATAGGTATACCTATTTATTGATGTGCCGAGTCAGCTTTTTTTGGTACTCGAGTAGGTATTCTGGTACCTACTCGTAAAAAAAGGATCGAGTCAGTAGTTACTCCAGTCGGAGGACTCGGACAGATACTGGAATACCTACATTTATTTGTAAGTAGGTATTCGAATACTCAATAGTACTCGATTCATTTTCGTTATTATTTTTTTCGATACAAGTAGGTACATAGGTAGTGTAAATTCAAGGTGCTTATAGGATCACTTCGTTGTCCGTCTGTCTGTCAGTGTGTCACCACCCTTTTTTTTAAATACGTAAGCAAATTCATTGTTTCCACAATTTGAAAAAAAAAAAAAAATCTTTACACTCCTTGCACTCTACCTTCTTGTTCTGCAAAAAAGGATAAGACAAGTGATAAAAGACTAGGAGCCCCTGCTTTAGCATTAGCGATCTTAGAAAACGAATAATTGTTTTTATCACACGTCCTATCCTTTCAGTAGTAAAACGTGATAAAAAAAATTTGTTAAACCCTGCTCTACAGCGTTAGCGATCATGGAAAGAGAATAGAAACGACACGTTTGTTATAATATAACAAATGTGTCGTTTCTATTCTCTTTCCATGATCGTTTTTTAAGATTTTCCCAAAGTTTTTTATTCCTTTCAGAAGGGAAGCGTGGTAAAAAAAACATTGGGAATTCCTTCTCTACATCGTTAGCGATCATGGAAAGAGAATAGATACGACACGCTTGTAGTATGGCTAGGGCGGCGTATAGAATAAGCATTGGGTAGACTTTTTTTGTGAACAAAATTCACTCGTCACACAGTTACAAAATCCACTCACCCCGTTACAAATGTAAATTGAATAACACCCCCAACATAATATTAACGTTTAATGTAACGAAAGATGAACATGGGTATATTTTTAGAAAATTCGTGGCTACATACACTCTTCCTAAAGGCTGCAACCCTGAGACAGTTCAATAAGCTTTCTTCCGATGGTGTATTGACCGTGACCGCCCCAAGGAAACCGTCCGCTCTGAGGAATGAAAGAAACATTCCCATCCAGCAAACTAGTCTCAAGGAAATCAAAGACAGCCCAAATTTTGAAGAAAAGAAATAAAATCTTTTTTTTAAATTAAGCACTGTTAACTGCCCCACGAACGTATAAGTTTGCAAGAAGAGAAGTGTGTAAGAAAATAATAGTACATTTTTAAGATGCCCTCAGATTATAATGCGGCCATGCTCAAAATGCAGTCAGGAGGACGTGATTAATGAAAAGGAAAATTAAATCAACAATGAAAGTAACACAATAAAGCGCTGCAGCGGCTACATTTCCCATCATATCTATGTCTCGGACGCAGCGCTGGCTAGGTACCTACGTATAGCTATTAGCTACGTATAGCAAGCGGTGTACGTAATAATAATAATACAAATTACGTGTCACTCAGCTGATCTGTGTTGTGCCGCTTTGGAGATCCTTTGAAAATTTCTTCGAGTACTGAACCAACTTGTTTCAAATACTTAATAGAGTACCTACTTACTATGTCTATTTATTACAAAAATACCTAAACGTTGTCCAAACCTTTATTTTCTTTTTGGCAGATCACGCCTATAAATTACCGTTTTTTTTTCCGGAACAATGTACTAAAATAATGTCGTACTTTATTGACGTTTAGTGAAGCGCCCTGTGCATAACAAACAATCACAGACTATAACCCAGTTCTTGAAAGACGATAAATCATTCACAATTATGATAAAAATAATTTGACTTCGTGTAAGTATTGTTTCTGTAAATTTAATAAAAAAAAAGGAAATAAAAATAGTAACTATGACTCCAAGATTGAATATTTGCAAGGAATTAAGTCGAAATCTTGGAATTTAAGTTCAAACCAAGAGTAAAGAAATTGTTCTTTTAATTAATTTATTTTTTGACGGCTGCCTTAAAATGTAACTATGCACGCGTTAGTGAAGTGAGTTTACTTCAAAACGCGTGGTTAATAACGTCTAAACCAAGTTTAAATCAAGAGTTATGAGCAAATATACTTGGAAAATCACATACCTACCTACTTATTTATTTAACAACTAGCTACGTAATTGGGTATACAAATGAAACAAGTAAAAATATTAAATACTAGCGGCTCGTCCTGGCTTCGCACGGCTGGACATTTATTTTTTAAACATTTTGGCATAAACGTACAGTAAATGCAGGACAAGTGACATCAACGCGTAATTTTTAAAAACATTTCACTGAGCAATTTTATTAAACTCGTAATATGTTTCGAATGGAATGTCCGATTTTAATAAACTAAAAAGTAATTTACGGGTATTTAAACTGCCTTGCTTGAGAAATCATTTATTTAGGTAAGGATTAAGGCAAAGGTATAAATAACTTGATCTGATTTATATACACTATACAATTTAAATTAATATCGGAGTTATCAGAAAATGAATATTTCCGCGTGATAAAATAATAAAATGGTGCCAGCCGGTGCGGCGGGGCACGGTGGCAG
This sequence comes from Hipparchia sbordonii, assembly GCA_038048805.1. Lineage (NCBI taxonomy): Eukaryota > Metazoa > Arthropoda > Insecta > Lepidoptera > Nymphalidae > Hipparchia > Hipparchia sbordonii. The sequence continues at coordinate 10,638,392 of CM076113.1, forward strand.
GTATCGGCGCGGAAGATTCCTGTGGTTCCTGTGGTGATCTTATTAACAATCGTTTCCTATAAGAAGCTCTGTGCGATCGCAGCCCCGTAAAAACAAATATTTAATATTTCAACCCAGACGAAGTCGGGGCAGGTCGCTAGTTAAACATATTTTGAAAGAAAACCTTAATTCTTATTATTATCGATAAAGAACCCAAATCAACTTATTATTTTTTTCTGTTTGTATGTTACCGCAAACATATGTCAAATTAATTTATCTAAGTGATTAAAAATATATAATAAAATATAAGTACATTAAATCAAAATTAAAAAATATTTCATTAAATCGATTGAAAGTTCTTCTTAAATAAAATCGATTATTACTTCAAATCGAATCGGTAACGTGTGAAGGCGTCACTAAAGTCAAAATTTCTTGATCTGCCAAAAAGAAAATAAAGAATTGGACAATCTAATTACCTAATTAGTACCTACTTAGACGGTAGGTACCTATATCAAAATAGCACGTAATAGTTAGTTCATAATATCATTCTTTTAAATTTTGTAATTATTGTTTATCATTAACTAGCTGTTACCCGCGACTTCGTCCACGTCAATTTCTGTTATAAGGATCGCGATTAAGCAGTTTTTAAAAGAATATATTTTTAATATGGATAATTTTCCCCGTTTTTGCAACATTTTTCACTGATGCTTCGCTCCTATTGGTCGCAGCGTGATATACGTTACATATACGGAGTATATACGTTGGTTACATAGGCTAAAGCCTTCCTCGATAAATGGACTATCCAACACAAAAATAATTTTTCAATTCGAACCAATAGTTCCTGAGATTAGCGCGTTCAAACAAACTCTTCAGCTTTATAGGTAATATTACTAGCTTTTGCTCGCGGCTTCGCTCACGTTAAATTCGATTTTTAAACCCCTATTTTACCCCCTTAGGGGTTGAATTTTCAAAAATCCTTTCTTAGCGGATGCCTACGTCATAATAGCAAAAACATATCTGTTTGGGAATATTTATAGATTTAAAAAAAGCTTTTGATACAGTGAGCCACTTAAAATTATTACAAAAACTTAACAACATAGGAATCACTGGTTCAGCACTAGATATATTTGCCTCTTATCTCACCAACCGTCAACAGATCGTTCAAATCTCAAATAATAAAAGTAATTCACAGCTTGTGACGTGCGGCATTCCACAGGGCTCCATTTTAGGTCCAATACTGTTTTTAATCTACGTTAATAATATAGTTAATTTAAATCTATCAGGCCATTTAACTCTCTATGCAGATGACACCTGTCTTTTCTATTTCGCACACTCCATTCAAGACGCTATAGCACAAGCTCAAAATGATCTAGATAAACTGAACGAATGGTTTCTTTATAATCTTCTCACAATCAATACATCAAAAACATCATATATGATTTTCAGTGCCAAGAATAAAAAAATAACTGATTACCCACCACTCAAAATAAATAACAATATTATAAATAGATCAAAAAAGGAAAAGTATCTAGGCCTAATATTGGATGACAAACTGATATGGGACTCTCATATTGACCAAATTATCTCAAAATTAGCATCACTTACAGGAGCATTAAGAAGAATTTCTAACTGCATTCCACAAAAAATCCGGACGACTATTTATAACGCTCTTGCAAAGCCACACTTGGAATACCTTATAGAAATCTGGGGATCAGCAGCCCAAACACACCTCAACAAATTGCAAAGAACACAAAATAAATTAATAAAGACACTATTTCATTATGATTATTTAACACCGACAAAAGACCTGTATCAAAAAACTAAGCTCTTTAAAATTAATCAACTATACGCATATAATACTTGCTATCTCATTAAAAAAATTATAACTGAAACTGTACACTCTAGTATAACATTTAAACCAAGAACTATTGACTTTAACCTAAGGAATAAAAATAAAATCCTCACTTGGCAGCCACGAACGAAAACATATGGTACTAAAAATATATTATGTGAAGGTGCACGATTATATAACAATTTACCAAATATATTAAAGGACACTAAAAATATGAAACAATATAAGAATAAGTTAAAATTACACGTTAGGGATAATATTGCATAGCGGCTCCTTATAATGACTAATATTAAGCTTATTATTACTTTTATACATGTTTAGATGAATAATTTATGTTAGATGATAGCTTTTGATTTATATAATGCATGTTTAGATAAATATAATTTATGTTAGATGATAGCTTTTGAATTATATAATGCATGCGTCTGTGTATATACCAAAAATGTAAACCTACTTTATTCTCTGTTTAAGTGAACAGTATGTTCTTTTTTGAGAAATAAATATCTTTAAACCGAAACCGAATTATATAAAAGACTAGCTTTTGCTCGCGGCTTCGCTCACGCTAAATTCGATTTTTTTAACCCCTATTTTACCCCCTTAGGGGTTGAATTTTCAAAAATCCTTTCTTAGCGGATGCCTACGTCATAATAGCTGTCTGGATGCCAAATTTCAGCCCGATCCGTCCAGTGGTTAAGGACAGCCTTAACCACTGACTGATCTATCAACGCACAGGCGTTGATAGATCAGTCAGTCAGTCAGTCAGTCAGTCAATCAGTCACCTTGGCCTTTTATATATTTAGATTGTAAGTTAAATGGTCTTATAATGTTGTAAATTAGCAGCACAACATGCGATAAATGAGAGCAAGACACCCTATATGTGCACAGGATGTACTACAGGGTAGGCAGATAATACAAAATGGAAAAAATCTTCGGTGCGAATTTAAAAAAACTTAAGGGTAGGCATTGTACAAATTATAAAAAGCCTACCCTTAAGTTTTTATAACTCGTACTGGCGATTTTCTCCATTTTATATCATTTTTCCGCATTATGCCTACCCTCTGTGCACGCCACTGCCTATATACATATAGGTAGGTACTAGGTACATACAAGTCCAAAGTTGACAGTTGGAATTACGCACCGAGAGAACGCAACGGAGATTTTAAACGACCATTAAAATCTGGCCGGCCATTTTTGCCAATCGCGGCAAACCGCGAATCGATAGCGTGTTCCGAATTTAAACTGTATGTCCCCGCCATTTTTGTTGGATCTAATGAACTATTAAAGTGTAATTTGGCTGCGCGATGGCTGCTAGATGGCGGTGTGCGCACGTATTGATCGCGGGGGGCAGTTCTCAAGTTCTGCCAACTCACGGAATGTATTGCTAGCTATTGTGGCGAAAAATGACGGGGGTCGGAGTGGGCATAGCTTTTGAGTTCCGACTCCTAGATATTAATGGCTCGCCAGCGCTAGGGTAGGCTTCGTTTTTTACACACTGTGGGGTATTTTTTCAAAGGCCGCATTACTGAATCACCTGAAACGTGAACTGCCGCATTCTTTTTTTTTTTAATATATCAGACTAGCGCTTGACTGCGATCTCACCTGATGGTAAGTGAAGATGCAACCTAGAAGATGCCTATTCATTCTTAATTTAAAGACTCATTATAGTTGGAAAAATGGAAGCCGGAAGGGCATTCCAAATTTTTGCGGTGCGTATTAGGAACGAGGAAGCAAAGCGCTTGGTGTGAGATCGTGGAATTTCGACCACGTAGCGGTGCAGATTCGTACGATGCCTTGCGGTTCAGTGGTAGAAAGGTGGTGGTGAGAGGCATTCAGAAATGTTCATTATATTATTTAGGATGTAAGAGACCTTAACGAAAACTGAAAGCAGGGATTCAGTTCATGATTCTGAGTCGCTCAGCGTTTTTTTTTAGAAATAGAAATTCTTTATTTGCATAATGTGTGTTGTCGAAATTTTTTATGTCTTTTCGTGATTTTCACAATTTTTTTTCTATATATATCTGATAAAAAGTCCATTATGTTATTCCAGACTATAATCTATCTCTGTGCAAAATTTCAGCCAAATCGGTTCAGTCGTCAAACATCCAAACATCCACACTTACACATTTATAATATTATAATTAATATTAATACTCAGGATTAGGATTAGGATTATAGACATTAAGTGTAACCTATTCACAAAATTTTCGTTATGATATCACCCTGTATTTGATGAGTGATTCTCTAAATAAGTATATCATTAAAGGAGTTGTCCCAAAATGGTTTTTTATTATTGAGTGTAATTAACCAGAATGATTTTAATATAGTTCGACAGAGATCCAAAAAGGCTTCTATCTAAATAATTTACCGATTTTTTAAAGACCCCGATTTGGAGAAAATATTTTTTTTTGTTTTGATGCATTTATGGACCTTTGCTTGTGATTACGAACCGATTAAAAAAAAAACTTCAAAAATATTATTTGTCTAGGTAACTTGTCAATGTCAGGCGTATGTCAGGTGATTGTCAGGACTGTCAAAAGTGACAATTATAATGACGTTTTTGAACTTTTGGCATTTAAATGACATTAAAGTGACAGTAACAGGTGTCAGATTCAATTATTTCTAGATAAGAAAATGTTTTTAATGTTGCCATCCATCGAAAAATATTTTCTACAAACAATATTTTTCTTTATTAATTAAAAAAAAATGGGGGTTTCTAAAATTATTATTTAAATGGCGTTTAATTTTATATTTTTTTCTCTTTCATGTGATAGCAGTTTGGTTCTGGTTAATAGACACTCAGAATAAAAAACCACCCTCCATACTAAACTGGGACATGTCCTTTCTTTAAAAGTTGTCATTTACATACTTAATCTTATAGTTGTAGATCTTAATGAAGCGTTAAACTGACTTTTTTGCTTTCTCATTCACGCTAAAGTTAGGTACTTGCTTTAACAATCTGGTGCATACATTATTAGCTAGTTATTGAAATAATGCAAAACAGTATAATATTAATTACCATTTATTTTACATTTGTACAGATCATGATTAAAAATTAATCTAGTTGCATTACATGAGTCATCTCTTACAGTATCTAATATACTCTAATCTGTGGTATCTAATTTCAATTTTATTTAATAATATTATGATTCTATGAAATCTATAGAGGTTTGCGAAAGGCCAGAGTTGACAGCAGGCGTAAAATATTCCTACGCCAGTTATATTGGTTTTCTAAACGTTCACCGAATACATTGGCCGAATGAGTTGGGCCATTGTAGAACAGTCTCTTTCGACTAGGTATCTCTTAGGCTGAATATCTATAGACCGCACTCTCACTCTGCTCAGACCCAAGACAGAGTTAAAACGAGACAGATTTTTGTCACAGCATATTTGTGTCTCGTTTTAACCTCTATCTTGAGTCTGAGCTGAGTCAGAGCACGCTCTATAGATCTCAACATTAGACCCTTAACGGCAGGATCTCCGAAAACAGCCTGTTTTTGATTCAATAGTAAACAATCAAATATTCTTTGTTTTGATAGGTTAAAAATATATGTTGTAGTTTAATACACGTTCTAAATTATTTTACCGTTCAAAAGTCCATATTTTGAACTTCACTCGATCAAATAATATTCCGAAAACAGTGTAGTTTTTAATTGTTTTTCAGGTTGTATTTATAGTAATATCAAATTTAAACTAAAAAAAAATTTTCAAAAAATAGGCAAAAGCTTTTAGAAGAATATTTTACCTACCGTTAATTTTTTTCTAAAAAGTTTTCTTTTTTTTTATCATGACTGTTTTACTTTCTTTATAACAAAGTGGCTCGTGTACCTCACTTCAATAGTTCGCAAGATACTGCGGCCGAAGATCGTGCCCTTAAGAAGATATAAACCACACAATTAAAGTAATGAACAAGAGTAATTTCCCTAAAGAGTTCTTCCTTTTCATCCCAAGTACCTATTTCTGCTAAGTAGTAATTTACTACTCATGTCAAGGTAACTCGTTGTATCTAACTGGATAAGTTAACTGGTTGCCGCGGTCCCATGAATACAGCTCCTGTAATTATTATAATTTTTGTTAATTTATTTTTACCCCACAACTAGTTACAAAGCCCAAAGGAAGGGTTGTCAATTTAGCAGTCTATGTAGCTAAACTACTGAGCCAGTTCTGAGCTAACTTTGACGAAAGAGATGTCATTTGTCAACCTATTCGTTATTATGGTCTGGGTGACATAGGCTAGTAAAATTTTAAAAAAATTAATGGTGTGACTACGGTCCCGCATTAGAGACTAAAGTTAAAAAAAATCATATTATATAATGATACAATAAACAAAATTGTCAATGTTGACGAATCTTTAGCATAGATGTCACTAGAAGACAACTGTACGTGAAATTATAATGAAAATTCCTAATTAAAATGTATAGGATGCTGCATGATATATTGTTATTAATTTTCAAGTTAAATTATCATTAAACGAATTATTTGCCTGATTTTTGGATTCATATCTTGATATTCATACTCGTACACTCGCATCAAAGAAACCCATACTCTAGATGCTCTAGGTGCTTAAAATGGACACGTAAAACTTCGCGGCTAGAGGAATAGATGTCGCTGTACTTGGCTCTTTAGGGCTTTCTATTGTTTCCATAACACAAGAAAAAAAACCAGGTATAAAATTAATAATTAAAACTACATAGACTACTATGAAGAACTAAGATATTGAAAGTAAATATTAGCATTCGTTGAAAAAAAATTAAGTTCTCTGGGGAAAAAACCAAATTACTTTCTGAGATTAGCTGATCAAGTCACTTATGGTACCAAGATTGAGACTTGTGGGAACATCCATTAAAGTAGACGAACTACTTTGTATATGCTATTATGTAGCTATACATTAATATTGTAATATTTTGTTATGAAAAGAGTAACTGCTGAGTTTCTTGCCGGCTCTTCTCAGCAGAATCTGCATTCCGAACCCGTGGTAGATTCATGACGTGTCATAAGATTTACAAGTTGGCCTACATGAAATAAATAAGAAAACGTGTGGCACTCGGGGACTACCGCGGTAAAGCTATTGCATAGCATTTTTTATCAACGCCATCTAGCGGTGAGAGGAGTCCCGTGTCAGGTTATTTTCGTTACGGAATTTCTGGATTCGGTCTCCACGCTTAAGGCCCACGATAGAAGCTATGCAATAGCTTAATAAATTTTGAATTTTTTTTTAACAGTGTCTTTTGGATTCTGGCGATGAGGTGAGGCAAAAAAATGTCTCTTACTTTATGCATGTGATCATAACCCAGTTGCGTCGTTTTCCTGAAAGGGTTCGTGAATTGCAGGGAGACTTCCACGGGCTTGCTGAGGTACAAGTCTATGGCCACGGTCACTTTGCTCTCCCTCTCTGTGGCTGAGTCCAGGGCGTATAGCACCCCGCAGACTATGAACATTTCACCCATCTGGAAGGCAGTTACAGTACACATTTTGGAACAAAACCTTAGACTAATGGAGCAAAACCATTTACCATATTATCATTAACCACTGTTGAATACAATCCGTCCATCTCATTTAGCTTTTCCGATGACCAATGACCCCTAGGGCAATGTACCTACTCTGGAATGGAGATCGCCTACATAGCGTGGTTTTTTAAAATTCCTTATTATGGAAGACAGAGTTCCTCTAACATGATCAGAGTCGTTTTTAATCTCTTCTTTTTAGTGCCGTTGTTTTTTTTGTTTATATTTTAAAAACGAATAAAACAAGGAGTGTCAATAGTTATAATAGCGCGGTTAAAATCCAGCTGGAGTTGATGGATGGGAAAATACTAATTTAATTGCTTGAAAAAGATCGTTCGGTAATTCAATAGCTTTGGCGGAAGATTTAAAGATATATTTCAGAGACTATCCTCATGAATTTTTTTTTTAATTCATTGACAATAAGACAGTCGTTGACTGCGATCTCACCTGATGGTAAGTGACGATGCAGTCTAGATGGTAGCGGGCTAACTTGGAACGGATATGGCAGTGTACTTCAACCCATACCCCTAATCGGTTTCTACACGCCATCGAACGCGAAATTGCTTGGCGGCACGAATTTGATGGTAGGGCGGTAACTAGCCACGGCCAAAGCCTCCCGCCAGACCAAAAGTTAATTTTCACAGTCGCCTACTTCACCTTAAGGATTTGCACGGCATAGCGAATAATTAAAGCGGCCAAGTGCGAGTCGGACTCGCCCATGAAGGGTTCTGTAGCAGCAAGTAACATAATATAAAAGTTCTTTTAGTTCGTTGTAACTTTAAATGAAAGGTAAATTGCGATTTACGATTTATGACGTATTAAAAAAAACTACTTACTAGATCTCGTTCAAACCAATTTTCGGTGGAAGTTTGCATGGTAATGTACATCATATATTTTTTTTAGATTTATCATTCTCTTGGTTTCGGAGAAAAGTGGCTGTGACATACGGACGGACCGATAGACAGACAGACATGACGAATCTATATGGGTTCCGTTTTTTGCCATTTGGCTAAACGGGACCTTAATAAGTGGTTAACTTCCCTCGGAAGCTGAGCTCTGTTTTAACAACGAATCTCCTCATTCTAATTTGGTCACAATAAAAAGCTCAAAGCTTTGAGTGAGTTTGGTGCACATACTTGAAAGACACTAAGAGTGTTATTTATTGTAGTGCGTTAATTGTAAGACCCACTTGTTTATGGTTCAAAGAGATGTTCCAGATGTAGTCGATATTGAAGTCGTCTCGGTTGGGGTCGAAGCTGAGCTTGGCCACGGCCGTGTTGTTGGACTCGGCCATGGAGTAGATGGCCCACAGACCGTTGTCATCTGCGCTGAAATCCACCTGGCGTCAAACACTTCTTAATTTACTAAGGTAATTCTAAACATCACTGCGTCATATCCCTCCTTTCTAAGGGTCGTTCCATTAATAATAACATAACATATGAATGATTGAATATACGTCTTTTATATTTATGCCAGGTAAAACGGTTCAGACAACAGAAACACAAGAAACATTGGAGACTTTTCACTACTGGCTTTTCCAGAAAATTAATGCCAAAAGGACGTTCTCGTTGTTATAGATACGAAGCAAGATATAGGTGGAAGGGATAGTGAATCTTTTAGAAATTAGTCATGCTAAAGTGTCAATGTCAATTTTGAAAAAAAAAATTATTGATGTGTCGAGGTTTCTCGGGGTGCTGACTAGGTGCTGATCACAAAAATAACATCCAGTTGTAATTTTGAAATGGAGGACATAATTTGTGATGTTAATTTACTTTCAAGATTCCTCGAGGCTTAACAACATGAAGTCCATTTTCAAAGATAGTGGAAGATTCCTTTGAATGAAACCAATTGGAATTAAGCATTTTTAACCTTTGAAGTAAGAATGTTTTAAAAAAGGAAGAGGCTCTATTGTCCCATTTGTTAGTTGTCACCTGGTTATGTTGGGCACTGTACAGTCTCCCATCAGCGTGCGGCAGGTGCACGGATTTGATTCTGCTCTGAGTGAGGTCGTAGCGGATGATGTCGCCCGGCTGACCGGATTCGTTGGCCTGGTAGAAGAATGACCCGCTGAAAACTATGTGGCCGTTACCCTGAAAATCACACATTTCAAAAGGCCTTTGCAACTTTTTGTGGATTTTATTAAGTCCAGCCTGCTGATTCTGTAACTCAGTGCCTATCAACGAGGATAGGCATTTTTTATACATTGAAGGTTTGAAGAGAAATGTCAATAAACCTTCAATGGATAAAAAATATATGTCAGTGGCTTTCATTTTTTAATTCAGTCCCCAGGTTTGGTGAGTCTTTAAATCGGTGAGGAATATTGGACGTAAAACAAGACAAAATGTGCAGTTCACACTTTGAGATCGTAGTAAAACTGAACGCCAATTTAATGTACTCTTAATGTTACACCCTAAACTTTTTTAATAGAAAGATTCTTACAAAAAATGGCTTCTGCAGCTTATGAAACTCATCGACTTGGTCGGACTTGAAGCTCGCTTTACTCCTGTACTCCCGTAGTCTCTCCACGTCGTTCTCCTGTGTGGTCCAGAGTTTCTCTTTCTGTAATTATTAATAGTAGCTGAAAAACTTTTCTTTTATGGAAAGTAATGTTGAGGACTAGGCTTTGAAGATACTCAAGTTTTATGTGGCAGGAAACACAACGCCCGAAACGCGTTCAACGCTTGAGGGGTTCGTTCAGAAACTTTGAACTAATGCATTCCTTGTGAGTAGGTTGGTTGATAACCACAAAAGAATGCCAACAATCATGACTGCTAGCAATTCTGTGGTAGAATAGAGGTAGAACGGTGAAGGAAGAACAGGGTTATGAAGTACTCTTTAGTACGCTGCTAGGTAAATGTGTCTAAGTAGTACAAACGGACACAATACTGATTATGGCTGCTAAAACAAGTTATCTACACCGCAAAACCGTAACCATGGAACGAAAGGAATAGATTGATGCATGTCTGCATGAAAAGGCAATATTTCTGATATAAAAAAGAAGTTAATGTTACCTGATTATCCGTAGCATTTGAATCTCTTAACCAAGCTCCAAATAATTCTTCTTTATAGCGGTGGTAGACGGGCTTGCCGATGGCGTACAGTTGACAATCTGAAATTATCACTCCCTCGTGTATACTGGTTTATACTACTGTCATGACCAAAACGTCTATCTCGGTTAGCTGCCTCGTTAGTCAGATACCAGATATTTGGTCATAAAATAATTCACGCTCTTAACTAGAAGGTCCATATTATTTAATATTAAAGTGAAAGGAAACTGAATAGTGAATTCATTCCAAAAGCAGGGTAAAAACTATCTAATTAGAAAAGAGTAAGGAACGGTAGTAAAAAGGTGAGTGACGCAGCAAGTTAAGTGCGGAGTGAGCACATTCTCCGAAATAGATTCCGTAGGAAAAGCATAATCTTGCGCTGATAAGGGTTTGGTTTTCGAGCGATGGGTATCTGCGAAGGAAGCCTTTAATTTTCCGGGATAAAATATAACTTATGTCCCTACACTCCCCTCAACAATACCAATAAAAAAAATTACTTCATTGTTCCTTTTCTGCTTGATCAAATAACAAAAAATTGTTCGTTAGTTGGTTAACATTGTGTTTATATAAGTGTATATAAAAGCATGGTCGCCGTTGTTGGGTCATGACTGCAAAGATTCGAATGTCATCTATAGTAAGACTAGTAGGGCGCGTGGGTGCGCGGCTCGCTAAAGCGAACCGCGGTTTTTCTGTCCACCAAGTAGACCTTCGGGTCTTGATCATCTTTTCCCAACTACTTGAACTACTCTTCCATCTTTCATAGTCTCTGAGATATAAGTACATCGACGAATTTTGTATGACCGCCACCTTGAATCTGCCATTTTGGTATTTTTTTTCAGCTCATTGCCAATTGGATGAGGTTTCGAGTGATTTTTTTTTTTGGGCACCCTCAACCTATCTTCAATACCCTGACCGTGCTCCTCACCCGTCTCCGAAATCCTCAATCATCAGCTCCCTCCATATTTTTCATCCAAATGAATTTTTGTCCTCTATTCGAAACCATCAGCGGAAAGGAACGTATCTCTCATACATTTTATATGAAAAAAAAAATTCCGCCATCTTGAATTTTTTTCTATTCATCACCTAGACCATCGGGTCCTGATCATCTTTTTCTAAGAAAGCACTCTTCCATCTTTTATACCCTCCGAGATAGACATCGACGAAATTTGTATGGGCGCCATCTTGAATCCGCCATTTTGAATTTTTTTTCAGCTCCCTGTCAATTGGATGAGGTTTCGAGTAACTTTTGTTTGAACACTCTCCACCTATCTTTGATACCCTGGTCGTGCTCCTCAGCCGTCTCCGAAATCCTCAACCATCAGCTCTCTCCATATTTTTTCTCCAAGTAAATTTTTGTCTTCTCTACGAAACCATTAGAAATTTTGAAAAGGAACCGTATAAAGTCGTGCATATATTTTGTATGGAAAAAAATAAATTCCGCCATCTTGAATTTTTTTTTCTGTTTATCAAGTGGATCTTCGGATCCTGATCATCTTTTGCCAAGAAACCACTCTTCCATCTCTAATACTCTCCGAGATAGACACCGGCGAAATTTGTATGGCCGCCATCTTGAATCCGCCATTTTGGAATTTTTTTTCGGCTCTCTGCCAATTGGATGAGGTTTCGAGTGACATTTGGTTGAACACCCCCCACCTATCTTCGATACCCTGGCCGGTGCTCCTCAGCCGTCTCCGAAATCCTCAATCATCAGCTCTCTCCATATTTTTCCTCCGAATGAATTTTTGTCCTCTATACGAAACCATGAGTGAAAAAAATTTTTTTCATACAAAATTTTACAGGAGAGGTGATCAATGAGTGAGTGAGTGAATCAGTGAATCAGCACGAGTAGCTATATATATAGTAACTAGTAGGGCGCGTGGGTGCGCGGCTCGCTAAAGCGAACCGCGGTTTTTCTGTCCAAGTAGACCTTCGGATCTTGATCATCTTTTTCCAAGGAACTACTCTTCCATCTTTCATAGTCTCTGAGATATACATCGACGAAATTTGTGTGGCCGCCATCTTGAATCCGCCATTTTGGTGTTTTTTTCAGCTCATTGCCAATTGGATGAGGTTTCGAGTGATTTTTGTTTGGGCACCCTCAACCTATCTTCAATACCCTGACCGTGCTCCTCACCCGTCTCCGAAATCCTCAATCATCAGCTCCCTCTATATTTTTCATCCAAATGAATTTTTGTCCTCTATATGAAACCATCAGCGGAAAGGAAAGTATCAAAGTCTTGCATACATTTTCTATGAAAACAATAAATTCCGCCATCTTTAATTTTTTTCTATTCATCAAGTAGACCTTCAAGTCTTGATCATCTTTTTGCAAGAAACCACTCTTCCATCTTTTATACTCTCTGAGATAGACACAAACAAAATTTGTATGGCCGCCATCTTGAATCCGCCATTTTGGAGTTTTTTTCAGCTTTCTGCCAATTGGGTGAGGTTTCAAGTGACATTTGGTTGAACACCCCCCACCTATCTTCGATACCCTGGCCGGTGCTCCTCACCTGTCTCCGAAATCCTCAATCATCAGCTCTCTCCATATTTTTCTTCTGAATGAATTTTCGTCCTCTCTACGAAACCATTAGAAATTTTGAACAGGAACCTATTAAAGTCTTCCATAGATTTTGTATGGAAAAAAATAAATTCCGCCATCTTGAATTTTTTTTCTATTCATCAAGTAGACCGTCGAGTCCTGATCATCCTTTTCCAGAAAACCACTCTTCCATCTTTTATAGTTTCCGAGATAGACACCGGCGAAATTTGTATGGCCGCCATCTTGAATCCGCCATTTTGGAGTTTTTTTTCGGCTCTTTGTCAATTGGATGAGGTTTCGAGTGACATTTGGTTGAACACCCCCCACCTATTTTCGATACCCTGGCCGGTGCTCCTCACCCGTCTTCGAAATCCTCAATCATCAGCTCTCTCCATATTTTTGTTCCGAATGAATTTTTGCCCTCTATACGAAACCATGAGTGAAAAAAAAATTTTCCATACAAAATTTTACAGGAGAGGTGATCAATGAGTCAGTGAGTCAGTGAATCAGCACGAGTAGCTATATATATATTAATACCCTATCCTCGCTGCATCCAGGCGAACTTCCTGTATGCAGAACCAGCTAAGAAGCGTACATAATACCTACTCGATGGAAGCATCAAAATGCTACCTCAAAATTTTATAACTTACTAAGGTTCCTCGACAGCTTATATCCAGCAGTAGAGTTCATGGTGGAGATGAGAAGTAGTGCGCGGTCGCAGCGGGGACATGACGGGCATTTCTGGACCTTGCACAGCTCCTCGTATGAAGTGAGGATAGGAGGTGGAGAGCCGAATTCCATCGGCTGCTGGATTTGGTTCTGTTGGTTGGGGCCAGCATCTGTTGATCAAACTTGATTACTACAACGTCTTCTTCTTTTTCATTATCAACCGATAGGCATCCACTACTGTACAAAGATCTCTTGTGTAGACTTCCAAATAACTATTATGTAGACCTCCTGATCCTAAAGGTCATGCTTTTTTTTTAATATCTTAAATTTTAGGGGACTTTCGTCCGACACAAAAAAGGTTATGCTTATGGATTACAAATATTAAATGGCAACTAATGTGGTACAAATATACTAGATATATTATGTAGGTTACAAGGACAGAGAGGAAGAAAATTATAAAGGAACTCACACATCAATTTAATATGGCCCTTAACGGTTTTGTTATTGAGTTCATTTTTCGCTACACAGCTGTAAAGTCTTAGGTCGTGTTCTCTGAAGTTCACTATCTCGAGCCTCATAATCCATCTCCATGGATCCCCGGTCGTAGCGACGTCTGTCTTGAAGCGGGAACCTTCTAGAGTTAGCCCATCACATTCCCAGGCTAAGACAGGTTCTGGCCATGCCTGAATCTAAAAGAAAGCATTTTGTAATTCGTTAACGTAGCTACGTAGGTAATGTAGTAAAAGAAAGGTTTTCGTCGACTGTGCAACTACGAAATCTGCAGATCTTCGGCCCAGAAATAAAGGGTCAATTGAAAGGTTGGTGGAGCAGTGTTAAGTGGAGGAGAAAAGAGCGAGAGGACGCTCATCCACTCGATGGAAAGATGTGGACAAAGAGGTGAACCAGATAAATGTGGTGGAGTGCTCTCGCAACGCTGCCAACCATCACAAGTGGCGATGCGACCGAAAACCAAGGAGACCGACGGCGACTAATCATCATCATGAGCCACAACGGCTGCTGAGATGAGAATCTGTCAAGAGTGGCCGATTGATAAGAAGAATACAACCACAGAATACAACGATAGAATAGAAAAAAATTTGGTAGAGGAGAATAATATTTTCAAAGTTGATAGTTGTGCTTACCTCACATTCAATTTTGGCAGTTTTATTGTTGTGAGGCACGTAAAGTATGTTATTCGGCACTCTTATGTATGGACTGACTGAAAAGAAGTAAAACAAGAACTTGAGTAGTTAGATACTAGCAGTTTATACATTTAATTTTTTTTTTAGTATAAAAAGGTCAGCACTCAGCAATTGCCAGAACCTTAACAAGCTTCTTTCTGCCTTTGCACTTCATAAAAACACTCTATCGTAAGGGCTCTACGTGGAGCCAGGGTGATTAGATTTCATTATTTACGAACTCAAATGACGATTAAAGCAAAAAACCTACTCTCTAATTTAGTTACTTAAAATAGGCGTGTTTGGACGCTCCTTTTTCCGAATCTTCATTCGCTTTGACCTTGCAGGGATTTGCATTTGGATATGCTGTTTTGAGACTTAATCAGAATCTACTTACAGTGAACTTCTACGTCAGTAGTTTGGTTGGCAGGTGGTTGCATGCCGTTATTGGCAAGACAGACGTACTTGCCAGTGTGCCAACGCGACACGTTGGGAATGTTGAGCACGTGTCCACTCACTGATGCGTCACGCCAGGAGCCCTGGAAAATAACGAGGGCCTTTGCTTACAACTATTCTTAAAGTTCGTAAACTATTCGTAAAGTTATTCGAGAACCTTATTTTATTCAGACTATACAGACTATAGAGTATCTACCTGTTTTACACTTGAAACAAGACTGATTTATGGCCTGGCTGGAGAGATCAGCCTCGAAATTAAGGTGCTAAGCACAAGCCAAATATAACTGATATTCCCTTTCCCCTCCAACTAAAAGTAAATCTTGTCCTGAGAGGAGATATGACAATAGTACAAAGGGTGGAGGAGAGCAGGCCCGGGCGACCTTTTGGTTTACTGTCCACGCCTTGAGCCGCTGCGATATTGAAGCAATATTTTAATCGTAACTATTCGTACCTGTATAATAGGCGTACCATCAGCTCTTCTCCACTCGATGGCTGCCTCAGGGAAGGCCTTTGGATTACAGTCGATACGCATTGTGTCGCCTTCCCTCACTATTAGCCTTGGGTTGTCCACTGAAAAGCATGAAAGCAAGAATTTCCAAAAATTAAAAAGTAATGCTTCCCTTGTACCTGAGAATTCGGTAAGTACTTTCTAATTCCATGATTCTTCTTTAGTAGAAAAAAATTATTCATCCCTGAATTTCTTTCACATCTAGGGCGAATCCTATTTTAGGAACTGTAAGACAAAATTTATGTATGCAAGCACGGGTTTCACGCACGGTATAGTGGACTAAAATTTTAGGATGAAGGTATTTTTATAACAAATGTTTTCAAAATCTTACATGCAAAGGTAGGCGGTATAAACATCTGGTTTTCCTTGGTGTAATTGTAAATAGACAACCCAGGTTTCCCTGGGGCTCCGTTAAGTCCATCATTCCCTCTTTGACCTTTAGGCCCTATAGGACCTCGATCGCCTTTAGGCCCTCTGACTCCAGGAGGCCCTTGTGCTCCAGGTCTACCTGCAAATCAGCATTTTGTAATAGGTACTTCTTCTTTAAAAGATAATTTTGTGAAATACATACCATATTCAATAAAAAAATCAGTTTTTGAATACTAAAGACAGATTTAATATTGCTTACCATCTTTCCCATCCTTTCCATTTTTTCCAGGACTGCCGTCTTTGCCCGGTATACCGTCTCGCCCGTCTTTCCCAGGCGCACCGTCCGCTCCATTCCTACCCGATAAGCCGTCTAACCCCGGTTCACCAGGAACTCCATCTCGCCCATCTAGCCCTGGGTTACCAGGAAAACCACGTTCTCCTGTAAAAATAACAAAACTATTTAGCTGGTTTTGGAACTATGTCGGAAAGTAAAGAAGTCTGTACTACTAAATTTTAGATTTTTCAACATTTTTGTAGTTTCTTTCAGCTTTTATAACAATTATGCTTTTCAAAATTGTAATAATGAATGAGGTAATCTGCTTCCAATTTAGAAAAGTTACGTTTTTATGGTGTTTAGGAAAAAATACCCTTAAACTTACAATTGAAAATTATTTTATCAAATCATGAAAATGTTTTTCAATCAAATAGTAGCTCTTAATAATGTACTGTGTCGGAGTAGTGTAATATCACTGACCTTTTGGGCCTGGCGGTCCAACAGGCCCCCTTAATCCTGGACTCCCTGATGTTCCAGGAGCACCTGGGTCCCCTCTATCTCCTTTAGGTCCTGTAGGCCCAGTCGGACCAGTAGGCCCTCGTACTCCAGGTGGACAGTAATCTTGTGTCGCTTTGCAGAATCCTTGAACTACTTTGTACTGGAAGAAAACAGTAGTAGTATCCCAGTTGTTAAGATGTCTACCTCATTTCAAGGTTCTGGTGGTTTTTAACGCTAAACACTTAACTATAAATGGGAGTTAAGCGATTAAATATGCTTCAACTGTGAAGGAAAACATGCCGGAAACCGGCGTGGATAACTACCAGGAATTCTCCATAATGTTGTTGAATACTGCTCAAACCTTGTTCATTCTTATTCTGAGAGAAGACTCATGTCCAGTAGTTGAAATGATGAAAACAAAAACTGATGATAACTACTTTAGAATTTCATTGAAATTGAAAATTCAATTTAGAATTTCATTTACAAAACAAATGTGTATGTGATGCAGTTTACTGGGAATACCCTAGATGGATGAAAATACTTCATGTCTTCTAGATTGTAATTCTAGATTTTTGTTCTTATTGTTTTGTTCTAGAACAATACTTATGCAAGAAACATTTCTTGCTATAAGGATTGCTCCATGTTAATTATGGCCATCTTGACATTTTTAACTCCCTATTTCTCGTGATATTCAAGAACATTCTCAACAGTTTAATCTACTACTATACGAGTACTTTTGGCCTCACGCCAGCAAAATATATGAATTATTTGATGATCAAAGCGTTTTAAACTTAACTGAAGATTAAATTTTAAGATAAACGGCAAACTCGTACCTCTCTCAATCGTGCTATATTTCTATGCTGAAGAAGATCTTTTTCAAATAGTAAACTTAGTTGACTGTATGATAGAGCTTTCTGATCTAGAGAGTCAAGAGGGACAGACCATTTTGATTACCGTGTTAGATTTGAAAATTAATCTATTGTAAATTGGATATGGTCCGGTAATAGTTACCAATCATAATAATTTATTGTAGCAACCATCCCCATAGACGAAGTTCTTTGAAGATCGCATTATGGAGCACGTCTTCAGGCACGAGAAATACGAATACCTCATCAAAAAATTACCCATCTTTTTGGAAGAAGTTGCTAGAGTAAGGCCATTGTTCGTAGAAAACAGTACAAGTTACTCAACATTTGAGTGCCGGCGTACGGTTTCACTCACGAGACTAGATGTCTTATGAAGATGTGATAACAAAATCTTCGTTAGTTGCAGCGACAAAAATAAAATTTTGCTGCGCAGGATAAAATTTTGTGGTAGACTAAAAGTTAGATCTAACTTTTCTCTGTAGATGCAAAACTCAATATTTAGCTTTTACCTGCGTTTTTAAATTTCTGAAAAAATACTGCATCAGTTAGATTCTCGATGCCTTTAGTATATTTCTAAACTTACTGGTACTCTGGAGTAACTCGTCAGCCAGACCCAGGTGTCACCACCAGGCGCGGCACCCTTAGCTCCGGTCCGCTTCATCTCATTGGTGTCCTTCATCTCCAACTGGGATTTTATCTTGGGATCGAAGAACTCCACGTGTGGCCCCTCCGTATAGTCCTCTTGCATGACTGAAGATGTCTTCTATAAAAACATTAATCAAGTCAAATGTACATATATTCTTTCTCTTGTGTGGTCGAGACATGGATAAGACCTTAGATCCTCTAAGAGAATCAGCTTATTACAGACATTCACATTTTCCTACCTATCTAACTTTATCATTTCCTACTGATTAAAGGGTCTTATAAACTTTCACAGGTGCGATTGATTCGAAAGGTGTACTGTTACTTCAAATTTTTAATGACATGGTAACTTTAAGCTGATGCTGCAGCATCAAGTTGTTATCGGGATCCATGCTGTCAGTTGCGAAATTATATCTACGCTTGCGTACTACTGTACTTTTTATAGCGCGGGAAGCGAAATTTTGACTAACGGACTGTACTCAACGTTTTAACAAACTAGTAAAAACCCTTATAAAGTCACGTTGATCTTTTTTCACCTTTCTCCGTTGGTGTGTGATGGAAAAATCATTAATCAAACACACTTTCGCATACCTATAAAATATTAGTTGGGTCAATAGGGATTTTGCACGCAACCTATGTTGGAGCGGTTAGAGCAAATAGAATTTCATTTTATTTGCTCTAACCGAGAAAAGTTTTCTTGTTTACTTACGAGCATTGCATCCCTTTTTAGCCTGTGCGAAGTAGTCCCAGTTACTTGACGAAAGTACTCTTCAATTTTCTCTTCAATTTTCATGTCTATTACACTTTTCACCGTACTATACTTGTCCTCATCGAGAATTTTACTAATTTCATCGTTGTCCACATAATTGTACGCTTGTATTAGTAATGAAACAACACCACACACACACGCTAAATACGAAATCCTCCTACAACATTGCGTATCCCGGCTATCAGTAAAATTATCGATGGAAACTTTTCTTTTGCTACCTTTATTTGAAATCGCAGTCATTTTGCAATCATTTTAAACATCACTTCCACCAGATTCTGTATTAAAATCACGTTAAAAATCACTTTGAACTTTTCGCTTATCAAAGTTATGGTAAATAGAGTTTGTAGTTTTCATGTTATAGTAAAGCATTTGGTTCGTCGGTTTGTACACAGTGCTACTCACTTAATACATGTTGTAGGTCAAACATAATATTAGGGCTTTGATCAAATGCCGAGCTGACTGCACGATAAAATTGCGTGCATAAATTAGGACTGATTTTAGTATAATTTTATACTGATGCATTCAGTAATTTAAGTAACAAAATAGTTATAAGTAATTGACGGACAAATTAACAAATTAACATACTTTCGCATTCATAACTATATAAGTGAGTAGTATTCTATTGATATTTGAAATTTCGGTGTTGTTTCTCAATTGCTTTACCAGCGCGGCATTGACCTAAGGAAGCTGAGTAGAGATTGGAACTGAATACTGAAACTCCGTGATGGGATATGCCAGAGCAGTAGAGTTGATCTCATTTGTTTTGTTTTAATGAGAACTTTTCAATAGGCACAGAAATATGTTGACAAAAGCAGATTGAAAGTGGAAATCAATCTCTTTTAAAACCTCGTAGAACTATCGCTACGTACGTAAACGTCGTAGGTAATTTTTATTTATTTATTTATTTATTTATTTTATACCAGCACTTAAGTTTAAACATAAAGGACTTGCACAAGGATAACTTATCTTTAAGGAAGAGATTTCTCTCAGTAGGAATAGAATAGAATAGAATAGAATAGAATAGATTTATTTGCATGATTGTAAATATACGATATTACAAATTATTCGTATTGACTTCACAATCAGCCATATAACTGGCGTGCAAAACTTAAGAGACTTATAGTTTAGTACGATAAAAGTTACATTTACACAATTAATATCTAACTTATGTTTAATTTTTTAAATTAAAGTAATCTTTTAAAGAGTAAAAATTATATGCTATGAGCCATTTGTGCAATTTATTTTTAAACAATTTTATTGGCAACAGCTTTAATTCCATGGGCAACTTATTATAAATCTTCACACTTATGGCTGCACAATTTTTCAAATATAATTCCGTCCTCGGCCGACACTGCAAAACAAGTCTGTCAGTATTTCTCGTGCACCGCGGGTAAATCTCAATAGCTTTAGTGAACAAACTATCGTTTTCCTTTATGAAAACTGATATTTCATATATAAATAAACTGGTCAATGTCAAGATATTTAACTTTTTGAATAGAGGTTTGCAGGAAGTTAACGGTGACACTCCGCAAATTGCTCGAACACATTTCTTTTGGGCTATAAAGGCCCTGTTGAATTCCGAACTGTTTCCCCAGATAATTAGCCCATATCTAAGGGGATAATTAGCCCATATCTATCATAGGGGCCGAGGTAAGGACTATTTACAACATAAAAAGAAAACTTGTTTTTTGAATAGTAATCATTTAAGTCTCTAAAAAATTATTTTTAAGTTTTTAGAAAAATCTAAAAAGTTCTAGGTTCTTAATCGAAACCCTGACTTCGGTACAGTCCCTGCGACATTTATAATCCGGACAAATATGGTCCTTCCTGTGCGATAGGAGTTGCACAATGACCCGGTCTCCAACTCCGATAACCAATTGAGACCGACTATTAAACAACATTGGACAGTCTACCAATGGGAATAATAATAATTTGTTCATCCACCAAACTCGAAACTCAAATCCTTTGTTTTTAACCGACTTTAAAAAAAGGAGGAAGTTCTCAATTCGTCGGAATCTCTTTTTTTATGTATGTTCCCCGATTACTCTGATGCCTGGACCGATTTGGAAAATTCTTTTTTTGTTTGAAAGGGTGGTGGCTTCCCAGGTGGTTCCATCGTCATCAGGTCAGGATGAAATGAAATGAAATGAAATGAAATGAATACACTTTATTGTACACCACATAAATACAGAAACATAAATTAAGTTAAAATAAATGATAGCACAAATAGCAGGATCTGATGACAATGGGACCACCTGGGAAGTTTCGGGTTCAATTCCCGGCGGGAGCAATTTGGAAACTTATAATTTTTGAATTGTCTGGTCTGGTGGGAGACTTTGGCTGTGGCTAATTACCACCCTACCGTCAAAGCCGTGCCGTCAACCGATTTAGCGTTTCAGTACGATGGGGAGTAGAAACCGATTAGGGGTTGAATGTACATTGCCATACTCTTTCCACGTTAGCCCGCTACAATCATAGACTGTTAGACGGCATCGTCGCATAGGTCGCAGTCAAGGCCTATCTTGTCATCGAATGAAAGAAAAATCACCAGAAAAGTTAGTCCTTAAACAGTTAAGTTGGCCTTAGCAACTAGAGTTCCAGCTTCTAACTTCCCTCAGAGACAGTTCCACTGCGCATGCCCATAAATATATGTCAGGGCCATGACATGACACGTAATACGCAAGGTCACTCATGTTTAGTGTCTACACTCATTCCAAGCACGGGTTCCAAGGAAACAAGTGTAGTGAACTTAGTTCCAATTTCACTCAAACAGTTATGGCATTTGTTCCACCAAAGGCCGCTGCAGGTAACGCGAACTGTTTTTTTTTTTTAACTATTTCCTCGTCATATTTACATAAGGCTTTTGCTTTTGCATGATATGTAGGCAAATCGTTGTCAGTACTAATTGAGTTGTTTGATTTAATGTGTGAAAGGGATAGTCGTGTCTACTGATTGTTTGGGCCTAAGCAAAACAATGTTGAGAAACTGAGAAACCTTTGCGTATCGCACAATTATGTTTAGCAAGTGTTTAGTATAAACTGTGTTTGGAGTCTCAGTTGTTTACTAGAATGTATAGAATACAGTTATAAACAATACGCTAGTAATATCTCGATTGCTGTTTACTTATCTAATATATAAAATAGCTAGCTAATTTAATTTAAAGAAAACTTTTGCGTGACTGCTAAATATAGATACTTCTTACATAAAAAGATTATTGGAAATTTATATTTCTCAAGAGAATTAAAAGAATTTTTTCTCAATTCCATGAATAAAATCTTGACTATACCTTTAATTAAAAACATGATTAGATATAGTTCTTCCTTATAACTTTTCGGAGTTCGGTGCATTTCAAGCAATTAAATATCAATGCTTTAACGGTAAAGGGAAAAATCGCGAGAAAAACCTGCATGCCTGAAAATCCTTACTAATATTATAAATGTGAAAGTGTTTGTTCGTTGGTTTGTCTTTGAATCGCATCGCAAAAAAGGTATAGTAAAGGACCGGGAGAGTGATCTAGGCTATTTTTTATCCCGGAAAATCAGAGTTCCTGCGGGCTTTTAAACACTAAACCCACGCGAGCAAAGCCGGGACACTTTGACAATTTATTTTTTTCTGCCGCCCACTTTGACAATTTTTTTTTCTAGAGCTCCCTTATATTATTTTTCTGTCGCGAATCTGAAAATATTTTGTGGGGTGGTTTAGATGATGATGCTGATGATAATGAGACGTTCTCTATTCCAGCTCGCAGTGTCCAATCCTTGGAAGAATACAACACACCAAGAGCACCACTCCGAAGACAAGTCTCTCTTGATGAGGAGAGGAGAGACGACTGTCAGGGGCACTGGAGGGGGCCCTACCTCGAGGGAGAGGAAGAGGAGAAGGGGGTTAGGCTGTTCAGGGCAATGCTGCTGCAGCACTTGAGGCTTGAGGAGTTGAGGCCACCGCCTTGTATGATCGTGCCTGCTAATCCTGACCAGAGGTAATTGACGATCTCCTGTTGTGACCATCACTTATTCTCATATCTCTTGAGATGAGTATTGTTATACATTTGTTTCAACGCTGGTTGAATTGGTCAAAGTTCAAATTCATTTATTTCAGGTATGTTCACCCATATTGATAAAACTTCTTCCAAATGCCCTAATAAAATAAAATTCTTCCAGATGAACTAGGTGTGAGAACAATTGATTACATAGCTAATAGCTGATGCCCATGACTTCGTTCAGGTTTATAATTTCCGCGGGAACTCTCTTACTTTCCGGGACAATAGAGTTCCCACGATAGCCCTATGTGTTATTTTAGAGTATAATCTATCTCTGTGCCAAATTTCAGTTAAATCGGTTCAGTCGTTACGGCGTGATTGAGTAACAAACATCCATCCTTCCATCAATCCATACATCCAAATTTTCGAATTTATAATATTAGTAAGATTTTACTATAAGTCAAGAATCTTTATCTTGACTTGAGGTCGATCTGATTTCACAGAGGCTGGTGGATGTACTGGCGAGACTGGCGAGCTCTTGAGCGCGCCGCTCGGAGGTTTAGGGAAACTAAGGCCAGAGCCAGGCTAGCTTCGAGAGCTGAACACATACCCCTGTTGTGCCTTGACGAAGTCGAGTTTGAAGATATCATGCAGGAGATATGCCAGGTGAGAAACATAAGTGTTTTCTTAAATCAGGTTAGTATCGATAAAGCTCCATTAGTGGAACACTGTGTCGCATTGCCTTCCCCTAGTAAGTATACCTGATCCTGATATCCTGGACACATATTTTACTAACAAAAACAATTTCATGTCATTCCGGTAAAGATGTGCCGCGCGATTTAGTGCTTTAGAAGAGGGGGGTATGAATTTAATATTCCCTTCCAGTTAGCCGGCATCTTAAAGTACGAGTTCGTAGCTGATCGCAGACAGCAACAGCAGACGACGTGTCGCCGCGACACTACTGGTTTCTATGTATTTTTATGAAATACCTTCCGTAGCTAGCAACATGTCGCCTGCATAGAAATACATAGAAACTAGTAGTGTCGCGGCGACACGTCGTCTGCTGTTGCTGTCTGCGGTCGCCTACAAACTCGTACCTTTATACTGCATCGCCACCCCCAGGGAGATCACAGTTCTGATTAATTAAAAAAAATTGCAGGCTTGTGTTCACATCGAGCAGCGAGCATTAGTGGTGCTGGCCTTTCTATGCGAGGTAGTGGCCCGAGCGGTGAGGGTTGGGGGCTGGTGCCGGGCGGCGGACTGGGCGGCCAGGCACGTGGCCCAGTGCGCCACGCCGTGGGCCATCAGGCATGGTGGATGGGTGAGTACATGGAAACTAACTTTTCTGTCGCATAAGGTCTGGACTCTGGATACATGATGTATTTGGCACTTATAAAATTCCTATTCCGCGCAATACGCTAGCATCTGTCGCGCTTCGCACGATGTTTCGGGCATGTTTTATTTCATCGCTTAGTCACGATCGCGTGGGTAAAATCTGATTTTTTTCGGGCATTTTGCGCAGTCTTAAGTATGGGTTAATTTTTTCAGAGTGCTGTAGTGGAAAGAGCTGGTGGATCGCGCAGAGAAGACACTCTTATAGCCGGCGCAGCCATCGCGGCACTACTGGCGTTTCTACTCTACTGTCGCACGCGCTTACGTCATGCCCTACTCTAAGTACCTACTACATTTAACAAGTGATGTTAATTTTCATGAGAAGTTTTCATGTTTGAGGAATGGAGTGTGTTGAGGAGGATGCTTCATGTTTACCAGATCACTGGAGAAACAAAAATCAGGCAAACGATGCGATGTATCTGCGTCTCTTTCATACTACCACAGGTTTTTAGTACCATTGTGAAAATGTACGGTCTAAGTCGGAAATGGTTATGCATTTATCCGTTTCGGTATAGACAGAGGTGTGCTAAAGGGATAACAACAGCTGTAATGGTCAAATGAGTTTCTTCTTGAAATGCATCTTCCAGTCGCGATAATTTAAAAGCTACTGAGTGATGTTTTTAATTGCAACCACTTTGATACAATAGGCTGGCACTCTCTCTCTATTGGCCAAAATTCATTATTGCTTCAATTTACTGTTGTTGCTCAAAAGTACTTACTAATTAGGCCAAACATAACAGTCGACATTACTTTCGTGGTCAAAAGCTGTTTGAAGAAGAAGAACGATATTAATTATGGTGATAAGAATTAAAACTGCACTCATAAATCTTTCGATTTACCAAGCATTCTGTTTAATTGGAGGGGAGGGAATATTAGTAAAGTACAATTTGGATAATATTCTTAAAAAAAATAGCTCAGTGATCTGTCGGTTCGGTGAAAAATAATGTTCAAAATTAGCGCTCGGTCATCAGTCGTCAATAATCCGCAAAAAGTTTAGAAAACTATTTTTGCTAGTTCGCTAGTGAGAAAGCCAAATATGTAGTACATTTCACGGAGTCGTAATTTGCTTTTAAAGTTGTAAAAATATAAACACAGCGTGCCGATTCCGTAAAAATGATTGCATCAGTGTAACGATCGCAATGGCCTCTGATTGGCTGAATTTATGGCATTCTTGGTGCATCAATGTATTTTAACCATTAGCGGGAGGGTACCAGCCAATGAGAGATCACTGCGATCGCTACACTGATGCAATCATTTGTAGAGAATCGACACATAGGTGTACGAGTATATAAGGTTAAATGAAGGTTAAAAAATCTATGTCTGTGCGTAGCACGAGATTGAAAGCTTTGGTGTTGTAAAATGCTATTTCTAACATCGTGTTTTCGATTTTCTTTTTTTGGTGATAAAATTATTCTATGTACCTATCCAAAAATTCGGATGTTAATGTACCATATTTAGTTTCAATTTCAACATCGCCTAATAACGTTTGACCGAAGAATTTTGATGATTTGGTCGATTTTCACTACAAAAATTGACAGTAGGTACATCCAATTTATTCCTTGGTTTAATTTATTTCGCGTTGGTTAAATTAGCACTAAGAAGGAAAATATAGTTTAGGAGACAGAAGAGAAATATATTTGGTTAATTTAGCGAATGTTAAAAATATTAACTACTTATCAATTTCGATTACCTATTCCGATTACCTATTTTATTACCTATTATATATTATATATTTAACTTAGATAATTGAACAATAACATAAACTGAACCACAATAATGTAAAGGTTTCATTTAGATAGACACACTATGCCAATCAACCGTCCGAATAGCAGTTATTTTACGTTAACAATTCTGACGCTGTCTCTTAGACTATGAAATATATATTTTTGGTGGTTAATATGTGTGTATCATACCATGTTGTTATAGACATTTAATAATTATACTATATACATTAATATTTATTTCTCATAAATTCGTTCAAGAAAGGATCCAAGGAAAGTTTCGGTCAGTAATGAGCTTCCTTCTTTGATGTTGCCTCTTAGACTATGAAATATATATATTTTTGGTGATTAAAAAACCATACTACCATGTATCGTACCATATTGTAAAATAATAGATAATATTATATCGATACCTCCTACGTATGTTGTTGTATCCCCAAAACGCTTGCGTGACGCGTTAATTGTTGTGAAGGTCAATACAATGGCTAGGCCGTCATTTTAATAACGATACAACTTTATACATCTTGAGAGTATGCTGTTTTTAATGGAATATAATAAGTCGACCAACAAAATTTATTTTTTGGCATCAAAACCTAGCTTCTAATTTAATAACTCAGCAACGGGAAAATGATGAAGCTTCTAATATACTGACTCGGCTTCTTCACAATGGCCACAAAATATTTCAAAGAAAGCATCAAATAAAGAGCCACTATTTTTATTATTGTCCACTGCCACTGCACGATTTGGTGCGAGAGATGGATACGACTGGCCATTTGCACGATTTTGTTGGTGCGAGTGAGACGGATGCGACTGGCAATTTGCACGATCTCGTTGGTTATGGCTATTTGCACCAATCAGAGAGCGCCATTCAAAACATGCATTTGTTTTTTTTGTTGTTCTGTTGTTAGTGTGTTAATATTGCAATTATTTTTGTATAATTTTTTCTTTAAACTAAAGTTAGGTTAGGTTAGGGTTATACATGAATATTCAGGTGCCCTTAGGTTCTGTTGGGATCGTAAACCTATCTAAAACTAAAAGAAAAGTTGAAAAAAAATTTGATTTTTTTTTTTCAAAAATGTTATAATGTTATGTGTAGGTATTTATCTTGAGTTAAATTTCAAAACAATCATTTTTTTAATTTCATTTTATCAAAAAAAAAACGTTTTTTTATTTAGTTAGAAACATTTTTTTATTTCATTTTTCTCACAAAAAAAAAAAGAAATTAAAAATGTGGTTGAAGATTTGGTGTATTATTTGATGCTAATATTTAAGTATTTTAGGAGTTCACGGTTTGAAGCTAAGTTATAAATATAGATGCTAAAATTATATTTTTTAGAGGCTCACTAGTTGAAGCTGACTTAGTAATTTAGAAGCCAATAATGGTATTAAATAGAAGCTCGTTTAATTACATGCCGTTTTTAATTTTATTTTTAAACTAGCTGTGCCCGCGACTTCGTTCGCGTGGAATAGTGACTTTTCGGGGCGCGGCTCTCAGCGCGCTTTTTATAGCCACGGACGCTCAGGCGCGAGGCGTGTAGTACGTACTCTGTACGTTAAAAATGTTCGCCGTGATTCTTTAAATTGACATAACTTTTTTATTTATGAACCGATTGACATGAAATAAACATAAAATGAAAATGAAAAAAAAATTAATTACAATTTCGGGTTCGGCATCGATATAATAACAACCCCTGCTACTTTTTTTTATATATTTCCATTGTACAGACACCACTTTTCTACAATTTTATTATATGTATAGATGAACACATAAAGTAGATAAATATAAATGATAAGTGCAAAAATCCTAAAATGCCAATTTTGTGGGATACAACAACTTACGTAGGAGGTATCTATATATTTATTTATTTTTCAAAAATTAATTCAAGAAAGGACCAAATAAAAGTTCGGTACCTAGTATAATTCGAGTAGCTCAAGTTTCAAGTCTAAAAGGAAAAATCTATCTATATTTCGGGAGCGGAAATAGACGTGCGGAGTTTTCACATTGTAGCGGAATTTCATCTGAGAATTCTTGCACACGAAATTTCGCTAGATTTGTGCATGAACTAACTTTTTCCTATTTTAGCATATTTTACTATTCAGTTATTTATGCAAGGCATTTATGTAATATATTATATATCATTTAAATAACTTATAAAATAAATAAATAATATAAAATAATATATAAAATATTTTATAACTTATTGTAAATAGGTATCAGATACCTAAATACCTAAATGTTTTATTTTTTTAAATAGATAGTTAAACAATGATATTCTCAGAGATTTTATAAATAAACAGGGCTATCTAACAAAATATTTTTCTGTTTATGTACTTGCTGGTTTAATTAAAATAATACTTTGAATTACGAATTCTTTCATTTATGTTATAAGTAGTCCAAATCTAAATAATATAAACGTAAAAATTCTTTTTACAAAACCGACTTCAAACGCCACTACAAAGTATGTCAATTGTGCCTATAAAATTTGAAGAGATGCCTCGATTTCTCCATGATGAAGATGTTCCGGTGGATGTGCAACGTTACACGTTGCGATCGGCAACGCAACGATCACATCCGCGGCAGGCTCAGTGTCCGTGACATCGGAGATAAGCTGCAAGAAGCCCGTCTAAGATGGTATAGTCATGTAGCACGGAAACCACAAAGCTACGTCGGTAATAGATGTCTTAACATCGCCGTCCCTGGAGCTAAATCTCGCGGCCGTCCAAGAAAGCGCTGGCTGGACCTCGTAGGCGCCGATATGAGAGCCAATAAATTAAGAAAATTGGATGCACAAGACCGGGCAAAGTGGGCAAAAGCATGCCGGAAAGCGGACCCCACCTAGTGGGACGCTCAGTCGAAGAAGACACGTACCTACCTATCTTAATATCTTTTACTACTAATCAGTGTAGCGTAGATAGTTGTTTTCCCAAGAGTTGATTAAAGAGTTGATTCTTAGTTGATTCGAACGTAAATGACAGGTGTGTGCAGAGGAATCGTTAACTTTAATAGTTAAAAGTTCGTACTAGGGGTATCTGGTAGGATCTACAAAATAAATAATACACATTGTAACTCACTATTTTATTATTTTTATTGTAATTTTTCATAATACGGTCGACACGCCGATGCTCTTTACATCCGTCAAAATTTCAAAAATCGAACGCTAATCAAAATAAATGCTGTCGCATACGAGCTTCGAGTATCATTTGTGTAAACATAGCTCTTTCACCAACGTTTACTTTCACTTAGCAAAACATCTAAAATCACCTCCTTAGATACGCTAAATAGCTTGGTACTACAGATATTTTTTGAACATATAGCTAGCGCAGATATTATAGTGCGAAATTAGAAGCACTCTCTAATCCCAAACTTTCAAAATCCGCAGGGTAGAAATAGAATACGACCGTACATAAGGCGTAGGACAGACTATTAGACGGGTTTAAACTCGTCAACTTCCTAATTCTGACTGCTCCTTAGAATTTACTGATAGAAAACTCCTATAATGTTTTTAACCTGACCAGCTGCCCTAGCCATATTACAAACCTATCGTTTCTTTCTACGATCGCTCACGCTAAAGGATAGGACGCATATATACTTAAAACCTACGTTTAATAGCGATCGCAGACATACAATTTTAAGTTGACCGACTATCGAAAACAATGATTTTGACAAAGAAATGATCGAAGATTTATTTGGATAAGATGTGTGGGCTACCTTAAGTAACTATGCCTAGTATGCGATTTAGTTGTCCAACTTGAAATTGTAGGTCTGCGGGTACTCTAACACAAGGCACGTGACCACCAATAAAGTAAGAGTTTATAATTTACATTTTGTAGGATTCAGTCGATAAAAACAAACTAGTATTAAAACCAGACTCATTAGATATCGGGGGTCCAAGGGTGTCCAAAGTTTCGAATGGGCTACGCCAGAAGTCTCGTTTCGTCTTCCCTTCATTCGCGAGTTTCTGGCTGTACGCAAGCACCTCTAACTGTGCACCACTAACTTTTTGAAGTTATTTGTTTGTAAGAGGAGACTTGCGCTCAGTTGTGAGCCATTAATGCTGATGAGTCGATGACCTTAGAATCAGTGCAATGTGACAGTACTATAAGGTGATTGTCAAAATATATTCCGGTAAACGTCAGTGAAACAGTTTTGTTTACGCAAAGTTTACTCCATCCACTAAATGCGACGTCCTATAAAAACTATCACAATTATAATAAGTAATAATATTAATTTAACAATCAATAAAAACTTTAATAAGGACAACGACGCTATTTAAAAATACATTTTTTTTTGGAAATTGGGTATTTGACTGTTGTTAAAATGTGAATATTCATTAATTAAAATCCAAAATGTAGCGTTTGTAACAGAAAATAAATCGGTCAAAAACAAAAAAGTTATTTAAGCTGTTTTACTACGAATGTGTCCGTCTCTTTCTAAAACGAAATTTTCTATGGAGAGCTAATAAAACGTGACGTCATGATTCAATAGCGCTCTGTTTGTCTAACAGGGAACTTTAAAGCTCTATATTTTTGAAAATAGTCAAGATATTTAAAAAAGTAAAATGGCATTGTGTTTAGAATTAAAAACTTTTATTTTAAATCCACAATTTTTTTTGTCAAAGACCCAATTGTAACAAAAGACCAAAGAACTCTACTTGTTGTACTTTTATGTTCGTTCACGTAATTTAGCTCCTAAATTAGTTTCATATTTATTTTGGATTTGGGTAGGTTTTTAAAAAATAAGAAAAATACTTAAGTAAAGAGACTTATGCTGAGACATATAGAGCGTGCTCTAACTCAACTTAGATTCAAGATAGAGGTTAAAACGAGACACAAATATGCTCCGACATAAATCTGTCTCGTTTTAACTCTGTCTTGAGTCTGAGCTAAGTGAGAGTGCGGTCTATAAAACATAATATAATATAAAACATAATATCGCATTTTCAGAAGAAACTACATTTCTTCTGAGAGAGTTGAGAAGTTTGAAGGCAAAATAGCAAACAAAAGTGAAGAAGAAAAATTCATTTAAACCTATTGTGTATTGAAAACAACCATGATTGTATTGATTACAACACATTCACAGAAAATTCAAAAAAAATTATAATTCTGATAAAAGATTGAATTAAAAACAAAATTTTCATTACACAAATTTTCTGAATATGCGATACTCTCTACAAATCAATTTGAATTCTCGATCACATAATTATGTAAAAAAAATTAACAAACTGACTGATTTCAATACAACAGTAGGAATCAGAAAGAATTCACAAATCTCGAAAACACTTGAAAGAAATTCATTCAACACATTTCTAAAGGTAGTCAATTATAATACTGTTGAACATATCCAGGCAACAAACGTATTTAAAGTTTGACCAGAAAAATAAAAACCTTCTCTATTGCTTTTTTCATTGAAACTCGTATGGCCAAAATTTATGTGTATGAGACTTTTTGCCAGTTTAAAGTTAATTTTGCCAATAGAATGAACAAGTTCTATTGGTTTTCTACAACAAGGTAAGGCTCCAATTTTTGTGGTCATTCTTTATGAAAGTAAAAAAGCCTTTCAAGAGCCGCTCCCTTCTTTTTCGTTACAATATTTTGCAAATCTAAAACTTAGCTACATTGTTAAAATTAATAACATCTTTTACTTCTCCTTAATTAATAATATCACTATTAACAATCTACGCTGCCATCTCGAATTCGAAAACGTACTCAATCAGTTATTACATGAAAAAAAAAAACTGAATACATTATATATGATCATAATAATGATCAGGTGATGATCGTTGCTTGGCAAAACCTCCATCCAAAAACTGAAGAAACTGAACTGAAGTGTGAAGAAACTGAGTTTATTTGAAGCGTGACTACTACTCGTGTATTAATTGATTCGAGATTGTGCCTTGAGATTGATGCTGAGATCTATAGAGCGTGCTCTAACTCAGCTCAGACTTAAAATAGAGGTTAAAACGAGACACAAATATGCCCTGACATAGATCTGTCTCGTTTTAACTCTGTCTTGAGACTGAGCTACGTGAGAGTGCGGTCTATAGATTTCTGCCTTAGACAAGTTGTTAAAAATAAAATAGCCCTTTCAGTTTCTTATCACTTTGAACATTTACATTAGCTGGGCCTTCTATTCTATCTTTTCAGATATTTTAAATCTTATTCGGTATTCTTTGTACAAATCGTAGGTACGAGAATTACATAATATTCTGACCAGTTTTATTTCCCGAAGTCGAGATGTTTCAGCTACGAAAAAAAGTCGTCGACTAAATTCATTCCATTTTCCTCGACACGATCCATTTAAAGCTGAATTTCAATAGCGCAGAAAAGTTACCTATCACCTTAACACGAGAAATATGAATATGGTGTTCATATCACGCCCCGTATCAAAGAAAATGCAATAATCGATATTTTTGCTTCTTTTATCCATTTAAATTTATTATTTTTTTATATAAAAACCATCATTCTAGTAACAATTCTACCTGGATATCATACTCAATTATTAGATAATTAACATTGTTAAATTTTTTTATGGTAGCTTTAAGCCTAAACTTACACTACGAGAAGTAATAAAGGTTTATATTTCATTTCGTAAAAGGTATCAAATTGATATGATACCGAGAGTATTTTAGTCCCAGAGGCAGCTGAATGTTTTCCCATGGAGCGAAAGCACGAAAATCACAGTAACACCAGAAAAGCCAAATTCTGTTTACCGAGAAGTGTAATAATTATTGTTGCTAAAAAAGTTGAAAGTTGAAGAAGGAGCTTACATGTACATCAAAAGGATTATATTTTACATTTTTATTAAACAACTCGAATAATCATGTTCCTATAATCGAACCAGAGAAAAACAGTACAGCAGTCTCTTCCCCTATATGTCAAATTTGTATATGCTAGTAAATAACAAACTTTGAAATAGAATGGGAACTAGCTCGGCATGTGCTATTTGGTACTGAACAAATGCAATTTGTTGATGCAACTACGAATGAATCGCGTATAGACACACGCAGTGATATGATCGATTTATTAGAAAAATTTGAACCCTTCGTGTCAGATAACCTAATCTCAACCTTGACTAGACACAATGGAAGGATGATTAATTTACAGAATCTACTTAATAATAACTTTATCATTACAAGAGATAGATAGAAATCGCTAGTGTATATAATAATTATTCATTAGTAA
This sequence comes from Hipparchia sbordonii, assembly GCA_038048805.1. Classification (NCBI taxonomy): domain Eukaryota; kingdom Metazoa; phylum Arthropoda; class Insecta; order Lepidoptera; family Nymphalidae; genus Hipparchia; species Hipparchia sbordonii. The sequence continues at coordinate 10,671,816 of CM076113.1, forward strand.
GATAATGTAGCGTAGGTATAGAAGTGAGTGGCCTTTTTATAGACAATACATTTTACGTACACGCATGGTACTTGGTGCTTTCCAGTATTTTTAAGATATAAGGATTAAATATAAGTACATATAAGTTTTACTGCGTTCTACTTCAATCTAAATTGATGTTAATTTTATTATATCACCAACCCTTTAAGAAACTTTAATTGGAGAGAAAAATTCGTTTGTATCTTACATTTAAAGTATAGAATGGCCACTGGTGGATCTGACAGTTTCATATATAATGATTTCCAATAAAACATGCGTTTAGATGAAGATTTTGATCCAGTAAATATTTTTTTAAATAGAGGAGTTAGATTAATTGAAGTTTAGTGTATATGAGACCGTAAGACCAGAAGTGGCTCTACTAAGCGAGCTACAGAAGGCTATAATCAAATCCAATCTTAATATATACATTATTCGATATATAATGTGGGTTAAGAAGATAAATGATCTATTAAATGTCATATAAATATATCATAAGTATGTCCTTATCACAGAATATGATTTATATGATTGTCTGACACCTATCGATATGTTGAAAACTCAGCATGAAATGATTTTACTTTCATCCAAAGAGAGGATTAATTTTGCCTATAAGAACATTTTATTTGTTTTGGAAGTCGGTACTTTATTTTATCAAGAACATTTGTGCGAGTACAAATAAGTACTCACTTAATTTTCTTTTTGTAACAAAAAAAATTTGAAAAATTGGAAATAGTTTGAGCGATACATATTTGTCTGAATAGATAAAGCTTAACAATAATATTATCTATCTATTCTAGTCTATTTATTGCTATGTCAAATAGGCGGGTTTTAAATATTTTTTGTCGGAATGGGATCTTTAACAATTAATTTAATAAGTTTGCGTTCACAAACTGTTGTTATTGATCGTTCGGATTCATTGAAACAATTGATTAATAAACTATTAAAATTGAAAGGAATCTACGGACGGTTTATCAAGATGTTCCAATATGGCCAGAGGTAGGCCGTGTCAAACATTGAACCGTGTTTAATTATAACATTTGTTAAAGGGCAATTAAAATTTCGATACAACGTCATCTTGAACAGCTGATCAAACGACTAAAACGGCTAGATATGGATAAAACTTTTAACCTATTCAAATGAAGACGTGGTCTGCAAACTTGGTCGCACTTGCGTGAACACTTGCCGCAAATATCAGTGGTAATTTTTTTAAATTACACGATGGAAATATGAAATGACTATGAACATTTTGAAGCGTTGGATGAATGAAGTTAGCAAACAATGAGCTCCAGCGGAAAGCACAAACCATACGGCTAAATAAGTTACCATGGTTTTGATTAGCTGTGTAGTTCGCGGTCAGAATAGAAGCACGAAAAGGCACAGTAGTAGTTATGTGAGCTGAGCTAAGTTAAGCTCATATTGCTAACTTTGGCTTAGCTCAAGTAGCTACGATGTCTTTTTATGCATATCGTGAACTATAAAAGTTTCGCGAGTAAGCTAGGTCAGCGTACTTTGCAGCGTGGTTTGGGCTTTAGAGATTAAAAAGATCAAAAATTAATTAAATAACTGTGTATATTGTACATGTGTAATGCGCGTATGTACCATTATTATGAGCGGGACATTTTCGCCAGATCAAATATAGCGGTAAGTCCTGCTGTACAATGAAATGATTTGATAATAGACTAATGTTACGTTAGTAATAATAATTATATCGAAGCTAGCTAAAACGTCAGAGCTCGGTTAAACTCTTAGGCACATTATACGGAATATGAATTATATATTAATACTATATTATATATATTATTAAATTTTATATAATCCATATCTGTCCCGCTCCATTAGTCTGCTAAATGGATATTTACATTATGTTCTAAGAGCTGTTTGTAAATTTGGAGGATGTAGATAAAAGTTTCTCCTGGCAACGTGGATTTAGTTCTCCAAATTAGTCAAGATACGGACCTCCTCAAAATTTCCTATCAGCTCTTTGACTATTATTTTATCTAACGTTTGTGCAGCGACAACTTCGGCCTCAATGTCACAGTGATATGATAAAAATCGGGATTTGACCAAATCTCTAAAAGATGATCAATTCACAGAAAATGTTAATACAACACAACTTTGTTAAATGTACTTTCAACACGAAAACCAATCACCCCGACCTTACGCAGTCTTTTCTGTACCAAACTTTAGAGTATTTTTGCAAAATGCTAAGCTAGAAACTCTCTAAGATCCTGAATGAAGCGAGAGTAACAAAGATCGAGTAGGTCAAGCTGAATGACCGAATGAACGATGTAGAAACAAACCTATCGACGCTGGAAAACAAAGTTTTAAAAAATTATGAAAAAAATAGAGCCTCATACAAATTAAGGCGTAGATTAAAAACTGGACGAGTATTCAATCCCCACCCTTTACACTATTGTCGTACCTACTCCTAACACAATCTTACGCCTATTCGGGGTGGTGTCATGTTCAGAATGACTATGGGCACCATGGCTGTTCTAAAAAAAGAAATTGATCTTTGTAGACATTGTCATTATTGAACATTTTTTGTGAAAAGTAAGCAATTCTCCTAGATGTTTGATCAAATAACTGTTTTCATCATATTGTTGCGACTTTAAGAGCGTCTACACACTAGCGTTTGTCCAGCTTAGGTGTTTGATGAACGTATGCGTTCCGGCGTCTCTACTGGGCCACATGTGTACGCTGAGTTTGCGTGGTGGATGCGCGATGCATCTCGGAGGAAAAAAAATTTTGTTAATCCTCCTAGGCGATGCATACACTGCGTTACTGTGGCGTCATGTACATTGTACAATCTTTTCCGCATCCAACCTCTCCCCGCCACCCGTTGATGAAATTCGTTCATTCGTATCGCATGCTAATCAGGCGCATGCCTGATTCGTAGTCAATTCATCAAATATAGGTTTCGCCATTCGAAAATAAGAATAAAAATATTTTGAATCATTTTTTACAGTGTTTACAATAAAGCACAAAATAATCACTTTCACTTGACCGCACACTCTATCATGTATTCTCCCATATCCTTTTGCTTTTATTTTCTCGTTTTCGCATTAATTTTCGTTTTAAAAGCAAAGCCATCTATAGAGTTTCCTCGTCGGAATCCATTTTGTTAATGATAGTACCGAAATGAGAACTAAATTGCGTGACGGCTGCGCCGCATCGGCGCAGCGTTTAATTAAACTGCAGAGGAAACGCCATCGAAAGCCTACGCTGGAGAAACGCTAGTGTGTAGACGCTCTAATCTAATTTATATGAAAAATATAATATCTAGACGACACAATATCGATTACATTATTAAAGGTGACATTAGACTAACAATCTGGCATTGAACAAATCTGTGTTCAGGATCGTGTAAAATACTGTGAGATTTTCAATCTCAATCTTGTCAATCCAAGGTTACGGATTTAAGTGATGATTTGCAATTGTGCACTGTGGTGTGTGGTGTCTCCTGATTTAATCTCCACTCTCCTCTTTGTAATTTGTGCATTGTAGAGTCAATGTCTCCTGATTTGCTCTTCTCTTTGCAATTGTGCGTTGTGGATTGTGGAGTGAACGTCTCTTGATTTCCTCTTCACTTTGCAATTGTGTATTGTGGAGTCAACTTCTCCTGATTTATAAAAAAAAATCTAATTTGGTGGATTATATATATATTTTTTTTTCCGTGATTGTCAGATTGATGGTCTAAAGGTCGCCTTGCTACATAACACCGTTTGTCGAGGACTTTGGAGATTGACCTCAGAAATCGTGATATATTTTTGGAAGCCAAGTTACTACGATAATCACTCACGTTAACAATTTTCATTACCTAAATAATTCTGTGAATGGAAAATTGAAGTTATCTTTTGTTTTTCTTAATTAAGCCATTTAAGTACTGTCATATTTTATCCTAGATATTTCCGTGATTTAGTTCGATCAGATTTCGATTCTTAGTCATTAGTCAGAATTAGAATAGACTGTTCGTGGAAATTTTATAGTACTTAATCAACTAATGGATTTTAAAATTTCAAGTTTTTATAAGCATATTGTGGTTAAGATTTGGTAATAATATCGGAGCTTCAATAGAATTTTTGTAATACGTGTGGATGGGTATATGTTATAGGGTAATGATGTAAAGATAAAATTAACGATTAAGTAGTCGATTATCCGCACTTATGTATAAACTCGTATAAAATTTTTGTCATCCCCGTCCTCGTACGTATTTGGACGAAATTCATTCCGACCTAACATCACACACAACAAAAACAACAACTGCAGTTTCTTTTTGTGACATGGTGGAGGTGATGGGTCTATAGAATGTAACTTATTTTGTACGATATTGATGCAATCCTTTTCAGGTTTAAATGACGAACATAGATATGCTGAAAAAACATAATCTCAGTAGATTTTAATGGTATGAAGGTAAACTTGTCATTGGAATAATATGGTAAAAAATATTAACGTTTTATTGATCTGCCACCCAATACCATGCCGCAACGAAAAACTGTGATTACTTAGTTTTTACAATCAAAATATTTACAAAAATAATTACAAAATCAAAACACGATTTTTCGGTATTCTATTTTTCTTGTAAAATCTCCTTTAGACTCATATCCAAGAATCTCAACAAACATATTGTCACTTCGCAGATCTCAAAATCGTATCCTTATTCCTTGTTGAGTAAAAAACTTGTCAACAGCTGTGGACGATTATACGAGAACTCCAAAAGTTATAAAATCGGTTAAACGTGTCCCCAATTTTAATGCTTGACAAAATATTTAAGTTTCCACGCATGAATGTAAAGGAAATGTTAAAGTCTACACCGCTAAAACATTACCGTAAAAGCTTTAAAACAACTAACATTCATATAAATATCTATTCTATATCGATGCCTAAATATTTTAATTTTTATAAAAAAATTCTATTGTTCACACAAGGAAACGTTTAAAGTACAAATATTTTCTATTTTTTTCACGGTGAATTCGTCTGCTAGAATTTCTTACTGTCTGAAAATTTGATGCCACATCTAAAAATTTGTGCTCGTTCTTAAAAACATTAAAAACAAAATCTGAAAAAACTATATATGTAATTATGTTAATTACAGTTTGAGCGTCATACAGTGACAACACGTAAACTCTAAACAGAAATCCCAATTAAATATTAATTGGAATTTCATTAAAAAAACATTATAAAACTATTAATAAATCAACATGATTTGTAAATACAATATTTACTTAAAACAATAGTATAATTCTTATACAGAAAATGAACAAGTCCCTTAATTTCTAAAAGGCCTAAATATTATGTAGACCAATTTGTTTTGAAACACAACAAAATCACCTTCTTTCTGCTACATACATCGTTTTTTTAAATTCCTTTGGACATGGTAGAAGTTATTTTGAATCCCCTCAAATAATTACTTCATCAGCATTTGAGTCGTATTTATTCCTCACTCATTAATTATACTGTTCTTTACAGAAAGTAATAATTTCCATCTGTTTTTGCATAATATTTTGTTCAACAGAATAATTACTAAAGTTAAACCTATGAAATTAATGAACACAATAAATTAGTTTCAACGCAATCCTATGGTACTGATGTCGCCATAAAATAGCAAAATCTGGTTGAGTAAGTATTTAATAAGGAATCAAAGTTGAATTAAACTTAAATTGATTTATAACTAATATAATTATATCATTTATATCACTTAAAGTTTCGTGCCTGATCCATAGTTAAATTATTTGGAAGTAATGAGATAGTCTGAGATTTTAAACTCTGTTATTGTTCTAGTAAAAAAGTAGACTCCATGATTCAGTCTACATTCGTGCCGAATTTTGTCAAGAAATACGTTTGTCATTCAGATTTCAGAGCTACAGTTAGTGAATTTCTTAATGACAAAGTTTCATGGAAGCAATTAAGTGTATTAGATAAATAAGCTACGTATATTGTAATACTTTTGTTTTTAAATGAACACCTTTTGAGTTTCTTGCCGTCTCTTCTCAGTAGAATTTCTTAACCAAACCTTTGGGGAGAGTTCGTACCGTGCCGTCTTTACTCTTGACTCCGTAATCTTGAGTTGTCATAAGAGCCACAAGATGGCCTACACGATCAAATTCAAAATCAAATTCAAATACATCGAATGCTAGCAGTCTTCCTTAGAACCTTACTTAACCAGATTTGACTACACGTAATTTTCACAATGCTACTTCTTAGCTCGTATATGCAGTCGCACTATGTGCATTCAACATTTGCTACAAAAGTCCTTGATTCTACTAAAAAATGACGTCATGACTTATTCACTAGGGCAATGGAGGTATCCGTATTCGAGGCCCAGACTGACGGCCACGAAGACGAAGTAGAGGAGGAACATGGTGAAGCCGAGGCCCTTGTTCATCTTCCACCTGAAGCACGCGATACTGATGATGACGAAGATCAGCATGGCGAACAGCAGCACGATGCTGCACACCATGCCTTTGGAGTTGACCCGGACTGGCTCTCCGTATATTATCCCGTAGAGAAGCCATGGAAGAGGTAACCTGTAATTATAAAGGAAAATCTATACTAATACATAAAGCTGAAGAGTTTGTTTGTTTGAACGCGCTAATCTCAGGAACTACTGGTTCGAATTGAAAAATTATTTTTGTATTGGATAGTCCATTTATCGAGAAAGGCTGTAGGCTATATAACATCACGCTGCGACCAATAGGAGCGAAGCATCAGTGAAAAATGTTGCAAAAACGGGGAAATTATCCATATTTAAAATATATTCTTTTAAAAACTTCTATTAATCGCGATCATAATAACAGAAATTGACGCGGACGAAGTCGCGCGCAACAGCTAGTATAATATATAAAAGAAAGTCGTGTTAGTTACACTATTTATAACTCGAGAACGGCTGAACCGATTTGGCTGAAAATTGGTGGGGACGTAGCTTAGAACCAGGAGACGAACATAGGATTTTTTATCCCGTATACTATAATACAAAGTTGGGTTTATTCGAACACTTATACCTAACTCTAAAACGGCTGCACCGATTTTCATGGTTTTTGGTTTGTTGTATTTGTCTCCGTCCCGAATAGCAGAATAACTTTTAAAATATCGGAAAAATTGCCGAAAAAAAAATTATGAATAAATTTTATTTTTTCAAACATTTTGTATTGAACGGGTTTTTTGATGGTAAGGAAAGTGACCTTTTCCCAGGAAAAACAATAATCTAAGTCACGCGGACGAAGTCACGGGCAAAAGCTAAAAATAATATATAAAAAAAATTTTAAGAAACCGACGTACAAACGCCACTTGAAAGTAAAAATAATTTTAGTTTGGACACGTATGTTGAAGTCGGGAGGGCCTAAATAGAAACGATGAAACCGATGCGCGACGCTGGCGAGTTATGGAGTAACATCACCAAAAAAAAATACGCGTCGAATTGAGAACCTTCTCTTTTTTTGAAGTCGGTTAAAAATCATTAGCAGCAATCCATCAATGGCTCACTACTGAGCGAAGGTCTCTTTCAGATAAGGGTTATAAGCCATAATAAGTGGACTTTTACGTCCACCACGCTAGCCAATGCAAATTGAAAGACTTCACACTTCACACCCTCGAGGACTCTCAGGTTTCCCCGAGATTTTTTCATTCATGAAACATACTTAATTGCTTAAACACACTTAACTCCGAAAAATTAAAAGTCATAGAGGGAAAAAATTACTATTGTTAATTAAGGGGCAGGGGAATGTCTCTCTAAACGTGTTTGTTAACCGAATTTCAGCCACGTGGACTAATCTCAACAGAAACGGAGACTTGAGAACTACCCGTGGGATATTATAGTGCAAAAGTGCAAGCTTTATTCCCTCACTCCTATTACTAGACTAGCTTTTGGCCGCGACATCGACTACCTTGAGTCAGGGTTTTAAAAATTCCGCGGTAAATCTCTGCTTTTCCGGGACAAAAGGTAGTCTACGTCAGTCTTTAAGTCCTCAACTATACCCATTACTCATGTACTATCAATCACATCGTGATTAAAGGACAAACCAACAAATCAACAGATAAAGCGTTTATTAAATTTAACCTTTAAATAATATTAGTAAGTATATATTAATTTCCAAAGAAATAAAATAAACGCCTAATTTTGATTGAAAAAAAAAACTATTAAAAAAATAGAATCGTTCTTTGAATAATATAAACGTAAAAATTATTTTTACAAAAACGAATTCAAGCGCCATCATCAGATCCTGACAATAACAACCTAATAACAACCTGGGAAGTTATACCCTTTCAAACAAAAAAAATTCCAAATCGGTCCAGGCGTCTTCGAGTAATCGGAGAACATACATAAAAATATTAAAAAAAAAATTCCAACGAATTGAGAATCTCCTCCTTTTTTGGAAAACGGTTAAAATATAATAAGTTGCGCAATCATTTGTAATAAGAAATCGTCGATTCCAGTTGATTCAAGAAATGAGAATTCGCCAGATATGCGATTGGAAAGAGCAGTTCAGCGAAATCGTATCAATAACCATTTGACTGGAGCGCAATGTGGAGGAACGTGATCGAATTATTTAACTCCAAAAATAACGTATTCATACATTTTGCAGTCGGTAGGGCTTATGTCGCTTTGTCAGTCTTTAATCACAAATGTTTGGTAGGTATTACCAAGGAGCAACCGCCGAGTCTCTTGCTGGTTCTTCTCGGTTAGAACGGCATTCCGAACCAGTGGTAGATTCATTTGACAATTCGAAAGCACTTTGTAAAAGTTTATTTTAATTAAAAATTATTCTATTCTATTAAGCCTACATTTTGACGACCTACCTGGCGCAGTGGTCGGCGATGTGGTCTTATAACTGGGAGGTTTCGGATTCTATTTTAAATATCTTTATTATGCTTCACTGTTCTGCTTGATTCTTAAAAATGTATTTTAAATATCATTTCAGCTTACATACTTTGTTGTGTACACAGTTAAGTTCTTTAACTGTGTAATAATTACGATAAGAAACAATGTATAAATAAAGATTTTTATCACCTTCATTTCTCCATTATTTTGGATCACGCGAGGTCATATCCTGTGGAAATGGCATTTTATTTGAACCGAAATTTGTGCCAAGGTTGAAGCGTAGATAAAATCAAAATGCAAATTTTCATGCCACCTACAGATCATTTACGACCTTTTGATTGCTTCGGGTCATTGAAGAAAATTGACTACTTGGAAAAAGAAGGTATTTAAAACTCATACAAATAACATAAGTAACAAAAACAATTTGACAAAAATTTAACTTTTCGGTAAAGGTTCGACTAAAGTAAACCTACTGATAGTTTTAAGGATAGCTTAAAATGTAAAGATAAGATTAAAATGTGTCTCTCAGATAAGTTGCGGTAATAAGCAAACAGAGGTAAAATAGAGGACCTACAATAAAGGTAATTTAAAATAGAAATATTATATTGATACAGATGTAATTAAAATGTATATTTTCATTAAAAAATAATTAATAAACTTAACTTTCCAATCTTTAAAACTGAAAGATTGGAAACATGTTAGTTCAAATTCAAATTCAAAATTTATTTATTTCATGTAGGCTAACTTGTAGCTCTTATGACACGTCATAAATTTACCACCGGTTCGGAATGCAGATTCTGCTGAGAAGAGCCGGTAAGAAACTCAGCAGTCGCTCTTTAAAAAAAAAAGAAAATTTTTTTACAATACGTAAAGAGCTAATCAATTAATCGATCGAAATCCTTAGTCCTTATTTCAATAAATAGTTGAGCTGAGCAGTTCAGTAGATAAATTCGTCGTTACACGCAAGATTTGAATTAATTACTACAAGTACAAAATTATTACAAGAAAAAAATTAAGAAATAGAATAAAGAAGTTCTTGAATAAAATATCAAGTTTCCAAAATTTTATTTTAAAAATAAAACTGTGTGTTGATATTTTATTATTACCATTTTCTATTACCATGCAAAACTTGAAGGTCATTTAATATTTAAAACATTAATTAATTTTAAGGCTGATCAATTATTATTGCAAAGTCAATCTGGAACCTTCTCGTAATGAAAATAAAACTGATTAGATAACAACATCTGCGTTATCGATTCATACGAAGATGCAGTGTTGCATTTTTTGCATGGCTTAACTTCCAGACCTCGTAATATTTTAATAGGAAAAACTTTTCCTGTTAAAATATTCAGCTTAATTTCCTAGTAGTAATTTAGCAAGCCAGAAAGCGTAAAATTGAACTGTCATAGATAGTTATGACCATTTTTAAAAGCTTTTCGAGTGATCTCTATAAAAAACTTTATTTTTCCTTAGCTATCTTAAAAGGGAAAGAAATGGTTTTTCGTAGAAAGGCGTAGGCTACGCTACGCCTATGCTACGCTACTACGCTACGCCTCTAAGCTACGACGTTCTCGCTACAAGGTGAAAAATCAAACTTGAAATTGGCGTAAGCGTCCAAGTATGTTTGTCGGTTACGCAGTTCTCCGAAAAGATTCCTGAGATTTGGAAATTGGAATTTGGAATTATAATGATGGCACATTAAAGTCGGATACGTATAAGATATAATTAGTCTAAAAACTGTTTTTTGAAATATTTTATTGGTATAATATTGTTCAGTATTTATGTATTATATTCGTATTTTTTTTTTTAATTTTAACTCTTGTCTATTATAAGTCGTAGCTACTTATTAGTTTTTAGAACTAATAATTACAACCTATTATAATTTATTTAACAATGTTACCTAACTATATTGTACCTAAATGCATAAGATAAACTCCTCTTTTTGTCTTATTTTTTGATCCTAAATCTAATACTAAAAATAAACTCTATCCTTAATTCCATAGGGTTCAAGATTGTGAGCACGTTTATGGGCATTAAGGGTCGATTTATCTGCAGAATTTTAAACTCTATTGCATGGTTAATAGAGTTGATATGGGTTATCAGCAATTTTCGCGTTATCGATCGGAAGATGCAATGCAGTCTAGTGTTTGTTAGATATTTCCCCCCAGACCTAAAGTAGACAGACCGGGCGTAACCTTTAGATATTTTGTAGCAAAATTTTATTTTTACAGCGGTTGTCGTTATTTTTCACTACATCTCTTATCTCCTTGCGGTGACTTCCCTTATAAGAGTCAATTTGGGGGTTTTTTCCTAATTTTTATATTGTTTATGGTCTGCTAAGGTGGCTTCAGCCGTAGTTTGTTATCACCTCACTTGAAGAGACGTGCTGCCAAGCGATTCAGCGTTCCGGCACGATGGCGGGTATGGGTTTAATAAAAAATGCTATAAATACTCTATTCCAAGTTAGCCCGCTACAATCATCAAGAGCAATCTTGTGACTCACGGACAGACAGACAGATAACCGAGCGTGTCTGTAAGGGTTCCGTTTTTTTCGGAACCCTAAAAAAATAATTAAATGTAATTAATTATAATTTATGAATGAACTAGCTTTTGCCCCCGCGACTTCGTCCGCGTGGAATTAGATTTTGGGGTGGAATTTTCAAAAACTGTGACACACGTACTTCTTTATTTTTAACTGAAAGCTCAAATACCAACTTTGATGGAAACAGCTTGAAAAATGACGGAGTTTCATATAAACTTCCATCCCCTATTTAAACCCATTAGGGCTGGAATTTCCAATAATCCTTTCTTAGTGTGCGCCTACGTCATAAAAAGAACCAACTGTAAAAATTTCAAGTTTCTAACTTCAGTAGTTTAGGCTGTGCGTTGATATCTCAGTCAGTCAGTCAGTTAGTTAGGACTTTGAATTTTATATATATAGGTAGATGAATGTATTTTACTTGAGACAATGTATTTTGCCCAAGGATAGTAATAGAATACTTGCTTTAAATATTTGAAAGACTTATTAACTACAGTTGTTAAGACAGTCAGGGTACGATAGTAGTGCAACAGTTTGGGACAAACAAACCTGCGACCTTTCAGTTTTTAGTCTACACCATTGATACTTTACTTTTACTCTTCCGTATTAATGTGAAGGGGTTACCGAGAATCAAACTGGAGACGTCCTACTTTGATCCATTAGACCCATAGAAATAATATCATTTTCTCAGCTGACATTTTGGGAATTGAACCCGAACCTTTCCATTTATAAGAACGCGGCGCTCAAGCTCAAACGGTCGTCAGAAAGTTTTCAACAATTTCCACTAAAATATAGGAAAGAAGCAGGATTTATCCCCGGCAAAGTTCTGCAGCGTTTCATTTATCGATTTTGCTCCGTCTGGGCTACTGGCTGCCGTAATAGCATCCTTAGAGGAGCATTTCCGGCCCTATTTAAACGTTGATAAAGCATAAAATTGCTTAAACGTTCCCGCGGGCAATATACCGTAGATAGATATACCTATTGCATGCGTCTGGAACCCTGGTACCTGGATGCGATGCAAATAATATTGTACAATAGAATAAGTTTAAATTAAATTAAGTAGAATGGAAACTGAAAACTAACTGTCTTCACCGAATTTTCTCAAAGTAGATAGCTATCTAGGCAAGAAAATAATATGTTAGTGTATAAATGTCCGCAACCACTGTGTTTTCTATCTATTCCTTCACTCTCATATTCAATTGAGACAGCACTCCTGGCTGTGCAGAGACAAGGCAAGTGCAGTATCAAAGGCTTTAAGTTATCTTTGAGGTACGGACAACTTTCTGATTTGGGTGCTACGCAGAATTGACAGAAAAACTCAAATTTTTGGCCTGACCCGGAAGTCAAATCCGGGTTCGTTGCAACGTTGGTGTAGTGGCTAGCTTTTTCAGGTGCAGATATTGAAGTAAGTAAAATATTTAAAAGGATAACTATTAACTTCTTTTTTCATTTCAACGCACAGTTCAAACTATTGGACGGATCGGGCTGGAATGAATACAGATAGCTATTATGATATAGGCTTTCGGTAAGAAAGGATTTTTTGAAAATTCGACCCTTAAAGGGGTAAAATAGGAGCTTAAAGAATTGTGAGCGAAACTGCGAGCAAACCCTCCCCATCCTCCCGAATGGTGCAGTGCTTGTGGTCTCTGGGTCCTTTCTTTGACCTAGAGAACACCGCCATTGCCCCATTCGCTGTCCCGTTGCCCCCTTAGCTTAGAAGTTCCTGAAAAGCTGGCAACGTATTGGTGGTGCCTCTGGTACTACAAGTGTTCATGGGCGGCGGTAATCACTTTACATCAGGTGAACCGCCAGCTCGTTTGCCCGCTATTCATATAAAAAAAATGCTAGTGAAACTCCATTAAAAATATTAGTAAAACCGGTGCGGTGCAGTGTAAGGGTTTAACTACTAACTATAATAAAGATTTCCCTAAGATTGTAATAAATTACATTGTTCATAAGTAAGTAGATATAAGTACGTAATACACTTAGTTCTACTCGTTAGCTATCAGTGCGGAGCGGATAGGGGGCGCAAAGTTCAAGGAGAATGGGTTCATGGTCTTGTTTTATTACCCTTCCTTTAAAGTCGAAGTAAGTAGGTAGTAAGTATTTACTTACTAACTACATACTTCCACTTAGCAATATTTGTAACGGTCCTTGATGGGAAAATCATAATATACGATTCTGGTTTGGTAATAGCTTTCTAAAGAACATGACATCAATTTTTTATCAAAAATATTTTTAGGCGAAAAAACCTGGAAGGTACAAAAATCTCAATTAAGTTTTAAAGTCGCGAGGGCAAACTGCTGGATAATTTAGAGAGGTATATAAAATAGACGCGGAGCCGGTGACAACACTGCGTCAACCTTATTTTTTGTATCTGTTATTTAAATCGGTGTGACAGATTTATTTGCCACTTAGGATGGGTAACAACCAGACACAAAATTAGCTATTATTGAACTATATCGATATTTGTTGCTGTTATAGAATAGTTTAATAAATCCTAAAATAGCATCTCTGACTTCACTCGGAGAAAAAAGCTATTCGACACTTAGATTAATAGTTTGCACTACTTTATTGTTAGGAAAAATCTGTTCTTCTAACGAACATATTTTTTTCTCCAAGTGAATTGAGTCATACTGTCTTAGAATTAATTAAACTACTCCATTAGGGCAACAAAAGCTGACTTAATTCATACTGCAAACAAAAATTACAAAATTACCCTTTATCCTTTGCAATAAAATTGTCTACTTACAATCAATTTCCGCGTAAGTTCAAAAATAATAGGACTCATTAATAATATAAAAAATACTGTTGCCAGGATACTTGATACCATACCGTTTTTATGTTGCATCTATGACTATTTTTCTTTTTGTATCCGTGTTTGCAAATAAACGTATTTCCTTTTTTCTTTCTTTCTTTCTATAAGCTATCAATTTATATACAGAATTGGAAAATCCGTCTAAGTACACTTTTAGTGTCACTGGCTTCCAGACTATAAAATTATTCTTTCCGGAGCTCCTCGCGTGTGGCGCTTGGCACCGCTCCAACTGTGAGCTTGAGGGGGTGATGTAACAATATAACATGGCATTTCCTATTTTCCGCGGAGGATTTTTTAATGAAATAGCTTATTATATTGTCTGTGGCCTAGTTGTGACAGCGTATATGAAACGATCACGCCGGTTAAGCAACTTCGACCCCGGTGGGTAACTGGATGGGTGACCGATATTGGGTGTCTTAAGGCTTTTGCACTTCCTCTGTGCCTCGGAGAGCACGTTAAGCCGTTGGTCCCTGTTATTACTAACATCTGGTATTAAACGTTAAATCTAGGTTTCGATATATCGTTCTCTTAGTCGAGTCGTATGCGGAAGGATCAAAAAAATATACCACTTTATTAAGTCAAGAAAAGTCCTACCTGTCCTTTTACATGAAAAATGGAAAGGCATTACGACCCTCAACAGTGGGGAATACGATGCAGAGAGTGAGAGAGAGATTTCTACTATTATACGTATAGTGAAAATATAAGGTTTACAGATTTTTTCATTGTAACATGGTGCGGCGGTCAGATTAATAGAACGTAACTTATTTTGTATCATATTTTTACAATAATAAGGTTCAAATTATGAAAACAGATTTTCAGAAAAATAATAGTCTCAATAGATTTTGAACCTATTAAATGCGACAATATGGTACAAAATAGTTTATGTGGAGATGAGGTGATTATTTCAGTATTACGCAATAATTTTGTATTGTCATCCGATTTACGTAATATGCATTTCTTTTTGACCGTAAACAAACATACATACATACATTGCAAGTTAAATAAAAGCTTGTAAAAAGAGAGTTCCTATGTAAGCACTTTAAGCATAATTACTCGTACTAAGAGCACTTTACGTATAATACCTAAGTAGGTACGTAGTTCCAAGTAGGTCAATAACAATCACGAGGTCTTATCAGCTTCAAAGCAAGTAGGCAAATACAAAAGTTTCCAGCAGCTAGTTTCAGTTCTCATGAGAGATTATGGGGGAAAGACGCGGCGCTCAAACACTGACAAACGATGTTGAAGTAATGGATTATGCGCTTCAGAACATGTCTAATCCACTCAAAACATACCCACATCGACTTATGTAGGGTAAGTAGCTAAGACACTATGCGCAAAAAGAAAATCGGTACCACATGAATGAACGATATTTTCCTTTATTTCATGATGATGACAGGATAGTCTTTGACTGCGATCTGACCTGATGGTAAGTGACAATGCAGTCTAAGATGGCAGCGGGCTAACTTGAAAGGGTTATGGCAGTGTACATTCAACCCATACCCCTAATCTGTTTCGCCTCTGTGCCCAAGGCCCGGAACGCTAAATCGATTAGCGGCACGTCTTTGACGGTAGGGTGGTAACTGGCCACGGCCAAAGCCTCCCACCAGACAAGACCAGAGACAAAAAAATCCCAAATTGGCCCCGCCGGGAAACAAAAAATTAAAAATCATTTATTTCATGTAGACCAAATTATAGCTCTTATGACACGTCATGAATCTACCACCGGTTCGAAATGCAGATTCGGCTGAGAAGACTCGGTAAGAAACTCAGCATGTATATAGCTACATAATATTACAATATAATAACTTATTACATTATCTTGTGGGAAGCTTTTGTGGGGAACTTTGTCTTTAAGAAAGACACTAACTTTGTAATAACCACGACTTAACAAGTTTCTTTACGCATTGTTTTGAAACCGATTGTAATAGAATCCGAAACCTCCCAGTTATAACAGTCCAGCGCACATCACTGCGCCAGTCTTCAAAACTCTTAGAAGGTAAAGGTCTTGTCTGGTGGGAGGCTCTGGCCGTGGCTAGTTACCACCCTACCGTCAAAGACGTGCCGTCAAGCGATTTAGCGTTCCGGCACAATAGCGTGTAGAAACCGATTAGGGGTAGGGGTTGAATTTACACTACCCCTTCCAAGTTAATCCGCTACCATTTTACACTGCATCGTCACTTACCATCAGGTGAGATCGCAGTCAAGGGCTATCTTGTCATCGAATAAAAAAAAAAAGGTAAGTCACTTACCCAACAGTGACATCAAAAATGTTGCTGCCGACGGAGCTCGAGACAGCCATGTCCCCGAAGCCCTTCCGCGCCACGATCACTGACGTGATCAGGTCCGGTACTGACGTGCCCGCCGCCAGCAGCGTCAGCCCCATCACCTCGGGCGGCACGTACGCCGTGGCGCCCACCAGGTTCGCCCACCACACCATGAGGTAGGAGAAAAACGCTATCCACACTATCGATCCTATAAATGTTACAGGATAAAACTTCTTCCCTGGAAAGATACGGACAATTTTGGCATTAGTAAATAGCATGACTGTAATTAAACATCCTTATTAATCCATTCTAATCTAAATATATAAAAGGAAAAGGTGACTAACTGACTAACTGATCTATCAACGGACAGCTCAAACCACTGCCACTGGACCGATTGGGCTGAAATTGGCATACAGATAGTTGTTATGACGTAGGCATTCGCTAAGAACTTTTTTTCAAAATTTAACTCCTAAGGGGATAAAATAGGGGTTTGAAAAATCGAACTTAACGTGAGCGAAGTCGCGGGCAAAAGTTATTATAAGTGTGAAAGTTTGTAAGGATAGATGGATGGAAGGATAATATTTTTTGGATGGGTACAATTGAGAGATTGGTGGAGTGACATAGGCTACTTTTTTTCCCGGAAAATCACAGAGTTCCCGCAGAAAAACAAATCGACGTGAACGAAGTCGCGGACAAAAGCTAGTAGATAGACAAAGTGAATACGAGAGTCGATAAACAAGCAACAGTTAACTATCATTGATAGTGCTCTCTTATATCGTAAACAGTCTAACTTATCCTCGGGCTACTCCCCAGAGATTCATCTCCGCAATCCGTTGTTTCTCAAGAGCCCAATAAATTTGATAACTTATAAATAGTGTTTGGAACAAAACTTTTCGTTTCGAGGTGAAAAGATTGGTATAAAATCCAAATAAAACCAGTCAAGTGCGATTGAAACTTACGAACTGAGGGTTCCGTATACATAAAACAGAAATTCCTCTTTTCAATAGCAATATTTTGATGACATTGCACTATCAAGGCGCCTGACAATCAATTTGACATTCTCTGGGACGGAATCCTAAATGTTATTAATAACTAGCTAACGCCCGCGACTTCGTCCGAATAGACTTAGTTTTTAAAATCCCGGGGGAAATCTTCGATTTTCCGGGATAAAAAGTAGCCTATGTCACTCCCTAGGTCCCCAACTATACCCAAAAATTCACGTCGATCCGTTGCTGTGTTGTTGCGTGATTGAAGGACAAACCAACAAACAAACACACTTTCGCATTTGTAATATTAGTAAGGATAAAGAAATCATCTGCGGTACCGTCCACCGGTGTAACGCTAGTCCTTATATATCACGTTTGGTGTTGGCATCCTTTAGTGCGGAACCCTAAACTCGATCTTATTGTTTGAAGATGTATGGTGATTGTTTTCCCATTTTTGAGAATAAAGTTTTGTATAAACTGCAACTTATTATAACGTTTCCTTCGAAGAAGTACATCTTGGAAAATTGTATAATATTTCTGCGGAGAAATTCTGATTATTCCGAGTCCGCTAACTTATTCTGTCTGTTGCAGAATTGTGAATTTGTAGCACTCTCGTTAAAACTGTGTACTTTTAAAAATTCAAAATTAACAAAAATCTTTTTCATACACCAGATACTTATACCATAATATCTTTTGTAATGAATGAACATGGGAATAAATGAATTGTAATACTAATTGTTTTTGCCAACATTTGGCCAAATACGTTTTTATAATGTTACCTTACTTATAGTTAATTTTCTATCGATCCATCGAAGCGTATTTGTGATATAGCAGTATAAAAAACGTCGCTTATTAGTTATCAAATGGCGTCATTTCTTTAAAAATTGCTTTTTAGAACTTAGATCTTTCATTTGGAAATTTTGTTTTTAATCTATCCAATGCTTTTTTTTATTTTTTGAATGTTGTGTACCTATGCTTGTTATAGCTTGTTATTCATATGCACATCAAACAATTTTGTAATATGTTGTATATTTGTTTGTTTTATGTTTGTTGAATTTACACTGCCATACCCCTTTCAAGTTAGTCTGCTTCCATCTTAGACTTTATCGTCACTTACCATCAGGTGAGATTAAAGTCAAGGGCTATTTTGTCATCATCATCAAATCTAACTTGAAATATGGTATTGGTCGTTAAGGCCCAAGACACGGAGCTGCCCGCGAAATTCAAATTTAATTTGGTTTTTCGCCATTTATAAACTAATACGACAAAGTAGTAAACTAATAGTCAAAATAATGACTAATTTGTGAGTAGCTCACGTCAAACTCATTATTTTGATTAATTTCTTAAACTGGATACTTTCACGTAAAGATTAGTATATAAACCTGTGAAGATAATATGCCATTGGCGCAATTTGAATACCATAAGCCTACTTGGTCGTATTAGTTTTCGCGGGCAGACCCGTCTCTTGGGCCTTAAGCCCTTACCTCTCGGCGTTCTGGTGTCCGGGAGGGTGATCCAGAGCGGGAAGACAATGGGCGCGACCAACAGGTACGTCAGCCGCTTGCGGAAGCCGGAGGGCCACGACATGTCCAGCGGCGTCGTGTCGTCCTCCAGGTCTCCGATCTGCAACCAGCACGTCCAGCTGTTCAACTGATCCAGGATGATCCAAGCGCTTTGATTAAGCTTTAATTAGGCAATCGTTATATTAATATTTATATATAAAATATTAATATTAATACCTTTTTTTAACCCTTGAAATGAAACACGTGTGAGCATGGTTATTGTTTAACTATTGTGTCTGTTGTCTGGACAGTTAACGTGTTAAATATATGTATAGACTAGCGCTTGACTGCGATCTCACCTGATGGTAAGTGAAGATGCAGCCTAAGATGGTGCGCGCTTGCCTAGAAGATGCCTATTCACTCTTGATTTAAAGACATTATACATAGTTGGAAAAACGGAAGCCGGAAGGGCATTTGGCCACGGCGGCCAATCTGCACAGAGATGAAGCTCTGGATGGGAGATATTATAGTGCAAAATTGTGTGCGCAAACACAGGTGCTCTCTCTATTTCCTTTAGGTATTCTTATGGATTAAGTTTTAAAAATCCCGTGAAAATTCTTCGATCGCTTTGATTCATCGAAATCGGTTCATCCGTTCGGGAGGTTTGATGCCACAGACAGACACGTCAAACTTATAAAACTCCGTCGTTTTTGCGGGGTTAATAAAAGGAAAATTTAACTGACAGACTGACTGACTGATCTATTTTATTTAATTCAAACCCTTAGGGTGTAAGAAACAAGAATCAAACATGAACGAAGTCACATGCAAAAAAAAAAAAAAAGTAGAAAATAAATGTCTATCATCCGACCGTGAGCACACACGATAATCTCTGAATAAATCTCGAATCGTTTGTTATTCCAGCTGATCGTACCCCCAGCGAAAATATGTCATAAGACTCATAAAAGGGGATATGTTTGAGTAATGATACTTAGAACGGATAAGACTTGTTATCCCGTAGTGAATCGTTTTATTTCACGATAAAGATATCGTCAGGGATATTGCAAAACCGCGTAACTAGCATTGGTACATTAAAATCCATTATCATACGTTTGTGGACAAATCAAAACCGCGTAAGTGTCGTAGCGACTAAATTAATCACAAATTCAAATTCAAATTCAAAATTTATTTATTTCATGTAGGCTACCTTGTAGCACTTATGACACGTCACATATCTACCACTGGTTCGGAATGCAGATTCTGCTGAGAAGAACCGGCAAGAAACTCAGCAGTTGCTCTTTTCAAAAAATAAAATAAACTAATTTTACAATAAGTAACAAAACTAAGCTAAGTATACAGTGCTTCCACAGTGAAGCTTCAAAAATACACTCACTTTAAAAGATATCTATTTGTATCAATACATAGAACACATGAATTAATACTCTCTGTGTAAAAATTAGCCTAATAGCCGTAGAAATAAGAAAATAAAGTTTTAAACTTCCCCTGTAAAACTGTGACTAGTGTAGATCCGTCGTTTTTACCAAATGTACATACGCGGTTTTGCACTATCCCCGACGATAAGGCTCGTAAGAAGGGATATGCTTGAGTAATGATACTTAGAACGTATAAGTTATAACGTATAACTTATTATCCCGTAGAGAATCGTTTTATTTCACGATAAAGATATCGAAAGTTGGAGACTCGATAAATTATGTTTCTTGATCGAGGGAAATGCAATCCATGTTTCTACTTGGTGAATTTACACTGGCTGTTTGTTTGAGCCTCATATCTCTCGAATCTCTACCAGTAGCGATACCTTGGCAGGAGTAGAGACCAAGGCAAAATAACTAATTCAAATTTACAAATAATATTATGCAAAATTATCGTTAAATTTTGCAAATAAATCTAGTAAATTAATAATAATTAGAACTTTGCAAATAAATCTGGCAAGTGAATAATTTGAATTTGAATTACTTTTTTTACTCGGTTGGAACGGCATTCCGAACCAGTTGCATTGGTAGATTTATTTGACGATTCGAAAGCACTTTGTAAAAGTTTATTTGAATTTAAAAAAAATCTATTTTATTCTACAAGCTGCTCAATGGGATCCACTCAATGAAGGGTGGACTAACCTGCCATTAAATTAAATTAAAGGCATTAAATGAACTTGTTATTCTTTAATATTCCTTTTTTTGTATTTTTTCCTTTTTTGTGTTTCGTCTAGTTAGTGTAAGTGGCACTTATGCCGCGCTAATTGGAGTAAATAAATAAATGATATTCAGGGTCTGATGATGTAGCCAGCTACTTAAAGCTTGTTTTTTAAAAATAAACCTTTTATTTTACACTTGTTATTATACTATTGCACGTGAACGGCAGCTAGCGTTGCCAGGCGTCCGGTTAAAGCCAGACACAGTCAGACTTTTTGGTTGCGTATGCGGCCAAATCAGACGGTGTCCGGCCTGTCCGACTTTTATTAAGCTTTTTAAGTTTGACCATTTTTATACATATTTGTCATGTGTTGGTTTCCGCTCCGCTCTTCTCGCCTTGTATCGCTACGCTAGCGCAAGCGAGCTTTTAAAAAATTTGCCAGTTTAAAAAATTAAGGGTGTCCGGCCTTTTTACCCAAATGTCCGGCTAAACTGGCTAGCCTGTCCGGCTTGTCGGTTTGAAGACCTGGCAACCCTAACGGCAGCGGTATATACCAGCGTTGAAAGCGGTGTAATAAGAGTCAATTTACGACCGAATGTATTGAAAAAAAAAAAAAAAAAAATATCTTGCAGTCCGTTCGCTACACGCATGTGCAAACCCCTATCGGGATTACCGCCTCCCAACGTTACTAGTTTTGGCACGTCACCAAAGAGGCTTACAAACTCCGTTCGCAAATAGCGTTGGAAAACATGTCACATTATATTATCCCATCCCGTGTTGCGATCATACATACTCGTAGTTGGATGATCCCAAAACTTCTAAAGATTACGGCCTAAAATTTTTAACCGACTTCAAAAAAAGGAAGTTATCAATTCGACACGTATTTTTTTTTATTTTGTATTCGATGACAAGATATCCATTGACTGCGATCTTACCTGATGGTAAGTGACGATGCAGTCTAAGATGGTAGCGGGCTACCTTGGAAGGGGTTCGGCAGTGTACATTTAACCGATACCCCTAGTCGGTTTCTACTCACCATCGTGCCGAAACGCTAAATCGCTTGGCGGCACGTCTTTGACGGTAGGGTGGTAACTAGTCATGAAAAAACTTCCCATCAGACCAGACCAGAGACAATTCAGAAATTATAAATTTCCAAATTGAGACCACAGCGTTGGGTCTTTCTCAGCCCTGGGAGGTCTTTAAAATCCCATGAGAATTCTTTGATTTTCCGGGATAAAAAGAAACCTGTGTTACTCACCAGCAATCGCTACGAGAAAATATTTTCTACACGTTTACTCGTAATCTCTATGTGAATCTCTATTTCTTATGCCGGTTCTTCTCAGCAGAATTTATATTCCAACAGATGGGGATTGAACCGAAGACCGCATTTTCAGCCCGCGCCTTAACCGTTGCGCCCTTGAGGCTCGAACTTTAAATGATGATAGTTCTGTACGTCGAAGGGTGATGTTGAAACGAAGCGCTTCACAGTTGCACTCGGAAATAATGGTAGTTGCCGGATTTCAAAATATTCTTTTCAACCAAAATACGTTGCTGAACTAAAATTCTCTCATTTTCAATTGACACAAATTCTCCGCGGAATATTTTTACTTATGTTTTACTCAAAAGCTCTTCACAGTCCCGACGGATTACGGCCAGCGTGCAATAGTTTCTTTTCAAATAGAGAAACACTCAAATAAAGTATAACACTAAAACTTAACTAGGCATGACCGAAGCTAAAGTAGCCAAAATGTCTAGTGTCTTCTTTAGCGTTCCCTAAGTTGAAATAAATGTAAGCGAATAAAATAATCGGTCAATTGCGAGTCGGACTTGGACAAGAAGGGTTCCGTACCATCGAGCAAAAACACCGAAAAACTCACGTTTCTTGTATGGGGAGTTTTCGAGAAATGCGTGGACAAACGTACACACTTATAAAATTTTGTATATTTGTTTGGAAGTCCTAAAAATTATCATATTATGTGAATATTTTGCAGTATTACATAAGTACATACGTACTTTCACACAGTGGCACAGTGGTGAGCGCTGTGGTCTTATAACTAGGAGGAGCCTCGAGTTCGATTCCCGGCGGGGGCAATTTGGAAATTTATAATTTCTGAATTGCCTCTGGTCTGGTCTGGTGGGAGGCTTTGGCTATGGCTAGTTAACACCTTACCGTCAAAGACGTACCGCCAAGAGACTTAGGTTCTGCCAACTTAAACTGTGGCGATTTAGGAACTGTCGATTGTGAATTGAAGAAGCGGACGAAGTCGCGGGCATCTGCTAGTTATACATATAAAAAAAATAGATAGGCTTAGGTCTAAGAGGGATCGCTCTTTCAAGATCTGTGTTTCCTAACACGTACAATTTGGGTATCTTTAAAACAAGAGTGAATAGCAGGTGAATAGGCATCTTCTAGGCAAACGCGTTACGCCTTAGACCACATCATCACTTTCCATCAGATGTGATAGTGGTCAAGCGTGTGCCTATAATGTATATTTAAAAAAATTGATACTTCTTACTTCTTCTATAGCATCTAACTGGACGTCCGCGAGGCCTCCGTTGGGGAGGTCCAGCGGCGTCTCCTTGGCCTGGGCGGCCGCCGCGGAGTTCCGCGCGGCCGCCGCCCCGGCGCCGCCCGCCGCCGGCTTCGTGGCTTCCAGCAGCACCTTCAGCGACGCGATCGCGTGCAGCTGCGTCGCCTTCTCGTCTACTTTACCTGGGGACAACAAACCGGTTATCTATCTTCTTCTAAATATACAAAAGGCAAGGGTTTGTGTTAGCAACACTGGGTGTAGCGCGCGCGGCAGTCGACGCCAGCGCCACCTCGGCAGCTGTCAGAGGTCGAGACGTAAGCGCCGCGTGATCGAAAGGCGGGAAAGATGGCAGCTTTTGCAGATGGCAGCATCGGGCCGCGTCTTACTTTTGGCTGAGACTCCGGGAACGACACAACGGTTTTGCTAAAGTTGTACTAAGGTTTTTGCTAAAGTTGTGCTATCTAAGTAATAAAATGTGTAATTATTAGAAGCTCGGTGTGTTTGAGTTCATATTTGACTGACTGCTCTATCAGCGCACATCTCAAACCACTGGACGGATCGGGCATACATATAGCGATTATGATGTAGGCATCCGCTAAGACATCCGCCATTAAAGACATGAAACGCGGTAAATCACGAGGTCATGATGGTCTGAGTGTTGAGCACATGCTTTACGCTGGAAACAAGTTGTATGTAGGCATCCGCCACTAAAGACATGAAACGCGGTAAGTCACCAGGTCATGATGGTCTGAGTGTTGAGCACATTTTTCTACGCTGGAAACAAGTTCTCTTCTCAATGATGTAGGCATCCGCCATTAAAGACATGAAACGCGGTAAGTCACCAGGTAATGATGGTCTGAGTGTTGAGCACATTGCTCTACGCTGGAAACAAGTTGTATGAGGCCTTCTCAATGATGTAGGCATCCGCCATTAAAGACATGAAACGCGGTAAGTCACCAGGTAATGATGGTCTGAGTGTTGAGCACATTGCTCTACGCTGGAAACAAGTTGTATGAGGCCTTCTCAATGATGTAGGCATCCGCCATTAAAGACATGAAACGCGGTAAGTCACCAGGTCATGATGGTCTGAGTGTTGAGCACATTGCTCTACGCTGGAAACAAGTTGTATGAGGCCTTCTCAATTATGTAGGCATCCGCTATTAAAGACATGAAACGCGGTAAGTCACCAGGTCATGATGGTCTGAGTGTTGAGCACATGTTCTACTCTGGAAACAAGTTGTATGTAGGCATCCGCCACTAAAGACATGAAACGCGGTAAGTCACCAGGTCATGATGGTCTGAGTGTTGAGCACATTTTTCTACGCTGGAAACAAGTTCTCTTCTCAATGATGTAGGCATCCGCCATTAAAGACATGAAACGCGGTAAGTCACCAGGTAATGATGGTCTGAGTGTTGAGCACATTGCTCTACGCTGGAAACAAGTTGTATGAGGCCTTCTCAATGATGTAGGCATCCGCCATTAAAGACATGAAACGCGGTAAGTCACCAGGTCATGATGGTCTGAGTGTTGAGCACATTGCTCTACGCTGGAAACAAGTTGTATGAGGCCTTCTCAATTATGTAGGCATCCGCCATTAAAGACATGAAACGCGGTAAGTCACCAGGTCATGATGGTCTGAGTGTTGAGCACATGTTCTACTCTGGAAACAAGTTGTATGAGGCCTTCTCAATTATGTAGGCATCCGCTATTAAAGACATGAAACGCGGTAAGTCACCAGGTCATGATGGTCTGAGTGTTGAGCACATGTTCTACTCTGGAAACAAGTTGTATGTAGGCATCCGCCACTAAAGACATGAAACGCGGTAAGTCACCAGGTCATGATGGTCTGAGTGTTGAGCACATTTTTCTACGCTGGAAACAAGTTCTCTTCTCAATGATGTAGGCATCCGCCATTAAAGACATGAAACGCGGTAAGTCACCAGGTAATGATGGTCTGAGTGTTGAGCACATTGCTCTACGCTGGAAACAAGTTGTATGAGGCCTTCTCAATGATGTAGGCATCCGCCATTAAAGACATGAAACGCGGTAAGTCACCAGGTCATGATGGTCTGAGTGTTGAGCACATTGCTCTACGCTGGAAACAAGTTGTATGAGGCCTTCTCAATTATGTAGGCATCCGCCATTAAAGACATGAAACGCGGTAAGTCACCAGGTCATGATGGTCTGAGTGTTGAGCACATGTTCTACTCTGGAAACAAGTTGTATGATGCCTTCTCAATGCTTTTCAATATGTTTATTAGGTACGGCCATCTTCCTGCAAATATGTTAAAGCCGATAGTGGTCCCTGTGCCAAAAAACAAGACAGGTAATATGTCTGACATAGCCAATTATATTATAGGCCAATATCGTTAGGGACAATTGTTGGTAAGGTGCTTGAACGGCTGCTGCAGCCTGAGCGCCTAAACCACTGGAGTCAGAAGAACGGGTAAATTCCATTTGCCACAGAACAAACTGCACCACAAGCATAATAATCAATGCTGTCGCATTTTCGCGGCTTTTTCATACGTTGAGAACACCGTGAGATAGCTTCGTCGCAATGATTTTGCTCGGCCGACTGGAGCCCGTATCTAGTTCGCTGTACAGTTTAACTGAGTGGGAAAAATAGGTCAAACGCTATCACACTGTAGAACCCTAACAATGGACAAAAGTTACTTTAAAGTTTGGACACGCGTCCGTTGGTTTGAAAAATAGATGTTCAAGTTGCCACTAGCCGTAGACCAACTTTCCAATAAACTAACTTTAAAATAATTAAGTAAAAAAAAGATGCATGGATGATGTAAAGATAATATGCAAACCGTCAAAGACGTGCCGCCAAGCGATTTAGCGTTCCGGCACAATGGCGTATAGAAACCGATTAGGGGTATGGGTTGAATTTACACTGCTATACCCCTTCCAAATTAGCCTGCTACCATCTTAGACCGCATCGTCACTTACCATCAGGTGAGATCGCAGTCAAGGGCTATCTTGTCATCGAATAAAAATATATCGAATAATAATACAGTACCTGCACTGGTAGCATGGGCAGGAGATAAAAGTTTTATCCCCCGATTTTATCCACTGACAGGGGATAAAATTATCTTTTCCCTATGCTAAAGCATGGCGACAGAGGAGAAGGCCATGTATATTTCTATAAGTATATCCACTGAGTGTTATTTCCACCGCTGTGCCCATGCTCGACGGGTGGATAAAGCTAAGCGAGGGGATAAACGTTTTATCCTTTTCCCGGGGATAAAATTTCTCCCGCCCATGCTAGCTATGCTGGAGAGTGACATAGGCTACTTTCTATTCTTCTAATTTTTTAAAAACTAAATCCACGCGGACGAAGTCGCGGAAATCAGCTATTATAAAATAAAATAAATGGGAACAAACTTCGAAACCTTGCAAGTGTGATGGCGAAACGAGATTATCGAAACTATTCATTCGGTCAAAGTTTAAAATGTTGCCAACTTGGAAATTGTATAGAATTCCGGGTTGCGGCTGTGGTTATCGCCGATAAAGTTGGAAACGTTAAGGATTCTTACTCGCAGTTAAGGAGATTATAATTGGCTTTTGTGTACGATGAGAGTTGGTTGCTTAATAGCTACAGTGAAATTGCAGTTAACAGAACATTGTTGATTCTGTATAATAATACTAGTAGGGCGCGTGGGTGCGCGGCTCGCTAAAGCGAACCGCGTGTTTTCTGTTTTATAAGTATATCATTGGGTCTTGATCATCTTTTTCCAAGGAACTACTCTTCCATCTTTACATCGACGAAATTTGTATGACCGCCACCTTGAATCAGCCATTTTGGATAATTTTTTTCAGCTCATTGCCAATTGGATGAGGTTTCGAGTGATTTTTATTCGGGCACCCTCAACCTATCTTCAATACCCTGACCGTGCTCCTCACCCGTCTCCGAAATCCTCAATCATCAGCTCCCTCCATATTTTTCATCCAAATGAATTTTTGTCCTCTATACGAAACCATTTGAAAAAGAACCGTATAAAGTCTTGCATATATTTTGTATGAAATAAAAAAAAATCCGCCATCTTGAATTTTTTTTCTATTCATCAAGTAGACCTTCGGGTCCTGATCACCTTTTTCCAAGAAATCACTCTTCCATCTCTTATAGTCTCCGAGATAGACACCGACGCAATTTGTATGGCCGCCATCTTGAATCCGCCATTTTAGAGGTTTTTTTCGGCTCTTTGCCAATTGGATAAGGTTTCGAGTGACGTTTGGTTGAACACCCCCCACCTATCTTCGATACCCTGGCCGGTGCTCCTCACCAGTCTCCGAAATCCTCAACCATCAGCTCTCTCCATATTTTTCCTCCAAATGAATGTTTGTCCTCTATACGAAACCATCAGAAATTTTGAAAAGGAGCCGCATAAAGTCTTGCATATATTTTGTATGGAAAAAAATAAATTCCGCCATCTTGAATTTTTTTTCTGTTGATCAAGTGGACCTTTAGATCCTGATCATCTTTTGCCAAGAAAGCACTCTTCCATCTCTTATACTCTCTGAGATAGACACAAACAAAATTTGTATGGCCGCCATCTTGAATCCGCCATTTTGGTATTTTTTTCGGTTCCCTGCCAATTGGATGAGGTTTCGAGTGACATTTGTTTGAACACCCCCCCAACTATCTTCAAATTCCTGGCCATGCTCCTCACCCATCTCCGAAATCCTCAACCATCAGCTCTCTCCATATTTTTCCTCCAAATTAATTTTTGTCCTCTACACGAAACCATCAGAAATTTGGAAAATAACCTTATTAAAGTCTTACGTATATTTTGTATGGAAAAAATTTAATTCCGCCATCTTGAATTTTTTTCCTATTTATCAAGTAGACCTTCGGGTCCTGATCATCTTTTTCCAAGAAACCATTCTTCCATCTCTTATACTCTCTGAGATAGACACAAACAAAATTTGTATGGCCGCCATCTTGAATCCGCCATTTTGGAGTTTTTTTTCAGCTCTCTGCCAATTGGGTGAGGTTTCGAGTGACATTTGGTTGAACACCCCCCACCTATCTTCAATACTCTGGCCGGTGCTCCTCACCCGTCTCCGAAATCCTTAATCATCAGCTCTCTCCATATTTTTCTTCCGAATGAATTTTTGTCCTCTATACGAAACCATGAGTGAAAAATTTTTTTTTCATACAAAATTTTACAGGAGAGGTGATCAATGAGTGAGTGAGTGAATCAGCACGAGTAGCTATATATATAGTAACTAGTAGGGCGCGTGGGTGCGCGGCTCGCTAAAGCGAACCGCGGTTTTTCTTGCCACTAAGTAGACCTTCGGGTCTTGATCATCTATTTCCAAGAAACCACTCTTCGATGTTTTATAGACTCCGAGATAGACACCGACGAAATTTGTAGGGTCGCCATCTTGAATCCGCCATTTTGGTTTTTTTTCGGCTCTTTGCCAATTGGATGAGGTTTCAAGTGACTTTTTATTTGAACACCCCCCACTTATCTTCAATGTCCTAGCCGTGCTCCTCACCCGTCCCCGAAATCCTCAATCATCAGCTCTCTCCATATTTTTCCTCCAAATGAATTTATGTCCTCTATACGAAACCGTCAGAAAATTTGAAAAGAAACCCTATCAAAGTCTTGCATATATTTTGTATGAAAAAATAAAAATCCGCCATATTTAATTTTTTTCTATTCATCAAGTAGATCTTCGGGTCTTGATCATCTTTTTCCAAGAAACCACTCTTCTATCTTTTGTAGACTCCGAGATAGACACCATAGAAATTTGTATGGCCGCCATCATTAATCCGCCATTTTGGAAATTTTTTTCAACTCACTGCCAATTGGATGAGGTTTCAACTGAATTTTGTTTGAACACCCCCCACCTATCTGCAATACCCTGGCCATGCTCCTCATCCGTCTCCGAAATCCTCAATCATCAGCTCCCTCCATATTTTTTCGCCGAATGAACTTTTATCCTCCATACAAAATCATCAGAAATTTTTAGTAAGAACTATATCGTACCCTTATTGCAAAAACCGATTATCTGCATTTTTGTACCAAAATTAGGTTAAACTAGTAGGGCGCTTGGGTGCGCGGCTCGCTAAAGCGAACCGCGTGTTTTCTGTTCACCAAGTAGACTGTAGTACTACGGCTTGATCTATCTTCAATACCCTGGCCGTGCTCCTCACCCGTCTCCGAAATCCTCAATCATGAGGTCCCTCCATATTTTTCCTCTAAAGGAATTTTTCTCCTCTATAAGAAACCATCAGAAATTTGGAAAAGAGACCGTATCAAAGTCTTGCATATAGTTTGTATGAAAAAAATAAATTCCGTCATCTTAAATTTTTTTTCTATTCATCAAGTAGACTTTCAAGTACTGATCATTTTTTTCTAAGAAACCACTTTTCCATCTTTTATAGTCTCCGAGATAGACACCGACGAACTATGTATGGCCGCCATCTTGAATCCGCCATTTTGGTATTTTTTTCGGTTCCCTGCCAATTGGATGAGGTTTCGAGTGACATTTGTTTGAACACCCCCCCAACTATCTTCAAATTCCTGGCCATGCTCCTCACCCATCTCCGAAATCCTCAACCATCAGCTCTCTCCATATTTTTCCTCCAAATTAATTTTTGTCCTCTACACGAAACCATCAGAAATTTGGAAAATAACCTTATTAAAGTCTTACGTATATTTTGTATGGAAAAAATTTAATTCCGCCATCTTGAATTTTTTTCCTATTTATCAAGTAGACCTTCGGGTCCTGATCATCTTTTTCCAAGAAACCATTCTTCCATCTCTTATACTCTCTGAGATAGACACAAACAAAATTTGTATGGCCGCCATCTTGAATCCGCCATTTTGGAGTTTTTTTTCAGCTCTCTGCCAATTGGGTGAGGTTTCGAGTGACATTTGGTTGAACACCCCCCACCTATCTTCAATACTCTGGCCGGTGCTCCTCACCCGTCTCCGAAATCCTTAATCATCAGCTCTCTCCATATTTTTCTTCCGAATGAATTTTTGTCCTCTATACGAAACCATGAGTGAAAAATTTTTTTTTCATACAAAATTTTACAGGAGAGGTGATCAATGAGTGAGTGAGTGAATCAGCACGAGTAGCTATATATATAGTAATATATCAATCGACTCCTCAACTCACGGCGAAGCTGTAGGTCAAACCCATTATCTGCTACGACGCTTTTTTACGGAGATAGCTAGAGTTAAAAGCAACTACCTACAGGTATGATTTAATTACCTTCTTAAAAAAAGAACTAAACTCATTTAAATAATTTAGATTTATAAATCTATACCACAAAAACAATGTATTGTATTATAATACTTTTCAGATGTAGTTGCTTGATTTATCATTATGTCAATATTATTCTGTTAATACATGTTAACCTGCGTTAACAGGTTTCAGCTTTTATTAATATACTAGAAATTGCTGATGTATCTAAAAAGAAAAACGAACTAAACAACATTAGTTGCTTTTTGCAGAATAATGAACTCAATATTTTGTTAAAATTATTTCAGGTAAAAGAACTTAAGTTCACTTTTACTGTATAACTGGGCTACGAGGGTTTTTGAACATCTTCACAAATCAAAAGTTTTTTGATTTGTTAAGCTCACAATATAACTCTATCTTTAAGGTGATAGAGAAAAGACTGTCTAAAGATCTTAAGTTTAGTAACTGGCCAACTGCCGGAATCTATAAAAGTAGAAATAAGCTGCTTGACTTATATGCAGAAAAAAATATAATTATTCCCCCGCGTTTATTGAATATGTAAGAAACTATTCTAAATTGTTTGAAAATGTGTGCATACAAGCAAAGTCACTTCACATAAAACAAAAAATTGCCAATTCTGATAATAAAATTAAAACAGCATGGGACATCATCGGCGATGAAATGAGTAAACATAAGGTACATAATAATAATAAATTGGAGCTTAAAAGTGATAATCATGTAATTAGCTCCGATACAGTAATTGTAAATACATTTGAGAACTTTTTCAAAAATATTCCAATTACTACAACCAGTTCTCTGAATTCCTCGCCAGCAGAAGTCTATCGTCTTCTAAGGAGCAATGTCTCTGAGTGCAATAAGTTATTTAGGTTTGAACACGTTACCCCATATGACATAGTCAAAACATTTAAATCTTTACAAAATAAGAAAACAGCAGATCTATGGGGGATATCAGTTAAAATAATTCATAACATAATTGATATTATTGCGCCATATCTTGCTTTAATTTTTAATAAATCAGTAGATTCTGGATCTTTTTCAGACCTTATGAAATGTAGTAAGCTAATACCGCTTTTTAAATCGGGAAGCAAAAGTGACCCGAATAACTACAGGCCAATTTCAATTTTGCCAACTCTCAGCAAGATATTCGGAAAAATAATGCTCAACCAACTGCTTTTACACTTTAATTTAAATAAAATCCTACACACTGAGCAGTATGGTTTTACAAAGGGTCGATCAACAACCGATGCAGCCGCAAGGCTGTTACAACACATATTCGATGCATGGGAGAACTCACAGAGTGCCATTGGTATTTTCTGTGATTTGTCGTCAAAGGCATTCGAATGCGTTGATCACGAGACACTTTTGCTTAAACTGAGCCACTATGGCATTAAAGATTTTGCACTTAGTCTCATTGCGTCTTATCTCAGTGAACGAGTCCAAAGAGTATGTGTCAATGATGTAAAATCATCCGGATCAGCCTCAGTAATGGGTGTACCCCAGGGTTCTATTCTAAGTCCATTCATGTTTTTGGTCTATATAAATGATTTACCACATTTTGTCCACAATACTTGCGATATTGTACTATTTGCTGATGATACGTCTTTGAATTTTAAAGTCGATAGGATAAAAGATAATTTTGACGATGTAAATAATGCATTATCTCAAGTTTCTGAATGGTTTACGGCAAATAATCTACTTTTAAATACTAAAAAAACAAAGTGTGTTGAGTTTTTATTACCTAACCCGAGAACTGTCAGTAAAAATTTAAAGATAAATAATGAACCTTTGAAAACTGAGGACTCCAAAGTGTTCTTGGGATTAACCCTGGATTCAAAGCTACAATGGGGCACCCATATAGCAACGCTTGCGGGCAAACTTAGCTCTGCTGTATATGTTATCTTTACATAGTATAAAACAAAATCGATTCCCGCTGTCTGGCCCTCTTTATGTACGCGTAGATCTTTTAAACTACGCAACGGATTTTAATTCAGTTTTCATCAGTAGATAGAGGGATTCGAGAGGAAAGTTTACAGTTATAGTGTTTCCCTAAATTCCTACGGGAACGGGACAAATGTAGGTGAAACCGCAAGGCACAGCTAGTTATTCTAATATAATAAAACGAAATAGTTTTTTTATTTAAATGAGCTAATCTCTAGAACGGCTGGACCGATTTCAACGAAACCTTCTTTTAAAGATAGCTGAGATTATAAGAAATAATGTAGGCTTGCCCATTTCCCACGGGAACGGGAACTCCTCGGGTAAAACCATAGGGTGCTGCAGTTAGTACGTACAAAGTTAAATGAAATCTACTTTACCTTCAGCCAAAAGCGACTAAAGATATTTATTTTACACCTGTACTGGCTAAAGTTGAACTAAAACGATTTTTGTCTTGATGATTATTACTATTCAAAACAAGTGATTAAATAAAAAATGCCATTAGAGCTACCAGAACGGTAAATTTGAAAATTTGGTAGTTTTTCTACATTCAGGAAAAACTAACTAAATGAGCTCCTTACCGGTTATTTTCTTCTTTTTGTTGAAAAAATAGTAAGTTTTTTTCAATTATTAACCTACTTAACATTTCTTGAATAGTTTCTTGTTTATAAAAATTATTATTGTTTAAAAATGGGCATCATTATAACTAATTTTTAAGTCGTTAAAGTTTCAAATGCTTATAACTCAAAAACTTTTCGCTCAAATTTTGGTGCAGATAATCGGTTTTTGCAATAAGGGTACGATATTTTAGTCTTGCATACATTTTATATGAAAAAAAAAAATCCGCCATCTTGATTTTTTTTCTATTCATCACGTAGACCATCGGGTCCTGATCATCTTTTCCCAAGAAACCACTCTTCCATCTTTCATAGTCTCCGAGATAGACACCGAATGCGCCATTTTGGATTTTTTTTCAGCTCCCTGCCAATTGGATGAGATTTCGAGTGACTTTTGTTTGAACACTCCCCACCTATCTTCGATACCCTGGCCGTGCTCCTCATCCGTCTCCGAAATCCTCAATCATCAGCTCTCTCCATATTTTTCCTCCAAATGAATTTTTGTCCTCTATACGAAACCGTCAGAAATTTTGAAAAGGAACCCTTTCAAAGTCTTCATATATTTTGTATGGAAAAAAATAAAATCCGCCATCTTGAATTTTTTTTTCTATTCATCAAGTAGACCTTCGGGTTCTGATTACCTTTTTCCAAGAAACCTCTCTTCCATCTCTTATAGTTTCCGAGATAGA
This sequence comes from Hipparchia sbordonii, assembly GCA_038048805.1. Classification (NCBI taxonomy): domain Eukaryota; kingdom Metazoa; phylum Arthropoda; class Insecta; order Lepidoptera; family Nymphalidae; genus Hipparchia; species Hipparchia sbordonii. The sequence goes on from CM076113.1 coordinate 10,705,906, forward strand.
CACCGACGAAATTTGTATGGCCGCCATCTTGAATCCGCCATTTTGGAGTTTTTTTTCGGCTCTCTGCCAATTGGATGAGGTTTCGAGTGACATTTGGTTGAACACACCCCACCTATCTTAGATACCCTGGCCGGTGCTCCTCACCCGTCTCCGAAATCCTCAATCATCAGCTCCCTCCATATTTTTGTTCTGAATGAATTTTTGTCCTCTATGCGAAACTGTGAGTGAAAAAAAATTTTTCCATACAAAATTTTACAGGAGAGGTGATCAATCAGTCAGTCAGTGAATCAGCACGAGTAGCTATATATATAGTAAATAACTAGTAGGGCGCGTGGGTGCGCGGCTCGCTAAAGCGAACCGCGGTTTTTCTGTCCACCAAGTAGACCCTCGGGTCTTGATCATCTTTTTCCAAGAAACCACTCTTCCATCTTTAAAAGTCTCCGACGAAATTTGTACGGCCGCCATCTTGAATCCGCCATTTTGGTGTTTTTTTTGAGCTCACTGCTAATTGGATGAGGTTTTGAGTGACTTTTGTTTGAGCAGCCCCACCTATCTTTAATATCCTGGCCGTGCTCTTCACCCGTCTTTGAAATCCTCAATCATCAGCTCCCTCCATATTTTTTATCCAAATGAATTTTTGTCCTCTATACGAAACCATCAGCGGAAAGGAACGTATCAAATCCTTGCATACATTTTATATGAAAAAAACAAAACAGCCATCTTGAATTTTTTTCTATTCATCACGTAGACCATCGGGTCCTGATCATCTTTTTCCAAGAAACCACTCTTCCATCTTTCATAGTCTCCGAGATAGACACTGACGAAAGGAGGTGGGTTGATAAGGTAACAAAATCCGCCCCTCATACACTCGAAAAAAAAAGTTCCAGATTTCGACAAATTGTAAATGTATTTATATACTTGAAGATATAAACTTTATTTTAATATAAAGTTTAGGTGATAAAAAAAATAGTAAGTTACAGAAAATATTACCCAAAAAGAGAGTGTTTCTTTTACTTTTCTTACATTTTCATACATTTTAGTCGTTTTTTAAGCTTTGATTTAATATTTTAGAATGAGGCGCTTCATGAACCAAAATAAATTAATACTCATATAAAAGCTTATAAAAAGGAGCATCATTATCAGTTACGTTTACCATGGTTCATGGAGCGCCTCATTCTAAAATATTAAATCAAAGCTTAAAAAACTACTAAAATGTATGAAAATGTAAGAAAAGTAAAAGAAACACTCTCTTTTTGGGTAATATTTTCTGTAACTTACTATTTTTTTTATCACCTAAACTTTATATTAAAATAAAGTTTATATCTTCAAGTATATAAATACATTTACAATTTGTCGGAATCTGGAACTTTTTTTTTCGAGTGTATGAGGGGCGGATTTTGGGCCTTATCAACCCACCTCCTTTGTATAGCCGCCATCTTGAATCCGCCATTTTGGAATTTTTTTTGTCTTTCTGCCAATTGGATGAGGTTTCGAGTGACTTTTGTTTGAATACCCTCCACTTATCTTCGATATCCTGGCCGTGCTCTTCACTCGTCTCCGAAATCCTCAACCATCAGCTCTCTCCATATTTTTCCTCCAAATGATTTTTTGTCCTCTATACGAAACCATCAGAAATTTTGAAAAGGAACCGTATAAAGTCTTGCATATATTTTGTATGGAAAAAAATAAAGTCCGCCATCTTGAATTTTTTTTCTATTCATCAAGTAGACCTTCGAGTCCTGATCATCTTTTTCCAGGAAACCACTCTTCCATCTTTTATAGTTTCCGAGATAGGCACCGACGAAATTTGTATGGCCGCCATCTTGAATCTGCCATTTTGGAGTTTTTTTTCGGCTCTCTGCCAATTGGATGAAGTTTCGAGTGACATTTGGTTGAACACCCCCCACCTATCTTCGATACCCTGGCCGGTGCTCCTCACCCGTCTCCGAAATCCTCAATCATCAGCTCTCTCCATATTTTTGTTCCGAATGAATTTTTCTCCTCTATACGAAACCGTGAGTGAAAAAAAATTTTTCCATACAAAATTTTACAGGAGAGGTGATCAATGAGTCAGTGAGTCAGTGAATCAGCACGAGTAGCTATATATATATTAACTAGTAGGGCGCGTGGGTGCGCGGCTCGCTAAAGCGAACCGCGGTTTTTCTGTCCACCAAGTATACCTTCGGGTCTTAATCATCTTTTTCCAAGGAACTACTTCATAGTCTCTGAGATTTACATCGACGAAATTTGTATGACCGCCACCTTGACTCCGCCATTTTGGTATTTTTTTTCAGCTCATTGCCAATTGGATGAGGTTTCGAGTGATTTTTGTTTGGGCACCCTCAACCTATCTTCAATAACCTGACCGTGCTCCTCACCCGTCTCTGAAATCCTCAATCATCAGCTCCCTCCATATTTTTCATCCAAATGAATTTTTGTCCTCTATACGAAACCATTAGCGGAAAGGAACGTATCAAAGTCTTGCATACATTTTATATGAAAAAAAAAAAATCCGCCATCTTGAATTTTTTTTCTATTCATCAAGTAGACCTTCGGGTCCTGATCATCTTTTTCCAAAAAACCACTCTTCCATCTTTTATAGTCTCCGAGATAGATACCGACGACATTTGTATGGCCGCCATCTTGAATCCGCCATTTTGAATTTTTTTTCCGGCTCCCTGCTAATTGGATGAGGTTTTGAGTGACTTTTGTTTGAACACTCCTCACCTATCTTCGATATCCTGGCCATGCTCCTGATCCGTCTCCGAAATCTTCAACTATCAGCTCTCTCCATATTTTTCCTCTAAATGAAATTTTGTCCTCCATACGAAACTATCAGAAATTTTTAAAAATAATCAATTTAAGTCTTGCATATATTTTGTATGGAAAAAAATAAATTCCGCCATCTTGAATTTTTTTTCTGTTCACCAAGTGGAACTTCGGCTCCTGATCATCTTTTGCCAAGAAACCACTCTTCCATCTCTTATACTCTCCGAGATAGACACAAACAAAATTTGTATGGCCGCCATCTTGAATCCGCTATTTTGGAGTTTTTTTTCGGCTCTCTGCCAATTGGATGAGGTTTCGAGTGACATTTGCTTGAACACCCCCCTCCTATCTTCGATACCCTGGCCGGTGCTCCTCACCCGTCTCCGAAACCCTCAATCATCAGCTCTCTCCATATTTTTGTTCCGAATGAATTTTTGTCCTCTATACGAAACGGTGGGTGAAAAAAAATTTTTCCATACAAAATTTTACAGTAGAGGTGATCAATGAGTCAGTGAGTCAGTGAGTCAATCAGTGAATCAGCACGAGCAGCTATATATATATTAACTAGTTAAAAAATCCTATTTTACAAATTATGTTCAATTGTAAAAATCCTTTCTTAGCAGATACGTACGTCCTAATAGCTATCTGTATGCCAAATTTCCAGTGGTTTGAGCTGTGCGTTGATAGATCAGTCAGTCAGTCAGTCAGTCACCTTTTATATATTTTTTATTTAGATAAGGATTAAATAAAGATCCTATTATCCTATTATTATTAATATTATAAATTTTATTAGTTTGTATGTTTGTTACTCAATCACGTCGCAACAAGTGAACCGATTTGGCTTGAATTTGTCACAGAGTTAGATTGTAGACTAGAATAGCACATAGGCTATTTTTTATCCCGGAAAATAAGAGCGTTTGACGACCTCCCTGGCGCAGTGGTCTTATAACTGGGAGGTCTCGGGTTTGATTCCCGGCGGGGGCAGTTTAGGAATTTATAATTTCTAAATTGTCTCTGGTCTGGTCTGGTGGGAGGCTTTGGCCGTGGCTAGTTACCACCATACTGTCAAAGACGTGCCGCCAAGCGATTTAGCGTTCCGGCACGATGGCGGGTAGAAACCGATAAGGGGTATGAATTTACACTGCTATACCCCTTCCAAGTTAGACCGCTACCATCTTAGACTGCATCGTCACACTTACCATCAGGTGAGATCGCAATCAGGGGCTATCTTGTCATCGAATAAAAAAAAAGAGTTCCTGCGGGACTCCAAAAGAACCGAAGTCGCCGGTAAGGAATAAGGATTGATACGGATCGCTAAATAGTGTGCTTATTATTTGGGCACCTATTAAAATGGTATAATACGGTTAATACTAATGTACACGGAACTCTAGGGTAGCGATACTCTCTAGGGTAGCGATTGCATCTGGCACTTGGCGCATATTTTTATGTGTCAAGTGACCAGTCTATTGGAGAACTCTCAGCCTCTGATAATGCAAGAAAGCGCGGCTCAGCCGTTCGGAGAGTGTCTCACATCTCACTTCTCTGTAGGAAATGATGAAAATTATTCATGCTTCCGCCCACACACATCATTTGAATGCGTTATTAAGAGGACTTTATTTATAGCTTGCTTCGTACAATCGAACTTTGGTGCTTATTTAGATACTTAGCTGATGTTTGTGACTTCATGTGTGGATTTATTCGTGTGGATTTATTTTTCTTTTTTACTCGATGATGCCCGAGATTTATAGGTTCAAGTTTTTGTTTTTCTTTAATATTACTGACACACTATCATCCTACTTAGTCGAAATATTTTTCTTTTTCTTCTCAGTCGTTACACTCTTGTCAGAGTGGTCGTGGTCATCATTTCGGTGTTGTGGCACGCTTGACTATACGCCTCCACTCCGCCCTAACAGCTGCTTTTCTTGAGCATTCGTGCAACGGGACATCCACCGCAGCCCTCACTTGGTCCGTCCATCTCATTGGCGATCTGCCACGTCCCCTTGTGCCCTCTACTTTACCTTGGACCACTAGACGTTCGACTGATTCAACCTCCCGTCTTGATACGTGAGCAAAGAAAGTGAGAATGCGAGCTTGCACAATGGAGGATAGACGCTGCTTGATGCCGAGTTCTTCGAGAATGGACTTGTTGTTCCGGAATTCATTCCAGGACACTCTCAATATTCTTCTCCAGCACCACATCTCGAGAGCGTCTATCTTTTTCTTCTCACTCTCTCGCAGGGTCCACGTTTCCGAGGCGAAGAGGAATATGGGAAACACAAGCGCTCTGACAAGCCGGGTCTTAGTGGCCTTGGTTACGTTACGAAATATTTTTATTTTGTATAAAAATTAAAACCTAAATCCGTAACCCAACATCAACGGCTCACTACTGAGCGCAGATCTCCTCTCAGAGAAGCATGTGTGCAGATTTCCTCGCGCTGCAGTTATCCTTTAATTGCATATTTAATTGCTTAACCGCACATAACTCCGTAAAGTCTCGGGTTCGAACCTGCAACCCTTCGAATAGCAGACCACAGTACCCAAAGATATTCAATGCACGTATCCTTATCCTTAAAGCCTATTTTCGTTCACTAGGCTTACGCGAAATCGCCTATCAGTCAGTCACGGTAATTTAATTCTAAAACACAGCTTACAGAACAAACTCTGTGTTCTGGGTCCTATTCAATATAAAGATAACATTTATTGCTCGAATACTCAACCCTTTACACATATCCACAGCATATTATACAAACAATTTTCTCTATAATGGTTTAAAAATTACATAAACGTTTAGGATTATTGACAACTACATTTTTTATTATCGGTAATGATGCATGGATAATAACATGTGAACCTTCTTTAACTTTAATTTAATGTGTATGTATCACGACATACTGCAGTTCATTGTACCTACCAATTCCTTCGGCACACGATCCTAGCAGATATTATCTCAACTAGTAGATATAAATCGTAAATGATCCCTACTAATCTAAATATATAAAAGGAAAAGGTGACTGACTGATTGACGGACTGACTGATCTATCAACGCTCGACAGACTTTTATGCCGGAACAACGCACAGCCCAAACCACTAGAGATAAAAAGTTGAAATTTTGACAATAGATTCGCAGGCGCTCATTAAGAAAGACTTTTTGAAATTTCACCCCCAAGAAGATCTGTATGAAAGTCTGTTATTTTTCAAATTGTATGCATGAAACTTGGTATTCTACCTTACGATTAAAGATAGAGAAGGACGTACGTTTTTCACGTTCTTCGATAATAATTCCACACCAAAACCTAATTCCAGGAAATCGCGGGGGCAAAAGCAATACTGATATTGCGAAACGACAAGGGTTGTCTTGCAAGAAGTTAAATTGAAGGTACAACCTGCTGAAGGTTGCTGTTTACAATTCTTCGCCTGAATCGATCGGCGGAGTCGAAGTGAGGGGTCAAGGCGAGGTTACAGCCCTCAGGTTGCTACGGTTTATGAGAAAATAAGGTCGGAAACATTAGCACGGGTTGTATGATTTATGTCAATAGTTGTTCGTGGTTTTCGTTCCTACTAATATTACAAATCCCTTTTAATATTATGTGAAAGTGTGTTTGTTGGTTTGACCTTCTATCACGCAGCAACGGAGCAAAGTATCAACGTGATTTTAAGCATGGTTATAGTTGTCGTAGGCTACTTGTTATCCCGGACTGCCTCGCCTAGTTAGCCAGTTCGACTACACATGACGAGGAAGCACTGTATACTTAGCTTACTTTTATTACTTATTGTAAAATTAGTTTATTTTATTTTTTGAAAAGAGCAACTGCTGAGTTTCTTGCCGGTTCTTCTCAGCAGAATCTGCATTCCGAACCGGTGGTAGATTTGTGACATATCATAAGTGCTACAGGGTAGCCTACATGAAATAAATAAATTTTGATTTTGATTTTGATTTTGAGGCCCCGGGTTCGATTCCCGGGTCGGGCTAAAAAATGTATTGCTTTTTTCTGTTCAGAAATACTCAGCACTGGCTCGGAGTTAAGAAATTGGCGGTGTGGTAGCCCCGTGCCTCAGAGAGCACGTATAGCTGTCGGTCCTGCGCTTGATCTCTCTCTGGTCGTGTCGGATTTCCATCCCATCGGACTATGTGAATGAGGGAATAGAGAATGCACCTCCGTTTGCGCACACATTTGGGCACTATAATATCTCCCGCGCAGGTGGCTAATCTCTTTAGAGTTTGGCCACCGTGGCCGGAGCGGTCGGGAGAACATTATTATTATTTATTATTTTATCCCGGTATAAAAGTGAGGGTTCCCGTTTTTTTTTTTTTAGGTTGTCCTTGTATCACGAAGCAACCAGCAAAGAGCTACGCATCAACATGATTTGCATGGGTATAGTTGAGGACCTGGAGAGTGACATAGGCTATTTATTTCTGAAAAACAAAGAATTCGAGTTCCGTGAAAGCAAAAGACACACTTAATTGCTTAAAACACAAAAAAAACTCCTAAAAGACAGAGATGCGTGCTCGGGATCGAACCCCGGATGCCCTGAAGAATCAGTCAAAGTCTTAACCAATAGGTTATCTCGATAAATACTATGTGTATCCCAGCAATATAAATATTAGCTACTATTTTTATTTTTACTAACGCGGATGAAGTAATTTTGTTACTCGTAGCCCCTAGCTACGCCGTAGAGGCAAAAAGAAAATTCACTTTTTGTAATGGTCAAGGTTGCACTCACATGTTATTCAGTACACGGCTTCCCTCACGTTAATTTCGATTTTTCAAACCCTTATTTTACCCCCTTAGGGGTTGAAGTTTAAATCTTTCTTAGCGGATGCCTATATAAGTCTATGCCCAACCTGATTCATTCAGTGATTTGAGTTGTGCGTCTATAGATCAGTCAGTCAGTCCTTAGATTAGGTATATGTCTGAGAGCTCGTCACCTTATCCTTTTATATATTTAGATTATTTAAGTCAAAATTGTGTTCTAAAGAAACGTTTCATAGTTAATCAAAATTATTGTAAAATTAATATATTATGACGCAAATATACCACTTAATGGGTATAATGATTTATGTAGTAATCACGATTATTAAATTTCTAATTAATTAATTAATTATACCACTTTGACGTGGTCGGACAGCTTAAAAAGTTAGACAGCCATTAATATAAATACAACGCTATTTTTTTGTTAATGAGAAATCTGAAAATGCTTTGTACCGCACTCGCACAATGTTCAATTTCGCAAAAATGTACGTATAGATTGCAATATTAATCCATTTCAGATTTTATCCCAAAAATTTAATAAACACAATATATGAATTGGGATACGTTATACGCGGCGGGCGTGTGGTGGCTATTGTTTTTATTAGCGTTCGTCCACGCTATGGTGAGTATTTTGAGCTGACAGCTGGCAAAACTAGTTTACAACTTTGACAGTTATCATAATTACATATTTTTTTATAACACGGTCTTGGAATAAAAATATTTTGTACGTGTTGCAAGCATCGATGTATATGGATAGGCCTCTAGAGGAAAACAAACGCGCTCAAAAAAACAGAATCTCTTGTCTTAAAAGAATTTAAAAGAAGTTTTAAAAAAAGTACTAATGTTCTTCATTCCATTTTTTGTACTAGGTAGTTGCTACTTCTCGAACGTGATTGGTTGACATTTGCGTCAAAGCGAACCGCGGGGAACGCGCGGTGTTCATTCAAGGAATATTCAAGCGTATTTTCGTAGACATAATTATATGAGACAGACATATCCATATACATCGATGGTTGCAGGTTTTCTATCACCAGGAAATAACGTTGTATTTTGGCTTAATTATAAATGCGAAAGTGTGTTGGTTTGTCTTTCAATTCCACACCAACGGAGGAACGGATCGATGTGATTTTTAGCATGGCACGGCATGGTAGTTGAGGTCTTGGTAAAATTGAGGCTACCTTTGATCCCGGAAAAATAGAGGGTTCCCTAAACATAACTCCGTGAGGACAAAGTTGCGGGAAGAACTAGTGAGTACATGAGTAAAGTTATACAATAACATGAAAGAATCTTCAAAGTTCCTTCTTCTTTCTTCGCTTGAAGTGATGATTGCAGCATACGCAAGGTTTAGTAAAGGAAAGCACACAACAATGGAAAATTTAGTACTTTCTATTACTAATACCTGAATATGCCTGTCCGTCCAGTGTGTTATAGTTGCTGATAAATACACTATGTCAAGTAAAAAATAATTAAAAAAAAGACGTGTGGCACTCGGGGACTGCCGTGGTAAAGCTATTGCATATCATTTTTTATCAACGCCATCTAGCGGTGAGAGGAGTCCCGTGTCAGGTTATTTTCGTTACGGAATTTCTGGATTCGGTCTCCACGCTCAAGGCCCGCGATAGAAGCTATGCAATAGCTTAACTCTTCTTCAGTGTCTCTTAATCATTTAATATACAACGAGAAATAGTATTTCACTAGACATAACGTAGGCACTACTCGATTCGTATGCGCTGCCGACTTGCTGCCGACAAAGTGGAGAGCGATTCATACATTTTCAGAGCAAATTAAACTCTCGTGGTTAGTGATAGCGTATAAATTAGCTTGTATGCTCCCCTGTAAAATGCATCTTTTGCAGATTTACACCAAACCTTGAGTAGAACCAAAGTATCAAAGGCCTTACATCGAATCGTTTCAAATCTATTTTAGTATTTGAAGACTACGTAGATTTATCGGAACTTAAAGTTAATTTTTTAAAGACAAAACATTCATTACTATACATTATTGAGTATTCTTATAAAATCTAATTATAAATTAATATAATATAATCAGAGATAAAAAGATCGTAGGAGAACCAGAGCTACCGATTTAGTTTATCGAGTCGTAAGGCTGAAATGGCAATGATGGAAGGATGGAAGTTGGGGTACCAAGGTGCTGGAGTGGCGACCCCGTATCAGGAGGCACAGCGTTGGAAGACCCCCACCCCTCCCACTACGTGCGAAATGAAGCTCATGCGAGTCACTGGTAGACGATAATCGCGGCCCAAGATCGTGTTCTGTGACGATATTTTCAAAAAAATTATGTTCAGCAATAGTTCATCTCTTTCGTTTTTTATGAACCGATAGACGTTCACTGCTGGACAAAGGTCTCTTGTATGGACTTCTACAGGCCTCGGCCTTGCGCCGCCTGAATCCAGTGGCTCCCTGCGACTCGTTTAATGTCGTCGGTCCACCTAGTGAGGAGTCTGTTAACACTGCGCTTCCCGGCGCGGGGTCGCCACTCCAGCAGTAATGGTTCACCTATCGATAAAGATAATGTTCTTCTGCTGCTAATCAACCGACAGACTGCTAACAAAAGTCGCTTCCATACGCCTCGGTCTTGTGCCGCCTGTATTCAGTGGCTCCCTGCGACTCATCTAATGTCGTCGGTCCATCTAGTGAGAGAGTCTGCCAACAATGCGATTCCCGGTGCGGTATCGCCACTTCAGCACTTTGGGACCCCAACGACCAACAAAACTACGAGTATGTGCCCTATATATATTACTTAGACTAGTAGTGCGCGTGGGTGCGCGGCTCGCTAAAGCGAACCGCGGTTTTTCTGTCCACCAAGTAGACCTTCGGGTCTTGATCATCTTTTTCCAAGGAACTACTCTACCATCTTTCATAGTCTTAGAGATATACACCGACGAAATTTGTATGACCGCCATCTTGATTTTTTTTTCTATTCATCAAGTAGATCTTCGAGTCTTGATCATCTTTTTCGAAGAAACCACTCTTCCACCTTGTATAGTCTCCGAGATAGACACCGACGAAATCTGTATGGCTGCCATCTTGAATCTGCCATTTTGGATTTTTTTTCAGCTCCCTGGCAATTGAATGAGGTTTCGAATGACTTTTGTTTGAACACTCCCCACCTAACTTCGATATCCTGTCCGTGCTCCTGACCCGTCTCCGAAATCCTCAACCATCAGCTCTCTCATATTTCTCCTCCAAATAAATTTTTGTCCTCTCTACGAAACCATCAGAAATTTTGAAAAGGAACCGTATAAAGTCGTGCATATATTTTGTATGAAAAAATCAAATTCCGCCATCTTGAATTTTTTTCAATACATCCAGTAGACCTTCAGCTCTTGATCATCTTTTGCAAGAAACCACTCTTCCATCTCTTATAGTTTCCGAGATAGACACCGACGAAATTTGTATGGCCGCCATCTTGAATCCGCCATTTTGGAGTTTTTTTTCGGCTCTTTGCCAATTGGATGAGATTTCGAGTGGCATTTGGTTGAACACCCCCCACCTATCTTCAATACCCTGGCCGGTGCTCCTCACCTGTCTCCGAAATCCTCAATCATCAGCTCTTTCCATATTTTTGCTCCGAATGAATTTTTGTCCTCCATACGAAACCATGAGTGAAAAAAAATTTTTTCATACAAAATTTTACAGGAGAGGTGATCAATGAGTCAGTCAGTGAGTGAGTCAGTCAGTGAATCAGCACCAGTAGCTATATATATAGTAACTAGTAGGGCGCGTGGGTGCGCGGCTCGCTAAAGCGAACCGCGTGTTTTCTGTTCACCAAGTAGATCTTGGTATCTTGATCATCTTTTTCCAAGAAACCACTCTTCCATGTTTTCTGTTCACCAAATCTATTTGGATCATCTTTTTCCAAGAAATCACTCTTCCATCTTTTATAGTCTCCGAGATAGAGACCGACGAAATTTGTATGGCCGCCATCTTGAATCCGCAATTTTGGGTGGGGTTTTTTCAGCTCACTGCTAATTGGATGACGTTTCGAGTGACTTTTGTTTGAACACTCCCCACCTATCTTTAATATCCTGGCCGTGCTCCTCACCCGTCTTCGAAATCCTCAATCATCAGCTCCCTCCATATTTTTCCTCCGAATGAATTTTTGTCCTCTATACAAATCCATCAGAAATTTCGAAAAGGAACCATATCGAAGTCTTGCATATATTTTGTATGAAAAAATAAATTCCGCCATCTTTCATTTTTTTCTATTCATCAAGTAGACCTTCGAGTCTTGATCATCTTTTTCCAAGAAACCACTCTTCCACCTTGTATAGTCTCCGAGATAGACACCGACGAAATCCGTATGGCCGCCATCTTGAATCCGCTATTTTGGTTTTTTTTTTCAGCTCCCTGCCAATTGGATGAGGTTTCGAATGACTTTTGTTTGAACACTCCCCACCTATCTTCGATATCCTGGCCGTGCTCCTCACCCGTCTCCGAAATCCTCAACCATCAGCTCTCTCCATATTTTTCCTCCAAATAAATTTTTGTCCTCTATACGAAACCATCAGAAATTTTGAAAAGGCGCCGCACAAAGTCTTCCATATATTTTGTATGGAAAAAAAATAATTCCGCCATCTTGAATTTTTCTTCTATTCATCAAGTAGACCTTCGAGTCCTGATCATCCTTTTCCAAGAAACCACTCTTCCATCTCTTATAGTTTCCGAGATAGACACCGACGAAATTTGTATGGCCGCCATCTTGAATCCGCCATTTTGAAGTTTTTTTTCGGCTCTCTGCCAATTGGATAAGGTTTCGAGTGACATTTGGTTGAACACCCCCCACCTATCTTCCATACCCTGGCCGGTGCTCCTCACCCGTCTCCGAAATCCTCAATCGTCAGCTCTCTCCATATTTTTCCTCCGAATGAATTTTTGTCCTCTATACGAAACCATGCGTGAAAAAATTTTTTTCCATACAAAATTTTACAGGAGAGGTGATCAATGAGTCAGTGAGTGAGTGAGTGAGTGAATCAGTGAATCAGCACGAGTAGCTATATATATAGTAATAATGACGATGTTGAATATAATTTATTCTGCAGAGCGTTGTGGGCCATATCTTGACTAAAACTCTATCTCCTTCCTGGTCAAAGAAGCTTGTAGGACAACGCTCCGTACCCCTCTGTAATGCCTACGGCATTAGAGAGGGATATGGACCTATTTCCTGAGCTCATTGACAGCTTGAACTAACTAACTGACTAGTTTTATTATATCCAAATATATGAAATAAATGGTTTTGATTTTAGACTACTAATAACAACTAAAAAACGGCCGACAAGAGAATGCGTTTTTGACAGTTCGCTGCTAAATGGTCGCCGTAACTTAAAACTAATGAAGTACATTTATTTAATTTTTATAATTTATGAATTACTAACATAATGGTTCGTCGTTAAATTCAAGGTAAAGTAAATAACAAAATACTTTTTTTTAATCTGTTTCAGCTGTAACAAGGTTAACTCAACCTGATTTTTGTTGAGTTTGGTAAACTGACAGGTGTTAAGAATGCATTCTCTCGTTGGTTGTACCATAACGGTTCTTACAAGTTATTTGGTGGCATCCATTGACAGAAAAATTATATACTACTTTAATGAAATACATTTTCAAGTTCATGATCACGAGCATAAATTTCTAGAAATTGCCTTTGCCTATTATTTATTAAATACTTACCTCATTAGTCTAAAAATCTAAGGATTTTTCTATGTTCACGTCTTACAATGTACAGGGAAATTTTCTTATAAATAATAATAATTTATAGATTTAGGATAGGCATGTTGCTACGGTAGGAGCGTAGCGAACGACGTAGCGTATGTAGCGATACGTAGCGTATCCTAAATCTATGAAATAATAATATAATTATACAAACACTTACGTAAGTATATTTGTTTTATTCCTTGGAATAAAAATATTTCTTACTATTTTTTCTCGCGATTTCGTCCATATGGAGTGAGATTTAAAAATCTCACTCCCTATGGACGAAATCGCCTTGTGTCGTTGTTTTTCCGGTATAATCAGTATGTTATACCATTCTCAAGGATTTTATCTATAATCCTACAAAAAATCACGTTGCGGCGTGATTGATGGACTAATGTGTAAAAATTTACATGCGATCCCTTGGGAATCCTTCGTTTTTCCGGAATAAAAGGAAGCCTTTACCACACTCCACATCTCAACTATAAAACGTTAACGTTATACGTTGCAAATCACGTCAATGCATTGCTCCGCTGCTGCTGAAGGACAACTCAAAGAATAAAAATACTTTCGCATTTATAATATTATTAGACATGCGTACACTACCGAAATTTTACTTAAGTTTATTAAATTATTAGTTTTTGCCCGCAAATCCGTCCGCATGGAGTTAGTTTTTTAAAAATCCTGTGGGCATCTTTGATTTTCCGGGATAAAAAGTACCATGTCACTGTCCAGGTTCTGAACTATACCTATGCAACAAATCATGTCGATCCGTTGCCCCGTTGATTGAAGGACAAACAAATACACTTTCGCATTTATAATAGTATTGTACATAAGTTTATTAAATTGCTAGGCAATGCCCGCGAATTCGTCCGAGTGGTTTAAGTTTTTGACTCCCGCAGAAACTAATTAATTTTCCGGGATAAAAGGTAGCCTTTATCATTCTACAAGCCCTAAACTATAGCCACGCAGAAATTACTTCGATCCGTTGCTGCGTGAATGAAGGACAAACCAACGAACAAATACACTTTGCCTAGCACTTTTGAAAATCTAGACCTCATCAGTGCTGTCCAGTACTGATTGTCGTCAAGCGCAAACCTTTTGGATGTATGCGATAATTACGCATATTAAAGGTTGGCAATACTGCCGTCAAAGAATCTGTGGTGTGGCTATCTGTGAAACGGAGTGATTATTCTCTGTGGTATTCAGTCTAAGTATCATAGTAATCTGTGACTCTAAATCATGGAGCTAACTCTAAATTAATCAATCTTAAACATCAGATAAAAAAAAAACTTTCGCATTTAAAATATAGTTAAGGATATAGGGATATTACTACCGGATACTGTAGTGAGGTTAATTAAATTAAGTAGCGGGATGAACTTGGCTGTTATTTATGTAGTTTAATAATTGCTAACGCCCGCATTTCCCCTAAAGCTGCAAGTCGGCCGGGCCGCAGTTGGCAGCATCCTTGTATCCTGTCGCATAACGAGCGCAACTTGGGCTATATTTTGCGAATTTTACTCGGAATTTCAAACACTTAAGAGGTAGTTAATTCCCAGTTTAAAACTGTTAAGTACGAGTGAGCCAGATATTAGTAATTCCTCGCATAAGGAGATAATTAAGTATACTGCATGCATATTAAGCAGATTTTTTAGTGCGACTTTTAATTTTTTTTTATAATAAAAATATTAATTTAACAAGCAGGCGGGTCGGGTCACCTGCTGTTAAGTGATTACCGCCGCCCATGAACATTTGTAGCACCTGAGTACCACCAATGCGTTGCCGGCTTTTTAGGATTTTGTTGGTCCGCCCCTTGAACAATCCCATGTTGTAATTTAGTGGGAACACCGTCGCAGGGAGTTGGTTCTAGGTTGGTTGGTTGTTTAATTGGTTTTTTGTATGATTAACTGGTGGCAAGTGATCATCGCCGCCCATGAACATTTGGAGTACCAGAGACACGCCACTGAAATTTTCAGGAATTTATTGATCACCCATTCAATGACACACGTGGAGTTAGTTCCATATTTGACATGTGTGATGATTTGAAAGACAATCGAAACCGGAAAATCACAGAAATCCCACGGAATTTTTAAAAACTAAATCCATCCAAGTCACTGGCTTCTCTGCATATTAATAAGAACATTCTCAGTCGTAGAAGAATTGCCATTTCTAGCTCTTAGAAACTGTAACGTTGTGTGATATTATGTACTCGTAAGTCGAGCTTGGAAGATCTGTATTAAGCCAGACGAATATCTAGGTCACGCCTGACACAAAGCCTAAGAGCAACTTCGCTATCTACTTTCAGATTTGAGTCGCTTCGCGTAGGCTGTTATCGCTAAAGATCTTATAACCGTGTTCGGAAATTTCATACAAATCATGTTTCTCTACAAGAAAACAATATTATCCCTATATGAACATGAAAGAATCATTAAATACTAGCTTCTGCCCGCGGCTTCGCTCATGTTAACTTCGATTTTTCAAACCCCTATTTTACCCCCTTAGGGGTTGAATTTTCAAAAACTCTTTCTTAACGGATGCCTTCGTCGTAATAGATGCCAAATAGCATGTCAAAGAACCCGATCCGTGTAGTCAGTCAGTCACCTTTTCCTAGCTATCTGTATTCCGGATTTCAGCCTGATCCATCCAGTGGTTTGAGCTGTGCGTTGATAGATCAGTCAGTTAGTCAGTCGTCACATTTTCCTTTTATATATTTAGATAGATAGAAGAAGAGAAGAAACTCAGTAGCTTTTGCTCAAGACTTTTCCGAATAGAATTCCATTCGTAGTAGAGTAGAATTAGGTCACACACACATTATGTAGGTCAAGTTTGGCACTAGGGACAAGAGCTTACAACTGCACTATCTATCTTCTAATATCTGGGGCCGCTTTAAAGATCTTATCGGCATGTTCGGAAGTTCGACGGAACTTTTTTATCAATTTAATTTTCAACTTGCTTATCAATTATTATCATGAAAAACTTACTTACAGATTTGAAAAATGGAATGTAAATCAAAACAAAGAAACCCAATTAAGATTATAGGAATAAACTAGCTTTTGCCCCCGCTACTTCGTCCGCGTGGAATTAGGTATTGGGGTGGAATTTTCAAAAACTGTGACACACGTACTTCTTTATTTTTAACTGAAAGCTCTAATACCAACTTTGATGGAAACAGCTTGAAAAATGACGGAGTTTCATATAAACTTCCATCCTCTTTTGAACCCCTTAGGGGTGGAATTTCCAATAATCCTTTCTTAGTGTGCGCCTTCGTCATAAAAGGAACCAACTGTAAAAATTTCAAGTTTCTAACTTCAGTAGTTTAGCCTGTGCGTTGATATCTCAGTCAGTCAGTCAGGACTTTGAATTTTATATATATAGATAAGTCTTTGAGTATATGACGTATAAGTTCTTGCATTTCACGAGGGCGCGTGAGCTTTACTTGTGGTTACGTCATGTACATGCACATTGAGCAAGGTCTCGCTCACACTTACACAGATACGACACGCACACAAACATGAGCCACGCACCCTCGTGAATTGCAAGAACCTTGTTACAGTTCAATGTAACCATTTATCAAAAAATCTATTTACATATATAATTATGTATATCAAATAAATTGCTGTTCATTAGTTTGGCCAAAATTCAAAACCGGCTTGACCGATTTGAATCATTTTCTTTGTATTTTGTTCACTTTAAAAAATAGGGAAAACCCAAAAGAATAGTTCTAAATTCGAAAAAATCAAAATTGGCAATTTAACTTTGGATTACTTTTAATAGATGGCGGGAGCGAAGCCGTGGGTAAAAGCTTGTATTTATATACTTTTTTAGCCTTTTAGGCATACTCAGGAAGACATTATAATCTTCTCGGGCTACAGATGTAACATTTTATAATGATAAAATTAAAATAGGTATGAAACTGTCATTGTCGTTAAAATTCAGCCAGATTTCCTTTATAAAATGTTAACATCAATAAAACATTTTGGTTTTACATATTGTTGAACACGCGCTGCGAGGAAAATACAAATTAAAAATAGCTTCCTGAAACCAATATTAAAGTGAACATAAAATACATTTTCGGTCGAGAGCTGTTTATGACTAAATTGATTGGTGGTAAATACGCATTAGGTATACTGGCGTAACATCGATTTTGTCAACTTTTAACAATATTATGCATTTAATAGATTGTTATTAAAACAATTTACTGGATAATTAATCCATATTATTATCTAATTGTAATTACTCCACTAATTATAATTTACCTATTACTTATTAAACGGTATGAACCGCAAATCTTGACGACCTCCCTGGCGCAGTGGTGAGCGCTGTGGTGTTATAACTGGGAGGTCTCGGGTTCGATTCCCGGCTGGGGCAATTTAGGAATTTATAATTTCTAAATTGTCTCTGGTCTGGTCTGGTGGGAGGCTTTGGCCTTGGCTAGACGTTAAAGACGTGCCGCCAAGCGATTTAGCGTTCCGGCACGATGGCGTGTAGAAACCGATTAAGGGTATGAGTACACTGCCATACCCCTTCCAATTTAGCCCGCTACCATCTTAGACTGCATCGTGACTTACCATCAGGTGAGATCGTTGTCAAGGACTATCTTGCCATAGAATAAAAGATCGAACCTGCGACCTTTCAGTCCGCACCTTAAACCGTTGAACTATTGAGGTTTCAGAACTTAGCAATACTTAATATAATAATGTTAAGTATTGTTTGTAAAAACTATTATCTATTGAGATTTCAGCACTTAACAATACTTAACATAGTAATGTTAACAATACTTAACATAGTAATGTTGAGTATTGTTAAGTTCTGAAACCCCAATAGTTCAATCTTAGTTAAAAAAGTATCTATATAGTATAACTAATCTCTGGTATGATATAAATTTTAGATAACACGGTTCACACTATACAGATGTGTTCTATTATGCGAAAACACCCCAGTCGCGGCACTAGATTTGACCTAAATTCGTACACAGTTTAACTTGACTAAACTTGCCACGATTAAGTTACGTAAGGCTTTCACGATGTAATGTAAAACAGCACGCTGTATCGGTTCCGCTTTTTGTGATCATATTTTAGTGTATAATAGAGTCGTTTTATTTTGGGCTTGAACCGATGTTAGCGGAGTTTAAACTGTATTAAAATATATCCTTCCTTTCCATTCCCTTCTTATCCCAGCAGGGTGCATGGGCAGAAGACAAATATCCCCGATTTTATCCACTGACAAGAGATAAAAGAATCTTCTCCATATGCTAAGGCATGGCGACAGCCGACAGGGGAAAGGAGATGTATATTCCTGTAAGTATATCCACTGGGGTTATTATTTCCACTGTTTTGTATATGCCCGACGCGTGGATAAAACTGAGCGAGGGGATAAACATTTTATCCTTTCCCCGTGGATAATATGTCTACCTACCCATGCTCACCCTGCAGATGAAAGCTGTACCCAATAGTTTTTCCAGGTATCATCTGGAAGTCCTGGTGACTGGCGATGAGTTGAGATGAATGAGAGATAAAATGAAATAAGGTAAAAATTCAATTCACGAGGGCACTTGAGCTTTACTTGTTGTTAGGTCGTGCACATGCACATTGCGGAAGTGTGCGTGCCTGTCAGGAGCCTAGGTGGGAGCGGTCAGTTGGGAGCAAGCTCTCTCTCACACTTATACAGATACGACACACACACCTATGAGCCACGAGCCCTCGTGGATTGCAAGAACTTTGTGATACGAGTATGTGCAACGACAAAATTTATATTTGGTACTTACTGTTGATATTTTGACAATTCCACAACCCACTAGTTCTCTTCACAGACCGCCACTATATCTAGGTTAGTGCGCGAAGTGATTGAAATAATCCTAAATACCAGAATTTCCATTATGAAGACTGTTTCAAACTAGCTAACATATGGAATCCAGTGGTAGAATTATGCAAACCAGGAAAGTGGCGTACAGCACCAAATTCGAAAAGCGACGTTGTAAGTTTTTTTTGACGAACTTTAAATGACGTTCCTTCAAAAAGACTAAAAAGGCGGATAGATAGATTCCACCATGACAGCTTCAACTTAACGCCCCGAAAAAAGAGAAGAATCACCAAGAAACTTGGCGATTGCGGTCCAAAACCTACGAACCCAGACTTACCACGTAACTTTTTTTTTATTCAATGACAAGATAATCCTTGACTGCGATCTCTCCTCATGGTAAGTGACGATGCAGTCTAAGATGTTAGCGGACTAACTTGGAAGGGGTATGGCAGTGTACGCATACCCCTAATCGGTTTCTACAAGCCATCGTGTCGGATCGCTAAATCGCTTGGGGACACGTCTTAGACGGTAGGGTGGTAACTAGCCACGGCCAAAGCCTCCCACCAGACCAACTAACTTTCCAAGTAACTGGCCCAAGTGATACAATTATACACCAAGAGCGTGCCGGGTCAAGAAGAATGGTGAGCGTTCAACAAAAACGCAGCGCAACTAAACAAAAGAATTTAAATAACTTGTACACTCGTAGTTTTTATACGCAGATGAAGAGTCTGCCCTTAACCGTGGCCTGGCCTAGGCTTGACCTACATACGCGGCTTAACTGTTCAACATCCACGCTAGGAAAATTACGTAAAATATTTATGCAGTTTAAATACTATCGGGCAAATAGCTAGAGACAGTGTTAGCATCTCCAGTGTTATTTAGTGTATTCTAGTACACTAAAGTATATTATTAGTACCCGTTTTCACCAACCATACATAAATCATCCCCTAAGTAGAGTCAGTAGGTATACTATACTATATATAGGATCTTATGTCGTACCATAGATTATGATCCTAGGAGATATATGTATATGATGATCTATATAGAATATAATCTATGGTACGACATCCTATCCTATATATAGTATCGTGTAATATGGGCCTTAACTAATATAATTTATACCTTTAGGTGTTTCCAAAAAACGGTTCGTGAGAACGAAATTGATAGAAAGCGTTAGCTAACTTAGCTTAGGAAGCCCATAAAAGTTAGGGAACGTTGGTTAAAACTGCCATTAGTGTATTCTTCAAGTAGGTGTTTAGTATCTAAACATAACACACTGTTAAATAAGTGCGATGTTGATTAAAGAACGTTTAAATAAATATTACAATAATTATGTAATGCAATCTAAACTATACATTTACATAACGCTGAGGCTTATTAAATTAAAAATTAAAATATTTTGAATGAATATAGACATGTATTTTTAACTCAAACTATCTAGAAGCATTTTTAACATAAAAAGCAAATCACTACCCTTACCCGAAAGTTTGCAAGAAATCGAAAAAGATCAAATCAAAAAAGCAGTAGATACAAAGCTGGCGATATTGGAAATTAAACTGGAACACTTTAGAAAAATGTTTATCTATAAAATATTTTCATGTAAAAAATGCGGATATAAATTAATAATTTTCTCTTTAGTACAAACAAGCGTGTTCTAAGTGGCGAAAAGCCTTTGCGGTTTAAAGAGGCGAGAGCTCTCACAATTTCGGTATATTTTTGTGCAACACTTTGCTTTGTGTCAAGCCTTGCTTTGCGGCCGCTTATTATTTATGCACAGGGTAAAATTTTCAGAGCGATCAGCGCGACTAAGGGCCCATTAAACAATCACCAACTAAAGTTTAACCGATGAATAAAATATCTAATCTACGTCGCTTTGATAGATTTTCAAATACAAAAACTGCCAGATTTATTCCTTGGTGAAATAAGCTACAAAACTAACTATTTAACTGGTTTATGGAAAGATTGTATCATATAAAGAATGTAGAGTATAAGATTTTACAAAATCTCGTTACGTATCATAAGAAGTGAGTTATTGTTTCTCTTAAAAAATGTAAGAATTAAGTTTTTCGTGGTATTTTATTGTAGCAATGGCTACATCTTTAAAAGTATTTTCACCTAAATGACCGCTCTTAAACCTCAAACTATATTATATTGTACCGGCGACAAAGGCAATAAAATGTGGGACACGGAGACAAATAGCTGCAACCCGGTGCAGTGATTTGAAACAGCTTGGCGTAAAGAACATTTGTGAATGATTTATACAATGTACTCTAAACAATTTTATTGTATCATTCTCAAAACTGTATCGGTGATTTATACAATATGTTCCAAGACCAACTGTATAATTTGTTACTGATTTATACAATATGTTCCAAAATCAATTGTATACCTAATTATTCTTTTGGTGAGTTAAGCGTGTTTGCTTTTACGATGTATATAAATACAATATTTTCGATCAAAACATAGAGATAAACATACAAAAAAATCTGATTTTTGTAGCCATTTGTCAACTCAATTTAAAAGTTAAAATATTTGCTTCTTTTAAATTTATTTACATATTATAAAAATATAATTACTAATGCAAATACCAATATTACTAATTTAAGTATTAAATTATGAATATACTGAAATACATAACTGGCATAAATCTACAGTACAGGTAAAGATTCACAAATAATTTCACAGTATTATAAAAATAAAACAATAAATGAATATACTCGCTATGAAAGGTACCATTTTTGAGTAATTTAAATTTCTTTGATAGTATGCGGCAATATTCATTTACTGCATCATTTTAAACTTCAGCTTGTTTCGTCAACCAAGCACTTTGTTAATCGAAATTATAAGGCTGAAATCACATCTGTCAGCATCGATTCGCATTTTTGCGTGTGATTTCAGTTTCAGTCACATTTATACGCAAAAGGATGCAAAAGGGTTGTCTGCGTAGGGACTAGGGATGTTTGATAATGATATCAATATTTTCATTGCTAGCTTAATTAATTATTTACAATGTTGGAACATAGACACTAAAAAATAAAAATCATCTGTCCATAAAAATAATGACCACAAAAAAAAACAAAGTGCTTGATAGACTCAAATATATTAATACAGAGAAATACATCAAAAAAGTGTAAAGTGAAAGCAAAGCGCGGTGCATACCTAACTCACCGTCGTGCATAGGGTCGATGGTGTGAATCATGAGCTGCAGCAAACCATGACGGAACTTGGCCGCCGGCGGGGGAGCTTTGCTAGACCCCGGCGTCGCTGTCACTGTGGCTGTGTTTGTCCCCACTGAGGTCTCGCTCGACGTTGTCGCGTTCCCGTGCTGGAATGGAATTATACAATGCTGGAATGCAATTATACAAGTGACGTTTTTTACACGAATACCCTTAAAAAGGAGTGTAATGTTTTCAGGGTTCATGTACGATTTATAATAATAAATAAATATAGCCTTTATTCAAACACAACATTTACACATTTATAATTAATTTGTTCTATACTACTACTTTCTAAACCCTAATTAATTGTTGTTTTTTTTACTGTCTAAATAATATATAGATATGTCTAAATAATATATAAGAATATATTGTCTTATATATGTGAGTTTCTTCTTTCCACCATAACTTTTTTTGTAAAAATAATAGTAGCCAAGCTGAAGTTGATTAATGATTCCTATCCCCTCCAAATAAGCGTAAAGTTTGTGCTAGGAGTGGGCACGACAATAATGCAACGGGTGGGGTTCGAACCTACGACCTTTCAGTTTTCAGTCCGCTTCTTTAACTGTTGGACTATTGAGGGTTAACTTGTAATACTTGAATTCTTACATCATGACACTGGATTGAATAAGTTGGTATTCTTTAAAGCATTCGGGTTTTTATTTTGTTTAATAATAGTTTGCTCGTTGTATGATTAATTCGATTGATTGAAGGACAAACCAACAAACACACGTTCGAATTTATAATATTAGTAAAGATGAGTAAAACAGATTACACAGTTATATGCCCGTTTTCATCAACCATACCTAAATCATCTAAGTTGGAGTCTCTACGTAGGTAGTTCCTAAATGCAATCTCGTATGCAATATCATGTCTTCATTTGGGTGTTCTTTAAAGGTTCATGAAAACGAAATTGACAAAAAGCGTTAACTAACTCAGCTTAGGTGGACCGTAATTGTTAGGGAGCGTTGGTGAAAATGGGCGTTAGCCAATTAAAGTCAAATAACGGAATTGACAAAATCGTCTCATATACTCTTTTTTAATTATCCAGACGTTATCATAGACCAGTTCTTTGATAAAGGCTCTATTGTTGGTCGTAGAACAAAGACGCTGAACTTTAAGATAATTAAAACAGTTACATAATAATAATTAATGAAAAGTTGTTTTATACGAAACGCCGGGATTCAAATGAAACAAAAGCCTCACTTTTCTTCTGCTTTGATACGTTTTTCTATTAATTAAGTGTGGGCAAGTTCAATTGAAATATTCTAAGACTTCGTTCATCGAAAATTATGTTTAATTTCTAAGTGCCGACTTTAACAACGCTGAGTAACGTTTAACGTTTAGTAAAATTTAGCAGATTTTCAATACAAAAACTGTCAGAGCATCAGGTGAGACTGTAGCTAATGGCTCATGAATTAAAAAAAAGACGTGTGGCACTCGGGGACTGCCGCGGTAAAGCTATTGCATATCAACTCTATTTATATGTGCGTTAGGTTAAAAGTCTTTGAGGCCCAAAACCCGAGTTATTGCACTTTTCGTAAGGAGGGCAGAGCGGCTCACCGTAGAGGAGTCCCGTGTCAGGTTATTTTCGTTACGGAGTTTCTGGATTCGGTCTCCACGCTGGCCCGCGATAGAAGCTATGCAATAGCTTAAAAATAACTTTGGAAATTCATACTAAGGGTATCTACTGCAGTTGTTAAAATAAGCGTTGAAATAAGCGGTTGTATCCTTTAACGTTGTATCAGATGGACAGACAGATGAAATAGCACCTATAGGACCTCTCTTTTACGACTTTTTAACCGAGTTCAAAGACGGAGGAGGTTCTCTCAATTCAACGCACTTTTTTTATTTTTATTTTCTTTGGCGATGTTATTCCATAACTCCGTCAAATCTGGACCGATTTCGATATATTTTTTTTTATTTGAAAGAACGTGTCCGAAGATATTCATCAGATTACGATGAATCTGATGCGTATCTTCGGAGATGAAGGAAGGAACTCCTCAATAAATAAGAGCAAATCGCTCGCGGTCAGAGAATTGGTGGTGTAGATTGGTCCTATGCAGTTGCACCAAAAAGTTAAAAAAAAAAAAAATGCTAGCCGCGTTTTTATACATGAGAGTAAAACCAATTAGAGTAGAACCAATGATCTAGTGAAAGACCCTATGAAGCTACACTAAGTCGGGTTAGCGTCGTGCATCGGTTTCATCCTTTCTATTTAGGCCCGCCCGACTTCAGCATGCGTGTTCAAGCTAAAATTATTTTATCCTTTGTAGTGGCGTTTGGAGTCGGTTTTTAAAAAATAATTTTTATTTATTTTTATAATACGAAAAAAACTCGAATTTGTAAGTAAACGACCTAACGACTTGTGACCGGCCAGTACCTAAGTGTATTATGCTAATGTGGTCCAACGATAAATTAAAACCGTGCAACAAACATGAGTAATTTGTCTCATTTACATCCATTTACATCAGAACATGTGCTGTTCATTCACTTTTATACTCACGTTATGTATTAGTACACTCACCACGTCATTTAAGTTCATTTCACTCTACGTGTAACAGCTTAAAAGCTCTTGTCACGTCCAGTGAACGCATAATATATGTGATGATGAATGAAAGAAAGAAAACATATTATTTTATTCAGTACCTAGCTGATTCCGGCACCTTCATCCGCGTGGAT
The DNA here is from genome assembly GCA_038048805.1 of Hipparchia sbordonii. NCBI lineage: Eukaryota > Metazoa > Arthropoda > Insecta > Lepidoptera > Nymphalidae > Hipparchia > Hipparchia sbordonii. The sequence goes on from CM076113.1 coordinate 10,730,830, forward strand.
TTATTTTTCCAAATCCCGCGGGAACTCTTTGATTTTCCGGGACAAAAAGTAGCCTATGTCACTCTCCAGGTCTTCAACTATACCCATGCAAAGAATCACGTCGGTACATAGCTCTGTTGTAGCGTGATTAAAAGACAAACCAACCAACAAACACACCCCGCGTGCGGAACCCTAAATACGGTTCAATCCCATTGCACTATTTTCATACCCACTCGTAATTATAAACAAAGAAACAAAGTTTTCCTGGATTTTTTTTTAAAACTAAATTAGCTCTATCCGTTGTCGAAAAAGCTAGAAAACTCCAAAGTTTTTAGGTCGAAATTTGCTTAAAGCACGGATTCTTTTCTCCTTTGGACGGGTAATCAAATAAGAGGATGAAAGTTAAACTAATTATGTGCTTAAATTACTAAGTTTGAGGATTACTTTTGTGATAGTTCTTTAATTTCTCTGAAGAAATTGTAAGTTTAAATAAGATTTAGAACAGTTATTCACCATTTTGCGTCCTACTTATTTACAATCCGTGCAAAGTCGGGGTCAGATGGCTAGCCACTTTTATAATTTACTTTAGTTTTTTAGAGAGGTGTACACACGTACATACGTATAGGTTGGTCGGTGCTGGACTACGACATCAAATGAACGAGGGAGCTGTTGGATACAAGCGGCACAAATCTGTATCATGTAGAAATCCCTACGAGAGACCAACTGTGGATAGAAGAGACCAATTTTTCTATTACGAAATCTATATACATATAAATACAAAATTGGTAATTTTGTATAAGAATCATTAATCGACGTGTTTTTTGAGGGCCTGGAAAGTGCCAGAGGCTACTTTTTATCCCGCAAAATCAAAAAGTGCCCGAGGGATTTCACAAACTAAATCCACGCGGACAAAGTGATTTATAAAAATTCCACTTTAATGGTATCTAATAATCAAAATCAAAATCAAAATCAAAATCAAAATCAAAATCAAAATTTATTTATTTCATGTAGGCCAACTTGTAGCTCTTATGAAACGTCAAAAATCTACCACCGGTTCGGAATGCAGATTCTGCTGAGAAGAGCCGGCAAGAAACTCAGCAGTTGCTCTTTTCAAAAAAAAATTTTTTTTTTTTTTTTTTACAATTGTTAAAAAGAACTAGGCTATGCACACAATGTTTCCACACAGAAGCTTCAAAAATGTACGCCTACCGCAACCAAAGACATGTTAACATGGGTAGACACAAAGCAGACCCATTCCCGTTGGCGGCACCCGTTCACGAGCATGACGCATGATCCAGCCATTGCCTCGCTCAACCATATTTGAGGGAACGTAACAACCCGCACCACACGACACCACCACAGAAATGTTTAAGTGAGCATGACATACTTAGGCTACCCATGTTAAGGCATCGAATTAAATATTAACATTAAGATACTCATTTTAAGACATAACTGAGACACAAATAAAGTGGAAACACTGTAGAACAGAATACAATAGAATCATGTTACACAGGACAGTTATTACTGTCTCATGAATGGAGCGAATTATATTCACGCTTTTTTTATCATTATATAGTCTTCAATTATTGTATAATATGTTTTTTCCATGAGAGCAGATTTAATAGATTTCTTAAACTTGTGTAGATGCAAGTCTAAGATCGACTGTGGAATTCCATTGTAGACTGTCACGCCCATTCTCACAAATATAAATTACAATGTAATAACTTATTACACTATCTATTGGGTAGCTGGATGCCAAGCCGATTGATTCCATGCAACTTTATCATTGAGAAAATCACTAACTTTGTAATAACCACGACTTAACAAATGTTTCTTTACGCATTGTTTAAATCTGTGCAATGGAAAATCCAGTAATTCCTTCGGGACCATATTATATAAGCGTACACTCAACCCCACAAAGGATTTCTGAACTTTGCGCAGGCGACACCACGGCGTTTCTAGTTTATGACGGTTTCTAAGAAGTCGACTGTGTGTATCTCCTCTTTGTTTATGAAGATGAATGTTTTGTCTCACAAGGACAATATTATTATAAATATACTGTGAAGCTACCGTAAGTATACCAATCTCTTTAAATTTTTCACGTAGAGATTGACGCGATCCGAGATTGTAAATTGAACGGATGGCTCTTTTTTGCAATATAAAAATAGTTTCAATATTAGCTGCTCCGCCCCACAACAAGATTCCATAAGACATCACACTATGGAAGTAGGCGAAGTACACAAGTCTAGCAGTTTCCTCATCGGTAAACTGCCTAATTTTCCTAACAGCATAGGCAGCTGAACTTAGTTTGCCTGCTAGTGTCTCTATGTGAGCGTCCCACTGAAGCTTGTCATCCAAGGTCACCCCCAGAAAAACTGTGGAGTTCTCAATCTTAAGTCCTTCTCCATTTATTTTTATTGTTTTATCAATTTTTCTTACATTTGGTAAAGCAAATTCTAAACATTTAGTTTTTTTTGCGTTTAAAAGCAAGTTATTAGCAGTAAACCAGAGCGATATTTGTGATAACGTACTGTTTATATCGTCAAAATTTACTTTCTTCCTGTCAGTTTTAAATATAAGAGAAGTATCATCTGCAAACAGCACAATATCACAAGCATCGCGAACATGATATGGTAAATCATTAATATAGACCAAAAACAAAAAAGGACCCAAGATCGAGCCTTGTGGAACACCCAATAGAGCAGATGAACCCCGCGATTTCACGTCACCTACGCATACACTTTGAGTACGATCACTAAGGTAAGAGGCAATGAGATCAAGTGCAACGTTTTTGATGCCATAGTGGCTAAGTTTCAGTAAAAGAGTTTGGTGCTCAACGCAATCGAATGCCTTGGATAGGTCGCAAAAGATCCCAATAGCATTTTGCGAATGATTCCAAGCGTCGTAAATATGATTTAGAAGTTTAGCACCTGCATCAGTTGTGCTACGACCTTTTGTGAAGCCGTATTGTTCGGGATGTAGTAAATTATTTTCATTAAAATGTTTCATCAATTGATTGAGTATAATTTTTTCAAATATCTTACTAAGAGTCGGCAAGATTGAAACAGGTCTGTAATTATTAAGGTCGGTTTTATTGCCTGACTTAAATAGAGGTATTAGCTTACCATGTTTCATCAAATTAGGAAAGGTACCCGAGGCAACACATTCATTAAAAATTACGGCTAAGTAAGGAGCAATGTCGTTGATTATGTTAGATATAATCTTCACAGACATACCCCACAGATCACCAGTTTTTTTCATTTTTAACATCTTAAAATTTTTAACTACCTCAGATGCAGTGATTGGTTCGAATTCAAACAAAACATTGCACTCTTTAACGTTGCCCCTCAATAAATCCTGAGCTACAGTAGGTGAAGAGTTTAAGGAATTAGTTAGCAGAATAGGAATGTTCTGGAAATAGTTTTCGAAAGTACTTGCAACTTCCTCATCAGACGTTATTTTATCATTATTGACAATAATTTCAAAGTTAGTATCACGTGATTTAGTTTTGCCAGTTTCTTCGTTTACTATATTCCACGTGGTTTTTATTTTATTATCAGATTTCATGATTCTTTCTTTAATGTGTAGTGCTTTTGCATGAATGCATACCTTTTTAAATATTTTAGAGTATGTTTTCACGCTTTCAGCAAAACTTGGGGACCGATTATATTTTTTCTCTTCATACAACTCATACATCCTATCTCTGCTTTTGTAAATACCTACAGTAGCCCACTCACTGAATTTTAATTTCGCATTTACATGTATTTGCTTCACATTAAAAATTTTATTAAATTCAGTGTCTATTGTTTTGAAAAGACCAGTATAAAGATTGTCTGGGTTACCAACTTCATATTTAAGAGTAGGAAGTCTGGAAGATATTTGACATTTAAATCGGGTCAATTTATTTTCCGTTACTGGCCTACATTTTATAATTCTTTTGTCTTTGTTTATATTGCTTGAGATTGTTATTTGTTGCCCGCAGTGGTCCGACCTTAATTTATTAATTATAGATTTATCAATGACAATAATATCTCTGCTGCAAAAAATATTATCCAAGCAAGTGGCTGAAATTTCTGTGATTCTAGTTGGTTCACAGAACGCGTTATTTAAGTTAAAACATTTAAATAAGTTTAGCAGCCTAACAGTGATGGAGTTCTCCAGGAGAATATTTACATTGAAATCACCACAGACTATAATCTTTTTTGTGGGTACACACAATCGCTTCAACACATCCTCCATTATATCCTCAAATTGATTATAATCACCTGAGGGGGGCCGGTATACACAGACTATAATAAAACGCTCCAGCTCCACACAAGAAATTTCAATAGTGCGTGAAAAATTACTAAAAATTCCCTTGGTGAATTACGGTATAATACAGGTTATTATATTTTCTGAAAAGGTTTAAACAAGCTTTTACAAAAGCTCGTCTGAAAACACCATAATAAAGCGGAGAAAGAAATCCAGGCAAAAATTCGAACGGATGTCTACCATTGTACTATTTAGGGCACTTCCACATTCATTTAAAGTTCTTTCAGGTTTCCCACCTTTCGGCTGACTTGTCCGGGTTAGTAGCTATTGTGCAGGAATAAAAGGAAATGACGTGGCTTTTCTTTATCGGGTCAATAAATGCCTAAAGGGCGATAAGTCTGTGGGGAACTTCGCCCGCTATTGTTGGAACCATGTTAAGCTCGCTAGTACACATATAGTCGGTCTTTTAGTACCTCACCGTTTTACCACAGAACTTCGAGAAATCGTGAGCGATGGCACCCATACGTGGTTGAAATTCAACCTACTCGTACGAAACGCTTCAGTTCAACGTTTCTGAAACGAACGGCTAAGGCAGGACGCACTTCCAGCGTCTGTGTTTCCGGCCACGTATAATCTGAGTACCTTCAAGACAAGAGTGAATAGGCATTTTCTAGGCAAGCGCGCTCCAACCTAGATCGAAAAGCTTGTGCTAGGAGTGAGTACGACAATAGTGCAACTGGTCAGACTCGAAACTACGATCTTTCAGTTTTCAGTCCGCACCTTTAATCATTGGGCTATTGAGGCTTTAGTATATTTTATTCAATCACGCAACAACAGATATACGGAACGATATGGTTTTTTGTATGGCTTCGATCACAGAAGAAAAAGGGTTGAGGAGTTTCAGAGTGACTTTTGAAACCCAAGTCCACGCGGATGATATCGCGTGCATAAACTAGTGTGTATGAAATAAAATAAAATATCCGATCAGACTTGCCTTGAGCCCTTGAGCCTAATTAATTAGGCGTGTCAAGGACATGAAAAAAAGGTTTATGATTAATTTTAAACAATGATCACTTAACCTTTTTTAATTGAAAAAGCTCTACCATGATGAATACATTACCTCAGTTATTTGAAGAGTTCCTGAGAGAATAAGGCTTATTAATACAGTGTATTTGAAATGTACTCTTTCAAAAAACATATTATAAGTATACGATAATACACGAGGTGTAATATACTTTGCAGGTGCAGAAGTACAAGACGGAAAATATTGAGTGTGAGCAAATGAAAATGAATATTTATTTGAAGGTATAAATGAAAATGAAACAACAAAAAACTAACACAAAAAATCAGCAAATAAAATCTTTGACCATGTCAGAGGACATTTAATAATATAAAAAAAAATACACGAGATGAGTTTTATCCCCACCACACACTTGAAGGAAGTACGCGTGATCTATTCGACAAAAAAAGTTGTTTGAACATATGTTTCACAGATTTTGAACATTTTACCCCTAAAGGGGTTAAATAGGGGGTTGAATATTTGTATGACAGTTCGTCATTTTTCGTTATTTCCATGCAATTTAGTGTTTTGGCTCGTGATTAAAAAGGGACATGTTTCACAGTTTTTGGAAAATCTACCTCAAGTGAAGTAAATAAGGGATGAAGGTTTGTATGAAAGTCCTTCAAGTTACGTATATGGAACTTGGTGTTTTCACGTTCGATTCTTTGATGGGTATGGTTGCACAAAATCTAATTTCACACGGACTAAGTCGCGGGGGCAAAGCTAGTTTTTACTACTTGTATAAACAGTAGGCCCGGCTTAGAGCCTTTAGGTGGTTTAATGACTCGATGACACCGGAAAACCTCTATTTCGATGTTTTTGCCTCAACGCACCGCGAAGTGCGTAGCGACCCTTAGACCTCTGGATTTGTCATTCCTATTACACGATAATGTATTACAGAAACAAGAAAATGACTTAGGGTGTGTTTTGTTTTATTGTACGATAAAATAGCAATCCTTACTGATATTATAAATGTAACACTGTCCTTGTTTGTTGGTTTATTAGTTTGTTCCTCAACCACGCAACGGACCAACTTATCATGATGTGATTTTTCGCATGGGTATAGTTGTGTTGTGGTGCTTACGTCATAAAAGGAATTTATTATCAAAATTTCAAGTTTTTAACTCCAGTGGTTTAGCCTGTGCGTTGATAGATCAGTCAGTCAATCAATTAGTCAGGACAAGAGAATATATACGTATAAATTAAACGTAAAAATTCTTTTTACAAAACCGACTTCAGAATGCCACTACAAAGTATATCAATGGTGTCTATAAAATTTAAAGAGTCCCCTCGATTTCTCCAGGATCCCACCATCAGATCCTGAGTTGATTTCAATGGGAAGTAAACCCTTTCAAACAAAAAAAAAAAGAATTTTCCAAATCAGTCCGGGCATCCCCGATTAATCGGGGAACATCATCATTATGTCCTTGTCCTTTTCCCACGCTATGTGGGGTCCGCACAACATGTTTTTTTCTTCCACTCACTTCTATAATTCGTCAACTCATTATCTACTCCTCTTACACGCATATCCTCTTTCACACAATCCATCCATCTCTTTTTTGGCCTTCCTCTACTCTTTTGCCCTTCTACATGCATATTTAACATTCTTCTTCTAATATGGTTTTCTTCCCTCCTCATTACATGCCCATACCACGCGAGCCTATTACTCCTCATCTTTTCAATAACTGGCGCTACTTTCAAACTTCCTCTTATATACTCATTCTTTATCTTTTCCATTCTTGTCACACCACACATCCATCTCAACATACGCATTTCGGTAACATGTACTCTTCTAACATCCGTCCCTTTTACCGCCCAACATTCTGAACCATACAATGTGACAGGTCTAACAACCGTTTTATAAATTTTCCCCTTTAGTTTAAGGGGCATTCGTGGATCACAAAGCACTCCTGAGACCTGTCGCCATTTCATCCATCTTGCATTCATTCTGTTGCTTACGTCTCGGCCAATATTACCGTCGCTTTGAAAGAGCGAACCAAGGTACTTAAAATCGGAACAGACTGGTAGGGGTACACCATCTAAGGCTATTTTTGAAAAATTGGAGGGGCCACCGAAGTCACAGAACAAATGTTCTGTTTTAGTTTGGCTGATATTCTTAGGCCAACACTCTCCAATTTCTCTTGCCATTTTTCCAGATACAAAATAAAAAAATAAAAAAAAAGATTCGGACGAATTGAGAAGTCCTCTTCCTTTAGTGAAGTCGGTTAAAAATGTAAAATAATAATAAGAAAAACCGTTAAAAATACATAATAAAAATAGCTTTTAATCCTTACTTAAAAGCTATTTTGTATTTTAATAAAAAAATACTCACGGTCAGCTCACAAAGTTGTTTCGTTCGAGATTGAAAACGAGATGGCCTCGTTTCTAATCTAGGCCCAACTCAATGTCAGACACAGAGTGTTTGCTACTTATACAGACACCATACGTGGCCTGACGATGACGCTTCGCCGAAGAAAATTGAGAAAAACCAATGAGCGTTGTGGTCTTATAACTGGGAGGTCTAGGGTTCGATTCCCGGCGGGGGCAATTTAGGAATTTATAATTTCTAAATTGTCTCTGGTCTGGTCTGGTGGGAGGCTTTGGTCGTGGCTAGTTACCACCCTACTGTTAAAGACGTGCCGCCAAGCGATTTAGCGTTCCGGCACGATGGAGTGTAGAAACCGATTAGGGGTATGGGTTGAATTTACACTGCTATACCCCTTCCAAGTTAGCCCGCTACCACCTTAGACTGCATCGTCACTTACCATCAGGTGAGATGGCAGTCAAGGGTTATCTTGTCATCGATTAAAAAAAAAAAAAACGCCAACAGAAACAATCTACATGGTCAAACATGCAGTTACAAGCTAAGCACCGTTTACACAATTGCTAGACGATACAGCATTATAAAGTTGACATCTCCCGACGATGTTTCGGTGTCGGGGCGAACCGTAGGTCGAGAGTAGTATAAAAGTCTTGTGTGGTGGTGCATGTGAGCGGTGCTTAGCTTGTAACTGCATGTTTGACCATACAGATTTTTTCTGTTGGTGGATTACAGCAAAATAATTTTAACCTTTTTTTGCTAATCATGAACTTCCGCAAAGTAACGCCTGATTCTATCCAATATGAGAAAAAACAATTTAAGGATTCGGTAGCACTACGCCTCTTTCAGTGAGACCTGAGGTAATATCTATATTAAACAAAAAGCCGCATCAAAATCGGCTCAGGTAAATCTTCTATACTTATGAAATAAGACTTGTCCTGACTGACCGACTGATCTATCAACGCACAGCCTAAACCCACTAAGAAGGGGTTTTTGAAATTTAACTTCCAAGGGGGTTAAAGTTTTTATGCTAGTCTGTCATTTTTCACTTTGTATTTGGGCTTTCAGATAAAAATTAAGAAATACATATTTAAGAATTTTTGGAAATTTCACCCATTCACCGATTTTCAAAAACTCCACTCGCCGGTTCTGTTTCAAAAACAGCCGGAGCGAGTCATCTATTGGTAAAATATAATAGACCTTATTAACCGTAAATAATATCTGATCTTGTTCAAACCACATTAAAGATCGCGTCAGTAAATTTGACCCTCACCACCTGGGTGCCTGGAGCACTTCGACCATCCGTTGCTCCAGATCTTTTCTCCACGTACTACCAAATTGTGAAATCATCTCCCTTCGACAGTGTTCCAACTTAATTACAATATGGGATTATTCAAGGGGCGAACCAATAAGTTCCTGAAAAGCCGGCAACGCATTGGTGGTGCCTCTGGTACTACAAGTGTTCATGGGCGGCGGTAATCACTTTACATCAGGTGACCCGCCAGCTCGTTTGCCCGCTATTCATATAAAAAAAGAAAAGATTTTTAAGAAAATGGTAACGAAATTACGCTGTTTTACACCAAACGCGTAGACCATGTCTATTTATATAACACAGAAATCACATTTTTAATTCATTTTCTTCTTCAGCAATCATTAAGGGTTCAGTAGGTAGGTATACTGAACGCAAGACCCCTGTCAGAAAAGGGTTATTAATTGAGCCATCTTCCATCACACTGGCCCAATGAAAACTGGCAGACTTCACACACCTTTGAAAACATTATGGGGTTTTCCCCACAAATTATTTCAATTAAAATACTTAAAATTACTTAAAGTTACAAAAAACAGTAGCTCGCCCGCTTCACTAAGGAATTTACTAAGCTAGGTAGTAGGTACCTACTCTATATTACGTACTAGAGTTTCTAGACCATGCTCTAGGATAGCTAACCTTATATCATCGTCTCGCATTACAATTACTATAGTATTTATGGTATAATAATGATCTGACATACGAAAATGGAATAACTCGTAATATAAAATCTAATGGATGCTGATTTCATTAACTAAATACATTTGATTAATAATAAGATAACACTAAAATGTTCTAAGGATCTATGTCTCCTGAAAATATGGATTGATACATCAATTATAATGATACAGAAATAATTTTCATCATTGACATAATTCGTTTTCTGTACGATTGCGGAATTGTCTAATGATTGATATATTGTGACTATCGCAATTGCAATAACGGTAATTATAACCGCCTAATGTACAACAAAGAGTAAAGACCAGTAAGGTTGGTATAAGATTTAATTTGATTGATCGTATTCGTATTCGATGACATTAACGTCAGAGTAAAATGAAACTTAACAGTATTGATTTAAAGTCACAAATTCAGTATAACAAATTTTAATTTGGAGCGTATCCGTATACGTAAACGTATAAGAATGCATGCACGAAATTGAGCTCTAATTCAATGGTGTTATGGTTCATTTTACTTTGACGCAAATGTCAACAAATCGTACAGGGCCTATACTTTTTTTTTAAATTACCTTAAATTACTTTAAGATTGATATTGTATGACATCTCAAAACAAAATTGAAACAATACTAATACTACTAAAAGAAAAAGGAATATTTTCTAATCCGCCAAACCAGAAAAAAAATCTGTATGGCATACGCGCCGTATTGAATTTTCAATTTTCAGTGCCTTTAACAATTAAGCTATTGAGGTATTTAGAAGGTTTGTTCAAGGTTTTCAAATATTTTACTCATTTAAAATGGAACGCAAGTAATAAAAGATCCGATATCTGCCGACATGCGACTAGCGGTGAATGGCTGTCAATAAACTGAAAAAAGTCTCGAAAAGCCCTGAAAAAACGAGCCGCGAGTACTAAGATAAGGGTGTATAGGATTTAGGTTTACGATTTCTTTTCATGTCATGTGATTTTCTGGAGGGTTGCGAAAAATGAAGGAAAAATGTCCTAACCCAAGAGTATTTGAATGATACATGAGTGTCCATGTCAAGAAAAAGATAAAATGTTCGTTTATGGATTACGCAGAGATCGAAAATAGAACTCTACCAAGTAGGATTTCAATAGAATATTAAATGCGAAAATGTCTTTGTTAGGTTGTTTTTTTTTCAATCAGTTTTCAACTTGCATGAGGTTAGTTTAGGAAGAGAGACATAGACTTTTTACTACTTTTTTTTTTTAATTTTTACGGGAGAGTGATATAGGATACTTTTTATCACGAAAAGTCAGGGATGCACACCTGGGATCGAACCACGGACGCATTGAAAAGATCTTAACTACTAGGCTATCGCCACCTAATCCTGAATACGTCCCAGCAATCTAAATATATATAAAGGACTGACTGACTGACTGATCTATCAACGCACAGCTCCAACCACTGGATTGATCGAGCTAAAATTTGGCATACAGGTAGCTATTAGGACGTAGGCATCCGCTAAGAAAGGATTTTTCAAAATTCAACCCCGAAGGAGGTAGAATAGGGGTTTAAAAAATCGAACCTAACGTGAGCGAAGCCGCGGGTAAAAGCTAGTATAATTATATGTAGCAACTAGATGTCTCGACCTCGTCGCTTGAATTAAGGCTTTTTTATATCCCGCGGGAACTCTTTAATTTTCCGGGATAATATGCAGCCTATGTGTTAATCCTGGATATGAACTATTTCCATTCCAAATTTCAACTAAATCGATTCATTCGTTGCGACGTGAAGGAGTAACAAAGATCCATATATACATTCATCCAAACATCCATCCATACATCCATACATCCGTCCTCAATAAACTTTCGTATTTAAAATATTAGTAGGATTAAGACTATAGGATTATTTTGTAGCAAGATTTTACAATTGATCGAATGATAAGAAAACTTTTAGAAACGAGTAACATTGGAAGTTTTTTGAAAGTAAATAACTAATCAATTTACTTTCTTATATAAAACTTATCTACGCTTGGATGCTTCTTATAAAATAAGGAAAACTACTATTGCCGAGTGAATACCTAGTTCACTATACGACAAGACTGCTGAATGACTTTCGACCTTGTTTTAAAAGTAGTAAGGTTTCTTTTCGCTCACGAGATATTTCATATAGCGCACAATTGGAATGAAAAGTACCTCGAAGTTGCTGAAATAGGTCACAATGTTATTCTTAGGGTTCCTTGGTGGAAGAGGCTTAGCGGACGGAACAATACATTTTAAATTGGAAAAGAGATTTTCGGTGGTGTTATTTTTGGTACAATGAAATATTTGATGGGTTATGGGTTATTTTTGTAAGAGATTTCATAGGAGTTGCGCGTGAATTTAGTTTTTAAAAATCTACCGGGAACTCTTTGATTTTCCGGGATAAAAAGTAGCCTATATCACTCTCCCGATCCTTAACACTAACCATGTAAAATATCACGTCGATCCGTTGCTTTGTCATAAAAGTGCTACTACTCAATTAAAGAATTTTTAGCGGATAATTTGTAATTTTATATTGACATTTAAATTAAGTATGACATTATTATTATTAGATAGTATTAGATTAAATTTTAAATATTTGCATGCCGATTATTATGTAGGCAAAACATTGTTCTAATTTATAATGAAATGTAACACCTGTATCTCACATGTTTTATGCAAATAAATTGAATTGAATTGAATTGAATTTGTTGCGGCGTGATCAAAATCAAAAAAATCATAAAAATCAAAAATTATTTATTTCATGTAGGCCAACTTGTAGCTCTTATGACACGTCATAAATCTACCACCGGTTTGGAATGCAGATTCTGCTGAGAAGAGCCGGCAAGAAACTCAGCAGTTGCTATTTTCAAAAAAGATTTTTTTTACAATGGTTAACAAAACTATGCTATGCACAAAGTATTTCCACAAAGAAGTTTCAAAAATGCACACCTACCACAACCTAACACACGTTAAGATGGGTAGACACAAAGCAGACTCATTCCCGTTGGCGGCACCCGTTCACGAGCACGACGCATGATCCAGCATTGCTTCGCTCAACCATATTTGAGGGAACGTAACAACCCGATCGATGGATAAACCAATAAACCAACTAACAAACACACTTTCACATTTATAATATTAGTGGTTCACCCCGAACTGAGACCTCGCGATATCCCATAATTCCCAAAAGTTTTAATTATACAAGGTGTTTGTTAATGTGTATAACTTACCAGCAACCACCCATGCACTTTGACCCTATAAACACAATGGCGGTGGTAAAAAGTAAAAATTAATTATCAAAAACTTTCATACAAAAATAATTAATTAATTAAGAAAAAAACATTTTGGAAACCCTAACTAGACATAATAACAACACGCCACATAAATCCCTTTCAATTCCTGATTCCCTAGTACAAAAAAGTTCGATGTTTAGAAAAAGTCGTAAATTCTTACCGAGTGCCGCGCACTTGATGTCACGTGATGTCTTTTCGGAATAGGTAGGTAAGCGCGAAATCACTGACGACCTTTGCTGACGACTGACAAGTCGACCACTTTGCCTCGTTACTACGTACACTACGTCAGTAGTGGTGATGACCGGATAACGAGGTCTAGGTTCGATTCCCGGGTCGGTTCAAAATTACACACGCCTTGCCTTATTGGGTTTCTGACAACAAATTATCAGTAAGTATCGGCCTGGAGTTAAATTACAAAGTTGGCGTTGTGTCACTCCCGTTCCTCGGAGAACATGTTATCAATGATAAATTTTAAGATTAATTAAAGCCCACCAACCGCAGCTGCAGCAGCTTGGAGGTATGGATGTACTTGGATTGGAGGGTCTAATTAGGTTCATCTCTAAATAACTTGCGAGTGGCACAGGTCTCCCTTCCAGATTGATTTAGTTTAGACTCAAGAAGCTCAAACAGAGCCGCCCCTAGTTTCCTAACTCTAGGCCGGTACTGGGGGTTTCTTGGCAGAAACTCAACTCTAAAAATGTTATGACCGACTACGCAGGATTCGAACTCAGACCGCAGCAGATTTGCAACAGAACATGTAAACCACACACTCCTCACAACACTCACAAACTGACACACATGATTATGTCATAAATACTCCATTCCACAGTCAATCGATAGTTGATTATACCGCAACCGTTCACGTGCAACTGCGTTGTAAATTGTAATTCCAAAAAATTAAAGCCGCAAGACGAGTGTTGCCAGTCATGATTTTAATTTTACCCGTTTTTCTTAAAAAAAATCCCTTTTTTTTATTCAATGACAAGATAGCCCTTGACTGCGATCTCACCTGATGGTAAGTGACGATGCAGTCTAAGATGGTAGCGGGCTAACTTGGAAGGGGTTTAGCAGTGTAAATTCAACCCATACCCCTAATCGGTTTCTACACGCCATCGTGCCGGAACGCTAAATCGCTTGGCGGCACGTCTTTGACAGTAGGGTGGTAACTAGCCACGGCCAAAGCTTCCCACCAGACCAGACCAGAGACAATTTAGAAATTATAAATTCCTAAATTGCCCCCGCCGGGAATCGAACCCGAGACCTCCCAGTTATAAGACCACAACGGTCACCACTGCGCCAGGGAGGTCATCGAATCCCTAGTCCTAAAACAATATTTTGACTTTCTTTTGGCAAATAACTTGTAAAATGAAAAACTGAATACTTTTTTAGGTAGCAATTTAAAAATTACTTATTAACAAAAGTGTTACATTTGAAAAGCCACATTTTCATCTCAGGAACGTACCTAACATTTGGTATTTACTGTTAGATTCCAAAATTATTAAATGCACTCGCAATTATCACCAATTCCTTTAAAAATAGTTAAGCAAAAATCTTGCATAATACAAGTATTTTGTGTTGTTTTTCCCGAGGTAAAGGCAAAATTTCTAAAGACAAACACTATCAAAAAATATTATTTTCTAAGTCTCCTTATTTTCATGGTGCCCTAGTATTCCACGTAATTTTACGATACACCAATATTACTTTGACGCGCCGTGCAAGTAAAGGCGAGGCTACAAACAAGACTTGCGGTTGCGTTTACGCAACGAAAAATTTCATCGCATAAGACATCGTACGAGAAAACTCTGTCCATTAGTTTAGTTTCTAATGAGACATGGACCACACTAAGTACTTTAGTAGAAATTTATCTTTGTATTCTTCCATTGGGTTCTCCCAAAGGACAGGACGTTCCTGATTCAAGAAAATCAGATAATCGTTATCGTAATTAATCATCTTGACATGCACACGCTGGGAAGTGTGGATACCGATAGAATAGTACAGATTTTTACGGTGCACAGCGGACATTTCCACGGTGCGTTGTGCGACGTCTATGATTTTTACAATACTGCGACTTCGCACCCCAATGTGTGCTCGGCCTTACCGGCGGGCGCCGCCGCCAAAGAACGCCGCCAAAGAGACACCGCCCGCCGCTAGCTATTTCGAGCAGCGGTGAAAATCACCGGTGATTTGCCATTCTCCGGAGATTCACCGGAGATCTCCGGTGAATTCGAATACAGATTTAGCATCAATTAAAATGTTTTTAACTGTTAATGTTCTAGTACAATGCAATGGAATTTTAAGCGCATCGGTATTGTGTGAACTCAAAATGATATTAGATGTATTGTAAAGGTTTTAAATAAAAAAAATATTAAGAAAAAAATATTTTACTTTATTATGATAATTATTATTTAAGGAGGTAGGAAATAATGATAAAGTAATTGTATTTGAATAAATGTTATTAAATAATTAACAATGTTGATCAACAAACTTCTTTTTATTTAAATAATAAAATTACTTGAGTTATGATTCAATAATAATCGGTTAAACACCGATTACTTTCACCGGAGACTCACCGGTGATTCTCCGGTGAAAAATCACTTCTCCGGTGCAAATCACTACGCCGAATACCGCTCGCTTTCAACTTCAATGCTAGTAGGTACTATGTTTGCACTGTACTACAAGCGATAATAATAATTATTGTATCGTTTTGCAATTGATTTATTATTAAAAATTTCACACACATTGTTCATTCACATACAGTCATTGTTAATCAAAACCACAACGCGAGATATTAATTACCTGCAAATAAAGAGGCGGCAGTCACTTTATGGATTACGTAGGTACGGACTTTAACTTATGGAGTCCGAAAGTAGTCGGGAATATTCTTGCAAAAATACGAGATTTCTAATCGGTTTTCACTCTACTGAACAAAACTACAGGTTACAGGTTTAATTACATGCCGATTAATGGTTAGGTATCGCATCTGGAATATTTTATCGCAACGTTATAGCATAACAAGTAGTACGGTGTAGGCCTACAAACATTCATTCATAGTTTTATCGTTGGCAGTTCATTGCCATTGAATCAGCTGTTTTAAAGGGCTGCCACCGATACATTTATGGTGAATTTTTGAAGTCCTCATAACTTGGCCAGGATATGAGCTACACGTCTCATGATATTTTTTCATGTATCTATACACCGACCCCAACTTATAGGTTTCGGTAGGATAGGGACATTAACTAACACCTTGTATATTGTAATAATTAACTTTTAACATTAGACGCAATAAAAAAAATAATAGTTGACATAAAACTGTTTTACTGACACAGCGCCATCTATTAGCATTATAGTGAAGCTATTAGCTTCACAATAACGCTAATAGATGGCGCATTAAAATTAAATAATTTCGTTTCTTTATAACATTTATCTAATTTTAGTATTTGTTGTTCAAGTACAGGATATAAATGAATTTTCAACCAAGTTTCACGTTCTAATATTCAGTAATTCAGAAGTTATAGGGCTCTGACAGACATTTAGACGGACACACTTCTCTGTCTAGTAGGCAAGCGCCCTAGTTGACTCAGAGAACTCGCTTCGCTCGTTCAATTAGTAAGGAAGGATTTCGTTGGAATTAAAGTTTGGTTGGAGTTAAAAAGTTGGAATTAAATTTTTGGAATTGTTTTAAATAAAGTACTGTTATGGTTAGATACACGGTTATACAGACATAACCGTGTATCTAACCATAACAGTATTGAATTAGAACTCAATTTCATACACTATTGTACTGCCAATTTTATTTGGTGGGAGGCTTTGGGCATGGCTAGTTACCACCCTATCCGGTGCGATGGCGTGTAGAAACAGATTAGGGGTATGGGTTAAGTTTACACTGCTATACTCCTTGCAAGTTAGCTCGCTATAGTACGTTTATCTCACGAAGTTACGGGCGCTTTACTTGTGGTTACGTCGTGTACATGCACATTGCTTAAGTGTGCGTGCCTGTAAAGAGCATAGGTGGCAGTGGTCAGTGGCGAGCAAGCTCTCGCTCACACTTATACAGATACTACACACACACAACCATGAGCCACGAGCCCTCGTGAAATGAAAGAACTATACCATCTTAGACTAACTTGTCATCGAATAAAAATGAATGATTGGCAGCCCTAGAAACTGCTGCAATGAAGTTATAGTTGGAACTGTTTCCCAGCTGTTAGAGGATGCAATTATACAATTTCTTTGTTGTTTAACAATTTCACTGTTATTTTAGATCGGTTTATTGTATTTTAGTCAGTTAAAATTATGCACGGATTTATAATTATAGTACGGATATATTCATCCAGTATGATTATTGAGCATTAAATTTGTTATGGAGGTTACAATGATTTTTCTAAAAGTGTCCTTTTCATAATATACTTATATTACTAAAATAGCGTTATTTTCTTTCAACTTAAGATCTCAATAGATCTCTATGTAAAGCCTCGTACGAATAAAAAGTAAAACCAAAGAAAAGAAGTGTTTTACTTTTTATTTTACACCCGCCTTTATCCCGCATTCGTGAAAGAAAGAACAGAAATTTCATCACACATTTACATACATTGTTGCTCTTATAAAGCACTGAAAGGCTCCAGTGTTTTATAAACATTGAAAATTAAACTGAAAAGGCCATCTCCAGTAAGAATAGAGCAAGTATAAGATAGATTCCGAAGTTAAAAAACCAGCTAGGTGCGAACTGGACGCGCACACGAAAGGTTCCGTAGCATCGTAACAGCGATTGTTAACAAAAAACGCCGAAAAAATCACGTTTCTTGAATGGGGACCCCCTTTAATTTTTATTTTATTTTTATTATTTGTTGTTATAGTGGCAAAAGAAATACACGTTCTTTGAAAATTTCAAGTATCTACCTATTACGATTCAGTACATACATACATACTTACATAGGTACATACACCTATAAAATTTTGTATAAATATATTTTGTTTGGAAGCCCTAATAGATTTTCATGATAATATGTGAAAATTTTGCTGTTCCAATAATATTACACACTCGTACGTCTCGAATTGATAATCTTTTTTTTAAGTCTGTTAAAAAATAAATAAATTCTTGAAATACCCAAATATTCGTAAACCATATTAGGCTAACACCGCTGTTGCTTTTTTATATAAATACCCAGTAGATAAAAATTAATGCTAATCTAAATATATAAAAGGCAAAGGTGACTGACTGACTGACTGACTGATCTATCAACGCACAGCTCTAACCACTGCACTGATCGAGCTGAAATTTGGCATACAGGTAGCTGTTAGGACGTAGACATCCGCTAAGAAAGGATTTTGGAAAATTTCAACCCCAAGAGGGTTAAATAGGGGGTTAAAAAATCGACCCTAACGTGAGCGAAGCCGCGGGTTAAAACTAGTCGAAAATATGATTTCACCCTAACTCACTCCACTTTTTATAAAAGAAAAAAAAATACACTGTATCTACAGCCCAAAGCTACAAGCACGAATGGAAGCCTGTGTTTGACAGATTCAAATTAATCTTGCCATGTTAACTTTTTCGTTTACTGGTTTCCTTCATGTTCTCCCTTAAAAAGAAAAGCGTGTCAAATAGATTTCAAATTCGTCGCGATTGAAATGTCAAAAATTGATGAAACAAGGTGAAACATTATCATTTTTATGTTTGGGAAAACTTACATTATTATACCTTACGTATTTTATCTGAAGACTGAATTATTTCGTCACTTTATATGGATTCAAGTGAGAACAAATATAAATACTTATCAATATTTTTTTATACGATTATTGATATTAAAGCGAAGAAATGTTTTATTAGAGCATAGATGTATTATGATTGGTAGTCATTTGGTAGTCGACTACCAAATCATTTATAATCATTTTATGTGTAAAGTGACTACCAATCAATTTTGCCTGTAAATTCGTCGGCGTGGAAAAATCTCAAGGATCCCTTTCGAGGATTCCCCTTAGAGGTTTTTCGAGACATAAATTAGCCAATGTCTTCCAGGGTCCTTAACTATACCCATGCAAAGAATCACGTCGATTCGTTGCTTTGTTGTTGCATGATTGATTGAATATATAAACAGACTTTTGCATTTATATTTACTATAAACATAGTAATAGCTAATAGCATAGCTGGCTTCTGCTTGCTACCTAATATGCCTGCGACTTCGTTCACGTTGAACCTCGTTTCCGGGATGAAAGACTCCTTTGTCCGTCCCCAGGATGTGCCATATCTCTGTGCCAAGTTTTAGTTTTATCGGATCAACAATAGATACGTGAATTTTTATTTTTCATACAATATAATACTTCATATTTTGGAATTTTTATACGTGAATATGAATTTTCGTAGTATTCCATTCTTGAAGGTGTTTGCAGTGTGCTGATTTGCATAAGGCTAGAATAGAATAGAATAGAATAGAATAGAATAGAATAGAATAGAATAGAATAGAATAGAATAGAATAGAATAGAATAGAATAGAATAGAATAGAATAGAATAGAATAGAATAGAATAGAATAGAATAGAATAGAATAGAATAGAATAGAATAGAATAGAATAGAATAGAATAGAATAGAATAGAATAGAATAATTTTTTAGCGTGGTGGACTATGGCTATACCTTTGTCTGAGAGGAGATCTGCAATCAGTAGTGAACTGTATGGATGCTGATTATGAGCTCAATTAAAAATAATGATTCATTTTTTATTTTTTAGCCTTGTACACTGAGCTTAAAGACGTCTACGGTATCGATTTGTCGGATTATTATGTCGATAAGAGTTCTTACAATCCTCTAGTTTATATTCACAAAAAGTATCTCCCAGAAAATAATATAGAGTCTAGTTTTGAAAGAAGAACAGCCAACGATAAGTGTCAGCAATTTGATTATGATAGATTACATACCCAGGTTTTAGAAACGAAAATTATTACGCCAGAATACAAAGATCCTTTAGTCGAACAAGCAATCCAATTCGCAAAAGACATCATACCTTTAACTATACCTCCAAGTACAAACTTAGCCGACCCTTGTTACTACTCAGTAAGGCCGTGTAAGGTAACCAAGAGGAAACATGAATCTCAAGAATGTACAAGTAATTTAAAACACCCTAAAGATGCGACATTTGATAAAGAAAAATCTAAAAATACTTTGACTGAAAAGCAAGGGAAATCTAAAAGAAACAAGGATAGCTTAAGTGCTGCGTCAACAATTCACTTTTCCGAAAACAACACGATAGATGATATCAATGAGAATCAGTCTTTAAGCTATTCTATATCAGAAGCATCTGACCAAAAGCCGAAAAAAGAGATACTTGTAGAAAAAAATAAGAAAAATAATATACCAAACTCCAAATTAGTAGCTTCAGAGTCTTTTGAGGCACTGGCAACTGAATACATGAATGCACCAGCTGAATCAAAGATTAAAATTCATCTGATGAATGATAAAGATAAACACTTACTCTATGAAAATATACGTTCACCAGTTTTGAAGTCTATAAAGGAATGTTTCGAATTAAATAACCAAAATACGATAGATATGCAAAATGTTCATAAAACGATACGCAGTCATGCGAAGAAGCTTGATATTATTTTAGAAAAATTGGCGTGCATTGAGAATAAATTAGATATATTAGCACAACCTCAGGAGAGCCCTAAGATAGAAGTGATTAAAGCGTCCAAATTAGAAGAGTTAGGTCAAGACATTGGCGCTTTTAAAGAAGAAAGTTCTGAGGAAGAATTGGCATGCATAAATTTCTCATCCAAATCAAGGGGTAAAAATACACCAGTAACTCCTAGGTACAGCGAAAAAGATGTTGAAAGGGATTATCAAAGCGTAGACGATTTAGCGAGAGGAGAGAACGTTCCGGAATATTTTAAGCCCTCTACATCACAATTAGGAATAAAGCCTGAGCGTTGTAACAGAATTCCAGCCAGATTCTGTTGGACTGATACTGTCATGAAATAGTTTTTTAGATTATAATAATTTATTATGGTTATTATAGAATTTTTAATGAAGATAATATTTGTTAATTAATTTGTAATAAAATGTAGTAATTGTTTTTATCTTTAATATTAAATTTGTAACTAGTTATTGCCAGCGGTTTTCGTTAATCATAACTTTTAAAAAGTTTACCGAAATTCTTTGTTTTGAAAATCCCATCAAGAGATTTGCGCGAGCCAATAGATGAAATTTCAAGCACCTGAGGCACCACCAATGCGTTGCTGGCTAAATTTTATTTATTTGTATAGATAAACTTGTATCTAGGTAGAGTTTAAATTGGACATATGAGGAATTGGACCTTCCGGGCTGTAAGGGTAGGTACACATTGGGCGCCTACAAATTAGAGGCGTAATGAAGCACTGCAGTGGCACCACTGTGGTGCGCTAATCGCGCCACTTATTTTCATACAATAGACAGTGGCATTGCCACTACGCTTCTAGATATTGTATGAAAAAGCATAGTGGCGCATCTAGCGCTTGAGTGGCACCACAGCAGCGCTTCTTTACGCTTCTAACTTGAAGGCGCTTTAAAAACAAGTAAAAAGTGCTAGTATAGAATTTTATACGAAAATGAAGCCGGGAAGTTATTAAATAGCCACGTGCAAACAGAGAAAGTTGAGAAAGCTTCAAAAATACATCCGCAAACAAAAGCTGTATCTACCTAACTTTCATGGATATAGCTTCACTGTGTTGTGAAACCATGTAGCTGTATTAAAAACAACAATGGCCTAAAACTGCTGAAAAAGTTCATTGTTGAAACTATTAAGATTGCTAAAATAAATAAATATAGCCTTTATTTCCAATTTCCAGAGTTATTTCACATATAGATAGAGACTAAAACATAGAGTTAATGATCAACAAGCTATAATTAAAAAACTTGAAAAACACGACCGCCCAGCCAAAAAACGAACAAGAAAGTTAAATGCCACTGTGTTAGGAATCAAAATGGAGTTGGTGAATTTTCAAAATTGATTGGAAAACATTATCATCATTTTTTCCTGAATGTATTTTTTGTATTTATTGATCAAGATCCATTACAAATACAATTTTTAATTACCTATTTTATCTGCCATCCTCTAAGAAACTCTACGTTTATGTTCATGTTGAGGATGGCGAGTTCGCATTAATAAAATACAAAAAACAACTATTATTGTTATTGTAGGTATATTCCAAAGCCAACAAAGTTCAAAGCCGACAGGATTTCCCTTGAAAAATCTATTAGGTAAGCAATTTTGTCGAACAAACCAATTCACTACTCATTTTTAATGAACAAAGGTATCTCTGCTGAGTATTTGGCATAACATAGCTACCGTGCTCAGCTCCCATTTGTCATCGCTTGGCATTGTTATTTCAGCTACTGTTCACGAGATATTCGAAAGCTGTAGGTATGTATTATCGAACTATAGTCTATGACGCTTGAAACGGAAGCTTCTAACAAAGTTCCGCTTCGAACACAGGCTGAAAGCAATCAATGAATGTGTGTGTGTGTGCCATCTATACTTAATGTTATAAAGCTGAAGAGCTTGTTTGTTTGAACGCGCTAATCTCAGGAACTACTGGTTCGAATTGAAAAATTTTTTTTGTGTTGGATAGTCCATTTATCGAGGAAGGTTTTAGGCTATATAACATCACGCTGCGACCAATAGGAGCGAAGCATCAGTGAAAAATGTTGCAAAAATGGGGAAAATTATCCATATTTAAAATATATTATTTTAAAAACTTCTTACACGCTTTCATAGCAATACGTAATTTTATAATAATTTACTGCAAGCTTGTCGTACTAACGCGAAGGTACTGCTTCCTTCTGCTTACGAGGCCACGTGGCTCATGGTTGTGTGTGTGTCGTATCTGTATAAGACGTGTGAACGAGAGCTTGCTCGCGCCTGACCGCTCCCACCTAGGCTCCTGACATGCACGCACAAACTTACGCAATGTCCATGTACACGACGTAACCACAAGTCAAGCTCACGCGCTCTCGTGAATTTTAATAAGTAGGTACTATAGTATTACAAAATGAATGAATTAATTGATCTAAGATAATGTGTAAGAAACCAGATCTTAACCTTTTAACTTTACTTAACTTTTTAATATTATACTTTAAAAATAAACAATTACACGTCATCGAGTGGAAGTAAAAATTAATTTACTTATTTCCTCATCCATTATTGCCAATTGTATTGTGTTCATGGTAACACAGAGTTGCAAATCATCGCTTTACTTCAAACCCATGATTAATTTGCCTTCAAAATCCGAAGATTAATTTGGACTCCATCCTTTGTGAACCTTTTGTGATTGATATTTGCTATTTAATTCCTAATTCGTCTGCCCCCGAGTACCATAATAACACAAGTAGGGCCACCAGTACCCTCACTGAGTACCCTTGAGGGTACTAGTGGTACTTGTTTGTATCGCTAGTACCCTACATTATAATAAGTTGACCCTGATTTGCTCATATTATAAATAATATTGAGCATATTATTTATAATTAAGTCCTAGCTCCCAAATTGCTGTCGTCGAGACAAGTTCGTCGCGCACTCCTAGCATAAAATTTCTCATTCTCACATTCTCTCAGTTCTTCTACAAACCACTGATTTTATTAATTCAAATTCAAATTCAAAATTTATTTATTTCATGTAGGCTAACTTATAGCTCTTATGACACGTCATAAATCTACCACCGGTTCGAAATGCAGATTCTGCTGAGAAGAGCCGTTAAGAAACTCAGCAGTTGCTCTTTTCAAAAAAAATTTTTTTTACAAAGCTATGCTATGTATACAGTGCTTCCACAATAAAGCTTCAAAAATGCAAAAATGCATACGTAGGTACACCAATCCAACGCATGTCAAGATGGGCAGTCAAAGCAGACCCATTCCCGTTGGTGGCACCCGTTCACGAGCATGACGCATGATCCAGCCATTGCTTCGCTCAACCATATTTGAGGGAACGTAATCACTCTTTCTTGCCTCCGCTAAACCGAACCGCTAACATTTCGGTTTCCATCCATCCCTTGAACCGTTGTGCTTGCTTCGACGTTGTTAATGGTGAATTGATTACACCCAAAAATTGGTTCCGTGCCAAACCGTGAGGCAATTACGGTTATTTACGATCACGAGCCCAGACACGGGATGTTTGAGATTTTATTTATTAATTTAATTTTGTCAAGTTCAGCGGTTCAGCCGATTGTTTATTAAATAGGTATGCCCATTTTTTCGATTGTTTATTAAGTATATACGATATGCCCATTTTTTGTCAAATTTAATACTTACTGGATTTATCTTTTAAAATGCAAAAATTTAAAGACATGTCTCTAAATTTTTGTATGCATCATTGTACCTTAGTTCAGTCGCTAATAAAATTGTTCCGTAGACATTTCACATTTCTTTTAATAGTTCAGTTCCGTAAGTGCAATTTGAACCTTATTGTGTTGAACAATGATGATGATGATGAATCATCAGATTAATGATGATTATTATTATTTCACCCAAGAGATTATAGGTACAACTGAGAAGTGATTATATTCTCTTGGCACCTGTCTACCTTACTTTTAAAGAGACGTTTAGGTTAATAACCGTATTCTCTTTTTGAATTACTTTCTCTCCAAGCTCCTAATAGAGCGTTCTATTCGCACTATTTAAATAAATAAATAAATAGATATTTTTTCGAATATAATATGAGATATGAAAAATCATTATCATGCGCTTTGCAACATTTATTTATGGTCTGTAAACAATGCATTGATGGATTATTATAAAGCAGTTAAATATTCCTACATGTGATTGAAGTTTTGTGATACCTGATACAATAAATACATACGATAGTATAGTGAGCCTTGTTATGTTGAGCTTTAGCGATACAAAAATAAAAATAAATAAAAATGGATATTAAATTTTCCATAAATCAACTCTACAGTGTGTGTGACGGTCATATATCACGTTTGTTATATAGATAGATCGCAAAGAAGCGTTAGAAAAGGAAGCGGAAGATAAGATAGAGAAAAAAAGTAGAAAAAGTATAGAAAAATAAAGATGCTAGTAATAACTCACTCACCAACGTCTGAGCGGCGGTCTGGTGCTGTAAAAACAGGCTTAAGTCAGTTTAGCCAAACAAGAAGTCGGGAAGAACGGACGTAACCAGCGAAAACCAGAGGTGGGTCTTTCACTAACCCGCAACGTTTCAGTAGAAATGAAAAGAGCCGGAAAATAGTGTAGTTACCCCATTGAAAATAGATTTGTCAAGAGTAATTCTCTTTAGTAGAGTTTTTTTTTTCAAAATACTGTCGTTCTTCAGGATTAACGCGTATAGATCTTAGACTGCATCGTATGAAAACCTGCCGTAAAAAAAGGCAAAATTACAAATATTAAATCATTCATTTTCTTTTGCTCGTATTTTTTTCTATTTTGCCAAATCTAGAATAATGTTTCTTGCAATATTTTTAAAAGTATTTTTACATGAACTCCTCAACCCTTTCCCTCATAAACCCTTTCGAAAAACCATTATAGTTGCCCTGATTATACCCACCCCTCGGAACAGTACCCAACTGGCTACGCCCGATTCGGAAAATTACAAAGTAAGGGAAAAATGTTTAATTGAAAAATAATTAACAATCGAGTCGGAACGCTTTGTGTTGAAAAGTTTTTAATAATTTTGTGGTCTGAACAGTTTATAAACTGCGAATCACGGGAAAATATTAATTAGTTTTGTCCGGAGGCTTTGTATTATGTATTTTGTACAATAAGATTGTTTGATAAATTAAAGTCACAGTGTATTGCCATTCAGTGTAAAGGCGTACAAAAATTAAAGAATTATAATATTATATTATGAAATTAAAATTAAAATGATGACGAACATATACACTGATACATTTTGGGTTCGCAGACAATGATTTCCATATTACCTCACAATAAAATTCTCTCCATAAATAACAATATACGTACACGAGCGACATTAAAAACAGGGCGTCGCACAGTGGTCTGGCGCTCTAACTAACGCGGTCATAAGTCCGTTTATCGCTAAAATGTTTATTAAATCGTTATAAAAGTCCTTGTTTTGATAAAAATAATAATATAATGTATGAGTAGACTAGTTACTTTAACAAAATATGTATTATTTATATTAAAAATCTTAAATTCTAAAAAAAAAAAGAAAAATTTACTTGACACAGTTAAATAAAACATTCTATATATTCTAAAACATTATATATATCTGTCAAAAATGTTGTTCGTAACTTATAACTTATTTATTTACGTATTATAATGACTTAGGTATATTATATTTTGAAAAAAAAAAAATGCAATACTGAAGTAAAATAAAAATAAAATATAACACAAGACATGAACTAATAAAAATTTACATCTTTAAATCTAATCTTCTCTGTTGACTCCGTTTGTTACAATCACTAAAATCCTTTCTGGGTCTTCCAATATTCGAACTCCCTTCTTGTGGCACTTTTTCTGTGGACGAGGACGCGCTGGGGGTGGCACTCCTCGGCAAATCAACAGTTTCAACCATTGCCAACCATTCAGCATGCGTTTGAACTAAATGTTCCTTGCATCTGTTAGCTATTTTCTAATATTCCAATAACTTCTTATTAATGTACTTCAAACGGCTATGGAGATTTTTAATATCAACATTTTCTGAATCTGGCACCATTTCCAGTAAGTTTTCCAACATATGATTTGCCCTTTCATTCTGAAAACCAGTCATTGTGAGCTAAATCTCCATAAAATCTATCTGTAAAGAAGTTAACTGGTAAAAAGTACCTTATACCAATTAAACAAATATTTTTCATTTCCTTGCTCTTCGCGTTATAATATTATTTAAAAAATAACGGGCAAAAACGGGCAGACAAATGATATTGTTCCTTAAACTACACTAGTTTAGCTGTGTAACCATATGAAAATCATTCGGGGCTGACCGGGGTAACATAGTCAAATCTCTTAGTGAAAATACGAATTGCCAAAATAATAACTCAAAAAACACGCATGGCTTTACACCTAAATTTACCTGAATCTAAGGTCTTCATATTAGCAAAAATAGAAAAACATAACAGTACATATCCTCATCATTTAATTCCATAATGTTTTATCAGGTAAATAATCATCAATTTTGAGAAATTTATAAAAAACAAAATCACTTTCAAGACGCGTTATGTAGCTAATTTACTGGTTGCACAAGATGTGTTCACTTCATAGGTCGAAAAATTAATGATAACGTTAACTTATGCGTTTCTTATTTACAGTTTTGTATGGTTTGGGAACTAGAGAGTGATTAAACAAGCAGAAATTGTAAATAGGTTGTGGTCAATTTTTAGGACTTATGACCGCTCCCAGACGTCTGTGCGTCGTAGCAAAATTTCGAATTTCGTCCACGCCAGGAATCGAATCCGAGACCTCCCAGTTATAAGACAATAGCGCTCACCACTGCGCCAGGGAGGTCGTCAAATCTCAGCCGCTTTATAATATTAGTAAGTACAGATTTTAAGGGGTGTCAACCGACAGCAATAGAGAAGCTTTTTTTTATTGTATGTTCCGCTGATGATAATCCTCCAACATGGTTATCGGAGACTTTATATAGCTTAACACGGCATTCCTTTTTTTATAGCCTTTCTCCATTAGTTTGCCATGAAACAGGTTCTTTTTTTTAACTGTGATCATGATTAGGTACTTCAAAGGCCGTATTGTACCGATCAATATCCTCGATCTGCAATAGTAACACTGCACAAGACATTCGCCGGAATGTTTCCGGAATTCTGGCGCGCTTCCAGATTACAGTGCCAGTTTCAATAACATGCCCATTGCTTACTGCCTAATGCTGAATCGATGCGTGTAAGTAAGCACTTCAACACATGCTCCAGCTATAACGTGTTTGTTTAGGCTTTTCCTTGCCTACACCGACGACTAACAGAAAAACTAATACAGCTGACCCGCGTCAAGCTAAAGGTAGTTGTAGGTACAATTACAGGACACTGTTCGCTAAACAAACACCTTTACATTCTATGTATTACCGACAGCCCTCTGTGCAGAGCGTGCATGGAGGGCGACGAGACACCGGAACACGTACTGCTTAAATGCAGGGGTGTATCCGACCAACGTCATAGAAACATTGGCTCTCCAGCAACACTTCCTGAAGTCCTCGCCAACCTGGGTGGCCTGCTCGGATTTTGGAGGGAGCTCGGCTGGCTGGAGTGATCCAGCGGAGAGCCGTACCAGCGGAACCACGCAAAACGGGCGATCAACGTCTACTTGAGGAGAAAATTGAGGAGATGAATCTTCATCTCCTGAGAAATTCGTCTGAAGATGAACGTTGTTCGTTTTCTTTATCAACGAGTAGCTTTTGCCCACGGCTTCGGTCACATTACGTTCGATTTTTTAAACCCCGATTTTACCCCCTTAAGGGTCCTAGTGGACGCCTACGTCACAATAGCTATTTGTATGCCAAATGTCAGCCCGATCCATCTTGTGATTTGGCCTCTTCGTTGATAGATCTCTCTCGTTGACTCTCTTGCGTTGACTTCCACAGGCTCGTTTTTGCGTTGCCTATATCCTGCGGCTCCTTATAACTCGTCTGATGTCGTCGGTCTACCTAGTGCTTCCCGGTGCAATAATTTGTGTGTATGCTGTCTACAAGTACTTTTTGGGTCAAAATTACGCAGCGAAACTGATAATTTTGATCCAAAAAATGTATCTTAGATACATTTTCATTAGTTTTGTGCAATAAGTTTTATTTACAAAAGATTTAGCCATGCTAAGCTTGACTAAAATTCCCTTTCTCCCCTTCAATTACGCGTACAGCTTATTAGGAATGAGTACGACAATAGTGCAACGGGGGGGTTCGAACCTGCGTCTTTTCAGTTTTCAGTCCGTACCTTTAACCGTTGGGCTATTGAGGCTATAGTTACGCTGATACAGGCTGGAATTGCAGCCCAGTTTGAGCGCTAGGCCACGCCGCGGCGACCTTGTTTCAGGCTGTCCTATTTACTGCCACTCTTCTGCCACTAGATATAATGAGTGCTTAGATTCGCGCCGAGTGGTTCGCGATGTTGAATACGCTTTAAATGTCAATTGTGTGACGTCAACTCGGGACTCGTAAAGCCGGATATACATTGGATCTAAGAAAACCTAACCCGATTGCGGAAAATTTGATGTAACATCCGTCACAAATCACAGATGAATTTTAGACATATACTATATCATAGTCACAAATTGGTAGCTTTCAAACCCGCATTTCGGCCTTTGAGTATATTTAACAGTGTAGTTAACAGTGGAAATAGGCCTTACAGACCTAAATTGATTTTTTTTTCGTAAATGTAGCCTATCTAACCCAGATCATTATAACGAATTGATTGACACCTCATTCAAAATCGGCTCAATATTTTAGGCACTACAGAGGAACATATAAACATAGACAACTTTAACCATAACCCTTCCTTTTAGTTTTGCTGTCAGAGTTTCCTGGCAAACCCTACATCATCGTTAGTAGAAAAGTGTCAGAGTCATCAGCGCTAGAGAGACACAGTGTCACGTGAAAATGCGTCACCTAGCGTAGATTCTGTTGTGTGACGTCATCTAACAAATTTTGAAAGCGTTGCATTTTTGAGAAAGACTTCATCCGGTTTTGCCCAGATGTCGCCCAGAACTACTGGGCAAAACCGGATTTTCGGAATAAACTTGTCAAAAAGGCATTACAAAAAATTAAGATTAAGTATAATATAATACAAACTAGATGATGCCCGAAACTTCTTCCGCGTGTTTTATGTTTTTTTTTAAATTCCCACGGGAACTCTTTAATTATCCGGAAAAAATGTAGCCTATGTGTATTAAGTAATTAGTGTGATGTAAGCCATCTAAATTCCAAATTTCAGCCACATCCGTTCAGTCTTTGTGGCGTAAAGTAGTAACAAAGACAAACACAGACACAGACACAGACACACACACACACACACACACACACACACACACACACACACCACACACACACACACACACACACACACACACACACACACACACACACACACACACACACACACACACACACACACACACACAACCCTACGCCTTTATAATATTAGTGTGACGTCATTTATTCACGAAAATGCAAGCGATGATGAGGCTACGCTAATGTGTGAAAGAGGTCTCTTGTCTTTGTCACATAAAGATGGCCGCCTGCTGTTCCTTTGCCCGGAGTCAAAAGCCTCTCGTCACACCACTCGGCCTTCGCTACGTGCTCAAAACGTACTTATTGATATTATTTTTTTTGTAGAATTTAATTCGAGGGTTTCTCTTAAATACTCCTTTGTTATCAGACGCTCGCAAAGTCTTGAAATGACAATGAAATGAAATGAATACACTTTATTGTACATTAGATAAAAACATATAAGTAAAATAAAATTAACTTAAAATAAATTATTATATAAATGAGAGCACAAATTCTTCTTCTTTAAGCTAAGTCTTCAGTTTTCACAAGTTCGTGGTGGAAAAGAAATTTTATTGTAAGGTACAAATTAGCCTTTTATTTTAGTTAGGAATAACAGGGTTATCCTTACTGATATTGATAATGCGAAAGTGTGTTTGTAGGTTTGTCCTTCAATCACGCCGCAACAAAGCAACGGATCGACGTGATTTTTTGCATAATTGAGGATCGGGAGAGTGACATAGGCTACTTTTAATTCCGAAAAATCAAAGAGTTCCCGCGGGATTTTTAAAAACTAAATCCACACGAACGAAGCCGCGACCATCAACTAATAGTTACGGATCATTCCAATTTAAAAAATGTAACCCAACTACGGGTTACGTAAATACATACATACGTAAATACATACATACACAGTCTGCTAAAAACATATCTACCTCCTTTACTCGTAGTCGGATAAACATAAATTTATCCGATCAGTAAAACCGAATGCGTTAATAATATTGCGTCCAATTCATAACATAAAAGTAACTTTTTAACATTTTATATTTTATCCATTCTTGGCACAGAATATGAAAACTTGAGAGTTCAGAACATAAATTCTGAAGAATAGTTTTTGCTTAGACGTTTCATTTCGGATGAAAATGGTGCAGCTAAAATATAATGCAGTGGCTTTTTATAGACAATATGACGCCATTTTTCCTAGCTTAACCTTGAAACTGAAAGATAGATTTTATGGAGGATAACAATTTTCTTTTATGTGTTCCGTATTCGAAAAACGTAAAGATAAAACTTACTCCACAGTGCTAATTCTGTCGTTAATTGGCATGTCCAAAATCACAGATGTCAACTTTGGGATGAGTTTTCGCCAAATCCAACTTCTCCAAATCCAAATTCAAGACATCTGCCCAAAACCCAAACCCAAGACCACTGCCCAAATGCTGCTGGGCAGGGTTTGGGCAGCGTCTTCTCGTCTAAACTCCCTCAGTGCCTGAATTTACTCTGCCAACACTATCCCTTACTAGGTAGACTGATGATATCAGACAAGTTATCAGAACCGCGAAATCCAGGCAGCACAACGTCAAGACATGTGGTGTATACAAGAGCCCTATTTTCAGCAGTGGATTGATAAAGAAGGAAGACGGGCGTCGCTCTGTGGAACACTACCTTTAGTTCACAACATCGCCTTAGTACATCAACATCATCGTGGTACGACGTTTCCCGATGTGAGAGTGAGTTTGTCATACAGTAGGTTTACTATAAGATTTAATTCCATTGATCATATACATATCAGATGACATTAGCGTCAAAGCAAAATCAAACATAACAGCATTCAATTAGAGCTCAATTTCGTGCATGCATTCATACACGTTTGCGTATGCGATTAGCCAAATTAAAATCGGTTGTACTGAATTTGTGACTTTAAAACAACAAAGTTAAGGTTCATTTTTATTTGATGCTAATATCATCAAATATGAATACGATCAATCGAATTAAATCTTATACCAACCCTTCAGGGCAAAGTGGAGGGCGAGGAAGGTCGCCAATGCCAAGGACCGGCCAAATTAAGTTTGCTGTGGGGGTTCATTGCACGAGTGTACTAAGCTATTGGCCAGCAGGAAGAAGTAGTAAATGCTTGTGAGGTGAATCACATCTGCCAATAAGGACGTCACTTCGTGATGACCACGACAGCTCTGCCAAGTGTGTCACGAAGATCCCACCAAATCACCAAGACTTGAGCCTTTCGAACCCCGGCCGGAAATTGAACCTGTCTATTATAAGTCCAAAGCTTTACTGCGAGAGGGACCCATCAGTAAATTCTTCTACTAAAAATTCATTTTGCACGATCTATATTGCAGGAAAAATGCAGCATTTTTGTATTTTATCTTTATTTTCATGCAATCTGGCATGAAACCATAATGGTTGAGTTCAGAATGATTTTTATTATAATAGCGAGTTTTAAAAAAGTATTACGTAAATCGTAGCCCCGTAGATAACCGTAGCCAAACAACGTAGCGCTTCGTAGCAAACAGTCGCTGTATTCATTGTATAAAATAATGTAGGTATGAATATTTTGTTTTAACCAATTTAAAAAGGTGTACTTTTCCCATTGACCCACCTCACAACCTCTTATGCTGAGATCTATAGAGCGTGCTCTGACTCAGCTCAGACTCAAGATAGAGTTAAAACGAGACACAAATAGCTCTGACATAAATCTGTCTCGTTTTAACTCTGTCTCGAGTCTGAGCTGAGTGAGAATGCGGACTATAGATTTCAGCCTCAAAGTGGAAGATTGCGTTCCGTTTCCGTTACGTCATGTTTTTTTTTTTTAATTTTAAAGAAAATTAAAAATACTCAACAAACTAAAAGACCATTTAATTAACATAAAAGTGCCAGTAAAAAGTAAGTAAACTACCATTAAAAAACATTAAATTATAGAAATTTAAAAAATGTTTAGTCATTTCATGGCTCTTAAATATGACACGTCAAGATTCTACTATCGGTTAGGAAGGAATAATTAAATATGCAGTACCAAAAGGTTTACTATTTTTTCGCAAGGCCTTTGTGAGAATTTAACACATTAAAAATGCTGGCAGAATTGAAGTCAATTAAAATCACTACATATTTTTAATTGTGGAAATTTGCGCTTGCCAAAAAATTTCACGTTTTGGATGCTTTAGAGGTTTTGAAGTTTCGAAGCATCATTCAAAACTGAGTTAAGCAGCACATGTTTTTTTTCCTATATTAAAAAGGTTCTTAAACCGTAGGTAGAGCGTATTTTCATTTAAGAACAAAAATACTTCTTACGTAAATGCATCGCTACTTCATTCATTATAATTTGTTATTGACTTGCTGATGCTCGCGAATTCGTACGCATGGATTGAGGTTTTTTAATTCTCGCATGAATTCTATAAGTTGCCTATGTGTTATTCCAGACTATAATCTATCTCCATGCCAAATTTCAGCCAAATCAGCTCAGTCGTTGCGGTGTGATTGAGTAACAAACATCCATGCATCCAAACTTTCGCATTTATAATATTAGCTGAAAGTAAGATGGCATCTTCTGTCTATCACCTAAGCGTGCCGCTTGTTTAAAGCTGGATCAATTGTAAAGTTCAATGGTGTTCATTAAAGTGCTCTTAAATTTTAAGCAGTGGTTAATTCAGGGTATTGTTTTGGTCTAATTAGATCAAAACATTATTACAATTACTCTATGGTTGGCCTCCGCTAGCGGTCCGTTACGTAAGGTTATAAGCAAGTCGGGGCTCGCCTCAGTAATCAGTATCCATAACAACGCGCCTCAAACAGGCCTCTTTATCATAAACAAGGCATCATAAACATTACCTACCTCCATTACTTACAATGTTACCCCTCCGACTTATTAAAATCGAAAAAATTTTGATTGCCGTCTTTAAAAATATGTGCTATTGAAAATAAACGTTTTTTTATTAATACATTTTAAGTGAATATAAAAATATTGTGCTTAAAGGTGCTTCGTAATAATATAGTTTTGCGATGATATATTTTTTTTTTGTAAGTTTAATAGTTAATGTGCGTTTGAAAATTATCTAGTGATGACAAATGATAGTTCTGTGTGAAGTTTACGATATCGATAAAATGCGAAATTAATAGACGATAGAGTACTAAAGTGGATGTCTCCAAAAACATTCTCTATCTAACCATTACCTACCTACTTGGCGACATGGATTTGGAACGTCAAAAAGCGTGCCAATGGGTGTTTTAATCTGGTAAAGAGTAAGTTTGAGTGCGTTCATGTAAACCAAATCCACGTCCGTGTGCATGCAGGTGTGTGCGGGCGAGCTCACCGTGGGCATCAGCTGATCCGTGCTCCGGACGCGTGTCACCTTGTTTTTGTATATCAGCTTCTTGAGCGCCCGCTCCACCGGCTGGTTCCACCGCATGAACATCACGTACGCGCCGTACAACGAGAACAGTACCAGGGCCTCCTGCCAGTATATCACGTTATCACGGAAACAGTATATCAACGCGATCAGACTGATCGAGTAGAAGGTGCAGTCGCGGAAGAGGGGCCACCACGTGAGCGACAGCGTCGTGCGGGAGAAGAGGGCGCACGCACCGATCACGAACAGTATGTTGAACACGGCGGAGCCGACGATCGTCCCTATGCCCACGTCGTCGAACGACACGAACACGCCGATGATGGAGGTGAAGAGCTCCGGGGCCGAGCCGCCGGCCGCCATGAACGTGGCGCCGGCGACGTCGTCTCGGATGGCGAGCCGCTCGATGATGACGTCCAGCGCCGGCACGAAGAACTCGTCGCAGACGATCGCCAGCGCCACGAACATGTAGCCCATGCCTATCACGTGGAAGACGACGGCGCCCGAGCGGCGCTGCTCCTCTGTGAACAGGTCCTCGGGGAAGAGAGGGGTCTTCTCGTCGAGCTCGGGCTCTGGGGTGAGGTCGGTCAGGTCGGAGGTGAGGTCGGCGAGGTCGGCGAGGTCGGAGAGGTCGGTCGCGTTGGGCTCGCCGGCCCGCGCCGCCGCCAGCAGCGCGAGCAGCAGCGCGCCACCCATGCCGCGCTCCCGGGGGCTGCGAGCGCACTGACGGACCGGCGGCCCGCTAGCGGCCTGCGGAGACGCGACGTCCCCCGATTCCTATCGACATTGCTATTCTTTTTCAGAAATTCCAGCGACATTCGTAGCGATTCAAATCGGATTCGAACATCGAGCGTAACTAAACCGACTGTGGAAGGTAGAGTTGGGCAGTAATGTGTTTATGGGTTCATCGGTTCCAACGTGATTGTCCGACTGACAATATTTTGATAATTACAGGTCGCTTGTTTTAGCGCTCTGAATTCATAGACTATTTATGACGGCATGGCAAATTCAACATGGTGGACATGATTAACATAAAACCGTTAATAAAAAAAGTTTAGATAAATCTATCGAATTTGGTATCACACTGAAAGATCCGTACCTACCTATATTAATTATGGATAATTATATACAAGGATAACCTAATTATATGTTTAAGTTTGAGAACTTTAGCTTATTTTTCTTCATGCTTCCTGAAAAACAAAACTATTTCTCAGTGATCTGAAATTCTCATCTAGAAATTGAAATCTTCAAAATAATTAAAAAATTGGAAATTGGAAAAATAAATCATTTTTCCAATTTCCAATTAGAAAAATGATAATTAATAGTTTTTAAACTCTTTTAAAAGTACTCTACAAAAAATATATTTTTGAAGATTTTTAAAAGTAGCTAACTCCCACAAAAAAAAAATGGTAGGGTTACTCGAAAGCTGTTACAGAAAAATAGCACGTCAACCAGTTTATCAGCGTTCAGTAACCGCCGTGTACTAATTAAGAAGTAACATAAAAGTGTTTGCCTAATCTGAATATTAAATTGTGATCGAGTATTTAATCGAGACATCGCGACTCGGGTAAGATATCGATAGCTGTCCGAGTCTAGCCCTCGCCCCCCGCCCCCGCGGCCGTTCGATAGCACCGCACTGCGCCGCGCCGTCGCTCCGAGCTGCGAATGAATAGAGTAGACCTGCCCTAAAAACAGTCCACAATATACGCCTGATGCGTGCAGTCAAACTGTCTCGACCCTCGTAATTCCCACAATTCACGCTCATTTTGGAGGGGAGAGGGGAATATTAGTCGAGTACAGCATGGCTTTCTACTTTAAAAAATATGAATATTCTGCCGTGGCACACAAGATGACAGTAAGTCAAAACAGTCGGTTTCGTGAAAATGACGCTTAAATAACTATTTGTTCTAAACTATCTATTCTTCTTTTGTTTGTAAAAAAATTATACACTTGATTTTCATGTTTTTTTTTTCATTCAAACTAAATGCTCTAAGTTGAAATGATATAAACAAAATCAATTTAAGGATTTCTTTTTTTTCTGACTTCATTCTGCCGACTTCTGACTTAGTACCTACTGTCTTCTTGCTTACCACGGTAGTAATATTTTATACAAAAAAATTGAAAGAAAGGCTAGCTAAGTAACAAGGCCTATTTCACCACTATTTCGCTGAATAAGTATTAACAACTTAATAGTTTTTATTAGATCGATGTATTTGCCGACACTTCTGTAACGGTCTGTTAAAGTCTACTTACCTATCGATTGAAAACCTATAGCTATAATCTATGTAAAAAATACAGTCGATCCATGTTCCAACAAACCAACAGACAAGTTTACATTTTGTAGTATGGACCGTTGTATGTAGTAGGAAAGCTTTAAAGTGAATTGGCACCCAACGTGGGAGTTGGACCCGTAAGCGTTTAAGGCTCTCGGTCCACAATAGATTTACGATGTGGCTGAGCGATAAAAGAAGGTAAAGCTAAGCTACGAAACTATTTGTCTATATCCACCAAACTGACGCGGTGATAAGCTATTTTTGGTAAACCTTTAAAGGCCGACTTCGCAGTATCGTCATTTTTGAAGTGAAAACATCTATAGGTGCCTT
Organism: Hipparchia sbordonii; assembly: GCA_038048805.1. Lineage (NCBI taxonomy): Eukaryota > Metazoa > Arthropoda > Insecta > Lepidoptera > Nymphalidae > Hipparchia > Hipparchia sbordonii. The sequence continues at coordinate 10,767,577 of CM076113.1, forward strand.
GAGCGACCTATGTTAGGGGTTCACGTCACCCACATGCTAATGCTAACAGAATATCTATCTGTAGGTAGGAGTATGATATGTTTTCACTTCCGCCGGCAGTCCCCATGACTGCCCATGTATTTTGCTTCCACGATGGCATGCCTATATACCTACGCGGTGATAAACGCGCTTTTACTACGTAGTACCTGGTCTACTCAATTGCTGTGCTACATACCCACTACACTACTAACGCATCCCTAGCTCACATCCTTAGTTCTGATGAGAACTGCATGATGATTTTTAAAACTAGCTTACGTGAGGGATGCCTCGATGCATCCCTCACGTAAGCTAGTTTTAAAAATCCTAGCTTCGTTGAACCCCTGTTCATTAGAGTACCTACCTACGCTAAGTTAAGAAAATCAAACGGTTCTAGTAACGGTAGGTTTTACACAATCGTACAGCTAAGAGACGTAGCACAATTCTGGTAGAAGGCTAGTCTATTTTTTAAGTTAGTCGATTTTTTAACTACAGACGGACGTCCTTTGCTATACATACAGGTCTCTTGCAAGGCTCTCCACGGAATACGGTCTTGTGACGCTTGTGTCCAGCTACAGCTCGCATTGAACAACAGATCGCCCATCAAGTAAATAAAATATTAATAGACATTTTATTTCTTTTCTCTAGATCAGTTTAATTTTGATATTTTTCTAATAATACTGTGCGTGAGACAGAATGTAAACCATAGACACTATTTTTCAATTCAATTCCCAATCAGTGGCTTTCAGGCGTGCCAACTGGGCACAGATTGCTTCGCCAGTGTCACGTTGATGGAGAAGGCACGAAGGAGATTGAGCGGTGTAAGATGTTGCAAAATTTTGATCAGCTATCTATAAAGAGTTGTTTATAAAATGTGTTAGTTCTTAACCTACAACAAAACAAATGACACAAATGTTAAAAAATATGATATGTATAATATATACAAAAAAAAAAGAATACTTAAGATACTACAATTTAATTTTATTACATTCTATATATTTACATAAGAATCTACAATAAGGACTAAACACAAACATTAATAGACATTCAACATTTATAGGACGAGGGACTTTAGGGGGGAGGACATCGTAGAGAGGATGGAGAAGTTTGGGACAATCGAAAAGGATGTGAGATACAGTGCCTTCATCCAAGCCACACTCACAGACAGAGCTATCCCTTATCCGAAGCTTTGCTAGATGGACTGGAGTACAAGAGTGGCCAATACGTAAACGGGAAATAGTTGAGGTGATCCAGCGTTCAGCATGTCTATATTTAAAGAACCAAGGTCTGCTTGGAATGTTCGGCTGAATGGATGCATAATATTTACCTTTGATGGATTTTGAATTGTTCCAGAATGAAGTCCAAGATCTGTCCAGATATGTTTTTGCAAGTGCACACAAATCTTGTGCCGAATTTCGGAAATGATCGAGTGAACCAGAGACAACAGCTGTTTTGGCGAAGGAATCAACAGACTCATTACCAGGAATACCAGAGTGGCTGGGTATCCAAACTAACAAAATGGATAATCCTTTTTGATTACATGAGAGCAAAGCCTCCCTGATTTTCAATATAATGGGAAATCTTGACTTGCTGCGAAAAGGATTTTCTTTAATAGACATTAAACAACTTAAGGAGTCAGTCAAAATTACAGTTTGTTGAACGTTATGGGAGTGTGCAAACAGAATTGCTTCTAATAAAGCAGTGGCTTCTCCTGTGAACACTGAAGACTCGGGGGGGCATTTAAATTTTAAAATTATTTTATACCTGGGAACCCAACAGGCAGCACCCACACAGCCATCAGGAGACAACTTTGATGCATCAGTGTAGATAAGAAGATGATTTGACCAATTTTGATTAATATAGGTTTGCAATTTGATGTTAGTGTCCGGGGCTCCTTTAGACAGACCGATATCTGAGAGAATAGGAGGATTGAAGACCAAAGCTTTGTAAGGAGTAGAGAATAATGGGTTCTGTGGAAAAGTTGTCAAAGGGTGCGGAAGACTTGTATATTTAAGAAAACTGTCAACTAGATATGAGGAAGAATTCCGACATGAAGGGGATTTAGACAGTTGCGTTAATCTAGGCCAAAGAGGGTGGGATGATAACTGTAGCATCTTGCTAACAAACCGGTCACAAAGATATTGACGACGGATAGCTAAAGGAGGGTCAACACATTCCACCTGCAGGGCATTGGTGGGAGAGGATTTCATTGCACCTAGAATAATTCTGAGACACCTATATTGAATTTTATTGAGTTTTTCAACAGCCGATTTATTAAAGGGATCTAGTACAAATAAACAATAGTCCATGTGACTTCTTACTAAGGCATTATACACTAATTTTAAAGAGTAAGGGTGAGCACCCCACCAAACTCCCGCCACTGCGCGTATAACATTGATGCCTTTTTCGCATTTTTTAATAATGTGTTCAGAATGGGCAACTCCATTAAGGCGGTAATCAAGGTAAATACCCAAAAACTTTGCTTTGTCTGCAAGGTGGATATGCTGACCGTCAAATGAAAAATCGAAGGTGGGAAGGGATCTTTTCCTTGTGAACACCACTGCCTGACATTTGCCCACAGAAAGGGACAAGCCATGGTCAGCCAGCCACTGGCCTAGGTAATACAAAGCAGAATTAATACGACATGATATTTCCTCTACACTGCCGGAGCTGTGATAGAGGGCAATATCATCAGCATACTGAAGGATGTTACAAAAGCTGTTAACAGACAATTCAAGATCATGGGTATATATGCTATACAGCAGAGGGCTGAGAACTGAGCCTTGAGGGAGACCTTTCCAGACAAGTCTGGGGGGAAGAGAAGATGACCGATGTTTAACAACAATCGTCCTGCAGAACAGCAGGTTGCATATGAGATGAATTATCCTCATCGGGATACTCAGATTTTGCAGTTTCTGCCTGAGCACCGGAAGTAAAACATTGTCATATGCAGAAGCGATATCAAGGAACACGCCCGCAAGGTACTCTCCTTTTGTAAAGGCTAACCGAATGTCTGTTGTCAGTATGCTGAGACTGTCTGTAGTACTCAAACCCTTCCTGAACCCAAATTGGGAGGAGGGAAGAATATTCCTACTTTCCATTAACCATTCCAATCGGTTTTTAACCAGATGTTCTGTTATTTTGGCTAAAGTAGATGACAAAGCTATAGGCCTATAGGAATTAGGGTCTAAGGGATCTTTACCGGGTTTGATGATAGGGATAATTATTTGCGATTTCCAGGAATTAGGGATAGTACTGGATTCAAAACATTTATTGATTATGGAGAGGAAATGGAGTTTAGCCTTGTCATTTAAGTTAGCCAAAAAAGAATATGGTACGCCATCTTCCCCTGGAGCTGAATCTTTAAGGCCATTCAGAGCTATTTGGAGCTCAGAAAAAGAAAAAGGGGCATCCATATCATCTGTGACAGGAGCAGGCGAGAAATTTGGAAATAAGTCCGCATCAGGGACAAAAGGTGGAGCCAGTTTGTCAGCAAAACTGCTAAGCCAATCCAAAGGGTTATTGGATGAAGGGTCAATATGATTAAGGGACCGGCGGAATTTCCTGATATTTGTCCATACAATAGTGGAAGGGGAACGAGGACTAAGGGATTCACAGAACCGAGTCCAACTACTTTTTTTCTTTCTTGACACCAATCTTTTAAATTTAGCATCAAGCTTCTGATAACTAATAAAGTTGTCCTGAGACATACAATTTGAATATAACTCCTCTGCAGATGCTCTTTGACCAACTAAATCATTGCATTCTTCATCCCACCAGGGAGAAGAAAGCAGATGATTCTTGGGTGGACATTTCTTGGGGATAAAGGAATCAGCCGAATACTTAAGAGAACTTAAAAAGGAATCATAGCAAGACAAAACATCTCCATCAATTCCCAGCCTCGGCAGGGACTCTAACATGCAATCAACAGAATCGGAGTAGGCTGACCAGTTTGCTTTTTTAAGGTTATATTTTAAATGTGGATCATGGGAATAAGGGAGGGACCTATTGTTTAACGAAAGAATAATAGGGAAGTGATCACTGCCGTGAGTTGACGAGAGGGTTTTCCAAGAGATTTGGGAGGCAAGGTTAGGGGAGCAAAGAGAGAGATCCACAGCAGTTTTAGGGTTCTGATTAGGGAACACTCTACGAGTCGGAGAGCCATCATTGAGGATGCAGAGACCTACATCATCAAGCATGTCAATCAACAGCGGAGCAAACCCATCACAGCCGAAACACCCCCACATGGTGTGGTGAGTGTTAAGATCACCCAGAGCGATAATAGGGCTTGGGACAGAAGATAAAATAGATTGGAGCTCTGGAAGAAGAGAGGGAGACGGGTGGGGAATATACAGAGATACAAAAGAGATGTTTATGGCACGGACAGCAACAGCATTAATCTGTTGACTGTGAGGAGCAAGAGGGATTTGGGAAAAGGGGAGAGAGTGCCGAACAAGGACGGCACTACCTGCATACCCATCACTCCTGTCATCCCTTAAACAGGAGAAACCAGGAACCCGAAATCGGGAACCAGGCACCAACCAAGTTTCCGAGATGGCAACAATGATGGGATTATGCAGGTTAATTAAAGAAAATAATTCGTGTTTTTTGGGACGTAAACTTTTACTGTTCCATTGCAGAAAGGTTATTGGGGCCATTTTGTACGATTTTAAAAAGTTGGGAAATGTTATTGGCAACGTTGGGCGGTAAAGGAATGTCACTGCATGGAGCGACAAGGTTTAGCAGGAGTGTGGATAATTGGTCTAACATAGGAAGAGTCTGAAGGGAGGGGGGATTGTTATTAAGAGCACAACCATTGGGCAGGGATGAAGAGCAATCACTGGCAAAAGCCTGATGAGCGCTCCTATCATAACCCTTACCTAGCGGAGCTCGGGGACGAGGGGACCGGAAAACTGTTTGGCGGTAGGAAGTCTTTGATGGGGTTGTGTTTGAGGGGCGGGTAGGTGTCTTGGGTGAATAGGTAGGAGTCTTGGGTGAATAGGCAGGAGTGCTAAACATCTCTTTTGCCATCTCTGCATAAGAACGTCTGACGGGAGGGAATTGGGCCGAAGCCTCCATGTATGAAATATTGTCCTGGGACATGACGATTTTGATAGACTGTTGCCTTGCTAGTTCGGGGCAAGCCTTATCCGAGGCAAAATGTTTGCCCGTGCAATGTATGCATGTGGCTAGTTCCTTACCTACTTCACAGGAATCACCTGTGTGAGGTTGAGCGCACTTGTAACATCTGGGTTTGGACCTGCAGATCGTTTTGGTGTGGCCAAAACGACAGCAGTTTAGGCACTGTATCGTGGGGAGATTGTACGTTTCAACAGGGAGGGACGTATGATAGGAATATACCTTTTTGGGGAGCATTTGCCCCTTAAAGGTCAGGACAACGGACTGGGTGGGTATCCAGGTAGTGACATTATCTTGTATTGATTTCCGATTAAGCCTTCTAGCTTTGAGCACCACACCACAGCCGGGGGGGAGCTCCATTGACTCCACAAGTTCGTCCATTGACCAGTCTACGGGGACTCCCTTCACCAACCCCATTCTGGTCACATTGTAAGTTGGAATGGAAGCCTTATATTTGCACAAAGTGAGGACTTGGTTAACCAGAAAGTTGTTGGCGGCAGGAGCATCCAAGAACTCAACTATCACTTTATTTCGTCCAATATTCTTAACACCATCATGTACAATAGACGATATTTTGTGCTTATGAAGGAACTGGCCAAATGTTATGGCACGCAAGGAGGCGCCAGAAGACGGGTCTTCGACTTCCCGAGAGACCTGTACAATGAACGGACCTTTGTCGTCAATGGAATAAGATTTAGGGCCATTGGCAAAGGAGGGATGAATGAAAAGGTTTTGAACGGAGGGGTTCACTTGGCTAGGATCCGTGACTGTTTTTTTGGTGGAAGAGGGGGCTGCCCCATCCTCTCCGTGACGTTTGCGGGATGTGGAAGAAGCGGCTCCCGGATCGGGAGGTTCGCTAGGGGGGTCCGTCTCCATATTAGAACATTTAAAACTTACCAACACCAATAGGGTTAGTGACGATTTAAAATATTATAAGTAACAACTTTTTACACTTGAAAAATCACAAAAAACGCCGAAAACACAATAAAACCTCCGTAACACGTGCGTCGACCAAGACAACGCAGGCGAAAAAAAAAACGACACTATTTTTATTTTTGACGTGTTGACAACCTTGACAACCACTTGACAACTAAGTAAACAATGTTACGCAAATGTCATTTTGTTTTGCTTGTGACGAGCCCAAGGATTGGCCGAACTCTGACGCTATTGGCTAAAATGTATTGTTGCAACATGAATGCCATAAATTTAACCAATCGCCATCATTGAAACTGTAGCTATTGTTGATTCAGCTTTTCCGCAATTGACCAGCCGCTGACATTGTCAATTATCATTGTCTATTGATTGTTTCATGATTGATCATTGACCGAGTTTCCATGTTATCCCACGTAAGGTTTCTCTAAATGGGATAGTGTATTAAAAATTGATTTTTTTTGCATTAATTACATTAAAAAAGTGAATACAAATAGTTGCTAAGATGTGGCTCGACCAAGCAGACGGGTTCGCGGAGATTTTTCGCGGCTACCTACCGTACTATTTGCTTGTAGTTTTCCCAATTTTCATAATAATGTCGCCAGCGAATCCCGTAGCGGCGTCTCATGAGTTTTCAGTGTACAGAATGCAGCAATACGACCTCCACACCGTGCCCCATGGTAAGTCGTAGTCAGAAAATTAAACTAGATACTGTAAAAAAAATTTGAGGTTATATTATTTCCCTATAGTTAAATGTTGGATACAAAGCTTATTTACGTAATTTATAAAAAAAAAACGATTAAATAGGATATGTCTTTCTATAATACTATATTATATTCAAGCATTTTTGTCCAGTCAGTATGGACTCGGGTCAAGGACTTAAGAGGACCTATGGAAAAACAAGCTGTTTACCTACTAGATAACAGACTTATACTAAATAATAGACTTATAAACATACACTAAATACTAATATAATTAAAGTTATCGTGCAACCATACTTATTCAACACCTAATCCTAATATTATGTATTTGTCAGATTGTATGTTGAAATTCCTATTCTGCTGTCCACAAGAACATACTTCCTAATATAAACCCTAATTTAAATGTTTTTGGGTTTATATTAGGAAATATGGTCTTGGTAGTTAACAGCATTATAGCTTGTGGACGGCAGTATTGTATATACAGGGTGTCCCACGGCGATGCCACATGGAGGGGAAGTACCTTAAATATTGGAGATGGAACATTTTACTGAAAGAAGACTTCATTTTAATTTAAAAAACAATTTAAACTGCATTCATAGATTTTTAAATAATTGCCTGGTTGAACCGGAACTCGAACCCGCTATACGAGAAAAAAAATTAACCTGTATCTTTATCATACCGATCGGAAGGTTTCATCATAAGGATTATTTTTTGTTAAATAACATAGCATGAGAAATAAAAGGAAGACCATGAATTTTAGCCTTTGATGTAAAATTTTGTTCAGAAATCCCGCTGCAACAGAGCTACGAATTGCAGCGGGATTGAAGGACAAACCAATAAATCAACAAACAAACACACTTTCGCATTTATAGGTAATATAAGTAAGGATTAGTAAGGATAGTAAGGATCGGGAAATGATGCGTACTTCTCAAGTGGGTACTCATTAGTAATAGTTCATGTCAGTTGTATGTTGATACGTCAATGTCAGCTTTTCATTTTTCTGAACAAAACTTTACATCAAAGGCTAAAATTCATGGTCTTCCTTTTATTTCTCATGCTATGTTATTTAACAAAAAATAATCATTATGATGAAACCTTCCGATCGGTATGATAAAGATACAGGTTAATTTTTTTTCTCGTATAGCGGGTTCGAGTCCCGGTTCAACCAGGCAATTATTTAAAAATCTATGAATGCAGTTTAAATTGTTTTTCAAATTAAAATGAAGTCTTCTTTCAGTAAAATGTTCCATCTACAATATTTCAGGTACTTCCCCTCCATGTGGCATAGCCGTGGGACGCCCTGTATACACAGTTTAGTTAACAACAAAACAACTTATCATTGCTCTAGGATGTCGCAGCGCGAGCTTCAATCTGGAGGGCAGGTCCCTTACTTCCTGGAGCATGTCTCGCCACTGTGTGGTTGCTCGCATCCAGGACATCACAATTGACCAGTTCGTGGAGATCCGTAACAAGGCAGGTGCACTGTTGTTAGTGCTGCCTAAGAATGATACTTTACTCACGGATGAACAGATAGAGGTACTGTATTTTGCAAATTATTAGAATACAATATAGTGTGTTCCATGATAAAGTGCGACCCCGAAAGGGGGTGAAACTAGACCATAAATGATCGTCAAAATAATAGACAAAAAATAAAAAAATATATATAAGTATCTTACTTTTTATAGACCACTCAAAAGTTTTGTATCTTATGTTGACTCTGTACAGAAAATAATGATTTCTTTCAAAGTAGTTGGTCAATTACTTTAAAATAAAAAAAAAAATTATGCCACATACTTGGCGGTAAGGATAAAATAACAAGTAGCTTGCAAAAAAGTGGCATCATGACTTTAACTTTGCTTTTCGTGAAAAAAAAAAAACATTTTTTATGACTGTTTTATTTCAGTGATCTCTAATTTTTTTGGTGTTGTGTATGTTTTCAGCACATCAAACTGCTAGAAATGGCGATGATGCAGCAGGAGATCAGCATCCCGGTGTACTTTGCAAAGTGGAGTCCAGATTTTGAGGACATCATCAGAGATCTGCAGCATAGCTTCATCACCGACGACAAGTCTGGAACAGCCCTAGAGGCCATGTTTAACACTGTCTCTTCCAATGGCTATCAGATTGGTAAGTTTAAATGTATTGTTGCAATGACATTCCTTCAAAGGAAGAATTATAACAAGAGCTGCGGTGAAAGATTGGACTTATAACAACAACAAAGTTGCTTTTAATATTGTCATGATTGTGGAACAACTACAGATCTGCATTTTATCAACTTTACAATACAGCCATGTGAAATAATTTCCTATTGTGCCCACTAGTGGGCTAAATGCCAAACAAACTCCACGTAACAGTGGTGAGCGCTGTGGCGTTATAATTGGTAGGTCTGGGATTTGATTCTCGGCGGGGGCAATTTGGAATTTATAATTTCTGTGGTTTGGTGATGTGCCGCCCAGCAATTTAGCTTTCCTGCACGATGGTGTATAGAAACCGATTAGGGGTATGGATTGAATGTACACTACCATACCCCTTGCAGGTTAGCCCGCTACCTTCTTAGACTGCATCGTCAATTCGTCACTTACGATCAGGTGAGATTGCAGTCAAGGACTATATGCCATCGATTTAAAAAAAACCGATATTTACTCTAGTTGTGTCAAGTCCCACGCCCGCACGCATGGACTCCAAGGCGGTGACGCTGCACGGAAAGCTGGTGGGGCGTTCGGGAGCAGCGCAGACCATCGTCATCGCCGCGCATTACGACTCTTCTAGTGTTATTCCGGTAACAATTTGTTTTTTTTAATATACTTATTAGTCAAGCCGAACCCAAGTAATGTTGAGATCTATAGAGCCTGCTCTGACTCAAGATAAATCCATCTCGTTTTAACTCCTCCTCCTCCTCCTCCCCCTCTCCCCTCCCTCTTTCTTCTCCTCTTCTTTTCCTTCTCCTCCTCCTCCTCCTTCTTCTTTTTTTGCTTACTTCGGTTGTTCACTTCGGTTACTTACTTCGGTTGCTTACTTCGTTAGTTGTACTTCTGACACAGTGGCGTTCACAGGATGTACTACAGGGTAGGCAGATGATACAAAATGGAAAAAATCTTCAGTGCGAATTATAAAAAACTTAAGGGTAGGTATTGTACAAATTATAAAAAGCCTACCCTTAAGTTTTTATAACTCGTACTGGCGATTTTCCCCATTTTATATCATTTTGCCGCGTTATGCCTACCCTGTGTGCACGCCACTGTTCTGACAGTTTTTGTACTGAAAATCTGCCAAAATATCATGTTCAGTTAAGACTTATTTTCAGTTTTTCAGTTTATTTTCCTTGGTTTTTCTTTTTGTACGAGCTATTGTAGTTGTCTATTTAATATTTTTTTTTGTAGGAGCTGTCATTCGGCGCAGACTCGAACGCGTCAGGCGCAGTCGCGGTACTGGAGCTAGCACGCATATTCTCACGGCTCTACTCCACCCCGGCCGTGCGTGGAGGGCCTACCTTAGTATTCATGTTGACGTCCACGGGGCACTCTCTTAATTATTTCGCAACGAAAAAATGGTTGGAGGAACATTTGGACTCGGTCGACGCTTCCTTGCTACAGGTGTGTAAAATTTATTAAATTTTTTCTGTTATTTAGCCACTAGCCACTAAGCGTTGGAATAATTTGCCGCCACCAGTCTTTTATTTATCTTTTTTCAGTGTTAAATCATTGAGATGAAATAAAAGTATTTTTGAATTTGAGTTTTTTTGTTAGTACCATGAAACTCTTAAACAAAATTGAGTTTCATAATTCAAACTCACAATCAATAGTGAACTCACAGTGAACTCAAAGTGAACTCATAGTGAACTCGTTAGAATAAACTAAGGACAGTTATTGGACTGTAAATTAGATATAGAAATTAATAATAAGTAGAAGTTTAAGTTAAAGTAATATTACTTATTAGCCCTCAGGCTAGATGGTAGTATAAAATAAAGCCACCGTTACATGGTGCTTTATGGTAGGAAAAAAAAAATAATAATAATAATTCAAACTCTAAAATACTTCTTTTCATCTACTGAAAAGTGTCCTTTTTTGAGTTATCTGAATTTTTTATCTAGGTGTGCAATATACAACGTGTAACAAAAGTGTGGGTCAACCCTGAAGGAGATGAATGTGCTCATGAAATTGAACAACTTTCCTCAAGGAACATAGGTCGAAATATGAAAAATAAATGTGGACCTCCCATACAAAATTGACGATTGTTTTACTATGGGAGGTAAAAAATTTTTTTTCATATTTCGACCTATAATATGTTCCTTGGGGAAAGTTGTTCAGTTTCATGAGCACATTCACCTCCTTCAAGGTTGACCCACACTTTTGTTACACGTTGTATACTTACATAAAAATTTTCAGTTCAATCAGAAATAGCTGCTACTGATATTGACAGAAACATACAAATGAATCGAACTAAGATTAGTCCTTTCTTTTCAGGACATCTCGTTCGTGATGTGCCTAGACTCCATATCCTCAGGTCCACTGACCATGCACGTCTCGAAACCCCCCAAAGCGGGGTCACCAGCCCAGTCCATGAAGTCCCGGCTTGGAGTGCCAATAGTACACAAGAAGATTAACTTGGCTGACGAGTTACTGGCGTGGCATCATGAACGATTCAGTATAAGGAGGATGACAGCGTTCACTATTAGCTCACTGCAGGTATGTAAAAGAAAAATCAAAGACAAGGTTCATTTTTTTCTTATTCGATAGAATAAAATAATTTTTTAAACGACTTCCAAAAAAGAGGAGGTTATCAATTTGGCCGGTATCTTGTTTTTTCTATGTATGTCCACCGATTACTCCGGGGTTTCTGAACCATTTCACGCGATGATTTTTTTTATTCAGATAAACTTTTACAAAGAGCTTACGATGACAAGAACTAGTTTTTGCCCGCGGTTTCGCTCACGTTTAGTTAAATTTTTTAAACCCCTATTTTACCCCTATAGAGGTTGTCAAAAATGCTTTCTTAAAAGATGGTTACTTCATAGCTATCTGTATGCCAAATTTCAGCCCAATCCGTCCAGTGATTTGAGCTATGCGTTGATAGATCAGTCAGTCAGTCACCTTTTCCATTTATACAACATGTATTGAAACTCCGAAATAATACTGAAAGAGATGAATCATACAAAATTGACGATCAGCTGATTGATTTACTATGGGAGGTAAAATTTTTTTTAAAATATTTCGACCTATGTTCCTTGGGGAAAGTTGTTCAGTTTCATGAGCACATTCACCTCCTTCAGTATTATTTCGGAGTTTCAATACACGTTGTATATTTATACATTTATAAATTTATAATGGTTGGAGTTTCTTCTTCATATGACTTGACTTCCCTTAGAACGAGATATCAATAATAAATTTTGAATTTGAATTTGAATTCTAACTATTTTCCCCAGCAATCTTCCAACTTAGCCCAATAAGTTTACAATTACATGATATCAATTTTGCAACATTTCACACTTCTTCTCTTTTCCTTTCCATCTTCTACTTTCTGTCTTTTCTTCTTCTTTCGTTCTTTTTGCCGTTTCCATCAACGTGGCGAAATAATCTGTGCTAAGACGCCACAGTTGTGCTATTTTAGCTGCAAATTAGAAAATTTTCCACACTAAGACATCTACACATATTTACGACAGTATAATTTTTCCCTTTCACATGAAAAATAACAGCATAATTTTCCATGTAAACCCGTATTTGTGTTATCGAACTTTGATCTGATATCCGATGCGCGTGAAATATGTGTTGCGGAAATGTGACCATTTATAATATTAACTGCTCGATATCGGATAGTATGATACGAAAACAGTGCAAGTTCATAAACGTAAAATAAATTGCTGATGCAATGGATCTAGCCGAAATTGATAGCACAGCCATGAAAAGTTCTTTCTAAACCCCAATGAGACATTTTGCCATAGACTAAAGAAGCGAAATTAACTACTATCCGTATGAACTTAGGTATTATAATATTGAGTTGTATAAAACTAAAATATATATTGAAACTAATCACCAGTGCAAATAATTTTGAAATCCGTCACGAAATTCTGACTTGTCTAAGATGGTGGAATTGTATTTCTGAATTGTCTCTGATCTGGTCTGGTGGGAGGCTTGGGCCGTGGCTAGTTACCACCCTGCTGTCAAAGACGTGCCGCCAATCGATTTAGCGTTCCGGCATGATGGCGTGTAGAAACATTAGGGGTATGGGTTGAATGTACACTGCCACTGTCATACTCCTTCCAAGATGGTCAAAATTGAGTTTTTAATTTTTTAGTTAGAAGTGTTAACCTACACTTAAAGGAAATAACCTAATAGATTTATAAATACATATCAAAAATTCCGAGGCCGGCGGGATTCGAACCCACATCTCTCCGGGAATCGCGCCCGAGTGTGTTATCCGTTACACCACGGCGAACCACACGTCAGCCACGAAATTAGTGATATGTATCTACTTTTTCAATCAGTTTTATAGCAACTGTTAGCGACATCTAGTAGCGACACATTACAGTTGTCGATCTACTTTTTTTCCCAAGACACCATATTACAATGGAGCTCTTAAGAAATTATAGATGCCACATTGCTTGTTAAAATTGAGTTTTGTGCATTTTCCTTTCTTGGAATCGTTAAGTAGGTTTTTATAGATTTGTAACCTAATGAAAACTTCAATGACCTCGTGTGCCCATAAGATTTGTATGAATAGTTTGGCGAATTACATCAATATAAAATGCCACTTGTATCACTAGTGTTTCAAAATTTATTTCTTTCATGTTGGCCAACTTGTAGCTCTTATTACACGTCATAAATCTATCACCGGTTCGGATTGCAGATTCTGCTGAGAAGAGCCGGCAAAAAACTCAGCAGTTGCTCTTTTAAAAAAAAAAAAAATTTTACGATAGGTAACAAAACTATGCTAAGTATACAGTGCTTCCACAATGAAGCTTCAAAAATGCATACGTAGGTGTCATAGGTACATATAATGCAACACATGTTAAGGCCCAAGAGACGGGTCTGCCCGCGAAATTCAAATTTAATTTGGTTTTTCGCAATTTGTAAACTAATACGACAAAGTAGCCTTATGGTATTCAAATTGCGCCAATGGCAGTATTATCTTCACAGGTTTATATACTAATCTTTACGTGAAAGTATCCAGTTTAAGAAATTAGTCAAAATAATGAGTTTGACGTGAGATACTCACAAATAAGTCATTATTTTGATTAATTCCTTATACTGGATACTTTCACGTAAAGATTAGTATATAAACCTGTGAAGATGATACTGCCATTGGCGCAATTTGAATACCATAAGCCTACTTTGTCGTATTCGTTTATAAATGGCGAAAAACCAAATTAAATTTGAATTTCGCGGGCAGCTCCGTGTCTTGGGCCTTAATACGGGCAGACAAAGCAGACCTATTCCCGTTGGTGGCACCCGTTCACGAGCATGACGCATGGTCCAGCCGTATTTTATATAATTTTATTCCATCTTCCAGAGTCACAAAGACCCATCGAGAAACACTATCCTGGACACATATTCAGAAAATGGCTTCAGGAGTATCGCTAAGAACATAGTGACGACGGCCCGGGCGCTCGCCTCGCACATATACAACCTCACAGAGGAAGAAAACGATGAGGATTCCGCGCTATACGACGATGCATTGGTAAGTGGCAAATTTTGGTAAATGGGAACGATGAAATCGACGCGCGACGTTAGACAGAGAAAGAGAGAGAAAATAATAAATTATTTTAAATTTATAGTGGCTTTGAAGCCGGTTTTTTAAAAATAATTTTTATTTATCTTTATTTCAAGCTTTTTAGTGTCACTTAACTATAATCAGATAAAAGTCAATATTTACTAAAAAAAAAAAGATATTGTGTCGCAAAATCGACGGGGTGTGTGTGTGTCCGATGAACCGATATTGATTTTTTTTTTATTGTTTGAAAGGTGAATTAGTCGGGAGTGTTCTTGGCTGTTTGATGAAAATCAGTCAAAGATGGCCACAAAATGGCGCATTATATATTTTTTCACAACTCCCTATGATAAATTTCAAATCCAAGATGGCCGCCACCACAAAATGGCGAATTACATATTTTTTTTAATTTCACATGTCGGGGGTGTTTTAAATTTTCAATTTACACTTGTATTAAAAAAAAAATTGTCTTTTCATAGAGCGTAGACGAAACGTCAATCAAACATTGGTACAAGTTCCTAGCATCACAGCCCAGAGCACCACAGATCATCACATCTACGTCTAGTGGTGGTGAGTAATTTTCATCCTATGATTTTATTAAGAGCTACAAGTTAGCCTGCATTAAATAAATAAATTTTGAATTTGAATTTACCGTTAATACACACGCCAAGTTATTTAGCGTACCAGCACGATGGCGTGTAGAGACCAATGAGGGGTATGGGTTGATTTTACACTGCCATACCCCTTCGCTGGGTACATCGACAGAGCATTAAGTCACAATCTCTCTCGCTCTTATTTTTTTCTGCTTAGTGTAATTTTGTTTTTATAGCAAAAAGTAGTACATTTTCGACACTATAATTGGTGAATTTTGAATTATGTCACCCTTGTCGCAAATGAGCGATATGGATCCATAGGTCACTGGTTCATATCCGGTTCGAAGGACCATATGTGAATTGTACATAGACCGTACAATCTGTATGTGTGTAGGGGTGACGGGCGCGCTGGAGCGTGCACTGTCGCGATACATGGAGGTGTCAACGAGCGTGCACGTCGCTGACAAGCGCGAGCCGGAGTACGCGCTGTACCCGCCCACGCGCGCGCAGCTTTACGTCTACAGGTATGCCACTTGTGTTCCTTGTTGCCTTGGTAATAAGGGTTATAATTTTAGCACTCTATGTAGGTGGTACACGTGCCCAAACTGCAGAGCCGAGACTAGCGTTGCCAGACGTCCCGTATTTTAGGCATAATTTAAAATGTCCCGGCGGGACAGGCTATGTCCCGTATTTGAACTGTACTTCGTTTTTCATTATGAAATCGATCCAAGTATTCACACACGCAACAATCTTAAAAAAGCGAGTTGGTGACCGTTTATAATTACTTATAATTGTATTGATTTTTGCAGATATGTTAAAACGAATAAAAATGTTTAAACTGACTCGATACTCGGAAAAATATCAAAAAAAGACACTAAATAATTTTGTTTTTATTTGTCCCGGGTAAAAAACTGAAATCCCGTATTTTTTACCCATTTAACCATTTGTCCCTTATAGTCTGAAAAAAAAATCTGGTAACCCTAGCCGAGACACTCGTATATCAACAGCTGTGGTGCATCAAATTAATCCTTAATTAGACCTCTATTTGTCAGCAATCTAGTGTTAATAATATCGTCGGCGTCGTAATCATAGAGGTTGTGTTGCAAACTACCGATAGATGGCGCTAGTAGTAGGTTCAATTTTTTTATTTTTTTTAAAGAATATTAGCCAAGCTCAAGTTGACTAATATCCTCCTATGCCCTCCAAATAAGGGGAAAGCTTGGTTATCATAGATAAACTATAGAGATCAGTGGGTGTTGCAAGCTACCGATAGATGGCGTTAGTAGTAGGTTCAATTTGTTTAATTTGTTTTTTAAGAATATTAGCCAAGCTGAAGTTGACTAACTAATATCCTCCTATTCCCTCTAAATAAATGGAAAGCTTGTGTTGGGAGTGCGTATGACAATAGTGTAACGGGTGGGGTTCGAACCTGCGACCATTCAGTTTTCAGTCCGCAGCTTATAATTATTATAGAGTAAAATATTTTTTTTTGTCAAATATTTTTTTTCAGAAACCTCCACTTTTTTAAATGCAACATCCGCTATCTTGTCATCAAATTAAAAAAAAAAAAAACATCTTCAAGCCCTATTTAATAAATTTTATTCTGTTTCAGTGTAAAGCCAGCCGTGTTCGACCTGATCCTAACGCTAGCGATCATCGCTTACCTGACGCTCGTGTATTTCGCGATACAACTGTTCCCGCGCTTCTACGAGGAATACGCCAAAATCGTAACTGGAAAAGCCAAAGTTAACTAACATTTTAAAGATAGAGACAAAGCTAGCGGAATTCCGCGCTAGGAAATCCGCGTGCGAAATTCCGTTACCGTATGCCGAAGCTAACGTTTCAATATGTCATATTGCAATAGAATTCCGCATCTGCGGGTTGTAATGCTGAGATCTATAGACCGTCTCTGACTTAGCTCGGACTCAAGATTAGAGTTCAAACGAGACACAAATATGCTCTGACATAAATCTGTCTCGTTTTATCTCTATCTTGAGTCTGAGCAGAGTGAGACTTCGGTCTATAGATTTCAGCCTTAGATACCTATAAAAATTTCGCGTTCGTTTCTCTGCTCGCGTATTCAATAGATTCAAACCACAACTCAAGAAATCTATGCGGAAATTGCGTATTGTTAGTTTGTATTTAAGTGCAATAGCGAAGATAGACCCTATAATACATGGTAAAGGTTGAAGCAATTGTGCGTCAACTAGAGAAATTCTGACGTGGATTTTCCTTACATTACAATACTACAAATTCTGCGGAATTCCGCTGGCGTATTTCTGATATCTAATAGATTTGTCCTTAACCAAACATCGATCCCACTGTCAAAGGTCTTAACATGCATTACTATTAGGGAATCCAATCCCGCAAAAGCGGGATCCCGCAATTCGCATCGCACGAAGTCTTATCATCCATTACTGCTAGGGAATCCAATCCCGCAAACGCGGGACTCCGCAGTTCGCATCCCACGAAGAGAAGTTTATGTTTCTGGGTGATATAAATGAATCCTTATTTCTTTTAGAATTTTATTAATGTTAAAAAAAAACAAATGCGATTAATACTACTTTCATATGCATGTCCAATCCATTGCATAGTACAGTGTTCGTAGAACCTAGAACCCTAGAATCTAGAATTCTGGCAGTGTGATCGAGAACTTAGATATTTATTTAAAAAAACAGTACATACAATGTTCATATTTTTCATAATATCAAATAACTTATTCGGTAGACTATCTTACAAAAATTAAACTTAAATATGCAAAATTTTAGTTAAATTCTCAATGTTATTTTAATAACAGTTATTTTCGTTTTAGTTGTTAAACTTTTTCGAAATGTTTCCTTAATTTTATATGAAATAAAACTAATTTTAAATTAAAACGAAGTTTCAATATTTTATGCAACGAAATTTTTGATTCAAAATTAGTTTTATTTCGAAACTTAATTAAGTTAATTTAATCTTTAAGTCTAAGGTAGTGGGGTTCGTATTAGATTGAACGAAAATGCTCGAGTTATAGTCTACAAAAACGAACAAAATAACAGTTAAACTTTAAAATGTTTTTTAATTTATGAAAAATTAAGTAAAAAAAATGTAGCGAGCAATCCCCGCAGTTTTCAAAAAGTATTCTAGAAATTGCCAAACCATTTTTGGGCCACTTTTGATACACAAGAAATAAATAAACTTTTTTTTCACCCTACTAGCTCAAAAAGGGCGCCTTTGCTGTCTAAAACCAATTCAAATTCAAAATTTATTTATTTCATGTAGGCTAACTTGTAGCTCTTATGACACGTCATAAATCTACCACCGGTTCGGAATGCAGATTCTGCTGAGAAGAGCCGGTAAGAAACTCAGCAGTTGCTCTTTTAAAAAAATTTTTTTTTACAAAGCTATGCTATGTATACAGTGCTTCCAAAATAAAGCTTCAAAAATGCAAAAATGCATACGTAGGTACACCAATCCAACGCATGTCAAGACGGGCAGACAAAGCAGACCCATTCCCGTTGGTGGCACCCGTTCACGAGCATGACGCATGATCCAGCCATTGCTTCGCTCAACCATATTTGAGGGAACGTAACAACCCGCAAAAAACAATACCTTTTCCCACCATACACTACTCACACACACACACACACACCATTGCACTTAGGCAAGCGCGCACCATTTTAGGCTGCGTCTTCACTTACCATTAAGTTAGGTCGCAGTCAAACGCTAGGCTATATATGTATTTTAAAAAAACTAACTTACGATAAACCTTCAAACTCAAAAGTGGCCTTTCAAAATGGATACTGTGGTTGAATAAATAAAAATAACACTGGTCAACAAAAATCGACCTTTTGTGTGTAACAAGAAAACTGTTAACTAATTATGTCTAGAGCAAGGTTGAGGATGATAGAATTGATATTAAAATGTTTCCAATACGAATAGTTTTGTTGAAATAATTTTTTTTCAAAAATACAGTTTTAATAAACTTAATTAACATACATAGGCTATTGTAGTGTCACAAATACACGTATCTTATGATTTTCTTTTGTATTTTGCTTCAGGGACGTCTCATCGTAAAGTCAAACAATAATCGGCTAACATACGTGGGCTCCACTTGCCCTGGTATCGTTTTTCTATTTTAGAAATGACCTGGTGGAATCTTTCACCATGCTCATCGCTGACGGCGCTCAAATTTTTAGAAAAAAAGTCCAAATGAGAGTGCAACAAGTGTGTTTTTACAGAC
This sequence comes from Hipparchia sbordonii, assembly GCA_038048805.1. Taxonomy (NCBI): domain Eukaryota; kingdom Metazoa; phylum Arthropoda; class Insecta; order Lepidoptera; family Nymphalidae; genus Hipparchia; species Hipparchia sbordonii. Next base: position 10,786,881 of record CM076113.1, read on the forward strand.
ATGAGACAAATCAAAGCCTTATAGGTAGTTAAAAGCTCCTCAACAGTACTTTTATAGTCATCAGATCGATGATTTCCGAGAAAATTAGAAGTCATTTTCATGAAAGATTCCCAAGGAGATTTTTCCATTTCAGAGAGTTTTTCTTTAAAAATTTTATCTTTTATTAATTTTCTAATTTGCGGACCTACAAATACCACTACAAATACCCTCTGTAATTTTTGCTTCACTGATTTTAGGATTTTTTTTAAAATTCTCACTGAATTGATTCATTTCTTTCACGAAGTTTTTCATAAGGCTAAGTTTTATATGAAAAGGTGGCAAAAATAGTATCAGATCAATATTGTGAGATTGTACTAACTATACATATTTAATTTTTTTTTGTCCTGGTTGAAAAATAAAGTTGATATAATTTTTTTACTTATGGCGTCAAGTTTCTTCGTTGAGTTTTAATAGAAAATTCACCACAAATGTAACAAAACTTGACAGGATCATTTTTACACTTTATTTCTATAATTTAAGTTTCACTTAATTCGGCAAATACAAAATACAAGCACTTTACTAAAACACATAAGGTCCAGAATTGAACATATAAGATAAAAAAGGTAAAAATTTATTTTTGGGTAGGTAGCTGTAACACAAAAACTAGACCTGATCGAAACAAAATAAATACGGTGTTATAGTGAGGGTAGGTAGGTATTTCAAAAACGGAAGTCACTTTTCTTGTTACAAAAATTTGTTGACTAGTGTAATTAATGTTAAGATAAACTTAAGTCACAGAAGCGACTCAAAGAGTATATGATTTTGTTATATTTAATTTTATTGTTAAGCCAAAATGAAGTGTGAAAAATATATATATATAAAAAAGACGTAAAAAGTATTACAAATTTATTTTCGGTTTTTTTTGTTCATAATACTATATTTTCATAAAATTCGCTTTGTGTCGGTAATATAAATAATATAAATCATTAAAATTAATATTCAATTGATTGCAAATAAAAGTATAGATTGTTCCACAAATAGTTACATATCTTATAAAGAAATATATAAATGACGTTACAAAATAAATAGGTATACCGCCCTCGTAAGAGTTCCTTGAATTTGCAGTTATCAGAGATTTTAATCAAAATCCAGAAAACTATATATAAACAGTTGTATAATACAAATATATAATTATAATATTGCTAGCAGTTTCCCTTCGCACACATATATGAAATTCGCTAATGTGATAGTATATAAAGCTTCATAGTTATAGGGCCGGTTGTATTAACATATTTTAACAAGGATTAATGAATGAAATGAAATAATCTTTATTGTACACCAAAGAAGAATAAAAACATAACAAAAAGTACACAAAACAGAATATATAAACCAATTTTATATAGTTACTTTCAACTATCTAGTTCAGGTAATTTTTGAAAAATAAGAAAGAAAATAGCATTTAAGAAGCGAATTAACAAATTAATGAACTGTTTGTTGACAAGTTTCCGTAAAATCTGCTAAATTTAACGAACGTTAATTATAATAACCAACAGTCAATCAACCGGCCCTTAAGCAACTTTATTTATAAATAATAAATAATTTGCGTTTGCAACATCTAGATTTTATTTCAGAATTATTTTTACGATTTTCCACTATTATATTATAATTCAAATTAGATACCTTTTAAAGCTTAGAACCATAGCATCGAAATATTTTGCTAGTCTACAGTTAGTTAATAGTACATTTTCTTTTTTTTTTTCGTTATAGAATAGTTGCATTTGCATACTTTAATTCGTGTTTTATTTGTCATTATTGTTTTCTATGTCCGAGTTACTTTGCAAAATGTAACCGTATTACATAATATTCCTATGTAAAACTGCCCTTATTTGAGACTGTCATAAAGCAATGTGCTCTCCTTAAAAATAGACTGTCAGAAAACTTTCCTTTTTCTACATCTGGAGAACGTTAAAAGTGACGTAAGATCCAAAAAACTAGTCTAGTACAAAATGTATGTGGATAGTTACTTCTGGCTATCGTTAGAATTTTTTTCTGACAGTTTGTGTTTTTGGGGTCAGCTCACACCGAGACGCGACATGACGCGAGGGTACTCGTACTTTTATCAATAGCGATATCAATATAGAACCTCTGGACTACATAATAAGGTACAAATTTCAGTGAGGGTTGCGTAACGACTCATTCGACACGTATTTAGGTCGCTTTCACGCTCTCACTGAAATTTGTATCTTATTGTGTAGTAAAGAGGTTCTATATTGATATCGCTGTCAACAAAAGTACGAGCATCGTCGCGTCGCGTCGCGTCTCTGTCTGAACTGACCCTAAAGTGTTTTTTTAGTTGTATTAAATTTCGGTAGATGGTGAACATCTGAAAGCTACAATATGCTATGTTCCAATTTATGTGGTGTTATTATAATCTATTTTTTTACTTAGCTGTCTTAGAGTCGATTTCACGAACGTAAAATAAGTCTTATCCGAGCGTAAAGATATTTTGACAGCTTTTGTATTGAAAATCTGCCAGAATATTTTACTCTCGGATAACATAGGTAAATAAGTTTTTTTTGCAGAAATGAGTAAGCACAGTAAGGACGTTCTTACCTCACTGCCAATGAAACTGCGTTAGTAGTGAAAAAACAAACTTAGGAATGGCATAAGCGCACGGCTATGTAGTCGCTTACGCGTTTCTCCGAAACATTTTCTGCGATTTTTCACCTTTTAAGATAGCTAAAGAAAAATAGACTATAGTCTGATTTTTAATTCGGTGGAATTCTGACAGATGTCATTTTATAAATAGAGCGAGCTATTTGTATGAAAAACAGTATTACCACCTGTAGTTCGATTTTACCCAAATTTTACCCCAAACTATCTGTCAGGCATTTGTCATATATCTGTGTGCGGCCATTGATTTTTATTTGTATAAGTTTCAATTTATTATCTCTTTTGTGGGATTTTTTAAATCTCTGGTAACATTAAGATACGTCAGAATTCCACGGAATTAAAAATCAGACTATAGCAATAATATTTTCTGTAACTTATTTCTTATTAATTTTTTTTTTGTCTTAGTTTCCCAGTTTTGATGTATAGAGTGAAAGGAAAAGGATATAATATGATAATCTTGCATGCTAAACCTTATTTAGATTTTGATGCAATTTTGAACCGTAAGGGTGCGTTCACATTATAAGATATCACTCGTTTAGTTACATAGTAAAATAACTATTATCAGCCAATGATTTCTGTTAGGGATGAGTTATATACTCACAAAACAAGCGAAAAAGTTGTGCCGAACGACGAAGAGTATAATATGACAAATATCTGCCATTACGCGCTTCATTTACCGCACGCTTGTAACATATCCACCTCTTTTTATACATATTACACAACATCATAGTTATCAGCACGCTGTCTGATCAATTGAATATCGCTTACTTTAACGGTGAAGTAAAGCCCCGCGAGGAAACATGTAAACGAGTAAATAAATTACACGCACGCTCGAGAATTGCAAGAACTATAACAGGAATAAACAATAAATTCTGCATCAAAAAAAATACACATGAGCGGTCTCTTATAATGTGAACGAGTCCTAAGTGTTAATGCGATTAGAATATTTTGCGTAGAACGAAATGTATTGTGTTTAAGTGAAAATGCTTTACTTTGTATGGGATGGAGTAATAAAAGATTATGGTTTTGAAAATTTGTTTTTTATTTTTATAATACTTAGCCTATATAATGTATAAAAAGTTAGAGTAAGACTATTGACTATAATATTATAAACATTTTCAGTTTATAAAACATGAAACATATTTAATGCATTACGATACGCGTGACTTAAATTGTCCATTAACGCACGGCATCTGAGAGGGTGATAGGTTCGTAGAGAGGACATTCTCTAAGCATTGTGTAATAAAATGGACTTAAATCTCACACTATTTTATAGTTCATGTAACCTAAATTAGCACTTAAATAACGTGTATAAAAATGGACAATTTAAGTCACGGATAAGAATTAATTGCGGCTTTGGATGGGCAGTGTTATAAAAACATTTTAAAAGCTGCCAATTCAAAAATATATACCCTTATAGGCGCATAATTCTGCCCTCGTAATTGAAAACACAGTAAGTTAAATTAAAAGTTACTTTTAGTTACTGTGTTTTCAATTATGAGGGCAGAATTATATTAAAATAATCTCAAAATTACGTATATCATAGGTACAATATTCGATAGAGTAACGAAAGATAGATGCTCTATAAAAATACAAAAATACTTAATCAACTTAAATCTATGAGTACATTCTTTCTTACTTAACATGTGTAAAATGGTGGCATTGCAAAATATCTGTTATTTTAACCTTATTAAATTCTCCAATAATAAAGGCCATAAACTTGTTTCAATGGATATTAGTTGTAGGGATAATGTTACATTTTTCACTAGTCTTCACGTAGGTAAAACACATTTCTATTGCGATAAAAAAAATAATTATCACAGTGGTTTGTGCATTTCGTAGTGTAAATAGAGTTCAACAATGTAATAATAAAAATTAAGAAAGTCGCTTCGATACGTCAGTGTGCATTAACCCTAGGTTCTCTACACATTCCTACGCCACAGACAGAATTCTTACAAAAAAAAAAAATTAAAGCTTATCCTTCTAAAACTTCAACGCTGGCGGCTCCATTGATGTCCTTGAGCTCAGCAGATTTGAATGTTGCCACAAAGTTGATATTACCAATTTTCTGCAACGAAACGATTTATTAATGAGATTCCCGAATCATTTGTAAAGCATCAAAGAAGACAAAGTCTGTGAACCAAAAATGAAATGAAATGAATGAAAATGAATGAGGTGAAAGTTTTTTCAGAAAATCTCTTAATTCATCTAGTGGAAGGTTAATCATCGCATCTTCAAAGGTTTCAGCGTTTAACTGAGACAGCTAGAGGTACCTTCGCATTTCCACCTATTGCATGATCCTCAAGTCCTGCGTGTTGATTCTCTAAAAATGATTGCATCAGTGTAACGATCGCAATGGCCTCGGATTGGCTGGTACCCTCTTGCTATTGGTTCAAACGGATTGATACAGCAAGAATGCCATAAATTCAGCCAATCAGAGGCCATTGCAATCGTTACACTGATGCAATCATTTTTAGCTGGTACCATATTATTAGGTGTATCAAGAATGACATTTCATTTACATCAAGACTCAACAACAGACGTCGCCAAAATTCAACTCTTCAGTTCTGAAGAAGATATTTTTTGGATATCAAAGTAACTGCCTACGTCGAACTAACTTTTTCTTTCCTTCCGATACTGTACAGATAATTTAGACGTCATGAGAAGGATGTCCAGTGCTGAACTTAATTATTCAACAGGTTAGTTTGATATCATTTGTGAACCAAGTCCACCTAGTTTTGTAGCTAAATTAATTAATACTTACAATGGGCTGAACTGGTACTTCTACGCTAAGTAGCTGCATGGGCTCCGCATCAGATGCCGCCAAACGAAGAGTTCTGCCAGCGATGCCTGTTGAAGTCAGTCTGAACTCACAGCCGGTTAACGGTCGGTCGAGGGGATTTACGAAGGATAGCACTGCGGTGGTCGGTTGGCCGATGATCAGGTCTTCGTTGAACTGGAGGAGAAATTGGGATTTTAAGTACATTTACAAATAGCATCACGTGTAGAAAGAATTGTGTTAAGAGCAGGATTAGTTTGGTTTCACTTTTCTGGAGGATACTGCTGACTGTTTGAGCCCAATCCCTTTAACTTGAAGGTGGTAAAGAAATTCCTGCAGCAAATCCATTGGTCAACTTACTCTACTTTATCCTCTTAAAACGATATAAATCGCTGAAATCACAGGTGAAAAAAGAAGTACTAAAATTCTGAAGCAACATACCTACTTAGGTATCAGATTGTTTTATCGTAGAAACCGATGAACTAATCCTACCAGATTGACCAGATCTTCAGCTCCCGAACTGATCTTTTTTTTTCTGGAAATTAAGCTTCCATTTGTTTGCTTCCAAATGTCTGCTACATTTAAGTTAGCATATATCTATACTTTTAAAAAAATAGCTTTTATATCCATTTAAAAAGTGGTTCAATTCATGTTCAGAAATTAAAGCTGTCTGTGAAAAAATCCTGCTCACCTTAATGTTAATATTGGGCCTCAGCACTTGGAAGTCGTCGTCGTCAGCCCACGACTGTTTGGTCTCATCAACGATGGCCATTGCAGAGATCTTCAAATTGCAGTACTCCACCAACTTCGGCAGATAGTCGTCAGGCTTCACCAGGATACTGACTTCCTCATCTGAACAATAAGTTAAAAAATGCAAACTGCTTTCCAAAATGTGACTAGAAGATATTCCATATACTATCGGGTTTAAACTCCAGCCTGAAGAACCAATTGTTAAGAAAATTTTGGAAGAAAGTTTATGAATCTGAGACTTACGTTTTGATGGACCGACAAAGAGCTTTCCTTCGATCTTCTTCACCACATCAGCCCTCACTCCATTATAGAATACGCTGGTTGCTGTCAAAGCTGCTTTTATGTTGCGACCCTGAATAAAAAATTTTCTTTGAATTTATACGAAGAGGTATGGTAACAACAGAAGAAGGTGTAAACGCTTAACCCAAATTATATTATTTGCGACCACCTTTCGACTGTCAACTCCTGCAAAAATACTATTTCCCAATATTAGAGTCATCTCAATCACTGGATATCCAAAGTCTTTCTCACCTCTTCAGAATTGTTGTCAATGTCAACAATAACCCTGAACTCCTTGCCGATAGGCACGGTGTCGATGTCACGAAGTTTGAACGTGATATCATTTGTCAAACTGGCTGCAACGGAGTAGTACCTGTAAAACGACAACTTTTAATAACGAAAAAATATAAAACCCAAAAAAAAGTTCAGTCTGCTCATTTAATCATTTAAAACCCTGTAAACAGGTATCGGGAATATCGAAGTATCGGGATTGTACCTAATAAGGTGTATTTTAAAAAGTGAGGATTCTTATTTTTTGCGATGGCTATCCAGGTTCTTAAATTCCTGTGTCACGTTGACCGCCACCAAACTATTGTGATCGCAACTTTCTTAAATTTTTCTTCAACGATAGGCTCGTTGCCCATGGGTACAATACCACTTTTCTGATTGTAATTAGCATAGCGGGATGTGTAATATGTTCCTCTTGTATCCTATCCATAAAAGAGTGCTTCGGCTGACTACAGCCAAACCATGGATATATTTGTATCTACCTACTTGTGGAGCTTCAGCTTGCACCTACTTGTGTCTTTTTAACCTACGTGCAAGCTCGTAAAATGCATATTAAAATTTCGGTACTAAGGAGTCGAAGACTTGTTTAAGGACGCTCATAACAATGTCTCACCTCTTTGCTCTTTCCGAGTACCGCACGCCGTTCATAAGGGCCATCCTCTCTGAAGCGGATCCTTCATTGTGTTTGTACTCGCCGATAATGTTCTGCCGGTCCTCGTCTCCGATGGGGTCGAACACGAAGGGCTTTTTCGTTAAGATCATGCGCCCGATACTGTGGAAGGAAAAGCAAACAATTCATACCCAATTGTGGAAGGTATTATTAGAAAATTTAAGGGTTAAAAGAGAGACCTGTGAACTTAATAAGCAAACAGCTACCAACAGCTATATTAACTGGGAGAGGACGTTCTCAAATGCTTTTTCAAGATTCAAGCTAAGTTGTCAATTACACTCCTAGTTACTTAACAGGTTCGCTGTCCAGACAACAGACACAATAGTTAAACAATGACCATGCTCACATGTGATTCATGGGACAGGAAAAGGGTTAAGCAATCAACAGAAAGAGTTCACGACCCTCAGCAACACAGAGAGAGAGAAAAATCGGATTCGATAAGCATAAGTTATACTTACTGATAGTTGTTGGTGTCAACCATCGAATACCCAGTCTCAGCTTCAGGGTCTTTCCTCCACCTCATCAGGTCAGCGTTGACGGAAGCCAGCATGAACTCGACGTCGTAGTTGAGGCCGATCACGCCCTGCTTGATGGCTTCTAAGGGCGCTGGTCCGCATTGGAACATTCCTGAGGACGTCTCCTGAGGAGTGGCGTCTACTGCTTGCCAGCCACCATAACCTTTTATTTGAAGTAAAAAAATAATTCAAAAACTGCTACGGGATTGTGTAAAAATGATTGCTACAATGTAGAGCAGCGATAGTTATCACTTAGCTCTTGCTGATACTCTTTCTCTTTACAGCAAGTATGCTATAAATACAGCTAATACCACAATTGAGACTGTAGCAATGATTAATGTTCTTTAGGAAATTATACCAAAACAGTATTTAATCGATTAGTTTTAGCCAGAAACATATATTATTTTCAAGAAGATTCATATTTTAAAAAAGTGAATGAAAAATTTGGCTAAATAAATAATAACTCTCGGAAAAACAAAGTCGTGGATTACAAAAAACAGGAATAGCCCACGTTGTTCAGATTTTTACGAAATATAGGGCGTTATATGATGAGATGGCGGCCAATCTTCAGTAGTGGAGAAGCACGACAAGAAGAAGATGGTATGGATCCTTGAAAGAAAAGAGTTTTACCTGGTGGTAGATCAGGTCTGGCCATCCACACGTCATTCCACACATGGTAGTTCCAGATGGAATCAGCACCCTCAGGGTTGGTGGGGTCGAATTCCAACTCGTCCATAGTTTCTGTGTAGTATTTGTCCACGGTCAGGGAACTGTTGGCGTCGTGGGCTGATACCAGGTTGGATACCACTCTTGAAGGGATACCGAGGACACGGCATACTGTAAAAAAAATTTGCATAAAAATTATCCTTACTAATCCTACTAATATTAAAAACGCGAAAGCTTGTAAATATGGACGGATGGATGGATATTTGTTACTCAATCACGCCGCAACGACTGAACCGATTTGGCTGAAATTTGGCACAGAGATAGATTATAGACTGGAATAACACATAGGACACTTTTTATCCCGGAAAATAAGACAGTTCCCGCGGGAATTAAAAACGAACGAAGTCGCAGGCATCAACAAGTATTATGAATACCTCAAAGTAAATACCACAATGTGTCTGTCAACTGTCTCTCAATCACTCAACTTTCACGGCTCAACCGGTTCGGAGCTTAACCGCTCAACCACTTTTACGACTCAACCGCTCAACCGAATTTACGGTTCAACCGTTAAACCAATATTAGCATTCAGTTTCGAGATAACTTGCAACCGAGATTATAAAGGCTTATTGTTGACAAAGACACTGTTTCCTAGGAAATAAGTTTTCTAAGGGAATCTTATGAATAGAAATATTTTTAGAATAGAAATATTTTTTATTCAAATAAACTTTTACAAGCACTTTTGAATCGTCAATGAATCTACCACTGGTTCGGAATGCCTTTCCCGCCGAGAAGAGCCACCAAGAAACTCGGCGGTTGCTCTTTTCAAAAAAAATAAAAATTTTACAATAGTTACCTAATGAAAGCTATGCTATGTATACAGTGCTTCCACGATGAAGTTTCCTAAGTCCAATACAATACAAATAAATACAATCCAAGTAGACAGAAAGCAGACCCATTCCCGTTGGCGGCACCCGTTCACGAGCATGACGCATGATCCATCCATTGCTTCGCTCAACCATATTTGAGGGAACGTAACAACCCGCACCACACGACACTTATATGATATTTTATATTTATAAAAAGAGGGGGAAACGAAGAAAATCTCAATCCAAACGGAGTTGCGGGTATCAGCTAAGCTAAAATATTTCCTTGTTCTTTTTATCTGAAGCCAAGAGAATATAAACCATTCTGATCTGAGGTCAACGAATCATAACGAATAAAGACACCTATATTTTTTCATTATCTTAATATAACAGTTTTCTGATAACCTTAAAGATATTTTTCGACACGGGTCCACTTTGTCAATTCCATGCACGAAACGATATAGTTTAGGATTTAAGTCAATTTAAATTACGAGTATAATTAATTCAAAATAAACTGAATTAATTCGAGACACGTAACTAGGCAATATAATCTGTGCACGTAGGTACATTTCGGAATAGGTCATTATGTAAAACCAACATCTGAACATATTATAATATTCGAATGCATAACATGATTGCATCCAAGATTGATGATTAGGACCTATCTACGATGCACCATGGCAGACCTGTCCTGGATAGGATACAAGATACTAACAATAGTTGTTTAGTGCTGTCACGACAATGATTGATAAGATATCCTTTTCTTATGACATTAACGTATAATATGTTCCGAGTCATGTCATCGTATATGATCTTGATACCTAAAAGTTATGTGAGATACCTATTGACTGTAATAGGTAGGTATGTGCCAAAACGGAATAGTTTATATTCTCTTGGTATGTGCCCTCCTTCATGAGAAAGATTAAATATAATTATGCGTTAGACAACACTTCGACCGTTCCGTAGAACAAAGTCTCATCTGCTAAATTCAGAACTTGAGATTCGAGCCTTGCAGATATGACTTTTAAGGCTCAAATTTCAAGTTGTGAATTTAGCAGATCAGACTTTGTTCTACGGAACGGTCGACTTGAGAGTTGAGAATACAAATTCAGAACTTGAGATTCGAGCCTTGCAGATATGACTTTTAAGGCTCAAATTTCAAGTTGTGAATTTAGCAGATCAGACTTTGTTCTACGGAACGGTCGACTTGAGAGTTGAGAATACACACACACACACACACTACATACACTTCAGGTTATAGTATAGTTCTTGCATTTCACAAGAGGGCGCGTGAGCTTTACTTGTGGTTACGTCGTGTACATGCACATGGTGTAAGTGTGCGTGTCTGTCAGGAGCCTAGATGAGGTGCAAACAAGCTCTCGCTCACACTTATACAGATACGACACACACACAACCGTGAGCCGCGCGCCCTCGTTAGTTGAAAGAACTATAACTAGGTTTATTAGTTATTTTACAGATTTGAACTAGGTAGTTATTACTACCTAGTTAGTTAGTATAACTATGTACCTAGTTAGTTAGTATAACTATGTAGGTTTATTATAATAATCGACGGGTGAAAGGCTAATTGATCTAAGCGACATTTTGTAAAACTTGCAGGAAGACTGATCAAAGTTTTTTTTTTTTTTGGAAAAAAATCATAAAAAAACAACTATTGGATAGTCTTTTTACTGTATTAAATAAATAAAAGACTATCCAATAGTTGTTTTTTTATGATTTTTTTTCCAAAAAAAAAAATAAACTTTGATCAGTCTTCCTGCAAGTTTTACAAAATGTCGCTTAGATCAATTAGCCTTTCACTCGTCGATATGAGTTATTGTCTGTAGTAGGGAAGAAGCAGTTAGGAAGGGAGCGCCCCTTCCAAAAAAATCTGACAGCGTATCTAGCTCGTAGCTACGCAATATGAATACGCTCGCTGATATAGGAAGCTGCAAGAAACGGGAGGGAATAAACATGGTCTCCTCACCAGTAGTGACAACGCCAGCGAAGACCCAGCACTGTCCGTACGGCACCTCCTGCTGCGTCTGCAGGTACTGCGCCAGGATGTCGACGGATCCCGTCCACTCGGACGGCGCCGTGCCGTCGTCGTACTGCCCGTCCCATCGCCCCACCAGCACTCCAGCGTCGTCATTGGAGTTGACAATACGGGAGATCGCTCTGGAGACCTTCACTGGATCGCCACGGCTGTTGAAGGATTAAGTTTTTTTTACCCAATTTTTTATTTTTTTTCGTTGATAAGATAGTCCTTGACTGCGATCTCACCTGGTAAGTGACGATGCAGTCTAAGATGGTAGCGGGCTAACTTGAAACGGGTATGGCAGTGTAGATTTAACACCTACCCCCCAAAAGCCCCTTTCTGTAAAGCTAAAGTCTGACTAGACAACTATGGCAAAGCTAAAAGGAAGGGTAATGGTTTCAGCAGACTATGAATGTATGTAACTATTTACGAATGTAAAATCAAAAAAAATGATGTGGTCGAAGGTGTAACGCAATGCCTAGAAGATGCCTATTCACTCTTGTGTTAAAGATATCCAAATTGTACATGTTAGGGAACACATATCTTGGAAGAGCGTTCCGGAATAGCCATAAAAAAAATCAGAAAAAAAAATTTTTGGCCCGAATCGAACCCGCATTGTTATTACGTATCTCGCGACAGGTTCGCGACAGGCGTAAATTGCGCAATCGTTGCTGTCAAACGTCACTTCTGCTGTCAAACGTCACTTCTCAAACGTCAAATTTCAGTAGTGACAGCAGTAGCAACACGACAGCAATCACTACGCGATCGGTTGCAAAATGACACTAAAATTCGTATTACGCAAGCCAATCGCACGTCTATTGCAAAATGTACTTTTCTTCTTTAGAGATGCTTGATGGAGAAGAAAGGAAGTCCAAATACTTCGAGAGGGTTTTACCACAGACCAGAACACAAAACAAATAAAAAATATAACAATTCAACCACTGACGACGATAAAAACTGTGTATTTTGTTTACATTTATTGCCGTCCTATCGCGAGTGGCGCTAGTATCGATACGTGAGCAATAGACGTGCGATTGGCTTCCGTAATACGATTTTTAGTGACGTTTTGCGACCGATCGCTGTCGCGTTGCTATTGCTGTTGCTGTTGCAAATTTTTACGTAATCAGGGTGCCGGTACCACGTCATTCGGAGTCAAACATGCTTGAAATTCCTTTAAGGCATTTCGCCTTTTTGTCTTTAAAATGCTCAAGTGGTGGAGGCGCCGGGACAGCCTAATCTAGGTATACCTATAGAGGTGATGTGTGGCATAATTTATAAAATAAACGTTTCTTTCTTTCTAACAATAATGACAGAAACCCCCAATAAGGCTGATACTCACTGATTGAAAGGGATTTCAGCGCGGTCCAACACAAACATGGCGGCCGGAAGCACAACGGCGTCAAACTGTCCGTATAACCACGGCTTGCCCCTCGTGGTCTTGATGGGACCCACCCACACCTTGCCGACGTCGTTCAGCACGTACTCCTGCAGTAGGTTGGTGTCCTCCATGTAGGTTTGGTCATCTACGGAAAATTAGTGAAGTTAGTACAGTTCTTTCATTTCCCGAGGGCTCGTGGCTCATGGTTGTGTGTGCCTTATCTGTATAAGTGTGAGCGAGAGCTTGCTCGCGCCTGACCGCTCCCACCTAGGCTCCTGACAGGCACGCACACTTACGCAATGTGCATGTACACGACGTAATTATAAGTAAAGTGCCCGTAACTTCTTTAGATAAACTTACTATACCTTATTCATAAAACTACATTACTCAATCTAAATATATAGAAGGCAACGGTGACTGACTGACTGACTGATCTATCAACGCACAGCTCTAACCACTAGACCGATCGAGCTGAAATTTGGCATACAGGTAGCTAGGGTTGCCAGGTCTTCAAACCGAAAAGCCGGACAGGCCAGCCAGTTTAGCCGGACATTTGTGTAAAAAGACCGGACACCCTTATTTTTTAGACCTAGTACAAAATGGCAATTTTTTTTTAAAGCCCGCTTGCGCAAGCGCAGCGATCAAGGTGAGGCGAGTGCAGCGGAGACCAACACAATGACAAATATGTAAAAAAATAGTTAAACTTAAAAAGCTTAACAAAAGTCAGATAGGCCGGACACCGTCTAATTTGGCCGGACACTCAACCAAAAAGCCTGACTGTGTCCGGCTTTATCCGGACGCCTGGCAACGCTACAGGTAGCTATTAGGACGTAGGCATTCGCTAAGAAAGGATTTTTCAAAATTCAACCCCGAAGGAGGTAAAATAGGGGTTTAAAAAATCGAACCTAACGTGAGCGAAGCCGCGGGTAAAAGCTAGTTCGGATATAAAGTCTCTGTGCCAAATTTCACACAAATCGGTTCAGTCGTTGTGAAGTGATTGAGTAACAAACATACAAATTTTCGCATTTATAATATTAGGATAACAGGATTCCTTACCCGGATTCCAAGGATTGAAGAGTATATAAACATCCTGGTCGAAGTCGTACACCTCTCGAGCTGGTGATCCCTTGAGCCTGGTGACCACGCGCAGCGCCCAGTTGCCCACCGGCAGATTCACTGGACTTGAAATCTGTAGAGGATAATAGCATTTTTACTTATAGCGAAGCAACAACGGCTGGATCAGGCGTCATGCTCGTGAACGGGTGCCACCAACGGGAATGGGTCTGCTTTGTCTGTCCGTCTTAATATGTGTTGAATTGTATGTACCTTCGTTTGCATTTTTGAAACTTCATCGCGGAAACACTGTATACATAGCATAATTTTGTTAATAATTGTAAAAAAACAATTTTTTTGTTGAAAAAACCACTGCTGAGTTTCTTGCCGGCTCTTCTCAGCAGAATCTGCATTTCAAACCGGTGGTAGATTTATAACGTGTCACTTATGACACTTGTAGCTCTTAAGCTACAAGTTGGCCTACATGAAATAAATAAATTTTGATTTTGATTTTATATTTCTCTCTATTTAAGAGCTTAGTCACTTAGGTACATTGTTCGAACTTTACATTACATTCGTTATTTATTCAACAAGATAGCAAAGTTCATTTTTGTTGCGAGTGCCTAGTTTGAAACCCGAGCGAGCGAAGGATTCTAAGTTAGAATCCTGAGTGTAGTGAGTGATTCAAAGGCACCAGAATCAAAAACTTTGCTGTCGTGTGATACATACAACTTTTGAGCCCTTTTTGAGCTAGTGAGGTGAAAAATATTATTTATCTGTGTCTAATTTTAAGACACCTTCTACCTACCTACTTATTATTTATTAAAATCTAATACATAAAACCGACAATATTTTTTACTTTACTATCCAAAAAGCGTGCCTTTGTTGCCTAAAACTAGTAGAAAAGTCAAAGCGTGTCTGAGATCGAACCCGGGAAGAAATCCGTATTCTACTCCAAATTCAAATTCAAAATTTATTTATTTCATGTAGGCTACCTTGTAGCTCTTATGAGAGGTCATAAATCTACCACCGGCTAGGCTATTAGCGCTTCATTTACTCAGAAACATACCTACATAAATAAGTAAACACGAGTTTTGTAAAATTATCATATTAATATTGTATTTGATGGAGTAGGCAAACTGGAAATCAAGATAATAAATGTAAATTTGAGATCTCTAAATAGGATTCGCTTAATGAATTTGCCTTATGCATGTAGCTAGGTAAAGGTTAGGTCAACGGTCTAAAACAAGTGATGTAAACAATTGATAAAACCTCCTTTGACGCCTCAGTAGCCCAACGGTTAAAGGTGCGGATTCAAAACTGTAAGGTTGCAGGTTCGAATCCCACCCGTTGCACTATAGTCGTAATGTACCCATTCCTAGCACAAGCTTTCCGCTTGTTTGGATGGGAAAAGGAGGATATTAGTCAACTTCAGCTTGGCTAATATTCTTTAAAAAAAACGTAAATATGCCGGTTTCTCTCTCTCTGCGTTGTATCCCTCATTGCAGAGGGTCATAACCCTTTACAATTACTACTAACTGACTGACTAACTGATTTATCAACGCACAGCTCAAACCGCGCGTTGGACGGGTCGGTCTGAAAGGCATATAGATATAGTATCTATAATTAGATAGCTATTATGACGTAGGCAGGAATTTTCAAAAATGCTTTCTTAACGGATGTTAAGAAAGCATTTTTGAAAATTTTACCCCACACAGTAAGATAATATGTTGGTAGAAGTTAACACAGGTAGCCCGTAAAAGTTAGGCAACGTTAGTGAAAACGGGCACTTTTATCTTAAGGGATGCTCACAGGAGTTTAAAAGTTTAAATGGACAAAGTCGAGAGCAAAAGCAGTTTTATAAATAGCTAGGTTACCTACTACATATAATACAAGTATTAAATTATCCGATTAATTTAAATTTAAACTTAATTGGGAATTCTAAATATTCACAAAATCTATTTAATATTCAGGTTGTATGCACATATAATGATAAATCTAAATCCAGCCTTGAAACAACAACATTACATACATTTATTAAAGTCTAGATTAATTAGACCGTATGTTAGACAAATAAGGAAACGAATTATCAAATAAAATTTGCATTTAATATATTTTATCATTTATAAAATCGATAGCATAAAATATAGTGAACTCTATGGGGCAGTGATGCAAATAATTATGACATAATAAAGACATTGTCTTTTTCATGCAAAGTAATGATAATTCAATTTTGTTTGAGTAAAGTAGGTACCGAGTAAACCATGTACCATTACGATATTAATATATCATAATGGTACATGGTTTACTCGATACTAACCATTTGCAGGCGTTAGTACTTGCTCATTTAGGTGCATCAGTATTCAGTAGCAGGAAAATAATAGAAACTGAAAGATCAAATCACTGATTTTCTTCAGGGAAATGGAAATTCTTCAGGGGTAAAATAAGGGTTTGACAAATCGACTTTAATGTAAGCGAAGCTGTGGGCAAAAGCTTGTTGTAAATAATAACAAAAACAATTGACAATATTGTTAATTAGGCGAAAGGATACGAGCAAAAAATAATATTCATGCTCAAATCATGTCAAATGGACATATTGGACTGTGAACAGGTTCCACAGGTGTGGTGCGATGTCAAAACTTCCTCGTTAGGTGGGTACGTAATGGCATTAAAACCTAAATAATTGCCGAGGTTATTGAAGGACGTCTCAATCTAAAAATACAATGTGCTTAATGTTCTTATATCACTTGAACGGTAGGCATAAGGACGATTGAAATGAAGCCTTTTTTACCGAACTCAAAAAAAGATGGTAAACCGCTATGAAGCTGTTTATTTTTCTGTTTGATGATTGATATATTCAATTCAATTAAATTGAATTTATTCGCAAAGATTGAGTATACAAGGTCTTAAACAATCTATACTTTAGTGCTGTCAGTGCTATCAGTCTACCACACAGCAGAATGCGAAATTATTTTACTATTATTCGATGACAAGATAGTCCTTGACTGCAATCTAACCTGATGGTAAGTGACGATGCAGTCTAAGATTGTAGCGCTCTTACTTGGAAGGGGTAGTTATGTCCCGAAACGCTAATCGCTACATCTATGATGAAAAAGCTCGATCGAACAAAATGTTCGACGACCTAGACTTAGTTGATAAAGACATAGAGACCTAGAACTTATTACCAGAAGATCTTATTAAGAAATGATTCAGTTACTAAATCTAAAATAGGGCTATGAGTTCACAGTCAAGATGATCACAGTTCATTGCAGCTGCCAAAATCTATTTGTAACATTCTTATACATTGATATCGGAATGCGATAATCGTAAACCAATATTTTTATCCGTCTTCCAAAAAAGGAGGAATTCGTCGGAATCTATTTTTTTTATGTATGTTCCCCGATTACTCGAAGACGCCTGGACCGATTTGGAAAATTCTTTTTTGTGTTTGAAAGGGTGCTTGATGCTTCCCAGGTGGTCCTATTGTCATGAAGTCATCTGATGATGGGGTCTTGGAGAAATCGAGGGAACTCTTCAAATTTTATAGGCACAATTGATATAATTTGTAGTGGCGTTTGAAGTCGGTTTTGTAAAAAAGAGTTTTTACATTTATATTATGTAACTATTGTTAGTTTATTATTTACCGCTTACCGTCCGAGTGCTAAAAATAACTTTGCTGAGCAAAAACATGGGAAATATCTCTAAGGAAATCCTACTAATATTATAAATGCGAAAGTTTGTAAGGATACATGTTTGTTATGACCGATTTGGCCGAAAGGCATGGAGATAGCTCATACCCAAGATTAACAACTACAACACCTACATTACCTAGCCTACGCTACATTTTATCCCGAGTTTCCATGCGTACGAAGTCGCGGGCATCATCTAGTCAGGCAAGGTTTCATAGTGTCGTAGTGTATATTTCTACGGAATCTGCTTGCCGTTTAATAATGATATTTTAGGCATTTAAAATAAAATTAATATTCCACATATTTCCAACTCGTTTGGTGACTTGACCAGTTTTTAAGGAATGCGTAAGGACATTTTTTATATGCTAAAAAAATAGCTTCAGACTATTGTACAACTATTGTAGTCTACAAATAAATTATCCTGAATTTTATAAGAGGTGAAGTGCAAATAAGCGGGGCACATAGTCCGAGGCTAATAGTCGTTGGGGTCGCAAGGTGCTGGAGTGGCGACCCCGCACCGGGAAGCGCAGCATTGGCAGACCCCCACTAGGTGGAACGATAACATCAAACGAGTCACAAGGAAATGCTGGATGCAGGCAGCGCAAAACCGTGATCTGTGAAAGTCCACGCTAGAGACCTTTGTTCAGCAGTGGACAACTATCGGTTGATAAACAAGAAGAAGAATTAGGAGAACCCACAGATACGCACTTTCCAAGACCGAAGGGGCCTGGTGGCTGTATATAAAGACTAACCTCAAATGAAATGGTGTTATCCTGGTCTCCCACATCGACGACCTTGGCGCTCCAAGAGTACTTGTCAGGCACCGCGTCCCTTTTCAGAAACATTGATCCTTGAGTGTCCATTTTGGGTTTGTCACCTGAATAAACGAAGAAATTAATAAAAATATAATAATTGTCCTCCCGACCAAATCCGGTCACGGGGATCAATCTCAACAGAGATTAGCCATCTGCACTGGAGATATTATAGTGCACAAGTGTCTGCGCAAGCATAGGTGCACTCTCTATTCCCTTACTCTCCTTCCTTAGTCCGATGGGACAGAAATCCGACTCGACCGGAGAGAGATCAGGTGCAGGACCAACAGCTTTACTTGCTCTCCGAGGCATGGGGGTGACTCACCGCCAACTTCCTAACTCTGCTAATACTGAAAAATTCTTGACAGAAAAACCCAATACATTTTATGGCCCTACCCCCGGGTCCCACGCATGCTCTCTAGTGCAGAGGAGTAGCACAAATATGGAAGAATGTTGAGAGGCATTATTGAGAGGAGAGAAAAAGATAAAAAGAAGAGAAGAGCAAGAGAGAAAATATGTAGATATGTATGTATGGTAGTGGTCACATCAGTGAGGGTAGTAGGTAATTAATTTGCTCCTACCTAGTGTAAACACAAGCTGCACAGTGTCCTGGTTCTCATCGAAGGGTCTGTTGAAGCGGACCACGCCGCACAATGGTAGTGAGCACATCAATGGGGGTAGTAGGTAAATAATTTGCTCCTACCTAGTGTAAACACAAGCTGCACAGTGTCCTGGTTCTCATCGTAGGGTCTATTGAAGTGGACCACGCCGCACAATGGTAGTGAGTACATCAATGGGGGTAGTAGGTAAATAATTTGCTCCTACCTAGTGTAAACACAAGCTGCACAGTGTCCTGGTTCTCATCGTAGGGTCTATTGAAGTGGACCACGCCGCACAATGGTAGTGAGTACATCAATGGGGGTAGTAGGTAAATAATTTGCTCCTACCTAGTGTAAACACAAGCTGCACAGTGTCCTGGTTCTCATCGTAGGGTCTATTGAAGTGGACCACGCCGCACAATGGTAGTGAGTACATCAATGGGGGTAGTAGGTAAATAATTTGCTCCTACCTAGTGTAAACACAAGCTGCACAGTGTCCTGGTTCTCATCGTAGGGTCTGTTGAAGCGGACCACGCCATTGAAGGGTTGCCCGCGCCGAACTATGGTCACATCAGGCGTGTCGACGTTTACCGCTTCGAATCTAAAAAATATGCAAAAATGTTCTTCTATTGTTCTTTTAAAAGTTTAATCGCGCAAAGCTTTTCGAACCGATGGTAGAGTCTTAACTAGTCATAGGAGCCACAAGTTGGCCTACCTACGTGAAACTTATTGAAATCACTAAATGAGTAAGCTCACATAATTGGGGTTTTCGAACCCTATGTTTCGGATGTCTTAAGTAGGATAAGTTTATTTTTAATTACGTTAAGTATCTACTATATTATGTTCCGATGGGGTTGGCGTGCCAGCTGGTAATAAAACCCAAAAAAAAATAGACTAAAAACCCCTATGTTTCCCGACAGGGGTCACCACTCTAACACCTTGGAACTACAGCATCCATGGATTTTTTTAATATATTTTTAGCGAGCAAACGAGCAGGCGGGTCACCTGATGTTAAGTGATTACCGCCGCCCATGAACATTTGTAGCACCTGAGGCACCACCAATATGTTGCCGGCTTTTTAGGAATTTGTTGTACTGCCCCTTGATATAACCCCAAGTTGATTCTTCAAGTTACAGTTGGGAACTTAAAATATTGTATGTATGTTCAAACTTACTTTTTGGTATTGTGTGGCTGTGCATTCTCTACCGGGTAGAAGTGAATGATATCTACAAGAAGAGGTTCCATTGTTGGTTTTTTAAATCTGAAACAAGACAATTTAATTAAAAAATATTAATTATAAAGTAATCTTTACTTGCAAATATAAAAAAAAATCTTAAGACATCGTAGCAAGAAGCATGCACTATGTATAATATTTCTCGATGACAAACTTCAAATGAGTCTGTGGTCAGGGTTCCTTTTTTGCGCATTGAATCAGCCTGGCTATTCCTCGCAGAAATGCAATCAGTATGCGTCATTCCATGCGGGAATGAATTAGATAAGATATAATTAAGTTTTATGATAAAACTAACGGATGTTCGCGACACTGTCCCAAGATCTCAGCATAAGTTATTATAGGCGAACATTGGATTCAATAGTGCAACGAGTGGGGGTCGAACCTGCGACTTTTCAGTTTTCGCTCTGCACCTTTAACCGTTGGGCTATTGAGGCTTAACTAGTCACGATCAAAGTCTTTTACCAGAGCAGACCAATTTTTTCAAATTTCCAAAATGCCCCCGGAATCGAACCAGAGACACTCCCCCCCCCCCTTCACCCTTCAAGTAAGCTTTTTACCTGCTTCATAATAGCCATTGCCTACTGTCGACAAAAAACTGTTTCTTTATTTAACATTTTTATGTTCCCGTCGTTTCCTAGTCAATTAAATCCTATGCCAAAGAAAATTATAGAGTGTCGTCATAGGACTGAAAATACAGGCAAAGTGCTGAAATAAACCCCAGGTTCCTGTTTTCAGGCTACATTGTTAATAATTTACTAGCCTAATTTATTATTTATGTAAGTAGGTAGTTACGTTGCTTTGGAACATTGTAATGGTTATTTTGTATTTTGTTACATTTTATACTCAGAATAAGTATAATATAATATGGTTGCTACCGAAGATCGATACATTTCTTTCTATAGAGAGATATATATGTGGTTTAACACATATATAAATGACTAGCTTTAGCCCGCAGCTTCGCTCAGGTAGAGTTCGATTTTTCAAACCCCTTTTTTATCCCCTTAGGGGATAAGTTTTCAAAAATCCTTTCTTAGCGGATGCTTACGCCATAATAGCTATCTGTATGCCAAATAGCCCGATCCGTCCAGTGGTTTGAGCTCTGCGTTGATATATCAGTCAGTCAGTCGCCTTTTCCTTTTATATATTTAGAAGACTATAGCTGATTCCCGCAACTTGGTACGCGCGGATTAAGGGATTTGATTCTCTTTAATTTTCCGGGATACAATATAGCCTACGTGTAAATCTTGGATATGAGCTATCTCCATTCCAAATTTCAGCCAAATCGGCTCATTCGTTGTGGCATGAAGGAGTAACAAACATCCGTCCATCCATCCATCCATTCATCCTCAGAAACTCTCACATTTATATTATTAGTAGGAAGTAGGATATGTTGGTACAGTATCTGTTACGATATTTTAAACGTTACCATGAACTATGAAATAATTTATACATTGAATTTATAATTCGAATTAGCATTTACCGTTCTAGACTCTAGTAGGATATAAAATAAATAAATAAATAAATTTAATTAAATTAGTACTCATAAAATTAATATTTAACAAAAAATGATAAAACCTGTCTTGGGAAACAATATGCCGCGCTGCAGTGATATCGATGAGGTTTTAGGTTTATATTAGTTTTAATTTTAGAAATAGTTTTGTTATAATAATATAAATAATATCTACTTATGTATCTTTAGGTCAATAAAAGTTATTAATAATTAAAAAAAAAGTCTAGTGAAATTATTTATTTTTGAAAACTAACCTTATCGAAAAGTCACAACACTGAAAACTTTCACAGACTGTCAGTTACTGGCAGTGAAAAATATGTCGCGCACGAAAATAAATGAGCAGAAATAAAAAAAAAAAAAACAAATTAGAACGTCGCGGTTCACGCTCGCGCTCAACTGAAGTTTGCTTCGCGCGGTT
The DNA here is from genome assembly GCA_038048805.1 of Hipparchia sbordonii. NCBI lineage: Eukaryota > Metazoa > Arthropoda > Insecta > Lepidoptera > Nymphalidae > Hipparchia > Hipparchia sbordonii. Next base: position 10,809,071 of record CM076113.1, read on the forward strand.
CGGGGTATATCTTTTGGATGCGTGTGCGACGATCATCTTTGTAGGGTGACCATCATTGTTTAGTATCCATTCATCCTTATATTTTAACTAGATGATGCCCGCGACTTGGTTCGCGTGGATTGATTTTTTTTTAGATCATTCGTGGGAACTCCCTTCTTTTCCGGGATAAGAATAGAATAGAATAGAATTTTTTTTTATTCACATAAACTTTTACAAGTGTTTTTGAATCGTCGATGAATCTACTACTGGTTCGGAATGCCCATCCTGCCGAGAAGAGCCAGCAATAAATTTGGCGGTTGCTCTTTTCAAAAAAATTTTTTTACAATAGGTAACAAAACTATACTATGTATACAGTGTTTCTACAATGAAGTTTCAAAAATGAATACCTACCTACTCGTTAAGGGCCCGTGGTCAATCCAATACATGTTAAAACGGGCAGACAGAAAGTTACGGACAGCCTATGTGCTATTCTAGTCTATAATCTATCTATGTGCCAAATTTCAGCCAAAACGGCTCAGGCGTTGCGGCATGATTGGGTTACAAACATACATTTAACTTTTCGCATTTATAAAAATATAATAGGATAGGAAACAGGATTGCGAGAGTAACTCTGTCTGCCACCTTTTAACGCCAAATCCTTAATATAAAAGCCTCAATAGCCCAACGCGAACGCTGAAAGGTGCGAACTGATAACTGAAAAGTTGCAGGTTCTAACCCCACCCACCCCTAAAAGGGTCCTAGAACAAGCCTTCCGCTTATTTGGAGGAGATAGAAGGATATCAGTTAACTTCAGCTTGACTAATATTCTGTAATTATAAAAAAAAACCGCTGAAATGATTTTGTTAAAAAGCAACGATCTATTGAAAGGAAGTCTAAAGCCATGACAAGCTACTACCCCACCAGCAAAGACGTATAGCCAAGCGTCAAGATGCCGCGTAGAAACCAATATTTGGTACCGCTACCAAGTAAGCACGCTACAATCTTAGACTTAGACTTCAACGTCAGATGATTTCGCACTTAAGAGCTAACTTGTCAACTAGTAAAAAAATCCAACTTAGCCTCTAACTCATGGTCACACTACAGTTACGCATGGCGCCAAATCACAGAAATACATAGTATTATAAATAAATACGTGCAAATATATATTTCTCAACGGCACGGCGCGACGCTATCGCAGTGTTTCCCAAAGGCCGCGAACTTGGCGACACGTCACTTGAGTGTTATTATGCGTAAAACCTCATTATTAATAGTATTCAGAATGTTTTAATGGGGTATTATGTATTTTATTATCTAGTGGCTTACGACAAATATTAGCAGTTTGTATCCAAATAAAAGATCGCTCCGAAACAAGTGCGGTAGGTTTCGCAAAATCGGAATGCATTTTTGTGATACCTTTTTGATTTAGATAATCTTCTTCATTTATATGTATTATAGTTATAAAAGTTTTTTTGTGACTTTTAGATAAGTCACATGACTTATTCGATAAATTTTAATGAAAAAAATAAATTCGCGTGAATCGGTCCAGAAACCCCGGAGTAATCGGTGGGCATACATAGAAAAAAAAAAAAATATACCGGCCGAATTGATAACCTCCTCCTTTTTGGAAGTCGGTTAAAGAACATAGAAATTTCTGGTGACATTGACAATGGACATCGACATATCCCCGAAAATATTTGAATTCCGTTTCAAAACAAAATAAATAAAAACAATCAGCTAGTACAAAATATTCTGTGAAATTTTTCGTTCCGAATTCTACCAATGAAATCCAACTGGGCGGATGTTTTTTAATGCCTGGTAAATGGACGCTCAAAATTACGGATTTTTTTAAATCATTCTTAGTTTTAATAGACTACCTAATACACATCTATTCAATCTTAAAACTGTAATAAAAATAAAATTTTAATAAAAGTTTTGTCGGTACTTCACCATGACCCTGTAATTTAACCATGCGCCTGAATGCGTGTTGAATGATTTTGACTTTTGTTCAATTTTTTAATTATTTTTAAGCCATGCTGTGTTCTTCTTTTTTTCTCTGTATATTTTTAATTAATTTAATTAATACATATTACTTACAAGCAATTATCATAAAATGATTTTTTATATTTTTCACTCCATGCAATTATAAAATCTAACTTGTGGTCACACTACATTGCCTTATCGTTTGTCCTATCTAAGTAATATTGGTTTTCCAAGATCATAAAAATAACCCCAAAGTTAAACTGGAACTAAATAGATTAGACAGAAATCGCGAATGTTGACTCATCAATTCATCAAGAATTGTCAATGACAATACAATCATCATTCGGAGTTTCCCTGTCCACGTGCGGATCTACAATACTACGAGATCTACGTCACAACTATGACGTGTGGATATTACGCATTCAAGAATGCACTAAGATTTCGTCATCAAGTTAGAATAGAATAGTTATAATTTACTAGCTGATACCCGCGACTTCGTTCGCGTGGATTGAGGTTCTTTTTATTCTCGCGGGAACTCTCTTATTTGCCGGGATAAAAAGTACCCTATGTCCTATTCCAGACTTTAATCTATACCTGTGCCTTTCAGCCAAATCGGTTCAGTCGTTGCGACGTGATTGAGTAACAAACATACAAACTTTCGCATTTATAATATTAAAATAGGATATTAAATAGGATAATAACGTTTATTCGTTGTTCAAACACATAATAAACACAAATAACAGGTAGGTACATAAACGTTAGATCAGACTATAACGTTTATGTACCTACCTGTTATTTGTGGTTCGAATCCCGGGAACGCAACTCTAGTATTTCAAAGTATGTGCACAAGCTATAATTTGCCAAAGTTCTCCAAACTGTTCTCAAAGAAAGTCTGCCGGGCCGTGGTGAACTATGGCCGCAACATGATTTTTAAACAAAGAAAAATGTTCTTAGCCATGCAATTATACCATGTACCTACGAATTCCTTAGAAATTAACCATCGCTGCTCAAACAAATTTTTTATTTTTATTTAAATACTTAAGTGTGTTTAAATAAATGTACTTACTCGTATTTTAATTAATAACATTTTTTGTATACTTAATTCGTCACTTAGGTGAATTAAGTCAACAAATAACATAGTTTTTGTCACTGCATAAGTAGGTTAGTTGCCTACTGAATGTTTTAAGGATATAAAATATAATTGTGTATATTTTTGGATGGGATGGCCCCAACCACTTGCTTGCAAAAATAATGTTTATTATTTACCTACATTATTACCCCAGCTAAATAGGTCATTGAAAATAGTAACTGAGTCATTTTATTTTTAATAACCACAGTTACGTGTCTCTACCATAAACTGAGGTCTACGTCATAAGTATGACATAGCTAAGTACCATAAAGATGAGGTGTAACAACTGCCCAGATTTTACCAAAAATCTCAATGCACTATTCTGTTAATAATTCTGTTACAGTTCTGTTAATTGTGTTATTCTGTGTACAATTTTACATTGATTTCGAGACTTTAACTTTTTATGATCCCTAAGTCAAAAGATTTTTCACCTCACTAGCTCAAAAAGGGCGCCTTTGCTGTTTATGACCAGTGAACAAAAGTCGTTTTTGCTCACTTAGTGACAAAAAGTGTTGTCTCAAGAAAAGTTCAACATTACACGATAGCAAAGTTTTTGTTTCTTGTGCCTTTGAATCCCTCACTACACTCAAGATTCTAATTTAGAATCACTCTCTACGCTCTTGATTCTATTATAGAATCCTTCGCCCGCTCGGGGTTCAAACTAGGCACTGGCAACCAAAATGAACTTTGCTATCTTGTTGAACAAATAACTATTTCCATTATTTTATACCTGTTATCATAAGTTACATATACGGTAGCGGACAGAAAATGTTTACCACCTTAAGATTCATAATTACATGCACACGTCTATGCCTGACAGTCGATATGCTTTCGATATTCTAAGGCGTTATAGACCTTACTGCATGCAATGTGATATAGAATCTACTTTGAAAACTGATAAACATTTTCTGTCCGCGACTGTACATGTAGTACCATTTTGCACTTCATTTATGTTATACCCACTTAAGCACACTCAAACACATGCTTCACTTTAAATAAACTTTAAAAAATAACACTTCTCTTTAGTGGTATCAAAGGTGCGAAGTCTGTCACTAACTCACTACGCATTTCCTAAAAGTCCTAATACCCTCTAGTTCGGGAAAAGAGTTTATTGAGTTGTGGATGGTTGAGATGAATGATGAATGAAATGAATGAATGATGAGTGAAATGAATGAATGATGAATGAAAAAAAACAATGTTTTGATATGCTTTGTCTCTTTTGTTTCTGTTTCACACATTTAATTTTTCAAAATAAAAAGGCCTATTCAAAACCCAATTTTATATTGATAGGATTATTATTTTGATGGGGTTAGATTAAGTAAGATAAGGCCGCCTTTGCACATACATAATATTAGGGTAAACTTTGTGAGGTTTCTTTCTACTTGTTGAAATAAAATTAATCCGCCTATATGACCCATCTCCATTGAAAGGAAAGTACAAGATAATAAAAAATGTAAGGTGTATTAACTTTCTCTTTATTAAAACTTGAATTAAATACTTACCTAGCTATTAAGTTTAACGATTAATACTCGTAAATAAATCATAATCTAGATTAAAGCTATTAAAGCACTGGTCAAAATAAATGCAGAGCGGGCGAGAACTTCGTGGAGTGACGTCATCTTCAGACCTAGTGGTTTTATTTCACGGATTATAGTGTGGATTGCAATAACTTCTCCTTAAGCTGACACGCTCTATCAGTATTGGTTAAGATGTACGCTGCAGCAACATGCATTAAGTCAATAATAAATGTAGAAGTAATAAATATTAAAAAATAGAAGTAACAATTCGATGATCTCATTCTATATGCAGATGTAAACGTCATAAAAAACCTCAAAGTCACTCAGCGGATGGTGAAGAAAGCTTACCTCGGAGTTTGTCTGCGTGATCAAATTAGAAATGAAGAAATCCGTAGAAGAACTAGAGTCACTGATCTCAACGAATTGTGAAGCTGAAGTAGCAATAGGTGAAGCATAGTTCGAAGAACTGATACCTTGGCTCTGAGGTAATAGAATGGTGACCTCACACCGGAAAGCGTAGTACCCAGGTAGTACCTATTGGCAGATTTCTACTGGGTGGACCAATGACCTTAGACAAGAAACAGGACATACAGAGCAAGACCTGTAGAAACCCTTGCTAGAGATTTATATACTTACAGAACTAGCTTTTACCCGTGGCTTCGCTCACTTTAAATTCGATTTTTTTAAACCCTTATTTTACCTCCTTCGAGGTTGAAATTTTCAAGAATTCTTTCTTAGCGAATGCCTACGTCCTAAAAGCTAGCTGTGTGTCAAATTTTACCTCGATCGGTCCAGTGGTTAGAGCTGTGCGTTGATAGATCAGTTAGTCAGTCAGTCACCTTTGCCTTTTATATATTTATAGATATAGAAAGTTTAGATTATTCATATGTGTCTAGTACGAGTACGTCAATAGTTGCAATTTACGTTCTTCAAATAGTTGGAGCCGCTATGAATTCGCTCTGCCGTCCTGCGTTGTATGCCATGCCTTAAGAACTGGAACACGTACTTTTTATTTTGATCTCATAATCTGGTTGTGCAGGATATCATCCATCAACAACTTCAACGCGTAAAGTTGCGCAGAGAAAGAAATTAAGTAGCATAGGAATAGACATTCTTATTTTGCTCTCTAACGAAGTATTTTCCTGGTATTTTAGTTCAAACGAAGTATTTTCTTGGTATTTTAGTTCATTACGAGACCTAGTTTCAGAATAAAAAAGGGGTATAAATAGCTGCCGGTATATAATAGGTCGCACTCATAGGCTTAAAATCGTAGCGAAAAAAAATCTAAGTCTATGGTCGCACTTGCCTCAGACTTTTTACATGAATCTGAATGATTATGCATTCGGCCACAGAGTACCTACTTCCGGCTATGTCGCTCACATAAGCCGGAAAACAATTTTGATCCGGAAAATATAAGTTTCCCACAGATTTTTGAGTAAACCCTTCTCAATGCGGACGAAATTGCGGTCAAAATCTAACATTTATTTTACTTAAATAAATGTTAGATTACTCCTCCCTGGATTATTGCGAAAGCAGGTATAAGTATACCTTATTTTATATGTTACCCTCTGATATACCACTCCAATATTAGCGATATATATAGCGTCGTGCGCTTTCGCTCAAATTCAAATTCAAAATTTATTTATTTCATGTAGGGTACCTTGTAGCTCTTATGACACGTCATAAATCTACCATCGGTTCGGAATGCAGATTCTGCTGAGAAGAAGCTCAGCAGAATCTGCATCGCTTGCTGCGGCAAGAAACTCAGCAGTTGCTCTTTTCAAAAAATAAAATAATTTTACAATAAGTAACCAGACTAAGCTATGCATACAGTGCTTCCACAGTAAAGCTTCAAAAATGCAATAGGTACATATAATCCAACACATGTCAACATGGGAAGACAAAGCAGACCCATTCCCGCTGGTGGCACCCGTTCACGAGCACGACGCATGATCCAGCCATTGCTTCGCTCAACCATATTTGAAGCTCAAATTAGACTAATTAGCACTACGGTGCCGCAGCGCATCGTATGGTTGTGATAGTGGATTTTGTAAGAAGCCGCAGCGACCCCGCACCGTTACGCGTAGACTATACATAATACAGCTAATACCAGACTTTGTGCTTCTAAATACTTTTCAACTTCGAGTCTGGAATCTAAAACTATCACATCAAAATTCTCCGACCAAACTATTCCTAGGCTATCCTATCGGGAAATTTTGACACTGTGCCAAGAAATGTGGCCTGTTACTAGATAGATTTGAGTCATGGCTTAATGCTACAAGAAAGTTGCCTTCTTTATCAATGTTTTAAATATTGGTATTAGAATTCCGTAGAAGAAAAAAGGTAGGTACCTACACTCCGTTCTGTCTGCGTCTGAGTTTCACAGCTATTAAAGTTTATAGCTGTGAAACTCAGCTATAATATAAGAGCGTAGATAAAATCCTTGCTAATTATAATTAGCATTTCATTTATAATTAGACACTATCACACTAATATTATGTATGCGTGCGTGCGTGTGTGCGTGTGTGTGTGTGCGTGTGTGTGTGTGTGTGTGTTTTTGTGTGTGTGACAGATAGATCGAATATATAGGAACCGGACGTAAGCTGGTATTTAATTTATTTTATCTCCACGTGTATCTGTAAGTGAGTATAATATCAGATATTTATTGAAATATAAATCTTAAATATCTCAGTGCTAAAGTTAACAACATAGCTATTATATTCCCATAAAAATCTCATAAACCAGACACCGCCTCGCAAAACTATAAATTGTTTCTTCGAACTAACCAAATAGTTATTGTATCTAGGCATTAAAGAGATTGAAATGCAAAAATCTATACTTATAATAAAACTGTAACTGGACGATTTCTGTACATTAAATATATTTTGAAAATTTTAATTCGAGGACGCTTTATTATCGATACTAAATCCAAAACAATTTTTTTTGAATTTTTCGTCTGTCTGTCTGTCTGTCTGTGCGCGCATCACGTGAAAACTACTGAATGGATTTAAACACAATTTGGTATAATGGTACCTGATAGGAGGACATAACTTCTTGCGGGTAGTAGCAAGGCAAGTTACTCTAAACTTTTTCCACGCGGACGAAGTCGCGGGAATCGACTAGTTTATAGTATAATCACAGAATACTGTGTATTAATTAATTATTATTTATTATCATACATAGATAAATTGAAAATACAATGTCTGGTCTGTCAACATATCTACCAGATATATTACGGGTAATAGATTAAATATCATAAAGTTATTATAGGTTTAAGCCATCGATTACATAATATAATACTCGTCTGTCTGATGGCTTAACTTCAACATAATATAATAGCTAGCTTATAGACATAAGGTAATTTTACAGGTGATTTTCCTCATAAGTTTGCTCGGCGTTTCTCTGGGCAAAAAGTAAGTTTAATTAAAAAATAAGAATTGTTGTTCTTAAATTCAGCAAGCATCGTGCCAATTAAGCTTATTTTATATCAATTTATTTCACTTGTGATTAAAATTTATGTCCAAGACGAATCATTTAAGATATAAATTGAGAGGGTTCAGTAGTTTGACTTTTTAAACGTTTTAAATAATCAGATACTTATTTATACGGACATTATTGTTCATTGAGTAATATAATTATTATTTATTTATTAAGCCTTTTATTATCTTTACATTTCCTTATTAACTAATGTCTAATACTAATCTATTACATTTATTCACTTATTAATGTTAGTTTTAGTTCTTAAATTCTATGTATTATTATTTATTGTGATATAATTAAATAAGTATATTAACGTATACATTATTTACATAATATACTTACTTATATCTAGTTAGGTACCTATCTGTATTGTATACATATAATAAGTCAGTAAATATTAAGTAATACAATAAGTCTATGTTATTGTTATATCAAAAATCGGTTCAGTAGTTATTATAGTTTATTTGCTACGGTGGATAGTCATAAACATACATATATAGGCTGCTAAAATCATAACCTTCTTTTTGGCTTAGGAGGCATCGATGAAATAGGTACCTTCCTTTAAACCAGCGAAGAACTACACAGGACTTTAGTGGAGAATACAAGGTCCTTCATAATATTTAAAGTACCCTAGAATATAAGTAAGTGCCGATATTCGATAATCTCGACGGACCGGTTCCGCAGACGACGAGTTTCAAGATGGCTGCGCAATTTCGGCCATTGCTATCGTGTACCTACGTTCTGGGTGCTAGCATCCGAGAATATTCATTTTATTGGTTTTTTTCCTGGTTCGGTAGAGACTTACTTTGTGATTTTTATTATTAATTAATAATAAAAATCACAAAGTTATATTATATAAGTTTAATTGATACTTATTGATCCATTAAACTTATACAACGTGTATTGAAACTCCGAAATAATACTGAAGGAGGTGAATGTGCTCATGAAACTGAACTACTTTCCCCAAGGAACATAGGTCGAAATGTGAAAAATTTGGACCTCCCATACAAAATTGACGATCAGCTGATTGATTTACTATGAGAGGTAAAATTTTTTTTTTTTACATTTCGACCTAGGTTCCTTAGGGAAAGTTGTTCAGTTTCATGAGCACATTCACCTCCTTCAGTATTATATCGGAGTTTCAGTACACGTTGTATAACAAGTAATAATATATCATATAATAACAATTAATAAAATTAAATCTAAATAGAAACTAAATAATAATAAACTACTAATAACCAAATAATTAAAATGTTACAGCATTACCTATTTGTTTCTATAGCGGCAATAGATGTACACACTTCACATTCTGTGTAAATTTCAAGTATCTACCCACTACCTCTTACGGTTCATGAGATACAGCCCGCTGACAGACAGACGGACGGACAGTGAAGGCTTAGTAAAAGGGCACCCTTTGGTTATGGAACTAACTTATAGCTTAACTAATCTAACTATACAAATCATGTCTGCGTGGAATGTTGCCAAGAATACTGGCTGCATTTCCGCGCTGGATAGCTCTGTGATAGCATATTTTATTTTTTTATTGATTTTACGTTAAAAAAAAAAGACGTGTGGCACTCGGGGACTGCCGCGGTAAAGCTCTTGCATAGCATTCTTTATCAACGCCAACTAGCGACTCACCGCTAGATGGCGTTGATAAAAATGCGTCATCTAGCGGCTGACCGTAGAGGAGTCCCGTGTCAGGTTATTTTCGTTACGGAATTTCTGGATTCGATCTCCACGCCGGCTCGCGATAGAAGCTATGCAATAGCATAAAATATTACTTCTTACAAACATTTATGCCCATTTTCACCAAAGTTCCGTTTTGCGGAATATTTGAGCTAAGTTAGTAGTTTTGTCAATTTCGTTTTCATGAATCTTTAAGGATCACTTTGAAAAAATTGAGTAAGAGATTGTATTTAGGGGCTACATATGTAAACGGACATAACTCAAACAGTTTATTTACTCAAATAATAAATGAACGAAGCAGAAATATACCTAGATGACTGTTAAGTAGACAACATTACCGATGCAAGCAAGTTCTTTTATGTCCGCTGTCATAAAATAAGGACATAACTTATGCAAGGCTTATCTTTAAGGGCAATCGCATATGCACCATGGATATACACGAAAAGAAATAAGGCTCTAGATCATAAGGCCTACCGTATGTACTCTCAAGGGATAAAGCCCGGATCCTAAACTACTAGAGGCTTCATAAAAGCTGATCTAAATTGGACGTTTTTTTTTATTTTTTTTTATTCGATGACAATATAGTCCTTGACTGCGATCTCACCTGATGGTAAGTGACGATGCAGTCTAAGATGGTAGCGGGCTTCCTTGGAAGGGGTATGGCAGTGTAAATTCAACCCATACCTCTAATGGTTTCTACACATCGTGCCGGAACGCTGAATAGTTAAGCGGCACGTCTTTGACGGTAGGGTGGTAACTAGCCACGGCCAAAGCCTCCTCAAGACCAGACAATTTAGAAATTGTAACTTCCCAAATTACCCCCGTCGGGAATCGAACCCTAGACCTCCCAGTTATAAGACCGCAGCGCTCACCACTGCGCCAGGGAGCTCTCCGCAAAATGATTTAAGTAAATAGCGACTCTTGTCACCACACAATAAAGTGCAATTCAGGTTGACACAGCGCTACTTACCTACCGTCGTATTCACCTAAACTTTTCTCTCTTTTTATATCACGTAACTCTTATCTGTTCTATCTGTGAATGTCTTATCCTATGCTTATAGAGCCTTCTCTGACTTAGCTAGGACTTAAGATAGAGTTAAAACAAGACATAAATATGCTCTGACATAAATCTGTCTCGTTTTAAAGCTGTCTTGAGTCTGAGCAGAGACAGAGTGCGGTCTATAGATTTCAGCCTTAGAAGAAGTACGCCATGTACTCCGCAGTTTACTGCGGAGTGCGCCAAGTCTGGTTTTACTATGAATTATCTGCAGTAACCCATCGATGACTGTACATTACAATAACTGTATAGAAATACTCTTGTGTAACGTGGGTAATACTTATGATGTAAAAATGATTAATCATCATCCAGACCAAAGTACGATGTTCGATGACCTCAAGTGTTCGCGGATGTCACGCCCTGCAGTGTAAGGTAGCGGGTTTGATGCATGACTAAGTTGATTTATGTACAACGAAGATGTGCACATCACGAGCGGTTAAATCCGAAACATGATCGTTGACGACGACCTCGCTGACGCAATGGTGAGCGCTGTGGTCTTATAAGTGGGAGGTCTCGGGTTCGATTCCCGGCGGGGGTAAGTTGGGAATTTATAATTTCTAAATTGTTCTGGTCTGGTCTAGTGGGAGGCTTTAGATGTGGCTAGTAACCACCCTACTGTCGAAGACGTGCCGCCAAGCGATTTAGCGTTCCGGCACGATGATAGCGTGTAGAAACCGATTAGGGGTATGGTACACTGCCACACCCCTTCCAAGTTATCCTGCTACCATCTTAGTCTGCATCGTCACTTACTATCAGGTGAGATCCCAGTCAAGGACTATCTTGTCAACGAATAAAAAAAAACTATGGTCCTCATAAGTAGGCTCAGGATCACTCAGCGGGCGATGGAGAGAGCTATGCTCGGAGTATCCCTGCAAGATCAAATCAGAAATGAGGAGATCCGTAGGAGAACCAAAGTCACCGACATAGCTCAGCGAGGCACGAGGGAAATGGGCCGGGTACATAGTTTGAGAAGCTGATGGTCGTTGGCGTCCCTAGAGGCTATAGAGTTGCGACGCCGCACCGGGAAGAGCAGTGTTGGTAGACCCTCCATTAAGTGGACCGCCGACATCTCACGAGTTGTAGGGAGCCGCTGGATTCAGGCGGCGCAAGCCCGAGGCCTATGGAAGCCCATGCAAGAGACCTTTGTCCAGTAGACGTCAATCGGTTGATGGTGCTGATTTTGTTGTACACAATCTTTACATTGACAGTTCTAAACGTAACTGTTCTCTTTAGTTTGTACCTCCTACCTACCAAGGTACAAAGGAATTTCAAAAACTAAATCCACGCGGACAAAGTCGCGGGCATCAGCTAGTTATTGAAATATATTGGTTACGTAGGTCATGGTTAGGTATATGTATAAAATACATAAAATATCAATACAACATAATGGCAACACATCCATATTTTACATTCATGACTACAAATTACAGACCATAAGTTTCCACAACCCAAAGCATTTCTGACAATAACAAAATATGATAAATGGGATAATTGTACGAGGAAAACCATGGGCTCTTATGAAATGGGGTCAAGTTATGAGTTTACTATGAAATAATTTATGTTGTTGTTATAAGCTCTTATTATCAAGAGATACGGTTGAATATTGTTTGTACTTATTTTAATAAAATGGGATAAAAAATAATCTACATTTTCTTTCCCCTGGCGTATTCCCTATTTTGGGGTCCGCCCTCCTGATATTAGATCGCAACTCTTTGCGATCTTGAGTCATTGCTGGCGTTAGGCCTAGCATCGCCATGTCTTTATAAATGGTTCTAGTCCAAGTAATTGGTGGGCGACCTCTCTTGGAATAAAAAAATTACACAGACCAAAAAATTTCTTTTTCTTTTTTCTTTTTTTGATATCGGTGCTGATTACTTGGGTTTTGGAATCTCTTTATGACGAATCTGTAGTCGGTCTGGCTCTATCACATCAGAATTTCACAATACACATTTATAAAAATCATGGTAGGTATTAAATAAAAACCAGAAGTAAAGAAATAACTAAATAGTTAACTTAGTATTAATTTTACTAACTGAATAGGTAACGAGGAACAATTTAAAATACTAGAGGGGCTTATGGAATCTTTTCTTTTTTTCTGAAAACCTTTTGGAGAGCGATTTTCTCTTGTGAGCCCGATTTGGATCTTCACGCTTCATCAGCAGTAATCGGGCATCATGCTAATATTCCACAATCCTCCTTCCTTGCGAATTGAGAACCTCCTTCCAAAAGAGGAGGTTCTCAATTCGGCCTAAATAGAAACGATAAAACGCATGCGCGACGCTGGCCCGACTTCAACATACGTGTACAAACTAAAATTATTTTATACTTTTAGGTGGCGTTTGAAGACGGTTTTTTAAAATTTTTTTTCATATTATTATTGGAAGTCGGTTAAAAAAAGCTCTGAAAGTTTACTTAATTTTCGCAATAAGAACATTTTTAATTATTACTTATTGATGTCACATCCTCACGCCTCGCGATGCAACGTTGTGTCATTTTCTCAGAAGCCACGACTGGATCGCGGTTGACTCACGACGACGCGACGGCGACGTCCCGCCTTCGCCAAACTTCACTTGTTTTGATGTACCCCTATGTGTGCCAAGGTTACTCTTAACTGACCGCACCATTAAACCATGTTAATTATTACCGAGTATTGATAATAATGTATGAATAATAGCCATGCATCATAATGAAGAGAAATAATTTCTTGCAATTTTTGAAGAGGAAAAAAAATTGGGAACATAAAAAGTTTCCGTTTTGTTTCTTCATGCAATATTTATATTTTTTATCACGAATAATTTTTAACTACCGGCACAAAGTCGCGGGCATCAAATAATCATATTATAATTATTAACGTGAAAGTTTGTTTGTCTTTTACCTGTTCACTTCTTGACCGTTCAACCGATCTTAAAGAAAGGTACCTACAGATAAATGGATCTTAAAAACGGTGATAATATAGGTACCTATGCCGGTACTTACTTTATTTCCAGGAAAATCCAAAAAAACGGGCTTTTTGAAAACCTAAAACAACTCGACTGAAAACGTGAAACTCCTGCTTAGGAATTCTTTTGAGAAAAAGAAGAGAAGCTAAATAAACGAAAGAGGTATAAACCATGGTATAAACTGATGTTATTAATCCTAGGCTTCGAACTCTGTACAAGGCTCAGTGAAGTCAGTCTTTACCTTAGTAAACACGTAAATATTTAAGTAGGTATTTACCTAATATCGTAATAACATGCTAACCACCCATAAGTAGCGTAATGTGAAATATCTTTTACGGTTCTGTCGTTAAATCCAAACGGAATACGTTATGCCCTTTTGGTACAGTCGTGAAAAAATGCGTTTCAAACGCATATTTACATTATTATATAGTTATCGCAATCAATATATATTGATATGACCACAATTATACCCTTCATCATCATCATCAACTTATGGACGTCCACTGCTGGACATAAGTCTCTTGCATGGACCTCCACAGACCTCGGTCTTGCGCCGCCTGAATCCAGCGACTCCCTGCGACTCGTTTGATGTCGTCGGTCCACCGGGTGGGGGGTCTGCCAACACTGCGCTTCCCGGTGCGGGGTCGCCACTCCAGCACCTTGGGACCCCAACGACCATCAGCTCTTTGAACTATGTGCCCCGCCCATTTCCACTTCAGTTTCGCGACTCGCTGAGCTATGTCGGTGACTTTGGTTCTCCTACGGATCTCCTCATTTCTGATTTGATCTCGCAGGGATACTCCGAGCATAGCTCTCTTCATCGCCCGCTGAGTGATCCTGAGCCTTCTTATGAGGCCCATAGTTAGCGACCATGTTTCGGATCCATACGTCATCACTGGCAACACGCACTGTTCGAAGACTTTAGTCTTCAGGCACTGAGGAATTATTATACCCTTACAGTTAATTAATTAATAGGTATGTTAGTAAATCAAATCAGATCAAAATTTATTTATTTCATGTAGGCCAACTTGTAGCTCTTATGACACGTCATAAATCTAGCACCGGTTCGGAATGTAGATTCTGCTGATTCTTTTCAAAAAAAAATTTTTACAATGGTTACTAAAACTATGCTATGCACACAGTGTTTCCACAAAGAAGTTTCAAAAATGTACAGCTACCACAACCTAACATTTTTAATATGTAATATTAGAACTATTTTAAACATTAACTCCTCTTTCTCCACCAAATTAGACGTAGGTAAAGCTTGTGTTAGTAGTGGGAACGATAATTATAATGCACAGAATGAACTTTGGACCGTCGATTTCGAAACTTTGCAAACAAATATAATGGGGTAAAATATATTATGGTCTAAGTTTGAAATTAATTTTGTTGTGAATCAATTCGAATTTCCAAATTAAAATTGTAAGTACGTCTTTATGGAAACTGAAAGCTTGGCCGCCGCCAAACGATTTAATAACGTTTCGGCACGATGGCTTGTAGAAAACAATAATTAGGGACTAATTTGAACTGCCTTTCTCACTTCAAAGTTACTCCACTACCATTTTAGACTGCATCGTTATTTACTTTCAGGTGAGATTGTAGTCAAGGGCAATTTTGTTATCAAATATTAAAAAAAAACAAAACTTTCTTAACGACTGTACCAAAAAACATATTGTTTCGCCCTCAACTTAACACATCATAATTTATGTAAACTTTTTCCGAACCGAATTTTCTTATATTTATATTTTTCTAAAAAACTGCTTTCTTTAATCCTAAATAGAACCTTTCGTAGTAAAGTTGTTTCAACTTTAAAATGAATTTTCGAAGGATAGTTTTCCTCCTTTTCTTTAATTGTTACAATTATATTGGGTGTGTGAAAGCAAATCTAAAGGATTTGGTAACGTCTTTTTTGATTTCGGAAGATATACTACCGACGTCAGTTTTAACACCTCACTTATGCTGGACCCGGTGTAAGTTTTTTCTTATTAATTTCCTTATCAATTAGTTTTTTTTTTTTTAATGAAAAAAGGACCAAGGACTCAGCGGGCGATGGAGTATGCTCCTGAATAGAGTATCCATGCGAGATCAGAAATGAGGAGGCCTGTAGAAGAACCAGGTGTTCGATTCTCTAAAAATGATTGCATCAGTGTAACGATCGCAATGTCTCTTATTGGCTGGTACCCTCCCGCTATTGGTTAAAATGCATTGATGCAGCAAGAATGACATAAATTCAGCCAATCAGCCATTGCGATCGTTACACTGATGCAATCATTTTTAGAGAATCGACACACAGAATTACCGAAGTACCAAATCTGTCAAATATGAAATTGACATTTGTACACTGTACATAGAGCCTCAATAGTTCAACGGTTTTAGCTGCAGACTGAAAACTGAAAGTTCGCATGTTCGAGTCCCATTCCCCACCCGTTGCACTATTGTCGTACCCACTCCTAACACAAGCTTTCCGCTTATTTGGAGCGAGGAAGAGAATATAAGTTCTTAAAAAAAAAGCTTTATCGTTAAGTTTTTACTTGTTCGCAGATGATAAGAATTCGTTAGCGCGAAGACTTTTCGATGTAAACGTATTTTTGGCGTCTTCTCTCCAACCGAACTCTACCGAATACTTCCTGCACCAAGTTGTTATTCTGGCTGACTTATCGTGCCCTGGAACTGAATCATTCTTGATACAGGTAACTTAATTGCTATACCTCAGTAAAGTAGTAGTAGAGTGATAGATTTATGACGTGTCATAAGAGCTACAAGTTAGCCTACATGAAATAAATTAACTTTGAATTTGAATTTGAAAAAGAACCAGAGGTAGTAGGTAAGTCGGGAGACCCCGCCACTAGGTGATCGACGACATCAAACGAGTCGCTGCGCTGGATACAAGTGGCGCAAGACCGAGACTCGTGGAAGTCCATGCGAGTCCTTTGTTCAAGAGTGGACGTCTATTGGTTGAAACAAAAGAAGAAAGAGACTGATTTTACAATAATACATTTACCTACCTAGGGTATAACTTATGACTGCAAGCTATACTTAAATACAGGGTTATATTATAAACAAATAGCATATTGTAGGTTATGACATTTAAACAAACTGCCTATTATTATATTCAGAGTCATATTCATATTCGTCACATACATAGACAAAGGCTACTTAAAGCTAAAAGCCCAGCTAAAAGTATAATTTTAAGTATCTAATATAGGAGCTGCAATTGAATAAGTACCTACTCAAGTAGAATAATTTAAAAGGATTGAAATGCGTGCCTTTATATTAATAGGCGATAATGAGGGATAAATATTCTGAACAGAATATTAAATCAATATTTGACTATTGTATTCAAAAAATTTTTTCGGTTACCCGCCGGCCTAGACTTTGGCGGCGCCATTTGTATTCTTTTGATAATATTTGGACACTTGCACACACGCGGCACACGCAATACGCAATTTAAACTTTCTGGTTATTTTCTAGAGGCCCCTGGTTAAAGGGTCTAATGCTGAGATCTACAGAGCTCTGACTTAGCTCAGACTCAAGATAGAGGTCAAAACGAGATACAAATATGCTCCGACGTAAATCTGTCTCGTTTTTACTCTGTCTTTTGTCTGAGCTCAGTGAGAGTACCTACTGTCTATAGATTTCAGCCTAAGAGTTAAGACTCACTTGGGTCCAAGGATCTCTTAAATAAACAAACCTTACCAAAAAAAGCGGGCATTGTAAATGGGAAAAGAGTGAGCAGGAAATGGCGACTCTGTGTAGACAAAATAGGTAGACTTCCACTAACAAAGAGTTTTGACAGTTGCCTTAACGCCACTTCCTCTCTCGCTCATTTTGACTCTTTTCGAACACTGGCTCGCTCCTTTGAGCTGGACTTTTGTTGGTGAAAATGCTGGTATGTAGTTTTCCTCTGCGAGTTAAATTGAGTCTATACGGAGCTCGCTTCGCTCGCGGTGGAAACTCCGCTTCAGGTTCTTCTTGCAACTCACGAGGGCGCGTGAGCTCTAATTTTGGTTACGTTGTGTACATGCACATTGCGTAAGCGTGCGTGCTTGTCGGAGCCTAGGTGGGAGCGGTCAGGCGCGAGCAAGCTCTCGCTCACACTTATACAGATACGACACACACAACCACGAGCCACGCACTCTCATGAGTTGCAAGAACTATACTATAGCTACAAACCTAACCAAAGTTAACTTACCTTTGCCAAAGTACCACAACGCAGTTTATACTTCTGCGGGATCATCGTTCTAATCTGTTCTCGCATCAATTTATTGTATAGACTTTGAATAAATAAATTAATTAATTTAAAAAAAGTCTACTTATAACCTTCGGGAGGGGTATCTATTTGTAGATACGCTTTTTAGTTGCTTTCCACTTAAATTTTTTGTCAAAAATTTCCGATTTCCGATTTCACCATTCGCAATAGAAATGTGAAATGGGACACATAGTTCGAAGAGCTGATGGTCGATGGGGTCCCAGGGTGCTGGAGTGGCGACCCCGCACCGGGAAGCGCAGTGTTGGCAGACCCCCTACTAGGTGGACAGACGACATCAAACGAGTCGCAGGGAGCCGCTGGATTCAGGCGGCGCAAGACCGAGGTTTGTGGAGGTCCATGCAAGAGACTTATGTCCAGCAGTGGACGTCCATTAGTTGATAAAGAAGAAGAAGAAGAATAGAAATGTAATTTAATAAAGCTAAGTTTAGCTTAAGTAAACGTAAAATTTGAACTTGATTCAGGCAAGTGAGCGAGGCTACTTCAAGTCTCCGTACCGCTGGTTGCTACTCGACACAGATGTGGGCGCTTACAAGTTCGGATTGTTCGACAAACTGGATCTACCTCTCAACAGCAACGTTGTCTTCGCTAAGAGAATCGAATCTAACCACTACCATTTTATTGAAGGCGAGTAATATACATATAACGCTATTTACTCTATTTATTATGCATAGGGTGACATCGCCTTCATAGAGCGTCGTCTCTAACATAAAGCGAAAAAATGTCACATAAGTAATGAGAGATAGAGACGATGCTCGATATGTATTCGTTGCTTAGTATCTATTTACTGCCGACACCTATACATGTATGTTTTGTTGCTGACAGAGGAAACAAGTAACTATAAACACAAAAATTCTTCTTACAAAACCGACTTCAAACGCCACTAAAAATATATCAATTGTGCCTATAAAATTTTAAGAGTTCCCTCGATTTCTCCTGGATCCCATCATCAGATCCTGACCTAATGACAATGGACCACCTGGAAAGTATGCCCTTTCAAACAAAAAAAGAATTTTCCAAATCGGTCCAGGCGTCTTCGAGTAATCGGGGAACATACATAAAGAAAAAGATTCTGACGAATTGAGAACCTCCTCCTTTTTTGGAAGTCATTTACAAATAACTTTTAATGATTGTTTATTTCAAAAAGTTTCTTTTGATCATCATCAGAGGCTCTACAACCCTGATTTCATCAATCCTCCATGTTTTAAGCTGCCATTGAAAGGATTAAGAATAATGAGTAGAAATAGAGTGGCAGTCTTGATTTGTCATTACTCATTAGGCCAACTTGTGGTCCTAAAATAAATATTTTTGAATTTGAATAAAGCTGTTAGGTGAAATGTTAATAATGAAATTGAAAACGAACGAATTTATGCAAAAATCCAATGGTGTTTGGCATGCATTCATAATAAACATACCTACATATACCTACTTAAATGCAACGAACCGTGCAAACCAGATATTTACATAAGTCATAGCGGATTAGTTGCCTAACCACTTTATCGCATGTCGAATACGACGTGTATGGAATATTAGCGATTTTAGTAGGTAATTGCACGTATCCGGCTAGACACACACATTTAGGTTTATAGCTCAGTTTAGTTAAAACGCCGTTTGAATGCAAAATATGATGTGACACTGAGACGCTGTGCAATGTGCATGTTGACTAGGTTATTGGTATATAGCGTTGCCAGACGTCCCGTATTTCCCGGGACATCCCGCATTTTAGGCATAATTTAAAATGTCCCGGCGGGACAGGCTATGTCCCGTATTTGAACTGTACTTCGTTTTTCATTATAAAATCGATTCAAGTATTCACACACGCAACATTCCTAAAAAAGCGAGTTGATGACCGTTTATACCTACCTAATTACGACTATAACTGTATTGATTTTTGGAAATATGTTAAAACGAATAAAAATATGTTTAAACGGACTCGATCCTCGGAAAAATATCAAAAAAAATGACACTAAATAATTTTGTTTTTTATTTGTCCCGGGTAAAAAACTGAAATCCCATTTAACCATTTGTCCCTTATAGGCTTAAAAAAAATCTGGCAACCCTATTGGTATATATCTATTTCTGAAGCTTCCTCAGTAAAGCGGCTGATTTTTACCTTACCTACCTATTGTAACAGAAGGAAGGAAGTGTTTTTCAGGTGTATGTCGGTATAGTTCTTGCAATCCACGAGGGCGTGTAAGCTTTACTTGTGGTTACGTCGTGTAATTAGCTGAAATTTGGAATGGAGATAGCTCATACCCAAGCTTAACACATAGGCTACATTTTATCCCGGAAAATTAAAGAGTTCCAGCGGGAATTAAAAACCGGACGAAGTCGCGGGCATCGTCTAGTTACTATACATATAATTTGAGTAGGTAGGTAGGTACAGCTAAATTCGCATTCAAATTGGTCCAAATGTTTTGTTGTTTGAAAGTTAAATCAAATTAGTAGGTAAATGGGTCATGACTCAGTTTACAATTTCAGGATTCATAAGTTAAATAAGTTAAAGGAACATAGTTAAATAAGTTATTTTATCGAAATAATATAAGTACTTATATTATTTCGATATTAATATTTCCATTGCAGCATATAAAATCGCCGAAGGTTCCAACGTTATTTACACTACAAGAGGCTCTTGGCAGGCTGCCAGCGCTAAAACTCTATCTCTATATTTATCTAACTCTAATAACTCTGTGTTAGAAAGAAACGCAATTTATAGCAGGGGTACCAACGTCGGAGGAAATATTAACTTGAAGGTAACTTGAAAGAAAATTGTATCTATAAGTACTGTAAATAGGTACTTATAGCTATATTTCTTAATTCGAATACTTTTGCTCAGAATAGTAACGTACTAATAGTAAGCGATAATGTTTTGGATCAAGAATATTTAAATCCCTGTTTGGATACATAAGTCATCATTGGCAATATTGAAAGATATTTTTAGAGAAAGATAGGCTTATGCTTGACAACCACTGATGGAAAACACTGGGTTAAAGCACGCTTGCCTAGAAGATGCCTATTCACTCTTGCCTTGAAGGTACTCCTAGTTATACGTGGCAGAAAATACGGACACTGGTAAAGCGTTCCACACCTGAGTGATTCGTTTCAGGAACGTTGAACGTTTTAGAAGGGTGGATTTCAACTGCAGGTCTTTTTTATTCGATGACAAGATAGCCCTTGACTGCGGTCGCACCTGGTGGTAAGTGACGGTGTAGTCTAAGATGGTAGCGGGCTAACTTGGAAGGGGTATAGCAGTGTAAATTCAACCCATACCCCTAATCGGTTTCTACAAGCCATCGTGCCAGAACGCTGAATCGCTTTGCGGCACGTCTTTGACGGTAGGGTCCGGGTGGTAACTAGCCACGGCCAAAGCCTCCCACCAGACAAAGTACTTCAGACAAGTCTTCAAGCACTGAGGGATTTTGAACGAGATGACATCGCGAAACTTTCCGAACGCTTAATTACTGATCTTATGATACCTAGAATATTTTATTCCTTATCAGACTAGTTTCCGAAATATGCGTTTTAATTAATTCCGAGAACTAGGCAGGTCATGGTCTACTATATTGAAATCTAGTTTAATATGTGTCTAGCTGTTTAATCGAAAGCACCGGTATGTGCAATCACTCTAATCCATGTTCATTCGAATTAAGGTTACGAATTTTAATCTGCCAACGTGTAGGTAATTAATTTATAGACATTAAAATTATAATGTAACTAGCATTTTCCCGCGGCTTCGCCCACGTTAAGTTCGATATTTCAAACCCCTATTTAAACCTCTTGGGGTTGAAATTTTAAAAAATTCTTTCTTAGCGGATGCCTACGTCTTAATAGCTACCTGTATGCCAAATTTCAGCTCGATTTGTCTATAGTCTGATTTTTAATTCGGTGGAATTCTGACAGATGTCATTTTATAAATAGAGCGAGTTATTTGTATGAAAAACAGTATTACCACCTGTAGTTCGATTTTACCCCAAACTATCTGTCAGGCATTTGTCATATATATCTATGTGCGGCCATTGATTTTTATTTGTGAGTTTCAATTTATTATCTTTTTTGTGGGATTTTTTAAATCTCTGGTAACATTAAGATACGTCAGAATTCCACGGAATTAAAAATCAGACTATAGTGGTTAGAGCTGTGCGTTGACAGATCAGTCAGTCAGTCAGTCACCTTTGCCTTTTATATATTTAGATATTCCCAATATTCCATTCGCATTATGCCAAATCTAGCCTATTATTCAAGAACACCTAAATGTGGAAATTACAAGAAAAGAAAAAGAGATTGTATTTAGGGCCTATCTGCGCAAAGAGACTTTTACTTAGGGGATGATGTAAATGGTTGGTGAAAACGGGCCTAAGTGTAAGGTACCGTAAGGTAAAGTAGGTAAGGTAGGTGTAGGTTCTTTAATACGTAAAAGTAATGTACCGTTTTATTTAACCACAGTCAACAAAATATGGCATAGTGGAAGACTTCAGAGATGTTAAAGTATTATCACTGAGAAGAATGGATTTACAACGACACCCGCTTACCATGGTGTCAGTTATAACCGATAGCAACGAGACAAGAACACATTTAGATGACAGACTGTGAGTAGAGAGCTGCGTATTCCTATGGTCTATTACCGACCACTATTTCCGAGAAATAAGACATGTTTATTAAAAATTTTAATCACCCCCACATTGACAAATTAAATCAACTTCAATATACCGAAATCCTACATCCTGCTTCACAAAATTATAAATACGAAAGTTAGGATGGATGGATTAATGGATGTTTGTTATTTAATCGCCCCGCACCGACTGGACCAATTTGGCACATAGATAGATTATTACAGTCTGGAATAACACTTTTTATCCCGGAAACTATCTGTTAATCCTGGGTATGAGCTATTTTCATTCTAGATTTCAGCCAAATCGGTTCATTCATTATAGTGTGACAAACTAGTGTGATAATGTGATGTGACGTGATAAGACGCGTGCCCTTACCGAAATTGCTTCAATTTTTATATATTGGTTTTTGTATGTAGTTATTTCAAGCTCCAAATGTAATAAGGTAACGTACATTTATCGCGTCGTTCCTATCGGAGACAACGCCTTACGGCCTTACTCAGCGGCAGATGGCTTGTTTTCTTCTATGAAAAGATACTTTTATGTTCTAGAAACCTCGACCAAGACTCCATATCAAAGATGTCGTACATGGTAGTCAAGGTGTGTTTCGACATGCTCAACGCGAGCGAGCGGCGTCTGTTCACCCACACGTGGGGGTACAGGGACAAGGACGGCAACTGGCAGGGCCTGATTGACCATCTGCTGAAGAACGAGGGGGACCTTGGTAATTTAGTCATAGTATTAAAAATATACGTATACAAACCTTTTACCTTAACTGAATGGTCTGAGAGACAACTCACACCCTTAACTATTAGAAGAATAGAATAGAATCGAAATATCTTTATTGGTAGCAATAAACACAAAAATATACAAAATTAATCAAAATTAAAAACACAGCTATGATAGGTATAAGATATCGTTACTTTGTACAGCAGTGCAACGCTACCAAAAGGTGAGTCACTCAGCTTGTGTTGGGGCTCCTAGTCCCACAGACCGAAGCTGCCAAGTTTCAAAGCTGTGGGTGTCAGGTGTCCCAACGCTGATTTCTATTCAATACATGAACATGATATTTGTTATCTGAGCACAATCTGCTACTCTATGTTAGGTACTAGCTGCTCTGTGTTGTTAACCATAACATGTTGCCCGCGACTTCGTCCACGTGGATTAATAAGGTTTTATGATTCCTGCGGGAAGATATGGAGGGTTTTTTCAATGACAATGAACGTACCACCCCCATTGGGCCGCCTCACAGAGTTACTGCCTGCGTTTTACACAATTTTTTTATTATATCTCGTACAGTGTTCTATAGCCTCCTTAAATAAAGAGCAAGCTAATACACTGATAGAAGTACAACACAGTTACAGAAAAAAAAAGAAGCAACCGCCCCGTTTCTTGCTGCTTCTTCTCGGTTGGAACGGCATTCCGAACCAGTGGTAAATTCATTTGACGATTCGAAAGTAGGTACTTTGTAAAAGTTTATTTGAATAAAAAAATATTGTGTTCTATTCTACAGGTACCTTAACAATCTTCACTGAAGACCGTATGAAAGTTATAGACTACATAGCGATGATAGGCTCCACGGCGGTCAGGTTTGTGTTCAGGGAGCCTCCCTTGCCTCTGGTGGAGAACATCTTCGCGCTGCCCTTCACCGGCGCCGTATGGCTCGCAATCCTGATCTGCGTGCTGGGCTGCGCCGTGTTCCTCTACATCACGTCCAAGTGGGAAGCCAGCGTCGGCATGGTACACTGATCCCTATAATTAATGCTTAATCTTTTTTTTTTTCTTGTTTACCGGGGAGAAATCTTCCTAAAATACCCAATATTCTGAGGGAGAACATCGAGTTATGCCTACATAACCCAATATTCTATACCGATTTGTACCTACTAAAACCCCCTCGATGGTCACCCTCAGCGCAAATTGGAATGCTCCGGGATCTCTTACGAACACAAAACGAAGCCAAATCTAATGCTTAATCTATTGCTGCAGCACCAAGTCTGCGGGATCCCAACTCCTCAGAAACTTATAGCAGATATAGTGTGATTGGGCTCATTAGAATAGTCTCAATGAGTAGGTAGTTGTCTATCGTTGAAACCGACAAAATATAGCATTTTTAACCAACTTTCAAAAAAGGAGGAGGTTCTCAATTCGTCGGAATCTTTTTTATGTATGTTCCCTGAGTAACTACTTGAAGACGCCTGGAACGATTTGGAAAATTCTTTTTTTGGTTTAAAAGGGTATACTTCCCAGGTGGTCCCATAGTCATCATGGTCAAGATCTGATGACAGGATCCTGGAGAAATCGAGGGAACTCTTAAAACTTTATAGGCACCATTGATATAATTCGTAATGGTGTTTGAAGTCGTGATTAGTAGTTTTGTTTGAAATCAGTTTTGTAGAAAGAACTTTTAGGTTTATATTATTGTTGTACTTAGTTTGTTAAAATTATTTATTTCTAGAATCGATATAGGTTTAATTTACACTACCATGTCCTTTCCGTTACCGTTACGCATCACGGTCAACGGTTATTATCTTGTCATCGAATCAAATCATATTCAGCAGCGGTGACTTCAGAAATGATACAATAGGTACCTACGTCCTACGTCACAAATACTCTCGTTCATTAAACCTAATCAGGTCACGGCACTTTTTCCTTATTTGCCAAGAGTGTTCCCAGAATCCCATATGTGAGATATGAGAGGTGTATGATTACAGCATCCACTACAGCTGGACGGCACTTGGGCAGATGTGCTCATCTTGATAATTGGAGCCGTCCTGCAACAGGGATGCACGTTGGAGCCGAGATATGCCGCAGGTAGCCGATTTTTTTATTAAATTCAAAAATATGATCTTAGCCTAGGAATAGATATCTACATGTTTTCGCGTTTGAAGGCGGTTTTTAAAAAAAATATATTTTAAGCTTTTTAGTGTAGCTTCATTGAACAAATTCCCTAGCTAGATCATTTGTTTTGTAGATGCCGAGTAGTTTGACATATTATGTGTGTATGCTATGAACTATGCATGGTGATTTGCTCTTACTCATTGAGGATTTCCGTCCTCCATCTCCGAAAATATTCATCAGATCTTCACCAAATTTAAATATGACCAACCTGACGATACGTCCTTTGACCTTTCACATAATTTTTTTTTATTGAAATCAGTTTAGATTTGACGCAGTTATGGAGTTACTCCATAACTGCGTCAAATCTTGACTATCAATATCTTTTTTTTTTTGTCAATATTGACTTTTATCTGATTACATTAAGATTATAGTTAAGCGACACTATAAAGCTTGAAATAAGGATAAATAAAAAAAGACGTGTGGCACTCGGGGACTGCCGCGGTAAAGCATTGCATAGCATTTTTTATCAACGCCATCTAGCGGCTCACCGTAGAGGAGTCCCGTGTCAGGTTATTTTCGTTACGGAATTTCTGGATTCGGTCTCCACGCTGGCCCACGATAGAAGCTATGCAATAGCTTAAAAAAACGAATCATTTAAAAAAACAAAAAACGAATTAAAAAAAAACATCGAATTGATAACCTCCTCCTTTTTTTGAAGTTGGTTAAAAATCAAAGAATATAACAATTACAGGCAGATGTGTAACACTGTTGCTGTTCGTGGCGCTTACGATATTATACGCTGCCTACTCAGCCAACATAGTGGTGCTGCTGCGCGCTCCCAGCTCCTCAGTGAAGAGTCTGCCCGACCTCCTCAACTCGCCCCTGAAGCTAGGGGCTAGTGACTTTGAATATAATAGATATTTCTTTAGGGTAAGTCTAAGACCATTTCGCGGTGTAAAAGCCAGATGAACGTATCTACAAAAAATTCAAAAATCGTTTTTTTTTTCATAAAACTGGTCACAAACTACCAAAACGACAATATATTTAATAGTATATCACAAATTCCAAAAAAAATATTATCCATTACTCATAAATTATAATTATTTCTTTTGAATAACTGGTAAAGATGGAAGAGGCAAATCATCCTATATTTTGCTCTCCTGTATAATTCAGAAAGTGTAGATACGTTCATCTGACTCACACCGCGATTTTCTAGTTTACAGTAGCTCAAAACCACTGAAACAAACTCTCCATACATTTCGTTTTAGAAAGAGACAGATACAGTCGTATTAAAACAGCTTATAACTTTTTTTTCTGTTTTTACAAACGTTATTCTTACATATTACATTTTCGATTGTAATTAATCATTAATTCATTATGAATATCCGCATTTTGACAAAAGTCAAATACCGAATTTATTTTAACACTAGCTTTAACCCGCGGCTTCGCTCACGTTAGATTCGATTTTTTAATCCCCTATTTAACCCTCTTGGGGTTGAAATTTTACAAAATCCTTTCTTAGCGGATGTCTACGTCCTAACAGCTACCTGTATACCAAATTTCAGCTCGATCGGTCTAGTGGTTAGAGCTGTGCGTTGATAGATCAGTCAGTCAGTCAGTCATTCAGTCAGTCAGTCACCTTTGCCTTTTATATATTTAGATTCCCGACATTCCCGAATATTTCAGAAAGTAAATGATCCGATCCGAAAGGCTATCTACGACAAGAAGATTGCACCGAAAGGGAAAAAACCTAACTTTTACAGCATGAAAGAGGGCATCGAGAGGATAAGAAAGGTACCTATTTAAGTTATTACAAAATAACTAATTGGTGTCTTCTTCTTCGTTATCAACCCATAGACGTGTACTGCTGAACATAGGTCCCTTGCAACCTTTTTACGCCTCACTGTAAGACATCGGGAGAACTTCCATCCTTACGTCATTGATATTCCATCTACGCGGATTTATGATTCGCACGGCTAAGGTCTGGAACGCTCTTACGATGTATTTGGTTATCTTTGAAGCAAGAGTCGATAGGCATCTTCTAGGCAAACGCGTTACACCTAGACCATACCATCACTTTCCATCTGATGTGAATTATCACTTGACAACTAGGTCAAGCGTGTGCCTATAATGTATAAAAAAAGACTTCGACATGTCTCGATCTTGCGCCGCCTGTATCCAGTGGCCCTGCGTCTGATGTCGTCTATCTACTTAGTAGGGGACGGGGTGTCCTGCCACGACTCTATTAAGTATCCAATCAGTCTGACTGTCTGTTAATCCGCACTTGGTCAGCTTGATGGACAGTGACCTGAAGCCATTCTCAGTCTGAGAGTAGTCGCCCGATGATGAATTGAGGTAACGATGCTCAAACCAATCCTACCTATTCTTCCTCAGGGCCTGTTCGCTTTCCACATGGAAGTGAATCCAGGGTACAGGTTGATCCAGGAAACGTTCCTTGAAGATGAGAAATGCGATCTCGTGGAGATAGACTATCTGAACGAGAACGATCCCTGGCTCCCAGCGCAAAAACGCTCTCCGTACAAGGATTTATTCAAAATCAAGTAATCTAAGAGTAACGCTCTCATTTTTTTTAA
This sequence comes from Hipparchia sbordonii, assembly GCA_038048805.1. Classification (NCBI taxonomy): domain Eukaryota; kingdom Metazoa; phylum Arthropoda; class Insecta; order Lepidoptera; family Nymphalidae; genus Hipparchia; species Hipparchia sbordonii. The sequence continues at coordinate 10,837,147 of CM076113.1, forward strand.
ATATCAGTTCACCTGAACTTTACTTATATTCTCCTCTTCCCGCCAAATAAGCGAAAAGCTTGTGCTAGGAGTGGGTACGACAATAGTGCAACGGGTGGGGCTCGAACCTGCGGCCTTTCAGCCCGCAATCCGCACATTTGACCGTTGGGCTATTGAGGCTTCTGGTCTAGATAGGTTAGACTATAAAGTAGGCTAGCTCAATATGAGAGGAATTCCCTCCTATACCAAGTTATCGGAATACCTAAGACCAAAGACAAAGATATATTGGTTCTTCAGCAACATTTCCGACTGGCTTGAGGGATCGGGTGGGGAGCCGCACCAGTGGGTTCACGCAAAACGGGCGAAAATTCCCAGGATAATGAAGAGAAGAAAGAAAGTACCAGCCAATCAGAGGTTATTGCGATCCTAACAATTTTAGGCATTCCAACAGCAGCAATAACACGTTCCATACTGTCACAGCTTCATCAAAATACGCGAGACCGGCGTCCAAGCGAACATCTTCCACCGCCTCCAGGTCAGCAAGCCGCGCTGCTCGGGCAGCATCTCCACATTCAGCAGCGTGGGCATCACCGACATGTACCCGGCGCTCGTCGCCTCTCTCTACGGCGTCCTCATATCCATCGCCGTCCTGATACTTGAGATCACGTATAAAAGGCTGTGAGTTGCTTTTTCTTCTTTTGGGTTTTTTGTTCGATGACAAGATAGCTCTGGATCATAAGGCTTACCGTATGAACTCTCATGGGATAAAGCCCGGATCCTTGCGTAGAGACTTCATAAAAGAGCTGATCTAAATTGGACGTTTTTTTTTATTCGATGACAATATAGCCCTTGACTGCGATCTCACCTGATGATAAGCGACGATGCAGTCTAAGATGGTAACGGGCTAATTTGGAAGGGGTATAGCAGTGTAAATTCAACCCATACCCTTAACCGGGTTTCTACACGCCATCGTGCCGGAACTCTCTAACGACACGTCTTTGACGGTAGGGTGATAACTAGCCACGGCCAAAGCCTCCCACCAGACCAGACCAGAGACAATTCAGAAATTATGAATTCCCAAATTGCCCCCGCCGACAATCGAATCCGAAACCTCCCAGTTATAAGACCACAGCGCTCACCACTGCGCCACGGTGGTCGTCAATACTCCTTTTGCTTACTCCGTTAGCAGCATTTATGTCACCTATTAGTCCTAAGTTCTATTAGTAGGCTAAGTTATAGCTAACTAACTCAGCGAGTCGCAAAGCTGAAGTTAGACGTTGGTTTCCGTACAGGATCGTTTTCTGTGGCGATAAATAAATTCTTCACACTTCTGGAAAACTTTTTTTTTTCTCTTCGGGGGAGGAAAAAATCCCTTCGGAATTTTTGGTTCTTCTTCAGGGTTGGCAGGGCGTGTCCAACTTGCACGAACTAAAGCAACCTTTCCGTGTCTCCATTTCTGGAGACCTATGTCCAGCTATAGATGTCTATTGTTTGAGATAATCATGATCACGATGAACTGACACCAAAATAGCTCAACTATAGATATGAATGAGAATTTTTTTACAGCAGTAAAAAAGTAATGACGACACAGAATTTTACAGATAATAACGATATTCTTTTTCAGATTGCTGCTAAGAGAAAAAAGAAAAGTGACGAAAAGTCTGCTGTATTAGAACGAATAGAAAACGAAATAATTTAAAATAATCCAAAGCACAAGTAGAAGCATATTGATTTATTTATGCGACAGAATACCACTAATTATAGCTTAGGCTTTTATAAAATAAATGTTGCAGCTACGAAAACGATAATGATGTTTAATTTCACGGCTGATATTGCCAAAGCCTACCAAGTATGCAATTATAAATAATTGTTTGGTTCGAAATCTGTAATTAATTATCTTTACACAAATTCAACTGTTTTGCCTTTAAAATATTCGGTAATAATTTAATCATTATGTGATTACTAGCTAACTATTGCCCTGGCTATGCACGGATGAACTTACCTAAACTTTATTAAATTGTTAAATAGGCTTGCGCATGACGACAATCAATGCTGGAAAACACTGATGGGTCTAAGTTGGAGCGCGCTTGCTTGAAAAATGATGTTTAGTCAGGTTAGTTAGATCACAAAATGCAGCTAGTATAGTTTTTTCAACTCACGAGGGCGCGTGGCTCATGGTTGTGTGCGTGTCGTATCTGTATAAGTGAGAACGAGAGCTTGCTCGCGCCTGACCGCACCCACCTAAGCTCCTGACAGGCACGCACACTTACGCAATGTGCCTGTAACTTCGTGAGATAAACGTACACTTAGAAACTATAGCCGTTACACTTAGAAAGTTTAAGAATTAATAAAGTCAGACAGACAGATTTTCATTAATATTAACACTATATAGAATTTTGCATTCAATAAAAGAGGATGAAGTTGAGCTTAATACTTTAATGCACGATTGGGTCGCTTTATGAAGACAGACTTTAAAGTCCCAGCACAATACATTTTCGAGAAATCGATTACATAAATAAGAAACAGAAAATGAAACCTATGACAATTTCGTTCTTTGTTTTAATCACTTTTAATTTCGTTGTACACGCAAAAGATATTACCACCGTTAATTTTATAAAAAGCTTCATTCAAAATGAGTATAAACCCACACATCTAATCTACAGGAGATTATGCTGGCAAAAAAGTGAGTGTCGCTTTAAAAGTCCTATTACTACAATGAATTCATGTACTTAATAATACATTTTCTTGTCGATTTCAGGTGAAATTTTAAAATTGACGAAAGAATTAGCTAACACATTAAATACAAGAACATCGTCAGATTTTAAGGAAAATTCTCATATTCAAGATCACACGATTTTATTTCTTGTAGATTTAGATTGTGTGCAATCAGATGAAGTTTTTAGTGTATGTTTCCTTTTTTAAGCATTTTTTTTTTTAATTTTAATGCGTTAACAGTTTTTCTATAACGTTATCGTTTTTATCTTTACATCTTTTTAATAATTCTTTCAGAATTCAGCACTTCTACGGTTTCCTTATCGTTGGCTCGTCGTCTATGACCATCAAAATCAGAACCAATCCAAAATTCAGCAACTTTTGGAACTCCCGTTATTAGCTGACAGTGATTTTGTACTAGCAGAGAGGAATGAAGATAATTTTGCTTTAAGTGAACGTAAGATCTCAGACGATGTATCAAAAAATCTTTTTGTAATTATGACTATGCCACTTAAAGTGTTAACTAAATTCTGTACAAACAGTTATCTATGCTATAACCCAGATTTTTTAAATTAAAACTTACAACCACACCAGGAGGCACAAAGTTGGTAGACCACCACTAGACGGACGGACGACATCAAGCGAATCGCTAACAACCGCTGGATACAAACGGCACAGGATCGTGTTCTGTGGCGATCATTTCAAAAGACCTATGTCCAACAATGGGCATCCATCGGTTAAGATGATGATGATGAATAATACCAATAGCATAATAGAATATTAAAAGATTAAAAAAAAAATTAATCTCTGTTGCAGTACATAAACCATCTACACATGGTCCAACATACTCCAATCCAAGAGGTCAATATAACGGCAAATCTTGCAAGCTAATAGACACAAGACCTCACAGAGAACTTTTCAGGCGAAGGCAAGATGTGATGGGTCATCCCCTAACAATGTCTAATGTTATACAAGATACTAATTCATCACTGTATCATTTGCCTAGAGAGGATAGACTGTAAGATATCAATTACTATTATTATTAACTATAAATCCCGCGGGAATCTATTGTTTTTCCGGAATTAAGAGCCCTTTATATGCTATATTATGTTACTCACCAAGTTCTAAACTAAGCCACGCAAATAATCACACCGATTAGCTGCTCTGTTGCTGCGTGATTGAAGAACAAACCAATAGTCTGATGATACGCATTCTGACACAAATTAGAAAGATCTCTCTTAATAGCACGATCGCGTTTTGCTTCCTCGTTCCATTACGCACCGAATACCCTTCTGGCTTCCATTTTTCCAACTACAACTTGGGTATCTTTAAATCAAGAGTGAATAGGCATCTTCTAGGCAAGCGCGTACCATCTTATAGGCTGCATCTTCCCTTACCATCTGGTTAGATCGCAGTCAAGCGCTAGTCTAGATATTAAAAAAAATATGTAGGTAGGTACTCTCTCTGTGTTTAAGCAATACCTACTACGATTAATGACATATTTCGACGGCTCTTACGTAAATCATCGAAACTCATTGTATATACTTAGCTTCGACTTTGAGAATTACTGATAGATGTCTTCCGATGCGTCTATCCATTCGCACATAGTTCAGCTATAGAAGAAAAGGATAGCATTATCCTCCTCTCCACGTAGGTAGTCGTCGCGCTCCGAGCTTCATTCGTTTTTCGTGCGCGCACGTCCCCGCACATAGTAACATTCTTTAATTTTTAAAATAATATTTCTTCAAGTACAGTGACAATTAAATACTCTATAGAGAGTATAAGTGGCTTGAAAATTACAGAAATATGAAGAAAACGTCATTATTATAAATGGTGTAGTGTAAACAAAGTGATTTATATAGGTACTGTTTGCGTTCATACGAGTACCTTAAAAATGTTTTTTATCCGTACCCGCAAGACGCGGGTAGTAATTATTGTAATGATCCAATACGCGATATTGGACAGCAAATTTCTTTTTAAAGATTATAAAACACCATTACTGTGAATTGTTTAGTGAAGGTTTGTTTTGTGTTTAACTACCTTCTAAAAGTTTTTTCTTCATTACCCACCTAACACGGACAGTGATAATATAATTTTTTTATAAAGCCTCGAGTCAATACGGGATATTGACCAACAGCAAAATATGACATGATCTAATACGGGATATTAGGCTGTAAATGTTTTTTAAAGCTTCGAGTCAATACGCGATATTGACCAATAGCAAGATATGACATGAGTTAATACGAGATATTAACCGTTCTTTTTTCTCTTTCGATCAAGTTGAACAGTAAATACATGATGAATGATTCCTTTTCGTGGTCTCCGGTGTGTCTGGCGCGTTCTGTAATACATCAACACCGTGAATCGCTAACTTTCATCTGTGGAAACCGGAGCATGCAGCGTCGTGACGCCCGCGCCATCACCGTTGTTGGCGGCTAGAACAATTGGCTCCGAAGACTGGCTGAATTGAACCCATTTTTGAAGATAGATATTTAAAAGAAGGATTAATCCAAAAGCTCATTTCCTGGAAATTTACCTTTTTTATGTTCTCGTTCTGAAGCAGAAAATTAAGCGCAAGCTCTGTCATTAGTTTACCCCGAATTAAGAGCCAACGTCCATACCATGTTGAATACACCGGTTCTCGTCAGATCACCGAAGTTAAGCAACATCGGGCGCGGTCTGTAGTTGGATGGGTGACCGCCTGGGAACACTACGTAAAGCGATTATGAAGAAGCTACGTTCGAGATCGAAACCACAAGCTTTCTTGTGATGTCAATTGATGTGAAAAATTGGGCGGCTTTATCAAGTCCCCACAACTTTTAGACTGCCAAACTTCCAAGTCCTCACCGCCACGTCATCAGCACTGCTGAGCTCACGCAGCGCGCGTCAGCCAGACTGCAGAGTCAGGCGAGTGTGCCGGCGCCGAAGTGCTGCGGCGGCTGTCATCCGATACGAGCCACCGCCGCCGTCCGCTTGCGGCAGCGAGCGTCAACAGCACCACGAGCGAGGTATATGTACTCATTGCAGCCTCCCTTACTGTTGCTAATTGGTTTAAACAACAGATATTTTTGGCTTTTGTTGCTCGTAATTGGTTTTATTCAAATAATAATGAATATTTCATCTAATCTAAGACACGTGACGGAAATTATCACATGTATATAAAAAAAAAAAAAAAAAATCACATCTAAACTGATTTCTATGATTCTTCCTCCTGCTAGGAGAGATAATCGGTTGTTCTTGAAATCATGATGCACGTAATCAATTAATTATCATATAAATTGAGGAGTGAGCGAAAAAGCCGAGACTTTTCCATTTAAAAAAAAAAAAACTTCTGAAAAATCAACGAAAACAAATATAAACATATTAAAATATGGACAATTTTCAATATTTTTTCTTCAAAAATGTATGCAATATACCTCAGGTTATCGATTGCCGAATTTGTTCTATTTTTATGTGTATTATTTATTAAGTTATTTATATTCAAAATTTGGCAAAGTAACGTTTTGTTGGAAGTTTCTGGAATTGTAACCTTTTGTTGGCATTAGTTTGGAAATGTAACTTTTTCTCATGCAGGAAAACAATAATTTACAGAGGTTTAAAAATAAACTATAATTATTGTTCTTATTAAATGTGAAACATTTAGTCTCGAATGTCAGGCAAAAACTTTTGTACTTACTGCACATTATTGTTGCACTAAGGAGATTGGTCTGGCAATTTACAAGATTTTTACACGAGTTTATTTGGTGCAATTTAGTATTGCAAGTGTAAAAAAAAAAAAAAAAGGACTAAAGTCAAAAATGGGATTGTGATCTTTTGTTCACTCACTCATCAATTGTATTATTAAAATACTTGTAGTGTTCATTTTTCAGGCTTAGTTTTTTGCTGGCAAGTGTGATCATTGCCATCTATTTTATTTATTTTTTGCTTAGGACACTATGTATGGCTGTTGTCTACAGAAGCAAAAATTGGTGGGGTACCTACCATACCCACACCTTAAATAAAATATTTCTCGAAAAATTTAGGTTTAGTGAGAAAAATGTGAAATTTACTGACTTTAATTGCAATAATATTGATATTCGCTGGGAATTACACTCCGTTACATATCTTCATAGATTTATTGTTGTAAGGGTAGGCAAAGCCGAAAATTGCTTCGTGAGTAAAGAAAAATGCAATTGATACCTCCCTACATTTCTTTGAAAAGAAATCCTCTCATAACGCGGGTGTTTTTTACAATAAAATAAGATATTTTTTCCTTTACATTAAAGTCAGTGTTAAGTAATTAAATCAAGCTGTATTCCATGTGTAAGTTCCCAAGTTGGTAACCGTGTTTTTTCTTTTTTCTGTTTACAACATTGAATTCAATTTGAAAAACAAATCAAAAATGTGTTAGTTTATTTATAACTTGCCGTGATAGTATCTAATTGTAAACCACCTTAAAAAACTATTCCTTCTTAAAAACATTAATTCCCCCTTTGTGTTGATAGGTAGCACCATTTTGGCACCTATAAAGTAGGCCATCCAGCTTATGAGCATATAATGTATATTATAATATGTATGTATCTCTAACGGAAGCTTTCTTCTAATTTTAAGGAATCTTTTTATCAACGTCTTGGCCCGATGGCGAGTGTATTATCCAACAAGGTTTCACCTGGTAGCGAGTACATCTTTCAGCAAATATTGCAATATCTTGCATCCTTTGCCGAGTAGTATAAAGTCCCAGTAGGTACATTTCAATCTTTAAACTATAGGAACTAGTATACTGCGATACCAAACTACATATAAATTAAAAATATGTATACTAAACCTTTTAAAACTTTAGTTGTATACTAAATATATGCATCCGTATGATATCTATTTTGGTTTTTTAAATGCTAAGCATTCTAGTAAATCGATTAGGTACTTAAACGAAGGTTCCTCATAATAATCGCCGTTCAGTTTTATCTATAATTTGAAATAGGCAAAAATAATAAACGATAAGGGCTTTCAAAAATATAAGTGTTTTCAAAAATAAACCTATCTTTTGCGAGTGGTACAATACGAGGAAATTGGAATTCAAATGTAGTGCTTCATTAATTTGCAAATAGGTATTCTGATATCTAAATAAGAGTATGTACCTACTTTGTTTTTAGAACTCACAAAAAAAAAAAAAAAATGATCATTTTAATGGCCTTGCCCACTTGAAAAAATGGTAGATAGGTAGTATCATTGATTACGATTCCAAATATTAAGTAAGAGATAAATGAACTTGACATCTATTGCCGATATCATTATGTTAACTGAGGCTAGACCTTTCTTAGTTAATAACAAATTCCTAAAAAGCTGGCAACGCATTGGTGGTGCTCTGGTGCTACAAATGTTCATGAGCGGCGGTAATCACTTAACATCAGGTGACCCGCCTGCTCGTTTGCTCGCTAAAAATATTATAAAAAAAAAAAAGAATATAGTTCCTATACATTTTATTTCCAAGGGATCAGCTGATATCTTAGATGAGATTGATCTCATACGTTGGATCCAGCCACGATTGTTTTACCAATATTCCCTTATAGGCTACCTAAGTCAAGTTAGATGATGCTTTCTGTTAAATTCGTTTTTCACGAACTTTTATAGAATATCTAAAAGTGGAAATGATTTTGGGTAGGGGCATTGTACTTAAGAGCTGCCTACATAACGAGCCTCTTACTTAGGGGATAGTTTAAGCGTGGTTTGTGAAACCAGACATTAGATCATCTATTAAAGCAGTCACAATATAACTACTAATAGAAAGACTGCTGGCTATCTGATTTTCATTACAGACTATTATTATTATTATTTTTAATAAGCTGTTTAATGATTTGCCTACATAGGCAAGGTTATGTTTCTTAATATTGTAGCATATTAAGGCTTATTTTATTAATTTATTGATTTTATTGAATTCATTTCAGCTTTTATTTGTTCTCCAACATTTCCATTTTCTCTGAACATCCTATCAGTAATTCTCAAAGTCGAAGCTAAGTATATACAATTCTATGATCAAACGAACTTACCAAGTGAAGTTCGATCTTGATTGTATATCCTTAGCGGAGACTTTGAGGTCCCTCCCATCCCCTACATACATACATAGGTACCCGAACGTCAATGTTGGAGACCTTATTGCTATTCTCTGAACTAAATGAAGCTCGGAGCGCGACGACTACCTACGTGGAGAGGAGGATAATGCTATCCTTTTCTTCTATAGCTGAACTATGTGCGAATGGATAGACGCATCGGAAGACATCTATCAGTAATTCTCAAAGTCTCCGCTAAGGATATACAATCAAGATCGAACTTCACTTGGTAAGTTCGTTTGATCATAGAAAAAATGACGTTTTTCCCCGCTAAAAAAATCAAATCTTATTTTATGGGCGCCTTCAATTAATGCGTTTCTTGACGGCCTGCTGCGGTGCCGAAGCGGTGCGTTAGTCGTACTGCGCACGGACGTTCGTTTTTTTCATACAAAGCGCGCGGTGCGGCTATAGCGCGGCGCCGGTACCGCGATCGCTCGACAACAAGACGGCAACGGCACCGAGCGCTTTGTATAAAAAAACGAACGTCCGTGCGCAGTACGACTAACGCACCGCTTCGGCACCGCAGCAGGCCGTCAAGAAACGCATAAATTGAAGGCGCCCTAAGTTGATATTTTTTTCATTAGCAAGATGGAAAATATAGCATAATAGAAACCAATTAAGTAAGCTAGAAGAGAAAAAAAAACGTCATTTTTGAGTTTCGATGATTTACGTAACACGTCGATTTAGCCATAGCTGCGGATACAGTTAAGACAACGCATCGTTAGTCACTTCATCAGGGGCCCAAGTCTGCTATTGCAATTGTAGTTTTATTGTCTATCAATGACATGACAATTGTTATTTTTAGCAATTGTCATGTCATTGATAGACAATTGAACCCCTGGGCCCCAAGTCAAATTGCTAAAAGTAGCAATTGGGATGTCATTGATAGACAATTGAACTACAATTGCAATAGCATTGCAATAGCAGACTTGGGCCCCAGGTAGAATGCAAGTGTTAGGGGAAACTTGTCTTACTATATCTTGAATGTTTATAGAGAAATCCAATACGACTACATTCCAAAAATCTCGTGGATGCATGCTCGCATCGCGTTCGAAATGCTAAATGCTACACCGCGATACATCTTCAGCTATAGGTGGGGATACAAGAGAAACGGCCAATGGTCCGGCATGATAAACGATATCAACATCGGCAGAGCTGATTTGGGTAAAACTTTTACTTTGTCAATCACTATTATCATCTTCATCACTTAAGTAAGCACCTGTTTCACTTTTTTTTTAATTAGGAATAGGCTTGCGCTTGACGTCAATCAATACTGGGTAGCGCTGGTTGGAGCGCGCTTGCCTAGAAGATGCCTATTCACTACTGCCTTAAAGGTCCTTGAAGGCCCTCCTGATCTTTGATTATAAACTCTCCTCCTGATAGTCTGCGAGATGCGGGTGGGTGATGCGTTCGACTAATTAACGCCCAGCTACATCCTTGCTACATCCTATGATATTTTTTACAATGGAATACATTGATTATTCTATTAGAAATAAAAGTTAGTGTGTAATACAAATTAACGGAGCATAATATGCTGATGCAGTTATTGAAAGCAGACAATGGAAAAATATATAAGTTTGACTATTAGGAGGGCCAAGGTTTACAGCGGTTTAGGTACCTATAACTTCTAACTACTGAGCGCGGATTATTATTATAGGCCATAGTCCACCGCGCTGTCCCAATGTGAATTCACACACCTTTGAGAACATTATGGGAAATTCTCAGGCGTGCAGGTGTCCTTCATCGTTGAAACATGTAATATCTACTTGCTTTAACGCACATGTTAGCGAAATATTGAAATAGTAAAGATGTATAACTTTAATATATTGAAGGTAGTTTGAAAAAATCGATATTTGACTTTGTTGACGACGTAGGCGCCCGTCTGGCGCCGTGGGTATAAATACAGCGGGTTTGATGCTACGAATTCAGTCTTTCCCAGAGACTCATTCGGCTATTAGATGCTCCCGCGTCTAGGTCGTTGTATTTGATTGAGGGATTGTGATAGCAATCGCGCCCTAATCGAATAAGTATTGCCCGAAGGTTTAGATGAGTGTAATTGATTAAATAGTACTTGGATATGTTTGATAGTTACCCTCACGTTCAGATGGTGGTTTGTCTGTCGTGTTGTGGTTAAATTGATTAGATGTGAGGTCGGGGGTCGTTATAAAGGGATGGTGGAGACGGCTTTAGGTAGGGTTTTATTCGTTTGAGTTGTCACCCATAACTTGAAAAATTTAGGCGAACCTGCGATCTATGTTGCTATTTATATGTTGACAGGTACAAATTGCGTGGCAATGCCTGAACGGCTAAGCGTCGTGGTCTTCACCGATTGCATTGCAAAGTTTAATGTAAAGTTCATCTTCCGGCAACCACCGCTTTCCTACGCGTCAAATATTTTCACTCTACCCTTCACTATCGACGTTTGGATTGCCGTTATCTTCTTGACTATCATTTCCAGTATTACTATGTGTATAGCTAACAAGTGGGAAGCTCCTCGTTCCGGAACGGTAATTTTTTCATTGATATATATAAAGAAAACTTAAAATACTGCCTACAATTTTTCTAACTGAAATATCATATACTTTTAGGGAATTCTTTTTAATTATGATGGAACGGAGATGGTATATTTTATGTATTATTTAACTGAACCGGACCGGAGTACTGGACCGATTTTAATTTCTTTTTTGAATTAAGTACACCTGCATATTTGTCTTATTATACAGATTATCTACATCTTCTTCTTACAAAGTTACACCTTCTTTTTACTTTTTCATAATTTTAATGTTTTGTCTTCTAGGATCAAATTCAGCTAAATGCTAGTTTTGGAGATGCAATATTTTTTTCAATAAGCGCACTCAGTCAACAAGGCTTCTCTAAAGTACCTAAAAAGCTGTCAGGTAATCTAAAAGAAAAGTCACAACGAAAACATTAATTGTAAAAGAATGCCAAGTTCTTGTAACATTATTTACATGATTGCATCAGTGTTACGTGATCGTAACAATGACCTCTGACTAGCTGGTACCCTCCCGCTATTGGTTAAAATGCATTGGTGCAGCAAGAACGTCATAAATTCAGCCAATCAGAGGCCGTTCCGATCGTTACACTGATGCAATCATTTTTAGAGAATCGTCACGCTGGATATTAAGTTCTTTGACTAGACCTCTTGTCATGAACAACGTTCTTTAGTTGCTACTCCGTAGTGCGAACACACACACACACTTTCACATTCATAATATTTATTCGTAACAGCATGAAATATGAGAATACGTGGCGTGCACATGTTTATTCACTATGGAAATTCCTATGGAAAATGTATTTTCAATATGATTATTAAATATTTAAGGGTGTGCAGTGCCTTCGTGCATAATCTGTGCAACTCGCTGGAATTTGACTGCTCCTCCCGCTTCCCCCTTCCCTTCCCGCGCTCTCCCCATGTACTATTACTGATTAAAATGCATTGATGCAGCAGGAACACTATAAATTCAGCAAATCAAAGGTGATTTTGATAGTGCAATCAATTTTATACAATTTCACATCATGTGTACAGATAATGTGACGGTATTCCGAACCAGTGGTAGATTCATTTGACGATTCGAAAGCACTTTGTAAAGGTTTATATGAATAAAAAATTATTTTATTCTATTCTATTCCATATATGTTGGAATATTATGTAATTGGGTACGCTTATTGTTCCTAACAGGACGTATAACGCTACTGGTAGTGTTTACGGCCCTAATGGCTCTATACGTGGCGTATTCTGCCAACATCGTCGTGCTACTCCAAGCACCGTCCAATGCGATAAGGACTCTGGAACAGCTGGCACATTCCAAGATGACTCTTGCAGCCCTGGACACTGATTACAATCGTTTTGTTCTGAAGGTATAATGTATATCTACAATATAGATAAAAAATATACTACTTACCTATGTAAAAAAAAAATTAAAAAGATGTTTGTAAAGTATAATATATTGTAGATTTCTGAAACGAACTGCTAAGGTGTGGAACCCCTTCCGGCATCCATGTTTCTTGCCATCTATAATTTGAGTACTTACAAAGCAAGAGTGAATAGGCATTTTATAGGCAAGCGCGCGCCAACCTAGATTTCATCAGTGTCAAGCGCAAGCCTATCTAGCAATAAAAACCACATTCTTTAAAGTGCACTCTTAAAAAATATCCCTGGTGGTACAAACAATAGGACCAACGGTATTACCACGAGTAATTACCCCTCTTATCCGGGAAAGGAGTACAAAATAATTCTTAGGTAATCTTCCAATGTACTACCCACTCTTAATACATAACTATTAAAATATATATACTCTTATTTTTAGGCCCGAAAGGATCCAGCGAGAAGTCTCATTTCCAAAAAGGTTGCACCAGTTAAAGGAAAAGCACAGTATTATAAACTGAACGAAGGCGTCGAGCTCATACGTCAGGTATAGTTCTTTCAACTCACGAGGGCGCGTGGTTCATGGCTGTGTGCGTGTCGTATCTGTATAAGCGAGAGCTCGCTCGCGCCTGACCGTTCCCACCTAGGCTCCTGATAGGCACGCACACTTACGCAATGTGCATGTACACGATGTAACTACAAGTAAAGCTCCCGTTATTTGTTTGCCATACCCTTACAGAGTCTCATGTGTATATGTATGTGTATAGTTACCTGTTACATGTGAAATGCAAAATAAAGAAATATGAAATAATACTTAAGTAAATTCAGGGGCATTTCGCCTTCCACGCTGCCGCTGAGTCCGTCTACCATCGAGTGGAAGAAACTTACCTGGAGTCAGAGAAATGCGATCTGATGGAGGTGGACTTCATGAATGCACTAGACCCGTCCGTGCCTGTCTATAAACATTCACCTTACTTGGAGTTGCTGAGAGTTGCGTGAGTATTGATATAACTAAGAGTACATATTCTATGTTACCAAATGGCAGCAAACGTTGGCGAGAAATGCGTAAGCGCCGTACGAGTCACGCGCTTACAATCACATGCACTGATGAAATAACTTTTGGACACTCTTTTTTAAATAATGCTCTTAGTTAACCACCGGCCGCTATTCTCGATAGGTATCGGGTAGGTATATTCTACTTCCTATCCTAGTATCTTAATTACTACTATAGTATCATAAATGCGAAAGTTTATGAGGATGGACGGATGGATAGATATTTTTTTTTACTTTTTGACGCAAAAACTACTGGACCGATATTGATGAACTTCACAATGTAAGCTTATACGTCATGAATAGCATAGGCTATATGCATAGGCTATCCCGGAAAACTAATGAATTTCCGCGAACGAAGTCGTGGGCATCAGCTAGTTACATTAATATTTCTTTAGCACTTCTTATTTCTTCTCATGTCTCTTGTATTACAGTTTTAAGCGTATTCGCGAGTCCGGTATCCAATCAGCGCAGCACAGACGAATGCAAGTGCCCAAGCCACGCTGCTCCGACAGACTGTCCGCCTTCAGCAGCGTCGGTCTTCTGCAGCTTGAACCAGTTCTACTGTTTATGGTATACGGCATCGGAGCAGCTGTGTTGATACTTTTAGCTGAGATTTTGGTGCATAAATTTTACGATCCTGTACGTTCACTATTTTGAATAGTTTTTAGGGTGCCAACGTGACCATATTGGCTATTCCGTCCGTCCATCTGTCCATCAGTTCGTCGGTTTGTCAGCGTGCTGTATCTCATGAATCATAATAGGTAGCTGGTAGATACCTACCTACTTGAAATTTTGAAAGAATGTGTACCTATACCTACTTACCTATAGAATTTTGCAATAAAATTAAAAAACACAGCGACATTTTGAATTTTTATTTCTCTCTATAACTTTAAATAAATACGGAAATACTAAATTACGTAAAATAGGTTATTTCATTGGTAGGCACAATTTTGTAATACGAGGTAGGCAGTATAACCGATTTCTATATCGGGTGTATGGGTTAGGGACGAACCTATTGGTGATCGAAATAGAGGCCTCTTAAATTGTTTGAGATACTCGAAACTCCGTGGTGGACTTTTTGACTTCGTTCCCTCAAATATGGTTGAGCGAAGCAATGGCTGGATCATGCTTTTTTATTCAAATAAACTTTTACAAGCACTTTTGAATTGTCAATGAATCTACCACTGGTTCGGAATGCTTTTCCTGCCGAGAAGAGCCAGCAATAAACTCGGCGGTTGCTCTTTTCAAAAAAAATTTTTTTACAATAGGTAATGAAACTATGCTATATGTATACAGTGCTTCTACGAGTTTCCTAAGTCCAATACAATACAAATACAGTGAGTCATCAGTGCAACTGCAGGGTAAAGGTGTATTCACAGTGGTGTTAAAATTCAAACAAATTATATTTTTAAATATTAAGTTTAATGAATATAAAAAATGATCCTCATGATAATCTTTGGTTGATTTTGACACAAAAACTAATATACCTCCTTCCACACATCCTTTGTCGCTACCAATGTGTAAAACAATGAGCCTTTTTCCTTTTCCAGTAGGAAATCTTGGACCGGTAGATATTCAATGATTTCAATGTATTATTTTCCCTTTTTTCCCTAATAAACTGTTCTCTCGGACACACCGCATGCTGCATTTGCCGTTTTTTGTACTATGCTATCCACAGTCACATTTAAATCTTCTTCTTTTTCTTCTTTATCAACTAATGGACGTCCATTGCTGGACATAAGTCTCCTGCATGGACCTCCACAAGCCTCGGTCTTGCGTCGCCTGAATCCAGCGGCTCCCTTCGACTCGTTTGATGTCGTCTGTCCACCTAGTGGAGGGTCTGCCAACACTGCGCTTCCCGGTGCGAGGTCGCCACTCCAGCACCTTGGGACCCCATCGACCATCAGCTCTTCGAACTATGTGCCCCGCCCATTTCCACTTCAGTGTGTGTGTGTGTGTGTGTGTGTGTGTGTGCGAGTGGCGAAACATTTAAATCAGTCTGTTTAAAATACTTAAAAACATTGTAAATTACTTTTCTCTCTCCACTATTAATTACCGAACCACTTTTATTTTTACGAATTGGTGAGGTATTCATTTTTTTTTAATATAAATCAGTTAACACAATTACAGGTAACAGGACACAACCGTCGCGTTCGAAGCTATGCCTTCAAATGGTCAGTGTGAACTTGACTTTGTAATGTGAAAATATTTGATTGGTTAGGGCGGGGCTTGGCCGGCGAACAATGATGACACACTGCATTCTAAACGCGAACGAACTATAGCTATTATAGCTTACTATAGCCCTGGGCCCTGGCTATGCACAGATGAACTTACCTAAGCTTTTTTAATTGTTGTTAAATAGGCTTGCGCATGACGACGATCAATGCTGGAAAATTTTGATGAGGTATATGTTGGAGCGCGTTTGCCTGAAAAATGTCTTGAAGCACCCGTAACTTCATGAGATAAACGTACATACTTTAACATAACTAACATACTAATTTAACATACTATAGCTGTTGAACTTAGAAAGTTTAAGAATTAATAAAGCCAGACAGGCAGACAGATTTTCGTTAATATTATGATTAACATTATATAGAATTTTGCATTCAATAAAAGAGGACGAAGTTGAGCAAAATACTTGAATGCACGATTGGGTCGCTTTATGAAGACAGACTTTAAAGTCCCAGCACAATACATTTTCGAGAAATCGATTTCATAAATAAAAAACAGAAAATGAAACTTTTGACAATTTCGTTCTTTGTTTTATTTAACTTTAATTTCGTTGTATACGCAAAAGACATTACCACCATTAATTTTATAAAAAGTTTCATTCAAAATGAGTATAAACCCAGAAATCTGATCTACAGGAGATTATGCTGGCATAAAAGTGAGTATCGCTTTAAAAGTCCTATTACTACAAAGAATTCATGTACTTAATACATTTTCTTGTCGATTTCAGGTGAAATTTTAAAATTGACCAAAGAATTAGCTAACACATTAAATACAAGAACATCGTCAGATTTTAAGGAAAATTCTCATTTTCAAGATCATACGATTTTATTTCTTGTAGATTTAGATTGTGTGCAATCAGATGAAGTTTTTAGTGTATGTTTCCTTTTTTAGCATTATTTTTTCTAATTTTAATGCATTAACAATTTTTCTATCAAGTTATCGTTTTTATTTGGTTTTTATCTTTTTAATAATTCTTTCAGAATTCAGCACTTCTACGGTTTCCTTATCGTTGGCTAGTCGTCTATGATCATCAAAATCAGAACCAATCTAAAATTCAGCAACAATCCAAAATTCAAAAAATTTTGGATCTCCCGTTATTTGCTGACAGTGATTTTGTAATAGCAGAGAGAAATGAAGATAATTATACTTTAAGTGAACGTAAGATCTCAGACGATGTACTCGTATCATAAAAGTTTTTTGTAAATATGACTATGTCACTTGTCAGTGTTAACTAATTCCTGTACAAAGAGTTAGAGCATGCTATAGCCCAGTTTTTTTCAGTAAAACTTACAATTGCACCGGGAGGTTCAGAGTTGGTATTCCACCACTAAGTGGACGGACGGACGGACGATTTCAAGCGAATCGCTGACAACCACTGGATACAGATGGCACAGGATCGTGTTCTGTGGCGATCATTTCAAAAGACCTATCTCCAACAATGGACATCCATCGGTTAAGATGATGATGATGAATAATACCTATAGCATAATAGAATATTTTAAAAGTTTAAAAAAAAAAAATTAATCTCCGTTGCAGTACATAAACCATCTACACATGGTCCAACATACTCCAATCCAAGAGGTCAATATAACGGCAAATCTTGCAAGTTAATAGACACAAGACCTCACAGAGAACTTTTCAGGCGAAGGCAAGATGTAATGGGCCACCCCCTCACAATGTCTAATGTAATACAAGATAGTAATTCATCACTGTATCATCTGCCTAGAGAGGATAGACTGTAAGATATCACTACTATTATTAAATATACCTCATGCAGGAATCTATTGTTTTTCCGGAATTAAAAGCCTCTCATGTCCTATAGCATAATAGAAGCCAATTAAACTAAGAGAATAAAATAGTTATTTGTGTTATATGGGGCCAAAGAAAATTTTTGTTCCCCGAGGGCGATATTTAAGTTTAAATTTTTGTATTTTGTAATTTGTCTGTCATATTATGTACTCTGTATGTCTTTTTTAATAATGTACGAGGAGGGCGATGATCACCGCAACACAGTTTATACTTCTGCGGGATCATCGTTCTAATCTGTTTTCGCATCCTGTAAGTGTAAAGACTTCAAATAAATAAATAAATAAATAAATATTTTGAATTCAGAGTGAAGTGAAGGATTCTATAGTAGAATCGCGAGCGCAGCGAGGGATTCTAAAGTAGAATCCTGAGCGTAGCGAGGAATTCAATATACGCCGCCCGAGAACAAAAAATTTGGCCCCGAGTGACACACACTATTTTTCATCATTACCTATGAGAAAAAGCTAGGAGTATCAACCTTCTATGATCACGTGACTTATCGAAGACAACAGCTGCTCAAACTATTTTGAATTACGAGTTTTTTGAATTTCTGCAACGATCGCAGTAGTAATAAACACATACTAAAGCACGAACGCGGACCAATCAGAAGAGAGAAATGAAAACTCCCATGGGACTAAAAATGAAATTTTGCTCCCGCTATCCTCTGAAGCCAATATTCGTTTTTCGAATAGGTATGATGAAAACGTCATTTTTGATGGCCGTCGATTTAGCCAAAGTTGCTGATGCAATTAAAACAACGCATCGTTAGTAACTTCATCAGATAGAATGCAGGCCTGGGTATGTTAGGGGAAAATTGTCTTAGTGTGTCTTGAATGTTTATAGAGAAATTCAATACGACTACATTCCAAAAATCTCGTGGATGCATGCTCGCATCGCGTTCGAAATGCTAAATGCTACACCGCGATACATCTTCAGTTATAGGTTTGGATACAAAAGGAACGGCACATGGTCCGGCATGATAAACGACATCATCACCGGCAGAGCTGATTTGGGTAAAACTTTTACTTTGTCATCAATTATCATCTTCATACCTATTTCACTTTTTAAGCTATTGCATAGCTTCTCCGACTAGACCGAATCCAGAAATTCCGTAACGAAAATAACCTGACACGGGACTCCTCTACGGTGAGCGGCTAGATGGCGCATTTTTTTTACGACGCTCGCAGACCATCGACTAGCGACAAGTTGCGCGACCCGTAAATGTCCCAAGCGACGTCGGACGGCGTCGGGCGACATCGCGCGGGACACGTGAATTTCGAGTCGAGCGACAGTCTCGCAACAAATGTCCCCTAATGAAAATGCGGCTTAATATGTTGACAGGAACAAATTGCGTGGCAGATACTGAACGGCTGAGCGTCGTGGCCTTCGCCGATTGCATTGCAAAGTTCAATGTAAAGTTCATCTTCCGGCAACCACCGCTTTCCTACGCGTCAAATATTTTCATTCTACCCTTCAGTATCGACGTCTGGATTGCCATTATCTTCTTGATTATCATTTCCAGTATTACTATGTGTGTGTACTATGTGTATACTAACAAGTGGGAAGCTCCTCGTTCTGGAAGGGTAATTTTTCATTGATCCTTATATTAATTATAAATTTAAAGTGTTTGTTTGTTGGTTTGTCCTTCAATCACGCCGCAAAAAAAGTAACGGGTTGACGCAATATTTTGCACGGTTATAACTGAGGACCGGGAGAGTGACATAGGCTACTTTTTATCAATTTGTTTTTGTAAAAACCTAAAATACTGTCTACAATTTTTCTACTGAAATATCATATACCTATATGGAATTCTTTTTAATTATGACGGAATGGAGATAATTTATAATTTTTTTATTGAAGTGTTAACCTACACTTAAAGGAAATAACCTAATAGATTTATAAACACATATCAAAAATTCCGAGGCCGGCGGGATTCGAACCCACATCTCTCTGGGAATCGCGCCCGAGTGTGTTAACCGTTACACCACGGCCGAACCACAAGTCAGCCACGAAAATAGTGATATGTATCTACTTTATTCAATCAATTTTATAGCAACTGTTAGCGACATCTAGTAGCGACACATTATAGCATTCTTAAGAGCTCCATTGTAATATGGAAATAGTAGATCGACAACTGTAATGTGTCGCTACTAGATGTCGCTAACAGTTATAAAACTGATTGAATAAAGTAGATACATATCACTAATTTCGTGGCTGACGTGTGGTTCGGCCGTGGTGTAACGGTTAACACACTCGGTCGCGATTCCCAGAGAGATGTGGGTTCGAATCCCGCCGGCCTCGGAATTTTTGATATGTATTTATAAATCTATTAGGAATGGAGATAGTATATTTTATGTATTATGTATTATTTAACTGAAAAAGTACTGGACCGATTTTTTTTTAAAGCCTCCGTAGTCCAACGGTTACAGGTGTGAATATTAGGCAAGTTTAGCTTGGCCTTCTTCTTCTAAGTACACCTACATAGTTGACTTTTTATACAGATTATTATCTACATCTTCTTCTTACACCTTCTTTTTCTTCATAATTTTAATCTTTTGTCTTTTAGGACCAAATTCAGCTAAATGATAGTCTTGGAGACGCAATATTTTTTTCAATAAGCGCACTCAGTCAACAAGGCTTCTCTAAAGTACCTAAAAAGCTGTCAGGTAATCTAAAAGAAAAGTCACAACGAAAACATTAATTGTGAAAAAATGCCAAATTCTTATTATCTATATATATATAAAATACAAAGTCCTGACTGACTGACTGACTGACTGACTGACTGAGATATCAACGCACAGCCTAAACTACTGAAGTAAGAAACTTGAAATTTTTACACTTGGTTCCTTTTATGACGTAGGCGCACACTAAAGAAGGATTTTTGAAAATTCAACCCCTAAGGGGGTAAAATAGGGGTTTGAAAAATCGAACTTAACGTGAGCAAAGCCGCGAGCAAAAGCTAGTATGAGGATAATCGGATAACGGCTTCGCGAATACAAATGAGAACTGTGTGTCGATTCTTTAAAAATGATTGCATCAGTGTAACGATATTAATATTAACGATAATAATATTCTTTGACTAGACCTCTTGTCATGAACAACGTTCTTTAGTTGCTTATGTTCTTTGCTACTCCATAGTGCGAACACACACACACTTTCACATTCATAATATTCATTAGTAACAGCATGAAATATGAAAATACGTGGCGTGCACATGTTTTTTCACTAAGGAAATTCCTATGGAAAATGTATTTTCAATGAATTCTAGAAATAAAAAAGGGTCTAAGTGCCAAAAATTTCGTTTCGGTTTTTATTACTTTATTATTTAGTATATTCCCTCGCCAATAACCTAAAGTAAGAAAGTAAACGACTAGCGTTGTAAAGAATTTTATTGTAATAATAACCATGTGAAGTTTAAAATAAAAGAAATATGTTTAAATGATTTATTAATTATTTGAAACACAAATTCTGCTCTTTTTTGTTTTGGTACTTAGAGCCTTTTTTATTTCTGGTATTCATTATTATAGTTATTAAAAATTTAAGGGTGCGCAGTGCCTTCGTGTATAATCTGTGCAACTCGCTGGAATTCGACTACTCCTCCCGCTTCCCCCTTCACTTCCCGCGCTCTCCCCATGTATTAATGAATTAATGTATTATTGATTAAAATGCATTGATGCAGCAGAAACGCTATAAATTCAGCAAATCAAAGGTGATTTTGATAGTCACACCGATGCAATCAATTTTATACAATTTCACATCATGTGTACTGATAATAGTCAACGTGGCCGATCACCTAGCCGCTGGTCAGACCAGTCAAATCACTCACTGGCCTTCCACTTACAACCTCAATTGGAAAAGCACACATGACAGTGCCTTAGTGGCGTTGGTAAGTATAGCCTTCCACTCTGTCCGGCCTTCATACCAACGCCACTAAGGCACTGTCATGTGGACACGATGTTCACAGTTCAGCAATGAAGTGTGCGACCAAGAAGAGAGTACAGATAATGTGACCGTGTTGTAAATGTTGTAATATGTAATTGGGTACGCTTACTGTTCCTAATAGGACGTATAACGCTACTGGTAGTGTTCACGGCCCTAATGGCTCTATACGCGGCGTATTCTGCTAATATCGTTGTGCTACTCCAAGCACCATCCAACGCGGTAAGGACTCTGGGACAGCTGGCTCATTCCAAGATGACTCTTGCAGCCCTGGACGCTGATTACAATCGTTTTGTTCTGAAGGTAGTCCTATTATTAATATTATACATGCGAAAGTTTGGATGGATTTACGGATGTTTGTTACTCTACAACGGCTGAACCTATTTGGCTGAAATTTGGCACAGAGATAGATTATAGGAGAGCACATAGAATACTTTTTGTCCCGGAAAATAAGAGAGTTCCCACGGAATCAACAAATATTGTATATGTAGATTTGCAAAATATAATACATATGTTGTAGATTTTTGAAACGAATCGCTAAGGT
This sequence comes from Hipparchia sbordonii, assembly GCA_038048805.1. Taxonomy (NCBI): domain Eukaryota; kingdom Metazoa; phylum Arthropoda; class Insecta; order Lepidoptera; family Nymphalidae; genus Hipparchia; species Hipparchia sbordonii. The sequence continues at coordinate 10,859,381 of CM076113.1, forward strand.
GTGGAACACTTTTCCGGCATCCATGTTTATTGCCAACTATAATTTGAGTACCTCCAAAATATTCCCGGTGGTACAAGCAATAGGACCAATGGTATTATCACGGATAATTACCCCTCTTATCCTGGAAAGGATTAAGGAATACAGAATAATTCTTAGGTAATCTTCCAATGGTATACTCTTATTTTTAGGCCCCAAAGGATCCAACAAGAAGACTCATTTCCAAAAGGGTTGCACCAGTAAAAGGGAAAGCACAGTATTATAAACTGAACGAAGGCGTCGAGCTTATACGTCAGGTATAGTTCTTGCAACTCACGAGGGCGCGTGGCTCATGGTTGTGTGCGTGTCGTATCTGTATAAGTGTGTGCGAGAGCTTAAGCTCGCACCTGACCGCTCCCACCTAGGCTCCTGACAGGCACACTTCGCAATGTGCATGTATACGACGTAATTACAATTAAAACGCCTGTAACTTCGTGAGATAAACGTAGATACTACACGTAAGAACCAACTACGGTCATTTATCATCATTTTGTCGCTTAAGCTATAAGGGAGAGGACAGACTGGCTACTTATCTAAAACGAACTTCCAAAGTGATCGCGACATACTCTCGTACACGAGTAGGAATATAATAACTATTATTTTTTTCTTTTAACTTTTTCTTTAATTTTAATTTTATTTTTCAATGTTTTGTTAACTTACCTTTATTTGCTTGCCATACCCTTACAGGGTCTCATGTGTATATGCATATATCGACCTATACGTAGAATACAGTTATATATGATTATGGCACAAATTTTTTTTATTGCATTTTTAAGCCTAAAAAGATCTCTAATATTTACTAGTGAAATCAAAATTTTAAAAAGTTATGTAGATCCAAAGATACCAGTCGAATAAAGGTACATGTAGTTTATTTCCTCCAAAGAAGAAGGGCTCGACAGCACAAGTGTCAGTATTCACTGTCCTGATCAGCGCAAACGGAGAGTCACATCTGCAGTTGTATTCATGTTCTCCGAAATGATAGTGTGCACACGCTCGCACTTTTATCTGCTATTTTCGTGTTAATTTTGTTATTATTTTTTACTATATGTGCTCAAAATTAAAAATACACGCTCAAAACATATGATCTTCCCTTCGTTAAAGCCAAAAAAATTTGAATATAGTAATACGACAAATGCCGTGGAGATAAAAAAAATGGAAAAATGGATGTTCCAGGTAAGTGAATGGAATTTTCTTTCTTCAGCTTTATAATTATAATACATAGATTGCTCTTAGATAGTTGTATATAATAATTTTTACATATATATATTTTTAAAGCTAAATAATTAAGTTAAACGGTTCCACATTCATATAGAACATTATACCTCGGAATGTTAGATTTTACTACAAAAAACAATCAAAAAAAGAAATATCAATTAATTACACCTATTAAACATTAATTCATACATTTTAATAAGTAATCAATAATATTAATTATTTTACCATACTACTTTATTATTCGGAAATCATGTAAAATATATCGGGACAATGTGCACAAGTTATTTTGTTCGAGGGAAATTATTTTGAAATTATGAGGTATATGTGTAAATGTTCTTTTATTCTTGGTTTCACATTGAGATATATATCCTTTTTCAACTGAAAACTACCATAAAAGCCTAAAATTAATAATTTTTTTTGTGTTAAGTATTTATAAAAAAACTACATAAAACTATTTAGACCTGTTTTCTGTAGTTAATTGCTTTAATGTTTTAATGATGTTAATTTTTGTTTTCAGAAAATGGCAGTGTCATTAGTGGAGCTTTTACAATAACAGCACTACCACAGGGAGCTGAAAAAATTAGGCAAGAGGTCCCTGATATATGGGAAGATTGATATATCAGATGGAACTGTAAGAGACAGTCGATTATCTATACTGCAGCCGGCATATAATGATAAATATCAGTTTTTGCTGCTGACAAAACTAGCCATGCTGCACCATGTTGCTGAAAATTCTATAAAAGATAATAAATAATGTCTACCGTCGCCTGCAATTGCAACAACTAGACCTAACACTTTTAACTCGATCCAACTTTGAAAATTTCCCTGCTGTTAGATTTGGGAATTTGTCTTGAATATCATCACCAAAATGTGTACCGACTCCCATGCCTTTCCCGTTAAATACGCATAAATTGTTCGTGATGCCTTTAATTCTAACCACTATGATGATCACTGGACGCAATCACCATCTACAACTAACTCTTACAGAGCGCCTAACGACTCTAGAGATGATGATGTGCCGCATCTTCTTTACAAATTCATTATTTTGATTGATTTAAAATTTTCATTTTGCGCGGTACCCAGTGGATCTCTGCCACCACAATATTATTTTCTTCGTGATTTAAAATATCTATTCAATTAAAATATTAATAATATAGACATAAATAACTTAGATATGATTGATTTCTTATTGATTGCCAATAATAAATCGCACAGAAAAATTGTGGAAAATAGAGAAAATGTTTTTAAATCTTTTTGTTTGCCAATATTCGATTGTACTATTTTTAAAACTCCTGAAAGAACTTATATTTTGTCCTTGTAGCAATTTTATTTCGTTGGTTTTATTCGAGTTTTCTATAATAGGATTATTATTAATCTATATATATAAAATTCAAAGTCCTGACTGACTGACTGACTGAGATATCAACGCACAGCCTAAACTACTGAAGTTAGAAACTTGAAATTTTTACAGTTGGTTCCTTTTATGACGTAGGCGCACACTAAGAAAGGATTATTGGAAATTCCACCCCTAAGGGGTTTAAATACGGGATGGAAGTTTATATGAAACTCCGTCATTTTTCAAGCTGTTTCCAGTCACAGTTTTTGAAAATTCCACCCCAAAATCTAATTCCACGCGGACGCAGTCGCGGGGGCAAAAGCTAGTGCTAAATAATAGTTCCTAATACGTTATTTATGTTTATGTTTTATGTTAGTTATTTATTAGTTTCATTTTGAGGTTTCTATAGTAGGATTATTAATACATACTACTTACATATTTACATAATAGTTCCTAAATTTAATTTCCTAAATATATAAAAGGATAAGGTGACTAATTGACTGACTGACTCATCATCATCACATTGCTCAAAACACTGGATGGATCGGGCTGAAAGACATACAGATAGCTATTATGACGTAGGCATCCGCTAAGAAAGAATTTTTGAAAATTCAACCCCTAATTGGGTAAAATAGGGGATTGAAAAATCGAACTTAATGTGAGCAAAGTTGCGGGCAAAAGCTAGTATTACCTATATAAAATACAAAGTACTTTCAGTTATTTTATTATTAATTTTTACATTTTTTTGTAAGACAATTTTATAGTAGGTACAAGCTTAGTAATAAAAAAAAATTGTCAAATTATGTTGAATTTTTTTTACTAATAAATGTGTTATTATGAAATAAGAAACACTGTTTATTTTGTATTTATATTTCATCCTTTACAGCAAATAAGACCGTTTGAAGATTAGTATTTCCATAAAAAAAAGTTATATATAGACATGGTACGAACACTTTTCCCAAGTATAAGGTTACATACACATATAGAACATGGAGACATCCGCAAAAAATCGTCACATATGCATATAGAACCTCCTAAATTCCAAATTATGGGGTTTGCATTGAGTTTATTGATAGTAATCAATGCATAATAATGTTCCAAAAGTATACTATGAGAATCAATTCTCTAGAAAAATAACGAAAAAAGTTACAGGCAAGACAAACTTCAAATCGCTCTCCTGTAAAGTAGGGATTTTGCAGAAGTAACTCTATTCTGCGTATAGGTCGATATGTGTAAAGTTACCTGTTACATGTGAAATGCAAAATAAAGAAATATGAAATAATACTAAGTAAATTTTTCAGGGGCATTTCGCCTTACACGCTCCCGTTGAGTCCATCTACCATCGAGTGGAAGAAACTTACCTGGAGTCAGAGAAATGCGATCTGATGGAGGTGGACTTCTTGAATGCACTAGACCCGTCCGTGCCTGTCTCTAAACATTCACCTTACTTGGAGTTGCTGAGAGTTGTGTGAGTAAAGATATAAATTCTTGAACGATTCAGAAAAGACTTGCTTTACGCCGATTTAACACTGAATAAATATTCTACCACTTTCTGCGGGAGGTGAGGTAATCACGTACAGCACACATTTACTCACTTCCGTACACTCTTGTAAATACTTTATGTCTCTATGAACGCACACTAACTCCAAAGCTGTCACACTTACAAGCTGAACCGTACGTTTGTACATGTACTTCGGCAGAGGGGAATGCGTGCGCTTGCCAAGTCCTGGCTAAATAGTCGAAGGATATATCTACGAGTACATCTATTTTTTTACCGATATCCAAAAAAATTAAACAATTTCCACGGTCATCAAAAACAGCGGACGAAGTCGCGGGCATCGGCTAGTTATATTAAGCATACTTCTTTTTTCTTCCCATGTCTCTTGTATTACAGTTTTAAGCGTATTCGCGAGTCCGGTATCCAATCAGCGCAGCACAGACGAATGCAAGTGCCCAAGCCTCGCTGCTCCGACAGACTGTCCGCCTTCAGCAGTGTCGGTCTTCTGCAGCTTGAACCAGTTCTACTGTTTATGGTATACGGCATCGGAGCAGCCGTGTTGATACTTTTAGCTGAGATTTTGGTGCATAAATTTTATGATCCTGTAGGTTCACTATTTTGAATACTTTTAAGGCCCCTATCCCACTGGCGTTATGCGAGCGTTAGCGTTTCTTCAACGTCTGCGCAGCGTCAACGTTGCGTTGACGCGACGTCAACGTTGCGCATTCGCTGAACGTAACGTCAACGTCGCGCACATTGACGGCGTGATTGTACTTGTAAATAAACGCAACGTTAACGAAGAAACGCTAACGCTCGCATAACGCCAGTGGGATAGGGCCCTTAGGGGTGCCATCGTGACCATAATATTGGCTATTCCGTCCGTCCATCCGTCCATCCATCCGTCGGTTTGTCAGTGTGCTATATATATTTCATGAACCATAATAGGTAGATACCTACTTGAAATTTAGAAAAGAATGTGTACCTATACCTGCCTATAGCATTTTGCAATAAAATTGAAAAGCACAGTGACATTTTGAATTTTTATTTCTCTCTATAACTTTAAATAAATAAGGAAATACTAAATTACGTAAAATAAGTTATTTCATTGGTAGGCACAGTTTTGTAATAGGTAGGTAGTATAACTGATTTTTATATCGGGTGTATGGGTTAGGTACCTTACCTATTGGTGATCAAAATAGAGGCCTCTTAAATTGTTTGGGATACTCGAAACTCCGTGGTGGACTTTTTGACTTCTTTGCCGATGCTTTCTTCGGTCTTAAGGGATTCGCTTTACGAGGTGCCTCACCTTTCCTCTGTCTCTGAACGCGCTTAGCTCCTACAGCGCTTTTAGGAACAGACGCCATTTTCTTTATGCCAAATTGTTCTGGTTCCTTCGAAGATTTGAGTCCATACTTATGACTTTGATAGCTTTTTACCACTTTGGAAGGCGGAGGCAAAGGCTGTATGGACTTCCGTTTGGTCTTTGAGGCTTCTTCGAAGTGGTGGCTATCCACTGCTGTAGTTTTACTCACAGCCTTCACATGGTCTGGCTTTTGGTAGTACAAGGTACTGCCTGAAAGGTTGGCAATCATCACGCGAAGGTCGGTGAGAGTTTGACCGTGATAACTGACGTCATCTTGGAGTTTGTCGAGCTTTTTCTCGAATTGTCTGAATGATGACAGGATGTGCTGCAGCGTATCTATTGAACGAGTCTTATGCAAGGACATTTTGGATTGCGACACCGAATCGTTTTATACTTTTTAGATTTTTTAATTTCTTTTAAATATTTAATTATTTTATTCTTATTTCATTTCAATTTTGAAGGTAAAATTGAAAAAAAGAAACGATAAATTTTTGGACAAATTCAAGATTTAATTGACATTTATTTTTCTTTTTTTTAATTAATCAGTCGTAGAGAGTAGTAGGTATATTCCTTGACTCAATCTATCAATTTCAAGCTTTTCAAGTTTCAAGTAGGTAAGAGGTAGGTAGGTACCTACGTTAAAAAGAAGTGGGTAGAATTAAAGTCCAAGAGAATATAAATCGGTCTTTTGTTAGAGTCCCTTTTATGCCAAGGTCCAGTGGTCCAAAATCAGCTTTAGAGTTAATAATAAGCTCGGCTGCATGTCGCTAGCACGGCCCAGTAAAGTAGGTTCGCCACATAGTAATCTGTGAGGTTCGCGTAGTAACATTATTAATTCTGTTACATCCTTTTGAACAGAGAAGATATAACTGAACACTAGGCTCATGCGCTGCCAGCAGTGTGCGCCGCTACTGCTGCGGTATCTGACTAATAAATAAATCTGTTCTAATAACAGCATGATGTGGTAAGTTCAGAAATCGTCTGGCCAGACGTGGACCTTCACATAGAGCGAATAGTGTTCTGGGCGAGCGGCTGCGGTGCGAACACACTGAAGGGCGCTTATATCCAAGAAATGCCCACTAACTTCCCACGAAGATTATAATAATATCGTGGTTGTGGGTTATGCCCACAATGCCCATCACTTATCACTCTGTGGATTTCTCCTTAAATTTTAATCTGTGGACTGAAATGACATTTACAATGACAACCTCATTATATCTGTCAAAGTACTGTCAAACAGTCAACTGTGAACTGTCAAACGTGAAATCGACAACATGGGTGACACGGCTGCGGAAAAAGTTCAGAATTTAAATATAAACGAAAAGGCAGGATTTTGTGCACTATATTAAACTTTCACACCTAGTTAGCTTTATCAGTGATGTTGAAATTGTTAAAGTTACATAGACTCTGCGTGGTCCGCCTCAAAGTGGACTATGCTGCATATGCCACATGGGTTTGTAGGATTTCCAAGAAATGCGAACAAATACACTATAATAAACCCTCTATAACCATATTCTACATGTTTACTTTAGTAGCATTTAGATAAAAATACAAATTTTAACGTTAGAACGACATAATATTAGTATTTCATCATCCAATACTCTCATTGCATTTGTTAACCTAAACATGATTTTCGAGACCGATTTGTAGCATGTTTAGATTTTCAAAGTACTTTAAAATCTGTCCCTGAAATATATTGCTAACCTGTTATAGTTATTGTTAGTAAAATGATTGTTTATCCAAAAGTAAGGACTATGTTTAAATATGTCACACTTTTAATATGAAAGAGAGCTGCAAATTAACTATACCTAATTTGGACAATAAGCGAACGATGTCTCGATGTAGCCCATGCCAAATTCATTCAAATATATCCAGCATGCCTCTGCAAAACCTGAGAAGACTGTCTGTACTAACATAGAGATTTGACTATGAATTTATTTCTTTTCCACAAAATCCAATATACTCAGGCACTTATAAAATCTCGGCTTTTGGTTTCTATATTATCTACCTCTATATTTCAAGATAACTTTTCATTACAGTCCCAAAAAAAGGCAATGAAAGAAAAGAAGAAAAAAGATGAATCATCGGGCGGTGGAGTCTCAGAACTGGACCCTTGGCCAGAGTACATTCAGAAGCGATTAGACCTATGGGATAAGTACAAGGCTCAGTATGAAGAACAGTTGGCTTCGAAGCCCGAATTAAGTATTGTTGTTACTTTACCTGATGGGAAGACAGTGGAGGCGAAAGCGTGGAGGACCACTCCTTATGATGTTGCTAAGGGTATTAGGTAGGTTTTTTGTTAATCATACTTGTGTTGTATTATGCTAAACCTAGTAATTACGAATTTTCACAGTTGTTTTTGTAAATGTTGTTATTCAGTAACTGACTTCCAAAAGAGAAGACACACACAATCTAGTTCAAATTCAATTTTTTTTTTCATTTGATGACAAGATAGTCCTTGACTGCTATCTCACCTGATGGTAAGTGACAATGGCGTTTAAGATTTATTTCATATAGGCCAAATTGTGGCTCTTATGACAAGTTGAGAAACTACTGTATATTTTTCACGTTATTGACGTCTCTTTCACAATATTAATGTTAATTAGTTCTTTAGGAAAATAACTTATTTCAATATTGTTTGAATTCGTAATTACTGGGCTTGGTTGCTGCAATCACAATACTAGAATGCTAAAATGCTTTTGCTGATGTTAAAAAACTGTTGTTTAAATTTTTACTTTACTTTTTGCACTGAATTAATTTGTATTTAACTATTAGGTATATTTTTTATTTGCGAACTGCTACCAACCATTCTTCCAATTTGAGCTTGTAAAAACAAGAAGCAGTAAAAGCCTACTAGATTTGTTCTGTTACATCACATTTGAACATTGCATGCCAATTGTCATGAATATTTGAAAGTTCTCCGTTGTGATTTTGTTTTATTCACTTATAACTTGGTGTTGCCGAGGAAAAAGGGGATGAGTGTATTAAATAGAGGAACTATAAAATATATTTAATGGCACCAAAATGAATATTACAATACATATTTTTCACTACTCTTAGTTAAAAATAATTTTTTTTTAAATTGTTGACAAGTTAATCCTTGACTGCGATCTCACCTGATGATAAGTGACGATGCAGTCTAGGATGGTAGCGGGCTAACTTGGATGGGTATGACAGTGTAGATTCAACCCAATCGGTTTCTGCATACCATCGTGCCAGAACACTAAATTGCTTGGTGGCACGTCTTCGATCGTAGGATGGTAACTAGCTAAAGTCCACCAGACTTGGTGTCACGGTGACAAGGTTTCATGACTTGTCCCCTATTTTCTTGGTGCCACAGAATATTTTACTTTTAAATAAAATATGTAATATGTAATAAACTTATAATTCAACTTATTTGTATAACTAGTTGTAGGAAACAAAATATGCTGTCAAATAAAGCAATTGAATAAACGCTACAAATATTAATACATTTTGCTATGCTTTAAATGTTCATGGATGTAGCTTATAATAGCTCATACACAGATTAATCATTTATTTATTAATTGGCAACTTTAAATAAATTTAACACCTTATTTATTTGCTCTCAAGCGAGTTTTGGAGTGAATAGTAAGTTAATTTTTTCTTTTTATAATGGTCATATATTCTGTCAGAAAATGGGTTATGTTTTGAATCTTATGTTGCTCCAACACTGTAGTTATACATTTCTGTATAACAATTGTTAGATGACATTTTATAACCGAACAATGGCAAGTTAGTAACATAGTTTGATAACAATTACTGTCCATTGTTTTATAACAAATTAAAACTCAAAAAAAAACTCAAAATTATTTTTTTCATATAGGCCAACTTATGACAAGTCGAGAATCTACCACCGGTTCAGAATGTTGATTCTGCAGAGAAGAGCCAGCAGTTACTCTTTTCAAAATAAAAATGTTACAATATGTAGCTTATCTAGCTTGTGGACAGCTGAAGCAAAGCAGATTGGTTCCAAGCCACTTTGTCATTAATTGCAACTTTTATTGAGTAACAAAAGTTCTTGTCTTATCAAAATCTATTTTATAATGTTAGAAAGAATTTACTGATTTGGAAGTGTAAATAATAATGTTAACTGCAATGTATATAAACCATTTCAAACATTTGTAATAGTATTCTGTAGCAAAGGGTTAGTTTTAAAACAAAAGAGAAATTTTATGAAAGGTGGTGATAGCAATTAAAACTGATGAAATAATTTAACTCTTGCTTGAATAATCTACACATGTTAAAGGAAAAGGTGACTGACTGACTAATCTATCAAGGCACAACTGAAACTACTAGATGGATCTGGCTGAAATTTGGCATACAGATAGCTACTATGACGTAGGCATCTGCTAAAAAAGGATTTTTGAAAATTCAACACCTAAAGGATTTAAATAGGGCTTTGAAATTTGTATGACAATCAAACCTAATGTAAGTGAAGCTGCGGGTAAAAGCTAGTTATTTTATTTTTTTCGTTTTTTAGGGTTTCGTAGCCAAATGGCAAAAAACGGAACCATTATTTAAAAAAGAATTAATCAAGCTGAACTTTACTTATATTCTCCTCTCTCGTCCAATAAGCGAATAGCTTGTGCTAGAAGTGGGTACAACAATAGTGGGGTTTAAACCTGTGACACTTCAGTTTTCAGTCAACCTTTAACCATTGAGCTATTGAGGCTTCTTTAGTATTCATCTTTTCATTCATTCGTTCAACAATATAAATTGTTTGCAGCCAAGGCCTAGCAGACTCCACTATCATAGCGCGAGTGAACAATGTGCTATGGGACCTGGACAGGCCTTTGGAAGGGGACTGCAAGCTGGAGCTCTTGCGGTGGGACAACACCGACGCACAGGCTGTGTTCTGGCATTCCTCAGCCCACATGCTTGGAGAGGCGATGGAAAGGGTGAGTTTTCGAAAAGATCTATAATCCTTCCTTAGCAGTTCTAAAAGGTAAACAAGTGGGTTTTCTATAATATAAATGTAAGAAGAGTTCCCTCGATTTCCCCAGGATCCCATCATCAGGTCCTGACTTGATGACAATGGGACCACCTGGGAAGTATACCCTTTCAAACAAAAAAAGAATTTTCCAAATCGAGCCAGGCATCTTTGAGTAATCGGGGAACAAAAAAAAGATTCCAACGAATTCAGAATCTCCTCCTTTTTTAGAAGTCGGTTAAAAAGAGCAACCGCCGAGTTTCTTGCTGGTTTTTCTCGGTTGGAACGGCATTCCGAACCAGTGGTAGATTCATTTGACGATCCGAAAGCACTTTGTAAAAGTTTATTTGAATAAATAATAATTATTCTATTCTCGCAGATAGGCGTAAGAGACGCGCTAAGCACAGTACATAGGACTTTATCAGTTACCACACATACAGTACATAGTTTAACAATAGAGCTTACTATAACTGACAATGAAACTGTGCCGTTTCTCTGTATTGTAACATTTTCTGAGATTTATATTATATCTTAAGATTGCTGATTATTATTTTTTTGTTTAAAAGGTTTATGGTGGATGCCTATGCTACGGACCGCCGATAGAAGAAGGGTTCTACTATGACATGTTTTATCCAGAGAAAGGGGTAAGGAACATTACACAGTCTTTCCTTTTCCAAGTTAACCTGCTTCCTTCATATACTGTCACTTATCACCAAGTGAGATTGCAGTCAAGAGGTCACTTGCCATCAGATAAAAAACCTTTCATCGTCTTTCACAGATATCATCCACAGACTTTCACGTAATAGAAGGCCTAGTAAAAAAAATAGCAAAAGAGAAGCAGAACTTCGAACGGCTCGAACTGACAAAGGAACAGTTGCTGGAAATGTTCGAATACAACCCCTTCAAAGTGAGGATCCTGAAGGAGAAGGTGGATACACCATCCACTACCGTATACCGGTGTGGACCCCTCATTGACCTGTGCAGGGGGCCGCATGTAAGGCATACGGGGAAGGTCAAAGCCTTCAAGGTCACTAAGGTATGCTGTTTTATTTGTACCTTTATTTACATCAGTGTTAAATTCTCAACCTACGACTTAAGACTCGAAGATCCTAAATTCGATTCCTGGTGGGAGTCATTTTGGAGTAAACAATAGATCGTAATACGAATAACTTACAGTATTTGTTCTGTTTAATAGGTTATACCTGCGTCTTCATCTGCATGGACTTAGGTTATCTAAATATATAAAAGGCAAAGGTGACTGACTGACTGACTGACTGACTGACTGACTGACTGACTGATCTATCAACGCACAGCCCTAACCACTGGACGGATCGGGCTGAAATTTGGCATCCAGACAGCTATTATGACGTAGGCATCCGCTAAGAAAGGATTTTTGAAAATTCAACCCCTAAGGGGGTAAAATAGGGGTTTAAAAAATCGAATTTAACGTGAGCGAAGCCGCGAGCAAAAGCTAGTTTTAATAATATAAACGTAAAAATTCTTTTTACAAAATCGACTTCAAACGCCACTACAAAGTATATCAATTTTTGCTATAAAATTTGAAGAGTTCCCTCGACGTCTCCAGAATCCTATCATCAGGTCCTGATCTGATGCCTATGGGACTACCTGAGAAGTATACCCTTGTAAACAAAAAAAATCCAAATCGGTCCAGGCGTCTTCGAATAATCGGGGAACATACAAATAAAAAAAAAAATTAAAAATAAAAAGATTGTGACGAATTGAGAATCTTCTCCTCTTTTGGAAGTCGGTTAAAAATCCCATGAAAAGTCAAATGAATGTCCAGGGGTAACCTGGTAAGATAGCTTCAAGATAGATTATATACATATTACCTACCTTTACCTGGTTTACTATGGCTTAAATCGGGATTCTTAACACTTATAAACAGATGTCTAAAAAATTATGAACTGTATTAATTATTCTAGAACTCGTCTACATACTGGGAAGGCAAAGCGGATGCGGAGACCTTGCAAAGAGTGTATGGTGTATCATTCCCTGACCCTAAACAATTGAAGCAATGGGAGGTCATACAAGAGGAGGCCGCTAAGAGGGATCATAGAAAGATTGGCAGAGTAAGTGTTGGAATAACCTTCCTCCACCACTCTACAAGTAAAATCCACTAGTCAGTACTCTCGTATCTCTTTGGTTTTTGCACCCTTGTTACTTTTAAGCCACCACTATTTATATCTGCATATATATTTATGTGTCTTTTTAATCAGTTACAAAATATTTTTAAATATGGTGTGATTTTGAGTTTATCAATTTAAAATCATTAATTGCTTACAACATGTTCGTACAGTGTTATTAATTATAATTATTTATAAAAATTGTTTTAACTATTTCAAAATATACAGCCACTAAATGTTGAAATAATGACATGTACATTAGAAAAATTGAGAATTCTTTAGTTTGAGAGGATTTATTTATCTAAATATATAAAACGCAATGGTGACTGATTGACTGACTGACTGACTGACTGAGTGACTGACTGTGATCTATCAACGCACAGCCCTAACCACTGGACCGATCGGGCTGAAATTTGGCATACATACAGCTATTATGTAGTAGATATCCGCTAAGAAAGGATTTTTGTAAATTCATCCCCTAAGAGGGTAAAATAGGGGTTTAAATAATTGAATTTAACGTGAGCGAAGCTGCGAGCAAAAGCTTGTTCTCATTATTATCTCTGTTTTTCTTAAGCAATGATAGGCTTTGAAACTATATTATATAAAGTGATTTAATATACCCTTTTATTACAGGAGCAAGAGCTATATTTCTTCCACGAACTGTCGCCCGGATCGTGTTTCTTCCAACCGCGTGGCGCACACATTTACAACACACTAGTTAACTTCATTAGGGGAGAGTACAGGTAATAATTATACACCAAACACACATACACCCACCCACGCACACACGCACACACACGCACACACACACACACACACACACACACACACACACACACACGCACACACACACGCACACACTCTGCATGAAGTTGATTTTTTTTAAGTGTCTATTAGGGAAGGAAGTAATTTCCATAATACAGGGAAGCCTATAGTGTGGAAATTACGGCTTTCGATGTTCTTTGTATATTTTATTGTAGTTTTCTTTAAAGAAATAAATAAAAATGACCTGAAAAAAATTACTGATCTTTCTCGGGATGAGGGTATAGACCACCGTACTGGCCAAGTACAGATTAGCAAATTTCACACACCATTAACATCATGGAGAACTCAGATGTGCAGGTTCCTCACGAATTTTTTGAAACTTAAGCCTTTTTTTTTTTTTTTATTATTTTTTTTTTTTTCAAAATCACTTCTGCATCTGAAGACTTACCATTACAAGCGCTCTTTAACCGTGAGCCCTCCTTGTTGTAGGAAGCGCGGTTTCCAAGAGGTGGTGACCCCGAACATGTACAACGCGAAGCTGTGGCAGACGTCGGGCCACTGGGCGCACTACGCCGAGAACATGTTCTCCTTCGAGATCGAGAAGGAGACCTTCGCGCTCAAGCCCATGAACTGTCCCGGACATTGGTGAGACATTGTAGATCTTCTAATTATCTATATATATAAAATTCAAAGTCCTGACTGACTGACTGACTGAGATATCAACGCACAGCCTAAACTACTGAAGTTAGAAACTTGAAATTTTTACAGTTGGTTCCTTTTAAGACGTAGGCGCACACTAAGGAAGGATTTTTGAAAATTCAACCCCTAAGGGGGTAAAATAGGGGTTTGAAAAATCGAAATTAACGTGAGCAAAGCCGCGAGCAAAAGCTAGTTCAAAATATTAAGCCTGCCCTGCGTTTACATATTGAAGCAACCTTGTAAGAAAACAACAACAAAATTTCACGAAACTGCAAGATGTACCGCGATGTTATGAACTTCGGCCCACACGTAGGTATAAAATGGTTGTAAGAAGCTCCAACCTAAGGATCCACAGAACATGTACTTATGTAACTAATAGGTGCTAGAATAAATATCAATCGTGTTTATGAAACAAAATGATGTTATTTAAAAATGTGCCCTTTTCGAAACTGCCTATTCAATTATGTTCACTTTGCCTATTCAACTATGTTCACTTAGCCTATTTAATTATGTTCACTTGGCCTATTCAATTAAGTTCACTTTGCCTATTCAATTATGTTCACTTTGCCTATTCAATTATGTTCAGTTAGTCTATTCAATTATGTTCACTTGGCCTATTCAATTATGTTCACTTTGCCTATTCAATTCATACCACTTTGACTATTCAAGTATGTTCACTTGGCCTATTCAATTATATTCACTTTGACTATTCAAGTATGTTCACTTGGCCTATTCAATTATGTTCACTTTGCCTATTCAATTACGTTCACCTGTCGGTCTTCGCCAGTCTAATGTTCGACAACCGCACCCGCTCGTGGCGGGAGCTGCCCCTGCGCCTGGCGGACTTCGGCGTGCTGCACCGCAACGAGCTGAGCGGCGCGCTCACCGGCCTCACGCGCGTGCGCCGCTTCCAGCAGGACGACGCGCACATCTTCTGCGCGCCGCAGCACATTGAACAGGAGATGGTGAGCTGAGTCCGTCCCGTTACTTGACGTGTGTGTCCTTTTTGGAGAGAGCTACACAGTAATAAATAATCTAATTTCTTTTTTATTTTCTATTATGTCCATCTGCCATCCGAAACATGGTCGCTAACTATGGGCCTCATAAGAGGGCTCAGGATCACTCAGCGGGCGATGGAGAGAGCTATGCTCGGAGTATGCCTGCGAAATCAAATCAGAAATGAAGAGATTCGTAGGAGAACCAAAGTCACCGACCTCTCTGCGAGTTGCGAAGCTGAAGTGGAAATGGGCGGGGCACATAGGTCGAAGAGCTGATGGTCGATGGGGTCCCAAGGTGCTGGAGTGGCGACCCCGCACCGGGAAGCGCAGTGTTGGCAGACCCCCACTAGGTGGACAGACGACATCAAACGAATTACAGGGAGCCGCTGGATTCAGGCGGCGCAAGACCGAGACTTGTGGAGGTCCATTCAAAAGACTTACGTCCAGAGTTTTTGACGACTTCCCTGGCGCAGTAGTGAGCGCTGTGGTCTTCTAACTGGGAGGTCTCGGGTTCGATTCTCGGCGGGGCCAATTTGGGAATTTATAATTTCTAATTTATCTTTGGTCTGGTCTGGTGGGAGGATTTGGCCGTGGCTAATTACCACCCTACCGTCAAAGACGTGCTGCCAAGCGATTAAGCATTCCGGCACGATGGCGCGTAGAAACCGATATGGGGCATAGGTTGAATTTACACTGCTATACTCCTTCCAAGTTATCCCGCTACCATCTTAGACTGCATCGTCACTTACCATCAGGTGAGATCGCAGTCAAGGGCTATCTTATCATCGAATAAAAAAAAGTATTCATTTTTTTAGAACTTTTCATTTTTTTCTTTCTCAGGTCGCCTGTCTAGAGTTCCTGCAGCATGTGTACGGCACGTTCGGATTCACGTTCCAGTTGAAACTCTCCACTCGACCTGAGAAGTACCTCGGGGACCTCGCGAGTTGGGACCAAGCCGAAAAGGTTCATTTTTTAAATTTTGATAAAGGTTTTTTGATTCCCGCGCGAAATCTTTAATGTTCCGGGATGAAAAGTAGCCTAGGTGTTAATCCTGGATGTGAGCTATCTCCATTCCAAATTTCAGCCCGATCGGTTCATTCGTTGTGGCGTGAAGGAGTATCAAACATACACACAATATGCAAACTTTCCCCTTTATAATATTATACTAGATTATACTAGATGATACCCGCGACTTCGTTCGCGCGGATTAAGGGTTTTTATTCCCGCTGTAACTCTCTTATTTCTCGGTATAAAAAGTAGCCAATGTCCTATTCCAGACTATAATCTATCTCTGTGCCAAACAGCCAAATCGGTTCAGTCGTTGCGACGTGATTGAGTAACAAACAAACAAACTTTCGCATTTATAATATTAATAGGATATGTGATTTTTTATATTTCTAGGCTCTAGAAGATTCCCTCAACAAGTTCGGTATGCCGTGGCAATTAAATCCCGGGGACGGCGCGTTCTACGGGCCGAAGATAGACATCACTATACAGGATGCTCTCAAACGATCTCACCAGTGCGCCACCATACAGTTAGACTTCCAGCTACCGGAGAGATTCAACCTGAGCTATGTTAGGTGAGTCAAGTATATCTGTATCAAGTAAATATTTTTTTTTTTTGTGTAATGTAATAATTTATTTATATCATTATTTGCGGGAATCCCCGAAAATGCGTTTCGTTTTCAAACACAGACAATGTAAGAGTAGCCATTCGTGTAAAAAAATAAATAACTACCGATGACGTAATCATCATCTAGACTCCCCTACCCCCCCGTGTCATCCAAAATAAGCAAAACAAAGACTGTATACATAGCATAGTTTTGTTACCTATTGTAAAACAATTTTTTTTCAAAAGAGCAACCGGCGGGTTTATTGCTCTTCTCGGCAGGAAAGGCATTCCGAACCAGTGGTAGATTCATCGACGATTCAAAAGCGCTTGTAAAAGTTTATTCGAATGAAAAATATTTCTATTCTATTCTATTTCTATATTTCCCAGTGAAACAGGCGACAAGAAGCGGCCAGTGATAATCCACAGAGCGATCCTCGGTTCAGTGGAGCGCATGATCGCGATCCTCAGCGAGTCGTATGCCGGCAAGTGGCCCTTCTGGCTCAGTCCGCGCCAGGTGTGCGTGGTGCCCGTGGGACCCGCCTTCGACGACTACGCAGTACAGGTGAGGCACGAAAACTTTGCGCTCACTTCGCTTGCACGCCAAGTCCACAAAGAAATCCTCGGCTTAGTGGATCGTTATTCTCAGCGAGTCGTATGCCGGCAAGTGGCCCTTCTGGCTCAGTCCGCGCCAGGTGTGCGTGGTGCCCGTGGGACTCGCCTTCGACGACTACGCAGTACAGGTGAGGCACGAAAACTTTGCGCTCACTTCGCTTGCACGCCAAGTCCACAAAGAAATCCTCGGCTTAGTGGATCGTTATTCTCAGCGAGTCGTATGCCGGCAAGTGGCCCTTCTGGCTCAGTCCGCGCCAGGTGTGCGTGGTGCCCGTGGGACTCGCCTTCGACGACTACGCAGTACAGGTGAGGCACGAAAACTTTGCGCTCACTTCGCTTGCACGCCAAGTGATCCACAGAATGATCTTTGGCTCAGCGCACACAAATCAATTCGATAGAATAATTCTCGTGCGAAAGCAAAAAAAATATATTGACAATAATTATACACTCATACAATAATTATACACATACAATAATTATAAATGTCAGGCTTAATTTTAAAATACCAACAACGTTCCACAAACAACTTTTATACAGTTTTGAAACTTTTCTTGGTGTTGCAGGTGAACGAGATTCTAAACAGCAATGGGTTCATGTGTGAAGTGGACACGGACGCCGGGGACACGCTCAACAAGAAAGTGAGGAACGCTCAACTCTCGCAGTTCAACTATATCCTAGGTGATTTTGCTATGCACTCATTCATACACTCACGCACTCGCTCATTCATGCACTCACTCATTCATTCATGCACTCACGCACTCGCATATTCATATTCATGCACTCTCTCATTCATGCACTCACTCATTCATACACTTATGCACTCACTCATTCATGCACTCACGCACTCGCTCATTCATGCACACACGCACTCGCTCAGTCATGCATTCACGCACTCGCTCATTCATGCACTCACGCACTCGCCCATTCATGCATTCACGCACTCACTCATTCATGCACTCACGCACTCGCTCATTCATGCACTCACGCACTCGCTCATTCATGCACTGACGCACTCACTCATTCATTTACTTTCTACACAAATTATTTCCTAATTTTATATTCCAGATTGGCCTCCATGTATGTTTTTCTTTAGTAAAAAAAAAATAACAAGTATGTCTGTATGTACAAGATTGTCTGCTCGCTTAAATTATGACATTGTTATCTCACAGTGGTCGGCGAGAAGGAGAAGACGTCCCGCACAGTGAACGTGCGCACCCGCGACAACAAGGTGCACGGCGAGATGTCCATCGACGAGCTGGTCCAGCATCTCAACAAGCTGCAAGAGGAGAAGACGCTCTCCGACGACAGTGATCTACTCAAGTTTTAGTTTCACTCACTTTAGTGTTATTCTTGCAATTCACGAGTGTGCGTGGCCCCACTCACTTTAGTGTTATTCTTCCAATTCACGAGTGTGGCTTATGATTGTGTATACACGCCTTATAAAGCGTCTAGTACGTTTATGTCACGAAGTTACGGGCGCTTTACTTGTGGTTACGTGGTGTACATGCACATTGCGTAAGCGTGCGTGTCAGGAGCTTAGGTGGGAGCGGTTAGGCGCGAGCAAGCTCTCGCTCACACTTCGACCGTTCCGTAGAACAAAGTCTCATCTGCTAAATTGACAACTTGAAATTTGAGCCTTAAAAGTCACATCTGCAAGGCTCAAATCTCAAGTTATAAATTTAGCAGATGAGACTTTGTTCTAGGGAACGGTCGACTTATACAGATACGACACACACAACCATATACCCGAATATATATATTACAAGGGAACTCACATATTCATTGGTTGTTTTGTGCCTACGTTTGAAGCTTAACTTTGTTAGAAACTTCTATTCTAAGCGTTACACTCGTACCCTAGTGAATTGGAAGAACTATATTTGTATAAGTGTGAGCGAGAGGTTGCTCGCGCCTGACTGCTTCCACCTAGGCTCCTGACAGGCATTCACACTTATGCAATGTGCATATGCGCGCTCGTGAGTTGCAAGAACTATGCACATCTCAATCAGACTCAGTGACATTAAAAAAAAAATATATGTGCGATTTTTTGAAACCTTTCAGCCTGAAAGATTGGTATTTTTCATACAAACGTATTTCGTTGATGATTTTCGCGGTCAGCAGGAAATTAAAATAATGTTAAAGCAGTTTTTTAACACATAGTGAATGAACTTTCTAAAGTTCTATGGAATACGCAAAAAAAAATTCATCAAAAACAAGAAAAGAAACTACATATTTTTTTTAATAAATAATTCCAGTTGTTTATGTTTTAATTAACACCCTAGTGCTTTTGTATATCTGATCAGGATTTAAAATAATTTATAAATGTCCAATAAATTGAGACTGACAGAATAATTATTTTAAGTTTTAATTTATTATTTTTCCCAGTTTTCTTCGCTAGATGTGACTAGCTCCATTTTTACTTCTTTTTCTCATTAAAAAGTGTCGATTTTTAAAAACTCATTTTGTGCATGTGTGGATGCATGGTGCATTTGATGATTTCATTCCCTATTATTTATTACATAATAAATATTGGTGATTATTTGTACGTACATAAATTTACTTAGTCGGTCAAATTCATTAATGGTACAATTCAAAATATACAATTTCGAATAATTGAAAGTTTTGAGCTGACAGCTAAAATCAATATTTCTCTAGCAGATTATGAGGATTCCTGCCAATTAGAACCAAAATTTGACTTGTACCATCAGTGCTTCGGAAAGATTATTCAATTTCCAAACACCTGATTTTGGAAATGTTCCACTAATGTATTGTGAACTATCTATTTATCTTTATTCAATAAGTATATTTTTGTTTTCATTAAAGAACATCTCAATATTTGTATTTCTTCACCTTAAAAATGGCTTAGTTTTTAAGCGAAAACATAATATGTATGGAGGTTGAATAAAACTACTGAAATAATTAATATCTTTTTATTATCACGACTTTACATAGAAAGGGAGCTGGTGATAAATGAGGAGGAATCTATTACAGCCAGACCGTAACCTAATTATCTAGATTTTTTTTAATTCGATGACAAGATAGTCCTTGATTACCTGATGGTAAGTGACGATGCAGTCTAAGATGGTAGCGGGCTAACTTGGAAGGGGTATGGCAGTGTAGATTCAACCCATACCCCTGATCGGTTTCTACGTCGGCGTGCCGGAACGCTAAATCGCTTGGCGGCACGTCTTTGACGGTTGTCACTAGCCACGGCCCAAGCCTCCCATCAGAGCAGACCCAAAAATGATTATATTTAGACAAGATCAATACAGTAAATCCGTAAATCGTATTTATTGAAATAATCAGCAAAAGAGAATAAAAATTCTCTTTGAGGAGATTACTAAGGCTATATTATAAAAATATAAAAAAAAAAATTTGCAACAAATTCCTCCCCAAAATTTTTCACGAGCTCTGATACTGAGATCTGTAGAGTCTCTGACTCAGCTCAGACTCAAGATAGAGGTTAAAACGAGACACAAATGTGCTCTGACATAAATCTGTCTCGTTGTAACTCTGTCCTGAGTCTGAGCTGAGTGAAAGTGCGGTCTATAGATTTCAGTCTTAGACGATCACAAACAGGGGCGGATCTACTTAAAGGCTTTTTGGGCTGCAGCCCAGGGCCCCGCGAATACAGAGGGCCCCCAACCGAACTGGGGGTCTACTCTAATTCAACGAAAAACGAAATATCGAACGAAATTTCGCGTATTTCCTACCACGGTTCGTTTTCGTTCCGCAACTTCGTTCGATGTTTGACGTTTAGATTTTCTAAACCTACTCTAATTCATAAATGTTGCGAACGAAAATTTGCAATAAATAATGTTTTAATAAATAAATAAAATATTTTGTTTTCCTATTTTCTTCCTGTACTTAACATATATTACATTAATATACCTACATCACTACAGAAGTTTCTTGTCAAAATGGCAATTACTTAGTTGAGTAATTAGGTAGGGCCCCTAAGCAGTATTAGCCCAGGGCCCCATAAATTCAAGATCCGCCCCTGATCACAAAACACTATTGACTATCATAAATATAGTTAAATAACGATCATACATCCAACAGGTACAAAATAGATATTATCTAGCATTTCAAATACTTTAGAAATATAATGGAATGTGAAGAAAAGATTTTCTTACAAAAATAGAAAATTGTTAATATCAAGTACTTAATTAACAAAAAAAAAAAATAGAAAATCAGGATGCATCACAAGTCGACTAGGATTTATATAAAATAAACACTTAATTTATACGTAAGAATACTGCTATAAGGATAAGCTTTTTTAAAGCACATGAACCTACTAAAGCGTTCTAAACCAGGCCAAGCGTATACTCCGTATTTTAGGTATAAAAAGATACCGGCCGAATTGATAACCTCCTCCTTTTTGGAAGTCGGTTAAAAAGCTCTAGGTACTCGACGTTCGTCCCGTCCCGATGGGTCAACTCAATGGGCTAACGTAGTGCGGAAAGATAAGAGTTACGCGATAGGAAAAAGGCATTTTCTAGGAAAATATCCATGTACGTATAAAATCTAATAAAAAAAATTGTGTCGAAAATAATTATTAAATAATATTCTGCCTAATTTCTACAATACATCATTTTCATTTCTGTCTAGCACAGCTCTTATTTTATACGTTATTTTTAGTCATCAATTTTTTTTTTCAAAACAAAATATGGATAGTTGTGTATCATATTTTATTACAATAATGTAAAAGGTCCAATAAGTCAATAACAGTCTATTAAAAGCTGACATATTGAATCAATGACTGGTTCTATCATTCAGAATCTACAACTTTCACAATTTCACATTGAATTAAAATCTTAAATATAAATGACTATAAAAATAGTTTTTCCTTAACTTAGTTTTTTTTTTATGACTATTATATAGTCGACTATTTATGTCTATAATATAAATATGCATTTCGATTAAGGGCAGATTCCCATTTATTTTGATACCATTTTTTTAAATATTTATTATTTTGCTGTCACACTTATTTATTTCAGAAAAAAAACAGATCTGCTTTGCGATTTTCTAATGCTGAGCTCTAAAGAGCGTTCTCTGACTCAGCTCAGACTCAAGATAGAGGAGAAAACGAGACACAAATATGCTCCGACATAAATCTGTCTCGTTTTAACTCTAAAGCCTTAGGCTAAAATCTATAGACAGTACTCTCACTCAGCTCAGACTCAAGACGGAGTTAGAGACAGTAGGGATGTTAACAATTTTTCGGAATTGCTTTTATTTTGAAGATTGACTCTTGTTTACCATAAAAAAATATATATTATTTAAAAATATTAGTATTTTCGATGAGAAAATATACAAAAATAGAGTAATTTTGAATTTTCCCGCTAAAACACTCTACAACTGTCACTTGACTGACATGACGTCATCGGTCCGTCCGCGCCACGAAAGAAGTCCCATAGAGGCGGCGCTAGTAGTCGTATGTCTAGGCAATTATTGTATGTAAAATCTATTAGTTCCACCTGATGGCCGCGGGACTTCTTTCGTGGTGCGTACTATACCTATAATCACTCCGTTTGTTTCGCAGTTCGTGTAGTGACGTCACATCCTCTTGGCGTTTGCAGTCACGTGACATCAGATTATAAATATAGCATTTAAAATCATTTTTAATAAATTTATTAAGTTATATTAAATTACAAAAATGTGATTTTCGATATTCTAATCCTACAAACTATCATAAAATTAACACTTAACATTAATTTGTGATTAGTGTTAACATCCCCATTACGTCGGAGCATATTTGTGTCTCGTTTTAACATCTATCTTGAGTCTGAGCTAAATCAGAGCACACTCTATAGATCTTAGCATCAAAATAATTGCTACATTTTGACGATTGTAATCGCTTCTGGGGGGCGATTCAGACCTGTTCGATAACATACCGTGTTGATACGGTTAGATATCGATCTCGTATAAAAAATTTTTGTCGTGTGATTCAGAGCGTTTGGTTTGAGGATACGATTCGGTATCGACTACGTTATCGACATCGACAAGATACATTCGATTACAAGAGCATTTACGAATTGAATATGTGTTAAATATGTGTTATCGTACGGTAACAAACCGAATCGATCGATAAATAAGTTATCGGAAGGGTCTGAATCGGGGGGCTTATTCGCCGATTCTCACTGGTTAACTATTGGCTAAAAAGCAAAAGTGTCACAATTTTTTTAGAGTCCACTTATGGCCAAAATAAATAGATCTGCCCTTTTCAAATTTATTCATTTACTATAACACTTTCGTTCGTAATCTCTGGAATTTCATCTCTTTGATGTCCAATGACCACTTCGCTCTTTGGTGTGATACATTCGAAATTTCTGCACAAGTGGAATATCTAAAAAAAAAGATATAGATGGTAAGTACTCCTAAAATAGGCCAAACATAATATTCAGTATTAATAAAACCGGCCAAGTGGGAGTCGGACATGCACACAAAGGGATCCGTATACGATTATACATCTTATAATAATAGTTTGTTTTAAATCTTGTACGATTACAAGATTTAAAACCAACTATTATGGAGCAAAAACAAAAGTTTAAATTGTATGGAGACTCGCTTTATTTTTTTTATTATTTGTGCGGCAATAAAAATACACATTTTGTGAAAATTACAAATATCTACCTATTACGGGTGATGAGATACAGCCCGCTGACAAACTAACGTACAGCAAAGGCTTAGTAACCCTAACCCAAAAACCTAAAAAGTAGTTTATTAATACTGGACAGTACTTTGCCGGTTCGTGGTCATCATCTCAACTCTCAATCGATGCTGGAGGTCCATTTCCTGGACACTCACAGTATTCTATTTTGTGGTGCTAGTATCCAGTGGCTGTCAGCGATACACTAAGATTCACCTAGTGGGCGGGAGGCTCAAACTTTTTGAGTTTACAAGTGTGAGGTCGCTATTTGACCCCCTTGATACCCCAATGTTTATCGGTTTTTCGAGCTATGTGCCTAGGACATTCGTATTTCAACTTCGCGACTCTACCAAACAGTTGGCCGAATAGTTCAATTTCAGTGTGCGCGTACTGTTACTTAACTATTCGGCCTAATCAAAATTTGGTACGAACTATTCGGCCTATTTTTAATTAACCTGGTTATTATTTTAGCCATCAGTGTAGGTATATGTGAAGTTCTAAGCTGATTTTGATGATGGTCTGGGTGACAGGCTACATTTTATATAAACAAAATCATTATGACGGATTTTACAGCCTATTTTTCATAGTTGGGTTAGAGTTTTAAAACTTTTATCATTTTTCTTTAATTAATAAACAGTTTGAGTTACTCACAGTATAAACTAATATAGCTGCCCCAATAATAAAACCAGCGAGCACATCCCACCAGTGATGTCTGTGGTCCGTCATACGCGACAGCGCACAGTAGGTCGCGCTAACCATACATAACGCTTGCAGTGCTAATATTGAACGGAGGTTCACGTTGCGTGCACGCTGGTACAGATAATACTGAAAACAATGGAAATAAAAGTGCTACTAAGTAATACATACTCGTATTCAGTAGGTTTAGTAGTAAGATTTAATTCGATTTATCGTATCGATGACATTAGTGTCAAAGTAAATTGAACCATAAAAACATTGTATTAGAGCTCAATTTCGTGAATGAATTCGTATACGGACACGCTCCATATCAAAATCTGTTGAACTGAAATCAATTTAGTTAAAGTTCATTTAACTTTGACGCTAATGTCATTAAATACGAATAATAATATTTTTTAAAGCTATTGACAAATTCGCCAATTAACTCGTCGAATTTGCCATTTTTTGTCTTTTGAACGCTTGTAAGTAACTTTCTTGTAACCACAATAATCTTGCAGCCTTGTAAAACCATGCATTACCAAGCGTAATATACTTTAGTTGTGTCGAATAAGTTAAGCCGAATAGTCGGCGAAATTTAGCCGAATAGTCGATCGAAGCGGAATAGTTATTTTGCATTTATCTTAATTACAGTAATATTTACACTTACAACAACAAATATCCCCATGTGGAACGCTAGCGACGTGTGCCCAGAAGGAAAGCTCTTATCAGATTGATTCAACCAATGGGCTCTCGTGCAAGTGTAGCTTGAGACATATTCCGAACTGAAAATATAACGGTAAAGTTTTTTATAATGTAATCTAGATTAGAATTGAAGACTCCTCGGGAAAAACAATGAATGTCACTTTTTTCGTGAAACTGATCCTTTAATGCTATCTGTTACTAAAATATAGAACTAAACTATATTTTTTGATAAAGTCAAAGAACATGTTTAAATAGTAATATGTTATTTCAATATTTATACAAAATGAGCATAAAATGAAAGAAATATAGACTTTGAAACTATAAAAAGTTGTTTTTCTCTTTTTAATCATCTTTTGACATTCATTGTTTTTCCCGAGGAGTCTTCAATTGCCTACGCAAAATACAGGCTCTGCAAAGCTATTTTCATCACACTAAGTACCAATTGGACGCAGATATGCAATAATGAGTCAACCCACACAACTTATCAATTGCAAAGTTGACTTTATCCTTTTAATATTCAGTTGCTAATTCATTACGACTTCACACTTTCTAGGTCAATTTGGTTTTAACCATAATTTGTGTGTGTGTGTGTGTGTGCGTGTGTGTGTGTGTGTGTGTGCGTGTGTGTGTGTGTGCGTGTGTGTGTGTGTGTGTGTGCGTGTTCTTCGTGCCATTACGAAGTAATTTGGCTGAAATTTGGAATGAAGATAGCTTATATCCAGGATCAAGACACAGGCTACATTTTATCCCAGAAAATGAAAGAATTTCCGCAAAAACCTTAATACACGCGGACGAAGTCGCGGGCACCATCTAGTGCTTAGATAAATGAGAAGAAATACTTATAGATAGTAAGTAACACTTACGCTTGGCAAGTCCGAGCTTCTTCAGGTCGGCAGGTATCAAAGAAGTGAGGTCTAGGAGAGCCGACCAAAAGTTTGACAGACTGAACAAACGTCAAGTTGAGGAGAAAGCCAAATACATACTCTTTGTACCACATGAGAGCATGCCTTTTGGCTACCTCCACTTTTTCCTGCTGCCTCTCTACAATAAGCATCTGTAAAATTAAATTTATTTTATTGCTTTCATTTATTGATAGCTGATGTTACTAAAGTAAGTATTATTGCCTTCTTCTTTATAAACCAATATCTACCGGTCGATAAGTCCACTACTGGACTATAGGTCTCTCGCATGGACTTTCACAGGTCTCTGTCTTGCGCAGCTGTATCCAGCGGCCCAAAACAAAGCGATAATTTGCCCTCCTCAAGCTACAATGTCATTAACCAATATTGGCTAAAAACAATTTTTTAATGCTATTTACTTAGAAAAAACATCTCTATAGATCCATCTAATTAATATTCTCTTTGTTGCTGTATTTTTTATATAGCAATATGAAAAATTTTCTTTATTAGTTATCAAATTGCCACTTTTTGGATCAAAACTCGAAATATGTTTGGTGGTTTTGGTAGTTAACAATATTTTAGCTTTAGGACGGCAGTAATATACTCGGTGGTACAGGGGTGGCGCAGATTAGCACACGATAGGGACAAATGGAAATTTCTAGAGGAGGCCTATGTCAAAGGACAACCTGATCCGTAATGCTGGGGTTACGATTCCTAAGATATATATATAAGAAAAATGAACCAATTATTATTAATATTAGACATAGGAATAGTAATAATGTTAGTTGTAACTAGTATATAAGAGATCAGAGAATAAAGGCTATTTTTATTTTTATTTATTTTATTTTATTTTAATATACTCGGTGCAGCCCCCTACAACTTGGCTGATTTCATCAATCTGCCAACACTGTGGTTTCTGGTGTGGAATCACGAATCCAGCGTCAATACCTCACTTTTTTTTTTAAATAAAGAATATTAGCCAAGCTGAAGTTGACTTATATTCTCCTCCAAATAAGCGGAAAGCTTGTGCTAGGAATGGGTACGACAATAGTGCAACAGGTGGGATTCGAACCTGCGACCTTTCAGTTCAGTTTTTTTGAATTCCTCACACTGGAATTAAAGTTTACTCACCACAGCAAGTGGTACAGTCAGTGTAACTGCCATCAACCATTTCCAGCTGACAGTGTCACCAGTGTAGGGGTGGGACAGTGCTGGATCATTGCACTGGAATCCCACTTGACCACCGGGGAACAGTTTTGTTTCCACCAGTACAAATATTAAGATAACTGCAATAGAAAATTGATTATTCAGTATCGCTGAAATGTTGGTGACTATTTATTGTTGTGATGTATTAGGCTTAGTTGTTTCCTAAAATTAAGGGGAAAAGAAAATGAGCATTAGAAACCTTATTATATTCAGAGTTGGGCAAAGCATAGGCCTAGGCAAACCACTTATTTATTTACTGTCTCCATGTACCATGCATGTACAAAGTTTGCACCTATTTAGCTATAAACTATCTTAGGCTGAAATCTATAGACAGCTCTCTCCCTCTGTTCAGACTTCAGACTCAAGACAGAGATAAAACGAAACAGATTTATATCTGAGCATATTTGGGTCTCATTTTAACTCTTATCTTGAGTCTGAGCTCGCTCTATAGATCTCAGCATTAGTATTAAGATATTGACAAAAATAATAATCTAAGTAATAATAATAATAACAACATAGTAATTACAGTAATTATTATAAATGTGAGTTTGTCCTACAATTGAACAGCAACT
This sequence comes from Hipparchia sbordonii, assembly GCA_038048805.1. Classification (NCBI taxonomy): domain Eukaryota; kingdom Metazoa; phylum Arthropoda; class Insecta; order Lepidoptera; family Nymphalidae; genus Hipparchia; species Hipparchia sbordonii. The sequence continues at coordinate 10,887,313 of CM076113.1, forward strand.
GAGCAACGGATAAACTTGATTTTTGCACAAAAAGCCAGAGTATCATAATATCAAATATGACTTTTTAAATATCACAGGAAACCAGTCGAACGGACTAAGTCACGAGTAATCCAGTTTATTATTATATAAACAAACTTACCTCGATGCCACCGATTAATTTTTGACCAAATCAATTTCAATTTATTCAACATTTTGACTAGATTTTCGCACAATACGTGATACGTCCGCACGCACGGAATAAACGAGTTATGAATAGTATTAATACTGTAGTCTTTGTTATGAATGACGAATTATTTTATAACCAGTAAACGCTATTGATTATACGCGAACCACAATCACCACAAGCAATGACTCAGTAGTGAGAATACGTGAGAACAAAATTTAACTTTAATCTAACATAATATCAAGTGTATCGAGTACATAAGTAGCGTAATTATTTACGTCATAAGCTGCAAGCAATTTGCGCAGAAATTGCCAAGTAAAGTACTTGTACGGGTCAACTGTTCACTGGTGGTAAATTAATGTTATCGTTTGTGATAAGATTTATATAAGAAGGAATGTTGAATGATTTATAAATAGATTTAGAATTAAGATTTTATAAACATAACCGTAGACAGAGAAGGCAATAGACCAAGGTACTGTGTAACCGCGACTGAAATAGAGATAACATGACGTAACGATGACGTCACATGACAAGTTCGAGTTTAATGTTGCCACAATAACTGCACTCCCCTAGTACCCCAAATTAGATGGAAAATTCTTCCCAGGATTTTTAAATAAAACGACAAAACAGATGCTGAACTGTTTTATTTTTTAAATAACATACACATATAAGGTTGTCTGGGAGAGACATACCTATTAGGGTAAGCTCCTATTTTTTTACATATATCTTAATATTGTGTGCAATAAAGAATTTATTATTCTTTATTGCACACAATATTAACTTCAACCACCACTTAAAAGTATAAAATAATTTTAGTTTGTACACGTAAGTCGGTTTTTTAAAAATATTTTTTTTTAAACTAAAGTTTTTTAATGTAGTTTCATAGGACCAATTCACTAGATAATTATTTGCTCCTTAAAAAAAATATTGAAATGCCGAATAGAAATTTAGCATATGTGAGTCACTTTGAAAAAAGATGTATGTAACACAAAGGAAAATTTTTTTTCGTTACTAGTAAGAATGTTACACAAAATAATTTTTAATGAACAGTTAAAATTTTCCTTCGATCGAGTAATGCTATTGAATTAAAAGCAACAAAAATTGTATATTTAGTCATCAAAATCATCATTAATGAAATTAACAGTATATTCCTTTTTTCAGGCAGTCGTATAAAACTGCAACTCTTCATAGTTTAAGTTAATAATTATTTAAAAAAACATTAAAAGTCTGCCTCTAGCTATTTAAAAATGGCTTTAAAAATTAAGAACTTTGTAAATAAAATAATTCTTAAGATCGCCAACAGTTCTCGACTGGTCGTTGGACATTCGAACGAAACTTCAGGATGATTCAGAACAGTAACAGACACTATCTAACTGAATACACTTTAATCATCGCCGACATATATTATATTCTAGTATCCATCATCTTTCTTTTCTTTTCTCATAATATTCATTTCTTCCATCACGACTTTATTTTGTTTCAACAAAAATTAAAAAAAAAAAATTGAAAAAGTAGCCAAAGTAACCCGCCGTTACGGTATGTCAGAGGACATTACTAAAAAAACCTATCTCCGTGCCAAATTTCAGCCATATCGGTTTAGTGTGGCGTATTGAGTAACAAACATCCATATGTTTGTTACTCAATCACGCCACACTAAACCGATATGGCTGAAATTTGGATGTATGTATGGATGGCCATACATACATTCAAACTTTCACATTTATAATATAAGTAGGATAGGGAAAATCGGGACATTGTATAGGTACCTAAAGCTGGCAACACACATAGATACTAAATTTTCTTATTAACTGTCAGTTTGTTTCGCACAAAAGTGTGTCGACCTTGAAAAAACTGGTTACACGATGAGGGACAAAAAATTGGGTAGCTGCGTCTCTGTTTATCACATTAATAACTTTATTTCTGCTCTCTTTTTAGTGTGAGCGAGAAAGAAATCGTCACTGGCTCTATGTCTTCTCTCTCTACGAACATAACCTACGCCGCAGAGCGATATTTTAGTATTATTACTGTCTTCTCTCTCTACGATTATTACCTAAGTACTTTACTCTATGGAGCGATACCAGCTGATTTTGACATGGCTGGTCGATTGCAAAAAAGCTGCATCAATTCATTGTCATTGCTACAGTCTCAATCATAGAGAAAGGTAGAACAAATAAATTCAACCAACCCACAAACATATAAGAGTAAGTAGGGTGACCGACCCAATTATTAGCACTTTAAGAGTTTATCCAATTTCAAATATGTTTTTTAAATTAAAATCTAACCAAATTCTTTAAATAATTGTGTTCATAAGGTTACTTGTTTAATAATATATATAATTAAAGAACTTTTTAAGGATTTTTTTCTTAAATCAACAAGAATTTGAAATAAAATTGAAAAATGACCCAGTCCCCAATTATTAGCACATACGGGATTAACTACTGGTAAGTACTGACTGGTAAGTCGACCAGTCAAAATGGCCGAAAACTTCAGGAATTCCAGAACAATATCTTTCAACTACAATACTGACGTCATTTTAAAACTTTCCAGATTAGAAAGGTTTCGATTGTGAAAAATATGAATTCCCCTAAATATTTTTTAATCTGAAAATTTAAAAACTACAATCAGAAACTTATATTTTAATCTTTTTTGCTAAAGTGCGAATAAACTGGTGCAGTGCTAGCAATTGGGTTGGTCACCCTATATGTTTGTGAACCAACCAGAGGTGATTGCGGTAACTAAGCAGTCATTTTTAGACAATCTATCGAAAGATATACAGGGCGTCCCACGGCTATGCCACATGGAGGGGAAGTACCTTAAATATTGTAGATGGAACATTTTACTGAAAGAAGACTTCATTTTAATTTAAAAAACAAATTAAACTGAATTCATAGATTTTTAAATAATTGCCTGGTTGAACCGGGACTCGAACCCGCTATACGAGAAAAAAAATTAACCTGTATCTTTATCATACCGATCGGAAGGCTTCATCATAAGGATTATTTTTTGTTAAATAACATAGCATGAGAAATAAAAGAAAGACCATGAATTTTAGCCTTTGATGTAAAATTTTGTTCAGAAAAATGAAAAGCTGACATTGGCGTATCGACATGTCCTTCAATCCCGCTGCAATCTGTTGCAGCGGGATTGAAGGACAAACCAATAAATCAACAAACAAACACACTTTCGCATTTTTAGGTAATATAAGTAAGGATTAGTAAGGATAATAAGGATCGGGAAATGATGCGTACTTCTCAAGTGGGTACTCATTAGTAATAGTTCATGTCAGTTGTATGTCGATACGCCAATGTCAGCTTTTCATTTTTCTGAACAAAATTTTACATCAAAGGCTAAAATTCATGGTCTTCCTTTTATTTCTCATGCTATGTTATTTAACAAAAAATAATCCTTATGATGAAGCCTTCCGATCGGTATGATAAAGATACAGGTTAATTTTTTTTCTCGTATAGCGGGTTCGAGTCCCGGTTCAACCAGCCAATTATTTAAAAATCTATGAATGCAGTTTAAATTGTTTTTTAAATTAAAATGAAGTCTTGTTTCAGTAAAATGTTCCATCAACAATGTTTAAGGTACTTCCCCTCCATGTGGCATAGCCGTGGGACGCCCTGTATACTGCCCACGTCAAGTTGGCAGTCGTCGACCGTTACAAAATGACGTCATACCGTACCGTTGACAAGAAAATAATAGTTGTATTTTTTACTGTAACCACAACAATGGCAGAAGTTTTCTTCTCTGGCAATGTTTTTCTTGAAACACAGAGTGCAATTAATCGTACCTAATTAAATTCATAATTTGAAACAATGGACGATTGTTCTTTCTGCACTGCTGGTATAAGTAATACCTAGTTACTTACCATAAAATTGTTATAAATCTCGAGAACATAAGTAGTAACGGTAGCTTTAAGTAGATTGTAGACTGACTACGTCCTTGTGGAATCATTGTTTTCCTGTGGAACAAAGCCGATTTAAAACCTAAGCACCTACCTACCTACCTACCTATTACATTAACGAGAATATTAATCACCCTGAAGTGCCCTAAATATTGTCGAAAAAACGCGTCAGAATGGCACCTACCTACTAACTTTTTACCCGACTGCGGCACGCAAAGGAGGGTAATGTATTTATCAGCCTATGTACCGATGTATGTAGATGTAGGTATGTGGCGCTCTGGAAACCAAACGCGTGGGCCAATTTTGATAACTTACGTCAATCGAATTGTGTTAAAAATTTAACCTCCTGCCTACCAGAGACACTTTTTTTAGAATATGTTTTTGAAACTTTAGTATAATATTGCTAATAGATTACGATATACTGGAAAAATAGTAAAAAAAATCCTACATTAGGAAAATCTGTTTTTCACTATGTCCTATACGTAGGACAAAAGTACGATATTACTATGTGATTTGTATAGGACATAGAATAGTTTCAGGAAATTAAATGCAATTATAATTGGATAAGAATCAAAATATAACAAACCTTTATTGCCTTATGTTATATACATAATAAATTTTCAGAAAAAATACAAAAATAAAACGTTGCTCCAAACAAAATTATCAAGATAAGAAAAATGTTTAAAAACTGTAACCAGACTATGGAAAATTGGATATAAAATCCGTCATATTGAATAATATGTGACTAATATCGTCCCGAATATAAGAAAGAATCGATTGACCCCTGATTTATCCAAATTGGCTCAGTAATTTAGGCGCTACACCGTAGCATACGTAAATATACTACATACATACATACGATTATACATATAAACATACATAAATAGACTGCTAAAATCATAATTCTTCCTTTTGCCTTTGCTGTAGTCGTGTAATAATATATTTCTTGTAATAACAAAACAAAACTGAGCATATAATAAACATTATGTAGTGATTAGTCAGTAATTTTGGAGATCAATAAGTTTAGAATAGTACATTTACATTGATGATTTAGAAAAGATTGCCCTCTACTGTTTCTGTAACCTGTCGATAAGTTACTTAGCTAAGTTTGTTTTTGTCAGAAAAGAAACATGACGGTTTCTGACAAATAATATTGTTTTTAAGAATTTATCGATGGATAACACATAGATTGTTATTAATTAAAATTACTATAAATATTGATGAAAATTGGAATAATAATTCCTGTTAGGCGTAAAATATACCTAACAATTATTCTGGCTGCGTCAAATCATTAATTTCAGGTATCTTTCGTCCATGTATCTTGAAAGTAGCCGTTGTTTTGGCGATTCCTGTTTGCAATCTATCGAGTAAATTAGGACAAAGATTGCGTTCATTGAAGTTGCTTGCCAAGACCAGAACCATGTCTACGTTCATGCCCACGTCCACGTCCACGCAAAACACTTCTTCCAAATCCTCTTGAGCGAAACAATGATGAAGATGCTAATTCCTAATTACTGGAGATCATCTTGGTTTGAAATGCTGTCTGAATCTCTAGTCTAGTGGTCATTGGATCTTCGACTAGGCTCTGAAGGGTTAAACTCTAGATTACTATCTGAATTTTCGCCCGAAAAGTCAAACACTGAGTCTTCTAATGCTTCTAGTAATATATCATTATCTGTAAAAGCTAGAAAATAGATAAATAATTGACAAAAACTTACAATGTACTATACAAAGTACAAAGATAGTTAAACTATCAAAACTTTATTACCTACTTTTGTCCTCTGCATAGGACATAGAAAATGACAACAAGCTTGTGAAAATTCTATTTATTATTATGCGAAGATAAAACTGTATATCAACATTTCATAGTTTTAATTACTTACTAATTATGATAAATCTAATCATTTCGATGATTTGAATAAGATTTCATTCGATTAACTTACCCCTGTGCGAGCACACCTCCATTTGTCTGCCTTCCGTCGCCATTTTTACAAAATTGACAAGGAGAATTGATACTTTTATTTTTTATTTACAAGCCTAGATAGTCGAAAGTTATATCTTTCGACTAGTAAAATGTTTTGGGGATACCATTTAAGAAACCGGCAATAGATTTTTTTAAATGTTATGTTCTTTGTGTAGGACGAATGTAGGTAGGAGGATAGATTTCAATTTCGGTTCAAATCTTTCCAATAATAATGGGTCCCGACTGGTTGTATTTTCACTTTCAGTCGGGTTTTTGGTTTTTAAAATTTAATATTTTTATATACTTATTATTTTCCAGTACGTACGACTTTATCTTGGAAATGGTTCGCGACAGTTGCAGTTGTGTTAATTTGATTGTACCTATTGTTTGTTTTGACGACCTCCCTGGCACAGTGGTGAGCACTGTGGTCTTATAACTGGGAGATCTCGGGTTCGATTTCCGGAGGATTTAGATTACCTTTATAAAATATTATAAGAACTGACTGACTGACTGATCTATCAACTCAAACCACTGAACGGATCGAGCTGAGTTGGCAAACAAATAGCTATTATGACGTATCTAGGCACAAGCTAAGGATTTTTGAAAATTCAACCCCTAAGTGGATAAAATAGGGCTTTGAAAAATAGAACTTAACGTGAGTGAAGCCGCGCGCAAAAGCTAGTGTACCTACTTACCTACAGATAAGTAGATATACAGAGGTTTCGTAAGATGGACAAACGTAATGTATAAGGCCTTGTTAAGGATTTAAATAATCCCTCTTTTAACTAAGGCATTAATTTTATCTCGCTTGTATGTTGTAAATTAACAAGACAGTAAACATTATCCGAGTCAGGACCATCTCGACTTATGACCACACACGTTGTATAAAAAAAGTGTCTTTTAAAAGATTTTGTGGCCTACGGGCTGTCAAAGATTAATTAATACGCGTAGAGAGTCTACTGCCGACCTAGCTATGGCTACAAACGTGTATCTATTCTCTTTCCATGATCGTTATCGCTATCCTTTCAGAAGGGAAGCGTGATAAAAAAACTGGGAACCCAGCGTTAGCGATCATGGAAAGAGAATAGATACAACACGTTTGTAATATGGCTAGGGCGGCCGGTTGCAGAACTACAGTTACAGCTAGACTTGGGTTTTGAGAGTCCTCTATTTTTCAGATTGTAGATGAAATGTATGAACCTAATAAGCAATATTCCATCCAAGTTCCGTGGAAAAAAGTTTTAAATTTTCAAGCAAATTAACAATTTTATTAGGTAAGTACCTAATGAGCTTAGGCCATTTCTCTCACTGGAAAAGATAGTTCTACCTAGTAGCCATAACAATTAGGAAGATATTAGTTAAAGATAGGTATATAAAATTTTATTAATTACAGTTAACGCCATTTCTTCACCAAAAGCTTGTGAGTACATGATACATCTTTCTTAGTATTATGACAGAATACCTAATCTCTTATTCCTTCGCACTTTCTGAATTTAGGCTCTTGGAAAAGCATGTACTTGTAGTTTACTGCGGAGTGCGCCAGTCCTGGTATAACTAAATACGAAACTTTGTCGGTTTGTTACCGTTTTATGGTTCAACCGCTGAACCGAACTGGCAAATAAATAGCTTGTGTGATGCATCATGGTTCTGATGAGTTGGACATACTTAGAATACCTTTTTTATCCCTTTTTTTAAACAAAAATTAATGCGGAGGTACTTGCATCAGATAGTTCAAAGTCATATAGAAACAAATCTTTTCTTTTGAACCGTCAATGGTCAGTTTTTTCAGCTGGTATTGACTCTACCATCTGTAGCTGTAATGTTATTCTATGATAGTGGCTGTGGTCCTATGCTAAGTGGTTTTGTATTAAAAGTTCGTGTGTGGGTAATCGGCGACAATAAAAAAAGATGTTAAACAAAAACGTGAGATGCGGGCTATACCACTCATTTGTATGAGGATATGTCCGTATGACGTGCTAAGAGCGTATTACGTAATTATAATATTTACGTAATTTTTTTTACGAGTCATCATTATCATCATTTCAACGGACAGACGTCCACGCCTAGACATAGGTGTCTTGAAAGGATCGCCACAGAACACGATCTTGTGCCGTCTGTATCCTGCGACTTGAGATCGTCGTTTCACCTTACTAGGTGGCAACGCAACGCTGATCGGTTTGGAGTCTCCATTCCAGCACCCGTAAGTCCATCGGTTTACGAGACAAAATTATTATAACATACAAGACCGCGGCGCTTGGAAGTTCCTATGTACCCTATGACCAAGACAAGACGTTCACACTTATGTTACGAATGGTAGTGGGGGTTGAACCGTCGACTTTCAGTTTTCAGTCCGCACCTTTAGCCATTGGGCCATTGATGCTTTTTCTATTTTTGAAACTAAGGCTGAAATCTATAGACCGCACTCTCACTCAGCTCAGACTAAAGACAGAGTTAAGACGAGACAGATTTATGTCAGAGCATATTTGTGTCTCGTTTTAACTCTATCTCAAGTCCGAGCTAAGTCATAGCACGTTATAGATTGAGATCTAAATGAAGATGATGGTGAGCCATAAATCTAAAATCAAACTGATTTTACTATTGATTTTACTGATTTAAACTAAGAAATTAGTCAAAATAATGACTAATTTGTGAGTAGCTCACGTCAAACTTATTCAATTCTTAAACTGGATACTTTCACGTATATAAACCTATGAAGATGATACTGCCATTGGCGCAATTTGAATACCATAAGCCTACTTTGTCGTATCAGTTTACAAAATGCGAAAAACCAAATTAAATTTAAATTTCGCGGGCAGATCCGTGTTTTGGCGTAACTATAGGGTGGCAAGACAAAATGCCACGGGCCCCAGCCTGAAGGGGCCCCCGGTCAGGTATCTCATTGGTTGAGCTTCTTTATATTGGGGGAGGGAGGGCCCCATACGATGAAATTGCCACGGGCCTCAAACGCTATAGTTACGCCACTGGTTTTGGGCCTTAACTTTAAGTACTTACTAAGTACTTACAAGTAGGTAGATACTTACCCACTGTTTACTAGGTAGCTGCAAACATACACTTGATGTTTCAACGGTAATCCGTTGAAACATCAAGTGTATGTTTGCAGCTACCTAGTAAACTGGTTTGGGAGTTGAATAACGAAATAAAACCCTTTGTTTGTTTTTCCGGAGGCTCTATTTGGACGCCTAATTTTATAATGCATGTTGCGGGCGCACTGCGGGAGAAGGGCATAGTACGAAATTACTAGATTTCCAGCTAGAAATCAATTTGATTGCTGAAAAAAGCTGCAGGTATGATAGGTAAGTACATTGAAATATAATTTGACGTCCTATCATCCAGCTTTATTGAGGTTGAGGTCAATGAGAGATACATATTTCGTCATGATCGCAGAGCAACGATGGATCTGCAGGCATTTTGTCAACTTTACAGTATAGCTGTTTGAAATAATTTCTGAAGTTTTGTTGTTGTCATGAGTTTTTAAATGAAAAAGCTGTAGCAATGAAGTTTCTTGGTTGTATCCTACTAGTGAAGTTTCACATAAATACTTAACCATTAAAAAGGTTCTGCTTTAAAGTAGTAAACAAAATATAACAATTGTTAAATGTCCAAATATGCCATGTGCAAGAGTCATTTTTGGACTTTTCGCAAATCCGTCATTGTTCTAGTTCCACGATCATAATTATTAAAAACGAAGTGATTATTTAAATATTATCTTGGATCATAATGGTTTGTTCCGTTCGTTGTGGAATTTGTCTTCATTCGGTATGGCATTTCAAACCAGTGCTAGATTCATTCAAAAAAGGATTCAATTGACGATTCGAAAGCACTTTGTAACAGTTTATTTGAATAAAAAAATATTCTATTGCTATGCTTTATATTACTGTTATTTATATTATAAATCGAACATGCAAGAACACAAGTACGCGAGCATAGAATAGAATAGAATTTATTTGCCAGAATGTGGTACAACAATATACTGTGTAAAATACACGTTACAGTGTTCTACCGCATAGTTGTCATCCTTATATTTTCAAGCTTTATATTATGCACATCTAATGCACATCGTATTATTTTCTATTTTCTTTCCTTCAAAAATTGGGAATTTTCAATATTTCCGAAAATGCAGTTCGAACTGCAGCGTAGTAAAAACAATCCAAACAAAAGTGTAGATTAGCGGTGAAACTGTTTGTTTGTCCGTCTATGTACCGGCACAGGCGTAGCTTGTAAACATAAGCTAGGGTTATCATGATTTTGAATAGGGCCACCACCATCTTCTTCTATGTGACAAAAATAAATTATAATGCTTTTTTTTATTCGTTGACAAGATAGTCCTTGACTGCAATCTCACCTTATGGTAAGTGACGATGCAGTCTAAGATGGTAACGGGCTAACTTAAAAGGGGTGTGTAAATTCAACCCATACCCTTAATCGGTTTCTACACGCCATCGTGCCGGAACGATAAATCGCTTGGCGGTAACGGTAGGGTGGTAACTAGCCAGGGCGAAAGCCTCCCACCAAACCAGAGACATTTCAAAAATTATAATTTCCCAAATTGCCCCCGCCGGGAATCGAACCCGAGACCTCCCAGTTAAAAGGCCACAGCGCTCACTACTGCGCCAGGGAGGTCGTCACACTATTATAGTAGAACTTAAAAGCTACAAAAAAAGCACTTTTACATTCACCCAGTCGCTAATTTCGCCTTACTCCCGAGAATAAGCAATAAAGTACAACGCAAACAGAGCCCGGGAAAGCGCAATTAATGCCATTACCTTCACTTCGTGCTATTATGGAATTGCGTTGATTCGATTACGCACAATTAAAGGTGCCTATTGTGTTTTATATTAGTTTCGAGGTGTGAAATGGACGGACGAATGAACAGCTTCCGTGCGTAGTGGTTCAGGCCGACTTGTTTTTTAGATAGGGATACGCAGGTTCGTATTTCATTGTTCTTTATATGAAAGGTTACTATCTCCTTAATCTTAAGTATCATTTAGAAAATACTCATCAAAAAAATCCTTATCCGCTCCTTACTAATAGGTATATAAATACGAAAGTGTGTTTGTTTGTTGGTTTGTTTTTCAATCACGTCGCAACAAAACAACAGATTGACGTGATTTTTTGCATGAGTATAGTTGAGGACCGGGATAGTGACATAGGCTACTTTCTATCCCGGAAAATTAAAGAGTTCCCGCGGGATTTTAAAAACTAATTCCACGCGAGTGAAGCCGCGGGCACCAACTAGTGGTCAATAAATCTTTTTTTTTTAATATAAAATAGCGCTTGACTGCGATCTCACCTGATGGTAAGTGAGGATGGTGCGCGTCGGCCTAGAAGATGCCTATTCATTATATAATATAGAGATTATATTATAGTCTTTATACCTCTCTATCAATATTGAACATTTTCTTGTGTACGTGTGGAGTCAGCCTGTTTATGAATGCCGCCAGAACTCTTTGTTTTTCCGGCCTGTACCTACTTCTAGATCCTCAACTATACCTATTCACGTAAAAAACGTTGCTCCGGTAGGTATCTACTTCGTGATTGAAGGACAAATAAACGCATTTACATATTATACGTACTTATCTTATTATAAGTGGTTGCATTTAAGCACATTTATACTATGGATAGAGTTTAATATTCAACATATTTTGCATGATTAAAAGCACTCGATCTTTACTCAGAGTAGCAATGTCCATATTTCAGGTTGCCAGAAAGATTGCCATCTTTCATTAGAATAAGCAATTTAAGATAGCTCATAACTACATATGCGGAAGCTTCATGCAACTCAAACGAACTGTAAGTGTAATTTCATATTATGGTAAATACTTACCATGGTAATATAAAATTACACTAACAATCCAACGCAATAGCGAAACTCGTATCTTGCAGAAGGAATGGCGATAAATATCAGACCCCATCTAATTCGTAGGCGGCTCCAGTCACGAACGACTCGCCTCTCGGTTATGATATCCATTCGTTTTCTTCATAGTTCATACGCCAGCGTTCACTTGCACGTTATAGAATTGCACTCTGCCTTAGGCGTGCAGATTATGCAAGAGATAATGCGTGTTGCAGCTTTTATTTTTAATTTTATTTGATGACAAGATAGTCTTTGACTGCTTTCTCACCTGATGGTAAGTAACGATGTTACCAGTGCCGGCTTTACCTATAGTGCAGGGTGTGCAACGCACACGGGCGCAGGGGGCGCCGTGCCGCGCCGCGCTTGCGACACCTCCAAAGAGCATGCGTCGCGGTCGCTCGCAGAGATAAAAAATACTATTTACTCGTGTACCTATTGCTTTCGGACATCATTTAAAATTGCACCATTTTTTTACCTGAATTTCCTTTCACTGGTGAAAATATAACTGTAAGTCAAACGGTGTTCTTGTATTGTATTTCATTTTGGCGCCAAGATATTGATTGCACACGGGCGCTACATGAGCTAGAGCTGCCTCTGGATGTTACTTACCATCAAAAAAGTGGAATTTGAATCTTTCGGTTTTCAGTTCACGCCATAGGATAGGGTAGGCTAGGTGTATAATGAAACAAAAGGTTAATTTAACTACTCTTCTACTTATTTATTGAAAATCAATATACAGAAAGACACACATTTTTACTTATGTATTAATATTTACAAACTTAAACATACACACTAAATGCAAAGGAATGTCTGTTTAGAGAATATTATTACACCTACATGAAAAAGAATTTATGAAAGAATATGAATACTTTCATTTAGTGAAATTTCATTCAGTTTCAATAATCTAATCGATTGCAATAATTTCATTTTACATTTTATCACAAAATGTACGGTCTAATATAACATAATACATATTATAAAATGGGACAAACTATTTTCAGCCGACGAAAAAAAAGGGGGTTCTCAATTCGTCGCGTATATAGGTATTTTTAAGCTATTGCATAGCTTCTATCGCGGGCCTTGAGCGTGGAGACCGAATCCAGAAATTCCGTAACGAAAATAACCTGACACGGGACTCCTCTCACCGCTAGATGGCGTTGATAAAAAATGCTATGCAATAGCTTTACCGCGGCAGTCCCCGAGTGCCACACGTCTTTTTTTTTATTTACGCAGCCGACAATATTGTGCAGATTCAAGCTCAGTGACTCTCTTTGACTGATTTTAGAAGAACAAGGAGCTATCAAAACTAACTTGTAATTTTTTCAGATTTTATATTAATTTTTATAAGTATAGTCAACGCGTTTCAGATTTTCTTTTATCAGATAATAACGCTTATGATGTCATTTGCTTTTAATGTTACACAATTTCTTTTAATATTATTTTTAAATTACTTTTATTCATAAAAACTTAAGGTGGGTAATGTTTTAAGTTGACCTGGTTACTGAGGCTGAGTCATCAGGTGGTTAAAATTACGTCACTGTTTAGATTAAACTTGCCCACAAAAAACCTCCATACCTCCATACACCGCAACCTTATCACACTTGTTGTTACCAATAAAAAAAAAATTGGCATGGATAAGTCTGTATTCAAACGGACTAAGTATACAAAAACCTTAATCATGGAGGGAGATATGGAGGTTTTTTGTGGGCAAGTTTAATCTAAACAGTGACGTAATTTTAACCACCTGATGACTCAGCCTCAGTAACCAGGTCAACTTAAAACATTACCCACCTTAAGTTTTTATGAATAAAAGTAATTTAAAAATAATATTAAAAGAAATTGTGTAACATTAATCTTGAGTCTGAGCTGAGTCAGAGCACGCTCTATAGATCTCAGAAATAGAGCCTGTTTAATCATTGTATCGCCCAGTAAATTTTGACGAATAAAATTTACGTTATGACCGATTACTAATACAAAAGCTATCAAAACATCATTGTTATTAGTCGTCAAACAATTTGCGATTGTGAAATAAGCCCTAAGTGATTCATTCTAGTCGCGAAATAAAAATACTCTAACTACTTATCGACTAGACAGGTACTGTACATTAAATACTTTCGTTGGTAAATAAGTAATAAATAACTTAAGATCTATCTTACGATTATATAGAGGCAATTTTAGAATAATTAAAAATTTAATGTAATTTTATAAAAATCGAAGTTTTTTAATAACGAGCTTTTAATAAAAAGGTATTTACACTGGACTTTTACTACAACTTTCGTTTATTATCTAAATAATCATCACTGGTAAAAATATTATGAAAGATAAAGTCCGGTCAAATAAAGAAACTAAATAAGTTCTTAGATTTTTATATACTTAGAATATAAAAAACACACATACTTAGTATGAGTATATTCATATTGATAATACCAAAATATGTTACGATTTATCTGGAAATATTAAGTACAGTAAAAGCTCCTTATTCGCGCTTCCTTTATTCGCGTTTTCACTATTCGCGGATTAAAAAAATGCGACCCAATTCCTATATTCGCGGCTAGATTTCTCTATTTGCGGATCTAATCGGTCCATTGGTACATACATAAAAAGGATTCCAATAGGTATCAAGCCCAATATCCTTTGTAAACGTGTCGTCAAATGGACTAATATTTGAAAAATCTCAGTGAAGGTTTAAGAATGGCATATGAGCATTGTGATTTTTTTATGAAAACTGATCTGTCTATAGAACAAAGCCTTATTTTTAAGAGGCAAATTGCTAATGCCACTGCTGAATATCAGTCTGAATTGAAGGAGCTTTTAATAAAAAGCGTCAAGCAAGAAAAAATTACAAAATTCTTAAAACCATTGCCTAAACCTGAAAATAATAATTAATCAAATATGGTCAAAAACTATAATTAAATTGTTTTTTTTTATATATTTGTTTTTTATTTTGTCACCTAGGAACGTATCCCCTATAATCCCATACAAATTACCATTCCATATTCACGGTTTCTGTATTCGCGGCATATTTACGGAACGCATCCCCCGCGAATAAAGAGCTTTTACTGTATATAAAAATTATTATTAATAATATTAACGCTACTACAAGTCAAACACTATTTATTATTATTAAATAAATAGAGACGTAGTAGGTAAAAGACAATTAATTAATTTATATATACATTAAGTAATATTCTATGAGAATTGAGAAATTAGTTAATTAATGACATAATAGAGTGATTATCATCTACATTATATCAACTCAGCGCTGTCTGGCGTTTTAAACTTTTTTTTTTCGATTTAAGGATATTCGGGAAGTAAACTAACATATACAATTGCAACGCTACTATATTTGGAACTCCTACTACTTTTTTTTTTTTTTTTTTTAAATTTCTACTTATTAGAAGAAAATTGTAATAATGTAACGATACTTCATTATTGCTCAAACATTTACACATCACAAAAAGACAAACATTTTATTTAATAAACTGAAGAGCGGTCGTGTAAGATTATCGTATTTATTTGACTGCTGAACGTACGGTTTAATTTCATTTTTAACCGACTTCAAAAAAGAGGAGGTTATTATTAAAGAACAAATGAATACGATTTTCTTACATAATCGCGTAAAACAGATCCTCCACTATCTTAAATCTTTATCTATCTACTTCCTTATTTCTCTACTTTTCTTTTCCTGTTTTAATTAATTTAGGGCCGATCTCACCAAATAAGTAAAATAAGTCTTATCCGAGCGTTGATATTTCGGCAAATTTTCAATACAAAAACTGTCGAACGCCCGATATATTCCTTGGTTAAACATCAGTCGACGTTGGTGAAATCGGCACTTATCTAACATGATTTATTATTTCATTTTAATTCGTAATTTATAATCAATTTTGTCTCGTCTGATATGATTTATATTTAAATTCATCACTTTTTAATTCTCGTCCATTTTTTTATACAGTAAAAGCTCTTTATTCGCGGGGGATGCGTTCCGTAAATATGCCGCGAATACAGAAACCGTGAATATGGAATGGTAATTTGTATGGGATTATAGGGGATACGTTCCTAGGTGACAAAATAAAAAACAAATATATAAAAAAAAACAATTTAATTATAGTTTTTGACCATATTTGATTAATTATTATTTTCAGGTTTAGGCAATGGTTTTAAGAATTTTGTAATTTTTTCTTGCTTGACGCTTTTTATTAAAAGCTCCTTCAATTCAGACTGATATTCAGCAGTGGCATTAGCAATTTGCCTCTTAAAAATAAGGCTTTGTTCTATAGACAGATCAGTTTTCATAAAAAAATCACAATGCTCATATGCCATTCTTAAACCTTCACTGAGATTTTTCAAATATTAGTCCATTTGACGACACGTTTACAAAGGATATTGGGCTTGATACCTATTGGAATCCTTTTTATGTATGTACCAATGGACCGATTAGATCCGCGAATAGAGAAATCTAGCCGCGAATATAGGAATTGGGTCGCATTTTTTTAATCCGCGAATAGTGAAAACGCGAATAAAGGAAGCGCGAATAAGGAGCTTTTACTGTATTTCAAAAACGCTTCAAATTGTTTAGACGATTCTATTGAATTTTACTGTCGTTTTAATTTTCTTCCTTAACTTTTTATGCCTGCTCTTTCATGAATTTATCATCTCTTTTATTACATTTTTCATCGTCATCAGACACTATGTTTTCGTACCAATTCACAAGCTTCTACATTACTTTTAGTCCAGGCATAAGCCTCTCTTTGATGCCTGCTATTCCTCCTGCTTTATTCTATTCTTCTCTGTTTCATGTTTTTTTTTAATACTAGCCCAGCTGACTTAATATTTTCTTCTCTCGTTCAAATAAGCGGACGAATGTTGCAACCATCGATATAAATGTACTACGTACTAGATGTAGCGTTCCAAACACTCAACTGACATGCACTGCGGATCGTGCATTAATTGTTTGCATTGCTTATTGCGGAACATTCCCGACCTTACCAACGCGCTGTACAAGTTTTGGAACGAAGTTCCTTATCGCGCGTTGTGAAAGGGGGCTAGACGGAAAAAATTCTTACGAAAAGTTGTCACGACACTTTTTGCTATGTTCATCGCATGTTTCTCTGTCTGTCTCTCTGTCTCTTATAGAAAGCAAGCCAGATATTTTCATTTCTATTTCGCATTGAACTTCGTTCCATCCGGGTGTCCCTTGACACCTCTCAAGTTTTTACGTTCTGATGTGAGTTTCTATATCTATTTCGATAGGTGCCGTTTCGTTCAGCTTTCAGTTTTCAGGCTATTGAGACCTAACAAACTAATATGTCGAATGTTTTTGATTATATCAGTCACATCGTCACTCATCACTTCACAAGTGTTCACACTGCAGTCCAGAAGGCCCAACACAGGCCTTACACAGGTTGCGGCTATGGCACGACGACGCGCGGTCCGCTGGCCAGCAGCCGCCGCACTGACTGGTGGTTGTTGCCGTCGCTGCTCGATATATCGCTCGTGCTGACCACGGCCGGCTGGCAGAAGTTCTTGCACAGAACTAGCACCTGGAAGTAAATAAAGAATCATCATCAAGGCTTAGCTAATGGCACGTAATTGTATTACGCGTACAAAAGTTTGGAATAAAAGGGCTTCCATCCAGTGAAGTAGCAAAGTGGCGGTGGGGGCGGGCCGCACCGGGTGTCACCTTTTTTGGGGTGACACCCACCCGGTCTCTTTCTTAACTTTAAGAACAATGTACAAACAAAAAAAAATCGCTAGCACAAAAATTTCTTTTTCGGGGATTCGTCCACTATCACTCGCTCAGCTGAGCTATGTATAATTTGGGGATTCCCGTAAAAGAGCCTGACGCTGTCGTGGGGGATTCCCCGTCCCATGGATCATTTATTATTCCCACGAATAATAAATGATCCATGTCCTTTATCATATAAAATTTATTGCTTTTTACTTTCAATGGGGTGACACCACCAACTTCCGCACCAGGTGTCACCCAAGGTAGCTACGCCACTGCTTCGATCATCTTATTCGTTAGATTTTAAAAGCGATAAGTTCTTATAGTTTAGAATAGATCATTCATTGGGTTGAATGCTCACCAGAACTATTTATTATTAATATTGCTTCAGCAATAAACTTAATTTTAGGACAATTTTTTGCCTCATTTTTAAGCTTGTTTTTGAACCTAGTGTTTATTGATTCATCGATGCCGATTATAAAAAAAACCTATAAATTCTTTGACCCATAATCCGTACTTGAACAATGAGTTAGTCAAACTTCCTTACCGTGTAAACAACACTGCAGAGTCCCATCACGGCTCCGGACAGAACATCCCACCAGTGGTGCCGGTGATCTGTGATCCTGGTGAGGGGGCAGGTCATCGCGTAAATGATGCACAGGATCTGAAGCAACGGCACTATCAGCACTGAGCGGTTGTGCCAGCTGAACGCCCGTCTTTGGAGGTACCACTGAAAATAATGAGACAACCATTAATTTGGAAGCATTTTCGATAATTTTGAAAATAATTCCTATCCCGAATAATGAATAAGAAGCAGTAAGTATGGTAAGAGCAGTGATAGCCTAGTCGTTGCTGCCTCCTATTTGGAGGGTCTCGAGTTCAATCCCGGGCACGCACCTCAGACTTTTCGGAGTTATGTGCGTTCAAAAAATTAAATATCACATGCTTTAATGGTGAACGAAAACATAGCGAGAAACCACACGCCTGAGGGTTCTTTATAATGTTCTCAAAGGTGTGTAAAGTCTGCCAATTTGCATTGGGTCAGCATGGCTATATCCTTCTTGGAAAGAAAGTCTGCGCTCAGTAGTGAGTGGTTGCTGAAGCTCATGATGCTATGATAATGATACAAACTCGTGATTCCCAAAAGATACTTACCGCTAAGAAGAGTCCACAATAGATGGAGAGCGAGGTGTGAGCGGAGGGGAAACTCCTGCTGGCGTCGATCTGTAGATAGCGTGAGAAGCGCGTCGAAGTGCACGTGTAGCTACGAACGTAGTCTGACCTGAGGGTGGAGATGTTAATTAGATAGGAGATATAATTGCAGAAGTGGTCACCATGAACTCTTCTGCTATCGTAGCTCTCGCTTAGTACCTTCAATGCAGTTATCTGTAGATCTCTTAATTTGGCACGTAGCGATGGCAAGAGCTCTGATAGTATAGCGCTAGTTCTATGGAGGTTAGAAACTGCATTCCACATACAGGCGACCTCTTCTATGGAGGGTGCAGCGGCTGAATTAAACTTAAAATTTCAACTATATGATGTAATTCTAGACTCTTTGGAAGAGACTAATGATACGAAATATGAAATACTAATATAATAATATTTTACTACGAATAATTAATAAGTAAGGAAGTCTAACTGCGTTAAAAAAATGACCAAAACAAAAATTGCACCGAAATGGGTGGAGATTAAAATTAAGCCGTTAGAGGCGGGGATTAAAAGCAAAACTAGCACGTCAACAGTTGATCATTTTTCTTGCACGTCAAATTTTCATAACATTGTCCAATGACTCAGCTGTCATAGCAAACATAGCAGCACGCGCGCGAACCAATCATTGCTTTCGTTCTGAATTTGAACCGATCATTAAGCATGTCTGTATATACCTGTAATTGGGTAAATTTTCAGAGCGGCCTTTTTTCCGTCATTTAGGTGGCTAATTTTTTTTCTCACATTTCACCCAAACTAAATGCGTTAGATTATAGATTAAGATGCTGTGAATCTAATAATTTGTGAGGCGCCCTTTAAAACACAGTACTTTCGGAGAAATATTTTTTGCGCCACCGTAATGACGATAAAAGCCATAGAAATGGCTCTAATGAATTAAGTAAGCAAATTTTCTTAAATATAAATACAAAATATGCTTAGACTAGATACTGTATACACTGTCCTCTAGCTCCAAACTAAATCACATATCCATAATTGTGTTTTAGGAGACAATAAATATTAAATATTGAAACTGAACTCTCTGAGTCCTACATAGGCCTAATTACCTACATACTTACCTTCTTATAAAAATAAAACTTATTAAGTTATTATTAAAAATAATAATGTATTTTAAGTATATATTGTTAGGAGTCGCTCCTATTTAGGTCATAACTACCCACAATAATGTGGGTAGAACAATGAAATTTAATGTATAAAAACGATTGCACAGCTGTGCACGGGGCATTCTCTCTGTACCCGTCGAACGGGAAGGCTGTTGGTACCGTCACTACTCTGAGTAAGATCGTTTCATATATGTTATGCGTGATGTAACCTCTCTATTGAATTATTGTTTAGAATTATGTGAATCTGAGAGTAAATTGAAAGTAAATAAGTCCTAAATGTTATATCCTGTCGGTTATTATTATTTCCGCTCCTGACTTGTTAAAATCTTAATAAATTCCGCTTCTGATTCCTAAAATCAGAAGTGGGATAGGCCTATGCTCACTACTAGCCTTGATAACCTCACTCACAGCCGTTAGTTTTTGTATTTTCACGTTCAAGCGAATAACTTTTACTGTTCGATTCCTATCTGTGATTTTGGGAGATTTGTGAAAAGAGAAACACTTCCCTTTTTGATATTCAATTTTGACATTAAGCAGAAATACTGTTGTAAAACAAGTCCTTAACTCGTTTAGGTAAACGAACGTGTGCTAATTTGTGCTATAGTTTGCAGGTAGTTGCACAAAGGTACTTTGTGCAAATGCGGGTGCCAAGCAACAGCGGCTTCCGTGCTGAATTGCTGTCTGCCACGGTGCCTGGTTACACGTTCCCTGTCGGTGCGCTGGCGACCACGTCTGGGCGTGTCGCTACGCTGACGAGGGCGCCTCTGCTGCTGCGCGCCTGGCCTGTCTGCGCGCTGCCGAGCACGCTGAAGCGTGTCGCAGCGGCGGACTCCACGCTTCACCTGTCTGCGCGCTGGCGAGCGCGTCTGAACGTGTCGCTGCGCCAATGACGTGCTTCTGCGCGCCTCCCCTATCTGCGCGCTGCCGAACACGCCGAAGCGTGTTGCAACGACGGCGCTTCAGAGGCGCCTCTCTGCGCATCACCGGCCTGCGCGTCGCTTGTTGGTGCCGGGCGAGCCTGACGCAGCGCCGGCTGCGAGACTTCTGCGCATCACCTGACTGCGCGCTGGCGAGCACGTCGGAGCGTGTCGCTGCGCTGAGGACGCGCTTCTGCGCGCCTCATGACGCGCTTCTGCGCGCCTCCCCCTATCTGCGCGCTGCCGAACACGCCGAAGCGTGTTGCAACGGCAGCCACGGCGCTTTTGCGCGCCTCACCTGTCTGCGCGCTGCCGAGCGCGCTGTGGCGTGTCGCAGCGGCGGACGCCGCGCTTCACTTGTTTGCGCGTCGCCTGTTGTCGCCTGCCGAGCACATTGCTGCTTGTTGCGACGCCTGCCACGGCGTGCCAGTTGCACATGATATGTGCTTTGCTAAGTACAAGCCTGCGTGTCGGTAAGAAGTTTCCAATATATTTTTGACCATTTGAGTAAAATCATGGCAAATTCGTGCCCACTATAGTTACGTTAGCTAGAAACCTTTTTCTAACCTCTTTTTATGCGAAGGTTAACAAAGAATCATTGTTGACTTTGCGAGTTAAGTTAAATGGGAAAATGAGATTCCTGTGTGGTCAAATAGCTTAAAATCTTATGGTCTCGTGAAAAACAGTTGATGTGCGATCCCGTATGTAGATGTACTTGCACTGACTTACACAATTGAAAAGAATCTTATTTAAAATTTAGTTTTCAACTTTAAAGTTTACTTTTCTTATTTGAATCATTGAATCATTAGTTGAAGTCAGGTTAGACCGAGCTATTTTGATCGATGTTTTGACCAAGCAAATTTGATTTGACTAACTGACGTTAAACAGTTTGTTAATTTTTGAGATTTTGGTATACAGCCACGATTACGTGGTAAGCGATGTAAAGTACATCGTAGACAGATATCACTTGTTTATTTTTACTTGACTCTTCTGGTTTCTTGACCTTATGGTTAAATTGAGTCGTCTATAGAATTGAACTACTGATCCGACTGATTCGTACCACACTGAACTGAAGAGTAGAATGTATGGCCACTATAAGGTATGGCTTACTTTAGTAACAGTGTTAAAAATAGTCGTAAGCTTGCTATTGAATCTTTTGGTTTTGATATTTTGCTAGAACTGTTACATGCTCATTGAGCAGCTAAAGCTCATAGAGCTCGCTACTTTTGAGCGAGGAAAATGTTTTGGAGTTGAATGGTGTCCTGAGAGTTGTGTTGCTTTCTTTGAAAGCAGCACGTGGGACGTTTTTAATGTTTTTATTGCTTACAGTTGCTCAGAGTTGTATGTGCGTGTTTTTGCACGCGAGGAAATGAGCAGCTGAAGGGCAGCACCAGCGGCGCTTGCATTGAACACGCGTTGCGGGCACACCTCTGAGTGTGACTGGGGCTTCGGCCTTGCGGGCACACCTCTGTGTGTGACTGGGGCTTCGGCCTTGCGGGCACACCTCTGTGTGTGACTGGGGCTTCGGCCTTGCGGGCACACCTCTGTGTGTGACTGGGGCTTCGGCCTTGCGGGCACACCTCTGTGTGTGACTGGGGCTTCGGCCTTGCGGGCACACCTCTGTGTGTGACTGGGGCTTCGGCCTTGCGGGCACATCTCTGTGTGTGACTGGGGCTTCGGCCTTGCGGGCACATCTCTGTGTGTGACTGGGGCTTCGGCCTTGCGGGCACATCTCTGTGTGTGACTGGGGCTTCGGCCTTGCGGGCACATCTCTGTGTGTGACTGGGGCTTCGGCCTTGCAGACACGTTCCTAACGTGTGGGGATATACTCTTGATAGGTTGTAACGTTTGAGAATCAGATGAGCCTTTGCCACGGCATTAAATAATGTTTAACCTTTTATTTTATTTGGTTTACGTTACAAGTGAATTTTTTCTTTGATTGCAAGCTAACTTATTTGAGATTTGCATTAGAATTTTTCATTTTTATTGATTCAAATTAGAATTTTTCATTTTTTATTGATTTAAATTAGAATTTTTCATTTTTTTATGAAGTGAGATCCAAAGTTTAAAGGTCCGTTTAAAGGACATTGGAATTCTTGATTTTTGACGAGTATCAGAATAGGCAACTGGTGTTTTTTGTCACGTACTATAACCCTTATGTCTCTTCAACAGATTCAGACAATAATGATGACGATGCAAGCGCAGGTCCTTCGCCTGCGTCTGCCCTGCTCCAGCTGTAGACGCTCTCGACGAAGATCAACGAGAGCGCGGCCGAGGACGTCGCGCAATCAGGATAGGCCGTGTTAGGAGTCGCTCCTATTTAGGTCATAACTACCCACAATAATGTGGGTAGAACAATGAAATTTAATGTATAAAAACGATTGCACAGCTGTGCACGGGGCATTCTCTCTGTACCCGTCGAACGGGAAGGCTGTTGGTACCGTCACTACTCTGAGTAAGATCGTTTCATATATGTTATGCGTGATGTAACCTCTCTATTGAATTATTGTTTAGAATTATGTGAATCTGAGAGTAAATTGAAAGTAAATAAGTCCTAAATGTTATATCCTGTCGGTTATTATTATTTCCGCTCCTGACTTGTTAAAATCTTAATAAATTCCGCTTCTGATTCCTAAAAATATCGTATTGATTATACAGGCATTCATCATTTCGGTGGCCCACTGTGCCACCGCAATGACGCCACCATGATGACGACAAAAGGGTTTTTTTAATGATAATTACTCAACTACCTAATTAATTTAGTAGATATTTACAGGTCGTAATATCAAGACAATTATCTATAACATCCTAACTTGACGATACAATAAATCACTCTGTTCATTAGCTAAAACTTGCCACCGAACTGATCGCTCACGGTGACCAAAACATATTTTATAGAAAACTTACCTCGGGAACATTATAAAACCTGCGTATTGGACATCCTCTCTACAAACAAGTTGGGGCCAGATTAATGCTCAGGTGGACCGATAAAAAAATTTGGCGTGAAATCGCTTGACTAATAAGAAACAAGTAGTCAATTGCGAGCATCGAAAGTGCAGTTTTACGCGGGACAAAGACAAATTGGCGTCTCAGATTTTTAATTTAATAGTTAGTAAAGTTTTTGTGTGTTAAAATGTGAAATGAAGTAAATACCTTTAAAATGAGATATTTCGATAAGAGATAAGTTAAAATTTCGTGTAATAGTGAGTAGTTTGGTGAGCGCAATTTGAAGTGGGACAAGCCTCCCAGTGGTAGACCGCCCATACAAGTCGGATATTAAACGTGGAATTTCTTGTATGTTTTTAATATTAATTCTAATCTGGTTTAATATACAGTTAAGCTATGAGGTATATTTTCAAAATAACATGTGTTTAGTCTATTTTAAATGATAGTTTCTATGAAAAGGTCATAGGACGCCTAAAAATGTACGCTCGAAAATTTACCCAATTATACCTGTAATTTTGGAACTTGGAAGTAATTCGTATTTTGAATCATACGTCGTTTTGGTTTGAAGTAGGGCCATTTTTTAAGTGTATTTTGTTCTGAATTAGACTTCCTTACTTATTATTTATTCGTAGGTATTTTACACCATATCTACCTAGTACCTATCATTAAATAAAAAGAGAAGTTACTTACCCATTGCAAGTGCTGGCTTTATCAGGCTCGCATAAATCGAAGAAAGTGGGTCTCGGGGATCCAACCACGCACTTGAGCACCTCAAGCACGGTTAGGTTGACGACTGCGCCGTAGATGTAGTCCCTGTATATAAACCCAGCTGCCTTAGCGCTGTCTAACAGCTTGTTTTTCTTAATTGAATACTCGTCGTCCCTGTGAAGGACTGTCTCGATCGTCCACATCTGTAATCACATGAAAATATTGGATATTGGTTAGAAATAGGCGTCACTTTGCAAAATATCATACTCACGAAAAAAAATCTTTTGCTATAACGCGCCGAAGTATAAAAAAGTCTGGTAGGGTCTTGGCTGAAATCTACAGACCGCAATCTCAATCAAATCCGACTCAAGATAGAGTTAAAACGAGACAGATTTATGTCAGAGCATATTTGTGTCTCGTTTTAACCTCTCTATTGAGTTTGAGCTGAGTCAGAGTATTATAGATCTCAACATTAGTCTATGGTCCTTTTAGTAGTGGTACAAGTACAAATGCAGGAATGCCAGACATAAACATTTCATAGCTCAGCTAATCAGCTAAAGGAATGCTTAGGAACAATTAGTGGATGAAGGAGAGATTTACGCTCGCAGTATCACGAGATCAAATGAAATGAGGAGATCCATAGAACCAGAATTACCGACATAGACACAGAGCGACGATGGGGTCATAAAGTGCAAGAATGGTGACCTCGCACTGGGAGGCGTAACGTTGGAGACGATACCAAGCGAATCACGGGCAGCCAATGGGTAAGTCACCTATAAGAGACTCATATAACTTATAGTATATGTCGAAGCTAACGTGATGATATTAGCGTTATCTGAGCATATTAACTGTAAATTGTATACAAAATGATATTGTTTTTTTAAGAGCAACCACCGAGTTTCTTGTTGGTTCTTCTCGGTTGGAACGGAATTCCGAACCAGTGATAGATTCATTTGACGTTTCGAAAGCACTTTGTAAAAGTTTGTTTGAATTAAAAATTATTCTATTCTATTCTATTGTATTCGTCGTCCCTACAGAGGATTGTCCAATTGTCTATATCTGTAATTGAATGATCGTGTAAGTGCTAAGGCGTTGCTATTACCTACAGTTGTTACGTAATATCACGACATTGATTGAAGGATAATAGTCCACTTTAAGTTGTAAATTGACAAACTTTCATATGTAGTGGCCAAAGGTGAAATTTATTTCAAACATCAAGTATCAAGCGAAAGATGGCAATCTAGTTTTTTTAACGTAGGTAAGATCTAGAATTAAGAAATCTTAATCCTTAACGATCACTCAGGATTACTCAGCGGGCGATGGAGAGAGCTATGCTCGGAGTATCCCTGCGAGATCAAATCAGAAATGAGGAGATCCGTAGGAGAACCAAAGTCACCGACATAGCTCAACGAGTTGCGAAACTGAAGTGGAAATGGGCGAGGCATATAGTTCGAAGAGCTGATGGTCGATGGGGTCTCAAGGTGCTGGAGTGGCGACCCTGCACCGGGAAGCGCAGTGTTGGCAGACCCCCCACTAGGTGGACCGACGACATCAAACGAGTCGCAGGAAGTCGCTGGATTCAGGCGGCGCAAGACCGAGGTCTGTGGAGGTCCATGCAAGAGACTTATGTCCAGCAGTGGACGTCTATAAGTTGAAAAAGAAGAGAAGAAGAATCCTTAACGAATGACCTACTTATTGGCGTGTAATTAAACGCAAATAAGGTAATTCTTTGTATTCCTAAAGTGTGAAAGTAAACGCTGGTATGCTATAAAAACAAACATATACCTAAAGACAAATAAACATTAAAATTATGTACTTAACTGTAGTCAGTAGTGTTCTACCCTCATCTGACAATTCTCTTTCTCTAAGGTCACTTTATCATTGGCCTCTGACACAACAACACGTCAGCGTAACGTAATAATTAGAGAAATCTTTATTATACTTACAATAATGTACGGTACAATGACGGTAATAGATGCAATGAGCGAGATGGACATAGTGTCTCCCGTATGCGGGTAAGAGAGGTCCGGGTCGTTGCATCGGAAACCGCTGCGTCTGCTCGGTATCGCGCCAACTTCTAGAAGGATGCATACTGCTGCCACTGGGGACAAAAGAAAATCTACATCAAACTTAGGTTATTATTAAGTTGATATTGAATTGTAAATTAAGTTTCGATCAACACTTTAAGAAACTTTCGCTTAGTACTTGGATCAAGGGCAGGATACAGAAGGCGTTACTCCTTGAGACGGCACGCATTGTGAGGAGGTTCCTCACTCTGGAGCCCTGACCACTGGCTGCTTGGGTCTTACCCCGCAGCAAGTGGGACCCACTTCATTATATTATTTTTGAAGATGTTCTATAGATATTAGATATTATATTGTATTTTTGTAAACATTTTTAAAAATAATATACTTAATGTAAATGTGTGTGAAAATAATTTCGTTTTTTTTGGAGCAATATTTCTATTATTTTTTTTGTAGCATCCTCCGGAGATGCTTATTCCACAATGTAGGTACTATGTAACATTGCTAATTACCATAAATGATAATTGCAGGATGCTAAGATAACAATTCCTATTTGGGTAAATGCGAATGCATATTAAAGAAACTGTTTCAAAGTGAATATTAGTAATAATCTATTGGTACGGCCATTGACTCGAATAACTAATTTTGTCGTTAAAATTCAATTAGGTGAAATATATTAAAGCTGACATGACGGAAAGGCGATTAGGTAAATAGGTTGGTAAACAATTTTTTTTAATTTGTGCTATCAAACAATTGTATACTTCTCACATTTAACATAATAATTATAGATTTTTTTCGCTGTATAGCGTTCAAAAATGCTGGAGTGGCGACCCTGCACCGGGAAGCGCATTGTTGACAGACCCCCACTAAGTTGACCGACGACATCAGACCAGTCGCAGGGAGCCGCTGGATAAAGGCGGCGCAAGACCGAGACCTGTGGAAATCCTTGCAAGAGACCTTTGTTCAGCTGTGAACGTTTATCGGTTGATAAAGAAGTAGAATAAGAAGAATCTAGGGGAAAAGAAGATTGTGTCCACTGTTCATATTATTCATTTTCATTTCCTTCATTTCAATTAACTAAAGACCACTAAATGTCTACTAAAAACCACTAAAAACCAATAAAAGACCACAGGTTATCACTACTATTAAGTATAAATAAATCCATCTTTTTTGGGCAGATTTTGATGAAGGTAAGAGCCATAAGATATCTCTACCAATGTTTATTACAGTAATAATAGTTTTTCGAAGGCAGAATTAATTATTATTACAATGTAAGCAAATATTTGCTATCTGAGGTTGTACCTGACCACAATATAGTCTTCAAGTTACAGTCATTGAAGAACCTAATATACATAGTAAGTAATATCACAGAGTAAGGAGATAAAACTGAATACTCCTTTTTTAGGGTTCCGTATCCGAAGGGTAACCAACGGGACCCTATTACTAAGCCTCCGCTGTCCGTCCGTCCTTCCGTCCGTCCGTCCGTCCGTCCGTCTGTCTGTCAGCGGGCTGTATCTCATGATCCGTAATAGGACTTTGAAATTTTCAGAGAATGTGTATTTCTGTTGCCGCTATAACAACAAATAATAAAAATAAATTAAAAATTAAAGGGGTCCCTCCTACTAGAAACGGGGGTTTTTTCGGCGTTTTTTTTAACACGGAGCCCTTCGTAGCGAGTTCGATTTGCATTTGACCGATTATTTAGTCATTTTAAAATTTAAAAAGTTTATACGTTAATAATTTACACGTATCAATATTTTTGTGAAGTTTACCTATACATTTTATGAAACAAGTTAATAATTACCCATGTAAGGTTCATTGTTTTAAAACAATCGTAATGTGTTTCGTTACGAACATCGTTAGAAGCTATAAAATAACAATGCGTTTCTTATTGAAAGAAAAATCTGGAAGCGTAAGCATGTAATGTGAATATTAACTGTAAATAGTACACAACATGATATTGTTATTACAATATATATATTTTTTAAGAGCAACCGCCGAATTTCTTGCTGGTTCTTCTCGGTTGGAATTAGATAGATTCATTGGTAGATTCATTTGACGATTCGAAAGCACTTTGTAAAAGTTTATTTGAATGAAAAATTATTTTATTATATTCTATAGAAACTAGAAATTGCTTTTTTTATATTCTACACTTTTGCCCTGCCATGACAGTATACTGTATCCAAAAAACATCAAAATAAGTCTTTAAAATAATTTATAACAGTTTAAACCTGCGCTACCATGCTAGCTTTTGTTTTCCAGATAGACTTGACGAAAAGCCTGATGGAAAGCAATCATTGGAGCACGCTTGCCTAGAAGATGTCTATTCACTCGGTTCATCAAGTTGTGCGTGGAAAGTTGGAAACACGGAAAGTAGACATTGGGAGTAGATATCTGATCATATCTGTTATTCGCAAAGAGAAATAACTTTATCATGCTACTAGCTGTTGCCTGCAACTTCATCCGTGTCAATTTCTGTTTTTATGATCGCGATTAAGAAGTTTTTAAAAGAATATATTTTAAATATGGATAATTTTCCCCGTTTTTGCAACATTTTTCACTGATGCTTCGCTCCTATTGGTCGCAGCGTGATGTTATATAGGCTAAAGCCTTCCTCGATAAATGGACTATCCAACACAAAAAGAACTTTTCAATCGGAACCAGTAGTTCCTGAGATTAGCGCGTTCAAACAAACAAACTCTTCAGCTTTATAATATTATATCATGCTATTTATGTATGTGGATCATCGTCGAATATTAATTAGATGTAGATACTGGATCAATGGATACGCGATAAGGAATGTGTTATGTTGCCAATTAAAGACGTATAAGTAGACTTTAATTAAGTAGTCATCGATAAATTAGAATCGAAAGTTGATTCCGATTTTTATTTTTGCACAGCGTAGGAAGTGTATGGTCGATTGAAACCAGTTAAAAATAAGTCTTGAATAAGTAGGTAGTGGTAGTAGATTTTAGTAAGTATTAAGTAAGTAAGTGAATATAGTCATATTCACCATATTTTTACCAAATAGATACAGTCGTATCTATTTGGTAAAAATATGGTAAACACAAATCAAGGTGTCAAGCTTAAAAAAATTCACATCAAATTCATATCGTAATAACTGTTCAGAGTATTTTTAACCGACTTTCAAAAAAAAGAGGAGGTTCTCAATTCGTCGGAATCTTTCCCATTGTCATCAGGTTAGGATTTGATGATGGGATCCTGGAATAATCGAGGAAACTCTTCAAATATAGGCAAAATTGATATACTTTGTAGTGGCGTTTGAAGTCGGTTTTGTAAAAAGAATTTTTACGTTTATATTTTATTAAATAAATATTAAATATTATACATAATATTCGAAGTAAATAAATATAAATAATAATATAGTCTTTCTGTAGCTGCTATCCAGTTCAGGCTATTATAGCCACTGCATCAGTTTGGTGGTAGTTTTAATCTACCCAATTAGGAAAAAAACCTCAGGCACCGACTGAACCCAAATTGGAGAGAAAGCATTCGATTGACAAAAAATGAGTGTAGGCGACCCGAAGAGGTTGTGACACCGCGCTGTGCTATAATAGGGAGCGAAGCTATAGCTATTATAATATTTCCGCTTTGCTTTCGAAAAAAAATACATATTGCCACACTGATAACATCTCGTTGCAAGCCATAGCGGCATAGCCAGCTAACGTCATAAGTAATCTTGCAGTATGAGACCATTTGCGGGTATATACGCATAGGTATATATAGGGGGTAAATTGATCCCTATTCAAATGAAAACCGTGTCACACCAGTTATTGAACATGTATAATTATCCAGCAATAAAAGAATGTAACATGATAAACTTAAACTGGATGAACAGGCGTTGTGTGCGTCCAGCGTGGACGGGAGTTGAGAATATAACTCTGATTCTAGACCTCCGGCTCAGACGTTGGTTAATAGAATAATGAATACGACGCCTGTTCAAACTTACAATTCCAAACAATATTCAAATTGCATTCCAAGTTTGAATGCCTTCAAATATGAAAATAAAAGTGGCCAGCTCATAACCAGCCAGCAGCAGTAAGCTCTCCGTGGAGACCGTTAAGACTCCACATATATACCTATAGAGGTATGATTTAAAAACATTCACTCATAACTGTTATAAATAAGTACTTCTTCTAGATTAACATTTTAACTTTAGACTGTATTGTCTGAATAATTTGGATTCTATGATAATTGATATTGTTTTATTTAGTTGGGTAATAGAGACTACTGATTAGTAAAATGTTGAATAGTAAAATGTTGATTGAATGATCATCACGTGTCTTCATCGTGAAACGTCATCTTTAACTAATAAATGTTGAATGCTAGAGCATGTTTGTTTGTTCTTCAATCACGCAGCAACGGAACGCGCATGGATGAAGTCGCGGGCAAAAAATGCGAGATAACGGACAAACTTTTCTTTATTCGCTTAGCATCCAATAAGGAACATCAGCCTATCTTCCTATTATACGGAACAGAGGCATAAATTACCGCATTTATTAACATCTAAGATTAACAACCGAGTGGGAATATCAATTGACAGATATATTCATTCTTGTTGATCGCAGATTACAGCAAGAGCCGCAAATGCTGTGAACTTTCCCTGCGCGCAAAACGCACTTGTTACTTTTACTTACTGAAAAGTGAAAAACAAACCTTTAATAAAAATTATAAAAGTATAGGTAAGTCTTAAGCCATCTTGTTTTAGGAGCTCTATTGTTATTATCGTGATTATGATGGTTTTAATAAATGTATTTTGATGCACAGACTAATAGGTATCTGCGTTACTATGCGTAAATTCGAGCTAGTTTATTGATGGATTTCGCAGCATGGTTGAGACTTGAGAGTATTCAAAAAGATTAGCGCGAAGACCTACCTACCGCAAAAAGCGTTGCATTTGGTCCGAGCATTTTATTTATTGATAAATAAATGCACGCGGCTCTTACAGCTTTAGCGGCTCTGGCGGCTGCGGCGGTGCGTCTTGTAGGTAATATACGCTAACCTTATGATAAATTCGAGCGAGTGGGAGATGTCAATTGACAGATAAATTCACTAATTTATAGCGGACTATTTCCCGTCACGGGCCCTTTGAGATGCCGAGGGCCATAGAGCACACACTTCTTAAAGGAGTGGGCATAGGGCGGCAGATTCTTTTTTTTTTAAATAAGCTTGGGTAGGTTCGATGGGGAGGACAGACAAAGTAGGGAGTAGTCAAACAGATGGAGCAAGAAGATGAACCGTTGACTTTTCCGTTTTCAGTCCGCGTGCTGACCGTTTTGTTATTTAAATGGTACCTACGGATGCGCGAGAAATATTTTCTGGCTTTTCTGTCTTTTAATACGCCACTGACCATTTTATATTACGACGGAATAATAAAATATAAACGTAAAAATTCTCTTTACAAAACCGACTTCAAACGCCATTTACACCTATTTATTTGGTCTCGGATGGGTCGTCGAATTTAGTTATGTTAGTAAATATAGGTACATGGCGTTTGAAGTCGGTTTTGTAATAATATAAAAGTTAAAATGCTTTTTTCAAAACAGACTTCAAACGCCACTACAAAGTGTACCAATTGGGCCTATAAAATTTGAAAAGTTCCGTCGATTTGTCCAGGATCCCATCATCAGATCCTGATCTGACGGCCATTGGACCAGCTGGGAAGTATACCCTTTCAAGCAAAAATAGAATTTTCCAAATCAGTCCAGGCGTCTTCGAGTAATAGGGGAACATACATAAAAAAAAGTTTCCGACGAATTGAGAACCTCCTCCTTTTTTGGAAGTCGGTTAAAAAGAATTTCTACGTTATGTTATCTAATATAATTTTTTCTATCTACGTTGAGGCCTTCGATCACAGAAGAAAAAATATTTTCTGTGATCGAAGGTTGAGGCCCATTCATGACATGGCAATAGTCTTTTGAATGGGAAATTCTTTCGATGTTTTGAGATATAATTAATGGTTAGTGGTGACCGATTTCTTTATGTCAAGGAAATAAAATATTTGGTCCGAAGTTCGATTCTCGATTAGGTCAGTTGAAGAATGTCATGTAACTGCTATGATACACATTTAAACCACATGTAGTGACTTTGTAACGCAGCTATGTTAACATCAAAATTAACATTAAAATTATTGATCAATGCTTTCAGGTGCAATTTTTTTTAAATAAGAAGTCATCACATTCCTTAGTCATATTATTTAAGTTTATTTGCATTTTGTCATCATTTCTTTTTTGACGCTTATTTCTAGGCATTTATTTAAATTTTTCTTTTGCTATAGATATTGTTAGCTTTATCTAATAAGAATCTTTTTAGGGATTGAATAATATCCATTTCTTTTATGTGATCCAGGATTTAACTATAGCATCTATGATATTTGGGAATATTATTTTAGATTTGCAAAATTTATGAATAAATTCATGATCGTGCATGATCGTTCAAGCTATACGTAACGTTACATAATAAATAATGTAACATACGCAAGTAACTGTAACTTTATTACATTTATATAATATGAAATCCGTTCATAGTATGATTAAAACATATTAACATATTAATCAACGTAAAGGAAGGTACGTATCTACTTAACATAATAGGGTTCAATTAACCCCATAAAGTTTTATGGAAGACGTTACTTAAAGTAAAAGCACATTAACATATCGACATAACTACACATTCACATTGATTATGGAATGTTTTATAACGTAAGAATTTCTAAAAAAAAAATTACTGTTCCGGTTCCATTTATGTACCAATGTACCATTGAGTAATACTACGTTTATGGTATGATGTACTACTTACCTTGTTTCTGACAAAGCGAAGGTACCTACTAGGTTCTAGTGTGTACCTACCTACGACTTACCTCGTTGGTCAAGTGACCTGTAACCGTTGGGCTATTGAGGCTTAATCTTAAGGACCCTTAGAGCACGTCCAGATCCTTTTCTATCGTTTTATCCAAGAACACTTTGACTACATTTGACGGCATTCGCCAAACGCATTTGGCCAAAGTCACACGGTTTTCCTGTCACTTGTCAGTATTTGATAAAGGGTCCTAGCAATCGCTCTCTAGGATCTAGGGCAGTAGTGCAATTGTTAGTCATACAAGTGCATTGAAAACATACTATTAGAAACCGCGAGCGTGAACGTCTGACAGCTATGAAAAATTCTCAATTTTGATCACTTTTAGGGTGTTTTAAATTTTTTATTACTAGTTAAAATAGACGTAGATCGTATATACGTACACTCGTATTCGTTCAAAGGTAGTCATATTGGCTTCTTATTTTATCTAATATAAACTCTTCTTATGGTAGGTACAATGGAAGTAATCATTGTCCAATTACTAATAAACTTTGTAGATTCAAATATTTGGTAGATGCGAAAATGTTTTACCTAATCATAGAACACCACTACATTTATGAAACATTTCCATTCGCTACGTGTTGCCGCGTACGCGTCTTTGTGGCGTCCGTTGTCAAATATTATACGCTATACGATCTCCTGCTGTTGCATTTCAAAGCCACACATAATATACCAGCACTGTATGTATTTGTTTATAATCGTTTTTAATCAGGGTAAGATAACTATCTCGTTGGCAAATTACAACTGTTTTCTTGCTTGTCTGAATTGACCTACTCGCGCATTAATTCTATTTAGTTCTGGAAACGCTGCGTTCACGCTCGGAATTGGTAATCGTATGTTTCCGCGATAGGAAATTGATGGTTACCCATGCAGTTTCTCGGTCTCTATTGTAGAATTGAAATGCAATTCATTGATTAATGACTCTTCGATTACATGTCATTGTATCCATTGCAATTGTGAGGTAGTTACGTAATTTAAACATCTATACAAATATACGCAAATAATCACATTAATGCATCGATGACAATAATGTCATAAAGGCGAATGTTTGAATGTGTGTGTATTAGTGATGTGACGAACGTTGAATTTTTCACATTACGAACATTTTACTTAGACTGAAATCTATAGACTCACACTCTGCTCACACTCAAGTCAGAGCATATTTGTATCTCGTTTTAATTCTATCTTAAGTCTGAGCTAAATCAGAGTACGCTCTATAGATCTCAGCATTAACTCCAACATTCGCAAATGCGAAAACGAATATTCGTGACATCACTAGTGTGTATGTTTGTTACTTTTTATTGAAGTGCCTATCTGTGATTTCGTAATGAGTTGACATTCTAATTGAGTTCATAATGATAATTTATTTGAACAATTAATAACATAACATATACATATTTTTAATTTCCATTTTTTGTCTGTTTGAACGTGCTAAATATATTCGGAACAGCTGAATTGACTTTGAGAGGACTTTTACAGGCAGAAAGAGAATTATACAAGGAGAAGTCTAAGCAATATTTTATGCTGAAAATATTTAGTTCTTTCGTAAAAAGTTTGTACAAAATCCCTGCCGATTTTAGTTATTTATATATGAAGTATATTTATTTACTAGCTGTGCCCGCGACTTCATTCGCGTGGAATAGTGATTTTTCGGGGCGCGGCTCTCAGCGCGCTTTATATAGCCACGGACGCTCAGGCGCGAGGCGTGTAGTACGTACTCTGTACGTTAATAAAAATGTTCGCCGTGATTCTTTAAATTTACATAACTTTTTTATTTATGAACCGATTGACATGAAATAAACACTAAATGTTAAGTGAAGCTTACTAAAATATATTACCTAGTGAAAACCGTATCTAAATCGAATAAGCCGTTTCTGATATTAGCGTGCACAAACACACAGACAAACAGACAAACAGACAAAAAAAATTAATTACAATTTCGGGTTCGGCATCGATATAATAACAACCCCTGCTACTTTTTTTTTATACATTTCCATTGTACAGACACCACTTTTCTACAATTTTATTATATGTATAGATAGTACATATTTTGAAATTCTATTTAGATATATTCTGTTCTATTTCTTTGTATAATTAAAAGTTAAAAAAAATATATATATAATAGTGGTTCATTCATAAATCATTTTTATAGATTTTTTCTTATAATTACAATTAAAGTTCGGCCGTTCAGAGAATGCGTTCCTGACACGTCGCGATTGAACTGACGACGTAGCTTTGTAATGGCGTTGCAGTTACGATAAAAATATTTTTGCTGGTTGTTTACCGTTTTAACAATTGATGAGCATTAAAACAACATTATTATATCAATAATCAATGAATGTTATAATTTTGTGCCAAACTGAGTGTCAAATAACTTGGTAAACAATATTTTTCTAAATCTATACTGCGCTATTACAAGGTTATGTCAGCGCTTTATATTTGTAGTGCTGTGCTAAAAATAACAGGCAAGTATCGTAATATCGTAATCTGTTCTTATATAGTTATACTTATAATATAAAATAATACGCTTTGTTTTTCTTTTTAAGAATTTGAAAATAATGGACTATAAGATAACTTTTATGAAATATAAAAATAAAACTATGACCAAACCGAACGCGCGAAAGAAAGTAGCATTTTTATATTTGGGTTGAAAATGGTAACCCCAAATGGCGTTGGGCCGCCATTTTGTGACGCTAAAACAGTCGTCTGTTGTCGTTTCGTGCGCATAGACCACGTTCTTCAAGTGTTTTCGATCTGTTTTTATTTGATTACCCGGCTTTCGTTTAATGGACTGTTTCTGCTTTTCAAACTGACATCGGCGCTAAATCGGACTTCGATTGTGTTTTGTATTACGTTCTTTTTACTTTTAGTGCATAATAATGCCTAAACGTGGACAAACATTGAAAAGTGGAGCCCGTGAGTTAATCATCAAGCTGCAAGATTACTTTGACCGAGATATGAGGATTGATTCTGTTATTGATAATAATATAATTATACATGTAGGCGAAGATGATGAAGACACCACCTCCTCAAGCGAATCGGAGTCTGATTAATATTCTGTACGCACATTCAATTCAATGTACTTACTTTATTGCATAGAAATACAGATTGTAACTTTGTAACAAAGAATAAATAAAACAATTTTATTATATGAATATTACCTTTTTTTGGTTTCTACTTAAATAACTAAAATATAAATTTTAAATGATTCCGCCAATTTAAAACGAAAATAATCTTAAAATAATGCGCCGGTTCATTTTGGAGGAACGGTAACGAACTCAGTGTTATGTTGTGCCCATCACTAGTCGTGACTAACTGATAGGTGTCAGGAACGCATTCTCTGAACGGCCGAACAATAATATCTAATTTTATAGTACCTACCTCTGTATGTTCTCAATACTCTCACATTTGGGAAAGAAATCTTTTACTTAGAGATAAGCTGTCCTTGTATGTTTATGTTTTAGTTTTATTTTTTTCTCGTACTAAATTAGTAAATAATAACAAACTATAAAAAAAAAATTTGAGAGGTGTCAAGGAACACCCGGATGGAACGAAGTTCAATGCGAAATAGAAATGAAAATATCTGGCTTGCTTTCTATAAGAGAGAGAGAGACAGACAGAGAAACATGAGACGCCTATAGCAAAAAGTGTCGTGACAACTTTTCGTAAGAATTTTTTCCGTCTAGCCCCCTTTCACAACGCGCGATAAGGAACTTCGTTCCAATAAAAAAAAATAGTGTTCAAAATATTGCCCAAGATTAGCCCTTTCTATCGCTGGCTACTTTTTAACACGTTTGCTAACAAACTTGGACAAAACCGTTTATGACACCAACAAATTATATACTTTAGAACGCTTATGTTAATTACTATACAATTTACATGTTACCACATGCCTACTGTACAAGTATCATCTTTACTTAAAGATTTATTTTGACTTGTGACTTTACTTAATATTTATAAACTACCTTCATTCATTGATTCATCTCAAGCCATCGCGAGCTCTCTAGTGACTAGGCTGCTCTCGAGTGAGGTTTCAGGCCATAGGGCATAGGACCACATGCGAATTTGCAGACTCGACACATCTTCAAAAACTTAATAGTGGGAGTGTTCTGAAGTGCTATTTGATATATTCCACCCTCTAACTTTTCCAACCGCACCGCACGCCACCGAACGCAATTTCACCCTCACCACCTGGGTGACTGGAGCAATTCGACCATCCGTTACTCCAGATCTCTTTTTCCACGTATTACCAAATTGTGGAATCATCTCCCTT
Source organism: Hipparchia sbordonii (assembly GCA_038048805.1). Lineage (NCBI taxonomy): Eukaryota > Metazoa > Arthropoda > Insecta > Lepidoptera > Nymphalidae > Hipparchia > Hipparchia sbordonii. The sequence goes on from CM076113.1 coordinate 10,925,020, forward strand.
CGACGGTGTTCCCACTTAATTACAATATGGGGTTATTCAAGGGGCGAACCAATAAATTCCTGAAAAGCCGGCAAAGCATTGGTGGTGCCTCTGGTATTAGTGACCCGCTTGTTCGTTTGCTCGCTATTCATATAAAAAAGCAGGTTTTCCTTCAACGTTAAAGCGAGAGACATTCGATTAAGTACTTTCTTTTATGCTGCGGCCACATTAATGGGATATGCCAGTGAACATGGCGTATATCACCATTAACCGTAGGTGTAGCCACGATCTACGGGAAATGGCATTGACAATGCCGTAGAAGTTTGGCATTAAGTCGGGTGGCGGTAAATTTTGGCAGATCAAAGAGGTTCAACGGCAGAATTATAGCATTATTTAGACATTTACCGTATGTGTGGCCACTCAGTTCTACGCGTAGTTTACCAGTGAAAAAATATGGCATAGTTAAAGGCATTGTTGGGCATTGACATTAACCTTAATGTAGCCGCAGCATTAGAGATACGGGCCTGGGATGGATACGGATTCGAATTACTTTTCTAATTATTCTAACAAATGTTTTACCTATATGAAAGTTAAAAGTGAACTTTGGCCCTGATGCAAGTATTTCTACTTTACCGACAGACAGACGTAAAAATTTCTTCGATTTCATACATTCACATAAATCTATACCAAAAATGTGTATATTGACATCTAATTTGAAAATAAATATTTATTCCCACATCAACATACATGTAATATATCCCGTCTTGTATGCAACAACAGGTTTTTATTAAATTAGCGTATTGCATCCAACGACCCGACTGACCCCATTCTACCCGACAAATATACGTTTGACATAACATCTATTTGAAATCAACCTTATTTCTATACAAATAGAGACGAAAATATGATTCATTAGGTGTTGTTAATAAGTTGGTTGGGTTGAGAATTCCGTTCAAGTAATTAGCAAATAAGAATTAATATGGTGATCGGGTATGAATAGGGCATTGCTATGGTTTAAATGGATGACTTAGGGCAGATGGAGTTCGGATATTATGGTAATTTTAATGAAGTCCAGATTGGTTTCATTTTTTGTTTAATTTATGATGAGTTTTAGCCTGAGGCTGTAAGGCTTTTTTTATTATTAATGACAAGATAGCCCTTGACTGCGATCTCACCCGATGGTAAGTGACGATGCAGTCTAAGATGGTAGCGGGTTAACTTGGAAGTATGGCAGTGTAACCAACCTATATCCCCTAATTGGTTTCTACTCGCCAACGTGCCAGAACGCTAAATCGCTTGGCGGCACGTCTTTGACGGTAGGGTGGTAACTAGCCACGGCCAAAGCCTCCCACCAGACCAGACCAGAGACAATTTAGAAATTATAAATTCCTTAATTGCCCCCGCCGGGAATCGAACCCGAGACCTCCCAGTTATAAGACCACAGCGCTCACCACTGCGCCAGGGAGGTCGTTAAAACTCTTCATACAGATTTCGACACACATGAAGTTTCGGGTGTTTTATTTCATTTCTGTCGCGGGGATTTCTTCTGGCATTCTGCGCACTGTTAAATCGCATATCGTACCCTTATTGCAAAAACCGATTATCTGCACCAAAATTTGAGCGAAAAGTTTTTGAGTTATAAGCATTTGAAACTTTAACGACTTAAAAATTAGTTATAATGATGTCAATTTTTAAACAATAATAATTTTTATAAACAAGAAACTATTCAAGAAATGTTAAGTAGGTAAATAATTGAAAAAAACTTACTATTTTTTCAACAAAAAGAAGAAAATAACCGGTATGGAGCTCACTTAGTTAGTTTTTCCTGAATGTAGAAAAACTACCAAATTTTCAAATTTACCGTTCTGGTAGCTCTAATGGCATTTTTTATTTAATCACTTGTTTTAAATAGTAATAATCATCAAGACAAAAATCGTTTTAGTTCAACTTTAGCCAGTACAGGTGTAAAATAAATATCTTTAGTTGCTTTTGGCTGAAGGTAAAGTAGATTTCATTTAACTTTGTACGTACTAACTGCAGCGCCCTATGGGTTTACCCGAGGAGTTCCCGTTCCCGTGGGAAATGGGCATGCCTACATTATTTCTTATAATCTCAGCTATCTTTAAAAGAAAGTTTCGTTGAAATCGGTCCAGCCGTTCTAGAGATTAGCTCATTTAAATAAAAAAACTATTTCGTTTTATTATATTAGAATAACTAGCTGTGCCTTGCGGTTTCACCTACATTTGTCCCGTTCCCGTAGGAATTTAGGGAAACACTATAACTGTAAACTTTCCTCTCGAAGCACTCTATCTACTGATGAAAACTGAATTAAAATCCGTTGCGTAGTTTAAAAGATCTACGCGTACATAAAGAGGGCCAGACAGCGGGAATCGATTTTGTTTTATACTATGTAAAGATAACATATACAACAGAGCTAAGTTTGTCCGCAAGCGTTGCTATATGGGTGCCCCATTGTAGCTTTGAATCCAGGGTTAATCCCAAGAACACTGTGGAGTCCTCAGTTTTCAAAGGTTCATTATTTATCTTTAAATTTTTACTGACAGTTCTCGGGTTAGGTATAAAAACTCAACACACTTTGTTTTTTTAGTATTTAAAAGTAGATTATTTGCCGTAAACCATTCAGAAACTTGAGATAATACATTATTTACATCGTCAAAATTGTCTTTCATCCTATCGACTTTAAAATTCAAAGACGTATCATCAGCAAATAGTACAATATCGCAAGTATTTTGGACAAAATGTGGTAAATCATTTATGTAGACCAAAAACATGAATGGACCTAGAATAGAACCCTGGGGTACACCCATTACTGAGGCTGATCCGGATGATTTTACATCATTGACACATACTCTTTGGACTCGTTCACTGAGATAAGACGCAATGAGACTAAGTGCAAAATCTTTAATGCCATAGTGGCTCAGTTTAAGCAAAAGTGTCTCGTGATCAACGCAGTCGAATGCCTTTGACAAATCACAGAAAATACCAACGGCACTCTGTGAGTCCTCCCATGCATCGAATATGTGTTGTAACAGCCTTGCGGCTGCATCGGTTGTTGATCGACCCTTTGTAAAACCATACTGCTCAGTGTGTAGGAGTTTATTTAAATTAAAGTCTAAAAGCAGTTGGTTGAGCATTATTTTTTCGAATATCTTGCTGAGAGTTGGCAAAATTGAAATTGGCCTGTAGTTATTCGGGTCACTTTTGCTTCCCAATTTAAAAAGCGGTATTAGCTTACTACATTTCATAAGGTCTGGAAAAGATCCAGAATCTACTGATTAATTAAAAATTAAAGCAAGATATGGCGCAATAATATCAATTTAATTATGTTATGAATTATTTTAACTGATATCCCACATAGATCTGCTGTTTTCTTATTTTGTAAAGATTTAAATGTTTTGACTATGTCATATGGGGTAACGTGTTCAAACCTAAATAACTTATTGCACTCAGAGACATTGCTCCTTAGAAGACGATAGACTTCTGCTGGCGAGGAATTCAGAGAACTGGTTGTAGTAATTGGAATATTTTTGAAAAAGTTCTCAAATGTATTTACAATTTCTGTATCGGAGTTAATTACATGATTATCACTTTTAAGCTCCAATTTATTATTATTATGTACCTTATGTTTACTCATTTCATCGCCGATGATGTCCCATGCTGTTTTAATTTTATTATCAGAATTGTCAATTTTTTGTTTTATGTGAAGTGACTTTGCTTGTATGCTCGCATTTTCAAACAATTTAGAATAGTTTCTTACATATTCAATAAACGCGGGGGAATAATTATATTTTTTTCTGCATACAAGTCAAACAGCTTATTTCTACTTTTATAGATGCCGGCAGTTGGCCAGTCACTAAACTTAAGATCTTTAGACATTCTTTTCTCTATCACATTAAAGATAGAGTTATATTGTGAGCTTTACAAATCAAAAAACTTTTGATTTGTGAAGATGTTCAAAAACCCTCGTAGCCCAGTTATACAGTAAAAGTGAACTTAAGTTCTTTTACCTGCAATAATTTTAACAAAATATTGTGTTCATTATTCTGCAAAAAGCAACTAATGTTGTTTAGTTCGTTTTACTTTTTAGATACATCAGCAATTTCTAGTATATTAATAAAAGCTGAAACCTGTTAACGCAGGTTAACGTGTATTAACAGAATAATATTGACATAATGATAAATCAAGCAACTACATCTGAAAAGTATTAAAATACAATACATTGTTTTTGTGGTATAGATTTATAAATCTAAATTATTTAAATGAGTTTAGTTCTTTTTTTAAGAAGGTAATTAAATCATACCTGTAGGTAGTTGCTTTTAACTCTAGCTATCTCCGTAAAAAAGCGTCGTAGCAGACAATGGGTTTTACCTACAGCTTCGCCGTGAGTTGACGAGTCGATTGATATATTTAACCTAATTTTGGTACAAAAATGCAGATAATCGGTTTTTGCAATAAGGGTACGATATAACTCAGATACCCTATGTGAGTTTGCCATTAAAGCTCTCACGGGAAGTGCTTCATTAGAAGCAAGATGAATAAGTCTTCACCTTTTGGCAAACAGGAAACGATTTACTCGCATTTGTATCCATTCGGTGTGTGGATAACGCACGTGTGTGAAGAATTTTGATCGGCTCGTAATTTCGTGCATATTTCGTTAGGACAATGCTTTTTGATGACCTCACTAGATGGATTGCCTCCTTTTTGACATTTCCATGTCTATAGAAAAATCTATGATTAACAACAGCTTTAAATTCAAAATTCAATATAGGTATGTATGATGTAAGTGTAGTAAGTTAGGATGTCCCAACAACGGAGAAATGTTTTGTAAAATTTTAAGCTATTGCATAGCTTCTATCGCGAGCCTTGAGCGTGGAGACCGAATCCAGAAATTCCGTAACGAAAATAACCTGACACGGGACTCCTCTCACCGCTAGATGGCGTTGTTAAAAAATGCTATAAAAAAGTTAAAGTTATTGAACTTTACCGCGGCAGTCCCCGAGTGCCACATGTCTTTTTTTAAGAAAAAAAGTAAGGTCTGGAAGAAAGTAGAATTCACACTGAGAAGAAACTCAGAGTTTATGAATATTTAAACGTCGTAAATCATAAATCTCTATACATTAGAAAACTAATTGAAATAAGTCATATTCATGAGAGTCCGCGCGTTGTCACTCGTGAACGGGTTATCAGATTACTATAACAGAGTCAATTGATACAAGCTAACGACACTGTTTGGACAACAGACGGATGTTGGGTTGGAAAGTGCGAAGTTTCTCATTATAAACACGAAACACGAAGTGTTTAATCAACACCACAAGGTTTTCTTCCAACACCTCTGTGCGTGCTGTGCGCAGTGCGCGGTATGGAGCCATCCCGTATTGACTTTTTAAGCTATTGCATAGCTTCTATCGCGGGCCTTGAGCGTGGAGACCGAATCCAGAAATTCCGTAACGAAAATAACCTGACACGGAACTCCTCTCACCGCTAGATGGCGTTGATAAAAATGCCATGCAATAGCTTTACCGCGGCAGTCCCCGAGTGCCACATGTCTTTTTTTAAGAAAAAAAAGTAAGGTCTGGAAGAAAGTATAATTCACACTGAGAAGAAACTCAGAGTTTATGAATATTTAAATGTCGTAAATCATAAATCTCTATACATTAGAAAACTAATTGAAATAAGTCATATTCATGAGAGTCCGCGCGTTGTCACTCGTGAACGGGTTATCAGATTACTATAACAGAGTCAATTGATACAAGCTAACGACACTGTTTGGACAACAGACGGATGTTGGGTTGGAAAGTGCGAAGTTTCTCATTATAAACACGAAACACGAGTCAGAGGTGTTTAATCAACACCACAAGGTTTTCTTCCAACACCTCTGTGCGCGATATGGAGCCATCCCGTATTGACTTTTTAAGCTATGCATAGCTTCTATCGCGGGCCTTGAGCGTGGAGACCGAATCCAGAAATTCCGTAACGAAAATAACCTGACACGGGACTCCTCTACGGTGAGCCGCTAGATGGCGTTGATAAAAAATGCTATGCAATAGCTTTACCGCGGCAGTCCCCGACTGCCACACGTCTTTTTTTTTTTACCGAATTCCAAAAAGGAGGAAAGTATTAATTCAGCTGGTATCTCTATCGCTATGTTGTCTATTAGGTATTATCGTTAGAATCAAGGATTCAATATTATTATCGTTAGAATTTAGATTCAAGGATCTTGTTTATTCTATGTATCTAGTTAATAAAATCGATCTGAAGCCTCAATAGCCCAACGGTTAAAGGTGCGAACTGAAAACTGTAAGGTTGCAGGTTCAAATACCACCCGTTGCACTATTGTCGTACCCACTCCTAACACAAGCTTTTCGCTTATTTTGAGGGGAGAGGAGGATATTAATCAACTTCAGGTTCGCTAATATTCTTTATAAAAGAAAAATCTTGCTGGTTCTTCTCGGTTGGAACGGCATTCATGATTCAGCATTCAGTTAGTTGAATAAAAATCTTTTCTATTTCTTTTCTCTGTCAATCTGACCGAGCGTCTGCCAAAACCACATAAATCTTGAATGAATGAACATATTTACTTCAGATTTCACAAATAAAGTATGTAAACCTATGGCCAGAAACCGAAAATAACTTATGAGAGCCAGAGTTTTACTTTCTTGCCTAATCAACTAATCAAGCATGCCCGGTATGGTTTAATAATGCCACCTTATTCTTAGAATGCCTCTTTTATGGAACCGTCGTCGATGACAAAAGGCTCTAATTACAGCGAATTGGTTTTGTTTTTTATAAACTACAGTATATTATGTAGAGTCAGTTTTAAATATTTAGTACAGTCGTAAACAAAAATAGGATTTAAGATTTTTTTGTAGAACAAAAATTTGAAAACTCTATTTTTTTTTAATATAAAATAGTGCATACGATTAGCATAACTGACATAGTAGTAGCATCTGAAAACACTGAATTATTGCGTTTCTTATATCTTTATAGATTGCTTCCGTAAGCATAAATCGATGCCAAGCACATATGATTTCGATCTTCCGGTATGTATTTTAAAAATATATTAATTCGGGAAATCCTTTGTTCACTTAATTTAATAATATTATGTTTGCCTTTGATTTTGTACAAAAATAATAAAAATAAAATACGATTTTCGCACAAAGACTACGACAGATAGATAAGCTAAATTGTAGCTTCGTTCGTAAATCTTACTTGAATAATAAAATTGAATTTCGACAATTTTGACGTCATTTAAAAACACGTGACGATTCGATTCAGCTCTATGAATAAAGATCGGATTGCAAAGAATGTTTTGGTGTTTCGACACCGCCTTACCGCAAATGTAAACATATCGGATTCAATGTCCGATGAATACCAAAATAGCTTAGGTAGGTACATAGTAATGAAAATAAATGAATGATTATAATAATATTATTTTCAATTCTCATGCTCTTGTGCATAAATAAAAGTGTTTGTGTAGAAAAACGTTCTTATGGTAAAAGAAAAATCTTGTTATTACGTTACCTACCGGTTTAATGTAATCAAACATACAAATTGGTGATATTCCAGTTGTATACAAAATTAGTTTATATTTATAGTTCAAAACGACACCTACTTCTTAGCAGTAATGCGAAAAATTTTGTTGGTTTGTCCAATCACGCAACGATCTCATCCTCAGAAATCAACGAAGACCTTAAAAATGATTTTTGATATAGGTATTTTTTACAGTTCCCGCGGGATTATTCAAAAACCAAACTTCAAAAGCTATTTATACGTAAAAACCTTTAATATTGTACATTTTTGTTATCTTCTGAAAATAGTTGTTAAAGAAACAAGAACTGCTGGTTTTTAATCTTTACAAGCGTCAACTTTTTCTAATAAAGAAATTGGACGCGGTGTATTTCGGTTATGTACAAAATTAGCTTAATATAATTCATCAGGCTGCTGCTGATATAAATATTTGCTTATACAAGCATTTAACAGCTAATATAAAGTCGTGAAATAGCTTTAATAGCTCGACTTTATGACTTTATAAGCTTGTACGTCGTAAATATAGGAAACATCGTGTAGTTTCTGAAGCTCGTTAGCTTTATGACAGATTTAGGGAGATCAAAATATAATAGAGTATGTTAATCAAGATATTTTAGTAATCCATCCATGGTGCACGCTATCCATACTAATTTTATACTCGTAAATGCGTAAACGTATTTAAGTTTTCACGCCAAAATTTTTGAACCGAATTCGATAAAATTTGACACGCTTGTATCTGACGAAGGACAATAGATTTAGGTTTCATTTTATCCAGTAAAATCGAAGAGTTGCCATTGGATTTTTAAAAACCTCATTCGACCAGAGCGAAATCGCAACAGCAACTTTGTTAATCAAAAAAGTCCACACAATTTTTGACAAATAGCAAGGCAACCTATCGACAGATTACAGATAGACTAAATATAGAACTTGACTGTAATGGTAAGTGTAGATGCAGTCTAAGATGGTAGCGGGCTAACTTGGAAGGCAGTGTACATTTAATCGTCGCGTCTTTGACGGTAAGATGGTAACTAGTTACGGCCAAAGCCTCCCACCAGACCAGACCAGAATCTGTAATAGAAGGGGCGAACCCGAGATCTCTCAGTTACAAGACTACAGCGCCCACCACTGCGCCAGAGAGGTTGTCAAAAAAAAAAGAAGGAACCAAAGATCCGGACGTTAGACAGTTCACGTATTCACTAATGTTTACTTCAAAGTTCAATCCCCATCTCCCCCTATCTCTTCACAATAAATGACTACTCATCAATCACCCGTGTTTATCATTCGAATTGACTGTCTGAGGGCATATAACAGTAATATCAATTGGACATTTTGACATTGATCCTGTGGGGGATCTGTCAGCCATTACGTCTGTAGATTAGTTCCAGATAAAAATGTTAAATGCTTGGACTGTTGTAATATCGGTAGCAAAACTGTTGAAATACTTTATTATTTTTCCAAATGCTGTACTGTAACATAACGTTTTTGGTTTTAGTGTCCCTTCAAATTCAACGTTACAATTATTTATTTCGAGTAAGACAACCTATGGCTCTAATGTCAAGACTCTGTCACACGTCTATTTCTGTCTCACTAATCTTTCTTTATGATAAGGAATATACTAGTCTCTACTGTTTTATAACATTTTAATTCGTACTCATTACTATATGTGTACGTTTTGCTTATTATTTAGGAGTAACATTTTTCAATAAGATAAAAGGAAGTGGAAATGAAAGGGCTTAAGAAATAATAATGGAAGCGGCACCAAACTAAATAAAAAATCTAACAATCTATAACAAAAATCGGACAACGCAAGCAATTCAGGCTTCAATGCCTGCGGGCCAATTTTGTGGTCCCAATACTGTACGAGTACTTTTGCTACTGTTATCGAATTCTACTTCTTTTTTATTATCAATCGATAGACGTTCACTGCTGGACAAAGGTCTCTTGCATGGACTCCACAGCCCTCGATTGGAAGCGGCACCAAACTAAATAAAAAATCTTGATTTGGAGCAGCGAATCGACTATTTACTATTTTTGAATGACTGTTGAGTATTTGGAGAATGATAAAGTTTATCTTTTAAATAAATAAAAAACAAAGGATTTCCGCATTTTTTTTAAATGTAAGGTTCTCAAAAAACCGTGGGGAAAAACTAGAACAATATTTAAGATGAAATGTAAAAATTATACGCAACCCAACCGGCCATGTTCCACGCCCAATATTTTAACTTCTAATCACTTTTGTAGCTGATTGTATTGTCCTGACTTCTCGTCAGTTTAGGTGTCAGCAATGTCAACAATGCGGGTAGTGTGAAAGGTTTCGAGTTCATCAATTTGAAACCAACACCACAAACTTGGGTTTCACTAGGGGTGATGTACCCTGTTTAAATACCTATCCACGTTATTCTTTCGATTAAGTTTACGTTAGTTGCTGAGCGTTGCTTTTAACAAAAGTTGGGGGTTTTCTAATTTTATTAATTAAACATTTCAATAAAAGAAACCCCAAAGAAAGCTATAAATAAATAAATAAACATTTATTCAGCTCACACAAAAAATTCAAATTAGGTACAGAGTTTGAGTAATACTAAGTGAGATCCATAGACTGCACCCCCACTCCGCCCAGACAGAGCCAAAACGAGACAGATTTATGTCAGAGCACATTTCTGTGGCTCGTTTCAACTCCAACCCAAGTCCGAGCCGAGACAGAGTACACTCTATAGATCTCAGCATTAATCTATGTCCTTAGATATGTTTTTATACATAGAAAAATTAAAAAAAAAACAAAACATGCATGTTAGAGCTGAAAAGGCTACTGCCTCAGCATAATGCTGCAGTATTATGGTATAATGTCATTTCAAATTAAAAGAAAATGATTTTGAACTATCTTTGTGCCAATTTCAGTTAAATCGCTTCAGTCATTGCGGCGTGATTGAGTAACAAACATCCATACATCCATCCATCCATACATCATTATTACGTGTTGATTGCAATCGCATATAACTTTAAGAAGATGCCAATTCACTCTTAATTTAAGGAACTCAAGTTATAGTTGGTTTCATTTCAACGACATTTTAACAACAAAATCTATTTAGTAAGGTAATGTAAAACGATATGCCTGCTTAATATGATCACGGCCTATTTTCCACTTGGGTGGCCGTATTAGCCACTTGACGTGACACCTGACACCGCTGACGTGGCTGACACGGCGGTGTCACGGTGTATCGTGACATCATTACACCACAAATATGTGTTAAATGTCGACTAAACGCGGTCTCAGCTGCCTATTGCTTGGGTGGTCGTATCTACTAGACTCGTGACACCTGACACCAGAGTTAAAGAAGTATATTAGAACAAAGCTCGTATAAATCTAGTTATATCTTTTAGATTTCGATATCTATCGGAATACAGTAAATATAACTTTTTTTTTATTCGATGACAAAATAATCCATTACTGCGATCTCACCTGATGTTAAGTGACGATGCAGTCTAAGATGTTAGCGGACTAACTTGAAAGGGGTATGGCAGTGTACATTCAACCCATACCCCTTATCTGTTTCTACTTTCTACACGCCATCATACCGGAACGCTAAATCGCTTGGCGGCACGTCTTTTGATGGTACGGTGGTAACTAGCTACGGCTAACGCCTCCCAACAGACCAGACCAGATACAATTTAGAAATTATAAATTCCCAAATTGTCAATTCTGGGAAGCGAACCCGAGACCTCCCAGTTATAGTAGGCGCAGTGGCGCCAGGGAGGTAGTCAAAATATATTTAAACCTATTCGATGAATTTGTATCGGGATACAAGAAACATTTCGGTAAATTATAAAACCTACATTTTATGCCGTAAATCTTTCACGAGCCACGCAGAAAGCGTACCGACCTGCATTGCAGATCTACACGATCCCATTTTGATTGCAACACGCATAAACCCACATTATAACAAATATAACAACCGGATTGCACAACTGAATGGTTGTAATAACAGTAAATAACAAACGAATACACAAAATGTAACGTTTCAATTGATGCACTGCAGCGATTTATCATTTTGAATCACGTTTACTTACGTTTATGCCTTAGAAATAATTTAAATATCAAAATATTTTGATATATTTCTTTCTATGACTTTGAGCTGTTTGTTTTATTAGTCCGCAAGGTGAGATGGGCAGGAGACAAAAATTTATTCCCGATTTTATCCACTGAAAAGAGATAAAATTATCTTCTCTCTATGTTAAAGCATGGCGACAGGGAAAAGGAGAAGTATACTCGTATTCCTATAAGTAGCCACTGTGGACATTATTTCCACTTATTTCCGTTATTTATTTTCGTTTTGCCCATGCTCGACGGGTGGATAAAATTGAACGAGGAGATAAACATTTTATCCTTTCCCCGTGGATAATATATCGCTAAATCAATTGGCATCTTTGATGGTAGGGTGGTAATTACTCACGGCCAAAGCCTCCCACCAGACCAGACCAGAGACAATTCAGTAATTAAAAAATTCCCAACTTGTCCCCGCAGCTGGTAATCGATCTCGAGACCTCCCACCACAGACCACCGCTCACCGTTACGCGAGGGAGGTCGTCACGTCTATTGGTTGATAAAGACGAAGTACTCACCGAGTAGTAGTATCGGGAGGTCGATGAGCAAATGCCACAGGAGGCCGTGTCGGGCCTGCATCTCCACGGGCGCAGGCGCGCGCTGCTCCGATACCGTCTACAAAAAAAAAAAATTTTTCATTACATAGAACTATTTATTAGCATGTTATAAAATAATACGAGTACGTACCACGGTAATTGTTTGAGTTGGTACTGTCGATATTTCGATCTAATTGCATGGACCATGGTCAGTGGTTGTCATGACCACGGTCCATGCAATTGGATCGAGATTCGAGACAATTAAAAAAAGAAAAATAACTTTGTGTAATAATATTAAAACTTTTATTTTATGTATACAACGTGTATTGAAACTCCGAAATAATACTGAAGGAGGTGAATGTGCTCATGAAACTGAACAACTTTCCCCAAGGAACATAGGTCGAAATGTGAAAAAAAAATTTGGACCTCCCATACAAAATTGACGATCAGCTGATTGATTTACTATGGGAGGTAAATTTTTTTTTTTTATATTTCGACCTAGGTTCCTTGGGGAAAGTTGTTCAATTTCATGAGCACATTCACCTCCTTCAGTATTATTTCGGAGTTTCAATACACGTTGTATAAAAAAAAATTAGTCGAATACCCAATTGGCTACAATGCATTGTTGCAGCAAAAATGCCGTAAATTCGGAGATTTTTGTTTCACACGAATATTAGCCAAACTGAACTTAACTTATATTCTCCTCTCCCCTTCAAATAAGTGAAAAACTTGTGGTAGGAGTGGGTACGACAATAGTGCAACGGGTAGGGCTCGAACCTGCGACCTTTCAGTTTTCAGTAGACCTTTAACCATTGGGCTATTGAAGTTTCAAGTTTGCGCACCGGTCTGTGCGCCACCCTTGTGTATTATATCGAGATTACCCCTGTGGCCGAATTAACGAGGTAGAGTATTATTATTAACTTACTTCACCCAGTTACACTACTCTCTTTAGGCGGATTGTTACAATGTAACAAAGTGTGTCATCTAGATCTACTGGGAGGTACTTAATGCTCAGTGAATGTCCTTAGTTAGCTATTAGCGGCATTTCTACGGCATCTTAAGCTTTTAAATGAAGCCGTTAAATGTTTAGCTGGTTTATTATTTTAAAAACTTACGTTATGGGATTACATTTTTTTAATTATTAAGTTACATAACTTATAGCTACAGTAATCTTATTAGTACTATACAAACCATTTACTTAATTACTAATCTAATTACGGATCAATTGCATTTTTAAGACGACAATGTCTTACTTAAAAAACAAACATATTATTTACTTAGATTATTTTAGATTATATTAGAGAGTTTATAATCAAAGCATATTTATATCAAAGACTCTTTTTCTTTGAAAAAAAATAATTTTTTATTAATTAAAAAAATACATTTAAGTGCTTACGAGTAGGTATTTGTGGTGAATTAAGTTTCGTAAAAATTCGTTGAACAACATTTTGAAGTTTTTCGGCATTCTATTTATTTGGCGAGCGCAAAAAAAACATAGAATTTATTCGAATTTCCAGATGGTATTTTTATATCACAGTCGGGTATTTTTAAATATAATTTGCTCGTTTCAAATTTAAAATTTCAGTTGAGTAAAAGACTTTAATTTAAATGTTTGTTCATAAAGCAAGGAATGGTATGGGAATAGTGGAGTTTATTTGAGGGACGGCTGAACGGTGTATAATAACGTTAGTCACAGCCCGTAACGTCAGTTCAAACTCGTAGTTAACACGGTTAAAGTTAATCGTTAAACTACCCATGTACTAGCAGTCGCAGGTCAGAGATCATACAGTTAACAGAAATTATCTATGTTTAAAAAGGCCAACTTTTGGCCCTTACGGTACAGTAAGTCGATACTCTGCTACCGGTTGAGAAAGCTCTTTGTAAAAGGGTGGATTTTCAATATAACGTTATAGTAACGTTATGTGGTTTTTAAGCTTAATTAAAACTTTTTGTTCGAGAAGGACCCTAAAAGTATTAAGTAAATTAGTTTACAATATACTTACATATTGTACAGTGACTAAATATTTCTCATTTTTCTGTTAAAATGTAATTTAATGTTCAGATTGTCATTTACCGCTCCGTTATCTTACCAGTGTGCTTAATAACGTCGCTCTGCTCTCAAAATACAGACCTAAATTATTCATGCTTACTTGACGAATCATAATAACAATATCTATACTGACCCCCTAACTAAATTTTTTAGATCAAACTTAAACATAATATAATTATTTCAGCTTTTAAAAAAATGTCACAAGGTTTTCATCATTAACCTCCGCGTTGTTTGTTTTATTAAATTTAAATTACTAAACTAGTTTAACAACTTTGAAAAGAATAACACAGTAATTCTCATGCCGAGCCCTCTCAGCTGGTATCGATGTTTGAACGCTAACGCACGTAAGCGCAGTGAAAGAAGACCAAACTCGACTGTAAGAAAAAAATGTCAGCAAATCTCATCATTAAACGAACGCGTATATTTTGGTAAGTAAATGATCAATTATACTTTTGATAAGTAAGGTTGAATAACATTTAAACTAAGTCATTTAATTAAAGAATTTGAAATCCTCGTTCTCTTAATTCGAACAAGTTGTGATATGTTCTTTATCGTTTAATCATTTATCGCAACATCATTCATTGCAAAATTGTTGCTGAGGTGAATGATTATTAATGAGGCTAATGATAGTTCTATTGAATTCTTATTTATTGCTTTGTAATTTTTCAGATGATACCATGGCTAAAACAAAACAAGAACGCTTAGCTCAGCAATGGTTATGTAAAAGACGGTAGTATGCAGAAAAGTGATCCTGAATTATACGAGTTAGAAAAAGAAAAACAACGTGCAAAATATGAAAAACGTAAAAGGGAAAAGAAACAGAAATCGATTGCAGAGAAAAGCCCGAGGGAACAGAGACAAATACGCAAACGATTGAAAGAAAATTCCAAAAAAAATATAGACTAAACAAAAAAGAAGAAAAATCAGTAATTCCAAGTATTGTTCATGAGGAGCTAGAACCTTGAGCTTTATGGTATAGTATATGCCCCTGAGAGCTTTTCTGAACAAACTAGCCATCCTGATAAAGATCCCATCTGTTTATTTTCTAAAAACGATTTATTGAAGGCTGAAAGGAAGATTCGTTATCGAGAACTAAAAAAGAGAGTGCGATTGACAGGCATTATAAAAAACCTGCAGAAAATTACGGTTGAAATCAATTGTCAATAAACAAAGTAACCAGACTGAATCCCCAACTTATATCCCTGATGCTACTAACAGTTCTCTAAATCAAAAGAAGAAGCGAACACTTACTCAT
Source organism: Hipparchia sbordonii (assembly GCA_038048805.1). Classification (NCBI taxonomy): domain Eukaryota; kingdom Metazoa; phylum Arthropoda; class Insecta; order Lepidoptera; family Nymphalidae; genus Hipparchia; species Hipparchia sbordonii. The sequence continues at coordinate 10,940,487 of CM076113.1, forward strand.
CTTAGGCATACAGGCAATTTGAGATCAAAAAAGGATACGAAATTCTCACTACTACGTCAAAAGGTAATTGATGATATTGTAAAGTTTTACAACGATGATGCTGTTAGTACTATTTGCGCCGGTAAGAAAGAATTTATATTTGATGAGAATGATGTTAATTTCACATATTTTCAATGGAAGAAGAAAACCAAAGAGATGGTCACGAATAAAGGCCTTACGAAGAAGCAAATACTAACTGTAAAAGAAAAAATAACCACACTTCCAAAAAGGAGGAGGTTTTCAATTCGGCCGGTATCTTTTTTTTTTTCTATGTATGTCCACCGATTACTCCGGGGTTTCTGAACCAATTCACGCGATTTTTTTTAATCGACAGAGGAAGCTCGGGAAATTGTTCCATAAATTTTACCTTCAACTCCTCAAGCCTGATGCTGCAGAGGTACTTTCCCCCTAAATTATGGGGCTTTAGGAACTGTCATTTACGAATTGGTATGCTTAAGCATATTCAATACTGATGCTGCATGGTTACTGCCTACCTAAACTGTGAGGATTTAAGAACTGTCGCTTACGAATTGATATTGTTGGTACCAAGCATATACTACATCATAAAGCTCAAGGTTCTAGCTCCTCAATCCTGATGCTGCAGGTTTGAGGAATTACCAACCGTGGCTTTCGAATTGATTCGATTGTTGGTATGTACCAAGCATTAACTACATCATGGAGCTCCTGGTCTTTAGAAATTGTGTATTGTTAATAAGTACTAAAGGTACCAAGTATAGACTACATTATTAGCGTAGCGTTAGAGGGAGGGGAGAAAGAGAGCAGGAACAAGCTATACTAAAAAGCTTAAAATAAAATTCTTTTCAAAAAACCGACTTTAAACGCCACTACAAAGTATAAAAATAATTTTATTTTGTACACGTTTGTTGAAGTCGGGCGAACTTAACTTGAAACGATGAAATCGATACGCGATGCTCGCCCGATTTCAATAAGCGTGTCTTTTATATGTCACCATAATATAAGCGTCGCGCATTTTTTTTATACTTATTGAGAATTTTATTTCCATCATTACCCACAACACCATATCATTTATCTCAATAGAAATAACATCCACCTCAACGTAACATCATTCGCCTCAATAATAAAAAATCTATTTTATGGATTAACTCATCAATTAGTCGTTTAAAACTAACTCTAAATACACATAGGAGCTAGATTTTAAAAAAGGATTGTTATTTATTACATATTTTTTACATTTTCAAGTCATTTAGAAAATAACGTCAAATTAGTTAAATAAAATCCTAAAATGAAAATCCACCCAAAAATTTATTTGTATAAAAAATTATTCGAAACTCGGCTTAGATAAGCTTCTCAAAATGCAATTTACAATTAAACTATTAACTAGTGGTTCGCCCCGAACTGAGACCTCGCGATATCCCATAATTCCCAAAAGTTTTAATTATATATTGTAATAATTAACTTTTAACATTAGACGCAATAAAAAAAATAATAGTTGACATAAAACTGTTTTACTGACACAGCGCCATCTATTAGCATTAGTGAAGCTATTAGCTTCACAATAATGCTAATAGATGGCGCATTAAAATTAAATAATTTCGTTTCTTTATAACATTTATCTAATTTTAGTATTTGTTGTTCAAGTACAGGATATAACTGAATTTTCAACCAAGTTTCACGTTCTAATATTCAGTAATTCAGAAGTTATAGGGCTCTGACAGACATTTGGACGTACACACTTCTCTGTCTAGTAGGCAAGCGCCCTAGTTGACTCAGAGAACTCGCTTCGCTCGTTCAAAAATGCATAGCTTCAATGAAACAATTTTATATGTAATCACATCTTCCCCTCACACTAATATAAAGTTTGTATTTGTGCGTGCGTGTGTGTAGTGTATGTTTGTTATTCCTTCACGCCACAACGAGTGAACTGATTTGATTGAAATTTGGAATGGAGATAGTTCATACCCAGGATTAACACATAGTCTACATTTTATCCCGGAAAATTAAAAAGTTCCCGCGAGAATTAAAAAAACCGTAATTCACGGGGACAAAGTCGTGGTCCGCGGACATCATCTAGGAGGTAATAATTTTACGATTCACAGTATCCATCCTTGCCATTTTTTAAAAACTTATAATGTTTCCAGAATAAAGATTTTTATTTAAGTAAATACAATTTCTAAGATTTGGCGTGTGTCAAAAAACCGTGGGTTATTTGGAAGTTAGCATCATAGAGAAGGATTGTAAATAGGACAGTTAGCATCTACGAGAAGCTTCATAAACTAGTTTGCTTAGTACACTACGAAAGCGTAGTTACCATACAGCGTGATATGAAAAAATGCTCGTAGTCCTCAGCTATTGACCACGTCTGAACTGTATGCTTGCTGAACGGTGGCACAATACACACGGTTCACAGTGTTGTAATAGCTCACTGTTTTTGGACCGGAATGTTTATGTTTAGGGAAATGCAGTTGGAATTCGGCGATTCAGAAGACAATTTACAAAGTCTTTTGAAGCACATTCTAAAGCTTTATTTGTGTTAATGGCACACTCGTATTTACTCATAACGACCGTTCCGTAGAACAAAGTCTCATCTGCTAAATTAACAACTTGAAATTTGAGCCTTAAAAGTCACATCTGCAAGGCTCAAATCTCAAGTTATGAATTTAGCAGATATTACTTTGTTCTACGGAACGGTCGATAAGCTTTATAGTTATTTAGCTTTATTTAAGGCCACCAATCTAGCTGTTCATACGTCACACATTTTTGCGATTTTTTTTAAGCTATTGCATAGCTTCTATCGCGGGCCAGCGTGGAGACCGAATCCAGAAATTCCGTAACAACAATAACCTGGAGAAGAGACTTATCAACCGATAGATGTCCACTGCGGAAGGTCTCTTGCATGGCCTTCCACACACCTCGGTCTTGTGCCGCCTGCACTCGTCTCGTCTGATGTCATCCGGGAGGTCTGTCAACACTACACTTCTCAGTGCGGGGTCGCCATTCCAGCACTTTCAGACCCCGATGATCTAAGTCCTCAGCTCTTCGAACTATGTCCTCCGCACATTTCCACTGGCAAAAGAAAAAGCTGGTCGTTTATATTTTATTCAAAATTCCTAATCCTAAGAATGCAAGTAAGTAACTGGCTATTCTGGCATCCACAATGCCTTTATTCTGCCAAACGATTCAGGATTATACAGTTGGCTGTAAATGCGCTTTAACGATGTAATTTATAGCTGATTGACAGCGCCAAATCCTGCACAATGTGATTTAAAGTAATACTTATTTCAAGACAAGAATTGTTGGCATCATCCTTCTTTGCCTAGAAATAGATTTTTTTGTTTCTTTATACGATTTAAACATCAATAGTAGACAATAAGTAATAGACTGTAAACAATGGCTCATCCAACAAAGAGCTATGGCGTCCAGGCATGTAGGTCATTAGCAAGACGCCTATCTGGCACCAAACAGTTACTTTCGACGCCACTGCACATTGCACATAATAATAGAGAAATGCATCGGGCCCTTGACGTGTGTTTGGACCTGTTTGGACCAATGTTTGGACAAATGTTTGGACAAATGAGAAGTCATCTATAATTTATTTAAACAGTTAATAATAATTATTTTTTACCCGAAATAGGCTTGCGCTTGACAACGATCAGTACTGGATAGCACTGATGAGGTCTAGGTTGGATCGCGCTTGTCTAGAAGATGCCTATCCACTCTTGCTTTGAAGGTACTCAAATTATAGGTGGCAGGAAACACAGATGCTGGAAGAGTGTTCCACACCTTAGCGGTTCTTATCAGAAACGTTGATTTAAAGCGTTTCGTTAGAGTAGGTTGGATTAATAATAATAATGTCCGACTTTATTTAAAACAAAATATAGAAAGTCTGTTCAGTTTCCGGATTTTTTTACATAAATTATCCGTTTAGGAAATCTTGATTCACTGACAACTATTTTTAATCTATGATTAACACTGGACTTGTTGCTGTGATTTCTTTTTTTGACCTATTTGATTGACGCCATTTTGGCGCTGTAAGCACTAAGCGGATACGAGTGTCTCTGGAACTAATAGGAAATATTGCAAATGGCGCACCGACCTCTGTAATAATTAATCTATGATTTCATTGTTATTTATGATTTCATAGATTAAATATAGAGTTGCGCCATATGCAATATTATTATTTCCAGAGACAATCGTATGTCAAATGTGGCACCTTAAATTGATCCATAAATATGCTGTCAATTGTCATTGATATTGGGTCAGCAAATCCAGTGTTAATTTTAGATTAACTAAGTATAGAGATCAGGGCCGCAAGGGCTTGCAAAACTGACGCAATTGACATTTAAATACACCTGCTTCCTCGTTTCTAATGCACTTACGCACTGCTGTACCTAATGTCAAAATCTCCTACCGGCATCTGTCTGTCATCTCGTACGGTGTGAAATCTTAAATACATACCTGGGCCCTATTCAGGCTTCAGTATACAAGTAGAAAACAAGGGACTCTAGTGCGCAAAGCATACTGCTAACTAAACTTAGATTACTAAGCTCAGTGTTGACATCCTACTAATATTAAAAATGCGAAAGTTTGGATGTATGGATGGATGGATGTTTGTTACTCAATCTGTGTGTCGTTACTTGCCGCAACGACTGACGCAAAGATAGTCTGGAATAAGAAATATAAAAAAGAAAAGATAGATAGTCAAAGGCTGCTTTTTATCCCGGAAAAAAGAGAGTTCCCGCGGAAATTAAAAACCCCAATCCAAGTTAATGAAGTCGCGGGCAACACCTATTATTTTATAAAATTTTAAAGCAACGTTGAACCCAGTAGGTAACACGGGTGTCGTTTCTGAAACGAACCGTTAACCGAACTTCCAGCGTCTGTTTCCACTTATAATTTGAATATTTTCAAGACAAGAGTGAATAGGCATTTTCTAGGCAAGCGCCCCAACCATAGACTTCATGAGTGCTCTTTATAATTGATTGTCGTCAAGCCTAATTCGTAATTTAAAAAACCGACGTTGGATGTCCAAAGACCTTTCTGCTTCTTCCGTATCTCGTAGAGAACGTAAAGCCGTCATCGTATCCCAGTTTGTATCACTAAAATTCTGGACCATTATGTTTGCCACACCATTGGCTTACATATTGGCCGTCATGGAAAGCAAATCGTAGCCAATATTGGAGCCAATGGTTGGTTGAGAGTCGGCATTCATTAAAACGGCTTTCGTATCCTGCGGTATCAAATAAATGGCATCAGTCCATTTTGCCCAGCCGACGCCAGGCCGTCACATACCACATAGATTAGAGGCTAATCGTATTCGATACGGCGCTTGGTTTCTCTAATTTGCTTATCTTTTATAATGTGATAAAAGATATGCCACACGTTTGTAAGCGCTAGTTAACCCAGCAGCACTGGTAGCATGCGCGGGAGAAATTTTATCCCCGGGAAAAGGATAAAATGTTTGTCCCCTTATCCACCCGTCGAGCATGGGCTCAGCGGTGGAAGAATATTGACAGTGCATAAAATGGGAGAAAATGTATCCCCGCAATTATTGCCATTATAAGAAAATCATGGAAGTAGGAGGTACAACTACCACAATACTTCAAAAATGTCAATTCGATCTCAAAAAGTCATTATTTTTATCTATACTCGTGATTTTGACAGTTAATAGGTGATTCGTAGATGGTTTTTGTCTGTGGTTTTTGTTTTGGATAAGTTTATCTCTTTGATTTGTTCCCATGCTCTAGCCGGGGGAAGTTGCTCCATTTGTAATGTCAAATAGGGATATACTTCTCCTTTCCCCTGTCTCAATGCTTTAGCATAGGGAAAAGGCAATTGTATTCCCTGTCAGCGGATAAAATCGGGGGATAAAATGTTTATCTCCTGCCCATGCTACCAGTGCAGGAAAGTTTGTTTTATCTCGCAAAGAAAATCTACATGCCTGAAACCAAGCAGTAATTTTATGATAAATCGTTTCTTATCTAGGTAGGAAAGATCTTTATACGTATATTATTTTACTAACTTTTGCTCGCGACTTCGTCCGCGTGGATTTACCTACACAGTCACAGTCTGAGCTAAGTCAGAGTCCCCTCTATAGATCTCAGCATAAGAATCTGCTTTCCGAACCGGTGGTAGAGTCTTGACTTGTCATAAGATTCAGAGAATTTTGAATTTTAATTTTTTTTGAATATTTCTTGCGACATCAGTGAGAAATGAGAATTTGAAGATACTTTTTTTTTGTTAAATAAGAATATTAGCCAAACTGAAGCTGACTAATATCCTCCTATCCTCTCCAAATAAGCGGAAAGCTTGTGCTAGGAGTGGCTACGACAATAGTGCAACGGATGGGATTCGAACCTGCAACCTTTCAGTTTTGAGTCCGCACCTTTAACCGTTGGGCTATTGAGGATGCAAACTTTGCATTGGTGTGCCAAGAGGGTATACAGTAATTTCTAGAAACTTGCCGGTAGTGAATTCTAAGTTCTAGCCCCGATCAATATACCTACCTAGGTACAGCGGCCAATACCTAGATGCCTTTGAAACCTATCGCGTGAATAATAATCGTAAACTGGCGACGCCACGACACGGTTACCCCGAACTATCGCTTCAGATAACCGCAGCATTACAATGTTGCTTTGGCTTTACCATTACCAGGTATCGGGACTTGATTTTTAGTACAAACTGGCAATCCGCCTTGCAAACCGGCGGTAATTTGAAATATTATTAAGAGCCACAAGTTGGCGTAGCCATACATTCTTCATGTCTCTAGTCCCTACTAATATTATTAAATGTTATTTGAATATATAAAAGGAAAAAAAAGACGTGTGGCACTCGGGGACTGCCGCGGTAAAGCTATTGCATAGCATTTTTTATCAACGCCATCTAGCGGCTCACCGTAGAGGAGTCCCGTGTCAGGTTATTTTCGTTACGGAATTTCTGGATTCGGTCTCCACGCTGGCCCGCGATAGAAGCTATGCAATAGCTTAAAAGGTGATGACTGACTGATAGATCAGTCAGTCATCACCTCAGTTGATAGATCAACGCACAGCTCAAATTACTGGACGCATCGGGTACAAATACCTAGCTATTATGACGTAGGCAGGACGTAGGCATCAGCTAAGAAAATATTTTTGGAAATTCAACCCACAAGGTAATTTTGTCTGGTGGGAGGCTTTGGCCGTGGCTAGTTACCACCCTACCGTCAAAGACGTGCCGCCAAGCGATTTAGCGTTCCAGCACGATGGCGTGTAGAAACCGATTCGGGGTACGGGTTGAATGTATACTGCCATACCCCTTCCAAGTTAGCCTGCTACCATCTTAGACTGCATCGCCACTTACTGTCAGGTGAGATCGCAGTTAAGGACTATCTTGTCATCGAGTCAATTTTTTTTTTAAATCTACACTACTATTATAGAGGAAAGATTTGTATTTTTAACCGACTTCCAAAAAGGAGGTTATCAATTTGGCCGGTATCTTTTTTTTTTTCTTTGTGTGTATGTTTGTAACAAATTGGCTCAAAAAGTACTGGACCGATTTGGTTGAAATTTAAAATGGAGATATACTGTACCTTGGATTAAAACATAGGCTACTTTTTATCCCGAAAAAAATTATGGTTCCCGTGGGACTCCAAAAAAACCTCAATCCACGCGTACGAAGTCGCTGATATCAGCTAGTTATTAATAAGGAGGTAAAACTTGGCGCGTAATTAGCGCCTAGTCCGTCCAGGAGTTCCAAGTCTTCTTGTGACTATCAGTGTATTCAAAGTACTCTGTGTCAGTGACAGTTTGACAAGTAACCTAAAATGGCGCGTCCGCCTCGCTGCACTCGCGAAATAATTAAAACGATGATGTTTGATATTCCAATCACGGCCGGTTGGATTGCAGATTAATAAATTAATAATTATACGTCTATAATCCAATCTACACGGGCAAAACTTGTTGGTTTTTTCGATTAATAGATATAGTTTTCAATCTATCTGTAATCTCTTGTTTAGTTACTAGTCAAAAAATGTATGGACTTTTTTGACAAATTATCTAGGTAACTTTTCTTGAGATTACAGAGAGATTGAATATAGGACCGATTACATCAAACGACTCGCAGGGAGTTGCTGAATTCAGGCGGCGCAAGACCGAGATCTGTGGAGGTCAATGCAGAGAATTATGTCCAGCAGTGGACGTCTATAAGTTGAAGAAGAAGAAGAAGAATATAGGAACCGGGCATAGGCTCACGCTGCCATGAAAATCTTATCTCAATCATAAATGCTATAAGTATTCAATCTATCTGTAATCTATCGTTTAGTTTATCTAGCTATCGTTTTTAATAGATAAATAATCAAAAAATGTATGAACTTTTTTACAAAAATAGGAACGTTGCTGGATAACTTATCTCCAGATTGTAGATAGATTCAAGATTGAATATAGGAACCGGGCATAAAAGCTTACGTTGACATGGAATCTTAACTCAATCGTATTATACCTACTTGCTTAGAGTATATACGAGTATTCTTTATGCTCTAAGTGTTCATGTCGTTCGATCGTTAGTTTTTACAATTTAATCCGATTAGATTATAATTTATTTTATTTATGTTACGTAGGTCAAACTGCGCCTCTCGTGATAAGTCAAGACTTTACCACAGGTTCAGATTTTGCTGCAAAAAGTAAAGAAAGACTCGAGAAAGATGCAGATAAAGGAATAGGTTCTTGCACATATTCCTAATCCCACATTGTTTACAAAACAAATATAATTGACATATTATCTGTACATATATTTTATGTCAATACCTTTAGATACTATTAGGTATATTGGGAACATCGTATTTAGGTTTACATATTAGTATTATGATAATATCATGTATGTATGTGTGTAAACCTGTAATGTAATATTATGACATAAATACATGCTAAAATTATGTTTGTCTGTTCAACAGCAGAACGTGTTTCAACATTTGGCAAGCATATAGGATTCTTTTATATTGTATAATCAAAGATTCCTCACGGGAATTGAAGAAAACCTAAATCCTCGCGGACGAAGTCGCGGGCAACAACTAGTGATAACTGATAAGTATATAAATAATCCTCAGTAGGATGTTGGATAAGTAAAATATGCAAACATTGCCTACTTTATAAAACATTGAACTTATCTCTATATTTATTTACATTTAAACCTCAAATAATATATTCCTAATTACCAATTCAATCAATGGCGTAATATTTTACGCTTATGACAAGAGATTACATCTATTTATTCAAATTATTTAATTAACATTCATAAGGGCGCGTTCACAGTGCCGTTTTATTTAAGTTCCTTAGGTAAATTGAATTGATAATGGCGCATGAATAAAATCCATTAATTTAATTTAACCAAACTTCGTTCTCAAATTTAAATTGTCTTAAATTAAAACAATTATTTAAAGCGTTTTAGGACCTTTTCAAGTTTGCGTTAACTGTGCGTTAATCTGTCATTAAATAAAAGAGCCTATTTTATAGTAGGTACGTTTATCTCACGAAGTTACGGACGTTTTTACTTGTGGTTACGTCGCGTACATGCACATTGCGTAAGTGTGCGTGCCTGTCAGGAGCCTAGGTGGGAGCAGTCAGGTACGATCAAGCTCTCGCTCACACTTATACAGATACGACACACACAACCATGAGCCACGCGTCCCCGTGAATTGCAAGAACTATACAACTCAAATAAGACAATTTTGGCAGATTTTCAATAAAAAAAACTGTCAGAACGACAAATTTATCCCTCGGTTTAGCGTCATTAGGCGTTGGTGAAATCGGCATAGTATTATGGAAAAAGGAAAAAGGAATGGAGAATTGTTCAAACTATTTTTCTTTCATACTAATTGACAGATAGGTACGCATAGTTACTTAGTTGCGTCAACTTTACAGTCAATGCACTTGGATAGAGGCAGCGCAAGAGCGAGACCTGTGGAAGCCCATGCAAGAGACCTTCATCCAACAGTAAACGTATATCGAATGATAAGGAAGAGGAAGATAAGCTACCTACCAAAATAATAACGATTATGAACACACCCTTAGTTTATTTCAATGAAAGAGCATTGTCAAAAACACGACACCGACGCACCAACTGCTTAAGCCCCTACATACGGACAAGTGTGACTGTTACAATTTTATATACCTACATATAGAGATCATCGAAATATAACGCTTAGAAAAGAAGTTGATAACAAAATTGGTTGGCTTCAAAGCCTATGTTTGGAGCGGCCAACCGTAGGCTTCAAAACAGTCAATAAATGTGTATGTGCTATATCATAACTTGTACTGATAATGGTAATTGCCTTTTTGATGGCTTTATTGTGGTGAATTATGTCACCCTTTCACAGCATGGTACGTGATCCTTATTATCCTTACGATCCTAATTAATTTATTACACCACCGGCTAGTACTGAAAATTTCTTAACAGAAAACCCAATACATTGGTTGCCTGGAAGAGATCGCTATGTAGCGATAAGGCCGCCAAATTGTATGCTTATAAGCTCTTTGTGTCTGTTCTTATAATATGTGTGGTGTACAATAAAAGTATATTAATTAATTCATTCATTCATACATTTTTGGCTCGACCCGGGAATCGAACCCGGGACCTCGTCATCCGTAATCGAACTTGCTAACCACTAGACCCACGGGGCAAATGACTATGCGTAACCTCGTCGACTACTGCGCTTCCAAGCATTATAATTCGATGACAGCTACTGTTAAGTTCGATGGTAGAGATATAATTTGCTTAACACGCTCGGACAGCGCTTGATTCATAGCTGTGAAGGTGATTTTTATCCTATTATGTACATATAAGCGTCAAGACATAGCGTCTCCATTATGTAGTGGTCTTGATAAGAAACGATGATAAGAAAGCTTTTCATTAGCGGGCGATGGAGATAGCGACGCTCTGAGAATTTCTACGTGATCCGTAGAACTTTTACTTTTGCTTTTAACTAGCTTTTGTCTGAGCTTTTTTCGTTTTATCGAGGAACTAGCTGTTGCGCGCGACTTCGTCCGCGTCAATTTCTGTTATTATGATCGCGATTAAGAAGTTTTTAAAAGAATATATTTTAAATATGTATAATTTTCCCCGTTTTTGCAACATTTTTTACTGATGCTTCGCTCGCAGCGTGATGTTATATAGCCTAAATCCTTCCTCGATAAATGGACTATCCAACACAAAAAGAATTTTTCAATTCGAACCAGTAATTCCTGAGATTAGCGCGTTCAAACAAACAAACTCTTCAGCTTTATATACTAGTAGGTATAGATAAATTGGGCGTTCTAACAGTTTTTGTATTGAAAATCTGTCAAATATCAAATTTACGCTCGACTGATCTTATTTTACGTTTGTGTAATCGGCCTTAAGACAGTTTAAAAAAAAATTATTGAAATCGGTTCAGATTTGACGGAGTTATGCAGTAACATCGCCAAAAAAAAATACGCGTCGAATTGAGAACTTCCTTTTTTTTGAAGTCGGTTGATAATAATTAATAGATAGGTTCGCTACGATAAAATTACGGGCCCAGTATCTAGTAGTAGAGCCTACTGGTATTTTTCCGACCTACGCACCTAATTTTCTACTACTGCTACTTTGCTACTTTCACTCATTGGAAATAGCAAGTAAGACTTATAGAAATTGATTGATAGAGACAAGTTTACTTATCGGCTTAGCGTATCAGCCTTCTGGTGTTACCAACAGTTAATCGGTTTACGACCATTTCGCAAATAGCATTTTATTGTCAACTTGAAAGGGGGTTTCTAAGGATTTTAAGCTCACGTAGCGATAAGGCCGCCAAATTGTACACAATTTATTAAGCTCACTGTGCTAAGCATTTTAATATGTGTGGTGTACAATAAAAGTACATTCATTCATTCATTCATTAAAAAGCTCATTTTGCTACAATCCATAAATCCCTTAACTTATAGGTGGCGATGCAGTTTTTTTATTCGATGACAAGAAAGCCCTTGACTGCGATCTCACCTGATGGTAAGTGACGATGCAGTCTAAGACGGTAGCGGGCTAACTTGGAAGGGGTATGGCAGTGTACATTCAACCCATACCCCTAGACGGTCTCTACTTCTACACGCCACCAGACCAGACCAGAGACAATTCAGAAATTATAAATTCCCAAATTGCCCCCATCGGGAATCGAACCCGAGACCTCCCAGTTATAAGACCACTGCGCCAGGGAGGTCGTAAAATTTTATGTTGGGAGCGAACTAATTTGGATGGAGTATGGCTTTATAAAACCCATACCCCTAATCGCCCTCTACGCGTCACCGTACCGGAACGATAAATTGCTAGGCTGGTTGGGTTTCAAAATAGAATAGGTGAATACTTCTACAAGACTCTTGGTACAATCCTACTTTCTAATATCCTACTAATATTATAAATGCGAAAGTTTCTGAGGATCGATGGATGGTTGTTACTCCTTCACGTCGCAATGAATGAAACGATTTGGCTGAAATTTGGAATGGAGATAACCCACATCTAGGGTTAACACACAGGCTACATTTTATCCCGGAAAATTAAAGAGTTCCCGCGGGAATAGAAAAACCTTAATCCACGCGGACGAAGTCGCGGGCGTCATCTAGTTACATATAAATAAATATCGTTGGTAATAAGTGGCTAATTTTGTAATAAAGTAAAGATTTATGGTTGAGTTATTTTAAGATTTTCACGGTATTAAGTAGTTATTAGCCCTTTTATTATCTTATGCAATAACCTTTCTCTTTATTATTAATGAAAGTAAACTTCGAATGAGTTACGTAGTGCAAGCAATTTCATCTTTGACTATTTAATACTCAAAGCAATTTCATATTTATTATTACAACATTTTGACGACCTCCCTGGCACAGTGGTGAGCGCTGTGGTCTTATAACTGGGAGGTCTCGGGTTCGATTCCCGACGGGGGTAATTTAGGAATTTATAATTTCTAAATTGTCTCTGGTCGGGTCTGGTGGGAGGCTTTGGCCGTGTCTAGTTACCACCCTACCGTCAAAGACGTGCCGTCAAGCGATCTAGCGTTCCGGCACGATGGCGTGTAGAAAACCGATTACTGTTAGCGACATCTAGTAACGACACATTACAGTTGTCGATCTACTTTTTTCCAAGACCCCATATTAGTGTAGACACGCCTTTTTTTTTATTAAAGTGTTAACACTTTAATAAAAAAAAAGATGTGTGGCACTCGGGGACTGCCGCGGTAAAGCTATTGCATAGCATTTTTTATCAACGCCATTTAGCGGCTCACCGCTAGATGGCGTTGATAAAAAATGCGCCATCTAGCGGCTCACCGTAGAGGAGTCCCGTGTCAGGTTATTTTTGTTACGGAATTTCTGGATTCGGTCTCAACGCTGGCCCGCGATAGAAGCTATGCAATAGCTTAAAAATGAACTTCTCCATTGAATTAGAACATCACTACACTGTAATGATTAATAGACGCTGATTACTGATTACAAAGTCACAATAGCGATCGTTTGTAATGTACCGCGATGGTTTATGTAACGTAATTGGACAATAATGTGCAATAACGATCACATTATTGTATCGCTGCAGATGACTTCAAAGGGCGTTTATCTGGGCCCGAACGTAAATAACATAGGGTCGGCGAGGTGAACGATTCTTGTAACGGCTGGTGCACACTGGCATCATACTTAATTTATTAGTTACTAGCTGATGGCCGCGACTTCGTCCGCGTGGAGTTAGGTTTTTAAAAACACCGCGGGAACCCTCTGTTTTTCCGGGATAAAATGTCACTATGCCACATTTCAAGTCCTCAAGAATCTCAACTATAACCATGAAAAAATTATGTCGATCCGTTGAACCATTGCTGCATGATTGAAGGACAAAGTTGATTCCCACGACTTCGTTTGCGTGGATTAAGGTTTTTATTCCCGCGGGAACTCTCTTATTTCCCGAGAATAAAAGCCTATGTGCTATTCCAGAATATAATCTATGTATTTCTGTGATTTCACAAATTGTGTCCAAATTTCAGCCAAATCGGTTCAGTCGTTAGGTCGTCAGGTGCGACGTGATTGAGTAACAAACATACAAACTTTCGCATTTATAATATTAATAGGATAATAGGATTAAAATAGGATAATAGGATAAGTTTAAGAAATCTATTAAGGGTATTAATAATAAAGAATGCATATTATACAATTGAAGATTACATAAACGATAAAAAAGCGTGGCCATAACTCGCTCCAGCAAACATGAGCATAATTAACCCGTAAATTGTACACCATATTGTCTGATGGAAGGCTTTGGCCGGCCCAACCGCAAAAGACGTGCCGCCAAGCGATTTATCGTTCCGGCACGATGGCGTGTAGAAACAGATTAAGGGTATGGGTTAAATGTACACTGCCATACAAATTCCAAGTTAGTCCGCTACCATCTTAGACTGCATCGTAACTTACCATCAGGTGAGATCGCACTCAAGGACTATCTTGTCATTGAATAAAATTAAAAAAAAAAAAATACTCATCAATGTATCCTCTGCCTTACAACACGCATGTCGCTGTAACTTGTTAGTAAACTCTACTAACAAGCGTCCTTGTAAAAAGATTTTTGCCCTTATTTGCTCTCTCGAAGAACGTGCCCTTGTCGAAATCTTGTCTTCTACCCTCTTGTTCTTGTTTTGAGCTAATTCCTAACAAGGCTCCAAGTTCTAACATAACATTTGTCTGGCTTTTGGCCGTTGTTTCCAACAAATTACGTGCTTAGAAGTTAATACCATAGTTCAATGATTCATGTAATTTTTTGATGATACTAGTTATTTGTGACTTCGTTTGCGTGGTTTTGCGTAGGTTTTTAACCGACTTCCAAAAATGGAGGAGGTTCTCAATTCGTCGGAATCTTTTTTTTTATGTATGTTCCCCGATTACTCGAAGACACAGACCGATTTGGAAAATTCTTTTTTGTTTGAAAGGGTATACTTACTTCCCAGGTGGTCCCATTGTCATCAGGTCAAAATCTGATGATGGGATCCTAGAGAAATCGAGGGAACTCTTCAAATTTTATAGGCACAATTGATATACTTTGTAGTGGCGTTTGAAGTCGGTTTTGAGTACCTTCAAGGTAAGAGTGAAAAGGCATTTTCTAGGCAAGCGCGCTCAAAAAATTGTAAAAAGAATTTTTACGTTTGTATTGTATTGTTTTTTTTTTTTCTTCGATTCTGACTTACAAAAGCGCTTACGAATATCAAAAATGTTACAAGTACATAAATTAAATTTTTTAAAAATCCCACATAATGAAAAAATACAAAATCTACCACGTACAAAATACTTAATAAAAATAAATTAATTAATTTTTACTATTTTATTTTATTTCAGTACAGTTTAGTCGATTTATGAAGATTGAAGTTGAACACAGGTTAGTCTACTTTACTGTGAGTATTGTTTGACACACTTTCCGGATTTCCTTTTTCTCGTTCCATTTCATGAGTCCCTTGATGTAAAATTCTAGGTGAATTGGGGCAGGTGGAATAACGGTAATGAGGTAAGGGTGACGTAAGAATGAAGTTGCCCTGAATGTTACGTAAGTTAACGACGATCTCTTTTATTTAGGTTAATACTCAAGGTTCTCCTAACCCTGGATTATTGTGAGGGTTATCGCTTACTACTGCAGGAGCTGCTGCTGTGCAGTGCGTGTTCAGTTCTGGGCCAGCGATGGGTTGAGAAAGTTGACACGATGATGATTTCTCTATATCTTTTTTTCCACGTACTACCAAATTGTGGAATCATCTCCCTTCGACAGTGTTCCCACTTAATTACAATATGGGCTTATTCAAGGGGCGAACCAATACGTTCCTGAAAAGCTGGCAACGCATTAGTGGTGCCTCTGGTACCTACTACAAGTGTTCATGGGCGGCGGTAATCACTTAACATCAGGTGACCCGCCAGCTCGTTTGCCCGCTATTCATATAAAAAAAAATAGTCTAGCCTCTTCCATATGTAATGTAGGTAGTTAAATGACAAATGTCAAAATGTCACCTCACTGATCGAGTGACATTAATAAATCAGTTAGCGATAGTCCGTTGTTTTATTGAGTACATTACATTTGGCGCAGTTCGGTTTTGTCGTTTTTTTTATCGTTAGAATCATGCCTTTTGGCAAAATAGAACCATTTGATGTTAGTTCCCACAACTGGGACGCGTATTGCCGCCGGGTGAAGCAATTCATCGCTTTAAATAGTATAAGTGAAGATTTGCACGTGGCCACGTTGGTCACTCACGTCGGCGTTCAGTGTTACGAATTGATGTGTGACTTATGCTCACCGGATTTACCAGAAGACAAAACTTTCGAACAATTAGTGAAGATCGTCAAAGATCATTTAGAGCCACAGAGGTCGGAGATCGCAGAGAGGCATATGTTCCGGCAAAGGAAACAATCACAAGGGGAAGCAGTGAGTGATTATTTGAAAAGTTTAAAGCACCTAGCGAAACACTGCAATTTTCGAGATTCTCTCGAGGTCAATTTGAGAGACCAGTTTGTTTCTGGTCTTCAGAGTGAAGACATGAGGTCGAGATTGTTTGCCGAGCGGAACATCGATTACAAGCGAGCAGTGGAACTCGCTTTGGCGCTCGAGGCGGCAGAGAGGCATGCGGCGGAGGCGGCTACCGGGGCGAGCCCCAGTGCTGAACCGGAAGGGTTGCACCGCATCAGACCCTCTACGGCGCGCGGGGAGCGCGGGCGCATGGAACGGCACAAAGGTACGGGAGGCGTCCAGCCGGACGCAGCAGGATCCAGGGCAGGCTCAGCGAGCGGTGAGAGGCAGCGCGCTTGCTGGCGGTGCGGGCGCGGCGGGCACCCCCCGTCCCGCTGCAAGTTCCGATCATATGTGTGTGATGCCTGTGGTAGGAGAGGCCATCTGAAGGCCGCTTGTGTTAACAGTGATAAGTGCAGTGATTCGGCGAACCAGAAGAACTCCAAAGGTCAGTTTTTTTTAAACGATTCGGATGACAGTGAGTTAGAATTCTATAATATAACTTGTGAGGGCAATGACGGCCCGTATTACCTCAAATTAAATGTAGAAAACTCAGTGATTAAATTTGAAATAGATACCGGTAGTAAGATTTCGGCAATTTCAAAATATTATTATGATAAATATTTCCCTAATGTTTGTTTACAACATAAGAATTTAAAGTTAAAATCTTATACAGGTAATGTTATTGAACCTCTTGGATATATCATGGTAAATGTTAAATATCACTCTTGTTCGCACAAGTTACCGCTTTTTATAATTGAAAACGGCGGCCCTCCTTTACTAGGCCGCACCTGGATAAGACTTTTACAAATAGATGTCACAAGCTGTCATAATTTGTCCGAAAAGAGTGAAAATAGTGATACTATTGAGTTATTAAGAAAGGAATTCCCTGAGGTTTTTGCCGATGGGCTTGGGACTTTTAAAACTCGAATGCAGTTACATTTAGCCGATAAGACTCCAGTTTTTGTTAAAGCGCGGCCGCTTCCCCTCGCGCTCCGCGCCCCGGTCGAGCGCGAGTTAGAGCGGTTGCAGCGCGATGACGTCATATATAAGGTAGACCGATCCGATTACGGTACACCTATAGTTCCTATTATAAAAAAAAAATGGCGATATTCGCATTTGTGGAGACTATAAAATAACGATTAATCCGTTATTAAAAGATTTTCATTATCCTCTGCCACGAATTGAAGATATATTTGCCTCGCTCGGTGGAGGCGAACAATTTTCGAAATTAGATTTGTCCCACGCCTATCAGCAAGTGTTATTAACGGAGGACTCTCAGCCTATGACGGCTATAACTACGCACGTAGGTACTTTTGTTTATAAGCGAGTGCCTTTCGGAATAAAATGTGTTCCTGAGTATTTTGAAAAGTTGATTGAGGAAACTTTGTGTGGTTTGTCATCTACTGTAGCTTTCCAGGACGATATTTGTGTAACCGGTAAAGATAGAAAGACACATTGTAAAAACTTACGTGCAGTTTTAGCTAGATTAAAAGAAGCCGGCTTGCGAGTCAATTGGTCTAAGTGTGAGTTCTTTAAAGACAGTGTAACTTACTTAGGGTACAAAATTGATAAAGAGGGCTTACACACTGACGCAAATAAGATAGAAGCGATCGTTTCAGCGCCATCGCCAAAAGATGTGACGCAATTGAAGAGTTTTCTAGGGCTTGTTAACTTTTATAATAAATTTTGCGTCAACATGAGTTCTGTATTAAAACCTTTATACGACTTACTTAAGAAAAATGTAAAATGGATTTGGAGTCCGGAATGTGAAAGTGCCTTTAAAAAAATTAAAGAAATCCTTAGTAGTTCGCCGGTATTGGCTCACTACGACCCGAAGCTGCCGCTGTTGTTGTCGGTCGACAGCAGCGCGTACGGGCTCGGCGCGGTGCTCGCGCACCGCTACCCCGACGGCTCGGAGCGGCTTATCAGTTGCGCCTCGCGCACACTCAACGATGCCGAGCGGAATTATTCACAATTAGACAAAGAAGCTTTAGCCATTATTTTCGGAGTTAGCAGGCATCATAGGTACATTTTCGGTCGGCGTTTTATATTACGTAGCGATCACCGGGCTTTAAGTTACATTTTTGGCAAAAATAAAGGTATTCCACAAACGGCCGCAAGCCGTCTGCAGAGATATGCGATTCGCTTAGCCGCTTATAATTTCGATATTGAATTCATTTCGTCATCGAGAAATTGTTTTGCAGACGTTTTGTCTCGTCTGCCGCTAGGAGACAGTCCATGTACCGTACGGAAAGATAATTGCGGAGACAACAGCTATTTGTTTTTTATAGAAGACAAATTACCTATAACATTTAATGAGATTAAGAGTGAAACAGCGAAGGACGCCACTCTTAACAAGATAGTTAGTTACGTTAAGTTCGGGTGGCCCGAACGGGTAGATATGGATGATTTTAAACAATATCACATCAGACGGGAAAATATATTTTTAGAACAGGGATGTTTAGTTTGGGGTTACAGGGTAATAATTCCCGCCAGCTTACACGACGCCGTCTTGGACGAATTACACTCGGGGCACATAGGTGTCGTTAAGATGAAGCAGTTGGCACGTAACTACGTTTGGTGGAGCGGCTTGGACGCGGACATCGAGCGTTTGTGCCGCGAGTGCGCGGCGTGCAGCGCGGTGCGCACGCAGCCGCCGCCGGCGCCGCTGCACACCTGGGAGTGGCCCACTGAGCCTTGGTCAAGGTTAAATATTGATTTTTTAGGTCCATTTCGTAATCAATATTATTTAGTTATTTTAGATGCCCATTCCAAGTGGCTGGAGGTTGAACCGGTGTCTAATACCTCAGCAGCGACCGTCATAGCTGTTTTGCGCAAATTATTTTGTCGCTTCGGTTTTTGTAAATCCCTGGTGAGTGACAACGGGCCGCCTTTCTCGTCATCTGAATATTTGTCATATTTAAGTAAAAACGGTATTAAACGGATTTTAGTAGCTCCGTACCACCCATCTAGCAATGGCGCGGCTGAAAATGTTGTTAAAACCGTAAAGTTAGTATTGAAAAAGGCCATAATCGAAAATGAAAATATAAATAAGGCATTATGTAAATTTTTATTTACATACCGAAACACAGAGCATTGCACTACTCAAAAGGAACCTTCGGTGGCTCTTTTGGGGCATAGATTACGCGGGAGGTTAGACCTATTACGACCGAATACTCGAGATGTCGTTCGCAATAAACAACTGAATCAAGAGGAACGTCGCGGCGGCTCATTGCGCGAAATGACGACTGGAGACCGCGTGCTTATCCGAAACTATAATGATAATTTGATTAAATGGAAAGAAGGTGTAGTTATGGATAGAACAGGACCTGTATCTTATGTAGTCAAAACTAATGATGACAATCGCACGTGTAGGAGGCACGTTGATCAAATCATTAACAAAAGTATCAGAAAGTCTAGGTACTCTTTGATAGGTGTGGAAAACGATAACTCGGGGGAAAGCAATAGTAGTAACGAGCTCGACAAAAGTTCTGAGAACTCTGCTGTCATTTCGACACCTACCGAAGAGACAAAAAAGGATATTAAAAAGGCACCTTCACCTTCGCAAGTTACCAACGACAATACTCCAATTCGCATGACTTTAAGACCGCGGATTAAAAAGGTTATAAAATAGAAGTTAATAAATAAGATAGTGTTATACAAATCTTAAGTTGCAATATTGTCAGCCTTGTTTATACTACCATAATTCCATAATTTATATTGTACCTACTGCGCTTATAATCATTTGTTTAATAAGATTAATTAATTTACTTTAGCTTATTTAAGAGAGGAGCAGTGTAATGTAGGTAGTTAAATGACAAATGTCAAAATGTCACCTCACTGATCGAGTGACATTAATAAATCAGTTAGCGATAGTCCGTTGTTTTATTGAGTACATTACACCATACACCATCCATACAGTACATGTAAGTATTCATTCAAAGAAATCGCGATAACGTATTGCAATTTTATTCGTACCTACTCGTATTTATCTGCTTCTTGAAATAGTTTAGAAAGAACATCGCAGATTATTATGAACATATTTCACTGAATTGCACTATCGGCAACATGTAAAGTGAAATCCTTACTAATTTTATAAATGCGAAAGTGTGGTGTTTGTTTATGGGTTTATCCTTCAATCACGCAGCAACGGAGAAACGGACCAGTATGATTTTTTGCATGGTTAATGGTGTAGATGACGACTTGGAGAGTGATATACGAGTAGACCCTTTTATCCCGGGTAATATTGTTAAGTCGCGGGAAAAGCTCGGCTTTAAGAAAGGCAAAATGACACTTTCGCGCATTAAAGTATGTCGTGGCAATTTGGTCGTGAATGGACACAGATCTCTCGGGCGACATCTCACGCCAATGAATGTCGTGATGAAACGAAGTGGAACATCCAGTGTTCCCATCGTGAAGTGAGAAATATCTGCCATACAGTTTTGACAGGTGTAGGGCAAGGAAAGCTATTTTAATGGGCTGACTTACCCTATAAGAGCATTTCCAAGACATATTTAAATATTACGAGAATTTAAAGATGTGCTAGAAATGCTTAAATGCACTCTGTCGTGTGTTGCGTCTGGTGAGAGGTTTTGGTCATTGTCTGGACTTATAGATTTTGCTATAACCGGCCAACAGAAAAAATCTGTATAGTCAAACATGCAGTTAAAAGCTAAGCACCGCTTACCTTCCCGGCCAAGCAAGAAAGCCAAGTTCCCAAGCAAGCAATGCCACCACCAATCACATGCGCCACCACACAAGACTTTTATACTACTCTCGAGTTTCGACGCACGTTTCGCCTCGACACCGGAGCATCCTCAGGAGATATCGACTTTACAATGCTGTATTGTCTATCAAAATAACTCTAACCTTTTCTTGCTAATCATGAACTTCCGCAAGTAACGCCCGATTCTATCCAATATTTATAAATGTTAGTTTTAAAATATTTCTAGTGCATTTTTGCGAACTATTCAGTATGTGACAAAGTCTCTAGTTTGATCGTAAAGCAATTCAGTCGTGAATGGACACAAATCTGTCAGGGCGCAGGCGACATCGCGTGACAATATTGCGTTGAATTGAGGTGGTAGGTACAATCGAACAGTTCCCGTCGTGGAGTGAGAAATGCCCGCCATACAACTCTGACAGGTTTAAGGCATGGAAAGCTGTTGTCATGGGCCGATTTATCACATAAAGATATGCTTAGTGCTTCGAAAGAAGATTGCATGCGGTCACAAAAGCCGTAATGGCTGAAAGAATGATAACGGTGGTGATACGAGTATCTGCATTATCTTAGTATAAAATACTAGCTGTTGCCTGCGACTTCGTCCGCGTCAATTTCTGTTTTTATGATCAGCGTGATGTTATATAGCCTAAAGCCTTCCTCGATGAATGGACTATCCAACACAAAAATATTTTTACAATTCGAACCAGTAGTTCCTGAGATTAGCGCGTTCAAATAAACAAACTCTTCAGCTTTATAATATTACTAGCGGCCGCACGGGTATAACATATATAGCCTATGTCATTCACTGTTAATTGATGTTATTATACATATAAACCTTCCTCTTCAATCACTCTATCTATTAAAAAAAACCGCATCAAAATCCGTTGCGTAGTTTTAAAGATTTAAGCATACATAGGGACAGAGAAAGCGACTTTGTTTTATACTATGTAGTGAAGTATAGATTGCTTGATTTAAAGGCGAAGGAAAACATCTTGAGGACACCAGCACACTTGAGTTCTTCATGCTGTTCTCAAAGTCTCCAAAGGCCTGAGCGCTTGTAATGGTAAATCTTCAGATTTTTACAGCAATAGATCAAGTTATCACTATCCAAAAAAAAAAACAGGCAAAAATTACATCATATTTCCAAAGGACGATACTGAGTAGAAACATAAAATAATGTTTGTTCGACAAAATAAAATCGCGAAGTACCTACTAATTTTTAACCAATTTGCATCTAAGAGAGCATGACATACTTAGGGTACCCATGTTAGATGCCTTAACATGGGTAGCCTAAGTATGTCATGCTCTCTTTAAACATTTCTGTGGTGGTGTCGTGTGGTGCGGGTTGTTACGTTCCCTCAAATATGGTTGAGCGAAGCAACGGCTGGATCATGCGTCATGCTCGTGAACGGGTGCCACCAACGGGAATGGGTCTACTTTCTAGCTGCCCATCTTAACATGTATTGGATTGTATGTAGGTAATAAATTTTGATTGGTTTAATAGGTAATCTGTATCTTAATTAGTCCAAGAATCTGACTATTAAACTAACATCCATCAGTACGAAAATACGAAAAATGCGAGTAACGAAATGAATTCGTAACGTTTTGGTACTCGCTACTAGATGGCGTACCCGTTACTTAGTAACGAATACATACCGTTTGCTACAGCTCTACTGTGATGGGATGGGAAAGCGGAAAATTAGCCTTGATGTATGTTCGCTGCATCATTTGTCTGGTTGTTTATTACACGCTGTAATGAGGTGAGAATTTCTAAACACTAATCACTTCTATGTGTACAGCATCCGTATGTGTTTATGGCAAGTTAGTTATTTTAAATTGTTAGAGTCTGTCCAATAAGTCAGTTTACAGGTGAATGGAAATATAGGTTGTAGCTATGATATAGTATATGTATTAAAAGAGGTGGATAAGTTACAAGCGTGCGGTAAATGAAGCGCGTAATGGCAGATACATAGATGGCAGATATTCGTCGCAATTTGTCATGTCATTTAACAATGAAGTAAGTACTCTATTATACTATTCGTCGTTCGGAACAATTTTTTCGCTTGTTTTGTGAGTATATAACTCAGGTTGTAGCAAACTTGTGAAAGACTCAAACAGTTTGATAATAATTTACATAAAAAAAAAGACGTGTGGCACTCGGGTGCTACCGCGGCAAAGCTATTGCATAGCATTTTTTTGTCAACGCCATCTAGCGGCTCACCGTAGAGGAGTCCCGTGTCAGGTTATTTTCGTTATGGAATTTCTGGATTCGGTCTCCACGCTGGCCCGCGATAGCAGCTATGCAATAGCTTAATAAATCTGATTTTAATAATGTGGAAAGCACTGACAAGAACAGTGTTAAACATTTTGAAACAAAGCACGAAGTATGTGAGTGACTAGTGAGATCGATAGGCATTTATCCGACACCAAAAAAGCGGTCACAGAAATCATAAAACAGTGTTATCAGATAGTCCTCGTTCATATAAAGTGATTTACATACAGCACGTGCCGTTGTGCAATAAAAACGCCCTTCGTCTCGCCTTTGAATAGGCTTGGCACCGATTAAAAACATAAAAATATTTTTCATAAAAAAAATCGGGTCTGTAAAAACTATTAAAATCGGGACGCATTTGATAAAGTACCTAGGCAGGTATGTGATGATTTATTCAACCTGAAATTAACATACAATAAGAATTAAAACTTGGGCTTAAAATATAATTTAAACGAAAAAAATCTTTTTACAAACGCCACTACAAAGTATATCAATTGTGCCTATAAAATTTGAAGAGTTCCCTTTCTCCAGATCCCATCATCAGATCCTGACTTGATGACTATGGGAACACCTGGGAAGTTTCAAAATCGGTACATTAAAAAAAAAGATTCCGACGAATTGAAAACCTCCGTTTTATGAAATCGGTTAATTAAAATTACGACTTAAGACAGCGCGTCCTAAATAAACTAATAATATAAATTAATTTATCAGGATTTTCTCTATAATCACACTAATATTATAAAGGCGAAAGTTTGTGTGTGTTATATATTATATGAATAAATATACAAAAATTGGGTAACTCAATGTCATCAGCCAATATATACAAAGTCTTATTATATTTTATTGAGATTACAATTTATTTTAAAACAATGAAAACTCCTTTATTTGGTCACCCAATTTCAGCTCTTCATTTTAAATACAAGTTAATAAAAAACACAATAAATGCTTAAAACGTCAGTCCTTTGGCATGTCTATAATATCATTATGTATGATTTTCTTTAAAAATCGGGACAGCGTGACAGCCCTGCCTAAGCCAATGTCTCGGTCGGATACTCGCATACCTTCGCGTAGGGCGTTGCGCTTACGACAGCGCGTCCTAAACAAACTAATGTAAATTAATTTCATATTTAGGTTAAGGAAATAGCACTTAATCAAACAATCCAAAGGGCAATCCGTATAATTATTGTCTTACAAGATATTTCATCACAGTAAAATACTGACCTAACAATACTACATATCGTCGGGGGGATAGTGCAAAACCGCGTATGTAACATTGGTAAAAACCGCGGATCTACACTAGGGGAAGTTTAAAACTTTATTTTCTTATTTCCACTGTTATTGGGATAATTTTTACACAGAGAGTATTAATTCATGTGTTCTATGTATTGGTAAAAATAGATATCTTTTAAAGTGATTAACTTAGTCGCTACAACACTTACGCGGTTTTGATTTGACCACAAACGTATGAAAATGGATTTTAAGGTACTAATGCTAGTTACGTGGATTTGCACTATCCCCGACGATATCTAAATATATAAAAGGAAAATCTGACTGACTGACTAATCTATGCAGTCAAGGACTATTTTGTCATCGAATAAAAAAAAAGAATATGGGAGAATTATTTTCATCAACTTTCTTTGTGGTCAACCCTAGAACTAAACGGTGGCAGCCATCACGTCATGTGTCCACTCTCTATGAAGAGTCACGATTGAATCTCTAATATGGCATTTCCTGGCCCTTGGCAGGCGCCAGCGGCCTATTAATGCAATTAGGTTTGATATGGGGCTATTTTTAGTTTAGTTTATTTTAGTCCATACTCCATAGTAACTGCGGGTCAATGTTTTTAGCGGACTTTGATAAGTAGTGTCCGTATAATAATTTGACAATTTATTTTGAAATACTCAGGGAATATAATTAAATATTGATGTAATCCTATTCTACGTTTGGATGTATGGATAGATGGATCTGGATGGATGGATGAATGTTTGTTTTTCAATCACGCAGCAACGACACCGATTTGGCTGGACACAAAGGCAGATTATAGTCTGGAATAACACATAGGCTACTTTTTATCCCGGAAAATAAGAGAGTTCCCGCGGAAATTAAAAAACCTCAATCCACGCGTACGAAGTCACTGGTATCAGCTAGCATAAAATATTTCGACAGAAGCAAAGTAAGAAGTTGATTTCGACAGAAGTAAAGAATGTTTTGATTAAAAGATGAGAAAAGGTAAAAAACAGACAGACTGTTACTTTCGCATTTATTATATTAAACTTAGTATTTTATTTATATGTATAGATTAGTATGGTTTATAATTTAAGCTTTAGATTTCTATTCAGTCATAATTCTTAGTTCACATGAAAATGGAATAATCAAGTTACTACTATTTTTCCGTTACTCGTCTTACTACCAGTAGTAATTTGGTTATATTTTCTGTCAGCGGTTCTTTACTACTGACCAAGGTAATGACCCCATAAAAAATCGTCATGTGCTACAACGCTTTACATTTTTCGGCCACCACAGAAAACCCTATAAAAGTTACCCAAGAGGAATATACAATTTATTCCCGTGGGATAAATATAATCTAAACATTTCAACATAAACATAGTACGAGATTTTCACTAGCTTGTGTAAACTAGTCTCCTTAGCTAATATCGGTTGTAAGAGATGGTGGGATATATTAAAGTTGCTAGAAAAAAAAATCTTTTTACAAAACCGACTTCAAACGCCACTACAAAATATATCGCATATAAAATTTTAAGAGTTCCCTCGATTTCTCCAGGATCCCATCATCAGATCCTGACCTGATGACAATGGGACCATCTGGGAAGTATACCCTTTCAAACAAAAAAGAAATTTTTCACATCGGTCCAAGGATCTTCGAGTTTCTTATGAAATCAACCTCACTTTAAAAGAGGAACTTTAATCAAACATGTAAACTTTTTCGTCCTACTCTAAGACTATCAACCTGTCAATGTGTAAATTGGGTCATGATGGCTTAATCCTTAATCCGAAATAAAATAAACATATGCTATATAATGATGTCATGTTAAATAATTTAGGTTATATGTAATTATTAACATATCGAAATATCACACACCAGTAAAATTGGTAATATCCTATATATATGTGAAAGTAATATCCTATATATATGTGAAATTATCCTTATAAATGTGAAAGTTTGTGAGGTTGGATGTTTGTTATTCCTTCACGCCACAACGAATGAACCGATTTGACTGAAAGTTAGAATAAAGATAGCTTCATACCCAGGACTAATACTTACGCTACATTTTATCCCGGAAAATTAAAGAATTAATTTTTAATCCCGCAAGATTTAATTTTCCGGGATAAAATGTAGCGTAAGAGTTAGTCCACGCGGATAAGTTGCGGGCATCTTTCATATAAAAAAAATTAGGCATGCTAAATTTGACAAATGTTCTTCTCCCTTCCAAATAAACGTTATGCTTGTGTCATTACCAGGAATAGGAACCACAATACAACGGGTGGGGATTGAACCGTCCAATTTTCAGTTTACTAATCCTCACAAGATACGAAACACTCAGTGTGCGAATGTGACCCGCACTTGGCCGGTTTTTTTTAACAAGGGCAACATGCCAATTTTGCCAGATCGTACATCCCTTTTTGAGGATTTCCAAATAAAAAAAAAAGACGTGTGCCACTCGGGGACTGCCGCGGTAAAACTATTGCATAGAATTTTTTAGCAACGCCATCTAGCGGCTCACCGTAGAGGAGTCCCGGGTCAGGTTATTTTCGTTACGGAATTTCTGGATTCGGACTCCACACTGGCCCGCGATAGAAGCTATGCAATAGCTTAAAAAATCTGGTAAGCAATTTGTGATAATAGAATAGAATAGAAAATTCTTTATTGCTACACGTTTACAATAATAATATCTTAATACAACTGCCTTAGAATTGATTCCGAAATAACCTTGGCATTAATGGGATATACCGGAATAATGTTAACCGAAGAAGCGCCATTTAACTTACAAAATTTATAACCACTTAGCTCTTATTTATTTGTGTGATAGAAACATATTTTTCTCAAACATGCATGGAAATATTGTCATTATTTTCGAAAAAAGAACACGCGAAGTATCGAATTGCCGGACAAAGAAAATCAAATCCATTGCAAGAGCGTTTTTTGAATTTGGAACATTACAACGCTCCGCGAAACAGTTGTTTCGCGGAGCGTTTTTTTTTTTTTAAATATTGCAGGAGCTTTGTAATGTAATGCCGTTTCATACAACAGTAAGAAATGGCGTGCTGGGGTTACTAAATACTCCTTGATCGGATCTCTTTTGTCATTCTTGGCATACCATAGTCTTTTTGCTTAGTACAAATTGCGTTTACGTGGCTGTATAGCCATAAATGCGTTTGCCTGTCGGCACAGATAATAAAAAAAAAAATTGGCGGTAAAGCTGAAAATTCGTCTTGATTTGTTATTTACATACCTACTTAATAAATATAAATTTAATAATAATCAAAATGAGTTCCAACGGTTCAGAGAGTGAAATGGAGATTGATTGTACCTACTCCACCAGATTTAAACCAAAATGGCGGATGGATTTGGATGTATAATATAAAAAGTGTTTTATTTCCCTGCATTCTTTTGAGAAAAGCACTATACATATATGCCTCGGCGGGAAATGGCAATTGCCTGTCTCGTATTTAGTGAAGTCCTCGCCTACGGCTCGGCCTTCAAACTCATACTCGACCTGCAATTGCCTACTTCCCTGCCTTTGCAATAATGTACTATTACTGTGAGTTAACATAGTCAAAACATTCAAAACTATAAAAAATAAATTAATAAATTAACTAACGTGTCTTAAAGTGTTTAAAAGCTGCCGTAGATTCAAAGTTCCCCTTTTAACTACTATCAACATTAAAACGTTTTATGTGATATATTTTAATGTTTTTTTTTTATACAAATATAATAAAAAATATACTTAATATACCTACCATCCCATGCTACCATCACATTATCAAGTGTCAAAATAAAATTAGGTAAAATCGTCCAAAACGAACTTCGAATACGCTAACTATACAATCTGTCTGGTTACCAATATCGGACCCGTTAAGGGTAAGTAAGCGATACAAACAATTTTATCCACAAATCATTTTTAAGCTATTGCATAGCTTCTATCGCGGGCCAGCGTGTAGACCGAATCCAAAAATTCCGTAACGAAAATATCCCGACACGGGACTCCTCTAAGGTGAGCCGCTAGATGGCGTTAATAAAAAATGCTATGCAATAGCTTTACCGCGGCAGTCCCCGAGTGCCACACGTCTTTTTTTTAATCAACTCATCATTGTATGACGTCAACACAATATTGAAATAATACTTGCTACTCTAAGCGTTCGTTGGTAGGACTAGGATCCCTGGTATAAAAACAGTGGACACCAATTCTATCAACTTATTTAAAGTTCTGTGGTAATATATAAAATCGATGCTAGTTGCAATAGGAAATCTTTTATAGCTTATTAGAAGAGAGTGCATTAGGGAAATAAAATTTTCGTCACGTAATTCGTTATGCGGAGAGATGCCATAATATTTTATGTGTCATCACCATCAGTATGCACCGGATGTGTGCTTTTACCCTCAGTTCCTCTATTTCCCTTGTTTATTTCCCCGAGCTCCCCTAATAGTAAACACTGACGAAATGTTTAATTTATATTTTGTGACAAAGTGCATTGCTTTAGTTAGAATTTTATGTTTACCAATAATATATGAATTTACGAAATACCGTAATGGTTAGGATTTTTAGAGTTCCGTAGGGGAGTTTATTTATTTTATTTAATAACATCAGACTCAGTTTAGAAATGTTACTTGTAAACCTACGCTTAATCAACTCTAATCTCATTCCCTATCTACACCTGTCCTTGCATTATAAATTCAGTATAAATAACCTAAATAGTTACTATCTAAACGAGTTAGGCAAATCGGTTTTAGTAATAAATTGCACTGAGGCTGCGATATGCGTTTCCTTGATTTGTTAGGCCATTCGTGTACCTACCTACAATTCTACAGTTTTAAGATTTCGAAAAAAAAACGGAACCCGCCTCTTCATACCATATTTTTTTTTGGAATCATAAGGTTCAAAAAAACCATTAAAATTAAAAAAAATCTATTCTTTTTCAGCAGTTTTTGTATTTTGAGCATAAAATGAAAAATGCTGCGTTTTTACTACATTTTGACAATCAAACCTCTTATTCGTATCACTTAGGGCCGATTTCACAAACATAAAATCGTAAGTCTTATCTGAGCGCAAATACTTAAGCAAATTTTCAAAACAAAAACTGTCAGAATTCCTCGACATTGGTGAAATCGGCACTTAATGTCCCTTCCCAGTCCCAAGTACACAACCACACACAAGTATTGTATACATCAGCAAACATCAAACTGAACATCTCAAACAAAAAAAATCATCAATCTCTGACCTAAAAAGTATATAAAAATCTATGAATGATCTGAAAAGAGCCCACTACAAAGTTAGCCGGCCGTATATTATCAAAACAAAATGCATTGTTTATTTACTACTTCGCTTTACATACTTGCGTCATAAACGACGTAATATGAGCGACGGTTTTAACGTTCTGCTGAACATGTGCGCTGACCTTTTTTTACTTTTTTTTTTTCATTTGATCTATAATTATCTTCTTTGTCTTGCTTGATAAAAATTATCGAACTGTTAAGCTAATGGGAATTATTCTAGCAGAATAGATGGTTATCTTAATATTAGGGAAACTTTGTGTTTGCGGGATAAAAAGTAGCCCGACACGCCAATCTTTTGTTTCTGCGGGATGAAAAGAAGCTCAATATGTTACTCTACAGGTACTCAAGTAGGTACTATTCATACACAACAATGTCTAGCTCTGTAGAGTAGAGTAGCATATAGGGCTTTTTATCCCGCAAAAACAAAAGGTCCCCGAGGGATATTTATGAATTAAATCCACGCGGACAGCTAGTTTATAATGTCCCCTACATTCCTGTAAGGACGATGCTGTATTAGATAACCTTTCTTTATAATATGTATTATGAAGCATGCCAGCAGGGATATACAGACTGTAAAAAAAAGATAATTATAGACCATAAATAGAGATCTATTAAAAAGTACTAAAGGGAGCGCACACATGTGTAAGTTGTAATAGAATATTAAAACGGTGCATAGACGCATTAGCGCAACAACGAGGGCGTGGCGATGTGGTGGCGAT
The DNA here is from genome assembly GCA_038048805.1 of Hipparchia sbordonii. NCBI lineage: Eukaryota > Metazoa > Arthropoda > Insecta > Lepidoptera > Nymphalidae > Hipparchia > Hipparchia sbordonii. The sequence goes on from CM076113.1 coordinate 10,971,230, forward strand.
TATTATAGTAATTAAGACCTGAATTCTACGAATGCGCCCGCGCACTGCACATACCTGACCTGTTAATGACTGTTACGATGACTTTTATGCCTGCAATTTCACATACTTCTAAGCTATCACTAGATTAGGATGTTTGTTACTCAATCGCGCCGTAACGACTGAATCGATTTGACTGAGGCACAGAGATAGATTATAGTCTGACATAACACATAAGCTAGACTTTTTATCCCGGAGAATAATATAGTTCCCATGGGGATAAAAACCTTTAGTTTTTTAATTCGCCGTCGCGGCTATTAAAAAATAAATAATAAGTAATTAAACAATTTATTACATTGTTAGAGAGTCCAAAAATAAACTTTTTATGATAATAATCACGTTCGTTTATTTTATATCTGTGAAAACCTATTATTATCTTTAGCCACCTCTTAGTCACCTAACTTTATGTGTATTTAGTATGCTTAGCTGTTGGTTTTCCTAAATAAATAAAATAATAAATTTCCCTCAAGACAATTCTTGAGGGAAACTTATTATTTTATTAAGCCAAACGTAAAAGCCAATGCCTTTTACTTACCTAAATCACTTTAATCCCTTTTGATGTAACATTCCAGTCGAGCCAACATTAAAAACAAATGATAATCACAGGTACAAGGGATAAATAATGGAGTTCAATCTCCTTGAACCGTAGTCGGTAGATGTTCGTGGCCGTCGATATAACGTATCTAGTAGATATGCAGTCGGTCTTGTGAGTGGAAAATAAGTTCTCAACCTCGTTTGCTATCTTATTCATTTAAATGAGAAAGCTAATGTGTCAATTTATAATGTCTATCAATACTGTGGTATTGGAACATTGTGATGTTCTTTTATAAGTTGCAATGCTGAAACACAATTGTATAAGTAGGTGCTTCTAGTAGGTGAGAACTAACTTTTCACGAACACTTTTTTAATTAGAATTTTGGATGGTATACTTTTTAGATTTGCCTTCACATAATTTTATAAAACGGATTCATTAAGTCGAGTTTATTACACATTAATGATTTTCTTAATGACAAAGTTGAATGGGATATTAGCTGCCCACGTGTTAGTGTAATAACTTGTTATAGTTCTTTCAACTCACGAGGGCGCGTGGCTAATGGTTGTGTGCGTGTCGTATTTGTATAAGTGAGAGCGAGAGCTTGCTTTCGCCTGACCGCTCCCACCTAGGCTCCTGACAGGCACGCACACTTACGCAATGTACACGGATCCACAAGTAAAACTCACGGGCCCTCGTAAATTGCAAGAACTATACATAGTAATATCATAAATTTTGGTTTGATATGAGTAACTGCTGAGCTTTAGCCGGCATTTCTCAGCAGAATCTTATTTTTTTTAGATGAAATAATTTAAAATTTTGTTTTTTTTTTTAAATTTTATGGGAGTCTATCTGGCACGTATCTGTACATTCTTGATCGTGGCTATTCAAAAGCTCGTTACGCGTAGGCAGGTTCAATTGAATTGGTATGCGAGTCAAGGTGGTGATTTGTATCGTAAACTACTACAATAGTTATTGTGTGTTTACCTAATACTAGTGAGGGTATTTTATTTAAGTTGATCAGTACATTATTATTTGAAGCAAGGCATAGCCTTTAAATTTTTTGTCTGAATGTCTGCTGAACTTGGGAGCGGCTGAACTGGTTGAACCGGTTTTCAGGTCTGCTGAGAGGCTTTGGCCGTGGCTAGTTACCACCCTACCGTCAAAGACGTATAAGCTATCTAGCGTTCCGGCACGATGGCGTGTAAAAACCGATTAGGGGTATGGGTTGAATCTACACTGCCATACCCCTTCCAAGTTACCCCGCCACCATCTTAGACTGCATCGGCTCATCATGCGACGTGCAAAAAAGTCAAATGCAAAAAAGTCAAGTGCAAAAAAGAAGTGCGAGAATTATACAAAAAGTGATCTAGGCTAGGCACATTACTAGGAATTTTAGCACAAATAGGTATTTAGGGCGTTCGCAAATTAAGGTTTTTTAACGTATAATATTATAATCTTTATTATAAAAAATATTGTACTACGTTATACTTATTCTTACAACCGAATGTACGAGTAGGTACTATAATGTCGATATATCTACACATTGACTACGAGTTACCAAAGAATTAGTTGATTGTTACAAAACGCTATCACACAGTACATTTTTATGCGCCAGCACTAAATCGTCGGTAGGTAAGTAATTTATAGCGGCCAATTAAAAAACAAACATGCATGGGCCTTCGACCATAAACTCTGTTGCCATAGCAACGCGTACTAAACTTTATTACTCGGTCGTTACAACGGGTAATGTGTGTTGTGCAATACAATTGCAGCAATTAAACCTGCAATTTTATGTCTTATTTTGAATACATTAAGCGTTATATGACCTGCATGTATAGATCTGTAAGCGATGCATGTGAAGCAGAATTCTGTATGCATTTATGTTGAGGGATTTCAAACTTAATTTCAGTGGCATTAGAGATATTTTTGGCTGAATTAATCAATTCGTGAATGCAGAAAGACGCCGCGTGGCGCCAACTAAACTTGCACTGTGTTTTGAAAATGCACTTTAATATTGTATCAAATTACTGGCAGAGAAATTTTCAGTTAATTGTGAATTATTATTTATTTTATATCATACTTGCTCAGTAACTAGGGATTACTATGGTGGAAAGTCTCCTTGTAAGTTGGTGTTTGCAATTCAAGGCAACATTACGTCGCACTATGCTTGAATTGTAATGTTCACATTACAGTTCAAGCTATGCAAAACTCCTTGGTAAACAATCTCTTTTCTTATAAAATGGTAAGAAAACTTTTTACTGAAAAAAAAAACACTGAACATGGCGGCATTTAATTTCCATACATTTCAAACTATGCAAAAATCCTTGGAACTCAGAGCCGTAAAAAAAAAATGGAAAACTATTTACGAAAAAAAAAATGGAAATGGCGGCATTTCATTTGATCTGAAAGTTTGTGAAGTTTGTTCGTAAAGGGATTTAAGTTATTTACAACAATGTCAAGCACTTCATCAGATGATGAAAAAGGAGGAGAGCCTGATTTTTTTTTGCTTGAAGCAGAACAAATGATGCAAAACCTTTTGCCGGATAAGTCCAAAGTTACCTCGCAAGAATGATATAAAGTAGAATGCTTACCTCGGTTGCAAGTAGCTATTACACCCTCGAACTATATTCACCCTCGCTCGCTGCGCTCGCTCGTGTGACTAAATATCTCGGGTGCACGCGATCCATTAGCGCCCTATGCGAGCTACGCTCGCACTGGCGCCAAATTGGATCTTGTTCTGTAATAGCTTACTTACGTCCCTTGTGTAACAATCTACTATTACATGAATAGGTAGTAGGTAAGTTTATGTCGTAAATATTAATAACAAAAATAAAAGCGATAGTGCGCAAAAATGTGGGTGTAAATTTTTGTAACTACTCAGTGTTTTTTTGTAAATATAATTAGTAGTAGTTTTAATTTATTTAAGTTATTTTTTTTTAATATAACTAAATTATGAAAATAAAATCCTTAGTGTACTTATAAATATATTTTTTTGTTAATCCTTTAATAGTGGTAAAGACTTAAGCCTAAATGGATTGTCTAGATGTCGATCTCTGATTTTTGGATACTATGTTCATTAAAATTTTTGACCGACTTCCAAAACAGGAGGTTCTTAATTCGGTGAAATCTTTTTTTTATGTATGTTCCCCGATTACTCGAAGACGCCTGGACCGATTTGAGACCGATACTATCCAGATGATCCCATAGTCATCAGGTTAGAATCTAATAATGGGATCCTGGAGAAAACAAGGGAACTCTTAAAATTTTATAGGCACAATTTATATACTTTGTAGTGGCGTTTGAAGTCGGTTTTGTAAAGTTTATATGTTTTGTTCATAGAAATGTTCTCATTTTCTAAGCACTCTCATAGCTTAAAGGCATTGCACCCTGCCTATAGGTATAACCTCTCAACCTATAACCTCTTCTATAAAATCTTCCTCGTTTACCACAATTGCAGGTACTTGAACATCAAAGGGACTCTTCACCCTTCTCAATAGTACTACAGTACCTTTGTACCCTGGAGTCTTTTAAAAACAAATGCAAACCCAGTGGTATATGTAAGTACCTTTAAAGGGCGCGTGTAATGGTATATCTTCAGATGCAGATTTGATTTTTACAGCGGTGGATCAAGTTTTAACTATCCGAAAAAAAAAACAGGCCAAAATGACATTATATTTCCAAAGGACGATACTGAGTAGAAACATAAAACAATGGGTCGACAAAAAAAGGTCTACTTTTTAACGAATCTGCATTTATATTCAATGTGATGCATATTACAGAGCCAAAATTGTTATATAAAATTCCTATACATATTACTAAGAGACAATACAGCCATTTAAAAAATATCTTACGAGTTATTAGAATACATGTTGTATTTAGCGCATACTACACTCCTACTCGCTAGCATCTGTCGCGTTTCACACGAGTTTTAGGCTATGTTTTACCTCATCTATCATGGGGATTTTTTTCTGGCATTCTGCGCACTATTAAAGCTTTTTAAGACTTAAGAACTTGATTGCTCTATTGAAGGTTGGGGGCTCTTCAAAAAAGATTTGCTGCAATTTAGTGGTTCAAAAGAGCGGCGGCTTTGATGCGTTCCCCTCCTCACTTTGATGTAAGGGCTAGGTTACACTATCAAGGCTTTTCCGTCGTCAAGTCCACGTGTTAACCGATAGAGGGCCACTACTGGACATAGGTCTCATGCAAGGATCACCACAGCACATAGTAATACAGATCTTGTACCCAGCGGCTGTGAGTGATTCATTGAAAATAAACGCAAATCGGTAAAAAACTAGACCTACTTCGCGATTTTTTTTGTCGAACAAATTTTTTTTTACTTTAGTTTAGTCGGAATATTGTGCACACCAGCACTAGGGCCCAGCGTATTCGATGGTGGCCCTGAATAAGTTAAGGTAGTTTGTAAGTACTAACATAGAATAAGTAATTGTTACTAACACTTACTGTACTAACATAGATTTAAGTCATTTGTTACTAACATAATGTATGGACCGTCCTAAAGTCTGCAATAAAGAATTATTTAATTATTTTATTTATTTTTATTAAAACTTGATCTACTACTGTAAAAATCAAATCTGCATCTGAAGATCTATCTTTACACGCGCTCTTAACGGAATCACACTAAATCGACATGTTACACGAAATCACATGAAACCGCTGGATACAACAGGCGCAAGATCGTAGAGTGTGCTCTCTGTTCCGGGGTAGACATTCTGGCCTGACCCTGAAACACCAAGATTTGTGCATCTTCAGCGTTGCAACTCTATAAGCTATGTCGGTAGCTCGCCAGATCTTCATGTCAAATGAAAAATCATTTGACATGAAGATCTGGCGAAAAATCATGAAATACTTACTACAAACTACTAAGAATTATATTATGGTCTAGCCATAACTTAGCAGCCTTACATTCCTAGCGAGCACTTGCTAGAGTCGTAACGTATTTATTTGTTAACGTAAACATTTCAGTTTGTTTATAGTTTGTTGCTAATTGAGACGGGAAATTGAGTTATAAACTACTTGGAATTATTTAAATACAGCTTTCACTTCTTAGTTAGGTGTTTAAAATATATTTATTCAGTTAGACTTAACTCAGTTGTTCACTTAAAGCTACCGACTAGGACTTTCAGCTCCAATGTTCAAGAGTTATACAGACTTTAGTTTAATAGTTCAAAGCAGCTAGCCAACTACATACGCAGAAAATACTAGAACGATATAAGCAGTGATATATGTAGTTAGTTCGATTTTTAAAACCCCTATTTTACACCATCAGAGGTTGCATATTCAAAAATGCCTACGTCATAACATTATTCGTCCAGTGATTTGTGCTGTGCGTTAATAGATTAGTGATTGACTGACTGACTGATCCATCAACACACTGCTCATACTACTGGATGTATCAGGCTGAAATTTGGCATACAGATAGCTTTTATGGCGTAGGCATCCGCTAAGAAAGGATTTTTGAAAATTCAGCATTTTTGAAAACTCTAACTTAACCCTTTCCCTGTCCCATGAATCACATGGGAGCAAGGTTATTGTTTAACTATTGTGTCTGTTGTCTGGACAGGGAACCTCGTGAGCGAAGCCGCGGGAAAAAGCTAGTTTTAAATATATTTAGACTACGGAACCCTAAAACCACAGATCCACCTCGCGCTAAAGTTTGTTGTCATTAAAATGTTGATCTACCCACGGCCGCCATACAAGATGGAACAAAAGATGCAACAGGAACTGCTCGTAGTAATCGAATGCACCTTAGCCACTTGTAGGGACCAGCTGCACACACATTTACATAGAGATGCGTAAGGCTGCTGGGGCGGAGCTTGTTCTTGATTATTCTAATAAATATTTATGATTTATCTGAATCTTCTTCTTGGTCGCACACTTCATTGCTGAAGATCGTGTCCACATGACAGTGACTTCGTGGCGTTGGTAAGTATAGCCTTCCACTCTGTCCAGCCTTCAGCTTTTCTAATTGCGGTTGTGAGTGGAAGGCCAGTGAGTGGCCTGACTAGCGGCTAGGTGATCGGCCACGTGGTCTTTACCCCTCCACCTTGCCTACAACTATAAGTTTTTCTAAGTTATTTATCTGAATATATAAAAGGAAAAGATGACTGACGGACTGATTTATCAATGCACAGTTCCAACCACTGGACGGATCAGGCTGAAAGGCATACATATAGCTATTATTATTACGTAGGCATCCGTTAAGAGAGGATTTTTGAAAATTCAACTCCTAAGGGGGTAAAATAGAGTTTTGAAAAATCGAATTTAACGTGAGCAAAGCTGCAAAATCTAACACCGATATAATGCCTAAAAGAAAGATACCAATGGAAAAATATTTATTAAAATATACCGAATAATAAATTACTGATAAAAACAAAGCAATCTAAATTGTAACTTTTTCTAATATCTAAAAACTTACCTACTCCTTTACTACTTACCTACAAACTTATAACTTCTTCTACCATAATCATTAGCTATATGATAAAAAATATGAAACTAAAGTAAAAAGAAGAAACTAAGAATACGCAATAAAGAAATGTGTTTCTTGCTCTACTGGGCTGCAAAAAAGTCATCTCATTGAATATAAAATAACGACGACATAAGAAATAGTTGATAGGTTTTCACACCGTGTTATTATAAAAATTGTTCCAACTTTCCATTTAAGATTCTTACTTTACAATAGGGTTGCCAGATTTTTTTTCAGCCTATAAGGGACAAATGCTTAAATGGGCAAAAAAATACGGGATTTCAGTTTCTTTTACCCGGGACAAATAAAAACAAAATTATTTAGTGTCATTTTTAAGCTATTGCATAGCTTCTATCGCGGGCCAGCGTGGAGACCGAATCCAGAAATTCCGTAACGAAAATAACCTGACACGGGACTCCTCTACGGTGAGCCGCTAGATGGCGCATTTTTTATCAACGCCATCTAGCTGTGAGCCGCTAGATGGCGTTGATAAAAAATGCTATGCAATAGACCGCGGCAGCCCCCGAGTGCCACACGTCTTTTTTTTTTTTTTTAAATTTTCCGAGGAGCGAGTCGGTTTTAACATTGTCATTCTGACACTAACACTGTCGTTGGTCGATGCGGGCGGTAAGTGCAAGTTACTTCACACTACACAGTCGCTTGAGCCGAGCCTAGTCAGACAATGTAAACAGTACGTTTTACGAACGTGTGAATAATTGGATCGATTTCATAATGGAAAACGAGGTAGGTACAGTTCAAATACGGGACAGAGTCAGTCCCGTCGGGGCATTTTAAACTATAACCTAAAATACGGGACGTCCCGGAAAATACGGGACGTCTGGCAACGCTACTTTACAACTACTTGCCTATTGTGTGCAACAACTTTTCACATGATTTGTGAAATTGTAGGGTACTTGGTGAAAGTCGCAAACACTTGTAAAAAACTTGTCGCTTTTTATTAAAATATTTATGTAAATTTTCATTGTATTGTCAAAACAGCTGTAGTGATAGAAAAATACACAATGAAATGTAAGTTCCACTAACACAGTTTTATGTGTCGCTAATAAATAATTTATTCTAATTGAAGATCGTTCGTTTAACTAATCAATCAAATCACTATGGGAGTTTGTATGAAATATAAAATTGTGAAGCAATTTAATTTATTTAAGTACCTACTCGTATTTAAGCTTAAAACACAGAGAACATGGATTTTATTTTTTTATTTCTTAGTTTAGATTTAGAGGACATTCCAATGAATTTCTTCACCGACATTCACTAATAAAGATTTCTTTATTTTTTTCTCTTTCTATTAAAAAATGATGAAGAAATAATTTATTTTATGTCGTACGCAACATACCATTTTGTAGATACGCAACCAAGATATTTATGTGATATTTATGTATAAATAATTATACATATAATCAACTTCAAGTAAACGCTACAGAAGTAGCAATAGTTAGCAAATCTCATCAGAATGTTCAACTGTTACTTAACTGAATGGGTTTCATTTAATTTCAAATCCGACCCTGTTATTCAAATTCTCGGTTGGATGGTTTGTGAGGGGAGGCGGAATTAACACTCGGTTTTGAAGTGCGGTCATAAACCAATTACGTATTACGGCTACTTGAAGTTGTGTTGAAGTATGTTTGCTTACATGATTTGTGTTTTTCGAAAATGTCATAGTCTGTTTTGTATGAGGAATCCGTCAAATTCTAAAATGATAAGTAAACGGACTATAAAAATTGCGTTAAGTACTTATGGCTGGGTAACAAAGAAAGGCTACAACTAAGGCCTAAATCCTATATAAAGGAATATAAATTATCAAGCTAGCAAAGTATATTTTTATGAATGAAAAACGAAAACAAATAGGTACTTACCTACTTTTTTACAATTAGCTGATTAACTACATAATCCGAAATAAAATTAGTTTAATTTATTCGTGATTCGAAATGATCAATTTCAGTATATTTATAAAAGACATCAAGTGATAATATAAACGTAAAACATCTTTTTACAAAACCAACTTCAAACGCCACTACAAAGTATATCAATTGCGCCTATATTTGAAGAGTTCCCTCGATTTCTCCAGGCTCTTATCATCAGATCCTGACGTGATGACTATGGAACCACCTAGGAAGTATACCCTTTCAAGCAAAAAAAGAATTTTCCAAATCGTTCCAGGCGTCTTTGAGTAATCGGGGAACATACGTAAAAAAATCCGACGAATTGAGAACCTCCTTTTTGGAAGTCGGCTAAAAAGCAAAACGAAGATAACTTCTCCATGGTACAAAGGTAAAGTTGTTTGTATGTAAGGCATTGTACTTTCCTCCGAGTGGTTATTTATATCTTTGAACGACTAAAGAAAGAAAGAAGTGTTATACATTTAAATGATTTCTTGCTCAACTCAAGATCACGTTTCAACTTTTTGTTCCTAAAAGGGCGCGTGATAAGCAGGTCTCTTTGAGCGTGACGGAAGTAGGTACGTACTTAGATCAATCTCATTCACGAATGGAAAGGAAATGGTCTATATATTGCCACAATCTTTTTATCGCCTTACGCAAGTTTTAGGCGCTGCACAAACGTAGACAAGACTTTTGTGTTCTATATGGAACGGTTACAAGCTTCTTGCAATTCACGACTTAGCGTGGCTCATGGTTGGTGTAAGTCGTATCTGTATAAGCGAAAGCTTGCTCGAGCCTGGCCGCTTCCACCTAGGCTCCAGACAGGCACGCGCACTTACGCAATGCGCAAGTATACGACGTAACCACAAGTAAAGCTCACGCGCCCGCGTGAATTGCAAGAACTATATCATTGAATATTTTATCTATCTTACTTCCTTACTAATATTGTAAATGTGGAAGTGTGTTTGTTTTGTGTTTATTGGTTTGTCCTTCAATCATACCGCAACGAAGCAACGGGTCGACGTAATTTTATGCATGGTTATAGTTGAGGACCGGGAGAGCGACATAGGCTACTTTTTAACCCGGAAAATCAGAATTCCCGAGAGCGGGATTTTTAAAAACTACATTCACGCGAGCAAAGCCGCGGGAATCAACTAATAAATATATAAAAGGTAAAGGCGACTGACTGACTGACTGATCTATCAACGCATAGCTCAAAACCGCCTGACGGATCGGGCTGAAAGGCATACCTTTTGATAGCTATTATGACGTAGGCATTCGCTAAGAAAGGATTTTTGAAAATTCAGTTATCAGTGTCCAAATACGAGTAGTAACTAGGGTTTCCGATTTCTCGAGGTTTTTTAGTTCTCGGGTGTCGAGACTTCTCGAGCCTGATTTCTCGGGTCTTCTCGGGTTGTCGAGAAAAAATAAAATACGTCTAAATTTTTGTTTAATTAATAAAAAGAGTCTTTAATTTAACTGTGTTTATTTTACATGAAAAAATCAACATAATTTTTAACAAAAAAAACAAGTTCTCAATAAAAAATCAGCTCAAAACAAAATTGCTAACTAAAAACAATCATACTTCTTCTCCTTATCATAACTAATCTCATCTCACTAATCTGTAATAAAAAACAAAATCTCTGTTAACAATCAGCTTAAAACAAACATCTTAACTAAAAACAATCATACTTCTTCTTATTATAACTAATCTCACTAATCTTTAATAAAAAACAAAATCTCTGTTAACAATCAGCTTAAAACAAACATCTTAACTAAAAACAATCATAATTTTTCTCATCATAACTAAAGATCACTCACTAATCTCACTATGTGGGTGGTATGGTATCACAATTTTTGGCAGTTTTAATGTAATTAAATAAGAGATATCTATGTACTATTAATACGAAAAATATAACTGTCTTTAAGCCTGCTTATTAATTCTTATGAAATATGCCTTAAGATAAACCAAAGCATTAATAGATTTATCAGACAGCCGGCTGAATGCACTAACAATTCTCTTATTTGATTAAAAACAAAAGTTTTATTTCTTTAACATACCTATTCATTTTAAACAAAAATATTATTTTGGTAATACAAAAGTACTTACAAAACAAAACAAACACTTGAACTATTTAAATAAATAATAACAATACTTACCTGTTTGTTCTGCGATTCTATTACTCGTGCGTCACTAAATAGTAAATACACTCACTATGCTGGGTTTATGGGTTTATGATCCGACCGATCCGAACACGGCGGGAGTTGAAACACGAATGAACAAAATACAACTGGGGCCGCGTCGCGCTTGCGTTTGTCGGCAAAAACCTAGGAGGATTAAGCTCTGGAGTGGCCATAGGATGCGTACCCCTCTGTAAGTTTTTATTTGACGGGTATGCCCAGCGGTCATACCCGTTATATAAAACTGTTTGACTCGCGTCACGCGCCTGTCAACAACGTATGGTTAGCGGAGGATGAGCTCCGGTATAATATGCCGACTATGAGTGATTTTCCTTCTAAAAAAAATACCAAAAATATCCAGTTTATGAAAGGATAACATTACTTTTCTCCTGATATATTCTTTTATCCAATTAATGCACTATTTAAGGAGAAAACTTAAAAATACTGTTGATCCGAAAATGTTGCTACGGAATCGTACAAGAAATAATTTCGGGAAATTTTAAAAAATTAACCAATCTACTTATTACTCGATTGGAGCCCTTTATCATGAACTGCATAATGATTTGATTACATACAATTAAAATTACGATCGAATAGGAAAGGTTGGGGGTTTATGTTTATATTAATTTATAAACTTTAGGCAAACAATTTAATCGGTTATTTTGAAAAGGACGAGTCACACATTTCGTCAAAACTGAGTTAAGTAGAATATTCGTTAACATTTTATAATATTTTCTTGTCGTGTGACTGAGATTTTGTTGGTCTTGCATAGTAAAAATATATCATTATCTGTAGTAAACTCTTACTAGTAAACTGAGCTACTATTGTAGCTATGTCACTATAACTACTTTTTGACATTTTAAAATTTAATAGAAATCCGACCAAAATCAGACCAAGTTATTTATACCTTTGCCTTAATCCTTACCAAAATAAATGTTTTTTCAAGCAAGGCTGTTTAAATACCTGCAAATTACTTTTTAGTTTATTAAAATCGGACATTCCATTCGAAAGATATTACGAGTTCATTGATGTAATTTATTCTGTAATCATTTTGTTTTCAATCATCAAGTCCCATACCCAAAGGGAGCCAGCGATACACTATTGCTAAATATATTATTATTTAGGTAAGTATGTCCTGCATTTACTGTGCGTTTATGCCAAAATGTTTAAAAAATAAATATCCACCCTTGCGAAGCCGGGACGGGCCGCTAGTATTATAATATAATATAAGTAACCGAAATAATAACCGTAATATATTATAATATAAGTAACCGATATAATTGCATGCGCAAAAATCATTACAAACATACACAGATTTGTGATTAAAAAGCCTTATTAATATTCAATCGCCACAATTAAATGCCCTCGTGCCACCTCGGTTTATGAAAAATTACATTGTAATAGGTATTGTACCCATTCATAAAGTTGGATAAGCTTATCATTAACAGTATTTTTAAGGTAGTTTTTTGTTCAAAAATGAGGATTTTATTTTAAAGAAGTTGGTCACACTGCAAGAAAATTAGGGCTGGAAGCAGAAATTATATCGATATTGATATTTTCGGTGTGTATGGTATAGGTACATCATGTATTTTTTAATTTTCTTATAGAACCAGTTAGTGTTCCAACAAATGTCTACTATCCATTGATAAAACATGGATAAAAGTTTAAAAACTATAAACTCGACTACAAAATTGTATGTGGCATTTCTTAAATTTATTTATTTACTAGCTGATTTCCGTGACTTCGTCCGCGTGGCGTAGTTTAGAGTAACTTGCTACTATCCGCGAGAAGGTATGTCCTCTATCTCCGATAATATTTATTAGATCTTCACCAAAATTGAATAAAATAGTATTTTTCAAAAACTTTCATCCCCTATCGCGGATGAACCTTATTGTTTATTAGAATAAAAAGTATCCTATATATTAGATTCAGAACATTCGATTTAGATTTATATTCTCATTTTATACAATTCATTAAAAACTTTTTAAGTCTTAGCCAGACCAACGAACAGTAATTGATTGCTAAGTTGATTTAACAATATTTTAATTTATACTATTAGTTGAACTTCATTCATTCATTAATTCATTTAGAACTTATCGAAAGTCGATAATCGATAGTGTCGCAGCCCAAAATTGCTTACATAAATGACATGATTGTTTCGTGTAAGGATAGAACGTCCCTGTGTGTGAATTTGGTTGTGTGCGTATACTTTAAGGTTGTGTTTGGTAGTTTTGTCGTGTGCGTGCATAGCGACGTGATTGAAAAATGCACCTGTAGTAAGAAATTGTTTATGTGTGCTACCTCGCCCCGCACCGTAATTGACAGATTTTTTTGCAAAGAAATTAGACGTCAAGGCGTCTCCATCTAAAACACAAAATTTTTTTTCCTCCGAGGCAAAAACAAAGGATACCGACAGACACGAGCCGTGCTGTCAAAGGATGCCGCTGCCGCCTCGCATTTACAAAGAAAGCTAAGCGTAAAAATGTTTATTTAAACTTCTCGATGTCTCGACTTTTCTCGAGCTGAATTTCCCGGGTACGAGACCGACCGATTTCCCGGGAATTCCCGGGACGAGAATTCCCGGGAACAAACCCTAGTAGTAACCGGCGACACAGAACACAGAAACCGCGGTTTCCTGTGATGGTGTCCCATGATGGTGTCCCGTGTCGGTAACAAGAAGTGTCTACGTTTGCACAGCGCCTTAACAATTGCATCTCAGACTACTTGCTATGAAATGTAGTGTAGGTTTTATACGTGGGTCGTTGGACTGGAGAAATCTGACGGATATCCTATAAAATAATATGTTTTAATGGTCCATATAACAGCGGCGTCGATTTGTAGTAATTGCTATAGTAAGTGATATTTTGTGTCGTGTTTTAATCATTTATTACACATAATAAAATATTCATGTAACTTCGGTGTTCAATTTAATATATCTATAGGTGTTCTAATAGAATTTCTTAATTCCTCCGGTTTTTCCTTACATCTTATAGATAGTACCACGTTTTTCCACCAAACCCCACTTTTTTTTTTATTCGATGACAAGATAGCCCTTGACTGCGATCACATCTGATGGTAAGTGACGATGCAGTCTAAGATGGTAGCGGGCTAACTTGGAAGGGCTATAGCAGTGTAAATTCAACCCATACCCCTAATCAGTCCTGTAACTTTTTCCACCATGTCGACTGGACTATAGAGAACTTTTCGAAACTTAGTAAAGCTGCAATCGACGATGAAATCTTTATAAATTATACTTAGTTCCTGGTAAATGAATTTTTTGAATTTTTGTAGCAAATAATTTTTTATCTGTTAAGCCCTTTTAACCACTGAGTCAGTTGGACAAAACCTTGAACATATGTATTAATAACTCGAGACTAATCTAATTATCGCATGTCTGCATAAGATTCCTGCTGAAATAGCACTCGAGTGTCGAGTGTGGTGTCTTGACACCATAACCAGCTAATTGCCACTAATTAGGTCATTTCAGATTAGGTTACAACTTGCAGACGTGCAGTGTTGTGGGAAAATGAACATGCCTTAATGTAGGTATCTGCCAATGTACTTTTTTTTATAGGCAGGAAATCTGGATTCGAGGGTGGATGACGAAAAAGCATTTGGGTGCAACACAGTTAATCTCTGAATTAGCAGATGAAGATTCTGATAGCTACACTCAGTGCCGGCTTTACCTATGGTGCAGGGTGTGCAACGCACACGGACGCAGGATGTTAGGGGGCGCCGCGCCGAGCCGCGCTTGCTTGCTTCCCGACATCATTTAAAATTGCATCATTTTTTGCACCTGAATTGCCTTTCACTGGTGAAAATAAGTAAGTCAAACGGTATTCTTGTATTGTAAGTATTCGATTTTGGCCGCACGTCTACTAGAAAGTGCCAAGATATTGATTCCACACGGACGCTACATGGGCTAGAGCCGCCTCTGGCTACATTAACTATTTTCGAATGAATCAAGACCGTTTTAATTATTTATTGTGTAAAGTAGCTAACAAAATAAATAAAAACTGTCACCACGCGTCCAGTGCAAACGTCCACACGGTATAAATACTTTCGCGACGCAAGTTTCGTGTCGCGTTTACACGATGAAATTAGTTGCATGACACTAGTGGCATCCAAAAATCGTGCAGCGTACGAAACTAATTTACTTTCGTGAAATGAATGCATGCATCATGAAACTTTCATGCCACTAATTTCGTAACGTAAATTCCGCTTAACGCATACCCCTCCGTCAGGGGAAATGGAGGGGTTATGTGTGGCTTGCACCCATTAAAACCTGTCTTTGTACCTCCACGGACCCTAGCAGTAACGTGGGTTACACTTGCCGGAGTATTCACTGTGCCAATCTGCCAATATACTTAACTAGCTTTTACCTTCGCTCACGTTTGAGTTATAAACCTCAATAGCCCAACGGTAAAAGGTGCGGACTGAAAACTGAAAGGTCGCAGGTCGAATCCCACCCGTTACACTATTGTCGTACCAACTCCTAGCACAAGCTTTTCGCTTATTTGGAGGGAAGAGGAGAATATAAGTTAAGTTCAGCTTGGCTAATATTCTTTAAAAAAACAGTTCGATATTTCAACGCCCTATTTCACCCCCTCAGGGGTTGAATTTTCAAGAATCCTTTCTTGGCGGATGCCTACGTCATAATAGCTATCTGTATGCCCAATTCCAGCCCAATTCATCCAGTGCAAAAAGTTACATCGATTGGTTGTTCTATTATGCGTGATTAAAGGACAAACTAACATTCTTTCTACTTTAATATTGGTAAGAATTACGTAGATATATTGAGCAATAATTACTAGCTATAAAGATTCATTATTAAGTAATTAATAATTACCTAATTACTCCATTTATTAAGTCACCAACATCCACAAGTTTGCCATCCACTGTTTTTTTAACCCCGATGGATAAGAAGGGATATTCTGTGTCTGTTTGTGTCATCGTAATTAACAAACGGATGAACCGATTTGAATGCGGTTTTTTCATCCGAAAACGGGTTTAACTGATGGGATCCTGGTATCAGTTCTTATAAGTCTTTTTCTATAGCCTTTAGTATCTAATCTACCTTTTTTTTTTTTCGATGACAAGATAGCCCTTGACTGCGATCTCACCTGATGGTAAGTGACGATGCAGTCTAAGATGGTAGCGGGCTAACTTGGAAGGGGTATAGCAGTGCAAATTCAACCCATACCCCTAATCAGTTTCTACTCGCCATCGTGCCGGAACGCTAAATCGCTTGGCGGCACGTCTTTGACGGTAGGGTGGTAACTAGCCACGGCCAAAGCCTCTCACCAGACCAGACCAGAGACAATTTAGAAATTATAAATTCCTAAATTGCCCCCGCCGGGAATCGATCCCGAGACCTCCCAGTTATAAGACCACAGCGCTCACCACTGCGCCAGGGAGGTCGCCTACTATAAATTTGTTGTTATGACCTTACCCTGATGGATACCTACGCAAAGTCAAGATATGAAAATACAATTTTTAATTTCCTAATAATAGAATGATTGTCAATGACAGAGTTGCAGAAATTACACCAATTTGTAAATTACCACTTTCGCTTTTAATTTGTCGGTCTTTCCACTGGGGCCGGTGAAATCATGCGCAAAATTATTTAATACTACTTTTAGCCGCGACTTCGTCCGCATGGAATTAGGTTTTTAAAAATCCCGCGGGATCCTTCAGTTTTTCCACGATAATAAAAGATAGCCTTTCACACTTGAAGCCCTAATTTCACTAATACAAATCACGTCAATCCGTTGCTCCATCAAGGCGTGATTGAAGGATAAACCAAACTAGCCAATTCGCCACGACTTCGCACGGGTCACCTTTGGAATTTTCTCTTAACGGCAGGATCTCCGAAAACAGCCTGTTTTTGATTCAATAGTAAACAATCAAATATTCTTTGTTTTAATAGGTTAAAAATATATGTTGTAGTTTAATACACGTTCTAAATTATTATACCGTTCAAAAGTCCATATTTTGAACTTCACTCGATCAAATAATATTCCGAAAACAGTGTAGTTTTTAATTGTTTTTCAGGTTGTATTTATAGTATATCAAAGTTAAACTAAAAAAAAAAATGACAAAAAATAGGCAAAAGCTTTTAGAAGAATATTTTACCGTTAATTTTTCTCTAAAAAGTTTTCTTTTTTTTTTTATCATGACTGTTTTACTTTTTTTATAACAAAGTGGCTCGTGCACCTCACTTCAATTGCTTGCAAGTTACTGCGGCCGAAGCTTTATCAATAGATCCATTGATAAAAATTTAAATGATCTTTTCAGATTAGAATTCATACTATGTATGGGTTGATTAACATTGTAATTATCATTTCTTAGGATCCTTATCTCTTAACAAGCTACCAGTATGTACCTACATACTTTGTGAACAAGCGGTGTTATTCTCTAATCTCCCAACGTTCTATTATGCGCTTTACAATTACAACCATGAAGGCAAGTGAGTGGGTCAAGCGATTGCTTAGCTTTTGTTGGAATGGAGATAATACGGTGATCATTGGACCTGTCATTATTAGTTCAATTTATGATTTTGTTCAAAGTATTTTAGCAACTAGATTAGGTAATACAACCACTAAATAGTAAAAATAACCCTTCCCATCACATAGATAGGTTGGTAGGTTTATAGTTAATAGTGGGTTAATATTGCTTATTTCTTAGATTATAACTACATAATATAATTATTAATGAGCATTGCTCTACTATGTCTCTACAGATGCTAGAGTTGTTATAAAATATGGTTGGTTATATTACGTCCTGTGAAGAATTGAATCAACAAAAATGTTGACCCAATTCTTCATAGCTTGTAATGGACTATTTTGCCAACAATGTAATGGACTATTTTGCCATTAAAACCTCCTACGCAATGCTCCTTCTGATTTATATACGAAGAACAATACATTTTCGTAAAACATAATTTCCTTGACAGGTTTTATATCCTATGATTTTATAGCATAGCGCATACGAAATGTTATAAGTTTGTACCCATTTCCGCCCACACGATAAGACCGCAGGTTGTGGGCCGTTATAGCCTGTAAAGTTAGAAATGTCCGGCTGTGTCAACATCTCATTAAGATTATTGCGATGTAGGAGTACCTAATCTGCGCCAGCCTACATTTCGCCGCTGAAGTCCTGACATCGGGTCAATATAAGATTTTCCCTCGGAGGAAAAAAATTTTGTGTTTTAGATGGAGACGCCTTGACGTCTAATTTCTTTGCAAAAAAGTCTGTCAATTACGGTGCGGGGCGAGGTAGCACACATAAACAATTTCTTACTACAGGTGCATTTTTCAATCACGTCGCTATGCACGCACACGACAAAACTACCAAACACAACCTTAAAGTATACGCACACAACCAAATTCACACACAGGGACGTTCTATCCTTACACGAAACAATCATGTCATTTATGTAAGCAATTTTGGGCTGCGACACTATCGATTATCGACTTTCGATAAGTTCTAAATGAATTAATGAATGAATGAAGTTCAACTAATAGTATAAATTAAAATATTGTTAAATCAATTTAGCAATCAATTACTGTTCGTTGGTCTGGCTAAGACTTAAAAAGTTTTTAATGAATTGTATAAGATGAGAATATAAATCTAAATCGAATGTTCTGAATCGAATATATAGGATACTTTTTATCCTAATAAACAATAAGGTTCATCCGCGATAGGGGATGAAAGTTTTTGAAAAATACTATTTTATTCAATTTTGGTGAAGATCTAATAAATATTATCGGAGATAGAGGACATACCTTCTCGCGGATAGTAGCAAGTTACTCTAAACTACGCCACGCGGACGAAGTCACGGAAATCAGCTAGTAAATAAATAAATTTAAGAAATGCCACATACAATTTTGTAGTCGAGTTTATAGTTTTTAAACTTTTATCCATGTTTTATCAATGGATAGTAGACATTTGTTGGAACACTAACTGGTTGTATAAGAAAATTAAAAAATACATGATGTACCTATACCATACACACCGAAAATATCAATATCGATATAATTTCTGCTTCCAGCCCTAATTTTCTTGCAGTGTGACCAACTTCTTTAAAATAAAATCCTCATTTTTGAACAAAAAACTACCTTAAAAATATGTACTGTTAATGATAAGCTTATCCAACTTTATGAATGGGTACAATACCTATTACAATTTAATTTTTCATAAACCGAGGTGGCACGAGGGCATTTAATTGTGGCGATTGAATATTAATAAGGCTTTTTAATCACAAATCTGTGTATGTTTGTAATGATTTTTGCGCATGCAATTATACCGGTTACTTATATTATACTAGCGGCCCGTCCCGGCTTCGCAAGGGTGGATATTTATTTTTTAAACATTTTGGCATAAACGCACAGTAAATGCAGGACATACCTAAATAATAATGTATTTAGCAATAGTGTATCGCTGGCTCCCTTTGGGTATGGGACTTGATGATTGAAAACAAAATGATAACAGAATAAATGACGTCAATGAACTCGTAATATCTTTCGAATGGAATGTCCGATTTTAATAAACTAAAAAGTAATTTGCAGGTATTTAAACAGCCTTGCTTGTAAAAACATTTATTTTGGTAAGGATTAAGGCAAAGGTATAAATAACTTGGTCTGATTTTGGTCGGATTTCTATTAAATTTTAAAATGTTAAAAAGTAGTTATAGTGACATAGCTACAATAGTAGCTCAGTTTACTAGTAAGAGTTTACTACAGATAATGATATATTTTTACTATGCAAGACCAACAAAATCTCAGTCACACGACAAGAAAATATTATAAAATGTTAACGAATATTCTACTTAACTCAGTTTTGACGAAATGTGTGTCTCGTACCCATTTCAAAATAATCGATTAAATTGTTTGCCTAAAGTTTATAAATTAATATAAATATAAACCCCCAACCTTTCCTATTCGATCGTAATTTTAATTGTATGTAATCAAATCATTATACAGTTCATGATAAAGGGCTCCAATCGAGTAATAAGTAGATTGGTTAATTTTTTTAAATTTCCCGAAATTATTTCTTGTACGATTCCGTAGCAACATTTTCGGATCAACAGTATTTTTAAGTTTTCTCCTTAAATAGTGCATTAATTGGATAAAAGAATATATCAGGAGAAAAGTAATGTTATCCTTTCATAAACTGGATATTTTTGGTATTTTTTTTAGAAGGAAAATCACTCATAGTCGGCATATTATACCGGAGCTCATCCTCCGCTAACCATACGTTGTTGACAGGCGCGTGACGCGAGTCAAACAGTTTTATATAACGGGTATGACCGCTGGGCATACCCGTCAAATAAAAACTTACAGAGGGGTACGCATCCTATTGCTACTCCAGGGCTTAATCCTCCTAGGATTTTCCTATTTAAATTACGACAAAAACGCGAGTGTCGAAAAGCTTTTTTTTTTCTAAAAAATACGACCAATCATGTATCATGCAATAATGACTATTAAACCATTAGTTACCTAGTATTTTTTTATGAATTTGTAAAATTGTGAAATAATTAGAGCAAGAAGGTCATAGACAGGTAGAGAGACAATTTTTGCTCTCTTCAAGTTTACTTTTTAAATCACGTCGCAGAATCCTTACTAATCCTTACTAATTACTACTAATCCTATGATCCTATTAATATTATAAATGCGAAAGTTTGGATGGATGTTTCTTACTCAATCAAGCTGCAACGACTAAACCGATTAAGCTGTTTGGTACAGAGTTAGATTATAGACTGGAATAGGCTACTTTTTACCGTGGAAAATAAGAGAGTTCCCGCGGGACTCCAAAAGAACCTCAATCCACGCGTACGATGTCACGGGCATCAGCTAGTAGGTAAATAATTAAACTTAAACGACGATATAGGGACGATATGCATCTAAGTATGCATTTTACCGCGCAGAAAGATTTCAATCTAGGCATAGAAAAGGTCTGCTATTGCAATTGTAGTTCAATTGTCTATCAATGACATCTCAATTGCTACTTTTAGCAATTTTGGTAGTCTACTAATTCAATGGCGTCACAATTGTTTTCCGATGGTTTGCCACTGACACATCTAGCTTTGAATCTAGCTTAAATAAACGTTTTTAATATGTAGTTTTTTTTGAAACTCATTTCGGCAAACGCTTTTTAAGCTAATGGCAATACCGAGGTATCATTGAATTACAATCCAATTATAAGAAATCGAACGACCATTGTGAATTTAGTAGACTACGAAATTTTGGACCAATGATAATTGAATTTTAATTGTATTGCGGTTCAATTATAATGACATGTAAAATAGCAGACTTGGGGCCCTGGTAACCTTTAGCACTTTTCTTATTTGGCACTTAGAAGAAGGTTCTTTTTCTAGGTAAAGTAGGTAAGTATATTATGAAGTAAATAGGTTATTTATTATGTGTAGCATCGAGTGCCAAAAATTCTTTATATCGTGCCTGACTGGGTTATCAGTCACGAAAGGTCAAGGCACCAGTTGCAGTTCAGCCAGAACAGTTGAATACATTACACTCTCATTTAGATCATTACGTTTACTCCCATTCATATTAATTCAAACAGCACATTCATTGGTAAAACATGGCTGTTAAACTGAGCTAATTTAATAACCTTAACAAATAATATAATCAACTTTATTTTATTCTTGGGTATAATTAAGATTAAGGACTTTAGTTTTATATTTAAAAGATTTACAGCCGAATTTATATTTTTTAACGTTCTATATTATCATAATTTATTGCTTGTTTGATTTTGATTCGACCATAAATTAATTATATCTTAAATAGTTTTTGGAATGTTCCTAATAGAAGTTACCATGGACAACTCTTACGCGATTCCAAGTTTTTTTTAGAAACCTAATTTCGCTTTAATTGTTTCGGCCACAAGATAGTCTCTAATATCACACTTATTATAGAGGCTAAAGTTTGTTTGTATGTTTATGTGTATGTTTGTGAGTGTGTGTGTGTGTTTGGTACTCCTTCAACCCACGCCACAACCGATTTGGCTGAAATTTGGTAGGGATAGATCACACCTAGGATTAAGACATAGGGAAAATGAAAGGGTTCCTGCGGGAATTGAAAAATCCTTAATCCCCGCGTACGAAGTTGCGGGTATCATCTAGTAAATCGTAAATACTAAAGAAGAAAAATTAGCTTGCTTATTATTCCATACTGATTTGACAGGCCGTTTAATACCATTGTTAGAATGGTTTCAATCAAGCATCCTTACCTAGAATACCTACAACAATATTTATCATAAACACCACATTATCACATGCACCTATTACATGACAGGTCGCTGTGATACGCGGTTCCGCGTACAAGTACTGTTATTACAGTGTTAATTACAAAAAATTAATTAATATTCTTGAACTTGCTCGTCCCTGTTATTCAACCTGTTTTTAACCGCATGGTTGGGCTTCTTTTTAGGGTTCTGTACCCGAAGGGTAACCAATGGGACCCTGTTACTAAGCCTTCGCTGTCCGTCCGTCCGTCTGTCTGTCTGTCTCATGATCCGTAATAGGTAGAGAATTGAAATTTTCAGAGAATATGTATATATATTTGTGTTCCCGCTAGAACAACAAATAACAAAAATTAAAGGGACCCTACTAGACGTGTTTTTTCGGCGTTTTTTGGTACGGAACCCGTCTTATGCGAGTCCGACTCACACTTGACCGGTTTTAATTTTATTCATCTTTCATAACACATGGCAGTAGAATCGGACGCGTTTGAGAAATGCAGTTGACGCATTGCTATGGTTCGCCCGATGCTACTGACGTCCATCTTTTTCAGTTTTTCTATACTGAAAACTGAATTGCAAGCGCCTCTTGTAGCCGGGATAATCAGAGACTGTAAAAAATATATAAATACGTGTTTAGTACTTCATACAAAATTTTCTCGATAAAAAAAATCACGAAGTTACGTCTTGTTTTCAACTATATCAATTTTTTTTCAATTTGTTAATAATATCTATATTACTACAAAGCCAACATTTTAGTAAGTATTTTAATATAATAAAATCGAGAGCTTTTTAATAATACACAACTCATTATATCGTAGATTCTAACTTGCAACTTATTTATAAGAACCGATTATTGTAAACACAAGCCTATCATATATATTATACTTTATACTCGGTTATAAAAAATATTCGGGTTTCATAAATAATTTATTATAGTACATAATTGTCACATAAAAAGTTTAGCTATCGAAAGTGGAATCTGTGCTGAAGGTTACTTATCGCTAGATTGCACGCGATTCACACACAAAACATAACTTAGCATAACTTAGGTATTCGAAGAACTTCAGGAATTCAGGGTTATATTTATTCTTACTTTTTGCCCAACTACGCTATGGTGGACAAAAGGTAGAGTAGAACTTAGCTATTTAGAGTTCCTAGTCTAGAACAGCTAAAACACAAAGAGCTTAACTATTTATTATGTAGATTGCAGGTACATATTTGGAATTTCATCAATTTTCGTATAATTTGCAGAATATTCAGTACATAAATTAAATATGACTTAGCTTATCATAGGTACGTATGCCAATAACTTCGGAAATATATTATTTTTCCTTACTTTTTAGACCATAGATGAGGTAAGGGTAAAGGAGAATTTACCTATTTAGAGTAGGTTAGACTAGAATTTAGAGATAAACAGTTTAGTTAAGTAATATATTTTTGGAATTTTATCAGATTTCGTATAATTTCCAGAATATTCATTTTTAAAGAAATGAGATGTCTGATTAAATTAAAATATTGTAAGTATTCATTAAATAAATTGTTAAACTTCTTAAATTTCATGAAATTGAAATTGCTCTTACCCTGAATGATTCATCCCAAGAGAGTAAGATGTTTCGTAATAAAACTTAAACAGCCTTGGGGTAATTTTTCGGAAACTTTTTTATTATTATCCTTTCAACAGGATGTAGGTCTTTGGCGAGAAAGTTTTCGTTCATTGATGACGCAGCGGAAATATTTAACTGGATACGTAATATTTTAGGGGCTGTATAAGGCTTTGGACTATTTGTTTTTCGGGAAAGAGTCTGGGTTCCATGCCTGGCTGAGTTTGATTGAAATATACTATCTTATCTTCTTCATTTCAACGCATAGTCAGCCCACTATGGGCACCGGTTTCCTCTCAGAGTGAGAATGGTTTAGGCCATCGTCCATTATACTGGTCAAGTGTGGTTTAGGCCATAGTGCATCACGCTGCCCAAGTGCGGATCGGCAGATTTCACACACCTTTGAGAACATTATCTATATATATAAAATTCAAAGTGCTGACTGACTGACTGAGATATCAACGCACAGCCTAAACTACTGAAGTTAGAAACTTGAAATTTTTACAGTTGGTTCCTTTTATGACGTAGGCGCACACTAAGAAAGGACTATTGGAAATTCCACCCCTAAAGGGTTTAAATAGGGGATGGAAGTTTATATGAAACTCCGTCATTTTTCAAGCTGTTTCCATCAAAGTTGGTATTTGAGCTTTCAGTTAAAAATAAAGAAGTACGTGTGTCACAGTTTTTGAAAATTCCACCCCACAATCTAATTCCACGCGGACGAAGTCGTGGGGGCAAAAGCTAGTCCATATATAGAATTCTCCGAAAAATTAAATGTGCGTGCGTGGGATTCAACCGCCGGACCCCCAGAATAAACAGCCGATGTCCTAAGTCCTAACTACTAGGAATAATTATTATTAATCATAATAATTACTACCTAATTAGTAGAAGACACACTCGCTAATTTTATATTAATCATTATTTAAAAAGCCTTACATTCTGACCTAAATAAAAGATATTACTTAATAAAAAATTCATATAAGAAAATTAATTTATGTAAGTTATCTTTTATTCACGTAACTATTATTATAATTTAATGCTGTCATTTATGTTTATGAAAAAATCTAGTTACCAAAATATTTAAATTTAAATAAAATTCTAGAAATTAAAAACTTACCAAAACTTCTGAAGTGACAGTCCAAACTCCGAAGTTTAAAGAATTCGGATAAGAAACATCGCAGAATGATAAAAATTCAAAATTAGAACATTCCACAGAACACAACCAAAATACTTTGTCAAAGAACAAAAAAAAAAATTCTTCGGATATTTAAAAAAATTAAGTTCACAAAAAAAAAGAACACAAACTTTATAAACGTCAAATTAAAAATCGAGTTCGAAATTCAGAAATATTTTTTCGCGCGCACGTTTTTAACACTCGACAATAAAAAAATATAAAGTTCAGAAATAACACAAATCGAGTTCGAAATTCAAAATCGTGTATCGCGTTTCGCGCGCTCGCGTCGTGTAAACGCGTATACAGCGTGCTCCTCGCTAAACCACTGATGACTGACTTGTATACAGTGTACCTACTGGCAATGCGTTTGGCGTTCCAATTGGTATACCCTATACCGCTATGTATTGTATGTACTAGACGGTCGGTGTTAACAATGGGTTTAGGAGTTAAGTTACGTTTCAGTCATTTGTACTGACAAAACTGTTACGGAAAGAAAATTTATTGGTAGCTCTACGCTAGTAGAGTATAATTGTTTTTGTTGCACCAAAGTACAGGTGTTGGAAATACATTGAGGTCTATCAATATATTTTCAAACTTACAGAACTTGACATTATTATGAACTTTTTTATTCTTCTTTGATTAATTTTTTTGTTCAACATAATTGAGTTCGCTTTGGAAAAAATATTGTTTACTGTGAAAGTACAGGATTTTATTAAAACTTCAAAAAATAAATCAAAAATACGAAAAAATGAAAAAAAAAATCAAAACCCGTTTTGTTAAACTCTTTTATTTTTTAAAGACATTTTTTATTTATTTTTATAAGTATGTATAAATCCAACTCATATGTAAATAGTTAAAAACATTTTTTTAAAAGGGAAAAAAACATTCCCATGTTTAATTTATTTTGTCATTTATTTACACCTACTCTGGCGATAGGATTAAATATTACATCATGAAAACATAACATAATCTAACGAAGATTAGTTTAACACATCGTGATTATGCAACTTGGATTTTTTTACATAAATAAAACGTTCAACCAGAATAATAAGTTATCTATTGGCTCATAATAATATGCTCATATTATGTTAAATACAAGTCAAAGTAACGCATTTAGTTAACGGTATGTCTCGGCTTATTCTTAAAACGTAGATAAAAGCCGTTAAGTGTATTCTTAGATTAGTCCAAACAGACAGACTGCTTGACACGTTTTATATTTATACAGCGATAACAAAAACAAACGAATCACTTAAGTTCAAGAACTTAACTAAACCCAAAAGTAAACTTAGCTTTGTTTATGTAAATTCAAGTAGGTTTCAAAGTTAAAAAGTACGAGTAAAATGTACAAAACAATCAACATTGGACATATGTAAGTACTGTTTTCTTCATTTCCATTACAAACATATAATTTATAATCAAGATAAAACTGAAATCTAACCTTTCAAGTCCTTTAAATATTAACAGTTAACCAAAAAGGTTCAACGTACCTACAATATACTTAATGAACATAAAATTGAACATCATGAACATCACATGAATACCTACCGGTGAACGGATAAACCTAATTAGGTTTTTGATTCACCAGTATCTAATTTACATATTGTAAATATAAAATGTATATTTCTTTTAAATAAAAAAAAATTATTAATTTTTGCAGTAAATTTTACTGTATCTTGGAGACAACCCTCACCAGAGAACTCTTACTAAAGCGTTGCGACAAGATTCATAAAAACCAAATAATATCTAGAGTAGATAATCTATAATTATATAAAAAGGCTTGTCCTGACTGACTGACTGACTGACTGACTGACTGACTGACTGACGATCAACGCACAGCCTAAACCACTGAAGTTAGAAACTTGAAATTTTGACAGTAGGTTCCTTTTATGACGTAGGCGAGCACTAAGAAAGAATTTTTCGAAATTCGCCCCCCAAGGGGGTAAAAAGGGGGGTTAAAGTTTGTATGAAACTCCGTCATTTTTCGAGTTATACTCATGAAATTCGGTATTTAGGCTTTAAATTGAAAACAAAAAAGTACGTGTTTCACAGTTTTTAAAAATTCTACCCCCTAAGGGGTTAAATAGGGGTTGAATGTTTGTATAATAGTCCTTCGTTCTTCAAGTTATTTTTCAAGTTACGTTTATGAAACTTGATATTTTGGCTCTTGATTAAAAATAAAGAATTACGTATTTTACATTTTTTTTTAAATTCTCCCCCCAAGGGGGTAAAAAGGGGGGTTAAAGTTTGTATGAAACTCCGTCATTTTTCAAGCTATACCCATAAAATTCGGTACTTAGGCTTTAAATTGAAAACAAAAAAGTAGGTGTTTCACAGTTTTTAAAAATTCTACCCCCTAAGGGATTAAATAGGGGTTGAATGTTTGTATGATAGTCCTTCGTTCTTCAAGTTATTTTTCAAGTTATGTTTATGAAACTTGATATTTTGGCTCTTGATCAAAAATAAAGAATTACGTATTTTACATTTTTTGAAAATTCTCTCCCCAAGGGGGTAAAAAGGGGAGTTTCAATATTCATAGTTAAGACAGGACAACGTCTGTCGGGTCCGCTAGTTCCTAATAAAATTCTCGGCTAAAAAAATTTCAGTCTACTCACTTATAATGTACACGGAGCCTTAGAGGTTAAAAGTAAACTTAAATAGCCGATAAGTCAGTTATGTTATCGCGTTAGGTAAGGTCATTGCGAAACAACAAAAGTCGTTAAGTTCCATTCAAAGGCACGGGAATTTTCTAATACATTATCTACTTACATTGAAAGAATCCAATAGGTAGTAGTAGACATTGCGACGCCGGACATTTTACATGAATTGAATTTTTAGTAATGTTTTTTTAATATTTACTGAGTTTAATTCGTGATTTTTAATCAGAGGAATCATGACGATAATGATAAACAAATTTTTTTTGTATGACTAATGTCCAACTGACCAAAATTCGGCCGCAGCAACCGATCTCTACAGAGCTGACAATAATGGATAGTGAAAACAGTCAAGGTCATTTTTGTTTACAACTCGCAAAAAGAATTAGGTATGTAGATAAGTCGTCAAAACATTCATATAAAAACCCCAGATCTGCTTATTCCAGATCGCAGATAAATGGAAATTCAACCAAAACGAATTGTCATGAATAAAAACACGAGAAGATCATAATGTATTATTTTCTTTTTTTTAAATTTCTTATTTCGATTAAATTGCACGAAAAAATTCACTTTTCCACGCTGAAGCTGTGCATTAATTAACTTGTTATTTGTTATGAGATTAGTTGTAATCCGATTTCTCACGCTGCAAGTTTTCTCAGAAGCGTTAGAGTTAATCGAATCTTTAACTCTATTAGTTAGTTAATTATATTCTAGAATTAATGATCTTTATAATGTCAAAGCATTGAATAATCATGTGCTTGTCAAGTGCAACATTTTAAGACAAGTACATATTAAATTAAAAACACCCTATATAGTGTTTACCTATAATAAATAATAATTGTTGTCGCTTGCGGATGCCTTTAGAAATGATGATATAAAATATTTTTTTTAATAAATAATAATAAATATTTTTATCAATTAAAATGACATATTATCAATAATAATAAAAAATTACTTGATAATACAACCTATTGTTTCCACAACATTTAGAGCTTTCTCCGCTCGATAATAGATGGCGCTTATTTGCAAATTCCTAATATTAGTAAATCTATTGCTCGCTAGATGACGCTATTCAGAAACTCCATTGACAGCTATGATAAAGTTTAGTCCTTCCAGGAAATCACTAGGAAATGTAACAAAGCGCATCAAATAAACAACAATAATTAACAGATAATTAAATTATGTTCATTATTTTATTTATTGCTTTGACTCAATATCTCAAGTAGGTAGAAGGAATATGAATACATAATACGAGTATTATTGTCCAATGTACCTCACTAGGTACATTATAATTAATAAATTAATGATGTAAGTACGTATTACATACTTAATATTCTTTTCATTTAAAATTCAAGAATGCTGATTTGGTCTGTGGGGTGTAGGCAGTATAATATTTTCTGATTCAAAGGCTGTTTTTGTTTAGATTAGGCACCAAAGAACTTCGATGACGAAAGAAAGCTTGTCCATTGGAGTGTAGAGGAGAGACTAGATGCAGAACTAGAAAGAATGTAAATAATAATATAAACCACTACAAAGTATAGAAATGTGCCTATAAAATTTGAAGAGTTCCGTCAATTTGTCCAGGATCTCATCATCGTACCTGACCTGATGACCATGGGACTACCTGGGAAGTATACCCTTACAAAAAAAGAACAATTTTCCAAATCGGTCAAGGCTTGTTTGAGTAATCGAGGAACATACATATAAAACGACCTCCCTGGCGCATTGGTGAGCGCTGTGGTCTTATAACTGGGAGGTCGCGGATTCAATTCCCGGCGGGGACAATTTAGGAATTTATAATTTCTGATTTGTCTCTGGTCTGGTCTGGTGGAAGGCTTTGGCCGTGGCTAGTTACCATCCTACCGTCAAAGACGTGCCCACCAAGCGATTTAGCGTTCCGACACGATGGCGACTAGAAACTAGAAACCGATTAGGCGAATGGGTTGAATGTACACTGCCATACCCCTTCCAAGTTAGCCCGCTACCATTTTAGATTGCATCGTCACTTACCATCAGGTGAAATCGTAGAAGATTTTGAGAAATTGAAAACTTCCTCTTTTGAACTCGATTAAAAAAAATGTCTTCTTTAGATACTTATCTGGGATAATAAGCATCATAGATTCAGAAGTTTTCAGTAGATATGGAATAGACCTGCAAACACCCGCTTTCACAGTATCACTTACCATCAGATGATACCGCAGTCAAGGGCTGACTAACTAACTCGTCATAGAATAAAAAACCTACAATAGGATACTTTGCTTCCCATGAACTCAATTTATGAGAGGCGAAGCTTCGTGTTTCTCAGAAAGGATTACAGAGTAACCTTTGAAGATTCCACTCAGATAAAAAACAACAATAGGCATACAGTAAAAAACTATAATGTCAGCATTAACATTTAGAGCGATTTTCAAGTTCCCATGGTCACCTATGGCTTTGGCCGCTTTGGTGTATGATTTATAATTTTTTTATGTCTATTTTGATGACTGTGATGTTTTCGGGAGTAAAATAAGCTACTTTTTTAACCGACTTTCGAAAAAGGATGAGTAGCAAATGTGCTTTCCTACCTATATAGGTATAGAGATGCTCCCAATAAAATTTCGGGTTCCAACCCCTCAATCTTGATGCTACCAAACTCTGGGGATTAACTTAGGTAAGTCAATTGTGAATTGAAGAAGGGAATTAAGGGGTTCGCTAGTTTTTCAATATAAAAAAAAATCCTAAAAATAAATTGATATCTACTTACTCTACTATAGCAAGTGTATACTGCAAACACGCAGTGTTTTTTTAATAATTAATTATTATTTATCACTGTTGAACTAATAAAAAATGTTCATTGCCTACTTATGTTAGCAATGTATGGATATAGGCAGCTAGAACCTACACGCGATGTTTCGCGTGACTTGAGCGCTACTAAAGAATATTATTGATTTTAGTACTTGCATTCTTACGAGCTACAAACTATATCGCTCATTTGCAACAAGGGTGACATAATTCAAAATTCACCAATTTTAGTGTCGATATACTTTTTGCTATAAAAAATAAACAAAAAATATAAGAGCGAGAGAGATTGCTCTGTCGCTTTGTTGGCCGCTGTGTTGTTTCGAGACCGCAGCATCCACAAAACATTACTCTCTAACTAGAGAATTCTCTCACCGTCGATTTTGAATTATGTCACCCTTGTCGCAAATGAGCGATATGTAGGTAGTAACGTTTTCTACGACTGTCTGAAAAGAGGAGTATATTGTTTTCAGGGTCCATGTATGTATGTGAGTTTCTATATTCCACCATAACTTCTCTATGCCTGAACCGATTTTGATGAATGAGGTATCTTAAGAATCTTTAGCTTATTCCGGGTAACATAGGCTAGTAAAATTTAAAAAAAATTGATAGGGTGACCGTGGTCCCGCATTAAAGACTAAAGTTGAAAAAAATAATTTGAAAATAAGATTAGTTAGGTACTTTCCCTTATATAGGTATTTTCCCTTTTTAGTTACTTCTATCGTGGGTTAAATTTTTGTAAAAAGTAATTATTTTTAATACAAAATTATAAGGCGTCAGTAAATGCTACAACACACACACTCAGGGCGCGATTCCCAGAGAGATGTGGGTTCGAATCCCGCCGGCCTCGGAATTTTTGATATTATGTATTTATAAAATCTATTAGGATAATTCCTTTAAGTGTAGGTTAACACTTCAATAAAAATAAAAATACTTAAATAAAAATAAATAAATCCTACAACAATAATTTACTCTGTCACATGGACAATGCGTATCCTGCTATGCAGCTACTATCACAATAGGTACCTACCTACATTCGTCACGCTTCGTTACGAGGTACGACCATGGGTCAGGGAAATCACTAGCCGATTATAATTTTTTAATCTACTAGGTTTTGTTTGTTTGTTTGTTGTTGAAGGTTGGTTTTTAAATATCCCGCAGGATCCCTTTTTCCGGGATAAAAGTAACCTCTGTCACAGAATACGTAATAGTAGATACCTAAAGGTGCAGAAGATTCACTCAGCAAAATGATTTAAATAAAAAGGGACTCTTCCTGCCTCACAATAAAGTGCAATTCAGGTTGACACAGCGCTACTTACCTACCGTCTTATTCACCTAGACTTTTCTCTCTTTCTATCACGTAACTCTTATCCCTTCGCACTCTGTGAATTTAGGCCCTTGGAAGGCCTGGAATGGTTGATTTTTAAATATCCCGCGGTATGCTTATTTTTCCGGGATAAAAAGATCCATGACTGCGATCTCACCTGATGGTAAGTGACGATGCAGTCTAAGATGGTAGCGGGCTAACTTGGAAGGGGTAGGGCAGTATACATGCAACCCATACTCCTAATCGGTTTCTACACGTGATCGTGCCAGAACGCTAAATCGCTTGGCGTCTTTGATGATAGCCACGGCCAAAGCCTCCCATCGCACCAGACAAACTGCATTAAAATCGGTCCATTTATTAAGGAGCTACGAGGGATCAGACAGACACACCAGATACACAGATATACACGTCAAATTAAAGCAACCCTTTTTTTAAAAAAAAGACGTGTGGCACTCGGGGACTGCCGCGGTAAAGCTATTACATAGCATTTTTTATCAACGCCATCTAGCGGCTCACCGTAGAGGAGTCCCGTGTCAAGTTATTTTCGTTACGGAATTTCTGGATTCGGTCTCCACGCTGGCCCGTGATAGAAGCTATGCAATAGCTTAAAAAATATTAAATCATCATCATTAAAAAAGAACCTTATGCATAGGTGAAGGTTTTTATAATCACGTCTCTCCTCTTTGAATTAAACGATTCAAGGCTCTAAGTCTTACAGCATAATACAATAAGGCCTATTTTACATTGACCTAATATACCTACCTGCATTGTAACAAAAGCCTTTGCACAGGTATCATGCTATCAAAAGTTTCTTAATCCGTTGTGATAAGGTCTAATTTCGCATAAATCATACGCAATGGTTTGAAGCCTTTGTGGGAATAACTCGGATGATTGTGCTGGGAATTCCGCTGTAGTAAATGCTTTTCATTCAGGTAAGTTCTAAGGTGAGTTATTTAAAGCTTTCAAGGAACTTTGCTTTGTTTTAGGAATTCTAGATCCAGAGTCAGGGTTTAGGAATTTTGAGCGTTTGATATCTTTTGGAATTTTGGGGTTAACGATCCTTAAATATATTGTGTTCATAAGTTTATGAACGTAATTTTATTTTATACTAGCTTTAACACGCGGCTTCGCTCACGTAAGGTTCGATTTTTTAACCTCCTATTTAACCCTCTTAGGGTTGAAATTTTCCAAAATCCTTTCTTAGCGGATGTCTACGTCCTAACAGCTACCTGTTTACCGATCGGTCCAGTGGTTAGAGCTGTGCGTTGATAGATCAGTCAGTAAGTCAGTCAGTCAGTCAGTCATTCAGTTAGTCAGTTAGTCAGTCAGTCAGTCATCTTTGCCTTTTATATCTAAACTAGCTTTTACCCGTGCCGCGTGGAGTAAGGTTTTTAAAACCTAGTCCACACGAACGAAGCAGCGGGCTAGTATTTAAGTACCTAATTGTGTGTATTTAATAAATAAATAAAATAAATAAGTAAGTAGGTATTCTGGCAATTTAATTGTTTGGAAATTTTCATTAGTAGGCTGAGGTGAAATTGTAAAGTAAGCGTTTGTAACAATTTCCCTTTGAGTATACATAGAGTAGTTTCGGGTATTATGGCCTAGTCGGCCAATATGGCCTATACTCTTTTCTCCGAAACTAACGAACACTAGCGGTGTTCGTATCGGCCATATTGTTGCGGCCATTCCCTCGATTCCCTCAGTCGAAACCTGCGTTGCAGCGATTGCGCCTGTGTCCAGAAAGTGGGACAACCGAAAATTATCGAATTTGATGTTATTTTTTTGGTAAGTTTTACTCATTATATTTCGTCAAATAATCTTTGTTTTTATATTAAAAGTGCACAGTGTTATAGGTTAACTATTAGTTTATAGTTTGGTAACATTTTAAAAGAACATTATTTACTAATTTTTAGATTAGATTTTTTTTAATCAAAAGCGTACCTGTGGCCATTATGGCTCACTAGGCACCTGTACCGTAATTTTTCTACAAGTTGATTTTTTTTGTACTTTTAAGGCAATGGCTCCACGAAAACGAAAATCAAAAAAAAGACAACGGCAAACTTGGTGTAAGGAGTCAATGAAAAAATCATCGAAGATGTGCGAAAAAGAAAATGGGCTCACTAAATGCTTCTAAAATGTACAAAATACCCTGAACAACTTTCAGACGTTTGGCATCTAAAGTAGATGTATCAACTGACGAAGCGACCTGTGTGAAACTAAGAAGAAAACCAACATAGCCACAAGAACTAGAGAAACATGGCCCTAGGCCATATTGGCCTACAACGTTTGAATGTTAATGATTCCTTAAGTTTTAAAAAAACGTTTATTAAAGTTATGTTTCGATATTATATCAACACAAAAAAAAACACTTAAACCCTACCTAAAGCCGTCTCCAACCGCCCCTATAACGGCCCCTGTCCTCACATCTAACCTATTTAACCACAACACGTCAGACAAACCACCATCTGAACGAGAGGGTAACTATCAAACATATCTAGTATTATTTAATTAATTACACTCATCTAAACCTACGGGTAATATTTATTCGATAAGGGCGCGATTGCTATCACAATCCCTTAATCAAATACAACGACCTAGACGCGGGAGCATCCAATAGCCGTATGAGTCTCTGGAAGAGACTGAATTAATAACGTCTAAAGCGCTGTATTTATACTAACGGCGCGGCACCAGACCGGCGCCTACGTCGTCAACAAAGTCAAACTACCTACTACTAATTTTATCAAACCACCTTCAATACCTACATTAAAGTTGTATATCTTTACTATTTCAATATATCGCTAACACGGCCATCCTACATGGTGACCGCCCCGGGCACCCCACGAGTCTCATCAATCATTCTACACTCATCGGAATATTACATCATGTGACCTTGAAGCTCAATGAACATGACCATACCACTCAAGGGAACTAGCCACTTGCACTTCTTAACATTACTCCTTCTTAACTGTACCAAGTGGGTGAAGAATGTCCATCATGCGACCCTGGAGCTCATTCAACATGACCATCCTACCTAAGGGAACTCGCCAAACTTAGGAGACAGATGTGTCATTATTGAAAACCACTTGCACTTAAAGAACATTTCGCTCACTTAAGTGTACCAAGTTCGTCCTTAAGCTCAGGCGCTCGCAATCCAATGTGACGTTCTTCATTCAAATTCAAATTGATTTATTCATTACTTAAACTGTGTAACATTAGATGTTAACGTCTATGATGCAAAATATTCCTGATCAACCCTTTTTTTATCACTGCTCGGTCTAACCTGACAAAAATTTAATGTGGGCTAATAATTGAACTGTTCATACCACTTCTGATATAAACTCCAAAAAAAAACACTAAAACCCTACCTAAAGCCTTCTCCAACCGCCCCTTATAACGGCCCCTGTCCTCACATCTAACCTATTCAACCACAACACGTCAGACAAACCACCATCTGAACGAGAGGGTAACTATCAAACATATCTAGTATTATTTAATTAATTACACTCATCTAAACCTACGGGTAATATTTATTCGATAAGGGCGCGATTGCTATCACAATCCCTTAATCAAATACAACGACCTAGACGCGGGAGCATCCAATAGCCGTATGAGTCTCTGGAAGAGACTGAATTAATAACGTCTAAAGCGCTGTATTTATACTAACGGCGCGGCACCAGACCGGCGCCTACGTCGTCAACAAAGTCAAACTACCTACTACTAATTTTATCAAACCACCTTCAATACCTACATTAAAGTTGTATATCTTTACTATTTCAATATATCGCTAACAATTATTAATCTTAAATTTATAAATCTCGTAATTTATTTTCAAAAAAGCTTATGGTGTGCCATATTATCCGAAGTTACTCTATTATAACCAATTTCCCGTGCCTCGGAGAGAACGTAGGTAGGTACAAACCCTTCTACCTTGCGCCTCGGTAGGTATAAAGTTTTAAATTAAAATATTATGTACGTAGACTAGGTACTTTTGATTTCGGGAGCGTATTAAATAAAAAATAAAAAACCTTTTTACGTCTGGCCGATTCGGAGGCCCTGGATTTAATCATTGTAAAACGGTCCCACGGGAAAGATGATGTCTCGACGGTCAAAACTGCAACGTTGGCTTAGATTTCTCAGAAGTACATGTTAATCTAGTGCGGACGGCCGAGTCATCATAACTCCTCCATCCCTAAGAGGAAAATTATCGGAAGGATCAATTTGAGACGTGTTCCGATAATTTTGCTTAACCTTTAAACATTTTGGCGATTTTAGCCAGATTACATAAAATAAAAACATGAAAATACACAAAATTATTAATCCTAATGTTACGTAACCTAAAGTTTCACTGAAGTTATAGTCTTTCTTATCTTTAAAAATACTTTGAACAATCGCACTGTGTTTCAACGAAAAGGCCATGTATTTCACTTCATCTAAGCTTATTCCTTTCAAATTAACACTTGCACCGGGAGTCGCATTGGCCTTTAATTGGGGTAGTGTAATAACTGGAATTTTCTTTATGTCATCTGATTCTATGAAGGTGCGGTGGTTGAGGCGAATTCCGTGAATTTGGAGTTCACAAGGTTCGTCGATCGTCATCAGGTAAGTACCAAATACAAGCTGCTTACTGAACTCGTGACCACATTGTTTCGTCAGTGTGGACCTCAGTCTGCTGTAGAGAAGCCAGCTATCTGCGTTGACTTGCTGGACCTTGACCTTTTCAATCTGGACTTAATGCTGCTTACAAGGAGTAAGATCATCCTCAAATTTCATAAGCTGCTCTATACATGTAAGTTCATAATATAAGGCTTGATTTTCTGCCGTGCACAGGAACTGATCGCCGGTAGAGATCGAACGACATG
Organism: Hipparchia sbordonii; assembly: GCA_038048805.1. NCBI lineage: Eukaryota > Metazoa > Arthropoda > Insecta > Lepidoptera > Nymphalidae > Hipparchia > Hipparchia sbordonii. Next base: position 11,008,019 of record CM076113.1, read on the forward strand.
GTTTTACAAGCGGTAAGTATTTTACTCCTTTCGCCAGAAGGTAAGGATATTTTGGGATAATGGCTAAGGTTTTATTTACAGATTCATGGAAAATTGGCAGGGAATATATCTTAAAATAGTTATAAGTGGAATTGTCAGTAAGTGGTATTTCCATTACAAATGTTATCTGATTATTCTTAATAAATGATTTTACACAAATAATCTCTTCTATTTTTAATAAATTTGTACCTGTTGGTTGATACACCAGGCTTCCAGCTTTAGAAATTAATTCTAAATGATATAATAATTCTGTAGAGTTTACAATTGACTGATGTAATATAGAGACTCTGCTTAAGACTAGTGCTGTTTCGATTTCACTCAGTCTAACAAAGATAGTACGAAAACAACTTATAAATACACTAAACAATCCTGTAAAATACATTAAGAAAATCCAATCATTTGCTTGGAAGCTAAATCTTTTAGTAATATATCAACCCTTGTTAGACGATTATGAAAATGAACAGAGTTCTGATACATCATTTCAGTTACATTAATAAATCTATCAAACATTTCAGAGACAATCGTCAATTTTTTTGAAATAATCACTTTATTATGATCTAAGTTACAAATAAGTTTTTGCAGATGAAGGGCCTGCGACTGCATCGCTACTAGCAGCACGCAGAACAACCTGCGGAGGGCGTTTTACATTTTTAATAGGAGTTTTGGTGTTTCTCTCACCTACTTGCATGGGTAAAACATTTCTTTCAGGTCGACCTATGACTTTTGCTTTGACATATCTTGGTTTATCTTTACTTTTACGCTTGTTAACATCTTTTGCAAAAATAACTTTTCCTTCTGGAAACCTAATATCAGCTTCACCACCTCTCTTTTTCCTAATGTTTTCTTTTATCGCTACCATCTTGTCAGTCAAATGTTTGTATAATACTCCGATTCGTTTTGCATGATCCTTAACCATTTTCTGAAAATATTGTTTTCCTAACTCTACACTATATGGGCTACTTGTGTCCGTATGTCCAAAAACAACTTCAAATGGGGTAAGTTCGGTAACAGAGTGAATGGAATGATTGTATGCCATAACCGAATAGGTCATCACGGATGCCGCATCGGTACATCGCTGTTCATATTTGGCCAATCTGTATATTTCGATTATTGTAGAGTGAAAACGCTCTATTAGACCCATTGAGTTCGGGTTATTGGGGGTGCCAATATGAAGTTCAACCTTATGTAAACTTAGAAATTCTTTAATCAATTCGTTGTTAAACTCAGTACCTGAGTCAGCGCTTATTTTTTTAGGTATGCCGTAATATGAAAAGTATTTCATCAAGGCACGGGCAACCTCTGGGGTTGACTTGTTTTGAATTTCGATAGCCTGACCTAGTTTGCTAAACGCATCAATGAGAGTTAAGTAAGTTTTCCCTTCAATGCTAAAAAGATCTATAAATAATTCCTGGAACGGGGCATTCTGGGTTTGTGTCAACTGTAAGACAGGTTTTATGGGTTTTCTATCATACTTCATTTGCTGGCATGCTTCGCAACTATTTATAACTGCTGTGACCGTTTCTTGCATCCTATCCCAATAATAATTTCTACGAATCCTAACTAATGTCTCTTTAATGCCGCGATGGCATGTCTTTCCTGTATGATATTTCTTTATTAGAGCTTTCTGTTCTCCTTCATCTTCTACATATACTACTCGTTCCGTGCATTCATAAAAATTAACCACGCCTTCCTTAAAAAGCTGAATTATTATATTATTGAATAATCTGCGATGTTCCTGCTCTTCAAAATAAATGAAATATTTAATTTTTGGTTTTATATGCTGTTTTAAAAATTCTTTTATCAATTCAGGATTATCTACTGGTAAGAAAACTTCTAATACTTTCTGTTTATCTCGCGAGAGATCTCTTACTTGTATTTCGTTTTTGAACCATGAAAAAACTAAAATTTGATTAGGCTTGGTGTCTATAGCCTCATTCAAAATTGGTATTCCCGTCGACTCTGGATTTAGAGCTGACTGGATTGTATTTGTTTTACTAGATTCCGATGGTATAGGGAAATCATCAATATTTTTATCGGTAAACTCTATAGAACTAGCAGTTGCAGTTCGACTCGAATCTGATATAGTTATAGTCGATGAGTCACTACGATTTAATTTCCTAGTTCCTACCTTTTCTGTATCGATAACCTTACTATTTAGATCTTTCTTACGATTTCCTTCATTTTCATCAATATTAACTATCAGTGATGCTGATGGATTTTCGTCATCAGAGTCTAAAGCGTTAATTTTAATTCGCGACAGAGCGTCAGCATTGGTATTCTGTTTGCCCTTTTTGTAAATTAATTCAAAGTCATAATCTTGTAATCGTAATCTCCAACGGGTAAGTTTACTGCTAGGGTCTTTCAATGATTGAAGCCACACTAAAGGACGATGATCAGTGTATATGTAAAATTTGCGACCATACAAGTATGGCCTAAAGTGCTTTACAGACCAGATGATGGCGAGCAATTCTCGTTCAATTGTGCTATAACGTGATTCCGTATCGCTGAGGGTACGGCTAGCATAAGCGACAGGTTTGTCACTTCCGATCTGTCCTTGCGATAGAACTGCGCCTAGAGCTACGTTTGAAGCATCAGTCGTAAGTATAAAAGGTTTGTCATAGTCAGGATATTGTAAAAGAGGGGCATGCGTCAAGAGCTCCTTACACTGGTTAAATGCGTCAATGTATTTCTGATCTATTATAATTCGGTTACGCTTTTTCAAACAATTTGTCATTGGTTGGGTGATTTTAGCAAAATCTTTGATGAAACGTCGGTAGTAACCTACGAGTCCTAGGAAACTTTTAATCTCAGTCGTAGTTTTTGGTAGTGGGTAATTAAGTATAGCAGTAATTTTGTCATCATTAGGTTTGAGTCCGTCTTTTGTAATCGTATGTCCAAGGTAGAGCACTTCTTTTCTCAAAAATTCTGATTTGTCTAATTGAATTTTCATGTTACTTGCCCTAATTCTATCAAACACAGTTCGTAAGTTATATATCATATCGTCGAGGCTTTTCCCGAAAACTATGATATCATCCAAGTATACCATACAGTGCAATCCATGTAATCCACGTAAAACGTTATCCATAGTTCTCTGGAATGTAGCTGGGGCGGTTTTAAGCCCAAACGGCATTCTCAGAAATTCAAAGTGTCCATTTTGCGTGGAAAACGCTGTTTTCTGTCTATCTTTCTCGTCTACTTCTATCTGATGGTATCCGCTTGCTAAATCAAGTGTAGTGAAATAAGTGCTCTTCCCCAATTTGTCGAAAAGATCATTTATGTTTGGCAAGGGGTATTTATCATCAAAAGTAATATCATTAAGTTTCCTGTAATCAACGACCATTCTATATTTGACTTCTCCTGAAGCATCCATCTTTTTTGGTACGAGGTGTACGGGGGCACACCAAGGAGAATGGGATTCCTGTATTACATTATCTTTCATTAATTTGTCAACTTGTCTATTAATTTCATTTTGAACGAAAGGTGACTGTCTATAAGGTTTAACATATATTGGGTCTTCATTTTTAGTCCTGATCTGATGTTTGACTAAATTGGTAAACGTCAAAGGTATTTGGTCACAATAAAATATGTCTCTATATTCGTAACAAAGTCTGTAAATTTTTTCTCGCTCTTCGTCATTGGTATGGTCAAGTCTGAGTTTATTTAAATTTCCTTCCAGTAGTTTGTCAGTCTCTATGTCAGTATCATCTTTCATAAGATTTATATCACATTCTGCATTCCTGTACTCAGTCACTGTAAATGGGTGTCTAATAGTAAGTTGTTTTGGGCTATCTGTAGTATTCTGGACTACTGTATATGCATATCCATTCACGCAATTTACGATAGCGGTAGGCATACGCAATCCAGTCTCAAATTCTTGAAAATCAAGTATAGCATCTCCTGAATATTGATCGATGGGTAATCTAACTCGTTGTTCTGACCTAGCAGGTATATTAATTGTATAATTTAGGTTGTTATTAATAATCGGAATACAAGTGGAGCTTGTTCTTAATAATCGTTCTTTTAAATCTATAACTGCACCTAATTGTTGTAATAGGTCATTACCGATAAGTCCGTCATAACGGGCATCCACGTCATATAAATAGAATTTATGCCAATTTTCGCTAACAAAAGAAGGTAAAAGTGGAATCTCTATCACCTCATCGTGTATACTAGAAGCATGTGTGCTAACTACCTGAAATTGCTCTTTCCTGATAGAGTCTCTAAAATACTCATAAGCTTTTCTAGGACTGAGGAATGATCGCATACTGCCTGTATCGATCATCATTTTTGCGTCTATCTCTTCTAAATAAATGTAAGGCAGTTTTAGATTAGGATCGCAATTTATTTCTAAGATTTCTTGTCTATACTCGAGGCTATTTCCTGAAAATCCGGAAGTGGGTTTTGACTATCATTTGCTGGTTCCAATTCGTTACAGGGTTCGTTAGGGGTTTCCATATAATTCACGTCAGCGTCATAGCAGTAGTTAATGTCATTCGAGTAGTCATTCTCATCATAGTAATAATTGTCATAGAGGGTATTGTCTTCATAATCGGTCATAGTCAGTTCGTTTAACTTAAAACCTTGTTGCATCTTAGGTTGTGCTGTCCTCATGGATACATCAGTATGTTGTTGGGGTCTTTGAGTTGGATTAAGTCCGACCTGTGGTGGCTTGTAACCAAATGGTTGCGGGGGCCTATACCCGAATTGTTGAGGGGGCCTGTACCCGAATTGTTGAGGGGGCCTGTATCCAAATTGTTGCGGGGGCCTATACCCGAATTGTTGAGGGGGCCTGTACCCGAACTGTTGCGGGGGCCTGTACCCTAATGGTTGTGGGGGCCTGTACCCGAACATTGGTTTTTGTGGTTGAACCTGACCCTGAATTTGAGGCATCCTACTTTGTGAATTATTAAAATTAAATTTAGGATGAATAGTTGGCAAGTTGGGTTTGTGCCCAAACGGCTGGTTCATCGACGGCCTTGAACCTAAACCCATAGTTTGGCTATTACCATGTACACGATTTCGCATATTATATTGATCTAAGAAATTTACTTCTTCGAGTACGATACTTAAAGCCGCTTCCAAAGTCGTGGGTGATTTCAATCTAACAATGCGAACCATATTTTCAGGAAGATTATATAGAAATACATTTAAAGCTGTATTAGTGTAAATAACCGACTTTGCATGTTTTAATTGTGGGTCGTCAATTGCATTTACTTTGGACATTAGCAACGAACGCACACATTGGATTCTGTTACAAAAATCTAGGTAACTTTCCCCTGGATTAATTTTCAAAGATTCCAATTCGATATTGATGCACGCCTCACTGCGAGGATCTCCGAAATGTTGGATTAACAATTCTTTCAATGTGGACCATGTAACAACGTCTTCTCGTTCAGACAAGAGCGCAGCTGCATCATCTCTTAATCGACTCGTTAAAACATTAAATACGTAAAGATTTTGTTCATCATTACCCTTAAACCGATCAATCACATACTGACATTTTCGCAAATAAAGATTTAACTGTCTTTTATCACCACTATATAGAGGAATTAATTGTATAACTTCTTTAGGTATCGATTCAACGGTTGTGGTTGTCATGATGATAGAGTAATGAAATGCACAGAGGATGCAACTGGCTTTAGTATAAAAAAACACTTAAAAACACACACATAAAACACAAAGACAATAAAATAAAGAATAAAAGCACAATGTAAAATATAAAATAAAATGTAAAATGAAAAGAAAAATTGTAAATAAAAGTTGTAAAATGTAGAGAAATAAAAAAAAATTTTTTTTTTTTTATAATACGAAAATTTATCGCAATATAATTATGTTTAAGCAAATAATTATTTAATCAATTTATAGATTAAATGAATTTAATTCACATTTATTACTTAATTTTAATAAAATATAAGTTTGTTATAAAATAATTCTTTAATCAATTTAGAGATTAAAAGAATTTATTTTTTAATTTTTCAATTATTTAAATATATTTTTTTTTTGTTCACTGAATAAATGTTTCTAGTTCTTCATTACTCTATTATAAAAATTCTTAGAATCTAATATAGATAAGCCCATATAATTTCATATGGCTCCTATCACTTATATCTAAAAGTTACACAGAGCTAAGTTTAATCTCACTTGTAACACTTTACTTATTAAATAATTAAAGGTATAGGGAGGATGGACAAAGGAATGGCGAAAAGATTTACTCACCGAACCGCTGCCACCATACTCCTTTTTTTTTTATTATTTTACTCACTCCAAAAAAAAAGTTATTTATTTGGTTCAGGATAATAATTAAAAAATTATCCTCCTAGGCTGCGCCACTTTTGATTTCGGGAGCGTATTAAATAAAAAATAAAAAACCTTTTTACGTCTGGCCGATTCGGAGGCCCTGGATTTAATCATTGTAAAACGGTCCCACGGGAAAGATGATGTCTCGACGGTCAAAACTGCAACGTTGGCTTAGATTTCTCAGAAGTACATGTTAATCTAGTGCGGACGGCCGAGTCATCATAACTAGGTATTATAATATGATTATATCATTTATAAATAATTTATTATTGACTCATCACATTGTGTAGGTAGGTACCTACTCACACTGAGTGGTTTATTGTACCTACTTAGGCGTTTTCTGATTTCAATGCTCAGGAGGTGGATTTTCTGAAAATTATTGCTACAGTGTTTGTTTTGACGATCGTAATCACTTCTAATTACCTGATACTCTGGTGCAATTGGTTAAAATCATCGATGTATATGGATATGCCTGTTCCATATAATTTGCGTTTACGAAAATGCGCTTGAATATTACTTCAATGAGCACCATGCGTTTGACGCGATTGTCAACCAATCACGTTCGAGAAGTAGCCACTCCCTATTAACCAGAACAAAAACAGAATGAAGAACATTATTACTTTTTTTAAACTTCTTTTAAGTTCTCTTAAGACAAGAGATTCTGTTGTCTTTTAGAGCGCGTTTTTTCCCCTCTATAGGCCTATCCATATACATCGATGGTTAAAATTCATTTAAGAACAATGTGATAGAGGCATCTATGTAGAGGTAAACACGTAGGTATTAAGTTGAAATAAGGTACAGAATCAAAAAGATAATCTGTATTTTACTGTTCTGTATGCCCTGGCCCTAACTTTACCCTTATGGATAATTTATTAGAAGATGCCTACCTAGGTAGGTAAAAGGCTATTCTTGTGCATGATAATATACTTATAACTTTGTACGCACTAATACTAATAAAATATAGTATTTAATAGGCCATTATTCGCACAGATAGGTGACAAAAGATTAATAAATAACTCGAAAGTATTTTTAGCTTTCAATAAACAATTATAGGCCGGGAGCTGGTGACTCTTAAAGTACCTAAACTTACACGAATTCTCAAATATTGTATAAAAATAGAAAAATAGATTGTGTATAATCATAGGTACAACATAGCTCGGTGTTATACATAGAATGTTCCTGCAACAGTAACCTATCCTAATATCCTTCCTACTAATCTAATATATAAAAATGAATCGCTTAATGTGTTGGTAAGCGCATCACGCGTGAACGGCTGGACCGATTTCGCTAATTCTTTTTTTATTGTGTTTGTTATTGTCAGGAGAAGGTTCTTATGAAAGAAAAAATTAAGAAAATTGCGCGGAAAATTAGAAAATTTAAGAAATATTAACCACCATATTAAATTATTTCTAATGTAACCGCTTTTACAATTCAAACTTTTTTGATGTAACCTTATGGCGTTTGACATAACATTGACAGAATGCGTGCTGCCAATTTCGTCAAAGAGTTTCAATATTCATAGTTAAGACAGGACAACGTCTGTCGGGTCCGCTAGTATTATAAATTAATGTGAAAGTTGTGAGGATGAATATATGGATGAATGTTTTTTACTCTTTCATGCTGCAAGGAATGAACCAATTTGCCCGATTTGGTTAGGAACGGATAGCTAGTACCCAGGATTATAACAAGCTACATTTTATCTTGGAAAATTAAACAGTTCCCGCGGGAAACAAAAACAATTTTAACGCGCGGACAAAGTCGCGGGCATCATCTAGTTTTTTTATAATTTTTTTTATTATTGATGGGCAATAGTAATTTTGCATACCTACATGGAAAATAATTGTAAGTAGACCATTTTATTGCAAATTTTATGTGATTTAAGAAAATCTTGGTGTAACAACTACCATTGTGAAAAAAAAGGTTTGTCACATCTACATTAAAACATACTGATTACTGGCAGTAAAATACCCCTCGCAGAATTACATATTTTTTTCCTTGAGAAACAAATAGGTATATTAAATATCACTTTTCATTCGTAATATGTAAAAATGTAAAGGGGCAAGCTATGTAAAGTGTAAATAAACACGTGGTAGCTCTAACCTTCAACATGCTTCCGTAGAGCCAACAAAACCATATCAGAAATATTGCTAGTCATTTTAAAATCTATAGTGATGGAAATAGGATTCAAAATACTCTGTATTTTTATTAAGCAGTCAAGACAAATATTTGTAAAAGACTTTTGTGGTGACACTAAAAATAGGTAGTAAGTGCACTTCAGGTAATTTTACATTTCTCGCGCGATTTTTCGTACCTACCTACCTATTGACATAAAATAGGATCTGTGCTTCTACTGTAGTGTATTCCTTTCATAAGTAGGTACCAATCTTGTTGGTACTTTGGTAGTAACTATTTACAAATCGTTCATTAGTCATTACACATCAAGCATTGGAAAGAAAAAGTAGACTGGCTCCAGCCTCCAACGAAGAAAAACGTTACATTGATTGGTATGAGTGACGGAGACGACACTCTAGGAATTCGAATGCTAGATGATTGAGAACCTTTTTTAGGCTTGATGTATAATATTCACCTATTGGTGCGTGGGTACAGTCTCCGAGATAAGTTTTCCATTATTTGTATGAGGGATTATCAAAATAAAAATAAATCGGTTGACAAAAAGCAAAAAAACCGGTTTAAATCACCAACGGGACGAAACGTTGAGCTTTTGCTTAGCGGACTGTACGACTGTAAGACACACTGAGCTCGTTGTGACTTGTGATCCTGCCAGAGTATCCAGAGCACGTTTTGTTTATCTTGTGCCTTACAGCACACACCAATATATCTACTTAGTTCTTAAGACTAAAGACATAAGATTGAAATTCAAATCACAAACAACATTGTATCCATTGACTTACAACTTATATTACGGTACGCATAGACATAAAGGTATTGCATAATAATAAAGAGATTTCTATTCTACACTTACCGCGATATCCAATGTTGACGTCGAAGACATATCAATAGTAAATACGCCTTCCCCGCTAGGGGCGGGAACCACTTTAGATCTCCTCGGCATCTTGAAACAACTGACAACCCTGTATGTGCGCACCATTTCACTTAGAAACTTGAAACACTATTACTAGAAATTCCACCACACTTTTCCATATAATGCACCATACGAAATCCAGATTTAAAATCACGTCACACAATTTCCATTCAAGATTTTATAAAAGTCAACATTGTTAATGGAAAACTTTAAAACAAGACGTCAAAGAACACACTTTTAATTCATTAACACGTTCTAATAATTTGTATTAATTACGGTAGTTAGATTAGGTTAGCCTTACCCACAATAAAAACCACTCAAATCAAATGAACAGAATGCATTTTTCATTTGACACGTCGCGTCGTTAATGACTTTAAGAAGCAATTTTCATTCAAGATTTCGTTTTAAATATCGAACGTAATGGTATTTTGATTTATAACAAAGTGAACGTGCGCCCGCGCGCACTATCAGTACAGAATGACAGCCTGACAGGTTTGGGTCATTATGACACGGCTAGTGCGAAACGTGGTTTTGCGGAGGGTGAGTCACCTCTCAGGTAGAGTGAGGTAGAGCGTAGAGCCTGGTATAATAAATAGGTACTATGGTAAATGGTATTATACATTTGCTGTATGCCACTATTACCACCTACCACCACCACCTGGTTGCTTGGTTGATCGAAGTAACTCAAAAACGGTTTGACCGATTTGAATATTTTTTTGGTTTAGTTCGCTCTAAAAAGGGTGATTCAAAATTTTACAAAATTGGGGAAAACTGATGAGAACAACTGGAAAATCGAAAAAATCAATATTAGTATTTTTTTTATATAGGAATCATCAATCGACGAGATTTTATGGGTATAGTGTGCGGCTTGGAGAATGATATTACTTTTGCTCCCGGAAAATCAATGAATTCCCGCGGGATTTTAATAACTACATTCACGCGGATCAAGTTCCTAGGAAAAGCTAGTCGTAACCTAAAGTGTGCGTTTTCTTTCCACTATTAATTCCTCAAAGCCCCAATAGCACAACGGTTAAAGGTTTGGACTGAAAACTGAAAAGTGGTCGATTCAATCCCCAGTTCCCATCTGTAGCACTAGCGTGCCCACGCAACCACGTAACAAACTTTCCGATTATTTGGAGGAAAGATGAAAATATTAAAAAAAGTCTAACTTGGGTGGGTTGGGGGTGCTCCAGTTAGGCTTCATCTTCACTTACCATCAAGAGTGACCGCATGTGCTATTCTTTATATTAAAACAATCTAGAGATAGGGTAGGATCTAACACGTCTTGATTTTATTCGTAAGTCCGTTACCATCTTAGACTGTATCGTCACTTACCATCCGGTGAGATCGCAGTCAACGGCTATCATGTCATCGAATAAAAAAAAGTTTAGGTTCGGTAAACGGGCGTACAGAATATGAACCCATTTAATGGAAAACCCGTATCTCATTAAGTTTCGATAACCTTGTTAAATTAAAAGAGCGACTATTTATTTACAACTTGTTAACAGCTAATTATGTCACCCTCATGATTAAACAAATAGATTATCATGCGGGTGTTTTTATTGGTAAAAATCGTGGTAAAACCAACATATTGATAATTCAATAGCTCAAGGGTAGACTGGTTGATTGGATTTTATTGTAGTTTAGGTTATCAGCTATGTTAAATAGTTTTTTAGGTAAGTGATATCACCTCATGATAATAAAGAGTCTAAAGGACTCCAAAGACTCTAAAGGAGTCTGAAGGAATTAAAGAAGGAGTCTAAAGAATGGAAAGGTATGGCAGATTTTATTGAACCCATTCCGTAATCGGTTTCAATGCAGTATCGTACCAGAACACTAAATCGGTAATATGACGCTCCGGCATGGAAACCAGCACTGATCCAGAGATTTAGACAGTATAAATACTCAAACTAGCCCTGCCGGGAATACGCCCGGCTAATTCATCTTTCGAACAAAAATAAAAACAAAATCAAAATCGGTTAATCCGTTCGAGAGGTACGATGCCAAAGGTAGACACACACATCCACACACAGACACATCAAACTAATATCCCGTCGTTTTTGGGTCGGGGGTTAAAAATCAACATGGCGGATGTTATATCTTATATCCTATTTTCAATAGTCGAGTAACAGTTTTAAAATGCTTGTTTATCTAATAGATTCTAATCCATAAACGAAACGGACTGGTTGTAAAAGGATGACGATCATGTTTGCGTAATGCTAAACTACTTTCACTTCCAATTATAGTATATACGTTTGTAATGCTAACACATTATAATGTATTCACTATGTCACATCGATTAATCCACCTGGGCTTATACTATTATCGCTTAAAGCAGTATCATTTCAATTTTGTTTTGAGATGTCATAATATAATGAAAACCTTATGACATGTCAAAACAGTGTTTTCTTTTATTACCTAGTGATTAATTGTTACAGCCTTTAAATAAAAGCTTTTAAAAAACTTACGTCTTAAATAGAGTTGGAAGACCTTCCACTAGGTGAATAGATTACGGCACAAGATCGTTTTCTGTGGCGATCCGACATACATTCAAGGACGATTTTTAAGTTCATCTGCCTCTTGGTCTAGTCTGAACCCCCCTTAACTTAAATTAAATAAAGAATAAGTTTAAGTAATTAAAAAAAATTAAACTCGCCAAAAAAAGGAATATCACATTCCACTTTTTTATATTTTTCTAACATTTACAATGCCCCAATAGCCCAACAGTTGAAGATGCGGACTGAAAACTGAAAGGTCGCAGGTTCGAACCCCACCCGTTGCACTATTGTCGTTCCCACTCCTAGCACAAGCTTGCCGCTTATTTGAAGGGGATAGGAGGATATTAGTCAACATCAGCTTGGGTAATATTCTTAAAAAAATAAAAGATAATAATGGCTCTCAGATCCTGGAACCCAAATCCTCAATTCTCTAATCTCGATATTAATCAAAATTATTACCAATTAAAAGTGAATTAACAGCCACGGTTTCAATCTCACATTCTTCCAGTAAAATCAGAATCGTTTTCTGAACATTTTTTGTATTAATTTATTTCAAGGACTACTACTAAACTAATTTAAATAAATTATCGCGTTTTTATTCTGAGAATGCATATTCATGATTCATTTTAAAATCCTGGCGTCTATAATTTTATTATTATATTTATTTGTGTTTTGCCTCGCTGTGAAAAATTGAAGTAGAACTGGTAAGGACTTGATTTCAAAATTCACCTTTGCTACATTTTACCAAAAAATGGCCCCAATCTTAGACGAATTTTAGGGCCCCAATCTTATAATCGTTTTGAATTCCGTAGCGAATTTTAGTACGGCAAGATCTTAGCACGTTTGAAAACCAGAAATAGATTCATTCGACGATTCGAAAGCACTTTGTAAGTTTATTTGAATAAAAAACCATTATATTCTATTCTAGTAAATAAACCATTATTGTGAAGGTATAAACCATTATTGGGAAGGTATTTTCTCCAGTGACTAACGACTAGTGACCGATTCGATTAATTAATTAATTACATAACTCATTACTTTTAATTAGTCAATTTATTTCAAAGTATTAAAAAATAAAATTAATTAATTCAACTTATATAGACACATTAAAAATAAACAACTTGCAAAATAACCTAAATAAAAATAAAAACGTTCTTCTAAAATAATATTAATAAGAGAGCAACCTAGGCAACCTAAGGCTCGTATAATGTGTAGAAAGGTCAAGTGAAGTCTGGTTCACCTTTCCATAATTTTTGCCCATACTTCTTGCATTTCACGAGGGCGCGTTGCTTATCTGTCGTATTTATTTAAGTGGGAGCAAGAGCTTCATCGCGCCTGACCGCTCCCACCTAGGCACACACACACGCAATATGCATGTACACGACGTAACCACAAGTAAAGCTCACGCGCCCTCGTGAATTGAAAGAACTATAGGAATGTTTCAATATATTTTTGAACCACGCAAAACTGGTATTTAACGCTTACTTGCGGAGAGAATTCCCAGGAGATGAAGAGAGAGAAAGAGAGAAACATATTTTTTTTGCGTCTGCTTTAGTGCTAGCATCCCCCTACCACATTTCTCCCCATGCCCTTGTGGCCCGGTCTTCGGTATATCACGCTTCATCCGCTAGAACATCAGGATCTCCTCAACTCTCCGGTAGAACTTGATCTTCATTTGGATGACGGCGAGAAGCCAATCCGGCGTGAGCAACACTTGACGCACGTCGTGGTCCCAGCGGTGCCCTTCGATCCTGAACGTCATCTATAAACAACATTAAAAATTTAAAAATAAAATATAAAAGGCAAAGGTGACTGACTGACTGACTGACTGACTGACTGACTGACTGACTGACTGACTGACTGACTGACTGACTGACTGACTGACTGACTGACTGACTGACTGACTGACTGACTGACTGACTGACTGACTGACTGATCTATCAACGCACAGCTCTAACCACTGGACCGATTGAGCTGTGGAATACAGGTAGCTGTTAGGACATAGACATCCGCTAAGAAAGGATTTTGGAAAATTTCAACCCCAAGAGGGTTAAATAGGGGGTTAAAAAATCGAACCTTAATGACAGTTCCAATATTTATTCTGCCCTTTCGGCATGAAAATTTTATAAATTAAGTAGCTTTTACCCGCGGCTTCGCTCACGTTAAGTTCGATTTTTCAAACCCCCTTTGAATTTTCAAAAATTCCTTCTTAACGGATGCCTACATCATAATAGTTATCTGTATGCCTCAACCCAATCCGTCCAGTGGTTTGAGCTGTGCGTTGATAGATTAGTCAATCAGTCATTTAATCAATCAGTCACCTTTACCTTTTATATATTTAGATATTATTCATTTACTACATTAATCTACAATAATTTATTACAAGTTCTCACAGTCACACATTTATCACTTTCTATAAAAATAACTGTCGATATGAACACAAACACAATAATTTTATTATTATTTTATTAGTCATCACTCATCCGTATGATAATGGCATAAGCCATTCTACGATAATATATTATCTACCTTAGGCACTCCTCGTAATTCGTCTGGTTCTATCTGCTTCTCTTCAACTCGGAAAAATACTGATACGGTGGCTTGAGGAATGGGATAAAGAGCGGTGGGCTGACTGAAGACTGCCTGGTGAATTATTACAATTATTGACAACTATTTAATAAATATTATATGGTGCAAATGATTTCGTCCGTACATAGTAATATTTGAAAACCTTTGGGAAATCTTGGATTCCTTTGCACTTTTTCATTGTCTTCGCATGAATGATGCAAGCTATTTCTCTGCCTTCCACCAAGATCGGTTTAGCCGCTGGATCATATTGTCCCTAATGTTTATACGAAGAAACCCTTAATTTTTTTATTTTAGCTAAATTTAAATAAAATCCATTTTTCCTTAGCTGTCTTCATAGGTTTTTTTTATAATTTCAGCGAGTAAACGAGCAGGCGAGTCACCTGAAGTGATTACCGAATACCGCCGTTCATGAACATTTATAGCACCCGAGGCACTACCAATTCGTTGCCGGCTTTTCATGAATTTGTTGGTCCGCCCCTTGAATAACCCCATGTTGTAATTTAAAATCGCGGTAAACAATTCGCAGAGAAATTTTCAGATACGAAGAAGCACAAGCACGCATAGCCATTTATCGGTTAGCCTAGCTCTTAAGACCATTTAAGTAAAAATAGGGTAAAAGCAATTGGATAACGACCCTTAAATCATTTAAATGCCCAAGTTTTTTTTTTTTTATACATTATAGGCACACGCTTGACCACTACCACACCTGATGGAAAGTGATGATGTGGTCTAAGGTGTAACGCGTTTGCCTAGAAGATGCCTATTCACTCTTGTTTTAAAGTTACCTCGTAATAATAGTACTGTGAGCATTCATCAGTAGTACTGCCCGTGTAAGTGATATTGTACATGAAGGCATCGGTAAGTTTCCATTTCTTCTCTATGGTGTTCCTTATTAGTTCTTCGCTCGTGATGGCGAGGGGACATTTAAGGCTTGTAAGCACCACCTTTCCTCGTGGAGAGACGCCTTTACGGCTTACTGAAAATATTCATCAACATGAGCAGACGATTAACGGCTCACTACTTAGCACTGGTCTCCCCTCCTTTAAGGAAGGGGGATATATTCCCCTTTCCTCTCCAAATAAGTGTAAAATTGACCTCAGCCCTACGGGCTACGACTTTTAGGCCTACGCGCTGAAGCTTATATAATTGCATGGATATTGCTTTTCTTTATTGTATGAGTGTGTGTGTGAGTGTGTGTGTGTTTGTGTATAACTTTTCAGCAGGGCACATATTTCAAATAACTAATGGTCGTTGGGGTATTTAATATACCAAGGCGTTCCACTGGCGAACCCGCTCCGGGAGCGCAGTGTTGGCAGAACCCTCAAAGGTGAACCGACCGAGCCGATGGATACAAGCAGCGCAAGACGGAGACCAGGACCCCAAGTCTGCTATTTTACATGTCATTGTCATTGAACCGCAATACAATTACAATTCAATTATCATTGGTCCAAAATTTCGTAGTCTACTAAATTCACAATGATCGTTCGATTTCTTATAGTTGGATTGTAATTTAATGATACCTCGGTTTTTTTTTTTTTTAAACTACATATTAAAAACGTTTATTTAAGCTAGATTCAAAGCTAGATGTGCCAGTGGCAAATCATCGGAAAACAATTGTGACGCCATTGAATTAGTAGACTACCAAAATTGCTAAAAGTAGCAATTGGGATGTCATCGATAGACAATTGAACTACAATTGCAATAGCAGACTTGGGTCCCTGTTGATGTCAGCAGTGGACGTCTATCGGTTGATAAAGAAGGGTTATTGGGGCTCAAAGACGAAAACTTACCCGCAAGCTGTTTCAGTGTCTGTCTCTCTCCTAGGGCCTCCTTAGCCGCGTTCAATATTGATACAACAGTGTCCACCGCCTGCTCCTCATACGGTTTGATCTCCGGTATGTCCATTACGATTATCCACAGATTCCGGAAATTCCACGTGAATTCAGTAAATCTTAGGTAACCTTAAAATGATGACCTTTCAATTTTGAGTTCTAGTTTATAGAATTATATTCAAGAGTACAAGAGAGTATACTTTGATGAAGAAATTACCTATTGTATGATTGTAATTACAGAATGTTATTATCTACTCTTATTGCAATAACAAGTAGTATATTCTGAGTATATTACTTGAACTTGTTTATTTTGTCTTTGAGATTTTGTCACATATTTGACAGTCATATCAAATACTTATTAAATCATCGAAGAAAAAACATATTTTTAAATGTTGTCAAATGCATTTACAATCGGTCACCCAGATAGTGCCTAGATAACTCAGTCTCCTAAAAAAAGGTCTCAGTGTCCTAAACGAAAAAAAAGTCTTTCTGAATCCTTTTATTATTTCGGAAAGTTGTGAAACTCAATTTTATTTTGTCACCTTTGAGCTGATGTTGTGAAATGTGACCATGGAAATAAAATTGAGTTTCATAACTCTACAAATAAAATGCTCTTTGAATTTTTTTAATTTAAATAAAATTAGAAAAAAAAAACATATAGTAATACTACGTTTATTGTTAAAACAAATCTATAAAGATAAATGAGGTTAAAAACATTTAATACAGCTAAAATATCATAAAAATAATAAAAAAATAAAATCTTTAAAAATAACAAGTAGGTAAAACACAAAAGGCGTGCTTATGTCAAGTGAAACTAGTCAGAAGAACCGAATCTCCTCGATTCGCCGGAAGAATTTAATCTTCATTTGAATGACGGCCAGGATCCAGTCTGGTATCAGCAGCACGTTCCGCACATCGTGGTCCCTGTGATGACCCTCCACTCTGAACGTCATCTGCAAGATGACAAGTCTCTAAACATATAGAAGGAAAAGGTGACTGACTGACTGACTGATCTATCAACGCACAGCTCAAACCACTGGACGGATCGGGCTGAATTTCGGCATACAGATATGAGCTATTATGACGTAGATAGAGGCAAGTATAGAGGCATCCGCTAAAAGAGGATTTTTGAAAATTCAACCCCTAAGGGGATAAAATAGGGGTTTGAAAAATCGAATTTAACGTGAGCGAAGCCGCGGGAAAAAGCTAGAGTAAATTAAAATTCTATTCGACCTTGTCCCCCCTTATTACCACCGCACCGAAAGACATCGGGAGGGCTTCCAAGTTGATTGAGTTGTGTACTCCACAAATTGCCCTGGTGGTTGCAGCATTGAAATGAAATGAAATGAAATATTTTATTTGCAAGAATATGGGTATACATAAGATCTTAAAACTTGAAGGTGCCGCATATTCAGTCATTAGGACAAGGATACTAAATTATTGCAGTGTCATCGGGTATACTCATTACTCAGTGTACCTTTCAAGCCGATTAAATAAGTGAAAGTAAACATCAATTGTATGACTCAGATCTTTCTCATCAGGACCGGCTGATGAAAGAACCGATAATCCTTTAATGGCTCGACAAATTTTCATCAAATGCAGCGACGAAGTATTTGCCAGTTAAATCGACTTTCTAATAATGAAAACCACATTCAAATCAGTGTAACTGTTTGAAAGATACGATATTGCAGGTTAACTCGGGCAACGAAATAAGTAACGAAATACATATCTCCAATTTTTGAAGCGACTTTGGTCAATTTTCGAAATTACAGCTTCTATAAGTTGACTCAGGTAATAAAATAACTAGAAACGTGTCCAATTTATTGAATATACCTTCGGCACTCTTCCGACTTCATTTTGCATATCTTCGACTCTGAAGAACACAGACGCAGTGGCTTGAGGTATTGGGAACGCCGGTGCGGGCTGGCTGAATACCGCCTAGTGAAAGAATGAATATATTCTATCGGATATACTTTAGAGAGTGTGCCTGAACCTGAACCTGAACCTGAAAGTACCTGAACTTCACAATCTAGTACCTCCTTCACCTTTTTACGACCGAACTGCGAGAATTCGTGAGCGTTGGCATCCTTATGTGGTAGAAATCCAACCTACTCGAACGAAACGCTTCTATTCAACGTTTCTGATAAGAACCGCTAAGGTGTGGATCACTCTTCCGGCATCTGTGTTTCCTGTCACCTACAGTTTACCTTACCTTCAAGGTAAGAGTGAATAGGCATCTTCTAGGCAAGCACGCTCCAACCTAGACTTCATCAATTGTGTCCAGTACTGATTGTCGTCAAGCGCAAGCCTATTTCAGATTAAAAAAAATATATATCTAACGTTATTTAAAGTTAAATTGTCGGAAACATACAAGAAACAAGTGTTCGTCGTCAGCTGATAGACGTTCACTGCTGTCTGAGACATCAAGATTCTCAGGGAATCTCTGGATCCAGTCAGACCAGAACAAAAGATCGTAGCTGAGGTAACACCACACCGCTCTTATACTTTAAAAGAATGCACATTCAAATATGGGCAGGTCTATCGCCAACAGCCCTCTACGCAGTTGCCCTAGCCATATTACAGGCGTGTTCTCTTTCTACGATCGCTCACGTTAAAGCAGGAGATCCCAAAGGTTAGTTTTTGCACGCTTCCCTTCTGAAAGGACAGGACGTGTGATAGAAAAACTTTGGGAGGCCCTGCTTTAGCGTGAGCGATTGTAGAAAGAGACGACAGGTTTGTAATATGACTAGGGTGGCAGAACTGACAGAGCATGCATGGAGGGCGACTAACGATAACAATACAATGGCTCTCCAGCAAAACTCCCTGAAGTTTGCTTATTTTATTTATATTTTTTATGTACATACAATATAAGGAATTACAAGACAACATATATTAGATCACCACCACTGTACCGGGGAAGTCTCCAAAATTACATTAAACTACGGGAAA
This sequence comes from Hipparchia sbordonii, assembly GCA_038048805.1. Taxonomy (NCBI): domain Eukaryota; kingdom Metazoa; phylum Arthropoda; class Insecta; order Lepidoptera; family Nymphalidae; genus Hipparchia; species Hipparchia sbordonii. Next base: position 11,027,266 of record CM076113.1, read on the forward strand.
GTACCTCGAAATAATAATATTGCGAGCTTTCATCCTTGGAACTGCCAATGTACTTTAGATAGTACATTAAATTTTCTGTAAGCTTCCATTTGTTTTCTATAGCGTTCTTTATCAACTTTTCGCTTGTGATTACTAAAGGACATTTGATAGTTGACAAGGCCACCTTCGCCTTTGGAGAAAAGACGTTACGGCTTGCTAAAACACAGGCATAAAACGTGAATTGTAGGGTTGTTTCAGATATTCCTTAGATTCCGTTCCTATTATGACGTAGGCATCCGCTAAGAAAGGATTTTTGAAAATTTAACCCCTAAAGGGTTCATCCCTTTAGGGGTTAAATTTTCAAAAATCCTTATTTTCAAAAATAGTAGTGTTGGCAGGCCAAATGGAGATCTGTAAAGGGGGTCGTGATGCGTGGGAACTCATCTGGCACAAAATAGGCTGGATGACCGTTACTGTATGGTTCCTGTCAAGTCAAATGCCAACCAGCGATCACTTCTCTACATTTTTACCACAATGCCGCGTCCTGGAAATGTAGGTACCTATCCACTATCCAGTCTGGTATGGTGGAAGACTTTGGTCACGGCTGTTACCACTCTATCATCAAAGACATGCCTCCATGTGATTCAGCGTTCTGGCACGGTGGATAAAGCTAGTTAATTCATACGAACCAGCAAGTTGTTTGAGGGTCTGCCGCTCGCCCAGCGTCTCTTTGGCCCGGTTGAGCACTGCGACTACCGCGTCGATCGCTTGCTCCTCGTACGACATTATTTCCGGAATATTCATTGCGATTTTCCGAAAGTACAGATTGTTAACTAAACTTGGTATGAATATTTCAGTTCCAGCCCAGTTTTAAAGCATTTTAACTCATATTAGTCTGTATAATAGTATACAATAGTATAATATTATTGTTTGGTCTTTGGTGTATTCAACTCTGACAAAGTCATTTTAAAAGTCAATATTAAATATTGCCATAGCTAATGATTAGCTAAAACGGAGTGATTACATTCTCTTGGATGATTACTGCGGTATAAATTAGATTTAAAAACCACAGGTTTAAACAAGGTGCCACCACTTGCCACCATAATGCGTATGGAAAACTAATAAGTAGCGCAAGAAAATATTTTTGCCAATTGTTGCAATTTATAAAAGTGATCAACTTAGTACTTACAGTCCAATTAAACTTTATGACACACACACACACACACACACACACACACACACACACACACACACACACACACACACACACACACACACACACACACACACACACACACACACACACACACACACACACACACACACACACACACACACACACACACACACACACACACACACACACACACATGAACACACACACATGAACACGTCAAACTTATAGCACCACGTCGTTTTTGCGTCGGGGCCCGGGGGTTAAAAATAAGGTTTAAATTAAAATCTTAATTAAAACCAAAAAAAAATAGACTGGTTTCAACGGGACGGTTTCAGTTGACTACCTGCGCGAACCTATACAATGGTAGGTCATCGCCTCTCAATCTACGCATCAGCCGTTTATTCAGTACACTTATAGATTAGTGGGTCAGATTTTTGATAAGCCTACACTTTTCAGTCCATAGTACGAGCTACGTACCTTATCTCATAGAGATCGTTAATCTGAATGATACTCGCAAGTATCTACCGTGAGTCATCGCATAAGGTAAATACAAATAGTATCGTAACATGGTAAATATAGTATGACTCATGATAATTTGGATGAATTTCTCTATAGCCTTATTCAACTGGCTCCATGTCTAGACTACCTGGAATTGCAATGAAATATTGGTGTCTTAAGCATTCTACTCACGACAATGTAGGCGGGCCGATTTAGGACGCAGCTAGATTGGAGCAATCTAGGATGCTCCCTCTACATGGGTTTGCCGCTCAGCGCGGACGTGTCTAGGAAAACTCAGAGGTGACTTAGGATCCGACCTAGAATGACCCTATACACGACATGTTTTTATTTTTTATATTATACAAAGAATCCTCCGATATTGTGGTCGGAGACCTGATTTGCTTTTTTACAACGTTTTACACAGCATATTATTTTATTAAACAATTTTTAAAAGGTAGTTTATTATCCACGTTATTGCTGGTATTCTATTTAATACTAGGCACACAACATGTTTAGGAGGCACTCTAGGATCTTCTCCACCTTTTCATCCTAAATCGGCCCTGCCGTAGTGTCGTGAGTAGAATGCTTAAGTACGGCTGACTCGTCTGAGCTGAGCTGAGTTTGGCCTATAGATTTCAGCTTCATTGGATGGTTGGATAACCGGACTGAATTGCTAGCTTATGCCTAATCCTGGGAATAAGTCATTGAATATTTTTTTTTTAAAAGAATATAAGCCAACCTGAAGTTGACTAATATTCTCCTGTCCCTTCCAAATAAGCGGAAAGCTTGTGTTAGGAGCGGGTACGACAATAGTGCAACGGGTGGGATTCGAACCCGCGACCTTACAGTTTTCAGTTCACACCTTCAATCGTTGGGCTATTGAGACTTAATTACATAATATTATGTACTCAAGGAATGCATCGAGTTAAAAAAAATGTCGGGAAACTTGTTACCCTGTATTTGAATGCCATGTTTGCAGTAGATAACACCGTTACTATGTTATTATTTACATACAACTTGTTCTGAGAGTACCTACTTGTAAATGAGATGCATCTTATCAGTTCGCAGCGTTTACTTTAATTCAGTTTGAAGTTTCTTACTTCTTATTATCCTATTAATCCTATTAATATTATAAATGCGAACCTACGGAAAGTGAGCTGATCATGGAATGCAGTTTATTTTATTTTATTGGATGACAAGATAGTCCATGACCAGGGGCCCAAGTCTGCTATTGCAATTGTAATTCAATTGTCTATCAATGACATCCCAATTGCTACTTTTAGCAATTTTGGTAGTCTACTAATTCAATGGCGTCACAATTGTTTTCCGATGGTTTGCCACTGACACATCTAGCTTTGAATCTAGCTTAATTAAACGTTTTTAATATGTAGTTTTTTTTGAAACTCATTTCGGCAAGCGCTTTTTAAGCTAATGCCAATACCGAGGTATCATTGAATTACAATCCAATTATAAGAAATCGAACGACCATTGTGAATTTAGTAGACTACGAAATTTTGGACCAATGATAACTGAATTGTAATTGTATTGCGGATCAATGACAATGACATGTAAAATAGCAGACTTGGGGCCCTGATGGTAAGTGACGATTCAGTCAAAGATGGTAGCGGGCTAACTTGGAAGAGGTATGGCAGTGTACATTTAACACATACCCCTAATCTGTTTCTACACGCCATCGTACCGGAACGCTAAATCGCTTGGCGGCACGTCTGATGGTAGGGTGGTAACCAGCAGCAGCAAAATTCCGCATTCCATTCTTTGAAGATAATAATTGAGAAACCCGCGTCACGTGTCATGAAAGGTAGCGTGACCTACAACGACACACATACCTACAGACAGACATGTTAACACTCAACAGTCGCTCGGCTCACGTGCGTGAATCATAAGCGAAAGGTGTATTAAACCACTTTGGATACTTGACCACTGGAAGTGTTATGGCAGTTTAATTACTTTTTTATTTACATATAAATAATTGCAAGAAAAAAATTAGCAGAAGTAAGCATAGGTGCAGCTTATCTCTCTTATCTAAAAGAAAATTTCTTCCAGCTTCCAGCTTTTTCAGCTTTTTTAACTTTTTTTTTCAGCTTTCGCCACGCCGCCGCTCGTCTGGCGGCCGATAGCGGCTAATCCATTCCGCCGATTCTCAGAACGCCTCTCTAGAAGGGATCGTCAAAGATCGCAAGAGTCTTTACTACTGTCTGCGATTTGTTGGTTACGATTTTGGGACCCCAATGGCTTCCCAACGGCCATGTTCTTCGAGTTAAGCTCCCCACATTCAGATATAATATGTACTACATATTATGTAGCCCATTGAATCGCGAAGCTGACGCTACGAGTATGAGTACGTGTATTTAACTACCGTCCCAGAACCCTACAGACCTCGAAACAATATACTCGTAACTCATACTCGTTTTAGCGCTGTGTTCTTATAACTGGGAGTCTCGGGATCGATTCCCGGCGGGAGCAATTTGAGAATTTTAATTTCTGAATTATCTCTGGTCTGGTCTGGTGGGAGGCTTTAGCCGTAGCTAGTTACCACCCTACTGTCAAAGATGTGCCGCCAAGCGGTTTAGCGTTCCGGAACGATGGCGTGTAGAAACAGATTACGGGTTGAATGTACACTGCCATACCCCTCCCAAATTAGCCCGCTACCATCTTAGACTGCATCGTCTCTTACCATCAGGTGAGATCGCAGTCAAGGACTATCTTGTCATCGAATAAAAAAAATATTTATAGTCTCAGAACATGCCATATCCAGTTATTATATCTCGGACGGCGGCGTGCGCGCACGCAGCTGTCAAGCCAGTCGAACCACAATATCACAAGTAGAAGCACTTAAACATCAAGTTTAATGCTTTAATATTCCAAATTAAAAACGTTTTTTTAACTAAAAATAATAGTTTAATAGATTTCTATTAGTATTAGTGTGAAGTATTACATTTTTGTGTAATTTTTCCAGTGTTTTAGACTCTTACAAATAAAATTGCAAATTTTTCCTATGTTTTGACGGAAACTCAATGCAAATTTCCCACAAATTTCCCTAAACAGTCATTGTGGTGTGAAAACTTTGGGTTTTTCGGGTGTTTTTGGATTTTTAAAGTGCTATGGGTGCCTTGGACTGTGTCAGTAAAAGCAAAATAACTCCGACGGTCAGCACCGAGGTCTTTACAGTTAACATGAGCTCGCAGTCGTCGTTAAACGAACCGGTATGTAATGTATTAATTAATTGATTTTGCGAAGAAATAATGTACGGAATGAAACCTGTTTGTGAGAAACTTTAAGTATGGGTTGTATGGTAGCCACAACAGGGTGTTATCGAGTTCTTGTCTTAAGGAAAACCATTATGAAGCTATATGTAATGTACCCGTACGTAACTGGGGACATAAGGTTTGTTGAATCATTGCTTGTAACTAGGCTAGGCTACCTTTTTAACCGATTACGGGAAGGAAAGTCTAGTATGTAACAGATACTGCCTGTCCACGTAAAGTTGGCCTTATAATACCTCACGTCAGCATAGAATACCTAATATAGTAGGTATTCTATGCTGAGTTATATTCACTCCGAAAATGATTTAAATAAATAGCGACTCTTGCTACCACACAATAAAGTGCAATTCAGGTTGACACAGTGCTACTTACCTACCGTCTTATTCGCCTAGACTTTTCTCTCTGTCTATCACGTAACTCTTATCCCTTCGCACTCTCTGAATTTTGGTCCTTCGAAGAGGTACGCTATGTACCTACTTGTAACTCCGGAGTTCAGTGCGGAGTGCGCCAGGCCGGCTTATACTAACGTACCACTTTGATTAGTTAACTAAAGGTACGTATATAGTACGTATATTTTGTTTGGTTACTATTGTTCTTGTATCGTTTTCTACGATGAGTTAAAAAATCTGTCTCTGTTGGAAGAGGAGAAAATTTAGAAATTAAAAATCACACCCTTCGACATTCAAGACGTCCGCGTGATTGCCCTGAAAAGTTTTGCCAGAAAAGAAAACTATACAATTATTATTTTATAGTCACGCAAAACGGGCGAATCGACGCCTACTTGCGGAAAAGATTCCCAGGAAACGGAAACCAGTATGACGTCATTTCGTAATGGTCGACGACGGCCAACTTTGTGTAAACGCTTTGTAACAGCTAGTAGTGCACGCACTTCTGCACTATAATATCTGCCGCGCAGATGGTCATGGCTGATGGCTCTGTGGAGATTGGCCGCCGTGGCCGGATTCGATCGGGAGGACATTATTAAATCGTGGCAACGTCTAACTCTAATATGTCACCCGCACCATCATTAAAAAAAAAGAATATTAGCCAAGCCAAGCTGAACTTGACTTATAATTTCTCCTCTCCCCTCCAAATAAGCGAAAAGCTTGTGCTAGGAGTGGGTTTGACAATAGTGCAACGGGTGGGGTTTCGAACCTGCGACCTTTCAGTTTTCAGTCCGCACCTTTAACCTTTGGGTTATTGAGGCGTCATTGTCTATGCCGTACATGCTACACCGCAAGTAGTGCAGTCAAGCGTGCCTAAACACCCCAATGACGACAAGTACAACGCCTGAGAAGACCCACGCCGAACGGATTGGGCCAATGCGATCTGGAGCCATAACGTTAAACTTTCACAACACTACACGTGAACACGACTCTTTTAAAAATAACCGCGGTGCGTCACTGAGGCGTGTTTAAAGAAAACTTGCGAATTGATTAAACATAATTCACAAGTACCTTCAAGCCGCCTGTTTGCTTACGAAATCAAAAGGTAAACCTTAGATTGTACCTACCCTTTTTTTATTCGACAGTTTTACTTTGACATGTGGTTCGAAACAAAACATAAGAACACGAAAAACACGCACACTCATCCACGCACACACACAATTGTAATATCGTCGGGGATAGTGCAAACCGCGTATGTAGCTTTAGTATAAACCGCGGATCTACACTAGTTACAGTTTTACAGGGGATGTTTAAAACTTTATTTTCTTATTTCTACGGCTATTGGGCTAATTTTTGCACAGAGAGTATTAATTCATGTATTCTATGTATTGATAAAAATAGATATCTTTTAAAGGGATTAATTTAGTCGCTGCGACACTTACGCGGTTTTGATTTGACCACAAACGTATGAAAATGGATTTTAAGGTACTAATGCTTCTTACGCGGATTTGCACTATCCCCGACGATATGTGTAACACTCACTAATTATTTTAGTATGTAGCTTTTGATTATTAATATATACTTACTCATATTATATTGCTCATTGTTTATCGTGTTATACCCATCCATTTCACCTAGTTACATTGTTATCTTTTAACATATTTTGCAATTAATTATTGTGTAATCTGTTTGGCCTTATTGTATAACTATATATTAATTGTATACTATTGAGATGGAGCGCTGTTAATTACTTTCTAATAAATAAATAAGAACAATATTGCAACCAATGAATTTGCAAATGAAAGTGCAACAAAAAAAAAATAAAGAACCGCGTTGGACTCGATTCTACGTGCGGCGGCCGCTACGCGTTTAGTCTTTCCAAGCCTTTGCTACTTACATACTAAAGTCACGTTTAAGTAATGTATGGCTCCTTGGTTACGTCGCGTCGTTGGAGTCACGATTGTCGGGTTTTTTTCTGCTTAAGTCATTTTGAGTAATTTTTCCTTTTTTTCCTAGTCATAAATAGGTTTTTATTCGATGACAAGATAGTCCTTGATTGCGAACTCACCTGATGGTAAGTGACAATGCTTCTAAGATGGTAGCGGGCTAACTTCGAGTGTCTAGGGCTGTATCTCATGATCAGCAAATAATGAAAATAAGAATAAATTAAAAACTAGAGGCGACCCCCAACTAGAGTTGCCAAATTTTTTTTCAGCCTATAAGGGACAAATGGTTAAATGGGCAAAAAATACGGGATTTCAGTTTTTTACCCGGGACAAATAAAAAAAATATTTAGTGTCATTTTTTTTTTGATATTTTTCGGATCGAGCTAGTTTTAACATATTTTTATTCGTTTTAACATATCTATATAAATCAATACAATTATAATCGTAATTAAAAACGGTCATCAACTCGCTTTTTTACAGAACGTTACATGTGTGAATACTTGGATCGATTTCATAATGAAAAACGAAGTACGGTTCAAATACGGGACAGAGTGAGTCCCGCCGGGGCATTTTAAACTATGCCTAAAATACGGGATGTCCCGGGAAATACGGGACGTCTGGCAACGCTACCCCCAACTACGTGTTTTTTTGCGACGGAACCCTTGGTAGGCGAGATCGACTTGCATTTGACCGGTTATTAGACAATCCCACAGCAAATATGCCTGCCTACCTAAAGGTAATCCTAAAGCTATTAAAATGAAGTCCCTGATTAGCATCATGACATGAAATTATCTTCATCCTCATTTTGTCGTATCCCTCTTTGCTGAAGGCCGAGAGAATTATAATCTGTTGCGAGTTACGACTACAGCATCAATTTAATTTAACGACCAACAATAATAATATCTACTCTACTCTTATCCTCACTAATATTATAAACTAGCTTCTGTCCGCGACTTCCTCCGCGTGGATTTAGTTTTTAAAATCGCACGGGAACTCTGATTTTCCACAATACCCATGCGAAAAATGGTGTCGATCCGTAGCTCTGTTGCAGCGTTATTGAAGGACAAACCAACAAACAAATACACTTTCGCATTTATAATATTAGTAGGTACTTGGAGTAAGGATGCGAAAGTGTTGGTTTGTTTTTCAATCACGTTGCAATAAAGTTAGGGATCGTCGTAGTTTTTGCATGAGGTTATATTTAAGAACAGGATTAGGGTTTAAGATGCAAGATGATAGAGTTTAACAAATAAAGTGTACCTATGCAAAATTCTTAAGACGCTATTCTGGACGAATTTTAGGTATTTGAGGGGGTGCGACAGAGGAAAGCGCGGGGTATTAGTCCCGCCAACCGCGGGGAGCCCCGGACAATGCAGCGCGAGCGCTCAATATTAGCTTGATAGCGGCAAGAAACGACTCAGTCTGGCTGACAAAACTATATTAGGTCTGTACTGTAACTTATTTTCGTCGATCATATTGTAACTTATATGACTCGGTTAGTATGGCTACAGTTTATTTTCAGAGTGAGAGTACAGGTTCGATTCCTAGCCAACACCAGTAATGTAATATTGTTTTTTTAATTTCCTTATTCATTTTTAGCCTTTTTTTACCATAGTATGTATTTCAATATTACTTACATTTTTTTAAGTACATAATTTGAATAAATAGTGTTTTAAGTTAGGTGTTGTATTTTTTAATTTATTACCTAATTTTTTAATCTATATTCTATATATTGATATATTACTAGTTGATGCCCGTGGCTTCGCTCGCGTGGATTAGTTTTTAAAATGAATCCCTATTTCCCTTGTCGAAACATCACGCTTGAACGGCTGGACCGATTTTGATGGGACTTTCACTGGCAGATAGCTGATGGTAGGAGTAATATAGGCTACTTTTTTAACCGATTTTCAAAAAAGGAGTTATGTTTTTACTTATGTACCTACTATATCAATATCTCCGTGATTTCTAAACCGATTTTAACGGGACTTTCACTGGTAGATAGCTGATATCATCGGGCATAGTATAGGCTACTTTTTTAAGCGACTTTTGAAAAAGGAGAAGAAGGAGTTTTGTTTTTCTACTTCTGTATATCGATATCTCCGTGATTTCTTAACCGATTTGCGTGAATCTTTTTTAAATTGAAACAAAAACTTTGCAAGATTTAAAATTAATTAATTAATATCCTTTATTTTTTTTGACGACGTCCCTGGCGCAGTGGTGAGCGCTGTGGTCTTATAAGTGGGAGGTCTCGGGTTCGATTCCCGGCGGGGCAATATAGGAATTTATAATTTCTAAATTGTCTCTGGTCTGGTCTGGTGGGAGGCTTTGGCCGTGGCTAGTTACCACCCTACCGTCAAAAACGTGCCGCCAAGCGATTTAGCGTTCCGGCACGATGGCGTGTTGAAACCGATTAGGGGTATGGGTTGAATTGACACTGCTATACCCCTTCCGAGTTAGCCCGCTACCATCTTAGACTGCATCGTCACTTACCATCAGGTGAGATAGCAGTCAAGGGCTATCTTGTTATCGAATAAAAAATAAATAAAATGTTCTAATAAATATTTTTCTTACATGTTGTATTTTTTCTCTATTGAGGTGAAAAGTTGTATGTATCACACGATAGCAAAGTTTTTGCTTCTTGTGCCTTTGAATCCCTCACTACTCTTATGATTCTAACTTAGAATCCTTCTCTCGCTCGGGATTCAAACTAGGCACTCGCAACAAAAAAACTTTGCTATCTTGTTGAACAAATAACTATTTCGGGCAAACTATCAATTTTAGAGAAAATTTTTATTTCGTCCCATAGTGCCGCCGCCGCACTATGGGACGAAATAATATAAACCGTCTCATAAATGGTTGGGACGAATGTTATGATTCCAAAGATTTTTCCATGGATTAATATTCTCAGATAATAGGACCTTTATGAATAATGTTGAAAAATAAAAATATTTTAGTTCTAGGTATATAAAATTACTAGTAGGGCGCGTGGGTCCGCGGCTCGCTAAAGCGAACCGCGTGTTTTCTGTTCCCCAAGTAGATCTTCGGATCTTGATCATCTTTTTCCAAAACCACTATTTCATCTTGTACATTCTCTAAGATAGACATCGACGAAATTTGTATGGCCACCATCTTGAATCCGCCATTTTGGTAGTTTTTTTCAGCTCATTGCCAATTGGATAAGGTGTCGAGTGATTTTTGTTTGGGCACCCTCAACCTATCTTCAATACCCTGACCGTGCTCCTCACCCGTCTGCGAAATCCTCAATCATCAGCTCCCTCTATATTTTTCATACAAATGAATTTTTATCTTCTATACGAAACCATCAGTTTGGAAAAGAAACCTTATCTTAGTCTTGCATATATTTTGTATGAAAAAAATAAATTCCGCCATTTTGAATTTTTTTCTATTCATTAAGTAAACTTTCGAGTACTGATCATCTATTTCTAAAAAACCACTTTTAGTTGTTAAATACAGCGCGCAGCGCAGGGGAAAGTTAAAAACAATCGGCATAGGCCCGTCGCGGACCGCGTAGGTGCATCGACTGCGTCACCTGATTTATCGGACGATGTCCACCGCAGGTAGTGAACCTTTTTAGACTCCGCCTCCTGCGCTGCTCGCTATAATAAAAATGGGTTTGGAAACGATGTCCGTATGTTGACATTTAAAATTATACAATAAAATAAAATGAACATAAAATAAACATTATATATAAAAATAAAATATTTTACACTAGACACTCTTCTACTTTTTATACTCTCCAAGATAGGCACCGACGAAATTTGTATGACCGCCATCTTGAATCCGCCATTTTGGATTTTTTTTCAGCTCCTTGCCAATTGGATGAGGTTTCGAGTGACTTTTGTTCGAGAACCCTCCACCTATCTTCGAAACCCTGGCCTTGCTCCTCACCCGTCTCAGAAATCCTCAACCATCAGCTCTCTCCGTATTTTTCCTCCAAATGAATTTTTGTCCTCTCTACGAAACCATCAGAAATTTTGAAAAGGAGCCACATAAAGTCTTGCTAAGTCATATATTTTGTATGGAAAAAAATAAATTCCGCCATCTTGAATTTTTTTCCTATTCATCAAATAGACCTTTGGGTCCTGATCACTTTTTCCAAGCAACCACTCTTCCACCATTTATAGTCTCCGAGATAGACACCGACGAAGTTTGTATGGTCGCCATCTTGAATCCGCCATTTTGGAGTTTTTTTTCGGCTCTTTGCCAATTGGATGAGGTTTTGAGTGACATTTGGTTGAACAGCCCCCCACCTATCTTCAATATCCTGGCCGTGCTCCTCACCCGTCTGCGAAATCCTCAACCATCAGCTCTCTCCGTATTTTTCCTCCAAATGAATTTTTGTCCTCTCTACGAAACCATCAGAAATTTTGAAAAGGACCCGTATCAAAGTTTTGCATATATTTTGTATGGAAAAAAATAAATTCCGCCATCTTGAATTTTTTTTCGATTCATCAAATAGACCTTTGGGTCCTGATCATCTTTTTCCAAGCAACCACTCTTCCACCATTTATAGTCTCCGAGATAGACACCGACGAAGTTTGTATGGTCGCCATCTTGAATCCGCCATTTTAGACTTTTTTTCGGCTCTTTGCCAATTGGATGAGGTTTTGAGTGACATTTGGTTGAACACCCCCCCATATATATCTTCAATATCCTGGCCGTGCTCCTCACCCGTCTGCGAAATCCTCAATCATCAGCTATCTCCATATTTTTGTTCCGAATGAATTTTTGCCCTCTATACGAAACCATGAGTAAAAAAAAAAATTTTTCCATACAAAATTTTACAGGAGAGGTGATCAATGAGTCAATCAGTCAGTCAGTGAATCAGTGAATAAGCACCAGTAGCTATATATAGTAACTAGTAGAGCGCGTGGGTGCGCGGCCCGCTGCAGTGGACCGCGGTTTTTCTGCTCTTAGACTTGATCATTTTCTACTAAAAAACCACTCTTCGATTTTTTATTCTTTGTCAAATAGGCACCGACGAAATTTGTATGGCCGCCATCTTGATTCCGCTATTTTGGTTTTTTTTAGCTCCCTGCCAATTGGATGAGGTTTCGCGTGATTTTTGTTTGAGCAACCTCCACCTATCTTCAATACCCTGACCGTGCTCCTCACCCGTCTTCGAAATCCTGAATCATCAGCTTCTTCCATATTTTTTCTAAGACTGAATTTTTGTCCTCTATTTGAAATCATCGGTAATTCTGAAAAAGAACCCTAACAGTCTTGCATATATTTTGTATATGAAAAAAATTAATTCCGCCATCTTGAATTTTTTTTCTATTCATCAAGTAGACCTTCAAGTACTGATCATCTTTTTCCAAGAAACCACTCTTCCATCTTTTATAGTCTCCGAGATAGGCACCGACGAAATTTGTATGGCCGCCATCTTGAATTTGCCTATTTGGAGGTTTTTTTTGGCTCTCTGCCAATTGGATGAGGTTTCGAGTGACTTTTGTTTGAACACCTCCCACTTATCTTCGATATCCTGCCCGTGCTCCTCACCCATCTCCGAAATCCTCAACCAGCAGCTCTCTCCATATTTTTCCTGCAATAAATTTTTGTCCTCTGTACGAAACCATTAGAAATTTTGAAAAGGAACCGTATAAAGTCGTGCATATATTTTGTATGGAAAAAACAAATTCCGCCATTTTGAATTTTTTTCTATTCATCAAGTGGACCTTCGGATCCTGATTATCTTTTGCAAAGAAACCACTCTTCCATCTCTTATACTCTCCGAGATAGACACAAACAAAATTTGTATGGCCGCCATCTTGAATTTGCCATTTTGGAGTTTTTGTTCGGCTCTCTGCCAATTGGATGAGGTTTCGAGTGACATTTGGTTGAACACCCCCTACCTATCTTCGATACCCTGGCCGGTGCTCCTCAACCGTCTCCGAAATCCTCAATCATCAGCTCTCTCCATATTTTTCCTCCGAATGAATTTTTGTCCTCTACACGAAACCATGGGTGAAAAAATTTTTTTATTATGTAAATAAGATCATTCTTATTATTTAACTAGTACTTATTTTTAATGAAATAACTAAAATGACAATAATTATTATTAATAATGAAATAATTTTTAAGTATTATAATTAAATTTTTAGTACTTATGGAAAATTAAATAATTTGATTTTTGACATGCTCTCACGAAATAAATATTATCTTTAAAATACTGGCGTTTCATTTTTCTAGTAGCTTATACATTCAATAATACGTGTACAAATTTTCAAATCAAAATGTCAAGAAACAAAAAAGTTATTGATTTTCGAGACGGTTTATATGATTTCGTCCCATAGTGCGCCGTCGCCGCACCACTGCCCGCAAGATTCGGAGCAGAGGCCTTACTCACTCTTGCAATGTTCTTGGTTCCTCAGAATTGAGCTTCAAACGTTTTTTCCGACTGAAAATTAAATATTACTTATTATAATTAATTTAAAAAAAAAAAAAATACTATTGTCCTAAAAAAATGCCCTTAGAAAATGCAAAACAAACACGGTAGAAGAACCGAACCGGTAACTTCTAGCTATCAACTGTCTCCTACACTGACTAAGCCAAACGTCTAATACAGTGAACGACGAAAATAAGGTCTATTATAGTAAAGTACCTAACTAGCTAACTACAGTTTGATAAGCCGAATTGTACGACGAACTGGGGTATTGTACACCATTATTATTAGATACTTACCTTCTTCTTCGTCAACCCTTAGACGTCTACCGCTGAACAAAGGTCTCTTACGTGGACTTCCACAGATCTCGTTCTTGCGCCGCCTGAATCCAGCGGCTCCATGCGACTCGTTTGATGTCGTCGGTCCACCTAGTGGGGGATCTGCCAACATTGAGCTTCCCTGTGTGAGGTCGCTAGTCCAGCACCTTGGAACCCCAACGACCTTCAGCTCTTCGAACTATGTGCCCCGCCCATTTCCACTTTAGTTTCGCGACTCACAGAGCTATGTCGGTAACTTGGTTCTCCTACGGATCTCCTCATTTCTGATTTGATCTCGCAGGTAATTTGAAAAATACGTAATAATTGTGAAGAAATTACGTAAGTTACCAAGTAATTGAAAATTGATGATGAAATTGATATTTCATGATCCCTTACATAATGCAAAACCTTTACAAAATATTGAGAAAATTAAAAATAGGTAGATACTTACTTTACAATTTCCATCATCTGCTTTTGATATTTTTTATATACCTAGTGAATTCTTGGATTTTGCTTTTTTTTAGGACCCATTTTCAAAATTAGCCTACTCTACTACTTACCTTATTTAAAACTTCATTTTATGGATTATTTATTTACAATTGACTATAAACAAACTTATAACTAGGTAAACTCTATTTAACTTCACTAAAATATACAAAATAGTCTTCAACATAAAACAAAAACAATTTTACTTATTATAATTAATTTTGAAAAAAAAAAAAAACACTTTTCCTAAAAAAAAAAACATAAAACCTTTTTTTAGAAAATGCAAAATGAACGTAGTTGAGATTCGAACCTGCAATTTCTAATTATCAAATCGCGACCAAACTAACTGAGTCAAATTTCTATTAGAAAGAATGACGAAAATAAGGTACATTATAGTAAAGTATCACACTACAGTTTGATTAGCCGATTTACGTCACCGTACTACGTACGTTTACAAAATATTGAGAAAATTAAAAATAGGTAGATACTTACTTTACAATTTCCATCATCTGCTTTTGATATTTTTTATATAGTGAATTCTTGGATTTTGCTTTTTTTTAGGACCCATTTTCAAAATTAGCCTACTCTACTACTTACCTTATTTAAAACTTCATTTTATGGATTATTTATTTACAATTGACTATAAACAAACTTATAACTAGGTAAACTCTATTTAACTTCACTAAAATATACAAAATAGTCTTCAACATAAAACAAAAACAATTTTACTTATTATAATTAATTTTGAAAAAAAAAAACACTTTTCCTAAAAAAAAAACATAAAACCTTTTTTTAGAAAATGCAAAATGAACGTAGTTGCGATTCGAACCTGCAATTTCTAATTATCAAATCGCGACCAAACTAACTGAGTCAAATTTCTATTAGAAAGAATGACGAAAATAAGGTACATTATAGTAAAGTATCACACTACAGTTTGATTAGCCGATTTACGTCACATTGACGTACTGTACGATAAAATTAAAAATAGGTAGGTAGACACTCTTATAACTATCACCATCTGCTTTTGTTGTTTTTATTTTGTTCATTTTCTTTTTCGGACCCATTTTCAAAATTTCTACTACTTAGTACTTATTTATTTACAACTATATTATGGTTTATTTATTAACAATATATTGTATACAAACTTATAACTAGGTACACTCTATTTGACTTCACTAAAATATACAAAATACTCTTCAACATAAAACAAAAACAATTTTCAATTATTATATTTCGCGATGTTATTTGATAGCCGAGCGAGAGCAGCGCCGCGCAGGTCCACCTAGCAGCACGCCTTAGCGATCACTGTCTAATTGAGTACGAGTGACAAAGAAGCCGCTACTGGAAATAAAACGGCCAAGACACAAATTGTGATAAAAAAAGATTAAATTATAATAGTCGCTGTAAAAAAAATCTAAAACTGCCATTTTTTGTAGTAAAATATGACAAACAAATTGTACTTAAATTTTTCAAAAATTAATGTATGGTAACTGAGAAAAATTGGAATTCATGTATTTGCAGAGGCAACTTTGCAATTTTTTTCTATTGAAAAAAGTTTACGTCATTGTGTTTTGGAAACAGGCATCAGGCCAGAAATATGATCAATTGTAACTCCCTTTTTTTTCATAGTATTATGACCAATAGATTTTGAATAAAACGATCTTCTTTCGGCTCTATTTAGCTGATCACCGAACCTTAATTAGAAAATTAAAGAGTTCCCACCGGGTTGTTTAAAACTAAATAAATTAAGTACCCAAACAGCGGTTACATAATATTTATTATTCAAATATGGTTGAGCGAAGCAACGGCTGGGTCATGCGTCATGCTCGTGAACAGGTGCCGCTAACGGGAATGGGTCAACTTTATGGCTACGACGGGCGACTTAACATGGATTGTAACATGCAAATGTAGGTCTTATGCATTTTTGAAACTTCATTGTGGAAGTACTGTGTGTATAGCATAGTTTTGTTACCTATTGTAAAAAAATTTTTTTGAAAAGAGCAACCGCCGAGTTTATTGCTGGCTCTTCTCGGCAGGAAGGGCATTCCGAACCAGCAGTGGTAGATTCATCGACAACTCAAAAGCACTTGTAAAAGTTTATTTGAATAAAAAATATTTCTATTATTGCAGTGGTTCAACAGATACGTTCGCCACAAAACTATCAATTTACGAACGCGTTTAAACTATTAGTTTTCATTTAACTTGGCGTCAAGAAAGGAAACATAATAATTTCTTATCGCCTATTGTGGCAGGTTTATTAGAGGCGAGGGCTAAAAATAAACGCCAATATGTCTTTTGCAGAGTTTGTGGTTAACGCGTTTGCGTCAAGGTTACTCAATCCTGTTGCTAGGGTTGGCAATGGGCTAGGGCTACTTCTCCATCAGCTGATAGGTGTCCACGGCTGGACAAAGTCCTTCGGCCCAACGGTTAAAGGTGCGGACTGAAAACTGAAAGGGCGCAGGTTCGAGCCCCACTCGTTGCACTATTGTCGTACCCACTCTTAGCACAAGCTTTTCGCTTATTTGGAGAGGAGAGGAGAATATAAGTCAAGTTCAGGTTGGCCAAATTAAAAAAAAAGATCTTTTGCTGCGACTTGTTTGATTGTGGAAGATCTACCAACACTGCGATTTCCTTGCAAACTGGACAACTGAGTATTTGACTGAACTGCTTTTTAATATTATAGCACAATGCCATTTTTCTTTTTTTAATATAGAGCTAAGTCTGTTCTCGTACTAGTCTCGAAAATATAGAGCTCTCAAGTTTCCTGTTAGACAAAGAGAGCGCTACTGAATTATGACGTCACGAACGAGTAGCTCCATACAGTTATAGAGTTGAAATTTTCAGAGAATGTGGATTGTATATAATTATGTACTCTCCGTAGAAAATTACGTTTTAGAAGGAGATAGATACAGTCGTAGTAACATAGTTTATAACCTATTTATTTTTAAGTATTCTGTGACTATTCGTACTATTTTTCCGACAATTTTTGAGTACATTTGAACTGAAAAGGCGCCTGTCTGGACGGAGATATCTCTAATTAAGCGCTTACCTATTTATTACTAAAAATAAATATATTCCTGGCATCAGGTTATGACGCACGCATGGTGTCGCCCATATAAATATTTCTTGGTCGCCATGCTGTGCTGTGACTCAGTGCATGGGTGCAGTATGGGTGCAGGGAATTCTTATTTATTAAAAAGATTTCCTAAGAATTCTCATTCTTACCCATGAAACAATAGTTACGGATTTGAAAAATAAAGTAAGTTCCATTAATTCAATTCAATTTATTCGCAAAGATTGAGTATAAAACGTCTTTTAAACATTCTATAGTGCTTCATCGTATTATAACGCTTAAAACAGAAGAGTCTAACAAAGTAAATCTAAACATAGGCCCAAAACAACAATTTTCTGTACTGATAGGCATAAGTGTGAACCAAAGAGTAAATATAGATGGTGTGAACGAAAGCTTGCTCGCGCCTGACCGCTCCCACCTAGGCTCCTGACAGGCACGCACACTTACGCAATGTGCATTTACACGACGTAACCACAAGTAAAACTCACGCGCCTTCGTGAATTGAAAGAACTATACTTACCTATATTAATTTTTCCATTGTGCCACACTTTTAATTTGTGTGCAGAAGCTAGAAACACTGGAAACTGGATCCGGAAGTGTGATTTTCTTTCTGGTAGATATGCGGCCAGCCTTAAAAGAAAAAATCTAATAATAAATAATTAGTAAATCAAGTTATCGTAATAGAGTAAGGTAGGTACACAGACGGATATGAATAGTTCATAAATTATTTATTAGGTATGTACGTACAAACAGATTGTACCTACCCACCTAACGCATGAATTCTAGTTCAAACGTATAAATAGTCCACTTTCTAATTAATTACACCAGATATAACAACGGACGGGCAATATAATTTATAGCTTTATAATTAAATTGATATTTTAAAGCGGCGATAACAATGTTACCGACACCTTTGTTTTTAGTTCTACTACTCGATGGTAGATGGCGCTGTTATAAATTTTTACCAAGCAATTGTCACGAAGTTGTTCTTCATGGATGAGTGCGAGACTAAAAGTATGCAAATATTAATTGAGTATATAATTATATTATATTAATTATATAATTATAATAATTAGAAATTAATTATTAAAATAGATTTCGGTAAAGCCTTATTCGATTTTGTTGTGTTTGTTACCAACATTGACCGGTTGGAAAATTAACTAAAAATATCGTTACTTACAACATATATCAAATTCTTCTAATAAATGTTTTTGTCTTGAAATTCTTTATATGCACATAAAAATAAAATCAAATTAAATATATTGTAGATGCGTGACTACATGATTATAATAACATTGCCGATCTATTAGCTATTATTTTGAAATACAAAACCTCTTTGTATTTAAAAATCTACCAAGAGCATGATAAAGGAAGTAAATTTTGCACAAAGCCTCCCTAATCGTTAGTTACCTACTTACTTTAGGCATAAAGACGCATTGTTGGAGCTTGGATGATGCTGAGTTATATTTAAAGCGATATCTGATTATATGATAACGAATAACTCTCCACGATTATCCAATACGTAGATCTTGAATTATGCTTCGAAGTTGAGATGGAGAGCTTTATGCAGTAAAGACAGTATTTTCTCGTTATTTCGTGAAGCTCGACAAATTAGTAAGTTTATATTTAGTTTTTGTGGAGTATTACAAAAACATTTTTTTAATTTTTTTAAATTCTGAATTGTTTATTCATTTATTATTTACCACAACTTAACCTAAACATAAACATATTATTTTCCTCCTTTATTTTCCCAGGATCACAAGTATGAAGTACCTAGTACAGGTTCTTGATTGACTTGATTTTATGAATGTTGAGTATAGTTAACTATACTCAACATTCATAAAATCAAGTCAATCAGTTGCTCCTTAGTAAGTGATTTTAATGAGCTTTACATCTAAATGTACATAATGCACCTATCCAGGTTCTGATTCTTCTACAATACTTGCTTATCTACATATTCGCTGACAAATAAAAGTGGTTTTTCCTAAGGATGCTTCCATTCATTTATTTGAACCCACCACCGGCCCACTACTGGGAACAGATCTCCTCTTGATACGTCATAGTTCACTACACTGGCCAAGTGCAAATTGGCAGACATGTTACTGTAGCTATCTTTGTTGAATAACGCGATCCCTTTGAAGATTAATTGATAACCTTTCGCCTTCCCGACTGGCAAGCGACGTAAGCGAGTATTTATGGCTTTCTAGTTTCTATTCCTTTTGAATTTATCTTAACAATAACAGGGAATAAGCAATTATGTATACTACTACAGGCGCCATTTATCTTGGGAACTAGTTTTCTAATTAAGCCCCCTATGGCTTTACTAATATGTATTTTGTGCCTATGGTATAGTTGTGGCAGTATTCACATATAAATTTATTACTAAGAAAACCTCTCCTTCCCCGCCTGGGTGCCTGGAGCACTTCGACCATCCATTGTGCCAGATTTTTTTTCCACGCGTTACCAAACACACACCACAACATGGGGTTAGGTATTCAAGATGCGGATCAACAAATTTCTGAAAACTGGCAGCGCATTTTTGGTGCCTCTGGTGCTACAAATTTTCGTGGCCGGTGGTAATCACTTAACATCATGTGACACGCCTGCTCGTTTGCTCGTTATAGTTGTGGTATAAGTAAACGTGACATAGGTAAAGCACGGTGTATTAGCAGAATGCCATAAAAATTTTCCCCTTCCTGCGCATCATGAAAAGGTAAATATTATGTATATTATATTAAACCTTTACATAATTATTGAAACATGTCCTTATATGTCATACTATTATGATAAATTTTGTCATGCTTACGTGATACTTAACACCTATACCAGAATTTAAAAAAACGAAAGGAGAAATCAGTAAAATTGTGGAAAAGTATGATAATTTACTCCACATCTATTGCTAACCCAATATTATAATTAAAAGATTAGGTTAATTACTGAAAGTTTGGCCCCAAATTGTTGTACATGTGTTTGGTACATTGCTGGCTTTTCACAGCAGAATCTGCTTTCGGAATCGATGGTAGAATCTTGACGTGTCATAAGAGCCACAACTTCGCCTTTAGGAAATAATTCATTTTGAATTTGAATCAATGAGCTCTTATATTTAGGAACTAGTTAATTAGAAGTTAATAATAAATTAATATAATAATTACTTGGGGTTTTCCTGTCTTAGTCATAAAAATTGCTGTCCAACTACCAATAATTGACACGTTTCAATTAAAAGCAGTCGCCATTTATTATAAGAGCATTTAATTATTTATTTAGTTAATAGTTAACTCTGTTTGTAACTGCAATTAACACGACCGTGTCAAGTGTTTTTAAACTTTATAACTCGAAAGATTTAAGTGTAAAAATATTAAAGATTATTAGACTTAGTTAATTATTATTGAAAAGTGATTGTAAGATTGAATAGACAGTCAGTGATTTTTTGAACAAACAATTTAGTGATAATGGTAAATTCATTTCGATGCAGTATAGAAGGATTTAAAAAAATTACGACCGTAGCAAGGAATAGTGTTCAGGTAAACATTCATTCATTCATTCCTGGGCTCAAGTCTCCTCTCAAATGAGAAGGCCCTAGTCCACAATGCTGGCCAAGTGCAGATTGGCAGACTTCACACACATTTGAAAACTTTATGGAGAACTCTCAGACATGCATATTTCCTTATTTTGTTCTTCACCATTAATGCAAATGATATTTCATTGGCGTACTCATTTTTTTTAAAGAGGTACAGATTTATTTATGATATTATCAAGCAAAAAGTGTTAGAGTATTATATGTACCTAGATTAATCATCTATATAGGCGCTTATTCATTTTAAAAATATGTCCTCAATATTTTTAGATTTTGCCTGATAAAAAATAATCTAATGTCAATTGTATTAACGACTGATTCATAAATCCACTTCACTAGACACTACAAAACCATACACTTTCAATGTTATCAAATATAAGGAAGACAAAGTTCTTCAGTTATTTTTTGCAATTTCCAATAAACAGACTTATTGTTTTACTTATTAATTACCAAACTTTTGTTTTATTACATATTTTATATTTTAATAATAATAGGTATGTATCGATTATTAAGCTTTGCCTGCTCTATCATCTCATTTTTCTTTTAATAATAATAATTAGGTGGGTGCTTGTAAGTGGGTGTTGTTAGGTAGATATTAACACCCCGAGAGTCTAAAAATGAGGTAAAAAAAATAAAAAAATCGATTTCACCACACTTTGCTTCTAAAACCATAAATCTCTCTTGTTGTTCTACTAAACTTTGTATATTCTTTATAACACAAATATCAATCATTGAATAAACTTGGCAAACCAACCACTACATTTCATAATAAGATAAGATATCAATATAATCTCCTTATTACTCACAAATCGTAGTAAATGAATCAGTGTGTGCAATTTATTCAAAACTAGAATACCTAAGTGCCATCATAAATGTATTTCTAATATTTATTAGTGTTTATATTAAGTACTGCTTATTTAGTGTAGTTTCATTATTATTTCCAGTATCTTTTTACTAAGTTAACTTTTAATAGGTGAATTTGTGTTAACCTGCGAAAATGCAGTCATACGTGTCTTATGGAGCTGTGCCGGTAAATACCAGTGATTAAAATTTCTTTGGAAATTACGATTAACTACGTCAGTGTGTAACTGACCTCCTTAATTATTAGTAAGCAGTTAGGTATTATTTCTACTGCGTAATAGTAATTTTATAAGTAAAATGTGGTTAGCTATAGTAATTTACGTTTCAAACGCTGAAGCTGTGACGTATAATTATTTTATTTGTCATAGGAACAAAACCGCTGTCAATTTGTATTATCATTTCGGAGAATCCATCGAGTATTTCTTGTAAATGAAGGTTTAAAACATTTTTCGACTTAGATCATAGTAAACAAAATCCAATAAGAATATTCCTTTAATTTTTCACTTTTACCATTAAGTATATGGTTTTCCACTCTTGATGTTGAATTTTGATGGATTAACAGTCGAGCAGTCTTTATTACTTTTCTACATTAGTTTTATTTACCCATTTGATTAGTTTAATATGCGACATGCTACAAAGTCATGAGGCAAAATCATCATAAAAATAGATGTAGAGCTCTAAAACTACAATTAAATAATAAAAAAAAAACTATAATGGGTAACGAACAATTTGATTGGAGAATATAAAAAAAACATTTTCAAAGATAAATCATAACTTTTAACCTTGCATACACAAAAGGATCAAATACACACATAATACTCCCAGCTTTTCAGAAGCTACAATGGTAGCTTCTGAAAAGTGATCAAATCTCCGAACAAAAAACACAATTTAACACCGAAGGGGTAGCAAAATCACCAGTAGCCGATGCGAAAAGTCTAGTGTGTGCGTTGTCTCGAATAGTCGTTACTCAAAATGTCTGACTTCAAGCCCTTGAGGGTTTAAGGTCAACGGTCCTAGGAAAGGGCGTTCAAGGACACAAGGCGAGCCAAGGTTAGCCTGACCTTACTCGCGATCGATATGCATGATATTATTTATGTAACTGTATCGGGCGTTGTAGCTTCTTTACACTTACTTCGATCCAGTAAATATATGGAACCTCTATTACAGGATTGAGGTTTGTAAATTATAAAATAGGTGTGTTTTATTTGCACTGTTGACGTTTTGTGTAACAAAACAGTCGACCTATATGGTTTCAGCTGAAAAGCTTTCAGTAGGTATTTGTTTTGTGTATAAATCTAAACAGACCAATGCAAGAGTTCTTTTTAATTAGTTTTTTCATTTGGCTCCTAATAAAAGGTTACAAAAAAAACTTATAGCTAAACTAATTACTATACAAATCATGCCCGCGTGGAATGGTGCCAAGAATACTGGCTGCATTTCCGCGCTGGACAGCCAGGCTGATCCGTTGCGCAAAGAATGAGCCAGCTCTTTTGTCACCAGAAGAGGCAATCAACCGTGGCGAAATGTCTCGTAAAAATTTTTTTGCACTCAGACTCCATGGCCCCAGGGTCTCCACAGCAAACGGAACAAATATGTAACTCTCAATCAGAGAGGCATATTTGCGCCGCTTGCAGGTTTCAGCCATTTCAGCTGCGGCTCCCGGTCTTGATGCTGTCTCCCTGATATGGCACGGGGCCAATGTGTCGACGCATGTTGCGTCCCACACTAGGGCCCGTCCCCTTTCCCAGGGAACCAGCGTCAAACCATCAGGTCTCTTGCCATCATCTCGACTAATCCCTGCTGGCTCGGTGAGCGCAGGGATGTCAATGGTGGCAAGAGCCCTCCTTAACGTATCGTTAAGAGAACCATGTCGAAATAGCCTACCAGCGCTCCTTTGGCAAGAGAGTCCGTGGATTCCAAATTTATCAACCTTCTTTCCACACGGACATCTGTGCTCGTGGGACAGCGGTGTTCCTAATCTGAGACCTAGAGCCACACGAAAACTTTCGTTATCAAGAAGTGTGCCGAGATTTTTGGATGGCAAAGCATGAAGCCAAAAGCCAGATTCTTTTTCCGATAAAGCTAGAAGTCTAGCTCGATCTCTGTCAGTTGTTAGATTTTGAACCAAATTCATATGTGTCAGTTGAACCAATGGCACATCCCAAAGTTTTTGTGTGGTACGTTCCTTCGGGATATCGACATTGGGGCACCTGACCCTCCAACAATCTAGGGCCTCTGTAGCATAGATTATTGAAAATGAATTTGATTTAATAATTTGAGAACTAAGCTCTTTTATACTATGCACAGAGGACAGAAAAGCCGGAAGAGCAACACTGGAAATTTTTCTCACCCCGATGCCACCATATACGACGGGTAAAGTAGCTTGGTTCCAGGAGTGCTCATCGAAAGTTAAATTTATAATTTGTTCTAGCGCGTTTTTTAAGACGGCATCCATATTATCGAGTAGTTCAGGAAATTTCCAAATTGGGCTTGCGCGTAGAATGTAAACTAATTTAGGTACAAAAAGGCAATATTTTAGAATCGAAAATGCAATATGCGAATTTAGAGCGCCCAATTTGTCAGTATTGGCCGAAAATATTTTGATTTTTTGGTCCAAAATTGGTTGTATGGCTTCGTCGTACAGAGGAGCACCAAGAAGGCAAAGTGAATGTTTATCTACTATCTTAATATTAGGGGTAATTTCATTAAATAATTTGGCTCCTTGTTACTAATAACATCGTTGAATTACGCTGCGTTATGTTCTGTAAATTAATCTACCATTGATTCAAAATATTTTGTAAAATATATTTTTTTAATTTGTTCCAGAGAAAAGACGTGGAGTCGCAAGTCATAAAAGAACCGAGTAGTCAAACACATCGTAGACTATGGTGGTTCTTGGGCGTTGACATACCTCTGCTAATCATCGGTAAGTCACCTTAATGAATCTTTTAAAAAAATTATAAAAAAATCTGGTTTGGCGGATTGTAGCAAAAGTTTTTTGTACCTTCTGTAATGTACATCATGGAACTTCACAAAGTAACATCTTCTTCTGTCTCTTCTTTTTCACATTTATAATAGACTGTACATTTTTAAATACATATTTTTATAACAAATTCAAATTTATTGCTCAATCGAAGAGTCAGTTAATTATTCTCAAATTTACTATCCAGTAAATTATTTAACCATCACAAAGTTTTAAAAATAAAATTTATTATCCTATAAAAATTAAAAATACAACCCTAACTTTGAAATATTAAAAAAACGACATTATGCGCACGTGTGCATAGTGATGTTTTTTTGATATTTTAACTGTTTGTGATACGAGTACTAATGTGCTCACATCCACATGTGCATCTGCAACGTGAATCAAGCTGAACCAAATGAGAAATAAAAAATACTACTTAAACCAAACATAAGTAGTTAAGTAGGTACCTACCCAAAAAAATTACCGAATGAAAGATTTTACTATTATGAAAAAAATCAAAACTTACTCAATCAAAATTACTTTAACGAATGAAAAAATTTCACCGAATTGAAAAAATTAAAAAATAATAATTTTGCCCTTGATTATAATAAAATTATTATTTATAGTTAGGTACGTCCATCGATTTATACACAAGAATTTACACAACTAATTATATTATATTTTAGGTAGATATGTTATCATCAGCTAATATCTCTACCAATTAATATAATCTTCTACCGAGATGAGATTAACTGAATAGATGTCTATACCTACTAGAAAAATTGGTTTCGTATGACATATTTACGAGTAGGTATTGATTAAAATATCGATTAACACCATAATAGTGATGCATCGAGCACCGTTCGGTAACTAATCATAAACCATGTCGATGCATTGCTAGTAGACAGGCAGTAAATTACTGGTCAATAACCAAGTTTATAATTAGCCGTTATAAAATATAGTGGAGCACTTTAATTAAAATATAATAATCGTTAATCATTTTGATCTACGGACTTTTAATGGATACTTAAAATAATAAATGGCGGTAATGTTTTATGGTAACTGCTAGCGCCACCTATTGTTGAGTAGCAAAACTAATTTCAAACTAACTATTTTTTTTTAGTTTTTTTGCTGTCTGAAGAGTGAAATAGGATCAAACAAAAGCTTAAATCACGCTCAAATTATAACCGCGGTGGGTCGCAAGGCATTTCATTGCAAAACCGCCAATGTCCAAACTCAGAGCTACTGCTACTACATACCTACTTATTAATAGGTACATAGGTATATATTTGAGCCTATTCCGCCACTTGAACACTAGTAGCTAGACCATTGCGCTAGTTAATAATTACGATAACAATTACCTCAATCATAAAATTAATGATAATGTTATATCGCAGAGTGGGCAATACATCTATTGCATCAACTAATAACCTATTAGCGTCTAAAAAGGATGCACCTGTGATGCAACAGCAATAACCTGATCGCTCCCCGTCCACATTGAAACCCACGTGCGGAATGGGCGACAACACAATAAAAAATAATAGTCTTTAAAGCTATTCTTATAAGAGCCATTAGTTGTATTATAAAGATCACTGATGCGCCTAGGGTACGTAGCGTATATTTTAACCAAGTTAAACTCTAAATTCAGGTACGTAGAGGCTAAAGTTACTTAAACATTATGATTGTAGTTGCGGTCTGAATTGCATAATCCAATTTGAATAGTTGCAGCGGATAAAAGGCGCATCTAGTTCAGGTGTCCCCCTCATATGCATTCAAATGTAGTACAAATCCGGAATCTCAGTAGTAGAATTAAAATAATTGAACTTACCACTTAGATGCCGACTCACAATACCAACTTTGGATCAATATACGGCCTAGTTTCACAAATATGGAATGTTTATAAATCAGCAGTTTCTTTAACGGTGATGGAAAATATAGGGTGGTGAACTATGGCCTAAACAATTATCGTTATGAAGAAATCCCATGATTCCCCATGAATCCCAGAGATTAGGCAATGAAGTATATATTACTAACGTCACACAAAATAACAAAGCTGTCCATTTAGTTATGATAATAAAATTAGATGTTGGATGTCGATGTATTAGATGTCTTTCAGATGCCATTAACCGGAATTCAATACAACTCGTAATGAATTATATCTATAGGGCGTCTCTCAGGCCTATAGGTATAAATTAATTTACGAGTTGTATTGAAGTTGTAGGGATTGAAAATCAGCCAAAAAATCTTCCACGATTAAACGCTACTCAGTGTCATCTTCCCTAATATTTTATATCTCAACGCACGTCATATCTCAATAAGATAATGACGAAGGAGTTAAAAGAACAACGTTCCTGTTTGCAAATTTTGACCTCCGCAATTACGCAATTGTAACACCCAGGCAATTTGACATTGACTTTGAACTGAAAATGGCGGAAGCGACTGTTTGGGCGAATTGGCTAACGATGCCAACGTCCATAACAATGTCACGATTTATAACATACCTGCAGAGAACTGCGGGTTTGTTCGTGAAGTTTAGAATACAATTTAAAAGATTTTTAGAATATCTTAATGACAAAGTTGCCTGGAAGCTTGTTCTTCTTCTTTTTGTCCCACGTTATGTGGGGTAGGTGTAACATGACTTTTTTTTCCACTCGCTTCTGTCATTCATCAATTCATTATCCAATCCTCTCACATGCATATTCAACATTCTTCTTTTACCACAACATCTTATTATTTATTGATATGGTAATCTCTATTACAGTATGTCTACTCATCAGCCTCTTCGAGTTTGGAGTGATACCACACTACAAGAATGGCTTCTTCTGCAATGATCCCGCTCTCTCTTTCCCGTTCAAAGGAGACACAGTATCTATGGAGGTCATAGTGTCTACGATATTACTTCTTCCATTTGCACTTGTAAGTACTTCATCTAAATTTTCATTCGTTTATTTATCTCAACCCATCGCTGACCCACATTCACTTCATCATAGTTCTATTTTATTTATCAAATTAGATTTTGCATAATCCAAATTCGTGTAGTTTACCCTCTTTACTATTTGAGTTAATACGCTAATAACTGGCTCTTAGTTTCTGAATATGGTTCTTATTGCTTACAGATCTTCATCACTGAGATAATCCTCTTCGACTCGACCTACACGATTCGTACGAAGCTCAATTATGTCTCTCGGAAAACTGCCATATTGTACAGAAACTACATTTACGGCATGTTCTTCAACCTGATGACCATCGAGGTGATGAAAGGCATCACTGGAAACCCGAGGCCTACGTTCTTTGACATCTGCGAACCGGACACCTTGAAGACTTGCAATGGGTAATCATTTTCTTCGACCTCACGTACTTCTAACTTACTTCTGTCTTCTAGTTTTTATAGAAGACTAGCATTTGATTATTTAATGATTGTTTCTGTATTGTTCACAGATCTGAATATGTCAGCACGTTTGAATGTACATCGACACGATTTGCTAAGTGGTACCAGACCGACTCTTACCACAGCTTCCCTTCAGGCCACACCTCTCTGTCGGTGTACTGTGGATTCTTTATGGCTGTAAGTATTATTTTTGTGAAGTTCTAATAGATTTTCACTACCTAAGTTCAGTACTCAACTGTTGCTTTTATTTTTGTCTACTTCTATACGTATCTCTAAACATTGATAATCAAGACTGAGTTCTGTCAGAGATTTCGAAATAACTGCCTTTTATTATTAGACACAGAAATGTCATTTAAATTTTTAGCTGTTTGTCTGTTTGTATGGACTTTTCTCGGATTAGATGGACCAATTTTGGAAGCAATATCTTTAATCAGATCTTTGTTCTTTGCAGTGGTACCTCCAGCAGCGTGCTTTCAACTGGCGTCACCGAACCGTCTTCCTTGTTCCGTTGGTCCAACTCCTCTGCATCACGTACACAGCTGTCTGCTCCTTGACGAGGATAACCGACCACAGGCACCACTGGTGGGATGTTCTCGTTGGAGCTGTCATTGGTGTCGTTACTTTATTGTTTTCGGTGAGTATAGATAACCCCAGACTGAAAGACGGGTGTTATAAGTTTGACATGTGTATCTGTTAGTCAGTCTATTCCCTCTTAGCTCCCTAATGAATAAACCGTTTTTGATACGGTTTCTCTGTTTGAAAACTAATTTGATCAAGATGGATCTTAGCTGTAATTTATGAAGATCTGCTGAAGCCTTTAAGATCATCAGCTCATTTAGATTCACGATTAAAAAATTTCACGCACTTTCTAACTAGTACCCCTAGTACCTAACTAATGAGACTAACTACTCTTTCTTTTTCCAGGTACTAGTCCTATGTGACAACTTCAAGAGAAGACCGAAGACCTTGCAAAGTAATGTAATGACCGACAGTCAACACACTGTTCGAACTCTTGTTTTCGACGCACCACAAGATCCATCACCTTCTTGAGACCTAATTCCTCCTTATATCATGCTCTCGTTAGGTCAATAAAAGATTGGCTAGTAGGTAGTTTTATACAGCTATTCTTATCTGAACTAGCCAGTGAGTAGAATTTTTTAACAATAATCCGCTCTTCCAATAGAACACAGACGTAATTGCAAGAACTCGAAATTGACTTTTTGATGTTATAAGTATTAGTTGATGTTCTATCCAAGGACGAAACCCACAAATATAGATCTAACCTACAATATTGTACTTTTCTTTCCTTGGATAGAACATCCACTTTTAATACTTATATCCTACTTATTTCAGAAAGTCGATTTTGAGTTTTTGCCTTTGTTCTATTTCACAACATTTATATGTAGTAGATATGAAAAAATTTGCCTTTCTGCTAAAGTAGGTATTTTGAGAGCTAAAAGAGTTATACCAACCTAATCAAATTACATATTAAATATATCAAGTCAAATGTAGCACCAATATGAAAATAAATTAATAACTAATTAAAGTGGACATATCATTAATTTTATTTTAGCTATTAATGATAATTACGAAAGACTTGGTCAATTATTCCAACCTAGTTTTTTACAATGATTTTTTTTGTAAATATGTCTGTGATTTTAGCATAGTCACGTTATTTATTAGTCTATGACTATAGTTTTTAGAAACTGAAAAGTATTTTAGCATCTAATTCGAAAATATAAGTAAATAGGTTAAGTTAAAATCTGATTGTTTTACAGAGTAGGTTGTAGGTAGTTTTTGTAAATATTATGTTTGTATACTCATATTTTATTTTGAATAAAAATATTGACGAATTTATTTGTTTTTATTATTTTAATTAAGATAGTGTTACCTACCACACGATTTCTAACTATACAAATAAAAAAAATTGTTGGCTGTCTGTGATTTTAAATGAACTGCAAATGATTTTGAAACCCCAAACACACGTTATTAAATTTTCTATCTGTTCATTTGTTCAAGCTAATCTTCACTTGGCTGAACCGATTTTGACTAGATTTTCACGAGAAGGCAGAGGATTATTCAAGAAGTGATCTAGCTAACCGCTGAACCGATATTGAGGAAAGACATAGAGCTAGCTTGCAACCCAGAAACATATATACACTAGGTATTTAAGTAATTATGTACCTACTTTATCTTCCGCCATTACGACACCACGCCTTGGCGTAAACGCTGTGAGACCTTCTCTATAGTTCTTTTTAACACTTCTTTTTAAATCTAATTATATGGGAGATATAGTTCACGTGTGCGCAGACACAGATGCACTCTCTGTTCCCTCACTCTCATAGTTCGATGGGACGGAAATTCGGCACAACCGGAGAGAGATCAGGCGCAGGATCAACGGCTTTACGTGCTCTTCGAGGCACGGGGGTGACACACCACCAACTTCCTAACTCCGCGGAGTACTGAGAAATTTTTGACAGAAAAACCCAATAGGTACATTTTTTGTGGGCCGACTGGGGAATTGAACCCGGGACTTCGCCACTAGACCAACGAGGTAGTGAAGTGGGAAGCCAATGCTAACTTCAATTACATTAATTAATCACAATCCTATTGCCTTCTATTCTCGATTAGTTCCACTGACATGTTTAGATAAGACCAACTGAGTGACGGCACTTCAAAGATGTAGATAACCCTCGGGTAACATTAGGGTTTGACGTCACCACATATTCCTAGTCAATTCCTAGTATAATCTGCAGTTGGCTACTTCATAACTAATTAGGCACGTCTTACTACTTGCTATTATCCATATTCCATAGTCTCTTTAAAGACCTGCAATAATGACTTTTATGAGCCTTTACAAGTCAAGACCTACCGTCAAAGATGTGCCGCCAAGCAATTTAGCGTTCCGGCACGATGGCGTGTAGAAACCGATTAGGGGTATGGGTTGAACCCAAGTAGCAAAATTTGTCTTATAAAGGCTTATAAGCCAAAAAATATATGTCTTATAAGAGCCATATTATCGTTAATAAGTGTGGGTTTGGGCGCAACTTATAAAGCTAACAACTATATAAGTGTCATATAAGTACTTTATTATAAGCTAAGAATTTCTTATACATGTTTTAATACGGCTAGCAGTAAGTTTATTAAACTAATATCTGCTACATTAAAATCGCTTACAACGGCAATGTCCTTATAATTGCTGTACCTAATCCTTTAATAAGGGCAATCATTCCTATAAGCGACGCGCGACGTAGCGATTTTCCAGCACGTATTATTTTCATGTTATTTGACAGATAGCGTGCCGGTGACAAGAGTATAAACATTATTCAAAATATGGTCAACCATTTTGGTAAACAAGGTAAGTACTTGATTTGTTTATTAAAAACCTGTTTTTGTGCTATTTAAATGTAGAAAATTGTGTGGAAATTAATTTTTATGAGAATGTATGGTATGTTTTATGATGTATTTTCAACGCCCCCTCAAAAATAGGCTTTTAAGTGTGAAAAAAGTAATTAATTATTTTTTCTTGTCTTTGTTACCGCTACTATAAGGGCAAAAGTAACTTACACAATACATACAAGGGTTCTATAAAACTAACACCTTTATAAAACTCATATTCAATGCCATGTGTTTGCCATATTGGCTATTTTTGGGGTTCCTTAGTGATCAAGTAATACCCAAATGTAAAACCTACTAATAATTTTTTTTATCCCTAGAACCGCTGAATACAATAAAATGGTTGCCCTTATGGACGTAGACCGCTTCCTTAAAAGAGAAGACTTTAACTCATTAAGTACGTTATTCAAGATGGCCTTGGCATAGCACCACTTTTATTTGGTGTCAACATTGTAGGGAGTTCATGATTCACAATCATTTTACGGATGATGAATGCGAATATTATCTACCTAATACAACAAGTATTAGATGTAGGTCGTCTTTAAATAGTTGCAAATTTTCTCGTAAATAATATATATATTTTTTTATTTATAATTTTTATTGTTATAATTTATTTAACTTTAGCTTTAATTTAATTTTCATATTTTGCCACAAAATCTATTTCATAGAAACTTTATTTCATAAGCATTTCAAATAAATCTTTTTTTTTTGAGTTTTGTACACTTTTGTATAAGTACTTACTTTGGTATTACTATTGTATAATCTAAGTCATATCCCGCAGTTAAACAATTAGAAATAATAATAATAAATTATCAAAAATGAACATAAAACAATACGTTTAATCCTCGTAAAATTGTATTCTTTTTGGACAATGAGTGTTGCGTTAAAAGGTAAAATTTGTTTGCCTTACAGCCCAAGGTATTAATTAGAATAGGGCGAACCACTAGTTAGTAATAAGAATGACAAGTTCCTACTAAATTTATCTTAATAAGACTGATGATTTAATTATGTTCCTACAAATTACATACATCTCATGCAAATTAGCTGAAATAAATGAAACTAAATTAATATTTTGTGAATGAAACGAATTATGTAGGTAAATGAATCTAAACAAGTCTTTCATAGTGAAAGTAATTTTTTTTTACTATACTTTTGTATAACAGTTTCAGCTAATAATATTCAGGATTGTAATTTATTAAAGATGATAAATAAAGCTCATGATTCTATGATATTTTGTTTTATTTTTTACAAAGTGTGTATTAGAGTTATGAAATATATTTCAGAACGGTATTCTACTCTTAATACTTTACATTTTATATTATCACAAATGGCATCCCTTTCCTCATAATTTATACAATCATTATTCATTTCTGTGTCACTGCTGTATTCCAAACATTCTTCTTCGGAAATGTGACTGTTTAGTAATCTTCATTAAAGAACTTAATTGTACGGAACCGCTATCACTTTCGACAGTTTCGTTGCTATTTGATAATATTCCAGTTAATGTTATGTATATTTCTTCAAAATGGCTGACTTGGTTATGTAAAAGTTATGAATATAATAATCTTAAGAATCATATTCTTATAATTACTATATTAGTGATTACTGATTACTTGGAGTTTTCTAAAAGCCATGTAAACAACAAGTATTCATTTATTATATAGACGCTTTTTAAAAGACTTTTATACGGGTAAAATCTTCATAGCTACTTTAGATATTACTTTAATAAGATTAAAAGACTTTGTTAAAACCTTTATGTGGCCATAAATATTATATGGCTAATAAGCAATGAAACGAACATTTATAAGAGTAATCTTACTTCAAGGTTTTATAGTAGTTATATTATGTGGCTGTATTAACGCGTACCTTGCTAACTTATAAGAATGATCAAACTCTCTTATTATGAGCCGTTATAGGGTTTAAGGATATATTCAATGCTATTTTAAAACGATTATAAGAGGTCTGGTAATATAAGAATTCAACTTTGCTCCTTGGGAATAAACACTGCTATACCCCTTCCAAGTTAGCCCGCTACCATCTTAGACTGCATCGTCACTTACCATCAGGTGAGATCGCAGTCAAGGGCTATCTTGTCATCGAATAAAAAAAAAAAATAATAATCTGCAGTTGGCTACTTCATAACTAAGTACGTCTTATAATTACTATTACACAGTCTTTTTTAATTTTTATGCAATGACAAGATAGTCCTTGACTGCCACCTCACTTGATGGTCTTTGACAGTAATCAAAAGTGAATAGGCATCTTCTAGGCAAGCGCGCACCATCTTAGGCTGCATCTTCACTTACCATCAGGTGAAATCGCAGTGAAGGGCTAGTCTATACAATATGTAACAAAAACCCTGTCGTTTCTGTGAGCTACGAAGTGCGCTCATGATACTGAACAACTTTCCCCAAGAAAATTAGGTCGAATTATGAAAAAAAAATGTGGACCACATTTTTTTTTTTCATTCATTCTATTATTCAAGGGGCAGACCAACAAATTCCTTAAAAGCCGGCAACGCATTGGTGGTGCCTCAGGACTCAGGTGCTACAAATGTTCACTTAACATCAGGTGACCCGCCTGCCCGTTTGCTCGCTAAAAATATTAAAAAAAAGTCATTGCACCAATGCTTCAATCAAAATCCTATTCACTGCGTCAATCCATATCCTTCTCACGATCATCGTAAATTAGCTCATCATCACATCGCCCGTCTTGCATCACTCGGGAATCGATCCCAGGCCCCGGCATCCTTATTTACGCAACGACCTAAACGACGGTGAGGCAATGGTGAGGCCATCATTCTCAATTATTGTCCTTTGCCCTTCTAGAGACCCTTTTATGTCCTTTGTAACAAAGAAAAACTGGTCAAAAGTGAGTCGAACTCGCATAATTTGGATTCCGTACCAAAAAACGCCGAAAAATCACGTTTCTAGTACGGGAAGCCCCCCTTTAATTTTTAATTTATTTTATTCTAGCCCGTTGAAATACGGACGGACGGCGGACGGCGGACTTTGACGGTAGGGTGGTAACAAGCAACGGCCGAAGCCTCCCACCAGACCAGACCAGAGTCAATTCAGAAATTATAAATTCTCAATTTCAATCTCAATTCGCCGGGAATTGGACCCGAGGCCTCCCAAATATAAGGGAGGTCGTCAATATTATCGGCCAATCAGAGGCGATTACAAATTTCACACGGTAGCAATTATTAGAATCGCACAGCTGTGGGGTTAGTAGGGGAAAGGAAGGTAAAACGGACCCTGTGGGCAAAAAGGTCCACCTTGATAATTTTGAAACGTGTAGCGCCATCTATGAATTTGTTACGTCAAAATATTGGCTGCCGTATTCCCCCTCTCGGTCAGTGTACTCGATTCCAACGATCGCACCTGCACTGATTTAGCAAGGTAAGTTAGTTTTTTTAGACTTTGATGTAAAATTTGCATTTTTCAATTAGCCTACATTTTGGTTTGGTTTGTGATAGTGTGTTCTAATGATTACTGTATATAAACTGACATATGATTAAGCTAATAAACAGGTATGCCGACTATACCTAAGCTTATTAGCTCAAAATTTTTAATTTTTGTTGCTTATAGCAAAAAGGCAAAACGGACCCAGGCAAAACGGACTGGGGTACATCAACATAAAATTATGGTGAACCAACAGTTTTAAAGCCATAATTTTTTGGAACCAAAGTGAAACGGAACCTTCACCATCTACCACAATTATGACTGCCAATTAAACGTTGCAATGTTCATTTTGCACCTAAAGATATAATGCCTTTTTCGAAAACAAAAAAGACTACAAGAGCTACGTCGTTGAAATAAACAGGCTGAAAAGATTAAAAACCTACTTAGTTCCGAGACACAAAATCTTCAAATAGGAAAAACAAAAGAGAAGACCAAAAAAAAGAAGACCGAAAAGGAAGAAAGTGAAAATAGAACAAAAAATTTCAAAAAAGGGGAAGGCAAGCAAAAAATCTGATATAAAGAGATTAAAAACTAGGAAAAATCATCCAGTACAGACACTCAGTGTCATCGTCACTGACACAGTACAGACACTCAGTGTCATAGTCACTGACACAGTACAGACACTGGGTGTCTATACTGTTTTTATTAATTTGTACTCGGAATCAAGCGGAGGTTGGGTGCAATGTCCAAATGTCGTCTATGGGCACACTGCGCTTGCGCAGGAGTAGAGGATGAGGATGATGAGACAGTATTTTTATGTGAAAAATGTGATGAAATGTGTAGGTCCATTTTGCCTTCATGTGTGGTCCATTTTGCCTCCATCATGAAGGTAAAACGGACTTATTGAAGGTATTAGAAATCATCTAATATCTTCGTTGTTTGTAATTTTATCAAACTCTGATTCATATGTAATGTAGAGTTATTAATGTCGATTATTTTTTACTTTGAATTAGTTTAATAAAATGAATAGTTTCATTTCTATACTTGTTTTTTTGTTAAGTGGTCCGTTTTACCTTCCTTTCCCCTATAAGATTTAATCCGATTGATCGTATTCGTATCCTATGACATTAGCGTCAAAGTAAAATGAACCTTAAAATTCCCTGTTTAAAGTCACAAATTCAGTACACCCGTTTTTAGTTTGGAGCGTATCTGTATACGTAAAAGTCTTAAAAGTATAAGAATGCATGCACGAAATTGAGCTCTTTTTTTCAATTTTTTTTTAAATAAAAGTAGGTATAGTACTAACTAAGCGAAACTTGACTTCTATTCTTCTCTACCCTCCAAATAAGCGAAAAGCTTGTGCTAGGAGTGGGTACGACAATAGTGCAACGGGTGGGGTTTGAACCTGCGACCTGGCAGTTTTCAGTTTAACCTTTAACCGTTAGGCTATTGAGCTTTAATTCAATACGTTATGGTCTATTTTACTTTGACGCTAATGTCATAGTATACGAACAGAGGCGGCTCTAGCCCATGTAGCGCCTGTGTGCAATCAATATGTTGGCGCCCTCTAGTAGACGCGGGGCCAAAATGGGATACTTACAATACAAGAATACCGTTTGACTTACAGTTATATTTTCACCGGTAAAAGGAAATTCAGGTGCAAAAAATGGTGCAATTTTAAATGGTGTCGGGAAGCAAGCAAGCGCGGCTCGGCGCGGCGCCCCCTACAACCCTGCGTCCGTGTGCGTTGCACACCCTGCACCATAGGTAAAGCCGGCACTGTATACGAATACGATAAATCGAATTAAATCTTGTACTAACCGCACTGAGTCAATCAATGTGTTTGTTGTGAACGGCAATTGAGTAACACCGCGCAATCTCCGCCGGGAACCGGGATAACGAGCATCGCTCATGTTATTATGATTTATGACCGTTCTTATGTTCCCTTCTATACCTAAAATAACTAGCCTGAACAGGTGGGCTTTGAGCAGTACGTTTTTACTACTCGACTACACCAAGATCAAAAGGGGCTAAATACGACATAATAACATAGGTAGATAAAGATATCGATTTAGGGAGAAGGCAGACTGGCTAGTTTTTATGGCGTTTTTACGGTTTTTACGGACCGAAAATCGCAGACGTCAGCGTTCAAAAATCGCGAAAACGCGAAAAGCCGATGTAAAAGTAGCCAGTCTGCCCTTAGATATAATTTTTGGTAGACACAAAAAAGTCTTTATCCGCTATTGGTGTTTGCGTACGCGTTAGAATGACGTGAAGAAGTTATACTTACATGTCGTCGAGGATAGTGCAAATCCGCGTAACTAGCAATTTTCATACGTTTGTGGTCAAATCAAAACCGCGTAAGTGTCGTAGCGATTAAATTAATCAGTTTAAAAGATATCTATTTTTATCAATACATAGAACACATGAATTAATATTCTCTGTGTAAAAATTAGCCCAATAGCCGTAGAAATAAGAAATTTATAAAGTTTTAAACTTCCCCTGTAAAACTGTGACTAGAGTAGATCCGCGGTTTTTACCAATGGTACATACGCGGTTTTGCACTATCCCCGACGATATTACAAAGTTTCACGATATAATAGGTAACGCATGGAAACAAATCCATTCATCTATACTTTATACTTTTACACTACGTAGCCATTATTACTTTTACGTGTATCTGGGAAACCCTATGAGTAGACGTCTGCTTGAGCGCTAAATGGAGTCACGTGAATGACTCATTATGGTACAGTCAACAAAAAAAAAGACGTGTGGCACTCGGGGACTGCCGCGGTAAAGCTATTGCATAGCATTTTTTATCAACGCCATCTAGCGGCTCACCGTAGAGGAATCCCGTGTCAGGTTATTTTCGTTATAGAATTTCTGGATTCGGTCTCCACGCTGGCCCGCGATAGAAGCTATGCGATAGCTTAAAAGTGTTTAAAGTTTTCTACCATAAAGGCGGTGAAGAAGAAATATTTAGGTAGGTACTGAAACTGTGATAAAAGACAGTTCAACTGAAAACAGGAGTAGTCTCGGGTCGGAGAAATACCTGGTGACCTGGTGAAAATAACGTTAGTATGTCTGTTGAGAAATAAGTAGGTATAGTTCGTTCATTTCACGAGGGCTCGTGGCTCATGGCTGTGGGCTGTGTGTGTGTCGTATCTGTATAAGTGTGAGCGAGAGCTTGCTCGCGCGTAACCGCTCCCACCTAGGCTCCTGACAGGCACGCACACTTACGCAATGTGCATGTACGCGACGTAACCGTAAAGACGTAGACGTAAATCGTCCGTAACTTCGTGAAATAAACGTACTATACCTAGGTATTTAGTTCTCAGAGTTGGGAAGTTGATGTTGTTGCAACCCCTGATGTCTTTCTTGTCAAGTCTGATTACCGTCTCATAGGATTATGAGAGTGAGGGAATAGCGCGCACTTGCAAATTTATTGTTTTCCTGCGATAGTCTTCGAAACGTCAAATTCAAAACTAGGTTTTTCCAATATTCTTTTTTATTTTACTCAAGGGAGGTACTTATTTGCTGACGGTACAAAATAGCTAATCGATTGTTTTTGCAGGGTTATTACAGTAACAAATTACGATGTAATAGGTCTTGCATGTTGCACCGTGTTTGTGAAGTTTTAGACAACCCAATTTGTTTGGTAAAGATTAATGAGCTATACCTACTTACCTACCATAATCAATTAAAATAGATCACTTAAAAAAAATAATTCTAACGTGATCATACCTATTATCAAGAGTGAATAGAATCCTGAAATCAAAAGTGGACCGGGTTTTTCTAGGCAAGCGCGGTTAATTTTAGACTGCATCTTTATCATCGATACCTTCAGGTGTGATCGCAATTAAGCACTAGTCCATATAGGTATATTTACAAAAAAAAGCCGTAACAGTTAACTAAGAGATGGATGAAAAAACGTCTAAAAAACTTTTTCCGAAAAAGTCGATATTTTTTAATACATTATACCTAGGCACACGCTTGACCAGTATTACACCTCATAGAAAGTGATGTTAAGGTCTAAGGTGTAACGCGTTCACCCAGAAGATGCCTATTCACTCTTGTTTTAAAGGTTTTTTTTAATTTAGTTATTTGAGTGTTTAGTTTAGTTTAGTTTTGTAGTTTTAGTTAGTTTAGTTGTACCCAAATTGTAGGTAGGTACGTTTTAGGAAACATAGATCTAGGGAGTGTTCCGGAATCGATATATAATATTCTTAATAACTCGTGTGATATCACCATAATAGGTCTAATTTATGTGTCTGTGATTCGTATACTTACAAAAAAAAAAGTCGAAAAGCAGTTATAAATAACTAACGCAGATGTTCAGTGCAAGTTTGACGACCCCGCGACCCCAGATACATGTTGCTAAAATAATCATCGCAAAATTACACTAATTAACAATGTGGGGCACTTTCATTTGAGCCGACTCGAATTAATATACAATTTACAATTTGTTATTTACGTCAGAGAATGCGTATTTGGACAATCCTTTGTAAGGGCGTCCCTCCAGTGGCGTAAATAGCCTTTTCTGCGCCCTGTGCGAGTTTCTATAACTGCGCCCTGTGCGAGCTTCTATAACTGCGCCCTTGTTTTTTTTTTAGATATTATAGGTACCCTAGCTAGAGCAAAGCTATGTATAGGACTACTTTATTTCATTCAGGGTGATAAAATAAAGCACAAGGACCTTGGGTGTTGGTGGACAAATCATCTAATATTTTGGAAGAAAAATCTATTTTTTTAAAGAACTAGAAGTCCTGCCTGGTCTGGCCATTCTTGCGCCCCCCAGAGTCTAGCACCGGTGGCACCGCCCTATTTACGGCACTGCTTCCCTCGTGTAGAGCAGAGAGCTATAGGAATCATAAAATCATTAGCAACCCATCAATGTCTCCTGTAGTGTTAGTATAAGATTTAATTCGATTGATCGTATTCTTATTCGATGACATTAGGTTAAGTTTTAGGTTTTAGTATTTTTGCTAAGAGATAAGTTTAAGTTTTATGTTTTTCATTTATAATTACTAACACACATAGTATGATTCTAGTTGGTCGAAAATAAATATTTTTATTAAGTACTAGCTTTTCCCCGCGGCCTCCCGCCCTATTTTCTTCCTGCCCGCGGAAACCCCTATTTTATCCTTTTAGGGGTTGAATTTTCAAAAATTCTTTCTTAACGGGCACCTACGTTATAATAGCTATCTACCTGCAAAATTTCAGCCTGATCCGTCCAGTAGTTTGAGCTGTGCGTTGATAGATCAGTCAGTCAATCAGTCAGTCAATCAGTCAGTCACTTAGTCTTGCCTTTTATATATTTAGATTTATTATTCATTTATAAGTCAACAAATCTAGTGCATCGACCTCCCATATCTAAATGGAGATAACGGTCCAAAAGTTAATGCTAAACACAGTGTTTTGGTGAGTCAAAAATAAGAGTTGTATCACCAAAGATCACCATTCAAAAGGCGAGGAGTTTCTATTGTAATGCCAATCAGACTTATTGAGACAATAGTTGAGTATTCTGTGGTAATAGTTCAATTACCCGTACAGCACGATCAATTAATATTACCCACAGCGCTGCTGATAAGCTTATGGATCTTGTGTATTTAAGTTTATTGCCCCTTGGGGATATAGAACAATGAGCATTCCAAACCGGTGGTAGAGTCTCGACGTGTCATAGGAGCCACAAGTTAGCCTACATGATTTTGATTTTAGTATTTTCTATAGCAACTACCATATAGAGGCTGTTACCAGTTCATGCAATATAATGAATTTAGTGATAGCCAAATGGTTAAGATTTCAGCCTTCTTTTTGGGAGATCCGAGGTTCGTATCCAGGATCTGTGACTACTGACTATCCTTTGAAGTGGCAGAGATTCGAACCCTGAACTGCCCTGAAAAGAAACTCGATGATTTATTACTAGGCTTTTACCACTAGTCGCCAGCTTACAATAAACCCAATTAAAACAGGTAATCCATTGACAATTCTCGGAGATAAGCTAGTCAAATACACAGTAACGATTAGGGTGGAGAAAATAAAGCAATATAAAAACTATCTCAAGCAAAGAACAAAGCAAATAGTACACTATAGGAATTTAATGTTGACAATCACAAAATAACAGTAGCGAAGCAAGTAAATACAAAGCCTCTTCATTTATCAGGAGACAATTGCACGCGTGTCAGCATCAATCGACAGAACGATACTGACATGGATGGACACTGATGTGCCGTAAAGCATCCCGGGTTTCAAGATGAAGTATTTCATCTAAATAGTAAAGAACTTTCATTTATCAGGAGACAGTTGCACGAGAACGATGACGTAAGTGATGCAGAGGCTGACGAAGGATGAGCAACAGACCCGATACTGACACGGATGAACACTGATGTGCCGCAAAGCATGTCAGTTTTCCAGATGCAGCTTTCCATCTAAATAATAATGAATCATCATTTATCAGGAGACAGTTGCACGAGAACGATGACGTAAGTGATGCAGAGGCTGACGAAGCTGAGTGACAGGCCAACGCCCATCGGCATCATGCGACACACCCGGTACTGGCACGGACGGAGACTGATGTGTCGTAAGGCACGCTGGGTCTCGAGGCGAAGCGTTTCATCTGAACAATAAAAATGAGATTAATGATATATTAGCAGAAATTCCTATGTATTCTTTATTTTTAAGTCACACTACCCACAATAGCGAGGATACCGCACAAAAATAAGCGAGGCCTCGGCCGCGCACGAGGGATTCCTAGATCACCCATCGAACGAGAACTTTGTCGGTACCGTCACTACTTGGAGTAAGTTCGTTGCGTATCACTTTGTTTTTATAATTGTTGTAAAGTGTGAATTTATTAACGTTTGTGTGTGATGTTTCCTCTATATTGAATGATTGTTTACAATTTGAGAGTAAATAGAGAGTAAATAAGCTTTATTTGTTTGCATCCTGACTTTTATTATCCTTTTCTACTTCTGAATGCTAAAAGTTAATATATTATTGAAGGCATATTTCGCTATCGCTAAGTAAACTTTAACTGATAAATAATGTTCACGTTTTCACTGTATTGTCAAAACGTCCAAATTATTCTTCGGTTAAAGTTAAGTTAGAGATGGTGTTGGTAGATGGCTTACAATTCATTGTGTTTAAAGAGCTTTGTATTAGTTTAAAGAGGATATTCGAAGTATTAGATTTGGAATTCAATGTGATTCAATTTTGGCTCAAATCTCAGTATTCATGATACCCGTTTACTGTGAGATGAAAATTGTTGAATTTTTTATTTGCTCAAAACATAATTTAAGGTATCTATTTCATTTTGCTAATTTATATTGCCTTAGGTATTTACATTGTCATCCTATTCTTATTCTAGTTCGCGTTTCTCATCTTTCGTGTTCCTAATTTTTACCATTAGAAATCTTAAATCTGTTTTGTCTCTGTAACTTACCTATATCCATGAGAGATTGTTTGAATAAAATATCTTTGATAACGTCTACTTCATTTTTAGTCAGCTCAAATAGAATCATTGGCCAAGTTCCCCCACTAATCGTGAAGAGCAATGTAAGAACCGCCCAAAGTGTTCGAAAAGTTAATAGTTCCTGAAAACAATTAATTTCATATAAGTACTTATTATTGTTTAATAAAGTCAGGTAAATAATTTCGATAAATTAATTGAGGTTAATTTATCGGAATTATTTAATATAAAAACTCTTACCTTAAATTATGTAAAACATAAAACCTTACCTTATTTAAAATGAGGATCATTATATTGCGTGTAAATACCACTGCTTTTGGAAAATATATAACAACGGTGAAGAATAACTGAAAAATACAAAAAGTAATTGCCCAGTAGGTTGTTTATAATACTCAAAGCATAGTAGGCATTAAAGTGTCTATCGTAATCTTCCGTAAAAATGTGAATAAAGAAGAAAAGGCATGAAAAAATAATAGTAAAAAAAACGTGTGGCACTCGGGGACTGCCGCGGTAAAGCTATTGCATAGCATTTTTTATCAACGCCATCTAGCGGTGAGAAGAGTCCCTTGTCAAGTTATTTTCGTTACGGAATTTCTGGATTCTGTCTCCACGCTCAAGGCCCGCGATAGAAGCTATGCAATAGCTTAAAAATTTAAAACACATTCAATTCGATAACTGCATAAACTTAACGTCCATTGTTTACCCAAAGTTCAAGCACAGGATCCATATTTTCAATAAAATTCATTAAATGATCGTACACGTTCAAACATTTCTTGATATTATCGATTTTGTATCTTAACCTCTTATGACCAATGACATTTACGCTCATAAATTTGAATTCAATAGTTTTTCTGATTAAACGCATGCGGTAAAAAAGGATATCGAATACCAATATCCTTGAAGCATAAAATAAAGTAATAGACAGCAATATAAACAAATAAGTGTAATAAGAAATGCTGTAATAGGGTAATGTAGTGTATATCGAGCAATTAGTAATACGAAACAAGAGGATAATTAACAGAAGAATAAACATTTTAAAAGAAATATTTATGGATTTATCGTTCAAAATATTTCCGGTAATTGTAACGAGAGAAAACACTTTGTTCATGTAACTGCACTGAAATACCAATGAAGTTACGGAATTTAACAAGAAATCGAAATAATTGAATGTAGCAATGCTTTCAGTTATTAGATTGACGTAAATGAGGGATATTGTAAAAACTACACTGAAACAGTACAAAACAAGCAAGAATTTTAAGATTTTGCTATTGCCCATACTACTGTAGCACCCGAATAAAATACAAATGGGCATGAGTCTTTCAATACGAAAAATAAAAGTCGAAG
Organism: Hipparchia sbordonii; assembly: GCA_038048805.1. Classification (NCBI taxonomy): domain Eukaryota; kingdom Metazoa; phylum Arthropoda; class Insecta; order Lepidoptera; family Nymphalidae; genus Hipparchia; species Hipparchia sbordonii. The sequence goes on from CM076113.1 coordinate 11,071,218, forward strand.
ACAACATTTGAACTCCTCTTCTTTAGCTGACGTTTTAAAAAGTGGAAGAAAATAATAATACAAAGGTAAAAAAGAAGAAATATAACGCATTTTTTAATGAAATTGTGCACCATTTTTATCATATTAGTCCATCAGTGCTACAGTTATTTCTTAGTAAAATTATGAACACGTTTTAAATTGATTAAAAAATTGATTGAAGTGTATTAGGCTCCATGCATGATGTATTGAAATATTGCATATTTCTAACACAAACAAAGTTAAGAATACTTGAATTTAATTAAAAGGTGTTTGCTTTGGTCTATGAAACAATTGAAAATTGTTTCAAAGACCTGTTATTACTCACCCAAATTTCAAGGCCAAGGTCCATATTTTCAACGCGCTTTAGTAAGTAATCATAGACGGATAAACATGTTTTGATATTTTTAATTCTATGTTTAATTCTATCTTTACCAATAACATTAACTCCGACACATTTGTATTCAAATGCCTTTCTTAGGGTCCTCATACGTTGGAAAAGTACATCAAAGAACAAGATTTTTGAGATGTAACTTACAAATATAGAGAACAATAGCGTGGAGTTAAAAAAAAACGCCACCAAATAACCCATAGCACTTCCAAAGTAAACATAGATGAAAATACGAATCAATAATAAAATAAATAATGTTCCAAACAACTTATAAGTTAAAACTAAACGTTTACCGTTGAAAGAATTTGCAGTAATAAACACAAGGGAAATTATTCGATTGACATAGTGACTTTGAAATAATAAAGTTATTATACAATTGAAGATAAATTCCGTGTAATAGTATAACACCAAAACTTCGAGTTTTACCTCGATAACTTTATGAAATAAAGCACAACAAAATATCGCGAACAGAAAACAATATGACCATAGTAGAATCTTAAGGATTTTGGATTTGCCCGAATAGTAATAGTGCCCAAATATCAGGCGAACGACCAGCAACCATTTGACTGAAATTAAGAATTTGGATGACAACATTTTATATAATTAAGTTGCAACGTATAAGAACCTTATGCTCAAAGATAAGTTCAGTCAGAATCGACGGAAACAGACTATGCAGATGCAGTATAAAGGATGGATGGATAAGAAAGAATTAATAGCTGACTCTCCCGTCTAAAATTCTTTTAGGTGGAGAACAATCAGAAGATGACAAACATAATCAAGCTAGCCATATTATGGCTTCAGAATTAACGACTCTCATTCTCACTAGGATCCTAACTAATAAGAAGACTGAAGACAACCGTAAGGGAGAAACTTGTCAGTCAGTTGATTAATAAACGCAGTTCACTCTTTAGATCCACAGTTCAGGTTATTCCATATCAATGGCACTTTAATGTAAATCTTGAATAAATAAATGCATCTTTATAGAACGCAACTTAAAAATGAAATACCCATAGTTAAATCCTATCCCGATATTATGTTCACTACGTCACATTACTTTTCTGTCCCTCTTTAGACTTGCTTGATTTCGATTATGAAAATTCTACGTGTTTTCTTTTAACGTAAAGTAATTGTATTTCTTATCTTGTATCTAATTAATATACTTTAATGGATTGCCTTTGCTTGAATAATTAAAGACTTATTGAAGACTACTTTTATTTAACTTTAACATCCACCCATGTGTCACGACTCTAAGAATAAGGTAGATTATGTTAATATAGTAGGTGCTTTCTAAGTAATTAATTACTGTTTTATGCACTGTTTATTATTGTTCCCCGTCTATTTTTGGATGCTTGGATACTCTCAGCGTAGCGCTGTATGTCAGGGTGTCAGTTTGTTTGTGTAGAAGCTCGAATGAGTAAATACTCATGTGGCTCTGAAGTAAAGAAAAAAAAAGTAGTTCAAGAACAGAGAAAGCGTGGAGTGGTTTATTAGGATAATTAAAATTAAATTATATCTATGGTCGCTTACTTTGGGCTTCAGCAGGCGATGGAGAGAGTCATGCTCTAAGTATGCGAGAGAGTTATCGAGACCGATATAGCTTATTAAGTCACACAGTGTGTCGATTCTCTAAAAATGATTGCATCAGTGTAACGATCGCAATGGCGTCTGATTGGCTGAATTTATGGCGTTCTTGCTACGTCAATGTATTTTAACCAATAGCGGGAGGGTACCAGCCAATCAGAGGTCATTGCGATTGTTACACTGATGCAACCGTTTTTAGAGAATCGATAAGTATAATATAATGGCAAATTATATAAAAAAAGGATATTGAGATCCCAAGGTGCTGGAAACTCCTATTTTTTACTGAGTAATAGAGGTACGTTGACCAATCTTAATGACGTCACTGTACCGGTAGGGTGGTAACTAGGCCTCCCACCAGATTGGAACTGGGACAATTCAGAAATTATGATTTTCCAAATTGCTCGTGTCGTAAATAAACTTCTTCCTTCCCTTGGGACTTCCCAGTAAATAGCACAGCGCTCTGTGCTGACCATTGCACCCACACCAAAGGTTGTCAAGAAACTAAAAAAAAAAAACAAGAAAAAGACGATAAAATTATTTTATATTAAAATAAAATCTATTATTATCAGACTCATTAATTTTAAGATGTGACATGATAGTGTCTGAGATACCCATTAGGTACCTACCTAACCATGTTTGGATCAAAATCACTTTTACAGGATGGAGGTACAAAATCTCTTATGTTGAAAGAATGAATTGTTTAGCGTTAATCACGTCATAGGCTAGTTTATAACCATCCCATATTACCATATTTAAATGCGAACAGGCATGGTTTTGCTCCTCTTACTAACTTCTGTTAAGTATATCTGCTTTATGTTAGATTCGTGAGTGAAGTTAGCGGGAGATGTCATTTAACTTTTGAATAGAGGTAAAAATAAAATTTCGTAGTCACTCTCCCCAATACACTGAACAACAAATTACTTTAAAGTTAAACTTGGTAACACAAATCACTCTACACAAGCTTGACTGTTTGTCTCTCACCTTTCAGCCGAACTGTCGACAGCGCGTAAGTTTTTTGACACTTCACTTTGTGTATTTTAAGAGCAATTTAGGGGACGTCGTTATTAAGGATTTAAGTTGTCTACTGAAATACAACTTGAAGATGAACTTATATGGGTTTTTGTTTTATTTCTATGCGTCAGCAGCGAGATTAGATTTAGGTAGGTAACACTTCAGATTTATTTGACCAAGAGAAGATAGTTAGGGTAAGAAATTAGTCTTTTAAGTTAATACCTACGAACGGAAGAGAAATCAAATAAGTACCTACCTACCTATTTAAAAAAAAAATACTTACTGACTTTCTTTCCACGACTTCGTCTGCGTAGATTTAGGTTTATAAAATTTTCGCGGGAATTGTTTTTTTTTTCGAAATAAAAGGTAGTCTATGTCTACTCACTTCCCAAATTTTCAATTATGTATATGCAAAAAACATCATGGTTCTGTAGCCAGCCGTATAACCAGTAGCTACAGCTTTTTTGCGCATTGCAACAAAAGATACCGGCCGAATTGATAACCTCCTCCTTTTTGGAAGTCAGTTAATGATTGAAAGACAAACCAAGAAGCAAACACAGTTTCACATTTATGTATTTACCTATTAGGTATAGTGAAAATTATTATCTAGTATTTACTTGAGTTAGTTCATCCACCGAATTACAGTTCTGAATCAGTGTCATTTTGATTAATATAAGTATTTATTTATTCTCTCATCTTTCACTGTAATTTTCCCGAAGTTAGAAAAACAACTATCACTAAAGGAAACTTAGTACCAGGCTTCCATAAGCCACGAAGAATTCAAAGAGCCTTTTCCATTTGTTTAGGAGTGCATTTGTAGAAAACTATGTGCTGTCTACAAATTAATTGGTAAGCATTTTTAGACTTTATTGCATTGTAATAAGATCCGTAAAGCGATACGTTGGTTGTTGAAACAAGTTTGTTTATCGTAAAGGCTTGGACAGACGTGTTCTATTGTTTTTCTAGCGATGTCTCTTTGCTGTCGAGGATGCTTTACATCGCCTACTTCAACTCTATATTGGATGTAATATGTCCATTATACGGTCTAGGTAGGTAATTTGTTTTTTTATTCCATATTCTATTAGGATCCGATTGGGATCGTAATTGTTTTTTTAATTTTTTAAGAGAGCCAAAAAACTATTTTTAAACCTTCTTTCTACTCGACAATATTAATATTGTTTAATTCTTTATACACATAAAAATTACACTAATTTATAATATAGTCTTTATATTAGCACCTTTAAGTCTCTTGAAATATGGGCCGAGATTTTAAGTTTCTTGTCAGAAAAAGAGAGCGCTATTGCAACATGACGTCACGATTCAGTACTCAGTAGCTCCATACACTGTTCATACAAAATATCGTTTTAGAAAGAGACGGATACAGTCGCATTAAAACAGCTTACAACTTATTTGTTTTTTGACCGATTTCTTTTCTGTTTTTACAAATATTCTTCTTAAGTTATTTATTTAAGTTTTTATTCTGTTATATTTATATTGTAATAATTAACTTGTCCTAATAAATTTGAAAGTGATCTATTCTTCTTACATGTTACATTTTCGATTGTAATTGATGAATATTCGTATTTTGACAACTGTGAAATACCCAATTTCAAAAGATTATCCTACTAATATTATAAGCGCGAAAGTTTATAAGTATGGATGGATGGATGTTTGTTACTCTTTCACGTAAAAACTACTGAACCGATTTGGCTGAAAGGCATAGAGATAGATTATAGTGTGGAATAGCACATGGGCTACTTTTTATCCCGGAAAATAAGAGAGTTCCCGCGGGAATTACAAAACCTTAATCCACGCGAACGAAGTTGCGGGCATCAACTAGTTTTTAAATACTTACCTGAGGTGTTTCGGAAAACGATCATAAAATCGTCCATTGCTAGAATGGAACTGTGCCCGTAGAAAGCTTGGTCAGCGTTGACGGAAGCATCGTGAATAGGCCTCGACGCCCACAATGCACATAATGCCCACAATAAGTACCCGCTTGTAAGTTCTGGACGTGAGAAGTAGGTAGGTACCTCACTCGTAGGACGATTATTGTGGACTAATGACAAAAACCGTTAGTTTGTGATATACTTAAGTAAAATAAATGAATAAAAATAAATCTTATACTATGAACGGGCAAAAATTTTATTTTGCACAATTAGTTAGACGCAATAAGTTTTAGGTAGTTACCAACTATAAAAATCTTACCATGTCTAGCCATACCATTTAACATTCATATAACATTTTGGATAGCTGTTTATAATAAAGTTCCTAATGCCCGCGACTTCGTTCGCGTGGATTTAGTTTTAAAAACGCTCGTTAAGTTTTAAAGTTTAGTTTCTTCTGATTGGTCCCTTGTTGTAGGTTAAACAATTATTGGTTTAATACTCAACGGTTCATATATTACAAATAAAATGGGCTACGCCAGAAAACATAATTAACGGTTCTTTGATTGAAAATAAATGTTCGTTGCATAATTTCTTAAAACGTAACTAACTCCAGAAAATCAGAGATGCGTGCTTGGGATCGAACCCTTGACCCTTTTGAATAATTATATCACCATGTATACCATATGGTGAGGGTGTGGTGAATATATCACCGATGTACCACAGATGGCTGGACCAAAGAGTCCGAAAGGTGCAAGATCACGACCTTGAACTGAGATTCCGTTCAAGTGCGAGGGTATGCCGAAACGGAGAGGGGCCTCTGAATTGAATAATGTCTCCATTATTGGTCACACTTCCTGTATTCCTGTCGCAGCTAATTTACTTAAAGAAAAAGGCGCAATATTATATCGACAAAAAATGTCGTTAGGCAGTTTGAAAACTGTAGGTAGGTACGACGTCCTACGACCGCGACGTCGTAAATCTTTAGGCTTTTACAATGGATGAAATCAAGGATGAATGTTTTTCTGTTCTATTTTTATCGGGGAAAAAAAGTAGGTACACTTTTATTAATTTATATTTTATTTGAGTTAGGTAATTATCAAAACAGAATACCTGTTACATCAGTTTTGTACAATAACAATTTCGTAGATAGGAAATTAATAGTACGTATAAAATTAAAGTAGATAGAGGTACCTACCTAATAAATGCTATTAAGTAAAATTAAAGTGACCAACATCCTTACCATTAATCATAGTGAAATAAACTAAACCTAAATGTACAGGGACGTGTAATTTATTATCACATTTTATGTCCATTTTATTTGAATTTCCGTACTTAGTAACCAGCAGCCGACTTGTAAAATGAAACTAGTAGCGACATCTAGTGAGCAACATATGAAATATATTATTTTTAAAATAAAAACCAATACATTTAAATTATAGGGTGGCAGACCCAATTATGGGCACTTTAAGAGTTTATCTAACTTCAAATATGTTTTTTAAATAAAAATTTAACCAAATCCTATAAATCACTGTAGTCATAAGGTTAGTTGTTTAATAAAATATATAATTAAAGAAGATATTGAAATATTTTTGTTTAAATCAACTAGAATTTTAAATAAGATTGAAAAATGACCCAGTCCCCAATTATTCGCACATTTGTTACCAGTTATGGGCACAAAATTATCCAATTATCAACACTCAGATTTTAATAGGGTTTAAGGGAAATAAAAGGCTAGGCTACCTACCTAGGTCTTTTAGAATATAGATTTTATTACGAAATAATATAAGGAAAGTATTATAGTAACTGTAGGTGACTTAATTTTTTATATTTATTATATTTAAAACAAACACACTTACATATTTAATAAGAAAAAAAACATAGTCTTTATCAAACGATAGACTTCCACTGCTGGACAAAGGTCTCTTGCATGGACTTCCACAGGCCTCGCTCTTACGCCACCTGAATCCAGCGGCTCCCTGCGACTCGTTTGATGTCGTCGTTCCACCTAGCTTCCCGGTACGGGGTCGCTACTCCAGCACCATGGGATCCCATCGACCATCAGCTCTTCGAACTATATGCCCGCCCATTTCCACTTCAGTTTCGCTGAGCTATGTCCGTGACTTTGGTTCTCTTACGGATATCCTCATTTCTGATATGATCTCGCAGGGATACTCCGAGCATAGCTCTCTCCATCGTCCGCTGAATGATTTTTGTTTTGTGATATAGAACTTCTCAATCTCTCTCCATACCTCAAGTGGAGAAGAAACGTGACAGCATTCGTTAGTTTTCAGCCGCGTCAGCTGGCTCTGTCCGATAGCTATCTATCTATCTATCTCTCACGGACACTTTGGAATGGAACTTCTGTTCCACTAGATGGTATCTTTAATACACTTGGAATTCAAGGCCCGCAGGTCGCGAGTTTTTGCCTTAAAGATCTGCCTATTAACCTACCAGTACGCATCCGCGTCTGCTGACGACTGAAGTCTCGTCTCTTGTCTGTCTTCCATCAGTTTGAGAGTATGGTCAGAGAACTTCTTGGTCCTTTTCGTGTGATGAGTCTTAAAGAATTTAGACTCCACAATATGGACAGTTTACACACACTTGTTAAGATCGTCTACAGACTCCCAGTCTGCTAGGGAATCGAATCGGTTCGGAGTGTTGATAAACAGGAGAATCTCCAAATTTTGTAACCAGATACTGACACCCCTTGTTTTGCAATGAAATAACGGGAAAGTTTCATTTACTTTTTGAATTAGTAACTAATAATACTTAGAAAATCAATTGAAAACTATTATATTATTAAAACTCAGATAAAACTGCAGTTAAATCATAATTAAGTAAGTACTGACCCTTAACGTCGATCAGTCAAAATGGCCGAAAATCTTCGGGAACTCCAGAACGATATCTTTCAACTACGATACTGACGTCATTTTAAAACATTCCAGATTAGAAAGGTTGCGATTGTGAAAAATATGAATTCCCCTAAATATTTTTAATCTGAAAATTTAAAAACCACAATCAGAAACTTATATTTTAATGTTTTTTGCCAAGGTGCGAATAAGCTGGTGCAGAGCTAGCAATTGGGTTGGTCACCCTACTATATTTTTATACTATGTATAATGAAATTTAAAGGGGTTTTAGAATATAAGTAATTTTGACTGTGACTTTTTATAGTAGATTTTGCTTTTTTGCTAGTTATTTGTTAAGTTAAATTAATGAACGTTTACAGTATAGAATAAGTATTTAATAGAATCTGTAACCGTGTACTTGATTTAAGCACTGCCTAAAACCTAAAACAGAGATTTACCAAAGTAACGTGGTAGAATTGAGAATTTAAATTACATTGGTTAATTGCACCCTGCTAATTTTAGATAGATAATATTTTAATTATGTAAGACAGTTAAATAAATGTTAATTTTATGTATACGAGGTTGCAGATTCTATATTTTACCTATTCTATGAAATCGATTGTCAACGTCAACAGTTTGTGATTTTGATTTTTACTGTCAGCTGTCACAAAGATTTCAAATTCAAACTATTGAGCCTAACGGAAAGTGCATTATTTTGATCAAAGAGAATGTAATCACTCCGTTTTAATTTTGATTTTGTATTGTTTATTGTGCTTGTGTATTCATATTTTTGGTGTACCTTTGCCGCTACTTAAATAAATAAAATGTCTGAAGTGAGTTTCATAAATAATGAAGAATTTAATTCGTTTCTGCGTAGTTTAGGTGTGGAAATTTATACTAATTTGTTCGCATGGTTGCTAAGTGATTCGGATTATATGGGTGTTTTAGAATGGATTTATAATAATTTGGATCATAATAATTCATTAACTGCTCGGGAAGAATTCAGGTAAACTTAAACTTTAGTAGTGGAAACCATTTTATATTGATTTTATACTAGTTTGGCCTCATATGTTATACATACGAATGTGAAACGTTTTTAAGAAAACTCAAACTCTGAAGCTAATTAATTAGAGCTTAAGAGTTCTCAGACAAAATAATACCTACCTACTTACTTAAATTTTTTATTTAATCGAAAGTTGGCCCTTGACTTCAATATCACCGTGTAGCAAACGGGGCAAATATATACAGAAGATATATAGATAGTTTAATAGCACTTTATTGTAAAATACTAAATCACTACTTAGTGGCATGTCTTTGCCAGCAGTGTGGTAAAAAAACCATGGTTAAACCTCCAGCAAGATCAATCCAGAAACAGTAATTATACATTGCCAAATCGCCCATGCTAATAATACAACCTGGGAACACCCTTTTATGAGTCCACAGAGCTTGCCTTGCCAGGGAAGTGGCTAAGATGTCTGAATCAATTATTATAGTTTTTCCACAGGTATTCTGAACTAGAGAAGCAAGGAAAAGTTCTTTCATCTGAAGATTTAGAAGCCAAAATCCAGCATATCCAAGAGGAGTTCAAAGGTCTCTGTCTACCAGGAGACCAGGACGGGCTGGAAGATGTTAAACTTGATATCAGTATGCAGATGGAGAAATTAGCTATGTTGAACAAACAGGAGGAGATGCTTAAGGACTTGATACGGGAGAACCAGTGAGTAGCTTCTTAGTTTACCTATGAAATACAACTGTAACTGAACTATTAGAAAAATTGTGAACGGGTAATAATAATCATGTTGGTTTGTTTTTAACCGACTTCCAAACAGGAGGAGGTTATCAATTCGGCCGGTATCTTTTTTTTTTTTTTTTTTTTTCTATGTATGCCCACCGGTTACTCCGGGGTTTCTGGACCGATTCACGCGATTTTTTTTTTAATCGACAGAGGAAGCTCGCGAAATGGTCCCATAAAAATTTTTACCTTCAACTCTTCAAGCCTGATGCTGCAGAGGTACTTTCCTCCTAAATTATGGGGTTTTAGGAACTGTCATTTACGAATTGGTATGCTTGGTCTAAGCATATACTAGATCTTAGAGCTTCAGGTCCTACTCCTCAATCCTGATGCTGCAGGGTACTGCCCACCTAAACTATGAAGTTTCAGGAACTTTCGCTTGCGAATTGATATTATTGGTATTAAGCATAGTCTACATCGTAGAGCTCAAGGTCCTAGCTCTTCAATCCTGATGCTGCAGGGTTGGAGGGATTACGAACTGTCGGTTTCGAATTGATATTGTTGGTACCAAGCATGGACTTCATCATGGACCTCCTGGTCCTAGCTCTTTAGAAATTGTGTGTTGTTAATAAGTACTGTAGGTACCAAGTATAGACTTTTTTAGTACCGTAGTGTTGGAGGGAGGGGAGAAAGAGAGCAGGAACAAGCTACACTAAAAAGCTTAAAATAAAAATTCTTTTCAAAAAACCGACTTCAAACGCCACTACAAAGTATAAAAATAATTTTATTTTGTACACGTTTGTTGAAGTCGGGCGGGCTTAACTAGAAACGATGAAATCGATGCGCGACGCTTACCTTATGGTGACATATAAGAGACACGCTTATTGAAATCGGGTGAGCATCGCGTATCGGTTTCATCGTTTCTATTTAAGCCGCCCGACTTCAACAAACGTGTACAAAATAAAATTATTTTTATACTTTGTAGTGGCGTTTGAAGTCGGTTTTTTGAAAAGAATTTTTATTCGATCAACTGCCATGGCTTTTTTGGATCTTTTGCTTGGCTATACTGCATGCTGTCATAAGGAAAAAAGACATATTTGTCATTTTTTTCGAAATTGAGCTAGACACATATTTGACATCAGAATAAAAAGATGCATCTATACCATTATTTTAAAATTTTATTTAAACTTATCAAAACTCTATTGTGATAAGAAAAAAATATATAAAATGCTCTTCAGTGAGTCCTCAACTACGTGACTATTATTATTCAGTGCTAAAATTTCAACATAGATCTAATATCCATCTATAAGCATTTTCTAGGCAAGCGCGCTCCAACCCAGACCTCATCAATGCTTTATATCATTGATTGCAGTGCATGTAAAAATGCTCTTATTTTCTTTCCCTCAGGGCAACAAATCACGAATTGAAAATGGAGTTAACGAAGCTCAAAGCGGCTCAGCAGCAGGCAACTGATGACGAGAGGTCTGCGGGTGAGGAGTGTGTCAAGCTGGCAGAGCAGGCGGAGGCTATCACAAGTGATGTGGTCCACTCGTTGACTTGTGCCTTACATGTGTATGGCACCTGTGCTATTGATAAGGTATTGTTACAAGCTAGTCACGACTCAGGCTGAAATGTATAGACTGCCCTCTCACTTAGCTCAGACTCAAGATAGAGTTAAAACGAGACAGATTTATGTCTGACCATATTTGTGTCTCGTTTTATCTATCTTGAGTCTGAGTTGAGTCAGAGTACGCTCTATAGATCTCAACATTAGAGCTTAAGAGTTGATATTTTGGGCTTGAAGTGCACTAGAGGAGTTGATTATTTGTGCCAGTAGGCATGACAGTAACCAAGAATCAATGAAATTATGAATTTCTCTATTGCTGAGATCTATAAAGCGAGCTCTGACTCAGCTCAGATTTAAAATAGAGTTAAAATGAGACACGAATATGCTCTGACATAAATGTGTCTCGTTTTAACTGCTCTATAGATCTCAGCAATAGAAAAATTCATAATTTCATTGATTCTTGGTATTTAACGTTCCGGTACGATGGCAACTAGGAACCGATCAGGGGTATGGGTTGAATTGATACCGCCCTACCCCTTACAAGTTAGCCCGCTACCATCTTAGACTGCATCGTCATTTACCATCAGGTGAGATTGCAGTCAAGGACTATCTTGTCATTGATAAAAAAAAGCCTTAGTTTCATTTTTGTCCACCGGAACAGATAATTCGGTGTCATTGTTGTGTTTTGTTGGACTGTAATAAATTCTGAATTTACAGACAAATCTACGAGGATCTGACGTTCCTCCAAGAAAATATTATATTAACTAGACTTAAGATAAGACATGAATAATTTAGAATTTGAATTTGTACTTTTTTGGTTTCAGGAGGTCAGTAAAAGGTTTTTCACATATGGCCCGTTTGAGTCATACAAACAGACACAGAAGCTGTTCAAGTCTCATGTGGACTTGTTTTCGTCATTAAAGTTTGACAAGAAACACAATGAACACATTGATGAGGAGGTTAGGACGGTGGTCAGTGAAGCTAGGAATATGGAGGACAGGTTTGTTGAATAATTAATATTATTTTAAACTAGCTGATGCCCGTGACTTCGTCCGCGTGGTTTAAGGTTTTTTATTCCCGCGGGAACTCTTATTTTCCGGGTTAAAAGGTAGCCTATGTGTTATTCCAGACTATAATCTATCTCTGTGCCAAATTTGAGCCAAATCGGTCAGTCGTTACAATGTGATTGAGTAACAAACATCCAAACTTTCTCATTTATAATATTAATAATAGGAATAATAGGAAATAGGATTAAGATTCTAGACTCAACAAGCAAAGCTAGAGCTAAGTGGTAAATTCATTTGATGATTCGAAAGCGCGTTGTAAAAGTTTATTTGAATAATAAATTATTCTATGCTCTAAATATTATTGCTTAGTTGTGAAGTGGTAATGAGTGAGGAACGTAGTTCGAATAACCAATGTTTGGGTACGAACACCATTCGCATTCAGACAATTTTAAAGACCATATTTTATTTTATTTTAAAATAAATGTTGCTTAATACATGACCATTATATTATTATAATTTAATTACATCTTATATCAGTTTTTTTTAAATTCAGGTTGTCAGATGCACTGTGTTCATATATAGAAACAAAGGCAGACCTATTCGGAGAGCAAGCAAAGCTTATTGTGATCACTAACTACGATATTGGACACCCTAGCACATACAGTAGGTAAGTTATGCAGTTTCATCCTTACTAATATTATAAAATTATGAAAGTGTGTTTGTTCGTTGGTTTGTCTTTCAATCAAACACAACGAAGAATCAACGTGATTTCTTCCATGAGTATAGTTGAGAACTTGGGGAGCGGCATTAGCTACTTCTTATCCTGAAAAAAAACACCATACTTCTGATTGTCCGTTGGACTGTCTTACTTGAGAAGACAAACTTTGTTACAAATTTTTGTGTCATTTTTCTATTACATATCATTATTATCATCATTAGCGACTTATCAATGGCTCACTAATGAGTTGAACCCGCAACCCACTGAATGGGAAACTGCTGTTCTAAACACTAAGCACTGGTTCTATTCTTATTGTTGTTGTAAGGTCCAGGTGATTTTTCATGGTATATTTTGTGCTCATATATAAGTATGTTTTTTTAATTCCAGCTCTCTGGAATGTCACACAAGCGCAATTCAGATTTTGGAGCAAGAGCAGACAATATTGGAGCAACAGATACAAAGCGCCATACAGCAGTATGTCGACAGGCGTACCAACCTAACAGTTGACAATATTGCCAGATCGGTGCTGGCAGTGAGAGAGTAAGTTTTTTTTGTTTTAAATTACTTTTCTTGTTTAAAATAGCGGCCTTGACGACCTCCCTGGCGCAGTGGTGAGAACTGTGGTCTTATAATTGGGAGGTCTTGGTCTCGATTCCCGGTGCGGGCAATTGGGTATTTATAATTTCTGAAATTGTCTCTGATCTGGTCTGGTGGGAGGCTTTGGCCGTGGCTAGTTATCACCCTACTATCAAAGACGTGCCGCCAACCGATTTAGCGTTCCGGCACGATGGCGTGTAGAAATAAATTAGGGTATGGGTTGAATTTACATTGTCATATGCCTTCCAAGTTAGTCTGCTACCATCTTAGACTGCATCGTCACTTACTGTCAGGTGAGATCGCAGTCATGGAATATCTTGTCATCGAATAATAAAACAAGTGTAAATTGAAAATTTAAAATACCCCCGACATGTGAAATTAAAAAAAATATTCGCCATTTTGTGGTGGCGGCCATCTTGGATTCAATGACAAAATAGTCCATCTTGTCGTTGAATAAAAAAAAAGGCCTTAGTTTCAATTTAGTCCACCTGAACAGATAATTTGGTGTCATTGTCGTGTTTTATTAGACTACTAGATGATGCCCGCGGCTTCGTTCGCGTGGATTAAGGCTTTTCAATTCCCGCAGGAACTCTTTAATTTTCCGCGATAAAATGTAGCCTATGTGTTAATCCTGGGTGTGAGCTATCTCCATTCCAAATCGGTTCAATCGTTGTGGCGTGAAAGAGTAACAAACATACACACACACATACAAACTTTCGCCTTTATAATATTAGTGTGATAGTGTGATGTGATGTGATAAGAATTTCTGTATTTTCAGACAAATCTTCGAGGATCTGACGTTCCTCCAAGGTATAATCAGCGAGGCGGTCGCTCTGGACCGCTTGCTGTACTGCGCCCTGCGGCGGGAGCTGCAATCCGCTGAGGAGCTGCTGTACTTCGCGTCGCACCTTAGGGTGTATTTACTGCAAGAAGCCGAGTTTACTGATGAGAGAATTGTAAGTATTATATATCCTTACATAGGCTATAGGCTATATAATATAAAATAGCATTGGCTGGGAACTTTTTGTGAAACTCCCTGGGAACCCTTTGTTTGTTTTTGATGTAAATGTACTACGTACTAGATGTGGTGTTCCGAACATGCACCTTGTTCAACTGACATGCACAGTCGACCGTGCATTAGTTAGTGTGGCATGGGCATTGGTGACAAACGACATATCATAATGTCGTATCTACTTGATAAGACTAAGCATATAAGTGCTTTAAAAAAGCCAGCAATATTCCTATTCAAGTAATGAACAAAAACTTTTTATCATGGAAAAACAGAAGTTTTTTTTTAAAACCTAGCTTCACGTGGTCTCAGAATACCTAATAGTACCTAAAGGTCCAGAAGATTAATTCCGCAAAATGATTTAAATAATATCGGCTCTTGTTTCCACACAATAAAGTGCAATTCAGGTTGACACAGCGCTACTTACCTACCGTCTTATTCACCTAGACTTTTATCTCTATCACGTAACTCTTATCCCTTCGCACTCTCTGAATTTAGGCCCTTAGAAGAGGTGCACTATGTACTTGTAGCTACGCAATTTACTGGTAATTCCAATTAATTGGTTAGGATTAAACATTTTCCAGAAATCAATGAATGAAGCATGCTTAGAACAAGACGAAGCCGAGGATAACCTGTCAAATTCAGACGTTGTGCTCAGAAGTCTGGTCTCCATATTAGACGGGGAACCCAGTAGCGATCAATTGCTGCCTATCAAACTTTACAACGATGTGCGCAGGAAAATACGAGAGTCCAACGATGAGATACTATATGAGTATAGGATGAAGGAAAGGGCTTTGGATGAAATGTAAGTATTATCAAACGATTTAATAGAAACTGGCTAATTATACATTATATATATTATATGGATACACTGTCATATTGCCGGCATTGTATTAAAAAAAATTTTGAACATTCTTATGAGTAACTAGACGCTGTTTCGTTAGTGTGATTAAGGTTTTTCAACGCACGTACGCATACACGCACGCTAACACGCACGCACATGCACGCTCACACGCACGCTAACACGCACATGCACGCTCACAGGCATGCTAACACGCACGCACATGCACGCTCACACGCACGCTAACACGCACGCACACACGCACGCTAACACGCACGCACATGCACGCACACACGCATACAAACTTTCGCCTTCATAATTAATCACACTAATCACACTATCACATCACACTTCACATCACACTAATATTATAAAGGCGAAAGTTTGTATGTGTATGTGTGTGTGTGTGTGTGTATGTTTGTTACTCCTTTACGCCACAACGCATGAACCGATTTGGCTGAAATTTGGAATAGAGATAGCTCAATCCCAGGATTAAAACATAGGCTACTTTTTATCCCGGAAAATTAAAGAGTTCCCGCGGGAATCAAAAAACCTTTATCCACGCGGACGAAGTCGCGGGCATCATCTAGTATCTAGTATCTAGTCTAGTAATATTATAAAGCCGAAAGTTTGTATGTGTGTGTGTGTATGTTTGTTACTCTTTCACGCAAAAACTACTGGACCGATTCGGCTGAAATTTAAAATGGAGATAGATTATACCTTGGATTAAAACATAGGCTACATTTTATCCCGGAAAATCAAAGAGTTCCCGCGGGATTTTAAAAACTAAATTCACGCGGATGAAGTCGCGGGCATCAGCTAGTATCAACTAATTGTCACTAATGTGACATAAACTACTTTTTATCCTAGAAAATCAAAGAGTTTTAATTATATCAGTTAGTAAATAAATAAAAATTGCAGGAGGAACCGCGTGAAACCGCTACACAAGTTTATCTGGGACGGAAGCACGTCGAAACCGAACTGTCGCAACCAGAGCGTGTCGTGTTTGAAGCACGCGTTCGCACACGAGATGGCGAGTGTCGACGCCAAGGTGGCCAAGATAAGCGTATTCTTCGATACTGTTAGGGTAAGCTATCTTTTTTATTACAAGATTTTATTTAGCTTGCAATGTATATTGCATAAATATTGCAAAAGATTCTGATGAAATGAGAACGTCCTGCTTTTTTGGAAGTCGGTTACATTGCAATTTTGGAAAATTTGAAAATATTGAAAATTTTTAAGCTATTGCATAGCTTCTATCGCGGGTCAGCGTGGAGACCGAATCCAGAAATTCCGTAACGAAAATAACCTGACACGGGACTCCTCTACGGTGAGCCGCTAGATGGCGTTGATAAAAAATGCTATGCAATAGCTTTACCGCGGCAGTCCCCGAGTGCCACACGTCTTTTTTTCACGTCCATTTGGAACAAGGCATAGAAGGAGATTTTTATTTAAATTTTTATGTATGTATGTTTTTTGTTCTAGAATGGCGATAAAAATAACTTAAGGAAACTTTGGCAGTGGTTCCTGACAGATCCTAAGAGGTTGTTGGAAGCCTTACAACGTGGGAGAAACTGACACCATGTTATTGTATGGTTTTATGTTAATATGTGGTTTATTTATAGCCGTTATTTTATAGCGTAATTATAAACTTTTTTATATACTTACATTTTCTGTATCATTTATTCTAGCAAAGCCGGCCATATAGGCATGTTGTTGTGTTCTCAAACTAAGGCATTGTTGAGGTCTAGGTTTTTGCGCGCTTGCCTAGAAAATGCTTATTCAATGTTGTCTTGAAGATACTCAAAGTATACGTGGCCAAAAAGACAGACGCTCGCAACGCAACGTTGGTATACTAGGAACTCCCCCCCCTCTTCCCACCCCAACGATCGACGATCTCAAGCAGCAGCTGGATACAAGCTGCGCAAGATCGAGTTTTGTGGCGATCCTCATATTACTGCTGATCGATGCGTAGGTTTAAGGCAAATGAAAACGGCGAAAATATCTAAAATTGATTTAATAGTAATAATAATAATATAATAGGAAAATATAAAAATAACCACTAACTAAATAAATACTAAAACGATCACAATAACCGTACAGTCAGCATATAAAGCGTAATATTGACTATACATTTAACTATTTACCAGAGATTAGTTAAAGAAGTAGATTTTGCAGATAGATAGATATACATGGGAACAAAGTTCGCGTAAATCTAGTTATGTCATTCAGATCTTACGCCATCTATCGGAATTCAACACAACTACGTGACAAATACACCAAAAATTTGTTATTTTAAGTATGTGATTTTATGATAATTTTATGTTTTGATCCTAGAAATAAATATTGCAAACCATAACAATTAAATACGATATTTCGTCGATTTTAACAAGAAAAGATTACAAGCAATTTTAGTATAGTTCTTGCAATTCATGACGGCGCGTGGCTCGTGGTTGTGTGTGTGTCGTATCTGTATAAGTGTGAGCGAGAGCTTGCTCGCGCCTGAGCGCTCTCACCTAGGCTCTTGACAGGCACGCACACTTACGCAATATGCATGTACACGACGTAACCACAAGTAAAGCGCCCGTAACTTCGTGAGATAAACGTACTATAGCGCCATCTATGATAATTTTTAGCGTAATTTGATACATACAAAGTTAGCAATCTATTCCTTCTAACTAATCTCTGCTACTATTACCTACATACACAACCCTTAATAATGGGAGCACCATTTATATGAGGCAGATCAAATGATAAATTCGTTAATATCTTGGCAGTTTCAAAGTATGACGAACCTGTCCCATATTGTTTTTTTTATTCGATGACAAGTTAGTCCTCGACTGCGATTTCACCTGATGATAAGTGACGATGCAGTCTAAGATGGTAGCGGGCTAACTTGGAAGGGGTATGGAAGTGTAGATTCAACCCATACCCCTCAAACGGTTTCTACACGCCATCGTGCCGGAACGCTAAATCGCTTGGCGGCACGTCTGTTAATTCGTATTGAAATATTTCAATCCCACGTGGGTCTTGGTATTTTCCTCAATAGAGTATCTTCGGGTGAAATATGTATAGGATTCGTGAAATCCACTTCGATATTATCTGGTATACTCTGGATGTATGTGACATGCCCTTTGGTTTTATCTGAAATGGAAAAAGATTCGTGAGATACTAGATCAAGAGATTCATTCCATTTAATTATTTAAATCACTTAAAGACGTCTATAAGGCAATTGATTCAAATTGCTTAGAATGTAAATTAACTACTAATTAAAATTATTCCAATGCACAGCTCAAATCACTGGACGAATCGTGCTGAAATTCAGCATACAGATAGCTATTACGACGTAGGCATCCGCCAAGAAAGGATTTTTGAAAATTCATCCCTTAGGGAATAGAAAAATCGAACTTAACGTGAATAAATATATCATTATGATATTTACAAAATAGTAAAATAATGATTAAAACATTAGTGCTGCAAACTTCTCGACTGAAGGAATTTGTCAACTTGAAAATTCTCAAAGATAGGTACTTTAGAGTGTTTCATATCTAAGGCTGAAATCTATAGACCGCACTCCCACTCAGCTCTGACTCCAGACAGAGTTAAAACGAGACAGATTTATGTCAGATATTTGCATCTCGTTTTAACCTCTATCATGAGTGAGAGTATAAGACAGGACATTTACCTGTAAAATTGAGCCGTGCAATGATCTCATCCAAATGCTGTTTGTCCAACGTCGCCTTCACGGTGATTCTGTCTCTGTACAGACTGCGGCGGTGTCGCGAGGACCGCCTGTTCTCGTCACTGGTGCGGTTCAGCAGAGGCAGTGTGAATATCATTTCCGATAGAGGTGTTTGATCGGGACCGAATTCCTGTAGTAACAAAGATGGGATTATCTGTAGAAAGTTATTTTATTCTTAAAGAACGACATTATTGGAAACTCTATCTAACAAATTGTGATCTCGATTTTCTTCTTTGAGCCGTGATTTTACCCTCTAAACTTTGTTGAAGTAAGCCTTATGTTCCGGACATGAAAGGGGTTTGGGTAAAAGTGGCATGATTTTTTTTTCTTGCGGCCACTTATGAAAATTATTTTATTAGAAAGTACACAATAATACATACATTTTATTCTATTAAAGTTTCTTTCTAAAATGTATCGGAGCTGAGATATTTTAACATGAAAAATACATAAAATCATGTTGCCACTTAGGTACTTTGTGTCTATTTTATTTATTATATTTGATGGTTCCCTGTTATTTTTCTTTTAGTCATAAACAACAACAAAGGAGCCTCTAATGAGCCCAAAAACTGAGCGTGATCGCCTCGACCAACACCACAGGATTTGTTTACCTGAGCCGCGCATCAACTCCGGCGCACCGCGCACCTTCTTCACGACGCCACGAGGATGAACCCAGCATGTATTTTAATCACACGACTTAGCTTGCCTTACTGGACTTTGGTCGCAGGCGGTACGGTGGCGTGTAGCGCTGTCAGTGTTAGGATTAGTCATTTACAGTATTGGTTTGGATTCTGCATTTAGTGTCGTTGCCTATGTATGGCTTATGTAGTTAGAAAGGAGATTTGTTAGGGTCTTCTTTCGTGGTTGGTGACGGACGGCTATAAGGGGAGGTTGACACCGTAGCTAGGCTAGGCTAGTTAGCCTGGTTGTCTAGTTTAGGCATAGAAATGTTGGCTTCCACGTTAGTTCAGTGACAATTATGATGTACTCTCACTCCTACAAAGTAATCACTGGGACTAATGGTTTGTTTGGTCGTTAGTCTGTCGTTTCTCTCATCATATAGTATCTATAAGTATAAAAAAGAGATTTTAAATATTTTAGTTTATTTTTTAATATTCTATCCATAACGCTATAAATGACTATCGGTAGAATAATAGGCAGATATCTAAGACAAAAACTCGCGACCTTCGGAACTTTAATACCGTGTGCATTAAGATACCATCGAGCGGAACCGAGGCTTCAAAGTGTTCGCGAGAGATCTGTCGATCGGACAGAGCCAGCTGACGCGACTGCAAACTAACGATGGTCGTCTCGTTTCTTCTCGAGCTGAGGTCTTGGTAGAGCTCGAGAAGTTCTATGGACAGTTATATACCAGAACACAGAAACCTGTTGAAGATTTGGCCAAAGACCCCAGAGCCATACTGACCCGACACTATACCGAAGATATTCCGGACGTCAGCCTATAGGAGATTAGTATGGCTCTCAAACAACTCAAGAACAACAAGGCGCCAGGTGATGACGGAATCACAGCGGAACTCCTGAAAGCGGGTGGAAAACCGTTTCTAAAGACCTTTCAGAGTTTGTTCAATTCCGTCATTCACGAGGGTACAACGCCGAAAGAATGACAAAGGAGCGTGGTGGTTTTGTTCTTCAAAAAAGGTTTGAAGAACAAAACCAACACTTTGTTGAAGAATTATAGACCCATCTCGCTGCTGAGCTATGTTTATAAGTTGTTCTCGAGAGTCAATACGAATCGTCTCGCTCGTAGGTTCGACGACTTCCAGCCTCCCGAACAAGCCGGATTTCGAAGAGGCTTTAGCACCATAGACCACATTCATACGCTGCGGCAGGTTATACAGAAGATAGAAGGATATAACAGGCCACTTTGTTTAGCATTTGTGGACTATGAAAAAGCCTTCGATTCGGTGGAAACTTGGGCTGTATTGAGGTCGCTGCAGAGATGCCGCATCAACTATTGGTACATTGAAGAGTTGAAGTGCTTGTACGAAAACGCCACTATGTCAGTACTTATACAGGACCAGACTACAAGGCCAATACATTGCAGCGTGGAGTGCGACAGGGAGACGTAATCTCCCCGAAGCTCTTTTCTGCTGCGTTAGAGGACGTCTTTAAGCTACTGGATTGGAATGGACTTGGCATCAACATAAACGACGAATACATCACTCACCTTCGATTTGCCGATGACATAGTCATTATGGCAGAGACTCTCAGAGACCTTAATACAATGCTTAATGACCTCAGCAGAGTCTCTCAGCAGGTGGGCCTGAAAATGAACATGAGCAAGATGAAAATGATGCCTAATGCTCATGTTCCACTCCACCCAGTAATTGTTGAGAGCTCTGCACTCGAAATTGTAGACCTGGGACACACAGTCCAGCTAGGTAGATCCAATTTCGAGAAAGGGGTCACCCGCCGAATCCGACTCAGCTGGGCAGCGTTCGGGAAACTTCGAGATGTCTTCTCGTCCAAAATTCCTCAGTGCCTGAAGACTTAAGTCTTCGAACAGTGCGTGCTGCCAGTGATGACTTATGGATCCGAAACATGGTCGCTGACTATGGGCCTCATAAGAAGGCTCAGGATCACTCAGCGGGCGATGGAGAAAACTATGCTCGGAGTAACCCTGTGAGATCAAATCAGAAATGAGGAGATCCATAGGAGAACCAAAGTCACCGGCATAGCTGTGCGAATTGCGAAACTGAAGTGAAAATGGGTGGGGTACATAGTTCGAAGAGCTGATGGTCGATGGGATCCGAAGGTGCTGGAGTCGCGACCCCGCACCGGGAAGTGCAGTGTTGGCAGACCCCCCCCAATTAGGTGGACCGACGACATCAAACGAGTCGCAGGGAGCCGCTGGATTCAGGCGGCGCAAGACCGAGGCTTGTGGAGGTCCATGCAAGAGACCTACGTCCAGCAGTGGACATCGATAAGTTGATAAAGACGAAGAAAAAGAACGCTATAAATAGTTTTAACAATAAAATATATGATAGTTTACTTTAAATTGATGACAAAACTCTCATAATTCTACAACTTCAACATCAGATATCTCAGCTCCGATATCACTTACGGCAAAATTCTTTTTTGATCTGTTATTACTAGTTAATACCCGATATGTTAGCAACAATTAAATTAGTGGCCGCTAAGAAAAAAAATCATGCCACTGGTCCATACAAAGTTACCCAATCCCCTTTCCCAAAACTTTTTTCTAAGTTGGAATTTTACGCCCCAATCTATAATTTTGAAACTAAATTGTTCCATATAATATCATAGAATTGAACGCAAATTCAAAAAACTATAACATTTCCAGCCTTTTGGACGCATCATCATATTAAGCCCGTAGCCATGACGGTTTTCCAACTTAGACGAAACAATGGTTAAGAAAATATTCAATATGTTAGAATTTTATGAAGCAAAAAGCTTAAAAGTTCCTGAAGCTTCTACTAGATGGAAACCATCCGTTACGTCTGTTGACGAGGTGAAACTTAAACCACGTTAGACTTGTCTTGACATCCAAAGTTTCTGTGAAGTCTTAGAATCGAACTAAAAGCAAAATGGCCCCCAACCAGACATTTCCCGCTGACGCAGTAAGAGTTGTTGGCTCGTCCACACGACGTGCCGAGCGGGAACCAGCCGTCGTGTCCATTGACGAGGTAGAATCGATGCGAGACGCGTTCATCTTGGCACGCGATGCGACACGGGCGGTCTGGGTCCTCTGGAAAGTTAATGAAGAAATTATTTCTGTTTATGCAGGAAAGGATGTTATCAATTATCGTCCTACTATATTATTATTTGATCATTCATAATAATCCTATTCCTATCACGGTTAGGGCAAACACGATGCTTTTAGCAGCGGGGATCGGCGTTTTTGCGATATTTACTTGCTTTTCGTAAGCTGATTCCGCGTCCGAACGCATCTGCCCTATCCCTTAACAGTACCTGGTAGACTCTGGAGGGAAAGGGAAAGGAAAAGAGGCAGATCCATTTGGGTCAAATGCCACAATGGGCACAAGATATTTGCGGAACGGCAGGGAGTGACTGGATTTGAAAAGCAATAAAAAGAAGAAATGGAAAGGCCTACACTGAAAGGGGTTTATAGAAGTCTGTTGTGGATATGGTAGTTCTTACCTACTGCAGGTGATATCTGCATGCCCAACCCCGACAGTCTTCTAACCCTCTCCTTGTATTTCGAGCAGACCATTGTCGCGTACTGATATGGCGACATCAACTGACTGCAACCCTGAAATGACAAAATAATTGGATTGATAACTGGAACATTAATTTATCATTTTCTTCTTCATAATTCTTGGGCTTATTCATTCTTCTAAGCCTTACATATTTCCCGTTCCAGCATACTCTGACTTTCCAATCTTGAGTATCCGATTTATTGAGCTTTTGCCTGGAATTCGGGCGCGTGCAGTCAGGTTTTAAAAACACACGCAAGCTCGCACCTACATGACGTCACTATTCATTCGTGCGTCCCTTTTATCTTTTGGAAAGTACCCTCCACACCAGATTTAAAAGACTTCTTTCATTGAATCAATTAGTATTTATTTGTCTTTTTGTCGATTTTAAGATCTGTTTTCAAAGCAAGTAAACTTACCAGATGGGTTCGCTCTTTGTCCGGCTGGCACAATTGTATGGTTTGTCTCGAGGCAGAGCTCACGAGGCGGAGACCGGAGCCTCCCAGGATGCATCTGTAGTGACACCCGCTACTGGGACGCCACTGTGCTCCCACAGCTCGGCGCCATGTGCCTGACGTCTTCGTTCTGAAATTCGAATATTTTTATGCTCAGAGCTTAGCCGCACAAGTTGGCATTTTTTTATCTATCTATGGTTATTTGGTTTATTTTGTCTGTGGTTGGTATAGATTTAGGATCATTTTACTATATATGAATCAAATCAACATGGCCGCCAAACAGAACAACTGCTTTGAGGCCGCCTTTGTTTTGGTTCTTTACAATATCATGCTGTAAGCTGCTAAGCAGAAAGGTCAAAATTGTATTGAATTTCCTATATTTTTCAAGTCAGGACCAATCTAATAGTCATTGATGTTAATGGTCAATTGTATTACTTTTAATATTGAAAAACGTTGATTAATTAGTTACTTAATTTTATTATTTTCGAATTTTCAAAATCATGTAAATATACTTACGATGTAGTATGTTGCGTAACAGTTTGTACTTGTAAAGCTTCCCATTCACATTCTCCTGGCGTGAGAGAAAATTCCGAATCTGTATTGCCAGTGCAGCTAAATCTCTGAAAGAAGAAACATTTTACACAATCTATTGGCTAAAATTCATTGTTGCAGCAAGAATACCATAAACTCATTACTCAACTAATCGCCAAAATTGAGATTGTAGCAATAATAATAAATATTTAAAAAAATGATGCTTTTCCGCTATCGAACAGCTGAGCAAAGGTCTCTCAATCGCTTGTTGAGTGTCACATACGTTGACAGTTAAAATAACGATAATTTTATTGATATGTATCAAATTAAAAAGATGGTTAAATGCTTACTCGACAAATACCAGCGATGCAAAACTTCGGAGATAGAGTAGAACAAGCCGTGCCATCGGGTAGGGTCCATCCTCGAGACTTGTACCCACCACCGCGAGTGTCGCACCATACTGCGCATGCGCTGCTTGCATCTGTAAAGTCAAGAAGTATTCGTATAAAAACAACTTGTTGAGACATCCCAAACTGCCTTTTTCTAGAAACGTTCACAATTACCAACAAACGAAAGGAACGTAGTTTATAAGTGGGATACATGTAGTCTGTGTTGAAATTTTCAGTTAGTCAGAGATATGTTGGATGTATCTTCATAATTTTTTGATTGATTTCAAAAATTTTGCATTGATGAAACTTTGATTTTGACATAATATTTCCGAATTCGATATTCCGAACCAGTGATAGATTCATTTGACGATTCGAAAACACTTTGTAAAAGTTTATTTGAATAAAAAATTATTTATTATATTAAGTATATTATTGTTAATCCCGCGAAACTTCTACATTATTAAAAAACCTAAAACTAATTTTAAGAGGTTTCCAATTTGCCTTGTTCAACATACAAAATGCATTTTCATACCATCAGCATCCATCCTCTGTAGACCAGTTCCAATGAGATCAGGATCCACATTTCGAGCTCTTACGCAAATTTGATCAGCGAATTCCCTTACTGTCATTCTAGGAACATTTTTACACTGAAACCAAAGAACAACTAAGTTTGCAATAATTTCTCTTTTTGTAGGTTTTTAAATTGTAGGTTTTAGGTTGGCTTACCGTGACATGACATGATTGATATTTCTTATCGTGACCTTGGCAGTAGTTTTTACTGTTTTCGTGTCTGAAACAGAACATGGTACAGTTAACAGAGTACATTCTGCATTCTTGTATCGGTTCCTTCCTTTGGTGTATATTGGGAGATCTATCAAGAAAGCACCGTCACTTGTCACCGTCACCGGTGCCTCGCTTGCTTCTTAAATCTCTTCTCAGGGGTTAGTTCCTGCAGAACTTTTGACCATAGATTGTGATCTTATGTCAGCTCACCTCGGTCTAGTACATCTCCTGGTAGCTATAGCCACGCCGGCAGCGGCGGGCGCGTGTTCTTCGTCGAGCAAACAAGCGGACGCGCATTCAGACCACCGGGACCAGCGTCCCCAACTGGCGCTGCCCACGAACACACCCACACCTCGCGCCCCGCTGCGCTCCACACATTCCCCGCCCCTGCAGTACTGTCAACAAACATTGCAATTTCTTTTAATGGTGTCCAAAATGGTCATCTTCGACTAATGTTAACATTAGTTCAATTTAGTTATGAATGAACTGACGGTATTGTGAATCAAAAACTGAAAGAAATGGTTGAAAGGATCAAATGGAACAGGCGCTACTGTATTTCCCGCTCAGCGAAAAGGTAGTTAAGCATTGCTGCACCCTCAAATCCCACGATAACTCTTTTTTATTGAAAAACTCGACCAGGATTAAAGTAAATTTTTTGTTCAGACTTGGTATACTATACCCTTTTTGAATATCAACTATTTCACAATTATACCGGGGAATCAGGTGGTGGTATCTGGATAGTTATGGGAAATATAACAAAAACATCCTAGAAATTAGTGCACATATCACCAACATTCAATTCCTTGCTTAAAAATTTAATATGGTTATAATTGGAATTTCCTTGAGGATTCTATGATGACTTCTATTTCAAGTCTTTTTAAGTCTCATGAGTTAGGTTTGATGAACCAAAGTGTGAAAAAGTTAACAAACTTAAAATTATATCAGTTTTAAAACAAAGATAATATGAAATTTCCTACCATGTCCTCCCCACATCTGGTACCTTCCAATGCCGGGTGCGATGTCCACGTGTACCTCTCTCTTTGGCAATGTAAATCCCTGCATATATCTTCCAAATTCTGCGCCCCAGAATGCCTACTGCCGCGGCCATATTTAAGCATACCTAAAACAAAGAAAAAATAAAATTATTATTGCATCGTACAGTACAATTTTTTTCACAGAACCACAAAATAATCTCTGGCTTTTTATGCAGAAAATTTTTTGGAGAGTTTGGATGGCACTATTAGTTCATGTCGATTGAAGATAAAATATATTTTTCAACTTTGCTTTACTTTGTTGTGTTAACAAATTTCTTAAGAAAAATTGGGACCTAGTT
Organism: Hipparchia sbordonii; assembly: GCA_038048805.1. NCBI lineage: Eukaryota > Metazoa > Arthropoda > Insecta > Lepidoptera > Nymphalidae > Hipparchia > Hipparchia sbordonii. Next base: position 11,097,854 of record CM076113.1, read on the forward strand.
TTCCATAACCTTTGCATTTGAGATACAAAATATTTTTTCAAACTCACACTGTTGGTCTGCATCAAATCTTTCCCCAGGAAGAATGCCTTCTGCGCTGTGATCTAATTGTCCAGCTGAGTTACCGTGGTCTAAGAGACATCGGGATTGTGATGTGCTGTAAATTGAGAGGACATAAATCTTGAAGACCATCCATTTATATTGCAGGTATGACAGAAATCTGCCAAAAATTTTAAACAATTTCTAAAAACGATTTATTTATTGAGATTACTCCCTAAAGTTGCAGCCTAAGATGGAATGCGCTTACCTAGGAATTGCCTATTTTTTATTTGAAGGTACCCGAGTTATAGTCAGTCGGAAAAACGGAAGTCAGAAGGGCGTTCCAAATTTTAGCGATGCATACCAGAAACGAAGAAACAAAGCTCTTATTGCGCTTCTGTGTAACGTAAACCACGTAGCGGCTTAGACCCAATTAATTCCTTGCGGTTACTGTGCAGGTCCCTGTATTCATAATATTTTTGCCGTTCTTACTTACTCTAGAAACTTTTGTAGATAGTTTTTGCTGCATTGGGACCAGGTTATTTTTCCGCTTCCGAGGGTAGGACTCATAATATACGCAGTAGGGTCGCAGCCATTATCTGCTAGTGGACCATCATGGCGCATTCCTAAACTGAAATAAATAATTTTTTATTCCAGCAATTAGTTCAGGACTGCATTGATATTTGTTTCGCTTTAGAAGTGGATCATAAATCCCTCTAAATTATCAATGAAGTATTAAAGTATAGAAGACTCAACCATGAATAAAATTATTTGTCGGTTAGGGGGAGAATATGAGATACTATTGGATTGCCAAATGTGTCTAATACATTATTTTTGTGAACTTACTTGTGACCGATTTCATGTGCTACAACGTAGACGCTTTCAAAATGTCTCCCTTCATTTACAGTGCAACTGCTGGTAACAGTGCACATTCCGGCCACAGGAGCCAACCCTACAAACATACATGATACATAATACACGCAGCCTTCAGTCACCCACTATGAAATAATGACTGGAATTCCGACATACAATTTATAGATAATTGAAAATATATTTTGTTTAGACACAGGACACGCTTTTTGTAATCAAAATTGTCTAAGTTTATCAATTTGATACAATAATCTCCTTTTGCAATTTGGCGGTTATTTATGGAACAATGATCATTATTCTTAAATCATCTAAAGATTGGACGCAATGAGAATGAGAGCGTGTCAAATAATGATACGAAACCAATGCAGACTCGGTTGCATAAAAATATTTGACGAAATACGGTTACCTATAGATGTTTTTTAGATCTTTATTACTTACCTACAACTTGGCTGCTCACTTTTCCATTTTTATTGACGACGTACAGATCTAATCCAGTCAGAATCAATGCGTGGTCCCAATGTAACGGATCATTATCTCCCGGTGGATTCTCTAATCGCTGCCACGTGCAAAAATTACTCAAAAACCTATCTATATCATGAGGTCTCTTCAAGTTAACTGGATCTTCGTGTAGAATTTCTAATCTCTTCAAGATAAAGTTCACTGGCCTTCCCAAACTTGGGTCGTGGTAAAGCAATTGGACTGCGTTAATCATTGCTAATACAAATCTCACTAACTCCCTCTCTGTATCCTTTGGAAAGTTTATTGTCATGTGTTTATATAAATCTCTATCTACAAAAACTGCTGTCTCCACAAAAATTGCTGGCAACACAGCTCTTTTTTGCCTATTTTCTCCTAGTGCTAATTTCCCTACAAAATCATGTATAGTTTTGTTCCTATGAGCTAAGTTTAATTTAAATTGGTCTAAGCTATTCCCATTGACTCCGCTTGTATCTGCTATTATTTCCCGTTTTCTTCTATGCTTTGTCCATGTTCTTACTGGTTCAGGACTCCCAAAGAATGTTATATTATGTTTCTCAATACAAATGTCTTCGTTTTCGTCATTTGTGTTTGTATTCTGGTCGAAAATAGGTTTCTTAACAATGATATGTGGTTTTGAATTTTCTATGTGGAATCTCGCCGGCAGTGGATGTATAAAATAGTAACTATCATTTGACTTGACAACGCCTCTCTGAAATGTTACGTGATCGATGAAGCGATGAAGTGCAATGTTACAATTTTTTTTAATTGATTTATAGATGCGCAAAAGTTAAGAATTTGAAACTGCTTGATTTTAAAACAGCGTCATCTGGCGGATTGTTATGAGCACTATCGATTTATATTCGTTAAATTTTAACTGATTGAGATGCTGCCCATACTAATATTAAAGGAGGCTGGGTAACTAAGTGCTAACAACAAGCATGAAATTAAGTAGCTGAAGTTAGGGATATAAGCTATATTTTTTTTTTGAGTGTGTACGACAGCAACCTTTAACCTTTGGGCTATTGAGGCTTTATTTATAAATAGACAAGTAGACTGTATTCGAAGTAGGTACTAAAGAGTTTAGACAGGATTGCATTAAATTGAGTACAAATAAATAAACCTTACCACATCCTCGCAAACATACAAAGCAGCATGATCACTTCTAAAATAACATAAATCTAACTCCTCATCAGTATGCCGGTCCATACCAGTTTCTGTGCCATTTGACCATCTTTTCAGCAACATGAACTGTGGATCTAGGAAACTGGCTTTAGGACTCCGTTTTATATTTAAGTGTTTCTTTAAATTAGCTAAATCATCGTTATCGTGTCTTTTTCGACGTTTTGGTCGTTTCATATGTGCTATCTCGAATTCTGCATCTGAAATGATAAGTAGGCAATTTAATAAAATTTATTTAATTTCTTATTTGGTATGATATATTGTGACTTTAAGATTTCTCATCTAATATAGAATTTTTGTATTCTCAAGGGTCAAAGCCTGGATCTAATTGGTGCGGGGAAATAAGTCCAATACATAGAGGCTTCATGAGAGAGAGAATTATTTTCATTACTATCCGATGAATAAGTCAACCGGATTTTATCCTTTCAACTAGCTTTAACCCGCGGCTTCGCTCACGTTAGGTTCGATTTTTTAACCCCCTATTTAACCCTCTTGGGGTTGAAATTTTCCAAAATCCTTTCTTAGCGGATGTCTACGTCCTAGCAGCTACCTGTATGCCAAATTTCAGCTCAATCGGTCCAGTGGTTAGAGCTGTGCGTTGATAGATCAGTCAGTCAGTCAGTCAGTCACCTTTGCCCTTTATATATTTAGATACATATATTGCATTGAAATCCCCGTTGGGTACCAGATGATTTCAAGGAATAGACTCTACCACCACAGGATCTATTTATTGATATCTAAGCCATCGGCTAAGATAACTGACGCCTTTACAATACCTCGCAAATTTAACCTCGATTATGAATATTTAAGAAATAGATAAAAGGCAATAAACTAATCTATTTATTTCATGTAGGCCAACCTTTGGCTCTTATGACACGTCAGTCGTCAAGACACTAACATTGTTTCCTAATACTATTGATATTTTGAGTAAAAAATTTGGTGCCTAGTCAGCTAAATTTCGCAAACTTTCGATTCTAAGAGATCTGATTGCAAATGCAGTGTTAGATTAATTCAGGTATTAGACAGTTCAAACTATATGCGACCTCCTGGAGGAACTTTTTTTTTATATACAGAGTGTCCCCTTTCATAGAAAGGAATTTTGTTTTGCATATTTTAATCACGAGTTTTTTTTAATTTTTATCGAAGTTTGAATTTTGGAGGAGCTTAAGTTAAATACACTTACTCTTATGATTAGCACCAAATAGGAACACCTTTTCTGTCTCTGACAGGTGCTCAAGTAGCTGAGTCTTGTGTTCCTGAAACAACGGATTGCATAATTTAAATAGGTACAAAGAATGGGGAAGGTCATAGAGATTCTTACAACCATTAAGAAGAGGAAATTGGAGTATTTTGGGCCCGTGATGCGTAACACCGGGAAATATGAACTCCTTCAACTGATCATGCAGGGGAAAGTGGTAGGTAGAAGGAGGCCTGGCCGCAGAAGGATATCGTGGCTAAAAAACTTGCGCCAATGATTCGGGAAGAGCACTATTTAGAGCAGCGGTCTCAAAAGTTGAAATCGCCCTAATGATTGCCAACCTTCGCAAGGAGACGGCACAAGAATGGTTCCTAATAATTAATTATAATATTTAAATATTAATGAATATGATATCTGTTCATCTAAACGCAAGATTGTATGGACGTTGATACATCAGGAAGCATTTAACAGCATTACAAATGACATTGAACTACCGAAACTTGAGTTGAAGTGCAACTATGCGTTACCCAAGTTATTACGCATCTTCTGCATTATACCGTTATAACTAGAGATGAAGGAATGTCGGCTTTTACCGTAACGATACCGATACTGATACTAATTTTATAAATAAACTAGCTTTTGCCCGCGGCTTTGCTCACGTGAAGTTTGACTCTTTAAACCTCTATTTTATTAAGAGTTGAATTTTCAATAATCCTTTCTTAGCGGATGCCTACGTCCTAAAAGTTATCTGTATGCAAAATTTCAGTGCGATCCAACCAGTGGTTTGATCTGTGCGTTGATAGGTCAGTCAGCCACCCTTTGCTTTTATATTTTCAATAATTCTTTCTTAGCGGATGCCTACGTCCTAAAAGTTATCTGTATGCAAAATTTCAGTGCGATCCAACCATTGGTTTGATCTGTGCGTTGATAGGTCAGTCAGCCACCCTTTGCTTTTATATTTTCAATAATTCTTTCTTAGCGGATGCTTATGTCCTAAAAGTTATCTGTATGCAAAATTTCAGTGCGATCCAACCAGTGGTTTGAGCTGTGCGTTGATAGATCAGTCAGTCAGTCAGTCAGTCAGTCACCTTTTTCCTTTTATATATTTAGAAGATATTGCCAATATCGATACTGATATCACTATAGTTAGTGGAGCCTTGTCACTTCCCATTTCAAATGCGAAAGTTTGTTGGTTTGTCCTACAAAATTGTGATCTAGCATTGGGCATTTTCATTAAGCCTCTGTATACTTCTTGTATTTCACGAGGACCCGTGAGCTTTACTTGTGCTTACGTCGTGTACATGCACATTGTGTAAGTGTGCGTGCCTCTCAGGAGCCTAGGGAAGAGCGGTCAGGCGCGAGCAAGCTCTCGCTCACACTTATACAGATATACGACACACACGCATAAGCCAGGCGCCCTCGTGTGTTGCAAGAACTATACCCAAACTGTTTAATCTTGGTACTTGGGGAATAGAACCTCAGGCGTTAACCTCGTGTCGGCCGATTCGAATTGTAAGCAATAAACTATTGTTCTACCGGGTATATTCGCCCGCCGCGCCGAGGAAATAGCCCCGACACTTTTTGACAATGGGCATTTTTCACACGGATTCTCATGCCTAATCGAATCTGATGTTTGGTCCAAGTTTAATGGAAAAGTTTTTTGGACTTAATATTCATTCAGGTAAGTATATAAAAATAATATGTATATTTAAAACCAATTTTAGGCATCTTCTAGGCAAGCGCGTTCTGTCTTAATGCTGAGGTCTATAGAGCGTGTTCTGACTCAGCTTGGACTTAAGTTAAGAGTCAAAACAAAAAAGTCTGTCTCGTTTTAACTCTGTCTTGAGAATGAGCAGAGTGAGAGTGTGGTCTATAGATTTCAACCTTAGACTACATCATCACTTACCATCAGGTGAGACCTCAGACAAGGGCTGACTTAAAGGTGTTAACGCTTCTATCAAAACAGATTTTTTGGATAAGGAGCTACGTAAAAACTGTAGTAAGTACTGAGTAAGGTGCAAGAACTATAGTACTCATAAACATAGTAATGTTTATGAGTACTATAGTTCTTGCAATTCACGAGGGTGCGTGGCTCATGGTTGTGTGTGTATCGTTTCTGAATAAGTGTGAGCGAGAGCTTGCTCGCGCCTGACCGTTCCCACCTAGGCTCCGACAAGCACACACACTTACGCAGTGTGCATGTACACGACGTAACCACACGTTCAGCTCACGCGCCCTCGGGAATTGCAAGAACATAGTTAAAACATGTCACGTCCACATCGAGAAGACTCAATTACGGAAGATGTACATTCATAAACTTGTTTTGTGGACTAATTAAAAAAAAACTTGAGAGGTGTCAAGGGACACCCGGATGGAACGAAGTTCAATGCGAAATAGAAATGAAAATATCTGGCTTGCTTTCTATAAGAGAGAGAGAGAGACAGACAGAGAAACATGCGACGCCGCACAGCTTACAATAGCTTACTATAGCAAAAAGTGTCGTGACAACTTTTCGTAAGAATTTTTTCCGTCTAGCCCCCTTTCACAACGCGCGATAAGGAACTTCGTTCCAATAATAATAAAAACAGTTATACCTACGACGCATAACTGTTTTAACTATTTTCTACGGCTATACCTATGCTTTGCACCATACAGCCATTACATTAGCCAGTGTTACACAGACATCAAAACTACTTATGATTATCTTGTCTTGTTCCGTATTTGTATTACCAGCTTATCTTAAACTTGGGAACTTCCTTCTTCCTCTATGTTTGAAATATTTTTTACTGTTTTCAAAGTTTTTTTTTTGATCGAAGATGGGTGTAAAAATACGAATGAGTGAATATATAATTAGGTTTTTGATTTTCAATGATTAAGAGGGTAATGCCAAAAAGTTACGTATGCAGGTTGACGACCTTCCTGGCACAGTAGTGAGCGCTGTGTCTTATAACTGGGAGGTCTCGTGTTCGATTCCCCGCGGAGCAATTTGGGAATTTATAATTTCTAAATTGTCAGAAGTACCAGAGAAGAGGTAAGTAGAATAAATAGGTAAGTATAAAAGAAGTAAAATAAATAGGTAGGCTTTATTTTGAGATCAAAGGGTTTGTGGAGGTATTTCATTAGAATTACACATAATGCGATCATTAGCAAATGTATCAAGAGATGCCAGCTTCTGAGAAACAATGAAAGTGTTCGGATACGCGCGGTTTGGTTTTACGTAACGTTAACGTAAACGAATCGTTTGGCGGATAATTTACTCTTCTCGCCGGATTATTTCCAAATTGCATTCGGTGGATTAATGTTTCTGATACGGTTGCGAGATGAGACTTATGGAATTAGCCTGAACTAGGTGAAATTTTGAAGATTTAAAGGGTACCTTTATATAATGCATAATGAAGCGTGAAGAAGCCAGAAAGGATAAAATGTTCATTCCCTCGCTCAGTTTTATCCACCTTTCGAGTATGGGCAAAACGGTGGAAATAATATCCACAGTGGATATACTTATGGGAATATTTCCATAAGTACTTCTCCTTTCCCCTGTCGCCGTGGCTTTAACATAGGGAGAAAATAATTTTGTCTCTTGTCAGTGGATAAAATTGTAAAAAAAAAAAATTGTCTCCTGCATGGGCAGGGTGCAGGGAGGCCATACCTACGTCATGGTTAAGGACTTTGAATGGTTATATTTTGTAATTTTTGAATGAAACATGATGTCATGTGATATTCACGTCATAACTGTCTGGATGGGTTTTTTATATAGCTATCCTTACTAATCCTTTCTAATATATAAATGCGAAAGTGTATTTGTTTGTTGGTTTGTCCTTCAATAACGCTGCAACAGAGCTACGGATCGACGTGATTTTTTGCATGGGTATAGTTGAAGACCTGGAGAGTGACGTACGCTACTTTTTAACCCGGAAAATCAAAGAGTTCCCGGGGGATTTTAAAAACTAAATCCACGCAGACAGCTAGTGAACATATAAATAACATCTAAAGGTACCTTCGTGGAAAGCATATACGCCTCTACGGATCAGTAAAGTGCAAATTCCATGCACAATAGCGATCATAATGCCAGTTGCAAAGGCTTACCTTGACAATTCAAGTGAAGGAACATTGTGACACCTATTCATAATCTGTCACGCTTGGAACAGATGGTATCACGGGTTGAAAACGCGATTTGAATATCGATAGAAGGCGAGACAGATTTTTAATATTCGTGATGGGTAAATTGATTTAAAGGACCTCTCTGGTGCAGTGGCGAGTGCGCTGGGGTCTCGGGTTTGATTCCAAGTTTTTTTTTTTTATTCGATGACAAGATAGCCCTTGACTGCGATCTCACCTGATGGTAAGTGACGATGCAGTCTAAGATGGTAGCGAGCTAACTTGGAAGGGGTATAGCAGTGTAAATTCAACCCATACCCCTAATCGGTTTCTACACGCCATCGTGCCGGAACGCTAAATCCTTGAACGCTTGGCGGCACGTCTTTGACGGTAGGGTGGTAACTAGCCACGGCCAAAGCCTCCCACCAGACCAGACCAGAGACAATTTAGAAATTATAAATTCCTAAATTGCCCCCGCCGGGAATCGAACCCGAGACCTCCCAATTATAAGACCACAGCGCTCACCACTGCGCCAGGGAGGTGGGGAGAATTTCGAAATGTCTATTGTCAGATCTGCCCCCGGATTCTGTAACTCAGTGCCTATCAAAAAATGAAAGCCACTGACAAATATTTTTTATCCATTGAAGGTTTGACACCACCGATGCGTTGCTGGCTTTTCAGGAACTTATTGGTTCGCCCCTTGAATAACCCCTTATTGTAATTAAGTGGGAACACTTTAGACTTAGTTAATCGTCTGTCATAATACAATACTTCGTTTGTATGGAAACTTTTACTTTAGTACTACTCTAGTCTTAGTTAATAGTCTGTCATAACAATTGACAACAAAAAAAAACATCTTTATAAACAACAACAATTCCCCCCTTCCTAATAGCTCACGGAAACAAAGCAAATTTTGCATACATATTATCTGCAAAAATTACACATCCCAACGCCTTTGTGTCCGATTGTAATTAAATTGTAATTAAACCCCAACAAAGGACTGATGCTAGATGTGTAAGATAAGACGACGTGTGAGATTAACGCCTGATTGTGAGCTTGTACGATAAAGACGATTGCTACCTAACTTTAGCAGGCACACTTAACTATGGCTTAGTTAGGTACACAAGAAGAGATTCTCGAACGCGAACGAAGTTCGGGGGGGGGGGGGGGGAAGTAGAAAATAAGAGAGTTCCTGCGGGAATTAAAAAAGACGTGTGGCACTCGGGGACTGCCGCGGAAAAGCTATTGCATAGCATTTTTTATCAACGCCATTTAGCGGTGAGAGGAGTCCCGTGTCAGGTTATTTTCGTTACGGAATTTCTGGATTCGGTCTCCACGCTCAAGGCCCGCGATAGAAGCTATGCAATAGCTTAATATTTAACTTGTAGTGAATAGGTAGATATACAAATAAAATGATCCAGCTAGATGATAGGTGTAGGTACGCAAACCTTTATAATATTATTATGAAAATTGTATCTGCAAATGCAGTAACATCAAGATAATAGCACAATTACACCTGGCACCCATTCATGTTAGCCATTTTCATTATTTCGACCCTGTCTGTTTGCACGCATGGCAAAAAATATTACGGCTTCTCGTAATTTCATGGCAAAAGATCATCTTAATGACAATCATTAGACCTAGCGTTATGTGGCATGCTAACATAATATGTAGAGAAAAACTTTGTGTAGGTAATCAATGTAAGATCTAGTGCCGAGATCTATAAGGCTTGTTCTGACTCGTGGAGTCCGAAACCAGAAATTCCGTAACGAAAATAACCTGACACGGGACTTCTCTACGGTGAGCCGCTAGATGGCGTTGATAAAAAATGCTATGCAATAGCTTTACCGCGGCAGTCCCCGAGTGCCACACGTCTTTTTTTTTAAACAGATAATATTTTTAAAATATAATAAAAAATCCGACTATTTATAATCAGTGTTACACGGGATGATGTAAGGATTCTTATGAAATACCACACATTCAAATCGGTTTAGGTATTTAGAAGTTATGGTGTAACAAAGAAACACACATACATACTCGAACTCTGAACATATTGCACTCCTTTTTTGGGCAGTCGTGTAAAAAGTAAAAACTGTCAAGTGCGTGTATCGGGCTACGTGCAGAGAATTAGGCTGGAATAGCGACCTCGGCTATGTGGACCGGCAACCGTTGGATACAAGCGACACAAGATCGTTTTCTGTGAATCCTAGAAGAGACCTAGGTGATCCTAGAAGAGACAAAGTGTTAATAACGCCTTAGCATATCAGCGCGTCTTCATGATTACCATTATTTTGAAGGCAGCCAACGAGGCAGTTGATCTAGTGGTTAGCAAGTTCGATTGCGGATGTCAAGATATTCTCAGTACTAGCCTGGAGTTAGGAAGATGGCGGTGAGGCACCCCCGTGCCTCAGAGAGCATGTAAATTCCCGTGCCGCAGATGGCTAATCCTCTGTGGACAAATGTTCATGGGCGGCGGTAATCACTTAACATCAGGTGACCCGCCTGCTCGTTTGCTCGCTAAAAAAATAGTATTTTGAAGAAATATGACCTTTATAATTTGAGGCCGCCCCACGGAAGTAGGAACCTATGTATGAAGAGGCCGCCCCCCTTTGTTTTGACTATTGTATTGAACTTGCGATTCAAATCTGGCCCAGAACGAATCCGCTTGTCTAGACATATTTTAAGACAGTCTTTATTTTAACGAGGGGAAAATCTTCTTAGAAGATACCCGAAATCTTAGGGTAGAGAGAGAGGTTATGTTTGGTTTTTACCCACTAAACCCCCTCCATGGCCACCTTCAGCGATTATTGGAAGGCTCTGAGATCTCTTAAGAACACAACCGAAGCATAGAACACAACCGGAGTATAGAAGTAGAACACAACCGGAGCCTAGAACACAACCGGAGTCTAGAACACAACCGGAGCCTAAGACAAGAGTCTACTGTCGGTAAAAGATCCATCCAGGTACCTTGAGGTATGACGTAACACATGGTCTGCTTGGAGGCTTTGGGCGTGGTTGGTTACCACCCTACCTTCAAAGTTATTAAAGCCTCAATAGCCCAGCATTCCGATATAGGTATACCTTCCTAATGGTGTGTAAAAACCAATTAGGGATGTAGTTTTAATTTATATATCCATTATACCCCTTCCAAATTAGACCGCCAGCATCTTAGATTACATCATCACTTACCATCACGTAGGATCGTAATTGTATGTTGTGCTGTATCTGGCTATCGAATAATTATAAAAACAAAAAAAAATCCTCGTCCGTTTAAATCCAATTATCCAATTAGTTGCCTAACGAAACTGTAGGTTAGTATTTCTAGTGTTAGTTTCGAGTGTATTATAATCATTCAACTGTAGCAAAACTACAAATGAGTGCTTTGTGTTCGCGCAAGCTAGTATGTCAACATAGTATTTTGTATTTTGTGAACACCGAGAAAGTATCAGTTTCGAAGTAACACTAGAAAATTCGTATTTTTAAGCAACTCAAAATACAAATCAGATAAGTATACCTAAGCTATGAGCTTAATTATAAAGCTAGTTACGTCTAGTATGGTGTAACATAAGGATGGTCCCAACTCCCATTTTAATTATTACTAGCGACCCTCTCCGACTTCGTCCGGGTTAAAAATTAAATATTTGTTTTACGGCGATTTCAATGAACTTTTTATGTATGTCATAGCATAGTTGAGGGCAAGAAGAGCCTTGTACTACCCCGGAAAAACAGTAACCTAACTTACGCAGACGAAGTCGCGGGCAAAAAGCTAGTAGTCTAATAAAACCTACCTAGGTAGGCAGAACCTACTTCAACCACAAATCTAAATTACGTTAATCTATTACGTTGATCAATATTGTTAATGATAGTTACCTATAATCCTATTACTTAACCACCGAAATATCGTTATGATGATTAATATTTAGTTACATAATATAAACCGGAAGCAATACTTAAAAAAGTGTGCCATTCTTCAATGATAGTTGATCTGTTATAGTTTTCGCGGCTTTGGGTCATTAGTTAGTAAGTAAGTAGGTAAATAAATTACGTTCAACAGGTCTTATCGATGAAAGGCTTTACGTTTATATAAGTGTACTGCTTACCACAGATGGTCCTACATTCTTAAGACAGATATGTGGCTGAAAAAGGTCTCAATAGCTTCTATCGCGGGCCAGCGTGGAGACCGAATCCAGAAATTCCGTAACGAAAATAACCTGACACGGGACTCCTCTACGGTGAGCCGCTAGATGGCGTTGATAAAAAATGCTATGCAATAGCTTTACCGCGGCAGTCCCCGAGTGCCACACGTCTTTTTTTTTAATTATGAGATAGGCTAGCGCTTGACGACAATCAATCATGGAAAGCATTGATGAGGTCTAGGCTGGAGCGCGCTTGCCTAGAAAATGCCTATTCACTCATGTCTTGAAGGTACTCAGATTATATACGTGGTCGGAAACACAGACGCGTTCCATACCTTAGCCGTTCGTTCCAGAAACGTTGAATTGAAGCGTTTCGTACGAGTAGGTTGAATTTCAACCACGTATGGGTGCCATCGCTCACGATTTCGTTTAGTGGTTAGCAAGTTCGACTAGGTCCCGGTTTTGATTCCCGGTTCATGCAAAGATGTATTGGGGTTTTCTGTCAAGAAATTCTTAATACTAGGCCGGAGTTAAGAAGTTGGCGGTGGATCAGAGACAGAGAGAGCACGTAACACAGATTTAGGCACGTAAAGCCTTCGGTCTTGCGCCTGATCTCTCTCCGGTTGTGACGGATTTCCCGTCCCATCGGACTATGAGAGTGAGGGAATAGAGAGTGCACCTATGTTTGCGCACTCACTTGTGAACTATAAAATCTCCCGCGCATGGCTAATCTCTGTGGAGATTGGCCGGATTCGGTTGGGAGGATATTACTACTTATTTATCGCATGTGTCAACGTTGGGAAGCAAAAAATAGATTAACACATAACTAAACTAGAACTTCATGGGTAATATCTAACCTAAGATTGAAAGCAAAAAGTAATTAGAGCACACATAATTTCAATCACATTAGGTACATTATGGTAACTCGTGTGAAGTCAAAGTGTTAGTCTACATTCATGATTATCTAATTCCTACGTAGGTTATGCACTAATTTTTCTACTGAACTAAGTTTACGAAACTCTCAATGTGATCAAATTGCTGATTAGGTATTAACTATCTCCGACGCAGGAGATAGTTTTTAAGATATTGCATAGCTTCTATCGCGGGCCTTGAGCGTGGAGACCGAATCCAGAAATTCCGTATCGAAAATAACCTGACACGGGACTCCTCTCACCGCTAGATGGCGTTGATAAAAAATGCTATGCAATAGCTTTACCGCGGCAGTCCCCGAGTGCCACACGTCTTTTTTTTTTAAATATTAGCCAAGCTGAACTTGACTTCCTCTCCCCTCCAAATAAGCGGAAAGCTTGTGCTAGGAGTCGGTACGACAATAGTGCAACGGTCGGGGTTCGAACCTGCGACCTTTCAGTTTTAGTCCACACCTTTAACCGTTGGGCTATTGAGGCTTCAATAATACCTACCTAATTTTCGGTGTACCTGTATTGGTTCTCGGCTAGGAAAGACAACCCGTCAAATACGAGTTGACTCTATTAAAAAGCGTCCTATAAAATAAGTATCTATGAAAGTTTTGCAATACCATATGTAGGTACATGAATTCAATGCCCCCTTTGTATAATACATGGTCACAAAAACTAAAACATACTGTGTCCAACGCATTGAATACGGTTTGTAGATATGGAGGGAAAATGAACAGGTTCTGATAGGAAAGCGTATGTCTTTGACAATCGTGTCAAATAAAGGTTTGTAGAATAATAATTTGATTCAGTACATTATTTTATCAGGGCAGGTAAGCACTTACATAGTAGCAGTCGTGTTTTAGATTTAAACTAAACTTTATTCATTTTTAAGTAGGTTCGTCTAAACTATACCTTCTTATATTTATTATCTACATATTATAGATACTTACTACTTACTAGGACTAGGGTTCGATTCCCGGTTCGGGCCAAAAATAAAGCGGGTTTTCTGTTAAGAAATTTTCAGTACTAGCCCGGAGTTAGGAAGTCGGTGGTGAGTCACCCTCGTATCTCGGAGAGCACGTAAAATTGTCGGTCCTGCACCGGATCTCTTTCCGGTCGTATCGGATTTTCCGTTCCATCGGACTATTAGAGTGAGGGAATAGAGAGTGCACCTGTGTTTGCGCACACACTTGTGCACTATAATATCTCCCGCGCAGATGGCAAATCTCTGTGGAGATTGGCCGCTTTGGCCGGATTCGGTCGGGAGGACATTTTATTGTTATTAACGTTTACTGTATGAATAGAATAGAATAACATACAATAGTTACGAGATAGTCAATTAGTATGAACATTATAAATGGTACCTACTAGTTGTTAATATCGACTGCTAGTTAGGATCGGGCGGTTGTTAATTTAAGTAACCCATACAGAATATCCTTGAAAGCTCTACATTCAAGTCGCTGCACCTAATTTCAATTCCCAATTCACATTTCCAGCATTAATTATAACTGTAGGTCTCTATAGGTACCTATCTCAAACTAATTTTGAGAATGTCGCAATCGGCGGCCGTTTAAGCCACTCCTGCAAGCACCTTGTATTATAAATTTCGATTACATTAATATTAATTGTGTACCATTTGTCCCGTTTAAGGACTTGACAAAAAATAATACAGAGCTTTTTGATAATTTATTGATTTGCACCAACTGCCTGTGATATGGTTTTGCAAAATTAAACCCTTATTGGAGTTAAAAATGTATTGAACATTTATTAACTCCCGGTTTCTGAACCGGTGGCTAAAAGTGGTCATTAACTACCATGAGTTTTTTAGGGTTCCAAAAGAAAACGGAACCCATATAGGATCGCTTTGTTCGTTTGTGTGTCAACGCCCTTTATCTCAGAAACAGCTAAACACTGTTGAAATGTATACTGAATACAAAGATCTCTTAAATAACAAAAACTATCTATCCTACTAATATTATAAATGTTAAAGTTTGGATGTATGGATGCAATGGATAGATGGATGTTTGTATCCTAATCACAGCACAACGACTGAACCGATTTGGCTGAAATTTGGCACGGAGATAGTGTATATTAAAGTCTGGAAAACAAGGCATTTTCGCGGGAACTAAAAAACCTCGATCCACACGAACGAAGTCGCCGGCATCAGCTAGTACCTCATAAACTCAACTACCTAATAACTCAATCATACCGCAGCGACTGAACCGATTAGGCTGAAATTTGGCACGGAGATAGTGTATATTAAAGTCTGGAAAACAAGGCATTTCCGCGGGAACTAAAAAACCTCGATCCACACGAACGAAGTCGCGGGCATCAGCTAGTACCTAATAAACGATATAATAATAAAATTTGATTGTTCCGCTGTGAAGAGTGATGAAATTCGTAACGGAACGGCGCGGACGGACAGACGGCATTGTTAATATTCATGAGCTGGTAGTACCCAGCGAAAGTGTTTGAAATGTAATCGACATTTCGGACCACAATAACCTATTAATTTTGAATAGGTATTTTTTAGATAGTCCTTGACTGCGATCTCACCTGATGGTAAGTGACGTTGCAGTCTAAAAAGGTAGCGGACTAACTTGGAAGGGGCAGGGGCTTGGGGGGGTATAGCAGAGTACTTATACCCCTTATCGGTTTCTGTACGCCATCGTTTCGAAACGCTAAACTTGGCGGCACGTCTTTGACGTTAGTACACCTAATAGGTTTCTATACGCCATCGTGTCGGAACGCTAAACTTGGCGGCACGTCTTTGACGTTAGGGTGGTAACTAGCCACGGCCAAAGCCTCCCACTAGACTAGACTTAGACAGATGATACAGAACCCATCGTGTGTGGCTCTGATTCGCACTTGTCCGTATTTTATTTCCGCACGAATCCTTTTTTGTCAAATAAATAACAAAAAAAAATCCTAGCGTAAGGCTTGCGTTAGGAGGGAGCTCGAAAAAAGTGCAACGGGTGGGTTTCGAACCGGCGACCCTTGCCCGGTGAGGTATGGAGGCTACAATATTTGCGTTAAGTACGCTCAATAAATATAAAATTGTTGGCCTTGTCGTTCATTTATCAATATATGTTTGAACATGTTTTTACCACAAATCTATACGCGTGCACATCAATCATTGTTCCTACTACATTCACTAATCAATATCTAGTTAGTAGTCACGGCCAGTTATATATCAATGACTCTATTTATATTGTGAATGAACATTTAATTACCTCCTTTGTACGGACACAAAGATTAAAAAATATAATTGGACATGTGTGTCAGACCTAAAATAAGGCTAAGGTTCATAACGAATATAATTGGACATGTGCGCAAAGCCTAAGATAATTCTAAGCTTGTTCATAGCGAATATAATTGGACATGTGCGCAAGACCTAAAATAAGACTAAGCTTGTTCATAACGAATATAATTGGACATGTGCGTAAGGCCTAAGATATAGCTAAGCTTGTTCATATCGAATATGGCTGGACATGTGCGTAAGGCCTAAAATATGGCTAAGCTTGTTCATATCATAGCGAATATATGTATATATATAACATATGGAGTACCTTTTATCCTGGAAAAATAGAGGTTTCCCTCAGATTATTAAGGCTAACTTCACGTGGACGAAGTCGCTGGTAAAAGCTAGTGTTCGTTTAAAATCGCAAATAAAGATAGAACCGATAGAATTAGGCTGAGATTTATATAATGCTCTGATCTGGCTTTGACTTGGAACAGAGTTAAAACGAAACAATTGATGACTCTTAATTTATTTTATTTTATTATTTTGAATTAATTAAATCCCGGATATGTTATATTAACTATTCTTTAGTTACGATACAGTTGAATGATGCGTAATCATGCGTAATTGTATCGTAATAGGGGTAATACACAGGAGGCTTTGATAACTATGCATTTTAATTAAATAGGCTGTCAGGAAGATACAAGATTGGCGAACAAAAAAAAGTACCGTTAGTATCTAACACGTTTTATAGTAAACTAACGAAAAGTGCGAAAGAAAAACTGTGTATCTTTCAATGCCAGCTACAAAATTATACAAAAATGTTACAAAACTGTTTTAGGAATAAATTTTCTATATCGATGGAATGCAACGATTGTTACCAAGGTAAACACTTTGCTACTAAAATACCTGGTGATTTACGAAACTAACAACTGGACCAGGTTAACCTGAATTAGTTTCGCTTGAATATTTAGCGAATATTTAGTTTATTTGCATAATTCGGTATACTTGAGCCTACCTACATAATTATTAAATTCAAATTCAAAATTATTTATTTCATGTAGGCCAACTTGTAGCTCTTATGACACGTCATGACTCTACCACCGCGGTTCGGAATGCAGATTCTGCTGAGAAGAGCTGGCAAGAAACTCAGCAGTTGCTCTTTTCATAACAAAATATTACAATATTAATGAACAACTACATAATATTACAATGTAATAACTTAATATACTATCTTGTGGGTAGCTGGATGCCAAGCCGATTGATTCCATGCAACTCACATACCGAGAAAAATAATTAACTACTCTATTTAGGTATTATTGCCTCCAACTTTGTCCTCCTGTAGTAAGGTTCCCATCGGGAACCCTCAGTTTTTCCCAGTTAAAAAATATCTAGTCTATTTCACACTCCAAATTTTCAACTAAATGACGTCGATCTGTTGCTCCTTTGTTGTTGTGATTGAAGGATAAATCAACTGGAAAAACTCACCCCGAAGTAACCGTGAAAAAGAAAACTACATCACCATGCAGGCCCAGTGCGTCGCTTGAATCATCTAGGTAGTTGATTTTGAAGTTATAATTTTTGTCTATGCCAGTTGGTTCCTTGCTTAGTTGCTTACTTATTTGGCAAGAATTGATATCAGTAGAAATCGAGACATTATTAGACCGAATCGAATTCAAATCGAATGTTACAATTGATTAGTGAAAACTTTGGTTCATTAATATATTAATAGGTGTTTTCCCAATCGTAATGAATTTTGTTGCAGAATTGTCTAAATGTCCATTAAAGTGTGTAGGTACGTTGTATGAAATTACCTAAATATTACTTGCTTGCCTGCGAGTTTTCGTTAATTTTGGCTAGCTTGGTATTTTATGGTCTAAAAAAAAGATACCGGCCGAATTGATAACCTCCTACTTTTTGGAAGTCGGTTAAAAATATAGGCTGCCAACCTTAATTTGTCAACTTTGGGAATATTTTTTTTCTAGAAGGTTGTCTGGAAGAGACAACCTTATGGCTATCGTTTTTTTAGCGAAAAGACCGCCTTTTTGTATTGATTTAATATATTTTGTTAAGTTAACTTTTTCTGTTTGTGGTGCAATAAAGAATAAATAAATAAAACTATTTTATCTAGCTGTTTCGTAGAAAAAGCTGCGTTTTCCGGTGCAAGGTCGGCGAGTAAATAAATAATAATAAAAAAATGGACCACTCTCAGTCAAGCGCAACCTGTTAGCAATTTAAAAAAAATGTTATATTTGAAGATGCGAAGTGGCCAAGGTTTGGAGATAACAATCGAAAATGTATATTTGGTCATATGTAGTAACATGCACGGACATTACTCAAGCTAACGACTGGTTCAGGCAAATAAATCTATTCTTATCTAAATTACTTATAAAATTGTTTAATTAGGACCTGTTAGCGGTAGGTATAGTAGTTTGGTATGTTTACCTCATAATTTACTAAACAATGTTTTGCGAAATGTTTATACTACCCGTTCATTTCAAGTTGACCGTCTTCGAACGTTACAAGTGAGGAGATATCGTCAGGGAAAACCGCGTATGTACCATTGGTAAAAACCGCGGATCTACACTAGGTAGTCAAAGTTTTACAGGGGAATCTTTAAAACTTTTTATTTCTACGGCTATTGGGTTATTTATTATAATTCATGTGTATATAACACATGAATTAATACTCTCTGTATTGATAAAAAATAAATATCTTTTAAAGTGATTAATATAGTCGCTACGACACTTACGCGGTTTTGATTTGACCACAAACGTATGAAAATGGATTTTAATGTACTTACTAATGCTAGTTACGCGGATTTGCACTATCCCCGACGATATCGTGAAAAAAAAATGAATAATGATTTATTAATAAAAAGTTTGCAAAGTACGTCCAAATCCGTCGCTGGGTCCGTTGACAAGAAAATAATAATTGTATTTTTTACTGCAACCACGACTGTGATGGAAGTTTTCTTTACTGGTAATACTTTTCATGCAAGTTTTCATGGCAATGACGTCTTAAATGTCGAAACGCGCGATTTTTTATTTTTCTCGGCTTAAAAAGATTTTCTACGGAAGAACGGGACACCCTGGCGTAGCTATAGTACCTAATTACTTAAAAGGATGCCCCAACAACGGATTAATGTTTTGCAAAACTTTTTACGAATAAAATCATTTTTCATTTTTCTATTTCTAGCAAGGAAGTTTTCAAGTAAAAAGTGGAATAACGATGACGTCACAAATACAGATAATACTAATTATGAAACTATTTTTCTCGCATTGGTTACGCTAGATCGCTGCCCGCGACAAAAACGTCGCCACGGCTGAATAATTATGTAACTGAGGATAAGTACGGCGCGCGGTGAACAGGTTTCCTTATGCAGTTAATCAGCGGTCAACGACACTTGCCGACTTGCAGATGCGCAATGTAAAACTGGTGGCACACTCTGCTCATTTTATTCTTATAACTAGTTGATGCCCGCAACTTTGTTTGCGTGGATTAAGGTTTTATAATTCTCGCGGGAAATCTCTTATTTTCCGGGATATAAAGTAGCCTGTGTGTTATTCCACACTATAATCTATCTCTATGTCAAATTTCAGCCAAATTGGTTCAGTGGTTTTTACGTGAAACAGTAACAAACATTATCCATACTTACAAACTTTTGCGTTTATAATATTAGTAGGATTTATTCTTATTATTTATTCTTATAACGTCGTATTATATAGACGTGCCGCCAAGCGATTTAGCGTTCCGGCACGATAGCAGAATAGGATTATGGGTTGAATGTAAACTGCTATACCCCTTCCAAGTAAGCCCGCTATCATCTTAGGCTGAAATTTATAGACCGCACTTTCACTCAGCTCAG
Organism: Hipparchia sbordonii; assembly: GCA_038048805.1. Taxonomy (NCBI): domain Eukaryota; kingdom Metazoa; phylum Arthropoda; class Insecta; order Lepidoptera; family Nymphalidae; genus Hipparchia; species Hipparchia sbordonii. The sequence goes on from CM076113.1 coordinate 11,117,877, forward strand.
ACTCATGAATCAAGATAGAGTTAAAACGAGACAGATTTATGTCAGAGCACATTTGTGTCTAGTTTTAACCTCTATCTTAAGTCTGAGCCAAGTCAAAGTTCGCTCTATAGACCTCACCATTAGACTGCATCGTCACTTACCATCAGATGAGATCGCAGACAAGGACTATCTTGTCATCGAATAAAAAAAATATATATATTTATGCCCGTTATCAGCCAAGTTCTCGCCTACGTAAGTACGTAAATATAAGTAATATAATGCGGTTGGAACGGCATTCCGAACCAATGGTAGATTCATTTGACGAATCGAAATTACTTTGTAAAAGGTGATTTATAAAATAGAATAGAATAAAAAATTATTCTATTCTATTCCATTCTATTCTAAGTTTTAGGGAATATTAAGTTAGATAAGCCGAAGCTGTTTTCGTTTTCACCAACTTTAGGGAACACGAAATGTAAAAGGCATTTCGGTAATGTGATTGAGTAAAAAAACATTCATCCAACCATACATCAAACTTTCGCATTTATAATATTAATAGGATTATATTAAAATTATAATTTATTCTTCCAGCCCGGTGTACCTGCAGCTCATAGTCTCCAATAGGAATGCGACGTTTCCTCGCTCTTCCGAACCGCGATCACACGCGGCGTGGACACAAATCGCAAATCTTTGTGTCTAAAACAGTTTGGTGAAACTGTTATGTTTCATGCAGTTTCGCCAAACTTATAGACACAAAGATTCGATTTCACCAGGTTATTTTTTTTTAAAGAATATCAGTCAAGCTGAACTTGACTTATGTTCTCCTCTCACCTTCTAATAAGCGAAAAGCTTGTGCTAGGAGTGGGTACGACATTAGTGCAACGGGTGGGATTCGAACCTGCGACCTTACAGTTTTTCATTCAGCACCTTTAACCGTTGGGCTATTGAGGCTTGAATTTGGGTATTGTTGGATCAAAAGATTCTAAATAGGTTCCTACGAGATTAAGGTCAACAACCTCTTTCAACCTGCGACCTTTCAGTTTTCAGTGAAGCCCTTTAGCCGTTGGGGTATTGAGGCTTTCAACCCCCTATTTTTAACCCCCTACGCAAAAACAAGGGAGTGTTATAATTTTGATGTGTCTGTATGGGTGAGTGTGTGTTTCTGTCTGTTGTTGTTTTCCGAACGGATGAACAGACTTGTTTTTTTTTGTTTGAAAGGTGAATTAGTCGGGAGTCTTCTTAGCTATGTTTGATGAAAATCGGCCACAATATGGCGGATTGCATATTTTTATTTTAACGATTACTGACTAGCGATTAGGACGTTGTATCATGTCGGGGGTGTTTTAAATTTTTAATTTACACTTGTGTTTGAATAAAACAGGCGGGTCACCCAATGTTAAGTGATTACAGCCGCCCATGATTACACACTAAAATTATCATAAAGTTCTAATCCATTTCATTGTCTAACAAAGCGCATAGCTATTCACAGGCGTAGGTACAGTTTGTCAACAAGATGTTGCTAAAATTACTTTCGAGAGTCACATTTCAAACCTTCCCAAATAATTTCGGGCAGGTAATTATGTCGTTGACAAAATTATTGTACGCATGCGAATCGATGCGCTTTGTTGAACAATGAAATTGTTTTGAACTTTTTAAAAATTTTAGTACTATAAAAATACTTTTTGAATGTTTCAAACGCGGCCAGTTTTCAAGTCACTGAATAATTTCCAAATTCCACTCTAATTTCCAAATTTTTCTACTCTTGACATTGGATTCATGCTCTGTTTGTTAAGTCGGTGAACAATTCGGTATTTACTCGTAAATACACTTATGATGTCTTGTCGTCAACCGCGAACCAGTGAATTATCTAATGCAAAACTGTAAGCTATGTTTGCATAATTAGACATGCTTTTTGAATGTCTTTGGTGCAAATTGCTCTCATCTTCCAGTCATTATGGGAGTAGGTAAGTTCATTTGATGAAAGCAGAAAACCAAAGTCAAATGTAGGTACTCTGATATTTCAAATTAAGGCCTGTTTTTACTAGCGTTCCCAAACTTTTACACGCTATTTAAGCTAACATAGGTGATGCTTTCTGGCAATTTCGTTTTCACAAACCATTAGGGAACACCTAAAGGTGAAAATGGCAATGGTTAAGGAATTGTATTTAGGGGTTACCTATACGAAGAGACTCCTACTTGGGGGATGAGTTAGGTATGTAGGTGAAAACCGGCATTTGTCTTTTTGGCCTTAATTAATTACCTAAAGGGCTGGTAAATTTTGTACTAATGAAGAGTTTTTTTATAAAGCTTGCATGGGTATAGTTGAAAACGTGGAAAGTGACATGGGCTACCTTTTAGTCCGGAAAAACAGAGGGTTTTCCCCACGCGATTTTGAAAAACCTAACTACGCGGACGAAATCGTGGTACAAAGCTAGTCTGTAATATTAGTAGAAATTAAAGGAAGTAAGGATTTACACACACTCCAATTCGTTCATGATCATTGTGCACGAACGCAGTTTCCGGTGTCAAAGGCCGATCGGTTCCAATGAGAAAAATCTACGGGAAATTCTAACTGATAAAGTCGAGATAAGATTAAAGATTTTAGACTTGATTCGTGGCTTGATGACATATTAAATTGTTATAAGCGTTGTACAGCACCTTTAAAATGTGACGTTGTTAGTGTTTTTTGCCGAACTTTAAATGACGTTCCTCTGAAAAGATCAAGAAGACGGGTCGATAGATTCTATCCATGACAGCTTCAACTTGACGTCTCGCAACACCGCAGTCTCGTCGTGACCACGGTCCATGCAATTGGATCGAAATATCGACAATCCCAACTAAAATAATTACCGAGATAAGGTTAGCTTGTAAGTTGTAACCCACATTGTGTCTTCCTTTCACAGTATTATCTCGCAAAGATAGGCCTATGAGAACTGTGTGGAGTCATACTGCAGATACTCGCAGCTTTCAGTGTTACACAATAGACATACAGAAAGACATTACTGCGCCAACTGGGCCAGTTTCCAACGAGATTGTATTGATAAGAACGTTCTGTTCTCAAACATAAGTTCATTCGCTTTACGGAGACGTTTCACTGTGTTAATATTATAATATCGTGTTACTTACATCCTTACTATCCTTATTAATATACTAATACTATATTATAAATGCGAAAGTGTGTTTGTTTGTTGGTTTGTCCTTCAATCACGCTGCAACAGAGCTATGGATCAACGTGGTTTTTGTATGGATATAGTTGAGGACCTTGAGAGTGACATAGGCTGCTTCTTATCCCGGAAAATCGAAGAGTTTCCGCAGGATTTTTAAAAACTAAGTCCACGCGAGCGAACCCAAAAAAGAATTTTCCGAATCGGTCCAAGCGTCTTCGAGTAATCGGGGAACACACATAAAAATGAAAAAAAAAAAAGAAAGCTTTCAACCTTGTTTCTTTAATACTGCATAATCATTAATCATTTACCAAGAGCTATGATAGTTTAGTTTGCGAAACTAATCATCGTAACCACAGTCCACCGTTATGGTTCAATTGACATTATAAAAACATCGTTACTGCGTTAAAAACATCATTGAGGAAGAGTATTGCAGAGAGTATCATATTACTAGAATAGCTTTCTGGCAATATCATCGGTTTAATTCATTAATGGTACAATTCAAAATGTACAGTTTCGGGTAATATAGGCTGAAATCAATAGACCACACTGTCGCTCAGCTCAGGCTCAAGACAGAGTTAAAACGAGACAGATTTATGTCAGAGCATATTTGGTCTTGTTATTTTGAGTTCGAGCTAGGGCAGCGCATGCTCTATATATTTCAGCATGAGAGTCAAAGTTTTGAATTGACAGCTAAAGTCAATAGTTTTCTAGCAGCGTTTGTACTTCGGATAGATTAATCAATTTCCAACCATTTTGCATGTTTAACTCAAAACACGTGATTTTGGAAATGTTCCACTAATGAATTTGACCGACGATTATTATGGCTTTATCTGAAGACCAAGGGCTCTTCAACGCAGTTTCACAGCTACAGTATGATGTCCACAATCATCTCTGTCTGAATGACATTATCTCACTATTCGCTAAAATTCACTGTTGCCGAAAGAAAAAAATAATTCAACCAATCACAGCAAATAAGACTGGCAATGTGATATTCACAATTTTCGAGCTCACGGAGCTGTCGCTATCTTTGTAAATGGGATGTTTTTATTGTACCATCATACCATGACAAATTAGAAGTCATTATTATTAGTCTAGTAACGGTTAAAGGCATGGCTTGAAACCTTCCACAACTATTACCTATCACTCAGTAATCACACTAATATTATAAAGCCGAAAGTTTATATGTGTGTATGTATGTTTGTTGCTTTTTGGATTCTGATATTCTTACTCCTAAGTATAAAGTTTGCTGCTCCATAATTCCACGGACTGACTGAGAACTCAATGGTCGTAAGCAAATAAAACTATGGTCGGTCAAACCAGAGAAGCAAGAGAGAAGCTGATAAAATAATTTCACTAAAAAGCGTGACGAATCATTCACACTGCACGTTTTGAGTGAAATTCGGTTTTTGGAAAGAATTTTAAATAACAGTTTTCGGTTTTAGTACTTAGTTAATTTTATTTTTTATTCTAATCACACCGATTTTGTTTCTGATAAGAAGACTGATTGCGATCTTATTTTTTCTTCTTATTTTTCAACTGATAGACGTCAAACGTCTTGCATAGACCCCCACAAGCGTTGGTCTTGCGTCGCCTGTATCCAGCGGCTCCCTGTGACTCTTCTGATCAGTCCTATTGGAGGGTTTGCTAACACTGCGCTTTCCGATGTGCGGTTGCCTCTCTAGTATCCTGGGACCCCAACGACCATTGGTTCTTCAAACTTATTGCCACTTCATCTTTGCGACGAGCGCCTCCCACCAGACAAAAAATATACTTACTGAGATTTTTATAATAATTCAAAATATTAGAATGTGCGAGAGAGAGGGAATGATAAACGTAAATACTGGCTTTTAAGTACATATAGGTATATGTATGGAATAATTACTTCCGATTGCTACATTGCATTGTTGAAGGAATTCCAATATCATTTTCGATACAGCTTTCTATCTGGTGCGCCGTACGAGGAAGCAAATGTAAATTATCTCGTCATCTCATCTCGGAACAATCGTTGCGTATCATGGAAAGTGGTCGGTGCAATTTCTAATTTTAGCTTCTCATGCGGTTTTCTTTATTAACGCGTTATCTATACTTATAATAAAACTGTAACGGGACGAATTCTGTACATTAGATAATATATTTTGAAAATTTTAATTGGAGGACGCTTTATTATCGATACTGAGCCCAAAACAATTTTTTTTTTAATTTTTTGTCTGTCTGTCTGTGCGCGCATCACGCGAAAACTACAGAACGGATTTGAATGAAATTTGGTATAGGGGTAGCTGATACTTCAGGTCAATATATAGGATACTTTTTATCCTGATAAACAATAAGGTTTATCCGGCATAGAGGATGGAAGTTTTTGTTGAATTTGCTACATAACTTCGTCAAATCTAAACCGAATTTGATAATTCTTTATTTATTATAAATTGTGTACTATTAGAAATATTTTGTCTAATTTTGGTGAAGATCTATTAAATATTATCGGAGATAGAGGACATAACTTCTCGCGGATAGTAGCAAGTCACTCTAAACTTTTTCCACGCGGACGAAGTCGTAGGAATCGGCTAGAATTGTAAAATAAAATCTTTCCGACAAAAAAGTGTAAACTGTGCTTATAAAATCTTTGATGAAAAATAGATAAAACATCTGAATGTATAAAAACCTGAAAATGAACTGAGTTACTTTACACAATTTTTTTTGGTATCTCATTGTTTTATCATTTAGATTTCGTTTTTACGCTTTTTAACCAGAGCAATAAGTTTTTTATTCGAAGAACATCGTCAGTTACCTTTATTAAACGAAAATGTCCACTGCTTTGTCGAATGTTTAAATATTTAAAAGAATAGTTTATTCAAATTAATTAGTAACCGACTTCCAATAAAGAAGGAGGTTCTCAATTCGTCGGAATCTTTTTTTATGTATGTTTCCTGATTACTCAAAGACGCCTGGAACGATTTGGAAAATTATTTTTTTGTTTGAAAAGGTATACTTCCCAGGTGATCCTATTTTAATCAGGTCAGGATCTGATGGTGGGATCCTGGAGAAATCGAGGGAACTCTTCAAATTTTATAGGCACAATTGATATACTTTGTAGTGGCGTTTGAAGTCAGTTTTATAAAAAGAATTTTTGCGGTAAAATGTTTAACTCTTTGCCGATAAATATAAATACTTAGTGAAGTTGGATGTTCTATTTTTATTTTATTAGTAGATTGTTACACAAGGGACGTAAGTAAGCTATTACAGAACAAGATCCAATTTGGCGCCAGTGCGAGCGCAGCTCGCATAGGGCGCTAATGGATCGCGTGCACCCGAGATATTTAGTCACACGAGCGAGCGCAGCGAGCGAGGGTGAATATAGTTCGAGGGTGTAATAGCTACTTGCAACCGCGGTAAGCATTCTACTTTATATCATTCTTGCGAGGTAACTTTGAACTTATCCGGCAAAAGGTTTTGCATCATTTGTTCTGCTTCAAGCAAACAAAAATCAGGCTCTCCTCCTTTTTCATCTTCTGCTGAAATGCTTGACATTGTTGTAAATAACTTAAATCCCTTTACGAACAAACTTCACAAACTTTCAGATCAAATGAAATGCCGCCATTTCCATTTTTTTTTCGTAAATAGTTTCCATTTTTTTTTTACGGCATTGAGTTCCAAGGAGTTTTGCATAGTTTGAAATGTATGGAAATTAAATGCCGCCATGTTCAGTGTTTTTTTTTTCAGTAAAAAGTTTTCTTACCATTTTCTAAGAAAAGAGATTGTTTACCAAGGAGTTTTGCATAGCTTGAACTGTAATGTGACCATTACAATTAGAGCATAGTGCGACGTAATGTTGCCTTGAATTGCAAACACCAACTTACAAGGAGACTTTTCACCATAGTAATCCCTAGTTACTGAGCAAGTATGATATAAAAGTTTATTACATATTCAGATGTCGTTGATTACAGGTATAGGCTATTAAATATGTAATAATACGGGTAAAATGACATATTTTAGTTATCATTATTCACAGAAACCAGTTAAACGACTGGTAATATTTAGATTTTCGCGGCATACATTTTGAAATAGTGGAAAATGACCGAAAAATGAAATGCCAAGGTTTTATACTATAAGAACTGGATGTTGTTAAGATTTACTGTAGATTACCGTATACCTAGCCATTTACAGCGCAAGTAGTCCAGTGGTTAGGACTTCCGCCTCCTTTTTGGAACTTTTCGGAGTTATGTGCGTATAGCAATGAAAAATCACTTGAATTATGATGAAGGAAAACAGCGCGAGGAAAGCTGTATGCCTGAGAGTTCTACACAATGTTCTCAACGGTGTATGAAGTCTGCCAATTCGCTTTGGGCCTATTCCCCTTCCATGAGAGGAAATCTGCTCTCAGTATTTGCTCTGCTTTGATTATGAACCAATCAAAGGCTAGTAGGCTAGGCTAGACTAGCGCTTGACTGCGGTCGCATCTGATGCTAAGGTTACATTAAACGTAGGATTGAGCGCGCTTGCTTGTAAAATTCACTCTTGATTGAAAGGTAAAATAACCTAAGTTATCCTTGGTTTTAAAGACGGAAGGAAATTCCAAATTTTCGCGGTCCTAGGAAGAAGTGTTAGCGAAATATTGAAATAGTAAAGATATACAACTTAAATGTATTGAAGGTGGTTTGATAAAGCTAGTTGTAGGTAGTTTGACTTTGTTGACGTCGTAGGCGTCCGTCTGGCGCCGCACGCCGTTAGTATAAATACAGCCGGTTGGACGTTATTAATTTAGTCTCTTCCAGAGACTCATACGGCTATTGGATGCTCCCGCGTCTAGGTCGTAGTATTTGATTAATGGATTGTGATAGCAATCGCGCCCTAATCGAATAAATATTACCCGTAGGTTTAGATGAGTGTAATTAATTAAATAATACTTTGATATGTTTGATAGTTACCCTCACGTTCAGATGGTGGTTTGTCTGACGTGTTGTGGTTAAATAGTGTGAAATCAGACTCTGGATATGTTTACAATCTCGTTTAATAATTAGCTTGTCCAGTTATTAATTCACATCACTTAGAATTACAACGCAACATCAGTTACATATTTAGGTTAGGTTCACAATTTTGCATTCACCCACACGTGCCACAGAACATTACTTCGCACCGACCGTCGCCATGATAGTGTAGACCGGCTGGCGCCATAAGTCCGCTCCCCGCGCCGCGAGCCATCGCTCGTAGCGACATCTATTTCCTTCAGCGCGTAACATCGGCCATCCTGAAAAGTGAATACCAGCAGGTATTCATACACAGGCATTAGTGGAGAATAAGATTTTCAGATGCAGAGCTAAATTGACTGAACCAGATCGGACTGAAGTAGGTTTTTAACTTTCTAGAAGATCTATTATATCCTGTGCATCTACACTGTCCTTATCAGAACCAGTTGCCATAATTTACTGAACTTCGATTGCAGACACCAGCAGCAACCACCGCCACAATATTCTACAACCTTCCATTTTTTTACACCACGAAGTTAGATCGACCATTCGGTAGAACCCGCGTCCTTTCGCACAGCCCTGCTTACATGCACACTGCGGTGTCGGCACTGTACACCTCAACACACCTTGAGCACTATGTATACCCATTGGCCTGCGAGCGAACAACAGTCAGCGCTAATGTGTCCACAGTGACACAACTGTATTCTCCCAACCAAACATATAACAACTGCATACATATATATGCCACAGTGAGCAAGCTAGTATACCTCTTATTAAGCACTCAGCCACCCAACACTATCCCAAAAGCACTTCCACCGGTGCCTGTCCCGGCACAAGGCTCGACACCTGGCGCGCAGAGCAAAAAGGAAACTGACGAGTGTTTTCATCTATAAGTAGCGTCGTTGCCAATACATGGTCCCAGCTGGCATCACAATAACCTAATGAGTTCTAGGGCCTTTAAGTAAGAGCCGAGGCCATGGCATCGGAAATTTGGAATTACATCAAATCCAGAACCTCTTAGAGAAGATGAAACTAAGAGAGCAAAAGCAATCTCAGCTTTGAGATATATGCAGGATAGTGGCAAACTCCAGGGGCCTCAACTATTTGACCAAAATTGCTGATAAGATGATGAAACAGCAGGTACTACTCATCTAGTCTCAGAACTAAAATCGACACCCAATACTTCTACGAAGTAATCCAATAGTAACTCTCCTAATATGATAGCGGAAATCACCAAATTTGGTGATAGAATGCGTAGGAATCAAACCATGCAACTGGGAGGAGAACTGGAGGAAAAGAAGCGGAAACTGAATATGGCCACAGGGCCGGAAGTTGTGGCTCTTCAACAAATTACTACTGTAGCTACCTATTCACTACAATGCTGGTCGTCGCCTTAAACTACCTAAGCTTTTCGGATGTGAGTTAAAACTTAAGTTCTTCTGGTGTGAACGTATCAGTGATTTCACTGTCCAGCAAATATTTTACTAAGGGACTATAATTACTTGCTGCAAACGAATCGGAGATCAATACTTAAGGTGTCAAATGTATCAGTGTGCTTAATCTACGATTTCGGATGGGACTTTATCGTTGCAGATGTAAGGCAACCAATGTTTGGTGCACACTTTTAAGTTACTTGGACTTTAGTTAACACTAAGGCACATGAGATAACGGATCAGTTAACAAAATATCTTAAGGCGGTAGAGCACGCATAACAGAGACGAGCCAAATTTCGGTTAAAGCAGTTGATAGTATTTACCCATATTAAGGTCAAAGTATCCGGAACTTAAAACAATATCACTTAAGGAGGTTCTTATAATATTTTCAACAACAACATAGGAACAAACAGTTCTTCGGGTGCGACCCCTACTTCCGGATAAGTACAGTAAACTTAAGATAGAATTTAAAATCAGGTGTGACCTTAATAGCCTCCGTTGCTAGGATAATTAGGTAGTAGTCCTGTGCTAAGTCTAAACTAGTGTTTACCAGTTAATTTCTCAACTTATCATCACCAATGCTTGGCAAAAGGAACCTGTTCTTGACTGTTAAGACATTCAAAGCTCAGTACTCCACACACAATCTACTATCAACATTTTTCTTTGACTAAAAACCGTTTATGCTGATCAGCTACGTTCTACAGTCCGCTCTAGTAGAGTCAATTAAAATAAAACATTATTAAGTTATACACATAATATGAACACATCATAATTTCGTAAATCAGAATATAATTTAACCATATCCTTCGTAAAAGATGAACCAGAGTCAAAAGACATATTTTTGTGAATCAGAATCGGATTTTCTCATGCACATAAACAAATAAAATTGTAATTTTTATTTTCTCTATCAGGGACCCCAATCATCAATTTTCAGATCGACAGACCTGCGGAAGTCTGTAAGACCCTTTTGTCAAGCAGAAAATGAGCTGATGATATTTAACGCCTGTACAGATCGTCACTTTTGAAAATCCAAAAACCATCCTAATCCCGTCAGCTTTCAAACAGAAAGGAACCGCATCAAAATCGGTACATTCATTTGGGAGCGATGATGTCACAGATATACAGATATACAGACACATATGTCAAACCCATAACACTCGTATTTTCGTATGAGGGTTAAAAATTAGAATCAGAATAGAACAGAAGTCGGAACAGACTCTTCTTGGGTTCAGAATCAGAACATCATACTCAAATCAAACAGATTAAACATAATGAACAGATTTAACAGATAAAACAGATAAATAGATAAAAGAAATAATACAGATAAAAGAGATAATAAAGACAGTACAGATAGTACAGATAATACAGATAATACAGTTAATAGAGATAAAGCAGTTACAGTAGATAGCACAGATTTAACGGATAAAACTGATAAAACTGATTAAAGATATAATACAGATAGTACAGATAATACAGATAATACAGTTAATAGAGATAAAGCAGTTACAGTAGATAGCACAGATTTAACGGATAAAACTGATTAAAGATATAATACAGATAGTACAGATAATACAGTTAGTACACATAACATAACTAACATTTTTATACATACATACATACATATATATATAGATATAGATAGATGGTACAGATAGTACAGATAATACAGTTAATAGAGATAAAGCAGTTACAGCAGATAACACAGATTAAACGGATAAAACTGATAAAAGATATAATACAGATAGTACAGATAAGACAGAACGTACAGAACGCACAGAACGCACAGAACGCACAGAACGTACAGAACGTACAGAACGTACAGAACGTGCAGAACGCGCAGAACGTACAGAACGTACAGGACAGGACGTACAGGATGGACAGGACGGACAGAACGGGCAGATTGGATAAAACGGATTAAACGGATAAATAGGAAAACAAGTTAAACAGTCAATCAAGTAAAACGGATAAAACGGGTGAAACAGGTAAAATGGATAAAACAGATAAACAGATGATATGGGTAAAACGCATAAAACATAAACAGGTGAAACGGATAAAACGGATAACCGGATAAACGGATAAAACAGGTGAACCGAGTAAACGGATAAAACATAAACAGATGAAATGGGTAAAACTAATAAAACGGATAACGGATAAAACAGGTAAAACGGATTTAACGGATAAACCAGGTGAAATGGGTAAATAGATAAAACGCATAAAATAAATAAACAGGGGAAACGGTAAAACGGATAAAACATAAAACAGGGGAAATGGGTAAAACGGATAAGACGGATAAAACTGGTAAAACGCATTAAACGGATAAATGGATGAAACAGGTGAAACGGATAAAACGGACAAAACAAATAAACAGGTGAAACGATAAGACGGATAAAACATAAAACAGGTGAAATGAGTAAAACGGATAAGACGGATAAAAGGATAAAACAGGTAAAACGCATTAAACGGATAAATGGATGAAACAGGTGAAACGGGTAAACGGATAAAACGGGCAAACGGATAAAACGGGTAAAACGGATTTAACGGATAAACCAGGTGAAATGGGTAAATAGATAAAACGCATAAAATAAATAAACAGGGGAAACGGTAAAACGGATAAAACATAAAACAGGTGAAATGGGTAAACCAGATAAACGGATAAAACATAAAACATGTGACATGGGTAAAACGGATAAAACAGATAAAACGAGTAAATGGATAAAACGGGTAAACGGATAAAACGGGTAAAACAGGTAAACAAATAAACAGGTGAAACGGGTAAAACGGATAAACGGATTAAACAGATTAAGAAATTAAATGGACAGAACAGATCAGACAGGAAACAGAACAGATCGGACAGAAAACAGAACAGATCAGATCAGACAGAAAACAGATGGTTAAAACCAACAGACAGATAAATAAAAATAACAACTACGCACCTCAGTAATAACTGTGTCGGAAGAAAAGTCGATTTATCATCATCACCTTCGACCCTTATCTCGTCGTGCATTGGTTAACAGGGTAAAGCAACGGTAAAGCACGTAATAAATTCGCCTTTCTGCCAAAATACATCTTCATCATGATCAGCTGCATTCTCTACGATATTCAGTCCCACAAACTTGATTCTTGTAGTAAAATCTATACGTCCAAGTATAAACTCAATTTGCACTTAGTCTCAGACAAGTCAGTCTCATGAAAAGCATCTTCTATAACATCGCAGACTTCTGGGTAGCAACTATTGAATATCCCTTCGAGTAGATTACACCCTGTAGGTATCTATGACCATCAGCTGGAAGTTTCATTCTACAGCGGCTCGTTTTTTATTGTAAAACGCTTAGCAACCGCTAATGTCACTGCTTTAACACCTCTCGAGTCGTCTCAATGAAAATCTAGTTTCACGCAACTTTGTCGAGATCCTTAAAAGACATCCTCTTCAACTCTTACAAAATCGCGTTCACCATACAAAAGTTTTATCGATAGCGACATTGACTGATTCCACATGAAATGTGCTGGCACTTGTCAGGGAAGCCGGAGTTAATCAGCATTTCTTAGTAGCCGCATGAACGCATTGTCTTTCACTGCACTGATCTCTCTATATTTGGGTCCAATTTTCGTCGTAAATACCACTTCTGAATGTGAAATCAGACTCTGGATATGTTTACAATCTCGTTTAATAATTAGCTTGTCCAGTTATTAATTCACATCACTTAGAATTACAACGCAACATCAGTTACATATTTAGGTTAGGTTCACAATTTTGCATTCACCCACACGTGCCACAGAACATTACTTCGCACCGACCGTCGCCATGATAGTGTAGACCGGCTGGCGCCATAAGTCCGCTCCCCGCGCCGCGAGCCATCGCTCGTAGCGACATCTATTTCCTTCAGCGCGTAACAATAGGTTAGATGTGAGGACAGGGGCCGTTATAGGGGCGGTTGGAGACGGCTTTAGTTAGGGTTTCAACGTTTTTTTGAGTTTATATCAGAAGTGGGATGGCCGCGTTCACAGTTCAATTATTATTGCCCACATTAAATTTTTGTCAGTTTAAATTCAGTCAAATTAAAACGTGAAATTTCTTATTTGGATCATTAGATAAGGTCAGGTTAGACCGAGCAGTGACAAGAAAGAGGGTTGATGGGGAATGTTGCATCATGGATATTAACATCTTATGTTGCATAGTTAAAGTAATGAATAAATGAGTTTGAATGAAGAACGTCACATTGGATTGCGAGCGCCTGAGCTTGAGAACGAACACTTAAGTGGGCTAAATGTTCTTTAAGTGCAAGTGGTTTTCAATATGACACATCTGTCTCCTAAGTTTGGCTAGTTCCCTTAGGTGGGATGGTCATGTTGAATGAGCTCCAGGGTCGCATGATGGACAGTCTTCACCAACTTTGCAAACGATGACACATCTGTCTCCTAAGTTTGGCTAGTTCCCTTAGGTGGGATGGTCATGTTGATTGAGTTCTGGAGTCGCATGATGAAATATTCCGATGAGTGTAGAATGATTGATGAGACTCGTGGGGTGCCCGGGGCGGTCACCATGTAGGATGGCCGTGTTAGCGATATATTGAAATAGTAAAGATATACAACTTAAATGTATTGAAGGTGGTTTGATAAAGCTAGTTGTAGGTAGTTTGACTTTGTTGACGTCGTAGGCGTCCGTCTGGCGCCGCACGCCGTTAGTATAAATACAGACGGTTGGACGTTATTAATTTAGTCTCTTCCAGAGACTCATACGGCTATTGGATGCTCCCGCGTCTAGGTCGTATTATTTGATTAAGGGATTGTGATAGCAATCGCGCCCTAATCGAATAAATATTACCCGTAGGTTTAGATGAGTGTAATTAATTAAATAATACTTTGATATGTTTGATAGTTACCCTCACGTTCAGATGGTGGTTTGTCTGACGTGTTGTGGTTAAATAGGTTAGATGTGAGGACAGGGGCCGTTATAGGGGCGGTTGGAGACGGCTTTAGTTAGGGTTTCAACGTTTTTTTGAGTTTATAGAAGTAAGTGTTAACTTAATATTAAGTCTGCCAATGCAGTCAGCAAGCTCATTTAAAATTAGACCCGTGTTTAGCAAAGGGCCGGTAATAGGTTGAGATGACATCGTATGTACATATTATATCTAATAGCTTAGGTATAGGAAGTCAGATTATGTAAATGCACGTGGTAAAGGTTTTGCTTCGTGAGCTTATGCCGTGAGCTTTTAGCCGGGCACGTCAAACGTTAATTTCATAAATTGCAAAAGTCACGTCTATTGAACAGGGTTATTGATTTTACAAAGAAAAAATCGGTGATTTAGATTATTATTTAGCACCTGCTGACTTCATTAGGGAGAGTGTATATCAAATGTTCACCCCGGTTAACTTTGACCCCGATCAGTAACTTAATGGGTGACCTCAACGACTGAATCGATCGTGGAATTTTTTTTTTATAAATGTTTATTGCTATTAATTTCTGTTGTTATTTTATAATACAACATCTTTTTTACTATTTGGTTTACATCTATTTGCTATTTTATTTCTATTATTATGTCTATAGGTATATTATCCTACTATTAGTATATTTTATGGTGCGATGGTGGTTTTTTTTTTTTCCCACTCATCGTCTTTCTCATTAATTATACTATGTTACTTATTTATATATGTTATTCCTTATTATTTTTACTATTTTCGTTGGCACTACATTCATATCGCTGTAGTTGCACCAAACCCATTCCGGCTCAAACTACTTATGACTAATTAATACTTTATTTACATATTTACACTTAACTCAATCCTAATGCTATGCGTCCCTAATTGTTATTTTACTATTATTAATCCTATTGATACTATTTACAATTTTTAATCCATATTCTAGTAATAGGTTTCTCTTATCATCTTCCTCCATAAATTTGTGCAAATGCAATCATGGAATTATTATTATTACACCAATGCAAGCCTACGAAGTCGCGAGCATCAGATATATTTTATTCTCGTAAATAAACTGAAGAATGCGAAAGGGACGTCGTCAGAATGCAGACAGCACGCCTAAACCCTGAGCTCAGCATGACTTGATTGAACAAGCCACGCGCGGCTTTGTTTTCATTCCTTGCCACCAATAAATTACTTCTATACCTACGAGCACAGATCCGACCTACGTAGTGCATGAGCTTACGATTACGCCTTCAGAGATAACTTGTAAAGGTTAAACTTGCTTCGAGTTCGATTGGAAATAGGTAACTTACATGATACTGCTACGCTCGGAGTATCTTAACGGGTTTAAATCAGAAATTACTCCTAATTTCTGATTTGAACCCGTTGAGTGATTTTTGAATTGAACCCGTTAAGATACTCCGAGCGTAGTAGTATCAGGTAAGTTACCTATTTCGAATCCTAAGGGGAATCAGACTTGCATCCAATTTCAGCAACGTTCTCAAACTTTTACGTGCTACCCACTACGCGTAAGGTGATGTTTTCTGTCAATTTCGTTTCCTCGAACCTTAAGGGAACACCTAAAGGTGGAAATGACATGAGTAAGGACTAAGGGATTGCATTTATCAATACCTACGTATAATGCGATTCAAATGACGATAGAAATGAGAAACCGCCATTTTCATTTTTTTTTTATTTTTTATACATTATAGGCACTTAGGGGATGATTCAGGTTCGTGAAAACGAGGGTGAGTGACATAACATCGTGTGTTGTTTTAATTACTATTAAAGTATTAGTGCACGTTATTTTTCTAAGAGCGCGAACTCGCCAACAAATTGCATGACATCTGTAAGTTGGCGGGATGAATTTTTGTGTATTACCTACCTAATAATGTGCATTACGTGATAAAAACATTTTAAAAAATGTGGACAAGGATCTTAATGTTAAAAATAAATTTTCCTAAGCTTGGTAAATATCTTCCACGACCGGCATGATTTTTGCATTTTAAGTACCGATTAAGAAGTCACGACCCCCTCTCAGTACTGTAAAGCTATTGTATCACGTTTTTTTTATCACGTAAGATTTAAGATAAAAAGTTCGAAAAACTCATGAAAATTATAGAATAGGTATTGTATTTGTAGGTAGGTAGGAACCTAAATAATAAATATAATAAAATAGATATTCGTATACCCTAGATTTTTTCAAAATTAGGATTGTAATTGTGTGAATAACAAATGTGTTGTTGTATCGAGTTGTTATTGTGACACGTAAAATGTAAGGGAAAATTTCGAACAAACTTTTCGAAATTATAGAGCACAGGCTGAAATCTACAGACCGAACTCTCACTTTGCTCAGACTCAAGACAGAGTTAAAACGAGACAGATTTATGGTAGAGCATATTTGTGTCTCTTTTTAACTCTATCTTAAGTCCGAGCTGAGTCAGAGCACGATCTATAGATCTCAGCATTATTAATCTCTTTATTTTAGATTCGTGACGCCCTAGTTTTTTTTTCAAAATAAGAATAAATGACCAACACAAAAAAATTAAATGATTTAAATTAGTTCCTGGTTTTTTAAACCCATAAAATTTTATAAATATTTACTTAACCTATTATATTTTATTCGAAACTATGAATTTTTTTACAAACCTTGGCATTTAAAGTTGCTCTATTTCCTTTTCGGAGCAATTATTACTCTTTTATTGTTTTACTAACTAGTAAGATATTAATTATTATAACTGTGATTCATAAATAAAATATTTTATTCAATCAGGTGATATGGAATGAAAATCCGAAAAAAAAAGAACGAACATTCGCATAGAACGAATTTTTTCACATGATGAGAAAAATCGTGTCAAAACTCGCGCACTGAGGGTTCCGTATCTTGTGAGGATTATATTATTTCGATTACTAAATGACCAACTTAGTAATATATTACTGGAAAAGTTACGTTACTGGAACTTTTGTGTGAAAATGATCTTTGAAAACCTGTAACTTTTTATTGAGTTCAACTAGAAGCCTGAAAATTTTACGGCATTAAAGGAGATTGGTCAAGTGACTATGGGACTTGGTATCGCTATTAAACCTGTGGTATCTTAATGTAATTGAGCTTAATTTTTAGGATGGTTTTATTACTTTTAATTACACATAAAAAAAAATTCATAATTCTCCGGATTTCACAGAAATATGGTGATTAATGACCTACAAAATTAGAATTTTCGAAGCTAGTAATTTGCTACTATAACTTACGTTTTACTGAAATAATTCACATTAGTAGCAGTTTGAATTCCTGAAACTCTCTAATTCTTTATCTATTGAAGGTGAGCTACCAAATGTTATTATTTCCATTCATAGTTAAGACCTACTTGATCGGATAAAAAAAACGAGACTTTGGTATAGCATAAAATCTTTTATTTTGACACATAATTAATACAATTTGAGGATTATAAAACTAGATACATCTATCTTTGAGGATTAGGCCTCTTTACTGTCCCGTATATAAAGCGAAAACCATTTCCGAAGTTCAGTCAACACTCAGCCGTGGCATCCAGCAAGGCGCCATTTGTACAAAGCGTCCATAAGTAGATATAGGGACGCAGAACAACGTAGCTCAGTCTCACGCCGCGCAGACGCAACTAGAGTGTACATAATATGTTCATACCGCTACATCATTATTATCTAGTGAGATATTCGCGAGTCAAGTATGAAAATGAGTAAATAATATTGAATAGATTATTACTCATTTTCATAACAGTATTCTTCAAATATATAATCTAAAAATTGGGCCGGTGCTTGAATGTCATTATGCCGACCCCAGCTCAGATACCATGTGACAGTCATGATATGTGCACAACACCCCACTGTGCGATTGCCTACTAGGCAGCTACAACAGTAGCCTGAAATAGCATTCAGCGTATTTGCATTTTCTTCGTTCTTGTTCATCAAAAGATATGTGTAGTAAGTTCGACTGCTCACGTGCCGAGACTTTATTCTGCCACGAAGAAGATAATTATTGACACCTAGAACTAATGGCAAATCTTCCTCAATAGATTCATTTATTTGCACGATATATGTGCCATCTTGGCGAATGTGTTCGCCGTAATAAGATCTCGCTTGTTTCAGCTGGTACGTCCCGAGAGCAAACCTTTTTAATTCCTCTATGGTAAGCCTCGGAAACTGCTCCAAGTGAGGATGGTCACCATCTATGTTATGGAACATACTTCGTCTTCTATTCAGCTGTTCCCTCTGCACAATATCAGCTAAATAATTAGGCATATTTAATCTTTGTTTAGCTATTTGCACATACTCATAATATTCTTGTTTATCTTCGATCACAGGGTGGAACTTATTTAATAGAGCACAGCCAATTCGGAAGTCTTCCATAAGATGTTTTGCAGCTTTATTAAAATAATCTTGGCGAAATAATTTGAAATCACGCTTCATTCGACCGTTTATCACCTCGACCACCCATCTACACATTGTTACACAACGAGACTTATTTGCCTGTTGTGTAGTGAGTTGATGGTGGCCTTCTAATAAAGATTCAGGCATATGTGTTTGATATCCATATCCCTGAAGTTGTGCCACCACATCTCTAAAGCCCCTGTCTAGTATGAAGACGTCACCTTCACGGAAGTATGTTCGCATGGCTCCTTCTGATCTGCTGAATTCTTTGCTCATTATTGAGGCATCATTCGTGGTAGCTTTATAAGGGCCAAGGCAATCTAAAATGTGGCCATCACAGCACACAATCATAAACGGCTTTACAAGATTTGCAAACTTATGCAAACTATAGGTTTGCTTTTGAAGGGAATAATTGCTGCTACTCTGAATGTAAACATAGGTAGCGTCACAAATGGTGATAGCTGGTTTCGTTTCTATAGGCATTGAATTATTTCCATAAAGTCCTTCTGGAATAACTGTGTTTCTAGCCGCCACTTCACTTACAGTCATATGACGAAGTCCCAAATGTAGAGGCACAAGTTGTTCAGTCAAAACATTTCTCGCTTTATTCATATTACGTTCTAAAGTACTTCTTGACATGTCAAAAAGTCCAGTCAATCTCTCGTTGCTGTCTCCTGTTCTCAATTTTGTGAGATAAATACTTAAAGCAACACTTGCATCTGGTACTTCTTCATGTAAACGTGGTATACTATTCAACAAGTTACAGAACTGGCTAGCATTCAAACCTAGCCAGTAGTGACATAGATTGGGCGGGATGGAATGAACATTGCTAAAATTAATTTTATGCAATGAAATGTTTTCTAACATATCAAGCAAGTTATCCATTTGGGAACTAGTGAAATCTGTAAGGCTCGCATGTAATTGGTCCCAATATTCCCAATTCAAATGAACATTACATATACGAGCACAAGGTGGAATGTAAATTCTGTGGCGACTTAGAATAGTCTCTTTCATAATTCTTGGAACTAAATACCGTTCGACATTTCCACAATCAGGGAATAAACAATGTCTTGTGGTTGAATGGACACGTTTATATTTTCTTGAGGTAATGGTTGGTTCTTGCCTCCTCTGTGGCTGAAATATGTCATGTGGTGGAATTGGTGGTGGTTCAGGAGCCTGTACAGCTTCTGGTTCATTAGCCTGTACAGCTTCTGTTTCAGCAGTTACACCTCGATTTGCATCCTGTTGCAACTGCCGTTGAGCAATTCTTCTTGCTGCCATTCGACATGCTCTGCACACTCTTTCCAGATGTGGGACCTGAAAAACACAATTATTTACTTTTAAGCTATTTCAGATTGCCTTAATTATTGAAATTACTACTGAGCATGAACACTTAACCAGCTTGAGTGAACAGTTTAGTAGTATAGGCAAAGTATGAAATAAAAAATAATATAAATACTATACAGTTAATGGTGACATATACTTCTGTATGTATTAAATAGTTAAGTACTTAAGTAAGTTTTCTGGTGGGAGGCTTTGGCCGTGGCTAGTTACCACCCTACCGTCAAAGACGTGCCGCCAAGCGATTTAGCGTTCCGGCACGATGGCGTGTAGAAACCGATTAGGGGTATGGGTTGAATTTACACTGCTATACCCCTTCCAAGTTAGCTCGCTACCATCTTAGACTGCATCGTCACTTACCATCAGGTGAGGTCGCAGTCAAGGGCTATCTTGTCATCGAATAAAATAAAAAAAAAAACTTTTCATTACTATACATACCAAGTGTGGAGATATCCAACGCAGAATAATATTTCTTTCCTCAGAGTCTGGATGTACTGGTGCTGTGGGTGCACGTAGAGTAGATGTGCCACATGCATAGCACACACTTCTGTGTCCAAATAAAGCAGCAGGTGCCGGCCCAGCTTGGAGAGCATTTTGTAATGAAGCAAAACACTCCATGCAAATGACATCTTCGTGGGAAATCTGTCAAATCAAATATTTACAATATTAATGGCAAAATCACTTGCAATTAAGCATGTCTTCTTTAATCAGATGCACCGATCCACAGAGTCATTGCACAGCTAAACAAGATGCTAGATCAAGTCCCAGATGCTGACATGTTTTACAAGAAAGCAGCTTTTATAAAAACAAGTTTTTTGTGTGTAAATAAATTATAGTTTATTTTACTTATATTTTTTATAATGTAAGTTTTTTAAAGTAGATTCAACTGTAAGTGTATATTGTTTAAACAAAAATAAAATAAATCAGTTAATTAACTGAAATTGTTATTGAATGATGATAAGATATATGACATAGTGTCTTAAATATTAATGTTATAAAACACTAGCAGGGCATATACTTACCTAACTGAACCATCAGTGAATTAGTGAGAAAATGATAAAAAGAATTTCAGCAAAAGCAATGTCACACCCTAACCCTCTCGTACACCGAATAGTTATTTATTTATTTATTACTTACTGGTGTAGGTGAAATCCAAGATGCTAGAGTATTATAAGTTGTATCATCGACTTCACTCAACGGCTGCCAGCGTAAATATCGCAGTCGAAGGGAGCAATTAATACAGCGCCGAGATGGATTTTCCATAATTAACAAATAGTTAGGAGTCTCTGTCTCACTATCACTTTGTCTTATGAAATAGTTATCAAATGAAAGTATAAACACAATAACTTAACTACTGGAGTCTCTGTCTCGCGATCACGTTGTCTAAATAAAATATATTGATCAAAGATCAACACAATAACTTAACTAATGGAGTCTCTGTCTCACTATCACTTTGTCTTATTATGAAATAGTGATCAAATAAAAGTACAAACACAATAACTTAACTACTGGAGTCTCTGTCTCGCGATCACGTTGTCTAAACTCTAAATAAAATGTAGTGATCAAAGATAAACACAATGACTTAACTAATGGAGTCTCTGTCTCACTATCACTTTGGCTTTTACTTAATGGCAATTAACTTAGAACGAATTAAAAAGGAAATAATATTCAATATTAATTACCACGAGATAAAACAAACTCTAACGAACAATCCACATGAACAAACAACAATTTATTTGACATTAGGGATGTTGATCTGTTATCGATTTATAGAAGAATCAATTTTTTATGTAAAGAAAATCGATCTTAATCAATAAATCAACTTTTCTCAAATTAAAATCGTTTTTTTTTCTGGATCGGGAAGAATGCAACCGTTTTATTTTTTCTTAATTGGTATTTATTTTTTAATAAAAATATATCGAAAAAGGAAACGATTTTTAGGAAATCGATATTCCAGACTTCGATTTTATTGTAAATCGAATATCTATTTTTTCTTTAGAAGATTCGCCATTAAGATTTGACATTCCACAACCTCTCGATTACGGTAAAATGCTGTACAGCTACATAGTGATGATCGCAATCACCTCTGATTTGCTGACACTCGCTCACTATTGGCTGTTCAGGCAATCAATAGGTAGTACCTATGGTAATTGTATTGCTATTGTAATAATGAACAGGTTTTCGGGAATAGACCCACTAAAAAGGCAAGATAAGTACAGAGACTACATTCATTCCACGCTAGATTACAACGTAAACTTCAATCACTTATTTCTCTTTCGATCGGGACTTGGCTGCCACAAGTCCTTTAGGGATGCATTTTATGTTAATGTAGTTTTAAAAACATCATGAAACGTCTCCGTTCTCAGTGTTTCACTAGAAGTTAATAATCGATTTTGTTATCGATTGTTTATTCATTATTTTATTATTAGTTTATTAATATCACAGAAGAAATAGTCAAAATGTCTTTTTACCCGTACTTCAGTGATATTACAATAATGTTGGAAGCTGAAGTAAAAATTCAAATATATATTTTAAATGTAATAATCGAAACTCAAAAGCTGGCAAGACATTATCATTATCGACCTAAGCTTATCGATTCCTTGATCCGTCACTACATGTTTTGGTAAGTAATGTCGGCAAAATCAAGGACAAAATAGACAAAACAACTACTTTTAATTCGATCAGTTTTTATTTATCCGGAGATTTTGTTATCTCATAACATTTACAAAAAACTTTTTAATTCAAAACAGGAATTACTGAATTTATAAAGTAGGCATACTATTCAGATTGTAGCGATATCATCCATGAACAATCTCCTTTAAGGGTAATTACCCTTGATATTCGTACAACTTAGAATATACCTCTAACCATTTCTGAGAAAAAGATACTTGGCACACGGAGAGATGGACAACAAAGTGATCCTATAAGGGTTCTGTTTTTAAGCTATTGCATAGCTTCTATCGCGGGCCTTGAGCGTGGAGACCGAATCCAGAAATTCCGTAACGAAAATAACCTGACACGGGACTCCTCTCACCGCTAGATGGCGTTGATAAAAAATGCTATGCAATAGCTTTACCGCGGCAGTCCCTGAGTGCCACACGTCTTTTTTTCTTGGAACCGTAAAAAAGTATACTGTGTTAATGCCTATTATGATCTATCTATCTATCTATCTGTAGATACACCGATCTGCGAACAGTAGCGATCGATATTCCTATTAACATATTATTACATAATCTATTATCTTGATATTATGCTTTAAGAATGCATAATAAATAATTCAATCATTATTTTCTCTGACCTCTATACCATAAAGTAATTTGTTCTATTTATATTACAAAGGTCTCGTAACCAGTATTAGATTAAAAGCTCCTTGACACTATATTATGTTTACAATCTGTTTAATTAATAAAACACAGGGCCTATAGATCTTAGTGGATGACTAAGTATGCCTAGATACAAATGGAAGATACTCGTAGTAACTACAATATTTGTCTTCGTCCTTGTGTTATTTAAAGCTTTAATATAAGTTCTTTCATTTCACGATGGCTCGTGGCTCATGGTTGTGTGTGTGTCGTATTTGTATAAGTGTGAGCGAGAGCTTGCTCGCGCCTGACCGCTCCCACCTAGGTTCCTAACAGGCACGCACACTTACGCAATTTGAATGTACACGACGTAACCACAAGTAAAGCGCTCGTAACTTCGTGAGATAAACGTACATGCACAAGATATAAGCTACATATTGTAACATTTTTGTTTTGAAAAGAGCAACTGCCGAGTTTCTTGCCGGCTCTTTTCAGCAGAATCAGCTTTCAGAACCGGTGGTAGGTTCTCGACTTGTCGCACGAACCAACATTATTGTTGTACATTAAGTAAATGATTTTGAATTTCGAACTAGTCGGGTGACACTAAAAGCTCCGTCGTGCGGATTATACGATTAAATTAAGCTTAGTATGCGTTAAATTAAATAGCCGAAAAAATGTTGAAAAAGAATTTTTTTCGGCCAAAAAAAGTTGTTTGTGTGATTTTCTCCTGAAAGAGTACGTTTTCTAGCGAATACTTGCAAATTATCAATATTCAAGATGACGGTAATTATCTTTGTATTAATTAAAAAAACCATTATTTTAAATGATTCAAGGATAGGCACCTATATTTCATTATACAAACAATTCTACATAGATTCACGTAGGCTTCTTTTATTATAGTGCTACCTTGAGTAAGAATCTTAGATCTGAAACACTCGACTTGCTTTATTGCGATTTTATGCGAACTAAACGTATAATTTAAAATTATGACTTATACAATTTAATAATTCATTTCATATTGAGAAGCTCTATTCGACATCTTTGTAGCAATTTCGTGAGAAAAACAAATGATAGGTAATTAAGAAAATATCATCATGTTATCTCACGAAAAAAAAAAAAAAAAAATTATTATCGATTTAAATGAAATTCATTAATTAACAAATAACCAACACTTACTAAGTAACTATACTTACCAATCATTCCAGCACTTTGTATGCCCCCCGGCTTGTGTCCCATATGTTTATTGTTATGTTTATTGTTATGTTTACTGTTTGTCGACTTTCTTTATGTAGTTCGTTGGGTTTATTTTACTTTGTTTTATTTTTGTTTTCTTTTTAGTTTAGTCTATTTCTATCCATATATATATATCTGTGTACATATGTTTCCGTGACCACACTCATATAAGGTTCCCACTGAAAACCAGCGCTGCAGCTTGCTGCAGCATGATGCTGAGTGGGGACCCTATTTGATCACATTATGCGAATATTTTATTTTTATTTTTTTCTTTATTTTAATTCTTGAATTGTGTTGATCAAATAAAATCTATTTTCTTTCTTTCTTTCTTTCACGAAGTTACGGGCGCTTTACCTGTGGTTACGTCGTGTACATGCACATTGCGTAAGTGTGCGTGCCTGTTAGGAACCTAGCTGGGAGCGGTCAGACGCGAGCAAGCTCTCGCTCACACTTAGGCTATGTTCACATGTAACGCGCGTTAATGCGCGTCAACGCGCGATCAAATTTGAAGAGAGTTCAGATGATGAGCGCTAATGCGCGTTGCGAGAGTACTCGTCAGTCTAGTTCGGTAGAACGTAGAAAATGGACGTGGAAAAGGCTATTATTTTGTGGTTATATTATAAAGAAAAATATAAAAAAAGAAAACGTACACATTGGGTTCATCCAATTTTGAAAAATAGACCCAGTTTGTTTGCGACACTATATCCGAATCTAAGAAACCATGAATCTAAATTCTTTAATTACTTTAGAATGTCTACAAAGTCATTCGACAATTTGCTTCAACTCAAAATATAATTACGAAAATTAACAAAATTACATGCGATCGCGATGAAAGCGCGCGCTCAACTGAACAGCAAACGGACATTACATTAATATCAAAGCGCGAGTCAACGCGCGATTGTCTGCGTCTAGAAACTTTTTCTCTGAGCGCCGCGTTGAAGCTCGCTGACGCGCGTTAACGCACGCGCATGTGAACGGTTGCTAGGTATATATTAGGATGTCTAAGCGCGCGATTTGAAAACGCGCGTCGCAATTCAGCCATCTGAACATAGCCTTATACGGATACGACACACACACAACTACGAGCCACGAGCCCTCGTGAAATGAAAGAACTATAATTATTTGTAACAAGCATTTGCGATTGCTTGAGATTTGATTTTGGTTACTAGGGCATTAAAACAATCATATAAAATAAAGTAAACCCTAGAACTTCCTATCTTTAAATCAAAATTCCATATTTCACAAAAGTAAAATAGCACAGAGTTGCAGTTGTAGGGTTACCAAACTTCTATTTTCAAGTCACAGATTAAAATAATACATAAATAAGTGAATTTCATGGATTTGTTAGTACATAATAATTATGTATTAAGTGAATTTGCACTTGTCCATCCATCTGACTGTCTGCCTGAGTGTTAGTTAGATCTTTGTAACTCCTAAATTAATTAACATAATTGGGTATTTGACAACTGTCAAAATACGGATATTCATTAATAACAATCGAAAATGTATCATGTAAGAATAAACATTTATAAAAACAGAAAATAAATCGATCGAAAATCAAATAAGTTAAAATCTGTTTTACTGCGATGTATTCGTCTTTTTCTAAAACGAAATTTTGTATGTAGAGTTTATGGAGCTATTGAACCGTTACGTCGTAATTCAATAGCACTCTTTTTTCTAACAGAGAATTTAAAAGCTCTATATTTTACTAATTAAGATATTAAGATAAGAAAAATGACATTGTGTTAAAACATTAAAACCTTTACTTTATGTATATAATTTTTTCTATCAAAGACCCAATTACTTGAAAATAATATAATATTAATAAAATTATGTAACATGGCTCAAGCCGAAAATGAAATATTAAAAATGTATAACATTTGAGTAATACGAATCCATACCACCAAGGATATCAGAAAAACCTGTATATTTGCATAATATTTGAAAATTGCTCATGTCCTGTTTTTCAGAATTTAGACCTGGAAGTTCTAGTCAAATGAATAAGTTTCCCATTGGGCTTAGGATGTTGAAAAAGTCTTGCAAAAGTCTGAACTGAATTTGATTGTAATCTTCATTATGCATTACATTAATATGATAGAATAGAATATACTCCCTTGGTTTAATCTTTTTATTTTCCATACCATAGTAACATGTTGGTCACACATTCATACACACACACACACACACACTGATAGTCATTGCGGTCCCATAGTGCTGACTTCAGTTGCATTGCGTGATCAAGTGTGTGCCCAAATACAGGCACACTCTCTATTCCCTCACTCTCATATTCCGGTGGGCGGAAATCAGACATGTCCTTTAAGTGCTCCCCGAGGCAGGGGGGTTACCGCCTACTTCCTAATTTTAAAGCTTATACTAAGAATGTCTTGACAGAAAAACATAATACATTTTTGGTCCAGTTCGGAATAGAATCTGGTACCTTGTCAACCGCAGTTGAACATGCTAACCACTAGACCATTTAAACTGCCCTCTTTACATATAGAACCACTAAAACCACAAATAAACTGTGATAAGACTGAAGACATGATGAAACTGTCAAGGTTCCTATAAATCCTACTCGAAATATCTTCTTAAATATATAAAAGAAAAGGTAACTTACTGATAGACTGATCTATCAACGCACATCTCAAATCACTGGACGGATTAGGCTAAAATTTGGTATAGGCACAGATTGATATTATGACGCAGGCATCTGCTAAGAAAGAATTTTTGAATATTCAACCCCTAAGAGCGTCAAATAGCGGTTTGAAAAATCGAACTTAACGTGAGCAAAGTCGTGGGCAAAATCTAGTAGAAAATAAAATCTAATGAAATATTCAGAGTGACATTTTACAGTTCAAGGTGGTATTACTGACCGAATAATTTGTCTATGACCTAACAGTAACAACAGATTGCTTCTTGTTAAAACAAACCTTGAACTCGCATGACGGAAACTAGAATAAAAGTAGCCCACGTTCTTGCTCTAGGTTGCTAAGGAACTGCTAAATTGTCTACAATTGGGTATTTGACTGTTCATAAAACAAACATTTAAATAAAGATAAAAAAAGACGTGTGGCACTCGGGGACTACCGCGGTAAAGCTATTGCATAGCATTTTTTATCAACGCCATGTAGCGGCTCACCGCTAGATGGCGTTGATAAAAAATGCGCCATCTAGCGGCTCACCGTAGAGGAGTCCCGTGTCAGGTTATTTTCTTTACGGAATTTCTGGATTCGGTCTCCACGCCGGCCCGCGATATAAGCTATGCAATAGCTTAAAAATATAGGGGTAATTACACAATAGATCTGGTATCCCTAAAGATGAGCTGGTAATACTTTTAGCGGCCATTTCCCTCTTTCTTCACAAACAACCAAAGAAGCACCAAATACTGTGATTTGTCTTACATCATTTATATCATTATTATCCTAACCAGTCCCGAAAAAATAGAGCTTTTAAGTTTCCTGTTAGAAAAAGAGAGCGCTATTGCAATATGACGTCACGATTCCATACACTCTCCATACAAAATTTTATTTTAGAAAGAGACGGATACAGTCACAGTAAAACAGATTATAACTTATTCGTTTTTTGACCGATTTTATTTTCTGCTTTTACAAAAGTTATTCTTACATGTTACATTTTCGATTGTAATTAATGAATATCCGCATTTTGACAGTCAGTCAAATATACAATTGTAATGGAGGTGCTATATTTCTTTACAAAGATAATAATCTGCTGTCATTTATATGTACTGACAAAGCGTTAAGAGTAAACTATTTTAAATCTTTACTAAAAAGATAAGTAAAGATTAACATGAAAAAGACATGCCCGTTTTCAACAACGTTCCCTCACTTTTACGGCCTACCTAAGCTAAGTGACTAGCTAGGAAACACCTAAAGGTGGAAATGACATTGGGTAAGTGATTATTTAGGGGCTACCTACGTTAAGACTCCTACTTAGGGAATAATTTAGGTATGGTTGGTGAAAACGGGCACTAACCAAACCTAACCGTTTTGGTTTGGTTTGGTTTGTATAAAAATAAGTGTCTACTGACCTGTTAATATTGAAAAAACAGTTAGCCTCAAAGGTGAAGCTTGTACCGACGGGTAACTTAGGTATTTATAATGTGCAGAAAAACGTAGATTTTGACGTGACACCTTGCATAAAATTAATCATGAGTGTATAGATTAATTTTACTCTTTAGGTATTTTTGACGACCTCCCTGGCGCAGTGGTGAGCGCTGTGGTCATATAATTGGGAGGTCTCGGGTTCGATTCCCGGCGGGGGCAATTTAGGAATTTATAATTTCTAAATTGTCTCTGGTCTGGTCTGGTGGGAGGCTTTGGCCGTGGCTAGTTACCACCCTACCTTCAAAGACGTGCCGCCAAGCGATTTAGCGTTCCGGCACGATGGCGTGTAGAAACCGATTATAGGGGTATGGGTTGAATGTACACTGCTATACCCCTTCCAAGTTAGCTCGCTACCATCTTAGACTGCATCGTCACTTACCATCAGGTGAGATCGCAGTCAAGGGCTATCTTGTCATCGAATAAAAAAATTTTTTTTTTAATGTTATATCGATTTATTGGACATCGGTACAAAACACACAATTTTAAGGTTTTTAAAAAAGCAGCTTTATATAATACACTAAAATGTTGATAAAAATATCGAAGGTTTAGAAGTGTTGGTTTATTAGGGTTATAATAAATAAGTCAATGGGGTCTCGATAAAGAAACCTTTTTAGATTAAGAGGCTGTTGACCTTAATCTCGTAGGAACCTATTTAGAATCTTTTGATCCAACAATACCCAAATTCAAGCCTCAATAGCCCAACGGTTAAAGGTGCGGACTGAAAAACTGTAACGTCGCAGGTTCGAATCCCACTCGTTGCATTATTGTCGTACCCACTCCTAACACAAGCTTTCCGCTTACTTAGAGGGGATAGGAGGATATTAGTCAACTTCAGGTTGGCTAATTTTTAAAAAAAGAATAATCTCCTCCTTTTTGGAAGTCAGTTAAAAAGATTCTCAAGGTACACATCTTCAAAGTCGATTTAAAATAATTTTCTTTGGAAGTTCATTTTACACTGACCTTTAATAAGGTAACCGAATTAAAATAAATGTAAACAAACTATTATTTAATCAAACAAACAGAATAAAACGTAAATCAGGTTTGGCGGCTCTGCCTCGTTTCAAATGATACTACATACTATGAAACCTGTTTGTTTTATAACAACATAATTATTGTAAGTAGGTAACTTCTGTTTAAAAAAATAAGTAGATGAAAGTCTTTCTTAGTCGTTTTTTATTAATTTTGGCACATTTCTGACAATCTTCTCAGGAAGATCGTCAGAAATGTTTTAAAAGTAGATAGTGGGAGTTCGCGGGATTTCTGGTGGGAGGCTTTGGCCGTGGCTAGTTACCACCCTACCGTCAAAGACGTGCCACCAAGCGATTTAGCGTTCCGGCACGATGGCGTGTAGAAACCGATTAGGGGTATGGGTTGAATTTACACTGTCATACCCCTCCCAAGTTAGCCCGCTACCATCTTAGACTGCATCGTCACTTACCATCAGGTGAGATCGCAGTCCAGGGCTATCTTGTCATCGAAAAAAAAAAATAAAAAAAAAAAGGATTGATTACCCAGTTTTCTGCTCTATCATTCCAAAAAAAAAAAAAAGTTGCTGACGAGTTGGGTATCCCACAGGCCACAGCTGACTTGCCTTGCCTTTGAATAAATCCGAAGTACCTAACAGTACTCCAAACAAATCAATCGCACCAGGGATGCCGACCGATCTTTAATCAAGTAGAAAATGAGCTGATAATAAATCTTCAAACGCCTGAGAAGACCTTCATAAATTATAGATAAGATCTACCTCAATGACGTTAGCTTTCAAATAGAAACAACCGCATTAAAATCGGTCCAATCGTTAGAGAGCTACGAGGGAACAGACAGACACACATACACAGATATACTTATACACACATACAAACGTTAAACGGGGGTTAAACACACGCAAGCGCAAATATGCGTATGTCTACAAATTTTAAACATGGGACAGAGATTAAAACCAGTACAAATATAAATAGGTATAAAAAGCCTGTATGATATGGTTTGGCCTGTATGACCTTCGCCTGGGCTTTAAATATTCAAGATAAGGAAAAATAACTTAAGGTAATAAGAAGATCGATTATGTAACTTTAAAAAACCATCAAATTAATTATTATTTATTTTTATTTAATTTGAATACTTACTTTTAGGACTGGTTTAACTTAGTATTATCATTTTACTTTATAATTAATCTTGAATGCCTTTTATCACCGACTATCCCTGAATTTTAGGGAACATTGTAAGTGACACAGGATTTAGTTATATCATTTTTATACAGCCGTGATGTTTAGAATTGGGCATCTAATGTCCGTTACCAACGTTCCCTGACTAACCTAACTTAAACCAAGTTAGCTGACGACTTCTGACAATTTAGTTTTCACGAACCTTTAGGGAACACCTGACGGTCGAAATGAATTTGGGTGACGAATTGTATGTAGGGGCTACCTACGTAAAGACACTTCTACTTAGGGGACGATTTAAGTATGGTTGGTGATGGTTAATGGAAAAAAGAAGAAAAGAAGAAACAATTATGATACTTCATTATAATTGCTTCTTATTTTTGCAAAACCGTCTTCAAACGCCACTATAAAGCATATCAACTATGCCTATAAAATTTGAAGAGTTTCCTCGAAATCTCTAGGATTCCATCATCAGATCCTGACCTGATGACAGTGGGACCAACTGGGAAGTATACCTTTTCAAACAAAAAACAATTTTCCAAATCGGTCCAGGCGTCTTCGAGTAATCGGGGAACATACATATAAAAAAGAGATTCCGACGAATTGTGAACCTCCTCCTTTTTTGGAAGAAGAAGGAAGAAAAGTTAGAAGAGTCCTGTAATAGAACCTCCGGAACCCAGAAAAGAGGCTGAAGTATTGACAACTAGGTTATCACTGCTTGCTGGGATTTTTACTTAGGGAATTGCTCGTATGTATCACTTGTGAAAACGGGAAAAGTCTCTCATAAAAATGAATATTAAAATAGAAAATCGTTCACTTACATCATCTCGTAAAAGATTTTCGCTGTTGACTTCAACAAACGATGAAACCGCTGCAACCAGAAGCACCCGCTTCCAAAGCATCACGGTAGTTCACAAAGCCAGTTTTTAAAAATTCATGATTGAAAGAAGCTCGTAACTTTTAAGTCTTTGCCTATTCCAAAGAAAATTAAAAAAAAAAATCCTACACAACTTTCGCACATATTAAAAAAAAATTTAAGTAAAATTTATACTTCCTAATCTGTGTGTCCATTTAACTTTCTTGTCGACCATAACAATAACATTTCTCGACTTTCCCGCGCAAATTTGACAGTTAACTTTTTAATTTACACTGTGCAACTGACGAAAAGAGGTTTTACGTAACAGCCAAACGCATGTTCAACTAAAATCTTTTTTTAATTGTCAGTTTAAGTTATAGTTAAGTTTTATGTACGATTTTTATTGTTTTTGTCGTAAAATAGAAATGGAAATGTCTGCTGTACGGCAGTTCGCGTTGTTTCGCCAGCCGCGACTGCGTTTGGTTCGCTGCAAACGATTTAGATCGCGGTTTAGAAGGGAGGGTTATTGAGGGATCGACGCAGTGTAACCGTTTACTTGCGAATTTGATGTAATTGCAAATTGCATTGTTGTATGATGGCGTTGAATGTTATAATAAGAAACTAGCTTCTGCTTTGCGTTTATTTTCTCGGAATAAAAAGTAGCGCCTCTAATTCAAATACGATGTTATTTATCCTATTATCCTATTTCCTAATCCTATTAATATTATAAATGCGAAATGCTCCACGCGACATCAAACGAGTCGCATGGAGAAGCTGGATACAGGCGGCGCAAAACCGAGATCAGTGGAAGCCCATGCAACAGACCTTTGTTCAATAGTGGACGTCTATCAGTAATTGATGAAGAAGAAGAAAGAAGAACCTGTCGCCCCTATGACAAATCAAGACTCTACCACCGGTTTGGAAAGCATATTCTGAGAAGTGCCGGCAAGGAACCCAGCAAATAACTTACCTTCTAAGATAAGTGGGCTAACTTAGAATAGTTTAGTTAGCCAGTTTAGTTAAACGTATACTTACCCCTTTTTTACGCGGCTTCGTTTCGGTATCGTACCGGAACGCTAAATCGCTTAGTGGCATGTCTTTGCCGATAGATAGCATACAAAAAATGGTAGCTGTAGAGGTAGGTACCAACCTCTTAGATTCTGTAGCTATGTCCTTTAACACCACTGGTTGCCTGGAAGAGATCGCTATGTAAGCGATAAGGCCGCCAAATTGTATGCTATTTATTAAGCTCTTTGTGTCTGTTCTTATAATATGTGTGGTGTACAATAAAAGTATATTCATTCATTCATTCATTCATTCATTCTTTCATTCATTCATTCATTCATTCATTCATTCAAATGTGAGTAGTAAAGGGTACCAAATACTAATTCTATGTAATTCCATAATTAATTTAGAATTGGAATAGGTACAATGGGAATCGCCTTCCTTTAAAAAGGAAGAAATAGTGAAAATGTTTCTGCATCAAGAGTTCCGCGATCCGTCTCACGCGTAGTGGGTTTTAGAACAAGGGAGGTGTAGAGCCGTCTTACCTTAATATTAATAAATTCATTTACATATATTTTTTTGCTTATTTTAGACTTGAGATACCATCTCAGTTATGTTATACTTACCAAAAAGGTAGAGAAATAATATTTTTTTTGCTTGAAATCAAGCTTTTTGTCTATAGGCCATTCCACGAGTCAAACCTCTAGGGCATAAAATACTCACACCTCATTGATCAATGAGTGCGGCATTTACTTAAAAAAAATTCATAATTTACAATAATAATTATATACATATAATGAAAGTTCTTTCAAAGTATCTAATGCGATTCAACTATATCTATTTAAAACAGAATGAATAGTAAGTGCTTCTTAATAGAACCACATTTTCCATTATAACAATAATTATACGGTTTTATTAGACCTAATATACCGTTAAAAGTATTATTATTACATATTTAGTTCGCCGGTATTTACCTGCTGTGCCTATGTATTGGATTGAATTAATGCAAAATAAAAATTTAATATTCTAAAAGCAACTCTATGCCACATTCTGTCCCGCCGCATAGCAGAGATCTTTTCGATATGTCACTTGTGGAGTACCAGGCATTGTTAATAAGACCTTTCTCCTGATATACAGATATTTAGCTTGTCCGTATGTACAGAGTAATGAATGAATGTTGGCTATTATTGGAGCGAATAGCAGGAATCAGTGAATCTTGAAAGAGAAAGGAAATGTGACACTTTTTGCTACAATTTTGACTTCAGAGTGATGATTGATGATTCAATGACTATTGCAATAATACAAGTGGGTACAGTTATGCGACAAACTAGTCTGAGTAAGGTTTTTTTAATATTTTTTGTACCGTATTGGGTATTGGTCTGTTGTCAAAATGTGGATATTCATTAAATCCGGTCACGGCGGCCAACGTCCTCAGACATTAGCCATCTGCGCGGGAGATCTTATAGTGCACAAGTGTGTGCGCAGACACAGGTGCTCTCTCTATTCCCTCACTTTCATAATCCAACGGGACAGATCTTGACAAAACCCCGCTACAGTTTTTGACCCGAACCGGGAATCGAATCTGGTACCTACCAGAGTCTAGACCAACGAGGCAGTAGAATGAAAACATAAGAATGACTTATATTCTCAATTCTCATTCTACATAATAATTATCTAAATTACGGTCAATTAAAAGCCTCAATAGCCCAACGGTTAAAGGTGCGGACTGAAAACTGAAAGGTCACAGGTTCGAATCCCACCCGTTTCACTTTTGTCGTACCTACTCCTAGTACAAGCTTTCCGCTTATTTGGAGGGGAAAGGAGAATATTAGTCAACTTCATATTGGCTAATGTTCTTATTAAAAAAAAAAATGTAATGTTCCTACTTTATACCTTCTTGTACTGGGATGTGCGAGGATTTGTCTTGAGCTGTAGAGGATTTGTTTGTTTACTTATTTCGTTCATTTGATGAATGGTTATGTTTACAAAGGTCAACTCGCAACCGCCGCCGGGTATCTGCCTAACATGGCCTAGTGACCCAGCGAGAACAAAAGGCGCCCATTGTGTACAGGCGTTTACACTAATTCCGACCGTCATAAAAGACAAAAGAAACGGTACCACGTTCACGCTCCGGAGAAAGTACCTATACATGCATGAGCTCTTGCACATTGCAGTAGTGGCGCTATGTCTAACTAACACCTACGCTAAACAAATCCTTGGTTATACATTTACTTTTCACTAGTCTATCACCACCCTAAATTAGCACCCTGACTTCTTATGTATGCGGATGATATCGCACTGGTGAATAGAGACAGATATTGGAACGTAAGGAACACCTTTTTTTTAATTTTTTTTAACCGATATAGGCTTGCGCTTGACGACAATCAATACTGGATAGCACTGATGAGGTCTAGGTTGGAGCACGCTTGCCTAGAAAATGCCTATTCACTCTTCCCTTGAAGGTACTCAAATTATAAGTGGCAGGAAACACGGATGCTGGAAGAGTGTTCCACACCTTAGCGGTTCTTATCAGAAACGTTGAATTGAAGCGTTTCGTTCGAGTACGTTGGACGTTGGTGGTTGGTACGTTGGTACCTGGAAAAGGAGAACTGTGGCGAAAACTGAGTATCTGGCATGGTATGCCACGGATCCGGGACGTTCTCTTCTCTCTCTTTCTTTATTGGGGAGGAAAGTGAACGTCCTTCGGAAGCCTTTAGATGCCTCGGATCTGGAACTAAATCTCACAGCATTCCCAGAAAGCGCAGCAAAACCTTGTAAACACCAATATTAGAGCCAATAAATTGAGAAAATTAGATGTGTAAAACCGGGCAAATTGGGCAAAAGCATGCCGGAAAGCGGAGCCCACCTAGTGGGAAAACCCACCTAGTGGGCTTAGTCGAAGAAGAATCGATTTTTACTCGGCAACTTCTAAGCTAAGAACCGCCTAAGTTTTTTCAACTTGTTTATGAATGTTTATATCTAGTTGCACCGAGTTGCATAGTCTACTTGTCACTTTTTGTGTTTGACAGTGTTTTAACGTCTAACAGGCTGCAGCCCATGAATGAATGAATTCTGTTTGGTGGGAGGCTTTGGCCGTGACTAGTTACCACTCTACCGTCAAAGACGTGCCGCCAAGCGATTTAGCGTTCCGGTAAGACGGCGTGTAAAAACCAATTAGGGTATGGGTTGAATGTACATTGCCATACCCTTTCCAAGTTAGTGCCCTACTATCTTAGACTCCATCGTCACTTACCATCAGGTGAGATCGCAGTCAAGGACTATCTTGTCATCCAATAAAAAAAATGGAATTAAGATGAGGCATGAGTATTATTTTAGAATTTTTCAATTCACCTGTGCTTAATTTATTTATTTAACTACTAAAGTACCTACGTCAAAATCGGTTTAGCGGTTAAAACGATCACAGACAGACAGCCAATTGACAGATAGCTTTCGCATTTATAATATAAAGCAGGGATTAATCTAGTTTTACATATAAATAACAGCGAGAATCAGCTTTCCCAATTGTGATAGAAACACTAAATTACAGACTAACTTCACTTTTACTTGCATTAAGTGTAACTTTCGCGTAATGGCCAAACAAACTTTCAGTTTTGTATATCACCCGAATACTAATATAGAATTTTATTATAGACTAGTTTTTGCCTGGGGTTTTGCTTTCGATATTTGCGTTTAGGTTTCTCCTAGATATATCTAAACTAATATTATAATTTAAGGCATTATATCACTTCGTAATTTAAACGGACGAATGTTTAAAAAAATGCCAATACAATAATTAGGAAAAATAAAATATAAATCTTTTCAGTCTGACTAAGTCAACTTCTAAGCTAATGTAATTATCTAACTAATTAATTTTGAGTCGGCGACAAACTTTTTTAATACTTAATAATAAATAGGAAATTCTAAGAAAAATATGTTTCATTTTTTATTTTTAATGCAAAATAATGACTACTACATAATATCTACTACTTCCCTACTAATATTATAAAGGCAAAAATGTCCTTTAATATCGCAGCTAAGGGACAATGAATTTTTGCAAGCGTATTGAGGACTTGGGTACTGACAAGTGACATGGGTTACCTTTTATCCCAGAAAAATAGAGCCAAAACTGTAGATAAAAGTTGCACGAACAAACATTGTAATAATATGTATTACTATAATTATACGTGTAGATGGACGCGCGTGACCGGAATAAGCGTTATTTTTGTTAGCATTGTTTATAAATATACAGGGAAAGTGTTCTGTTTAAATAAAATCTTCTCTGGCCCAGCATAACAAGCGTTAGGTCCGGGGTTCAATTTAAAAAAAAATCAGTAAATGTACCAAGTTCGATTCTCTGGGTGGTGATCCTTTCACGACCTCCCTGGCGCAGCGGTGAGCGCTGTGGTTTCAGAATTGGGAGGTCTCGGGTTGAATTTCCAGTGGGGGCAATGTGGGAATTTATAATTTCAGAATTGTCTCTTGTCTGGTCTGGTGAGAGGCTTTGGGTGCGGCTTTTTACCACTCTACTATCAAATACGTGCTGCCATGCGATTTAGCGTTCCAGCACGAAAGCGTGTAGGCGTGTCGGGTGTATATTGCCAACCCCTTCCAAGTTAGCCCTCTACCATCTTAGACTGCATCGTCACTTACTATCAGGAGAGATCGCATCTATATAATAATAATATGTCAAACAAAAAGTAATTAGCAAAGCGCCTATCATTT
The DNA here is from genome assembly GCA_038048805.1 of Hipparchia sbordonii. Lineage (NCBI taxonomy): Eukaryota > Metazoa > Arthropoda > Insecta > Lepidoptera > Nymphalidae > Hipparchia > Hipparchia sbordonii. Next base: position 11,155,480 of record CM076113.1, read on the forward strand.
ATATCATAGCAAGAATTACTTCGTGAAATAAAGTTGACTTTCGATGATAGGGGTTATCAATACTCCTTTGGCACAGCAGAGCAGCACAGCTGAGTAACTAGCAATGCACGCTAGAGGTTTCTGGTTCGATTCCCGGTTGAATAACTTTGAGAAATAAATATTTCGGAATAACCGTAATGGTTTGGAGGTGCACAAATGAAAATGTGAGGTTTAGGTAATAATTATTTTATTTACAATTATTATTTTAAAGGTATTAATAACTTATAATTATTTGTTATGTTCCTTTATAATGTAACACAAATATGGGGTAAGAACTGAGGATTGATATTATTTAAACATTAAATTAGAATATTAATTAATTTTGACATGACTAGACACTAATTTTACTCCGAAAGGCAAAGAAAATAGAACCCAGGACACTCAAATAAATAATTGATTAATACTGACATAACGGTTTATAATGTAAGATTATAGAACATTTATAAAGCCGCTCTTGCACCTGTAAGTTTGCAAACAAGAATGGCAAAATGCAGAAGTCCAAAAGTGTAAGGTGGTCTTTACACTTTTTGACATAGTACTTTAAAATTAAGAATATCGATTTTTGAATTTCTTTTGAAACACTTCTTTCTTACACTTAAGTTTGAGACATTATTACGTAAGTTATATTTACATGAGTTAAACTTACATTTGTAAAGCCGGCCTTAATCCTTATAATATAATTATCTTAGCAGTAATGTTAATAAGTATAAATGCATCAACGTAACAACTAGCTTAATGGATATTACAGTTATATTTAAAATTAGTTATCACAGAGGTAATTATGGCAAGTACTTAAATGTAACTCCACGCTCGCTTTCGGTCTTGACGCACCACGATAGGTAGTTACTGAAAGAAAAAAGATAGTATTACAATATTGAACATCATATTGACGATTATAGAATACTATTTAATTCCATACTTTTAAATGCGAAGTAACTCTATTAAACTATATTCAAATAAACTTTTACAAATTGTTTTTGAATTGTCAAGTGAATATACGGCTGGTTCGGAATGCCGTTCCAACCGAGATGAACCACCATGAAACTCGACGATTGCTCTTTAAAATAAACGTCCAAATGGATATCAGGCTTCAGGCCACGCGCCTTTAAAATTGTGCATACTTAAAAGGGAGTTCATAGGTACCTATATAATTAAATCATTTTTATCATAAAATGTATTTTTTACACGTTAAACTAACATTACAAAATAATAATGCGCGAAAAAGATATTTGACTTTGACTGTATTATAAGGGCTTACTTATTGAGGAACTGCTTCATGGTGTTCAGGCTGCAGGGAGACCAGGTCCTCGGGGGATGCGCGTGGTCGTATCTGGTTGCCATGATGTGGTTTTGATCCCAACAGCGGTTGTGGGGAGGCCCATCATGTCGCATGCCCAGACTGGAAGTAGATAAATCTTCTAAATATATAAATGGAAAAATCAACTTACTGATCTATCAGATCTATCAACGCACAGCTCAAACCACTGGATGGATTGGGCTGTTTGGCATTCAGAGAGCTGTTATGACGTAAATATCCGCTTAGAAAGTATTTTTGAAAATTCAACGAGTAAAGAAGCACAATAAGGGTTTAAAAAATTTAACTTAAATACCTTTGATTGGCTGGTACTTTTTCGCTATTGGTTAAAATGGCAAGAAAACCATAAATTCAGCCAATCAATGGTGATTGCGATTTTCATACTTTATAAGCAATTATTTTAATAGCCATAGCCAAGGTGATTGATATTTATATCACATGCACTGACAATAAAAATAATATATTTATGCCCTATTATTTTTACAGACTACCAAATCAACAACATCTTACAGCAGATGTATGGTGTTTGGGCTCTTCGATTTTATCCTGATGAGTGGCGAGCTTATCGACAGAGATCAGGGTCTAACGATGGAGCAGGTTGGTACTGTATTCATTGGGTTGGTCTGACTACTATCTTCAGTATCATCATCACAACTCCTGCCTACTGGGTACGGGCTTCCACTCGAATGAGAAGGATTTAGACCGTAGTCACCCACGCTGGCCAAGTGCGATTCTAAAATAGAGAGTTTTACCTGTGACCAATTTCGTGAGCAAATAAAAAGCCCATTAGTTTCGGATCCCATTCAATTAGGGCACAGCTCTTTTTAACATGGCACGCTCCTCTGGTGTAACTTCGACCTGGAATGTTTAAAGAATAACTGAAGTATTTATTGCCTTTAAAATATCTTTCTATCAAGGGGATTGTTGATCTATCTGGCCCTCCTTAAATACTTCTTTAAGCCGCAATTACACTTGTAAGTTTTACTCATGTAAGTCACTTACATGAGTAAGTCACGAAATGTAAACAGCCCTGCAAGACGCGTATCGTTTGCTAATGTTATTTATGTAAGTTACTTCCTAAGCTGTTTACTTCCAAACTTACAAGTGTAAGTGTGGCCTTAACATAATTCATTTCTCACAACTCTATCGATTCTGCATTACACCTAGCATAATAAAATCACTCAAGCTTTTGTTTCTAGAAAAAGTGCGTGTATTCCTGAACTTTGATCTTTGGATGCAATAATTTCTCTTAATATCTATGCCTGGTTAGATACTTCTAGCTAATAATAGTTTTTGGTTCACTGACCGTTCTCAAAATAACATATTATAATAACGGTCAGCCCCCATCTACGACCTCACGTTCACGTCCTAGTTAAGTATAAGAAATTAATAACTTATTATTATAGTTCTTGCAATTCTCGTGAGTGCGTGGCTCATGGTTGTGTGCGTCGTATCTGTATAAGTGTGAGCTAGAGCTTGCTCGCGCTTGACCACTCCCACCTAGGCTCCTGACAGGCACGCACACTTACGCAAAGTGCATGTATACGACGTAACCACAAGTAAACCTCACGCGCCCTCGTGAATTGCAAGAACTATACGCTAAATTAAAAGACTTTGGCAACAAGAAAAAAGTTCAAAAACTGTAACCGGACTAATTGAATGTAACATTCGTCATATTGATTTTGTTTATATAACATTTATATAACACGTAGCTTATATCACCTGCACCATATTGATGAAACGATTGACACGTCATTCATCAAAATTGGTCCAGTAGCTTAGGCGCTAGTAAAACAAGCTAAACAGACACATACACACAGGCAGCTAAAAGCCCTTTAGATTTTAGCGTAGTCGGATAGAAAGTTAAAAACATTGTAACAGGGTTTTAGTTCCCGGCATTTTGTAAAGTTACTTTGAAAAAAAAAAAAACTATTCTATTCTGGCGAATCCCTAGTTTTTCTTACCTGAACTAGTTCTAACGTGTTTTCCGTTCTTTATATGAAAAATATCCATCCCGGTCAACAAAACTGAATAGTACTGGGTCTTCTCAGCGATCTTTTTCTTCGTCTGCCAATCGCAGTAGTTCTTCAAATACTCTCGAGCGTTTTCATTAGCAATCACGTTCTTACTGTCTCTCAGGAACCTGGAATTTAGAATTTATTTAGATTAGATTTTGCTCACGCCACCATCCTTGTGGTGGAGTTTGGTTTTTGAACTTCTTCGGGAACCCTATGTTTTTCCGGGATAAAAATGCAAAAACCTATGCAAAAAATCGGCATACCGAACTGGACAGGTGGTAGATTCATTTGACGATTCGAAAGCACTTTGTACATTCAAATTCAAAATCATTTATTTCATGTAGGCCAACTTTTGGCACTTATGACAGGTCGAGACTCTGCCACCGGTTCAGAAAGCCGATTCTGCTGAGAAGAGCCGGTAAGAAACTCAACAGTAGCTCTTTTTGAAATAAAAATGTTATATTTAGTAGCTTATCTAAAAGTTTATTTGGATAAAAGTTTGAATTATTTGAAGTCTTCTTCTTCTTCTTCAACTTATGGACGTCCACTGCTGGACATAAGTCTCTTGCATGGACCTCCACAGACCTCGGTCCTGCGCTGCCTGAATCCAGCGACTCCCCGCGACTCGTTTGATGTCGTCAGTCCACCTAGTGGGGGGTCTGCCAACACTGCGCTTCCCGGTGCGGGGTATTATTTGAAGTATTCTATTTCTATTTCATGTTCAATGTGAGCAATATTAAGAAAAAATAATAAGAATTAGATTGATTGTATTTGGTGAGATTACCTCGTATCTAGTAACACGAAGTTAACTGTTTGATTCAAACTTGGGTGCTTGAAGAGATTCCTGGCGTCCTTCAGTATCCTGTGCGGGATTATTTTCAGTTTCTTTCGAGTTCTGATGTTGTACTCCTTCACTAGCCGCCGCGTCAGGAATTTGTCGAAATGTATCATCACCTTTATCGTGATATTGTTGTTTTCATTTTTCTGTTGTGTTAAGTATTTGATTGTTGATGCGGATCTCGTCTTCTGAAAACAATAAAAACTTATTGGGTAATGACATTCATTGCCTCTATAGAATATAGTCTACTAGGTGATGCCCGCGACTTCATCCGCGTGGATTTAGTTTTTAAAATCCCGCGGGAAATTTTTAATTTTCCGGGATAAAAGTTAGCCTATGCCACTCTCAAGGTCATTAACTATATCCATCCTCTGTTGCAGCGTAATTGAGGGACAAACCAACAAACACAGAAAAGTGTTGGTGCATTTTTTTTTTTAAATTATTTTTTATGTAAAACATACCTTTATGTCATAGATATGAGCTATATAGTGAGTGCTATAGAGTGTACTCTGGCTCGGCTCAGACTTGGGTTAGAGTTGAAACGAGCCACAGAAGCTCTGACGTAAATCTGTCTCCTTTGAGCTGTCTTGAGTCTGAGCAGAGTGAGAGTGCGGTTCATAAATTTCAGCCTAATCTCTGCCAGGCAACCTTTCCAGAAAAACTTGACTTAATGAATTGAGAGACGGGGAATCTCAATAAATACGTAAGTATTTCTCAATTAAACTTTTAAAAGTGCTTTTGCATTTGCAAGTGAATCTACCACTGCGTGGTTCGAAATACCGTTCATTCAATTCGAATTTCGAATTTAAAATTTATCGAATTAATTTATTCAAGTGTGGCCACAGATTATGTAATAGCTTTGAGTATTTAACCAACTGTAATAGTTACTTGGGTAAATTAGGTCGCTATTTGATTTAATAGCTCCTTGCTTTCAGAAATAAGTTTTATGATTACTGATCTTCCTTTGAAGAGCCACGTGCGTTGACCTGTTACATCTAAATATTGATCTGAACCAGTTTCTGAAACTAGCTCACTTTATGAATTATTTTCGTGTTAAATTAGTGTTAAACTAGCTGATCTGACAGACGTTTTCCTGTCAGTTTTGTTTAACCCCCATATTATGCTATACTATTTATAGAATCCAGATTAGGATATTTATCATCCTAGAAATGATAATCTATGGTACGAAATAGGATCCTTTACATAGTATAGTGTAATATAGGACTTGAAGACTCCTCGGGAAAAACAATGAATGTCACTTTTTTCGTGAAACTGAGCCTTTAATTCTATCTGTTACTAAAATATAGAATTAAACTATATTTTTTGATAAAGTCAAAGAACATGTTTAAATAGTAATATGTTATTTCAATATTTATACAAAATGAGCATAAAATGAAAGAAATATAGACTTTGAAACTATAAAAAGTTGTTTTTCTCTTTTTAATCATCTTTTGACATTCATTGTTTTTCCCGTGGAGTCTTCACTTATAGTCTGTTTTGAATTTATGAAAAGCTGTTGAAAAATGGTAAAGTATCGTTCGTTGCGACGTCCGTCAGCAAAAAATAAGATATCGACCCTAATGTAATTTTAAGTTGAATTTTTTTAAAGCAGTAGGCTTTTTTTTTAAAATAATTTGCTTGTAGTTTAGACCCCGCGACTTGATTAAGTCTTATTTCAGTAACTTGTATCGTATGCTGAGTATTATTATAGACACTCCCGTGGTGAAAATATCGTTGAAAATAAAAGGTTATTTACAGCCTTTGTGGGGGATAAAGTTTAATTTTGCTGCTTTCTCCCCAGAATGCATCTATATTGTAACATTCTATATGTATGTATTTTTATCTAGAAACTTTTTGTCCTGAGACTAAAAATAAAATGATGTCCTCCCGATCGAATCCGGTCACGTTGGCCAACCTCCTCCGAGATTAGCCATCTGCGCGGGAGATATTATAGTGCAAAAGTGTGTGCGCATAAACAGGTGCACTCTCTTTTTCCTCACCCTCATAATCTGATGGGAACGAAATACTACACGACCAGAGAGAAATCATGCACAGGACCGATGGCTTTACGTGCTCTCCGAGGTACGGGGGTGACTGGTAGTTTCAGAAACTCCCAGTACCATAAAATAGGTAAAAAAACCTTTTTATCTACTCCGTGAGCTATTATGAGCTGCTGGAATGCCTACCTCGCACCGAAAAGCAGTGTTTGCAGAACATCTGCCATTTATAAGTGGATAGATAACCTCTGGATACATGCGGCACAAGACCGGGGTGGTGTGACAAAGACTCTACAAGACCCTACAAGGTGTGCCTAGCAGTGGATGTCTAATCGATTGATGACGTCGATGAGTTATTTATAGTCTATGTACATTTTAAAATCTATGCTATTATCCATGATTAGCAACTGCTTCAATCATTTAGGTCATTAGGACTTAAGATAATACACTGCACTAAAAGTAAATGTAGGTATCTGCAGGGTCAACACACAAATATTCGTTTAACATATTAATTCAAAAAGAAGGAGAGAAATATCGAGTGATCAATCAAATATTTAACCTCAAACTGTTCAATAGTTAAAATGTCTGCCCGCGACTTTTACCGCACGTGAAATAAGATTATAAAAAAATCGTGCGGGAAAACTTTGGTTTTCTAGAATAAATCATTATGAATCAGTTTGTTAAGAAGCAATTGAAGGATAAATCGACAAATATACCTACCTACACACGTTCGCATTCATAACATGAGTTGTAAATAGTCTGATTTAATTTAAAACGAAAAATAATGAGAAAAAATCTATCTAATAATAAATTGTTTATCACTAATGGATTGCCAGATAATTGGATCCTTTGATACTACTCAGACCTTATCCGTTCGTAAAAACTTTAGTTTTTCAAACTATTCAGTTTTTGTTGGTTGTTCTCGGTAGGTGCAACATTCCAAAGCTCCAAGAGCTTACGTTAAGATTGGGTATGCTTCTTATAGCATGTTTTGTATTCATATTCAAAGGAAAAAAGAAATGAATAGAATTCTTAATAGAAGATGAATTCATTCTATACAATAAAGTGATTTCTCGTGGTTTAAATCGTGTACGTTCCTAAATCTATTCATTTCATTAAAGTGGGACTTTTTGGACTCATTTCTGGGTAAATTTACGGTGATCAAAGTCCTAGTTTCAACTAGTAACTAGTATTATAAATGTTTTAGTTTGTACTTTTTCTCTTTGTGGCTCAACCGCTAAACCGATCATGATGAAATTCACCACAGATTTAGCTTTCATCCAAGGCAAAGGGGTCAGATGCTTTTTTTTTCAAGAAAATCTGAGGGGTGAAGTTGCTGGCTTCAGGTGGTAAGTTCTCAAAGCCATGTCACTGAACTGCTTCAACACTTAATAAGATATGACGGCGCGTCTATATCAAGAGTGGTAGTAACGGGGCATCATGTAGATGGTAGCCAGGGAGCCATCTTATAAACATTCTCTTGGTAACCTGCGCACCCTGACTACGACAAACTGCTGTTTTAATATCCTGATCTAAGGAATTTCTACTCAAATGGAAGTCAACTATTGGAAGAATTATTATGTTGTGATTGACTTTCATTTGTTTTATTGGAAGATTATAATTTTGTGTTCAAAGAAGGATTCAGCTGTCAAGATTCATTCATCGCTTACAAATCTCAATCAAACTATGACGAAGACTTTCTACAGATATTAAGCTTATAGATCTGTGTTTCAGTTGAAGTGCCAACTTTCAATGCCTTAAATATATTTATTAAATTAAATTAAATTTTATCAGAATTTTATCAGTAGTAGTATCATACGAGTAAGTGTGTAAAGTCCCGGTGTAAACACCTTAAAAGTGACGTCACTATATAAATGTCATTGTTATTTATTTTGAATGGCATACGTTCTTAACACGTTCGTCAAGAAAAATCTTGCTAAAACTGACGTAACTACTCCAAGATACTAATCGTTTCCTAAGGATCTCTTTAGCATAGATTTTAGTTAGGAAAATGTATTTTCATGATTTCCTTTACATTTTTGAAAACTTAGTCTTAAAGGTATACCTTTACTTACTACTTCTATTACTACTAAATAATCTTTACTAATTAATAATTAAAGCCTCAATAGCCCAACGGTTAAATGAGCGGACTGAAAACTGAAAGGTCGCAGGTTCAAACCCCGCGCGTTGCACTATTGTCGTACCCACTCCTAGCACAAGCTTTCCGCTCATTTAGAGGGGAGAGGAGACTGTTAGGCAAGTTCAACTTGGCTAATATTCTTTAAAAAAAAATCTCAACCCTTTGGCAACAATGATAGGAGAGTTAATTAACTGTGTGCCTGTCTGTTTGTCTATCACTTCTTTACGGCTCAACCACTGAACCTATTTTGACACTAATTGTCTCAGAGATAGAGCATCTCGGAATCAGAAACAGAATGGGTAGTAATTTTTATTCTAGAAAACAAATACCAAAGGATTAAAAAAAAAACGAACCGAAGACACCAGTTAATATTAAATTATATAATTACCTGTTATCATAATATTATCTTTTATTATGATTGATAAATATTTTGATCCTATTGCAATCGTGAAAAAAAACCTTATTTTTTTTATAAAAAAAGGCGTGAAAAACAATTGATAGTTAATTTAAAAGAGTACACACCTGGCCACAAAAACCAAAATCGAGCAAACAGCACAAAACTATGAACAGACACACTTTCATGGTCACACGCACGCACAATCACAAAGCTAGGAACACACTAAGGAATAAGCATCATGAAGCATGAACTTGTATTGAGCAGGGCAACGCGGTCGGCTGCTAATTTCGTGAAAACCCTCGTTTACACAAAATCGTTACGATTAAATAGGCAATACCCAGCGCAATCCTTTGCGCTAGCATGTTTTCCTGGTACGTTACGTTATTTTTGAAAGAAACAGACGACATACGTAAATACACGTAGGTACATTACATGCATAGACTGTTAAAATCATAATTCATAACCCTTACTTTTGCTAAAACTTATTAAAGAACAGAACTAACTAAGGTTAGCCTTTTTTTTCTTTATGATTCAATGCATGAATTAAATTACATTTAAAAATAGGTACCTATTAGTTACAAAATAGGATTTTAACAACATCACTGTTGATTTTGTAATTTACAGAAGAAGATACCAAATAGAAGGAAGAAAGAAAAAGCATTTATTCAACATTTCTTAAAATTACACCGGCGCTTCCACTTCCTGAGTATTTAGGCTTTAGGTTTCAAAGAACAGAAGCGCATAAACAACATATTATGTAAAGTGTGACACAACCCAAATAAAGGTCTAAGCCTAGCAAAATTATATATACCCACCAACCATTCTGTGAAATCCTTCCATTAAAGATGATCTGGTTTCAGGTACGATTTACAAGAGAAAAGTAAATCAATTCCTTTATCGACCCGTCCAAAGTGTGAACGTGCGCCGCGTGACCGATTCAGTATACAAGCTGTATATTTATTACGTATCTATGAAACATTACTGTAACGGTTTATAACTTTCAATTTCAATTTAGTCTCTTGTTCTGGCGGTAAATTGAATCTGCGGTCTAGTGTTTAGGTTGTCTGGAATACCGGGAATACCCCAGTATAGTTCTACGATAATAGATAATAGAACTACCTAAGACCTCGCGTCCTATAATAATTAATGTTAATTAGTATCCAAAAACTATTACAAGTATTTTGGTAAGACCAAAGTACCTATTTATTATACTCGTACTTTAAGCATTTTTTGAGAATTTTTGAGAAGCCATATTTTTAACCTCCGAAGAAAAAAGAAGGGTTATAAATTTGACGTGTGTATCTGTGCGTCTATCTGTTCCCTCGTTACTCCCTAACGAATGGACCGATTTTGATGCGGTTTTCTCTGTTTGAAAGCTGACGTGATCGAGGTGGATGTTAGTTATAATTTATGAAGATCTGCTCAGGTGTTTTTTTTATTCGATGATAAGATAGTCCTTGACTGCGATCTCATCTCTTGGTAAGTGACGATGCAGTCTAAGATGGTAGTCGGCTAACTTGGAGGGAGTATAGCAGTGTAGATTCAACCCCCTAATCGGTTTTTACACGCCATGGTGACGGCACGCTAAATCGCTTGGCGGCACGTCTTTGACGCTAGGGCGGTAATTAGCCACGGCCAAAGCCATCGGACCAGAGACAATTCAGAAATTATAAATTCCCAAATTGCCCCCGCTGGGAATCGAACCCGAGACCTTCCATTTAAAAGACCACAGCGCTCACCACCGCGCTAGGTAGGTCGTCATGAGGAAGGGTTGTTTAAACGCACGTAACTCTGAAGTCATAGGTATCGAACCTGTGACTCACCGAATACAAGAGTGCAGTCCTAACCACTAAGCTATCACTGTTCCTGCAGTATGCATGTACAAATACCGGACGTTAATCCGGTGTGTAGCCCAGACTTATTTGAAGTACGTAGGTTTTTGGCAATGCCTATCAGTTTTGCGAATATCTATCTGTAAGGTCACCTGATAAAACTTAGGCTCAGCAGTGTTATACGATAACGCGACGTAATCAGTAATTCTTTTTTGAAAATGATAAGTTCTTGATTTACTAAGTTCTTTGTTCGATGGTTTTCTTATTGCTAATGATGGTGGTGAAATCATAATTTAGTTACTTGTTGCCTAGTGCATCTATTACTAGAAACATCATCGGTTTTCCTACTAAAATTCATTCATATGAGGACAATATGGTATTTTGTGGTTTACGTCAAAGGACCAAGTGACGTCGTTACCAATTTATTTAATCAGTTTATTGAAATAGCTACATTGTCGTAAACGTAATTTCCTTGATGTGTTTTTACGCGATTGCCGCAGGGGAATCATATTTTTCATTTATGTTTTCAAACAAAATTCTTTTGCTATAATCCGCCAAATCAGAAAAAGTCTTTACTTATGGCAAGACATGTGTTACACGAGGAGCGACAAAACAAACGAAAAGCCTTTGAGTATTAAGAACGGCTTTTCGTTGTTCTAAAAGCCGTTTCGTTCCCCACCCGTTGCAATAGTTAGTAAAAAATCAATTTACGCATAACTCCTAATTTATGCATTCAAGCGTCTCACTATCATACTAAATTCCCAGAAGTCAAGACCGATAGTGTTCAGTAGAAAATTACTTTAGAAGCTGCGGCGATAACCGTTCCTTGCCCTTAATTATTATTGGTTTTGCTATTTAGAAAATGATCCTTTCCGTTCCTTAAAATCCTCACGTTTAACCTTCTGTTTCCGCTTCAGTTTTTTCTTCCACTCCCATTACCACTTCCGTTTCTGTTTTCACTTTTACTCCAATTCTTTCCGTTTCCGTTTTTCTTAATTGCACTGCCACTCGATATCCTTCTCCAGCTACCACTCCCGCAGCCCACTCCTATACCCGCATTCAGTCCTGTTAGTGCTCCCGCTCCCGCTTCCGCTCTCCCTTCCACTTCCACTCCCCCTTCCGTTTCTGCTTCCGAATCTCTTCTATAATATACACTAAGTATGCAGTATAGTTGCTACCGTTCAAATGACAATTTATGAGCTTCACAACTATTTTTCCGTCACTCCACTTCCAGTCATGGATTTATTGGGCATGGACAACTGATGTTTTGATGAACATGCGACTTGATAATGTTGCTAAATAATATTGACTTAAGTTAGTGTCTCAGAGGTCTTTTTAGTGATTGCGATGATATAATACATAGTTTGTGTACACTTAACCTCAATGATTTCATTCATTTCGTCATCGTAGGTACAAATTATTTCATAGCTATATGTAAATGTATCTAAAATATACATATTTTCGGGGCTCTTCTTCTAAAATATACATTTTTTTTGGGGTTCTTCTGGAGAATGCTACAAAAAAAACTTTGTAGCGCAACGTAATTACACCGAATAACATATTATAAATATGAGAATAGGTATTATTATTATATAATTATATAATAATTAATTTTTGAAAAAGTCCGTTTTTCCAACTAACTATAATGTGGGTTTCTTTAAATCAAGAGGCATCTTCTAGGCAAGCGCGCACCATCTTAGGCTGCATGAAGATCCACTTACCATGAGGTGAGATCGCAGTCAAGAGCTAGTCTATATATGTATAAATAAAAAAAAGAAGCCTAAAAACTTATAAAAAATTATTATACATACCTACTTATAACGCTGTATTGGAAGATTGGATACGTACAAGAATATAACCTGCTACGCGATTCTCAAAAGTAAGATACAATTTACATCGATTGCGCATCGGATGTTTCTTTATATTTAGCTGCTACATCAGTAACATCCGATGCGCAACCGATGTAAGTTGTATTTTACTTTTGAGAATCGCATAGCTGATGTCATGAGTGTCCAAGCGATTCAAATCTCTAACGTTTCTACGAATGACATCATTATAATTGAACTTTTTATTTAACATTAACATCAGCGGCCTTGCACCTACAAATTGTAACAAACACTAAGTCGTTAACAATTCGTTACAATTCGTTTACAATTGGTTTGAATCATCGTCAATCTTTACCCACTATTGGGAACGGGTTTCCTCTCAGCATTAGAAGGAATTCTTCTTAATAGCCAAAGTAACAGCCTAATAGATTTATAAATACATATTAAAAATTCGAGGCCGGCGGGATTCGAACCCACATCACTCCGGGCATCGCGCCCTGAGTGTGGTAACCGTTACACTACGGCCAATTTGAATCACACGTCAGCCACGAAATAAGTGATATGTATCTACTTTTTCAATCAATTTTATAGCAACTGTTAGCGACATCTAGTAGCGACACATTACAGTTGTCGATCTACTTTTTTCCAAGACTCCATATTACTTCTTTTTCTTCTTTATCAACCGATAGACATCCACTGCTGGACAAAGGTCTCCAGAAAGGACTTCCACAGGCCTCGGTCTTGCGCCAACTGAATCCAGCTACTCCCTACGACTCGTTTGATGATGAAGGGATTAATTTATTAATATTGAATCTAAGCCTTTGGTGATTATGTACCTCCGTAAAACATAATATCAAGGTATATAAAGTATTAAATTCTTAATAAACATTTAAAAAAATAATAGCCTGTTTATTAAATTTTTATTAAAACATTATGCAGGTTAGGTACAACCTTTTCATTTTATAGTTAGCAAAATGTTATGGTTTATGTTTTAGTTTTAAAAAACAGCAAGGCGCTCAATTCAAACGAATGTTCTTAAAAAGCAAAAATCTATCAAGATTTAATAACGTTTTATTTTATTTATTTATTTATTTATTTAAGTTCACAAACAACGTACAGTCTTAAACGTAACAGGCTTATAAAAAAATATTATTAACTGAGGCGTCAACCACGTAAACCCTAAATCACCTTAGATATAAGTTTTAAATAATATATTAATATATTGTACGTATTATAAACTTAAAACACGTTTTCACTTTCGCCATCATAACAACTTACTTAAAACGCACTTAACTCTGAAAAATCAGAGATGCGTCTGGGATCGAATCCTGTACCCCCAGAAAAGGGAGGTTAAAGTCTAAACCACTAGGTTACGAGTACAACCACTTTACATACCTACTGCGTACATCACTGTTATAATACCTTAATTATTAATTCAAATTCAAATAAAGAAAATACTTTATAGAATATTTACAATAATTTTATTAATAAAATATAATTTAGGAAGGTATTCGTATCTACAATATAAAGTTACTGGCCTCTACTAATCAATCAGCATCAAGAAGTCAGTATCCCGCGTCAGCATCGTAGCTGCTTCTTTGACTGTCGTAACCTGAAACTGAAAAGAAGGTCGTTACGTCATGTTGCTTTGGACAGAAGCAGACGAAAATTCATGATTAGCAAGAAAAGGTTAGAATTATTTTGCTATAATTCGCCAATAGAAAAAATCACCACCACACGGGTTGTTACGTTCCCTCAAATATGGTTGAGCGAAGCAACGGCTGGATCATGCGTCATGCTCGTGAACGGGTGCCACCAACGGGACTGGGTCTGCTTTCTGTCTACTCGTCGTAACATGATTGTATTTATTTATTGTATTTAGTTTGTATTGGACTTAGGAAACTTCATCGTGGAAGCACTGTATACATAGCATAGTTTCATTAACTATTGTATTTATTTCTATTTCTATTTCTATTACACAAAATGCACCACCGTACAAGTTTTTTATACTATGTACTCTCTAGCTAGAGTCTAGAGAGTACTATAAAAGTCTTGTGTTGTGGTGGCATTGCTTGCTTGGGAACTTGGCTTTCTTGCTTGGTTGGGGAGGTAAGCGGTGCTTAGCTTGTAACTGCATGTTTTACCATACAGATTTTTTCTGTTGGCGAATTATAGCAAAATAATTCTAACCTTTTCATTTTGACTTTTAAATTGGTCCAGTATTGGAGGTGGAAATGATAAAGAGCCTAACCTCAAATTATGGGGTTTTACATAGGCCTCTTCTTATCGCAGAATGAACAACTGCAGAGCGACAGCGATAGTTTCTTCTAATTTTGAAGTCTTTCCGACCGCATATCCTCCTATTAAAAAAAATTAGACTCTTACCATCTCCATTGGCTGCGGTCAACTGCAAGCTCTTCAAGATGTCGTCAGGTATGGGTGGTGGGGTCGGGAGGTGGTCGCCACTGGGGTGGAATCCATTCTCATCGGCGGTGTAGGTCACGGTGTACGTCTGCCCGTCATCCCCGATGTAGGAGAACGACCCTGTCACCGCGAGGGACCCTTCCTCAGGGGCAGCACCGGGAATGATGCGGCCTGGAAATATTTATAAAAAAATATAGATCGATAGATAGATAAAAACTTTATCTATCTAAGCACACAAGAAAGAAACAAAAATTAATACAACTTAAAACTACACATACAAAGGCGGCCTTATTGGTACAGAGCAATCTCTACCAGGCAACCATTGGTGATAGGAGTGAAATGATGTATGAGGGTAGTATGGTGCAACATAAATCTTTAGACTTTGGATTTTTTTGCAGGACGAGGGAGATCCAAAATTCGAAGCCATAATAAAACAAATATTGATTGATCTTACTTTTTTATTAATTGTAAAGGAAAGTAAAAAATTATAAAGACGACGTTATTTTGTTAATGATTTTACTATTGGATAGAATCAGGCGTTACTTTGCGGAAGTTCATGATTAGCAAGAAAAGGTTAAAATTTTTAGTCTAGGCTAGACAATACAGCATTGTAAAGTCGATATCTCCTGAGGATGTCGGGGCGAAACGTGCGTCGAGAGTAGTATACTGCCCTCGTAATTGAAAACACAGTAAGTTAAATAGAAGTTTCCTTTAAGTTACTGTGTTTTCAATTACGAGGGCATTATAAAAGTCTTGTGTGGTGGTGCATAAGAGTGGTGGTCCCATTGCTTGCTTGGGAACTTTGCTTTCTTGCTTGGTTAGAGAGGTAAGGGGTGCTTAGCTTGTAACTGCATGTTTGACCATACAGATTTTTTCTGTTGGCGGATTATAGCAAAATAATTTTAACCTTTTCTAGCTAATGATTTTACTTTCCTTGTCGTAGATAAAATCTTGTATGCAACTGTACGTAATTAGTCATTTTAATTCTCGTTCTATCCTATTTTGATACTCGACAAGCCTCATATCAAAAAAACATCTGATGACCCTAATCACGATGCCGTTGCATGGATAACTATTTTACTATACCCATATTTCGATTATATTATTTTCACACCATAATTTATACCAAAAATCGAAGAGCACTTTGGCTTAGCACCGATCGTGCAGCAAAATAAACAGAGTTGAGTTTTAATACGATCAAAGTGAACTGTATCCATTTTAAGTGATAAATTCGTTCATGATAGAGTAAGCATGTAAACTTTGTCTAAAGTTCAAGTTTCTGTTGATCGAGGTAACGAGCGCGGTTAAATGCTATTGTGACATTTTTCACTAATTGAATGTAAGTTAGTAAATAATTTAACTAACTATTAGTTCTCTAGATTACGGATTCGTGTCTTTTTTTTATATGATGACAAGATAGTCCTTGACTGCGATTTCATCTGATGGTAAAGTGACTATGTTTTTGCTCTGGTGGGAGGCTTTGGCCGTGGCTAGTTACCACCCTACCGTAAAAGATGCCGCCAAGCGATATAGCGTTTCGGCACGATGGCGTGTAGAAACCGATTAGGGGTATGGGTTGAATTTACACTGCTATTCCCCTTCCAAGTTAGCCCGCTACCATCTTAAACTAGACCTCATCAATGCTTCCCATCATTGATTGTCATCAAGCGAAAGCCTAATTCGTAAAAAAACTTTAAAAAAAGTTAGGAATTGTATTTAGATAGATATGCAATTTCGTCACCAAAGGAACGCTTTACTAGGTTTCCCTGACTGTTTACTCATTGCGTTGGAAAAGCATTCAATCATCATTATATTATGTAAGATTCGTGTGTAGATTGATACTAGATAGGCGTTGCAAGAGATTGATTTGCAATGAAACACTTGAGTACAAACCTTTGACATGAATGTTGTGCAAGGGATTAACCTGAATTCATGGATTTGAATAAAAGTACCTACTTGAAAACGGCTGTTTATTTTCAACTACATAATAATATGTATAAACATTTGTAATATAGATATTGTAATATAGTATTTTCTATCAATAATTAATCGAGGCGCGCAACTCAGCGCGCCAGGCCAGATATATATTAGGTATAATTCTTTCGAGACAAGCAGTCATACAAAAAATCTAATAGGAAAAGCGTTCATGAAAAATAAGTTGTCATCAATATACGAGAAAAATATGCAAACATACATTATTTTTAGTTCAATGTTTTTGAAACAAACTGCCTAACTATAACATAAATGTGAAAACCGACTTCATACACCACTACAAAGTATATCAATTATGCCTATAAAATTTGAAGTGTTCCCTCGATTTCTCCAGAATCCCAGGATTGCAATGATCACCTGGGAAGTCTCTTTCAAACAAAAAAAGAATTTTCCAAATCAGACCAGGCGTCTTCGAGTAATCAGGGAACATACATAAAAAAAAAGATTCCGACGAATTGAGTACTTACCTCCCCCTTTTTTCGAAGTCTGTTAAAAAGAACAAAAGTGCCTATTTTATTCAAATTTTTGACTAACGAGGTGGATATTGGTCTTTCCTTTTATTATAAGACCACACTAATCGATCACAAATATATCATAAATCATAACAGTATTATTGAGACTGGGGCAAAACTACTTAAAAAGGAATAAAAGATAATGCGTCTCACCCATTATGAGACAACCCTCCTGGGGCCGAGGATGGGTTCAGACCTAAGATGATGTAGAAAAGTCTCACTTACCGTCTTGTTCAGCTTTAGTGCCGTCGCTGGTTTCGTATGCATAATGCCATCCTTTGTCATCGATTTCATTTTCGTATCTCAAAATTTGAGTTTGACTAGCGTAGTTCTCGCCCTGACTCGCCGTCTGACTTCCGAAGTTCGTGCCTTAAACAGATAGTCAATAATTTATTTGCAGCACCGATGTAATTTATTGGCATAGCCTGTTGGCATCGACTGTTGTCGATGAGTTATCTCATAAATCTAACGTAAAGTATAAAATAAACCCTAATCCTGATGCTGCAGGGGTATTGCCCCCCTAAACTGTGGGGATTTAGGAACTGTCGATTATAAAGGTACCAAATATATACTACATCGTTGAATTTTACGACCCAGCTCCTCAATCCTGATGCTGCAGGGGTTCTGCCTACTTGAACTGTGGGAATTTAGGAACAGTCAATTGTAAATTGAAGAATTAGACGAAATCGCGAGCGTCCGCTATTATTTAATAAAATATAAAACTGTCAATACACTGTTAAATTACTTAAAAAACAAAGGTTATGAGGTGTTGGTAATATACGTCAATTAAAAAATTTAATGCAAGTAATCAAACGTAATAAAAACGTCAAAACAAAAGCCACTAATATTTAAGGTTACCTTAACAATAGAGGTCTATAATAATAATTATATATATTTATTGAGTAACCTATAAAGACTATAATTATTGGCAAAATGTCAGTATAAATAGATGAGTAGTTCTCACCTTGACTGGCGTAGTTCCGGGACTGACTAGGGTAGTTTTGGGACTTGCCGCCATTTTGGGACTGAGTGGCGTAGAGGCCAGCGTCTGAGGTGTCTGGTCCTAACGGCGTTTGGAGGCCTGTGTTGATACTGTTGGCTCCTTTAGGTGGCAAATAGGTGTCTAACCGCGCTGCAGTGGCTATTGATAAGAAGGTAAGGGTGATTAGCTGAAACAAGAAGAAAATAAAAATAAGTTTTGCTGTGACTTACTTCCTCATCATTTTATTGATTAGGTACTTTCAAAAAACAAAAACCCGCTGAAACGATTTTGATGAAATGCTGAAAAGCTTGCATCCTCGTGGGTCGTGACGGTAAGAAAGAAAGAAAAAGAAATCTTTAGAGTAGCAATAAAACGGAGCCCTGACTGCTAAATTAGGAAAGTCTGTAACTTAGGTGGCAATTCCATTCTGAAATTTAAATTGATACTATTATTGATCTAGTTTGATATCTTTTAATGTGTGTAGGTAATGTAGAATATAAATATATTAGTTAATTAATTAATTCATTCATCTAGTGCAATAAACTATGATTATTATCGATTAGTGATACTGATACGTTCATTTTTCTAAGTTCAGATTATTATTATTATGATAAAAACAGTATTTAAATCAAAATAATAATTTAATGAAGTGGACAAAGTAGAATTCTATATTTTTGAATTTTAGGATGCTTCTTATCCCGGGATCAAAAGTTTCCAATGATTCTTAAATATGACATTAACGAGGAAAATTCGCCGGATTCAGCTAGGTTTACTCAAATGTTTAGTCAAAGACAATATCTTATTCCATCAAAGCCTTTATCTAAGAGCATACAAAGTCCTCGAGTTGCAAATCTGCGACATCATAACTTGACCTAAAGCCCTATCAGTAATAACACATCAAACACAATATTGACAAACATTAATTGATAGGACTAGATGATGCCCGCGACTTCGTCCGGAAATCTTTAATTTTCCGGGATTATTCTATGTGTTATTCCTATGTGCGAGCAATCTCCATTCCCAGTCAAATCAGTACATTAGTTGTGGCGTGAAGGAGTAACAAAAACACACACACACACACACGCACACACACACACGCACACACACACACACACACACACACACACACACACACACACACACACACACACACACACACACACACACAGTTACACACTATCGCCTTCATAATGTTATAGTGTGATAGTCATCCACTGTTGAAGAAAGGTCTCCTGCATTGACTTCCACATGTCTCGCACTTGTGCCTCCTGCATCCATCGGCTCATTGCGACTCGTTTGATGTCGTTTGTCCACCTAGTGGGAGGTCTGCCAACACTGCACTTCCCGGTGTGGGGTCGCCACCCCAGCACCTTGGGACCCCATACAACCATCAACTCTTCGAACTATACGCCCCGACCATTTCCATTTCACACTTCATATGGCACAAAAAACACTATAGCCACCTATAAAATATAATCATTTGAATATTATCGAGAGATTTGATTGAAATCAAAACTATTCACATAATTAATGCAATAAAAATTAAATACTAACTAATTTCATGGTTGGTTAACGTCGATGTTATTGTTATGGAAGTAGATAGTGAAATGATGGCTTCAACAGTTTCCCCTGCCGTTTTATACCGAGATTGATAAAGCATCCGAATCTTAGATCCCTTCACGTTTTGGCTGAGCAATAGAGACGTTTTTCGAACATGCTTTGTTGTTGCTCGTAGTCTTGAAGCTCGTGGCAAGTTCTTCTTCACGATTTTATTTAATTTATTTATTCAGATGACACACTTAAAAGGGTTAAATAATTAAATCGCTAACTAATAATTTTCAAATAACTATTCAATGATACCCTGCTTAACATGAAGTTTAATTTTTCTTTTTTACAGTATGGCGTCTGGTGGTTGCCATATTGAATCTTGATTACTGTTAATTATTAATTTTCAAATACCTATTCAATGATACCCTACTTAACATCGAGTTTCATTTTTTCTTTTTCAAAATAAAGTTTTTAAATAAAGCCGGGTTTTCACTAGCTGGATCGGATATGAGCCCACTCGGAATTTGGTTTTCACACGTACCAGCGTCCAAGTAACCTAATACATATTTGTCTCCGCAATAACATAACGATGACTGATCTGACTGATTTTTCTTAGCGGTCGCCATTTTTGTTTTCTAAAACCATTCGAGTCAGCTCGTGAAAGTAGAGCACTGCACGAGTCGACTCTGGGGGCTGATTCTATAACGACGATAGGCAATTTTTTATCCATTGAAGGTTTGAAGAGAAATGTCATTTAGTGTTTCATAGTAAACCTTCAATGGATAAACAATATATGTCAGTGGCTTTCATTTTTTGATAGGCACTGAGTTACAGAATCAGCGTACTGATCGGATACCAACGTCCGAGTGCGCTCGGATCACGTGTTTGTACACAGTGCGTGTAGCGTCCGAGTAGTCATCCGAGCGCAGTCGATCCGAGACAACTCGTATTAGACCAGGGAAAATTTTTGTAAAAGATAAAAAAAAAAAAAATTTTTGTAAAAGATAAAAATAAAAACCAAAGACTTGGTTTTTTGAATTTTTCACATAAATTTTGAGGTTATGTGAAAAAAGTGTAAATACAAAAGTTTTAGATCTTTTTATTACCTACAACTTTGCCATTTGATTTTTTTGGATAGGACTTTTAGTTTTGCCGGAAATCGAGAAAAACCGTTTTTTCCCCTTAAAATCTCACCCCCACCCCTTCCCGACCTCAGATCGCCCGTAAATTATTTTTCCTTTCATTTTTATAATATTCCCCTCCTTTTCTAATGGGTTTCATCCTACTACTATTTTTTTTGGTTTTAAAAATTATCGACCCTGGTCTATATAGCGAAAACCCGGCGTAACTTTAGCTACCGGCTCTCTGCTAGCATGGAAGTTATTCGTAAACGCGTGCAATGATATTAATTGGTGTATTTAGACCGGCTCGCGGCTCGCGGCGTGTCAAGTGCGACATTGGCTGAAGATGCCTCCGACGATTAGTTGCTTGTGCAATTATATTTCTGCAATTGCTGACCGATTGATTGGCGTACCGTTTTTGATCGATGATGACTTTTTCACTACAACTTCACGTCATAATCAGTATGTAACATGTAACATACATGTTACTGATGTTTTGGTCCGTGAGGAATAGGGTTATGGCATTGTGTGCTCTTCGCTTTCACTGTGGCCTTGTATCGGTGGGGTTCTATGTTCGATTACCGGCTGAGGCTTTTTTTATTCATGACTAGGCGATGCCCGCGGCTTCGTCCGCGTGGATTAAAGTTTTTTGATTCCGGCGGGAACTCTTTAATTTTCCGAAATAGAAAGTAGCCTATGTGTTAGTCCTGGGTATGCTCATACCTCATCTCAGATAGCTCTGTCTTGCGAGTTTCAGCCAAATCAGTTTATTCCTTGTGGCGTGAAGGAGTAACAAAAACACACACACACACACACACACACACACACACACACAAACTTTTGCCTTTATAATGTAAGTAGTAGCTGTAGTGGTATTCACTAAAAACGATTGCATCAGTGTAACGATCACAATCACTTCTGATTGGCTGAATATTTTGCTTTTATGCAACTAATAAAGTACCAGCCACTAAGACATGATTGCGACCGTCGCATTGTAGCAATCATTTATTTATATAATCCGACAGCTGGAGTGAATCCCACAGTTGAAGTTAGCGCAACGTAGGTCCATGATGTCTTGATAAGAGTCAGTTTAGAGTACGAGTAGATAGATACTAGGTACCGTTAGGATCACGTTGTGCAAAAGTTCGCGATTTTTGAGATGGTAAGGTTAATTGGACTAATGATTTGACAGTCCTTGAACTGGTTGCAGAGTATTTCGCAGAGCTGGGAATTTCGTCTTTCTAATGGGGCGTACATAAAGAGCGTTCTTACTTTAGTTCATCATCTAAAATCGTGAAAGAATTTCGCCCTTAAACGGACCGAACGTAGTTGTTTCAAAACTGCCATAATAAATCGTATGAAACAAAATGGTGTTATTTAAAAATATGAGATGTGCCCTTTTCAAAATTGCCTTTTTTTATTATATAGACTAGCGCTTGGCTGCGATCACACCTGATGCTAAGTGAAGATGCAGCCTAAGATGGAACGCGTTTGCCTAGAAAATGCCTATTCACTCTTGATTTGAAGTACCCAAATTGTAGTTTAGGGTAAAACAGAAGCCAGAAAGGCATTCCAAATAGCAGTCCGTATCAGGAACGAGGAAGCAAAGCGCTTAGTGCGCGTCCTTGCGATCTCAACAATGTAGAGGTGCAGATGTATTCTGTGCCCTGCGTTTCGATGGTAGAATGGTGACGGTGGAACCAAGTTGAAAAGTCCCTGAGTACACTCTCCGAAATATATTCTGTAGAATACCAACAGAACCTTTCGCTGATGCTCCAAACTTTGAAGTCTGGAGTTGACCGGCGCTTCATCACCAATGAGTCTTCTGGCGCGTCGATCCACAGAATCTAATGCAGAAAGCTGGTACTTGGCAGAGCCATCACACAAATGGCGGCAGTACTCCATGCACGATCGAACTTGAGCTTGGTACAAGGTAAGGAGCTGTTCCGGCGTGAAGTACCGCTTGACCTTGTTGAGGATGCCAAGTTTCTCGGCAGCATTTTTAGCCTTGGATTCAATGCATTGTCTGAAGTTGAGATACAGACAGATATATTCCGGAAACTTTCAACTAGACTCTAGAGTCTCTATACGCTCAAGAGTTTCAGCTCCACTAGCACGCCTATTCAATTTATCAGTAGGTACATACATGAACCATACAACAGTGAGTGATCATCTGTAATCTGCACTGGTAGCATGGGCGGGAGAAATTGTATCTCCGGGAAAAGGATAAAATGTTTATCCCCTCGCTTAGTCTTATCCACCCATCGAGCATGGGCACAGCGGTGGAAGAATATTGACGGTAGATAAAATGGGAGAAAATTTATCCCCGCAATTATTGCCATTATAAGAAAATCATGGAAGTAGGAGGTACAAATATCACAATACTTCAAAATTTATGTCAATTCGGTCTCAAAAAGTCATTATTTTTATCTATAGTGTGATTTTGACAGTTAATAGGTGATTCGTAGGTGGTTTTTGTCTGTGGTTTTTGTTTTCGTTTGACCCTTTCAAAAGTAAAAAAAGGACTAGTTTATCTCTTTGATTTGTTCCCATGCTCTAGCCGGGGGAAGTTGCTCCGCTTGTAATGTCAAATAGGGATATACTTCTCCTTTCCCCTGTCGCCATGCTCTAGCATAGGGAGAAGGCCCTTTTTATCCCCGATTTTATCCCCTGTCAGTGGATAAAATCGGGGGATAAAATGTTTATCTCCTGCCCATGCTGCCAGTGCAGATACCCTAATTACCTTTTTTCAGGTGAGTGCATTCTATCAAACTACATCATTAGCCTTCTGCCATCATAAACCATCTCATTGTTACGAAAGTTAAATATTCTATTGATATGTAGAAACACAAATGACTAGATTAACAAATGTTCGGCGGTCGATGCAGCATATTTTTATGACGTGAAATTGTATGGCCACTTTAGAAAGTGAATTAATCACTATTGCATAATATTATTATTGCTATCTCTTAAGTTGAACTGTTAATTTTATATGGTATTGTTAAATAACCCCCGCGGTAAAGGATGGCATTTCCATTTACTTGTGTTTTTGGCCAGAAGTAACTTTTTCTAACTTTTTTTTTACCCCTATTGATAATATTGACTTTTGTATTAGACATAATATTATATTGTTAAATGTATCTATAAGGCTCAATTTTCTTTGTATAATTAATAAATAACTTAAATTATATTTATATATAATTAATAAATAACTTAAATATTAACTTTTAATACTGACATATTTCACTGTTTAATATTCACACACCAGTCTTGATAAAATATAATATAAGGCTCGATTTTCCATATTCCATCACATTGTACCTGCATTTTGGTAAATAAATAAATTACCTATCTATCTATCTATTTTCAGGAGGACAAACTATTTTTAGGGTTCCGTGCCCAAAGCAGATTCTGCTGAGAAGTACACCGGCAAGCAAATCAGCATTGCACCAGCATCAGCACCGCACTCATATAAGGTTCCCACTGAAAACCAGCGCTGCAGCTTGCTGCAGCATGATGCTGAGTGGGGACCCTATTTGATCATATTATGCGAATATTTTATTTTTATTTTTTTCTTTATGTTACTTGAATTGTGATCAAATAAAATCTATTTTCTTTCTTCTTTCTTTCATTGCTCTTGATCTTCAGCTATAGGTATCCCTTACAAAAAAAATCACGTAAATCTTTTTCTCGGTTCGCGTTGCTGCCTGAAAAACCGTAAACAACCTAAATTTTCAGCTACTATGTGACGTTTTAGGGTCCTGTAAGCAAAGGATGCCAACGTGACCTCCATTGACTGAGCCTCCACTGTCCGTCCGATATTAAAAAAAAATGCATATTAGTTTATTATTATAACAAATTCACGACTGTATTTTTTGTCAAATCATTAGGTATTTTATTTTATTAAACAATAACATTTTATTGACAATGTCGATAATTTTGTTAAGAGATCTCACGAATAGAAATAACACGTAAAGTTTTACTATCAACTTAAGCTTTCTCTATCCAAATCTATCTTTTGAATGATTTCCAAAAATTTACTGACAGACGGACGGACGGACTGCGCGGCAGAGGCTTAGGGCCCCACACAAATTCTTAAGTTATAGTAATTACTAAGTAATAGAGTCCCGTTGGCATCCTTTGGATACGGAACCCTAAAAAAAGTTGGTGTGAAAATTGTTTCTAAAGTGTAGTTTATTCGATACTAGCGGCCCGCTCCGGCTTCGCACGGGTATAAAATATATAGCCTATGCATTCACTGAAAAAATGATTAAAATCGATCCAGTAGTTTTGATTTATTCATTACTGCCCGTGGCCCGCACGCGATTTTAGAGTAAAACAATTTATAGGCACGCTCCCGCCGCCCCGGCCGGCCGGAACCGCCGCAAACGCTAGGTCCCGCAATTTTTAAATCTGTAATATCTTCGAAAATATTCATTTAAATCATATGCTGTAAAGGGCCATATAGATCTATATTAAATCAACAATGTATTTAAGGTATTTAATTAGATAAGGATTAATTCTGTATTGGTTAAAATCACTTCGAAAATTAGCCATTATTTGTCGTAAAAAGTAAATGACAAAAAAATGGTATTGTGGGATATCCATAAGAGATAGACATATACCATCCCGGAGTTTTCTGTAGACCTTTTCAATGTGTACAATACTTAGTACATTATTTTGATAAATCTCGTAGGGTTCAGCCTGCGTTTGCAATGTAAGCGGAAAAAATGTAATTATTTACGACATCACATTAGAAACCTCAAAAATAACAGTATTTCTCCACTATTTAATGGATGTTATTATACATATAAACCTTCCTCTTCAACCACTCTATCTATTAAAAAAAACCGCATCAAAATCCGTTGCGTAATTTTAAGATTTAAGCGTACATGGGGATATGGGGACAGAGAAAGTGACTTTGTTTTATACTATGTAGTGATTATGTTAAAACTAGCTGATACCCGCGACTTCGTACGTGTGGATTGAGGTTTTTTTGGAATCCCACGGGAACTCTTATTTTCCGGGATAAAAATTAGCCTATGTCCTATTCCAGACTATAGTCTATCTCTGTGCCAAATTTCAGCCAAATCGGTTCCGTCGTTGCGGCGTGATTGAGTAACAAACATTCATACATCCATTCATCCAAACTATCGCCTTTATAATATGAATAATAGGATAATAGGATTAGTAGAATGATTATTTATGAATTTCAATAGCGGAAAAACCGCCAAAGTAATATTTTATTATAACATTTAATATACGGTGAATACAGTAGCAAATTTTTAATTAATAAGAAACAAAATATTAAGTGGTTTTTAAAATAATTTTTAAATCATTGACCAAAAAACCTTCATATCGATTTGAACGGACGTTTTTAGATCAAGAATTTATTAATTGTTAAGAGTAATGATGGTTTAAATGACTCATAAACCTGATGATATTTTATTCATGACTTCATTTGTTTCTAACTAGCTTTTGCCACTGTCTTTGCATGGCTGTCTCAGTTTTTTTAAAGAAGTTTAGTTGCAACGTTGACCCAAGTCAATAATTAGATGGGTGACTAAGTTTGGAAGTCCAAAATTTGTTTTTCGGTCGTCACGGCCCATCGCATTATTATACCAAGAAAATGCCTACCATTATGCAATATCTAGCCGAAATGGATCACGATCAAATGCATTGAATCCTACTAATCCTATTTTTATACTATAAATGCAAAAGTTTGCGTTTATGGATGGATTGATGGATGGGTGGGTGGATGGATGGATGTTACTCAATCTCGCCGCAACAACTGAACCGATTTGGCTGTGGCATAGATATAGATTATAGTCTAGGAATAACACATAGGCTACTTTTATCCCGGTAAATAAGAGAATTTCCGCGGTAATTAAAAAACCTTCACGCGTACGAAGTCGCGGGTATCAGCTAATAAATACACAAGACCGATTTTTTAATTTTTTTTTTGTTATTCTACTTTTCTTAGAAACCGGTTTTTAGAAAATGTCTTAGCTTTTTCGGAATTAACTCCTTCAAAAACACGTCGATTCGTTGCTGCGTGATTGAAGAACAAACCAACGAACAAACACACTTGCGCATTTATAATATAAGTAGGGATTTATAAGTTGTATTTTCACGCATTATAATATTAGTACCTAGGGAATTAAAGTTCTCAGTAACTAGACTAAGGTTTTACCTTTTAATTATAGGTTTAGCCTGACGTTAATAATATGGATATCGATCTGAATTCCATCACGAACTTGAATCTTCAAAACGTTACCGGCATTAGTAAGCAGCTGCATTTTCATGACGAAAAGTTCAAGCTTCGATTTAAATGTCTTTTATTGATTACTAGATGATGCCCGCGACTTCGTTCGCGTGGATTGAGGTTTCTGAATTCCCGCGGGAACTCTCTTATTTTCCGGTATAAAAAGTAGCCTATGTGTTATTCCAGACTATAATCTATCTTTTTTTTTATTCTATGACAAGATAGCCCTTGGCTGCGATCTCGCCTGATGGTAAGTGACGATGCAGTCTAAGATGGTAGCGGGTTAACTTGGAAGGGGTATAGCAGTGTAAATTCAACCCATACCCCTAATCGGTTTCTACACGCCATTGTGCCGGAACGCTAAATCGCTTGGCGGCACGTTTTTGACGGTAGGGTGGTAACTAGCCACGGCCAAAGCCTCCCACCAGACCAGACCAGAGACAATTTAGAAATAATAAATTACTAAATTGCCCCCGCCGGGAATCGAACCCGAGACCTCCTAGTTATAAGACCACAGCGCTCACCACTGCGCCAGGGAGGTCGTCAGGGAGGTATCTCTGTGTTAAATTTCAACCAAATCGGTTCAGTCGTTCCGGCGTGATTGAGTAACAAACATACATCCAAACTCTCGCATTTATATAATACTAGCTGATGCCCGCGACTTCGTTCGCGTGGATTGAGGTTTTTTATTCCCGCGGGAACTCTCTTATTTCCCGAAAGGTCTTAACTAGATTTTAACCTGGCTGTCACCGGTTTTTGTTACATGGAACCGAACCTTAAACTGAGCACGACCTTTGAGGACTTTGTTAGCGTTGAACCACTAAAACTTTATGCCTTTTACACATGTTTTATCGCCATACTAACATAGCTACAGTGTATTTACGATCTTGCGTAGGTCTAGACTAGGTTCTCAACCTAATTTTGCCCATCGCCCACTTCGAGAATTTACATTTGATCCGTGGTTTAAAGACATAATTGCGATAAATTATACGAGTACGTACCACGATCAATGTTTTAGTGGAATTGTCGATGTTTCGATCCAGTTGCAAGGATCGTGGTCACGACGGGACTCTGTCCCAATCGAAAATTCCAAATAAAACAATTATCACGGTATAATTTATCACAGTTAAGACTTTGAGAGAGCCCCTCAATTATTTTTTTACGTACCATCTGTCGCGAATTCCCCTTTCCCCTCCAAATTTGTGTGAGTGAGGCACCACAATAGCACGATGGGTAGGGTTTGAACCATAGACCTTTTGGGATTCAGACGAACCCCTTACCCGTTGAACTATTGAGGCTTTATAATTTTGAAAGATCCTCAAATGACGTATTTTCGTCTACTGTGTAACCATGTCGAACAATCGGAGTACAACTTCTAATGCGCTTAAAATTGATAAATAGCGACCATTAGGAACTCCACTCTGAAATTAACTTTGAACCTTGACTTTACACACTTTTAAATGTGGTTTAATTTATAAACTTTCTATCTGTACGTATCTCGATTCTCGACAGATTTGAATATAAGCTAGATTTATATTTATATAAAAATCACTTTCTGTTCGTTAGTATGTATCATATGTATGTGTTTATTTACGTATGTTCCACCGTAGAGCTGAGCCGATTTTGATGAATATGGTCTCAATCGATTCGTTATTATATTCCGGATAATATAGGCTAAATTTTATGCAAACAAAATCAATACGACGAACACTACATCTCCGTAGTCGAGTTACAGTTTTCAATACACCTTACATCCTTGATTCAGCTTTTGTGTGGTGATTGAGTGAGTGGCGTGCATACAGGGTCGGCATTAAGCGGGTAGGTGATATAAAATGGAAAAATCTCCAGTACGAGTTACAAAAGCTTAAGGGTAGACTTTTTATAATTTGTACAATGCCTACCCTTAAATTTTTAAGCTATTGCATAGCTTCTATCGCGGGCCTAGAGCGTGGAGACCGAATCCAGAAATTTATATAATGAAAATAACCTGGACCCCCCCCCCCCCCCCACTCCGACCGGCACAGCGGTGATACTTTGACTTGGGTGTCGCGACAAGCTCGACGGGAACACGGACTCCTCTCACCGCTAGATGGCGTTGTAAAATATGTTTGATAAAAGAACGACATACATAGAGTTGTAAAACCTACATAATTTAATTTGTTAATTATAATTGCATAAGTTGATAAAAAATGCTATGCAAAAGCTTTACCGCGGCAGTCCCCAAGTGCCACACGTCTTTGTTTATTACTCGTACTGGAGATTTTTCCCATTTTATATCATCTACCTAACCTGTTGTACATCCTATGCAGTGATTATAGCACTTCTCAAAGGAATCAACACGCTACCTCCTGTGCTTTGTACCACACATCACCGTGATTGGCAATGAACAGCTTATGATTGCTCTTTATCCGATGCACTCGATCTAATGGGGCTTATTGCAATAATTTGTTTAATTGATGCCACTTGTTTATTTGGACTCTCCCTTTTAGTTTCAACATGTAGGTCAAAAGTTACAAATACTCGAACTTACTAGTCTTAAAAATTACTCAACTTTTGCTTGCGGGGTATCTATATCAGGCGCAGAATTTATTTATTTACTAGCTGATGCTCGTGACTTTGTCCACTTGGCTTAATTTTTTGAAATCCCGAGGAAACTCTTCGATTCACCTGATGTCACTCTCCAGTTTAACTGTACCCATGCAAAAAATCACTTCGATCTATTGCTCTATTGCAACGTGATTGAAAAACCAACAAACCAGCGAACAAACACATTTTTACATAATTCAAAACAGACCTCATCAATACTTTACATCATTGATTGTGGTCAAGCGCAAGCCTATCTCATAATTAAAAAAAAAAAAAAACAGACACAAGTGCACTTTCTATTCCCTCACACTCATAGTCCGATAGGACGGAAATCCGACCGGAGAGAGATCAGGCGCAGGACCGACGGCTTTACGTGCTCTCCGAGGCACGGGGGTGACTCACCGCAAACTTCCTAACTCCGGGCTAGAAGGGAATTTCTTTAACAGAAACACCCACAATAGGTACATTTTTTTGTAGCCCGACTCGGGTATCGAATCTGGGACCTCGTCACCCGTAGTCAAACACCCTAATCACTGGACCAACGAAGCAGTTATATAAAATGGTTGAGTATATAAATGGTTACAGTCAGGAAACTTTGCATTTATTTTTATTTTATTTTTATTTTTTTTTTATTTATTTTTTATTTGATTTACAATATCACTATGGAATCGCTTTCAACTAACGTAACCCTAAGAAAAAAGCCAATCTCAAAATCTTATTCGAACTTGTCAGACATTTTGCAAAATAACAGTTACATGAATTCTACCATGATGAGTTGTTCCCTGAAAAGTCTGCCAAATGCATCAGCAGGAGACAATTCGTATATTCAAGACCTGAAACAGCAACTACAACAATTAACTACTCAGCTGGACAGTGCACACGAAGAAATAGAAAAATTAAATATGGAAAATATGACGCTCCAAAGAAAGTTAGAAAGTTCGGAGAAAAAAATTTCCTTATATAAAAAAATCGGTATTTCGGATAATATTATTACAAATATTTCGTCACCCACAATACGAAAAATAAACAAAATTATGACGTTACACCATGGAAGTACAAAATATAATGAAAACAGTAATAATCAGTGTACCCCAAAAAAAGAGAATGTATCTGAAATGGCAAATATTAGTCCAAAGCTGAACACCGATGATATACTATTAACTAACGAACTAAGATCTACGCATTCCTCTAAAAACAGAATTGCCCCTTTAACGCATTTGCACACAGAAAATGAAAACTTACGTTCGAAGAATAATTTACCCTTGACTGACTCTGCAAATATAAGTAAAACGAGCAAAATTTCACCAGTTATAGCACCATGTCAAAAAATAGAGACGAAGAAACGACGTAAAATATTAGTGGTAGGTGATCAACAGGCGTGTGGACTGTCATTAGCCCTGGTGGACTCAAGGAAAAATTCCTGGAACAATGATTACGAAATTTTTGGTTCAATTAAGCCAAACGCACGATCTTGTGATATACTGTCTGATTGTAGTAACTTAGATTCACTCGATAAAAATGATAAGCTAGTGATTGTAGTAGGTGCAAATGACACAAATCCATTTGAAGTTATTGATGCCCTATCTATTAAACTTGAAAGGACCCGACACACAAATGTTCTTCTATTGCCAGTAGTCCATAATCAACATCTCAACGTTGACTCACTTAACAATTTTATTGCTTCCACTACAAAACTATATGCGCATGCAAAATACCTGAAACTAGACAAAGATAAATATAAACAGAACAAAAACCTTGGAATTTTGTACTCTGAATTAATAAATATTTCTATTGACTTTGATGATTATAAATCTAAGTATCTAATTGAAAAGAATGGAGTAAAAAAATATTATTTAAATAATTCAACTAACAAACAACAGCATACTAAGCCAATTAGAAAAGGTACAATTCCTTACTACTTCAGTAAAACTAAAGTTGCTGGAGAATCTATAGCAAATTCCATTCCAGATCAAAAAATATCAAAAGGTACAATACCTTACTATTTTCCCAAATTAAACAGTTATCAGAAAGTTTCCCAAACAAACAACTTTTTTCGTGACAGCCAATCGAGCACCGCATAGAAGACGAATAACTATCCTACATCAAAATATAGCTTCAGTCTTATCAAAAATTGATTCGTTAGAAATTGTAATACAAGACTTCCAAAATGATAACATAAATGTTGACGTTATATGCCTAAGCGAAACTTTTCTGAAACGAGGAACTGAGCATCATATTAAAATGAAAAATTTCACGGTAGCGTCATCATACTCGAGAGATAAAGAAAAAAGAGGAGGAACATGTATCCTAATAAACAACAACTCAGGATTAGACTATAACAAAATTACATCTGTCAATAAATTGGCAAAAAAGTATGAATTTGAATGTTGCGCGGTTGAGTTTCCTAAATGTAATCTTATAATTTGTTGCTTATACAGAGTTCCGAAGAATGAAAACATTCAAAATTTCTTTAATAAACTAAATTCAATCTTAGATATCTTAACACGTAAAGCCAAATCTAAAATAGTAATCTGCGGAGACTGGAATATAAATGTATTATTAAATGACAATAAAAATACTCACGAGCTCAAAGGTATACTTAGCAATTATAATATAAACATTCATATAAATGTCCCCACTAGGCGCAATGCGTGTCTAGACATATTTGCCAGTAATATTAAGTCGGTTGATAGTGCAGTTCATGTACTTGGTTTGTCAGACCATGAGACAGCTCAGATTTTATCGTTTGACACACACACGCAAAGGACTAGAACCTATTGGTACGAATATAAGAGAATTTACAGTAAAGAAAATAGGCGAAAATTCCGAGAATGCTTAACATCGTTATCATTTTTAGAAATGTATGAAATATTAGACATAAATGAGGCCTTTAATTATTTCTTGGAAGAGGTTAAACTATTTTATAATCTTTGTTTTCCTTTGATAAAAACCAGATGTGAATTAAAAAATAGTTCTGTAAAATGGCTAACTAAGGGTATAAAAAAATCAAGTATAGCGAAAAGAAGACTATATTTAAACTATATAAAAACTGCATGCAATAAAAAAAGAAATAAATATAAATATTACAATTTTATTATAATAAACTTCTTAAAAAATGTATAAATATGTCTCGAAAAATCCAAAATACAGCATATATTAATTACCATCATAACAAATGTAAGGCAACGTGGTCAATTATTCGCGATACTGTAGGAAACTTGCCTCCTAAAATCAATATAGACATAATAAAAAACGATAATATACTCATCACGAATCCTGAAAAAATTGCAGAATCTTTCAATAACTATTACATACAATTGACTAATAAACCTAAAATGAAAAATCAACGTACCATGGAAGATAAAATTGAATTTAATGCTAATAGTTTATTTATTACACCAACCGATCCATATGAAATTGTAAAAATTATAAAGTCTCTACGAAATAGTTATGCGGTAGGAACTGATGGCATCAGAACTGATATCATCAAGGAAACAGCTCAAAAACTTAGCGTACCCTTTAACAAGTCATTTGAACTGGGAAGTTTCCCAAACGAGTTAAAAGAGACTGTGATTAATCCATTATTCAAAAAGGGTGAAAAAACTGAAATGAGTAATTATAGACCAATAGCTCTCATTACTATATTTTCAAAGATTTTCGAAAAGGCTATGTACTCAAGACTAATTAACTTTATTACTAGCTCAAAAGTTCTAAAAAAAGAGCAATTCGGTTTCCAGAAAAATAGTTCCACAACTAAAGCTTGTTTCAATTTGATCAGACTAATCACTGAAAGTATCAATGATAAAATACCAATTGTTACTATATTCCTCGATATGAGTAAGGCATTTGATTTTGTAAGCCACGAAATACTACTTTCTAAATTAGAAAAGTACGGAATACGGGGAGTCGCCTATGATTGGTTCAAAAGCTATCTGAGCAATCGAATCCAGTGTACAAAAATTACTAAAATAGTCAATGGTGTAAAACAACTTGCTCAATCGTCTTTTCTCACAAATTGTTCTGGCGTTCCACAAGGTAGTATTCTGGGACCTGTTTTATTTTTATTATATATAAACGATTTGCCTAACGTTACCCAGCATAAATGTTTATTGTTCGCCGATGACACTTCCTTAATTATTCAATGTAAAAATGAAAAATTATTTGAATCTGATATTAATCATACTTTTACTGAAGTAGTGCACTGGTTGGAAAATAATAATTTACAAATTAACATTGAAAAAACTAAATTTGTTGCGTTTAAAACTATACAGGCTCGTAATATACCTTTAAAAATTCAATATAATAATGCTATTATTGAAGAGGTCAACACAATTAAATTCTTAGGTATTACATTGGACTCCCATTGCAATTGGAAACAACACATTAATGATCTATGCAATCGGTTGGAAAAGTTTGTATATGCATTGAAAAGACTTAGGCAAGTGGCTAGAAAAGAGGCAGTACTTTGTGCATATTATGGATATGTGTCGTCTGTACTCAGTTACGGCATAGTTATCTGGGGAAACTCAGTAGATGCAGATAAAGTATTTAAAGTCCAGAAAAAATGCATACGTGCTATATGTAAAGCACACTTCTTAGATAGTTGTAAGCCCCTGTTTAAAGATCTCAAAATATTACCCTTACCTTGTATCTACATTAAGGAAATTTGCATATTCGTAAAAAAGAATCCAGAATACTTTGAAACCTACAGCCAGGCTCGTCAGAGGGTTACAAGACATAAAGATAGACTACTTGTACCTAGTATAAAACTATCTTTATATCGTAAAAACGCATTTTGTATGGCAATTCAAATATTTAATAAGCTTCCAATGGTGATACAAGAAATGACTATGCCTAAATTTAAACGCAAATTACACGAGTGGCTATTGTCCCATTGTTTTTATTCAGTAAATGAATTCCTTAATTTTACTGAATGGAAATATGGCGGATAGAATGTTTTTACAAATTTTAATTTTAAATTTAAATTTTTCTCTTCCTGTGACATTTAGCTTATTATTTTATTCTCAATTTAATCATTTATCACAATTTGTTTTGATGAAATTTTATTATTGTTAACATTGCACGCCAAGAATGGCAGATTGTGACATGTACCTAGACTAATGACATATCTGTAACATCTTAACTGTAACTCACAATCACGCAATAAATGAATTATGAATTATGAATTTCTATGTTCACTATCGGCGAACATTGTCATACAAACGTAAAGCCTCAATAGCCCAACGGTTAAAGGTGCGGACTGAAAACTGAAAGGTCGCAGGTTCGAGCCCCACCCGTTGCACTATTGTCGTACCCACTCCTAGCACAAGCTTTTCGCTAATTTGGAGGGGAGAGGAGAATATAGGTCAGATTTAGTTTGGCTAATATTCTTCATAAAAAAAAGCAAAATACAAACTGAGCTTACACCTCGCGGACTTCAGGTATCTTTTATGATACGTATGTCGTTTTTCACAGTGAAAGTATTAATAGCGATCTATAATAAAATGTTATCGACGTGAACTGAGGATCTTGAACTACTAAATACCTATCTATATTCTTGAAGTTATTCACCTTTCACCTTATTCGTAGTAGGTACAATTGTAAAAGCGTACGCTTGGTATAAGGATGTGAATTTATTTAAAAAAATCTTACAGGTAGGTATCTGTAATCTATGGAGTGTATTCCACTACCGACTATAATAGGTAATATGTCATAGTGAACTGTGACGTCACTAGCTTTAATGCACTTTTTGTAGTTTGATCGATAAAATGGTTATCAAACTTAAAATTAACAGTGGACGTGTATTATGCTTTTATCACATCGTGTCGGAACGCTAAATCGCTTGGCGGCACGTCTTTGACGGTAGGGTGGTAACTAGCCACGGCTAAAATCTCCCACCAGACCAGACCAGAGACAATTTAGAAATTATAAATTCCCCAATTGCCTCCGCCGGGAATTGAACCCGAGACCTCATAGTTATAAGACCACAGCGCTCACTACTGCGCCAGGTATACTTATATAATTTTAACATGTCTCTTAAGGAGGATATTAATTATAGACCGAGCCTCCACGATTCAGAGAAACTCTTGAAGAGTTTCAAGAATTCCACAACTTGAACTGTAAAACACTAGTGGAAACCTTCACCTTTTTACCACCGCACTGCAAGACATAGGGAGAGCTTCCATCCCTACGTCGTTGATATTCCATCTACGCGCACCAAGCGCTTTAAGTCTTCATTCCTGATCCGCACGGCTAGGGTCTGGAATGCTCTTCCAAGATCTGTGTTTCCTAACACATACAATTTGAGTATCTTTAAAACAAAAGTGAATAGGCATCTTCTAGGCAAACGCGTTACACCTTAGATCACATCATCACTTTCCATCAGGTGTGATAGTGGTCAAGCGTGTGACTATAATGGATAAAAAAAACCTCGATCCTGACGAAGTTTGGATTGTAGAGACGGACTTGGAATGCTTTTTATTCCGGAAAATCGGAGTTACTATGGCATGATACTATGTAAAAATCTAAAACCTAAATCCTAGTGGACGTATTTAAACATTATTCATTCAATGCGTTAAAGTATATAGTAAGTTAGGATTGGAAGATTCGCTTTTATAGTACTGGTAAGGCTCTATTATAATAACAGATGGGAAGATGTTATTTTAATGCATTTGTCTCTTTCGTGCTTATGTCTTAGTGAAAGGAATCTTTATACCAACCGATTCCTATTATCCTATTCATATTATAAATGCGAAAGTTTGGATGTATGTTTGTTACTCAATCACGCCGCAACGACTGAACCGATTTGGTTGAAATTTTGCACAGAGATAGATTATAGACTGGAATAGCACATAGGCTACTTTTTACCCCGAAAAACAAGAAAGTTCCCGCGGGCATACAAATAACCCTCAATCCACGCGAAAGAAGTCGCGGGCATCAACTAGTATTTTATATTACTAATAATAAAATATGTTGTTTTATAGAGCTTTTAAGTTACCTGTTAGAAAAAGAGAGCGCAACATGACGTCACGATTCAGTAGCTCCGCTCTATACACTCTACATACAAATGTTTTTTGATCGATTTATTTTCAATTTTTACAAATTTTATTCTTACATGTTACATTTTCGATTGTAATTAATGAATATTCACATTTTGATAACAATCAAATACCTAATTATTGCAATCTTGTAGGATGATTATCTTTAATAAGCATTTTGTCATTTATTGTCTGAGTGACAAGACTTTTCTGTGCCGTTCATTTGCAAAAAAAAATATTTTCCTAATTTTGACATAAGAAAAATAGCAACCAGAAGTGGTTAAACAAAAGTGCTCAGGTTAATTGCCATAATGTGAAAATGAAAACCGTAATAATTTACTATAATTCCTTTGTTTAAAAAAATTGTTATCGTACGATAATTTTCCATACCATATCATATCGTTGCTTACCAATGTCTGAACTTATAAACAGTATTTTAGAAAGAGATGCAGATAGTTTCACCGTTAAACTTTTCATAAGTTTGTAGGTCATATTGTGATGTAATTCACATTCTATCATTGAATGTGGAATTACAGGTCTGGGCGTGAAAGATGTACACACTATATACTTGCCTTTTCTAAAACCTTTTGTATGTTTATTGTTTACCATAATAGTGTTTAATTTTGTTTCTAGAAAGTATCTCTAAATTGTTGGGTGCCGCGGCTTCGCTCACGTTAAATTCGATTTTTCAATCCCCTATTTAACCCTCTTTGAGATTGAATTTTCAAAAATCCTTTCTTAGCTTTTCAGCCCAATCCGTCCAGTAGTTAGAGCTGTGCGTTGATAAGGCTTTGATAGATCAGTTAGTCAGTCAGTCCTTTTCCTTTTATTAATTATGCGTTTCAGTATTATTTTTTCGAGCTTGTATCAAATTAACTTTGTAGAGGCTTTTCAAGTAGTTCGGCTAAGTAAGTTAAGTGAAAAAAATAGCGATTCTTAAAAACAGAAAACACTCTTCGCGCAAGACTTTATTAATGGTAAAGTTGAGATAGATAATAATATTAATTGTTTAAAGTTTAATTGGGGACAGTGAAATACTCTAAATGCATTAATCATTATTTTTTTTTTCATCAAAACCACTTCATACATCATAGCCATCACCACATTCCACTGCTGTACATAGGCCTTTGGAAATGATCGCCACAGAGCACGATCCCGCGCCACCTGTATCCAGCGGCTGCCAACGATTCGCCTGAGATCGATCATCCATCTAGTAGGGGGTTTACCAACGCTGCCCCTCCAGGTGCGGGATCACCAATCCAGCACTTTGGGAACCCAACGACCTTGGTTCTTCGACTCATGTGCCCCATTCTATCTACCATTTCAGATTTGCGACTCGGTAAGCTATGTCGGTGACTCTGGTTTTACGGATCTCTAATTACTAATTTAATAGGTTTACGTATTTTTATTTATGGATCAAAAACTTATGCAAGAGGTTCTATGTTACTTGCAACAGGAAAAAAGTTGGTCACTGGTTCAAAATGGCTTACATAAATTATGTACCTATTACGCATCTTTAGTAATTTTTGTGTAGGTCTTGAGTAATTAATTAGTAATAATAGCTCTTTGTAAGTTTAATGTAATATTTTCATTGTTACATTCAAATTATAGTTTAACTGTACATTCCATTATAATTACATGTTACGATAAAATAACATGCTCTATGAAGATATTGTGTTGTTCGTTAATTGGGTAATTTTTTTTTCATATACTTAAAAAAATAAGGGTTTTTAATATTATAAGACAATTTCATTTTTCTTTTTTTAATATCTTAACTAGTCTCGAAAATATAGAGCTTTTAAGTTTCCTCTTAGAAAAAGAGAGGGCTATTGAAACATGACGTCACAATTCAGTAGCTCCATACCGTCTCCATACAAACTATCGTTTTTAGAAAGAGACGGATACAATTGCAGTAAACCAGCTTATATTTATTTGTTTTTTGAACGATTTATTTTCTGTTTTTACTAATGTTATTGAAATGAAATGAATAAAATGAATGAAGTGAAATTAATGAAGTGAAATGAATGAAGTGAAATGAATGAATGAATAACGGAGACACGCTTAGGATAATAGGGTTCCAGTAAATGAACGGATGTATGATTAGACTGATTTTGACTTAAAATTTAGATATTTCACAGCGGTTATGATTAATAGAGAGGTCACGACCCTCAAGCAATAAGGAATACAGATTGAAAGCTAGGTGTAGCTTGGACTTGCTCGTATTTTAGGTAGGAATTTGACATTTGTTTTTTTAGTTATAAATAAGCAAAGGTCTACAAGGTTAATCATTGTTTAGAGATAGACTATTATCTATAATAAACTATTATTAATAGACTGTTGCATATTTATCAGAAACTAGCTGACCCGCCCGGCTTCGCACGGGTGAGCTTTGTTATAAATACACCACGCACCATATTACAATACCATAAACAGAGAAACAAACTCGATTGATTTAAACCGAAAAATATCTAGGTCTAATGCTTTCATAAGGCTTAGAAATTTTCCAGGATTAAAAGGTTTAAAGCCTTTAGAATAGATTAGATTTCTCAAATAAACTTTTATAAAGTGCTTTCAAATTCAAAGCCATTCCCCATTCAAGAAACGTGATTTGCATTTTTTGCTCGATCTTAATAATCGCAGTTACGATGGCACGGAACCCTTTGTGTCTGAATACAACTCTATTTTGTGTATCAAAACAGATAGATAGACATTCAAAGTATCAGTATAATATTGTAACAGTACGGATTGTATATTTTAAAACAATTGACCTGTTGTGATCCTAAGATTAGAAAGAACACTGGGTTCTCTGAACAATGTTCTGAACTTTTAGCTGTATATGGTAATGAAGAGTTGATTCTATGACAAGATTCATTTGGAATAGGAATCTATTTATTGGCTACTTTAAATAATTGCAATGAAATAAAATAAACGTAAAAATTCTTTTAAAAAAACCGACTCCAAACGCCACTACAAAGTATATCAATGTGCCTATAAAATTTGAAGAGTTCCCTCGATTTCTCCAGGATCCCGTCATCAGATGCTGACTTGATGACAATGGGATCACCTGGGAAGTATACCCTTTCAAACAAAAAAAGAATTTTCCAAATCGGTCCAGGCGTCTTCGAGTAATCGGGGAATATATATAAAAAAAAGATTCCGACGATGAATTCGAAGAACTCATGTACACATACAAACTTTCGGCTTTATAATATTAGTGTGATGTGATGTGATGTGATGTGATACCGGTGCTGGCCGATTGTTTTGGTTACCTGTAGACTGTTGAAATGTAAAGTATAACACTCTCTATGTAGTTATAAAAGATTTGTTACAATTTATTACTGCCATTATTTACGACGATTAAACTTTAAAGTCATGACTTAAACTCAGTCTTAACGTAAGCTTACCTTGACATCTCCGAGACGAACTTTAGTTATTAACTTTTAGACACTTCGGTATTGTGGATCATTGTTGCGATCTATTGTTTTAGAGTGATGGAATTCAAGATTAAAATTGTGACAGTATGGCATTGATATTATCAAGATATTATCACACTAATATAAAAAAAGACGTGTGGCACTCTGGGACTGCCGCGGTAAAGCTATTGCATACTATTTTTTATCAACGCCATCTAGCGGCTCACCGTAGAGGAGTCCCGTGTCAGGTTATTTTCGTTACGCAATTTCTGGATTCGGTCTCCACGCTGGCCCGCGATAGAAGCTATAAGTATTTGTGTGTGTGTATTTTTGTTACTCTTTAACCGATTTGACTGAAATTAAGAATGGAGATAGCTCACATCCAAAATTAACACATAGGCTACAATTAGCTCGGAAAATTAAAGAGTTTCTGCGGGAATTGAAAAACCCTAATCCACGCGGACTTTTTTAATACTAAACAAGCTGAACTTGACTAATATTCTCCTCTCCCCTCCAAATAAGCGGATAGCTTGTGTTCCGGCACGATGGCGTGTAGAAACCGATTAGGGGTATGTCTCGAATAAACACTGCCATACACCTTCCAAGTTAGTCCGCTACCATTTTAGACTCCATCGTCACTTACCATCAGGTGAGATTGCAGTCAAGGACTATCTTATCATCCAATAAAAAAATGTTGGAATATTTAACTACTTCTCAAGTAATATTACAAATGAGAAATTGTGTTGTTTGTTG
The DNA here is from genome assembly GCA_038048805.1 of Hipparchia sbordonii. Classification (NCBI taxonomy): domain Eukaryota; kingdom Metazoa; phylum Arthropoda; class Insecta; order Lepidoptera; family Nymphalidae; genus Hipparchia; species Hipparchia sbordonii. The sequence continues at coordinate 11,196,515 of CM076113.1, forward strand.
GTTACTCCTTCAATAGGATGAAAGACAATTTTGACGATGTAAATAATGCATTATCTCAAGTTTCTGAATGGTTTACGGCAAATAATCTCCTTTTAAATGCTAAAAAAACAAAGTGTGTTGAGTTTTTATTACCTAACACGAGAACTGTCAGTAAAAATTTAAAAATAAATAATGAACCTTTGAAAACTGAGGACTCCACGGTGTTTTTGGGGTTAACCCTGGATTCAAAGCTACAATGGGGCACCCATATAGCAACGCTTGCTGGCAAACTTAGCTCTGCTGCTTACGCTGTTAGGAAGATTCGACAGTTGACTGACATAGAAACTGCAAAAATTGTTTATTTTGCATATTTCCATAGTATTATGTCATACGGAATCTTACTATGGGGTAAGGCAGCCGATATTGGAAAAATTTTTGTTTTGCAGAAGAGGGCAATCCGCGCAATCTATAATTTGAGGCCGCGGGATTCCCTTCGAGAAAGATTTAAAGAGATAGGCATTCTTACAGTAGCTTCGCAATATATTTATAACAACATAATGTTTGTCAGACAAAACATTTTGAGTTACAAAAAAAAGAGTGATTTGTCCGATAGACCAAGTAGAGGTCCAAATAGGCTCATGTTTCCTGGGCTGCGCCTCAAGAGGGTCCAAAAGACATTTGTGAGAATGGGCGTGACGTTTTACAATAAAATTCCACAGTCAATCTTAGACTTGCCTCTACACAAGTTTAAGAAATCAATTAAATCTGCTCTCATGAAAAAAGCATATTATACAATTGAAGACTATGTAAATGATAAAAAAGCGTGGATATAATTCGCTCCAGTGATTCATAAGACAGTAATAACTATCCTGTGTAACATGATTTTATTGTATTCTGTTCCACGGTGTTTCCACTTTATTTGTCTCAGTCATGTCTTAAAATTAGTAGTTTAATATTAGTATTCAATTCGATGCCTTAACATGGGTAGCCTAAGTATGTCATGCTCTCTTTAAAGTTTCTGTGGTGGTGTCGTGTGGTGCGGGTTGTTACGTTCCCTCAAATATGGTTGAGCGAAGCAATGGCTGGATCATGCGTCATGCTCGTGAACGGGTGCCACCAACGGGAATGGGTCTGCTTTTGCCTGCCTGTGTTAACATGTATTGAATTGTATTTATTTGTATTTGTATTGTATTTATTTTTACTTGTATTGCACTCAGGAAAATTCATCGTGGAAGCACTGAATACATAGCATAGTTTCAATAACAACTGTAAATTTTTATTTTTTTTGAAAAGAGCAACCGCCGAGTTTCTTGCTGGCTCTTCTCGGCAGGAAAGGCATTCCGAACCAGTGGTAGATTCATTGACGATTCAAAAGTGCTTGTAAAAGTTTATTTGAATAAAAAATATTTCTATTTCTATTTCTATTTCTATTTCTAATCACGCAAAACTGAAGCAACAGATTGATATAACTTTTATAGTTAATCTCCTCTCGAATGAGAATGATTTAGGTCCTAAATCCAGCGTAGTATGGACTATGGCCTAAATTTTAGGCCATAGTTGCCACCACGCTTGCCCACGCTGGCCAAATACGGATTTTCAGACTTCACACACCTTTGAGAAGTTGAAAACAATATCGAGAACTCAGGCATGAAGTTTTTCTCAAGATTTTTTCTTCACCATTAATACAAGTGATTCTTCTTACGTTGATATCTCTTAACCGATAAAGATAACATTACAATACCTACCAATGATTTATAGTTCCAAATAGATGCCAACATAATTGCATAATTATCAATATCAAAGATATCAAATAATATTATTATTTAGGTACTTGCAAAATACTTGCAAGGTACAAGATACAGCAAATGCTATGCCATGCTAAGTAATTTTCTTATATTACGAGTAACTTTGATTTGAAAAAAAAACCAGTTTTAGTTAAAAGTTAACTTAGTGTAGGTAACCTAGTAGGATTATTGGCATCGGCATTTTAGCGTATTATGTTTAGGTTTAAACAGTTTAATCTCAATTGTTTACGCAAGATGAATTAAAGAATAAGACATTGATATTATATTGATGAAAAAAAGCAGATTATAATTAAAAAAGAACAACAAATGAAATATACATATACTAGAACAAATATGAACCTAAAACCAAAAACCTTAAAAAATATTATATAATAACCAAAATATATTATTAAAAGGATGAAAAAATACAAATGCTGACTCTATCCTTAAAAATATAATTTTTTTTGGGTATAAATATAATCAACTTCCATGCGTACCTACATATATTTCGACAAAAGTTTTTTCAAGTATATAAACTAACAAAACTAAAGCTATGTTAATTTTCATTGTGGTACATACTTGCATTGTCCTCTAGGGATGTACTCGTATCAAGGATTATTTTACTATGGATCTGCAAAATTTCAAATAATTTATTAGTTTAGTTTGCGATAATAGTTGATCTTAACTGGATAACAAACTTAACCGTAAGTTCCGCGTATAAGACGATCAAATCGTCGATCCTTTTTGAATGTAGTTGACCTTTTTTATTCAAATTGCTACAGATGAGACGTAATTGTGAAATAATTATTGAACTACACCAACTTAAAGCAAAATAAACCGTTGAAAATGCCTACAGGCTCATAATAATGGATCATAATAATAAATAGGATGTATTGCTAACGGCGAGTACTTGCACGTACATAACCAAGTAGCCAGGATAATCCATCAACAACTTGCTCTTCAATACGGTCTTGTAGAAGATGAAATGCCATACTATAGGTATGACCCAGTGTCAGTTCTCGAGAATAGTAGTGCCCTGCTCTACTGGGATCGGTCAATTATCACTGATAGGTATATTGTAGCCAATAGACCTGATATAGTGCTAGTTGACCGATCAGTGCGTCGAGCGATAATTGTCGATATCACAGTTCCACATGATGATAATCTGGTGAAGGCGGAAAAAGAAAAATTATCAAAATATTTAGACCTTGCCCACGAGATTACCGCCATGTGGAATGTTGATTCAACGATTGTAGTGCCGATGGTCGTTTCGGTCAATGGTCTCATAGCGAAAAGTTTCGATCAACATCTTAAGAAACTTTCGCTTAATACTTGGATCAAGAGCAGGATACAGAAGGCGGTACTCCTTGAGACGGCACGCATTGTGAGGAGGTTCCTCACTCTGGAGCCCTGACCACTGGCTGCTTGGGTCCCTATCCCGCAGCAAGTGGGACCCATTTGTTTTATTGTTTTTAATGATGTTTTTTATATTTATATTTGTAAAATGTATATTTGTAAGCATTTTTAAAAACAATAGGATAAATGTGTGTATAAATAAATGATAAATAGGATGTTATTGCAGATGTAGCATTTAATATTAGTTTTTTATTGTATTTTAAATTTAATTTTTGTCGACCTCCCTAGCACAACGGTCTATGGTTTTAAAAGTGGGAAGTACTGGGTTCGATTTCCGACCAAAAAGGTCAAGCTGCACATTGTGCCATCCAGATTTTTTCTGGATTGGCGGACTATAGTAAAAGGTTTTTATTTTCTCTTGCAAGTAGCATATTATTATGAAATTCCGCTTAAAACGCCTGTTTCTATATAATATACATATCATTAATTATAACATTTAATGGAAATTCTTTATTTGTTTCATGTAGGTATCTCTTGTGACATTTTGTACCTACCTATAATGATAATATACCTAGTGTGTTAAATTATGACATTTTCTAGTGTATAGAACCCTTCACTACAGTGGTAACTCTCCCACGGTTTTAATTTATGGTTGGTAGCCGTTTAAAAAGTAATTTACCGTTTTAATTCAATTTTATATTATGACCTGCTATTACAGAAAATACATAAATTCTTAGTAACTGACTTCAAAAAAAGGAGGTTCTCAATTCGTCGGAATCTTTTATTTTTTTATTTTTTATGTATGTTCCCCGATTACTCGAAGACGCCCGATTTAGAAAATTCTTTTTTTGTTTGAAAGGGTATACTTCCCAGGTAGTCCCATTGTTATCAGATCAGGATCTGATAATGGAATATTGGAGAAATCGAGGGAAATTTTCTAATTTTATAGGCACACTTTATACTTTGTAGTGGCGTTTGAAGTTGGTTTTGTAAAAAGAATTTTTACGTTTATATTATTTAAAACTTTTATTTACGCGGACTAAGTCGCAGGCATCGGCTAGCTAAGTTAATGAATTCCATTCTTGTAATGCGGATACGCAAATCGCTTATTATTTGCATGAAACTTTAGTCTTGAATGTCACAGATGGACATCGTCCTATTGGCTTTAACTTTTATTTAACTTCATTGTATAATGTTAACTGAGATATATATTTAGCAACCTAAGTAATGTGATATACTTACATTAATTATGGTAATCTAAATACGAGACAAATAACATCCTACTATAATATTATAAACGCGAAAGTTTGTAAGTATGGATGGATGGATGGAAGTTTGTTACTCTTTTACGTAATAAGTACTGAACCGATTTGGCTGAAAGGAGACGGTCCAAAATTGTATGGAGCCTGGGACAGGTCGTGTACCAGTAATAACATAAAATAAAATAAAATATTAAAGCATTTTTGACCCATCAAATCCACGAACTAATCTTAATTTCAATGCTAATATTATTTATTTTCTACACGTAAGGCAACATAACATACGTAATCATGGCGGGCGGATTCATGTTTCTGACGTTAGCTGTCAAAATATTATGGGGTCATTGATCTGCATTTGAAGATAATATAATAATTAGGTAAGATTGTTCATTTTCTTCTATCACAGAAGCATAATTTAAACAATGCATCATGTTTAATATGTAAACTGAAAGAACATTACGTATATTTACAATCTACAATGTTCAGTATCAACGAAATCCCAATCACACGCCATAATATTACGTCACTTGTCAGATAACTCAGAAATGACATTTGACAGAACTGTGTCTGGGTACCTACCTACTGCCTTCTATGTGGCTGAAAGGTAGCCATCTTGTAAGTGTTGTGTACAGTACCGAAAAACTTGAAATTACATTTTTATTTTTGCAATTTATTTATTATGATTGTCTAATTGATTTTATTGTTAATGATCTCTTTGTATTTTGTCGCTTTTCATGGTATATGGTACAAGAGTTGTCCCAAAATGGACCGTCTCCTTTGGCACAGAGATAGATTTTAGTCTGTGGAATAACACATAGGCTACTTTTTATCCCGGGAAATAAGAGAGTTCCCGCGGGAATAAAAAACCTTAGTCCACGCGAACGAAGTCGCGGGAATCATCTAGTAATTGATAAGGTGATAGAAGATAGATAGAAATCCGCTCCTATTTTTAACCGACTTCCATTTTTGGAACGAGGAGGTTATCAATTCGGCCGGTATCTTTTTTTTTTTTTTTTTTTTTTTCTATGTATGCCCGCCGATTACTCCGAGGTTTCTGAACCGATTCACGAGATTTTTTTTTTAATCGACAGAAGAAGCTCACGAAATGGTCCCATAAAAATTTTTACCTTCAACTCCTCAAGCCTGATGCTGCAGGGGTATTTCCCCCCTAAATTATGGGACTTTAGGAACCATCGTTTACGAATTGGTATGCTTGGTCTAAGCATATACTAAATCATAGAGCTCCAGGTCCTACTCTTCAATCCTGATGCTGCAGGGTACTGCCCACCTGAATTATAGGGATGTAGGAACTGCTAATCATGAATTATTATTGTATGTAATAAGCATATACTACACCATCGAGGTCTAGGTTCTAGTTCCTCAATCCTGATGCTGCAGGGTACTGCCCACCTAAATTGTAGAGATTTAGGAACTGCTAATCATGAATTGTTATTGTATGTAATAAGCATATACTACTTCATCGAGGTCTAGGTTCTAACTCCTCAATCCTGATGCTGGTGGGTACTGCCCACTTAAACTGTGAGGATTTAGGAACTTTCGCTTGCGAACTGATATTGTTAGTATCAAGCATATTCTACATCGTGGAATTCAAGGTCCTCGCTCTTCAATACTGATGCTGCAGGGGTACTGCCTACCTAAACTGTGAGGATTTAGGAACTGTTTGTGTATTGTTAATAAGTACTGTAGGTACCAAGTGTAGAACTACATTAGTACCGTAGCGTTGGAGGGAGGGGAGAAAGAGAGCAGGAACAAGCTACACTAAAAAGCTTAAAATAAAAATTCTTTTCAAAAAACCGACTTCAAACGCCACTACAAAGTATAAAAATAATTTTATTTTGTACACGTTTGTTGAAGTCGGGCGGGCTTAACTAGAAACGATGAAATCGATGCGTGACGCTTATCTTATGGTGACATATAAAAGACACGCTTATTGAAACCGGGCGAGCATCGCGTATCGGATTCACCGTTTCTATTTAAGCCCGCCCGACTTCAACAAACGTGTACAAAATAAAATTATTTTTATACTTTGTAGTGGCGTTTGAAGTCGGTTTTTTGAAAAGAATTTTTATGTATTATAGGACGAGCATTTTAACCATTCTAGTCTTTATTACCTATTCCGTGATTGGCGAAGTAAAATGAGTATGTATTTTACAGTTTTCAGTCCGCACCTTTAACCGTTGGGCTATTGAGGCTTATTCACCGTTGCATAATGAAATAGTCCGACTTACAAAGCAACTAAAGAAATTCTTCGCAGGATTAAGCTTAGGCAATACTAGGCACTTACATTACAATATGCTAAGGAGCCATACACATAATTTCATTATAGTAGGTAAGTAGGTACTACTTAGCTATATGAAAGCATTCCTATTCCTTGGTCACGAATTAATAAATTTCACTCATAATAGTTGAGTGCGAGATCTAATATTAGATTATATGGAAAAGGCGTTATATTTACTTACGGCAATAAAGTACAGGCGACTCTGTTTTCCGTAATTTTTCAAAATCGACGAAAACCGGCTTGATCTTTTTCCCGGAAGAAACAATTCCAATCAAATTTTTAGGTTCTTGAGTAAAAAATGAATAGATCAATTATAGAGGTCGATGCGTCATTTTGCAATAGGTATTACGCGATTGAAGTCGCGGGAATCAACTAGTTAATAAATAAAAATAAAATGAAATAAATAACATTGAATTTGATTGTTCAAAATTATTTATTTCACGTAGAGCAACCTGTAGCTCTTATAAAAAATCAAGACTCTACCATCGCGCTTTGACTATAATATTATGGTCTGACTATTGAATTAGTAAAGGAAAAGTTATGGTCACAACCTATCCCCGCAGGTTTTAATATAGACTTTTGCAGCTGACGTTACTTCATATCAATTTAAATTAGTCACCTCATAAATAACGACTCTACCATCGTCCTTTGATTATACTATTATGGTGTGACTATTGAATTAGTAAAGGAAAAGTTATGGTCACAACCTATCCCTATAGGTTTTACTATGGACTTTTGCAGCTGACGTTACTTCATATCAATTTAAATTAGTCACCTCATAAATAACGACTCTACCATCGCGCTTGGACTATAATAATATTATGGTGTGACTATTGAATTAGTAAAGGCAAAGTTTTTTTTTAAAGTCTACAACTACAAGTTATGGTCTACAACCTATCCCTGTAGGTTTAAATATAGACTTTTGCAGCCAACGTTACTCCAGGTCAATTTAAATTAGTCACCTCATAAATAACGACGCGATGGCAGCGCTGGCAGCCACTCGCAATATTATGTTAAGATTACGTTCCGTTTTGCAACGCGCAAGCTCACGAACCAGCGCCTTACAAGAAGAAGCTCATCTTTCCTAATCTAATTTGTATGAATATTAATTGATATACCTCCTAGGTTCTGATCTCATAACACTTACTCATTTTGCTTCGCTGGATCGGTGACCTAGAGGATCTGGGCATTCGATACTAGAAGTTGCCACTCATGCCTATCCTACGCTTCTTTAAGCCATCAGATCTATTGAGGGTTTGCAAGTCTTTGTTGCTAGAGATGAATTATTACAAATCCGAAACATGCTCGCTTGTACAGGCCTCATAATAAGGCTTAGGGTCGCTCAGCGTGCAATGGAGAGAGCTACTTTGTTTGTTGGCTTGTCCTTCAATCTCGCGGCGACAAAGCAACGGATCGACGTGATTTTTTGCATGGGTATAGTTGAGGACCGGGAGAGTGACTGCCTTAGGCTACTTTTTATCCCGGAAACTCAACTCGGGCAACAACTATTCCTGTATAATTCCAAAGGAGGCCTGTGCTCGGTTGAAATAATGCAACCCAGACAGGTAAGGTATTAGACAGGCTTGTGTTTAAGACGAGAGGAATTCACAAAAAAGTGCGTAGTAGTAACCTAGAAAATATAAAGGCTACCCGCCTACCCGGTGCGATTTTGAAGAATGACGTAATCGCTATGACGTGTACCAAGGCGTAACGTTCAATTTTTATTGAAGACGGCGATTCAAACGTTGAGTGTACTTCTCAAATATTCTATACTCACTGTTTTCTCTATGTTAGTTTTAGTTAATATTATACACTCACATAATTAATTAATTACTAATTAATAGGTACCTACTTAGACAAGCAAGCAATTGTTTGTCTGTTTAGCCGTACCTATAATTAATTACTAAGCATAAACTTCTTGCCAAAGGATCAGCTTGTATGTACTTACATAATATTATAAACACTTATAAAAATATATTATTACAAAAATTAAATGATGTTTTTCTCCAATCACGCCAAAAAAGGTCTGGAAGGAAAGAAAAAAGCAGTTCCATATATCACAATACACTAAGGTACATTATCTCGGCACTTCCACGTCTCAAGGAGAAGCTAATCTGTAAAAAAAAAATTTCTTCCAGCTTCCCTTGATGAGATTGAGTGAAGCGAAATTATAGAGCAGTATAGGTCTAAAATGTCTAAATAGGTCATTAATTTATGTACCAATCTATATTTTGGTACATATGATTATAACAAATCTGGTCTATTGCAGTATGTAGGTCACATAGAAATCCTAATCCGCTTAAAACATCTCAAACTAGCACCACTTCTATGTAAAGCAGTTAATAACCAACTTAGACCGTTTTTCGCATCAAACTTAATGAAGTCTTACAAAACATAACACGCCAAAATTGCTGTACCGACTTCGGTGTGAATAAATACTATTGATGGTAATTATTGAATTTGGGGTAAACGCTGACCTATTATCTTCTATCCGTATCTATATAATATATCTTTAATATATAAAACAAAGTTGGGTTTGTTCAAACACTTATAACTCTAGAACGGTTTGATTGATTTTCATGATTTTCAATTTGTTGTATTTGTCTCCGTCCCGAATAGCAGAATAACAATAGTTATTACAACAAAATATCGGAAAAAATCACGAAAAGAGTATGAAATTTCATTTTTAACCGACTTCCAAAAAGGAGGAGGTTATCAATTCGGCCGGTATATTTTTTTTTTTTTTTATGTATGCCCGCCGATTACTCCTGGGTTTCTGGACCGATTCACGCGATTTTTTTTTTAATCGACAGAAGAAGCTCGCGAAATGGTCCCATAAAAATTTTTACCTTCAACTCTTCAAGCCTGATGCTGCAGAGGTACTTTCCCCCTAAATTATGGGGTTTTAGGAACTGTCATTTACGAATCGGTATGCTTGGCCTAAGCATATACTAGATCTTAGAGCTTCAGGTCCTACTCCTCAATCCTGATGCTGCAGGGTACTGCCCACCTAAACTATGAGGTTTTAGGAACTTTCGCTTGCGAATTGATATTATTGGTATTAAGCATAGTCTACATCGTAGAGCTCAAGGTCCTAGCTCTTCAATCCTGATGCTGCAGGGTACTGCCCACCTAAACTGTGAGAATTTAGGAACTTTCGCTTGCGAATTGATATTGTTAGTATTAAGCATAGTCTACATCGTGGAGCTCAAGGTCCTAGCTCTTCACTCCTGATGCTGCAGGGTACTGCCTACCTAAACTGTGAGGATTTAGGGACTTTCGCTTGCGAATTGATATTGTTAGTATTAAGCATAGGCTACATCGTGGAGCTCAAGGTCCTAGCTCTTCAATACTGATGCTGCAGGGGTACTGCCTACCTAAACTGTGAGGATTTAGGAACTGTCGCTTTCGAATTGATATTGTTGGTACCAAGCATGGACTACATCATGGAGCTCCTAGTCCTAGCTCTTTAGAAATTGTGTATTGTTAATAAGTAGGTACTGTAGGTACCAAGTATAGACTACATTAGTACTGTAGTGTTGGAGGGAGGGGAGAAAGAGAGTAGGAACAAGCTACACTAAAAAGCTTAAAATAAAAATTCTTTTCAAAAAACCGACTTCAAACGCCACTACAAAGTATAAAAATAATTTTATTTTGTACACGTTTGTTGAAGTCGGGTGGGCTTAACTAGAAACGATGAAATCGATCGGTGGAAAATGGAAAAAATCCAAATTGGTAATTTTATATCACTAATTCGGATTTTTAATTTTAATAGATAACGGGGGCGAAGCCGCGAGTAAAAGCCGCGGGTAAGTATGTGATAATTATGTTCATTATGGATCATTTTGGTTTCATTGTACGTTTTGTTGATTGTGAAATTAGGTTTACCTAAATAGTACTGTAATGAGAACTTTTCATTTCTGGTACATCTTTGTTTCAATGATTTTTTCTTCAATCAAGCCGCAAAAGGACTACAGATCAACCTAGTTCTTTTAACGTGGGTAGGTATACTTTTGGAGAATCAATTCTCCAAATTCAAATTTGGAGAATTGATTCTCCAAAAGTATGATGCTATGATATCGTGCTTATTTTCACACAGATCGTAACCAAGCTACGAAATTCATGTCCGAAACCTCGTGTGAGGCGCGACAGATGCTAGCGTATTATGCCGAGTAGGAGTGTAGTAAGCGCTTTTATTATTTTGTTTCTACTCAGTGTCTTGAAAATATGTAATTTTTGCCTGTTTTTTACTACTGTAAAAATCAAATTTGCACCTGAAGAATTACCTTTACGCGCGCTCTTAAGTGGGAAATCCAATTGTAACATCCAATAACTTAGGTCCTTAGAGACAGTCTAGCTTAGCCTTGACTAATATGGATGAATAAATCTCGATCGGACACAAAATGGGCAATATAGGTACACTGTAATGATTGACACGCCATAATTTACATCAAATTCCGCCATTGTGCAGCCTGATGAAGCTCATTCTAGTGATTTGATTACATTTATCTATCAGGGTAATTACTACACTCAGGGTGCATAGGTCTTGGTTAATCTAAGAAACTACCTAGTGCTGTTTAAACAGTAGGATTTTGTAATTTCTTGTACCTACTCAAATTGGGTGGGAGCTAACAAGTTTATTATAAGTAACGAGCGAGTTTTAATTTGCGCCCCATATAAACAAAGTTTGATTCTTATTTTAACATTAACCCAAGTACCCAACAAAGAGAACGATTAAAGAAAAATGAAATTTTTAGATTTTAGTTAAAACGGTTTTGAATTCCGGTTTATTAACACACATACCTTAGCCTTATGTTTTTTTTAGTACATATACAATAAAAATAATAATTGATTTCATCAATTTATCTATAGCCTAAGCACAAACATTTTAACTTTCGAATAGTAAAGGTGAAGTTAACGCCAATATATGAAAATGACAGGCGCACTTCATAAAAAATAAAAGGATCATTTTCATAAAAAATTTCTTGTTGGCGCGTGGCGTTAACTTTACCTTTACTATTCGAAAGTTAAAAATATGTTCGTGCATAAAGGCTATTGATAAAATTGTTTTTGCTTAGAAGCGAGACCTGTTTACTACTTTATTTTTAATGACAATCTTATACAATAAGTACATACATCGTGACTAATTATAATAGCTAATAATAATAAAGATAATGGTTGCGTAGGTGAACCCATTGGACAGACAGACAGACAAATCGAATGAGCTTCACGTTTAATGCTCATGAATAATTTATGACGCTAATATTGATTGTAGCTATTACATAGCTAGGTTGTTATGGTTTTTACCGAAGACTGTACCTTTTGAGCGGAAGGCCAATGGCTTATAAAGTCAACAAGTCGTCCACACCCGGACATAAGTCTCCTACAAGAATTAGAATAGAACCATCTTCATAGATACAAAGATACGAACTTCTGCCGCCCTAGCCATATTTTTTTTTTCGGATGGAGTATGCTGTTGACCCTAATGGCTTCTACAGCGTCACCGGACGGCGTGAAGCGTCGCCAGGGGCGGGAGGAAGTGAGCCCTAGAGTTCGATGACATCGGGGATCAATGTCCTCTTAAGGGCGCCTCCTGTGAGGCTCTTACCTAGGCTTAAGATGACGTTGGGACGGATGGGAGGAGTGGCTTGGCTAAGTAGGCCCGTACGCCCCCGTGATCGTGGCATCCACGCCCGGGTTACGTTAGGAATCGGGGGCCTCGTCTTCGCCAGCGAAGACGCTGTGCAGAGGTTGACGATGTGTTTGGCCCTATCTGATAGGGTGCGTTATTGTTCTTAATCTGGTCGTCAGGGTTGTAAAGGACGAGCAAGACCATTTTTTTTTATTCGATGACAAGATAGCCCTTGACTGTGATCTCGATAAGTGACGATGATGGTAGCGGGCTAACTTGGAAGGGGTATAGCAGTGTAAATTCAACCCATACCCCTAATCGGTTTCTACACGCCATCGTGCCGGGACGCTAAATCGCTTAGCGGCATGTCTTTGACGGTAGGGTGGTAACTAGCCACGGCTACAGCCTCCCACCAGACCAGACCAGAGACAATTTAGAAATTATAAATTTCTTAATTGCCCCCGCCGGGAATCGAACCCGAGACCTCCCAGTTATAAGATCACAGCGCTCACCACTGCGCCAGGGAGGTCGTAAAACCATATTACAACAAAACGCCATATCTAGTACATAGTACATTTATATCGACGAATTTCTTGAACCTAGGCCAGATTGATTACCATGAGAACTCGATGTTATGGATAAGTCACCGACTTTCAAACGTTACACATACAATCCTTGCATAAAACATGGAGTCGGTATTGCCCTGGCTTGATTCAATTACTAATTATATAGGTGAGTGATGACTGATGATGTCTCTAACGCTTAGCGCTTACCAGTGGCGCCGAGGCGCAGAATCGTTTAATAGGTGTAGGTTAACACTTCAATAAAAAAATTAAAAATTGTAACAAGCAATGTGGCATCTATAATTTCTTAAGAGCTCCATTGTAATATGGTGTCTTGGGAAAAAAGTAGATCGACAACTGTAATGTGTCGCTACTAGATGTCGCTAACAGTTGCTGTAAAACTGATAAAAAGTAGATACATATCACTAATTTCGTGACTGAGTGACGTGTGGTTCGGCCGTGGTGTAGCGGTTAACACACTCGGACGCGATTCCCAGAGAGACGTGGGTTCGAATCCCGCCGGCCTCGGAATTTTTGATATGTATTTATAAATCTATTACGTTTAATAGGAGTAGCTTATTTAACAGAATTTTTACAGGCAGGTAGACAATTATTCTAATAGGAGTAATTTAGGCTACATTTTACCATGGAAATGGGTGATTAGGTTTCTTTGATAAAAACTAAAAACTTAGACTTACGGGAGAATATTTCTGAGTTTTCACTGAGCTGAACCGATCTTGGTGAAATTATATACATGATATATTATGTAGCTTGTATTCCGGAGACGGCAATTGGCTGATTTTCCTCTCGGGAAATCAAATACGAATACTTAGTTGCCAAGGAATTTATTTTTATGACTCAAACGCGTGCGGACGAAATCACAGAATCCGTCTTATGAAACCAAAGCAAAAATGCACTTAGTTTGCTTGCTGCGGATGAGTATCCGGCGTACAAGAGCGTAATTACAATTTTTGCGAGTATCATTTACCTAAGCCGAAGACTTGGCGTTATTCCACTCCGCTAGTCGGCGTAACGCTTTACACGGAACATGTAAATTGAGCAGAATAATTGTTTTCTATGCAACATCTTACCGGAATGCTAAATCACTTGTCGGCGTTGCTTTGTGAGTGCACTCACTGATCATCCATACAATCATTGTAAATTAATGTCAACAGGGCCTATAAATAATATCAACGCTTAAAGCTGTATTACTTCAATTTTGTTTTGAGATATCATATTATCTTATTAAGCAATTGCATAGCTTCTATCGCGGGCCTTGAGCGTGGAGACCGAATCCAGAAATTCCGTAACGAAAATAACCTGACTCGGGACTCCTCTCACCGCTAGATGGCGTTGATAAAAAATGCTATGCAATAGCTTTACCGCGGCAGTCCTCGAGTGCCACACGTCTTTTTTTTATTCGGTGACAATTTCGTTCTTTTTAGTCCTTGACTGCGATCTCACCTGATGGTAAGTGACGATGCAGTCTAAGATGGTAGCGGGCTAATTTGGATGGGTATGGCATTGTAGATGTGTGTTATGGGTTGCCCATACCCATAATCGGTTTCTACACGCTATCGAACCAGAACGCTAAATCGCTAGGCGACTCGGCCAAAGCCACCCAACAGACCAGACCAGAGACAGTTCAGAAATTATAAATTCCCAAATTGACCCCGCCGGGAATCGAAGCCGAGACCTCCCAGTTATAAGACCACTGCGCCAGGGAGGTCATCAAAACTCTTATTAAGATTTTTACTAGGTTTCCACTCGCACCGTTAGCACACTTGCAAATAGAAATCCATTTTCAACATAGGCTAATCGTAAAGTAACGTAAATTCTTTAAACTACAATCACACATAGTGCCGCAGCAAATAATTTAGTTATGTGTCAGGTGGCAGAATCCTACCATTGTACTCCCACGCCTATGTCAAGGATACCGTGAATCATTAGGAAGTGTGTTTGGGTGTATTGTCTGGGTGTTCGGTACACCTCATAAACAATAGATGGGTTCCAACTTCCAATGCAGTGAAGGCTATAAGAGATATCGAACTTGTGTTGTGCTTTCCCCGTATGATGTTTATGGGAAAAGCCTTTTGATTCTTTTGTAAAGCCAGTTGATGCCCTAAAAAGCTCTATATTTGCTCCTTTCAAGAAATTGTGTTTGTTTGTTGGTTAGTCTTTCAATCATGCAGCAACGAAGCTACAGATTGACATGACTTTTAACCGACTTTCAAAAAAGGAGGAGGTTCTCAATTCGTCGGTTTTTTTTAATGTAACACCGACCGATTTGGAAAATTCTTTTTTTATATGAAAGGGTATACTTACCAGATGGTCCCATTGTTATTAGATCAGGATCTGATGACAGGATCCTGGAGAAATCGAGGGAACTCTTCAAATTTTATTGGCACAATTTGATATAGATACTTTGTAATGGCGTTTGAAGTCGGTTTTGTAAAAAGAATTAGGTACTTATATTCAAAAATTATAAGGTGGTAGAGTCTCGACCTGCCATAAGTCACAAGATGGCCGACATTTTGTTTAAATATTTTTAGCGAGCAAAGGAGCAGGCAGGTCACCTGATATTAAGTGATTAACGCTGCCCATGAACATTTGTAGCACCTGAGGCACCACCAATGCGTTGCCGGCTTTATAACATGAAATAAATGATTTTGAATTTGAATTTGCTCCCACACCAGAATAATTTCGAATTCCAAATGAACCCTGCCGGAAATTAAACAATCTGACCTCTCATTTAGTCCACTGCACCTATCTTTAACTTCAGACTTCGTAGAGTTAGACATCTAAAACATGTACCGGATCCATATTTAACGAGATTAAAGATCATCGAGCAAAAAATTAACATGTTAATCGATAGTTTGGATGAAGTTTTCAAAACATTAATTGATAAATAATATTTGGAGCAAAAACATGTAACAAAAAATGTTACAATACATTTGCATAGATTTTATAATAATAAATGTAACGAAATTGGTTACATTGTAGGTACGTAGGTACTTTACATAATATTTAATTATAAATTCAAGTGATTGTTATAAGAGTTGGCCGTGACTTCGTCTGCGTTGATCTGAATTTGAAAATTAATGTTTCTTACGGTTTCTACTATTTTATAGGTATAATACTGCTATGCTAATCGAAAAAAGCGGAAAAGGGAAAAGACAGAATCACCAGTCGCCCATCTAAATATTAAGCAATTTCAAAATGGTCTATTTGGAAAGAAAAGATTTTCTGAAAAGAAAATCTGAACTTGACTAATGTTCTCCTCTCCCCTCCAAATAAGTGAAAACTTGTGTTAGGAGTGGGTACGACAATAGTGCAACGGGTGGGGATCAAACCTGCAACCTTTAACTTTTCAGTTCGCACCTGGATAAGTCAGCCCTATATAACCTCTTGTATCGTCCAACCACTGTCGTCTTTTGGCGACCCACCTGCCATCCTCCCTTCCAGCCTTTCAGTAATAGTTTTGGGAATGAGAATGGGACTCCTCTCTTTGGGTGTTTTTTTTAAATTTACTGCTACTATTTCTTTTGTAGCAGGTAGCAGTAGTATATAGCAAGTAGTACTAAGTAGAAGTAGTAGTAGTAAGTTTTGTAATTGTCCAAAGAAAGCTACTTTTCGTCACATTATGATGGACATAAGTTCTCTCCTTTTGTGAACTAGTTCCAGTACTCTATAATTTGGTCTAAAGCTGTTCCATGTGTTCCGGAAATCTAATTTATAGAGCAGGTTTACGTTTACAGACGTTATCTCTCAACATGTGTAATGGTACAAAGGATATCTTGCGTTATTATCTCATACATGTTTATACATACACATAAACCAGCAGCTAGCTTTAAATCCGAGTAAGAGATCAACCGCCCAATCCAACTCGGTTTGGCGACATTCGGGAAGCTTCAAAAGGTCCAAAATTCGTGTGTAAATATGTGCTAATTACTGTAAGGCTCGAAAGAATTATCAGGGTTATTTAGAAGGCGCAAGGAACCATGCAAGAAATTTTTCTCCGAGAACAAATCAGAAATGACCAGATCCGTAGAAGAACCAGAGTATACCTATCTAACCCATATAGCTGAAGTAGCAATGGACAGTGCACATAGATTAAAGAACCGATTGATTTGTTAGGGTCCCAACCCCTTAAGACCTAGGAAGATGACCTCTCACTGGAAAGTTCAGCGTTTGAAAACCCCCATTAGGTAGACGAAAATTACAATTTTGTTAAACCTTCCTATTTTTTATACATTATAGACACGAGCTTGACCATTATCACACCTGATGGAAAGTGATGATGTGATCTAAGGTGTAATTCGTTTACGAAGAGGATGCCTATTCACTCTTGTTTTAAAGATACCCAAATTGTATGTGTTAACATAGATGTTTTATAGCTGATCCAATTTTTATATTTAGCGTGTAAGCTATAATTTATGGTCTAAGCCAGGATGCGGTGGTTATAGGTAGTTGAACCGTAATAGATATCAGACAGTCACATTTTTATATTTATAACTTTTTTTATAGATAGATTGATAAGGATGAAACCTTTTGAAACGCAAAAATCTAAATGTTGCCAAATCTAAAGAACACTGAATTAATTATAAAAAATATTACAAGCTTACAAGATTCTCAGCCATCGAAGCATAGATAATAATTGTGTGAAATGTGTTAAACATTTTGGTAATTTTTTTATTTTTGCCACCTACCATTTGCGCGTACCATTTGCTAATAGTGTTTTTAAAGAAGACAAAAAATCTGGTAAAACTTTATCAATCTACGGCTAAAATACTGAAAATCGGAAACTCTGGTCAGATTTCTCAACTGTAAAGTTTATTTTTCAATTTTATATTTATTTTTTATGTAAATATAAAGAATTACAAGACAAAAATTATATTAGAAGAAGTGGACATAGGTGAAGCCTTATCTCTAAAAAAAAGAAATTTCTTCAAAAATAGGTCAAAAATGTACATCACTACACAATGAAAACCTTTATTGAAAAATGAAATGGTACACTAGTCGAATATTTATTCATATAAGGAAGATTATTTATAAGGAAGATTACTATACACTATTATAAAGTGTTTTATTCCCGACTGGAATTATTTATAATTATTTATTCATCTTCATATTCATTTATTAGTTGTTGATGCCCGCGACTTCGTGCGCGTGAGTTAAGGTTATTTAATTCCCGCGGGAACTCTCTTATATTTTCCGAGATTAAAAGTAGCCTATGTGTTATTATTTATAATCCATACATCCAGACTTTCGTATTTACAATAGGTATTAGTAGGATTAGTACGATTAAGTCATATCGCATTCTAGTTGCATTCTAGTGGTAATCTTTCTTAGGCCGCTGTGTAACTATCACGATGTCAGTAGCGCAGCATCGCGCTTAGATGCCCACAAGAGATAGCTCCCAAGTTCGATGACCGACTAGAAAAATTTTGAAAATTATCTCCGCCAAAACGCTCAGATCTAAACCTGGTGGGAATTCTTTTCTTTTCATTACCGACCTACATCTATTTTTAGTTGTAAATGAGAACTTCCTAGTGTTATTATTATTGTATTACAAAATTATTATTGCACTAAGCTTTTATGCTAATAATATCTTTTGTTTTGATCGAGTGGATAGTTTTTGAATAGTATGAGCTTAAATTGGCGCATACATTTTTAGTAGATGCAAGAAAGGATTTTGGTACACTGAGCGCATATAATGAGAACAATTTCTAGAACAAAGAAAAAAACAAAGGTTTCCATTAATATTTCTTTAACCTACCTCCTATTTATTACTATTAGGTTTAATACCTATATGAGATTCTACTTTTGATACATACCTATATATGGATGTATACATTTTCACTATGCATATTTTCTATCTTTCCATTTCGTAGTCAGTTAGCAAAAGCTAAAACCCTAATCGTCTATTTCTACATCCAAGTAAACTTTAAGCGACGAATTTTGACGTTCTTACAGATTACATTACAATCATCAAAATTATTATCGGATAAAGTCTACTTGAGGATGGTGTTTGCACTAAATTTTTTAAGATTCATAAACAAGGGATAAGAGACGCTCCACAACCAATATCTAAGATAGAGCTTATGCTTCAGCTAAAAATGTCTCAGTGTGCCACAATCGTAACTCTCATCTTGCAAAGATCCTACATCTCAACCTTGACATTGCCAGCATTGATGGCAGCAGTATATAAGCCGACCTGGAGCCAAGATGCATCATTCCACCACCAGTACTTGAAGCAGCAACATGAAACTGGTACGTCCTCACGACCTAATTATTAATTTCGAAAGGGCCCATCGAGAAGTGTTCTGTAATTACGGTGGATCTAATTTTACTTGTATTCGTGATTGGGAAATTATCTCAGTAGGCGAAAATACGTGTAAATGGGGTAGCATGTGTAATAGGGCAGTGATTTAGTGTTTAACTATGCGGTCTCCTGTTGGTTGAGAGTTCTTCATACCTAATATTCTCAACGTTGTGTGAAGTCTGCCAATTTGCACTGGACCAGGATGGTGGACTTTGGTCTTCTCTGTGAAGAGACCTGGGTACAGAATGATTCCTTGATGGGTTGTTGATGATGTGTAATAGGATTTGTAGGTTATGGAGTACCTACATCTTTGGTAGAGGATGGTACTTCAAAACCATCTTAGATACTGATATTGTCACTAAGTTATCTATATATTGACTGATTGATCTACTAACGCTCAAACTTCTGCACGTATCAGGCTATTTGGCATACTATGACGTAGCCATCCGTTAAGAAAGTATTTTTGAAAATTCAACCCCTAAGGGAATAAAACAGGGGTTTGAAAAATCGAACGTTACGTGAGCGAAGCTGCGGGTAAAAGCTAGTTTTATTATATTATTTTGATGCGTGGTGTCAATCTTTCCGTTATTATGGTACGGGTGACATATTTAGGTAACATTTTTTACGAACAAAACTAATATAAAAGGAGATGCTCAGTAGGTTTTTTTTTTCGGGCTAGCGTCGCGCATCGGTTTCATCCTTTCTATTTTAGACCATACTTCAACATAATATGTGTACAAATTAAAATTATTTTATACTTTGAAGTGACTATAGTGGCGATTGAAGTCGGTTTTTAAAAAATATTTTTTATTTATTTTTAACCGACTTCTAAAAAGGAGGAGGTTATCAATTCGGCCGGTATTTTTTTCTATGTATGTCCACCGATTTCTCCGGGATTTCTAGACTGATTTGCCTGAAATTTTTTTTTTTAAATTAAATTTTTTTACTTGTTCTTGTCAATAGATCATCCTAGCAGCCCTTGTAAGCGCGTGCGCGGCGGCAGTACTGCCCGGCTATGCGCCCCCAGTGGTACCACCTCAGTACGCTAGGACCTACTACCCGGAAAGACCTCGGGCTGCCTTGGAAAGGAACGCCGCTGTCTTGAGATCGGTGTCGGATCAGAACGAACTGGGATACCACTGGGCTTATGACACTGAAAATGGTAAGTGTAAAAAGGCTTTGGCCGATTTAATGCCATATATATGCAAATTGTAGAACCGAACCGGTGATAGATTTATGACGTGTCATAAGAGGTATAAGTTGGCCTACATGAAATAAATAATTTTGAATTATTGAATTTTTTTAAAAATTGTGGTATCAATTTCCTTCGGCAATGTCCCAAACGGAGAATTTGAAATGCATGAGAGATCTCATACTGAGATGGCATATCGCCTGTATCCTGCGCCCTATCCGTACGGTCCGCAGGTTACATGTGGCGCAAGACTGAGGCTTGTGGAATCCGAATACGAAGGCTTCCGTACGAAAAACCGCCGAAGAAAACACGTTTCTAGTAGGGGAGCCTCCTTTTATAATTTTAAAATTCAAAATTATTAATTTCATGTAGGCCAAATTGTAGCTCTTATGGCACGTCGTGACTCCATTTCTATTTTATTTTATTTTCATTTTTATTACTTGTACAGAAATATACATTCTTTGAAATTTCAACTCTCTACCTATTACGGATCATGAGGTACAGCCCGCTGACAGACAGACAGACAGATAGACGAACGGACGGACGGACAGCGGATACTTCGGTTATCCCTAAATGCTGATTCACGAAACCATAATTCGCAGGAATCCAGGCAGAGGAGACTGGTCGCGAAGCCAACGGGATCCAAGCTGCTGGAGGCTACTCCTACACGGGTGACGATGGCCAGGTTTACAGCGTGAGATACACCGCTGACGTCAACGGCTTCCAAGCACAGGGGGCCCATCTACCCACCCCTCCCCCCATCCCCGAGGCCATCGCTAAGGCCCTCCAGGAGAACGCCAGAGACGAGGCTGCTGGAATCTTCGACGATGGTAAAAAGTTCCTTTGAGCCAACACCGCTTTCTCACTTCTGCTGCATACTTCCTTTTGGTTAAGGGCATCAATTATTCGACTTTTCCAAAGATGTGCTAGGGTACGAAAACTTTCTTTTTATAACTTACTTTAAAGCGTTATAAAAATAAAGTTACTTTGAAAACCGCTACAAAGTCCTAGTAAACTCAGTTCCCTAAAAAATTACAAAAAAAAAAAAATCCTCTTATGAGAAAGGAATAAAAAAACTTTTTTAGGGAAAAAGTGTACCGCACTAGGCAACACTTTTGTAATAATTATTTGCCCGTTATTATTATTAAATGTGGTTGTCTCTTTTGTATGTATAATTATATTAATTTATGCTTCACTTCTTTAAATACATTTGCACTTGCTTTGCTTATCTGGATGTTTTAATACCTATCCACCCACCGCTGCTAAAATATATATAGCTTTTAAAGGGATCCCAATTTTTGGATTTCAACACTGATCTCTTTATTATTACTGATCTCTTTAATTAATCTATGATTTGTTGCCTCTATATAAATGACAGCTTAGTTATGGTTCAATTTGAAGCCACATTTGACATACGAGAGTCTCTGGAACTAATAAAATTGCAAATGGCGCACCAACCTCTACAATTAATCTATGAAATTATAGATTAATTATAAAGATCGGTGCGCCATTTGTAATTTTATAAGTTTATGAGAAACTTGTATCTGCTTACAGCGCCAAAATCTAATAGATCCAAAAAAATATGACAGTAGCCTCTCCACTGTTAATCATAGATTAATTATAGTTGAGTGGGTTTCACCCACTGCAACCCTTTCTTTTGAATTCTTACGCATCATTGACAGTAGAACAGTCTATGGTCTGAGCTGAGCCGAGGAGCAATCTTCTTTATTAACAACTCAAAGTCAACTTTATTTACTTTGACACACGATTCAAATCCCAACAACCCTATTCGTTTGAGATGAATGAAATAAAGCCTCAATAGCCCACCGGTTAAAGGTGCGGATTGAAAACTGAAAGAACGTATTGTCGTACCCACTCCTAGCACAAGCTTTTCGCTTATTTGGAGGGGAAAGGAGAATATAAGTCAAGATCAGCTTGGTTAATATTCTTTATAATAATAAAGAATAATGCCTCATTGCTGAGACATCCGCAAGAGATTCGTATCGCAGTAGCCAAATAGTAGCTCATCTGTAGCCCAAATTACAGTGTGTCCTTGTATAGCCTTATTTGGTGATACTAGATTATAGAGAGCTGTATTTGGAGAGAAAATTATAGAGAAGAATTGTCCGCATTAAATTGGAGATTCAATGCTAATAAGATTGTAGTAATCATGTAGCTAGAAAAATATTACAATATTTCTAGGTCATAAGTTCTTTCAATTCACGAGGGCGCGTGAACTTTACTTGTGGTTACGTCGTGTATATGCACATTGCGTAACTGTGTGTGCCTGTCAGGAGCCTAGGTGGGAGCGGTCAGGTGCGGGGAAGCTCTCGCTCCCACTTATACAGATACGACACACACACACAACCATGAGCCACGCGCCCTCGTGAATAGCAAGAACTAAAATATATAGGTATCTATCTATTTGGTTTACTAATATAAAACTTGTTGATTTTCATGAAATTCTAAGTTTGCGTAGATTTCAGCTTTGAAAAATTCCATGGAATGTACAAGGGAAGTTTTCGATTTTCTAGGATATCTTTTATCCCACGTTCTTCAGCAAGTTATCTAAGATCTTTTTGCTAAAAGTAGAAATCGGCTCAGAGTGATTGAGTCTGAGAAGAAAAGAAATAGATAAACATACAGACTGACAAAGTTACTTTCGCATTTTTAATAATAGTACCTACGGATTACTGGCTATTATATATAGTTACCGCACAGAGACTTTCCACGGGACCAAAAAACTGGCGTCAGGTTAATTTAAAAAAAAAAGAATATTAGCCAAGCTGGACTTGACTTATAGGCTAGGAGTGGGTAAGACAATAGTACAACGGGTGGGGTTCGAACCTGTGACCTTTCAGTTTGCAGTCCACATCTTTAACCATTGGGCTATTGAGGCTTCTAAATATAGTATCATTATGTCTGTTAAGGCTGTAGAACCATCATTAAAACTATTAATCTTCTTCATGCATTGCTCCAATGATTTTGTTTGGCTTTTATGATACTTAATCTAAATTATTAGATTATCATTAAATAATTGGTAGATTTATAAGGTACACATTTTTATAAATAGAATTAATAAATAAATTAGTTTAATTAAAATAACACATGGTGTGACCTAATTAAGCAACGTTGATCCGTTGATCAAGTAGGTACTTAACTGGATGGGTAACCGGATTTCATCATTAGCAGATGAGATTTCTTCGCAAAATGGTGAACATGAGTTTTTATCGTTTCACTACCACCATAACAAATGTCATTCTAATCCGTTCAGTAGTTTTTACGTGATACGCACACAGACAAACAGAAAAAGAAAAAATTCAAAAAAAATTGTTTTGGGCTCAATATCGATAATAAAGCATCCTCCGATTAAAATTTTCAAAATATATTTAATGTACAGAATTCGTCCCGTTACAGTTTTATTATAAGTACTAGTTGATGCCCGCGACTTCGTACGCGTGGATTAAGGTTTTGTAATTTCCGCGGGAACTCTCTTATTTTCCGGGATAAAAAGTAGCCTATGTATTATTCCAGACCATAATCTATCTCTATGCCAAATTTCATCCAAATTGGTTCAGTCGTTGCGGCGTTATTGAGTAATAAACATCCGTCCATCCATCCAGCCATACTTACACACTTTCGTGTTTATAATATTAGTAGGATAGATTACATAATATGTCAAGACTACCGTCGGTTCATAAAAAAGCTTCCCGCCTCAGGATAACATATGTACTTACTCTACTTAAGTGTTATGATATTTCTAAGTTCCTCAGAGTCGTCACGACTAGACGGGTCGTGACTCGAGGATGACAAGGCCTATCAAAACGTCAAGACTCACCAGAATAATATAGAAATGAGAATTATATGCTACTTGTAGTTGTAATATACCTTAAGGCTTAATAACATACACTTTGATCACGAGTTTTAGATACTCAATAATTATAATAGTTGTAATCTGGATGACTCTTTGACTTTTATCGCGAGCACACTGCTTTTGAAGATGGCATACTTTTTTGGCGCGCCTGTTTGCATTTTGCTGTAGATTTTCTTACTATATTCACTTTTTGTAACAAAGTCATGGCCCCTTTAAAGATTTAAATGCCCCTATATGCATGTTTATTAGTGTTTTTCTTTCTAATCTATTCATGTATTTCATCCATTGTTTGAAATAGACCCCCACAAGTGCACGCCATTCTTAACATTTGTCATTCACATAAAAGTCAATTCTACAAGCATTAAGATGTCGTATTTACCACTTTTTGCCTGGAAACTTTTACAATAATATCGGTCAGTCCTTTTTTGATGATAACGTAGGGTTCTTCATGGAAAATTTGCTTCGGAGTTCATTTATTGCATTATTGTCAAACTCATTACCATCAGGTTGTTGGAGATTCGTAGAGAAAACTCTCTTAACGTGATTGAGAATCCAATAGCGACATCTAGTTTTGCTTCATCAAAGCGTGCAGTTTTACAAATCCCGCAAATATTTGATTTGTAATAAATTAATGTGCCATTAGAATATAATATAACCCAGAAGAACCAGTAAGAAGCTCGGCGGTTGCTCTTTTTAAAATATTATCTTATACACAATTTAGAGTTATTACCGGTGCACTAATAGTGTGATCGCCATTTATCAAGCATCTAAATAGCGTATCATTTATGTTAGTTTTTCTGTCTGGTTTGTCTTTGGCTGTGGCTAGTTACCATCCTACCGTCAAAGACGTGCCGCCAAGCGACGATTAGGGGTATGGGTTGAATCTACACTGCCATACCATTTTCAAGTTAGCCCTCTACCATCAAGGACTATCTTGTCATCGAATAAAAAAAAGTTTCTGTTCGGATTATCAGAAGAAGTGCCCAAGCTAAGTTTCCTATTCCAATTTGCAGGTAGTTACCGCGACGGCAAGTACGATGCAGGAGTATTCGCCGCCCGCGCCTACACTACCCCGCGGCAGTACATCACCCCCGGCTTCAGACAGCCTTACGGCTTCTAGACGAACACACCAGCTTGTGCCATCGAATTAGTTCTAAGTCTTGTACAGTGCAATGTTTACGCAATAATAAAGTGATTATCAAATACAAACATCATTTTCTAACTCTCTTTCTATCTTACTTATTCCAATGCATACTTTAATTCTTCTGATTAAAGTTATCCTTTGTGCTTTTCACTTGCCTTTATACTTTTACCACCTTTCCTATGTACTGCCTTTATGGTCTTTATCAAGTGAGTTCTACGTCTTGTAGAGTGCAATGTTTACGCAATAATAAAGTGTTTATCACATACAAGTATCGTTTTCAAACTTTCTTTTTTCTTACTCATTACACTGCTTACTTTAATCCTTTATAGCTTTAGTAACTACCTTGTAAGTTTTGCTTGCCTTAATGTTTTAACCATCTTTCTTTTATTCTACCTTTCGATCTATATCCTACTACAGAGTAGTACACGCTATTTCGGCAAACATCAAGTTAGTTTTAAGTCTTTTATAGTGCAATGTTTAAGCATCAATAAAGATTAATATATATGTTTTTGTTTAATTATTTTCGCTTTCCTTTGAATGCTACCTCTAGGTATATACCTTCCTAACTCAAGGCAGTACCTGTCTCCTTGCTATCAGATAGATGAATCACTTTTAGACGAAGACATTTCCTGTTTGTGCAATCGTATTAGTTCTAAATTATTCTAGTAACTTTCGCTTTCTTTCATACTATTGCTATTGTATGATCTATAATTATAAATCTAGTCTAGCTAGTCAGTAATTTTATTATCTCCCTGCTTCAAACTGCCTGGCTTATATCGATTTTTTAGGAAAAAAGCTCAGAACTGCCAATTGCGGTTGTTTTTTTAGTGAATCAAATTAGTTCTAACTTTTGCACCGAGTATATTAGGTAATCTTTCACAATAAAGTGATTATCATTTTAAGAAATTTATTAAAGTCTCAAGTCTTTAAGTTATTAAAGTCTTAAGAGCAATTAAGCATTATCAACCTGTAATAAAGTTTGAAAGAACTATTGACCAGATACCTTCATCCTCAATACCAATAAACTTGGGAAGTTGGCTATCCTTATTGAAATGGAAGACTTTCTTTTCGCTTCCTCATGTCCTAACAATGTGATGTTTAAGTAATTATCAAAATGGACTAAAAAGAAATAGTTGAGATAGATGTTCATCAAAAAGCCTTAATATAAATCATTCGACAGGCCGTATTTACGTCTCCAAAGTCCAAGCTATTGTACAAAATTAAACCTTTTCCATCACAATAAGAGCTGTAATTTCCGACAGCGTGTGTTTAATTAGCGATATCAATCGTTTCGCTCAATTTACAAACGAGTTACAAATTACTGCGCCTTGTTACACTACTCTACAACTCATTGTTCTTTAACAGTGTTTTATACAGTTAATTAGTCAGTAAGTTAATTAGCTTGGGGTAGGTTTGCGTTATGCAAATATGCAGGGCACCTATTGTTTATTGGTAGTTTTGGGCGCTTTTTAACTAACTTCCAAAAAAAGAGGATGTTCTCAATTCGACGGAATCTTTTTTTTATATTTTGTTCCCCGATTCCTCGAAGACGCCTGAACTGATTTGAAAAGTTTTTTGTTTGAAAGGGTATACTTTTCAGGTGATCCCATTGACATCAGATCAGGATCTGATGATGGGATCCTGGAGAAATCAAGGGAACTATTCAAATTTTATAGGCACAATTGATGTACTTTATAGTGGCGTTTGAAGTCTGTTTTGTAAAAAGAATTTTTACGTTTATATATTATCGAACACACTTGCTAGCTTATTTCCTACAGCCTGTTATATTTTCTATAAAAAAAATAATTTTATTGATAATTAGCGATAGTTATTTATCATCATCGTCATCATCATCATCAAGTTATACCAGCTAATTACTAGGCACGGGTCTCCTCTCAGAGAGAAGAGAGTATAGGTCATAGTCCACCATACTGGCCAAGTGTGGATTAACAGACTTCATACACTATTGCCGACCTCCCTGGCGCAGTGGTGAGCGCTGTGGTCTTATATCTGGGAGGTGTCGGGTTCGATTCCCGGCGGGGGTAATTTGGGAATTCATAATTTCTCAATTGTCTCTGGTCTGGTCTGGTGGGAGGCTATGGCCGTGGCTAGTTACCATCCTATCGTTAAAGACGTTTAGCGTTCCGGCACGATGGTGTGTAGAAACCGATTAGGGGTATGGGTTGAATGTACACTGCCATACCCCTTCCCAGTTACCATCTTAAACTGAATCGTCATTTATCATCAGGTGAGATCGCAGTCATGGACTATCTTGTCATCGAAAAAAAAAAACACTCTAGGGATGTTATGAAGAACTCTAAAGCTTGCAAGTTTCCACACGATATCTTCCCTACACCGTTAAATCAGGTAAGTAATAACAATAATTCATTGCTTAGAATGCACTTAACTCCTGAGGTTAGTGCCTTCTTGTTCAGTTATCAATCGTTTAATTTAATTCACAAATTAATTCAAACGGGTTATATCTCTATAATACCTAAGTTATATCTCTATAATTACGGTGTTTATCTCTACCATAAACATAATAACTAAGAACTTTATTTATAATGAAAACAATATTGAGAATAGTTTATTCCAATCTTTAGTCTGCTGTTTAGTTCTTTGAACGCCTTAGAAATATATCAAAGCAAATTTTCTTTTACATTCATTAACTGTTTTAAAGTTTGGTTTTTGTTTATATGTTATTTATTCTTTGTTACGAGTTTGAACAATTTATTGGGTCGCCCCACATTATTTGTTTTTCTTTTATAAGTACAAAATTTGTTTGACTGATTGATTTTTCAAATGACTTTCGTATAACAAAACACGTCATCATATAACGTTATTGCCAGCTAAACATTATTTTTTCTTTCCTGTAATTTTTTTAAATGCTTTTGTTATAAGTGCATTAGTTTAAAGGTACAAACTTTATTCATTAGAAAAATTTAATTATTAAATTAAAGTGTAAAGTCGGTCGTCGGTGCGTCCGTAACTTTTCAGATTAGGTTTGCAATGCCAATAAAAATAAAAAATATATTTATCTAGATTTCTCTATTATCCAAATATCTTTACCATCCATCCTACGATTAATCGTATCGCAACATTATCCTGTAGCTATCGTAAGGTGTAAAATTCCTGGCATTTTGTACATCAGAAGGCAAACTATGCGTAACCTCCCTCCATTGTAGAGTCTGATGAGATTGAGGCATTGTTTGGATATTTCGCAACACAATAGATCAATGCAGGCATTTTTATATTGTGTCGAATTTAATGTACAAAATTGTCGTAGGTACAATTTTATTTAGAAGATAATTTAATCGGATAATCGGTTTTATGTAACTAATACCAGGACGAACGACGATCCCCCCTGACGTATTGGTGAGCGCTGTGTTCTTATAACTGGGAGGTCTCGGGTTCGATTCCCGGCGGGGGCAATTTGGGAATTTACAATTTCTAAATTGTCTCTGGTCAGGCTTTGGCCGTGGTTAGTTACCACCCTACCGTCAAAAACGTGCCGTAAAGCGATTCACCGTTCCGGCACAATGGCGTGTAGAAACCGATAAGGGGTATGGGTTGAATCTACACTGCCATACCCATTCCAAGTTAGCCAGCTACCATCTTAGACTGCATCGTCATTTACCATCAGTTAAGATCGCAGTCAAGGACTATTTTATCACCGAATAAAAAAAAGATAAGAGTAGAGAGAACTCTAAAATTCAGGATCTCTGGGAGTGGTATAGGTGCCTAATTCATTCAATTTTAATTTACCATATTCAATTTTAATTTACCATTTTAATATATTGACCATATTAATTGTGAAACCTCAAGTGAAGATTAGATTAGAACTCTGTAAGATTAGACAGCGTGGTTTAGTTTATATAAAACATTTTCTTTTTTGCAATAAAGACATGGATTGCTTTTATGTTTTATGTTCAATCTTAATAATAAGTGCTTAAGGTATAGAGTTCGAAATCTTACAGAGAGGACATGACAAAATAATGAACGTAAAAATTTAAAACGTAAACTTTTTACAAAACCGACTTCAAATGCCACTACAAAGTATATCAATTGTGCCTATGAAGCCATTTCTAGAGAAAATAAAATAAACTTATTCAAAAAGAAAATAGGTAAACGTGAAAAGTGGTAGACTGGGTTATTTATCTTAACTATTATATTGGCATTTAATAGAATAATATTTTTTATTTATTGATTTTTCGGCAATTATATCTTTTTGTAGTTAGTATAATTTAGATAGATAATATTATAGTATCGTTTTTTTAAATTCGTGAATTGATAATTATCAAAAGGTAAATTGTAATTTACATTTTCATTTTCATTACGATGGGGATAGGGTAAAAATAATAATAGTCTTTAGCTAAAAGTTATTGTTTACAAAGTTCAAATTTTTTTATATAGGGTGTAAGCTTGTGTTGTGTAGGGTAGGGACTTGTTAATGGAAACTGAATAGACAGTACCTATGGTTTTGCATATACATATTTTTTTTAATAATGAGCTATCTAATAGTTACTCAGCTCTGTCCGAAATTTGCCCCACATGTGCATTCACCGGGTGCATCTCGTTACTTAAGTTACTTAACCAGCTCCTCGCGGTTATACCACTGCTGCTAAAGACTAAATTACACTTTATTTTATCTACTGAATATATTTATTTAGCTAGTATGTAGTTAGACTTTAGTATGTTCGTTTGCTGCGCTACTGTTTTATTCAAAAATTCCAATATTTCAAAACATTATGCCTTAAGGTTTGTAAATTGTCCAAAGTCTTAGTTTTTGATTTTATACTAAATTCATATGTGAGTTTACTTTTTAATAAATGTAGTTTTCATAGAGCATGAAATGGCGAGTTTTTCTATTTTACTAGATAAAATTACTTTCATCAAATAAATTATTATCATTATCGAGATGAATTATATTTGTTTAAGGGCCTATTTCACCAACTACAAGTATACTTTTACCGACAAATAACCGACGTTTTGACAGATAACTCATACAAAAACTGTCAAAACGTCAAGTTTATTCGTTGGTTAAAGTTTACTTGAAGGCGATGAAACATGCCCTAGTAATTAAAAGATGTTTTTCTCGTCTATTACCCCACTTGACTCCTGTGCTTGGCGCAATTTCGCTAGCGTGGATAAAGGTTTTTTAATGCCCGCGGAAACTGTTTAATTTTCCGGGATAAAATGTGTTAATCCTGAATATGAGCTATTCCCATTCCCAGCCAAATTAGTTCATTTGTAATAGCGTGAAGGAGTAACAAACATACACACATACAAACTTCCGCCTTTATAATATTAGAGTGATGTGATATTGCTTGCTTAGCTCCTCAACGTTTGTGGTCTAACAACAAATAAGTGTGACTCGTGCGTATATAGAAACTTTTAAGTATAAAAACCGTTGGAGAAATTTGTGATACGCATTCGGGTCTCATCCATTAATGATATAATAGTCAAAAATGAAATTGGTACGTCCCTAATTAAAACAAAAATGATTATTCCAACCTATTTTATTTTATAGAATAATTTTGTGCATTGTGTTTTTCTCAAATTGGACTTTCTTTTTTCGTGTCTACGTGTGTGTGTATTGTGTTTGTGTGTGTAGTGCGTCTTTCTTTTATTAAAAATTACAATTAAATATAGAACAGCTCACTCCACTGGTTAAAAATCTGCTCCTGTATATTTTGTTGTTGTATGACGTATTTGTCGTAAACGACAAGCATGTCGGATAGTAATGGTCAGGTCGACGTTGGAGCGCGCTTGCCTAGAAGTCAAAAACGTTTCTAAGTTTAATGTGGACACATGAGCGTAAAGACAAGGTACGGCCTTAGCTGTAGCAAGGTAACACTCTACGTGTTACCTAGCTACAGCTAAGGCCAGTTCAGACCAGATACAATTTAGACATTCCCAAATTGGCCCCACGGGCAATCGAACCTGTGAACTCCCATTTATAAGGCCACAGCACTCATCACTGCGCTAGGATTCATGCACCATTTCTTGGAAATCCAATATTTTAGAACTACTACTCGTTCACTCCAAGTTGGCCGTTGTCAAGCGTTACAAAATGACGTCATACTGATACTGTTGACAATAAAATAATAATTCTATTTTTTACTGTAACCACGACTGTGATGGAAGTTTTTTCTGGCAATGCTTTTCACGGCAATGATGTCTTGAATTTCGAAGGGCGTGATTCTTAAATTCTTATTTTTCTCATCTTCAAAGAAAGTCATAAATTAAAGTAGTAAATAATACTATTTACATACGCGCTGTGCAAAATTTTTCTTTTTTTTAAGTCATTGTAGAAACTGAAACGCGAAGAGTAGTAACCAAAAAAAATAATAAATAATTAAAACTTAATAAAATCATTTAAAACGTAACATTAACAAAAGATTGAAAAGACACGGTAGTGATAATAGCGAGCAGTACGTTGCTATCTGTACTAAGCGGGTCTGATTTGAGGTGCGGTGCGGAAAAGCGCGACGCGAGGCAGCGGCCAACGTGCAGTGAACGGGTAGTATTTATCTCACACATTGCTATTTCAGTTTCGTGACTCGTTGACCTATATCGGTTACTGTGGTTTTTTTTTTTATTATTATGAGATAGGCTTGCGCTTGACGACAATCAATGATGGAAAGCATTGATGAGGTCTAGGTTGGAGCGCGCTCGCCTAGAAAATGCCTATTCACTCTGGTCTTGAAGGTACTCAGTTTATACGTGGAAACACAGAAGCTGGAATTGCGTTCCATACCTTAGCCGTTCGTTTCAGAAACGTTGAACTGTTTTTCATGTTTTTGAAAAGGTTTTTCACGAATCCTCCATTATGTTTCAGATAACGTCCTTCACCGCCATCATAGCTGCGGCGTCAGCAGGCCAAATATTCAGCCAACCACAGGCCGAGCACTATTCCCAATCCGCAGACGTCTACCAATCAGGTGTCGAGATCCAACAGCCAAGTGCCTTCGATGACCAATCACAAGGGTACTCCGGCCATGATGGTGGTGTAGCATATCAGGAAAGGCCTTCCAAGGATGCGCACGCGCAGATCTTGGCATACCATTCTGAAAGGGATGATCATAATTACCAGTATGCTTATGAAACTGATAATGGTAAGGGAGACTTTGTTTTTTGTTAAAGGGAATGAGGGTTTAGGCCATAGTCTATCAAACTGGCATGTGCGGATTGGCAGACTTCAGACACCTTTGTGAACATATATTATAGAGATTTCTAAGACACGAAGGTTTTCTTCAAGTGATATTTAATTGTTCAAAACGCGCACAGCTTTCATAAAAGTCAGAGGGCATGTCTGAGATAAGAGCCTCAGACATCCAAAAAATAGACCGAAGTCTAGTCCAGTTAATCAATAAGCCATCATCCATATAAATGCGAAAGTGTGTTTGTTTGCTTGTTTGTTTGTTTGTTTATCCTTCAATTACACAGCAATGGAGCAACGGATCGACGTGATTTTTTGCATGATTATTGAGGACCTGGAGTGAGATAGG
This sequence comes from Hipparchia sbordonii, assembly GCA_038048805.1. NCBI lineage: Eukaryota > Metazoa > Arthropoda > Insecta > Lepidoptera > Nymphalidae > Hipparchia > Hipparchia sbordonii. The sequence continues at coordinate 11,229,433 of CM076113.1, forward strand.
CCTATAGACTATAACCGTTTATTCCGGAAAAACAGAAAGTTCCATCGAGATTTTTAAAAACCAACTCCATGCAGATAAAGTCGCAGGCTAAAGCTAGTACTAGTAACCAATATTTCAATCACTCTTGAAAATAGAAGCCTTATATTTTCTTTCAGGTATCAGAGCTCAAGAAGTAGGGACAGTGAACAAGGGCACGCTAGCAGAAGGTGCCTTCTCTTACAAGGGTGATGACGGCCATGTCTACACGGTGAACTACGTCGCTGATGAACACGGCTTCAGAGCATCTGGAGCCCATCTGCCTACACCTCCCCCCATCCCTGAAGCTATCCTGAAGTCTTTGGAGCAAAACGCTAAGGATGAGGCCGCTGGAATCATTGACGATGGTAAGCAGAAGATCCTATTGGTTCCAGTAATGGACCCCACGATACAGACCTCCTATCGTGGGGTCCGCTGGTAATATGTATTATAAGGGAAAGGGACACAAGTATATAGAATTATACTATATACAGAAAATACAAATAATATTGATTTGTACCACTAGAAGCATCACCAATACGTATCCGGCTCTTCAGGAATTCGTTGGTCCGTCCTTTGAATCATGTGGTAGTTAAGGGAAAGCACCTTTTCATATTATAAAAGCCTCCATAGCTCATGAGTTAAAAGTGCGGACTGGAACCTGTGAGCGCGACAGTTCGATCCCCATCGGTCCTGCATTAGGCAGACGGTTAGACCAATTGTGCCTTTAATTTTTCACCAAAGAAACCTATTTATCCCCGGGATAAATTATTAATAATAATATCCAATGGGGCAAAAGGACAAGATAGAATACTTCTTAATATATACTTACTTCTTAATATATACTTACTTCTTAATATATTTTATTTTTCTTATTTCACAGGTTCCTATCAAGAACCACATCAGCAAGGTCAGAGTTATCAGGTGGACGCCTACCAACAAGAAGTGTATCACGGTGCACCGGCTCAAGCGGTATCAGGTGATGAGGGATATCATCATTAAACTGTAGACTGCTTGGATCATCATAATGTCTTATACCTTGGAACACAAGCGATCCAAGTAATATTTTATAACTTTCCAGATATTGGTGTAAATGTACCAAATAATTCACATCATCATAATTCATAATATGCATATGGTACATATGCATATTCACCAAAGACACCAATTTATTCCCGGGATAAATTATTAATAACAATATATTCTATTAAGTGTATCTTTTCTAGGCATCCAAAGGGGCAAAAAGACAAGATAGAATACTTCTTAATATATTTTATTTTTCTTATCTTACAGGTTCCTATCAAGAACCACATCAGCAAGGTCAGAGTTATCAGGTGGACGCCTACCAACAAGAAGTGTATCACGGTGCACCGGCTCAAGCGGTATCAGGTGACGAGGGATATCATCACTAAGCAGTAGACTGCTTGGATCATCATAATGTCTTATACTCTGGAACACAAGTGATCCAAGTAATATTTTATAAGTTTCCAGATATTGATGAAAATGCGCCAAACAATTCAGATCATTATAACATGGATACCTTGGTACACAAGCGATCCAAGTAATATTTTTTAAGTTTCCAGATATTAATGTAAATGCGCCAATCAAATTCTAGTGCACACAAGAAGGTCATTGAAATTTCATTAGGTTACAATGCAGAATGGAATGGTAGGATCATGGTAGGAAGTTCTACAAAAACCTTTATAACGGTTCCAAGAAAGAGAAAATGAACACAACTCAATTTTGACCATTTTGGTCTTTGAGTTATGTACATTGGCGCTTTTTTGAGATCACGTCTTGTACACCAAAGTATCCATATGTTTGGTTCATAGTTAAAACTGTTTTTTGTTATGTAATTAAAAGGAAGGTTATGATTTAGCAGCCTATTTACGTACTCGTATGTTATACTGTAACTTCGTAAGTACTGAACCCATTTTGATGTCTAGTTAAGTACTAGATTTGTACTGCTTGATGTTGATGTGTTTAGTTTTAAGAAATGTGATATATTTTTTACTTCCTCCTTTTTATTAATCTTCCGATAGCTAAGTATGTGTCGATATGCTGATAGATATATTAGGTACCTACTTACTTGTGTTGTTGTGTTTAGCATACTTATCTTATGTGTAAAAAACCTAGTCTCTGTAGAAAATAAAAGATTTTACCAAAATATTATACTTAACCTTATATTGTCTAGTTTTCCCTTGTTATTCAGATTATTGTTATTTACTTTTAATAAAAAGAAGTATTTCCTGAATAGAATTTGTTTTCTTGTCCTTATCATCCAAAAGCTTTTTACGTATTTCAATTTACGTAATTCAATTTACGTATCCACGAATATCAAATTAACCAGATTTAGTGCTTTGAAAGTCTACGTAACTGTATTAATAAATGATTTATATTATTCTAACTAACTAAAACTAAGTATGCTGTCTGTTCAATCTCAAACGGGAAAAGGAAGCTCATAAATATTTGGCATAACATCTTAATCAATAGGTGTCTTTACAAATCACTACCGTGAAGATTCACCTACGTAGTAAACAGTGTAATCCTACGCAGTACAGCCATTGTGATGTGTAATCACGACATTCCTTGTCTTTGTTGGTTTGATTCACTACGATCTACGGCATTGGAAATCTGTAATTTATTATTTACTTAACTAGTTGATGCCCGTGACTTCGTTCGCGTGGATTAAGTTTCTTAATACCCGCGGGAACTCTCTTATTTTTCAGGATAAAAAGTAGCCTATGTATTATTCCAGACTATAGTCTATTTCTGTGCCAAACTACAGCCGAATTGATCCAGTCGTTACGGCGTGATTGAGTAACAAACATTCACCCATCCATACATCCATACATCCAAACTTTCGCATTTATAACATTAATAGGACGCCCACGGCGTGAGTTGTGTGGATGTTTTAAGAAATTGCTTTCAGCTGAATCTACTTTTCGAATCTGTAGAAGAGTTTTGACTTGTCCTAAGAGCCACAAGTTAGTCTACATGTCATAATTTTCAATTTTTTGAATTGTTTCTTCGTGCACCTTAGACAATCTTTTTCTCTCCTCCAGGGAACTCCGGAAAATTTTCCACCAAATGTTTACTTTATAGGTTTACGATTTGGTCACCTTTTGATGCATAAATACGGCAAAATGTGCCAATAAAATTTCAATATCAATTGTGCTTATAAAATTTGAAGAGTACCCTCAAGTTTCTCCAGGTTCCCATCGTCAGATCCTGACTTGACGACTATGCGACCACCTGAGAAGTATACCCTTTCAAACGAAAAAAGAATTTTCCAAATCGGAACTGAACTTGACTTATATTCTCCTATCCCATGCAAATAAGCGAAAAGCTTGTACTAGGACTGGGTACGACAATAGTGCAACGGGTGGGGCTCGAACCTGCGACCTTTCAGTTTTTCAGTTCGCTCCTTTAACCGTTGAGCTATTGGCCTTTTGTGAAGTCGGTTAAAAACAAAATTTGTGGGAATTAAAGGGATCCAAGTGAATAACATCAAACCGCACCACAAGGTCGGGTTGAATTCGGCGAGAACGTTATCCCACATTCGAGGATTGAAACCGAAGTGTATTCAGGATTAGTCATGTCATTGTTATTAAGTATTGATGCCTTTAAATTTTAATATTGTTTTGTGACTTTGACCTAGATTTTTGTCTGGGTGTAAGACTTTAGGCATCCTATGAACTTATGTACTTTCACATTCTAGTTTTTTGTAGCTTCGTGTAGTTTTAGGTACCTTGAATGAGCGGATCCCTACGTAGAGATATGTATTAAAATAGTTAAATTGACACACAGTTAACCTATCTTGTGTGGTGGTATTGACCACTGGTCTAGTCGAGTGGGAGGCTTATTTTAAAATTTAATACCCGCGGCCTTGTTCGCGTGGATTTAGTTTTTAATAGTCCCGTGGGAACTCTTTGATTTACCGGTATAAAAAGGACTCTATGTCACTCTCCAGGTCCTCAACTAAACTCATGAAAAAAATCACGTCGATCCGTTGCTCAACCAAACACACTTTCGCATTTATAATATTGGCAAGAAAGTAAGGAAATAATATAAAAAAAGAAATTATAAATTTCCAAAGTGGCCTTGTCTAGAATCAAACCCGAGACCCCCACGTTCACTACTGCGCTGAAGTCGTCAAACAAGAACAAATACCTATACATTAGGTTAGGTAGATTATAATATAATATACCCAGCATCAGTACTGAAAGAGCCCTGCGGTGAGAGATTATTAACAAATTACATAAAAGTCAAGTATGCAGAATATAAAGTTCAGATCCAACACGGTCCATCTAAATATCATCGTCTACATGTTTAGGGTTCCTTTGTGCTAAGCAATATACATACAATTCTACGAATATTAGTCATGTTAAACATATTTTTTTATACATTTTTAGCGAGCAAATGAGCAGGCCAGTCACCTGATGTTAAGTGATTGTATCCATGAACATTTGTAGCACCTGAGGCACCAGCAATGCGTTGCCGGCTTTTCAGGAATTTGTTGATCCACCCCTTAAATTAGATTTTGATTCATGAAATTACAATTTGATTACAACATGGGGTATGTTGTAATTTAGTTCATGTTATATTCATCCCCCCCCCCCCCCTCCCCCTGCCCCCCTTTAAAGAGTTCCTCCAGGAATTAATAAACGTTAATCCACGCGGACGAATTCCACACGGCCAAAACGGTACAAAATCGTCTCTGTCAGGCAACCGTGTTGTAGAGGATATTATGATGATCTGAGAGAAAGTAAGGGATGTTACCATATTGACAGCCCAGCACGAAGAAAGAAAGAGAAAGAAAAGAGTGTCGCTCAACCCAATAAAAATATGAGCAGAAAGATACGGAACTCAGAAAACATAGACGTGTTCACATCTCAACGGTTTAGGTTGTCGTTTTATATCAACGCGTTACAAATACATTCGTTGCCACATCCTCGCAAGTTTGCGCCCAAATAAATGTAGATAATCATATGCAATCATCATTAATCATCGCCACAAGGACGGTGTAGGCTCGGCTTTACATCAGGTTTTGTAAATCTTTCTATTCCTTGCTTTGTTAGCTTGGAATCATTTAGCTTTTGTTACATAGCTTCTTCCTAATTTATCCATTTATTTTATATCTTCGCTCACGTTATGTTCGATTTTTCAAACCCCTATCTTACCCCCTTAGTAGTTGAATTTTAAAAATCCTTTCTTAGCGGATGCCTACGTCATAATAGCTATCTGTATGCCCAGCCTTATCCGTCCAGGGGTTTAAGCTGTGCGTTCATAGATCAGTCAGTCTTCCTTTTTTCTTTTCCTTTCCTATTCTATGTGTTTCTTTATATTTTTAGCCATATCTGTACAAGATATCAAGTTTTAATCCGTGGCTCAGCGTTATTGGAGGACAAACCAAGGAACAAACCCACTTTCCCCTACAATTAGTATGATGAATGATATTCTAGCTATAACCTGTACGAACATGTAATAAACTAGGTGTACAACACGATACATCTAAATTAATTACCTTCGATATTCAATTAGTAATTCAATCTAATGAGTAGGTCGGTAATAGATAGCTGACACCAAAGGTGTAATTATTGTCAACTATTACTTTGCGTAAGTCTGTCAGGTCCAAGTAGATGTGGTTACGAACTTGCGAACTGACATACATGTTATTTACTACACTGACTACATTAAATTACCCTAGTACACAAAGCCAAAAGGTATGTGTGTACTGTGTATGTATATTAAATATGTATGTATGTATAAGAATAAGAATTTCCGTAGATTTAGATTTTTTGATTCCTGTGGGAATTACCAAAATACTCAAAATTTTGGGAATTTAGTCTTTTTATTATTAGGAGTCCACCATTTTTGTTTTTTATGTGATTGCACTTTTATATTAATTTTAGTCTTAAGTTCTCTGTAAGTGAGCAAACTGTTCTTTGAGAATAAATTTTTTAAACCTAAACCTGATTTTTTAATTTTCTGGCTAAAAATATTTCAGCCAACCAAATCGGTTTATTCGTTGTGGCGTGAAAGAGTAACAAACATCCATCCATCCATCATGAGTAGGATTTTTAAATAAAAAAAAAAGACGTGTGGCACTCGGGGACTGCCGCGGTAAAGCTTTGCATAGCATTTGTTATCAACGCCATCTAGCGGCTCACCGTAGAGGAGTCCCGTGTCAGGTTATTTTCGTTACGGAATTTCTGGATTCGGTCTCCACGCTGGCCCGCGATAGAAGCTATGCAATAGCTTAAAAAATAATTACAGTTACATGGCTGATAGTGAAATGGTAAAAACGTTATCTTTATACAAATGCTTTATATGCTAATAATGGTAGCTTTTAATAGTTGTTTTTCCATCAGCTGTCATATTACCACACACGATGTTAAATATTTTGTAAGCCAAGGTTGGAGCCATTAGAAGTGTAATAATGAAGCTAAAGTGTTTACTTTGCAATTTTATATACCTACCTGAATTCAATGATGTTATGTCACATTGACAGTTTTAACCTGGAGATTTATTATAACCTCCCTGGTTCTAGTGCAGCGTTGAGGTGTCGGGTTCGATTCCCGGCGGGGACAATTTGGAAATTTATAATTTCTGATATGGTCTGTTCCGGTGGGAGATTCGAGTAGGACCACTAGTACCCTCATTTAGTACCCTTGAGAGTTATAGTAGTACTACATTATTTTTCTTTAGACGTCGCTAGTTTGGTAACAATTTTTTTTTTGAAAGAATATTAGCTAAACTGAAATTGACTAATATTCTCCCATCCCCTCCAAATAAGCGGAAAGCTTGTGCTAGGAGTGGGTACGACAAAAGTGCAACGGGTGGAGTTCGAACCTGCGACCTTTCAGTTTTCAGTCCGCACCTTTAACCGTTGGGCTATTGAGGCTTCGAATTAATAGCATTTCGGCACAGGACTCAATTTTAGAAATTAAGGGCTCTTAATTCGAAGCCTCAGGATTACTCAGCGGGCGATGGAGAGAGCTATGCTCAGAGTATCCCTGCGAGATCAAATCAGAAATGAGGAGATCGTAGGAGAACCAAAGTCACCGACATAGCTCAGCGAGTTGCGAAACTGAAGTGGAAATGGGCGGAGCACATAGTTCGAAAACCTGATGGTCGATGGGTTCCCAAGGTGCTGGAGTGGCGACCCCGCACCGGGAAGCGCAGTGTTGGCAGACCCTCCACTAGGTGGACCGACGACATCACGAGTCGCAGGGAGCCGCTGGATTCAGGCGACCAAGACCGAGGTCTGTGGAGACCTATGTCCAGCCGTGGATGTCTATAAGTTGATAAAGAAGAAGAATTCGAAGCCAAATAACTTAACCACTAAACTATAATATCATTGCACTAAACCAAAAGTTCAGCATTCGAGCCTTACCGTGAAAACGAAAGGTCGAATTTAATCGCCCAACTGACTTCATGTTATAACGATTAACATGTATAGACTCGTAACTCATATAATGCTTGAGATCGCTTTACTAATACTATAAAATATTAAATTAAAAAAAACAAAAACCCGACTGCGTAAATAAAAACTGAAATTTTAGGAGTTGAAATTTCAAAAATCCTGTTTAGCAGAAGCCTATGTCATAATAACTATCTGTATGCCATTTTGCAGGTTTGATCTGTGCGTTGATAGATTAGTCAGCCAGTAAATCAGTTAGTCAGCCAGTTCATCAGTAAGTCAGCCAGTCTATCAGTTAGTCAGTCACCATTTCCTTTTATATATATAGAGATTATTAGTAAGGTATGTAGGTATGATAGGTATGACTTCTAATTTATTTCACCCGGACGCTCAGTAGATGTTCCATATAGACTGGCCATCACGGCCTTGACAAGAGCCCTTTAAGGCTTAACGTTTATAAATCAAGATTAATAGCAGCAAATACCACCGAGTTATCCTGCATGCGATATTACATAAACATTAAAATGTTCAATGTTTTGCATAACTTGTATCGCTTAGCATAATTATTAATTAAAAGAAATTGCAATCATCGTAGGACGACAATCCTTTTTAACCGACTTTCAAAAAAAACTTTTCACTTTAACTTTAAAGCTTAATATTTCGCAAACAGATACCTCAATCGAAAAAATGTTCATAATGTACCTCCAATACTTTTAAAAGACATTTCCAACGATACCCCACACAACGACGAATAGACGAGCAAAAAAATGTGTAACAAGCGAGGTGCCCAGAATAATTGTTTTTTTAAGCTATTGCATAGCTTCTATCGCGGGCCTTGAGCGTGGAGATCGAATCCAGAAATTCCGTAACGAAAATAACCTGACACGGGACTCCTCTCACCGCTAGATGGCGTTGATAAAAAATGCTATGCAATAGCTTTACCGCGGCAGTCCCCGGTGCCACACGTCTATTTTTTTCAAGATTTTATTGTGTTACAATTTTGTTAGTGCTTAAATCCTTACTAATCTTTAATAATTCCTTACTAATATTTTAAATGCGAAAGTGTGTTTGTTTGTGGAGAATATAAGTCAAGTTGAACTTGACTTATATTCCCCTCTCCCCTCCAAATAAGCGAAAAGCTTGTGCTAGGAGTGGGTACGACAGTTATGCAACGGCTGAGGATCGAACCTGTGACCTTTCAGTTTTCAGTCCGCACCTTAAACCGTTGGGCTATTGAGGCTTCTGGGGTTTGTCGTTCAATAACGCTGCAACAAAGCTACGGATCGACGTGATTTTTTTAATGGATATATTTGTGGACCTAGAGAGTGACATAGGCTACTTTTTAACCCGGAAACTCAAAGACTTCTCGCGGGATATAAAAACTAAATCCGCAGGCATCAGCCAGTCAGCTAGTAATTAATATGCATAACCTTGCCAAATTATAGAACTTTAAGCCGCGAATAGACGGAAAGAAGGACAAAGGGACAGACGGATGTACTTAGCAAAACTATAAGGGTTCCTTGTTGTTTTACTACGGAACTCTAAAAATGTTCCTTCGAGACTTTTTTTTAATTTATTTATTCGATGACAAGATAGCCCTTGACTGCGATCTCACCTGATGGTAAGTGACGATGCAGTCTAAGATGGTAGCGGGCTAACTTGGAAGGGATATAGCAGTGTAAATTCAACCCATACCCCTAATCGGTTTCTACACGCCATCGTGCCGGAACATCGTATAGGGTGGTAACTAGCCACGGCCAAAGCCTCCCACCAGACCAGACCAGAGACAATTTAGAAATTATAAATTCCCAAATTGTCTCCGCCGGGAATTGAACCCGAGACCTCCCAGTTATAAGACCACAGCGCTCACCACTGCGCCAGGGAGGTCGTCAATTCTGAGAATTTAGAGAATAACGATAACAACTTATGTAAGTACCTAGTTACCCACTGAGGGACGCAATTCCAATCAACATGCTTGTTGTAAACGAAGAGACAGACATTCAGGACATGTGTTCAAATGTCCGATATAAATAATTTATCAGTCGCATTAATCTCTACATTATAAGACGGTGCTGTCTTGGAGTCAATTGTACTCGTTAGTTTTGATTTAGAAGCTTATCTTGCATATAGAATTTGTTCTTGTTGAATTTGTTGTTGTTAGGATAAACAGGCAATTTATCTCTTGACTAAAGCTGGTGAAATAATATCCAGTAATAACTAGTGGGAGGCTTTGGCCGTGGCTAGTTATCACGCTACCGTCAAAGACGTGCCACCGAGTGATTTAGCGTTCCAGCACGATGGCGTGTAGAATCCGATTAGGGGTCTGGGTTGAATTTACACTGCTATACCTACCCCTTCCGAGTTAGCCCGCTACCATCTTAGACTGCATCGTCACTTACCATCAGGTGAAATCGCAGTCAAGGACTATCTTGTCATCGAATAAAAAAAAACACCTGAACAGATCTTCATTAATTATAATGTCTACTGCTGGATATAGAACTGATATGCAAGACACTGCGCAATATGGTCTCTTACATGGACTTCCACAGGCCTCGGTCTCGCGCCACCTGAATCCAGCGGCTCATTTAATATCGTCGGTCCACCTACTGGGGGTCTGGCAACACTGCTAAGGGAACCGATAACTGTAAAATCAACAAATACCCTAAAAATAAGGTAAAAATTACAAGGTATTAATTTTTAAGGTAAAAATTACAAGGATCCAATACTTAAAAGACGTAAAAAACTTGAATTTAATGAAATATGCAACGTTCATCGTAAACGATCATGATAATGATGTATGGAATTATGAAGTCAAGGAAATTCGGTTATTTAAAATTAATGATATTATTAACGGTAATGGGAGGCGAATAGCTCCCATCAGTTACCACTTTGCCTGCAAAATTGTCCCATCAAACGATTGAAGCGACATAGAAAAATTGGCGGTTGAGTTAATTTCAAACTAGTTTTTAGGATTCCGTAAGAAATGGTGCCAACGGGACCCTACTGCTAATGCTGAAATCTATAGACCGCACTCAAGACAGAGTTAAAACAGGACAGATTTATGTTAGAGCATATTTTTGTTTCGTTTTAACCTCTATCTTGAGTCTGAGCTGAGTCAGAGCACGCTCTATAGATCTCAGCATAAGTCTCCGCTGTCCGTCCGTCCTTCAGTCAGCGAGGGACTTTCACAGAATGTGTATTTTTATTTCCCAACAATAATAAAATAAAAAGAATTAATGTTCAAGAATAAACGAAACGTGATCTTTTCGCCGTTTTTTGCTCGATCTTAACAATCGCTAATACGATGTTACGGGACCCTTCGTGTGCGAATCCAACTCGCACTTGGCCGGACGGACAGATAGCGGAGGCTTAGTAACAGAGTCCCCATTGGCACCCTTTGGGTAAGGAACCCTAAAAATGGAACTGTCTTGAAGTAACTTTACCTATCTTTAATTACCTACATTGAAGTTCAGAATTTGCAATACCAGCACTGGTAGCATGGGCGGGAGAAATTTTATCCCCGGGAAAAGGATAAAACGTGTATCCCCTCCTTTAGCTTTATCCACCCGTTGAGCATGGGCACAGCGTTGGAAATAACACTCAGTGGATATTCTTATAGGAATATACATCGCCTTCTCCTCTGTCGCCATGCTTTAGCATAGGGAAAAGATAATTTTATCCCCTGTCAGTGGATAAAATCGGGGGATAAAATTTTTATCTCCTGCCCATGCTAGCTACGCTGAAGAAAAAAAAAATTATACGACAGCGTATTTTATAAGCTCAGCTGTTGAACTCTGCAATGAGCATAAAATTTAATTTCCAATAAAACGTGCTATAAAAATTCATTGAAGACGGATCGCTATTGAACAAGGAATTTAACCTTTGATACTTCTAGATAGTACAGTCTTAAAGTCTGTTACACACTCGATGTTCGACAGAATCGTTTTTAAACCCGGTTCCTGGTAGATACAATCTCTTTTTTAATTGACTTCCAAAAATGGAGGTTCTGAGTTCGGCGGAATCTTTTTTTTTTTTTCTTATATGTAAGTATATTCCCCGATTACTCGAAGATGCCTGAACCGATTTGGAAAATTCTTTCAATCAAATTCAATTTCAAAATTTTTTATTTCATGTAGGCCAACTTGTAGCTCTTATGACATACGTAGTATCTACAGTAATCTGTGCTTATGACATGTCATGCTACCACTTTTTTATTTGAAGGGGTATACTTCCCAGGTGGTCCTATTGTCATCAGGTAAGGATCTGACGATGGGATCCTGGAGAAATCGAGGGAACTCTTCAAACATAGACACAATTGATATACTTTGTATTAGCGTTTGAAGTTGGTTTTGTAAAAAGAATTTTTACGTTTATACAGTTGTATAAACGTATTATTAAGGTAAGGTTTTTTAATTCTCGCGGGGACTCTTTATTTTCCGGGATAAAATTTAGCCTAAGTGTTAATCCTGGGTATGAGCTATGCTATCTCAATTCCAAACAGCCAAATTGCTTCATTTAATCCTGGCAATAAACCCCATTCCAAATTTCAACCAAATTAGTTCATTCGTTGTGGGGTGAAGGAGTAACAAACATACACACTTTCCCCTTTACAATATTAGTAAGATAGCTGTTCTAGGAAATACCAAAATATCACTATGGTATTTCCTAGAACAGCTATCTTATTATCTAAGTAAATATATGTCAACCATTATTAGGCCTAGCCAGTTTGACACAAATTGGTGTTCCCAAGGCGCCTATCAGCATTTCGCCACACCGTTTGACCTCTTGTGGTCAAATACAGTTCTAAGTTTATCGTATGACGGGAAACTAGATATTATTGATTTATATTAAGTGGTACCGAATTTAATAATTTTGCTGAGCGCGAGTCTGTTTCACGCATCGAGGGTTCCGTATCATAGAAAGAAACGTATCTAAATTAAGTGTTTGGGAGAATTATTCGGACACTTCTATCACTTTTGTTCGGGACCACATATGGATGAATGAATACATGAATACATTGTTAACATAATATTGTAGTTACACAAATTAAAAACAAATAATTTTGCACTTTCGTAAAAAGATTTTTAAAAAACTGTGCTAGTTGTAGACATTGTTTTCTCTCTGTATGTATTTACTGAGCTAAAAATTATTTATTAGCAGATTTTTGAAATAATCCCTTTGCACAAAAGCACTTCATATGATACCGCACTTGACCTAGTAACTTACTTTAAAATTTCAACCCACATTTCGGGTTCTTCATTTATGTTGGTCTCTTTTGCTGTGATCAGAGATCAGAGATTATTATTGAACCAAAGCTATAGAATCAGTATAATACGGTATACGACAGTATAAGGACAATCCCTTTTAATTTATTTTTGTACTTACGGAACCCTAATAGCGTAGTATAATGAAATAATATTTTTCATTAATATGTTAATCATAGTCGTCGCAATTTTTCACAAGATTTATAACATAGAATTAATAATAGAAAAACATCTTAATCGTCAATTAATTTTTTGTTTTGTTACAATACCTGATTTGTATCTCACACACCCGGATATAATTTCGCACTTTTAAATTAGTGTCAACAAAAGATACTTACCCGTGGGACTACCGGTTTTCTACGGGTAAGATTCTTTTTGCCCATATACCAGACACGTCGGTACTATCATGGGCAATAAATTTTACCCCAGATACTTCTGATAAATTTTATAAATAAAAGAACATCGAAGCCTTAAGAATTTTATTTGTCGACAATAATAACAAACCATAAAAATTACTAAGCAACTGTTTAATATTTTAATGATTTTAATAAACCAATTAATATTCATACTCACTACACAATCAGTATTTTTTTACGAATTATAACGTCAAATAAATAGCAACAATTTTTAAAGTTAGCATTTCGATTAATAAAATAAGTTCCAATATTACTTAATTGTGAGGGTAATCGCAAAAAAGTGACCTGGGTGATATACAGCAATTTTTTTGTTTTCCTGCGCCTGATCTCTCACCAAAAACGTAAAGTTTCCTAGAGGATGTCTGACAAAATAATTAAAAAAAAAAATCGGCCGAATTGATAACCTCCTCCTTTTTGGAAGTCGGTTAAAAATGTGTTTAGTTTGACCAATAACAAAAAATAGTTTTAATAAAGACGTAAAGCCCAGTAGAGGCACAGTTAAATTAAGTTACAGTATAGTGACTAAAAGTTACTGTTATTGTGTGTTGCATGGGTACTCAGACGCAAACTTCTTAAGGGGCCTAAACACGGTCAAATATGTTTGTCAAATTTTACGTTTTTGTTACAGTTTTGTCAAACACCTTTCAAACTCCGTCCGTTTCCGTATGCCAAACACGTAGTTTGTTTGACAAAAGTTTCAAACACGACCGCAGATTATCCAATAATTTGACAAACATGTTTAACCGTTTACGGGCCCCATTATGAATTGAGTAAAACTGCAGTGAAATCGTTTAAAAGCGTCTTTGTTGTGTTAACATTCGGAACTAATCTAAACAGGCGGGAAAAATTCCCAGCTTCTGTATTTCAACATGCTGGTTAGATGTAGAGCTGTTATAAGGACTCTATTCTACTTTGTTGTATGTGTGACGACCTCTCACAAAAAATATATTGATATATTGGCAAACTATTATTTTGAAATGGTTAGGAATTATTTATTTATACATGCATAAATAAACACAATTATGTATTTTGTTTAATTCGGTAGACATACGTCAGTGTGTTGAATTATTTCTTTTTTAAATACTTGTGCCAATAAAATATAAATAGATAAAAGTTGTTATGGCCCTTTAAACTTAGCATAAACCACAATTTGTAACACCCAAAATAACGCATAAGCTTTTACGTTGACCAATGCGTTGCCGGCTTTTTAGGAATTTGTTGGTCCGCCCCTTGAATAACCCCATGTTGTAATTTAGTGGGAACACCGTTGCCACCAGTCACGTTAAGTACGTGGAAAAAAAGATCTGGCACAACGGATGGTCGAAGTTCTCCAGGCACTCAGATGGTGAGGGTGAAATTGTGTTCGGTGGCGCGCGGGGCGGGTGTACAAGAAAGATGTAATACTAAAAAGGTGATGAGTGATAACAATATGTTAATCTGATAACCCTTTCATATGCTAAACGCTCACGAGATAGTATCAAGCTGATGTAAGAGTTCCATTGTTCTTAGACCACATTCGAAACGACCTTGACTTTCCCACTCCTATATTATGTACAAGACCTTGAACTTTTGGAAAACGTGTTTCCACATTTTCCAAACAAATTTTTGCAAAAAATTACGTGAATTCTGAAATAGTATTACGCACCTATTGTATTTATGGAGGCTTTGAACGTGGCTAGTTACCACCCTACCGCCAAAGACGTGCCGCCAAGCGATTTAGCGTTCCGGCACGATGGCGTGTAGAAACCGCTTATCTGTATGAGTATACTGCCATATCCCTTCCGAGTTAGCCCGCTACCATCTAAGACTACATCGTCACTGACCGCACTGATCGTGACTGACAGGTGAGATCGCAGTCAAGGAATATCTTGTCATCGAATAAAAAAAAAGGAAGCGACGCCTGGCAACGCCAGGTAGATGATCAGCCCTATGTCAGGACTATTACACCCAATTACAATACAATACAAGTATTATCATCATCATCATAATCTTAGGCTGTAGACCTGGAAGTCCACTATTGGACAAAGGCCCTCCTTAAGGACTGCCATTCCATACCTGGCCTCGTCGAGACGCTATAGTTTTCCAAAATTGAGCTCAAAACTTGAAGTACGTTTAAAAGAGACAGGGATAAAAAAATTAAAATGTAAATGCCCATTTCACCATTGTTGAGTAACACGTTTAATTGAGGATTCAATGACGATGACGTTCTGACCATTTTTGTGTTGAAAATCTGCTAAAACATGAAAATTCGTTGGTTATAGCGATGCTGAAATCTGCCCTAATGCCCTAGATAGCCCCTAAATACAACCCCTTACTCAAAGTCATTTTTACTTTCCCCTAAAGATTCGTGAAAATGATTTTTTTTTAAAGAATATAAACCAAGTTGAAGTTGACTAATATCCTTTAGTCCCCTCAAAATAAGCGGAAAGCTTGTGCTAGGAGCGGGTACGACAATAGCGTAGCGGATGGGATTCGAACCTGCGACCTTTCAGTTTTCAGTCCGCACCTTTAACCGTTGGGTTATTGAGGCTTCAAATTGACAGTAAGCATCACCTAAGTTAGCTTAAGTAGCTCTTAAAAGTTAGGGAACGTTGGTGAAAACGGGTATTAGAATCCTTAAAGATTTTCAAAGTAAACCCAACAGGAAATGCAATTCAAGGACCTTGATACTTAGATGCACATGTGTTTCAGAAAAGTAGTCAAAATTTTTTTTATACAAAACTTTTTACTTTAAAAATAGACCTACACCTATCCTGTACCCACACGCCACAAAAAAAAAAACTTACGCAAAAAAAAAAAAGTTTCTAAAGTTCAGTTATTTATTGGGAAAAGTGGTTTCATTATAATGTGGAATGACTTTTGTAACCTACGCGATGCGTATATATAAATGTGAGTACCGATGTCGTAGCATCACTTGTGAGCTCACCTCCGACCCGATCTAACACATTGCAATATGCATCTGGTGAGTTAATATCGATTATAATAACGATACATCAATCAAATTAATCGATTGAAATGTCATACGGCGCGGTACTATCGGATTATGTTATATCAATATCAAACGCGTGTGTGTGTGAAGTGTTGTCATTAAATCCATCATTTTGTCAAAATCGAACTTTTTTCAAGTTTATTTTAACAATTAAATTAATTTAAGAAAGTCTGTACAAATATAAATTAAATGTGTAACTATAGAACCTTTCATTACCGAACTTGGTTATTTATATATCATTACTTTTACATTTTAATAAAATTATGTAAAATGCGATCATAAAGTAAATAATAAAAATGTCAAACCGCATTTCTTTCGGGATTTCACGGGTGAAACACACACACACATAGCAAGTAAGAGATATAAAGTGGGAGTTTCTAATTCCTAGGTATTCTCATTTTGAACGCATCATTATGTGACTATCACTTTACCATTATTAATTTGCTTTTAATTATTTAGCTTTTGCCGGTGACTTCATCCGCATTGAGTTAGGTTTTAAAAATCCTGCGGCATACTTTTTGTTTTTCCGGATAAAAGTAGTTTATGTCACTCTCCAGGTTCTCAAGTATACTCAAGAAAAAATCCGTTTTTTTAGCTTTTGCCGGTGACTTCATCCGCGTTGAGTTAGGTTTTAAAAATCCCGCGGGATACTTTTTGTTTTTCCGGATAAAAGTAGTTTACGTCACTCTCCAGGTTCTCAAGTATACCTCTTCAGGAAAAAATCCGTTGTTGGATGATCAATCATCACAGACCAACAAAAAGCACGTTTGTCTATTTCCATCGATTTAATTTTTTGCATTTCTTTAGGTATTTGCTTTCCTTAAAATAGTTGCTTGATGCATCTTGTGAGGTAAATCGATTATTGTGATTCGACAAGACATCGATCAAATTAATCGACTGAATGTCATGCGGCGCGGCACTATCGGTCTGCGATCGGATTATGTTATCGAGAATTGTGACAGTCAAGTGTTTCAATAAAGAGCTTTTGAATTTTAATACACCTATTCATTACTAAACAAATAAATAAAACTGAAGTGTGTGATTTCGAAATACATAAATGCCTCTATCTAAATCTTTACTATCCTTACTATAATATTATAAAATGCGAAAGTGTGTTTTGTTTGTTGGTTTGTCCTTCAATCTCGCGGCAACAAAGGAACGGATTGACGTGATTTTTGCAATTTTTATCCCGGAAAATGAATGAGATCCACTCTAGAGAAACTAAATCCACGCGAGCGAAGCCGCGGGCTTCAACTAGTAGGTATAAATATAAAAGAAAAAGTTGACTGACTGACTGACTGATCTACCAATGCACAGCCCAAACCACTGGATGGGTCGGCTGAGCATACACATAGCTATTATAACGTAGCCATGCGCTAGAAAAGATTTTTCAATTCAAAAATTTAATCCCTAAAGGGATACAATAGGGGTTTGAAAAAACTAACATATCGTATGCAAAGCCGTGGACAAAAGCTAGTTAAGCTCATAATATGATTATTTGGACGAAAGCATAACATTAACGCACGTTTTTAACACTTTTATCCGTCCGTCTGTTTGTACGAGCTAACCTTACGCTGATCTGATTTCAAAAAGATTTTCTTAGGCATGTAGTGGATTATAGAAGGAGTAACTAAAAGCTTTATTTTATCCCCGTAAATTGGATGCCTTCGTAAAATAATAAAAACTTTTGATGACAATAATTATGGTCTAGCCGCTGAACCGATTTTGGATAAACTTGGCACAGAGAAAGCTTGTATATCCCCAGGAGAAGGAGAGTTTTAGAAGTTTCGAAAGATGCGTGGATGAAATTACACGTTCCATCTTCTAGTTTATAAGTGAAACTAGATAGAGATGAGATAGAAGTGATAGAGTTTTTTCAAAACCCCGTGGGAACTCTATGAATCCCGGTATAAATTTTTTTATTCTATACTCGTCTCCAGGATGCAAGCTATCTTCATGCCAAATTGCGACCAAAATTGGTCATCTGACGGTTACGAGATTACTAATTGTTTTATTGATGGCCTAAAAAAGAAAACAAACAACGTTTCTCGACATTTATTAACATAGTGATTGCTCATGTCAGGTTTTTTATTCTAAGAAATTTATTACTTAAGCATTACTTAACTTTTTGCGGCTCACTTAAGCCAATGTTTGTCTAGAAATAGATATTGAACAGTTATGGATCTAGCACGTGGTTTATGTTATATAAACTTTGCGGTTCGAAGCGTTTTTCTTAAGAGTTACTAATTATTACGAAAGTGTGTTGGTTTGTCCTTCAATCGCTTCGTAATTCGCAACAGATGATTGACGTGATCACTAGGCTTATTTTTTATGGAAAAAAAAACAATTCCCTTTCAATGATTTCCAAAAGTAGAATGAAATAAAGTCGTTAAAAAAAATAAAAGCAATGTCGTCCTGAACGAATCTGGCCATGGCGATCAAATCTAGACAGAGATTAGCTGTCTGTGCAGTAGCTGTTATAGTGCACTAAGTATATGCGCAAGCACAGGTGCACTTTCTCGAGTAGTCCGTCTCATAGTCCGATGGGGATAGATCCGACACGGCCTGAGCTCTCCGAATTGCCTCTGAAAGCCCCACGGGAATCGAATTCAGGACCTCGTCATCTACAAAGCAGTTCATTAAAGGTTTTGCAAATATACAAACAAAAGAGTGTTATCTTTTTGTAAGGATTTTTCAAAATCATCTTAGTGGTAATTAGTTATGTACTGTCCACACATTACATCGGTATTAGCAAAACCATTATAACTGTCACAGTTGGGTAAGAAACATACTCAAACACTATTTCACTTTAACGAGATTTTGAATACGCCCATCTGTTTATATTGCCTAACCTGTGTCGAACTTGAAATACGTGCATTTCCTATTACTATATTATTAAAATTTATCCACGCGACTATATGACTTTTCCTTATGAAGAAAAAGGTTATTATCGGGTGTGCCTATATGTGAACCATGTGATATTATTTGTTCACGGCCGTAAGTGATGGTAATGTTAAGACAATGACTATGTTGCGTTGTTTTTAGATACAAAATATACTTGAAGGATGATTAATTGTGGGAACAGTAGCAGAAATCGTGATGTTTGTTGAAATTACAAATCATTAGTCGCAAAATAATTTTAAATAGGCAACTTTTATTAAATATTAACATTACTTAAGATGAGATCTATAGAGTTTATCTATATTTCTCATATTAAGTAATGTTAGTATCTGGCTCAGTTTTGAGACAGATGCAAAAATAATATGTCCTGATCATCGGTCGTTAAATATATTTGATGATCTTTATATCTGTCCTTTTCTTGCTTATCAAAACAATTTTTACCGATAGACCGCTTAACAATTTGTTTTGTTATTATTATGTTACCTTTTCTTTATAGTATAATTGAAATACCTACAATCTACATAGTCATAGTTTTATTAAATTGATTCCACCTATTCAATCTAGCTCATCAAAAATTTTAAGTGTATAGTATTCAGTTCTTTATGACTTAATGGCTATCCATTGCAAGCTCGCATTATACCTCTGTTTTGATAATAACTTTTCTTTTTCTGTATCAAACTTATAATGGATTCCTTTTGTAAGCTAAGTTGTTAATCTAATTAAATCTTCCTTTTTTGCACACCTACTCGTCATGTCGCACGTCCAAAAGTAGACTAAGAGAAAATTCTTAGCATTAAGTCCGCGTTTTTTACTAGATACATTATATTATATGAATAGATTTGATATATGTATGTGCAATAAAGTGAAGTTTTGGGCCCATAACCTAATTAGTTATTTCGACCAATTCCAGTTCATCGTCGCTACCGCCCTGTTCGGCATTGCCGCGGCCGCTTATTCGCCGTACCCCGAACAATCCAACAGACCCCAAGCCTCACTCGAAAGAAATGCCAGGATTCTCGCCTATGACTCCGACGTCAAAGAGGACTCCTACAGATTCAACTACGAAACTGAAAACGGCATCAAGGCTGAAGAGCAGGGACGTGAGGTAAGTTGAACTGAAAAAATAATTTTAGAAAGCCCGGAAGAGTGTTAGGTTCAATAACATAAGGCATAGACAAAGTTGATCTGAGGCAGGATAACATTAATGTTCCAGCACGAATGTAAAATGGGGAAAAATAAAATATCCCAGTAGATAATGAGTTAGGAACTAGTTATTAAATGTACAAATGAATTATATTAAAAATTAGTTAATAATGGGCATTAAAAAACACAAGTACAGTTAAACAAATGTTGCCTTAAAATCTCAATAATAATGCTGCTTCTTGTAAAGAAAAGGAAACTAAAATCGAGAAAATAAATTTTTGTCAATTACCTGGTTAAAAACATCAGCTTAGAAGTTTTATCTTAGAAAGAATTTTAAAACAATGAAGCATGAGGAGTGGGCCGGGACCGACCACTATTGAGAAAATCTTAGATAGCCTCAAGGTAACATTAAATTGGATGACTCCGCCTGACATTTCTGTGACTATAAAGATGTAATACCGTTTGCACTCTGACTCTTCTGACCTCCATATATTATCTGGAACGAAGACCAACCCAACTCACACGCTAGATACAATCTCTGAAAGGGCATTGGCCAGGATTACTCAACAGGTCAACGTTGCCTTAACATTTTTAGACTGATTGTAACATCTACATAGATGAATTTCCTAAGTTCTATAAAGCAAAATGGCCGAGGAAAATTGATTCGCAATTGCTCCTAATAACTTAAATATGCCTACAATTTTATTATTGCCATAAATACAATCTAACATTTGCCTTAAACGAATGAGCCATTACTCAGTCAATTAATGTGTAGTAAAAGATGGACATCGTTGAATAAAGATTAAATACAAATAAAAATTCTTTTCAAAAAACCGACTTCAAACGCCACTACAAAGAATAAAAATAATTTTATTTTGTACACGTTTGTTGAAGTCGGGCGGCTTAAATAGAAACGATGAAACCGATACGCGATGCTTACCCGATTTCAATAAGCGTGTATCTTATAATGTCACCATAAGGTAAGCGTCGCGCATCGATTTCATCGTTTCTAGTTAAGCCCGCCCGACTTCAACAAACGTGTACAAAATAAAATTATTTTTATTCTTTGTAGTGGCGTTTGAAGTCGGTTTTTTGAAAAGAATTTTTATTTTAAGCTTTTTAGTGTAGCTTGTTCCTGCTCTCTTTCTCCCCTCCCTCCAACGCTACGGTACTAAAGTAGTCTATACTTGGTACCTACAGTACTTATTAACAACACACAATTTCTAAAGAGCTAGGACCAGGAGGTCCATGATGTAGTCCATGCTTGGTACCAACAATATCAATTCGAAAGCGACAGTTCGTAATCCCTCCAACCCTGCAACATCACGATTGAGGAGCTAGAACCTTGAATTTTATATGTAGTGTATGCTTGGTACCAACAATATCAATTCGTAAGCGACAGTTCCTAAATCCTCACAGATTAGGTAGGCAGAACCCCTGCAGCATCAGTATTGAAGAGCTAGGACCTTGAGCTCCACGATGTAGCCTATGCTTAATACTAACAATATCAATTCGCAAGCGAAAGTCCCTAAATCCTCACAGTTTAGGTAGGCAGTACCCTGCAGCATCAGGAGTGAAGAGCTAGGACCTTGAGCTCCACGATGTAGACTATGCTTAATACTAACAATATCAATTCGCAAGCGAAAGTTCCTAAATTCTCACAGTTTAGTTGGGCAGTACCCTGCAGCATCAGGATTGAAGAGCTAGGACCTTGAGCTCTACGATGTAGGCTATGCTTAATACCAATAATATCAATTCGCAAGCGAAAGTTCCTAAAACCTCATAGTTTAGGTGGGCAGTACCCTGCAGCATCAGGATTGAGGAGTAGGACCTGAAGCTCTAAGATCTAGTATATGCTTAGGCCAAACATACCAATTCGTAAATGACAGTTCCTAAAACCCCATAATTTAGGGGGAAAGTACCTCTGCAGCATCAGGCTTGAAGAGTTGAAGGTAAAAATTTTTATGGGACCATTTCGCGAGCTTCCTCTGTCGATTAAAAAAAAAATCGCGTGAATCGGTCCAGAAACCCCGGAGTAATCGGCGGGCATACATAGAAAAAAAAAAAAAATATACCGGCCGAATTGATAACCTCCTCCTTTTTGGAAGTCGGTTAATGAAGTATCTATTGAACTTCTATGCAATATGTTATCCAAGCTGGTCGTTTTGGTATTTCAGATTTTGACTTTGGATTTTGGAAACAAAACAAAAAAAAACAATGTGAAAGTTAGCTTGTAGACGTTCTCAAGAGATTCTGTAATTAAATATGCAATTTTGACACTGTATTATGAAATTCGTCTCGAATATAACATTAATGATTTCATCACATTATCTTAAATAATTCAAATTATACTAAATCAATGATAATTAATTTTCAAGGCTATATTAAGGCAATGATGCCTTTATAGAATTTCACCACAGACCATAAGCGAGGCTTTTGTAATGTTTTCTTGGTTTAATTTTATTGCCTATTGGGTCAATTCTTGAATATTCAGATCCGTCCTAAAGAAGCTATTCAATAGTTGGAATAAATATTTAAATACATGATAGACACTGTCCGAATACACTTATTTATGTTACGCATTGAAGTAAAAAGATAGAAGTAAACTTTTATAAAGTGCTTTTGAATCAACAAGTTAATCTACCACTGGTTCGGAATGCCGTTCCAACCGAGAAGAACTAGCGAGAAACTCAATGGAACGCTATTTTTTAATCGCTATAAAAATATAAATTCCAGGTCGACGGCATTGAAAACCAGGGAGGCTACCAATACACTGGCGACGATGGACAACTTTACTCCATACAATACTCTGCTGGTCAAGCCGGGTTCGTGCCCCAAGGAGCACACATACCCACAGCCCCACCGATTCCTGAAGAAATCCTGAAGGCTCTGGAGCAGAACGCACGTGATGAAGCCGCTGGAATCATTGATGACGGTAAGCTAATACCTACTGATATTATAAAGTTGAAAGTGTCTGTTTGCTGGTTTATGCTTCAATTACAATGGATTTACGTGATATTTTGCATGAATATAATTGAGGACTTGAAGAACATTCTTTTACATTTCTCCCTTTTACATTTTATTTTATTTCATTTTTTGTAAGCTATCCCGGAAAATACAGGGTTCTCGCGAGATTTTTAAATAAGCTAGTTTATGATATTGATGGTTCATTATATATTAATGCTAATGCGGAAAGCCATAGCAAAATATCACGAATATAAACAAAGACTTACAAAGATTTTAACATAATTAAAGACTTTAAAGTATAAAGCTATACTACAAATATGTCTATATCTAATCTGAAGGCCGTAGAGGCCGTTGAAGTTTTAAGGAGTGAGGTCCACGTAATTAATTCTATGTGTAGTTTGGGTCAAGTTTTAATCCAATGATGACCGATGACGCAAGGAGTCGCTGGATATGGTCGGCACAAAATCAAGGTATCAACATCATCGTTGATCGTCGAAGAGACCAATGTCCAACTATGGACGTCTGTTGTTTGATAAAGAAGATTATTTCGAAATCACAGACAGACATTTCAATTAAATTTATTTGTATTAATTTAAGAAGATTTGTCACGCTGTTAAGATCACATTACGATTCTAACACAAATGTCAAATAACGATAGATCTCTTAATACGTTTCATTGTAACACATTCATAAGAGCATTATCATTAAGATTATAATTAATATAGGCGTTTTTTTAACTGCTTAGTCTTAAATAAACATCTTAACAGTATTTTAAAATTATTCTCTCATAACAGTTGAATATTAATATCAAAAACACTGTTAATACCCAAGAAGCAATTACTATGAACTTCAGAATATAATTGATGCGATTAAAGTTGCAATAACACAAAATTATTGACATTCTAATTGCTGATATAACTGTCAATGAAATCTATAGTAATGTTAAAATTATTAAAATAATAGTGCAAAAAGAATTAGTGTCAATTAGAATTATTGTCAATATCACACAACGGTGTAGAGCCTATTTCACCATCTTTATGCAAACGACGCGATTTAAGCGATGAATAAAGACATTCTGACAGATGCCAATACAAAATCTGTCACAACGTCAAATTTATTCGTAGGTTAAAGTTTACTTGGCTATGATGAAACAGACACTAA
Organism: Hipparchia sbordonii; assembly: GCA_038048805.1. Classification (NCBI taxonomy): domain Eukaryota; kingdom Metazoa; phylum Arthropoda; class Insecta; order Lepidoptera; family Nymphalidae; genus Hipparchia; species Hipparchia sbordonii. Next base: position 11,253,715 of record CM076113.1, read on the forward strand.
AGTATTTACTGCGACTATATCAATTAGAGGCTAATGTCAAATCCACAGATGAACAGTTCAATAAACATTGAATAAATGTTTATTGGAATGTTCACTCTCTTTAATCTTAAATTTAAATTTCAATATGTACATCGCATTATTTTCTAAGTACAATTTGTATTTTAATTTTATCAAATGCAATGTCCTTCTAATCGAAAGACTTATAGTGTCTAAAAGATTTTCAATTTGAATATCATTACAAGAGGAAGAGATATTCTGAAATGGTCAAAAGGTTATCGAAAGCTAATAATATTATGCAGTTTACAAAAGCTTCTACAAATGACCTTTCCCGCATTGTAAAACAGCTAGACTGCGTATCATTTACAAATATTTAAGTTCATCGCAATACAAACTAAATTGCATAGTGTGTTTAACAAAATAAAGTTGATTTTTAAATGACTTTTCTATCTAGCGAGCTTGTGAGAAAATTTATTAATAAAATTTATCGAACTTGCGTTCATTCAACACGCTTATTACAATTGAAACAGGTTACATAGTCTTTAGCTAAATTGTTTAAATATTTTGAAGGATCTTTCCTATGAAACCACAGCTACTGTTTTATTCGACAATACTTAATCATGCGAATGTGTTGAAACATGACGTCGAAACGCTAGATCTTTCCAACTATCATTATTGACAGAAGAATTGGTATTGCTTAGCAAGTGGGAATTTCTTGAACCATTGTATTATTTTTTGCCAGTTTGATGTTTATAAAATTCAAGTATGCAATATTAGCAATATCTCTAAAATATGTAATCATCTAATGAATTTCTTTGCGGATTTTTTCATGATTTGCTTTCCTCTCTTCAGATTTTATTTAGAATTTTATCCCGTTGAATGTTGTGAACTTTATTTGTTAGTTTAGCTGTTCATATAGTAATTGGGTATTTTTTTGCCTATTTAACAGAATGATCTTGATATTATTATAATTCGTCTTCAGTAATATAGTATTATGTTTAATTTAAATATTTATTTTACTGATCGTATGAGAATTTTTATTTCATTTCTGTTTTTTCTTCATCATCAATTGATACAAGTCCACATGGACAAAGGTCTCTTGCATGGATTTTCATAAGCCTCATTCTTGAGCCGCCTATATATTCAGCGTACTGCGACTCGTATGATGTTGTCGGTCTACTTTTTGCTTTACTGAGCTTTACGATAACTTGCATTTTGAAATTATTTGTTTTACCATACAGATTTTATCTGGTTTGGCGGATTACAGCAAAATATGTATTACTTTTTCTTTTCATCATGGAATTTCGCAAAGTGAAGCCTACTTCTATCCACTATGGATGTTATATCCAATTTTTCATAGTTTGATTGCAGCTTTTTCTTGTTAATTTTCAGGTTCATACAACCCCGGCAAATATGGCGGTGGAGCCCTTCCTCCCCAACAGAACTATGCGCGCGCGCAAGCCTCAACAGGATTCCGTCAGCCATACAAATTCTAAGACGTAATTTAGATTACAATTAAAGCCTTCTTTACATTTAGATTTACTGTAGAAGCTTACTTGGACAATCAAAACTATCTTTGAGAAGACTTTTTTGCACCATTACAGTAAAAATTCACTGCTGAGATTAATATTGGTAAAATGAAGATAAGTAATCTCGGAGTTGATTAATGTACTCGTGAATTTAACAGTGTCATGTCAATGTCAAACTCAAAAATGGTTTTTATTATAGTTTGATTCTGTTTTCTTTCTGGGGCACTTAGTTAAATCGCTCAAATCTAACAAGTAGTAATATCATAGAACCTGGACATGACAAAGTAATATCTTAAATTAACATTGGTAGGGCAAGTATTTACGAAATGTTTTCTAATAATTCTCTTGTTGATTAATTTTACTAATGATATACATTTCGTTTATACGTGTTTCGTTTAATTAAGAATCTGTTATACTTGCTTCTATACTCTCATTTGTTATTTCCTTTACCTTCGTTGGGACGATAAAAATTTGATAAGTATAAGAGCAATTAATGACAGAGTATTTCTTTAATGAGGCTATATTTTTATCTTTTTCCGCTACTGATTTTACTTTCTCACTTACTCACCTACTATCTCAATGTAAAAGGGGCTTTATGTATACCACTTAGAGTATGTTCAGTACGAAACGTGAATGTGATAATAAACTAAATCCCGTACTTTTGTAGTTATACTCGTCCAATTATTGGATACATAAATAATAGACTATTTATTCTATGAATAAAAAATTGAATTTTCTAACTTGTTGTGTTTCCTTGATATTAATAAACTAATTTAAGTCAGTGAAAGAGCCTAATGAAAAAAATTAAGATAGATAATATTTAGAACCAAGCGTAGATTTGATATAATTGTAGCAGATTTTCTATACAAAAACTGTTAGAACGTACAATTTATTTCTTGGTTAAACGTCACTTGAAGTTGGTCAAATCGCCACTTAAGATCGTACGAACCAGCTTCATTTTGTTAGCTTTTTCTAAAGCTAAGGTAAGGCTAAGGCTTCTTTAAATAGTTTGAGAGATTAATAGTTAGTTCTTTGAACAGTTCTTTCAGTTATTTATTTCATGTAGGCCAACTTGTGGCTCTTATGATAAGTCGAAAATTTACCAATGACCTCGGCACTTTACCCTTGCAAAAAATCACATGTTGCAGCGTGGTTGAAGGAAAAAAAAACCATTGGATTTAATTATAATATTAGTAAGAAGGATGTACCTATGGTAAAAGTAGGTCGTTCCAAAAACTTCCAAGGGCATAATAATTATATTATTATTTATAGCAAATGAGCTTTTGCTAACGAGAAACAAAACCAATTATGTTGAAACGTGTGTGCTCTTCACAAGGCCTTGATACGTGAGTTTACGAGCTTACTATGTCACAAAATTTGTCACGGACCTCTCATAAGTATACCATCCGAGTTCCGACCTAGGTATACCATCATATACACCTACCTACTGCAGATTTGGGCACGAATCTCTAGTCTAAAAATAAAATAATAAATCTTCCTAACCTATTCAAAGATTAGCCATCTGCGCGGCAGATAGCGCACAAGTGTGTACGCACAGTCCAATGGAACGGAAATTTGACAGGACCGAAGAGAGGTCAGGTGCAGGGCTGATGGCTTTACGCACTCTGCGAGGCACGGGGATGACACACCGCCAGCTTCCCAACTTCGTACTAGTACTGAGAATTTCTTGACACAAGAATAACCCGTTAGGAACATTTCATTAATTCAATCTGGGTATCGAACCCCAGACTTTGTGAAGTGATGTGACCCCGTTGATATAGTGGTTAGCAGTCGAACCTGCTAACCACTATATCAACGGGGCAGTTAAAAATAAGAAGGGTTTAGCCATAGTCCGAGAAGATCTTGAGAGATTTGATACAAAAACACTATCTAATTATACATAGTTTTTATTAGGTATATCAACAATATACATCATTGCTCTTACTTTTAGATCAGGTGAAATGGTATTATGATGGGCGCAAAGCAGAGGCGTAACTATAGGGTGGCATGACGGCAATATGCCACGGGCCCCAGCCGGAAGGGGCCCCGGTCAGAGAAGGCCAGATGATCCTAAGATTTATAGCCATTCCTGTGACTACAGCTAGCCAAATCAATCAATCAAGTTTATACCAATTTTAATTACAAAATTAAAATTGATATAAACGAAATTCTTTGAGACAAGAAAGGTTACAGACAGTATCGGATTTACCAAAAGGCTGAGTTGACTGGAGCCCAGGGCAGCAGATTTTAGGGCCAGTAAATTTGGGGCCAAAATTTTTATTTATGTCTTATAGAAATTAAAAAGATACATATGTATTTGTATAGGTACCTAAATGTCATTAAGTTCATAAACATATATTTTAAAATTTTATATAATATCTAATCTAATTAATTACCAAATATAGGATGGCGTAGTGCAAAATAAAAAACGTTGTTGGTGTCAAGTATGGACTACTAAGTGCCGTAATGCAATCGTAAAAAATTTGGCGCTCGCTTCTCTCTCCAAAATGTCGCTTTTACGTTTCTATTGTAGGTGCCAAGTATGGACTACTAAGTGCCATAATGCAATCATAAAAATTTCGCGCTCGCTTCGCTCGTGAAAATGTTGCTTTTACGTTGCTATTGTAGGTGCCAAAAATGGACTACTAAGTGCCGTAATGCAATTATAAAAATTTCGCGCTCGCTTCGCTCGCGAAAATGTCGCTTTTACTTTTCTATTGTAGGTGCCAAGTATGGACTACTAAGTGCCGTAATGCAATCATAAAAATTTCGCGCTCGCTTCGCTCGCGAAAATGTTGCTTTTACGTTGCTATTGTAGGTGCCAAAAATGGACTACTAATAAGTGCCGTAAAGCAATTATAAAAAAATTCGAGCTCGCTTCGCTCGCGAAAATGACATTTTTGGTTAATATGTCATTAACAGAACTCTATTCTATTCTAACACTTTTGCTGAACAAAAAGCCAGAAAAAAGGAATTTTAATCTTTGTTTGATACTAATACAAAAATTGTAACATACCGTTCAATGCGCTCTGAATTAAAGGTTATTAGAAAATCAAGTAATTATAAATGCGTTTGTATGTACCTACTTCACGTAGTGATTTATTATAAAATAAAAAAAATACTATCTCATTGGTTGAACTTCTTTATATTGGGGAAGGGAGGGCCCCATCCGATGAATTTGCCACGGGCCTCAAACGGCATAGTTACGCCTCTGGCGCAAAGCTATCCATAGAAAAATAATTAACATCGTATTACTAATTCTTAAGTATGCATTAATTTAAGAATAAAACAAAGCTTTTATGGAAAATAAAAGAAAAATTATTTATTTAATTAATTCATAATATTAGAACACATTATATTGTAAAAAAACAGAAATAAAGAGCTTTCTAATAGATATAGCCGTATTGTTCATCGAAAGGTTGTTGTGGAGGATTCTGGGATGAAGGTCTAGGCGCCAAATACTGACGGTTGGTAGAATCCTGGGCTCCAAAAGATCCTTGGAAGCCAAAGGAGTTTGATCCAAAATTACCATTTGAAGAACCAAAAGTTGATCCAGAGTTAGTGTCAGAAGGTAGAGAACTTCCGAACGTAGAACCTGGTGTTCCGGATGTTGATCCAAAGTTTGATCCAGTATTGGGACCAAGAGAAGACCCTTGGTTGTATTGTTGAGTGAAGCGGGATCCACCGCAGGAGAAGCATGGAGCTGTAAAAAAAGTTTTATATAATTTAACTATAGTGTTTTTATCTTAAATTATAAAAAAAGTAAGTTATACATCAAAAATATCATCTGAACCACTGGAACAAGGAAACGAGTCCAGAGTGCTCACTACATTACTCCGCTGAATGGCCAAACTTATTTATGTTGACCAAAGTAAATATCAGTCCTTTGGTTACCAAACTCTATGAGACAGGATGACACACCTTTAAAAAAGGATCTAGGTAGCAACCTCACCCCAAGACCCCAACTACAAAAAAAGTTTTCTAATTTTTATGTATTTATAGTAAACGTTTTAACGTTTCTATAAAAAATCAAAGAGTTTTTGTACTGTGCTTAACTCGCGCGTTAAACGTTAAACTTAATTTTTCATCAAATAATATTAATATTACTACTTACGCATGAGTGGTGATCCTCCGAAAGTTAAACCAGTTCCAGATCCAGAAGAGGCTTGGTCCGGAGGAAGATACTGGTTGGAAGTGGCTCCAGTCAAACCATTCGTACCTCCATTGTTACCAACACCATTTGCCCCTTGTGGGCCAGTAACTCCATTGGAGCCGAAACCATTTGTGCCTTGTGAGCCACTAACACCATTGGAACCAAAACCATTCGTGCCTTGGGGACCACTAACTCCATTGGAACCAAAACCATTCATGCCTTGAGAGCCACCAAGTCCATTGGAACCAAAAGTGGTTGAGATTTGGCCATTTCCATTTGAGTTTTGCCCGTTTAATCCAAAACCATTGGGACGTCCTTTGTTCCAACTGCCAGTGTTGAGGCCATTGCCTAAACTATTGCTCCCAGCGTTGAAACCATTGCCAAAGCTGCCAGTGTTGGCGCCAAGTCCATTGGTGCCAAAGTTGCTGTCTGGAGGAAGGTAGCCTCGTTCGAGGTGTTCGAGGCGGGCTGCTGAGGTGACAGCGATTAAAGCGGCAACGATTAACTGCAAATATAAGTAAAAGAAAAATAATTTAAAAAGGATACTTTAATGTTAAGAAAATTTTTGTATTGCTAGTAAATTATTGAGTGCACGATAGTTATAATTTTTCTAAGAGCGCATTTTCTCCAACGAATTGCGTGTGCAGTTTGGCGGGATTAACTTTCTTTTATATTGTGCAGCAAGTGATAAAATAAATAAATAATAAAAAATTATACAAAATAGGAGATAACTATGGACTTTTAAGGTAACTTTAAAAATCATAACACAAACTAATTAATGTAGAGCTGCCAAAAATTAACTTTAGATAGAGATTTTAGACAAGAGATTTTTTCCATATAAAAACTGAAATTGACTGATAATGTTGATGTACGAATTAAAGATTTCAAAGCCTCATTAACGATGATGATAACATTTATGATTATAGAGCTGGCTGAAAACTTAAAGGTAGACGGTTCAAATCTTACACGTTGTCATACCTACAATAGAAATACACACTCTGTGAAAAATTTTAAGTTTCTAAATCTTACGGTCCATGAAACACAGCCTGCTGATAGACAGACGGACGGATGAATAGGACGGAGGCTTAGTAATAGCACGTTGGCACCCTAAAAACCCTAGGCTACGGAACCCTGAAAATAATTGGACGTAAGGGTGATAACTAGCTATCAAAGCCTCTCACCGGGCTAAATTTATTATTTCAGACATTTCAGATAATTAATTTTTGAAAATTAAATAAATATCTTGATCTCAATATTTTCACATTCGAGGGCTTCTGGAAGACATCTCTTCCTTAAAGATAAGCAGTCCTTCACATCCTTTATAATATACTAGCTTTTGCCCCCGCGACTTCGTCCGCGTGGAATTAGATTTTGGGGTGGAATTTTCAAAAACCGTGACACACGTACTTCTTTATTTTTAACTGAAAGCTCAAATACCAACTTTGATGGAAACAGCTTGAAAAATGACGGAGTTTCATATAAACTTCCATCCCCTATTTAAACCCCTTAGGGGTGGAATTTCCAATAATCCTTTCTTAGTGTGCGCCTACGTCATAAAAGGAACCAACTGTAAAAATTTCAAGTTTCTAACTTCAGTAGTTTAGGCTGTGCGTTGATATCTCAGTCAGTCAGTCAGTCAGTGAGTCAGTCAGGACTTTGAATTTTATATATATAGAAGATAGAAGATACATTTTTTTAATGTTTTAGTTGAAGTTTTTTTTAGTACAGAATAAATAAATTTTTAAATGTTTACCAATTTCATTTTTAGATCGGTGGATGTACAACCAAAACTGAAGTCCGCACCAAACTGTGTATTCCGAGAGACAATTGACCTATTATATAGCAGCTGATGATCTGATTCTAATCCTGAGCATCTCGCACGTGGTCTGACGTAATGTTTTATGCCGAAGATAATAAAACTTATCCTTGACTAGTCGCTACTTATGACTTTGTTCATGTACTACCTACTATGTACATGTCAGGGGTCTCCAAACTTTTTGTAGACTCCCTCACTAATTCCAGATTAAATGACCAAATGTAATCTTTAGTTTCGAATCGTAGGGAGCCGCTGGAAGTCGAAATCTCCTGAGGATGCTCTGGTGTCGGAGCGAAAAGTGCGTCGAGAGTAGTACAAAAGTCTTGTGTGATGGTGCATGTGATTGGTGGTGGCATTGCTTGCTTGGAAACTTGGCTTTCTTGCTTGGTTGGGGAGGTGCTTAGCTTGTAACTGCATGTTTGACCATACGAATTTTTTCTGTTTGCGGATTATAGCAAAATAATTCTAACCTTTTCTTGCTAATTATGAACTTCCGCAAAGTAACGCCTGATTCTATGCAATACTATATAAATAATTAATCTATAATAAGTATAATCTATGTTTTCATAGATTAAATATGACATCGATACGCCATTTGCAGTTATATTATTAGTTCCAGAGACACTCGTATGTCAAAAGTGGCGCTTCAAATTGATCAGTATTTAAGCTGTCATATTGTCAGCAAATCCAGTGTTAATAGGTATATATTATCTATAGAGATCAGTGTAGCCAACAGACCAGAGAGGCAGTATGATATGCATGTATTAGTAATTAGTACACAAAGTTTATTCCCGAGTCCGACCTCGGTTGTCGTGGTAGGCATTATATTCAAGGGTAGGCCATTAATTAATCCGAGCACAATAATTCGAGAATCGATTTTGTTATGAAAGCTGTCTTATCAGACCTTTGTTCCGCTGCTCTTTGTAATCGTGATATTATTCATAATTATTAAGAGAACTTTAGGCTGGGTACTCAATAAATGAACCTTATCAATACACTAGACGATGCCCGCGATTTCGTCCGCGTGAATTGTTTTAAGCTATTGCATAGCTTCTATCGCGGGCCAGCGACCGAAGAGACCGAATCTAGAAATTCCGTAACGAAAATAACCTGACACGGGACTCCTCTACGGTGAGCCGCTAGATGGCGCATTTTTTATTGCTATGCAATAGCTTTACTGCGGCAGTCCCCGAGTGCCACACGTCTTTTTTTTTTATTCCCGCGGTAACTTTTTAATTTTCCGGGATAAAAAATACTCCATTTCATATTTCAGCCAAAGCCGCCCTGTACTTTTTGCGTGAAAGAGACACACAAACACACACACACAAGATTTCGCCTTTAGATATAATATTAGTGTGATTATATAAAAGGTGATAGGATTATTTAGGAATTTTACAGGGATGTACTCCTCCACTCCCTGCAAATATTTATTTGTGCATTGTGTATGTAAGTTTATTTATCCTTAAGTATTTAAGTAATTTTTATATATTTCCTTTTATTTTATACATGAACGAGAAAGTTAATTAATACCGGAAGTAAAAATATATTAAGAACAATACTTAATTATTTATTAATTATCTTTAGTACCTAAATTAATCGATTTAATATTATGAAAGACCCAATGCGTCTTATCAGTTCATTGTAGAGCAGATCTTGGTAATCAACATTTTTTTGATCAAGAGAACATTAAGCCAAGTACATACTTACTATAGATAAGTTGCGTCTCCGCCTAATTTCTCTTCGGTCGTGTCGAATTTCTGACAGACTATGCAAAACCCTGGCAAAACCATCTTGACATGCGTTGGATTGGTGTACCTACGTATGCATTTTTGCATTTTTGAAGCTTTATTGTGGAAGCACTGTATACATAGCATAACTTTGTAAAAAAAAAATTTTTTTGAAAAGAGCAACTGCTGAGTTTCTTGCCGACTCTTCTCAGCAGAATCTGCATTCCGAACCGCGGTGGTAGATTTATGACGTGTCATAAGAGCTACAAGTTAGCCTACATGAAATAAATTAATTTTGAATTTGAATGTTTGAAATCAGCAGCAAAACATGGGATTATTGAGAGCAATTATTTTCTTAATATTAGAAAAATTTTTAGAATAACCTGCAGGCCATAAACCTTAGTGTTTTTTTTTAATAACATTTTTATCACCAGAATAGAGTCACCAGAATCCTAATTGGAAATCTTTGAAAATGGTTTTAATTTTACTGAATAAAGTGATGGAATCTCTTTGAGCTTTTAAGGAATGTTGAATATTCAAAAAAAAAGTTGATAAAAATCAATTTTTTTAAACCATTTTTAAAGAATGTGTGCATCCGCGTTTTGTCCAAAACATAAAACAATCAATTAAAAAAAGACGTGTGGCAATCGGGGACTGCCGCGGTAAAGCTATTGCATAGCATTTTTTATCAATGCCATCTCGCGGTGAGCCGCGAGATGGCGTTGATAAAAAATGCGCCATCTAGTGGCTCACCGTAGAGGAGTCCCGTGTCAGGTTATTTTCGTTACGGAATTTCTGGATTCGGTCTCCACGCTGGCTCGCGATAGAAGCTATGCAATAGCTTAATAACTCAAATACATCGTTATGTATTCGACAGGTGATGCAACTTAATATTATTATCATAACAGTTTTAACCACATAATGAGCACCCGGCTTTAAGAGTAGCCGAAATTATAAATCAGCTCGTTTGTTAAGATTTTGCAATCTTTTTTTGTATATGAATAAGTCTTTGTAGTCTGTTTTGGCAAATCGTGAGGGTACGTGAGGAAGTAGAAGATGGTCGGTCACGTAGAAACTCGAAATGCTTTGATCCGTCCTTGACAATGCTGTCCTAATTAAATTGTAGAGTACCTACTACGTTTGGAATTGTATCAAATTTTGTCATACATTACTAACTTTGACTTAGAGCTCATTGTATATTGAAACTAGCGGGCGCCCGCGACTTCGTCCGCGTGGGATTAGGTTTTGGGGTGGAATTTTCGAAAACTGTGACACGTCCTTCTTTATTTTTAATCAAAAGGCAAAATACAGATTTTCATAGATAGTATAACTTGTAAAATGACGGACTTTCATACAAACATTCATCCCCTATTTATTCCCTTTGGGGGTGGTATTTTCAAAAACTGTGAAAGCGTATTTCTTCATTTTTAATTGAAAGCTCAAATACCAACTTTGATGGAAACAGCTTGAAAAATGACGGAGTTTCATATAAACTTCCATCCCCTATTTAAACCCCTTAGGAGCGGAATTTCCAATAATCCTTTCTTAGTGTGCGCTTACGTCATAAAAGGAACCAACTGTAAAAATTTCAAGTTTCTAACTTCAGTAGTTTAGGCTGTACGTTGATATCTCAGTCAGTCAATCAGTCAGGACTTTGAATTTTATATATATAAAGATATTGGATCACTATTTGACGTCATGGCAACCTATAAGAGGTGTATGTTTCAGTACCGTGCTATTATATCCTTTGCATAATTACTAAGTAGTGTACCTATTTGTTTTTGAGTGTAAATCGTAGTGATGTCATCGGCCTACAGAACCCGTGCAATGCAACAATTTTAGCACCTAGTTTAGTCTGATTTGGGAAGTGGGCATTGCACAATAAACCCATGCCCTGGAGAGCGCAAAGTCGTTGGATCTGTGCCTGATCTCTTTCAGGTCACATCACACTAATATTATAAGGTGAAAGTTTGTGTATGTGCGTGTGTGTGCGTGCGTGCGTATGAGTGCGTGCTGGTGTGTGTATTTGTGAAATTTGGAATGGAGATAAGTCATCCCCAGGATTAACACATAGGCTACATGTCATCCTGGAAAATTAAAGGGTTCCTGCGGGAATCAAAAGATCTTAATCCACGCGGACGAAGTCACAAGCATAGTTTTTAAGAAATGTATAGGTACTAACATCTATTGGCCAATGGTCTGAAGTAAACAGATTTTATTTCATTTTTATTTTATAAGAGGGAACAGTGAGTGCACCTGTTGCACTATACACACACACACACACACACACACACACACACACACACACACACACACACACACACACACACACGCACGCACACACACACACACACACACACACACACACACACACACTACACACTAAGTATTGTAGTGCAACAAGTAATATTCTTCATATTCCTCTTCCTTTCAAATAACCAGAAAACATATTAGGGGTCGAACCGTTGACTTTTCAGTTTTCTCTACACAAATGGGTGTAAGTATATTATTTTGATTCATGATGCTTCTAGCAAACGGCATGGAATGTTTAGTTCGTCATTGCGTATCATTTAAGGTAAGGCATTTTAATCCTAGGTCATTTCTGAAGTTTCGCTCTGATAAATAGCCTATAGTCTCTCTGACAATGATTATTATTAATAGAATAGAATAGTTTTTTATTCAAATAAACTTTTACAAAGTGCTTTCGAATCGTCGAATGAATCTACCACTGGTTCGGAATGCCGTTCCAACCGAGAAGAACCAGCAAGAAACTCGGCCATTTAATTTAACGATGTATCTATAAACTAAGAACAATTAAATTAATCATCATCACCATCATCAGCAACCAAGTTTGTCCTGGATCGAACCCGTGACCCTTCCAATGAAGATTGTAGCCCTAACCATTAGGTCATCACTGCTCTCATTAAATTACCCACTAAATTACAACATAGGGTTATTCAAGGGGCGGACCAACAAATTCCTGAAAAGTCGGCAACGCATTGATGGTGCCTCAGGTGTTACAAATGTTCATGGGCGGCGGTAATCACTTAATATCAGGTGACCCGCCTGCTCGTTTGCTCGCTAAAAATATATTTAAAAATATAAATAGTATGATATATAAATGCTATATTAATACGTAATAAGTAAAACGTACCCCTATAACTTACCTACCTTAACATATTAAGTCTCAGTAGCTTCCTACGTCTATTTAAATAATGTAAATTCCCGTGCCTTTAGAAATCAAATAGCAATAGTGATATTAAATCAATTGCTCAATGAAATCTTATTCAAGACATAAACACCTAATAAGAATTTCTGAATAGAACCATAAACTATATAAGGAGCTGTGGATCCTTCACCGATAAATTCAAAAACAGACAAAAAAAATTCTTTTCAAAAAACCGACTTCAAACGCCACTACAAAGAATAAAAATAATTTTATTTTGTACACGTTTGTTGAAGTCGGGCGGCTTAAATAGAAACGATGAAACCGATACGCGATGCTTACCCGATTTCAATAAGCGTGTATCTTATAATGTCACCATAAGGTAAGCGTCGCGCATCGATTTCATCGTTTCTAGTTAAGCCCGCCCGACTTCAACAAACGTGTACAAAATAAAATTATTTTTATTCTTTGTAGTGGCGTTTGAAGTCGGTTTTTTGAAAAGAATTTTTATTTTAAGCTTTTTAGTGTAGCTTGTTCCTGCTCTCTTTCTCCCCTCCCTCCAACGCTACGGTACTAAAGTAGTCTATACTTGGTACCTACAGTACTTATTAACAACACACAATTTCTAAAGAGCTAGGACCAGGAGGTCCATGATGTAGTCCATGCTTGGTACCAACAATATCAATTCGAAAGCGACAGTTCGTAATCCCTCCAACCCTGCAACATCACGATTGAGGAGCTAGAACCTTGAATTTTATATGTAGTGTATGCTTGGTACCAACAATATCAATTCGTAAGCGACAGTTCCTAAATCCTCACAGATTAGGTAGGCAGAACCCCTGCAGCATCAGTATTGAAGAGCTAGGACCTTGAGCTCCACGATGTAGCCTATGCTTAATACTAACAATATCAATTCGCAAGCGAAAGTCCCTAAATCCTCACAGTTTAGGTAGGCAGTACCCTGCAGCATCAGGAGTGAAGAGCTAGGACCTTGAGCTCCACGATGTAGACTATGCTTAATACTAACAATATCAATTCGCAAGCGAAAGTTCCTAAATTCTCACAGTTTAGTTGGGCAGTACCCTGCAGCATCAGGATTGAAGAGCTAGGACCTTGAGCTCTACGATGTAGGCTATGCTTAATACCAATAATATCAATTCGCAAGCGAAAGTTCCTAAAACCTCATAGTTTAGGTGGGCAGTACCCTGCAGCATCAGGATTGAGGAGTAGGACCTGAAGCTCTAAGATCTAGTATATGCTTAGGCCAAACATACCAATTCGTAAATGACAGTTCCTAAAACCCCATAATTTAGGGGGAAAGTACCTCTGCAGCATCAGGCTTGAAGAGTTGAAGGTAAAAATTTTTATGGGACCATTTCGCGAGCTTCCTCTGTCGATTAAAAAAAAAATCGCGTGAATCGGTCCAGAAACCCCGGAGTAATCGGCGGGCATACATAGAAAAAAAAAAAAAATATACCGGCCGAATTGATAACCTCCTCCTTTTTGGAAGTCGGTTAAAAATATAGTAAATGTATATTCGAAGATTCCTCCTCATTAATAATGTATTTACAATCAAAAGGTGACAGACTGACGATTTTCTTAGCTTCTTTAGATCACATAGTTACTTGGCATAAAGCGTGCAAGCTCGATTTACAAACAATTTTTATTAAAGGGAATGATTACATTTATCAGAATATCTTCTTATATATCATTAGGAAAAAACAAAAACATATGATATTACCTACCTATACGATTATTAAACATATTTATTTATTTATTTATTAAAGAGGCACACAAAACAGGTTGAGACTAAAAATTACACAAAATATAAATACATACAGCTTATCGAGAACCAAGTAATAACCCTTAATATGTGTACACAGCATGATTGAATAAATTAATTAACGAGTCAGAAAATTATAACATAAAATTAGTACCTAAATGAATGACATAAAATATTGACGTGGTCTATATTGTGGTAGAATAGAAAAATAAAAATAAAAAATCAAAAAATAACGTAAATAGGTAATAAACTTTTACAATTAAACACCAATAGTGAAGCAATTATGAGAACTATTACAAAGAAAAACATGCAAACTACATAGTTGATGATGGAGAGAAAAGTCCATGATGAATTTGTTTTCTAAAAATATTTATGTTATTGTTAAAAATGTCAATATTACGATCATTTAAGCTAATATCATTATACAGGCGGCACATCCGAACGATGGGATTATAGAAAGAAGTATTATTCTTGTAGACACCAAGATATTATAAGATTACAAATCTTAGATCCAAAATATCATATGGAAAGCTGCACCTGAGAGTTCTTCATAATGTACTCAAAAGTGTCTGGAGTATGCCAATTCGCACTTAGCCAGCATGGAGACTATGGCCTAAAATTTTCGAGAAGAGACCTCTACCCAAAAGTGGGCCGACGATGGATTCAGGAGAACCGCGATCAAGTGTGTATCGACCCCGACCTACCATCACAAGTATTCCTATAGCACGGTATTTCAAGCCATTTGGACGCCAAACTTGGATATCTACGCATACCGTTGTGGATCCCACCATATACGGCGAGATGAGCCTAATGACTATGAATGAGGTCAGATTGGTCTTTCTTCAGATCTTCATTTGAACTACATAGATAAATACGTAATGTTACCTACTTGTTGAGGGTTTTGAATTATTTACTTTATAATTTATATCGAATATATTACTTTAATAGACGAGTTCTTATCAATGATACATTCACTTGATTGATCAAAATAAAAGAAAATTACGAAAATTAATTGGTATTAATTAAAATAGATACTAGTTATATTTAGAACAATATTCGGAAATTTCTTTTAAGTATAAGTGAAAACTTTATTAAAAGCATAAAATGGTGAAAGCAATCTGGAATCTCTCATTTCAGTTAGAGCTAAAACGAGACACAAATATGCTCCGACATAAATCTGTCTCGTTTTAACTCTGTCTTGAGTCGGAGCAGAGTGAGAGTTCAGTCTATAGATTTCAGCCTTATAGATCGAGTTTTGCACCGTGTCCATAGTCCATACAGAACTCGGCATAAAACAACGACTTTCGGAGTGAGTACAGAGTCGCATATTAAAGTCTCCCGAAGTAAGACTTAGTTCATCGAGCGTTTTGCCGTGCAGGGCAAAGTGGAGGGCACCAGGGGGCGAGGAAGGTTGTCTGTGCTACGGACGAAGGAGAAGAATAACCCTTGAACATGATCACACTCGCTATACAGAAGGCGTCTGAAGATCCGTAGATCTCAACCCCCACGTTCACAAACAAAACAACCACGACTTTTTTTTTTTATTTTTTTTTATATTACATTTAGCGGGCAAACGCGCAGGTGGGTCACCTGATGTTAAGTGATTACCGCCGCCCATGAACATTTGTAGCACCAGAGGCACCACCAATGCGTTGCCGGCAACAAAACAACTACAACAAAAACAAAAACATAACAAAAAGTTTCACGTTCTAAACCTAATCAGCGCCATGATGGCGTTCGCGCATGATGAAAATTCGTTATTGGTTTGTCTTTCAATCACGCCGTAACAGAGTTACGAATCGATGTGATTTTTGCGCAGTTATAATCTATATACTTATATAAAATTCAAAGTCCTGACTGACTGACTGACTGAGATATCAACGCACAGCCTAAACTACTGAAGTTAGAAACTTGAAATTTTTACAGTTGGTTCCTTTTATGACGTAGGCGCACACTAAGAAAGGATTATTGGAAATTCCACCCCTAAGGGGTTTAAATAGGGGATGGAAGTTTATATGAAACTCCGTCATTTTTCAAGCCGTTTCCATCAAAGTTGGTATTAGAGCTTTCAGTTAAGAATAAAGAAGTACGTGTGTCACAGTTTTTGAAAATTCCACCCCAAAATCTAATTCCACGCGGACGAAGTCGCGGGAGCAAAAGCTAGTTATATTTATAATTGCAGTTTCGGACCGTGAAATTCACAACCTTCCTATTTCTGGCAAAATTTTAGTTGGGTAAGTTGCTTGTCCAACTTGAATAATATCTTACTTCTATACTATCTTAGTTAAGCCATAATTTGAAGAAAATACAATTCTACCTTATAAGGTTCGTGAGATGTTCGTAGGTACCTAATTATTACTGTAATTTAGTTGCAAATGAACAGTTGCAACCAATTTGTCGAAATCTAGACCGACATCAGCATAAGGCAGCCTACACACAAAAAAAGGTCGTAAAAGTTTATTTGAATAAAAATTATTCTATTCTATTTTATCTTTGTATAAAAATATCTATAGGTATGATAAGTACGTTGGGACGCATGTGATTTTACTGACTGCTGTCAGTTAACTCAATATGACGTACCTACGAATCTTTCATCTCAAGACTTTACTGGATCCTTCTAAAAAGTTGTTTAAATGATTTACTAGATGATGCCCATGGTTTCGAGCGCGTGAATTAAGGCTTCTAATTCCCGCAGTTACTTTTTAATTTTTCGGGATATAACCTCCTTCTTTTTGGAAGTCGGTTAAAAATGTAGCTTATTTGTTAATCCTGCAGGGCTAACATGCGCGCCACGAGAAAATTTTGTCTACACTTTACTCGTGAATCTCTGTAGAGATTCACATAGAGACTACGAGTAAACGTGTAGACAAAACTTTCTCGTGGCGTGCATGTTAGCCCTACTGGATATAAGCTATCTCCATTCCAAACAGCCAAATCGATTCATTGGTTGAGGCGTGGAGTAAAAAACATCCATCTATCCTCACAAACTTTCGCGTTTATAATATTCATATTAAAATATTAATGAGTAGAAAGTAGGATATAGTAGCATTATTTTATTTGTTATACTTAATACAAATAAAATAAACCATATTAATTTTTTATTAATTATAATATAATTATATGAGGTTAAGTAATTCTAAAATGTAAAAGGGGTAAAAAAATAGAGAAAATTGCTTTAAATATAATATTTATTCATTATACGTTATACCATATATTTACAATCGTTATAATTACTATAACTAGGTATTTGCTCGCTTATTTTTTTCATACATTTTTCGTCTTACCCTAGTACTGTCCATTTACATAGCCGTGTAATAACTAAAACTTACATACTAACAAGTATTCAAGAAGAGAACTTTAGAGGGGATAAAGCTGCTCGCACATATATTCGTACCGCACGGGCCGTACGCACTGCACTGGATTCTAAAGTTCTTGAGTTCAAAGCGATCTCGGATCACTTAATATATATATTTTTTTAATGTCTTTCGTGGCTTACAGTATTTGAGACTCGTACGGTGTTTACAAATGTGCGATCAGCGAAATGTTAATGAGATCATAAAAGAAAGTGACAGGCAAGAGGGATCATGTAAACAGACAAAATGAGTATTAAAGTCAGCGCATGGCAGCGGAGAGCTAAGTTCTTTGACTGCCTAGCATTTATACAAAGCATCACATAAACGTTTCACAGCTTAAGTCGTTTTCGCTACAATTAAAATAACAAAGAACAAATTGATTGACATTAGCCACATTTCCACACCAAAAACTCAAATTTCCCGCCAAATTTCAAGTGCACTCTGAATATGCGACGATAGTCACAAAAAATGCGAAAACAAAGCGTGTTTATTTAACAGAAATCGCATTCATTTTCCCAGAGCGAACCAGAAGTTCGGCGCATGAACTTAAAACATTCTCTAGACAGCTGATATAATGGCGTCAATTTGGATAAATTAAAAAGTTTAGTTAAGATGACAAACTAAAGCAGAAGTGCAATAAAATAAGGATATAGTAAAGTTAAGGTTAAAATATTCGCACATCAGGAAACGGATATTTCAGAACTTGTGCATGAAGCATCTTGAAACTTAGTTAAGTAATTTGACCTGCTTTAATGTGCGATCGCTATTACGGGTTTGTGTCTACTAATTTTGCAGTAAAGCTTAAGGCTAAACATTAAACCATCTCGCAAAGATCTTGAGCGTCCTTCATTAAAATGCTCTGGTTTTAAACATTTTTAATTCGACAAATAGTCCTTAGAATGCTTTAATAAGATGCGTTTAGATTCAGCCGTAAATCTATCCTGAAATAGTAAGAAGTAAGATATAGTTTAGCTGCAAATCGACACCAATTTTCGGTGGTTTCAATGTTAACATCATCTATCTAGTTCACCAATACTCCTACTAAGAAAAATGGCTAATATCTTATAATCAATGATCCATCATTTAGTATCGGTAACCGGTTTGCGAGTTGAAGTTACCGTTCCCTGAACCACGGGGACCAGCGTTGGGTGCCAAGTATTGCCTTGAGGCAGCGCCACCGAACGTGGAAGATGATCCAAAGCCTGTTGATCCACCAAAGGCTGATCCAGATCCTCTTGAACCACCTAAGGCCGCACCCCCTGCACCACCGAAAGCTGAACCAGATGAGCCACCGAATGCTGAGCCGCCGGTTGAGCCACCAAAGCCGCGGGCAGGAGCGCCGTATTGGCCTTGGCCAGCTTGGCCGGAGTAGCCGCCAGCGCCAGCGCCAACGCCGTTGGCACCCTCACCGCGGTACTGACCTGCAAAGACGGAGAAATAAATTGAGTATAAACGTTATTAAAATCTATATAATTATGGCCTAAGATTGGGCATTTCACTCGTATTTTCTTAAACAAGATACCTAATTATATTTTGAAAAACTAGCAACAATGAAAGCTACACTAAAAACGTATATTTGTGTGTCTGATATACAGTAGGTCCGATCTTTGTGATCTTTTTTATGATCGCAGGAAAAAATGTCCCACCAAAAACATTTTCATGTAAAATGTTGTCAAGAAGACACCTTGTGACTCACATTGTCAAAAAGTTCATCATCATCATCATCAGATCTCATGTAGAGCCAAGTTTCTAACTCTACACGCCCTAACTCTACAAAGTCTGTACTTATGTTCTATAATATTTATTATCACACTCAAAAATATTGTCCTCCAAATTATTGCAAGGACCAACTATAGTTCTGTAAGTAGTATTGCAGTAAAATTACAGTAGCGTCTTTAAACGTGTGACCTTTCGCAAACAATCATCGCAGTTTCGATAGGTACAACTCCAAGTGGCGGTGATCGTGCACCATTTTCAATTACGACAGACATGCACGCACATAATACTGCCTCAATTGCTCAGTTTACCCACCTATAATGATATTTAGCCACTGCAACGGCGGAACGGTGGAAAAATAGACATATTGAGAATTCCACATTAACCCCATAAATCCATACTAAAATTATTAATGCGAAAGTGCTTTTGTTTGTTGGTTTGTTCTTCGATCTGTGTGTTCGAAGAAAAAATCAGCAATGGAGTAACGGATCGAGATGAAATTTTGCGAGTTGAAGACTTGGATAATGACATAAATACTTGTTATATGATAGATAGATTTATTTTTAAGTCCAACGTTTAAAGGTGCGGACTGAAAACTGATTGGTCGCAGGTTCGGATCTCACCCGTTGCACTATTATCGTACCCACTCCTTATTTGGAGGGGATAGGAGGATATTAGCCAACTTCAACTTGACTAATATTCTTTAAAAAAAAAAAATATAATCGCTGTTTTACTGGCCTCAGCGTAACCGTCTCTTCCTAAAGCTCTCAAGGCCGCGATCGGAAACGAATCTAAGCCACACGTAGTAACAGGTGACCTTTTAAGGTTTTGCGACTTTTACGTTTATTGCCCTTAACGTGAACGAGATCGAGTGATAATTTTATTTCGATTATAAAATAAACCAAACTACGGTTTTTTTTTGAGATAAGACCTATTTTAGGCTTAAGCTTCAATAGCCCAACGTTTAACTGAAGGGTCGACAGTTTAATCCCCACACTTTATTTGGAAGGAAGGGGGAATATTAGTCAAGTTCAACATATCTAATACTCTTTTAAAAAGTATATACCTACTTGCTTTAAAGGTCAAAGAAAATTTCGCGAAGAAAATTGTATCTATAATTGACCTGAAAATTATGCATAACGTTCTCAAAGTTCTGGAGACATTTAAACTTGTTAATAGAGAAAATTGTTAGATAATATTAATTTTTAATATTATTAAGTATTTTTTTAAAGAGCAACCGCCGAGTTTCTTGTTGGTTCTTCTCGCTTGGAACGGCATTCCGAAGCAGTGGTAGATTCATTTGACGATTCGAAAGCACTTTATAAAAGTTTATATTTTGAACAAAAACTATTCTATTCTATTCTCTGGGATTAAATATGGAGTATAAAATAAAATTCTTCTTAAACTAATTTTCGAGCGTTAGAATTTTTTGGTGAAATCAGGCCTTAGAAAATACAATAATGAAAACTGTACGATTTACATAGATCTACAAAGTAAATGATCGTATTTCTGTCTGTCAGTCAAGTGAAGGGATGGAAGAGGGTTTTGTAACAACGAATTCTCGACGCGGTGAGGATTTCAAGACTTTGGCAAGCCAATTATTTTTAGGGTCCATAAAATTATGATCTCAGAATAAATTATGTCTTAACAAAACAATTATTACCAAGATCTCTGTATTCTGCAATACAAGCAGTCACTAGTGCTGAAATCTATAGAACGTGCTCTGACTTAGCTCAAACTCAAGATAGAGGTTAAAACGAGACATAAATATGCTTTGACATAAATCTGTCTCGTTTTAACTCTGTCTTGAGTCTGTGCTGAATGAGAGTGCGGCCTATAGATTTCAGTCTAGGTCTCATTATTTTAGTGGCTAGTGGCGGTTATTCAGCTATGGATCTTAGGTTAGAGTACTGCGTCAGACCAAAAGAGGTACCTATTAACTTTTTGGCTTTTTTTGTCAAAAAAATTTCAATTCGGAATTAGAGGGTTTCGTCAGAGAGCTCGTAAACCCGACATTCCTGTGACTGATCTCTCCCCATTTGTATCTGATTGCCGTTATGATTATGTGGGTGAAGGAGTGCATCTATGTTTGCGAAGCGAACACAATTGTGCACTATAATATCTCCTGCGTACTTAACTTTTCCTAATAGGTACATAAAGATTGACCGAAATAAGGTCAGGTGAACATTACTCTTATTTTATGGTTGGTAACTTTGTTAAATGTTTCTTTATATGTAAGTTACCGTCAATCGTCAGGATAAAGATAACCTTATCTAACTATCTATCCATCTATCCATCTATCTTTTTATCAATCAATCAATCTATCCGTCCATCCCTTTCTATAGTCGTCCTTGATAGGCAAACTAAATCACATCAAAAAACTATTTAAATGTCAACTGAGTACTCATATG
This sequence comes from Hipparchia sbordonii, assembly GCA_038048805.1. Classification (NCBI taxonomy): domain Eukaryota; kingdom Metazoa; phylum Arthropoda; class Insecta; order Lepidoptera; family Nymphalidae; genus Hipparchia; species Hipparchia sbordonii. The sequence goes on from CM076113.1 coordinate 11,275,366, forward strand.
AGGTTGTGAAAAGAGAAAATAAAAATCACTATGTTATGGTATATACTCCATCGGGAACCGAACCTGAGACTGTGATTTGCGCTTTACTGTATAGTGGTATAGAGGTCAGAAACAAATTCAATGAAGCATTATACAATTTTAATTATGCACCAACGGAAGGTTGAAAGATCTCAGAAGAGCTTACATAAAAGGACTTGACCGACTTAGGAAAATGTGTAAGAAATTCTCGCGATGCTTTAATTAAAATCGGAGATGTGCCTTTAGTCCAGTCATTACGTACATTCAAAAAAGAAAATGAATTTGCGCTTCTAATTTTTTAATATGTTGTAGGGGATACCTAGAAAAGCTTAACTTGAGATTGTCGACCAAGCTTTCCTAGGAGCTTTCGCCGCCATGTTGAAAAAAGGGGTAAAATTTGTTTTTCGGCAATAACTCGGCTATCCGATGAGATTTCGAAAATTTTTGTAGGACACTTTTTGTAGCTTTCTTTGTGCTCTACAATAACGCCTGAATCATTTTTAGCGTATCATGCATCGTTATCGAGATATCGATCGATAAAGTCAAAAATTTAGGACACAATTTTTGTTTTTTGCTTTTTTTTTCTTTGGGTCTTAATAAATATGAAAAATTGTGGAATTCAAACTTGTAGAGCATATTCAGACCTACAATTTCCTTCTTGGATTTTTTTATGTTGGACAAAAATTACGATCTCCAGCGCGCCGCAAAGTCGGTGAATCCACACTCAGCGTCGAGCGAGCTGCTCGCTCGGTTGTGTCTGGATGTCGAATCGAATGGGAAATTGTTCAGGAAATTGATGGGATAAAAAATAAGTACATAGAGCAACAAATTAAGGATCACACAATAGTAATTTATTAAACAAATAATTTGTTTGTGCAGTAAAAAATATTATTTTTTTACAATACAAAATAAAGAAAACAAAATAAACGGAAAGAAAAATATTTTTTTCTGCACTCGAGACACGAACGATGGACTTTTTTCATGTCTTTTTTCGCTTGGATGGTCCAGGCTGATGATCTTCGTCCTCCGTAAACTCTTCGAGTTGTTGTGTCTGTTGAAACGTTGGAAATGATGCTGATTCGATGAGAGCATCGTCATCATCATCGTTACAGACATCGTCGTCGTCGTCAAGCAAAATGTCGACTCTGGCGACGTTACTGCATGTTTGTCCACTGCAGTGCATGCAAATAACGGAGCAACTGAGAGAACGATGGACTTTTTTCATGTCTTTTTTCTCTCAGTTGCTCCGTTATTTGCATGCACTGCAGTGGACAAACATGCAGTAACGTCGCCAGAGTCGACATTTTGCTTGACGACGACGACGATGTCTGTAACGATGATGATGACGATGCTCTCATCGAATCAGCATCATTTCCAACGTTTCAACAGACACAACAACTCGAAGAGTTTACGGAGGACGAAGATCATCAGCCTGGACCATCCAAGCGAAAAAAGACATGAAAAAAGTCCATCGTTCGTGTCTCGAGTGCAGAAAAAAATATTTTTCTTTCCGTTTATTTTGTTTTCTTTATTTTGTATTGTAAAAAAATAATATTTTTTACTGCACAAACAAATTATTTGTTTAATAAATTACTATTGTGTGATCCTTAATTTGTTGCTCTATGTACTTATTTTTTATCCCATCAATTTCCTGAACAATTTCCCATTCGATTCGACATCCAGACACAACCGAGCGAGCAGCTCGCTCGACGCTGAGTGTGGATTCACCGACTTTGCGGCGCGCTGGAGATCGTAATTTTTGTCCAACATAAAAAAATCCAAGAAGGAAATTGTAGGTCTGAATATGCTCTACAAGTTTGAATTCCACAATTTTTCATATTTATTAAGACCCAAAGAAAAAAAAAGCAAAAAACAAAAATTGTGTCCTAAATTTTTGACTTTATCGATCGATATCTCGATAACGATGCATGATACGCTAAAAATGATTCAGGCGTTATTGTAGAGCACAAAGAAAGCTACAAAAAGTGTCCTACAAAAATTTTCGAAATCTCATCGGATAGCCGAGTTATTGCCGAAAAACAAATTTTACCCCTTTTTTCAACATGGCGGCGAAAGCTCCTAGGAAAGCTTGGTCGACAATCTCAAGTTAAGCTTTTCTAGGTATCCCCTACAACATATTAAAAAATTAGAAGCGCAAATTCATTTTCTTTTATTTGCCTTTTTTTCGGACGAAATGACTGGACTACTTCCTTTTTAGATATTATCTAGAATTGAGACGCATTTTGAAAAGTTAATTACGTCTAAATAGTATGAAACAATGTAGCAATCAGCGTTTCTGAAACGCGTCCATCTTATAACTGGGAGGTCTCCGGTTCTATTCCCGGCGGAGGAAATTGGGAATTTATAATTTCTGGATTATCGCTGGTCTGGTCTGATGGGAGACTAGTTCCCACCCTACAGTCAAAGACGCGCCGCCAAGCGATTTAGCGTTCCGGCACGATGGCGTGTAGAAACAGATTAGGGGTATGGGTTGAATATACACTGCCATAACCCTTCCAAGTTAGCCCGCTACCATCTAAGCCTACATCATCACTTACCATCAGGTGAGATGGCAGTCAAGGACTATCATGTCATCGAATAAAAAAAAGTTTTGCGACAGACCTACCGTACATCTTCCCAGAACACAAAGCCGTAGCTAAATACTGACTAATACTATTTATTACCTAATGCGAAAGTGTGTTTGTTAGTTTGTCCTTCAATCATCCTGCTACAGGGCAACGACAAATATTGGCGTGATTTTTCGCTTCGGTATTGTTAAGGATCTGGAGAGTGACATAATCATTATATTATTCTTTTTTTCTGGAATCCAGAAAACTTATTTCCAGGATGAAATGTAGCCTATGTCACTCTTCAGGTCTCTAAAGGGCTACAACGGGTTACCGAGATTTTTTGTATGGGCAAAATAACCATGCAAAAAAGCTAAGTCAAAGCTTCCTAGCGAGGTCAATTTACGAAATGTTTTGTTCTGTATTTCTCAAGTATTAAATCCAATGTTTACGCAATGTGATTGTACCTAAATAACTTCGCAAAAACAGAAATCTCTTTCCAAACAAAAAATTAATTTGACAAACTCGGTAAGTGTGAGAATCGTGCTAAACGAAAGATTTAACCAACATGTAAGATAACCTATGTCATTGTTAGGCGTTCCCACACCTTTCCCACTTATGGGAATCAACTGAGTCGCGCGATTTCAATCGAGTGTCATGCTAAACGGACGTGTCGAAATAATGAAATCTCTTTGTTCAACTAAGTAATCGTTTATAATTGGGCGAGGTAGTTTTGTAAAATAACTTTATGCGTTAATTATGTTATTATACATGATTGGACGTTGATTAGTGTTTTTTTTTGTACTTTTGATTATAATCATGCGTTTTTATAACATTATGATATATAGACCAAGAAGTTTTTTTAATGTACAAACTAGCACTTTCTTTTTTATTCCAAGACAAGATAGCCGTTGATTGCGATCTCACCTGGTGGTAAGTGACGATGCAGTCTAAGATGGTAGCGGGCTAACTTGGAAGGGGTATAGCAGTGAACATTCAACACATACCCCGAGTCGGTTTCTACACTAAATCGCTTGGCGGCACGTTTTTGACGGTAAGGCGGTAACTAGCCACGGCCAAAGCCTCCCATCAGACCAGACCAGAGACAATTCAGAAATTATAAATTCGCAAACTGAAAAACAAAGGGAAAACGCGACGTATTAAAAGCTCGCAGAAGATGTCGCAGGCAAAAGCTAGTAAGTAAATAAAACGATGCCCGAATATTTTTACAGAAAAAAAAACTGTTATTTCAAGTTATAAAATTTTATGCTAATAATGTAGGTTACTCTAAGCAACCGAATGTAAACATTTACATCTTAACCGATACTGTCTTTACTCTTTAGACAGTAAAATTAACGTTCCTTCTAATTAGCACATGCTCACTCAACTCTGGCAATTCAACGGAGCTTATTTGTATATAACAATACAGTTCATAATTAACTTAACGTAAGTTAATAACGTGTTACAACTTATTCAGTAAAGTAAAGCCACTACTGAATGCTGATGATTATAATGTCTAGTAGGCGTGGATTTGTATGGCAACTTCATGTCAACTAGCATATTGCTAATTCGAATGTTTAATTTATGTCATGTTGACACTAAACACATAACAAATAGCCTCTTTAGCCCAACGGTTAAAGGTGCGGACTGAAAACTTATTGGTGGTTAACTAAAGGTGCTGAAAGGTCGCAGGCTTGAGACTCGCTTCGAATGAATTGCGAATACCTAGTTACTGACCTATAACCTAATCCAACGAAATGATGAATTACGAAATTAAACGAATGAGATAACATTATTATCTACTAAGACACTAAAATAAATAAAATAGGAAATTGAATCTAGGACCCAGATAACGAAACAATATAGCAAAATCGGTGTGATAATATTTTACGAGGATACGCGAAATACCTACATGATCATTACGGTATTATATAAAAATTCATGCTTCCGTATGTTTATGTCCGCAAAACTCGAAAAGAAGTCGATTGATTGACTTGAAATTTTTGCACAACGTCGCATTTCTATATTGTAAGAATAATTTTATATATAATGTTCTTTTCATCCCAAAGTTACCTCGAAAACGGGAGCAACGCAAGATAGAGTATATATTTTAATGATGTGTTTTCTGGGGGAATCTATGTCCACTACAGAAGGTCAAATTTAATTTAAATTGGTGGTAACCAATTTAAATTAAATTTGAACTAAGGCCGCTATTTTGTAATATAAACGTAAAAATTCTTTTTACCTGATGACTATGGTATACTTTCCAAACAAAAAAAGAAAATTTCAAATCGGTCCAGGCGTCTTCGTTGATCAGGGAATTCCGACAAATTGAGAACGTCTTCCTTTTTTGGACGAAAACTAGCGACCCCTTCAACTGAACAAGTAAGTTGGTAGGTCCATAAAATAATTTTAACTACTTCCCTAATAAATTAATATCCATCAGAATAAGCCATAGCGAAACGAGGCCGGGTACAGTTGCTGTAATATAATCACATTACATTTTACAAGACGGTAATTTGATATGGTGTAAAACACATCATCATGTGAGATCGTTAGGAATCCATTTTTCCATTTAAAGTTACTGTACACAGGCATGTAAATGCAATGTTGCGAAATGAGAATCATCGCGTTTCGCAAAAGGCTATCTTCTGGGATCTTCTGATGGCCTGGTACTTTAGATTATTACTTAGAACTTTTAGCGACATGTTAGCTAAATAAAATTGACCGTTTGGGGGGCCCTTTCAATATTATTTTGGTGGATTTGGCTGTGACTAGCCACCCTGCCGTCAAAGACGATGCATAAAAACCGATTTATTTATCATCGTATAAAAAATGAATAGAGAAAAGTGTAAACTGAAAAGTGTATGCCTGTTCGTTGGTACAATGTTCCTGTAATGTTCCTGATGATATGGGACGATGCAGTCTAAGATGGTACCAGTACCAGGCTAACTTGGAAGGGATACGGCAGTGGACATTGAACCCATACGCTAATCGATTCTTACACGCCATCGTACCGGAACGCTAAATCGCTTGGCGGCACGTCTTTAATGGTAGGGTGGTAGCTAGCCACGGCCAAAGTCTCCCACCAGACAAATTATTATAATTGATTTATATGAGCGTATGCACCAATTTTGGAAATAAGTCTACAGCATCTACTATAAATGGCGGGTATGGCTATATATGAACGTGGATAATTCATATCAATTTGTTATACGTGAGAATGTGTATCGATATGGCAATATTTCTTCACGGTTAGTATGAAGTAATGTACGTATGTCTATCTTAAACCTACTTAGTGGCTACTATTACCTATTGCATCTTCGAAACACGCTATTTACTTGTCGTATTATGTCTAATTATATGGGTGTTTCGTTTTTGATGATTTCAAAGTTGCGAGCCGCAGTTCGGTCGCGGTTACTTAAGTACGATATGAATAATATGCATGAATTGATGTAAAAATAAGAATTCGGTAAATTACATACTATCAAAATCTAATTGCTGTGCAAATTTTATAAATGAGACGAATACTATTAAAATGTAACAAATTTTGAGCTATTGCATAGCTTCTATTGCGGGCCTTGAGCGTGGAGACCGAATCCAGAAATTCCGTAACGAAAATAACCTGACACGGGACTCCTCTCACCGCTAGATGGCGTTGATAAAAAATGCTATGCAATAGCTTTACCGCGGCAGTCCCCGAGTGCCACACGTATTTTAAGCTATTGCATAGCTTCTATCGCGGGCCTTGAGCGTGGAGACCGAATCCAGAAATCTAGTGGGTGGTAATATGACCAGCCCACTGCCACTTCAACGTGCTATCTTTGAGAACTACGTCGATTAGTCTTTGACTTTCCGTAATCAAAAGTATATAGCCTATATCTAACTCTAGGATGCCATTTCCTTGAGTTCAACTCAGCGGTTGAGCTGTGCACAGCAGATAGACATTTATTTATATGAATAGCGGGCAAACGAGCTGGCGGGTCACCTGATGTAAAGCGATTACCACCGCCCATGAAAACTTGTAGTACCAGAGGCACCACCAATGCGGTGCCGGCTTTTCACGAACTTATTGGATCGCCCCTTGAATAACCCCATATCGTAATTAAGGGACATACGGAGTGACTTTCATTTGTAAAGGTATTAGGTATGAATTTGAAGAGTTACGTCAGCGAATGAGGTCACAGATTGCAGGAATATCAGCGTCGTGACCACTTGCAATGCGCGAGGCGTGGCGAACGATTTCGATAGTACACCGTACACATCCTTTAAAAAGGTTATATCCTAGTAGAGAACTCAACTATTTACTGAAGCTATTTTAATACTAATAGCCTAGTTAATGAGACTTCGGTCTCCTTTTCTGGGGATTCGGGGTTTGAATCCCCGCACGCATTTTTAACTTTTCGCAGTTGTGTGCATTTTAGCCATTACGTCTTGCTTTCAAGTAATGTGTAGGTATAATGCAATAAATAAATAAATTCTGATTCTAATTCTGATTAACGGTGAAGCTATACTTCGTGAGGAAACTTGAGAGTTCTCCATAATGTTCTCGAAAGTGTATGAAGTCTGCTAATGCATACGTGGTCAACGGGGAATATGGTCTAATCTATGATCATTTGCGGTTCGTTAGTCTGGCTAAAACTCGAAAACTACAATATGTGGGGTGGTGTGTGGGGTGTGGTGTGTGTGGTGTGGTGTGTGTGGTGTGGTGTGTGTGGTGTGGTGTGTGTGGTGTAGTGTGTGTGGTGTGGTGTGTGTGGTGTAGTATGTGTGGTGTGGTGTATGAGATTGTGTATGAAAGGAGTAACAACTCCTTCACGCGGATGAACCATTGAGCCGGAAATGGAGATAGCTCATACCCAGGCTTAACCCACAGGCTACATTTTACCCCGAAAAATTCGGGATAAGAGTTCCCGCGGGAATTAAAAAAGCTTTTACCCACAAAGTCGCGGGCATCATCTAGTTATAAAGGAATCGAACAGCAAAGCAGTAATACTGGTAGTAACTAAACAATTAATTATTATGACCCTTGCCCCGCGCGCCCCGGTTTATATTCTGATTGATGCAACTGCAACTGACTTGTAACTCATAAGCGAAATGTTTGTAGGGTGACCACCTCCAAGATAATTATAGGACTGGTCTTTTAAAATAATCGAACCTTTTCTCATCATAAAAGTCACAAATAAATATGAATTCAATAAGTTATTCAAAATTATCAAATCAAGAACAGAATATGTAAAAATAAACAAACAAGGCAATTTACGGGTACTTTATACCTATTGCATAAGAATGAAAAGTCGTTGAGCTTATTTAGAAAAATTAATTAAGGCTTTAAAAAAATTCTTTGTAAAATTCTTACAATAACATCGTTTTTCTACACACGCAAGAAAGAAGTTTTTGAAGCATGTTAATTGAATGTCAAAATTAATTGATGTCAATTAAAAGATAAAGAAACATTACGCAGTACATGTAACTTTACAGCTGTATATTTACAGTAATATTTTTGTAACTACCAATTGCAACAACAAAACAAAATTAACAAAACCTATCTTTGGAATGTCTCTGTAAAGATAAATTAACATTCATCCTACAACTAATGAACGAACGGTACCTAACAGCCCAAAGCAAGGTCAATATGTGGTTATATACCTACCGTACCTAACTACTTGAAATTGCCCCATCTAAGTCGGCAACACTTAGCGGTTAAGTAGGCTTTATAAACACAGGTTGCGAATTTATACTCATTAGCTATGATGGGTCTGATTGTTTAGATAAGTCTAAATAATAATGTGTAGGAGGTAAAAATAATATGGTGGCGCTAATAAAATTCAGATGATTTCAAAATACATGCAGTATCAAAATAGAACAAAGTGTATGTTTGAAATACATTATTTTAACGAGTTATGTGATCATTTAATCGAATTTATATTTATTAATTACTTTTACTGCAATGATATTTTACTGTATTTTGATTTTATTTTATAACATTGTTCTTTCTTATGAGTGACTTTTAAAAATCTAAGTACCTTTGTATTTACTTTAAATAAAATATTTGACTTCATTAAAATATCATATGGATAGTTTTAGCTTTGGTTTTAGTTAGTCATCAAGTTATTATATAATAACTTGATGACTAACTTTTTGAGTTTCTTGCTGACTCTGTAGAATCTATTTTAGACTCAAAAAACAAAGTTCGGATTTTCATATATAAATGTATCCACCATTAAAGTGAACACGAAAATTTTTTGAAGAAATAATCTAATTTGGATGTTTCTAACCTATCAAGGTACACAATTCTTTTAAAGATTGTTTAATATCATCAGAAATGCTGCCGGGTTTTTATACTGAAAAAAATTAACAGTTTTTTAAAATACGTTGACCCGTCAAATTACTGAACGAGTGTGTTAAAAAAACACTGAGATGTATAAATAAATTATGATTACTTTTACAAAAAGTTCGATATATTATACACGTGCACCTACTATTCATTATGTAATTTACAGTCCAATTTTGAGTCTATAACAATATAATGTAATTATGGTTTTTTATAGATCTTAATAGTTTTACGAGTCTGAGTTGTTATACAATTTTTATTCAAATAAGCTTAAATGAAACATTTTTCGAAATGTATAATGTGTGCACGATAAAATGTTTTTTTTTTTGGGTTTTATTTTATTGTGTTGAGAAAATCACAAGATTTAGTCCTAACATCCAACCAAACGGATATTTTATGTTCACCCTAAGTTATAACAACTTTCATAATTTTAAAATCTGAAATTCAAGTTTGAATTTTTCCCCATCAATATCAGACATTTTTTTTTCAACTAAACTCTAACTACGCCGCCATAATGCTCATGTAGTCAGTTATTATCATCATAAATTAATGACGCATCATTAAAATCAACGAATTGAGTGATTTACGTTAAAAAAACATAACACGATTTTAACGTTGATACTCGCTTCATTCATTCATGAATGAGAACTCTCAAGAATGCAGGTTTGCTCATGAAGTTTTCTTCACTTATAGAAAGAGATTTTTTTTTTGAAAGATTATTACCCAAGCTGAACTTGACTAATAGGCTCCTCTCCCCTCCAAATAAGCGAAAAGGTGGGAATCGAATCTGTGACCAAATCAATTTTCAGTCCGCACCTTTAACAGTTTTACTATTGAGGCGTTACCGTTGGGCTATTGAGGCGTTGCCGCTAATTGCTTAAGACGCACATATCTCCTGAAAAATCAGAGATGCGAGCCGGAAATTGAACCCCGGACCACCCCTTCCAAAGGAAGGCAGAAATCTTTACCACTAGGCTATTATCTCGTTGTTGATACAAATTTACGTTCCGCTACGTTGATATTTAATCAAATAAAAATGACTCACCATCATCAATGATGCCAGCAGCTTCATCACGGGCATTCTGCTCCAGAGACTTCAAGATCTCCTCAGGGATGGGGGGTGGTGTGGGCAGATGGGCACCTCTTGGCTGGTAACCGTTCTCATCAGCGGTATAAGTGATGCTGTAGTCCTGTCCATCGTCACCCTTGTACGAGAAGCTTCCTTGGGACTGCACGCCGTTCGTGGCGACTCCGGATGCATCAGCTCGAATGCCGTTTGAGGTTTCGAAGTCGTAGGCGAACCCTTCGGCGGTGACTTCGTTATTTAGTCGGAGGATTTGAGCGTTCGCGTCGGCGGGGTTACTTCTGCCCACAAAACCACCTGCGCCCGCCCCAGCACCGCCTCCGAAGCCAGCGCCGCCTCCGAACCCAGCACTGCCACCATATCCAGCGCCCCCAGCACCTCCAAGACCTCCTACACCTCCAACGCCTCCAGCACCCCCGAATGTACCACTTCCGCCCCCGAATCCAGCTCCACCCGCTCCACCTCTACCGAAGTTAGGACCGTTGAAGCCCCCCACTCCAGCCCCGCCACTGTAGCCTGCACCAGAACTTCCTCTTGGAGGTAGGTAGGCGTTATCCAGGCGGGCTGCTGAGCAGACTCCTAACACGGTGGCGACTACAAACTGGAAAAGACATGAAAGGGTTAATCATTATTATTTAATTTTTTTTATCTTTTTTTTAAAAAGAATATTAGCCAAGCTGAACTTGACTTATATTCTCCTCTCCCCTCCAAATAAGCGAAAAGCTTGTGCTAGAAGTGGGTACGACAATAGTGGCACGGGTGAGGCTCGAACCTGCGACCTTTCAGTTTTCAGTTCGCACCTTTAACCGTTGGGCTATTAAGGCTTATCCACTAACTGGCTCTTCTTGATTGGAGCGGCATTTCGAACCAGTTGCAGCGGTAGATTCACTCGACGATTCAAAATCACTTTGTAAAGGTTTATTTGAATAAAAAACTTTTCTTTTCTATATTCTATTCTATCTATTGGATTATTCATGCCGTAGCATGTCGATCTACGAGGAAGGTGGGTAGCAACCTATCTCGTAGATCCTTGAAACCCATCCCTTTATATGGTAGCCTTTTTGCGAAGATATAGAGCCAGCATACCGTTGGCTTTTCTACGTCTGACAAACTTGAGGCGTCTGTACTATTACCTACTCTGGGCTTGAGGTGCTTGCCAAAGCACACAGAAGAGAAATACAGAAGCGCATTTTTAAACACTAGTCATTACTATCACCGATCAAAACTTAAGCTGGCCTTGCACCTGTAAATTTTGTTCACGTAAGCTTTTTATTACGATTTTGCAAATATGGACACACTAATTGTAAGTAGCTTTACATTTGCAAAATTGTAAGTTATTCCTCTAAGCTACAACTACTTACGTGATCAAAAATTGCATGTAGGCCAAACGCCTAAGCCTGCCTAAGTATAATTTTGGACACCTTTACAATTTTTGTACTAACACTTAAATTCACTTAAATGTTTACAAGTTTTCTTTCTTTTTCACTTTACATGGCTAATTCTTCTACATAATCTCGAAACTAAAATGACAGGTCTATATCTCGTGCTATTTTTTTCCGCAAGGAACATTATGAAAGGGATAGAACGAGATTTAGGCTGAAATCTATAGACCGCAATCTCTGCTCAGACTCAAGACAGAGATAAAATGAGACAGATTTATGTCGGATCATATTTGTGTCTCGTTTTAACTCTTGTCTTGAGACCGAGCTAAGTCAGAGCACGGTCTACAGATCTCGGCAATATAGCAAGTTCTACATCACGCGTGGCCACAATATTTATCTAAGTAAAGTTGAACAAGTATTGAGAACAATAGGTTGTTTATTTAACGAACTGCAAGACTCTACAAGTACCTATCTATACACCAAAATAATTTAAACTAATCCATGTTACATACAAAGGTCGAGACTCTTCAGTAAAAGGCCAATAAGTGAATCCTAAACGTTATTAGAACTGATCTGTTGCTTTCGCAAAATTGCTTGGACGTAAAAACATCTATTACAAGATGATATTATATTATTATTATAGATTGCCATTACTTATATTTAGTAATACGTTACGTATTTCTGCGTGCAAATTGGCATTTATCAATACTTAGAATAGAATAGAAATGGTCTTTTTTTTATTAAAGTAGGCTTCTACAAGTGATTTTGAAATGCTATATGGTTTGCAGGAGATATATCAAACCAACAGATTTTAAAAAGGTTACATAAAACTAGATTTTTTATGTAATTCTTTTAATACAGTTAGTATAGAACTCCTATTCAAGTTCTGTTGCTTATTTTACTTTTTTACTGTTTTATTGAAATCAAAATAATTCAAAACAAAATCGAAACAGAGATCAGAAAGGTCGCGGGTTCAAACCCCACCTGTTGCACTATTGTTCCACCTACTCCAAGTATACTTTTACGCTTATTTGGAGGGTAAAGGGGAAAATAAGTCATTTAAAAACATGTCTGAAATTCTTTAAAAAAACGCGTAATTTTCGGTCAAGCCAATTTTACAGCGTTAAGACATAATATAACTGTCTGTCGTTAAATTATTCCTTCGACTTATATTACAAATCTATAAAAAATTAAGGAATTGAAAAAATCTTTGTTTTTGACCCAAATAATTAGGATCAAATACGAAACGTCTTCTATTAATTGAAGGTGATATCCGAAACAAATTTTTTAGAATTTACAATAGATCCAATTCTTAGGTGAATCCGTTTTTGATTAGGAACGTAAAAGGGTTGAACGGAAATTTCGTTAATCTTGATTCAGTGTTTTTAGATTTTATTGAAATCCGAAAGGGACGAATAGACCTACACTAAAAATATTCTTTTTCTTTAAAGATAACCTTTTGTGGTCCTTTAACTAACTTATGGGCACTTATTATTATAAACACTTATTTGAGATCGCCGCAAGGGATGTAAATAAGGGAATGATGTCCAATGTCCATCTTCGATTATAAATATTGATTTATATCAATACGCCAATACCGATATTTTACGGATGATCTATTTCGAAAATATGAAACCACAAACACTCACCAGTTTCATATTTGTATTAAATATTATATAATAGAAATAAATAGGTTCTTAGTGATGCGCTTCGCAAGTAGCGGTGGACTGTGCTCTGCAAAGATGATCTGATGGTTTTATACCTCTCATCTTACCTTAGAATGCCGTACTGAAAAAGGTATCACGGCCACACGTTGCGATGTAGTGCATCACGATGATAGTAAGGTTACACTCTTCCTATAGAATCTGTATCGGCGATTATCAAAGGGACGAACGGCCATCTGCGTTTTTCGGATTTTTTTCTATTTCGGCTGCTGGATACGACTTCTTATCTATATATATAAAATTCAAAGCCCTGACTGACTGACTGACTGAGATATCAACGCACAGCCTAAACTAATGAAGTTAGAAACTTGAAATTTTTACAGTTGGTTCCTTTTATGACGTAGGCGCACACTAAGGAAGGATTTTTGAAAATTCAACCCCTAAGGTGGTAAAGTAAAATAGGGGTTTGAAAAATCGAACTTAACGTGAGCAAAGTCGCGAGCAAAAGCTAGTGCATGGTATAACCACGTTTGGCAAAAATATTTTTAATTCAATCCTTATCGCTCTTTTGTATCTCATTGGGATGGTTTGATACCCTACTGGCACACGCTTGACCACTATCACACCTGATGGAAAGTTCTATTTTTTTTTATAAGGGATATTAGCCAAGCTGAAGTTAACTAATATCCTCCTAACCCCTCCAAATAAGCGGAAAGCTTGTGCTAGGAGTGGGTACGACAATAGTGCAACGGGTGGGAGTCGAACCTGCGACCTTTCAGTTTTCAGTCGGCACCCTTAACCGTTAGGCCATTGAGGCTTCGAAAGTGATGATGTAGTCTAAGGTTAAGTGGCGTGCATAGAATGTACAACACGGTACGCAGATTTTGACGACCTCCCTGGCGCAGTGGTGAGCGCTGTGGTCTTATAACTGGGAGGTCTCGGGTTCGATTCCCGGCGGAGACGATTTGGGAATTTATAATTTCTAGATCGTCTCTGGTCTGGTCTGGTGGGAGGCTTTGGCCGTGGCTAGTTACCACCCTACCGTCAAAGACGTGTCGACAAGCGATTTAGCGTTCCGGCACGATGGCGTGTAGAAACCGATTAGGAGTATGGGTTGAATTTACACTGCTATACCCCTTCCAAGTTAGCCCGCTACCATCTTAGACTGCATTGTCACTTACAATCAGGTGAGATCGCAGTCAAGGGTTATCTTGTCACCGAATAAAAAATAAAATAAAAAAAAGATGATATAAAATGGAAAAAATCTCCAGTACGAGTAATAAAAAACTTAAGGGTAGGCATTGCACAAATTATAGAAAGCCTACCCTTAAGTTTTTATAACTCGTACTGGAGTTTTTCCTCATTTTATATCATCTACCTGCTTAATGCCTACCCTGTATGCCTGTATGCAAGCCACACCACGTTTGGTAAAAAATATCTTCAATACAAACCTTATCACTCTTTTTTATCCCATCGGGATGTTTTTTGTTTTGATACCAGCTATTGGTACACGCTTGACCACTATCACACCTGATGGAAAGTGATGATGGTTTAACGCGTTTACCTAGAAGATACCCATTCAAGTATATTCTTGTTTTAGAGCTGTGTTAGGAAACACATCTCGAAAGAGCCTATAATCAGGAATGAAGGCTTAAAGCGAGTTAAGCATTTGCCAAATAATTGCATTCTTTAATTTTGTTAACTGGGTTACCAGACTTTGCTAATATCGATAATTGAAAATACTAATGATAAGATCACTGATATTGTAATGTCTCTTCCCAATAAAGTCTGTAACAACGAACTCGATGTATCGATATACTAAGCTTTGACGAAACGGAAGGTTAAAATATAAGTTGAGCAATTTTCTTTTTACATTTTTCAGTTCGCTGATTATTATCTCTCTTATGAGAACTCTCATGGTGAGATCTAAAGAGCATGCTCTGACTTAGCTCAGACTCAAGAACTATTCGATTTAGTTCCTCCATCACCACTCTACCACCGAACCGCAAGGCATCGTACGAATCTGCACCGCCACTTGGTCGAAATTCCACGATCCCGCACCAAGCGCTTCGCTTCCTCGTTCCTAATACGCACCGCAAAAATTTGGAATGCCCTTCCGGCTTCCGTTTTTCCAACTAACTATAATGCGCACCATCTTAGGTTACATCTTCGATATTTTGACAGATTTTCAAAAGGGACAAATACAAGACAAAAACTGTTAGAATGTCGAGTTAATTCCTCGGTTAAAAGAAATGCCCTTCCAGCTTCCGTTTTTCCAACTAACTACAATGTCTTTAAATCAAGAGTGAATAGGCATCTTCTAGGCAAGCGCGTATCATCTTAGGCTGCATCTTCACTTACTATCAGGTGAGATCGCAGTCAAGCGCTAGTCTATATATTTTAAAAAAAAAGATAGAGTTAAAACAAATATGCTCAGCCATAAAAGTATGAGTTCGTAGCTGACCGCAGACAACAACAGCAGACGACGTGTCGCCGCGACACTACTGGTTTCTAAGTATTTCTATGAAATACCTTCCGTAGCTAGCGGCACGTCGGTCGCCTGTATCTTCTCGTTTTAAGTCTGTCTTGAGGCTGAGCTGAGTGAGAGTGCGGTCTATAGATTTCAGCCTCAGACTTTCAGGATTCCTCACGATGTCATAAAAGCTACAAGTTAGCCTACATGAAATAAATTAATTTTGAATTTGAATTTGAATTTTGATGATTCCATTCATTATTAAAGCAAGTTTTTTTTTATTCGATGACAAAATAGTCCTCTACTGTGATCTCATTTGATGGTAAGTGACGATGCAGTCTAAGATGGTAGCGGGCTAACTTGAAGGGGGTATAGCAGTGTAAATTCAACCTGTACCCCTACTATGATTATGTTCGAGGTCATTCATCCCAAACTGCACTACCTAAGCCGACCACTGATAATGAAGTAGTTATGCAAACTGGTCTCATCTTATTAAACGTCGGATAAATATGTAACAATCAGTAGTTCACGTTGTGCTTAGGAAACATCGGAGATGCGATTTTACATTATCTATTATGTTATTGTGATGACAGTAATTACCACAGCCACTTACTGTGTGTACACTCGGGGCGAGATTCGGACGAGCTTACTTTTTTTTTTGGTTAAGATCTATCTAAATAAATAAAAGGAAAAACTGATTGACTAACTCACTGACTGACTGACTGACTGACTGATCTATCAACGCACAGTTTTACCTACCGGACAGATCAGGCTGAACTTTGGCATACAGATAGCCATTATGATGTAGGCATCCGTTAAGAAAGGATTTTTGAAAATTCAACCCCGGAGGGGTTAATAGAGGTTTGAGAAATTGAAATTAACGTGAGTGGAGTCGTGAGCAAAAGCTAGTGTTACAATAAAAGTAATATAATTGCTATACACCTCATTCCCATTTGGGACGCCTTTGTGCAAAAAGCGGGCCAGCAACGTCACCAAAAGAAGCATTTACTCGAAAACATTTTTCTACGAGGCATTTTACCGCGTTTACCAGCTTACGTCTTGATATTTTAATTTTATTACATATGATGTTTTTAATTATATTCTGTAGTAAATATACAAATAATAATATCACTCACTATTCAAATAGAAATGTTTTTCTTGCAATAATTTATCGATCCAAAACTTTTTCTTTTTCGGACGGGGTCGGGTTAAGTGATTACCGCCGCCCATGAACATTTGTAGCACCTGAGGCACCACCAATGCATTGCTGGCTTTTTAGGAATTTGTTGCTCCGTCCCTTGAATAACCCCATGTTGTAATGTTGTAACTTCACATACAATTCTAGGTATACTCACAAGCTTCTAGGAAGTGTGGTGTTATTTCGGGGCAAATCACTAGTTTATACAATTCGAGAAGGCTTTGCGATTGCCGCAAGCTCGCTATATTTCCAAAGCGTGTGTTCACGACTCCGTGAGAATACCTGTGCGCGGTTTTGAAACGTTTTTATGAATCTGCCAAGTTATAGTTATTTGTGAATGGTTCTGATGTCGTGCACTTAAGAGGGTGTTGGAAGTTAATTCAACTGGCAAACCGGCAAAGTGTTATTACTGACCTGTTTGCCACATTATTGGTAGGATGTGCGTGGCTTTTTATTATTATTTCATGAGAGAATAACGGATATAGGTATCTACTCGTGGTTTGTTTTTTTGGTCCTGTACCGGAGATTTAATATTCTAGGCTCCCATACCGCTATAATCGGTGAGCTGAAGGTCACTGACCACTATGAGAGGTCAGACAGTGATTATTTTAAAAAAAAATCAACTTTTATAATTTCCTTCATTTTCCACAGAGGCCATTTTCAAAAAATAATTTTGGAATCAAGCAAAATCAAGTGATACGTGGGAGTGTCCTGAAAAATATGGAATTTCAACAATTTTGTGAAAAAATAAAAAAAAATGTTTTTTTTTTATTACCTTTTCATACTGTATTGACGGATTGTTATGTAACATCTACATAAACTAATAAATACATGCAGCCCTCTGAGTCACTTCATTGGAAGATATCTAATTTAATGTTTCTGATTTTATTTGATCTGAAGCAATGACTGGATCATGCGTCATGCTCGTGAACGGGTGCCACCAACGGGAATGGGTCTGCTTTTGCCTGCCTGTGTCAACATGTATTGAATTGTATTTATTTGTATTTGTATTGTATTTATTTTTACTTGTATTGTACTCAGGAAAATTCATCGTGGAAGCACTGAATACATAGCATAGTTTCAATAACAATTGTAAATTTTTATTTTTTTGAAAAGAGCAACCGCCGAGTTTCTTGCTGGCTCTTCTCGGCAGGAAAGGCATTCCGAACCAGTGGTAGATTCATTGACGATTCAAAAGTGCTTGTAAAAGTTTATTTGAATAAAAAATATTTCTATTTCTATTTCTATTTCTATTTATTTTACTTTTAAATTAACGCATAGTAAGCTGATATTACTTGTATTATGAAATATTAATTCACATAAAAAATTTCAATTCCGCATGATACCTTGCAGTGTACCTAACCAGTTCCTAGACCATAAGTTATTCACTTACGTGGTGTCATCTTCAGGAGCTAACCTAGCATACTTCAGCAATTCCCTGACGACCTCCCTGGCGCAGTGGTGAACGCTGTGGTCTTATAACTGGGAGATCGCGGGCTCGATTCGGAATTTTTTAATTTCTGAATTGTCTCTGGTCTGGTCTGATGGGAGGCTTTAGGCGTGGCTAGTTATCACCCTACCGTCAAATACGTGCCGCCAAGTGATTTAGCGTTCCGGCACGATGGCGTGAAGAAACAGATTAGGGGTATGTTTTGAATTTACAGTGCCATACCCCTTCAAAGTTAGCCCGCTACCATCTACCGCATCATCACTAACCATCAGGTGAGATCGCAGTCAATGGCTATCTTGCCATCGAATAGAAAATCATTGATAGTGGTTAATATAATATTATTATCCATTGATCGATAGTAAATAATAATAAATAACAAAAAAGGAACGATGAGCTGGTGTTGATGTAATAATAACGTATAACTAGTGTTTAACCTAATCGACGGTTCCATCAGCTCACTCCATTTCTAGCCGCGAGCCATTTAATGTTTTATGGAGTGTTGCGATATTAAAGGTCACTATTAGTCCTAAAACTATAAAACTGAGCGCATATCACATTCGTCGAAAGCACGGAAAAAGCGATGCAGCTCGGTGCGCTGTGGCACCGCGATGCATTGCGGCGCGCATGCTTCGCTTCTGCGGCTTCTACCTCTTATTTTAGGTACACCTAATCGAGTCAACGCATTTTTAAGCCGGCATTGGTGGTTCCTCTCGTACTATAAGTGTTCATGTGCGGCGGTAATCACCTCATCCTAACATCAGGTGACCCGCCTTCTCGTTTATATAAAAAAAATAAAAAAAATTAAGTAGCTGGGTAAGGCCGTAGATTTTGCCACTTTTTGTAAAAAGAAAATGTCCCTTAACTTGACATGCGTATTAAAAATTGAAGTACTGCGTAAATTGTTATGCAAGTATCCTAATTAGGTTAGGTAGTTCTTAAACTCCTATAGTGCATTCTTAAATTGAATGTATGTCGTATATTTAAAAAAATACAATTACTTAAAACTGACCTTACCCCGAAATTTTGCCCAAAATAAGCTGTCTTTTTGATCCAGTCAAATATTTGGCTCGTTATAACTACATTATTTCTATTTAAAGTCCTAAATTACTATGAATATCTGAAATGTGAATAGATTAAGCAATTACATCCTGGGTTCCATGTATTTAAATATGCGTTTTTAAATGTTTTATCGCAATTCAAAATGTTGTCTCCTTATTTTCACTTATTACGTTACTATTTTGTATGTTACCAAAATTGGGCATCTAAATATTCAATAACTT
Organism: Hipparchia sbordonii; assembly: GCA_038048805.1. Lineage (NCBI taxonomy): Eukaryota > Metazoa > Arthropoda > Insecta > Lepidoptera > Nymphalidae > Hipparchia > Hipparchia sbordonii. Next base: position 11,294,816 of record CM076113.1, read on the forward strand.
TAGGGTAGTATTTTATAATGGCACTGGCCACACTAAAGATTCCGGCAACGAAATAAAAAAAAAGAAACCGCCATTTTCTAGCCTGTGGAATTTTATCAAAGGTGTGCGCGTGTGTTTCGTCAGCAGCTTTTTTTTTGTGAATTTTGGTGATTTTAAAGGTAAATAACAGTTTTTATTGCACACATGTATGTGTTATACTTAGCTAAAGTGATTTATAAAAACATGATAATGTGTATTTGACTAAAATCGTCTCGCATTTAGTAATTATTCCTGTTTAAAACCTCAAAAATTACGCTTCGACGTTACTTTTATGTGACTTCTATGTTACTGGTAACGTTGATTGTTATTTAGTAACGTTGAAGTGTTGTAAAGGTTAATGTACACATTCTGCCAGGAGCGGATTTTTCAAATAGTTCTTTTAAATAAAGAATGAGTTTAAAAGAAGATGAGTTAATTGAAACTCATCTTCGTAATAATCAGAATAATGTACCTTTATTTCATAAACAGCCAGAGAGTTTTGGTTACTAAATTCCATTGATGATAGTTTAAAAAAATATATTTTTCCTATTACTGAATTCTCTCTCTTATCTCTGAATGATCGGCTATTATAAAAAATGCTATACTTACAAGTTTATTACAAAAAACTCCTCCTTTTTTGAAGTCGGTTAAAATAAGTACGTTATGTAATCAGCCTTACAAACACTGTGTTACTTTCACGTTACTTCTACGTTACCGTAACATAGGAGTGTCTATGTTACTCTATGTTACAAAGTGGCAAAATCTACGGCCTTACCCAGCTACCAAAATATGCGTTGTATATAGCTTATTTTATGTTGATGATGGTCGTTGGGGTCCCAAGGTGTTGGAGTGGTGACCTCGCACCGGTGTTGGTAGGTGGACCGACGACATCAGACGAGTCGCAAGATTCGCTGCTGGATACTGCCTCGGACATACACCCGTCGGGGTGTAAGTCCGAGGCATGTGCAAGAGACTTATCTCTAGTAGTGGACCTCTAGCAAATGCGGCTTTCTTCTTGCGGCAGTGTGCGATCAACTTTATGATGTTTGATAAATGAAACAAGGAATGCACTGTCTAGACTCAAGAGTATAGACCATTATAGACCATAGAAAATAAGTTGTGCTGTTTTCGATGATGGGCTATTTGGTATGGCATTTACAGTTTGTCTTTATTCGGTCAATATGTATTACTGATTATTTCCATCTTTATTTTTCGCATGTAAGTATGATATTCTTTTGATCCTCAAATGGTCTTCCTTGAATATACTTGAGTATAAAATTCTATTGTTTTTAGTATTATTCGCCCACAATTTAGTTCCTCATGAGCAACCCATTGCTATGCTCGGAGTATCCCTGCGAGATCAAATCAGAAATGAGGAGATCCGTAGGAGAACCAAAGTCACTGACATAGCTCTGCGAGTTGCGAAACTGAAGTGGAAATGGGCGGGGCACATAGTTCGAAGAGCTGGTAGTCAATGGGGTCCCAAGGTGCTGGAGTGACGACCCCGCACCGGGAAGCGCAGTGTTCAGGCAGAGAGGTAGTTTGAGGACTTCCCTTACCCCTCTTTCTTGCAGCCATGGAAGGACATTTTTTCTTTACATAATCGTCGGGCCTACGCATTACGTGTCCGTACCATCTGAGTCTTGATTCTGTTATTTTGTCGGTTATGCAACTTTGGTTAAATACATAATGAGCTGAAATTCAGATTTTAAAAGAGGTGAAATAAGAAGGTTTCCTGCATGAAGAAAGTAACTGTTAGGTCAGTGGCGTGCACAGATGTACTTACAGGGTAGGCAGATGATACAAAATGGAAAAAATCTTCGGTGCGAATTTAAAAAAAACTTAAGGATAGGCATTGTACAAATTATAAAAAGCCTACCCTTAAGTTTTTATAACTCTTACTGGCGATTTTCTCCATTTTATATCATTTTTCCGCATTATGCCTACCCTGTGTGCACGCCACTGTGTTAGGTCAGGGTTGCTATAAGTTGTAAAGACGCACTATGACGCACATTTTTAATCGAAGGTGATACCGATCACGCGAAATGACGAGTAAGGGCGGGTCAATCGGACGAATTCCTCGCGCATGTACTATCTGTGTATACAAGGTCCGTACACCTTTGTGTTTCGATGTAAATGCTGTGTTCCCTTTCTTTAGAATCTTTCCGAATCAATTCAAGGCTTACAAAACGAACTAGCTTTTGCACGCGGCTTCGCTCACTTTAAGTAGATTTTTCAAATCTTTATTTTACGTAAAATAGAGAGGGCACCCTCTTAGGGATTGAATTTTTAAAAATTCCTCTTATGGGATGCGTACATCTTAATAGCTATCTCTATGCCTAATTTCATCCTGATTGATAGATCAGTCAGTCAGTCAGTCACCTTTTTCTTTTATATATTTAGAAGCTGTAGGTACATGCAGTGGCGTGCACACAGGGTAGGCATAATGCGGAAAAATGATATAAAATGGAGAAAATCGCCAGTACGAGTTATAAAAACTTAAGGGTAGGCTTTTTATAATTTGTACAATGCCTACCCTTAAGTTTTTTTTAAATTCGCACCGAAGATTTTTTCCATTTTGTATCATCTGCCTACCCTGTAAGTACATCTGTGCACGCCACTGGGTACATGGGTAGAAACTAATCAGAAGCTCCAACTTTTTGCGCTAAGAATATGCAACTTGCACTTCATTCATTCATTTTCATTTATGTCATACATCGCCGGCCATTCACTACTGGGCATACATCTACTCGAATGAAAAGGGTTAAGGCCATGCTTAGGCCACAGTTCGCCAGGCTAGGCCAAGTAAAAATTAGCAGACTTCACACAGAATACTTTGAGAACATTATAGAGAAGTCGGGCATACAGGTTTCTCACAATGTTTTGCTTCACCGTTGAAGCAAGTGATATTTATTGTTTCTTTGAGAGGAGACCTCAGAAGAGATCTGAGGTGAGCCTTTTTTTATTATTCGATGACAATTTAGTCCTTGACTGCGATCTCACTTAATGGTAAGTGACAATGCAGTCTTAAATGGTAGTTGGCTAACTTGGAAGGGGTATGGCAGTGAACATTCAACCCATACCCCCAAATTGGTTTCTATACGCCATCGTGCCGGAACGTTATCACTTGGCGGCACATCTTTAATGGTAGGGTGGTAACTAGCCACGGTCTAAGCCTGGGAGGCCAAACCAGACCAGAGACAATTTAGAAATTATAAATTCCCAAATTGCCTCGCCGGAATCGAACCCGAGATCTTCCAGTTATAAGACCACAGCGCTCACCACTGCGCCGGGGAGGTCGTCAAAGGTCGTCGTCAAATAAGACCTGAGGTGAGACCTGCGATGGATCTCAATGAATGTAAAAGATGAAACCCCTTTCAGGTTATCCTTAATCTAAATTGTATAGATTGGAGGTTGAAAATGTAATCCAGATATGCAACTAATAACGTGTAAAGTATCTGTACATTGCAATCTCAATAGGTATGTACGAAGTAGATTGATTATTGACACGCTTAACTACACACCGGCCGTAAGCACCCATCATCAATCACTAACCATCAAATGAGATCGCAGTCAAGGGCAAACTTGTCATCGAATGAAAAAATGAACAACTTTTATTCAACATTTCGCTTAGGGTCAAAGTTTCTACTAATCTATACTCGAAGAACTGATGGACTGACGCTAATATGCTGGAATGGTGTCCCTGCAACGGGAGCGGCAGCGTTTGAAGACCCCTTTATTTTTGCGGGATAAAAAGTATCCTATTTTACTCTCCAGATCCTGAACTATTCCCACTTAAAAAATCACGTCGAATCTTAACTCTTTTGCGATGTGATTGAAGGACAAACAAACACGGTTTCCCATACTTTTCCCATCAGATGGAAGGAGTGTCGCTGGCAGCTGCAAATGGATGCGGCACAAGATCGTGTTTTATGGCTATCCCTTCAAGAAACATACGTCCAGCTGTGGAGGTTTAATAAACTACCATCAATAAAGACTTAGATCAAAGGATATGTTTACCAAATAAGCCACAGCCTAAGGCTAAACACAACATGGTGTGGTCTGTCCGTACAGTGTTTGTTCTAGTAACACTTGACCCAACATCTGCCTTTCGCTGCTTACATAATGTAACGCAATGAATATGCAAATAACTTCAACTTGCACTATCGACATTATGTTCGACAAAATGTTGGTTAGTTTTTGCAAACGAAAATTTAAATGACGACAGACAATGCTAGGTTTAAATTTTAATTTTAATTCTAAATATAAAAGTCATAAAATTAAATTTAAAAAAATTGCTTTCGTTCAAGTGTCTAATAGCATTGGACTGATTATATTTATTTATTGAGCAAGATATTATTTCTAATTTCTGGTATTTTGTTCCTGCTTCATTTTTCAGTTAGAAAATAATAGTATTACCTACTTACCTATACTATCAATATTACGCCTTCCCTGGTTAACAGGAATTTATTTTTTCTAGCTAGGATAGCAAGAATGCTATAGCTAGATAGAAGAAGTTTAATATCACTAATTAAACTAGAAAGCTAATCATACTGGCTCAGTGTGGACATAAATAACTTTATTTTCAGGCTAGTAAACTAGTGTAATAGCTAATAAACTAGTGATTGAAACTCGGATAGCTTGAGTTCTATTTTTCGAGCTATATTGCGAGTATAAAGTATCAGAACAAATTGTCGCTACTGTAAACTTAACCTAATGCAATGAATATGCTAATAAGTCAAGACAACTAAGGATAATTCAAAAGCACTGATTGCTCTTGATTGATTAGGTATTTTACAATTTTAATTTAGTACATTTAATTTGTAGGTGGGCAAATTGCGTTTATGTTCGTGATAGTGCAATTTCATTTAGAAACACATTAATAAGTCTAGTTTTTTTTCTGTTCGGCCACATGTTAGCCTTGACTGTGATATCATCTGGTGGTAAGTGATGATGCAAACTAAGATGTTGCACTTAGATAGAGTATGACTGTTATATTAAACCCTCTGCCTGCTCACTTGTTTTCGTACTGGCATACAAAATCGCTTTATAGTTCTGCTGCTGCTGTTTAACCGACTAGGTTGAAGGGATTTATAAAATTAAATCCACGCGAGCGAAGCCGCGTGCATCAACTAGTAAGAAATAAAAAAAAATAGATTTCCGACGAATTGAGAACCTCCTCCTTTTTTGGAAGGATGTTAAAAATCAACGTGTTCCCACAGGATTTTGGGAATTTAACTCCACGCGAATGAAGTCGCGGACATCGGGTAGTACATTAATAGTTTTAGATTGTAACAGATAAACAGACAAACAAATAAGGCTTACATATAAAATTAATTGTTTCTTATTGGGAACTAAAGCGTGAATCACGAAATTTAGGTATTACCTCGACGTTGATGAAGTACACTATTGTATTAGTTTAACGACCTTCCTGACGCAGGGGTGCTGAGCGCTATGGTTTTATAAGTTCAGTGGTTTCAGGTTCGATTCCCGGTAGGGCTTTAGGAATTTATAATCGCTAAATTACCTATCTATGGCCTGGTCTCGTGGGGAGGCTTTAGACGCTAAACCTCTTAATTTCAGCTATTGGATGCCTAAGAAACCAAATCTAATTTTTTTAAAGCATGACCTAGCCTTTGATTGTAATTTCACCTGATGATGATAATGGGCTAACTTGGAAGGGGGAAAGAGGTGGGGTGTATGGGGGTAGGGGTGTTGGGGTAGAGGGTAGGGGGGGTAGGGAAAATGGGGTGGTATTCCCTAATCGGTTTTACACGCTATCGGGTCAGTACGAAGGTACTATTAAGTATTCTGTGCCGGTACGCTAAATCGTTGGGCGGCACGTTTTTGGCGGAAGGGTGGTAACTTTCCACGTCAGAGGGCCTCAGAGACAAATTTTGAGAATTTGTATAAACAGTCCCCTCCCGGAATCGAACCTGAGACCTGGCTGAACGGTCATCTGTTCATTTCCACCCATTGCACTATTATCGTACCCACTCCTAGAAAGCTTTACGCGTAGTGAGTCAAATTCAGCATAACTAAAAAAAAATTGTAACTAAACAATTTCAATCAGAATACTAATTATTTCAATGTAGTTTTCTTATATCATCTTATAAATAATTCATTGAGTGAATCATGCTTTGTAACTACTTACATCCGTACAATAAATCACCGTAGCTGTCATTTAACGTTAGACGTTGCAAAGCTTTTTCCATGTAATAAAGAGGTAAATTATTTTTTGATTCCCACGGGCTCATTTATCCAATCACTTCAATCCATCTTCGAATCACACACCAGAAATAATGTTTACTATTTAATCTAATAATGATCTAGTTGATGCCCGCGACTTCGTTCGCGTGGATTGAGGTTTTTTATTCCCGCGGGAACTCTCTTATTTCCCGGGACAAAAAGTAGCCTATGTCACTCTCCAGGTCCTCAACCATACCCATACAAAAAATTACGTCGATTCGATGCTTTGTTGCGGCGTAATTGCAGGACGAACCAACAAACAAATACACTATCGCATTAACCTATACATCTATACTAATATAATAAAGTGCAAGAGTTTGTTTGTTTGAACGCGCTAATCTCTGGAACTATCAGTCGGATTTGAAAAATTATTTTTGTATCTGATAGCCCAATTCTTGAGGAAGGTTATAGGCTATTCAATATCTCCGTACAACTTTTAGAAGCCGAGCAAAATGAAAAAATAGCGCGGGCGAACAATGCGATGCGGTAAGTCGGTAGTCGAGGGCGGTCACCCGACGAGAACCCAAAAAGAATTTAACCGAAGGCTATTTATTAATCCGGAAGATTATTAAAAACTAAATCCACGCGGACGAAGTCGCGGGCAACAGCTAGTATATTATATTGTGGAGAGTGGAGATAGTGTGGATGTACATAAGTGCGCAAAGGTGGTCTTCTTATCGCATAAAAAAAATAGTGACATGGATAGAATAACATAGTTAACATAGTTAGCATAGTTATTTTAGGTCGTTTCTTCACGTTAACGTGAACAAACTGAAATGATGGTATCTAAGCGTTAACTGTATTATCTCGAGGCGCTATCTCAAGTTTCACGCGTTTCAAATTAATGTTTGAACAGATGAAATAAAGTGAATTGTTAATGTGAACTGCAGGTATTTGTTACAGCAATATTAATTACAGTCACGGGCTTAAATCTTCATTAAGGTCGATTTTATTAACTCTATAATTTTCATTCATTCTTTCATCTAGATCTATCACTAGGTCTAGGTATGGCCTAGATCTCCTCTTGATGAATTATGATGGTTTAGGCCGTAGTTCTCCACGTTGCCTTTTTTTATTCCTTCGCAAAATAGTCCTTGACTGCGATGTCACCTGATGGTAAGTGACGATCCAATCTAAGATGGTTGCGGGCTAACTTGGAAGGGGTATGGTAGTGTGCATTCAACCCATATCCCTGATCGGTTTCTTCTCACCATGCATCGTGTCGGAACCCTAAATCGCTTGGCGGCAGGTCTTTGACGGTAGGGTGGTAACTAGCCACGGCCAAAGCCTCCCACCGCTCCCACCAGACGAAACAGCTAAATGCGGATTGGCAGACTTCGCCCACCTTTGAGAACATTATTTTGGCAGTCAAGGACTATCTTGGCATTGAATTAAAAAAAAAAAATGGAGAACTCTCAGCTCAGGCATCAGGTTTCCTCGCGATTTTGCTCTCACCGTTAAAACACGTCGTTATATTTAATGATTTACAAAGCATCTTTCTCCCAAAAGTCAGATATAGCCTAGGATTAAACTCTGGAGTCTCCCGGAAAAAGGGCAGCTAATGTCATAACCAAAGCGGTAAGAATTAATTTATTTTAATCATAAGCAACTTCTCCATTTAATCTGACATTTTTTTTTCGAAGTCTTAATAGCTGTTTAAGTTATGGCCATAACTATAAACCCTTAAAAAGATTATAACTAGACTTAACTACTATAATAACATAATTGTATCCTTTTTCACGCTCGATTTGCATCCGCATAACTCTATGTAAAAGATGGATGACTCTTACATCGAATAGATCGTGCTTTATTTACAAGAAATTGATTCCTAAGTCCGCAGTGAGAGGTGACCTTAACATTTACAGAATAGTACCGGGTGCGAATTAGGACACGCTTCTTCGATGGTCATGTTTTCCTGGTATTTCCGTTTTAGCCGACTTCAGTAATTATCGATTTTAGATAAAAAGAAGGCAGTATAATTAAAAAAATGAGAAAATTCAGTATTATTAAATTCCTGATGTATTCATAATTATGCCGCACTATTTCGTCATGATCGTAGAACTACGACGGATCTGCAATATATCCAAAAATGACCCTTTGGCATATTTGGACATTCTGTCCAAGTATGCTTAGTATCTGTCTAAGTGTGAGCGAGAGCTTGCTTGCGCCTGACCGCTACCACCCACGCTCCTGACAGGCACGCACACTTACGCAATGTGCATGTACACGACGTAACTACAAGTAAAGCGCCCGTAACTTCGTGCGATGAGTATTCATAAATTGTGTCGCATTAATTCAGCATGATCGTAAAACAACGACGGATCCTACAATAAGTCCAAAAATGACCCTTTGGCATATTTCGACATTTAATTAACAATTGTTATTTGTTTACTATTATAAAGCAGAACCATTTTAATGTACTATATGAAACTTCATTTCCGTAGATTTTTTATTTAAAAAGGTATGATAACAAAACGTAGGAAATTATTTCAAATGGCTGTACCTACTGTACTAACATTTTCAAAATATTTATTGCTCAAGTTCACTCAAACTTTTTAAATCATAGGATCGATACTTACTACACGTCTTATTCAAGTAGTTAGTTATACACTATACATAATAAAATTATTATTTTGCATCAATAAAATGAGAATATTACACGCTGTCTCATAAAATGCATGAAGTAATAATTGCTCGCGTAAAATATATCATATTTAATTTTAATCCTACTGTAGGCAGGTATGGCCAGTGCATCCTAGCATAATCATTATTGGGATATTCCTTTCGTCATTGACGACTTAGTTTAATAAGATTGGTATTTGGATCGTCTCAATTATATCTTTAAAGGCGTTGCACATGTTTCTTGTTTGAAATAAAATCATAATAAATATCTGAATAATATAAACGTAAAAACTATTTTTACAAAACCGACTTCAAAAGCCCTAAAAAGTGTATCAATTGTGCCTATAAAATTTCAAGAGTTCTCTCGATTTCTCCAGGGTCCCATCATATAATGATATAATTAAAGTTAGTGACAAAAAAGATCATGAAGTTAGGTCTAATTTTTAATCAATTTGCATTTATTTTCAATGTGTTGTATATTACAGAGCCAAAATTTTTATATAAAATTCCTATATAACATATTACTAACAGACGGGCCAGCCATTTTTTTAAATGAATATCTGACGAGTTATTAGAATTCATGATATATTTGGCGCTTACTGCACTACACTACACACTAGGTACACACGCTAGATCTTCGCGTTTCACACGAGGTTTCGGGTATGTTTTATTACATCTATCGCGGGGATTATTTTCTGGCATTCTGCGCACTGTTCACGTGTATCATCTCATATCAGGGAAACAGCATCAAGACCAAGAGCCGGAGCTAAAATGGTTGATATACAATATTTATTGATACATTAATATCTTCTCTCGAGAGTTAGGTATATATGACTCTCCACTGCTAGAGAAACTTCTGAAAAAACCCGTCAATCTGGCAACATGACATCAAACATTTGTGCCGATGATCCTGATACCTATTATGAAACATGATCAATTAAAAAGCGCACAGGCATTCGAGTCATTCTCTGACGAGATTTTCTTGTTTTTTTTTTCTTAAATCAATTAGTTGTAGTGTAATTATCGCGTTGTATTTGACTCATTAATAATACATAGAGCCATGTAAGGCTATGGCATGACATATGCGATGTACCACATACCAGCTATACGCATCCTGGCATGTGGATTACGTGTGATTATTACTATATAAATATTAAATAGAAAATAGTGACCTAATTGCGCTTGTATTAATGAGTTCCGTTGGTCTAGCATGGATCTAGCATCGACAGTGTTAGGAGGAGGTTTCCTATTTAGGGGGTCGCAAGTTCGATCCCGACCTCTGATTTTTCGCCTAAACGCCTTGAGAGTTTTCCGTATTTCTCAAAGGAGTGTGAAATATTTGGTAATTTGCATTTAACCAGTGTGGTGGACTATGGCCTAAACCTCTTATTTTGAGAGAGCTCAAGTTCGATTCCCGGTGGGGGCAATTTGGGAATTTATATTTTCTGCATTGTCTCTGGTCTGGTCTGGTGGGAGGCTTTGGCCGTGGCTAGTTACCACCCTACCGTTAAAGTCGTGCCACCAAGCGATTTAGCGTTCCTGCCAGAGGCGTAACTATGCCGTTTGAGGCCCGTGGCAAATTCATCGGATGGGGCCCTCCCTTCCCCAATATAAAGAAGTTCAACCAATGAGATAGTATTTTTTTTATTTTATAATAAATCACTACGTGAAGTAGGTACATACAAACGCATTTATAATTACTTGATTTTCTAATAACCTTTAATTCAGAGCGCATTGAACGGTATGTTACAATTTTTGTATTAGTATCAAACAAAGATTAAAATTCCTTTTTTCTGGCTTTTTGTTCAGCAAAAGTGTTAGAATAGAATAGAGTTCTGTTAATGACATATTAACCAAAAATGTCATTTTCGCGAGCGAAGCGAGCTCGAATTTTTTTATAATTGCTTTACGGCACTTATTAGTAGTCCATTTTTGGCACCTACAATAGCAACGTAAAAGCAACATTTTCGCGAGCGAAGCGAGCGCGAAATTTTTATGATTGCATTACGGCACTTAGTAGTCCATACTTGGCACCTACAATAGAAAAGTAAAAGCGACATTTTCGCGAGCGAAGCGAGCGCGAAATTTTTATAATTGCATTACGGCACTTAGTAGTCCATTTTTGGCACCTACAATAGCAACGTAAAAGCAACATTTTCACGAGCGAAGCGAGCGCGAAATTTTTATGATTGCATTATGGCACTTAGTAGTCCATACTTGGCACCTACAATAGAAACGTAAAAGCGACATTTTGGAGAGAGAAGCGAGCGCCAAATTTTTTACGATTGCATTACGGCACTTAGTAGTCCATACTTGACACCAACAACGTTTTTTATTTTGCACTACGCCATCCTATATTTGGTAATTAATTAGATTAGATATTATATAAAATTTTAAAATATATGTTTATGAACTTAATGACATTTAGGTACCTATACAAATACATATGTATCTTTTTAATTTCTATAAGACATAAATAAAAATTTTGGCCCCAAATTTACTGGCCCTAAAATCTGCTGCCCTGGGCTCCAGTCAACTCAGCCTTTTGGTAAATCCGATACTGTCTGTAACCTTTCTTGTCTCAAAGAATTTCGTTTATATCAATTTTAATTTTGTAATTAAAATTGGTATAAACTTGATTGATTGATTTGGCTAGCTGTAGTCACAGGAATGGCTATAAATCTTAGGATCATCTGGCCTTCTCTGACCGGGGCCCCTTCCGGCTGGGGCCCGTGGCATATTGCCGTCATGCCACCCTATAGTTACGCCTCTGGTTCCTGCACAATGAGGTGTAGAAACTGATTAGGGGTAAGGGTTGAATGTACACTGCCATACCCCTTCCAAGTTAGCCCGCTACAATTTTTGACTTTTCGTCACTTACTATCAGGTACTAATGAACTAGATGTCATCATCTAACGAGTCGCAGGAAGCCGTTGGATATAGAAAGCGCAAGACAGAGATAAAGAAAAAAAGACGTGTGGCACTCGGTGACTGCCGCGGTAAAGCTATTACATAGCATTTTTTATCAACGCCATCTAGCGGTGAGAGGAGTCCCGTGTCAGGTTATTTTCGTTACGGAATTTCTGGATTCGGTCTCCACGCTCAAGGCCCGCGATAGAAGCTATGCAATAGCTTAAAAAAACATTCTTTTTTCCCCGCCGGAACCTTTTAGTTTTCAGGCAGTCAATATACTTAATAAATAAAATGTTAAGCAGATTCAAAGATAAGATCAGTGTACCCGTCCCCTAAAGCTTAAAGAGGTGCGTTCAAGGATGGTTTCTATCCAGTAATTATCTTAGCATAATATTTAAGAGCCGTCGGCATCAGTTGTGAGTGTCCTAATGGAAAGTCGTATAAAAGGTCAGAAGGTAACGGATTCCAGCACATTTCCCAAGCGGAGTGCATTTAGCGGTGTCTTTACTCCTAATGTAGCTATTTGTCAATGTTCTAAATGATCCACACTTATCTATCTATCTATCTTTGTAAATAATAAATCAGTAACTATGATTCTGTGTTTCACAATCGGCTATTATACTGCAACTATGAACAATGTTGCGAATTTTTTAATTTTGTTTATATTCGCGTATTATTTTTTAATTTTTCAACCGACGAAAAAAAAGAAGGTTCTCAATTCGTCGCGTGTGAGTTTTTTTTTTATTTTTTTAAAAGTAATCTGGCAGCCATGCTTAAAAAAGTAAAGCACATACTTAGTTGTTTTTTAAGTTTTGTCTCACAATTAGTTACTTATATTAGTTTAGGAGCTTATTGAAGCTTAGCGACTAAAAGCTCTTATCGTGCGTTGTGAAAAAGTTATTATTCGTCTAATATTTTTTTTATATTCCTGTCCCTCGCTCCCACAAACTAATGTATCTAAATAAACTAACTCTATTTTTTTTAATTTAACAAAGAATCCAGGCTGAAGTTGATTCTGACTCTATCTGATAGAATAGAATAGAATAGAAATATTTTTTATTCAAATAAACTTTTACAAGCACTTTTGAATGGTCAATGAATCTACCACTGGTTCGGAATGCCTTTCCTGCCGAGAAGAGCCAGTAAGAAACTCGGCGGTTGCTCTTTTCAAAAAAAATAATAATTTACAATTGTTATTGAAACTATGCTATGTATTCAGTGCTTCCACGATGAATTTTCCTGAGTATAATACAAGTAAAAATAAATACAATACAAATACAAATAAATACAATTCAATACATGTTAACACAGGCAGGCAAAAGCAGACCCATTCCCGTTGGTGGCACCCGTTCACGAGCATGACGCATGATCTCCTCCTATCAACTCCTCGGAACTTCGAATCTGTGACCTTTCAGTTTTCAGTCCACACTTTTAACCTATATGCTATCGAGGCTTATTATATTCACACTGCAGAATGGAATATTCGTTTCTCCGTTGCTTTCCAACAGTAAAAAGTTAATACGCAGTGTAAGTAAAAAAGTGTTAATTTAATTTGCTATTATATTATCAGTTTTCCTTAGGGCAATAAGTGCAAAAAACACGTCATTAATACTTTTTTATGGGATAAGTTTCTCAGGACGATAATATTATGATCTTTTCCGCGACCTTATTCTCTTCCTTTCGAAATCTTCATTAAAAGATGAGATGACAGCATCTCGACTGACTTTATCTATCAGTGATCGTAGACATCTAAGCTTCCATCTAACAGCTAACTAATCAATACTCTATGTATTGATTACTTAGATGTGTACTTTAGATCATTGCTAAGCACTGGACAATGGACATGTGCTGTGCATATTACAATTACAATATGGAGTTATTCAAGGGGCGGACCAATAAATTCCTGAAAAGCTGGCAACGCATTGGTGGTGCCTCTGGTACTACAAGTGTTCATGGGCGGCGGTAATCACTTAACATCAGGTGACCCGTCTGCTCGTTTATGAAAAAAAATATGCACATGTCTAGTGGTTAGCATGGCTGACCAGGACCCTGGTTCGATTCCCGGGACGGGCCAAAAAATAAACGTATGGACTTTTTCTGTCAAAGAAATTCTCAGTAGATACTAGCCCGGAGTTAGGAAGTTAGTGAGTCACCTCCTTGCCTCGGAAACCACGCAAAGCCGACGGTTAAGGCTTACTTGTTGCGGAACTTTAGGTATTTACGTGCTATGTCGCCGCTCCGAAATCCTCGCGTAAGTATTTAAATACGCGTTGGGCAGACAGCAGCGTAACGAAAGCGCAATGACCCCTTACGGGCGCTCCTGGTCACAGTATATGAAACTACTGTTGGTACCTAGTTCAACTTGACAGATATTGTTTAAAATTTTAATAGCTTTTAATTTTTCAAGGCATTAAAATTTTACACTTGTAAATTACTGACTCACGTTGTTCTTGTAAAAATTACATAGTGTAAGCATCTGAATATTTTTTTATTTATTTATTTTACTATAAGCATCTGAAATTCTAACTTTGAGAGCTTCAGAAAGGAAGGAGTAGGAAGATTTTATTGTCAGGTATGTCCTGGATTACAAAATGCCTCTAAATAAGTCCTGTTTAGAGATGAGTAAATCAGTAATCACTCATAGAGCAAGAGCCCAGGACGGCCAGACCTTCGTTATTTTATAAAAGCTGAAAGTTTTTCTGTGCATGGCCCCTATACAGGTGAGAACAACCAGCGACTATGGAGTTTGGGTTGTGGTTACTTTGGCAGGTAACAGATAGTAAAGGTACACAAAATAGTACCTAAGTTTCGTTAAAGTATAAAGCTCAATTTTTTTATATTTTCTTCGGGATAACTTTAGAAATCTCATCGTCCATTGCCGGACACTTATGACAGTTTCTTCCCCCTGCCGGACACCCCTAAACTTTAATAAATTATAATTATACTTTCGTTATAGTATAAAAGCTAAATTTTATATATGTTACTTGGGGACCTATAAAAAAATGTTACCTCAAAAGCCGGACAGTTTTGATGGTTTTTACACCTTGCCAGACACATTGAAAGTCCGCTCTAGGTGCGAGCGCGTGGTTATAACTGTTCAACCGCGGGATTCCCTTCGAGAAAGATTTAAAGAGATAGGCATTCTTACAGTAGCTTCACAATATATTTACAACAACATAATATTTGTCAGACAAAACATTTTGAGTTACAAAAAAAAAGGATGAATTATCCGATAGACCAAGTAGAAATCCAAATAGGCTCATGTTTCCTGGGCTGCGCCTCAAGAGGGTCCAAAAGACATTTGTGTGAATGGGCGTGACGTTCTACAATAAAATTCCACAATCAATCTTAGACTTGCCTCACACAAGTTTAAGAAATCAATTAAGTCTGCTCTCATGGAAAAAGCATATTATACAAGACTATATAAATGATAAAAAAGCGTGGATATAATTCGCTCCAGTGATTCATGAGACAGTAATAACTATCCTGTATAACATGATTCTATTGTATTCTGTTCTACAGTGTTTCCACTTTATTTGTGTCTCAGTCATGTCTTAAAATGAGTATTTTAATATTAGTATCCAATTCGATGCCTTAACATGGGTATCCTAAGTAATGTCATGCTCTCTTTAAACATTTCTGTGGTGGTGTCCTGTGGTGCGAGTTCCCTCAAATATGGTTGAGCGAAGCAACGGCTGGATCATGCGTCATGCTCGTGAACGGGTGCGACCAACGGGTGTGCTTTCTGTCTGCTCGTATTAACTTGCATTGAATTGTATTTATTTGTAATTGTATTGTATTTATTTGTATTTGTATTGTATTGGACTTAGGAAACTTCATCATGGAAGCACTGTATATATAGCATTACCTATTGTACAAATTTTTTTTTTGAAAAGAGCAACCACCGAGTTTATTGCTGGTTCTTCTCGGCAGGAAAGGCATACCGAACCTGTGGTAGATTCATTTACGATTCAAAAGATATAGCTTTTATACTATAACGAAAGTATAATTATAATTTATTAATGTTTAGGGGTGTCCGGCAGGGGGAAGAAACTGTCATAAGTGTCCGGCAATGGACGATGAGATTTCTAAAGTTATCCCGAAGAAAATATAAAAAAATTGAGCTTTATACTTTAACGAAACTTAGGTACTATTTTGTGTACCTTTACTATCTGTTACCTGCCAAAGTAACCACAACCCAAACTCCATAGTCGCTGGTTGTTCTCACCTGTATAGGGGCCATGCACAGAAAAACTTTCAGCTTTTATAAAATAACGAAGGTCTGGCCGTCCTGGGCTCTTAGTCCATCAGGTTAAGCCCACGAATGGGTTTTAACCCGGGTGATTACCCGTCTTGAACGTCATGAAACGGACTTTATAAGGTATGTTTCTTTTTTAATTTTTAAAAATGAATCTTAGCCAAGCTGCACTGGTAGCATGGGCGGGAGAAATTGTACAAATTTTGTTGATGTCTATCTCAGAGAGTATTAAAGATGGAAGAGTGGTTTTCTGGCAAAAGATGATCAGGATTGAGGACCCGAAGGTATATTAGATGGATAGAAAAAAAATTCAAGATGGCGGAATTGATTTTTCCATACAAAATATATGCAAAACTTTGATACGGTTCCTTTTTATTTCTGATGGTTTCTATAGAGCACATAAATTCATTCGTAGGAAAAATATGTAGAGAGCTGATGATGGAGGATTTCGGAGACAGGTGAGGAGCACGGCCAGGGTATGGAAGATAGGTGGGAGGTGTTCAAATAAAAGTCACTCGAAACCTCATCCAACTGGCAGCGAGCTGAAAATTACTCCAAGATGACGGATTCAAGATGGCGGCCATACTTTCGTCGGTGTCTATCTCAGAGAGTATAAAAGATGGAAGAGTGGTTTTTTGGCAAAAGATGATTAGGACCCAAAGGTCTACTTGATGAACTGAAAAAAATGCATGATGGCGGATTTTATTTTTCCATGGCAAATTTCCAAAAGGAACCGTATCAAAGTTTTGCATATATTTTGTATGGAAAAGTCAATTCCGCCATCTTGAATATTTTTTCTATTCATCAAGGAGACCTTCGGGTCCTCAATCCTGATCATCTCTTGCCAGAAAACCACTCTTCCATCTTTTATACTCTCTAAGATAGACACCGACGAAATTTGTATGGCCGCCATCTTGGAGTTTTTTTCAGCTCGCTGCAAATGGGATGAAGTTTTGAGTGGCTATTGTTTGAACACCCCTCACCTATCTTCAATACCCTGGCCGTGCTCCTCACCTGTCTCCGAAATCCTCAATCATCAGCTTTCTACATATTTTTCTTTCGAATGAATTTATGTGCTCTATATACAAACCATCAGAAATAAAAAGGAACCATATCAAAGTTTTGCATATATTTTGTATGGAAAAATCAATTCCGCCATCTTGATTTTTTTTTCTATTCATCAAGTAGACCTTCGGGTCCTCAACCCTGATCATCTCTTGCCAGAAAACCACTCTTCCATCTTTTATACTCTCTAAGATAGACGCCGACGAAATTTGTATGGCCGCCATCTTGAATACGCCATCTTGGAGTTTTTTTTCAGCTCGCTGCAAATTGGATGAGGTTTTGAGTGGCTTTTGTTTGAACACCCCCCACCTATCTTCAATACCCTGGCCGTGCTCCTCACCTGTCTCCGAAATCCTCAATCATCAGCTCTCTACATATTTTTCTTTCGAATGAATTTATGTGCTCTATATACAAACCATCAGAAATAAAAAGGAACCATATCAAAGTTTTGCATATATTTTGTATGGAAAAATCAATTCCGCCATCTTGATTTTTTGTTCTATTCATCAAGTAGACCTTCGGGTCCTCAACCCTGATCATCTCTTGCCAGAAAACCACTCTTCCATCTTTTATACTCTCTAAGATAGACGCCGACGAAATTTGTATGGCCGCCATCTTGAATACGCCATCTTGGAGTTTTTTTCAGCTCGCTGCAAATTGGATGAGGTTTTGAGTGGCTTTTGTTTGAACACCCCCCACCTATCTTCAATACCCTGGCCGTGCTC
Source organism: Hipparchia sbordonii (assembly GCA_038048805.1). Taxonomy (NCBI): domain Eukaryota; kingdom Metazoa; phylum Arthropoda; class Insecta; order Lepidoptera; family Nymphalidae; genus Hipparchia; species Hipparchia sbordonii. Next base: position 11,312,666 of record CM076113.1, read on the forward strand.
CTCACCTGTCTCCGAAATCCTCAATCATCAGCTCTCTACATATTTTTCCTTCGAATGAATTTATGTGCTCTATATAGAAACCATCAGAAATAAAAAGGAACCGTATCAAAGTTTTGCATATATTTTGTATGGAAAAATCAATTCCGCCATCTTGATTTTTTTTTCTATTCATCAAGTAGACCTTCGGGTCCTCAATCCTGATCATCTCTTGCCAGAAAACCACTCTTCCATCTTTTATACTCTCTAAGATAGACACCGACGAAATTTGTATGGCCGCCATCTTGAATCCGCCATCTTGGAGTTTTTTTCAGCTCGCTGCAAATTGCAAGTGTTCACATTGATACCAACATCTGCCCTGTAAGCATGGGCAGGAGATAAACATTTTATCCCCCGATTTTATCCACTGACAGGGGATACAATTGCCTTCTCCCTTTGCTAGAGCATGGCGACAGAGGAAAGGAGAAGTATATCCCTATTTGACATTACAAGTAGAGCAACTTCCCCTGGCTAGAGCGTGGGAACAAATGAAAGAGATAAACTTGTCCTTTTTTGACTTTAGAAAGGGTCAAACGAAAACAAAAACCACAGACAAAAACCACCTACGAATCACCTATTAACTGTCAAAATCACGAGTAGTATAGATAAAAATAATGACTTTTTGAGACCGAATTGACATAAATTTTGAAGATTGTGATATTTGTACCTCCTACTTCCATGATTTTCTTATAATGGCAATAATTGCGGGGATAAATTTTCTCCCATTTTTTCCACTGCCAATATTCTTCCACCGCTGTGCCCATGCTCGATGGGTGGATAAGACTAAGCGAGGGGATAAACATTTTATCCTTTTCCCGGGGATACGATTTCTCCCGCCCATGCTACCAGTGCTGGAATAATTATTCTTCTTCAACAAAATTTATTCTCGCCTTTTGTAAAAATTCTAATCCTAGGTAATCACAGTAATATTATAAAGGCGAAAGTTTGTGTGTGTGTGTGTATCTCTATTCCTCTTTACCGTAAAAAGGAAGGTTTTGACTGAAAGTTGGAGTGGAGATAAATTGCCTGGAATGTATACTTTTTATCCCGGAAAATGAAAGAGTTCCCACGGGATTTTTCAAAACCACACGTACGAAGTCGCGGGCATCATCTTATCTATACTTAATATTATAAAGCTGAACAGTTTGTTTGTTTGAACGCGCTAATCTCAGGAACTATTTCCATCAAAGTTGGTATTTGAGCTTTCAGTTAAAAATAAAGAAGTACGTGTGTCACAGTTTTTGAAAATTCCACCCCAAAATCTAATTCTACGCGGACGAAGTCGCGGGGGCAAAAGCTAGTAATATTATAAAGCTGAAGAGTTTGTTTGTTTGAACGCGCTAATCTCAGGAATTACTGGTTCGAATTGAAAAATTATTTTTGTGTTCGATAGTCCATTTATCGAGGAAGGCTTTAGGCTATATAACATCACGCTGAGACTAATAGGAGCGAAGCATCAGTGAAAAATGTTGCAAAAACGGGGAAAATTATCCATATTTGAAGGCTTCCGTTGCGTGCGCTGCGTAAACGGTTCAAGTTACCCAAAAAATAACTAAATATTTTCGGAGATAAAGGACATAACTTCTCGTGGATAGTAGCAAGTCACTCTAAACCTTATCCACGCGGACGAAGTCGCGGGAATCAGCTAGTATTTCGATAAAGCGAAAGAAACACTTACCATACTTGTTTTCTAATATTCCTTCGCTTCAAAGCTGATATTTTCTTTTTTAAATTTCTTTTATCTTCCATTATTATTCATAAAAACAAACACTATATTTAATTAATTTACTATAACTGTTTACAAGATAAAATAGTAACCTAAGATACTAACTAAAAACTATATAAAAACTAAGTAGGTACTATGCTAACTAAGATCTAATAAAAAGTTTTAGTGATTTTACAAAATAATATTTTTACAACAAAATTAATGAAATTGAGAATTTAAGCATGGGAGAGCGTGGCCTGCGAAAACTGACGTGCGTCCAACCTCGTTAGAGGCCGGTGGGCTACTGGAACACCCCCGTTAGAGGATGCGCGTGCCCATTTACGTCTAGAAATAAGCTAGAACTAAGCTTAAATTTTTATTTAAAAAACGGTCAATTGAAAAAAATCATAAATGTAATAAGCTTTATTTTCATATATATTTTTTTAAATTTAGTTAAAAATTTTAGACACAAAATTGAAATGATAGTGAAAATCGCGATTTCTTCATAATTTTTTATGATCGAGCAAAATATAGCTTAACGCGTTTCTGTCAATTAAACTATAATGATAAAATATGTATCTACAACATATATTTTTTTCGATGCAAAAAAAATAGTTCTTCATGAATTAAAACTGGTTTGAAAAGACGCGAAATTGCTAGAAACAGGGAAAAGACCCCGTTAAACGCTTGATCTCTCTCCGGTCGTGTCGGATTTCCTCCCGTCGGATTATGAGAGTGAGGGAATAGAGAGTGCACCTGTCTTTATACACACACTTGTGCACTATAATATCAGAGATTACAAATCTCTGATAAGTTTGGCCGCTGTGACCGGATTCGTTCGGCAGGACGTTATAATATATTATTATTACTCTTCAAATGACATAATTCTCTCAATTACTATAATTGCGAGTACGTCGGATAACCTTTGCACATTAAAAACGAGAACGAAAGGCATCGGATCATCGTGCGAGCATTTGACGTTTACAGCCGTTTAAGGCTGCCTATTCATGAGCGTACAAATACGGATTTATCATTTTGTTTTAAGAATATTAGCTAAGCTGAAGTTGACTTAATATTCCCCTCTCTAAATAAGCGGAAAAGCTTGTGCTAGGAGTAGGTTCGACAATAGTGCACTTTTTTCTTTTATATATTCAGATTCCGTAAGGACAATCCAATTCAAAAGAAGCCCGATCCGTTCAGTGGTTTGAGCTAAGCGTTAATAAATCAGTCAGGCTGCTTACCAATTAATTCTTCTTTCCATTAAAATCTAGTTCGAACACTTCATGTTTATTTATATAGATGTGAGGTCTCTGAAAACAAAGGAATTTCTATAAAATACTAGCTTTTGCCCCCGCGACTTCGTCCGCGTGGAATTAGATTCCAATTTTTCCTGAATTTTCTTTGCTATAATAACCTAATATAACCTCACGGAGCCCGAGACTACTAGTACTAGCTGACCCCCGCGACTTCGTCCGCGTAGACTTAGATTTTAAAAGCCCGTGGAAACTCTTTGATTTTCCGGGATAAAATTCCTGAATTTTCTTTGCTATAAACCTCACGGAGCCCGAGACCTTTCCAACAAATGCAAAACCGTGGAAATCGGTTCGTGCATTCTGGAGTTATAGCGTCAGGAAGGAAAACCCGACTTATTTTTATATAGTAGAGAAAATATTACATTTGTTTAAAACAAATAATTTAATAAATATTACCTTTTTCTTTTTAACAACATCAAATAATTGAGGGACCTATATTATACTTATGTAATGTCTTACATGTATAGCCGCCCTTTGGTGTTGAAGTACAAAGATATAAACCAGTGTTTAAGGCAACTCATCTAATTGTGGATTGATGCCGAGAATGGTCAATAAAGTGACTGTTTTGCATTTACTTTTGTACATGCCCTATTTCTGTTGACCCGCCACTCATAAATGTCAAGGAGTAAAATGTGCTAATTAAAATAATTTATGATACTCTGTCTAAACGGTAACAGATTGTTCATCGATTTGGTCCAGGAAGTCGTGTAAGGGATCTTTTAGGTTTAGGTTTAAAGAATTTATTCTTAATGAACAGTTTGCTCACTTACAGAGAACTTAAGACTATAAAATTAATTTTAAAAGTACAATCATATTAAAAAACAGAAATGGTGACTCCTAATAATAAAAAACACTAATTTCTAGACACAAGTATTTTGGAAATGCATTCTAAGTTTTTTTTTAATTTTTGTCATTCGATATAATCTCTCTCTCTCTCCACATAAAAACTAAATGCTGTTCGTTAGTCTGGCTAAAACTCAAAAACGTCTCATTAAAATCATCAACATCATTAAAGCTTAGGCTGACGCTATTTAATTTAATTTAGGCTAGCATACTTTGCTCTATTATTTTATTATTAAGTATATTGTTTATCATACTTATAATACGAGTACTTATTTTATAGATCAAAAGCTTTCAAAAGTTCAAGATTCAACAATATAGATATGCCCTTTTAGTTTGTATGGTATACATTCAGGCATAACGCCCACCGGAGTAGTGTAAAGCCGAAACGTATCTTTTTTATATCAATTCAAGTTTTTAGGATAAAACCATGGCAGCGGAACAAAAGGGAGTTCCATGTTGAATTAAACCCCAGTTTAATTAAATGTAATTAAACCAAAATTGATTTTTGCGGCATCTTTAATCATTCTTCGATCTTTGCTACTTCAGATGTTATATAATTTATATTAAGTATATTTTAGGTGCTTTCTTTTTAATGTGGTGTACAATATAGTATATTCATACCACTTTATTTGTGTCTCAGTTATGTTTTAAAATGAGTATCTTAATATTAGTATTTAATTCGATGCCTTAACATGGGTAGCCTAAGTATGTCATGCTCACTTAAACATTTCTGTGGTGGTGTCGTGTGGTGCGGGTTGTTACGTTCCCTCAAATATGGTTGAGCGAAGCAACGGCTGGATCATGCGTCGTGCTCGTGAACGGGTGCCACCAACGGAAATGGGCCTGCTTTGTGTCTACCCATCTTAACATGTGTTAGGTTGGGGTAGGTGTGCATTTTTGAAACTTCTTTGTGGAAACACTGTGTGCATAGCATAGTTTTGTTAACCATTGTAAAAAAATTTTTTTTGAAAAGAGCAACTGCTGAGTTTCTTGCTTGCTCTTCTCAGCAGAATCTGCATTTCGAACCGGTGGTAGATTTATGACGTGTCATAAGAGCTACATGTTGGCCTACATGAAATAAATAAATTTTGATTTTGATTTTCTTTTTATTTTATTTCATCTTTGGTGGTAAAAGTCACGGCTGACCTACTATTAGACCAAGCTAAGTTCGGCTGCACAGTCCACTAGTACGCGTTGGGTCTAAGAGTACACATATTATCCTCGTAGAGTATGTGTACAATAGGAATTTTGTTTTAGGCATGCTCCATTTTTTGAATCAGTGCTTTTAAAAGTCAAGGTTCTACGTCCTGCATGACAATGTTTCTGAGGGGCGGACTCTAAATCCAAAGGTTTCTATCTAATCTAGATTCAAATCTTTTCTTATCATTGTTGAAGGAAAAAGGAATATTAATCATAGTTAATTTACAAGAAAATATTTGTCTATCAGAAGGAAAACATCGAGAGGAAACCGAAATTCCTGAGTTCTGTGAAGTCTGCCATTCCGTACTTGGCCTGCAGTGTAATGGACATGGACTATTTTATTTATTTTTATTTAATTAATTTATTTATTTGGGTTCAAATATTATACATTATACTTCAAATTAATAAGTATTGCTTAAACCCTTCTCATCGACTCTTCCCATCAGGTGAAATCACAGTCAAGGACTCTCTTATCATTGAATAATAAAAAAAAACTGTGGACGTCTACCTAACCATAATTTATTTTTTAAAGAACATTAGCCAAGCTGCAGTTGACTAATATCCTCCTATCCCCTCCAAATAAGCGGAAAGCTTGTGCTAGGAGTGGGTACGACAATAGTGCAACGGACGGCCTGAACCTGCGACCTTTCACTTTTCAGTCCGCACCTTTTAACCGTTGGGCTATTGGGGCTATTATAATTGAAACGCAACATCTTACTTCTGTCAAGCAATCAGCCCAAATGCATCAGTCAACTTATAGATCACACAAAAAGGTCATCAAGTCTCGACATGTGTTTTTAACTGTAATTATTACAAAGTCATGTCCATATTAATATTGATTAAATGCTGTACGCATCAATCCACCATATATAAAATCAATGACTTTTGATTTATTGAGTATAAGTATTACCGTTTCCTAATATATAAACACTATCGAGTGCAATCATGACCGATAACTCTTGTATTTTATTATAAGGCTGTTCACAAACGCAGCGTTTTCCTAAATAACAACTGACATAATCTTCTCCTCTGCTTTCATAATAAAAGCTTCATAAATACTTATGTGTCATTTTAAGCCTCAATAGCCCAACGGTTAAGAGTGCGGATTGAAAACTGAAAGGTCGCAGGTTCGAATACCACTATTGTCGTACCCACTCCCAGCACAAGCTTTTGACTTATTTGGAGGGGATAAGTCAAGTTCATCTTGGCTAATAATTTTCTTAAAAAAACCTTTAGAGATTATTTTGGTGTAAATTTTTAGCGGGTAAAATATCCCAAAAAGAACGATATTGCGGTCACTATAGTAGTTTTCGTCGTGTTATTCTCACAAGTACAATAATTATAACATACTTATGTATATAAAATAATATGGCTATGTCTAGAGTTTAACGTTTGTATAAATATTTGTAAAAATGTTAATTTTGGAGAGTAGATAGCGAATGATCAAAAAAAGCAAGATAAACGGGCAAATTTTGCACTATTTTAAAGCTATAACAATATTACTATAATAATATAACTGTAACAATGTGTACTAATAATTAATTGTTAATTGATATCCAATCCAATACCTATAAAATGTTTTATCGGAATGGCAAAAAGCGTCCACTATCGAGAAAATTAAAAAAAGAATAAGGTTGCCGTTAAAAAAAACGTCCGTCTACGAAGTTCCTTGGTAAAACAATTTTGCAATAACCGATAGTCGAACCATCCCACGCAGCGGAACGCGTGCATTAGTCCAAAGCTATGTTGTTGAAATTCCCACATAGTTATTAGTATGTCTGTCTGTCAATCATTTACCTATTGATCTGGTTTTTATCTCGTATGTTATTACAAGTAAGTTACTGGTTTATTGGACATGTGGGATGCGCTTTGGCAAAGCAGTGATGAATTTTTGCATGTATTTAACTCATATAAAACTTCTGTGCGATCGTGTAGGATAATCGTGTTTATATAAAGTTTATATGTTTTTTTTTTAGCAATTCATTCAAACATTTGTTTCAGGGCCGATTTCACCCACGTAAAATAAGTCTTAATATGATTTTCTGCATAAACAAAGCAAGCCATTCATATAAGTCATCATTGATCATTATTATATGATAGAAAACAAAGTTGTAAGTAATTGTATTAAAGTTAATTTGAACTAATAATGTAGGTAGAGATATTGTTTAATAATAAAAATATTACCTACTAGCTTGTACCCGCGGCTTCTCCGTCAAAAGTAATCATTAAATTTTAAAAGTTATCATAGCATTGGTGGTGCCTCAGGTGCTACAAATGTTCACGGCGGTAATCACTTAACATCAGGTGACCCGCCTGCTCGTTTGCTCGCTAAAAATATTTAAAAAAAAATCAGGTGTGAGAATTAGCAATTTCAATTTTTTAGTTGTTTCAGTTGTTTTTTGGGGTTATCTTATTTTTTTTTTGTTTTTAAACCACACATGCATTAAGGCGAATAAAACAAAAAACACAATATTCAAATCGTTTTTGAGTTTTAATCGGACTAACGAACAGCTATTACATTTTTACAATATACTCGTCGATGAAGTCTTCCCTTTGACTGTCTAGACAGCTTTTTCTAATTAGTGATCTTGTCTGGTTGGAGGCTTTTGGCCGTGGCTAGTTACCATCCTACCATCAAAAACGTGCTAAGCGATTTAGCGTTCCGGCACGATGGCGTGTAGAAACCGATTAGGGGTGTATGGGTTGAATGTACACTGCCATATCCCTTCCAAGTTACTCCGCTACCATCTTAGACTGCATCATCACTTACCATCAGGTGACATCGCAGTCAAGGTCTATCTTGTCATCGAATTAAAAAAACGAGAGAAAAAAAATACTTTCAAGAGTAGGTACCTACTTATTTGAATTCCTAATAATAACAGAAATAAGCTCTCATAAACTACAAAACCTTTAAACCCGATGGTCTGATAACTAAAGCAGTCACAATTAATTATTTCAACTCGCAATAAAACTGCTGCAATTACCTACCATGCGTTCTAGATTTTCGTATGACCTTTCGTATAGTATCGCTTATTTTATCCAAGTAATCATATCATCACTTTAAGTACCTAATAGTTTAATGGCAAAAACCGGTCAAGTGCGAGTCAGACTTCATACGTACCATTATAACAGCCATTGTTTTGGTCGAGCAAAAAACGCCAAAAAAATCAAGTTTCTTGTTTGGTGGCCTCCTTTATTCTCTATTTTATTTATTTTTTGTAATGCAATTTCTGTGAAAATTCAAGTATCTACCTATGAACGTTCATGAGAGATCCCGCAGAAAGGTGGATGGAGAGCGAAGGCTTATAATGGGGTTCCATTAGCGCCCTTTTTGTCCGGAACCCTAAAAACTAAAACTCAGAAATCAGAATGTTGACCAGATTACACTACTACTATCGATGTGGGTTCGAATCTCGCCGACCTCGGAATTTTTGATATGTATTTAAAAATTTATTAGGATACTAGCTTTAACCCGCGGCTTCGCTCACGTTAGGTTCGATTTTTTAACCCCCTATTTAACCCTCTTGGGGTTGAAATTTTCCAAAATCCTTTCTTAGCGGATGTCTACGTCCTAACAGCTACCTGTATACCAAATTTCAGCTCGATCGGTCCAGTGGTTAGAGCTATGCGTTGATAGATCAGTCAGTCAGTCAGTCAGTCAGTCACCTTTGCCTTTTATATATTTAGATTTCCTTTAGTGTAGATTAACACTTTAATATAAAATAATTCGTTTATTTTATTCCGATAGATGGCGTAACATCTGAAGGGCTTAATAATATAATTAGATTTACGAGCTTTGTTCTAACGCATGACGTAAGCAATCTATGATTCTTCAACTAATCCCTGACTAAGGGAACCAATTACCGATACAATTTGTTCTTGAAGTTCACAAAAGTCTATGTGTAAATTAGATTTACGAGCTTTATTCTAATGCAACATCTGAAAGGCTTATCTAATAATTAGATTTACGAGTTTTGTTCTAACGCATGACGTTAGCAATCTATGATACTTCAACTAATCCCTGGCTAAGGGAACCAATTACCGATACAATTTGTTCTTGGAGTTCCCAAACGTCAGGGGCGAGTCGTGAGACTTGCAGCCAATACCGAAATTAATATAACGCAAGCGTGTTCTGTGTGAAATTATCCGCGCTGATGATCTACATTGTGCAATGTGAGACTGATCGGTGGGGCATTATTCGTGGCCGGTACCGCATATTTGCGATTTAATTGCGACCTTTCTGTCGCACACGTTGTCGCAAATGTCTCTTATTTTTTTTTTTAAAAGAGGACGCTGAAAATGTGACCAAAACCTGACAGAAGCTGTACAAGAACACAGAGCTACACAGTTTAGAGTTTACTGAAAGCTCAATTTTCGGAATAAACAGTCAGCATGATCACACTAATCACACTAATATTATAAAGGCGAAAGTTTGTATGTGTGTGGGTGTGTGTGTATGTTTGTTACTCCTTCACGCCATAACGAATGAACCGAATTGGCTGTGGAAATAACTCATACTCAGGATTAACTCATATAGGCTACAATTTATCCCGTTAAATTAAAGAGTTCTAGCGGGAATTAAAAAACCTTAATCCACGCGGACGAAGTCGTGCGCATCGTCTAGTAAAAAATAATTACAAAGTACGACAGTCTCATGTCTGCTGTAGCAATAGCACGCGTTCACCCCGAGGCGAAATTCTTCTAATAAGTTTGACTTATAACGCTTTAATATTCACAAATATCATAACTCACTTTTGCGAGGTTGAAAATAATTGTTGCTCTACTTAGAGATGCCATAGAGCTATTCGTATAGAGGTTAATTGGTGTTAATAACAAGGTATTGCAATAGCCAGTGCTCAGCTTCTCTGATGATGAGATTTGCAATTGTTACACTTAATTTATGTCTGGTAGCAGACTTTGGTCGTGGCTAGTTACCACCCTATCGTTAAAGATATGCCGCCTAGCGATATAGCGTTCCGGTATGATGGCGAGTACCAACACCATCTTAGACTGCATCATTTGATATCATCAGGCGAGATCGCATCGCATTCCAATACTGGATCGCCACTCCAGCACCTTGGGATCCCATCGACCATCAGCTCTTCGAATTATATGCCCCGTCCATTTTCACTTCAGTTTCGCGACTCGCTGAGCTATGTCGGTGACTTTGGTTCTCCTTCGGATCTCCTCATTTCTGATTTGATCTCGCAGGGATACTCCAAGCATAGCTTTCTCCATCGCCCGCTGAGTGATCCTGAGCTTTCTTATGAGGCCCATAGTAAGCGACCATGTATCAGATCAATCAGTCATTACTGGCAACACGCACTGTTCAAAGACTTTAGTCTCCAGGCATTGAGGAATTTTGGATCATTTTAGGGCAATTTAATGTATAAACAGCAATCATCTATTTTTTCTTACTAATCTATCGTTAGAGATAAAGAAAAGATGACTTATGAGGTCAAAATCTTGCGCTGCCCTGTCATCTGCAAAATGAAATAATTACACTCAAATTTATAAGCAGCTATTACAAATGTTATAGACAAATCATTGTCCAAAAATACCAAGGTCGTATTATAATAGAATTAAGTGCATTGTGTCGTAATGCTGCTCTATTGTTATTTGTTACTGTAACGGAATGTTCAATGTACTGATTTCTGATGTTGACCTTTGACCTCGAGATTGGAGATGCATTGGAGAATTTTTAATTATAAGTAGGTAACTAGATTATGTCCGCGTGGATTAAGGTTTTTCCATTCAGACGGGAACTCTTTTATTTTCTAGGATAAAATGTATGCCTATATGTGTTAATCCTGGGTATGAGCTATCGCCATTCCAAAGAGCTAAATCCAGCCAGCCAGTTTTTTGAAATTCCACCCCCAAGGGGACTAAAAAGTTTGTCTTGAAGTTCGTCCATGCGGACGAAGTCGCGGTTGCAATAACTAGCGTAGGTATTATAATTTATTAAATCTCCAATAGCGCAACGGATAAAACTGAAAAACGGACGTCGGTTCGATTCCCTCCCTTTGTACTATTGTCGTACCCATTCTTAACACGAGTTTTACACTTATTTGGAGGGGAGATGGGAATATTCTAGTTTTGTTCAGCATGAAGCTGAAGTGGTAATGGGTTGGACGTGGTAATTCGAAGAACCGATGGTAATTGAGGTCCCAAGGTGCTGGAGTGGTGACCTCACCCCAGAAAGCGCTGTGTTTACGGACCTCCCACTGACGACATCAGAAGAGATATACAAGGCACCTTTGTTCAGCAGTGGATGTCTTCTTCTCAAAGGTGAAGCGAAAGTGGCTGAATATCAGGTATAGCAACTTTGTATTCAGATTCTTTTATATCACACAACAAGCATAAAATGGAATAAATAAAATTAACTGGGTAAGTTTTTTTGGTTTTACTAAGGTTATGTGTTTCCGTGGTCAATAAAACTTCATTGCATCATGTTCAAAATATTATATTAATTATTTAACTTAAAATCAACACTTAAAGTAACTTTATTTCAATATTGTTTTGAGATGTCATACAATAACAACCTTGAATTAATTACTTTAAGGCTGACAAAGTATGACATGTCAAAACATTTAATCTAAACAAACTTTGGTCATCACTAGCACGAATAGCAAAAAGTTAATACAAAAAAACCACTTTAGGCTTTTTGTATTAATTTATTGCTATTCGTTAAAAATATGGAATTATTTTTGCAACACAAAAGAACAGCTTTATAAAAATCATACCGTCTTAAATATAATGTTTGACAAATCTATGTACCTATTTGGTACATAATTAACGTCAAAACTACCTATCTGCTCTTTTGTATTAGTACAGTAAAGATCATCTAGATCATATGATTTGTTGTTTGATGATGGATTTCAATAAGATGATAGATAGTCAATCTAGTTCACAGAACGTAGAATAACTCGGTGATTTTTTGAATGGGTATAGTTGAGGACTTAGAGAGTGTCATAGGCTACCTTTATTCTAGAAAACTAGGATTCCCGGTAAAATCTAAAATTGACAAGATACTTTGCGATCGCAATTTCAGCCTTCGATTGCGCATAAGAATCGCACGCTGTTACATTTTTTCCATTCTTATATACGGAGTCGAAGCCTGGACACTAACGGAAACTTTGTGTAAAAAGATCGAAGCTTTCGAAATGTATAGAAGAATGTTGAGAATTTCGTGGGTTCAGCGTGTGACGAACACTGCAGAGGCTAGGCAAAGGTCTTGAAACCATGAAGACTATAATACTATGGAAGCTGGAGTACTTTGGCCACATTCTTAGAAATAACAAGTACGACCTCCTGCAGCTCATCACACAGGGAAAAATAGCTGGCCGAAGACTACCTGGTCGGAGGAGAACCTGGGAGGAGTGGTATGGGAAAAATACCCGGTCCTTGTTCCGTGCAGCTGCATCCAAGGTACACCTTGGATGCAGCTGCACGGAACAGATAGCCCTAATGGTTACCAACCTCCGATAGGAGACGGCACTACAAGAAGGAGAAGGGTTCCCGAAGCATTTTAAAAATTCTGACTCCACGCTGACGAAGTCGCGGTCAAAAGCTAGCGAATTAACAACCAATTTTACATATAGATTTCGTCACTAAACTAGTTCACATATTCAGCGATAAATTATAGTAACAGGATGAAGTCCTATACAGCACGATGGAACCTACCATTGCGAAATCCGCATGCACTCACGACGTGCGATTGCATTTAATGAAACGTGTCGAATTGTCACTGCAGCCTCCGCTGAGATTCCTCCTAAATAATGTTCAGACAATGCAACAACTGTTGCATTACTTACTTAAAATCGAAAATTGGCTATTTACTTGAAAATTACAAAATTGGAACGTAGTAGGTACTTCACCTTCCATAGTAGCTCATATCATAGAACAGTATAATTAAACTAGCTTTTGCCCCCGCGACTTCGTCCGCGTGGAATTAGATTTTGGGGTGGAATTTTCAAAACTGTGACACACGTACTTTTTTATTTTTAACTGAAAGCTCAAATACCAACTTTGATGGAAACAGCTTGAAAAATGACGGAGTTTCATATAAACTTCCATCCCCTATTTAAACCCCTTAGGGGTGGAATTTCCAATAATCCTTTCTTAGTTTGCGCCTACGTTATAAAAGGAACCAACTGTAAAAATTTCAAGTTTCTAACTTCAGTAGTTTAGGCTGTGCGTTGATATCTCAGTCAGTCAGTCAGGACTTTGAATTTTATATATATAGATAGGTACCCACATAGATATTTTATTCAGTCACCAGTGCTTTCCAGTACTGATTGTCGTCAAGCGCAAGCCTATTTCGGTTTAAAAAAAACTTACTTACTTCGCTGGCTGAGGATCTTATCAAAAACTGCCACTCATGCCCGTCCTGTGCCGCTTCACGCCAATCGGTTGTATTGAGGGCTTGCAGGTCTTCTATAACTTCGTCCACCCAGCGATACCTGGGTCGTCCAATGGGGCGTTTTCCTATTGGGCGACCCAAGTATGCTCTTCTTACAGCACGATCCTCACCCATTCTTTCTAAAAGCCCGAGCGAGCGGTGTCTTGCTGATTTATATTCTCCAATAACATGATAATAATAATAATTTATGCTTACAAAGTATGAATAGTGTTCGGTCAGTATTCAGCTCGGAGGAAAAAAAATTTTGTGTATTCAGTGACATTATGTCATAAGCAACCTACTTCAACATGCGTTGATGTTAACAATGGTGTCACCGAGTTAGCAACGTGACGTCACACCTCCATTACATTGGCCATCGGCTTAAACCGGTTAGAGGCGAAAAGTATCTTGTTACAGCTCGTTACGTAGGAAAGTTCAATGTTAGCGACCGCGAAAGTGTTATGGGTATGGACAAAACATGGTTAACACCTGGCGGAGTTTGTTTTATGATCTACCTGCTTGGATTCGTCACAACAGTTTGGAATCTTAGATTTATATATTAAAATTACAATTTTATAGTGCATTACAATATAAAAGTCCAGTGTCTTCGGTTGAGGTTTTTTTTTAAAAAAAAAGAATGTTAGCCAAGCTGAAGTTAACTAATATCCTCTTAATTAATATTAAGAGGATATTAGTTAACTTTAGCTTAACTAATGTTAAGTCCAGCAAAAACAATGTTTCGTCCCGGAAAATAGAGCGTAAATAATCCAAATAAGCAAAAAGCTTGTGCTAGGATTGAGTGGGACAATAGTGCAACAGGTGGGGTTCGAACCTACGCGCTATCAGTTTGCAGTCCGTAGCTTTAGCCGTTGGGCTACTGAGGCTTCAAAAGCTTTTAATTTGCTCTATAATCACTACATAGTATAAAACAAAGTCGCTTTCTCTGTCCCTATGTATGCTTAAATCTTTAAAACTACGCAACGGATTTTGATGTGGTTTTTTTTAATAGATAGAGTGATTGAAGAGGAAGGTTTATATGTATAATAACATCAATTAACAGTGAATGACATAGGTTATATATTTTATACCCGTGCGAAGCCGGAGTGGGCCGCTAGTTTACTATATTCCTTAATTTAAACCTAATTTATAGTCTACGTAATTTTCAAAAATGTGTTCAAACAAAAACGCAACAGAATACAAAAAGCAGTGTTCCGGGTCATCAAGTTTTAAGCAATTAGAGTATTATAAAAAACGGTCATAAATCATAAGTCATAATATTATTACAATAAATTATACAACATTAGGTTAAGACTCTAGGTATGTCATTACATACTAATTATAAAGAACACTCTTTTACACTAAATCACACTAATATTTTAAAGGCGAAAGTTTGTATGTGCTTGTGTAGTTGTGTGTGTATTTGTTACTCTTTCACGCCACAACAAATGCACCGATTTGGCTGAAATTTGGAATGGAGATAGTTCACAGTTCACACGTAGGATTAACACATAGGCTACATTTTATACTGGTAAATTAAAGAGTTCCTGCGGGATTGAAAAACCTTAATCCACGGGGACGAAATGTCATCAGGTAAAAAATTAAAAAAAAATCACGGGAAACATTAAGGCTTCCTTAGCAGAAAAATAAAAACTATTTAAATTAGGGATCCAACCACTGAACCGATTTCGATGATATTTAATTAATACAGAGAAACAAAAAGTGGTAGATTCACTCGATATTTGAAAGCAATTTAAAAGTTTACTTGAATAACAATCTTTTATAATATTTTCTATTTAGTAGGTAGGTACCTAATTACTAGCTTTTGCCCGGGATTTCGTTCGCATGGATTTAGTTTATTAAAATCCCTCGGGAACTTTTGTTTTTCCGGGATAAAAAGTAACTTATGTAACTTTCCAAGACATACCGATCCAAAAAATCACGTCGATTGGTGCCCCGTTGCTGCGTGATTGAAGGACAAACCAACAAACAAGCAAACAAACATACTTTCGTATTTATTATATTAGTAAGGATTATCTAAATGATCGTGATGAGCTAGGTAAGGAATGGTTCTGGGAACCCATATGAATCATGAGAATCAGAGGAAGAGAATGTCAAAATAAAAAAAATAATAATACAGCTCCCTCTATTAGTCTCACGAGGAATCTCCTCGAACTTTCAAAGTTGTGCGTGAGGTCACTAACAATTCGAATATCGATTTCTAACGCAAGCTACCTTCAGTACCTTGTAGATGGAGTTTTAAATATACTAGGAACAATGTAAGATATACAAAAAACTATTACATCAGTGATCAGTGCAAAAGTGTATGTCGGATATATTATAGTTAGTACTTATCCAAATTAAAATTTTGGCGTGAATTAATGGTCGGCGGGAGAGGCGTTGTGACGTCACGCATCTATTTTTCCCGCGTCTTCGCACACAATTTTTTTAAAGATAATTTTACAATAATTTTCTTTTATTGTCATATTGTATGGTTTTGTTCATAATGTGTGTAGTGTGTACCTATTTTAATTTTTATTCACAAAAAGAATAGTGAATATTTGCCTCTACCTTGTTGATATTTGTTTTATTGCGGTGTTTTATCATTATGTTTTGAAATAATAAATGAGAAAAAAAAATGAGAATTTACTTCATTATATTGTACTAGCGGTTGCCCGCGACTTCGTCCGCGTCAATTTCTGTTATTATGATCGCGATTAAGAAGTTTTTAAAAGAATATATTTTAAATATGGATAATTTTCCCCGTTTTTGCTACATTTTTCACTGATGCTTCGCTCCTATTGGTCGCAGCGTGATGTTATAGCCTTCCTCGATAAATGGACTATCCAACACAAAAAGAATTTTTCAATTCGAACCAGTAGTTCCTGAGATTAGCGCGTTCAAACAAACAAACTCTTCAGCTTTATTAGTACAGATTAGTATTAGTTAGATTGTAATAGGCACCAGTCCTGGCTTTGCACGGGGTGGCTTCTCTGTTACTGTTCTATACAATAAATAAAGAATGTATATAAGTAATATTATGTTTAAAGTTCATTAAGGTTGTACTAATTTTCTAATCAAACAATCCACCGTTGCACAAATCGCATGAAAATCCATACGATAGTTTTTGTGATTACCGGGCATGTCAGACAAAATCGGGTGAGGAACTTTGTTTTAAAATATTACTAGCTTTTGCTACACAAACAAACACACTTTCCCATTTATAATAATAGTAAGGATTTACTTATGCAGAATAACAACGTAGTACAATATTTTATTGTCATAAAGTTTAAAACTCGATATCTTTGCTGAATAAAAAGGCACGTCATGGTACAATAACTTACTGGCTTTTATGATTTTAATACTGTTTTAGTAATTTTTACGTCAAAGATCAAACATGCAAACACAATAATAAAAATTTGACGTGCTAAAGAGCAACTGCTAAGTTTCTTACCAGGTCTATTCAGTAAAATCTGCTTTCCTTACCCGTGGTAGAGTCTTGGCTTGTCATAAGGTTCAAAAGGTCATTTTGAATATGATCTTGCTAAGGAGTCCCAAATGAAAAAACGAATTTGTATTTTCACCATTTCAATAGTATTATTCAGAAAAATTGCAAACATAATTAATTAGACACAATAAATTAATTAAAAATAAAACGTCTGTCGCAGACAGACCAATGCCAAGGTGATTCCATTAGTAGTCTACACTCTTACTACGTTTTTAAAGTAAAAATACAATTTAATAATTAGATCCAATGATATGATCGAATCGCTGGGATTGCTTTGGCCCAGAAAAATTTACTCCGATAGTATTTTCAGTACTTGTTTGAACATTGTATTCAGTGTATTGAGGACCCTCACTAGTAGGTCTATATAGCATACCAAACCTTGGTACAAGTATTGTGGTCTGTACAGTTTGAAATGATTTTATCGAGTCAGTTTTACCATACGCATCCGGGTATACAGAAGCCGATTCACTGTCTAAAACAGGACTTATTACATACTTTGGTAATGGAGATATAGGGTCTCTCGCAGAAGAGTTCTCTATTAATAGTGTTGTATTAGTAATTGAAGAGATTTGCAACGAGGAAGGTCCTGTTCCAGATGTATGATTGACATCTTGAGTACTAATGACAGATGAAAAATCTATTGGTGTAGAGGTTGTATAGGATAGTCCTGGACTAAGAGTTATTAATGAGTTATTGGCATTTTTGTAAGCATATACTTCCTCATTGGATGGTAAATGAGAATAATTATGTATTCTATCGCCATACTGTTCTTGCTGTTCTGGTACTACATCCTCGTATATAAATTCACGAGAATCAATTTCTTTATCTATATTTATGGTTTTATTAATTGTATCATCTTCATTATTTCCTTTAAATCTGTTTCCAAGTGTCTGTTCATTGGAATTAGTATCTGTATTTGCTAAGTCATCATAGTCGGTTATTTCTGAGTTTTCACCACGACGGATTACGTACGATGTCAGGAAAGGTTTTGGTGTAATTTCTTCTGTATCATTTTCTTTTGCTGCTGTATGGTCTATTTCAGAAAATCGTGGTTTAAACTGATTTGCATTAAAAACTGGGTTTTGTGGTGGAAGATTCTCATAACCTGACGTTTCACCATTTTTATTTAATGTAGATATATCTAGATCTGATTGTGAAAAACTATCGGGGTACTGATAGTTTTTGTTCAAAACTATAATTTTTGATGGTGAAGTATTATTAATTTTAACGTCATTACCATTGTCATGATTCTCACTATTATTTGTATAATCGGTAAATTCCATTTCTTGACTTTCTTCTAGTTTTTCTATTCCATTTTGCTTACATGAGTCATGATATTCATCAAAAACATCACTGTCGTCAAAATATTTCTCATTTTCTTTTGGAAAATTATCTCTATTTACATTATCTTTCACTTTTAGATATTCTTCTTGATATTTTTTGTAACCATATTTTTTTTCGTCATATAATCCTAGAAATTAATATTTAAATTATAAGTAATATAAAATAATTTACTTCTAAAGAAATATCTCTGAAAAAAGAATATACCTCTGATCTGAAGAAAAATTAACTACACTATAATCTAAATTAGGTGAAAACTTACCGTCGTCATATATTCCAGATTCTTTGTCTCTTGTTGCTTGTTCAATGACCTTTAAAATGGCATCCGGTATTGGTGGAGCGGTTGGTAAATGAGCACCTTTAGGCATAAAACCATTTTGATCAGCAGTATATTCAACTTTGTATAAAATTCCATCATCGCCTAAATATGAATACGATCCCTCTGCTTTTACTCCATTTGTAGCCGTGCCTTTTTCCTCACCATGAATTCCATTTGATGTTTCGTAGCTGTAAGCATAACCTTCGGGGTTTATTGATTGCTCATAGTTTAAAATTACCGCTTGTTGTTCAGCCTGTGCTTGAGTTCTGTATCTCACTCTGGATTCTGGACTCACAATAGTATGTGGTGCTTTATTGCTGTTAGCATTATTGAGATAACCTGGTGATAATGATGAAGAATGATCGTTTGATTGTTGAACATTTAGATTCAATGAAAATGTATCTTTAGAACTGTCAATATTTTCATATTCACCAGTTTTCATTTTTACACCTTCTTCGTTGATGACTGGCGATGGTAGGGTTATAAAAAATACATGATTATCACTATCTCTCCCATAAGATGGTAAATAAACTCTATTTTTTTCGTATAACGACATTCTTGGATATTTTTCAACATTATAAATTTGTTGAAGATTATCAAAATAATTCGATGGATGATCTGAATTATAGTTAACTTCAGGTATACTTAGTATAGGATCTTCTTCTTGTTTTAGAAATGGTAAAGATTGCTTAAAACCAGACGATGTTATTTTGCTTGTAGTAGTTAACGAGTTTTCATTGTTTAGTATTGTAGGTTTGTAATTTGATATTTCATCATAAATATTATCTGCTTGGTTAGGACCAAGTTTGTTAATTTCTACATTGAGTTCGGGTGCTTTAGAAAATTCTTCGTTATTGTGTTTTCTTTCAGGTTGTTTAAATGGTATATTTGTAGTGCCAGGATATTTGCCAGAGAGTCTAGGAGGAGGTTGATAGGTCCGATCTAATTTTACAGCAAATGTTAGACCTATGGTCAAAAAAATCTGTAAGAAAAAGTTACATTATTTAATGTAAACAACTGACGCGCTATCATATCTAGGATTTAGTTGATAATGAAGCCAATATTATCATGAAATTACTGTAGTTTTTTAGATAATTAATTACTTTTGACGATACTTAAGTATGGTTAAAGTGAGTTAATATATAAATAATTAATTAGTATTGAATAAGTAACAAACCCAATACATCTTCATCTCTGCAGATCCTTCTACTCTAGGAACTAAATTGGATATGTACTTAGTCGAATCAATATAATGCTTTTTATACTGTCCTTAAAAATCACTTTAGTCATTTATGATCTTCGCTCGTGATAGATGGACACACGACGTGACAGGGTTTAATTGTTGCAAGTTGCTATTAGACCTAAATTAAGTTTACAAGACATGTCAATTGAAACATCATATAATCAAAAAGATACGTTTGTCTGTATGTTTATTCTAAAACATTTTCTGGGCGTTCTTCTTTTTCTTTGTCAACCGATGTACGTCAACTGCTGGACTCCCTGTGACCGTTTTTTTTATTATTTGTCTATTTTGTAGTTCATTTATTTTATACATACACTGCAAATTGGAATCTTGTCCATCTGCATCGTATTCCTCCTCTGGATATGATTTTATTCAATAAAATTCCCCTTTGTCCACTTTATTTAGTATTACGCTTAAGTCTGTTTTTTGTACAAGAATAATAAATATAAAATATAATAATATTATACTAACGCTCGAAATAATAAGAATATGTAATAGGAAGATGCAAGCAGGGTCGCAGGTAACATCAACATAAAGTATATTACGTTAGATCACGTTATAGCTGACACGGTTTTCAAAATGGACGTGATGATCTTGATCCCTTGACCTCTGGGGGAGGTGCCACTGACGTCGATATAGGGAATTATAGCGCTGCTATAATGAAATTGAAAGTGGTAGTACGTGTCGAAACGTGTGAGCCGCAATAGCTCAGAAATTTGAGGGCGATTTGAACTCTGTATGGTCGTCGGTACATTTTATGTGTTATATTGTTTTGTAACTTTATTGTTTATTATATTTAACAGTTGTCGAAACGTGTGAGCCGCAATAGCTTAGAAATATGAGGGTGGTTTGAACTCTGTATGGTCATCGGTACATTTTATGTGTTATATTGTTTTGTAACTTTATTGCTTACTAGCTTTACCCCGCGGCTTCGCTCACGTTAAGTTCGATTATTCCAACCCCTATTTTATCCCTTTAGGGGTTGAATTTTCAAAAATCCTTTCTTAGCGGACACCTACGTTATAATAGCTATAACCAGGGCCTGATTAACCCTTAGGCTAAATAGGCTCTAGCCTAGGGCGCGAGGATCAGGGGGGGCGCGCTGAAATCTTTTCTTCGCATGCACTAATCTAGCATCATTTGCAGATCAATCTGAAAACTTTTATAGGTAGTATGAACCATGTTAAAAATTTCACTACTACTACTCTACTCACTAACTACTTTTTAAGCCGTCCGTAACACACTTGGCGGGGGCGCGTCCTTATAATTAGCCTAGGGCGGTCAGAACTCTTGATCAGTCGCTGGCTATAACTACATACAAAATTTCAGCCTGATCCATCCAGTGGTTTCAGCTGTGCGTTGATAGATCAGTCAGTCAGTCAGTCAGTCATCTTTGCCTTTTATATATTTAGATTAAGATTATATCTAACTCTACAGTTGAATTATTTAGGTATAATAATTTTTGTCCATTATCGCTCTAAAAAACAGAAACGTCCTTAAAATATGTTGGAAAACGTTGCACTGGCAGGGAGGTTATATAGGGCGCCTTATATTATTAACATTAGATCTAATTAAGCGAATTAATAAATTCCGTTATAAGAAGAGCGAAATATCAACCGAAAAATAACCTTTGAAGAATCAAAACATACTTAATAGGCACTACCACAAGATTTCTATAACCTATAAAAGGTACCAGCAGAATTGAAATCTTCTATTTTTTTGGAAGTTGGCTAAAAATAGCAAAAGTTAAGTTAAAACTTAAAATTGGTCAGTCGGCTACGGACTGACCAATTTTAAGTTTTAACTTAACTTTCAATTTTAGCTTTGAAAGTAAATAGGATATTTAAGAATTATTATTCTTCATTTTTTAGAGATTTTTTAAATAGGATATTTTTTTGCAATGTGTGTGTTTAATTGCTTTATTGTTTTGTTTAAATAATCTCATAAGGAAATAGAAATAAAAGGTCATATTCAATAATAAATAATTAACTATATTATTACAGACATTTCAGAAAGCATCATCTTAACCTAAGACTCGTTATCACTCATTTTGGTCATTCTTTTTGGGTTCTGACTTACGTTTCTTAATTACAACCATATTCTTTCTAGTAATCTTTGAGGGTTTATTTTCCGAGGGTACCTTCCTTTTCACTGGTGGAAGGTAAGATTTGACAGTGCTTGGAGTAACTTCTTGTATAAGAGTGTTAACAACAGAAGATAGATTATTATCATTTTGGTTTAGTTCAATATTTGTGTATCTGTACCCAGGTGTTCTGTATTTCTGTAAAAGAGGATTGGGGATGGATACTACATCTTCATTTCTTGCACCCTGATCGATGATAGTGGGTACGGTAGGACGATTTTGAATGAAGTTAGGTGTGTATGGACGACTTGTTACAACGTTCACTCTTTGCTGATCACCTGTATATTCACCTCCATATTTCTGTGCGTCGTAAGAGCCTGAAAATAAAGGGATTTTATTTGTTTAAGCTCATTAGTGATTTTAAACGTTAACGACTGGCAACCATTTTCATTTTTAGAAAATTCACCTCATTTTTTGTGCAGATTAAAATCATTCAATTCATATAGCTTGTAATTTTACCGTCATCGAAAATTCCAGCAGCTTCATCACGAGCGTTCTGTTCCAATGATCTTAGAATTTCTTCTGGAATGGGATGCGGTGTAGGAATGTGATCGCCTTTAGGTTGGAAGCCATTTTCATCGGCACTGTAACTAAAAATAGAATTATGTTACCTACGTGGATAATCACTTAAAAGTATTTCAACATCTGGTGCAATATCTTTTCCCATTTTTTCCATTTTCCCACCAACTAAAGCACGTGTTAGGAGTAGTTACGACAATAGTGATCCGCGTGGGGTTAGAAGCGTTGACCTTTTGGTTTTCAGACCACGCCTTGAACCTACGTACTATTGAGGAAAGCAATGATGGGTGGTTTCCACTGCGATATCGTTTCTATACGAAACTATTAAATAACCAATTACTTCTTGACATTTTCTAAACCCACAACTCTAACTCATTATTCCTTAGTCTAGACTTTACTCATCATTAAATAAAATAAAAAAGTACCTTAAAAGCTTTACCTCATACTGTATTGAACACCGTCATCACCAATATAGGAATATGCTCCTTCAGCGTTAACACCAATTGTAGCTACACCATTTTGTTCAGCCCAAATACCATTTTCCGTCTCATAAGTATATGCGTAAGCATCACCTTCATTTTTATATTCTTGGCGAAGTATTTTAGCATTTCTTTCAAGAGAAGACTGAGTGCGTTCCTGTCTTTGTTCAACCACTGGATAACGGGGTCCTGAAAATA
Organism: Hipparchia sbordonii; assembly: GCA_038048805.1. Taxonomy (NCBI): domain Eukaryota; kingdom Metazoa; phylum Arthropoda; class Insecta; order Lepidoptera; family Nymphalidae; genus Hipparchia; species Hipparchia sbordonii. Next base: position 11,335,911 of record CM076113.1, read on the forward strand.
ATAAGTATTCCTGATTTAATAATTTACATTGAGCCTGGTAGCGACAACCTTGATCAGGTTTTATGGGAAAGTTGATCCATTTAAGTAAATTGGTGATCCTTTGGTAACCTAACTTTGGTGGTTCTAATTCGATCTTTACATTTTCTAAGTGCATCTGAAACTTAAGTTTATTGATCCTACTTATTATAACTTATATTAATGTGTGTTTTCTAAACTTGAGCTCTGTATGTAAAGGCTGCTCAATCCGGCATTTCGTCAAGCTAAGATGACTAAGAAAACTTTTCATCAAGTTAACTGTAAGAACTTGTAACCTGTTAAATTGGCTTTAAATAATAAGCAGACTCTTATCAAATTTTAGTAACATACGAAGAAAAAGTGAATTAGACGTTACAGTTTCAACATTACCTGGATAATTCACTTCTTTATAATCCACAGAATTTTGGTTCTGAACAAAAAAGTTACCACGGTTGCCAATACGAACTACATCGTTGACTGCTTGATTGTTTGCATTGAATTGATTTTGGCTGACTGTAAAACCAATTGGTCTTTGCAACGCAGGACTATCACTAACTACATTTGTAACAATCGGTCTCTGTACTTCAATTATGTGGGGCCTTTGAATTTCCTCTTCATGCACGACAGTTTCGTCAATTTGTCTTTGTTGATCATCGTTATCAAGTACTACGATAGGTCTTGATATAGGACCTTCGAGTGTACCATCAGAACCATCAGAGGATAGGGCATTTGGTGGTAGATAGATCCTCTCTAGCTTGTCTCCATATGAGAAATTTACTATACTTATGAGTAATAGCAATATCTGAAACAAGAAATAATAAACTTTAAAATAACAAAGCTAAAAGCTCAAGAGAATGTTCTTTTTAAACATATAAATAGGACATATATTACGACAATTGGCGCCAACACACTTCGAAGAAACGATGGACGTTGGAGGTCCTAAGCTGCTGGAATGGCGACCTCGTACCGGTTAGTGCAGTGTTGGCAGACCCCCAATCGGTAGACTGACGACATAAGACGAATTGTAGAGAGACGCTGCGTACAGGTGATATTAAGACCAAGATGTGTAGAAGTCCGTACACATTATAGTTCTTGAATTCACGAGGGCGTGTGGTTCATGGTTGTGTGTGTGTCGTATCTGTATAAGTATCAACGAGAGCTTGCTTGCATCTGAACGCTCCTATCTAGGCTCCTGACAGGCACGCACACTTACGGAATATGCATGTACACGACAAGCTCACACGCCCTCGTGAATTGCAAGAACTATGCCTTTATCTAGCGGATGTCTGTTAATTAACAGCGACGACAAAAATTCATTACGTCATCGAACCACGTTCTAACACTTGAGTATTCAAACTATTTCCGTATATTGCACTTGTTACATCATGACATGTTACAAAATAGATATAGTAATAAAGAAATTTTTACCAATTTCATTTCCGATTTATTTTTATGCGACTAGCTACCACACGGATGCTTTTTGATACAATGATGTAACTTATATACGTGATCTTTATTTATACTGGATCCTCATTAGATTGATCTACATTGTATATATGGCTCTTTATCAAAAAAGTCGTGGCTCTATGATTTCTTCACATGTGCAAAGATGGATGCGCCTCTCTTAATTGTTGAAGATGGTTTTATGCGAGAGTTTGTATCGCTTACTAATATTATAAATGTGAAAGTGTGTTTGTTTGTTGGTTTGTTCTTGTCACAGCAACGGAGTAGCGATAGACGTGATTTTTGCATGGGTGTAGTTGAGGGCCTGGAGAGTGACATAGGCTACTTTTTATCCCGGACAAATAAAGGGGATTTACGTGTGGGATTTAAAACACCTAACTCTATGCAAACAAAGGAAAAAACACTAGTCCTATTATTAATATTATAAATGCGAAAGTTTGGATGTACAGATGTTTGTTACTCAGTCACGCTGCACCGACTTAACCGATTTGGAATAACACATAGGCTACTTTTTATCTCGGGAAATAAGAGAGTTCCCGCGGGAAAAAAATCTTAATCCAGACTATAATAATCTATCTCTGTGCCAAATTTTAGCTAAATCGATTCCGTCGTTGCGACGTGATTGAGTAACAAACATACATCCAAACTTTCGCATCTATACATACAAATAAATAAAATTGAAGTGTCTGTTTGCAATATCAAAAGAATAGCTTTTTACTAACTATATACGAAATTTTACTGTTGTCTACGTATTGCATAAACTGGTCTCCGTAAATCTCTTCAATGGATGTAGGTACATACACGTAAATTGAACACCGTCGGCGTCGCTCAATTTACGACCTTGTCCAAAATTCCAACCTTACTTGACCTTAATATTAGAAGTTGCAGTTAATTTGAATATAATCGATCTAAATCACACTAATACACTATTATTTAAAGGTAAAAGTTTGTGTTATTACTTATTTTTCCATGGCCACTTCTATTTTGTGAATATTTTAGATTTACTTACATGGTAAGCGAACTTCTGTAATTGTTTCGTGGAAAAATAAAAGACATTATCTATCTATCTATCTATCTATCTATCTATCTATCTATCTATCTATCTATCTATCTATCTATCTATACGTGTGTGTGTATATGTGTGTGTTTGTATGTTTGTTACTCCTTCACGCCACAACGAACGTACCGATTTTGTATACGCTGGGAAATAACTCACACTTAGGAATTAACACATAGGCTACTTTTTATCCCGGAAAATGAGAGAGTTTCCGCGAGAATTAAAAAACTTTAATCCACGCGGAAGACGTCGCGGGCATCAACTAGTAATATTATAAATGCGAAAGTGTCTTTGTTTGTTGGATTGTCCTTCAATCACGCAATAACGGAGCATCAGGTTGACGTGATTTTTTGAATCATGGTACAGTTGAAGTTTTATATATGTGTTATTCCAGACTATTATCTATGTTCGTGCCAAGTTTCAGCAAAATCGGTTCAGTTGTTGCGGTGTGATTGACTAACAAACATCTATCCATTCATCCATCTATCCATCCATACATCCAAATATAATTAGTAATTAACATTAATAGGATTAGAAGTGCTAAAATCTTTGAACTTTGGCTTCCTCGTTCCTCAAAAATTTGGAATGTCCTTCCGGCTTCCGTTTTTCCAACTAACTATAATGTAGGTGTCTTTAAATCAAGAGTGAATAGGCATCTTCTAGGCAAGCGCGCACTATCTCAGGCTGCATCTTCACTTACCATCAGGTGAGATCGCAGTCAAGCGCTGGTCTATATATTTAAAAAAAAGAACTAATATTACATAAGTAGTATTGTATTATAATATTTTATGAGCTTTACAAAATTAAACGGTCATCGCCCACTCGCCATAGTGAAATCGTTACACATTTTTTGGAGATCCGTGTCTGAATTAAATATGATAAACGGGGTTAGTATAAGATTTAACACGATTGATCGTATTTTTTTTAAGCTATTGCATAGCTTCTATCGCGGGCCTTGAGCGTGGAGACCGAATCCAGAAATTCCGTAACGAAAATAACCTGACACGGGACTCCTCTCACCGCTAAATGGCATTGATAAAAAATGCTATGCAATGCAATAGTTTTACCGCAGCAGTCCCCGAGTGCCACACGTCTTTTTTTTTTATTCAAATAAACTATATTTTACAAGTGCTTTTGAACCGTCGATGAATCTACCACTGGTTCGGAATGCCTTTCCTGCCGAGAAGAGCCAGCAATAAACTCCGCGGTGGCTCTTTATTAAAATTTTTTTTACAATAGGTGATGAAACTATGCTATGTATACAGCGCTTCCACGATGAACTTTACTAAGTCCAATATAATACAAATACAAATAAATACAATCCAATGCATGTTAAGACGAGTAGACACAAAGCAGACCCATTCCCGTTGGTGGCACCCGTTCACGAGCATGACACATGATCCAGCCGTTGCTTCGCTCAACCATATTTGAGGGAATGTAACGTATTGGCATACCATGACATTAGCGTCAAAGTAAAATGAACCTTAATGTATTGCCTTAAAATCACAAATTCAGTACAACCAATTTTAGTTCGGGTCGTATCCGTATACGTAAAAGTAATAAAACAACATAACATAATAAATAAAAAAACTAACATCAAACATTCCAGATTTGTATGCAAAATTGCTGCGGAACCTTTGTTGTATATTTTGTATTCTGACAATATATCGTAATAATATAAACGATTACTAGTTTTATTGAGTCATGCTTGTTTCCGTATTGAACCGCTCGACCACTGCAAGCGGAAAAAAGCGTAGATTTTACTTCCCTGAATCAATAACTGATATTATTTTATTAACCGACTTCAAAAAAGAGGAGGTTCTCAATTCGACGCGTATTTTTTTTAAATTTAATTTTGGCGATGTTACTCAATAATCATGCACTATAGATGCAATAGTTAAAGAATTGCCAATTCACCTTTTACTTCAAATTACGGATTGAAATCTTTTAGGTATGCAGCTTTCCTCACGATGCAGGTGTTTTCCTTCACAGGAAGTGATTTTTTTTTTATTCGAAATAGGCTTGCGCTCGACGACAATCAACACTGGTTAGCACTGATGATGACTTGTCAAGGTTGGAGCGCGCTTGCCTAGAAGATGCCTATTCACTCTTGCCTTGAAGGTGCTCAAATTATAGGTGGCAGGAAATACGGATGCTGGAAGGATGTTCCACACCTTACCGGTTCTAAAACGTTGAATTAAAGCGTTTCGTTGGAGTAGGTTGGATTTCTACCACATAAGGATGCCAACGCTCACGACTTCTCGCAGTTCATATTATATTTAACGGGGTCTTTTCCCTGTTTCTAGCAATTTCGCGTCTTTTCAAACAAGTTTTAATTCATGAAGAACTATTTTTTTTGCATCGAAAAAAATATATATTGTAGATACATATGTTATCTGAAGTTCTTATATTAGAGAAATGTGTAAGGCCATACTTTGCTCGATCATAAAAAATCATGAAGAAATCGTGATTTTCACTAATATTTCAATTTTGTGTCTAAAGTTTATAACTAAATTTAAAAAAAAATACATGAAAATAAAGCTTATTACATTTATGAGGGTTCCTATTTACAATTTTTTTAAATAAAAATTTAAGCTTAGCTCTAGCTTATTTCTAGACGTAAAAGGTCACGCGCATCCTCTAACGGGGGTGTTTCAGTGTCCCACCGGACTCTATCGAGGTTGGACGCACGTCAGTTTTCGCAGGCCACGTGCTTAAATTCTCAATTTCATTAATTTTGTTGTAAAAATATTATTTTGTAAAATCACTAAAACTTTTTATTAGATCTTAGTTAGCACAGTACCTACTTAGTACTTAGTTTTTATATAGCTTTAGTTAGTATCTTAGGTTACTATCTTATCTTGTAAACAGTTATAGTAAATAATTAAATATAGTGTTTGTTTTTATGAATAATAATGCATGATAAAAGAAATTTAATAAAGAAAATATCAGCTTTGAAGCGAAGGAATATTAGAAAACAAGTATGGTAAGTGTTTCTTTCACTTTATCTAAATACTAGCTGATTCCGCGACTCCGTCCGCGTGGTTTAGAGTGACTTGCTACTATCCACGAGAAGTTATGTCCTTTATCTCCGAAAATATTTAGTTATTTTTTGAGTAACTTGAACCGTTTACGCAGCGCACGCAACGGAAGCCCTCAAATATGGATAATTTTCCCCGTTTTTGCAACATTTTTCACTGATGCTTCGCTCCTATTAGTCGCACCGTGATGTTATATAGCCTAAAGCCTTCCTCGATAAATGGACTATCGAACACAAAAATAATTTTTCAATTCGAACCAGTAATTCCTGAGATTAGCGCGTTCAAACAAACAAACTCTTCAGCTTTATAATATTAAGTATAGATAAGATGATGCCCGCGACTTCGTCCGTGTGGTTTTGGAAAAATCCCGTGGGAACTCTATCATTTTCCGGGATGAAAAGTATACGTTCCAGGCAATCTATCTCCACTCCAATTTTCAACCAAAACCTTCCTTTTTACGGGAAAGAGGAATAAAGATACACACACACACACATATACAAACTTTCGCCTTTATAATATTACTGTGCTTACCTAGGATTAGAATTTTTACAAAAGGCGTGAATAAATTTTGTTGAAGAAGAATAATTATTCCAGATGTAGGTATCAATGTGAACACAGTGTAAATACATACAGTGAGGCGATAGGTTGGGAGTGTTCAAATAAAGGTCACTTGAAACCTCATCCAACTGGCAGCGAGCTAAAAAAAACTCCAAGATGGCGGATTCAAGATGGCGGGCATACACATTTCGTCGGTGTCTATCTTAGAGAGTATAAAAAATGGAAGTGTGGTTTTCTGGCAAAAGATTATCAGGATTGAGGATCCGAACGTCTACTTGATGAATAGAAAAAAAATTCAAGATGGCGGAATTGATTTTTCCATACAAAATATATGCAAAACTTTGATACGGTTCCTTTTTATTTCTGATGGTTTCTATAGAGCACATAAATTCATTCGTAGGAAAAATATGTAAAGAGCTGATGATTGAGGATTTCGGAGACAGGTGAGGAGCACGGCCAGGGTATTGAAGATAGGTGGGCGATGTTCAAACAAAAGCCACTTGCAACCTCATCCAACCGGCAGCGAGCTAAAAAAAAACTCCAAGATTCAAGATGGCGGCCATACAAATTTCGTCGGTGTCTATCTCAGAGAGTATAAAAGACGGAAGTGTGGTTTTCTGGCAAAAGATGATCAGAATTGAGGACCCGAACGTCTACTTGATGAATAGAAAAAAAATTCAAGATGGCGGAATTGATTGTTCCATACAAAATATATGCAAAACTTTGATACGGTTCCTTTTTATTTCTGATGGTTTCTATAGAGCACATAAATTCATTCGTAGGAAAAATATGTAGAGAGCTGATGATTGAGGATTTCGGAGACAGGTGAGGAGCACGGCCAGGGTATTGAAGATAAGTGGGCGATGTTCAAACAAAAGCCACTCGAAACCTCATCCAATTTGCAGTAAGCTGAAAAAAACTCGAAGATGGCGGATTTAAGATGGCGGCCATACAAATTCTGACGGTGTCTATCTCAGAGAGTATAAAAGATGAAAGAGTGGTTTTCTGGCAAAAGATGATCAGGATTGAAGCCCCGAAAGTCTACTTGATGAATAGAAAAGAAATTGAAAATGGCAGAATTTATTATTCCATACAAAATATATGCAAAACTTTGATACTGTTCCTTTTTATATCTGATGGTTTCTATAGAGCACATAAATTCATTCGTAGGAAAAATATGTAGAGAGCCGATGATTGAGGATTTCGGAGACAGGTGAGGAGCACGGCCAGGGTATTGAAGATAAGTGGGCGATGTTCAAACAAAAGCCACTTGAAACCTCATCCAATTTGCAGTGAGCTGAAAAAAACTCGAAGATGGCGGATTTAAGATGGCGGCCATACAAATTCTGACGGTGTCTATCTCAGAGAGTATAAGAGATGAAAGAGTGGTTTTCTGGCAAAAGATGATCAGGATTGAAGACCCGAATGTCTACTTCATGAATAGAAAAAAAATTCAAGATGGCGGAATTAATTTTTCCATACAAAATATATGCAACACTTTGATACAGTTCCTTTTTATTTCTGATGGTTTCTATAGAGCACATAAATTTATTCGTATGAAAAATATGTAGAGAGCTGATGATTGAGAATTTCGGAGACAGGTGAGGAGCACGGCCAGGGTATTGAAGATAGGTGGGGGGTGTTCAAACAAAAGCCACTCGAAACCTCATACAAAATATATGCAAAACTTGCCAAAAAACCACTCTTCCATCTTTTATACTCTCTGAGATAGACACCGACGAAAGTATGGCCACCATCTTAAATCCGCCATCTTGGAGTTTTTTTCAGCTCGCTGCAAATTGGATGAGGTTTCGAGTGGCTTTTGTTTGAACACCCTCCACTTCTTTTCAATACCCTGGCCATGCTACTCACATGTCTCCAAAATCCTCAATCCTCAGGTCTCTACATATTTTTCATACGAATGAATTTATGTGTTCTATAGAAACCATCAGAAATAAAAAGGAACCGTATCAAAGTTTTGCATATATTTTGTATGGAAAAATCAATTCCACCATCCTGAATTTTTTTTCTATTCATCAAGTAGACCTTCGGGTCTTCAATCCTGATCATCTTTTGCCAGAAAACCACTGTTCCATGTTTTATACTCTCTGAGATAGACACCAACGAAATTTGTATGGCCGCCATCTTGGAGTTTTTTTCAGCTCGCTGCCAGTTGGATTAGGTTTTGTGTGACTTTTGTTTGAAAACCCCCCACCTATCTTCGATACCCTGGTGCTCCGCACCCATCTCCGAAATCCTCAATTGTCAGCTTTCTCCATATTTTTCCTCCAAATGAATTTATATCCTCTATATGAAACCATCATAAATTTGGAAAAGGAACCGTATGAAAGTCTTGCACATATTTTGTATGAAATAAAAAAAAACCCGCCATCTTGAATTTTTTTCTATTTATCAAGTAGACCTTCGGGTCCTGATCATCTTTTTCCACGAAACCACTCTTCCATCTTTAAAAGTCCGCAAGATAGAGACTGACGAAATTTGTATGGCCGCCATCTTGAATCTGCCATTTTGGAGTTTTTTTTCAGCTCTCTGCCAGTTGGATGAGGTTTTGAGTGACTTTTGTTTGAACAACCCCTACCTATCTTCAATGTCCTGGCCGTGCTCCTCACCCATCTCCAAAATCCTCAATCATCAGCTCTCTTCATGTTTTTGCTCCGAATGAATTTTTGTCCTCTATACGAAACCAAGACTGAAAAAAAATTTTGAGAGAAATTTTGATGAGAGGTGCTCAATGATTCAGTCAGTCAGTGAGTCAGTCAGTCAGTGAGTCAGTCAGTGAGTCAGCGCGAATAGCTCTATGTATATTAATTATTGTAAAAATCCAAATTTACAAGATTCATTTTCATTCATAATAGAATACACTATAAATATAAGCCTCAATAGCCCAACGGTTAAAGGTGCGGACTGAAAACTGAAAGGTTGCAGGTGCAAACCCCACCCGTTGCGCCATTGTTGTACCCACACCTAGAACAAGCTTTCCGCTTATTTGGAGAGGACAGGAGGATATTAGTCCACATCAGCTTGGCTAATATTCTTTTTTAAAAAAAGAAACATACCTTATAAAGTCCGTTTCATGACGTTCAAGACGAGTAATCACCCGGGTTAAAACCCATTCGTGGGCTTAATCTGGGTGATTACTGATTTACCCATCTCTAAACAGGGCTTATTTGGAAATCCAGGACACACCTGATAATAAAACCTTCCTACTCCTTCCTTTCTAAAGCCCTCAAAGTTAGAATTTCAGATGCTTACACTATATAATTTTTACAAGAACAACGTCAGTAATTTACAAGTGTAAAATTTCAATGCCTTGAAAAATTGCCGAGTAGTAAGTAGGTACATACTACATACGTATAATTTGGTCTATTAAAATTTTAAACAATATCTGTCAAGTTGAACTAAGTACCTACTGTAGTTTCATATATTGTGACCAGTAGGGCTAACATGCGCGCCACGAGAAAGTTTTATCTACACGCTTACTCGTAGTCTCTATGTGAATCTCTACAGAGATTCACGAGTGTAGAGAAAATTTTCTCGTGGCGCGCATGTTAGCCCTACAGGAGCGCCCGTACGGGTTCACTGCGCTTTCGCTCCATGTCTGCCCAGCGCGTATTTAATACGTACACGAGGATTTCGGAGCGGCGCGGCGCGCGGCGACATAGCCCGCTAAATACCTAAAGTTCCGGGACCAGCAAGCCTTAACGCACATCATTCCAAAATAGATGGCCGGCGTCTTAACCACCGCTGCATTAGCGACTCTCCTGCTTAATTGCTCGCTATAAATAAATCTGTACCTTATATTTGCGAATAGTTTGCACTTGCACTGGAAGATAAGTTTTACTCAAATGATATTATCATATTATTACACTCGTTTCCTTGTCTCAGGACATATTAACATTCGTGGATTTTTAGCATCGTCTATTTGTAAGTAGGTAGGCCTTACCTTATATAATGAGGTCGTGCTTCGGAGAGCACGTAAAGCCGTCGGTGCTACGCCTGATCTTTCTCCGGTCGAGTTAGATTTCCATCCGACCGAACTATGAGAGTGAGGGAATAGAAAGTGCACCTGTGTATGGGCACACACTTATGCACTATAACATCTCTCGCGTAGATGATCTCTCTTCGGTCGTGTCAGATTTATATCCAACCGGATTATGAGAGTGAGGGAATAGAGAGTGCACCTGTATTTGGGCACACACTTATGCACTGTAACATCTCATGTGTGTGTGTGTGTGTGTGTGTGTGTGTGTGTGTGTGTGTGTGTGTGTGTGTGTGTGTGTGTGTATGCCACAACGAATGTACATATCGATTCGGCTGAAAGGAATGGAGATACCTCATACCCAATTCCGGAAATCCCGGAAAATTAAAGTGTTCCTGCAGGAATTAAAACCTTAATGAACGCGGAGTTGTATGGTCTAGTATGCCATAAAAACGCCGATCGCTGTCGCTAAAAGTAGCCAGTCTGCCATCTCCCTTAACGTATCACTTGTCAAGCATCCAGCGCGACGCGAACGGTTCACACGATGCACCTGACGATATTACCTACGATATTACCACACGGCAATTTGAAATAACCGTTTCAAAATATTTGCACCGTGTTCACACGTGACGATCTGAATGAGGGTTCGTTAAGTAAATGTGCCCGTTTAAGTGGAGTACTAGTTGCTAAGCTACGTGATGCTAAAGCGTTGGGCCCACAGTTAGATGCTTAGAGTTCTGAGTTCACACTTTTTAAGCTATTGCATAGCTTCTATCGCGGGCCAGCGTGGAGACCGAATCCAGAAATTCCGTAACGAAAATAACCTGACACGGGACTCCTCTACGGTGAGCCGCTAGATGGCGTTGATAAAAAATGCTAGATCCGCGGTAATAGCTTTACCGCGGCCCGTCCCCGAGTCCCCGAGTGCCACACGTCTTTTTTTTAAAGAATATTAGCCAACCTGAAGTTGACTAATTCTGTCCCCTCCAAATAAGTGAAATGCTTGTGTTAGGAGTGCGTACGACAATAGCAACGGGTGGGATTCGAACCTGCGACCTTACAGTTTTCAGTTCACACCTTTAACCGTTGGGCTATTGAGGTTTAAACAAAACTACCACCAAACTAACATATGACAAACAAACCAAGAATTTAACCAAAATAGTAAAAAAGAAGAAGAAGAATTTTTGTTTATATGTAAGTACTTTATTATTTTGCGACTTTTGTTTTTGAATTTTGAATTGAATCAAGAGCGGCTTATTTCGATAGTTTTAGAATACGAAATAATTTAAGTGCTCAGCTAAAGTGATTAGCTCAATGTTACCATGCACTTTGAGCTGATGCTGCAGCATTAATTAGTGCTGCGGGATACGCAACTCTTCAGCAACAAATGGTCTCAATGAGTAGGTGATAGATAGATGATGATTGAGGATCGGGAAAGAGGGTCTGATGATGGAGCTGAAAAATGGATAACAGGATGTCGTAAATATCCTACATAGTCTGGCTATAGATTCACATTTATTTTTCATTTCATGACAAGACAGTCCTTGACTGCGATCTCACGTGATGGTAAGTGATGATACAGTCTATGATGGTAGCGGGCTAACCTGGAAGGGATATGGCAGTGTTCATTCAACCCATACCCCTTATAGGTTCCTACACGCCATCGTGCCGGAACGCTAAATCGCTTGGCGGCACGTCTTTGACGGTAGGGTGGTAAATAGCCTCGGCCAGGCTTCCCACCAGAAACACACACACACACACATGTCCTAAATTTTCAATTTACCCTTGTTGAACGCGAACCTCGAAACTTACTGCTTACTTTTCTCTAAGACCGTTCGCTGTGGGGTCGACGCCTTATTAAATGCACCCATTTAAGTAGGGTACTACGTGATTTTTACAGTTACAGTAATTGTGCTTGACGAATTTAGATGGACAAGGTTATTATTATCATTAGGTAGATACCTGACGTGAAATAGAATAATAGTATATGCTTTTAAGGAATTTGATTTCGATTATCAAAGAATGCCAGAGATACTTTTTGTATAAATCAAATTACGACTGATACTAGATGGCAGTACTAGTTATATTTTAGTGTGAAATTGTGGAACTTATTTTATTGATTAATTGCTTAGAAGCAATTGGCTTTGCTTCAGCTGTCCATAAGATAGATAAGATGTATCTTATCTATCTTATGGATATTTTGTAACATTTTTGTATTAAAAGAGCAACTGCTGAATTTCAACTGAAAACTGAACTGTTTTTAGGCAGAATCTATCTATCTACCTGAATCCAGAATACTGATTGTATTCTGGATTCAGGTAGATAGATAGATACTGAATGATGATGAATACTGATTGTATTCTGGATTCAGGTATATCCTCAACTTGTCATAAGAAAATGGAAAAAAAGAGCCACAAGTTGGACTACATGTAATAAATATATTGTTCTTAGTGGTATAAATACATACACAAAATGTTCAAAAAATCATATCAAAAACATGGCTAATATTTCTTTTGCGTTCTTCGCGTATTTGTACCTATTGATTTTCGGTAGATGGCGTTACATAAAGACAGTAATATGTTATATCTAGCTTTTGCCCACAGTTTCGCTCACGTTAAGTTCGATTTTGCAAGCCCCTATTTTACTGAACTTAATTTTTGATTCCGCATGACGGAGCTTTTAATTTTACCAGCTCCCGAACCATAATAATATATTCAGACATTAGCAAACGATACTTCTTCAACTAACCTATGACCATAGACAACAAAACTAAGCTGTAATTTCAACTGATTGGTCAACATTAACATCCTACATTTAACGTTCTACACTGTGTTTTACGTTGAGAAACATGTGCAACTAACTACTGATTATTTTGTTATACTCAATTATTGTTGTAAATAATAAAATATACCTGTTTCGTCTAACCTAACCTAACATTTTAATGGCGCCATAACATTTTGGCTAGTTAAAATGACGTGAAAGCATCGATAGTAAAATGTTAATAGTTTGTTACAATGTTATATTAAATTCTTTGGTAGTATAGTGGCCAGCTTATTTTTTACCCAACTACTACAAATACAAAAAGACATTGGCTACATTTTCTCGGAAAAAAGAGTTCCCGCGGGTAATAAAAAAACCTATATCCACGCGGACGAAGTCGCGGGAATTATCTAGCAATGTAACTTGCAAATGCAATGTATGTATGTATATGTGATGTATGTATGTTCTACACGCCGACCACCCCGCTGCCCGCACCTCGTTCCATATGTATGTATGTATGTATATGTAAGTTCTACACGCCGACCACCCCGTTGCCCGCACCTCGTTCCATATGTATATGTGATATATGTAAGTTTTACACGCCGACCACCCCGCTGCCCGCATCTCATTCCATATGTATGTAGGTATGTATGTATGTGTGATGTATGTATGTTCTACACGCCGACCACCCCGCTGCCCGTATCCGGTTCCACCTGGGCTGCAGATTTACAGTTACCGACTCCTTGCCTACAAATGTATTCAAATAAAGCATAGATACACAGTTAACTGAATAGTGTGGCATTTACTGGGAGTAGTAAATAAATCTACGCGGTTCCCGCTGCAGTTTATTCGTGACGAATCGTCAACCTAATGCGTCTTCTATAACACACGATTTGCGTCGCCTCGTGAACTTTACACAAGTTTCAGTAAGTACAAAAATGAGTAAGCATATAGTAGCAATAAATCCAGATATGTCAATAAACTAACCTAACCAACGATGCCGGATGTTTTTTTTGTTATTCGACGGCAAGATAGTCCTTGACTGCGATCTCACCTGATGGTAAGTGACGTTGCAGTCTAAGGCTGAAGTCGATGGACCGAACTCTCACTCAGCTCAGACTCAAGTCAGAGATTTATGTCAGAGCATATTTATGTCGCGTTTTGACTCTATCTTAAGTCTGAGTTGAGTCAAAGAACGCTCTATAGATCTCATCATAAGATAGTAGCGGGCTAACTTGGAAGGAGTATGGCAGTGTATCCCAATAGACCAGACCAGAGACAATTTACAAAGTTATAAATTCCCAAACCCAGCCAGGAATCGAATCCAAGACCTCCCAGTTATAAGACCACAGCACTCATCATTGCGCCAGGGAGGTCGTCAATATCGGCTGTAGATTGGTCAAAAAGTATACTTTGAGCTTTTTTTATATTTTTTTCTGATGTTAAGTGATTACCCCCGCCCATTAACGTTTGTAGCACCACCAATGCGTTGCCGGCTTTTTAGGATCTGTTGGTTCGCCCCTTGAATATGCCCATGTTGTAATTTAGTGGGAACACCGTCGCAGGAAGTTGGTTCCACAGTTTCAAAGTACTTACGTGGAAAACAAGATCTGGCACAACGGATGGTCGAAGTGCTCCATGCACCCATGTGGCGAGGGTGAAATTGTGTTCGGTGGCGAGCGGTGCGGTTGTATAAGAAAGACGGTGGAATAAGGTCAAACAGCTCTTCAGAACACTCCCCGTTATAGCCGATAAAATACGCAAAGAGAGCTTGCGTCTGTCTGTCTTGAGTTTGTCTGGTGGGAGGCTTTAGCCGTGGCTAGTTACCACCCTACCGTCAAAAACGTGCCGCCAAGCGATTTAGCGTTCCGGCACGATGACGTGTAGAAACTGATTAGGGGTATGGGTTGAATTTACACTGCTATACCCCTTCCAAGTTAGCCCGCTACCATCTTAGACTGCATCGTCACTTACCATCAGGTGAGATCGCAGTCAAGGGCTATCTTGTCATCGAATAAAAATAAAAAAAAAATTGCGTCTTGCGGCCGTACGCGTCTCAATATATTTATGTTACAGGTACCTTCCATTTATTAAGAAGAGTCGTGCATTAACGAAGATCAGGTCAAGCTGAGATTTTGCGATTCGCCTTGTTTAGCTACAGTTAATGTGAATGATGATTTTATCACCGAATATATTATTTTGAACTAAAGCATTTGATATTATTCGCATAATGAGATACTATCTTTGCCCTCAACTTTGCCTGCGTGATGTTGGAGTTAAATATCTCAGGCACTGACAGATTTTGATTAAAATAGTTATTATCGCTGAGGTTTTCATATTATTCAGTTATTTGATGGCGTAAAACATGAAAAAACTTACTCTATCTGTTTGTCTGTTCGTGCAAGCGAAAGGCACCTGAGAGATACCTTGCATCCTAAAGACACAGGCTAAAAACCAGGAAAATAAAAAAGATTTCACAAGGTTTTTAAAATCCTAAATCCACGCGGACCAACTCTACCCATGTAAAACACACAGCTCCATTTTTACCAATTAACAAATATTTAACAAACTTGTGAACTAAATATTGCACTTTTATAGCGTTTTGTTAACATATGGGTTATAAAAATAATGTTTGCTATTGTTAAAAATATTTTCGCTGCATTCGCAACATTCACAAAATTTTATCCATCTCGAATACCTACTGAACTATTATGACCCTATTTTTGAACCATTTTTTAGAAAAATCACTAGGTATATTATCAACAAAGTTATTTTTAAGGTTTTGTACCCAAAGGATGCCAACAGGACCCTATTAGTAAGCCTCGGCTGTACGTCTGTCTGTCAGCGGGCTGTATCTCATGAACCGTAATTATTATAAAATTTGAAGAGTTTTCTCGACTTCTCCAGGATTCCATCATCAGATCCTGACTTGATATCAATGGGACCATCTGGGAAGTATAAGGAGTTTATAACCCTTTCAAACAAAAAAAAATTTCCAAATCAGTCCAGGTGTTTTCGAGCAATCAGGGAACATACATAAAAAAAAAGATTCCAACGAATTGAGAACCTTTTTTGGAAGTCGGTTAAAAAGTATTTAGTTAGTACGGACTAACTGTATCTACAAGCTTTTTGCAATTTGGTCAAATGATTTTTCTTCATGGTTGGGTGTCTGAGTGGCATTATAATTTGATTGCCTTATTTCTTGTGTCATTAAGTACCATCATTATTAACTTAAGTAGGTACGTGTTTACAAATAAAAGCTTGGTGTTATGAGTAGCGTCATGAAAAAAATAGATTAGGAGTTTTTATTACTGTTCTTTTTGTATGTTAGTAAATCCGTGGTACTTGTAAAGTTTTCGTAAAAAAAGGGTCAAACATCAGGGTTTCGTGAGTAACTTGGTCTGTCATTACCTTTAAAATAGAATTTAGAAAACTAAGTACATAGTATTAGAAGCCCATTGAAAAATTCGTCTATTCTATTCAATAGTTGACTATATTTTCATATTATGAAAAGTGAACAAAAGCAATGGAAACTAAAAAGTACCCCTTGAATTACGACAAAATAAAAGTTTTTCATTTTTTAGATATTCTTTATTATAACTCAATCACACAGTGATTTTAATCATGCTTTCGTTTTTATACAATCATAATATTAACACTAAAATGATATGTACAAAATATGACACGTTTCATAATTTTTTTAAATATTTTCGTTTGCTCTGCTATTAAATATTGTTTATTTTTTTTTACACTTTTCTTATGCCATTTTAAACTAAAACTAGAACTAAGAATTTGCTAAAACTTTGGACTAGTATTTATAACCTTCTTGGGGATTAAAACTGGGTGGTTGTCTGGGGCCTCCGAATTGTTCTGGTCTGCCTTGGTTGCCTTGACTGGTTCCTGTTAAGCCAGGTGAAACTGGTCGCTGCGCATTCACACCTTGAGATCCTGGAGAAGTACCATCGGGACGTTGATCCACTCCCTGAATTGCAGTAAAAGCAGGACGTTGTCCAATTGCACCCTGAGATCCAGAAAAATTGCCACCTGGTCTTTGACCAGTCACACCTTGACTGCCTGTTAAAGTTGGGCGTCCATTTGCACCCTGAGATCCTGTATATCCTGAAATTTGTCCAAATTCACCTTGAGTTCCTGGAGAACCTGGGCGCGCAATCCCATCCTGAGATCCAAAAGGACTATCGCCAGGACGTTTTCCATTTATGCCTTGATTACCTGAAGAAGGTCCATTTACGCCTGAGTATCCTGGGGAACCTGGTCTTTGCTGTGTTGGGAACGACTGAGTAGGTTTATCATACTGGTAAGGGGCTTGGATTGGGAGTGACCCTTTAGTACCAGATGAGCTTTGATCTAAAGTGGATTGTTGACTTCCAAATCGCGAGGGTCCTTGACTAGATCCTACATTAGAACCGAAAGAAGGCTGATTAGCTTGACCAAACACGCTTCCAGTTCCAGTTTTCTGTATCCCAGAGGACCCTCCGAATGGTGAGGTTCCTTGATTAGACCCAATGTTTCCACCGAAAGGTCGGTTTCCATTTTGTTGAGACTGTTGACCTTGACCTATTTGTTCATTAGAAAAAGTATTTCCAAATTGGGTTGAACCTTTTATTCCATTATTCGCACCGGTAGAGGGTTGATTACGGTTAGATTGATATTGAGAGCCTTGAATAGATTGGGCATTGATTCCGCTAGGTCTATTGCCAAATGTAGGGCGGTTTTCATTCGCCTTATATTGATAGCCTGAAGATTCTGAAACAGTTGGTTCTGATAAACCCTGATTTACAGACTTGACTTGAGATCCTTGTGCTGATCCAAAGGGTTTATTAGCATTAAACTGATTCTGTTCTTGGGCAAAGGTTGAACTTGTCAGTTGGTTACCAGGTCTATTAAAATTCTGGCTCAATCCAAATTGGGAAGTGCCGAAAGGAGTTTCAGAAGATGGAACCTTACCAGACTGAAGCCCAATAGAACCTTGACCATTTTTAGATCCGAATGTTGAAGCAATCTGACCTTGGTTTGCTTGAGGACGGTTTTGAACTGATCCACCTGATCCAAATTGTGTAGCTGATCCAAAAGCATTTTGAGGTTGGTTGTAGTTATATCCGTTAGAACCCTGGACTTGAGAAAGTTGACCTAGTCCTTTAAAACTAGACCCCTGACCTGAAGCCTGACTGAATGGACCTTGGCTACTTCCAAGACCGGTTTGATATTGACCATTTTTCCCTTGAGGTCCAGTCTGTCCTTGTCCAGCATATTGACTTGATCCTTGGCTGGGTTGCACTTGTCCAATCTGACCTGATTGACCGAACTGGCTATCTGGGCCTTGGTTATAGCCGGAAACTTGCTGATTCTGACCGATTTGACCTTCAGGTCTACGTGGTCCGGAGGCAAATTGATTGTATCCCTGACTGGAACTAATTTGATCCGTCTGACCTGATTGACTACTTGGCCCAAAAGCTCCTTGGTTCAATGATGATTGAGCCTGAGATGCTGGTCTTTGGGAAAATGATCCTTGGGTGGAGCCTTGATTTTGTCCTTGAGATCGGTCAAGAGAAGTCTGTCCTACATTATATTGCTGGGGACTACTTTCTGACTCGTATTCCTCCGGACGGTACGCACCTGTAATATAATTTTTATTTTAAATACATGCGTTTTATTTAGAGGAAAAAAAATATTGGAATTTGGAACCAAACATGGAATTAATTAAATTATTATTGTAAAAATTACTACTAAAGCAAATACCTTCTTGAGTACCAGCAGCTGCGGCTCTAGCATTTTCTTCTATAGATTTCAATATTTCCTCAGGAATGGGATGAGGCGTAGGCAAATGCTCTCCTTGAGGTCGGAATCCATTTTCATCGGCAGTATAAGTCAGAGAATAAGCTTGTCCGTCATCACCAGTGTAGGAAAAACCACCTTGAGCCTTTACACCATTCGTTGCAATACCAGACTCCTCAGCAGAGATTCCGTTTGATGTTTCGTAGCTGTATTGGTAAGATTCACCATTATTTTCGTTTATGTACTTCAGAATTTCAGCATTTCTGTCGGCTGCTGCTTGTGGACGCTCTGATTTGTAATCCTTCGCTTGAGGTACATTAAAACCTTCCGTTCCTTGGCCGAATCCTTGCCTGGAAGAATCTCCTGATTGAGATCTGTAGGGTTGCTGAGCACCAACATTAAAGGTTGTAGCCAAACCAGGAGTTGATCCAAAAGTGTTTTGGGTAGTACCAAAAGGAGCATTTGCTCCAAGTAAAGGAACTTTTCCATTACCACCAGGTGCTAAAGCATTTAAACCAGCTCCATTTTGGAACTGATTAATTCCACCTGAGCCTTGGCTTAGTCCATTTCCGAATCCAAGTCCATTTTGAGCACTTCCAGAAAATCCACTATACGTAGTACTTGGTTGTCCCGATATTGGCTTGCCTCCTGATGGAAGTCCTTGTCCAAAAGCTGGTCCCCCTTGTCCTAAATTAGAACCACGTTGTCCAGTGGCTGATACTCCCGGAGCAAGCAGGGCACCAGGGCTGCCACCAGCGGTAGCAGCACTGACTGGTGGAAGGTAAGCCCTGTCCAACTTGTCTGCATAGCTGTAGGCTATGATAGATAGGACTATTAGCTGAAAACAGAAAAAAAAATATTTTTAAGATAAGGAAAACTAAAAAAAAAAAAATTAATCTTGATGTTTGTTTTCTTTGTATTCAGTGATTCGCCTTTGAATTTTACTTGATAGCATGTGACGATGGAAGCGGGCTAAACAAGATCCAGAAAGAACCAAAATCCTAATCGGATTCTACGGGGCATTTTACCGAAGCTATACTGCTTGTTGGCAAGTCTTTCCTTTTAGGAAGCAAGTATAGCCATATAACTATAGGTACCTGTAACATTGGGTTAAAATGATTGCATCAGTGTGGCAATCGTAATCACCTCTGATTGGTTGAATTTATTGCGTTCTTGCTGCTTCAATGCATTTTAACCAATAGACAGGGAACCAGCCAATTAGAGGCCTTTACGATCATCTCACGGATGCAATCTTTTTTAGATAATCTCACAGTTTAACAGAGCCAATTTAGAAACTATAAATCGGGCGGGAAAATTAATTTACAAGTTTTACACAACATTACGTTGTACGTATAAAAAAGATTTCACTGCATCAAAAAATTGCACCATGTCTACAAAGTTTAATTGGAAACCACTTATTTTTCAAAAACATTAATAGTTATTAAAATTGTGTGAATTAATTAAAATCTTAAGCGAACGCGATCACTCAACCGTTTTTTAGTAATATTTTTAATTAATAAAGCGCACTTCACTCATCACCCTAATTACAAGATAAGAACTTCAACACGCTAATTGTTTGAACTTTTAACGGAGCATTAAAGTATAAAAAAAATGATTTACCAGCTTCATATCAAAAAGCTGTACTTGTGCCAAAGGATGAACTGTTAATGTTGTTACGCCAAGTCATCCTATATTTATATCACGCGAAATTCGTTCACCTCGGCTGGTGAGATACCTAAACATGTACTGAATAACCTTTGACTGTTCAAGTGAATCTTCAATACATTTGTGTGGGTAACGCTTGCTCAATTTTCCGATCGATTTTGCCGATACACTAATTATTGTGATCCCTCCGCTGATGCGAAAGAAGTGCTCCTAATGACAGGCGACATTGTTCGTGATTGGTCAAGGACTCTAGCTTTTATCCTAAGATTGTTCTACATTATCCTACAATTTATAATCTGATCGAGAGTTACATATCGTCGCTTATTTATCAAGCAACACCACTCAAGTCATTTTATAGGAGGGTGAAAAATCTGCTTAAATTTTATTTATTTCAAGAGCTTATAAGTTAGATTTGGTTAAATATGTGCTTTTTATGGATGATAACTTTTTTATTTTAACAAGCGGGAGAAGTAGCTTTATCCAATGACATAATTAAAAGTGAAAATCGCCAATTTTCGACTATAGCGCGGTGTTGTTCCATGAAGTGAAAAAAAAATGTCGAGACATTTCACTGCGTTAATTACCTACTTTATTTGGTGACAGAAGGACTGGCTCATTTTTTGCGTAAAGGATCAGCCAGTATTCTTGACCCCATTCCACGCTGGCATGATTTTTATAGTAACCGGAGACTGTCAGAATCTTTAACTTTTCTCTGCCAGAGAGATAGAAATAAAAGCTCCCAATATTTTGACGCGTGTTTCACACAATTTAACTTTTTATAAAAAGAACTTGACCTCCGGGCATGTTAAAGTATTAGTTAACTCATATAACACATTAACTTAACCATATCGCCTCAGGCTGTAGCCTATTATTATTTCAATACCTTCCATAATAATTAGCTCATAAATGGATGAGCTAATGGCTTCACATCCATTGTAGAGTTGAACTAGCGACCGCCCGCAGCTTAGCTCGCGTGGAATTAGAAATTGTGACCATATTCCGGGAGAATTTAGGAAAATCCTAATGGTAGTTTAGTAAATTTATTTAGGTAACTAGGTACTTACTTACGTACCAATAAAATTATAGTTATACAAATAAGGCAACATTAAAAAGCGAAAATATAAATTCTCTACATTCCCTTTAACGTGACAATTTCAAAAAATCCTTTGATTTTCCGAAATAAATTGCAACTAATAAAGAAATTGAAATAAAAAGTAGCCTATGTCACTCTCCAGATTCTCAACTATATCTATGCAAAAAATCACGTACTCACTTATATTGCTAGCTCTGTTGCGGCGTGATTCAAGGAAAAACCAAGAAACTTATAAACAAACCCTCTTTTGCATTTATAATATAAGTCAGGGTTGGCATAAGGATCCAAAGGTGCTTCGGAACATGAGTTGGTATTAATCCACATACAGCATCAAACAAATCGTCAAGAAGAAGTGTGGAAATCCCTTAGATGAAAAATCTAAAGGTTCAAGAGTGCACCTCTATCGGTTGGCGACGAAGTATTATCATTGTACTTATGTTTCGTATTTACTTAATTGATTAATAGTAAGTGATAAATAATTACATAGTAGAGTATGGTACTATTCAGTAAGCAATTGTAGAGAATGACATTTCAAATCATAAAAGCTTTTCATTTTGCGACAAAAAGCTTTTGTCGCAAAACCAAATAATGGCATAGGTACTTGACAAAGACATAATTTCGTAAGTTGTTACGTGGGTACCTACACAGAATTCTGGCTTAACCTTTGTTTGATTTGGAATTATAATATCAAAGTTTATAAGTCATTATGGTAAAATTGTTAGCCTGCAATTTAAGAAACAAATGACAGTATAGTAAAATCAAAAATCAAAATCAATTTATTTGTTGAAATAGGTAGAATAAGTTCTTGTAGGTATTGCTAGTGTCACTATTTCATGCCGTGAGGCGTACAAATTTTTACCTTAAAACTAAAAATATTACTAGATACATACATTAAAATTTTTTTTCGTCAATATATTCTTTGATACAATAATAATTTTTTAAGACTTTTACTTTGAAGGTATTGTAACAAGCTGTCTAGTAAAAATACTAATAAAGTAAGCTATAGGTATTAAACCGACATCTCTTTTATACATATCTATATGATATCATATAGATAAAGGAAGTATATACTTCCCGTATTTAATAATATTTAGATAGATACGATATCTTCGAGTGCGTATTTTGGAAAACTGGATAATAGCTTTCAATTCATTATTAACATATTTGTGAAATTAAACTAAGTAAAAGACAATGGCAGATCTTCTAGGGAGGTGAATTGCTGGTAAAGCTATGGTGCACACTTTAGAAAAATATAAACTTAGAGCTATAATATTAGAACTAAAAAAACTTGAACCTAAATCCAGATTTTATGTTTCATTGGTTGTCCTATCGGTAAATCTTAAATCTAATTACTTCGTTAGTCTTAAATTCTATTAACCAAAACAAAAATGTTTTTAACAGAAGTTATTGATTTACTAATTGACTCGAGCCTACGAAATGCTGGCAATAAAACGAATTTTTTTACTTAAGTAATTTGTTCGTGGATACAAATGTTTTAATTGCTTCTAAACGCATATGAAGTTTGGAAAGCATTTTTGTTGATTTAACACGCATCGTTAAGTTACCGAGCTTCATTATGACATTTAGAATTAGTGCAATATGAAACTGATGAAGATGATAGTAATAAGAGACCATTTAGAGAGTAAAATTAGTTTTAAAAATAAAATATTAGATTTTTTCACTCGCCGTCCGCGTATGGAAATGAGGTGATCCATATTAATTATAAGTTTTGACAAATATTCTCCTCTCCCCTCCAAATAAGCGAAAAGCTTGTGATAGGAGTGGGTACGATAATAGTGCAACTAGTGGCGATCGAATCTGTGACCTTTCAGTTTCAGTCCGTACCTTTGGGCTATTGGCATTATTTCTTCAGCTTTACATTGCGAGAAATTTTCAAGCGAAGTTTATAAACCTGCCTACTGCGCCGTAAATATATTTATTACACGTTAGCTGGTTGCGCCTTTGTAGTGTCATCTTTGTCGCACGAAGCGAAAAACTTCACACAGATATGAGTGACAGGGACGAATCTCTACGAAGCCGTGACTCGATTAATATTGAACGAAATCCTAACACTGATGTCTAATCATACGTCTAAATTCTAACTGTCGTAATTACAATGATCACGACCGCTGTAATAAACGCGAGGGTATTTAATAGCATCGTTAATTAGACGTTAAGTTTTACAAAATACCCATTTGATGGATTGGTGTGTTTAATACTATCAATGCTCGAGAGTGGGTCAATAATATGGTTTAATCATGAGGTTACAATACCAGGTTAAATACATTAATTATATTCAAGCCTGTTTGTTAGTTTCTTAGTGTGAAGATTTTTAATCCCATGACAATTTAGCACTAGCAGCTGCAACGAAACTGAATTTTAGCTAAAACGACCTCTAGTGGTAAGCGCTGTGGACTTATAACTGGGAGGTGTCAGGTTCGATTCTCGGTGGGGGTAATTTGGGAATATACAATTTCTAAATTGTCTCTGTCTGATGGTCTGGTCTGATGGGAGGCTTTGGCCGTGACTAGTTACCACCCTACCGTCAAAGACATGTCGCTAAGCGATTCAGCGTTCCAGCACGATGGCGTGTAGAACCCCATTAGGGATATGGGTTGAATCTACACTGCCATACCTTGATGACTTCGATGATTGGTTCTTCCCTACACTCGATGATATATGTTGATAACACTGGTTCAGCTAATTTGAATTGATCCGGGTAGATACCTTAATAGTTACCATTCCTGTACCAATTCCTTTCAAAAAAATCACTTCAAAAGAATATTAGCAAGATGGACCCATGACATAAAGAGAGTGGCGGTGAGAAGTGGCTGGATGAGAAGAGTTGGGTATGGTGGCACTGTTTGATTTCCCAAACAGTGCCACCATACCCAAGGCCACCACAGGCCTTTCGGCCTATTTTAAGCAGTGGACGTCCTCAGCTTGAATAATATCCCCTTTTCAGTTTTCAATCTGCACCTTTAACCGTTGGGCTATTGAGGCTTAATTATAATCGGTGAATCAATACCGTCTAATCCTTTGATGATAATTCAAAAGAGCTTGCAAAAGTCCAATTGAGTGATGATTTGGTATCTAGATAAAGTGTGAGTGATCGATAGATCTCAAGTGGTGCGAAATGGATCCATATAGGTCTTGAATGGTAAGGTCAGGCAAACTGTATTGTCTGATTTTCTTAGAAAGTTAAGACATTCGCTCTTTTGCAAAAGAATTCGTCGGGTGGAGTAAGACTACTTTTTATTATCTCAGAAAAACAAAATTTTCCCGATTGATTTTAAAAACCACGAAGATGAACTTTCGTAATATTTTGAATTTTGATTTTGGATTTTTGATTTTGAATACTACTAAATAGTAGTTAGGGTCCCAAGGTGCAGGTGTGGCGACCCCGCACCGGGAAGCGCAGTGTTGTCAGACCACCCAATGTAGCAATAAAGAATTTTCTATTCTATTCTAGGTGGACCGACATCAGACGACTCGCAGGGAGCTGCTGGATACTAGTGGTATAAGACTGAAGCATGTGGTAGACTATGCAAGAGCTACGTCTATCGCTTGATAAAGAAAAAGAAGAAGAATATCATACTTAACCATGAATTCCAAAAATAAAGAAGACCGTGTTTCACAGTTTTTGAAAATTCCAATCTAAAACTTAATTCCACACGAACGATGTCCCGGGGTCAAAAGCTAGTATATTAGGTATTCAATGGACATCTATCGTCCGTGTTTGTTGGTTTGTCCTTCAAACGCCCCAACAAAGCAACGGTTCGATGTGATTTTTTGCATGGATATAGGTGAGGACTGGGAAAGTGACATAGGCTACTTTTTATCGCGGAAAATTAAAGAGTACCCGCGGGATTTTAAAAACTAAATCCTACTAGTATAATATAAGGAAAAATAAGTAGGTCACCATCTTGGGTGTTCCGCCATGTTGGATTTACAATGACGTCACACAGCTAACCATGCATTGTCATCCAAACTAAACGTGTATACGAAATTTAAGCTCAATCGGTTTAAGCTATCGGCTTCAAAATTGAGTTGCAAGATGTGGAATCTTGTCCAAACATTAGTACATTCCAAGTTAAATAAAAGCTTTAAAAAAAAAAAAGAATAGTAGAGCTTAAGTTTTTATCTTGTTATTCTTATAAAGTGCATTACTATCATAGATCACCGTTACCTACCGTCAGCCTCGTCAACCCACTAAGGAGAAAGGTCGCGGTCATCGTTTACATTCGATGCATCCGATGTCACGAGTTCGTGTGCGAGCCGACCTAACCATCAATTCGATCCTACGGTTTAGATGAGACGTCACGCTTCACTAAATTAATATAAAACAAATAATTGCATCTCTGTAAGTATTTGTGAAATGTATTTGTAAAGAGCGATAATAACCCAGAGAGTAGGTACTACAATCTCCTAAACTCAAACTCAAAATTATTTATTTCATGTAGACCAACTTGTGGCTCTTATGACAAGTTCGAAATCTACCACCAGTTCGGAATGCTGATTCTGCTGAGAAGAGCCGGCAAGAAACTCAGCAGTTGCTCTTTTCAAAATAAAAAGCATTACAATATTTAGCTTATTTATCTTGTGGACAGCTGAAGCAAAGCAGATTGGTTCCAAGCAACTTTGTCATTAAGATATTCGGTAAGGAATTCCTATTCGGTGGGTTGCGTGTTCGTGGCACTTGAAATTACGAGGAAATCTGCCCAAGAGTTCTCCATAATATTCTCTTGAAGGTGCTTATTTGTATTGGGCCAGCAACATGGTGGTATAACCCTTCTCTAAGAGGAGACTTGCGTTCAGTGGGGAGCCTTTGACTGCTTGCTGATGATGATCATAATGATGAGGAGGATTTGTGAAATAAAAATAAAACATTTGATTGGATAACGTAAATTCTTTTATGGTATTAAAAATTATCATCATTACTATCGTCTCAACTTTATAAGCTCGGCCAAGAAACTGAGCTTGAGGAAGCACAGATTTAGCTTGAGTTCTAGGGCACAGGACAGGTAAATTTTTAACCGACTTCAGAAAAGAAGGAGGTCAATTCGTCGGAATCTTTTTATTTTTTATGTATGTTCCCCGATTACTCGAAGACGCCTGGACCGATTTTGAAAATTCTTTTTTTGTTTGAAAGGTGGTCCCACTGTGATCTGATGATAGAATCCTGGAGAAATCGAGGGGACTCTTCAAATTTTATATTAGGCACAATTGATATACTTTGTAGTGGCGTTTGAAGTCGGTTTTGTAAGAATTGTTACGTTTATTCCAGAAAATCAAAGAGTTCCTACGTAAAGGTTCCCACCAATTAAAAAATTCTGACAATATTACGTCAATATTGCTTAACCAGCAAAATCTGAAAAAATAATGTGACGCTGTTCCAAGCCTTGTTTAGTTAAAAAAACAAGTACTACCAAGTAGATGGGTCACTATCATTTTAATCCATCTAACTCACCCAAAAATGATTTTAAAAGCTGTGCAAGACCTTATAAAATCACGTTCGCTAGATATCATCTTACAAAATAATTGTTGCTAAACATTTAAAGCTTTTCCTTGCGAATTTGTTTAGCAAAGATCAAAGATTTTGCCATTGCTCACACAAGATTCGTGAAATGGTGATACTCATGATTTTAATCTATCAATATGAAAATTTTAAAATCACGAGTATGAATCAAGCATATTTTTCTAAATAGTATCACTGGCATTTGTTTAATAATAATTAGTCTAATTTTGCTTATACAATTATCATTAGGTCTTTGTTCAGCAAAGGAATATGATTGTAAATTATGGTTTTACACCACAGAAAATTTGTGTTTCACTTCAACATATCATTCTACATTTGCCATTACTAAACATAAAGGAATCTCCAAAAGAAATAACAATCAGACTTAAGCGGGACAAGTGCAGGGTCTATTTATTGTAACCATAAAAAATCCAATACATGATTTAAATTTTTTATTCTCTTCATCAATTGACAAATCTTTCAAGTTTATTTACATAACTTAATATCTATTAATATAATTTACGTGTCATTCATTACTTTTAAGCGTTTTATCACGTCTCGTAAACTCCCTCTAAACCTCGATATCTTACTTATTAAAACTATTTAATTATTATTGCTATACTCGTAAAAAATTGAACGTAATTTTAATTGTTTTGTATTGTACTTGTTAGATATTGTCACCTAATAATGGTAACCTGTTTCGTCAAACTTAGGAGGTTCTCGAGGCCCACCAAATTCTTCCCCTTTTCCAATAAAACTATTGCTGCCTGCAAGTTGAGATCCTTGACTACCAAACTTATTTTCTATCAGTCCACTTCCATTTGTATCTTGACTGTCATTTTTATTAAAACCAAGACTATTACTACCTAGATTTGCAGTCAAAGGTTTATTAGAAGGAACTTTTTCTGATAATGCCTGTGATCCTTGATTATTTTGGGGTTTGGTACCTCGACAACAAGCGCTATAGAAAGCCAGTTGGGGGAAAGGATGTGAACTTGGAAGAGTACCCAGAGACGCCGTTTGAGGATTGCTATCAGTTTGAGTTTGTGATGCATCAGAATCTTGCACTAATAATTGGCCATTATCAATTTTTTCGTTACTCTGAGATAAATGTGAAGTAATTGGTTTATTTTTATCTAATTTATTCTGACCAGATTGCTTAGTAGTTTCTTTTTGTTGTATATTCTCTCCAAATCTACTATTTTCTTCCTCAGAAGAATCCAGTAATGACTGAGTAGGTTTATTGTATTGATAGACTTCGCCTGTTTGAGAATTCTGGGATTGTCCTTGCTTTTGTATATTAAAGGAGCTTTGAGAATTTGGTGATGATGGTTGATAGTTATCTGTACTGGTTGAGGGGAATTTAGAAGTAGTTGATTCTTTAATATTAAAACTTTGTTCTAATAAGCTAGTATGTGTACCAAATTGGGAAGTTGTTGGTTGCGGAGATCCAAATGGTGAGTTTGATTGTTCTGGAAATCGGGAATATATCGGTATTTGAGATTGCTGATTTGATTTACTAGCGTTGTCATTTTGTGAAGAAGATGAAAAACTTTGTTTGTTAGATTGATTGATAAGCTGCGAGCCAAATTGCATGCCATTCTGTATTTCCTGGCTGGCTAAAAGTTCTTCGTCAGCTGAAGTCGATTCAGTTTGTACCTCAAACTGTTTATTAGGCTTTGTGCCAGATTGCAATGTTTGGCTACCAAACTGTTTGTCTGGTTGAATTGCAATTTGTTGGTCAGTTTTCATTTCATCTTTTTCATGTGAATCAATACTTTGTTGTCCTAATTGGCTATTAATCTGCTGTGAACCGAAATTTATTTGCTCTTTATTACCTTCATTGGATAGAAAACCTGCAGTTGGTTTATTGTATTGATGGATATCGTCAAAACTGGTATTCTTATTTGGTTCTAGATAATTCTGTGTGTTAAATGTGCTTGGTTGCAGTTGGTGCAGTGGTTTAGAATTAGTTTGATTATCTAATTGCTCGTATGAATCTTGGGATAGATTTTGTTGTATTTGATTAAAATTAACTCCGAATTGCGATGTTTCTTCTTTAGACGATGAATTCTGATATTTGGATGGTGTTGTATTTTGTCCAAATGTTGAGCTTACACCAAAAGACGATGGTTTTATGTTTTGTCCAGTTGCTGAGCTAGATTGTATTCCAAATCTTGTAGGTACTGTTTGTTTTACAAATGCGGAACCAGTTTGTTGTCCAAACGATTGGCTGGTCTGAGCCCCAAAGCGGGATGGTGTAGTTTGACCAAAGGAAAAGTTTGTTTGCCCACCTAGTTGTGGTTGGGTGGGATTTTGGCTAAAAGTTGAACTTGTTTGAATGCCAAATCGCGGAGGTGTAGTTTGTTGTCCAAATGATGAAACAAAACGCGTTGGTGTTGTTTGTTGATTTAATGATGTTCCGAAAGGTGGTAAATTCGGTTTTTGTCCAAACAACGGACCTGTTTGAGCACCAAAACGTGATGACGTCTGAGCTCCAAATGAAAAGCTAGTTTGCCCTTTTGTTTGCGTCTGAGTTGGATTTTGTCCAAATTTCGAGCTTGTTTGAACACCAAAGCGTGTTGGTGTTGTTTGTTGTCCAAATGAAAAACTCGTCTGGGGTTGAGTTTGTGCTTGGCCAAATGGAGAAGTAGTTTGTGTACCGAATGATGACAGGGTTGGTTTTTGTCCAAACGATGAGCTAGTCTGATCACCGAATCGAGATGATGTTGTCTGTTGTCCAAATGAAAAGCTAGTCTGTGGTTGACTCGGTTTTTGTCCGAATGATGAGCCTGATTGTATGCCGAAACCTGTTGGTGTCTGTTGATTTAAAGACGTACTTGTTTGTCCACTGAAAGGTACCAAAGTTTGTTTTTGACCAAATTGTGAGTTTGTTTGTGTACTAAAGGGAGAAGGTGCTTTTTTCTGTCCTGATAAAAAGCTTGATTGTGGACCAAATTGTTGTTGGTTCGCTTTCTGTCCAAATAATGAGTTTGTCTGCCCGGAGCTTCCGTGTGCCTCAGACTGAGGTTGAAATGGTTTTTTTTCAAACACAGCACCAGACTGGATGCCAAATCGTGATGGAGTTGCTTGTTGACCAAATGATGATGTACTTGAAGTTGAAAAACTTTGACCAAATTGTGAATTAGAGTCTGCATGAACTTGTGGTGTAATTATATCTTCTTTTTGCGGGAAAGGTACGATAATTTGTTGATTAATCTTAGAGTTAGACTCAACAGATGTTTTTTCTTCAGATGAAGTAGGCAATCCCTGAACTGGTTTAGTGTATTCATAAATTTCAGAATTTAGCTGCGATAAAGAAGTAGGAGTGATAGATGGGAAAGATGATATTGAAGCCTGAGTAATATAGCCATTACTTTGATAGCTATTATTTTCAGTGTTAACTTCTTCAGTAGCTAAAGTTGGTGCAATGGGAGCTTCAGCTAGTTGTGGATATTGAGTAGATTGCTTTTCACCTTGGTTCTGAACAGAAAGTACGGAACTTTCAGATATATTTGGAAATAAAGAGCCTAGGGGCTGATTTACACTATTAACTAGACTAGATGTAGTGCCGGAACTCTTATTTGCATCAGGGCTAGTATTAATAGGAGTATTGAAAGTGTTTGATGGTTTATTATAAACATACAAACCACCTGGACCTAGAGTTTGCTCAGAGAATGTATTGAATTGGCCAACACTTGGTATTTGAATTGATTGTGAGTTACCTAAGTTAAGAGAATAAGGCTTTTGTTGCTGGAAGTTAGTAAAAGATGTCTCTATTTCTGGGAAACCACTATTAGATTTTTGTGGTTGGTTATCCAGAGGAGTTGTCAGAGTAAGTATAGGTTGTTTAGTCGGTGCAGCTTGTGAAGAGAAAGCAGGACTGAATCGATTGATAAAGTCTGGATTTGTATTTGCAACTTTTTTACTATCGGAACTTTGCGTAGCAGTTTGAGAAAATGAATCTAGATTTTGAGGTCTAATGTTGAGGTTATTTTGAGCAGATATTATTCCATAATTGAGATTTGGTGTTGGAAGTGATCCTTGACTTTGAGGCCTATTTTTATTGACTTCTTGGGAAGATACAAAATTAGTAAATGGGCCATCACTATAAACTATTGGTGATTTTTGTGCATTACTACTACTCTCAAACCCTAAATCAGAGCCTGTTAAAGAAGTTTGTATGCCAGTTTGGGAAAAAGCTTCATTTTGAGTATTTTTATTACGATTTATATCAAAAGAATTTGAGATTTGACTGACTGGAGTTTTCTGATTATTTAAAAACCCTTGTCCCGATAATGTACAACAATGCTTCGTTAACGATGAAATGGGCTTTCCAATTGACTCGTGATATTGATATTTTTGTTCTGAATGAGGTTGAGCGCTATTAAAGTTGTTATGAAAACCAACTTTAGATGAATCAATTTCTAATAAAGGGTTTGCATTTTGGAAATATCCAGGAGGTTGCGAAAACTGGAACTGGTCTCCAAATCTATTATTAAATTGAGTAATCTGCTCATCCTGAGCTAATTTGTTTCCTTTGTTTGATGAATTTTCAAATCCACCAGTACTTGTTCCAAATTTGGAAGTATCAGTTTGAGCTGATGATGAGCCATAAGAACTGAATTGTCCTGGAAAATTTTGTTGTATAAAGCCTTGTTGGCTTTGATTAGTGACTGCGCTATCAGAATTAAATTGTCCTTGAAAATTTGGTCGCACAAAGGCTTCTTGCTCTTGATTAATGACTGCACTAGTGCCGACGTTGGAAGCAGGTCTCTCCTCAAATTTATTCGATTGTCTATCGTTATAATTGCCATTAGTGTCACTTTGAGCGTAATCGTCCTCCGTATTGTATTTCTGAGCGTCGTATGAGCCTGTAAGTAAAAAACGAAAGTTCGGATCATTTGTCAAACACCTCCGTGTGAACTATATTTTATGCGTCGGATACATTAATCAATCTATACAATGGCCTTTAAGCTCATCTGTAAAGAGAATTTTAAGAACGGATTTTTATTGTAAGAACGGAATGCTCTTAAAAGTGTAGATAAATACTTATTATATAGTGTATTTGTTTTTTATTGAGACATTAACTTGAATACATGTAATTAAATACAGTAGCTCTAAATCTTCTACACAAACAATAAATTATTTGCTTAATTTATATTTATTTATTAAATCAATATTCAGTGAATAATTGAACTTGCATTTGCTTAACCTTTGTCACGAATATTCTACTTGATGTTCATCATTATTCGCACGGAAAACCCTAATAATATTAAGAGTACGAAAGTTGTGATTGTTTATAGCACTATCCTTCTATCACGCCGCAATAAAGCGCGATAGACTTGATTTTTTGCATGAATTAAGTGTTTAAGTATCTCAAAAGTGACGTAGGCTTCGTTTTATTTCGGGAAAATAAAGGTTTCCTGTTAGATTTTTAATAACCTAACCTAAAGCAAAGACGTGGTTTGCCTGCGACTTCGTCTTCATCGTCGTTTTCGTCAATTCATTATAATAATCGATTGCTATGCAAAGACGGCCCTTTTCTAACAAGTTATAGCTCTAAAGTCTAAAGCTTTGCGGTCTATATTAATAAATCGATCTTTGATCCTAATTTGTACCTGTATGAGGTAGTTAATTGCTGCTATTAACATTAAATACCCATTTTTCACGCATGTTTGTTTAAAAATAAAATAGATATTTTTTTAATACAAATTTTTGGTTGGATTTCATCTTTATATGAATATTTAATTGAATCAGTTTTATAACTTTTTTATTAATAATTTGATAATTTATTTTATGTTATGTATTTCTCTAATACGCTCTATACTAAAATCGGACATGTTTTGTGTTCTAACTTAATATCGCGAGTTTATAATATTTGGATTCCATTTGCAATTATTACTCTTTTTGTGACCCATAAAAAATAAACAGTAAATTAGAGAGAGTGAGCTATATCTCTCAAATCAAGCAAAATAAATATAATATCTACTTATGTTTAACAGTTTTTCTGTTGTGCAGTTAAGCTCCATAAATTGGAAGTGAAATACATGCGGAACTTTCCAGTGCACTATGCATTGGAATTTGGTTGTTAAGTTAACCGCTTTTCATTGTTTTTTTTATTATCTCTTAAACCACCAGTATGGCTATATGTGAAAGATCACACGTTGAAATGACAAGGTGAACCTGAGGAGCTACTTTCAATAAAACTCTTATTTTACCCGCTTCACTTTATTGATGTTTGTAAAGATCAAGATCTTATTTCTTATTGCCGTGTTGACACTGAGATAGTTCAATTTCCGGTCTTTTTAGCTTTTACTTTTTAAATCTTAGCTAAGTATTACATAGGTAATAATTAGCTTAGATATCAAGCTGCTGTATAATTATAATTACACTTTTTGCTATGAAAATAGCAGCTACTGAGTTTCATCAAAATAGGCTTACCGAACCAGTGGTAGAGTCTTGACTTGTCATAAGATTGCCACAAGTTGGTGTAAATAATTTTGCATTTGAATTCGAGGGAGATATTTCTTAATATATTATCGGACTACTGCAATCGTTAATAAACATCAAGATACATATAAATTTGTTTTCCTCCGAGTTAATAAATGAAACGAGTAAGTGGCAAGTGCACATCCCAAAATCCAATTACTTATCAGTGATCTAATTAAAATGACTTATCTTTATTACGAAAATTGTTATATTTCCACGGACTTGCAGAATCCAAGACAAATATTATGCGAAATAATTTCAGTCTAGAGAGATAACAAAAGTAATAATGAAACATTTTAGTAAAAAAAATAAGTAGCACTATTGTCCAAAAGGTCAACAACCTACAGCGAGTTAAATACATCGTTAAAGTTCGTATCGTAGCTATTTATCACTTTATTGAGAGATCGTATCACTTCGTATTATTCATAGTTATCGAGTTTTAATATAAACGAATAGATATAACTTAATTATTATTATGCGTAAGATCATCTTTTATGCCTGGGGTAGGCACCAAATTAATTTTGTTTGTTATCTTCTCTACTACCAATTGAAATAAATAGTTTGTCGGTTTATTTGATCATTGACAAAGCTACTTTGTGTGGGAGGTCCCAGGATCGATTTTCAACTAGGTCAACTTGAAAATTCAATATTTTTTAAATTCGCTAAGGGATAGACTGATAAAAACTTTGATCTCAGTTAAAAACCACTCTACAGATAAAGGCAAAGCGATATGGTACGAGTATTCCATGTAGATTAGAACTTATTAGAGATTCGAAAGAATTCCCCAATAGGTGACAGACGAGTCGAAGAGAGCTGCTGGATATAGGTGGCGCAAGACCGACAAATGTGAAAGTCCATACATGAGATCTATCTCCATTAGTGGACGTCCATCGATTTATAAAGAAGAAGAAGTAGATTAAGAAAATGGGGTTAATAAATACTGACTAACCTTTAATGTAAGTCGGGTTCTATGTTAGACGTGGTCTCAATCATTAGTCAGAGTTAAGACCAAGAAAGAAGAGTCTTGTGTTAATTTAATTTAATTAAAAAAATTGTTAATCAAAAAGTCGTGTAAATTCTACACATTTGGAATAACCACAAACTATTATATTCGACAGAATCACTTGAAGATTTACCTTCAGAAATAGACTATAGGGAATAGAGAAAACCTTCATAAAGTGAACTACCAAGATATAGTTATATCTGATTTTCACGCGGGCGAAGCCGATGGAAAAAGATACTTAATATTTTGTTTTAGAAGCTAAAAGTAACAATCTTTAACGCTCATTTAGGGTATCTGATAAATGTATTTTATGTAGGTACCTACTTGACTAAATCTGCTTAGATCTAGATATAATTGAAACGTTAACCGTCGAGGCTTTTGTACAAATTTGGTTTTTGGTTTATGTTTGGTAAATGAAGATGATATCATACTTGAATGCTTTTGTTGTCTATTAATAATTATAACCGGTCATTTTTTTCAATAACTACAATTTTTATATACATACAATCACATCAAGTCCATATTAGGATACCGGTAACTTCTACTTGATAAAAAACCAAAAAAAAAACTCTCGTATATCTGAATTTTCCTTAATAACTAATTAATTCATTGTTTCAATAATAATATTATATTCATTTTTTGTTCGTATAATACGTTTTTTCATTAATTACGTGATGCAATAAAAATAACAAATAACTCACCATCATCTTTTATTCCATTCGCTTCATCCCTTGCATTTTGTTGTAAAGATTCCTGAATTTCAACAGGTATAGGTGGTGGAGTAGGAATATGAGACCCCATAGGACGATACCCATCTTTATCTGCTGTATACACTACACTGTACATCTTTCCATCATCACCAGTGTAAGAATAACCTCCTTCTGCTTTAACTCCATCGCTAGATACACCGTTTTCCTGCATTTTAATCCCGTTTTCAGTTTCGTAACCATAATTGAATTTATTCAATCCAATGTTCATATGGTACTTTATTGTATTTGATACTCGTTCAGTAGAAGGTTGGTTTTCAGGTCTGTAGCCTGTATTAATATGACCTGGAGGTTGATAAAACGCTGATAAATCTGGATAGTCTTGTTTATTTACATCAACTGTTCCTTGGTTGTCAAATGAACCATGAGCTTGAGTTTGGAATGC
This sequence comes from Hipparchia sbordonii, assembly GCA_038048805.1. Taxonomy (NCBI): domain Eukaryota; kingdom Metazoa; phylum Arthropoda; class Insecta; order Lepidoptera; family Nymphalidae; genus Hipparchia; species Hipparchia sbordonii. The sequence goes on from CM076113.1 coordinate 11,371,522, forward strand.
AGCTTCGTTTATATTTGGCCTCGCTTGATTTTTAGTTTCTCTAAATGCAGCTTCTCCTACCTTAGAATCAGTTGAACCATAATTTTCTCTCGGACCTCCAAGTCCCGATGGTTGGTTTGATGCTCTGGTTCCAGGGGCTGCAGCTTCAACAACTACACCTTGATGCTCATTTTCATAGCTCCCTGATGGTAATTGGTTTCCCTGGGAAGGGTTATTGTCACTGGTCCTTCCAAAAAGAGTTTGCAGTCCTTGGTTTGTGCCAGTGGTGATGAAAGGTGTTTGTAAGGATCCTGGGGCACCACCAGCGAATTGTGATGATGAAGGTGGTAGGTATATCCGGTCAAGGTTCGCGGCTCCACACGCCGCTACGAAAGCGGCGACGAATATCTGAAAAAGTAAATTTTTTCACGTTTTAAAATTGGATGAATAGATTCGTTGGTTAATTTGGTGGTACAAATCATCTGATTGCTTTAGAATTATTACAATAAATAAAAATAATTTTAATATCAATTATTTTATTATCAATCACCATGGGCCAATTTTGACAAAACTTTAATTGCTTAAAACGCACATGACTCCGAAAAGATGCGTGCCTGGGATTGAACCTTGAACCCCCAGAAAAGGAGGCCGAATTCTTAAGTAGGCTATCACAACTTGATCAGAGCTTATGCACCCTTTTGCATTCATTAAATATGTATAGATTCTGTTGATAAGAATAATTGTTAATTTTATTGTTTAACTAAAACTATTACAAGATTGAACTGAAAACTTGTAAACTCTTATGTAAGATTTTCACACCACATCTATTCTAAGTCTCTCACACTTGCTCTACTTCACGTCTCTACTATGTCAAAAACATTACCAAATTCATCTTTAATCCCAGGAAGATGGTATTACAGTAAAAGAATACCACGCACTGATGCTATGGAGATTCAGTGTTGCTTTTTATACCAAGTCCAAACTCATCTAAAAAAAAAACGTGTTCAGGATCTCATACCGAGATAACTTTTCGGATCAACAAAACACAACACAGTGTAAAGTAATCTTTATGGCTACAAAAATAAGTGTGTTTACTTTGAAATTGATTTTTAAATGATGATATTATTAAACTTGTTTTAATGCATCAACTCCAAGATCAAGTATTCACAAAATATCGATTTATTAACAACTTTTAATTGATGTAACATCGATTTCTTGGAGTACAAGCGATTCGTGATTTCGATCGATATCGGGATGTTTGTTAAATTATCCTTACTTCATTGAAAGTGTGTTTGCTGTTGGTTTGTCCTTCAATCACGCAGCAACAGAGTAACGGATCGACGTGATTTTTTGACTGGAGGCTTTATTTGTTTAATGTCTATTCAAGAAGTTTTTTATCGTTTAATTTTTGTTTTATTACTTAATAGTTTATTTAACAATCAATCATAATTCGTTAGGGCGTTTTGTTCTATCGATATGTTATGTTCTATCGGCTTCATAATGGGATATTCTATACAGTAATTGTTTGCACGGATATTTCTTTATATCTGATAACAAGTTGGACCTTGATTGCGATCGCCTAGTCAGCGATGATGCTGATTAGAAGTATGGACTTCTAATCTTCTTATTCGCAGCATCGTACCGTATATACTAAACGCAGATTAGCTTGGCATTATGTATTGCAATAATATAAATAACGGTGATGGAAAACATCCTGACGAAACCTAAGAGTTCTCCATAAAATATCTTCTCCATAAAACTTCTCCATTTGTTTGTTGGTTTATCCTTCAACAACACAGCAACGGAGGAACGGATTGACGTGTTTTTTTTATGGATACGTAGGTACTACGTATAGTTGAAAATCAGTCCTAATAATAAAAATGTTCTCTGATTAATCCACGTGCCCTTTGCCAGAGACTACCAGAGACTACCTCCAATAGTTTCCAATCTTCTCTGCTGGTTGCTTATTCAAGTTTTTCATGCTATAGCCACAATTTTTCTGCTCATTGTTTATATTCTGCAGTCCTTTATCCTTCCAACCGATATAGCTCTCGCAAAGTTGATGTGGCTCTGGGCAGGACACATACAGGACCTATTTCCAAGGTGCCCGAATAGCGAGAAAACGCAGGGTTAGAAACTGTAGCACTGATTAATACAGCTTGTACAAAACAAGTACAGAATCGACCTCCCGTACGTACCTACCTATATTATCATCAAGACCTTTTAGTATGTGTGAGCATTTATTTATATAACTCTGGGGCATGGCCTACGAATAAATAATAAGTAAAATATTTTCCTGTTTTACTGATAAATAAAAAACTGGTACCTACCACATAGGTACTATTATCTATTCTATGGTGGTACGAAGCGGATTTGTTACCTATATTTTAATTATACTTAGAAAAACGCATAACTGGTATATTTTTGATGTTTAAAATTTACATAATATTTAAAAATTCAACATGCCATGCTATTGTAAGTTGCCATGGAGAAGATTTGCCTATATTTTTGATATATGGTTGATATTTTACACATTATTACAAAAATAAAAATAAATAAATCGTATAAAGAGGTGAAAATTTATAAATCTTTTTGGCGATTTCGTCCGAGTGGAGTTAGGTTTTTAAGAATCCCGCGGGAACACTATTTTTCCCGGATGAAAGGCAGCCTATGTCAGTCTCTAAGTCCTCAACTATACTCGTGCAAAAATCACGTCAATCTGTTGCTGCGGTGCTTGAAGGACCAATCAAAAAACAAACAACACACTTTTAATTGCATTTATAATATTAGTAAGGATATTTCATCATCATCACCATCATCAGCCCACATGCATCCACTGTTGGACATAGGCCTCTTTTAAGTAGCGCCAACGTTACCTATCCTCGGCCTTTCGCATCCAATCGATGCCTGCCACTTTTCGGATGTCATCGCTCCATCTAGCCGGGGGGCGCCCTACACTCCGTTTGCCGAGACGCGGTCTCCACTCGAGGACCTTACAACCCCAGCGGCCATCAGTCCTCCGACAAATGTGACCAGCCCACTGCCACTTCAACGTGCTAGCCCTGAGAGTTATGTCGGTCACCTTAGTTCTCTGGCGAATCACGAATTTGGCGAAGGATGTTTGGAGGGGAGTAAATATTTATTGATTAACTATGCATGTTAGTCTGTCAGTAACTGCAGAATAATGTTACCTATGTGCGTTTAGAGTTTAGATTTCAGAATTTTAGATAAACAAAATATGATAACCCACTGGCTTTCTCTATTTCAACACCAGAAAAATAGAATACTCCGTGCATAATCTTATTGAAAAGTTTATCTTTCAAAGGAAGTTGAACTTATTTTAAGTGAACAAATACGTTACCATATTTGTAAAGGTTATATTATATTCGTATCCAGTTATTTGTGCGTGTGTCTGTCGTTTATTTTATTTATCACCTATTATTATTGACCACATCTTATTCGGCTGCTCTAGGATCTCAGTCATCATCGGTCTCGCGGTTCTCGAATCTCAATGCTCACGCAGAGCTGAATTTATTTCATTCATTCATTCATTCAACCATTCATTCATTCATTCATTCATTCACTCATTCATTCAATCATTCATTCATTCAATTCATTCATTTTTTCATTCATCTCGTCGAGGCGGTCCAATACTGGACATAGTTTTCTTCTCGAATGAAAAATGCTAAGTTAGCCAAGTGTGATGTTGGTTGGTACTAAGTTATAATGTTCCTAGATTGTCAACTACTATAGTGGGTACTGCATTCAAACTGCAATTTTGCAGCCGGCTTGCAGTCCAAATGCAATCCGTCTGTGCAGACTATTAAAAAAATTATAGTTGGGTGAACTTTAAAGGCACCTGACATATAAAATTACAATGGCATCTCACTTCTGAGCTTTTTTTGAGCCGGATCTTTACAAGAATGCTACATTTTAAGCTCAGATTAAAACAAAAAGATAGATGAAAGTCGTAAAATAATAAACAGCCGAAGAAGCCGATAAGCGCAGGCAGAAAGAAACGCCAAGGAGCACTTATTATATTAGTAAAATTCATGTTAAAAGCTGCTTTACAATTCCTACAAAAGTAAATTAAAAACTTATTTAAAAAAAAAACAAAAAAATATTTGTTTGAGCTTTGGCTCTATCACAAAAAAATAAATTTTTATTATACTTTTTATTATATTTACATATATATATATATACATATGTTATGTATACCTATTTATGTACAACATAGATACATTTATTTATTTATTTATTTATAGCCTTTTATTACAGACACATACAATATAAATTACAACAAAATATATTTAAAAATTGGTTTACAATATACAATTTACATAAAATACTAAGTAACAATATTCATTTTTTTTATTCATTTATTTATTTATTATCAGATCCCACCTGATTTGCATCTGTTTGCCCTCTGGCAAAGGCCTCCTCTAACCCTTTCTACACAACTCTGTCTCTTGCCTTCCTAGTCCAAATTTTACCTGCTGTCCTTACTATCTCATCTTCCCATCTGATTCTCTGCCGTCCTTTTCTTCGTTTTCCTATTCTAGGTTGCCAAAGTGTCATTTTAGTCCAATTTTCTTTTCCCCTATATATATATATGGCCCGCCCATTTCCATTTTAAAGTTCCGTAATATGCCTATAATATGCTGCTTTGTCTTTCTGTCCGTGATTTTTATTTACATAGATACATATTACATCCAAAATTTATAAGTTTTTATAACTTGCCAGTTTTGGCGCCATTGTCATTGCAATTGGTGCCGAAAAGTGGCTTATGTTGTACAAACAAGTTTGTATCTAAGTGTCAGTGAGTCAGTCCATAATTCTCCTTTAGTCTGAGAGTAGATACAAGAAAATACCCGGCCATACCCATGGTTAAGGTCGATTGGATGTACAGTATACCTACCCTTACCGCCACAGCTGTCTAGGGGAATTCCCATCGGTTTCTACCTACCTTACTATGTATTAGGGTGCGGTCTTATCCTTACTAATTTATTTATTTTTTTATTTTTAGCGAGCAAACGTGAAGGCGGGTCACCTGATGTTAAGTGATTACCGCCGCCCATGAACATTTGTAGCACCGCACCGCCTTTTAAATGAGAAAACCTTGATTTGTTCGTTTGTTCTTCAATCACGCTGCAATAGAGCTATGGATCCTGATTTTTTGCATGGGTATAGTTGAGGACCTGGAGAGCGACATAGGCTACTTTTTATCCCGGAAAATCGAAATGTAATGTTTCAAATGTTTTGCAAACTAAGTCCAAGCTAGCCCAGTCGCACACATCTAGTGAGTCATAACTTTTTTCCTCTTACTTTTAACATGATCTGATCAAATGCTTTAATCAAAGTATAAAATTGTTATTAATTTGCATTGCATTTAATTTCATGTAAATTGGTAAGCCTTTATCTATTTTGTTTAGTTATTTAAGTATCCACCTAAAACAAAAACCGCATTTTACTCGTGTGGTAATAACTTAATAACCATGTAGGTACCTATTAACAACCTATAAGAGTGATGGAACTATGCATTCTTTTCTCGACAGCTTGATTGTTGTCTAAAGAATTTTTATTTTATGGATTGGAAGTAAGATGTACCTACCTATAGTTAAGTAGTAGGATTTTATATTATGACTTATGACTATGAGTGGCCATTTGAATGCCCATAACCTAAAGGCAAATCTATGCCGTCTTTAGTTGTGTTGTGTTGATTAATGGGAGGTCTAATTTGATTGGCCTATTCGGCTATTTTTTTTTTCTCGAAGTAAATATTAGATTTCAAATAAACCTTTACAATGACCTTTTTGAATCCACCATTGGTTGGAATATACATCTTTAACATACAAACTCGCTGGAGGAATAATTATTTTGTTATTAAATTTTTTTAGAATTAATTTAGAACTTATTGCTTAGGTGTCTACCTTCTACCGGCGTCTACAAAGCACCTCTACATACTAACATTTTTTAGAACTACGTATTTAAGGCGAATAAAAATAGAAAGTTAAAAAAGAAGGTTAACCAAGCTAAACTTGACTTATATTCTCCTCTCCCCTCCAAATAAGCGAAAACCTTGTGCTAAGAGTGGGTACGACAATAGTGCAACGGGTGAGGCTCGAACCTGCGACCTTTCAGTTTTCAGTCGGGCTATTGAGGCATATACCTACCTAGGTAGGTACTAGAAAGTAGGTAGTAGAAGTAAAAAGCTTAGTCAGCCACTAGATAAGTTAACTATTTACAATAATTTATAACACAGTAGCGCTATATCTCCCCAGAAATCTTTATTCAAGTTACTGAGCTGAGATAATTAAATTAAAAGAATGCTGGTCAGTGAACTATAACTGGCTAGGTACATACATAGGTACCAACTATCAACTCATATAAATTCTCACTACCATAATATTATTATTATCATAGACCGTTAAAACGGAGCTGTCAAAGCTTACAAGCAATGTGCAAGATTGGAATCAGCGATATTAATAATTTTATTACAATGACAAAATTAATTATTATTAATCACCTGCTTATGTATGATATTTTATTTATTTAGTACCAGAAAACATGTGATAATCTCTCCGGTAGTGATTTTCGTCCCATCAAACAATGAGAATGAGGGAATAGAGATAGCACCTGTGTTTGCGCACACACTTGTGCACTAGTTAGGTATAATATTTCCCGCGCAGATGGCTAATGTTCTCTGTGGACATTGGTCGCTGCAGTTAATGGCCTCCGGTAGGAGTAATACCATAAATAATTCACTAGAGTAATACACAGGAGTAATACTGTTCCGTGTTTATGGCTCGCCTAGGTTTTATAACAAACCCATAATACCTATAATTATTTCCACCATAATTTTTTAAATGGCCTTTCGGGCCATTCCTTGTTTTTCTTTGATAAGTGCGCCATCTAGTGCCAACGCAGAAAACTACTTCGTCGTGGCAGAGTGACAGAGGATATACATAATATTATAATTATTATTCTGTGGACTAGGAGGATTAAGCCCCAAAATTTTTTTTCCTCCGAGTCTGTGGAGGATATAAATGTTTGTGATATAAATTATTAAAAAAAAAGGAAAAAAGTTCTTTGTGCATAATATTTATTATAAATTGGTATTGTACCTACAAATAATTGTTATTTTATTTTATTTAAAGATTATTTTGTAAGTTCATTTTACCAAATATCTGAAGTTTTAAAAAGTTTAACTTCAACATCTTTCCGAACGTAACGGCGGCGCTATGACAACATAAATTTGTTTTGAGGTTGACAACCGCTGTATCGATTTTGCTGGTAAAAAAATTCTCTATTTGCATGTTGAACAAAAATGGACAAAGCATTCGAAATACAAAGGCAGGCTCGGGATAATGTGAAGACATTGCAAACTTATTTAACAGACTTAGAAAACTGGCAGGTCGAAATGAAACGCAAAGAGGCCGCGTTAAACGGTGAATTAGAACAGGTTTAAAAACTCAATAATTCTAAACGCTTAGTGTCGAAAACCACTAAAAGCACATACAATAATAAGCATAGTGTTCTTTAGTGTAGTGTTTTCATCTTTAGTGCACTAAAAGTATCGAGTATGTACCTAACAGTTTCGATTTCGCGTATGCTCTTTCATGGGGGTATAGGTTTTTTTATTTTGATTTTGTACTTCCTCGCGGCGTTGTTTGAGATTTTGAGACACATACTTTAACATATAACTAACTCTGAACCTTTTGGGGATAGGATCTACCTCCAGTGAGGAGCAAGGTGCGTAAAGAAAAGCCAGTGCAAGTGAAAAAGGAGGTGGGCAAGCGTATCAAGGCATCTGACTACGGTGCATGGGAAAAGTTTGATGTTGTATGTATTATACTGCTATTTTTAATTGAATCGTTGGATCATGGATCGTGAGGTCCTATCTGTGGGATTGTCTTAAAATTATTGCTATACTTAGTTTAACAATTGAAATCACATTTGATTGGCCAGTACTCTCTTGCTAAGGGTTAAAACATGTTAAGCAGCAAGAATGCCATATAGATAGTCAACCAGAAGTGATTGCGATTGTAACAAAGAAGAAAATCATTTTTAGACATTCCCACAGCAGGTATGAATGGCTCGGCCAAAGGCCAAAAAATATATTGGGTTTTCTGTCAAAAAATTCAAAACAATAACCTTGCCTGGGAGAGCTTTTAAAGTTGTTGGCCTGTGTATATAAAGGGCCTGATTTGTTTATGTTTATTGCTGATTGTAGTCCCATTGGATTATGAGAACGGAGAAATAGAGTACTTTTGTACTCTTTTAACGAATATCTCATACATATGGCTCACATCTCTGTTAAAGATTGGATACTAGATTATTATGCTCTAAAATAATTATGCCTTCAGATACTTTTGGACATCTTTGTCTAAAGTATCTGTTAACTATTATAAAATCTTATAAGAAACATTATAAACTGGTTTTTATTTTAAATATTAATAGGACAAAGCATGTGAAGAAGTAGACACAACAGAATTGGGTCCAGTGTCCTTGGACAGCAAGAAGAGTCAAGCAGCCAAGATGGAGAAGTTGAGAGAGGAAGCGCAGTATCAGAAGGAGAGAGTAAGTGTCACTTTTTTTAATTTTTTTATTCGATGACAATATAGTCCTTGACTGCAATCTCACCTGATGGTAAGTGACGATGCAGTCTAAGATGGTAGTGAGCTAACTTGGAAGAGGTATGGCAGTGTAGATTCAACCCATACCCCTAATCGTGCATACACACCATCATGCAAGAACACTAAATCGCTTGGTGGCACATCTTTGACGTTAGGGTGGTAACTAGCCACGGCCAAAGCCTCCCACCAGACAAGTTGAAGATGAGCCACTAATGACATAGTTGTCAACAAGTATGTAATCAGTGTAGTTCGAAGAGCTGATGGTCGATGGGGTCCCAAGGTGCTGGAGTGGCGACCTCGCACCGGGAAGCGCAGTGTTGGCAGACCCCTCACTAGGTGGACAGACGACATCAAGCGAGTCGCAGGGAGCCGCTGGATTCAGGCGGCGCAAGACCGAGGCTTGTGGAGGTCCATGCAGGAGACTTATGTCCAGCAGTGGACGTCCATTAGTTGAAGAAGAAGAAGAAGAAGATGTAATCGACCTAAGTTCAGTTCTTATCAATAGAACACCCAAGGGTTAGTTACATATCTTTATCAACAGATAGATATCTACTGCTGAACAAAGGTCTCTTGCATGGACATATTCACATATTCTCCAAGTCATAAAAGCCTTGATATCTTATCTGTAGAACACCCAAGGGTTAGTTACATATCTTTATCAACAGATAGACGTCTACTGCTAAACAAAGGTCTCTTGCATGGACATATTCACATATTCTCCAAGTAACAAAAGCCTTGATATCTTATCTGTAGAACGCCCAAGGGTTACATATCTTAATCAACAGATAGACGTCTACTGCTAAACAAAGGTCTCTTGCATGGACATATTCACATATTCTCCAAGTCACAAAAGCCTTGATATCTTATCTGTAGAACACCCAAGGGCTAGTTAGATATCTTTATCAACAGATAGATATCTACTGCTGAACAAAGGTCTCTTGCATGGACATATTCACATATTCTCCAAGAAACAAAAGCCTTGAAGAATATGTGAATTTGTGTGGGAGGATGGGAAGGTACATTAGAATAGAATAGAATAGAAATATTTTTTATTCAAATAAACTTTTTACAAGCACTTTTGAATCGTCAATGAATCTACCACTGGTTCGGAATGCCTTTCCTGCCGAGAAGAGCCAGCAAGAAACTCGGCGGTTGCTCTTTTCAAAAAAATCAAAATTTTACAATTGTTATTGAAACTATGCTATGTATTCAGTGCTTCCACGATGAATTTTCCTGAGTACAATACAAGTAAAAATAAATACAATACAAATACAAATAAATACAATTCAATACATGTCAACACAGGCAGGCAAAAGCAGACCCATTCCCGTTGGTGGCACCCGTTCACGAGCATGACGCATGATCCAGCCATTGCTTCGCTCAACCATATTTGAGGGAACGTAACAACCCGCATCACACGACACCACCACAGAAATGTTTAAAGAGAGCATGACTACTCAGGCTACCCATGTTGAGGCATCGAATTGAGTATCAATATTAAACTATTCATTTTGAGACATGACTGAGACACAAATAAAGTGGAAACACCGTAGAACAGAATACAATAAATTCATGTTACATAGGATAGTTATCACTGTCTCATGAATCACTGGAGCGAATTATATCCACGCTTTTTTATCATTTATGTAGTCTTCGATTGTATAATATGCTTTTTCCATGAGAGCGGATTTAATTGATTTCTTAAACTTGTGTAGAGGCAAGTCTAAGATTGATTGTGGAATTTTATTGTAGAACGTCACGCCCATTCTCACAAATGACTTTTGGACCCTCTTGAGGCGCAGCCCAGGATACATGAGCTTATTTGGATTTCTACTTGGTCTATGGGATAAATCACCCTTTTTTTTGTAACTCAAAATGTTTTGTCTGACAAATATTATGTTGTTGTAAATATATTGTGAAGCTACTGTAAGAATGCCTATCTCTTTAAATCTTTCTCGAAGGGAATCCCGCGGCCTCAAATTATAGATTGCGCGGATTGCCCTCTTCTGCAAAACAAAAATTTTTCCAATATCGGCTGCCTTACCCCATAGCAAGATTCCGTATGACATAATACTATGGAAATATGCAAAATAAACAATTTTTGCAGTTTCTATGTCAGTCAACTGTCGAATCTTCCTAACAGCGTAAGCAGCAGAGCTAAGTTTGCCAGCAAGCGTTGCTATATGAGTGCCCCATTGTAGCTTTGAGTCCAGGGTTAATCCCAAGAATACTGTGGATTCCTCAGTTTTCAAAGGTTCATTATTTATCTTTAAATTCTTACTGACCGTTCTCGTGTTAGGTAATAAAAACTCAACACACTTGGTTTTTTTGGCATTTAAAAGTAGATTATTTACCGTAAACCATTCAGAAATTTGAGATAATGCACTATTTACATCGTCAAAATTGTCTTTCGTCCTATCGACTTTAAAAATTAAAGACGTATCATCAGCAAATAGTACAATATCGCAAGTATTTTGGACAAAATGTGGTAAATCATTTATGTAGACTAAAAACATGAATGGACCTAGAATAGAACCCTGGGGTACACCCATTATTGAGGCTGATCCGGATGATTTAACATCATTGACACATACTCTTTGGACTCGGTCACTGAGATAAGACGCAATGAGACTGAGTGCACAATCTTTAATGCCATAGTGGCTTAGTTTAAACAAAAGAGTCTCGTGATCAACGCAGTCGAATGCCTTTGACAAATCACAGAAAATACCAATGGCATTCTGTGAGTTCTCCCATGCATCGAATATGTGTTGTAACAGCCTTGCGGCTGCATCAGTTGTTGATCGACCCTTTGTAAATCCATACTGCTCAGAGTGGAGAAGTTTATTTAGATTAAAGTGTAAAAGCAGTTGTTTGAGCATTATTTTTTCGAATATCTTGCTGAGAGTTGGCAAAATTGAAATAGGCCTGTAGTTATTCGGGTCACTTTTGCTTCCCGATTTAAAAAGCGGTATTAGTTTACTACATTTCATAAGGTCTGGAAAAGATCCAGAATCTATTGATTTATTAAAAATTAGAGCAAGATACGGCGCAATAATATCAATTATGTTATGAATTATTTTAACTGATATCCCCCATAGGTCTGCTGTTTTCTTATTTTGTAATGATTTAAATGTTTTGATTATGTCATATGGGGTAACGTGTTCAAACCTAAATAACTTATTGCACTCAGAGACATTGCTCCTTAGAAGACGATAGGCTTCTGCTGGCGAGGAATTCAGAGAACTGGTTGTGGTAATTGGAATATTTTTGAAAAAGTTCTCAAATGTATTTACAATTTCTATATCGGAGTTAATTACATGATTATCTATTTTAAGCTCCAATTTATTATTATTATGCACCTTATGTTTACTCGTTTCATCGCTAATGATGTCCCATGCTGTTTTAATTTTATTATCAGAATTGACAATTTTTTGTTTTATGTGTAGTGACTTTGCTTGTATGCATACATTTCTAAACAATTTAGAATAATTTCTTACATATTCAATAAACGCGGGGGAATAATTATATTGTTTTTCTGCATACAAGTCAAACAGCTTATTTCTACTTTTATAGACGCCTGCAGTTGCCCAGTCACTAAACTTAAGATTTTTAGACAGTCTTTTCTCTATCACCTTAAAGATAGAGTTATATTGTGAGCTTAACAAATCAAAAAACTCTGTATAAATTTCATCCGGATCATCCTGTGCAAGGTCAAGCGTCGGCAACATAGCTGAGATGTTTTGTTTGAAATGCTTTACTTTTTTAGTGGTAACTGGCCTGTATTTTATTACTTTTGTTATATTCTGTTCACTGCTTGGAATAGATATCATTTGACCGCAATGATCAGATCTGAGATAAGTGATAATAGATTTTTCAATAATGTTACAATCACAAAAAATGTTGTCAATACAGGTAGCTGAGTTTGCAGTTACTCTTGTAGGTTCATCAAAAATATTCTCTAAATTAAAGCTTTTAAATAAGTTAAGTAGCCTACCAGTAAAAGGAGTGTGAAGCAAAATATCAATATTAAAGTCTCCACAGACCACTATTTTTTTTGATGACCTACATAGCCGCCTTAAGGCATCCTCCATAACCTCCTCAAAAACAACAAAGTCGCCCGAGGGTGGGCGGTACACGCAAACTACAATATATCGGTCCAGCTCAACACAAGACAGCTCAATAGTGCGTTCTATAGAAAGGCTAACAATGTCTTTTCGCTCTTTGTAATTAATATTGTTTCGCGTTATAATTAAAGATCCCCCACGTATAGCAGTCTTTCTTGAGAACGCACTTGACAGTGAATAATTGTCAAGGTGTACAATTAACTGATGAGTATTGAGCCAGTGCTCAGTGAAGCATAATATTTCAATATCAAATTCTTTAATGAAAAGCTCAATCTCATGTTCTTTGCCAGATTTACATTGTTAAGTTTATGTCAAGATTGTATCTATGATATAAACTTGTATTAATGTTCTAAAATGTGTAAAAATACAAGTATATAGTTTGTATGGCTGAGTATAAAATATGTGAGTTAACATTTTATAGGGAAACAACTTTGTAAAGCGGGAGAAATGGGATGATGCTATAGAGTGCTACAACCGTGCCATAGAGCTGGTTAAAGATGATGCTATATACTATGCAAATAGGGGACTTTGCCATCTTAAGAAAGAGAGGTTAGTATTCTATAATTTTAAAGAAGAATTTGGTTAATTAATTATATATTATGTATAAAGTAGAAACCTACAGTAACATTGCATTTTTAACCGACTTCTAAGAAAGGAGTAGGTTCTCAATTTGTTGGAATCTTTTTTTTAATATGTATGTTCCCTAATTACTTGAAGACGCCTGCACCAATTTGGAAAATTACTTTTTTTGTTTGAAATTAAACAAAAGGGACCACCTGGGAACAACTGGGAAGTACCTTCTTCTTTCCAGGTGGTCCCATTGTCATCAAGTCAGGATCTGATTATGGGATCCTGGAGAAATCGAGGGAACTCTTCAAATTTTATAGGCGCAATTGATATACTTTGTAGTGGCGTTTGAAGTCGGTTTTGTAAAAAAAATTTTTACATTACATTGTTATATAATTTTATTAACCATGGGTGCTTCGTAGCTTTTTTATTTGAAAAGTAAAGTATCTATTCAAGGCACTGACATTGTTGTAAAAGAATGGTTTATTAACTAGCACTGTATACATAGCTTAGTTTGGTTGCTTATTGTAAAATTATTTTATTTTTTGAAAAGAGCAACTGCTGAGTTTCTTGCCAGTTCTTCTCAGCAGAATCTGCATTCCGAACCAATGGTAGATTTATGACATGTCATAAGAGCTACAAGGTAGCCTACATGAAATAAATAAAATTTGAATTTGAATTAAATTCCAGCCTCCACCAAGCCGAGACAGACTGTACTGAGGCACTTCGCTTAGATCCTACATACGTGAAGGCGCTCCAACGTAGAGCTACGGCCAGAGAGAAGCTAGGCTCCCTCCGTGCTGCCTCACATGACCTCAATGAGGTCCTCAAGTTGGAGCCTCACAATGCAGCGGCCAGGCGACAACTGGACGCCATCAAAGCACGAATGGGGACTAAAGGAGTAAATCTCTTTTTATTATTTAAATCTGTGTGTTAAAGATCTAGAAAGTTTTTTGAAATCTTTAGCTAGATGAATGGTAGGCTGATAAAACGTGAACAAAAAAAATGTGGGAAGTGTGTTTGTTCAAAAGCTATGGATTGACGTGATTTTTTGCATAGCATTTAAGAACTAGCAGAGTGACAAAGGAAATCTTGGAAAATCAAAGAACTTCCATTTTCTCTTTTGTAAAAACTAAATCCACATGGACAGGCAGCTAGTTAAATTATAAATTTAAAAAAACAAGGTAAAATTTTCTATATTCCAGGCCAAATCGAAATCTTCACCAACGTCACCCACGTCAGAATCAAATCTGATAGCAAAAACCAAAGGTAAACCAGAGATCATAGAGATACAAGACAGTTCAGTAAAGAAGGTGAAAGAATTATCACCCTTGGAAAAGTGGAAGGATGGCATTGGTGAAGATGTTATGGTGATCAAACCAGTGAAGAAACCGCCACACCTGAGGTCAAAGGTGAATTTATTATTTTATTATGACCTTTATTTCTTTAAATATTTTATTTGGTTCATAATTAAAAAATGCGTCGAATTGAGAACCTCCTTTTGTTTTTGAAGTCGGTTAAAAAACAGTCGGGTGTATTCAAACACTTATACTCTAGAAAGGCTGAACCGATTTTCATGGTTTTTGATTTGTTGTATTTGTCTCCTGTTATATATGTAATTAAAACTCTTCAAAACCATTGATGATGATGAACATTGCTTGCACCGACATTACAAGCCAAGAGACAATAGATCTCAGACCTCACCATAGACATCAGTGTTGCTACACCTGACATCTCCGTCCCAAGTAGCAGAATAACTGTTTATAATAAGAATAAAAAAATTTCAAAAATTGGCAAAAAAAAAAAATATGAAAAATTTTCATTTTCTCATACATTTTGTATTGAACGGGTTTTTTATTGGCAAGAAAAATGACCTTTTACCTTGGAAATACAGTAACCTAAGTCACGCAGACGAAGTCGCGGGCAAAAGCCAGTTACAAAAAAATAAATGTATATGCTTTTCCATTTCAGAGAGCTCTAAAACATGTACCAATTCAAGAAATCCTACTGGGCAGAACTATAGTAGAAAAACCGGCAACTCGTCTCAAGATTGTTGAAATAGAAGATGATCGAGCTCAAGGAGACTCGAATAACAATGACTCAAACAAAATTAGCCAAAAAAGTGACATAAATAGTGATAAAAGTATTGGTTACGGCGATCAAATTGTTGGTCAGAGTGACAAAAGTGAATCTGTGAAAGTTGTTAATGATCAGAGTGAAATATCGGTTGCTAATATGGTACCGCCAGTGAATAGTGTTCAATTTATATTGGAGTGGAAGTCCCTGAGAGGAAATAATGCAGCCAGGAGTGATTATTTAAGTGTAAGTTATTTTTTTTATATGAATAGCGGGCAAACGAGCTGGCGGGTCACCTGATGTAAAGTGATTACCACCGCCCATGAACACTTGTAGTACCAGAGGTACCACAGATGCATTGCCGGTTTTTCAGGAACTTATTGGTTCAACCCTTGAATAACCCCACATTGTAATTAAGTGGGAACACTGTCGAAGGGAGATGATTCCGCAATTTGGTAGTATGTGGAAAAAAGATCTGGAGCAATGGATGGTCGAAGTGCTCCAGGCACCCAGGTGGAGAGGGTAAAATTGCATTCGGTGTAATGCGGTGCAGTTGTAGAAGTTGTAGAAGTTCTTCTAATAATACTGTTGTTAGGGTTCCGTACCCAAAGGGTGCTAACAGGCTTATTACTAAACCTCCACTGTCTGTCTGTCCGTTTGTCTGTTCGTGGGCTATGTCTTATGAATGGTAATAGGTAGAAATGCGACATTTTACAGAATGTATATTTCTTTTGCCGGCTGCTGCTATATTAACGAAAGATGTTTGTCACTTGATCACGTCGCAACGTTTATGATAGATTATAGACTGGAATAGGCCATAGGCTACTTTTATCCCGGAAAATAAAATAAGGGAGTTCTTTTATATATAAGGGAGATATTTTATAAAGCAAACATTTTAAAGGGGATTCCTACACTACTTAGATGAATATCAATAATAATATAATATACTAGCGGCCCGTCCCGGCTTCGCACGGGTGGACATAAGATTTTTTTTTAAATAAATATAGCCCATGTTACTCAAGGTGAATGTAGCTTTCCAATGTTGAAAGAATTTTTGAAATCAGCACAGTAGTTTTTGAGTTTATTCATTAAAAACACACAAAAATACAAATCTTTCCTCTTTATAATAGTAGTGTAGATATACTAATATTGATGCCTAATTTTATACTTTCCAGATAATAGAACCATCGAAACTACCGTCAATTTTCGAAAATGCACTCGAAAGTGACGTACTATCTCAAGTTCTTGAAACTTTACACAACAATAGGGATAAATTCAAGGAAAAAACCATTGGAGAATATCTGAAGAATTTATGCAGAGTGAAGAGATTCTCCGCTTTAGCTATGTTCCTCTCTAACAATGATAAGGAATGTAAGTATTTATTTATTTATTTATTTATGCTATCTATTAAAATTAATCTGAAGTGGTGATTCCTATACAAAATTACCAATTTTGATTTTTTCGATTTTTCAGCTGTTCTTTTTGATTTTCCCGATTTTTTAATTACTCCTACAAAACAAACAAAATATTCAAATCGTATTGGTCTCTTTTTGAAACGAAATTAAGTTATACTGAATTGTACCATTGCAACATGACATATGTTGCAATAGTTCTCTTTTTCTGACAGGAAACTTAAAAGCTCTATATTTTCGAGATTACTTAAAAAAAGGAAAATGACATTGTGTTATAATATTAAAAACCTTTAAATATTTTAAATATATAAAGAAAAAAGTTAATATTTTATATGAACGAAATCAATTTGCCGGATGTTGAATAAATAAAATTTTTAAACTGTTTTCTTATACCTTAATTGAATATTAATAACTATTTTTTGCTTATTCTCAGTACTAAACAGCATGCTGTCCCACTGCAAGGAGGTAGAACATATCAGTGACTGTGAAATAAAGGATTTGAAGAACAAATATGAACTCTGAATATTTAGTTATATCTCTAGTTATAATTACAGCTTATGCGAATGTGTTTTGTACCTTAATAATTATTCTTTCTTTCAAATTGTCCTTAAGCTCGTGGCAGATTGGCTCGGTAGTGAAGCGACGCGTTTTAAAAGTTATTATCATATTAATATTATAAATGCGAAAGTTTGGATGGATGTATGGATGTTTGTTATTCAATCACGCTGCAACGACTAAACCGATGTGGCTGAAATTTGACACGATTTAGATTATAGATAGAGTGGGATTTGTGTTAGAGTGGATTTAGAGATTGAGTGGAATAGCACATAGGCTACTTTTTATCCCGGAAAATAAGAGTTCCCGCGGCACTCCAAAGAAACCTCTATCCACGCGTACGAAGTCGCGGGTGTCAGGTAGTTAGTTATAAGTATGACTAGCTTTTACCCGTGACTTTGTCCGCTTGGAGTTAGGTTTTAAAATTCCGCGGGAACGCTCTAATTTTCAGGGATAAAAGATAGTTTTTGTCATAATCCAGGTTCTAAACTATGCCCATGCAAAAAATCACGTCGTCTCAGTTGTTTTGTTGTGCGCGATTGACATGACATGAAGGACAAACCGACAGACAAACACACTTTCGTGTTTATAATATTATAAGTTGTCTGGTGAGAGGCTGGTCGTGGTTAGTTACCACCCTACCGTCAGAAACGTGCCGCCAAGCCGTTTAGCGTTCCGGCACGATGGCGCGTAGAGACCGATTAGGGGTATGGGTTAAATGTACACTACCATACCCCTTCCAAGCTAGCCCGCTACCATCTTAGACTGCATCGTCACTTACCATCAGGTGAGATCGCAGTCGAGGACTATCTTGTCATCGAATTAAAAAAAAAATTATAGTATTCTCGCTGCAACAATGTTGTTTTTTAAGATCCTATGTTACCTTCATTCTTGCAAATAAATCATTCTATTCTATAACAATACAGTTTTAGCCAATTGAAAAACTTTATTGCGCTGACTTGCCTCTGCGCCAATATGCTTTGAGCCTTATAATTCAATAGTTAGGGACTTCGTGTACTAGTATTAGGTTCGAATCCCACTGTTCGTGTTAGTACATTATTTTATGTTTATTTGAAGAGGATAGAAGAATATTAGTCATATGTGATGTATAATATCCCCTTTTTACGTTAAAGTTATATAAAAGTGCTCTGACATAGTTTTAAAATGTTTTTTTTTTTCATATGATAAATAATATGACCCTATTCCACACCCATCACTTTCCATCTGGTGTGATAGTGATCAAGAGTGTTTCTATTTCTATAATCTATAAAAAAGTAAGATTTTAATATTTTTTTTTAACAACATATCACACGGATACAATATAAATTTTCGCCATGTTGTTTTTTTTGTGAAAGATTATAATTAAAGGGTATCCGCGAGGAATAAGCATTTTGCATTTGCATTTTGCAATAAATCGAATGTCGAAAAGCATATATGTATGCAGTATATATGTAAGCCATGCGTGGGATATTTGATGCACGCACACATTGCAAATCTGAGCTTACACCTCGCGGACTGTACCTATTATAATTTAATTTTATGAATACTAACCAATCAACAAAATGTTAGTGTTAGAAAATCGTGTTTTACTAAACATTTTAAAACAATGTTTGGAGCACTGTTAGTAAATATTTTTCTGAAATGTGAAAATGGCATTTGTACTGATTTATGTCCCAAAATGGTTATTATTAAAATCATAATCTATGTTACTTGTTGATTTTGAATTTTATCAATTTCGAAAATTATGTAATATTAGCTGAACCCCATAACTTCTACTACATGGATAAGTATATATATATTTTTAATTCTGTGGGTTATATACAAACTCTGATTTCTTTGTGTTTCTATGTGTGTTAACTTGCATCACAAAACTATCAATTTTTTTTTTCAAAAAATACAAAATATATATAGTTAAAAATTACTATAATATAATAGGTAGTTACGGTAACATAGATAGAATGAAATAAAATATAATTTATGTATGAAAATGGTTTTAATTATTAATGGTAGTTTTAGATTAGCTTTTTAGCAAAAATTCAGATATTAGCCGAAATTTAAAGGTTGTTGGTCGGACTGAAATATGGCTTTCAAGCTTTCAGGGGCTGAAACAGTTAAGAAACAAAATGTTTTGACATGACAGTGCATTGACAGTGCCACATGTATCATGTAGGTATTAATCTCAGAAACAACATTTTTTTTATACAGGTAAAAAAACTTAACATCTTTGAACATTTACAAAAAGTTGTATTGACTGCAACTCTATGGTCTATAGCTAGTGATTATAAAATTTATACTCTTT
Organism: Hipparchia sbordonii; assembly: GCA_038048805.1. Classification (NCBI taxonomy): domain Eukaryota; kingdom Metazoa; phylum Arthropoda; class Insecta; order Lepidoptera; family Nymphalidae; genus Hipparchia; species Hipparchia sbordonii. The sequence goes on from CM076113.1 coordinate 11,391,170, forward strand.
GTTCATATTTTTTATTAGTGTCAGCCCCTGAGTATATTAATAATCATCAAAAATGAAGTGATTTTTAATCACCAGTCAGCCTTGACATCTGTCAATTTCTACCGCGCTTATCAACAATATTTACTTTGGAAATGTTTTATTTTTACACGTTAACATCACATAATAATTTCTTCGTACACTGAATCGAAAATGCGACGTCGCTCCAAGAAATTCCTGTGCTTCTTAGCCTTAATTCTATTTATGGCCAGCTACGTAACTTCGAGTTTCATTTTCGCGTACTATTTAAGGGACGTGTATTTCTCAAATCTACTTAGTTTGGTTACCAATCTTGTACCTGACGACATAACGTGTTATAGAAAGAACTATACGGTTCCTGTAAACGAAAGTAGTACTAGTTTGGAGCCCAACTCTATTTTCTTTTATCAGACCAACTGCATGGAAACTTTGAGTCTGAGAGGTGCTTGTAACATCGAATCCGCTTCGATACATCACAAAAATCGAAAAGTTTACGTCATATTCGTAACCCAACCTGATTTAACTAACATCGTTATAAAAGAACTATTAAAACTAGGAAATGTTATAGTTACCAGCGTTGATATCAACAGAAAGTATGCTGAAATCACACCATTTTCAAATACTGTATTTCTAGACACAGTTAAGAAGGAAAGGAGGTTGTACAAAATTACGGCTGATTTCTTGAAATTGATGACCTTGTATCAAAATGGAGGGATAGTTATTGATTTAGATATTTTGCTGGCGAAATCTTTGAACAGTTTAGGGAAAAATTGGGTTATAAGGGATAAAGGTGGATTTAGTATGGCTGTAATGAAATTGACTGATAAACGTCTTGGGAAAGCTATAGCGGGAACAATTTTATTGTAAGTATCGAATGAGTCATAGGTCGTTGGATACACGCGGCGCAAGACTTGTAAAAGTTCCTGTGAGAGATCTATGTTGACGTCTATCGATTGGCGAAGACGAGGTATATTCACTAAATTATAATAACTTTTTTTATTACATGCGCTTGACTGCGATCCCATCTGATGGTAAAGTGTGGATGCAGCCTAAGATGGAGCGCGCTTGTCCAGAAAATAACTATTCACTCTTGATGTGAAGGTACCCAAGTCATTTTGAATATTTCAGCAACTATAAAAAACACGCAAAGTTTGGCTATTTGAATGCTGAAAAGGCTATAGAAGATGCACTCGAAAAAAAGTGCAATATTACTATGAGCAGTATCAGTGGTGGAACTTGTAAAGGTAAGAGACAACATTTTACTCACATTTTACTAGTAAAAAAAAAATTGCCTTAATGACACTTGAATTAAGGCAGGGAGAGCATATTATAGTACAATTCTGATCAGATTTACCTAAGTTACTAGAATGGTAACAAACTCGACAGTTAGGAGGTACCAGGTTACAATGTCACTTTTTATTCAAATTCAAAATTTATTTATTTCATGTAGGAAAACTTGTAGCTCTTATGGACTACCGCCGGTTCGGAATGCAGATTCTGCTAAGTAGAGCCGGCAAGAAACTCAGCAGTTGCTCTTTTAAAAAAAAAACTTTTACAATACGTTACAAAACAGTTATATATACCTAACAGCATAGTTACTATGCTATGTGTACAGTGCTTCCACAATGAAGCTTCAAAAATGCATACGTAGGTACACACAATCCAACGCATGTCAAGATGGGCAGACCAAGACTCATTCCCGTTCGTGGCACCCGTTCACGAGCATGACGCATGATCCAGCCGTTGCTTCGCTCAACCATATTTGAGGGAACTTAGGTAGGTCCTACTCTTCTGATGAAAAGTGACGATACAGTCTAAGGTGGTAGCGGGATAACTTGGAAGTAGGTATGGCAGATTTTTTAATAAAGCACAACCTCATCCACATTCATGGAAAATCAGTTTGAATTCTTCGATTTTTTCTAGGCCTCAAAATCTATGATAAAGCAGTCTTCGAGCCGATCAGTTACAACCAGCGCCATCTATATTTGCAGCCGGGATACATCCTCAATCCAGCGCGCGGCTACCACACATGGGACGCCGCTATGAGGACAACTGTCCCGAGAGATTCCTTGTACGCGAGACTAGCTAGCACCCATTGTCCTAGGATCTTTTCTACTTTTATGTACGAATTTGTTTCCTATTATTGATCTTTTAAAGTTTTATTACCTATAGGTACATATTTTCTTTTCTCCGACTGAGAGACTTCAACCTTGCATTTTTTATTATCGTTTCAATTGAGCGGCCTAACCCTTCCATTACGATCGCAATATAGGTTAGTTATACCAAGGAATTTTCTAAAATTTCTTTAAAAAAAAATAGAAAAATTCGCAATGATAAAATAAAATAAAAGGCTACCTAAGTAGGTATAAGCTCTAGCGGGGTCGCTCAGTCTTACGTTTTTACAGAGCGACTCCAGATATCTCGAGAACCCTACGATGGAATCCTTTATTGGAATCTGATGTTTCGCAGGAACAAAAAGACTAAATCTTTGCTTAAAAAGAATTTTTCGCGAAAGCGTTTCCCTTATTAGTTACTTAGCTTGTTGTTTAATGCTACAGAAATGTTGTAAAAGATACACATTAACATACACTTGTGTAATAGAAATGTGATGATGCCATGCGAATTGCGGTCGACCTCGTAAGCTTTGACGGCTTGTAAAACGGTAAAAATGCCGTGCTACCGTCAAAGCTTACGATTACTCGAGATTTCATTTCATACACGTTTTCCTAATGATATCAGCAATTCCCTAGTGTATCTTTTTCTTTAATAAGAGTGCAGAAGCCTTAAGGTTATTTTCATTATAAGGGAACCCGCACAATTGTATTTTACTGCCCATTAATTAAGTTTTGAGGCTGAAGAAATCTATAGAATGCATTCTCATTCTGCTCAGAGTCAAGACAGAGTTAAAGTACGTAAGTAAGTAGTAAGTAAGTCATACGTCAGTACATAGTTGTTTCTCGTTTGACTCTATCTCAAATCAAAGCTAAATCAGAGCAAGCTCTAATTAATATTCTCAGTCCCATGCTGAGATGTATAGAGCGTGCTTAGACTCAAGATAGAGGTTAAAACGAAACACAAATTGCCCTGACGTAAGTCTGTCTCGTTTTAACTCTGTCTTGAATTTGAGCTGAGTGAGAGTGATTGAGGAACTAAAAGGCATAATCATAGATCAAACAGCGCAGCGCATTTTGCATCGTAAACATAGATAGGTAAACTAGAATTTTCCTTGAAAGTTAAATTAAATATGGACTCCGTAATAAATTACAAGTTTACGCAAGCTTAATGTTAACTTGAAAAGTTACAAAAAAATCTCGGTAGTGAAATAAATAGGTAGGTACATAAACTTATTTTAACTTAAGTTATGAGTTAATCGCTCAAGAGGTAGGTACCCTACTCTGAACATCACAGTTCTTAGAAAAATAATAATTGAAACACTTGCAATAACTTTGCGCGTTTTGAAATCTAATGTGTTGGACCTCCTATAAAATGGAAGCTTTTTACTTGGAAAATAACATTAAACGTCCCTAAGCTCTAATAAACCTAATTAGTGGGCAAAACAAAAACAATATCGTGTTGTTTTCGCGAATAAATTAATCTTACAAAAGGTAATTTCATATTTTCCCTTTATTTTCCTATGTAAACAAAGTGCTAAGGTTTTGCTGTGCTCAATAATAATACTATTAGGTAGGGATTATAGTATGATGGACCAAGATGATGTCATTAAAACTTTTTATAATATGCGTATAGTATACACTATACTACATATCCTTACAAATAGAAGTGCTATGTTTGTTTATTGGTTTTTCCTTCAATCACGCAGCAACAGAGCAATGGGTCAACGTACCTAATTCTTCTACATACCTATAGAGTTGAAGAGTGACTTCGGCTACCTTTTATGACGGAAAAACAGACTATAGTCAGTCTGCTGTCTGACGTGTGAAATCTAGACATGAAATAAAAATATCGAGTAATGGGAAAGTACTGGACTATAGTCTATACTATTCTCTATCTGATGTTCTAGAGCGTTATCTCTCTCGATGGAGTGGTACAGCTTTCGGGAATTTTCCTTGGTATCGAGCCAAAATTATCGATCCTATTCAGGTATCGATCCTTTTTTGGAATCCCTAAGCATCATGCAAATCTGCACGATGCTCAGGGATGCATGCGTTAAAGCCGCAATAGCTCAACGGTTAAAGGTGCGGACTGAAAACTGAAAGGTCGCAGGTTCGAACCCCATCCGTTGCACTATTGCCGTACACACTCCTAACACAAGCTTTCCGCTTACTTGGAGGGGATAGGAGGATATTAGTTAACTTCAGTTTGGTTATTCTTAAAAAAAAATCGACGGAAAACTTGATCGTATGTAGCGTCCCTAATACTGGAAGGATTGATTTGATATTCGTCCCAATTTCACAGTAGCTATCCGTTTGCAAAGCGATTTGACGGATTTAATTTTTAAGCCATGAAAATACTAGCTGGCTATTTCAAGAAAGCAGCAACTGAATTTTCAAAAAGACGTAACAGATTTTTCAAAAAGAGGTAACAGATTTTTCAGAAAAAATTGACTCAATTTTCAAAAAGAAGCAACTGATTGTTTAGAAAGTAGCAATCACTGATTTCTAGTATTTTAAACTCTTTAATTATTATCTGGGATGAAATTAAGCCTATGTGTTAATCCTGGGTATGAAAATGAACCGATTTTGCTGAAGTTTGGAATGGAGATAGTTATCTCCATTCCAAACTTCAGCAAAATCATTGCATTGCAATCATGCATTTTCATTCATCGGACGAATTCAGGAATCAGCTAGTCAGCTAGTCAAAAATAAATGATATCAATAGTAATATAATAAAGCGGAAGAGTTTGTTTGTTTGAACGCGCTAATCTCTAGAACTACCCCTCGGATTTGAAAAATTCTTTTTGCATTTGTTAACCTAATTCCTGAGGAAGGTTATAGTCTATTTAACATCACGGTATGACCCTTAGAGCCGAGCAAAAAGAGACAAAGTAAGAAAAACGCTAAGCGAAAACGAATTACTAAAAGGGAAATGAGAGGCGGTGGCCGAGAGCGGTCAACCGACGAGAGCCGAACCGAAGGCTACTTTTCATTCTGGACAATCAAAGATTTTTACATACACGTAGGATTGTTAAAAACTGGATAGTTTATTGGACGCAGTCGCGGGCTGCAGCTAGTAAGTGATACTACTACACTGAGTGTGTGAGTGTGTGTGAGTGTGAGTGAGTGAGTGGGTAGTGAGTTAGGCACAAAACGTAAAATGCCAATTTTGTGGGATACAACAACTTACGTTGGAGGTATCGATTTGGCAGCTACGCCGTTCTAGTTCAGTGCGGCGGCGGACTTTATTCAATTCTCTGGCTGGGTAGTGAATATTCCGACGTTCAATTGTTTTTTTTTTTCAAAAGTTTATACATGCAGTTTTGCAACTGTAACTTATTCTCTGCTGTGCATACGAGTATCTCAAAATATGGTTTCGATATGAAAAATATTATTAGTTTTCAGGTATTACCTAAGTAAAGTACCAAAGCTTACGTAAATTCAGCCAGTTTAATGTGAATATCAAAACATTTTTTTGACAAGATATTCCTTGACTGCGGTAACCGCTATGTATCTATGATGGTAGCAGGCTAATTTGGAAGGGAAATGGCAGTGTAGGAACATTTAACCCGTACCCCTAATTTGCTTCTACAGTCTACACGTCATCGTGCCGGAACGCTAAATCGCTTGGCGGCACGTCTTTGACGGTAGGCAGGTGAATAACTTCTAATAAAAAATATTTCTATTCTATTCTAAACTCCTTCAGTTGTGTGTTTCCTCACATTTTGCGACAAAAGCAGCTATCAAAAAGCTGTAGATCCGTAACAAAGCCATCTTGGAATTAACACACATCTCCTTACCCCGTGTTTGCACAGTTAATTGCTCGAAGCGATTCCTTTCGAGCGGAAATCTAATCCGAAATGACCGTTCGAGACATTCACTAACATCATGACATCTTTTTAAAAGCTTTTAGTGCCAGAAAGATAGAAAAGAAGTTCTTCTTACAATAGACAATGAAACAAGCTTGTTTTGTCAGTTTGAAAGAATCTCGTAGCTATTTTCTCCAAGTTAGAAATGGAGAAACACTTTTCTAATTCTTGTTTCATTTGGTGTATTATTTAGTATTTGTGTAATAAAATGATTTCAACTATAAAGTTTCACAGTTCACTAAAAGTAAAGGGGCTCATAAACGGTCAAACATGTTTGTCAAACTTTGTTACGGTTTTGTTTGAACAAGTAGGTCATCAAACATCAGCGCACACGATCAAACGCCGTTCAAACTCCGTCCGTTTCTGTTTGCCAAACACGTAGTTTGTTTGACAACCGCGTCAAACACAACCGCAGACTATCAAATAATTTGACAAACACGTAAAATTTGACAAACATGTATGACCGTTTACGGGCCCCTTAAAAGATGGATAAACTTATCTATGGATAGAGTTAATATTATACCAATGTGATAAATGAAAGAATAAATGTAAAAACAACAACTTTATTATTGAAACACCATTAAGGATTATTGTTTTTTATACAGGATGACGGTAAGATACTTTTTTCGCGCCGAAATGCGCAACGTTGACAGACCCCATACTCGGTGGATAGATGACATCAAAAAAAGTAGCAAAGAGCTGCTGGATTTAAGCGGCGCAAGACCGAGGCTGATGACAGTAACGAAGACAAACTACAAGGGACACGAAAGGACTAGGAAGAAGAAGAACATCTTAAATAAACAATTAAATTGCCTGAAATATATTTTCGATTTAGCTTGATTAAAATCTACACTACTATTATAAAGAGGAAAGATTTGTATTTTTGTGTGTATGTTTGTAATGAATAAACTCAAAAACTACTGGACCGATTTGGCTGAAATTTAAAATGAAGATAGATGATACCTTGAATTAAAACATAGGCTACTTTTTATCCCAAAAAAAATATAGTTCCCACGGGATCTTGAAAACTAATTCCACGCGAACGAAGTCACGAGCATCAGCTAGTAAAAAATAAAATATTAAGTTGTACAAAAAAAAATTAAAAAAAAAAAACAATCAGTGTTGTAACTTTTCCTAGACTTGAACCCAGTACATCTAGTAAGGTAGAGTAGGAAGATTTTGTCAGTGCTTTCGACTGGGAGCGTGGCGTCTCCTGTAATCCGGCGTCTCGGAAGTCGGGACCGGTGGATGGTTTGAGGTTAGGGCGCCCGTTATCGAGTGTCCCATGTTGACCGGACGTCCGCACTAAGCCTGGTATTAATATGGACCGTCCAGAGGAGTCTGGAAGGCCCAGGTTGACTAAGGAGGGGCGAAACGGGCCAGGGGGGTGACCCAGCAGCCAAAAGTCCCCGTGCCTGGCAGTAGTGGGATAGCGTGTGGGAGTGGGCACTTGGTAGCAGCCTGATCGATACAATCAGACCCGTTCCTTTTGTCACTTTTGACGGTTTGAGTTTCATCAAAATCTGGCAAGCACAAAAAATTTTTTGTGCTTGCCAGATGTAAAAAACGGTTGTTTATGTTACCTTTGTAAAACCTAGTACTAAAAGAATTAGTTTTATTAAGGTTTAATTTGCTTAAGACGTAAATAGGTTACCTTATCTTCACTAACTAAACTTTATCTCTTCAATTCAATTTAAAAAATTTTTTGTTTTACTTTTACGTAAAAAAAAAATAACGTAGGTTCATATTTAGCTGAAAAGAAAAAGGGGAATCAGAGGGAAAAATCAAACCGCTCAGATCTCTACGGATCGATGATTCCCGCGATGAAGAATTGAAACATCCACGCGGACAAAGTCATGGGCAAAAGCTAGTAAGTAAGTGAGTAAATCAAACAAAAACATCCTGTACATGATTAAAGAACACTGGTACTAATTGAGGACTTTACCGTAAAGCGCCATCAACATAATTAAAGATGCAATTTAGATAAGCAAAATATCAAACTATAATCAACATGCGACTCTTTAGTCTTAGTGAAAAAGATGTACGTTCAGGACATAAACAAAAATAGGGATCCATCAGACAATGCTTTTTCGACTTTAACACGTCTTAATAATGTATTGAAAGTATTTGGATTACACTGTATCTCACGTGATGGCAATAAATTAAAATACTCATGGCCAATTTGGAGAGTTACCTTTATGTCTTCAATTTTCTTAACTATTAACATTTTATGCATTTATTTTAGTCTCAGAATTACTTCTAATAACGCAAAAGTTAAATTCTATGATTTTATACCAGTAATTTATTTGCTAGAATATCTTCAGTACATTACGGATCTTACATTCGTTTATAAATATGGTAGACAGCGTTGTTTGAACTATTACAACGTTTTTGATAGCATCGATAGAGTTATCGGCATGAATTATTACAACGAAATCAAAAAAAGTGTCCGCAGAACGTGTATTTTCTTGATTTTCATCGGCTCCTTTTACGTAATCACCGATTTTTCCGCGTTAATCGTGACCTATGGATGGCCCATAACCGCAGTACTTAGCATCGAATATATCTTCACAATTATTAAGACGGTCTCTGCTCTCGATAGCGTGGTACAAATTATCCAAATAAAGTATCGCTTTAAAAGAATGGAAGATATCCTACATGACTACTACTGTAACCTTGGAACTCTACCTGGTGTCACCAAAGACGTGATTTGCAAAAAAGATTGGACCCAAACTGTTCGTGATAAACGTCTGAATGTATTGAGCACGATTGCACATAACCGACCTAATATCATTTTTGATCTCAGTAAATGTTATTTACTTCTACTTGAACAGTGTGACTATATAAATGGCATGTATGGACTCAGGGTAAGAATCATTTTTCGTTTGCTCACAGTACTCCTATAAACAAGTACTTTCGAATTGAATTTGTATCATCAACCTCCAACCAACTTGATTTGGGATAAAATTCTGATGATTTATGACTTAAAACTCTGATCGGCTGCTTTCTTTTTTTCTTTCTTTCTTTCATACTTATCTTGTCATGTTAATCACTATATAAAGAATTGTTAGTTTGAAATAAATTATTAGTAGCAAAAACCTTCGACCATTTAGCCGGGACGTGGCAAGCGCACGCATTCCCCTCTGCCGAAGTACATGTACAAACATAGGGTTCAGCTTGTAAGTGTGACAGGTTTTGAGTTAGTGTGTGTTCATAGAGACATTAAGTATTTACAAGAGTATGTGGAATTGAGTAAATGTGTGCTGTACGTGATTACCCCCACCTCACCGCAGAAAGTGGCAGAATATATTCAGTACTAAATTTGCGTAAAGGCGCGTCCCGGCTAAATAGTCGAAGAGCAAAAACAATTACCTTGTCTTTACCTTAAAATTCATTCTTTTAGGTTCTTCTGGGTGGTGTGATTTACCTTTTGAAAATGGTGATGTTGATCAACTTGATGATTAAGCTAATAATTGGGGCAATGGTGAGGTTTATATAATTTTCCTTTTTATCCAGAATACACGTCGTCATTATAGATATTGATATCTATAATGATAGGTACTGTATTATTCCCCTTGAGAGATGAGACCTTAAGATTTATGCTTAATAGATAGAAATTCTCTTCTTTCATTATGTACTCAAAATCCTTGCTCTGAAAGAAGAGTTACTCTGAGTAACCATTAACTCTTCTTTCTAATTCTTCATTCTTACTAAGTCTTCATTCCTTTTTTAGTATTTCAGTGCTATCATCATAATCCATGGAATCTAGTGTTCTACTCATACATCGCACTGTACTTATAATAAGTTTTACGTTATAGGTATTTTCAAACCAAGCAAGCTGGTTGTCTTTAATTTCAACAGTCACGAAGATTGCGTTCTCCTCCTCAAGACTTTTGTGCGGAATCAACTGTTGCGAACAGACTTACAAACAAACTGAAAGGATTATCCGGTGTATTGATCATTTGCTTGCCAACAAAAAGCTAAGTAAGTGGAACATTTATTTACCCATTTATTTTTTGGTAATCAAGAGCGTTTACAACACAATTTTACAATCAGTTTAGTTTTAGTGAGGGAAATGCAAATACATTTACAAGGTACATTTTTTACAGCAACAGAGGTGCAAGAAGTCTTAAAGGAACTCCGAGAACTAATCATAACACGGCCCGTCTGTTTCAACGCTATGAACTTCTACGCTCTGAATTATCCTACTATGCTATCTTTGGCCTCCGCTGTTGTCACTTACACCATTATATTGTTACAGAATATGCAATAAATAGCTTTTAGTAACGATTTTATTCGCGTTTTCCCTATCAAGATTAACATCCCCCATTTCCATTGTAAGTTCATTATCACGCGGATCTTTGCGTTCAAAGCGATGAACTTTTACACGCTTAACTATTTCATTAAACTACGATTATGTTTCAGTGTATACTATTTTGACGACCTCCCTGGTGCAGTGGTGAGCGCTGTGGTCTTATAACTGGGAGGTCTCGGGTTCGATTCCCGGCGGGGGCAATTTAGGAATTTATTATTTCTAAATTGTCTCTGGTCTGGTCTGGTGGGAGGCTTTGGCCGTGGCTGGTTACCACCCTACCGTCAAAGACGTGCCGCCAAGCGATTTAGCGTTCCGGCACGATGGCGTGTAGAAACCGATTAGGGGTATGGGTTGTATTTACACTGTACCCCTTCCAAGTTAGCCCGCTACCATCTTAGACTGCATCGTCACTTACCATCAGGTGAGATCGCAGTCAAGGGCTATCTTGTCATCGAATAAAAAAAAGTTACGTAGACGCTTTTACAAGATGACGTAACGTATGTAGACTCTTAAGTATATGCTTTCCACGTACCTACTCCATTTTGTTAAAATTAGATAATATAACTTGTTAAAATCTATTGAGTGAATACTCTCAGTAGTTACTCTACTTTCTACTACATGTTCATTGCTTCAGATTATTATAGATGATATTTCTATTTCTATTACATTTTTCCCTAAGGAAAAAGAAGAAGAAGGTTTCAGTAATAACGTAAAAATTGTATAAAAGTGTTGTGAGAGCCCGGTCCGGCGTAAATAGTGGAATTTTCATCGAATTTCTATACAATACTGTTCCACACAATGTAATTTACGGTGGGTAGTTTTCTATTGTCGATCGTTTTTTTCCATTTAAAATGAAAAATATTTTTTTGTTGTATTCCGATTTTTTCTAGTTTCAAGGCAAGTTTCGACTTTGGTAGAAAATTCTACTGAAGCATTAAACAGATCGAGAGATTTTCTCTAGGAATGATTTGTTGTAAGTTAATTTTTTGTCCCGTAATTTTTAGGGTTCAGGGTCCAAAGTGTGCTAACGAGATCTTATTACTAGGCTGCTCCGCTGCTGAAGGTCACCATATAAAAAAGTAATTTTTTTCGGTGTTTTTTGCTCGACCTTAACAATAGGTTAGGTTTAAAGAAATTTATTCTCCAAAGAACATTTTGCTCACTTATAGAGAACTTAAAACTAAAATTTATATAAAATTACAAAACATTAAAAAAAACAAAAAATGGTGACTGCTAACAATCAAATAAAAATAAAAATAATAAAACATTAAACATAATTTTTTTGAATGTGCACTCTAAGTTTTTTTTTGAAAGTTAGAAAAGACTTTTGTGCCACAATCTCTTGAGGCAGACTATTATATAATAGTGCTCCCTCAAATTGTATAGTTTTCGCACCATATGTTTTTGTTCTAGCTTTAGGTACTTGCAGTTTATTTTTATTCCGTGCAAAATATGTATATGATTTATTTTTTATTGTGATTTGTGTGTTTATAGATTTCGAAAGTATTTTTCTAACTAGAATACATGTCTTGTACTTATATAATTGGCTAATAGATAAGATATCAGTTTTCTTATAAAGTTCTTTAGATGGAAATCGGTAATCTAGCTGGAACAAGGTTTTTATTAATTTATTTTGAGATATTTGAAGATCTTTCAGATTAGTTTTATACGCAATCAACAATCAGTTTTAACAATCGCTGTTACCATAGTACGAAACCCTTCGTGTGCGAGTGTAACTCGCACTTGGCCGGTTTTTTATTTTTATTCGATGATAAGATAGCCCTTGACCACGATCTCACCTGAAGCAATATAATGATGTCCTCCTTGAAGTGTCCGTCAACGGCGGTCCTGGCTAGAACCGGTTATGGGAGCGAATATGGCTCTTGGTGCCATAATATACTGATGCTTGGGAACCATATTCGCTCCCAAGCAGTGTAATACCATACATCCTTCCTTCCTTGGGGAAAGTTGTTCAATTTCATGAGCACATTCACCTCCTTCAGGGTTAACTCACACTTTTGTTACACCTTGTATACCTACTCAAAGAATCCTTAGTCCCTTTAATAGTCGATAATATTATGTGATAATATTGTGTATATTTGTAGAGAGGGAGAAAGCGATCGCGATCACCCATGATATTATAAAGTTAGTCTTAAACTAGGTGCATTCACTCATAAAATTTTCTGAAACGTAATTTACCGTAAAATTTTAATACACGGCACGACGTAACGTTAACGTAGCGATTTCAGCTGAAAATTTACACGCGCAAAATGTTTACTGTACCGCACACTTTTTTGTTTGCGTTAGGGTAACTATGTTTTGGATAGGTATTAATTAATTGTGTTTTCTTTATATGAACCTTTTTTTGAAGAATATTTTATAAAATCTATGAGCGAAAGCCTGTTTTTTACCTGACTACGAAAATGTGCTAGGAGTGGGTACGACAAATTTTTAATATTAAGTATGTTACTTATAGTTAATTCTCTATCGATCCATCGAAACGGTACTCTCTCTCTCTCTCTTTCTCTTTTTTCCACGTACTTTGAATCTATGGAACGAACTTCCTGCGACGGTGTTCCCACTAAATTACAACATGGGGTTATTCAAGGGGCGGACCAACAAATTCCTGAAAAGCCGGCAACGCATTGGTGGTGCCTCAGGTGCTACAAATGTTCATGGGCGGCGCTAATCACTTAACATCAGGTGACCCGCCTGCTTGTTTGCTCGCTAAAAATAAAAATAAAATCTCCTTAATGCTGTAGTTCGTGGTAGAGCAATATAAAATACGTCGTTTTTTAGTCATCAAATGGCGTCATGGTAGTCAACGACGTTATAGCCTGAGGACGGCAGAAGTGGTGTGTCCAAAAACGAGATCATGGATCCGTCCCAAGTCTCACAGGACCGATGGCGACCCCACCCGGAAGCGCGGTCAGCGCAGCCGTATATAGATGTCAGGTTGGTCGCGTCCGGGAAATTGTCCGAGCCGCTAAAACATCGCCGGACATTACTCGCTGAATAAATTCCCGCGGCCGTGCCCATTTCAATGCTCTTTCTTTATGAATTTAGTGCTTGTGTACGTTCCATTCGATGATCGCACTGACGCAGAGATTTGTGTTAACCTGGGACCCAAGTCGGCTATTGCAATTGTAGTTCAAATTGTCTATCAATGACATCCCAATTGCTACTTTTAGCAATTATGGTAGTCTACTAGTTCAATGGCGTCACAATTGTTTTCCGATAGTTTGCCACTGACACTTCAATGACACAATTGTGAAAAATTGGTAGTCTCGTACCTAATGACAAGTCAATGGTCGAATGTATGCGTTAATATTTTGACAGTTGTAATGACCATTGGAACGCCAGCGAACTACCATTGTGAATTTAGTAGACTACGAAATTTTGGACCAATGATAATAGAATTGTAATGGCATTGCGGTTCAATGACAATGACATATAAAATAGCAGACTCGGGGCCCTGTTCCTTTTTTCTTCTTCTCAAAACCGATGGCTGTCCACAGCCTCCGCCGTCCGTCCGTCCGTCCGTCCGTCTGTCAGCGGGCTGTATCTCGTGAACCGTAATAGGTAGATACTTAAAATTGTTACATAATGTGTATATCTTAATCCTACTAATACGTATTATAAATGTGAAAGTGTGGAGGTTTGTTACTCAATCACGTCGCAACGACTGAACCGATTTGACTGAATTTTGGCACAGAGATATATTATAGCCTGGAATAGCACAAGGCTATCCCCTTTTTATCCCGGCAAATTAAAGAGTTCCCGCGGGAATAAAAAATTCCTCAATCCACGCGAATGAAGTCGCGGGCATCAGCTAGTAGATAATAAAAACAAAATAAAATATAAAAGGACTTTTTTGCTCGACCTTAACAATCGCCGTTACCATACGGAATCCTTCGTGAGCGAGTGTAACTCGCACTTGGCTGATTTTTTATTTTTATTCGATGACAAGATAGCGCTTGACTGCGATCTCACCTGATGGTAAGTGACGATGTAGTGTAAGATGGTAGCAGGCTAACGTGGAAGGGGTATGGCAGTGTTCATTCAACCCATGCTCCCTATAGGTACATCCACTCTTCCACTTCTGAGTCTAAACCTAAGTGTAAGTCTGAGTCTAAGTTCTTCTAAGTCTATGAAAACGTCGTCGCATATATACATCTACCATCTGTGACGCCCCTGGAGGTCTACATATCGAAGAATCTGCTTAAAAGTGATGCATAACGGCTTAATACATAAACATCATTAAAATTAGGCCCGTTGATTTCAGGGAACACATAATATACCGGTTGAAATTTTAATGGTTGTACTCCCTGAAAGAGGTGAATGTGCTCATGAAACTGAACAACTTTCCCCAGGGAACATAGGTCAAAATATGAAAAAAAAATTGGACCCTCCATACAAACTTGACGATCAGCTGATTGATTTACTATGGGAGGTCCAATTTTTTTTTCATATTTCGACCTATGTTCCTTGGGGAAAGTTGTTCAGTTTCATGAGCACATTCACCTCTTTCAAGGAGTACAACCAATGAAATTTCACCGTGTATACGTTATATTAGTGCAAGTTCTAATACATTGGTTGTTACAATTAGAAGCAAGTAAGACCAAGGTTATCGTGAAAGACAAAGTATCCATCATACGCAATAGGGCAGTTCCAACAAAAGAGGATATAGGATGGAATTACATCAATCCAATTTGAGGAACGGTTCACATTACTTCGAGAAGGCTGCGGGTACAAGACATAAGCGCAAGCGGTTTAGAACTCATAAACATATTTTATCAATAAAAAAGAAAAGCTTGGATATAACTCGTTTCAGCACTTCAAGAGATTAATAACTGTAACCAGCTGTACAACATAATATTTTAACAAGAGCAACCGCTGAGTTTCTTGCTGGTTTTTCTCAGTTGGAATGACATTCCGAACCAGTGGTAGATTCACTTGACGATTCTAAAGTGCAAAAATTTATTTGAATAAATAATTATTTTATTATATTCTATCAATTAATATTTTTGAGTGAGGATTTTGAGTCTACATGGGTGAATTCACCCAAAAGTGGAAGTGGGGGGTCGACGTTTCGATCTCCTCTCATTGCTTCTATTGTTGTACCCACTCCTAACAAAAGCTTTCCACTTATTTGGATGGGAGAAGTCAAGTTCAGTTTGGTTAATACTCTTTTTTTAAAGTCCAGGACCCCTCTCACTTTGGGTGATTGGCGCACCACCGTACGTGTTGGTGTTGCGTTGTTCCTGTATTTTTAACCGACTTCCAAAAAGGAGGAGGTTATGTTCTACTGCTGGAGTAGCGGCAGTATTCAGCCCGAGCGGCAGATTGCATCATATAGATTTTTTACTAGTTTGGCGGATTATAGCAAAAGAATTTTGTTTTTCCTTGAGTATCATACAATTCTGCAAAGCAAAGGCTTCTTCAGCTATTCAATATAAATATTGGTTAGAAGCAAGGAAGGGAATAATCTTACAACTTACGCCATAGGCATATCCGAAGGCCTCGGAAATAAAAATGAAATGTTGGACGGTAAAATAAGATGTCTTAGTATTGTCCTAAGGCCAACAATATACGGGGTTAATGTCTTTACTTAAAAGCATACCCTTTATACAAGGAGCTTTAAAATTGAAATGTTACAGTAAGACCCTGAATAGTAGTGAATCCTACATTTACCAATGAGAGTTTATAAATCTTGGAACTTTTGGCACTCAGAATATACTATTTTACTAATATTATAAATGCAAAAGAGTGTTTGTTTGTTGGTGTCTGATGCATTTCTGACTGATAGAAATTGATATAAGTTGATGATGGACTGTATTTCAGATATAGCTCTTTACTTGTGGTTACCTCGTGTACATGCACATTGCGTAAGTGTGCGTGCCCATCAGGAACCTAGGTGGGAGCGGTCAGGCGCGAGCAAGCTCTTGCTCACACTTATACAGATACGACACACACACAACCATGCGCCACGTGCCATCGTGAGTTGCAAGAACTATACCAACGATGCGATACTAATATTATGTTTAATCCGCCAAGAGAATTATTTCTTCAGCCCTGCAGTCCATAGAAACTGCAGCTGGTATTGCAAGTAAAGCTTTGTGTGGAGGTTACACGTATCTCAGCTCTTACCGGTACATCTTAGCATTGACCAGTATTCAGGGTTTTACAGCAACAGAAATACTAAATTGAATTTTACTTCTCAGAGAACAGTGAGACAATAAATATTGGATAGAGTCAGGCGTTACTTTGCGGAAGTTCATGATTAACAAAAAATGTTAGAGTTATTTTGCTGTAATCCGCCAACAGAAAAAATCTGTATGGTCAAACATGCAGTTATAAGCTAAGCACCGCTTACCTCCCCAACCAAGCAATAAAGCAAAGTTCCCAAGCAAGCAATGCCACCACCACTCACATGCACCACCACACAAGACTTCATCACTAGACAATACAGCATTGTAAAGTCGATATCTCCTGAGGATGCTCCGGTGTCGGGGCGAAACGTGCGTCGAGAGTAGTATTAAAGTCTTGTGTGGTGGTGCATGTGAGTGGTGGTGGCATTGCTTGCTTGGGAACTTTGCTTTATTGCTTGGTTGGGGAGGTAAGCGGTGCTTAGCTTATAACTGCATGTTTGACCATACAGATTTTTTCTGTTGGCGGATTACAGCAAAATAACTCTAACATTTTTTGTTAGTGAGACAATAGACAATATTCTCTTCAGTAGGGCGTCTCTCTAAAGGCGTTTAGATGTTTAGCTGTCAAGGAATACCTTCTATTAAATGCAAGCGTTTGTCGGTCCCTAATAAGACGTTTGAGGAAATAATACAAAAGCAAAATACTCAGCTTATACTGTTTGGTTGGTCTAGTGGCTAGGAGCTCGGCTTCATATGCCGAGGTCCTGGGTTCAATTCTCGGGTCGGGCCAAGTATTGTTCTTATTTGTCAAGAAATTATCAGTAGCGGAGTTAGAAATTGGCGGCGTATTACCCACCCCAGTGGCTCCGTGCCTCGGAGAGCACTTATTCCCGCGCTTGATGTCTGTCTGGTCGTGTCGAATTTCCATCCCATCGGACCGTGAAAGTGAGGGAATAGAGAGTGATGATTAGAATTTACGTCAGCGCAGAAGTCGCGAACATCAGCCGGTTATAAAAAAAAGGATCCCGACGAATTGAGAAGCTCCTCCTTTTTTATATTTTTAGCGAGCCAACGAGCAAGCGGGTCATCTGATGTTAAGTGATTACCGCCGCCCATGAACATTGGTAGCACCTGAGGCACCACCAATGCGTTGCCGGCATTTTAGGAATTTGTTGGTACGCTCCTTGAATAATCCCATGTTTTAATTTAGTGGGATCACCGTGGGTTAATGTGGAATTCTCAATATATCTCTTTTCCGCCGGCTTTATTGTGCCTCCTTTTTTGAAATCGGTTAAAAATACTTTAAACAAGAAAACTGCTACGTCCGGATAAAGTAATTTGGATGAACCTTACATAAGTGACTTTTGGGTGCCGTCGATTGTTGGACTGTGAAAATTTTTAATTACGCAATGTTGGTAGTGTGCAAAAAATTCACGCCATTTTCCCGAGGCCCATAACTTTTAATTATTTGGCTTAAAGTCTGTCGTTTATTCACGGTAGGTTGCTTGTATTCGAAAGCGTGGGTTGTTATTTTTATATCCAGTTAAACTTTTGAAATAAAATGGAAATGAGTATCTACAAAAAACTAAAAATATCTACGAAAAACATTTTTAGTAAATAAAACCGGCCAAGTGCGTGTTGGACTCGCTCACGGAGGGTTCCGTGCCATCGCATGGTTCTTGCAACTCGCGAGGGTACGTGGCTCATGGTTGTGTGTGTGTCGTATCTGTATAAGTGTGAGCGAGAGCTTGCTTGCGCCTGACCGCTCCAACATAGGCTCCGACAAGCACGCACACTTACGCAATGTGCATGTACACGACGTAACCACAAGTGAAGCTCAGGCACCCTCGTGAATTTAAACAACTGTAACAGCCATTAACGATCGCTGTTATCGTTGCTTAAATTCACATTAATTGCTGTTATAGTTGTTTAAAAAGAGGTCGAGCAGAAAACGTCGAAAAAATCACATTTCTTGTCTATTATAGCTGCAATTTTTCATTTCATTTTTAAATTTTCCTTTTTCATTTAATTTTTTTTCATTTACACACACAGACAGGCGTTTCAGACAGGCATTTCAAATTTTAACCGAGGAATTAACTCGACAGTCTGACAGTTTTTGTCTTGTATTTGTGCATATTGAAAATCTGTCAAAATATCGAATTTCCTCGGTGAAATTTTCTCGGTGATCATAAAATTGGCACTTAGGGCCGATTGCCTGAGTGGCCGTTTAAAGTTAAGTTAAAGTTGTAACCGCGGCTACATTTGACTTTAACTTTTACCGTTACCGAGCTCTGACCTCCATTATAGGCGTTGCACAACGCCAATTTTGACCCCCGTCAAAATTAACTTCAGCTAATGGGGCTGCCAGTAAATAATGATTCCCTTCTCGGTTTTTTAGTCTTATTATGTTGAATTATTTTATCAACATGCAACATTATGCTGAAATAACAGTCAGTGTTCTAGTCTGTGATTATGTGATAGTTGTCTTTTCATCTGTGTTTGTTGATTGTCAACACGGAGTGATTACAGTCTCTTGGATTGTCAACTAAAAGATTTTTGTCGAAATAGTCATTTTATTTAGTTTTATTACAAAGAAAAATAATATGCCTGTTAATGCAAAGCACTGATCACGGAAAAAGGGATTTTTCACAGTATTATTAAAAAGCGTTCACACACACTGGCCCCAACTATACTTATTAACATGTGCCCCATAGAGCATGTGAAGGATCATTTTATAAATATATCAATAAATGATGATTTTAAACCACAAACTGTGAGTACCTGTTTATATTTTAACTAGACTATCTCGGAACTTCGTCCGTGTGGATTAAAGGTTTTTAATTTTCGCAGGAGCTCTCATTTTCCGGGATAAAAATGTGTTAACTACTGAGCCGATTTTAATGAATGAGGTATCAATCGATTCAGTCCAGGTCGGTCCAGGTGACACAGGTTACATTATACACAAACAAAATCAATATGCCTACCAAATATTTTATGGTAATTAATGGTAATTATGAATAAAATACCATACCAAAATCAAGACTGTAAATCATTGACTATATCACAACTCAAAACACTGGACGGATCATACTGATTGGCATACAGATATGTATAGCTATTATAAAGTACCTAGGCATCTGCTAAAAAAAGGGGTTTTGATAATTCAACCCTTAAAGAGGGAAAATAGAATTTTAAAAAATTTAACTTGATGTAAGCGAAGGTGCAGGCAAAAGCTGGTTTGTAATTATTTATTTTTACAGGTGACTGAGGAGTCAATTGGAACTGAATATTCAGACTTAAAAGAAAGTCAGGAAGTCACATTTATTAACAATAATACAGAAATAGTAAGGAAATAAACCATTTTTTGGTACTTTGTTGTACATACATACATTGTAAGCTAAATAAAAGATTTTAAATAGAGGTTTTTCTTTTATTCAAAAAACATATTCTAACTATTTACAATACTGATACAATGTTATAATTTAATTAGATATTCAATAGCTTTAAGTACATAACTTATTGACAATATCTAAAGAGCTGTTGTTAATTAAAATATGTAATAACTAGCTAATTCCCGCGACTTCGTCCACGTGGAAAAAGTTTATAGTGACTTGCAACTCCACGAGAAGTTATGTTCTCTATCTCCGATAATACTTATTAGACCTTCACCAAAATTGAAAAAATACTTCTAATAGTACACACATTATATTAAAAAAAGAAATATCAAATTCAGTTTACAGTGCACAAAGTTATGGAGCAAAATCAACAAAAACTTTTATCCCCTATCCCGGATAAACCCTTTCGTTTATCAGGATAAAAAGTATGCTATATGTTGATCCGGAGTATCAGCTATCACTATACCAAATTTCATTTAAATCTGTTCAGTAGTTTTCGCGTGATGCACGCACAGATAGACAGACAAAAAATTCAAAAAAAATTGTTTTGGGCTCAGTATCGATACTATAATTAAAGCATCCTCCGAATAAAATTTTCAAAATATATTTAATGTATGGAATTCGTCCCGTTACACAACACACATTAACAGTTTTATCACTAACACTACAGCCGACGAGCAGCTAGCTCGGACGTGGTTTGCGATCCGCTTCCACAAGAGCCTTCAATTCTTCATTATCAACTTTGGTCTCCGGCTGTCCACGGAGCTTGTTCTGCAGGTCGAAATTTTCAAAACGAAAACGTTGGAACCAAAAACGCACTGTGTTTTCTTTTGCGACACCGCCACCATACACATCATTAATCCCTCGAGCCGTTTCTGCACCACATTGAAATCGACGATTTCTGGTGAAGAGTCGACAAGAAACTCTGCATTTGCTCCTGCTGCTCTGTTTTACTTGATCTGCTACGGACATTGATTTATTTGTGTAATGATTTTTTTCCTTGGAAAAGATATTCTACCCATTATATTTTCTTCATCACTGGAACTCTCATCTTCAATTTATTTTGCGAATAAACACTTCGGAAAATACTATTTATTTTATTGGTACTTTTAACAAAATAACAAACTGTCACAATCCATCAAAAATATTGAAAAATGTCTATTGAAGTTTTATTTTGAGGTTAACTTGACCGTAAACCCTCGCATTCGGCCGGTAAGGTTTAAGGCTAAAGTTAAAGTCAAAAGTTAACTAAAAAAGGACTCGTGCAACGCGATTTGCTTGTTTCGGCTGTCACATTTAGCTTTAAACCTAACTTAGCCGTAACGTAACCGTGCCGGCCACTCAGGCAACGGGCCCTTAGACGTTATATATTTAGTGTTTACGTATTAGGAACGAATTGAATCGAATTTCGACCATGTAGCGGTGCAGATTCGTGCGATGCCTTGCGGTTCGGTGGTAGATTGTGGAACTAAATTGAATAGTTCTTGAGTACACTCTCATTCGACGCGTGTTTGTCCAAGCCTTTAGACTTCTGCGGCTCTTTTGCTGGGAGATTTTATAGCATCTGTCTGTGTAATCCTAGAACATTAAAATGAATATCATTTAGTCGGATTGGCAATTGTTTTTGCTTCTTATAAAGTTTCCTGTTTCATAACAAGGATAAAAATTTAATAACTGTAACCTGACTTCTTTTTATTCGATTCCTTAACTGCGATCTCACCTGATGGTAAGTGACAATGCGATGATAAGTCTAATATGGTAGCAGGCTAACATGGAAGGGGTATGACAGTACATTCAACCCATAATATGGGTCTGCTTTTGCCTGCCTGTCTTAAGATGCGTTGGATTGTTTTGCATTTTTGAAACTTTATTGTGGAAACACTGTATACATAGCATAGTTTTGTATTGTAAAAAAATTTTTTTTTTTAAAAGAGCAACCGCCGAATTTATTGCTGGCTTTTCTCGGCAGGAACGGCATTCCGAACCAGTGGTAGATTCATTGACGATTCAAAAGTACTTGTAAAAGTTTATTTGAATAAAAAATATTTCTATTTGTATTTCTATTTCTATTACCCCTAATCGGTTTCTACACGTTCGTTTCACACGGAACGCTAAATCGCTTGGCGGCCCCTTCGATTAAAACGAGATTATTATGTAATCTTAAGTGACACCAATTATAAACATTAGTGTTTAGTCTATAGGAGACCTCCCTAAGCTGGACTAGCCAAGAAGCTGGCTATAATCTAAAATTCAATCTTGTACATAAGCTTTTTGACCTTAATTCAGGAGCTGATACAATCCTGTGATCGGCTTACGAAACTTACAATGGTGTGAGCTTTCTTCCACCCCGACACCTTCTAAGTAGATTGTTGGCTTAGGACTTTTGGCCTCAGAATTATTTACCTTTAATAATATCGTACATCGCCGATCGAAGAGTACCTATTCTGAATGATTTTTTAAACGATTATCTTCATGTTTTAGGCTTAACTACGATCTCAGCTAAGCTTCAGGTCGACTATTATATGATACGTACGTCTAATGAAATATGAGGTCAATGAAACTTTAAAAATTCTTTTTACAAAACCAACTTCAAACGCCACTACAAAGTACGTGCCAATACAATTGTGCTGTATTGGCACGTATATCAATTGTGCCTATAAAATTTGAAGAGTTCCCTCGATTTCTCTAGGATCCCATCATCAAATCCTGATTTGATGACATGGGACAATGGGACCACCTGGGAAGTATGCCCTTTCAAACAAAAAAAAGAATTTTTCAAATCGGTCCAGGCATCTTCGAGTAATCGGGAACTTACATAAAAAAATATTCCGACGAATTGAGAACCTCCTCCTTTTTTGGAAGTCGGTTAAAAATAAATAATAAATAATATGAAAATACTATATACCGGTTCTGCGTATAATAAATCCACAGGCTGCTCGTGTAAAAGGTGATGCAATATGCTCTGAAAACAGTAATTTTGACTGGCGCAGAACAACGAACAAACCTGCCTGTGCTAGGAGTGGATACGACAATAGTGCAACGGGTGGGAATCGAACCTGCGAGTTTTCAGTTTTCAGTCAATAATTTTAACCACGAGGCTATTGAGGCGATTAAAGTATGGGTCCCAATTATTATACTCGTAAAAGTTGTTCTTGTTTTTTTTAAGGTTTTACTTTCTCTTTGACCGGAATTCAAGCGCCGATATCTAAAATCCAAATCGGCTTAGCTTCGATTTGCAACGGCGTGAATTTTCCCCGATCTCAGCGATTTCCAAACAGTTGTTGGTTTAGGACGTTCGGGCCAAACTTATTTACCTACAATAACAACGAATACAAAAGCTTGCTTACTTGTAAGTAGAATTTCTAAGGTAAGCTCTTGCAACCAACCCCACAGGCGCAGTGGTGAACGCTGTGGATAAATATTTTTTTATCGCAGTCCTATGTATTATTTTGAGGTCCCGACTTAATAAATTAGCAATTAAGGATATCTTGTCAAAAAGCGACTAGCTAGACGCAGCGAATGAAAATTCATTCGCTGGCTATACGTTAGAAGATTTTGGGTATGTTTTTGTCTAAAATGTTATAACCTAC
Organism: Hipparchia sbordonii; assembly: GCA_038048805.1. Classification (NCBI taxonomy): domain Eukaryota; kingdom Metazoa; phylum Arthropoda; class Insecta; order Lepidoptera; family Nymphalidae; genus Hipparchia; species Hipparchia sbordonii. The sequence goes on from CM076113.1 coordinate 11,414,620, forward strand.
CTATCATTCCTCTTTTCGTATGCTACTATACCCAATTGTTATGTTGTCGGATACAATCATGCAATAAGTGCCCAAGTTTCATTGGAGACAATTAAGGTTTAATAAGTATCATATATCTATTACCTTTCATTTTTTACAATACTGTATGTTTCCATAAAATAAATAAATAAAATAGTCCACCATACTTCAAAGGAGTTCAAACACCTTTGAGAACATTATGGCAAACTCTCAGGTGTGCAGGTTTACTTACAATGTTTTCCTTTACCATTGAATCATGTGAATATTTTTCGGAAATGATTTTTTTTTTCGATGACAAGATAGCCCTTGACTGCGATCTCACCTGATGGTAAGTGACGATGGAGTCTAAGAACCCGTAACCAAAAAATTCAAAATTACCCATTTATTTCATCTAGGCCAACTTGTGGCTCTTATGACAAGTCAAGACTCTATCAGTTCGATAAAGGGTTAAAGAACCTTTAAGCAAGAAGATTTTTGTATCAACAAAGCTCGAAGCAAAAGTACTCTTAGCATTCTTCAAAACTACAAAAGGCTCAAACAATTTACACCAAGTTTCGCCTTAACCCAGCTTCAAATTAATGATAACTTGTCTGGCGAGTTTCGCAGTTCCTCAGTTCCGCACAGTTCGCCCCAAACTTGCACATACCGAAACTTCCCGAATTTGTACAGCTCTTATACTGACTGCTCGTTGCAAACAAACTTATTCGACAAGATTGCTTTATTCAGGCAAAATATAGAGAAGATTATGGCATTCATCCTTATAACAGAGAGTGTTTTGATTTGATTTGGAGTCACCTATTCTTCTTCTTCTTCAACTTATAGACGTCCACTGCTGGACATAAGGCTCTTGCCTCCACATACCTCGGACTTGCGCCGCCTGAATCCAGCGACTCCCTACGACTCGTTTGATGTCGTCGGTCCACCTAGTGGGGGGTCTGCCAACACTGCGCTTTCCGGTGCGGGGTCGCCACTCCAGCACCTTGGGACCCCATCGACCATCAGCTCTTCGAACTATGTGCCTCGCCCATTTCCACTTCAGTTTCGCGACTCGCTGAGCTATGTCGGTGACTTTGGTTCTCCTACGGATCTCCTCATTTCTGATTTGATCTCGCAGGGATACTCCGAGCATAGCTCTCTCCGTCGCCCGCTGAGTGATCCTGAGCCTTCTTATGAGGCCCACAGACCTCTATTACCTCACCTATTCACCGCACCAAAATTTTCACCTATAGAGGGGTCATCTCTGATGACCGAAGTCAATCAGGTGTAATAGTGTATCAAAATCGGATGAATTTGAAACAACATCAAGCAAAGCGGTTAGTCATAGATGCAGACAATCTAGTGTGACGTTAGCAGTGGAAAAGCGACAGATTAAGAAAAATCAGCCTTGTATTGATTTTTTTAATTCTTTTTTAAGACAGTCAAGAAAAACAGATTATTCAGAAGGCTTTGTTGTCAGTGGCGCAGCACAATCCGGAAAACGATAGTTTCAAATGACCGTCCAGTATAACGAACCGATGGCCATTCCCCGCTGTTTGTTTGTCAAACAATCCTGTTCAATATGTTTGTGTACGCCAAACTCACTGAGCTTTACAAGCCGAGAAAGCTCTGCTGATTTTACAGTCTTGGAAAGCAACTTTGATTTTAGCTTAACATACTCGTAACTAAGGAGTTTTCATTAAGTATAGTTCTTGTTCACGAGGGCACGTGGCTTATGGTTGTGTGTGTGTGTCGTATCTATATAAGTGGGAGCGAGAGCTTGCTCTCGCCTGACCACTCCCACATAAGCTCCTGACAAGCACACACACTTACGCAATGTGCATGTACACGACGTAACCACAAGTAAAGCTCACGGCTCACGCGCCCTCGTGAATTGAAAGAACTATAGCAATTAGTAATTCTGAGTGTAGCAGTCTTACAGATGTAAGACCGGCCCTAATGTACGTAGCAGTTTATAACGTCGCTTACGTATTTTTCTATCGGTTCGTTTTAACTCGACACCGTCATGTGTAATGGATTGTGAGAGAGGCGCTCGTGTGGACGAATCTGCCTTTATACTTTCATGTCATCGATGCGAGATGCAAGTCATAGGCGACAAGCGTTTAAAAAAAAATATTAACTAAACTGAACTTGTCTTATATTCTCCTCTCCTTTAAGACTTAGAAGACTTAGAGACTTGCACAACATCAAAAGGAATAGAGTATATATGAGGAGGCCTAACGATGGACTAGCATATAAAAAGAAGAACGTTTCTTGCTATGAGAGTGAACGCTTGCTGAGTAGTAAGCTTATTATTAACATTTCCCATATATTTTTATTCTCAAACCCGCGTACAAGCTAAACACATATGAGTAATATAAAAAACATAAATATATACACAGATAAATAAACTTACATAATAATATACATTACACAAATAAATATTTGTAGCGGGCTGAGGATTACGCCTCGGCAGGGGGGATGACACGGCCGGGGGTCAGGGCGACAGGCTGAGAAACCGACGGACTATACTAGCCGAGTTTAGTAACACAGTCCTCTGTATATTATTATTATTACTGGTTTAGATTATTTAGTCAAATTATAGTTTTTATTTATATATTTATTTTTGTCCTTAAATAAAATATTCATTTTCTTTCCAATTTTGTTGCTCTCTTTCGCTTACATTTTGGACTACACTTTTGTGTCCGTGATAAACACTTAAAGTTGACAGGATTTTCTCAATGTGAATTTTATTCTCAGGCTTGAATTTCCAAGCCTCTTAGCCACCATCCGTTCTTTAAAACGAATGATATTTTAAAATGATTTTCAATTTCTCTTTCTTTGCCAGAATACAAAAGATTTTGTGTAATTAAAAGCATATCAATTTACCACCAACTACTGGGCCATCGGGGGTAATTTGGGAATTTATAATTCCCATATTGTCTCTGATCTGGTCTGGTGGGAGGATTTGGCCGTGGATAGTTACCACCCTAACACCAAAGACGTGCCGTCCAGCGATTTAGCTTTCCGGTACGATGGCGTGTAGAAAATTAGAGGTATGGGTTAAATTTACTTTAGAATTAGATGTCGCAGCTAAATATAAAGAAACATCAGATGCGCAACCGATGTAATTGTATTTTACTTTTGAGAATCGCATAGCAGTAGCAATAGACTTTTACTTTAGACAAGAAATGAATAGAGATCTTCGTCCAAAGATGTTTTCTTAGGTTCTCTTAGCCTGATAGGCTTACGAGCTCAAGTAAAATGAAAAATACAGCATCACAATCTATGATTCGGTGTAATTCAGAAGCAATTATTGTGAAGCAATATTCCGCTAGCGAGCTGGGAATTAATTAATAACGTGATAGATGTGTGGTATATTCCACTTGGTACTTTTACATTTGGTAGTTCATTTCATGTTGGTGTCGTGTGGCTTTTACATTTGGTATTAAACATGTTGGTGTTTTGTGGCTGTTAAGTCTTATGATAAGTCATGACTAATACCAAATCGGAAAGCAAATTATATTTAGAAAAGTTGGCAAAAACTATGTTGCTATATTGTATACTATGAACTATGGCAAGTGACGTTATTTCTTACTCTACCGACCAAAATCACGCCATATTAATTACTAGCTGACTCCGGCGACTTTGTCCGCGTGGAAGTTTAAAGTGACTTATTTAGAAGTTATGTTCTCTATTTCCGATGATATTTAGTAGATCTTCACCAAAATTAGACACAGTATCTCTAATAGTCAACAATTTATAATAAAAAAAGAATTGTCAAATTCGGTTTAGATTTGACGAAGTTATGGAGTAAAATCTCCAAAAATTTTCATCCCCTATACCGGATAAACCCTATTGTTTATCCGGATAAAAAGTATTCTTTATATTGACCCGGACTATCAGCTACCACTGTACTAAAATTAATTTAAATCCGTTCAGTAGTTCTCCAATCGAGTAATACAGCAGTTTCACCTTACCAAACCAAATGCATAGACTTAAGTGGAACATGTCGATAACGCAATTTGATTGCGCGATATCGGAGCATGCTCTATGAAAGGCTGAGTGATGCTCAGTGCTCAGTTATGAGCTGTGAGCAATAGCTTTGCTGATGAAACAATGCTATATCTTCATGCCGTTTGTAACATGTTTAGGTCTTTGGCGTGTAGAAACCTTCGCTTCGCTCACGTTAAGTTAAATTTTTCAAACCCCTATTAATTTACCCACTTAGTGATTGAATTTTCAACAATCTTTTCTTAGCGGATGCCTATGTCCTATTAGCTATCTGCTTGCCAAACAGATAGATTTAGACCTTCAATATCCCAATGGTTAAAGGAGCGGAAAACTGAAAGGTCGCAGGTTCGAGCACCATCCGTTGCAGTATATTGTCGTACCCACTCCTAACACAAGCATTCCGCTTATTTGGAGGGGAGAGGAGAAGTCAAGTTCAGCTTGGCTAATATTCTTTATTAAAAACAAAAAAAAAACAGCCTGATCCGTCTAGTGGTTTGAGCTGTGCGTTGATAGATTAGTCAGTCGGTCACCTTTGCGTTTTATATATTTAGATATTAGCCAAGCTGAAGTTAACAAGTGTCCTACTATCCCCTCCAAATAAGCGGAAAGTTTGTGCTAGGAGTGGGTACGACAATAGTGCAATGGGCGAGGTTCGAAACTGTGACCTTTCAGTTTTCTGTCCGCACCTTAACCGTTGGGCTGTTAAGGTTCTAGTACGACAATAGTGCAATGGGCGAGGTTCGAAACTGTGACCTTTCAGTTTTCTGTCCGCACCTTAACCGTTGGGCTGTTAAGGTTCTAGTACATTAATAGAGGATTTCATAAAAACATTGATACCTACCTACTTTGGAACTCCACTTAAAATAAATCCTGTAACACATTTTATATACGAAAAGTGCCCACGAAATCCGACATAAATGCTTCATATACGAGAGTATTCAGTCGCAGGGACGCCATAGATAATAAAATATACAATGCAAACATTGTTGTATTAGATTAATGTGTCTAAGGATTGGACTATGACGCTGAGTAACGAAAAATTCACTTTCCATTTGGATGTGCTGTGTATACATCTATCCTACTAATATTATTAATACTTTCGAATCATCAAATTACCACTGGTTCGGAATGCCATTCCAATATTTACAGAACAGCCTGTATAAGGAATTGTAAAATCCCTAAACGCACAATTTATACAATTCAAGACTCGACCAATTTAGTTTAATTAATTCTACTTATATTTATTGTAAATGCGAAAGTTTGGATGTATGGATGGATGGATGTTTGTTACTCAATCACGCCGCAACGACTGAACCAATTTTTTAACTTTGTTTTGAGCCTGAGCCGAGTGAAATTGTGGTTATAGATTTCAGCCTTAATATTTTTTTCAATTTGGCCAATAATTCAAATAAAATAACGAAAATATGTGCCGCATCCTCCAAACAGCATTTTTATTCATTTTACATCCATGTTTCTGTATCCAACCGTCCTATGAGATTTGTGGGCGAACCCGATTAAATATCGGTCGCGGATAATAGCGGACATTTGTAGTTGTTCCCCGAATATATTGCGATGAACTTAGGAATTTGTGTTTACCCGGATACCTCGACGGATTACGAGCGTGCTGAATTCCGGACGATTAATGACTGAAGCAGCAAAGATCAGAGAGAAGAAAGAAAGATATATAGATAGATAGATAGAGAGATAAAAACTTTATTGCACACAAGAAAGAAACAAAATTGAATACATCTTGAAATTGAAAGGGTTCCTTGCTGGTTCTTCTCGGTTGGAACGGCATTCCGAACCTGTGGTAATACTATGTAAAAGTTTATTTGAATAAAAAATTATTCTATTCTATTCTATGATAGCATAGTGGTTAGGTCTGTAGTCTCCTATTGGAGGGGTTGCAGTTTGGTCCCATGCACATTTTTAAAGCTCTAGGCAAAATCGCAGGTAGAAACTTGGTAAAGAGAATTTCAAAAATAGGGAGTACTGTACTTATTTTTAACACTAAATTTAGTTTGGTCGTTATTTCTGTGCACTCGCCTGAACTTAGCAACAAAACGCACTGCAGTAACGGAAAGGTATTTTCCGAATTCGAGGCGTGTTTAGGAAAACAGCATCCGAACGTAGTGCAAACAGCTAACAAGCTGCAGCGCAGACGGGCAGTTCAACGCTGCGTTCAAGTTTTAAACAAAATGCTATTTATATTATTCTACTAATATTATAAATGCGACAGTTTGGATGGATGGATGGATGGATGTTTGTCACTTAATCACAACGACTGAACTGATTTAGATGAAAGTAACGATAGATTATATTCTGGAATAACACATAGGCTATTTTTATCCCGGATCCCGCTTAGGGGTTAAATTATCAAAAATCCTACCTTAGCGATCGCTACGCGACTTTATAATAGCTATTTCTATGCCAGCCCGATACATCTAGTGGTTTGAGGTGCGCGTTGAATCAGTCAGTCAGTCAGTATTTCCTTTTTATGTATTTAGATTTTTTTAGTTGTTTCATAGCCTCAACAGTCAAACGGTTAAATGTGCGGACTGAAAACTGAAAGGTCGCAGGTTCGAATCCTACCCGTTGCACTATTATCGTACCCACTCCTAGCACAAGCTTTCCACTTATTTTTAGGGGATAGGAGAATATTAGTCAACTTCAGCTTGGCATTAGCCACAAAAAAGAACAAAAAAGGAGATTTTTTGGGCCTATTTAAAAAAAAATAGGCCCAAAAATGTTTAAAACGCCCGTCTGTCTAGGCACCCGAAACGATAGATTACTCTTTTACACGGGGCGAGAGCAAGATAATAATAGGCTGCGACCTCCCTGGCGCAGTGCTGAGCGCTGTGATCTTATAACTGGGAGGTCTCGGGTTCGATTCCCGGCGGGGGCAATTAAGAAATTTATAATTTCTAGATTGTCTCTGGTCTGGTCTGGTGGGAGGCTTTGGCCGTGGCTAGTTACCACCCTACCGTCGAAGACGTGCCGCCAAGCGATTTAGCGTTCCGGCACGATAGCGTGTAGAAACCGATTAGGGGTATGGGTTGAATTTACACTGCTATACCCCTTCCAAGTTAGCCCGCTACCATCTTAGACTGCATCGTCACTTACCATCAGGTGTGATCGCAGTCAAGGGCCTATCTTGTCATCGAAAAAAAAAAAAAGATTTCGCCCCTCTATACAAAGGTAAAACAATAAAAAAGAAAAACCTCCATGCACGAACATGAACGAAAATAATAAAATCTCAAGCGCCCCTCGGCGACCAATAATGTCCGTAAAAATAAAGTAACGCCTGAATTTTTATTAAAAGGGTCGGCGCTCGAAATTACAAAACTTTACTTATATTATTTTAAATTCATGATGTGCACCGAACTGAAATTCAGATACTTTCACTTGATGAACCTTCCATTAGAGAGTTTAGCTCCCAAGGTCATTGATGTTTAGAGAAGAAGAAAGAAGTCTTAATTTCAATTTTCTAAGAAGTCTACTCAAAGAGGTCAAGTCTAAAAAGATTTCACTTAGGTATCAATGCAATTCAAAAAACATCGCACTATTAGTATCGAATTGAAATTAAAACATTTTTAATTTTTAACCAACTTCAAAATAAGTTCAGATATGGACACTTTTCCTTTTTCAGTTATTCTGTATTATTGAACTCGGTTAATTTTTTTTTAAATTATTGCTGGTTATATTATCCACGAGTGTTTTAATTTTTTTTTCTAAAAGTAAATTAATTTACCTACAAGGCATTACAATACAATACAAAAAAAGTATGCTATGTATTGGTGTTGGCTTTCAAGATACGAGTATATGGACACTTTTCCCATTTCAGTTATTCTGTATTATTGAACTCGGTTTAATTTTTGTTTAAATTGTAGCTTGTTATATTATCTGCGAGTATTTAATACTCAAGTATATTAATTTTTTTTCTAACTGTTTAAGTAATTGATATTTAAAATGCACATAATTCCGAAAAATTGGAGATGCGTGCCTGTGTGCCCGAAAGAACGTTGAAGTCTTAACCACTAAGCGATCACGGCTACTATTGGTAAGGATACCTACTCAGTTTCGTTTACAGAACTGTGGAACAGAAATCATAACAATAAAAGTGTAATAGGGGATACAAAAGCGGAGTACATGGCCTTTTAAGCGCCTGAGGTACTTTAAGCCAATTTATTGAATCGCTCATTGCCCCGTAGCGACTTCTAAAGTTCCAACGTTTCAACTACAAAAAGAAAACAATTGTTGTACCTAGTTGTACGTAAAAATAACAACAATCTTAGAAATATAAACTGGACGAGAGTTTTGTTATAAGTTTTATACTTTTAACCCTCACAGGGTTGTACATCTGGCAGTTAGCGTAAGGTTAAGGATATAGCCTCCCACCAGACCAGAATTGCCCCGCCAGGAATCAAACCCGAGACCACCCAGTTATCCTAATTCTTAATATCCTAATCCTAATAATCCTAATCCTACTAATATACTAATTACTAATTACTAATATTACTGATATATCCTACTATCCTACTATATATACCTATTATTTACCTACTAGCTGTCCCCTCGCGACTTCGTCCGCGTGGAGTTAGGTTCTTTGAAAATCCCGTGCGGACTCCTGATTTTGTCCGAATAAAAGTAACCTATAACACACTGTCTGCAACCATACCCATCAAAGAATCACGTAGATCCGTTGCTCGATATTAACTTGAAAAATTATGGATTTTCATACAAACATTCAACCCCCATTCAACCCCTTTGGGAGTAGAATTTTTAAAAACTGTGAAACACCTACTTTTTTGTTTTCAATTTAAAGCCTAAGTACCGAATTTTATGGGTATAGCTTGAAAAATAACGGAGTTTCATACAAACTTTAACCCCCCTTTTTACCCCCTTGGGGGGAGAATTTTCGAAAAATGTAAAATACGTAATTCTTTATTTTTGATCAAGAGCCAAAATATCAAGTTTCATAAACATAACTTGAAAAATAACTTGAAGAACGAAGGACTATCATACAAACATTCAACCCCTATTTAACCCCTTAGGGGGTAGAATTTTTTAAAAGTGTGAAACACTTACTTTTTTGTTTTCAATTTAAAGCCTAAATACCGAATTTTATGGGTATAGCTTGAAAAATGACGGAGTTTCATACAAACTTTAACCCCCCTTTTTACCCCCTTGGGGGGAGAATTTAAAAAAAATGTAAAATATGTAATTCTTTATTTTTAATCAAGAGCCAAAATATCAAGTTTCATAAACGTAACTTGAAAAATAACTTGAAGAACGAAGGACTATTATACAAACATTCAACCCCTATTTAACCCCTTAGGGGGTAGAATTTTTAAAAACTGTGAAACATGTACTTTTTTGTTTTCAATTTAAAGCCTAAATACCGAATTTCATGAGTATAACTCGAAAAATGACGGAGTTTCATACAAACTTTAACCCCCCTTTTTACCCCCTTGGGGGGCGAATTTCGAAAAATCCTTTCTTAGTGCTCGCCTACGTCATAAAAGGAACCTACTGTCAAAATTTCAAGTTTCTAACTTCAGTGGTTTAGGCTGTGCGTTGATCGTCAGTCAGTCAGTCAGGACAAGCCTTTTTATATAATTATATAGATTATAATATTATAAATGTGAAAGTGTGGATGTTTGGATGTTTGTTACTCAATCACGCCGCAACGACTGAACCGATTTGGCTGAAATTTGGCACAGAGATAGATTATAGTCTGGAATAACACATAGGCTACTTTTAATCTCGAAAAATAAGAGAGTTCACGCGTAAAATAAAAAACCTTAATCCACGCGAACGAAGTCGCGGGCATCAACTAGTAAGACCATAGCGCTCACTACTGCGCCAGATCGCCAATAAATAGTACCTATAAAAAAATTACGTACTGTGAGAGTGACATAGGCTATCTTTTATCACAAAACAACTGAGGGTTTCCGCGGGACATTTAAACCCCTAACGCGGATGAAGTTGTGACTGAAAGCTAGTGAATAAAAAAAATAAGCTCGCTGTTGCTCCGTATGATAGTGATATAATGTTTGTATTATTTCACCGTAGCCGGCATTATTTCCGTTTTCAGCTGTCAGATGCAAGACGCCCCGGGGCGAGTGTGTTCGCATGATGAATGTAGCTGTGGTGTCTTGTCGCGAGCAACGCTACAGCTGCCGCATCCGCCTGTCTCGGCCTGACCTTTACAACATTATGTGAATGGGTTAAAAGTTATATAAAATTACCTGATGCCCACGACTTCGTCCGCTTTGATTTAGTTTTAAAATTCCCGCGGGAACTCGTAGATTTTCCGGGATAAAATAGCTCATGTCACTCTCCTCAACTATAGTCATGCAAAAAATCACGTCGATCTCTGTTGCGGTGTTATTGAAGGACAAACCAACAAACAAACACACTTTCGCATTGAGCTTTTAAGGTCATTCAATTATGTACCTACTATGCAAAAAAAGGGGTGCATGTGTAATCGTAATGGATAGACAGAAAACATTAACATTTTTAATACTACTCGTATCATAACATTATAGAATGCGGTTCGCGTTCTGATAGATTTGCCCTTAGTCGATAGTTCGACAACTTTTTTATGTAATGTCATTTTAATTTTCTCAATCAATAAAAGGGATTAAAAATAATTGATGAAAAACAAATTATATAGTAGCAGTTCAAAGAAAAATATTACCCCAGCAAAAACTATATTCAACACTTCGTAATTAATGAAAAAATGGAAAAGCTTAGTCATACTAAATTGCGTTTGCAAAGTAATTAAAATATGTCAATCTTCAAAATATATCATAGGTTAAACTATTTTTGTCTTTTCAGTACTTAACTGGTCATCGATAAAACAAGGCTAATATCATGGCCAAGAAAAAGTATAATCCTGATGTACTCACCACTATGGAACCTTTGAACCACGTTTTGAAAGTGTTCGGATTATCCAGTATTACTCGTGGTCCAGAAGGAAAGATCAAATGTTCTTATTCTTCTTGTAAAATTATTCTCATTATATCCATACTTTTTTTCGCTATCGTCTGCAATGTCTATATCAGATTTCAGATCGCTATAGGTCCTGGTGTAACATACTTTAATAAATCCATCCAGTTAATCTTCCTTTCGTGCTATGTTCAATACATCGTCGATGTTTATTTCATTCGTATGTACAGAAAGAATTATTTGGATTACTATTGCCTTTACGAATACATCGATACAGTGCTTGGCATTACGCGATATACGCAAATCAGAAGGAGTATCCTCAAACTGTGCTTCATTTATATTTTTGCCCATAGCCTAACTACAATAGTGGATTATATTGCTTTGGTTTTGATGTTTGGCTGGATTAAGTCCACTATTTTCTACATCGATTACTTCTTTATTAGCCTTAAAGTTATCAGCGCTTTGGATATGATTTCGCACGTTATCCAAGTTTCATTTCGATTAAAGACGATTGGCAATTCTTTAAAAACTCTTTACGATGGCGATCATTTCAAACTTAGAAGCTTGGCAGCCCAGAAAATTAATCGTCTAGACAATTTGAAAATCGTTTGTTTCAATCGCTGTGATAACATACTATGGTTAAGAAGGTGCTACTTGCTTCTGCTTGAGCAGTGCGATTTTTTAAATACTGCTTATGGATTCAGGGTAAGAAGCAGAAGTTAGTTTGTCCACGATGCATAAAGAATACCAGATTTTTTTTATAAAAAGTCTGCATCCTAAACCGCAGAATTGCAAAGATCATTTTTGCGAATTTTTCTGTTTTGAGCAAAATTGTTCTAATTCTATATTACATAATACATAAAGGAGAATTTAATACCTCAAAGTATTCTATTTCTTTTGATAATGTTTCTGATTGCATTTTATGTTTTTATTTTCACATTTTTGATGGATTTCTAGATTTTTTTATATTTTTTCAGATTGTTGTCCAAAATTTAATCTTTCTGTTCGATTTGGTGATGCTGCTGAATTTACTTATCAGACAAATAACAAGAACTATGGTAAGATTTTATAAACATTTTTTATATTGAAAATTTTAATTGTAAAATTTAATTTTTGAAAATAATAATTCAATATGAAATTTTTAAATGCGAAAAAAGGAAATTCTTCTTTCTTGATACTTAAAGAAAAAGCAATATTTTGCCAAACTCTTGTTACTCGTAGATGTGGAGTACTCTAACGGACGCAGTTAGGCATTTAATAATCGTAACAAATGTGATGCGGATTACTGTCGCCATATGCATACTGCTGTACGGCATGCACCACTGCGAACAGAATTACAGGGAGACCGAGAGAATCGTCCGCTTAATCGACGACCTGGTCATAAACAAGAAAACTTGTAAGTTGCCAACACTTTCATCATCATCATTTAAGCCTGTGGACGTCCACTGCTGAACATAGGCCTTTCCCAACGCCACCACACCCGGTCCTCAGCCCTTCCCATCCAGCCACATCCCGCCACTGTCTTTATGTCGTCGGTCCATATTGCTGGAGCCTCACACTATGCCTGGTTGTTCGCAGTCTCTACTCCAGAACTTTCCGGCTCCAGCGGCCATCGCTCCTGCGACAAGCATGTCACTGCCTATTGCCTATTGCCACTTCAGCTTACCTACTGATGGTGGCAACAGTTTATTTGAGGCAAATATCTAACATCTTCTAGGCAAGCGCGCACTTAGGCTGCATCTTCACTTACCATCAGGTGAGATCGCAGTCAAGCGCTACATAATTAACAAGTGTAAATTAAAAATTTAAAACACCCCCGACATGTTATAATGAAATTGGCAATTTTATCTACCAAACCTTTTTTCCCCGCCTGAATAAGAGATTTTTTCGAAATAGTAGATATTTCCGAACATTTTTTCCAACAGTTTTTCAAAATTGGTCATCATGCCTATTGCGGAAATACGAGTAATTCCCAGGAAGAAGAAAGAAAGCGCAACGGTTGAAGGCGTGAACCAAATGTTCGAAGTTGTTCTTTTATATTTAAAAGTATTACGTCCAATAAAGAATGTTCCGTTAATTTAGTTTCAAAGCCATTAATGCATTTTCAAACAATCTGCAAGAGGCAATTTCTGCTTATAACTTTAAACAATTTTTTTCAATGCCTTATTGAAAAACTTAATGCATTCACCGAAAAAAAATTCGAACATGAAAATAAATCTAAAATAGGAACTTTATAAAGTCGTATATCCTTACCTAAAAACCTGCCATAGTGTATGGAAGTTTCTTGTAGGTTTTAACACTTGAGGTATTGAAACCTACAAGAAACTAAAGAACTAGCCCTGTACGAAATCCTCATCCTTACTAATATTATAAATGCGAAAGTGTGTATGTCTGTTGGGTTGTCCTTCAATCACGCCGCAACAAAGCAACGGATCCAAACGATTTTTTGCATGACTATAGTCGAGGAGCGCGAGAGTGGTACAGGCTACTTAATATACCTGAAAATCAGAGAATATAAAAGTTTTTTATTCAATTAACCTTCTGCGATGTGCTTCTGAATCTACCACTGGTTCGGAATGCCGTTCCAACTCTGGGTAGAACCTATTTATGCACCTGTAGAGATCTCCGTATAGGTACCTATACAGCAAATTTATTATCTCTGATCTCACGAGTCTCTTTCTTCATATACTTACCTACTGTAACTTATTAGCTTTATTTAATAAAAGTTAATATAAATTTCAGGTAACGAAGAGCGCGACTCTCTCAAAGAGCTCAAGAACCTCATTATCACCAGACCTGTCAAGTTTAAGGCAATGAACTTTTACCGGCTCGATTACCCTTGCTTTGTCTCTATCGCGTCTGCTATTGTCACTTACACCATTATTCTGCTGCAAAGTTTGAAATAATAATTTAATTATCTCGTTCTTCTTAATTTTATTTATACATTCAAATGTAAGCCTCAATAGCGCAACAGTTAAAGGTACGGACTGAAAACTGAAAGGTCGCAGGTTCGAACCCCGCCCGTTGCGCTATTGTCGTTCTCTCGCCTAGCACAAGCTTTATACTTATATGGAGGGGATAGGAGGATATTAGTCAACTTCAGCTTGGCTAATATTCTTATTTTTTTTTAAATCCTTATTTTAAATAAGAATGTCTAATATTCAACCGACCAAACGCGGCTACGGCGGCCAATCTACACAGTTTACCTATCCATCTCCGCGGAAGATATTTCAGTGCACAAGTGCATTCTCTATTCCCTCACTCCCAGAGTCCGGTGGGAAGCAAATCCGAAACGACCGGAGAGAGATCAGGCTTAGGACCGACGGCTTTACGTGCTCTCCAAAACACGGGGGTGACACACGCCCCTACTTCCTAACTCCGAGGTAGTACTGAAAACTTGACAAAAAAGCCAACACATTTTTTCGGGTCCGACCCGAACGCAGGACTTCGTCACCACCAGTCCAACATACTAACCCAACGGTTAAAGGTGCAGACTGAAAACTCAGGTCGCAGGTTCGAACCCCACCCGTTGCATTTTGCACAAACTTTTATCTTATTTGGAGGGGACAGGAGGATATTAGTAGTGGCTAATATTCTTTAAAAAAGAAGCGCAAATTCACCCAAGTTCGCTCCAGTCGATTAGTATGGATGTATGCAAAAAAGTACGATTACTAACTTTTTCTGTTACATTAAGTTTCTGATTTGCATGCAAAGCGAGCAGCGTCCCAGACAATTTGCACAACTGTTTTTATCGTACACTGTGGATCAGACACCGTCTTTGTCTATTTTAATTAGCATGCATCGAGTTCAAGACGATTTATCCCGGGGGTCAGTTGCACGTCAAGCGGTCTATCGGGCGTAATTAATAACCCTTGCGTTAGTTAACAAGTGTTTAGGCTCCGCGCAAACGGGCCACCGATCACAGCCACCGGTGGCTGGCGACAAGTTGTTTACATGATTTTTAACACGTTTTGTATGGAATCGCTATAGCCGCAATACGCTGCCATCGATCACGTCAGCTATCAAACGAATAAACTGCATTAAAATCGGTTCAATCGTTAGTGAGTTACGAGGGAACAGACAGACATAATATTTGGATAATTCTTACGTCAATGGATTTGTGTTAATCTTGGAAATGTCACTGAAGACATGACAGTAATCATAATTCAATATGGCGACCAGTAGACGCCATATTGTGAAAAAGAAAAAATAAAGGTCGATGAACTATGTTAAGTGGGGTATCATTGAATAGATATATGAAAATCATTGTTAGGTTTGTCTTATCATTTTTTAGTTTTTTTGGATAACCGTTTAGGATTTACGGCAATTGAAAGTTGTTAGCTAAAAAGTGTCAAATAAAATATTCAATTTAAATAAAAACTGACAAGCAAAACACAAGTCTAGTAATCTAGAATTCTGTTAAAATATAATATCGACTTAAACAGTCGGGATCCATTAAAAATCTTCTCAATAATGGCTCTATTCGGTCTTGTCCATACAATATGAATAATGTAATATTATAATGTATGGTAGTAGATTCCCACCCTCAATAATAACTAATCCAACATCACAATATGGCCACCGGATAGGTATTGAGCCCGTGCTAATGTAATTTTAATGATTGCAACCACAAAGCGCTCAGCGTACCGAATACACCAACTACTATTAATCTTCGAGCTTGTACTCGTATTTAGTGTGATCAATTTGAAAGTGTTGAAAGTGCATTATCTTAATTGATACCTTGATCGATTATATCTTTATTGAATACTTACTGAATACTAGTTGATGCCCGCGGCTTCGTTCGCATGGATTTAGTTTTTAAAATCCCACGGGAACTCTTTGATTTTCCAGGATCTATACCCATGCGAAGATCACGTCGATCCGTTGCTTTATTGCTTAAGAGAGCAATGTACCTAATGCACTATAATATTTTCTGTTCGATACCCCTATAACACTGCTATACCCCTTCCAAGTTAGCCCGCTAACATCTTAGACTGCATCGTCACTTACCATCAGGTGAGATCGCAGTCAAGAGCTATCTTGTCATCGAAAAAAAAAATAAAAAAATAGTAGGCACTGAGAATGGTTGTCAAGGTCGAAACTAGGTCAAGATAAAATTTCTTGTAAATATTCCCTTAAGCCTTTTCATCACTCGAGTCTCATTAATTAAATGGATCTAAGGAAGGTAGGAAGCGTATAATTAGTTAATATTAAAAAAGCTTCTTTTCCTTAATGAAAGCGTGGGAGATAATCCAGTGCTAATCCGACGTGAGTAGAAAATAATATGACAGGGAATTTTCTATTACATACTATGTGCCGCTAAGGGGATTTTTCTGAAGTAAATACATAATTATTTTACTTGTTTTTTCAACCTACAATAAAAGGTTCTCGCGTATATATTTTTTGTGTGATTCAGTTTTACATTAGGTATATTTTGTTGGTTATATGCTCTAAACACTATATTCCCGCTGTAACTTCATCCATGGAGTAAGGTTTTTAAAAATCTTACGGGAACCCTATATTTTTCCGGAATAAAAGGTACCCCATATCACTCTCCAAGTCCGCAACTATATCCATGCAGACAATTAGGTCGAAAAGGTCAAAATGTTGCTTCGGCGCTGCACTGACTGAAGGACAAATAAACATACTACAGCACTGGTAGCATGGGCAGGAGATAAAAGGTTTATCCCCCGATTTTATCCACTGACAGGGGATAAAATTATCTTTTCCCTATGCTAAAGCATGGCGACAGAGGAGAATGCGATGTATATTTCTATAAGTATATCCACTGAGTGTTATTTCCACCGCTGTGCCCATGCTCGACGGGTGGATAAAGCTAAGCGAGGGGATAAACGTTTTATCCTTTTCCCGGGGATAAAATTTCTCCTGCCCATGCTACCAGTGCTGCATTTATAATATCACTAGCTGATGCCCGCCACTTCAGAAATCCTGGAGAAACTTTAGGTTTTTTTAATTCCCGTAGGGACTCTTTAATTTTCCGAGATAAAATGTAGCCTGTAGCCTGTTTTAATTCTGGATGTGAGCTGCCTCCATTCCAAATTTCAGCCAAATTGATTAATTCGTAGTGGCCGTGAAGGAGTAACAAACGCACACACACACACACACACACACACACACACACACACACACACACACACACACACACACACACACACACACACACACACACACACACACACACACACGTCTGATTAGATAATAGATTAGATAGGTACAAATATTTTCAAACACTCATTAAGAATAGTGAGATAGCTGTTCTTTATAAATTAGTAATTGCTTATCCGGCCAGCTCGGCTTGAACAAATCTCGAGATGTAATTATTCATGAAATCCTGTAATTATCCCGAGCCAGCCAAAGCAGAAAATGGTGATAAGCCGGTACGAAATTAAGAGTCGTAACACACTGAATAAAAATTCGCAGCGATACTATTAAATTAGTCAATCTGAACTTGAATTCTATTTTTTTCCCCCCTTCAAATATCCTATTTTTTAGTTTCAATTCCTTAATTGTGAACTAGCTGATACCCGCAACTTCGTCTGTGTGGATTTGGTTTTTAAAATTCCGTTTACGAGAGAAAAAGTAGCCTATGTCATTCTCCAGGTCCTCAACTGTACCAATGTAAGAAATCTCGTTGATTGGTAGCTCTGTTGCAGTGTGATTGAAGGACAAACCAACAAACCAACACACTTTCGCATTTATAATAAATAATTATTATTACATTAGTAAGGATTCGGTCTATAAAAAATAGATCCACATCCAAACTCTTGATATACTGCATGTAATATTAGGAGTAATTAATTAATTCTATTAAACAATAATTTAAAAACATTTAATACCTATTATCATGATAAAAATGGATTCAGAAAAGCAAGTAATTCCCGCAAGACGTTTGACCGGCAAATTGCTAATGATTTCAAGTGTTTTACAATAGAGAAAACGCCGTATAATTTTTCGTGTGTGTGAAAGCACTTTTAAGGAAATGAAATCTTAAGGAAAGAAATAAATTCTCACGATGAGTCGTTAAAACGTAACATTTAGAAGTGCGACGGTCCGTGAGCCATTGATTATGACTTACAAAAAACTTAGTTCAGTACGAATGTTTTTTTTTTTTGTTATTGATATTTAGTTAATTTATATTTAATTTTTGTTTTGCTCTTTACGTATTATTTGCGCATTACGGGGTCCCCGAGTTTAAGTGCCAGGTTGGGCTACAAAAACGTTTATTGGGTTTTTACCCCACTGCCAAAGGAGTCTGATCTGAGAGAGAATTTAAAGAAAGAAACAAAGAAAGGAAGAAAAAAGAAAGAATGAATGTGCCAATCCGCTCTTAGCCTGCGTGGTAGACTTTTAATTATGAAATAGGCTTGCGCTTGATAACAATCAATGGTGGAAAACATTGATGAAGTCTAGGTTGGAGCGCGCTTGCCTAGAAAATGCCTATTCATTCTTGTCTTGCTTTCCTAACTAAACCCTCCTTGTGATAAGATGAGTTTATATGATGATGATGATGAAAACTCCTGCACTTTACCTCCCAAGAAGCTGAATCTCCAATATTCTCAATTTAATCATTAGTGATAGGTACTAAGAGACATAATCCATTAACGTTAGCAAAGAACACATTGACGGCAAGTCGTAAGACTTTATTTCTCTCGTCTCTTACCTTATTAATTTCCTATTAGACGGGTAAGTATACCTGGTGCAGTGGTGAGCGCTGTGGTTTTAAAACTGGGAGGTCTCGGGTTCGAATCCCGACGGGAGTAATTTGGGACTTTAAAATTTCTAAATTGTCTCTGGGCTGGTCTGATGGGAGGCTTTGGCCGTGGCTAGTTACCACCCAAACGTCAAAGACGTGCCTCTAAATGACTGGGCACAAGTTTCTTCTCGTGATAAGAAGGGTCAATCACGCTGCCCAAGTGTTAATTAGCAGTTTTCAGACACCTTTGATAACATTATAGAGAACTTTCAGGCCTCCAGGTTTTCCTTCACTGTTAATGACTGACATACTACACTACTGTACCTACCTAACTCACAAAAATTCAGGTGAAACAAAAAGTTGTTAGTGTGGTTACAACCTAAGGCAAAGTGAACGCAAATGTGTTAACATCGACGTGCCAAATACGCTATTAATACGAATGCATTTCTGACATGCAATATGGGCGCGTAGGCTTTTCCACTACATTAGCTTTTATAATTTGAGTAATCGATTTTCTGTATCATATATTTCATTACTGAGGATCGAATCGCCTGCCATTTTCTAATGGCTTTCATGGGATAATAATAAAACGCGGTTTAAGATAGTTCCATATTAGACTTAGATGAAACGAAGACTGACCACCCTCAGATAACTGCAAAAAATATTGAGGTTTAACAATAAGTTGTTAGTGTGGTTACAACCTAAGGCAAAGTGAACGCAAATGTTCCCAGCGCAATGTGTTAACATCGGCGTGCACTAATACGCTATTAATATGAATGCATTTCTGACATGCAATTTGGGCGCGTAAAGGCTTTTCCACAATATCTGTTATTGTTAGTGTAATCGATACCTAATACAAGCTGATATCAGATGCAGATGGGATTAGCTGTTGCACCGCGTATGTTCACAGCTGTGGAATTAATTTCTTCCATGTAGAATCGGTGGTGGAGTCAATAAATGTACTGTTTAAGGGTGCCTGTGCACTGAAGCGAAGCCATGTGTAGTAGGTCTACTAATAGTTTTGGGTTCAGTATCCAACGGGACCCTATTACTAAACCTCTGTTGTCCATCCGTCCATCTGTCAGCGAGTGTTAAATCTTGTACAATGGTACGGAGCCCTGGCCTATAACACAGTGGAGGTTGGCTTGGTAGTAAAGCTGGCATATAACACAGTGGAGGATGGTTTAGTAGTAAAGCTGGCATATAACACAGATGAGGATGGTTTAGTAGTAAAGCTGGCATATAACACAGTGGAGGTTGGTTTGGTAGTAAAGCTGGCATATAACATAGTGGAGGTTGGTTTGGTAGTAAAGCTGGCCTATAACACAGTGGAGGTTGGTTTGGTAGTAAAGCTGGCATATAACAGTGGAGGTTGGTTTGGTAGTAAAGCTGGCCTATAACACAGTGGAGGTTGGTTTGGTAGTAAAGCTGGCATATAACACAGTGGAGGTTGGTTTGGTAGTAAAGCTGGCATATAACACAGTGGAGGTTGGTTTGGTAGTAAAGCTGACCTATAACACAGTGGAGGTTGGTTTGGTAGTAAAGCTGGCATATAACACAGTGGAGGTTGGTTTGGTAGTAAAGCTGGCCTATAATACAGTGGACGTTGGTTTGGTAGTAGAGCTGGCCTATAACAGTAATATTAGGCGCGCAGTTGCCTAAAGCACTGAGTGGTTCCCAAGGACGTTAAAGTAAAAATGTAGGTCGTACACTTCAATAACCAATTGGAGCAAGTAAGACATCCGAAGGAAGGTCGTAAATTTAATTGATCTAATTGATTTCGTCGAGTGATTGACGGTAATTAACGGATGAGGGCGTGGCTTACATCAAAGACGAATCCAAGGCGACGCCGATTGATTAGATGATGTTACAAGTGATAACGTTTGTTCAGACTTTAGACGCCTTAGATATAGGCCAAGTCTTAGGGCGTCGTAATTATGATTAACTAAAGGGATTTGGGAGGCTGTCGGGGAGTTTAATATTTGTACATATAATGTGCGTAGTTGTTATTTCAGTAAATTACAAGATATTGGATAGAACCAGGCGTTACTTTGCGGAATTCCCTGATAATACTAAAAAAAAAAATATTTTGCTGTAATCCGCCAAACCAGAATATAGGTATCTGTATGGCAACACGCGCCGCCTAACTTAATAACTTTGAATTTGAATTTAAAACTACTAATAAAAATTAATAGTACACTATCGTGTGGACAGCTGAATGCCAAAAGCAAAAGTAAGTAGTGTAGTATCTACCAGAAAACTGCTATATCGTCGGGGATAGTGCAAAACCGTGTATGTACCATTTTGGTAAAAATCGCGGATCTACACTAGTCACAGTTTTACAGGGGATGGTTAAAATTTTACAAATTTCTTATTTCTACGGCTATTGGGTAAATTTTTAAACAGAGGGAATGTCATTAATTCATATTGTGTTCTATGTATTGATAAAAATAGATATCTTTTAAAGTGATTAATTTAGTCACTACGACACTTACGCGGTTTTGATTTGACCACAAACGTATGAAAATAAATTTTAATGTACTAATGCTAGTTACGCGGATTTGCACTATCCCCGACGATATATTTTTTGAAAAACTAATAAGGTCTTCAGTTCTATTAATATAATCGCTGTAGGTATACAATGTACATACGCACATTTCTATTAGGTATAAGGTTTTCGAGACTATAACAAGGCGTTGCGAAGTTTTATGGCTGCTCATAAAAACGACAGCTGTCCAATGGGTTTCATTACGCAGTAGACATTGCCACTAAAATAGGTTATCCATCAGTCTCCAGCCGGATCTGATAGAAACGAGATTGGAATAATATTCCGACCGTACGAGTATATCGTAATAATATTATTATTATAAAGAGCTTTAGCCCGCAGCTTCGATCACGTAAAGTTCGATTTTTTAAATCCCTATTTTATCCCCTTAGGGATGGCATTTCCAAAATTCCTTTCTTAGCGGGTGCCTACGTCATAATAGATTCAAATTCAAAATTTATTTACAGTAGAACTCCAATTATCCGAACTCCGACTATCCGAATCGCCGATTATCCGAATCACAAAAAATTGACCAAAAAAGTCTAAGTGCGCTATTATTCTTCCCCCCGCGAAGCCAGTGTTTGCGCGTCAAGTCTTGACTTGACTTGTCTTAACTGCTCACCGTCAAGCGAATGCGTGACCTGGCTGCCCGAAAACGGTTGAAGACCGCAAAACAGCTTACATTAACGGAGATGTTTAAAAAACAATGATTTTTATTTCTAAACTTGTACATAAGTACATTTTATTTATACTTAAAACATGTGAAAATTTCATGTTTCTTTCATTTAATTCAATAAAAAAATAGTGCAATATCAAAACGTAGCTTTTATTCTCTCCAATGGCAATTTTTTTTTTAAAAAATCCGATTATCCGAATATTTGATTATCCGAATGGGTCCCGGTCCCCATTAATTCGGATAATTGGAGTTCTACTTTCATGTAGGCCAACTTGTAGCTCTTATGACACGTCATAAATCTACCACCAGTTCGGAATACAGATTCTGCTGTGAAGAGCTGTCAAGAAATTCAGCAGTTGCTCTTTTAAAAAAAAAAAAAATTACAATAGGTAACAAAACTATGCTATGTATTCAGTGCTTCCACAATGAAGCTTCAAAAATGCATACGTAGGTATGCAAAATTTCAACCCGTACTTTGTGTTTAAGCTTAAGCCTGCAGTCTGGACGCGTGAGAAGTTGCGATAGAACACCCACATTGATAATTTCTATTCACACAGACATATCATACAATATTAGTATACGCACCTTGGAAAGTAACAATCTTAACAATCTACGTTTGGCGCTTCCCTCAAGTTAAATGTACATCACGCGTTCGTCTTAGTAGGATATTAATGAATTTCACTGAAAATACGCAATGTATTTTAACCGCATAATGAAGTTCGCGGGTCCGTAGTGAGACTAGTGACCAGTGGCGGCATAGGGTGGGGCCACAGTGCACGCTTTTTGTCATGTAACTTTTGTCTGAATGGAATAACTTCTAAGTAAGGGTCCGATTTGAATTATTTAAAGAGGAATTTCCAGATACATAGTCAATTATAGTTACAAAAATATTTAATTGGATAGAGATTACTAAATAATCATGATAAGAACGTCAACATTTTTCATCGTGCTCATGTTTCAACAGACTAATTTGAATAAAAAAGGGGTTATAGTTGCTCAACTATAATAGTTCAATATATAGCCCCGCGGACGTGCTTGTAGGTAATTATGAGTATTGCAAACATGTATAGTACGTATATCTCACGAAGTTACGGTTAATTTTTTTTAAATGAAATATAGCTCATGTTACTAAAGGAATAATAGCTTTCCATGAGTGTAAGAATTTTTAAAATCGGTTAAGGAGTTTTTGAGTTTATCCATTACAAACAATTTTACAAACTTACAAAGAAGCAAATATTTCATCTTTATGATATTAGTTTAGACAAAACAAGTGTCACTAAATAATTCAAACTCAAAATTATTTATTTCATGTAGAATGCTGATTCTGCCGAGAAGAGCCGGCAAGAAACTCGGCAGTTGCTCTTTTCAAAACAAAAAATGTTACAATATGTAGCTTATGTATCTTGTGGCA
Source organism: Hipparchia sbordonii (assembly GCA_038048805.1). Taxonomy (NCBI): domain Eukaryota; kingdom Metazoa; phylum Arthropoda; class Insecta; order Lepidoptera; family Nymphalidae; genus Hipparchia; species Hipparchia sbordonii. The sequence continues at coordinate 11,437,928 of CM076113.1, forward strand.
GTTGAAGCAAGCAGATTGGTTCCAAGTAACTTTGTCATTTACAATTAATATTTTGCATATTTTGTATTTCCTGAAATAGAACTCTCGTTGCTTTTTCAACATCAGTGCACGCATCATCCTTCAAGCTTTTGTTTTCCAGAATTGACACTTTGTTTCCTGAAACAATATAGTTAATAAGGTATTTATTAGAAATTAGGATATAATTAATTAAATTAGATTTTTTGCAAACCCCAATTAGATTTTAAAGGTTTAAAAGGTAGCCTATATGTTAATCCAGGGTATAAGCTATCTGAATTCCAAAATATGTATCAGCCAAATCGGTTTAGTGTTTGTAGGGTTATAAAGACGCTTTTTCATATCTACCTGAAATGAGGAGCAAAATAAGTTACGATATTAATGACTACATTAGTGTTTGCTAATTAATAAAGTGTTTGATGATTAAAAAAATACATAATAAAACTCACATACTTACTACGTTCGTACTCGAAGAATACAAATAAAAAAATTAGCAGTCGTTTCCGACACTCGCGACCCACCCTAATGCTCGTCGGAACAATTATTATATCGCGGTCGCCGGAGTTGCGGTGCTCTACGAAAACGAGCGTGCTATCACCTTGAATATTGGGACGCGATTGAATTTATTTGTGGTTGAACACTGTAATATAAAGCGAATTACGGGCGGCTACTGCTTCATACTAAAATGTATGAGCAACGGGGAACGATTTTCGCTACAAAATTAATGATTTTTAGTCTTATATTATTGCTTTTTGGTTTGAATTAATATAAAATTTTAATGGTGATAATTTTCTCTATACTTCCTTCTCACGATTTAACCAAAAATTATTCCAAATATAACATCGGAATAGCATAAGATGTATTAAATAAAAAAGGTCGATTTCGGTGATTTTGATAATGTTGCTGATTTTTTTTCTCAAAAACTGAGATTTATTTTAGATATATTTCGTGGCGTACTTATAGCCTCATCTATTAAGCAATTGAGGTTTTTTTGTGGTGTCATTCAATTCAATGAGTTTTTTAATTTGGGTTAAACCGTAAGTGTCTATTTGCGCATTTCTTCCAGACTTGCCCCTTAAGTTTCGGTACAGAATAATTAAAAATAAATCCCGTATATAAAAATAGACAACGTTATTTTATGGTTACCCTATTCTACATGCTTACACACACTACCCTGAACGTCTAGAAGATATTAGCGAATACTGAAACAGTTATATCCGTTCACAGCAGTTTAGGGAAATGGCTCCTATCTGAATGACTTTGTTATATCGCTTTATTAAGTGTTTTTGAAGTAATAAATAAACTGTGTTGCAGTGATCATCGCCCACCTCGTACATATTAGAAATTTTTACAAAATTAATCTTATTATTCTAAAGTGAATGAATAAACATGGAAGACAATAATAGAGAATAAACATTGACGACCTCCCTGGCGCAGTGGTGAGCGCAGTGATCTTATAACTGGGAGGTCTCGGGTTCGATTCCCGGCGGGGGCAATTAAGAAATTTATAATTTTTTTTATTCGATGACAAGATAGCCCTTGACTGCGATAATGGAACCAACGATATCAGACGCGATTCACAGGAAGCCGCTGCATACAGACGGCGCAAGACCGAGACGTGTGAGACCGACGTCTATCGTTTGACAAAGAAGATAAATTATTTACTGCAAGCCACCTCGCATTGGCATTGACAACTTTACTGCTGCGAAAATTGCGTTAGAGAAGTTGTACTAAAAATTCTGGAAGTTACAAGTTGATTTTACATTCTTTCTACTTTCAGCTCTGTAAGTACTTCGCTGTTCAAAATCAACTTAGTGCATGCAGAAGCTTAAAGTGAAACTTCGCAGAGCCAAAGTTTTATACAATATGATTATTTTATCATCTGCCACACTATGTTTGAAAGTTTCCGATAATGTCTAGGAGTTGAACTGCAGCTCATTCAATATGAACATAATCTGGTCTTAATAGTTCAAGGTAAAAGGAAGTTCAAGGTGAAAGGAAGGCCGGACCGAAAACTTGAAGGTCGTTGGTTTAAACACAAACTGTACTGGCTTCCAGAACAGACTAGATTGATTTGTTGGACTAATTTTTGAATTAATAATTATAATATTGATGGAAACATTTGGAATGCCCTTCCGTTTTTCCCTACAACTACAATTTGGGTACCTTCAAATCGAGAGTGAATAGGCCCAAAGTATAGTGAATAGGCCCAAAGAATCGAGTGTGAATACTCAAAGTGTATTGCCTCCCAGATCAGACTAGACTAATTTTATTTGTTGGACTAATTTTTGGATTAATAATTATAATATTGATGGAAAAATTTGGAATGCCCTTCCAGCTTCCGTTTTTCCCTACAACTTCAATTTGGGTCCTTCAAATCGAGAGTGAATAGGCATTTTCAAGGGGCGGATCAACAAATTCCTGAAAAGCCGGCAACGCATTGGTGTTGCCTCTGGTGCTATTTTCTACTCTATGCCGAACGAGGTGAGTGGGACTTAGTAGCGCCATCTGGTTTGACGAAAATAACTAAAAATTGAGCCACAAACCCTCACAAAGGGAACAAGATGGCGATACTCAACAAAATACACTTTTAAACCTGTAACTTTTACACTGAGTTGAACTAGAAACTTGATATTTTCAGAGCATTAAGAGACTTTTGTCCTTTCTATTCAGCATGAATTTCAACTTAATAACTCAAGCAGTTTTTGAGAAAAAGGGACTTGAAGCACGGACAGACAACCAAGTGAGTTTATAAGTTCCGTATTTTTCGGACTCTAAGAATAAACAATAAACTAAACTGCCATCTATAATGCAAAGATTTTTCCATGACTTTTTTTGAAGTTGAACAATTAGTGGGTTGGGATTATTGGTTTGAATCGGTCGGCGGAGCTATGCGGTGTATAGCCATTATTTATTGCCTGCAATTAAATCGTTATTCGTTATAATTAACAGATATTCATTTAGCGCTCCATAGTGGTTGCATTCTGGCTTTACCGTGGTCACAATACACACACATGAGCAACATACACATGAGCTGTTATTTATTTACAGGATATTGTATAATAATACTTACTTGTAGAGAATTTATAAAGGTATTATCATGGTATAATGAGCATCGATGAGGTTGATATATATGTATTATGTCAGGAGGATAAAACTCCGCAACGCGCCTCAAGAAGTTTTCTCTTCAATAAGCGATTTAAATAAAAAATCGGAAAAGTGAGACTCGTCTTGTCTTGTCATAGCTATTATGACGGAGGTAACCGCTAAGAAATGATTTTTGGCATACAAGGCATACATATACTCGTAGCTATTATAAATAAAAAATAAAATGAAAATAAAAATCAATTAATTCGACAATAAATTTTAATTTAAAGGTTAAGATGAATGCATCCGTAAAGAAAGGACTTTTGAATATTCATCCCCTGGAGTACAATCGAGGTTTCAAAAAACGAACCTAAAGTGAGCGAAGCCGCGGGCAAAAGCTAGTGGATTGATATTTTTGTCTTGACCTGGGAATCGAACCTTCGGACTTCGTCATCCGCAATGGAACATGCAGCAAAATCTATCGTGTATTGTATGCCTCCTAGATATCGATAATAAGGCCTTTGATCTCGAATCACGTAGTAAATGTACGTATCATTCCCGCATTCAATGATATCCAACGTGACCATAATAATACTGGCTACCTATCTATTTTATTCTATCTACTACGTCTATGTTTGCCATACTAAAATACGTATTAAATTTACTAAATTTATCTCACGAAGTTACGGGCGCTTTAATTGTGGTTACATCGTGTACATGCACATTGCGTAAGTGTGTGTGCCTGTCAAACGCCGTACGAGCGGAGTGGCGCGAGCAAGCTCTCGCTCCTACTTATATAGATACGACACACACACAACCATGAGCTGCGTACCCTCGTGAATTGAAAGAGCTCTAGCTACTATTTATATAGATACGACACACACACAACCATGAGCCGCGTACCCTCGTGAATTGAAAGAGCTCTCGCTCCCACTTATATAGATACGACACACACACAACCATGAGCTGCGTACCCTCGTGAATTGAAAGATCTCTAGCTAGCATTTATATAGATACGACACACACACAACCATGAGCTGCGTACCCTCATGAATTGAAAGAACTTATACCCGACTAGTTCTTACCCGCCACTATATCCGCGTTTAATTAGCTATTTAAAAACCAGCGGGATCACCTTTCCACCACCTTTAAAAAAAAAAGACTATCAGCCAAGCTGAAGTTGACTAATGTCCTTCTATCCCCACCAAATAAGTGGAAAGCCTGTGTTATGAGCGGGTACCATAATAGACTGAGTAACGTGTCGGGTTCGAACTTGCAACCTTTTAGTTTTCAATTTCGAAAGATTCCGGATTAATCTATTCAGTTTTATAATATTTATACTTTGACTTTTGAGTCAGGAACAGTGAGCTGGACTGCCAGGTGATTACAAACATGTCTAGCTAATTAGTGTTAACTTGTATTTGGTGCTACTGATGTAGTGTACACATGATTAATCGCATTGCCACGCTATCGCAATCGCCTTACCAGTGTAACCCTAGCCTTAGGGTTGGGTGGCACTTGCCAGTCAAGGGCTATTTTGTAAGCGAATAAATTAACTAAAATTATTCGTAGTTACGTATTTTCTCTCACATAAAAGCAGTTTTCATACTAAATTAAAGGCATTCCTACGTCTCTATTTTCATGTTCGTATCCCGAGCGTTTATGTCTCGAGTTAGGAATTCGTTAAGGGCTCGTTTAGTTTGGCGTAATTACTGTTAACCCTTTTATCTTTGTTTTGGGCCCTGGTCAAATACAACGCGTGATGGCAGCGACGAGGCTTGTAATTCATTTGTTGGTAATTGTTTACGGTTTTTATTATTATGATCATATCTTCGACTGAAGCGACTCATATAATATCGATCGAACTTCACTCGGAAGTTCGTACTTATTATTATTTATTATTTTATTTTATTCGATGACAAGATAGCCCTTGACTGCGATCTCACCTGTTGGTAAGTGACGATGCAGTCTAAGATGGTAGCGGGCTAACTTGCAAGGGGTATAGCAGTGTAAATTCAACCCATACCCCTAATCGGTTTCTACACGCCATCGTGCCGGAACGCTAAATCGCTTGGCGGCACGTCTTTGACGGTAGGGTGGTAACTAACTTTGATCAACTATAAACCTAGTAGAAGATAATTTGGTTATGTCTCTTCATAAATTCTAATAAATCAATTTAATAAAAAAATCTTATATCAAAATTGCAAAAGAGTATTTTAACCACAATAAACTTTAATAAGTGATAATATTGTGGCTATAGGTACAATAATATATAATCTCTAATGTAAACGTGATTCACAGGTTGAATCTAGTGCTTTTCTTTTCAGCAGAGAGTATCAAGAAGTAACGAGATCTGTCAATATAGTTAAATTTAAAGATTGTTTACAACAGAATTAACTAAAACTAATTAAATATTGTATTAAAAAGTAGAATACTCAGCTGGAGATAGTTATGTTCAATTATTCCCTTCTGACCAGAAGGGATATTTTCTATTTCAATGGCTATCGAAAAAACCTCATTTTGTTTTAAGAAATGGGTTTTTACAGATCTTAGTTACTAACTGTTTATTATTTACTAAAGAGTTACCTTAAGACGGTAAGAACATACAAATGATTTGGTGAAAAGCGGCTAAACAAAAAATGTCGTGTGAAGTCATTCGTCTCGCTCTCGGAAAGCCGAAAAACTGTGCCTAATGATGATCGTGCTTTTACCGTGACGCTTCGTGTTTGACCATAGTCTTAACCCTTTTATCTCGGCTGTAAGGACCCTTAGAACCGAGAACAAACGTCGTCGTCGCGAGAAATCAATTTGGTTTTGTTGTTTTATGCGCGCAATCCCATTAACTGGAGTTAATGGCTTATTTAATGTTTTAGCTTTAAACGAGCCTTTTCTCTGTTTCGAGGATGATTCAAGACAATCTATTGTTGATGACTATAATGCGAGAGAGAAGTTATTTTTTATTAACGTTAACGGTAATTTTAGCTGTCATAGATACACTCATCGCAAAGGAGAGTTGTATTGGCTACAGTTTATCCTGGAAACGAAGAGAGTTTGTCTGGTGGGAAGCTTCGGCCGTGGCTGGTTACCACCCTACCGTCAAAGAAGTGCGGCCAAGCGATTCATCTTTCCGGCACGATGGTGTGTAGAAACCGATTAGGCGTATGGAGTGAATCTATACTGCCTATACCTCTTCCAAGTTAGCCCGCTACCATCTTAGACTGCATCGACATGTACTATTAGGCGAGATCGCAGTCAAGGACTATCTTGTCATCGAATAAAAAAAAATCCCATGGGATTTTCAAAAACTAAATCTATGCGGGCAAAGTCACTGGCTTCAGTTAGTCGTAAATATGTTTAACTTTGGTCGACATCCGGTTATGCCACGATCTTTCGAGAAGCCGTAAATACTGCTCGGGATGTATGTAATAAGACATACTTTATGAATTTTCCGACAAATAACAAAGCTCGACGAACGCGATACGAAAAGTTGCTAAGTTCCTTATCGACAGATTGCAGGTCGACTTTAATTCACGAGTGAGTGGAATATAAAAGAAGACTTTGACAACATCACATTTTTTGTACTCGTAATAAAGATAAGCCTTATCAAGTTCTTTTTCACACTGGATGGATAAAACTTTGTAATTAATTTAATGAGTCGCCTGCCACAGCTTTGTGCTCAGATGTGGGGTGAATGAGATTGCATTGAATGAGGCAGATAGTGAGTGAATGGGGTTAACGCTTAATAGCGGCCCATCATTGAAGATAACATGCGGTCAGCTGGCTTATACAGTTTTGATTATACACTTAGTGACTGATTAAAAATAACGAGCTGCTTAATGTTAACTTTATACCGGGAACCAGTAACATTGAAAGCTTCTTCATGTGTAGACTAGCTTTTGCTCCCGCGACTTCGTCCGCGTGGAATTAGATTTTGGGGTGGAATTTTCAAAAACTGTGACACACGTACTTCTTTATTTTTAACTGAAAGCTCTAATACCAACTTTGATGGAAACAGCTTGAAAAATAACGGACTTTCATATAAACTTCCATCCCCTATTTAAACCCCTTAGGGGTGGAATTTCCAATAATCCTTTCTGTGTGCGCCTACGTCATAAAAGGAACCAACTGTAAAAATTTCAAGTTTCTAACTTCAGTAGTTTAGGCTGTGCGTTGATATCTCAGTCAGTCAGTCAGTCAGGACTTTGAATTTTATATATATAGATAATGATTTTTTAAAATGTGAATTGATAGTTAAAAATTTGACGAAAAAAAAGCTCGAATGTGTTAAATTAATTTAAAAAGCTGAAAAATGTACTTTCCCCAATTCATATATCGAGGTTGTTTTTTTTTTACTTACATTTGTTACAAAAGCCAACTTTTTCAAACGAAATAAATTTTTTCTTCAATTAGTAATGTGGAAGGAATATTTATTTGTAGAACAAAGAAGAAGAAGTCGTCTGGAAGAGATCGCTTTTTAGCGATAAGACCGCCTTTTTGTACTAACATAATTTATTCTGTTAATCTGCTTTTTTCTGTTTGTGGTGCAAAAAAAAAGAAGCAAAAATTGTGTTGACCGGTGTAATAAATTTTTTTTTAAATATGGCAGTAGCATCCATAATTTTCATATTCACGGTTCAGCTAGTGAGTGGGTCATAGATTAGCATATTTCATAGAGTCTCGTACTATGTAGATAAAAATGCTTTGTAATAGACGGGCGGTAACGAACTGCGCTCTCGGGAGCACTCGCTCTTCCGATGCCGGGGCCCGCTTTTACAAATCTTTATTCTGTAATAAGCTCTATTACAATAGAAAATTGTAGAGTATAGCGATAGACTGGTTAGGAATATGGCCTCCTAATCGGGAGGTCGCAGGTTTGATCCCGGGCCGTTGAATGTTCGGGTTATGAGCGTTTAAACATAGCGAAGCAACGGCTGGATCTTGCGTCATGCTCGTGAACGGGTACCACCAACGGGAATGGGTCTGCTTTGTCTGCCTGTCTTGACATGCATTGGATTGTGTACCTACGTATGCATTTTTGAAGCTTCATGGTCGAAGCACTGTATACATAGCATAGTTTTGCTACCTATTGTAAAAATTTTTTTTTTAAAAGAGCAATTACTGCTGAGTTTCTTGCCGGCTTTTCTCAGCAGAATCTGCATTCCGAATCGGTGGTAGATTTATGACGTGTCATAAGAGCTACAAGTTGGCTTACATGAAATAAATAAATTTTGAATTTGAATTTGACTTTAAACAATCAAATCCTTGCGAGATCAAATCAGAAATGAGGAGATCCGTAGAAGAACCAAAGTCGCCGACATAGCTCAACGAGTTGCGAAACTGAAGTGGCAACTCCGCACCGGGAAGCGTAGTGTTGGCAGACCACTCTCACTAGGTAGACCGACGACATCAAGCGTGTCGCAGGGAGCCGCTGGATTCAGGCGGCGCAAGACCGAGGCCTGTGGAACTCCATAAACCTTTGTCCATAGAGGTGAGATCGCAGTCAAGGAATATTTTGTCATCGTCTAAAAAAAAGTTTTTTTTAAAAACAGGCTTCAAGGTATGGAGTTACGTCGGCAGTTTTAATATCAGAGATACAGATATTTGATCTTCATATCACGTATTAAATACGTATCATAGATTTCTCACGCGCTCCAAATATTACGTAGCTACTATGTCTATATCTATAGATATATCTTTATCCCTTCGTACATATTTTGGTGCTTTGATCTATTTTGGCATCAGAATTTATTCATGCAAACGAGTATATTCTGTTACGGTTTACGTTATTAATTAAAAGCTTACTGTCTAACACCTAGTTATTATTAGCTACTAGAAACGGTTCTAATTTAATAAATTATGCTTACGCTCTCTCTCGAAAATTTTAATTCACTGAAAAAAGACTGAAACACCTGAGTAGAGTAACTAGTTTTTACGTGCAACTGGGTCCATGTGAATTTCAGTTCTTTTCTGAATACCGATTATACGCTACCGTTGCTCCTACGCACACCTCTACACTCACCGCTACATCAAATGATACGCTTATCGCTGCGCTTATCACTGCATCTACCGCTACGCTGACACTGCACCTATCGCTGCGCCTATCGCTGCTCCAATCGCTACGCTTGCCACTACGCTTCCTGGTACACTGGCCACATCGCATCCCGCTACGCTTGCCACTACGCTTCCGCTACGCTTGCCACTACGCTTCCCGCTACGCTAACCACTACGCATCCCGCTACGCTTGCCACTACGCTTGCCACTACGCTTCCCGCTACGCTTGCCACTACGCTTACCGCTACACCTATCGCTGTGCCTTGCGCTACGCGTATCGACATCACACATTCATCGCGTCGCAAAAACCTTAGTGTTCAAAGGATATTATATAATTATAATGTAGTTACTACAATCAAACTTAGTCTCTAGTTAGCATAATTCCTCCGCACACACAAACTTTCTCCTTCATGTGTGTTTGTATGCCGAGCTCACTCGCTCGACTTTATTTACCTACCTCGGGTTCATATTTGTGTTGTCACATATATAACGTATTGTGTACACATTCTCGTTAAATGAATAATACATTTAATGTCCGTTTATAAATCTTGAGCTAGCGCTCATTGGTAAGCGTAGCGTCCAGGAAAGTTTGGGCAGCTGGGACTATACGAACGTTTAAAGCATCATTTAGCATTAATATAATATTAGAACATCACATCACACTAATATTATAAACGCGAAAGTTTGTATGTGTGTGTGTGTGTGCGTTTATTTATCTTTCAAGCCACAAACAAATGAACAAATTTTGCTGTTTAGAATGGAGATAGCTCAAACCCAGGGTTAACATATAGACTACATTTTATCCCGAAAAATTAGTCTAGAATATCCCAGAAAATTTCCACAAGAATTAAAAAACCTTAATTCATTCGTCCACGTGGACGAAGTCGCAGGCACCTAATCTAGTCTAGTCTAATCATATCATGAAATCATAATATTATGGCCTAAAGATAGCAAATTTTTAAGTGTTGTTTGTGTGGTTGAAAGACATATAATAACTAGAGTATAATAATATGAGCTTTATTCTTATGCATGATGTTCGCATTCTACCTCTTTTACTAATCTCGTCTCTAAGTAGGCTAAGCGCAACAGTAAACAGTTCTAATTTTCATTAACTAAACTCCATCCGCAGTTTGAACGTTTTAAAGCTTTCTTTAATGAAATATTTAAGTGCTAAGTATAATATAAAGTTTTGATGAATTTCCACAAAGCCTATTTTATGCGGTGAGGCTTCAGTACACTAGATAACTTTGTTCAAACCGCTGAAGTATAATGATGGAATACAATTTTAGTAATCCATGAAGTTAATTAGAGCGTCAGTTGCAACGGACGGTTAGAGGGCGGAGTGAAAACTGAAACTATAGCCAAAGTACGAACATTTTAACTTTCCAATAGTTAAGGTGAAGTTAACGACAGTGAAGTGCATGCCACTTTCATACAAAATTTCTTGCTGGCGTTAACTTTACCTAGCCTTACCTTCACTATTCGAAAGTTAAAATGTTTCTGCTTAGACTTTTGAAGCTATTGCATAGCTTCTATCGCGGGCCTTGAGCGTGGGGAGACCGAATCCAGAAATTCCGTAACGAAAATAACCTGACACCCCACGGACATGGACTCCTCTCACCGCTAGATGGCGTTGATAAAAAATGCTAGCACACGTCTTTTTTATGAATAACGGGCAAACGAGCAGGCGGGTCACCTGATGTTAAGTGATTACAGTCGCCTATGAACACTTGTAGTACCAGAGGCACCGCCAATGCGTTGCCGGTTTTTTTATTTATTTATTCGGAAAAACAAACAGCTGAAGTAAGAAAAACAGTAGGTAGGTTTTCAGGAATTTATTGGTCCGCCCCTTGAATAACCCCATGTTGTAATTGACTGGGAACACTGTCGAAGGGAGATGATTCCACAATTTGTTAGTACGTGGGAAGAAAGATCTGGAGCAACGGATGGTCGCAGTGCTCCAGGCACCCAGGTGGTGAGAGTGAAATTGCGATCAATGGCGCGCGGTGCGGTTGTAGAAGATAGAGGGTGGAATAAGATCAAAGAGCTCTTAAGAACACTCCCATTATATTTTCGCTACTGTGAACCACCATCATAATATAGGTTACTTTTATCCCGGAAAATCAAAGAGCTCCCGCGGGATTTTTAAAAACTAAATAAACTTGAACGATTTCGATCGATCGGCTAGTAATAATAATAATAATTAATCATTTTAAATCTGGAAAACGTAATCTCTTGTTCTATTATTAGAACACTTCAATAGGTGGGCGAACAATAAACGCGGTGGGCAAACTTGATCGCGTGTTTAATTCTCTCACTAATGAATCTGTAATTTATGCCCCACTGTTTTGATTAACACACCCTTAAGCTGATCGTATATCAAAATTCAACCCTCAAGATCCGCAAGACGTTAAGTTGTAATTTTATTTTATTTTTATCTAAAGTAATTTTAAAAATATCAATAACTAGCTTTTACCCGCGGCTTCACTCACGTTAGGTTCAATTTTTTAAACCCCTATTTTACCTCTTTCGGGGTTGAAATTTTCAAAAAATTCTTTCTTAACGGATGCCTACGTCCTAATAGCTACCTGTAAGCCAAATTTCAGCTCGATCGGTCCAGTGGTTAGAACTGTGCGTTGATAGATCAGTCAGTCAGTCAATCAGTCAGCTTTGCCTTTTATATATTTAGATGTAAAACTTCTCCGTTCGATTGTAATCTGTATAAAAATAGGCAGGTTTACTAAATTTAAAGCAAAAACACAGAATACAATACAGGTATTAAGTTTGGTTTAGTTATTTAAAATCAAATCAAATTAGCACCAACGTTAATTTGAGGCTGAAATCTATAGAATGCACTCTAACTCAGCTCAGACTCAAGACAGAGTTAAAACGAGACAGACTTATGTCAGAACATATTTATGTCTCGTTTTAACTCTATCTTAGCTGATTCAAAGCACGCTCTACAGATCTCAGCATTAATCTTGCTCCCCTAATCTCTGAATATTACTTAACAGTGTTTTCCTGAGGGCAATAGTCACCATTCTCAAGTGTTTCTGAGGTGCAACTATGTATATCTAATAAAATCGCCCCTACCCCCCCTTACAATTGTCACTGTTATAATGTGCGATCGTCTTTTCAAGCTCCAATGTTTTGATTAACGCGCCCTTACACAAAACAATGGGACAACTCGATCAAGAATAAAGAATTGTTTTACTTGGGGGGAAAGGAGGTGGGTTGATAAGGCAACAAAATCCGCCCCTCATACACTCGAAAAAAAAAGTTCCAGATTTCGACAAATTGTAAATGTATTTATATACTTGAAGATATAAACTTTATTTTAATATAAAGTTTAGGTGATAAAAAAAATAGTAAGTTACAGAAAATATTACCCAAAAAGAGAGTGTTTCTTTTACTTTTCGTACATTTTCATACATTTTAGTCGTTTTTTAAGCTTTGATTTAATATTTTAGAATGAGGCGCTCCATGAACCATGGTAAACGTAACTGATAATGATGCTCCTTTTTATAAGCTTTTATATGAGTATTAATTTATTTTGGTTCATGGAGCGCCTCATTCTAAAATATTAAATCAAAGCTTAAAAAACGACTAAAATGTATGAAAATGTAAGAAAAGTAAAAGAAACACTCTCTTTTTGGGTAATATTTTCTGTAACTTACTATTTTTTTTATCACCTAAACTTTATATTAAAATAAAGTTTATATCTTCAAGTATATAAATACATTTACAATTTGTCGGAATCTGGAACTTTTTTTTTCGAGTGTATGAGGGGCGGATTTTGGGCCTTATCAACCCACCTCCTTTGAATGGGGATTAAATGGCTGGTTTCCTTCGAACAAAACGTGCCCATTTCTTTGTTCGGCAAACTGAAATTCAAAAGACCTTTCCGGAACCTTTTTTGTTTATTACGGCGACGGGGAAGAAGGCGTTCTAAGTTTCAGGAGTTCTGACAATGGAGCGTGAAATTATGAGAAGTTTTTGTAAACACGAAGAGCCATCCACTGATGATTACCTAATAGTTTTTTTTAAAGAACTAGCGGACCCGACAGACGTTGTCCTGTCTTAACTATGAATATTGAAACTCTTTGACGAAATTGGCAGCACGCAATCTGTGAATGTTATGTCAAACGCCATAAGGTTACATCAAAAAAGTTTGAATTGTAAAAGCGGTTACATTAGAAATAATTTAATATGGTGGTTAAGTGTTCTTAAATTTTCTAATTTTTCGCGCAATTTTCTTAATTTTTTCTTTTATAAGAACCTTCTCCTGACAATAACAAACACAACAAAAAAAGAATTAGCGAAATCGGTCCAGCCGTTCACGCGTGATGCGATGACCAAGGAAATAGGGATTCATTTTTATATATATAGAAGATAGATATAGCCAAGCTGAAGTTGACTAATATCCTTCTATAGTTGACTAATATCTTCTTTAAAATTGCCTCGTTAATCTAGTGGTTTGCATGTTTGACTAAGGATGACGAGGTCCCGAGTTCGATTCTCGGGTCGGATCAAAAATGTATTAGGTTTATCAGTCAAAACATTCTCAGTAGGCACTAGCCTGGAGTTAGGAAGTTGGTGGTTGGTTGGTGAGACATCCCCGTTCCTCGGAGAGCACATAAAGCCGTCAGTCTTGCGCCTGATCTTTCTGCGATAGTGTCAGATTTTCGTCCCATCGGACTATGAGAGTGAGGGAATAGAGAGTGCAACTATGTTTAAGCACACATTCGTGCACTATAATATCTCCCGCGCAGACGGTTGATCTCCGTGGAGATTGGCCGCCGTGACCGGACTCGTTCATGATGATATTAATAAAAATGCAAAAAATAGAAAAATCAAATAAACTTTCATGTTCATGTGAAACAAGTTGAAACCAGTTAGGGCGAGCTTGCGAAGTTATACGTAAAAGTTGTTTGTGAATTCAAGCCCACGCAGCAATGTCACGTAAACATTCCCGTGGATGGGAACAATATTTGGCAACATTTTCACATTTAGTTGGACAGGAAACTACAATGTTTACCAAGAAAATAATAACATGGTTTAGGTAATATTAAAACTGCGAGCTACAGAGAGCAGTGATAGTCTAGTGGTAAGGACTGTGATCTCATCTAAGGGTCGTGGGTTCGAATTTTGTTCAATTAAGGGCACGCACATCTAACTTTTCTTAGATTTTTTATTCTATGACAAGATAGTCCTTGACTGCGATCTCACCTGATGGTAAGTGATGATGAAGTCTAAGATGGTAGCGGGCTAACTTGGAAGGGTTATGGTAGTGAAGATTCAATCCATACCCCTAATCGGTTTCTACACGCCATCTTACTGGAACCCTGAATCAATGGAAATGGAAAGCTTGTGCTAGGAGTGGGTACGACAATAGTGCAACGGGTTGGATTTGAACTTGCGACCTTTTCGTTTTCAGTCCGCACCTTTAAACGTTGGGTTATTGAGGCTTAATTAAAAGCATATCACACTGCTTCATGTGATCACATTTTTTTAAGATAATTGCTTCGTCAGTAGGTACAGTGCACGGCATCCGCATCTAGCGTAAAACATCCTTTGATCAATCAAAAAAAGCTGATAATAACGTTTGTGAAATAAATTTTTGTTATTAAAAAGAGCGAACAAAGCAGTTTCACAAATTTGGTTCAATAATTATATTAATTAATTTTATAATGAAATAACAACAGAAAAAAATGAACCGCGGTTGAAATTAATTTGGTGGAAAAACATTGTTTTACTTAAAAATCCTGTAGGATAATCAGTATTCTGTATACCGACTGGAGCTTGACGTATAAATTGCTCGAGTAATTTATTATTTTAAACCCTATTGTAGATGAAGCCAGGGTTATTTGTCAGTATCACAATAAATAAGAAGCTCTAAACTCATTAATTCATATTCTCCTCCGATACAGCGGGATCATTAGCGAAATTCGTGACGAAGAAATTCCAAAAGCAATTTGCAAGCAAATTAAAGTTGGAGGAGCCAGTTGTTTTTGTATGTCGCTTGAGAACGCTCTGTTCACGCAATAGGTAAGTATGTAAACGAGTTTGCATTTGTGTTAAGGAAATACTCGTAGAACTAAACTTACTGGTCGGACTGGAGGGTCTTATAAGCGAGATTAGGTTTGTGCTGAGGAAAGAAACTGAACTTACTGGTCAGACTGGAGTGTCTTACAAGTAAGTTTACGTTTGTGCTGAGGAAAGAAACTGAACTTACTGGTCATACTGGAGGGTCTTACAAGTAAGTTTACGTTTGTGCTGAGGAAAGAAACTGAACTTACTGGTCAGACTGGAGGGTCTTATAAGCGAATTTACGTTTGTGCTGAGGAAAGAAACTGAACTTACTGCTCGTAGTATGGGGTCTATAGCTTTACGTTTATGCTAATGAAATGGAAATAAACTTACTAGTCGGACTGGAGGGTCGTAAAAGGAAGCTTACGTTTGTGCTGAGGAAAGAAACTGAACTTACTGATCGGACTGAATAATCTTTTAAGGGGGAGTATCCGGGTTTGACTATCAAAAGAAGCAATTTGGGAATTTTTAATTTCGAAATAGATTCAAGCATCTTCAAGTTCTTTGAAAAAAGTTGCCAAACCATACAGGTCTACTGAAGGCTGGTTCTGGACATAGAAGGCATACAGAAGTCCAAACAAGAAACTAAGGTTTCTTGTTTGGACTTCTATATGCCTTGGTCTTGTGCCGTCTGTATCCATAGGCTCCGCCAACACTACGCTTTCCAATGCGAATTCACCACTCCTTGGGGCCCCAATGACCATTTATACGTATGTGTGTGCAATCGTGGGAAAGAACTTATTTTTCACGAACTCTTTTTGACGATGACAAATATGATTAAAAGTCAACCGTCTATAATGCAGACGAATTCACGGGTAATTATCAGCAAATAAAATACCATGTCATTATTACGGAACAGCTTTTTTATCTATTAGGGAAAATTATTAATGATGTAACCCATCAGGAAAATCTAAAGATCATTGGCATTATTTTCGTACAGCAAATCAAAGTCACTAACTGTGGAGCCAATATTGAAAAGCCTAGTCACAACTGTTTGAGATTCTGTTCTCCCCTCCAAATAAGCGAAAAGCTTGTGCTAGGACTGGATGCGACAATAGTGCATATGTAGGGGAGACCGGGGATGGTTGACTATAGGGGTAGGTAGACTAACTGCCAAAAACTCGTCGACAGTGTACGAATTGAATCATTCGAATACAGCCGAGTATTACACTCTGCGTCCCGCTCAGGTGTCTGGAGCGCCGCAACGCAGTCGTGCGCCGTTTTTGAGCATTGATAGTTTTTTAATTTTTTAACCACGTAAGTAATATTTTGATTTATTACACTTTTTGATCTGGTGCCTACAAGTTTTATGTGAACCATTTTTATGTTAGTCCCAACGTTTGATGGGTGCATATTTATCATATTTCGTATCTTATTTTTCAAGTCACTGTTAGTGTTTAGGCTAGCCATGCGATCAAACTAAAAAATAGCAGTTGGGGCTGGTTGACTAATTTTTTCCGGGGCTGGTTGACTAATCAGTCAACCAATCAAAAATGGTTGTTTTGGTGGTTTTAGTTAACCTTTTATTGGACTTTTAAATATTTATAGCAATTTTGGTGTTGCAGAACAATGAGGACCTATAAAAAAACTACTGAACGACATAGATAAATTATATGTATAACTGAACGAGCGATAGATGTTTTAGAAAAAGCTTGTCATACTGTAATTTTTGACGAAAAAAGCATTAATGCCACATTAAAACAGTGCAACACTCCTGATAAATTTGAATTTGAAATAAAAATATAACATCGTTACGTGGTCAAATCAACAAAACGTCACCTAAATTAACCCTGGACACAGTTGCATATATTATGAAATAGGCAAATTTTTACTAATATAGAAGAGGAAGCTTTAGCCAATTATATAAAGAAGGCAGCTGATACTTATTAGGGATTGATCAGCTGAACCGGAAATCATGAAAATGGTCTATCAAGCACTGTGCCAATCCATCCTTGGCTATTGCATATCAGTCTGGGGTGGTGCAGCTAAAACTCACCTCATCCAAGTAGAACGGGCACAAAGAGCTGTACTTAAGGTGTGTTGCTTCAAACCTCGTTTGTATCCCACAGATAAGCTTTACGAATACTGTCAAGTACTAACAGTACGTCAATTATTTATACTGGCGATTGCACTTAAGCAGCTTTCGGTCACGAACTTCTGCAACGACTACAACAGTCGTAGGCCGAAACTTACCAACTGCAGCAAAAGAAATACTGCATTCAGTCGTAGGTTTTTTGTCTTCCTTGGGCCCTTCCTCTACAATAAATTACACAGGTTTCTTTCCCTTCACTCACTGAATAGCTACAAATTTAAGACCACCCTTAAAGATTGGCTTTTGAAACAAAATTATGCGGCTACTGAAGGACTTTTGGAAATTCCAGTCTAAAAGAAATTCTACATATACTTACTCTTACCTTACCCAAACTCTAATACACTCACTCACACACACTCACACATACACACACACCCACACACACACACACATATACACACACATACACACACATAATTTCATTATCTTTAAGTTGTAATAATTATAACTCCGAGCTGATGGCCCTGTTTTCCGAGATACAGTTTTTAACTAGTTCGGAAAACAGGTGCACAATATTATTTGTAATTGTAATTTGTGTGACCAATAAAATATTATTATTATTAAAAAAAAAAATTGACGCCATATGATACTCGAAAATTAGCATATGAGTTCGCAAAAAAAACAAAGCTATGCCTAATATTTGGAGGACAATTGTTAGTTGGTGAAGATTGGTTGGACTCCTTTTTGAAACGTCATCCTTCTCTATCAATCCGACCTCAGCAACGAGCTTGTTGAGAGCTACATCATTACGTTACAAACTACGTTAGTTTATATTTGATACAACAAGTAGAACTACATAATACATTGTTATTAAGTTCCGACAAAAACCTGTAATTTTTTGTTATAGAAATTATGTCTGGCTAGGATTTGCAATAGGTATTAAACGAAGAGTTAAATTAAAAAATGTTAAAAATAAGTTAATTATTTACTCCTTCCCATGATTCGACTCTTATTGATACATAAGTCAACCTACCCCTGGTGTATGGTCTACCTACCCCGGATCAGGGGTAGGTTGACTAAGATTTCGTGTTTTGGAAAATGCATTAAATTATCACTATTTTACTAAATTAGGAACTAGATATTACGTATTTTTATTAGATTAATAGATTTCCTATCAATTAACATGGTTTTCTTTTCTATAAATATTAAAACAAAAAATATATGTACCATTTAGTAAAAACCTAGTCAACCATCCCCGGTCTCCCCTATTTCATTTTTGTGTGTCAATGAATAAACGATACCTATTCTATTTTATTTTATTTTATTCTATAATAATTCAATTAAGACACGACCCCCGAAAAGGAGACCAAAATCCACTAGGCACATACAGCTTTTTTCCTTTTTGTCTTTTTAATAAGAGGTACTTATAAAAAGTCATGTATTCCAGATTAACTCCTCGATAGTGTTATCTCCCATGCGTTCACGAGCGACTGCCTCAGAGGGCGCAAATTCATCTAAAATACGCTTCCTTAGCCTTTTCCGGTCACTTTGTTCAGGATTCGCTGATTTAGCTTATTTTGGACCTACCCGAGGTACTTACCTACTTGCTCTAACCTAATGCTCTAAGGATATTTCGTCGTTGAAAATTTAATATCTCAATTCTCTAATGTGATAAAAGTATCTATCATAGAAAAACAAATTTTCTGAAAAAAATATGCACTACTTTAAAAAAAATCATAAGTAGGTTACAAGTCATTGAAATGTAAAGATATTCATACGAGAGTTTTTCAGTCAGTAAATCTTTGAAAATGCTTTTCAACTATTTACAAAACACCTTTCGACAAAAAACACTTAGGAGGTTTTTTTTGCGACGACGATTTACTTTTTATTTTTTATTGAATCTCTGAATTTTTAGTTTTTTTATTGAATCCTGGAACTGCAAAGAAGCCAGAGTCGTAATCACTGGGTTATTAACACAGTTACAGGCTTATCCGGTGGAAAGCTTCGGTCGTGGCTAGTTACCAGCCTACCGTCAAAGATGTGTCGTCAAGCGATTTAGCGTTCCAGCTCGATTTAGAAATAGAAATAGAACTATTTTTTATTCAAATAAACTTTTACAAGCGCTTTTGAATCGTCAATGAATCTACCACTGGTTCGGAATGCTTTTCCTGCCGAGAAGAGCCAGCAATAAACTCGGCGGTTGCTCTTGATTGCGTGTAATAAAGTTATAGTCAAATATTTTATCCAAAATTAGCAATTACACTTTTTGAAAGTCAACCGATAACAATATTCTTCGTTTAATATAATAAATTTTTCAATGTCATTAATTAAATTTACCTATTACCATTAGATACATTATGGTAACCCATTAAGGGGTATGGGTATAATTCGCACTGCTATACACCTTCCAACTTTTCCAAGTATATTTACGTTATATATTAAGTTACGTTGTATATTAAATTAGACGCTACCATCTTAGTTACCATCATTACTATTATCATCTAGTGAGAACGCAGTCAAGATCCATTCTCTCATAAAAAAAGGACTATTGAATCCTAAACGAAGAAAACAAAAAAAACTATTGATTAGGTAAATACACCAACTCGGAGTCAGCCAATAAATGTTAAAAAGATTTGCTGCTCTTTCAAAGTAGGTACAAGCATTTTCCGAGTAAAGTAAACAAGTTTCACTACGTAGTTACGCGGAGCCAGCGCGGTTAATAGCGAAGTTCAAACCGCGGCTTGTTTTGTATGAGCTCAGTTTGAGTTTGCACGCAGCACTGTCCTATTCAGCATAAGCTCACTGCTAGAGTTAAGTTTGTAAGTTTATTGAATAGTTTGTGCCAATACTGTTTGTAACCCGCAATTGCGTTGTATGCTTTTAGAGTTCTATAATCAAATTCATTCGACAAATGAATCTACCACAGCACTGGTAGCATGGGCAGGAGATAAACATTTTATACCCCGATTTTATCCACTGACAGGGGATACAATTACCTACTCCCTATGCTAAAGCATGGCGACAGGGGAAAGGAGAAGTATATCCCTATTTGACATTACAAGTGGACCAACTTCCCCCGGCAAGAGCATGGGAACAAATGAAAGAGATAAACTTATCCTTTTTTGACTTTTGAAAGGGTCAAACGAAAACAAAAACCACAGACAAAAACCACCTACGAATCACCTATTAACTGTCAAAATCACGAGTATAGATAAAAATAATGACTTTTTGAGATCGAATTGACATAAATTTTGAAGTATTGTGGTATTTGTACCTCCTACTTCCATGATTTTCTTATAATGGCAATAATTGCGGGGATAAATTTTCTCCCATTTTATCCACTGTCAATATTATTCCACCGCTGAGCCCATGCTCGATGAGTGGATAAGAGGATAAACATTTTATCCTTTTCCCGGGGATAAAATTTCTCCCGCCCATGCTACCAGTGCTGGTTTGGCATTCTGAAAAAGTGGTAGATTCATTTGACGATTCCAAAGTACTTTGTAAAAGTTTATTTGAATGAAAAATTATTCTATTCTATTCTAAAATAATGAACCTGCGACGCCTACATAGAGCGAATTCTAATCGATTAAATTACGCAGGGGGATAATGCATAATTTTATCTGTCTGTTTTTTACATATGCTTACACCAATGAACCGATTTCGGTGAAGTCAATTTAGGATGCTATAAATTCTATCCTAAAGAAGATCACTTGTTTTGCATGGAACTCAGTTTGATTTTGCACACCACACTGTCCTATTCAGCGTAAGCTCACTACTAGAGTTAAGTTTGTAAGTTTATTGTATAGTTTGTGTTAAAACTGTTTGTAACCCACAATTACGGTGTAAATTTTTCATGCCATCATAAACCGAAATAAATTTTAAAATTGGAAATTGTCCCCATCGGTAACCGACCCTGAGCCCTCACATTTTAGGACCGCAGCGTTTTAAACTGTAGGGTTAGTATAAGATTTAGTTCGATTGATCGTATTCGTATTCGATGACAAAGTAAAATGAACCATCATCATCATCATTCATCATCATCATTTCAGCCTGCGGACGTCCACTGCTGAACATAGGCCTTTCCTAAACAGCGCCACCACACCCGGTCCTCAGCCTTCCTCATCCAGCCACTTCCCGCCACTCTCTTTAAGTCGTCGGTCCACCTTGCTGGAGGGCGCCCCACACTACGCTTGCTTGTCCGCGGTCTCCACTCCAGGACTTTTCGGCTCCAGCGGCCATCGCTCCTGCGACAAGCATGGCCTGAAAAATGAACCATAAGAATATTGTATTAGAGCTCAATTTCGTGCATTCATTTTTATACGTATACGGATACGCTCCAAGTTAAAATCGGCTGTACTGAATTTGTGACTTTAAATCAATACTGTTAAAGTTCATTTTACTTTGACACTAATGTCATCGAAAACGAATATGATCAATCGAATTAAATCTTATACTAACCCTACTGTGCCTTGGACGTCATTAAGTTTCTTCGTGTTGCTTTTCAAATGTCACAGCCAATAATGTTCCAGTAATCTGAAAGCAGCGAAAATATTTTCCATACGATCGCCTATGACAGGGCAGGATTTATCACGTAAAGTGGAAAAAGGCCCCGGTCTGTGAGCGATTCGGTTTTCACTGCGCATAAATTCCGTTGACATTTATAATTTACTTTTGAATATATTTTCGGTCATCGGTATATATTTTTATTTTTTTTCGGAAATAGTATGCAAAATTTTTTCAATGAAGGTGGCAGAAAATATACGTACCTATAAATGGAAGCTAGGTTCAGAATCAGTTTTTTTTTCCAATCAAAAGTGATACG
This sequence comes from Hipparchia sbordonii, assembly GCA_038048805.1. Classification (NCBI taxonomy): domain Eukaryota; kingdom Metazoa; phylum Arthropoda; class Insecta; order Lepidoptera; family Nymphalidae; genus Hipparchia; species Hipparchia sbordonii. The sequence goes on from CM076113.1 coordinate 11,460,028, forward strand.
AATGACTGATGAAGCAGATTCATCCAGTATTATGGAAAGTCATAATTAGTGACAAAATTGGCAACTTAAATATTATCATCTAAGGGATATATCACAGTTTTAATTTATCCTCATGAAAAATCCAATATGATAGACTAGACTGAAATAAAAAAAAAACGGCCAAGTGCGAGTCCAACACACACACGAAGGGGTCCGTTCTTCGCGCGTCTCTTGTATGGGAACCGCCTTTATTTATTCATTTTTATCATTAGTTGTTATAGCGGCAATAAAAAAATACACATTCTGTGAAAATCTCAAGTATCTACATACTACGGTTCATGAGATACAGCCCGCTGACAGACCGACGGACGAACGGACTAAGTAATAGAGTCTCGTTGGCACCTTTTAGGAACGGAACCCTAACAACTAACGAATTAAGACAAAATATGGCATGGACTTTAAAAGCTCGTCCATAATAATTATAAAGTTAAAGGTTTTATTATTAAACTTAATTAAGTATAATAATAAATTATACGATAAATTTTTGGCCTTCCTTCCGCAGTGACTGCTTGAAAGGTTTAAGTAGAACTTTGTTTTCTTTTTTCTTTGGATTTCTTTACTTTGGCTATAATATTTAAACTGAAACCTCTATCGTTTTAAATGTACATTATTACATTGTAAATAATTACATGTGTAATTATGTACAATATTATGTAAACTGAGCGTGTAAAACTGTTTGAAGAAGATATTCATTCACCCGATGAATATCTGTACGCCTCGAACTAAGGGGTGAGTGACAATGTATTTTCTGATATTACAGGTATTTTTTAATGTTTTAAGACCTTACCCATGTCCCATCGTCAATATTTCACCTCACAATCTTGGGGAGCTAAGACTAAAATCTATAGACCGCACTCTGTCTCTGCTCAGACACAAGACAGAATTAAAACGAGACAAATTCAAAATTCTTTGTTTCATGTAGGCCAACTTGTGGCTCTTATGACACCACCGGTTCGGAATGCTGATTCTGCTGAGAAAATCCGGCAAGAAACTCAGCAGTTGCTCTTTTCAAAACAAAAAATGTTACAATATATAGCTTATCCATCTTGTGGACAGACGAAGCAAAGCAGATTGGTTCCAAGCAACTTTGTCATTAAGGAATTCATTAACTGTGTAATAACTTCTACTTATTAAATGTGTCTTTACACACTGTTTTAATTTATGTAATGGTAAATCTACCAATTCTTTCGGGATCAAGTTACAAAAGCGTATAGGTACTCGACCCCGCAAAGGACTTTTGCACTTTACGCAAACGATAGTATGGCGTTAATAGTTTATGACAGTGTCTAGTATTTCGATATTTATAGATAGTAGATTTATGTCGGAGCATAATTATTATGACACAAGTATTATATTTGTGTCTCGTTTTAACTCTATCTTAAAACTGAGCTAAGTCAGAGCACGCTCTATAGATCTCAGCATTAGATTAGAGATAAGCTATTTCATTGCGCACTTTAGTTCCGACTTTGTAGAAATAATAAGAATAAATAAAGAAATATTTTATATAAAAACTCCTGAAAATTTTCTTTTAAAGAAAAACAACTGAAAGAACTAGGCTTGAAAAAAAAACAGAAAAGTAGAGTTACTTTTAAAGTAACTCTATTTTTCTGTTCCTTTTTTATTTAATTTTTACAACAAAAACCAATTCCAAACTTTGGTATTATTGTGCCAATATTTGTGCAAAGTTTGTTATCGATTCAACCATCCAATTTAAAGCAAAATGAATCCGCTATTATATGGATTATGGATAGTCTATAGCTTATACTCTAGCTTGCGGGAAATACTCAAACTCATCAATGAATTCTAGATGAAATCATACTATCACACTAATATTATAAAGGCGAAAGTATGTATATGTGTGTGTGTATGTATGTGTGTGTGTGTATGTATGCTTATTACTCCACGCCACAAACGAAAGAACCAATATTGAAATAGAAATAGAAATAGAAATAGAAATATTTTTTATTCAAATAAACTTTTACAAGCACTTTTGAATCGTCAATGAATCTACCACTGGTTCGGAATGCCTTTCCTGCCGAGAAGAGCCAGCAAGAAACTCGGCGGTTGCTCTTTTCAAAAAAATCAAAATTTTACAATTGTTATTGAAACTATGCTATGTATTCAGTGCTTCCACGATGAATTTTCCTGAGTACAATACAAGTAAAAATAAATACAATACAAATACAAATAAATACAATTCAATACATGTTAACACAGGCAGGCAAAAGCAGACCCATTCCCGTTGGTGGCACCCGTTCACGAGCATGACGCATGATCCAGCCATTGCTTCGCTCAACCATATTTGAGGGAACGTAACAACCCGCACCACACGACACCACCACAGAAACTTTAAAGAGAGCATGACATACTTAGGCTTCCCATGTTAAGGCATCGAATTGGATACCAATATTAAACTACTCATTTTAAGACATACATATTGGCTGTTTGAAATGGAGATAGCTCATATCCAGGATTAACACATAGGCTACATTTTATCCTCGAAAATAAAGAGTTCCCGCGGTAATTAAAAACATTAATCCACGCGGTCGAAGTCACGAGCATCATCTAGTAGACCAATAAAACCTTTTGGTAATCTCAGGCAGGTAACTCTCAAACAATTACACGGTTCAGTGTTGCCAGCATTAGCGGCGCACACAAATCGCGATATCCGGACAGGCGTTGCACGTTCGTTCTAATTAATCAATACCTCGTGCACCGGCTCTCAAACTTCTAAGATTTTAACGACCTCCCTGGCGCAGTGATGAGCGCTGTGGTCTTATAAGTGGGAGGTCTCGGGTTCGATTCCCGGCGGGGGCAATTTGGGAATTTATAATTTGAAGAAGAAAGAAAGAAAGAAAGAAAAAGCATTTATTTGAGACACAGCACAGTTAATAACAGAAAGAGATACAAAACAAAAAATAAATAAATAAGTGTGGTCTCAAAATGGACTCCACTCAGCATATGCTATCCCTGTGGGAAAAGCACAGGCATAGCATTTCTTATCTAATTCTTTCTGGTCTGGTCTGGAGGCTCTGGTCGTGGCTAGTTACCACCCTATAGTCAAAGACGGTCCGCCAGGCGATTTAGAAACGGATTAGGGGTAGGTATGGGTTGAATGCCCCCTGCCATACGCCTTCCAAGTTAGCCCGCTACCATCTTAGACTGCATCATCACTTACCATCAGGTGAGATCGCAGTCAACTATCTTATCAACGAATAAAAAAAATAAGACTTACCTGTTCAGCTTGATTTAGGTTACGTCGTGCCCCGGCTGGGGAGGTAAAGCCCAAATTAAACGGTTCATTTTTCAAGATTTTTGCTTTCATTTTCGAGACTCCATCGATGAATCATTGAACATAAACCGTCAAAACACAGATCGTTCATCGTTTACAGGTGATTTGCCTCTGCGATTTTCAGTCTCTGATATCTGCGTTAGCGTTAAAAGCCTAGCCTAGATAAAAACGCCTAACCCTGCCGCTAAAAATAGCCAGTCTGCCCTCTCCATTAAATGTCTGCGCACAAGAGATTCACAGGAGTGTACACTTTGGGAGCCACTGCATCGAGCTGTCGGTGCGAGCCATTAATTGGAAAGGCCACAAATCGCTCGAATACAGCTCGAATCAGACACATTGTAGTTTGATTCATCTGTTGATCTTTAAACGAGCGTTACGATACATTCTCGCTCAGTTCATGCTGAGTACAAACCAATTTTGTTGAAATTCCCATTTTCCTCGTATTAGCTTTTTTTTTTTTTTATTCGATGACAAGATAACCCTTGACTGCGATCTCACCTGATGGTAAGTGACGATGCAGTCTAAGATGGTAGCGGGCTAACTTGGAAGGGCTATAGCAGTGTAAATTCAACCCAAACCACTAATCGGTTTCTACACGCCATCGTGCCGGAACGCTAAATCGCTTGCCGGCACGTCTTTGACGGTAGGGTGGTAACTAGCCACGGCCAAAGCCTCCCACCAGACACACACAGCTTTGTTTGAAAGAAAGAAAGAAGCGTTTATTTTATGAATTGTGCCACACATCACCCAATAGGTACGAGCATACCTAGATTAGGTTGTCCTAGCGCCTACACCACTTGAACATTAAAGACAATAAAGTCGTCAAGCAGAAGAAGCGCCGGAACAACTAAGTCATGTGTGGCACAACCCGGAAAAAAGGCTCAGCAAAATGCTTCTATCATCTAAGAAAGACTTTTTATTTAGAACAGAGACCTTATATTTTGAACTAGCTTTTACCCGCGGCTTCACTCACGTTAAGTTCGATTTTTCAAACTCTTATTTTACCCCCTTAGGGATTTAATTTTCAAAAATTCTTTTTTAGCGGATAACAACGTCAATTACATAGATATCAATGTATGCTAAATTTCAGTCCGATCTGTCCAGCGGTTAGAGCAGTGTGTTGATAGGTCAGTCAGTCAGTCACTCTTGCCTTTTAGGTATATATTTAGATAGATTGTCTGACTAGGTAGGTATTGATTTAGGTGTGCGATATATAAAAAAGTAATTTCTTTTAATATAAAATTTATATTCTAATAGATTTATAAAAATTTATATTAACAGAAAAAGTAATATCTTTTACTATGTTTAATTGCTAATGCAAATTACCTCCTTCGAAAACTCAGAGATGCGTGTCTATCGCTTAGTAATTATGAAGACTTAAAACCATAATAAATTCAGCTCAAAAACGGTGTCTTCCATTTCCACAAAGCAAACTAATTTAAAGATACAAGCGAACATTCTCTAACAAAAGGATTAGACCCAGGTGGCGCCACCCATTACAACTCTTTAAGCGAGGCCGTAAATAATAATTACAAAGCAGTTCAAAAATGTTTTTAAGCGAAAATCCTCATGAACAACCCGAATTAAGCCGGTATGGAAGGGCTTTGACGAATTTTTTGATATATATATTACTTAACAAACAAACACACTTGCTCATCCCCATCCCCATCCCCACTAATATATAAATGCGAGAATGTGTTTGTTTGTTGGTTTGTCCTTCAATCTCGCAAAAACGGTGCAAAAATACTTAAGGACCGGGAGAGTGATATAGACTACTTTTTATTATCTCTGAAAATCAAAAAGTTCCCGCGGGATTTTAAAAACCAAATCCACGCGGACGAAGTCGCGGTCATCAGCTAGTATCTTGACTTTTTTGCTTGGTTGGGAAGGTAAGCGGTGCTTAGCTTTTAACTGCATGTTTGACCATACAGATTTTTTCTGTTGGCGGATTGTAGCAAAATAACTCTAACCTTTTCTTTCTAATCATGAACTTCTGCAAAGTAACGCCTGATTCTATCCAATAGTAAATAAATAATTAAGTACTTATAAACTACAAAAAGGAAAACGTTGAAACCCTACCTAAAGCCGTCTCCAACCGCCCCTATAACGGCCCCTGTCCTCACTTCTAACCTATTTAACCACAACACGTCAGACAAACCACCATCTGAACGTGAGGGTAACTATCACACATATCTAAGTATTATTTAGTTAATTACACTCATCTAAACCTACGAGTAATATTTATTCGATTAGGGCGCGATTGCTATCGCAACCCGTCAATCAAATACAACGACCTAGACGCGGGAGCATCCAATAGCCGTATGAGTCTCTCGAAGAGACTGAATTAATAACGTCTAAAGCGCTGTATTTATACTAACGGCGCGGCACCAGACCGGCGCCTACGTCGTCAACAAAGTCAAACTACCTACTACTAATTTTATCAAACCACCTTCAATACCTACATTAATCTTTACTATTTCAATATATCGCTAACACGGCCATCCTACATGGTGACCGCCCCGGGCACACCACGAGTCTCATCAATCATTCTACACTCATCGGAATATTTCATCATGTGATCCTGAAGCTCAATGAACATGACCATACCACTCAAGGGAACTAGCCACTTGTACTTTTTAACATTTCACCTCTTTTACTGTACTAAATTAGTGAAGAATGTCCATCATGCGACCCCGCAGCTCATTCAACATGACCATCCCACCTAAGGGAACTAGCCAAACTTAGGAGACAGATGTGTCATATTGAAACCCACTTGCACTTAAAGAACATTTCGCTCACTTAAGTGTACCAAGTTCGTCATCAAGCTCAGGCGCTCGCAATCCAATGTGACGTTCTTCATTCAAATTCATTCATTAATTACTTAAACTGTGTAACATTAGATGTTAATGTCTATGATGCAATATTCCTGATCAACCCTCTTTATTTTATCACTGCTCGGTCTAACCTGACTTTATCTAATGATCGAAATAAGCAATTTCTCACGTTTTAATTTGACTGATTTTAAACTGACAAAAATTTAATGTGGGCAATAATAATTGAACTGTGAACGCGTTCATCCCACTTCTGATATCAACACAAAAGAAAAACGCTTAAACCCTACCTAAAGCCGTCTCCAACCGCCCCTATAACGGCCCCTGTCCTCACTTCTAACCTATTTAACCACAACACGTCAGACAAACCACCATCTGAACGTGAGGGTAACTATCACACATATCTAAGTATTATTTAGTTAATTACACTCATCTAAACCTACGAGTAATATTTATTCGATTAGGGCGCGATTGCTATCGCAACCCGTCAATCAAATACAACGACCTAGACGCGGGAGCATCCAATAGCCGTATGAGTCTCTCGAAGAGACTGAATTAATAACGTCTAAAGCGCTGTATTTATACTAACGGCGCGGCACCAGACCGGCGCCTACGTCGTCAACAAAGTCAAACTACCTACTACTAATTTTATCAAACCACCTTCAATACCTACATTAATCTTTACTATTTCAATATATCGCTAACATACTGTACCATTTTATTTAAATTCTCTAACAACCTAAACCACACACCAATTGAATACCATTATACCCCAATTACCCTCACATAATATAAAACCATTGAAGAACTACCCGGCTCATAATGGTTACGTATTATGTTCTAATCCTCCTCAATATGAGACCCTCTCGGCATAATTAATGTAAACGCTATTCGGGGCTCCGTGGCTATTAACTCTCATTATTATAATCCTGTTAAGTGTACATTAACGACTCTAGAGGAGTGTCCAACGAAGCCCGGGCTAGTTGCCAGTTCATATAGAAGCTTGATTTTGACGCCACAAAATATTACATTTTCAGAAAATCGCGGTTCTAATCACAGTTCAATTCTGTTTCACTGTCCACGCAGCTGGCTTTTTAAAAAATCGATTTCAAACGCCACAACAAAGTAATTGTGCCTATAAAATTTGAAAAATTCCCTCGATTTCTCCAGGATCCCATCATCTGATCTGGAACTGATGACAATGCACTTTCCTTTCAAACAAAAAGAGAATTTTCATAATCGGTCTAGGCGTCTTCGGGCAATCGGGGAACTTACATAAAAAAAAACCGACAAATTGAGAACATCCTCCTTTTTTAAAATCGGTTAAAATTTTGAAAAGTTCCCTCGATTTCTTCAGGATTCCACCATCAGATCCTGATGACCTGATGACCATAGGACCACCTGGAAAGTATCCCCTTTCAAACAAAAAAAGAGTTTTCCAAATCAGTCCAAGCGTCTTCAAGTAATCGAGGAACATACATAAAATATTTTAAAAAAAGATTCCGATGAACTGAGAACTTCTTCTTTTTTGAAGTGGTTTAAAAAGCGTTGAAGAAAACTGTGGATGAGATCAACCTCCCTCTTTTTACCCACGCTATTTTTTTCGTTTTTAATTTACTTACAAGACGTTTAAAAACAATGTTCTATCTACTTGTAACATGTCATGATCTCGACATTCTTGGAAGCTTTTACATTAAAAGTTACAAAATATTATTATTACTAGTGGTTCGCCCCGAACTGAGACCTCGCGATATCCCATAATTCCCAAAAGTTTTAATTATATATTGTAATAATTAACTTTTAACATTAGACGCAATAAAAAAAAAAATAGTTGACATAAAACTGTTTTACTGACACAGCGCCATCTATTAGCATTATAGTGAAGCTATTAGCTTCACAATAATGCTAATAGATGGCGCATTAAAATTAAATAATTTCGTTTCTTTATAACATTTATCTAATTTTAGTATTTGTTGTTCAAGTACAGGATATAACTGAATTTTCAACCAAGTTTCACGTTCTAATATTCAGTAATTCAGAAGTTATAGGGCTCTGACAGACATTTAGACGGACACACTTCTCTGTCTAGTAGGCAAGCGCCCTAGTTGACTCAGAGAACTCGCTTCGCTCGTTCAATTATCCTGCTAAGTTGGCATTAAGTATAGAGGGTAGTTGTTTTTAAGTAGTGTCCTACAAAGTTCGGGCTAGCTGCCAGTTCATATGAAGGCATGATAAAATCAGGCTTGCTTTGCATGCGATGCGGAACAAATAACCGGGCAGAGATAAAGCTCTATGCAACCGTGCTATGATATATTTACCATAGCGTAGCAAATACTATTCAAATAGTATTCGGTTCTAAACAATTTCTTATTTTTTTTTTTTAATATTTTTAGCGAGCAAACGAGTTGGCGGGTCACCTGATGTTAAGTGATTACCGCCGCCCATGAACACTTGTAGCACCAGAGGCACCACCAATGCGTTGCCGGCCTTTCAGGAATTTGTTGGTCCGCCCCTTGAATAACCCCATGTTGTAATTCAGTGGAAACACCGTCGCAGGAAGTTGGTTCCACAGTTTCAAAGTATGTGGAAAAAAGGATCTGGAACATCACACACACACTCTGGCACCCAGGTGGTGAGGGTGAAACTCCCTATTTCTATAGACAAAAATCTGTATAAAATATTTTCGTTCTGAGAATCCATGTCATTTTTCAAAAATAAAATGTGAAAACGGTCAGTTATAAGCTAGTTAGTTTTGTTAGCTGATTGTCCGCGCAAAATGATATTCACCGAAAGGTGCGCGCTAATTAATTATTTATTTATTTATTAGGCAGAGCATGCCCTCCATTACTTTGTTACTGCGAATGACGAGTGTCTGGCTTCGATTCCACAGTTGGGCCCGTAAATGTGTTAAGTTAGGAGTTAGGAAGGTGCGGCCCCCGCGTACCTCGGAGAGCACGTAAAGCCGTCGGTGCACCTGATCCCTCTCTAGTCATGTCAGATTTTCATCCTCCAATCGGAGTATGAGAGTGAGGGAATAGAAAGCGCATCTGTGTTTGTTCACACATTGTAACATCTCTCGCGCATATGGCTAAGTAAGAAAAATTAAGATTACTTAACCAATCAATCAAATGATTGACCGTGGTCGGATGCGGTCGGGAGGACTGATTTTAAATAAGCATTTTTCAGTTTTCTTATCAACAAAATATAACAAAAACTAACGTTGTTTTTACGTTCATTTATTAACCGACTTCCAAAAAGGAGGAGGTTATCAATTCGGCCGGTATCTTTTTTTTTTTTTTTTTTTTTAAATACTGCTGTGACAATCCTACCAACATAAGTAACCATTATAAGTAAGTACCTACCTAGGTATTTAATGATTGTCTTTAGGAACCTCTGTTATATTATTTACTTGCGTAATGCATCTAGGTGATAGAAGGGGTGGGAAATGTTTGACGTAATGGCCTACTCGACGCTGTGATCGACTCTGTTATTGAATTTCTAGCTACATAAAGCTTATTAAATTTGGCTCTACTGTTTTAGGGCGCCTTGAAGTAGAAAGTAGGCACCCGGCGCCGTTGTAAAAGACGCTTATCAGTAGGGTTAGTATAAGATTTAATTCAGTAAAATAAACCATAAAAGCACTACATTAGAGCTCAATTTCGTGCATGCATTCATATACTTTGGCGTATACGGATGTCGAATACGCTCCAAATTAAAATCGGTTGTATTGAATTTGTGACTTTAAATCAATACATTTAAGGTTCATTTTACTCTGACGCTATTGTGTTCGAATACGAATACGGTCAATCGAAATAAATCTTGTACTAACCCTACTGCGCTTATGTTATTACATAACGCTTGCTGGTAAAAACAGGGAAATAACAGGAAAACCGAGAGAGGGAAACGCTTCTACAGCTCATCGGACCGAATCGGCGCTTGTCAGTATTCATCGGCGCTGGTTCGGCAGAAGATTTGGTACCGACTTGCTACTAATAAGCTTACTTTCTTCGCTGGCCGCGGTTATCGCTCGCGGATAACCGCTTTATAGATCTCAATCTATAAAGCGTGCTCTGACTTAGCTCAGACTTAAGATAGATTTAAAACGGGACACAAATATGCTGTGACGTCAATCTGTCTCGTTTTATCTCTGTCTTGAGTTTGAGCTGAGTGAGATCCTCCCAAATTCCGTCTAGGTTCCTGAGCTAGAGGTATCTCGCAGATTTAATTCCAATATCATTAGAGACCACTAACCAGGCTAACTAAGTAAAATCAATGTCATCCTTACTATCCTAATCCTTACTAATATATATATGCGAAAGTGTATTTGTTTGTTGGTTTGTCCTTCAATAACGCTGCAACAAAGCTACGGATTGACGAGATTTTTTACATGGGTATAGTTGAGGACCTCGATAGTGACATAGACTACTTTTTATTCCAGAAAATCAAAGAAGTTTCGCGAGATTTTAAAAACTAAATCCACGCGGAACAATTCGCTTTTAATCAGGAATAAAATAAAGAGAGTATATAATCCAAGAAAATAACCTCATTTAATTTAATTTCATCATAGCCACATAGTTGTATTTTAAATATTAGCCAAGCTCAACCATCTGCGACCAGTTCAGTTTTCAGTTTAACCTTTAACCGTTGTTAAAAATACAAATATATTTTTTATGACTTACAAACTAATGCTGAAAAACAGCAATTTAGATGCGCAGCTGCTGCATTTCAGTTGTGCCAACTGCAAGATTATCCGAACTGCAATATTGCAATACGTTTGTACTCCTTTTGTCTCGACATAATTGAACGAGCGAAGCGAGTTCTCTGAGTCAACTAGGGCGCTTGCCTACTAGACAGAGAAGTGTGTCCGTCTAAATGTCTGTCAGAGCCCTATAACTTCTGAATTACTGAATATTAGAACGTGAAACTTGGTTGAAAATTCAGTTATATCCTGTACTTGAACAACAAATACTAAAATTAGATAAATGTTATAAAGAAACGAAATTATTTAATTTTAATGCGCCATCTATTAGCATTATTGTGAAGCTAATAGCTTCACTATAATGCTAATAGATGGCGCTGTGTCAGTAAAACAGTTTTATGTCAACTATTATTCTTTTATTGCGTCTAATGTTAAAAGTTAATTATTACAATATATAATTAAAACTTTTGGGAATTATGGGATATCGCGAGGTCTCAGTTCGGGGCGAACCACTAGTATTATAACGTCCAATCCTCGATTCCCATTACACTGTCTATGCATAGAAATTCTTTTAATAGAACGTTAGTAACACAGGAATGTACTACGGCTCGTATAAAATGCACATCGGCTTGTCTGTCTAGATGTCATTGAATGTAAAATTAAGATCCGCTACGCACGGGTGTGGAGCGCGGCTAACTTTGGCTATTTATAGATCCTACTTTTAAAATACAACCGAATAAAAGCGATAAAAACTAATCTGCTACCGTAGATTTATACCTAACTAGCTGACCCGCAACTTCATCCGCGTGGATTTAGTTTTTAAAATCCCGCGGGAACTCTTTGATTTTCCGGAATAAAAAGTAGCCTATGTCACTCTCTGTCTATGTGGTAGATTCATTGACGATTCAAAAGTGCTTGTAAAAAGTTTATTTGAATAAAAAATATTTCTATTCTATTCTATTCTATTCTATTCCAGGTTCTCAACTATACCCATGCAAAAAATCACGTCGATCCGTAGCTCTGTTGCAGCGTTATTGAAGGTCAAACCAACAAACAAACACACTTTCGCATTTATAAGATTAAAGTAAGGATAATCTCATTGAAGTAGGTTACTTTAGTAGGACTATTATAACTTTTCTTCGCTGCTCAAAATCTTTCAAATTGGAAAAGTTGTTCCTATTTATAATACTAACAAGTCACGTGGCAAGCTTACGCAGAGATGGAAATAAATAGAAAAAAAAGGATAGAAAAACTTTTAGTTTTATGAGTGACGTGTTTAAGTCGTCAATAATATTTATGTAACTTCTAAGATAATAATGTATACAAGTTGTCTGCAAAATAAATACATTTTGTTCAGCAGTTCCATATCTCAAGTATCTATTTTATGCTACTCAATTTGTGTTACAGGAATCAGAACCTCTCGAACACGACACATATACAAAAGGCATGCAAGTAAACGAGCTACAAAAAATAATACATGTTGACGAAATCGTGCGACCGTGTGTAAATTCCAATAATAACTAAGCCGCTGGCGCCGGCTGCCTTATTTTATATACAGATTGTTTAATTAACTGCATAGATATTTTATGCATTTATGTAAATAAGAGCCATCTTGCTGGATTTATGGCGACATTTTACCGCACGCGCGAATTGACATTCCAATTTTGCGTATAAATAATAGGGATTTATCTTCGAGATGGCGCTAAAATGATATCAAAGAAGATGTCATGTAATATTAAGTTATTAAAATCTGGGAGATTAATGGGTGATATGTAGCATAATGTGGTTGACTAAATATCTGTTTTTTTTTCACACCATCTACCTAATTTAATCTTTATTATTATTATGTATGTAAAAGTGTGTTTTTTGTTGGTTTGCCCTTCAATCACGCAGCAACACAGCAAGCTCGCTACCATCTGCATCGTCATTTACCATCAGGGGCCCAAGTCTGCTATTGCAATTGTAGTTTTATTGTCTATCAATGACATGACAATTGTTATTTTTAGCAATTGTCATGTCATTGATAGACAATTGAACCCCTGGGCCCCAAGTCAAATTGCTAAAAGTAGCAATTGAGATGTCATTGAATGACAATTGAACTACAATTGCAATAGCATTGCAATAGCAGACTTGGGCCCCAGGTGAGATCTTGTCAACGAATAAAAAAAAAGTTTCTCGTGGTTTTAATTTTAATTTTGGAACAGAAATGCCAATCGAAATTTCTATAAATAGTTCAAAATGTGTTTATCTAAATATATAAAAGGCAAAGGTGACTGACTGACTGACTGACTGACTGACTGACTGACTGACTGACTGATCTATCAATGCACAGCTCTAACCACTGGATCGATCGAGCTGAAATTTGGCATACAGGTAGCTGTTAGGACGTAGACATCCGCTAAGAAAGGATTTTGGAAAATTTCAACCCCAAGAGGGTTAAATAGGGGGTTAAAAAATCGAACTTAACGTGAGCGAAGCCTGGGTTAAAGCTAGTCGGTGTATAAAATTGAATTCTGGCCCGATCAGTTGAACACTAATGGGCAGTGCGGGTCGGGTTAGATTTAATAGGCAATAAAGCGATTCCTGAGCCTAACCCTACTCGGCTGTTGGGTAGTTTGCGGGTACGACCAAAGGTTGCCTATTTGTTAAGGAATTTTCGGAAACTTGTCGGCTTTACGTGAACTAAATTGGATTCCATGAAACGCAATAATTGGTTATATATGGCCTTGCTACATTCGTCCGCGTAATTTGGTTTTAAAAATGCCGCGGGATCCCTTCATTTTTGCAGGATAAAAAATCTTGGTCCTCTCTAGGTTCTCGACTGTATTCAAGCAAAAAATAGTCTCGATCCTTTCTTCTGAAGCAGAGTGATTGAAGGAAAAATTAACGAACAAAACACTCCTTGAATAATAATATTAGTAAGGATTAGTGTTTCATACCTACTAAATAACAAGATCGTTTTATAGAGCCATAATGACATCATTCATAAATTCCACAATAACACGATAATATGAGATGATACGATATACGACGATAGAACTCTATCGTCGTATATCGTATCATCTTAATAAATGACTTACTATTATCGTGTTAGTTGTAACTACAACTAACACGATAATAGTAAGTCATTTATGTATACCAAAAATAAAAAGGGACCCAAGATCGAGCCTTGTGGGACACTAAATAGTGCAGATGAATTTCGCAATTTCACGTCACCATCGTATAGTTTACACTCTTAGTACACTTTGAGTTCACTAAAATAATAATGTCATATATTCTAACATCGGTAAAATTAAAAATTTATAAACACAAATCAAGTCCTTAATATCAATTTTGGTAAAGAATAACAGTTAAATAGAATAAACAATAAAACTTTAAATGAACAAAAGCACTCCAAATTTTATAACATCAGGAAACAAAAGGTGGAAAGCAACGACGTTTATACCCAAATCTAAAGTCGATGTTGTAAAAGCAAAACCCCAAAAATGCACTCGAAATAACCTCTTGTTTACCGTGTACCGTAAATCTGAAGCAAACTAATAAAGTGGACATGCAGACAAATGGTAACCGTATATAAAGCGACAATTTAGATTCCTGGAATGTCTCTAGAGACGTCCCGACGGATATTTTTGGGTAACAAGTAAGAGTCATGGATTTCTTAACTAAATAATGTTTATTTGGGACGTCTGACATGAGTTGAGGAGTATTCGTATACCTAATTAGAGACCGTGTGTCGTCTGCCATTTTTGATTATAACTAAGTGACGCCCGCAATTCTGTCCTTGTTGACTTAAGTTTTGTTAAAAGGCATTGTAATCTTTTGGTATTCTATGAGATATATTTTGGAGTGTGCTCAAGGACTATTGTGTTTAGTTCCACCATCACCCTTCTACTATCGGACCGCAAGCTTCGCGTGGAACTGCACCGCTTCATGATTGAAATCCAAATACTCGTTGCCATACCTAATACTCTTCCAACTACCGTCTTTCTAACTAAATATAACTCTAGCTATTACGGTTAGTTCCAAAAACGAAAGTACTCAAAAGTACCCTTATATTTTTAAACCAAAATTCTGAATAATTTTGTGTACCCATTTTCTCATGATATCTTTTAGAGATTAACGAGTAAAATATAAAGAGCAGCTGTGCTATGCTAGTTCTATAGGTCATCATCTATACCAATGCAATTTATCTCTTCAATTCGCTGCTGTTGTGGCTTGATTCAGGGACAAACCAATAGGTACCTTTTGCATTTCCAATGCAGGACTCGTTCATAAGTATTATGAACGAGTCTCTTGATCTATAACAAACACATGAGTAAAGTCGTTTCCAATTCGAGTTACGCTCAGAAATAAGACAAAAATGTAACAATAAATTAGTCTAGTTCACGGCAAACGCGTATCGATGTTGTCGCTGACGCAGACAAATCGGCTTTGGTTCTCAGAATACCGCCGGGAGCAGAACTGTAATTTTGAATTTTACTAAAGTTACCACAGCATTTAAACTGGGAGGTCTCGGGTTCGATTCCCGGCGGGGCAATTTGGGAATTTATAATTTCTAAAATGTCTCTGGTCTAGTGCGGTGGGAGGCTTTGTTCGTGGCTAGTTAGGCCGATTAGGGGTATGGTTTGAATGTATACTGCCATACCCCTTCCAAGCCGGCCCGCTACAATCTTAGACTGCATAGTTACTTACCACCAGGTAAGAATGCAGATAAGGACTATCTTATTGTCATTGAATAAAAAAAAATTGTATGTTTCTGATTTAACATCCTTAGTCCTCACTCTATTCTTAAATGTAATCAATATAAAGAGAAGTTTCTTAGAAGAACCGGAAATACAGAGATAACTCAACGTGTAGCCATTTCTACAGTTTAGTTTTGACAGGTTTCGTACAGAAAAAATGACAAAAGTTCAAATTTCGAGAAGAGTTTGTTTGACGATTGAAAATAAGCATTGAATCGAAATCATGCGTTGCGCAATTTACTCCCTAGTTAAGCACCGCGGAGAGCCGCGGTAAAATCACACGCCAATTCCCCAATCGCCCCCATGCATTTAAATCGGCGATATTGAAATCAATACAATTAATTCCAGAATAGTAAAGTGCCCGTAATAATCGTAAATGATAATATAAGCGTCGATAACCGTTCAAAATGGCGGCGGAAATATGGACGCCTGAAATAATTGGCGGGAAACGTGACGAAGTGACGTAGCGTGGTGAATTAATTCGTAATTGACATTAAAATCATTATTATGTTGTTAATTGTACGTACGAGACGTTATATAATATTATTAATATAAATGTGTCTTGAATAATTATTATTCACTAGTTGTTATCTGCTACTTCGTTCTCTTTTTTATTTATAATGTCATCCAAATGACAATAGGAATGAGAAGCCCGCCATTTTCTGTTTCTGTCTCACTCAGTGTAAATCGCATATGAGCAGGACAGAAATATAAAATGGCTGTTTGACAGTCCTATTCTCATTTGAATTGCATATTACAAGTAGGTACTAAAACCTGATTTACACCAAATATTTCCATATTTCGTACATCGATTATTTTGTAGCATACCTAGAGGGTACTACAAGATGACGCATATCACAAATATCATGCAAGTATCGATATTTGCAGCATAACTTAATGTAATTGCACCGTATTGATGTAAACCAGGTTTTATTTTCCTGTCATAAGAATCATCGGTTCGCCTAGTGGGGTGTCTGCCAACTCTGCGTTTTCCGGAGCGAGATATTGCTCTCCAGTACCTTGGGACCATCGACAATCAGTTCTCAGATGCACTATTTTTTATAACTGTGAATTTATTATGCTTCTTATATATATATTTTTTTAAAAGGTAAGAATTTCTAAAAACAAATGGCACTCATTCGGTTTCTTTTGCAAAAGTCCAAGACTTCCGTACAAAAAGAAAATAAGCTGCAGCAATTTGTACAAAAGGAATAAAGTAACATCTTTGTGCGCCAAGGCAAAGCGAGACCGCTGCATGGTATAATGAAAACTCTCTGTATAACACGTGGTCTAGTGTTCTCCTGAATATGGGGAGCACGTAAAGCTATGAAGCCTCTTCCATCGTGGGGAGACGTAAATAATTTTCCCTGCTGCTAAATGACGGACCATTTGGTCAAAATTACGTAAAAAGATAAAGCCACATCTTATGCGCCGAAGCTTCAATAGCCCATCGGTTAAAGGTGCGGACTGAAAACTGAAAGGTTGCAGGTTCGAACCCCATCCGTTGTACTATTGTTTTGAAGGGATAGGAGAATATTATTTGACTTCAGCTTGGCTAATATTTTTTTTTTTTAAAAGCAAAGCGAGGCCACTTGTATAATGAAAACCCTCTTTATGTACGTACATGTACGTAGTCTGATGTTCTGGTGGTCGTTGGGGTTCCAAGGTGCTGTATTGGGGACCCCGCACTGGAAACCGCAGTATTAGCAGACTCCCCATTAGTCAGATCATCAGATCAGAACAGTCCAGGCGGCCACTGGATACCCGCGACATAAGTTTGCGGCCTGTAGAAATCTATTCAAAAAGTCTTTGTCCAGCCATGGACGTGAATTGGCTTATAAAGAAGTAGAAGATACTTTTCAAATTATTTTAATGACTTTAAAATTAAATGCACATAAAATATCAAATATTATTATGTTTAAAAAGCAGATGAATCAAGTTCTCTCTAACACGTGTTTCTCTTTGACTCTAGTGT
This sequence comes from Hipparchia sbordonii, assembly GCA_038048805.1. Lineage (NCBI taxonomy): Eukaryota > Metazoa > Arthropoda > Insecta > Lepidoptera > Nymphalidae > Hipparchia > Hipparchia sbordonii. Next base: position 11,477,606 of record CM076113.1, read on the forward strand.
GCTCTTGAACACAGTTTTTATGTGAAGTAAGTACCTAAAAGAATATCCTATGAAAACAAATATTACGTAAAATAACTTTCACATTCAGGGCTCTATTAAAATATATTTATGATGGAATTTAATTACGTAGAAAAAATATTTTATTTGTAGGTACGCATGCAAAAATTCAGTATTATGAAAAACATTTATTGAACAAAATAAAATAGTAAACCGATATATCAGACTTTTTGTAAAGTTCTTTGAACCTCTGGATTGGATCGTATGATGTTTCAGGCTGTACAATAACGGATGGTACGAGTATTTATTACGAAATTAAAAATTTAAAGTCGAAATGATAATATGTGACATAAAATACTTTTCATCGCGGAATATCAAAGAGTTCCACTAGGATATAAAAGACCGAAATCCATGTCGACAAAATCGCGATCATAAACTACAAAAGAAAAATCCTACAAAAAGATTTTATTTTTAGTCGATGACAAGTTAGTCCTGGACTGCGATCTCACCTGATGGTAAGTGACGATGCAGTCTAAGATGGTAGCGGGCTAACATGGAAGGGGTATGGCACGTCTTTGACGGTAGGGTGGTAAGTGGTAACTAGCAACGGCCAAAACCTCTCACCAGACATATTTTCAGAATATTCATGTCCAATAATAAAACCCTGTTTTAAATTTAAAAATGAGTTTAACCTTTATTATAAGAATATGTAGTTAGGAGTTTATAATACTTATTAAACCAGCTCGAGTAGGTAGGTACGCTTCTCTAATGAAGACTTGCCGTCAATTACTCGAAAATTACTCATTTCTCATTGTAACATTTCAACGTAGATACCTAAGTTAAATTACAGCTTAGAGTTTCTGGGTGATTTAATTTAAAATTCAAACTTCTGTGAATTATATTCATTTTATATCATTGACTGGCGTTTTTGATAAGTAAAATTTCAACACAAATTAATCGGAAGATGACCTCTTTTTATCTCAGTCACACATCTCTGAATTTTCTAATTATGTGCATTTTAAGTTATTAAATATCACTTACTATTGCTTGAACGATGCTGGAAAATATCTTGAGGAAATCTGCATTCCTCTTGCATCATTAGGTTAATAAAAGTTTTTTGTATAGGCACAAATCGTTAGTATTATTACAGTATTTAAAAATTAACAGGGTACGTATTAAATATAATAAAAAAATGTCCTTCGGGCCGTATCCGGCCACGGCTGCCATCCTCGTCATTAGCCATCTGCGTGGGAGTGCACTCTCTATTCCCTCACTCTCATAGCTGGCATGCAGATCCACGCATCCGGATTCATATTCGCATGCACGAGAATGCAAATCCGACACGACCGGAGAGAAATGAGGCGCAGGACCAACGGCTTTACGTGTTTTCCGAGGCATGCCGGTATCGCACAGCTTCTTAACTCAACTCCAGGCTAGTTTGAGAATTTTTAACAGAAAACCCCAATACATTCATTGGCCCGACCCGGGAATCGAACTCGAGTGTTTAACCGTTAGACAAACGTGGCAGTTATATTGTAGGTATAGTTATAGTGTAGCTACGGCTAATGAGTTTTTGATATCTTTTAATGTGGTTACATTAAGTGACGTGTCACCTAAAAGAAGATGCCTATTTTATTTCAGTTATAAAACTAACGACATTTTGATGCCATGTGCGCAAAAAATACGAGGTCGAAATGCTTTCAAAGTTATAACAACTAGCTGATTCACCCCAGCTTCGTACGGGTGGCTTAACTCTATAGATCACTATATATAGTCTATACTATACATAGTCTATACTATATATAGTCTATAGACTAACGCTTGGCTGCGATCACACCTGATGGTAAGTGAAGATGCGGCCTAAGATGGAACGCGCTTGCCTAGAAGATGCCTATTCAGTCTTGATCTGAATGTGTTAAAAGATATTAACAAGTTAGTCTCTACTCTAATACGGGTGTGTTTTAAAGTGCCTTTCATAAAAAAAGTGTCCATCATTTGCACCTCACAATGGAGCAACAAATCGATTAGATTTTGCTTGAGTATAGTTTAAGGCTGAAATCTATGGACTGCACTCTCCTCAGCTCAGACTCAAGACCGAATTAAAACGAGACAGATTTATGTCAGAGCATATTTGTGTCTCGTTTTAACCTCTATCTTATACGTAAGTCTGAGCTGAATCAGAACATATTCTACAGTTCTTACCATGAGAGCTGGAAACAGGTTGGTTACTCTTTCAAATTCAAATTCAAAATTTATTTATTTCATGTAGGCTACCTTGTAGCTCTTATGACACGTCATAAATCTACCACCGGTTCGGAATGCAGATTCTGCTGAGAAGAACCGGCAAGAAACTCAGCAGTTGCTCTTTTCAAAAAATAAAATAATTTTACAATAAGTAACCAAACTAAGCTATGTATACAGTGCTTCCACAATGAAGCTTCAAAAATGCAATACATATAATCCAACAAATGTCAACATGGGAAGACAAAGCAGATCCATTACCGTTGGTGGCACCCGTTCACGAACACGACGCATGATCCAGCCATTGCTTCGCTCAACCATATTTGAGGGAACGTAACGACACCACCACAGAAATGTTAAAGAGAGCCCTTATCTAAGAAAGCTTTATCCCGGAAAAGCAAAGGGTTCCTTCGAGATAATTTAAAACCAAACACCACGCGAACGAAGTAGCGGACAAACTCCACTAATTCGGAATGCCGTTTCAGCCTAGAAGATTTAACAAAAACCTCGGCAGTTGAAATTAAAAGAGCTAATTTAGTTTGAATATTATGTTGAGAACATGATTTATTGCCTTCAGGCATTGCTGAAGCGAGTCAAATCCAAGGTTTTTTAATCTCCGAGAAAAAAGAATAGAATAGAATATTTTTTTATTCAAATAAACTTTTACAAAGTGCTTTCGAAAGAGAAGTGTAATAACTTTGACGTGTGCATCTACGATTCCTCGTAGCTTCCTAGTAATTGGACCGATTTTGATGCGGTTTGTTCTATTTGAAAGCTAACATGATCTCAATCGTAAGTAGTTTTAATTTAAACTTGTTATATATTTTGTTTTTTAATGTTACAATAAAACTTATAGCTAAACTACTCTAATTACTATAAAAATCACGCCCGCGTGGAATGATGCCAAGAATACCTACTTCAAATATCTTCAAATGTTTATTAAACTTGTTTGAATGAGCCTTTAATGAACTTTCAATAAATTTCTTAAAGGTAAATTCTTAAACTTGTGTTAAGAGGAATGAAATGAAAAAGAAAACTTGGAAGCCATTAATATAACGTTCTTCAACAAAAAGGGAATTTCCACACTAATAAGTAGAATCAGCACTTTCGTGTAACTTAAAGTTAACATTCTGGCTGTGTTTTTCTTTCGAGTAACACGGAACACCTTGTACGGAACACTTTTTAAAACTGTAACTTCACAATTAGTGTCGCCTTAATTTTCCTCTTGTGAATTCAGCTTGTTGGCATGCCGCTAACGAAGCTTCCCTGTCAGTTACAGAGTAATTAAATTTTCATTGATCATAATTATAGGAGTCACAAATTGAGCACTGTTGGTTCTTTGAAATAAAGGGTAGGTCGGCAACTGATTAACACGGATTTTAATCTCGAGATGCCATATACAAAAATTACTTTACAGAGAGCAGCCATACAGGGTTCAAGCGTTTTACAATTCGAGCACAGAGTATTTAAAATACCAAAGACTACAGATACGGCATACTTAGTTCACAAAATCAAAATCAAAATTTATTTATTTCATGTAGGCTAACATATAGCTCTTATGACACTTCATAAATCTACCACCGTTTCGGAATGCAAATTCTGCTGAGAAGAGCCGGTAAGAAACTCAGCAGTTGCTCTTTTCAAAAAAAAATTTTTTTTTTTACAAAACTATGCTATGTATACTTCCACAATAAAGCTTCAAAAATGCAAAAATACGTAGGTACACCAATCCAACGCATGTCAAGATGGGCAGTCAAAGCAGATCCATTCCCGTTGGCGGCACCCGTTCACGAGCATGACGCACGCAAACATTTACATGTCTACTTATTAGGTCGGGTTTACATTACTACCAACAAGCACAAGTTTGAAGTGGAAATACGGATGGTCCTTTCTCCATGCAAACGTACCTATTCACTCTCGCCTGTTTTCTTTCTGGTTTATAACCTTCAAGCAATGATTCGAATGAAGCGAGAAGTCGTGAGCGTTGGCATCCTTATGTGGTAGAAATCCCACCTGCTCGAACGAAACGCTTTAATTCAACGTTTCTGATAAGAACCGCTAAGGTGTGGAACACTCTTCCAGCATCTGTGTTTCCTGCCGCCTATAATTTGAGTACCTTCAAGGCAAGAGTGAATAGGCATCTTCTCGGCAAGCGCGCTCCAACCTAGACCTCATCAGTGCTATCCAGTACTGATTGTCGTCAAGCGCAACCCTATTTCGGATTAAAAAAATCTGCACCGATTGACCAAGTTTTCCCGCTCCGTAACATGATTAGACCCCACTCCACTGCCCTTCACTCCGCTTCAGTTGAAACGTACCCTTTTAAAGAAGTTAACAACACTTAAAAAAATGTAATCTCGCTTCTAATAAACATTCTGAATTCATCCCACTCAAAAAAAAAACAGTAAGATGAAAAATATCTTTGCCTTACTTGTGACGGCGTGAAATCTGATTATTTAAAATTCGAAATTCCACCAGCCGCGTCGTGAGAATTAGAAGCGTCCAATTCAAATTATCTCTCACCTTTTTTATTTTCTGAATTAAAATACACTGAACCTTTGCGGGGACTTCAAGTTTTTCTATTAACGTTTTTTTAAAGTTCAAGTATTTTGACGACTCCCCTGGCGCAGTGGTGAGCGCTGTGGTCTTATAACTGGGAGGTCTCGGGTTCGCTTCCCAGCGGGGGCAATTTGGGAATTTACAATTTCTGAATTGTCTCTGGTCTGGTCTGGTGGGAGGCTGTGGCCGTGGCTAGTTACCACCCTACCGTCAAAGACGTGCCGCCAAGCGAATTAGCGTTCCGGCACGATGGCGTGTAGAAACCGATTAGGGGTATTGGTTAAAGGAGGTGGGTTGATAAGGCCCAGTTTTCGCCCCCCATACACTCGAAAAAAAGTTCCAGATTCCGGCAAATTGTAAATGTATTTCTATACTTGAAGATATAAACTTTATTTTAATAAATTGAAAATTGGCGGAAATTGGACCTTATCAACCCACCTCCTTTATACCTATATCCCTTCCAAGTTAGCCCGCTATCATCTTAGACTTCATCGTCACTTACCCTCGGGTGAGATATCTTGGGATATTCATGGGATATCTTGCCAAAATAAAACAACGTGGGTTCCAAAGATAACTATAACTTATTTAAGGACAAACCAACAAACTACAAACTTTAGAATTTACGATAATACTAAGGATAATAAAACCATAAATCGTCCTGAATTGTACTTCAGATCTGTATCATTTCCAGGTAGGTACAAGCGGACTAGAATGATAAAGTAAGTTAATACATCACTGTCTGATAACGTTGCGTCATTCTGATGAATTAGCGAAAGCGGAGCGTTATCCAAAAGTATATATTTCGTGAGTGTCACTGACATCAACATTTGTTAACTTTTTTACTTCCCTTTATACCTATTTTGGTTTCAAGTTATTTCCTAGATTCGTTCGTTGTCTGATGCATGCTGTTTATAAACCGCTCACTTTTATGGTTAAATAGCAATTGAAGCATTGGGTGCAACAAGGGCGTTCGGCACCGAACGCCTGTTTTGATGTTATCGTATCAATAGATGCACAGCTCCATCTAGTATCTAGTGGCAAAAGTTCATTTCGATCTAAGGCTTCTAGATGGCGTAAGAAGTATTAATTTCGAAGGAGGCGCGCCGCCCTTGTTGCATGGATTGTAAAAGTGCGTTTGAATTTCGGACACGTTACGACCTGCAGTTTGTGAAAAGTTTGTTTTAATGTTAAAAAAATGTCTGAAACGAGTGATTTTACTAGCCTTAGTTCGGATGCCGACCAGGGAGATGTTCCAATAAAAAAGAGGGGAAAGAAGAAGCCAAGAAATGAAAATTTGTGGAAAAAAAATGTTCGTAAGGCGAAAAGAAGTTTAGGTGAAGAGTACACATCAGCTCGAGGAAAAAAGGTACCCAAAAAGATTTTTCAACGTATCATTACTACGTGTTGTTCAAGAAGATGTTGTAAAGAAATCGATAACAACACACAGAAGAAGATTTTTTCTGAATTTTGGGCTATAGGTGACAAAGCGCAACAAGATACTCTCTTATTATCGTGTTTAGAAAATGTTCCAAAGGTGAGAGAGAATGTTGGGCCTGACAAAATTAAACGAAATAATCAATGGAAATACTTTTTAAATGTACAGGGTTTAAAAATAGGAATTTGCAGAAAATTATTACTATCGCTATTGAAAATTTCTGAAAAACGTTTAAGAACAGTCCAAAAATTTAAATTGTCAGGAGAACCAGTCCGTGATATGAGAGGAAAACACGACAATCGTCCTAACAAAATTTCTCAAGATGTATATAATATGATAAAAGAACACTGGGCCATATTTCCCAGCAAGACATCACACTATGGTCGAGCCAGTGAAAGAAAATATTTTGAAAATCCTGATTTATCAGTTCTAAAGCTTTACAGATCCTTTCGGCAGCATTATTTCGAGCAAACAAATACCGTTTTAAAAATGAAATATAACACTTATCACAGATATTTTCGAGAAAACAGTATTTATTCGTTTCGACAACCTAGAACAGATGTGTGTGATTATTGTACAAAATGTAAGATTTTACTAGAAGCTAACCCAGAAGACCCATGTAAGATTCAGTACAAGTTGCATCTGAAAAAAATTGAATCATATAATGCACTCAAAAAAAAAATTTTGGAGTCGGTTCAGAATAAACCTGAAACAGAGTCTCTAGTATTGGAGTTTGATTATGCCCAAAATTTGCCCATACCGAAACTTAACATAACATCACAGTTCTACAAGAGATTATTGTGGCTCTACAACTTCAACATTCACTGTCACAATGATGGATCAAGTACCTTTTATTGTTTTCTGGAAAATGATTCTAATAAGGGGCCCAACACTGTGTGTTCTTTCTTATATCATTTTCTTATAGGAAAGTTGCAAGATTTGTCCAATATTAACAAGATAGTATTTTTCTCTGATGCCTGTGGGGGCCAAAATAAAAACATAACAATGGTAATGTTCTCCACATGGTTAGCCAAAAGCTTAAATATGCCCATTGAACACATATTTCCAGTGAGAGGTCATTCTTATAATCAGTGTGACAGGAACTTTGGACGATATAGCATATTGCTAAAATCTTTGGAGACCATTGAGACAGCTGAGCAATATATGAATGTGATGGTATCAGCAAGGAGCAATCCAAGTCCATTCAAAGTATTGATGGCTAGTTACCTTATTGAAGACTGGCATAAAGGTCTACAGTTCTATATGTCTAAAACACCTACTGCAAAAAAAAATCGTTTTGCTATACAGCAATATGTTAAACTGAAGTATAATCCTGAAGGAGTCATAACACCCTCAAGATTTTATTCAGCCACGGATCAGGATTATACATTCAAGAAAAATGATTTACCATTAAGCAAAGATGGTTTAAATTTGCAGGCGGTAGAAAAACCTGGCGTGAAAGCCGTCAAAATTAAAGACGTCTTGTCATTGACGCCTTTCATGAAGCCCGAAAACGCTAAATGGCTTAAACATGTCCTGACCTTTGAAGAACAAGATATAAATGATCCATCTGGATCATCTAGAACGCCAGCCGGGCCTGCTGAATACGACTCTGACGATTCAATCAGTGGTTCTGATTCTGATTAAAAATATTGTTTAAATATCTTTCATTATTGATGATTATATACTTTTCCAATAAAACTGATTCACATTAGTATCTAGATTTGTTATTTATTTCCTTAAAAACCGATACTAAAATGAACGCCTCATTATTTTTAACGATTGGGTGCAACAAGGGCGGATAACACAAGTTAAAAAAAAAGGGTTTTCAAATATTTCTAATTGTTTTTAAATAATAGTTATACCTGAATCTGTTACCTAAGTAATGGGGCAGAGCAGTGATTAAGTACATAAGAGTCATATTATAAATAATAAAAAGATATCATACAATAAAACCTTTATCCTCAATGTACCGTACTAGGTCTGTAGGTAAGCGAATATATTAGACGCGTAACATCAGACTCTAGATGTGGGTAGATAGTAACAATACAACTGTATTGTTACTATAAATGCAGCCACCGTGCGGTGGCTGTCTCAGTCTTATATCGGCGTCATCGTTGCAGCACATGTGAGTGATCTCTGTATTATACATATCCATTATGTGTGTTGTTGTACTGGGCAAGCCAGTACAAGTGGCGACCTTGCCAGGATCAAAGTAATCGAACAAAATTTTATTAATTAATTATTGCTAGCAATGCATGTGTGTCAATACTTTTAATTTACCTATTCGTGATAGTATAATGAAAGTGAAGTTATGGCTTATTAAGCTAAATTCGCTATGAATAATGCCGTTGCAGTAAAATTTATTTGAACCTAATGTCGGTCTTGTAATATTGGTACCTAAAGAAGCGTTACCTTATTCCAGTAAAGCGTTATTTTGTTGTAAACATAAATGTAGAATTCAATCGATACTATGGAAATGAACGGATCCATATTCAAAGATTTTGGTAGGGTAAATTGTGATTTCTACTCCGTTTATGAATTTGGATGCGTTTTTTGTTGTTCTAAAAGCCAACAACAAAATAAGATCGGTTCTTTATTATTCATTATGGTAAATTGTAAATAATCAGACTGTCTGGAACTGTCTGTAATCCAAATGTGATATATGTGTCTGACGGGACTAGTGTGGCATGGCAACTAATGGTTAGTTCCGGTCGGTAACACTCGTAAAATTGCTTAAGGTACGAATAGCAAACCAGTGTATAATATACTCTGGCGGGCCAGATCTAGAAACTTAGACGTGTTATTGTTTTAATAGTGTCCTTAAAAAAAAAAAAGACCACAAGCGCCGTGGTTTAAGACTAAGATGAAGGGGCTCTAGGTTAAGACCCACGCAAAGAAATGTAGATGTGTAAAGGTTTTGTGGATTCCGTATACGCACTAGCATAAAAGCACGAAATTTGTTGATCGGTGTACATAATGGTGACTAAATTTATTATGATTTGAATACATACTAATATCATTTTTAAAGCCTGTCCAGTTAGCCTTTAGATTCCATTTAGATGAGTATAGTTGTCATTCTTTCTGAGACGAAATAAAAATATTAATTACAATTCTTATTGTTAAATAGTTGGATATGCCTTTGGCGGAACATGTTGGACCTATTATGATTATTATGTCACCTATTATGTGCATTGATTTTGCAAATGTAACGGAGGTAGTTTGAGAAATCGAACGGTACCTAAAAAAAAAAAAAATCTGGTAAGTTCGCGATGCAAATCGGAACTGTACCAGCGTGGTAGTCAATACCGATAGTAAAAAAAAAAAGGAAATTTAGTAAAAAAAAAGGAAATTTGGTAAGTTCGCGATGCAAATCGGAACTGTACCAGCGAGGTAGTCGATACCGATAGTAAAAAAAAGGAAATTTAGTAAAAAAAAGGAAATTTAGTAAAAAAAAGGAAATTTGGTAAGTTCGCGATGCAAATCGGAACTGTACCAGCGAGGTAGTCGATACCGATAGTAAAAAAAAAAAAGGAAATTTAGTAAAAAAAAGGAAATTTGGTAAGTTCGCGATGCAAATCGGAACTGTACCAGCGAGGTAAAAAAAAGGAAATTTAGTAAAAAAAAAGGAAATTTGGTAGGTTCGCGATGCAAATCGGAACTGTACCAGCAAGGTAAAAAAAAAAAAAAAGGAAATTTAGTAAAAAAAAAAAGGAAATTTGGTAAGTTCGCGATGAAAATCGGAACTGTACCGGCGAAGGTAGTCGATACCTAAAAAAAAAAAAAAAAGAGATGCATGGATCGGGGCGATCTGAGGATGACCGATGCCATGGCAACTCAGTATGTATGCCGTGCCTCGGAGAGCACGTAAAACTGTCGGTCCTGCGCCTGATCTCTCTCCGGTCGGGTCGATTTTTCCCCGTCCCATCGGACTATGAGAGTGAGGGAATAGAGAGTGCACTTGTGTCTGCGCAAATACTTGTGCACTATAATATCTCCCGCGCAGATGGCTGATCTCGTGGCCGAATTCGGTCAGGAGGACCATCATATGATTGGGTCCCACGGGTAGTTGGCACAGTGGCCAATCTAGTTAAAAGTAAAAGTCCAAATCTAGTTAAAAGAATAATATTATTGTCATAGACCTTGTATTGTGTCATATTGTTTTTAGAAGTTAGTGGCTCAACAATACTGACCTGATATTACGATGATATGTTTCAAGTGATTAGTAACTTTCATGTTATATGATATGATTGAGTGGATACGATAGCAATCGCACCTCAATCGAATAAATATTACCATCTTGATTTTAGCCGAGTATAATTGGCTAAATAAAACCAAATAGGTTTTAGAGAAAACTTCGTTCAAACTAATCCCTGGATCTGATATTAAAATATTAGTGTTCCATATTAATCAGGGACTGGAAAAAATGCTATTAAAATGTTAGGTAATCCCTGCTTCTAGGAAGCGGTTACAATCAGTGTTACAAAGGAAACTTAAATAATAACAAACTCGGAAAATGATGGTTAAAGGCACCCAGTACTATGATAATTTAGCTGGTATATTTATTAGCACTAAAAAGCTTGTGCCAATTAGCTACCTATTTTAATGAATAATAAAATGTTAAAATCAGTAATCAAATATTTTCTGGGTGTAGGTGTCAGTTTTATAAACGTCGAGTTTGGCATTTATTTTTATTTCAAATCACAAGATCACAAAATCACATCATTTAAAATTTAAAAAAAAAATACGAGATGAATGAATGATGTAGTGTTAGTATGGGGTCTTTGTTTACAAAAAAAAGAATAGTCTTTGTCTTTGTGATTGTGATCAAAAATATAAGTTGGAGCAGTGTAGTTAGTTGTCTCAAAAAAAAAAAAAAAAAAAATCAAAAACGAAAAGGAAATGGAACGTGTAATGAAACGCCATTGTTGTTGTTGTTTTAGCTTTCTGAATGAAACACCGTTGTCAATTTGAGATGTCAACGGTGGTGCGATGTCATTTGTCAGTGTCATACGTCTACGTATACTGCATCTCGTTCGTGTAGTATAAACCATTCACGATTTTAGTTTCATAATAACCTAAAAGTCTAACTTTGACTTTGAATTAGTCAAAAAAGCCGCAAGTTCTAGAAGTTTTAAAACTTAGGTAAACAATTGGCAATATCATTATGTTGCTATGCATAATTCATTCTTGTAAACTTGAGTGGGTTAAAGTTCCATAAATTTTTGGCACTACCCTTTATCAAGATACAGCTTACATCAGTCTGTAGGGCTTGGGTTACATGCAATTGACGGGATCAAATTTAAAATAGATTATTTTCAGTTGTCGATATATTTCCTTACGGCAAGATATCATTAGTTTAAAATGGAATTTTAAAGTATTGACAATTGGGCATTTTCGTTAAATCACAGGGTTATAACAAACACTGCGGTTTTAAATGGGGCATGCTTTAAATATGATGGAATTTTAAAATTGCAAACTATCTGTTTTGTAACGAAAATCAAATCGATATAATGTTAGCGAAATATTGGAATAGTAAAGATATACAACTTCGATGTATTGAAGGTGGTTTTATAAAATCGATGTTTGACTTTGTTGACGACGTAGGCGCCGGTCTGGCGGCGCGCCGTGGGGATAAATACAGCGGATTTGACGATGCGAGTTCGGTCTCTCTCAGAGACTCATTCGGCTGTTAGATGCTTCCGCGTTTGGGTCGTTGTATTTGATTGGTGGGTTGTGATAGCAATCGCGCCCTAGTCGAATAAATATTGCCCTGAGGTTTAGATGAGTGTAATTGATTAAATGATGCTTGGATGTGTTTGATAGTTGCCCTCACGTACAGATGGAGGTTTGTCTGAAGTGTTGTGGTTGAATTGGTTGGATGTGAGGACAGGGGTCGTTATGTGTGATTATATTTATGACCAGGTCAATATAAATATTGGTCGTTCTGTAGATTTCACGTACTTGGGTTGAATTAGGCATAATTCTATCCGATAGAGAACTTCCTCAAAGAATTCAAGGTAGTTTTCAATAAATACATTTTAACTTTATTTGCATTTATAAATGATTAATCTTAGAATGATTTCGGATGGCATAGTTGGTAGGTAATAACTTTTCCTTCCGGATTTAGATTATTACATTTGTATCAGTGCAATTATAGGCACTTAGTGTTCAGATAGATCCATTAAATATTTTCGTCGGTTGAGATCACTTATTTTGAGATTTTGTTACAATAAGTTCAGTTCGGGGAAAAAAGGAAAAGGAAGAGAGCACAGTAGATGCGACTATGTGTAATTAGGTTAGTGGCTTTCTAGCTATCAAGGTTAAGTAATAGTAGTACCCGTACTAGGTACATTGGATTATTTATCCATATTACTATTTTGTCAAATGACCGCTGACATGACAAGCAATATGAAAAATAAAATTAAAACAAGGAAGAGATGTACCGTACTAGGTCTGTAGGTAAGCGAATATATTAGACGCGTAACATCAGACTCTAGATGTGGGTAGATAGTAACAATACAACTGTATTGTTACTATAAATGCAGCCACCGTGCGGTGGCTGTCTCAGTCTTATATCGGCGTCATCGTTGCAGCACATGTGAGTGATCTCTGTATTATACATATCCATTATGTGTGTTGTTGTACTGGGCAAGCCAGTACACTCAATTTTCTCGAAACTTACTTTTTCGAGATACGCCTTTGTTGCACCCAATGCTTCAATTGCTGTGTTATGCTTCTCAGCATGTGGGTGTCTTTAAATCAAGAGTAAAGCTCACGCGCCCTCGTGAAATGCAAGAACTGTACTAGATGATGCACGTGTTAGTATATGGGGAATTACGTCATCATTAAGAAAGATAAATCTTCAATAATGTTAAAAATACTTCCATAAAACAAAGGATCCAGCGGTGTCTTTGCTTTCTAAAGGAAATAAAATAGAAAAATATGGCTGTAAGATCTGTTAAACTAAACCGTGAGAACTAGCTTATTCATTTTTAACTTAATTTTAAATCGTTTTCTGACAGAAGATCTATTGCTTTATTACTTTGTTTTCGTAAAACGGGCGGCTTGAAAACAATAGACGTATACTTTAAAAAAGAATAATTCCTGTTGCCGCGCGGTGTCCTTTTCTCACTTGTAAGTGGAAGGGAGATAGATGTAAACTGGACTGGCTTTACGAAGCAGCGGCTCTTGAGCTTTCTCGAGACATTATTCGTGTGGCGAGTCACTAGATCGGTTCTTTGGTGTCTGGGTACGTGTGACGTACCTACGCACATTGTGAAATTTTTCCCAAAATCGGACATCCCTTTTTTATGATACTAATCGAAACTTTAAGCTTTTTTTAATGCTAGAGTAGAACACCCAGAAGTTAATTCTGTTTAGAACCGGAGTTATAATTTTTTTAAATTTTTTTTATGGTTACCAGAAAAAAACTAAGAAATGCTGTAACTTTCTACGTAACGAAAGTTTTCAAGTTTGAATTATAGCATGCTATAAAATCAATTAAGTGCTATTTTTGGAAACATATAATTAATTTCTAAGTGAACAATAAAGGAAGATATGCTTTTTTAAAACTAATTTTGAAATTAATTTTTTTCTCATCTTTGTTTAGATATTAGCATCTAATTTTCACACATTGTATTTATTAGTGTTATGTTAACCCGCCTGTATAATATCAGATACGTAACACTTAGGACCTCGGAGTTATTGAATTTTAAAAATTTCATTTTATGCAACTCAATAATAATCCCTGAAAAACATAACCCTCCGTTTTTACAGTCGGATAAAAATTCTTTCTTTCAGCCACTTTTTTAGAATTTTCTCTCGTACATTTGTAATTAAGATCTTTGTGAAAACCCTAATATCATAGAAATTGTAAAATCTCATATCTCCAATGTCCTCATAGATTTCTGTGTAATTTTTTTTACTAGTAAGAATACAGTTACGAGGTATGTTTTCAGATAGATATCTACTGCTAATCGTAAATGGTTTATGAGAAAAAAAAAAAAATGTAAAAATCACAAAATTAAGAATAATTACTTTATTATTAATACTAAAATTATTTTGTTTAGCTTATAAAATGCCCTGTATATAATGCCACTTTTCTCTATAAATAATTGTATAAATATCATATGCAATTCTTTTATTTCGCCTTTTTCTGAAAATACAGAATTTTCTAAAAAAAAATATTACTCCGAGATCCTAAGTGTTACGTATCTGATATTATACAGGTGGGTTAACATAGCACTAATAAATAAAATATGTGAAAATTAGATGCTAATATCTATACAAAGATGAGAAAAAAATTAATTTCAAAATTAGTTTTAAAAAAGCATATCTTCCTTTATTGTTCACTTAGAAATTAATTATATGTTTCTAAAAATAGCACTTAATTAATTTTATAGCATGCTATAATTGAAACTTGAAAACTTTCGTTACGTAGAAAGTTACAGCATTTCTTAGTTTTTTTCTGGTAACCATAAAAAAAATTTAAAAAAATTATAACTCCGGTTCTAAACAGAGTTAACTTCTGGGTGTTCTACTCTAGCATTATAAAAAGCTTAAAGTTTCAATTAGTATCATAAAAAAGGGATGTCCGATTTTGGGAAAAATTTCACAATGTGCTACGTTGTATTATTTTATAAAAGATAAGTATATTTTTGTAACCCTTTTCGATGTGTAAAGTAGAGAATTATTGTGGTTAAGTTTGCTGGTAACGTAAGTAACTAGTATTGTAAGTTTGTAACGAAATAATGAATCGTAATGTGGCAAAGTTCGTAATTTAAAAGAGAAACTGTAATTGAAGTTTAAATGAGTAATGTGTGTACCTTGTAATCATTAAAAAGAGCCTTGGGACACTGAGGGGGTTTTTCTTTCGCTAGTTCTTTTCCTCCTCAGAAAAGTTATTTTCCGAACTGGCGGTAGAGTTATTTTAAAGTAAAAGAACATAATATACGTTTTCGAGTTTTGTTCTAAAACCTGCTGTTTTATTATTCTCCCTACTATAATGATAGCTGTTGACATAGAGCCAGTTTATAAATTGATATGTGAGAGAATCTTTCAGGTCTACTTTTATTATACTTGTAATAATTATTTCAGTAAAGAGTTAAGGCTGATCCATGAAACAATATTTCAGGTAAACATAACTTTTCATTCAGTTTTTATTATTGAAGTATTTTCATCCTGACAAAGTATTAATATGTAGTTGTTATCTCGATTTCCCTCAGCCTAAAACCTATCACACGCGACTTCATCCGCGTGGATTAAGGTTTTTATTTTCTGCGAGAACCCCTTTATTTTCCGGGATAAAATGTAGTGTGTCATTCCTGGGTATAACTTATCTCCACTCCAAATTTCAGCCAAATCAGTTCATTCGTTGTGGTGTGAAGTAGTAACAAACATCCATGTATCCATACATCAATCCTACTATCCTCACAAGTATTTACAATAGGTATTAGTAGAAGCACCTAAGCCTAATATTGATTAGATATTATCAAAATAATAATTATTAGTCATAAACATTTACTGTGTGCAAAATACAAGCGCTATTACATTGATCCAGAAATTAACAGAACTCCCGTCGTCACGTATCGCGCCAATTATTTCTGGCGGCCATATTGCGGCCGCCATTTTGAACCTAAATTACCAACCATTATTCTTTACAATCGAATCATTGATAAAAAATAAGGGTTCGATTCAATCTAAATCTCAGTAAATGAAAAGTTTTAACATAAAATTGTTTATCCTTTTTAGCTACTTGTTAGCTGTCTATAGATACTCTTAGTTTTATAAGAAGCGTTTAGGTCATATAGTCCACTATGCTATAACTGCTTATTCATTTATTATGAACTAGCTGACGCCCGCGACTTCACTCGATGTTCGATTTAGTTTTTACAAATCCCGTGGGATCTCTTTGATTTTCCGGGATTAAAACTAGCCTATGTCACTCTCCCGGTTCTCAACAATACTTACTTACTCATGCAAATCACGTCGATCTGTAGCTCTATTTGAAGGTTAAACCAACGAACCAAGAAACTAACAAACACACTTTCGCATTTATAATATTAGTAGAACAGTAGAGTAGGATTTAATTTGTGCATAGCTATTTCATTAATGAAACTTTGATCTAGTCCAACGTAAGCTGGTGATTAATAAGGCTTTCAGACAACATAAACTTCGGTTCGGAGCATTGTAATGCCCCTTAAAACGTGATAAAATAAATTCATATATCCATTAGTGCTATAAACGTCTACGTTATAGCTGTTACCGCAGTCTATTCCCTTTCAACAGCCGCCGCAGTCCCAATAACCGATTGTATTTACATTTTGTCATGACGTACTCGTATTATATCGAGACTCTGAATCCTTTCTCGGAATAAAAAGCCCCTTTTTTTGATAAAAACAGTTATTTATCCCTCAAGGCCTAGATTCTAAAGACATTTTGGTGAGGTTTTTAAAGCTCAGCAATTGGTTTTCAATATTCACCGGTGTAGTGTAAACACTATCTCGTGTGCTTATGCGCAATGTTGCAACGTCAGTATTACGAGAGCCGCCGGTGAGAGTAGACGTGTGCATTGCCGAGCCAGTGTCGGGGCGGCGCTATTAGCGATACTACAACCGGTCTAATATTATAAGTTAACAGTTCAACGGTTATTTCATTGTACGAAATACAAAGAACCGGTGTACTTCTACCGTAAAGCGAATCTGCCGTAAAGCGAATCTGTCGTAAAGCGAATCTGTCCTAAAGCGAATAAGCGTATTGATCGTATCATCGTAGTCAAGTAATAAATAGTTCAGCTAGGATGACATTTAAAATAATATAAAAGGAAAAATTCTTTTTACGAAACCGACTTCAAACACCACTACAAAGAATATCAATTGTGCCTATAAAAGAAGAGTTCCTTCGATTTCTCCAGCATCCCATCATCAGGTTCATCTGGAACTACCTGGGAAATATACCCTTTCAAACAAAAAAAGAATTTTCCAAATCGGTCCAGGCGTCTTCAGGGAACATACAAAAAAAAAAAAGATTCCGACGAATTGAGAACCTCCTCCTTTTTTGGAAGTCGATTAAAAATATACATTTAAAATGGGTGTTGTAAGATTCGCAAAAAGCGTTCATTCGCCGGACGCAATGGGAAAAGAATGAACGATGGGCATGTAGTGGACATTAGACATGGGGCTGATTCTGTAACTCAGTGCCTATCACCGACGATAGGCATTTTTTATCCATTGAAGGTTTGAAGAGAAATGTCATTTACTATTTCATAGTAAACCTTCAATGGATAAAAAATATACGTCAGTGGCTTTCATTTTTTGATAGGCACTGACGTACAGAATCAGGGGGCAGGGAATTAGCACTGTAATGTGTTTCTCGTAAAATATTTTAGTTCAACGACTCACCTGGTACATAAATAGGTTAACATGATTAAGTGCGCCAATACATCAATGTCGGCAAGTTGCGACGTTGTGATGGATAGTAGACGAGTGTTTCCCTAGAGTGTACCTACCTACTTTTTGCGAGTGTCACTCTAGAGTCTAGACACTCTCAGTTTAGGTTTTAAGGACGAAAAACTTTTTTTTGTTGATTTACAAGATAGTCCTTGACTGCGATCTCACCTGATGGTGGATAATGTAGTCTAAGATGGTAGCGGGTTTACTTGGAAAGAAGAAGTATGGCAGTGTACAGTCAACCCATACCTCTAATCGGTTTCTACACGCCATCGTGCCTGAATGCTAAATCGCTTGGCAGCAAGTCTTTTTTTAAAAAAAAAAGAATATCAGCCAAGCTGAACTTGACTGATGTTTTCCTCTCCCCTCCAAATAAGTGAAAACTTGTGTTAGGTGTGGTTACGACAATAGCGCAACGGGTCCAACGGGCAATCGAACCAGTAACCTTTAAGTTTTCAGTCCGCACCTGTAACCGTTGGGCTATTGAGGCTAAAGGAGTATTTGGTGGTAGAGTAGTAATTAGCCACGATCAAAGATTTGATTGGTTTTGATTCACAATAATAAAAAACAACGTAATAATAAAGATTATACTTAGACTATGATTGTATCAGTAAGGAAATTCTACTTACATTTGTAATTTTCATTCATTTTATTAGGACGCTGAAACATTCATAAAATCCTCGTTACCCATTGAATTTGAAGATTTGAGAGCTAAAATCATTGCAAATATTAACATTAAATTCAAAACCCTAATGGGTGTAATAACCATTACAGATAAAACCAATGATGCCAGAAGCAGACTTATAACCCTCGGCGCAACTCCGAAAAGCCGCGATCCGGGATCGAATCCGCGAACCCCCTTAGGAGACCATTAGTCGTAACCGTAAAGCTTTGGTGCCACCCTGATTCTGCAACTCAGTGCCTATCAACGGCTAAAGGCATTTTTTATTTACTATTTCATAGTAAACCTTCAATGGATAAAAAATATATGTCAGTGGCTTTCATTTTTTGATAGTACTTCTTTCACCTTTTTACCACAGAAATGCGAGAAGTCGTGAGCGTTGGCATCCTTATTTGGTAGAAATCCAACCTACTTGTACGAAACGCTTTAATTCAACGTTTCTGATAAGAACCGCTAAGGTGTGGAACACTCTGCCACATCTGTGTTTCCTGCCACCTATAATTTGAGTACTTTCAAGGCAAGAGTGAAAAGGCATCTTCTAGGCAAGCGCGCTCCAACCTAGAGCTCATCAATGCTATCCAGTACTGATTGTCGTCAAGCGCAAGCCTATTTCGGGTAAAAAAAGGCACTGAGTTACAGATCAGGGGGCTGGTCGGGTGTTATAAGTGTGTCTCCACAAGTAGCGCTAGAAATGTCGTCGGTAACATGGCCGACGGAAATAATTGGTGGGAAACGTGACGACGCAACCTCTGTTAATTTGTAGTTGGCTGTTAATTGTTTTTGGTCGATTTTAATGGGCGAATCGTTCGCACTCCGATGGGGTCGGGTTCGACTTTAACTGCCTATAACATGACTACTACTGGCTGTAGTGTTATATGACTTAGTAACTTTTTTTTTTTTTAAAAATTAGGCAACCTGAAGTTGACTAATATCCTCCTATCCCCTCCAAATAAGCGGAAAGCTTGTGCTAGGAGTGGGTACGACAATAGTGCAACGGGTGGGGTTTGAACCTGCGACCTGGCAGTTTCAGTCCGCACCGGGCTATTGACATACTGCCTCGTTGCCATTGGTCTAGTGATTAGCAAGTTCGACTATGGATGACGAGGTCTCGGGTATGATTCCCGGGTCAGGCCAAAAATTTTCAGAACTAGCCCGGAGTTAGGAAGTCGATGGTGAGTCACCGCCGTTCCTCGGAGAGCACGTAAAGCCGTCGGTCCTGCGTCTGATCTCTTTTCGGTCGGTTGGATTTTCCGTCCCATCGGATTATGAGAGTGAGGAAATAGAGAATGCACCTGTGGTTGCGCACATACATGTGCACTATAATATTTCCCGCGCAGATGGATCTCTGTGTATAAATTGTCCGCTGTGACCGGATTCGATCGGGAGGACATTATTATTATTATATGACTTACTGCTTCTTTCGCCATCTCCAACTAAACTTTAACCGACTTCCAAAAAAGGAGGAGATTCTCAATTCATCGGAATCTTTTTTTCTTTATTTTTCGCGATTGCTCGAAGTCGCCTGGGCCGATTTGGAAAATTCTTTTTTTGTTTGAAAGGGTATACTCTCCTGGTGGTCCCATTGTCATCAGGTCAGCACTACTAACTACTAACAATATTCTTAATAATTTATTTTTAACTTTTTAATATACTAAAATAATATTACTTTCGGCAAACCATTTTCTGTAGAACAGAAATTAAGAAGAGTTTTCCTTCAGGAAATAGTAAGCAAAAACACCGCATAACACTTTAAACAAGTGCACTCAAATATACAAAAGCAAAAGCGCAGGAGCGCCGGCTTTCAGAGCTCTAAAACAGCTAAAATAAGTTGTTTTGAAAGTGGAATGCAATAAGGTAGAGGTGCGAGTCCCGCACAGCTGTTTGTTGGGAGTTTGCGCACATACACTGTTTAGGTACGTTGTTTTTTATAGTTTTCGTATTTGGTGGATGTGACTGGGTTTTTATGCCTTTCTTGGTTTATTGGGTACTAGCAGATGCCGACTTCCGCCACTTCCAGTGCCCACACACACAAAGCTACTTTTTATCTTACGAGATAAAAAGTAGGCTATGTCACTCTCCAGATCATCACTGTAGCATACAGAGGGTAGTCTGTGAATATTGGAGTAAACATGTTATAAATACAGGCGCCATTAGAGTCATTAGTCAGTCGTGCTAGGACCACGAGTCGGATAGCACGTCGGTTGTGTAACACACATTATGTGTGCCTGGAGTGTGCATTGGTATATACGGACTATATACTTGACTACTATATACGTGAGTGTTTGAGTATACTACAATCACCATCATCAGCAACTTTTTTCTTCTGTGATCGAAGTCAGCAACCCATCAATGGTACAGGTATCCTTTCAAAAGGAGAAAGACGAACGCACGGGAAGAGGACGATTTGGACAAAGGGCAGGTATTATATTGTTTGGTGGTTGGAGGGGTTTTAGTCGGTAGGAGTCCGACACTATCCGTTGCCTCGGATGTCCATCAGGATTTCCCCTCCTACAAGAAAAAAAAAAGGTATCCTCTCAGGCTCCTGAGGGTCACACACACACCTCCTTACACCTTCCAGGAATGGCATGATGTTGGATACGAGTAGAAATTATAACATTTAATTAATAAATATATAAATATTTATAAAGCAGCGAGTAGAATTTCTACTCGTATCCAATTTACTTGTATTTACGATAAATTATGATCAATCCTGTCTCAATACTAGGCATGTTTGAAAATGTTGTTAATCAAAAATCGAAGCCTTTATGTACTCCACCATATTGGCCTAAATTAGCAGACTTCACCACCTTAGAGATAATTAAAACAAAAAAATTATCAAGAGCTCTTAGGCATGCAGTTTTCGTCACGATGCTTTACTTCAAGTTACACAATCGATCTACCGAATAGCTCGTACCCGTATAAATGAGCAATTAACTGTCTTAACAGCAGATGTTATGTACGAAAAGTCTCCAATGACTAGTTGGAAAAAAAGTTCCAAAGTGCCACACGCAAAAAGTGTTAGGAAAAGTTTTTTTTTTGCCTTGAAGGCTGCGAGAACGTCGTTCACACAAAGATTTCTTAAGTTACGATAAACCATAGAAAAAAGGCGAAAATAGACTGAGGAGTTCCCTCATGAAAGGTTCCTTTGTTGAATATTTTAACGACCTCTCATTGCAGTGGAAAAATTGCTGAAACGATTCAACAAAAGGTTTGACTTCATAATTATGTGAATATTTCCGGATTCAGCTGGGGTCAGTTGGAAATTATATTTTCTTTATTAATGAGAATTTGCAAGCCGAGCTACTAAAACTAGATCATTGTCATCATCGTTGTCATCATCATAGATTGTAGAAAATAGGTCTGTCATAAGGTCTTCCGAATGCCATGATCTTGACGTGGTATTTTGACATTTTCACATCTTTCATGGCTTTAATAATAATAGCCTATTATGTATACTTAAATGGGATTCAAAAGCATTTTGTAATAGTTTTTTGTAGGTATAAAAAATGTATGTATTCTATTCCATTCACTAAATTAAGACAAATCAGCTTCTTCATACTTTCTTCACATTCCTTTCACCTTATTTGCCATCTATCGTTTCCCATTGAAGTGTGCGGAAAAACAATTCTGCGAGAAAAACTCGGAAGTATTTTTGTTCAAGTTTGGAAAAGTGTCAAGACCCATCCCAATACTTGTGATGGATATAATATGTGCGTGACAGTTACAAATGTTGTAACGCGATAATATAATAATCATTTATCTCATATTATCTTTATCTATCTAATCTAAATATGTAAAAGGAAAAGGTGACTGACTGACTGAATGATCTATCAACGCACAGTTCAGTGTTTGGCATACAGATAGCTATTAACCTATCAGTATGCAAAACACTGAACAGTGCGTTGTGCTGTGTATTGAAAAATTCTTCTTTTTTAAAGGATTTCTCAATATTCAACTCCTAAGGAAGTAAAATAGGGGTTTGAAAAATCGAACTTGACGTGAGCATAGTCGCGAGCAAAAGTTAGTTGTTAATAAGCCTGAAGAGTACCTGAGAGACAGCCCTCTGTGCATAGCGTGCATGGAGGGCGACGAGACACCGGATCACGTACTGCTTAAATGCAAGGGTATATCCGATCAACGTCATAGATACATTGGCTCTCCAGTAACAATCCCTGAAGTTCTCGCCGACCTGGGTGGCCTGTTCGAATTTTGGAGGGGGTTCGGCTGGCTGGAGTGATCCAGCGGGGAGCCATATCAGCGGAACTACGCAAAACGGGCGAAGTTGCGGAGAAAATTCCCAGGAGATGAAGAAGAAGAAGCCTGAAGAGCTAATTAAGCTAGTGTAGTGTAGCGTTAGCGTTAGCGAGTGCAGCGTTAGTTGTTCACTAAACATTGCCTGTTCAAAAATCTCAATATTATTGGTGACCCATCATTTCCGAGATGAATGGCATTTTTTGTTATTTTGTTATGGGCAATGGTCATTAAGTGTAACCTATTCACAAAGTTTTCGTTATTGTGTCCTTTACACAAAATATAAACGCCCATACAGATCCAGATAGTGAATGGTATTATTCACTAAATTAGTACTTATCTAGCTTTATTTATGACTGCAAGACTTAAATGGGAAGCGTTAGCAAATTGAAAAGCCAATATATCAACGGCACAAGTAAACCGGGCCATGTCAAGTGCGGCTGAAAAGCGGCGCGACATGTCTGAGCCTGTTTTGAAGCCGGTATCAAACTGTGTTCACTTTAATACCGGGCTCAGTACGTTCTCTATTACCCGATACAAGAGTGCCAACTAGATACTGCGCAAAATGGTCTTTAAAATAAAATCATCAAGTTATAATGCGCCTAGTTAAAAAGAAACTCAAGTTAGGTACAACTTGCTTTGCTGCGTATTTATCATTGGAAATCATTATAAAAAAATGTAGTTTTTTCTTGATTACGAGTATCATAGAACTCCGCAAAGTAATGCTGTTTCTATTCAATATAATTAATGGCATTATATTGACCGAGCGAAGCGAGGTCTCTGGGTCTACTTGAGTGAATTTACACTTGTCCGTCCGTCCGTCCGTCTGTCAGACCCTTATAACTTCTGAATTACTGGACGTAATTACTTCAAATTTAAGTATAATATGTAAATGCCTGGCCTTCAGCCGAATATTGCATAAAAAAATATAAAAATCTTTATTTCAGGGGCTCTCATAGAAGCGTGTGTGAAGTAAAATATTTTTTGTTGCGTTACATAGACTTGCGATATATTTTTTTAAAGACGATTTTGAACAGAGTACAAAAATATATATTTTTTAATTTTTCCTCAAAATTGACGAAATGGGGGGCTTTTAAAAGTGGAGATTTTAATTTGAGCCATATGTCAAGAATAACTGAATATTAGAACTTGAAAGTTGTTTGTAAATTCAGTTATATCCTCTTGAACAACAAATACTAAAATTAGATAAATATTACCTATAAAAAAGTCAGATAAATAAATATATCTAGTAACGATATTTGATATAGACTGGGTATAGAACCCAACGCCGAGTGACCACAGCCGCGGCTAATGTTTAGAGCTAAATTCTAACCTGTTATTCACAGTCACTGAACGCACTATTATTTAGCTGCATTATGAACCTATTCAAGCTTAGTTATCGAGAATTAAGCGTTATTTACTAACTGTGCAGGCAATTGACACTAATTTTTGTTTGTTTTTGTGAGTTTGTATATTCCACCATGACTTCTATATGCCTGAACCGATTTTGATGAATGAGATATCGTTCGAATCCTTAGCTTATTCTAGCTAGTAAAGTTAAAAAAAAAAATGGTGGGGTGACCAACGTCCCGCATTAAAAACTAAAAAGGAAAAATAAATCAGAAAATAAGATTAAGTAGGTATATAATCATCATGTAGAAAATGATGAGTTCATTCCAAAAATATATAACACTTCAATATCCAGTGATACACAAAAAAATATAATTTAAAAATGTGAATAAGATTCCACATTCAGATTTTTAATGTTGTCTATTTCAAAGATTTTCTAGGCAAACGCACTGAAACCTAGACCGCATCAGTGCTTTTCATCATTGATAGTCCTCAAGTATAAGCCTATTTCGTAAAAAAAGCACAGATATTAATTTCTAGTAGGTCATCAACATCATTTGTATGCACCGCGTTTTTTTTGTATAAACTTCTCTTATTGTGGAAAACAAAGAGATTGAAACAGAAAAAAAAACAATTCAATTTTATTATTTCGACGGTAATTCAGAATAATGGTTTTGTCAGTAACAGTCGGAATAAAAAGGCTTCACCGCGTAACATAAACAAGCTTTTATCAGTTGCCGCCGTTAAAAGTAAGTAGCGAAATAAGTCTCAAAACTATACAATCGCGTTAACTGAAAACCGCTATCGCTGGGAACAAAGAGTTTAAAAAGTTAAGTGCATTTAAGTGAAATGTTCAGTGGTAAAGTACCTACCAACGGGATGTAGCTAGCAAACATTTATAGTAATAGGTACCGTCTTTTGCCATCCGTATGACGTTACATAGGTTTTTAAATTCCCTTGGGAACTCTTTGTTTTTCCGGGATAAAGTAGGCTGTCGTCATTGAAGCTCTAACAGTGCGTAAGTCATTTTGGTGAGTTTTAAGATTTTAATAGATTTATAAACACATATCAAAAATTCCGAGGCCGGCGGGATTCGAACCCACATCTCTCTGGGAATCGCGCCCGAGTGTGTTAACCGTTACACCACGGCCGAACCACATGTCAGCCACGAAATTAGTGATATGTATCTACTATATTCAATCAGTTTTATAGCAACTGTTAGCGACATCTAGTAGCGACACATTACAGCTGTTGTCGATCTACTTTTTTCCAAGACCCCATATTACAATGGAGCTCTTAAGAAATTATAGATGCCACATTGCTTGTTACAATTTTTTTTTTGTAAGTGTAGGTTAACACTTCAATTAAAAATAAAAAATTTAAGATTTTAATACCATTCTATGAAGATATTGCGTGATTTTGCACGTAATCATAGATAGAGCAATTTAAGTATTTTTTCCGGTCATTTCATTCCACACACGTCTTTCTGTTTCCTTCATTTGACATTAGATTTTGACAGGTGTCACAATTTTTTATCGAATGGCGTTAAAATGTTAAAACCCGCCAGAATTACTTACGCAATTTTACAACTCTACTGACGCTATATCACTTTCCAGGCTCTCAGTTACTTTATCTTTGCACAAAATCACGCCGATCATTAGCTCTGTTTCGGTGTGATTGAAGGACAAATGAACAAATAAACATACTTCCGCATTTAATATTATAATAGTAAGGATGTTAATAAATAATCTGCCATAGATAATTTTGAATTTTATTTATCACTAATAAACATTTCTTGCATTCACTCACACTCATTGTCACAAACACATACATACATACACACACACGCCTTCACTCACTTCTTCGTCTGTTTCGTGAGTGTAATGTAATTGTCCAAAAAATCTTGATCTAGGCAATAATCGCTCAAGGTGTCATATACTATGAGGGCTCGGCTGAATCGACAAAATCTAGCTAGGTTGGCCAGTTTTGATCCTAATATTATACCTAAGTGTTTTTGCAATTATTGTTATTAGATCTTTGATCGTGAAATAAATGCAATTATTGTTATTATTCATCACAATAATCCAATTCCAAAAACAGGTGCTTGGAAGTCCATAATACCTACGCAAATTCGCAGGTGATTCTGATTGATTGCTCCGAGTTAGGGCAACTTGGCTGTCTTATCAATCACCTTAATTCCTTTGAGAAATTCAACAGGCCGCCATTACAACACAATGCCAACAATATACTGTAATTGGCGTTACCGCTTCGGCCGTAATTTTATTTCCCTACGTTACTGTTACTGTATTTAGCTTTTTTACTTTCCTGTTGTGAATTTAAGGAGATGTCAATTTAAGGAGGATAGGATAAGGTATCTGGTGGGAGGCTTTGGCCGTAGCTAGTTACCACCCTACCGTCAAAGACGTGCCGCCAAGCGATTTAGCGTTCCGGCACGATGACGTGTAGAAACCGTTTTAAAGGTGCGGACTGAAATCTGAAAGGTCGCAGGTTCGAGCCCCACCCATTGCACTATTGTCGTACCCACTACTCACAAGCTTTTCGCTTATTTGGAGGGGAGATAAAAATATAAGTCAAGTTCAGCTGGGCTAATATTCTTTTTTTTTATTACAAACTTATACTATTATTATATAGAAGGAGAAAACACCAAGTAGTGTCGTTTCTCCTAGCTCCCTAAGACAATGGAGAAGAAGAATTCTTATTCTTCTTCTCCGTTCTTCAGTTGAAGCTGTATAAAGTTAGCGACCATCAACTATCTGCAGAAGAATTGTCGAATCATCTCCCTTCGACATTGTTCCCACTTAATTACAATATGGGGTTATTCAAGGGGCGAACCAATAAGTTCCTGAAAAGCCGGCAACGCATTGGTGGTGCCTCTGGTACTACAAGTGTTCATGGGCGGTGGTAATCACTTTACATCAGGTGACCCGCCAACTTGTTGCCCGCTATTCTTATAAAAAAATAGATCCTTGATTTTGGAATACACGGTATCATCCCTTCGATAAAATCAAATAAAATAAATTCGGTTTGGAATTTTATCTATTTTTAGGACTAAAGGATAGATAGATAAAACGTATGCCTATGTTTTACCTATCACTCCTTGATTAGTTTCGACCTACACTATCTGACCTAGCACCGAAAAAACCTTGATGGATTAACGAGAGATGTGGTTTTTACGCGGTTTCCAATATAGATGAGTGTTTTTTTTTTCTAATTTATCTGAAACGTTTTAACTCAGATACGTTCAAGGCTTATTAAAGATGTGTAAACCACTAAGACATGTACTATTTTGCCGTATACGATAAGACGTTTTTCTAAGCGTTCCTTAATCTATATGTACATATATAAAAGAAAGTCGTGTTAGTTACACTATTTATAACTCAAGAACGGCTGAACCGATTTTGCTGAAAATTGGTGGGGAGCTTAGAACCAGGATACGGACATAGGATACTTTTTATCTTATTATTGACCGATTTGCATGGTTTTTGGTTTGTTGTATTTGTCTCCGTCCCGAATAGCAGAATAAGTTTTAAAATTTCGGAAAAATGTACGAAAAAAAAATTATGAAAAAATTTCATTTTCTCATACATTTTGAATTGGGGGGGAGGGATACCCCGGAAAACCTAACCTAAGTTACGCGGACGAAGTCGCATGACTTAGGTTAGGTTTAGGACTTAGATTGAGGTTTTTTGTTCCCGCGCGAACTCTCTTATTTCCCGGCATAAAAAGTAGCCTATGTCCTATTCCAGACATGATCTATCTCTGTGCCAAATTTCAGCCAAATCGGTTCAGTCCTTGCGACGTGATTGAGTTACAAACATACAAACTTTCGCATTTATAATATCTATATTATATATAAAATTCAAAGTCCTGACTGACTGACTGACTGACTGACTGAGATATCAACGAACAGCCTAAACTACTGAAGTTAGAAACTTGAAATTTTTACAGTTGGTTCCTTTTATAAAGTAGGCGCACACTAAGAAAGGATTATTGAAAATTCCACCCCTAAGGGGTTTAAATAGGGGATGGAAGTTTATATGAAACTCCGTCATTTTTCAAGCTGTTTCCATCAAAGTTGGTATTTGAGCTTTCAGTTAAAAATAAAAAAGTACGTGTGTCACAGTTTTTGAAAATTCCACCCCAAAATCTAATTCCACGCGGACAAAGTCGCGGGGGCAAATGCTAGTTAATATATAAAATAGGATTAATAGGATAATAGGAATGGAATAATAGGATTAGTCTGGTCTGATCTGATTTAAAGCAATAATGCTGGAGGTGATTGCATCAGGGCTATTTTAATCTCTTTTATGAAAACTGAAATCATACTACCGGCAACTATAACGAATACCCGCTGTAAATGAAATGGTATTTTTAATAAAAATCCCTCTTAATACCGTCCCCAGGGAGGCGTATTAAAAATTGAATCTGAGATAATATTTTAAATTTTTGCTCTAAATGGAAAAAATTCAATTAATTTTTTGCCATCGAATAGGTATCAATAGCAGTTAAATTGAAATGTTGCCATCAAATATTTCACTAAGTGCCATACTACACGGGCGGTTCTCCCGCTGCGGGAATCCGCTCGACAAAGCTGCCGCAGACCATCAAACTACACGGGACGCGGTTAACCGCTGTCTTTTGTTCATTTCAACATGGATCCGCCATTGATAACTGCGCTTGCAGCTCTTGTTTTAATAGAATTATTAATGGCGTAATCCTTCGACTGCACATCATACAAAGCTGGTCGATCTTGTATTTCTACAATAAAACGCTCCGTATCGAACATTTTGACGCGACACTAGCCAGTAGCCACGCAAGCGCACGAACGACCAGCGAGCGCCAAGATCCCGCGCAGAATGACGTAATAGCGGGAAACCGCCCGTGTAGTTTAAAACGGCGGTTATCCGCGGCGGTTTGACGCTGCATGCGGCGGTCGTATTTCTCCCGCCTGCAAACCGCGGCGGGAAACCGCGCCGTGTAGTATGCACCATACAACTTTCATATTAAATTGTGACTAGAGCGGTTCAGAAGCGGTTTCCCGCGGCGGGAGAACCGCCCGTGTAGTATGACACTAAGGCTTTAGTGCCATACTACACGGGCGGTTCTCCCGCTGCGGGAATCCGCTCGACAAAGCTGCCGCAGACCATCAAACTACACGGGACGCGGTTTACCGCTGTCTTTTACGCGGTTTACCGCTGTTTTTACGCGGTAAACCGCGCCAAGATCCCGCGCAGAATGACGTAATAGCGGGAAACCGCCCGTGTAGTTTAAAACGGCGGTTATCCGCGGCGGTTTGACGCTGCATGCGGCGGTCGTATTTCTCCCGCCTGCAAACCGCGGCGGGAAACCGCGCCGTGTAGTATGCACCATACAACTTTCATATTAAATTGTGACTAGAGCGGTTCAGAAGCGGTTTCCCGCGGCGGGAGAACCGCCCGTGTAGTATGACACTTAAATACTTTTGTTGTGCGCTATTTGTGTTTCATTATTAGGCTTTTTCAGCTCTAATACCTTGAATTTGCCGCCAAGCGATTTAGCGTTCCGGCACGATGGCGTGTAGAAACCGATTAGGGGTATGGGTTGAATTTACACTGCTATACCCGTTCCAAGTTAGCCCGCTACCATCTTAGACTGCATCGTCACTTACCATCAGGTGAGATCACAGTCAAGGGCTATCTTGACATCGAATAAAAAAAAAAAATTAACCCTCGACGCAAAAACCACGGTGTGTTATAAGATTGACGAGTCTGTTTGTGTGTGTGTGTATCAGTCTGTGGCATCGTAATTCGTAACTCCCGAACGGATGAATTGATTTTGATTTTTTTTTATTTGAAAGCTGAATTAGTCGGGAGTGTTCTTAGCTATGTTAGACGAAAATCGGTCCAAGATGGCCGCCACCACAAAATGGCGGATTACATATTTTTATTTTAACGATTACTGACTAGCGATTAGGATGTTGTAACATGTCGGGGGTGTTTTATTTTTTATTTACACATAATCTCACACACACACACACACACACATACACGCACACAGCAGAGTATATGTTATTTAATCAGCGCCACAAAACAGTAAGTAAGCAATTAAGTTTCAAAGTAAGTTACACCATTTGAACTTTGAACGCCGAGATCGGAGGCTGAACCATACAGAAACTTAATAGAACATAAGTTATGCTTAAAGTCAGGCTGTCCCAAACTACATCAGGGACTTTAACTTGCTTTATCACCTATTCGAGTTTAATCACTTTTAGTGGTTAGTAGGTGATTCGGAACAGTTTAAACTTATAAATTACATATTGAAGTACTAATTTGACTGTACATAATATAGAATTCTTGAAGTCGGTTTTGTAAAAATTCGTTTTACAATACCGACTTCAAACGCTACTACAAAGTATAGTATATTACTTGTGCCTATAAAAAGAGTTCAAATTGTATGCTATTTATTAAGCTCTTTGTGTCTGTTCTTATAATATGTGTGGTGTGCAATAAAAGTATATTCATTCATTCATTCATTCCCTCGATCCCGGGATCTCGTCAACCGCAGTCGAACTTGCTAACCACTAGACCAAAGAGGCAGTTGTGTGTGCACGTGTGTGTGTGTGTGTTTCAAATTCAAATTCAAAATTTATTTATTTCATGTTGGCCAACTTGTAGCTCTTATGACACGTCATAAATCTACTGCACCTGTTCGGAATGCAGATTCTGCTGAGAAGAACCGGCAAGAAACTCAGCAGTTGCTCAGCAGTCGCTGTTTGTAAAATGTATTTTTACACAAGTGTTTCAGCGTATCAAGATTGGTTTCTTGTTTCTTGTATTATGTTTCAATATGGCTATCACTAAGGATTTTCTATTACAATTTTGTTTTTCCGCGGTGTAAACATTCAATTTGTTAAATAAAACTATTGGGCTCTATCGGATACACAATTTGTTGTTTAAAATCAATGTCCTGACAATAAAAGTGTCTGCGAGCCAAGCCGACACCTAGTGGCGTGACAGCTGACACTAAATCAGTGTCGACACTTTTACCTTTTAAATAATGGCTTGGATTTTTTAACGGTACCTACTTAGTAGATTTTTTTACATGTTACCTATTATTTCCTATTTACAAGCTTTTATTTTTAACTTGCAAATGTATGTGTTTGTGTATGTTTTTATGTTTGTTTAGGATCAAGCCGGCAACGCACTGGTGGTGCCTCTGGTGCTACAAGTGTTCATGGGCGGCGGTAACCACTTAACATCATGTGACCCACCTGCTCGTTTGCTCGCTAAATATATTTTAAAAAAAAGCCACCTGTGCAAGCTGAATTAGAACCACCTCCCCGATTTCGATGATAATGCAATATATTGTGACATGGAGCTGACCTGAGGAAATGAAACATTTTATTTCTAACAATAATTACGGGTAACATAAGATTTTAAAAAGAAAACTTGAAGGTGCCGCATATTCAGTTAGATGATAACTGACAAACAAAATAATACATACAAGAGTTACTTAAAAACTAAACATTAAAGTTTATTTATTTATTTTATTTTAATCAACAGCGATACATACACAATATAATTTACTATTAAATCTTAATACTAAAATAAGGCCCAATAGGATAACAATTGTATGAATTTATAGATATTTATAACAATAGTGTGTGCGCGCGCGCGCGTGTGTGTGTGTGTGTGTGTGTGTGTGTGTGTGTGTGTGTGTGTGTGTGTGTGTGTGTGTGTGTGTGTGTGCGTGAGTGTGAGTGAGTTTGTAAGAGAGTGTGTGTGAGTGTGTGTGTTACCTTCTATAAAATCATTAGGTACACACTAAAATTTACATCTTAGACCTACGAGTACATTCAAAAAATTCATTCAGCGAGTAAAAGCTAAAATGTATCTGGACACTTAATAATAAGACTATTCGTAACGCAATATTAAGTGACTGTTTTAATATTTTTTGTTTCACTACGCCAATTTCTGTGAAAGCTTTGTTATTTCAAAAAATTATATTCGAAGCGCTCGCTGGGACAGTGTAAACATTTTCACGCCTAAAGAATTATTCAATAAATAATAGTATCAAATTGGTTTGATGGATGAATTTTTAATATTGCCGGCCGGGCAAATTTCACCGTTAAACCAAGTTAAGACCATGCTGTAAAATATTGCTTGTTTCACTCACAGGCTACACTATAAACCGGACTTTATTCAGGCGTTATATATTGCCGAAAATTCGCTTTATTAACCTTCAAGCAGGCGCGTGGCCATTTATAACGGCAGCGGTCGCGCGTAACCTAAAAGACCTATTGGAGATTTTAGGGATTTAAAATGACAAATCATTAAATTACCATTTATGTTTTATAATCAAAACATTTATCTTTTAGTCAGGAAAGTATTTAGATGCAGAAAAATATTTCAATCCAAGTAATTGCCTTTAAAATGATATTTAAAAGAAATATATATTTCTTTAAGTTGGGTCTCAATTTTAGGACATAAATCTTACTCATTTATTAAAATAAAATCAAATAAATATCTTTGAACACTTACAAAACAAATTAACATCGTATGTATTATCATTAGAAAACAAACAATATAATAAAAACTTAAAAAAAAAAAATTTATATTTTTAACGAGCAAAAGAGCAGGCGGGTCACCTGATGTTAAGTGATTATCGTTGCCCATGAACATTCCGCAAATAATTTTTGGATTATAAAGCAATTTGCAAGATAAATCCCTATAATTAGGGATCAAAAATATAAAGTATATATTAACGTTTAGTTTTCTTCCTCATCAGTCTCTTTTTCACTCTCTGTGTCTTCTTCAATTAGTTGTGCAATTATCTCGGATTCACTGACGAATCTACGAGTCATTTTTTACAAAAACTATCAATAAAACACAAATTTAGTTTAATACATAAGATAAAATATTTTCGCAAATCAAGTCGCGCGTAACCTTTACGACGACGGGCGCGTGTAGTCTTTTCGACGCCTACGCCACGATTAAAACAAAAGCTATTTGTTAAATATGGGACGAGCGGGGAATGAAGGCATGTAGTTGTTTTTGTTTGTAATGAACTTAGAAGAGGGTACTTGAGACGAGAAATATTTGACACGAATATGTTTGAAATTATAAACAAAAATGTAACAAGTGCGGTCGATTCGACGCCGCGCGACCGCTTGAAGGTTAAGGCCCTACTGTGGCCTAACATGATGTAATATCTTTCCTTCAAAACGCAGCTTCAAAAAACAGAAGTTTTTATACGTCTTCGTAGACTCACCTCTGCTCTTAGACCGATAAAATTTAAATTATAAAATCCCAAAAAGCACAGTTTGCACTTTTTTTTATTCGATGACAAGATAGACCTGATGGTAAGTGACGATGCAGTCTAAGATGGTAGCGGGCTAACTTGGAAGCAGTGGATATTCAAACCATACCTACCCCTAATCTGTTTCTACACGCCATCGTGCCGGAACGCTAAATCGCTTAGCGGCACGTCTTTGATGGTAGGGTGGTAACGGCCAAAGCCTCCCACTAGAGCAGACCAAAGACAATTATGTAAAAGTCAATTGCTGTTCTTTACTTAATCCTACTAAAACTTAAAAACTGCTTAACCGATTTGAATTTTTTTTTAATTTGTTCGCTTTGCTTTAATATAGACGTACCTACTATAAAAATAAAAAATAACAAAAGGAAATCCCAAAACATCAAAAATATATATAAAATGAAATGAATACACTTTATTGTACACCACATTAAAAAATAAACTAACTACTAATTTTATATGGGAATCTAAACATCGCATTATTAATTTTAGTGGTTAGATAGTGGGAGCAAAGACGCAGGTAAAAGTTATTCTCAAATAATAAATTAGTAATATCCATTATCCACAACCTAATCAATCGTGCCAACCTGGTCAGGCGTAGAGAAGATGAATGTATCCCCCACTACGTGCGTAATATTGGCTGACCGCAGACGCGGTCAATGTTACTGCTTGAATTATAGCCTGTAATTCACGTAACCTGACCGTAACCATTATATAGCTATTATACGACTACGTTTATTATACTATGGATAGTTTAACTTATCTTGCCACGCGCCAAGTGTGCGTAAAGCTTGTATAGAGACAGTGAATGTGTGTGCGTGACAAAAGGAACAATAGGCGACTGCCACGTCATCGTCACTGCCACGCAAATTAAAATTGCATATTTACAAGCTCATGCACACAGCGCCGTTCCAAAATCGGTCCAAGATAGCCGCCGCCACGAAATGGCTGATTACATATTATTATTTATTTCACATGCCATTTAACAATACATATCAACTAATAATTATTATTACCGACTTAACTGGTTGGACGTTTATTTATATGCAATGACGTAAAATACGAGAGAACCTAATTTACTAAAAAATATTTTCGGTAAAATAAACCAAGCGATAGAGACAGCAATTAGTCGTCACTTTAAATTAAATTTTTCATGAACGAGAATCAGTGTTATTCTCTGAGCACACAGCTTCGCTTATGGCGCTGATTCAACGGCGAAATTAAATTATTTGAGGCTTGTCTCATTGAAAATATTATTTAGCACAGTAGTTCTTTTTATTAATTTAGTATCAATAAATGACAAGTAAAACAAAATGCCTTACATTTCATAAGATTAAGTTTTAATAATTTTTGAATAATCTAGTTGATGTCTGGGTATAATTTCGTCTGCGTGAATTTAGGTCTAAAACGAATTTTTTAAATCTCTCCTCGGTTACTGACTGAATACTTCTTTCAAGTTTCTAAGTCCAATATGTTTAGACTGTTTGAATGTTCTGTCTGTCTGATCTGTCAGTCAGTCAGTAACGATATTATTTTGTTGTCATCATCACTTCATACTAATATTATAGGTAAAGGCGAAAGTTTGCATGTGTGTGTGTATGTTTGTTACTCCTTCACGCCACAACGAATGAATCGATTTGGCTGAAATTTGGAATAGAGGTAGTGCATACGCAAAATTAACACATAGACTACATTTTGTCCGGGACAATTAGGAAGTTCCCGCAGGAATCGAATAAACTTTTTTCTCGTATTATTTTCTATCTATACTTAATCAGCGAATTCAACGACGAGCACTGCGAGTTGCAAAATAACTGGCCAGAGCTGACGTGGAAAATAGTGGGCGAGAACTTTCCAGACTTATAATTTTTGTCTCCCGTTATCGCTAAAGTTTCCTGAGACAGGAAACCTGGTACGTTGCACTTGAAACCTTCATGCAACAAGCTACCCCTTTCTTGAAGAGATGCTACACTCAACGTCCCTTTTTGCCATAATAGCGGACCAATCGATAGACGTTCAAAGCTGGACTTAGGTATTTTAAGAATTTACATATCTTCTAATACCTGTATACCTCACCGGTATACCGGACATAGGTTTATATACTACAAACATATATCCATCCATCCTCAAAAACTTTCGCATTTATAATATTAGTAGGATATACTCTTCTGATGTTATTTGTATACTTAAAAGTCCTTGAGTCTAGCAACACTGTGTTTATAGTTTTGAGGTCTCTTTTCCAGGACCATATGACCCTAAAATATATCATCGCTTCGAATGCCCTATCCATTGTCCTTCCATTTGGCAAACTTAGTTTTGATTCTTGACGGACCACTCAATTCAAATTCAAAGTTTCTTACTTTCATGAGTGCTAACTTATGACTGTTATGACAAATCAAGACTCTATCACAGATAAGCAAATTCTGCTGAGAAGAGCAAGCAAGAAACTCAGCACAGCAGCTAATATTAGTAGTTCTTTTAATTCACGAGAGCTCGTGGCTCATGGTTGTGTGTGTGTCGTATCTGTATAAATGTGAGCGAGAGCTTGCTTGCGCTTGATCGCTCTTACCTAGCCTCCTGACAGGCACGCACACTTACGCAAAGTGCATATCTACGACATAACCGCAAGTAAAGCTCACGCGCTCTCGTGAACTATAAAGATAAGAAGTAATTATAATTTGATTTGTCTTCTCTAAGCCGTGTCACTGAATGAAGAAAGCAGCTGACTTGTCTCAAATTCTAGCGTAATTAATGTGATGAAAAATTTCATCGTGAACTCGGGGTTTTTCCCGCGTTTTAAAACTTTTCCGTGTGAATTTTTGAAATGAAATTGTATTTTCATAAATATCACGAGGTCAGATTGCAATCGGTCGGAATGAAACTAGTCACTAGTTTTATTGGTACGGAGTGGCGAGTATTATAGAGATAGCTTAGATGTACCTACCTGACTTAAGAGAAGTCATTCGAACACACTTCATACATACGAAGTATATGTCGTAGACATACTTTTTTGTCTTAGCAGGAGCAGAATCCTCATGAATGATCTAAGGTATGCCTGACTCGAAATTTTCCCGTTCTTAGAGCACCTATCTACAAAATATCATTAAGTTTGATAGCTTAATATTCAAACAAGAATCAAACTTTTTGACGACCTCCCTGGCGCAGTGGTGAGCGCTGTGATCTTATAACTGGGAGGTCTCGGGTTCGATTCCCGGCTGGGGCAATTAAGAAATTTATAATTTCTAAATTGTCTCTGGTTTGGTCTGGTGGGAGGCTGTGGCCGTGGCTAATTACCACCCTACAGTCAAAGACGTGCCGCCAAGGGATTTAGCGTTCCGGCACGAATGCGTGTAGAAACCGATTAGGGGTATGAGTTGAATTTACACTCCTATACCCCTTCCAAGTTAGCCCGCTACCATCTTAGACTGCATCGTCACTTACCATCAGGTGAGATCACAGTCAAGGGCTATCTTGTCATCGAATAAAATAAAAAAACTTCATTGGTATGCGGAGCGCAAAGACCTAGACTGAAAATTGATTTCACTTGTCGGGAGTGATATAAATTTTTAATTCACACATGTCTACGTGTTGGTTGCATGTAGGTACGTTCTATACGAGTAGATTTACCTGTACATCCAGGCAACTGTAAATAACGCAGGTACACACGAGTGAAATACTAACACGTTTTAAAACCATTTATTACAAAATCCGGAATCGGGAATGTAAAGTGTAAAAATCCGAAATACATACATGCGAAGCTGAAAAATGTGTATAAATAATGCAGTGAGTCGTTGCATATGCAATCACTGATACCGGGGTGTTGCATGAATGATATTTTTATCATTTCTACCCGACGTACATTATTATACAATTCTTCTTTTCCTTGGTGAATGATATAATAGTACGTGGTGACACAAAGTAAAAAATTTTAAGCTTAAAAATAAATTATAAATTATGCTTGGAAAATTCTGTTCTTACATTTTCTTACAGTGTTTATATAAGTAGTACGAGATTTTGACGGTAAATATTACTTAATATTTTAAGTTAAGAGTGAATTACATTTTATTTTCCACATAAACACTTAAGCTACTCATTATTATAAAATAATAATAATCAAACCCCCAATGTCGTTAAGCTCGTACAAACTTCACAGATGATTTTACTTTATTTATAAGAACATACAACAAAATAAATAAAACTTAAATAAATAACTTAATGATGATGATTTTATAGTTTTTTAATTGAGTAAGAGTCGCTCCTCACATGTCGCTATAAGGTTTCACAGATAATAATATAATTATAATTTTGTGAATAAATAATTGCTATAAACTGATACAATTAAGTATTTACAAGCTGATGATGAGCCACGACTTCGTAGGCGCGTATTGATGTTTTTTAATTCCCGCGTTAACTCTCTTATTTTTCGAGATAAATGTGTTATTCCGGACTATAATCTATCTCAGTGTACAATTTCAGCCAAATCAGTCCAGTTGTTATGGCGTGATTGAGTAACAAACATCCATCCATCTATCCATACATCCAAACTTTCGCATTTATAGCTATTTTAGTAGGATTTTACACTCTTATCTTGTAGTACTATTTTACACTAAATTTTTGCTTTTGTGGTCGATAAAATAAATGTGTTTTCGTACATTTTAAAGGACTTTTTGCATGTTTTTGAGCCGCTTTTCTCGGCAAAAGCAATTAAGTTAATCATCGCTGCTCAGGCGACGTAATAAAATTACAATTCGAATACAAGCTTACACATCTCTTGTGTATTTTATGTGCCGACATATAAATGCTATTTACGTTAATGCGTTAAATATTTAAATAATGTTTAATATTCAAAAGAAATAAGTATTAATAGTATGCGTGGTTGAATAAAGTAAACGAATTTTAATCCGCAATATTCATTCACGTTAATAAATAGGCAGTCACAGTCAGTTTTATATGTAATCGTTCGTATGAAATATTATTTTATTTAACATTTTTAACATTTTGATAAATACCTATATATGATATCGCCTTATAATAAAATTAATTGAAAAGATTGAATTCAATATTTAATAAAAAGAAATATATAAGCAAAAGTTTTTATACATCTTCTTAAATACGTATTAAAACAAATTTGACAATAGGTAATTAATATATAAAAATAAAAAAATTAAAGTTTCTGACACACTGGCAGAGAGACGGACAACGGAGCGAGGCTATAGGCAGAAATATCGTTTTTCTTGGAACCCTAACAACGTTAGTTTTTTTTAATTAATTAAACTAAACCTAAAATAATAATATATGGTTGAGCGAAACAACGGCTAGATCATGCGTCATGCTCGTGAACGGGTGCCACCAACGGGAATGGGTCTGCTTTCTGTCTACTCGTCTTAACATGCATTGAATTGTATGTAGGACTTACGAAACTTCATTGTGCACTGTATACATAGCAAAGTTTTATTACCTATTGTAAAAAAATTTTTTTGAAAAGAGCGACCGCCGGGTTTTTTGCTGGCTCTTTTCGGCAGGAAGGACATTCCGAACCAGTGGTAGATTCATCGACGATTCAAAAGCACTTGTAAAAGTTTATTTGAATGAAAAATACTTCTATTCCATTCTATTCAAAGTATAATTATGATAGATAGCATGAACTATATTTTAAGCTTAACCGAAAGTCCAGCTTACACCACAGGCTGTTCCTGAAAACAGCCATATTTCACGTCGCGGGCGAAGGTTTAACGTTATTAAATTTTGGCTGTGCTGCATGTGATAACGTCCTTTTAAGCGAAAAACAAAAATTTTCATCCGTCAAAGCGGATGGGTTGCCTTTGTTTGGGAGGCGGGATACACGAAAAATTATTTTTATATAATATACTAGCGGACCCGACGGACGTTGTCCTGTCTTAAGTTTTTTTACATCCTCTTTGACGAAATTGGCAGCACGCATTCTGTCAATGTTATGTCAAACGCCACATTCGTTACATCAAAAAAGTTTGAATTGTAAAAGCGGTTACATTAGAAATAATTTAATATGGTGGTAATTTTCTAATTTTCCGCGCAATTTTCTTAATTTTTTCTTTCATAAGAACCTTCTCCTCACAATAACAAATACAATAAAAAAAGAATTAGCGAAATCGGTCCAGCCGTTCACGCGTGATGCGATGACCAAGGAAATAGGGATTCATTTTTATATATATAGATATATACTTATATATATTTTTAATATTCAACATGTAACAAAAGGGGGGGTATCAACCTTGTAGGAGGTGAATGTGCTCATGAAACTAAACAACTTTCCCCAAGGAACATAGGTCGAAATGTGAAAAAAATAATGTGGACCTCCCATACAAAATTGACGATCAGCTGATTGATTTACTATGGGAGGTAAAAATTTTTTTTTTCATATTTCGACCTTCGAAACTGGACAACTTTCTCCAAGGATGTTCCTTGGGGAAAGTTGTCCAGTTTCATGAGCACATTCACCTCTTTCAGGGTTATTTCACACTTTTGTTACACGTTGTATAACTAGGTATAGCTTTTGCCAGCGACTTCGCGTGACGAAAAAATCCCGAAAAAAATTATAGTTCCCGCGGGATTTTCAAAAACCGAAATTCACGTGCTACTTCTTCATGCAATAACTAATGAAGCGATTTGGCTGAAATTTGGAATGAATATAGATTATAATATTGGATTGGTGTGTATGCTACTTTATATCCCGTAAAAATGTATGGTTCTCGCGGGATTTTGAAAAAATCGAAAACCGCGTGGATAAGCTGTATGACTAATGACTGTAGCTATAGTTTGCTATAAAAAACTTCCTTAAAATTCAAATCTTATTACCCGCGGGTAATACCGCGGTGCGCAGCTAGTACAGGATAATTTTAAATTCACCGTCCAAGAAGGAAAAACACAAAAAAATGCGGATAAACAAATAACATTTATTCCGCGCAATAAAAGCGGAGTCAGAAATGTATAAATTCGCATTCATATTGTAATTTTTATGATGTCGTCTCGACAACGAATGATTAACTTGCTCGGGGTTTATTGTGCTCGTGTGAATGGAAGGACGCCGCGGCGGAAATCTAGGGCGCCATAATTAAAAAAAAATAGGATTGTTACTTACTCTGTGTACTCTCTGTGTATTCCGTGCTCAATGCTCTGTGTTTATTTCTGTAATGGTAAGTGCGTGATACACATGCTAGTTACTCGCACTAAAGCATGCCAGTTATAAGAAAAACCGAGCTACTCGTATATGTATCGAGGTTCTGCCAGTAACTCACGTGCCAGTTACATAGCATACGAGTAGATCGCAAGCCGTTTGATTTTTTCTTCTTAAGGGGAAGTGGGACGGGAGATTCGTATTGCCAGTTACAAGTATGTATTGTGAGGTCAGGGGCCGTTATAATGGGCGGTTGGAGACGGCTTTAGGTAGGGTTTGAGGCTTGAGCGTTTTAAGAGATCAGTTCTCTTAAGGCGTGAGTAGTTTAGGACGGATAACTCCCACTTCTGGACTGTGCTTGTGTGCCTTTTAATACATTAAAAAAAAAGACGTGTGGCACTCGGGGACTGCCGCGGTAAAGCATTTTTATCAACGCCATCTAGCGACTCACCGCTAGATAGCTTTGATAAAAAATGCGCCATCTAGCGGCTCACCGTAGAGGAGTCCCGCGTCAGGTTATTTTCGTTACGGAATTTCTGGATTCGGTCTCCACGCTGGCTCGCGATAGAAGCTATGCAATAATTTAAAAAGATTCCGACGAATTGAGAACCTCCTCCTTTTTTTTTAAGTCGGTTAAAAAATAGTACAATATGTAAATAGACGTCCTAGAAAACAAGTCAACACACAGCGTGGGCTTTCTGTGAAATGAAATAAAATAAAAATTCTGTATCAATTTTATTTATATCATATCAATAAAATCCC
Organism: Hipparchia sbordonii; assembly: GCA_038048805.1. Classification (NCBI taxonomy): domain Eukaryota; kingdom Metazoa; phylum Arthropoda; class Insecta; order Lepidoptera; family Nymphalidae; genus Hipparchia; species Hipparchia sbordonii. The sequence continues at coordinate 11,518,798 of CM076113.1, forward strand.
GGGGATTTATTCAAGTACCAAGCGATGCAGTAAATCCGGCGAAGCCGTTCCTACTGCACGTACCACTGATTCAGCAAAACGTGCGAGATGTTCCACGTTATAAAACGCCTTGTGCTGCCGTATTCAGAGCTTTATGCCGTATTCTGAGGGTTATTACCTATAACAACACGGGATTTAGGTACCTACTTCAGATGAATGCTTTCGAATAAAAAGTCATTTATTAACCGACTTCCGAAAAGGAGGAGGTTATCAATTTGGCCGGTATTTTTTTTTTTTCTATTAATGTCCACCGATTACTCCGGGATTTGATGATGTTACGTTCCCTCAAATATGGTTGAGCGAAGCAATGGCTGGATCATGCGTCATGCTCGTGAACGGGTGCCACCAACGGTGGGTCTGCTTTATGTCTACACCCATCTTAACATGTGTTAGATTGTGGTAGGTGTGCATTTTTGAAACTTCTTTGTGGAAAAACACTGTGTGCATAGCATAGTTTTGTTAACCATTGTAAAATTTTTTTGAAAAGAGCAACTGCTGAGTTTCTTGCCGGCTCTTCTCAGTAGAATCTGCATCCCGAACCGGTGGTAGATTTATGACGTGTCATAAGAGCTACAAATTAGCCTACATGAAATAAATAAATTTTGATTTGATTTCTGGACCGATTCACCTGATTTTTTTTTAATCGACCGAAGAAGCTTGCGAGGTGGTCCCATAAAAGTAGTGGCGTATAAGAAGTCGGTTTTTTGAAAAGAATTTTTATACTCTTCAAATTTCAATTCACCAGTTAAATCATTTCTAGTCATTTTTGGCTGCCTAGACTCTGTTCAAAAAGAGAACCGTCAAAAAATAGAGGGCACTACTGTGCTTAATTGCCTTTGTTTAGCGCGAAATACAACAGCCATACAATAGTGCAATAAATAGCGTTAGTTCACTGTTTGGCCACAACGGTTCTCTTTTTTAACAGACTCTATATTTTGATGTGGCTTTCTGCGACTCGTTTGATGTCATCGGTCCACCTAGTTGGTTGTGGGGGGGGAGGGGAGGGACTACCTACACACGCTTTCCGTTGCAATTTCACTACCTTGGAACCCCATCGACTTTCTACTATAGCCTGCTAGTTCTTCGAACTAATATGATCGCCTCTCCAACTTCGCGACCGAAGCATAGTTGAGTGATCTTCTTCTGAAGTCCATTTACTTATTTTTAAAGGTTTATTTCAATCCCACATTGTAGTGTATACAATTTAAGTGTTGATAACCTAGTGGTTAGAAGACTTCAACCTCCTTTTCGGGTGTTTGGGGGTATTCCAGCCCAGACACAGTACCAGGGGGTATCTCTGAATTTTCAGAGTTTAAGCTATTAAATATCCCTTGCTTTAACAGTGAAGGAAAAGATCATGAGAAAATCTGCATACCTGAGAGTTTTCTATAATGTTTACATTGTTCTCATTATAAACAATTGTTAACACCTATCTCACACTAGCTGGTATCCGCGACTTCGTACGCGTGGATTCAGGTTTTTTTGGAATCCCACGGGAACTGTAATTTTTTCGTGATAAAAAGTAGCCTATATTTAAATCCAAGGTCTATCTCCATTTTAAATTTCAGCCAAATCGGTCCAGTACTTTTTGAGCCAATTCATTACAAACATACACACAAAAATACAAATCTTTCCTCTTTGTAATCGTAGTGTAGATGTTTTATGCAAATAAATTGAATTGAATTGAAATTGAATTGAATGTTTGTATAATCTACACTTGGCCAGCGTGGTGGACTGTGGTCTGAACCTTTCTCAATCGAGAGGAGACCTGTAGTGGGGCGGCGATGGGTTGAGGTGAACGAATGAGTGCCTGAATTTTCTAACTCATTCGATCATCACTAAGCAAAATAACGTTTGGAAACTCCTGCTGACGCGACTTTTAAATCCTTACAAATACTTGCTTAGTGAACACACAGACGACGGCGCGAGGCGTTAAGTGTCAACACACGACCAGTACGGCTAACATGCGCGCCACGAGAAAATTTTGTCTACAGGTTTACTCGTAATCTCTATGTGAATCTCTATAGAGATTCACGAATAAACGTATAGACAAATATTTCTCGTGACGCGCATGTTAGCCCTACAGGTGCCGCTGAACTGGCTCCAAGTTTATTTTGGCCGAACTCTCTCGCGGAAGGTTTGCTTTTCGGCGGAATTAATCTTCTGTGTTTCACTAGAAACTAGGAAACTAAAAGGAAATGTTATCAAAACTAATGTCTTATCAAATACGTGCGTATGCTTGTGCATACGCACGTATTGGATAAGATTGAAATTACCCTTATTATTTTTGACTGATGCAGAGTGTAACCCGTTTCTCTTATTACTGTAATCGGTATTTGTTACGACAAAATTAAAAAAATAAAAAACAGAAAAAATTGAGCCACTTAAAAATGGCTTTTCCTTCCAGGACACTTATTTTTTTAGAGAAAGAATCAATTCCGCAACCTCGTGGATACGTCTCACCCCATTGTATTTTCAAAGTTTGATTTCAATCTGAAATTGTAGTGTCTAAATTAAAGTAATACTCAAGCTAGAGGGAGACTAAATCCTTACAAATACCTACTTAGTGAACACACAGACGACGGCGCGAGGCGTAAGCTCGAGTGTCAACACACGACCAGGTGCCGCTGAGCTGGCGCCACGTTTATTTTGGCCGAACTCTCTCGCGGAAGGTTTACTTTGCGGCGGACTTAGGCGTCAATACACAGGAAGAGTCTCGAATGCGAGTGGCAAGAAATAGTTTGTGACTAGCTTTTGCTCCCGCGACTTTGTCCGCGTGGAATTAGATTTTGGGGTGGAATTTTCAAAAACTGTGACACACGTACTTCTTTATTTTTAACTGAAAGCTCTAATACCAACTTTGATGGAAATAGCTTGAAAAATGACGGACTTTCATATAAACTTCCATCCCCTATTTAAACCCCTTAGGGGTGGAATTTCCAATAATCCTTTCTTAGTGTGCGCCTACGTCATAAAAGGAACCAACTGTAAAAATTTCAAGTTTCTAACTTCAGTAGTTTAGGCTGTGCGTTGATATCTCAGTCAGTCAGTCAGTCAGGACTTTGAATTTTATATAGTTTGTGATTATCCTATACGAAAATTTTCCATACAATTTCCGCCCGCGATTGAAATTGGAAACTATATAACCCACGTTAACATGTGAGATCTTCCTTAGAACTTATATTTTACAAGCTTAAAAAATTCATGATCTAAAAAACAAAATATAAGTAACGAAACTTTCCAGTTTACATTTCGAGTTCAAGCTGTAAGTACTACTCAAGATAACACAAATCGAATGTATAAAATAAAAATCTTACATGGAAGATTTTAATCTGTACAAATAAAATCTTAACTTTATTTTCCATAAAACTGAACATTTTCTGGTTGGGAAAAATTTTGCTTACATTTTCATCGTACTGTATTCAATGCGATAGTCTCAAGAGGTAACCAAGAATGAAACAACAATGTAACTTTATATTTTATTTTAAAGATAGCAGTTTAGAAAACAAAAGAAACAAATTTTATTAATTACTAGCTTTAGTACTTTAATAAATAAAAGAAAACTCCTTCGCCAACTTAATAAATGTGATATATTTATTCCTTAACTGCACACAGAACACAATAATAATAATTTAACTCTATTCACAACTGCTGATCGAATTATAATACCCAAATTAATGGCCGAAATCACCTTTTATGTCCTCGTAGCAACACCATTCCCAGTTCACAGTCGTCCACGTGGCAAAAAGTCCTGATTGGTCAAAGATAACGCGCACGTTCGCGGTTGTTTTTGTATGGACCAATCAGATACTAGGTGGTGTTGCTACTACAGAAGTTATAACATTATAGTTCCACAGATAATAAAACTAGGAATACAGAATATAAAACCAGAAATCATGACAGTAGGTATATTGGATAGAAACAGGCGTTACTTCGCAGAATTTCATGATGTTGAAGGAAAAATATAATTCTTTTGCTATAATCCGCCAACAATTCAAATAACGCGTATTTGGATTACGCTGTCATTCAAATAACCATATTATTAACTTAACAGGAAGCATTAATTTGAAATGGCGGACACAAAATTCAATTTTATTTATTTGTTTAAATTATTATGTGCACGTCAAAGAAATAGGACGATTGTTCTCGCCAAATTTAATTAAATTCCCGTAAAGCTCGCGACGGCCATGGCGAGTGATTTACTGCGCAATATCGCTTATAAACAGCTTATGAAAATAAAATTAATGTAGACTTAGCGCCCACAGAATAAATAACAATTGCTTCATTCATATTTGACAGTTGACCATTATAGAAATTAGAAAATTGTGGATACATATCTATAAATATAATAAATAATAGTTTGGCTAAGACTCGAAAACGATTTGACTGATTTATATAATTTTTGTTTTCTTTTTATTCGTCTTAATACAGGTTGGTTTAAAAACAAAGAAACCCAAAGGAACAGCTGAAAAATCCAAAAAATCAAAATTGGTAATTTTGTTTTTTTGGAAATTCCTTCTTCGTCGGATTACTCTTAAAAGATGACGGGAGCGAAGTCGCGGGTGAAAGCTAGTATTTGTTATAAAATTATGCACATTACTGTACCAGTCTCGTCCAAGTCTTCTCCAAAAGCTTCATGTTAACCTCCGACCACCGAGATGGTCATTTTTCCACATATCTCTTCCCAGTTCTAGACCTATTCTCAAAATAAAGGTTTTTGATATTATAACACAATGTCATTTTTCTTTTCTTAATATCTTAAGTAGTCACGAAAATATAGAGCTTTTTTAAGTTTCCTGTTAGAAAAAGAGAGGGCTAGTGCAACATGACGTCACGTTTCAATAGTTCCACTTTTACAATTGAATACTAGAAATAAAAAAGGGTCTAAGTGCCAAAACAAAAAAGAGCAGGCATTTTTTGTTTCAATTAATAAATCTTTTTAACAACATGTTTCTTTTATTTAAACTTCACATGGTTATTATTACAATAAAATCCTTTACAACGCTAGTCGTTTAGTTTTTATTTTAGGTTATTAGCGAGGGAACATACTACATAATAAAGTAATAAAAACCGAAATGAAATTTTTGGCACTTAGACCCTTTTTTATTTCTAGTATTCAATTATTGTTATTCTTACTTGTTACATTTTCCAATACCCAATTTTCCTAATTGTAAACAATTTGTTAAGCTCACTGTGTTAGCTATTTTAATATGTGTGGTGTGGGTACAATAAAAGTATGTTCATTCATTCATTCACTCATTCCATCATTCATTCATAAAAAAGGATTCATTAACGCATCATTATTCAACATGTTCACACCAGTTTGAACAAGATTTTTTAATAAGCGCGTAATTATTCACCGAGTAGGTACGTGTTAAAACAAGCATAGGCATAAAATACACTCAACTGGATCTCTTGCTACGTGACATGTGGACATGTTCATTTGAGCAACGTACCGTTACGACTTTATTCGTATGTTTGGTATCCATTGCTGAATCAGCGTAGTCTTGTGGCGCCTGTGTAGACCAGCTTCCGACGAGTGCATTAATATCTTCGTCAGTCAATAAAGTGGGGATCTTTGATTCCCGTGTAGCAACTAACAAAAATCGTACTTCCTGGTCAAATACAAGAAAAAAGACGTTTGGCACTCGGGGACTGCCGCGGTAAAGCTATTGTATAGCGGCTCACCGCTAGATGGCGTTGATAAAAAATGCGCCATGTAACGGCTCACCGTAGAGGAGTCACGTGTCAGGTTATTTTCGTTACGGAATTTCTGGATTCGGTCTCCACGCTGGCCCGCGATAGAAGCTATGCAATAGCTTAAAAACAAGATACAATTATATTGCAATACAATTTGAGGGAGCACTACTATATATACTAGTCTGCCTCAAGAAACTTTCGAATAGTAAAGGTGACGTTAACTTCACCTTTGCTATTCGAAAGTTAAAACGTTCGTGCTTGGGCTACATTACTTCTAATCCTTCAACTATACAGCAACGGTAGATCAATGTCAACTAAAAACCAGCAATGTACGTGCAGTTTGAAGCATTAAATTGTCACTGTTTCAGCGTGGAGCGGAATAGTGTGGATATTGCTCCCACAAGCTAAGTGTCAAGTCTCTCAGCTCGTGACTTGAATAATAAACATGGATTCTTTGCAATTTTACTCTTTGTAAGGCAACAGATAAATACTGTTCCGATATAATTCTTCAGGCGCACTGTGTTTCGCTATTTTGTTTTGGTAGCATTATAAATCTTTTAAGTAAATAAAAGGAAAAGGTTACTGACTGACTGATTGAGTGAAGCTGCGGGCAAAAGCTATAGTAATATATAAAATGCAAGCAATTTATTTTTTGTTCTTGTTTTCATTGTTGTCTTAATAAACGTGCAAAACTGGACATAGGTTTCTTGCAAGGATCGCCACAGGATATGATCTTGCGGTATTCGTTTCTAGTAATACTAGCGCAGTTACTCGCTTGAGATAGGCCATCCACCTATTACAGGGGTTTCCCAACTGTACTTTCCGGTGCGGGGTTGCCATTGAAGCACCTTGGTATTCTAACATCTATTGGTTTTTGGAACTATGTGCCCAGCCTATTGCCACATAGTATGTATGTACATGCCAATGCCAAGTTTATAAGTAACGGTAACTAGATAGTATGTACGTAGCTGCAAGTCTGCAAGGACTTTTGACTATCCTTTGATTGTAACACTTGTGTTCGCACACACCGACCATACACAAGGGTTAAAAACTCCACCTCATTTATTCATATAGCGTTGAATAGCGTGTCATGGGACGCCATATTGGATGGTGTATTCAGTCGACGAGATTGCCGCTGTGAATAGAGCACATTGAGATCGAGGCTAGGGAATATGCGATTTGAAATAGTATGTTTATTTTCCAAGTAGTCGATGCCCGCGGATCCGCTCGCGTGGATTTAGTTTTTAAAATCCCGCGGGAACGCTTTGATTTTCCAGGATAGAAAGTAGCCTATGTCACTCTCCCTACCCTTGAGGACCGAGAGAGTAATATGGGAGAGTGAGTATACAATCGACGACGACGATCGACGTGATTGAAGGACAAACCAACAAAGGAACACACTTACGCATCAAACTAATCATATTAATATTATAAAGGCGAAAGTTTGTGTGTGTGTGTGTGTGTGTGTGTGTGTGTGTGTGTGTGTGTGTGTGTGTGTGTGTGTGTGTGTGTGTGTGTGTGTGTGTGTGTGTGTGTGTGTGTGTGTGTGTGTGGAGATAGTTCATACCCTGGATTAAAATATTGGCTACATTTTATCCCGGGAATTAAACCTTAATCCACGCGAATGAAGTCGCAGGCATCATCTAGTAAATAATGTTTTTAAAACTTACGAGTTATTAGATTATATTATATATTATTATTATTACATATTTGGCGCTTACTTCATTAGCATCTATCGCGTTTCACACGACGTTTCGGGTATGTTTTATTTAATCTATCGCGGGGATTTTTTTCAGGCTTGCTGCGCACTGTTTGTGGTGGAGTTTGGAGGGTCCAAACCACAGCGAAGGGATGCGGGGAGCGGCGAGGTGAAATGAAACACCTTGGTTCTTCTTTGAAGCGCGGAGATGTGATCGCTCTCAAGTCAGCGAGTGAAGTGCGTGACTGGACCCCAAAGTGGGCTATTTTTATTTGCTTGGGAGCGCTCGCAACTCGGTATCTCGCAACCGTTTATTTAATATGTTAGAATAATACAGCAATACAAAACAATGGATATAAGTGAGACAGAGCTATAAAACAGTATAGCATTATGATATGAGCGAGACAGGTTATAAAACAAAACAAAATAGCCTTCCTACCTACGAAAATAGCTTAATACCTATGAAAAGTTAATAAAGGAAATCAAATATCCTAATAAAATAATTATTTATGTAAACAAAGAAACTAATTATTATTAATAAGAATCGAATCTGATCAATGATTTTGTAGTGATAAAAATCACTGTTCTGCTCCGATTTAGTCAATCTTCAACAGTCTCCCCCTCGTGCGAAGATGCAGATCTGGAGCACTTTACTTTGAGGCAGAAGATTGCGTTATTCTTATTAGCCGTGAAACGGGTCTTTCCAGGATGGCGGCGATAGTGCGAACGTCGACTATTCGTATTCGCCCGTCTGTGCCAGGGTAAGTCCGTATAGTGGTTACCGTATTCTTGATGGTAGTGTTTCAAGAACAATTGAGTGATTGGATGTTTTCCATCGATTATCATCGGCTTTTTGTAGGATGAGCTTATATTATTGGCGACAAATAATGTAGTTCCCCGATGCATGACGTCATCTTGCAACACGGCGGTGAGTCTCTTTAAGCGGGAATCTCGGTTGAATCGTTTATTTTCTCGTAGATTCTGAAGTTCCTTTCTGAAGCTGTCGTTCTGTATTTTCATTTTTATTTTTATTTTCTCAGCCCTTTCGAAGTATTTAATTGGCAGTCTTTGAATATCAGCTCTTGGAGCTTGATTTGAAGGCGATTTTTGAAGTTTAAATTTATTGCTTTTCTGAAGGTTTTTCGTTGTCTTTTCAGTGGTAGTGAAGTTCTTTAAATTTTCGTCGAATACAATTCTTATCTCTTGTTTCTGAGGGTGTATCACGGCAAAAGGTGGTAAGTACAAAGTTCTAGGTGTGGCAGGTTCGTTGGTGACTGGTTCAGCGTACCCACTTGATAATAAATTCTTTATCTGCTCGCTGTATTTAATTTTGAATTCATAATTTTTCTTGAATTTGTTTTCTATGCCTTGCAATCGGCGTAAAGCGTTGTTTCTATTGGGCGGCATAGTTTCGCTTTCGGTTCGCCATAACAATCCACATTCAAATCTTCCCTCAGGTAATCTTTGAGTCGTTTTTTCTAAGATTGCCAAGGCTCGTTGCTCTGGATCGTTCACTGGTTTCTTCGGTGTTATTCCCAATGAATCCAAGCTGAAATAATTCTTTATTAATTCGTCTATGTCTTCATTCTTCTTTTCGAAAACATGATTAATGAATAGCACGGGTTTCGTAGCTTGAGTTTTAAACCCATGTAGAATCCATCCGAGGCTCGTTAGGGACGCCACTGGTTTCGATGGATTACCAGCCTTAAGGTTCCTTGTTACTATGAGGTGCCAATTATCTTGGCCTATGAGTAGCTTGGGTGGAGATCCATTATATAAGAGTTGATCCTCTATGTCTTTCAAATGAGGGCAATCCTCTATATCTTCTTGCCTCACGGATTGTGATGTCAAGTTAAGTTTGTCTATAGTATGCGCTTGTATATTTTCGTAACTCCTGGAGAACAAACCTTTTATTCTTAATTTGATATGCTTTGATTGTTCTGTTTCTACTTGATGGCCTCCAATCCCTTCTATTAGTAAGCTTCTGCTCGGACCCGTGGCTCCTATTTGGTCAGCTATTTCGTCTAGTAAAAGCGTCACTGTAGAACCCTCATCTAATAGAGCCATTATTGTGGTTGATCCTTTTGGTCCAGTTAGTTCCACTGGTACGATCTTTAAATATGCTCTGGAAGCGCCTATGTGGTTCACTGAGACTATCTGGTTTACTACCGGTTTGGGATTATCTTGGTGCAGGAGTTCGTGATGTTTCCTTACACAGCCCTCTTTTCCGCATGGCTTGGCTTTGCAGACGAGATGTCTGTGGTTCTTTTTTAAGCACTTGAAGCACATGTTGAGCTTCTTGACTGTCTCCCATCTGTCTTTTACTGTTTCGTTATTAAATTTACTGCATTTTGTGATTTCGTGAGCTTGTTCACATACCGGGCATTTTTCATTTATCGACGAGGTTGAAGTTGCGAGTACTATCCTCATCTCTTCTTCGAGCTCACTGTCATAACTTGAATCCGAGTCGCTATCCTCGAGCTGGGCTACGTGAACTCTTCCCTTCCGGAATGGTTGATATTTTGAGTTCTCTGTTTTGACTCGAGTTCTTTCGGTCAAGCTTGGTTCGTCAAAGTCGTTAGATATTTTTGTTAGAAACTCAGCCAACACGTTTAGCATTGGTTCTCTCTTTCTATTTGCTTTGAATTCCTGCCACCGGAATCTGACCAAAGTGTTCATCTTGTCAACGATCTTATCTGATATCTCTGTCGAATATAAGTATTCCAGTTGGTCCAGTTGCTTGATGGTGTCTACCGTGTTAAATACTGCGCTAGCGAATGCGCCTATGCCTTTCAGATCTTCTGACATACGAGGTAGTTTATGAAGTTCTGCTATCAGTCCTTTGATGATATATGTTGGTTGACCGAATCTTCTTTCTAGTTCTGTGAGTATACTTTCCGGCGTTGCACTTGTATACAGCAGTGATTTGACAGCTTCTTTGCCTTGTCCCTTAAGAGCTTTTCTTAACCTTGAAATATTTTCAATATCAATGAAGTACGACGAGGTGCTCTCGTAGTGCTTTATGAAAGGTATCCAATTGATGGGATCTCCGTCGAAAATTGGAAGGTCACTCATGTAAGCGGGCGGCTTCTTTGGCTTAGTGTCTTGATTCGACTGCTTCATAGCTTTCGATAATAACTTTGTTAGCATGACAATGCCTTGATTCAGCTCAGTATCTTGCTTGGAAGGTGCTGGCGCTGGGTCCTCTGTCTCGACTTGCTCGACTTCATCTTCGGCGTCGGAGTGGTCGGCGAGTTGCGCTAGCTCTAGTCGAGTGCGAGCAGCGGCGGCTTCAGCGTTCGCTTTTTCTATCGTTTTCTTTTCTAATTCCAATCGCGCTTCTAGCTCGGCGCGTTTAGTTTGAGAGGCGCGTGACCCCGTGGCTTTCTTTGTTTGACTCGTAGAGCTTGTCTTGGCTTTTGCTGTGCTCTCCGTGTCATCTGTGTTCTCCGAGCTTGTAGTTTGCTCGGTGCTAGTGGTTGCTTCTGTGTCCGTGCTCGTGGATTCTTCACTGGACTCCTTCTCCTTAGGCTGCGCCTTCTTGCTTCGGGTTTCGACGGTGCTCATCCTGTCGTTTAGGTCCTTACTCTTCTTGGTCCTAACTTCCCTACAGCCCTACGGCCCTACCTCCCTAGCATCCCTAGCAGTCCTGTTTGAGGGTCCCGAAAGACACGCTCTCCCAGGGATGGAAATAGGGTAAGGTAGGTGGGAATCGCCCGGCAGAGAGCACAAGTTCAAAGGTGTTGCTCGGGTACGAGGGGGAAATGCTCGCACCGTCAGCGTGCCTTCCAGGAGGCCACCTTCTTGCTTGCACCGTACTGGCGCGATCAGACTGTTACAGACTTATAGCCAATGAAGGCAAGCTGGCAGTACCGTCTGGTATACTGCTCCCGCCGTTAGGCGTTTAACTCCCTGTTCACCGTTTGGCACCGTTAGGTGGTGAACAGAAGAGCAGCGGTAAACCGCTTAGAGTTCTTCAACGCGACGAAGCGATCTTCCCAACAGCCTCGCGGTCTTCAGCCACGCAGAGCGTCGCCTCAATGCACCCGCAGCGATGGTCGATGTCCTCTTCGTGGTGTTGTAGACCCTCTGGAGTCTTCAGCGGCGCGACGAAACGATCTTCCCAACAGCCTCGCGGTCTTCAGCGACGCACAGCGCCACCTCAATGCACCCGCAGCGATGGTCGATGTCCTTTTCGTGGTGCCGTAGACCCTCTGGAGTCTTCTGCGGCGCGGCGAAACGATCTTCCCAACAGCCTCGCGGTCTTCAGCGACGCAGAGCGCCACCTCAATGCACCCGCAGCGATGGTCGATGTCCTTTTCGTCCGCTTGGCAGCCCTCTTGACGCGATCTTCGGAATGCAGTTCTTCACTCGAAGTATCTTCCCGGCCCGCGGAACTCGTTCCGAAGCTGCAGGTTGATTCTTCAAAACTGCCCGTTGATCCTCGCTGACTGGTAGCTGGTCTCCCTGGTTGGCTGGCTCGCTGGATCCGGCTCGAAGGACCATGCACTGTGGTGGAGTTTGGAGGGTCCAAACCACAGCGAAGGGATGCGGGGAGCGGCGAGGTGAAATGAAACACCTTGGTTCTTCTTTGAAGCGCGGAGATGTGATCGCTCTCAAGTCAGCGAGTGAAGTGCGTGACTGGACCCCAAAGTGGGCTATTTTTATTTGCTTGGGAGCGCTCGCAACTCGGTATCTCGCAACCGTTTATTTAATATGTTAGAATAATACAGCAATACAAAACAATGGATATAAGTGAGACAGAGCTATAAAACAGTATAGCATTATGATATGAGCGAGACAGGTTATAAAACAAAACAAAATAAACTTTCTACCAATAAAAATAGCCTAAATGCCTATGAACAGGTAATGAGGAAATCAAGTATCCTAGTAAAATAATTATTTATGTAAATAAAGAAACTAATTGCTAGTAATGAGAATCGAATCTGATCGACGATTTTGTAGTGATAAAAATCACTGTTCTGCTCCGATTTAGTCAATCTTCAACACTGTTATATCGCTTATTTAGTAGCCCTATGTTAGGTCAACGTACACTATAGGTATACCATGGATTCCCTTCTAAAAGTTGTATTGAAAAAACGATCTGATCAAGCGCTCCATTGTAAAGCTGCGTGCACAATAAACTCCGCAACAACAACCCATTGTGTTTATACTTCGAAGAATATTTTTGAAAATATACGCACATTGTGTAGATATTGCAGGATTATAAATTACTGGGAACGAAAATTAATAGGTACATTTCGAATAAACTCTCTCTCTCAAGTGTTATATTGATACGTATAAGTAGATACCACAGGATCATCCGTACCTACACTTTACATACATCTTTAATATCGATTATAGCTAAGTACGACACACTGCAATATTTACACTGCTTCAAAATATTAATTTTTTAAATTTTATTCAGGTACTAGGTGATGCCCACGGTATCGCGTCAATTTTTTTTTAAATCCCGTGGAAACTTTATAATTTTCCGGTATAAAAAGTGGCCTATGTCATTTTCCCGGTCCTCACCTATCACGTCGATCTGTTGCTTTGTTGCGGCGTGATTGAAGGATAAACAAAAAACCAACAAACAAACACAGTTTCGCATCACACTATGATTAGTGTGATGCGAACTATTAATATTAGGTATATTGAATGTGTGTGTTTGTGAGTGTGTATGTTTGTAACTCCTTCATACCACAACGAATAAACTGATTTAGCTGTGGAATGGAGATAGCTCATACCCAGGATAACACCTAGGATAAATTTTATCCCGGATAATTAAAGACATTAATCCGCGCGAAGTCGCCGGCATGATCTAAGTTTATAATATTAGCAAGGGTTCAAACATGACATATTTGTTATGAAAAGAGCAACTGCTGAGTTTTTTGCCGGCTCTTCTTAGCAAAATCAGCTTTCCGAATCGGTGATAGAGTCTCGACTTGACATAAGAACCGAAAGGCCTGAAATAAATAATTCTGAATTTGAATACCCATCGGTTAATGAAGAAAAGGTATCTTTCAAGTACTCCTAGATAGGTATTTAAGTCCTGTTAGCTTATTATTCAAAACCCAATCGTGATTAATTATTCATAAGGGTGTTCCAACATTTAACCGCTTTGATTTGACAAGAACTGCCTGATCCGACAATTCCTTGGGGTACTGTTAGCGTTAAACGAATGTTAGGCATTGATTGGCACATTAAAATGTATGAAGCCATCCCTTATGTGGGCCCCGAGGCGCCTATCGGCCTTTGTATGGGAAAACAATGTTAATTTGCACAGAAACATAGACCTTAATCTGTAATAAATACAGATGGGTAACCGTGAAAAAAATAAAATGTATGTAGGCCGTAGGGACACATGCATAGCGTAACAGTGCAGTCAGCACTCGCTGGTATAGCGAGTTGGACCACCGCGGTCTTGTATAATAGGAAAATTTTCTGTACTTTTGAAACATTGAGTTCAGTGAAACACCTTTTTTATGATAATATTAGTGATGCCCGCGACTTCATCCGCGTGGATTAATGTTTTTTAATACCCATAGGGACTCTTTAATTTTCCGGGATAAAATGTAGCCTATGTTTTAATTCTGGATGTGAGCTGCCTCCGTTCCAAATTTAAGCCAAATCCGTCCAGCAGTTTTTGTGTGAAAGAGTAACACACACATACAAACATACAAAGAGTATATCCTAAAAGTATCTTTTAAGTAAATATTTTCAACTTAAAGCCGACTCGTCACGACTATTCTACATTTACATTCCGTTAAGTGACGTTAACTCATTTAGCAGCTTTAACTTAAGTTTTACTTGACTCGCTGTCGTATCTTAATCTGGGACAGTTAAAAACTGTTTAAAGTATAAACTATGCTTTGCTGAAAAGGATGAAAGTTTCAAGTAAGAAACACCTTGTTGGGTAGTGGCTTATCAATTTCTAGTTTGCTTTTATTTCATTATTAGTAGTTTTACATAGAACTGAATTTCCATCGAGCACTTCCGAGCAATCAAGTTCAGTCTAAATATATAAAAGGAAAAGGTGACTGAATGACTGACTGACTGACTGATCTATCAACGCACAGCTCAAACCACTGGACGGATCGGGTTAAAATGTGGCATGCAGATAGCTATTATAACGTAGGCAAAGGATTTTTGAAAATTCAAACCCTAAGGGTATAAAATAGCGGTTAAAAAACCGAATTTAATGTGGGCGTAGCCGCGGGCAAAAGCTATAGTTAAGTATATATTTCATGTAGGGCAACTTGTGGCTCTTTGGACAAATTTAAACTACCACTGGCAGAAACAAACTCAACAGTTTCTTAAAGCCCAAAAGGGATAAATAGGGGATGATTGTTTGTATGAAAGTGATTTTTCAAGTTATATCTATGAAAATCGGTATTTTTTTTTTATTTTTTTTTTATTTTTATTCTATGACAAGATAGCCCTTGACTGCGATCTCACCTGATGGTAAGTGACGATGCAGTCTAAGATGGTAGCAGGCTTGGAAGGGGTATAGCAGTGTAAATTCAACCCATACCCCTAATCGGTTTCTACACGCCATCGTGCCGGAACGCTAAATCGCTTGGCGGCACGTTTTTGACGGTAGGGTGGTAACTAACCACGGCCAAAGTCTCCCACCAGACAAAAAAATAAAAATAAAGAAGTATGTGTTACTGTTTTATGAAAATTCCACCCCAAAGCATATTTCCACGCGGAAAAAGTCGCGAGAGCCGGAGAGCCGGAGCGGGAGAGTTAATAAATTTTTTCAAGTTGCAGAATTCTTGTTTATACGGAGTATTTGCTGATTAAAAGAATCTAGTAAATTCCTTTTTGCATACAGAATGTCTTGAATACAGAATCTACGTATCTTCCAAGAAAATAGCCGTAAAAAAGTGCATATTTTGTCGCAAAAGTACGACGTCTCTCAGCTTTGTCTCGACAAAATATTATACAGTAGCAAAAATAATAAAGTTTTCGTTGAGTCTTTATAAACATCACGGTCGTTGCCGTGAAAGAAAATGTTTTCCGGGAAATATACATAACGGAATAACGGGCGAACTATCATTCAAACTAACTATACAGATGGATACTTACATTCTCAGTGTTGTTCAACCTTATTAAGTGCACATGTACTTAACAAATTTTTATAACTCATATTTTTCTTATTCCTCGACATAATGTACCTTGTAATATTGTGATATTGAACTTTTGAAATAGAGTTGGAAGGATAGGTGAAACTTCAATTATGACAGAGACTACGTTCTACGAAGCGGAGGCTGACCATTTCTGAAGCTCGATGTGTAATGTTTACTATTCAAAAAAAGAAAAAAAGATTCATTATTATTAATTCTCGATGCAAACATTTATTATAGACACAGATTTTAATTAATGTTTGTTTCGTGACACCACTTAAAATGTGTAGGAGTGTGAAAATATTTAAATTTAAAATAATAATTGAATTAATATAATTTAGATAATCGCTTATAGTTCTTGCAATTCACAAGGGTGCGTGGCTCATGGTTGTGTGTGTGTCGTATCTATATAAGTGGGAGCGAGAGCTTACTCGTGCCTGACCGCTCCTACCTAGGCTCCTGACAGGCACGCACGCTTACACATTGTGCATGTACACGACGGAACCACAAGTAAAGTTCACGCGCCCTCGTGATTTGAAAGAACTATACCACATACCACGACAATTTAAGGAAAAAAGCACTTTAACATAATATCTTTCACCAGCTACACAATAAATGTACTGTAGCCCTTAATACAATAATTTACCCAATCTCATTTCCACATCTTTAAGATTCGTGAAAACGTAATTGACAGAAAGCGAAACCTAACTAAACATAACATGTAGGCAGCCAATAAAGCCGGTAAAGTAAGGGAACGTTGGTGAGAACGGGTATTAATCTGTCAAAGTGGTAATCGAACCCGCGACATATTGTCAATAGGACGAGAAGTATCAAAATATTATGACACAAAATAACGCCAAGTCACGTAAGAGATACAATTGAGAATATTTTATGCCTACGCTTGTTTCATCACGTACACTGCGAATAATTTTATGCTATCAGTTAGGGTTGCCACATCTTTTACTTTGGGCAACAAGTGACAAGTTTGGGCTGACTATCCTACTTCCTACTAATATTATAAATGTGAAAGTGTGGATATTTGTTACTCAATCACGTCGCAACGACTGAACCGATTTGGCTGTTTGACACAGAGATAGATTATAGTCTGGAATAGCACATAGGCTACTTTTTATCCCGGAAAATTAAAGAGTTAAAGAGAAACGAAGTCGCGGGCATCAGCTAGTGATAAAATAAAATTGCCAACGGCCTGGCTACGACTTTTCCGCTAAACGTCACAACGTAATAAAGTTAGTCAAGTGCGAGGTGGAACCGCACAAGAGGGTTCAGTATACTATCGTAAGAATCAGAATTAGAATTTATTTATTACCTTGTACACATTACTTAAAAGATAGAGAGAATAGATTCTTAATGACTGAATCTATTACCAATATAATGGTGTGCAATATTAATTAATGCAAGTTTGTCATTAAGGAATTTATTAACTGTGTGAATTGTTTATTAGATACAGGACATACAACAAAATAAAACTTAATTAATAAACATTATAATCAGTAAAGGATTAAACACCAGCTATTATTACGATGGAGCAAAAACAAAAGTTTTTTGTATGAAGAGCCTTTTTAACTTTTAACCTTATTTTTTTATTTATTATTATAGTGACAATGGAAATACATATTATTCTGTGATAATTTCAAGTATCTACCTATTACTTTTCTTAACATACAGACCGCTATAGACGGGCAGACGGACGAACGGACAGACAGACAGAGATCCTATTATTGAATATTGTAACGCAGCAGACTCTTAACTCAAATCCAATAGAGCTTGATACTAAATAACGAAAATTAGCCTTACATCTCAATTTTTTATTATTGTACTAAAAGAAGGTGACACCCCTAACTGTCACGTACTCTGTAAATAATTTTATGTTGTCACGTACTCTCTAGATAATTTTATCTTTAAAAAAAATGCATATCTATTATATAAAATCACGCTGTGGCCATTTTTTCTGACAACTGCACTGGCAATCGGTACGCGTTACGGTATGAAAATCGAGAAGATCGGCAGTCTGATTGGCTAAAATCACTTTCTTTCTGCAACATTGCATTTCAGCCAATAGCGAGTGAGTATCGGCCATCAGAGGCGACTGCAAACGCCACAATGTAGCTATTTTTTTGAGAATTGCACACATTTGATCACAATCACAACTGATTCGCTGTAATTGTGGCTAATTCTTTTGAACAGAATCTTTAAGCTAACGTAAATGGACAGGTCTAAAATCTAGTAGTAGGTACTATCTTTTTCCGCAGAGAGCAATTATGAAAACTATAGCATGAGATTCGGTCCACCTAGTGGGGGGTCTGCCAACACTGCGCTTCCCGGTGCGGGGTCGCCACTCCAGCACCTTGGAACTCCAACAACCTCTTCGAACTATATGCCCCGCCCATTTCCACTTCAGTTTCAGAATATTTTAAGAAGAAAAATTGCTGAAGACAGTCAGTTACAACGATTCCTCTTCTTAATCCTTAATTCCTATTTGTTTGTTTATCATACCAACGGAGAAGCGGATTTTTTCACGGATAGTTATAGTTAACGACCTTGTGAGCTAGTATTTCTACTGCAAAAAGGTTCGCTGTTGAAACGAAATTGCAATGTGCGCTTGGCTTTAGGGAAATTTAATTTCAGTCTGGCGCGTCAGTTGCTGCAGAATTTACATTTTACTAAGTGACAGCGATAAATCGCTGAGGACACCTAACTAATCGGCTTAGACTTTTCATATGAAGTCAGAACTAGTGATGTTAGTTTTATTTGAGAACCGGATTTTGCCAGCGGCTTTACTTGTAAATTTCGATTTTCCAAACCCTTATGGGTTGAATTTTCAAAAGTCTTTTCTTAGCGGATAAAAGTAACGTATGTGTTATTCAATCTCTTTGCCACGGCTAAATCGATTCAGTCATCCATCCGTCCATCCATACATCTAAACTTTCGCATTTATAATATTAACTAGTTTTTGCCCGCGGCTTCGCTCACGTTTTACCCCCTTTAGGGTTTAATTTTCAAAAACACTTTCTTAGCGGATGCCTACATCATAATAGCTATCTGTATGCCAAATTTTAGCTCGATCCGTCCTGTGGTTTGTGCTGTGCGTTGATAGATCAGTCAGTCAGTCACCTTTTCCTTTTATATATTCAGTTAGACTATATAGGACTTTCATTATGCACCGAATAACCCATTTACTGCACAGAATAGATCAATGACGCTAGTTCCTCGAAATCGAGTTCTCCGGAGACGAAGCAGTTTGATTATTTGAATACATAATATTGTGGGGAACTTCTCAATTACACATGCTGTTTTACTTTACATTAAACTAGCTTTAGCCCCCGCGAATTTGTCCGCGTGGAATTAGGTATTGGGGTGGAATTTTCAAAAACTTACACACACGTACTTCTTTATTTTTAACTGAAAGCTTTAATACCAACTTTGATGGAAACAGCTTGAAAAACGGACGGAGTTTCATATAAACTTCCATCCCCTATTTAAACCCCTTAGGGGTGGAATTTCCAATAATCCTTTCTTAGTGTGCGCCTACGTCATAAAAGGAACCAACTGTAAAAATTTCAAGTTTCTAACTTCAGTAGTTTAGGCTGTGCGTTGATATCTCAGTTAGTCAGTCAGTCAGGACTTTGAATTTTATATATATAGATGGAACAAATTCAAATAATGTTGCGTGGGTTAAGAATAGAATAGAATGATTTTTTATTCAAATAAACTTTTACATATTACTCGTAATAATAATAATCGTAAAATAAAGGTTTTTTGATTCCGCTTGTCCGCTAATTCCTATAAGCGGAACTCAGAGAGTGAGAGAATACAGAGTGCACCTGTGTGTACACACACTGTGCACTATAATATCTCCCGCGTGGATGACTAATGTCTGTAGAGATTGACCGCCTTGGCCGGATTCTGTCGGGAGTACATTATTATATACCCTTACATCACTTTTGTTGAAATTAAATTTTAAATTAATTATACAGAAAATGAAACAGACTCTCAGCACAGTATTTCTCTGTCATCTCAGTCGGAAACAGTGTCGCTAGGGCTTGGGCCAGGTCAAGGAGCGCGTCTGGTGTTAATACTCTCACATTTTCAATATTAGTTCAGTATGCCAAGTGCTGTTGACACAGTTTTGAATCTGATTGTTATTAATCCAAGTATTGTTGATGTAGCAATCTGAATATACAGTAGAATTCATATATAACGACTTCGCTTATAACGACTAACCGCTTTTAGCGACGATAGTAACACAGAGTTTTTTCGTGAGTCTCTTTGTATTACAAGTACATTATGTACCTATGTTTGTAATTTGGAATGTTTAAGAACCATTAAAATAGAGCATATGTGATTCCTAAAAAATGTTTTATTTACCTAAATAGGAAAATTAAACTTTCGCATTTATAATACATAATATGTATTCGTAAGTTAAGTACATATGTACTTAAGAAATAATCCTGCCGTTTTGTACGTCATCCGGTTAGTACGACATAGTATCGCCGGTCCCTTGAAGATCGTTATATCCGGATTCGACTGTAATTTTAATACTACGACTATACGACTTCGACCATCCGATGTGCCAGATCTTTTTTTCCACGTACTTTGAAACTGTGGAACCAACTTCCTGCGACCGTGTTCCCACTAAACTACAACATATGGTTATTCAAGGGCGGACCAACAAATTCCTAAAAAGCCGGCAACGCATTGGTGGTGCCTCAAGTGCTACAAATGATCATGGGCGGCGGTAATCACTTAACATCAGGTGACCCGTTTGCTCGTTTGCTCGCTAAAAATATAAAAAAAATGATGCTACACATAAAGTTTTAGAAAA
Organism: Hipparchia sbordonii; assembly: GCA_038048805.1. Taxonomy (NCBI): domain Eukaryota; kingdom Metazoa; phylum Arthropoda; class Insecta; order Lepidoptera; family Nymphalidae; genus Hipparchia; species Hipparchia sbordonii. The sequence goes on from CM076113.1 coordinate 11,539,211, forward strand.
CAATATCGCACTCAAGTGTGAAGTGTGAACTAGCGTCAAAAAAAGTCACAGCCTTAAGAGAAAGTGAGATAACTCGCTCAGTCAGTTGTTATATTAGCACAATAAGACCATTTCGCTCGGAAAGATGGCTCACAATAAAAAACATCGCAGAAAGAAACTCCCGTCTATTCCCGCTGTGCATGTACTTGAATACTGGGCGACTTCGCGATCAAGCTTTTAAGGCTAAACGGCGTTGTTTAATACACAAGGTCGCTTTGTTTATACAACAATCCTATTTCTAACTTGTTTCGCAGTGAGTTTTGTAGCTCCAATATTGAAGCCTTAATAGCCCAACAGTTAAAGGTGTGAATTGAAAACTGTAAGGTCGCATGTTCCCACCCGTTGCACTATTGTCGTACCCACTCCTAATATAAGCTTTCCGTTTATTTGGAGGGGACAGGAGAATATTAGTCAACTTCAGGTTGGCTAATATTCTTTAAAAAAAAACATCAATAACATAACAAAAAAAAATAACATCACACTAATATTGTAAAGGCGAAAGTGTGAAATGAAATATTTTATTTTATTTGCAAGAATATGGGTAACATAAGATCTTAAATGGAAAAACTTGAAGGTATAATCATTTTGTTTCTCTTTGAGTATAATGGAATTTTGCAAAGTAACGTCTGCTTCTATCTGTAGCGTTCAGAGTGTGTAGATGTGGGTAGTTGAATATATTATAACGTATAAATATAACCGTCCATGCATACTAGTGAAATTTCGAGAGCGTTTTTATTTCTTTTTAAAAAAGATTGAAAATTATAAAATTTATTAAAATTAATATTAAATTAACTCTAACGTTTAACTTCTAATGAGCTGAGTTTGAGACAGAGTTCCCCTTTGTTCAACGATCCCGCGGCTCGGGGATGCAACGCGGGAGGTCTCTTTGCGGAACGCTGTGTCAGTTCTTGCGCAATGCAACCTACCGCGTGAACACCGCTTGTTGTGTGGAGCCCTTAGGATCGTTACACATAACTTACTATACGTGTTGTGTTATTGGTACTAACGAACACTGGTTAGTGCACTGGCACTATCGATAGCTGATAGATTCCTAAAACCGTGTGTCGCAATCGGCCGTGTTAAGCGACTAAGCGCTCGGCTGTGTACAGCGCTCGTAACTGTAGCTCGCATTATGTAAATGAAATACAAGATAAGGCGTTCATCTAGATTCCACGCGCGGTTCACTTCGCATCGTTTCATTGCTGGGGTGGTGTGTGGAATTAATTAAAAGAAGCGCCGTGCTTGATTGTGGAGTTGTACTTAATTGGAATTTTCTAGTTAGCTAGTTCTAGTTCTGTGAGATTATTGATATGAGGATATCCATAGGAGAACCAGAGTTACCGAGTCACGAAGCTGAAGTGATAACGGGTGGAGAATGTAATTCATACATGCCGGCATATTAAATCTCGGTCTATGCCTATGGCGAGATCGTAATAACTTAAAGTTATTGATAAAAAAGCCTCATAATAGGGCTCAGAGTCACTCAGCGAGCTCAAGAGAGCTTTGCTCGGAATATCGCTGCAAAATCAAATCAGGAATGAGGAGAGTAACCGACATAGCTCATCGAATCACTAAGTGGGGCATATAGTTCGAAGAATTGATGTTCGTTGGGGTCCCGCGGTGCTGGAGTGGAAACCTCACACCGAAAATCGCAGTGTTGGCAGACCTCCCACTAGGTGGACCGACAATATCAAATATATCGAAGGGAACCGCTGCATACAGGTGGCGCAAGAGGCATGTAGAAGTCTGTGCAAATATGGTTGAGCGAAGCAATGGCTGGATCATGCGTCGTGCTCGTGAACGGGTGACACCAACGGGAATGGGTCTGCTTTGACTTCCCATGTTGACATGTGTTAGATTATATGTATTGTATTTTTGAAGCTTCACTGTGGAAGCACTGTATACTTAGCTTAGTTTTGTTACTTATTGTAAAATTAGTTTATTTTATTTTTTGGAAAGAGCAACTGCTGAGTTTCTTGCCGGTTCTTCTCAGCAGAATCTGCATTCCGAACCGGTGGTAGATTTATGACGTGTCATAAGTGCTACAAGGTAGCCTACATGAAATAAATGAATTTTGAATTTGAATTTGAATTTGAGTCCTGAATCCAGCAGTGGAAGCCTATCGTTTGGTAAAGAAGAAGAAATTTTACCATCATCAGGTATCTACGCTAGTTGTAGACCGTTTGTGCTATCTTTTCAAAGCACAAGTACCACTGAAAAGTCAATGGAAATCGTTAGGTTTATAAGTATTAGTGCTACGAAAAGTTACGTAGAACGTAACTTGCTACGGTAGAGTGCTACGAGTATTCAAATTGGCAGAATTGAAACTTGGTAACGAGTTGGTAAGAATAAAGTGCTTACTAAGAGTTTACTTACGAATACGGATACTTCTAACTTGGTATACACTACTTACAAACTCCTAGAAGACAAGAACACTTGGCTAGACTATTTTTTTTTGCACAAGGTTCAAGATTGATCGATTTGGATCTAGCCAGATCTGGTCTCGTCTGTTGACTTTGTGGACGACAATATGTCTGAAATAATACATAGGCTACTTTTTATTCCGGAAAATGAGTGCGTTTCCGCGGGAATAAAATCCTTAATTCATGCGAACGAAGTCACGGGAATCATCTAGTATTAAATACATAATTATATTAAAATAAATTAATTTTAATGTTTGTTTCAGATCAGTACAACGGTTCAGTGATAGCCATATCTGCAAAGCTCGGATTAATTAAGAGTCCGATAAACGTAGTTTCTTTTCATTACCGATACTCGATCCGGATATTAAAAATTTCGCAAAAGTTTTTAATATCCATTTAAATTGCAACCGAACTGAGTACAGGCAAAATAACAAATTCCAAGGAAAAAATTATAATTACAGGCATTATATTATAATAGTTAAGCGTACTTATGCGTGAAAACGAAATATTTTAGAAACGAATATTTTAAAAACGAAATATTTAGAATTTATTATAAAACTAGCTGATGCCCGCGGCTTCGTCCGCGTGGATTTAGTTTTTAAAATCGCGCGGGAACTCTAATTTTCGGGGATAAGTAGCCTATGTCACTCTCCCGGTCCCCAACTATACCCATGCAAAAAACCACTTCGATCCGTAGCTCTGTTCCAGCGTGATTGAAGGACAAACCAAACAAATAAACACACTTTCGCATTTATAATATTAGTAAGGATATTAAAATATCTTTACTTTGAGACCCCGACGATATCTGTTTTTTGAACTATGTGCCCCGCCTATTTCCACTTCAGTGTCGCGATTCAATGAGCTACTTTCATGTTGGTTACTTTGTTTTCCTATGAATCTCCTCATTCCTGATTTGATGTCACAGGCATACTCCGAACATAGCTCACTCAATCACCCGCTGAGTGAGCCTTTTTACTTTATTCTTAAAATAAAAAAAACTCGCTATAGATAGATAGAGATTTGAAGCCGCAATAGCTCAACGGTTAAAGGTGCGGACTGAAAACTGAAAGGTCGCAGGTTCGGACCCAACCCGTTGCACTATTGTCGTACCCACTCCTAGCACAAGCTTTTCGCTTATTTGGAGGGGAAAGGAGAATATAAGTCAACTTCAGCTTGGCTGATATTCTTTATTAAAAAAAATAGAGAACGAGATTTAATATAAACAGAGTAGATAAATTGACCATCAAAGGCGTGTCTGCGTCCGTAAAACGGAAAATATACCAATATCCATCCCCTATTGTTTCCTCTGAATATATCGGCAGTACTATAAAAAGTTTACGGTCTAACATCTGTCGGTTTTATTATGTGTACGAGGGGAGATAAAAGGATACGTCAAACTGTACTATCATAACGGCTTGTGTCCATTTGAAGCTACAGAAATCGCAGCAGGGCACTTTAACGGCAGAATCTCCGAAAACAGCCTGTTTTTGATTCAATAGTAAACAATCAAATATTCTTTGTTTTGATAGGTTAAAAATATATGTTGTAGTTTAATACACGTTTTTTTTTTTTTTTTTTTATTCGATGTCAAGATAGCCCTTGACTGCGATCTCACCTGATGGTAAGTGACGATGCAGTCTAAGATGGTAGCGGGCTAACTTGGAAGGGGTATAGCAGTGTAAATTCAACCCATACCCCTTATCGGTTTCTACACGCCATCGTGCCGGAACGCTAAATCGCTTGGCGGCACGTCTTTGACGGTAGGGTGGTAACTAGCCACGGCCAAAGCCTCCCACCAGACCAGACCAGAGACAATTTAGAAATAATAAATTCCTAAATTGCCTCCGCCGGGAATCGAACCCGAGACCTCCCAGTTATAAGACCACAGCGCTCACCACTGCGCCAGGGAGGTCGTCAAAATTACACGTTCTAAATTATTTTACCGTTCAAAAGTCCATATTTTGAACTTCACTCGATCAAATAATATTCCGAAAACAGTGTAGTTTTTAATTGTTTTTCAGGTTTTATTTATAGTATATTAAAGTTAAACTAAAAAAAATGTCAAAAGGTTTTAGAAGAATATTTTACCGTTATTTTTTTCTAAAAAGTTTTCTTTTTTTTATCATGACTGCTTTACTTTCTTTATAACAAAGTGGCTCGTGCACCTCACTTCAATAGCTCGCAAGGTACTGCGGCCGAAGATCGTGCCCTTAAGCCTCAATAACGCAAAAGTTTAGATGCTTGCCGAGGCTTGGCAAGCGCCCACAAACTCCAAGCCTTTACAAACGATATTAGCCCGGATCGGCGACAAGCTCACGCAAGCCAAGCAAAACGGGGTATTTACGCACTTGTGTTTGTGGACGCTTGTCCAGACTTGCCAAGCGTGTAAATGTAGCATAAGGTATCGAATGAAATGCTGCGTTTTCCGCTACGTGGTCGCCACTTGAGCAACTTAGGATCCCGACCGATTTTTAGTAAATCACACTTGAAAAATACTTATCAAGAAAATTATTTATAACTAGCTTTTGCCCAAGGCTTCGCTCACGTTAAGGTCGATTTTTGAAACCTCTATTTTTTCCCTTTAGGGGTTGAATATTCAAAAATCCTTTCTTAGCCTACGTCACAATAGTTATCTGTATGACATACAGCCCGATCTGTCCAGTGGTTTGAGCTGTGCATGGATAGATCAGTCAGTCAGTCACCTTTACCTTTTATATAAGCTTTTGCTCCCGTTAAGGTCAATTTTCCGTATTCTTATTTAACCCCCTTAGTGGTTGAATTTTCTTCTTAGCGGATGCCTACGTCTTAATAGCTATCTGTATCCAAAATTTCAGCACGATCCGTCCAGTAACTTGAGCTATGCGTTGATAAATAAGTCAGTGCCTTTCATATACGAGTATTTAGAAGAAGAAAAAGGAGAAGAGATATTTAAATATGAAAGTCTTAATAGTTTTTAACTTACAGCTTACAGACTACATAAATTCGCAATAATTGCTCTCTTTAATGTAGATTTAATGTATTTTTATTCTCAGCTTTTTTAGAATATTTTCTTATAGTATATTGAACTTAAAATAACTCTCCAAAATAATTGAAGGCGACAGTTTTATAGCCCTATCTAAAAGCATACCATTATTTAGTTTAATTATAACAAGATGGCTGCGTTCAGAAAGGTTTTAAATATTTTATCCATTTAATGCTTCTTGCCTGAGTTCAATGTTATAAGGATTGCGCCCCATCGTACCTTTGGATAAAACTTTTACCCTTTATTGAATATTACACGTTATCGTTCCGTAACGCTCAGTCGTTTGGTGATCTCAGTGACTTTAATGCTAGAATAACCACGACAAATTCCTCGTGTTGCAAGAAATTATATACGTATATTACTTTGGGTTTAATAAAAATGCCTTTCAAAATCACTTTCGCTCCTCAACTATATCAAGATGCACAGTGCACAAGTCTGCGCACAAACACAGGTGTACTCTCTATTCCCTCACTCTCATAGTCCGATGGAACGGAAATCCGACATGACCTGAGAGAAATCAGGCGCAGAACCGACGGTTTTACGTGCTCGCCGAGGCACGAAAGTAACTCACGGCCAACTTCCTAACTTCGGGTTAGCTGAGAATTTCTTGACAGAAAAACTCAATACATTTTTGGTCCGACCCGGGATTCGAACCCGGGACTAGTCGAGCTTGTTAACCACTAGACCAACGAGGCAGTTGTGCCGCATAGCAGCGCCCAACAGTGATGCGAGGTTGCCACTCAAGCACCTTGGAACCCTAATGTCTATGTTCCTCGCACTATAGAATAAGTCCCTTCCGCTGTCACTTCAGTACCAAACGGTAGATATAATATTCATTTAAGAGGAAACATTAAAATATGTTTTTATTACATTCAAGAAGAGCTTAAGCCAATTAGACAAGACTGTAAGCTGATGTTTCGGATATAAAAACAAAATCCTGGAAACAAGAACGATTCTCTTTGTGACAGGATTTTTCAGTAGTATTTCTCTTGTTTATAACTAATTGGGTACTTTTATGTCGATGACAGGTTTCATTTTGATTGTAACAAGGCTTGTAACGTTTAATTTATTACCTTACTTGTTGATGCCCGCAACTTCGTTCGCATGGATTGTGGTTTTTTGAATCCCCGCGGGGTCTCTTTTATTTTCCGGATTAAAAGTAGCCTATGTGTTAATCCTGGGTATGAGCTATCTCCATTCCGAATTTGAGCCAAATCAGTTCATTCGTTGTGAAGTGAAGGAATAACAAACATACACACACACAAACTTTTGCGTACCACACCATACCACCGTACTACAGTATAAGAACTTTCCTTACTCTACGCTTATAGAATTTAGTATGTGGTCTTAAAGTCCCTTAATTATCCTTACTACCCTTACTAATATATTGAGTTTTAGTTTCTTAGTTTGTCCTTCCATCGCGCATCATAGATTTTATCCCTAAAAAAAAAGACGTGTGGCACTCGGGACTGCCGCGGTAAAGCTATTGCATAGCATTTTTTATCAACGCCATCTAGCGGTGAGAGGAGTCCGTGTCCGTGGGGTGTCAGGTTATTTTCGTTATCGAATTGTTGGATTCGGTCTCCACGCTCAAGGCCCGCGATAGAAGCTATGCAATAGCTTAAAAGTTTCCTGCTGTATTTTTTTAAATATCTACCTTATATACTACTATAAAAGTATTTAAAATTGGTACAAATATGGAGGTCGGAATTCCTAACACCAGAAAGCCCATCAGTTAAAATTCTGCTTAAGATAACACATTGAGAATTTGTAATTCTTCGCTTGTAATGTTTGGCAGCGATATTGTATCGCTGCCAAACATGCGTGGTACATAACAAATTGAAGTTACTGGAAGATCCTTATTGCGACCGGGAAAAGGCGATATTCGATCGGCCGCAATTGCAATCGTTTAAAGACTTGGACAGACAACCCGGGCATTGACGCTCGGTGAAAGCGTATCTAACGTGGCTTGTAGAAGTTTGGCATTGCATGTCATTACTTATAAATTCTGCAAGCTCCGAATTTGGTAGACAAGCCAGCTTGTAGCTAGCTTGTGTACCTACCTTTTAAGCTATTGCATAGCTTCTATCGCGGGCCTTGAGCGTGGAGACCGAATCCAGAAATTCCGTAACGAAAATAACCTGACACGGGACTCCTCTCACCGCTAGATGGCGTTGATAAAAAATGCTATGCAATAGCTTTACCGCGGCAGTCCCCGAGTGCCACACGTCTTTTTTTTTTCATTCGATGACAAGGTCTTGACTGCGATCTCACCTGATTGTAAGTGACGATGCAGTCTAAGATGGTAGCGGAAAGGGTGTGGCTGTGTACATTCAACCCATATCCCCAATCCTAACCAAATGCATGCATTGTTGGATGCGGTTTTATCACAGTCCGTGAGCTATCGGTATGGAGTTTTATTTTGGCCACAAGTATTAACAACTCGGCTAGGCAGCGCTTGGGAAACTCGCGATATTTATTGATTGGGTTTTTTAACATTACAATCAGAGCTGTCAATTTAGTTTATATTTACTATAATATGGTATTACAGAATTAGTAACATTTTATTTACGCTTCCACGCGTCGCTAACGTCTCGCGTTCTGTTTGCTGAGGGCTGAAACTTAAGACAAATTCCCGTTTTCTGTCTGAACAGTTCTTGAGAATACGGACTAGGGACTATTTTGGGTATACTCCAAGTCTTGCAAACTAGCGTAACTGCGAACCTGCTTCATCTTAAAACAAACTTATCATTTACACCGTACATGACTCTTATCACCAAGCAATAAAACTCATATTTGCAGCTATCGACAGCGTGTAATGTTGTAAGAACTTCGATAAGTTTTGGAATGAAGAATCAAAGTTGCATCGTGAGCAATTTGAAGCACAATACAATTTCGTAAATCATTGCAAGACTAATTGGAGTACTGGAACTTTTATTTTCCAGACGTTAAAAGGAGAAAATTGTTTTCTATAAACGTTCGTTCTACTAATGAATCGGGGGAACTTTTTTATAAATTTCTATACAAATAAATTAATTTGGAATGAAAAACCCCCATTCAAATTGGTCTATCCATTTGAGCTTGGTTTTAACGTACTGAGACAGACAGATAGATAAACAGACATACACAAACTTGTAATAGGTATCCATCTTTTTGCGTCGGGCTCAATAAATAGACTTGTAATCCAGTAAGGATTATAAATGTGAAAGTGTGTTTGTTTGTTGGTTTGTCTTTGTAATACCGTCAAAGACGTGCCGCCAAGCGATTTAGCGTTCCGGCACGATGGCGTGTAGAAACCGATTAGGGGTATGAGTACACTGCCGTACCCCTTCCACTTTAGCCCGCTACTATCTTAAACTGCATCACTTACCATCAGGTGAGATTGTAGTCAAGGACTATCTTGGCATGGAATTAAAAAAATATATATAATGTAAAAAAGTTCTAATAAAACAATTTATCATCAAAGACTATCTTAACGAAAAAAAAACTCGCACTTTTCCACCAAAATTAGAAAGTCGGTCTCAGTAGATATGTATTTTGCTAGAAAAAACACTCAAAACTCCCTTTCAAAGAAAAAGGGGTAAGAACAACCCAGCAACGTTTAAAATTCAAATTAACAAGTCCAAAGTTAAACAACCCCTGTCTTAGAGCCGTGCGAATCAAATTTAGGTTCGTAACTTCAACGTGACGACTTAATTTCGCTTGAAATAAGCGATGAGTTAGTTTAACTTAATTTATAGAGCCAGTATAAATATTTGAAATTTTCAAAAAATTTACTTAAATACCGTTTTGTGAAGTACAAATGAAGTAATTTCTAAATAATATCCTCCCGACCGAATCCGGTCACGGCGGATAATCTCACAAGTGTGTGCGCAAACAAAGTTGCACTCTATTCCCTCACTCTCATAGTTCGATGGGACGGAAATCCGACACGATCGGAGAAAGATCAGCCGCAGGACCGACGGCATTACATGCTCTCCGAAGCACGGTGACATACCACCTACTTTCTAACTCCGAGGTGGCTTTGAGAATTTCTCGACAGAAAAACCCAATTCATTTTTTGACCGACACGAAAATCGAAGCCAGGACCCATCATTCACAATCGAACTTTCTAATTACTCGACCAACGAGACAGTTAGATTTGAATAAAAATTGAAGACTTACATAGGTGCCATGCGGGCAAAAACCTTTTGCCCGCATGGCACCTATGTAAGTCTTCAAATCCTCAATTCTACAGACTCCGTTACAGAACCTACACTCGCTTTAGGTATTTCGTATAGGCGCATGCATTACATTGCTGTTTTGTGTTAAATATTTGTTGATTTTAGGGTTCCGTATCCGAAGGTTAATCAACGGGACCCTGGCACCCTGGCGAGGATCATGACAGCGACGCCGGCTGCGCCGCCAATCAAAATGTGTCAAATTGTATTTTAATGTGCCTAACCCTACCTGACTTGGCGACGCCAAGCCGTTAGCCAAGAAAAAAAGGGTGCGTGAACAAGTACCTAATACTAATCTTGTCTGGCATCCGCTTTGGCGGCTAGTTTTGGAAACCAAGGGAAGCCACAGAAGCGCTGCTGGTGTCGCTGCCACGGCATCCTTATGAGATATAGCGTGTATACAAAAACAATCAGCCTTCAACTCTGCGGGTATTGTAAGGCAGTAACCTAGATTGCATTTTCATTACACAACTTTCTAGACTTTGATTAGAACTGCTCAGTGCTGTAATTGGAATAGAAATCTAACTGACTGACTAACGAACCCGCCGCCGCGGCGAGATCGCACCCAGTGATTATTGCGTCACTCCGACAACAGTTGTGCGTGATTAATGCTACTACATTTCCTACTGTAAATCCGTAAATTCATAGTTTAGGCGCAGTCCGCCCTTAGTACAAGTAGGTATCGAAGTAGTTTAAACGATAGAGAAAAGTAGACTTAAGGTCTTCTTAGGAAATAATCTTATCAAAATGCAATCTGGTTAGCGTCATACAATAGGAGTTTTTTAGCCACAATATAATGATATTGTATCACTAGTTGATGCCCGCGACTTCGTCCACGTGGATTAAGGTATTTATTTTGATTCCCGCGGGAACTGTTTAATTTTCCGGGATAAAAAGTAGCCTATGTGTTATATCAGACTATCTATATATCTATATCTTTATATCTATCTCTATGCTGGTTCAGTCATCCAACGCAACGTCCATACATCCATCCATAGATCCATACTTTAGAATTTATAATTATAAATTCTAAAGTATGGATTTATGGATGGAATAATATTAATAGGATAGAGAAAATTGATATAAGGTCGCTTGAAGTTTAGGAAATACTCTAATCAAAATTCAATCTAGTTTAGCGTCATACAATAAGAGTTTTTTAGCTACTTGATATTGTATCATTTTGTTTTGAAAAGAGCAACTGCTGAGATTCTTGACTTATTTATCAGTTTTTTGAACTAGTAGCCCCACTTTTAGCCTTTTCAGTTTCGCAACACGTTAATTTATTTCAGTGACACTGGCTCTTCTAGTGAGCTTCTCATTTTTCTCCATTTGATCTTGGAGAGAAATTCCAACACCAAGTATAGTTAATTTTATCGCCCGCTGAGCTCTTCAGTCAGAGAATCCTTACGTAATCATATTTTTACACTATACCAACGTTACCAAAATGTGGAAACTCATACTAAGCTTATCGGAAATTGAGACTGTTAAGCTACAGCAGAGCAGCAAAGCGGCAAACAGAGCTCTGTTGTGGCGTGATTGAAGGACAAACATAAAAAAAAAACTTTCGCATTTATTATATTAGTAGGGATATCCCCGTTTTTGTTGTTGTAATTCAACGCGCTAGATTAAATGTCCTTTTGTTTCAATTTTTTGAAAAGGACACCCTCTCTCTGTCCCCCCCTTCCTCTTCCTAAAATTATCAGCAGTTTTTATTTTTTACAAAAGTAGTGTATAAAAGGTATGAAATTGCGTGCTACACTCGTGAAAGCCCGGCGGACAGCTTTGAGCACCATCAACACGGCACACGTTTAAGTCATCGAGTTACACGACTAAGGGTAGCCATGCACCATGTGCAATGGGCTCCAATTATTTTTATTTATCTATGTGCTTCTTCAATAGGCTTAAGGCTTTTTTTAGCGCTAAGTCAGCACAATTATAAGTGGCCGATAAACCACCGAGTATGATATCATTAAGACAGATGTGCGATTCTCTAAATATGATTACAGTGCGATTGCAATTGCCACTGATTGGCCTCACTCTTGTTGCAGAAAGAACGCGATAAATTCAGCTAGTCACCACAATTGATACTAAGCAAAGCTTTATGCAGATTTTTCAGAATCAGCCTGCGGTTCTGGTATGAGCTGACAATTTTGACAAAACAAAAATATGCAAACAAAAAAATAATTAGGTGTTCTGGTCCAATCGGAGTACAAAAAGCTTTAATTTTATTTATTTTTATAAGTACGAAAAAAACACAAATTTTATATTACTTGCGAAGAAAATTGTAATTCAGCGCACGACCTGGTAAAAAAATCAATTGCAACACCTTGAAATGAAGTCATATCGGCAACTTGTACCTATAAAAAAGTTATAACCGCAGCCAGCTATGTAGTATCTTATCTAAAAAGTTATTTATACTATAAATAACGATTAGGTGTTTCCGTACGATGCCTTAAAAGGTTATATAGAGTATATGCCTCTATTACCATGCTATCGCACTTTCATCTTCAAACCGTCACGTTAGATTGTCCTTGTGGTTTGGTAATCTGTCAGCAACGTAACAGTGCGTATAATGTGTCCCCTATTATACGTATTTCTTTCCTTGAAGTATTATAGACTCTTTTGTTCGACGCGACGCGTGCGGGAAATACAATGTGAAGCTTTTAAACAACAAAATAGCTTTTCGTGATGTTATTGTGGAGATTTTAACACTTAAAAACATAAAATATCAACGATCAACGTGTTAAAGATTTATCTGGTAAAATGGTGTATATTTTGTACCCGATTACATATTCTGTAGAGCCAAATTTATGATATTTTCTGATGCGTTTTTGTTGTGGCCTTAGCAATTCTGCACCTCCTGTGATAAGTGATACAAGTAAAAAATCAATACTTTACAGGAGAGCAAAAACAAGACTTAAAAATTCTAGTTCGCGATCTAATTGGGCTAGTTTAACAGGTTCCCTGTCCAGACAACAGACACGATAGTTAAACAATAACCATGCTCATATGTGATTCATGGGACAGGGAAAGGGTTAAACTTGAGTACCTTTTTTTTATTCAATGACAAGTTAGTCCTTGTCTGCGATCTCACCTGATGGTATGTGACGATGCAGGCCATGATGGTAGCGGACTAACTTGGAAGTGATATGGCATCACCCATACCCTTAATTATTTATTGGTTTCATGACGCCATCTTGCCGGAACGCTTAATTACTTGGCGGCATGTCTTTGACGGTAGTGTGGTAACTTGCCACGGCCAAAGCCTCCCACCAGACCCGACCAGAGACAATTCAGAAATTATAAATTCCCAAATTGCCCCCGCCGGGAATCGAACCCGAGACCTCCCAGTTATAAGACCACAGCACTCATCATTGCGACAGGTAGGTCGTCGCCTTTTTGTAGGCAAAAAATTTCACTGTGCATTTACATTTTTGTGGTAAATATTATTTTGAAGAAATTCTGAAAAAACCTGTGAGTTGTATTTTTTTATTATTTCTATTATATGCTAAAATTACGTGATAAATGATACAAGTCAAATTATCTTGCACCTATAAGTTGTCTTCATGTAAATAATTGATATACCTACATGAAGTGAATACACATCTAACAATTCGAATATGTCCCTAGTGCAATGCTACTCAAACAAATGTAAGTGGAGATGTATGTATCGAGTATGTATGTGTGTCGATGTGTATATGTATTTAACTAAATTAAAAAAGTTATACCGAAATAAAGGATAACTGAAAAGGGAAAAGTGTCTATATCTTGAAAACTGCTGAATCTTGATGAAAATTTATGAATTTCTATGCAATGTTTACTGTTCCTTAAGTTGAAGTAATTATAATAAATATATTAGCAAAGTTACCAACGTTCCAGTGAACAGTTATTGGTTTCACTTGTAATTATCTCTATGGTGAATCGGATTGTGCTAATATTATTATATCCAATATTTAGTTCATTGATCTAATGTTCATACTTAATTAATCACATTACAATAATATTATAAAGGCGAAAGTTTGTATGTATGTGTATGTACATTTATTATTCTATCACGCAAAAAGTACTGGGCGGATTTGACCGATTATATCCTGGATTAACACCAGGCTACATACAACACGGGCACCATCTACTTATTTACTAACTGTTAAGATTTTTCGACTCCCGCAGGAACTTTTTAATTTTCCGGGATAAAATGTAGCCCGTGTGTTAATCCTGGGTATGGGCTATCTTTATTCCCAGCCAAATCGGTTCAATCGTTGTGACGCGAAGGAGTAACAAACACACACACGCACACACTCTTACACACACACACACACACACACACACAAACACACACACACACATTTGTCTGATATTATAAATGCGAATGAGTGTTTGTTTGTCCTTCAATCATATAACAATGGAGCATTGTATAATATACATTGTTGTGTATTATTATACGTACGTGTCCCATTTCAGCTAAGCGACAGTACACAACAATACAATTTATACACAGGTGATTTGACGTGACGTGATAATAATTCTTTGAATTTTGAATAATTGCAATTCGCTCCGTGAAATAGCTACATGAGTTTTTCCAGCAAAAAGCAATTTGTAGATAATTGAATTTGTTTTATCTACCCAGTGAAACGTCGTTTCGTATAATTTGAAATGAAACATAATAGGAATGCTTTACATATTACTTACATAATATTATTTAGTATTCGTATTCCTTAGATTTTCTCTCGTATCAAGACTATAATTGTATATGTTTTAGCAATTAATTATCGCAATCCCACTAATAGGTATTATAAATGCGAAAGTTTGGATGTGTGGATGGATGGTTTGTTACTCAATCAGACCGTAATTACTAAACCGATTTGGCTGAAATTTGGCACAGCGACCGATTATTATAGTCATACTGGAATAGGCTATTTTTGTCCCGGGAAATAAGAGAGTTCCCGCGGGAATTAAAAAACCTCAATCCACGCGAACGAATTCGCGGTCATCAACTAGTAAGTTAAGCTAAGTAGTAGTAATACATGATTGATTGTTTTAAATGATGACTGGTTCAAACAATTACGAATAAATAAACAAAAACATAGGTATCGTCAGTAAATTATATCAATTAAAATTAAATAGCTCACAAAATATCATATTACGTATATAATAATAAAATTATAAAATTATGCCATTAAAGTTAATAGCTAGTTTTCACATAAAAAGTTATTATCCAATGCTCAATAAAATTATTACTCGATAGATTCTAATCGATGTCGAAAAATATTTTTCTATCCACTTTGATCTCCTTTTAATATCCAATTATCTGAAACCCGCTTCATCTATTTTACAAGCTGAGCTGAAAAACACAAAGCTTTTCGCAGTAAATAAAGTAACCGAAACATTTTATACACAGCGTATCAAGCTTCCTACAGTGACCTAGTTTTTTTATACGACTGCCTGAAAAAAGAGTATATTGTTTTCAGGGTTCATGAATGTATGTAAGTGAGTAAGCCATCATAACTTCTATACGCCTGAACCAATTTTGATGAATGAGGTATCGTAAGAATCCTTAGCTTATTCCGGGTAACATAGGCTAGTAAAATTTAAAAAAAATTGATGCGGTGATCCCCGCATTAAAGACTATAGTTGTAAAAAATAATTCGAAAATAAGATTAAGTATATAGTCATCATCTAGAAAATGATGAGTAGATTCCAAAAATATATAACACTATAGTTCAATATCCAGTGATTCACAAAAAAACCATTTAAAAATGTGAATAAGATTCCAAAGGGCTGTGGTATTTAGAATAGAATAGAATAGAATAGAATAGAATAGAATAGAATAGAATAGAATAGAATAGAATAGAATAGAATAGAATAGAATAGAATAGAATAGAATAGAATAGAATAGAATAGAATAGAATAGAATAGAATAGAATAGAATAGAATAGAATAGAATAGAATAGAATAGAATAGAATAGAATAGAATAGAATAGAATAGAATAGAATAGAATAGAATAGAATAGAATAGAATAGAATAGAATAGAATAGAATAGAATAGAATAGAAATATTTTTTATTCAAATAAACTTTTACAAGCACTTTTGAATCGTCAATGAATTTACCACTGGTTCGGAATGCCTTTCCCGCCAAGAAGAGCCAGCAAGAAACTCGGCGGTTGCTCTTTTCAAAAAAATAAAAATTTTACAATTGTTATTGAAACTATGCTATGTATTCAGTGCTTCCACGATGAATTTTCCTGAGTACAATACAAGTAAAAATAAATACAATACAAATACAAATAAATACAATTCAATACATGTTAACACAGGCAGGCAAAAGCAGACCCATTCCCGTTGGTGGCACCCGTTCACGAGCATGACGCATGATCCAGCCATTGCTTCGCTCAACCATATTTGAGGGAACGTAACAACCCGCACCACACGACACCACCACAGAAACTTTAAAGAGAGCATGACATACTTAGGCTACCCATGTTAATGTTTAACTTTTTAGTTCGTTTTCGGCTGGGCAGTCGTGTTTTTAATTTTTTAATTATAGATGGTTGTCTATAACGTACACCTACCAGTTGGAACATCCTCATCCGTCAAAAGGCAAAATGGTAGCGTCGTTTTTAAATTCAATTTGCGCGCTTCACTCGGAAAACCTTTCATAGAAAATTGGCTTTAGACAGCGATTTCGACCGCATTTAATATATCCTTACTAATATTCCTTTTATATGTATCAAATTAATTCTAATCTTATCTTTATATTTTAAATGCTAAAGTGTATCTGTTTTGTTTATCTTCCTTTTTTTAAATTCAATGACAAGATAGTCCTTGACTGCGATCTTAACTGATTGTAAGTGACGATGCAGTCTAAGATGGTAGCGGGCTAACTTGGAAGGGGTATGGCAGTGTTCAACCCAAACCCCTAATCTTTTTCTATACGCCATCGTGCTAGAACGCTAAATCCCTTGGCGGCACATCTTTGACGGTAGGGTGGTAACTAGCCACGGCCAAAGCCTCCCACCAGATAAACCTGGTAGACATCAAATGCTGGAATTTTGCATAGACTACCCGCCTCGGTTGTTTCACTAAATATATATATAAAATATATAAATAAATAAAACAAAACAGTTTAAAAACTGTAACCTGACTAAAGAAAATTTGATATCACATTCGTTATACTGATTTTGTTCACCTACTATCTACTACTATAGCTATATCTAGACTTCGCTTGCGAGGACTAAGGGTTTTGGATTCCCGCGAGTACTCTATAATTTTCCGAGATAAAATGTAAACTATTTTTTTTAAGAATATTAGTCAAGCTGATGTTGACTCCCTTATCCCTTCCAAATAAGCGTAAAGCTTGTGCTAGAAGTGGGTATGACAATAGTGCAACGGGTGGGGTTCGAACCTGCAACCTTTAAGTTTTCAGTCCGCACCTTTAACCACTGGGCTATTTAGGGTTCATCTATGTGTGAATATGAGCTACCTCCACTGCAAACAGCCAAATCGGTTCGTTCGTTGTGGTAAAATTAGTCGTGGGCAGTAAGGTAGTGTTTAAATATAAATCTATGTCGCGCGGATAAATCCTTTTTTCCCCAGGAAAAATAATATTCTGTGTAAATAAATAGGACGTCTTTTCTATGAAAAGCGTTAACATCAGTTGATTAGTTGCGGCGCAAAGAAATTCTAATTAATATTATTACACGACTGTGGCAAAGCTAAAAGGAGGAGTTCTGATTCTAGCAAAATATGTTTGAAACTATTTAAGAATATTCCAGTAGCGCCTATATTTCTGATTTTAATAAAAGAGGTGTCAAAATCGATTATTATGCCATGGTGAACATGCCTGAATTAAATAAATGAATTTGATATTTGAAATATGCGAAAGTTTGTGAGGATGGATGTGTGTTACTCAATCACGCCGCAAAGACTGAACCGCTTTGGCTGAAATTTGGCATAGATGTAGATTATAGACTGGAATAACATATAGGCTACATTTTATCCCGGAAAATTAAAGATTTCCCGCGGGAATAAAAAAACTTTAACCCACGAGAATGAAGTCGCGGGCATAAACTAGTATATTATAAATGCGAAAGTTTGATATATCGGTTGATAAAGAAGAAGAAGAAACAAATCACGATAACGCTCCGCCGCCCTAACACTAAGTTCGCGTGGAATTCCGCCCTAACTGTGTAGTGCCTGGGCGGCCGACTGTGGCGCCGCTGTCGCCGCGGCCACAGTCTCGCGCCGGCCCTGTCGCGGCGAGCCCGTGTGTGTTCACTGTGTGTGTGATCTGTGTGTGCAGTGTTGTGTGTGCTTGGATTTTATGACGTAATTTTGACACGTACAGCCTACAACTGAGTGGTGAAAGACTCAAGTTATCTCGAAACGCATTGGCTGAATTTGGTGTCAAAAATTGAGAATTACATTCTGAAATACTGGGGAAAACATTAAAAAATCGTAAGTTGTTTACTTGTTTTCTTTTATTAGTGTTTGATAAAAAAGTGCGGATCAAGATGTTCGCGAATTTTAATTATGTTATAAAATTATTGTTTATAATATTTTATTTGAATGATGTACGAGTAAGTACATACGACGATAAATGTTTTAGTTGGAACTCTCGATATTTCGATCCTTATGTATAGACTGTGGTCACGACGGGACAGCCTCGTATCCCGTTCTGGGATATAATTATATCATTAAATCACAAATTAAGTCTAAAATTTTTAGTTTATTTAAATAATTAAGAAGTTATACGTTTTCCGGTTAATATCTATGGATTAATAAATTAACAAATTATTTATTATTTTTATAAAGTTTTTGTTAAAATATTTTAAAAATAGAATATTTATGGTTGTTATGCGATAACACCAGAAACGGATAAAAAAAAAATTTTCAAACCTTGAAAACTTGAGCTTGATATTCAAGTATTTGTTTTTCCATTTAAAATCCAACTTTAATACTTTACTTACCTTTCTAAGTTCTTTACCCTTACATTCTTGTGCTGATTGAGTTAAAGAATTGAACTTTCTTTTAACTAATTTTCTAAGATATCGGTAAGTAATTAAAAGAAAATCCAATTAAAATTCAAAACTTCCTCGCTAAAGAAAATAAAAAAGGAAAGTTTGAAAGACCTTCAACTTTCTTCTACGAAAATACATTATTAAAACCTTTTTATTTTATTTTTATATTTTTAATATCATAGAATATTCCGATTTAACTGATTAAAGACTTTTGTCTTTAGGCATTGGGTTGTTGACAACCTCCCTGGCGCAGTGGTGAGCGCTGTGGTCACAGGAGTGGGAGGTCTCGGGTTCGTTTCCCGGCGGAACAATTTGGGAATTTATAATTTGATAAGTAATAGTGAGAGGCTTTGGCCGTGGCTAGTTACCACTCTAGCGGCAAAGACGTGCCGTCAAGCGATTTAGCGTTCCGACACGATAGCGTGTAGACACCGATTAGGGGACACTGCCTTACCTACCCGTTCCAAGTTAGCTCGCTACCATCTTAGACTGCATCGTCACTTACCATCAGGTGAGATGGCAGTCAAGGACTATCTTGTCCACGAATAAAAAAAATTGGGTTCTATGGTGTAAAATTCTTCTAATTCGAGAGGAGACCTGTGCCCATGCCCAATTGTGGGCCAACAATTACTTGAGATGAATGAATGTAAATAAATCTATTCTTACTAATGTTATAAATGCGAAAGTGTGTTTGTTTGTTGATTTGTCCTTCAATTACGCTGCAACAGAGCTACGGATCGACCTGATTATTTACATGCGTATAGTTGAAGACTCGGAGAGTAACATATGCTACTTTGTATCCTGGAAAATCAAAGGATTCCCGCGAGATTTTAAAAACTAAATCCACGCGGACGAAATCGCGGGCATCAGCTAGTAAACATAAATAAAAAAGTATCCTTTCCAACAGGGAATGAGCATAAATTGTTCGCTTCACCAAATTCGTAGTAGCCAGTAGGTATGTTGTAGAAACTTTTTAGATATGTAGCAAAGTTTTTTAATTACACCATTATGTTGATCTCGCAGTTCGTTAAGTATCGATTTTGGCTTTAGGCGGATAAAGTTAAGGCTTTATTGGATTTAGGTAATTAAATGACTTGCTCTCCTATACTTAATAATGCGTACCTAAGCGTAAGCTTAGAATTCGTTCTTTTATTTATGAATTGACTAAACTTTACAAGTTTTTAGTATACAAGTGTACTCTTACCGCCAATAATTAGGTACCTACTTTTTTATTCAATGACAAGATAGCCGTTGACTGACATCTCATCTGATGGTGACGATGCAGTCTAAGATGGTAGCGGGCTAACTTGGAACGGGTATGGCAGTGTACTTCAACCCGTACCCCTTATCGAATTCTACACGCCATCGTGCCGGAACGCGAAATCGCTTGGCGGCACATCTTTGACGGTTGGGTGGTAACTAGCCACGGGCCACGGCCAAAGCATCCCACCAGATAAACTACTACCAGTGTAGAGCCACTTATTATTACCTACTTTTGTGGAATGATTGTGTTTATGGATTTATTGATTACATTTTCACTCGGAGTGTTCAACAGACCAATCAGACCGCACCCTTGCCCTCGATCAAAAATGTAGAAGCTTAATGTATTCATATTCAAATTTTCATTGATAGACTGTCCACGAGAACATAGTTCACACTTATCAATAATTAATAAGCATAAGTACAGTGACTTTCCTTCAAACTATGTAAAACCTTACGCTTAGTTTTGTTTTCAAAGGTGCTTTATTTGAATAAAAAATTATTCTATTTTATTTATATTTTCTTAAGTTTTATAAGCTCTATCGAGAGAATCGTTGAAATCAGTTTTATCTCTACAGTATAACAAAAATAGGTTCCCAATCATGGGTGAGTGACAGCTTATCTAGTACTCGTATTGGTCGATTATATTACTCTCTCCTTGCCTACTCTATTTTATATAGAGCCGATTTCACCAAAGTTAAAAAATAAGCCTTTTCGAGCGTGATATTTTGACAGTTTTTATAATGAAAAACTGCCAAAATTTATACTCCTTAGTCGATAGTTTTCCACAAAATCCAAAAATCTTTTTATACTTTTCTGTGGCGCTTCCTCCGGTGTAAAAGTTTTCAAAACTTGTTTGCAAAGACTCTTTTCTCTCACTTTTTTCTCTTTTCCTCGAAAAATATCTTAGCGCCACGGGAAAACTGAAATTTTTTTAAATTCCCTATTCGAAGTTGAGGGCTACATAACTATTTTTTTAAATTCCAACATAATTAAACACTTAAATGTGATCGCTAGCATAGAATATAAAATAATATTTTTTTTTTTTACCATAGAATTTCCAAATTAAGAAACGTTTTAATATGAAATTTTATCGTAACAATAAATTCCTGCCCGACTCTGTATCAATAAAATTCGCGTCGTGTATCGTATAAAATGATTTATCGCGTATCTGGGGCCACAAATAAATTCCGAATCTATCCTCGACCGCGTTTAGTAAAAAATCACTAGCGTATAACTTTTACAAGTATTGCGACAAAAAAAAATGCAAAAGGGTGTTTGCTTGTTTGATGGTTTGTCCTTGAATCATGCGGCGGCGGAGTAACGGATCGAAGTGGTATTTTGCACACCTGAATACTTGGAGAGTGACTTAAACAACCTTTTATCCTGGAAAAACAGAGTTTTATCCCGGGGATTCTTAACTACTTATCTCCTTCCGATCAAAGTTGTGGGCAAAAGCAAGTGATCAATAAATTAGTTTGTGGACATGGACTGGGTTACCACTGAGAGTTATCCCACTAGATGGGGTCCACTGGGGTACAAGATGTCTAATTTCTTAGTACGTACGGAAGTATAGAGACTATATCAAAGACGAGCCAAGTGGGCGTCGCGCTAGGAAGGCTCCGGTTGTGTTATTAAGAGATCTTGGAGCCTTCCAATATGCGCTGAGGGTGGCCATCGAGGGGGTTTTAGAGGGTACCCCGCATAATCCTGGACTCCACCTCAAGATTTCTGGTATCTTTTAAGAAGATTTCCCCCTCGTTAAATAAATAAGATGGGTTCCACTTTTTCTTTTTGTAAATATAATAGAGTAACGCTTGACTGCGATCTCACCAGATGTTAAGTGAAGATGCAGCCTAAGATGTTGCGCGCTTGCCTAGAAGATGCCTATTCACTCTTGATTTAAAGATACCCACACTACCACTTTCCGGCATACTCTTGCCCACTTTGCTCATTCTTGTGCTCCGATTCTCTGAGTTCATTAACTCTCATATTTGCCCTTATGAAGTGTAGCCAGCGTTTTCCTGGGCGGTCACGAGCTCCACGGACGGTAATGTTGAACATCTGTTACTGACGTAACTATAATGCGGTTTCCGTGCTACGAGACTGTACCATTTGAAGTTAGACGCAATGCTGTGACATTTCATCGTGACAGATCTATGACCGCGAAGGCGGTTATATGGATCAACTACTTCGTTGTTCTAGTTGTTAGCAAGTTTGACGGGTTCGATTCCCGAGTCGGGCCAAAAAATATATTGGGTTTTTCTGTCAAAAAATTCTCAGTATACTATTCCGGAGTTAGTAAGGTGGCGGTGAGTCACCCCCGTGCCTCGGAGAGCACTTAAAGCCGTCGGTCCTGCGCCTGATCGCACTCCGGCCGTGTCGGATTTTCCATCCCATCTGACTATGAGAGTGAGGGAATAGAGAGTGCACCTGTGTTTCCGCGCACACTTGTGCACTATAATATCTCCCGCGCAGGTGGCTAATCTCTGTGAAGATTTGCCGCCGTGGCCGGATTCTGTCGAGAGGTTCTTTATATGGACAGTATTTGTCACGACGCAATGTGACCCATCCCGAGTGCACACAGATTTATCTTCCGGTACTAGGTCACGAAGAAATAGGGGTATGGATACATAAAATAAGAGCTGAATATACCCCTTGTAGCAACTTTTCATATTAGGAATTGATAAGATTTCATGCATAAAAAAGTATTAAAAAATAAAATATAAAAACACTTAGGTTGGCTCCACAGGATATAAAATATTTGGATATAAAATTTTAACTCAACACAGCAAAATTTGAATGGTGTCCGTGATCATAAAATTCGGATCATGTATCGTGCAAAATGATTTATCGTTCAACCGGTGACATAAATTCATGATCACGTTTCCTAAAAAAATATTCGTGTGTATTAAATTTTTAAGTTGTTGCATCTAACTTAATCAAATCCAAAGTCTTTCCGCGTATGCCGTATTAGGTATAGTTCTTTCAACGCATAAACATAGGGCGCGTGGTTCATGGTTGTGTGCCCACATAGGCTCCTGAATGGCACGTACACTACGCAATGTGCATGTACACGACGTGACCACAAGTAAAACAATGTCAATATTGTTTTGACATGACTGTCGTCTACCTCAAATTAAGTACCTATTGTATGACATCTCAAAACAAAGCCTAATTATGTCATGCTCGCTTTAAACATTTCTGTGGTGGTGTCGTGTGGTGCGAGTTGTTACGTTCCCTCGAATATGGTTGAGCGAAGCAATGGCTGGATCATGCGTCGTGCTCGTGAACGGGTGCCACCAACGGGAATGGGTCTGCTTTGGCTGCCCATCTTGACATGCGTTGGATTGGTGTACCTACATAGGCATTTTTGCATTTTTTGAAGCTTTATTGTGGAAGCACTGTATACATAGGAAAGGCATTCCGAACCAGTGGTAGATTCATTGACGATTCAAAAGTGCTTGTAAAAGTTTATTTGAATAAAAAATGTTTCATTTCATTTCATTTCATTTCATAGCATAGCTTTGTAAAAAAAAAAAATTTTTTTTTTGAAAAGAGCAACTGCTGAGTTTCTTACCGGCCCTTCTCAGCAGAATCTGCATTCCGAACCGGTGGTAGATTTATGACGTGTCATAAGAGCTACGAGTTAGCCTACATAAAATAAATTAATTTTGAATTTGAATTTGAATTTGAAAAATAGTATTGAAATAACTTTGGAAAAGTTTTATTTATTACTAGACTAGATGATGTCCGCGCCTTAGTTCGCGTGGATTAAGGGTTTTTAATTCTCACGAGAACTCTTTAATACGATAAAATGTAGCCTATGTATTAATCTTGGGTATGGGCTATTTCTATTTCTCAGCCTAATCGGTTCATTCGTTTTGGCGTGAAGGAGTAACAAACATCCACCCATCCTCATAAACTTTCGCATTTATAAAAGTAGAAAGTAGGATAGTAGGATTGCGTGCTATGGAGAACTATTTACTAATTTTTTTTGCGGCTCAATCCAATATTTGAAAAAAGATTATCTAGCAATATTTGGACGTACTTGAGGACACTTGTATTCGCTATCCACAGCCTGACCAACTAATTAACAACGGTGCGTGCGTAGGTATGAAACTATTCGGTATATTTTTTTAGACCTAAATCCTCACGTATGAACTCGCGAGCATCAGCAATTTTAATACAAAAGTTTATCTTTATCCAGCAAATTTAGAATTGTGTCCCGTGCCCATAAAATTCGCGTCGTGTATCGTATAAAATGATTTATCGTCTATTCGGGGACACAAATAAATCCTTATTCACGGTTACATTTACTAAAAACCGTTCGCGCATATAAAATGTTCACTGATTACCTCTATTCAATAGATTTTTTCCCCACTTGAGTGAAATTGTGAAGTTAAATCAAGTGATAGCAATAATACAATTAGTAATGCACACAGATAGAATTAAATAGATAAAACTTTGTTCAAAATCCATACTAATATTAGAAATGTGAAAGTATGTTCGTTTTTGGTTTGTCCTTCAATCATGCCACAACAGAGCTATCGTGATTTT
This sequence comes from Hipparchia sbordonii, assembly GCA_038048805.1. Taxonomy (NCBI): domain Eukaryota; kingdom Metazoa; phylum Arthropoda; class Insecta; order Lepidoptera; family Nymphalidae; genus Hipparchia; species Hipparchia sbordonii. The sequence goes on from CM076113.1 coordinate 11,563,753, forward strand.
TTGGATGAGTGTAGTTAGCAAAGAGTGACATAGGTTACTTTTTAATCCACGAAGCAAAAACGACGGGTGTTTATAATAAGTTTGACATTTCTGTGTGTGTGTCTATCTATGGCATCGTAGCTCCCGAACGGATGAATCGATTTTGATTTTGTTTTTTATTGTTTGAAAGGTGAATTAGCCAGGAATGTGCTTAGCTATGTTTGGTGAAAATCGGTCCAAGATGGCCGCCGAAATAAAAAATAGTTTATGTAGGCCAACCTACGGCTCTAACGATAAGCCAATACTTTTCCACCAATTCCAGCATATTCTGCTGCGAAGAGCCAGCAAAAACTTCTCCGGGCTTAACAGGTTAATCGTGTAAAAAAGTGAAATACCTTAACAATTTTATTTACCCAAAAGATATTTAAATTTAAGATGTAAAGCCTTATCTATCAGGCCTATCGTAATCCGGTTAAAACAAACTCGTAAACTGTGCCTAAATGAAGCGTAACTGAATAAGGTTCATAATAAATGCCCGTACTGAAGGCTTTCGTGAGGAAAATTTAGCGTGTAGATAACCGAGGTCACGGGCTGATATGAGTTATAAAGTCCCTTTAAATTAGACTTCACATACATGCATGAGCGACAGCGTTTAGCATCATTTGTAACTCTACTTTTTGAAGACTGAAATACCACTACAATAAGGATGAAAAGAATTTAATATCACTGCCTATTCACTCAAGAGTGAATAGGCATTTGCTATGCAAGCGCGCTCCAACTTAATAGACCTCATCAATGTTTTCCATCATTGATTGTCGTCAAGCACAAGCCTTTCTCATAATAAAAAAAACTCTCCAGGTCCTCAGCTATACCCATGCAAAAAATCCCATAGATCCGTTGCACCGTTGCTGCGTGATTGAAGGACAAACCTACAAATCAATAAATCAACAAACAACAAAGAAACTTTCGCATTTATTATATTAGTAAGGATGTTCTCTTAAATATCAGGGATGAAAAATATTCCTAGTGATGCTGAAACTCAATCGAACGAGTCAAATATCAATTAAATTACACTTTCATTTCTGTAATGTTTAATTTAATTAGTAAAAGTAAAGCGATATGAAAAAATATTATCCAGTGTTCAGTATTAAGACTAATTTATTTATTTAATTCAATACAACAAATCTCAAACCATATTTAAGAATTCTTATCTATACTTACAGGAATTTAAAGATCACATGCTTCCGGCACCCGATTTTCCCTATAACTACAATTTGGGTACCTTCACATTGAGACTGAATAGACATTTTTAGGCAAGCGCATTCCTTTAGGCTGCATCTTCACTTACCATCAGGTGTGATCACAGCCAAGCGGTAGTCTATATATTAAAAAAAAACATACATATTGTTCAAAAATTACCTTGATTTGAAAGAAGAAAGAAAGAAAAAGCATTTATTTAAGAAATTGTGCCACACAGCACGGTACACTAGGGTACATTTCCATCCCTCAAGCATTTTCAAAAAAAAAAACACAAGCTATAGCGCAGGGCTAACATGTGTCATGTGTGGCGCAACCCGAAAAAAGGTCCGAGCTCAGCAATTACGGTGATACCACGGAAATAACTAAAAATAAAAATATAGAGTTAAAATAAATTAAAAACAAACAGCTAAAAACTAATTAAACTAGATACAAAATTACACTTAATAAATAAAAAATTAAAACAACGCTCAACAATGGTCATCGGACACGAAGAATTTTATGAATGTCGTGTCCGAAAGACTGATCCACACCTCAGGTGACCAAAGAGCTGGCGCTTATTTAGCCCAACGCCTAAGCCTCGCTATACAACGAGGGAATAGCGCCAGTGTTTTGGGCACCATGCCCATAAACGACCACTTGGACGGCGTGTATTTTTTGTAAATATAAGTAGTGGTAGTTTTAATTTATTTAAGTTATTTATTTAAGTTTTTATTTTGTTATATTTATATTGTAATAATTAACTATTCAAACAACGCTCTGCTAGTTCTGTTTCTTCATGTTGACGAAGCGAAGTATTATGATAATATCGTTAAAGATTTATCATCCGAATAAACCGCCCCGCTACTTCTAACGCTCCACTTCACTCTGCGTACTTGACCTAAGAGTCCCTCGAGAGAGATTAGATGAAATGCGGGCGCATATCAGCTCGCTCATAAAAGACGTTTAATTTATGGCATAAAGTGTATAGGATCAAGCGTTCCACTGGATTTCACATCCTTGAATCTTTGCATAAAATCCTAAGACGCATTTTAGAAGCAATGCATTTTATGTATTTTTAATATTAGGAGTAAAGTCAACACTCAAGAGTGAATGTTCTTTTTTATCTTAATTAATTATGAGAAAAAGGGGAGTAATCAACATGTTTTAAGATGTTAGACGTTTTGATTTTGTAAAGCTTTCAAGTATTTCAGCAGAGTGGACTTAATTTTTAATTTTTGAAAGGCGAAAAAAGGATTGAATGGAACTGATATTTGAATGCTTTTTTATGTTTTACATTATATGAATAGTGAATACATTTTTTATCACTGGAGAGCCTTTTAAACTGCCTTGATTTCATTAAACTGTTTATTAAACTATTATTGAATTAAAGCAACATTTTAATTTAAAACCAGTCTCCTACTTGGTTTAAAAAGGTGTGACGACCTCCCTGGCGCAGTGGCGAGCGCTGTGGTCTCATAACTTGGAGTTCTCGGGTTCGATTCCCGGTGGGGGGCAATTTGGAAAATAATTTCCGAACTGTCTGTGGTCCGGTCTGGTGGAAGGTTTTGGCCATAGCTACGAGTAGGTACCACCCTACCACCAAAGACGTGCCGACAAGCGATTTAACGTTCCGGTACGATGGCCTATAGAAACTAATAAGGGGTATGGGCTTAGTTAAAGTGCCATACCCTTCCAAATCAGTCCTCTTATTTTAGACAGGTGAGACTTCAGTAAAAAAAAAGAATATGTGTATAAGCGCTGCAAATAATTATTTTGTCTGTCAGTTTAATCAAATTTCTATAATAAATTCACAAAGAGTATCTCTCTGAAGGGGATTTTCGCAAAAAGCGCAATTTTTTCTCCTTCATTTTGGGTCAAAGCCTGATTAAGGTCCCGACAGGCCGGCTTAGTTCGAATTTGAACGGATTACACGTAGAATTAGAGAGACACTTGTATTACTTGTGAATTTTAAGCTTCATAAACTCAACTGTGTTAATATTGGGACGTAATTCCTTCCGGCTTCCGATTTACCCCTCGCAAATCAAGAGTGAATAGACATTTTCTAGCCAAAACAAATACAGCGTTGGCGTTGTCTTTTGTTAATGTGAAAGCTAAAAATAGTTACTTTTAGAAATAATCAAGTTTCAAACCTTGTAAAAAACACATGAAGGTGGGACATAGAATTTTTCTATTTACGTGGCCGATGCGCGGTATTATATTATTATTAGCTCGGGCGAAGTTGTACATTCGATGAGTAGGTATAACTTGTTCAGTTTTTAAGTAAGTTTTATAAGTTTGTCAGTTGGTTTTTCAGTGTTATCACCTACTTTATTATGTATGGGATGAACCGCATATACCTACAGATTATTGAATTATAACGCTTAGAATAGAACTTTCTAACAAAGTTTACTTACACATGTAGCAGGTAGCTACGTACTCACACATCATTGGTAGCCTACGCGTATTCTAAAACAGTCAGTGAATGTGTGAGTGCTGTGTAATTATTTTCTAGTTCTGATACTGAAAATTTCCTTTTAGATGGTTATTGTGATGAATTACGACACCCTTTCGTAAATACAACAGTACTTTTGTTAATAATTTTTAACATTTTGTAAAAATTTTCTGCGACCTCGTCGTACTACTGCGACAATACTACGTATAGTCGCCTTTAAGGGCTTACAAACGGCGTTTCACCGCGTTAACTATCGCACTTCTAATAGTTATAGTTCGGTGCTATAGACGTAAGTTTCTAGAGCGTGTCTACGAAATGTTTTTCAATTTGATCATGATAAAACTTCGTTTGTATGGAGCGCGGTAGTGAATAACTTTTCTTAATTAGGGTCGACAGTTTTACTGATTTAAAAGTTTTCGAACAAAAAAGCAAAAGAGAGTTCGGAATATTATAATGACGCAGATTCAGAACAATTTCGGATTTTCATTAATGAGAGGAGGTTCTGATTTGGGGCTGATTTTCTTTAGATCATTTTTAATTGAGGAATTTTGTTACTCGGCTTGATTTAAATTTTTTAAGAGTTCCGTTCCTTTTGAAACTGTTAAAAGGCAATGTGTAAAAAAAATTTTTTTTTTTTTTGAAAAGAGCAACTGCTGAGTTTCTTGCCGGCTCTTCTCAGCAGAATCTGCTTTCCGAACCGGTGGTAGGTTTATTATGTGTCATAAGAGCTACATGAATTAAATAAATTTTGAATTTTGAAGAAAAAAAAATTTTTTTGAATTTTGTGTATTGAAATCTACTAAGGCCCCATTTCATCAAAATGAAATGATTTTCAACACTGCTATCTCAAAAAACGCTGCTTTTATAATTACTTAGATCCGATTTTTAGTCCATTTGTAAGAAAATATAATAATAAAGAAAATAGAATATTTGTATAAATATATGAAAAAAAATGGCCAAGCGCGTATCATGTCACGCGCAGTGTAAGGTTCCGAGTTGCATTTCACAATATAATGTGTACTTAGATGGGTGTGCACAAGATTAATAACATTTAAGTCATTTATTATGATTATAGCTTAGTCAGGATTACTCGTTAACTAGTAAAGCCTATTTACCTATGATAGTTTTCCTTTAAAGTTCGATATATCGTGAATACTTTTCATATATCTATCTAGTTTAATTTTTAGAGGCGGGTGGGGGGCGCCCTACCTGAAATTTAGTATAGTTGAGGACCGGGAGAGTGACATAAGCTACTTTTTATCTCGGACAAAAAAGATACCGGCCGAATTGATAACCTTTTTGGAAGTCGGTTAAAAATCAAAGAGAATCCGCGGGATTTTTAAAAACTAAATCCACGCGAGCGAAGCTGCGGAAATCAACTAATCTACTATATATTAATAATTATATCTCATGGAAAATAAATAATTCAGTATGCCTCTAATGTAGCCCGATTAAAGTATTAAACGAGTATGTCTTGATTTTTCCTCGAAATCCCGTCGTTTGGAGAATAAAGCTTGCCCCTCGGGGATCTTAATTTGCAATTGACCCAAAATAATCGCGAACGAAAAAATTAGGAAAGCTGTATGAATAGTATATATTTCTCGATTTACTTAGGTACAAGGGTATTCATGAAACTTCTTTTGAAAGCTTATGTATCTTTCCATTTCTTACATATTGCAAGGAATTTTCTCGGGATAAAAGATTACAAATGCGAAAGTGTTTTTTTTGAAAGAAAGATAACTTTAAATATTGGATAGAATCAGGCGTTACTTTGCGGAAGTTCCTGATTAGCAAGAAAAAGTTAGAACTATTTTGCTATAATCCGCCAACAGAAAAAATCCGTATGGTCAAACATGCAGTTTAAAGCTAAGCACCGCTTACCTTCCCCACCAAGCAAAAAAGTCAAGTTCCCAAGCAAGCAATGCCACCACCACTCACATGCACCACCACTCACATGCATCACCACACAAGACTTTTATACTCCCTACTCTCGACGCACGTTTCACCCCGACACCGGAGCATCCTCAGGAGATATCGACTTTACAATGCTGTATTGTTACTAAACAATAACTTTTTCGAAACAAACAAAATTATTATATTAGAGAATAATAACTTTGCAAATAGTAACGCAGCGTACTAACAAGGTTGAAACTACATTACTAACTCAATGAAAAACTAAATTAGGGCTGCCGCGAATCCCATTCTGTGACATAAAATTTCTTTTGTCTACGGGTTTGTGCCGAAACTTTATGTGCTTGTACCTTCCCTTGTTTGCAAAGGTACTATAGCGACACTGAAATAGGTGGAAACGCGAAAATATAATATATAGGGTTGTCAAAGCCGGTAAATTGGTTTGAGCAGCCACGTGTACCGCGACCGGTTAATAATGGGCAAACATTTACATAAATGTTTTTTTAATTTTTATTCGATGACAAGATAGCCCTTGATTGCGATCTCACCTGATGGTAAGTGACGATGCAGTCTAAGATGGTAGCGAGCTAACTTGGAAGGGGTATGGCAGTGTGCATTCAACCCATACCCCTAGTTGGTTTCTACACGCCATCGTGCCGGAACACTAAATCGCTTGGCGGCACGTCTTCGACGCTCGGGTGGTAACTAGCCACGGCCAAAGTCTCCCACCAGACCAGACCAGAATCCAACTCGATACCTCCCAGTTATAAGACCAAGTGCTCACCACTACGCCGGGGAGGTCGTCAAATAATATCACGATTCCAAACTTTGCGATAACCCTACAGTGACAGTAGTTTTTGATATTGGAGTGTATTACGTCACGCAAATTTCATTCCGCGCGTAACAATGTTGATGGGATTCGGCAAAAATAACTCAAAGTGACGTTTTATTACTGTTGACATAGTTCTATTGGATTTGGATAACCTAATCCAAATGAAAACACTTCTTTTTGAGGGGAGATTGTAGCAAACATCCTCTTTGACATCAGTACAAGACCATTAGGTCCAAAGAAATATACTTACCCAAAGTGTTATGTTGCGCGTTTTGTCGTCATTCTATTTTTAATATGGAGTTGCAGATCTTTTTATTCACATAAAAATCAATGACCTTTTCAGGACTATCACCTCTTTTTTAGACGGTATGGTAAACCTTAATCCACGCGGACGAAGTCGTGGGCATCGTCTAGTATATAAATAAACAGTTCCATTCTACAGATTGTCACTTTCCACCGGGTGACATTGACAGTGATAGAGCTGCATTAGTCAATTACAAAAACGCGAAACCAGAATATAGTCAGATTTTATTTCGCGATAACAGCGTGCTAGATAACAGCCGCGGACGAGTATTTGGAATTCTGCCCAATGACACATCTCTCCGCTTTCAATATAACCGGAATATTTAAAATTCTAACTACGATTTTATTGCAAGTGAAACTAAATTTAGATTTATTTATTCATCACTTTTAGAATTGCTTTTTCTAGCGTGTATAATGAGTTTACGTACACAAAATATTACTATTGTTTGCTATTTAATATTGTTAGTTCAAGCGAAGTTATTATTTACTAGATTTAACCCGCGGCTTCGCTCACGTTAGGTTCGATTTTTTAACCCCCTATTTAACCCTCTTGGGGTTGAAATTTTCCAAAATCCTTCCTTAGCGGATGTCTACGTCCTAACAACTACTAGTATGCCAAATTTCAGCTCGATCGGTCCAGTGGTTAGAGCTGTGCGTTGATAGATCAGTCAGTCAGTCAGTCACCTTTGCCTTTTATAATATACTAGCTTGAACCCGCGGCTTCGCTCACGTTAGGTTCGATTTTTTAAACTCCTATTTTACCTACCTTCGGGGTTGAATTTTGAAAAATCCTTTCTTAGCGGATGACTACGTCATCATAGCTACCTGTATGCCAAATTTCAGCTCGATCGGTCCAGTGGTTAGAGCTGTGCGTTGATAGATCAGTCAGTCAGTCAGTCAGTCATTTAGTCAGTCAGTCACCTTTGCCTTTTATATATTTAGATTTAGATTAGTATAGTTTAGTTGCGTAGCTTTTAATAACCTTTTAATGGACAGATTAGTATACAATTCTGCCCAAATATCCCTCCCACTTAAATAAAAACTAAAGGTATTTGTTGTTTTATTTATTGGGACAAGGCCGCAGCCTGTTTTTAGAATAGAATAGAATAGAACAAAATAGAATAGAATCTTTTTTATTCAAATTAACTTTTACAAGTGCTTTTGAATCGTCGATGAATCTACCACTGGTTCGGAATGCCCTATCTGCCGAGAAGAAATTTTTTACAATAGGTAACAAAACTATGCTATGTATACAGTGTTTCTACAATGAATTTTCCTAAGTCCTGTCTTCTTGACAGCTCGCGATCTCGCGATACTCAACTCAACTTAAGCGAGCTCATAATTCCCTTATTAAAATTCCTAACTGAAGAGCAAAGCTCATAGTTTTCAAACAGTACGTACTCATAGTGCCAGCACGTATTGTTTCAAAACTGCAGGTATAAATCCGAACCATCATATGGATCTCATAAGAAGGCTCAGGATTACTCAACGAATAAATGCGTAGGAGGTCAGTAGAAGAAACCGACTTACCAAAATCATCTCCCTTGAACCGTAAAGCTAAAGTGGCAATGGCCGCGCAGCAAAGGTCGAAGAACTGATAATAAATCATTAATCACTGAGATTCCAAGTTGCTGAAATGGCAACCTCGCACCAGAGAGCGCAGTGTTGGAAAACCTCCAACTAGGTGGATATAGTGGAAATACGAAATTAATCGAGTCGTAGTTAACCACTATATAGATAAGTAAAGGCGGCACAAGTACGAGGCTTGTGTAAGTGCTTAATTAAACAGAATGGACGTTTATAAGTTAACTAGCTTTTGCTCGCGGCTTCGCCCTCGTTATATTCGATTTTTCAAACCAATTTGAATATTCAAAAATCTTTCCTTAGCGGATGCCTACGTCATAATTGCTATCTGAATGCCAAACAGTCTGATTAGCCCGGTAGTTTGAGCTATACGTTGATAGATCAGTCAGTCATTTACCTTTTCCTTTTATATTTTTAGATAAAAAAGAAGAAAATTCACACGTGGTGATCCTGATATTTGCGCCCTGTAGATCAAATTCTTTGTTCAGAGTATTTCAAAACATGACTAAATCTTGTTCCAGACTATTTACTAAACCTGTCAAGATTATCAGGTTTCCAAACAACTAAATAAACAAAAAGAATGAAATCCCTACTTCCTTCTTCTTCTCCGTCGTGATATTCTTGGCACAGCAGTCATGATCATCATAAGTGACGTCGTTAGCGGCAGATGCTAAATCTGTGGGCAGATAGTATTCCCCTCACGAGCATTCGCCACTTCTCCCTGCTGGCTGATAGCCTGGTACACTCGTGCAATGGACCATCCATAGCAGACTTCATTCGGTCGGTCCATAGCTCGGGCGACCTTCCTTGCCCTCTGATGCCCTCCAATTTGCTAAGCACGACAAGGCGCTTGATGAACTCACTCTCACGTCAGGAGACAGTTCCCAAGAACTTTAAATTTAAAATTAAAAGCGTTGTTTTATGCCGAGTTCTTCTTTAAGTAAAAGTAATATTCAGTTGCATTTCATTCGAACAAACAACAAATTTTAATAAGCAAAAGTTACCCCGCAGTAAAACTGGTTCACAAATTGCATTCAACAAGCGAAAGCAATCAATTTTCCAAACACCTCTATAAAAGTTATTATTACCGAAGTTTGCTGATAAGAAATTCATTCGACGAATATAGTCCTCACTCAATTATGAACTTCCGAAGAATTTGAGGACTTAATATATTAAAACACTTCCCCCCATCCAACATAAAAATGATTTATTTCGCGATAAACTTTGCCCATTAGCACGGCTCGCACGAACTCGGGAATTCATTTAAATGCCTCTATAAGGCTTCTACTATTTGATGTCATAATCTTTCAGTTCTTAAACAAAGTAGAAATGTTAGTCTCATTTCGTGTTTTTTTTTATTTTTATATTTTATAAAAGAGTGAACCTTCACTTAAATATATTTAATTAATCCTGGGTATAAGCTAACTCCTTTCCTTAGTAAAATCAGTTCATTCATTGTAGCGTCAAGGAGTAACAAATATCCCATCCATCCATCTATCCTCATAGACTTTCGCATTTATAATATTAGTAGGATTACTAAAATTCGTATTTATTTATTTAAAAGTGGTTTTATAATTTGGTCTATCGAGCTATTCGCGGTGGCCTAAAAATGGGCGATCTTTGGAAATTACCACTTTGAGTTCTGTATTTATTTCGCAAATAGGTATATATATTAATAAATAATTGTTACACAAATGGATTCAGGCTGCGCAATACCGAGGCCTGCGGAGGTCCATGCAAGAGACTTATGTCCAGCAGTGGACGTCCATTAGTTGATAAAGAAGAAGAAGAAGTTACACAAATAGGTGTTCAAACCCTTAAATAGGTGTTCAAACCCACAAATAAGGTGTTGAAGCCCTCAAATAGATGTTCAAGCCCTCAAATAGATTTTCAAACACTCAAATAGGTGTTCATATCCTCAAATAGGTGTTCAAACCCTCAAATCGAAAGCGATGAAAACAAGCAATCAACGTGAATGTAGCCGCGGCAATTAATCTTGCGCAACTGCCATAGTCACGCAATCAGAGCGGCCCGTCATTAATAAGGTTTCAAGTTAACAGTTTGATAAGCGGAAAGACGGCTCAATCGATTTAAAATTGAGTTCGCGAGTAATTGGCCCTTTTTGATGGTACTAAATTATACTGCAATATGCGAAACACTATGGCTTAAACTCTTTTCATTTGAGAGGAGACGTACGACCAGCTATGGACCAGCGACAGGTTTTTACTTGTAGCTATGTAAAAGGTACTAGGTAAAGAGATCGCATCAGTATTAAACTTCTTTTTGTCTACTAGTACGATAGTACGTCTTTGATACTATCGTACAAGATTTAACACCAGCACTTTATTGTACGGAGGCCTTGTTTAATTTTTAACTTATTTTTTAATATTTGTTGTTATAGTGGCAATAGAAATACTTGAAAGTTTCACAGAATGTGTATCTTACTATTCTTCTCTTCTCAATCGGTCACTCTTGTCAGAGTGGTCGTGGCCGCTAAAATGATGAGACATTAATCGTCGTCGGTCTCCTTAGTTTTGGGTTACACCACCTCCCGCGCGATGCTCCTCCACTTTTGTCCAACACTCCACCACAGTTGTCTGGGTCACCGCTTTGATTAACTCTGTCCATCGCATGGGTGAGCGTCCTCTTGCTCTTTTCCCCTCCACCTGGCCTTGCACTACCAACCGCTCAATCGATCCTTCATTTCTGGAAATGTGGCCAAAGAACATCAAACTACTTAATAGTCTGTCAGCATTTACTACTTACTTACTTCGCTAGCGCAGTGACCCAAAGAGGATCTTGGCCTCCGACAACAGAAGTTGCCACTCATGCCTCTCCTGCACCACTTCACGCCAATTGGGTGTATTGATGGCTTGCAGGTCTTTTGACACTTAGTCTACCCAGCGATACCTGGGTCGTCCAACGGGTCGTTTTCCAGCATTTGATGAACAGTAATCTGTTCATCGAATGCAGCCCGCTGACAGACAGACCGATAGCGGAGGCTTAATAATAGGGTACCAACGGGAGCCTATAAAACGGACAGATCCCATTTTTCTTCAAAGAAAATTAAAAGTCTTCACACATACCTATGTATTTTATAGGGTAAGCGGTAAACTCGATCCTCGTCCATGTTTACGCACCGCCGTCTTCAAGTTCGCAAATAAAGTAAAATTCCGGGACCAATTCTCAATTTGATCTAACAGACTCCACGGCTCCGTCCCCCTTTCTGCCCCCTTTTGACCCCTTTAGCAATATCTCCCTCCATCTCATAGTTCGCCGTTTACCCTTTGTAATATGGGACACGTATTTGTTATGAACTTTAATAAGACTCCAGTTGAGTTTAACGGGGATAGTTTAGCATAGTATAAACCTAATTGAACCAGGGAAGTTTTGAAAGATAGTGAACCAGTTTTATTTATTCATAACTACTTTCGTGTATATCTGCATCGCTACGTGGTCGAAATTTCACGATCTCGCACTAAGCGCTTTGCTTCCTCTTTCCTAATACGCACCGCAAAAGTTTGGAATGCCCTTCCGGCTTCCATTTTTCCAACTAACTATAATGTGGGTGTCTTTAAATCTAGAGTGGATAGGCATCTTCTAGGCAAGCGCGCACCACCTTAGGCTGAATCTGCAACAAAAAAACAGCATTCGTATTTCAAATTGCAATATGGAGACCACCAGACGCTTTATTGTGAGAAAGAAAAAATGAAAGTCGACGAATTTAAGCGGGGTATCATTGAATAGGTATTTGAAAATCAGTGTCAGGTTTCCTTGATCATTTATCATTTTGAATGACTATTTACGATCTATGTCAATTTAAAGTTGTTTCAGTTGATTTCCTATAATTCAGTCGGGTTTTTTTAATCTCTTAATTGTTTGTTACATTGCCTGTTAAATTGATCAAATCAAATTGACATAGATTACACACAGGATTCCTTATTGTAATTAATAAAAAAACTCTATCAAAATCATGAAAAGATCGACAAAAATGACTCAGAAACATTTTTTCTTTATATGAATAGCGGGCAAACGAGCAGGCGGGTCAGTGATTACCGCCGCCCATGAACACTTGTAGTACCTGAGGCACCACCAATGCGTTGCCGTCTTTTCAGGAGTTTATTGGTCCGCCCCTTGAATAACTCCATATTGTAATTAAGTGGGAACACCGTCGAAGGGAGATGATTCCACAATTTGGTAGTACGTGGAAAAAAGATCTGGAGCAACGGATGGTCGAAGTGCTCCAAGCAATTTTCCTCGTGTCCATGTCCATTCCATGTTAGCATGTCCTCAACATCCTTTAGTATAAACGTGAATTATGTACTGGGTCTGGGACCTTGGGACGGATACGGTTAAAATATTAGATTTCGGCAATTCACAGAAGGGTAGGTACTGTTTCCATTTGGATTTATATCTTAGTTATCCCAAAGATAAATTTCATTTGAAGAAACAAAACATTGGGTAGGTAGGTAATATGATATTTTTATTTTCCTTGTAATGCCAGATTTCTTTGAAGAAAGAATTTTGTTATTACCTAATACTTGAAGAGTTTTTGGTTAGACAAGCATATCTATATTCAAGCTTTTACTCGCAGTTTGGCTCACGCCATCTTTTAAAAGAAATCGGAAATGGTGATTATTAATTACAAAATTACTAATTTAGATTTTTTCGATTTTTTGCTGTTTTCGTGTTCTTTTGGTTTTTAAACTATTTTTATTTTTAAACCGCCCTTGTATTGGAATTAACAAAGCAAAAAACGTTTGACGTGTCTGTGAACGGGCGAACCAATTTTGATTTTGTTTTTTTTAAAGGTGAATTAGTCGGGAGTGTTCTTAGCTATGTTTGATGAAAATCGGCCCAAGATGGCCGCCGTCACAAAATGGCGGATTACATATTGTCATTTTAACGACTACTGACTAGCGATTAGGATGTTGTAACATGTCGGGGCTGTTTTAAATTTTTAATTTACACTTGTTCAAATCGGTCAATTGCTTAAAGCGCATATTACTCAATATCACCTCATATCAGTCAAAGAAGCATGACTGGAATCGAACTCAGGACCCCTCGAGTTCTTGTTTTCGACGCTTCACTAGACTATTACCGCTTCGTCATCATTTGTCATAATATACGCTGTCACAAGTAATACACTGAATTATGACGTGTTAACTAATTGTAATGTATATGCATAAGTAATCATCTCAAAGCTAAGTGGACTGTGGAGATTAGTGACATCTTGAAGATCTTGTTACTACTTGTTGTTGATACTCGTATCTTGATTAGATTGTTCAGCTCGCAAAGTAAACATGCATTAATAAATTAATATCTTAATATATAAAGTTCAAAGTCTACTGAAGTTAAAAACTTGAAATTTTTACAGTTGGTTCCTTTTATGACGTAGGCGCACACTAAGAAAGGATTATTGGAAATTCCACCCCTAAGGGGTTTAAATAGGGGATGGAAGTTTATAGGAAAGTCCGTCATTTTTCAAGCTGTTTCCATCAAAGTTGGTATTAGAGCTTTCAGTTAAAAATAAAGAAGTACGTGTGTCACAGTTTTTGAAAATTCCACCCCAAAATCTAATTCCACGCGGATGAAGTCGCGGGGCCAAAAGCTAGTATCTTAATAAATTCTATAACTGGGTATTTTACTGTTGTCCAAATGTGGATATTCATTAATTACAATTGAAAATGTAACATATAAGAATAACATTAATTGTAAAAACAGAAAATAAATCGGTCAAAATCAAATATAAGTTATATGCTGTTTTACTGCGACTGTGTCCGTCTCTTTCTAAAACGATATTTTGTATGGACAGAGTATGGAGCTCCTGAATTTGTGACGTCACATGTCAGTAAAGCTCTTTCTATCTAACAGGATACTTTAAAGCTCTATATTTTCGAGACTAGTTAAGATATTAAAAAAAAAAAACAAAAATGACATTGTGTTTTAATATTAAAAAACTTTATTTTAAGTGTATAAAAAAAGTTTAGTGAAATTTTGTTTGGAGGGAGGTTTTGGCAGTGGCTAGTTACCTCCCTACTGTCAAATACGTATGGGCTTATAATACCTGAATAGCCAAACGGTTAAAAAGGTGCGAACTGAAATCTGAAAGATTGACGATCAATTTCCACCCGCAGCACTAAAGTCGTACTCACTTTAAGCTTATTTGGAAGGGAGGAGGAATATTAATCAAGTTCAGTATGGCTAATATTCTTTAAACAAAAAAAATTAGTCCCCCACCGCCTCGGCGTTGTCGTCGGCGTCATCACTTATCATCAGGTAAGATTGCAGTCAAAGTAGCAATCGTCGTGTTATCATAAAACTTATGTCTATCACTTGTATGTGTAGCTATATATTTTCTTAGCGAATAGAGCTTCTCCAGCTGTTTACAAAAGCTGTTATAGAACCGGTGACAACCTCAGATAGCTTATAGATAGTGATCAATATAACAAATAGAACATCGCCTTTTGTCGCAAGAACGCTTGCCTTACATTACAGACTACGACACGATAATACTTTTTCATCATACCTATTCGAAAAACGAATATTGGCTTCAGAGGATAGCGGGAGCAAAATTTAATTTTTAGTCCCATGGGAGTTTTCATTTCTCTCTTCTGATTGGTCCACGTTCGTGCTTTAGTATGTATTTATTACTACTGCGATCGTTGCAGAAATTCAAAAAACTCAAAATTCAAAAATGTTTGAGCAGTTGTTGTCTTCGATAAGTCACGTGATCATAGAAGGTTGATACTCCTAGCTTTTTCTCATAGGTAATGATGAAAAATAGTGTGTGTCACTCGGGGCCAAGTTTTTTGTTCTCGGGCGGCGTATATTGAATTCCTCGCTACGCTCAGGATTCTATTTTAGAATCCCTTGCTACGCTCGGGATTCTACTATAGAATACTTCACTTCGCTCTGAATTCAAAATAGCGCCCTCGGGGAACAAAAATTTTCTTTGGCCCCAAATAACACAAATAAATATTCTCAACCAATAGATGTGTGCTGGACATAATACTAGACTGATATTAGAATTAATGTGTAAGAGACTTGTCTTGCATAGACTCATTCCCACTCATTCCCACTAGGTAGTTCAACTTATAAGTTCAACCGTTGCATCACTCTAGCGCCGCATATTTTTTTTATTCGATGACAAGATATAGTCCTTAACTGCGATCTCACCTGATGGTAAGTGACGTTGCAATCTAAGTTGGTAGCGGGCTAACTTGGAAGGGGTATGACATTATAGGTACTCATACCCCTAATTGGTTACTACACGCCATCGTGCTGGAACGCTAAATCGCTTGGCGGCACGTCTGTGACAGTAGGGTGGTAACTAGCCACGGCCAAAACCTCCCAACAGATAAATCTCTGCGTCTTTGCTGATGTTTTCGGTCCACCTTGGAGTCTGGATCACCTAGTGATAGGTTTTTGCCAACACTACTCATAGCTTGTCGATTGGCAAAGCTGAAGTGGAAATGGGGGTGCACATAGTTCAAAGAACTGATGGTCGTTGGGATCCCATGTGCTGGAGTGGCGACCTCGCCCCTGAAAGCAACAAAATATAAACAATGCATTTAAAAGCCCATAATCTTGATTCAAGTTTCCATACAAATGTAAGTTCCCTTTAATTTCGGAACTAAATCTGATTGATACCAAACTTTTCAAAAACGGGGTCAGACATATTGTATTGAAAATTGTATTTTGATGTGAAGAAATAGAACAGAAAATAAATAGAGACAGGAGTTCCAAAGAACATCAAAAGTTGAAATTGCGGATTTTACTCCGTTTTACTTTATCACAACATTAACTGATTTCAGACTTCGATAATTTGTTTTAAGGTTTTACCCCATTATATCTGCAAAGTTCGTTATCAATTCGAGACGTAGTTTCAAAATAAAAGCAAAACTAACATTTAAATGGAAATTCGTATTTACTGAGGCCAAGTTAATAAATAGGACTAAACAATTGGGAAAAAATTAAATGAAATAACTTAACTTATTTGTGTCGTACTCATAAATAGGTTATTTTTGTCGTTAGAGATGGAATAATTTTTTGTGGAGTATTTTTTATAAAGATCGAGTTTTCGTATTTTATTTGTTTTAAATTTTATTGGTAAGTGTTGAAGTGGAAAATGAAATGGAATGATGAAGATATACCCTCGGTTATTTTGAACTTTTTGTCCGGTGGGACACTTTGGTCGTGGCTAGATGGCAGCCTACCGTTAAAGACTAACTGCAACGGCATCATCGTATGTAGAAACCTATACCGGTATGATCGTGTGTAGGGGTTTAATGAAAGACTCTCATGCACCCTTACTAGATAGCCTGCTAGGAGCCTGCTATGATCTTAGACTTCATCGTCACAGTAAAGGGCTATATTGTGACCGAATAAAAAAACCTCCATAACAGTATGTGCTATTTCAAATATCAAGCACGTAAAAATTATAGCAAAATTGATGGTAAAATGGGATCATTTCCACTCTAAAGAAAAAGGCTAACTCCAATAACAATGGAACAAGTACGATTTGTCGTACCGTGTATAAGAGTCAATAGGTACCGATAAAGATCGTCGAAGCGAAAAAAATTGCCGATGTCGATTTTCTCTCTTTTTGGGGGAAAAAAGTGTATTACGTCATTCGACCGCACTTTACCAGATGGATATCTTCGGTACGTGTTCTCGGAATTACTGAACGAAAAATACATTATAGGCCAAGAACGGTGGAATACTTTGAGAAGTTTCTTGATTCTGTATAAGAACTGAACTGTATACTTAACGTCTTGACAAATGACAACTATAAGGTTAGTAGGATTCGTCTGATTCCACGCGAATGAAACTAAACTACCTTTCATTTATGTGTATAATTTATAGATAAAAACTTTGAATTTGAATGATAAAAATGACGAAATTTGAATGAATGAATGACGAAATAATGACATGCATAAAACAATCTTACCTCTCGGTACAAAAGGTTACAAAATATTCTACTTATTGATGGTGAAAATCTCATTAAAGAAAACAAATTCACAGAAAAATACAGATTGTGACTTTATTCTATTACTAAGAAAACATTAGCTATTCAAAATTATATATTTAACTAGCTTTTGTTCCCGCGACTTCGTCCGCGTGGAATTAGATTTTGGGGTGGAATTTTCAAAAACTGTGACACACGTACTTCTTTATTTTTAACTGAAAGCTCTAATACCAACTTTGATGGAAACAGCTTGAAAAATGACGGACTTTCATATAAACTTCCATCCCCTAATTAAACCTCTTAGGGGTAGAATTTCCAAAAATCCTTTCTTAGTGTGCGCCTACGTCATAAAAGGAACCAACTGTAAAAATGTCAAGTTTCTAACTTCAGTAGTTTAGGCTGTGCGTTGATATCTCAGTCAGTCACCCAGTCAGGACTTTGAATTTTAAATATATAGATGTAGACTGACCACTGATTCTGTCAGGTATGATCAAGCTCAAAATAACCCACTGACTCTTGGTGCAATGCGTCGAAGTGATGAAGTAGAATATCGAATTACCCTGTTTTGAGTGAGTGTATTACATTTTGATCTTTTTTGTAGGAAAAGGCATTTTTCTTTTCCACTTTGAGGTAGGTACTTGTAAAATATATTTATGTTCTATAGAAAACATTATTTATGTTATAATCTGCTTTCCGAACCGGTGGTAAAGTCTTGCCTTGCCTTACGAGCAACAAGTTGGCATACATGGATTTTTTAAATTCAACTCTGTACTTAAAATCTTCACTTAATAAAAATTCTTTTAAAAAAACTGACTTCAAACGCGACTACAAAGTATAAAAATAATTTTATTTTGTACACGTTTGTTAAAGTCGGGCGGCTTAAATAGAAACGATGAAGCCGATACGCGATGCTCACTCGATTTCAATAAATGTGTCTCTTATGACATCACCATAAGGTAAGCGTCGCGCATCGATTTCATCGTTTCTAGTTAAGCCCGCCCGACTTCAACAAACGTGTACAAAATAAAATTATTTTTATACTTTGTAGTGGCGTGTTCCGTATGCTACCGACTTCGTTCGCATGGATATGTTTTCATAATGTAAATAAGCCTCAATAGCTCAACGGTTAAGGTGCGGACTGAAAACTGAAAGGTCGCAGATTCGAGCTCTACCCGTTGCACTATTGTCGTACCCACTCCTAGCACAAGCTTTCCGCTTATTTGTAGGGGAGAGGAGAATTTAAGTCAACTTCAGCTTGGCTAATTTTCTTTACAAAAATGTCGTGAGAAAGTCCTATGAAAATAAATTCAGCTTTTCTGAAGATTAGCCTGGAGAGCAGACAAAAAATTAGAGATAGGTACTTCAATTTTATTGTTTTCTGTGTAGATATAATCACATACATTTATACATTCACTGTAATTTTACTAATCGTAAAGAGAAAAAAAATAGTGAGGTGAAGAAAAATATCGTGAAAAATTATCGTGAAATGCGTAAATCTCGAGGGAAATTTTGTGGGAAAAAATGCGTTATTTTTGAAATATAATAATATTTGGAATAAACATAGGTAAACAACCGCTTTATGCAAGGCTTTATGTCTGAAATCGACTTTTATCTGACAGTGGCTGACTTTAAGTACGAAGCGATGTCCGAATTTATGCTGTTTCAACGCAATAAAATTACAGGCGACCATTAAACGGGAGTATTTTTCTTCTTTATCTACTGACTAGCTGATGCCCGCGACTTCGTCCGCGTGGATTTAGTTTTTAATGTCCTGCGAGAACTCTTTAATTTTCTGGGATAAAAAGTAGCCTATGTCACTCTCCTGGTCCCCAACTATACCCGTGCAAAAATCACGTCGATCCGTAGTTCTGTTGTAGCGGATTGAAGGCCAAAACAAAAAACCAAAAAACAAACACACTTTCGCATTTAGAATATTAGTAAGGATATTATTAGTCAGGATAGACGTCCATAGACCTTGTCCAAGGTCCTATACCTTAAAAATAATATAATTTATTTATTCACCAAAATGCAGGTACAATGTGGTGTGTGAATATTAGATAGTGTGATATTAGATTGTGATTGCATAATCACTACATAGTATAAAACAAAGTCGCTTTCTCTGTCCCTATGTACGCTTAAATCTTTAAAACTACGCAACGGATTTTGATGCGGTTTTTTTAATAGATAGAGTGATTGAAGAGGAAGGTTTATATGTATAATAACGTCCATTAACAGTGAGTGACATAGACTATATATTTTATACCCGTGCGAAGCCGGAGCGGTCCGCTAGTAATATAATATTTAACAAAATTTCATTATTAAAATAAGTTAAAAATGTCATAGTAAACAAAGCCTTATAGTATAGATACACCTTGCATCTAGACTTCACAGGTCTCGGTCTTGCTCGACCTGTATCCAGCGGCATCCTGCTACTCGTCTGATGTTATTGGTATGCTGGGGGGTCTGCTAATAGTGCTCTTTCGGGTGCGAGGTCGCCGTTCCAGCACTTTGGGACCCCAACGTGTACTTCGAACTATGTGCTCAGCCCATTTCTTCTTCAGTTTTACGGTTGGCTGAGCTATGTCGACTTTAGGCCTTAGCAGTAGTGAGTTAAGGTAGTGTGAACTTATGAGTGTATTTAATGAGCTTGTGAGGAGTTGCGTGTTGTTTTTACGTGTTCGTGACTACATTTTTACAACTTTTCTACAAATTTGCTAGTCATTACTTGTGTTAAAAGGTTAGTATTATGACTTTACTAGATGATGCCTGTAACTTGGTCCGCGCGGATAAAGGTTTTTGGACTCCCACGGAAACTGTTATATTTTCTGAGATAAAAATTAGCCTATAAACACTAAATTCTCTTATTCTATATACTATATACTATTCTCTTCCTGATGTGTAGCGTTATCTCTCTCGATGGAGTCGTACAGCTTTCAGGAGCTTTCCGAGATATCGAACCAAAAGTATTTATACTACTCAGGTAAGTATCGAAACTTTTTCGGATCCCTAACTGTTTGAAATTAATTAAAAGCAAAAAAGGTTTAACCACTCCAGATATTTAATTTAAATTTGATTACAACAGAGCAAAAAATACATCATTGTATTTTTATCCATAATATGGGATCGTCCATATGGGATCCATAAGCCAAGAGAGAGAAATAGTAGTGGTGACAGTTCACAGTGTTGCCACCTTGTAGACAATATCTTTATGAACACTAACCATCATGCGAATTTGACTGCAAGCTTGATCGTATACAGCCTCCCTTACGTGGTTGAAATCCACGAGCGAATACTCGCACGAAAGGCTTTAGTTCAACGTTTCTGTGGGGTTAGTATACTAAGATTTCATTCGATTGATCGTATTTCTATACTATGACATTAGCGTCAAAGTAAAATGAACCGTAACTACATTGAATTAGAGCTCAATTTCGTGCATGCACTCTTATACTTTTACGTATACTGGATATGCTTCAAACTAAAATCGGTTGTACTGCATTTGTAACTTTAAACTAATACATTTAAGGTTCATTTTACTTTGACGTTAATATCATAGTATACGAGTACGATCAATCGTGTTAAATCTTACACTAACCCCACCGAAACGAACCGTGCTTCCGGTTTCTGTGTTTCCGGCCACGTATAATTTGAACACGTTTAAGTCAAAAGTGAATAGGTATATTCTAGGCAAGCGCGCTCCAACTTACACCTCATTAATGCTTTCTATGATTGATTGTCATCAAGCGCAAGCCTACTTCGTAATGAAAAAAAAAAGTTAAATTAGTAGATAAGTACCCTGTGTTATTTTCGTACCTAATTAGCCAAGCGAATTAGTAAGAAGAACCCTTTGTGCCCTTTTGCCTAATTGGATCCTTAGCTCTTTGCTCTGGATGTCTATTTATTTTAATTCCTTCTGTATTACAAATTGTTCTCTTAATGCTATTAGGAGTTGTATGAAATGGAACAGTTTAGTTTCTCAAAACGGTACGTTTTCGTTCTTGCTCATTACTGTCTGCTTTCTATATTTCTGTTTGGCATAGGAAAGCTTTTGATGTTACGTTCATGTATACAATATTTTTATAATGGGCAAACATTTACATAAATGTTAAGCTATTGCATAGCTTCTATCACGGGCCAGCGTGGAGACCGAATCCAGAAATTCCGTAACGAAAATAACCTGACACGGGACTCCTCTACGGTGAGCCGCTAGATGGCGTTGAAAAAAAATGCTATGCAATAGCTTTACCGCGACAGTCCCCGAGTGCCACATGTCTTTTTTTTATTCGATGACAAGATAGCCCTTGACTGCGATCTCACCTGATGGTAAGTGACGATACAGTCTAAGATGGTAGCGGGCTAACTTGGAAGGGGTATGGCAGTGTAAATTCAACCCATACCCCTAGTCGGTTTCTACACGCCATCGTGCCGAAACGCTAAATCGCTTGGCGGCATGTCTTTGACGGTAGGGTGGTAACTAGCCATGGCCAAAGCCTCCCACCAGACCAGACCAGAGACAATTCAGAAATTATAAATTCCCAAATTGCCCCCGCCGGGAATCGAACCCGAGACCTCCCAGGTACAAGACCACAGCGCTCTCCACTGCGCCAGGGAGGTCGTCAAAAACTAACTTTCGAGAGGCTGTGGTTCGGCTGTGAATCATCAGGTTTTTTTTTAATGGAAACATACAGTATTGCAAAAGATGAAAGGTAATACAGATACTATATTATAATACTTAAACCTTAATTGTCTTTAATGAACCTTTAGCACTTATTCAAAAATTGTAATCCGACAACAGAACAATTGGGTATAGCAGCATACGAAAACAAGAACGATAGGTTATAACTTTTTAAACAAAAACATACCGAAAACTGGCTAACGTTAGCTTTTGCCCGTGGCTTAGCTTTAGCTAAGTTCGATTTTTCAATCCCCTGTTTTGTTTCCCCTTCGGGGTTCAATTTTCGAAAAATCGCTGTGCTGTATGTGTGCGAGCTGTTCATTAACAGATAAGTCAGTCAGTCACTTTTCATTTTTATATATTTACTAGCTTTAACCCGCGGCTTCGCTCACGTTAGGTTCGATTTTTTAACCCCCTATTTAACCCTCTTGGGGTTGAAATTTTCCAAAATCCTTTCTTAGCGGATGTCTACGTCCTAACAGCTACCTGTATACCAAATTTCAGCTCGATCGGTCCAGTGGTTAGAGCTGTGAGATGATAGATCAGTCAGTCAGTCAGTCAGTCAGTCAGTCAGTCAGTCAGTCACCTTTGCCTTTTATATATTTAGATAAGAAGATTACATCAATAAGTTGTAACGATAACTCTCAGTGGATGCAGGACTGTTTCAAGGATTAAATAAAGTTTATTTTTAAATATGCCCTATTACCTGAAATGAACACAATAAATAACAAAACAGATAAAGGTGTAATGAATCTACCTCGCCTCTCACGATTTTAACAAAATAATAAAAAGAGGATACGGCTCTCGCACAAACAAATGGGCACCGTTTCCTACATAAACGCCAGTTATTAGAATTTTTTGAGAAAATAAAATCCTGTTTCTGTTTAGGTTACAGCGTGAGTACAATATGGCGGATATTACTTCGCGTCTTTTAGGGTTGGCAACTACGAAAAACTCAGGAAATATAAATGCGTTAAAAAATGACCCAAAAAAAGTCGTGTGGTGTGTAGTGCGTCATCAGTCGGAAAAGCGAGCACACGTCAAATATCCGCGTAGGGTGTTATAAGTTGTCTATGCGCGTGTGTGTGTGTGTGTGTGTGTGTGTTTTTGTGTGTGTGTTTGTGTTTGTGTGTGTGTGTGTGTGTAAACCGATTTTGATTTTGTTTTTTTTTTAGTTTGAAAGGTAAATTAGTCGGGAGTGTTCTTAGCTATGTTTGATGAAAATCGGTCCAAGATAGGCGCCGTCACAAAATGGCGGATTACATATTCTTTCACTACTCCCTCAATGTGGGTATCAAATGAAAGAACTTCACTAGTAGAATACTATACGCTATGATAAATTTCATTTTCAAATTTCAAATAAATTTCAAATCCAAGATTGTCGCCACCACAAAATGGTGAATTACATATTTTTTTTTAATCTTTGCGTTAAAAGTATTTTCCTAGTTTTAGCTGTACCTAACACAATGAAAAAATATTGATGAAAGTGACGATTCTAAAAGCTTTATAGTATAAAAACTGTAGCAATGTTACTACTAATATATTACAGCGCATAACATGCCATCCAAGTTTAGAATTTCTTTATAAACTCGTACAAAGTTGGGGCAATATCTGCCGTAATCTTTTTTCTGAATGAACTTTATCTGGTATATGCTGAAATAGGGCTAGCAACCCTATTTCAGCATATACCAGATAAAGTTTTCTAATAATGTCCGTTCCAAATTGAACTAATATTTCTTCTGGAGTCGGTAATGCAAACGAGTTTTTTTTTGTTCAGATGTTAAATTCTGCTCGGTCACTTTTGCATGAATATTTTTTAATTTAATTTTGTATAATCAAGGGTATCCATGATCTTGGAAAATTGAAAAAGTGAGTTCCATTACAAAACAGTTGTATAGGCATAATAATGAAGATAGATCTTTGAAGATTAAAAAGATAAAATTCTTGTAAAAATCTTTTGATTTTGTTTTTTTTTCATTTTCATGAACCTTTAGGGATTACCTAGAGGTGGAAAAGACATTGTGTTCTTTAAATCACACCAATATTTGTTAATTAAGTGAAGTCTTATTAATTTAGTGTGTGTGTATGTGCGTACGTGCGTTTGTGAGTGTGTGTAAAAAACCTTAGTTGCGGAAGAAGTCACGACCATCATCTAATATTGAAGCCTCAATAGCTCAACGGTTAAAGGTGCAGACTGAAAACTGAAAGGTCGCAGGTTTGAACCCCACCCGTTGCACTATTGTCGTACCCACTCCTAACACGAGTTTTCACTTATTTGGAGGGGAGGGGAGAACATCAGTCAAGTTTAGCTTGGCTGATATGCTTTAAAAAAAAAATATATATACTTAATATGCAATTTTCAAACAGTAATTTTAGTTATTGATTTCACAACAGTGGTCTTCTACTGGTTTGAATTTGAAATAAAAGAAGTTAGGCTAATGAACTATATTGCTGCCATAAATAGGTGGGTTTAAATTCCAGTTAAAAATGCTAAACATTTTTATATTTTCCTACACGCCGCTCAGTATTACCGCTCTGCATTATTTTAACATGCACTAACCTGGACTTTTTCAAACGATAGAGAATTAATCTTCATAAAAAGGCTCAAAAGTAGCCACTGTGCGCTTGTAAATGAATATTCATTTAAAATTCACTTGACAGCAAGAGCGCTTAGCTGCGGTTGATAAATATACTTACAGAGCATGGCAGAATACATACGACCACATACGACCGTCCTTTAAAAAGGCCACATACGATCAAGTTTGCCGTCAAGTTAGCGTGATGCTTATAGGAATTCTAAATAATATAAACGTAAAAATTCTTTTCACAAAACCGACTTCAAACGCTATTACAAAGTACAATTGAGCCTATAAAATTTGAAAAGTTCCCCGATTTCTCCAGGATCCCATCATCAGATCCTGACCTGATGACAATGGGACAAATTCAAATTCAAATTCAAAATTTATTTATTTCATATAGGCTAACTTGTAGCTCTTATGACACGTCATAAATCTACCACCGGTTTGGAATGCAGATTCTGCTGAGAAGAGCCGGCAAGAAACTCAGCAGTTGCTCTTTTCAAAAAAAATTTTTTTTACAAAGCTATGCTATGTATACAGTGCTTCCACAATAAAGCTTCAAAAATGCAAAAATGCATACGTAGGTACACCAATCCAACGCATGTCAAGACGGGCAGTCAAAGCAGACCCATTCCCGTTGGTGGCACCCGTTCACGAGCATGACGCATGATCAACCTTTCAAACAAAAAAAAAAAGAATTTTCCAAATCGGTCCAGGCGTCTTCGAGTAATCGGGGAACATTCATGGACAAATACACATCTGTGTTATATCTATAACCCCGCCTTTTTTTGTCAGGGATTAAAAAGAAGAAAATTAATTAATAACACACCAGTTACTTCAAGTACCTTTAAGCGAAGTGCTCGGTAAACACAAGCGGGTGCTTGTGTTTAATCCCTTTTCATTGTGGAGTCGAATTCCAAAATGAATATTTGTTAATTTGGAAACACGTTCGGGTTCCATTTGGATTTTGTTGCGGTTTCCCATCGTGAGCGGGAACGTTGTTTGCACCAGTGAGTTTTATATAGGTTAAGCTATTCGAGAGATTGCTGTTTGAGATTTTCATCTCAATTGCGGTATTTTATAAGTAGGGAGAGTTACCCCCAGCATGCATCGCGATCGTACAGTTGTATTTGGTTTTTCACATCACAGCAATCACACTAATCTATATAATTATATAAAAAGGCTTGTCCTGACTGACTGACTGACTGACGATCAACGCACAGCCTAAACCACTGAAGTTAGAAACTTGAAATTTTGACAGTAGGTTCCTTTTATGACGTAGGCGAGCACTAAGAAAGGATTTTTCGAAATTCGCCCCCCAAGGGGGTAAAAAGGGGGGTTAAAGTTTGTATGAAACTCCGTCATTTTTCGAGTTATACTCATGAAATTCGGTATTTAGGCTTTAAATTGAAAACAAAAAAGTACGTGTTTCACAGTTTTTAAAAATTCTACCCCCTAAGGGGTTAAATAGGGGTTGAATGTTTGTATAATAGTCCTTCGTTCTTCAAGTTATTTTTCAAGTTACGTTTATGAAACTTGATATTTTGGCTCTTGATTAAAAATAAAGAATTACGTATTTTACATTTTTTTTAAATTCTCCCCCCAAGGGGGTAAAAAGGGGGGTTAAAGTTTGTATGAAACTCCGTCATTTTTCAAGCTATACCCATAAAATTCGGTATTTAGGCTTTAAATTGAAAACAAAAAAGTAAGTGTTTCACACTTTTAAAAAATTCTACCCCCTAAGGGGTTAAATAGGGGTTGAATGTTTGTATGATAGTCCTTCGTTCTTCAAGTTATTTTTCAAGTTATGTTTATGAAACTTGATATTTTGGCTCTTGATCAAAAATAAAGAATTACGTATTTTACATTTTTCGAAAATTCTCCCCCCAAGGGGGTAAAAAGGGGGGTTAAAGTTTGTATGAAAGTCCGTCATTTTTCAAGTTATACCCATGAAATTCGGTATTTGGGCTTTCAGTTAAAAATAAAAAAGGACGTGTTTCACGGTTTTCAAAAATTCTACTCCCAAAGGGGTTGAATGGGGGTTGAATGTTTGTATGAAAATCCATAATTTTTCAAGTTAATATCGAGCAACGGATCTACGTGATTCTTTGATGGGTATGGTTGCAGACAGTGTGTTATAGGTTACTTTTATTCGGACAAAATCAGGAGTCCGCACGGGATTTTCAAAGAACCTAATTCCACGCGGACGAAGTCGCGAGGGGACAGCTAGTAATAATTATAAACGCGAAAGTTTGTATATGTGCGTGTGGTGTGTGTGCGTGTGGTGTGTGTGCGTGTGGTGTGTGTGCGTGTGGTGTGTGTGCGTGTGTGTGTGTGTGTGTGAGTGTGTGTGTGTGTGTGTGGTATGTGTATGTGTGCGTTTGATACTACATTTTAACTCTTAACGCACTTAGCGAACGAATTCGCGGGCATCGTCTAGTATTTGAATATTCTCTCTCTGCGTCGTATTTCTAATTACTCTGAGGGTCGTAACCTGTACCAATTATCCATATACGTACTTATAGTATAAGGTTCACTTTCCCTTATAATGACTATGTTATGTTATTTAATGGTAAAAAAATATTTCTTTCAACAATGTAAACTTACTCTGTGCTTCATTTCGTTAACATGGCAGACAGAGTTACTTTAACATTTATATTTTATTAGTAAATGGATCTATTTTAATTATCTATGGTATACCTACAGCTTTAAAAATATATCAAGTCTTCAGAAGTTTGAATCTACACCAGTCTTCGATATATTATGACAAAATTTCACAACAAAATCCAAAAGTTTCACGTTAAAAAAGACAACATCCCTTGCTTACCCGCGTAAGTCGAGCCAAGTGTAAAAGCGTAGTATAAAAAGTTCTTTATAAGTGAAAATAGATCTTTAGAAAATGTAGCAAAAACACCGAGAGCAGAGCGAGCCATTGAAAGTCAGAAAACTAGAACAGATGAAACATTCAGCGGCGGACTTTGACCTCGATGTTTTTTCAACGCTGACAGTATAAGTTATATGAGCAGAAGATTCGCATGAACTACTTTGACGTACAGTTAGTTAAGCTTTGATGTATCAAGATACATTATATCAGACTAGACACTGGATACATGCGGTGCAAGACCGATACCTGTGGAAATCTATGCAGGAGACATTTGTCCAGCACTGGACGTCTATCGGTTGATAAAGAAGTAATGTCCTTCCGGCCGAATCCGGCGGCCAATCTACACAGAGATTAACCATCTGCGCGGGAGATATTATAGTGCACAAGTGTGTGCGCAAACACAGGTGCACTCTCCATTCCCTCACTCTCATAGTCCGATGGGACGGAAATCCGACATGACTGGAGAGAGATCAGGCGCAGGAACGACAGCATTACGTTATAAAGAAGTACTCGTGAAGGTATCAAGATAAACCAATTTAAGAGAGCGGTTGTAGTCTAGAGATTAACCATCCGTTGTGCCAGATCTTTTCTTCCACGTACTTTGAAACTATGGAACCAACTTCCTGCGTCACGGTGTTCCCACTAAATTACAACATGGGTTTATTCAACGGGCGTTGGACCAACAAATTCCTGAAAAGCCGGCAACGCATTGGTGGTGCCTCAGGTGCTACATATGTTCATGGGCAGCGGTAATCACTTAACATCAGGTAAGCCGCCTGTTCGTTTGCTCACTAAAAATATTTAAAAAAATATATATTTTTCAATATTAGTATAGTATCATCTGAAGCGCGAGGAACTCGTTCAATTTTACGACTTGTTAAACGGATTAAAGTGGCTGGAGTGTGAAATTTGATTGGCCCACCTCTTCTGTACATGATAACTTGTATTACAGTTACTTTGTGATATAAATTATGGAAGGCACCGAAAGTGGATACAAAAGCGAGGTTTTTATATTTTATCATCGAAGTACTTATTAATTGAATAGCATTTTTTAACAAGAAATTACTTATGTTTGTTCTTCAACATATTTATACTAAGAGGTCTATCTGCAATCTCTGCGATCTGCGATCTCCCGGTAACTTATTATTAATTCTAAATTTCAAAAAAAAAAAAAATTAGTGAACATTCTCCATTGTGCAAATTGTTGAGTCAACTTGGAGATGTAGGTACACGGGTGGTCTGCGAACGCTGCGTTTGAAGTATCAAAATCAATTATTATAATGGCTAGCCGAATCCTTTGTGAAATTGAATACCTTTGGTGTCAACGAGGTTTATATTTCCCTTGGGATTTGATTAATCTACCAACGTCTATTAACTAATCAATCTGAGTCTATGAAATATTGTAGATAAGTACGTAGTACGTAAAAAATAATACGTTGTGATATTTCCGATAAAATATTTAATTTCAAACCTCCATGGAATATTTGGAATACTTTTAGTAGTAGGTATATCTTTGTGCAAAACAACCAACATCAGTAAATCCATACCAAATTCAAATTCAAAATTATTTATTAAATGTAGGCCAACTTGTGGCTCTTTCTGCTGAGAAGAGCCGACAAGAAACGCAGCAGAAACTTTTCAAAACAAAAAATATTACAATATGTAGCTTATCTTTCTTGTGGACAGCTGAAACAAAGCAGATTGGTTCCAAGCAACTTTGTCATTAAGGAATTCATTAACTGTATAATAACTTCTACCAGTAGGTAGGTATCTACCTATTATAAACGCGAAAGTAACCTGCCTGCTTGTCTGTCTGTTTATTTCCTTTTCACGTACTTAACAGTAAAGGATTTTGACGAAATTCGGCACTGACAACTAACATTTTTGAAACAGATATAGGATAATTTTTATCCCAGAAGATTAAAAACTTCCCACGGGTCGGACTAATTCGAGTCGGAAGTCGAGTTACAGCCAGTATTTATACTTGACAAATACGTAAACGAAAGTTTGAGCAAATAAATCAGGAGCCGCAAGGAATGTGTCAAAGGACAATTTACGCTTTCCAAATACATTCAAATTGAGGCCGGGGAAAAAAGAACCGTTCAATCGTTATTCAATATTACCGAGGTGATAAATGTATGGCGGCGGTTACTTATTTATTCATGTGAATAACCTTGTAACCTTGTTTTTCTCAATGCATATAATATTTTTGTATAAGATGTCTATCCTTACTTATACTCTCACTCAGCAGAACCGGTGTTAACTTTCGACTTGTTATAAGAGCCACAAGTTGGCCTAAATAAATAATTTTGAATTTGAATATTATAAATTTAGAAACCTCAATAGCCCAACGGTTAAAGGTTCGGACTGAAAACTGCACGGTCGCAGGTTCGAACCCCACCCGTTGCACTATTGTCGTACCCACGCCTAGCACAAGATTTTCGATTATTTGGAGGGGAGAGGAAAATATAAGTCAAGTTCAGCTTGGCTAATATTATTTTTAAAAAAATGCGAGTGTATTTGTTAGTTCGTTTATCCTTCAATCACGCAGCAACGGAAGAATAGATGGACGTGATGGCATTTTAAAAACTAAATCCACGCGATTGAAGCCACGGGCATCAACTAGTCTGATCATATAAAAATGACTGATGGACTCACTGACTAGGTACATATATATCATCAACGCACAGCTCAAATTAATTTTTTTTTTATTCGATGACAAGATAGCCCTTGACTGCGATCTCACCTGATGGTAAGTGACGATGCAGTCTAAGATGGTAGCGGGCTAACTTGGAAGGGGTATAGCATTGTAAATTCAACCCATACCCCTTATCGGTTTCTACACGCCATCGTGCCGGAATGCTAAATCGCTTGGCGGCACGTCTTTGACGGTAGGGTGGTAACTAGCCACGGCCAAAGCCTCCCACCAGACCACTGAACGGATCGCGCTGATTTAGCATACTTTTACTGAAACTTTATTGAAATTAGCATACAGATAGCAATTTTAACGTAGGCTAAGAAAGGATTTCTGAAAGTTCAACCTCTAAGGGGGCAAAATCGGATTTTGAAAAATCATATTGTGAGCGAAAATCGTGAGCGCAGCCGTGGGAATAAACTAGTATGCAATAATCAGCCATTTAAATTAAGTAGCGAACTAGATTGAATTCAATTCCAAGCAACAAATTGCACAACTTAACTAGTTATCTATTTCCTTAATTGGACGATTTTCCTCTGATATTTCCGATCCCGAGAAATAGGATTTAAATTAAATTCAAAATCAAATATCTAGTACTGAGCTAATGGAGCCTTATTCTGCAATAATTGCAGTCTGTTAAATAGTTTATTGCATCGACAGTCTTAATTCCGGAAAGTCTCGTTTTCATTCTACCTAATGCAATCACTTTACTAGTCCATTCGACCAATGTACTCGTACATACCTAAATAGACCGCGCATCTCTCAAATTAATCTTTAATTTATAGTTCGTTAAACATTTTAAATAGTACCATAGAGAAAAAAAATGTTTTGTCTCTACTCTCTGATAGTACGTAGGTAATCTTCTTACACGTTAGCAAATGGCCTTAACATACATTAGATTTAAAAACTACTAATGAACAAAAAAAAACAACTAGATAATACACTATAATATGCTATAGCCACATGTATAATATACGCATTAAAAAAATATTTTATATAAAAATTGGATTTTCCTTCTAGCGTGTTATTAATTACTACTAACTTATAGTTGTAAAATAACCTATTACCATGCATG
Source organism: Hipparchia sbordonii (assembly GCA_038048805.1). NCBI lineage: Eukaryota > Metazoa > Arthropoda > Insecta > Lepidoptera > Nymphalidae > Hipparchia > Hipparchia sbordonii. The sequence goes on from CM076113.1 coordinate 11,594,929, forward strand.
CGGTGTTTACCTGCTATTAGTTAATTATAATAAGTATTGTTTTATTTAATAGGTATAGTTGTTTATTGAATGATCTAGGTAAATGTATTAGCCGTTGGTGAGTTTAATAAATAGAAAAAAGAATGTATAATAATATCCGAGTAATTATTCCAACTCAATTTGTATCTAAAATAAGATTCTACGCGGTATGATTGGTAATTAGATTAGTTTAGCTATAAGTTTTATTGTTAGATTTTAATTATTTACCTATTAAGTTTTTATTTTTGATATTAAGATTTTAGTTGTAGTTTAGAATTTAGTTTTGTATTATTTTAACAAGCCGTGGAATTATGAAAATAAGACTTCACTACCTAATTTCCAACATTCACTGTTAAGCGTTCACGGTCGACTGCATCCTGGCTTGGTTGGACTTCATTCCTGAATTGTCAAAGATATCCAGGTCAAGAGACTTGCAATGGTTGGCCGGCCATCTTTTGAGCTTTTAGCGAAAAATAAGATGATGGGACGACCTAATTATCAATGAGATGAAATGAAAAATTATTTCTGCTGAGAAGAGCCGGCAAGAAAGTCAGCAGTTGTTCTTTTCACAACAAAAAATGTTACACTAGTAAATGTAGCTATCTATCTTGTGGAAAGTTGATGCAAAACAAATTGCTTCCAGGCGTCTTTATCATTAAAGAATTCATTAACTGTGTAATGGTAAATCTACTAATTCTTTCGGAATCAAGTTATACATAAGCGTATAACTTGATTCCGAAAGAAGCCCACAAAGAACTTAAAAGTACTCTAAGCAGACGACAGAGTATGTTACTAGTTTATGACGATGTCTAGTTAATTGATCCATGTATGTCACCCCTTTGTTTAAAGAGATGAATATTATATTTTATTGTAGACTAGCTTTAACCCGCGGCTTCGCTCACGTTAGGTTCGATTTTTTAACCCCCTATTTAACCCTCTTGGGGTTGAAATTTTCCAAAATCCTTTCTTAGCGGATGTCGACGTCCTAACAGCTACCTGTATGCCAAATTTCAGCTCAATCGGTCCAGTGGTTAGAGCTGTGCGTTGATAGATCAGTCAGTCAGTCAGTCAGTCAGTCAGTCAGTCAGTCAGTCAGTCAGTCAGTCAGTCATTCAGTCAGTCAGTCAGTCAGTCAGTCAGTCAGTCACCTTTGCCTTTTATATATTTAGATTGAAAAGTTATGAAAGTTAATTAAAATATAAATTACACTTCAAATGTTAATATTTCTATCAATGAAAAGTAAATGATAGTTAGAAAACAAAATAGCAAAATATAAAAGAAAAATATAAATTAGATACTAAAATTATGTAAGGTCAGGGTGGCCAAATCCGTCTACGGGGCGTAACCGTCTGCTTGTAACTACGCAGGCTACAATCGAGCTGCGTCTTTGATTGATAGATCGGTAAAACAGCACCACCTTATAGTTCGAATCATATCAGTAAGATGGCGTTAGTCATTATACAAATGGATAAAATAGTGTATGAAGTTTAGTTGTGTCTCGAAATTGAAAAGTGAGTAACCTGTGATGCCATTTTACTGAAGGTAAATATAAAATTAGGCAACTAACAATGTAGAGAGATGGCTATGTGTACAATTCAAAGACTGTTTGACCATATTTTTAATTAGTTTGCCATAAAACATCATAAATAGTTCGTTTATTTGATGTGAAATATGTGTAACCTCAAAATTGTTAAGTGTTAAATTCCGTCCATATTGAATGGGGCTAGATCGTCATATGCCGGTTTTGCCCCATTTCAGATATCGTAAACCTTGTCAATTTTATCTAATTATTAATGAGGTTATGGATATTGCACTATTTCAATCCATATTAATATTTATATGAATGCGGAAGTGTGTCTGTTGTTCCGGGTGTAAAAAGAAAAAAATTCTATCTTTTCAAAACCCATCTGTATAACCGATTATGACAAAATCTGCGATATTTTTTATCCCAGAGACGAACACTAGCCACTTTTATCCCTGAAAATTTTGTTCACACGGGACTTATAAAAAACCTAAATCCACGCGGATGAAGTCGCGAGTATCGTCTAGTAAAAAATTTTATCGTCTAGTAAATAATATTTATATTTGACTTTACGGCCATAATAATTTTTTGAGTATGTACTTTAATTTATCGTATAGCGTATAAGTACATTACGGAAATATAATTTGTTTCAGTTAAACTAAGCCTCATTTGCCATAATGGTACGAAATTACAAGAGAAGAACAAATAAAGGTTCCTATGATAAAGATCAATTGCGCGAAGCTGTATTGGCAGTACAAAATGGAACTTTAAGTGGTTATAAAGCTTCGCAAGTGTATGGAATTCCTAGAATGACTATTATGGACCACGTACATAGAAAAAGAAGCACAAACAATATTGGGAGAAAAACTACTCTGTCTTCAGAAGTTGAAAAAAGTCTTGCTTCATGTCTCCATACTATGGAGAAACATGGCTTTGGACTTACTAGGGCAGAAGTTTTAGAGATGGTTGGAGAATTTATAAATAAAAATAATATACTGACTTCGTTTAAAAATGGCATACCAGGGAAGGAGTGGTTTGTTTCATTTGCAAAACGTCATGGTTTATCAATAAAAAAGCCTCAGGGTGTGGAGTATGCCCGAAAAACTGCTATAGATCCATATGTGGTTTACCCATATTTTGACTTGTTAGAAAAAACCATAAATGAATTAGGTCTAAGAGACAAGCCACATGCCATCTGGAACTTGGATGAAACAAGTTTTTCAAAGGATCCTTCAAAAACAAAGATCGTTGGAGTCAAAGGCTATGCGGCAACTAGAGTCATTGCTACGCCTGGGAAAGATAATACGACGGTCCTTCTTGGTGCTAGTGCGGCTGGGCAAAAAACACCCCCATTAATCATTTTCAAAGGCAAGAATGTGTGGGATGAGTGGACGTCTCCTAATGCTTATCCAGGTACAACATATGCCGCTACAAAGAATGGCTGGATGGAATCTGAAGTGTTCGAATCTTTTTTTAAAAAAACGTTTCTGCCCACGATTGGCGACCAACGTCCAGTTCTTTTAATTTATGACGGCCACTCCACACATGTTGGCTTAAATATAATCGAAGAAGCACGAAGAGCTAATGTTACAATTATAAAGATACCAGCCCATACCAGTCATGTATTACAGCCACTTGATGTTGCTGTGATGAAGTCTTTTAAGAATCAGTGGGATCTAAAGTTAGTACAATGGCAAAGACTTAATATAGGTACTCCACTGCCAAAAAAGGAATTCGCTCGATTAATTGGATCTATATGGACAGAAATAAATCCCCAAGTACTGCGCAACGGGTTTAGAAAAGCAGGCATTTATCCAATTAATCGCAATGAAATTCACCATTGTATATTCGATCCTTTGCAGTTAAAGCGATGGCAACATAGTATTTTAAAACCTGCACAGCCAAAAAAGGAACCACAAACTTTGTTAATCTTTGCTCTAAACTGCCTTAATGAGAACTTATTTACTGTATGCAAAGATAATCAAGAAATTACATTGACAGCTATAGATGACAATGACTTGGTGCAAACATTAGCCGAAGACAAGAACATCTCATTTGAAGAATTGCTTTTACAAAAAGTTAAACGTGGTGACAACTCTTCAAAAACAAAGAGGCGAAAAGTGGCATCTGGTGCTGAAGTTATAACCCACGATGACGTGATCAAGTTTAAAAAAGACGAACAAAGTAATAAAAAAAATACAAAAGGAAAAAAACAAACTAATCCGTCAACAAAACTTACAGATAATGTAATTTTGTTAAGTGATATATCAAGGAATGATTCTCAGTTGGTGCCTTTTGCCACTCGAAATTTTAAAGACATGCCTATTTGCTTGCAAAAACATGGACTAGACACTCCTAAAGTTAAAATTTTGTCCAATATTGTAATAAAAAAAGCTACAAAGCCCAATGAAGATCAGTTACGACCAGAACCAGGACCTTCGGGAATAAAAACTTCAAAATCAATAAAAAACAAAACTAGTAAACGCAGCGTTACTTCATTTAAATTCTCTGCAGCTAAAGATTTACCAAACATGACGATGACATATAAAAAAAAAGGAAATGGCAAGAAGAGTATTGGAAAAGAAAACAAAGGACCGACCAACCTAAAAGAAACTGATAACAACTTCGATAATTGCAAACCTGTTGAATTGAAAAACCAAAAAAAACTAGACATTTCCAGATCGAGTTCAACTACCAGTGTGTCTGGAACATGTAGCTACCATAGCGACTCCGACATAGTAAATGTTAGTTTCGATTATGAGACTAATGATGATGAATGTTCGGATATCTTACATCAAAACGCAATTAATGTACCTGATATGGAATATGTTGTGACTAAAATCAATCAAAAGACTGAAATTGACAGTAGCTTAAGAGATAAGCGCAAAAATCATGACTGTGAAGTTAACCTTAAGGCGACAGAAAATGAATATAGCATCAATGACCATGTTTTAGTAAGATACTATAACAGAAATAAGTGGACTTACTATGTTGGCATTATCGAAAATATAAGTATTCGGAATGGAGAATTTTTTTACAATGTCAGATTTTACAAAACGATCAAAAAACCGAACCTTATTTTCAAGATGACTAAAAAATTAATTGATCGGGATGATGTTCCTGGTATATCAATCGTCAAAAAGATTGACTTAACCAATAATAAACAAATGTTGAACAGCTTTGTTTTATCATGTGAGGATGATGAGCTTTATTTTAGCTAAAACGTCAGCACATATTTACAATATTTTAAACGATACAATTTTTAACCCTAACTTATGCGTGTTACAACATGCACTTGACCAATTATTTTATAACTTCAAATTCTGTCTTAATTTTATTCAACCAAACTTGTGGTTGTAAACTTACGGGTGTTACTTTTTATGTTGTATTATTATGTTTTAGTTGATTTTATTATTTTGTGTTGTTTTTGATTGCGTTTTTTGTAATCAGTTTTGATTACTGTTTCTCATTCAAATTTTATTTTTAGTTGATTTTTGGAATATTCATAACATTTGATTTACCATTTGTATAGCATTGATATAACATTCGATTTTCTAATTTTTTTATCTTTTGTGTCATAAATAATAATAAAATAAAAAGATTTTTTTAAGTACAAAAAGTGTATCCTTTCTTCATACTTAATATTATAAATGCGAGTGTCTGTCTGCTACCTTTTCACGGCCCAACATCAATTTGGAACAGAGTTAATTGCATCCTGGACCAAAAAAAATTTTTCTTGTGTCCATTAAGGTCTAAATAAATATGAATAAAATTTAAAAAATATTATAGAATCGTCCAATAATAAAGTAATAAGTATAGATTATACGCGCTAAAATATTTGATGAACTTATAACATTGAATGACGTTCATGGCATATTTTTTTTGTAAATACATGTCAAGCTTATCTTAAAACTCACAGGTTCACCACCCCTGCCTTCATCAGTATGCCGGAATAGCCCCCAAAAAGGTTTTTTGCGTATAAAATGCGATCAAGACTTTATTTATAATAATTATAAAGCACAGAATTGACTGCCATCGACCAATGCGTATTAAAATTATGTGTATCTTGGAAAAAACTATCAATTTCTGTAACTCCTTGCTGTATGACGAATTTGCCTCGATTTTGTGGAAAAATCCGTCTATTGGCTATGTTTTAAAAAAAACTGTTTATCTTAGTACTGAAGATAGCTAAATGAAATATGATGACTATATTATAAAGTTTAGTAATTTTATTACATGCGCGATACAATAAGATGCGTAGTAAAGTAGAAATATCGTCGAATTTGGACTATCAAATTTAAGTTAGAAAAAAATATGCCGGAATTACCCACCCTGACCTTACTTATCTAAAAACAAAATCAAAATATTATCTACCTACTTTAAAAATTCTATTATCATAAAATCATTACAGTAATACAGTTTAATAATGTTTGTTATACTAATCGTGTTTATTCAGACCGACAATATCAGATGAGTCATAGGAAACCGCTGGATACAGAGGCCGCAAGACTGAGACTTGTGGAAGTCTATGCGAGAATCATATGTCCAGCAAAGGTCGTCTATCGATTGATAAGGAAGAAAATATGGTTGAGCGAAGCAATGGCTGGATCATGCGTCATGCTCGTGAACGGGTGCCACCAACGGGAATGGGTCTGCTTTTGCCTGCCTGTGTTAACATGTATTGAATTGTATTTATTTGTATTTGTATTGTATTTATTTTTACTTGTATTGTACTCAGGAAAATTCATCGTGGAAGCACTGAATACATAGCATAGTTTCAATAACAATTGTAAAATTTTTATTTTTTTGAAAAGAGCAACCGCCGAGTTTCTTGCTGGCTCTTCTCGGCAGGAAAGGCATTCCGAACCAGTGGTAGATTCATTGACGATTCAAAAGTGCTTGTAAAAGTTTATTTGAATAAAAAATATTTCTATTCTATTCTATTCTATTCTAAAACTTATAAAACACTCGTTCTAGATAGGTACGGGTATAACAATACGCCGATTAAGTGTAGCTCAGCGTTCCGTGAAATGGCGGGGATTGTTTTTCAATTTAATGTTAAACGACTTCCTTGTACCGCTGCGTTGACATGATATATTCGAACCGAGTCTCAAAAACACAGAAGATATCTATTTTGTGAGTGCTCCGATGTTTTGGGTAAATTAACACAAAAAAGTGTAATATTTCATCGCCATGCCATCGTGCCGGAATCGCTTGGCGGCACGTCTTTGACATAGTAGGGTGGTAACTAGCCACGGCCAAAGCCTTCCACCAGACTTAATTTCATGCGGACGAAATCACGAGTAAAAATTGTACTAGCTTTTTTGTATTTTACTAGCATATTATATAATAAAAATTATTAAGAATAATTTTATGTAATATTTTAGAGAAAAGAAATATATTAAAGAGCAGCCAGCGTTCTGGGCATTTTTCCACGTTCCAATGGTTTAGATGATATTTTTTATATTTAGCTTTTATTTTTGATATTTACGTTTTAGTTTTAATTTAGTATTTAGTTTTATATTATATTAAGTATTATTTTTAAGAGAATATATAAGAGATATTAATATTATGTATTAATTATGGGGAAAGTGAATCTGAAGGCATTCCTCAATTGCTTAAACTATAAAAGATCTTTTACAATTTTCAGCATGGACCCTTACAAGGTTCGTTGGTCTAGCTGCCAAGACACTCAGGGCTCGATGAATTTACATAATTTACAATTATAGCGTTGCATCTATCGCAATCAAGTGATGCAAGTACTAAACCTTCGTTCACTATTAAGTGCACGCGTACTTAACAACAATTCATCTTGCAAACTATTTAACCGCTCCGATTTTTATTTAGGTCAGTTTAACGCGTGCAAATGCAGCATGTACCAGTGACGTCACGTCCAAACTGCCCGTGCAGTATATTACAGTTAACGATCTAAATCATAAAATACATTTTCGCCAATAAACGTCCGTTGCATACAAGCTGCATGGAGTACGAACACGGGCGGGGCTGCCGAGCCAACGCCGAGTTTTATTTATCTGCCAAAATATTATATGGATATGAAGATAATTGAACGAGCGAAGCGAGTTCTCTGAGTCAACTAGGGCACTTGCCTACTAGACAGAGAAGTGTGTCCGTCTAAATGTCTGTCAGAGCCCTATAACTTCTGAATTACTGAATATTAGAACGTGAAACTTGGTTGAAAATTCAGTTATATCCTGTACTTGAACAACAAATACTAAAATTAGATAAATGTTATAAAGAAACGAAATTATTTAATTTTAATGCGCCATCTATTAGCATTATTGTGAAGCTAATAGCTTCACTATAATGCTAATAGATGGCGCTGTGTCAGTAAAACAGTTTTATGTCAACTATTATTTTTTTTATTGTGTCTAATGTTAAAAGTTAATTATTACAATATATAATTAAAACTTTTGGGAATTATGGGATATCGCGAGGTCTCAGTTCGGGGCGAACCACTAGTAATAAATAATCCTTATAAATGCTTAGTCCTCTAGGTGGACCGACGACAACAGGGAGCCGCTGGATGGCAGCGCAAGAAAGAGGTCTGTAGAAGTACATGCAAAATACCTTTGTTCAACAGTGGACGTCTCTCAGTTGACGAAGAGGAAGAAGGAGAAAGTGTGTTTGGTTGTTGGTTTGTCCTTCAACCACACAGCAATGGGTCAACGTGATTTTTTGCATGAATATATACGTAGTTAGAGAGTGATATAGGCTACGTTTTATCCCGGAAAAACAGATGAATCCCGCGGGATTATTGAAAACTAACTCCACGCGGAAGAAGTCACGGGCAAAAGCTAGTAAATAATGTTTTCTTTAAGTTCCTTATTCGCTTAGAGTTATTTTATTGCATTCATGTTTAAATGCTATTCACTCTAGCCAAAGCTCTAGCCTTAAAGGTTGGTACTTCCGGTATACTTTCATTGATTCATTCATTTATTTCAATCCATTTCCGGTGCATACTGGACCTGTGCGCTGTGCTAAGCTTAGCGTTTACCATTTAAGACAGCTAAGCAAAAATAAATTAAGTTTCGTTACGTGTATGAAAAATTCGTAGAAATATCATTGCCAGGCTGGCGGCTTTGGATGACCTAGGTATTACCTAAGTCATCCAAAGTCGCCAGCATTCACAAAGAAATGATAACAAAGACCCGAATTTCCCATCCATTTTCTCTGAGACAAATCTGCATTTCCCCTCTGAATTATAGCTGTAGAGCTGGTGATAAGTTTCAAAAAAGGTGTTATGAATTATCTATAAAATAAAGCAAAAAGCTGCAAAATAAGCTTAATGTTCTTTGATTTTATTTATTTTATTCATCAACATCATCTCAATTAAAAGACTTCCAGGGATTTATCCTTTGCTTGTTGATCCTTTTAAAATACTGTCTCTGTATTTTAAAAGAATCACCAACCATAACAATAAATCATTGTACAAGCAACTATAACCTCAGCTTCGGGATTAAAAGCAATCCTGTCGGTACAGATCTCATTTCTGATTTTATCCAAAAATATGATATGAAATGATTTGAGCATACCGAGTAACCTGAGCTTCTTGTTGAGACCCATATTTAGCAAAAATGTTTCTGGTCTATGAGTTATTGGCAACGCGCACGGTTCAAAGATTTCGTCTTAAGGGTTTCATACGGCGCGAGGCGTTGTCGGTTTTAGGTATATTTGCGCCAGCACAGACCGATCGGCGCGCTCGCTCGCACACCTATATGCTGCACGGTGGGCAGTGAACTCGTACAAAACTTTCGCTTGACTATCATTTTTCGAAGTTTGGAAAAACTAGGTACCTACCTACCTATCCTTACTTATATTATAAATGCGAAAAAATGCGAAAGTGTTTGTTTGTTTGTTGGTTAGTCCTTCAAATACGCCACAACAGAGCAACGGATTGACGTGATTTTTTGCATGGGTATAGTTGAGGACCGGGAGAGTTACACAGGCTTCTTTTTATCCCGGAAAATCCCGGAAAATAACTAAATCCACGCGAGCAAAGCAATGGCATCAACTAGTAGGTAGGTAAGTTATAATACTATAGTAATGAAATAAGTATACTAGCTAGTACAGCCATGTTTAGGACTGCTGTCACCTAGGTATTCGGGGGGTCGCGGGTTCGATCCCGGTCACGCATTTCTGACTTGTCGGAGTAATCAAACATCCCTGAGAGGAGAGCTGCGCTCTGCACTGAGCTATTGATGGGTGCTGATGGTTTCTATGGGATGATAATGAATAAAGCAAAACGCTGAAATAATAAGTACCTAATTAATTTTTAGAAATTTGTCTTTTTGTCTGTAATATACCTACCTACCAAAGGTTAATGCAAAAATGACTGTTTTGAATTCATTATACAGTGGATATTTTAAGATTCTGATTAGACTTATATCCTGCAACATCCGAGTATTTTTGTGACAATGTTATGATAATGATAAGTATAAAATAAATCGCGGACGAAATCACGGGAATTTATAAAACACAAAATTGAGAGTAGGTAGGTAGGTACGATGATACAAGCTTGTTTGTTCAAATGATGGGCGCCCTATTTATCCGTTTTTACTCATGTCCAGGTATGCTCGGTAAATGAAACAAGCACCTAATAAATTAAAGCCATTTATTGTAGATTTGTACATACACTTTTAAAATTAAATGACATACCTACTTATACAAATAATAATTTAAAGTATTTTATTGTAGGTACCTACTGCTAATTTTCAAATGTTTGCTACATATTGACGCCCGTTACATATTAGTACTGAAAGAGCAAAATCAGAACTACTCACAACAAGAATCATTTCATTTGCATTTTGATTATCGTCGGGGATAGTACAAATCCGCGTAACTAGTATTGGTTTATTCCGCGTATCTGACAAATATACCCAATTTAAGATTTCACGGGCATTGTACGCAGGATCCTGATCAGCAGCTACGTCTTATACACCTGTTTCATTCGGTCAATAGAAAGCAAGGAATTGCCCAATAACAATACTGCGTATCTACTCCCGGCAAGTATCGAAGGCGCGTATGTGATCGGCGGTGACATTTTCTTATCGAATTGAATATCGTTATTGAATACAATTTTAATTTATTTTGAGTTTTTTTTTCATTTCTAACCTTGCTAATAACTACACTTTTTTACAAAAAATAACTAAATATTATAAAGCGAGCATGTGCAAATTACCCAGTTCAAATAAATACGTTTAATGAAACGGATCCACGATGCTCGCCTGACTTTAACAAACGTGCCTCTCATGTGCCATCAGAAGGCGAGTGCCGCGCATCGGTTTCATCGTTTATATTTAAGCCCGTCCGACTTCAACAAACGTGTACAAACTAAAATTATTTTTATTCTTTGTAGTGACGTAAGAAGTCGGTTTTTTAACCGACTTCCAAAAAGGAGGAGGTTATCAATTCGGCTGGTATCTTTTTTTTTTGAAAAGAATTTTTATTTTAAGTTTTTTTATTGTAGCTTGTGCCTGCTGTCTTTCTCCCTTCCCTCCAACGCTACGCCACTAATATAGTCTATACCCAAGTATAGACTAGGAATTGTGGATTGTTAATAAGTACCGTAGGTATTGGTACCTACGGTACGGTAATCCACAATTCCTACATCCCCGCAATTTAGGTGGGCAGTCTCAGGATTGAGGATCTTGGGCCTAGAGTTCCATGATGTAGTCTATGCTTGGAGCCAACAATATCAATTCGAAACTGACAGTTTCTAAATTCTCACACTTTAGGTAGGCACTACCCTGCAGCATTAAAGAGCTAAGACCTAAAGTACCTCTAAATTACCCCTGCAGCATCAGGCTTAAGGAGTTGAAGGTAAAAAAATATGGGACAATCTCGAAAACTTCCTCTGTCGATTAAAAAAGAAATCAGGTGAATCTGTCCAGAAATCCCGGAGTAATTGGTGGATATACATAGAACAAAAAGATACCAGCTGAATTGATAACCTCCTCCTTCTTAGAAGGCGGTTAACTATAAACTGGGATCATGTTTATTCCTCAAAAATATTTAATAAGTTTTTTTGAGCAGGGGGTGCTTTTACTTTATATAGATTTTTTTTAATTTAAATATTTACGAGTAATACTATTCTAATTAGGCAATTGAAATGACTGATACAGGCTGAATAGAATGTAAGAGTTAATAAAACTACGATTGATATTATCGTATTATCAGTGTTTATATTTCTAAAAGACATTAGAGAAAAGTTGCTTTTTGATTTTGTTTTTTTTTAATCTAATTATGCTCTTGGAGACACATTCTTTTGAGTAGATTTGGAATGTCATGTTTTGTTTTGATTATTAAATTTTATTTTGTAACATTATTACTTGTTTCATTACGAAACCGCGGAACGCGGAATTAGACTCCATTTTCATACGTTTGTGGTTAAATCAGAACCGCGTAAGTGCCGTAGCGACTAAACTAATCACTTTAAAAGATATCTACTTTTATTAATACATAGAATACATGAATGAACACACTCTCTGTGTAAAAATTAGCCCATTAGCCGTAGAAATAAGAAACTTATAAAGTTTTAACCTTCCCCTGTTAAACTAGGTCTAGTGTAGATACGCGCCTTTTACCTATGGCACATTCGCGGTTTTGCACTATTCCGGACGTTATACTGTTAACGTTCAAGGATTTGCTACATACTGACGCCCGTTACATATTCTTATTGAAAGAGCAAAATCAGCACTTTATTACTAACTTACTCACAATAACACTCATTTCATTTTCTATGTATGTCCACCGATTACTCCAGGATTTCTGGACCAATTCGCGTGATTTTTTTAATCGATAGAGGAAGCTTTTGAGGTGGTCCCATAATTTTTTTTACCTTCAACTCTTTAAGCCTGATGCTGCAGGGGTACTTTCCACCCAAATTGTGCGGATATAGAAACTATCGATTACGAATTGATATGCTTATCACAAAGCATAAACTACATCATGAAGTTTTGGGTTGTCCTAGCTCCTTAATTCTGATATTGCAGAGTAGTGTACTAAGTATAGAGTATAGACTACATTAGCAGCCTAGCGTTGGAGGAAGGAAAAAAGACAGCAGGGACAAGCTACACTAAAAACCTTAAATAAAAATTCTTTTAAAAAAATTAACTTCTTACGCCACTACAAATTATATAAAAATAATTTTAGTTTGTACACGTTTGTTGAAGTCGGGTGGGCTTAAATAAAAACCATGAAAGCGATGCGTGACGCTTGCCTTCTGATGGAACATCAGAGTTAAAGTTGGGCAAGCATCGTGTATCGGTTCCATTAAACGTATTTATTACACATGCTTGCTTTATAATATTCAGTTATTTTTTGTAAAAAAGTGTAGTCATTAGCAAGGTTAGGATGAAAAGAAACCTCAAAATAAATTAAAACTGTATTCAATAATGATATTCAATTAAGAAAATGTCACCGCCGATCACATATCCGGTATCGGCACTTGCCGGCAGTAGATACGCAGTATTGTTTTTGAAACAGGCGTAAAAGAGGTCGCTGCCAATCGGGATCCTGCGTACCATGCCCGTGAAATCTTAAATTGGCTACATTTGTCAGATACGCGGAATTAACCAATGTTAGTTACGCGGATTTGCACTAAACCCGACGATATGTTCCATATATAAAGTGATGATTTACATGAGTAAATCTATAAGAATTTCGATTTTCCTTTGTTTAATTTAGTACAAAAATTAAAACAAATGAAGTAAGTACAAAATGCTTATTTATTTTTACACAAAATATACTGTAGCTGTATTCTAAACTATTTGAGCGGACGAACTGACGAATTATTCATATGTACATACATACATAAAAACATACACACACACAAATAGACACATACTCGCACACACATAAGCGCGCGCACGCACACACACACACACGCACACACATACACACACACACACACACACACACACACACACACACACACACACACACATAGATATAATTCGCTAATCCCTGGAACTACCAGTCGGTTATGAAAAATGCTACATTTGATAGCCACTTTCTTTCTTGCGAAAGGTTATAGGCTACTATCAACATCACGGTATGACTCTTATGAAAGCCGAGAAAAAAGAAATGCTAAGTGGAAACGAAGTACCTAGGTACCTAATAAGACGGGCGGGGAATTGATGCGGTGAGTCGGTAGCCGAGTCAATCGACGAACCCCCAATGATAGCCCAACCGATGGCTACTTTGTATTCCAAAAAATCAAAGACTTCCCATGCGGACGAAGACGCAGGCATGAGCTAGTACACCTACATATTCTATGACATTAGCGTCAAAGTAAAATGAACCTTAATTTCATTGCATTAGAGCTCAATCTTTCAATTTAATAATTCTTATACATCAAATTAAAATCAGTTGTACTGAAATGTGACTTTATGTCTATACAAATTAGGTTCATTTTACTATAACACTAATGTCATCAAATTCTTATACGATAAAATTTAGGTACCTACTACATTTTGACGACCTCCCTGGCGCAGTGGTGAGCGATGTGGTCTTATAACTGGGATATCTCGGGTTCGATTGCCAGCGGGCGCAATTTAGGAATTTATAATTTCTGAATTGTCTCTGGTCTGGTCTGGTGGGAGGCTTTGACCGTGGCTAGTTACCACCCTACCGTCAAAGACGTGCCGCCAAGCGATTTAGCGTTCCGGCACGATGGCGTGTAGAAACCCATAAGGGGTACGGGTTGAATTTATACTACTATACCCCTCCCAAGTTAGTCCGCTACCATCTTAGACTGCATCGTCACTTACCATCAGGTAAGATCGCAGTCAAGGGCTATCTTGTCATCGAATAAAAAAATTTCATGTATGCATTCTTATACGTCAAAAGAGTTACGATACACTCCAAATTAAAATCAGTTGTACTGAAATGTGACTTTATGTCTATTCAAATTAGGTTCATTTTACTATAACACTAATGTCATCAAATTCTTATACGATAAAATTTAGGTACCTACTACATTTTGACGACCTCCCTGGCGCAGTGGTGAGCGCTGTGGTCTTATAACTGGGAGGTCTCGGGTTCGATTGCCACCGGGGGCAATTTAGGAATTTATAATTTCTGAATTGTCTCTGATCTGGTCTGGTGGGAGGCTTTGACCGTGGCTAGTTACCACCCTACCGTCAAAGACGTGCCACCAAGCGATTTAGCGTTCCAGCACGATGGCGTGTAGAAGCCGATTAGGGGTATGGGATAAATTTACACTCCTATACCCCTTCCAAGTTAGCCCGCTACCATCTTAGACTGCATCGTCACTTACCATCGGGTGAGATCGCAGTCAAGGACTACCTAACTTGTCATGGATTAAAAAAATTTCATGTACCTACCTATGCATTCTTATACGTCATACGAGTTACGACACACTCCAAATTAAAATCAGTTGTACTGAATATGCGACTTTATGAATATACAAATTAAGTTCATTTTACTTTGATACACTCCAAATTAAAATCAGTTGTACTGAAATGTGACTTTATGTCTATTCAAATTAGGTTCATTTTACTATAACACTAATGTCATCAAATTCTTATACGATAAAATTTAGGTACCTACTACATTTTGACGACCTCCCTGGCGCAGTGGTGAGCGCTGTGGTCTTATAACTGGGAGGTCTCGGGTTCGATTGCCACCGGGGGCAATTTAGGAATTTATAATTTCTGAATTGTCTCTGATCTGGTCTGGTGGGAGGCTTTGACCGTGGCTATTACCACCCTACCGTCAAAGACGTGCCACCAAGCGATTTAGCGTTCCAGCACGATGGCGTGTAGAAGCCGATTAGGGGTATGGGATAAATTTACACTCCTATACCCCTTCCAAGTTAGCCCGCTACCATCTTAGACTGCATCGTCACTTACCATCGGGTGAGATCGCAGTCAAGGACTACCTAACTTGTCATGGATTAAAAAAATTTCATGTACCTACCTATGCATTCTTATACGTCATACGAGTTACGACACACTCCAAATTAAAATCAGTTGTACTGAATATGCGACTTTATGAATATACAAATTAAGTTCATTTTACTTTGACATTAATGTCATCAGATTCTTACACGATCAATCAAATTAATTAAAATTTAGGTAGGTACTACAATCAAATTAATAATCTATCAATCAAATTAATTAAAATTTAGGTAGGTCACACTACCATCAAATAAAAGTATGAAATTGATGGTATAAAGTTAACACATTTGAGCAAATTATATTGTAAAACCTACTTATCTCTATTCCCTCACTCTCATAGCCCGATGGGACGGAAATCTGATACGACCAGAGAACTCCGGGCTTATAGTTAGGTACCTACTGCGAATTTCTTGACAGAAAAATCCAATAAGTATAAGTACTAGGCTGATAGGTAGATACCTACCTACTGCGAATTTCTTGTCAAAAAATCCAATAGGTAGGTACATTTTGTGACCCGACCCGAAAATCGAACCTGGGACCTCGTCTACATTACAAGTGCTGCGCTATAGGTAGGTACTATATTATATAATAGTATATATAAAAACCTAAGAAAAAAACAAATTCAAAATTACATAAAAATATAAACCTTCTTCCTCGATTTTGATACCTCTCCGTACGGATTCCACTATCGACATACAAATTCGCGCGTAAATAAACTGAGCTGCGGCGCGTGCGCCGAGAAGCGTCCTTCCACCTCGAAAGCCCGAAAGCGATTGACTTGCGGCCGCTTGCGTCGCCGAATATACCGCTTCCCATACAAATTTTTTAGAGAGTTTTATGATTATATTTTTCAATAAATAATGAAAAGATGTAAGTCTAAAATAAAAATTGCTGAATATACTTTGATTCCTTTACTTTTGAAAAATAAATTATTTTTCTGGTTTATATCAGTAGAACATTTCACGCTCATGGAAATTCCAGAAGCAGTTTTTCTAGTAAAAGTGAGTTCTTAGTGATATTTGAAATTTTTTTTCTCAATAAGTATTATACTTGTATCATATATAAAGTTGTTGAATAAACTTCAACTATCGAAATAGCTACACAAATTTTTTTTTGTTGAAAATATATCTGTTTACTGGGTTAAACTATGGTAAGCAGAGAGCGTGTTTGGCGTAATGCCCCGTTAAGGCATGGTGTAAAAGACATCTCGAAGCTTCTTCCACGCTGCCCAGCCCAGGAGGCCTTCCACCAACGCTTATAGTAACACTAGCTGCTGCCCGCGACTTCGTCCGCGTAGATCCAGTTTTTAATAATGCCACGTGTATCTTTGATTGTCCAGAATGAAAAGTAGCCTTCGGTTCGGCTCTCGTTGGTTGACCGCCCGCACAGTAATTCGTTTTCGCTTAGCGTATTTTCTTACTTTCCCTCTTTTTGCTCCGCTTCTAAGGATCGTACCGTGATGTTAAATAGACTATAACCTTCCTCAAGGATTAGGTTAACAAATACAAAAATAATTTTTCAAGTCCGACGGGTAGTTCCAGAGATTAGCGCGTTCAAACAAAAAACTCTTTCGTTTTATTATATTAGTATAGATTATTTCAATATTGTGTTGACATTTCATACAATGACAAGTAAGTAACATAGGGTCGTCATTGTATGACAATCAAAGCAATATTGAAATAATAATACTTTAAGCGTTTAGGACCCTATTCCATTCAGCAGTTGATCTAATCAGTTCACCGTTAGCTCTTTGACTCTAACAACGCATTCATTTTTGATGGTGACTTTGCATTAATTCCTGGATCACAGACCCGTTTTTCCAATGGCTTTGATATGCATTTCATTCGAGTTCATAAATCTTGATAAGTTAGTACAAAGCCTGCCTTTGGCTTGACGGGATTCTTTTTTCTTTCGAAACACACTTCCTATAGATATGGAATTTCACCAAACTTTCTTTTTCCCGGGAATAACTATACCAGGATTTTTATATATTTTTAATATCTATTCCTGGACAAAAGTAGTGATTTACTCGTATACCTAGACATAAGGTGTGTTGGTTTGTCCTGCAAACACGCTGCAACAGAGCTACGGATCGACGTGATTTCTTGCATGATTATAGTTGAGAACCTTGAGAGTAACATAGGCTACTTTTTATCGCGGAAAATTAAAGAGTTTCCGCGGGTTTTTCAAAACTAAATCCACGCGGAAGAAGTTGCGGGCATCAGTTAGTTATTATTATAAAGCTAAAACTCAACTTACAGCTCAGTTTGTAATATTAAGGTCTATCAATTTTATATCAATGCCCATAATACAAAATGGACTAAAACAAATAATGTTACAATGCCGCATTGCAACGAAACCAACCGTTATACAGCGGCTGTGTTTTGATGGGTTTATTTGAGTAACGAAAGTTTAAACCATGTTGTTAACGTCACATTCTCACGCCGTGAGCTTAGGTAAACAGTACTCAAAGAACACGACCTAAAACACCGAAAAACGCTTAACTGTACACGTAAAGTTGTTCTTGGTTCTTACATACATAATGCTCATTTAAAATTAACACGTAGAAACAGAGCCGCCCGTGTAAACTACCTACGCTTGATAAACAAACACAAGCGGCGCTTTGCACGTATGTACTTACATTGCAAACATGGAAATTACAATAAGGGCTGTGGAACTAAGGCCAGAACAAATGGAAACTGCGAAGGAAACTGCGCGATCGGACGCGCGCGTACACGTGCACATAATTATAGTCATACCGATTCCCGCGGGAATTATTTAAGTTTCCTTGCTATTCTGATGCAAAGCTATTAAGTGTATTGTGAAGTTTCATCAAAATCAGTGAAGTAGTTTTTGCGTGAAAGATTTACAAACATCCATCACAAACATTCGATAGTGTTTTACTATTCGTTTATCCTTCAATCACGCAATAACAAATCTTCAAATTGAAAATTTTTGTATATGCCTTATAATTAAATATCTAGAACGAGATATTACTTATTATTGTTCAAACCAGAAAAACATAATGCGTTTTCTTTTGTTTTTAAAAACCAAAATTAATTTACTGAAGGTTTTATCAGATTTCAAATAACCAACGCATTTTTGGTTTTGAATTGACACTAGAATCTAATCCAGGACCTCCGAAGCCGGACAAGCTAACTAGTAACTACTACAAGACCAGTGAGAATGTCACTTCATTGATTCACACTTGTAGGAGCTCCGTAGGACACTTTGTCGGCGCGCATTATGTGTGTGCACACGTTAAAAGTGCCTGAGTTCCACTTTGATATTCCGATATTTGTTCCGGGTAGTTTGGAACAATGTGTTGTACTTTTGCTGTCAAGTTCTTTGAAAGGTTCATTTTTCTCGCCCGTAGCTCGTGGGCGATGGGGAAAACAGAAACTAGCTAATAAAAAAGGTAACCAACGATGTAAAATATTTATATTTAAAGTTATTTTACAGAGTACCCATAGTACTTAAACCTAATAGCAGTACGAAACCTTTTGTGAACGTATTGTATTGATTAAGGTAACCTTTCAGATAAGGGTGAGAGTCGAGATGTATCATATTTCGTTAAAGCTTTCCAATTAATCCCTTTCAATGAAAATTGTGAATTGATTAGCTATTCCACACAATTTCTCATGTTAAGGAGAGTTTAACAACTTTCTGTTACTACTGTAATAGGAACTTTATTATATTTTCTGTATAAAAAAATGTTATTGTATTATATTAAGTGTGTATTAAATACTAGTTGATGCCCGCGGATTCACTTGCTCAGCATGCTCAGCATGACACTCAAGGGAGTCTGTAAATAGTACACAAGAAGATAAATTTTAAGTATGTAGACTAATAGGGAAATCTATATCTTTTTACTGAGTTGCCCATAAATTGGGAAACATAAAAGTTTTATAACCCGACTCGGAGTGTGGCAATAAGCACTTTGAATCATAAATACAAGCAATCAACGTTAAGTTATGGTACGTTCTATATCGAAATGTTACATAGCTATTGTAGTAGTCATCTCAATTAATGGATGTATGCGGATTGACTGTGGAGTGTGGAACCAAGAAAGAAAGAAACTACTGTTACTGGTGGGAGGCTTTGGCCGTGGCTAGTTACCACCCTACCGTCAAAGACGTGCCGCCAAGCTATTTAGCGTTCCGGCACGATGGCGTGTAGAAACCGATTAAAGGCATGGGTTGGATGTACACTGCCATACCCCTTCCCAGTTAGCCTCCTACCGTCTTAGACTGCATCGCCACTTACCATCAGGTGAGATCGCAGTAAAGGGTTATCTTGTCACCGAGTGCTGGTCTCCCGTACATCCAGGGGTTTCGGATTACTGTTAGTCACGGTAAATAGTAGAACGTAGTAAATTCTTACTATCCTTACTAATCCTTACTAATATTATAAATGCGAAAGTGTGTTTGTTTGTTGGTTTGTCCTTCAATCACGCCGCAAAAAAGCTTCGGATTGGCATGATTTTTTGCATGGGTATAGTTGAGGACCGAGAGAGTGACATAGGCTACTTGTTATCCCGGAAAATCAAAGAGTTACCGCGGGATTGTAAAAACTAAATCCACGCGGATGCAGTCGCGAGCATCAGCTAGTGTTTAATAAAACATTGAAGAGTATTCTCACAAGCGGAATTCAGCGGAATTCCGCGCGTGATTTTTCGGTAATTTCTCCCTGGCCATATGATGCGTGTTCCAATTCCAACACCTACATCGCTGCAAATTGTATTACGGCGTATTTGCGGCGGGAAGCTGCCGGCGCACGGGTGGAATCCGTCTCTGAATTTTGCCCTTAGCTTCGTTCCACTTTAGGTTTTAATACGCCTGGAATATCGACAAATTGCGCCTATTGTTGTGTGTCGACTTTCGTAACTCATATTTATGTAAATAAACAATTGAATTGAATAGTGATAAGTTACAAGTATACCTCAGAACATATAATAATAGCAATAAGGTAAAAGGGGATACAAACATAAAAAGGACTTGCTGGACTTGCTTACGCCTGTGACTTCGTTTACGTCGAAGGAAACTAGGTCAACTTGTAGCTCTTATGACCTGTAGGCCATAAGAGCTAGAAGTTGACCTAGTTTCCTTCCTAGGCACCTCTACATACCACCGGTTTGGAAAGCAGATTTTGCTGAGAAGAGCGGGCAAGAAACTTAGCAGTTGCTCTTATTGGAACAAAAATGTCCAATTCCTCAAGCATATTTTTGTAAATGTTTCGTGGAACAATAAACATTATTCATACAATACAATCTCTATCTCTATCCACATTATACTAAACTATGTATTATAAATTGAAACATTGGCCAATACATTAGAATAAAGCGAACGTTTGTTGAATTCCACCAGCGAAATAGAAAGTTGACTCAATTCCGTTCCTTGCAAAAACGGTTACCCTGATGATATTATCACGTTACTCCCTCGGTCGTTCACAGGAAGCACCTCATCAAACACAAATGACGTCACTGAAGAAACGAAGCCGTTTGCCAGTTTATCAGGAATCCTGCTGAAAACAGATTTACTCCCTACTAACTTTGGTACGCGGAGTTAGGTTTCAGGAAAATGTCGCGGAAACCCTTTGATTTTCCGAGATAAAAAGGTAGCTATGTCACTCTCCAAATCCTTAACAATAACCGCGCAAAAATAAAGTGTTCCACTTAATTACAATATGGGGTTATTCAAGAGGCGCACCAATAAGTTCCTGAAATGCCAGCAACGCATCGGTGGTGCCTCTGGTACTACAAGTGTTCATGGGCGGTAATCACTTTACATCAGGTGACCCGCCAGCTCGTTTGCCCGCTATTCATATAAAAAATCAAGTCGATACGGCTCTCGATTGCTACGTGATTGAAGGACACACAAACAAACCACAAAGCAAACACACTTTTGCATCCATAATATGAGTAAGGATTACATTAGAATAAAGTCAACGTCTGCTGAATTCCACTCGCGAAATAGAAGTTCACTCGATCCCGTTCCTTGCGCAAACGGTTACCTTGATGGCATTACTCCCTCGGTCGTTCACCGGAAGCACCGCATAAACACAAATGACGTCTTCGAAGGAGCGAAGCCGTTTACCAGTTTATTTGGAACCCTGTTGAAAACAGGCTTATGCCAAACTAGCCCGCGTGGAGGTAAGTTTTAATTTTTAGGGTTCCGTAGCCAAATGGCAAAAAACGGAACCCTTATAGATTCGTCATGTCTGTCTGTTCGTCCGTATGTCACAGCCACTTTTTTCCGAAACTATAAGAACTATACTGTTGAAACTTCGTAAGTAGTTGTATTCTGTGAACCGCATTAAGATTTCCACACAAGAATAGCAAAAAGACAAATTTTGGGGTTCCCCATAGAACTGAAATTCAAAATTTTTTTTTCATCAAACCCATTCGTGTGGGGCATCTTTGGATAGGTCTTCAAAAATGATATTGAAGTTTCTAATATCATTTTTTTCTAAACTGAATAGTTTGCGCGAGAGACACTTCCAAAGTGGTAAAATATATGTCCCCCCCCCTGTAACTTCTAAATTAAGAGAATGATAAAACTAAAAAAAATGTATGATGTATATTACCATGCAAACTTCCACTACGGAACCCTTCATGGGCGAGTCCGACTTGCACTTGGCCGCTTTTTTTTTTTAAAGAACATTAGCCAAGCTCAAGTTGACTAATATCCTCTTATCCTCTCCAAATAAGCGGAAAGCTTGTGCTAGGAGTAGGTACGACAATAGTGCAACGGGTGGGATTCGAACCTGCGACCTTTCAGTTTTCAGTTCTACTTTAACCGTTGGGCTATTGAGGCTTTTAACCGAAACCCTTTTTTTCCGGAATGAAATGTATCTTTTTTACTGTCTAGGGCTTAGGATCTTATTTATAGGTATTTATTTATTTATTTATTTTTTTTATTCGATGACAAGATAGCCCTTGACTGCGATCTCACCTGATGGTAAGTGACGATGCAATCTAAGATGGTAGCGGGCTAACTTGGAAGGGGTACAGCAGTGTAAATTCAACCCATACCCCTAATCGGTTTCTACGCCATCGTACCGGAACGCTAAATCGCTTGGCGGCACGTCTTTGACGGTAGGGTGGTAACTAGCCACGGCCAAAGCCTCCCACCAGACCAGACCAGAGACAATTTAGAAATTATAAATTCCTAAATTGCCCCCGCCGGGAATCGAACCCGAGACCTCCCAGTTATAAGACCACAGCGTTCACCACTGCGCCAGGGAGTTTATAGGTATGTTAAAAAAATCTCTTTGATCCGCTACTGCGTAATTATGGACAAGAATTCCGGCGGGATTTTTAAAAACCAAATCCGAAGCGAAGCCGCGGGCATTGACTAGTTAGTGATATTTTAAATGTGAAAGTATGGATGGATGTTTGGATGGATAGATGGATGTTTGTTACTTAATCATGCAGCACCAACTGAACCGATTTAGCTGTTTGGTACAGAGATAGATAGTCTGGAATAACACATAGGCTTTTTATCCCGGAAAATAAGAGTTCCCGCGGGAATTAAAATACATTAATCCACGTGAATGAAGTCACGGGCGTCAATTAGTACCTATCTTAAAATATCCTTTGGGTTAACCCACTAAATTCCATTTCCATACTGAATATCAAATTCTGCGAATTACAAAATTACGGCTTTCACCTAGATTTAGTTATAGATTTATTAGATCTCCTCCCAAATTAGCATAGATACTTGAATTAAGTAAATTAGAACAATGGAATCGCTAAGGGAGTTCAAAACGACAAGTAAGAGCAAAATAAATCGTAGATTTCATTGCCCTGCGAAAATTCCGGTACCTTCTCTATAACATTGCCCTATTTTATCCGAAGAGACGCGATAAAACCAGAAATGACGTCATATCGTCAATTCACGGATAATCAATTTCCGGGAAAACAAGCGATAGTTTTCCCCGGCCTCCCATCGGGAATGTTGTCTCCATTAAGTTTATGGGAATTGTTGGAGCGAAGTTGGTCCTCTAATTTATTATAACGCAAATATCTGTTAAACACTTCTATGATTATGTTTGTTTTACTAGAACAGTGATAGTGGAGATATCGATCGATTGTAATTCATAATTCATTTATTCATTTGTGAATACAGTAGGTATGTAGATATTACAAAATAGTGAACTTGTATTATAAATAGTGAAATAGATTTATTTTGGTTAAGCACTTTTAACAGAGGTTGATAACTGGACTTTGGTGTATCGAATTTATAGCTTCTACTCTTAAGTAGTACGCTTTTTCAAATAAATAGCAGATATTGAAAACGGTTTGAATTTTCTTTAATATCACCTGCATAGTTGACTAATCACCGATATAGATATAGACTGATAATTTTGAATTTGAAATGAAATAAATAAATAAATAGAATACAATATCGTTTATTCATTAACATACAAAAACTAGCTTTTGCTCGCGGCTTTGCTCACGTTAAGTTCGATTTTTCAAACCCCTATTTTACCCCCTTTGGGGTTTTCAAAAATCCTTCCTTAGTGTGCGCCTACGTCATTAAAGGAATCAACTGTAAAAATTTCAAGTTTCTAACTTCAGTAGTTTAGGCTGTGCGTTGATATCTCAGTCAGTCAGTCAGTCAGTCAGGACTTTGAATTTTATATATATAGATTAAATAAGTAAGACTTACACATACACAGAATTACTTAAAATATAACTTAACTATACTATAGTAAGCCAAAGTGTTCTGAACTCGGTGAGAATAACTTTAGGATACTTAAAATTAATTCCGTTCACCATTTTGAACATAACCAACTGAAAAAAACCTCATACATGTAAGAGCACTTTTGAAATAGGAGCAAATATACACAACAAACTCTTCACTCACTTATTAAAGCTCAAGTCCCAGGAAAGAAAGGTTTGGATGAATTTTTCTCCCAAATAAGAGCAGCGCCTAACGTGCAACCGTAAAAAATGTATCACGAAACGTAAACCCGAGTGGCAATATGTCGGGAGCGAGCGTCGGGTGGTTGGCTGTAAAAAAATTATGCAAATTTCGAGTCTATATTAAATTCAAAATAGAAACTTTCACAGTTCGAGCGCTGCGCTATGGAGTGACATGAATTTTTCTTTACAACCTTTGACGTGGACTGTGCGTGTTTTTTTTATTTAAATTATTCTGTCAGAGTTGAAACTTGCGCTCGGTACGGGGTTATTTTCCTATTTTCCGTACCTAGGTACTTGTACTGCGTAGTCTGTGAAAGACAGAGGAACTACTTTGCGTTTGAAGTAGTCGACTGGAATATCGGAGCGCGTGCTTTGTGCAAACACGTTCAATAGAACGCGATATTCTCTTGATGTGGAATGCATATTTTGAAGTGAAATTTTCTTTAGACTCGTTGAGTAATTTTTGGTAGGGGAAAATCTTATAAGTTCGCTTTTTACCGCACCTTTAACCGTTAGGCTATTGAGCCTTTTTGGTAAGGGAAAATCTTTCGCTATATCTTTGTAATTTCGTTTCACCAACATGTTAATGTTAACAGCATATCTCTTCTGTCGACAGTTAGTATATTTTTTTCATTCTGTGAATGTGGAGTGCTTGTATATCTATATGCTGTTCCCTCTTCATAGTATTATCCTTACGTTTAAGTGGACTGAAAACTGTATGGTCGCAGCTTCGAATACCACCCGTTGCACTATTGTCGTACCCACTCCTAGCACAAGCTTTCCGCTTATTTGGAGGGGGCAGGAGAATATTAGTCAACTTCAGGTTGGCTAAATGTATGCAGTAGACTAAAATATTGAAGAAGAAACTACTACACCCCTAATATTTCAGACAAGTGAACTTATGTAATAATATACAGAAATAAAATATAATATTCCACGTTGTTCTACTAACAGCTTATAAATCAAATGGAATACCAAAGAAAAATAAAACTTGTTAGGTTCTATAAACAATATAAATGCGAGCCAAAACAAAAGAATAAAAGGTGGAACAACACGTTGACAATAAAATCGAGTAAATGAAGGAGAAAATCGAAAACATCAGACGCGGTTCAAAAGAAAATAAAATATAATATTTCTGTACAGAGATATCATTACTATTATTTTTACACGAAGAGCAGACATCACTATAGGTCATTATAGATACTTCTCGATTATAAAAACGTAAGCTTAGAAGTAATCTGTCTGAATATACAGGGTATCCCTGGATAAAGTGCAACCCCGAAAGTGTTGAAAGTCGCCATTAAAAGTCAAAACCCCACCCCAGTCCTTGCTAGAACACAAAAAAAGGACGCGTCCCGGCAAACGACGAGTGGTGACGTCATTTTTAAAAACTCTTAGCCAGCTCGTTTCTTGGGTTACAACGAAGATTTTTTTTTATTTGAAAGGTAATATGATAGAGAATACTCTTAAATCGTAAAATCTTCTGGTATTGGGGGCATTTTTCTGAGAAATTTAGAGATCATTGAAAAAATAGTCATAAAAAAGGGTTTCTTTTTCATAAAAAGCAAAGTTTATGTCATGATGCTACTTTTTTGCGTGCTAATTGTTATTTAATCCTTACCGCCAAGTACGTGGTATAATATCTTTTTTTATTTCAAAGCAATCGACCCACTAATTTTGAAGAAATCGTTTTTTTTCTTACATAACAAATAAAAATCTTAATTCGCTAATAAAAAGTAAAATAATTTTTTTAGAATTTTTTTTCTATCTTTTTTGTCGCTAATTTATGGTCTAGTTTCACCCCCTTTCGGGGTTGCACTTTATCCAGGGACACCCTGTATAAAAGGAAAAGGTGACTGACTGACTGATCTATCAACGTTTAGCTCAAACCACAGGACGGATCGGGCTGTTTGGCGTAGGTACAATGTGATGCAGGCATAATATGTAGTACTATTGTGATGCAGGCATCCGCTAACAAAGAATTTTGAAAATCCAACCCGGGGAGAACATTGTTTTGAAAAATTTGACTTAACGTGAGCGAAGCCGCTGGCAAAAGCTAGTTTAAATTTTTTTTTAATACTATAAACAATGCCATTTTTCTTTTTTTTTAATTTTAACTAGTCTTGCAAGTATGCCTAAAAAAATTATTTTCAAAAAACCGACTTCAAACGCCACTACAAATTATAAAATTAATTTTAGTCTGTACACGTTTGTTGAAGTTAGGCGGCTTTAATAGAAACGATGAAACCGATACGCGATGCTCGCCCGACTTCAATAAATGTGTCTGTTATACGTCACCATAAGGTGAGCGTACACATTCCCTATACAAGCTTTTCGCTTACCTATTTGGAAAGGAGAGGAGAATATGAGCCAAGTTTAGGTAAGCTAATATTTAAAAAAAAATAATAATGATGATTGGCCTAAGAGCTGATTGCGACGCACTGTAGCTACATTTTTGACAAATTAGCAGGTAATCCAGGTATTTACTGGTTCTACTCTAGCAATATAACAACTCAGTTCCTATACATCCGAGTGTGCTGTGTGGCAATACTAGCGGCGAGATTGTGAAAATATCTCAATTGTTTTTAACAATTTCCGAGTTTGAAAGAGCCATTGTGGGGGTTGTCGGTGACATCAATGCCGCGATAAAGGAGAGACGAGGATAATAGCAATTAATTGTTTTCAAACTTGAAACAATCGAGGAACATCTAGTTTATAGTTTCTAGTTTGGTATAGCATAGAGATAGATTTAACCTAAATATTCCTTTGTTGTTTATTTATATAATAATTTTGAAATATTAATATAAAATATGAAAATATTAATTTTCCGATAACTCCTAAGATATTAATTTAAATTGTATAGTGTAAGGTCAAATATGTACTTGAAAACGTTTAAGAGTAAAAAAAAATTCCGACTTCTTTAACAAATTTGCACATAGTATCTAGCATAATACATTTATGTGCATAATATATAGCTTATAACCATCTGGAATAATGTACCTTCGAAATGGTGAAAGAATTTTTCAAATAGGTGTGGCGGTTTCAAAATTTGCTCCGGACATACATACAAACTCACAAAATTTGCGCTCTCTCTTTATTATAATAGTACCTATAGATTTTTAATTAAAAGCGTTTACAATATTATTACAAGGTTATTTTAGATACAATAAATATAAGGTAATAAAAGATTACATTGAGTACTTAGAAATAGAAAAGAAAAAGCTTGACAGAGAAGTAGAAGTTAAAGCAACCACTATTGATGACCATGATTAATGTGAGCGTGTGTTGGTGTCTGTGTGTGTGTGCGTGTATATGCGTATTTTATGGAGTTTAATAAGTATGCACGACATAAACATAAAAGTAATATGTAGACGTACAATGGAATGTCGCAGTCTGTACAATTGTACATGGCTTAATTTATAGATCGATTCCAACTCAAAGGCCTACTTTTTCATTTCCTTTTGGCTCGATGGAAATTTTATTACGATGGAAATAACAAAGAATCCTCCACCGTTTTACGTCAAATCATAATACTATCCCAAACTTAAGGAAAGCACATGATAAATCCCGCTAAAAAAAATCACATAAATTTGATAGCGGCATTTTATAAGTCCGAATACGGAAAAACTGCTTTTTTCTCTTTTCTGTCAAACCGTTCTCTCGTGAAGACGTTATTTGTGTTTTATGGCATTTCGATGAACGAATGAGACGGTAATATGATGAAGGCAGCCCTGTTTGCGTAAGGTTTTCGTAGGTAAATCGAATTGTCTAGATTTTTGTATTTACTCGCTGAATTTGGTAGACGCAAAATCTCTTATTCTAATGAAATTGCTCAATAGCATTGAATGTATAAAATAAGCTTTTTTATTTTTTTTTGGTGTAATAAAACCAAATTAAGCTTATAAAAGTTAACGGTTCAGATTACAGTAATTGTATTTTACGAATAACACAACCAACATAGTTTATAGACCTCACTAATCTGTTTGTTTATCTATTACCTTTTCAAGACATAATCGAGCAGCCAATCTCTATCTGAGGTTTAGAAAAATCTTTCATCCTAGAGATGGATATAAAATTTTTACGAGTAAATGTACCTACTCGTAACGAAGAATTTATTACCTACTGGATTTGTTCTGAAATCTATACGCAAATGAATTCGCGGATTTAATGCTATAACATAAAGCAGGTAATTATTTAGTAACCATTTTAACTAAGTAAATAGTTCAAGGTAATTGAATTAATAATTCAAACGCAAAACGTAAAATGATGCCAAAATAATAGGTATTCCTTTCAATTTTAATTATGAATAATAATTAATTTAAATGTATATGTAATAAATTAATAGTAATGTAATGAAATAGATTTTTAGCTAACTTTTAATGTTGCATGCTGTATTTAAGCAGAGTTTGGTTGTCCATTGTTATTTTATTTGTAACACCTGTAAGTATATTACCCAAATTCGCAATAAAGAAATTGATTGATTGATTGATTGTGTCAAATTAAAAAAGTCACTTTTCTTTTAATTTCAATTTAGTCGGGCTTGTAGTTTGGCGGGAAATGTAAGTCGGCCATTTTGGGACATCTGCCATTTTGTCGTAGGTACTGTAAACAAATGATGGCGCTCTTTGTATGTTTCATTCAAAGTTTATGCGACTGTGTTAATGGATTAAGACGTCGTGTAGGGTATCGTGAGGGAGATTTAGTTTACTTGCGTCATTTATAAACTTAATATAAGATGAGAGCTTATGAATAGAATGAAAATAATTAAAATAGTCATTTATAAAGTTAATATAAGATGAGAGTTTATGAATAGAACCAAAATGTTTATTAAACTTAATTAAAATAGCTTTAGCTACAAACGCCTAGTCTTGTTCTAATAAAGCATCACATTACGTAATTTTGTTCATGTTGTTTACTAGTATATATACCTAAGTTACACATAAGTAAGCCACAGTCCTACACTCTGTGGACTCGAATATATAAGAAATGTGACGTCGTGACACTACAATTATTGTGCGCTAAAGTAACGCTAATTTTGATGATCTATTTTCCAGTAGTTTCATGTATAATTATGTTTATGGGTTATATTATTTGGGAGGTTTCGAGTTCGATTCCGGGCATCCACCTGGGGCTTTTTGGAGTTATGTGCGTTTAAGTAATTAATTACATGAGCCAGTGGTGAAGGAAAACATCGCAAGGAAACCTGCACGCTAGAGGGTTCTCCATGTTTTCAAAGATGTTTGAATTCTGCCAATTCGCTTTCGGCCAGCGGCAGCGTGGCAAACTATGTCGTATATTCTCACTGCAATCAGAAACCGTTGCGCGCTGATGGGTTGCAAATGAGATGCTCTAAATTATTATGAACATCTCCATGCTTCGTGGTATTATTATTATTAATTAAGCTTTATTTATCCCACACACATGTGTTTCAACAAATATTTTAGCTTTAGATTTGGAAGTTTAATCTAGTCCTCGGTGTGTGGCCCCTACGGGTAAAAGCCTCCTCCATCTTGTGTCATTTCTGTCTGTCTTGGGCAATACACATCCAGTCCTTCCCCGCTGTGTGCATGATGTCATCAACCTGTCTGCTTTGACTTCCCATGCTGACATGTGTTAGATTATATGTATTGCATTTTTGAAGCTTCACTGTGGAAGCACTGTATACTTAGCTTAGTTTTATTACTTATTGTAAAATTAGTTTATTTTATTTTTTGAAAAGAGCAACTGCTGAGTTTCTTGCTGGTTCTTCTCAGCAGAATCTGCATTCCGAACCGGTGGTAGATTTGTGACGTATCATAAGTGCTACAGGGTAGCCTACATGAAATAAATAAATTTTGAATTTTGAACCCACTTTTTCCTTCTTCATTCGTTCCTGCTTCGTGCTATAGGAAGTGTAAATTTAAAATATATAATGTACATACTAAATCGCATGCACGTATGAATGTTCAAAGTTTAAACGACCTGGGCTAAAACATGCAGAGTAGTTTAATCACGGTTAACTCCGCTACCAGAAGGTAGGTAAGTTAGCCCGTTAAAATACTATGCACACGTTGTATGCATATTGTATTCACGGGTTTAATCTCTAAATATATAAAAGGCAAAGGTGACTGACTGACTGACTGACTGACTGACTGACTGATCTATCAACGCACAGCTCCAACCACTGGACCGATTGAGCTGAAATTTGGCATACAGGTAGCTGTTAGGACGTAGACATCCGCTAAGAAAGGATTTTGGAAAATTTCAACCCCAAGAGGTTTAAATAGGGGGTTAAAAAATCGAACCTAACGTGAGCGAAGCCGCGGGTTAAAGCTAGTCTATCTTAAGAGGTTTAATGGTAAAAAACATATTTGTGGTAGCTCTTCTGAACTCTTCAGTATCCATTGATGAATTAATGTTTCGTAAATAAACTACTTTGAAAGCTTTTATTTGATATATTCAAATTCAAATTTAATTTCATGTACGCCAACTTGTGGCTCTTATGACAAGTTGAAAATCTACCACCGGTTCGGAAAGCTGATCCTGCTGAAAATTATTGTTGAAAATATGTTTTTTTGGTCTCCTGTAAAATTTTGTCAATCACACTTACTACTAGGTTTTGAAGTGGGGCAGTCGAGTTTTTTTTTTTTAATTAGTCCACAAAACTGACCACAACTGCTTGAATTACATTAATGAGGTAAGTTTATGAATGTACATCTTCCGCAATTGAGTCTTCTCGATGTGGACGTGACATTTGTGACAGAGGGTACATACAGTAACAAAAAAAAGAAACAACAAATAAACAAAAATTGCAAATAAATCCTAACTAAACTTAAGTGTGCTTAATTTCCTTTTAATAGACGGTATATTATCACAGAAGATATCTATAGCATCTCTGTAACAATTTTCAAGAAATTTCATTCTGTACAGCGGACTAATTTAATGAGAAACATACGTAAATACATACACACATTCATAGATTGCTAAAATTATAACCCTTCCTTTTGACTTGGCCGTATACGGTTAAAAATTCCCCATCGTGTAAGAAATAAGGCTTATCCCTATGGCGGGTTAAGTTGGACTTCTAATCAAACTTTCGGGAATTACGTGGAGGTAAGTTTTTCAAACGTCATTACAAACTTGTTATCTCATGTGAGGTGTGGAGGATGAAAAGAAAAACTTCGAACGCTCACAGTGACCCAATTTTATAGGTTTTCTTCCAATAAATCCCTGACACGTGTTTTTATACGCGTGGCAACAAAATTGTGTAATAATAAATAATTAAATAAAAAAATCTGTTTAGAGTTGTGCATTGTCAGCTTCCATGAGATGGTCTCATAAAACTTCGGGTTCCAACTCCTCAATCTTGATGCTGCAGGGGTACTGCCCCCCTAAACTGTGGCGATTTAGGAACTGTCGATTGTGAATTGAAGAAGTTGTGGGCGTCCGCTGTAGTTTAATATAAAGCCAAATGTTAAAGAATTACGTATATAATATAACCTGAAAGTTGTGTAGTTCGGATTTCTATATAGTAATATTTTTGCTCCGACTGTTTCTGTGGACAGAAACCCTTAGTCTAGATAAACGGAGCTTGAAGAAAGTCAATTTAACTTACTTCAGTCGGTAAGTTCTAATTATTTATAGGTACAAGCACTGATCGTAGAACAATAGGAATGTGTGTGTTATTTATTCTGAAGTATTATTTCAAACATAATATCTAGAAGTTGATATGCCTGTGAACACTTGGTACTTTGTTCTGTACGATAACCGAGGTTGCTATTAGAAATTACACTGTCGGACATTTTGTTCAAAGGAACACATTCTAGTACAATTTTCTCTTCCGCCTTGCTAAGTGCGGAGAATATTTCGCTTTGTTAGGGAGGACAGATTTCGCTTTGTTTATCAATTTAGACACTAATTTAACAAGTGGCTTGCACAACTTGTTAAAATCGTAACAGCTTTATGCAATTATGTGTTTGTACACTGCGGTATGTTTAATTAAAGGCACTTTATTAAAACTCCTGCCAGGAAAGTTCTAATTTGCCACAAACAGAATAAGCGGTCAAATGCGAGTCGGACTAGCATACGAAGAGTTCCGTACCAAAAACGCCAAAAAAACACGTTTCTAGAAGGGCAGCCCCTACAGATAC
This sequence comes from Hipparchia sbordonii, assembly GCA_038048805.1. Taxonomy (NCBI): domain Eukaryota; kingdom Metazoa; phylum Arthropoda; class Insecta; order Lepidoptera; family Nymphalidae; genus Hipparchia; species Hipparchia sbordonii. Next base: position 11,627,470 of record CM076113.1, read on the forward strand.
AGCCCACTAACAAACAGACGCACGGATCTCTACCTTGTCTACCTTTTATCACGGACAGGGTTCACGCGGGATATCTAAAAACCTAAATCCATGCGGACAAAGTCGCGGGCAAAAGCTAGTTCAGAATAAAAATATGAGTAAGTATTATGCGACTTCTACTACGTGTATCTAGGTTTCAAAAAATTCCGAAGGAACTCTTTGACTTTCCGGGATAAAAAGTACCCTGCCTGATCTCTGGTGTTCGAACTATCCAAACCATTCACAAAGATCCGATCAACGTTTAAGTTTTAAAAAAGGTATCAGAAGGACAGAATAACTGATAATCGCATTAATGATATTTTTAGTATTGACTTAGGTAATATCTAGAACACTCACAAAAACGTTTTCAAATTCCGCAAATATTTGCAAGATATTTATATATACATTGACAGCACCAGATTTTATAAGCCTAATAGATAAAAGTATATTTTTATGAAACTATAATGGAATAGAATATAACAAAAACGAAGCATCTGGTGGTGAAAAAAGGTGAATTTGTCAGAATCTATAACTCGCGGATAAGTGACGAGGGGAGGCTTGAGTGAATTGGAAGTGATTTCTATTTTCTTGAGTATTTTCGCAAGGAATACATTGTAATTTCCAACAGGATAATCCAGATGATGTTTGTGACAGGAGCCATAGGCTTTAGAAACATAAGGTTGAATTCTAAATGATATTATTTTACTTGCTTTATACTGTCATTTTATCCGGGTGGAGTAGATTTTTAAAAATCCCGCGCGAGTCCTCTGCTTTTCCGGGATAAAACGTAGCCTTGTCATTCTCCAATTACTCAATTTTACCTACCTACTCATGAAAAAATCACATCAACTGTTGCTCTGTTGCTGTGTGATTGAAGAACAAACCCTTTCGCATTCACACTTTAGTTACATAAAAATTGAAAAACTCTGTTTGTTTGTCCTAAAAATGTCCCACCCATATTTTAGTGAAGTGCTTTATCGAGTAAAATCACTTGTCACAAAATCAATGTAATTATTCATTTTGTGTACTGCTACAAATGTCATGTCGTCGTTACAAAGTAACAGCATTAGTGAACTATTCCCAGAAGATTTGCACGTCACATAAACTAGTGTCATCCGTCCTAATCTGTTCCGGATAGAAACAGCGGGAAAATCAAGTCGGCCATTTTGGTTCGGCCATTTTGTAGCACGGAAACAATAATGGCGGACGACCTCTATACAGAGTCGGTTGGAGTTTAGGTTCTTGTGGACGTAAATGGGTTTCTAGATGAGTGAGGCTTAGTCTAGGTATGTCATGTGTATAACATCTTATCTTAGACTAGGTACAGACGTTTAGTTAGAGAACTGCCGTTCGATTTAGTAAAAAAATCCAAATAGTAGGTAGGTACTTATTCATTGGACCGCTACTTACGCATGGTTAAAAAAGGTTTTTAATTCACATTTATTATTAAACACTAGCGACCCCCTAGGACTATTGAGATTTTCATACAAAAACAATATCTAAATCGACTTTTTCGGTGGATTTCCCAAAATTTCACCATGACTATGGAAATGTATGACTAAGCGGATTTCAAATTTTCGGCACTGAATTTGTAGTTTTAGTTTAATAAAAATCGACGTGTAGATGTATTTATTCGAAATGTAATATCTACATCATGAAACTTGACCGAAGATAAATTTACTTACGTCCGTTTTCTTTACAATTTATAAAATAAACGTTTCTTTCTTTTTCAGCTAGACCTTGTTTTGATCTGAAAAAAAATTCTCGTAATTTATAATTTACAAGAAATAATCACAATTAATCACATCATAGAGGTAAAATTTGTGTGAAGTGGGCATCAGCTAGCATTTAAACAAATATCCATGGATAAATTTTATCCATCGGAAATACTGCTCAAGTAGATTAATTGCACCCCTAAATAAATTTTTTCCATCGGAGACACCACTCAAGTAGATTAATTGCACCTAAACCAATATAGAATACGAAGTACCACGAAATCCATCTAACACGCTAACCGAAATGTCCATAAAGATAACATGATACTCCATTTAACAAAAGGTGCCCACTACGTGGTTACGGCTAGTATAACTTTATATTGTTCCATTCGTGAGAATAATAAACTTTGATGTAGGGAGTTCCGCATCCTGTCGATGCTTTGACTTTACAGTTATAGTGTTTGGTTAAGAACACTTTGATCTATCTAATTCTCGGTATTTCAACATGATCTATTCATTGTACAGTAATACAAGTCTGTTGGACTAAAGCTAGTTTGTTCTTCTGCGAGTTACTAGATCCTAAGCTCGATACCAAAGTCGGACCAGAAAAACAATTACCTACCTAGTAAGGTTAATAGTTCGATTCCCAGCTGTTGCATTATTGTCGTACCCACTCCTAACACAAGCCTATACTTATATGGAGGGGAAGGGAGAATATAAGGTAAGTTCAGCTTGGCTAATACTTTTTCACTAGATGATGCCCGCGACTTTGTCCGCGTGGATCAAGTCTTGCGGACTCTTTAATTTTTCGGGATAAAATGTAGTTAAGTAAGTAGTAATAAGTGGTATAAGTTTCATTAAAACTGCCATACTACCTTCCAAATTAGCCCGCTACGCTTCCATCGTCACTTACCATCAGGTGAGAGTAGTATGTATCATCGAATAAAAAAACACTTGTACAACAATACCAAGCTAAAGCCGCAAGCAAATTGAGATCTCTATTCAAACCTTTGAACAAGAGACATTAAATTACAGCAAATTACTTGATTACACAGAATTACGACAAATTACACGCAATTACATGCTACGAGTATTCAAATTACAAAGTTCGTATTCATATCTTAGAAGAGAATCACTAGGTAAATTCTATTTCTTTGCTGGTACTTAAATCATAATTAATACATTGTGGTTGTTTACTTGAATATTTGAATGGTATATTTGAATGGAAAATAATGGTTGTACGCTAATAAATGAGTTTAGTGATGCTCCTGAATTAAAGGCGGTTATCGATAGGCCAACACTACTATAACTATTTATCAACAGCATTTTATTTTATTTGTTAGTCACATAACAGATTACGATTATAAAAACAAAAATAAGACGGCCATGATTAAAACAACTCCAATAAAACATGTGTGTGTTGTGCAGAAGCAGCCAATAGACGTAAGAGATCGTCCATCCACAATTCCACATGTTGGGGAAGCCTTTTGCATCCTATTTAATATGTCTTAAAATGAGTAGTTTAATATTAGTATTCAATTCGATGCCTTAACATGGGTAGCCTAAGTATGTCATGCTCTCTTTAAAGTTTCTGTGGTGGTGTCGTGTGGTGCGGGTTGTTACGTTCCCTCAAATATGGTTGAGCGAAGCAATGGCTGGATCATGCGTCATGCTCGTGAACGGGTGCCACCAACGGGAATGGGTCTGTTTTTGCCTGTCTGTGTTAACATGTATTGGATTGTATTTATTTGTATTTGTATTGTATTTATTTTTACTTGTATTGTACTCAGGAAAATTCATCGTGGAAGCACTGAATACATAGCATAGTTTCAATAACAATTGTAAAATTTTTATTTTTTTGAAAAGAGCAACCGCCGAGTTTCTTGCTGGCTTTTCTCGGCAGGAAAGGCATTCCGAACCAGTGGTAGATTCATTGACGATTCAAAAGTGCTTGTAAAAGTTTATTTGAATAAAAAATATTTCTATTCTATTCTATTCTATGTTTATTTAGGTATGATATAACTACTGGGAAGTGTAAATTAAAAATTTAAATGTTACAACATCCTAATCGCTAGTCAATAATCGTTATAATAAAAATATGTAATCCGCCATTTTGTAGTGGTGGCCATCTTGGACCGATTTTCATCTAAAATAGCTAAGAATACTTCCGACGAATTCACCTTTCAAACAAAAAAAAAACAAAATCAAAATCGGTTCATTCGTTCGAGAGCAACGATGCCACAGACGGACACACACACACACACACGTCAAACTTATAACAAACCGTCGTTTTTGCGGCAGAGGTTAGTTAAAACCAAAAAGACATGTAAAGTTTCTAGTGTGTTGTGACATCAAAAGTTCTTATGAATAGGCTTCACCAAAATAAAAATTATTTATCTAAGTATCGATTTCCAAACTATCGATTTTCCGACTTCACTGTGACACCCGTAAAGCAAATAAAAACTGTCTACATTAGGTACAGCTTGATTGTAATCTATTTTGTGCACATAGTTATTTCAATATTGTTAATTAATCGGACAGTTAATTTCCTTGGTTTCGATTTGTGTATCCTGTATAGTTATATTATTAGAGCATAAGTAATCTGTGAGAGGATTCGCTCTCAATCTGATTGCTTGTTCTAACATAATTCCAGGTTTATTGCTAATTAAGGCCTGACTCTACGGATTTAAGATAGAAAATATCATTCGTTACCGCGTGTTACCGTTAGTAACAGGGGTAATTTTTTTGCCCATGTTTCAATGTAATCCAGATGTATGTTGTATGTAGTAAAACACAAATTTTTTTTTCCTCCGAGAGTAAAACGTGTCAGTAGTCAATTGGTAAAAACAAAACACTTTGCACTCTAAAAAAAGTGATAGTTTGCAAAATGTAAAAGTCCACGGCGCACGGAGCCTCAAAGTATAACAGTTAAAACGACGAAAATTGAAACTGACGGTGAAATCCCTGACCAATTGCACTTTCATCGTACCTACTCCTACACAAACGTATATATAAGCCTATTTGCCTTCCAAATGGCTATGGCTAATATTCTTTCCAATAAAAAAAATGCGTTTATACATATTATTATGCGCTTCTATAACTGTTTTATCTATAACTTTACAATATAATCAATACTAATATATAAAGCTGAAGAGTTTGTTTGAACGCGCTAATCTCAGGAACTACTGATTCGAATTGAAAAATTCTTTTTGTGTTGGATAGTCCATTTATCGAGGAAGGCTTTTTAGGCTATATAATATCACGCTGCGACCAATAGGAGCGAAGCATCAGTGAAAAATGTTGCAAAAACGGGGAAAATTATCCATATATTTAAAATATATTCTTTTAAAAACTTCTTAATCGCGATCATAATAATAGAAATTGACGCGGACGAAGTCGCACGCAACAGCTAGTACATAATATCGGGATTGAATTCTAATCTTAAGGTATATAATAATCTGTAGATTTTTATTAGACGGGTTAGATACGATAGACGTGTGTAATTATGTTTTTGGTTATTACCGATAGCAGATGCACTTAAAGATTGCACAGTAAAGATCATGACTTTGAATAATAGCATGCCTCGAAAACAACTTTTTCTATGAATAAAAAAAAGAGAAACGCGTACATATCATTTGTCGCGGGCAGAAGCCACAAAGAGAAAATAAGTGATCCAATATATTTTGTTTTGGGGGAAGGATCATAAAAAATTAAGGTATCCGCGCGGTCTGAGCGGACAGACGCGGGACAGATAGCGGAATGATGTGTGTCGTTTGTCATTTTGTGAAAAAAGCCGCCGAGTTTTTGTCTGTAGTGTAACTATAGGTTTAAGTTTTGCAGACTAGTCTCGGAAGAAAATCGTGGATCTACGGATAGATACTACGAGTTCTAAAGCACTCCTCCCTTCCTTCCACAGTTCCTTCCTTGAATTTTTTTTTTCGGTTTTTTTTTTCTTAAAGTTTTATTTTGTCTGTTCAATAGTGATATATCTACGTAGGAATATTAAAAATTAAAGATTATTTATCTAATGTAGGCCAATTTGTAGCTGTTGTGACAAGTCCTTCTTTGACTTATTTTTTTTTACGGCAATATTTTTTGTTAAGCTAGTTATTTAAGGTGCTAAAAATTGTAACAAAGTTTTTATTTTGTTTGTTCAATAAAGTGATATATCTACATAGGAATATTAAAAATTAAAAATTATTTATCTAATGTTGGCCAACTTGTGGCTCTTATGACAAGCCAAGACTCTCGAATCGAAAAGGATAACGACCCGTATGTCCCAAATTCATTCAAAACCATCGCCACAACACATAATGTGTTTCGATTTGCCTATCAAGGATCTGCGTGGCAATCATTTCTGTACGGAAAGAGCCGACCGAGGAATTCGCAGCGGCTGAAATAAGGAAACGTTATCCTTTTCGATTTGAGCAAAAATCTCTCTACATCTGTTTTTAATGTTCGTACATTAATAGTTGTCATGAGTGTATTTTATTTATTTATTCGATGACAAGATAGCCCTTGACTGCGATCTCACCTGATAGTAAATGACGATGCAGTCTAAGATGGTAGCGGGCAAACTTGGAAGGGATATAGCAGTGTTAATTCAACCCATACCCCTAATCGGTTTCTACACGCCATCGTGCCGGAACGCTAAATCGCTTGGCGGCACGTCTTTGACGGCAGGGTGGTAACTAGCCACGGCCAAAGCCTCCCACCAGACCAGACCAGAGACAATTTAGAAATTATAAATTCCTAAATTGTCCCCGCTGGGAATCGAACCTTAGACCTCCCAGTTATAAGACCACAGCGCTCACCACTGCGCCAGAGAGGTCGTCAAAACGTATTATAACTCCATCGAACTATAACGCTTAAATTAATAGAAGCGCAATAACCGACACGGCGGTGATTGGCCATTTTTATTAGTAAGCCTTTAAAAAACCAGAAAATACAGTAACGTCGCGTTAGAACGAGCTGACAGAAAATTATGAAAATACCAGCTGATTCCTGCGATTTCGTCTGCGTGAAAAAAGTTTAGCGTGACTTGCTACTATCCGCGAGAAGTTATGTCCTCTGTCTCATATGATATTTAGCAGATCTTCACCAAAATTGGACAAAATTATGTACACAATTTATAATAAAAAAGAATTATTAAATTCAGTTTAGATTTGACGAAGTTATGGAGCAAGATCAACAAAAATTTTCATCCCCTATCCCGGAAAAACCTAATTGTTTATCAGGATAAAAAGTATCCTATATATTGACCCTGAGTAATAAAATAACAAAACAATAAACAATTCTTAAGCCTAAATAAGTAACATTAGGAATAATTTATATAATCTCGAACCGAATAAAATTGGTGGAGAATGACTTATAAGTCTATTTTAAAATTTTGATGTGAAAACAGTCTACGCAATCCTCTTCAAGTGTTAAAACTGTATTGACCGCAGCTGAAAAGACCCTTCCTCAATGGAGCTCTCACAAATACCGGCATTGTTTTCATTATTCCTCAACTCCATTCAGCGAAAACCTTTATTCCACAGCGGAACCCATTTTGTATGGAACTTGTTGAAAAGTTGATCGGCTCACTTGTTTTTCAGCATTTGAGTACGCCTACGACGATTACGTTTTGTTTTAGAACTTTTAGCTTTTAACGAGATCTAAAACTATAATGTGGAGATATCGGAGGGTCTAGAAAAGGGGCTCTATTTGAGTGATCATTTTTAAATACGGAGCAAACTATATATGAGGTTGGTCTGGTCGGAGACTCAGCAATGCTGAATTTCAGATTTCAGTTATTATTACTGTTAATAGGTATAGGTACAGTTCGGATAATAATCATTCTTACTAATATCCTCACTAATACCTATTATAAATGGGTATGAGTGTTGATTTGTTGGTTTATGCGTTTGTTGGTTTGTCCTTCAACCACGCTGCGACAGAGATACGGATCGACGTGATTTTTGTATGGGTATAGTGACATAGGCTACTTTTCATCTCAGAAAAATCAAAAAGTTCTCGCGGGTTTTTAAAAACGAATTCCACGCGGACGAAGTCGCGGGCACCAGCTAGTAAATTCCAAATTATTTATTAATTTCATGTAGGCCAAATTGGTGGCCCTTATGACAAGTCAAGACTCTACCACCGGTTCAGAAAGCAGATTCTTGCTTCTTATTTTCTAGGGTTATTTTCACCCCAGTATATCTGAAACTATAATAAAAGCCTAAATAATAATAAAGAAAAATAAACGCAAACGTTATTCAAATTCAAATTCAAAATTTATTTATTTCATGTAGGCTAACTTGTAGCTCTTATGACACGTCATAAATCTACCACCGGTTCGGAATGCACACTCTGTTGACAAGAGCCGGCAAGAAACTCAGCAGTTGCTCTTTTCAAAAAATTTTTTTTTACAAAGCTATGCTATGTATACAGTGCTTCCACAATAAAGCTTCAAAAATGCAAAAATGCATACGTAGGGGTACACCAATCCAACGCATGTCAAGATGGGCAGTCAAAGCAGACCCATTCCCGTTGGTGGCACCCGTTCACGAGCATGACGCATGATCCAGCCATTGCTTCGCTCAACCATATTTGTTATTGTCTGTTATTACTTTGTGACTCTCTAAAATAACGCATGTAGCAAAGTATCACAATGCAGTGATAGAAAGAATTGGAGAAAGTAACAGAGTTCATCCCAAATCCAGTGCGAACGATGTCATGAACATTAACTAGTGAGTGTAAAAGGTTTTCTGGCACCAGGGCAGCAGCGCCATTAAAGCGGTAATATGTCCCGACATGTGACGTTAAAAGCGTATTTCAGATAATATAGTTCTCGCGACACTATTTTCTAGGGGAAGCTTCGTATTCATGATAAATTTTTGTTACACATGATACTTGTTTCTTGATACTTACCTCCTCGGCGAATTACAACATCGCACATACTGACAGTTTTAAGCTATTGCATAGCTTCTAGACCGAATCCAGAAATTCCGTAACGAAAATAACCTGACACGGGACTCCTCTACGGTGAGCCGCTAGATGGCGTTGATAAAAAATGCTATACAATAACTTTACCGTGGCAGTCCCCGAGTGCCACACGTCTTTTTTGTAATAAAATTCTGTCATAATATCTACTTAGATATTGATGATGAAATTGACTCATAAACTTAAAGTAGGTGCTATCTTTATTAGAGAAGTTTCATGGTGTTGACTTGTAATATTGATTTATATAGAATTAACATATAGACCAAATCGAATACTTAAATCAGCTAAAAAATCCACAGTTAATCCGTCAAGATAATTACAACGGAAATAATCACAACTATTAGTGCTGGATCACATTTACCTACTATATAAAAGAAAAAAGTGACTGAACCGATTTTGACAGAACTTTCACTGGTAGATAGCTGATATTATCTGGCGTAATATTGGCTACTTTTTTAACCGACTTTCAAAAAAGGAGGAGAAGGATTTGTTATGTTTATCTACCTCTGTATATCGATATCTCCGTGATTTCTTAACCGATTTACGTGAATCTTCTTTTAATCGATACAAGAACTTTGCGAGATTTATCCATAAAAATATCAGGTTAAAACTATACAACCCTGATGCTGCAGGGGTTCTGTCCACCTAAACTGTGCGGATTTAGGAACTGTCGATTTTGAATTGAAGAAGTGAATGAAGTCGCGGGCGTCCGCTAGTTATTATTATATTAGTAAGGATAAAAATTTTGTCATTAAAGACTGTTTGTTGATTTGCAATCGTGAAACGATCATGGCATAATTATAATAATTGCTAAAGAGGTTCTTTACCATAAGCGGCTTAATTTCGGAAACCAATTTTAAAATAAATAACGCTTCCCTACTTAATTTTGAATGTGTTTTATTTTCATTTCATTCCCGTGTTATACGAAGCACGGGTAATTTGTATTCTTGACATGAAAAATGATATATTACAGAATAAAGAGTGCTTATACAAAAATGAATAATACAGCCTTTCTAAATAAAACTGAAGATATTATGTGTATTTTAAAAGATGTAAATGACACCCCTACAGGGAATAAATAGGGGTTGAAAATCCAATCCGTCACTTATTAATTAAAGTCCATAAATGTATTTTCCCGTAATATGGAAAAATACATTTATGATAGTTATACCCATGAAAATTGGGATTTTGTCTTTCGGTTTTAAATTAAGAAATACGTCTTTCAGGATTTTATGAAATTCTACGCTAAGGCTTTTGTCTCAAGATGTAATTAGCCATTAGGGTATTCTATCGTGAAACACTTTTTAACCGACTCCCAAAAAACTAGGACGTTTTCAATGCGTCAGAATGTTTTTTAAATTTTTTTTATGTATGTTCCCCGATTACTCGAAGACGCCTGAACCGATTTGGAAAATTCTCTTTTTGTTTCAAAGAGAATACTTTCCAGGTGGTCCCATTGTCATCAGGTCAGGATCTGATGTTGGGATCCTGGAGAAATATACTTTGTAGTGGCGTTTGAAGTCGGTTTTGTAAAAAAAATTTTTAACTTTAAATTATTTTAACCTAAATTCGCTTGAAATTGTAGGTATCAGGTAGTTCTTATATCTAGAGTTTAACGCAAAATTTCCGAAAACTATTTTAGATTTACACGTTTACACTCGATACTAGACAAAACGATAAGGGTCACTAGCTTAACGATTGAAAACGCGGTCTGAAAACCGAAAGGTCGACATTTCAAACCCATTGAATTTCTACGTACCCACCCCTAGGACAAGTTTTACACTAGTTAGAGGGGAAAGGGGAATATTAATATTGTTCAGCATGGGAAATATAAAAAACATAAGAGGCAAGTAATATAACAAATCTTCGCTTTTTGAAAAAATCGGCATTTAACGCCAAGAAAACACGCATAGGTATTTCAAATAAATGCACTAAACATAATTCACAGTCATGTTTCGCCGTATAATATTGCCAGGAAACCGACGAATATAATAATCACTCATTCTTTATTGTGGAGCGACAACCAAGGATATAGAACTCACAATGACTCACAATGTTCTCTTAAAGTTTTATATCCTTAGCTGCTGTGTTAAGAGGCATCCGCAAGCTCGTGTTTCTAAAAAAAATAGTTTTGCTAAAATAAACTATTCATGTCGGATAGATATAATCTTTGCTTTATTAGAGTGAAATATACTGCGTTTTGAAACCAGTTTTTGCTGTGAAGAGGAGAAAAACGAATTAAGTCTACTTACTTAGACTTTGCCGAGGTGAATAAGTAGTTTGCGTTTTAAAATAATTCCGTGGAAACTCTTTGATTATCCGGAATAAAATGTAGGTAGCTCTTCTGCAGTTGGCCTAGAAACAATAAATGAAAGGAAGCATGGACCTTTTATATTTATTAATAAAGTATATATGGATTACAAATTAATAAACCAATAACGAAAAATATGTTTCCTAGATCATATTATAATCTGAATTAATTTGGTATCGGATAAATGTTAAATTGATCAATTAATAGAGAAATTCATTGCGAGACAGCTATAAATTAAGGTCATCAGATTCACTGATATATTATCAATACCTGGAAACAATGGATGCGTTTAACGGTAATTCAGAGAGCCACTTACTCGCCCGTGAATAACGGATTCTCTAATCCGATTAGAGGTGTTCATCATTCAAAACCTTTTAGTAACTTTTTATATTCAAATTCAAATTCAAAACTTATTTATTTCATGAAGGTCAACTTGTAGCTCTTATGTCACGTCATACCACCACCATGGCCACCGGTTCGGAATGCAGATTCTGTTGTGAAGTGCCGGTAAGAAACTCAGCAATTGCTCTTTTCAAAAAAAAAATTTACAATAGGTAACAAAACTATGCTATGTATACAGTGCTTCCACAATGAAGCTTCAAAAATGCATACGTAAGTACACACAATCCAATGCATGTCAAGACGGGCAGACAAAGCAGACCCATTCCCGTTGGTGGCCATATTTCCCCTTACTCCTTTTAGGGGTTTAAGACAAGCGAAAATGCGCAGGATTCCGGTTTTTACAATAAGATTTAAAAAATAAAATTTAACTTTTTATTGAACTATTTTTTTATGGATTTATTATTCCAAATAAAGCAAATGTCTAAAAAAAATCTGTTTATTGCTTCCGATTTCCCCTATACGCACTTCTCCATTATGACGTTCCATTTTATCCATAATCATAATCCGGTAACCCTAAAATAGGCAGAAAACAAAAAAATATAACAATTACAAAAATAAAACTATCTATGTTTTTGCTGAACATTGATTTTGACATCTAGAAAAGCGCACAAAGTCCAGACCTCGGTGTCTTTCATAACAGAAAAAATTCAAAAAAATTTTACAAGGTCATTCAGCAAATTTTGTATTGAAGTTGCCCATGGAAGGTTGCTTGTATTTAAAACTTCGCCCTGAAGAGAACTGTATGGAAGAATTGTTTTTTTGGATATTGGATAGAATCAGGCGTTACTCTGCGGAAGTTCATGATTAGCCAGAAAAGGTTAGAACTATTTTGCTATAATCCGCCAACAGAAAAAATCTGTATGGTCAAACATGCAGTTACAAGCTAAGCACCGCTTATCTCTCCAACCAAGCAAGAAAGCAAATGCATGTTTGACCATACAATTTTTTCTGTTGGCGGATTATAGCAAAATAATTCTAACCTTTTCTTGCTAATTGTTTTTTTTAATAATACGTTCATGTCGACTCCAGGTACTTTAACTCCGAGTCTTATATTCTTTTAGCGCACACAAGCTGTCATATGCAAATCCTCCGACTCACATTGCAGCACCTGCTTTGTTTCGTCGCATATGCAAACAGGGAATTTAAATACAAAGTACAAAAAACAGGGTTCAAAAAATGCAAATGGTTTCATAATTGTGTAGATTACGTTATGTGAATTTGTTTCTCTTGAATTTCTAGTTTCGCTTTTTCTTTTTAAATTTTAACTGCGGAGTTTAGTGATGACATTAAGGCATACAAATGTAATTAAAAAAGAGGATGTTTGCGTACAATACATTTAGGCGATGGCTGCTTTTAATGCAGAGTTGTAATGCAGAGATCTATAGAGTGTGCTCTGACTCAGCTCAGACTCAAGGTAGAGGTTAAAACGAGACACAAATATGTCAGAACATAATTAATTTGCCTCATTTTAACTCTGTTTTGAGTCTGAGCTGAGTGAGAGTGCGGCCTATAGATTTCAGTCTTAGAGTTTCTAGTTTCAAAATCAAATCAAAATCAAATCAAAATTTATTTATTTCATGTAGGCCAACTTGTAGCTCTTATGACACGTCATAAATCTACCACCGGTTCGGAATGCAGATTTTGCTGAGAAGAGCCGGCAAGAAACTTAGCAGTTGCTCTTTTTAAAAAAAATTTACAATGGTTTGCTATGCACACAGTGTTTCCACAAAGAAGTTTCAAAAATGCATACCTACCACAACCTAACACACGTTAAGATGGGTAGACACAAAGCAGACCCATTCCCGTTGGTGGTACCCGTTCACGAGTACGACGCATGATCCAGGCATTGCTTCGCTCAACCATATTTGAGGGAACGTAACAACCTGCACCACACGACACCACCACAGAAATGTTTAAGCGAGCATGACATACTTAGGCTACCCATGTTAAGGCATCAAATTAAATACTAATATTAAGATACTCAGTTTTCTCAGTAAATCATCAATAGCACTGAGTCTCCTCTCAGAGAAGGATTATTATAGGCCCTAGTCTACCTTGCTGGCCCAGATTATTAGCAAACTTTTTAATTTTATAAAACTTTTGCATTTTTAACACCTGGTATGTACACTTACTCTGAAATTTATATTTAAGATCGCAACTCTCTCAAGTTGTATTACGAGTTTATCAATCTCGATAACGTTGATAGATTTCGAGTATCGTAACATAGTGAAGGAAAAGATTATGAGGAAACTTGCACGCCTGAGTACTGTACACGAAGTTCTAAAATGTTTTTGAAGTCTGCCAATTTGCATTGGGCCAGCGTGGTGGACCAAATCAAACAACCCTTTTTTGAGAGGAGATCTGTGATAAACAATGAGCCAAGAACACAATAAACGGCCTTTGGTACTCTAGTTTATCAAGAAATAATAACATAATTGTTATAAAATAATACGAGTACCACGGTAATTATTTTAGTTGGGATTGTCGATATTTCCAGGTTAAGTTGAAGTTGTCATAAGTAGAATCTATCTACCTGCCTTCTAGGTCTCTTACTCGAATTATTTTATAACAATTATGTCATTAAACCATGAATCTAGTCTAAAATCTTAAGAAATAATAACAGTCGGTAGTACTGGATGCACGACTCTAAAACAAGACCATTTAACTACGATGTTATTGTGTTGAAGATGCTCGATGAACGTAAGCGAAATGTGCAAACTCGTGCTAAGGCGAGCGACTTGACTTTATTTCCGTACTCTATCGCTGTTTGTCTTGAGAAGCAATTAGGCTAAGTGCGCCTTTTTCTGTGCAGGTCCCTGGAAACTGACTCACAACGTCATGAAGAAGGTAAGATACATTTTAAAAAGCTTTAACGTTAACACAGAGAATGATTTATGAAGATATTAAATTTTCAAGTCGAGTTAAAATGACTAGATACCTTTACATATAAAAAGTTTTCTTACTATTTGTTTTGAACATTTTGTTATTGTGTATGATAGTTATTTATGTTACTAAAAATATAATTGATGTTTGTCAGTCTGACTAAAACTCCAAAAACTGCTTGACCATTTTTTTTTATTTTGTTCGCTCTAATTTAATGGTCGTTTAAAAATATGCGGAAATCCCCAAAAGAACAGCTGGAAAATCGAAAAAATCAAAATTGGTAATTTTGTATAGGAAGCACCGCTTCGGATTCCTTTTAATGGACGCAGGGAATGAAGCTGGTACTGGAGTTTACTGGTAGGATAGTAACTAGTAAATCAAACCTTCAGTTAGCTTAATATCTTTTTTTTATTCGATGACAAGATAGTCCTTGACTGCGATCTCACCTGATGGTAAGCAATGATGCAATCTAAGATGGTAGCGGACTAACTTGGAAGGAATATGGCAGTGTACATTCAACCCATACATGCCCATCGTGCCGAAACGCTAAATCGCTTGGCGGCACATTTTAGACGGTAGGGTGGCAACTAGCCACGGCCAAAGCCTTCCACCAGACAAATCTGATATCTGAGTAAACTTAGAAAATTTCATAAAATTTGTACTTATTACGCCACTCTAAGCGGACTCTTGACCTCATTTCCTATCCTCGCAACCTCTGCCAAAGCCGTATATCGCCTAGTTTGTTTAGGCAGCCCCCAGCAACTTAAATTGTACTTCGGATATAAGTCGCTGCCGGCTCCAGTTTCTCTTTCTCTGAGAATTCCAGTCGAAAGCCTGTTTCGCTATTTTGTTAGGTTTCCTTCGAAGCGAGTCCCTCAATAGCCCAGCGGTAAATGTCAATAATGACATTGACAGGTGACAGGCCAAGATGGTGGAGCAACCACAGACAATATAACCATAAACTACGACGACTTTTGTCTTTACTTTATTAATTACCTTACATTTAAAGATTGTGACAGCGCAGTCATCTAAGGTGCATACTGCTTAGTACAAAAGTGAAGACGAGATCACGGAACAAAATTTTAATAAGCCACAATAGTCCAGCGGTTAAAGGTACAGACTGAAAACTGATGGGCCAACGGATCAAGCCCAACCCATTGCACTATTGTGGTACTCACTCCTAACACAAGCTTAGCGTTCATTTGGAGAAAGAAAAATTAAACAAGTTCACTGTGGCCTTTTTATGTGTACCTATGTGTGGTCGCCATATTGAATTTTGATTATCGTCATGTCTTTAGAGTGAGACTTCCAAGATTACTACAAATCGATTGACGTAGGAATCATCAAAATCGGCCCCACACGTTTGGTCTCCAGAGCATAACATACATACTTACATAGACTGATAAACACATTACCCTCCTTTGCGGGCCGCGGGTAAAAAGGTAAACATCGATAGATAAAACAAAGCTGTCTCGACTTACGTTTGACGTTAATGTGATCACGCTTAGTTTTAAGTCGAAGACTAGACGTACGGGTATTATCAGATTAGTATCTAGGTATACAGACAGAAATAAAAAAGACAATGACTGAGCCAGACTAGACGTCGGATCACTTTGAGGAATTAGTTGAGTGGGTGTCAATCCTACATGAAAGGTTTTATTGTTATTGTAACTGAAGTTGTTAAAGTGCTTACCTTTTCACGATAAACTATATAAATTAAGGTATAGATCGTAATGTGTCGCTACCAGATGTCACTAACAGTTGCTAAAAAACTGACAAAAAAAAAGACGTGTGGCACTCAGGGACTGCCGCGATAAAGCTATTGCATAGCATTTTTTATCAACGCCATCTAGCGGCTCACCGTAAAGGAGTCCCGTGTTAGGTTATTTTCGTTACGGAATTTCTGGATTCGGTCTCCACGCCGGCCCGCGATAGAAGCTATGCAATAGCTTAAAAACTAGATACACTTATCACTATTTTCGTGGCTGACGTGTGGTTCAATTTAGCCGTAGTGAAATCTGGTCAACTCACACAGGGCGCGAATCCCGCGAACCTCGAAATTTTAGATCAGTATATTTTTTAAAATTTATTCGGATATATCTTTTAAGTGTAGTTTATTACTATAACAAAAAATTACAAAACAATTAAGAATAATTAATGATTTTTTTCCATTGATCTGACCTTATTTTATATAATTAGTAGGTTAATTTTTAATCAACGTATTTATTTCTTTAGCATTTAACCAATCGCGCGCCCTTTCTTCCACGAGTTTCGCCATCTTCCATTCCACGGCCAGTTCAGTCCCATACAAATTTCCATAGCCTTACAAAATCTTTTCCACTATGATGCATGACAATTTTTACAGACATCTCTATATTTACATTAGGTACCTATATGTAGTTTGAAGTATTTATAGATCTACAGTAATCTATGATTCTCCTGATGGCTGACGCCCAATCGACGCCATTATTATTGTATTTGGTTTTTTTAGTTTAATTTTCATATATTTCTGTGCCAGAATAGCAATTGTTATTTCAATTTATTGAAATATAGTGCAAGTGTTATGTGCCCGTTATAATAATTCGCGTAAGGACGCTATTTTTTATAAGTTTCCACAGTGTGAGAAAAGACAAAGTTTTATGGTTTATATTATAAAAGTGTTTAGCATCTTATGTGTTTACCAGTGTGTTGTAATTTGAAAACGTTTCGTGAAACAAATTATTAAAAATATGACGTCTTAATTGGTGTAGGGTGTATCTAATAAACAAAATTAGGGCATATAAGTATGTATTAGACAAGATCATAAAAACTTACCTGAAATTCCAAAAATGTGTATAACAAAAGCGATATTATGTTATTTCAAAGTGAATTAAACAAATATTTTTAAAAAATTTGTTTCTTTATTTCCTATTTTTAAAAAATTATAACCTATAATTATTATTATGGGCAAGGATGGCAATAGGTAGATACCTACGGTATATACCTGTGGTAGATACCTATGGTAGATACCTTCATAACAAAAATAAAAATCCATAGACAAAAATAGAAAAAAAATTGTTATTACGCCATTGGTTACAGCAGTTTTCCAAAATGATACATTAGCCAATCATGGGCCTTGATTTCGAGGGTTTAAAATTTGTAGGGCACTGAGCCATCTGATACGTAGTATCATAGTAATCTGTGTTCCATTCCATCTCTCTCCTCTCTTTCTCCCGCACAAATGTATCCCTTTCTCACACTCTTACGTTCCATTTCCCACAGATACCTAATCATTTTTCACTTCAATGTTGATCTTCCAAGATATTAAGACCAAAGCATTTGAATTGCAGTTCCTGTGTTATATTCCAACTAGCAAGACCTCGTTTTCTAGCAATTTCACTACCTAACTCCAAAAATGATCCAAAGCTAAGCTAAACACCAACACCGTTTGTTTTAAGGGAATATCTGCTCTACACAGTTCACAATAGAGATTCTAATCGCTTGAGTTCAGCTGAAATATTATAATCTAGAGTGTTTTTATGGGCTGTAGAATGAAATGACGTACCATTTATGGAGATTGCAAACATTTTTCTACGTTGTGTGAATCTTTTAGGGTTCCTTGAATAAATTTGGGTTGAGTGAACTGAGTGAAATTCGTAATGGTATATTCTTTTGTTTCGATCTGTATGCCCATGTGGAAGGCTTTGTAATGTCTTCTCATCGAAAATCCTTGAAGAGCAATTTTCGAACAATGAGCGTCAGTGATGACTCGCAGAGTAAAAACATAAAGAAGGCTTAAGATCGCTCAGAGGGCAATGGAGAGAGAGCTATGTTCAAATCAAAATGTAAGCTGTTACGATTAATTTTTATTTCCATAAAATGCTACGGAATTATCATGAAGGAGGTGTTAATTTACACTTGGGCATAACTTTTTAGATTTGTGAGATTGTTTTCAGCGTTTACCGCAGTAAGTGGATTAAACTGACACAGTTCAGGATACATTCAAAACAAAAGGAGGGAAATGTTCCACCGGGAAAAAAGACTTAATATTTGTGAAAGTGTAATAAAAAATGAATATAAGAGACAAGTTGGTGTAATTTCAGTAGAATTTAATGTGAAGTAGGTACCAGTAAATGGGATTACAAAGGACTTAGAATTGTACACGGAATTAGCGGCTTTTGGTTAGTTTAATTATTAAACTAACCAAAAGCCGCCAATTAAGAATGATATTTATTAAAGTTTAATAAATATAATTATTTTCTTAATTCGTAGTAGGTGGTTTAAGTCCATTCTCTATAATAATAGTAATAAGTATATTGTATATTCCAAGTTAAAAGCTGTTCAGCACCTTATAAGATAGATAATTAATTCTTGTATTATTATACGACTTAATCTTGTCTTAGTAAAGAAAACCTATATATTTACACGTATGACAATTATAATATTTTTTTTAAATCGAATGAAACACCAAAAGAAGCAAAATAAATGAGGAAATCTATAACACCAGGTTTTTCACAGTTATACACACACTCATATAGGCACATAATACACGGTTACTTATACACACAATGTCGATGCAAGAATAAAGACTTCAAATCCAATTTTAAACGAATAACCGAGTTGACAGACATTACTATTAGAAACAGACCCTTTTAGAAAAAGAAAACCTAATAGAGAAAATTATATTGGTTTTGTTACAGGTCAGATAAAATATTTTAGCATTTTCTTGTAAGTGAAAAGATATTTCTTTAAACCGACAAAATAAGCCAAACTTTAAAACACCTATATATTGACGTGTATAAAATAATTATTTTTTATAAAAGCACCAAAAGAAAAGGAAAAACAGCTAACAGAACTTTATCTATATATATAAAATTCAAAGTCCTGACTGACTGACTGACTGACTGACTGACTGACTGACTGAGATATCAACGCACAGCCTAAACTACTGAAGATAGAAACTTGAAATTTTTACAGTTGGTTCCTTTTATGACGTAGGCGCATACTAAGAAAGGATTATTGGAAATTCCACCCCTAAGGGGTTTAAATAGGGGATGGAAGTTTATATGAAACTCCGTCATTTTTCAAGCTGTTTCCATCAAAGTTGGTATTTGAGCTTTCGGTTAAAAATAAAGAAGTACGTGTGTCACAGTTTTTGAAAATTCCACCCCAAAATCTAATTCCACGCGGACGAAGTCGCGGGGGCAAAAGCTAGTAATACATCCAACCTTATTAATTGGGAAAGAGCAAAATGAGAGAGAAAGGAAAAGGGAAATAAGGCTTTGATTAATGAAGCGTGCTATCGTCGAGGAGAAAAATAACCTTTTGACGACCTTTGACGCTCAAAACTGCCGCATCGTAAATTAATGGCAACGGCTTTCCGATTCAAAGACTTAAATGATATTTCTTAGCTCGTAGACCTTATTTGCAGCGTCACGTAAAGGCTCGCTTTATAAATTAAATGCGAGTGCCAAGTGCGAGTTATACTCTCGCACTGAGGGTTGCGAACCTTGTGAGGATTACATTTTTTTATAATAAAGGAACATCAGCCAAACTGAAGTTGACTAATATCCCCCTATCCCCTTCAAATAAGCAGAAAACTTGTGCTAGGAGTGGGTACGACAATAGTGCAACGAGTGGGATTCGAACCTGCGACCTTTCAGTTTTTAGTCCGCACCTTTAACCGTTGGGTTATTAAGGCTTTTTTAATTACTAAATGACCATGACCAGTTCAAGTGCAAAGTTTTCAGACCCTGAATATTATCTAGGATCAAGGCCTGGTCATACGTACTTGTCAAGACGAAACAAACGAGCCCAAACTTGATAAAGTTGCACAAACATAGACATAGCTTATCAGCCATGAAGCATAAGATGTGGGGCATATGGTTCGAAGAACTGATGGTAGTCGAGGTCCAAGGTACTGAAGTGGCGACCCCGCAAGGAAGGCGCTGTTCCCTTACTATAGTAGACCGACGACAACAGAATCGTATGAAGCTGCTGAAGCATGTGGATATCTGTGCAAGAGACCTATGTTCAGCAGTGGACGTCTACATAGGTTGATAAAGAAGTAAAAGTGTAATATGGTAAGTATAAGAAGGAGTAATTGCTTCTCGTTTTGTTCCTCTGTTGCACGCCCGAAGAGGTATGCAATGTACGAGTATAATGCAATAATTGAATTATGACTTTGACTTTGGCTTTGACTCTCAGTGCAATGCGTTGTGGCACGGTCTACCGTAATTTGCGGCTCGATTTCCAGTCTAGCTTAACCGATGCCTCTAATTAAGGCTTATTCGATAACAGAATGTCAATATTGGTAACTAATTGTAAAACTTAAGCAAGGATAATCCTATAGGGCAGCTAGGACTAAACCTTTTTTCATCCATTTCTAGGAATGTACCGAGCTGCCACACACAAGTGTCGAGACTCCAAAAATAAACGTAAATTGAAATAAACGAGTATTTTATATTTTTTCAGCGTAAACCAACTAGAATATACATAACTAATTATTCCTTGAAAGCTGTGTAATTTCAACTTAAATTAGGACAGAAGAGCCTTCTAATTTAGACACCCGACAAACGCGCATTGCTTAGCCTTAATTTATGTTTTCCCAAAAAACTCATCAAGCGACAAATATAGACAGAGCAAAACAATAAATTTTAATCAAGGCACAAATTGCTTTGGTAATCGAGAATTCTTTGTTTTCTCAGCTCCACGCTTAACTTCCACGCAAACATAAGACCTACCGTTGTCTTTTCTCCGAGACAAAACTGTCTGTTCCATTTTCTTATAAGTCACTTAACAATAAGAGCAAAAGTTTTAGAGATATTACAATATTTCACATTGTAAAATGAAAAAAAGCTACATTTAAGACTTTTTTGCTTCCAACTGTTCTGGCTTTATAAAAATTCCGCGTTAACCATTTATTTTTGCGGGATAAAAAATATCCCTTGTCTAAGTATTCAACGCAAAAAATACTACTAACTCAAACTCTTGTTTCGTTGCTGTGTGATCGAAGGACAACCAAATATACAGATTACCAGATTTCTAACTTCGAAATTATTGGGTAATTAAAGCAATTTCCTTTAAAACAAATATCTATTAAAACAAATGTTTGAACACGTCGATTGTTATCATAATAGCACGGCTTTTATCAAAATGGCCTTTGATAATAATTTCTGTTTGCTTTTGTGTTTCATAAAATTGTTCTTAACGCCAATTATTCGCTTCTATTAAGCTGTTTATAATTGTCAGTGTCTCAAGAATTTCAAGAAAATTTGATTTATGTGAGCGCAGGCTCTCTTAGGATCTGAAACAAGCTGCAAGCTAATTTTAATATCTTATTCCGAGGAGCCTTAATTAAATGCTGTATTTTAAAAACATCTGCTACTTCTTGTCCGTTGATGTTTTCAGACAATTTCGTCATGATTTTTAGAGTGCTGTCATTATTCTCGGCAACTGAGATTTAAGCTAATGCTAGTTATGCGATTCTTCATACAAATATAATATAACATTGATAACTTTATTTCTTATTGTTCAAACTAAATCCGATAACGAGCTCTTTACTGATCTCTTAGATGATGCTCGCGACTTCGTCCGTGTCGATTAAGATTTTTTTAACTCTCGGAAATTCTTTATTTTTCCGGGCTAAAATGTAGCATATGTGTTAATCCTGGATATGGCCTATCTCCATTCCAAATTTCAGTCATTTGTTGTGGCGTGAAGAAGTAACAAACATCCATCCATCCATTCATCCTCAAAAACTTTCGCATTTATAATATTAAGTACCATTGTCTATATCTTGCCCCAAACAAAATATGTAGTAAAATTATATTTATTATAGGGACAGGTTTACATCTTGTATAACATTGTAGTTCTATAACATTGTAGTTGTATAGTAAAACATTGTCCATAAATCAAAATAATAAAATTGCAAAAAAACAACAAGACGACAAGTTTTACACGATGCGCGGTCACAATATCACGAATCTTGCTCTTGAGTATAAAGTACGTAACAGTAAATGTTGATTGAAGTAGCATTCTCTGACATACAATCACTCTTAAGCACCCTCTAGCTCAAGATATACTGGCTCTTTTTATATGTAAATTTTAGTGACTTGATGAAGACTAATATACAAATACACTAAGAAAGAATCTTAATGTATGCAGATGATTAATAGCGTAATGTTAATTTCAAAGCTTTCAACGATTCCGAAAATATGTTTTTAAAGCATAACTAATTCATTTTAAAGTACTTCTTCTTGAATGTAAGCTATCACCTAGTCTTTTGACAAAATTGATTGAAAAAAATAATTGACAGACAGACAAATAGACAAAAGTAAGTGTCGCGTTTTAAAAAAATATATAAATAGGGATATAGAAAATAATTAACTATCCGCAGCTGTTTTGCAAACTTAAAATTTCTCTTCTTCGCTATTATAATAATCACCACCATTGTTCCAACGCTTTGCAGCACTGTTTTCATTTCTTAGTCACTAAATAGTTCGTATATTATATGCGGCGCTTTTGCATCTTTGTGAAAGAACTGTTTCTGATACAGTTTTATTTCATTTAAAGTCACATTAGTTTTTGCAATAGGTATATTGCAGAAATTATGAATTTTACCTGTCGTGAGTCTATTTATTGCAATGAATTCATTTGTTTAAATAATACTGTTACATTAAGTATAAAGTCATGGTGATTTTAAATTAAATTCAACTTTATCCGAATTTTTATTTATTTTATGAATTTTAGCTGTCGTGGGTCTATTTAATTTAATTAGTTGATTCGCTATAGATATGGAGGGGTCTATTTCATTATCATCGGAAGAATAAATTTCTCTCGCAGGCATGCCTTGTGCTGAGCCTTGTGATTAATTCTAAGATCTATAGAGCGTGCTCTGACTCAGCTCAGACTCAAGATAGAAGTTAAAACGAGACACAAATATGCTCCGACATAAATCTGTCTCGTTTTGAATGTATCTTGAGTCTGAGCTGAGTGGACTGCGGTCTATAGATTTCAGTCTGAGACTGCGCACAGTCCTAATCACTGGTCATTCAACCTGATCCGTCCAGTAATTTCAGCTGTGCGTTGGTAGATCAGTCACTCTTGCCCTTTATATTTTTAAGATCGTTTAATTAATTGTTTTCACTAAAGGATTCTCGCCATTCTTACCACTGGGCTACCACTTTTCATTGTTTTAATATTATTAATAATCTAATTTCAATTGAAATTGCGTATTTCTAATTGAATTAATGTGTTTGGCTGGCAACGGGCCCTCGTTTTCCGTGTTACCAAGCTTTTGTTAAAACTCTGAAAGGATCCATTGAATTTTCCAAATCTATTGATTTCACCGTTGCGTGAATGAATGATTCTATTCAATTTTTATTTCATTGTATTATTTTTTCCATTTAGCCAGCAACAGAGTCACGTTTCTAAGCACTTAAATACGAATAATTTCATTTTATTGTTATTTTGCTAACGTTTAATTTAATTTTCCCGCGTTTTAACCGCGTTACGTTTCCCGCAACCACATTCACAAGACGTTTAGTTTTAAAAGCGCCATAAAATACGCTAAAAGCACTGTAAGTTACGTTTTAATCGCATTTAAAAGCGAACTCTATATGTGGAGCTTTAGGTTGATTTTTGTTCTACCAAATTCGACGGTACCCGGTAATCCTTTTCGAAATTATGTAGATTTTAGGGGTCGCGCAAACATTTGAAGCAAATATATTTACAAATTCACAATATTGTTTTCGGGGCATAAAAAGGTTTATTTTGAACCTTTTCCAACATTTTATTGTTATCTGATAAAATGGGTTTAAGATTACTTAATAACGTTTTAAGTGGTTTTAAGGGGGCTTTGATGATCATTTTGGGCAAACGACCCTTGCAATAGTGCGTGGGTTTCGTTTTCAAATTCATGAATATATTTGATCCTCAAAAAGCATTCCTACTTGAATTAAAAATGCCAAAGAGGGTTTCTTTATTTATTTGCCAATAACGCAGCAACGGAGCAATAGATTGAATTTAGAAACAAAAAGTTTCTACGAGATTTTCAAAAATCTAACTCAACGCGGTCGCGGTCAAGTCGCGGGCAAAGGCTTATTAATGTTTAACCCCCTACGCAAAAATGACGGGGTCTTATAAATTTGACGTGTCTGTGTGTGTGTGTGTCTATGGTGTTTGTCTGTCTGTGGCATCGTAGCAGTCGAACGGATGAACCAATTATGATTTTGTTTGTTTTTGGTGAATTAGTCGGGAGTGCTCTTAGCTATGTTTGATGAAAATCGGTCCAAGATGGCCGCTGCCACAAAATGGCGGATTACATATCTTTTCATAACTCTCCCAATATGGATATCAAATGAAAGGGCTTGACTATTAGAACACTATACACTATGATTAATTTTGAATCCAAGATGGTCGCCACCACAGATTGACAAATTACATATATTTTTTTTAATTTCACATGTTGTGTTTTAAATTTTCAATTTACACTTGTCTACTCAAATACTAATCCAAAAGCTTGTTATAAATAAAAAAGTAACTCTATCTGTCTATTACTATTTTAAGCCTTTAGCGTCGATTTCACCAACCATCAAAATAAATCCGAGCATATATATATTTTGGCAGATTTTCTATATAAAAACTATCAGAATGTATTCCTCAGTTTACCGTCACTCGATGTTGGTGAAATTGGCACTAAATCGCTAAACATATTAGGCAACTTGATGAATAGAATAGAATAGAATAATTTTCTATTCAAATAGACTTTTACAAAGTGCTTTCGAATCGTCAAATGAATCTACCACTGGTTCGATTGAAAAAATTAAAGAATTTTTATTCCAGAAATCAAACCGGATTTTCAAAAAACGAAAATTTGACGTAGTGTAAGCTAATTTGAATAATTATAAATTACACAAAAATATTGCTATTTTTTGCATCCACTGAAATTTTTATAATATTAATAGGAAAGGATTAGCCACCCTTGCCGAAATATATCCGGATGGAAATAGAAATAGGCTTAAGGCTAAATTCAACACACTAACACATATCCTAAGTTTCTCAGCAGAACATCGAATATTGGTCTCAGACTCAAATAGAATTACGACCTCGACTTGCTTTGTTCGCAAAGCTCCAGATCTAAGATTAAGATAATCTGGAAACTTAGTAATATCGAACTCTGCTATCGCGTCAATACTTAGCTAAATTGAGTTCCCAAAACACTGATTGGAAATCAAATCAGCCACAAAATTACCCTAAAATCTTCGACGTACCATACGGTCCAATTTCGCTTAGCAAATAGGAAACATCCGTTTTATAATTTGACGTACAAATTAGACCAGCATTGAAGCCTTTGTGGTGAGTACAGTTGCTTATATTGCGATAGGAATGTGACCTCTATTTTCATAGGCATAAGAACTAGAGTTATAACAATACGTGTGTACATTAAACCTTTGTACTTCTTTTTCACATACAACGTAATTACTAACCGCTTTGTTAATTGTGCCCTGTAATGTGGAACAAGGCTTTCTTAGGCTCAAAGCTTGAATGTCAGGCTTAAAGAAAATTGCTCGGGTTAACAAAGGTTTCAGGGTAAGCTTGGGAAAAAGACATGAATTTTTAAAAACGTGTTTTTGTTACATTTATTATTTTTTTAATTTTATCAACGTCCTTACTCGTATTTTTTATGCTAAAGTGTGTTTGTTTGTTAGTTTGTCCTTTACCGACGCAGTGATGGAGGAAAAGATTGATGTGAATCTTGTATAGATAATAGATATAGTTGACGACTTGGAAAGTGAAGTACACTAAATTTTATCCCGGAAAAATCCAGCTTCCGACAGGAATTTTCAAAAATCTAACTCGATATAATGTACATAAGTAGAAAAACACAACTCTTTCTCCTCCAAAAGGAGGAACCGACTTTTGAAAAATCTGAAGTTGGTTAAAAAGTAGTCTAAATTACTCCCGATAACATCAGCTATCTACCAGTGAACGTCCCGTCAAAATCGGTCCAGTCGTTCCCGAGATTAGCGGCAACAAACAGACAGATTTAGAAACTGCTTACATTTTCATTCCAGACACTTCAATTTTATTTATTTGTATAGATGGTAGAGAGGAAGTCAATATGATACGGTTTTAATTATTTATTTAATATTCAGTAACAAACCAAAATGATAACTCAATATCTTTGAAAATTCTCAGAAGCTAATTCTAAATAATTGCATAATTTGTATATAAGTACAATCGTAATAAGATGTAGCATTTCATGTAATAAAACAATGAGAAGCGCTTCTGTGCTGGCTGTACTTATTTTATCTTGAAGGACCACGAGGGATCCATTTTGAAGATATATGGCGAACATTAAGACACAAAAGTTATGGTCGCTCATTATGTTCTGATGTCATTGTAAAACGTTAGGTATAATATATTCAATTGGTCCTGCAAGAACTCCCAGGAGGACACCACATTTAAGTTATACAAACACTATTTTCTCTTACCTATAACATTTATTTGGGAAATTTTAAAATTCAGCCTGCAATCACATGCTTTTTTTTGTCTGCAATGATTAATCAAGCAGCTTAAAAATAAAAAAGTAAAGCTGAAAGCATGGCGGATTAAATATTTTTTCACAACTCCCTCAATATGGGTATCAAATGAAAGGGCTGGACTAGTAGAATACTATACACTATGATAAATTTCAAATCCAAGATGGCCGCCACCGCAAAATGGCGGATTACATATTTTTTTAATTTCACATGTCGGAGGTGTTTTAACTTTTCGATTTACACTTGTATTATTGGAAACATGACAACTGTCTATCGCTTGGTTCAATACAAGCACCTCGGTTAATCTTAACATGGGCATGGGCGATTAAATTCCACATCCCAAGCACGTCTTTTGCGGTTATTGAAGGAAGATCGTGACTCGAAACCGACTGTTTTTCCATTCGTGTTAATAAACAATGTTGTTTTCGTGATCACTTTGCTTGATACTTTTTTATTTTCAACTAGACGATGCCCGCGACTTCGTCTGCGTGGATCAAGGTTTTGCAATTCCCACGGGAACTCTGCAATTTTTCGGGATAAAAAGTAGCCTATGTCACTCTCCGGCCCGTAAATTACCCCTATGCAAAAAATCACAGCAAGCCGTTGCTCTGTTGCTGCGTGATTGAAGGACAAACCAACAAACCAACAAACCAACAAACACACTTTCGCATTTATAATATTAGTAGGGAAGTAGGGATTGATAAAAAAAAGTCGGTTAAAAAGGTATT
This sequence comes from Hipparchia sbordonii, assembly GCA_038048805.1. Lineage (NCBI taxonomy): Eukaryota > Metazoa > Arthropoda > Insecta > Lepidoptera > Nymphalidae > Hipparchia > Hipparchia sbordonii. Next base: position 11,655,035 of record CM076113.1, read on the forward strand.
TTTTTAAACATTATTAGCCAAGCTGAAGTTAACTAACATTCTCCTAATCCCTCCAGATAAGCGGAAAGCTTGTGCTAGGAGTATGGTAGGTTGTGGTTGTATTTAAGTTTTGACGATCTCCCTGGCGTAGTGGTGAGTGCTGTGGTCTTATAACTGAGAGGTGTTGAGTTTGATTCTCGGCGGGGACAATTTGGGAATTTATAGTTTCTAAATTGTCTCTGGTCTGTTCTCGTGGGAGGCTTTGGCCGTGGCTAGTCACCACCCTATCGTCAAAGATGTGCCGCCATGCGATTTAGGGTTCCGACACTATGGTGTTTAGAAACCAATTAGGGGACGAGTAAACTACCGTAACCCTTCCAAGATAGGCCGCTACCATCTTAGACTGCATCGTCACTTACCATCAGGTGAGATCGCGGTCAAGGACTATCTTGTCATCGAATAAAAAAAATGTAGCGATAAATATTTTCATTATGCTTTTTATATTACAACGTAAAGGGGTGCAGCCCTGTGGTTCCGACAGCTCCTTTTGGGGTTCCAGGGTTCACCCTGTATGTTTCCTTGTACAACATCTTTTTCTTTTTTCTTTTATAGATATACTTATCTATACGCTGGTTGGTAAATAAAAATAAAAATTAATGAGCGCAAGGTATAGGGATACAAAACTGACAATTTATATTTATTTATTTATTTAATGGACAATCAACAGGTTACAATAACTCTTAAAAACTAAACAAAAAATGAAAAAAACATATTATTGTTATATTGTAGCAAAAAAAAACCATATTATTGTTGTACTGTATACCGAACACACCAGTGATATTTGAAAAAAATAAAAAAAAAAACATTGGAGTAATCAGTGGGTCCATCGTCTGGCACTAAAAGAAAGAAATAAGGACAGAATAATGCTAAAAATACAGGCTAAATTTACTGTCACGTCGGCGTGACAATAATCCTTCAGTGACTGCGTAGAGCGTGCCTAGAATGTAGAACTCTATATAATAAGCCCACGCTCATGATAAAGATTAACGGCACAGCCTTTATTGGAGCCCCCATTGACAGGCCGGCGCGTCCTCGCGAGGTTGTTTATGGAAGGATTGTGGTTGAGTTTATTTTTGTTTTGTTTTTCCTCCAAACGTTTTTAAGCTATTGCATAGCTTCTATCGCGGGCCTAGAGCATGGAGACCGAATCCAGAAATTCCGTAACGAAAATAACCTGACACGGGACTCCTCTCACCGCTAGACGGCGTTGATAAAAAATGCTATGCAATAGCTTTACCGCGGCAGTCCCCGATTGCCACAGCGCTTAGCTTCTTCGTTCCTGATACGCACCGCTAGGATTTGGAATGCCCTTCCGGCTTCCGTTTTTCCCTCTAACTATAATTTGGGTACCTTCAAATCAAGAGTGAATAGGCATCTTCTAGGCAAGCGCGTTCCATCTTAGACCGCATCTTCACTTACCATCAGGTGTGATCGCGGCCAAGCGCTAGTCTATATATTTAAAAAAACACGTCTTTTTTTTAATCGATGACAAGATAGCCCTTGACTGCGATCTCACCTGATGGTAAGTGACGATGCAGTCTATGATGGTAACGGGCTAACGTGGAAGGGATGTGGCAGTGACATTCAACACTTACCTATCCCTAATCTGTTTCTAGACGCCATCGTTCCGGAACACTATATCGCTTGGCGGCACGTCTTTGACGGTAGGATGATAACTAGCTACGGCCAAAGCCTCCCACCAGACTAACTCACCCGTTACACTATTGTTGTACCTACCCACTCCTAGCACAAGCTTTCCGCTTATTTGGAGGGGATAGGAGGATATTAGTCAATTTCAGCTTGGCTAATATTCTTTTTAAGCTATTGCATAGCTTCTATCGCGGGCCAGCGTGGAGACCGAATCCAGAAATTCCGTAACGAAAATAACCTGACACGGGACTTCTCTACGGTGAGCCGCTACATGGCGCATTTTTTATCAACGCCATCTAGTGGTGAGCCGCTAGATGGCGTTGATAAAAATACTATGCAATAGCTTTACCGCGGCAGTCCCCGAGTGCCACACGTCTTTTTTTTAAATAAATAAACATTTCTTGAAACGAATAATCTTCCCGAAACACTAACGGTACAAATCAAATTTTGGTTCTAATTTTAAGGAAAACACATAATCTGCTAGAGAAATATTTATTTTAGCTGTCAACTTAAAACTTTGACTCTCAATTACTCGAAACTGTATATTTTGAAATGTACCATTAGTGAATTTGACCGACGATATTTAGAATTAAAGTTTTGCTAGTATGTTAAATATCCAACGTCGAAGTTTGCAAAATCCTCAATTGCTAATCTGAACAGTACACCACGTCTAGGACCAGGAGTGAAGTTAGCTCGCAAGTTTGAGCAAATTACGCTCCATATCCAGAGAATTAAGGTATAGCCAATATAACTACTATTATGTGAATACATTAAGCAATCGCCACGCTATACATGAGATTAGATCCAAGATTAGCATAACTATCAAATCATTGTATCACCCACGCAATAGATCACCGGTGTACTATAAATCACTAGGGTATTGATACGGTAATGAGTTATGGCTGCAATAAACATAAGATAGATATATAGGAATTGAAGTTACGACCCGTATTTGCATAATGCTATCTGTATGGGCTCTAATAAATCATTAAATCACTTCAGCTTGGCTAATATTGTTTAAAAAAACTGTAAGTGTTTTTAATAATAATATAATAATAATATTTATTTCAGATATAAATCCATAAAATTTAAATAATGTTATTGTTAGTCACATCAATTTAACTTAAAAAACTATGTTAGTACATTAAATCATTTCATATATCGTCCCTCTCTGAAACACTGAGAATGCATGTGCATGCCAACCCAGTGTCTCAGAAATGGACTGTCCATTTTTCCCGCCAGAATCTTCAGGATACCATTGGAGCTCCCACGCATTCTACTCATCACAGATGCTGCTCTTTTCCTCATATCCATATCATTTAAACAGACTCCGGTTGTGTTCTTTTAAGGGCTCCGGTTGTGTTCTTAGTAGATCTTGAATCCTTCCAATATGCGTTGAGGGTGTCCATCGAGGGGGTTTCAGTGGGTAAAATAACCCCGCAGAACCGGTTTCCCGACTTCCCCGATTCCGGGTATCTTTTAAGAAGATTTCCCCCTCGTTCAAAAAGAAGGGTTTTTTTAAACCAAACTGAAGCAGCAATCTTTCCTCTATACTCTTGATTATTATAATATGTATCTGTTTGTATTTTGGTATATTGTGTAACGATGTTAATATATTTATTAGTTTTTTAAACTAATAAAAATATATTAATATCGTTTTGACATCATTGACAAGCTACAACACTTTTATCAAAATCCTATAATTACCTAGTTAGATAGTAATTAGGGATTAGATGTAGCCACTTAAATGCAAAAACCCAATATACCTTAAATTATTATAAGCATTCCAAAGTTGGTTAAGTGGATAGTCATCAACAAAGAAAAACTTATTAGCAGACCTTTGACCGAAGTTTCGCAAGAGTTCGTAATAATTTCTAACTTTATGATAATTAGGTAGGCACCTATCTATATACTTCGTTCAGAAATTGGGATTTCTTATTCAAAAATTACTTATAAAGAAAAGAAATTGGTTGCTTAACGGTTCAAGAATATTAATTTAACCTTATCATATTATTGCTTTTGCCTGTGAAAGTCCACGCTTTTACCGTTTTTTACTCAAAAGGAAGGGTTATGACTATAGCAGTCTTTGTATGTGTGTGCCTAAACTATTGGGCCGATTTTGATAAATGAGGTGTCAATCGATTCGTTTTATTGTCCGGGTAACATAGGCTATATTTTACACGAAAAAAATCAATATTACGGATTTTATGACCAATTTCCCATGGTTGGGTTATAGTTTTAATTTTTTTCTTGTTTTGAAAGAATATTGGCCATGACTTACAATATAGGTAGGTACTCATTTCTCCTCCAACTAAGCGTAAAGCTTGTGCTAGGAGTTGAGCTAGGAGGTGGGTTTTGAACCCCGAACTTTCAGTTTTCAGTCCACTGCTCTGACTGTAGCGCTATCGAGGATTAAAGCTTTAAGTTAGGTTCGAATAAGTTTTAAAAATCCCAACCTGTATGTCTCTTTCCAGGTCCAATTTTACCTAGCCATTCATAAAATTCGTTGCTTGCTGCATGATTGAAGGACAAACCAACAAACAAACACTTTCGCATTTATAATTAGTAGAGATTATAGTAGAGAACAGGAGGGAGAGAAACAATCTAGAAAAGATCTTGATTACTGGCAAAGTGGACGGAAAGAGACTTCGGGGACGTAGCCCGATGCGTTGGTCAGACCAAATCCGCACCACTCTCGATAGTAAGGTCCACGAAGCCTTGCATGTCGCAAAAAACCGAGGCACATGGCGCGACATCATCTACAAAGAGTCCTTGGTGGAAGGGGTCACGACCCTCAGTAATGGGGAACACGACGCAGAGAGACAGTAGAGAACTAGGGTTATTATAATATACACTTACTAGTGTCTACATTTTAATTAAGACATCATAAAACTCTAACATTGTTGCAACCACGCTATCCCAACCTCATTATTATTTTAATAACTCTAGCTGAGAAAATACTAATTTATTCGGAAAACTCGCTAAAATACTGCAAAATTTTGCATTGAAATGTGCGGTTCCGTGCAGCGATTACCGCGAATTTGAATTATAGCGGAACTATTCATGAGAAAACGGTCACTTTCGAGCGGAATTTCAACATTCTTTCACATTTTGCATATAAAACGCTTTCATTGAGTAACTAATTTCGTAATTATAGAGCTTTCCTTTTGACTCTAAGAAAGCCGCGCCTTTGACTGCGATCTCACCTGATGGTAAGTGACGATGCAGTCTATGGCAACTGTATTAGTTTCACCGCTATCACACCGGAACACTAAATCGCTTGGCGGGACGTCTTTGACGAAAGGGTGGTAATACTGTATACATACTTACCTACCATAGTTTTGTTACCTTTTGTAGAAATTTTTTTTGAAAAGAGCAACCGCCGAGTTTGTAGCTTGCTTTTCTCAGCAGGAAGGGCATTCCGAACCAGTGTTAGATTCATCAACGATTCAAAAACACTTGTATAAGTTTATTTGAATAAAAAATATTTCTATTCTATTCTATAATGCGCTAAACCATAAAAAATCTGGTAAAACGAGCCACCCACGCCGTAAACCGTCATTTCTCCAGTAGAGAAGAAACACAGGAACAACTCAACACCAACACGTAGCGCCACTCAAACTCCTTCAAGACACACTCAACGTACGTTTCGCTACGACACCGGAGAATCATCAGCAGATGTTGACTCAACAATGCACAATTGCAAAGAGGAAGAATGGTGTACGGTCCAGGACCGCACAGTAATGAAACTGCTTGAAGTAGAAACTTAAGTTTATTGGCCCCTACTTAGGCTATTAACCTAATTACAGTAACGTGACCGCGATGCGATGGTATGTGCCCTGACGTGTAAGTAAACTAGCTTTTGCCCCCGCGACTTCGTTCGCGTGGAATTAGGTATTGGGGTGGAATTTTCAAAAACTGTGACACACGTACTTCTTTATTTTTAGCTGAAAGCTCAAATACCAACTTTGATGGAAACAGCTTGAAAAATGACGGAGTTTCATATAAACTTCCATCCCCTATTTAAACCCCTTAGGGGTGGAATTTCCAATAATCCTTTCTTAGTGTGCGCCTACGTCATAAAAGGAACCAACTGTAAAAATTTCAAGTTTCTAACTTCAGTAGTTTAGGCTGTGCGTTGATATCTCAGTCAGTCAGTCAGTCAGTCAGGACTTTGAATTTTATATATATAGATGAAACGCGTATTTATAATAATGCGTGAATGATGACTGGGTGAATTGTTCGGTTTCGACTTAGACCGTACAAATGGTAACCAGCCATGAAGAGATTAAAATTATTGAAAGATTACCATTACATTGTTTCAGATAGTTACTGAGAACATCTAATGTTATATTCGTTGCTACTCGGAGTGCCCGCTTAACTCCGTCTACCGAAATGTTTCAGTATCGATTACCGATAGTGTTGCCCTTCTAGTCCAAATATCTAATACCTATGCCGTCAGCATCGTGCCTCTTTACATCAGAAATTATATGACCCGTTCATCGCTATTGCTATACACCACTATCGCTTTATACGCTATAGTTACATGTTACATAGCGTACTAAGCAGTTCGCATCGCTTTAGGTTTAAAAAAATGTTTCTGTATAAAATAATGATAATAATGACTTTAAAATAGCCCAATTATTGTTAATGTTGCGGACTGAAAACAGAAAGGTTCAAGGTTCGAGCCCACCCGTTGCACTATTAGAATAGAATAAAATAATTTTTTATTCAAATAAATTTTTACAAAGTGCTTTCGAATCATCACAGAATCTACCACTGATTCGGAATGCCGTTCCAACCGAGAAGAAAAAGAAACTAGGTGGTTGCTCTTTTAAATTATTATACTACTCACTCCTAGCACAAGCTTTCTGCGGATTTTAGAGGAGAACATTAGTCAAGTTCAGCTTGGCTATTATTTACAAAAAATATCTTTAGTATCTCTTTGTAGCCAGGGATGGAATTAAAAAAATTACGTATTTCCTTCATATAAAATCTCTCAGCTTAAGCCACCGTTGTAGATCAATGAAGGAAAAACCCACTTGCATGAGAGTTCTCCACAATGTTCTCAAAGTTTATGGAGTCTGTGAGTTGCCCTTGGCCAGGGTGGTGAACTATGGCCTAAACCCTTCTCATTCAAGAGGAGACCTGTGCCCAAAAGTGGGTCTACGTATTGTTGATCTTGAAAGATGAGGAACGTCAGTCGGTCAGACACAAGTGTTTTTTAGATCTCCTGCTGACAAAATTTTATGTAATTCACAAATGGTTGCTTAAGCACATGTCCACTCTCTATTCCTTCACTCTCATAGTGTAATAGGATACGAAATGACCCTCCCATCGTATTAGAGTGGGGAAAAATATTACCTACGACTCGTAGGCTAGAAGTACAAGTATAGTGTTTGTCCACAAACTTCAAATAGAATTTAATTTTTCTTTAAAAGGTAGTAAGTATAGAAAATATGTAGATGCATTAGTAATATCTTCTGCATAGTTAGCTAGGCTTTTTGATAGTCCCCGTAACCAAAATTAGGTCGGGATAACATTATTATAAACTAGATAGTTAGGTGACCTAGTTTCGTACACGATAAATATGTGGGCCTATACCGGTCCAGGGTATCCCGTTGAGCTGTCGGGCCTCGCCTGTGTTTATTGTTATCTGGTGATAATCCATACTAATATATAAAGCTGAAGAGTTTGTTTGTTTGAACGCGCTAATCTCAGGAATTACTGGTTCGAATTGAAAAATTCTTTTTGTGTTGGATAGTCCATTTATCGAGGAAGGCTTTAGGCTATACTAGACGATGCCCGCGACTTCGTCCGCGTGGATCAAGGTTTTTCAATTCCCATGGGAACTCTGTAATTTTTCTGGATGAAATGTAGCCTATGTTTTAATGCTAGGTATGAGCTATCTCCATTCCAAATTTCAGCCAAATCGGTTCATTCGTTGTGGCGTGAAGGAGTAACAAACATACACACACACACACACTCATACAAACTTTGGCTTTTATAATATTAGTGTGATGTGATGTGATAGTGTGATGTGATGTGATAACATCTCGCTGTGACCAATAGGAGTGAAGCATCAGTGAAAAATGTTGCAAAAACGGGGAAAATTATCCATATTTAAAATATATTCTTTTAAAAACTTCTTAATCGCCATCATAATAACAGAAATTGACGCGGACGAAGTCGCGCGCAACCGCTAGTAAATCAATAATGTCTTACACATCTTAGTAGAAAGTAAGTTTGTGGGAAAAATTGTTTACTTACTTCTTTATAAAGACACTATCAAAAAGAAGTCCCATACATGTCTGTTGCCTAACTTTTGCGCAATAATATAAACGTAAAAATTGTTTTTACAAAACCGACTTCAAACGCCACTACAAAGTATATCAATTGTGCCTATAAAATATTGAAGAGTTCCCTCGATTTCTCCAGGATCTCATCATCAGATTCTGACCTGATGACAATGGGACCACCTGGAAAGTATACCCTTTCAAACAAAAAAAGAATTTTCCAAGTCAGTCCAGGAGTCTTCGAGTAATCGGGGAACATACATAAAAAATTTAAAAGAAAAAGATTCCGACGAATTGAGAACCTTCTTTTTTGGAAGTCGGTTAAAAAGAAGTTCCGTACATGTTTGTTGCCTAACTTTTGCGCAACAAAACATGCATTATCATACAAAATTTGGGTAATAAATCCCGTTTTATACGGTCGTTAGGAGGCAGATGTGTGCTAACCCGAACTGGACAATAGGTTCAGACGGATGTCCCACATATCAATGGGTATTGATAGTTCCCAAGAAATATATTATGTGAATCATCTATCTATATATATAAAATTCAAAGTCCTGACTGACTGACTGACTGACTGACTGAGATATCAACGCACAGCCTAAACTACTGAAGTCAGAAACTTGAAATTTTTACAGTTGGTTTCTTTTATGACGTAGGCGCACACTAAGAAAGGATTATTGGAAATTCCACCCCTAAGGGGTTTAAATAGGGGATGGAAGTTTATATGAAACTCCGTCATTTTTCAAGCTGTTTCCTTCAAAGTTGGTATTTGAGCTTTCAGTTAAAAATAAAGAAGTACGTGTGTCACAGTTTTTGAAAATTCCACCCCAAAATCTAATTCCACGCGGACGAAGTCGCTGGGGCAAAAGCTAGTAGAAAATAAGGCTGCGTAAACATAACATTCGAGACTTTGATTGGATTGATTATATTAAAAGTTGCTGTTGGCGTCAATGGTACAATTAATTAGTATAATTACCGAAATTTCCTGAAATAATTGATCCACTTTCGGAATCCAATCCATTCAGCTTAATCAGAAAACGGGTCAATGTAAATACAGACTAATTAAGATAAAGGTGATCGCACACTGCCACAAATGTTACTGTTTTTACCAAAAATACTGGTGCCATCAACATGAACAATATCTGTAATATTAATCGCAAAAGTTAGTGTTATATCGAAATATAAATACCCTCAGAGACTTGAAATGACCAAAAATACCGGTGCCTGCCATCAAGCAGAGGTCCATGTTCAAGCAGCTGCTGCAAGAAATCTGCAACATCCAAGAGGAAAAGATCGCCCATTTCATGTGCAGGCTTCTTCCCGTTGAGATCCGACTCAAAGTGTCATCAACACAATCATAATTATGTGTAATTACGACAAAAATAAACAATTTTCCATTGAGTAAAGATTGTTTTTCGTAATGCTTTGGTTTTTTTATGGATGTTTATTAGCTAAGTTTATTAAGGTAAGTTTTCTACATTCTATTTTAAATGATTTCTATCGGACCGACTATTATTATCGGTCTTCTACGAGAGGCGTAATTAAGCAGAGCGCGGTTACAATTAGAAAGATGCCGATTTAGACTTAAGCAGCCCTATTTCGGGGAACATCGAAATCTACATATTCAACAGCTTCTCTTAACATTTAAGTGGCTACATTGAAACCCGCCATCTTAGGAGAATCTCTATTAAGGTGTGGGGACATCGAGAGCAAATAAAAGTATACACATTACAATGTTTATCCTACTAATATTATAAATGTGAAAGTGTGGATGTTTGGATGTTTATTAATCAATCACGTCGCAACGACTGAACCGATTTGGCTGAAATATGGCACAGAGATAGATTATAATTTGGCATAACACATAGGCTACTTTTTATCCCGGAAAATAACAGAGTTCCCGTGGGAATCACAAAATCTCAATCCACGCGAACGAAGTCGCGAGCATGAGCTAGTATTTCGTATAAATTAATTACCTTTGGCACGAAATGTTAGGTTATAAAACTGTGGAACCATAAAAAGGACGAAAATAGCTTGTTTGTTTTCCAAAGAAAGATGTTAAGATAATATTCGTTTCAGTTCAATATAATGCATTGCAATGGCATTTTGTAAGGACACAATGAACGAAAGAACACCTAATAAAAACTGTAAAGAATAATCCAAAATCTGTTTCGAGGATGCAAATAACGTAACCTTTTCGACAAGATTAAGCACAACAGGATGAATGGCAGCTACATGTACGCATAAAGTAATTATAGACAAACATTTCAAAGATTTGCAGATTAGGATAACACGCATAACAAAATAGTACATTGTTACCTTAGGGATGAAAGTAACTTATTTAGTCCCGAGACGGGGTTTGGCGCCCGAGCGTAGCGAGGGGGCCTATAGTTCGAGGGACTAAATAAGTCTTTATCCCGAGGTAAACACTGTGCTTTTCTTACGAATATAAGGAAAGTCAAAATAAAAATAGAAATTAGCTAAAGAAAATTGAGTGAACTTTACCGCCTTTTTTTTTCTTTGGCCTAGCCGGCGGGCTATGCATTTAGCTTTTTAATAGTCAAGTATTGTCTATGATTGTCTATGAATGTCTATGAATCAGTTGTCTTTACTTTATGAATAAAGTCTATCTTTCTTCTTGTCTATGGATGCACTCGGGTATGTCGTGTTTCATTTGAATTCCAATAAAAATGTGACAACTAGTTTTTTTTAATTATTTGACAGCTGTCAGTTGAAAACGATTCTCCCTAGGGCTGAAAAGTATTACTTTCAACCCGCTTCTCAGGCAACTTCAGACCTACTTTCCGTGTATGAGTAATGAAAAAGTAGTTTAGTTCTTTTGCTTAACTTTTGATTAGATAGATTTTAAGGTTACTAACATTAGTTTTAATGTGTGTTTTCTCTACTAACAAATATGATGTTACGGACAAATTAAATGTTTTTTTAACGACTTTTGGATTAGACAATCTTCTCTAGATCTTAGTGCATCACAAGCTTTATTTCCTGCGCGTTTTGCTAAATCGCTATTTTAATTTCGTCGGGAAATCGCTACGGAAATGATGGCATTAAGTGCAGATGTACCTAACAAAGCTATTTCGTTAGCCATGCAGCTTTAATAATGGCGGGAAAATGAATAGATAAGGCGATGTTAAAAAAATAAAAGAGTTAGATAGTAATGATAAGATTACTATCTAGCTTATTAATTACTAGCCTCAATAGCCCAACGGTTAAAGGTACAGACGGAAAAATTAAAGGCTGCAGGTTCAAACCCCACCCGTTGCGCTATTGTCGTACCCACTCCTAGCACAAGCTTTTCGCCTATTTGGAAGGGAGAGGATAATATAAGTCAAGTAATAGTAAGTAATGATAACTTATTAATATTATTAGTAAATTTTAGCATTATTGTGAAGCTATAGAATCTATTAGCATTAAAAATAATTAAATAATTTCGTTTCTTTATAATATTTATCTAATTTTAGTATTTGTTGTTCAAGTACAGGATATAACTGAATTTACAACCAAGTTTCAAGTTTCAACATGAAGTAGTTTTTGACATATGGCTCAAATTAAATCTCCACTTGGAAAGTCCCCGATTTCGTCAATTTTAATGGAAAAATTAAAAAAATGTAACGCAGCAAAAAAAAAACTACGTTACACGCTTCTATGAGAGCCCCCCTGAAATAAAAGTTTTTATATTTTTTATGCAATGTTCGGCTGAAGGCCATCAGTTTACATATTATATTTAAATTTTAAGTAATTATGTTCAGTAATTCAGAAGTTATAAGGCTCTGACAGACGGACAAACGGACGGACGGACGGACAAGTGCAAATTCACTCAAGTAGACTCAGAGACCTCGCTTCGCTCCGTCAATAATAGCATCCCGTTGGTACTCTTTGGATACAAAACTCTAAAAAAATACATAGTAATAATCTAGAGCGTATGTTTATATATCTTAGCAGTGACCTTACACGCCTCATTTCCTTTACAGCCTCCCTGATTGGTCGGATAAGGCACCGAGCCAAGGGTCGGGCTTGATTACATTAGCACATTCTGAGTAACAGCATGAGATGCTAAATGTTGCCGATCTCATAAATAAAATACTTTTCCTTTTGATATTATGGTTTAATCCAATTCGAATATGGATCCATCTTTGCTGTATAATAAATTAATCAATCATCCGTAGACCAATCTATCAACTGCCCACGATGCTGTCTCGAATCTTTGATTGGTTTTATTAGTGAACAGACAAGAAAATCCTACTGCTGAAAGACTTAACGTGGCTTTTCTAGGCAAGCGCGCTCCAATCTAGACCTTTCAATGCTTCCTATCATTAATTGTCGTCAAGCGCAAACCTATCTCATAATAAAAAAACGTGCTTGCCGAGGCACGGAAGTAGCTAAAAGACCAAAGTGTCAACGTGGTCACCCATCCAGCTACTGATCGGAGTCAACGTTGCTTACCCAACGTGATCGTTTACTATGCGCTGTCGCAACTAGGCCCATCGTTCAGTTTAACATAAAAATCAAGGAACCTACGGGCATTAAGCTAACTTTTCTTTAAATAGGCTTCATACGGTGTATAGCGTACTCGTAGTAACAAGGGACCACTTGATTATATTAACACATTTAGGATAACAGCGTGGGTTGCGAGACGTTCAGAGTTTAAGATATTCAGTAATACGACCTGAATACGACCGTACTTATGACTTTATACACGCTTTGCACAGAAAGATTGTGAATAGAATGTATTTTAAATGGTTTTATTATTTTTATTATTTGTTGTTACAGTGGCATTCTCGAAAATGATTGATGGATGAATGTTTGTTACTCCTTGCCACAACGAATCAACTGATTTGGCTGTTAATGGAGATCCCAGAATTAACACATAGGTTACATTTTATCCCGGAAAATTAAGAAATTCCCGCTGGAATCAAAAAACCTTAATGCACGCGGAAGAGGTCAATATTAACATACAAGTGAGAGAGCCCAAAGATGTTTGTGATGTTTGCGACTAAGGAAGTCACGTTGAAGTAAACATACCCTTTCCAGATAATATGTTAGAGTTGTTAGAAAAATATTATGTTAGGACTAATTTCTAACAAAAATTTGCTCGCAGAGACCGGCTTGAGTGTCAACATGGAAGAGATTAATTCTTCCTTGTTAACGGTTTCCATATTACATCCAGACTAAACAATAATATTAATGCAAAACTGACTCCGTCTGTCTGTTTGTTTGTTACGCTTTATATACAGACTATACCTTGGAACACAGTAATTCTTTCGGTATCATATTATACATATTACAGTACAGTTTACAATGCCAGAAACGATATGCCACTTAAGAGACGGCATATATCTTCTTAATATATAAAAGGAAAAGGCGACTGACTGACTGATCTATCAACGCACAGTTCAAACCACTAGACGGATCGCGTTGAAAATTGGCATACAGATAGCTATTAGGACGTAGGCATCCGCTAAGAAAGGACTTTTAAAAATTCAACCTCTAAGGGGTAAAATAGAGGTTTAAAAAATTGAACTTAACGTAAGCGAAGCTGCGGGCAAAAGCTAGTTGGATAATATAGCTTTGTAAGACACATGACACTGTCTCTTACAATGCATCTGCTCATAGTCTGCCAACTGATCGCATGAAAATCATCATCAAAAAAAAATATTATACATATTATAAGCCTCAAAAGAATTTTTGAACTTTGCGGAGGCGTCATGACGGTTTTTCTAGTTTATAACGGCTTTCTCGTAAAAAAATTCTCATTTTTATTTGATCCCGCCGACAAACAAAACAAAATACAGCCTGCCAAAAATAGCAACCGAGTACGTCAATATTAATAACAACACAATATTTCCCTAAACTGCGAGAAAGCGCCGAGAAAATTCAATTTTAATATGTCAGCGGAAAACATGTTCCCGATAAAGAAAAACAGCAAGTTTTCATTCGTTCTTGTTCGACTTCGCATGCATTATTCATGGTCATAAATTCCTGGTGCCCGCGCGGCGCCCGTTCCGCGAAGAGATTGTATCGGAGAGAGATCCTTGGGAATTACCTTGTTGTCTCCACAGATCAGCTGGCTTATTCATTAATATTACCGAATGTAAATGTAATGTAGATGTATGTATAAGTAAACAGCAATACAAGAACCTGTAGCGTGAGTTATTTTGCAGAATATATCCATGAGTACGTCATTACGATTACTATACCATTGTTATGCCCTTGCATCTTCCATTTTTCATCAAGAGTGAATAGCATCTTCCAAGCAAGCGCACTATCTTAGACTGCATCTTCACTTAGCACCAGGTGAGGTCGCCGTCAAGCGCTAGTCTACATATTTAAAAAAAGACCATTCCTCCTTCATCGTTCTATCACAAAATTGCGAGAAGACGTGAGCGTTGACATCTTTCTTTCTTCTTGTTGGGCTGGTTTCCACACGTAAACCAGTCATGATCTGCTGTGTGTGATGCACCAATCCTTCCAATGTTCTTTACTCCAATCATCCCCGCTGTCTTCAGAAGCCTAGCAGGCCGCCCAGGTTGCCAAGGACTTCTCGAAGTGAGGCTGGGGATCCTAGATAGTTCTAACATTAGTCTGCCACGCCCATGCATCCCAGGAAGACGTGCGCTATTGTTTCATCCACCTTCATTCAAGCTTTGCATAGAGGACTGTCGGTGACACATAATAAAAAGGTGTTTGTTACGTTGACAAGTTGACATCTTGTGGTTGATCTACTCGCAGCAAACGATTTAATTCAACGTTTTAGAAACGAGCAGCTAAGTATGGAATACTTTTCTGATGTTCATGTTTCCTGCCACATAACTTGAGTACTTCAAGGCAAAGGTAGATAGGCATCCCCTAGGCAAGCGCACACCAACCTAAGCATTGCTTTTCATCAAATATGATCATTGTCAAGCGCAAGCCTCAATAACGAGCGAGGGGAATGGAGAGGGAATATGGCAGTGAAAAATGGGGAGCCGAGCAAAGGAGAGGATGCAATGAGCAAGGAGCGGGGCGATAACGTAGCAGGGAGGCGAGGCGAGGCGAGGAGTGGAGAAGGGAGGGGGGTGCGATAGTTATGCATGAAATATGGTTGTCGGACCGCGCACGCGCTTTATTACGTGTTTTACTCTGTATAGATTGTGTATAGACAATCTTATGAATATCGAAATAAAAATTCATGTTGGTTTATACGAGTTAAATTCTTTTATTTCTGACTGTCATTTACACTATCTTGCAATAAAAAACAACATGGAATGAGGAATGAATTTCTCAAAATTCCCAAGAACACAAGAGAGATCTCACACAAACTTTTCCTAAAGAACGATTTTTACTTTTTTCGTCCGAAGACAAAGAGAAATATATTTTCTGGGCTCGGGATTTTTTCACTGACGCTTTTCAAACCATATAAGGCTTAGGTAAATATAACTTGAATTCTTAATACCGGAGCGCCATTGTTTCCAGCCGACAAAATGGGCCGCGAAATTTTATAACACGAACCGCCCGTTTTGAAACTGTTATTGCTTTATTAGAACTAATTTCAAAAGGTATAAAATATTAACCCTCAAAAAAGTTTGTGGGTACATTTTGGCTCAGTGAGCTTTTTATAAATGGGGTATAAAAGATGAAATTAAGCCCTAATTTCATGCAACTCATCGTTATTGACGTAATTAATCGATAGATGTTGGACATAAAACTCTTGGTATGATCGCCAAAGACGACATCTACATGACTCTAGATTTCGCACTCTTTCAGAAAAACTTACGCGTAAAGTTTTTAAAGGGCGAAATTTTCAATTGAAAACAAAATAATAATTAGTATAATATCGGCGATGATGGTAAAACATTTTTTTCAATTTTATAACAGTACATTTTTTTAATTTTACAGCGTTTTAAAGAAATACATACTATGTATACTAGCGGTGCACTAAACAGAGTTGTTTTCAAATTCCATCCCTAAAGGGTTGGTGATTTTTTTTTTAAACCTTCACATTTGGCGACTGGTTGCGAAGGGGTTGTGAGTGGCACGCATCAAATAAGAGTGCGCGCCGCTAGTGCACCGTCTGTGTGCAAGTTACACACTGCGCGAAATCTGCGCTCTATGGCGTTTAATGTGCATAGGATATTATCAAAAGCAGGCATTGTACAAATTATAAAAATCCTACCCTCAAGTTTTTATAGCTCGTACTGGAGATTTTCTTCATTTTATATCATCTACCCGCTTAATGCCTATCCTGCACTGGTAGCATGGGCAGGAGATAAACATTTTATCCCCCCATTTTATCCACTGACAGGGGATACAATTGCCTTATTATGCTAGAGCATGGCGACAGGAGAAAGGAGAAGTATGTCCCTATTTGACATTACAAGTGGAGCAACTTCCCCCGGCTAGAGCATGGGAACAAATGAAAGGGATAAACTTGTCCTTTTTGACTTTTGAAAGTGTCAAACGAAAACAAAAACCACAGACAAAAACCACCTACAAATCACCTATTAACTGTCAAAATCACGAGTATAGATAAAAATAATGACTTTTTGAGATCGAATTGACGTATTGTGGTATTTGTACCTCCTACTTCCATGTTTTTCTTATAATCGCAATAATTGCGGGGATAAATTTTCTCCCATTTTATCCACTGTCAATATTCTTCCACCGCTGTGCCCATGCTCGACGATGGATAAAGCTAAGCTAGGGGATAAACATTTTATCCTTTTCCCGGGGATAAAATTTCTCCTGCCCATGGTACCAGTGCTGTATGCACGCCACTGAGTCTGCCCTAGCATACAGCCAATGTGTACGCTCCCTTAATCTACACAGTCGAAGTTCTGAGATAGAGCCAGTAGACAAAAATATAACAAATCACAAGTCACTCCCTACAGTCCCTACAGACACAATCCTTTATCGGGCCCGCACTACTACACTGAGAATTTATGAGCATGAATAATTCAGAAAACTTTCTAGGGCGAACGGAAACTTTACTTTTTTCCACTAGCTGTTATAGCCTGTAGGTACATGCTCGTGCCGTCAGAGTAACGGGAAATGTAAATTACTTCAACCCATCGTCGGCTGCGCTGTGGAAAAAAACGCTTACAATCAAAGAAAATACTTCTTTTTCTGTCTTATTCGAAATGTACGTTGCAACGATTTTATTGAATTTCTTATTAACCGACTACAGCACAAAGCTTAAAAAGAGGGGGGGGGGTGTTATAAGTTTGACGTGTGTAACTTGAGTCTCATTATATTTTTGAACAAAGTGGTTCATTACTATACTTGACAGCAATAATGTTAAGTGATGTTAAGTGATTAGCGCCGCCCATGAACATTTGTAGCACCTGAGGCACCACCAATGCGTTGCCGGCTTTTCAGGAATTTGTTGGTCCGCCCCTTGAATAACCCCATGTAATTTAGTGGGAACACCGTCGCAGGTTGTTTCCACAGTTTCAAAGTACGTGGAAAAAAGATCTGGCACAACATAATATCATGATGGTGAAACTTAATGATAACAACTTTGATAAGGATCTAATTGACAGATTACCTACTGATAGATAGAATCTGAGTATATAACAGAATACCCACAGACTTATTAAACTTCAGCAGCAATAAACCCTTCGTTTATAGGAAGAATGACACTCATAGTCTTTGTAACGTAATTTAAAAGTTCTAAAAGTTTAGACGCGGCAGGGGCGTGAAACTTCAATGGAATAGAGAACTAGAGGGGAAAGTTTCGAGCTAACAAGTGCTTGCTCGGAAAGGTTTTTAATTTTCTTATTTTCAGAATTTCATATTCATTTTTCGTGACGTGAATTTTCGTCATTTGAAAGAAATTTAGTGGAAAACTATTTTTATTTGAACAAAGTTATTGCACAGGTTAAAATAGTTCCACTGTTTTTACCCTGACGAAAAACGAGGAGTGTTATAAGTTTGCCGTTTGTATATCTGTGTATCTTCGTGTTCCCGCATAGCTCCTTAAATGGATGGACCGATTTTGATGAGTAACAAACACACACGGGGTGTTATAAATTTGACGTGTCTCTGTGTGTGTGTCTGTCTGTGGCATCGTAGCAGCCGAACAAATGAACCGATTTTGAGTTTTTTTTTTGTTTGAAAGGTGAATTAGTCGCGAGTGCTCTTACCTATGTTTGATGAAAATCGCTCCAAGATGGCCGCCGCTACAAAATGGCGGCGGCCATCTTGGAGCGATTTTAAGAAATTACATATTTTATTTTTTCGATTACTAAGTAGCGATTAAGATGTTGTAACATGTGGGGGGTGTTTTAAATTTTTAATTCACACTTGTGTATGGATAACATCGTAATTCCGCACAGCAACCGTGCCTAACCAAATAATGAGTATTCTCCCGATGGTCCATAATTCAATGCTGAGCACTGTTTACCCCTTGTTGCACGCGCTTGTATTACATAAATTACGATATCTGCAAGCTGCCACCGTAATAGGTGATACGGCAATTAGGTTAACACGAATTGTGGTAATTATACCGACACGGTACGATTAGGGTCACGATCATGGGAAATGCCTCTATTGGGTCTTAAAGGTATAAAAAGGCATAAAACCTTGTTAAGGAGATCATTTGGCAGTCAGCAGCGTCGGTCGTGCTACAAAAATGCTGATCAGTGATTACTTTAGCGTCAACATTATGCTATATTGCCAACATTGGGTATATTATATTGAAACAGTGACAGCCAAGTGGTTAGGACTGCGATCTCCTATTTAGGGGGTCGCAGGTTCGAGCCCTGGCACGCACCTCTGACTTTTCAGATTAATGTGTGTAATAGTTTTTTTTATAAACTTAAAATAAAGGTTTTTAGTACAACACAACACAACACAATTTCATTTTTCTTTTTTGAATATTACTTCTTAACAAGTTTCGAAAATATAGAGCTTTTAATCCTGTCAGAAAAAGAGGAATGTATATTTTGTAAATTATTCTATTTTAACGTTTTTGCTGTTCTACAAAGTTAGTTTGCGACCCAAAGGATATTGACCAAGAATTGAAAAGAGGTGTAAATAAAACTAATTTTTTTCGCGCGCGACATCCAATAAAACTCACAATTCGCCAATCGCTTTGATAGACATCCGAAACTCCAATTTATACAGTTACAAGCTTTTTCGAGGAATGCCATCCGACTGGTCCTGTACTGTTTTCTTTTTCCTAACAAAACAAAATAGAGTTTTACACACACGTACCAAAGTGAGTAATATTTTTTAGGATAGTTACAAAGTTTTTTTTTTTCAAGGTAGTTTTTTGGCAGCATTTTGCAATCAATGCGTTGATTTGATTTGATTTGATAGAAGCCTCAATAGCACAAAGGTTAAAGGTGCAGATTGAAAACAAAGGTCGCAGGTTCGAACCCCACCCATTGCACTATTGTCGACTGTCGTACCTACTCCTAGCACAAGCTTTTTGCTTATTTGCAGGGGAGAGGAGAATATAAGTCATGTTCAGCTTGGCTAATATTATTTATAATAAAAAAAACTTGATGGGGATGACTTTCTAGGATAAGTGTCAATTAGAGTATTACAATATGTGTACAATTTTACAGACACTGTTTTTGGATTTACAAAAAAAAATATCCATTGATGTTAACACGCCGGCAACACATTGGTGGTGCCTCAGGTGCTACAAATGTTCATGAGCGGTGGCTACCCGCCTGCTCGTTTGTTCGCTAAAAATATTTAATAAATTACTCTTTGGGACAAACTTTTGAAAGTTACGTGCGTTTAAGCAATTAAATAACAGATACATTCAACGCTGAAGGTAAATATCGGGAAGCCTGCACCCATGAGAGTTCGCTTTAATAAATAATAATTAATTATTATTAATTTATTTCGCATTTCGTCCGGATTGCAAAATGAGTTATAATTGTTTTTTTTTTTATGTTTAGATT
The DNA here is from genome assembly GCA_038048805.1 of Hipparchia sbordonii. Classification (NCBI taxonomy): domain Eukaryota; kingdom Metazoa; phylum Arthropoda; class Insecta; order Lepidoptera; family Nymphalidae; genus Hipparchia; species Hipparchia sbordonii. The sequence continues at coordinate 11,674,932 of CM076113.1, forward strand.
TATTTATTTTTATAAAGAACTAGCTTTTGCTTTTTCAAAACCATGAAAATTCTCTCTGGTCTGGGTTGCAAAATTAGATATAATTGTTTTTTTTTTATGTTTAGATTTATATATTTTTATAAAGAATATTACTGCCGTGCTATGACAATATATCTGTACTTATCTAAAAAACAAAAAAAAATCTGATATCGCGATTTTCTGTTTTTTTGAACATTATGTTTTACGAGATACATTCAGGATACAACGTATTATAATAATTGTTTGATCAAGTTTAAAACTTCATATTTATAATTTTTCGTTTATTTTGCACTGAGCCAGAGTAGTTCGGAGCATTCAAAAAGATTGGCGGGGATTATTCTATCACCACAAACGAACTTTACGGTAATATTTTCAAGACACATCGGTATCGTATTTCGATACGCCGAGTTATATTGCTGGCATTCAGGCTTCTGTTGAACCGTTGTTCTGATCTAAATACCTGAAATACAGCTTCCAAATATTTCAGCAGCGACTTTCATAGTACCATTGAATTGGCGGCGTCTCTTTTGATCTTGTTTAACTGTACGACTACCTTACGACCAAAGACACGTTTACTTCGAGGTGTATCACACTTCACACTTGACACTAATATTATAAAGGCGAAAGTTTGTATGTGTGTGTGTATGTTTGTTACTCCTTCATGCCACAATGAATAAACCGATTGGGTTGAAATTTGGAATGAAGATAGCTCACACCCAGGATTAAAACATAGGGTACCTACCCCGGAAAATTAAATAATTCCCACGGAAATTGAAAAACTAATACACGCGGCCGAAGTCAAGGGCATCATATAGTTTAAAATTAACCGTCTTTTAAGCATTACTTTTAAATTCGGCTTTTAATATAAATTAAGAATATGAACGAAGTAATATAGAGGCACACAACATATGGAATATTTCTCAGAGCGCGAACGCAATTTTAATCAAAATTTAAACCAGCCAAATCGTCACCCTAAGAAGGCAATTAGGCGTTGCTTTATATTTTCCTTTATTTTATCGCGTAAAATCACAATCTCCCCTTGAATCTCTCATGAAAAATGTATGAAAATTAAAACGTTTTCGTCGAATATAAAAGGTGACGATAGGACCCTAGACAAATATTGCCCTGAGCATAATTTTTCCGATCCGTATTTTTTCTACGACGAGATTAGTCATTTTTTGATCAAAAGAAGCACTCGGTATTTTTATTTCTATCTTTTTTTGGTTAGATTTTTGTACGAGAGAGGGCGCTGATGTGCTCATGTCAACAACTAGTCCACAATTTTATCTCATTTTAAATAGTAAAAGTGAATAAACAGTGTTAAAAGTGAATAAATATTGAAGAATTACTGCTAATTCAAATGGAAAAATGTTATCTAAACATAAAACCTCAGGACAATTGCAAAAAACACAAACAGTGCGTAACGGTCAGTGACAGCTAACTCTGTTTTTAAAAATTTTTGTGCAAAAAGAGTGCAATTAAACAATTGATCGACATCTATTTGGACATTTCTGTGTATTTAACTGTGAAGAGCTTTGGCATGAAGAACTTGACTAATATTAGAACAATACTATGTGAAATAAGTGACCATTTAAACATAACCTTAAAACAAAGACATAACGAAGCTTTTAATAGTGAAATAAACCGTTGACTACGATTAAAGACTCTATAAAATTGCAAAAGAACATTAGTGCCATAATTATTATTATAAGTGGAACAAAAAACTTTCAATTACTGAATCTGAACTGAAATGTGAAGTCATCGTCAATAGTATTAAATTATTTTAAGAAATTAGAAGACATAAGTCGCCATCTGTTGATAAGTAGCGGATCCAGGAGTCACTAGTCTTCGCCTCTCACCGCTAGATGGAACATCTTCATTATTGATATTTTTTAAGATTTTTATTTCGCTAACGCCACCTATAGTTGAGTAGTAGTAACCTAGTAGAATTCCTGCTGCGATAGCGCGCTAGATGGCGTTGATATGAAGTAATATTTTAAATCTTCTTCACTGCTGATTACTAACTAGATGGAAGCACTTTATTAGATATTATACAAATATATAGGATAAAAATAAATAAATAAACAAATACATAATGGACGAAATGATGAGAATGCTTAAAGAGATCCAAATAGATATGCAATTTCAAAAACAAGAAATGAATAGTATACAAGACAAGTTACTAAAAATTAACGATAACATAAACCAAAAATTTGAAAATATCGAAATACAAACCAAAGCATTAGAAGAAAAATTTGAAAATCAGCAGAAATATTTAGATAGATTGGAACAACAGATGAAGAAAAGAAATATTATATTTTTTGGACTTGAGGAGAAGGAAAGGAACTACAGTGAATTAGAAGAAAATATAGTTAACATAATAAATAATACAATGAAAATACAATGTGAAAAAAGAGACATAGAGTTGGTGAGGAGATTAGGAAAAAGAAATGGAAACATCAGGCCTGTTGTGCTGACTTTAACTACTATGGGTTTAAAAATACAAATTTTAAGAAACAAAAAATCGTTAAAAGATACATCTATGTACATAAAAGAGGACTTTTCCCCTAAGGTTCTGCAAAAAAGAAGGGAATTACAAGAAGAATTTCTGACTAGAAGAGAACAAGGAGAAAACGTGATTATGAAATACGATAAAATTATATTATTGCGCACTAAAAGCCCTGCAAAGCACTATTCTAAGACGAAACAAGCGAGTCCAAAAATAAGAAGCAACAAAAGAAAACCGTATTCTTCCCCAGAAACTCTACCACCAACACAGCATAACTCTACCATTCACAAAAAGAATAAAACTACAATTGAATCTTATTTGACTTCCATGAGCACCCAATCAAGCTCTACAACACCATCACCACGAACTTAGCAACCAAAGGCCTCTCTCCAACCACAAAATAAAGACCTTTTATTATCAAATAGTATCTCTCCCAAGACGGCTGGTCCCCGAGGGAGTAGTAGACTATCACCCTCCATCCAACGTTTATACATTAATACACTTAATGTTAGATCTCTTGTAGGAATAGGACGTCAGGAGGAACTAGAGCACGCCCTACAAAACATTAAGTGGGACATATTAGGTATCTCAGAAGTTAAAAAAGAAGGAACTCACATCATAGAGCATGACGAGTACATTCTACTCTATACAGGAAAGAAAAGCGGAAGAAATGGTGTCGGATTTATGGTTAAACAGAAGTTAAAAAATAATATAACCGACTTTAATGCCATCTCAGATAGAGTCGCCAGATTAGACATGTGTATAGAATCTACTTCAATTACCATCATACAAGTTTACTCACCCACGGAAAAGTCATCTGAAGAGGAACTTGAATATTTTTACAATGATATAACAATAGCTCTGGAAAACACTCTTTCAAAAACATTTATAATAGGTGACTTCAATGCGAAGATTGGCCATGCTACCCCTGAAGATAGTATAATTATGGGCCCGTGGGGATATGGGATTCGAAATAATAGAGGATCACGGCTTATTAACTTCTGTTTTGAAAATCAACTCTACATCATGAACACCCACTTTAATAAAAAATCAAAGCAAAAGTGGACATGGCGATCACCAGATGGGCAAACATTGAATGAAATAGATTTTATTATCGCTAAAAAGAGTAACGTCGCCTCAATACAGAACATTGAAGTCATCTGCACCTCACACCCGACTGACCACAGAATGGTAAGAGCAACGTTCTCTATTTACGCGAAGATACAGAAATCAAGGAAAACATTTAGGAAAAAGCAGTCTGGATACCTACCTCTTGAATGCGAACACCTAAAAAACGCTTTTATAGAGCTATCCAGTACAATCGAAAACACGCATGATATTCAAAAAAGTTATACGAATCTGATCTACACAATCAAAGAAAGTGTAAGTACACTACCAAAGTTATCGAATGAGGATAGAAGTGAATATATAATAACAGAAGACATTAGAAATTTAATATCAGAAAGAACAGAGCTCAGAGAAAAACCAAGAAAAACAGATTTAGAAAAGAAACGTTTGAAATACCTCTATAAAAAAATTAGGAAATGTTTAAAATTAAATAAGCGAAACTATAAATTAAAAATATTTGAAGAAGAACTAGACAAACGGAGATCTGTCAAACGAGGAAATAAGCGTTTAAATAACACCAAAGAGTGGATACCAACACTAAAATCCAAAACAGGCACACTCTCTACAAATAGAAATTCTATATTAAAGATAGCTACTGATTTCTATCAAAACCTGTACAGCACGCTAGAATCATACAAAACGGACTCTACATTTAGTGAGATAAATTTGGAAGAGGTTCCTACTTTCTTGGAAAGTGAAATCTGGTTCGCTATAAGCTCTCTAAAGGCAATGAAAAGCCCGGGCGAAGACGGCATAACAAACGACACTATTAAAACGATGATAGAGCCTATAACTCCTATCTTAACTCGGTTGTTTAATAATATCATGCTTCAAGAGAGAATACCAGAACAATGGGAAACTTCTGTGATAACATTAATTTATAAAAAGGGTAACCCGCAAGATATCAACAACTATCGGCCTATTAGTCTTCTGCAGGCAATCTACAAGCTGTTCACTAAAGTCATACTTTATAGACTGAAAAGAGAGTTTGACTTCCAACAACCACGTGAACAGGCAGGCTTTCGGAGTAACTACTCTACTTTAGATCATATTTTCACTCTAAGACAAGTCATTGAAAAATATGTAGAGTATGGAAAAACTTTGTATGTAGCGTTTATAGACTATACTAAGGCTTTCGATTCAATTTTCTACGAAGCTTTATGGGTTGCCCTTAGAGACCAGAACATACCCGAAAAATATATAAACGTCCTTAAAGAAATTTATTCAAAAAGTAAAGCTCTTATAAAACTTGAAAAGAGAGGTAGAGTTTTCGATGTAAAGCGCGGAGTAAAACAAGGAGACCCAATCTCTCCAAATCTTTTCACTGCTCTTTTAGAACATATCTTCAGAAAGTTAGACTGGACTGGCCTTGGAATAAATATAAATGGTGAATATTTAAACCATCTTCGTTTCGCTGACGACATTGTCATATTAGCAGAAAATCATGAGCAACTATTGTATATGCTTCAAACTCTAAATGTCCATAGTAGAAAGTGTGGCCTAGAAATGAATCCTGAAAAAACATGTATCATGTCAAACGGAGATCGATGTATAGTCCAAATAGAAGAAAAAACAATAAAATACGTGGAAGAATATGTTTATCTGGGCCAAACCGTGTCATTTCAAGGACACTACATGGAAGAGGTCGATAGGAGAATTAAAAAAGCGTGGGCATCATATTGGTCCTTAAAACACATCTTTAAGTCCCACATAGACATTAAACTCAAAAAGAGGGCTCTAGACTCCGTTGTAACGCCAACACTACTATACGGCTGCCAGACATGGCCAATAACTAAGGGCATCATTACAAAAATACAAGTCTCTCAAAGGGCCATGGAAAGGAGCATGCTAGGCCTAAAACTAAAAGATAGGACTAGAAATAAATTGATAAGGAAAAAGACGCAAATTATTGACGCGGCAAAACTAGCATGTCTCCTTAAATGGCGTTGGGCCGGGCATATAGCCAGAGCAAAAGACGAGCGGTGGACAGAGAAACTGCTGCACTGGTGGCCGCGAGGCGAGCGCAGGCCGAGGGGTCGGCCGCGGCGCCGCTGGCGCGACGATATCACCGAGGTGGCGGGGACTACTTGGACGAGGCTGGCGAGGGACAGAGCTGAATGGAAACGGATGGAGGAGGCCTATGCCCAAAAATGGGCGCTCCAATGACTCAAATATTGACATAATTGAATTCAATAACTATGACATATAATTTAATTACCTAATTGACATTGGAAATAAAGGCTTATTATTATTATTATTATTATTATTATTATCTTTTTTTGGTTGGGTTTAAAATTCGTCGAAAAATGTCTCCTAAAAACTCTCTATAAATAATAAAAACGTGGTATATCCACGTTTCAGCAATACAAAACTACCAGTAAATTGTACACAACATGATATTTCTAATACACTGGTTGATTCCCGCGACTTCGTACGCGTGGACTGAGGTTTTGTAATTCCCGCGGGAACTCTGTTATTTTCCGGGATAAAAAGTAGCTTATGTGTTATTCCAGAGTCCAGACCATAATCTATCTTTGTGCCAAATTTCAGCCAAATCAGTTTAGTCGTTGCGGCGTAATTGAGTAACAAACATCCATCCATATTTACAAACTTTCGCGTTTATAATATTAGTAGGATTTTTTTTTTAAAGAGCAACTGCAGAGTTTCTTGCTGATTCTTTTCGGTTGCAACGGCATTCCGAACCAGTGGTAGATTCACTTGACGATTCGAAAGCACTTTGTAAAAGTTTATTTGAATAAAAAATTATTCTATTTCTCATGAAAAATGTATTACATTTAAATCGACTTATTCATTCAATTAAGTAATTGATCATGAACCTTCGTTAGTCGTTACCCGTTGTACTACGTGATAATTTCTTTTGCCCGTTTTACTAAGTATGCTAACTACTCCAGTTGACTAACATGAGATTTTTTTTTTAATTTTCAGTAATTTTCCAATTACTACTATCATGACGCTGAAATCCTAGAAACCCTTACTGATATTATAAATGCGAAAGTGTGTCTGAGTATTGGTTTGTCCTTCAATCACGCAGCAACGGACTAACAGAACGACGAGATTATTGCACAGATATGATTGAAGTCTCCGAAAGAGACCATAGACAATTCTATCCTGGAATTTTTTTAAAAATCTAACTGCACGCGGAGGAAATTGCTAGCAAAAGCTAGTTAAATATTTTGAAAGCGGTTTTGTTCCGACGGACATAATGTTTTGCATGGATATTATGATAAAAAAAAACGTGGACGGAGTGTGAAATACGATACTTTTATCCCGCAAAACACAGAGTTTCCGAGGGATTTAAAAAAAATTAACGAAGCTTTGCTTATCTAAAAGCCATATTTTCTGATTCTTAAATTATTTTCTCTTCGATAAGCCCAGCAAGAGAAGTAATCGACAGAAGGGGTTATTATTTTTGTTTGATCCATCTTTGTGAGGCTTTATAATCACAATCTCTTATTTTAATAGAACAAAAACTGCTTTTGAATTAAACTTTCATTTGCAAGGTCGTCTGATGTAAAAGGTCGTGCTCTAAGTCGAAGACTTTAAACTTCAAAGACAATAAAAGTAAATATTTTCAGATCCATCTTAATCTTATATTAATATAACGCATAGGTAATATTGTTCTAGGTAGACGTTACACGTAGTATGTTCTTTAAAGATTAGATAATAATATTATTCAAAATGTATATGTGTATGTTCCCTGTGGACTCCAAAACGGCTGATACTATTTTGATAAAATTGTCAGGCAATCTTCAGATTAGCCCAGCAAATGATCCTCTGAAGTTTGATAGCTATTGGATCCAGAGATTTTTTTGTTTTTTTTTTTTGGCAATTTTCTGTCATATTTTCCCAAAATTAATATCTACAGATATAGGTAATTAGTGCTACCCGTGCCAAGCTGAACTTAACTTATATTCTCCTCTCCCCTCCAAATAAGCGAAAAGCTTGTGTTAGGAATGGGTACGACTATAGTGCAAGGAGTGGGGCTCCAACCGGCGACCTTTCAGTTTTCAGTCTGCACCTTTTACCATTGGGTTATTGAGGCTAAATACAATAGAGAGATCATTGAGTCCGAGATCCAGGAGCTGGCATCTACCTTGACTAAAGGATTAGATGCTGCCATCTTGTATGTGTGTATGTATTATGCCGCGCTGTTGTCACACTGATGAGGTTTTAGATTCATTTTAGTTTAAATTTTAGAATGAATATAATATGTTCACCGGTTGATGCCCGCGGCTTCGCTCGCGTGAATTAGTTTTTAAAATCCCGCGCCAACTCTTTGATTTTCCGGGATAAAAAGTAGCCTACGTCATTCTCCCGTGCCTTAACTATACCCATTTGTTGCTTTGTTGCAGTGTGACTGAAGGACAAACCAACAAATCAACAAACAAACGCACTTTCGCATTAATAATATTAGTAGGGATTATTTTAAGATTTTTTAAGAATTCAGAGTAAGGCTATGTTCACATGTAACGCGCGTTAACGCGCGTCAACGCGCGATCAAATTTGAAGAGAGTTCAGATGATGAGCGCTAATGCGCGTTGCGAGAGTACTCGTCAGTCTAGTTCGGTAGAACGTAGAAAATGGACGTGGAAGAGGCTATTATTTTGTGGTTATATTATAAAGAAAAATATAGAAAAAGAAAACGTACACATTGGGTTCATCTAATTTTGAAAAATAGACCCAGTTTTTTTGCGACACTATATCCGAATCTAAGATACCATGAATCTAAATTCTTTAATTACTTTAGAATGTATACAAAGTCATTCGACAATTTGCTTCAACTCATCCAAGAGGACATTACAGCTGCTCCGAAAATTAACAAAATTACATGCGATCGCGATGAAAGCGCGCGCTCGACTGAACAGCAAACGGACATTACATTAATATCAAAGCGCGAGTCAACGCGCGATTGTCTGCGTCTAGAAACTTTTTCTCTGAGCGCCGCGTTGACGCTCGCTGACGCGCGTTAACGCGCGCGCATGTGAACGGTTGCTAGGTATATATTAGGATGTCTAAGCGCGCGATTTGAAAACGCGCGTCGCAATTCAGCCATCTGAACATAGCCTTATTGTCTTCTCTTTAGTCGTAAAAATAAAAAAGCTGTCATACCCTTGTCGTTGGATATAAAAGGTGTCGCTAAGTCCCAGACAAATATCGTCCTAAAAGTCATATTTTCCGATCCGTATATTTGTTCTTCGATCCGATAACGTAGGAAGGGGCTTTGTATGGGACGTAAATACGCGCTCGTCGGTGATAAATTCGACGGTTTATCCGTGTGTGTACTTAGGTGAAATCGAATCGTACATAGCTGATTGGGGACGGCGACATTTTTTTAATTGTATTTACATTGTAGCTGCGGGAAGAGAGAATCCGCGGTCTGAAAACTGAGTCAGGTCGTAGGTTCGAACCCCACCCGTTGCACTATTGTTGTACCCACTCCTAGCACAAGCTGTCCGCTTATTTGGAGGGGATAGGAAGATATTAGTCAACTCCAGCTTGGTTTATATTCTTTAAAAAAAAAATTAGATCAGGTAGCAGTCCTTGTAATAGGTACTATATACGAGAGCCTACATATGGATATAAGTGATTCAGATATTCTCTTGATGAATGATTCCCTAACCTAGTGTCTGGTGTGCTCTCTGGGTATTAAAAGTTAGTCCTCTACCATCTTAGACTGCATCGTCACTTACCATCAGATGAGATCGCAGTCAAGGGCTATCTTGAAACAAAATAATACCTGACATGTAATGAAAAGGTGTCACCATCTGTACCTACCAAGATTCAAAAGATTTATCTCTAAGGTACGAAAAGTAACATAAATTGCCTTAGAAAGATTTTCCAAGAACTTAATTCAAAGAAAAATTTATCACACCAAAGACAATAAGATATAAACGTCTTTTATCTTTATAAACTTTATTTTTGTTACTTATATATTCTAGAAAAACCTTTGCGAAAAAGAAATTATATTCCATCTCTTTAGTAGGTAGAATTAATAAACCGAATTAAATAGTCGAAATATTATTCTAGTATGTATTTTACTTTGCTTCTTACAAATATTCTGAGTGTGAAAGTGTGTCTGTCTGTTGGTTTGTCCTACAATCACGCTGCAACAGTGCCTACGAAGCGATGTACTCGATGACTCTAGGAAAGGGATGCAAGAAGTCCTCTTAAGAATATTATAAAGAACTCTCAGGGGTGCAGATTTCTTCAAGAGGTTTTCCTTCACAGTTCAAAGCAAGTGCAAATATTTAATAATAGAATAGAATAGAATAGAATAGAATAGAATAGAATAGAAAAGAAAAGAATAGAATAGAATAGAATAGAATAGAATAGAATAGAATAGAATAGAATAGAATAGAATAGAATAGAATAGAATAGAATAGAATAGAATAGAATAGAATAGAATAGAATAGAATAGAATAGAATAGAATAGAATAGAATAGAATCGAAATATTTTTTATTCAAATAAACTTTTGCAAGTGCTTTTGAATCGTCGATGAATCTACCACTGGTTCGGAATGCCCTTCCTGCCGAGAAGAGCCAGCAATAAACTCAGCGGTTGCTCTTTTTTACAATAGGCATCAAAACTATGCTATGTATACAGTGTTTCCACAATGAAGTTTCAAAAATGCATATCTACATACAATCCAATACATGTTAAGACGGACAGACAAATCTTAAACACTAAGCTATAAATGGCCACAGTAAGATTCACATAAACTCCGTCCAAGGGTATTGTTGTCACATGTCGTATTTACGTACAGATTTCCCTTTGTCAACATTTCAGGAACACACGATACCAAATATAGGAACGCACAATGGACCAAATACAGAAACGTTTTAACCAAATTAATAGTACAAATATACCACCAGGCATTAGTTGCTGAAATACTATAATTATTTAGTTACTAGTTGGTGCCCACAGCTTCGCTCGTGTGAATTTAGTTTTAAAATCCCGCGGGAACTCTTTGATTTTTGGAGATAAAAATAACTCTATGTTACTCTCCCGGTCCTCAAGTATACCCATGCAAAAAATCACGTCGATCTGTTGCTCTGTTGCAGCGTGAAACCAACAAACAAACACACTTTCGCATTTATAATATTAGTAAGAATTAAATCTTATGTGCTTACAAAAAGGGTATCCAGTGTGTATACCGAAAGGAAATAAAACTTCAAATATTTTTCCTAGGCCATTTTTTTCCGACATAAGCTTTTAAAAGGACTTTAACTTTTTTCATTTCCGGCTAACATTTTTTGGAATCGATGCGCATCAGACCTTCGAAATTCAATGGTGTCGACAACTTGCTAATAACATCGGGGTGGTGTTTTCTAATTTCATTAATTTTATTATTATTATCTACAGGACTTTTATTGCACTACCTTACCCACTAATTCCCCTATATTCAAAATGGCGTCTTACCCAACGAAGGAATTAGGCCGCCATTTTGAATTTTAACTATCAGTGACTATTTAACGCTCTATGCCCACGGAGGAATCAATTTTTTTTTGCCGTAGAAGTACTTCGGGATAGAGTATTAAATTACTGTCTGTAAAATACTTCGATAAAGCCTATATTTTGACAAGCCCGACCGAACTATGTATGTTTATTACGAATTGTTTTAAAATGTCGATCCGAAAACCGCAGATTCCCTTTTCCCACGCGATCCCATTCAGCAACTATTAAAGCAACTTATCGGTCGGGCCATAACGGTTTATGACGCATTCGGTTGTAACCTTTTATGCCCCAAAAATTGTGGTAAACTGTACGCCACTAGCATTATGTTGCGATATTGTACGCAGATAATTATATTTTTAACCGACTTCCAAAAGAGGAGGAGGTTCTCAATTCGTCGGAATCTTTTTTTTATGTACGTTCCCCGATTACTCGAAGACACCTGGACCAATTTGGAAAATTCTTTTTTTGTTTGAAAGAGTAGGTATACTTCTCAGGTGGTCCCATTTTTATAAGGTCAGGATTTGATAATGGGGTCCTGGAGAAATCGAGAAAACTCTGTAAATTTTATAGGCACAATTGATATACGTTGTAGTGGCGTTTGAAGTCGGCTTTGTTAAAATAATTTCTACGTTTATAATTGTTACGTAAAAATGTCACCGCTTTTTGAAAATGCCTTCTAGACAATGTTTAAATTGTCTGGAAGTCCATTGTCCGTCCTAATGGACTAACAGTGAGAGTAAGGAAATAGAGAGTGTAACTGTGCACTATAATATCTCCCACGCAGACGACTTATCTCCATGGAGATTGGCTGCCGTGGCCGGATTCGGTCGACAATAGTACATTATTGCAAAGGCAGGGAAGTAGGCAATTGCAGGTCGAGTATGAGTTTGAAGGCCGAGCCGTAGGCGAGGACTTCACTAAATACGAGACAGGCAATTGCCATTTCCCGCCGAGGCATATGTAGTGCTTTTCTCAAAAGAATGCAGGGAAATAAAACACTTTTTATATTATATATCCAAATCCATCCGCCATTTTGGTTTAAATCTGGTGGAGTACAATCAATCTCCATTTCACTCTCTGAACCGTTGGAACTTATTTTAATTATTATTAAATTTATATTTATTAAGTATGCGTAAATAACAAATCAAGACGAATTTTCACCTTGGCCGCCAATTATTTTTTTATCATCTGTGCTAACAGGCAAACGCATTTATGGCTATACAGCTACGTAAATGCAATTTGTACTAAGCAAAGAGACTATGGTATGCCAAGAATGACAAAAGAGATCCGATCAAAGAGTATTTAGTATCCCCAGCACGCCGTTTCATACAACAGTATGAAACGGCATTACATTACAACGCTCCTGCAATATTTAAAAAAAAAAAATGTTTTGCAGGAGCGTTGCACAGTGTGAAATTTTTCCCAAAATCGGACATCCCTTTTTTATGATACTAATCGAAACTTTAAGCTTTTTTTAATGCTAGAGTAGAACACCCAGAAGTTAATTCTGTTTAGAACCGGAGTTATAATTTAAAAAAAAAAATTTATGGTTACCAGAAAAAAACTAAGAAATGCTGTAACTTTCTACGTAACGAAAGTTTTCGAGTTTCAATTATAGCATGCTATAAAATCAATTAAGTGCTATTTTAGGAAACATATAATTAATTTCTAAGTGAACAATAAAGGAAGATATGTTTTTTTTAAACTAATTTTGAAATTATTTTTTTTCTCATCTTTGTATAGATATTAGCATCTAATTTTCACATATTGTATTTATTAGTGCTATGTTAACTCGCCTGTATAATATCAGATACGTAACACTTAGGACCTCGGAGTAATATTTTTTTTTAGAAAATTCTGTATTTTCAGAAAAAGGCGAAATAAAAGAATTGCATATGATAATTATTTATAGGGCGAAGTGGCATTATATACAGGGCATTTTATAAGCTAAACAAAATAATTTTAGTATTAATAATAAAGTAATTATTCTTAATTTGTGATTTTTACATTTTATTTTTTTTCTCATAAACCATTTACGATTAGCAGTAGATATCTATCTGAAAACATACCTCGTAACTGTATTGTTACTAGTAAAAAAAATCACATAGAAATCTATGAGGACATTGAAGATATGAGATTTTACAATTTCTATGATATTAGGGTTGTCACAAAGATCTTAATTACAAATGTACGAGAGAAAATTCTAAAAAAGTGGCAGAAAGAAAGAATTTTTATCCAACTGTGAAAACGGAGGGTTATGTTTTTCAGGGATTATTATTGAGTTGCATAAAATGAAATTTTTAAAATTCAATAACTCCGAGGTCCTAAGTGTTACGTATCTGATATTATACAGGCGGGTTAACATAGCACTAATAAATACAATATGTGAAAATTAGATGCTAATATCTATACAAAGATGAGAAAAAAATTAATTTCAAAATTAGTTAAAAAAAAAACATATCTTCCTTTATTGTTCACTTAGAAATTAATTATATGTTTCCAAAAATAGCACTTAATTGATTTTATAGCATGCTATAATTGAAACTTAAAAACTTTCGTTACATAGAAAGTTACAGCATTTCTTAGTTTTTTTCTGATAACCATAAAAAAAATTTAAAAAAATTATAAGTCCGGTTCTAAACAGAATTAACTTCTGGGTGTTCTACTCTAGCATTAAAAAAAGCTTAAAGTTTCAATTAGTATCATAAAAAAGGGATGTCCGATTTTGGGAAAAATTACACAATGTGCGTTGTAATGTTCCAAATTCAAAAAACGCTCCTGCAATGGATTTGATTTTCTTTGTCCGACAATTCGATACTTCACGTGTTCTTTTTTCGAAAATAATGACAATATTTGCATGCATGTTTGAGAAAAGCTATTTTATTTTATTTCAGTTGAAATGACAGAAAACAACAGAATAAAAGAAATTTTTAAACCGAATACTTTATACACAAAACAGCGAAATAAAAGGTAAAAAGTGAACGACAAATTGCCTATTGTTACACACCGTTACCTTCCCAGGAAAACTTGTAACAGTGTAAATCGGTATTTCGGATTTCTATCAGCCGGCAAACGAATCGAGAGTTATTTCGCTTGCTCTTCGCCAAAAAAACTCTTTTTTCCATTCCATTTCATTTTTACTGAATTCTTTATACGAGAATACGTATTTGGAGCATTGTTTTCGTGAGATTTTTTTGTGCAAAATAAAATCAATTTACGGTGTTTTTATAGCTACATTTTTAAATGGATTTTATTATACGAGTATTATCTTCTTCTATAACCAAAATCAATAAATTGCTTTTTTTATCTGAAATAGGCTTGTGCTTGACGACAATCAGTATTGGATAGTACTGATGAGGTCTAGTTTGGAGCGCGCTTGCCTAGAAGAGGCATCTTCTAGGCAAGATTCACTCTTGCCTTGAAGGTACTCAAATTATAGGTGACAGGAAACACAGATACTGAAAGAGTTCTTATTAGAAATGTTTCTCGTTAGTCTGGCTAAAACTCAAAAACTTATTGAATATTTGTTTTTTTTGTAACAGTTGTTTGTACCTATACAGGAGTAACCACTACTAAAAATAAAATAAAAAAATAGGGTAACCCAAAGAACAGCTGAAAAATGTATAAAATCTAAATTGGATAATTGGGTCTCGACACTGGTTTTTAGGTTGCGCTGCGCCCTCTACCTATTATTTTTCATTTATACTAAAAAACAAACTAATTCTTTTCAAAATTTAAATTGAATTGAATGTTCAAACACAATTCTCAGTTTAAAGCTACAACTGTCACTTTTAAATTAAAATTCAAAACTTCGCCAATGTTGTGCCAAAGTTAAACACAGTTCCATCACGGGAATCCAAACAAGGGGCTGCAATAAATGTTTGCATGAAATTATCGACAGGGTTCATCGAGCTGCTACTCGTTTCATTTCATATACAAACAAGCAGTATCAATTTTCATTAGCGTTTTTTTATTTATTTACCTATTGAAGTTGGTTAAAAAATTATCGAGATGTGCATACCTATATTATGTTTTCTATTCAATAGAATTTTTAAAAATTAAGCAATAGGAATACATTCTGTGAAAATTGCGACTGTCTACCTATTAAGGAAAAAACGATCCAGCCCGCTGACAGACAGACGGACGAACGGACGGACGGACGGACGGACGGACGGACAGCGGAGGGTTAGTAATAGAGTCCCATTGGTTACCTTCGGATACGGAACCCTGAAAAACGGTAGATATGCACGGTGGGTTTAGTAAAAGGAAGACGAGTAAAGTTTTAATACTGAATACTTTTATAAGTATTTACTCGGAAAGTTTAATCTTAAGATTTAATTATACTGTAATGAGTTTCGCGCTGCCAGTGGCTTCGTTTAATTTTATAACTAAATCGAAACTTCGTAAAGTTGGAAAATAGAAGTTCTCCAGTATAGCAACAACGTTAATAACGAAATAACGCAACTCATTCATATCATTACTAATTTTCTTAGATCTTTATTGAAGGTATTGTAAAATATACTTTTTTGTCTTTTAGTCAACAAGCAAATGGGGATCAAAATCATTTAGAATACCCCCTTAGGGGTTGAATTTTTAAAATCTTAGGGGATGCTCTACGTCGTAATAATATGCTGTATGCCAAATTTCAGACCGATCTGTCCAGTGATTTAAGCTGTGCGTTGATGGATTAGTCAGACAGTCAGTCAGTCATTCAGTCATCTTTTCCTAGTCATTCATCGGATAGCGGATGCCTCCGTTGTAATAGCTATCTGTATGCCCAGCCTAATCCGTCCAGCGGATAGAGATGTGCGTTGATAGATCAGTCAACGAACCGGTGGTAGAGTCTTAACGTGTCACAAGAGCCACGGGTCGGCCTAAATGAATAATTTTGAACTTTTTTAGAGTCAGTCAGTCAGTCGCCTTTTTCTTTTATATATTCAGACAATGTACCAAGTTATTGTGTCCATAAAACGTAAACCAGCCACCAAATCCCGAAGATTATATTAAAACGCATAACCGAGTTATATTTCGTACGTTTAAAGAATACAAAGAGAACAATAGCCCGAAAACGCTATAACGAGAAAGTTTTGACTCTAATCACATTTCGGACGAAGTTACGGAGCGCGCTGTTTTCAGAATTTCAATTAATCACATCATGACAGTGCTCCGGGACTTAACAACTTTTTCTGAATCGAGTTGACTTGTGGGGTCTGAATTCCTCTGGGTCGTGTTTTGTACATCCGGCGAAAGAAGAGGAAGTACGACCCGGAAAAACTAATGTCGAGCGGGGGTCTAATTTGAAATGACTGTATAAGCAGATCGACTTCCGGCATGCGTCCAAAGTTTTTTAAAAGATTGGTCTCTGCTGCGCTCGACCAATCCTAAATCTTTGGCAAAAACATATAAAATAAGTAAATCTATTTGTTTTTGTTTTTACTTTACCTGTAGTAGGACATAAATAGGTTAAATTGGTTATTAGCTATTGGACTTGGTTCTGTTGAGTGGTCAGACAAGTTTTTTAATAGATTGTGGGAGCGAAGCCGTGGGTAAAAACCGTGGGTAAGAATGTGGGTAAACTGGCACTACCACACAAAATAATATTTATGTAACAAGCTGATGCTTACGATTCAGCCCGTGTGTATTGATTTAAAAAAAATAAAGAGTGCCATATACTTTAAATTATGTAAAATTACGAAAAAATTAATTTTTCCCATATACCCAATGATAGTTTCATTAACTGTGACGTGTGTGAAGATTTAATGAAAATTCAAGTAGCTTGAATTTTCATTAAGACTACACACGACATTTCTACAGTTTTATTAAAGTAGGAAAACATATATAGATTAAGTATAAAAGTTAATAAATAATATGTATGTGGCTCGGTTAGGTCAAAAGCAACAAGGTATTTTGATCGTGTGTAATTTGCTCGTTTAAAAGGTATAATAGTATGTATTATTCAGTGAGACGTTTTTCGCAGCTCTAGGCTCTATTCTCAAGGTAGCTGCGGACTATGTAAATGGTCTCAAGGGAGCATCAACAAGGGGCCCTATTAGCATATTACGTGAACAAAGTTCGCTGGTAATTTGCCTTGCCTTGCCACAAGCTAAGATGGAAGAAAAATAAACCTTTACTTGGCAACAATACCTTTATACGTAATATATTATAAACAAGGTGAGTATAATTAGCTAATGTAGTGGGCGTTTTTTATAGCTTCTGTTATAAAATTGTTAGTTCCGTTTCATAGTTTATTAATTTGTACAGAAATCCGGGTTGGAATCATAAATTATGTTAATTATATTAGTTGTTGTTGTAGTAAGAAATACAATGTTTAAGGTTGATGTAAGTGTAATGAATTACTTATTATCAGGGCCGATTTCGACGTAAAATAAATCCTATCCGAAAGTAAAAATATTTTGGCTGATTTTCAATAAAAAATGCCAAATTTATTCCTCGGTTAAGCTTTACTCGCCTTAGGGTACCTATGTTAAATATAAGTTGAAATCAGATGTTTTAATAGTGCGAATAAATGAATGCATGACGTCAGGGACCCGCTGAGCATGAGAGGCGCAAGAGCAAGGCGTGTGGAAATCTATGCAAGAGACCTATGTCCAGAAGTTGACGTCTATTGCTTAGTAAAGACGAAACAGGTTCCATTATTGCATTAAATTAAAAAAAATAAAGGCCTAATAAACAGTACATGTCCCGACAAAATTTGTCCAAGGCAACTCCTAGAACTTACAAAATATACTCGTATAAATACTATATTTATTTAAGGGAATATAATAAGTCGACCAACAAAATTTATTTTTTGGCATCAAAACCTAGCTTCTAATTCTTCTAAAACTCAGCAACGGGAAAATGATGAAGCTTCTAATATACTAACTCGGCTTCTTCACAATGGCCACAAAATATTCCAAAGAAAGCATCAAATAAAGAGCCACTATTTTTATTATTGTCCACTGCCACTGCACGATTTGGTGCGAGTGAGATGGATACGACTGGCCATTTGCACGATTTCGTTGGTGCGAGTGAGACGGATGCGACTGGCAATTTGCACGATCTCGTTGGTTATGGCTATTTGCACCAATCAGAGAGCGCCATTCAAAACATGCATTTGTTTTTTTTGTTGTTCTGTTGTTAGTGTGTTAATATTGCAATTATTTTTGTATAATTTTTTCTTTAAACTAAAGTTAGGTTAGGTTAGGGTTATACATGAATATTCAGGTGCACTTAGGTTCTGTTGGGATCGTAAACCTACCTAAAACTAAAAAAAAAGTTGAAAAAAAATTTTGATTTTTTTTTTCAAAAATGTTATGTGTAGGTATTTATCTTGAGTTAAATTTAAAAACAATCATTTTTTTAATTTCATTTTATCAAAAAAAAAAACGTTTTTTTATTTAGTTAGAAACATTTTTTTATTTCATTTTTCTCACAAAAAAAAAATTAAAAATGTGGTTGAAGATTTGGTGTATTATTTGATGCTAATATTTAAGTATTTTAGGAGTTCACGGTTTGAAGCTAAGTTATAAATATAGATGCTAAAATTATATTTTTTAGAGGCTCACTAGTTGAAGCTGACTTAGTAATTTAGAAGCCAATAATGGTATTAAATAGAAGCTCGTTTAATTACATGCCTTATTTAAGTGGCATGTGAGCAAATAAATATAACCTAATAAAACCTTAAGAATTATGAACTGACCAAGTTTAACAGTAACTCTGGACACGTTATTACTAAAAAACCTTCCTCTATGAAATATATATCAAAAATAAATGGCACGGAAGAAATGCCCAGTCACCGCATAAATGGTACTATAAAGGTTATCTCATACTCAATATGGCGAGTCGCAACGTGATTGGAGACGATACACGCAACAATCTTTTTCTAATGTCATAATAAATTATTTTTTACTGAGTACAATTTTATCACTTATTTAATTTAGGAATATAATTTTATTTTAGGAAAATCGATTTTGCGCATAACACGTATACTAATTATTTATATTGTAGGTATTTTAATACTAATTGTCATTAATTTAATAATACCTTTTTCTTGTTTTCCTATTATTATTGCACAAAATTAGATTGGTAATACTTTATGCCATTCAACCGTACAATTACATACTTGCCAACTCATATAATAAACCTACCACAAGTGTAAGCAATAAATAAAATCGGATTCATATCAGATCGCTACGCGTATGTCTATAGAGCTATTGTGTCATAAAGGAGGTGGGTTGATAAGGCAACAAAATCCGCCCCTCATACACTCGAAAAACAAAGTTCCAGATTTCGACAA
This sequence comes from Hipparchia sbordonii, assembly GCA_038048805.1. Lineage (NCBI taxonomy): Eukaryota > Metazoa > Arthropoda > Insecta > Lepidoptera > Nymphalidae > Hipparchia > Hipparchia sbordonii. Next base: position 11,694,360 of record CM076113.1, read on the forward strand.
ATTGTAAATGTATTTATATACTTGAAGATATAAACTTTATTCTAATATAAAGTTTAGGTGATAAAAAAAATAGTAAGTTACAGAAAATATTACCCAAAAAGAGAGTGTTTCTTTTACTTTTCTTACATTTTCAAACATTTTAGTCGTTTTTTAAGCTTTGATTTAATATTTTAGAATGAGGCGCTCCATGAACCATGGTAAACGTAACTGATAATGATGCTCCTTTTTATAAGCTTTAATATGAGTATTAATTTATTTTGGTTCATGGAGCGCCTCATTCTAAAATATTAAATCAAAGCTTAAAAAACGACTAAAATGTATGAAAATGTATGAAAAGTAAAAGAAACACTCTCTTTTTGGGTAATATTTTCTGTAACTTACTATTTTTTTTATCACCTAAACTTTATATTAGAATAAAGTTTATATCTTCAAGTATATAAATACATTTACAATTTGTCGGAATCTGGAACTTTTTTTTTCGAGTGTATGAGGGGCGGATTTTGGGCCTTATCAACCCACCTCCTTTACTGCGAAGTTGAGCGCTTTCATATGAATTATTATTATTATTTATCTGTTATTGCACCAATATGGGACAGAGGTTGCTGTTTAACCCGGCTTTTCAGTTATAAAACCGTAACGCATATTTAATTTCTCCTCTCAAGAACCGCGTCTTTTCCCCGTCGCGTCACGTCAGCAGTGTGAAACAACATTAATGCCCTTGACCGTTCGTCCGGGTGTAAAACTTGAACATCATTATTATTACGAGTTATTTATAGTTCAATTCAAAGGTTCAAATTGAGTTCCGGGACTTCCGCGAACCCTTATTATAATTTCCTGTTTTCGTTTGCATTAATTAATTGGATACCCTCTTGGCCTCGGAGGTACGAGCTCGATAAAGATCCGTGTAATGCACGTTTGACACAAAGGAAAATACCCCATAGATAAAGTAACTTCACCGTGAAAATAAAGGTATATTGTGGCTAAATTGACAGTTCTAAAACTAGTGCTATCTCTTTCTGTAGGGAGGATCCTTATTTCCTTACTAATATTATAAATGGCAAAGTGTGTTTGTTTGTTGGTTTGTTAGTTTGTCTTTTAATTACGATGCAACAGAGCTACGGATCGACGTGATTTTTTGCATGGGTATAGTTAGAGAGTGACATAAAATCAAAAAGTTCCAAAGGGGTTTTGAAAAATAAATCCACGCGGATGAAGTTCCTAATCCAGTAAGTTCGTAATGATATTAAATTATGGTAAGAACAGCTCTATGCAACGTCCGGTACAGGAATATGTGGACGCTATAAACGCAATTCAAGCCGGTGAATGAATTATTATCTTGGAGAACCATGTCGGCTGGCCATTGTTCATAATACAATATCTAACCCAGTTTGGAGCAAAATCAATTTGAATAGTAATATATGACTAGCTTTTGCCCGCGGCTTCGCTCACGTAAGGTTTTTTTTCAAACCCCTATTTTAGTGATTTCACCCTCTTAGTGGTTGAATTTTCAAAAATCCTTTCTCTGCGCATGCTTGCGTCGTAATAGCTATATGTATGCCAAACTTCAGCCCGATCCGTCCAGTGGTTTGAGCTGCGTGTTAATAAATCAGTCAGTCGGTCAGTCACTTTTTCATTATTTATATATTTAGATTAAGATGTTACGAAAGGTCATAAGAAAGCGTGTAGGAACCGATAAGGGGTATATGGGTTGAATGTACACTGCCATATCCCTTCCAAGTTAGTCCGCTACCATCTTAGACTGCATCATCACTTACCATTAGGTGAGATCTTGTCAGCGAATAAAAAAAACTTCCTTTTAGTTTCGCCCTTGTCGGTTATCTATACATGTACAGAAGCAGGTGAATAGAGCATTACAGGTCTAATGTGATATAGTTCTTGAGTTCTTACAATTCACGACGGCGCGTGGCTCATGGTTGTGTGTGTGTCGTATCTCTATAAGTGTGAGCGAGAGCGTGCTCGCGCCTGACCGCTCCCACCTGACAGGCACGCACACTTACGCCATGTGCATATACACGACGTAACCACAAGTAAAGCGCGCGTAGCTTCGTGAGATAAACGTACCTACCATATACCTAAATGACATCCCTGCATCCAAATTAAAGGTTTTAGACTTTATTCATGGTTTAATGACATAATTGTGGTATACCTACCACAATTATGTCATAATTGTGGTATACCTACCACAATTATGTCATACTCGTATTATTTTACAACAATTATGACATTCAAATTGTAACTGTTTTCGAAACTATGTCAACGCTGCTGAACACCGATTTGAATTAATAAATTTAAATCTAAATAGTTTGCTAATGATTATGATTATGATAAAATTTACCTAATTTAATGTTCGTGTAATTGAGATCTAATTAGACTCAATGTTTATTTAAGTGTAATCATAAATACCTAATACAATTATTGGCAACAAATAAATTGAAATAGGGTTCAGTCTGATGGGAAGCTTTGGCCGTGGCTAGTTACCACCCTACCGTCAAAGGCGTGCCGCCAAGCGATTTAGCATTTCAGCACGATGGCGTGTAGAAACAGATTAGGGGTATGGGTTGAATCTACACTGCCATAACTCTTCCAAGTTAGCCCGCTACCATCTTAGACTGCATCGTCACTTACCATCAGGTGTGATCGCAGTCAAGGACTAACTTGTCATCGAATAAAATTAAAAGATACAGTAGGTATATTGTCATGGCACGGCAGTAGTATATCGGTATTTTAACAGAAATATAATTATGATTATAATAGACATATGAATTGATTTCATTAATTATATGTAAAAGTTCTTAAAACTTTTTCAACTTTTGAATTCAGACAATTAAAATATGTAATTATAATAGACATTGAATTATTTATTCAGGCAGATATTACGTTCAAATATTGTTCCGAAATATCAAACAGTAAATTTCTAACAATTTTGACGTATTGAAGTTGAATAATAATAATTTAGAAATCCATATCGTTTGTGCCGGGATATGTGGTAATTTTGATATTTGTTGGTAATTTCAATTCCTGAAAAGTAATAGAGTATTTTAAATTCAAGCTTACACACTCTAAGTAGTAGCAGAAGAGAATAATAATGCCTCAATTTCGTATACTTACTGATATCGTCGGGGATAGCGCAAAACCGCGAATGTACCATAGGTAAAAACCGCGGATCTACACTAGTCACAGTTTTACAGGGGAAGGCTAAAACTTTATAATTTTTATTTTTATTTCTACGGCTATTGGGCTAATTTTTACACAGAGAGTATTAATTCATGTGTTCTATGTATTGATAAAGAACGATATCTTTTATTAGTGATTAATTTAGTCGATACGACACTTAGTACGCGGTTTTGATTTGACCATTAACATATGAAAATGGATTTTAATGTACTAATGCTAGTTACGCGGATTTGCACTATCCCCGACGATTTTTTTTTAATTAAAAGTCCCGCTCTGCATCGTATTTGTCCTTGCTGAGGGTCGTGTCCCTTTGCGTTGTTCATAATGGTAGAGGTTTTCTTGCGGTTTCAATGCGGTGAGTTCCAAGATCTTTCGGCATAACAACGACGACGACTCAAATTATTATCAATATAATATTTACGTAGTTCGTTACTAATGACTACATTCCAAATATTTGCATAATTTCAGAACATGAGAGACGATGATAAACATATTTGATGTATCTCAATTTCTACTGCCGCAATGCGCAAACTAGCTATCTTTTGTCAAGTGAGAAATTTAACACATAATACAGCTCGTGTAAAATGACACAGTTTACCAATCAAACAGTGCTCTAAAGATAGCCTACTTCATCCACATTCCACATACATCGTTTATAACGGTGCAATGTCACCACTGTTATTTCGGGAATTGAAATCAGTTTCAATGTAGTTTAAAATGTTGATTAATATAATAGGTTGGAAATATTTTTCTAAAACCGGTTTGTTGATTAAAAGAACCGAAGTCGTGTGGGTTACCAGTATATTTAAGGAAGCGATTTGTTAATGTTCAATAACGAAAATTATCCAATTTATCTAAAGTTTATTTAACTGCACAAAGCGGTATCCGCTTGTACAGGTGAAAATAATCCAAGACTGCGTGGAAAAAGAACTGAATTTAAAGCTTGGTAATCCAGCTAGTTTCGGTAAATCGAATACTACTTAGAAGCAATTCCCCTCTTTGCTCGGTCAACTGAACCCTGAATGGAAATGATTCCGATCGCGGAATTAGTGACCAAAATTGATTTTAAATTTTTCCTGGTTCAACATCATTCCAAATCGCGTCCGAGGCATATAAGGCTTTGCTTTGTCGAACAATACTCGTAGCGCCTGGTTTAACGTTATTCTGCGCATATAAATGTTATAATTTTATGTTAGAACTGTTTGATTGCTAAGCTGTGAAAGTAACATGTCACTCTATATCACAAATAATGCTTCGACTACTGAAACATATAAATAATGTAATACTGTGTGTCGCTGCCACTTCCAGATAATATCTCTGTTTATACATATATTTGTGGCTCAATTTTCACAAATTCTTTATTTTTTAGTATTTTATTGCTTTATACTATTTGTTTACCTACGCTTAGGCACTTGGTATGTTTATCCAAAATTAATTTTTGGTCGAAGGTGTTTTTGGTGTTATAAATTTGAAAAATCAGCTGTCCTTAGTTTTTTCTCCCTGGTATCTGCTGTTTAGGCAAAGAAGCAGCGTGTGTTCTTTCATTCAGAATGCGCATCTAAGATGCCATTAGAAAGTTTTTATGTGAAACTAAAATTTCGCCGCTAGTTATTTTCCTTACACCAAAAGAAACCGAGGGCGAGTATTTGCGATAAAATCTCGAAATAGTCCCCTAATGTAGAATCAATAAACCTGAACGATATATAATACGCTTACACGATCAAAGCAAATAATATTTCGAGGTAAAATTTCCATACAATGTACGTGATACATAAATATATAAGGACCAAGGTACGCTCCTTGGGAGACCCTTTTAGTTAAGAGCAATAAATCAGACCCTAATGGCGTGTAGGCTCTTGGCAAGCTTTCTACGCATAATATTTCTGAATTTTAGGTTGACCCAAGTATAGATTGTGAACTAAACGCTAGGAATATAGAGTGGAATGAATATCGTATAGAGTGTCAAAGCCTTAGGCTTATTCTATACATGATATACTAGGCTTCACTAGATTTACGTAAATTTTCAGTAGATAAAGTTCCCCTACAATTAATTTTATTCAGAAATCTGTGTAAAAATAAAAACGCATCACTGATTTGCTCTTAAAATAATAATCCATGTGCCAACTTTCGCAGCAAATATGACCCATAGGTAGTACTTCAATAAGTAGGAATTCACAGCAAAACGGGCGAATCGACGCCTACTTGCGGAGGAGATTCCCAGGAAACGATGAAGTAGGAATTCTTAATTGATTAAAACTTTAACTATTTGCCAAACGGAGAAAAAACTTTAAATAAACGAAAGGTATATTTTCCAGAACACTTACTTTATTTAACCACTTGTTAACTTTCCAGCGTCTATGACGTCCGTCTCTTTTTAATAAATTTTATAAAAATATTCCTACTACAATAATTTTTTGACGGCTACTTTAAAATATTATTCCCCAAATGCCAGTGACATCAGCAAAATTATTATTTACTAGTTGATGCCCGCGATTTCGTTCGCGTGAATTAAGCTTTTATAATTCCCGCTGGAACTCTCTATTTTCCGGGATAAAAAGTAGCCTATGTGTATTATTCCAGGCTATAATCTATCTCTGTGCCCAGCCAAATCGGTTAAGTCGTTGCAGCGTGATTGAGTAACAAACATCCATACATCCAAACTTTCGCATTTATATTTTTTATTATAGGATTAATCAGTCACCTTTTGAGGTTATTAAAAGTCAAGAAGTTAATTTCCAACTAAATTCTACTTACTACAAAGGTTTTCATTGTTAATATCAAAGACTTTTGACTCAATACAGAATAGGTATCCTTTGTTTGACGTCATCGCTCTTTGAGCTTATCCGCTCGTTAAATAAACTTGGATTAGGCTGCTTTGATCTATAAAATTATCTAGTGGTTCATGGAAATTATGATTTTCTTAAGTTTGGGAGGAGTTTTGCCATATACTGGACTAGTTGATCCCCGCGACTTCGTCCGCGTGGAAAAGATTTAGAGTGACTTGCGATCCGCGAGAAGTTATGTCCTCTATCTCCGAAAATATTTAGTTATTTTTTGGGCAACTTGAACCGTTTACGCAGCGCACGCAACGAAAGCCCTCAAATATGGATAATTTTCCCCGTTTTTGCAACATTTTTCACTGATGCTTCCCTCCTATTGGTCGCAGCGTGATGTTATATAACCTAAAGCCTTCCTCGATAAATGGACTATCCAACACAAAAAGAATTTTTCAATTCGAACCAGTAATTCCTGAGATTAACGCGTTCAAACAAACTTTATAATATTAGTATATATTTGAAATTCATACTTGATGGTTTTTTTAAAAACCGGTTAATAATGTTGTTCTTAAAGGAGAATGCCGGAAACCCGCCCATATTGCGTCACTCAGCGTCTTGACGACGTGTCTTGGAAAAATCAACTTTTTAATTATAATTTCATATGTATTTATTTAAAGTCAAAAGCATAATGGCGTTTAAAAGATATATAAAAAAAAAGTACTGTATTTGTTTTGAACTATACAGAAACGCCATATTTTGTCATGGAAAGAACTCTGTGACCAAATGTTGCCAGGTCATTATAATTTCCCTTTTTAAAGGGAAAAATGGTGACTAATCGTCTGGAATAGAAGAATGAAAACCAAAAATCATAATATATTAAAAATCATATTCTTTTTCCAATTGATTCCTAAAAATATACTTACTATTAAGCGTATATAATATATTAACGATGTGACGAGTTGGATTTTTTGACTCGAGTTACTCGAGTTGGGCTACCAATTCGAGCCACAGTCCGAGTTAACTCGAACCAGTGCCTAGCAGTATAGAGCGCAGCGCACCAATGCAACCGACTAAGGCAAGGCACCGTGTCAATTCATGGCGCGACGAGTAGCACATCGAGTCGACTCGGTGTCTTTATAGCCGCTACAACAATGTAGATTATCGTATCGCAGCGAAGTAATTAAATTAATAAACATTTATTCACCTTTTAAACATAACAAAGAGGAAATAATACAAAAGTTAAAAAAAACTTAATTCACACTAAATATCTACATAATTATTCTATATTACAAATGTTAAACTGGTATGTTAGCTACTGCCTCAGCATAATTACGAATAAGATACAATATTCCAGGTTTATTCATGTAGGTATTGTTGTGAATAAAATATTGTTGGTTTAATTAATCAGAAATGTTTATTATTTAAGTATACTTAGAGGTAATAATGGCGTCACTTTTCAGTCTTTAGATAATAATAATTTGGCATTCCTAGACGTGTAAAAATCGTAAAATATACGACTGTATGTATGTATTTTAAGACTTTAAAAATATACTATAAAGTCTTAAAAACTATTCTAAATAATTAATAGTTTAACATTCTTTTAGTACTTCGTTCGCTCGGCTTTCAACGAGTGGAAAACAAAGAATTAGAGATAATCTTCACCTTTTTCCACTTGTAATATTATTTTTATCAATGTTAAAAATAATATTACGGTGTTGGACGATGTGGATCGGATAATCGAACCGAGTGAAATGCACGGCGTGGGTCGTGACTCCTGCTATGCGAGTTGCTGTAGATCACGGACCAAGTTGAATGAGTTGTTGAAAACTGAACTCATATTAACTCGTTTAAGATTTAATTCGTCAATTAACTTCTACTCGCACATCGCTAACATATTTTTTATTTTACTGGCAACCCTAATTGCATCTGTGTCTCTGTGTTATTTTTGACGACATTTGTTTTTGTTGTTTATTACTTCTTCTTTCTACTTGCGTTCGTTTCATTTGTGGAAAAGGAGTGTTTTCAGGTATTTTCTTTGAAGCTATTAATCAAAGAGAGTTTTCGTATTAGTTTAACGTTGAGTTGAACAATTCTCCGTTTACTAACAAAAAGACGTGTAGTGCGTGTTGTGAAAAGTGAGATAGGACTCTTGAATATTGAGATAGGACTCTTACAATGTCGTCTGGACCTAGAACAGTTAGCCATGAATGAAATGGTTTTACAGTTAGATTAAGCTCTTAATCCTAATCGGTTTCTAGACAGCATCAAACTAGAACACAGCCACACTGCTGGTAGGCAAGTAGATAACTAGCTGCGGCCAAAACTTATTAGCACACCTAAGCTGAGCTACCTAATTTATAGTTTTGAAGTAGAGTCTAGCAAGTCTATAGCTTTTTTATAAAGTACCTACTTATTCAATACTACTAATACTAAATCCTTTTCTTTTTTTCTTTCCTTTTTATATATTAGTTATGTACTTACATGTTTTGGAAAGCTTCTTGTTTATATTAGATTAAAATAGGTATTTTAATACAAACTTAACCTTAAAATATCTGAAACATTAAAAGGGAGATTTCTAAAAATTGCCATGGAATATCTTAATATTTTTTTTTATCGTGTAATCCAGAGGTTATTTCCAATGTTTTACCAATAATTTGGTTAAGACGCAAGAATGGGCGAACTCTCATACAAAATTCGGCATTCTCCTTTACCAGTTAATGATCAAAACTGGTTTGCGGTTTATTAATTTTTCAAACTCGACATACATACACAAATGCTTTACAGTATTACTTGTGTCGGCGATACGGTACCTACGAGTAAATCAGTTTTTCGAGATACAGTTCAATTTAGTTTGAAAAACAGGTTCATATTATAACTGTTTAAAATGACAAATATTACGTTTGGATTGAGGCTGAAGTAGTATATTTCTTTTTTTTTATTTACTTAACGTTCACTTAATGTTGTTTTGAAAGGCAACAGCTTATGCAAAGTCTGTAAGAGCATTAATCTCGATGCAAAGCAAATAAGTAAGGTCAGTCAATAATTTTATGTTATTGGAGCTAAAAATAATATGATTTACAAGACTCGTAAACAAAGAGAAAACTCGTTCTCCAGAAGCGACACAAATATTCTCTTCTAGATTTATTACTACGTCTCCCACCCTAGCTATTCAATATTTCATTTATACGAATCCCTAGAATATTTCCTCCTTTCAAAACTTATTCACGATTTCAACTTTGCCCCAATAAGATTTGTTACGTACTTCACTTTATAATTCACTTACACACCAAACGTTTTTGATATCAACCACACACTAAACAAGGTCCATTTTACTTTGAACAACTACATAAGAGATGGCCGAATTACTAACAACAGTGGCACAAATTGTGGAATATGAAACTATGCGGGGATTTGTTCACGTTAACTCTGAATGTATTTATGAGGATTTACAATTGTAATACTTCCTGCTGTGTCGCAATTGTTTATACTTTATTTAACGACGCGACGTGATTTAAAATGACAATTTCAAATACCTCCGGAGTACGGAATTTTACGGATTATTCAAATTTTACTATGCTTTGCGAGCTTCTACCGTCAGTTAATAGTGCCCGTAGTATTAATTATTGAAAAACAAACGTTAATCCACCAGTTTTCGTGTAAACATGACATTTTATATGTACAAAATACAAAATATGTGTATGTAGTGATTAAACAATTTTTTTTATTATTCGATAACAAGATGGTTCTTGAATGCGATATCACATGATGGTAAGTGACGATGCTATTTAAGATAGCAGTGGACGTGGAAGGGGTATGGCAGTGTAAGTTAAATTCATATGGCATACTCTGTAATTATTTTTTTACATGGCAACGTACCGGAACGCTAAATTCGTCGGAAGTGCGTGCTCGGGATCGAACCAGCGACCCCCCGAATTGCAGACCAACGTCTTAAAATTATTAGGCTAAAGCTGAGATCTATAGACCGCACTCTTACACAACTCAGACTCAAGATAGAGTTTAAAGAGACAGATGTATGTCAGAGCATATTTGTGTCTCGTTTTAACCTCTATCTTGAGTCTGAGCTGAGTCAGAGCACGCTCTATAATCTCAGCATTAGACTGATCACTGCTTAAGAGTGAACTACATGAGAAAAATCTTTTTATGGAAGCGTTTTCATTATCTACTTTCGTAAAGACAGTTTTGAGTTTCTTCAGCAGTTAGACGGCGAACTTTTCTCTTTATGAGGGAACATTTACTTTATTTGACGATCTCTCCCTTTAGTGGTTTACGACATTTCAACATTTTTAATGTAAAAGTAGCGTTAAAATGATGTAATGCTATCTTATAAGATAGCATTATCTTATTCGTTGAACTAGAATATTTTTGAACTCTTTTTAGGGTTCCGTACCAAAAGTGTGCCAACGGGGCGTTATCACTGCCTTCGCTATCCGGTCGTAGCCACGTAGCTTGGAAGGCCGAGTGGCACAGGCTACTTTTAATCCCGGAAGATCTTAGGCTTTGTAATAGGGGTTGAATTTTCAAAAATCCTTTCATTGCCGGTTCCTACGTCATAATACTTTTGTATACCACATCCCGATCCGTTCAGTGATTTGAATTTCGCGTTGACAGTCAGTCAGTCAAATCGATTGGATAAGTATAAAATACTAAATGATGCCCGCGACTTTGTTCGCGTGGATTGAGGTTTCTTTGGATTTCTGGTGAACTCTCTTATTTTCCCGGATGAAAAGTAGCCTATGTGCTATTCCGGTCTATAATCTTTGGGCTAAATTTCAGCCAAATCGGTTCAGGCATTGCGGCGTGATTGAGTAACAAACATACATCCAAACTTTCTAATAGTAGTTGATTAGTTGATAATAGGATTTATTGATACCACCGGTGTGCGCTAGCCCTAACGAGGCCCTTAGTTAGAATAAGTACCTATGCAGTGCGACTAAAGAACACTTTGAAATTGAATTACGAGAAAAATTCACGAGATAACTAGAAAAATATAATAATGAAAACCTAGTTGAATCATGAAATACAATTAAAGAGATGTTGAAGATGTAAATAAAACAAACGATTCGTAGGCGGGCAAACAAAAACAAAACGTCAGAACGCTTTGATGTTTGACAAGAGGCAGTTGTAAATACGTTCGTTAGAAGTCGAGAGCCCTATAATATTATTCATTCGAGCACTTTATGAATTCAGATAATGTAGAACTTAATAATGTTGTTTGCATTTTATCAAGAATTATTTACTATTCAGCCTTGGAATATCAATGGCAATAAGTTCACTACATAATTTTTTTTAATTTAATGACAAGATAGACCTTGTCTGCGATCTCGCCAAATGGTAAGTGACGATGCAGTCTAAGAGGGTAGCAGGCTGACTTGGAAGGGGTATGGCGGTGTAAATTAAACTCATACCCCTAATCGTGTAACGACCCTAGTACTTCATACTAAGGAATTATACATGAAAATTATACCTAAAAATTTTTGATTAAATCTCATCAAAATCGGTACAGTAGATCAACTACGTGATGTACATTCACAAACAATCATAGAAATAATAATATTAGATACTTTAATTTTCATGTTAAATAAAGCATCGTTGACGCCATTTAGTTACGCAATATATAGTATGGAAGGCAGCGACGACCGTAGCGACCGCGACGTCGGGAGCGCGGTGCGTCTATAAGGAAGAACATTATGCTTGTGTATTCGGGCGTATGTTCAGAGATTTAAATATGGATAAACTGATATATTAGAAGCATGATCTGTGACATTGCTATATATACATTACAAGGGGCGATACACGAATCCTTATGAGTGATACCTAATCTGACGTTGGAAGCTTTTTTAGAGATGGGGAACTCTAGCGCCTTTGGTGCTTTATGAACCTGTCTTTGGGATAGCGACCGACGATCTCAGGTGTAAATTGATCTATGTTGCGATGCTCTATGCTGAGTGTTGTGTGTACATTCGAACTAGCTCTAACGTAATGTTGGAGCCTGACACCACTTCGTGGTGTCCGCACTTAGTATAACTATTAACAAACTGTTGTTGATGCCGAGGTAGGATGAAGCTAGTGATGGCAGTGCTATTATGGCTTTGTCTGGTCCAGGTGTCCGACAGTAATCTCAAACTGGATTCTAATGCTCTGTTAGAGTCCATCACCACTCTGTGGTGGCTTCACGCAGTATAACTATTAACGAATTCTTCACAACGCTATCAACAAACTCAACGAGAGTGGAACTCACCACTATAAAAAGTCTCAGTGGATCACACCACTATAAAAAAGTCTTGTGGAAACTCACCACGGTTAAAAAGGAGTCTTCAAGTGGATCACACCACTCTAAAAATGTCTTGTGGAGCACACCACGGTTAAAAAAGCCTCGCACATTCGTGTGAGTGGATGATGCACAGTGAGGGGGGGGGGGCTCATAGTTTGATGGTATTTCAGGGACTAGTTTACATTTCTGATCTATCGTCAAATATCCAAACTGAGTAATACATTGCAACTAAGATGCAACTCATTGCGTCAATTATTATAATAACTCGTTATTGTTTTAATGGGCGCAGTGCAGTGGTCCTTGATATACCACAAAAGGCAGGAGCTCACCATTGTTGGCGTGCAGGGAGCCAACGATCATCATTTCATTTTTATATGATGAAATGATGCCACCTTTCTAACTAGAACGTTGCCTATGGACTCAAAGGAACTTGAAACAACGATGTGTAGTATAGACGTTCAATGTAATGTTGAATGTCGAAGTGCATAAGTTGCGATGTAGGTTCTTTTGACGTTTACCCATAGAAAATCTTGTATCTCACAACATCAGCGTTGGGTCTCGTGATAATAGAGCAAATCGGTATCATTCATACCGGATTAGAACCATTAATTATTATAGACCTATACAGGAACCGTCTACAGGCCAATACATGAACTCTTGTACGAACGTCTATGTCTTTTGAACTCATTACTTCTGATGCTCTAAAAGTTCTTGGTTTAATACGATCACAATATTATAAAAGGTCTTACCACTAGCGATTCACGTACCACTCTAAAGGAATAATGTAAAAATAGGAAGATTAATAGGAATCATAGGGTAGAGATCTTCGTAGGTCAGTTAGTTCAGTTACAATCGGTTTCTACACGTCATCGTGCCGGAACGCTAAATCACTTGGCAGCACGCAGCATTTTGTAACATTTTTGTTTTTAATAGAGCAACTCTTCTTAGCAGAATTAGCTTTCCGAACTGGAGGAAGATTCTCGACTTGTTATAGCCCAAAGTTGGTCTACATGAATGTTGTTACATATATTCGACTACGGCAAACCTAAAAGGAAGTGTTATAATTTTAACAGTCTATGTAAGTATGTATGTGGCAATGTAAGTATGTTCTACCGTAGCGCCTAAGCTGATGACTGAGCTGGTTTTAATAAATTTCAATCAGTCATTTCTTTATTAGCATTCGGGTGACGAAAGCATTTTTATACAAATAATAAAATCAATATATTAAGCCTCATTAGCCCAATAAATAAATAAATAAATAATCATTTAATTCAGAATAAATTCCATATCATTACAATAATATGGAATAAAAATAATTTAAATTTAATTAGTATCTAAGTTAGTTAGGTTAAAGCTTGTTTATTTGTTATTATGGTTTCAGCTTGGCTAATATTCTTTAAAAAAAAGGACATAATGGATGTTTCCGTAGTAGAGTTACAGTTTTTAATTCTTTTTTAATGTTAAATTATTTATTCTTGTCTTACAATTATTTAATGTAAACAAATTTACTGTTCGCTCATTCAGCTATGAATATCACAGAATAATAAACGTATTCGAGATAAAATGATTGATGATAAAAAATATAGGGTGCAGGATGCTTCCATTACACAACTTTTTTGGACCAAAAAACCTAGTAATTAGGTTTCCTGATCCCCCGTATTTCGTAATGAAATTCTCAAAAGCTTAAGCTCATTTCTACTCCCTACATGGCTGTTAAAAATATATATCTATAAAATACATACTGAAATAATAACGACTTCATTGTTCCAAATCTTTCATTATTACAATCTATTTATTTATTTTATTTATTGAACTGTCTATAATGTATCTATTTATTTTATTGTATTGCAGCTTTTCCAGTAACGAAATAAAAATATTGCCGTCCAGATAGGAAAATGTATTGCTTACTTTTACATCGATTACCCCAATCTGGCCGAGTAAGCAATGAATGAAAATAGGCAACGGGAATTTATTTTGGCCAAACAAATAGACGTCATGTTATTTGCCATTCATTACAATTTATCGGCAAAATCGTTTTTATCTAAGGACAATAGAATGTTTTATTGTACGGGTTCCAAGTTTAATATATTAAAATTCCTGTCTCCACCGAGATTTTTAGTGGAATTTATGGCTTGCTTAAATAAAGCTTCACTAGCACAACGGTTAAAAGTGCGGACTGAAAACTGAAACTGAACTTTGTAGACTTCACATACCTTTGAAAAAATAATGGATAACTTTCAGCCATGCAGGTTTCCTCAGTTTTTACTTGCACCGTTGAATGATATGATATTTACATAACTCCGAAAAGTAAGAGGTGCATATCCTTTATTGAATCTGTGACCTCCTGAATAGGAGACCGCATAACCTATCACTGCTCAAACAAAGCAACGAAAAATCGCTTCAACGCGCAATAAGTTTACACCCGTCTGAATGATAATTTACAGATACTTGAAAATTATACTACAAACAATACGAATACAATACAAACAATATTACAATTCATAGAGGAATAAACAATAAACAAGGGAACACCGACAACCAACGCTTTGATGTTTGACTTGACGTGTTTCTGATGTAAATGTGTTCATTAAAACCTGAAGGCCTTTAATACTGCCCATCTAGATACCGCTTTGTGAATTTGAATGCGGAACACTAAATAATTGTTTCCGTTTACACGGAATTGAGGCTCCAACTGAGTCAACCACACGGGTGGGAACACGGAATATTAAAGTACTTACCTAGGTATAAAAATAAATTACTACTTATCGATTCTTAAATACATTATCTTGAAAAATAAGTAAAATACACGTTCACTGTTAGTTTTTTTATTCGATGACAAGATAGTCCTTGACTGCAATCTTAACTAATGGTAAGTAACGATGCAGTCTAAGATGGTAGCGGGCTAACTTGGAAGGGGTATGGCAGTGTACATTCAAACTATACCCCTAATCGGTTCCTACTCGCCAACGTGCCAGAACGCTAAATCACTTGGCGGCACGTCTTTGACGGTAGGGTGGTAATTAGCCACATCAAAAGCCTCCCACCAGACTAAACTAGAGACAATTCAGAACTTATAAATTCCCAAATTGTTCCCGCCGGGAATCGAACCCGAGACCTCCCAGTTATATAAGACCACAGCACTCACAACTACACCAGGGAGGCCGTCAAAACTTTTTAAATTATCGATTTAAGTACAATAAGTGCGTCAAATGTTTTTATGTTACAATTCACTATTTCATACTGTTGCCATAGATAGTATACGTCACGCGTAAAAAATATAGATTTTTCCTTACGGTACTAAGTAATACTTTGTTTATGGTTTTCTCCGAAAAATAAGAAAATCTTGTTCGTATGTCTTATTGATGTAAGAGCTAAATGTCAGAAGCCGGAAATCAAAGGAAAATCTTATTTACTTGTTTTTTTTTTTATGTTATTAGGAGCTATTTATTTATAGCGAAAGTTAACATTAAAATAAAACTTAACTTGTATATGCAATAAGTACATGACATGGAGTTACGATAACTCGTAGCAGCTCTACGGAAAGCTCTACGAAAAGGAGAAATACGTACTCATAAAAGTAGGGTGGGAAATAAGCAAGTAATATTTGCATGGGAACCATGAGATTCGCCAATTGGAAACGTGGGTAAGATTTATTCAACCTTACCTTCGTATCTGTTTACCTTTGACAAAATAATGACATTGCGGTAATTTTCCTGATGAAATGATGATTTATCCTTACTATCCTTACTAATATTATAAATGCGAAAGTGTGTTTTTTTGTTGGTTAGTTGATTTGTCCTTCAATCATGCTTCAACAGAGCTACGGATCGACGGGTGTTTTTGCATGGGTATAGTTGGGGACCTGGAGAGTGACTTAGGCTAAAAAATTAAAGAGTTCTCGCGGGATTTTAAAAACTAAATCCACGCGAACGAAGTTGCGAGTATCAGCTAGGTTTTATAAGTTGTTTTTCCATTCCTTTTTTATTGAGTTTGGTGTATATTTCAATTACCTTCTTATTTCTTGCACCCTATGGAATTATTCACAACGACTGTTCAAGAGTAAATATGGAGAATGAAATGAAATTCCTGGTAGGTATAATAATAAATCTCGAGAATAAGAACATTTCTTGAAACCGGTTCTAAATAGAAGAAAACCGTTGGAACTTATTTTCTATTATTATGTTATTTTGGATCAGTAAAAAGTAAATATTTTTATCATCAATATATGTCTGTGTGTGCTGTATCTTCGGAATAGTTGCACTGGTTTTAATGGGAATTTCATAAGCTGTGTACCTAGTTTAATGAGGGATTTATCTAGGCTACCGTAAATGCTGAAAATCAGAGATTTCACACTAGAAGCTTAGCCTTTGACGATTCAAAAGCACTTTGTAAAAGTTTGTTTGAATAGGAGCGGACTAACAAATTACTGAAAAGCCGGCGACTCAACGACGGTAATCACTTAACATTAGGTGACCCGTCTGCTCGTTTGCTCGCTATTTATATTTTTTTTATTGGATGATAAAATAGTCCATGACTGCGATCTCACCTGGTGGTAAGTGACGATGCCGTCTAAGATGGTAGCGGGCTAACTTGGAAGGGGTATGGCACTGTACATTCATCCTCATACTCCTAATCTGTTTCTACACGCCATCATACCGGCACGCTAAATCGCTTGGCGGCACGTCTTTGACGGTAGGGTGTTAACTAGCTACACGCAAAATCTCCCACCAGGCCAGACCAGAGACAATTTAGAAATTATAAATTCCCAACTTGCCCCCGCCGGGAATCGAAGCTGAGACCTCTCAGTTATAAGACTACAGCGCTGACCACTGCGCCAGGGAGGTCGTCAACAGTTATGAAACAAAAAATAATAAAAAAAAAATCTAATCTATTTATATTTTATTCTATTCTATTTTGTTTTTCGCTATTCTATTTGTTGGTTGTCTCCTTTAGAGCGAGTTTATTTTATCCCATAGACCCATAATATGTCAGCATCCTATCGTAACTAAAGGTCCGCGAGTAAATCGCTTTATGCAAATCACGCAGCCTTATTGGGAGGCTTCGTGGGCATAAGTGGGTACGAGATAAACTTTCCGCATATTCTGCTAAACAAATTTCGCTACAAAAGGTCGAACATATTTTGTGTAGCCTTACATTGTGCACTGTTTTGTGCCGAGTCAGCACTGTTCAAGTAGCTGAGCCGTTCAATTCGAAGGTAATTACTATTATATATATATAGCTACTCGTGCTGATTCACTGACTCACTGACTGACTCATTGATCAACTCTCCTATAAAATTTTGTATGAAATTTTTTTTTCACTCACGGTTGTTCAAACAAAAATCACTCATCCAATTAGCAGTGAGCTGAAAAAAAACACCAAAATTGCCAAACTAATTTCATCGGAGTCTATCTTAGAGAGTGTACAAGGTGGAATAGTGCTTTTCCACCTTGTACACTCGAAAACCCGAAGATCTATTTAGTGAACAGAAAACACGCGGTTCACTTTAGCGAGCCGCGCACCCACGCGCCCTACTATATTTACTTACGAGCTTATTAGGCCGACAATGGTTTGGTATCCGTATTACCTGCCACCTATAATTTGAGTTCCTTCAAGGCAAGATTGAATAGGCATCTTCTAGGCAAGAACGCTGCAACCTAGACCTCATCTATCCTATCCAGTATTGATTGTTGTCAAGCGCAAGCCTATTTCAGATAAAAAAGACACGATGATAATAACTTCTGAACCAGCCCCCCTCAAACATTTCTGAGACAACTCAAACAATCGTAAAAATTCATAGCCACTTAATGAAAAATGCGTGTGTAAACACTGATAGAACAGAATTTCCAAGTGAGGCTCGAATTTACCTTTCGTAATAATAAGAAGCGCAAACAACGGCAGACGCTACTCCCTAAATACACAAACTGACGTAAACGGCAGAAGTGTTTTCTCTACGAAGAAGCATCATAAAATCTTTCTTTTTAAAACTATTGCTGTACAACGGCGGTCTGAAAAATATGTTAGATAACTATCCTTACTAATATTGTAAGTGCGAAAGCGTGTTTGTTGGTTTGTTGATTTGTCCTTTAATCACGTCGCAACAAGGCAAAGGATCGACGCGACTTTTGCCGCAACAAAACAACGGATCAACGTAATTTTTTGCATGGGTATAGTTGAGGACCGGGAGAGTGACATAAGCTACTTTTAATCCCGGAAAATCAAAGAGTTCTCGCGGGATTTTTGACAAATAAATCCACGCGAGCGATGCCGCGGGTATCAACTAGTGGCCTATGAGCGGTCATAACCTAGTGGTTACGGCTTCTGCCTCCATTTTAGAGGTTCCAGGGTTTGGAGCTATGTGCCTTTTAAGCATTTAAATATGACTTACTGCGAAGCAAAACTCGCGAGGCTTAACCGAGACGTTCCATAATGTTCTCAAAAGTGAGTGAAATCTGCTAACCGACATTTAGGGTGAAATCTATAAACCGTACTCTCACTCAGCTCAGATGCAAGATAGAATTAAAACGAGACAGATTTATGTCAGAGCATATTTGTGTCTCGTTTTAACCTCTATCTTGAGTCTGAGCTGAGTCTGAGCACGCTGTATAGATTCTATAGATTATGTCTTAAACCCTTCTCATACGAAAGGAGATCTATGCCTGTATTGGACCGGCAATCAATTTACGTACGAACATTGATAACCGATATCGTACTTGCATGATCAAAGGCAAATTGGTAAATAATAATACGTCAAGAAATTTCCATACCGCTAATATATGTGCTACATAATAATATAAGGGACCGCGGACCGTTCCTTGCAAGACCCTTTTAGTTGAGGGCAATAAATCAGGCCCTAATGGACTGAGTCCTTGGCGAGACCTTGCATAATTTTACTGGGCTTTACTGACCCCGCAATCACGGGATGTTAAGATGGCAACGTACATTAATTGGAATCAATTTCAGTTGCGTCATAGAACTATATTTACACAGGAATGAACGGCGCTAACTAACAGTATCGCTGTAAAAACTGTACAAAAGTATGCGACTAACTT
This sequence comes from Hipparchia sbordonii, assembly GCA_038048805.1. Taxonomy (NCBI): domain Eukaryota; kingdom Metazoa; phylum Arthropoda; class Insecta; order Lepidoptera; family Nymphalidae; genus Hipparchia; species Hipparchia sbordonii. Next base: position 11,713,676 of record CM076113.1, read on the forward strand.
AAGCGAAAGCATAAGACTTGAGAAGTTTCGTAAAAGAACAATAATCGACAAAACTCAACGAATGTTAAGTCGTAGGGTTAGTATAAGATTTAATTCGATTGATCGTATTCGTATACGATGACATTAGCGTAAATTGAGCCATGAGTATCTTGAATTAGAGCTCAATTTCGTGTATACATTCTTATACGTTTACGTATACGAATACGCTCCAAACTAGAATCGGTGGTACTGAATTTGAGACTTTAAATCAATACTGTTAAGGTTCATTTTACTTTGACGCTAATGTCATCGAATATGAATGATGAACCGAACATGTACACCCTGCTGGTAATCCCACGGTAAATTTTATTCGCCCGTAGTACAGGTGTCTGGTATTACCACTTCTCTCAACCAGAATCAGATCTTAACCGTGGTACTACCACTACGACCTATGGTAGTACCACGGCTAAGTAACGTACGAATGTGCTCAACAACAGTGGAGTTTAGTGAGGCTAGAAGAAAATCGTATTGAATCAATCTCGCAAATCGCTCACGTAAGAAGCCTTCGTTCGCGTTGCGTCGGTTTGTTTGTGTTAGCACTCGCGAAGTCTGGTGGGAATACTAACATTACTTTACAATTTAAAATGTGCATCCAACAAGTTTATTACGCGAGGCATCTGCCTCGAGTGTACGAAGTTTTTGTGTTAACCAAACTTGTCACTGAAGTCGAGAAACTTTGTTTGGAATTTCATCTCGATGAGACGTCCAAACAAATTACTTGCCACCTAAACTAAAAGTTAACTTCAAAATTAAAAAATATGTTTATTTAATGTGGCCCATCCTGTGGCTCTTACGACAAATCAAGACTACCATCTGTTCGGAAAGTAGATTCTGTTGAGAAGAGCAGGCAAGAAACTCAGTAGTTATTATAAAATTATTTCAATGAAATAAGTTATAATTATTTCTTACTAGCTTTTAAAACAAACACACCTTCGTATTTATGAGTATGATAACATTTGTAAGTATTCTTAGTTTAACCAAACAATATCTTATCTGTGTATGCAACGTCAAATATTGCCACGCTTCCCGAACCTTATTAGTCGAGCATGTGTTGGTGTATGAACCAGCCTATCAGCTGTTGTTGTCGTTACCAAAAATGCTACTGCATTGCAGTCAAATACAGCCCCATTACCCTAAATTTCCTCTGCGCGAAACACTAATTAAGCTTTTCTTTGTTTTTCATCATCAGCACAAACCGGGGTCGAGGTTACTTTAATTGTGATCGTTTTTATTTACTTACTACTGAAATTCAGTACAGTTGCATACCGAATTTGAAAATTTTGACGACGTCCCTGGCGCAGTGGTGAGCGTTGTGGTCTTATAACTGAAGGGTCTCGAGTTAGAATCCAAGCGGGGGCAATTTGGGAATTTATAATTTCGTCGGGGGTGTTGTAAATTGAAAATTTAAAACACTCCGACATGTGAAATTAAAAAAATATGTAATTCGCCATTTTTTTGTGGAGGCCATCTTGGATTTGAAATTTATCACAGTGTACTTACACACACACACAAACACACACACACACACACACACACACACACACACACACACACACACACAGACACACACACACACCCCGTCGTTTTTGCGTCGAGGGTTAAAAATATTTTTTTTTATCATTTCCCTTTCTACACGTGGTTGAGTTTAGAATGAACTTAAACGGAGTATTCTATTTAAATTTCCTTGAAATCTATACATGGATGGCCTCAGATGGCATTGATCTACCAACGTAGTCCTGCTTGTGTAGGTTAGGTTAGCTCGGTAGTAGGTTTAGGTAGGTTGTAGCCTGACAATACCTAAGCTACAAACGTGTTTGATAATAATTCGGTTTATCTATGTTATGCTTTCATAGCTGTATCCTGTGTCCATCCTCTCTGCATTGAGTACAACTAATCCACTTGATTGGGTCCATTTAATTTGTTCTATTGAATCTTGCATATACATACCTACTGTATCTACAATAATATGCAGCTATCAATTAAATTGGCAAATCTATGCAAGCAAATAAAATCTTCTTCTTCTAATCTAAATATATAAAAGGAAAAAGTGGCTGACTGGTTGACTGACTGACTGACTGATCTATCAACGCACAGCTCAAACCATTGGACGGATCAGGCTAAAAGGCATACATATTATAGCTATTGTGACGTAGGACTCCGCTAAGAAAGTATTTTAGGATATTTGCGTGAGTGAAACCGCGGGAAAAAGCTAGTTATAATATATAATTAGATACTACCTAGTGATTGTAAAAACTTAAGAAACTTAGTTTTTATTAGTTAAGTTTTTATGGTTATAACATACCATACCTTCACAAATTTTAAAAACATTATTTTGAGAACTATCAGGCATGCAGGTTTCAACACTTTCCTTCACCGTAAAGGCAAAATTTTGAGCAAGTTTTAATCAGTTTGGCAAAAACTCTATCTAAGTCTTATCTCGCTCTAAACATTACTATCATTTAACTTTACAACATAAAACGTTTCGACGCCCGGCTGCGGTATTACGGCGCCATTACTCGTCGACGTTTCAGAGTTTCATGACGTTTCATGTCGTTTCCTGCCGTCACTCGGCTTAATGTTGGAGATTATATCTGAGTTTTAGGGATGGAGTATTACTGTAGGCATCTTCTGCATGTAACATTTGAACTAAGAATTTATTTTACGACTCTCGATACTAGTCAACACTTTAGTTCAACGGTTCTGAAACAAAACGCTAAGGTGTATAGAACAAACACCCTTTCGGTTCGGTTTTATTGGTTTACCTACTAGCAATTTTTACATAATGCTTACATGAAATTTTACATAATATATAATTTTTAAATATTTTACATTTCAAAACATATTAAAGTAAACAGGACATGCACTATTTTAGTATTACTATCTGTTAAAAATTAACTAAAGAAAAAACCGATCCAATGACTAAATACTTACTATTATAAAAGATAATTTTAATTTAATTTTAGTTCCCAAAAGTTATAAATAAATTCTTCTTCTATTCTTTTTTATCAATGTTATGTACACTTATAATTGACTAGATGATGCCCGCGACTTCGTCCGCGCGGATAAAGGTTTTTTGATTCCCGCGGGAACTCTTTAATTTTCCGGGATAAAAAGTAGCCTATGTCACTCTCCGGCCCGTAAATTACCCCTATGCAAAAAATCACAGCAAGCCGTTGCTCTGTTGCTGCGTGATTGAAGGACAAACCAACAAACCAACAAACCAACAAACACACTTTCGCATTTATAATATTAGTAGGGAAGTAGGGATATATTAAATATCAGTGAGTACATATATTGTAAGTATCAGCAAATAATATAATGGTATTAGTGAGTAGTAATAAAAGTTTAAAAAAAAAAAATACTTACCTCATTTTAATTAGTAAAGTATGTATTCTCGTTGTTTCTCGTAGCAATTAGGTTTAAAATCAGCATTTCAGTATTCCACAGAAAATGCGGATGAACTCCCGAGGAACCGGAGAATCTTACGTGAGTGAATTACTGAACCGTTTCAGAAGTTTAAATACTTCTCTACTTTATATACTAGTTTTTACCCGCGACTTTGTCCGCTTGGAGCTAGATTTGTAAAATTTCTCGGGATCCCTCTTATTTTCCGAGATGAAAAATAGCCTTTGTCACTCTCCACGTCCTCAAATATACCCAAAAAATTCCGTCAATCCCTTTTTTTTATTGATGACAAGATAGGCCTCACTTGATGCTAAATGACGATGCAGTCTAAGATGTCTAGCAGGCTAACTTTTAAGGGATATGGCACTGTAGATTCAACCCATACCCCTAATCGGTTTCTACACGCTATCGTGCCGGAACACTAAATCGCTTGGCGGCACGTCTTTGACGGTAGAGTGGCAACTAGACACGGCAAAAGCCTCCCACCAGAACAGACCAGAGACAATTCAGGTAGGTATTATAAAATCCCAAATTGCCCTCGATGGGAATCGATCCCGAGACCTCCCAGTTATAAGACCACAGCGCCAGAGAGGTCGTCAAAAAAACTATACCCAGAAAGTTACGTGGATCCCTTGCTCAGATGCCGCGTAATTGAAGGCCAAATCACCAAGCATTTATTATATTAGTAAAGAATAAGAATAGTAATACTTATAGAAAGCTTAGCTGTAGAACTATTCTAGGTGTTATCACTAACGATTAATTACTACCTATTACTATTCCTACGACTATTATTACGACTAACGTTAGAATTTTAAGTACGTTAAATAATTAAGTATTCTGTAGTAGACTCAGCTTTGGGTACTTTGGTTAAGTAGTCCAAATACATTAATGGTCACACTCAAATCAGCAAATAAATAATAATAATAAATAATCATTCCCCTCGTGTACGATAAACGTAAATATTAAGCATCTAATACATCACGTAGTTAATTTGTTTGTACTAGCACAACATAATAAGACTCGATAGAATGTATTTACTATTCCCATATACCGATATTTTATAACGATAATGATATTCCTATCCTATTAATATTCTAAATGCGAAAGTTTTGATGTATGGATGGAGAGATGGATGGATGTTTGTTACTTAATCAGCAACGACTGACGGAACCGATTTAATATTTAAAAAAAAAATGAATTTTATAAGAAACATTTTGGTCTAGTCTTATGCTGAGATCTATAGAGCGTGCTCTGACTCAGCTCAGACTTAAGACAGAGTTAAAACGAGACACAAATATGCCCTGACATAAATCTGTCTCGTTTTAACTCTATCTTGAGTCTGAGCTGAGAGTGCGGTCTATTAAGATTTCAGCCTTTGAGTCCATTGCAAATTGAATCCCCTAAACATTAAATATTATGATTACAATAACATTGTATCCCTTCTAATTTAGCCAACCAACTTAGACTATATCGTCACTTACCATCAGGTGAGATCGCAGTCAAGGACTATCTTATCATTGAATAAAAAAAAGAAACAAAACTACGAATTGGTTTCTAATTATATTCTTAGTTCTTACTCTTTCAATACTCTGCAGGTATTAATAATATTGATACATAATAGAATGTTCTGTGTACTGTACAATATGTAACTATTGTACTGAAGGTGTATTTATAAAATAAATATTGGTCTACAGTACGGTACCTGAGCAAATAATACTCGCGAAAGGTTTGATCTCAAATAAAGTGTAACACACAAAAGCTAATAGTGTAAACTAATCTCGTAAAATGGATGGAGAGTTGTTTATTCTCCTTTAAAATTACTTTTACTTCAATAGCTAACACCCGGGATTTTTCTGTGGATTGGTAGAATTGGTAGATTTTACCCTTACATACATTTAAACAGTTTGTAAAAACGCATTTAATAAGTAGAGTTTATTACACAATTAATGATTTCTTAATGACAAAGTTGTTTGGAAAAGTTGACTTCAGCTGTCCACAAGATAGATAAGCTACATATTGTAGCATTTTTTTGTTTTGAAAAGAGCAACTGCTGAGTTTCTTGCCGGTTCTTTCTCAGCAGATTCAGCATTCCGCAACCGGTGGTAGATTCTCGACTTGTCATAAGAGCCACAAATTGGCCTACATGAAATAAATAATTTTGAGTCTGAATTTAAAAATTTTAAATGCATCCCTAAAGGGATGTCCCTTATTTTTTGTACATGACCTAGGTACCCTCTCAAAATGGGAAGGGTTTAAAACAAAGTCCACCACGCTGACCAAGAGAAGAAGACTTCACACACCTTGGAGCCACCACCACATTGTGACGAACTCTCAGCCTCCTCCCTTGACGAAATTCGGCACGGAGACAGCTTGTATCCCGGAGATGAAAGATTTTATTATCATTGATCCGTAATCAAAAGCTACCAGGGAATTTTTGAAAAACCTAAATTCACGCATGCAAAGTCAAGGATCCCAGAAAGTGTGTACCTAATATTCAGCCAGGTTAAGTGGAATTCCGTTCCAAATACCCAATTCCGCTGCGATGTAAAGGCTCATTCACACTTACACGGAATCACCCGAGTAGTTCACAAACGAGCTTAAACGGTCAACGCTTTTCAATAAGAGCTGTTAAGAATTTGTACTGTAATGCAGGTCCAACGTTCAGTATTTACTCTCTGTTAAGCTTCGTTTATACTGAGCGAGTTACTGAATCGAACTGTCGAATGTTACAAAATGTGATAGTGTGTTTGTTTGCTGGTCTGTTGGTTCCTTGATTTTTTGTCGAATCGACGTGATTTTTTGCAAGGGATAGAGAATCAGGTTCTTTTCAGAGTGTCTGAAGTTACTTTAATTCCAGTAAAAAAAAGGATTTTTGCGGGATTTTTAAAAAACCAACTCGACGCGTATAAAGTCGCGAGTAAAAGCTAGATTTTTATATCATATGTAGAATTAAACTGAGGCATCATTTGTTTACATACTAGTTATTAGTTAAGGGCTATAGAATGACCGTTTAATTAAAGTCAGTCATTAATTTAATGAATAATCTTGGCGCAATAAAGGGAAGGGAAAAATGTTTTGCCTAATAAAAGGCATGCAAATGTTATATAATTCCTCTAATATGCAATAATCGTCTATAATACCTATGGCAATTATAACAACAATTATTATATCCATATAAATTCTAACAATGCCATACTTATTTTAAATGTCAATTCAAAATTACAAACTATCCGCTAAAAAGTTTTTAATTAAGTAATAGCACTTTTTCAGTAAAATATCTTTGATTTTTTGTTTAAATAATGTAATAGTGTATCCTAACTGATCGCAAAACAATTAAAAAAAAACATTTAAAGCTAGTTGATGCCCGCGTCTTCGTTCGCGTGGATTTAGTTATTAAAATCTCGTGGGAACTCTTTAATTTTTTTTTTGTTGCAATAGTGCAACTTCAGGATTCAGGAAATTGTTCAGGATAAAAAGTAGCCTGTCACTCTCCAGGTCCCCAACTATACCCAATTACCCATACAAAAAATCACGTCGATCCGTAGCTCTGTTGCAGCTTTATTGAAGGACAAACCAACAAACAAACGCACTTTCGCATTTATAATATTATTGAGGATATTTGAAGTTTGTAGCAGTTTTTCATAACGAGAGATACCTATTAAAGAAGAACGAGTGCGCTTTCACGCTTGAGTGCTCGAAACGTGTGAATCGAAGCTAATAGTGTGGACCCGTCTTAACACGAGTTTCAATGAAAAGATAGGGAATTTTCTCTCCAACAGAGAGACCTTATTTCTCTTATTAGATTCCTTTTATAAAGCGTTAGATCGTGAAATTTTCATTAAACATTTCGTCCCATGCGGAACGGAAATTGATATTGTTCAGTAAATACCACGTTGCAGAAATTGGCCATGGCATAACAACATTTTCGTTTTAAAAACTCCATATTTTTTTACTTGACTTGGAAAATCGAAGGGTTATGATTTGGCAGTCTATTTACCGTAGTGCCTATAAAACTGAGCCAAATATAGAAACAGATTAGGGGTATGGTTTGAAAGTACACTGCCATACCCCTTCCAAGTTAGTCCGCTACCATCTTAGACTGCATTGACACATATCATCAGGTGAGATCGCAGTCAATGGCTTGTCATCGAATAAACAAAAATGTTATCCCTTCGCTCTACATCAACTTTTAGCTTTATATATACCCAAAATATGCGGAGTGTGCCTGGCTTGGCATGGATTAAGTAAAGGATCTAGAGCCACATGGGCTACTTTTTATCCCGGAAAAACAAAGGGTTTCCGTGTGTTTTTCAAAACCCTAAAACCACGTGGTCGAAGTTTCAGGCAAAGTCAGGCTTATAGGTATACAGAAACCGTTGACAAATAAGGCATTCTGAACATTCGTATAAAAAACTTGTATAAATTGTCCATTGTAGAGTACAACAAATAGCAGTTAATCTATATGCAGAGTCGACTTGTCCATTACGAAGTACATTGAAATCAAGATTGCAGCTCGGATTTTTAAATCGAAAAAGGGAAATTAAATTTTAAACCCAATAGACGGTTGAATTTTTCTCCCCTTTCTATTCTCTCTTTCCCTTTTTGAATTCAATTTCAATGTTAGTTCTCTCGCTGGACTATTATACAGTTTGATTCCTGTTCATTTGCCTAGTTACGGACTGAAAAGTTTAATAAAACGTTTCTTCCCTCCATAATAAAAGCAGAAGCGACGTTGAAATGATTCCATAAATATAAATAGCCTGTTGAAATTTTCTCAGAATACGAGTACGTGTTACTGTGGCTACTATCATAAAATAATATCTAATAAAAAAAGTAAACACAATTAAAAGCAAGCTCGAAAAATAGCGTTTTCAACGAAATGTTGTTTGCTTCAACTCTATCCTTCGTTTAATACAAGTTCTTATAAGTAACGTTAAATTAATCATAAGTAAAGTAACAAAAAAATGTTAGAATTATTTTGCTGTAATCCGCCAACAGAAAAAATCTGTATGGTCATACATGCAGTTATAAGCTGACTTTTATAAGACTTTTATACTACTCTCTATTAATTCTAACATTTTTTTGTTAATTATGAACTTCCGCAAAGTAACGCCTGACTCTATTCAATATTTATAAGTTAAGTATTTAAAATTTTAGTTAGATTGTAGTAAGTAGGTACTCTATAGTCATACAAAAAATAGTTAATATTTCGGTTCTATACCCACTCTGGGGGTTTTAAATTGCTAGTTAAGAACCTTTAGGGAACATCTACAGGTGGAAATGAAGTTGATTTTAAGGGATTGTATTTAGAAGGTATCTACGTAAAAAGACTCCTATTTAGGTGTATTTGACAAAAGCGAGGATAAATCTATTAAGAACAATAAATTTATCGAAGTGTGTGTTGAGTACAGAACCATTTTCAAAGTCTCGCACTTGGCTGATTTTTAATTTTTATTTATTTATGGCCCCAGCTTACTTAGTGTTTGGTAAAGCCCCCACAGCTTCGCCAAACACTGCGCTCTCCACTTTCCTTCTAATCCGGTTTTGTTTCCCGGTAAAAAAACTTTGAACTCTTAAAAATCCTCGATGGGCAGGCTATTAACCGAAGCAGCGTTTAAGTAAGAAGTCGCTTTAAAAACAAAACTTTGCACTACTTTTTCCCCTAAGCTTGGCCGTAAGCCAGTCTTTAAGAGTTTGTATGGGTAATAGAAAAAGGGGTATCCATTAGAAAGATTTCTAAAGAAAAGCGCGGATTAACTCGATACGAAGTCGAGCTTGACTTGAACTTTGTACATTTTGTTGCAAAAATAATACATATCACTATTACAATAATAAGTTTTTATTTTTTTAAATTAAATTATAGACTAGGCTTGGTTGCGCTCACACCTGATGGTAAGTGGAGATGCAGCCTAAGATGAAGCGCGCTTGCCTAGAAAATGCCTATTCACTCTTGATTTAAAGATACCCAAATTGTAATTATCTGGAAAAAGTAATAAAGTGAATTAATAAGTAACTGGTTCCTGTACCACTATTGTTTATTGGAAACCTATATCTTTAGAATTGAAGAGCATGTTGAGCGGAGATGATTCTTCTTCTTCGTGCCCACTGCTGGACAAACGTCACTCGCAAGGATCGCCAAAGAATACGATCTTGTGCCGCTTGTGTCCAATGCATGCTAAGAACTAGCTTAAAATCGTCCCTCCATCCGAAAAGAAAAAGTACTTGTGTTACATGTTTTGCAAAAAAATTAAAATCTAATATAAATTACTACAATATTGTATTCTAGTAGTAAATAAATAATACAGTCTACACAAAAATAACCCCTAATACGCGCAGTCATGCCTACCAATCTAAAACAGGAACTGCGTACATAACAAAGGCCCTGTCCTGCCCAGGCCTACCCTTTGCAGCTTAATCAAACAAAAGCGGACTTAATATCTCATTAATAAGGCTTAATTTTGTTCACAGATGCGGATATCGGTGTAGCTGAGCGTTAAAGTGGGATTATGAACAGTCACGTGGCCTAGCCATGACGATGGCTTTTCTATTCGGCGCGCTCGGTGCTTTGGCCCTCGTCAGCCGCACGGGTGAGTAAATTAACGCTTTGACCATTATAACCCGTGTGGCTACTCCACAGTCAAGTAGGCAAAAACTTACAACGATGGTACTTCATAGATGGCGCTTTACAATCCAGAATCGTAATATTAGTGTGATGTGATAGTGTAATTTGCAAAATCCATTGTAAGTGCAACTTTTTAACCCCCGACGCAAAAAGGAGGGGTTGTTATAAGTTTGACGTGTGTGTCTGTGTGTGTGTCTGTCTGTCTGTCTGTGGCATCGTAGCAGCCGAACGGATGGACCGATTTTGATTTTGTTTTTTTATTTGAAAGGTGAATTAGTAAGTAATTCTTAGCTATGTTTGATGAAAATCGGTCCAAGATGGCCGCCGCCACAAAATGGCGGATTACATATTTCTTCATTATCATCATCACCATCAGCGCACATGTATCCACTGTTTTGGACATAGGCCTCTTTTAAGTAGCGCTAACGTATATAATTATATATTTTTTTACAACTCCCTCCATATAGGTATCAAATGAAACATTATGATAACCACAAAATGGCGAATTACATATATTTTTTTTAATTTCACATGTCGGGGTGTTTTAAATTTTAAATTTACATTTTTGTGTTACCGGCTCCTGAATCATATCTAGCTACGAATAAAAAAAACTCGCATACAAACTGATAAAAATAGTAGAATAGGAGTATGCATATTATATGGTATCTTTTCTTAATCCTTGTCAACAAGGTAATGAGTTCAGTTTTATCTCAGCTAGATAAACTGTACGTCTCTCGCATAGAAAAATCTTCGTGAGAAAAATGGCAAAACTAAAACAGTAAAAATATTCTTGCGTCGTAAGTCGTGACTTATAATAATAAATGAAAGTTTTTGTTACCACTCCAAGTAAGCGATACCAAGACAAAGAAAAAAAAAAAAAAGAGACCGGAATAATCTTGAGAGCTCTTCATTTAAGTAGCCGAGAGAGAATATAAGTCAGAGATTTAAAAAATATAACTTAATGAAACGAATCTGCGGCAGGAATGATAGCTTTAAAACCCTGAAAGCCTCCGGATTATACAGTGGCCACTTTAATCAAGATGAAATTCTATTTGCCGACTTTATGGCGTACTCCCCTACACTTTATGAAAAATAAACTGGCCAAGAGCAAGTAGGGCTCTCTTGAGTGGATTCCGTATGCAAATACTTTATAACCCTAATCTATATCTAGATCTTGTAGCTACCACCCTGCCTACTTTAGCTTTCAGGCACGATTGCGTAGAAACCGATTAAGAGAATGGGTTTAAGCCTTACTAATATTATGCATGCGAAAGTGTGTTTGTTTGTTGGTTTGTTCTTCAATCACGCCACAACTAAGCAACGGATCGGCGTGATTTTTTGCAAGGGTATAGTTGAGTCCCGATGGAAAATCAAAGAGTTCCCGCGAGATTTTAAAAACTTAATTCACGCCTAACTAACTAGTTATTAACATACTTGCCATACCCCCTTTCAAGTTAACTCACACCAATCTTAGACAGCAGCGTTACTTACCATCAAGTGAAATCGCAGTCAAGGGTTAAGTTAACTCTCATTTTCACACATATGAGTCACAATCACATACTAATTTTATAAATGCGAAAGTTTGTGAGGATGGATGGATGGATATACTATCTTACACTTTCACGCAAAAATTTTTGGACGGATTTTGATGAAACTTTTCAATGTAATCGCTTATATATCAGAATAGCACATCACACTTCACACTAATATTATAAAGGCGAAAGTTTGTATGTGTATGTGTGTGTGTGTATGTTTATTACTTTCACGCAAAAACTACTGGATGGATTTGGCTGAAATTTGGAATGGAGATAGTTCTTAGCCTGGATTAAAACATAGGCTACATTTTATCCCGACAAATTAAAGAGTTCCCGGGGGAATTAAATCTTAATCCACGCGAACGCAGTCGCGGGCATCATGTAGTAGGTTATATTTTATCCTGGAAAATTAAAGAATTCACGCGGGAATCAAAAACTTTTAATCCGTGCGGATGTAGCGGGCAACAGCTAGTATAATATTATTCAAACCTAAATAGAGCTATGGTTAATAGGCGGACGGAAAAACGCTCGATTGTAATGGATTCCGTAGCAAAATCGTAGCAGCAAAACCGTAGCAGCCAAACCGTTGTAGCAAAACCGTAGCAGTAAAACCGTAGCAGTTAAACCGTTGTAGCAAAACCGTAGTAGCGAAACAATAGGGTGGCTGTTTCACTTTTGTCATACAATGGACAAGTCATGCAGAAGATACAAGGGTCGCTATATTTACTTCGAAGGTCTGTTATAAAAGGCAATACCATTTACACCTTTATTCAAGGTCGGCCGATTAATCCCTTTCGAGATGCCGAACCCTAAAAGAAATGTGTTCCAAAACAGCTGTCTAAATCTTAATGTAAAACGTATTAGTTGAAGCGGAAATAACATGGCTCGATGGATTTTCGAAATTTGAGAGCCCAACAATGGGGAATAGCGGGAAAGAAATCTGGAATACGTACAATCTTTTGTTGATAATAAATTGGAATGCCTCCAATTGAAATAAATAAGCATTTGGTTGCTTAGCGGAATCCGCATGAGGGATTTGGAGCCTTCTAATCGTCTGTCGATTTATGAAATTGGTTCTTTTCTTTAAGTATTTTTTTTTAATGTATATCCTCTACATTTTGTCCTCCAATTTGATGATCGGAAACCTTTCATATCTGACGTAGCTTGCTTTTTTATTTAGCTTTGTTGGATAGAATAGTTTCTTAAGTTTAAAAAACTTAGTAGGTAAGTTATAAGGGTATTTTTCTTTCTTTATCGTTCACAAAAAATCCTGAATACACACGCTACACAGGGTGATTATTTAGATAGTGCACAAATTTTTTTTGGTGGTTCTATATCGTTAATAGAACATATTTCCATGAATAGTTTTGTACCTTTTTTGAAATATTTTTTACCATATCTGACCATAAAATAAGCAAATCATGGTCATACTATTCGATGAAATTAAAATATGCACTCAGAGGTTAACTGCTGCCGCGCGCGCCTAATGTATCAACAGCTGATAGATTACGTTTGTAGGGTGACCCTAACTGTCTATTTAAAATTGGATCTCTTTGATAAAGGATAACTTTGGTATTCTTAAGTCAAATAAAAAAAAAAATACGTTTTGATTAAATTTCGTTTATATACAACTTAAAAAAATTTGTGCACAACCACAAAAATCATTCAGTTGAAAAAAATCTAACTTGGTTTGTGTTCAACGTATTGAGACAAACTCCTCTTGAGGTACAAACTTAGTGCGATTAACGACGTTCTAAGAAGGACGTTTTGATAAGCGAGTTTTGTCTCGGCGGAACATTACGGACGCATTCAGTCGGAGACAGCTATTGTGGCGGGTGATTCATGCGGACCATACATCCTGCGACCAACGGACGCTTAAGCTCTATGCTCATCCAACTAGCCAAATAGCCCCTTGCTACTTAAGGGCGTGTTCAGACTAACCTCGCTATATCACACAACAGACGTACCTTTTATGGGACGGAAGTCAAGGGTCTGAGCCCCAAATCGGTTATTCTGTCGGTCAAAAAATTAAAATTAAAATAAGAAAGAAAAATTATTGTCTGCTACATACTAGTTTTCCCTCGACTTCGTCCGCGTGGAGTTAGGTTCTTAAAAAAAATCCCGAACGACTCTTCTATTTTCCTTTTTTTTAAGAATAAAATGTAGCACGTAGCTAAAAAACACTTTTGCATATTTTGTAATATTAGTTGAACGGATGTTTAATTTGAATAATTGAAATTAAACATTCTTACTAATATTATATTCAAAAATTATGATAAGTTTTTGATAAATTAATATAATACTCAACTTATTTTACGTGATTATCATTACAGAATTAATATCGTTGAAATAGCATTCTCTTGCGTACTAACACTAAATACTGAAGAGTCTTAATACCAAAAGCTTGAATATTGAAGATGACAAAATGGTGGATCGCTTTATACCAATTTTTTTTACAGGTTGCACAGACAACACAAATGGAGTCGATGGAGGTCAAGAGATAGAGTACACAGATGTGGACCTCGGGGTCACGCAACGTGGACCACACTTCGATGTGGCGTATTCCAGGAATGTCACAGCACTTGTGGGGAAAACCGCACAGTTGAACTGCAGAGTTCACGATCTTGGGAACAGAACGGTAAGAGTACTAACATACATTACGAGTGTTACTGCCAGTTGTCACTATCACTGTCCCATCCAGGCTTCGAAAAAAAAATGCAATCAAGAGAGTTCAAAGATTTGGACTGAGAAATTAGTTTCGTAAACAGTGTCATCCTTTAATGTGGTATATTCCACAAACTGTATAATGCTCAATAAGACCACACTGTTGAAATGCAGGTTATACGATTTTGAGTGTAAAATAGTAAATGTACTGACACTGTCACTGTTACGATAATTCTAACTTTTAATCTTGATTGTTTCGGTCACTGCAAATTAGGGCCAAGAGATACTATAAAGTACAAGAGACCGCGTAGTGCCGTTTAAATTATGTTTTCGAAACGCGATTTAAAAGAACGAATTCTTGATTTAAAAACTTAAGTTCACGACAAAGAATAAAGATTTAAATGAACACGAAAGCAAACTGATAAGAAAATAATAAAGAAAAAATCACATTTCACAGTTTTTAATGCTTGAAACAAAGCAAAAGTGTTTTTAAATGTTTTATTCATTTGTTTACTGAGTACATCCTTGGATTGCTCGAGCGGCTCTTTAATTGAAAGAGAAAATGTTTTATTCAAATACTGGGATGAATTCAATAGGGCTTTGTAGGGCGCCAATTACTACGGAAGTATAAATATTTATATCAATTTGAACTACTATGAGTACACGGCTAGCGTTGCCTATAGCGAATCTTTATTTAGCGCGTTTTCCCTCGCTATTTTCCTCATGATATAAATAACAATTTTATATTTCATGAGGAAAAGAACATTATTACGCTGACTATTTACTAGATCGCTATCCTATGTGACCATTTTGTGAGGAAATGTGACCAAGGCCACTTATGGTTAACCATAAATGTTCATAGCAAAGAAGAGGAACTACCATTCATTGATATAAGTAAAATTAAAAAATGGAAATGAATAATTGTGCTCTTATTTGTACATTATTTCTTGTAACAGAATTCCTCATTTTACCACAAAAGACTTATTATTACACTAGTCGATGCCCGCGACTTCATTCGCGTGGATTGAGGTTTTTAATTCTCGTGGGAATTCTCTTATTTTTCGGGATAAAAAGTAGCCTTCCAAGTTATACCAGACTATACTTAATGTTAATATTTAATTCGATGCCTTAACATGAGTAGACATTTCTGTGGTGGTGTCGTGTGGTGCGGGTTGTTACGTTCCCTCAAATATGGTTGAGCGAGGCAATGGCTGGATCATGCGTCATGCTCGTGAACGGGTGCCGCCAACGGGAATGGGTCTGCTTTGTGTCTACCCATGTTAACATGTCTTTGGTTGCGGTAGGCGTACATTTTTGAAACTTCTGTGTGGAAACATTGTGTGCATAGCCTAGTTCTTTTTAACAGTTGTAAAAAAAAAAAAAAAAATTTTTTTGAAAAGAGCAACTGCTGAGTTTCTTGCCGGCTCTTCTCAGCAGAATCTGCATTCCGAACCGGTGGTAGATTTTTGACGTTTCATAAGAGCTACAAGTTGGCCTACATGAAATAAATAAATTTTGATTTTGATTTTTTTGATTTTATAATCCAAATTGTGCCAAATTTCAGCTAAATCAGTTCAGTCGTTGCAGCGTAATTGAGTAACAAACATCCATCCATAAATCCAAACTTTTGTATAATTAATTACTGAATTATAACATGGGGTTCTTCAAGGGGCGGACCAACAAATTTCTGAAAAGCCTGCAACGCATTGGTGGTGCCTGATGTGCTACAAATGTTCATGGGCGGCGGTAATCACTTAACATCAAGTGACCCGCCTGCACCTTTGCTCGCTAAAAAAATAATTATAATATGAATTTAATTAATAGGATTACAAGATTACCCGTAGTACTTAGGTAGTGTGTTGATAAATTTTGCTAAATAATACGGGTCGAGTATGTTGAAACGCGTTAAATAACGGGCGTCCAAATAGCCGTCTCCATTAATCATACAAGACAGTACCCCAAAACGGTCACATAGGCGCGCACTTATATTCAGTCCCGCGTGATAAATCAAGACGGCTATAATTTGAACGCCGGCCATTTATTTAACCGGCCATGTGTTTAGACCCTAAGAGGTGGTCCCAAATCTTCTTAAAGATGAAAGAGCAAATCATGAGAGCTCTTATCTACTTTTCGAGAGACTTGAGACTGTAATCCTTTATGTCTCTTGAGTAGTTTAGTATTAGTATATTATTGTACCTATGACTACACACTATCAAAAGATCAATATATAAAATTTGAAAATCCGTGTAAGTGCAATTTTAACTTTACCGGTTCCCTGAATAATATGACTATTTAATTTTTTTAAGCTATTCCATAGCTTCTATCGCGGGCCAGCGTGGAGACCGAATCCAGAAATTCCGTAACGAAAATAACCTGACACGGGACTCCTCTACGATGAGCCGCTAGATGGCGCATTTTTTATCAACGCCATCTAGCGGCTCACGGCTAAAATGCTATGCAATAGCTTTACCGCGGCAGTCCCCGAGTGCCACACGTTTATTTTTTTTTTTAAACAAGCTCTTAGTAGGTGGCTTCATCATCAGACCCTAAATATCATCTAGGACCAGAGTACTTGTTAAGATGAATCAAACGACCCCAAACTCGACGGGATTCCGTCGTTACATTATAGACTTTCTATAACCAACTTCTAGCTCCATCATGCACTATGCATCATACTCTAATGAATACTTGTTAAGATGTATCAAATGAGCCTAAACTCGATAGGTTACTTCTTCGTTTCCTGGGAATCTTCTAGGTTATCTCGATAGGTTACATCGTTTTATACAGAGTTTCTGTAGGCCCATCATCAGACTCTGGATATCATTTGGGACCAGACTACTTGTTGAGATGAATCAAACAATCCAAACTCGATGGGATTACAAATCATTTATTACAAAGTACCCTTGACCACCTTCCGGTTGCACTTCCGACCCTGGATATCATCCTAGACCAGAGTACTTATAAAGAAGAATCAAACGAACCTAAACTCGATTTACGTCGTTTAATTACGGAGTTCTCAAAGTCATCTTTTGGCTCCATCATCAAATCAGCTCCATGTAACAATAATTATAATACCTATTGCATTGAAGTGGTTCTAAAACAGCTTGCATTATTTGATCCTAAACATACACATACATACATACATACCATACATACATTGCAAGTTAAATAAGAGCTAGTAAAAATACATTTTGTTAATGCATCTCTTGTTTCGCAGGTGTCATGGATAAGGCATCGAGACATTCACCTTTTGACCTCGGGCAGGATGACCTACACGTCTGACCAGAGGTTCATCAGTGTCCACAACCCGCACACTGAGGATTGGATACTAAAGGTGTGTTATAAATTTTTTTTCTATGTTCACCGAATTTCCCACATCAGCTTCGCGATTCGCTTTTTAGTAACTAATTTAGTTCACCCACGAATCCCCTCATTTCTGATTTGATCTCGCAGGGATACTCAAAGCAAAGCTCTCTCTATTGCCCGCTGAGTGACCTTGAGTCTACTTATAAAGCACAATGAATTCATAATAATTACAGCGACAATGTTTCGGATCAATAAGCTATCACCAGAAAGGCGCACTGTTTGAAGACTGGTCTTCATACACTGAGTGATTTTGGATGAGAAAAACTGATATTTAATCTATGATTAACACTGGATAGGCTGACCTTATATAATACAACAAAATATACCTTGACTGTCACCTCATCCAATGGTAAGTGACGATGCAGTGGAATTTGAAACGCCACATTTGACATACGAGTGTTTCTGGGGTGATCAATTTTTTTTTTCTAAATTAAAATCTGACGACCTCCCTGGCGCAGTGGTGAGCGCTGTGGTCTTATAACTGGGAGGTCTCGGGTTCGATTCCCGGCGGGGGCAATTTAGGAATTTTTAATTTCTAAGTTGTCTCTGGTCTGGTCTAGTGGGAGGCTTTGGCCGTGGCTAGTTACCACCCTACCGTCAAAGACGTGCCGCCAAGCGATTTAGCGTTCCGGCACGATGGCGTGTAGAAACCGATTAGGGGTATGGGTTGAATTTACACTGCTATACCCCTTCCAAGCTAGCCCGCTACACCATCTTAGACTGCATCGTCACTTACCATCAGGTGAGATCGCAGTCAAGGGCTATCTTGTTATCGAATAAAAAAAAAAAAAAAACTACGTTTCCTGGAAAACTTGAGCTGACGGGAGATCCTTATGTTACTACCTATATGCAAAATCAAAGATTCACAAGTCAATCCAACTCCTTAACTAAGCTAATATGTGGCGACCAACTTAGGTGAATACCGCGGTCCCACCGTTTGCCAACACTTGAAAGATTGTGTAATAGCCGGGATCGGAACTAATGCCAAAGACCGCCACAAGTGAGCTCTAACTTGGCGAAACTATCCCCAACTTTTCGTATAGACAATCACAAACACGACCCCTTGGATGGCGTTCTAGGGAGGCCAATAAAATTGATTGCCCGCTCCCAATCCAAAAGTTTATTGTTTTAATCTCATAACTCTTAAACTTTGAACCTAGATTTTATATTTATGGCAGTTTAATCAAGAATAAGTCTTGTGATTGTCCAAGTTAGGGTGGTTGGTAATTTAGTGTTGATAGTCTAGTTGTTAGGACTTTACTTAGGAGTCCAGGGTTCGATATCAGGCACGCATCTCTGACTTTTGGGAGTAATGTGCGTTTTAAATTCTATGAATTTTATTTTTTTAAAGAATATTAGCCAAGCTGAAGTTGACTAATATCCTCCTATCTCCTCCAAATAAGCGGAAAGCTTGTGCTAGGATTGGATACGACCACGGTGAGACCATAGTGCCTTTCAGTTTTGAGTCCGCACCTTTAACCATTGGTCTATTGAGGCTTCAAATTGAGAAGATCATAAGTCAGTAATAAGTCTTGTGTACATTTAATTTAATGTCTGTGGTAGAACGTGTAGAAAAAGTACAGATAAGGAAAATTGTGAAATATAAACATTTACCTTTAAAAACACCACTTATTTTGAATTGAATAGGTACGAGTATAAAATGGAAACTATCCTATAACATTATACATTCTATTGAACCGAACGCGATTCACCCTGTCTCCACAGACTCAAAGTAGACATAATCGCCTTTAAAATATAAATTCTCGGGCAATCTCAATTTATTTCCTAAATGGAACCTAGAATAACCTTTTTGCTTTGCTCTTTTTGGATTCCAATTTACCTCGAAATGTTTCTTGTGCGAGCAAATCGAGTAATTTTAGTAATTATTTTATATCAATTTACAGGGTACAACTAAACGTTATTATAGGTATTTACATTACATAACTTATAAGTTGGGAATGTTTAAAAGAACAGTCGAATACTAAATGCTTCTCAATGAGCACATAAAAAGGATACGTTTTTAATAGGTACATTTATTTTGTAAATAAATATCTACAGACCAGAAATAAATCAAAGTCAAACTAGAAAAAAGTATCAAGCAAGATAACGAGGTCACTCACTTTAGTTTTAGGGAGGTACCACCTAGTCATGGACAAGCGGAAAGCTGGTGTTCCTAACAGAGCATCGGGTGGGGATCGAATTTGCGACCAATCCTCACCTGTGACCGTTGGGCTATTAAGGCTTTTTTTAGCGGCGGTTGATTAAACTCATAGATACTTTACTCTCTTATCTCTACTAACTAACTAACTAGAGCAATTAAGTTAAACCAAAGTGGTTTTCATAGTGCTAAAAATACAAAACTTAGGTACGCTACTGCAAGTTAGTTTATTTTTAATAAGTTCTCTCTAAAAAAACACGTAATTCGCCTGTGCGAGCCATTTTCAAAAATCGAAAAGTAAAATAACTATTTCCTTTTTCTCTTTTACAAATTCAATTATGCTAGCTGGAATCGCTGTAATGGTAGCAAATCCGATGAATTCTTTATATATTCCTGTTAAAAATTCCAGCTTTTTAGCTCTAGGCAAAAAGATAGGAATTAATTTTAATACCTTTATCAAAAGGTATTAGAGTTATTAAACAGTAATTCAAACTTGAGATAGGTAGGTGGTTATAAATATTAATTTTATTGCGAACTTTGATATTTCATAAAGGTTATATTAAAATTTGTTTAAAATGCTAATATTAATTTTATTGTAGTGTAAGTATAATAAAATTGATAAAAAAAGTTATTAAATCTCTTAAGTTTACAAATGAAACTTGTTTGGTTAATATTGACTTATTTATTTTTTGTTAATATGTTTAGAGTTTGTTTAACTTTCGTCGTCTATCGATTAATAAAGAAACGGAGTTTTTACCAAGTAGGTACTGACTGTTTTCAAGCAAGTTTTCATAAAAGCAATCTGAGTCGAACTAAGTATACCTATTATAATATAAAGCCTCAATAGCCCAACTGTTAAAGGTGCGGACTGAAAACTGAAAGGTCGCAGGTTCGAACCCCATCATTTGCACTATTGCCGTACCCACTCCAAAAAAAAACCGTGTGGAGCTGTGTTGGTATACACGGTCGTCGGTTCTAACGTGAAACGTCTATATCTGCGAGTTTCGGTTATTCTACGTAGTTTTTCTGACTGGTACCCGTATGTTTTGGTGTGATTTTAAAGACGTTTCAGGTCAAAACTATGCCCACTGCGGGTTTGAGATTGTTAACTTGTTGAACAAAAAGGTATACGCTCTCATAAATAATTCCAAATACATTAAATCAAGCAATCCCTCGCCTCAACATGTTAATGGCCCGTCACAAATTCCGCCGTTTCACTAGCAGGTGGAGTCTTTTGGCTTTCACCCAGCTCGTGTTTAACACAGCATGCAAACTAAGTAATTTACTGACTTAGGCACGAGCCAATTTCAAGTTGACCGTTAATAGCTGTTGTACATAAAACAACAATTGAAAGTTTGAAGATTAAGTGGACGTATCATTATGATTTATGCGATGTTGGTAAGCCACAACTTTAAAAGTAAAGGCTTCGACTATTGGGCTATCCGGTGCAAGGTTGCCAACCTTATGATTTGAGAACCCAATGAGCTTACAGCTTGGATCAGCATGCAACGGGAATGGATTAGGATGGGCTTTTACCCAGCTCGTGTTAAACACAGCATGCAAACTAAATAATTTACTGACTTAGGCACGAGCCAATTTCAAGTTGACCGTTAATAGCTGTTGTACATAAAACAACAATTGAAAGTTTCAAGATTAAGTGGATTATGATTTATGCGATTTTGGTAAGCCACAACTTGAAAAGTAAAGGTTTCGAGCAATACTGCGCTGCGACCGGTGCAAGGTTGCCAACCTTAGGATTTTAGAACCCAATGACCTTACAGCTTAGATTAGCATGCAACAGGAATGGAATGAGAGAGCTGTGCGCAGATTTTATCTTCGTGAACATATTGAAAACTAGCTTATGTCCGCGACTTGATCCGCGTGAATTTAGTTATTAAAATCCCGCGCGGACGCTTTGATTTTCCGGGATAAAAAGTAGCCTAAGTCACTCTCCATGTCCTCAATTACAACTATACCCACGTAAAAATAAAGTAGATCCATAGCTCTGTTGCAGTGTGATTGAAGGACAAACAAACAAAAAACACACTTTTGCTTTTATAATATTACTTGAAGTTGACTAATATCCTCCAATCCCCTCCAAATAAGCGGAAAGGAGTGAGTACGACATAAGTCCAACGGGTGGGGTTCGTTCGAACCTGCGACCTTTCAATTTTCAGTCCGCACCTTTAATCATTGGACTATTGAAGCTTATTATTGCAGCTTTTGGAATATGCATTATATGGTACATTATACAAGGTGTTTGTTAATGTCTATAACTTACCAGCAACCACCCATGCACTTTGACCCTATAAACACAATGGCGGTGGTAAAAAGTAAAAATTAATTATCAAAAACTTTCATACAAAAATAATTAATTAATTAAGAAAAAAACATTTTGGAAACCCTAACTAGACATAATAACAACACGCCACATAAATCCCTTTCAATTCCTGATTCCCTAGTACAAACAACTTCGATGTTTAGAAAGAGTCGTAAATTCTTACCGAGTGCCGCGCACAGCGCACTTGATGTCACGTGATGTCTTTTCGGAATAGGTAGGTAAGCGCGAAATCACTGACGACCTTTACTGACGACTGACGACCACTTTGCCTCGTTACTATGTACACTACGTCAGTAGTGGTGATGACCGGATAACGAGGTCTAGGTTCGAATCCCGGGTCGGTTCAAAATTACACACGCCTTGCCTTATTGGGGTTCTGACAAGAAATTATCAGTAAGTATCGGCCTGAGTTAAATTACAAAGTTGACGTTGTGTCACTCCCGTTCCTCGGAGAACATGTTATCAATGATAAATTTTAAGATTAATTAAAGCCCACCAACCGCAGCTGCAGCAGCTTGGAGGTATGGATGTACTTGGATTGGAGGGTCTAATTAGGTTCATCTCTAAATAACTTGCGAGTGGCACAGGTCTCCCTTCCAGATTGATTTAGTTTAGACTCAAGAAGCTCAAACAGAGCCGCCCCTAGTTTCCTAACTCTAGGCCGGTACTGGGGGTTTCTTGGCAGAAACTCAACTCTAAAAATGTTATGACCGACTACGCAGGATTCGAACTCAGACCGCAGCAGATTTGCAACCGAACATGTAAACCACACATTCCACAACACACACATGATTATGTCATAAATACTCCATTCCACAGTTCACTTAACAGAGACGCAATCGATAGTTGATTATACCGCAACCGTTCACGTGCAACTGCGTTGTAAATTGTAATCCCAAAAAATTAAAGCCGCAAGACGAGTGTTGCCAGTCATGATTTTGATTTTACCCGTTTTTCTTTAAAAAAAATCCCTTTTTTTTATTCAATGACAAGATAGCCCTTGACTGCGATCTCACCTGATGGTAAGTGACGATGCAGTCTATGGTAGCGGGCTAACTTGGAAGGGGTTTAGCAGTGTAAATTCAACCCATACCCCTAATCGGTTTTTACCCGCCATCGTGCCGGAACGTTAAGTCGCTTGGCGGCACGTCTTTGACAGTAGGGTGGTAACTAACCACGGCCAAAGCTTCCCACCAGACCAGACCAGAGACAATTTAGAAATTATAAATTCCTAAATTGCCCCCGCCGGGAATCGAACCCGAGACCTCCCAGTTATAAGACCACAGCGGTCACCACTGCGCCAGGGAGGTCATCGAATCCCAGTCCTAAAACAATATTTTGACTTTCTTTTGGCAAATAACTTGTAAAATGAAAAACTGAATAGATACTGTTTTAGGTAGCAATTTAAAAAATACTTATTAACAAAAGTGTTACATTTGAAAAGCCACATTTTCATCTTAAGAACGTACCTAACATTTGGTAGTTACTGTTAGATTCCAAAATTATTAAATGCACTCGCAATTATCACCAATTCCTTTAAAAATAGTTAAGCAAAAATCTTGCATAATGCAAGTATTTTGTGTTGTTTTTCCCGAGGTAAAGGCAAAATTTCTAATGACGTAAACACTATCAAAAACTATTATTTTCTAAGTCTCCTTATTTTCATGGTGCCCTAGTATTCCACGTAATTTTACGATACACCAATATTACTTTGACGCGCCGTGCGAGTAAAGGCAAGGCTACAAACAAGACTTGCGGTTGCGTTTACGCAACGAAAAATTTCATCGCATAGGACATCGTACGAGAAAACTCTGTCCATTAGTTTAGTTTCTAATGAGACATGGACCACACTAAGTACTTTAGTAGAAATTTATCTTTGTATTCTTCCATCGGTTTCTCCCAAAGGACAGGACGTTCCTGAATCAAGAAAATCAGATAATCGTTATCGTAATTAATCATCTTGACATGCACACGCTGGGAAGTGTGGATACCGATAGAATGGTACAGGTTTTTACGGTGCACAGCGGACATTTCCACGGTGCGTTGTGCGACGTCTATGATTTTTACAATGCTGCGACTTCGCACCCCAATGTGTGCTCGCCCTTACCGGCGGGCGGTGTTTCGGCGGTGTACCGGCGCCGCCAAAGAAACACCGCCAGAGACGCCGCCCGCCGCTAGCTAGAGCGGCACCTGCGGCGAGCACCGGTGACAATCACCGGTGATTTGCCATTCTCCGGAGATTCACCGGAGATCTCCGGTGAATTCGAATACAGATTTAGCATCAATTAAAATGTTTTTAACTGTTAATGTTCTAGTACAATGCAATGGAACTTTAAGCGCATCGATATTGTGTGAACTCAAAATGATATTAGATGTATTGTAAAGGTTTTAAATAAAAAAAATATTAAGAAAAAAATATTTTACTTTATTATGATAATTATTATTTAAGGAGGTAGGAAATAATGATAAAGTAATTGTATTTGAATAAATGTTATTAAATAATTAACAATGTTGATCAACAAACTTCTTTTTATTTAAATAATAAAATTACTTGAGTTATGATTCAATAATAATCGGTTAAACACCGATTACTTTCACCGGAGACTCACTGGTGATTCTCCGGTGAAAAATCACTTCTCCGGTGCAAATCACTACGCCGAATACCGCTCGCTTTCAACTTCTAATATGCTAGTACTATGCTTGCACTGTACTGCAAGCGATAATAATAATTATTGTATCGTTTTGCAATTGATTTATTATTAAAAATTTCACACACATTCATTCGTTCATTCACATACAGTAATTGTTAATCAAAACCACAACGCGAGATATTAATTACCTGCAAATAAAGAGGCGGCAGTCACTTTATGGATTACGTAGGTACGGACTTTAACTTATGGAGTCCGAAAGTAGTCGGGAATATTCTTGCAAAATACGAGATTTCTAATCGGTTTTCACTTTACTGAACAATACTACAGGTTACAGGTTTAATTACATGCCGATTAATGGTTAGGTATCGCATCTGGAATATTTTATCGCAACGTTATAGCATAGCAAGTAGTACGTTGTAGGCCGAGACTAGGATACCAGCGCAGCAGTAGAATAGAAGTACTTTTAAAATTTTTCATTCATATTTTTATCGTGGGCAGTGCATTGCCATTGAATCAGCTGTTTTAAAGGGCTGTCACCTATACATTTATGGTGAATTTTTGAAGTCCTCATAACTTGGCCAGGATATGAGCTACATGTCTCATGATATTTTTTCATGTATCTATACACCGACCCTAACTTATGGGTTTCGGTAGGATAGGGACATTAACTAACACCTTGTATACTTGTCCACAGATAAGGTTTCCGCAGCGGCGTGACTCGGGCATCTACGAGTGCCAAGTGGGCACCACGCCGCCCATAGGCCACCGGATGTACCTGTCGGTTGTCGGTAAATCACTTTGTTTTATACACGTTCCAACATTCTGCGTATCTTTGGTTAATTCTGGGTCATGAACCAAATAGAGTATTTGAATTTAATTTCGATAATTTTTGAATTTTGTTATTTCTTTGACAAACTACCTGGTGCAGTAGTCGGCATTTTGGTCTTATAGATGGATGTTTGTTATTCAATCACGCCGCAACGACTGAACGGATTTGTCGGCTGTTTAGCACAGAAATTGATTATTATAGTCTGGAATCTAAGGCTAATTTTTATCTCGGAAAAAAGAGAGTTAAATATCTCAATTCACGCGAATGAAGTCGCGAGCATCAGCTAGTGGTTGAATAATAATAATTTAATCTATGTCAACAGAGCCACTGACAACAATCCTGGGTGGTCCGGAGCTGTTCATCAACATGGGCAGCACAATTAATCTAACGTGCGTCGTGCAGCACTCGCCGGAGCCGCCGCCCGCGATACGCTGGACTCACAATGACGAGGTACGTGCGACAGAGCTGCTGACAACAATCCTGGGTGGTCCGGAGCTGTTCATCAACATGGGCAGCACAATTAATCTAACGTGCGTCGTGCAGCACTCGCCAGAGCCGCCGCCCGCGATACGCTGGACTCACAATGACGAGGTACGTGCGACAGAGCTGCTGACAACAATCCTGGGTGGTCCGGAGCTGTTCATCAACATGGGCAGCACAATTAATCTAACGTGCGTCGTGCAGCACTCGCCGGAGCCGCCGCCCGCGATACGCTGGACTCACAATGACGAGGTACGTGCGACAGAGCTGCTGACAACAATCCTGGGTGGTCCGGAGCTGTTCATCAACATGGGCAGCACAATTAATCTAACGTGCGTCGTGCAGCACTCGCCAGAGCCGCCGCCCGCGATACGCTGGACTCACAATGACGAGGTACGTGCGACAGAGCTGGTGACAACAATCCTGGGTGGTCCGGAGCTGTTCATCAACATGGGCAGCACAATTAATCTAACGTGCGTCGTGCAGCACTCGCCAGAGCCGCCGCCCGCGATACGCTGGACTCACAATGACGAGGTACGTGCGACAGAGCTGCTGACAACAATCCTGGGTGGTCCGGAACTGTCGATATGTGACCATTCAGGTAACAAACTAAGAAGCTCATTAGCTAAGCATACAAAGAAAAGTATGCAAAATTACAGTTTGAACTTTTCGCTTGGCTCGAATTTTAGAAAAAATACTATAATGCAGCAAATATTAGGGACACAATAGCTGTTTCTATTGATTTTAAGCATTTTGAAGTCTCCATTTGACCACAAAATTGCGAGTACAATTTTGTCACCGTTTATTTAGGTTAAAATTCTGAAGTTGAAGCAAATATCTGAACAAGAATATAACAACAATACTACAAATGCCTTTCCAACTTTAACATAAAGAGATTTAGTCAATGGCGTGCCGTTAAGCCCCTCGCAACACAAGTAGGTAAGCCATGCATACATTTGTTTGCATCGAATCGCGCAATCAAAGATCCAGAACATTTGGCGAACACCCTCTAGCTAGGGATGAAAAAAATATATCGATGTACAAATATTTATTTTCAGAGAAACATATTTTTTTTGCCAGGGAAAAAATGCAATTAACATAATGTTTTGAACTCATTTTAAGCACACTTCACACAGATTTCGTATCGTAAAGGTTCAGATGTACGTATAAAGACTGCGACAAAATTTTTCTAAAATATTACCCCACTTTTTACACTTTTTTGTAAAGTTTTTATTTGATCAAAATCTATTTTATTATAAGGGCACTGAAAGTATTTTCGTATATATGGTTAAGCAGATCAAGAATGTGAAGCGAGGAAATTCCAATCATAAACCCTTTTATGGATCACATATAACACTTTCAGCGGCCATAACGACTATTTCGTTATAAGATACTCCTTAAATTCCTTTTATTTAATTAATCTGTATTAATCTGAGTAAAGGCCTCTTTAACTTCGCCTTAATACGATGCATCAAAATTTTTATACTTCGATGTTTAAGACAACGGGAGTAGTACTAAAGCACGAAAGTAAGATTGTCTACGTAGTTTGTCACTAAAATTTCAAGTGATTTGCGACAAAATTAAGTATATATAGAACGACACAAGTAGTTTCACCAGCAATAATTTTGGTATTTTAAATTTGTATAAAAGACAAATGGTGTTATTTGGTGTCATTTGACAGTTTGAATTTAGTGACAAGTTGATAATCGAATAAACACAATGGGCGGTATTTTGTTTCACTCACACTTACGTGATGGTAGAAGACAAAAATTGGGTAAAATATAGTTCTTTATTTTAGTCAGGGTTCCATGCTTTGGTCCTACTTCCATGTTTAAGACGCATTTATCGTTGTTCCAAATACGTCACTTACATCACTACCTTCAGGAAAGTTTTCCGGGGGATTTATTCACAGGGAAGTTGCGGGACTTATTTGAATCTAAGCCAAAATTAGTTGCTAGCAACGTCGCAGTTGCGGTGCCAGAAACTAAAGGAATTCTCAAGCCCCTTGCTGGATTAAATTAAAGATTTGGATCTATGTACCTACTTGTAAAATTTGGATGGTATTTTGATTCTCTTACATTTCTCAGATCTTAACTAAACTAATTGTTCGTTGTATTTCAAAACTAACGGACGCCCGCAACTTCGTCCGCATCTTTAATTCACATTCGACAGTTCCTAAATCTCTACAGTTTAGGTGGGCAAAACCCCTGTAGCACAAGTGTAGTCTTTACTTGATACCCACAATAACTATTCCTCATCAACAGCCCCTAAATGCCCACAGTTTAGGTGAGCAGTACCCACGGGCAGCAGTAGGATTGAGGAGTTGGAACCCGAAGTTTTTATGGGACCATTTTGCAAAGTTTTTTTATCGATTAAAAAAGATTAACGCAAATCGGTTTAGAAATCACGGAGATATCGATATACAGAGAAAAACACAACTCCATCTCCCCTTTTTTCGAAAGTGAGTTAAAAAAGTAGCTTAAGTTACTCCCGACAACATCTACGATCTACCAGTGAACGAAATCCGTTGCTCCGGTGCTGCTTGATTGAAGGACAAACAAACACACTCGCATTAGTCGCACAATAATAACTGTGCGTTGTCAATCACTTAGTCACCTTTTCCTTTTATATATTTACTAGCTTTAACCCGCGGCTTCGCTCACGTTAGATTCGATTTTTTAACCCCCTATTTAACCCTCTTGGGGTTGAAATTTTCCAAAATCCTTTCTTAGCGGATGTCTACGTCCTAACAGCTACCTGTATACCAAATTTCAGCTCGATCGGTCCAGTGGTTAGAGCTGTGCGTTGATAGATCAGTCAGTCAGTCAGTCAGTCAGTCATCTTTGCCTTTTATATATTTAAGATAAGATAGATAAACGGCTATAGAATTAAACAGGGGTGTTTTTTTTTTCAATTTACACTTCTTTTTAAAGTGGCTCCGACACTAGAATAGAACTGCTACTTGAACCGTCGATCTTCCGGATTTTTGAGTATTAAGGCAAAGCGAACCCACCTGTAAAGACTTTTTCATCGATCGTTCTAATTTTAGCTCCCCGTAATTCAGCTGGAGTGTGCACAAAGTTTGCTGAGTATTTTTTGATACTCGAGGCCATGAGAAAAGATGCAAATGGCTCTTTTATTTTCCCATCAATTTCCATTCAAATTGTGCTCTGCCGCGATGAATAATGTTTTTTCATAATCTAATACTTACCTGGAGGCGAATATTTTACGTGAATAATGAAGAGTACAAAAATGTAATTTGTATTGGAGTTATTTTTAATATTTCATCAGCTTGCGAACTTACTTCACAGACTGGATAATGCAATCGTATTATGCGTTTAAATTATTTTTTGAACGATACTGTAACTAGATGATGCCCACGACTTCGTGCAAGTGGATTAAGGTTTTTTAATTTCTGCGGGAACTCTTTAAATTTTCGGGGACTGACTGACTGGGGAATTTTAAACTCTATTTTATGAAACTTATACACTGCTTCTAATGCAATTCGTACATAAGGATGTATTAAGATTGCGCCATGCCAGGAAAAAATCAGATTTCACCCATACGAACGTGACTAAGCGATGAAACAGAACATCCCCGAAACTTCGTGTGAAGCGCGACAGATGCTAGCGTATTACCCCGAATAGGAGTGTAGTAAGAGTGTATTTTAATAACTTGTAAGATATTCATTTAGAAAAAATGGTTGTATCGTCTCTTTAATCTTTGCTCTGTAATATGCAAGACATTGAAAATAAATGCAAATCGATTAAAAATTAGACCTAGCTTCGCGATTTTCTTTGTTGTCGAACAAATTTGATTATTTTATGTTTTTTCAGTATTGTCCCTTGGAAATATGATGTACCTAATTTTTGCCTGTTTTTTCGGATGTTTAAAACTTGATCTACTGCTATAAAAATCAAATCTGCATCGGAAGATTTACCATTGCACGGGCTCTTAACAAAAATATTGATAAGTATTCCCTACAACTACCGTTTGGGTACCTTCAAATCAAGAGTATATAGGCATTTTCTAGGCAAGCGCGTTCCATCTTAGGCTGCATTTTTACTTACTATTAGCTGTGATCGCAGCCAAGCGCTAGTCTATGTATTTATAAAAAAAATTATACGAATTCTTACATCAGATATTGTTGCAGGAAATTAATTACGATTCGCCGCGCGGCGGTGTGTCGGTCATCACAGAAAAGGGTGAGATGACGACTTCCCACCTGCTGGTGCAGAAGGCACGGACTCCTGACTCCGGCCGCTACACCTGCGCGCCGGCCAACGCCAACCCCAGATCCGTTCTCGTCCATGTGTTAAGTGGTTAGTAAGATCTTTTTATCCGACTTCAAGTAAACTAATTTTTAAAATATTATTTATTTATATTACGTACTTGTGCCTCAATAGCCCAACGGTTGAAGGAGCAGACTGAAAACTGAACACAGATTCGATCCCCACCGTTACACTATTGTCGTACCTACTCCTAGCATAAGCTTTCCGCTTATTTGAAGGGGAGAGGAGAACATCAGTCAAGTTCAGTTTGGCTGATATTCTTTAAAAAAAAATAGAATAAAAAACCCGACGGTTTTAAAGAATCTCTCGCAAGCAAAAGCTAGTGGATAAAAGCGATAAGTATGAATTTTTATTCTTGAAAAATTTAAAAAGAATACTGCTATACTGCAAAGTTAAATTGATTTGCATGCACAATGCAAGACTCCAGCGAGCCTTTAAAAGGGGACATCGTTTACAAAAGACACGCTAACAAGAGGAGAAACTGAAACTTACGACGTCTACAGGCATAAACTTCCTTTTATTATTCTCAGACAAACCCGTATTATTGGATCTAGTCCAAATTTGGGTCGAAGATGTGTAAAGATTCCGGAATGGGATGCCAGAACTACTTCTCGGGTGAAGCAAACTTATTAAAATATTCAATCGAATCTCATGAAAAGCCTCATTTAGACGGAAAGAGTTTGTTGTCCATTTATTTTCATAGCGACAATGTATGATAGGCTTTTACCCGCGGTTTCGCTCACGTCAAGTTAAACCACTATTTTATCCCCTTAGGGGTCGAATTTACAAAAATTATATCTTAGCAGATACCTACGTTATAATAGCTATCTGTGTGGCAAACAGTCTGGTTCGTCAAGTGGTTTGAGCTGTGCGTTGATAGATCAGTCAGTCAGTTACAGTAAGTCAGTCACCTTTTCCGTTTATATATCTTAAGAAGATTAATTAATTTTCAAACGGTCCCTGTCGAAAATCGAAGGAGAGTCCTCTTATTCAAAGTAAACAACGCTTCTTACTGCGTCAGGGAGGTCAATTAATGTTATAAAGAAGTTTAAACGTGGTACACAGAGAAATTCGAATTGCGACTTACAGCTGTTAAAGGTAGGGAAGATATCGATCTCGATTTTTACAAAGAACAAGCCGTTAGCGCTCGGCGTCGGCCAAATAACGATGGAATCTGAGAGAAGCGTGTTAAATTGGAAGCGATGAGATTTCCCTTTGAAACGCTGGTTATAAAGTCGTATTTTTAATCAGATCAAATATTCTGACATGGAAAACTCTGGTAACCCAGAAAAAGGATGCCAGTTTTTCTATTATTAAGTTTATTTATAATTCCATAGGCAATCCAACTACATAAACAATCTTATTTCTATTCTTTAGTCCTACTTCCATGTTTTCTCACGATGTTTTTCTTCCCTCATTGCAGAGTTAAATAGAGCTCTAGATCTTAGATATCCTAATTCATAATGCGTGGACCAATTTCTAAGAAATAACATTAGGAAAATGTTTATTGTTATTACCTAACCCTCAAACGTTAAAAACAAGATACTATCTTCCTTTAAATGAGCTTCATTTTGCTTTCTGTGCAGAAATCTTTAAGCAAATTTGAAGATTTAGTATCCTTTGTTACATTATTGTCTACTTCAATCTAACGTACTATATTATATTATAATAATCTACTATTTACAGTAATGTATTGTTCATTCATACAGATATTATAATTCTCTTTGTACAAGTGAGGGAAAGGTCTTATTTAATTGAAAGGTCTATCTAACAAGAGACCTTTGATATTTCATATTCTAATTTGGAATAATACTATACCTTTTGAAGAAAGTTTTGGATTTATTGTAATCTCCGACGCAGAAGTTTTGCTGATGCTCTTTCATGTCTTCGTCTCAGCGAATTTCAAAATTTAATTTATAGCTTTATTATAGTACCTACTTAATAAGATTTATGAGTCATATTATTAGAAAAACGTGATGAGTTCTTTAACCTCAGCGTTTTACAAATAAGATTTTTATTTCTTTAGTTTAATGGATGCAATGAACCTTTGTAGTTTTAGCATTTTGACGTTAAAACCTATAGATTCTAAAAGTGCAAACTCTATATAGAGGGAGGTCTGGGGTTCGAATCCCGGCAGCGCAATTTGGGAATTTATAATTTCTTAATTGTCTCTGGCCTCGGATGGTGGGAGGCTTTGGCCGTGGCTAGTTACCACTCTAACGTCAAAGTCGTGCCGCCAAGCGATTTAGCGTTCCGGCACGATGGCGAAACCGATTAAGGGTTTTAATTAATGGGTTGAATCATATTAAAAAAAAAAAAAATTGAATTTTTTTTGAATTTTCTACACTGGCATACCCTTTCCAAGTTAGCCCGGTACCATTTTAGACTGCAACGTCACTTACCATCAGGTGAGATATCAGTAAAGGACTATCTTGTCATCAAAAAAAAAATCATTTCTCAAATTCGCGATTTTACAAAATTTCATAAGATAAATTTGTATTTTGATAAAATGAACTACATATTTGAATAAATGAACAGTAGTAACAAACATTTTAAAATGGGCTACGCCAGAAAAATCGCTCCGTCTCGCCATCATTCAGCATTGTCTATTCCACCTTTGTTAAACTAAATTGTAGACCGAGGCATACCATACGTGAGATGTTCGCGATGATTCGCGACATCGGCGCGATGTGATATGAATCCTAAACCTTTTTCTTCTTCCACAGGAGAGCATCCAGCAGCGATGCAGCACGGGGGCCAGCTCCGTCTGCAGTACCCGCTGTCTGCAGCACTGTTGAGCGTCATTGTCACCCTCATGGGCTGCTAGTATAATTAACCATAACTTAGGTTAACGAACGGCTTAATGCAATCGTGAGGGCGGAGGAAAGGCTGTATGATTGAAATTTTTATTTATTTACTAGACCGCCCGCGACTTCGTCCGCGTGTATTCCTTAGTTCAAAAAACCTTTTTTTTTTTAATTCCCGCAGGAACTGTTTAGTTTTCCGAGATAAAATATAGCCTATGTGTTAATTTTTGGTATGAGCTATCTCCATTACCAAATCGTTCATTCGTTGTGGCGTGAAGGAGTAACAAACATAAACACACACATCTACATACAAATTTTTAGTGGGATTTATTTATTCCAAGAACATCTCAGACATTACAGTTTCCCAATTCGTCTTCCCGGGCTACAAAATACAAAATCAATTAAATAAATAATTCAATATAATATAATTGTTTCATCTTCTTTATCAACCGATAGACGCCCACGGCTGGACAAAGGTCTCTTGCACGGACTTCCACGGCTCTCGGTCTTGCGCCGCCTATATCTAATGGCTCCCGGTAACCCGTCTGATGTCGTCGGTCCAATTAGTGGCGGGTCTACCGCCACATCATTGTTTATCGTCAAAATTATCAAAATTGCTTGTTCAAAAAATTATTCTCGTCATCATCACCTCCCTAATGGGCTATCTTTGGGAGCCCCTGCTTTAACGTGAGCGATTGTAGAAAGAGACGACAAGTTCGTAATATGGCAAGGGCTGCTGAACAGACACTCGTAAGTTGGTGGCGCTGTACAGTTTTTAAACTTTTTTCTTGTCTCAAAACCTGTCACACTATTGCATTAAGCGAACTGTTTTATAATATTAAAGTACCTTATTATATTTTGTCAACCATATTGGATTTAAAAGCTAGGTCAGACTACGCTCGCATCGCAATGCAAAGTCGGCAAGGTAATTTGTATCGTGCATTTTCTATGAAGTAAAACACATTAAAAATAGACGCGTCTGGTGGATTCAGGTTGAAACGAACGTGAGTCTAAAGGGAATAGATGAGAGTTACCACAAGGATTTTAGTTGGATATTACCACTGAATTCTGGTAAATGGAAATGGCATTACCTATTTACCGTTCCCGTTACGGGTACCGGTAAGCCATGGTATTTAATATCTGGATAAAATATCGCCATTTTAATATAATAATAAGTTAAGCTACAAAGTCTCTATCTATGGAGTTAAGGATGTACAAAAGGTTTAGTTGAGCATTGCTGAGTGAAAATTAATGTATAAAATATATTGAATATCACTTTAAACAGATTATATGAAAACAATTTTGTCTATAAACGACAGTATAATACGCTTTTGAAATTTTTTCTGTGTTCTCTTCAAGCAAAACGGAGCAAATCATAAAACTTCTTCTATAAGTTCATATTTTGTTTATTTTTACTGTTATAATAATATTTTTCTAGAAGGCTTAGCATTTGAATTTTAAAACATAGACAAATACTCTATTGGCTCACGAGAGCTGTTCAACTTGTTTATGGTTTAATATATTATACATATCGTCGGGGATAGTGCAAATCCGCGTAACTAACATGTACCTTAAAATCCATTTTCATACGTTTGTGGTCAAATAAAAACCGCGTAAGTGTCGAAGCGACTAAATAAATCCCTTTAAAAGATATCTATTTTTATCAATACATAGAAAACATGAATTAATACTCTCTGTGTAAAAATTAGCCCAATAGCCGTAGAAATAAAAAAATTTAAAGTTTTAAACTTTCCCTGTAAAACTGTGACTTGTGTAGATCCGCGGGTTTTACCAATGGTACATACACGGTTTTGCACTATCCCCGACGATATTGTTTTATAAATAATATAGTATATAAATGGAAATTACCTATAGGCTAAGTTATAAAAATACGTACCTACATAAAATTCTAGCGAGACCTACGTACTCAGCATTGCGTGCGTTTCGTCGTAATATGCGCTAGCTTTAA
Organism: Hipparchia sbordonii; assembly: GCA_038048805.1. Classification (NCBI taxonomy): domain Eukaryota; kingdom Metazoa; phylum Arthropoda; class Insecta; order Lepidoptera; family Nymphalidae; genus Hipparchia; species Hipparchia sbordonii. Next base: position 11,748,834 of record CM076113.1, read on the forward strand.
ATGTATTCGAATATTTAAATTTACATAGATTATAAATTAAATAAATCCTGTAATTAATTAGTATTTTAATAATAAAACCTTAATAAAAGACATGTTCATAGAAAAAAAAATTGTACAGTGAAAAACTTGTGAAAAATATCAAAGATATTTCGAAGCGTAATATGTTTAAACTTAACATAGTTGGTGGTATTAGTAAATGTTGATCCTTCGCAGTAAAGGTAAGACCACACTGCAATGCAGTGTAGTCTATTTAGGATGTTTATTCTCACTCAGCTCATTCTCAATACAAAGTTAAATCGAGGAGATATGTGAGGACATAATTATTAAGTGTCTCATTTTAACAAGGTCTTAAGTCTGAGCTAAGTCAGAGTAGGTACATTGTATTGATCGCGGCCTCAATAAACTGTTAGTCGTTTAACAAAAACAGAGTAAAATACTTGTGATTATACGAGGCAGAGGAAAGGTTGGATCGAGAGCAACTTTTCCACGCAGTACCTCTGCTGCTGTTGTCGCACTTTGTATCCTGCTCTTTGTTCAGTTCACACTCCACTCCACTCCATCCACGCTCGTTGCAGCGTCGCTGCGTCGCTTCTGTACTACTTCTCGATCTCCTAAATAGAAAATTATGCCACATTCTGCCCTGGGGGGCCACTGGGGCGATACTGCGTCGACAAATCACTGCGGCACCGCAACGCGCCGTGTGGTAGCTCTCTAAGTTTTTCGCCAATGTAAAGGATTAACAATTTATTGATGGCATTGTAATGAATCACGAGTGATAATTATTATAATATTATTGAGTTTGACCAATATGTATGTTTATACTTAGGTAAAATAAATATATTGATATTATTATAAAAATATAATGTAAGAAATTAGCATTCTCTTTTTTATTTGATTATTTTAAACCTTTGAGGCTCTAGTGTAGGTAACTTCTTTGTTAAATTCGACGTGTACATGTAACTTTTCAAGTTAACGTTAAGTGTGCTTAAATCTATCCTTTACCTAGGACTAAGATGTCAAATCGTGGCGTTTTTACAAGTTATTTTCCAGTACTATACTATACTATAGTAACTTCAAAACACGCACAGATAACGTTAACTTGAAAGAGTCTCTGAGTTTAACTTTTCATTCGACAAATATACGCTCAGTTAAAGTCAACTTAAAAAGTTATAACTAGCCTGAACTAAGCCAATGATTGTGCATAATAATACTTTTTCTCTTTACAAGGTCACTCCCGTAGGTCGCGTGTACTTATTAAAGTTTTCGATCTATGTTAAGGTTATTAGATTGGAAACTATACTTGTATATGACAATTAATAGTTTCCAAACTAACTAGAAGCTTTTACAAAAACCCCAGTGTAACTTTTTGAGCATTTAGCTATTTAATTAAATATTATTTACTTACGCAATCCAAACAGATTACAATAATTTCTAACCTAAATTAAAGTCAATTCTACAGGGTCGCACAGCTTGAATAAGGTTTTAAAAATCCCAAAACAAATAATCAAGCGCGCGAAGTACTCACATACATAACCTACATAATACCTAATCTACTTAATTATTTTACTTATTTTATTAAATAACTAGAAGCCCGCGCCGACTTCGTCCGGGTTGAAAATTAAATATTTGTTCTTGTGAGCTTCTTATAGGAGACGATTGTCAATAAGATCACCACAGGAAACACACGAATATCCCGCACCGATACCCGCCACCGTGCCCCGCCGCCCCAGCCGGCACCATTTTATTATTTTGTCGCGCGGAAATATTAATTTTCCGATAACTCCTAATATATTTATTTAAATTGTATAGTGTAAAGGGCAAATATGTTCTAAATTAAATACTTACGATAATAAACATATTTATTTAGATATAGATTGACATCACATCGGTTAAAGAAGCTTCGAAAATAATTCATTATTTTCAATCAAAATTTGAAAGATAAAAATGGTTACTGCAAGTTATCCTTAGAATATAGATATATACTATCGCGGACTTTTTTTTAGAACTCTTTAAGAGGAACAATTCACCCATACATCATTTTCATCCAATAACAGTATATGACCCAGCGCACGCCTTGAAAACGTTTAAGAGTCAAAAAAAATTCCGACTTCTTTAACAAATTTGCATATAATATCTAGCCATAATACATTTATTAACATAATTATAGCCTATAACCATCTGGAATAAAGTACCTTTGAAATGGTAAAAGAATTATTGTAATAGGTGCGGTGGTTCCAAAGTTTGCTCCGGACATACATACAAACTCACAAAATTCGCGCTCTCTCTTTATTATAATAGTATAGATGACGACAATCTCGAATCAAAAACATCTATGTCTATGAGTATACTAACATTATACTCAAATGTTCTTATTATATGTTGGTGTTCATCAAATTATATCCCCTAGTACTAGTTGATGCCTGCAACTTCGTTCGCGTGGATTAAGGCTTTGTAATTCCCTCGGGAACTCTCTTATTTTCCGGGATAAAAAGTAACCTATGTGTTATTCCACACTATAATCTATTTTTATGCCAAATTTCAGCCAAATCGGTTCAGTAGTTTTTACGTGAAAGAGTAACAAACATCCATCCATTCATACTTACAAACTTTCGCGTTTATAATATTAAGTAGTAGATTTTTCACATCTTTATCACAGTTTTGCATTTCCACGTAACTTGGGCGTCACTTTTTTTGCTTAAAAACTTACAGGCACTTACTTGGCTGGCCATAACACGCTATGCCGGATCGCTCGTTTAGCCCGCAACATATAAATAATTAATTAATTATTTTTCTTCCCAAACAGTTCGCTTTATCGCATCGTTCGATTGATAAACACGTTCTGTTTAACGAACAAATTGTTTGCTTATTTTAATTTTGTGAAATTAAATTTTAATTTCGTTCAAATTAATAATCAGTGCGTTAATTGGGAAAATACTTGCACCAAAATAGTCAAAATTACTTCGATTTAAAATTATACTCGAATTATTGATTTGTAAGAAGCCGTCTCAACACTTTCAGACAAAGGAAGTTGTTTCAGAAATTCCACCACGTCAGTTTGCTACTCTGTTTATATTTTCTGTATTTTCTTAGTCTTATTTATAACTTTATTCTAAAATATATTCTGAATTCGCTGCGTATTCTTCAGGTTTTGTATACGATACTTTGTAATCTGAAAATTCCGAATCTAATGCCTATTTATTCTACTTTGTTTATATTTCATGGATCCCTTCTTTGTGTTATATCTAATTGTAATCTAAATATTCCGAATCTAGCGATTATTCTGCCCTTAGAATACGATGTATATTTATTCTACTTTGTTCATATTATATGAATCCTTTCTTCGTGTTACGTCCAATTGTATTCTAAAGGAGGTTCTGAATCGAATGCGTATTAATATGGAAAATAAATTTATACGACTGTCGGTAAACATGGTTAAAATAAAACTTTCGAAATCGAGTTGGCGTGAATTCAAATATTTAAAAAGATAAAATTTATACGTCCAATAAATACACAGAAGCAGTATCTTTTGGCTGCGTTCTATCAATTGGTTACCGACATATAAAAGTAAATTAAAAAGAGTCGATGCAGCATCAAAGAAGGTATCCATTTGAGCATTTATTTTGTAGAATCATTTATTATTCATTAATGTTTAAATAAATAAAAATACTTTTGTGATAATAAAATAAACATTGCATGAATGGATGTGACTCACGTGGGTACAACTTATGCGCTGAATAATTTTATTTATGTTTCATGAATTATATTTTCGAAAAAATATTCTCTACGACTATTCTAAAATTCAGGTTTGTAGTTTCAATGTTTTTTTAATGCGAATGGCCGGATAGACCGAAGGACTTCGAGGTTATAATATTTTAAACTATCAGTAATTTTTCTAGTAAAAAATCTTGAAAAGATATAAAGCAGATAATTTGTAAGTCTTACGACACAGCTTTTGGAGCGAAATGAAAAATGACAATCGAAATACGAGAACCTCTGATAAAAAGATTGCGGAGTCTCCAAATCTATGTCAGGGCTATTCCGATAAATTTCAGTATTCAAGACCATTAAAAGCTTTTGTTTATCATCATAACATTTTCTTCTAAAGATCGGATATCGGTAGTGAAATAACATTTTATTATTGACTGAAAGTTGGACGCAGTACGCAATAACGATTCAACCCACAAACCTTTGTCAAATTAAATACATACATAATTATTAAAAGAATAGTTGACTTTTCAATTGATAAGTTGTGTGGGTCGACTCATTATTGCGTATCTGCGTCCAATTATACTTATACATACGTCCTGATTTATCTATATATATAAAATTCAAAGTCCTGACTGACTGACTGACTGAGATATCAACGCACAGCCTAAACTACTGAAGTTAGAAACTTGAAACTTTTACAGTTGGTTCCTTTAATGACGTAGGCGCACACTAAGGAAGGATTTTTGAAAATTCAACCCCAAAGGGGGTAAAATAGGGTTTGAAAAATCGAACTTAACATGAGCAAAGCCGCGAGCAAAAGCTAGTATTTGATAAAGAGTTATTATTAGTAGGTAGTGAGTGGTTTTTTTTGATGCATAGTAAATCTATTTTCAAATAAAAATCATCATTACCCTTATTGTAGGCAAGGGTACTTTTGACCCTTTACAAGAAATAACATTCCAAATCAGTTGCTGAAAATGGAATCCCAATTCATAATTACATCAAATGATAAAATGGTTCTTTGTTTCATCGTCATCGTTTACCGTCAGGTGAGTCACTTACCGTCAGGTGAGATCGCAGTCAAGGACTATCTTGTCATTGAATTAAAAAAAATAACGTGGTATGGAGAAAAAAGTAAGTTTGTACTAAGTATACTTTTGCCGGCAACGCATTGGTGGTGCCTCTGGTGCTACAAGTGTTCATGGGCGGCGGTAGTCACTTAACATCAGGTGACCCGCCTGCTCGTTTGCTCGCTAAAAATATTAAAAAAAAAAAAAACTTGTATACCAATTTATATCTGCTGGTGCATTGCTTACGCCGTGATTTTTTTTAAGTTGGTAGGTAATTGTTTTCACGTCCATTTTGAACAAGGTATACCTACTCAAGTACACTTCACTTAATACCTGTTTTTTGCCGCGACGCAACGGTTAAAAATAACACGGTAAATATATTCCAATCCGGTCTTAAGCAATATGGATTCCAATTTGCCGGAGCTCTTTAAAATCCATCAACTCGAGTGCTATAAAAGAAAGATTGAAAAAGACAATCCGGGGCTCGCGTTAAAAAGCCGTCGAAGCCTCTCCGTAAGGCCGTGTCAAGGCTTTTCGGTCAGATTTCCGAGTATTCAATAACCATTGACATAGAAACGAAGATACATAGTCGCCTAGAAATGTTACTTCTAATCTTAGTCTCATGTTTTTAATCCCCGAAGCAAAAACGGGGATTAAAAGTTTGACGTGTCTGTGTGTGTTTGGGTGTGTATATGTGTGTGAACGGATGACCCGATTTTGATTTTGTTTTTTTTTTTTGTTTGAAAGGTGAATTAGTCGGGAGTGTTCTTAGCTATGTTTTAATGGAAATCGGTCCAAGACGCCACAAAATGGCGGATTACATATATTTTTTCACAATTCCCTTAATATGCGTATCAAATGATAGGGCTTGACTAGTAGAATACTATACACTATGATAATTTTCAAATCCAAGATGGCCGCCACCGATGGAGCTTATTTTGATGAATGAGGACCAATCGGTTCGTTATTATGCTCCGGGTGACGCAGATTACATCTTATACGAAAAAATTAATATGACGGATGGCGCGTCCAATTTTCGTTGGTCGGGTGTAAAACCTATAAAGTTTTATACTTTTTTCCTGTTTTTGAAAAAAAAAAAGGTTCAAAATTCTAAATTATTTGACTCGTAAGTCAACCCGTGGCTTGATGACAAGTCAAGACTCTACCGGTTCGGTTTTTGTATATCAATGTCAATACAATGTTTTATGTATCGCCATTTTATTCCAAAGGTCAGTCGGCCACAAAGCCAGAGGTCTCGACATAACAAGGGAATATAAGTTTTACGAGGGGACGAAACTGTTATTTGTAGTTTATTTCGGTGCTTTCTCCTTTGATCCCCAATTAGTAGATCCGTGTAATGAAAATGAATGAAGGAATAGTGGATTAGAGTTATTTGGTGATATAGCCAAAGCAAAAAGGAAAATGACGTCAGAATATACCTATGTAATAGAGTACCTAGTGTAGTTTTAACGGCCAGTATGCCAAAAGGAAGTTTTATGATTTTAGCAGTCTATGTATGTATGTTTGTATTTTGTACCGTAGCGCCTGAATTACTGAACCGATTTTGATGAATGATGTGTCAATCGATACGTCGTAATATAGGCTACATATCATATGAACAAAATCAACGTGACAGATATTAAATCCAATTTTCCATAGTCGGTTTTTAAACTTTCTTTTGTTCTGACAAATCAAACACAGCTTTGTTTACTTTGGCTAGGCGTCAACAGTACAAAGCAGCGCGCTCTTTTTTTTTTTTCAACCTATGTACGAATTCCAATTATATATTGAAGTAAATAAAGCTGAGTTTTAGTTGTCATCAAAAATACGTTGCGCCTTCGTGGGTGCATGTTGGACCTTATGGTGTATTTGGATTTATAAGTAAAATTAAGTTTTGTTTAAATTACCTAATTCAAAAAAGAATTGTACATTTTATTATTTTGAGGTAATTAAATAAACTTGCATTTTAAAAGCGTGTAAAAAAGGTGTAGTAAAAATAAAATATTATATAATGAGATTCATGTAATTTTCATAATATATAATATGTTATTGTCAGCCTTAACCAATTACAATTGTGTGTTAAATTAATTAATAAATTATGTAAATATTAATCATTAATTAATAAATAATAATATGCCAGTAGACCAAAGTCAGTTAATTAGGTTGAATCGATAAATCGATTATAACTTTTATTCATTTACTTACTAGACGATGGCCGCGATTTTGTCCGCGTGGATTAAGTTTCTTTAATTCCCTCGGAAACTGTTGTTTTCCTATCTACTGGGTAGGTATATTTTGGTAAACAGTCCTTTCTTTTCCCAAAATCTTGGAAGTGGATGACGTATAGATATAAATGAAATTGATTTATTGAAAATGATGGCATCAGTGTAGGAACGTAATGGCCTCTGATTGGCCGGTACCCTCCCGCTATTGGTTAAAATACATTGACGCAGCAAGAATGCCATAAATTTAGCCAATCAGAGATCATTGCGATCGTTACACTGATGCAAACATTTTTACGGAATCGACATGCTGAGCCTTCTTATGAACAAATATGATAAATATAACAATAATAGTAAAGTGTAGTATTAAGTTATTCATGTAAATCACAATCCCAAACCGTTTTCATTTTTGAAGCCTCATAATAAGAACAAATCCTTTGGGCCGGGAATTGTCCAGTGGGATTTAAATACTTGAAAGGACCGCGAATATTGACACGTTCTTTTACGCAAATTGTTAGGGGTCTGGCAAATGTCGAGCCGCTGGAGACTGTCCGTTTCCGACGAAAAGAAAATAAAAGTTCGTTAAGTATTTGGCGACCTTTCCTTCCTGGCCCCTGTGGAACTCATCGATTTAAATTATCATTACATAGTGTCAATATTTAGGCGCTGACCTCAACTGTATAAGCACGTTTTTAAACATATATTCTGATGGGAGGCTTTGGCCGTGGCTAGTTGCCACCCTACCGTCAAGGACGCGGAAGTGCCGCCAAGCGATTTAGCTTTCCGGGGCGATGGCGTGTAGAAACCGATTAGGGATATGGGTTGAATTTACACTGCTATACTCCTTCCAAGTAAGCCCGCTACCATCTTAGACTGCATCGTCACTTACCATCAGGTGAGGTCACAGGCAATGGCTATCTTGACATCGAATAAAAAATATTAACTGATTAATACATATCTTAATTTCTCTTCCGTAGAGGAAAAAGCCGTCTGCACGGTTCTTCGCAAAAAACTCGTGATGCTTGGCTATGTTTACTATGCTTATAAATGCGAAAGTGTGTTGGTTTGTCCTTTAATCACGCAAAAAAGCAACGGATCAACGTACCTTTTTTAAGCATGAGTTTAGTTTAAGAAATGCAGAGTGTCAAAGGCTATCTTTTATCCCGAAAAAAAAAACAGAGGCTGCCCGCGGAATTTTTGTAAACCTAACTCTACGTGGACAAAGTCGTAAACAAATACTAGTAACACTTATAACAGGTAGGTATAGTTTGTCAATTCAACCATTATTTTATTGAGGACTATTAAGGACTATTTAATTGGCAGGTTTTCATTGGTCCAATGTCTGTCGACAGTTGCAAAATGACGCTATAGCATTTATTTTTTCAATCAGCATTTAATTTTATTCTTAGTACGAGTTTGCACACATCGAAAACGTTGATAGATTTGGAGGATCGAAACAAAAAACTTATGAATCGTAAGAACCTAATTCATACGCAGTATATCGTTCGACTTTTGTGGGTTAGTGAGGACCCATTCGATTAATGACTCACTTAAGGGGCATTATATTGATGGGTATTTAATCTATCTATTGACCTTATGTCTAGCATATTCTGTCATTATAATAGTCATGATTGATGATGGAAATGGAACATTATAATTTACTGTCATTTAGCGTCAAGTTAGTCCATTAGTTTAACCATTTAATACGAGTAACCATTAGCTACCACTAGTCCATAATATCTTAATGAAGTTCTGATACTACAAAATATTAGATAAATATAATTTGTAATAGCCCAGTCATTAAAGCCAAAACCCGAAAGTAATTAGTAACTTGATAAAATTTTAGGGGGTTTTTAAAGAAGGTAAAATAACTTACCGTGTGATTTTGCAGCGTTGTGGGGTGTACGGAAAGGGTTGAAAAGGGGTGAAAAGGGTTTTTTGTTAATAACATTGCCAAAAAAATTAGTAACACGCTGCAAATTTATAATAAGGTTGTTCTTACCGTTTTGTAACGTTTATTAAATTTGCAGCGTTTTGCAAAATACGGAACATTGTTTATTATTAAAAAACAATGAAATTTGTTATTAACAAGGGTAAAAAAAATAGTAACACGCTGCAAATTTATAATTAGGTTGTTCTTACCGTTTTGTAACGTGTATTAAATTTGCAGCGTTTTGCAACATACGGAACATTGTTTATTATTAAAAAAACAATGAAATTTGTTAATAACAGGGGTAAAAAAAATTAGTAACTCGGTGTAAATTTATAATGTCGTTGTTCTTACCGCTTTCAAACGTTTATTAAATTTGCAGCGTTTTGCAACATACGGAACATTGTTAATTACTAAAACGCTGCAAATTTAATATACGTTACAAAAGAGTAAAAACAACTTAATTATAAATTTGCAGCGTGTTACTACTTTTTTTACCCCTGTTATTAACAAATTTCATTGTTTTTTAATAATAAACAATGTTCCGTATGTTGCAAAACACTGCAAATTTAATACACGTTACAAAACGGTAAGAACAACCTAATTATAAATTTGCAGCGTGTTACTATTTTTTTTACCCTTGTTAATAACAAATTTCATTGTTTTTTAATAATAAACAATGTTCCGTATGTTGCAAAACGCTGCAAATTTAATAAACGTTACAAAACGGTAAGAACAACCTTATTATAAATTTGCAGCGTGTTACTAATTTTTTTGGCAATGTTATTAACAAAAAACCCTTTTCACCCCTTTTCAACCCTTTCCGTATACCCCACAACGCTGCAAAATCACACGGTAAGTTATTTTACCTTCTTTAAAAACCCCCTAAAATTTTATCAAGTTACTAATTACTTTCGGGTTTTGGCTTTAATGACTGGGCTATAAGTAATACCTAAACTTATAAGTAAAGGGTAAGTTTGTAAGTATTTAGATAAGATTAAGGTTATATTAATAAAATTAATTAATTAAAATTATACTAAAAGTAATATAAATTAATTTGGTTTTAATATAAATTCAGATGGAAAGGAGGTTGTGTATATAGGTAATGTTCGAGATGTTATTTAAGTAAATAAACTTATTGACCGTCTATTTTGTATTTTTTTATTTACCACCTGCAACTCCCAAGATCCAAATGTTTATAGATTAGCAGATCTCTACATTAAGAAAAGTTTCAAACAATGTTTGATTCTGATTTTAACACTATAGATGCTGGCTTTCTCGATATTTAGGGTTTGAATTCATAATACTTTTTATAGAAATCTGGCAACTCACATACACAGAAAATAGTATTGTAGAGTATATAGTCTACAGAGCTTCTTTACTATGATTACTTAATATTACATATTCTTCAACGTAATAATATATTTTACCGTCTGTCTATTTGGTATGTTTTCAAGGCTCAATCGCTGAACTGACCTTGAAGAAATTAGGCGTAAATTTAAGAAAGAAGCTCCTATGGATGTAGAGATACTAGTATCTCTTCACAATGACATTATTTCTACCTCCCTAGGGAGGTAGAAATAATGTCACCGACATAGCTCAGCGAGTCGCGAAACTGAAGTGGAAACGGCCGGGGCATATAGTTCGAGGAGCTGATGCTCGTTGTGACCCCAAGGTGCTGGAGTGGCGACCCCGCACCGGGAAGCGCAGTGTTGGTAGACCTCCCACTAGGTGTACCGACGACATCAAACAAGTAGCAGGGAGCCGCTATATTCAGCCGTTGCAAAACCGAGGCTTGTGGAAGCCCAATGATCTCGCTGGGATACTCCGAGCACAGCTCTCTCCATCGCCCGCTGAGTGATCCTGAGCCTTCTTATAAGGCCCATAGTTAGCGACCACGTTTTGAAAATTTCCTAGAATACGTCAATAGTAGAAAGAATTCAACTTTGTATGGGACCTCCGATCACAATAGAAGGGCCAAGCGTGAGATAAAGTCCTCAAAAGGTATTTCGAGGGTTGTTACAAATAGCTTAAACAATGACAATATTAATAAAACGACACAACAACGGCACGAGTAACCGATATTATTTAAAGGAGCACATATCATACAAACTGACGAGGGTCGGATACAGAGGGTCATAGACCACTAATCCCTAGCATCAACAGGATAATGCCTCCGCGAATGGATCGTGGTCTGAATAAATATCTTTCTGATGACCGATTTGGTGACCAATTAAAATTTACTGCCTGTGAAGAGAAATAAATGGGTCAAAAAAATTATGGATATGTCAAAACCCTCCATACCCATAGGCATCGAAATATACCGCTTAGAAGCACAATATAATAGTCATTTTTATTAAGCCTTAAAAGGCCGACTACGCAGTATTGTCGCGTTAGTACTACGAGTTCGCAGAAAATTATTAAATAAAAAATGATGTACTATGCTGTGAAAAAGTATCATAAATCATCGAATAATCATCGAAAACGTAATTATCAGTACCATTACAGAAAATAATTAAATGGCACACACATTTTATTGGTTGTTACGCCTACATTTGGAGCGGAACTTTGTTAGAAACTGATGTTCTAAGCGTTATAGTTCGATGCCCTTATGATGGGTTTACTATTTTGTATGTTTGTGTGCAATTTCCTGAAAGCTGCTAAACGACTCATATCATCGGTTACGATCGCAGTTAAGCTCAGTGATGCAATCGTTTTTTTGTGCACACACTCGTATACTATAATATCTCCTCCGTATTTGCAATATCTCCACATCCAGTGAGAGTTGGGACGACATTATTAGGTACAAACTAAAGAATTAACTAGACAGCTGCCCTAGCCATATTACAAACGTCTCGTTTCTATTCTCTTTCTGTGATCGCTAATGCTGTAGAGCAGGGGTTCGCAAAGTTTTTTTATCAAGCTTCCCTACTAAAAGGATAGGAAGTGTGAAGCTTTGGTTATGCCAACTTGGCTACCATCATCATCAGCGGCGCTACAGCCCCTCATGGGCTCGGGCCTGCTCCAGAAGCTTCCTCCATTCATATCTATCATTTGCTTTCGCCTTCCAATTTCCCACACCAAGACGCTTTACATCTTGGCTAATCCCATCCAACCAGCGAAGATTTAGCCGACCAATATTCCTGCGACTATCTGGATGTGGTGACATTAACTTGGCTACCAATTATTCGTTTATTAAGGTCGCTTACGCTAAAGAAGGGGCTCCCAAAGGTTTTTATCACACGTCCTATCCTTTTAGTAGGGAAGCGTGATAAAAAAACTTTGGAATCCCCGCTCTACAGCGGCGTTAGCGATTATGGAAAGAGAATAGATACGATACGTACAAACGTGTCGTATATGGCTAGGGCAGCAGATCCTTTATGCATCTACGAAATGCATACTAGCCTTGAGGTTATAGTATCATCCATCACAAGCCATTAAAACTTGCGCCATATCCACTTTCAGAGCGTTGCCGTAATGAAAAGCCGAACTTGCAGCTCTGGGCTACGGATAATATAGCTTACTTTGAATAATAAACAAGAGGATTACGACGAACTTTTGCCTCCACTTTCTGTGGTTTTCGTGAAAGATTTATATTAAATATTTACCAAATACGAAATAACAAGCCGAGTGAACGAAAGAACACGCTCTTTTTTTTATTCGATGACAAGATAGTCCTTGACTGCGATCTCGCCTGCTGGTAAGTGACGATGCAATCTAAGATGATAGCGGGCTAACTTGGAAGGAGAATGGCAGTGTAGATTAAACCCATACAAAGGGTTTCTACAAGCCATCGTACCGGAACGCTAAATCGCTTGGCGGCACGTATTTGACTATATGGTGGTAATTAACCACGTCTAAAGCTCCCACCAAACCACTAAGACACACAGACGCTTAATGTAGAGTTCTGTATACACGCTAGTAAAAAACTCCAAAACTACTACAATTACATCCTAATATTATTTTAAATGCAATAGTGTATTTGTTTGTTGGTTTGTCCTTCAATCAGCAACAGAGTAACGAATTAACGTGATTTTTTGCATGAGTATCGTTGAGTACTTGCAAAGTAACATAGGCTTGAAGTACTAACTAACGTAGACTCGTTGTTGAAGTTTTCATTATTCATAATGTTATTCCATGTAGGTATAGTTAACAAATTAAAGCTGAAAATACATTATGATTTACGTAAATTTTAATACGAATCCCCAACGTAATAAACGTAATGGGTAAAAATGTACGCATGACAAAATTGTGTCAAGGATATTACGATGTTGACTGCAAAAATATAAAATACCACGCGACGCAGCGTGGGTACCTAGTAAAAATATTATCGTATACAAAATGGGAAAAACTTAGCTGCAGCTCTTAGCATCGTAAATCAACCAGCACTGGATCTCCTCTCAAAATGAAAAGAGTTGAGGCCTTCCATTAGGCTGAGAAACTTAGTGAAGTCTGCTAATTTTCATTGAGCCACGACCAGACACGACCAGAGCGAGATCAGTTGTGGTATTCTCTAAAAATGATTGCATCAGTGTAACGATTGTAATGGCCTCTGATTGGCTGAATTATGGCGTTCTGGCTGCATCAATGCATTTTAACCAATAGCGGGACGGTACCTGCCAGTCAGAGTTCATTGCGATCGTAACACTGATGCAATCATTTTTAGAAAATCGACACACAGTAGTGTGAAGCGATGAATTGAAATGAAAGAATGGAACTGTAATCCGGAACCTCATGCTGCCAACCGAATAAGCTTTTCCCACTATGACAGATCCACGAGGCAGTAAAACGTACCCTTCTTAAGCGTACCTAACCCTTCCAGATTCGAGGAAAGAATCGACAAAATATTTTATTCGTCAGAGTCCATTTGGGATTAAGACACTTGGTGAGAACGCAAAAACCGTAACGCCCTTTTAGGCAAATTCTTAAGTGAGCCGCCAAATAATGGTGGGCCAAAGATAAGTCGGTATATCCAGTGAAGAGAATATAAAATGTATGGCCCACTTGAGAGGGGAATTTAGGGATTTACATTTTTTTTGCTCAGTGACTGACGATTTTTGTGATTTACCATCGTCTTCATTGTTTTAAATATATCTGACATAGTATTCACATTATATTATCGTATGCTTTTTCTTGTCAACTTCACTTACAACTTCGTTATGTTGGTTCATAGTTAGTTACCGACATAACGACAAGGTTATACCGCCAAATGTTTTAACGTTCCGGTACGATGCTGTGTAAAAACCGATTAAGATTTTAATTTTCCGGGATAGCATGTAAATATAATCTTGGGTATGAGCTATCTCCTATAGCTATTCTAAATTCCAGCCAAATCGGTTAATTCATTGTGGCGTGAAGGAGTAAAAACATATGTACACACACACATACACACATATAAACTTTAGCCTTAACAATATTAGCGTAATTCGTGTGACGTGAAGTGTGAACTGTGATAAAAGATTATTCGTTAAAAAATCACATACCTATTAGTAATGGCGTACTTCTTCCGTACTATTTCAGTTTCAGTGGACCATAACCGTTAAATGTTAAAACCAAAGGTTAAAACTAACCCCGCTCTGAACTAATATAGCTTAGTTTGAATAATAAACAAGTGGATTATGGAAGCGGCATAACTTCACCCGCGGGGAGCCTCGGCTCTCGAGAATGACCCGTGATTTCATTAAACTTCGTTTTCATTACATTCTCTTTTGAAACATAAATTGGAAATTGTTCAATGATAATACTTAGGTAGCTATTATTATTAAATCACGTTTATTTAATAATATAGGTACTTGCCAACGCTACACTGCGATACCCCTTCCAAGCTAGTCCGCTACCATCTTAGATTGCATCTTCATTTACTATCAGGTGCGATCGCAGTCATTGTATAAAAAAAAGACGTGTGACACTCGGGGACTGCCGCGGTAAAGCTATTGCATAGCATTTTTTATCAACGCCATCTAGCGGCTCACCGTAGAGGAGTCCCGTGTCAGGTTATTTTCGTTACGGAATTTCTGGATTCGGTCTCCACGCTTGCCCGCGATAGAAGCTATGCAAGAGCTTAAAAATATATATCATAGGGTTAAACAAAAATGCGCTTACTTAACAGGACATAGTAAAACGCAACTGAAAAGTTTTCGCAAATCATTCATCGTTTTAGATGAGTGGCAAACTGTTTTCCACAATACAATTGCATGACTTGAAAGATACGAGAACGTGGGAAACCTAATGTATCGCGGAAACACTCACTGTGTGAAGAGTTGAAGACCAAATCTTTCATGATAATATTTCCAAAAAAAGAAAAAAAATAAGAATAGCTCGGTCGAATATTGGTTTGGTGCATTAAGTAAGGGGCAACGGGCATTGCGGCAGAAATACAGGGCACTATCTAATCATATAAAACTTTACTTTACCTAAGCTCAGTTAGGTTTTGTTAGATTCACTTACGTCCCACTTTTCGTTTAAGTTAGAAAAACAGGGAGAACATCAAAGAAGTACCTATCACCGCGATGCTAAGTACCACCACTTAACCCTGCTTCCGCACCAAAGGGAACTCTTTACGAGGCTAAATGTTGAGCTATTCCGGACCCCTTTCCTGCGCAGACTATTGATTCCACCCTTAGTATAGGGTAAACATGTTTTGTGGGTAATTTTGTAGGAATGTTTTTTTAGGCTACCTAAGCTAAATTGCGTGACGCTTTCTGTCAATTACGTTTAAATAAACCTGTAGGGAACATCAAAAGGTTGAAATAATTGGCAACTCAAAAACTCCGAAACCCTACCTTAAGCCGTCTCCACCATCCCCCCACAACGGCTCCCGACGTTACATCCAATCAATTTGACCGCAGCACGCCAGAAAAACCACCATCTGAACGTGTGGGTAACTATCAAATATATCCAAGAATTATTTAATCAATTACACTCATCCAAACCTCAGGGCAATATTTATTCGATTAGGGCGTGATTGCTATCACAATCCCTCAATCAAATATAACGACCTAGACGCGGGAGCATCTAATAGCCGAATGAGTCTCTGGAAGAGACTGAACTTGGTGAACACTTGTAGTAGGTACCAGAGGCACCACCGGCTTTTCAGGAATTTATTGGTCCGCCCCTTGGATAACCCCATATTGTAATTAAGTGTTTAAGATTGCCGGTATATTAAAATTAGACGTGTAGACTAAAAATATATTTTCCTAATGACCCTACTACGATGGTCACCGCTCAACCTTTTATGAGTTGAAATTCTCTTTAGTTACCAAACCACGACTAATGCAAGTAGAACGTGTTTTCTCCAATCCATGCCAGATTCAATTCAAGGTTATCAGAGCTTCCCGTTTGCCCATTATATTTCACTTATGCATTATTACTGTCATGAAAGGGTGATAAATCATGAAGATGTTATTTTTATACTAAGAACTGCCTGTTATTTACCTAGCTCATAAAATATGATGATATTATAACCCAAAAACACGCTTTTGAAACTTGTGTGTTTTTCTTCTTCTTTATCAACCGATAGATGTCCACTGCTGGACAAAGGAATGCCTATTGCGTGGACTTCCACATGCCTCGGTTTTGCACTGCCTGTAGCCAGCGCCTGTTTATTAGTCTGGGCCAATCTTCAGAACACTTATAATTTCCCATAAAAACTGATTTTAACATAGAGGCTAGAGGATTATATAGGATTCTTAGTGACAGACAGAGGATTAGGTATAAAGATGTCATCTAGGCGATCTTTTATTCCAGAAATATTTTGGATCCGTATGTAAAAAGTACAGTACCTACAGTTGAAATTAGAACAGTAATACTGGTTTTCACCAATCCTACTTTACGTAGCTAGCCCCTAAAAACAATCCATTTACCAATGTCATTTCACTATTAGGTGTTCCCTAAAGGTTTGTGAAAAGGAAGTTGACAGAAAACCTCACCTAACTGAGCTTAGCTCCTTTCAATCACGAGTGCACGTGGCTCATAGTTGTGTGTGTGTCGTATCTGTATAAGTGTGAGCGAGAGCTTGCTCTCGCCACTCCGCTCCCACCTAGGCTCCTGACAGGCACGCACACTTACCCAATGTGCATGTACACGACGTAACCACAAGTAATGCGCCCGTAACTTCGTGAGATAAACGTACTATAGCATAAAAATTAGGGAAAGCTGGTGACAACTGGCATCAGGCATACCCTTTTCTTTGTGTCCACCACCTGCAACCTTCGGCAACTCAATTAGATCCAAAAGCAGAGAGAAGGCATTGTCGCACTGATTATATCTTTGGAGTGGTATGGAAAGCGCGCCCGTGATCCTATCACCTGTGTACACAGACAGGTGTTATTGATCACATGAAAAATACAATAAAATATTATTTATTCTCACAATATTTGTATGACCTTTCTTGGGGCAACCTTCAATAAATAATAGCAAACAAAACCTATTCAAATGTCTGCCACTAAAAGGCACGTCTGTACAATCTATACCTACATCAAAATCATAGCTAAATGTGAATATGAAAGGTACCTGTTGTAATACATTAAAATGTGTATTAAAAGCGTTTCACACAGGTGTGTGGAAACGACGCGGACGCACTGTCAGTACAACGCACTAGTATGAAGGAGTCTTTACACAAATTTAGCAAAGTTTAGTTATGCTATTCTGCGATCTCAGTTGTTGATATATATTATCAACTCGCCACCTAGTTTTCAAACAAAGCTGAAGATATTGAGTGATTATGCACTTAAACTAAACTTAAAATAAAAGTTTTTACTTATGTTCCCCAAAACGCCAAGGCGAATGAGGTAAATTTATTAACGCTGGGACAAAGAACATGCACTTAAGGGCGATAACTTTTTCTCGTTCGTTAGGTGTGCGTGAAAATTTAATCTTTACACACCTTTACTTTTCTTTATGGCTCCTGTTACATACATGCGGTGAAATTGAGTTTCATAAACTTTACGATATTATGCATGTAAAGTGCTAGAATGAATTATCATTAAACATATTCAAATTTATATCAAGCGAGTGGCAGTTTTATTACTAACTAGCTGATGCCCGAGACTTTGTCCGCCATTGACTTAGTTTTAAAATTAAATTTGATTTTTCAGGATAAAAAGTAGCTTATGTCACTCTCCAGGACCAAAAAACCACGTCGCTCCATGGCCCCGTTGCTGCGTGATTGAAGGACAAACCAACAAAAAAACACACTTTCGTATTTAAGAAGTAAGATAGATATTACTAAGAATTTAGATAGTAGGTATTAGTAAAACTAGCTTTTACCCGTGGCTTTACTCCCGCCATCTATTAAAGGAAATCCAAAGTGGTGAATCACGTGAAAAATTTTGATTTTTACATTTTCAGCTTTTTTTTTTGGGGTTTCCCTATTTATTTTGTTTTTAAACTACCCCAGTATTAAGGCGATAAAAACAAAAAAAAAACAGTATTTAAATCGATTAAGCCGTTTTTGAGTTTTAGCCAGACTAACGAACAGCAAATGATTTTTAATAATATAACCAGAGTAATAAATTGACGTATATGTGGATCGACGACATCAAAGAGTCGCAGGGAGCTACTTGCTGGAGTCAGACTGCGCAAGACCGAGCTCTGTGGAAGTCCATGCGAGCCCTTTGTCCAGCAGAGGACGTCTATCGGTTCATGGAGAAAAAGAAAAATATATGTTTATATGGATTTTAGGACAAATTGATCTACTTTTCCCCGCCATGACTAAGTATGAAAATATCACAAGCTTTTTATGAATAACAAACATATTGGTGAAAACAAATTGGTGCTATATCTACTACGTAGCTTGCAAAATAAATTGATTTTAAACACCGTGAAATTAACGTTTTGGGAGTTAATTATAATTTACAATCACACATCAAATGGCCCGGGGGATTTCGTTTATTTAATGGATTCATAGAGTTATAGGAATAAAGTAAATATTATTAGATACCTAATACAACTATAATAATTTGAAAAATAGCTTCTAATAATCTTCTTCTGCGCGACACTCTTGGCAGAGCGGTCGTGGTCATCACGAATATTTTTTTTTATCCGAAATAGGTTTGCGCTTGACGACAATCAGTACTAGATAGCACTGATGAGGTCTAGCCTGGAGCGCGCTTGCCTAGAAAATGCCTATTCACACCTTGAAGGTACTCAAATTATAGGTGGCAAGAAACACAGATGTTGAAAGAGTGTTCCACACCTCAGCGGTTCTTATCAGAAACGTTGAATTAAAGCGTTTCGAGTAGGTTGGATTTTTACCACATAAGTAACGGTGCCAATGGTCACGACATCTCGCAGGTCTGTGGTAAAAATAAGTGACGTTCTTTGATTTGATTCGCCTCTCGTGAGTGATTCGTATTCGCCCCTTCTGCTTGCTGACCGAAAGCCTGGTACACTCGTGCAATGGACCGCCCACAGCAGAATTTATTCGGTCGGTCCATCGCATGGGCGACCTTTCTGGTTCCTGGTGCCCTCCACTTTTCTGCACGACAAGGCGCTCGATGAAATCTCCCGTCGTAAAGTGTGTCCAAAGAACTTTAATATGTGACTCTGTAGTCTTTACAACGCCGAAAAGTGTTCAGAGTCTAAATAACCTTTGGTTCAAGGCTCAGACTGAAAACCTGAAAGGTTGCTAGTTCGAGCCCCACCCGTATACCTGTCATTTTGAGCAAAATGTCCCTTACGCCAATTTAGATTAATTCAATTCAATTCAATTTATTAATTCGGACAACAAAAATTCATTTGAGTTAGTAACAATACTGGCCGTCGATATAGGCTACATTTTATCCCGGAAAATTTAAGAGTTCCCGCGGGAATCAAAAAATTTATCCGCGCGGATGAATTCGCTAGCATCATCTAATAATGTCTAATGTATTTGATACAGCATACGGAATAGTTCTACTACAATTCATCAAGTAACAGATGGACATTGGATAATCGACTAATGATTGCTGATCTTAATCGCTTAACTTAGCCCATACTCGCAAATGGACTTTCCTTGTTGATACCCTAACGAAGATTGCCATTTAAGCCAAGATTTGTCTACTTTTGTGACGCGATTGACTTCGTTTTTAATTCGAAAATGACGCACCAAGTTCTATTTTAAGTGCAATTTTGTACTCCTTTTAAAATATTACCACTAGTGATTACCCATGACTTCTTTCGCGTACAATTTCTGATTTTATGCGATTATTATGAAATTTTCCCACTATAAGAAACCCATTAACAAAAACTATCGCTAGTAAAAACCGCGACTTGCTACACATGGAAATCGCAGTTAACATAATATATTTTTTTTATAACGTCTAATACCTACCAGATTTTCTCTACTCTCTATATATGTTTACAAGATAAAATGCCACGTTCAACGAGAAATTAAGATATACTATCCTACTAATAAAATAGTTTGAGTATATGGATGAATGGATGTTTGTTTCAAATGATTGAAGGAAAAACTAAAAAACAAACGCACTTTCCCATTTATAATGTTGGTCAGAATTTTAATTACTTACTAGACGATGCCCGCGACTTCATCCGCGTGCATCAAGGCCTTTTAATTTCCGCGGGAACTCTTTAATTTTCCGGGATAAAATGTAGCCGATGTGCTAAGCGTTAGCATGAGCTATCTCCATTCCAATTTCAGCCAAATGGGTTCATTCGTTGTGGCCTGAATAACTCCAAAAGGAGTAACAACATATTGTACTAAATATACTATCTCTTTGCTATCACGACCTCGCAAAAGTTAAAGCAATTCATTCCCATACTTTCACTACTTATTATTGCCAAGTGAAATACACCCACATACCCCTGAATCGGCGTTTAATATGAACCCCATAGATCAAAATATATTAAATACATACAAAGAATAAGATGATATTACCAAACGAAAATGGGGGTAGTAAGTACATAGCGGGATATTAACGGCCTTGGAATAACAAATAACGAACTATTTGCCTCGCTCGCCGTTTTACCTACCTCGAGACGATTTACCTTCGAGATATCATAAAGCTTAGGACATACGAATTCTCATTGTTCTCTAATTTAATAGGGATAACTACCTACTAATAGTATAAATGCGAAAGTTTAGAAGCATGGATGGATGGATGTTTGTTACGAATGATTGAAGGAAAAACTGACACACAACCACACTTTCGAATTTATAATGTTGGTGAGGATCTAGACGATGCCTGCGACTTTGTTGTGGATTAAGGCCTTTTAATTCCCGCGGAATCTTTTAAGCTATTACATAGCTTCTATCGCGGGCCTTGAGCGTGGACACCGAATCCAGAAATTCCGTAACGAAAATAACCTGACACGGGACTCCTCTCACCGCTAGATGGCGTTGATAAAAAATGCTATGCAATAGCTTTACTGCAGCAGTCCCCGAGTGCCACACGTCTTTTTTTAATTTTCCGGGAAAATATGTAGCGGGCTACAATTCTTGAAAGAAAAAAAGAAACAAAATTCGATCAATAAAAATTGAAATATTTAAAAAATATAACATACTAGACGATGCCCGCGACTTCGTCCACGTGGGCCTTTGAATTCCGGGATAAAATATAGCCGATGTGTTAATCGTGAGTATGAGCTATCTCCATTCCAAACAGTCAAATCGGTTTATTCGTTGTGGCGTGAATGAGTAACAAACATACACACACATAGATACAATTAGCGTGATACTGTGAAGTGTGATATTTCATTTATGTATTTTCATTATCACGTTTGCAAAGCAAAAGGTCAGCGCAAATGTCATAATAACAATATCGACTTACGCATTTCCACGTCATACGCATTTAATCAGGTAGGTTGTCACAACATTCCCTCTTTGTGCACTCAGCTTAAACATTCAACACCGCAATATCAACCCCTATAATCTACCCCTTTGCCCAACCTCCCCTGATTTATCGCGAGCAGCCCAACAATTAATTACGTGTCTCTTTATCTAGCCTAGTGATGATATCGGATAGCCTTTGGGGTCCCAAAGTATTGGAATAGAGACCTCGCACCGGAAAGCACAGTGTTGGCGGACCCAACCTAGGTAGGCCGACGATATCTGAGGGAGCCGCTGGATACAAGCGTCACAAAAGCGAGACATGTGGCAGTCCATAAAAAGGTCCACCGGTGGACATTTATTTGATGACTGGATTAAGAAAACCAAAACCAGCGCTGCAGCTTATTTGAAGACTTTATTTGATCAGATGCAATGTTATTTTTATTTTAGTTGATTAGGTTAATAGAATATTATGAACGCCAAAGTGTGTTGGTTTGTTAATTTGTCCCTCAATCACGCCGCAACAGAGCAATGGGTCAACGTGACTTTTTGCATTGGTAAGGACCTGGAGAGTGGCATAGGCTACTTTTTATTCCGGAAAATCAAAGAGTTCTCGCGGGCTTTTAAAAACTAAAATATTTTTTATTTTTTATTTACGTTGTATGTTAAAGAAGTACCTGTCATCATTTGAATGACAGGGGGCTGACAAGAATAACCGTGACAGGGCTCGGTAAAAAACGCAGGAACCGCACGCAACGTATTGGGAATTCTGAAATGCGTGTGACGTCAGCTGAAAAGATTCAAACTCAAATGACGTTAGAAGTCATCGTTGACGTCACTCTACTCAACTTCGCTGCAGCCGACTCTACTGGCAATATTTCCATTTTCAGCACTAATATTGCATCGGGTTATCGTTTATCACATCGTTTCGTCTTTGTGCTCTCAGTTTAAACATTTCAACATAGCAATATCAACCCGTATAATCGACCCCTTTGCCCACCCTCCCCTGGCTTAAAGCAGATTCACACTATACTGCGCCGAATTCGGGATGTGTCACGGATCGCGCATGTTTCAAAGACATTTAGTACTAGCGGGCATCATCCTGCAAATTCGTTCGCGCGAATTTAGTTTTTAAAATCCCGCGGGAACTCTTTGATTTTCCGAGATAAAAATAACCTTTCACACTCTTCAGGTCCTCAACTATATCCATGCAAAAAATTACGTCTAAATTTGGACTTATTGATGTTGTTTAATTTAATATAACCTATAGCCTATGTGACCCGGACCATCTATTTCCCACATGCATTTGTTATTACATATCGATTGAGACCCCATTCGTCAAAATCGGGCCAGAAGCTTAAATGAAACATACATATAAATATTATAGACACATAATAATGTCCTCCCGAGCGATCCAGCCACCGCGGCCAATCTCCACAGAGATTAGTCATCTGCGCGGAAGATATTATAGTGCACAAGTTCGTGCGTAAACACAAGTGTACTCTCTTGAGGGTAAGCCTCTAGACTGCTAAAATAAACCTTCTTTTTATCCATGCCGTAGTCAAAAATATTTAAGGGTGCCTATCCGTGGTGTGATGTGAATCAACCTTTATTATTTCCAACTCAACAATTAATTACGCGTCTAGTTATCTCGCCATAGTGATGATATGCCCTGAAGCGTCGTGCTCTTTTATCACTGTTTGAATGATGTGGAGCTGACAAGTATAGCCGCTGGGTTACTAACTTGAAAGGTTAATTATAGATTAGTGCATATCAGATGTATTTATTTATTTTATTTTTAACCCCCGACGCCAAAACGACGGGGTGTTATAAGTTTAACGTGTGTGTGTGTGTGTGTGTGTGTGTGTGTGTGTGTGTGTCAGCCGAACGGATGAACCGATTTTATTTTATTTTTATTTGAAAGGTGAATTACTCGGGAGTGTTCTTTAGCTATGTTTGATGAAAATCGGTCCAAAATGGCCGCCGCCTCCTTCAATATGGATATCAAATGAAAGGGCTTGATTAGTAAAATACACTATGATATGATATGTTGATAATGATGTGTTGATAGGTACACTATGATAAAGTTCAAATCCAAGATGGCCGCCACCACAAAATTTATATATATATTTTTTTAATTTACAATTTACACTTGTATTTATTTATTGTATCTTTATATGATGTAAAATATTTGTGTAACAAGGTTATTTTGGATTTTTTTGACTAACCTCTTATAAAAGGTAGTTTTATGTAATTAAAAAACAATAATATCTATATTAAACATAGGCAATTGAATAATTTAAAAATAAACTTAAATCTAGATTAATACTGAAATTAAAACTAAATAAGAAAACCCCATCGAAGTCACCGAAGCGCGGCATAGTGCCTACCCATCAAGATGCTGGCATTGCCCCTTTGGATGGCCAAAAAACTACCTTGGCCAAATGCCAACTTAGTTGCCTTTTGGGTTTAAAATAAGGCCAAACAAGATAAAAATAGATAAGAGAAATTTTAGCAGAGACGTAAAAGTACAGTAAAGTAAGGGTATATAAATGACAATAAAAAGAGAAACTGCCGAGTTTTACCAAAAGTGAGTTTGTGCAGCAACTGAGAACCGGATCAACGTGACTTTTTGAATAGGTTTAGGATCTTGGACTTTTATCAATTCCGAAATTACGCTTCGTGATGTCTACAATGGAATTACAATGAATAAAGCCAATGTAGTCTACATTGGCTTTATTAATTGTTTATTAATAAGAAAGATAGAAGATATAATATCCGTGTTAGATATAATCCAATTGAAGTTAGTATCATAAATTATTTTCCCAATCTGAAGTCTATTCCTCGGTGTATTCAAATCAGAGACGTTCAATATAAAAAGCTCGAAGTTGACGCGGGCGCCAGACTTAAGCCTGCCCCAAAGTTTCTGATTTATGAGACCGGGAAAATTCCGCCCTAATTTCAAACTTGGCTGTGTTGAACTATTGCAACTTTGTCTGACAAAATATTTCCAGTAACACTAGCCTATTGCGCTAATGATTAAGAATACGGCCTCTTTTCGGGTAGTAAAGGGTTCGATCCCGGCTTCGACCATTTAACCAGGACGAGCCTTTACGCAGATTTAGTACTGAATATATTCTGCCACTTTCTGCGGGAGGTGAGGTAATCACGTACAGCCTACGTACAGCACACATTTACTCACTTCCGCACACTCTTGTAAAAAACTTAATGTCTCTATGAACGCACACTAACTCAAAAGCTGTCACACTTACAAGCTAACACGTACGCTTGTACATGTACTTCCGCAGAGGGGAATGCGTGCGCTTGCCAAGTCCTGGCTAAATGTTCGAATGATCCCAGCCGCCCTTGCCATATTACAAACTTGATAAAAAAACTTTGGGAACCTCTGCTTTATGGTAAGCCTGCCTTGATGATAAGCTCAATTTTTAAATAATAATAATGATATTGTATTAAATTTTTGACATTATATTAAATTTTAACATTATAATTAATAATTTTTGACATGTATGACTAGCCAGAGTATCATTCATGCTTAAAAAAACATTTGTATTGTATCATATTGCATTGTATTATGTTATATGCATTGTTGCATTGTATCAAATGTATCTATAAGGCTTTTTTTTTACTATGACATTTAAAATTATCAACTTTTAATTAAATTTTTTTTAAAAGATGGGTTGTGATTGATGGATATTTGCGATATAAACCTTAAGCTTGATAATTGAGTGACGACCTCTTTGTCGAAGTGATAAGCGCTGTGGTTATATAATTGGGAGGTCTCTGGTTCGATTTCTGGCAGGGGAAATTTTTATAATTTCTAAATTATTTCTGGTTTGGTCTGGTAGGTGGTCACGCCAATGTCGTACGACACGCGGCGTGGTGCAGATGCTTGACGCCCGTCTTTACATTCTCACTCTGATCAAACTCAAGGCATAAATAAAACGAGACAGATTTATGTCAAAACATAAATATTTTGTGTCTCGTTTTAACTCTATCTTAAGTTCGAGCTAAGTCAGAGCATGCTCTATAGATCTCACAGCATCAAAGTAAGTAGACTTTCCCGCAGATAACTAAACAAAGTATCTCTGCGTCACACGCAACGTGGGAGTCGTCATACAATTTTGAAATGATAACATTAATCAACAGACGTGTAGCAGGCATCCATTATCCCACTGTGACACATTTCAAAACGGGATATAATCGTATGCCACGTGACAGGCTAGCAGAGGTGTAAACGTCCTTAAACATTATTGTATTAATTCAAACTTAAATCTACCTAAGGATCAGGTAAGATATATCTATTATTAGCTTTAACCCGCGGCTTCGCTCACGTTAGGTTCGATTTTTTAAACTCCTATTTAACTCTCTTGGGGTTGAAATTTTCCAAAATCCTTTCTTAGCGGATGCCTACGTCCTAACAGCTACCTGTATGCCAAATTTCAGCTCGATCGGTCCAGTGGTTAGAGCTGTGCGTTGATAGAGCAGTCAGTCAGTCAGTCAGTCAGTCAGTCAGTCAGTCAGTCAGTCAGTCACCTTTGCCTTTTATATATTTAGATGAGCAATTTTAAAATTCTTAAGTAATTTAGCAATATTAACTCAGTTTTTTTTAATTCGATAACAAAATAGTCCTTGACTGCGATCTCACCTGATGGTAAATGATGATGCAGTCTAAGATGGTCGCCGGCTAACTTGGAAGAGGTATGGCATACCCATACCCCTAATCGGTTGTTAGTGTTTATTATATGAAGTACAAACATGTAAGAGTAACCTTTTACGAGTATTTTGATATTCTTTGCTTGTGTCCATTTTTATCGAATAACATACATAGACTGCTAGAATCATAACCCTTCTTAATCGTAGTCGTTAAAAAGAAGAACAAAAGGCGCCCGTTTCCTTTGTATCAATTATTCGCTTAGCAATTTAAGCGACAAAAAAAAATTGAAATACCCTGTAGAAGTTTACTGTCGCAAATTAAGAGATCCTTCTTAATTGGAATTTCAATTAAATTCTTCCTGTCTTTGTTTCAAGGCTTTCGGCTGGCCTATACATTGGACGTTTTGTTCCAACTTTTTCGAAAGAATCAGAAGCAATGAAAATTGACTTTATTTGATTTCAGTAAAGCTTTGAAATCACAATTATGAGTATCTCAGACTAGTCAACGTCAGCCTGTATCCCCCCCTCGCCCCCTCTTTCACGTCTAAGCTTTTAAGTGCACTAATGGAATACTAACTTGTTTTTGCTAAAAACACACACATACAAACTTTCGCCTTTATATTAGTGTGATGTGTCAGCCTAAGTATTCCCTATGTGCAAGTTCATTTTTTTTAAAGAATATTAGCCAAGCTGAAGTTGACTAATATCCTCCTCTCCCCTCCAAATAAGCGAAAACCTGCTTACGAGTGGGGCTGGAAACTGCGACCTTTCAGTTTTAAGTCGACACCTTTAACCTTTGGGCTATTGATTGAGGCTTGAATATTTTGAAGTCTGTATTTTGTAAGTCGGAGCGTCATCTAGTCGTAATTAAAGTCGTATAGCTCTTATTTGAAAGAAATATTCAAACTGCAAAAAAGAATATTAAAACTTATCCTTAACAAAAACCATAGTAACTATTCCGAAGCTGAACTTTTTAATCAATGTAAAATTTTACCGGTGCAGGTCCTACTGAAATACTCAATTTTAAAAGAAATTTTTTTTAACAATATGTATTGGAATAAAGTACAACACCCTGTATGCACGCGGACCGTCACTCGGGGCCGGCTATACACTCCGAGCGCGCTCAATAGGTATGGCGAGCGTACGAATGCTTACCTAGTTCCTCGCCTGGTTAATGAATTACCCATTGATGTACGGGACCACATTAATCCTCGCAATATTAAGAAAAAACTAAAATCTTATTTTTTAAGTCAATTATGATAATTCACAATGTTCAAATAGCATTAATGTTCTGTAGTCAACATACCTACCTACCTAGATTTAAGTCTTGTTAGCATTTTTTACAAACCCGGGTGGTTTTCTTGATGCTAGCTTTAAGTATTATTTGTACACCTTATGTTAATAAACAAATAAAATAAAAAAAAACTATGGTACTACTACTACTTTATTAATACAGCTAAGTACTGCCACACCGGGGTCTCGTTTACAAAGACTCCGTGTTCCCATATCTTATCGTCATCGCTGGCGCGGCGCCAAACCGGGACTTATTGTGGTCAGTAATTTTGGCCGGTTGTGGAGCAGTGAACTATACCGCACTCTATTATATTACTTTACGTTCTGAAGATTGCAGTTATTAAACTATGCACAAACACAGTCACTTCTTATCGTATTAAACACAAAATTATATTAAAAACTAGCTGTGCCTTTAATAGTGACTTTTCGGGGCGCGGCTCTCAGTACGCTTTATATATAGCCACGGACGCTCAGGCGCGAGGCGTGTAGTACGTACTCTGTACGTTAAAAATGTTCGCCGTGATTCTTTAAATTGACATAACTTTTTTATTTATGAACCGATTGACATGAAATAAACACTAAATCTTAAGTGAAGCTTACTACAATATATTAGTGAAAACCGTATCTAAATCGAATAAGCCGTTTCTGATATTAGCGTGCACAAACACACAGACAAACAGACAAAAAAAAATTAATTATAATTTCGGGTTCGGCATCGATATAATAACAACCCCTGCTACTTTTTTTATATATTTCCACTGTACAGACACCACTTTTCTACAATTTTATTATATGTATAGATTTTTGAGTAATGTAGTAGTGGTAAAGTACGTACCACGGTAAGTGTTTTAGTTGGAAATATTGTCAATTCCAACTAAAACAATTACCGTGGTACGCACTCGTATAGTATTATCACAATTATGACAATATTTTTTTTATTCAATGCCATAATATAGTCCTTGAGACTATGACTAGATTCCTACACATCCCATACATGCCTATAAAAATTTATATGAATTGAAATTAATTTCTAATTTCTGAGTTGTCTCTGTCTGATGGGTGGGTGGCTGGTTTCTCCAGGATCCCATCATCAGATCCTCACCTGTTGACCTGTTGACCTGTGAAGTATCAAACAAACGAAAAAAGATTTTTCCAAATCGGTCCAAGCATTTTCGACTAATCGGGGATAGATATAAAAAAAGATTCTGACGAATTGAGAACCGCCTCCTGTTTGAAGTTGGTTAAGAATACATAAGGGAAAGTTTTTATTAGATACATATTATGTTTTCGTTTTGTATTCCTTGCTAGAAAATGAAATAGGGCACATAAAAGTTGGTAATAATAAAACTAGGTCTCACAGTGGTAAAGTGTAGCAACTATTAGTACACGCTTGGCTCGCTTCCAGAGATACTGATCAGATGTGGTAACGGGATCGGCTGCTGCGGGGAAAAAGAAAACGAACAACGCTATATACCCAACGTTCCACCCCTACACTGTTCGATCAGTAATGTAAGTACAACATGCAGAACAAAAAGACACAAAAATACAACAAGGTATTTACTATATTCCTTGCTAACCACTAGACCAACTGCCTCGTTGATCTAGTGGTTAGCAAGTTCGACTACGGATTGCGAGGTCCCGGGTTCGATTCCCGGGTCGGGCCAAAGATGTATTGGATTTTCTGTTAAGAAATTTTCAGTACTAGCCCGGAGTTAGGAAGACGGTGGTGAGTCATCCCCGTGCCTCGGAGAGCACGTTAAGCCGTCGGTCCTGCGCCTGATCTCTTTCCGGTCGTGTCGGATTCTCCGTCCCATCGGACTATGAGAGTGAGGGAATAGCGAGTGCACCTGTGTTTGCGCACACGCTTGTGCACTATAATATCTCCCGCGCAGATGGCTAGTCTCTGTGGAGATTGGCCGCCGTGGCCGGATTCGGTCTGAAAAATTCGGTCGGTTATGAAAAATTGAACTTAACGTGAGCAAGCCGCGGGTAAAAACTATAATGTACAAGAAGTTTCTTGGTTTGAAACAAATCCTTAAAATTATATAAAACTAGTTAATGCCCGCGACTTCGTTCGCGCCGATTGAGGTTTTTTAATTCCCGCGGGAACTTTCTTATTTTTCGGGACAAAAATAACCTATGTGTTATTCCAGACTATAACTATTATCTATGATGGTAAGTCGAATCGGTGATAGAGTCATGACGTGTCATAAGAGCTACAAGTTGGCCTACATGAAATAAATAATTTTGAATTTGAATTTCTGTGCCATATTTCAGCCAAATCGGTTCAGTCGTTGCGGCGTGATTGAGTAACAAACATCCATCCATTCATTCTAACTTGCGCATTTATAAAATACTAGCTTTTGCCCCCGCGACTTCGTCCGCGTGGAATTAGATTTTGGGGTAGAATTTTCAAAAACTGTGACACACGTACTTCTTTATTTTTAACTGAAAACTCAAATACCAATTTTGATGGAAACAGCTTGAAAAATGACGGAGTTTCATATAAACTTCCATCCCCTATTTAAACCCCTTAGGGGTGGAATTTCCATTAATCCTTTCTTAGTGTGCGCCTACGTCATAAAAGGAACCAACTGTAAAAATTTCAAGTTTCTAACTTCAGTAGTTTAGGCTGTGCGTTGATATCTCAGTTAGTCAGTCAGTCAGTCAGTCAGTCAGGACTTTGAATTTTATATATATAGATTAGCAGGAAGAAAGTAGGATGATATCTATTTAATGAGAATTTTAATTAATTACCAACTGTTGGACCAGACGTCGGGTTGGGAAACTTTTGAGAGCACGTAGCATGTAATTTCGGTTTAATTTTGATTTTAGTTTATTTTGGGTTTCAAATGAATAGAATAGAATTGCTTTCAACATTCAAAAGCACTTATAAAATTTTATTTGAATGAAAAACTATTTTATCCTACTAATATTATAAATGCGAAAGTTTGTGAAGATGTATGGATGGATGGATGGGTGGATGGATCGATATTGGATAAGTACTATTACGCAACAAAAAGTACAACTTTCCATAGATTTTTGTTACACCTCATGCATTACTATAACTTGCCTGATATTACGAACGGTATAGAAATAATATATTTTTCAAGAGATAGAAAATATTATCTTTAATATAAACCGCATTAGATACAAGTTGCGCCTCAGAAACGTCTTTCTCAGCCCCCACTTACCGTTTCTCGCTTGGAAATTTTTCGACTTTATAAATCTTACAAGATTTATAGCCATTTCATATATAAAACGGCGGAATAGACAAAAAATGCAGTCCTAAGTAAGTCTACCTTATATTTCTCCTTCTTCTCCGACTGAGAGTTATCCCATTAAGGGCAGATTTCAACAACATAAAAATTCTTTTCAAGAAACCGACTTCAAACGCCACCACAAAATATAAAAATAATTTTAGTTTGTACACGTTTGTTGAAATCGGGCGGCTTAAATAGAAACGATGAAACTGAAATATGTTTAGGCCAAGCATACCAATTCGTAATTAACAGTTCCTAAATCCCCATAATTATGGCTACTTTCTCCCTAGGGCAGCGGGCCCTGCAGCATCAGGCTTGAGAAGTTGAAGGTAAAAATTTTTATGGGACCATTTCGTAGGCTTCTTCAGCCGATTAAAAAAAAATCACGTGAATCGGTCCAGAAACCCCGGCGATATCGATGGATATACAAAGAAAAAAAAAAAAAGATACCGGCCGAATTGATAGCCTCCGCCTTTTTGGAAGTCGGTTAATAAAATACTCGGTCTCATCACATGTGATGTATAATGGATACGTTTAGTTTGCTAAACTGGAGAATCGATTTTTATTTAATTTGACACACAGATAGCTTGATCAGTACACTTAGTACAAGTTACACAATGGCATGTTTTAATAATGTTCAAAGATCGTACCCACGAACTTTTCAGGAACATGCTAACTAATAGATAACGAGGTATTCAATATGCGTATATTGGTACAACATTAATGGATCTAGAATTTCCGAATACTATACTTAGTATTGTAAAATTGTAAAATAGCCAAAAAGTAGGCGTTCTATGGTGATTTCGTCCAACAGGAAGTTCCACAAACAAAATCCTGGTAAAATAAAAATCTAAGTTTATTCTGATGTACCTAGGCAATACAGGGTATAATATCTAAATATACTTGCAGGTGTATAACTTATAAACAAGTATTTTTAAGTAGGTACATTTCTCTTTGACATTACAGTTTATGGATACATGAATACATACTTACGAAATACTTACGCGATCTCCAGCACTCACCTGCCGCCAATTACCTTAACAAAACCTTACCAGTACAGTAGCCTGCAGGAAAGATGTACCGGGAAGCAAGAATAAAATGAAACAACACCGTCAAAAGATTTTATTGAAACACCGGCTACACGGCGCAATTACGCTGGCATAGTTATTGGCAACATGGACACACAACAATATGTTTCGGGGCCTTGATTAGTGGCATCATTAATGATCACAAGCAACACAAAATGTCAGATAGTTTGGCTGAGAACGAGATCTGAAGACACGAAAACTTCTCACTTGCTGCACATAACACGTCGGGTAAATGCGAAAGTCACGATCCGTATGATTCCATAAAATCATACATTCGTTTAAAGAACACGCTAGAAATAAGGATTCGCCACAAGTTTTTCGACACTCGAAATCTGACAACGTTTTCGAGATGTACAAAGTCGTAATAAGGCTACAGGCGTGGCGTGGAAAACGTCTATTGCAGTATCCATTAAGTCGTTCGTCGGGAATTGACGTTGACTTGAAAGCTCTAACCGCCTACTGCTTGCATCAAATGGCGTCCCTCAGATATTAAATTTTGCTGCATAATATTTCTGAAAATCAGCACTAAAATCTCGTGTTGCTTCATCGACATAAATATTATGTACTAAGCACTAGATATAACGATCCGGACACTCACTTTGTTCAACTGAACTTCTTTATCAGTATACTATTCCATCAACGTACGACTCCAGTGTAACGCTTAAAATAAACACGGTATTGTATGTAATTAAAAAGGTATAGTTCTTTTAATTCACGAAGGTACGCGGCTAATGGTTGTGTGTGTCGTATAAGAGGGAGCGAGAGCTTGCTCGCGCCTGACCGCTCCCACCTAGCTCCTGACAGGCACACACACTTACGCAATTTGCATGTACACGAGTAAAGCTCACGCAGCCTCGTGAATTGCAAGAACTATATCAAATACTAACTGAGTCAGTTAGGTATTAATCAATACTTAACTCTAAAGACCTTTGAGTATTTTATACATTTGCATAATAATATTAGATTTCCTACTAATATTATAAACGCGAAAGTTTGTAAGTATGGATGGATGGATGTTTGTTACTCTTTCACGTAAAAACTTCTGAACCGATTTGGCTGAAATTTATAGTGTGGAATAACACATAGGTTATTTTTTAATATAAATAAAATAAAATATTTTTTTATATAAATAAATAGGTATATATTAAAATAATTTTCAATATAAATAAATAAGAGAGTTCCCGGGGGAATTACAAAACCTTAATCCACGCAAACGAAGTTGCAGGCATCTACTAGTATTGAATGTAGGATATTGTCAATCTTACAACAAAGTTGTCACTTAAGTGACAATTTTTTTTGTAAGATTGACAATATCCACAAAGGCGCTGCGAATCGTCTCTGTAATGTTGTCAGAACCTACCGTAACATCCATTTTTCATGCCGAGGGAGACGTCGGCAAATCCGATTACCATCATAGCGGATAACGTAACGACAATCGTTAACGTTGACAGTTTTATAAACCATTAACCCTCGGCAACGACCCCTTAATGGGGTCTTTAGGGTCTCAGAAATAATACTTTTCTGATATTATCATCTTTTAATTTCGTTGATATAACTTTTTTTTTATTTTAACATCCGTAACGCTTGTAAGCTCGAGTTTCCATAGAACCGTAGTTTTGCTTTAATTTAGAAATTCCTTGTCCGATCAATAGTTACACAAGGAGAGTGAAATTTTTGGCACTCACATTCGAGCATTGCTTAACTGATACGAGTTTTTGTCATCTATCTATATATATAAAATTCAAAGTCCTGACTGACTGACTGACTGAGATATCAACGCACAGCCTAAACTACTGAAGTTAGAAATTTGAAATTTTTACAGTTGGTTCCTTTTATGACGTAGGCGCACACTAAGAAAGGATTATTGGAAATTCCACCCCTAAGGGGTTTAAATAGGGGATGGAAGTTTATATGAAACTCCGTCATTTTTCAAGCTGTTTCCATCGAAGTTGGTATTTGAGCTTTCAGTTAAAAATAAAGAAGTACGTATGTCACAGTTCTTGAAAATTCCACCCCAAAATCTAATTCCACGCGGACGAAGTCGCGGGGGCAAAAGCTAGTAATGTATAATAATGTAATGTAATGTATGGAAATCTTTCGCATAGGGTAATCGCAAAGTATTTCTTGACGCTTGCATTCGCTTCTTGAGAATGACGCCTTACACTCGTGACTATATAGTTTTTGCCTTTCGGCTGCCCCATTTCAAAACCTAGTAAGTATAATTGACAAAATTTTACAGGAGACCAAAAAAACATGTTTTGTAGATGGCTTAGCGAAGTAATAAATATATCCAATAAAAGCTTTCACGTAGTTTATTTACGAAACATGAATTCACCAACAGATACTGAAGAGTTCAGGGTTCAGAAGGGCTACCACAAATATATTTTTTGGTCTCC
The DNA here is from genome assembly GCA_038048805.1 of Hipparchia sbordonii. Lineage (NCBI taxonomy): Eukaryota > Metazoa > Arthropoda > Insecta > Lepidoptera > Nymphalidae > Hipparchia > Hipparchia sbordonii. The sequence continues at coordinate 11,783,244 of CM076113.1, forward strand.
AGTAACATTTTGTCAACCACACTTACTACGTTTTGAAATGGGGCAGCCGCTTTGTCGCGACTAAGTTTTGCAGACTAAGTTTACTTAGCAGATGCCTACTTTACAATAGCTATCTGAATTTCAGCCCGATCCATCCAGTGGTTTGAGCTGTGCGTTGATAGATCAGTTAGTCGGTCAGTCATCGTTTTCCTTTTATATATTCAGATATTCAATGCCAAATTAACCTTCAACTGCAATCAGTCAATCAGTCAGTAAGTCACTCAGTAGCTCAAAGAACCTATAGACGATGGAATCCTAAAGTACTTGAAAAACGACCATATTGAGAAACACAGCACTGGAAGACTCCTATCTAGGTTGAGTGCCGATCTCAAACGAGTTTCGAATTGCTGGATACAAGCGGTACAAGATAGGTTCTGTGGCGATCTTTGGCGACATTAAATAACCAGCAATAGAATTCTATCGGTTGAGACTAAAATCACGGGTTTTGTTTTTTTTTAAAGAATATCAGCCAAGCTGAAGTTGACTAATATCCTCCTTTCCCCTCCAAATAAGCGGAAAGCTTGTGCTAAGAGTGGGAACGACAATAGTGCAACGGATGGGATTCGAACCTGCGACCTTTCAGTTTTCAGTCCGCACCTTTAACCGTTGGACTATTGAGGCTTGACGGTGATTAGAGAGATACCATAAAAACAAAAGAAACAATTCGAATTCGAAATGTAAAGCCCCCATCTCACAAAGAAATAAAAATAACACTTGGTTGTATGCATTCAAGAAAAACAGAAGTAACTATAGAAAAATATAAATATTGTTATATTATTGCGCAACCGAGTTGAAAAATAAAATTCAATTCTTTGCCAATTCCGTACAATTTATGGCCTGGAGCGGTGTTGGTTTTCGATACCTGCTTTTATAAAACGCAAATAAACTCTTTGCTATTGGCTAGCCGTGCCTAGGGTACTGTTGGGATAAGCGGTTGTGTCACAAGATGTAAGAACTTGACCCTCTAATGCTTTTCAAACTATCGACTCAAAATATTTTCCGATTGCGGGTGAGACCTCTTTTTTACCCGAGTACGGAAAATGGAAGGGTTAAGATTTTAGCAATCTATGTATGTATGTCACACTAATATTATAAAGAACCTTAGGGAATTAAAAAACCTTAATCCACGCGAACGAAGTCGCGGGCATCGTCTAGTATTATATGTTCCACCGTAGCGCCTAAACTATTGAGCCGATTTTAATGAATGAAGTATCAATAGTAATTACAGGGCGTCAATCGAATCGTTTGAACGGTGACGGGTGGTGGTTACATTACATACAATTTTCCGTAGTTACGTTACAGTTTTTAAATTTGACCAGCTTTTGCCCGCGGTTTGCTCACGTTAAGTTCAATTTTTCAAATCCTATTTCACCCTGTTAGAATGAAAATAGGTTGAATTTTCATAAATTCTTTCTTAGCGGATGTTTACGTCACAATAACTATCTATCTGTGTGCCAAATTTCAATCTGATCCATCCACTGATTAGAGCTGTGCGTTTATATTATCAATCAGTCAATTAGTCAGTCAGTCAGCCAATTAGTCAGTCATTCAGTTATCCCTTCCTTTTATATATTCAGATATTCGAGCACAAGTTAGCTTTGAACTGCGATCTCATCTGATTGTAAGAGATGATACTGGCTAATATGGTACACTATCACTCGCGCACTATACTATCTACTGCAAAGTTGGCAGACTTCATTCAGATTTTCCAACAGAAATTCAGTCAGGCGAACATTTTACTATTTTACTTTTGCTATTCCCTGCTGAAAGAGATCATCAAAAACTTCGATAGTTCAAAATCTATTAAATCGCTTAAGCTCGTAACATAAAATCTTTTTATTCCTTTGAAAGAATAAAACCCAATGAAGTCTTTAAATCCATTGTTCTCGTGAAACGTTTATAAATAGGGCAATGTAGTTACGTCAAGATAAAGCAGGGATCGCAAATTTGCCGGATTTACTACTGAGATAAGGGAGAGATCCGCCTTTTTAATTTAGTAGCATAGCCCGAGCTACTGGATGAATTCGTAACTCGGCTTTCTTTAAACGGGAAATTTTCTTATACACCAATAGATTTTTGAAAAGGCTTTGAGTTTCAAAATACAGTATTATTTAGATTCCATTTACTACTAGTGTACAAAGCATGGTAGTGTCGTGGGAAACCAGAGCTTTTTGAAAACTTCTTAAGAATAGAACAGAATTACCTCCCCTCCCTTTGACGGTGTTTCCACTTAATTACAACATTGTGTTATTCAAGGGTCGAACCAACAAATTCTTGAAAAGCAGGCAACATGTTGATGGTGCCTTTGATGCTACAAGTATTCATGAGCGGCGGTAATCACTTTACATCAGGTGACCCGCCTGCTCATTTTCTCGCTATTCATATAAAAAAAAAACAATAATAATAGCAGAGGTATATGGTGCACTAGCTTTTGCCCGCGGCTTCGGCGATTTTTCAAACCCTTAATTACCTCCTTAGGGGCTTAATTTTCGGAAATTCTTTCTTAGCGGATACCAAAATCATAATAGGTATCTGTATGCCTTTCAGCCCGAACCGTCCAGCGGTTAGAACTGTGCGTTGATAGATCAGTTAGTCAGTCAATCAGTCAGTCAGTCATCTTTTCCTTTTATATATTTATTTTTATAAGATAGATAACTGGATATAGATTCAAATGTCGGGGATGTTTTAAATTTTCAACTTGCACTTCTTTTTAAAGTGGCTACGACAATAATAGAACTACTACTTGAGCCGTCGATCTTCCGATTTTAGTTCTCCTTTCCTGTTGAGCTAAAGAGGCTATTAAGGAGGCTATTAAGAATCTTTTGTGAGAACTCTGCTTGTACGACACAAGATATATTTATTACATTTCGGTATTTTCTCAAACATTATGAGAAGCCCCCGTTTTCACGCGGCGACCTAATTGTCATTTTGCTCGAACAATAATAATATTTACTTCTCTAATCTGTGAATATTCCACTCAGAAATAAATTTTCATTTTATCACGTAGGAGAATACTCTCTTCTGTTTATAATAGGTATAATTATTAAATTTCTTAAAAACGTTGATTCCACATATCGTCGTTGAAAATTTAATATCCCCTATTATGATAAAAGCGTCTAAGGATCATTATCATAGAAAAACAAAAAAATACTTTCTGAAAAAATTAAAAATCATTAAAAAAAATGATAAGTACGCACAAGTCACTGAAATATAAAGATATTCAAGATTAATATAAGAACAGATATAAGATATTTACATGAGAGTTTTTGCAATCTCTGAAATTGCTTATAAACTATGTACCTACCTATTTACAAAACACTTTTCGGCCAAAATGACACTTAAGAGGTTTTGCAACCACGATATCCAGATTCGAATTATCTCGGCACTCGAAGTAACTGTAGACCAGTATTTTTTGTTATTGAAAAAGGTTATTGGTTCGAAAAACATAAAGCCTGGCAACGACGAGACTCAGCACGACCTTGATTCGTTGCCAGGCTTTTTTTTACCACAGAACTTCAAGAAATCGTGAGGGATACGGAGGGCCATACGTGGTTGAAATTCAACCTACTTGTACGAAACGCTTCAGTTCAACGTTTCTGAAACGTACGGCTAAGGTATGGAACGCACTTCCAGCGTCTGTGTTTGTATAATCTGAATACCTTCAAGAAAGGAGTGAATAGGCGTTATTTAGGCAAGGCTCTACCACTCTAGGTATGCATTATTGATCATCTCAATATATTGAGATATTATAGTCTGACAGTAGAACCCTTATCATTCCAATGATATCTAATTAGTTGTGTCATGAAACGACCCTCCTGATTTACACTCGTGTTCGTCTCGCGTGATTCGCTGGATTGTTTGTGTAAAAAGAAGACAATATTACTAATAAATGCGAAAGTGTATTTGTTGGTTTGTCCTTCAATAACGCTTCAACAGAGCTACGGATCAACGTGATTTCTTGCATGGATATCCTGGAAAATAAAAGAGTTCCCGCGGGAAGAGGAACTTTACTACACGTGGACAAAGTCGCGGGCATCATTTTTTTATTCGACGACAAGATCGTTTTTTTACTGCGGTCTCACCCGATGGTAAGTGATGAGGCAGTCTAAGATGGTCGCGGGCTAAGTGGAAAGCGTATGGCAATGTACATTTAACCCTCATCTGTTTCCACACGCCATCGTACCGGGACGCTAAATCGCTTGGCGGCACGTCTTTGATGGTAGTGTTTCAAACCAGATCAGAGACCATTCAAAAATTCTAAATTCCCAAATTACCCCCGCTGAAAATCGAACCCGAGACCAGTTATAAGACCACAACGCTCACCACTGCGCCAGGGAGGTCGTCAAAAAAGGGGGGCATCATCTAGTAGTATAATATTAGTAAGAGATGGGGTTATAATGTGGAAAACCGCTAGAGTGGCTGTTACACAGCATGAGTATCCTGAACCCTGATCCTAACGCATTTTACGTCGCTGATATCATGTTGGATGTTGATCACACCGATGCGTAACAAACGAATAAAATTTTCTTAGTTAAAAAATTTACTTAATTATTCTATTAATTTATTTACTCTGTACCAAAAAATAAACACGATAAGGACTTGCACAAGGACAGCTTACCTCCGTCGAAAATTAAAATAAAATTTTAACATTCACCTGTGAATAAATAGTAATATAAACAACTCATACATAATACTATTATATAAAATACATAGTAATAACAAACAATAGAAACAAAACAGATAAAACTCAAACCGAAACAGTTTCCAACGTTAAACTAACACGTATAAAGCAAGATTAGGGGTATGGGTTAAGTGTACACTGCCATACCCCTTCCAAGTTATCCCGCTACCATCTTAGACTGCATCGTCACTTAACATCAGGTGAGATCGTAGTCAAGGACTATCTTGACATGGAATAAAAAAAAAGTATATATGCACGAATCAAAATCATTAAGTTGTTACACTTGGGTGTGATATGCCCCCGTTTTAATAGAGCCAACTCTCAACTACCCTCAACAGGAAATTACCTCTGGCATCGCGCGGCCGGGAAAAATTTAACGACCGTTGTACAGACCGAAGCTCATGTATAACCCGAGGAATTGTGATTTTGACAATCGGGATCGATTTGTTTAACTTTTTTCCTCGTTCCTAATACGCACCGCAAGGAATGCCCTTCCGGCTTCCGTTTTTCCAACGAACTAACTATAATGTAATTAAATACAGAGTGAATAGGCATCTTCTTGGCAAGCGCGCACCATCTTAGGCTGTATCTTCACTTACCATCAGGTGAGATCGCAGTCAAGCGCTAGTCTATATATAAAAAAAAAACTTTTAGTGCACTGTTGCCCGCTTTCAATAACATTCCTCAAGTTTTACGAGCTATCTACGATATATATATATATATTTACGATATAGATATATTTTTAGAGCCTAACTTAGATAAGTTAGGCTCTAAAAATTTCGTTTTCACGACCTTTAGGAACACCTAAAGGTGGAAATGACATTGGGTAAGGGATTTAGGAGGTTCCTACGTAGGGAATGAGTTAGGTTAGGAAAGGAAAATATTATTAAGGACTCTTTCACTGAGTGACTGTTAATTATTGTTAACTAGCTGACACTCGCAACTTCGTACGCGTGGATTGAGTTTTTTTGGAATCCCGCAGGAACTATAATTTTTTTCGGGATAAAAAGTAGCCTATGTTTCAATTCAAGGTATATTCTATTTCTATTTTAAATTTCAGCCAAATCGGTCCAGTAGTTTTTGCGTGAAAGAGTAACAAACATACACACAAAAATACAAATCTTTCCTCTTTATAATAGTAGTGTAGAAGTGTAGAAGTCTAGATTGATAGTTAAGGTTATCTGTTTAGTTTATTTTTTTACATTTTTTTTTTGAAGGGGAAATATACATCCCGCTGTCAGACAGACCGACGGACGGACAACGGAGGCTCAGTAATAGGGTCCCGTCGGTTACCTTTCGGGTACGGAACCCTGAAATAGATATCTGTATTCAAAATATATTCTCATACATAATTTCTCAAACATAATTATTACCTGGATACAGATTTTCATGACAATATCTTGTTTACAGAAAATTTTATAATAATACATAATAATACGTATTATATTTAAAAAGCTCTTTAATATCCTGAATATACATTGAATACGAGCCATGTATCGTTAATTGTAAACCTGATCCCGATCACAGAAGCTGTGATTGCGCCCTGTATGAGTGAAATTGGAAATTGGCAGTGAGCGAATTTCCACCGGCGGATTGTTAAAAATTATGTGAATAGTGAGTACTAGCTTTTACCCGCAGCTTCGTTCACGTTAAGTTAGATTTTTCAAACTTCTACTTAATCTTAGGAGGTTGAGTTTTCAAAAATCCTTGATGCCTACGTCATAATCAATATGCAAAATAAAAAAAAGTGCTTTGAGCTGTGCATGAGAGGTCAGTCAATCAGTCGCCTTTTCCTTTAATATATTTAGATTAATATTTAGTTTTTAAAAATGATTTTATATTATTGTGAATAATGTTTTTTTTTAAAGAAATATTTTTGTCATGCTATAGTCTAACTGTGTGAAATTTCAGCTAAATCGCTTTAGTCATTGCTGCGTGATTGAGTAACAAACATCCATACATTCATCCAAACTTTCGCATTTATAATTAATATGATAAAATAATAATAGGATTAACGTAAAATTATCTAAATTGCTTAAACCTCAACCAATGCAGAGATTACGTGGCAATTATCGAACGTATTAAAAGATTATAATTAATTTGAAAACTGAAAATCCCCTTTCACATCCAATAACAGTTTTCGTGTAGTTTCTATTTGCCAACCTAATTAAAGGATTAAAGTTACATAGTATAGTTAAAGATACAATGTAGTTTGTTGTTTTTGTGGCATAATATTATGATTTTTGAAAATCCAAATGGTTTGATTTGGTTTGGTTTCCTCGCTATACAACGAGGGAATAGCGCCAGTGTTTTGGGCACCATGCCCATAAACGACCACTTGGACGGCGTGTATTTTTTGTAAATATAAGTAGTGGTAGTTTTAATTTATTTAAGTTATTTATTTAAGTTATTTATTTAATGGTTTGATCAAATCCCGGGGTTTTTTTTATTCATAAAGAATATTAGCCAAGCTGAACTAGACTTATATTCTCCTATCCCCTCCAAATAAGCGGAAAGCTTGTGCTAGGAGTTTGTGTAGGAGGTTTTTATCATTTCCCTATTCTTTTCAACCAACTTCCACAAAGGAGGACGTTATCAATACGGCCGGTATCTTTTTTGTTTTTTTTTTTTTATGTATGTCCACCGATTACTCCGGGATTTCTGGACCGATTCGCCTGTTTTTTTTTTGTTATTGTATTTTTGTATTTATAACTGTACTTAGATTATAATGGGGCTGTCAAGTACCAAGGTATAAAAGCCCCTAAAAATACAATATAAAGACAAAACCTAACATAAAATCTAACGTAAAATGCTTAAAAATACAGCTCGTAGTTACGCTTTTAGAAAACATAATTGTTATAAATGCTACGAGTACGTACCACGGTAATTATTTTAGTTGGGATTGTCGATATTTCGATCCAATTGCATTTTTGCTTTTAGAAAAGTTTGTCGCCGACTCAAAATTAGTTACTTACATTAGTTTAGTAGCTTAGCCTGCCTACCTGGAGTTGAGAAATTAGCTGTTAATACACCCCGTGCCTTGCAGAGTAAGTAAAATCATACGTACACTCTTGTGTCCTATAATATCTCCTGCGTCGTTGGCTAGTCTTCGTGGACATTGATCGCCTGCGGAAATTCGGAGATTTCGCGATCCGATAAACTTTTCAGTGGTTACATTTTGCTCAAAATGTAAAAGCAATATTATTAATGCATGGTCACAAGCCTATTACTAGTTTTATTATACCCAATATTCCGCTAGTTGCGTATTAAAACCCACATCAGCAAACGCCCGCGCCTTAATCTCATTAACACAAACACTAACTAACAGAAATGCCAAGCTAACAGATGCGACACTCTTACTTTCTCTCCTTTAAACCAAACAAATCTTCTTTTTTTTACTTCTTTTGGTTAGTGGCTTTTCTTCATCTATCTAAATATATAAAAGGCAAAGGTGACTGACTGACTGATCTATCAACGCACAGCTCAAACCACTGGACGGATCGGGCTGAAATTTGGCATACAGATAGCTTTTATGACGTATGTATCCGCTAAGAAAGGATTTTTGAAAATTCAACCCCTAAGGGGATAAAATAGGGGTTGGAAAAATCGATCGTAACGTGAGCGAAGCCGCGGGAAAAAGCTAGTAATATTATAAAAGCCAAAGTGTGCTTGTTTACTGGTTTATTGGTTTATCCCTCAATCACTCAACACTTGGAGAAAGAAAAAGAGAGAGAGAGAGAATCACTGAAGACTTTTAGAGTGACATAGTATATATTTTATCGCGAAAAACAGAGCGTTCTCTGGAGGTTTTTAGAAACGCGGACGGAGTTGCAGGCAAAACCGAGTACGATATTATTATACTCATAAAATTTCAGATTCACTAAAAAGTTTATACTTTTTTCGAAATTTTTGTGTACCGTACTGGAATCAGAAAATTTCTTAAACACTAAACATTGCCAATTGGCAATATCTAGAAATATCTAGAATGGGTATGGTACCAAAAACACTGGCGCTGTTACAACGAGGCTTTTTTCGATACTTTTGTATATCCTACTGGAATCAGAAAATTACTTAAGCATCGCCAATTGGCAATGTCCAGAGTTAAAATATTTAGTGCATTAATGACCACAATATACCACTCATCTTCGCAAGCTGTCACACGAGCTAGAAGTGGTTGTTAATGGGCATGGTGCCCAAAACACTGGCGCTGATACAACGATGCTAACCCGTTGGGCTAAATAAGCGCCAGTCCTTTGGTCACCTGAGGCGTGGATAGAAAGATAGTTCATGGGACACAACATTTATAAAATTCTTTGTGTCCGATGACCATGGACCCAGAGTATCAAAAGCAAGCGCCGCAAAAACGTAGTTTTGAAAAAACCCAAAAATGATTACATCATTCCTTTTCATGTACTTTCTGCAAATTTTAACAATTTCCTACTCTATGGTAACTATCAGCGCTCACGTAAGTTCCATAATTTATTCCCTGGACCTTATCCGACCGCGTTCGATGCCACAGAAGTATTAACAGACTCACTTATAAACTGTGCTAGAACGTTCTATCAATACGTGCAAGCGAAACAGAATTACACAGGCATATGCGAGAGGAACAGTGATAGCGAATCTCTCGAATGAAGGTGTGAATATTGTTTGATAATGATTTATAGCTTCAAAGCTTATGAAATCAGAGACCAAGGCTTCCTCTCTGGAAATTTAATTATGAACTTCTAACTGGAACAGCTGTGCTAACATAAAGGTTTGAAAATATACAAGTTAATAGCTACACAGTTTCTGACAGGCTTCCTAGATCGTCGAGCAACTTTCGAACAAGCTTGCTTTGAGCGTTCGAGTAATGCTCGGTACACTGACTATTAGATATTATAATACTATAGTTATTTTAATTATTTATAATATTAATTAACATAAAAAAATTATCACATTTTATTGTTTTAGCTATAGAAGGAAAGGATTTATTTGCATGAATAGAATAGAATAGAATAGAATAGAAATATTTTTTATTCAAATAAACTTTTACAAGCACTTTTGAATCGTCAATGAATCTACCACTGGTTCGGAATGCCTTTCCTGCCGAGAAGAGCCAGCAAGAAACTCGGCGGTTGCTCTTTTCAAAAAAAAAAAAAAATTTACAATAGTTAATGAAAGCTATGCTATGTATACATAATTGTAAATACAGGGTACGATATTATAAATAATTATCCGTAGTGAATTCACAATCAGCCATATAACTGGCGTGTAAAACTTAGAGATTATTACATAATCAGTATAATATTATATATCAACACATAAAGTTAATTTAACTTTGACGCTAATGTCATCGAATAAGAATACGATAAATCGAATCAAATACTATATTAACCCTTCAGTTTAAGAAACTGGGCATGTCCCGTCACCGAATATATTTTCCAGTATGCTGAACTGTACACCGCGTTACATAATATCTGTTTATAACTTTTCTCTTTATAGAGGTAATTTAATATTTCCTTCATCGCTGTGTATGATTTTCCTATAACATTCGTATATTGTAATACCCTACATTACTTTCAAAGAGGTAATATAAAATATTACAGTGTATCATAAATGTCTGTGGCTTTATCATTTCGATTTTATTAAAGTACTAGTTTATGCTCATGACTTCGTCTCCGCGGAGTTATATATTTAAAAATCCCTGATGCTCAATCCTTGACGAAAGCTGATGCCCGCGACTTTGCCTGCGCGGATTAAGGGTTTTTGAATCCCGTGGGAATCCTATAATTTTATTGCGATCCCCGTCCCTCACTTTATTTACTTACTAGACGATGCCCGCGACTTCGTACGCGTGGATAAAGGTTTTTTGATTCCCGCGGGAACTCTGTAATTTTCCGGGATAAAAAGCCTTTGTTTTAATCCTGGGTATGAGCTATCTCCATTTCAAATTTCAGCCAAATCGGTTCATTCGTTGTGGCGTGAAGGAGTAACAAACATACACACACACACACACACACACATACACATACAAACTTTCGCCTTTATAATATTAGTAGGAAGTAGGATGAAATGAAATGAAATGAAATACACTTTATTGTACACCACATTACTTATGTATTTTGTTCTTGTTTTTCATGCAATAACGTTGTATAAATAAATAAATAAATAAATTTTCCGGGAAAAATGGAGCCTATGTATTCCTGGGTATGAACTATCTCCATTACCAATTTCAGCCCAATCGGTTCATTCGTTGTGGCATGAAGGAGTAACAAACATACATCCTTCCATCCATCCTTCTACTGAGTTTCGCTGGTTCTTCTCGGTTGGAATGGCATTCTGAACCTGTGGTAGATTGGAAAGTACTTTCCAAAAGTTTATTTTAATAAAAATTTATTCTATTCTATCCTCACAAACTTTCGCATTTATAATATTAGTAGCATACTAGGAGAGATGAACATCAACCCCTACCAAAAGTTAATATGAATGTTTTTCCTTATAAAAGTTATTAGAACTTATAAAATCCTACACTGACGGCATCATATTAATCTCAAAGGTGCGTGCCGTAAAAGAGTTTCCGAGAACTCTCCGGAAAATGCTGTTTCCGTAATATTTAATATTGAGGAATTCCTTATACATGAAAGTGTAATAATTGGTTCCAGAATTTCTAAATTTCAAATTCTACCAAGCAATGCAAAAGTAAGATGAAATCTTAATTAAATTCGTGTCATTAGCACTAACAACAATAATTAATAAGCATGCTTAAAATATGCATTAATCACGCTAAATTTATAAAGGCGAAAGTTTGAATGTGTGTTTGTCTGCGCATGTATGTGTGCGCCTGCGTGAGTGTGCGTGTGTGCGTTCGTGCGTGCGTGCTTGCGTGAGAGCGTGCGTGCGTGCGTGTGTGTTTTTGTGTGTGTGCGTGTGTGCGTAAGTGTGAAGGTTAAACCTTGAAATACATTATTAATGTATTGGTAAATGTTTAATACAAAAACTGTCACAACGGACAATTTTTATCCTCAATTGAACTGGAAATTGGCACTTACAAAGATATTAGTGCGCCCACATCCTTTTGTATAAACCTGTTATCAAACTCGCAGGAAAGAAACAAATAAATAGATGTCGTCAAACAAATACTCACGTAAAGCCGCCAATATCTGACCACGATCTATCTTTATTTGTCACTAAGCCTGAATTATCGCAACGACAACGTGAGTTCGCACGACAAGACGATACCAAGAAAATTCCCGGGACTACAGGAATAAGAACCTTGAATATAACGTCATGATTATAGAACAGTAGACGGATCTGCATTAAGCCCAAAAATGACTCTTTGGCATATTTAAAAAACAATAGGGAAAACCCAAACGTACATCTAAAACAAAATCGGTAATCACACTAATATTATAAAGGCGAAAATTTGTATGTGTGTGTGTAGCTCATACCCAGGATTAACCCATAGGATACATTTTATTCCGGAAAATTAAAGAGTTCCCGCGGGAATTGTAAACCTTAATCCACGCGGACGAAGTTGCGGGCATCATCTAGTTTTGTAGGGGAATCACTACTTCAGATTATTTTTAATAGATGGCGGGAGTGAAACCGCCGGTAAAAGCTTATAATATATTTACAAAAAATTACCAACCAAATCTCCAACTATTACAAAGTTTCCCAAAGATTCACATAACAGTTTTCACTGAGCAAAGTTATTCGAGCGCATACTGAACCTGTCCGCCTGACCTTATGTCTTGTCGTAAAGATTTATTACCGCAGGGAACTGTGGTCGCAATTTCTTTAAATGCCCCGTCCAGTTCAAATATTTCAAAGTGCGCTTTCTTGAAATAGACTCTGGCTTGGTCTTTCAAATCGTAGAAGTCCATTGATAATAATGGATCTTGCAACTAACGTGATGCCGAATCTGAAAGAATGTTGGAGCCTTTATCTTTTTATTTAAAATGTTCCTCAATAATTTTTGTATTTATATTAGATGTTAAGACGGTACTCTAGTCCCAAGGAATTTGAAAAATAGGTATTTGAAGAAAATATCGCCGTCGCGCTGCGCCCGACCAACAGGAGTTATCCATGTGTACGAGTAGTGTATTTGTGTGCGCGAGCCCTCGCCCCTCCCATGCCCGTAACATTCACCCGCCGGCCGCCTGCGGGTGAATAAATATATTTTGAAAATTTGAATCGGATGATGCTTTACTATTGATACTGAGCCCAAAACAATTTTTTTTTAATTTTTCGTCTGTCTGTATCTTGGCCGCGCATCACACTGAAACTACTGGACGGATTTAAATGAAACGTAACAGGATTTAAGTTCATACTACGAGGTAAAATATAGGATACTTTTTATCCCGAAATTCAGCACGGTTCCCTTGGGAGAGGGGATGAAAGTCAAAATGTGTATTTCATTATAATTCATTAACGTGTACTCCGATTTCATTCATTCATTTTTTATTAGAAAGAACATACTGCAATGATTGTTCTGTAATTATTTCAAGGTCGTCAGTTTAGTAGTTCAGAAATTATAGACTTCACAATCCTCAGTAATTATATATCGATGTCAGTAATAGGTCCAAATAACTTGAACCCCGTTACGTACAGGAAACTTTGAATGTACGGCTGTGGCTGGCATAACACACTATCGTAAACCATAATGGATAGCCCTATTTTTAACCGACCTTCAAAAAGGAGGAGGTTATCAATTCGGTCGGTATCTTTTTTTTTCTATGTAGGTATGTCCACCGATTACTCCAGGATTTCTGGACCGATTCAAGCGATTTTTTTTTGATGGGCCCTTAAAAATTTTTACCTTCAACTCCTCAAACCTGATGCTGCAGGGGTACTTTCTCCCTAAAAGCTTTAGGAACTGTCGTTTACGAATTGGTATGCTTGCTACTAGATCATAGAGCTCCAGGTCATCCTCCTCAATCCTGTAGGGTACTGCCCACCTCAATTGTAGGGGAGAAAGAGAGCAAGCTGCAGGAACAAGCTACACTAAAAAACTTAAAGTAAAAATTCTTTTCAAAAACCGACTTCAAACCATAAATAAATTAAAAGTAAAAAACTTTTTTAAAAACAAGCTTTTATTTAAATGCGCTAAAAATAATAAAATAAACTTTTCTGTTAAAACTTTTACTATCAACTTGATATGTCATTACACAATTTATATGATATAAACGTTTTTCGCGAATTTTAACTAGATACTCGTATTTACTTACGCGGACGAAGTCGCGGGCATCAGCTAGTATATATATACATATACAAATAAATAATATTGTCTGTGTTGAAGTGAAGTGTTTGTTGGTAATATCAAAAGAACAGCTTTTTAGGGTTCCGTAGCCAAATAGCATAAAACGGAACCCTTATAGATTCGTCATGTCTGTCTGTCTGTCTGTCTGTCTGTCTGTCTGTCTGTCCGTCCGTATGTCACAGTCACTTTTTTCCGAAACTATAAGAACTATACTGTTGAAACTTGGTAAGTAGATGTATTCTGTTAACCGCATTAAGATTTCCACACAAGAATAGAAAAAAAAACAATAAATTTTGGGGTTCCCCATACTTAGAACAGAAACTCAAAAAATTTTTTTTTCATCAAACCTATTCGTGTGGAGTATCTTTGGATAGGTCTTCAAAAATAATATTGAGGTTTTTGATATAATTTTTTTCTAAACTGAATAGTTTGCGCGAGAGACACTTCCAAAGTGGTAAAATGTGTTTTCCCCCTGTAACTTCTAAAATAAGAGAATTATAAAACTAAAAAAAATATATGATGTACATTACCATACAAACTTCCACCGAAAATTAGTTTGAACGAGATCTAGTAAGTAGTTTTTTTTAATACGTCATAAATCGTAAACCGCAATTGTTGCTACGGAACCCTTCATGGGCGAGTCCGACTCGCACTTGGCCGCTTTTTACTAACTGCATACGAAAGTAAATACGGTACTTAAACCAAGACAACAATTTTTAAAATTTTTGCCTGTCTGTCTGTTTGTTGCCACTAATCTCGGGACTGGCCGAACCGATTTTGACGGGACTTTCACTGGTAGATAGCTGATATTATCGGGCATCGTATAGGCTACTTTTTAGCCGACTTTCGAAAAAGGAGGAGGAGTTGTGTTTTTCTACCTCTGTATATCGATATCTCCGTGATTTCTTAACCGATTTGCGTGAATCTTTTTTGAATCGACACAAAAACTTTGCAAGATGGTCCCATAAAAACTTCGGGTTCCAACTCTTCAATCCTGATGCTGCAGGGGTACTGCTTCCCTAAACTGTGGGGATTTAGGAATTGTTGATTATTATGAATAGTTATTGTAGGGACCAAGTAAAGACATCGTTAAATTCCAGGATCCAACTCCTCAATCCTGATGCTGAAGGGGTTCTGCCAACTTAAACTGTGGTGTTTTAGGAACGCGGACGAAGTCACGGGTTTCGCTAGTAATAAATAAAATAATCATTGTATAGTGTAAATATCGACATCAGAGTACATCACTAGAGTATCGATAAAAATATCGACAATTGTCACTTCCCTATTAGTGTACATGTAAGCCTTACCCTCCCTCACCTCCACCCTACCCCCGTAAAGTACGAAAGGGACAACTGCAGCTCGGGCTGATTTTTACCTACAAAAACCTTGACCAAAAGACGTTTCGTATTCTGCTGTTTCCTTCTTCAAAACTGGACAAATCTCAAATATTCTTATATCAAAATTTAGAGGAAGAGTATATCTATGCTTCTATGTTTTTCTTTTTTGTTAAAAACTTATCAAATTTGTCTGATAGTCGTTTGAATATGGCGGTAAAATCGTGGGTTTTTTTCGGGTTTTTGGATTGTCATATTTTTTTTAATGATAATGTTTTGGAAAAAAGGAAAACATAGGGGCACGTATTAATTAGACCTAGATTTTTTGGAAAAAAATCATTGCTCTAGAGGCATTATCCACGAAGAAAACAGCAGAATACGTTTGTATGGAGAAAGGGCCACTAGAGTCTCCTCTTAAGCATTATTCCCGGTAGTTTAATACCAAGAAATAACGCTATTTATAAACCACACTCTCAATCTGCTCAGACTAAAGATAGAGTAAAAACGAGACGGATTTATGTCAGAGCATATCTGAACCTTGTTTTAACTCTATCTTAAGTCCGAGCTAAGTCAGAGCATGCTCTATCGATCTCAACGTAAGAATCAGTGACCCCTTTGCTAAGCTCTTAATTTCAAAATAAGAATCAGCAACCCCTTTGCTAAGCTGTACCCGCTATACTACCGCGGTTACTCGAAGTTTAAACCCTTAAAGCCTCGTGAAATATTCGTTACTTACATTGTTGCGCGCTTGTTACCGAATTCTTCCCAACTTCTCACGGGTAACGGTAAACTCTTGAAATATTCGCCAACTCGAAATCACCGAGGCACTTAACCGGTTAAAATTTAAAGGATTAATCCGGGTAAATAAATAAAGTTTCGATGAGGGTGGAATTGGTAAAACTTCGTAAAGGGATATAATTTTAAGTGGCATCGTGAATGTTTTAATGAGATTGTTGTAAAAGAACTGACAGAAAGGTTTCGCGACTTATTCGCTGACCCGTATTATTTTCATGATCCGGTGATTTCGAATGTACGAGAAAGTTACTGAACTCATATTTTGTTACCCAACTTTGTGTGAGTGAAGTTTATACCGTCGACCTTTTGGTTTTCAGTCCATGCACTGCGGAGTCTGCGGTCGACGATTTCATGTATGAAGTCGGGCGGGCCTAAATAGATAGGATGAAACCGATGCGCGACTTTAGCCCGGCTTTAACAGTTGTGTACAAACTAAAATTATTTCATACTTTCTTCCCTTTTTTTTGAAGTCAGCTGAAAAGGGCCTTGACACATAAACGGACAACAAAGTAATCTTGTAAGGGTTCCGTTTCTTTTTTCGTAGTCCTAAAAACATTGGTAAAGGAACGTCTGGGTTTGTGTGTGTCAATCATGTGTTAATAGATCTTTTTTTCCGATGTCAATAAGTTAGTCCTTGACTGCGATCTCACCTGATGGTAAGTCGTCACTTAACATCAGATTGCATCGTCATGCAGTCTAAGATGGTAGCGGGCTAACTTGGAAGGGGTATGGCAGTGTACATTCATCCCAAACCCCTCATGGGTTTCTACACGCCATCGTGCCGGGACGCTAAATTTTCGGCACGTCTGTAACGGAAGGGTGGTAAGTAGCAACGGCCAAATCCTCCCAACATACCAGACCAGACTCAATTCAGAAATTACCAAATTGCCTCCGCCGGGAATCGAACCCGAGACCTCCCAATTATAAGACCACAGCGCTCACCACTACGCCAGGGAGGTCGTCAAACTACTCGGACGTTAACCAACCTCGTAACTCCAAAGTAACAACAATGACCACTCCAAAAGTGAGCGTGTAAACAAACAGAGAGCCCACGCTCGCCGGTGACCCGTACGATCCATCTTTATTTGTCACTGATCCTGATTTATGACTCGACAACATCGTCGAAGCGTCATCCTGTTCCGTTGAAGTGAACTGTTACTTTAAGTGACGATTACTTTTGTAATATCGTTGGCTTGTGAAAAAAAATCACATCACATCACATCACACTATCACACTTCACATCACACTAATATTATAAAGCCGAAAGTTTGTATGTGTGTGTGTGTGTGTGTATGTTTGTTACTCCTTCACGCCACAACGAATGAACCGATTTGGCTAAAATTTTAAATGAAGATAGCTCATACCCAGGATTAAAACATAGGCATATTTTATCCCGGAAAATTACAGAGTTTTCATGGGAATTGAAAAACCTTGATCCACGCGGACGAAGTCGCGGGAATCGTCTAGTAAAAACTATTTTTAGCCGTCTTCCAAAAAGGTTCTCAATTCGTCGGAATCTTTTTTTTTATGTTTTTCCCCGATTACTCGAAAGTATTTTTGGAAAGTTTTCCAACTTTTCGTCGAAAGTTATTTCCTGACTAGTTAGTCAGGGAAAAATATAAATACAGACAGTAGTGAGAGGCAGTCACAGAGGTAGTAGGTAGAGCAGCACGATAATTAAGTGTCCATTGTTATAATTATACCAAACACACGTCAGGTCCTGCAAATTGCCTGGCAATTCTACAGCAGCTACAAAAACTGTCAAATCGTCAACTTTATTCGTCGATTAAATACTATTCGGCGATTGCGAAGCCAAGCCCTTAGGAATTATTATTAGAATTTAACTATTACTTTTAACAACATTTAGCGATCTAACAAGCTTTATTTAAACAAACCTCTCAAAGATTCTAAACATCTAATGTTATATTTCATTTCAATACCAAGAATTAATCTACTGAATAAAATCTAACTCGCTCCCAGAATATAATTTCTGCTTATATTTCATTAAGATCAGAGACTCATCAAAATTACATGGATCGCTGGTGTTCCTCTGTAAGACCCAACGCAAACGACTGCTTTGTATCTCAGACTGTTTTTTATTCGAAAACGGCTGACTTACAACAATCTGCTGCAGTGGTTACAAGAAAAATCACGTTTCTTGACTTTGGTCTCCCTTACAAGAAACGTTGTGTTGAAAGTGTTTTTTCTTCGTTTTTTGTTCGACCCTGACAATCGCTGTTATGATGGTACGGATTCCTACATGTACGAGTCCGACTCGCACTTGGCCGGTTTTTTTAATCTACATTAGCTGGTGTACAGTACTAATGTTTTATCTTTAATCGAAAATCAGATCAGGTTGGCGAGAGTTGATAATAAAATTTTTACTACTCCTATCGTAGAATGACTTTTGAGAAAGAAGTAAAAAGTTCTGTGATCTATTTTCACAGATTTTTGTCGAAACGACTATGATAATTCATTATTATCGGTCTTTTGCGAGACAGTTAATTTAAGATAATTCAGTTGTATCAGCGGATATAACCAAATTGAGCAACCACTTAATTGGATTTGATAAAGGCGTAGATTTCAAATGTAAGCAATGTTAAGACACATTTATTAGGTTGGGGCTATAACGCAATTAATAAAATCTTTATAACAAAGATATTATATGGAACCATTCGGCTTTAGAATAGAATAGAATAATTTTTTCTACCACTCCTCTCAATCTACCACTGTTTCGGAATGCCATCTTTGCATCCAGCTGCCCGAGAGAGAGTGTAAATACTTTGGTTACATTGAAATATTATAATCAATCAGTTATTAACTCAATTAAAATGTTCAGTCCACAGCACCGACGCGATGTCGTCTATCTCTCGGTCTTTTATCAGATTTACTTTGGAGAATGCGATCAGGAACGTTGTGAATCTCTTCACCGTTCTATCATAGAACTACGGGAAGTCAGTCGTAAACATTGGCATCCTATAAGTTTAGTAAAAGATCCTAATACACACCGCAAGGAATGCCCTTCCGGCTTCCGTTTTTCCAACTTACTATAATGTGGGTGTCTTTAAGTCAAGAGTGAATAGGCATCTTCTAGGCAAACGCGCACCATCTTAGGTTGCATCTTCGCATACCATCAGGTGAGATCGCAGTCAAGCGCAAGTCTATATATTTAAAAAAAAAATTTAATTCAATTAATCGTATTCGATGAAATTAGCGTCAAAGTAAAACGAACCTTGGAACTGTAATAATTTAAAGTCACAAAAATCAGTACAACCGATTTTAATTTGGAGCATATCGAAACACGTAAACGTCACATACACGAAATTGAACTCTAATTCAATGCAATTATGGTTCAATTTACTTTGACGTTAGCGTCATCGAATACGAATACGATCAATCGAATTTAATCTTATACTAACCCTGCTTATGTGGTTTAAATCAAACTCACTCTCACGAAACGCTTCAGTTCAAGGTTTCTGAAACGAACCACAGAGGTGTGCAACGCGTTTCCGGCATCCGTGTTTGCTGCCATGTATTTTAATCTGAGTACCTTCAAGGCAAGAGTAGACAGGCATTTTCCTCGCCTCAGGAATGGTTTATCATTGACTAGTTGATGCCCGCAACTTCCTTCGCGTAGATCAAAGATTTTTGATTCCCGCGGGAACTCTCTTATTTTCCAAGATAAAAAATAGCATAATGTGTTATTCCAGAATCTATCTCCGTGCCTTTCAGCCAAATCAACCCTCAACCCAACCTCAATAGCCCAACTGTCAAAGGTGCGGACTGAAAACTGTAAGGTCGTAGGTTCGAATCCCACCTGTTGCACTATTGTCGTCAAGCTTTCCGCTTATTTGGAGGGATAGGAGGATATTAGTCAACTTCAGCTGGGCTAATATTCTTAAAAAAAATGGTTCAGTCATTGCATCGTGTTTGAGTAAGAAACATCCATCCACCAATTCCACGAATCCATCCATCCATCCATCCATCCATCCATCCATCCATCCATCCATCCATCCATCCATCCATCCATCCATTCATACATTCAAACTTTCGCATTTATAATATTAATAGCATTAATATTATACTTATGCGCAAGCCTATTGCCCACTGAGTGATTTTAGACTTTCAGATCTCGCTCTTATGCTGAGATCTGTAGAGCGTGCTTTGACTCAGCTCAGACTTAGAATAGAGTTAAAACGAGAAACAAATATGCTCTGTCATAAATCTGTCTCGTTTTAACTCTGTCTTAAGTGTGAGTTAAATGAGAGTGCGATCTATAGATTACCTTAGAGACGATACAGCCATTTTTTTTTAATGAATATCTTACGATTATTAGACTTATCTATACATACAGCAATAAACTCGGCGGTTGCTCTTTTCAAAATAAAATTTTACAATCTATAAATATAATAAAATTGTAGGGAAGTGGTGTCTGTACAATGGAAATATATAAAAAAAAGGTAGCAGGGGTTGTTATTATATCGATGCCGAACCCGAAATTCTAATTAATTTTTTTTTTGTCTGTTTGTCTGTTTGTCTGTGTGTTTATACACACTAATATCAGAAACGGCTTATTCGATTTAGATACGGTTTTCACTAATATATTGTAGTAAGCTTCCCTTAACATTTAGTGTTTATTTCATGTCAATCGGTTCATAAATAAAAAAGTTATGTCAATTTAAAGAATCACGGCGAACATTTTTAACGTACAGAGTACGTACTACACGCCTCGCACCTGAGCGTCCGTGGCTATATAAAGCGCGCTGAGAGCCGCGCCACGAAAAGTCACTATTCCACGCGAACGAAGTCGCGGGCACAGCTAGTTAGATTATACATGACGTATTTGGCGCATCGCGACGCGTTTCACACGAAGTTTCGAGTACCTATGTTTTGTTTCATCTATCGCAGGGATTTTTTCTGGCATTCTGCGCACTGTTAAGCCTATCGGTCTATAGATTTCTGTCTGAGTCATCTTTTCTTGCTTTTTTGCGAGATGTTTTAAGTTTTACAAATCTAACAACTTATTTTAAACTTAATAATATCTCCCCCACACAGTTGTAAATCTCCTAAATCGTCGGGAATCGGGATAGGAGAGCCGAACGTTTGTTACAGAAGATAAAACCGAATATATTCCCAGTGTTCGGGAACTGAGGTCTTTATTAAAAGGCTCGCGCAGATTTATAGGACCTTGGTGTTTCAATTAGAGTGAATGCTCGTAATACTTTCTCCTTCGCGGAATATGAGTTTTTAAAAGTTGGGAGAGATAAAATTTCCAATATTTTCGCAAAATATTTCACACGCTGCGCCCAATTCGCTCCGTATTTTTAGCATTTCATTCTCAAAAATAACAGCTGAGTTTCTTATCAGCTTTTCTGCTACTGAGTGTCCATTGGTGAGAAACTTCCACAATTTCTTGCAGAAGTATTTATCAGACTAGAACTTGCAGAAATTCACTTGTTGTGACAGTCACAGTGCAATTGACTTGCCATAGCCGACTTCTGCGTAATCCAAATATGCGTAAGGTTTGAATGAATTAATGAAATTTTCTTTACTAGACTATGCCAGCGACAGCGGGGAGTTAATGTTTTTAATTCCTGCGGGAACTCTTTAATTTTTCGTGATAAAATGTTGCCTATGTGCTAATCCTGGATATGAGGATCCTATAAGTAATTATAGTAGTGGTAGTACTACTATACTAACTTCTACCACTTCTACTTCTACTTGCAAAGCGAGGGACGGATCGCTAGTGATAACAATAGGGATGTTAACAATTTTTCGGAATTGCTTTCATTTTGAAGATTGACTCTTGTTTACCATTAAAAAAAAAATTATTTAAAAATATTAGTATTTTCGATGAGAAAATATACAAAAATAGAGTAATTTTGAAAGTTCCCGCTAAAACACTCCACAACTGTCACGTGACTGACATGGCGTCATTCATCAAACAAAATTAAATGGAATATAATAAGTCGACCAACAAAATTTATTTTTTGGCATCAAAACCTAGCTTCTAATTTAATAACTCAGCAACGGGAAAATGATGAAGCTTCTAATATACTAACTCGGCTTCTTCACAATGGCCACAAAATATTCCAAAGAAAGCATCAAATAAAGAGCCACTATTTTTATTATTGTCCACTGCCACTGCACGATTTGGTGCGAGTGAGATGGATACGACTGGCCATTTGCACGATTTCGTTGGTGCGAGTGAGACGGATGCGACTGGCAATTTGCACGATCTCGTTGGTTATGGCTATTTGCACCAATCAGAGAGCGCCATTCAAAACATGCATTTGTTTTTTTTGTTGTTCTGTTGTTAGTGTGTTAATATTGCAATTATTTTTGTATAATTTTTTCTTTAAACTAAAGTTAGGTTAGGTTAGGGTTATACATGAATATTCAGGTGCCCGGCCGAAGGCCGGGCACTTAGGTTCTGTTGGGATCGTAAACCTACCTAAAACTAAAAAAAAAGTTGAAAAAAAATTTGATTTTTTTTTTCAAAAATGTTATAATGTTATGTGTAGGTATTTATCTTGAGTTAAATTTAAAAACAATCATTTTTTTAATTTCATTTTATCAAAAAAAAAAAAACGTTTTTTTATTTAGTTAGAAATATTTTTTTATTTCATTTTTCTCACAAAAAAAAAAAAATTAAAAATGTGGTTGAAGATTTGGTGTATTATTTGATGCTAATATTTAAGTATTTTAGGAGTTCACGGTTTGAAGCTAAGTTATAAATATAGATGCTAAAATTATATTTTTTAGAGGCTCACTAGTTGAAGCTGACTTAGTAATTTAGAAGCCAATAATGGTATTAAATAGAAGCTCGTTTAATTACATGCCAAATTAAATTATAAAATTATAAATTATAAATTATATTTTTTAGAGGCTCACTAGTTGAAGCTGACTTAGTAATTTAGAAGCCAATAACGGTAATAAATAGAAGCTCGTTTAATTACATGCCATAAATTAATAGTAATGTAATGAAATAGATTTTAAGCTAACTTTTAATGTTGCATGCTGTATTTAAGCAGAGTTTGGTTGCCCATTTATTTTATTTGTAACACCTGTATATTACCCAAATTCGCAATAAAGAAATTAATTGATTGATTAAAAACATTGGTCGCGATTCATGGCAATACATACAGTCGTCAGCTTGTTTCGCGATTAGTGACGTCACAATCTCTTCTTGGCGTTTGCAGTCACGTGACATCAGATGATAAATATAGCATTTCAAATCATTTTTAATAAAATTTAGTTATATTAAATTACAAAAATGTGATTTTCGATATTCTAATACTACAAACTATCATAAAATTAACAGTAAACATTAATTTGTGATTACTGTTAACATCCCTATTATAGTTGCAAGTAGAAAATACTTTAACGCCGTCTCGCACTCAAATCTTGAATGACGTGACGTAAAGCTCTTTGGTGGAATATAGCCAAAGTTTACGTGAAAATGTGTGCTTTTTAGGATTCCGAAAAGAAAACGGAACCCTTATAGGATCTTTTAGGGACAATCAATACTGGATAGCACTGATGAGGGCTAGGTTGGAGCGCGCTTGCGTAGAAGATGCCTATTCACTCTTGCCTTGACGGTACTCAAATTACAAACATATCGAAGCCTTATAACGGCTGCGGGACGCCTGAATACTGCCGCAAAGCTGACGTTATTTTGCCTCACGCAATATTCCCGATGGACATGAACTTTTGAATTAGACTAATCCCTACAGTGTTATTTTACTCGTGCACATTATTGTCAAATGCATCCGCGCAGATAAATTAAATGTATTAGCGAGCTCATTAATGAAAAACAAATAAATACTAAAAAGTAATTTATTTTGTTTTTGTAGTCTAGAGAATAGAGAATACTGTAAACTTCCTTCTCCTTTTCCTATTTAAGATTAGATTGAGAATCATATACAACTAGTTGGGACAGCGCATTTTATTCCTTTAATTACAAATTTCATAATAGCCGAGTAACGTTTAACCGGGGAATAAATTGGAATTTTTGACAGATTTTCTTTACAAAAACTGTCACAACGTCCAATTTATTCCTCGGTTACACATTACTTGGCAATCGTAAAAGTGGCATTTAGTTGATTAGGCAACGATGACCCTAGTCGGTAACTGGATGGGTGACTGATTTGGAGAGAACAAGATAAGCTATCGGTCCCGGTTATTACTGCTTCACTTTCATCAGATGATAATAGTAATCGATAAAACTGAAAGTCGAAATCTTGTACATTCTGTTTGTTGTATTCAAAAAGGATGTGGAACCTTTTTTTTTTTAAAAAAAAAAAATATCAGCCAAGCTGAGCTTGACTGATGTTCTCCTCTCCCCTCCAAATAAGTGAAAACTTGTGTTAGGAGTGGGTACGACAAGAGTGCAACGGGTGGGATTCGAACTTGCAACCTTACAGTTTACAATATTATATGATTAATCGAAAGTTTCAACAACTCTCAAGCATCCGATTCCTCGCGTTATAGCGTTAGATGCTATTTTATCATTAATTGAATTCTTATACCTATCTCGTTTCTTATAAGAGCCTATATCAACTCTAAAGCGCGTAGCTTATTGATTTTGGGCTAATAACTGCAGTATTAATTTTGCTTTGTAGCTATCTACGTGGAAATGATAATTAATTTGTAACGATTTAATTTTGTACACGTTCAGCTCGATACGAAATTAATATTATCGTAAATACGTTATAACTAGGTAAGGCCTTATTTAGTATAGAAACTTACATCGTTAATGTACACGCCTTATGCATAGACATTAGGGGTGTATATTATTAACGATAGGTTGTGTGGTTAAAGGACAAACTAAGAAACAAGCATGCTTTCGCACCTTTATTGAACGAGCGAAGCGAGTTCTCTGAGTCAACTAGGGCGCTTGCCTACTAGACAGAGAAGTGTGTCCGTCTAAATGTCTGTCAGAGCCGTATAACTTCTGAATTACTGAATATTAGAACGTGAAACTTGGTTGAAAATTCAGTTATATCCTGTACTTGAACAACAAATACTAAAATTAGATAAATGTTATAAAGAAACGAAATTATTTAATTTTAATGCGCCATCTATTAGCATTATTGTGAAGCTAATAGCTTCACTATAATGCTAATAGATGGCGCTGTGTCAGTAAAACAGTTTTATGTCAACTATTATTTTTTTTATTGCGTCTAATGTTAAAAGTTAATTATTACAATATATAATTAAAACTTTTGGGAATTATGGGATATCGCGAGGTCTCAGTTCGGGGCTGTCGACGCCTTGTAGACGCCTGACGCAAGTTATATGGCAAATGCCAATGGACACTGAATTAGTCTGCTATAATTGTAAGATTACTAACCGACTCGTTTTAACTATTAGCTAGCATACGTCATTCGCGAATTGAAGGTCAGAGAGACCGATTTTTTGCGACCATAATTATTATGTATGTGTGTACTAGAAGTGAAATAAATTAATTTTTCTTGTGTTAATTCTGGTTTAATTACACTGATGGATGCTGGATTGGATCAAGGCGTTACCAGGGGCGAACCACTAGTTAATATTAACTAGCTGATGCCCACGACTTCGTGGATTTCTTTTTTAAATTCCCGCGGGAACTTTTTGATTTTCCGTGATAAAAAGTAGCCTATGTCACTCTCAAGGTCCTCAACTATATCCATACAAAAAATTACATCGATCCGTAGCTTTATTGCAGCGTGATTGAAGGACAAACCAACAAATCAATAAATGAACAAACAAACAAACTTTCGAATTTATACTATTTGTAAGGATTTGTAAGGATGCGAAAGTGTTTCTTTGTCCTTCAATAAAGCAGCGACCGAACAACGGGTCTACCTAGTTAACGGGTTGGTTACTTTTATCCCGGAAAAGAAAATACGAGTTTTCTGGGGGATTTTCAAAAACCTAACTCCAGGTGACGAAGTCGCGGGCAAAAGCTAGTTTTGCAATAACTAAGCCAATCCCTGCAAGGCTTGTGCTTCTAGCAAGTCGATAGCTGTGTCAGCAAAAGTAACACATACGGTATACCTACTCTCTGCCAAAATTAATCTCTAACGTCGTTAAACCACAAAAATTTCAGTTCAAAGGTTCAAAGTGTAACCAGCCCCCTGATTCTGTAGCTCAGTGCCTATCACCGACGATAGACATTTTTTATCCATTGAAGATTTGAAGAGAAATGTCATTTACTATTTCATAGTAAACCTTCAATGGATAAAAATATCAGTGGCTTTCATTTTTTGATAGGCACTGAGTTACAGAATCAACCCTCAGATGTCGGTCCTTCACGTCCAAATTTTCGAATTCACAGAAAATATTTTAAACCCACGATAGGTAGATACGGTCGGTTCGATTTCTGTCGGTCATGAATCTTTACGAGATAGATATAAGGGTAGACTAGAGGACTTGTTCAGCATTCACGCGAATAACTTGGGAGTGAAAAGTTTCAAAGGAACCGTGAGCTCCTTTGAAAACAGACTGGAACTCGGCAGATGCCTTATATTAGTTCTGTGTGGTTCGCCGTTTGTTTGAGTTCGAGGGATTCGATAGTGAAGTGTCGTTACTGAGGTAAGTGCCTTTATAAAGGTGAGATACTCGTATTTTGTCAGTGATGTTACTTTAAAGTTATGACGCAGTAAAGAATGTGTTCAGTTTGATTTATACTAAAAAACTTTTCACCCGATTACAGAAAAGCCAAAGAAAAAGGTGAATATATAGCAGTCTATGTCTGTATTAATAGAAGTTAGTACAGTAGTTTGTAGTAAAGTACGTTCTACCGTTAGCTGATTTTCATGAATTTTGACCCAAGTTTCGCTAGGTCCCACTCCCAATAAGACCTGAAAGTCTGTGCATCGAAACAAATGAACACTTAAAATAGTATTCAGAGCGTTTATAAAAATTGGTAATACTTAACTAATCCGGTTTACAATACATACGTACTGATATATGAAAAATAAATAATTTCGTTCATTGCTTGATATTAAAAAACAAGACCCCCCACTAGGTGGAAAGACGACATCAAGCGAGTCGCAGGGAGCCGCTGGATTCAGGCGGCGCAGGACCGAGGCTTGTGGAGGTCCATGCAGGAGACTTATGTCCAGCAGTGGACGTCCATTAGTTGAAGAAGAAGAAGAAGAAAAAACAAGACTAATCATAGCATAAAAATGCATGAAAAAAATAATCGTTTGTCATAAATGTTACCAAGCCCTGAACTTTCTTTCAGAATTTGAACTCAATCTAACAAATGCAAACTTTATGCGGATTTAAAATTAAATTTCGTGACGTTTGGAATCTTCGGACTGTCGCATCAAAGAAAACAATTGCATCTTCGTGTTGCAATTTTGGACTCTATTTATTCTAAAATAAGGAAAAGTATACGTCAAAGGTAAAGTTGTATTTTTAACCAGATTGTAGTACTGCGGTGGGATGGAAATATGCTTGGGAGGATTTAATTCCATTTCTCAGGCAGAGGGTATTTGTTGGAATACTTGTGCATCTTCTAGAGATTTTTTTTTTAGTTTTAATGTATATTTGTGGTTGAGTATTCGTACCTCCGACTTCGCTCACCTGACTTTGCACTTTAAGTTTGAAACGGTGCTCTATGGTTTGAGTAAATTTTTTCTGTCACTAAAAATAAAAATAGTCCAATTTGGTTTAGTCATGACGGATATATCGATGTCCATAATATGACATTAAAAACACGCCTCTTCCTTTTTGAAATTTGCCTAAAAATTTTGATTGTTTAATTTACCTTGTAAAATTTTCTACCTGCTCGTGGAAGTGCCGTCAAAATAGATTCAGCCATTCCGAAGATCGGGGCGTTCAAACAAACAGACAAAAACTTAAGAAACTTTTGTTTGAGTTCTGTCTCTTCTGACAGACACTTCTATTTTATTTGTATCAATAGAAAAAAGACATAAGCGACGACGGTCGTGTTTTTTTAATAATATAAATGGAGGGATCAAATAAAAGGGCGTTGATTTAATTGTCATAACATCGTAAATCTTTCCGAGAGACGTTCTCTGGAAGAAAATCGTCCATTTTCCTTATGCGCCAAAATGTCGGCCGTATAACAATAAAAAAACTTTCTCGACGGGCGAATAAAAATTTTCTTGATAGCCGATAAAATTGAGTTAGCTACTTGTGTTAATACTTTTTTGGTGAATATATTACTATAAGTATATTATAAAGAATCTAAAAAAGATTGTAATATTCTACATTCTTTTCCCTCCCGGGCACAGTGATGAGCGCTGTGGTCTTATAACTGGAAGGTCTCGGGTTCGATTCCCGGCGGGGGCGATTTGGGAATTTATAATTTCTGAATTGTCTCTGATCTGGTCGGGTGGGAGGCTTTGGCCGTGGCTAGTTACCACCCTACCGTCAAAGACGTGCCGCCAAGCGATTTAGCGTCACGATGGCGTGTAGAAACCGATTAGAGATATGGATTGAATGTACACTTCCTTTCGAGTTAGCCCGTTTCCATCTTAGACTGCATCGTCATTTACCATCAGGTGAGAGCGTAATGGAGGACTATCTTATCATCGAATAAAAAAAAGACATGTGGCACTCGGGGACTGCCGCGGTAAAGCTATTACATAACATTTTTTATCAACGCCATCTAGCGGTGAGAGGAGTCCCGTGTCAGGTTATTTTCGTTATGGAATTTCTGGATTCGGTCTCCACGCTCAAGGCCCGCGATAGAAGCTATGCAATAGCTTAAAAATTGTTATAAATTCATAACTTAAATAAAAGCTTTAATTTCTAAGTTAAGTAGTCGCAATCTAACATAATATAACAATATAGGTAGTACAGTGAACATTTGCCAGCATTAAAGCCCCTAACTTGGGACAAAGTTTGGTGTATAATAGAGGTTAGTTTTAATGCTTCCTGCATGTAGCTACAAAGTTGCCATTCATAGGTACAAACTGCTGTGAGTACTTTGTGATAGTTTGTTTGGAAGCTTATATTACTAGTATGCTTATACCATTCTCATACTCATAAAGATGCTTAAAGTCAAATATAAAAACTGTGTTAATTTTTCTTTTTTTATTGAAGTGTTAACCTACACTTAAAGGATATATCCTGATAGATTTATAGATACATATCAAAAATTCCGAGGCCGGCGAGATTTGAACCCACATCTCTCTGGAAATCGCGCCCGAGTGTGTTAACCGTTACACCACGGCCGAACCACACGTCAGCCACGAAATTAGTGATATGTATCTACTTTTTCAATCAGTTTTATAGCAACTGTTAGCGACATCTAGTAGCGACACATTACAGTTGTCGATCTACTTTTTCCAAGACCCCATATTACAATGGAGTTCTTAAGAAATTATAGATGTAAAGATGACAACTATGCTTTTTGTTGAACTAAATATTAAAAAAAAAAAAATTTTAGAAAAGAATATTAGCTAAGCTGAACTTGACTAACATCCTCCTATCCCCTCCAAATAAGCGGAAAGCGGAAGCGGGAATGGATGGGGTTCGAACCTGCGACCTTTCAGTTTTCAGTCGGCACCCTTAACTGTTAGGCTATTGAGGCTTATTATAACAATATAGGTATTTCGTTTTTGTTTACTTATCCTACTAATATTATTATAAATGCGAAAGTTTGGATGTACACATGGATGGATGAATGGATGTATGTTTGTTACTCAATCACGCCGCTGACTGAACCGATTTGGCTGAAATTTGACATAGAGAAAATAAGACAGTCCCCGGGAATTACGAAATCTCAATCCACGCGAACGAAGTCTCGAGCATTAACTAGTATTATTATACAAAATCTGTTAGTTTGTTGGATTGTCCTTCAATCACGCAACGGATCGACGTGCATGGATATAGCAGAATCTTGGATTTTATCTCGGGAAAAGGGAAAAAACCACTGAATTGAAAACCTCCTTTTTAAAATAGGTTAAAAATAAGCCACAATATGAACTCTATTTTTTTATATTTTTTGTGTATACAGAAACCTGACTAGTTTCGTATATCAATGTCTATTAAAAGTTACAAATTTTTCTCGTCTTTTGAAAAAAGTTTGTTAAGAATTCATAAACGCCAGCGGCTTTCTATTTTGCTCCTTATTTTGAAGCCTCCATTAAAGTTTGTCTCAGCGGACCGAGGTTTAATAATCTCTTACTTTAGACGCTAGATTTAAAACAACACTTGGATACAAATATTATTTTAAATAACACTTTTAATACAATTATCTTTTTTAAGAATATTAGCCAATCTGAAGTTGACTAATATTCTCCTGTCCCCTCCAAATAAGTGGAAAGCTTGTGTTAGGAGTGTTAGTTAGTTATTTTTTCTCATTAACATTGAAAAACTAAATTAAGCACCAAATTATAGCATTCTAGAATACATATTTTCAAACCTCGCAAGAAGTAAAATATTATTATATATATTTTTTTTAACATTGAATCTTTAGGGTCAGTTCACACCGAGACGCAACGCGACGCGACGATGCTCGTACTTTTGTCGATAGCGATATTTAAATAGAACCTCTTTACTACACAATAAGGTACAAATTTCAGTGAAAGCGCGACCTAGATACGTGTCGAAGTATGGCTCGTTACGCCGCCCTACGCTGCGCTTCCTCGTGATGCGCCTCGCGTCGCCTCTTTACGCAGCGCGGATTCTTCTTCGTGCTTCTTGAAGCATCTGCGCGCCTCTTCGCGTCGCGTCCTGTCTCGGTTTGAGCTGACCTTAATACCAAATTATTAAGTCAAACTAAATTGTCAAATTCATATTTTATTATCATGATATGAACATAACTTGCATTCCCGTCTTAATTCCTAGACATATAAAGTCTTCTTTGGGTCAGACACTAAGAACCTTTAATTACTCCACGCCTCCAGTTCAATCAGATATGAAATTGAATATTCAATCGCATATGAATATTAAATATTCGTATTGCAAGTTCGATGTGGTTAATTTGGTGCAAGTTAAAAGTGAATATTTTAAGAATCTACTTTAAGGGTGAAGAAAAATATTGTGAGAAAACTTACATATCTGTGAGTTATCTGTAATATTCACAAAGGTATGTGAAGTATGGCAATTCGCAATTGGCCAGTGGTGGCCTTAAACTATCCTCATTCGAGAGGGACCTGTGCCCAGTTATAGTGAATGAGTTGAGATGCATTTATTATTTCTTAATTAGTCTAGTCTGGTCTGATCTGGTCTGGTCCAAGGCTTTGACCGAGGCAGGTAACCACCCCACGTGCCGCCAAGCAATGTTACGATCAACCCAGACCATGTATGGATTAATATTTACTGCCATACCAATTCTAGTATTTTTTAATCATCATTATTATTATTTGTAAGCTAATTTGTGTATTTGTCAAGTTTTGTGGTAGGTAACTGTAGTTATAGTTTATTTAATTAGGTTACGGAATCACGCCTGTGGACACTTGGGTTCCCCCTGAAAGCCAGCGCTGCAGCATGCTGTGGCTTTGTGCTGAGTGGGGTGCCTTATTTTTCGATGGCCACTTATATTTTTTGAATTTTTTAGATTTACTTACTTGGTAAGCGAATTTCTGTAATTGGGTCGTGGAAAAATAAAAGACATTATCAATCTATCTATTTATCAATTCCAAATTAGCTCGCTAACATCTTAGACTGCATCGTCATTTACCATCAGGTGAGATCGCACTCAAGGACTGCTATTAAAAGCTGATTCAGAGTATAGCTGTATGTAGGTGTATTTCACGAGGGAATAATACTTTTGTGACGTCGTGATAGCAAAGGGAATAATATATTTACTAGTGGTTCGCCCCGAACTGAGACCTCGCGATATCCCATAATTCCCAAAAGTTTTAATTATATATTGTAATAATTAACTTTTAACATTAGACGCAATAAAAAAAATAATAGTTGACATAAAACTGTTTTACTGACACAGCGCCATCTATAGTGAAGCATTATAGTGAAGCTATTAGCTTCACAATAATGCTAATAGATGGCGCATTAATATTAAATAATTTCGTTTCTTTATAACATTTATCTAATTTTAGTATTTGTTGTTCAAGTACAGGATATAACTGAATTTTCAACCAAGTTTCACGTTCTAATATTCAGTAATTCTTGACATATGGCTCAAATTAAAATCTCCACTTTGAAACCCCCCCATTTGGTCAATTTTTAGGGAAAAATTAAAAAAAATATATTTTTGTACTCTGTTCAAAGTCGTCTTTAAAAAAATATATCGCAAGTCTATGTAGAGCAACAAACAAGATTTTACTTCAAATACGCTTCTATGAGAGCCCCCCTGAAATAAAGCTTTTTATATTTTTTTATACAATGTTCGGCTGAAGGCCATCAGTTTACATATTATATTTAAATTTGAAGTAATTACGTTCAGTAATTCAGAAGTTATAGGGCTCTGACAGACATTTAGACGAACACACTTCTCTGTCTAGTAGGCAAGCGCCCTAGTTGACTCAGAGAACTTCGCTTCGCTCGTTCAATTACAATATTATTTATTTCTTCTTTTGGAGTTATTCACGCAACAACGAATGAACCGATTTGGCTGAAATTGGAAATGGAGACAGCTTATACCCACGATTAACACATCGCCTACATTTTATCCCGGAAAATTAAAGAGTTCCCGCGGGAATTAATCCACGCGGACGAAGTCGCGAGCATCGTCTAGTATCGAATAAAAATAATAATAGAGTTAGGATGCCGAAGAATTAGTTATTTCCTAATTCCATGCATATTTCAAATACGGGCTAAAGTTCAAATCGCTATCAGCTTATAACTTAAGTAGTACTAAAGAAGTGGAATCCAGATATCAGAATAAGGTCAGGTTATATAGGCATACCAATATGTCTGAATTCTGTGCAATATGCAAAAATCCCGACAACGCAATACACGGGGTACGCTTTTCTAGCATTAAACTGTATATTCCTGATCTACAACATTTTTGCCAATGATATAAAATCCCTGTAGGATTATCTAAAATGACTCCGTTAGTGTGACGATTGTATTCACCTCTGATTGGTTGAATTTATGACTTTTTTGACGTGGATCAATAGATTTAAACCAATAGCGAGAGAGTTCCATCTGAATAGAAGTGATTGCTATTGCCCTACAGATTAGCCATCTGCGCGGAAGATATTATAGTGCACAAGTGTGTGCGCAAACACAGGTCATAGAGATCAGGCGCAGGACCGACGGCTTTACGTGCTCTCCGAGGCACGGGGCTGACTCACCGCCAACTTCCTACCTACGAGCTAGTACTGAGAATTTCTTGACAGAAAAACCCAATACATTTTTTGGCCTAACCCGGAAATCGAACCTAAGACGAATGCTATGGAATAAATCTGTTGACTTCAGAGAATCATAGCAAATATTCCTTTATTTTTGTTGCTATTACATAATATGTATTCCTTCCTTAGCTTCCTACTTTATAATATTGTAACAAGTTTTCAGTTTGTAATAAATTTTCCAGAACATGTTTAGAATCTCTATTTTACCAACCGGGAAGTACGTACGTAGTTGATAACTTGGATACGCTTTTACGAAAGCTATTTTGGAATTTTATTGAATTAAATAAAGCTCGTACAGCTTGACAAAAAAGAATAGAAAAAAAATTGAGGTGCCACTATGCTAATTTATTTTTCTTAATTGAAAGGAAAAGGTCGATTAACACACAGCTCAATTGCACGGATTAGACTTTGATATGGCTATCTAGCTATTAATTATATTTCAAGTTCAAAATTCAATCCCTAAAGGGGTAAAATTGAGCGAAGCCACGGGCAAAAGCTTGTATAATTATAAATAATTTAAAATAATTAATAATTCGCTAATTAATATAATTATTTCAGTTGTGAAATAAAAGTCGTTATTAGACAAAACAAAAAACTTAAACTTCTGTAAGATGGTATGAACGATTGAATAGTTCAGTGTTTACTACCTAAACCCAGAAGACCCTTTACTAGAAGAAGAATATAATTCCATAAGGGAGAATAAAAGTTCCAGCGTCAAACAGTATTATGACGTCACGAATCACAAAGGCTCTATATCAGTCGGCAGTCAAAGTAAATCCTTGCTGCAAGGATTATGTAGATTGCGGTGGCGACCTCCGCATACAGAGGACATGTTTCACTTCACACACTCCTTTAGATTTATGACATATATCCTAATTTAGTAGCTTTTGTGCGTGACTGCGCTCATGTAAATTTAAATGTACTATAGAACCTGGGATTCAAGATGTACACGTCGAGTGCAACAAACTGTTCGGAGATTGTGATGCTATCATATTTAAAACAAAGCAAATGAGTACAATTTGTAGTAGGTTTGTATTAACTCAATAATTATTAAAAAGCTATAGCAAAACGGTATTAGGAGGTTCTATTTGTTTCTTTCACACTTCTTACACACCTACGTACTATGTAAAAATCACGTTTTTTGTATAAAGCCCTCTATTTTTTTTACTTTTGATAATTATTGTTATAGAAGCAATCGAAATATACGCTCTGTGAAAATTTCAAGTATCTACCTGTTACGGTTCATGAGATACCGCCCACTCAGCGAACGCAAACAGAAAACTAAAGGCCAAATTAGATGGTTCATTTTTCGAGATTTTTGCTTCCATTTTTGAGGCCTCACTAAGGAGTTATCGAAAATGAATCGCCTAAAAATCGACCTATCACAGGCGATTTTGCCTCCGCAGCGAAAGTTTCTCTGGTATATATGGTTCATCGCAAAAATGAATGATGAACGGTGCACCGTCTAATTTGGCCCTTATTAATAGTGTCCCGTTGGTCTTTGGGAGGCTTTGGGTAGGAACCCTAAAAACGAACCCTAAAAATTATTATTTGTTTGTAACAATTTTTAGGGTTCGTTCAACTTTAAGGTAAATTACAATTTGAAACCTCGGTGCCATAAGCCCTGGCCCCGGCGCCGGGCGTCACGTATTCGACAAATAAACGCTTCCGGTCTGCGGAATGCATATGGCGGCACTTCCGTCCAATTTGTTGTAAATGGAAATTTGAAATTTAGAAATTCCTACAGTGAAATAAATTTTCGCTACAAAACAAACACGTCGAATGTAAAATGAAATATTTAAATGGAATGTGTAACGTTTTTTATTATTTTTTACTAGTTGATGCCTGCATGGATTTAGTTTTTAAAATCCCATGGGATCTCTTTGATTTTCCGGGATAAAAAGTAACCTATGTCACTCTCGCGGTTCTCAACTATACCCATGTAACATATTACGTGGATTCATTGCTCTGTTGCGACAAACTGAGAAACCAGCAAACTGAGAAACAAACACACTTTCGCATTTATAATATCTATTAATATTATAATAAGGATTTAATTTTTCATGCGTTACGATTATTCAGGATAGAGAAAAGTAGTTTACTGTACAATATGCCAATTTATGATGTAGTCTGAGAACTGAGATGAACAAAATCGTGAGAAAGTCTTGATGGTTTAATAAAGTGTTCCGTAATATTCTCTGTTTTTGTACGAAATCCGCCTCTTTTTCAGAGTGGGTGAACCGGGAAGAAAACAAGTAAATCGCAGAATTCAAATGATTATTATATTTAATTATTTTATTTGTATTGTTACAGATTTAAAATGCAACATGTAATACAGAAGAAAAAAGTTAAAAAGACAATTAAAAAATCGGATATAACATCATTAATTTCCAGAATTTCAATAAATAATACAGGTAGGTAACACATTTTTACAATCAAAATAAATTCATTAATAAACATTGTTATGTGAACACCTCATTCATCTAAATCGGCTTAGTAATTTAGGAGCTACGGTGGAACATACGTAAACAGACGTACACATTGTCTGCTAAAATCACAACCCATTCTTTTGGCTTCGAGTCGAGTAAAAATTATTTATTTGTATAGTTACAGAGTTAGATTGCAACATGCAATACAAAATGGAAGAAAATAACCAGGGCACGTCGGACCGGGAAGTTAAAGCAAAGATTTATTAGAAGGGGTGAAGTAAGTGGCGAATCTGATAAGTTATTTATGGGCCGACTGGGGATTTGGGTTCTTTTAACGATTTACCATTGGCCGGCCGTAGTTAATGGATTGGAGTGAATGGATTCATACATCACTAAGTATCGGATTTCGCTTTCTCATTTTCAGCATCTTACGTCACTGATAATGCAAATTAAGAATAGAATAGAATAGAAATATTTTTTATTCAAATAAACTTTTACAAGTGCTTTTGAATCGTCGATGAATCTACCACTGGTTCGGAAAGCCTTTCCTGCCGAGAAGAGCCAGCAATAAAATCGGCAGTTGCTCTTTTAAAAAAAATTTTTTTTACAATATGTAATGAAACTATGCTATGTATACAGTGCTTCCACGATGAAGTTTCCTAAGTCCAATACAATACAAATACAAATAAATAAAATACAATCCAACGCATGTTAAAACGAGTAGACAGAAAGCAGACCCATTCCCGTTGGTAATAAGCTTAAAAAGATCTTTTAGCCATTCTAGCAAAATTTAAACGAGACCAATCATCGATGTAAATGTACTAAGTGCTAGATATGGCGTTCCGAATACTCACATGTGTGGTAAGGTTCCGAATACTCATATGTGTGGTGCGGGTTGTTACGTTCCCTCAAATATGGTTGAGCGAAGCAATGGCTGGATCATGCGTCATGCTCGTGAACGGGTGCCGCCAACGGGAATGGGTCTGCTCTGACTGCCCGTCTTGACATGCGTTGGATTGGTGTACCTACGTATGCATTTTTGCATTTTTGAAGCTTTATTGTGGAAGCACTGTATACATAGCATAGCTTTCATTAACTATTGTAAATTTTTTTTTTTTTTTTAAAAGAGCAACCGCCGAGTTTCTTGCTGGCTCTTCTCGGCAGGAAAGGCATTCCGAACCAGTGGTAGATTCATTGACGATTCAAAAGTGCTTGTAAAAGTTTATTTGAATAAAAAATATTTCTATTCTATGCTGTTCTATTCTATTCTATTCACAGTCGACCGTGCATTAGTTGTTAGTATGGCATGGGCATTACCGACGTACGTAACGGGGCGCTTTTTTACCACTTTTAAACCAAAAATGTCTTGCTATATTTCAGAACCTAGTGTTTTATTAATGAAAATAATAAAACCAGTAGAGTTCATCCTAGTCAGGGCTCATATTAATCTAGGCTAGAGATAGACTCTAGATCCGCGCATGACTGCAGCTCTGCCTGGGAGATTACAGGCCGGGGCCGTCGACACCCTGATAACTTCAAATAAACAATATATTTATAAACAAGTCTAGTATAATATATAGAATTATGCAAACAAAGCGTCAATAGCCCAACGGCTAAAGGTGCGGACTGAAAACTGAAAGGTCGCAGGTTCGAGCCCCACCTGTTGCACTATTGTCGTACCCATTCCTTTCTGATACACAAGCTTTCTGATATTCTTAAAAAAATAGTTCTAAAGGAAAATTTTCTTTTCTTTTGGTTGTCCTATGACTATTAAAATTATAACAAAAGTTTAAAGTACTCTTAATTTTCCGTTTGTTTTTTTTAATAAAGTATGCCTATGACACAATACAGGACCTCAACTATACCCATGCAAAATTCAAGTCTCGGCGTGATTGAAGGACAAGCCATTAAATTAACAATCAAATTTCTACACAATGACACCTTAGCAGGGGTTCCCAAAGTTTGTTTATCGCGCTTCCCTTCTGAAAAGATTGGAAGTGCGATAAAAAAAACTTTGGGATCCACTGCTTTAACGTTAGAGATTGTAGACAGAGACGACGCGTTTGTAATATGGATAGAGACACAGGTCAAGAAAAATCACCTGACATTTACTAGAAACATTTACTAGAAAACTATATTTATTTTCGTAAAGTAGAGCTTAGAGTGAAAATTAATCGACCAATTTTAACTTGACCTACTATATCATTACTCGATAACAGCGTGAGAGCTCCATGTAATTTTGGATGGACCAATTCAACGTGACCCATATCCGTATTGAAAGTGAGTGGTTTGAAGGGTCTCGAAATCTGAACGGCTGAAAACGGCGTACGAGGGCGCTCAAAATGATACGGAATTCGAAATTCAATTAACGTTTGTCGATAGGGCGTTGTATTGTTCAAATTTGGTCCAAACTGGTTTAATTTTCAAATCCGCGTTCAACCTTTATGAGTGCTAATTCCTAACCCCTATTTCAATAAGCTAATCAAATTCAGTCAAAATCTGATTCGATTTTTGGATTCATTTTAATCTTCTTTTTTGCTGGGATATGGTACATGTAATATATTTGGTGTTGAGAAAGAGTTGGTTTTACATAATTACAGTGCCACCAACGGGAATGGGTCTACTTTGGTCCACCCGTCTTAACATGTATTGGATTGTATGTAAAAGTAAAAGTTTATTTGAATAAAAAATATTTCTAGTCTATTCTATTCTATTATCCTGCGAAGCTTGGAGTGCAAAAACATTTTTACGCTTAATCTAGTTAGGATTTTATCCTTGCCAAATGAAAACTTATTATTATAAAAAGATTAATTACATGGAAACACAAAAATTATTAAATATACTTTAGTTTAGAAATAATTTAGTTGTTTAAATCCATACAAATACTCACGCTTACTTTCAACTGGCTTCACTTATAACAACACATTTTTTCCAAGACGGCTCAATCTGCATATTACAATCTGCTCTTACGAATAAAGTAACAGAAAAAGACCAAATTGGTAGCCATTTTTCAAATCCCTACACGCTATTATAGTTCTTAATGGGCTTGTAAAAGGAGCAATTTGCTTTGACGCTTGCACGAAACGTTTTATCTGGTTTCCGTTGTACGTTCCGCTTGTTCTGTCTTCAAGAACTGTGTTCGTATATCGTGTAGAAGTCTCACTAATGTAGCGTAGATTATGGTCTTTTTGAAATTCTACTCACAAGATAGAGTGATAACTTGTTACATAATATTGTAAAAAGCAACTATTTCTTTTGAAAAGAGTAACTCCTCAATTTCTTGTCGGCTTTTCTACGCAAAATCTGTTTCTCAAATTAGAGGTTAAGAAGGAAGATTGGAGGGAAAGGTACCTTAAGACATGACAAGATGGTATTACAAGTTAAGACTTGTCATAAAGGCCTAAGGTTGGCTTACATGAGATAAATAATTTAGAATTTTAAGGCTACATTTTATCTCGGAAAATTTAAGAGTGCCCGCGGCAGTTGAAAAACCTTCATGCACGCGGAAGAAGTCGCCGGCATCAGTTAGTATTGACATAAGGCGTTATATATATGGAGATAAGGTTTATACCGGCCAGGGCAAACTCGACTCTACAGTAGGTAGGAGTCTCAAATAGTAGATTACGAACAGTGTGTCTAAATTTGCAAGTTACTGTAATAGGATGGCACGGGGACAACAATAAATCGGCGCAAATCGCTCCCCACGCAGTGCTTGGAACAGCCGAGCGAGTTGCCGATATATCAGCGAGTGACGAACGAACACACCTACGCGTTTTAACGAATGTTTTCGCTAAGTTTTCACTTGTTTAAGCCTGGGGCACAATTGAGTTAAATTTTGTAGTTGATTTTTTTTTTCTTAAATTAAAGAATATTAGCCGAGCTGAAGTTGACTAATATTCACCTATCCCCTCCAAATAAAGCTTGTGCTAGGAGTGGGTATGACAATAGTGCAACGGGTGGGGTTCAAACCTGCGACCTTTCAGTTTTCTGTCCGTACCTTTAACCTTTGACCTATTGAGGCTTTTTTTCTCACTCGCTGAATTTGGGCCACTGCGGCCAATATGTCAATAAGCCTATCTGGAATAGGACATAGGCTACTTTTTATCCCGGAAAATAATAGAGTTTCCGCGGGAATCAAGAAAACCTCAATCCACGCGAACGAAGTCGCAGGCATCATCTAGTAAATAAATGGTCTCGCCTCATTAAAAGCGGCAGTTAATATATTTAAATATAAAAAATAGCGTATCTAAAATAAAAATAAATTAATTACACTAATAAAAATTTATTAGTCAAGTCTAATTACTTTTCTAGAATAAATACAAAGAAAATTTCATAATTAAATATATGCGTTCGTGTGATAAACCCTTTATTAGGCTCCCGCTACATTACCTTCACCCGAGGTGTTATTTCTACTTCGCGTGAACAAACGACCCGAAATAGCATTAATGTCTGAAAGTGCCTTATCAACTTTCAAAGTAACACTAAAAACCCCAGCTTTTTAGCACTTTTTCTATCTAAATGGCATGTTTATTTGATTGTTTTCGTTATTTACAGAAAAGTTTAGGCGTAATTGTTCAATTTTCATGAAAGTACAAAAGGATTTTTACTATGAAGTATAAAAAATATTTTTGTGTATATTTTGTTTGAATATAAATCAGATATATTTGTTCTATTATCTCATATTTGAATCTCGATTCAATCTACCGTAACTACGAGTACAGCAGCGTTCGTAGCAGCTACGGTTCTGCTACGAATAGTGCTACGAAGTTTTGGTTGATCGTTTACTTTTTGCTTTGTTTGCGGACTCCTTGCGAAAATAGATTCAGAAACATTGGTAGTATTAGTATAAGATTAAATTCGATTAAGAGAATTCCCGCGGGAATTAAAAAATCTCAATCCACGCGAACGAAGGCGCGGGCATCGTCTAGTATTTTTATAAAGTGTGTTTGTTTATTCTCCAATCACGCAGCAACGCAGCAACGGAACAACTTGATTTCTTGCTTAACTATAGTTTATAACTTGGAAAATAACATAAGCTACCACTCATGCCGGAAAAACATAGGGTTTACGCAGGATTTATAAAAAACTAACCTCATGCGAAAGAATTCGTGGAAAAAAGCTAGTAAGCTTTACTAGCTTACTACTAGCTTAGAGGTAAACAAGTAATGTTTTTATTTCAAAATAAAATATGGCTGACACATATTTTACAGCTTTGGCGTGTAAAAGATTATAGCCCAGTCATTAAAGCCAAAACCCGAAAGTAATTAGTAACTTGATAAAATTTTAGGGGGGGTTTTAAAGAAGGTAAAATAACTTACCGTGTGATTTTGCAGCGTTGTGGGGTGTACGGAAAGGGTTGAAAAGGGGTGAAAAGGGTTTTTTGTTAATAACATTGCCAAAAAAATTAGTAACACGCTGCAAATTTATAATAAGGTTGTTCTTACCGTTTTGTAACGTTTATTAAATTTGCAGCGTTTTGCAACATACGGAACATTGTTTATTATTAAAAAACAATGAAATTTGTTATTAACAAGGGTAAAAAAAATAGTAACACGCTGCAAATTTATAATGAGGTTGTTCTTACCGTTTTGTAACGTGTATTAAATTTGCAGCGTTTTGCAACATACGGAACATTGTTTATTTTTAAAAAAACAATGAAATTTGTTAATAACAGGGGTAAAAAAAATTAGTAACTCGGTGTAAATTTATAATGACGTTGTTCTTACCGTTTTCAAACGTTTATTAAATTTGCAGCGTTTTGCAACATACGGAACATTGTTAATTACTAAAACGCTGCAAATTTAATATACGTTACAAAAGAGTAAAAACAACTTAATTATAAATTTGCAGCCTGTTACTACTTTTTTTACCCCTGTTATTAACAAATTTCATTGTTTTTTAATAATAAACAATGTTCCGTATGTTGCAAAACGCTGCAAATTTAATACACGTTACAAAACGGTAAGAACGACCTAATTATAAATTTGCAGCGTGTTACTATTTTTTTTACCCTTGTTAATAACAATTTTCATTGTTTTTTAATAATAAACAATGTTCCGTATGTTGCAAAACGCTGCAAATTTAATAAACGTTACAAAACGGTAAGAACAACCTTATTATAAATTTGCAGCGTGTTACTAATTTTTTTGGCAATGTTATTAACAAAAAACCCTTTTCACCCCCTTTTCAACCCTTTCCGTACACCCCACAACGCTGCAAAATCACACGGTAAGTTATTTTACCTTCTTTAAAAACCCCCTAAAATTTTATCAAGTTACTAATTACTTTCGGGTTTTGGCTTTAATGACTGGGCTATTAGTTGGCCCAATCAGATTAAACTTCGGTTAATTTGTATTTCAATGTTTTTATTTTTAAAAAACACTAAAAACTTTATTTGATTCTAGCACGCATTCCGACAATATCTGTGTTATTAGAACATAAATTATAATTAACAAGTTAACTTTTTAAACGGGTGGTTTTTATGAGAATTTATTATTGCAACAGGTTTTTTTTATTATGAAATAGGCTTGCGCTTGACAAGTGTTTCTTACATAAAAATTCTTTTCAAAAAACCGACTTCAAACGCCACTACAAAGTATAAAAATAATTTTATTTTGTACACGTTTGTTGAAGTCGGGCGGCTTAAATAGAAACGATGAAACCGATACGCGATGCTCGCCCGATTTCAATAAACGTGTCTCTTATATGTCACCATAAGATAAGCGTCGCGCATCGATTTCATCGTTTCTAGTTAAGCCCGCCCGACTTCAACAAACGTGTACAAAATAAAATTATTTTTATACTTTGTAGTGGCGTTTGAAGTCGGTTTTTTGAAAAGAATTTTTATTTTAAGCTTTTTAGTGTAGCTTGTTCCTGCTCTCTTTCTCCCCTACCTCCAACGCTACGGTACTAATGTAGTTCTACACTTAATACCTACAGTACTTATTAACAATACACAAGAGCTAGGACTAGGAGCTCCATGATGTAGTCCATGGTTGGTACCAACAATATCAATTCGAAAGCGTCAGTTCGTAATTCCTCCAACTCTGCAGCATCAGGATTGAGGAGCTAGAACCTTGAGCATTATGATGTAGTATATGCTTGGTACCAACAATATCAATTCGTAAACGACAGTTCCTAAATCCTCACAGTTTAGGTAGGCAGTACCCCTGCAGCATCAGTATTGGAGAGCGAGGACCTTGA
The DNA here is from genome assembly GCA_038048805.1 of Hipparchia sbordonii. NCBI lineage: Eukaryota > Metazoa > Arthropoda > Insecta > Lepidoptera > Nymphalidae > Hipparchia > Hipparchia sbordonii. Next base: position 11,826,251 of record CM076113.1, read on the forward strand.
ATTCCACGATGTAGAATATGCTTGATACTAACAATAACAATTCACAAGCGAAAGTTTCTAAATCCTCACAGTTTAAGTGGGCAGTACCTTGCAGCATCAGAATTGAGGAGCTAGAACCCAGACCTCGATGTTGTAGTATATGCTTATTACATACAATAACAATTCATGATTAACAGTTCCTACAACCCTATAATTTAGGTGGGCAGTACCCTGCAGCATCAGGATTGAAGAGTAGGACCTGGAGCTCTATGATCTAGTATATGTTTAGGCCAAGCATACCAATTCGTAAACGACGGTTCCTAAAGTCCCATAATTTAGGGGGGAAATACCCCTGCAGCATCAGGCTTAAGGAGTTGAAGGTAAAAATTTTTATGGGACCATTTCGCGAGCTTCCTTTGTCGATCAAAAAAAAAATCTCGTGAATCGGTCCAGAAACCTCGGAGTAATCGGTGGGCATACATAGAAAAAAAAAAAAAAAAAGATACCGGCCGAATTGATAACCTCCTCCTTTTTGGAAGTCGGTTAAAAATCAGTTTTCCTTGGTAAAAAAACTCTTACATCAGCGTCAAAAAAATGAAGATCTTTTTCTCATCATCCGACACAAGCTTTTTATTCCAAACAATATTATTAATTTTCAACTATAAGTAGGCTGCTATTTTTTATTTAAATTCAGCTCGTATATTTTAATTCGCATTAATGTAACATGCATTTTGTAAATGCGGGTTTCTGAGGGTGCTTCTCGCTTATTTTAATAAGTACTCCTGTTTAATGTTCGCTCGTGTTCATATTAAATATTTCAAATTAATTTTAATTCCTTCTAAAGGTCTCCAATTTTATTGCTATTTATGCCACGCCACGCGTGATGCGAGAGCTTTAGAATTTAGAAGTTAAGTGAACAGGTCGAGCGGGTTTTGAATAATTGTAAAGCAAATCCTGAGCAAACCGCTCTGTTCTCTGTGATTTACCGTAGATAATCATAACTTAATAGTACAACTTTCTTATTACTTTTTTATTAGATGACTCGTCACTTAACGTCAAGGCTATATTTTCTTGACCTGATGGTAAGTAACTATTCAGTCTCCTAGGTAGTGGGCTAATTTGAAAAAGGTATGGTAATGTACATTAAACCCATACCTCTAACCGGTTCCTACACGCCATCATAGGTACTGGAACGGTAAATCACTTGGTGACACGTCTTCGATGGTAGAGTGGTAAATAGCCATAGCCAAAGCCTCCCACAAGAGCAGATCAAAAATTTCAGGAATACTAAATTCCCAAAATTTTGCCCCTGCCGGGAAACAAACCCAAGACCACAGAATTCACCGTAAAGAGGTCGTTAATAGGTCGTCGTACTCCGAAAAATTTTCTGCTTCTAAAGAACTTTTTATTGCTAAGAATACTCGTATAAATTCTCTTCCATTAGACAATGTGTAAAAATAGATTTATTAAGTCGAGGTTATTACAAAGTTAGTGAATTTCTTAAAGACAAAGTTGTATGGAACCAATCTGCTTGGCATCCAGCTACTCACTAGATAGTGTAATAACTTATTACATTGTAATGTAATATATGGCTAAACATAAGTAATACAATATTTTATTTTGAAAAGAGCAACTGCTGAGTTTCTTGCCGGCTCTTCTCAGCAGAATCTGCATTCCAAACCGGTAGTAGAGCCTTGACGTGTCAAAAGAGCCACAGGTTCACCTACATGGAGTAAATAATTTCGAATTTGAATGAAATATTTAACAATAAAAGTCGCAATATTTAAACCAAATACACTGTTATATTAAACTACGTATTTGAGGAACCCGTGTAAACGCCCGCGATATTTATGGCGCTGTAAACAGCACGAATGAGTTCGAGAAATGCTTCATTTAAATGTATGAGTGTGCACAACTCATTACCTCACTTAAATATTCGAAATATTATGCTAATTGTTCTTATTTCTTGCGCTTTGCGTTTAAATTGTTGCCTTGGAATTCCTTGCCTTGCATTCGGATTCAGTTACTTGTGGTAAAATCTCAAGATTCATCATACAGGTAGTGGGTCATATGCTGAGATCTATAGAGCGTGCTCTGACTCAGCTCAGACCCAAGATAGAGGTTAAAACGAGACACAAACCTAAAAAGAATAAAATAAACTTTTCTTTTAAAACTTTTATTATCAACTTGTAACGTCATTACACAATTTATATGATACTAGCTGTGCCCGCGACTTCGTTCGCGTGGAATAATGACTTTTCGGGCAGCATATTTTGAATTACATATACCGTCGACGCTCAGGCGCGAGGCGTGTAGTACGTAATCTGTACGTTAAAAATATTCGCCGTGATTCTTTAAATTGACATAACTTTTTTATTTATGAACCGATTGACATGAAATAAACACTAAATGTTAAGTGAAGCTTACTACAATATATTAGTGAAAACCGTATCTAAATCGAATAAGCCGTTTCTGATATTAGTGTGCACAAACACACAGACAAACAGACAAAAAAAAATTAATTACAATTTCGGGTTCGGCATCGATATAATAACAACCCCTGCTACTTTTTTTTTATATATTTCCATTGTACAGACACCACTTTTCTACAATCTATAATTATATAAAAAGGCTTGTCCTGACTGACTGACTGACTGACTGACTGACTGACGATCAACGCACAGCCTAAACCACTGAAGTTAGAAACTTGAAATTTTGACAGTAGGTTCCTTTTATGACGTAGGCGAGCACTAAGAAAGGATTTTTCGAAATTCGCCCCCCAAGGGGGTAAAAAGGGGGGTTAAAGTTTGTATGAAACTCCGTCATTTTTCGAGTTATACTCATGAAATTCGGTATTTAGGCTTTAAATTGAAAACAAAAAAGTACGTGTTTCACAGTTTTTAAAAATTCTACCCCCTAAGGGGTTAAATAGGGGTTGAATGTTTGTATAATAGTCCTTCGTTCTTCAAGTTATTTTTCAAGTTACGTTTATGAAACTTGATATTTTGGCTCTTGATTAAAAATAAAGAATTACGTATTTTACATTTTTTTTTAATTCTCCCCCCAAGGGGGTAAAAAGGGGGGTTAAAGTTTGTATGAAACTCCGTCATTTTTCAAGCTATACCCATAAAATTCGGTATTTAGGCTTTAAATTGAAAACAAAAAAGTAAGTGTTTCACACTTTTAAAAAATTCTACCCCCTAAGGGGTTAAATAGGGGTTGAATGTTTGTATGATAGTCCTTCGTTCTTCAAGTTATTTTTCAAGTTATGTTTATGAAACTTGATATTTTGGCTCTTGATCAAAAATAAAGAATTACGTATTTTACATTTTTCGAAAATTCTCCCCCAAAGGGAGTTAAATGGGGGGGGGTTAAAGTTTGTATGAAAGTCCGTCATTTTTCAAGTTATACCCATGAAATTCGGTATTTGGGCTTTCAGTTAAAAATAAAAAAGGACGTGTTTCACGGTTTTCAAAAATTCTACTCCCAAAGGGGTTGAATGGGCGTTGAATGTTTGTATGAAAATCCATAATTTTTCAAGTTAATATCGAGCAACGGATCTACGTGATTCTTTGATGGGTATGGTTGCAGACAGTGTGTTATAGGTTACTTTTATTCGGACAAAATCAGGAGTCCGCACGGGATTTTCAAAGAACCTAATTCCACGCGGACGAAGTCGCGAGGGGACAGCTAGTTTTATTATATGTATAATAGAAGATATAGAAGATAACAGATTGTCGCGAGATTTAAGTAGGTACTTTTACAATGCAAGCTAAATAAAAGCTTTTAAAAACTTAAGGGCTTGGAGAAAACTCTAAGTACACTTTTTAGTATGATTATTTGCTTAGGGCTCCAATGTTAACTTTTAAATATTAGGTAGTACCTAATAATCTTTTCATCTTTATAACTTATATAACATATTATAGAAGTTCCAAGTCTATTAGCCTCGAGCAGAAGGGTCCCTAGTGAAAGTGTTGAGTTAAGTATAAAGGAGAAAATATTCTTTAGGACACTCAAGGCTTTAAGCATTTTATGTAAAATTCTAAAATTGAACTGAAATTCCTTTCATATTCGCAGTGTTAGATATTTTAAGTAACGCCTACGACCATGATAATGTAATGATATCCTACCGCTTTAACTTACAACGATAAACATAATATAACTAGCTTTTGCCCGCGGCTTCACTCACGTACGTTTAATTTTTCAAAACCCTAGATTACCCCCTTATTTGCATTTTTAAAACTCCTTTCTTAGCGGATGCCTACATCATAATAGCTATCCGTATGTCAAACAGCCCGATCCGTCCAGTGGTTTGAGCTGTGCGTTGATAGATCAGTCAGTCAGTCAGTCAATTAATCGGTCACCTTTTCCATTTATATATTTAATACATGTTCAACTTGTAGCTGTTATTTTTCTTATAACAATTCAGACCACCGGAGACCAGAGTCTGCTGAGAAGAGCCATCAAGAAACAATAGATCCTTCCAACAGACCTATGTCCAACAGTGAATATCCCACCATGACACTATGCCTAAAATCTATAAACCGCACTCTCACTCAACTCAGACTCAAGACAGAGTTAAAACGAGACAGGTTTATCGCATTTAAATAAAAGCTTGTTTCTAAAAAAGTTTTTTTAATTTTATTTTATTCAATTCAATTCTTTATCTGATTACTAGGCGATGATTTTCCGGGGTAAAATGTAGCCTATGTGTTAATTCTGGATATGAGTTTTCTCCGTTCCTAGCCAATTCGGTTCATTCATTGTGAAGCAGTAACAAACATCCATTCATTCATTCATTCATCCCTTAATTCATCCACACAAACTTTCGGATTTATAATATTAGTAGGATATAAAAGGAAAAGGCGACTTACTGACTGATTGACTGATCCATCATCGCAAAGCTCAAATCTACAGCTACTATGACGTAGCAATCTGCTAGAAAAAACCATTCCCCTAAGGGGGTAAAATAGGGGTTTGAAAAATCTAAACGTGAGCGAAACTGCGAGCAAAAGTTACATATACATTTATACATTTCACCACATATGGCCATACAATGGTGTGCAATACAAAAACAATTCTTAAAGTGTAACTATCAAAAATATAAAAGTTATGTCAAAAATCAAAAATCAATAAACTAGCTGTTATCAAAAGCAGCTATCTATATTTGTACCTTAAAAATTCCTGGACTGAATAAAATGATTTATTCAGGAGCAGCCCTCTCAAAGAAGACTTAAATCTTTTTAAGGGCAGCACCTGCATTTCTGTTGGCAATAAATTAAAGATTTTATTTATCTTTAAAAAAGTTCAATGGTTGAACAAAAAACATTTAGCAGATTGTAAGTGCTATATTTCTCCGGTCGAATAAATGCATTCCAAATGGAAGTTAGAGCGGGCGATGTGGCAGTAATAGTGAGGAATCTTCTTAGAGCGCCAGATGGTTTAGAAAAATTTCACATTATTTTCAAAATACGAGCTTGCTTTAGTTCCACAATTACATACGATAATATTTCCTTTTTAGTGCTTTGAATATAAAATCATCTCAACCAATAGCCAGCCACTGAGGGACGTAGGTCTCTTGAAAGTATCACCACAGTACACGATCTCGTGCCACCTGTGTTCAATGACTGCCAGTAACTAGCTGTCAAACTTCCATCAACCTAGAGGGGGGAAGGGAGGGGGGGGGGGTTGCATAGCTACGCCTCCTCCTCCTAAGATCCCAATCTTGTACTTTACGGTAGCCATGTGTTAACTTATGGTATATTAAGAAATATATAATAAATAAACGGAGAAAGATTTATAATTGTCTCTAGAGTACCTTGGGGGTACCTTGGATAACAATCTTCAGTCGGACGCTCACATAGAGAAAAAACAAGCAAACTCATTTCAGCTGCCTATGCTGTCAGGAAGATTAGGCTGTCTACCGATGAGGATACTGCTAGACTTGTCTACTTCGCCTACTTCCATGGTGTAATGTTCCATGGAATCTTGTCATTCCGAACCGGTGGTAGAGTCATGACGTGTCATAAGAGCTACCAGTTGACCTACATGAAATAAATAGTTTTGAATTTAAATTTATAACTTTAGTTATACTAACAACAGACAAAATGCTTTCATCTTAACCTTTGGCAAAGCTCTTAAACACAACATGTGCTACGAATATTATTATACGAGTACAATACAATAGTTGAATTAATAGCACAGTCATTACTCACAATCAGATGTACGACGTCGGTTAACTTGTGTAGTGTAATTTAATGTTAAGCCATATATATTCCGTCGGGAGCGTGGTCTGCAATTGTAACGTTTATACGTTGTTAGTACGGCTACGTGACGTACCCCATGGTGCAAATACCTGAAGGAATGGATAAAGATATTCACATCCAGTAAGATAACCCACCGTACATCCACTACTGGGCGTCCAGATCTCTTATCAGAATGGGAAGGATTAGACGAACCAAATACAGATATCGAGAACGGGAAACCCTCACCATCAGGCATGACATTGAATAGATCTGCACCGTTACGTGGTTGAAATCCCAAGGTCATGCTCTAAGAGCTTTGCTTCCTCGTTCCCGGTACTTTATCAACTGATAGACGTCCACTGCTGGACATAAATCCCTTGCATGGACCTCCACTGGTCTCGGTCTTGCGCCACCTGAATCTAGCGGCTCCCTGCGACTCGTTTGTTGTCGTCGGTCCACCTCGTGGGGGTCTGCCAATACTACGCTTCCCGGTGCGGGGTCGCCACTCCAGCACCTTGGGACTCCATCGACCATCAGTTCTTTGAACTATGTGTTCCTTATACGCACTGCTAAAATTTGGAATGCCTTTCCGACTTTCGTTTTTCCAAATAACTATAATTTGGATGCCTTCAAATCAAGAGTGAAAAGGCATTATCTTGGCAAGCGCGCTCCATCTTAGGCAGCATCGTCACTCACCATCAGGGGTGATCGCAGTCATGCGCTAGTTTGTATAAAAAAAATTCTTCACGATGTTTCCGTTATCCGTTAAAACAAGTGGTATTTAATTGCTGAAAAAAACGTGTGTATGTCTGAAAAGTCAGATGTTACATGGTCTTCACTCTAGAATGCGTATATCCTAGTAGTCCAGACCTAAGCAGGACGATTCCTTCGTCCTCGAAACTTATATGGCCCATGGCTTCATTCATCCAGGTGCAAGCATAATCTGCTACATAACCTGCTTGTTTCACGTAGCAGGTCAGGTTCGCTCGTAGATTCATAATAGAGCCTCGATTAATTATTGCTCGTGCAAATATTTTGCCTGCGCTGTGTAATTGGGTGCAGCGTCAGTGCTGTTTGCTTTGATTTCCAAGAAGATTGATGTTTGGCAATCAAATTACGAGCGTCGACTGATTTTTTATTTTATTTTAAATGGACTTGCCTTGGGCAACAGACACTTTGTTACGTATTCAAGAACAGTGATCATGAATTTATTGTAGTTTTATGTAAGCATATGTAAGGTGCAGTGCTCAGAATGAAGTTGTTGAGGTGAAATCTCTATTGTTTTTATTACTGTCCTGTATACCATTAGAAAATATTTTGTATTAAGAAATGAAAAAAGATTTTTTGTATCAGGAAAAATACCGATATTTCTTTACCAAAATGCATCAAGATCGGTTCAGCGATTTGGCCGGGAAAAAGTAAAGCAGCACGTAGACAGTTTAATATATCTAAAATATACATACGCTTTACACTTACTCGTAAGTGAATCGTAGGTTTCAAGTGATTACTCGTCTTGCTAAGAAATAAACTATCACTACTGAAAATAAAAATAAAATGTATGAAAAAAGCGTTCAAATGCTCAATAAAAAGATCCGTAAACGTTAATAGCCACCCGGAGCTACGAAACTTTTGGAGGCCACTTAAAAAGTTCTGTACGTACTTAAAATTTGAGCATGCACTCCGATATAGCTCGCGTTGGGCCCAAATTGGGTGAAATTCGAACAAAACTGAACGAGTTTGCAATTATTTTCAAAATTGTTAAATGAAAATCCAAAGCACTTTCCTTTTGTGAATGTTTACCGGATTACCGAAGTATGACCTGAATATTTTTATGCAACTGTTTCGGATGTTAACAAAGTATTGACTTTGACACATTTTTGATATGAATAATACATAATACAAAAGCAGTAATAGCCTAGTGGTTAGGACTGTGGTCTCCAGGGGCTGCAGGTTCGATACCGGGCACGCACTTCTGATTTTTCGGAGTTATTTACGTTTAAGCAATTAAACATCGCATACTTCAAGCGTGAAGGAAAACATAGTGAGAAAACCTGCCCAACTAAGAGTTCTCCATAATGTTCTCAAACTAATCTGACCAGACCAGAGACAATTCAGAAATTATAAATCCTCAAATTGCCTCCGCCGGGAATCGAACCCGAGCCCTCCCAGTAAAAAACACAGCGCTCACCAACGCGCCATTGAGGTCATTAAAAAAAATCCTTGAAAAACAGAGGATTCTCGCGGGATTTTTAAAACAACTCCACGCGTATCGAGTCGCGGGTAAAAGCTAGTTTAGATTTTAAAAAAAATTCTTTTCAAAAAACCGACTTCAAACGCCACTACAAAGTATAAAAATAATTTTATTTTGTACACGTTTGGTGAAGTCGGGCGGGCTTGACTAGAAACGATGAAACCGATACGCGATGCTCGCCCGATTTCAATAAACGTGTCTCTTATATGTCACCATAAGGTAAGCGTCGCGCATCGTTTTCATCGTTTCTAGTTAAGCCCGCCCGACTTCGACAAACGTGTACAAAATAAAATTATTTTTATACTTTGTAGTGGCGTTTGAAGTCGGTTTTTTGAAAAGAATTTTTATTTTAAGCTTTTTAGTGTAGCTTGTTTCTGCTCTCTTTCTCCCCTCCGTCCAACGCTACGGTAGTAATGTAGTTCTATATTTGGTACCTACAGTACCTACTTATTAACAATACACAAGAGCTAGGACTAGGAGCTCCATGATGTAGTCCATGGTTGGTACCGACAATATCAATTCGAAAGCGTCAGTTCGTAATTCCTCCAACTCTGCAGCATCAGGATTGAGAAGCTGGAACCTTGAGCATTATGATGTAGTATATGCTTGGTACCAACAATATCAATTCGCAAACGACAGTTCCTAAATGCACACAGTTTAGGTAAGCAGTACCCCTGAAGCATCAGTATTGAAGAGCTAGGACCTTGAGTTCCACGATGTAGAATATGCTTGTTACTAACAATATCAATTCGCAAGCGAAAGTTTCTAAATCCTCACAGTTTAAGTGGGCAGTAGCCTGCAGCAACAGGATTGAGGAGCTAGAACCTAGACCTCGATGGTGTAGTATATGCTTATTACATACAATAACAACTCATAATTAACAGTTCCTAAATCCCTATAATTTAGGTGGGCAGTACCCTACAGCATCAGGATTGAGGAGTAGGACCTGGAGCTCTATGATCTAGTATATGCTTAGGTCAAGCATACCAATTCGTAAACGACGGTTCCTAAAGTCCTATAATTTAGGGGGGAAGTACCCCTGCAGCATCAGACTTGAGAAGTTGAAGGTAAAAAAATTTATGGGACCATTTCGCGAGCTTCTTCTGTCGATTTAAAAAAAAATCTCGTGAATCGGTCCAGAAACCTCGGAGTAATCGGTGGACATACATAGAAAAAAAAAAAAAAAAAAAAAAAAAAAAAAAAAAAAAGATACCGGCCGAATTGATAACCTCCTCCTTTTTGGAAGTCGGTTAAAAATATACAGTAGACAAGCCGACGAGGTTCTCGTATAAGATACCGAATTTCCTTTGTCACTGTTCTTCATTACAAATTCATTGAAAACCGCAGGCCCTTAGGCGAGTAGATAAAATCCACAATATCCTCCCTTTTTCGTTCCTCTTTAAACAATGCGGTACTATCATAAACCATTTTCGCGATCTTATTTCAAGCTCTAACCTCCGAAACTCCAATTTCGCCGACAACATCTGGCATGTGGAAGGAAAATTCCCAGCGTAGCTCGTTTTAGTTCCCCCCGTATGTAAGGTTTCTGGGATGGTGTTCTGAACAGCTTACAATCTAATTATTTATTTACGTGGCACCGTCTTATTAGATGGTAATTAACTCAACCCTTCCGCTTATTTGGAGGGGAATGTGCGTTTTTTTTTTAATATATAGGCTAGCGCTTGACTGCGATCTCATCTGACGGTAAGTGAAGATACAGCCCAAGATAGTGCGCGCTTGTCTAGAATGCCTATTCACTCTTGATTTAAAGATCTACATCATATTTAGTTGGAAAATGGAAGCCGGAAGGGCATTCCTTTTTGCGGTGCGTATTAGGAACGAGGAAGCGAAGCGCTTGGTGCGAGATCGTGGAATTTCGACCACGTAGCGGTGCAGATTCGTACGATGCCTTGCGGTTCGGTGGTAGAAAGGTGACGGAGGAACTAAATTGAATAGTTCTTGGGCACACTCTCCGAAATATATCCTGTAGAACACCGACAGAGAGGCAACCTTGCGCCGATGTTCCAGACTTTGGAGTCTGGAGTTTACCAGCGATCAAGTTCAGCTTGGCTAATATTTTTTTAAAGGAAGGAGGAACAAAATAAATGAGGCTTATAATTTTTGTAGCCTCTCTCTACATGGAGGTGCCGGGATAAAGTACCTTAGTGTATCGTGATGTCTGGCACAATTTCTGAAATAAATGCTTTTTCTATCTTTTATTTCCTTCTATATTATTGCTACATGATTATTACTAAGTAAATAATATATTAGCTAGCTGATGCGCGTGACTTCCTCCGCGTGGATTTACTTTTTAAATTCCGCGGCAACTGTTTTATTTTCCGGAATAAAAAGTAGCTTAATGTCTGTCTCCAGGTACTAAACTATACTCATGCTCCCGTCGATATGTAATTTCGTTGCTACGTGATTGGAGGACAAACGAACAAACTTACAAACAAACACACTTCTTCTTCTTTTTCTTTATCAACTGATAGACATCCACTGCTGGACATAGGTCTATTGCATGGACCTCCACAGACCACGGTCTTGCGCCGCCTAAATCCAGCGGCTCCCTGCGACTCGTTTGACGTCGTCGGTCCACCTAGTGGGGGGGTCTGCCAACACTGCACTTCCCGGTACGGGGGGACCTTGGGACCCCAAACAAACACGCTGTCGCATTTAAAATATTTTAAGTATGATCGATAAATGATTAAAATTTAAAATCAACGAGTCATTTATTAATTCATTAACGTACTCAAAATAAATTGTTTCATTAAAGCTTCTATTAGAATCGCATAATCGTATCACTAATACAAAGCATTTAGTGAACAATAATGAATGGAATATATTTTATTATTCACGCAACTAATGAATTTTAAATGGCAGTTTGGAAGCGAATCACAAATGTATTCCTAACGTTAAATGTTTGATAAATGGTGGACAAATGTCATCGAGCCATATGGCGCATTTGTAAATGTTTTCGAACTGACACTATTTAAACATTTTATAAATAACTAGCGGACGCCCGCGACTTCGTCCGCGTTCTTAAATTGTTGAAATTTTTCCTGAATTTTCTTTGCTATAAACCTCAAGGAGCCCGAGACCTTTCCAACGAATGCAAAACCGTGGAAATCGGTTCGTGCGTTCTGGAGTTATAGCGTCAGGAAGAAAAACCCGACTTATTTTTATATAATAGACTAGCTGATAGCTGTCGACCGCGACTTCGTCCGCGTAGAATTTCTGATTTCCTGTGAGATTATAATAAGATAAATCACGTTGCAAGAGGCCTATCAACCAAAATCCTATCCTACTCGCGCTAGTAAAACTGCAATAGACATTAAAACGTATTTTTTTATTTTCGTAAATTTCGTCTCCTATATTATCACCCCCAAGAGGAAATTTTCTAAAATAACTTTCTTATAGACGCCTCGCGCTAATAAAAACTGCAATAGCAATTTACACGTATTTTTATTTTTGTCAATTTCGTCCCCTATACTATAAATTATAATCCCCGAGAGGTAATTTTCTAAAATAGCTTACTTATAAACACTAAACACAAGATAAACTATTTTCCAACGAATTCAAAACAGAAGCTCTGTGAACCAAACAATTTTCAAATTACAGATAGGTACTTATACTTAGACAATACAGCATTGTAAAGTCGATATCTCCTGAGGATGCTCCGGTGTCGAGGCGAAACATGCGTCGAGAGTAGTATAAAAGTCATGTGTGGTGGTGCATGTGAGTGGCGGTGGCATTGTTTGCTTGGAAACTTTGCTTACTTGCTTAATTCGGGAGGTAAGCGGTGCTTAGCTTGTAACTGAATGTTCGACCATACAGATTTTTTCCGTTGGCGGATTATAGCAAAATAATTATAACCTTTTCTTGCTTACAGATACTTATTCAACTTAAAAATAACTTGTATCTGCAATAATGTTACACCGCACAGCGAAAACGCTTGTAATGTTGACTGTGTATACTCGTATTCAAATATTAGGTAGTTGGTATTCAAGAGACGTGTTCAAATGACACGCTCGTTTGTACAGCAAACTGTGTCACGCTGCTGCAGCTGCTGTTCGCATAATGACCCGCTTGTCATTGAGTCACGTCGTGACGTACGGAGTCACACTTCAGTCGTGCTTTTCGAAAATTACGCTTTGGAAGCACTTAATCTTGAGCACTAACATTTAGTTACTACATAGTATATCGGCGACTTCGTGGAACGGCGTAGCGGCTGTACTTTACAAAAATATGAGTGACGTTCTACTATCCTTTCAAACAAAAAAATAATTTTCCAAATTGGTCCTGCACTGGTAGCATGGGCAGGAGATAAACATTTTATCCCCCGATTTTATCCACTGACAGGGGATACAATTGCCTTGTCCCTATGTTAGAGCATGGCGACAGGGGAAAGGAGAAGTATATCCTTATTTGACATTACAAGTGGAGCAACTTCGCCCGGCTAGAGCTTGGGAACAAATGAAAGAGATAAACTTGTCCTTTTTTGACTTTTGAAAGGGTCAAACGAAAACAAAAACCACAGACAAAAATCACCTACGAATCACCTATTAACTGTCAAAATCACGAGTATAGATAAAAATAATGACTTTTTGAGATCGAATTGACATAAATTTTGAATTATTGTGGTATTTGTACCTCCTACTTCCATGATTTTCTTATAATGGCAATAATTGCGGGGATAAATTTTCTCCCATTTTATCCACTGTCAATATTCTTCCACCGCTGTGCCCATGCTCGACGGGTGGATAAAGCTAAGCTAGGGGATAAACATTTTATCCTTTTCCCTGGGATAAAATTTCTCCCACCCATGCTACCAGTGCAGGCGTCATCGAGTAATCACGGAACCTTTGATAATCTAAGCACGGAACATATACATATAAAAGAAAGATTACCAAATATCTAGTAGGTATAGCTCGATACAGGCGAGCGGCCTGTAGAATTCTCCTAATATTACTGTCCGTGGGTAACAAATGGGCAAAGAGCTCAATTTGTCATACTCCGTTCAGCTCAGTTAATAAATTCCGTCTTTTCATACCCAACGACAGGAACGTGCAGAAACTGCATGTCATTTAATACGCTTTTGAAGTACGCTTAGAACTTTTTAAGTGGGTTGCTAAAGTTTTTATGGTCCTCAGCTTTGCGGAGTTTTTATTGCGCGTTTCAAAATTTAAGTAAATTTAATTTATAAGCCCGATTCGCGCTGTGGAAATTCGTAATTTTTAATAGCCTCTTTTGAACTCAAAATCCATAATCTTTATACCTCATATGCCTACCTACTTCATCTCTACTGAAAAAGACTTTTTTGACAAGTCTATGTGAAACCGGTATCCACGAAAAAAATTTGACGAAAATTGGAAATTTTTTAAATAATTTAAGGATAAAATTAAGTAAATAAAGTATTAGGAAAGTATATTTATTTTTATTTATTTTCCATTTCTTTTATATATTTAAATTTAGATTAGACTAAATGAGAAAAAAAACCAGACAAGTTAGATAGTACTGTTAGGCATAACGCGTATTATCAAAGGCGAGGTCACTAATATACCTACAGGTCTAATACGACTGGATACGTACATATAGCTTTGCCGCAACATCACTTAGCCTGACCACGTTTCTAATAAGATGTATGGCTCAACAACAGATTACAGTTCCGTTAAGGTAGGTACATATATAATGTTACAGTGTAGTTTCTTAGTGTAACACAAGGTGTCAATTACATGGCCTATGCATGAACTGATACTAATCTTATTTTTTACTGATATCAAGATAGATATATTATACGGCGATCTCACGTACTGTGCAGGTCAGAATAACACTGTAGGTACGTTAGTGCTGTACGATCTATTAGTCGCTATTTATATAAATGACGACCTCCCTGGCGCAGTGGAAAGTGTGTTCTGGGAGGTCTCGGGTTCGATTCCCGGGGGGGAATTTATAATTTCTGAATTGTCTCTGGTCTGATCTGGTGGGAGGCTTTGGCCGTGGCTAGTTACCACCCTACGTGCCGCCAAGCGATTTAGCGTTCCGGCACGATGGCGTGTAGAAACCGATTAGGGGTATGGGTTGCATGTATACTGCCATACCCGTTCCAAGTTAGCCCGCTACGATGTTGGATTGCATCGTCGCTTACCTTGACTTTTCGAATTTCAGTCCGAACCTTACTAATACCTACATATTACAAATGCGAAGATATACTTCTTTGTTGGTTTGTCCTTCAATCACGCAGAAACAAAGTAACATATAGAGATGATTTTTTGGAGTTCAGGACTTTTAGAGTGAAGCTACTTTTTATCCCGGAAAATCAAAGAGTTCCCATGGAATTTTACAATAGTGTCCTAACACTAGCCGATAACCGCGACTTCTTCATACAGAATATGTGTGACCTATCCAAAATTCTATCATGTACTTACTATTAAGAGAGTTAGAAGGAGAGTTTATGTCAACTTACATTAAGATTTTAAGACTTTAAACTAACTTCATTTGTGATAATAAAAAAATACTCTCTGTAATTGCTAAGGGTGTCTTTTCAGACTTTGGGAACATTTGGTTTCTGTCAGCAATAAAAAAGATATACTTACGAGTGCCTACTTAACTTGGTTACAGAGAATTTTAATTATAACATTATACATTCAAAACGGTAAAAGCTTTGTGCTGTTAAACTTATATAAAGTCTAATCTTGAACGGAAGTTAGAGGAAAAAGTACAAATTATTGCCATTGCAACTCGTGTTTACTCACAAACATTTCTATAAAATTTCTGTTTTATAGGTAACCGCTCAAATGCATGTGATACACTTATAAAATAGGGTTCCGTAGTTAAGTCAATAAGAGAGGACTCTCAGACCATCCTTCCAACCCTACATCGGAAATTAGGTAGAAATGTGAGTGGTCTGTGATTCTCGAGGTGTTTAGAATATAATACACTAGGTTTATCGCTTGATTATTTAATAGGTATGTAGCATACAGAGGGTAGTCTGTGAATATTGGAGGAAACATGTTATAAATACAGGCGCCATTAGAGTCATGAGTCAGTCGTGCTAGGACCACGGGTCGGATAGCACGTCGGTTGTGTAACACATATTATGCGTGCCTGGAGTGTGCATTGGTATATACGGACTATATACTTGACTACTATATACGTGAGTGTTTGAGTATACTACAATGGCGACGACGTGACGAAACGAACCACACGTAAGTGCTTTGTATTTTATTGATAATTGATAATGATAATGATAATTGAAAGAGAATATTTAATTTGTTTTTCAAAAAAGAAAGAATGAGGAAATATGTAGTGCTAAAATTAATTCGTTTTTAAGAAAAGAAAGAATGAGGAAATATGTAGTGCTAAAACTATGGTTTTGTTATTAGTAAAACTATTCACGTTATGGAAAGTTTCCTCAATCGAAAACAGTGCAAAAAACGGTGTTAGTTCATTATTAGTAAACAACTACCTACGTGGTAAAATAATTGCACAATTTATCTTAGGATGATAATAACCTAATGCAGATGAAAGTCAATTAGAATTAGTAAAACTTCTAACTGCACTTTAATTGTTAATGTTGAAGATGGTCAGATTAAAGTTGTTGCTTTTAATTTGTATTGTCCGTCAAACTCCGCGTTCAAAAAGTAAATGCATATCTACGAGTTTATAAGAGTACTAAATGGAGTTGTGTGATGGAAAATAAATGTGTGTATTAATCAATTTAGTGTGTCGTGTAAGTTTGCAGACACAAAACACAGTCAGCTAGATACATGGCTAGTGACGGTACCTGACAGTATTTGCTTTAGTTAGTTTTTGCTTTAATCTGCGACAAGACTATCATCGAGTTTTAATAATGAAAATATGTCTCCATATACTCCCCATATTGCCTTCTGGGTTTAGTGACTGACTTGATCGAATGTGGTTTAACGAAGTTCCGGGTTCGAGCCTGGCTTGGGGGAAATTAATTACTTTTCCGACAAGGAATTCTTATTAACATTCCGGTGTTATAATGTTTATAGTTTGCAATTTTAAAGTAAGTTTGTTATACTTTTAAACGATGTTTACATCGGAAATCAATCTGTAGATATCTACCTACACTGTTTAAAATCCAAATGGTTAGGAAAACTTATAAGTTCTGGGAGTGTTTACGAAAATGATAATAACGACAAGTACGTGGTATCTACGTGCCTAAATGAAGGATTTATTTTAAATAACAACAGACATGGTGTTATGACCCAATAATGTTGACTAACGATTAATTGTTAGTAGGTAAATTAGGAATTTATACCTATGGAACTGGGATAATACCAAAACGGAGAACTGTTACTTACAGGTGTTTATGTTAACATATTGTAAAAAGTTAATAATATAGACTGTGGTTAAATGGTCAATACGAAAGACTATGAGCGGTAATAGGTCAATAATATAGACTGGTTAGTCAATATGAAAGACTGTGAGTTGTAATAAGTCAATAAGATAGACTGGTTAAATAGTCAATACGAAAGACTATGGGTTGTAATAAGCCAATAAGATAGACTGTGTTAATATAGTCAATATGAAAGACTATGCGAAGGTTATAACGTGTCAATAAGATAGACTGTGTTTCAATAGTCAATATGAAAGACTATGTGAAGTTTATAACGCGTCAATAAGATAGACTGTGTTCAATAGTCAATACGAAAGACTACGAATTATAACAGGTCAATAAGATAAACTATATTATTGGAAAAGTTAATATGGAACTATAGTAAGATCATTGTAAAAGAATTGAGAGTAATATTAGGTCAATAAGAGAGATTTTAGAGTTGAAAGTTTTAATTAAATAAATGTAATTAAATGTATCATGTTTTTGAAAATAAATAAAATAAAAAGATGGGCTTTGTATTAAGATGTAGATTTGGAAAAGTTAACACCGATATGATGGGTGGATACTAAAGTTGATAAATAGTCATGTTGTATAGTGATATCAAACTGAAGCGTAGGTACATAATGGCAGTATGAATATGAAATCTGCAACTTACATGAACAGTATGACTGAGTGGTTAAAATAGCAGTCTTATTCCAACTGAATAAATATTGCCATATTGATTTTAGCTGAGTGCAATTAGCTGATTATAGTTAAATCTGTTTCGGAGGATACCTCAGTCAATACCATTGACTCAGTGGTAGTTTAGTCATAAACTCAAATATTAAAGTTAAATCGGTAACCATTTCAATGTTCCACATTGGTTACTCATTGAAATTTTTAAAAATATGGTTCTTGCTTCTGCAATGGTATTTACAATCGCTGTTTCAAACAGAGCCTTAACGGCATAAATCTTAGTAAAATATGGAATTTATTGGTGCAAAAATGTTTATTAATTTATAAACGGTAACGATAATTATATTGTCACAAATCTCTGTCAATCATATTATTGAATATTGTAGAAGCATATAATATCTACTACAATTACGGTGACATATTAGATTTTATTGACCAAACGCCTTCTGAAATAAAATCAAGCCGAAGTTTTATAAACGCCAATAGCTGGGCTTTTGATTGTTGTTATATTTTAACAAAATTACGAAACATACATGAGCGAAGTTACGAAAAGGAAATCTTGCAGTGCAGAAATGTTAGATAAGCTCTGAAGGGTAACAAATGTCCATAATCAACTAACATTTATTAAGTTCCTGAATTCAAGAGGGCAGGTTTAATGTGGCAAAGGCTAAACTTTATCCACTTATTATTTTTAATGGAAATTTCTCAAGAGCTACGATTAAAGAATAATTTGGATTTAATTATTTTAAAATAATCTAATAATAATCGGAATCCAACTGGAGTGTTCATTGTACTTATTTTACTGAACTGTGTTCACTAAATTACCGCACAGAACCGAAATTGATAGAATTGTAAACAAACTTGGACTGATTTAATGCATTTCTGTTTAAAGCTTAAATGCATATTTAATAAAATAAAATGTCGGGATCTCTTTAATGAAGATCTGTCCGTCATTCAATTTAGTTTTTCAGATTAACTTTCCAAAGTTTGATCGATATCACATGAGTTGCTTAATTCGAACCGTCTATATTGATAAATCTCAACTATTAACAAGTATTACACACCGCTAACTTAACACTGAATACAAGTTTTGAAGGAAATCAACAAAATTTGGTTTTGGAACTTGGAATATGAGAGGTCTGATTCTAGAGGAGTGAGTAAGGAAAATTTTAATTTAGATTTGTTTTCAGGTAAAATGTCATAATATATACTTTTTATACATTTAAATCTTGAGTGGGTTAATTTTAAAAATTACTCAAAAGATAGCGATTTAAGTAATAAAATTATAAAATGGTAAATTTTGGTTGTCAAAGATACTTTAATAAATAAAGAATTAATGAATAAAGAATTAAAGTCAACATAGTTAAAAGATGTTTAAAAATACTACATTTTAGAAACATTTCTTATTGCCAAATGTATGACAAAAATGTTAATCAGTCTGTTTAAGGGGCACGCGGGTCAAGTGCAGGTTTTATAGAGGACACATTAAGAGAAGTAATATCATGGATTATAACCCCACACCTGGCAACAGGATTAATTCAAATACAAACCATTGTTAACTATTTATATCCCAAGCAAATATGTAGGCACATCCCACATAATTTAAAATTGCTAAGCTCTACGACAAAGACATTGACATACTGATCTAGTGTAACTATAAAGTATATTTAACCTATGGATCAGTCAGCAGGGTTCCATATATATTATATCGAGCATAACTTTTCTATTCCTCTGTGGGATCCTCATACAATTAAAAATTGCAGTGTGACGATTGCAGTCGCCACAGTTGGGACTGTAGTGGTAGTTGATATGGCTTTTGCATAATCTGCCTGCTGATAACTAGTATTTGTATCAGTTCAATTAAAGACATTTATTTGTGACCATATAACTCATAATAGACTAGTGGTTCGCCCCGAACTAGGACCTCGCGATATCCCATAATTCCCAAAAGTTTTAATTATATATTGTAATAATTGGCTTTTAGCATTAGACGCAATAAAAAAAAAAATAATAGTTGACACAAAGCTGTTTTGCTGACGCAGCGCCATCTATTAGCATTATTGTGAAGCTATTAGCATTTAAAATTAAATAATTTAGTTTCTTTATAACATTTATCTAATTTTAGTATTTGTTGTTCAAGTACAGGATATAACTGAATTTTCAACCAAGTTTCACGTTCTAATATTCAGTAATTCTTGACATATGGCTCAAATTAAAATCTCCACTTTGAAAGCCCCCCATTTCGTCAATTTTAAGGGAAAAATTAAAAAAAAAAATTTTGTACTCTGATCAAAGTCGTCTTTAAAAAGATATTGCAAGTCTATGTAACACAACAAACAAAATTTTACTTCAAACACGCTTCTATGAGAGCCCCCCTGAAATAAAGCTTTTTATATTTTTTTATACAATGTTCGGCTGAAGGCCATCAGTTTACATATTATATTTAAATTTGAAGTA
Organism: Hipparchia sbordonii; assembly: GCA_038048805.1. Lineage (NCBI taxonomy): Eukaryota > Metazoa > Arthropoda > Insecta > Lepidoptera > Nymphalidae > Hipparchia > Hipparchia sbordonii. Next base: position 11,846,223 of record CM076113.1, read on the forward strand.
ATTACGTTCAGTAATTCAGAAGTCATGGGGCTCTGACAGACATTTGGACGTACACACTTCTCTGTCCAGTTGACTCAGAGAACTCGCTTCGCTCGTTCAATTAAAACTCTTTTCTCAGCCTTTTTAAATGTTTACGCGTTGATACAGATCCAACTGCTGTCGTATTTTGTGTTCCTCAGTTATTCAAAAAGTAAAAAAAAAATAAAATAAGGAAGGGAAACTGAGGGCAAATTAATTTTTAGTTAATGGTCCACAGTCTTGACTTTCTAGTGACAGGATTAAAGTTAATTGTTTAATACTCACTACGATTACATAAATGTAAAATTATGCTATTCATATTGCTATCCGATGTCCACATAACTATCGGAAAAAATATTAAAACAAGGAAGGGATGTAGCATACAGAGGGTAGTCTGTGAATATTGGAGGAAACATGTTATAAATACAGGCGCCATTAGAGTCATGAGTCAGTCGTGCTAGGACCACGGGTCGGATAGCACGTCGGTTGTGTAACACATATTATGCGTGCCTGGAGTGTGCATTGGTATATACGGACTATATACTTGACTACTATATACGTGAGTGTTTGAGTATACTACAAGGTACTATAAATATTTGTTAGCTGTTAGTTACTGGTTAGTTATGTTAGTACTTCAGGTTTGTCCAGGTAGTGCTAACATGCGCGCCACAAGAAAATTTTGTCTACCCATTTACTCATGAGATCTCATACAAATACATGAGTAAATGGATGGACAAAATTATCTAGTGCGCATGCTAGCCCTCAGGTCAAGTCAATGTCCTTTCATCGCAATTAGATTAGCCGTGAACCAGACAGAATGAAAGACAATAGTTTAAGGATTTCGTATTTAAGTGTGGAACCCAAATAAAAAGTTTTACATTATAGGAATGTTTAGGAATCACGAAAAGTATGGTTGATGCATTCTGATTCACTCTAATGGTTTATTCTAACGTAAGAATGGAATTTTTATGAATTATTCGCATGGTGTTGTGACATTTATTAAAGCGGCCGTTATTTATGTACTCACGACTTTAATATTTATGAGAACTTTAATGGTGGTAGTAACGCTATTTGATGGCCTCATTTACATAACGGCTCAATTATTCATCTCACCACTGAGGATAAAGCGTGACTTATACTTACTGCTGAGGTTCAAGAACCTCAAGAAGAAGGTCAAGACTCTTCTCAGTAGAATCTGCATTCCGAACCGGTGGTAGAGCCTCGAAGTGTCGTAAGAGTCACAGGTTGGCCTCACGACCTGAGTGCCTGATGCACTTCGACCATCCGCTGTTCCAAATCTTTTTTTACTTCACTAGCTCAAAAAGGGCGCCTTTGCTGTCTGAAACCAGTGAGTAAAAGTCGTTTTTGCTCACTCAGTGAGAAAGTTTTATCTCAAAAGTTCAACACAACGAGAACAACGGGGACGGTTGAACTGATTTTGACGAGACTCTCACTAGTAGATAGCTGATGTTATCGGAAGAAACTTAGGCTACTTTCAACCGACTTTCAAGAAAGGAGGAAAAGGAGATTTTCTATCTATGTATGTATATCTCTATGATTTCTAAGCTGAATTGCGTGAATCCTTTTTTAATCGATACAGGAACTTTGCGAGATGATAAATAAATTAATAGTCATAGTCATAGTCATAGTCATAGTCATAGTCGAATAAAATAAGACGAAATGGTGACTGACTGACTGACTGACTGATTGACTGACTGATTGACTGACTGATCTATCAATGCACAGCTCAAACCACTGGACTAATCGGGCTGAAATTTATTAGGACGTAGGCATCCGCTAAGAAAGGATTTTTGAAAATTAGAGCCCTAAAGGAGTAAAATAGGGGCTTGAAAAATTTAACCTAACGTGAGCGAAGTTACAGGTAAAAGCTAGTTTTAAATATTAATGGTGACGCAACCGAATAAAATCCAATCTTTCCCAATATAACTAAAGCTGGACTCAAGTTAAACTCAACGTATATTCAACCCCGTGTCCCGCTGCTCGTAAACTATGTGTAACATAATTCGCGAACTTCATTATCTCGTCGAAAACCATATAATACCCACATTTACACGTCCCACAATTAGAGGGACTCGCAGCCGCCCGAGGCCTGAGTCCCGACCCGTTGCTATATAAATCAGGCCTTAGCTCAAAAACACACCTGCGACTTTTTGTCTTATCTCTTATTCTTGCACATAATTATATTTTCCTGTTCTTTTATATCAAGAAGTTTGGCTAAAGATCGTATGTTCCAAGCAGATTTTCACTATTCAATAATTAAGTTATTTATTTGTATCCCCACTATGTCTATTCCCTTTCCCACAAATGATAAAATAATATGTTAGTTTGTTGGTATATCAATGGAGTAACGGATTTTTTAAACCGACATAGGCTACTTTTTAACCCGAAAAATCAAGGGGCTCACAAGGGATTATTAAAAACCTACCTAACCTTACGCGGATAAAAAAATTGGCAAAAGCTGTATGATGATTTGTAAATGTCAAGTCAACAAGTATTATTCTAAGCTCGAAGGCACATGAGTACCTGATTTTATTCTGTGAGCATATTAATTCTACGCACTGTAAACACTGAACTATGACGTCTTTGTCTTGATATACACTGTAACCAATATGTTTGAAATATTCTCACTAGCCTTTTGTCGTGTTAATATAACGTTAATTAGTGAATAGCTTTAGCAATTTTAAGTCCAGCGATATGTTGCTAGTGTGCTCTAACTCTTCTTCACAATAATGTGTATGTAAATTGTAAAGACCATGTCCAACTTCATGGGAGGAACGTTATCTGCAAATTAAATTTGAATTAAAACTTCCGTAAATCGACTACCTAACTAAAATTTTACCTTAGGGCTCATTCATACGAACCCGCGGGGTTATTACGTATCTCGCGACAGGTTCGCGACAGGCGTAAATTGCGCAATCGTTGCTGTCAAACGTCACTTCTGCTGTCAAACGTCACTTCTCAAACGTCAAATTTCAGTAGTGACAGCAGTAGCAACACGACAGCAATCACTACGCGATCGGTTGCAAAATGTCACTAAAATTCGTATTACGCAAGCCAATCGCACGTCTATTGCTCGCCTATTGCAAAATGTACTTTTCTTCTTTAGAGATGCTTGATGGAGAAGAAAGGAAGTCCAAATACTTCGAGAGGGTTTTACCACAGACCACAACACAAAACAAATAAAAAATATAACAATTCAACCACTGACGACGATAAAAACTGTGTATTTTGTTTACATCTATTGCCGTCCTATCGCGAGTGGCGCTAGTATCGACGCGTGAGCAATAGACGTGCGATTGGCTTCCGTAATACGATTTTTAGTGACGTTTTGCGACCGATCGCTGTCGCGTTGCTATTGCTGTTGCTGTTGCAAATTTTTACGTAATCAGGGTGCCGGACCGGTCGGGGCGAAAACGACATAGTTTTAATTGGCCTTTTAGTTTCGTTTGAAAATATTATCTTTGGTTACGCCATATGTCATCGAATACGAATAGGATCAATCGAATTAAATCGAACTAACCCCACGGTTCTGACTTGAGGAAGCGCGATGCGAGGTAGCGGCCAACTTGCAGTAAACGAGTAGTACCTACCTACTTATTATTCATACTGCCTCAAACTGCCTCGTTGTCTAGTGGTTAGCAAGTTCGACTACGGATGACGAGGTCCCGGGTTCGATTCTCGGGTCGGGCCAAAAATGTATTGGGTTTTCTGTTAAGAAATCAGTACTAGCCCGGAGTTAGGAAGTCGGCGGTGAGTCACCCCGTGCCTCGGAGAGCACGTAAAGCCGTCGGTCCTGCGCGTGATCTCTTTTCGGTCGTGTCGGATTTTCCGTCCCATCGGGCTATGAGAGTGAGGGAATAGAGAGTGCACCTGTGTTTGCGCACACATTAGTGCACTGTAATATCTCCCGCGCAGATGGCTAATCTCTGTGGAGATTAGCCGCTGTGGCCGGATTCGGTCGGGAGGACATTTTTATTACTATTCATAACAGCTACAGTACGATAACAATAAGCCCTTGATTGGCTGACGCAGTCTCACTGTTAGCTTAAATGTACTGTTGCACTATTCCATACCATAATTTCAATCTGTCATGACATTAATAATAATTAAAGTGATTGTCTCTATCATAATCACAGTATTGATGTCAAAGGGCTTTTCACATCGTGTGGAACGCACTCCAGGCTTCCGTATTTCCTGCGATGTATAACTTGAGTACCTACTAGGCAAGAGTGGATCCTATTATCCTATTAATTCTATTAATATTATAAATGCGAATGTTTGGATGTATGGATGTTTGTTACTCAATCACGCCGCAACAACTGAACCGATTTGACTGCACACGGAGATAGATTATAGTCTGGAATTACACACATTTTATCCCAGAAAATAGAAGAGTTCCCGCGGGAATTAAAAACTTAATACACGCGAATGAAGTCGCGGGCATCAACTAGTAAATAATAAAATAAATAAATAAACATTTTATTCATCTTAACACATATGAATAAAAACATAATACAATACAAAACTTGACTAACACATCTATGACATAGTACATATTCAACTTAGGTAGCTAAATTACAAAAAAGCTGAAAAGGCTACTTACAACCTTAGACAATAGGCAACTTCTAGGCAAGAGCGATCCAACCTAGAAGACTTAGGTTGAGGCGCGCTTTCATTCAGGCATGCTTTATGACAGGCATTCATGAAAATAAACAGTGGCTTACTCGCTACTGTGAAACATACATAAATACAAACATACATACATAGAGTGCTAAATTACGAATAAGGGGTGCTTGATTTAGCAGTCTATCAGTGTATGTTTATTGTTTCAAAAAATCATTATAAGCACGAGCGGTTACAGCCTTCAGGCATATTTCTCTAAAGTGGAGCATGAATATGGTATCTATATTTGTACTAGAATTTCAGTTTAATATTATATTAATTCTCATATAATAGTTAGGATGTAAAACTCGTGCGGGCGGGGAGTTTGCGATCGTCACCACATGCGAATACGCACGTGTGGCCCAAGTTATAAGAGATCGCGGGTTAGACTTTTTTTTTAGTCTCTTGCTGGTCCTTCGCGATTGGGACGGCATTGCGAACCAGTGGCAGATTCACTCGACGATTCCAATACACTTTGTAAAAGTTTATACTTGAATACAAAACTTTTCTATTTTTTAACGCCTTAGTGCTTTAGAGAGCCCGGTAAGGAATCAGCTCTGAGTACTATCACTAAAATTTCACTCTGGAATAATGGTGAGTGCTAGTGGAATGCTGGTTATATATTAAGTAAGAGGTCTCGGGTTCGATGGTCTAGTGGAAGGCTTTGGCTATGGCTAGTTACCACCCTACCGTCAAAGACATACCACTAAGGGATTTGGTGTTCAGCCAAAACAACTTTATTCCACACCTAAGCTAATGGTGCATTGAGCAATAGAAAAAATTAGAATAACCCCTCCTTAACTACAAGATTAATTTTTACGGAGTAGCACCCCCTCAGATGCGTCAGACGGAAGTTACGGATAAATTGGGAAACGCTTGATGCCTTAAACTTTCACCGCGGACAATTTCTCAAAAGTTCGGCCCCTCCTGTGAGAAACTTGTTGCTTTGAGAGTATTTTCTGTAAGAACCGTGGGTCTCCTCAAACAAGGCAGTTTCATGGTTTACAAACTTCAAAATTGAATCGCGGGGCCCGGCCAAACTTTGATCATCAACTTGCCTGAAATGGGATGGAAATTATGAACATCAGGTGGTATCAGGCTTCGTTAACATAATTTTTTTCAGTACGTATAATATATTTATACACAGTATACATATTTTGTATAAATATAGCGACTATCGTATCCATATCTCTAACTATGGGCCTCGGGGTATCCATGCGAGATCAAATCAGAAATGAGGAGATCCGTAGAATAACCTAAATTACCTACATAGCTCAGAGAGTTTCCAAGCTGAAGTAGAATTGGGGCCATAATTCGAAGAACTGATGGTCGTTGGGGTCCGAAGGTGCTGGAGTGGCGACCATGCACCAAAAACACAGTGTTGACTACATCAGACCGACTTTATCAGACGAGTTGGAGGAAACCGCTGGATAAAGGTTGTGCAAGACCGAGGTCTGTGGCAATCCATGCAAGAAAACTTTGATATATTATAATTAAGTTACATAATAAAAAATGGTCTATATGTTGTAAAAGAAACAAAAAATGGTGAAGGAAAACATAGCGAAGAACATGCCTGAAAAATGCTCTCAAAGGTGCCATTTCTCATTTGGTTATCGTGGTGTATTAAGGCTTAAATTATTCTCATTTAAGAGGAGGCTTGCGCTCAGTAGTTTTAATTGATCGGGTATTTTTTTTACAATCTATAACATAATTTTATAACAACGCGGTTCATTAGTTCAACGTTCCGTGGGACCCCGGCTTAACCGAGCAAAAGAAGTGAACGAAGTTGCGTGAAGTTGATAGTATGATAGTAAAATTATTATAGTGTAGTGAATGTATATAACTAGACATGCTCACTAATTTAAAGGCTTTATTTTACGACCGGATTTAAATGACAAATAAATCATTATGGTATTTCGAGTAACACTATAATTAATTAACTCATTAGTGATATAAAATTGCATAATTTCTGTACGATATTAATTAATACAAAACTATGATTGTGTTGAATCAAACCTCGTTTTAAAGAGAATTATTATTCAAAGTTGTGTTATTTTGTTTTATAGCACAGATTTATTATATGTATAATTATCATAGTTTTATAGGATTAAACGTGAATTTTCTATCATACAATCGCTTTTAAGATGAACCCTACGTGTGCGACTCGCACTTTTTTGGGCAGCCGTGTAAAAAATACCGTTGTTATATTTCAATTGAACCGATTTTTATATACAGGATACTACATACACACACACAGGATCCACAGGATAAGATGGCCGCCGCCACAAAATGGCGGATTACATATTTTTTCACAACTCCCTCAATATGGATATCAAATGAAAGGGCTTGACTAGTAAAATACTATACATTATGATCTTCAAATCCAAGATGGCCGCCACCACAAAATGGCGAATTAATATTTTTTTAATTTCACATGTCGGGGGTGTTATAAATTTTCAATTTACACTTGTATGAGAAAGCCTTGTACAGTCCAGACGTGTTAGCTATCGAAAGCACTTCACTGCCTATAAGGACTTACTACAATGCCGGCAAGCGAGACCAAGAGCCGGTCAAGTACTAATGAGATCAGACTCAGGTGCGTGCTAAGACTGAGGGGGACACTATAAGGCACTAACTTCTTACAAGGGCTTTGTATGATACTTGTAAAGACTTGAATAATTCGTGAATGCAATGCTATGCGGGACGGAGCAGCTAATATTGAACCTATTTTTATTTTATAATGTAAAAAAGATTATAAATATTTATTTTCATAGTTATATATCGACCTATACGCAGAATAGAGTTACTTCTGCAAAATCCCTACTTTACAGGAGAGCGATTTGAAGTTTGTCTTGCCTGTAACTTTTTTCGTTATTTTTCTAGAGAATTGATTCTCATAGTATACTTTTGGAACATTATTATGCATTGATTACTATCAATAAACTCAATGCAAAACCCATAATTTGGAATTTAGGTGTTTCTATATGCATATGTGACGATTTTTTGCGGATGTCTCCATGTTCTATATGTATATGTAACCTTATACTTGGGAAAAGTGTTCGTACCATGTCTATATATAACTTTTTTTTATGGAAATACTAATCTTCAAACGGTCTTATTTGCTGTAAAGGATGAAATATAAATACAAAATAAACAGTGTTTCTTATTTCATAATAACACATTTATTAGTAAAAAAAATTCAACATAATTTGACTAATTTTTTTAATTACTAAGCATGTACCTACTATAAAATTGTCTTACAAAAAAATGTAAAAATTAATAATAAAATAACTGAAAGTACTTTGTATTTTATATAGGTAATACTAGCTTTTGCCCGCAACTTTGCTCACATTAAGTTCGATTTTTCAATCCCCTATTTTACCCCCTTAGGGGTTGAATTTTCAAAAATTCTTTCTTAGCGGATGCCTACGTCATAATAGCTATCTGTATGTCTTTCAGCCCGATCTATCCAGTGTTTTGAGCAATGTGATGATGATGAGTCAGTCAGTCAATTAGTCACCTTATCCTTTTATATATTTAGGAAATTAAATTTAGGAACTATTGTGTAAATATGTAAGTAGAATGTATTAATAATCCTACTATAGAAACCTCAAAATGAAACTAATAAATAATATAAAACATAAACATAAATAACGTATTAGGAACTATTATTTACATTAATAATAATCCTATTATAGAAAACTCGAATAAAACCAACAAAATAAAATTGCTACAAGGACAATATATAAGTTCTTTCAGGAGTTTTAAAAATAGTACAACCGAATATTGGCAAACAAAAAGTTTAAAAATATTTTCTCTATTTTCCACAATTTTTCTGTGCGATTTATTATTGGCAATCAATAAGAAATCAATCATATCTAAGTTCTTCTTCGACTGAGCGTTATCCCACTAGGTGGGGTCCGCTTTCCGACATGCTTTTGCCCACTTTGCCCGGTCTTGTGCATCCAATTTTCTTAATTTATTGGCTCTCATATCGGCGCCTACGAGGTCCAGCCAGCGCTTTCTTGGACGGCCGCGAGATTTAGCTCCAGGGACGGCGATGTTAAGACATCTATTACCGACGTAGCTTTGTGGTTTCCGTGCTACATGACCATACCATCTTAGACGGGCTTCTTGCAGCTTATCTCCGATGTCACGGACACTAAGCCTGCCGAGGATGTGATCGTTGCGTTGCCGATCGCAACGTGTAACATATCTAAGTTATTTATGTCTATATTATTAATATTTTAATTGAATAGATATTTTAAATCACGAAGAAAATAATATTGTGGTGGCAGAGATCCACTGGGTACCGCGCAAAATGAAAATTTTAAATTAATCAAAATAATGAATTTGTAAAGAAGATGCGGCACATCATCATCTCTAGAGTCGTTAGGTGCACTGTAAGAGTTAGTTGTAGATGGTGATTGCGTCCAGTGATCATCATATGGTTAGAATAAAGGCATCACGACAATTTATGCGTATTTAACGGAGAAGGCATGGGAGTCGGTACACATTTTGGTGATGATATTCAAGACAAATTCCCAAAGCTAACAGCAGGGGAATTTTCAAAGTTGGACCGAGTTAAAAGTGTTAGGTCTAGTTGTTGCAATTGCAGGCGACGGTAGGCATTATTTATTATCTTTTATAGAATTTTCAGCAACATGGTGCAGCCTTATGGCTAGTTTTGTCAGTAGCAAAAACTGGTATTTATCATTATATGCCGGCTGCAGTATAGATAATCGACTGTCTCTTACAGTTCCATCTGAAATATCAATCTTCCCATATATCAGGGACCTCTTGCCTAATTTTTTCAGCTCCCTGTGGTAGTGCTGTTATTGTAAAAGCTCCACTACTGACACTGCCATTTTCTGAAAACAAAAATTAACATCATTAAAACGTTAAAGCAATTAACTACAGAAAACAGGTCTAAATAGTTTTATGTAGTTTTTTTATAAATACTTAACATAAAAAAAATTATTAATTTTAGGCTTTTATGGTAGTTTTCAGTTGAATAAGGATATATATCTCAATGTCAAACCAAGAATAAATGAATATATACACATATACCTCATAATTTCAAAATAATTTCCCTCGAACAAAGTAACTTGTGCACATTGTCCCGATATTTTTTACATGATTTCCGAATAATAAAGTAGTATGGTAAAATAATTAATATTATTGATTACTTATTAAAATGTATGAATTAATGTTTAATAGGTGTAATGAATTGATATTTTTTTTTTTGATTGTTTTTTGTAGTAAAATCTAACATTCCGAGGTATAATGTTCTATATGAATGTGGAACCGTTTAACTTAATTATTTAGCTTTAAAAATATATATCTGTAAAAATTATTATATACAACTATCTAAGAGCAATCTATGTAATATAATTACAAAGCTGAAGAAAGAAAATTCCATTCACTTACCTGGAACATTCATTTTTCCATTTTTTTTATCTCCACGGCATTTGTCGTATTACTATATTCAATTTTTTTTGGCTTTAACGAAGGGAAGATCATATGTTTTGAGTGTGTATTTTTAAGTTTGAGCACATATAGTAAAAAATAATAACAAATTTAACACGAAAATAGCAGATAAAAGTGTGAGCGTGTGCACACTATCATTTCGGAGAACATGAATACAACTGCAGATGGGACCCTCCGATCGCGCTGATCTGGACAGTGAATACTGACACTTGTGCTGTCGGGCCCTTCTTCTTTGGAGAAATAAATTAAATGTACCTTTATTCGACTGGTATCTTTGGATCTACATAACTTTTTAAAATTTTGATTTCACTAGTAAATATTAGAGATCTTTTTAGGCTTAAAAATGCAATAAAAAATTTTTGTGCCATAATCATATATAACTCTATTCTACGTATAGGTCGATATGTATGAACTAAGGATAAATCTTGTTAAATTGTCAAAATTATCATTCTTTTTCAAATAAAATTTAATTTTCTTTAAACGTCGATGTATATGGATAGGCCTCTAGAGGAACAAAAACGCGCTCAAAAAGACAACAGAATCTCTTGTCTTTAGAGAACTTAAAAGAAGTTTTAAAAATAAGTGCTAATGTTCTTCATTCCATTTTTTGTTCTGGCTAACAGGGAGTGGCTACTCCTCGAACGTGATTGGTTGACACTCACTTCAAAGCGAACCGCGAGGAACGCGCGATGTTCATTGAAGTAATATTCAAGCGCATTTTCGCAACTATCTGGACCAGGCATATCCATATACATCAATGTCTTTAAATAACAAATTGTAGTAAAAAGTATCAAGTGTGGCAAGAAATCGTTTTCGCCTTGATTACCTCGAAACTAAACTATGTTTTTTTTTAATCAGTTCTTATTTAATCGTTTTCATAAAGTAAATGAATATTAATCTATAGATTAATATAATAGGTATTTAACAGGTCCTCATCCGCTTTAATCCACTAGCACTCGATTGTCTTATTAATATTGGAGTACTCTCGACATGCTAGATCAATCTCTTTCATTTCGAATTAATTTTGGAGATAAGGGTTTTACTATTGCCAGCTAATAATAATACGTAGAATGAGATGAATTAATCCTAATAGGAAACAAACATAACAAGGAAATAGCTAATACCCGTTGTGTTTTTTCATCTCATAGACCCTGCTGGAAATTGGTCTTTTGAAATAATCGCCACAAACCACGTTCCTATGCCGCATGCATCCAGCGACTCTCTCTCATCCAGCCTCTGATTGGTTGAATTTATGGTGTTCTTGCTGCATCAATGCATTTTACCCAATAGCGGGCGAGTACCAGCCAATCAGATGTCATTGCGATCGTAACACTGATGCAATAATTTTTTTTTTTTAATTTATTTACACCAACAACTTCCGAAAATTATCAGTTAACATGCAGTACTTAAATTAAAAGTGACAAGAGAAGAAAGACAAAAAACTTAGAGTGTGGACAAAAAAGAAGATAAAGATTTTAAAAAACCGACACGCAGCTTTCCTCAACCCATGTTTCTCAGTAGATATTTATGTTTATTTATTATTGTACAACACGTATGTACGTATGTTATTAGTACATAACATAAACCAAGTTTCAATTTTATAACCCCGAAGCACGCGGGTTCTATTCCCGGTTGTATTGTTATATCGTATGGGACGCACAATCACATTTTGATGGCTCTACGTATTTTATCGCTTTCCACTCTTTTATTGAGAGGAACTCGTGAATTTATAGCGAGTTTTCTTATAAAAGGTTATTCCGTTATAGGACTGAGGTATGTAGTCGCTTCGCTCGGATAGCGCAAGTATCCACAATTTGATTTTCGCTAGTATTTTTATATAAAACCCACCCGGCGACCTTCCTCGCACAGTTATTTAGCATTTACTAACTTACGCCGGCGTCTTCGCGTGGGGTTATCTTATCTTTAAATATCTAAATATATAAAAGGCAAAGGTGACTGACTGACTGACTGACTGACTGACTGACTGACTGACTGACTGACTGACTGACTGACTGACTGACTGACTGACTGACTGACTGACTGACTGACTGACTGACTGACTGACTGACTGACTGACTGACTGACTGACTGATCTATCAACGCACAGCTCTAACCACTGGACCGATCGAGCTGAAATTTGGCATACAGGTAGCTGTTAGGACGTAGACATCCGCTAAGAAAAAATTTTGGAAAATTTCAACCCCAAGAGGGTTAAATAGGGGGTTAAAAAATCGAACCTAACGTGAGCGAAGCCGCGGGTTAATGCTAGTCGTGGAATAATTTGCAATTGTCAGTGTAAATAAAATATTAAATTAAAAAAATCAAAAACCCGACTAGACTTGTGCACTATAATATCTACCGCGCTGATGGCTAATCTCTGTACAGATTTATTTTATTTATCATTATTATTTGTTATTATCTGTAATGTTTGCAATTTCACCCTTACCACCTGGGTGCCTGGAGCACTTCGACCATCCGTTGCTCCAGATCTTTTTTTGCACGTACTACCAAATTGTGGAATCATCTCCCTTCGACAGTGTTCCTACTTAATTACAATATGGCGTTATTCAAGGGGCGAACCAATAAGTTCCTCTGGTACTACAAGTGTTTATGGGCGGCGGTAGTCACTTTACATCAGATGACCCGCTGTTTGCCCGCTATCTATATATATAAAATTCAAAGTCCTGACTGACTGACTGACTGACTGAGATATCAACGCACAGCCTAAACTACTGAAGTTAGAAACTTGAAATTTTTACAGTTGGTTCCTTTTATGACGTAGGCGCACACTAAGAAAGGATTATTGGAAATTCCACCCTTAAGGGGTTTAAATAGGGGATGGAAGTTTATATGAAACTCCGTCATTTTTCAAGCTATTTCCATCAAAGTTAGTATTTGAGCTTTCAGTTAAAAATAAAGAAGTACGTGTGTCACAGTTTTTGAAAATTCCACCCCAATACCTAATTCCACGCGGACGAAGTCGCGTAGGCAAAAGCTAGTTCATATATAAAAAAAAAGAGTGTGGTGTATTGTATCAGGGATATAAATGGCCGTTTCACATATAACTGTATTAAACAAGGAGGCGTGCTCTGGAATGATAATGATAATTTATTAGCGGCCGCACTGCGCAGACAGTTTACATACGTTCATTACGCGAGTATCGCTGTGTATTTGTTACTTTACCGATGTTTCCGAGCAAAAATTACTTTTTTACTGTTAACAATAGGGTATTTGACTAATATTTTTTTTATTTTTATTTTTATTTTTTTCTAGTTGATGCCCGCAACTTCGTTCGCATGAGTTGAGGTTTTTTGGATTCCCGCGGAAATTAAGAGAGTTCTCTTAATCTCCGGGATAAAATCGGTTCAGTCGTTGCAGCGTGATTGAGTAACAAACATCCACACTTTCACATTTATAATATTAGTAGGATGTACATATAAGGAATTACAAGACAATTGAATTGAATTATATGCTCTAGCTATTTTAAATTGTACCTATTGTATATAAGACTAGCCATCAATTCAATTCAAAATTATTTATTTCATGTAGGCCAACTTGTAGCTCTTATGATACGTCATGACTGTATCACCGAATGATGATGTCAGCAACTCATAATGTTTCCTAACTTAATAAAATTCAAAGATTTCGAAATTTTATACGTTTAAGTTGAATTAAAATTACTAATTAGCAAACTAAGTTAGGCTTGATTGTAATAATTTTATTGAGCACCATTTTTGTACTCAACATCAAGAAAATAAAGTTAGACTAATACTCAAGACAAACTCCATTTGATTGAAAGGTTGATTTCCAAAAAAATTTGAAAATCATAATTTCCAAAAAAAATATTTTTCTCTATGAGTAATTGTATTGTAAAGGCACCGTACCGGAAACAAAACACCAAATAATTAGACTGGTCTGACACGTTTCAATTTCCCTCCGCTTCAGTGAGAACACACCCTAACCCTGCTATCACAGAAGCAACACAGTTCCAGCGGCAAACGATCATCAGAAACGACATTCTCGCACTTAACAACTCAACAAATCGCCAGCCCTAACATTCCTTTAGCGTGCGTGCCCACAATAACGCCGTACTACCCGTCCTTATCGACAACGGTCTCTTAACACGAATCCTCCCTAAACCTTTAACCGGCACTACCAGTCCCCTATCCCTATTGAAATAAGGGTAATTTTTGCTCAACTCAGACCGTGAGATAAGTTTGTTATGGGAAGCCAGTGAAACAGATTTAAGTCGGCAAGCCATGAAGGCACATGCTTTATTGTCCGTTTTCGAATTGCTACAGTTCGTATTGAAAAAGGTCGACGACCTTATTTCAACTTTTTCGAACTCCTCGGTAAAACAAGGTATCATTGAGAGAGATTTAGAAGAAAAATAAACGTCTCCTGCGGTATTCTCAAAAAATGTAAATCCGCGGGGGAAAAGTTAGTCCTTAATGAAATGAATTTGTAAATGTAGTACTTAATGCTTAGTAATTATTGAGATGTACCTAGTAGGTGCCTACACATAGGCTGAAATCTGTAGACCGCACTTTCACTCCGCTCAGATTCAAGACAGAGTTAAAACGAGACAGATTTATGTCAGAGCATATTTGTGTCTCGTTTTAACCTCTATCGTCTGAGGTGAGTCAGAGCATAATAGATCTCAGCATTAGATTCAGATTTAGTACTCTAAATCTGAATCTAATACTGAGATCTATAGAGCTATGAGAATATACATTACTATGTAATACGTATTGATGTCGACAGCAATGGATTGGTGTACGATAAACTAGAATGAGTTTATGCGAGCGAAAATCCGAAACTGATTTTGTTTGTTAGTTTGTCCTTCACGCAGCAACGGAGCAACCACGACGATAACATATTCAGAACTAGCTTTAGGGCGCGCTAAAGCTAGTTTTGAATATAGTATTGACCAAAAATAGCAATAGTAACATAAAATATGTTACCCCATTTCATACTGCACTTTATGGGTCCTGTAAACGGTCAAACATGTTTGTTAAACTTTATGTTCTGTTACGGTTTTATTTGAACAAGGTCACATCAAACACAAGCGCACACGAGCAAACACCGTTCAAACTCCGTCAATCCTAACATGCCAAACACGTAATTTGTTTGACAAACGCGTCAAACACGACCGCAGACTATCAAATAATTTGACAAACACGTAAAATTTGACAAATATGTTTGACTGTTTACAGGGCCTATAACATCACACTAATATTGTAAAGGCGACAGTTTGTATACCTGTGTGAGTGTGTGTGTGTGTTTTTGTGTGTGTATATATGTGTATGTTTGTTATTCTTTCACGCAAAAACTACTAGACGGATTTGGCTGAAACTTGGAATGGAGATAGATTGGATAGACTACATTTTATCCCGCAAAACCAAAGAGCTCCCGCGGGAATTGTAAAACCTTAATCCACGCGGACGAAGTCACGAGTACCATCAAGTGCTAACATAAAAATATGCTACTCCATTTCATATATAACATTTATATCACACAGCAAAAACTGCCAGCTCCGTTCAAGTCGCACATAAACCTCTTTATTACATCATTTCTCCGTAATACGCGGGTTTATCACTACACATGATTGATTTCCCAATCCGCGTGATGAACGCGCGCCCGAAACGATTTATGAGTACACGGGCCACGCATTGCGAATCATATCGAATTATCGACGCGAATACAAAGCATTTTCCAGAATAAAACCTCACTTTTCTTTTTTATTGATGACGTTTCAACGGTTCACTGCTATCCTATTTTGATCGTGGTATTGAAAACGCAGAGAGGAATCCCAAACATGACAGATATTTACGACAAGAAAAAAGTAAGAAAACTGTAAAACTACCACGGAAAATTGGATATTTTGCTGGCGTAAATTGTAGTTTATGCCAAGCGGACTATAATAAAGAATCGATTGACACCGCATTCATCAAAAGCGGTTCAGTACTTTAAGTCGAATTTACACTGTAAAATTAGTTTCATGATATTAATTTCATCAACAATTTCTCGTGTAAACTTCTAATTTCATGATGCATGCATTAGTATCATGTATGAAATCAGAGGTTTACACGTGAAACTGTTGATGAAATTAATGTCATGAAAATAATTTCATGCCACTTATTTCGCAGTGTAAATTCGGCTTAGGCGCCACGGTGGAACATTCATAATAAAAAGTCACATGCTGTGTGGATAAGGCATACACACACACACACACTCGCGCACACACACACACACACACACACACAAACACACACACACGCACGCATGCACGCACGCACGCACCCATACATACAAAGTCTGCTAAAATCATAACCCTACCTTTTGGCTTTGCGTAGTCGGATAAAAATGATTACGTTATCACCTCTGGGAGGTGCGTACATTGAATTTTTGATTTTGACTTTGATTTCGTCCCGATCCCAGTGGAATAAATCTGGAAAGTAGAACACCTACTTAGCTACGAGTGTATTTACAGTTCACTTAGAACGTTAGAGCCCTTTATGTATTTAAGTATCCACTTCTTAAAAGCTACTTAGTAATATTGAAGAGACATTAATTTAATGTTCTACCTAAGTGAGAGGCCCTTATTGCTAAGAGTTCTTCGGAGCAATATCTGCAGTGCCTTCACTATAAGTATGATGAACAATATTCGATAGTTAGCAGTGTAATCTTAGTCATTATCGTCCCATTATTATTTTAACCCATTTTGGGCCATTTTTGGACATTGTCCACAATCCTATTAATATTATGAATGCGAAAGTTTAGATGTATTAATGGATGGATGCATGGATCGATGGATGGAAGTTTGTTACTCAATCACGCCACAACGACTGAACCAATTTGGCTAGAATTTGGCACAGAGATAGATTATAGTCTGGAATAAGACTTACGCTATTTTTATCCCGGAAAATCAGAGAGTTCTCGCGGAAATTAAAAAACCTTTTATTTAGGCTAACAAGGCTACTTGTTAACCTGTGTTATTCCAGACTATAATGTATCTCTGTGCCAAATTTCAGCCAAATCGGTTCAGTGGTTGCGGCGTGATTGAGTAACAAGCATCCATCCATCCATCCATACAAACTTTAGCATTTATACATAAATATTAGTAGAAAGTAGGTTAGTAGGATGTACCTTGCGTATTATGTACAACTTAAGCAAGTTGTACATAATAAGCAAAGTATTCAAGGAATTCCCTTTTAATCAACTTGCTCCAATACACTTAGAAAGCAGGTATTTTAAAAAGGAAACTTTCCATTGTTGAAATCGACCCCGCTCTTTGTCGAGTATCTACTATGACAAAGAAATTTCTTCAGTGTCTCTTGGACTATTATCATTCTACTCTGTTACTGGTATCAAGGTATATAATGTTGCTGTATATACTTTACTAGCTGCTGCCCGCGACTTCGTCCGCGTAGATTTAGTTTTTAATAATCCTACCTATAACCTTCCTCAAGGATTAGGTTAACAAATGCAAAAAGAATTTTTCAAATCCGACGGGTAGTTCCAGAGATTAGCGCGTTCAAACAAACAAATTCTTTCGCTTTATTATATAAGTATATATTTACACATTATATAAGTATAGTGTACGAGTGTCTGCTACACGAAAATATAATATCAATACCAGATTTTGATAAGAGATTTTGATAAACTTTTTGATTTTCCGAGATAAAGAGTAGCCTATGTCACTCTCCAGTAGGGCTAACATGCGCGCCACGAGAAAATTTTGTCTACACTTTACTCGTGAATCTCTGTAGAGATTCACATAGAGATTACGAGTAAACGTGTAGACAAAATTTTCTCGTGGCGCGCATGTTAGCCCTACAGGTCCTCAACTATACCCATGTAAAAAATATCGTCAACTCACTGCTCTGTTGCGACACTTTCACACTTTCGCATTTATAATATTAGTAAGGATAGTAAGGAAGTAAGGATAGGAAAATTACATACATACGTGGGATTTATACACACTTTCACACTTATAAAATTAGTTAGATAAGTACCTTAAACCTTTCAACTTAGGTACATAGCTCAGCGTTTCTTGAAGGCGAAGTAGAATGGGCGGGGCATATATTCGTAGTTCGAAGTACTGATGGTCATGAAGGCCAAACGGAGCCGCTGGATATAGGCGTCGCAAGAGCGAGGCCTGTGGTAGTGCATGTTAGA
Source organism: Hipparchia sbordonii (assembly GCA_038048805.1). NCBI lineage: Eukaryota > Metazoa > Arthropoda > Insecta > Lepidoptera > Nymphalidae > Hipparchia > Hipparchia sbordonii. The sequence goes on from CM076113.1 coordinate 11,864,595, forward strand.
GACCTTTATCCAGCTGTGGTCGTCTATCGGTTGATAGAGAAGAAGAAAATACCTATTTTCTTATCTTCTACCTACCTATTTCTTATTTTACACCTGTAATACAAGTATACATAACAAGTATGTACCTACATAATATAAACACTGCATTCATTATAATATTTCCCTGAACTTCCCTGTAAAATATTATGTAAAAAGCTTCCCTGCTTCTTGGCCAGCCGGTAGGGGAAGATAAAGTATTTTAAAATAAACACTGAAAGACGCGGCGTCGCTGAGAAACTTTCTGATTTTCATAAAAATACAATAGAAGCTAGCCTTACGTATAGTATAAGAGACAGCTGCGAGATATTGTCATTATATTTTCAACAGTGCTGCGAACAGCGCTGTGTTTAGAGCGTTGTCATCGTGAACCAATAGATGTCCTGTAGGACTTCTACAAGCGTTTGCATTCCCGGTAACCGTTTCCAAATATACCACTGTTTTCAGCAGAATTTACTCCACGAAACACATGGTAGTCTTCACTTGTCATAGGAGTCCCAAGTTACTAAAAACTGTAATTGAAAATAATTTTAAATTTCGACATTCCTTTTAATTTATAGAAATCGTAGATGAATTATGCTCATTTAATGGTAAATGAGCATAATTCATGTACGAAAATTTACACTGAAGGCTTATAGTTATACCAGCGAGGCTTGTTTGTCTGTAGATTAAGGCTCGGTTGTTTCAAACCGTTTGTTATCGTTACATACATTTGTTAAAATAGTTTTATTTGACATTTTGTTCTGTAAAGCAATTTTTAACGGTTATGTGTTAGTTAAAATTTGTTAAAGCAACTGTGTCTGAGTCTGCGTTTGCTACAATATTTTGTTGAAGGGAGAGGGGGTCTTCAAATTTATCAACTGTCTCTTAGCCAAAACTTACCGACTTAAAAACGTATTACACTAACATCGGCACGTAACTTTACTCCCTGTTTCATTCCATCTGTATTTTTCTATTTTCCTCCGTATGCTTTGTTTACAGAGGAATGCTTTACACAGTCGTAAGCTTTTATTGTTGGTTTTGACGATAAACTGGACGAATTTATTTTTTAATTTATGAGCAAATAACGAATAACTACGTAAAAACGCAATTACAAAATGTCTACTTTTCAGGAAGAACGTTATTATTTTTGACTAGCTGTTAACCGCGGCTTTGCGCCCTCTATAAAAGTAATCGAATTCCTGTAAAAAATTACCAAATTTTTCGAATTTTCAGGTGTTCTTTTGTTTTTTGTTTTACTGTCAAAGACGGCGTGTCTTATAGGGATTTAAAGAAATTATTCACAACTAGCTGATACCCGCGACTTCGTCCGCGTGGATTTATTTAGTTTTTGAATTCCCGCAGGAATTCTTGGATTTTCAGAGATAAATAGGAGCCTATGTCACTCGCAGGGTCCTCAATTACAAAAAATCTATTGCAGCGTGATTGATCATTGAAGGACAACTTAATTTTTTCCCCCCCTTTTTAGTTACTTCTATCGTTGGTTCTATTTTTTTTTAAGTAATTATACTAGGTAAATTGATTAATAAAGCAGTGTCAGAAGCAGCCTCTAGTTGGGAAATTGATGATACTAGAGATATCCCCATGCCTGAGAGAGCACGTTAAACAATCGTTATCATCTCTTGGTCCAATTACAACACCATTAACCTGACAAACCGCCCAAAGTCACTTGTCAAAGTTAAACACCAACTATGACCAATGAGTCTAGGACACACAATACACTGAGACAAGGGCAAGCAGAGTGTTTGTCCGGGACAAACGTTGGGGACAAATGTTTGTGATAATCGCTTGCACAGGCTATCCCTTGACTATATAAATAGCCGTAGTAAAAGCCTGGACAAACATTGCGGCCCCACTTTGATATAAAGTCTCGGACATCATAATATTGTATTCTTCTATACATATAATAAAATTGTAGAAAAGTGGTGTCTGTACAATGGAAATATATAAAAAAAAGTAGCAGGGATTGTTATTATATCGATGCCGAACCCGAAATTGTAATTAATATTTTTTTTGTCTGTTTGTCTGTTTGTCTGTGTGTTTGTGCACGCTAATATCAGAAACGGCTTATTCGATTTAGATACGGTCTTCACTAATATATTGTAGTAAGCTTCACTTAATATTTAGTGTTTATTTCATGTCAATCGGTTCATAAATAAAGAAGTTATGTCAATTTAAAGAATCACGGCGAACATTTTTAACGTACAGAGTACGTACTACACGCCTCGCGCCTGAGCGTCGACGGTAGGTATACGTAATTCAAAATATGCTGCCCGAAAAGTCACTATTCCACGCGAACGAAGTCGCGGGCACAGCTAATTATAAATACAATTCTTTATTCAAAGATCTGGCACACTATATATTTTTAAGTGCCAGCATTTGGACAATTGTACCAATAGCAAGTGAGGTCATACTGGTAATAATACGTATTCACGACATCTTTTAAGTTGACTTCAAGCATTCCAAACGCGCGCTAGTCTGAGGCTGAAATCTATAGACCGCACTCTCAGCCTCAAGATAGAGATAAAACGTGACAGATTTATGTCGGAGCATATTTGTGTCTCGTTTTAACTCTTATCTCGTGTCCGATCTAAGTCAGAGCACACTCTATAGATCTCAGCATAAAGAAACTCCTCCGTTCTACGCTCACTACTTCCTGGTATACCGCACTAAGCATTACGTTAGGGAGACAGCTGTTTTCTCTTGTATCTTCATAATGTGCTTTTTCAGTTTTGCGTATTTTACCCACTGATCTTCACTCCTTAGCATTCTGACTATTCGTTTTTGGACACACTTTATTCTCATTTCCAGCAACTATGTGGTCATCTATATAAGTATATAAAATTCAAAGTCCTGACTGACTGACTGAGATATCAACGCACAGCCTAAACTACTGAAGTTAGAAACTTGAAATTTTTACAGTTTCCTTTTATGACGTAGGCGCACACTAAGAAAGGATTATTGGAAATTCCACCCCTAAGGGGTTTAAATAGGGGATGGAAGTTTATATGAAACTCCGTCATTTTTCAAGCTGTTTCCATCAAAGTTGGTATTTGAGCTTTCAGTTAAAAATAAAAAGTCACAGTCGTGTGTCACAGTTTTTGAAAATTCCACCCCAAAATCTAATTCCACGCGGACGAAGTCACGGGGGCAAAAGCTAGTGTACTATAATCAAAATGATCAGTCGTTCACCTTGCCATGGATCGTCATCGACTCTGTTACAATAAATGATCTAGACACAACTCTATCGTGAGAGAAATAAACAGTGTCTCGATGTGGTCACGGCTTTAGCAAAGGGCTATCGCTTTACAAGCGTATTTAATACAGACAAAGGGCAGCAACGACATTTAAGTACTACACAGATACCTAGCGTCGTTAGACGGCTATCGCTCCCATTGTTTGCAATAAAAGGATCAAAGATCGGTAATACTGTTACAATTTCAAGATGCTTTGGTATAAGCAAGCTTATTCAAGTAATTCCTTTGATATTGGTTGTAAAATCATATAATTTTCTCGATGCAAACCGCTAAGGTCGTCACCCTTCTTTTCAAATGCTGCTTTAGGAATCATTTAAAACACCCCCGACTTGTGAAATTAAAAAAAATGTAATTCGCCATTTTGTGATGGCGGCCATTTTCAGAGAGTAGGGACACCCTACTCTCTGTCATAGTGTATAACTAGTCAAGTTGTTTCATTTGATACACATATTGAGGGAGTTGTGAAAAAATATGTAATCCGGCAGCACCCACCTTTTACCGATTTTCATCAAACATAGCTAAGAACACTCCAGATTAATTCATCTTTCCAATAAAAACCACAAAATCGAAATCGGTTCATCCGTTCGGCTGCTACGATGCCACATACACACACACAACACGTCGGGGGTTAATAAACAGTGAAGGAAAACATCGTGAGGAAACCTGCACAGTTGCACACCTATATGAATTCTCAATAATGTTCTCAAAGACGTGTGAAGTGTACCAATAGGGGTGTTAACAATTTTTCGGAATTGCTTTTATTTTGAAGATTGACTCTTGTTTACCATAAAAAAATATATATTATTTAAAAATATTAGTATTTTCGATGAGAAAATATACAAAAATAGAGTAATTTTGAATTTTCCAGCGAAAACACTACAACTAACTGTAACTTGACTGACATGACGTCATCGGTCCGTCCGCGCCACGAAAGAAGTATAGCCCATAGAGGCGGCGCTAGTAGTCGTATGTCTAGGCAATTATATTATTGTATGTAAAATCTATTAGTTCCACCTGATGGCCGACTTCTTTCGTGGCGCGTACTATACCTATAATCACTCCGTTTGTTTCGCGGTTCGTCTAGTGACGTCACGAGCTTTTCTTGGCGTTTGCAGTCACGTGACATCAGATTATAAATATAGCATTTAAAATCATTTTTAACTAGTGGTTCGCCCCGAACTGAGACCTCGCGATATCCCACAATTCCCAAAAGTTTTAATTATATATTGTAATAATTAACTTTTAACATTAGACGCAATAAAAAAAATAATAGTTGACATAAAACTGTTTTACTGACACAGCGCCATCTATTAGCATTATAGTGAAGCTATTAGCTTCACAAAGCTATTAGCTTCACAATAATGCTAATAGATGGCGCATTAAAATTAAATAATTTCGTTTCTTTATAACATTTATCTAATTTTAGTATTTGTTGTTCAAGTACAGGATATAACTGAATTTTCAACCAAGTTTCACGTTCTAATATTCAGTAATTCAGAAGTTATAGGGCTCTGACAGACATTTAGACGGACACACTTCTCTGTCTAGTAGGCAAGCGCAATAGTTGACTCAGAGAACTCGCTTCGCTCGTTCAATAAATTTATTAAGTTATATTAAATTACAAAAATGTGATTTTCGATATTCTAATCCTACAAACTATCATAAAATTAGCACTTAACATTAAATTGTGATTAGTGTTAACATTCCCATTGCATTGGGCATTATGAACGTTGGCGTAGAACCCTCTTCTGAAAGGAGTCATGTGCTCAGTAATGAGCCTTATATGTGGGCTGCTGATGACGATGCTTCTAAGTACTTACACTATTTCTTTTTGCAAACACTTACCCAGATAAGCAAAAAGTAGCTCGAACAAAACGTAGCCATTTAGAGTCGACGAAAAAAGCGTAGCATTGATAACAAAAAGTGGAACAATACAAAAGTGCTGGTCGTGATCTTAATAGTTATTGTCTTCATTACGGGCGGAATTACTCCTCATTTGTATAATAGCCAGCGCACCTATCGGGGGTTATCCCAAGGTTTTTAGGGTACCTTATAAATAATATAAAACCACCGAACTTTTTGCCGAACTTTAAATGACGTTCCTCCGAAAAGATCAAGAAGGCGGGTACATAGATTCTACCCATGACAGCTTCAACTTGTCGTCTCGCAACACCGCAGTCTCGTCGTGACCACGGTCCATGCAATTGGATCGAACTATCGACAATCCCAACTAAAATATTTACCGGGGTACGTATTCGTATTATTTTTTTATAACAATTATGTCATTAAAGCACGAATCAAGTAACTAAATCTAAAATCTTTATATACGAGAATAAAACCATCATTTTTGACGACCTCCTTGGCGCATTGGTGAGCGCTGTGTTCTTATAACTGGGAGGTCTCGGGTTCGATTCCCGGCGGGGGTAATTTAGGAATTTATTATTTCTAAATTGTCTCTGGCCTGATCTGGTGGGAGGCTTTGGCCGTGGCTAGTTACCACCCTACCGTCAAAGACGTGCCGCCAAGCGATTTAGCGTTCCGGCACGATGGCGTGTAGAAACCGATTAGGGGTATGGGTTGAATTTACACTGCTATAGCCCTTCCAAGTTAGCCCGCTACAATCTTAGACTGCATCGTCACTTACCATCAGGTGAGATCGCAGTCAAGGGCTATCTTGTCATCGAATAAAATAAAATAAACAATATAAGTTATTACACGAATAATAGTTCTTGCAATTCACGAGGGCGCGTGAGCTTTACTTGTGCTTACGTCATGTACATGACATTGCGTGTGCGCGCCTGTCAGGAACCTAGGTGGGAGCGGTCAGGCGCGAGCAAACTCTCACTCACACTTTTTTTTTTTAATTAAGAATATTAGCCAAGCTGAACTTGAGTTATATTCTCCTCTCCCCTCCAAATAAGCGGAAAGCTTGTGCTTGGACTGGGTACGACAATAGTGCAACGGGTGGGACTTGAACCTGCGACCTTTCAGTTTTCAGTCCGTACCTTTAACCGTTGGGCTATTGAAGCTATAAATTGTATGTTTTGTATGATATGGATATTGTAGAAAATTGTTGGAGGTTTGTTCTAACTATGGGTATTAATAATGATTTGCACGGAACCCTTTGAAAATATCCAAATCGTTACAAACTGTATTATTTCCAGAACTCGTGCAAAGATAGCATTACCATTTCGAATGCACGGAATCGAATTTTTGCGAATACAATCAGCTCTGGGAAATTCTGATTATCCCAACGACCTCTTTTCCCCCCAAATCATAACAACGTGGAGTTTATAAAAACGAAATTAATATTGCATTTTTCAATACAATTTTCAGGAATTTTTAACCAACAAATTTTTTGTTAATTTAGAGAATTGGTGTTCAATTGGAAACATAATATTTTGATTGATTTAATTCTTCTTAATGGCTCCAAAAAAGCGTATACCTAAAGCTTTTTTTTGTTAGGAGTGGGTACGATAGTGCAACGACTGGAGACTGAACCGTCGACCTTTCAGTTTCTAATCGACACCTTCCACCGTTGGGCTGTTGAGGCTCTAGAATCACAGGTGTGCCGCGTCTATGCAAACATTGAACAAATGCATCTCAATCAATTTGCAGTTGGAAGCTACGGAGGGAACGAAGACAAATCGACGAGGGTACACGGTTCGATTCCCAGCGGAGTTAGTTATTCGCGTTCAACTTCCGCCAACTTCTATTTGCCTCGTTGGATAAGTTCGCGTACCTTCAGGCGCTGTTACTTACTCTACTTTTCTCGTTAATTATTAGTTACCTACCCGCAATTCCTCAGAAGCCTAAAAAGCCTCAGTGGCCCAACGGTTAAAGGTGCGGACTGACAACTGAAAGGTCGCAGGTTCGAATCCTACCCGTTGCACTATTGTCGTAACTACGCCTAACACAAGCTTTCTGCTTACTTGGAGGGGAGAGGAGGATGTTAGTCAACTTCAGCTTGCCTAATATTAATTTTAAAAAAATAAAAAAAAGTTGAGATGCGTTTTCTGATAATAAATGGAATTACTCGTAGTAAATGGGATTATGCATAATGAATGTAATGCGTCATAAATGCAGTTAATGCGCAATAAATGGATCTCTAAATAATTATCATGATCTTTATTTCGACCGACCTTTTTTTTTATTAAATGACAAATAAGTCCTTTACTGCAATCTCACCTGATGGTAAGTGACGACGCAGTCTAAGATGGTAGCGGGCTAACTTGGAAGAGGTATGGCAATGTACCCCTAACCGGTTTCTACACGCCATCGTACCGGAACGCTAAATCGCTTGGCGGCACGTCTTTGACGGTAGAATGGTACCTAGCCACGGTCAAAGCCTCCCCCCACCTTAACAAATAGACAAACAACCCACCAGACAAATAGTTTTACCAATTGAAAAGGAAACTTTCTGTGATACCATAATCAAAATCCTGTTTTAATTTTTTTATTTATACGAAATATCGTAGAAATTATTAATTAATTAACGTCGATTGTATGCTTTGAGTATTAAATTGGAATGAGCTCAATGAACTGAATTCGATTCAGTTGGATTGTTGCGATTTCAAAGTATTTTTCATTCAGTTAAATAGCTCCTCCAAAGTTGCTCCCTTTTTGTTGCAACTCAATAAAAATCCAGTTAGGAGTTACCGCGCTGGCGGTATAGTTAAAAGTTTTAACGAGTATCACAGAGTATAGACACAATGGTCCCCCACAAAATAAACTAGGAAACTGGCAGTGGCGTGCACAGAGGGTAGGCATAATGCGGAAAAATGATATAAAATGGAGAAAATCGCCAGTACGAGTTATAAAAACTTAAGGGTAGGCTTTTTATAATTTATACAATGCCTACCCTTAAGTTTTTTTTAAATTCGCACCGAAGATTTTTTCCATTTTGTATCATCTGCCTACCCTGTAGTACATCCTGTGCACGCCACTGGAAACTGGGTATTGAGGGACGTAGATAGATTTTTAAAAGAGCAACCGCCGAGTTTCTTACAGGTTCTTCTCGGTTGGAACGGCAATCCGGACCGAGAAGAAACCGCTGAACCGGTAGATTCATTTGACGATTTCAAAGCGCTTTTTAAAAGTTTATTTGAATTAGAATAGAATAGAAATATTTTTATTCAAATAAACTTTTACAAGTACTTTTGAATCGTCGATGAATCTACCACTGGTTCGGAATGCCCTTTCTGCCGAGAAGAGCCAGCAATAAACTCGGCAGTTGTTCTTTTCAAAAAACAAAAAAATTTACAATAGATAACAAAACTATGCTATGTATACAGTGTTTCCACAATGAAGTTTGAAAAATGCAAAAAAATCCATGTTAAGACAGGCAGACAAAAGCAGACCCATTCCCGTTGGTGGCACCCGTTCACGAGCATGACGCATGATCCAGCCATTGCTTTTAAAAATTATTCTATCCTATTCTGTAGATATACCTACATACAGTTATGACCAAAACTCTTTTTCTAACAGGAAACTTAAAAGCTCTATATTTTCGGGTTTAGTTAAGATATTAAAAAAAGAAAAAGAACATTGTATTATAATATTAATTGAACGAGCGAAGCGAGTTCTCTGAGTCAACTAGGGCGCTTGCCTACTAGACAGAGAAGTGTGTCCGTCTAAATGTCTGTCAGAGCCCTATAACTTCTGAATTACTGAATATTAGAACGTGAAACTTGGTTGAAAATTCAGTTATATCCTGTACTTGAACAACAAATACTAAAATTAGATAAATGTTATAAAGAAACGAAATTATTTAATTTTAATGCGCCATCTATTAGCATTATTGTGCTAATAGCTTCACTATAATGCTAATAGATGGCGCTGTGTCAGTAAAACAGTTTTATGTCAACTATTTTTTTTTTTATTGCGTCTAATGTTAAAAGTTAATTATTACAATATATAATTAAAACTTTTGGGAATTATGGGATATCGCGAGGTCTCAGTTCGGGGCGAACCACTAGTTATTTTAAGTAAATAAAATAAAATTTAGTCAAATATCCAATAATTATGCTTTATTTTCTAATTTATAATGCATATGGAATGAACTTTGTGCAGATTAAGACAGATTTGTCCAAATAACAGACTTAATCCTTCAAACTTCGCTCCCTATCAGTTCTCTTTGATGATCCTATCGCAGCTTATCGCAGGTAAAGTAGCTTTCACATTACACTCGATTCATTTAATAAAGAAAAATATACCGGCCGAATTGATAACCTCCTCCTTTTTGGAAGTCGGTTAAAAAACACATTTGATACTACAACATAACGTAACGATTTTAGAGTTGCCACACAAGTTTTGCAATCCCATTTATGTTTACTTAGCTTTTCATTACAAGCTTTTATTTAACTTGCAATGTACATGTGTGTGTTTGTTTAGGGTCGAATCTTGCAAGCTATGGGAACCACTTCCCGATTGCCGATTGAACAGTCCAAGTATACATAATATAAATCGGATGACATATTGTGACATGGATGTAATCTGATGATTTTTTTTTTTGGTATTTTTCAGCCATCTACAATCTGTCAATCTGTAACTATGAGTAGATTTGATGTAGGAATCGTGGGTTGAGAGAAGGTTACTCCACCAAGAAACACTTCCCATTATGCAACTGCTGGCTTTTTTTACAGGGATAGTTCCTCCACTGTGGTTCGCTTTAGCCTATGTATTCAGCTACATGTGGTTAATGTCACTGCTAGACTATTTACATGTCCTTCTAACCTAGTCTTATGTTTTTGGCACTTATTTTGATTTCCTCTTTTATTGTAGGCATTTCTAAATATTCATGCATTTCTGCTGTTTTGGTGAACCAGGAGGCATTTATTATTAAGCGAAAAACTGAATTTTGATATCGCTGGAGCATGACAATACAATGCAACATTATTGTGACATGGAGCTGATCTGATGATGGCTCTGGGAACTCTGTAATAAAACGACGTAATCCCCTCGAGCTTGGGCTCGTTTGATTCTTCTTGATAATTCCTCTGGTTCTAGATGGTATCCAGGGCTTTTATTCAGGATTGAGATGATAATGAATGTGAAAATGCTTTACAATAGATCGTTACAAGTTTTAATGAAGGCGCGCTCACACGGGCGCGGCGCCCTTTGATAAAACACACAACTTTGTGTTTGCTCCGTGTTGTTAGACTTTGTAAGACGCACCTGCCCCAACGTCAACTTCCAAACTTTGCGCTTTCATCTTTTTATATTTCATCAGCAACGTGTACGGTGTCAAAATAAAAAGTCCTACTAATATTATAATGAGGAGATCCGCAGGAGAACCAAAGTCTCTGCGAGTTGCGTCACTGAAGTGGCAATGGGCGGGGGATATAGTTTGAAGAGCAGCGCTGGTAGCATGGGCGGGAGAAATTTTATCCCCGGGAAAAGGATAAAACGTTTATCCCCTCGCTTAGCTTTATCCACCCGTCGAGCATGGGCACAGCGGTGGAAATAACACTCAGTGGATATACTTATAGAAATATACATCGCCTTCTCCTCTGTCGCCATGCTTTAGCATAGGGAAAAGATAATTTATCCCTTGTCAGTGGATATAATTTGGGGGGATAAAACTTTTATCTCCTGCCCAAGCTACCAGTGCTGATGGTAGATGCTGTCCCAAGGTACTGGAGTGGTGACCCCGCACCGGGAAGCGCAGTGTTGGCAGACCCCCCACTAATTGGGCCGACGACATCAAACGAGTCGCAGGGAGCTACTGGATTCAGGTGGCGCAAGACAGAGACCTGTAGAGCTCCATGCAAGAGACTTTGTCCAGCAGTGGACGGACGTCTATCATTTAATTTTTTTTTTAACCGATATAGGCTTGCGCTTGACGACAATCAATGCTAAATAGCACTGATGAGGTCTAGGTTGGAGCGCGCTTGCCTAGCCTATTCACTCTTGTCTTGAAGGTACTCGAGTTATAAGTTGATAAAGAAGAATAAATGCAATGCAAGTTTGGATGTATGGATGGATGGATGCATGGATGGATGTTTGTTACTAAATCACGCCGCAACGACTGAACCGACTTGGCTGAAATTTGGCACAGAGATAGTCTGGAATAACACTTTTTATTCCGGAAAATAAGAGAGTTCCGACGGGAATTAAAAAGCGGAAGTCGCGGGCATCATCTAATATCTAATAACTTCATCGGCGGCAAGTGTACAGAGGAATATGCTAGAATATCTGGGACACAATATAATCTTCTTTTTCTTTATCAACCGATAGATGTCCACAGTTGAACATATAATATTTTGTTCGCGTCGTCTGTTCCAATAATTTAGTACATAATTATTCATAAAAATATACATTATTATAAGCTAAAGATAATGAACTGTACGATAGTTAAACGTTGGTAGCACCATAATACAGGATGCTTGTAGACATTCCTCCCGCGGGGAAGACGTCTAAATCACTGGCGTAACTCCAACAAGCGCGCTACTTGTTAAGATTTTCCCGCACTACCCTCCACTCGCGTACATTACATTGAACATGACGACTAGACATTGTACTACTCTTTACTACGTATTACATTGAATTTATATTATTACAAGTTTAACCCCTATTTTATCCCCTCGGGGACTGAATTTTCCAATATTCTTTCTTAGCGGATCCCTACATAATATAACGAAGTTATATTATACAGGGTGTTTTTTTTGGTTGGGCACAATTTTTTTATGTTGTATATGTATAAACGAAACGTATTTTTTATTTTACTTAAGAATACCAAAGTAATCGTTTACCAAAGAGATCCACTTTTAAACAGATGGTTAGGGTCACCCTACAAATGTAATTTATCAGCTGTTGATACAATAGGCGCGCACGGCGGTCGTTGACCTCTGAGCGCGTATTTTAATTTTGTCGAATAGTATGACCACGATTTGCTTATTTTATGGTCAGATACGGTAAAAAAATATTTCAAAAAAAGGTGCCAAACTATTAATGGAAATATTTTCTATTAACGATATAGATCCACCATAAAACATTTGTGCACTACCTAAAAAATCACCCTGTTTATGCCAAACAGCCTGATCGCGACGCCCGCGGCTGTAGTTATTAACATTAGGAAGTTTTGCTCGTTTTCTCGCTGTTCATACTTCACATATATATGTAGAAAGTAAAAATAAAACTGTTAAATTAGTATTGAGTGAACAGTAATTGACACAGTCGTAAAGAAAAATGTAGAACTAACCACTCTACTTGCAAGATAAATTCGCAGGAAACTCAGCAAAATAGGTCATGCTCATGTCTAGTCTAGTTGTACAGTTGACTGCAAAACTGGTAATTTATACCTTTTTAGAAATTGTCCGTCATCCTGCATTTATCAACATTATCGCAATTCTCAATCCATCGTCGGTCGATGGGTGGTGCGATTTTTGAAAAATAATTGCTATAGTGTAACGGATTGTAATCGCCTTCTGATTGGCTTATACTCACTCGCTATTGGCTAAAATTGCAGTTGCAGAAACAGCGCCTAAACTAATGAGCCGATCGTGATGAATGAGGTGTCAACCGATTAGTTCTCACAGTCCGGGTGACATAGGCTAATTTTTATACGAACAAAATTAATATGCCAGATGTTATATCCTATTTTTTATTATTTTTTCCTCCTTACGCGTATTTCGTGTTTGACTGTATACGAACCGCGAAGTGAATACTCCATTTGGACGTGAAAAGTTAAGTGAAGACATTTTAGTTTTTCTGCGTCTACACACTTGGGCACGCTTCCTCGAGCAGCAGAGGTGTCGCGGCATTACAGAGCTGTCTGTCCCTAATGAGGACCCGGAGCTCCTCACGTCACGGAATTAATTCCGTGCCTCGGAATTGGGACAAGAGTGTGCGGTGCTCCGACCTCCTTTACAAAGGAATGTGCTCCTGACCGAATTTCTTCGTTCTTCTTTATCAAAAACGTACGCTGCTGAAGAAAGGTCTCGTGCACTTCCACAGGTCTTGGTCTTGTGACGCCTGTATCCAGAGGTTCCCTGCTCACATCTCCGGAAATGAAGGGTTCATTGAGCGTTTAGTGGTGCAGAGTCACTAAAAAACTTTAGACTACTTGATGGACAGTTTTGGTTAAAGCGGTGACATAGGCACCAATGGTGGCGTGCTCTAGCAAAGCAGCCAACCATCAAGTGGAGAGACACTCTGTCAAGAGAATAAAGACCAAACCACACAAAATGGTGTTTTGTGGTAATCCTTTCAAGAGATCTATGTCCAGCGGTGGACGTCTGTGTTCCTGTGTTTCTTCTATTCTGGAGAAACGATGGTTTGCGGCGCGGGCGGCGCGACGCGTGTTGCCACACAGAATAACTTTTCTGGTTTGGCGGATTATCATATGATTTTCTTTCAGTATTATCATGAAACTCCGCAAAGTAACGCATGCTTCTATAAAATACTGTTTGCATAGTTTTTTCAGGGGGAGGGGACGTCAGGCCGAGTCTAATCATAACACGGCTCGTATTCAATTTTAACCGTGCACCTAATGCTGCTTTTAACAATTAAACAATTGTGAGAAATAGCTTATTCACGCCGGGCGAGTGCCGTGCGGGCGCGGAGCCATGTTGCGAATATTGCCGGGTATCCATGCATACGTTATTCTGGCTTGTTGATCGATCTGCGGAATGATTTATGTTTTACCTTTCGGTGTACTTTGCTAGCAATTTTATTAAGCTATTGCATAGCTTCTATCGCGGGCCAGCGTGGAGACCGAATCCAGAAATTCCGTAACGAAAATAACCTGACACAGGACTCCTCTCACCGCTAGATAGCGTTGCTAAAAAATGCTATGCAATAGCTTTACCGCGGCAGTCCCCGAGTGCCACACGTCTTTTTTTAATGTTACCAATGTACAATATTTCTGTAAACATTTATTACTACTCTCAGAGTAACGTTTAATTATTTATTTAACTTTATTTATTTTGTATCCATCAACATAATTATAAAGAAGGAAAAAGAAAAAATATTGACTTTTCTATTTAGTTACCTCTAACATGAATAAATGTAGAGAAGGTTCAAAAAGCCTAAAAATAAATGTAATACAACATATCCTTACTAATATTATAAATGCGAAAGTGCGTTTGTTTGTCGATTTGTTGATTTGTCCTTCAATAACGCTGCAGTAGAGCTACGGATCGACGTAATTTTTTGAACGGGTATAGTTGAGGACCTGGAGAGTGACATAGGCTTTTTATCTCGGAAAATCAAAGAGTTCCCGCGGGATTTTAAAAACTAAATCCACGCGGACGAAGTCGCGGGCATTGACAAGTTTTTAATAAAAGTCAGCAATGGCCCTAGCAGAATAACAGCGTTGTGGTTACATATTTGTATCCACAGCATTGAGCTGAACTAGGACCCTTTCATTAGCATGATACATAGTAGATACCTACTAGTTACATTTTAAGAAATGGCAATGTGTAAGTCTTAAGTGCACCTATTTCATTTGTATTTAATTTTACATGTCATAGAATAAACGATATTCTATTCTATTCAATTTTTCAACTGATATACATAAATCTAACTCTACGCGGAAATCGCAGGTAAAAGCTAGTAGCGCGTATATACGAGTACCTACGTAACGTATTTTCATGAAGGATTTCTCAAGGGAAACAAAAAGTAGGACTCCGGTTTTTCTTCGATTTTCTTGTACATTACTCGTGTTTTGTTTTCACGTTCCCAAGCAAAGCCCATTGTTATGTTTAATGGGATATGTGACACTAAGAGCGCCTCAGCCCCGTAAGCCAGGGGTAACCGACTTACTTATGTGACGACGTTCGTACGATGTTCTATTTCAACATTTCTTAAGCTTTACAAGTGGATTACCTACATTTATTTGGAGCTCATTCAGAGGGGAATACCTTACTTATGTTACGGTTGGCGTTATCTAAATAGAACTCTGTCTTTGAAGCTGCTCAGTGCTCTGTCGGTTATTTATTTAAGCCATTTCGATGTTTAAGTCTATATAATTCAGTTTCTAAATTATATATCTACTATTTCTAGATCAAATACATGCTTTGCACGAAATAAACATAAACTGCAAGTACCTTAATCCAGAACAAAAACATATGGTTCGAAAACTATACAACTTGAGGGAGCACTACTATATAATAGTCAAGCAATTGTTACTGAAAAATCATTTGTAACTTTTAAAAAGAAACTTAGAATGCATTTTCAAAATACTTGTGTTTAGAAATTAGTCTTTTTATTATTAGAAGTCATCATTTTTGTTTTTTGACATATGATTGTACTTTTATATTAATTTTAGTCTTAAGTTCTCTGTAAGTGAGCAAACTGTTCTTTGAGAATAAATTCTTTCAAATTCAAATAATGTTATTGAATCAATCTGTTTGTCTGTTTGTGTATCACAGCTATTTAATTCAAAAACTGTTGAGGCTTTCGAGTATAGATTTTCCTCCAGCCGGATAATCGCTACGATGGCTTAAACGGACAGAATAAGCGGTCTTTATAACACCTCTTTTTCCATCGGAGGTAAAAAAAAACATATTGCGCAACACAGTCGCATCCTTGAAATCCTTTCACGGGCTAAAAGCTCTACTTGAAAAAGTGAAAAAAGCGACCCGTATGGACCCGAACATACTGTAAACATACGTGAGTGAACTAAACCCTTGTCAAAAGAAGTAGGTAGATGGGTAAAACTAGCATACAAACTCCCAAATAATACAGAGGTTGACGTCCATTTTCTATTTATGTAAACTTACTTAGTCCCATCGAACTACAACGCAAGAAGCGCTAAAGTTGACGCGGTGACATTTTAGTAAGCTCCATTCCCAGCCAAATCGGTTCATTCGTTGTATAGCAAACATATACATAACATACACGCACACATACACGCACATACATATAAATTTTTAGTTGATAGATCAGTCAGTCGATGGTGTAAAAAAGTACATTATATACGCAGGCCTATATCTTTTATGGGATAAATAAAGTCTCTTTTTGATGGGTTCTCATGCCAAAAGCATGATTTCATAGTGGAAAAAAAGAAAATTATATTTTGGACTCACTTTTTTGGCAATCGTATGTGAGTGGTTGTTATAATGTGGAGATGATTAGGATGCTAGTAACTATTAACATATTGTTTTACATACTGAGAATCGAACAGTCGTTATAAATTCGCAACTTCATGTAGGCAATGATGCGTGTGGCCTCCATCTTTGTTCTTAATGGCACGCATTATAATTTTTTATATGTATGGAGGTCATATTAATACTTAAAAAATACATTTGTTGTAGATTTGATTTAATATTGATATTTGATCCCTGGTATACCTGGATTAAACCAGAAGTAAGGAGATCCTTAGGAGAACCAAAGAACCCGTTGCACTATTGTCGTACCCACTCCTAGCACCAGCTTTCCGCTTATTTGGAGGGGAGAGGAGAATATAAATCAAGTTCAGCTTGGCTAATATTCTTTTTAAAAAAAAGGTAAATCGACATAGCTCAACGAATCGCGAAGTTGAAGACTGCAGTACAGTTCAGTGGTTAGCGGGAGATAATTAAGGCAGAGTCTAATCCTAACATTATTATATTAGGATAGGAGGATATTAATCAAATTCAGCTTGGCTGTTATTTAAAAAAAAACTTCCCCCGCGCTATATTTTGCTTATACTACTGACTCACTCTCGGCCGCTTTTATTTGAACAGAGGCGAATAACGAATTCTTTAACAGGAAGATCCGCATTTCCTCATCAAAGTAAAAGCCTTACTAAGGAAGTGCGAGCGCATGATGCGCTTCAATGAGCCTACCTAGTACTTACTTGTGATCACATACAACTTTAAACCTTAATTGTATTAGATCAAAGTGGTGTTTTTATTTACGCTGTATTTTAGTTGAGATGGGTCGATGATAGAAAGGTGATAAGTAGTTCCAATAATCTTAATATATAAAATTCAAAGTCCTGAATGACTGATTGACTTTTATATATCAAGATTATTTGAGCTTGCGACAGTAGGTTTCCACCCCAAGAGGTGTTAAATAAGGGTTCAAAGTTTGTATGAAACTTCGTTATTTTTCAAATTATATCCATTAAACTTGGTATTTGGGCTTTTAATTAAAAATGAAGAAATACGAATTTCACAGTTTTTGAAAATTGAACCCCCAAAGGGGATGAATGCGGGATGAATGTTTGTAAGAAAGCCCGTCGTTTTTAAGTTAGAGGTGTGTTTTGCCTTTCGATTAAAAATAAAGAAGAGCGTGAGTCGCCAGTTTTGGAAAATTCCACCCCAAAACCTATTTCCACGCGGACGAAGTCGTGGGAGCAAAAGCTAGTATGTACCTAATACGACTTGAAATATTTGTGCTTTACATTCAAACTTTAATCTTGCTTTACTCCTAGAGTATCATAACATTATCTTATATCACATTAGACTAAAGGAATCACAATTAACCGACTTAACATACGAGTGAACAACTAAATTGATAAAACATGGAACGTGAACACAACTTCTAGAAGATTAAAGAACTTGAAATTCAATTTACTTGCTCAACTACCTGGTTAGAATAAGCGAAGTCTGTTAAGCTTGTGGCACACCGAGCTTAAAGTTTTATAAATGTCATAAGTATAAAATAAAATAAATGTGTGACATCTTAAAAATTACGAAGATAATGGCGATCGAACAAAAAAAACCTAAATTAAAATTAAATTACTTCTAAAACCAAAATTTTTAATCTAAAAACTCATCGATGCCACGGCAACGCGGCATAGTACCCAAGATGTTGCCA
Organism: Hipparchia sbordonii; assembly: GCA_038048805.1. Lineage (NCBI taxonomy): Eukaryota > Metazoa > Arthropoda > Insecta > Lepidoptera > Nymphalidae > Hipparchia > Hipparchia sbordonii. Next base: position 11,882,636 of record CM076113.1, read on the forward strand.
CTATTGTCCCTTTGGATGTACCAAGACCATATTTCGAGCTATGATCTAAAAAGCGGCAACTTATGAAGAAATTAGATAACTAAAAAACGACGTTTTTTATATTGCTATATCACAAACTACAGCAACCGCTTTGATGGATCGATAGAGAATTAGATCGATCGAAAGAAAGTTAAGATAACATTAACAAATCGTATTTGGCCAAATATTGGTTAATGACATTATATGTAGTTTAAGAACGTCAATACATCGTAATAGCTAACTGTATGCCACAGTACGATCCGTCCCGTGGTTAGGGCTGTGGGTTGAGAGATCAGTCAGTCAGTGATCTTTTTCTTATATATATTTAGACGAGCTTTTGCTCGCGACTTCACTCACGTTAATTATATTTTTCAAACCCCTATTTTATCCTCTCAGGAATTTATTTTTCAAAAATCCTTTCTTAACGGATACCTACGTTATAATAGCTATCTGTTTGCCAAATTTCAGCCTGATCCGTCCAGTGGTTTGTGTGTTGATAGATCAGTCAGTCAGTCAACTAGTCAGTCAGCTTTTCCTTTGTATATTTAGATTAAATAAAAAATTAAATATTAATTTCTCGGTGCGCCACCAGTCGGCGCGAGCACATTCGAGTCACCGATTATGTGCCCGCCCCGCGCTCTCTCATCGGGCTTGTTTTAATGAAATTCCACATTACACTGCCATTCCTATGGCCTTTGCTTATACTGAGTGCTTACTAATATTGTAAATGTAAAAGTGTGTTTACTTGTTGGTTTGCAGTTCAATCCCAGAACGCCTCGAATACCATGGACCGCCATGCGAACCAATATATCGATACTGGAGCAGCTTCGTGTTGACGTAAGACTATCCATCATATGCTTCCAAAAAATTCTTGGTTATTTTAGTCATATTGCCCGACGCTTGTCTAGTAACCTGGAAAAGCTTATAGTTGTAGGCAAGGTGGAGGGGAAAAGACCACGTGGCTGATCACCTAGCCACTGGTCAGACCAGGTCAAATCACTCGCTGGCCTTCCACTTACAACCGCAATTAGGAACGCCACGAAGGCACCTTCATACGGACAAGACCTTCAACAGTGAAGTGTGCGACCAAGAAGAGAGAAGAAGCTCAATCCCGCTGAGTTATCCTGGGCCTAATTTGCTCAAGATAACTTAGCGGATGATAGAAAGAGCTCTGAGTAGATATCCCTGCGAGATTAAATCAGGAATGAGGAGATCCGTAGGAGAACCAAAGTCACTGACATAGTTCAGTGAGTCGCGAATTTGAAGTGGCATTGAGCGGGGTATATAGTTCCAAGAGCTGATGGTCGATGGTGCTGGAGTGGCGGCCCCGCACCAGGAAATTCAGTGTTGGCAGACCCCCCACTAGGTGGACCGATGACATCAAACAAGGAGCCGCTGAATTCAGTCGGCGCAAGATCGAGGCCTATGGAAGTCCATTCATGATACCTTTGTTCAACAGTGGGCGTCTAGTGGTTGACAAAGAAGAACTTGAAAGAATCAGAAATGCATGGCGGGACTTGAACCCTAGGCCCCTATTTTCTAGGGAAAAGAAGACCAAAGTCTTCACCACTAAGCTATCGGCACATCCTCAGGGGATGTCAAATCCACGATTTACATATACAAAGAAAATCCTATAAATATCACGAGTAGGTATTGAAATCCGGAGCGTTTGTGCACAGTGGGGTAGTATTCAATATTTCGCTCACACATAGCCGGTGCATATCGCGCGGCGAAGACGTGTGACGCATACCTCTGTTATTGCAGATGTCGGTATTTGCAACACGTGTTCGTAGCATGATACTCGAATATTTATAATGTAAGACGAAAATATTACAGAATGGTATCCAAGAGAGGGAAAAAGAAGAAGGGGGTAGACCATTCCGAAGGTGGGAAGATGATTTGAGGGCAACAGCAGGAATACTGTGGAAGCGAAAAGCCCATGAACGAGAAGCATGGAAAAGCCTGGGGGAGGCCTATGCTAGAAAGCAAGACAATTAATTACTGGTGTCTATATATAAAGTAAATAAAAAAAGACGTGTGGCACTCGGGGACTGCCGCGGTAAAGCTATTGCATAGCATTTTTTATCAACGCCATCTAGCGGCTCACCGCAGAGGAGTCCCGTGTCAGGTTATTTTCGTTACGGAATTTCTGGATTCGGTCTCCACGCTGGCCCGCGATAGAAGCTATGCAATAGCTTAGAAATAGATTAATACTGTAAATATATTAGAAATAAGTTTAAAATTGTCATTAAAGGCTATCTTATCTCTTATCTTAAGACGAATATTTTTCAACCTCGCAAGCCACGCTGAACAATAGCCTCTAGTACTTAGGACTGCGATGCAGGGGGTCGCACATTCGTTTCCGGATACCTCTGACTTATTGAAGTTATATAATATGCGTTTACATACATATATGTATGCGTAGATATCACATGTTTCAGCAATGAAGGAAAACGTCGTGAGGTAACTGCATGCCTCAGGGTTCTCCAGGGTTGTCAAAGGTGTGTGAAGTCTGCCAATTTGCATTAAGCTAGCATGGTGGACTATGGCACTCTTGTGAGAAGAGATCTACGCTCGGTTGTGAACCGTTGATTTATTTTATTTTATTTTATGACAAGATAGTCCATGACTGCGATGTCACCTGATGGTAAGTGACGATGCAGTCTAAAATAGTAGCGGGTTAATTTGGAAGGGGCACAGCAGTGTAATTCTACCTGCCATCGTGCCATAGCGCTAAATAGCTCGGCGTCTTTGACATTAGGCTGGTAACTAGCTACGGCCAAAGCCTCCCACCAGACCAGTTGATGAGTTGTTGTTGATGAAGCCACGCTCAGGGTACATACAGATAGATACAGAGATACAAATATACAGAGATATAGAGATACAAAGATAAAGAGATACACACATCAAACTTATCCCTTACCCCTTTTTTCATTGGGGTTAAAAATAGCCACTCTTTATATAACAAGAAAACTACCATTAAGTTATTAAAGGTCACCATTCTCAGTAATCAGGCCAATTCGACACATATATAGAGAAAGGTAACTTCGTACACATGTATGGTATATCTATACCTATAGGTACATGTTAGCTAGCAGCCCTGTTTTACGAAATTAATTTCGCTTAGTGGTTTCATGTCGGTTATGTGCTCCGGAAGCTTTACTGAAAAGCCATTAAACTATTTTCCTTGCAAAATGCTTGTAAAAGGAAATGCTGTATTTGAATATAATTGTAATTTTAGTACGTCCCGAGTGAATCGGTCACAGCTGCCAATCTCGTCGGAGATTAGTCGACCACGCAGGAGATGTTAGTGTACAAGTGTGTACGCAAACAAAGGTGAACTCTCTATTCCCTCACTCTCAAAATTTTTCTTAACGAAATGTGGTAAAGAAATAAATTGCATTCTAGAGATATTTTTAATCGACTTCACAAAAGGAGGAGGTTCTCAATTCTTCGGAATCTTTTTTTTTATTTTTTTAATACGTATTTTCCCCGATTACTCGAAGACGCCTGGAGACGATTTGGAAAATTATTTTTTGTTTGAATGGGTAGACTTCCCAGGTTATCCCATAGTCATCAAGTTAGGATCTGATGACGGGATCCTGGAGAAATCGAGGGAACTCTTCAATACTTTGCAGTGGCGATTGAAGTCGGCTTTGTAAAAAGAATTTTTACGTTTAAATTATTATTATTTCCGAAAATCATACAGTTTACATGTGGTCTTAAGAAACCATAATCATAATCATCAAGCAGTCATCGGGTATTTTCAAATTATTTTAGGCCTGAAACGGGTTAAAGCAAGCAGATTAATTTGGTGAAAGGGTTTATATTGGATACCTCACTCACCTACCCTTGCCCACCTACCCTTATCCGGTGTACTTAATCAAGCAAATGGGAACTTCAATTCTGGCGATTGAAATTTGAAATATGTACATACCTATTTTACAGATCCGTCCATCTTAGGCTGCATATTAACTCGCCATCAGGTGTGATCGCAACCAAGCGCTACTTTATATCTTTAAGGGGCCTACTTTGTTTTATTATTATTTTTTTAATTACTAAAATGTTTAATTGTGTTTTGCTGGCTGAATACATACATGGCCACAGCTATAATACATTTTATGGCCCGACCCGGGAATCGAACCCGGGACCTCGTCATCTGCAGTCGAACTTGCTAACCATTAGAGCAACGAGGCAATTATACTATCATAATGGTCAGCGAGATGCAAAGACAGTTTAGTATATCAAACAGCCTAGGCTGCGAGTATAGGGGCCTCAGATAATAACTTCAGTCCTTAGGAATGAGTTAACAAGCAGTTTAATTTGGTGGAAGGGTTCCAGTTGACTAACTACCGCACCCGTCTACCCTTGTCCGGATCCGGCGTGCTCAATCAAGCCAGTAAATATGAGCCTAAACAATTTAAGGCCACGCTTCTTACGAGCACATACGTAATATAAGGTATCGTTTATATTGTACTACGCTAATTACTGTATTCTTTCTAACTTTTCATGTACTTAATACTGATGCTTGTTTTCACCAACCATACCTAAATCATCCCATTAGGAGTTTCTTTACATAGGTAGCTCCTAAACACAACCTCCTATCCAATGTCATTTTTACCTTTAGCAATCCCCTAAAGGTTAAAGCATCCCCTAACTTAGCTTGGGTAGCCCGTAAAATTTATTGTGCATACAGGGTAGGCATTAAGTGGGCAGATGATACAAAATGGAGAAAATCTCCAGTAGGACTTGTAAAAACTTAAAGGTAGGCTTTTTATAATTTGTACAATGCCTAACCTTAAAATTTTTATAACTGGTACCAGAGATTTTTTCCATTTTATAACATCTGTCTACCCTGTTGTAAATCATGTACACGCCACTGTGTTAGAAGTGGATACGACAATAGTGCAATGGGTGATGATTGAACCTGCGACCTTTCAGTTTTCAGTCTGCGTCTTTAACCGTTAAGGCTTTTGAGGCTGTTGAGGCTTCTAAAACAGCAACCTAGTGCAAAATTATAATAAGCCTCCGGCCGGCCAACCAACCCGACCGCTAAGCGAAATTAATTTACCGATCACAAAGCGAATACGCACACTCGTTCCGCCCGGCGCCATTGTACCGGGTTAATAATAAATATAGCGGCAGCCACTGGCATGGAAATTATGTACAGTTTCAATATTTCAAATGAAAACGCACGCTCGTATTGCCAGTTCAGTGTTCGTGGAAATGAATACTCAAATAGCTGCTGCTACGGGATAAGTGCGAATAATGTTCTCGCAACCGGATCCGGTCACGGCGGCCAACCTCCTCGGAAACTAGCCAGCTGCGCGGGACATATTATAGTGCAGTGGTAGACTCTCTATTCCCTCACTCTCGTAGTCCGATCGGACGGAAATCTAACACAACCGAAGCGAGACCGACGGCTTAACGTGCCCTCCGAGGTACGGGTTTACTCACGGCCAACTTTCTAACTCCGGGCTAGTACTGAGAATTTCTTGACAGAAACCCCCAATACAAATTGCTTGACCCGGGAATTGAACCCCGGACCTCATCTGTATTCAAACATGCTAACCACTATACCAACGAGGCAATTAATGGGATAAGTAGGTATACTTGCTGTGTGACAGGAGTTGAATATGTCATGTCATTAATAGCGGCAGTTAGTGGGAATGATGAAAAGTTAAAAGATTGCCTATAGTCGGGCTACAAGAAAAACTAATATTTTGCTATAAATCTGTACGGCAACATGCCTCCCCTCCCCCCGCATCGTACACCGGCATTTCTCCAGAAAAAGAAACACAGGAACAACACAACACCAACACGCAGCGCCGCACAAAATCCTTCAAAACACACTCGACGTAATTTACGCACCGACACCGGAGCATCATCAGAAAATGTTGACTCCACAATGAACTAAGCATACCAATTGCAAAGCAATCACTAAGAACATCTTTGCGACATAAACTACCCAAGGTTCGACAGCTTTGAAAACAGTTTACTTTCGCGGTTGCCAAGTTATATACAAATGTAGACTCCGGTCTAATTGAATAAACTTACACACGAGAGTCATAACACATGTATCTATGTCGTTGCAGTGCAGGATGCAATAACTAGGGTGCCCAAGCTTTTGAGATTGGCCAGAATCGTCTCGTTTCTCATGAAAAGAACAATGGGTCAACTTTATATGGATTGTGGGCCCAGTGTTGTAGCACTTTCTTATGTAAGTATAAATAGCAAGCAAACGAGCAGGTGGCTCACCTGATGTTAAGTGGTTACCACCGCCCATTAAGAAAGATCATGGAGAACCAGAGGCATTGCAAGCAATTCTTTAATTTTCTGAAATAAAACGTAGCACATGACTATAATGGCATTAATCCTGGGTATCTATTCCCAGCGAAATCAGTTCATTTGTTGTAGTGAGAAGGAATATAACAAACACACACACACACACAAGCACACATACACGCACACGCACACGCAGACGCATACGCACACACACACGCACACGCATACACGTACAAATACACATACAAACTTTCATCTTTATAATATTAGTGTTTTAGTGATGAACTTAAACGAAGACTGATTTAGTCTTCTAGTTTATATTTTACCTTGTCAATATTAACTCCAAGCCTTACATTTTATAAAAATTGCGGCTTTATTACATATCTTGCGACATACTCGTACGTCTATGTCCCGGAAATTGGAGTAGAGTCCCGGAAATAACTTTTTTGTCGTCGTCAGCCTAGTGATAATGGAGACAATGCTTGTCACGCGGGATATCCTAACGATACAAGACACATGACACGTAAAGAAGAAATATTATTTAATACACAGGTACCTAGTAGTAGTACCTATTGCTTCCTATATTGTCGTACGCGTGAGGTAAGTTTACCATCACTGCACACAGAGCAAAAGGCAAAAATGAATACTATATTTCTGTTACGCTAAATACACCTTAGTATCTACGTAGTAGTAGTAGTAGTAGTAGTAGTGGTAACAGCAGCAGTAGCAGAAATAGTCGCAGGAAACTTTAAAAAAAAACACAGAAAAATTAATAACGACAAAACAGAAGACAAGCCGACGGTTAATCGCCAAGATCTCCTAACCGAAAATGTCAAAAGTTTGTAATCTTAATTTTAAATTTTATGAGTTAACTGAGCTCATTACTTCGTAGAAAAGTCAAAACTCACTTCATTAGCTAGTTAATTTTTTATTTAAAATCTAAATCCACGTTAACAAATCATGTAATAAAACCTTACTTAACTTGCTCCTAATATTTAGATAACAGTAGACCTTTCCATATTACTAAGCCCTACTATTAATGTTGTGTTCCTCGATTAACACTGACCCGGGATACTTGACCAAGTCCCGGAAATTGAAGCAGACAGTCCCGGAAATAACTTCTTTGCCGTCAGCCTAGCGATAACAGGGAAAATGCGGGTCACGCGAGACCTCGAACACGACTCACGTGACATATGAAAGGGGAACTATTCTACAAATAGCTCACTGCTTGTTTTGTTGCACTAGTGAAGTAAGACAGTTGTTATTGCATCTATTATAGAGTGGTTGTAACTTGTAATACAGTGATCCTGTTTCTTGTATAACATCCTCCAGATAGGTTGCCTGGAAGAGATCACTATTAGTGATAAGGTTACCTTTTGTGTTACGTCGTTTATTCACATACAAATTTTGTTCTTTTTTGATACAATAAAGTTGTATAAAGGAAATAAATCCTCTAAATGAAGTGGGTAAGACAGAAATGTAACGGGTAGGAATCGAACCATCGACCTTTTAGTTATCATTCCGAACCTTTAACCGTTGGACTATTGAGACTTTTGCTTGCGACTTCTTCCGCGAGAAGTCTTTTGGAATAAAGGTCTTTTAAATTAGAAGGTTTTTAAAAATCCCTCGGGAACCCTCTGTTTTTCCGGGATAAAAGGTAGACTATTTCACTCTCCAAGTATTTTACTATACATAATATCGGAGCGACGAAAATATTACGTCGATCCGTTCCTCCTTTGCTGCTTGATTGAAGGACAAAGCAACAAAGAAACACACTTTCACATTTATAATAGTAGATGATGCCCGCGACGTCGTTCGCGTGGATTGAGGTTTGTTTGGATTCCCGCGGGAACTTTTTTATTTTCCGGGATAAAAAGTAGCCTATATGCTATTCCAGTCTATAATCTATCTATGTGCCAAATTTCAGCCAAATCGATTCAGGCGTTGCGGCGTGATTGAGTAACAAACATACACCCAACCTTTCGCATAATAATAGGATTACTAACGATTTTATCAGTGAACTCAGCATTCCTCAGGCTTAGTTATGACACGAGTGCTGTAATTTAGGTTATTCCGCACTGCCCATTTCTCAGTGCTGGTATAGCTTGTTTACTAGTATTGAGGCCATTGTCAAGCCTTATAGATGACAACAAGCTGTACGACGAACACTTCACTCGCATAAATTCGTGAGGCGCTTGCAATATCGAACGTGGTCAGAATTTCAGCGAAGCTGCGTAATACACCCTATTCACACTGCGTTCGCGGTTAGCGCGCGCTGATGCGCTTGCGTAACTTTTCAATTTTATGTTGTAGATAATGAAAGATCTCCTTTTTTTATTCGATGACAAGATAGGCCTTGACTGCGATACAAGCTGATGGTAAGTGATGATGCAGTCTAAGATGGTAGCGGACTAATTTGGAAGGAGTATGGCAGTACATTCAATTCATACCCCTAATCGGTTTCTACACGGAACGCTAAATCGCTTGGCGGCACGTCTCTGACGGTAGGATGGTAACTAGCCAAGGCTAAAGCCTCCCACCAGACCAGACCAGAGACAATTCAGAAATTATAAATTCCCAAATTGCCCTCTCCGGGAATCAAACCCGAGATCTCCCAGTTATAAGACCACAGCGCTCACCACTGAGCCAGGGAGGTCGTCAAAATTGCTTCAATCATTGCTACAATTTCAATTGTGGGGAATGGCTGAAGTTAAAGTAGGTTAAATAAAATTACAGTAATAGAATTGGTGCTACAGTAAATAGTTGCTGCAATAATACACTTCAGTCAACAGCGAGATTGAATTAATTTTTATAAAACAATACCACATGCGAACGAAGTCACGGGCAAAAGATAGTTAAAAATTTATTCCGATATTTCCTTTAAGTATAGGTTAACACTTTAATGAAAAAAAAAAGCTAGGTAATAATTTTAAATAGTATTACATGGTATTATGGCTCACTCACCGAAAGCCGCGATTTGTGGGCGCAGTGTGAACTCGCCCTAACGCCCCCGCAGCGCTGCTGCAGCGATGTGTCTCCGAAGCATAACAAATGATGGCGGATGTAACTTCTTGTTTCGATTTTATTACGAAACTTGTGCTTTTAACCGACTGATGAAGGAGGGTAATGTCTTTTGAGGGTATGGTATAAAATTCAAAATTCAAAATTGTTTCTTGTAGGCCAACCTGTAGCTAATATTATAATTTGGTCTGGTGGGAGGCTTTGGCCGTGGCTAGTTACCACCCTACCGTCAAAAACGTGCCGCCAAGCGATTTAGCGTTCCGGCACGATGGCGTGTTGAAACCGATTAGGGGTATGGGTTGAATTGACACTGCTATACCCCTTCCGAGTTAGCCCGCTACCATCTTAGACTGCATCGTCACTTACCATCAGGTGAGATAGCAGTCAAGGGCTATCTTGTTATCGAATAAAAAAATAAAAATAAAATTCTAACAAGTCAAGACTCTACCACCCGTTCTCTCAGTTTTTGTATCGATTAAAAAAAGATGTACGCAAATCTGTTTAGAAATCACGGAGATATCGATATACATATTTAGAAAAGATCAATTCCTTTTCCTCCTTTTTCAAGTCGGTAAAAAAGTAGCGTATGTTACTCCCGATAACATCAGCTATCGACCAGTGAAAGTCCCATCAAAACCGCTCCAGCCGTTCCCGAGATTAGCGGCAACAAACAGACAGTAATAACTATCCTGTGTAACATGATTCTATTGTATTCTGTTCTACAGTGTTTCCACTTTATTTGTGTCTCAGTTATGTCTTAAAATGAGTATCTTAATATGTGTTAGGTTGTGGTAGGTGTGCATTTTTGAATCTTCTTTGTGGAAACATTGTGTGCATAGCCTAGTTTTGTTAACCATTGTAAAAAAATTTTTTTGAAAATGAAGTTTCGTAAGTCCTACATACAATCCAATGCATGTTATACATAAGACGCTGCTGTAGCAAACGGTTTTCATTCCAGACCCTTCAATTTTATTTATTTGAATAGATTATTTATTTGGCTCGGAACTCTGTGCTCACCACGGGGTAAATTCCTACTGGATCAGTTCAATGCAAATACCGGGAGTAGCTCGCTTCATTAGCAGTGCGGTGCGCGTAATTGCAAGTGTTCACACCCGCTCGCAGGTATCTAACCTCAGTTGCAGGATTTACTCCCACATTAAGCTGTACTCGAACCTGGATTACAGTATCGAGTACCGGGTAGTCTAAATTTTGATGCGGTTTATGCATTAGGAGCGAATAAATGTTTAAATCGACACCTGTAAGGAAAAACACCGTAACTCACTTTTTATACGTCTGCCTGGAAAAAGGAGTATATTGTTGTCAGGATTCATGTGTGTGTGTATGTATGTGAGTTTCTATATTCCACCATAACTGTACGCCTGAACCGAGTGAGGTATCGTTAGAATCCTTAGCTTATTCCGGGTGACATAGGCTAGTAAAATTTAAAACAAAATTGATGACCATAGTCCTGCATTAAAAGCTAAAGTTGAAAAAAAAATCCGAAAATAAGGTTAAGTATATAATCATCATCTAGAAAATGATGAGTAGATTCCAAAAATATACAACACTATAGTTCAATATCCAGTGATTCACAAAAAAATATCATTTAAAAATGTGAATAATATTCCATAGGTAATTCAAAAAAAAAAAATTCAAAATTTATTTATTTCATGTAGGCTAGCTTGTAGCTCTTATGACACGTCATTTTACCACCGGTTCGGAACACAGATTCTGCTGAGAAGAGCCGGTAAGAAACTCAGTAGTTGCTCTTTTCAAAAAAAGAAAAATTTTGTACAATACCTAACAAAACTAGCTATTTCAAAAAAAAAGTTTCAAAAATACAACACAATCCAATACATGTTAAGACAGGCAGGCAAAAGCAGACCCATTCCCGTTGGTGGCACCCGTTCACGAGCATGACGCATGATCTTGAGTTACAATCATAATCTTGAGCATTATGATTATAATTCAAAATCGGTTAAAAGTGAGTTACGATGTTTTTCCTTGTAGGTGTCGAAATATGTTATGTTGATGAAACCGATGATGCAAACATGGTGTATATTTGCGTGTCAGAAATGGAATAGCCATAGGCAAGTAGTTATAACTAAAATATATGTCTGAGTCTAACAGTTAATATATTAGACTCGTAGGAAAACTGGAAAGTTGTTGCAGACTATATTGAGAATATAATGAAGGTAAAAGAGGAAGAAGAAAAACTTAGGGCGTAAACGTAAAAACTAACTTCAAACGCCAAAGTAGGTACAAAGTAGGTTTATCAATTATGCCTAAAAAATTTGCAGAATTCCTTCGATTTCGACCATCCGGTGTGCCAGATCTTTTTTCCACGTACTTTGAAACTGTGGAACCAACTTCCTGCGACGGTATTCCCACTAAATTACATGGGGTTTTTCAAGGGGCGGACCAACAAATTCCTAAAAAGCCAGCAACGCATTGGTGGTGTCTCAGGTGCTACAAATGTTCACGGGTGACGGTAATCACTTAACATCAGGTGAGCCGCCTGCTTGTTTGCTCGCTAAAAATATTTAAAAAAAAACCTGCGCGACTGTGACTTCTCCATATGTTCTCAAAGGTGTGTGAAGCCAGCTTTAAAGGCCAGCGTGGTGGACCATGGATACACGCGGCACAAGATCTTGTTCTGTAGCGATCCTTGCATGAAGAATGTCATGCACTGGATGTCTATCAATTGAGACGAGGGTAAAGGTAACCACAATTAGAGTAACAGTGTTAGCGACTGAACACTCGCAATTACACGCTCCGCAATCGAGGTGATGAAGCGCGCGTCGGAGGAGCAATTTGCATGTGTAACTGATCTACCTGCAACCTGCCTGCCACTGGTATTTATGTAGATACAATGTAACTCGGTATTTAATATCTCGGGACAATGTAACTAGATATTTAATTTCCTTATTACAATGTAACTTGTGATTTACATAGTTACAGCGAAACTATACTACGAGCACTACGGTATGTACCTAACGGTTAGCGTCAACATATAAAATCAATGTATATAAGGAAATGGTGACTGACCGAATGACGCACAACTCAAACCAATGGACGGATCGAGCTGAAAGGCACACAGATTTCTGAATTGCCTCTGGTCTGGTCTGGTGGAAGACTTTGGCCGTGGCTAGTTACCACCCTACCGTCAAAAACGTGCCGCCAAGCGATTTATCGTTCCGGCACGGTGGTGTGTAGAAACCGATTAGGGGTGTATGAGTTGAATGTACACAGCCATATCCCTTCCAAGTTAGTCCGCTACCATCTTAGACTGCATCATCACTTACCATAAGGTGAGATAGCAATCAAGGACTATCTTCTCATCGGTTTAAAAAAAAAGTAGTTATTATTTTTTGCAAATTCAACCCCTAAGTTCGAACTTAACGTGAGCGAAGCCGCGGCTTTCCATATCCGGGTAATAGTCAATGTTCCCAAGTGGCACAAAGTAAAAACTAATTTGGCAACCCGGTGGCGCTCGCTTTACCTTTGCAAGGCGCTCCAGCGCTCGATCCATTATTAAGCCCTGAACCCCTAGATTAGCTGTCACGTGACGCTAATGTTCTAGAACGCTCCGCACGAGTTTAATAGCGAGCCTGAATGCTCTATTAAAACTACCACATAGCGCATTAATCAGACAGCTAAAACTTAGATTTAGTTTATGCACCGTTGCAAGCGCAAGGAGCATTATTCCAACCACAAAAATGCGTCTTACTCTGCGATTTAGAAAAAAAAAACGTGGCCGCTAAAAATTAGTGCTTTCGTGTATAGTACGTTTATCTCACGAAGTTACGGGCGCTTTCCTTGTGGTTACGTCCTGTACATGCACATTGCGTAAGTGAGCGTGCCTATCAGGAGCCTAGGTGGGAGCGGTGAGGCACGAGCAAGCTCTCGCTCACACTTATACAAATACGACACCCACACAACCATGTGCCACGAGTCTTCGTAAAATGAAAAAAACTATCAGTTCATGTAACTGTTGATTAATTCGTTTTCACGAGAAAAATAGGGCCTTTAGTATTGATTTTATTGGCGACAAAACTTGATTGCGTGTGACAGAATTTTTATGTAATTTCTACGAATTTCTATAGCCGAGGTTCGAGATCCGGCGCTCTGGATTATATTTATTATATTATTATTGTTCATTTATCGTATGTATTTTTTTTAAATAGGTGTGACAGACTTTTTTGCCACGATGGCAGTAAGAACACCAAGTTTTTTTTTTAAATAGATGAAATCTATTGTTATAATAAACTGTAACGGGACGAATTCTATACATTAAATATGTTTTGAAAATTTTAATTGGAGGATGCTTTGTTATCAATACTGAGCCCAAAACAATTTTTTTTGAATTTTTTGTCTGTCTGTCTGTCTGTCTGTGCGCGCATCATGTGAAAACTACTGAACGGGTGTAAATGTTTGGTATAGTGGTAGCTGATACTCCGGATTAATATATAGGATACTATTCATCCTGATAAACAAAACTAAATTTACTTATACACTATCAATTTATGTGTACAAAAAAATTGGAAATCCGTGTAAGTACATTTTTAATGTAACCAGCTCCTCGCCTTTACGGTAAGTTTCCACCTGTTTCTTAAACACCTATTATATTTATATAATTCAGTCAGTTTCCACGCAAGAAATACCTACCTATTCTCGACGCGCAGTTTAACTTTTCAGTTTAAGTTTTTAAGTTTGACAGTTCAAAAGAACTGTTAGCTATAACATCAAAGCCCTCTTGAAAAGAGAATATTTCGGATTTGAATCCGAAATATAAGAGCTGAAGAATAGCTACACCTAACGCTGAGCGAAAACTTTATTTAAACGGGCTAGGTTTACACTTCCTCTGCGGCACGGAGTTTAAATTCTAGGATTCCTAGGTATATCTCTGGCTTTGCGCTAGTCAAAGAGATTCCAAAAGTAGTGTGGCTACTCTCTGGTACTTTTAAAAAGGTTAATTCAATCCAACTCACTTTATTAAGTAAATTTTTATTTTCAACATTTCGTGTAGTATACGTTTGGTAATACTCGTATATTTATATAAGAAGCTGACAAAGTCGCGGACGCTCGCGACTTTGTCAGCTTCTTTAATTCACAATCGTAGAGTACGTCAGGGCGTTACTTAAATTTTTTATTTAATAATAATAATGTCCTCCCGACCAAACCGCACACGACGGCCAAACTCCATAGAGATTAGTTAGCCAGGAGATATTATAACGCACAAGTGTGAGTGCAAATACAGTTGCACACTCTATTCCCTCATTCTCATAGTCCGGTGAGACGGAAATGCGACACGACCGAATAGAGATCGGGCGCAGGACCGATAGCTTTACATGCTAACCACCTACTTCCTAACTCCGGGCTAGTAAGTACCTAGTCTCTGGGTTAGAAAAACCAAAAACCGACAACCCAATACATTTTTTGGCCAGGCCCGGGAATTAAACCCGGGACTTCGTCATCTAACCCCTAAACCAACGAGGCAGTTAAATTTTTAATTAACTTACACATGTTCTGACATGCATCTTGTGTGACTCTGTCCCCTCTATCGCTAATATAAAGTTGAGATATCTTCAGTTCTAGTCCAACAAAGCGAGTCGGGTCTATAATAAATTGTATCGCGAGTGGGGAAGCAGAAATTAGACTCAGATTGCACTATTAGTCTTGCGGCTGTATTAAATCTAGACTTAGCCGTGTTTGCGTCTATGCAACGAGTTTACCGTGACAATTAACATTGGGAATAACATACTGCGCACACATTTTATATTAAGATAGAATTTCTGAAGCGCCCTTCCATTCTTTGCTCAATGATGATCGTAGAATGAGTTAGTGACGTCGCATTTTCCTATCTTTATAACTAACTTTTCATTAAAAAGATAGATAGATAAAAACTTTATTGCACACAAGAAAGAAACAAAATTTAATATATCTTAAAACTATCCAAGCCAACCCAGCCTTATTGCTACAGAGCAATATCTACCAGGTGAAATTAGGTGGGAGGGTAGTATGGTGCAACATAAAGGTACAACACATTCCGGGAGAAAATGTAGCCTATGTGTTAATCCTGAGTTGAGCTGTCTCCATTCCAAATTTTAGCCAAATCGGTTAGTTAATTGTGGCGTGAAACATATACACACGCACACACACACATACAAACAATAATAGTAAGATTTCACTGTTTCGTATCATTGACATATGTTAATCTTAAGTAATAAACACGCACATTATTAAAATTTAAAAAAACCGACTACTGCTGCTGAAAAAAAAAGAGTATCAACTGAAAAATAGCCAGTGACACTCGGGATGATGATGATTAACGATACCCCATAAATCTCTTCAAGCATTTAGAAATTATGGTGGAATACAGAAACTCATATACTTAGGTATATGTATGTGAACTTCTGTATTCCACCCTGACAACATTACACACCTTTTCGTGTAAAAATATAAACATCTGCCCATAACTTCTTGTGTTTTCAGAGAGACTTGTATTTTCCTCTTCCTGTTGTTATTTACTTATAACTTTAAATCCACGAAAAAATGTGAACAGAACATCTTTATTTCCGAGCAAGTCACCTTCGCGCAAAGTGTATTTCCAAGCTCGAAAACTTGTCGAGGGATACACGGCGTTAATTAAATAGGAGTATGACAGCAAGAGTAATGAACCCGCTGCGGTCGGCAAGTTACTTGTTTACCAGCCAGCTCACAACTCGCATTGAAACAACTTCATTATACATTTACGATGGCTTACACACTGATCTTGTTGCATAAAAATTCTTGAACATGACCTATGCAAAAATTGCCACGGAACACGTGTCGTTTTTGTCCCATTTAGCGGTCCGCTTGAGTTTATCTAGCAGCCTATTAGTATAAGTAGTCTTCAAAAGAAATTTAAAAATCGTAGACACAAATATTATGATTTTCAAGATAGTACGTCGAGAGATACACAGCGTTAATTAAGAGTATAGCAAGAAGTAATGAACCCGCTGCGGTCGGCGCGGGCGAGGCCGCTAACTTACTTGTTTACCAGCCAGCTCACAACTCGCATTGAAACAACTTCATTATACATTTACGATGGCTTTCACACTGATCTTGTTGCATAAAAATTCTTGAACATGACCTATGCAAGGATTGCCACGGAACACGTGTCGTTTGGGTCCCATGTTGCGTTCTACTTGAACTTATATAGCAGCCTACTAGTATTAGTACTTCGTCGAGAGATACATAGCGTTAATTAAGAGTATAACAGCAAGAAGTAATGAACCCGCTGCGGTTGGCGCGGGCGAGGCCGCTAACTTACTTGTTTACCAGCCAGCTCACAACTCGCATTGAAACAACTTCATTATACATTTACGATGGCGTACGTACTGATCTTGTTGCATAAAAAATTCTTCTCAGCAAAGGCACGTCTACGCTAGAACATGACGTATGTAAAGATTACCACGGAACACGTGTCGTTTGTGGCCGCTTGAACTTATTTACTAGTATTAGTGGTCTTCAAAAGAAATTAAAAAATCGTAGACATAATGTTTTCAAGATAGTATGTTGAGAGATACACGCCGTTAATTAAATAGGAGTATGACAGCAAGAAGTAATGAACCCGCTGCGGTTGGTGCGGGCGAGGCCGCTAACTTGTTTTACCCGCGGCTCACAACTTCTATGTTGGAACAATTTGATTATACACTAACAACGGCTCTTATACTGATTTTATTGTAGAATGAAAAATGTGATTTTATTGTAGAATGAATGGATGAAAAATCTGATTTTATTGTAGAATGTCACCTGATGGTAGGTGACGATGCAGTCTAAGATGGTAGCGAACTAACTTGGAAGGGTTATGGCAGTGTACATTCAAACCATACCCCTAATCTGTGTCTAGTGTCTACACGCCATCGTGCCGAAATGCTAAATCACTTGACGACAGTCTGTGATGGTAGGATGGTAATTACTAATTAGCCACGGCCAAAGCCTTCCACCGGACCAGACCAGAGACAATTTAGGGTGGTAACTAGTAACGAAATTTAAAAAAACCTGGAAAAATGTTCAAAACAATTTAGGTTCATGTAGACCAACCTGTGGGTCTTATGACAAACCTGTTCGGAATGCAGACCAAGATGACGACCGTTTTGCATTAAAAAAAACTAAATTTTCATTTCATGGAATTATGGAGTAACAAAGTAAAATAACGTTTAATCTGCGAACAGAATATCACTTTATGCAAACAGTTTGGGCGAGTCTAATTTGCGTAACACTTTGGTAACACAATTTTGCATGAGTTGTGCATAACTCACGCAACTATGCTCAGCTCCAGAACGCAGGTGCTCATTTCATTATGCACTGAGCTGACGGGGCGATGTTATGGTGGAAGAGTGTACGTAATTCTGTCGTATATCAGGATTTTAATATGTAGTAACGTTAGTGAATCTTAAGCGGGGTCACCCTTAAGCGGTTAGAGCGCGCATTTTCATACCTGCCGCCCTATCCATATTACAAAAGTGTCGTCTCTTTCTACGATTGCTGAAGCTGAAGCAGGGACTCCTAAAGTTTTTTTTATCACGCTTCCCTTCTGAAAAGATAGGACATTTTTGCGATGAACGATGCACGATACCAATTAACCTTTCGGCGCGGAGGCAATATCATCTGAGAACGGGGAACGGCCAGTGTTTAGATGGTTCTTTTTCGATGACTTATCGGCGAAAATGAAAGCAAAAATTTAGAAAAATGCACCGTCTAATTTGACCTTAATTTTCAAGTCTCTTCGGTCCAAAGCTCCGGTCCCATTAGCTCTTAACGTTAACTCGACTGTTTGATGTGTTCCTGGTACTCCAGAGAAATAGTCTCCATTATATTTTTTGTCATTAGTCATGGAAAGAGGTAATTCCTTCGGATCAGAGTGGAGTCTGTAAGTTTAATGATAAAAGTTAAATTGCCCCCGCTAAGAGAGCACGAAAAAACTTAATTCTTTCACCTTTTATACGCTACTTTATTCTTAAGCTGATTGGTACGGCCAACTAATTAGGGCGGTGGTTCTAGTTTTTATCCGCCCGAGTAAGTACGCGAGCGTTATAATTGACCTCCAAGACTCCAGTCTACCGTACACTGAGATAGTAATTGACTGCCTTGTTGGTCTAGTGTGGTTAGCGAGTTCGATTGCGGATGAAAAGTTCCCGGGTTCGATTGTCGGGCCGGGCTAAAACCATTAGGGTTTCTACCAAAAGTTCCCAGCCGGAATTAGAAAATAGGCGGCCGGGGTGTCATCCCCGTACCTCGGAGAGCACGTAAAGCCGTCAGTCTTGCGCCTGATCTCTCTCCCGTCATTCCATCGGAATATGACGATGCAAAGAGAGAGAAAGTTCATGAATAGCAAATTAAAATTCAATTATTCATCAGTGAACATGGTATGGTGAGTTTCATTACACTTTGTCAACGTAGCTCACTAATTTTCTGAGTAATTGCGGGGTGAACCATTAATTACTCGATATGGTGGATACTTAGTATAATAGTATATACCTACTAGCTTTCGCCCCCGCGACTTCGTCCGCGTGGTAATCCACGGTAAGTTTACGGTGGAATTTTCAAAAACTGCGACACTCGTAGGGTGGCAGACCCAATTATGGGCACTTTAAGAGTTTATCCAATTTCAAATATGTTTTTTAAATTAAAATCTAACCAAATTCTTTAAATAATTATGTTCATAAGGTTACTTCTTTAATAATATATATAATTAAAGAACTTTTTAAGGATTTTTTTCTTAAATCAACAAGAATTTGAAATAAAATTGAAAAATGACCCAGTTCCCAATTATTAGCACATACGGGATTAACTACTGGTAAGTACTGACTGGGAAGTCAATCAGTCAAAATGGCCGAAAACTTCAGGAACTCCAGAACAATATCTTTCAACTACAATACTGACGTCATTTTAAAACTTTCCAGATTAGAAAGGTTTCGATTGTGAAAAATATGAATTCCTCTAAATATTTTTTAATCTGAAAATTTAAAAACTACAATCAGAAACTTATATTTTAATCTTTTTTGCTAAAGTGCGAATAAACTGGTGCAGTGCTAGCAATTGGGTTAGTCACCCTACTTCTTTATTTTTAATCGAAAGGCGAAATACCGATTTTCATAAATATAACTTGAAAAATGGCATACTTCCATACAAACTTAAAACCCTTTTTTCAGCATCGCGCATCGGTTTCATCGTTTCTATTTAGACCCGCCCGACTTCAACATATGTGTACAAACTAAAATTATTTTATACTTTTAAGTGTTGTTTGAAGTAGGTTTTTAAAAATATTTTTTTATTTTAATTATTGCACAATTTTTCCAAAAAATTCCAAAAAGTCGTTTACCAGATGTTAAAAGATGTGTATAGGTAGAAGTTGCTTGTACAATGTTATGATTTGACGCTGGTATGGTAAAGTATGGTGTAATAGCTAGTGATAGCCTATGGTGTAGTGGTCATTGCGACCTCATAATATTCGTAGGTCTGAGGTTCGAGCGAGGAATGAACATTGGTGCAAACGTGATCGGCTGCGGAAAACTGATTTTATTTTAATCACCTCATGTGAAAATAGGTTCGGGATAGCGTGTACGATACGACATAAAATCGTATAAGCTAAAAGACGCAATTCTGTTTCTTTTTCGTTCCCAATCCCATTCGAATTGTGGATAAAAGTTTGTTTTTACACATTAGCCCCTGAACAGTGGTGTTATTCTCAATTACGATGTATTCGTCGTCTAGTTTGTCGTTGAAGCATAAAAATATATTTTGTTTCATCAACATATTTGATAAACAAAATGTTTTAAAGACACCTTGATAACAGAACGTCAATTTTTTTTCCAGATCAAGTGTTTGTATGAAAACTAGCAAAGTTCTTTAAGCTGGCCAACAAATGTATACGTTGATCAAACGTACATGCATATTATGCTTATAAGTTAAGCAAAATGGTAGGCTGAGTAGGTTGATGAAACGGTCTAAAACTTAGAAAACCTATTAAACCAACTAAAAGAGAGTCATTTTCATAGCAGACCAAATAAAATTATTCATAATATGCGCTTAGACTGACGCCCCAAAGTGATGAATAGATCGGTTTAAGGTGTCACTATTTCATAAATATTATCTAATCAGTTGTCTGCTTAGCTTTCAACATATGAAAACCCCAACCTTTGGGGTAAATCCCAACCAATTAATAAAATTTACAAAAAGAGAGAAGCGTTTTAAAACTGTGAAATAAGTTTAATTTTATCGCTGTGTTCACTGATGTTTAAAAATGTCTAGAGAATAGCAGTGCTGTTCAGGACTCGTTATGTTTGTCCGAATTTGGCATGATTTCATTAAGGACACTTATTTGCAAACTTTGTCGACGTGAAATTTGTTTACTAATTTTCCAGCCTACCAATTTGTTATTTGCGAACTTTCTAGTTTGGCGAACTCGAAGGGGAAGGTGCAAAGTACTTCAAGTGCGTAATACAGATAAAAAATAATTGGATAAACCAAAGTGTGAAAAAGTAACAACAATTTGGAATTAAGATAGTATTACACACGAAAATTCGGCGTTAGAAGAACGATTCGAAAGCACTTTGTAAAAGTTTATTTGGCTAATAATGCTAATAGTAGTATAAACGTGAAAATTCTTTTTACAAGACCGACTTCAAACGCCACTACAAAGTATATCAATTGTGCCTATAAAATTTGAAGAGTTCCCTCGATTCCTCCAGGATCCCATCATCAGATCCTGACCTGATGACAATGGGACCACCTGGGAAGCCCTTTCAAATAAAAAAAGAATTTTCTAGATCGGTCCAGTCGTCTTCGAATAATCGGGGAACATACATAAAAAAAATCCGACGAGTTGAAAAATTCCTCCTTTTTTGGAAGTCAAATAAAAAGTTATTTATTCTATTCTATTCTAAAAAGATGACAAGTGCTAGACTATCTTCTGAGTTTCTGTTTTGTTATTCAAGCCTTTATCTACATAGTATGAGGTGGGTATATTGATTTTATGAAACTTTTATAACACCGCGATGTAAAAACAGTAGAAAAGATAAAAAAAGATAGTATCAACGTCGGTGGCGAGCCCAGTGTATGACGGAAATTTCTCCCACTAATATGATTTATTATAGTAACTAATATTACTAATAATAAAACAGGGCGGAGTCCTTTTTTCCAATTAACCGTGCGCCACTGAGAGCGATCTTGTTTTATGTGAACCATCGATTTTCACTCTGTTGCGCTTTTACATTCTCGGATAACGATGCGACACCGAGACTTTTATTTGTTACTAGTTTTTTTTCCGTGGCATCTGATCTGGTGAAAGGTTTTGGCCATGGCTAGTTACCACCCTACTAACCTACAAAAACGTGCTGCCAAGCGATTTAGCGCTCCGGTACGATGGCGCGTAAAAACCGATTAGGGGTATGGATTGAGTTTACACTTTTCCAAGTTTGCCCACTACCATCTTAGACTGCTTCGTCACGTGAGATCGAAGTCAAGGGCTATCTTGTCATCGAAAAAGAAAAAAAAGCCGTTTGGTGGGGATTGAGCCGTCAGTCACCCTTTCAGTTTTCCGTGCGCACTTCTTTAACCGTTGGATTATTGAGGCTCCTTTGATAGACGTCGTGTCGTATGGTGTAAATGTGACCAGTGTCGTCAATGGATATTATCGTAAAAAGACGAGAAAACTTGTCGGTTATTAGCAAGCGGCAACTTTTCTCGCTCATTTTTTTACTATATTGTATGGAAATTACATCAGCGTGAAGCAAATTAAGTTTAATTTGTGGAAAAAACGGAAAAAATCTTTTTAGTTGGGTACTAAGTTGGGTATAAGTGTAATTTAATTACGTGCAGTCTTCTGTTTTATTTAAAAATTAACTTGTGTAAAAAGTTACGTTTGTAATTTGGGATTGTTTATGGTAAATAGTTGCGCCATATTGTTTTACAAAAAGACGTTACAAAAAATGGAACATTGATTTATTCTCAGCACAATTAGCTTTCTGAACCAGCGCGTGGTAGATTCTCTACTTCTCATAAGAGCCACAAGTTGGCCAACATGAAATAAATAATTTTGAATTATTTTATTGAATTCCGCTAAGTAACTCATATATTTTGTTCTACATCCAAATCATTTGTGAATAATAATAAAAAATAGTTAAAATTAAAAAGAATCTTCATACAATAAACATTCGTTTTTGCCCAACCTTTCTTTATAAATGTCGATTGTTGGCCGGTTTTTATTGAAATAAAAACCAGCCAACATTAATTTTGCCTTTATTATAACTAACTAGCTTTTGCTCGCAACTTCGCTCACGCTAAGTTCGATTTTTCAAAGCCCTATTTTACCCTCCTTGAGGTTGAATTTTCAAAAATCTTTTCTTAATGGATGCCTACGTCATAAAAGCTATCTGTATGTATGCCAAACAGCTCAATTCTTCCAGTGGTTTGAGCTGTACGTTGATGGATCAGTCAATCAATCAGTCAGTCAGTTAATCAGTCACCTTTTCCTTTTATACATTTCGATACCTCCTACGTAAGTTGTTGTATCCCCAAAACGCTTACGTGACGCTTTAATTGTTGGGAAGGTCAATAAAATGGTTTAGGCATCGTTTGTATCGTTATACAACTTTGTACGTCTTGAAAGTATGTAAAAAAAGCTGTTTTTCATATCTTTTTTTCAGACCAACATAAAATAGATAAAAACAAATGATATAGTGCAAAAGACCTAAAATGCCAACTTGTACGTAGGAGGCATCGTATTAGATGATTCATTAGCGAGAAACCGTACGAGACCTTAAAAGAAAACTTTAGATGCATTCGTAGTGCTTTGAAATTCTAGCTCAAATTAACGTCAAATAGCAACGGAACTACAGCCAGTGTCCTAGTGAGTGTAACGAGCTCGAGAAGCTCGGAGAAGTGTCTTTGACATAAGCCATCGATCCTTAATGAATGCACTGAAATGTGTTGATCTATGTACATATTGGTAGCTCGCTTTGTTGAAGATTTGATGGGCATCGCATATGAAAGCACTCAGCTATAATCAAGTACTAACTCTTGCAAGTGAGTTCATTTTTTTTATTATTATGAGATAGTTTGACGACAACCAATGATGGAAAGCATTGATGAGGTCTAGGTTGGAGCGCGCTTGCCTAAAAAACGCCTATTCACTCCTGTCTTGAAGGTACTCAGATTATACGTGGCCGGAAATACAGAAGCTGGAAGTGCGTTCCATACCTTAGCCGTTCGTTTCAGAAACGTTGAACTGAAGTGGCAAAAGTCATCCGCGTAAAGTTAGGTTTTGTCGAGAACTCCGCGGGAACTCTTTGTGTTTTTTGGAGTTCCGAAGTAAAGGAACCCTTATAGTTTCACCAAGTCTGTCCATCGGTCCGTATGTCCGTCTATCCGCACCATAGCGTAAAGACTATTGGTGTTAAAAGGTTGTAATTTTTCAAGGTCATTCCTATTAATTACGCCGACAAAGTTGCACAATAAAACCTTGAAAAAACTATTATTTTAGGTACCGCCCCTACACGAAAAGGGTTCTTTTTTACTCGTCTATATCGTTGAAAAGATCTTTCAAAAGTATTGAAGATACATAATGAACTTTTTTTTTTTTCAAAATAAAAAGTAGCCTCTTTCCAGATCCATATATAGCATGATATAGCTAACCTTACTTCAGCAGTTACCTACCTCACCCTAGGTAAAAAATTCACTCTGGTTCGTACCCTTGCAAGAATTTCCTGCAATATAGGGTCATGGAATAAGAGCCACATAAGAATTGTACGCTAGACTTGCCGCAGGCCACAACTTTGTCACTATAAGCGACAGCGCAGTTGGTGACTTGGATGCACAAAAAGTACATTTGAGACCACGAGCAATATATTTTTTGACTTTGTACAAAATATAGTAAATCGCTCCCGCCTCAGGTTAAGTTTTAACTTTTAGTATTTACTAACAAATAGGTTTAAGTTTTATGTTTTTCATTTATAATTAATTACTAACACACACAATATGATCCTAGTTGGTGGAAAATAAATATTTTTATTTATTTTTATTCATTTAGTAACAGTAGTTGGTGTTAATCATTAACCACGGCCATTTTCTGTAAAATAACTAAAAGAACACAACGTATACACAACAGATGTAGGTACTACAAGGTCGTGGCCCTGCTATACACGTAGGGTACCCTTTTTAATAACGCAATATATCGAATTTTTCGTCCCACGGAAAAGCAATAGGCTGCGTAAGGTCTTATATTAGGGAAAAACGAATAATGCAAAATCAAATTTTGCATGCGCACAAAACCGAGTTAATTTTATTAGAAAGGGAGGTTAGCTCTTACTGCGGAGACTCATTCAGAAAAAATTTCACATTTAATTCTGACCCACTTGCACTGATCTAAGGGGAAATACGAATTCCCTGTAGACTCACAGGTGGGTCCACGGGGCATCAGCCATTTAATCTATGATTTCATCTTCTTCTTCTTAATGTGCCGTCTCCTTGCGAAGGTTGGCAATCATTAGGGCGATTTCAACTTTTGAGACCGCTGCTCTAAATAATGCCTTTGTGCTCTTCCCGAACCATTGGCGCAAGTTTTTCAGCCACGATATCCTTCTGCGGCCAGGCCTCCTTCTACCTGCCACTTTCCTCTGCATGATCAGTTGAAGGAGTTCATATTTTCCGGTGTTACGCATCACGTGCCCAAAATACTCCAATTTCCTCTTCTTAACAGTTGTAAGTATCTCTGTGATTTCATAGATTAAGTTATAGAGGTCGATCGAAAAGCTAATAGTGCCAAAACCAGGGTTATAATTAGTATTTAGGGATTACTAGCTGATGCCCGTGACTTTTTATTCCTGCGGGAACTTTCTTATTTCCCGGAATAAAAAGTAGCCTATGTGTTATTCCAAACTATGATCTTTGTGCCAAATTTCAGCCAAATCGGTTCATCTGTTGCGACGTAATTGAGTAACGAACATCCATACATCCAAACTTTCACATTTATAATTTTTTAGTAGGATGTAAATTGCAAGTGCAGAGAAATGTTAATGAACCCGACGAGCCTTTACGCAGATTTAGTATTGAATATATTCTGCCACTTTCTGCGGTTAGGTGGGGTAATCACGTACAGCCTACGTACAGCACACATTTACTCACTTCCGCACACTCTTGTAAAAAACTTAATGTCTCTATGAACACACACTAACTCAAAAGCTGTCACACTTACAAGCTGACACGTACGTTTGTACATGTACTTCGGCAGAGGGGAATGCGTGCGCTTGCCAAGTCTAAACAAAATGGTCGAATCTTGAACCTAATCCACGCGTTTAAATTCAACTGGATACAAAAGTCAACAATACCTAAACTATTAATTATCTATGGCATATTACGGTTCATAAGATAAATTGATTCCGTTACAATTTAAACTTAGTTATTAGTTAATAATAGTTCACGTTGATTTAGTGTCACTATAGTTTCAAACTCAATTATTTGAGAACTACATAATTCAATAAGTTCTAGTTAATGACTAGAGCATTACACCCTGTTTGAAACATTAAACCAACGATTCTCAACTTTATTTCTCATCAAACAAGGAAAGTTTGTCTGGTGGGACGCTTTGGCCGTGGCTAGTTACCACCCTACCGTCAAAGACGTGTCGGCAAGCGATTTAGCGTTCTGACACGATGGCGTGTAGAAACCGACTAGGGGTATGGGTTGAATGTACACTGTCATACCCCTTCCAAGTTAGACCGCTACCATTTTAGACTGCATCGTCATTTACCATCAGGTGAGATCGCAGTCAAGGGTTATCTTGACATCAAATAAAAAAAAAGTTTAAAACCCACCGACTACGGAAAATGACATCCGTCATTTAATTTTATTCGTGTATGACAGTTCCTAACTCTGCAACTACCTCGTTGGTCTAGTGGTTAGCAAGCTCGAATGCAGATGACGAGGTCCCGGGTTCATTATTAGGTAATTTCAACTTGTACGTGTTTAATAAATAAAACTGTCACTCACACTTGTGAAAAAATTTTCACAACTCGTTTTCACTGTTTTGTACCATAACGTAGGTACTATTTTAGTATTATTTTCTTCACAAGTGTGTTGAAAAACGTCGTATGATACACGTGTATATTGATGATTACCGTCCTCGGCTACCTTAAGACCCTCACCTAACGGCTCGGGTCTCAATAGCGCCTCAGCGGCAATCACCAATGTTTCACAGTTGTACCATAATGTACTACTAACCACTATGAAATTAAACTATTAAACACCCCTATGAAATTATATAATCACACTAATATTATAAAGGCGAAAGTATGTATGTGTGTGTATGTTTTTTACTCTTTCACGCCACAACGAATGAACCGATTTGACTGTTTGGAATGGAGATAGTTGATACCTAGGATCAACACATAGGCAACATTTTATCCCGAAAAATTAAAGAGCTCCCCTAAGAATGAAAAAACCTTAATTGACGCGGACGAAGTCGCAGGTATCATCTAGTGTAAAATAAATATATATATATATGAAAATATTATTTAGTTAACAGAAAATGTTAGAGTTATTTTGCTGTAATCCTTAGCTTATAACTGCATGTTTGACCATACAGATTTTTTTCTGTTGGCGGATTACAGCAAAATAACTCTAACATTTTCTGTTAATCATGAACTTCCGCAAAGTAACGCCTGACTCTATCCAATATTATTTAGTTATTTGACACACTTTTCCACTAAATAGTAATAATTATTTAGCATAAAGGTCACCCTACAGTGAACGGCCTTGGCGTGCGGCTTCCCTATTGGTTGAATGTGGCAGGCCCATTATTCACATGCAGTTTGTGATAGCCTTTGGTGATAGCACAAAGTCGACACAACCCCTTGAAGTTTCTAATCAGTTTGTAATTAATTCATGCATTAGACCTTGGAGCTTTCTACTGAAGTAGAAAGTCATACATATTTATAGGGTACCACACCATATCAAAATTATATAAAAAGAAAGTATAAAATACAAGTGGCCAGTTTTTATATGTTTCATACAATACTAGCTTTTGCCCCCGCGACTTCGTCCGCGTGGAATTAGGTATTGGGGTGGAATTTTCAAAAACTTCTTTATTTTTAACTGAAAGCTCTAATACCAACTTTGATGGAAACAGCTTGAAAAATGACGCAGTTTCATATAAACTTCCATCCCCTATTTAAACCCCTTAAGGGGTGGAATTTCCAATAATCCTTTCTTAGTGTGCGCCTACGTCATAAAAGGAACCAACTGTAAAAATTTCAAGTTTCTGACTTCAGTAGTTTAGGCTATGCGTTAAAATCTCAGTCAGTCAGTCAGTCAGGACTTTGAATTTTATATATAAGTAAATAAAAAATACATAAAGGTATACAAGATTTTTGCAATTTATAAGCATTACAATAGCAGTTATTTCTTCAAAGTAATTATCTTTTTAGGACTAAAAAAAAGTATAAAAACGCTTCTCTTTCATAGTTACAAAGTTCAAAATTATAATTCATTTTTCTCACGTCAGTTAACCTGTGGCCCTTACGGCAAGTCAGGACTCTACTACCGGTTCGGAAATCAGAGTCCTTTAAGCAGTCGGTTAAAAAGCTTGTTTCCAACTAAAAAGCAGCAAGTACTAGAATTTCGTTAGCTAAAACAAAGAAGGCTTTACTAAATACTACTGGGAAATTACTTCCACAGACTACTATAATAGAGAAAATCCTGAAATCCCAGATAATTAAATGTCTGGAAAGTGGTAGTTTCTCTGTAATGGAAACCTCAAGGAAGTGGAGTAAGGGTTGTTTTACAGAAAATAAACTTTATGAATATCACTTTGATCTTTAGCCTGCGCTTCATTTTAAATTTTTTCTTGTATCTCCTTTGTATCTCGATAAAAAATAACTTGATTTAACTATAAAGCCACATAAAAAACCGATGTTTATGCCATATTTGTCTGGTGGGAGGCTTTGGCCGTGGCTAGTTACCATCTCACAGTTAAAGACATGCCGCCAAGCGATTTAACGTTCCGGCACGATGGCGTGTAGAAACCGATTAGGGGTATGGATTGAATGTACACGCCTTACCCCTTCCAAGTTAGCCCGCTACCCGCTACCCTCAGAGAATGCGGTCTATAGATTTCAGCCTGAGATTTACAATGGTACCCTATTAAAACATTGCTCCAAATGCAAAGGCTATCATAATATAACGCGAACTTGAGACGCGGCGCGGTGTAATTGATTGCGGGCCGCGATTTAATCTCGCCAGCGCCGCCCAAAGCCGTGATCATCGCGCAGGAAATGCTGGCGTGTGGTACAAGCTACAAGCGGTGTGAATAGGCATTTTCTAGGCAAGCGCGCTCCATCTTAGGCTGTATATGCACTTACCAGCACGTGTGATCGTAATCCAGTGCTGGCCTATATTATACGTATATTCTAAAAAGTGTAGGCGAGGTTGACTCTCTAGAAAACTGATCATACTATGCAGAACATGCTCAGCAAAATACTTGTTATATAACACAACTGCTAATTTTTACCCAACTGCTTAAGAAAAGTATTTTTATTCTATGGCACGATATGACTGTGATTTTACCTGCAGGGTTAGCGTGGGAAGGAGCCAAAAATTTTTATCCCCGATTTTATCCACTGACAAGAGATAAAATTATCATCTCCCTATGCTAAAGCATGGCGACAGGGGAAAGGAGAAGTATATTTCTATAAAATATTGTATACTGTGGATATTATTTCCTGGGCACAGAAATAGATTATAGTCGGGAACAACACATTCCCAGAAAATAAGAGAGCTCCCGTGGGAATTAAAAACCTTAATCCACGCGAACGAAGCCGCGTCATCAACTAGTATGTTCTTGTTTTATCACGCTATTCTCTTATGACCTAGACTGCGGGTGAAATCATCGCTAGCATAACGATATATCTCGCAGGGGGCGGGAGTCCACGAAATTCAGGGCTAATGAGATTGTTGCTGCGACTTGCTGCGACGACAGGGTCGCTGGTTAGGGTGACTGCACGTATGTGCGCAAGAGAGAAATAATGGAAGGAAGGAGCACTTACCGAATCCAATAGCACAAACTCTCCGGAATGCAGCGTTCCGGGAGGTAGCGTTGCATTTTAGCTAGTGTTTTTACGCCAATCGATTGCCATCATTTTCAATAGATCTCGGCTGACTCTCAAGTAAACCGACCGTCAGCTCAGGCACCCACGGTGGGTTGTGTGTGGGTGGGAGATTGCGGAAGTAGTAAAAAAATTAAAAATTAAGTAATAGTACGCCAGCTGAAATTTTTTTCATAAATTGTTAACATCATACTGAACTACGCAGCTCACTATTTTCTCACAAATGATCTAGTGAATTAGTCTTATGAAGCTACACTAAAAAGCTTAAAATAATATTATAAAAAAATATTTTTAAAAAACCGACTTCACACTTAACTTAAAAGTATAAAATACTTTTAATTTGTACACGCATGTTGAAGTCGGGCCAGCGTCGCGCATCGGTTTCATCGTTTCTATTTAGGCCCACCCGACTTCAACATACGCGTACCTAGAAACTAAAATTATTTTATACTTTTAAGTGGCGTTTGAAGTCGGTTTTTTAATAATATTTTATTTTATATTATTATGTTATGAAAAGAGCAACTGCTGATTTTCTTTCTGGCTCTGCTCAGCAGAATCTGCATTCCGAACCGGTGGAGTCATGACGTTTCATAAGAGCTACAAATTGGCCTACATGAAATAAATAATTTTGAATTTGAACACGCAAATACCGTACTGGAATACATCGGATTTGGTTAGGTCCTCTTAAATTGTGTATAAAAAATTCCATTAAAAATGGGAGGCATAGCCACCCCAATGCCACCTCATTCCGACTAACCAATTGGAAATATATTCCATGAATGTCGCGTGGAATTCGCACCCCTATCACTAATGGAAATTCCAGCCTTAGCTTTTTGTTACGACTAGGCAAACGAATGTTACCCCTAACATATTTACGGACTGTTACGAAATCAGGGACTATTTAAAGGAAAATATCCGAATCTAATAGGTACTTTAGGATTCAAACGAAATTAAATACCGTGCAAGTAATTTTCTCACAACTTGGGATGAAGTAAGTTTATAGTTAAGGAAGATAAAACTACTACTTACGTAATTGTTATAAAATATTACGAGTACGTACCATGTAATTATTTTAGTTGGGATTGTCACAAACACCGCAGTCTCGTCGTGACCACGATCCATGCAATTGGATCGAAATATCGACAATCCCAACTAAAATAATTACCGTGGTACGTACTCGTAGTATTTTATAACAATTATGTCAGTAAACCACGAATCAAGTCTAAAATCTTTACTACTTACGTGTCCTAAAAGTAAGATAACCAAATAATAATAAAATATTCAATAAGTATAATTTTATTATTAAAGAGGACTACTTTTGCCCAGCTTTTATATTTTTATTTTATTTATTAGATTTACAAGTGATTTTTCGGAGGGGAAAGGGGAATATTAATCCTGTTCAAAGTGTCAAATGTTTAAATTTTAATACAAATAAAACATGACTAAATTACAACATGGGGTTATTCAAGGGGCGGACCAACAAATTCCTGAAAAGCCGGCAACGCATCAGTGGAGCCTCAGGTTCATGGGTAATCACTAAATGTTCATGGGTAATCACTTAACATCAGGTGACCCGCCGCTCGTTTGCTCGCTAAAAATATTTTTTTAAAAATATCCCTTTTCTAGAAGCTACAAAATAAGTTAGGTACTCGTATACTTTGGTCAAAGTAAGGGTAATATTTACGGTCACCAATTAAGTAAATTGAATTTTCGAAGGAGGCCCAGGGATAAACTACAATGACTTACGACCTTGTTAATTGTAGTCAGCGGCGGCACGTTGTGGTGTTGACGAGTTAAATAATACGACGAAAAGCAATTTAAGAAAGACTAGTTTTTTTTTTATTCGATGTCAAGATAGTCCTTGACATAAAATTATATGTCTATGGTCCTTGACTGCAATCTCAACTGAAGGTAAGTGACGATGCAATGTAAGATGGTAGCGGGCTAACTTGGAAGGGTTATGGCAGTGTACTCATACCACTAATCGGTTTCTATACGCCATCGTGCCGGAACGCTAAATCGCTTGGCGGCACATCTTTGACGGGGTAACTTACCACTACCAGACCAGACAAAATTTGTAAATTGTAAATTCCCAAACTGCCTCCACCGGGAATCGAACCCGAGACCTCCCAGCAATAAGACCACAGCGCTCACCACTGCGCCGTGGTGGGCGAACTACACAGAATCTACCATACGTCGTCATATTTCATTAGATATCCCAGCAATATAACTTGCTCTTGGATAATGTGCAAGTTAGCCACAGTGTAACTAAGTCAGTGAGTTGATGTTATCCGGACCCGGTTCGGGAGACGCCCGCAGTTACCCGGACATCCGAAGCCCCGGGTAAGTAAACTTGCTCACAGCTCACAGTAGCATTAATTACAAAGTACGTATATAGCCAGTGGCTTAGAACGGGGCCCCAAGTCTGCTATTTTACATGTCATTGTCATTGAACCGCAATACAATTACAATACAATTATCATTGGTCCAAAATTTCGTAGTCTACTAAATTCACAATGGTCGTTCGATTTCTTATAATTGGATTGTAATTCAATCATACCTCGGTATTGCCATTAGCTTAAAAAGCGTTTGCCGAAATGAGTTTCAAAAAAAACTACATATTAAAAACGTTTATTTAAGCTAGATGTGTCAGTGGCAAACCATCGGAAAACAATTGTGACGCCATTGAATTAGTAGACTACCAAAATTGCTAAAAGTAGCAATTGGGATGTCATTGATAGGCAATGTAACTACAATTGCAATAGCAGACTTGGGCCCCTGATAGACTTATATACCGGTAGCCGGTGACAGTGATGTTTTTTTTTTTATGTGAATTGATAGTTTAAAATTTGGCGAATAAATAAGCTTTTTAATTATTATTTTTTTTTACTTTTTTTGACTTTTTAAAATAATGCATACCAAGCCATAGTGGATGGTCTGCCAACACTGTGTTTTCTTGTTTCTTGCGCCTAAACTGTTACCTTTACTGTATTGTTTTTTTTTTTTTTAAGAATGTGGGATTTGAACCAGCGACCTTTCAGTTTATTTAACCGTTGGGGTTGAAGCTTATTAAACCAAAACAAATTATGTTTTAAATCTATTACCAGTTTGTTTAATCACGATTTAATCTCAGTATTTCGGTAGTATATTAAACAGTCCACTCGATTAGGTCGGGCAATCTATTGCCAATACTAAATCCGGCGAAAAAAGAAACGGATCCATTTTAAGATGGCGCCGAAAACGAGGTCCGTTCCACTCAGGTCCTCCTTAGTGGAACCAAGAAAAAATTTAGTCTTCTGAAAAAAAAACACGTTTTAAGACTTAAACTTATTATGCATTGGGTATGTGACTGTTGTCAACAAATGTGGATATTCATTCATTACAATCAACAATTTAAGAATAACATTTGTAAAAACAGAAAATAAATCGGTCAAAAATAAGTTATGAGCTGTTTTACTGCGACTGTATCCGTCTCTTTCTAAAACGAAATTTTGTATGAAGCGTTTATGGAGATTGTGAAACGTGACGTCATGTGGCAATAGCGCTCTCTTTGTCTAACTAGAAACGTAACAGCTCTATACTTTCGAAACTAATTAAGATATTAAAAAAAGAAAAGTGGCATTGTGTTAAAATATTAAAAGACTTCACTTTAAGTATACGTATAAAAAAAATAAAATACCCAATTAGTAGAAAATCAGTCGATCGGTTTTGTCCGAAAGAGTTGAAGTTTATACTTTCCTCTCAGTTTGTGTTGAGACAACTTCGTGTGGGGAGTTATGGCAACAAATAACGAGCTGAGAAACTTTGGAGTGAGGACACAGTGAGGACGTCTGGATGTGTGCGGACTTGTGTTGGAGGCTACTTGATAAATTGAAAAAGAGGAACAGAAATACATTTCTTTCCTGTAACGTTATTATCGCTACTAATCCCTACTTTTTTTTAATTTTAAATCCGAAAAAGATCAGAACCATCGTCCGGCTCTTTTTCTCATAAACTTCTTGAGGTACTAAAATGAAATTTATATTGAAAACTAGCTTTTGCTCGCGACTCACGTTAAGATCAATTTTTCAAATCCCTATTTTACCTCCTTAGGGGTTTAACTTTCAAAAATTCTTTCTTAACGGACACCTACATCATAATAGCTAACTGTATGCCAAATTTCACCCCGAAACCTTCCAGTGGTTTGAAGTGTGCGATGATAGATCAGTCAGTCAGTCAGTCAGTCACCTTTTTCTTTTATATATTAGCGGACGCCCACGACTTCGTCCGCTTCTAAATTCACAATCGACAGTTCCTGAATCCCCAAAGTATGGTACTTTAGGTAGGCAGAACCCCTGCAGCTCCTCAATTCTGATGATTGAGGAGTTGGGTCCTGATATTCAATTATGTAGTCTTTACTTGATACCTACAATAACGATTCATAATAATCGACAGTTTCTAAATCCCCGCAGTTTAGAGCTGCATTGATAGATCAGTCAGTCAGTCACCTTTGCCTTTTATATATTTATAGAAGCTGTATTCATCGATAGCTGTAGCATGGTTTCTCTATCAGTGCGGTAAGAACGTCATTTGCGCTGTGCATGTCGCTTACGCTTTTCTGTGAGAAATCATTTGTTTACCTTATAAGACGGCTAATTATAGTTACACGTAGGGATACTCCGAACTTGGTTACAAACGGAACAAGCCTTATAACCGATCTGGATCATCCTTCATTGGCGTATAATTGAAATAATCATAAATTAAATAAACTGCGTCCAAAGAATATAAAAGCCTCAGCTCTGAATTGAAAACGATTTTCATTAGACTAATGCTATGCGACGTTTATGTGCAACTTAAACCTCGCTATCCAACAATAAAGCGACGCGATGCTACGCTATGTCCCAAAAAGGTCCCAAAATAGACAGCAAGGTAGCAGAGTACACGCTCATAGGCGATAACATACTCGTAAATCCTAATAAATTAAAAGTAAGAAACTTTTTAAAAAACAAGCTTTTATTTAAATGCGTTAAAAAGAATAAAATTAACTGTTCCTTTAATGCTACTGCTCCATCTGCATTAATGTTAGTATTAACGGCTGCCCTCAATTGGCCTTAATTAGAGCATTAATAACGCGTTAAACAGGTGGCTTATGGCTACATTTAATGAAAACATGCTGCCAAAAGTAATTTTTCATGAATTATTTATTTATTTATACAACTTTATTGCATGAAAAACAAGAACAAACAAAATACATCTAAATACATAAAAGGCAAAGGTGACTGACTGACTGACTGATCTATCAACGCACAGCTCTAACCACTGGACCGATCAAGCTGAAATTTGGTATACAGGTAGCTGTTAGGACGTAGACATCCGCTAAGAAAGGATTTTGGAAAATTTCAACCCCAAGAGGGTTAAATAGGGGGTTAAAAAATCGAACCTAACGTGAGCGAAGCCGCGGGTTAAAGCTAGTAAGTAAATAAACAGTGTAACACAAAAGGTGACCTTATCACTAATAATGATCTCTTCCAGGCAACCTCTACGAGAGTACTAGTGCGTTAACTGTCTGTATGTCTGTAACTCTGTCGTCCGTGTTCAAAATCACATTCAAACGTTCTCAAAGCGCACGCGCTGCACAGAATGAGACAATGCTAACGTAGCCAACAAATATTGGTGGTCAAGAAAGAACTATAGCAGAGCACGTTTAGTGGAAAACAGTCCCTCCGCCACAAAAGATCAGAGAAAATAGAATGGAGCTTAAACGATATTCAGCGTCGAAATCGGTCGCGTTCAACTGCGCGCTGACTGCCGAGCCTTTGTTGTAGCCAACTGGCCAAATGAACCTTAGGTTATATAGGAACTGCGTACTGACTGCTGTCAAAAAATGTGGATATTCATTAATTACAATCGAAAATGTAACATGTAAGAATAACATTTGTACAAACAAATAATAAATCGGTCTTTTTTTTTTCGGATTGTGTAAGCTGCTGGCCCTACTGGCCGTTACAGCGTCACCGGACTGGAGGGCGAGCGCGAAGCGTCGCCGGGGGGGTGAGCCCTAGGGCTCGATGACATCGGGGGCGTAACGTCTTCCTAAGGGCGCCTCCTGTGAGGCTCGGACCTCGGCTTAGGATGACGTTGGGACGTATGGGGGGGGAGTGGCTGGGCTAAGTTAGCCCGTACGCCCCCGTGATCGTGGTAAGGATCCACGCCCGGGAGACGTTAGAAAACGGGGACCTCGTCTTCGCCGGCGAAGACGCTGTGCAGAGGTTGACGATGTGTGTGGCCCTACCTGATAGGGTGCGTTGTCTGTCGTAATCTGGTCGTCAGGGTCGTTAAGGACGTGCTTAGGGCGCCTTTTGTCTGGAGGGTCGTTACAATCGGTTAAGTAGTTTGAGGCCTCAACCACTAGTGGGTTGGGGTGTTTGGCAGCTTTCTCAAAATAGGATTTGGAAAGCTGCTTAAAATGTTGAGCTATTGTGGGGAGTTGGAGGTCCCTATGGAGGTCGACATTACGCATGAACCACGGAGCGTCCGTGGCCATGCGCATAAACTTGTTTTGGACTACCTGGAGGCTGTTATAAGCGGAGGGGGGGAGGTGTGCAAAGACTACACACGCGTAAGACATGATTGGACGAATGCATGTCTTATATAATGTGACCTTGTGTCTGAGGGACAGCTTGCTCTTAGCGCAGATCATCGTGTAGAGACGACCGAGCACGTACCGAGCCTTGTTACGGACTCTGCGTATGTGTGCGGCGAAGCTCATCGTTCTATCAAAGGTTACACCTAAGTATTTGGCTTTATCTTGCCACGGAATATGACGCCCATAGAGGGTGATCACGAGCATGTCGCGTTTGTGCTTGGGCATGGATTTTTGGCCCTTCCTAGAAAAAAGCACTGCTGCGCTTTTCTCCGGATTGACCTCTATCCTCCATTGGCGGAACCAACGGCCTAGGCTGATTACTGCTTTCTGGAGTCGGGCTCTGACTACGATTGGGTTCTTATCGGATGTATAGAGAGCGGTGTCGTCCGCAAACTGGGTTATACTAACATTGGGGGACTTGGGTATGTCGCTTGTGCACAGCGCGTACAGAAAGGGGGAGAGAACCGAGCCCTGAGGGACTCCTGCTCTGATAAGTCTGGGGGAGGACAAGGTCCCGTCTAGCCGATAGCGGAAAGTACGGTTTGTGAGATAGTCTCGTAGCAGGCGTACGAGCCTCTCTGGCACGCCCAGGTGGTGTAACTTGTATAACAAGCCGGCGTGCCATACCTTGTCGAAGGCTTTCGCTACGTCGAAAAAGAGGGCTCCTGTAGGGATGCCTTTCGTTTGAAAGCGATTGAAATTGCTATACAGGGTGTCCCACGGCTATGCCACATGGAGGGGAAGTACCTTAAATATTGTAGATGGAACATTTTACTGAAAGAAGACTTCATTTTAATTTAAAAAACAATTTAAACTGCATTCATAGATTTTTAAATAATTGCCTGGTTGAACCCGGACTCGAACCCGCTATACGAGAAAAAAAATTAACCTGTATCTTTATCATACCAATCGGAAGGCTTCATCATAAGGATTATTTTTTGTTAAATAACATAGCATGAGAAATAAAAGGAAGACCATGAATTTTAGCCTTTGATGTAAAATTTTGTTCAGAAAAATGAAAAGCTGACACTGGCGTATCGACATACAACTGATATGAACTATTACTAATGTAGTACCCACTTGAGAAGTACGCATCATTTCCCGATCCTTACTATCCTTACTAATCCTTACTTATATTACCTATAAATGCGAAAGTGTGTTTGTTTGTTGATTTATTGGTTTGTCCTTCAATCCCGCTGCAACAGAGCTACGAATTTTTATACGAGCTTTTCATTTTTCTGAACAAAATTTTACATCGAAGGCTAAAATTCATGGTCTTCCTTTTATTTCTCATGCTATGTTATTTAACAAAAAATAATCCTTATGATGAAGCCTTCCGATTGGTATGATAAAGATACAGGTTAATTTTTTTTCTCGTATAACGGGTTCGAGTCCCGGTTCAACCAGGCAATTGTTTAAAAATCTATGAATGCAGTTTAAATTGTTTTTTAAATTAAAATGAAGTCTTCTTTCAGTAAAATGTTCCATCTACAATATTTAAGGTACTTCCCCTCCATGTGGCATAGCCGTGGGACACCCTGTATATGTGCTCCGTGAGGCGGTGCGCTTGGTGAATAGAAGAGTGTTTGGCTCTAAAGCCAAACTGTTCGTCGTTGAGGAGTTTCTTCTCCTCAACGGCGGCCCTAAGGCGATTGAGTATTACTTTCTCATACACCTTGCCAAGGGTGTTGAGCAAACTAATGGGACGATAACTAGTAGGGAGGTTTCTAGGTTTGCCCGGCTTCGGGATACCTATAACTGTTGCTTCCTTCCACTGGTCGGGGAAGGAGCATCCCATCATAAGAGTGTTGAAAATAACAACCAGGAGGTTTATTATTTGAGCGGGGAGTAACTTAATAGTTTTATTGTTAATCGAGTCGGGCATAAATCGGTCAAAAAACAAATAAGT
Organism: Hipparchia sbordonii; assembly: GCA_038048805.1. Lineage (NCBI taxonomy): Eukaryota > Metazoa > Arthropoda > Insecta > Lepidoptera > Nymphalidae > Hipparchia > Hipparchia sbordonii. Next base: position 11,920,641 of record CM076113.1, read on the forward strand.
TATAAGCTGCTTTACTGCGACTCCATTTGTCTCTTTCTAAAACAAAATTTTCTGTGGAGAATGTATGGAGCTACTCGCTTGTGACGTCATGAAAAATGTTTGTGTGAGTTCAATTATCGATAGCGTATAAATGCAAAGTTCTCCAATCGAAACCTGTGAAAATAAAAACGCGCAACTTAATCAATTACTCAATAGCTCAGAGCAGGTAGAGAAAACTGAAAAGTCCACACTTTATGGCCAATCAAGCCGGGAATGTTTGCGAGAGAACTGGCAACACTAATTTACTGCCGCTGCGGAATATGGATGCATATTTTTGACTCTGGCAACATCGTGATTTGTGGCGACGTAACGACTCGTACACATGCATGAATTTTTAATTGCTTCACACGAAACGAAAATTACGCGAAGCAAAAAATCATAATGTACTTTTTCTGCAAAAAAGTGGTCACACTGTAGTTGCATGTCTTTACGCTGGTCAAAACATTAGTCGTTTTTACTTGAAATTGTCCCTGAATGTGGCCAATGAAATAAGTTTTTTGCTAGCAATTTTCCGCCCAAAATACCGTAACAGTATAGCTAATTGGCGAAATTCCGCCGGCATGTAGAGAGTAGGTCTACGAGAGGGTCATGCTTTAAGAAGACCATACTTGGGTCGTCCAATAGCAAAACACCTCGTTGGACGCCCCAGGTTTCGCTGGTTGGACGAAGCGAATAAAGGTCTGCAAGTCCTCAATAGACCCGATTGGCGTGAAGCGGCGCAGAACAGGCATGAGTGGCATCTTCTAGTTTCGAAGGCAAAGATTAGCTTATTATGTGTATTCAAAGTTTCTAACATACGAGTAAGTGGTAGTGCATTCATTAACGAATTTGATGGCGTCGAAACCACTTCTCAAAGCTGCTCTGGCTCGTTAACCTCACGAGGACACTTTCCGAAGTTCCGGTGCTATTTGGCATTAATTTGAATTAAGATGTACTCAGTCTTAATCAAATTTTAATTTTAAATGGCTTTTGCCCGCGACTTCGCTCACGGATTTTTGAAACCTCTATCTTTTTTTTAATCTTTTCTTAGCGGATAAGTACCTATGTCATAATAGCTATCTGTATGCCATTTTATCCATCCAGTGAATTGAGCTGTGTGTTGATAGATCAGGCAGTCAGAGAGGTAGCCACCAATCTCTTTTATATGCTTAGAAGATTAGGATTTAAGCACATCTTCGCCGCAAAACTGAACTTAAGAACCGCTTAAGTTCAACCATAACTTGACGTTGTGGCCACTTTTTTTCAACCATAAAACACATAAGTTCACAAGGTTCAAGCACTTACAAGTCGAATCTGTCAAGATAAGCCGTAGATACTCCTACATTATCATCATTGAATATTGATACAAATATTATACCTACTAACAAAAATGTAGTTGATGTTTTTACAGATATATATTTTTAGTTTTTTGTGCACAAACCCTTAACCAGCGATAAAATATAAATCTTCGCGAGTTATCTGCGGATGTGCTCACAGCTCTATTTGTCACGGGCGAGGTTTAGGGTAGGATGACGTTTAGATTTTTTTTTCATTTGACCATCGAACTCAAGAGAGTTTATTACAATCGCGCCCTATACAAATGGAGTTTCCGAAACATGCTCGCTAACTATGGACCCCATAAGAAGGCTCTGGACCACTCATTGGGCGATGGAGAGAGCTATGAAATGAGAAATGAGGAGATCCGTAGGAGAACCAAAGTCACCGACATAGCTCTGCGAGTTGCGAAGCTGAAGTGGAAATGGGCGGAGCACATAGTTCAAAGAGCTGATGGTCGCTGTGTGGGACCACAGCAGGTGCTGGAGTCGCGACCCCGCACCGGGAAGCGCAATGTTGGCAGACCCCCCACTAGGTGGACCGACGACATCAAACGAGTCGCAGGGAGCCGCTGGATTCAGGTGGCACACGAGCCCTGTGGAGGTCCATGAAAGGGACCTAAAAGTTGATAAAGAAGAAGAAGATAAGCAACCATTAATCCTGGAAAAACAATGTGTTCTTTTTAAAAAACGTGACACAACGCCAGCGCAGTCACGAGCAAAAGCAAGTATAGTAATATTTGAATAATATTTTGAACGTACGCGTCTTCAACTTCAACAATCAGTTCGCATTTGAGCGAATCGCGCAGTCAGCCGGCAAATAGCTGTGCATCGAGGATTCCGCCCCGCCAGGTGCGGAATCGTTCCGCCGGAATGTGTGACGTATGCGATATTAACTCGAGTACATACTTACTTCGGGAGAACCTTATTAATAGGTCTACGGAGTAAGCTCCGTAGACCTATTAATAAGGTTCTCCCGACCGATCCAGCCAAGCCAGCCAATCTTCACAGAGATTAGCCATCTGCTAGGGGATATTATAGTATGTGTAAACACGGGTGCACTCTCTATTCCCTCACTCTCATAGTCCGATGGGACATGACCCGCCACCTCCCACGGCCCTTCCAACCTCTCGATTATTATGAGCCGAAGCAATGGGAGAGCGCCCGGTACTTGCTCTTGGCGTGTTATCCAAGCACCTTCTTGACTCCCTACAGTCCCTACAAGTTATTTTTCGGAAGGAAAAATAACTTGTAGGGACTGTAGGGATAATAATCCTTTCAAAAGCCCTATGACTGACGAGACATAGGGCTTCATGTTGAGGCACATTGAATCAAATGCTGAAGTCAGCAGAGGTCAAAGTCGATGTGAAGACCGATTGTTTCAGGCTAGAAGCCTCTAAATCTAAACGGAATGAGAACTGAAACTCAGTTTTATTAGATAAGTATTCGGTTGAAATTGGATTGGCTGAAGCTAAACTCCACTCCACAACTAAAAACTTAGTTCGGAACAAATACGTACCCAAACATGTAAAACATTTAATTACAAGTAAAGTCAACAGAAACAGTTGAATTAAATCAAAGGAAAGTTGTTAGTCAATATTATTCAATTGCAAACCGATTTGCGAACCGAACAGAGAGCCGCATATTCGTAAAACAAAATATAAAAAAAATCAAAAACCCGACTGCATAAATAAACACTGGAATGGAAAATACAAGTCGAGTAATCTAGAATACTGTTAAATAATATTTAACAATTGGGGCCCATTATTGGGAAAATTTGAACCGATCTAGATTTTTAATGGGTCCTGACGAGGTCCTGACTGTTTAAGTCATATTATTATTTTTAAAAAATGATAAGAGAAACCTAACAATGATTATCAAATACCTATTCAATGATACCCCACTTGATATTGTTTGTCGACTTTTATTTTTTTCTTTTTCACAATACGGAGTCAGGTGGTCGCCATTTTGAATTTTGATTATTCAAATATAAAGACATGACGTCTTTAGTGACACTCGCTAGATTAACACAAATCGATTGACGTAAGAATCATTAAAATCGGCTCACCCGTGGCGAGCGCCACATACAAACATACATAGACTGATAAACATATTACCCTCCTTTACGTACCGCAGTAAAAACTCGTTTGATTTTGCTTTAATTTAACTAATTTATGGGTGGTGGTGAAATCTATGTGCATACTCCATGTTTACTCGCTTTTTTTGCTGTCTCTACGTCTATTCTGTACATGTTTGGGGATGTTAATTAAAGCTCCGTCTGTACCCAATCTGTACCACAAAGTGTAGTTTGTATGGTGTACAAAAAAAGTTTACTTATGTAGAGAAGCATCGAATTTTCAAACTATAACGTCAAGTATCTAAGTAGTAGGTAGGTAATGCAAATAGATGCGAAATCCTAGCAAAATTGTGTATTTTGTAGAAAAACTGTGGCTTGAATAATTACACAATTACTAACTTTGCCGGTGACTTTGCCCGCATGTAGCATGCCGCGACATTCACGTTGCTCCATTGCCGCGTGATTGAAGGAAAAGCCAACAATTGAACCAATACACCAACGCACTTTAGCCGTTTTGATTATTATATATCTATACATATAATAAAATTGTGGAAAAGTGGTGTCTGTACTATGGAAATATATAAAAAAAAAGTAGCAGGGGTTGTTATTATATCGATGCCGAACCCGAAATTGTAATTAATTTTTTTTTGTCTGTTTGTCTGTGTGTTTGTGCACGCTAATATCAGAAACGGCTTATTCGATTTAGATACGGTTTTCACGAATATGGCTTTCATTTTATGATAGGCACTGAGTTACAGAATCAGCCCCTGAAGAAAATGACAAATAAAATAACCTGCATCGATATGATCTCGTAAATTTGATCGAACAATGTTGCCATTACTAAAAATACGGATAAAATTAAACCTCACCTGACTTCAAGCACCGCATCGGCTCAATCCGACCAATCCCCGCTTAATCAAAATTAATTAATTACTTACTATTAAAATTATCACCTTTCGCTGCCTTTTATTGGGCTTGCGAGAATTAACATGATTTAAATAAATAACGGCTATGGATTTTTGTACTGGAGTTTATTTATTTATAGCATATTATTGTGTACCTACCTGCGGTTTTTTTAATAAGATAATAAATAAAATTAACCACCTCATATCACTGTGGTGAGGCATCACAAGCATTATAGTTGTGTAAACATCATAAATTAATTAAGTAAGTAATATATTTTGATTTTTATTAATAATAATAAATAGCTCTATAAAGTATTGTGAGTCACAGAACAAAAACCATTTTTTTTTATTTCAAATTTTTTTTATATTTTTGTAGGGTCTGCCATCTGTGTTACGGAGCATCAACCACTTCACAAGAAAAAGGTTCAACCAACTGTTTCGTTTATAATTTTTCACTAAATAGTACATGAATAAAAGCATAGATGGCGCTTATAAAACAGTTCGAAGTAGTGAAGATAGATGGGGTTAATTTCGCTAAAATTCATTTCGCTCTTTGGTTTTTAATATACTTACGACCCATTACGGTTTCGCACGGGTGCAACTTGACAAATTAAGAAATTGAGTTTTAAATCGATCATAATAATAACTTTTAACTCAATACTTTTATTTTCCCGAGAACAACAGATTTTTCTTAATTTTTTAAGGTACCGTACAAGACTTTTTACAGATTTAAAACATCTCCTTTCCTACAAAACTACCATTCAAATTTCCGACGTTTCTGGCCGATTTTCCAAAAATTTTCTTGCATACAAACCTGACCTGAACATTACAATCACAACAAAATCAAGAATTAGGCAAATAGGTGCAACCGTTTTAAAGTGGTGCACTCAGTGAGTGCCACTCACATCATCGCTGACTTACATACATTCGACAATTGATTTTTATTTATTTAAGTATATTCTAATTTTATATAGGTAGAAGGTAGGTAGGCTAGGTGCCTACTACCACTCTATAAGGCCGAATTCACTTACGTAAAATAAGTCTTATCCGAGCGTATGATATTTTATCAGATTTTCAGTACAAAAATTGTCAAAATACAGCGCTCGTATATTCGAAAATTGGGCTAGGCAAAAAGTTATTGGGGTTTGCTCTAAAAAAAATCTCAATAAATTGCACCAATCCGGAGTTGTAAAGTTGGCGCCGAAACGTTCTTAGGTATCTACCGCGCAAAGCGCGTCTTCGGCCCTGATATCTACTGCTGTCCCATCCTTATGAGAGTGAGGGAATAGAGCGACCCCGTGTTTGCGCGTCTAGTCTGTAATATCTCCTGCGTAGTTCGCGTCTTCGACCTATGTTCAGGTTGGTCGCCGTGGCCGAAATTCGGTCAAGGAGAACGCTATTATATTATTTATTGGAGAAAAATTTACCGCTAATCAATGAATGTACCTACCTACCTATAAGATGCGTTCGAAAGCTTTTATTGTTAAATCATAATCTGTTTTACTCGGTCAACGTACGATCTATTAACCTAGCCAGGGATAATCAACATTTCAATTGTTGGTAATATTATCGGAACACATTCTATCACAAAGATTTGTGATTGATGTCATTATAAAGATAGTTGATATAGTACCTTTCGAGTTATGTAATATAATAATAATTTCTAAATTGTCTCTGGTCTGGTCTAGTGGGAGGCGTTGGCCGTGGCAACTTACCACCCTACCGTCAAAGATGTGCCGCCAAGCGATTTAGCGTTCCGGCACGATGGCGTGTAGAAACCGATTAGAGATGTGAGTTGAATATTCACTGCCATACCCCTTCCAAGTTAGCCCGCTACCATCTTAGACTGCATGGTCACTTACCATCAGGTGAGATCGCAGTTAAGGACTATCATGTCATCGAATAAAAAACCTTTTTATACATTCAACAACAATACATTTATTACGTACCCATCCAATAATATGTTTACATACCATTGTCAAACACCATTCAGGTCGACATGAGTACAACAAAGGATCGGATAACTGCGCGGTTGAGTTACCGCTACTAATAAATGATTGAGGCTTGTAGCAGACCTCTGCCGCAAAATAAACATAGCGAAACCGCTCAAACTCTAACACGACTTGTCCATTGTATGACAGAAACAAAACTGCATATAATATGTTCTAGATTTGACTACGATTCTGTCTTTCTCACATGATTTGGACGTTATGTTAGTAACAAATAAAACTAATATAAATGGCGTGTTAGATGCCACTGATATCTACAGCGCCAAAATATACAACAAATACCTAGTAAATCCTTCGCCTTTGAATAGTAGTCCTACCACAGTAATTCGATTGCTACGTTGACTCAATTTATAATATTATTCTTGCTGCATTTTCAATAAATTAAATCGTCGCACCATCACAAATTACGGCGGTAAGCCTCCAGGCAGTTGTCATACAGCGGCTTTGAGTACAGTGGACAAGAATTCAGCGGTTTCGCTGCTGCGATTTCACGGCAGTATACTACAGACCTATAAAACTGTGATCCAGTGATTCACTCAGGTGGGAAGCAAAATTTGATTAAGGGTTCCGCCATATTATTCTTTTATATATTTTCTTATAGGTAAGTACGTTTTTTTGGCACGTTCTTAATTTGGGAACTTGATTATCATAAAAGCCGCGAGCAACTTTCTCTCGGAGGTCTGAATATTTATAACTAGCTGTTGCGCGCGACTTTGTCCACGTCAATTTCTGTTATTATGTTCGCGATTAAGAAGTTTTTAAATATATTTTAAATATGCATAATTTTCCCCGTTTTCGCAGCATTTTTCACTGATGCTTCGCTCGCTATGTTATATAGCTTAAAGCCTTCCTCGATAAATGGAATGGACAACACAAAAATAATTTTTCAATTCGAACTAGTAGTTCCTGAGATTAGCGCGTTCAAACAAACAAACTCTTCAGCTTTATATATTAGTATCAGCGATTGTTCATTCGCTGATTAGTATAGATATATTTTTAACATTGTATTGAAGCATTTTTAAGCGAATATCAGTGTCCGTTCAAACAAGATAATTTGCCAAATGCCAAATTTCTTATAAATCTGAAAAAATAAGAAGATATAAATGTGTAGGATATTAAACTGATGATGAAGGTAAGACTGGCTATACTGGAATTAAATGGAATTGATTTTGACAACGAGTTTTAGCTAATTTCAGTGTCAGCCAAATATCGTATTGAAGTTAAGTTTAGGGGATCAATTTTTTTTAATCATTACCTAGGTACTTAACATTGTTTATGTTTTGGTTTTATACACTGCTTCGGGACTCCTAACAGCTTACATTCGAATAATAATGGCAATTGAAATTAGGATATATACTGAATACGAACATAAGCGATTCATCTCAATCAAAAGAGTTGCAATTGCCCAACAATATAAAACGGTATCACAAAGGAGGTCGCAAAATATAAAGGGATTAACGGTAATGCGTCAGCATTTTAAGCATGTTCCTATAGCGTCATATTTGCTCAAGAAACACTTAAAACTTTTAAATATTAGCAAACATGACAATACAATAAAAAAGAGCGTTTAATTTAACTCTTTTTAAAAGACAATGCAGCAAAAGACCAACAGGAAAATTAAATGTTAAGCGGTCGGTCCACTTTTATAATCATCAGGGTTAGAATCAGGACATTCAGTAGGCCAGCATTGATGTAGCATAAATTACACTACTTTTGTCTAAAATACGTCAGGTTATGTAGGTAAGGTTAATGTCAAAGTTGATCACCAAAATATTACACTCTGTGTAACAAGTGAGTCAAGTTAGTTCAAAGTTTAGTTCTTAAGCTTATTTCATCGACATAGTATATACTAAGTTTATGGCATAACTATGTCTGTAAGAAAATAGACTTGTATGTTTTTTTAACGCATTTGCATTCCTCAAACTTCATGGAACCACATTGTAGACCCAGAAGAGAAGGAGGAGAAGAAATTGTTGGCCAAGCAGATGCTGCTATTCCTGTGAAAGTAAACTTACATAGCCGTAGGTGGGTGGATTTTTCTTATAACTGGGTGGTCTCGGGTTCGATTCCCGGCGGAGGCGATTTGTCGATTTTAAATTGTCTTTGGTCTGATCTGATGGGAGGCTTTGGCCGTAGCTAGTTACCACCCTACCGTCAAAGACGTGCCGCCAAGCGATTTAGCGTTCCGGTACGATGGCCTGTAGTAAGCGGGTTGAACACTGCCATACCCCTTCCAAGTTAGCCCGCTACTATCTTAGACTGCATCGTCACTTACCTTCAGGTGAGATCGCAGTCAAGGACTATCCTGTCATCCAATAAAATAAAAAAATTTAAGAATTACAAAAATGTTGTCGACACCTGCGCGCACACATTCGCCCGCGACCTTTGCGCGAGCGCCGGTCAGTACCTACTCAGTTCTAGCCGAGCGCATCTCTCCCGCGCCGTGTTATTTCCGTTTTGGATAAAGAACGTTTTCGTTCTTTTTAAATTCTAAATGAAACGTGATTTAAAAAACTGCAAACAAATGTTATCTGTTTAAATCGATGAAACAAAATCCGTGTAGAATTTTCATAACAAACACCTAATTTGAATTTTGAATTATAATTCAATTTCAAACACATAAAAATCATTTTTTTCGCTGGAATTTTTGCTTTTTATATGATGTTAAAAACTCGACGCCTATAGTAAACTTTTTTGTTGGGCGCCAATGAAAAAATAATAGAAATAAAGGAACTGAAGCCAAAAACTTAAAAAAAATGAAAATGTACCCTTATTGCAAAAACCGATTATCTGCACCAAAATTTGAGCGAAAAGTTTTTGAGTTATAAGCATTTGAAACTTTAACGACTTAAAAATTAGTTATAATGATGTCCATTTTTAAACAATAATAATTTTTATAAACAAGAAACTATTCAAGAAATGTTAAGTAGGTTAATAATTGAAAAAAACTTACTATTTTTTCAACAAAAAGAAGAAAATAACCGGTAAGGAGCTCACTTAGTTAGTTTTTCCTGAATGTAGAAAAACTACCAAATTTTCAAATTTACCGTTCTGGTAGCTCTAATGGCATTTTTTATTTAATCACTTGTTTTGAATAGTAATAATCATCAAGACAAAAATCGTTTTAGTTCAACTTTAGCCAGTACAGGTGTAAAATAAATATCTTTAGTCGCTTTTGGCTGAAGGTAAAGTAGATTTCATTTAACTTTGTACGTACTAACTGCAGCGCCCTATGGTTTTACCCGAGGAGTTCCCGTTCCCGTGGGAAATGGGCAAGCCTACATTATTTCTTATAATCTCAGCTATCTTTAAAAGAAAGTTTCGTTGAAATCGGTCCAGCCGTTCTAGAGATTAGCTCATTTAAATTATTTCGTTTTATTATATTAGAATAACTAGCTGTGCCTTGCGGTTTCACCTACATTTGTCCCGTTCCCGTAGGAATTTAGGGAAACACTATAACTGTAAACTTTCCTCTCGAATCCCTCTATCTACTGATGAAAACTGAATTAAAATCCGTTGCGTAGTTTAAAAGATCTACGCGTACATAAAGAGGGCCAGACAGCGGGAATCGATTTTGTTTTATACTATGTAAAGATAACATATACAGCAGAGCTAAGTTTGCCCGCAAGCGTTGCTATATGGGTGCCCCATTGTAGCTTTGAATCCAGGGTTAATCCCAAGAACACTTTGGAGTCCTCAGTTTTCAAAGGTTCATTATTTATCTTTAAATTTTTACTGACAGTTCTCGGGTTAGGTAATAAAAACTCAACACACTTTGTTTTTTTAGTATTTAAAAGTAGATTATTTGCCGTAAACCATTCAGAAACTTGAGATAATGCATTATTTACATCGTCAAAATTGTCTTTTATCCTATCGACTTTAAAATTCAAAGACGTATCATCAGCAAATAGTACAATATCGCAAGTATTGTGGACAAAATGTGGTAAATCATTTATGTAGACCAAAAACATGAATGGACCTAGAATAGAACCCTGGGGTACACCCATTACTGAGGCTGATCCGGATGATTTTACATCATTGACACATACTCTTTGGACTCGTTCACTGAGATAAGACGCAATGAGACTAAGTGCAAAATCTTTAATGCCATAGTGGCTCAGTTTAAGCAAAAGTGTCTCGTGATCAACGCAGTCGAATGCCTTTGACGACAAATCACAGAAAATACCAATGGCACTCTGTGAGTTCTCCCATGCATCGAATATGTGTTGTAACAGCCTTGCGGCTGCATCGGTTGTTGATCGACCCTTTGTAAAACCATACTGCTCAGTGTGTAGGATTTTATTTAAATTAAAGTGTAAAAGCAGTTGGTTGAACATTATTTTTCCGAATATCTTGCTGAGAGTTGGCAAAATTGAAATTGGCCTGTAGTTATTCGGGTCACTCTTGCTTCCCGATTTAAAAAGCGGTATTAGCTTACTACATTTCATAAGGTCTGGAAAAGATCCAGAATCTACTGATTTATTAAAAATTAAAGCAAGATATGGCGCAATAATATCAATTATGTTATGAATTATTTTAACTGATATCCCCCATAGATCTGCTGTTTTCTTATTTTGTAAAGATTTAAATGTTTTGACTATGTCATATGGGGTAACGTGTTCAAACCTAAATAACTTATTGCACTCAGAGACATTGCTCCTTAGAAGACGATAGACTTCTGCTGGCGAGGAATTCAGAGAACTGGTTGTAGTAATTGGAATATTTTTGAAAAAGTTCTCAAATGTATTTACAATTACTGTATCGGAGTTAATTACATGATTATCACTTTTAAGCTCCAATTTATTATTATTATGTACCTTATGTTTACTCATTTCATCGCCGATGATGTCCCATGCTGTTTTAATTTTATTATCAGAATTGGCAATTTTTTGTTTTATGTGAAGTGACTTTGCTTGTATGCACACATTTTCAAACAATTTAGAATAGTTTCTTACATATTCAATAAACGCGGGGGAATAATTATATTTTTTTCTGCATATAAGTCAAACAGCTTATTTCTACTTTTATAGATTCCGGCAGTTGGCCAGTTACTAAACTTAAGATCTTTAGACAGTCTTTTCTCTATCACCTTAAAGATAGAGTTATATTGTGAGCTTAACAAATCAAAAAACTTTTGATTTGTGAAGATGTTCAAAAACCCTCGTAGCCCAGTTATACAGTAAAAGTGAACTTAAGTTCTTTTACCTGCAATAATTTTAACAAAATATTGAGTTCATTATTCTGCAAAAAGCAACTAATGTTGTTTAGTTCGTTTTTCTTTTTAGATACATCAGCAATTTCTAGTATATTAATAAAAGCTGAAACCTGTTAACGCAGGTTAACATGTATTAACAGAATAATATTGACATAATGATAAATCAAGCAACTACATCTGAAAAGTATTATAATACAATACATTGTTTTTGTGGTATAGATTTATGAATCTAAATTATTTAAATGAGTTTAGTTCTTTTTTTAAGAAGGTAATTAAATCATACCTGTAGGTAGTTGCTTTTAACTCTAGCTATCTCCGTAAAAAAGCGTCGTAGCCGACAATGGGTTTTACCTACAGCTTCGCCGTGAGTTGAGGAGTCGATTGATATATTTAACCTAATTTTGGTACAAAAATGCAGATAATCGGTTTTTGCAATAAGGGTACGAAATCTTGTGATAAACTGGCTTTGTTTTTAACTTAAAAAGACACCTTTGTGCTGAAATTATTTATTAAGGGTTTACGTACAGGCTAAATGTCTGGAGTGTTAGCATTTTTAAGAAGTGGATTAAATTAATTAAATTAAATACTGATTAAAAGGTGTAATAAATAAAACGTGAGAATGAGGTGGTTGTTCGTTTTGTTTATAATACCGGCGCAGGCGCAATTCTTCGAAACGCCGCAAAATATCACAAGGTTAGTTATAATTTTGTCCATTTATCATTTTTACTGACGTTTGTACTTAGCTAAGTATTGTATCAAGTCACAACTTAATCAAATGCGAGGTTGCTTGTCCTTCAATCACGCAGCAACGAACGAAGCTGCGGATCGATTCGATTTTTTGCATGGATATAGGTAGGTATTTAGTTTAAGATTAGGTCTTAGAGTATAGAGTGGTAGTACATATCTAGGTTAATTACCTATAATATTTTATCTAATTTTATTATTCTTTTATTTATTAATAGATGATGCGACCGCGACTTCGTTCGCGTGGATTGAGAACTCTCTTATTTTACGCGATTAAAAGTAGCTTATATCCTATTAGACTATAGTCCCAGAACTCCCAGACTATAATCTATCCCTGTGCCAAATTTCAGCCAAATCGGTTCAGTCGTTGCGGCGTGATTGAGTAACAAACATACATCCAAACTTTCGCATTTATAATTTTATAACTCATACAACATATTTTAATTTATGATATAAGAAATGAATAAGATAATTACAATATAAGATCTTATTCCACCAAAATAGGTATAAATTCAGCACAGTCTTTAGAAGATTTGCTTCTGTTTGTTGTTTAAGCCGAATTTACAATGCGAAATTAGTTTCACGACATTAATTTCATCAACAATTTCACGTGTAAACCTCTAATTTCATGCATGAAATTAATGCATGCATCGTGAAATTAAAAGTTTACACGTAAAATTGTTGAATCATGACATTAATTTCATCAACAATCATAATAATCAATACAATTATAATCGTAAGTAAAAACTCGCTTTTTTACGAATGTTGCGTGTGTGAATACTTGGATCGATTTCATAATGAAAAACGAAGTACGGTTCAAATACGGTTCAATACGCTACGCCGGGACATTTTAAACTATGCTATAATACGGGACGTCTGGGAACGCTAGTCATGAAACTAATTTCATGCCACTAATTTCGCAGTGTAAATTCGGCTTTACTGGTATGATAAAGGTAGGTATTATAAGTGGGTTTATCATCACACTCCGGCTGCACCCATTAAAGATAGCGCAAAAACAAATCGTGAGATAATTTTAAACAATAGACTGCTCGCTAATTACAATGAACTACAAAAACCGGCCAAGTGCGAGTTGGACGAAGGGTTCTGTAACATCGTAAGAGCGATTGTTAAGGTCGAGCAAAAAACACCGAAAAAATCACGTTTCTTGGATGGGGACCCCCTTTCTTCTTCTTCTTCTTCTTTATCAACTAATGGACGTCCACTGCTGGACATAAGTCTCCTGCATGGACCTCCACAAGCCTCGGTCTTGTGCCGCCTGAATCCAGCGGCTCCCTGCGACTCGTTTGATGTCGTCGGTCCACCTAGTGGGGGGTCTGCCAACATTGCGCTTCCCGGTGCGGGGTCGCCACTCCAGCACCTTGGGACCCCATCGACCATCAGCTCTTCGAACTATGTGCCCCGCCCATTTCCACTTCAGTTTCGCGACTCGCAGAGCTATGTCGGTGACTTTGGTTCTCCTACGGATCTCCTCATTTCTGATTTGATCTCGCAGGGATACTCCGAGCATAGCTCTCTCCATCGCCCGCTGCTCCCCTTATTGACCCCCTTTATTTTTATTATTTATTCTTATAGCAGCAATATACCTACACGTTCTGTGAAAATTTCAAATATCTACCTAATACGGTTCATGAGGTACGGCCTGCTGACAGACAGAAAAACGGACAGACGAACAGCGGAGGCTTAGTAATAGGGTTCCGTTGGCACACTTTAGGCACGGAATCCTAAAAAGTACCTACCTCATACTTACCTATCTATAAAATATAATAAAGACAGTCAGTTCTACAGTTAGATATCATCATCATCTAAATATATAAAATTCAAAGTCCTGACTGACTGACTGACTGACTGACTGACTGATTTAGATATCAACGCACAGAATAAACTACTGAAGTGAGAAACTTGAAATTTTTACAGTTGGTTCCTTTTATGACGTAGGCGCACACTAAGAAAGGATTATTGGAAATTCCACCCCTAAGGGGTTTAAATAGGGGATGGAAGTTTATATGAAACTCAGTCATTTTTCAAACTGTTTCCACCAAAGTTGGTATTTGAGCTTTCAGTTAAAAATAAAGAAGTACGTGTGTCACAGTTTTTGAAAATTCCACCCCAAAATCTAATTCCACGCGGACGAAGTCGCGGGGGCAAAAGCTAGTCTTAATTATAAACCCTAGATTAACTAGCTAAACTAGCTGATGCCCGCAACTTCGTTCGCGTGGATTGAGGTTTTTTAACACCCGCGGGAACTGTGCGACACAATGTTACACTAATACCTAATGCAGTTTTATCGATATTTCTAATGTATTGATGTATCTTTTTATATTAATTAAATAAAACTTCTTTAAACTTCTTCTTTATTTTCCGGGTTAAAAAGTAGCCTGTGTTATTCGAAACTATAATCTAATGCTGGTTCCCTTTGGGTAGGAACCATAAAAAGATCTAAAGATACGCGTCGTATTGAGAACCTCCTCTTTTTTTGAAGTCGGTTAAAATAGGTTTCCTGCGGGATCTTTAATTTAACCTGTCTCCACGTAGACGAAATTGCGGGCAAGAGCTACCCGTGGTAGGTACCTAAGTAATCTAAATATATAAAAGGCAAAGGTGACTGACTGACTGACTGACTTACTGACTGACTGACTGACTGACTGATCTATCAACGCACAGCTCTAACCACTGGACCGATCGAGCTGAAATTTGGCATACAGGTAGCTATTAGGACGTAGACATCCGCTAAGAAAGGATTTTGGAAAATTTTAACCCCAAGAGGGTTAAATAGGGGGTAAAAAAATCGAACCTAATGTGAGCGAAGACGCGGGCTAAAGCTAGTGATTTATATTTATCCAATAGTGGATGTCTAGAGGTTGTTAGATGAAGCATGACCGAGGTCCGAGGCTTGTATCGTATTTCCTTCTATAAAGAATTCAGATAGCTTGAACACTTGAATGGACAATGTTATTATCGCAATCGCCTAATAAGTAGCCTCTTATCTAAAGAGGAAATAGGTGTTATAATTGTACTTAGTAAAGCATTGTTGCTAAAGCATTTTACAATATAAAAAATTATAAAAAAATAATGAGAGTACACGCCACAACAACTGGACCGATTTGGTTTTATAGCACAGAGATAGATTATATAGTCTGGAATAGCACATACGCTACTTTTTAACCCGGAAAATAAGAGAGTACCCGCGGGACTCTACAACCTTCCACGCGAACGAAGTCGCGGGCATCGGCTAGTATTTATATATTTTTCCCTAATTCATCGGACCTCAAAAAACTCTTATCACAGCGACAGCCTCTTAACGGCAGGATCTCCGAAAACAGCCTGTTTTTGATTCAATAGTAATCAATCAAATATTCTTTGTTTTGATAGGTTAAAAATATATGGTTGTAGTTTAATACACGTTCTAAATTATTTTACCGTTCAAAAGTCCATATTTTGAACTTAACTCGATCAAATAATATTCCGAAAACAGTGTAGTTTTTAATTGTTTTTCAGATTGTATTTATAGTATATCAAAGTTAAACTAAAAAAAAATGTCAAAAAATAGGCAAAAGCTTTTAGAAAAATATTTTACCGTTAATTTTTCTCTAAAAAGTTTTTTTTTATCATGACTGTTTTACTTTTTTTATAACAAAGTGGCTCGTGCACCTCACTTCAATTGCGTGCAAGTTACTGCGGCCGAAGATCGTGCCCTTAAGAAGTCAGGTTCAATTTCACCAGTTTCATGTTTCGACCTCAAACGGGGAACAAAGTGAACTTGCAGCTACCTTGTCTACAGTGTTTACTGTACAGCTGTACAGTAACAGATTGCGACTTTGACCCACTGAGGAAGTACAGAGTTTAAACATTCCGCACACTCATAAATCCTCATAAATATGTTTTTATATAAGGTGTTTGTCACAGCTGTGTAGTAAGTCAGTGTTCGTAATAATTTATGATCATAGAAGAGTTGTAAAGGTTGTACAAATGTGACGATGGGTCATGGCACGCAGGTTCTACAAATCTTCATCTGCTCGAAGGTCGACTCTGCGTTTGCCCCACGTTAGATTTTAGGATTCATAAACACTTTTTAGGATTCATAAACACTATTTTATGAATCCTAAAATCTAACGTGGGGCACACAAAAACAGCAAAGATTTTTTAAAGTTTCCTGCTGGTTCTTCTCTGTTGGGACAGGATTTAACAGGATGGAGAACTCACGGCAAAAATACTTTATTGTAGAGAAAATTATAAGTAACTAGCTTTACCCCGCGGCTTCGTTCACGTTAAGTTCGATTATTTCAACCCCTATTTTATCCCTTTAGGGGTTGAATTTTCAAAAATCGTTTATTAGCGGACACCTACGTTATAATAGCTATCTACATGCAAATTTTCAGCCTGATCCATCCAGTGGTTTCAGCTGTGCGTTAATAGATAAGTCAGTCAGTCAGTCAGTCAGTCGCCTTTGCCTTTTATATATTTAGATGCCCAAACAAGGCAGTCTTTTTCTTTTTAATGTTTTATTTTGTGTAACATGGATAATGGATATACCTACTATGATAAAATATAGTATTATAGTATACTAGACGATGCCCGCGACTTCGTCCGCGTGGAACCCTTGGATTCCCTTGGGAACTCTGTAATTTTCCGGGATAAAATGTAGCCTATGTTTTAATCCCGGGTATGAGCTATCTCCATTCTAAATTTCAACCAAATCGGCTAATTCGTTGTGGCGTGAAAGAGTAACAAACATACACACACACATACAAACTTTCGGCTTTATAATATTAGTGTGATGAAGTGTGATTTCGTGCATTTCTTATTCTTTGATAATATAATCATCCCCAAACATAAATGGCATCTTCATTAGTTTTTAAGAATTGTTTTTACTAACATCTATGGGCCTATGGCCTGAAATAAACATATTTTATTTTTATTTTTATTTTATTTTATTAGCTTTCATGTAAATACAAATATTTTCGACTTACTTTAAGTAGGCCCCAGGCCCCAGCCCCCAGATATTTGTATCAAGCTCTTGAAGTATCCAAGCACTATCCAAGGATCTCGAAGGTATCTAAACCGTGTAAAATTGACTACGAACATTTTCCCAGCTCGCCATGCACAGATAGAAACCACATTTTCCTCGCTCCTGGAGTGCTGACAGCGGGTGGGAACAGCAGGGCTTGCGTCTCCAGGTTTCATACGGACGGAGCAGCGCGGTTCGTGCTGACGCTGACCACGGATGACGGTGGCACCGTCTCTGCGTCCAGGGATTTGGTTCCAGGTACATATCATCAATAGAAACCCATCAAGAGCTCACTACACAGCATAGGTAGATATCCTCTCAGAGAAGGATAATAGGCAACTAGCAGCAAGCAATATAGGCAGCCACTGTACCGCTTAATTGCTGTATAAAAGCTGTTTAAGGGAGTTAGAATGAAATAATTCCCTTAAACAGCTATTATACAGCAATTAAGCGGTACAGTACCGCTTAATTGCTGTATAAAAGCTGTTTAAGGGAGTTAGAATGAAATAATTCCCTTAAACAGCTATTATACAGCAATTAAGCGGTACAGTGGCTGCTTATAGTGCTTGTATACTACTTGGGAATCCACTACGCCGCTGGGCCAATGCAAATTGGCAACCTAGTAGTTAGACTTTGGCCACCTTTTCGGAAGACCCGGGATTCGAATCCCAGGTTTTGACAATCACGAACTCTCTTCTTTATGAGATACATTGAAGACAACAGTTACAAACTATTCAGGTTATTGGATAGAAACATGCGTTGCTTTGCGGAATTCCATGATAATACTAAAAGAAAAAGTAATATTTTGCTGTAATCCGCCAAACCAGAAAAAAACTATAAAATATGTCAACACTGACTGATCTTAGGCTGCATCGTCACTTACCATCAGATCAGATCGCAGTCGAGGACCTTGTCATTGAATATTTTAAAAAAATCTATTTTTACAGGTGACGGAGGCTGCCTAGATATATCGGTGCCCCTCAAACCTAATACCAAAGCTGAACTTAACGTTAATATAAGGTGAGACCATAACACTGTTCGATTTCACAGCCTCCACAACAGTTAGGGACTGAAATCCTACAAAGTCTTTCGAAGAAACTTGAAAACCCCGCACCCTGTGCCATTTATATAATATTATTATATTGCTGAAATTATTCCCTTTCCTAGAAATCTCAGATTTCAGTTTTCTACGAAATAGTTTATAAGGTTTTGACCGATTCAAATTCTTCTTTTTTCAACCGACTACGGCCATGCCAAAAGAAAAGTGTTTTTAGCAGTCTATGTATGTGTAATGTGTATGACTATTTAAGAATGTTCCACCATGACGCCTGAACTACTAAGCCGATTTTGATGAATGAGGTGTCAATCGATTCGTTATTATAGTCTGGGTGACTTAGGCTATAGATTTTACACGAAAAAATCAATATGGCGGATGTTACAGTTTTTAAATTATTTTTTTACTTCTTATCAACTTATAGACGTCCACTGCTGGACATAGGTGTCTTGCGTGGACCTCCACAGGCCGTCTTGCGCTGCCTGAATCCAGCGGCTCCCTACGACTCGTTTGATGTCGTCGGTTCACCTAGTGGGGGGTCTGCCAACACAGCGCTTCTCTGTGCGGGGTCGCTAGTCCAGCACCTTGGGACCCCGTCCACCATCAGCTCTTCGAACTATGTGCCCCGCAAATTTCCACTTCAGCTTCGCAACTCGCTGAGCTATGTCGATGACTTTGGTTCTCCTACGGATCTCCTCATTTCTGATTTGATCTCGCAGAGATACTCCGAGCATAGCCCTCTCCATCGCCCGCTGAGTGATCCTGAGCCTTCTTATGAGCCCATAGTTAGCGACCATGTTTCGGATCCATACGTCTTCACCGGCAACACGCACTGTTCGAAGAAAGTTTTTACTTATTTTATTGTAACTCTGCTAATCGCTGTAATACAGATATCCCGAAGCAAGCTGTGCCTGGGACCGCCGTCTAACAGTCCGAATAGCCAGCGGCAGAGTGGTGATAGTCCACACCGAACGAGGAAGATATCGTCCGGGGGACACGGTTCGATTCCGCGCCGTGGCTCTCAAGGCGGATCTCACTCCTGCACATACCACTGTGAGTATAAAATATTAAGTTAAGAGAAAAAAGGTGACTGACTCACTGACTGATCTATCAACGCACAGCTTAATTAATCACTGAACTGGCTGTTTAGCATACACATTCACCATTGTGACGTCTGCATCTGCTAAGAAAGGATTTTTTTGAAAATCAAACTTAATGTGAGCAAAACCGCGGGCAAAAGCTAGTTAAGTTAGTTAGGGCTAAGTATAGCCCTGCTGCCTGCGTTTAGGCCATAGAGCCACCCCATCATAGAAGTCATGCACACATCACACATTTTACATGTCACATGTCACTCCTCTCGTATGAGAAGACGTTCGTCAGATAGACGAACGAACGGACGGGAAAACGCAGGCTTATTTGGTATCGTTGGATACAAAATAACCTCCGATATACGTATCTATGTATCTCAGAAAGAAGAGAGTTCGCGATTCTCAAAACCAGTGTAATAATTATATATGTTGTAGTTATGTGGAGTTATTCGTCATGCCATTATGTGTCCAGTGGCCAATTAAACAACTCTTAATTGATCGATATTTGCGATCCATCAAGCGTTTCATAATTTTTTGTATTTAATCCATCAATATAGAGTATTGGATGGTGACATATTTTATAAAAATAATTATTGACATGAAAATTTTATAACCACAAACAATAGGTAGTATATTGAGCATGCTATGTATATGAATAAGTTCATTTATTTAATTATTACACACTATAGCATAATGAAGTTAGTGTGTAATGACTAAAAGTTCATTCATTAGCATATATATAATATACTAGCGGACCCGACAGACGTTGTCCTGTCTTAACTATGAATATTGAAACTCTTTGACGAAATTGGCAGCACGCATTCTGTCAATGTTATGTCAAACGCCATAAGGTTACATCAAAAAAGTTTGAATTGTAAAAGCGGTTACATTAGAAATAATTTAATATGGTGGTTAATATTTCTTAAATTTTCTAATTTTCCGCGCAATTTTCTTAATTTTTTCTTTCATAAGAACCTTCTCCTGACAATAACAAACACAATAAAAAAAGAATTAGCGAAATCGGTCCAGCCGTTCACGCGTGATGCGCTTACCAACACATTAAGCGATTCATTTTTATATATATAGATTAGCATATAAATAGCATACTCAAGTTTATACCTATTCCTGAAAAGTAAAATCAGCGAAATAGACAAACACAATTTTAATGAATTTCATTGAGAGAAAATTAAGCTCAATAAAGAAGCATTTTTTCAAATTCAATATTATTTATTTCATGTAGGCGAACCTGGCTGAAAAAATAAAATAACAAGGAGATGAAAAATATGACAAACTAACTTTCTTTAAATATATCTCCTAAATACCCGGGCTAGAAAAACTTCTTCTTTCGATACAAAAATACTTTCAACAATAAAAGATTTTAAATCAATACATTCAATACTTGATAATATGTATTAATGTTGATTTATTTTGACTCTTAATCTGGTTTGTCGTATAACGTCGATGCTTGCGCAAGATACTCTCAAAGAAGTTTATTATCAATTAAATAGTAGGTACAGATAAAATAAATTCATTATTCCAGGCATAACAAGAAATGTCTCTAAGCTCACAATGTACTGCAACACATTTTCGGCACGGCAAGCGTAACACTGACACGGTTAGCAGAATACTGTCGCGCTTGCAAATAATTGCTCACCGTATACAGGTTCGATGCTTGCGTATGGAAATTATTTGAAAGTTACTTTCATCGTTAATTATAAACAATTTTTGTATCATGAAATATATATTATGTCGAGAATCCGCCTCATGATATATTCGCCGTAGATATTCCCCGGGTATTATTAACCCCGGAGTAATCGGTGGACATACATAGAAAAAAAAAGATACCGGCCAAATTGATAACCTCCTCCTTTTTGGAAGTCGATTAAAAATAGATAGTCGTTGGGGTCCTGAGATTTTAGAGTGGCGACACCGCACCGAAAAGACATGTGAAGCCGCTGAATACAGGCGTCCTTGCAAGAGATCTTTGTCCAGTCAGTAAAAAGAACCTTAAAAAAAAGAAAAATAAATGGTTAAAGAAGTCGGTTAAAAAAAACAATAACATTGGTTGAACTGGGAAAAAAGTCCTACTACCTAATTCAACGGTTGAACTAGTGATAGTGGAACAACTCGTTATTTGCATGATTGTGACAGTGACAGTACAACAAGACAACACGACAACACTGTTGTAATAGTGCTTGTTATGAGTAAAAATATTCCTTGTTTGGGATGCAAGCTCACACTGCGTGCTGGAAACAAGTACTTACTTGACCGCGCCCGCCTTCAAGTCTAGTCTAGTCTAGCACTTGTAGTCTAGTGACACGTATTTTTGTAATTTCTTTTTCCTTTCTTTTTAACCGACTTCAAAAAATGAGGAGATTCTCAATTCGTTGGGATCTTTTTTTTGTATGCTCCCCGATTACTCGAAGACGCCTGAACCGATTTGGAAAATTCTTTTTTGTTTGAAAGGGTAGGTATGCTTCCCAAGTGGTCCCATAGTCATCAAGTCAGGATCTGATGATGGCATCCTGGAGAAATCGAGGGAACTCTTTAAATTTTATAGGCAGAATTGATATACTTTGTACTGGCATTTGAAGTCGGTTTTTAACCGACTTCCAAAAAGGAGGAGGTTATCAATTCGGCCGGTATATTTTTTTTTTTTTTTTCTATGTATGCCCACCGATTACTCCGGGGTTTCTGGACCGATTCACGCGATTTTTTTTTAAATCGACAGAGGAAGCTCGCGAAATGGTCCCATAAAAATTTTTACCTTCAACTCTTCAAGCCTGATGCTGCAGAGGTACTTTCCCCCTAAATTATGGGGTTTTAGGATCTGTCATTTACGAATTGGTATGCTTGGCCTAAGCATATACTAGATCTTAGAGCTTCAGGTCCTACTCCTCAATCCTGATGCTGCAGGGTACTGCCCACCTAAACTATGAGACTTTAGGAACTTTCGCTTGCGAATTGATATTATTGGTATTAAGCATAGTCTACATCGTGGAGCTCAAGGTCCTAGCTCTTCAATCCTGATGCTGCAGGGTACTGCCTACCTAAACTGTGAAGATTTAGGAATTTTCGCTTGCGAATTGATATTGTTAGTATTAAGCATAGGCTACATCGTGGAGCTCAAGGTCCTAGCTCTTCAATACTGATGCTGCAGGGGTACTGCCTACCTAATATGTGAGGATTTAGGAACTGTCGCTTACGAATTGATATTGTTGGTACCAAGCATATACTACATCATAAAGCTCAGGGTGTTATCTCTTCAATCCTGACGCTGCAGGGTTGGAGGAATTACGAACAGTCGCTTTCGAATTGATTCGATTGTTGGTATGTACCAAGCATTAACTACATCATGGAGCTTCTGGTCTTTAGAAATTGTGTATTGTTAATAAGTACTGTAGGTACCAAGTATAGACTACATTAGTACCGTAGCGTTGGAGGGAGGGGAGAAATAGTGCAGGAACAAGCTCCACTATAAAGCTTAAAATAAAAATTCTTTTCAAAAAACCGACTTCAAACGCCACTACAAAGTATAAAAATAATTTTATTTTGTACACGTTTGTTGAAGTCGGGCGGGCTTAACTAGAAACGATGAAATCGATGCGCGACGCTTATCTTATGGTGACATATAAAAGACACGCTTATTGAAATCGGGCGAGCATCGCGTATCGGATTCATCGTTTCTATTTAAGCCCGCCCGACTTCAACAAACGTGTACAAAATAAAATTATTTTTATACTTTGTAGTGGCGTTTGAAGTCGGTTTTTTGAAAAGAATTTTTATGTAAAAAGAATTCTTACGTTTATATTAATAAGGTTAATAAATCTCTTTCTATTTTAATATCTGTATCTCAGAGGAATAAA
Source organism: Hipparchia sbordonii (assembly GCA_038048805.1). Lineage (NCBI taxonomy): Eukaryota > Metazoa > Arthropoda > Insecta > Lepidoptera > Nymphalidae > Hipparchia > Hipparchia sbordonii. The sequence goes on from CM076113.1 coordinate 11,943,977, forward strand.
AATTTTTTGGGCTATATACTTCAAGATCTGTATCTTCAGATAGTCACCTCAATAGAAATAGTATTATTAACCTCAAAAGTCCGGTTGTATTCCCTCTAAGTAGTATTTAAAGATTGACTCGCGATAACTAAAAATTTAATCAAATATAACTAAAAATTTATTTTGTTTAATACCACCAAAAAAACTGTTGATGTTTTGTGCTCCCAGTTCAAAAAAAAATTTGAAACTGTCGTATACCCTTGCTTAGGAAGGGACAAGAGTTTTGTTTCATTTATGTTGATACCATCAGTCGAGAATCGAGATCGCAGTCAAGCGCAAAAACATATTCACGGTAGTTAATTTTTATGCAAATCACCGTATCCCGTTAGGCCATCAAAAAATCATCAAGAGCCTGGTATAACTTATCATATTTTGACAGTCATCTTGGGTGATTTTAATTATTTACTGGACGAAACAGTTATGACTTGCGATTTAAATTATACATGTCCTTAATACGGTAGCTAAATTCAAAATTGGCAGCTTCACTTACAGTAACTTTTGCCACTCTAAGTTCGATTTTGTAAACCCCAATTTTACCTCTTACGGGTTGAATTTTCAAAAATCCTTTCTTAACGGTTTGTGCTAACCCTTGTTATTACCAGACAAGATGTAAATGAAAAAGAAGATGTTGACGAAACATCTTGAGTGGAAGAAGGAAAATAGGAACGAATACTTACAGCCTATAAGGATGTAGTGTCTCCGGCGGCCCAAAAATTGGCCATAGATTCAATTCCCGGAACTGCTTTTACCTGAGACCACTTCTACAACACTGGCTCTTTTTCACATCAGTTGGATGAGATGAATGAAATGAATGAATACTTTTTTTAACATTTTAGATTGAAGAAGTATGGCTGGAAGGTCCACGTGGTGCCTGGGACGGCGTGAAATCAGCGCAGTGGCAACGCGTGAGAACCAGGCTCGGGTTGGCGCAGTTACAGCATCAGCTAGATGAACTGGCACCGCCTGGGAGATGGACTGTCAGAGCTAGGCTGGCAGACGGCTCTCAGGTATGACTTATTCTAGAAATACTTGACTAAGAACTCACTATACTATGATACCAACTATGTGAAATAGGTAATTAGATCTGACACGGGTAGACAAAATTATTTGATTCAAGGTGAGCTTTTACGTGGACCGAGTTTAGGCTTCAAATACCACACGGAGTTTACAGCGTGAAACCCGGTCAGTGGCATCAAAAGCCACCAAGCAAAGGCCTTTGTTTAGCCTTTGTATACTATACACTTATACAGGCTTCAATGATAATATAAGTGTATAAGCTTGTATTTTGTAATATTTCAGGGATCCACATCTTTCTCGGTCGGCAACTATGAACTTCCTCCATTCCAGCTGACAGTGCGACACGCGCCAATCGTTCTTAGGACTAGCGAAAGACTAGTATGGACCGTGTGCGTCAGGTAATGACTCTTCTAAAGCAAGTTCTTGTTGATGGCAACAATTTTACTTATGTTCTTTTTCACCAACTATACCTAAATCACGCCATGTGCTTGTTTTTCTCGGTTGAAAGTATTCCAAACCACTGGTAGAATCATTTGACGATTCAAAATCATTCTGTAAAAGTTTGTCCTACTTACTTATATTATAAATGTGGAAGTTTGTGAGGATGGATAAATGGATGGATGTTTGTTACTCCTTTACACCACAACGAATGAACTGATTTAACTGGAATTTCGAATGAAGATAGCTCATACCCATGATTAGCTAGAACTTTCCTTTCTTACTTGGTTGAAGAGGTAAGCGGTGCTTAGCTTGTAACTGCATGTTTGACCATGCAGATTTTTTCTGTTGGCGGATTATAGCAAAATAATTCTAACATTGTCTTGCTAAATATCAAGTATGCTTTCACAGATACCCGTGGTCAGAAGCCGTGGAAGGCATGCTGGTGATCCGCCTGCGAGGCGCCGGCGGCAGTGGGCAGGGCCAGGGCGGCATTCGCACCGCAGTGCGCTTGAAGGCACCACGCGCCTGCCATAGACACGCGGCCGCCACCAAGCGGATAGGCCTCGATGGCATCAGTCCTCCCGATGTCATCGTTGCTGATTTCTCTTTTCAGGTAGAGTGTGAAGCCGAAAAAACTGTATTGATTCTTGTCTGAAACTCTAGTACAACTTTCGAAGAATGAAATTTGGTGGCAGTCACGATGAACGTGACTTTAGCAATCCGCAATAGTTTTGAACTTCTATTTTTGAGTACACCCCTAAATCTAGCAATCCTAAAAATAGTCCGTTGAAATGTTTTGACCTCCGTTGAGTCAATATACGTAATTTTGCTACTCAAAAAAAATTCGAAATTTTATTAGGACTCTTGTTTTTTCAAATAATGCCTAGACAGAGTGCTTATTTATTATTATATAATGTTATAAAATTATTATATAATCTTAATCAAAACCCATTTCTTCTAAAATGAAATTCTGATGATGATAATAATATTATATTGGTCAAATTATCACAGGAAGAAGGCACCCGCCTCTGGCAAAACACAACTGTGATCTCCCAAGTAGTGGACGATCCGGTCAAATTAGAATTCCTTACGAAGCATCGAGCTGTCATATCTCCTGGACTACCGTACAAAATAAAAGTAAGTCGAATTTATTCTGGAGGAAAAATAGAGTTATTATGGTTTTTATTCTCTCCAGCTTCGACTTGATGCTGGTATTCTTCCATATTATATAACCCCATTTCTATCGAATTTATGTATTATGTGAATCCAGGTTCCAACAGTCATGTTTTCTTAAAACACCTAGGTGCCCTGGGGCACTTCAACCATCCGTTGCTCCAGATCCTTTCTTCCACGTACAAATTGTGGAATCATCTCCGTTCGATAGTGTTCCCACTTAATTACAATATGGGGTTATTCAAGTTCCTGAAAAGCCGGCAATGCATTGATGGTACGTCTGGTACTACAAGTGTTCATGGGCGGCAGTAATCACTTTACATCAGGTGACCCGCCAGCTCGTTTACCCGCTGTTCATATAAAAATAAAAATGAACTCGGGTCGGCTATAAATTGTTTCTCTGGTGCTGTAAATTGTTGTGAATGAACAGCTTTGACTACATACTTGACCAGCAGATGACATAATATCTGCTCTTCAACTTATTATATTCATATATTGTCCAGGTTAAAGCGTCTCGGTGGGATGATAAACCAGCTGTCAATGAAAGGGTTATCGTGTGCCGATCGCCCGCTCTGACTCCTGAGGAATCAGCATTCAATGCCACGAAGGCATCCTGTGTGGACTCCATCACCGATGCGAAGGGAATCGGCAGGGTTATGTTCACCGCTGAAGATGACGGCAAGCCGTACTACCATTTTCAGGTAAAAAGAATCCAGGTTAGGTTGTATTTGTTGGGGTCCTCCTTCTAACTTTTTTCCAAGTGCCTAACACACATTTCGCGGGATTGCAAAGGATTCCGTACTTTTGCGCTCATTGGCTGAATTTTGCCTTGGAGTAGGTATAGGATAATTATGTAGGTAACACTATATTTCAAAAATTTTAGGACTGATTTATGTTGGCATCTGGATCATCAGCATCAGGATTGAGGAGCTAGGACCTAAGACTCCATGATATAGTTCTTATGCTTGGTGATAAGCATATCAGTTCGTAATCAACAGTTCCTAGATCCCCATAATTTTCGTGGAAAGTACCCCTGTAGCACCAGTCTTGAGGAGTAGAAGGTAAAAACATTTATGGGCCATCTCGCAAGCTTTTTCTGTCGATTAAAAAAAATTAGGCGTAAAAAAGATACCGACCGAAATGATAACCTCCTCCTTTTTGGAAGGTGTAGGTAACTCGGCTGGATAATGTGACAGTCATCATGCGTCATGCTCGTAAACGGGTGCCACCAACGGGAATGGGTCTGCTTTGACTGCCCATCTTGACATGCGTTGGATTGGTGTACCTACGTATGCATTTCTAGCAGAATCTGCATTCCGAACCGGTGGTAGATTTATGACGTGTCATAAGAGCTACAAGTTAGCCTACATGAAATAAATTAATTTTGAATTTTAAATTTGTGAATTGATTACAAAATACTTAATTTTTTTTTTTCAAAAAACTGGTTCTTAACTCTTCTACAACGTTAAAAGATAATAACAAATTAAGATAAAAATAAGAGGTAACTCAGCTGTATATTATGACTGTCATCACGTCCTCACGATAATATTTGGATACTAGCTGACGAAGATGAGTATGATGACTGTGTAAACTAGTATTGCATTGCAGGCACGTCTGTTCAACGCGACAGCGCACCTAGTGACCCGCTGCTCCAGCACGCAAGGCCGCGCCGCTCTGGGCGCGCTGCGAACTGACGCCCGCTCCAGGACTTTGCTACCGCTATACCTCAACTTGGGACACCTCACACAACCTGTAACAGTGCACTTCGTGGTAAGTGATGCTTACAGACGCGTCTCTTCAACGTGATAACGCACCATGGGGCTGATTCTGTAACTCAGTGCCTATCAACGACGATATGCATTTTTTATCCATTGAAGGATTGATCAGAAATGTCATTTACTATTTCATAGTAAACCTTCAATGGATAAAAAATATATATCAGTGGCTTTCATTTTTTTATAGGCACTGAGTTATAGAATCAGGGGCTGGTTACCCACTTTGATGACTTTTCGGTAAGTGACCGTAAGTGTCAAGTACTTATGGTGGAATTCTAAGCATTTTCCTCTCTTTGTTCATCGTATTCTTCATTGTTGAGGGTCGTAATCTCTTTCCATAATTCATATTATAACGGTAGGAGTTTTCTTGGGATATTAATATCTAAGAACGAGAAGATATTTATGTCATTCCTGTCTTGCTCACGGCTGTCTTATCTCATTTCATTCAATATTGAATATCAAAAAGCTTGAGTTTTAAAATTTAATCAAAGTTCTTTACTGGAGATTTTTAAATCATTTTTTAAAAACGATTTTAAATCACGATATCCATCAAATTCTAAATTGAAGCAAAACTAGGCTGGTATGACAATTCCAGAATCCAGTTTACTCGAGTTTAGAGAGACTTCAAAATGTTTAGCCGTTCTAATGCGGAAGGATCTGGGAACCCTCCGCATTAACCGAAGAAACTCCTAACATTATATGACTCATGCGAAGGGGTCACGATCCTCAACAATGATGAAGAGAGAACAGAGAAAGAGATAGAAAAAATGATTATAATCCCGCCATAAGTACTTCACACACGCAGCGAGTCACCAGTTGCGCTGTCGAGAAATTTACTAACTATAAATTTCTTCAAGGTGATCACTCGAGGTGGCGTCATCTACCGCTGGGGGGCCACCACCCAGTGTCCAATGACCAGCGTTGGCGACCAAATCCACACCACCGACCGCAACAGCATATGTTCCAATCGAAGCTTCCAGAAACTGGAACTCCCGAACAAAATACTCGAAGGCAGAAACTCTTCTGAGTTGGACACCCTTCTGGACAGACACTTGTCCAAAGTGATGTTGCCGATCAAAGTCAGCAACCAGATGTGTCCAGACAGCCATTTGATCGCTTACTTCTACCATAACAACGAACTGATCACTGCTAACAAGCATTTTGAAATGGAAGAATGCTTTGCGAATAAGGTGAGTTTTTTTTTATTCAATGACAAGATAGTCCTTGACTAGACAAGATAGACCTGATGGTAAGTGACGATGCAGTCTAAGATGGTAGCGGGCTAACTTGGAACGGGTACGGCAGTGTACTTCAATTCATACCCCTAATTACCTTCTATACGCCATCGTGTCGTGAAATCGCTTTTCGGAACGTCCAACCAGAAAAAAGTCGCACCAAACAAAGTTTCATATTGTGTTAAGAAAGATTAAGGGTTGCCTGGAAAATATCGCTTCTTAGCGATAAGGCCGCCTATTGTATGTACCTACTGTTTTGTTTTTACCTTTTGTGTTATTTTGTTTGTTCCAAAAATCTTCAGTGCCTGAAGACTAAAGTTTTTGAACAGTGCGTATAGCCAGTGATAGATACATAGCAAATTTTAGAGTTTTCTTTGATAAAATAATATGGTTTACAACTTTCACGTCTTGCTATATTTACCAGAATACGGAGACATTTCTTTTGCAGGATGAACAGATGGTTGAAGTTTGTACTGTCTCCCCGTACTACTATGCCGTATCGAAACTAGGGCATGCAATTATCGGAATTTTCCGATAATCGATAATTGGATTTTTATCGCTTTTTTTTTCGATAAAAACCGGTAATTACCGGTTTTGAATTAAAATGACAATTTTTTTTTTTTGACTAAAATTGCTCGCTTTGTGCATTGACCATTCTAGCAACTACCGTTTCGACCGAGCGGGCCATCCCAGGTATCGCGATCGTGGTATATCTAGGAATTTGCTTAAAGGAGATCCTCCACGATTCATACATTTTTGGGCTAAATCTGAAAGTGCCGGCCAAAAAAAAATTTTGCTGTATTTCGTTAGAACTTGTCCCCCTAAACATTTTTTATTATTACACCAAAGCTGTAGAACCATTGACCTTGGTTTTATTTAAGTTTAAAAATCTGTATTTTTTCGAGGATATGAAGAGTTTCTAAGGCAATTTTTTAACTTTTTTGGAGTTTTGTTCAGTGCTACCTCTCCGATCCTGACCACACACCTAAAATACCACATTATGCATCTTGGCTGGAACTACCACGGAACCCCAGATGGTGGAATGGATGAAACACCATCTCAGATGGTGATTAAGGCTGACTGGGATCAACCCATTTGCAGAAATGATGATCGGGATGGTTTCAGTGGACTTCACTTACCACATGCCGGAAACCTCGTGAGCCAGATCTAGATACTTTCGTTTTTCTCTGTCTCCACTCTCACGAGGTTTTCGCCATGTTCGATGGTGATGGCCACTAAAAACACCCTCGACTGTGCCCGATCCATCAGCACGATATCAGGCTTATTAACCAGAATCATCCTGTCCGTGATGATGGACCCCATCACGCTTAAGTTTTGGCACCGGCGGTGTGTACCTATAGTCTTTCATCCAGGAAACCGTACTTCAGAGCTTCAAGCTCTTGGTGAAGGATTTTGGTTGCTTCGTTGTGCCCGTGGAAATACTCAGTGTTAGCAAGAGCCGAAAATCCCGATTGCACATGCCTGAGTGACTCACTGGGATGGCGACAAGCTCAACAAATGTTGGTAGTGCCATCCTTTAGGATGTACTTTCAGTAGTTCCGCGTCTTAACTACCTGATCCTTCGGTACCTTCGGTTTCCCTAAAGAGTTCAACGAAACGCAACCATTGCATGGACGCTTCTTTATCCACGTGAGGCTCATTAAGAGAGACAAAACCATAGTAGACTCAGACAATCGCCCTGGAAGATACCCCGCCGTATCCTTATCCGATCATCGGCAGCTGTCAACCGCTCATCATGAAGACAAAGGATCATGCTCCATTGCCCCATACACTCTCCGAGGAAGTTTCGAACTATACTATCGACTTTGTACAGCTCAAGGACCCTCAAGAACCATGAATGGGGCACCGAGTCGAATGCCTTCATGCATTGTTAATCCAGGCTGTGGGGAAATTCCGCCAACTTAGTTTGACCAGTTGGCTCGCGACGGACGATGAGGTGCTTCTTAGTACCACGACTATTGTACCGACATCCGTTCTGAGCCCCAGACATTATACTGTTCTCGCCTACATGACGGGAAATCTTAAGGCTCAAAACGGATGTCAATATCTTATAGATGCTAGTAAGATATGTGATGGGGCGGTACTTAGCCGGGTCAGCGGCATCGGTGGACTTTGGAGCTAAATGAGTGATTCCGGTGGTGAAAAGGCTCGGGAGTGCCCTTTGCTCGAGAACTTCTTGGAATTGTTTACCCAGATAGCATGGCAGAACGAAAAACCAGAAGTGATGCAGTCCATCGGATCCAGGACTTTTCCAGTTCGCGGCCCGGCGCACCGCACCAAGTACATCCTCTGAAGAGATGGCGACTGGGTTCATCGGCTATATTGAAGCACATGCTTCCTCTACCGCCGCAATCCAAGAGCCCTCCTCAAGCATCCATCCATCCATCTCTCATCTTCCATCTCTATTGACCACTCTCTTCGCCAAAAGGCGATGAGGTCAGCCGGGCTCGGCTGCTGAGAGGTAGAACAGACTGCTGGGCACTCCAGTTTTTATTATTATTATTAGAAACATTTCATTTGGTAGGAAAAAATACAGATTTTTAAACTTAAATAAAACCAAGGTCAATGGTTCTACAGCTTGGGTGTCATAATAAAAAATGTTTAGGGGGACAAGTTCTAACGCAATTCAGCAAAATTTTTTTTTGGCCGGCACTTTCAGATTAAGCCCAAAATGGATGATGTCCTTTGTAGAAATGGAATGGTCTGATCTAAAAATTTGCAAAATAAATAATAAAAGAGTCATAAGCTCCGAAGCTGGCCACTCGGTTGAACAACGTTAGATCTCGAGAACCAGTAGGTGGAATCTGTCGAAACTTGGCAGAAATAAAGATCATAATTCGCACAAATTTGCTAAAAAGAACCAAGTTTCTGAGTGTAATAGTTTTTTTTGTAATATCATATCAAAATGGGCCGCCCAGAGCGAAATCGTTTTTCGCTTATTTCTCAGAAAACTTATGTGCTACAGAAATGTTGTATACACCAAATTTTAGAAGAAAACGTATTCATTAATATACAGTTTAAATCAAAAACTAATACAAATAAGTCATGGGCTCCGAAGCATTTCTCTAAAACGTTTCGTAGGAGCGACCCCAATATCTCAAGAACCACACAGTGGAACTTGGTGAAACTTGGCAGGAGTAAAAATCACAATTCGCAAATAATTGGTTCTTTTTTAGAAAATTTTTACAAGTTGTGATTTTTACTTCTGCCAAGTTTCACCAGGTTCTCTGTGTGGTTCTTGAGATATTAGAGTCGCTCCTACGAAACGTTTTAGAGAAATGCTTCGGAGCCCATGACTTATTTGTATTAGTTTTTGATTTAAACTGTATATTAATGAATACATTTTTTGCTAAAATTTGGTGTATAAAACATTTCTGTAGTACGTAAGTTCTCTGAGAAATAAGCGAAAAACGATTTCGCTCTGAGCGGCCCATTTTTATACGATATTACAAAAAAAAACTATTACACTCAGAAACTTGGTTCTTTTTTAGTTTTGTGCGAATTATGATTTTTACTTCTGCAAGTTTCACCAGGTTCGACCGTGTGGTTCTCGAGATCTCGGGGCCGCTCCTACAAACGTTTCGGAGAAATGCGCCGATAACTTGTTTGTTTTTGCATATTAGTTTTTGATTTGTACATTTTCTGCTAAAAGGTGTACAAAACATTTTTCAAGCACACAAGTAAGCTGAGAAATAAGCGAAAAATGATTTTGATTTTGACACAATATTACACAGAAACTATTACATTCAGAAACTTGGTTCTTTTGTGATCTTTACTCCTGCCAAGTTTCACCGGGTTCCACCTTGTGGTTCTCGAGATCTCGGGGCCACTCCGTAGAAACAATGTTCAAACGAGCGGCGAGCTTTGGAGCTTATAACTCTTTTACTATCTCATCTGCAAATTAGATAAGACCATTCGATTTCTGCTAGCAAATTCCTAGATATAGCATGATCGCGATACCAGGGATGGGCCGTTCGATTGAAACAGTAGTGTTCGTAACTCGTGCCAGTTAAGGGCGAGTGAGAGAGCGATAGGGTGGGCTTGGCTTTCATACGCGAATTTCAGAATTTGACTCGCGGGTGCAAGAGGATCTCGTTGGGATTTATTACATGAATTTATCGTTTATCGATAATTATCGCTAATATTTTCGATAATTATCGCTCGCAAAAATGAGCCGATAATCGATAAATTATCGATTATCGATTATCGGTTTGCATGCCCTAATCGAAACCTATGGCGTATGTGTCCGCGTAGTATGCAATATAAAGCAAATATTCTTTTTTTGTGCAACTACTAGATATTTAGATAACAAAAAGGAAATAAAATAAAATGTCAGATAAAGAAAATGTTACCGTTAAAATTATCTAATAGTCTCAAGTACCATCTCGATGCATTAGACTCGATAGATCGCCGCGCCCGCCGTATTACCTATAGATGATCAATCGCTAACGCAGGCGAAAATACTCAGTCTACAGCACTATATAAAAAAAGCACTATGCTATAGTATTAAATAATAATTATAATAAAGAAGCAATGGCTGGATCGTGCGTCATGCTCGTGAACGGGTGCCACCAACGGGAATGGGTCTGCTTTGTCTGCCCGTTTTGACATGCGTTGGATAGTGTGTACCTACGTACGCATTTTTGAAGCTTCATTGTGGAAGCACTGTATGTGTATACAATATACATAGCATAGTTTTGTTACCTGTTGTAAAAATTTTTTTTAAATAAAGTAAAATGAAAAAAATAAAAAAAAATAAAAAATAATATATTTATTTCAGGCCATTGGCCCATAGATGTTAGTTAAAATCAATTCTTGAAAACAATGTTAATTTTAGTCTAATTTAATTTAATTTTAATTTTAATACTTGCCACTGCGTCGTACTTAAAAGAGCAACTGCTGAGTTTCTTGCCGGCTCTTCTCAGCAGAATCTGCAATCCGAACCGGTGGTAGATTTATGACGTGTCATAAGAGCTACACGTTGGTCTACATAAAATAAATGGATTTTGAATTTGAATTAAATAAGTAACAATCACTTTATTTCACACGAAGTTATTAATTGAACATTTTCCAAATCAGGGCTTAACAATAAATCTTCCATATTAAACAATTAGATAACAATATTTCCGCTAACTGTAATCATCACCAGTTGTATTTGAGTTTAATCCATAATGCCGTCGACCAAAACGCTTAAGGGCATACACAACGTCCATAGCGGTGATTGTCTTCCTTTTCGCATGCACGGTATAAATCACTGCGTCCCAGATGACATTTTTCAAAAATATCTTCAAAAGTCTTCTAGTTTCTTCGTAAACTAATCCCGAAATTCTCACAACCCCTGCTCGTCTTGCCAACCGCCGAATTGCAGGTTTAGTTATGCCTTGAATGTTGTCTCTGAGGAATTTTCTGTGGCATTTCGCGCCTCCTCTGCCCTTGCCTTTTCCGCCTTGGTAACGCCCAGTCATCTTGACAATCGATTGTAGAATATAACATAACAAAATATCATTGTTCTGTTAATAGCTATAGTTAATGCATGTCCTTGATTTCCTTATCTCTTTGAAAATCAATATAAGTTTATGTAATACTAACTTTTACCCGCGGCTTCGCTCACGTTAGGACCGATTTTTAACCGACTTCCAAAAAGGAGGAGGTTATCAATTCGGTCGGTATCTTCTTTTTCTTATTTTTTTTAAGAAAGAGAGTAGGGACAAGCTACACTAAAAAGCTTAAAATAAAAATTCTTTTCAATAAGTAGTATAAAAATAATTTTAGTTTGTACACATTTGTTGAAGTCGGGCGGGCTTAAATAGAAACAATGAAACCGATGAGCGACGTTCGCCTTCTCCAAAAATCCTTTCTTAGCGGATACCTTCATCATTATAGCTATCTGTATGCCAAACAGCCCGATCCAACCAGGCGGTTTGAGCTGTGTGATAGATCAGTCAGTCAGTCACTTTTTCCTTTGATATATTTAAACATTGTGCATTATATTTACTTATATGTACCTACTTATATTAGTTATAAATGAGACAATAATTTTGTTTGCCTATCTATTTGGTAATTACACCAAATAGTAACGCAGGTGACCACTGACCATTCTTGCTTATCAAATGAGCGGATAAATGCAAAAGGAAGTTTAGTGCTTTCTATAATTATACAACTTTTTGTCACCAACAAGTGCAGGAAAAGTCACGAACATTTGTTTCCGTACTATTCCTTGATAGTTTTGGTATCGTCAACCTCAAGTGTTTACTGAAGTAAACAGTGCACTTGATTTCTATGATTACTCTAGAGGGGCTAGAGTTACTTAGCTGAACAAAGTTGAACTTTATTCCACTATGCATAAGATTTTATTTACGTTGCAATTGTATAGGAAACGATTTATCAATATAAAGTAGGATTATATTTTCTATGCTCCATTATCATCTTGTACTACAAAGCGTGAAGTCGCAACCTATATCGTTTGTACAAGCATAATGGGTTTCAAAAATAAAGTAGTTCTGGTGACGGGAGCAAGTTCTGGTATTGGAGCTTCAACGGCTATAGCATTCAGTGGAGCTGGAGCTAAAGTGGTTATGGTGGGACGTAATGAAACCAAGCTGAAGAAAGTCGCCGCACAATGCAATAACCCTCTCGTTGTCATTGCCGACATGCGAAACGATGATGACGTCAAAAGAATCATGGACGAAACCATCAAAAAGTTTGGACAACTGGACATCTTGATAAACAATGCCGGACTGTCCTCCCCCGGAAACCTCATGGACGCAGAAGATTTGATGAAATCATACGATATCATCATGAACACAAACGTTCGAGGGCTTGTCCACATGACCAGTCTCGCTGCCCCCCATTTGGCTAAAACTAAAGGGAATATCGTAAACATATCCAGCGTCGCTGCACTAATCACTCCAACTTTTAAAGGAACTATTAACTACTACACTTCCAAAGCCGCTGTCAACCATTTCAGTGCATGCGCTGCCGCTGAACTAGCTCCTCATGGTATTAGAGTCAACACCATCAGTCCTGGGCCAGTCAAAACTGATTTCATTACCAACGCCAAATTGAAAGCTGATTATGAAAGTATTAAGTTGAATACCGTCCTCAAAAGAGTTTCAGAGCCAGAGGAAATCGCTGACTTGATCCTATTCGTGGCCAGTGATAAAGCCAAAGGTATTACGGGATCCAACTTCTTGAGCGATAACGGCATGTTGGTGAAACGCAATTAATTCAAGAATTCATGTTTAAAAAAATGTGATTTAACGTTTGGAAGTTTTGCGATCATTTTGTTCTGTTTGCTTTTTTATTTTCATATAAAGTGATATAAGGGTCGATTTCACCCACGAAAAATAAATCTTATCCTCTCATAAGAGCGTCAATTTGATATTTTGACAGTTTTTATTGAAAATAGATATACCAAAATTGAATAAGACTTCTTTTACGTTAGTGGAATTGGCCCTAAGTATTTAATAAGTAAATAATATTTTTAATGTGAAGAAATCTTAGGCATCGTAATGAATATTATGTCTTTTCATTTAATTTAGTTTTTGTTTTGCTTCATTGATTAATCAAAGTTTTGTATCATTATTTTCCTAGTATAATAAATTTTTATCTGTTTAGTTGTTTTTTTTTCCGCAAAACTTTGTTTTTAAAAAAAACATTAGATGAACAGATGATCTCAAGCTAGTCGCTAGCAGCCGCTGGAAACAAGAGGGCCAAGTTTATATTTTAATGCGATCCTTACCAGAGACCTATATTTTTAACTGTGGATGTTTATCGGTTTACATAAATATAATGAAAGAAGCATTTCACTTATAATTTATATAGACATTACGACTTTGGGCTTAAATTTGAAATTGTATTGGAGGATTAATTTTAGGGTTCCGTACCTGAAAGGTAATCAACGAGACCCTATTTCTAAACCTCCGCTGATCTGCCAGCGGACTGTATCTCATGATCCGTTATTACCGATTTTATCCGATAGACAGTCGATTTTTTCCACAGAATTTGTGTCTCTGTTGCCGCTATAACAACAAATAATAAAATTAAAAATTAAAGGAGGCTCCCTTAGTCCCTTAGCATAGCAAGAAACGTGTCGTTTTCTTTCGGCGTTTTTGGTACGGAACCCTTCGACCCGCGTGTGTCCGGTTATTTACTTGTCCTGTCTCGATAAAGGTGGAAGCAGTGTGGACAGCGCGTCAAACGCTTCCCGGTTCGGTCGCGTCTCTACAAGTGTCAACGCCCGGCCCAGCTCTCTGCGCCCTGACCGTCCTGGACACGGCTTCAAAATGGGTGCAGCCGCCAGAAAGCGTCAAAAACCTGATGATGGTTGGACTCCGGAAACTCATCGATGGGCACAGGAACATTACTGAGCACGACGCTTCTGAGGAGTGTTTCTTAAGTATGTTTCTTTAACAGGTTCGTTGTCTAGACAACAGATACAATAGTTAAACAATAACCATGCTCACATGTGATTCATGGGACAGGGAAAGGGTTAATTACATCTAGTTAAAGCTTAAGTTTTTGAAACTCCAACTGATTTTAAGGCTTGAGTGAGGATTTTTTTTATTCGATGACGATATCCCTTGACCGCGATCTCACCTGATGGTAAGTGACGATGCAGTCTAAGATGGTAGCGGGCTAACTTGGATAGCAGTGTAAATTTAAGCCATACCCCTTATCGGTTTCTACACGCCAAGATTAAGTTTAAATCTAAACTAAAAGGGCGGTTAAAAATTTTCGTCTCTCAAAACCTTAGGTAAATTCTATTCAATCAATTAAAACAATCATCGTTGAGGATGGGCAACATTGGCGCTACCTCAAAGGGGCCTATGTATTATACAATAATGCATTTGTTCTGATGATGATGTTGACAAGGTGATGATCATTGGCAAATGCTTCAGTACATATATTTCATAGTTTAAACTGTTGCAGCGTCAGGCACACCAGACTTACCCTCATCCAGCATGGAGCATATGAGCACCTGGCTCGCGTCAGCAGGAGTCAGGGTGTTGGGCAGCGAGGTGCCGCAAGCGCGCTGCAGTGTCGCCCCCGCGCCCTTGATGGCAGAAGACGCCAGTGTCCCCAGGAATGACTTCTCAGAGGTAACATATTCTTCCAAGCAAGCGCTCTTTTTTTATCCCGGAAAAATCCTCATGGATCTTATCACGCTGCAATAAAGCAGCGGATTGACGTCACGCGTACAAAATTTGCACGAGTACAAAAAAGAAGTGGAGGATGGCATATCCCACTTTTTATTCCGAGAAACAGATAATTCCAATGGGATATACAGGGCGACCCACGGCTATGCCACATGGAGGGGAAGTACCTTAAATATTGTATATTGCAGCGGGATTGAAGGACAAACCAATAAATCAACAAACAAACATACATTCGCATTCGGTAATATAAGTAAGGATTAGTAAGGATAGTAAGGATCGAGAAATGATGCGTACTTCTCAAGTGGGTACTCATTAGTAATAGTTCATGTCAGTTGTATGTCGATACGCCAATGTCAGCTTTTAATTTTTCTGAACAAAATTTTACATCAAAGGCTAAAATTCATGGTCTTCCTTTTATTTCTCATGCTATGTTATTTAACAAAAAATAATCCTTATGATGAAGCCTTCCGATCGGTATGATAAAGATACAGGTTAATTTTTTTTCTCGTATAGCGGGTTCGAGTCCCGGTTCAACCCGGCAATTATTTAAAAATCTATGAATGCAGTTTAAATTGTTTTTAAAATTAAAATGAAGTCTTCTTTCAGTAAAATGTTCCATCTACAATATTTAAGGTACTTCCCCTCCATGTGGCATAGCCGTGGGACACCCTGTATATTCATGTGGGATACTCCGTTCCCGGGAAATTAAAATCTTATCAATACCCTAAACTATCCATTTTGTAGAAAAATTCTATCAAAATGTCCTTCCTAGTTACAGATCTTTGTCGTCAGGCCAGTATTTTATATTTTTCTAGTCCTGGCTGTGGCGGCTGGCAGCCATAGGCACCAACGGCACAGTAACGGTGTCGGCTCGCGCGCCAGACTCCATTAGCAGGTTCGAGGCCTCAGCGTTCTGCCTTGCTAAGAATGGCGTTTCTGTTTCCCAGCCAGCTGTTTTACAGGTTTGGTTTGTTTCACCACTTTTCTATGACAGATTTCGGCTCTACTCCTGAGTCCTGGATGTAGGCTTTTGAATGTCTCAAGCTACAAAATGTGCCTATGTTAAAATATACCCAGATTTTTTTTATATAGATACTAGAGTGTCCTTTATACTTAGGTACCTTTTATCAAGAAAAAGAAGGTAAAGAGGGTAAATAAATCAAAAAAAACTTGGAGAAGTACCGATTTGCATTTTGATGTGTTCTATCCAGTCCAAAAGTATATGGCGTTCTTGAGAACATTGTGTTCTCTACACCTCACATCAAAAACTTCTCCATTTATTTGGTTCTGCAACGTGATACTTCCACCTATTTTCTGTGTATATCTAAACGAATTCTGCTAATAAGCTCAACCGGTTTAGTGGACTTCAAGTTTCTGTAAACATCGACCTTGGCAACTAGGATAAACTAGCATCCTGGAAGGTGTATGAAGGATTTTTTCACCTCATTAGCTCAAAAAGGTCGCCTTTGCTGTCTAAACCCAGTGAGAAAAAGTCGTTTTGCTCACTCAGTGAGAAAAAGTGTTGTGTCAAGAAAAGTCCAACACTCCCACGGAGTGAGTAAAAACAACTTTTGCTCACTAGTTTTAGACAGCAAAGGCGCCCTTTTTGAACTATTTATTTATTCTATACATTATAATCCTAATAACTACCTACTACTACTACTAGTGAGGTGAAAAGCTGTATTTATCACACGATAGCAAAGTTTTTGTTTCTTGTGCTTTTGACTCACTACACTCAGGATTCTAACTTAGAAAGTTAGAATCTAGGCACTCGCAACAAAAATGAACTTTGCTATCTTGTTGAACAAATAACTATGTCCGATACAAGTTTTAAATCGTGTTCATTGTCATTTGTCAGGTGTTCCGTGAGTTCTTCATCCATGCAGATGGTCCGCGGCGTTTGAGGAGAGGCGACACAGCTATCATACCTTATCGCATCTTCAACTATTTATATCAAGCACTTAGTGTGAGTATTATAGTGGTAAACCTCAATAGGAAAATGAATCGGAGGATACTTTATTATCGATACTGAGCCCAAAACAATTTTTTTTGAATTTTTATGCGTCTGTCTGTATGCGCGCAGCATCACACGAAAACTACTGAACAGATTTGAATGGGTAGCTGATACCCTGGATCAATATATAGGATACTTTTTATCCTGATAAACAATAAGGTTTATCCGGGATAGGGGATAAAAGTTTTTATTGATTTAGCTAATTCTTTTTTTATTATAAATTGAAACTATTAGAAACACTTTGTCCGATTTTGGTGAAGATCAACTAAATATTATCAGAGATAGAGGACGTAACTTCTCGCAGATAGTAGCAAGTCACTCTAAACTTTTTCCACGCGGACGAAGTCGCGGGAATCATCTAGTTCTACACTAAAATTGAAGACTTTTCTAGATGAAATTACAAATATCAACGGACAGTCATCTAAATAGTCCAACGAATGCAGAAACCGTATGCATACAACCGCGATCATCAATCGCTAAACGTTTGGAAGTGGCCGCCAAACAAAATGGCGCCGCAAGACTACGCATCAAGGCGTCTACTGTCAGAGATCATCTGTGCACCAACGACACTAGCGGGAAGGATGTTAGGTGCGTTTTTCCGATTATTATCATCATCATATGCCTATCAGCCTATGCCATCCATTGGTAAACAGAAATCTTTCTTAGCGCACGTCATAGGTATATTCTGTTACCCCAGACTTCCTCATCCAGCTTCTCCTTGCCATCTTCTTCGACAGATAAATAATAGGTACATAGTTCAGCAAAATTACACCAAGAAATAACAGCACTCTGCCCAATTCTGCATTCGTAGCTTGTTCATACAAAAATATCTAAGAATAAGG
This sequence comes from Hipparchia sbordonii, assembly GCA_038048805.1. Classification (NCBI taxonomy): domain Eukaryota; kingdom Metazoa; phylum Arthropoda; class Insecta; order Lepidoptera; family Nymphalidae; genus Hipparchia; species Hipparchia sbordonii. The sequence goes on from CM076113.1 coordinate 11,961,692, forward strand.
AGACGTTTAATTACATATTTTTTCTTTAAAATCCTATGTTTTTGTAGTGACGAAGTGGTTATTCGCATCGACGTAGACCCTGAAGGCGTACCCACGCAAGAACACAAGTCAGCCATGCTATGTGCCAAAGGTAAGCTATTATAACACATCTGATTCGAGGAGATCTGCAGGAGAACCAGAAATTATGACTGACGGAGTAGTGAGCGCCGTGGCGCGAGGAGCTGGGGCCCAAGTCTGCTATTGCAATTGTAGTTCAATTGTCTATCAATGACATCCCAATTGCTACTTTTAGCAATTTTGGTAGTCTACTAATTCAATGGCGTCACAATTGTTTTCCGATGGTTTACCACTGACACATCTAGCTTTGAGTCTAGCTTAAATAAACGTTTTTAATATGTAGCTTTTTTTGAAATTCATTTCGGCAAACGCTTTTTAAGCTAATGGCAATACCGAGGTATCATTGAATTACAATCCAATTATAAGAAATCGAACGACCATTGTGAATTTAGTAGACTACGAAATTTTGGACCAATGATAATTGAATTGTAATTGTATTGCGGTTCAATGACAATGATATGTAAAATAGCAGACTTGGGGCCCTGGGTGCCACTTAACCGTGGTGGCTCATCAATGGTTGCCAAAGATGGTTGCTCATCAGCAATTGCGCACTAGGAAGCCAAGAAGTCATAATTGGTTGGATTGGTTATCACAGTGTCAACTTAGCTGCCTCACTCGAAAAACCATGACATAATATCGCATGCCATACATGACTGCCAGCGATCGGTTTTCGAATGGTGCCGCGGTTCCCCTCACGACTTCCCCCGTGCGTTTTTGTTTTCGAAACAACTTTAGATCCCTTTTACTGTGACTTTATATTGTTTCAATCTATCGACGTAATCGAGAGGTGCAAACATGTACTAAGGCTTACTTAGTTCAAACGTCCATCTAACTCCCGTAAATCGCAATATCTTTACTCTTTATACTATAATTAAAGTGTTTTTGCAGAAATTTACAGTCTGAAAAACCAGCCAACGATATGGAAGTGGTCTCAGATTAAAGCGGTGCCGGGAACCGAATCTGTGACCGTTTGGGCCGCTGGGAACACTATTGCACCCTTGTTGGCTGTAAGTATTCATTTCTATTTCATTTCTTAAGTTAATCCTTATCTTCCGTACTTTAAAGCGTATCGCAAGTTCAGTCCCCGCCAACAATCTGGCCCATCAGTTTGGCGAGATAGTTCGTAGTAAACATGTTTTTTTTATTTTTATGATTAAATAAATAAAAAAAAAGTCTTGATAGGTTTCCCACTAAAATAGGTTTTCGAAGAGCTGATGGTCGATGGGGTCCCAAGGTGCTGGAGTGGCGACCCCGCACCGGGAAGCGCATTGTTGACAGACCCCCCACTAGGTGGACAGACGACATCAAGCGAGTCGCAGGGAGCCGCTGGATTCAGGCGGCGCAAGACCGAGGCTTGTGGAGGTCCATGCAGGAGACTTATGTCCAGCAGTGGACGTCCATTAGTTGAAGAAGAAGAAGAAGAAGGTTTCCCACTAGATGGACTAACGTCATTACGTCACAGAGCTTTTAGATACAGGCAAGGTCAATGCCCCTGGTAGTTAATTTTCTACGTTGGGTTCAATTCAGATGCATCAGTATGGACATTAGACGTGCCTAGGTAATAGTAATAGGATGTGCAGTTCAATTTGGATGTTTTTTTAAGGATGCTGACGCATTAGTGCAACTGCCCCGAGGATGCGGGGAGCAGAATATGGCCCGCCTCGCCACCAACTTGTTGGCGCTGTCCTTCCTAGAGCCCACTTCTACATCTGCTGCCATTGCCAAGGACCATGTTGCTAGAGGTGACAAACTTTCTTCCACTTAAAGTCGCAAACTCATTACAACTGGTTTGAATTTGGAGGGTATCCGTAAAAGTAGACGTATAACAATGCTTACATGAAATTGAGCTATAAAACAATGCGATTACGGTTCAATTTACTTTGACGCTAATGTCATCGAATACGAATACGATGAAATTAACCTACCCGCATTAAATCTAATATACACCCTACCTACTGCCTATTTTTTCGCTCCAGTGACGACCTCCCTGGCGTATTGGTGAGCGCTTTGGTCCTATAACTGGGAGTTCTCGGATTCGATTCCCGGCGGAGACAATTTGGGAATTTATAAGTTCTGAATTGTCGCTGGTCTGGTCTGGTGGGAGGCTTTGGCCGTGGCTAGTTATCACCCTGCCTTCAAAGACGTGCCCGCCAAGCGATTTAGCGTTCGGGCACGATGGCGTGTAGAAACCGATTAGGAGTAAAGGTTGAATGTACTCTGCCATACACTTTCCTAGTTAGCCCGCTACCATCTTAGACTGCATCGTCACTTACTATTAGGTGATATCGCACTCAAGGACTATCTTATCATCGAATAAAAAAAAGTTTTTAACGATTTCTTGCTATGTGCCAGGTTTTACTCGACAACTGCAGTACGTGCACCCGTCTGGCGGCTTCAGTGCGTTCGGTGCGGCCGATGCTTCCGCCTCCACGTGGCTGACTGCCTTCTGCGTCCGCTACTTACGAAAAGCTTACCGGGTAACTTACATTTTATTACACTACTAACTGAAGTCGCGACTCCAACGCGTAAATTCTTCTTCTTCTTAATCAACTGATAGGCGTCCACTGCTGGACATAAGTCTCTTGCATGGACCTCCACAGGCCTCGGTCTTGTGCCGCCTGAATCTCGTTTGATGTCGTCGGTCTACTTAGTGGGGGGTCTGCCTGCACTGCGCTTCCCGGTGCGGGGTCGCCACTCCAAAGCACCTTGGGACCCCATCGACCATCAGCTCTTCGAACTATGTGCCCCGCCCAATTCCACTTCAGCTTCGCAACTCGCAGAGCTATGTCGGCGACTTTGTGCGCGTAAATTAACATATTTTAAAAATACCTACCATGGGAACTACATGCACTGGTAGCATGGACAGGAGATAAAAGTTTTATCCCCCGATTTTATCCACAGACAGGGGATAAAATTAATTATCTTTTCCCAATGCTAAAGCATGGCGACAGAGGAGAAGACGATGTATATTTCTATAAGTATATCCACTGAGTGTTATTTCCACCGCTGTGCCCATGCTCGACGGGTGGATAAAGCTAAGCGAGGGGATAAACGTTTTATCCTTTTCCCGGGGATAAAATTTCTCCCGCCCATGCTACCAGCACTGGGTTAGAAGTAACCATCACCAGTTACGGAGTTAATGATGTAAGTTGTCTCTGTGCCAATTTCATCAAGATTTGGCGATTAGGCCTTAAAAATTTTGAATTTACAATCTTATGTATTTTAATGTAGTACCCTAAGTCAACCCTATATATTAGTTACTCTTTTAATAATTCTCTACCTACCTGTGAAATTCTCTTCAATTTTGATTCACCCGTTCCTAAGTAATAATAATAAAAGAGATAGGAGACTTTAAAAATGGTAGTCACGTTGGGGGTCATTTAATTTATTAATTCACTAGCTGTTGCGTGCGACTTCGTCCGCGTCAATATCTGTTATTATGATAAGAATATATTTTAAATATGGATAATTTTCCCCGTGTTTGCAACATTTTTCACTGATGCTTCGCTCCTATTGGTCGCAGCGTGATGTTATATAGCCTAAAGCCTTCCTCGATAAATGGACTATCCAACACAAAAATAATTTTTCAATTCGAACCAGTAGTTCCTGAGATTAGCGCGTTCAAACTAACACTCTTCAGCTTTATATATTAGTATATAGATTTAATCCTCCGTCTAATATAATAATTATTAGGTATAATAAAATATTTGTAACTTAATTGAGGTTCGGTCATAACTTTTATCTAACAGGTGATATCCGGGGAAGCGCCCGTTCCCCCCGCGATTCTTCAGGCAGAACAGTGGCTGAGGGCGCAGCAGATGGAAAATGGCTGCTTCCGAAACCAGGGTCACGTGTTCCATCACGAACTTAAGGTTGGTATATCTGAGGAAACCTGCATGCCGTGAGAGTTCTCTATAAGGTTGTAAAAGGTGTGAGAAATCTATCAATCCGCACTTCGCCAACGTGGTAGACTATGGCTAATAATATAATCAATTCTATACAATTAAAACATAAAATAATAATAACAAATAACTAATAAACTGAACCTAATTAAAATCTAAAATGTCATCAATCTTACAGCAAAGCGAAGTACTTAGTACTTACTCAAGAAGTTTGTAGCATTGGTCGTTTTGGATGGCTAAACTTTTTTTTTTTTTTTTACAGTTTCTAAACTTTTGGGCCCTTGGTAGACTCGGTTACTCTTTTCTAAGATTTCTGCGTAGTATACATATAAGGGCGAAGATTCAACACAATTTTAACTCTGCTACTTTTACCGTAAACAGAATTTTTATTTTCCAAACTATCAGGGAGGACTGGATGAAGAGGGCGAGATATCAAGCGTAGCCCTAACCGCTTACGTCATAACATCCCTCCTTGAAACCGCCCCGTTACCCTCCAAACTTCTCAAAAACACCCTCTCCTGCCTCCGAGCATTACCTCCTTCCAAATCTAAGTCCAAAGTTAACCCCCTAAGGATCTATGCCCATTCCATCGTTACCTATTCCCTGATGAGGTTGAGGAGATATGAGGAGGAAGTGAGGAGTACGAATGAAGCCTTTCTGAGATTGAAGAGTGATGCTGGGTTGGAGCAAGATGAGGAGTTAAGGGAGCTGTTGGAGTTGCTTAGAATGGCCAAAAGAACTGAGGATTACGTTTGGTGGGAGACAGGTTAGTTTATGCTATTCTTGCTTTTAGGTTAGACTAGATTATTCTCGCGACTTCGTCCGCGTGGAAAAAGTTTAGAGTGCAGTTGCGCGAGAAGTTATGTCCTCTACTTCCGATAATATTTAGTAGATCTTCACCAAAATTGGACAAAATATTTCTAATAGTAGGCACAATTCATAAAGAATTAACGCACCGGGAAGCGCAGTGTTGGCAGACCCCCCCACTAGGTGGATCGACGATATCAACTAGTCGCAGGAAGAATCTGGATTCATGTGGCGCAAGATTGAGCTTGTGGAAGTCCATGCAAGAGACCTTTGTCCAGCTGTGGACGTCTACCATTTGATAAAAAATAAGTACGAAACGCTTCAGTTCAACGTTTTTGAAACGAAAGGCTAAGGTATGGAACGCACTCCCAGCTTCTGTTTCCGGCCACGTATAATCTGAGTACCTTCAAGACAAGAGTGAATAGGCATTTTCTAGGCAAGCGCGCTCCAACCTATCAATGTTTTCCATCATTTATTGTCGTCAAGCGCAAGCATATCTCATAAAATAATTATTTTTTTTGAAGAATATTAGCCAAGCTGAACTTGACTCAATTCTCCTCTCCCCTCCAAATAAGCGAAAAGCTTATGCCAGGAGTGGGTACGACAATAGTGCAACGGGTGAGGCTCGAACCTGCGACCTTTCAGTTTTCAGTCAACACCTTTAACCGGCTTAATAAGAAGCTTAATAAGAATTGAGGCTTAATTGAATTGAGGCTTAATAAGAAGAAGTCTAAAAGGGGACGTGTTTACCAGGTAATCTGGCCACGTCGGTGGAGGCGACGGGCTACGCGCTGCTGGCGCTGTGGGAGTGTCCGCCGGCGCTGCGTGAGAACTGCGCGGCGGACGTGGCGGGCGCCACGCGGTGGCTGGCCACGCACAGAAACGCTGCGGGCGGGTTTATTTCCACACAAGTAAGCATTATGATCCAGACATTGGACAGTTTTATGTTTTTTTAATTTGAAGATTTGGTACTTCTTTTTTTAACATATAGATAGATAGATAGATCGATCATTTATTCACCAAAATGCAGGTACAATGTGACGTAATAAAAAGGAAAATAAGCCTTATACATTTTACCAGGACTGGTAAAATGTATAAGTGAAATATGAAACAAAATGTCAGTATTAAAAGTTAATTTTAAATGTCATAATAAAAAAAGAAACTTAGTAAATAAAAATAATTATACAAAGAAAATTGAGCCTTATGATACATTTAACAATATTATTAGACTAGCGCATGACTGCGATCTCACCTGATGGTAAGTGAAGATGCAGCCCAAGATGGTGCGCGCTTGCCTGGAAGATGCCTATTGATTTAAAGTTTTATAGTTAGAAAAACGGAAGCCGGAAGGGCGTTCCGAATTTTGCGGTGCGTATTAGGAACGAGGGAGCAAAGCGCTTAGATGTATCATGTATAGCTACAGATGTATTAGCATCAATGTTTTTACTTTTATTCAATGTAAAAAACAATTCCAATTTCTTTTATGAATGTTGTTAGCTACCTGCTTTTGTGAAGTTTGATGTAACAATTTTTATTTTTAACGTACCTATTTTTTGCTATACCTACCCTTACAGTGTCTCAAGTGTGATGTCATATCTGTACTTACATGTGAAATGCAAAATAAAGAATATGAACATGTACGCTCGCTTCTCTCGTGTTAACAAATGAACATGTAATAATTCAGAGGATATCCCTTGAAACTTGGCATTTCTATTATCGATGGGATTTTTTATTATCTACCCCTGTTCTGCCCGTCATTAATTCATAGAATAAGGCGACTAAAATCAATTATTTACATTAGGACACTTTAGTGGCCCTCGAAGGACTTTCCCGTTGGAGCACCCTCCTCCCATCAGTCAATAATGTGACGGTCACCATCCAAAGCGGGCCGCACCGGAAGGAGCTCCACCTCGACGCATCGGACAAACTACCTGAAATCGCCAAGATCCCCGTAACTGACCAACTGAAAATTAGTGTTCAGGGTACGTGGTAATTTTTTGTGAATCCACTAATTATTACAGATAGACAAGATAGCCGTTGATAAAGTATATCTAACTTGCAAAGGAGTATTTCCTTAATGAACAACCTACTTGATTTCTACAAGCCATCGTGCCGGAACGCTAAATCGCTATAAAACGCGTTGCCGGGTTTTCAAGAACTTGTTGGTCCGTCCCTTGAATAACCTCATGTTGTAATTAAATGGGAACACCGTCGAAGGAAACTTGTCTCCACGGTTTGGTACTATAATGTGGTACTACTATAAGGTTTTTAATTTTTATTGAAGTGTTAACCTACACTTAAAGGAAATAACCTAATAGATTTATAAATACATATCAAAAATTCCGAGGCCGGCGGGATTCGAACCCACGTCTCTCTGGGAATCGCACCCAAGTGTGTTAACCGCTACACCACGGCCGGACCATTTTTGATATGTATTTATAAATCTATTAGGTTATTTCCTTTAAGTGTAGGTTAACACTTCAATAAAAATTAAAAATTGTAACAAGCAATGTGGCATCTAATAATTTCTTAAGAGCTCCATTGTAATATGGTGTCTTGGAAAAAAGTAGATCGACAACTGTAATGTGTCGCTACTAGATGTCGCTAACAGTTGCTATAATACTGATTGAAAAAGTAGATACATATCACTAATTTCGTGGCTGACGTATGGTCCGACCGTGGTGTAACGGTTAACACACTTGGGCGCGATTCCCAGAGAGACGTGGGTTCGAATCCCGCCGGCCTCGGAATTTTTGATATGTATTTATAAATCTATTATACTATAAGGTTTGTAAAAGCGGGAACCTTTTGCTTCCCGTAGACAAAAAGTTGCAAAGAATTGTCTATTTCTAGGTACAGGATGTGCCCTGGTCCAAGCCACTCGGTTCTACAACACGCTGGAAGAACACGCGGAGCAGCAGAACTCCCTGTCGGTACAAGTGAACGCCCAGACCGACGGCGCGTTCAACTGCGACCAAAACACGGTTTGCTTCTGTGCAGCCGTTGTTGAGGTAACATTTTTACGTTTTAAGCCTTCGACCATTTAGCCAGGACTTGGCAAGCGCACGCATTCCCCTCTCCCGAAGTACATGTACAAATGTACGTGTCAGATTGTAAGTGTGACAGCTTTTGAGTTAGTGTGCGTTCATAGAGACATCAAGTTTTTTACAAGAGTGTGGGGAAGTGAGTAAATGTGTGCTGTACGTAGGCTGTACGTGATTACCTCACCTCCCGCAGAAAGTGGCAGAATATATTCAGTACTAAATCTGCGTATTGAATGATAAAAGATATTCCGATCTGCCAACTCCGTTGCTGGGGCCCGAGAAACAGGAATGTGCTTTTATTTTAACTCATAATAAAAAGAAATATCTTGACTCACGCTCGAATCTTGGACTTAGAAATGTGACTTGACTTAACTTATCATTTTACCTAAAGTATGACATATACGTGCGTGGCCTAATGCCTACCCTAAGCCCAAACACTGTGCACGCCACTGAGTATCTGGAATGGTTTCAAATACAGAAACCTGCATGCCTGAGGGATCTCCATAATGTTCTCAATGGTGGTGGGCCTTTAACCCCTCTCTGAAAGGAGACCTGCGCTCAGTAGTGAGCCATTGGTGGGTTGCTGATGACGATTTGATGACTTGAAAGAAAGCTCTCTCAGCTACCAGTTTTTTTTATACATTGCTAGCTGTTGCCTGCGACTTCGTCCGCGTCAATTTCTGTTATTATGATCGCGATTAAGAAGTTTTTATAGAATAGAATAGAATAGAATAGAAATATTTTTTATTCAAATAAACTTTTACAAGCACTTTTGAATCGTCAATGAATCTACCACTGGTTCGGAATGCCTTTCCTGCCGAGAAGAGCCAGCAAAAAACTCGGCGGTTGCTCTTTTCAAAAAAATAAAAATTTTACAATTGTTATTGAAACTATGCTATGTATTCAGTGCTTCCACGATGAATTTTCCTGAGTACAATACAGGTAAAAATAAATACAATACAAATACAAATAAATACAATCCAATACATTTTAAAAGAATATATTTTAAATATGGATAATTTTCGCCGTTTTGCAACTTTTTTCACTGATGCTTCGCTCCTATTGGTCGCAGCGTGATGTTATACTCGTATAGCGTAAAGCCTTCCTCGATAAATGGACTATCCAACACAAAAAGAACTTTTCAATTCGAACCATTAGTTCCTGAGATTAGCGCGTTCAAACAAACAAACTCTTCAGCTTTATAATATTAGTATAGATAGATGATGACGATTTGATGACTTGGAAGAAAGCTCTCTCTCAGCAACCATTTTTTTTAATACATTATAGGCACACGCTTGACCACTATCACACCTGATGGAAAGCGATGATGTGGTCTAAGGTGTAACGCGTGACGCGTGTGGTGTTATATTAGCCAAGCTGAAGTTGACGAATATTCTCCTATCCCCTCCAAATAAGCGGAAAGCTTGTGCTAGGATAAAAGTGCAACGGATGGGGTTCGAACCTGTGACCTTTGCGATTTATTTGGATGTGTCCCCAGGTATGCGTGGTGTGGGCGGGCCCGTTCCCGGAGATGGCGCTGCTGGAGGTGGGGCTCCCCGGGGGCTTCGGCGCTGACGCGGCCGCACTCTACTCACAGCTGCAACAGAACGATACGCGTGAGTTACTCTTATTTAGTACTAGCTTTTACCCACGGCTTCGCTCACGCTAATTTAGACTTTTCAAACTTCTTTTTTATCAGATTGCTTCTCAGCAGAATCTGCATTCCGAACCGGCGGCGGTAGAGTCATGAAGTGTCATAAGAGCTACAAGGTGGCCTACATGAAATAAAAAAAAAGACGTGTGGCACTCGGGGACTGCCGCGGTAAAGCTATTGCATAGCATTTTTTATCAACGCCATCTAGCGGTGAGAGGAGTCTCGTGTCAGGTTATTTTCGTTACGGAATTTCTGGATTCAGTCTCCACGCTCAGGGCACGCGATAGAAGCTATGCAATAGCTTAATAATTTTTGAAATTTGAATTTGAATCCCCTTAGGAGCTGAATTTTCAAAATTCTTTCTCAGCGAATGCCTACGTCATAATGGCTATCTATGCCTTTCAGCCCGATCCGTCCAACGGTTTGAGCTGTGCGTTGATAGATCAGTCAGTCAGTCAGGGACCGACTGCAGAACTACATTATATCTTACACTTAATTATTAAGATATTATCTAAGAATTTTTGAATTTTCAAAAATTCTTTGTTAGCGAATGCCTAATTACTAACACTATACCTATGACTTACTTATTACTATAGTATAGTCCGAACTAAAAACAGAAAGAGGGCGAGGTCGCCATCGACTGATATATTATTCTGCTTAAAACGTCCCACTACATTATACATTATACATGAGAGCGGGATAATAAAGGAGCAACATTTTGTATTATGATTCTCATGAGCGTCGCTCGGCGGAGTGCACGTCAGTCGTCGCGGCCATTTACTCAACTGCTCTTTGCGCTAATGCTTTTACGTGCACCGAACTATTGTACAAGTAACTCGTAAACCTACTAGTTTATATCCATGACATCGCCTCTATATAGTACACTAGCTGATGCCCGCGATTTCGTCGATAAAAAGTAGCCTATGTCACTCTCCAGGTCCTCAACTGTATCCATGCAAAAAATCACGTAGATCCGTTGCTTTGTTGCAGCGTAATTGAAAGATAAACTAACAAACCAACAAACAAACACACTGTCGCATTTGTAATATTGGTAAGGATTCCTCGTGGATTAAATTATTGAATCCAAAGTCGAGGACATTAGTTGACGACCTCCCTGGCGCAGTGGTGAGCGCTGTGGTCTTATAACTGGTAGGTCTCGGGTTTGATTCCCGGCGGGGGCAATTTAGGAATTTATAATTTCGAAATTGTCTCTGGTCTGGTCTGGTGGGAGGCTTTGGCCGTGGCTAGTTACCACCATACCGTCAAAGACGTGCCGCCAAGCGATTTAGTGTTCCGCACGATGGCGTGTAGAAACCGATTAGGGGTATGGGTTGTATTTACACTGCTATACCCCTTCCAAGTTAGCCCGTTACCATCTTAGACTGCATCGTCACTTACCATCAGGTGAGATCGCAGTCAAGGGCTATCTTGTCATCGAATAAAACAAAAACTAAAATTGATGCAAGGTAGTATGTATTAAGGAGGTATAAAAAGTCAAGATACTTTTTAAGCAAGTAATTTTATTCTAATTTTACTTTTTTTCAGTGCTTCTGTCATTTAGTTTTAATTTCTATACAAAATATTTCGGAAACTGTACAACTTGTTCTATGAAATGAAGCCAGCTAAGGGAAATGTTATAGTTACAACGTACAACAGTTAATCAACGCTGAATAGTGGCTCATTTCAGTTATTCAGCCGGCACTGGGTCAAGGGCGCAGCGAATACAACACGCCCTATTTACTCGCACAACCTTTATTTAGCGGCAGATTACTTTCATTCACTCTCTCGTTCCCATATTGTTGAAAATAACCTACTTTAGACTGAAGTGGAAATGGGCGGGGCACATAGTTCGAAGAACTGATGGTCGATGGGGTCACAAGGTGCTGGAGTGGCGACCCCGCACCGGGAAGCGCAGTGTTGGCAGACCCCTCACTAAGTGGACCGACGACATCAAACTAGTCGTAGGGAGCCACTGGATTCAGGCGGCGCAAGACCGAGGCCTATGGAAGTAGGTACATGCAAGAGACCTATGTCCAGCAGTGGACGGCTATTAGTTTAATAAGAAGAAGAACGTCTGTTTATAAAGAAGAATAAAACTTCAAAAATAGGCCCAAAACCCAAAACCAAATCACGACCTACGTGCAGTGGCGTAACTATACCGTTTGAGGCCCGTGGCAAATTCATCGGATGGGGCCCTCCCTCCCCCAATATAAAGAAGCTCTACCAATGAGATAGGCCCTTCAGGCTGGGGGCCCGTGGCATTTTGCCGTCTTGCCACCCTATAGTTACGCCACTGCCTACGTGGCTTTCGACTTCAAAATTGATCACAATATGAATTCCAAAATCGACTTCAGACTGGTCTAGTCTGGCTTGCGGAAGTTTATTTTCAATAATTTTTATTTTTAACCCTCGACGCTAAAACGAATAATAAAAAATAAGTTTGACGTCTCTGTGTGTGTGCACTTCAGTTTTCAGTCCACACCTTTAGCCCTGTAAAACCTCAAAAAAAACATTTATTGTAATACATAAAAACAGCCAATCCTAATTTATCAAGTCGGATTGACTTCCAAAACCGTAGATAGAGTACTTTTTTAATCGAAGGTAGGTACGCCCAAAATATGGACTACGGAAAGTGTTCTATCTATTAGGTCACGTAAAAACGAAGAGCCTAAATGGAAAGCGGAAAAAACAAAAGCGGACGAGTCTGGATGACTCTCGCAAACGTGTCCTAGATATCGCTTTCAGATGAAACAAACACTTCCCCGGACTTTAAAATAGCTACCGGGTCACGAAAACGGACACTATGTAGGCTTTCTTTTTAGAATAGAATACCTAGTCTTTTATTCAAATAGACTTTTACAAAGTTTTTTGATATAACAAACAAACAAACCATTTAGAACTAACTAATCGTTTTAATTTAAGTATAGGTAGATTGCTCACTCTTCGATGCCGTAATAATTTATCTCGAAAAAGAAATGACTTTAATTACTAGGTTCCTAATGTAGGAAAAATCCCCATTTTTTCATGCTCTATAAAAACTACATTAGGTACTTTCAAAATAAACTCATAAAAAACTTTACAGAAAATTTTAAAAATTAAGATTTTGAATTTTTTTTTTTTGAAAAAAGCAGTTTTTTTTTTAAATAGACTAGCGCTTGACTGCGATCTCATCTGATGGTAAGTGGAGATGCAGCCTAAGATGGTGCGCGCTTGCCTAGAAGCTGCCTATTCGCTAGAGATTTAACCACCTAAAGACACCCACATCGTAGTTAGTTGGAACGAAGCCGGAAGGGCATTCCAAATTGCCGTACGTATTAGGAACGAGGAAGCAAAGCGCTTGGTGCGAGATCGTGGAATTTCGACCACGTAGCGGTGCAGATTCGTACGATGCCTTGAGTGGTAGAAAGGTGATGGTGGAACTAAAATAATGCAACGTTTCTGATAAGAACCGCTAAGGTGTGGAACACTTTTCCAGCATCCGTGTTTCCTGCCACTTATAATTTGAGTACCTTCAAGGCAAGACTGAATAGGCATCTTCTAGGCAAGCGCGCTCCAACCTAGACCTCATCAGTGCTATCCAGTATTGACTGTCGTCAAGCGCAAGCCTTTTTCGGATAAAAAAAATTAATACTTTTTGAGCACACTCTCCGAATCTATTTTCCGAACCTTTCATGGTAGAGTATTGACTTGTTTCCACAGTTTTTCCTTCATACAATAGAGATTTTACGAACCAGAATACACATCACATACCAACTAGTACATACACTCGTATTATCGGTTTTATAGGTGGGTATCTAGATGTTCCTGAAATGCTATGACAAATCCTAACGGTAGCCTATATCCCAAAATAAACACTGTAAGCTCCAGCTGTGCATGTCATCGTCAGCTGTTTACGTTTGAAATGACAATATTAATCTGCTGCAATAATAAATTCGTAATTCAAATAAGATGGCCACATGTTGCTATTTATCGGGACATTCCCAGTTATTGAAAATTGTTTGGTTCCCAAATTAGTTGTTGATAGTTCCCCAATTGTTGACTTGATTTATGTTAATTACGATGCTTTTATCTAAATATACAAAAGGAAAAGGTAATTCTAACCGTCCAGTGGGACGGATTCGGCTGAAAGACATACAGATAGCTATTATATCGCAGGCATCCGCTAAGAAAGGAATTTTGAAAATTCATCTCCTAAGAGGGTAAAATAGGGGCTAAAGTTTGTATTTGTGTGTGTGTGTGTGTGTGTGTGTGTGTGTGTGTGTGTGTGTGTGTGTGTGTGTGTGTGTGTGTGTGTGTGTGTGTGTGTGTGTGTGTGAGGTAAGAACCTCAACTTATCACCGGCTCACTACAATCCACAGATCTCCTCTCTATGGAACCCTTAAATAATGCTAAATGTTAATTTACAGTACTCAGACGCATAGAACTATCCCCAAACAGTGGTAAGGCCACTCTATACCTCGGCACACGTGATGGAAGTGACACCATATCCCGAGCGGGTAACCAGTGCTACAAAATACACGCAGTTGGGCCCAAAGCAAGAACCAAACCAGCGCATGCCAAAGTGTTGGACTATTATCGTCCACATATCAAGGATACACAGGTAACATTTGAGTCAGTCTGATCAAAAACCAATAATTCCATTTTCATCCAAAGACCAAACTGTACAGAATATAATCATGCAATTTAAAAAAAATTATATTATTCCAAATATTATTAGCACTAAGCATTAGCTTCAAAGTTTTATTGAATATGCTTGCTTGAACTTGATCACAATCATATCTTACTTTATATGTATAGAGAGCAAAAGAGCAGGTGGTTCACCTGATGTTAAGTGATTACCGCTGCCCATGAACATTTGTAACACCAGACGCAACACCAATGCGTTGTCGACTTTTCAGAAGTTTGTTGGTCCGCCCTTTGAATAAACTCATGTTGTAATTAAGTGGGAACACCGTTGAAGAGCTCGCTTGTTTAAAAGATTTGTTTCACTCTTATCTTGAATAGATTATTTATTTTTATTTTAAACATAAAATATTCTTTATAGATGTACACGATATCAGAAGACTGCCCATCTCGAATAACCCATGATACAAGCAACTATCATAAATCAGATAATCTCTTCAGCAGGGCTAAATCATTAACTGATAGTGAAGAAATACTTATTACTCACGAATTCTCTTTTGAAGATATACCTGAAGGTATCCCACTTGAGGATCCTTTATACGACAATTTGACTAAAAGAAATCAAAATGAGGATACAAAAGGGCATACAAACGTTGAAAACCAAGTTGTTAATATTGAAAATAATAATAATCAAAATAAAAATAATATCACTAACGAAATAAGGACAAATGAAAGTATAAAAGACGAAAATGAAATTCCAAAAGAAAACGAATATGTCACAAAATATATCAGTGTAAATGATATAAGTAACACCCGTAACACAAACATCGATATAAATTATACAAAAGATGACATAAGGCTTAATGAAAGCATAAAAGATGAAAATCAAATTACAAAACAAAATGAATATTATATGACAAATATCAGTGCAGTTGTAACTGATTTAAATACAGATTCTAAGGAAATAAATAAAAATATTTATGATGAAACAAGATTAAAAGAAAGTGAGAAAGACGAAAATGAAATTCCAAAAGAAAATGATTATACAACAAATATCAATCCATTCATAAACAACATCAATAATCATCAACATGGATTAGATAAAATTATGAACATAGTTACAACAAATGACTATGAAAATTTAGTTACTAAAGAAATAAATACAACCATCGATATGCAAAACGAATCAAAAGTTTCTAATGAAGTTATCCGCGACACAACTTCTGAATTACTGGGTAACAACAAACACGATGTAAAAGAAGAGTTAAAATTACATAATACTGAAGAAAAATTAGCAGTAAGCAACCCTTCCTTTACGGATTTCCATGTAATAGACTCGGAGAAAGATTTAGATGTACCAACAGGTATTGAAGGACCAATTCCTGCAATAGTCTTGCCGCCAAAGAATTTCGTGGCTCCACAAGATATAGGTATGATTAATTATAAAAATTTATTTCCATATTTTAAAGTCTCGATAGAAAAGAATAAAAACTTTATATTCAAGTAAGACCTATAGTCAAATAATAATATATGATTGATTGACAGACTAAGGAAATGCTAAAAATGCTTAAATGTCTAAATTAAATTTTTTATTATTATTATTAAAATTCAAAAACATAAAATAGTCATTTTTGTTATAGTTCTTCCAGTCGACGCACTTCCGACGTGGAGAAGATTTTCAGAAGTTCCATACAACCCGTATTACTACCAACAACCGTATTATTATAAACAAAATTATTATAATAACTATAAGCCAGTGTTGCCACTATATTGATAACACTTAAAATAAAAATCTCAAACCACTGATGCATTTAAAACTATACCTACTGTGTGTACTTAATTTTTAAATCTTTTAAGCTAGGGGTATTTTGTTTTTGCAATTTTAATGAAATCGAATTGTTTTTATACCTATAGTAAAATAGATATAATTTTAAGACAAATATTTTTAATACATAAGACTGATAAAGTTATTTTCTAAGTTGTATGAAATTAAATACATAAATATATTAGGTAGTGTCCTGATTTCCGACACAAGAATGGAGACCCTACTACAAATTATTTAAACTATTTTAATTATATGGGGCAATTATGGCTAAATCACAGACAGCAAATTTTCGCTCGATGAGCAAAGGTGTTTGGTGTATAAACTATAAATTAACGATAGGTCAATTCTTTATTAAAAAGTAATTCAAAATTGGTCTTATTTTATTAGGTAAGGAAATAAATTATCAGCGGAAAGAATAGGGCTGTGAAACTAATAAATAAATAAAGCAATAAACAACTTTTTTAATTTTATCTACCTACCTACCCATCCATAGGTAATTTGTTTTATCCATTAACTATGTAAAGGCCAAACCGCAGTCTATGCAGCACGACAAATGTTACTTCCATTGAATAATTAGGATTAATAGTGTCAACACTATTAATACACTTTTTGACAAATAGCAAGGTTGCTAGGAACCTTAGGTAGGTAACCTAAATAGCGATATCTACAACCTATTGGCGGACTTGCGAGATCACCAGCCAAGGGCTTGTTATCGAAAAATCGAATTGTTGTCAAGTGCATACGAAGAGTTCGGTACCATCGTAACAGCGATTGAACGCCGAAAAAGTCAGGTTTTTTGGCCCTATGTTACTAATATAGGTACCTACGGCTAGCTACGGCTAGTGAAGTCTCTAAGTACCTACTATTAGGCTAACTCTCATGGTAATTGTGACGATGCAGTCAAAGATGTTAACGGGCTAGTTATGCAACTTGAAAGTGTTCTGGCAGTCCGTCCGCGCCGACCGTTATAACTGCCTCGTTGGTTTAGTGGTTAGCATGTTCGACTGTGACTAACGAGGTCCCGGGTTCGATTCCCGACTCGAACCAATAATACTGTACCTATAGGATTTTTCTGTTCAGAAATTCTCAGTAGGTACCTACCTACTAGCTCGGAGTTAGGAAGAAGGAAGTGTGTCACCCCGTGATTCTGCGAGCACGTTAAGCTGTCGGTCTTGCACCTGATATCTCTACGACGTGTCGCATTTCCGTCCCACCTGACTATGAGAGTGAGGGAATAGAGAGTGCACCTGTGTTTGCGCACTAGAATATCTGCCGACGGCTAATCTTCGAGGTTAGCCGCCGTGACCGGATTCGGTCGGGAGGACATTATTGTAGGTAGGTAGATATGTGCTCGAACTAAAAACTTATCAATTCGCACATGAATATTTATTAAATTAAAATAAAAATGCACTGCAAAAAGTGCATTGAATGTAAATTCGGAGTTCTAATGAATTTGCTGACGGCGCGGCGGCCGGCCGTCGCCCGGCGGCGCTGACTCACGTCTCACATAGCCTCGCGTATATTGCGTCGTGTATCGACGAGACACACTCATCTTTATTTACAAACTAGCTTTTGCCCGACTTTCTTCGCGTTGAAATATTTTGAAAATCGTTTTTACCCGACTATCAAAGCGTCTATCTAGACTATCAAAAGTATTTTATACTTTTGATAGTCTAGATAGGAGGCTTGAGAAAACTTGAGAGGTGTCAAGGGACGAAGTTCAATGCGAAATAGAAATGAAAATATCTGGCTTGCTTTCTATAAGAGAGAGAGAGACAGACAGAGAAACATGCGACGCCTATAGCAAAAAGTGTCGTGACAACTTTTCGTAAGAATTTTTTCCGTCTAGCCCTCTTTCACAACGCGCGATAAAGAACTTCGTTCCAATAATATATTTGTGCGACTATTTACGAACGTTCATCTTCCACCACAGCAAATAAATTACTGAGCCGATTTTGATGGATCGATTTAAGATGGTTCGAGTAACATAGGCTACATTTATACAAACAAAATAAATATGTTAGATGTTACATCCAATTTTCCATTGTCAGGTTAGTTATTTATACTTTATCCTTGTTCCGAAATATAAAGTAGACCATCACTCTCCATTTCTCCAGTAGGACTTACATTTGCCCCAAGTAGTCATTACTCATAAAGTGGTAGACATTTATAGACTGATTTATGAACTAGATCAAAATACTGACATAAAAGGTTGAGATAATAAAAGCATTATTAGCAACATTTTAATATATATTTTTATTCAAATGAATTCAATCATACATTACAGAATTCTTGGATTTTCTTTTCATTTCCATTATTAATTAATGTACGCTCTTTAAATTAATAATAATTACAAAATAAATTGGCATTTTAATCGTTATTTATTACATACATAAT
This sequence comes from Hipparchia sbordonii, assembly GCA_038048805.1. Classification (NCBI taxonomy): domain Eukaryota; kingdom Metazoa; phylum Arthropoda; class Insecta; order Lepidoptera; family Nymphalidae; genus Hipparchia; species Hipparchia sbordonii. The sequence goes on from CM076113.1 coordinate 11,980,061, forward strand.
ATAAAAAAGTTATGCTTTCGTTCGCTTTCACTTGCGATGCCATAAACACATGGACAATATTTTTTTTTTATTTGTTTATCATCACCATCATTTATCTGTGTAACACGTTGAGCAAACCACAGCATATGCAAACACATTGAATCAAATCAATCATTGTGCTCCTTTTTGCCCATAAAATTCGCGTTAAAGCTATGTGGACATTTTGTTTTAAATTAACTACAATTAAATGCACCATATGATCGTCCCACTCTGCCTTACGACAAATTTCACAAAGTAATTTCATGCAAGCAATATTGTGGTAGGTACACACTTCTATATATCTTTGCACAAGGCTAAGTATGCTCAAGTAAATGTAACATGCTATTACATACTCACGATAATATTATAATATTTTCACTCACAATTTTGTTGTGTATTACAATATTACAAAAATTGTTGTATTCGTGAGCGAAACTAACAAGCCTACTAGCATTTGAATATGGTAATAATTTGGTTGTACATAAAACCTAAATTAAATTGATATGCTTATGCTTAGTATTTTATAAGCCAAGATAATTGTGACAGGTTTAGTGCATCTTTTTGACATTTTAATTTATTTTGTGTGCAAAATAATTAGCATGTATCCTATTTTCAAAGAATTTCTAGTTGCGAAAGTCTGAAAATAGTTTGCAAAGCTTTTAGTTCATCATTAGCAGTACAAAACAAAAGGAACGTTATGTGCAAGTTTAGATATTACAAAGACATATTCAGGCATGTATGTGGCTACCACTAAAGAACTAATATACAAATAATACTGATGTTCAATGCAATTATCAATTGGATGGACTAAGATTCAAGCATGTTAGATAGTTCACTGTTTAGGCTCTAACTTTTAGATTTATAAACATAATTATAATTCTTTGTAATTGACACATTTATAGATTGAACTGAAAAAAAAAACAGATTCATATTGCTTACACAACAATCACTTTTTACAACAATCGGTTTTGTCAAACAAAATTTGTGTATAAACAAACTCCCTATGGACCTAGAGTCTACCCTAAAACGGTCCGGACATATATAAGAAACTGAGTTTTCTATAATTTCATATCTAAAATCTGAAACGGACAAGTTTAGTACTCTCTGAAATTAAAAAAATTAAAAAACCTATGGTATAAATAAATGCCACTCGGCAGCAGGCGATAATGAAGCGTTCAATATCCTTTCACGAGAGTAACAAAATGCAATAAAATTTAACAGTTACAATAGCGATTTCTCTATACTCATAGATAAATACGCGCCGGGAGCGCGCCCGGGCGAGTAAACATTTGAACAAGATTTACTCTTACGAGAATATGTACAGAGGCATGGAGCGACCGCTGCAGCTCAGAGCGCAGCGGCGGGACATCATTGGCTCTTCAGCTCCTTGCCGATGGTGTAGGACACGAGGCGCGCCCAGTCGATCTTGCTGCGCGTGACCGGCAGCTGGCGGCGCAGCGCCTTGAACGTCGTGTCGCTCATCGTCTTGTAGTTGTCGGAGATGGCCGTCTGGTACGAGTTCTCCGCCTCGCACACCAGCGCTACCACCTCGCGCGCCGCCGCCGCCTCCGCGCCGGCCACCAGCGGCGCGCGCACCTCCTTGGAGCTCACGAGCTGCACGTTGCCGTCCTCGTAGTAGTGCACCTGCACGCGCAGCATGCCGCGCAGCTCCGTGACGCCGCCGCCGACCGTCAGCGACCACACGGAGCGCCACCGCCCGTTCCAGTAGTTCTTGGGCTGGAACTGGTGGTCCTCGATGCACGCGACGAGCGCCACGCTGCCGGACTCGAGCGACCGCCCGACCACTAGGCTCGCACCGTGTTTGTAGTGCTCCGCCACGTAGTTCGTCAGCTCCAAGTCCAGGGCCGCCCGCCAGGGCTCCGCCACACGGTCGGGCTCATAGGGCTCGTATTCCGACGCCTCCTTGCGCAAGTGGTCATACCGGAAGGAGCGCTTGGAGCGGGGGTCGAAGAAACGTCCGCCGCCGAGGTCGTTGTGGTCCGTGACGAGCGTGTGCAGCTCGGAGCCCTCGAGGCGTACGGGCGTGAGCTGGTCCTTGTTGTACTGCGCGAAGGCGCCGCTCGCGCCCTCCTTCAGCAGCGTATCGTTATTCAGCAGCACTCTCACATCATTGAACACTTCGTTAAACTCTCCCGGTGGCGAATGTAGTATAAAATCCGAAACAATTCTCACTTTTTCCTGATCACTTATCACATCGTCACCGTCCGCCGCCATTTTTCGTAATTTTGACAGAATGACTGTGACAATTTAGGAAAAGAATAACGACATGTAGCGACCATCGACAATATTTTGAAATGTCAAAAATAGTGACGCACACACACAACAAACCAATGACTGGTCTAAGTGTGGAAACCAGCCCTACGAAGAAAGAAAGAAAGAATGAATAGTGATGCACAAAAAATATCATGCGGCACCTTTTTATGGACATTACATTGCATCACATAGGTTATTATTCCCTATTCGTAACGTTATTTTTATACGCAATGATTTAATGCTGTGCTAAATTATGTACCGTAAGGGCGGGTTACTTTGGCTTTTTTTTCCGTGTATTATTAGAAATCCCTCTGGTGTAAGGACTGTGATTGGCGCCTAAGGGTTATTATGGTTTTATTTGGAAATAAGGATAGTAGCTAATCATTAATAAATTATTTTATATCAAAAACAGTTCATTTTTTTTTTTTTTTATTTGAGTCAAAGTTATTCCTTAAAGAGGGTTACTTTGGCTCGCCAATTTTTTTGGCGCAGAATCTATACAGAACCAAGCAAAAGACCAAAATAAACCTTTAAAATGAAAGATAATAAAATAATACACGTTTTGATATATAAAATTCTTTAATTCTTAAATTAATTAAAAAAATAAACATTCCAACAGCCTTGTTTCTGAAATTTAACAAAAACTTAAAAACTCTTTTTATTCATTATTAAATTACTAAGTTTTAATTCCTATCTAAAGTAAAAACTTTGAAATGTTGCAATAAATAGGCATATATGTCTACAAAATAATCTTACAGCTTCTCTATTATTGAGATTCATCGTATTCAGGCTCATTTATCTTACTAATTAATATATGCTTAATTCTAAAGCCAAATATGATTTTAAGGAACACTCTTTTGTTTCATTGGTACTTGGCAATCTAACTCAGGTACTGAGAAACAGCCTTTTTTTTTCAAATTTGGGGGGTCTATCTTGCAGACAATATAGTACCAACTATAAAGCTGCTCGTCTTTGCAGACTGGCCACCGTCAATAGTTTTCCTCTTTTCATACAGCTCACAAGGGCTCCCTCTTCACTTACTACAGCAGTCACTTGCCTAGGATATTGTTGTAAGTTCCACTTGATCTTGAGCTAATGTTACCCGAATTTATGAGTCAAAGTATACCCATACTTAGTATTTAAAATTTTGCTATCTAAACTTGTAAAAAAGCAATTGTTTATAGCATCATTCTAGTCTTAAATAAATTTCTGAACCTATCTAATGTAATATTAAACAATACTTACCTCAAAAACTTCGTTACAATATAAAGTTCGCAGACCTACACAAAACACGTTCATACATGCGATAAGTTCGAAACACAAATGGCGCCTTTTTACCTTGAAATAGTTCCGGCAACCAAACAAAACTAAGTGCCAGTTATGTCTTCTAACAATTCCAGCTTAAACTAAATCGATAACTGCGATGGCTGCAAAGAGGTGGGAAGTTTAATCTTTTTTTTATTTTGAGCTAAAGTTACCCCTTAGAGCTAAAGTAACCCGCCCTTACGGTACTAAATATGCTATAGTAAATACCTATTAAAAGAACTATGCAAGTGCGTCGCAAATATGTATGCTACATTGAACTAATGAAGTTAATAACGTTTTTGATGGTTATTGTGACCAATATGTTATTCTTTTACAGCACAGAACATCATTTTCTGCGAGATCATCGTTATAATGCGACAACACTGCGTAGTTGGCCTTTAAAAAATTGCTTATCACTGCGTTGACTATTGCGCTTCTATTATAAGCGTGACTTCAACAAATGGTACAAAGTTACCCATTGTAAAATTTCGAAACGAGAATCGAATGCATAATGATTACCTATGTTAGTCGTAACTCGTAACTCTTACATCACAACTCGGAGGAAAAAAAAATTTGTGTTTTAGATGGAGACGCCTTGACGTCTAATTTCTTTGCAAAAAAATCTGTCAATTACGGTGCGGGGCGAGGTAGCACACATAAACAATTTCTTACTACAGGTGCATTTTTCAATCACGTTGCTATGCACGCACACGACAAAACTACCAAACACAACCTTAAAGTATACGCACACAACCAAATTCACACACAGGGACGTTCTATCCTTACACGAAACAATCATGTCATTTATGTAAGCAATTTTGGGCTGCGACACTATCGATTATCGACTTTCGATAAGTTCTAAATGAATTAATGAATGAATGAAGTTCAACTAATAGTATAAATTAAAATATTGTTAAATCAATTTAGCAATCAATTACTGTTCGTTGGTCTGGCTAAGACTTAAAAAGTTTTTAATGAATTGTATAAAATGAGAATATAAATCTAAATCGAATGTTCTGAATCTAATATATAGGATACTTTTTATCCTAATAAACAATAAGGTTCATCCGCGATAGGGGATGAAAGTTTTTGAAAAATACTATTTTATTCAATTTTGGTGAAGATCTAATAAATATTATCGGAGATAGAGAACATACCTTCTCGCGGATAGTAGCAAGTTACTCTAAACTACGCCACGCGGACGAAGTCACGGAAATCAGCTAGTAAATAAATAAATTTAAGAAATGCCACATACAATTTTGTAGTCGAGTTTATAGTTTTTAAACTTTTATCCATGTTTTATCAATGGATAGTAGACATTTGTTGGAACACTAACTGGTTCTATAAGAAAATTAAAAAATACATGATGTACCTATACCATACACACCGAAAATATCAATATCGATATAATTTCTGCTTCCAGCCCTAATTTTCTTGCAGTGTGACCAACTTCTTTAAAATAAAATCCTCATTTTTGAACAAAAAACTACCTTAAAAATACTGTTAATGATAAGCTTATCCAACTTTATGAATGGGTACAATACCTATTACAATTTAATTTTTCATAAACCGAGGTGGCACGAGGGCATTTAATTGTGGCGATTGAATATTAATAAGGCTTTTCAATCACAAATCTGTGTATGTTTGTAATGATTTTTGCGCATGCAATTATATTATACTAGCACCCGTCCCGGCTTCGCAAGGGTGGATATTTATTTTTTAAACATTTTGGCATAAACGCACAGTAAATGCAGGACATACTTACCTAAATAATAATATATTTAGCAATAGTGTATCGCTGGCTCCCTTTGGGTATGGGACTTGATGATTGAAAACAAAATGATAACAGAATAAATTACATCAATGAACTCGTAATACCTTTCGAATGGAATGTCCGATTTTAATAAACTAAAAAGTAATTTGCAGGTATTTAAACAGCCTTGCTTGAAAAAACATTTATTTTGGTAAGGATTAAGGCAAAGGTATAAATAAACTTGGTCTGATTTTGGTCAGATTTCTATTAAATTTTAAAATGTTAAAAAGTAGTTATAGTGACATAGCTACAATAGTAGCTCAGTTTACTAGTAAGAGTTTACTACAGATAATGATATATTTTTACTATGCAAGACCAACAAAATCTCAGTCACACGACAAGAAAATATTATAAAATGTTAACGAATATTCTACTTAACTCAGTTTTGACGAAATGTGTGACTCGTCCTTTTCAAAATAACCGATTAAATTGTTTGCCTAAAGTTTATAAATTAATATAAACATAAACCCCCAACCTTTCCTATTCGATCGTAATTTTAATTGTATGTAATCAAATCATTATGCAGTTCATGATAAAGGGCTCCAATCGAGTAATAAGTAGATTGGTTAATTTTTTAAAATTTCCCGAAATTATTTCTTGTACGATTCCGTAGCAACATTTTCGGATCAACAGTATTTTTAAGTTTTCTCCTTAAATAGTGCATTAATTGGATAAAAGAATATATCAGGAGAAAAGTAATGTTATCCTTTCATAAATTGGATATTTTTGGTATTTTTTTTAGAAGGAAAATCACTCATAGTCGGCATATTATACCGGAGCTCATCCTCCGCTAACCATACGTTGTTGACAGGCGCGTGACGCGAGCGAGTCAAACAGTTTTATATAACGGGTATGACCGCTGGGCATACCCGTCAAATAAAAACTTACAGAGGGGTACGCATCCTATGGCCACTCCAGAGCTTAATCCTCCTAGCATCACAACGAAAACTTCAGTAGGTAGGTACCCTGAGTACAAACCTAGACATGTCATTTTCATCTGACAATTATCATTTTTTGATTCTTCAAATTCTGTCAAACAGCCTCTGTCACATTCAAATGTCTTTTTCAAGCCGTGTTGTGTAACCAATTTTAGTTGTATTATTCAAAAATGTTGTCCTACAAATACTACGATACGCCCGAAGGGCATGATGTCTTCTACAAGACAATCGTAACAGGCAAATACGCGGCACTGGCAGGGTTGGGAGGCGCCACATTGGATGTGCTGATGTACTCTCATCCAAAAGGGTTCTTTAACACTGCTTACCGATATGCTTTCTACGTTGCGCCCTTAGTGGGCATGGCCACAGCCTTCACCGTGACTGCTAACTATGCTCAAAACATACGGGGGAAGAATGACAAGGTAATACATTATCTTTTTTATCAACAGCTAGACTCTGTATCCACCGGCTCCCTGCAACTTGTCTAACGTCATCAGTCAACCTAGTGGTGCGTCTGCCAGCACTGCTTTGTAGTCGCCATCGCATCTTGGGACCCCAATAACCATAAGTTCTTTGCGACTCGATAAGCTTGATACTGTGAATGACTAATATTTCTCTCACCTTCAATTAAATGTACAGTTTGTGTTAGTGGATATGACAATAGTGCAAAGTGTAGGGATTTAGTCTTTCTTTGTTTTAGATGTGCCTGTGTAAGTCCTAGAATCCCTTTAACACATTGAGTGTTGCTTTTGTCTATTGTCTATATTTAACTATTTATCTTCTATCTTGACTATTGCACTATTGAGGTTTAGTTTATTGTTGAGTATCGACTGTGTTGTGACTTTTCACCCTTATTCCTCTAAAACAAAGCTTCATTATTTCAGGTTAATTATTTCTTGGGTGGTGTAGCATCTGGAGCCATCTTTGGAGCATGGCAGAGGTCTCTTACGGTTGGCGTCCCCGCAGCAATAGTTCTAGGACTGGCGGCCATCACTAAGAAGATGAGCGTGGATGAGGGCTGGAGCATGTTCCCGGGCTTCACTCCCGCTAGCAAGACTATCAAGTCTGTGAAACACGACTGGAGCTTGGTCAAGGATATTGATGAGTTAAAAACCTGGACTAAGGGTGAGATATGAGACTAGTTTGTATGTATTCCTCACTAGCTTTTGTCCACAACCTTGTCCATGTGGAGTTAGGTTTTAAAAATCTTGCGGGAACCCTCTGTTTCTCAGAAATAAAAAATAGCCTATGTTACTCTTAGTCTTCTAACCATATCCATGCAAAAAGTCACTTATGCTATATGATTGAAGGAAAAACTGAGATTTATTACCCCTATGATTAATCACATAACTTTTTAATGACAAGATTTAATGAAACCAAGTTTTGTACATGTAATATAATATTATTATGTACCCACCTTACATGTGAGAACTGCTAAAGTTCTTCAAACTGGCTATTTTCAGCAAATTGAATAAAATTGAATTATAACATAGCTTTAACTGGTTGAATGAAACAGAAACCATTATACATTGAAATACAGTTCAGTAAAATTTAAGAAATAATATTGTTTTATTTCAGGTACTAACTAATCTCGCAACCAAGGTACATAGGAATGAATAGCATGTAAATAAAACTATTTAATAAGATTAATTACTCATAAAAAAGTAAATGGATTCGAAATGTGATCAACTTGCATTATTATTTCATTACCCAAGAGTTTCATTAATAAAAACACTTTCTAAGACTGCTTTGTAAGCAACTACTTTTGTACTTGCAAGTCACAAATGCATACAAATGTGCTTCAATCTGACAAGTCATTTAAATTGCTTGTAGGCAAGTAAATATTGGTGTAGCAGACAGAAGCTAATAGGTTATAAAATAAAAAAAGAAACACATTTTAGTGTTAAACATGTTTATTTCTTACTAAACACTAATCAAACAATGATAATTACAAAATCAATAACTAAGCAACTTCAACAAAATGCGATAAAATAAATGTTAACATCCATCTATGTTTTTAAAAACATAAAAAATACAAAAAAATATATAAATTATTCTGTTATTTCTTCTCAAAAGGAATGTTAAGCCGTTATAATAACGAATTGTGGGTAGTTTTAGAAATTTAAAATGACGATAAAAATAGTCTGTAACCAGGCAATCATTCTAAACAAAAATTAATAATTAAGTAATATATAATGAAAATACATTTCCAATAAAATTATACATAATAAGAGTAATAAATGTTTTTACTATAAGTATAAATAGTAGTAATTTGTATTTGTTTGTAACTTAAACATAACGTAAACTTCAAAAGTCAATGTTTACTCATGAAAAGCAAAAAGCAGAAGAACAATAACTAAGAATTGAAATGCAGAACTTTAACACACCAACCAAAACAAATAAATATAATTTATAGTTGTTGATATTCAGTTTTTTGGAGAGTACTCAGTGAGGTGAGTGCATTCAAAGATTAACTTAAGAACTGACCACACATTAGTTTTAAGTTCATAGAACACCCCAGTAGGTGGACTAACGTTAAAAATCAAGAAATTATATCGAAAAAAAATGTTTTATTTTTTTATCGACGTTAAGATTCATTAGAAAGCATCCCTCATTCTTTTAATATTTTAAATTTTTGCCTCACTGTTCGCTCTTAAAAGAATAACTTGTTTAAAGAAACTTAACAATAAAATTTTTGACAATAATATTTTATGATCAAAGTTAATTTTGGCATTTTATGTAGGATTGAATTAATGTTTCCTCAGTAGGAGACTAATTAATTTGTCACTGGTTAAATTATATAGCGTTCATAGCAGTTATTTGAGGAACTAGAATATGTCAAGAACTTTGACATAGGTCAAACATAATATTTTGTGCAAGCGTTTACAAAATTTTAATAAAAATCTCTGAAAAACAAATTACAATACTACACCCATAAAAGCTGGAAGTAAATTTGGCACAGAAGTTAATATGAACACCGATATTAATTTAAATTCGTAGTATTTTGAAAAATATTAAATTCAAAGAACGAATATTGATGATTTTATAACATCATAACTTGTTAGAACTACTTAATAATGTTGTATAACTTTGTAATTTGAATAAAAGAACAACAATCGATAAAGATTAATTCCAAAATGAAATTTGTACGCAAGCCATTTCATTTAGAAATTGCACTTAAAACTAAGTAATAAGTTACATTCAATATAAAAACTAATTAAGGTACTTATTTTGATTTGGTACTACAATATTTAATTGCTAATTAAGTGACAATTACTATTTATTTATGTTATAGGTATACTCTTACTCGTGTCCTACTATTTCTCTAAAATTAACAAAATAAAAAATATATTCTGTGCATAATAACTATGAACCAAAAAAATGAAAAATATCTAAAAAAAATCAAGATTTTTTGTTCATTTACTTAAGTCATAAGGTGCGAATAACAACCACAAAAAATACCTTTGTCAAATTCAAAAATTATAAAAAAATTGACGATAAAATTATTCATTTCCCAGTACTAAGAGTTTCACTTATCGCTCAATTAATAATTTATAACAATTTAATTTTATAAATAAAAAACATATACAAGCCAGTTGTTTTTCTACGAAAAATTTTTTAGTTAGGTACCTACCCATTGTCTTTTTCGACTTTAGTATCAAAAAGAAATGGGTAGTTATTATGATATACTATTTAAAACTGATTTCTACACATTTTAAATAATCTATGGTATAAAATTTATCGTGTATCTATAATAATAGAGACTGATTAGGTAACCGTTACATTCATTGCGATCAACGTATTAATGATATTCTCGAAGTATTCAGTATAGTATAATTAAAATATATTTCAAAAGATATTTGTAGCAGAAAAAAATATGCCAGTCAACAAAAATTGAAAAATAAAAAAAAAATATTTAAATGCAGTTTTAATTGATGATATTAAACTAGTGACCTAATATTGGCAATTTTTTTTATTTGTAAGAAGTAGGGAAGTTTTTTGTATTTTATTTTTGTAAGATAACGTAAACAATAATAAACTTTAAAAAGATTTTTCATAACAGTAACCGATATTTTACATCCAAAGTACGTCACACATTCGTAAAAATTACAGCAAATGAATGTTAAATGCAATTAACATCAAAGATAACGACGATCGCCATCAACCACGCTACATAATCAGTCCCATCACTAGCTTCTATACACCACTGTTAAAATCTAACCCTATCAGTTCACTTCTTTTGCGCATCTGTCTTTACTTCTCCATCTAATTCGTCTTCTTCTTCCTCGATTTCCTCTATCTCTATTTCTTCTTCAATTTCAATCTCTTCATCGGAAGCTTCCAAATCGTCTTCCTTCTAAAAATAAATTAATTAAAATTAAGTTTGATCCTTTAGAAATTAATATTAAGATTATTTAGCTATTGGCACTTTTAAACGTCTTGATATAATATTCAGGTTTTTTTTAGGGACTCAGCTTTTAAATTTTTTATCGATTTTTTCATGGCTTGAAATTTTTTTTTTAAATTAATTACAACATGGATTCGTGTCGGTGACCTTTTTAAATATAAAAACAATAAATTACTATATTTAATGTAAAACAACAATGTACATCAGCTGTTTATCAAAAGTTCATAGTTCACGACTGATGCCTACATCAAAATACAAATCGCAGTAAGTACTTCACGTGTAGGTATCAGCGTTTTTTGATCGCGGAGCATTGCAATCGTGCATTCCGTACTCAAAAACTAAGATATCGGTAACCTGCAATTTTCAAGATAAGTAGTATGGCCTTTTCGATATAGGCAAGCGGTTAAGATCGAGTTCTGTGGGGATCTTATGTCCAGCAGTGGACGTCAATATGTCGAGATGATGACTGGTGAACTCTGAAGCTTACCTCTGCTGCGGGTTGTGTGAAGGCGCTGGCAGTTGTGAACTCGTCCACAGTGGACTCTGAAATAGAATAAATTCATATTTAAAGCCTCAATAGCCCAAAGTTTAATGCGGACTGTAACCGAAAGGTCGTAGGTTCGATCTCCAGCCGTTGCACTATTGTCTTACTAATACAAGCTTCTTTAAAAAAAAACTTGAGAGGTGTCAAGGGACACCCGGATGGAACGAAGTTCAATGCGAAATAGAAATGAAAATATCTGGCTTGCTTTCTATAAGAGAGAGAGAGACAGACAGAGAAACATGCGACGCCGCACAGCTTACAAAAAGTGTCGTGACAACTTTTCGTAAGAATTTTTTTTCCGTCTAGCCCCCTTTCACAACGCGCGATAAGGAACTTCGTTCCAAAAATATTTAGGATATAAATGGATCGTAAATCGGCGTTTACTCTATCGTTGTGAGTAGGTAGTTGCTTTCTTCTGAAGAAGCCGCAATGTCCGTCAATGGCCTGAAGAGGTCAAAGAACTTTTATATCGACGCTTGAATTTTACCGAACGACATATTAGTAGTATTAGTTTTTTTTCACCACCTACCCTCCCGAAATTTTTGATATGTACCTACCTACCTATTTATATATCTATTAGAATACAAAAACTGTCAAAACCTTAACTTTATTCGTCGAATAAAGTGCAATTGGCCATAAGAATTGCAGTATTACCTAGATCCTTTTCGGGCGTGTCACGCGGCGCGTCCTGAATGAGCGACAGAGTGATCTTCCCGCTCACCACCAGCTGAAAACAGAAGGTAAATGCTCGTATCTAATCGTTCATACTCGGTTCTCAATTCTAAATCTCTAATTTATATCTAATTTAAGCCTTAATAGGCTAACGGTTAAAGGTGCGGACTGAAAACTGGAAGGTTGCAGATTCGATCCCCACCCGTTGCTCTATTGTCGTACCCACTATTTGGAGGGGAGGGAAGAATATTAAGTTCAGCTTGGCTAATATTCTTTAAAAAAATCTATATGTTGAGCGGCCGTCACTCCTATGTCAAGCATGGCCTGCCCACTGCCAGTTAGCTTACTGAGGGTTTGGGTTATGTCAGTGACCCTCGTCCTCCTACAGATATCTTGATTGCGAATTTTATCCTTCAGAGAAATTCCTAACACAGCACTCTCCATAGCTCGCTGGGCGACTTTAAATTAGTGGATTAAGCCCTTTGTCAGTGTCCACGTTTCAGCGCCGTAAGTGAGGACGGAAAGGACACACTGATTGAAGACGACTGATTTCGTCTGCAGGAATTTTTATTTATTTTTATTTTTTAATTATAAAAAAAAGAATATTAGCGAATCTGAAGTTGGCTAATATTTGGTACTAATATTGAGGTTTTAAAATTAGAATTTATTTATTGCAAAAATACACGTAATATGGTGTTACAAAAACGTGTTGGGAAACAGTGTATTGCCATGTATGGTGTGCAATAGTGACAGGCACTGAGGTATTGACGATGAGAAGACTTGACTTAATTTCCCAAACGCTGCGCTGCCCAGCCCAGCCGTATTCTTCTGTTGGATTCTTCGTCGAAATTGTATTTACCATCACTCCACAAGATGTACCGAGCTGTGGCCCGACGACGTCAGACGGGTCACAGAAACTACCAGCACAGGACGTCTATCAGTTGATAGGGAAGAAGGCTGTAAGTGATGGTGACTGACCGGCGAGTGTGTGCGCGTCTCCTGGGGACGCTGCTCGGCGAAGTCTGCCACCAGCACGCGCGACTGCTGCGGGATCTCCGTCTCCAGGAATATGGACTGTACTTCCTCTGCCTCGTGCTACAACGTCATACATAGTTCTTGCAATTTACGAGCGCGCGTGAATTTTACTTGTGGTTACGCCGTGTTGCACAGTACATAAGAGTCGGTCGGAGCCTAGGTGGAAGCGGTCAGTTGCGAGCAAGCACTCGTGAACAGCAAGAACTATTACAACTTACATTAGAAAGATCGATAAGTACTTCTTACCTTTGTAATTTATCTTTTCTAAATTCTTTATAAATGTAAAGACTAGCTGATGCCTGCAACTATTTTATTACTTAGCTTATAAAAACCCCGCGAAAATTATCCGAAACAAAAGGTAGCCTATGTCACTCTCCAGGTCCGGAACCTGTACTCATTACCTAAGCATGCAAAAAATCACGTTAATCCGTTGTGCTCCGTTGCTGCGTGATTGAAGAACAAACAAACACACTTTCGCATATTAGTAAAGATTTGTTCTAATTTAGTTTACAATAAAGTGAATTTCATTTCATAATCTCCTCGCGGCTGAATTCGGCCACAGCGGCCAATTTCCACAGGTTAATTTTTTTTGCCACCTGAAGATATCGAAACAAGTGCATAAGAGTGCGTGACAACACAGGTGCACTCTCTATCTCCTTACTCTTACAATCAGACGGACTATAAGAAGGAGGGAATTGAGACTTCTTACCGTCTTAGGATGTGGCGTGACGGGGGCTTTTGGGGGCTCCGTTTTGTAGGCACCTCCGTCAGCCGCGTGAGCCGTTGTCTCCATGCCCATTACCTAACATAACAGGTAATACTTAAATATGTACTTTTTATTTCAAACTAGCTTTCTCTAACTAAACTAAACTAGTTTACTGTTTTTCTGGGGTAAAAGGCTCTTCTTGCCCTCAACTATGCTATAATATATGTAAAAAAATCATCGAAATCAGTCAATTCGTACTCGATATAATTATCATCAAGAAAGCCGTTCCATACAAACTTTGTTATACCACGTTTTATGTCACGTCCCACGGGAACGGGATAAAAAGTATCATATGTCCGTCTCCTGGTTCTAAGCTACCTCCTCACCAATTTTCAGCCAAATCGGTTCAGCCGTTCTTAAGTTATAAATAGTGGTGTAACTAACACGACTTTTATATAGAAATAGAAATAGAAATAGAAATAGAAATAGAAATAGAAATATTTTTTATTCAAATAAACTTTTACAAGCACTTTTGAATCGTCAATGAATCTACCACTGGTTCGGAATGCCTTTCCTGCCGAGAAGAGCCAGCAAGAAACTCGGCGGTTGCTCTTTTCAAAAAAAAAAAAAATTTACAATTGTTATTGAAACTATGCTATGTATTCAGTGCTTCCACGATGAATTTTCCTGAGTACAATACAAGTAAAAATAAATACAATATATGTGTATAGATTTATATATATGTGTATAGATTCCAAAATATTTGGAAAATTCGAAGCTTTGCTATTGCGTACAGTAAAATAATCAGGGAGGGCTAGTTGTCCTTAACTTAGTTCGATAAAATCTAGCAAGAACATCCAGTTTTGAATTGAATGTAAAAAATCTAATCTATATAACTAGCACCTATTGATAAATCAAGGAAACGTACAGTTTCAAATTCTAAACGAAACCAAAATGACAACGAAATAGGTTTGAAAATTCGAACATTTTGCAAAAATACTTCCGCCAGAATGTAACATATTTTTGATTTTTTCCCTCTTCAGCTGCTTATTAATTGATTGAAAACGGCAAACTTTATTTTCCTTACTAAAGAGCTAGTCATTACCTTAACGCTTTGATTCTCCTTATCGTCCACCACTTCTTCTTCCGACAAATCCTTGATAGCTTCCTCTAACAAATCTTCAGTCGATACCTTCTCCTGTTCACTATCTTTCCTTTCCTCATCCAAAAAATCCGCTGATTTTGTTTCATCACCTTTTCCCGAATCAATTCCTTCGGAGAGTTTAATTAGATCTAAATTATCTTCTTGATTATTAACTAACTCTTTTTGATTTAGTATTGATGTATCAAGTTCTGCATTTTTATCTTCTGCCGCATTTTTTAATTCCTCTTCAATGGTATCTACTTTATCTTCTAAATTTGCTCTTGTTCCCGTATCTATTAAGTAATTTATTGGTTGTTCTACTTTTTCACTAGATGATTCAATTTCTTTATTTGTATCCACAGCAAATATATCTGGTTCCGGAGTTGTCTCTTTTAGTGTCTGAAACGCTTCTTTTTCTATTAGTTCTAGTGTCTGATCTTTTATACTTTTGTCGGCGTCCGGCGTGACTTCTGTGGGTTCAATTTCTTCTTTGATTACCGGCGTGGCTTCTTTCTTTTCTTGGGGTCCGGGAGTCTTTTCTTTGTATTCGCTAGCGACTATTTGGACAGGGCCAGTGTGTATTATTGTACCATTGGTGTATGGGCGAGCATTATCCAGCACCTCCTAGTATTGGAGAGTATGATTAGTTAAATTTAGAAATACAGTAGTGCGGCTTCATAGAGCTCCATCTCTGTCGCACGAAGCGTCACATATGTAGAGTGACAGAGACGATGCTCTAAGAAACCGAGGCTGGCCGAATTTCTCTTATTGGGGCTAAATAATATTTTTACCAGGTACAATCGGCTTTTATTCTCGTCTTATCTTCTATAAAAGAGAGTATTCTCGTTATTTTATTCTATAAAAGAGAATAGAATAACGAGCTCTTTAATAACTACTAGATACTACAAAACAAATTTCAACTAAAATAATTTGTGGAACACTTGCACATACAAACTATGTAATTCTATTTCAAGCGCATAAAATCGCCATATCAAACTAAAAGGGTCACACAAGGTAAAACTAAGATGGTTTCCAAATCCACTTTTTAAAAGCATACCAAATCACAAACCAACTTCGACCAAAAGCTCTAAAATATAAATAAATTAAATACACAAATCTACCTAAAAGATATAAACTGCAAAACTAATTCAATATTACAGAAGACTTCTAAATAGATACTAAATAATAGTTAAAGCTTTTAAAAAATATCTACAGTATTTCAGATTTATTTTGTACATGTTTTTAAAAATGAAAGTAAATATTATTTGATAAGAGAAAGGTGTAAGCTTGCGTTAATTTTCACGTATTTTAATGTGTGGGTAGTTAATTTTTATCGACATATTTTAGTAGAATGTTAACCAGGTAGCTCGGTACAAACAGACAGATGAACATGGCGAATAACAAATGTACAAAAATTGAAATTAAAATCATGTGGAACTCAAAACAGAAGGTACAACATAAAAACGAACACTGAATGATTTTGTGATAATGGTTAACGATGAATTAAGATAATAGTATGACTATACAATGAACTTACTGAATTAACTTATAAAGGATGATAATCTTACGGAGAATTCAAACAAAATTAATGGAAAAAAATTTGTTGCACAAAGGGATGAAGCAAATCTTAAGAAAAATGTACTTCTTGTAGTCTATTGGAAATAAAATGGTCAAACAAAAAAGTGTGGCGTTACGCCTGGTAGATGTGAAACAACACTACACAACACACAAAGGAATAAAAAGCGACGACGGACAAGGCGTATGATGTAGGTATGGAGGGGTTTGCCGTCATAACATACGATTTATGCCAATAGATGTTTCACATCAATCATTTTTGTAGGGTATTCGCAAAGAAATCTGCTTGCCCTTTATGTGTACATATTTCATTGGAATGGAGAACTTCAGAGTAACTTCTGAAGTAACACGTGTAAAGTTGTATTAGTAAGTATACTATTCTTTTAAAAACAACAACGACATAGAAATTGAACTGTTTCGTTCTAAGTCGATGTGTAACAGAAATTCATACTACTAATATTATACATGCAAGAGTTACACTGCATGTTGTCTTCCTTGCGCCTATCCATGCCTAAACCGCTGAACTAATTTCGACAAAATTTGGCATGACTTAAGGAACTTTAATCCCTGAACATTAAAAAACTGTAAGGAAGTAAAACATAAACAAAAAATCAGGGAGCATACATAAAACAGGACTACTGCTAAAAGAAACGACACAAAATGGCAGCAAAGCATTTGAAACATGGAGGAATGATAAAAAACCTCTGAACTAATTTCGACAAAATTTGGCAAGACTTAGGGAACTGTAGGAAGTAAAACATAAACAAAAGATCAGGGAGCATACGTAAAACAGGACTACTGCTAAAAGAAACGACACAAAATGGCAGCAAAGCATAGAAACATGGAGGAATGATAAAAAATCAATAAAAGTAGCAGGAGAGACACATGAAGATGTCGTCATGCAAGAACCTGTCGTTGCTGGGGGTGTGCGCGGCCCGCCTCCATCTGCTGAGAGACCTCTGCTACCAGGCCCGATATTGCCGATACGACTGTCGGCCCACAACACCACATTAGAACCCTTTTAGACGTATTACTTTCGCTCTATGATTACCTTATATCCCTAGATGGACTCTCGAAGCTATCAACGCGTCGAAAACAATGTACGAAGTTTTAAAACTGTAAGAGTAGAATGCACTTCATTGATACGATTTATTAAACACTAGCTGTTGCCTGCGACTTCGTCCGCGTCAATTTCTGTTATTATGATCAGCGTGACGTTATATAGCCTAAAGCCTTCCTCGATGAATGGACTATCCAACACAAAAAGAATTTTTCAATTCGAACCAGTAGTTTCTGAGATTAGCGCGTTCAAACAAACAAACTCTTCAGCTTTATAATATTAGTATAGATTGTACTCTCCATCTCATAAGAAGTTTAAAAACAGTAATCTGTCTGCGAAAAATTTAATGATATATTAATTCCGTCATATTGATTTTGTTCGTGTAATGTAGCCTAGTAGGCAACAATCGTGTCGTCATTAGACTCGAGTACGTTTCTTTATAGGCAATGACGTGTAATTAAAATGGCGGTTTGTGTGGTTAAAATGTACTAAAACCAACATCGCTAAATACTAAATTCCATATCAGTTCCTGCAAAAAAAAAAAAAAAAGACGTGTGGCACTCGGGGATTGCCGCGGTAAAGCTATTGCATAGCATTTTTTATCAACGCCATCTAGCGGTAGGAGTCCATGTCCGTGGGGTCTTAGGTTATTTTCGTTACGGAATTTTTGGATTCGGTCTCCACGCTCAAGGCCCGCGATAGAAGCTATGCAAAAGCTTAAAAATTGAAAATTTTCGAAAATAAATAAAGAATCTGGTACATACTCACGCACCCTAGCATATCTATAGTTGGCCTAATTGCTTTCCATCTTTAATAGCGCGACGCTCTATCTAGGAGTATAGGTAATCATAGGTTCCACTTTATCTTTATTATTTAACATACTTGTTACTCAGTGGTTGATCTAATAGCTTTAAAGTTAATAGAATTATTAATCACTTGTTTAAGTCCGTATAAAACTGCTTTACAAATGAAACTTATGCAATGCGACAATAATCAAAGTCCTTCCTCAACAATTTACAATTAAAAATAAATACAATACATAATTCAATAAATAAATAATAATCAATCGTTTTGAATATTAATAAAAAAAATTGAAATATAATTAAGGGGTTCGAAAACGCATATATGATCAGCCGCCTCCTTTTTTTTTTATTCAATGACACGATAGGCCTCGACTGCGAACTCATCTGATGGTAAGTGATGTTGCAGTCTAAGTGACGGGCTAACTTCGAAAACGTATGACACAATAATAATTAAGCCCCTACCCCTAATCGATTTCTACCAGAACATGGAATATTATGTAGATTAATGTAATTTCACCAGTTTTCCATGGAATCCCTTAGTTTAGTCGAATTTAAAAAAACCTTTGTCATGTAAGTACGCACTTAAGAAAACGTACTAAAATTATTTTTTTTTATCAATTTATTTTGCCCTTTTGTTCTGGCGCGTAGACTTAATCAGTGATTAAAATCAAACGTGAAATCGTATTAATTAATATTTTTTTGTATTTTTATATAGTAAGTTTTATATTTTACTGACAAATACTCGTGGTCCATGGCAGGTCAAAAAATGTGGTCTCGTATAATGAAAAGATTCAGAACCTATGATCTAGATTATAAATGAAGTGAAAATACAAGATGACAGCCGGACTATAAGCTAGTCTTCGAACCCCTTTCATATTAGTGACGAGATATAAAAATTCATACTTTTTACAAATAAAACCTAACATCAGTAATGCGTTTCAATTTCTGAACACGGTTTAAATATGTACTACCCAGTTAACAAGGGAACTTGGAAATTATTTTGCTATCTTACGTAAGTATATAAAATACATAATATATTAGTCTTATCACAAGTCCTTGGTAAATGTTACGATAATATAAATTCAGCAAGATCTGAGAGATTTGAAATGCTCATAGCCGCTATATGTAATATTATTTAAAAACCTTACTAACTTTTCTAGGTAATACCATGGCATGCTTATGGCATGCCATGGTTTGTATTCTTAATTCAATAAAAATGCTAATTTCAAAATTTAAAGAAAGAACGTTATTTCATAGGATGAATAATCAACAGTTAACGGGAAATATAAAATAACTATGATAACCCAATAACGAAAATAAAATTATACAAAAATAAACTTTCTCCACCAACAAATAACGAAGGTCGTAGAAACTAAAATAGCTTGGTTCACGATCGATGCATTTTGGATAAACGCCAATACACTGTATTAAATAGTAGATAGCATCATGATACTATCTAATATATATCTTCAAACCGTCCCTCATTGGCTAACTGAATGAAATACTATTCCTACATAACTGCACTTGCAGATAACGTCGAGATTAATAAATTTTTGGATTACAGCACTGAAGCTTGAACATCAGCCATTGACCTAAATGAAGCCATAAAGTCATTTAATGCCGCTGGGGAGGTCAAGAGAAACGAAGTTCCATTCTTATATTTATAGTAGGGGTCAAATTCAAAATCAAAATTGTAGATTCTCTTAAGACGAGTCAAGAAATCAAAGATTTACATAGTGTAACTTTAAAACGGCGTATTTTTACGAAAAAACACACGAATCGATATGAGAGCGTTATCTACAAAATTTTGATTGAAGCCATTGGTGGGATTGACGAACAGAAATATTATGCAATTTAATTTTTAGAGTACTGAGGTCGTAATTCATAATAATAGTTTATTTTTTACGATTACCCAGTAACGCTATCGGGTTTGGACTTTGATAAAGCATTCGAATGACTAACGCATGGTACAATAATTGAATTATGGTTTCCATTTGGTAAAATCGTAGGTTTTGTGTAAATATATAAGTATGTTAACGTTGTTTTAGTAGTTTCCTCTACAAGGGTAAATTCTGAACCTTGCGCGGGGGTAGGTATTCTAATTCTAGCTATAATACACAAAATAAAATAGTTAATAAATTCAAATAACTTGATTGTTGAGAATACTATACCGACAATACACTTCAACCCAAATGATGTTGATGACGCAGTCTAGGATGATGTAATTTGACTTTGATAATAGGCAGTTTACTCATCGTATTAATGTTTCAGTAAAACATTAAGGTATCTATGATGATGATTCGAAAATTCTAGAAGAATGATCATTAGAAAGTGAAAGAATGTTTAAAAAGTTGAAAATTTATAAATTAGTCGGACAATAAGTGTTTAAATCGGAGAAACCAAATTTTAATTTTGTGAACCAAATTCTAAGCCTGCTGAATGAAATGGTAACCCGAATTAACAAACTTCTTAAATAAGAACCTCAGATGAGTTTTAAAATGGAATCGACAAACTCCAGGATGTGCAGTGTCAGTATACTATTCTCAGAATAAAAGAACAAACAATATAAATATATAAAAAGTCTAATAAAAACCGTCACCATGCCTCAAGCGTAGATATTAAAACACCTAAGGATAACACGCAAGTACATCTAATTGTCACTTCAAATGATGTTATAAACAATACAGATTGTCCTCTTGTCGCTCTAGTCTTAAAAGAGGAAAAATCTTTGCGACTGATGATTCGATATACCTCAAGCTTTTTGTCAAAATGATTAAACATAGAACCTTTTCGAATTAGGTACTATTAAATAATTTTCGGAGGAATTGTTGTGTGGACGAAAATTTAAAAAGACAGAGCAAGAACTGTTAACATTTCTCTCGTAACTATTAGTCAAATATAACAAAATTTTTATTCCATCATTTTCTATAAGCCCGAAAAATAATTTAAAAAATGATGTTTTAGCTGCACTTATAGAAATAATCTATACTTACTCCTATTTTAACAACATAAGCGACCTCTCAAACATCGCTATGTTTGAAATATCAAACTTAAAATTGAGCTTAGTTATTTAGCTAACTTTTTGCTTAGTATTCTCACAATAAATGGTATTAGGCTTTGATTAAAAATAAAAATGTTTATAAATTTTATTAGGGTATTATTTTTTTAGGGGGTTTTTTTTTTGGGTATAAATTAGTTGTGATGAAATAGCCCAATCTACATATTGCCATATATTGCTTCAGTTGTTTAAAATTCAAAATAGTTTATAACTTGTTTCTCTTATAATAGGAGACAATTCAAGACTCTGTTGTTGAAAAGAACCGGCAAGAAACTCAGCAGTTGCTTTAAAAAAAATTTTTAGTAATATGTTCTCGTAACTTATCTATCTTGTAGACAACTGTAGCAAAGCCGATTGCTTCCATGCAACTTTGTCTATTTCGTGTGTGAACTTCTCAGATCTAAACCTGTCTAAAGGAAAATTTACAGGAGGAACAATAAAGTTTTTTTTAGATTTAGTTTTGACTTTTCTTTGTTCTGTTGCTAGTTCTTTTTTTTTATTATTTTTTGTAAAAAAATATCAATTAGGATATATTGCTCTTGCAATTGACGAGTTTGCGTGGCTCATGGCTGTGTAGGTATAACTCGTATCTGTATAAATGTAAGCGAGAGCTTGGTCGCGACTGACCGCTCCCACCTAGGCTATGACCGACACACTTATACACTGTGGGGTTAGTATAAGATTTAATTCGATTGATCGTATTCGTATATTAAGACATTAGCGTCAAAGTAAAATTAACCATAACGACATTGAATTACAGTTCAATTTCCTGCATGCATTCTTATACTCTTACGGATACGAATACGCTCCAAACTAAAATCGGTTGTACTGTGACTTTAAATAAATCTATTTAAGGTTCATTTTACTTTGACGTTAATGTCATAGTATACGATCAATCGTGTTAAATCTTACACTAACCCCACAGTGCATGTACACGACGCAACCACAAGTAGGGGGAAGTCCCGTAACGCCGGACGGCACCTAGTACCGGACACTCGTACTATCTCGCGACTAAGCAAGCGAGCGATTCAAAAACGAGTTAGAGGGACGCGGGGGGATGCAGCAAAACTAAGTCACGGGACCCGGTTTGCCCGTGACGCGCGCGACAACAGTGGGAGTAGTTGGTTACTGTTTTTGGCCGGACGACACTGCGTCACGTAAGATTTAGGTGAGTGTTACAGGTGTATCTGTTATAAGTTGTTTACTATATTTGTTTTTAATAAAGTAGTGTTCATTGTTGTTAGTAAGTAATCAATAAAAGTTTTTGAGAATTTTGAAATGGGTTTATGGGACCAAACAAGTTTACAGGGGTTTGCTAGGGGTTCGAAGTGAAGTCTGTCCGATACTAGGTGCCACTTCCAGAGACTGCGTTTTTTTGCACCAATGTTTAATTTATGTTTTTGAATATATTTATGCAGAAGTTGCATTTTTGATAATTGATATTGATTTTTTTATTTTTCATAAAAACCTTAAGTGTCCGCCACTAGGGGACTTCCCCCTACTCGTAAAGTTCACGCGCGCTCGTGAATTGCAAGAACTGTATCGGAAGTTCACGGACGATTTGTATGTAGCGTATTTACTGACTTCCTAAGGGTCGTTCTCACAAGTGCTATCAAGCCAGAGGATCGATCGGATCGGTACTAAAACAACTAAAAATCACGAAAAGGCTATCGACAACCTGTCTCCAGAGGATACTCGATTACTTCGGCCACATTGCCAGGAGGGAGGGGCACAATTTAGAAAAGATCGTGATTACTGGCAAAGTGGACGGAAAGAGACCTCGGGGACGTAGCCCGATGCGTTGGTCAGACCAAATCCGCACCACTCTCGATAATAAGGTCCACGAAGCCTGGCATGTCGCAAAATACCGAGGCACATGGCGCGAAATCGTCTACAAAAGAGTCCTTGGTGGAAGGGGTCACGACCCTCAGTAATGGGGAACACGACACAGAGAGAGATCAAGCCAGAGGTATATCGAATCGATCACAAGGTACCGCATCGCGCCGCGCGAGTTGCCCCACAATCCTTTGCATCGCGCGCTCGGTCTCCGCGAGCCTGGCTCGCAGCGCCGCTAGCTCCGCGTCCCCTACACATTCGCACAACAATCACCACTTAATATGTATGTGCATCTAGGTATACAATTCGACTTGTGTATGTGTGTATGTTATAGACTATAAAAAGGCTGGACCGATTTTGATGAAATTTTCAGGCAATCTTCATTAGCTCAGCGGGTTATCATGTGAAGTTTGGTAGCGATTGGATCAACAGAATATTTTTTTTTTTATACTTAGATAAAATTAATTATTGTGTACACAGTTCGTACATGGCTTTCAAAATTAACAGGGCAATAAGTTAACTTCTTTCCTAACATTTTGGATTGTGAGCATTTATTTAATTTAATCAAACTTAATAACTCCACCCTGCTCTATTCTCGATTGTTATACCTACTTTGCTACTGTTTTTCAGTACATAACTACAGATTTATTAAGTTCATCAAGCGTTATAATTGGGCATGTTTTAGTTGCGACATCTATAAAAATAGGTTTGGAAACTACTAATTTTTTTTTTAAATCTAGAACCAGAGAGAAGCAGAAATAGTATGGAAATTAAAAAGGTTGTGGTTATAAACGGCATCCCACGCACTTTATTTTCCTAGTTAGGTATAGAAGCTTATCGGGTTGTTTTATTCAAAGTTTTTTTAATTAGAGCCAATGTATTAATTAACATTTTCCTGTTTCCATCGTATTCTATAATTGTAGAATAAAAACACATTCACATACTCACTTGTATCAGTTTCTTTGTGTCCTGCGTGCGTTTAAACAGATACAAATTGAAAAAAAAATATATATATAGAGATTTGTCTATGGAATCCGCTGTGGGATTGTCTAAAAATAACGACAACGAGAGTTAAAACGAGACAGATTTATATCTGAGCATATTTGTGTCTCGTTTTAACTCTATCATAAGTCTGAGCTGAGTCTGAGCACGCTCTATAGATCTCAGTATTGGACAATCCGACAGTTTTTTTTTTTTCAAATATATAGACTAGCGTTTGACTGCAATCTCACCTGATGGTAAGTGAAGATGCAGATGTATTGTTTGTATCAAAGTTTTGAAGACGAACACCTACAAAAAACAAGGACTCAACCTTTTTCTTTGCGAAATAAAACATACTTTAACTTGTTACAAAAGACAAGTGGGTTGCGAGACAAAAAGCCTGAAGGGCTCTGTCACTCGAAAAATCCCTTGTTTACTGTTATACTCGTATGTTACAGCAATGTAGTGTGTCTTATTTTATTATATGATATGCATCATCATACTGGTGATGCATTTCCGCCTTCCCGTACCGCGCCATCAGGAGCTCTTCTGTCTCAATTTAACGATAGTCCCATATAATATAAATGCAAAAATTCTTTTTACAAAACCGGACTTCAAACGCCACTACCAAGTATATCAATTGTGTCTATAAAATGTGAAGAGTTCCCTCGATTTCTCCAGGATCCCATCATCAGAACCTGACCTGAGTCATCAGGTCAGGATCTGATGATGGTGGTCCCATTGTCAAATGGGACCACCTGAGAAGTATGCACTTTCAAACAAAAAAAGAATTTTCCAAGCGTTTTCGATTAATCGAGGAACATCCTTTTTTGGAAGTCCCAACAGTGTGACTGGATGACTTACCCAGTTTATCCGGCGAGGACCTGGAGTCATCCCTGAACACCCGCCTCCGGAATTGCGGGTCGGGAGTCACAGGCTCGTACGGAGACCCGCTGCGTTTGAACAATATCTAAAATGGCAAATGAGAAAGTCTATTTCAAACCCTCACGGTTTAACGGTCATCAGATGTTTGTGTGATGTGTTGTTCTGGTGGGGGGCTTGGCCGTGGCTAGTTACCACCCAACCATCAAAGATTTTTCAAAAAAAAAACATTTTTTCTGATCCCACTGCACACCAAGTGTATCACCAAAGTTTTTCATTAATGCCTCAAAGTATATGGCCTTCTATTTCCCATATTTTCCCAATCGTCCATAATAAATATTCAACTAAAATTTTCCCTTTAACATACAAGTCCATACCTTACTGAGCGTGTACACGAAGAACACAATGATGCAAATGGTGTAGATGGGCATCACGAACCCCATGGACGACTTAGGGGCCGGGACTGGCCCGCCCGGGGACCCCAGCGGCGGACGCATTCCCGGGATCGGTGGTGGCTGGAAAAAAAATTAAATTAACAGCCATCTTTAAATTCAAAGTTTATTTCATGTAGGCCAACCTGTGGCTCTTATGACACGCCGAGACTCTAGCACCGGTTCGGAATGCAGATTCTGTTGAGGCGGCAAGAAACTCAAAAGTTGTTCTTTTTATTAAAAATTTATTACAGTATATATAAACTAGTTATAGCTACAAATTACAATGTAATAAATTACATTATCTTGTAGTATCTTGTAATCTCTATAGAGATTCACGTAGAGATGACGCATGTTAGCCCTACAGGGCACAGATCCCTCGAATGAGAAGTGATTAGACTATAGAATTATAGTCCACCACGGACTATAGACTAGTCACTGCGGATTGGCAGACTTACACCTTTGAGAACATAATGGAGAATTCTCAGGCATGCAGGGTGCCTTACCTTCACCGTTTCCCTTCACCATTTCAGAAAAAGTTTTCCTTCACCGTTTAAGAAAGTGATTTGTAATTGCTTTATAACAGATTGTAATCATGATAAATCGTCAAAACCAGTTGATTATGTACTTAGTACCTTTTTATTCTCCATTCGTACGATTTGATTACGCACTGAGTAACAACTTTTCGTCACAGATGTGAATTAAAACATAATTTTTAATCTTCGTCAACTTAATATTGAGAATGTAACCCAAGAAACGATAAGAACACGTTTAAATATTAGGGATGTAGATTAAGACACTATACACGCGGTCGAATATCGATAGTCTGGATTTTTAAGCGGTAATCGGATTTGTGGGTTAAAAATTTTAACTGATTATAAAACACAGATTTTTCCAACCGATAACAGACCCCGCACCGGGAAGCGCAGTGGTGGCAGACCCCCCCACTAGGTGGACCGACGACATCAAACGAGTCGCAGGGAGCCGATGGATTCAGGCAGCGCAAGACCGAGGCCTGTAGAAGTCCATGCAAGAGACCTATGTCCAGCAGCGGAGGTCTATCGGTTGATAAAGATGAAGATAAGAGATAAGCCAGTAATAATATTTGTCGTCAGTCTGCAATGGTTTCTAAGCGTTGATCAACTTTAAACGATAAAACACCACATAACACAGGAAGATAACACTATTTTCGGATAACACTATTTTCTGATACTTTTTGAGCAGCCCGATCGAGTCAATCAAACCTACTCAATAGCCACCGATGGTGGCTGGCGACTGACGAGGGATTTATAAACTAAAACGGGTTTACGACGTCGCGGCTACGCGATTTCCTGTGTTTATGCTTCGGCTGAACAGACTTGCGACTGAACAGCGACTGAAAAATATTAAACAATGAAAAAAGTATAGGAGAAAATTCCTTAATGACAAAGTTGCTTGGAACCAATCTGCTTTGCTTCAGCTGTCCACAGGCCACAGGCAGACAAGCTGCATATTGTAACATTTTTATTTTAAAAAGAGCTTCTGCTGACTTTCTTGCCGGCTCTTCTCAGCAGAATCAGCATTCCGAACCGGTGTAGATTTTCGACTTGTCATAAGAGCCACAAGTTGGCCTACATGAAATAAATAAGTTTGTGTTTGAGATAGTTTGGATGTTCCAACTTCTAAAACTATTCTAGTTTAATGAATTCACACTTACATAATTATTTAAGCAAATAATATTTACAAGAACTGGATAAAGATATGTGATTTCATTTGTTTGAATACTAAAAAAATAACCCACAAAAATAGATAAACACGATGTCAGTTCTAACATATTCTGCAGTTTCGGCGTGGAAATTTTATAAAATATATTAATTCATTAAAATATTTAATATACATAATATGTATTTTTATTGATCAGAAGCGGAATTTATTTAGATTTTAGCAAATCAGAAGTGGAAAAGGATAATAACAGTCAGGATCCATTTACACAAATATAATTTTAAACAATTATTCAATAGAGAAAATTAAAATTGAGAATACACAAGTGAGTCTCCTAATAGTATTATAATAACTTCATTTTAATATTACTCGTAATAACCAGATGATATAATTTAAAACCAGAACAATAGATAGCTCTTTCTACTTCATAAATTAACAGAACATACTTTATCATCTTTATAAAAAATCTCTACAGAAACAAAAGCGGAAAACGCAAGTCTACACTAATCTCTGCTAAAAATTATTTGCGTAGTTTAGAAAAATTACTTTCCGGTCGAAGATCACGTCATTATTACCTATGCTAAATATATTTAACACTAGTTGATGCCCGCGGCTTCCCTCGCGTGGTTAGGAAAAGCGCTGACTGACTGACTGACTGATCTAACAACGCACAGCTAAAATCACTGGACGGATCGGGCTGAAAGATAAGGATTATGACGTATAAAAGGACTTTTGAAAATTCAAACCCTAAAGGGGTAAAACAGGACAGAAGCTAGTATTGTATATTCTAATGATATTCTTTCGCATATTTTAGGTACATTAGTATCTAGGTACCTACTACCTATGTAGGTGCAATGATTCATTGTAAGGCTTCTGTTTCGTAATAATTATAAACACTGTGGGCGACTCCTATGCTCCTCGGCATTACAATGAGTTTACAACATAATGTAATAATTACAAATTACATTTACATTAGGTAATAAAGGACCTTGCTCATTACTCGTCCACG
Organism: Hipparchia sbordonii; assembly: GCA_038048805.1. Lineage (NCBI taxonomy): Eukaryota > Metazoa > Arthropoda > Insecta > Lepidoptera > Nymphalidae > Hipparchia > Hipparchia sbordonii. The sequence goes on from CM076113.1 coordinate 12,008,254, forward strand.
AGTGATCGTCGTGGTCGCAGAAGCACATAAATCAAACGGACCCATGCGCAGAAGACATAATAGAACCTACTGCAATCATAGTATTTTTTTTAATATGAATAGCGGGCAAACGAGCAGGCGGGTCACCTGATATTAAGTGATTACCGCCGTCCATGAACACTTGTAGTACCAATGCGTTGCCGGTCTTTCAGGAACTTATTGGCCCCTTGAATAACCCCAAATTGTAATTAAGGAACACCGTCGAAGGGAGATGATTCCACAATTTGGTAGTGCGTGGAAAAAAAGATCTGGAGCAACGGATGGTCGAAGTGCTCCAGGCACCCAGGTGGTGAGGGTGGAATTGGGTTCGGTGGCGTGCGGTGCGGTTGTAGAAGTTAGACGGTGGAATAAGATCAAATAGCTCTTCAGCACACTCCCCGTTATATAGCCGATAGAACACGCAAAGAGAGCTTACGTCTCTACGGTGTTCCAGGCTTTCCAGCGAGCTGGTTAATTTCGGATTGTCCACAAGTCAAACTGCCCTCTTTTGAATCCGGTCAAATGGATGGATGGAGTAAGTGGTAAAATACTCATTGTGGAGTAAACGTCTCCTGAGGATGCTACAGTATCAGAGCGAAAGGAACATAGCCTGTCTTTTAAAGGGTTTGTGGTGTTGCATTTGCTCTACTACTGGAAGAGCGGCAGTGTCCCTATACAATTAATGACACCTTTTAATTATGGATCAATTTGAAGCACCGCATTTGACATGCGACTGTCTCTGCAACTAATAATATTGCAAATGGCGCTGTCGAGATTTCATAGATTAATAAAAGAATCGGTGTGCCATTTGCAATATTCTTCAAGTTCTTCAATCAAGTAGATCCATAAAGAATATGACAGCAGCCTATCCACTGTTAATCATAGATTAATTTTATATAGCTCAGTGGTGAAGTATGATAGAGAAGTTGCGCGCGATGCGAACTGATAAACAAACAAGTCGGCGGCGACATTGGCAACCAGTCGACCCACATCTATGGCCTAGACATAGTGTACAAATAAACGGGCGGCGCGCGCGTCTAATGCGTCATACCAACGACTCGAGAAGATCACACTGATGTGGCTTGCACATAGAATTGGAACATTCAAGATGCGAAGTGCGAACAGTTGCTTAAACTAGTCGTGTCGTGTCGTGTGGTGCGGGTTGTTATTGTACGTTCCCTCAAATATGGTTGAGCGAAGCAATGGCTGGATCATGCGTCATGCTCGTGAACGGGTGCCACCAACGGGAATGGGTCTGCTTTTGCCTGCCTGTGTTGACATGTATTGAATTGTATTTATTTGTATTTGTATTGTATTTAATTTACTTGTATTGTACTCAGGAAAATTCATCGTGGAAGCACTGAATACATAGCATAGTTTCAATAACAATTGTAAAATTTTTATTTTTTTGAAAAGAGCAACCGCCGAGTTTCTTGCTGGCTCTTCTCGGCAGGAAAGGCATTCCGAACCAGTGGTAGATTCATTGACGATTCAAAAGTGCTTGTAAAAAGTTTATTTGAATAAAAAATATTTCTATTCTATTCTATTCTATTCTAGTCGAAAATCCTACTATCCTACTAATCTTCTTCTAAATATATAACAGAAAAAGGTCACTGACTGACTGATCTATCAACGCACAGCTTAAACGGGCTGAAAGGCATACAGATGGCTATTGGGACGTTGGCATCTGCTAAGAAAAGATTTTTGAGACATCAACCCCTAACGGGGTAAGCCGGGGGCAAAAGCTTGTTATTAATATAAATACGAAACTTTGTGAGGATGGATGGATGGACAGATAAACATCTGTCAAGTGAAAAAAAGTCAACGTCTCTTGCGTTACATGCATTTTGTAGGGTATAAGTTGCCATTGATCACTTGTTCTACTACCGGTTGAGAGTTCTTCAGTGACATAAATTTATTGTACCTCTGTAGTTCTTCATAATGTTTCCAAAGGTGTGTGAAATCTGCCCATCCTCACTTGGCCACCCGTGGTAGACTGTGACCTTATACCCTTGTCATTGAAGTGGAGATCTGTGCCTGACATGGGGTTGCGATGCAGTTGGGTTTTTTTTAAATATATAGACTAGCGTTTGGCTGCCATCACTCCTGATGGTAAGTGAAGATGCATACTAAGATGGAACGGGATTGCCTAGAAAATGCCTATTCACTTTTGATTTGAAGGTACCCAAATTGTAGTTATAGGGAAAAACGGAAGCCGGAAGGGCATTCCAAATTTTAGCGGTGCGTATCAGGAACGAGGAAGCAAAGCGCTTAATGTGCATCCTTGGGATTTCAATCACGTAGGGGTGCAGGCTAATAGATATGGTTTCTTAGATTTCTTTAAAAATTCAAAGACATACGAGCTAAATCGTTTGATCATTCACAACCTATCAGTCATAACACTGCTTCGAAAAATTCCTCTTCAAGAACTGAACAGAGTTGCATTTAGATGACAAAAGGAAAGATACAATGTAAATATAGCCACAATGAGATACCTACATCCAGTCATAAGATCACCGAGGCCCAAAAATAATGAGAATGACATCATGCGTGTAACTGTTGCTCTTCGTACGGTACAAGGCGTAAGCTGCATGAAATAAGGCCACCGTCGGCAATTTTATAAATAAAAAATTCTACATGAAGCTACATTTTTATTAGCAGTGATTTTATAGGTATACTATCTGACCCGGCAAACGTTGTTTTGACATATAAATTTTAAAAAAAAGACGTGTGGCACTCGGGGACTGCCGCGGTAAAGCTATTGCATAGCATTTTTTATCAACGCCATCTAGCGATGAGAGGAGTCCCGTGTCAGGTTATTTTCGTTACGGATTTTCTGGATTCGGTGTCCACGCTCCAGGCCCGCGATAGAAGCTATGCAATAGCTTAAAAATTTGGGGTCGACTACCCTTATCATTTATGGGCTACGAATAAATATAGCTTAGGGGCATGCCAATCTGCTTCAGCAGTCCACAAGATAGATAAGCTACATATTGTCACATTTTTTGTTTTAAAAAGAGCAACTGCAGTTTCTTGCCGGCTCGTCTCAGCAGAATCAGTATTCCGAACCGATGGTAGCTTCTCCGCTTGTCATAAGAGCCACAAGTTGGCCTACATGAAATAATTTTGAATTTGAATAGTATGTTAATAAACTGAATCATAAGCTTTTAACTTGTGCCATCTTGTAAGGGACGCCAACGCCACTCGCACGCCACATTCGGATGACTACAGCTCTTGTGGTTTATTTCGACCGTAGCAATTAACATTGTCGGATCTACATTTTAGCGATTTTCATTTTATTGCATTAAAGGTCTTAGAATAAGAATAAAAAATATGCTCCCACCAATTATTTTAAAATCAACCATCCATCTTTGGTTTTTGCAAGTGCAAAATGTAGGTACACTGACGATTCTTCACTTTATACATATGTATTTGAAACTTTGAACGGCCGTACCCTAAAGTAGTGATTTTTCACATACGACTATGTTAATTGCTGCGGTCGATTTTGACACCAATTCTCACTGCACGCCTTATTATAATATCATCACACGTTGAGGTTACGCATTTAGGATTGCATGGCATACATTGTATAAATATGTTGCTTGTGTTAACGACGCGATATTAGATAAAAATAAATAAAATATCTTTTTTTGTATTGTCAGATACCTTTGAGAACGTTATGGACAACCTCATGCGCGCAAGTTTCCTCGCGATGTTTTCCTTTTTGAAGGAACCACCGTTGAAGAATGTGATATATAATTGACTAGCTTTTGCTCGCGGCTTTGCTCAGGTTAAGTTCGATTTGTCAAACCCCTATTTTACCCCCTTAGGGGTTGAACTTTCAAAAATCCTTCCTTAGTGTGCGCCTACGTCATAAAAGGAACCAACTGTAAAAATTTCAAGTTTCTAACTTCATTAGTTTAGGCTGTGCGTTGATATCTCAGTCAATCAGTCAGTCAGTCAGGACTTTGAATTTTATATATATACTTAGATTACTTACTAATAGAACTGGGGACAAAATACTACAATTTATCGAAGAAAATATTAAATAGGTTATACACCCTCAATAATTACATTATTAATAATATTACCACCCTACCGTCAAGGGCGTGCCGCCAAGCGATTTAGCGTTCCGGCACGATGGGGTGTAGAAACCGATTAGGGGTATGGGTTGAATTTACACTGCTCCACCCCTTCCAAGTTAGCCCGCTACCATCTTAGACTGCATCGTCACTTACCATCAGGTGATATCGCAGTCAAGGGCTATATTGTCATCGAATAAAAAAATTAATAAGTATATATTTTGTGAATTTATTGCGATCCCCCGTCTCTTACTTACATTAAGTTCTCTCGTATAGGTTGCCTGGAAGAGATCACGATTAGTGATAAGGTCAGGTCACCTTTTTTGTTACACAGTACACTGTTTATTTACATATATGTTTTTTTTTCTTTTTATCATGCAATAAAGTTGTATAAAAAATAATTAGTATAACTCTTCTTAAAACGAATGTTAGCTTTTTCAAGTGTATTACGGAATTACCTACCTCCTACTTTTAGTATTTAATTGAAGCGATCAATTTGCATTATTATTTTTCAATACATGTATATATGAAACATTTATCGTTTAAGCTCTTTTTTAGTTTTATATTAAGTATAATTTTTAGGTTAATACTCAAACATAACATTATCGACGTACTTACGTTTATGGTTTTTGTTAGTATCCGCTTTCCACCATTGCGAAGCAGCTCTAAAGATTAAGTCATTAAAACATCAAAATTCCAATGAAGGTCTTTAAGATTTAAGAAGACAAATCATTTTTTTTAAACTCCAATTTTATCACACTTTTCCAAGATCTTATTCGTCAAAAATCGAACCCTTGGCATATAATCCACCAATGGTATAGATATGTATAATAATATATCTATAAAATCTCTAAAATACACCCATAGCTTTTTACAATTTTGAATATTAGCCAAACTGAACTTGACTTATATTCTCCTCTCCCCTCCAAATAAGCGGAAAGCTTGTGCTTGGAGTGGGGTATGACAATAGCGCAACGGGTGGGGTTCGAACCTGCAACCTTTCAGTTTTCAGCCCGCACATTAACCGTTGGGCTATTGAGGCTTTAAATATTGAATTAATATTACTTTGAGCGTTGGTGGTAGGGCGCCTGTAAAAGACCTTCAAAAGAATCGCCTACCTGCATTCCCATTCCTGGCAAGCGATCGCAGCTCCTCGCAACGCTACTGACCTCGATGTCCAATTCGTAGTACACAGATAGTGGGGAGCGTACCCTGACGTGGGGCGGGAGTACCACGGGGCGGGGGGCGGGCGGCGGGCCGGGGGGGATGGCTCGCCCACGCTCGAGCAACGCCGGGTGCGGGCCGATGCGGATCGGTGGGCGCTCTTGCTTCAATACTGAAATACAACGTTCACTGAGTATCGATCTCAAGACTTCACCTGCCTAGATAGGTTTTTAAAAATTCCGCAGTCCGGTACCGCCAAAAAAAACACGTTTCTAGTAGCGGAGATCCCTTTAATTTTTAATTTATTTTTATTGTTATTATTTGTTGTTGCTCAGATTGCACGCCAGAAATTGGCGAACTGTTAGAGCCATTCGTAAACATTAACATCTTGTTACACAGTTTATGCAATCAATAAATGAATTTGAATTTGTTATAGCGGCAACAGAAATACCTACACATTCTCAGAAAATTTCAACTCTATCTATTACGGATCATGAGATACAGCCCGCTGACAGACTGACGGACGGACGGACGGACGGACTGACAGCTTAGGCGAATCCTAAAAATCTCTTCGATGCCCTCTCGCTAAGTAATTGAAGGATAAACCAACACATTACCATTTCTAATATTAGTAGGGACTACATCGACTACATAGATGGCGCTAGTTGTGAATTAGACCGCGTGCTTGCTGGTTGCTCTACAAAATGATATAAATGAAGGGGTTTATTTGATCTTCACCTCACGATTAAATTTTCCTTCACCGTTATGGTATTTAATACCTTTTAATTTTTTGAACGCTGTGTACGCATCTCGCGTATCCAAGCGTTTTATTAATATCGAAACGAAACGAAACGAAAAAATAAAAAAAATACAGTGGAGACTCGACTATACGGATTCGCAATTATCCAGACCAAATATGTTTGTATCCGTTCCCTCGTAGTTTGCAGTTGCAGTTTTTCTGATCGAAACACATGACCCTTTCAAGTTAGCCCGTTACCATCTTAGACTGCATCGTCACTTACCATCAAGTGAGATCGCAGTCAAGGACCATCTTATCATCCATTAAAAAAATCTGTTTTAAGCGAACTTGGGTTACGATTCTATTAGAATACATTATGTGAATTTCACATAGGCTACTTTGTATCCCAGAAAATATAGGGTAGGTACCCGTGGTATTTTTAAAAACCTAAGTCGACTTGGGCAAAGCTTCAAGTAAAACTACGAAGGTTTAAGTAAAAATCAATATTACTTTATTGTTAAAATTTAATTATTCGTGTAAAATAATATGGACGCACATACGCAATAACGTTTCAACCCACAAAGCTTTGCCAAATTAAATACATGTACATAATGTAAAGGAATAAAGTTAACTTTTCAATTGATAAGTTTGTCTGTTTATTGCATAATATGTACGTCCCTATGTTATACTTAGTTGAAGATTAATATTCATAATTCATAAAACAGAATACAAACGTTAGTACAATAATACAAAATATACTTAATATTAATTTATTAACACAATGTTAGAATCTAATACAAAGTATGAGTAAAGTACAACAATTACATTCAATGTAAAAAAAAATAAAGTAAGTATTAGAATTATGGCTTTAACACGACATCGTATCGTATGTACAACAAAAGTCTATAAGATAACTAACCCTGAAATGAATATTTGATTTCATATTTTGCGGAATAGCTACCATAGCTATTTATCTGTCGTCTACACGCAATTTGCAAAAATTAACAAGCAAAATGTTTAAAACACCCGTCAAATTGACTTTGTTCGTATAGAATGTAACCCTGTAAATCGATTGACACCTCATTCATCAAAATCGGCTCAGTAATTTAGACGCTACGGTGGAAAGTACGCAAATAGACGCATACATACAAACATACATACATAGAGTGCTAAAATCATAACCGTTTTAGCTTTAAGTCGGTTAAAAAATATGAACACACAAAACATATGCATGTAATCCAGTCATTTCCTAATTATACTACTTGTAACAAAACCGACTGAGTCATGAATAAAATTGGGAGCAGTTGATTAGCGCGCGCGCATTGTCTATGGATCTCTCTTACGTCACGGAGGATAGGTACATTCCAAAAACGAGGAACATTAAAACCATAAACAACTGTATTGTATTTCAGAGAACACCATGTTGATGTATAAGTGACGTCATACGTGCGAAAACAACGCCAAACACTAGAAAACATAAAAAATAAGTTTGTCTGTGGGGCTTTGGCCTTGGCTAGTTACCACCCTACCGTCAAAAACGTGCCACCAAGCAATTTAGCGTTCCGGCACGATGGCGTGTAGAAACCGATTAGGGATATGGGTTGAATGTACTCTGTCATACCTCTTCCAAGTTAGTCCGCTACCATCTTAGACTGCATCATCACTTACCATCAGATGAGATCGCAGTCAAGGACTGTCTTGTCATCGAATAAAAAAAATGCTTGACATCCAAATTCGTTATGTAGTGCAGGAGAACAATGCTTCAAATCTCGAGAACAGCGCATACAACTGACTCAGCTAATTCATTGATACTGAGGCAGCTGGAATAACTTAGAACTCGGCCAAGTGCGAAGTCAAGTCACGAAGGGTTCCGCACCATCGTAACAGCGATTGTTAAGTTTGAGCAAAAAACGCCGAAAAAATGATGTTTCTTGCATTGAATAATTATGTACTAACGTATGAGGGTCCCCTTTATTTTTTATTTTAATTATTTATTTGTTGTTAGAACGGCAATTAAAATACATATTCTGTGAAAATTTCAAGTATATACCCTAATACTGACCCTCGCTGACAGACGGACGGAAGGACATCAGAGGCTTAAGATTAAGAGGGTCCCGTAGACACACTTTGGGTACGGAACCCTAAAAAGCAATTAACCATGTCTCAGCGGAATATATTGGCCACATTGCAAGTTTAAAAACTGTTTTCGACTGTTTTTTTTTTCGACAATGCTGACTTATGGATTTCGGATCCATGGTCATGGTCGCTATGGACCTCAAAAGAAAGTTCAAGGTCACTCAATGCGTGATGGAGAAGAGCTATGCTTGGAGAATTCCTGCGCTATCAAATCAGGAATAAGAAGATCCGCAGGAAAACCAAAGTTACGAAAGCTTAGCGAGCGAGAAGAGGTGGAACTGATGGTCGTTGGCGTTCCAAGACGCTGGAGTGGCGACCTCGCACCGGAAAACGCAGTGTTGGCAAACCCCCCCTAGGTAGACCTACATCAAACGAGTCTCAGCCCTCAGGAAGCTGGTGGATACACAGTTTATCCATAACATACAATACCAACATAGGTACACCAAAAAAATTCAGGATCTTTCTCCCGCTAGTCGCCACCGCTCGCAGTTTACGCCGCGGGTTATCACAATTTGACCCAGTTTGTCAATTGCCATATTACCTAATTTGTGTAAACCCGTATGGGGATCCAAGGCCCGTGTATGGCGAGCACTAAACAACGAGCGGAGTGGTGAGTACTTACACTTGTATGTATAATGTAAAGCAAACATGTACTTGTTTTAACCGAGGCCGCCCACAGAACGACCGACCGGCAGATGCTTAGCGTGTACTTCTACCTAGAGGGACCCCCTGGAATAGGGGGTAATATAAAACCGTTGGGAACTTCTAATCTTCAATATACTTCATGAATTGCATGATTAAACCAATGTACCTTTACCAGAAGCGTTAGTGGTACGCCCCCAGGTAGATATGAGGCCTATGCATTACGAAAAGTTTATAACAAATACTTTTGTCAAATTCTTATTTTTTTATTGGGAAACGTGGTTCACCGACGAAAACACTAAGGAACCTCACGCACTAGAGTGCAGACGAATAGATCAAACGTCGTAATCTTCGAACCACATAGCGGCGGCTCTCTAGGACCCTCAGTAAAAGAGACAACGGCTTAATAAACAAACTTGGCGGAGTACGGTTCTGGTCTGGCGGAGGTTGCGAGGTAGAGATGACATGGAACGAAGTCAAGGGTTGCTCAAAACCTCTCAGAGTGGCGTAATACTGTAAACGTTCTGCCCCATTAGGATATATCCTAATGGACACTAAAACACATAAGTGGATTCCACTCTAGGACTTTTCGGCTCCAACAGCTGTCACTCTTATGAAAATCCCGGCCTGCCCACTTTCCACTTTAGCTTGCTGATATCCGTGACCTTGGTGTAACCTTTTCAGCACTCCTTAAATCTCATCTGGTATACACTCGCTTTCAGAACAAACGCCTACAAGTGTTACCACCCGCTTATTTTCAATCATAATGTAAATCTTTGAGACAAATTGCTTAACCGAGCGATTTATGCAAATCCTCGTAAAACATCTATTATTGCGAGTAGGTACACCGGGCGATGCTACGCAAGCCTTTCAACACGTGATGCTAAGTGACATTTCACTTAGAATATTTAGAAGCCGTTAGCGCAAGTGTGTGGTGACGCATGTGACAATTTAAAACCGAAGTCATGTCGCCCTGGCGTGACAATAGACCGGCGCGTATAGGCCAGTTTAGTGACTATAGAAAAATATTTGTGGTTTATGAAATGAGCTACTCATAATAGCTGCAAAGATGAACCAAATATTTAGTGAAAACGTGAACAAAAGCACGTTATGATAAAATATTTAAATAGATGCGTAAGAAACTTAGAAACATCTATTTTAAGAACAAACCGACTCCACTTGTCAGGGGTAACTGAAATTTTTAATTGAGACCGGCCACATACTTCGAGAAATTGTCTGTCAGAAAACTTTTTCATGCATTATATATCAACTATAGGTAAGATCATCTTCACTCTACAGTATGACGACAGCAACCACACAAATCGTTGATTGGTCGATACTCCCTCGCTATTGGCTAAAATGCATGATTATTGCAGCAACGCCATAAATTCAGCCAATCACCACTTATAACATCTGGCGTGCATCATAGGGATCAATTACAATAATTACAGGGCGAATTATTTCTGACAGGAATTTTCTGATAAATGCAGCTAACCTTACACTTGTCATGTATAGATATGCCCAATGAAACCTTATTCAGAGCCATTCTTCCACACTCACTATCTCGCATATCTCTTATCACTCACACCTACAAACCCGACGGCCTTAGCAAGTGACAATGCGGCGTCAGTACTTTTGTTCTTGTATTACAAGTAGAGGCCAGACTGGCAACGAGTCGCGCACTCTGCGCTTGTGAAAGCTTGTATTTGCATTTACAACGCAACCTATTAGACAATTGACAAACATGATGTCACATAGTTTCTCGTACCATCCACTAGTACCATCACCGCACTCAGGGTCGGTTGTCGGACGGTTCGAGTAAGGTAACCGTCTAAGGTAAGAACCACATAAGTCAGAAAAAGAGGCAGAAGTTGGATTTCTTATGGTAGGTACTCGCGGATTTCACATTAAAAACCTTTAAAAGTAAATTTTATCACCAAATGCTTTACTTTTGGAAGCACAAGCAAATGAAAAGAACAGCAGCGAAAAAGACAGCAGAAGAGGAGCAGTTAAAAGAAGTTTGTCGTTTCCTATATGCAATAGAATAAAAACTTGATTTTTAAAGAAAGGACATGACCAGTGATTGCCCTTGGGATGGGGAAAATGTGCAAGGTTACAGCTTTTACAGAAAGATTAAAAAATTGAGGCCTAATTTACTATGGATTTATTATTCCGATAAAGGCATGATTTAAAATATCAAAAAAAAACAGAATGTTTATTGTTTCCGCTTTCTCTTTAATGCACTACTTCATACTTCAATTTCCGCTCATTTGTATTAATGCCCGTGATACACATGCTAGTGGATGGTATGCTAGGTGCTGGTAAGCTGGCATGCCAGGTACTGACAGAATATCAGCGCGTGACATACATGCTTGCGAATGACCTTGCCAGTGACATGCGAGTTGAAGTTCGCAAAATGAAGAAATAAATAGTGTTACAATACAACTCGCAATTATATTAGGCAAAAAACAAGCACAAAAATTAATAAGATCTTGGCAGATAGTTGAGAGTTGCGATTTACAAGCAAATACGTTACGACCTGCCTTCGATTCTGTAACTCAGTGCCTATCAAAAAATGAAAGCCACTGACATATATTTTTTATCCATTGAAGGTTTACTATGAAAAAGTAAATCATATTTCTCTTCAAACCTTCAATGGATAAAAAATGCCTATCGTCGTTGATAGGCACTGAGTTACAGAATCAGCCCCTTGTTTCGCGTATTTGTAGCTGGCAATACGAATCTCCCGTCCCACTTCCCTTCAAGGGGAAAAAATCAAACGGCTTGCGAGCCATTCGTATGCTTTGCTCTGGCACGTGAGTTACTGGCAGAATCTCGATACACATGCGAGTAGCTCATTATTGCTTGTAACTGGCATACTTTTGTGCGAGTAACAAGCATGTGTATCACGCACTTAAATAGTAAAGAGAAATTCCGCTTCGCGACACTAGATAGCGCTTGTCTATTGAAAAATTAAATTATTCGTGCAAATAAAGTTGTATTATTCCGTGTCCTAGGATCTGTACAAAAATATTAAGCAATTTTTTTCTAAGCAGCTTTGCGCATAGATGGCATGTTTAATAGCAGAAAATTATTCTTACGACTCGATAAACATATCTTAACGCCATCTTGTATCGAAAGGGAGAGGTATTTTTGAAAAGTTTTCTTATTTTTTCTCAGTTTTCAAGGCTTCAGACTCCTAAAACTTTCATCTCTGAAAACTATAGAATATAACAATTACAAAAATAAAACTATTATTATTGCACGTTGATTTTAACATTTTAGACTTGATAACCACAATAATTAGCGCCCTCTAGTATCGAAAGGCAGAGTTATTCCGTAAAACTTTTCTATTTTTTTTCTCATTTTTCCGAGCCTTTAGACCCCTGAAAGTTTTTTATCTGAAAACTATAGAATATAAGAATTCCAAAAATAAAACAATCTTTGCTGCACGTTGATTTTTGACACCTAGGCGAGAGCCCTTTGCTCCACTGGTCATGTCCTTTACATTATTTGGCTGCGAAACCCTGAAAAACAAACTCAAGATGTTCCAAAGTTCCACATGCAGACAGTAAACTGCCACATGGTTCCCAGAAACCAATGTTATTATATTACTAGCGCTATATTATCACAGATGCTTTAGCAAATGTGAGATCATACGGGAACTTACGAACTATGAAGTAATCCGCAGATTAGATTACTGAATGGTACGACTAATTTTCGCCCCTTGACCTTAATGTTTCTGGGTCAGTAAGGTTCTAGCCCGTTTGGTATTCGATACGGGTGATATGTGATCTCGATCCGTGAATAATAACTATCATTTATCAGACTCTAAACGCCTGAGACAATCTCTATAATGATCTCAAAGGTGTGTGAAGTCTACCAATCCGTACTTGGCTATCATGGTAGACTACAGGCTAACCCCTTCACATCCAAAAGGAATCCTGAGCCCAATTGTGGGCCGGAGTTGGGTTGAATTGAATAATAGCTAGTTTATTGAAGACGCTAAAAAAATCCAATATACTATACCGACAATGTACTTTTTATCCCGGGAAATAAGAGAGCTGCCGCCGGAATAAAAAACCTTAACTCACGCGAACGAAGTCGCGGGAATCATCTAGTGTTGACATAAGTTAGACATAATAAAAATTAAAGATTACAACAAAAGCAAACACCTTTTTATGAAAGGGAACACATACCCCTCTTCGATTCCTCGAATCTGTTAATTTAATGTAGACTTATTAAAGAGGAACAAAAAGATGTAAGTTCAATCTGTAAATGCAGAGCGTAAAGACGTTGCCATTGAAAATTCCTCGCGACGCGACGCTTTCGAATCCGCGGCCTGTCTAATTTTAGTGTCACCTACGCACCTCGAGTCGCCGCCATGCACATTGTGATTGACAATGAATTCGCCAAGGACTTCCGTCGCCTCCGTTCGTGTGATAATGATAAATTAAACCCACTATCGTTGTATGAAATAGACAAAGCATCAAACTGTGAAGTACTAATTAATATTACGAAACTAGCATACGCCCGCGATTTCGCGTGGATTTTTAAGCTATTGCATAGCTTCTATCGCAGGCCTTGAGCGTGGAGACCGAATCCAGAAATTCCGTAACGAAAATAAACCTGACACGGGACTCCTCTCACCGCTAGATGGCGTTGATAAAAAATGCTATGCAATAGCTTTACCGCAGCAGTCCCCGAGTGCCACACGTATTTTTTTTTTAAAACCCGCAGGAATCCTGTTTTTTCCGCGATAAAAGGTAGTCTATGTCACTCTCTGAGTCCTCAACTATACGCATGCAAATCACGTCGATTCGTTGCTCCTTCGCCACATGATTGAAGGACAAACCAACAAACAAACTCACCTTTGCATTTATAATATTACACAGGGATTACAGATGGCAACGAATAAACAATCTCGATGCGAGAAATTTTTGCTTGAAACTTAAAAGTGAGGATTTCTTGCGAGGAATATGAACTTGGTTGTATATCTCATTATCGTCTTCATCCCAGCTGATGGAATTCCACTTCTGGACATAGGTTATCCCTGTATGCAGTGGCTGCCAGCTTCTCGCCTGATCATCCGTCCAGAAGTAGAACATTCCATATGGGATCGCACTTCCAACACCTTGGGACCACAACGTCCATCTGTATTACACTTGTATCTGGTCTGTTTAAAGTTAGTATTAAACTATAGGGTCCTATAAGTACCTAATCAAGGTATGCGTCAAGTTAGATTACTCTTGTATTTAGATCTAGAAGATATCCACCCAAAAAAGTTACCAAGACTAATGAGAGATAGAGAAACTGACGATACGATGTTTTGTTTGTAAAAAATTTTAGTTCAACAGGTTAAAATAGCTAGAAATACAATACTAGATACCTTTATTTTAATCTAGGTTAATACACTTGTGCCTGTTTTCACCAACCGTACCCCTAAATCGGAGTCTCTTTACATAGGCAGTCCCTAAATACTATCTCTTATACACAATATCATTCCCACGATTAGGTATTCCCTAAAGATTATAAACTACAACGAAATTGACAGAAAGCGTCAACTAAGTTAGGTATCACCTAAAAGCTAAAGAACGTTGGTGAAAACGGGGATTAAAATCTTTGATTACAAAAATCCTTAAATAAGGTTAAGTTAGTGATGAATTAGAATTGCGACTCTTATGAAAAGCAGATTGTTAAATTCATACCATTGTTTGTTAGCACCAATTAGGAAGCAGTTGTGGGGTTATCTAAAAGTGTCTCAATCAACTCTGATTGGCTCATACTCTCTCGCTATTGGTTAAAATTCATTGATGCAGCGATAAGTACGCGATAAAATCAGCCAATCACCACTATTGATATGGTAGCAATGATCTCTCAAATTAAGCCAACGAAAGTCAGTCATGCAATCATTTTTAGACAATCCTACAGCAGTTATTCGTATCATCATCCAAAACCCATGCAATAAACCAAACCATTGCGTTCCACTAACTGTCCCGCTTAGAATCCACTGCTATTTAGCCGTCCAAGCTGTACACAGCCACCCCAAAGTTCTGTCTGAGGCATCATTTTTACATGACTGCCCAAAAAAATTTTGAGGGTTCATGTGTATTTCTGGGATATCCATACACCATTCCAAGTGACAATTTCTATAAATTTTCAGCAGTTATTCTATGTATATTAATTTGCTTGTTAGACAATTCCACAGCAGTTAGTCGCACCACCATCCAAAGCCCATGCAATGAACCAAAAGTTCCACTAACTGTCCTGCTGATAGTTGGAATCCACGGCTAAATGCGCGCCCAAGCTGTACACGGGCACCCCGAAGTTCCGCCTGAGGCAGGAGCTGTTGGAGTTCCTCATGGCCTCGGCGAGCATCTTGGTGGTCTTGCCGACGTTCTCGCGGCGCGTCACGAAGGCCGCGATGTCCACGCCGCAGGTGTCATTGACGGCCCGCCGGCAGTCGGCGGCCGACTGCGCCGGGCCGCACACCTCGTCCACCAGCTGCAGCACCGCCACTTCCGTCGAGAATATCACCTCGCAGCAACCTAGTTTACAATCATTATGCGTACGCACCAAGCTGTGTGCAATCTATTCTTTAAAATTCTTATAAAATAACTAGATTTCGCCTGCGGCGTCGCCCACTTTGCATTCGATTTAACAACCACCTATTTTACTCCCTTGGGGATTGAATTTTCAAAAATCCTTTATATAGTATATTTTTTCCGCTTTAAACATACACATACATTCACACGCACATACACTCACTACACACACACCCACAGACACACGTATCCACGCAAACACACGTTGTGAATATTTTTAACTGTTTTTTATTATTTTTACTTTCGCTTCTGAAAATTACCCTAAATTAACAAGCATATTGTATTATGAATTCTCTGTTGAACTTTATATATTTTGTTTAATTCAAATAATGTAATCATTTTTGGCTTTATTTAAGGACTATAATAATCTTGTAAAATTGTGTTGTAAACGCTGTTGATTACCAATAAATAAATAAATAAATAAATAAATAAATTTATCTAATCAGAACTCTCCAATACAAGCCTAAAGCTGAAACCTATAAGAGAGTGCTCTGATTTTTTCAAAAATTCTAAATTATTTATTTCATGTTAACCAAGAATAGAATACAATTATTGTATTTACAATTATTATTATTTGAATAAAAGTTTTTTTTTTAATCTTTTTTTTTTTTTGGGGATTTTTACCAAGATTATTTTATTGTATTGTTTTACAAAGTGCTTTCGAATCATTAATTGAATCTACCGCTGGTTCAAAATGTCATTCCAACTGAGAAGACGAAGGAAAAATATTATATTGTACAAGGTCTATTGGCTTTTATGATAAGTTTATGTCAGGACATATTTGTGTTTCATTTTAACCCTATCTCAAGACAACCCAGTCAGAGCATGTTTTATAGATTTCAGAATATCTGCCAGATCTGGGGGGCGATTCAGACCTGTTCGATAACATACCGTGTCGATACGGTTAGATATCGATCTCGTATAAAAATTTTTTGTCGTGTGATTTAGAGCGTTTGGTTTGAGGATACGATTCGGTATCGACTACGTTATCGACATCGACAAGATACATTCGATTACAAGAGCATTTATGAATTGAAAATATATGTTATCGTACGGTAACAAACCGAATCGATCGATAAATAAGTTATCGGAAGGGTCTGAATCGGGGGCTGATGTTTAACTTTAAGGTATAGCTACAAAGTAAAATAATAGTAACTCAGGTGCACTGAACATTGTTGAACAATGCCTCAGTAATTTTTCGTTACGTTTCCTCCCTGATGATAACGCTACATTATTGTGAAGAGGCGTGCAGTGTGTCACTAACAGCCTTACATTAAAAAAGAAAGTGGCACAAGTTGTGTAGGCACTTCTTGAAATGAGTTTGAGGAAACAAATGTGCAAAGAAACTTGTACTTAAAATTTGTCCATTTTCACTTATTGCTTTATGATTCACTTATTTTTGGTTTCTATATTCAACCTATAAATCTATATATATAAAATTCAAAGTCCTGACTGACTGACTGAGATATCAACGCACAGCCTAAACTACTGAAGTTAGAAACTTGAAATTTTTACAGTTGGTTCCTTTTATGACGTAGGCGCACACTAAGAAAGGATTATTGGAAATTCCACCTCTAAGGGGTTTAAATAGGGGATGGAAGTTTATATGAAACTCCGTCATTTTTCAAGCTGTTTCCATCAAAGTTGGTATTTGAGCTTTCAGTTAAAAATAAAGAAGTACGTGTGTCACAGTTTTTGAAAATTCCACCCCAAAATCTAATTCCACGCGGACGAGGTCGCGAGGGCAAAAGCTAGTAATTAATATATAATCTAACATCAGAACTTTCATTAGATGTAAGCCAACCTGAGCCTCTCATCTACCTTCAGTTTTGAAAACAGATGTTGCTGAGGAGAGACAGTAAGAAACTCAGCTGATGCTCTTTTCAAAATGAAATGTTATTACATAATATATTATTGTTTACTATGTAGCTATTACAATGTAATGAGTAGTTTTACTATCTTATTGCCAGCTGAATGCCAAGCTAATTGTTACCATACAACTTTGTCATTAAGTAATTTATCAATAAAATTTATTTGAATGAAATACTTTTCTATCGAAAAAAACCTGCCTGGAGAAGCCTATATAATAGCACAAATATAGCCAGTAAAAAAATTATTTTGCTATTGTGTTTAAAGTACTTATTATATAATATAATTCTTTCATTTCACGAAGGCTCAAGGCTCATGGATGTGTGTGTCATTTCTGTATAAGTGTGAGTGAGAGCTCTGTCACTCCTGACCACTCCCACCTAGGCTTCAGACAGGCACACACACTTACACAATGTGCATGTACACTATGTAACCACAAGTAAAGCGCCCGTAACTTCGTGAGACAAACAAACTATACCTACTTAACTAAGTACCTACTTTAAACTAGGTATCTACTTTTATTGAAAATTTTTCCTCATAGATAATTAATTTAATGTTCATTACAACAAATAGAGTCAAATTAATCACTTTTCCACTACTGCGAAGTTCAGAAGTTGATTACAAGTATTATAGTATTAATAAATAATGATTCAAATATTAAGTATGTTTTAAATATCACTATAGTACCTACGTAATTATTAGATCATAATAATTATTTTACATTGATAGATCATTGTTATCAGTGGCGTGCACACAGGGTAGGCATAATGCAGCAAAATGCTATAAAATGGAGAAAATCGCCAGTCTGAGTTATAAAAACTTAAGGGTAGGCTTTTTATAATTTGTACAATGCCTACCCTTAAGTTTTTTATAATTCGAACTGAAGATTTTTTCCATTCTGTATCATCTGCCTACCCTGTAGTACATCCTGTGCATGCCACTGATTGTTATTCATCAAAGAAATTGACCAGATTTTGTTAGCATCTATATTGCTTTGTCAGCATCTGTATTGATTTTATTATAAAAATAATCATTCTAATAATATTGTAAAGGCGAAAGTTTGTATGTATAATTTGGCTGAAATTTGGAATGGAGATAGCTCATACCCAGGATTAACACATAGGCATACATTTTAAAATTAAGTCGCAGGCATCGTCTAAAATTTAATTTAATAAACAAATGTTGTAATAGCCTCATTTGTTGCTCTTTAGAAAAGTTTGGTAATTTTATCAAATAAGCAGCTTATACATTTTTAGCTGTTATATTTAACTTTATTGAGTGTATTACAATATTTATTATATATAAAATACACATATAAAATTAATACTAATTATTTCAATTTATAAAATTTAGTTACAAAAGAAAATGGTCCCTTAAAATTTATTTTTTAAATCAATCAATTTACACTGTACTCAAAATAAAGGATTGATTGAAAAAGCTAAATTGTTAAGTATATATATTCTTAATACCACATTATGCATTTTATATTTCTATAAGGCATAAGTACCTAGAGGCAACATTCCAATCAGATCTTTGTACACATACACACTCTGTCAACAACTGGACCGACACATATTTGCATAGTAATATCTTGCTCTTGAGGACAGCAAATATCAAATATCTTTTAGCCATGAAAAGTTTGAGATTAGATTATCCTAATTATAATGGTTTGACACACTCATTACATTAATTTTTCATACTCATAAACATCATTAGTAAAAGATAAACGCGGTGCAAGAGGTGTAATTAGATTTAGATTTGTACGATCAGTCCAGTGATATTGACATTGACCAAAAGTTAAAAATACCTATTTACCTGCCTTCCGGTCGAACTTGTTCGGCTTTAGATGGTCCGAAGAGTGGCCCAGGATCAGCGGGGATAGGATCCGGGGCCAAAGCACGGCGAAACAGCCCACAACAATCACTAAAACGAACATCGTCTTCCGCGGCCCTAGCACCTCGTCGATCGCCATTCTGACGTCGTGTTTTCGTATCGCAATTCGCAATTCGCGCACAGAGCCGGTCGCACTCTACGGGAACATCGTCGTGTGTGATAAAAATAAAGATTTTGGCCTCGTCCGCCGCGAGAAACGAGAAAGACAAACCAAACGAAATTACGAAAGTGTGCAATGACAGCTGTCAAACGCAAACCACCCTCCGCCCCGCGTGACGTTTCGGGAGCGATCGCGATAACGCATCTTCGACTTCGCTACGGGAGCGTCCGTCTTCTGTAATCTTCTCTATCTTCTCACGCAGAACGCCGGTGGATTGAGCTGGCTCGATGTGACACAGCCGTATATGACAGTCAATCAGCTATGCCGACATCTTGCCTTCCCAGCCACCGGCTTTTTTGTAGTTTTAAAACTCGGAGCGGTCACTGCAGTAGTTCAAATATTGACAGAGCGAATTAGCGTATGGGCGAGCGTGCGGCGCTCGCGGGCAGGCCTCGGTACAATATGCCTCGGCGCGGAGGCGGCGCCGGCTATTAACCCTTCCCCACCGCGGCATGCTGTGCACGCGCTCAGATGAATACCAATTAGACATTCTATGTAGGCATTTGTCATTAGACGGAGACATGAAGAATAAGGAACTCCGATACTCATTGCTGACTACTCCCTCACCTCCGATGTAGTTATGTACTTTTCCATTGTGTCCTAGCTCAGAACGATATTTTATCTGTGCATCGCGTCTGGGGCCACATAACTGGATTTTTCTCTTTATTTCTTTTACGATCCAGGGACCCGCCAGAAAAGTGTCAGTTCTGGAAACTGCTCGATTTTAGGACTAACCAACAGACTATCAGTGCTTAACCATACCTACTTACCGACACACACGAGCACAAAAGCAAGTTGCGACAACCATCCTACAACTATATCTTTGGGTCAGGTGTCAATCTTGTCACACGATGCTCAAGATTCCTGAGAGTAGGTACAGGATAGGGAATGCAAATCTCGCGAGATTGGGGCTCAAGCGAGATCTCGCGAGATTGTGAATAACAATACCGCGAGATCTCGCCAATTTCGAGATCTCGCGAGATTGGCAGTTTTGTGTGTTTTTTTTTTGCAAATAATCACAATATTTGAATAAATTAGAAAAAAAATAATAAAAATTATAAGTATTATAACATAATATTTATTTTCACGAATTTTTTCAATAGACTTTTATGAATCAAATCTGAATATATAAAAGGCAAGGGTGACTGACTGACTGACTGACTGATTGACTGACTGACTGATCTATCAACGCTCAGCTCTAACCACTGGACCGATTGAGCTGAAATTTGGCATACAGGTAGCTGTTAGGACGTAGCCATCCGCTAAGAAAGGATTTTGGAAAATTTCAAACCCGAAGGAGGTAAAATAGGAGTTTAAAAAATCGAACCTAACGTGAGCGAAGCCGCGGGTTAAAGCTAGTTGTCTATAATTTTTTAATAAACTTCTAAGTAGTAAACTTTGATGTACGTATCTATCAAATCACTGTGGAAGCACTGTATACATAGCATAGTTTGGTTACCTATTGTAAAAAAAAATATTTTTTATTTTTTGAAAAGCAACTGCTGAGTTTCTTGCCGGTTCTTCTCAGCAGAATCTGCATTCCGAACCGGTGGTAGATTTATCACTTGTCATAAGAGCTACAAGTTGGGTTACATGAAATAAATAAATTTTGAATTTGAAATAACAAATGAAAAAAACGACCAGTCTTCTTTTCTAATGTCAAACGCAAATCTTTTAGTAATTTAAAAATTAATTTGCGCACAGAACGAAACCGACAGGTCGCAACTCCGTCCATGTCAGTCCGCGCTTCGAATAAAGGCCGCTGCATACATAACGTGCACGGGACGGGACGGGACGTGGACGGGACGGGACGTGGAGTTTTGGAAACATCGTTTCATAGAAAATGTAAGCGACTGTGCATACGTCACGGAGCACGGACGGGACGGGAACGTGCCACGCGCGGAACGGGAAAAATATCGTCGGCGACGATGTTTAGCACGTCCCGTCCCGTACGTGCCCCGTCCCGTGCGTGATTCCGCTGCGTATGCACAGTCGCCCCGTTCGCTCCGGAGAGCTAAGTAGTGATGTTTGTGTATTTACCTACGAAGCAAAAATGGACGAATGGAAAAACTAATTGAGTGTGTACGATCATTGAAAGTATTTAGACACCAAATATAAAAATTATCTGTGGCGTAAAATTGCAGTCGAACTATCACTCACTGAAAACGGTCAGATTTATTTTATTAATTTATTGCATTGGTATCTCTACTTATATTTTAATATGTAATAATAATTACAGTTGAACTTTTTATGCTCAAATCAATAGGTATATAGTATCAACCTTTGACGACCTCCCTGGCGCAGTGGTGAGCGCTGTGGTCTTATAACTGAGAGGTCTCGGGTTCGATTCCCGGCGGGGGCAATTTAGGAATTTATAATTTCTAAATTGTCTCTGGTCTGGCCTGGTGGGAGGCTTTGGCCGTGGCTAGTTACCACCCTACCGTCAAAGACGTGCCGCCAAGCGATTTAACGTTTCGACACGATGGCGTGTAAAAACCGATTAGGGGTATGGGTTATTTACACTGCTATACCCCTTCCAAGTTAGCTCGCTACAATCTTAGAAAAATCAATCTTTCCTTGTTCACATCACTAGCACGTTAGTTCTGAGTTATTGCCACGTTGCGTATGCATTAAAAATTCCCGTCCGTGTTTACTAACCACGTCCGGGCCACGTCCGGGCCACGTCCCGTCCACGTCCCGTGCACGTTATGTATGCAGCGAGCTTAAGACTTTTTTATGCTCGAGTGCAATCTCGTTAATCTCGCGAGATCTCGCCCTTTTTTCGTCCGAGATTAATCTCGCTAAAAAAGGCCGAGATCTCGCGAGAACGAGATCTCGCGAGATCGAGATTGCATTCCCTAGTACAGGATCCACTTAGTACCTTTTTCTTTACACATGCTCTCAAAAGTTGCATAATATGGCATTGCGCACTATGCTAATTTAAATGAATAACATCCAACATAATCATCGAAGTTTGGGTAGTGAATAAATGCTATTATCTTTTACGTTAGTCAGAATTTATTAATCGGTACTAGTTACTTACTTACTTATTACTGCTAAAGCGTAGGTATACATAACTCTGAAAAGTTAAAGGTGCGTGGGAATCGAACCTTGGACCCCTGAAAAGGATGCCGATTGCCAAGATGCCTTAACTACAAACCTGAACTGCCATAATATCTTGTTCTTCCCCGTTGTCCCACTTCCAACTTAGACGACCTCGTCACTTAACACTAGGTGTAATCGAAGTCAAGGACTAAAACAAAGGGTAAAATCAACCATTATAAAAAATATGGACGAATCTTTGTGGAAATTACCATTATATTTTAGTAATGGTACGATGACAATCGGGAAATGTTTACCCGACATACATTCAGAACCAAACAAAAGCTAGTTTACAATAAAAGTATGATTTCATTAATCTCTCAATTTGAATGTAAGCAGAAAATCTCGATGAATTCCTACTACCTACCAATTTATTTAAGCAGGCGGCAAAGCGCACGATTTTTTAAGGTTCGACAGTTTGTGCGTTCGCGCCTAATCGCTATTCGGGTCACACACATCCCCTCCCACCGAACAATGGTTGGTAGCACTCCTTTCCACGCAGGAAACGTCGCACGCGCATGCATTACAAAACACCTAGCACGTAGGTCATACCGCCATATATTTTTAAGGCTTGGTCATATAAAACGCGTGGCAGTAGCGGCGAGGAATCAGCGAGGAAATAACTAATAAATAGGACGTCGAGGAACAGTGCGACAACGATGAGCAGGAGCGCGGTTTCGATAAGTGATTCGACTACACTCTGTCAAGTGTCAGTACCCGGCACTGAATATTTTACACATCACGTCAATTAGCTGGAAATCAAATAAAAGGTATATCGATTATCGTGTATCCCTGGGACATGCAGTATTGGAAGACTAGGCGGAAGGACGATCTCAAGCAAGTCGCTGGCAGCCAATGTACAAGGTAATGTTCTGTAGCGATCCTTTCGAGAGACTTTTATTCAGCTGTGTCTATCAGTTGAGCTGATGATGATCCCCAGATCTTTATTCTAATATGTGTTCCCCAGATAAGGCGTGGCACACAAAACAACACAACTTCACATAGGGATTTACGGAGACGAGGGTGGCTGACTGGAAGTCGATAATTATGCATCTAATCGTCAGAGCCCCATTTAACTTAAAGTCTGTTTTGAGAGAGAAAATCAAATCAAAATTAGTCAAGGCTCAGAGCACATAATGACAAACCTCGTTATAGCTGGCATGGATAACCGTGACCGTGTAGTGCACAGGGTAAGACGTTGACTTGACACGTTCCCGTTGTCTTAGTCGCTCTTCGCTTCCGTAGCGCGTTTTGTCTGGCCAATCCTTTAACCGCCATATTTAAAAATAAGCAGCCCGTTGCCAGTCTGCCTGGAAATGATGGAGACAGTTGCCATAAAGGGTACGTACATCCTGGTCCGTTTCCGTCCATCAGTTTTGGCCCAGGAAACGCGTGATTCTCATTCAAGTGACTCGTAAAACCTCTTTCCGTATACCAACGTGTAACAAACTACACCCTATGGGTGGAAATAAACGAGCGGTATCGGTTAATTTTTATTGTAGTCACGTTTCGGTAGGGTACCTACCTGTGGTACCTACCTACCTATCAATGTTACGATCCAAAAAAATAAAATGTTCACCCATAGTCGTCGTTATAGCCACGAGTATGAGTGTGCTACTCCATAAGGACATCTAAGGTTATTCTTCATTAGGTACCAACCGATAGACGTCCACAGCTGGACAAAAGTCTCGAGATCTTGCATGCACTTCCACAAGTCTCAGTCTTGCGCTGCCTGCATCCAGCGACTCTCTTCGACCCGTCTGATGTCATCAGTCCGTCTAGTGGGAGGTTTTTCCGGTGCGGGGTCTCCAATCCTGTAGGTACGTCAGGAACTCGGGAAACAAACGACCGACATATCTTCGAACTCGCCCTCTATTTCAGCTTCGCTTCTCGCTGAGCTACTGCGGTCAGATTTCATTTCATTTATTTATTTGCATTCATGAATCCAATTACATGTATAATATATAATGTCTAAGATTACATGAAGCCCCGTCAGGGCGCTGCAAGTCACATTAAATAGTTATAATAAATCATATTAATACAATAATTTAAAAAAAAAAAATACAATAAATAATAAAAAAAAAATTGATAAATATTGAGGCCTAAGAGTACCTATCACCTGCTACTACTTTGAAGTAGCTCATCAATCTCGTAGAAGCTATTTTGTATGAGCCACTGTTTAGATGGTTTTGGTTTACTTTATTAATGTTACCTACGAGTTTATACAATAAAAACGCGCGTTTGTTTGTCCTTCAATCACGCAGCATTTATCGACGTGAGTTTTTGAATGGGTAGGTAAGTTTATATTTTGAGAACTTGGAGAGTGACACTGTTAGTGACTTTCATGGAATTAATCAGCTTGGCATCCAGCTGCCCACGAGATAGGCATAGTGTAATATTTCTTGTCGCCTCAACAGAATCTGCATGCCGAACCGGTGGTAGAGTTTCGACGTGTCATAAGAGCCACAGGTTGGCCTACATGAAATAAATAATTTTGATTTTTTTTTAATTCTATCCCGCAAATAGGTACCTACCTAACACCACGCGGCCTAAATCACGGGCAAAAGCTAGTAAATCATAATAGGTATTCTAAGATAAAAGTATCTACAAGCTTTTAAAGAGTGCCTTACCTACCTAGGTAGGTAGAAAGATACCTAGCTATCTAGGTAGGTACTTAAGTTGTTTTGAATACAAAATGGAGAGGAATTTATTCTAACAATTTGTCTCTGCTAGCACCTGAACGGCGGACTGGTTAACGGCTTAGCAATCGTAAGTTTTCTTGTTCAGGTTTTAAGTAGATCAACCAAAAACATTTAAAGGACCAATTGTAGTGCTGCCACATTCCGCGCATTCCGACGCATTCTACATCTCACAGAGTGCTTGTTGTTGACGCATTTCAACGCAAGTATCCTTTCAATTCCTCTATATTCGGGGTGCCGTGGATTCCTCCGCACTTTTTTTTTACTCGATGACAAGATAGTCCTTGACTGCGATCTCACCTGATGGTAAGTGACGATGCAGTCTAAGATGGTAGCAGACTAACTTGGAAGGGGTATGGCAGTGTACATTCAACCCATACCCCGAATCGGTTTCTACACGCCATCGCATCGTGCCGAAATGCTAAATCGCTTCGCACATCTTTGACGGTAGGGTGGTAACTAGCCACGGCCAAAGCCTCCCACCAGACAAAAGACTCACATGTGCGATTAATCATTTAAATATCACCATATACTTCAACATTGAAGGATAGCATCGTGAAACCTGCACGCCAGTGAGTTCTTCATGATGTTCTCAGATATACGGAGAACGTATATACTTACTTAACTTTTTTAAAAATTAATATTTGTTGTTGTAGCTGCAATACACATTTTGTGTGTGTGTTTGTTTATTAATTATGTAAAATATAATTTTAACACTAGCGGACGCCCGCGACTTCGTCCGCGTTCTTAAATCCCTAGTTTAGTTTGAGCAGAAACCCTGCAGCATTAGGATTGAAGAGTTGGAACCCGAAATTTTGATGGGAGCATCTCGCAAAGTTTTTGTTTCAATTAAAAAAAGATTCACGTAAATCGGTTAAGAAATCACGGAGATATCGATATACAGAGGTAGAAAAACACAAGCTTCTCCTCCTTTTTCGAAAGTCGGTTAAAAAAGTAGCCTATTCTATGCTCGATAATATCAGCTATCTACCAGTGAAAGTCCCGTCAAAATTGGTCCAGCCGTTCCCGAGATTAGCGGCAACAAACAGACAGACAGACAGACAGACAGACAAAAATTTTAAAAATTGTTTTCTTTCAAGTAAAAAGCTGTTCTTTTGATATTAGAAACAGATACTTCAATTTTATTTATTTGTATAGATGTATAGATTGATATAGATTTTACTGATCAAATGATTAGTTATATTAATGAAAGTAATCATAAATTATTATTTTGTTAGTTTACCACGTCATAAATAAAAGTCTGAGTTGCGTACCCGGGACCGAACTTGCGACCCCCAAATAGGAGACCACAGTGCTAACCACTAAACTATCGCTGCTACTAATTAATGCGTGCAGTGTAAAAACTTATGTATATAGTCAGTCAAATATATACAAAGGGCGTAAGAACCATCTGTATTCCTGTGTGGGAGTCACCAGCTAGGCAGGGTTGCCAGGGCCCCAATTGTAGCAAAGAATTCTCAATAATAATGGTTTCAACTTTATCTCATGTTATTGGGCAAGTTTTTAGGGTTGGCCAGTTTATAAGTATTATTTGGACCGTACCCGGACGACCTTGCCGAGTGGTGTCACGGGAAAACATTGTGTTAATCTGTATCTAATTATCTATAATCATAGTCTATAATATAATTTGTCTGGTGGGAGCCTTTGGCCGTGGGCCGTGGCTAGTTACCACCCTACTGTCAAAGACGTGCCGCCAAAGGATTTAGCGTTCCGGCACGATGGCTTGTAGAAACCGATTAGGGGTATGGGTTGAATGTACACTACCATGCCCCTTCCAAGTTAGCCCGCTACCATCTTAGACTACATCGTCACTTACCATCAGGTGAGATCGCAGTCAAGGACTATCTTGCAATCGCATAAAAAACAAATAGATTAATGATTGGAAGTCGCTTCAGCGTAGCGACTACCGATCCTTAATCTGTCTATAATACCAAATTGTTTACTTGTTAGGTATAGTCATCCTTAAACTTAATTGGGTTGAGAATAAAATAAAAGGAATCCCAAATTTTGAAACTGAACGGACGTTCATTACAATGAAAGTGCCATTCTGTGCAGGATGCCATGGCAGAGACGCCAGCAGCGGTTCAAACTAACCGCCAAAGCGAATATGACAGTTCAATTTAAATTCAAAATTATATTTCATATCTAAAATTCAATTTACCAGAAACTATCTACAAGAGCGTTTACTTGCAATTTACGTGCTGTTTAGTACGCCGCACCGCACTACAAAAATCGGGGGGATTCCATCCAGTACGTCGTTGATATTCATTTTGGTCGCTTTGGTTTCATTCTTCATCCCCGATGGGACGGAAAATCCGAAGCACGGGGGTAACTCACCACCGACTTCCTAACTCCGGGCTGGTACTGAAAATTTCTTAACAGAAAACCCAATACATTTTTGGCGCGACCCAGGAACTGAACCTGGGACCTCGTCATCCGCAGTCGAACTTACCACTACCAACTAGACAGTCTCTCCTATAACTCTTCTCTTAGCGCCTAATGTTAGTTGGGTGGGAGCCCTGTCGCCGATGAGAGTGAATGGGCGGCGAGTGATGCAAGTTGTGACTCATCCGCTAATCGTATAATTACGCCCTCCGAGTCTGCACACTCAGCATTTCGCAGCTGGGCCACCGCTGAGCCCTTAGTTGATTATAGTGATATTAGTGTCAGACAGAAGGTCGATTTCTGCAGCCGATTAATCGGTTGTCGCAACAATCTTCGACCGAAGCCGAAGGCTAAGGTTTATTCTTTAAAATTAGCCTGCAACATGCATTGCAACATGTCAAAAAAATTACACTTTGAAATAATGTCATCGTCACTTACATGGTTATTTATTGGGATCACTCTCCCTTCAGTCCCTCCCGCATCGCCTCTTCAATCGCCCTCTCACATTTGTAATACCTTAACCTTTGGTCAAAAACTTCGGCCCATTTTGGCCGATGCAGAAGGCTTGAACGAAGGTGGTATTTTGGCCGAAAGTGGACCGAAGGCTTCCAGTCGAGAACTTGTCTCTCTTTTCCTGTGTCTTTCAAAAAGGCTGTCCCGCAAAGCTTTGTCAAAAAGTAAAGTAACTTACCTACCATCTCTCCATACCTGCTGTCGGTTGTGATAACGGATATGCTGGCAAAGGACGAAACTTGGAAGACAGTTGTCTGTTCCTTTGAAATCGTATTAGATTAAGATAGATGCCACCGGACAGGTTCCAGAGTGAACAAATACTGCTCGGATCATGAACCTTAGGTTCATGGCTCGGATACGTAAACTCCGGGGCGACGATGACCACCGCCCCAAATCGTTGGACCAATAGTCTTAAGTCCTTTAGGGATCTTAGGGTCGCTTGTAAGCGACTAGAGGGGCATCAAGCGATCAGTTTTCCATTTCTTTTTTTCATCAAGAAGATATCCCCCCTAAAAAAAGTTAATTTACCATATATTATGATTGCCAAATTACGTGGCACGGCCGCGTGCGCATATCTGCGCGTACCGCGACGCGCTGGTACGCGCGCTGAATGTTATGGCAATTTCAAAATTACACATAATATACGCAGCTCTATTGCGGACTGTAACGCCCTTGTTTTTGACTAACCGTTTTAAAACTTGATGGCTTCATAATTATAGAGCCACAAAAATACTTTTTTAAAAGAGTATACAGTATGCCTATGCATATGCATATAATATCGAAATGTTATAGTCTTACTAAACAAAAGTCAATCAATGAATAAGTTTGTTGGATTCAAAGTTATTATACGAATCGACTAGCCAAAGTCACAAATAGCACGTCGTCTATCGCTTTAGTCAGTTGAATCGGAATTTCATTTAAAATACCCATAGAATATCTTACTCATCCTAATAAACCCAACTGATACTTGCACAGCGAATAGAAGTTGCAGAATACTTAAAGCCTATCCTAGTAGAGAAGAGTCGCAGAAACGCGTAAATTATTCTCCCGTATGCTTTAGGTGATTTTCACCTACTTTATAAGATATCCAAAAACAAACCTTTGCTTATATGCCTGGCATGAATACTATTAAACGTGATTAAACTTTAAATAGTTACGAAAACGTTAAAATTATACCTATGTACCTATACATACCTTTTTCATCTCGCAACAATAGAGGATATTTTAGCGGTTATCCCAATTTATGACCTCATTAGTCTGTCTAACTTGTTGGATGCGGATTATGTGATCCCGGGAACGAGTCATAAGAAAATAACTAAAATGGCATTTCTTTCAACCTCCAAGTTGACGGTGTTAGGTAGAGGTACATCCTTATTCGAAAGAGAGCTCGTAAAGGACTAACTATATGGTCTCCCTATGGATGATAGCACGGTGGATTCATAAAAAAACATCCTTCCGCCAGTGGCGTAACTATAACGTTTGAGGCCCAAGGCAAATTCATCGGATGGGGCCCTCCCTCCGTCCCCAAAAAATGATCGCTCGGCACTAGCCGTAGTCACAGAAATGGCTATAAATGCTGGAATCCTCTTGTGCTTTCAGCCCTCTCTGACTGGGGGCCCCTTCCTGCTGGAGGCCCGTGGCATTTTGCCGTCTTGCCACCCTATAGTTACGCCACTGCCTTCCGCTTTGGGTCCGAATCTTTCAAATAAGTAATACCATAACGTACCTACTGTTAAAGTGTGCTCTAAGAAATACCTAAGGGTTCGTGACTGCTTGTTTAGCGGTATGCGGTGTCATATTAATAGGTCATTTGCACATCCGGTGGTTAAAGTAAGGTTACCATAATATTTGAGTATTTAACAATTTAACCAACTACCATGTGTTGAAGTGGCAGTGGGCTGGTCACATTTGTCGTAGGACTGATGGCCGCTTGGGTCGTAAGGTCCTCGAGTGGAGACCGCGTCTCGGCAAACGGAGTGTAGCGCGCCCCCCGGCTAGATGGAGCGATGACATCCGAAAAGTGGCCGGCAACGTTGGCGCTACTTAAAAGGCCTATGTCCAACAGTGCATGTGGACTGATGATGATGATGATGAACCAACTACCATTAAACTTCTGCCAGTAACGAAAATAAGCCTTGGATTTCAGATGGGTTCTTTAACTCAAAAATCAAGGACTTTAGATGGACTGGTATTAGGGTCTAGACGTGATATTGACAGATGGACCAAAGGATGGACTATTCAATTGCCTAAACTTGATTGCCACAGTGTGCCACGCCTCTGATTAGGTGATACTATTATTAGAACCTCAGGACAAATGGCCTCTCTGTAGATCGCCTCCGTCGAACAAGTGACAGCTACCCAAGATAGACGGTCCAGTCCTTGGTTGCCAAGGTCTTCGGAATGACATAGCGGGCGTGCGCTGCATGTCCAAAATGCTAACAGACGGCCATTCTGCCGCGGGGATGTCCCCATCCCCAATTTCAGCTCGGCCATTCGTTAGGTAGGTATGCCCTCATACCGGTTAAAAGGATACAACAAAAAAAAAATGATAATAATGAGATAATCACAATTTCAATCTTAGATTAATTCATAAGTGTCTAATATAGGGTATGTTTACGCTTATTTTGATAGGATTACAAAAAATATGTATTAATACAAAAATAAATAATCAATTCCTGAATGACACATACCTACTTTAGGTTTTAGATTTAATGAATTTATTCTCAAAGAATAATTTGCTATAAAACAAAATAATAACAAAAAAAAACTAATTCACAAATATTTTGCAAATGCATACTAATTTTTTTTTTTTTTTTTTATGTTACAAATGACTTTTCAGTAACAATCTCTTAAGGCAGACCCAATACAATACCTTCAAATTACAAAATTATTTATAGTAGTGTTAACAAAAGTATTGAGTTAAACTGGCCCAAAGACACTGGCACAGACAAAGAGAAATAATTTTGTCTGACAGTAACACTATCCATTATATATATTGTTACATACATCTAAATAATAAGTAGTCAAATTGATTTATATATTGATTCATTTCCAACTAATTGTAGACCGAGTTATATTTGTTATATCTTTATCACATAAAATTTATAATCAATAATTCTAGTTTATACTACTCTAGGAGCAATCACAACATCCCTGAATTACAGATTACTACACTATGGTTATACACGTGTCATATCTAGCTTTTTGCCTTTTCATATGATATGTACCACACTGGGGCACAATTTAATTATTTATTTATTTATTAGAAAGTAATCAACAGTGTTACATCCCAATAGTATACAATTAATATATAGGTAGTTAGTTTTACAATAAGGCTAAACAGATCACACAATAATTATAAAACATGTTAAAAGATAAAAATGTAACTAGGTGAACTATATAGGTATAAAACAATAAACAATGAACAATAGAACACAATAATAATATGAGCAAGTACTATATTACATTTCGCATAAGTACCTCGCAAGGGGTACGCCGCATGTCATTTTTTCTTACATAAGTACCATACTGGGGTTACTACAGATGTCCATTTCACATAAATACCACACTGAGGGTACGACGTATGCCAAAGTTCATATAAGTACCACACTGGGGGTACTACAGATGTCCATTTCACAAGAGTATCACACTGGGGGTACGACGTATTTCACATAAGTACCACACTGGGGTTACTACAGATGTCCATTTCACAAGCGTACCACACTGGGGGTACGACGTATGCCATATTTCACATAAGTACCACACTGGGGGTACTACGGACGTCCATTACACATGAGTACCACACTAGGGGTACGACATATGCCATATTTCACATAAGTACCACACTGGGGGTACGACGTATGCACTTCACATCTGGATCAATTCTCCCAGCTGGCAATAGGTGACGACCGAGCGCCTTCCACACTAGGGGAACAGCACGGCTCGATCATTCGTTAACTCAGGGTCGAATCCACAATTCGCACTAGAAACATAGTTTAAAAGAACAAATTTAGCTTATCTAGATTTAGCTTAAAATAATTTAAATGTACAACTTGCACTCGGTGTATATTGAACCAATTTAACCAGCTCCACATAAATTGCGTTTAGCAAAACTACTAGCTTACATGAGGCGCTGTCACGATCACAAACAAAACCGTGTCAGCAACAAAACAAAACTCGATGCCAACCTGTGTCTGCAACATATTAATAACACTAAACAGCGCCTATTATGCGTCTTTATAATAAATCCTTATTGAAAGTTAAAAGCTCTATGTAAAAAAACACATATACAGTAAAAATAAAACAAAACGATAGATAGGTATATAAATAATAGTGAATCATGAACCAACAGGCATACAATAGTAATATCTCGTCCACCATAATCAAAGATCGACACTGTTGACCCGGACAGCTCTTTAAACTCGTTTGAAGAATCCAAACGTTAAAAATTGGGTGTTTAGAATCTAAACCTTGTTCAGTTCTGAGCAGTACTCGTTGGTGAAATACAAACCATAACCTCAAACTGAACCAAGCGCTTAAACCGAGATTAGCGCGAACCAATTGCGTTCGATTTGAACGGTTCGTTGCAGGTACTATCCAGGCCCTGCATCCCACGTGCTCCGTCCGCGGCGACAGTACCCACTCAGTATTCATTCGTGTTTCCGTATAGGATATAAGATATTGAAGCAGTGTAGAGATTTAATAACCATTTATATACGTTTTCTATTGTCTATTTTGGAAAGCCAACAGTTGAATACTCTAAAACATTTGTAGATATTCATCACAAGTTATGAGGGTCACATGATTAAATGCCCAATTAATTGTAAGCTTCCACAACATGCACACATATCGAACGATTATTACGTTGATATAATAACTAACTTTAACAATAAAACTCCTTGAATTAATTTGTTATTACCCTTACTTAAATATATTATATTCATTTACGAGATTTTACTTTCATTCATTACAGAATGTAATGAAAATATCAAAATATTGAAAAGTCAAGTCAGTTGGTGTATATAATGCTGTCAATAATATGACACCTAAATTGAGCATAGCGTTACAAAGTAAATCTATTTCTTTCCTTTATTTAACAATACAATGTAAGAGTTAGCAACCTTTGGTATAGGAGAATATTTGCTTAGCTTAGTTCTGCACCATCCAATATTTAACAGTTTGAAAGGCTGTCGTGGACAGTCACTCGCGGTGTTTCAAGCGCAAATATATAATAAGCAACTCGGAACAATTAACTTAACTCTTAAACAATTTAAACAAAACGTTAATGACAATATCAGTCTTCTATCCTTAAGGATATGTTTCTTGGAAAGGGTAGGTCTCTCTTTTTTTTTTTTTTTTTTATATATATATATTCATTCAGATTTTTCTGAAATGGTTGACAACTGGCGCAAAAATCGTTACTACACTCTCTCAATTCTTTTAATGTGGACTTCAGTGAACGGAGACCAGATCAAAGCGCAATATTCCAGTCTGGCACGCACACAGCAATCGAAAAGCTTAATTATATTAAAACACTTTGAACACCTAAGAACAAATCCAAGTGATTTATTTGCAAGGCCCAAAGCTTTAGCTCTGTGGGGGATAAGACCCAGTTTATTGTCCAACGTATGACCTAGATCACGAATTGCATCAACTTCGGCCAGTCGACTGTCATCCATGCACACACATCATCCTATCTAATATCCCATCCAATGTGCGAGTGAACGCCAGGGTACATTTTACACCATTCATTCAATCTGTATAAATCATACTGTAATAATTGAACATCTTTATTGTCCTTAATAATACGTGTCAGTTTTAAATCATCCGCGAAAACGCTTATATTACTATTATAAAAGATTTCGCCAGTGTAGACATTATAAGAAGAGAAGACCCAAATTGGATCGTTGGGGCACTCCCATTTGAGCCATAGATTGGTAGCCGTTCATGACTACTCCAGACCTCCTATTCGCAAGATGTGATTTAGACCGCATTAACAAGTTATGTGACACACCGTGCGCTTGCAGTTCACTTAGAAAGACACTATGATTGACCTTGCCAAAAGCCTTTGAAAAGTCGGTACACACGGCATCGATTTGTTTCCCGTTATCAATACATTCTGTTACATTTGTAGTACGAGGTAGCAGATTGCTAGATTGCTAGTCGAGCAGTCACTCATAAATCCATATTGCTTTCTACTAATTACATTCAGATGGCCCTACATGCGCTGATACACTAGCGATTCAAAAACCTTCGCCATGGTAGACAAAATAAATATTGGGTGATAATTTTTCACTTGTTTCCCCTTGCCAGACTTAGACTGTGTCTACACGTTAAGTATTACTGTGTAAACATAACTTTAAAGACTAGACTATTAAGGTGTCGGTAAAATGCCCATCTTTTAAAGACTAATTAAAAATCAACGCAAGAGACAGTCATATCGGCCAGGCACACTTCATCAAAAATATTGGGGTATATGGTAACAGCTGCCCTTTAAAATACTTTGGGTTGCTTCCTTTTTCTGTTTCTCATTGTATAAATGTGTTCACTGTAACATAGCACTATTAACCCTCGCAATCCAACGGATCCTTATATCTTGTCACTTTTGCGCGATGCCCATGTTTCAATTCTAGAAGCTCAATTCA
Source organism: Hipparchia sbordonii (assembly GCA_038048805.1). Lineage (NCBI taxonomy): Eukaryota > Metazoa > Arthropoda > Insecta > Lepidoptera > Nymphalidae > Hipparchia > Hipparchia sbordonii. Next base: position 12,042,926 of record CM076113.1, read on the forward strand.
CTGAGGGAAACTACACAGGATAAGACCTGCTTTTGGGCTTATTCAAAGACATATGGGTCGAACCATATCGCACAAGATATTATAAAATTTAGACACCATGGCATCAACATTCTCACAACCGCTAACTTCATCTATCCAGGAATTACAGTTTAGAGAGAGATAAATGACCCTTTCACAGTCAACTTTTTTTTTTTTTTTTTGTTCTGATTGAGACATTATAATTTCCAATGGAGGATGATATTTATCAATCTTTCTTAAATAATTAAAACATTCACTTTCTATAATTCCCTTATTTGTTGAAATTTAATCAGGAATTTTGGTTCTGTGATTATATACTAAATTATATTGTTTAAATCATTAATCAACAATAGAGCTTATCAATGCAGCAGTAATGTAATTAAGGCGTCAAACGCGTTATCACAAGGAGACGAAATATTCTACTTAAATTAAATTATTAATTAGTGTAGCACAATTATTATTATTGAATATTTTGTTAATGTTCCCAAGAAATTGTCAAGTAAAGTGAAAATTGAGTCTAAGTATGTGTCGATTCGCACACAGATATGCATATACTCCACCCACTAAACATTCCACCACATATCCAAAACTATCAGAGCTAACCCCGTTATCACGTCTGTCAACATGGTAACGACTATCAAAAATTTCTCTGTGTAAAATACTATCATTAAACTATGACTCAGTTAATATTATAATGTCAAATTCACTGTTGAGATAGGTTACGATAGCTCTCGTTAGTGCATTAACGAAGTCCTCCACAGATTACTATGATACTACGTATCAGATGGCTCAGTGCCCTACAAATTTTAAACCCTCGAAATCAAGGCCCATGATTGGCTAATGTATCATTTTGGTAAACTGCTGTAACCAATGGCGTAATAACAATTTTTTTTTCTATTTTTGTCTATGGATTTTTATTTTTGTTATGAAGGTATCTACCATAGGTATGTACCATAGGTATCTACCACAGGTATGTACCGTAGGTATCTACCTTTTGCCATCCTTGCCCATAATAATAATTATAGGTTATAATTTATAAAAAATAGGAAATAAAGAAACAAATTTAAAAATATTTGTTTAATTCACTTTGAAATAACATAATACCTATCGCTTTTGTTATACACATTTTTGGAATTTCAGGTAAGTCTTTATGATCTTGACTAATATATACTTATATGTCCTAATTTTGTTTATTAGATACACCCTACACCAATTAAGACGTCATATTTTTAATAATTTGTTTCACGAAACGTTTTTCAAATTACAACACACTGGTAAACACATAAGATCCTAAACACTTTTATAATATAAACCATAAAACTTTGTCTTTTCTCACACTGTGGAAACTTATAAAAAAAAAAGCGTCCTTACGCGAATTATTATAACGGGCACATAACACTTGCACTATATTTCAATAAATTGAAATAACAATTGCTATTCTGGGACAGAAATATATGAAAATTATACTAAAAAAACCAAATACAATAATAATGGCGTCGATTGGGCGTCAGCCATCAGGAGAATCATAGATTACTGTAGATCTATAAATACTTCTTACTACATATAGGTACCTAATGTAGATATAGAGATGTCTGTAAAAATTGTCATGCATCATAGTGGAAAAGATTTTGTAAGGCTATGGAAATTTGTATGGGACTGAACTGGCCGTGAAGTCCTCTAACATTCTGATTATAACACTTATTCGTCTTAAATATTTTTTTTTTTTTTAAACTTTAAAATTAATAAAATTATTATGCAGTAAAATACTTAAATGTATTATTAAGATTATTTAAAGAGTCCTTATTCCTTATAGATATTAAAAATTCCTTATATGGTCAGAGGATTCATTTTTGCGTATGTATACAAATCCTCATTTAACCCCGCACAAATCTATTTATATTTTAGTTTCTTAGCCTTCAGACGAAATGCATGCAGAACGTTCTGCAATATAGATTTGTTTAAGGTCTCCACCTAATCCGATATAGCTTGTATTCTATTTATCTCCACTATACTCAGCGTTTCTATTAGAATTACTCGCTGCTGCCGAAAACTCAAACCCTTGGATAACCGAACTCGCCGTTCTTGTACACAAGTGAACATTAATTCAATTCAATTTATTTGCATAAAACATGTGACATACAGGTGTTAACAATTGGTTATGAATGAGAACAATGTTTTGCCTAATAATCGGCATGCACATATTTACAAATTCATCTAATATATAATGTCGATTGATTCTAATAATGACGGCAACAATCAGTCAATTTAATTCTTACAATGTCATACTTATTCTCACACAGATTACACATCAGATTCTTTAAGATTATATTTAATTGTGTTTGCTATCTGGTTAACCATCGATAATAAACTTTCATTCCAATGCTCTGGAACACACTGTATTTCAATGTTATTTACTCGCGATTTTTGTTCTGATTGAATTGAAGTTTATTTGTATAATTCTTGTAACCGACGGCGCGCGGCTCACGGTCGCGTGCGCGTCGCATCTGTATAAGTGCGAGCGACCCCGCTCGCGCCTGACCGCTTCCACCCAGGCTCCCAACAGGCTCAGACACTCACGCAATATGCATGTACACAACGCAACCACAACTAAATCGCCCGCAACTTCGTGAGACAAATGTACTATAAAATTTTATATTCGGTTTCTAACATATTAATGCTCTTGATCTTAAATTGAAGTCCTTTCTTTAAATCTTCGTGTTGCTAATCCATAAAGAATATGGAATTTGTAACTTGAGTAAGTTGATCAAGGGTATCCTTCAAGTTTCGACCAAACTGACATATATATATATAATGTTTGCTTAAAAGAAAGTGAAGTTCTTCTCTAACAACCTGACGAATATACTATGATTGTTAAATCATTTATCACACTAGTATCACTGTTTTTTTTTTTTTTTTTTTATTTATTTATTTATTTATTTTTTTAATTTTTTTTTTTTACATTCACATTAATAACCGTGTTATCGTTTTTCGATGAGCTTCGTAATGGAGTATAGTATTGGTTTTACCAGACCGTGAACGGTTACATGATGGGCATAGTCAGGTAGTTAAAATCGGAAGATAAGTCTTTTTATGAGAGTTATTTCTATTTAAAACATCCAAAATAATTCATAATACAGTAGAGCGTCGATTATCCGAACTAATTGGGGGACATGGAGTCTTTTTATTGACCATTAGACGTTTTGAAATCATCAAAGTGATATTTTGTCATACATGATGAAATTCTGTAGTAATTAGTTGGTCAGTACAACAATCAAACTTCTTGGCATTCTCTTTTGTAGAAGCGAACATTGTTATTAACGATGTAGATAAAAATTCAATCCACATTCAATATAATTGATCGTCTAATATATTAGATTTGTAGCGAGAATCGAACTCGCATTTAGTAGCCTCACCAGTGGGCCACATGGGCCGTCACATAGTTTATGCACTTGAATAACATCCTCTTTAACCGAAAATTGAATATTAGTCCTTAACAACAATTTTGCACCACACGCACACTTACCACTTACTTATCCCGTCATTGTAATTACTGCAACCTCAGGTATATAAAATAATTAATATAGTGTCGTACACATATCATTAAGGCACCCATATGTGTGGTAATTCGTTGTTAAAAGATTTAATACTAAAGTAGTATAACGTGTTATCAAAGTGCACCACCTCGCAATACTCCCATCGCTCAACACAGAGCAGCCATATTCAGTATTCGCATCTTATTAAAAATAAAGATATCGCTTAAGCCTAAACAGTCGGCATAAGTACCTACAACCCGACTCCGGCGTCCGTAGTATTATTACATCACTCTATGCGCCCACGTCACGGGGAATGTCGGCCCGAGCCTCGGCGGCTGGCGCACTTTAAGGTACCTACCACTAAGGTACCTAATTAATGCGACGTTGTCACTCTGCTCTACGACGTGACGCAGCGATTCATTTTGGCGGGTATTGGGACGCATCCTCAACAATAGTCACTATCGAGCAGCTGGGCGTTTTACCGGATATAATAATAATATGAATGCATATATTGCGTATGGTAGGTATCTATGCAATGCAAACACAAGAACAAAAAATAATAATTATGTTAAACGGATCCATGAATAAAATACATAATTTGTACATACCATTGTTAAGTTCTTACCACTTCTGAAGTATTAGAACCTCAGGACAAATGGCCTCTCTGTAGATCGCCTCCGTCGAACAAGTGACAGCTACCCAAGATAGACGGTCCAGTCCTTGGTTGCCAAGGTCTTCGGAATGACATAGCGGGCGTGCGCTGCATGTCCAAAATGCTAACACTATCTCGTTTCTCTCGCTATTGGTTAGAATGCATTTATGCAGAAATAACGCCATTAAATTCAATCGATCAATTGTTACCCTGTAGCAATCATTCTTAGATTATCCCACCGCTGGACTAAGTATCCTTTACCATAGAGGAACGAAAGAAAGATATTACCTACATATAGCAATTGGCAAGCAACTTTTCTTCTGCTTTAAAAGTTCACTTTGTGCTTGTTTCTGTGTGGGTCAAATTAAACATTAACCAACTGCCGTAGAATTTGCCCTACGAGAACGTCTTCGCTGTGACGTGGTTATTTTTACACAGTTCTGCTAAAATCACTGACCTTGGCTACAGAAGGTTATACATGAGTAACTAACTAGACCATGACTGAAATAAGTGACTTTAGGAGACGTGAATATTAGTAATAGAGCAAGAGCCCAGGACGGCCAGACCTTCGTTATTTTATAAAAGCTGAAAGTTTTTCTGTGCATAATAATATCTCCTATTCAGGTAAGAATGACCAGCGACTATGGAGTTTGGGTTGTGGTTACTTTGGCAGGTAACAGATAGTAAAGGTATACAAAATAGTACCTTAGTTTCGTTAAAGTATAAAGCTCAATTTTTTTATATTTTCTTCGGGATAACTTTAGAAATCTCGTCATCCATTGCCGGACACTTATGACAGTTGCTTCCCCCTGCCGGACACCCCTAAACTTTAATAAATTATAATTATACTTTCGTTATACTATAAAAGGCTATAAGGATTCAGTACTTAAAGGCACTACTGCTGTAACACTTAAGTATATCTACTAAATACTTACTTATGGGTGTTAACAATTACTTAGCCTGTTTTTTTTACCGATTTTATTAAATACTTTCAGTCTCCCACAATAAGTAAAATACGGCGTGAATTACGGTGACTGTTTACATAAATTGATTACATTAGTTTCAAGAGTGATTTAACCTTTTCAAAATATCGATTAAATTACAATAAGTCCATCAAATAGTTAATCATGACCACATGGGGCGGACCAACAAATTCCTGAAAAGCCAGCACAGCATTGATGGTGCTTCAGGTGCCACAAATGTTCATGTGCGGCGGTAATCACTTAACATCAGGTGACCCGCCTGGTCGTTTGCTCGTTAAAAATATTTAAAAAAAAATGACGCCAAAGTACACTATTTCATACAAGCTCCTAATATCCTATACGGTAAGCGATAATTTATTCATCGCTTGTGAATTTCTTATTCCGATGCGACATTACAAACACAGGACAGTACCTAATAATATTCATATTTGTATTTTTATAGCCATGGTTATACGTGGTTATACTGTAGCTATACCCTTTGCAGTCCTAATTCGTCCATGAATCCATTTGTCGCGCCATCCAATGGGCAATCAATGATTGGACTCCATATTGGAAACGATTGAAAACTTATTGGTCATCGTCGCCATATTGGAAAAACATACATAAGGTCAGTAGCAGCCCTCCGACATCCACATAAAGATAGTATTCCTTACTGTAAGTAAAGACTCGTCGATGTATATTCATCGACTCAGCCATATTATAGATGCATGCTAAAGTGTGATAATTTGTTGGTTTGTCTTTCAATCATCTGCATATGATTCCTCTGTTGTTCTGACCACGAACCTAATCAAACATGAAACATTAACAGGTTCATACAACACTGTTTCCGAGAACATCAGCCTTTGAATAGCCGCTAAAATTATATTTCAAATTCAAATTCAAAATTATTTATTTCATGTAGGCCAACCTGTTGCTCTTATGTCACGTCATTACTCTACCACCGGTTCGGAATGCAGATTCTGCTGAGAAGAGACGGCAAGAAACTCAGCAGTTGCTCTTTTCATAATATATTAATCCTTACTAATGTTATAAATGTGACAGTGTGTTCGTTTGTTGGTTCGTTAGTTTATTGGTTGGACCTTCAATCACGTAGCAAAGCATTGGATCAGCACAAGTATAGTTGAGGACTTAGAAAAAGGCATAAGGTACCTCTTATCTCTGAAAAGTAGAGGGTTCCCGCAGATTTTACAAAACCAAAAAGACGCGGGCAGAATCTAGTGTTTACATAAAGGCAAAATACTTTAAACAACAGGTTTAACAGCCTGGGCAGACACGATTTGTTTCTTCATAAAAAGCGACTTAAAATCGCAAAACTCGTAAATCATGACAATAAGTATGTTTGTAAGTAACTGTATGTTGTAAGTATAACATTTTCCCGCGTCTCCCTGAACGAGGCCTTACGGCTTGCGTACTCCCTTGTTCAAGCGCGTAAGGTGTATCGACGAATATGTATGCGGGTCAGGTGTCCCGCCGAAGCCGTTCGTGCTCAACCAGCGCTGAACCGACGCGACGGAATCATGTCTATGGAATGTATGTTCGGCCTGTATGATATACGATGAATATGTTAATGGTAGCTTCTAGGAATTTGATTGTTCAAAAGTTCTCGCGAATTCTCGTGTGGCTGGGGATATCTCTATCTGTCTGAAGAAGCCAACCTTTGGATTTCACAAGGAAAAATAAGATTCTTTTGATATGTTCTGTCTAACTAGCCATATTTCACAGCTATCGAACTATCAGTTACTTAATCAGCGATCCATATGAAGGTGAGTTGGCAAACGCTCTGGCGTTGAAGAGTATTTATGTTATATTAATGTTCCTGATACTTTACCGAGAAATAAGTAAGTAATCGTTTCGATTGCATATCTCGATACTGCTCCACAGATTTATTTGTGATTTCCTGTGTAGAATCACCAATGAGGTAATATTCAAATCCCTTAACCATCTTCGTATAGTAAACCAGAGAAATAATTATATCAAGATAGAAAGGAAAACTGGCCAAGGCACACGTGCCAGCATCTTGCAATATAAGAATGTAGCTACCTTAGGAATGTACTCTTTATAAATTACACTATAATAATAGTGTAGATATTTCAAAAATAAAAGCTTGGGAGTTAAATCATAAAAGGACTAATTTTCTTTCACAGGGAGTGTTTATTTTCACCTAAAAAAAATTTCGAACAACACGGACGATTTTGTCAAGAAGGACGGGATGATTTTGTTAATAAATTGGCGCTCATTGATCCTTAGTAAAACAGAGGATAGCCGTTCTATCTCGATTTATGTTTGTGCCCTAAACCTTTCCATTTCTTAAACTTCTATATTTTTATTACCTCGTGGTATTATAACGTTAGAGTAGCGATGCTGATTGCTGATGCGTTGCTGAATCGATACTAGGCGATTGTAACGCTAGAATAGTTTCTGTCGCGCGTTCCAAATGCGACAAACCGCCAAAAGTAGCGATGCAGACGCGCTGCTGAATCGCTGCAAAAAGTCGCCGTGGGGTATAAATTCAAAATTACAGTAAAACCGTAGCTAAAACAGATTCTGCATTCATAATCTATGGGTCAATCGTCAGTCATTACTCATTACTGTCAGTGTCAACTGTCAACTGTCAAGTCAATTTGAAAAATCAAAACTTATGGGAAAAAGTACTCTGTTGGTACTCTGTGATTTGTCTGTGATGTTTGTTTTCATTTTTTCGGTCGAAAATTCCTAAATAAAGTATTAAATAATGCAGGACTTTACGAGTATACTGAACATAATATTTATCATCAGTGGTGGTGTACTGACTTTTGTGATCCTGTTTATATTCGCTAAGCGACAAATAACGAGGTTCGCTCTTCGTTCAAGAAGAGGCCCTCATGCACCCATAGGAACTGATGCGAAGAAGGTAAAATACCATGATAATAGCTTCCTTTATTTAAATATATAAAAGTAAAAGGTGACTGACTGACTGATCTATCAACGCACAGTTTAATCCACTGGATGGATCGGGCTAAATTTGGGCAAACAGTTAGCTGTTATGATATAGGCATCCGCTAAGAAAGGATTTTTTTAAATTTCATGCCTAAGGGGGTAAAAAAGGGGTTTGAAAATTCGAATTTAATGTGAGCGAAGCCGCGAGCAAAAGCTAGTTTACTGTATAAGACAATAGTTGCAAAAAGTGCAATCATTCGATTGTAGTAGAATTTTTTATCTAGTTTAACTGGATTGAAAACCCAACAATGGAGGTGGTAACTTTACTACTAAGGCTTTTTACCCCACTATATAAGCTTATTCTATAAACTCTCTAAATTGCTCTAAAGAAGTTATAATATCTAATGATATTATCATAACATTCATCTTTTTTATTCAGCAATTTAGTTATAATAATTTCGCTGCTGTGATCTGCTGAACCTTGTAAAATAATTATACTCCAACTTTAATGATTGAGATAAAGTTCGTATTATTTTGAAGAGCTAAAAGTAACTCTTTCGTAACAGTCAATTAAATTAATGACGTTTTATTTCAAGTGCTTGAAGAAAGAAATAGAGCGCCGCATAGAGGCAGTCCCTCGGATTGTGTTTGAGCCCCGGCTGCTGAGCACTGAGCCCTCGCACTACATCCTGGAACCCCAGCAGCCCTACCACTACAGGTTCAGAGCTGTGGACGATGTCAAAACACTCGGTAAAAATATATTTCTTTTAGTAAAATACATGCAGCAACTCAGTGTCTGATATCAGAGATTTAAAAAATGCAAGAAAAATGAAATCATTGGTTTGTGTGATAAAATTTAATACAGATTACCATCAAACTATAACACTAAGCATTACACATCAGAAGTTTCTAATAAAGTTCTGCTCAAAAATTATTTTCTGTATGCCAATGCTACCTATGTTTTCGGTTATTGTTATGAATTATGGTACCCTATCACAGCAAGTAATTTTTTAATAATTTTCTGTGAGCTTGTCATACTAATGTGACGATACTGTGTAGTCAGCCTTAAAGGCTTAGTAAAAAAAAATAGTTCAACTGCATGGCTATGGTTGAGGACCTGGAGAGTGACAGAGATTTTAAAAACTAAATCCAAATGGGCATCCTGCTGGTATTTAATATTTATTTATTACTAGATGATACCTGCAACTTCGTTCTTGTGGATTAAGGTTTTTTGATCCCGCAGGAACTCTTTTTCACTGGATAAAAAGTAGGCTATGTGTTATTTTTTTTTTTATATTTTTAGCGAGCAAACGAGCAGGCGGGTCACCTGATGTTAAGTGATTACCGCCGCTCATGAACACTTGCAGCACCAGAGGCACCACCAATGCGTTGCCGGCCTTTATTCCAGATTTAATCTATCTCTGGGTATTTTAGCCAAATCGATTCAGTTGTTGCGGCGTGATTGAGTAACAAACAATCAAACTTTCGCATTTATAGTATTAATAGGACTATTATTTTGTAGAAGAGGAGATAGCCCGCCAAGACCCCGGTCTGAGACGCCACCCGCGCGAGTCGCTGCGGGCGTTCCTGCTGTCCTCGCTGGCGGCGCCGCTGGACGGGCGCGGGCAGAAGCTGGTGCATCAGTTCTGCGACACGTACGAGTCCGCGCGCCACCACCCCGCAGACTTCGGCGAGGATGAGTACCGGGCGTACACGAGGCTGCTGCTCAAACTGTTGGATGCGTAAGTGTCACACATGACGAGGCAAATCCACTGAACCACCTATTGGCACACATCATTTCACTCCTATCACCCATGGTTGCCTGGTAGAGATTGCTCTGTAGCAATAAGGCCGCATTTGCATGCGTAGTTTTAAGTTGTATTAAATTTTGTTTCTTTCTTGTGTGCAATAAAGTTTTTATCTATCTATCTATTGACCACCATCTCACTGTATACAATTAGTATGCTTTAACCAATAGCACAATAGCGCAATGGCGTGGGCTGAAAACTGTAAGGTCATCGAGGATAAATGTTAGCTTATGTATGTCACTCCCCACATATTGTACACCCTGAGAAGGCTACACTCATCCAAATCAAAAAAGTGCTGCTGTTCCTGTTGGCAATAAGTATCGGCGAGGAAATTTAACTAGTGGTGAGCACAATGGATCGGCGACGACGGTCGACATGCTACAGGGACTCGAGACCTGCATAGCTGCAATTCCTCACGTCTGCAGGTCCTCAAACTGCAAACAATCACGTCGATCCTTTCATTGCTTCACGATTGAAACAAAAACCAACAAACAAGCACTTTTTTTTAAAGAATATCAACCAAGCTGAACTTGACTGATATTCTCCTCTCCCTCCAGTGAAAACTTGTGTTAGGAGTGGGTACGACAATAGCGCAAAGGGTGGGTATCGAAACTGCAACCTTTAAGTTTTCAGTCCGCACTTGTAATAGGCTATTGAGTCATTTGTAATATTAGTAAGGATGTTAATCGTTAATTTCAGAGCTCGCTTACTGAAAAGCGTGTCGTGCGTGGGCGCGGCGGGCGCGCGCAGCTCGCCACAGCGGCGCGCGCCGCGGCTGCTCGACCCCGCCAGGCTGCGGCCGGCGACGCGCCCCGCCAACCATTACACTGCTTTAGAGGTAACTTTACTAGGGCATATATATTCAAATTCCATGTAGGCCAACTTGTAGCTCTTATGACATGTCATAAATCTACCAATTCGGAATGCAGATTCTGCTGAGAAGAGCCGGCAAGAAACTCAAACTTCCCCCGCCGGGAATCGAACCCAAGACCTCTCAGTTATAAGACCACAGTACTCTTCACTGCGCCAGGGAGGTCGTCAAAATATAAATAACGAAGAAAAAAAATATTTATTGAAATTGTTGAATTTTTATAACTTCACGTCATAATTTCCGTTTGTTTCAGAACATGCCCATAGAAGCTAAGATAGAGGAGGAAGTGCTCCGCATCCCAGTGCGGAGCCCTACCGAGCCGCTGGTGAAGGCGCCGGCCGACGAGACGGCGCTCTGAGCGCGGGCCCCGCGCCAGCCCGCGCAGACCCTGTAGCCAGCAAGGTCACTTGCTGTGTCATTCCCATGGGTGACCAGTGTCACAAAATACTAATCTATACTAATATTATAAAACTGAAGAGTTTGTTTGTTTGAACGCGCTAATCTCAGGAACTACTGGTTCGAATTGAAAAATTCTTTTTGTGTTGGATAGTCCAGTTATCGAGGAAGGCTTTAGGCTATATAACATCACGCTGCGACCAATAGGAGCGAAGCATCAGTGAGAAATGTTGCAAAAACGGGGAAAATTATCCATATGTAAAATATATCCTTTTAAAAACTTCATCGCGATCATAATAACAGAAATTGACGCGGACGAAGTCGCAGGCAACAGCTAGTAAATAATAACCATGTATAATCTATTTATCCTTAGCTGTCTTAGAAGGTAAACAAGTAGTTTCTCACAAAAAAGCGTAAGCGACGCACTATGCACTTAAGATGTTCTTCTCGCATTGACAATTCGACCGTGCTACAAGTGAAGAACCAAACTTAAGAATGTAAGATTGCGTGTAGAAACCGATTAGGGGTATGGGTTGAATTTACACTGCTATACCCCTTCCAAGTTAGCCCGCTACCATCTTAGACTGCATCGTCACTTACCATCAGGTGAGATTTCAGTCAAGGGCTATCTTGTCTTAGAATAAAAAAAATGTAAGTGTAAGTGTTGGTTAGACTTTTCGCTGAAACATTTTCTATAGTTTATTTATCTTTATAGAGCCAATTCAACCAACGTAAAATAAATCTTATCTGAGCATATTAAAGGTATTTTGTCAGATTATCAATACAAAAACTGTCAGAACACCTAATTTATTTCACCCTAAAACGTTGGTGAAATCGGCACTAAGACAGCCAAAGAAAAATAGATTGTAAAGAAGCTACATTCACTACCAATAGATGTACATCTAGTACTTAGCGTGTAGCGTTGTCCTTGTCAGAAGTAGTAGGTAATTAAATCACTTGAGGGTGTGCCAGTGTTAAAGTGCAGTGAAATGCAGTGACAGTGAGTTTAGAGACAAGTGAAGTGAAACTTAATAAAGGCAAATACACATTAGACACTTAGTTTTCTACGTTAGACTAAAGTTTTCGGAGAATATTCGATTTTTACTGTGTTCGACTGCGTAAATCACCAAAACATTCAATGTAGTCACAAAAAAATTCATCAAAATTCCAAAAGTATCAGTGTGCTTTACCCTAAAGAACAACTACTGAAAATTATAGTTACTCGACGTCTTCAAAAAGATGCATATTGTATTTGTATTATAATTTATGAATTCTGTAAATAGCTAGGAATATAATAAAATGCGATTATTAATAAATTGTATATTTAACAAATAACATTACAATATCAGATCTCTTATAAATATTTTAAGTATATTAGAAAGATAATTCACTAACCAATGTTATAACAATATACTCTGCTGTTGTCGGTCTACTCTCTAGGTCGAGCTGGGAAATAAGAAATAGTCAGGCACATTTACAATATCATAAAAAATAGTTATAAGAGTTTCACCGTTAATATATATTGCTGGTTTGCGAGAACAGTGACGGAAAAAAATAATGATTTTAGAGAATTTCTTGATTAATGTTTTTTATTAATATTTTTATGCATACTTCAAAGAGTATATTATTAGGATTTGACTTTACTGATATTGGTGTTGTAATTTCTATTCACTACAAAATATCAAAGATTTATGAGCGTTAGAGACATACTTAGTTCAGTTTGATGGAATTTTGAGTTACGTCGTTATTCTCGCAAACCCGCGATATTATATTAATTACAAAATGTAGTTATGCATACTTACCTATTTAATTAGTTTTTAGGGTTCCGTACCCAAACGGTGCCAATGGGAGACTATTATGCCTCCGCTGACCGTCCGTCTGTCTGTCTGTCAGTAAGCTGTATCTCATGATAATTATAGATAGTTGAAATATTCAGAGAATGTATATTTCTGTTGCCGCTATAACAAGAAATAATAAAAATAAATTAAAGACCCCCTATTAGAAAGTTTTTGGTGTTTTTTTTTTTGTATGGATACGGAACCCTTCGCATTGGACCGATTATTTATATTGTACAAGGAACTCTTATTATGTATTGGCAATTTGGGAGTACCACAAGCTTCAGTATACATGTAATGGACATAAATATATACTTATATTTATGTACTTATATTATATACTTATATGTATGTGGTAAATATTATAATATCATATTATTAAGCTGTCATAATCGAGATTGGTGTTAGTCTTGCCAAAGTTAGTTTCTCTGTAAAAGAAAAAAATAATAATTTAATATTTATCAAAAAGCTTAGTTTTGTTATTTGCGTGCGAAAACCTTTTACCTCACCGCTCAGAACTCTTCAACATTCCTCCTTGATTAGGCAGCAAAAGAGAGACAAAAAATTATTCTATTAAAAAAAAGTAAGTAAGTATCAATAATATGGATTTGAATGAAGAGAATTCCATATTCAGTAAGGCGTTCTACATAATCGGCAACGTCGGGGGTAAAATCGAATATATTATGTAGATTGTAGGTAAACGAATATAATTTATGTAATATCTTTGGGTTGGCTTTGTCGTTCCTGATTTTGAGAAAATGATCGAATATCTTTTTTTCAGTTTTTCGAACACAACTCCAAAGTTTTCTTTAGAAACTATTTTATTATTTGGTATCAATTTAAAGATAAGGTTATGACTTATCAAGCCCACTGTTTTGTATATAAGTACATATTATAACATAAATACCCAGTGATAGATTCATGTGAAGATTCGAAAGAATCATCTAATGAATCTATCATTAATTTTCATTATTCTGTTCTATCTGCAGATACAGTGTTTTGGATTTACAGAGTATTTATTACTGCTGAATCGAATTAGTGTGTAGCACGCCTTCCAGAAGACATCGGCTAGTACATAAATATATTGAAAAAAAAAAAAAAAAATTTTTTTTTGTTATAACAAATGATACTCACATCCTAGTCCAAATATTCTGCGCAGTGAACTGCTCCGTGTGTCGCAGCGCCAGCATGGCGCGCTGGCAGCATCGCGCCGTCTCCGGCTCCTTGATGAGGTCTCGAGTGTGGCACAGCCATTCCAGCATCTGAATACAATAATTACTCTATCGTTACTTTGCTTCCTTGAACTGTAGTAAAACAAATATGAACCGATAAGGTTCAAACTTCAAAGTAACAAAGAATAGTAAGAAACAAAACTTGACAACAGAAAAACACAACTTTCAGGTTGTGATTTTTCCTTTTTAAAGAGCTATTTAGGGACATGTCTTTCAATACAGTACACACTGTTTTTGAATTTATCACCATTTTTTTTATTTTATGCAGTTTACAATGACTCGAAAGGCAACCCCGACCCTGGTGTTCGTAGGTATAAACAATCTCACATAGCCAGAGAGGTCTAAAAATATAATCCTTTCTTTTATGTTACTCAGTCGAGTAAAAAGGCAGCAAGTTAACCAACGCAATCCGGCTCGAAGGACCAGAAACACTTACCTGTGCAGTACAGTCCTTCCAGCCGTCTCTTGACATCAAAGAGGCCGCGGCGGCCGGTAGCAAGGCTCGCCGTACTGCTCCGCTCGAGGCCAAAGTAGCGGCATCCGGTTCGAAGGACCAAAGCCCACTGAACACGGTTACGGTGAGGAAAAATACGTCACAAAGGTACAGCTTGGACAGCTCGTCGTCAGTCCTACAACAAAGTTACACAAGGCTGTAATATGACTGTAAACATTATTTATCCAGTGATACCACTTCTGACACTTAGAATTTCTTTATAATAGGGCTGCCCAAACTGGGGAGAATATATGTGGGATGGGATTTTAGTGTCCCTGCTGTGCTGCTTTTAGGGGTAGCTTTAAAATATAAGCCACAAGATAAGAAAATATCTTCAACAGTGGCCCTATCCGTGGCAGGGCGTAATGGGTATCGGCCTTAATGGCGTTATTTATTATTCTTATTTGGTAATGTGATAAACTAGGTACGCAATAAAGATGTATAAATGAGTAACTAATTGAAAGAATGCCGGTAATATTATTATTAGTGTCGAACATAACTCACTCATTGAAAGCGACTTGTGTTCGTGCAAGTAGTTGCAGAAACCATTCTTGCGTGGATTTGTCTTCAATTTTGGCAACTTGCAAAGCCGGCAACATGCATTGTAGAGAAAACTCTTGCTCTCTGCAAATTTTGGAAAAAATACTATTAAAAATTAAGTATCATCGAAAGCATAAACAGACATAAAGAATGGGTTAAAAGATATTGTAGGATACTCAAACATAGTAGTCAAGTATATAGTCCATATACAGTAGAATCGGGATTCTACTGTATACTAACGTACACTTCAGGCACACATAATATGTGCTGCTGGACCCGTGGTTCGAGCACGACTGACTGGGAATCAATGACACCTGTATTTATATTATGTTTCCTCCAATATTCACAGACTACCCTCGGTATGGTACAGATATATCGCTCATTTAATGACTCGCGCAGCAGCTCGCTCGTCACCTCCCACCAGCCCGTCGGGGACAGAGCTCACGTGATGCTGGAAGCGTGCGCGTCGATGGACTCGTTGAGCCACACCAGCGGCGCGGCCACGTCGCCCAGCGCCGCCAGCCGGCTCCGCACCGCGCTCGACTTGCGCAGCAGCTCGCTCGTCACCTCCCACCAGCCCGTCGGGGACAGAGCTCACGTGATGCTGGAAGCGTGCGCGTCGATGGACTCGTTGAGCCACACCAGCGGCGCGGCCACGTCGCCCAGCGCCGCCAGCCGGCTCCGCACCGCGCTCGACTTGCGCAGCAGCTCGCTCGTCACCTCCCACCAGCCCGTCGGGGACAGAGCTCACGTGATGCTGGAAGCGTGCGCGTCGATGGACTCGTTGAGCCACACCAGCGGCGCGGCCACGTCGCCCAGCGCCGCCAGCCGGCTCCGCACCGCGCTCGACTTGCGCAGCAGCTCGCTCGTCACCTCCCACCAGCCCGTCGGGGACAGAGCTCACGTGATGCTGGAAGCGTGCGCGTCGATGGACTCGTTGAGCCACACCAGCGGCGCGGCCACGTCGCCCAGCGCCGCCAGCCGGCTCCGCACCGCGCTCGACTTGCGCAGCAGCTCGCTCGTCACCTCCCACCAGCCCGTCGGGGACAGAGCTCACGTGATGCTGGAAGCGTGCGCGTCGATGGACTCGTTGAGCCACACCAGCGGCGCGGCCACGTCGCCCAGCGCCGCCAGCCGGCTCCGCACCGCGCTCGACTTGCGCAGCAGCTCGCTCGTCACCTCCCACCAGCCCGTCGGGGACAGAGCTCACGTGATGCTGGAAGCGTGCGCGTCGATGGACTCGTTGAGCCACACCAGCGGCGCGGCCACGTCGCCCAGCGCCGCCAGCCGGCTCCGCACCGCGCTCGACTTGCGCAGCAGCTCGCTCGTCACCTCCCACCAGCCCGTCGGGGACAGAGCTCACGTGATGCTGGAAGCGTGCGCGTCGATGGACTCGTTGAGCCACACCAGCGGCGCGGCCACGTCGCCCAGCGCCGCCAGCCGGCTCCGCACCGCGCTCGACTTGCGCAGCAGCTCGCTCGTCACCTCCCACCAGCCCGTCGGGGACAGAGCTCACGTGATGCTGGAAGCGTGCGCGTCGATGGACTCGTTGAGCCACACCAGCGGCGCGGCCACGTCGCCCAGCGCCGCCAGCCGGCTCCGCACCGCGCTCGAACTTGCGCAGCAGCTCGCTCGTCACCTCCCACCAGCCCGTCGGGGACAGAGCTCACGTGATGCTGGAAGCGTGCGCGTCGATGGACTCGTTGAGCCACACCAGCGGCGCGGCCACGTCGCCCAGCGCCGCCAGCCGGCTCCGCACCGCGCTCGACTTGCGCAGCAGCTCGCTCGTCACCTCCCACCAGCCCGTCGGGGACAGAGCTCACGTGATGCTGGAAGCGTGCGCGTCGATGGACTCGTTGAGCCACACCAGCGGCGCGGCCACGTCGCCCAGCGCCGCCAGCCGGCTCCGCACCGCGCTCGACTTGCGCAGCAGCTCGCTCGTCACCTCCCACCAGCCCGTCGGGGACAGAGCTCACGTGATGCTGGAAGCGTGCGCGTCGATGGACTCGTTGAGCCACACCAGCGGCGCGGCCACGTCGCCCAGCGCCGCCAGCCGGCTCCGCACCGCGCTCGACTTGCGCAGCAGCTCGCTCGTCACCTCCCACCAGCCCGTCGGGGACAGAGCTCACGTGATGCTGGAAGCGTGCGCGTCGATGGACTCGTTGAGCCACACCAGCGGCGCGGCCACGTCGCCCAGCGCCGCCAGCCGGCTCCGCACCGCGCTCGACTTGCGCAGCAGCTCGCTCGTCACCTCCCACCAGCCCGTCGGGGACAGAGCTCACGTGATGCTGGAAGCGTGCGCGTCGATGGACTCGTTGAGCCACACCAGCGGCGCGGCCACGTCGCCCAGCGCCGCCAGCCGGCTCCGCACCGCGCTCGACTTGCGCAGCAGCTCGCTCGTCACCTCCCACCAGCCCGTCGGGGACAGAGCTCACGTGATGCTGGAAGCGTGCGCGTCGATGGACTCGTTGAGCCACACCAGCGGCGCGGCCACGTCGCCCAGCGCCGCCAGCCGGCTCCGCACCGCGCTCGACTTGCGCAGCAGCTCGCTCGTCACCTCCCACCAGCCCGTCGGGGACAGAGCTCACGTGATGCTGGAAGCGTGCGCGTCGATGGACTCGTTGAGCCACACCAGCGGCGCGGCCACGTCGCCCAGCGCCGCCAGCCGGCTCCGCACCGCGCTCGACTTGCGCAGCAGCTCGCTCGTCACCTCCCACCAGCCCGTCGGGGACAGAGCTCACGTGATGCTGGAAGCGTGCGCGTCGATGGACTCGTTGAGCCACACCAGCGGCGCGGCCACGTCGCCCAGCGCCGCCAGCCGGCTCCGCACCGCGCTCGACTTGCGCAGCAGCTCGCTCGTCACCTCCCACCAGCCCGTCGGGGACAGAGCTCACGTGATGCTGGAAGCGTGCGCGTCGATGGACTCGTTGAGCCACACCAGCGGCGCGGCCACGTCGCCCAGCGCCGCCAGCCGGCTCCGCACCGCGCTCGACTTGCGCAGCAGCTCGCTCGTCACCTCCCACCAGCCCGTCGGGGACAGAGCTCACGTGATGCTGGAAGCGTGCGCGTCGATGGACTCGTTGAGCCACACCAGCGGCGCGGCCACGTCGCCCAGCGCCGCCAGCCGGCTCCGCACCGCGCTCGACTTGCGCAGCAGCTCGCTCGTCACCTCCCACCAGCCCGTCGGGGACAGAGCTCACGTGATGCTGGAAGCGTGCGCGTCGATGGACTCGTTGAGCCACACCAGCGGCGCGGCCACGTCGCCCAGCGCCGCCAGCCGGCTCCGCACCGCGCTCGACTTGCGCAGCAGCTCGCTCGTCACCTCCCACCAGCCCGTCGGGGACAGAGCTCACGTGATGCTGGAAGCGTGCGCGTCGATGGACTCGTTGAGCCACACCAGCGGCGCGGCCACGTCGCCCAGCGCCGCCAGCCGGCTCCGCACCGCGCTCGACTTGCGCAGCAGCTCGCTCGTCACCTCCCACCAGCCCGTCGGGGACAGAGCTCACGTGATGCTGGAAGCGTGCGCGTCGATGGACTCGTTGAGCCACACCAGCGGCGCGGCCACGTCGCCCAGCGCCGCCAGCCGGCTCCGCACCGCGCTCGACTTGCGCAGCAGCTCGCTCGTCACCTCCCACCAGCCCGTCGGGGACAGAGCTCACGTGATGCTGGAAGCGTGCGCGTCGATGGACTCGTTGAGCCACACCAGCGGCGCGGCCACGTCGCCCAGCGCCGCCAGCCGGCTCCGCACCGCGCTCGACTTGCGCAGCAGCTCGCTCGTCACCTCCCACCAGCCCGTCGGGGACAGAGCTCACGTGATGCTGGAAGCGTGCGCGTCGATGGACTCGTTGAGCCACACCAGCGGTGCGGCCACGTCGCCCAGCGCCGCCAGCCGGCTCCGCACCGCGCTCGACTTGCGCAGCAGCTCGCTCGTCACCTCCCACCAGCCCGTCGGGGACAGAGCTCACGTGATGCTGGAAGCGTGCGCGTCGATGGACTCGTTGAGCCACACCAGCGGCGCGGCCACGTCGCCCAGCGCCGCCAGCCGGCTCCGCACCGCGCTCGACTTGCGCAGCAGCTCGCTCGTCACCTCCCACCAGCCCGTCGGGGACAGAGCTCACGTGATGCTGGAAGCGTGCGCGTCGATGGACTCGTTGAGCCACACCAGCGGCGCGGCCACGTCGCCCAGCGCCGCCAGCCGGCTCCGCACCGCGCTCGACTTGCGCAGCAGCTCGCTCGTCACCTCCCACCAGCCCGTCGGGGACAGAGCTCACGTGATGCTGGAAGCGTGCGCGTCGATGGACTCGTTGAGCCACACCAGCGGCGCGGCCACGTCGCCCAGCGCCGCCAGCCGGCTCCGCACCGCGCTCGACTTGCGCAGCAGCTCGCTCGTCACCTCCCACCAGCCCGTCGGGGACAGAGCTCACGTGATGCTGGAAGCGTGCGCGTCGATGGACTCGTTGAGCCACACCAGCGGCGCGGCCACGTCGCCCAGCGCCGCCAGCCGGCTCCGCACCGCGCTCGACTTGCGCAGCAGCTCGCTCGTCACCTCCCACCAGCCCGTCGGGGACAGAGCTCACGTGATGCTGGAAGCGTGCGCGTCGATGGACTCGTTGAGCCACACCAGCGGCGCGGCCACGTCGCCCAGCGCCGCCAGCCGGCTCCGCACCGCGCTCGACTTGCGCAGCAGCTCGCTCGTCACCTCCCACCAGCCCGTCGGGGACAGAGCTCACGTGATGCTGGAAGCGTGCGCGTCGATGGACTCGTTGAGCCACACCAGCGGCGCGGCCACGTCGCCCAGCGCCGCCAGCCGGCTCCGCACCGCGCTCGACTTGCGCAGCAGCTCGCTCGTCACCTCCCACCAGCCCGTCGGGGACAGAGCTCACGTGATGCTGGAAGCGTGCGCGTCGATGGACTCGTTGAGCCACACCAGCGGCGCGGCCACGTCGCCCAGCGCCGCCAGCCGGCTCCGCACCGCGCTCGACTTGCGCAGCAGCTCGCTCGTCACCTCCCACCAGCCCGTCGGGGACGTCATGCGCTCCAGGTACTTGGTGGACAGAGCGCGGCAGGTTTCCACGTATAGCGGCCACGCCTAATTACAAGCAGTACATCTGATGTATTGGCTACTCCCGCGGCGGAATTGTCGGTCGTAGTATTGGGCGGGGATGACAGACCAAACGCGCCGAACAGTCTGCAATTACGCGGCGTCTTTTTCAGCGCGCTACGCGGCCTTTGTCGCGTGGTGTGTCGTTTGCTACGCAAAATGCATTGAACGCGTTCTCGCGGAAAGTCGCTGGACGAAACGTTCGACGCTACGCAGAAAGGTAGTTTTAGCTGATGTGTCGTAGGTTATGTGTGGCTCATGGTTGTGTGTGTCGTATCTGTAAAGTGTGAGTAAGAGCTTGCTTGCGTCTGACCGCTACGCAATGTGCATGTATGCGACGTAACCACAAGTAAAGCTCACGCACAATTGCAAGAACTATACTTAAGACACATTGCGAGCGCATTGAGTCGAAATTTCGGCGACGTAAACCACGCGAGTCTGTTTCTTCACTAAACGTAGTTACAGTTAATAATATTATAGTAAAATGGATCATCGTTCGTTCACTTTACTTCGGGCCACATCGGGTAACTTCAGCCTTGTGACTTGATAAGCTCATTTCTGATTTATTCCGCAGGTATACTCCGAGTAAACCATCCATCACCAACTTATTTTAACTTCCTTGATGTTGGCAGTTACTCGAGGTTAAGAAGTATCCTAAAGCCAAGTAACTGCCAACATCAATCAATAGACTACGATACTAAAAAATTTAGGTTTGAATTGGGAAAAATCTTACCAAATGTTCATCATTCATCACTGAAAAGTAGTTTTCAACTATTTGTGACAGCAGCGTCCTGTTGGCGTCGTGTATTTTGTCCCCCTCCAGGCACTCTTTGATAATTTTCAACTGTTTTATGAACAGTAGCTCCTCAAGTTCAACGTCTTTCGGCTTTATTCTGGGTACCTCCGCAAATGACTCCGCGAGGCATCGCTCTAAAGGCGGCCTTAAGTTGTCCGGCGGCATTGTTCGGCAGAGGATTTGAAGGTTTTCGAAAAATAGCATCACATCTGATTCCTGCAAGAGATTTTTTTTAAATGAAAATTAATGTACTCCCGACAGAATTCGGCCAATCTGCACAGAGATAAGCCATCTGTGCGGGAGACAATATAGTGAATAAGTGTGTGTGCGAACACAGGGGCACTCTCAATTTCATAATTGTGGGAATAGATCCCTCACTTATTGAGAGTGAGGGATTAGATAGAAATAGTCCAATGGGATAGAAATCCAGCACGACCAGGGCTTTACGTGCTCTCCGAGACACGGGGGTGAAACACCGTGAGCTTTCTAAATCCGGGCTAGCATTGAAATTTTTTTGACAGAAAAACCCAATAATTTCTTTAAGTTCTTCAACTATACTATAAGAATAAGTAAAGTCAATTTTAAAATGAGTATTAAAAACAGTGTCATTTATGACAACATTATGGAAAAATCTCAGGCGTACAGGTTTTTTCACTTCTCCAAAAGTTAGAGGCGCGTGCCTAGGATTACCACAACAATGTTGAAATATAGTGTAAGACAAAAAATATGTTCAACTTTGAAAAAAAAAAAAAAAAAATAACTTACCTCATTACCGCCCGGCACAATTCCTTGCAGAAAGTTCTCCATAAATCTTTTGGCGGATCCCGAGGTATGCGCCTGTCTCGCGGCCAACTTCACACAGCCCGACTTCCACAGCGAGCCTCGGTGGAACACCTCGTGCAAGAAGCACAGGTCCATCGGAGGAAGTGGTTTGGGATATTCCGCTGTCAAGGTGCAGAGGATTGCTAGTAGCACGGCTTCTGGATAGTCGTACGATGGAGACGTCACCTGAAAGCGCATTTTTGGACATTAAAAAGAGTTTTGTACTCGGACAAAATTGTTTATTTAAGGCCCAAGAGACGGGTCTGCCCGCGAAATTCAAATTTAATTTGGTTTTTCGCAATTTGTAAACTAATACGACGAAGTAGGCTTATGGTATTCAAATTGCGCCAATGGCAATATCATCTTCACAGGTTTATATACTAATCTTAACGTGAAATTATCCAGTTTAAGAAATTAGTCAAAATAATGAGTTTGACGTGAGCTACTCACAAATTATTATAGTCATTATTTTGATTAATTTCTTAAACTGAATACTTTTACGTAAAGATTAGTATATAAACCTGTGAAGATGATACTGCCATTATCGCAATTTGAATACCATAATCCTACTTTGTCGTATTCGTTTATAAATGGCGAAAAACCAAATTAAATTTGAATTTCGCGGGTAGCTCCGTGTCTTGGGCCTTAAGCAAAAAAAAAAATGTGTGGTTAAAACAGAATTCAAATACCATAAAAAGTTCCTGGGAACTTGGATTAGTCTAAATATATAAAAGGACAAGGGTGACCGACTGACTGATCTATCAACGCGCAGCTAAAACCACTGGGCGAATCGGGCTGGGCATACAGACAGCTATTATGACTTAGCATTCGGTAAAGACTTTTGATTCAATCCTTAAGGGGATAAAATAGAGGTTTGAAAAATCGAATTTAACTAGAGCGAAGCCGCGAGCAAAAGCTTGTGTTGAATAGAATAGAGTAGAAATATTTTTTATTCAAATAAACTTTTACAAGTACTTTTGAATCGTCGGTGAATCTACCACTGGTTCGGAATGCCCTTCCTGCCGAGAAGAGCCAGCAATAAACTCGGCGGTTGCCCTTTTCAAAAAAAAAAAATTTTTACAATAGCTTTGTATACAGTGTTTCCACAATGAAGTTTCAAAAATGCAATACAATCCAATACATGTTAAGACAGGCAGACAAAAGTAGACCCATTCCGGTTGGTGGCACCTGTTCACGAGCATGACACATGAGTTACAGACAGCATACAGTTTTAGCTCCCAACCTCCTCAACAGTTTTACCTGCTTCCGGAAGCACTCCATCATCCCACGGACCACGCTCGCGACGGGCATGTGGCCCACTCCCTGGGGCTCCCGATTGTCGCACTGGTACACCCCACTGCGGTACGATCTGATTTCCCGCTCCATCAACTTGGTGGCCAGTTGATGGACCCCGTTCAAGGCCGCTTGATTCGTGTACTTGAACACTTCGGGCCAGATTTCGCCTAAGAAATGGGATGTTTTATTTTTCAAAATCAAAATCCATTTATTTGTTGAAATATAGGTTAGTACAAGTATTTGTATAGGTATTGCTATGTATCACTATTTTTCATACCGTGAGGCGCACAAATTTTTACCTAGAAAATATCACTACATAGATACATTAAAAATTTTTTTCTCAAACATGCATGGAAATATTGTCATTATTTTCGAAAAAAGAACACGCGAAGTATCGAATTGTCGGACAAAGAAAATCAAATCCATTGCAGGAGCGTTTTTTGAATTTGGAACATTACAACGCTCCGCGAAACAGTTTTTGTTTTTTTTTTAAATATTGCAGGAGCTTTGTCATCATTACAAAGCTCCTGCAATATTTAAAAAAAAAACAATAATTCCGTTTCATACAACAGTATGAAATGGCGTGCTGGGGTTACTAAATACTCTTTGATCGGATCTCTTTTGTCATTCTTGGCATACCATAGTCTCTTTGCTTAGTACAAATTGCGTTTACGTGGCTGTATAGCCATAAATGCGTTTGCCTGTCGGCACAGATAATAAAAAAAAATTGGCGGTAAAGCTGAAAATTCGTCTTGATTTGTTATTTACATACCTACTTAATAAATATAAATTTAGTAATAATCAAAATGAGTTCCAACGGTTCAGAGAGTGAAATGGAGATTGATTGTACCTACTCCACCAGATTTAAACCAAAATGGCGGATGGATATATTTTGGCAGTATAATATAAAAGTGTTTTATTTCCCTGCATTCTTTTGAGAAAAGCACTATATATGCCTCGGCGGGAAATGGCAATTGCCTGTCTCGTATATACTCGACTCGTAGGTACTCGACCTGCAATTGCCTACTTCCCTGCCTTTGCAATAATGTACTATTCATTGATATATTCTGTGATACAATAATAATTTTCTTTTCTTAAGAATCTTTAAGACTTTTCAAGAAAGCCAAGCTGATCTGGACTAATATTCGAATTACGAATCTGCACCGCTACATGGTCGAAATACCACGATCTCGCACTAAGCGCTTTGCTTCCTCGTTCCTAATACGCACCGCAAAAGTTTGGAATGCCCTTCCGGCTTCCGTTTTTCCAACTAACTTGAGCCTTTAAATCAAGAGTGAAAAGGCATCTTCTAGGCAAACGCGCACCATCTTAGGCTGCATCTTTACTTACCATCAGGTGATATCGCAGTCAAGCGCTAGTCTATATATATATAAAAAAAGTATATATATTCTCTTCTCCCCTCCAAATAAGCGAAAAGCTTGTGTTAGGAGTGGGTACGACAAGAGCGACCTTTAACTGTTGGGCAACTAAATTGAAAGGTCTACACGTAATGCAATCGTTTTCTGCAACGAGCGTTGTGAATAGGAATTAGGATAGCATGAGATTTAGACCTGTCAGTTTAGAATAGAGATTGTGTACAACAGAATTTTAAAACACTTGGAAAACGTTAATAGATACGTAGCACAGGCTAGGATCATAGAGACACATAAGTCACATATGGGGTACCCCAGGGTAGTATCGTTGACCCTCTGTTGTTTCTACTATACAACAATGACTTGACCGACAGATACCGTTAATAATAATCCAATTCTTTGAACAATGTCTAGGATAATATATCGACATACTTACAAGGAACATAATCCAGGACATCCTCAGGTTTCCTGGCGGCATCGACTGGTGTCTTGCAATAAGACGGCGGCAGTTTTACCGTGCGCCTGTATATCTGTAAAAGGAAATCGCTACTGAATTTATTTTCTTTAAACTCTGGACTTTGACAATGGTATCCTGCCCGAAGCTCACCAGTGACAAACACAAGATCGACTTGGAAAGATAAATAAAAAAAAAATTATAAAGATAAATAGGTTTTTTTGGTCCTTCGAGCCGGATCCCAATAGATTTTTGATAAATCAGTCGTAAATGAAGCTTTATAATAAATACATAATGTAATGTTACACGATAAAACGTATCCTTTTTCACTCCGTAAGTCCTCAACTATACCTGTGCAAAAAATCACGTCACTCAATTACTCCGTCACTGCGTGATTGAAAGATAAACCAACAAGCAAACACACTGGCGCATTTATTACATTAGTAAGAAAGTATATATTAATAAAATCGGGATTGATACTCGAAGTATTTAGCTAGTAACTTGTATTATATATCCAGTGGAAGTCTAACCTCAGAAATATCCTTCAATTTATAGTCTTCGACCTTGAACTCAGCCAGGGCGTTGCAAGCTGCCTCTATGACGGCAGGTTGGTTGGACTCGGCGACATATTGCCAGAGTTTCCTAGCCGCGTCTGTTATGAGTTTGTCGTACTCTGGAGTTGACACTCGAAGAGCTGGAATCTCGGCTAGCAACTTGCAGAGGCTAAGCACAAATTGGAAATTAAATGTACGATTCTTCAGCTGAAAGTCTCATCGTAAACTAGAGTAACTAAGCAAACCTATACGAGCTAAGGCTGAAAATAGACCGCTTTCTCACTCAGCTCAGACTCAAGACTTAAAGACTTTCTTTAATTCAAATAATGCAATCATTTTTGGCTTTATTTAAGGACTATAATAATCTTGTAGAATTGTGTTGTAAACGCTGTTGATTACCAATAAATAAATAAATAAAGCATGACAGATTTATGTCATAGCATATTTCGACCGTTCCATAGAACAAAGTCTCATCTGCTAAATGTACAACTTGAAATTTGAGCCTTAAAAGCCACATCTGCAAGGCTCAAATCACAAGTTATGAATTTAGCAGAGAGTTAGAGCACGCTCTATAGATCTCAGCATTAGTTATGTACCTAGACTTAGGCTTAATTCTGTCTTAATTAGGGCGGAATACCCCCAAATACAAAAAATGTGGGTAAGTATATAAAAATATTTTTAGTCCCCGCAACATTATTTTACTAGTCCGTTCCGACAGTATTTTTTTTTTAAAGAATATTAGCCAAGCTGAAGTTGACTAATATTCTCCTATCCCCTCTAAATAAGCGGAAAGCTTGTGCTAGGAGTGGGTACGACAATAGTGCCACGGGTGGGGTTCGAACCTGCGACCTTTCAGTTTTCCGCACCTTTAACCGTTGGGTTATTGAGGCTTAAAGATTATCTTATTAAAGATTATAAGTCGATTAAAAATAGATGATACAAAGAGAATTCATACCTAATCTGCACAAGTGGCCTGGAGTCCCTCCCGAGGCGCGGCTCCAGGGCGCGCCACGTGCTGGGCGGCGCCACGGCGTTGGCGCGCCACAGGCCGGCCAGCGCGTCCAGCGCCAGCGCCGTGGCCGTGGCGCCCGGCCGGTCCGTGCAGCGGTTCAGGATGGACGATATCACCGACACTAGTTCCAGTCCGTGACTTGACGCTCTACAAACAAGTGTAGGTATATATAGGGTCGCAGGGAAGAGAAATGAAAAGACGTCTGCACTGTTCGACTGTCCGCTTTATAATTAAGTAAAATTCAGAACACATCGTACAAGAAATGAAAAAAAATGAATGATCAAGAGTGGGTGTTGGAATGAATCACAGCCACAGACAACACAGACTATTGTACCAAAGACTTGGATTTTTGCTATATTCCAACAACAAGACAGGTTTTTTTTTATTCAATGACAAGATAACCCTTGTCTGCGATCTCACCTGATGGTAAGTGACGATGCGGTCTAAGATGGTAGCGGGCTAACTTGGAAGGGATATAGCAGTGTGAATTCAACCCATACCCCTAATCGGTTTCTACACGCCATCGTGTCAGAACGCTAAATCGCTTGACGGCACGTCTTTGGCGGTAGGGTGGTAACTAGCCACGGCCAAAGCCTCCCACCAGACCAGACCAGAGACAATTTAGAAATTATAAATTCCTAACTTGTCCCCGCCGGGAATCGAACCCTAGACCTCCCAGTTATAAGACCACAGCGCTCACCACTGCGCCAGGGAGGTCGTCAAAAGGGAGGTTTGTTTGGTCCTTCGATCACGCAGCTACCTAGCAACAATTTAAAGTTTTTTTTACATGAATTACGAGCAGGCGGATTATCTGATGTTAAGTTATTATCACCGTCTATGAACATTTTTAGCACCTGAGGCAGTCTCTATTTGTAATTGGACAAAAAATTAGTTTAAAAACTGTAACCTGATTACGGAAAACTTGATTAAACATTCTTCATGTATTTTTATCAACGCGGAAATGCAGCCAGTATTCTTGGCACTATTCCACGCGGGCATGATTTGTATAGTAATTAGATTAGTTTAGCTATAAGTTTTTTTTTTTTATTGTAACATTTTAATAGTTTTTAATTTTTAAATACCTTTGTTTTATCTACACTTTTACTCGTGAATCTCTATAGAAATCTTCTTAAATATATAAAAGGAAAAGGTGACTGACTGACTGATTAACTGATTTATCAACTCGGTTTGGTAAAAACTGACTTCTTCCGCATGTTTTTAAGAGAGACATGATACTTTTTTTTTTTCGGAATTAGGTTGTCTGAACTGACCGTATCTCGCATATCCGTTTGACAGCGACCGCCTTAGCGACGTCCACCTCCCACTTGAGGTCGTCGGGCCGGCCCGCGCCGCCCTCCGCCAGCAGCTCGTGCAGGTACGGGAAACACCGCACCTGACACCAAACAAACAAACAAACAAAATTCAAAAAATTCAAAATTTATTTATTTCACTAGCTGTGCCCGCGACATCGTTCGCGTGGAATAGTGACTTTTCGGGCAGCATATTTTGAATTACATAATATACCGTCGACGCTCAGGCGCGAGGCGTGTAGTACGTACTCTGTACGTAAAAAATGTTCGCCGTGATTCTTTAAATTGACGAATTGATTGATTGAAATGTTAAGTGGAGCTTACTACAATATATTAGTGAGAACCGAATATCTAAATCGAATAAGCCGTTTCTGATATTAGCGTGCACAAACACACAGACAAACAGACAAAAAAAAATTAATTACAATTTCGGGTTCGGCATCGATATAATAACAACCCCTGCTACTTTTTTTTTTTATATATTTCCATTGTACAGACACCACTTTTCTACAATTTGATTATATGTATAGATAGATGTAGGCCAACTTGTAGCTCTTATGACACGTCATAAATCTACCACCGGTTCGGAATGCAGATTCTGCTGAGAAGAGCCGGCAAGAAACTAAGCAGTTGCTCTTTTCAAAAAAAAATTTTTACAATACGTAACAAAACCATGCTATGTATAACAAAATGTTAAATATAAAAAAAAATTTGACTGCGCACAGCTCAAACTACTGGACGGATCAGGCTATTTGGCATACAGATATACATATATTAAGTCTAAGTTTGATTTACCTATGTCTAAGTTTGATTTTTCAAACTCCTATTTTACCGTCTTGGGTATTATTTTCAAAAATCCTTTCTTAGTGCATGTATAGGCATTTTGAAAAATTTTTGCAAATTCAATCTCAAGAGGGTAAAATAGGAGCTTGAAAAATCAAACTTAACGTGAGCGAAACGACGGGCAAAATCTACTGTATTTTAAAATAAACACTGAACTGAAATAGATGATTATTTATTTTATTTTGTTATTTAAGTACCTGAGTTTCCGCCAGCCTTGTGTATAGCATAATGAGAAGCGAGGTCGGGACGCCTTTGTTAGCTTTCAGCTTGTTAAGTATCGACACCAATGCAGGGACATTCTCCTAAAAAACATGTACAAAGATTAATTCCTCAAACCCAATAATTTTTTTTTGTAATGAAACTTTAATAACCCTCGACGATTTTAGATTGTGACTTTTCTTCATCCCCATATACTATAATGGCCATTATAAACCAAAAAAAAGTAATATTCATTATATTATGACGTCACATGTTATGACGCCATAATATCTACGGATGAAAGGCTAATTGATCTAAGCGACATTTTGTAAAACTTGCAGGAAGACAGGAAAAAAAAACTTTGATCTGTCTTCCTGAAAGTTCTACAAAATGTCGCTTAGATGAATTAGCCTTTCACCCGTCGATATAATCTATAGCTCGCTGAACACTTAAGTCCATGACAATAAAAACTCGTAATATATGTAGTAGCAAAGTATCAACGTTACTTACAATACTAGGTAAAACTAAAAAATCTACGAACCTTGGTAGTAGCCATCAACGGGAGACCCCTCAAACACTCCAATTTCACACACGGTCGTGCATCGTTCGCCATTTTGTACAATAACACCGGAAGCACTGTCACCGACACTTCCTTCTTAACCCTCACTAAATCTATTACTACCCTCAACGCTTTCAAGGTAACATCTTCATCCCCACACTTATCCATGACTACACCGATGAAGAAAGTAAGCAGTTCCAACTTTAACTGATCATTTATGCTTATTAGTGTATCGAACCAACTCTTTAATTTCTCCGGATTATCTCTCAAACGTTCCCAAGTCTCTAACAATTTAAAATATACGTACAAACTCTTGTCTGAATAAGCGAATTCTGTGAATGTTGTATTGGATTTGAGATTGGCCATGTGAAGGCCGGTGTCATGTTTTTGGGCATTTTGGAAAATGTCGAGTATTTTTGAAGCGACTTTTAAAGAGTTGTTAGTGAGATATGACGGCAGATGCATCCACTGTAGGGAGAGACCGACAAATGAGTTGAGGCATATTTGGGAGTATTCGTATTTGCTGATGATGTTCAGACCTGTGAAACAAAAATACTTTATTGTTATTTAGGGATAGAATATAACATTTTTAATAATTCTGTTAAGGCTATTAATCCTTTTTCCGGAATACCGCCGACCGAATATATTGATAGATCAGTCAATCAGTCACCTTTGTTTTTGCTGTGCATTGGCACAGCTCAAATCACTTGACAGATCAAGTTGTTTGGCATACAGATAGCGAAGCCACGGGAAAAAACTAGTCTGTCCATATTTTTGAAGGATTTGTGATAGCTTTTTTTGCACATTCCTTCGTTCACGTTAAGTTCGATTTTTCAAACCCCTATTTTATCCCCTTACGAGTTAATTCCCCTATTTAATGCCTACATCCCAATAGCTATCCGTATGTCAAATTTCAGCCGGATCCGTCCAGTGGTTTGAGCTGCGCGTTGATAAATCAGTCAGTCAGTCAATCAGTCAGTAAGTTTTATATATTTAGATAGTAGATAGAGTTTAATTCAGGCGACGGAGGTATGCGCGGAGTATCCCTGCGAGATCAAATCAGAAATGAGGAGAAGCAAAGTCACCGACATAGCTCTGCGAGTTGCGAAGCTGAAGTGGAAATGGGCGGGGCACATAGTTCGAAGAGCTGATGGTCGATGGGGTCTCAAGTGGCGACCCCGCACCGGAAAGCGCAGTGTTGGCAGACCTCCCACGAGGTGGCCCAAGTAACATTTCGTTCGAGCCTAGGTTGTAAAAAATGCCTTTAGGTTATATAAGGGTCGTCAAAAGGTTAATGATTTACTATCTGGTCATATTAAGTACTTGAGAATGATTAGTAAGTCCTAAAACTAATTGTTTATTAAATCAACCATAGAG
This sequence comes from Hipparchia sbordonii, assembly GCA_038048805.1. Lineage (NCBI taxonomy): Eukaryota > Metazoa > Arthropoda > Insecta > Lepidoptera > Nymphalidae > Hipparchia > Hipparchia sbordonii. The sequence goes on from CM076113.1 coordinate 12,073,898, forward strand.
CCGTTGACAAGAGTTTAAATTAACGTTATTTTGACCTGTGTTTCAAGAGCATATAGTCTTAGGATCTAATAGGTGTCGTAGACTCCTGATTAAGTTCTGGAAAGGCTAACACTATGCTAAAGTGAGATCTAAAGGTTTAATTTTTAACTTTGATGTTACCACAAAGTTTTGGAATGTTGAAATCACTTTAGGCTCTATAAAAGTTGTCTAGGCGAACAAATTAGGACTACGTGGTGAAAACCCAAACCAATAAGCTATTGTTTATAAGCTGAAGGCATGATTAAAGTCCTACGAGAATATTTTAAAGCTTTAGAGGCATCCTCAAGAAAGGACAGTTGTCTCCGCGACTTAATTTTAATACTGTTTAGTAGTTTCCTAACGCCGCCATATTTTTTCACTGAAATAAAAAAAATCTAAACAAAAAGCAATATTTTAAATCAATAAGGCAAAATTAAGAATCTTGTACGATTGAAAATAAAATGTTTTTGTATAAATAGAAGTTTTATTAACTCTTACCACCAATCAACTAATTTTATAATAATTTTGATTGCAATTAATTCATTAAAATATGTTCAAAACTTTAACTTACGAAAGGCCCGTGTCGTATACAACACTATTATCCTAAAGTTTCACGATAAAGTGCCAGTCGCACTATTTTTTTATTATTCCTGACTTCAGCAAGTTAGTTATTATTTTTTAACACTAAAATTTAGTATAATGACATTAAAAGACGCCATTATAAATTATTTTTAAGTCCACGATTCTGCGTAAAGAAATTTTTACAGAGAAACCTTTTAAAACCTGCGAGTCCTGGAAAGGCATGTATTCATGTCCATTAAAAAGGTATTAAGTTGTTATAGGGTTACATCCAAGACTAATTCAGAACTTAAAAGCTGTGTTGCAAGGTTATATTAACCACAAATTAAGGTTGTGAAGGTTATATTTGGGTTCTATGTAAGTAGTTCGGAAGGTTCTGGATTTAAGCTATAAGTTTTGCTGTAGCTCTCAGAATGGTTCTAAAACGAGGGCCCTTTTTGCACTCAGGAGGTTAATATAAGGTAAATATAACGTTATTGAGCCTATTAAGACTTACGAGCAAATTTCCATACAAAGGTTTTAGAACCTTTTCAAAACCTTTCTAAAACCTAAAATGTTACTTGGGGGACCGACGATATCAAACGAGTCGCAGGGAGCCGCAGGGAGGTCCATGCAAGAGACCTATGTCCATCAGTGGAAGTCTATAAGTTGATAAACTAGTAGTAGTATGTAACAATGCTGAACGCTCTGGTCGACCGAAATCGGTAGTTGTTCCGGAAAACATAAAAAAAGTCCACGAAATCGTTTTGAAAGACCGTAAAGTGAAGTTGCGTGAGATAGCTGACACCTTAGAGATATCAGAAGGTAGTGTATTTACAATTTTACACGAAAATTTGGGCATGCGAAAGTTGCTTTCAAAGTGGGTGCCGCGCTTGCTCACACCGGACCAAACAACAATTAAGAACTTGGGTTACTGAATCCGCTCTAACTTTTGAACTAATTGTCAGAATGACGCCAAATTTTCACACGTGTCATCTGAAGGATCCTACTACTCTGCAATCATATGGTTTTGTCAAAAGTGTTGCCATGTATAGGTCAGACCAAAGACTTATTGAGTGACGTATGTATAATGTGGGTTTTCCTCACACAGATTGAACAGCTCGTGCAGGTACAGCGCAGCGGTGCCGGTGAGGTTGGTCGCCAGCAGCGTCAGCGTGACGCCCGCCACGCTCTTCAGCTCCGGAGCGTCCAGCGCGAAGCAACGCTCGATGAGGCTGTAGCAGCCGCGCGGGTCCCGGCTGCGCTTACAACAAATTTAGCTATTTAATAAAAATTCTTTTCAAAAAACCGACTTCAAACGCCACTACAAAGTATAAAAATAATTTTATTTTGTACACGTTTGTTGAAGTCGGGCGGCACAAATAGAAACGATGAAACCGATACGCGATGCTAAACGACGGTTCCTAAGGTCCCATAATTTAGGGGGGAAATACCCCTGCAGCATCAGGCTTGAGGAGTTGAAGGTAAAAAAAATTATGGGACCATTTCGCGAGCTTCCTCTGTCAATCAAAAAAAATCTCGTGAATCGGTCCAGAAACCTCGGAGTAATCGGTGGACATACATAGAAAAAAAAAAAAAAATACCGGCCGAATTGATAACCTCCTCCTTTTTGGAAGTCGGTCAAAAAAAAGTTCTTCAGCGAGCACAAGAACAAACGGAAACGGAGGTGTTTGATTGGGTGCGCTGTTTGATCAAGGTCATCAAACACCAGCGTGCATCATGCGCCATGCTCGTGAACGGGTGCCACCAACGGGAATGGGTCTGCTTGGACTGCCCATCTTGACATGCGTTGGATTGTATGTACCTATGTACGCATTTTTGAAGCTTCATTGTGGAAGCACTGTATACATAGAATAGCTTTGTTGCCTATTGTAAAAAAAAAAATTTTTTTTCACAAAAAAACTTTCAGCTTTTATAAAATAACGAAGGTCTGACCGTCCTGGGCTCTTAGGCTATAAGCAGACTTGAAAATAGACAGCCTAATGTGGAATAAACCTAATAAACTTAACAAAGTTTAAAATCTGTCAATCTCATCGAGATATCTAGACATGTAAAAGCCTATTAATCTCATTTATGAAGTTTTAATTGTAAATTATATTTTGTGTAATGCTGTTGATTACAATAAAATAAATAAAATAAAAATAAAATTGGAGACAACACACGAATGCCATGCACACCCTAACAAGCAAAGAAGCAAACTTTAAATACATGACTTACCCGTGAGTCAGTAATTCACCACAGATCCGCGCAAGCACGGGTATGAACGCAACCACGTGCTCTCGCCTGTGCTGATAAATAGCTGCATCCGTGACAGCTGAGTAAGCAGCAAACGCGTACTCTATTTGCTTCGGGCTGCATATCTGTAGGTAAAATTTCTTTTTTAGGGTACCGTATCCAAAGGGTGCCAATGACATCCTATTACTAAGCCTCCACTGTCAGTCTGTCTGTCAGCGAGCTGTATCTCATGAACTGAGACAAGTATCATACCATCAGACCATTTGGTCCAATTATGTCAATGGACCAATTGGTCTTATGGTATGACACTTGAAATTTTCACAGAATATGTATTTCTATTGCAACTATAACAATAAATAATTTAAAAAAAAGTTAAAAATTAAACAGGGTTTCTAATCACGCTTGTCTAACTTCTCGGAGTTATGTGGGTTTTAAGTAATTAAATATGCCTTTTACCATCAAGAAAAATATTGTATGGAATCCTACACACCTGAGAGTTCTCTGTAATGTTCTCAAAGGTAAACCTCAATAGAACAAAGTCTTATCTGCTAAAGGGGTTTGGGTAAAAGTGGCATGATTTTTTTTTCTTGCGGCCACTTATGAAAATTATTTTATTAGAAAGTACACAATAATACATACATTTTATTCTATTAAAGTTTCTTTCTAAAATGTATCGGAGCTGAGATATTTTAACATGAAAAATACATAAAATCATGTTGCCACTTAGGTACTTTGTGTCTATTTTATTTATTATATTTGATGGTTCCCTGTTATTTTTCTTTTAGTCATAAACAACAACAAAGGAGCCTATAATGAGCCCAAAAACTGAGCGTGATCGCCTCGACCAATCATAGCACAGGATTTGGTTACCTGAGCCGCGCATCAACTCCGGCGCACCGCGCACCGTACTTCACTCGTCTCTCCGAGTTAGTTGGTGACTAGTGTCGAGTGTTTCTGTTTCTATTGTTTTTAATCACATACCTCGCTTCCGCCTATAACACGCGAGAGCAGTTAGTCGTAGTATTTCTCGACATGGAGAAGGCGTTCGACCGCGTCTGGTACGCCGGTCCACGACGCCACGAAGATGAACCCAGCATGTATTTTAATCACACGACTTAGCTTGCCTTACTGGACTTTGGTCGCAGACGGTACGGTGGCGTGTAGCGCTGTCAGTGTTAGGATTAGTCAATTACAGTATTGGTTTGGATTCTGCATTTAGTGTCGTTGCCTATGTATGGCTTATGTAGTTAGAAAGGAGATTTGTTAGGGTCTTCTTTCGTGGTTGGTGACGGACGGCTATAAGGGGAGGTGGACACCGTAGTTAGGCTAGGCTAGTTAGCCTGGTTGTCTAGTTTAGGCATAGAAATGTTGGCTTCCACGTTAGTTCAGTGACAATTACGATGTAATCTCACTCCTACAAAGTAATCACTGGGACTAATGGTTTGTTTGGTCGTTAGTCTGTCGTTTCTCTCATCATATAGTAGGTATCTATAAGTATAAAAAAGTGATTTTAAATATTTTTGTTTATTTTTTAATATTCTATCCATAACGCTATAAATGGCTACCGGCAGAATAATAGGCAGATATCTAAGACAAAAACTCGCGACCTTCGGAACTTTAATAACGAGTGCATTAAAGATACCATCGAGCGGAACCGAGGCTCCAAAGTGTTCGCGAGAGATCTGTCGATCGGACAGAGCCAGCTGACGCGACTGCAAACTGACGACGCGGACGGTCGTCTCGTTTCTTTTCGAGCTGAGGTCTTGGTAGAGCTCGAGAAGTTCTATGGACTGTTATATACCAGAACACAGAAACCTGTTGAAGATTTGACCAAAGACCCCAGAGCCATACTGACCCGACACTATACCGAAGATATTCCGGACGTCAGGCTATACGAGATTAGTATGGCTCTCAAACAACTCAAGAACAACAAGGCGCCAGGTGATGACGGAATCACAGCGGAACTCCTGAAAGCGGATGGAAAACCGTTTCTAAAGACCTTTCAGAGTTTGTTCAATTCCGTCATTCACGAGGGTACAACGCCGAAAGCATGGCAAAGGAGCGTGGTGGTTTTGTTCTTCAAAAAAGGTGATAACACTTTGTTGAAGAATTATAGACCCATCTCGCTGCTGAGCCATGTTTATAAGTTCTTCTCGATAGTCAATACGAATCGTCTCGCCCGTAGGTTCGACGACTTCCAGCGTCCCGAACAAGCCGGATTTCGAAGAGGCTTTAGCACCATAGACCAAATCATACGCTGCGGCAGGTTATACAGAAGATAGAAGGATATAACAGGCCACTTTGTTTAGCATTTGTGGACTATGAGAAAGCCTTCGATTCGGTGGAAACGGGCTGTATTGAGGTCGCTGCAGAGATGCCGCATCAACTATTGGTACATTGAAGAGTTGAAGTGCTTGTACGAAAACGCCACTATGTCAGTACTTATACAGGACCAGACTACAAGGCCAATACATTGCAGCGTGGAGTGCGACAAGGAGATGTAATCTCCCCGAAGCTCTTTTCTGCTGCGTTAGAAGACGTCTTTAAGCTACTGGATTGGAATGGACTTGGCATCAACATAAACGACGAGTACATCACTCACCTTCGATTTGCCGATGACATAGTCATTATGGCAGAGACTCTCAGAGACCTTAATACAATGCTCAATGACCTCAGCAGTCTCTCAACAGGTGGGCCTGAAAATGAACATGAGCAAGATGAAAATGATGTCTAATGCTCATGTTCCGCTCCACCCAGTAATTGTTGAGAGCTCTGCATTCGAAATTGTAGACCTGGGACACACAGTCCAGCTAGGTAGATCCAATTTCGAGAAAGGGGTCACCCGTCGAATCCAACTCACTGGGCAGCGTTCGGGAAACTTCGAGATGTCTTCTCGTCCAAAATTCCTCAGTGCCTGAAGACTTAAGTCTTCGAACAGTGCGTGCTGCTAGTGATGACTTATGGATCCGAAACATGGTCGCTGACTATGGGCCTCATAAGAAGGCTCAGGATCACTCAGCAGGCGATGGAGAAAACTATGCTTGGAGTAACCCTGTGAGATCAAATCAGGAATGAGGAGATCCATAGGAGAACCAAAGTCACCGACATAGCTGTGCGAATTGCGAAACTGAAGTGAAAATGGGTGGGGTACAAAGTTCGAAGAGTTGATGGTCGATGGGATCCGAAGGTGCTGGAGTGGCGATCCCGCACCGGGAAGTGCAGTGTTGGCAGACCCCCCACTAGGTGGACCGACGACATCAAACGAGTCGCAGGGAGCCGCTGGATTCAGGCGGCGCAAGACCGAGGCTTGTGGAGGTCCATGCAAGAGACCTACGTCCAGCAGTGGACATCGATAAGTTGATAAAGACGAAGAAAAAGAACGCTATAAATGGTTTTAACAATAAAATATATGATAGTTTACTTTAAATTGATGGCAAAACTCTCATAATTCTACAACTTCAACATCAGATATCTCAGCTCCGATATCACTTACGGCAAAATTCTTTTTTGATCTGTTATTACTAGTTAATACTCGATATGTTAGCAACAATTAAATTAGTGGCCGCTAAGAAAAAAAATCATGCCACTGGTCCATACAAAGTTACCCAATCCCCTTTACAACTTGAAATTTGAGCCTTAAAAGTCACATCTGCAAGGCTCAAATCTTAAGTTATGAATTTAGCAGATGACACTTTGTTCTATGGAATGGTCAACTTGTCTAGTGAGATTGAGCTATGCCCAGCATTGGGCAAGCAAAGGTTTGAGATGATGATTGATAGAAAACCAATACTTCATTACCCTCTGGCAAGTAATACAGGTAACTAGCAATTGGAGCTGAGCGTCCGTCTGAGGCAGACTCAGTAACAGCTGCCACGGCCTGATGCTGCTGCGGTGAGGACTGCAGGTCAGCCAGAGGAACACCGGGCGGAGTAACTCTAGACTATTGGACGCAACTCTATGGAAAAAGAATAAGTAACACTCGTTTTTCTTAATCTACATAATTAAAATGTCATGATTTCTGCATAATGAAATCCATTAGTTGTATAAAGAGAGCAAATAAACAAAAAACAAAACAAAGCATCAAATGAGCTGTTTAGTACCTACTAAACTAGAACAGGCTTTAACCCCCCATACGAAAGGAATAAGTACAAATATGGAAATATGGCTAGATATTGATAGTTCGTCATTTGTTGGATTTCTTTTTTTATTAAATCACTCCTTTACTTTATTTTACTTATTACTAGATGATGCCCGCGACTTCGTTCGCATGGATTGAGGTTTTTAATTCCCGCGGGAATTCTCTTATTTCCCAGGATAAAAAGTAGCCTATGTCACTTTCCCGGTCCTAAACTATACCCATGCAAAAAATCATGTGATCAATCTATAGCTTTGTTGCCGCGAGATTGAAGGACAAACCAACAAACAAAAACACTTTTGAATTTATAATATTAGTAAGGATTATTACACCAAAATATAAATTTGTATAAATAAATAAATGGTGTAACAACTTACGTATACTCTGGATGAGTACACAGAGCATGCATTTGGGCCAGTACATCACCCTCCATCTCCTTATTTTTCTCCAGGACTGTGATGAAAGGGTGGCGCGGGGAGCGAAGGGAGAATTGGCACTTGTATGCTTGACCAGGCACTAGCCTGGACTTCAGATCCAGGACTAACAAACCAGCCATGGTGGAGATTATTGCAGAGTAGTTGCTGTCAGTAAAATGAAATTTTCATCAAAAAAGGTGTCCATTTAATTTATAAATAATAGGTGAAGTAAGGCAAACATACTCCAATGCCATAGGTGTAAGTTTTTAGTTAAAAATATGATATTGAGTGACATTATTTTGCCATTTGTACTGTAATGTCAAAGTATGCCATTTGCCCATCTATACTCAATAACATAGCATTCATGACATAAATGAATGGTCTGGGGTTCAAATCCCAATCCCAATCTCTGATTTTTTTAGCATTAAGAGTGTTTAAAGCAATCAAATAATGACTTTGTTTAACTATGAAGAAAAACATCCAAGTAAGCATATTTGAGAACTACTATAATGTTCTTAAAAGTGAAGACTACCAATCCACACTTGGCCAGTGTGATAGACTATGGGCTAAACCCTTCGGCCTTCGGATTTCTGGCCAGTAGTAGCAGGGATGATTTGAAATTAACTGAAACGCCTAATACGTTAGCTTGATGAATTATAATCAAGCAACTTACTGTGTGGTTGGAAGCAAGGTTACCACTGTAGACATCGTGTGAGCTATCTCCAACACTCCGAGCTCCACCAACGCCAATAGCCCCTGACACGCTGTCAAGCTGACCATGTATTCCTGTGCCGAGCACTTCTCCCTCAAAAACTTTAACTCTTCATTTTCTATCACGAATTTCTGGCGTTCGCCTACCTTATACTTGGATTTTATAGTCGATAACAACTTGTCTATCGCGTTGACTATTAGAACACTGTTGTTAGTTTTTAATTTGTACTCGATTTCATCCATTTTTCAAAGACTATTGGTACTTAAATAGGCGCCGGCTCTCAGCTGTTTCAAGAGGTTGTTTTGAAAAATTTGAAAATTATGACAATTGTGTGACACAGTGGTGACAAATGACAAATTGATTAGGTAGGTACCGTAGAGAGAGAAGACATAGAGTCAGTGACGATTTCTTTCTCACTCACACTAAAAAGAGAGCAGAGATAAAGTTATTAATGTGATAAACAGAGACGCAGCTACCCAATTTTTTGTCCCTCATCGTGTAACCAGTTTTTTTCAAGGTCGACACACTTTTGTGCCCAACAAACTGACAGTTAATAAGAAAATTTAGTATCTATGTGTGTTGCCAGCTTTAGGTACCTATACAATGTCCCGATTTTCCCTATCCTACTTATATTATAAATGTGAAAGTTTGAATGTATGTAGGGCCATCCATACATACATCCAAATTTCAGCCATATCGGTTTAGTGTGGCGTGATTGAGTAACAAACATATGGATGTTTGTTACTCAATACGCCACACTAAACCGATATGGCTGAAATTTGGCACGGAGATAGGTTTTTTTTAGTAATGTCCTCTGACATACCGTAACGGCGGGTTACTTTGGCTACTTTTTCAATTTTTTTTTTAATTTTTGTTGAAACAAAATAAAGTCGTGATGGAAGAAATGAATATTATGAGAAAAGAAAAGAAAGATGATGGATACTTAATATATGTCGGCGATGATTAAAGTGTATTCAGTTAGATAGTGTCGGTTACTGTTCTGAATCATCCTGAAGTTTCGTTCGAATGTCCAACAACCAGTCGAGAACTGTTGGCGATCTTAAGAATTATTTTATTTACAAAGTTCTTAATTTTTAAAGCCATTTTTAAATAGCTAGAGGCAGACTTTTAATGTTTTTTTTAAATAATTATTAACTTAAACTATGAAGAGTTGCAGTTTTATACGACTGCCTGAAAAAAGGAATATACTGTTAATTTCATTAATGATGATTTTGATGACTAAATATACAATTTTTGTTGCTTTTAATTCAATAGCATTACTCGATCGAAGGAAAATTTTAACTGTTCATTACAAATTATTTTGTGTAACATTCTTACTAGTAACGAAAAAAAATTTTCCTTTGTGTTACATACATCTTTTTTCAAAGTGACTCACATATGCTAAATTTCTATTCGGCATTTCAATATTTTTTTTAAGGAGCAAATAATTATCTAGTGAATTGGTCCTATGAAAGTACATTAAAAAACTTTAGTATAAAAAAAAATATTTTTAAAAAACCGACTTACGTGTACAAACTAAAATTATTTTATACTTTTAAGTGGTGGTTGAAGTTAATATTGTGTGCAATAAAGAATAATAAATTCTTTATTGCACACAATATTAAGATATATGTAAAAAATAGAAGCTTACCCTAATAGGTATGTCTCTCCCAGACAACCTTATATGTGTAGGTATGTTATTTAAAAAATAAAACAGTTCAGCATCTGTTTTGTCGTTTTATTTAAAAATCCTGGGAAGAATTTTCCATCTAATTTGGGGTACTAGGGGAGTGCAGTTATTGTGGCAACATTAAACTCGAACTTGTCATGTGACGTCATCGTTACGTCATGTTATCTCTATTTCAGTCGCGGTTACACAGTACCTTGGTCTATTGCCTTCTCTGTCTACGGTAGGTACCTACCTATTTGGCAGCACGTCAATAGGTAAAACGTCAATAGGTAGGTACCTCGGTACCTACTCTTTGCTCTTTGTTGGCAGTGGTTGGCACCACAGACTACTTTGATTAATCCTACCCTAGAGAAGACATAGACCCAGTGACGATTTCTTTCTCACTCACACTAAAAAGAGAGCAGAAATAAAGTTACTAATGTGATAAACAGAGACGCAGCTACCCAATTTTTTGTCCCTCATCGTGTAACCAGTTTTTTTCAAGGTCGCCACACTTTTGTGCGAAACAAACTGACAGTTATAAGAAAAATTTAGTACCTATGTGTGTTGCTAGCTTTAGGTACCTATACAATGTCCCGATTTTCCCTATCCTACTAATATTATAAATGTGAAAGTTTGGATGTATGTATGGATGGATGTTTGTTACTTAATCACGCCATACTAAACCGATATGGCTGAAATTTGGCACGGAGATAGGTTTTTTTAGTAATGTCCTCTGACATACCGTAACGGCGGGTTACTTTGGCTACTTTTTCAATTTTTTTTTTTAATTTTTGTTGAAACAAAATAAGGTCGTGATGGAAGAAATGAATATTATGAGAAAAGAAAATGAATATTATGAGAAAAGAAAAGAAAGATGATGGATACTACATAATATATGTCGGCGATGATTAAAGTGTATTCAGTTAGATAGTGTCGGTTACTGTTGTGAATTATCCTGAAGTTTCGTTCGAATGTCCAACGACCAGTCGAGAACTGTTAGCGATCTTAAGAATTATTTTATTTGCAAAGTTCTTAATTTTTAAAGCCATTTTTAAATAGCTAGAGGCAGACTTTTTATGTTTTTTTTTAATAATTATTAACTTAAACTTTGAAGAGTTACAGTTTTATACGACTGCCTGAAAAAAGGAATATACTGTTAATTTCATTCATGATGATTTTGATGACTAAATATACAATTTTTGTTGCTTTTAATTCAATAGCATTACTCGATCGAAGGAAAATCATAAACTGTTCTTTACAACTTATTTTGTGTAACATTCTTACTAGTAACTTGTGTAACGAAAAAAAATATTCCTTTGTGTTACATGCATCTGTTTTCAAAATGACTCACATATGTTAAATTTCTATTCGGCATTTCAATATTTTTTTTAAGGAGCAAAAAATTATCTAGTGAATTGGTCCTATGAAACTACACTAAAAAACTTTAATAAAAAAAAAAATATTTTTAAAAAGCCGACTTCAACCGCAATAAATAAAAATTATAATTTTAGTTTGTACACGTATTGCGGTTGAAGTCGGTTTATTTTATACTTTTAAGTGGTGGTTAAAGTCGGTTTTTTAAAAATACTTTTTTTAATATTATTATTCTTTATTGCACACAATATTAAGATATATGTAAAAAATAGAAGCTTACCCTAATAGGTATGTCTCTCCCAGACAACCTTATATGTGTAGGTATGTTATTTAAAAAATAAAACAATTCAGCATCTGTTTTGTCGTTTTATTTAAAAATCCTGGGAAGAATTTTCCATCTAATTTGGGGTAACAGGGGAGTGCAGTTATTGTGGCAACATTAAACTCAAACTTGTCATGTGACGTCATCGTTACGTCATGTTATCTCTATTTCAGTCGCGGTTACACAGTGCCTTCGTCTATTGCCTTCTCTGTCTACGATCCTACCATATAAGCTTCTTGATCCTACCCTGTGATCCTACTAGTGCTACAGACAGGTTTAAAAGGGCTCGAACCCAGAGCCGTAAAACCAGTTATTATTAAAACGGAGTGATTACATTCTCTTCAGCCTCTAGAAACTCTCTTACAAGAACATTTAATTTCTTTGGGTTCAGCAACATGCCGAAACTAACGGGTGACGTCATATTGCCAACATAATTTATGTCAAAAAGGAGTTTTCTAAAAAGAGTTAATTCTTGGTTCGACTGGCTTCGCATTATGAAAAGTCATTAATCCAAAGAAAGAAAAAAATTGTTGTCATTTTTCAGTCAGTTGTCAGTATAATAAATAAGAGAAAAATATTTGTCAAACGTTTTAAATAAATATTAATTCTATAAATAATTATTCTAGCGGGAATTGTTTATTCGTTAATTCCTCAATTCAATTAGTGAACCATCTTGGAAGATTATAGAAAATGTGAAGTTTGCAGCATGAATGTTAAAAGTTCTGAGAAGTTCTTGCTTTTTCCAATGGTATCAAACTGGTAAAGTGCCTACCTACCTGTGCTACCTACGATTATTTTTATCTGCTATTCTATCGAATGGGATAAAAAGAAGACTGCAGTGATACTTTGCTTTGCTTAGCAGATAAAAAGATGCTATTGCATTGAAAAAACTTCTAGAAAGAAAGAAAGAATTCAATTTAAAGTAACTAATTTTGTTTCAACTAGTTGTAATATTGTGAATAAAAATGAATAAATACTAGACTCATATTGATCCTTGTTTTATTTACGCAACTTTTGAACTTGATCTTAGAACAATAGATTTGGTAGCACATCCCTGTTTTTGTCGATATCGATAAAATCTAATTATCAAATTCAAATTCAAATTCAAATTCAAATTCATTTATTGCATATTTGGGTTTACATTAGGTCTTATATATTGGTTAGTTAGTACATCCAAATGCCTTTAAAGGCGTGCAATATATGTCAGTTTAAAAAATATAATTATTATTCGTATTTACTTCTTTATGCACATTCATTAATAATATTTAATAATAATTCAGTCATCAATTCAATAATAATCATTTCCTAGCATATAATATAAATTAGTCAATAATAATAAATCAATAATAATAAATCAAAGTCAAATTATAAATCAAAACATTCACTAAAAAACAAGATAATTAGATCAAATATTCTCCAATTGTATAATAGCATTTGTTTATAAGATAAGATTTTAATTTATTTTTGAAATTGAAAATATCATCAATTTTATAAAGATCGGCTGGTAGTTTGTTATATAGTTTCGGCAGCATAACATATGCACTATTACCGAACTTTACAGTTCTTGATGGAGGTATTTTTAGTTTATGCCGGTGTCTCATACTATTTATATTACTATAAAGATTAATATTTTTTTTGGCGAATACCAACGATTCATATATATACAGACTGGGCAAAGTTAAGATTCTCAATTCTTTAAAGTACGGTATCGATAAGACAAATCTATCGATACATTACATCCTTCGCTTTGACAATTCTTTCTTCATTACATGGGTTGGTAGTATTGTTTTTCTTTTATGAAGTTGGCTAAAATAAAAACAAAGTCTCGAAATTTTTTTCTTTGAAGTTCCGCCTCTTAAAACGGAGTGATTACATTCTCTTTGATTCTCTTGGATTATTAAAAAAAAATTGAATTCTGATTGAATTTACTTGCATAAATAAGAAATAAGTAATTAATTAATTATAATAGTTAAAAAATAAATAAGAATAACTATTAAATTCAAAAAATGTCGACCCCACCTCGCGAAACTATACAAAAGCAAATCCAACAAGATTGGGCAAACAGGGAGTACATAGAAGTAATAACTGGAAGCATAAAGAAAATTACCGATTTCCTCAATTCCTTTGGTAAGAAAACAGAAATTAGTGAAAGTTATGTTACTTAACGGTTGTACTTCCTTTTATTTAGGTAGGTATCACATAGTATTTTCAGAGGATCTCACCTACTTTCAAAGTTAGGTACAATATAGGTATTATGAAACTTGTGATTATATTTATTCAGAGAAGAATATTCCACTTACAATAGCGATATCAGTTAATGCAAAGGCTAAGCAACCTTGACATAAGACTCAAATAAATTTGAGTTACAGCTGAGAGCTATAAAGAGTAATATAAGCTGCCCAATTGTGAAACATTAGTGGCAGTGCTCCCTGCGAATGTTCTAAAGGCCTAGTCACAACTAACAATACCAACATAGAAATAGGAAATTTTGTTTACTATTACACTAACATAGATGCTAATAAATTTTAATTTTAAATATTATGGACTTTGTCTGAAATAAATGTTTATTTATTTATTTTATAGAGTTTTTGACTTAAGAACATTATAAGCCTCTAAAAATATACATTGAATACAAATCTTTCATAATATCAAATTCATAATTCCAGTAAAAACAAACTTAAAATAATATAAAACTAAATTCTAAATTATAATAATATTATATCTATAACTATGTCTAAAATTAAGACTAATATAAACCTAAAACCTCATCGACATCACCGCAGCGCAGCATAGTACCCAAGATGCTGGCAGCATTGGCCCTTTGAAAGGCCAAACTAATTCTTTGGCCAAAGTAGCTGCCAGCTCTTGGATGCCTGGTGGACTCGATGATCGTTTTACATAGCTCTCCAAAAAGAGCATGAGCCCCCGGGCCCCACTTAAGCAGATTTTGTAAGGAAATATTTCACTTGTAGAGGTTAAGATTCATTCTAACTCATTTTGAGTTAGAGAGGTCAATAAATAAAAATCCAAGTTACAGAGGTAAAAAACATTTTATTTGCAAGTAAAATATTTTTACAAAATTACACATTTTGTACATTGTACAATGTACATACTTTAAAAAATCAACATTTTTTTCAAAACTTCCTTAAAATATACATTAAAAGTCAGTTATGTATTTTTCTTGCTCTACATCATTCATTCCTTCTGTATCTATGGCATTATCTAGGGTATGAAGAGCAGCAAATTCTTTTTCTGCAGAGTTGCTGGTTTGCTCTATAAAACTCCGTAAAGTATTCAATGCTGATCTTGCCTCTTTGATGGAAACCCATGGAGGGCATGTTGTATTATTTGAGTCTTTCATGTTGTCTAAATCATTTGTTTCAGTTCTCTGAACAACTGAATTGACAATTTCGTTATCAGAAAGTGCCCCAGCTGTGATAACTCCTTCATCACATGAAACAAAGTCTTCAAAACTTATTCCTCGTTCAGACACAACCATATTCCATTCTGCAGGAGGTTGAACAGAAATATCTTCGACTTTAGCTTCTTCCGTTGATAACGATGGAAAACCACATTGTAAAAAACAGTTTTTTATAGAAGTTTCAGTTACATTTCTCCACGCTTTGTCAGCCATTCTGATAGCTTGCAATACATCTATAGTAAAAGTCTTTTTTTCTTCCATATTATCCAACATGTTGCTGATTACTTCTTTACAGTATAATGCCTTGAAGTTCTTAATGATGCCTTGTTCCATTGGCTGTAATATTGATGTGGTATTGGCAGGCAGATATTGGATTTTAACTGCTTTCATTCTTGGAATATCCTTATGTGCCAGACAGTTATCAATGAATAATAGAATTTCTCTATTTTGTACAGCCATTTTGTCATCAATATTTATGAGCCAGTTTTGGAAAATTCCAGAAGTCATCCATGCTGTTGTATTCGCTTCATATTTGACAGGTAGCGATTTACATCTTGACAAACAACAAGGTCTTTTAGCTTTCCCTACGACTAACGGTGGGAGTTTTTCTGTGCCCGTCATGTTTGCTGCGAGCAAAATAGTCAAACGTTCCTTGCTGTGTTTCCCATCATAGCATTTATCATTTTTAAAAATTAAAGTCTTGTCAGGAAGACATTTAAAAAACAGTCCTGTTTCATCAGCATTGAAGATATTGTCAGGTTCGTATCCATGCAAAAGGCGTTGCATGTCACTTTTCCATTTGTCAGGTTCGATGGTTTCAACTTTGGCACTTGCACTTTCCCCGCAAACCCTGTTGAGAACCAGTTCATGTCTTCTTTTGAACTTTTCTAGCCATCCATTGCTGGCCCTGAAATTAGTCAGACCCAACAATTTAGAGTACAATTCCGCTTTTGTTTGCAGCAGTGCTCCACTGACATTGATATTCTGAGTCTGACACTGCTCAAGCCATATAAGTAAGCACTCATCCAAATTAGGAACTCTTGCAGTTCGTCGTCTTTTGCAGGACAAATTTTTCCCGTTTTCAGTGTTTTTCACGATATCCGATTCGTTTCTTATTATTGTCGACAAAGTACTCATCGGTAGGCCAAATAGTTTAGCAACATCTTTCCTCTTTCGATAAATCTTCACAGCTTCCAGCACTTGTAACTTTTCGGCGAGACTCAAAGTTTTCATTTTACGTTTCGCGGCACTCATATTTTAACAATTTTATTCGTTTGCTGTTGTAAAAATCGATGTGTAATGCGCAGGAACCAAACTACTACTGATAAGTTTTCACACGAGAACAAAATACTCCCTCCGCTAACGTTCAAATGAAATCAATAACAATAAAAAGTAAGTAACTAACTACCCAGAATGAAACATCGACCTCAGTAAACAAGCACGTTTAACGGCAGCCATAAATTCCTTTATCATTTCATAGAAGTGGTAATCCTATTTATTGTATACTCTTACATTGTTGCCGACAACATACGTCATTGTTTCTCAGAACGTCGGTAACTTGTTATTGTTCGAGCTGTAGAGGTTATTAGTTTCAAATGTTCGAGTTATAAAGGTTGTAAAATAAAATGTTGCTATGTTCGAGATCCAATTTATTTTTTACCAATTTTTTTTTTTTAATTTATTTTTTACGGCAAAAGCAAAAGAAAGGGTTATGATTTTAGCAGTCTATGTATGTGACTATTTACGAATGTTCCACCGTAGCGAATAAACTATTATACTAAGCCGGTTTTGATAAATTATTTCGATTTCCTGTTTATTAATGTAAATCTCTTTTCAGATATGTCCTGCAGATCACGCCTGGCCACATTGAATGAGAAATTGACTTCACTGGAAAGGAAGATAGACTATTTGGAGGCATGTGTATGTATTTATAAATATAATGATTATATACATACTTAATTAGACAGCGAAAGACTTTTTTAAAGTTGGCTTTGTCGATGAAGACAAACGAAATCGTTTCTTGGCTCTTAATGGCTAGAATTTTGTGTTTATTCATTTAATTTGCCGCAAGTGCAAAATTCCTAATTATTATCAGTTTTTTTTAATTTTTGAATAATATGCGGTATCCGGTTGGATATAGGCTTACTATTTGGTATCCAGCCGGATAGGCGACAAGATAGTTTATCGGATATTTGTTTCATCAATAATTTTCAGTAGGTAGGTAAGCATTAGCTGACGATTAAACTTAATTTAATTATTATTATTACAGGTCACAAAAGGAGAAACTCTGACATAATCTTTCTTCCAAGGGACTATGTTGGCCCATCAATGAATAATGAATTAACTAAGTTATTTTCTACTTTGTATGTTGTATGGATTTATGAAATTATTTGTATTAGAAACTATTGGTTGCAGTGCTAATTGAACTTTAAAAAATTTGCAACTTTTACTCTAATCTCATCTCATATTTTATTAAGAAAGAAAAAAGAGTGCTGTATTTATTTTTTGTCACATCTACGGCAAACTTACGAATAGCTGCAAAAGATAAAACATAGCATTATAAGCATTGATAATTTTATTTTTATTTTTTTAGTAAAGACCAGAAAACCGATATCCCTATTACAAAAAAAGGAAAAAAAAAAATTAACTTATTTTTTTTACGTAATAGGTAGGTACCAACCATATGCCTTTCCTATATAATTCCGTCTACAAAAACGCGCTCGAATATTACGTCAGTGAACGTCGCACGGCGACGCGCGGTTCCTTTGACGCGAGTGTCAACCAATCACGTTCGAGGACAAACCACGCCTACATCCAGAACAAAGATGGAATGGAGTGGCGTTAGTACTATTTTCGTATAAAATCTCATCAAAATTTTATTTGGATGGGACGTGTAAACCAGACTTTTGCATTTATATAAAATAATATAATTGCGGTTGAGCGTGTAAAGAATATAAATCAAAGAATATTCACTTATTATGCATGTACGCAACGGATACACGTACAAACATATTTTTGCCATAGTTAATTGAATCACTAAAATTAAAAATATAATGTATTTATTTATTAGTTATTTATTACATAACATTAATAAAAAATATAATGTATTTATTTATTAGTTATTTATTACATAACATTGTATATTAATAACTTCCAACTTGACGTTTTATAAAAATAATCACAATTTTTATTTTTATAACTTTTTCAGTGTTTATAATATCTATAGTAGGGATGTTGCGGATGCAGTTTTTTTTAAAGTTGCGGATGCGGATGCGTATATCCGCAGCATCCCTAATCTGTATGTACGTAATACGTACATACAGATTAGGGACGTACGTACGACGTATACATACAAACATACATACATAGTTAAATACATACAAACAAACATAGGTACAGTACACAGTTTTCGCAACTAGCAACATCCACATCCGCATGACCATCCGCATTGATTATTGCGGATGCAGATGCGGATGTCCAACTCAATGCGGAATATCCGCAACTTACCTAATCTATAGGTACGTAATACGCACGACGTATACATACAAACATAGTTATATAGTTAAATACATACAAACACGTATACATAGTAAAATACATACATAATCATAATTCATACGCGGATAAAAAGTTTTACTTCGAAAAAAATAACACGACTCCATTCTTTTTGTAATGCAATTGTACGACATTTTAGTAGCACATTTTTTATCATAGCAAAATTAAAAAATACCGAGCTTATGCTGTAAATTAAATAAGAAAACGATATACTTACAAGTGAAATGTTATTTCATCTCTTTTTTGATGGATTTCCGAACGTTTTTTGCATGATTTGACTGCAAACGACGGCTTTTTTAACGATCAAAAATACGAGCGATACGTTGAAGCGCGTGCGGCCGACTGATAACAAAGACAAGAGACTTTTGCAAATTCTATTGTCTTTTTGAGCGCGTTTTTTTTCTTCTAAGGGCCTATCCTTATATATCGATGGTAGGTACCAATTGAAATAAAATTCGGTTGGCATTGCTACTATTAATTAAAAATACTAGATTAAGATATGACACAGTAATATTCCCATCTTGTTCTTGCCACTGCCGCAAATAGATTTACTTTCATTAAATATACTTACAAAAATGTCAAGACAATATTTCAGCACATTTTAGCCGACCGTTATTATTAGGTCATATTTAGACTTGTAAAATAAATATTTTTAGTTAAGGTTTTTTTACTTTATAATATAATTAATTTTAAGTTTCATATGAATATAATATTATGTAAATAAGTTCATGTTTTATTTTCTTGTAATCATTAACTCATATTGATCCAAACATAACCGCTATTCCTTGCCCGCCTCCACAATTTGATGCAGCTATAGCCAGTTTTGCTTTTCGGCGACTGAAAAAAAAATACCTATCTATAACAAATTGTTCTTATTTACTTAGTTTGTGTCCAAAGTATGGTTATATTTTTTGACCCTCGGACTAGAGCAAAAAATAGACATCGTATGGGCGATCCAAAATCTGAAGCTGGTTCTAAGAAGCCGTTGTGGCAGTAATAACTGTCAAACTAATTTTAAGTCTTTAATTAAATAACACATTTCTTCAAGCTATGACTACCTATTTAAATGGCATTATCCACCTATGGTGCCGTTGTGATTGAAGCTTACCTAAGCTTTCTCTTTATGCCGTGGCCCTAGGGTTATTCTTATTTAATTAATGCGTTATGTAACTGTTTACCGGATTTGATGTACAAGATGAACTGCCATCCTTGCACCGGTAGCGGCCACAGGGTTACCTAGCGCTAAGGCTCCGCCACTGACGTTCACCTTCTGTTCATCCAACTTCAACTCCTTTATTGTAGCTAGGACTTGGGTGGCGAATGTTTCATTAATCTGTAAGTCGATGCTTTCCTTTCAATAATAAATAATATGTCATTTACAATAATCCCTACTAATATTATAAATGCGAAAGTGTGTTTGTTGGTTTGTTGGTTTGTCCTTCAATCACGCAGCAACAGAGCAACGGCTTGCTGTGATTTTTTGCATAGGGGTAATTTACGGGCCGGAGAGTGACATAGGCTACTTTTTATCCCGAAAAATCAAAGAGTTCCCGCGGGAATTAAAAAACTAAATCCACGCGGACGAAGTCGCGGGCATCAGCTAGTACACAATAAATAGATTCCAGTTAAGATGTCACTATCGCGCTGCTAGGAAATCCGCACATGATTTTCGACCGCTGGATATGGATAGAGTACACTACAGCTTGAGCTTAACAAATTAACAATTGACATCATGCTAGTTGTTTGGCTATAATTTCTACAGAAAACGTACTTACCTCATACAAGTCCACATCATGAACTTTCATGCCGGTTACATCTAACAGCTTCCTCACGGCTTCTAATGCCCCCAGCCCCGTGTAAGGGTCAACACCCACACAAGCGTGTGCGACTATCCGCGCCAATGGTGTCACATCGTTACTTCTTGTCATCTCCTCGTCAACTAACACTAACGCCGCTGCTCCATCCGCTGGGACCTGAAAATTTCCAACTTATAACATGTAATAAGCTTAAATAAACTTGTAAAAAATATATAATATACTAGCTGATGCCCGCGACTTCGTTCGTGTGAATTGAGTTTTTTTAATTTTAATTCCCACAGAAAATCTCTTATTTTCGGGATGAAAAGCCTTTGTGTTATTCCAAACTATAATCTATCTCTGTCCTAAATTTCGCTCAAATCGCTTCAGTAATTGCGGCGTGATTGAGTAACAAGCATCCACCCATACATCCAAACTTTCGCATTTATAATATTAAGAAGGATTGACCAGGGAAATTAGGGTCTTGATCGCTGTTGTGATAGTTACCGATGAGTTGAGAGATGTCAACACTGTACTATTTGGTAATATTGTAGGGGCGGTTATGAAATTGTTCATGCTTAAGTTCGCATCATCATCTTTATCCACCAAGATGTTTTTTTTCTTAAGATGCACAGTTAGACTCGTCAGTTCGTCTTGGAGGATATCTTTTGTTGCTACAATTATTAACATAATAAAATATTAATTAATTCTGATACCTAGCAATGATTTATAAATACAGTGGACTTTTTCTTGATTCTTCAAAGTGAAAAACAATTAAAAATCTCAGTCTGTTCATTTTATAACAGTATCGCGATCCTTAACATGAGACCAAATTAGTTACCTACTGAAGTGAAGGATGATAATATTATGTTTTTATTGACTTTATGTTTTAATAATTTGTTTGCAAGGCATCCATCTATTTCTTCATTTGGACTGTTTAATGATGTTGGATACTAAAAAACTCAGTTATTCTATGCGTCTTATTATGCTGTTACCTGCTTTCCATTTTAAATGACTGTTATAAGAAAAATCATCAGCCATTTCGCGAGTTATTTTATATTTTTCTGCATCGATTTCGGCCTTCTTATGCAACGTGCAACCGGTGTAGCTATCCAGAACCTGGTTTTTGATATGGTCTTCAAATTGATACGGTACTCCTAGGGTAGACCCAAATCTAACGTTTCGCACCAAAAATGGGAGAGATGACATTATCTCTGTTCCTCCTGTTAGACAAACATTCGCTGAACCTATCGAGATTTCCTAAAATAGTATAACAATTGCTAAGTAAATATGCGAGCGCACTTAATTCATACTAAGCGTAGTGTACAATAATCTCTCTTAATATAAGTACCTAGATAATTATGTACCTACGCTGAACAAGCCTTGCCTTCCAAAATAATTCTTATGCCGATTCAATCGAAGCGCCCCTTATAAACATTGGGGGAACAGATTTTATCATTTCCTAAAACAATTTTTCACAATTCACACTACCTACCTAATTCCGATCACCTTCACCCTGTCTCACTCTTAATAATCAGCACCAAATTGATATAATACGTATAAAATTGTTTCCTTTTGCAGTTGCTTCCAACCACTCTAGCTTGTAGAGGTCAATCATGAGTGGTAGTGTAAAATTTAAGAAAAATACTTTACCAATACACCAGTTACAATTGCCTGTAAACCAGATCCACATGCTTTATTGACGCCTAACGCTGGTTTTTCAATTGGAACACCTGAATAAAGCCCACAATACCTTGGTGTTTTCCCTCCATCGCATTGGCTAAGCTAAAATTATACATGAAACAAAATTATACAGCTTACGGGAAACTAAAAACTTAGCATTGGTTTCAATTTTCTGATCATTAAAGTTGACGAGAAGTCCGTCTATTTTCTCTTTAATCTATGAGTATTTTAGTCTGAGATAGCTAAGCAAAAATGTTAAAAATCGGAAGGTACCTAACTACTTAAATAGTAGGTAATACATTATTATACCTACAAAATTAACGTTTCCAATTAAAGTACAATCAACGGAAATAGGATTTATTTTGGCTGAATTTAAGGCATCTTTTGCTGCAGCGGCGAAGGCATGCGAAGCTGGCAACTCTCGAAGGTAACCGCCATATTTGCAAAATGGCGTCCTTTTCGCGCCAACTACGAAAATAGCTGAAAAAGAAAAATGAAAATCGATTTTTGTGTTATTCTCCGTGGTAACAAAAACTAGCATCAAAGAGTATGTCTAAAAATTTTTTTTGTAGTGTAATTTAAAACAGAGAAATCTTGAATTAAATTTTTTATTCTTTTTGGCAATAAGTATTTTGTAAAATTTACTGCTATCTGCTATCAATTATTGATCGTAGGTATTTTATCTCCTTATCAAAGATATATCATAAATACTGATGAAATGATTAGGTATCCAAAAACTCACCTCTACGCGCGAGCGCCATGGCAATAGCCGGCTAACTGATAACATTAAAGTTGTAAATGAGGATATGTTACGTATATTATTATGTAAGTAAATTGTCATGAATTGCCGCCGTCCAAGTAAATAAAACAAGTTTATCAGTTACGTTATTCGTAGGTATATTTCAACAAGATTTGGGCATTATTTTTATCTAAGTGACATGGATGATTGCAGATAGGTACAAAATTATTTTTATTTCGTTGTTTTGTTGACAAAAAATTGCCCGCTAATCCCTTGGGATTATTTTATTGCTTAGGTAGGTATAGGTCGGCCTTATTTCACCCACAAATACGTCTCGGGTTCGAATCTCATAAGTAACTGCAGTTTACGTATCTTGAACATTATAATTAACTAATCTGCGGAGTGATTACATTCTCTTTGCTAATCTGTGTAGGTACCTTTGAATATTGACGTAAAATTAAACTCCGTGGACATTAAAAAATAAAAATTATAATTTATAACAATAACAATTTTAATACAGCAGTATGATTAAACAATTCGATAAATAAATTAATAGTTATAATAAAGAGTTAGAAAGAGAGTTAGACTGTCTCTAGCAGCACAGCAATGCCTTGACCTCCACCGATACAGGCGGAACCGATGCCTCGTTTTAAGTTTCGCCGTCTGGAACAAACATAACAATGAAGTTCAAGTCCTTACGCTTTTTGAAACCTCTTCTCATTCGAGAGGAGACCTGTGTGTTCATGAAATACTGTCCGCTGACAGAGGGACGGATGGGATGACAGCCAGTGGCGTAACAAAAGGGTGGCAAGACCAGGGGCGGATCTACTTAAAGGTTTTTTGGGCTGCAGCCCAGGGCCCCGCGAATACAGAGGGCCCCTAACTGAACTGGGGGTCTACTCTAATTCAACGAAAAACGAAATATCGATCGAAATTTCGCGTATTTCCTACCACGGTTCGTTTTCGTTCCGCAACTTCGTTCTAACGAAAATGTTTGACATTTAGATTTTCTAATTCTATACCTCTAATTCATAAATATTGCGAACGAAAATTTGAATTTGACAGATGATTCTTCGGAACTTAACTCCTTTAACATATATTACATTACATATACCTACATCACTACAGAAAACAGTTTCTTGTCAAAATGGCAATTAGTTGAGTAATTAGGTAGGTGCCCTAAGCAGTATTAGCCCAGGGCCCCACAAATTCAAGATCCGCCCCTGGGCAAGACGGCAAAATGTCACGGGCCCCCAGCTGACTACGGCTATCAGCTTATTTATATTGAAGGAGGGAATTTGCCACGGGCCTCAAACGGTATAGTTACGCCACTGATGACAGCGTAGATTTAGTAGGTAGTATGTTCCCGCTGGCATCCATTGTGTACATACGGAAGCCTAAAAATGGCGGATATACTTACCTGAGTTCGTGTGTAAGGTGCGCCGTGATCCTCGCGCCCGACGCGGCCAGCGGGTGCCCCATGGCGATGGCGCCGCCGTTCACGTTCAGCTTGCTCATGTCTAGACCCAGTTCCTTGGCGCACGACAGAGTCTGCGCGGCGAAGGCTTCGTTGATCTACGCAACAAAAAAAAATTTGCCGAAGATGTAGGCAGGTATGATATGTATCCATCATGGATTTAAGGAAAAATAAAATTCCTTTATTATAATCCGCTAAACAAGAAAAATCTGTATGGCAAAAACGCGCTGTACACCATTGTTTCTCCAGTAGAAGAAACGGTGATATCGACGTCTGAGGATACCCCGGTATCAGGGCGTACACACGTAGAGTGTTTTTCGAGTTTAGTTTGTGTTGTGAACTGTTGTGTTGTTACTACTACTACTGATGCTACTATTGCTACTATAAAGCGTAATAATAATTAGGTGCTTTTCATCATCCGGACTATTGTTACTCAAAGGTAGCACAAATTCGGCCAACCAGTGCAGTGCTTGCATTTCACGCGGGCGCGTGAGCTTTACTTGTGGTTACGTCGTGTACACGCGCATTGCAGCGTAAGTGTGCGTGCCTGTCCGGAGCCTAGGTGGGAGCGGTCAGGCGCGAGCAAGCTTTCGCTCACACACAACCATGAGCCACGCGCCCTCGTGAATTGTAAGAACTATACCAGAGGTAACTGACGGCTTAATATACTCTCCGAAGTACAGATTTACCTCAATTAGATCAATGTCGTTCAGCGTCAGCTTCGAGGCAGCAAGCAGTCCCTGTATAGCGGGCACCGGCCCAATGCCCATGACACTAGGGTCCACACCCACAAACGACCAGCCCAGAAGTCTGGCCAGAGGTGTTAAGTTGTACTGCTTTAACGCCTCTTCGCTGGCCAGGATCAGCGCTCCTGCACCGTCGTTTACACCCTGTTAAAAAAGATTTTTAATCAAATTGAATTAAAAAAGATTAAAAGAGAGAGGTAAAAGGCATATAGGTAGGTTACATTCTATAAAATTTCATTAGAATCCGATTTCTGTCGCAAGGTTGGTAAATTATACTTTAAACTTAGCTATAAACTACCTACCTACCTACTAATATATCAAAAATTTTCCACAAAGATTTGTCTGATATGCGTGAGAAGCAAATAGGTAAAAAATTGTATACTTACTGTTAGGTACTCACGTCCTACGAATAAGCAATAAGTTAGGAAATGTAGATAACTGCGTTAAAAAAATGACCCAACAAAAGTCGTGTGGTGTGTGTGAAAAGTGTTAGAGTTCCTGAATTATTTTTTATTCATAGCCTACGTCTTAAAACAATTTCGAATGGAGCAAAAACATTTAGAAAGTGGCACGCGTCAATTGGATGCGAAAGGCCGAGGATAGGCATCGTTGGAGCTTCCTAGAAGCCAACAGTAGATGAGTTGGCGCTACCAAGAAGAAGACTAAGTCCAACAGTGGATGATGATTATTAAAACAATTGTAACACAGTTACCGAAGAGTTGCCAGCAGTCACGACACCGCCTTTCTTGAACAGCACGGGCAGTTTGTGCAGAGCTTCGATCGTGGTGTCCGGGCGGGGGTGTTCGTCCTTGTCGACGATCATTTCTTGTTTCTTCAGCTTTACTGTCACTGGAGATAGCTCTGCCTGAAAAGCCCCACTGTCTTGTGCTGTAGAATAAAACACTCTATACTGTAGATTCCAGTATGTGGTACGATACAAGGTTTCGACGTCAATACGTTGGTTTAGGTGGACCGACGACAAATCAGACTAGTCGCAAGGAGCCGCTGGATACAAGCAGTGCAAGTGCGAGTCCTGTGGACGTCTATGTAAGAGATCTCGGTTAAATTGTTTTTGCACGCTACTTGTCCCTTTACTTTTCCGTATATGTCACTCTCGGTCCTCAACTATACCAATCTATAAAATCCTTTCACATAGATCCGTTGCTTCTTCATGATTGAAGGACAAACCAAACAAACACTTTCGTATTTAAATTATTATAGTAAGCATATGGAGTAAAAAATGGTAACGCTGGTAAATTGTAGGGGCCCCCATAGATCAGGGGCCCCGGCCCGGCACATAAAATACTGGATAATATCTTTGAAATGATAATATCGATAAACTTGTATCTTAACAAAATATGTGATAGCCGCATGATAGCCGTAATATTTTTGATGTAAAGTGTTAGCCAAAACATAAACCGTGCCTATATAATGTAATATAGGTACCGATAATAAGGTATGTAGTATACTTACCAATTTTCCATTTCTTTTGTGACTGTAACGCGAACTCATCCACCTCTCCTCTCACTAAGCCATATTTCTCAGCCAAATTCTCCGCAGTTTGCGGCATCGTGAAATTGCAGTACGTGTCCAAAGAGCCTTTTACAAGGGAATCCTCGAATTCTAGTTTAACACCCAGGGGTGCGCCGAACCTGGTGTTGCGTACCACAAATGGGACAGCTGACATGTTTTCTGTTCCACCCGCGAGAGAAATTTGAGCTGCTCCCGTCAGGATATCCTACAAGTGTGTGTTAGATAGTGGAAACCTCATTAAATCCATAAATACAGAAATAAAGATCCATTAAAAGTATAAAAATAATCGAGTAAAAATGCTGTGTGTTAGACATTTTTTTAATTTTTGTAAGCTGGGATCGGAAATATTTCTGGGATAAAAAGTATACTAGAAAGTTTTATCCCACAAATATTTCGTTCATTCCTTGTATGATTCTCGATATTTTGAATCTTGTTTAATCGGGTAAGCTCTTCTGAAATTGAGCCTATGGACAAACAGAGCAAGAGATCTTTAGCAGTATTTTACCTAAAGATTAAAACATTGTTTTTCTATATTACCTGTGCACTGTTAATGACTGCCTGGAAACCAGATCCACATAACCTGTTCACGCCAAGAGCGGGTTTCTCTTGAGGGATTCCAGACTTAAGGGAAGCGTGGCGAGGTGACAAGCCACCATCTGAGCTGCCACTCAACTGAAAACATTAGTTTTTCATCATGTCAGTTTTTATTAAGATCAAAATTTTCTTCTGTTCTTATTTAATTATCTTTTTTCTCTAACTAGGTAGTTGTAAGTTTCCCGAGAAAATAAAATAATAAAAGACCATGCGCCCCTTCTGTAGTATGACCTGGCCACGGCACCAGAGGGCCTTTATGCTCGTTAAATTAACTTCTAAAAAATGCGCTAAAATAATTAAGAGCCGAGCCGGAGCCGAGCACAGCATACCACGGATCAGCCATTTGACTACTTTTGACTGTCGCAGTGTGAACACACTCCTCACAGTTGTCTCAGAGTGTGTCACAGTTCCTTCTCATACAAAAATCTAATAACCGTTTCCGCTCAATGCTGTCGCCATCACTATAATTTCCTTAAAATACACTTATATACCTACCAGCCGCCACACTAAAATATAAGAGTATATTTTTTCTATCCTTACCACATTAACGATTCCAATGTTAACAGTATCCACAGCACTGGGAGCGACATTTCCAGTCTTCAAAGCGTCTTTAGCAGCAACAGCCATCAAGTCAGACGGATGGATGCTCTTCAGCATTCCACCCATCTTACCGAATGGTGTGCGCTTGGCAGCCACTATGTACACGCCTAGATAAAAATAAAAGTCAACACTTAAGTAACTCCAAAAAGTTATTAAAGTAATCCTTATCCCTACTAATATTATAAAGGCGAAATTAAGTTTGCTTGTTGGTTTGTCTTTCAATCATGCATCAATGGAGCAACTGATCGTCGTAATTTTTTTACACAGCTTAAGACCTGAAGAGTCTTTATACCGGAAAAATAAAGGATAAACAAAAAAAACCTTCAACCTACATTTTGGCGTGATCATCATCATGCATTGGTGTTATTTACGAGAAGAAATACTTATTTACTTATGCAAATCAGAAATAGAGATCTAACTATAAAGTGGATATAATCAAGAGTGAATAGGCATCTTCTAGGCAAGCATGCACCATCTTAGGCTGCATCTTCACTTACCATCAGGTGAGATCGCAGTTCCATAATATCAACGACAGTCGAAGACAAAAGGGTAGGAATTTAGAGAAAGAGTTCGTAACAGAGCGATTTTATGTTCCAATAAAAATAACGAGATAAAAATAAAAATATCCAAACGTTGTGTTATCATTATTCAAGGTCAATGTCTTGGACATTGACCCTGAGCCTTCCCAGCATAACGTATGACGTGAACGTGTTTAACTTTTGTATTTGGCTGCGTCGCGTTCTCACCTTAATATTTAAGCCCTATATTATACTAATATGTGTACCTATAATATATTATGTAGTTTAACATTACAATTTTATTTACCGACATAATTGTTATCAGATTGAAACGAGACTTGGTAGGTAAGTACCTCATTAGAATGTTTTAAACTTTGAGCATACAATGTAAACACCAATCTTGATTACTTAAATACCTACTTAATTAAAATTTTAATGAGCACAGTTTTAAAAACGATTTATTTTATACAAAAAATATCTTTAACTATAAAGTTAAATTTCAATATATTATATACCTTTATTTAAAGCCACAGCCATCCTTAAAAACTGCAATTCACACAATTTTTGTTGAATAACCAATAATTAATCCAACTCTAAAAAGGCGCGCCCAAGGACGTTCACTCCGTGCTCGCTTCGATGCGTTTGTGGATACACACGTTATTTCTTACTTGCTAGATAAGTAACTCATACAAATACATTGGAAAATGTTTCAATTTAAGGATGATAAGCAATAAAAGATTATTAATAGCTACCTAAGTATCAATCGGCATTTTGGCATGACAGTTATCAATTCGAGGGGCTCGGCCTCTTTAACTGGAGGCATTGATAATGAGGGCTTTTTGGGTGTAATTTATTGCATTTTTCGAGATTTAAATACAGACGTAACTTGAGGCCCCTTTAGTCCAGGGGCCCTGGAATTTTTCCAGTCTTTCCACCCTTTTTACGTTATTCCATTTTTTTCTCTTTCCTGAGAGGCTGAATTTATGGCGTTCTGGCTGCATCAATGCATTTTAACCAATAACAGTCAACGCGGCGAAGAGTTGAATTAGGGTTGAAATGATGTTGTTTTACCGTGGGAAGAGTAGGTAAGTAGGTACTTATCCTTGCAAGTTGCAATGTCCTCCATCTGGTTGTATTAATCACGCCAAAATCGGTTCAGCCGTTTCGAAAATTAGCTGCGACCTATTGATGTATATCGCAACTTTTATAAAATGGATTCTTTGAATTTTGATGACAATATGAAAAACATACCGTGAGAATATAGGCGGTTCAAAGCCATGATTTAACTTTTTAAGTATGGTATTGTTCTGTGGAGAATGGGTAGCAAATAATAAAAATAATACTGAAGTAGGTATTTCTTTTAATAAAAAAATTTAAACATTTGTCATAAATCTAGGCATTAATTTTATTCTTATACAATAGATATCATTCATTATAGGTGTAAAATTTCAAATTTATTTACAAAATATCTATCAGTTTTTAACTGGGCACCAAAAGTTGTTTAATAACGTTAAGTATATTATTTTAATCTCAAAAGAAAAATACATTTTTAAGAAAATATAGTTTTTTCATCTCAAATAAAAAATTTAAGTTTTTAAAAGGCACAATATTCCGCAGGAAGACGACATACATATTACGTCATTTATATAATAATATAGGTAATTAAACTTAAATACAGTTTAAAATAATTGTGATATCTTGTTTATCTGCTGAAGATCTCTCACATTCGCAAAATATTGCATTTGAGGGACCGGGATTCAAATAAAATACATCAAAATTAGGGAATAAACACGTTAACATCTTATAAAGTAATACGTTGATTAATAATCTTAGATTAATTAATTCAAACAGCTTCAACCATAACTGCAATTCCTTGACCTCCACCGATGCAAGCCGATCCGATAGCGCGCTTCAGGCCACGGCGTCTACAATATAAATGACATAAATCCATAAAGAATAAAGACATTTGTCTGGTGGGAGGCTTTGGCCGTGGCTAGTTACCACCCTACAGTCGAAGACGTGCCGCCAAGCGATTTAGCGTTCCGGCACGATGGCGTGTAGAAATCGATTGCGGGTATGGGTTGACTTTATACTGCTATACCCCCTCCAAATTAGCCCGCTACCATCTTAGACTGCATCGTCACTTACCATCAGGTGAGATCGCAGTTCAGGGGCTATCTTGTCATCGAATAAAAAAAATACAAATAAAGAAAAATAAAATACATTAAACATGAAAAAAAACCGTTTTTGCTAAAGAAAGGGGTATAATGCTGCCAGAGGCTCGATTACTAATTTCCCAATTTTTAACAAAATAATATTTTGCATCAAATGAGTTTCATAATTTGAAACCTCAATATCCCAACGATTACAGGTGCGGACTGAATACTGATAGGTCGCAGGTTCGTGTCTCACCCGTTGCACTATTGTCGTACCCACTCCTAGCACAAGCTATTCGCTTATTTGGAGGGGAGAGGAGAATATAAGTAAAATTCAGCTTGGCTAATTTCTTAAATAAAAAAAAGTTTTTCTCACACGAATCTGCTTTATAAACGAGTGGTAGAATCTGGTTTGATTAGTAGTAGTGAATTAAAATCACTTCCGAATCCCATTTTATTAGAGCCGAAGAACTGAATTGTTTTTTTCTATCTTAAGTTCAATATTATTTTTTTATTTTAAATATTATGTATTATTATTTTTAGGCTACGTATTGTGCGACTTTCGGCCAGTAAAAGGGTGTCATGAATATTTTCTTTGATTTATTGAATTTCAATTCACCTTAATTCATGCACAAGATGCGCAGTGATTCGAGATCCGGAAGCGGCGAGGGGATGCCCCAGCGCCGTGGCTCCTCCGTTCACGTTCAACTTTTCCATATCCAGCTTCAGGGCCTTGGCGCATGAGAGGGTTTGCGCTACGAACGCTTCGTTGATCTGAGGGAGTCACATTGAACGAATGAATGGTGAACGATGAATTTTGCATTTATTGTTACAGAACAGCCCTAATCGAGTGAATGAAAACGAAGTAGGCATTTCCAATCAGCAAGTTTCAGGGTTCACTGTTCAGAATAGGGTTATTTTCATTCAAAATAGTTGTTCTTTAACCACTCCAAATGGTCCTAGGTGACACAATATCGCTATTTAGTTCAGTTTTATGGTTTAAATGTTGCATTTGCATATCGCAATACGACCTTTGCAATATGCAAAGGATATACCAATGATAATGATAATAATTTATAAAATTATCGCACCAAATGATTCCGAGTATTGCGCAGGCAAGGTTAAAGAACAAAAGTATTCGATTTCTACACTTTATAGGGATTAAACTTTGCTTTTCGAGTTCAATGCAAATTACCGTCATATTTTTGGTCATCATAACGGTAGTTTGAGAGTCAACTTAAAACTTACTGTGATATTACGTTAATGGTACAGTAAATAAATTAGATATTCCATCTGCTATAAAAACTTTTGTAATAATCCACTGTGGGACGGTGTAATGATCATAATTACCTCTGATAGTTTTGTAATCTCTCGCTATTGATTAAAATGCATTGATCCAACAGGAATGCCATAAATTCAGACAATAAGAGATGATTGCCATTTTCACATTGTCGCAACAATTTTTAAAATCAGATAAGCTTATAGTCCAATACCAAATGTATCCTAGATAAAATGGTAAATATTGTAAAATTCAACATACTTCAATCAAATCCACGTCATTCAGCGTAAGATTAGTGGCTTTCAGCAGATTTTGGATGGCAGGCACAGGTCCCACTCCCATAATGCTGGGGTCGACGCCCACACACGACCATCCCACGAGCCTGGCGAGAGGCTTTAGGTTCTTAGCTGCCTCTTCACCCGCCAGGATGAGAGCACCTGCTCCATCGCTAATGCCCTGGTAAAGTTTGTTATTTTATTTATATTTTTTGAGACTGAGTTAAATGAAAACATAAAACATGAATGTATACTTAGAATTAAAAAAAAATACAGAAAGTGAGTGAGTGAGTGAATGTGTATGTATTTGAAATTGAATTAGATGATTATCCTCGAATCAAAATAAGCAAAAGAAGACCTCAGAATAAGCAGGTAAGAAATACTGACAAATTCAAGTTTTTTATCAAGATAAATCTTTATCAAGACGAAGATATGGGTATCAACAACGTTAAAAATAAGCTTCAGTATTATTTCAAATAAACAAAGATAAGTTTTTGTGATGATATGCTCATATCATAATCATAATTATCCTACTAATATTATAAATTATGCGAGTTTGGATGGATGGATGCTTGTTACTCAATCACGCCGCAACTACAGAACTGATTTGGCTGTTTGGCACAGAGATAGATTATAGTCTGGGATAACACATAGGCTAGTTCTTATTCCGGATAATAAGATAGTTCCCGCGGGAATCAAAAAGCGTCAATCCACGCATACAAAGTCGCGGGCACCAACTAGCACTTAGGCGGTATAGATTTCCGCCTCTCACTCAGCTCAGACTCAAGACAGAGGTAAAACGAGACAGATTTATGTCAGAGCATGTTTGTATCTCGTTTTAACCTCTATCTTGAGTCTGAGCTGAGTCAGAGCACACTCTATAGATCTCAGCTTTAACAGGCTAGGGGCTAGCAGTGCTAACACGAATCAATGGTCTTATAAATAAAATGTGTATTTTGTGCAATTACTGAAAATTTTGTTTGCTTGACAGTAGATTATAGATATAGTAGAGCCTTCAACCATTTAGCCAGGACTTGGCAAGCGCACGCATTCCCCTCTGCCGAAGTACATGTACAAACGTACGTGTCAGCTTGTAAGTGTGACAGCTTTTGAGTTAGTGTGCGTTTATAGAGACATTAATTTTTTTACAAAAGTGTGTGTAAGTGAGTAAATGTGTGCTGTACGTAGGCTGTACGTGATTACCTCACCTCCCGCAGAAAGTGACAGAATATATTCAGTACTAAATCTGCGTAAAGGCTCATCCCGGCTAAATGGTCGAAGAGTAGAGCTATCACTTACAGACGCAGAGCCGGCAGTCACCAGGCCCTCCTTCTTGAACACGGGCGGGAGCTTCTTCAGGCTTTCGATGGTGGTCTGCGGGCGAGGGTGCTCGTCAGTGTCCACTTTCACTTCTTTCCTCTTAATGGTCAGAGTTACGGGCTCGATTTCCGCTTTGAATACGCCGGCATCTTGGGCTGGGAAGGATAACTTTTTCTTGAACTCCGATCAGGATTATTTTAAAGAATACCCTAATTATCTGGTGATTGGTTTGAACCATGACTTTTTACAACAATATAGGCGTACAGCAGTTACGCGATTTAAGTATTGGTACGATGCTGTGTAGTAACTGATTACTGATAAGTGATATGGATGTATTAAACTGATACTTAATTCTTAGTCTTATTAAGATTATTACCAAAAACACCAGTCGTGCTGTTTTATCTCAAAATCTCTCTCAAAACTCAAAAATTTGAATTAGCTTACCTTTCTTCCACCTCTGTTGCGACTTCAACGCGAAATTATCTACTTCATCCCTAGTTATTCCGAATTGTCCGCCCAATTTCTCCGCAGTCATGCCCATGGGAAGTCCACAGAACGAGTCCGTGAGTCCAGCCCACAAAGTGTCCTCGAACGCATAAGAACTGCCCAGTATTGTGCCAAATCTAACCCCTCGGACCGCGAAGGGAGCTTGGGACATGTTTTCTACGCCACCCGCGAGCGAGATTTTAGCTGCCCCTGTTAGGATATCCTGCCAAGAAAATAGTTTGATAATTAAGAATGCCATTTCTGACTGATAAACGTCAACCTTAGTTTTCAGTCTGCACCTTTAACTATGCAAAGTAAAGTCAAATACGTACTTGTGCGCTGTTGACGATAGATTGGAAGCCAGATCCACACAATCGGTTAACGCCCAAAGCAGGTTTGTCTTGAGGGATGCCCGCTTTGAGCGCAGCGTGACGGGGAGTGTAGATGCCATCAGTTTGAGATGCCTTCGGAAAAATAAAATGTATATTAATAAATAATAAACGGTAAATCACAATTATTTATTTCACGTAGGCCAAAATTGTGGCTCTTATGAAAACTCTTGACTTTACCACGTTTCGGAAAGCAGATTCTGCTGAGAAGGAATTCAGCAGTTGCTCTTTTCAAAATAAAAGTGTTATATAATATGTAGCTTATCTGTATTTATCTATCTTGAAGACAACTGAAGTAAAGCCAATTGCTTCCATGCAACTTTTTCATTACATTTTTTATTAGATCACATAAACTACTATGTGTAATAACCTCTTCTTAAACAGCAACAGTACGTACTGTGAGGCAAGTTTCGTCTTTGCGACTGTACCCACATCGTTTGCGAAAGATTTTGGTTCTTATTTTAAACACAAAGAATCTTCTCTTCCAAAAAAAAGGTAAGCCATAATTAGAATGACTCACACGCAGGCTATGAAGTATATGCAAGATACTGGTAGGTAGGAACTTACCGACATAACCTGACCAACAATAACCGAGTCGATCTGATCGGGCGCTACCCCCGCTTCCTTCAGGGCCGCAGTCGCCGCTATGGTCTGCAGCTCTGTCGCGGAGGTGTTCTTGAACACGCCACCAAATGTGCCGAATGGTGTGCGTTTGGCACCCACAATGAATATACCTGTGTAGGATGCAATATGCACTTAAGTATGAGATATACTTAACTTTAAGTGTCCATTTAAGGTTTGTTTTTATTCCTATACGAATTTTTTTTTTCTACCATCTGCAGCTAGTTAAGGAATTATAAAGATAATTTACTGTCTTTACTGTATTTAATGTCTAGGTAATACTAGATTATTT
The DNA here is from genome assembly GCA_038048805.1 of Hipparchia sbordonii. Classification (NCBI taxonomy): domain Eukaryota; kingdom Metazoa; phylum Arthropoda; class Insecta; order Lepidoptera; family Nymphalidae; genus Hipparchia; species Hipparchia sbordonii. The sequence goes on from CM076113.1 coordinate 12,108,841, forward strand.
ATTATTTAAGAAAATTCTTAGGCATATGATTCACTAGACGATGCCCGCGACTTCGTACGCGTGGATAAAGCTTTTTTGATTCCCGCGGGAACTCTGTAATTTTCCGGGATAAAATGTGGCCTATGTTTTAATCCTGGGTATGAGCTATCTCCATTTCAAATTTTAGCCAAATCGGTTCATTCGTTGTGGCGTGAAGGAGTAACAAACATACACACACACACACACATACACATACAAACTTTCGGCTTTATAATATTAGTGTGATAAACACTACAACAGACAGTAGGTAATCATTTTTTACTGTTGTGACTTTGTGAGGTGTTAGTAAATGAAAATTACCACGATTTTCATTTACTTTAAAACTCCAATTGAAAATTCCCTTGTCTAAGTAGGATCCCATAACAAACAACAAACAGATCCCACAGCTGGCTATATTGTGACTAGGCAGATCACAGATTTTAGAGAAAATCTGTGAGGCAGGTATTCTTTTTGTTATCACATTGTAACATATAATAATATAACAATGCATTCCCACGCTTTTTTGTATATAAAACTTTGTTTTTATTTTAAATATAAATTAAAAAGATAAGATGTTCAAGTTAACTTAAAATGGGGTAAAACTTTTAACTGGTAACACTATATTATCAAAAGTCAATGAACTTTCAGATGAATTGACCTTAAGGTGGTCAGTACTCAGTACTTTCAGTAGATGTGAGAAATAATAATTAAATTAGCTATTAATTTTACTGGAAATAGCTTATTACAATGCATATCTGTAACTATGAAAATTTATAAAAATTTAAGTACTTACAACAATATTGAACAGAAAATTGGAATTTGACCCCACGAAAAAATAATTATCACAGATTAAGTTTTTACATAAATTTTAAATAGGAATATAAAACATTGAATAGATGACATACCTTTTACGGCTACGGACATGATTTTTAATTATTTGTTTCGCTTTAAAAATACTATAAAAAAGTTTACGTCAACACAACACCGGTGCAAAAGTTGTAATCAAAGAGTATAATCACAATCGTATGGTACTATGGTATTTGTAAAGTGCAATGAAGTCACAATGAAGTGGAGCGGGAAGTGAGCGGGAATGAATGAAACTTAGAATGTAAGTGAACAGTGAATGAATAAGTATATTGCATCAACCAATTACCAATCACAAACATATAAGAGTAAGAGTTTGTGTTACCAATGCCCCTATCACAGATTACTATGCCCCTATTGAATACCTACGCAGATCACAGCATTTTCGAGGTGATTGCGACTTTGATTTTGACAGTGCATTTCACATGTGTTTGACATATGACACTCGAGTCTTGACAGTTGACAGATGCTTGACAGTTTTTCTATCGTGCATTTTGCAATTTCTTGTTCACAGAAATTCTCCGCTTTATTGCCTTGATTCAACAAACAATGCTTATGCAATGAGCGATGGTCGTTCTGTTAGTGGTCAATTGAAGAAGTTTGTGTTCCGTGGCAAGTCATCCAGCAACGGAGATACCCGAGGTGAATATCTCGAGATCGTGATACCAGAGTTGCTGTCGGCAGGTTACTCATTCTACACGTGGCCTTCTGCGCCGCTATTAGCTTGGTATTTGTGGACACAAAGAAGACATTTACGTGGTCTTAGAGTGTTAGAACTCGGCTGCGGCACAGGCTTGCCTGGAATTCTAGCAGCGAAGTGCGGCGCCCATGTGACGCTCACAGATAGTGTCGCATTACCCAGATCATTGAGACACTTAACTGACTGCTGTGAAGCGAACGGTCTAGTGCCTAATCATGATGTGCAAATACTAGGTCTCGCGTGGGGACTTTTCTTATCTGATGTTCATAATCTACGCCCTGTAGACTTGCTTCTAGCATCAGACTGCTTTTATGAACCTTCACAGTTTGAAGAGGTGTTATCTACTGTAGCGTATTTCTTGGACGGTACTGACGCACGATTTTTGTGTGCTTACCAGGAGCGGAGTGCGGACTGGTCTATTGAAGCTCTGCTGAAGAAGTGGGGGCTCAAAGGTGCGCTTTTGGACTTGGATTCGTTAAGCGAGAGTACAGGTGTGGACTACAGAGCCTTGATCGGTGACAGATCCTTGCATTTACTTGAAATAATCTCCATATAGGTTATGGCAAGCACAGCGAGAGCGGCCCGCCTCTATGTTGGCAACTTAGCTTGGACTGTTGGCCATAGACAGCTAAGAGAATACTTTGCTCAATTTGGACCGGTTCAAAATGCTCGTGTAGTATTTGATCGTTCAACTGGGTTAAGCAAAGGGTATGGTTTTGTGGAGTTCTCGTCCCCTTCTGGTGCTGCAGATGCTACTAACAAGCAGGTACATACACTCGAGGGACTAAACCTGAATGTTCAACTCCAAAACTCCAGTTAGACTTCTCTACAAGTTACACATTTACAATGGCTGAAGCACTGCCAGATAATTCAGACTCCGATTTCTCCGATGAAGAGTCGCTGAATCCTTTAGATCATTCGTTTAATAAAGCATCTGATCATGTAAGAAAAATCACATCTAAACTTGATAATAATCAACTTTTAGAACTCTACGGTTTATACAAGCAGAGTACTGAGGGGAAATGTAACACTCCTAAGCCAGGGTGGTTAGATGGTAGAGGGCGGAAAAAATGGGAGGCTTGGAGAGCCCTCAATGATATATCATCTGAAGAAGCCAAGCAGAAGTACATTGAGTTGGTTCAAAAACTTGACCCAGAGTCTGATATTGTCTCCCAAGGAGGTCGCAAAGAAACTTGGGCAGCGGTGTCATCACTGAGATACTCTCCTGAACCCGAGCTAGTTCATAATAACCTCACATTATTTGATGCGGCTAGGGAAAATATGGGAGAGTTGGTAACTGAACTGTTAATGAAAAATCCAGACTTAAAACATGAGAAAGATGAAGATGGGTTAACAGCTTTACATTGGGCTGCTGATAGGGATGCGACTTATGCTTTAAATGCGCTGGTTAAAGGAGGTTGTGACATTAATGCGGTGGATAATTTTGACCAAACACCCCTACATTATGCAGTAACCTGTGACCATGTTAAATCAACCCAAGTATTAGTTGATGCGGGTGCAGCGTTGCTAAAAGACAATGAGGATTGTACTCCTTTGGATTTAGCGACAAATGACGAGGTTCGGAGAATTCTGGAGAGTGCTTTTAATAAATAGTACATATTATATATTCAGTTTATGCCATTTTTAATTACTTATTTAGTTATAGAATTGTAGTTATTGGGAATAAATAATTTTGAGTTTACATTTGTTTTTTTTATATTATCTTTGGTTCTTATAAAAAGACTCCTGATCATCGAATTATAATGCTTAGAACAGAAGTTTCCAGCTAATTTCCGTTCAAAAGAATCAATGAATATATGAGTGCCATTATTTCCTATACTGGTGTACTTATAATTACGTTATTGATGGTTATTGTGATAAATTACGACACCCTTTCAAAGCACAGTAAGTTATTTTTTAATAATTTACTTAACTTAAGTAAATTATTAAAAAATATTATAAAATATTATAAATTATTAAATAATATTAATAAGTTATTTTTTAATAATTTACTTAACTTAAGTAAATTATTAAAAAATAACTTACTTATAAACTTAAGTAAGCGTTAGTAAGAACTAACGCGACAATACTGTGTAGTTGGCATTTAAAGACTTACTTAAAAGGGCTTATCACCATGTCTACTATTGTGTTTCTAAGCATTACCTATAGTTTGATGCATATTATAGTCAAATAAATACTGTCATTCTATAATCATAAATACTGTTATTCCTATTATTAACTACTAAAATAAATAGTAGAATAACAGTATTTATTTGTTGTCATCCATTTCACAAAGGCATTGTGCAAAGAAGTTATACTAAAACCAATAATCGCAGTAGTACCTAAGTAACTCCATGTTTATTAGTTAGACAAAATACAAAAGTAAGAAATAAAAGAACAAAAATTTTAAATATCTTTTAATTTGCATTAACAAACATTAAAAACATCGCCATAGACAAGTTTAGACTATGTAACATATTACAAAAAATGAAAAATATGTTATATAGTGTAGACTTGCCCTTATATGTGATTAAAAGATCATTATTTCATTTAGGCAATGATTAATAAATAAAAATCTTAATTCATACTGAAGTCATAACATATCCAGGCAATATATCACAAAAACTAGCAAGCCCGAAACAAAAAACGTGTGGCGAAAAATACAAGTCTAGATTTCACTAGATGCGCGCGTACACGAGTTGGATTTGTAATATCATTAACAGTATGAGGGCAGCTATTGGGATGTTGTCGCTGTTAAAAATTAATTATTTTTTACTGATTATTACATAGCGGATCTTCCAGAATAAGTAAAATACACATCCACTGTTAGTTTTAAGTCTGATAATCATTTTAAACTATTATACTATAAACTATCATATGTTTACAAAGTGTGTCATATGTTAACAAAGTCACAGTTCACTTTGTATTTCATACAAGCTGCCATACTATACGTGCGTTTTGATGTTTGATAGAGTAGCTAGTTTGTGGCAACATCCCTATTACAATAAACCTGTTTCGCTGTATGAACATTGAACACCTTTATACAATTCTCTGTAATATAACTTGTCACGTTGGATTCGCTTTGTATTTCAAGCTTAAGTCACAGCTAACTAAATATTTACAATAAAACTTATTATGCTATCAAGACCGCGCTAACTTAATCTATTTTTATGAAAAATTAGAAATGTGCAAAAATAGATTATGTAGTATTTTGTAATAATTCTAAATAGAATTGAAAATATCTAATATTATAATTGTGGCATTGAGTATGCCTGACTTTAGAATAGGGCACTTATCAATTTCAATTTGTCGGCAACATCAAAGTTTTTTTTTTTAGTTTTATAATTTCATCTTAGGGTGTGTCCAGACTATGTAACATGTTATAAAACGTTTGTTATTTATTAAGTCTACATTATTTCAAAAGTCTACCGTGAAATTGTATTTTTCAAACTTTTACTTGTAGCAACCAACTTTTTCATTTTACTATTTTTCTGTATTAAAGAAAATTTGCAATATTTTTAAATTGCGTAAAAATAACCTGGTCTAACACGGTTTTTCAAGAGTTTCGGTTAGATCTTCATATTTGAAACGTGTAGCATACATCAAAGGATTATACTGGTGAAAACAGAAGTAAAAGTCCGTAACGTAAACATAGTACGGTCACTGAATTTGAAAGATGCGGTCGTTTACTTTTTCTCGCGCACTTCGATGAGCACGTCAAGCTGTGCGTCCCGGTAATTATATCTAAATCCTGATCTGGGAGCTCACCACACTCTTATCCCGAGAAAATCCCACAATGTGATGAACCCTTCCATTACACACGACCCTTAGTAATGAGGATTACGACACGAGTGTTTAAATAACAATTTCGACGTATTTCAGTTAGTTTTCTTTAGCGTCCTTATGCGTGGCATCGCCAGAGTCGAGTTGTTTAAGCAGTCTGAATAACGCGGCCGCCTCCCTAATGCGACTGAATTCCACGCAGAATGCTTCCACTTCAATGAATAATTCCTGGAAATTACAATTTATGTTAATATTACATTTTACATTTAAACAAGATAAAGGTGAGTCCTGATTATGTAACTGTTATAAAACTTTCGATGTGCGACACATTGTTATATAACATGTGTCCTCCTTGCTATAACATAAAACAACTATCAAATAATTAAATACACTTTGTTTTACACCATATCAAAAACAAACTTAAAAAATATAAATAACAAAAGGGTACCTACAACTGGCAGACTTATCGCTTAGAAACGATCTCTGCCAGGCAACCACATTACAGAGGACATGATGATCTGAGAGGAATCATCTCATCTCATCGCGTAAATACTATATGCAGTTGCTCATGTACAGGTGGACAAACTCCACGGGCAGGTACACTGATGTCAAATTCAAAATTAATTTATATCGTATAGGCTAACTTGTAGCTCTTATGACACGTCATAAATCTACCACCGGTTCGGAATGCAGACTCTGCTGAGAAGAGCCGGTAAGAAACTCAGCAGTTGCTCTTTTCAAAAAAAATTTTTTTTTTTACAAAGCTATGCTATGTATATAGTGCTTCCACAATAAAGCTTCAAAAAAATGCAAAAATGTAGGTACACCAATCCAACGCATGTCAAGATGGGCAGTCAAAGCAGATCCATTCCCGTTGGTGGCACCCGTTCACGAGCATGACGCATGATCCAGCCATTGCTTCGCTCAACCATATTTGAGGGAACGTAACAACCTGACGAGTTCAATATAGTGTCACCTTGACGTTGATGATCTTGTTCCGGATGAGCGACTGCAGGAACACGCACACCAGCCTCACGAGCCGGTTCTGCATGTAGCGGTCGCGGATGGTCTCGCACGTCGATATGCAGTTGCTGATGTACAGGTGGACAAACTCCACGGGCAGGTCCACTGATGTCGTCAACCTGACGAGTTCAATATAGTGTCACCTTGACGTTGATGATCTTGTTCCGGATGAGCGACTGCAGGAACACGCACACCAGCCTCACGAGCCGGTTCTGCATGTAGCGGTCGCGGATGGTCTCGCACGTCGATATGCAGTTGCTGATGTACAGGTGGACAAACTCCACGGGCAGGTCCACTGATGTCGTCAACCTGACGAGTTCAATATAGTGTCACCTTGACGTTGATGATCTTGTTCCGGATGAGCGACTGCAGGAACACGCACACCAGCCTCACGAGCCGGTTCTGCATGTAGCGGTCGCGGATGGTCTCGCACGTCGATATGCAGTTGCTGATGTACAGGTGGACAAACTCCACGGGCAGGTCCACTGATGTCGTCAACCTGACGAGTTCAATATAGTGTCACCTTGACGTTGATGATCTTGTTCCGGATGAGCGACTGCAGGAACACGCACACCAGCCTCACGAGCCGGTTCTGCATGTAGCGGTCGCGGATGGTCTCGCACGTCGATATGCAGTTGCTGATGTACAGGTGGACAAACTCCACGGGCAGGTCCACTGATGTCGTCAACCTGACGAGTTCAATATAGTGTCACCTTGACGTTGATGATCTTGTTCCGGATGAGCGACTGCAGGAACACGCACACCAGCCTCACGAGCCGGTTCTGCATGTAGCGGTCGCGGATGGTCTCGCACGTCGATATGCAGTTGCTGATGTACAGGTGGACAAACTCCACGGGCAGGTCCACTGATGTCGTCAACCTGACGAGTTCAATATAGTGTCACCTTGACGTTGATGATCTTGTTCCGGATGAGCGACTGCAGGAACACGCACACCAGCCTCACGAGCCGGTTCTGCATGTAGCGGTCGCGGATGGTCTCGCACGTCGATATGCAGTTGCTGATGTACAGGTGGACAAACTCCACGGGCAGGTCCACTGATGTCGTCAACCTGACGAGTTCAATATAGTGTCACCTTGACGTTGATGATCTTGTTCCGGATGAGCGACTGCAGGAACACGCACACCAGCCTCACGAGCCGGTTCTGCATGTAGCGGTCGCGGATGGTCTCGCACGTCGATATGCAGTTGCTGATGTACAGGTGGACAAACTCCACGGGCAGGTCCACTGATGTCGTCAACCTGACGAGTTCAATATAGTGTCACCTTGACGTTGATGATCTTGTTCCGGATGAGCGACTGCAGGAACACGCACACCAGCCTCACGAGCCGGTTCTGCATGTAGCGGTCGCGGATGGTCTCGCACGTCGATATGCAGTTGCTGATGTACAGGTGGACAAACTCCACGGGCAGGTCCACTGATGTCGTCAACCTGACGAGTTCAATATAGTGTCACCTTGACGTTGATGATCTTGTTCCGGATGAGCGACTGCAGGAACACGCACACCAGCCTCACGAGCCGGTTCTGCATGTAGCGGTCGCGGATGGTCTCGCACGTCGATATGCAGTTGCTGATGTACAGGTGGACAAACTCCACGGGCAGGTCCACTGATGTCGTCAACCTGACGAGTTCAATATAGTGTCACCTTGACGTTGATGATCTTGTTCCGGATGAGCGACTGCAGGAACACGCACACCAGCCTCACGAGCCGGTTCTGCATGTAGCGGTCGCGGATGGTCTCGCACGTCGATATGCAGTTGCTGATGTACAGGTGGACAAACTCCACGGGCAGGTCCACTGATGTCGTCAACCTGACGAGTTCAATTTTTACATACAGAGTTATACAGAGATACAGAGTTTCTTCACATCATCGTGCCGGAATGTTAAATTGCTTAGCGGCGTGTCTTTAACGGTAGGGTGGTAACCAGCCACGGCCAAAGCCTCCCACCAGACCAGACCAGAGATAATTCAAAAATTATGAATTCCCAAATTGCCCCCGCCGGGAATCGAACCCGAGACCCACCATACATAAAATATATAACACCACAGTGCTTACCACTCAGTCAATTTAATTCTTACAATGTCATACTTATTTCTAATACAAAATTACAAACTATTAAATAAAACTGAGTCGTGTAGGTTTACCTGTTGACGACTTCCATCGAATGCAGCGACATTTCCATGTTGACTAGCACAGAGAAATAGTCCGTGATGTGTTGCGAGTGGATCAGCTTCAGCAACACCGATATAGCCACCATCGGGTTGTTTTCAACTAAGTCTGGCAACTGGAAAACAACAGAAAAGAGGGTAATAAATAAAATTGAAATGTCTGTTTGTTATATCATAATAACAGCTGTTTACTAAATGCATATAAGTAAATACTTATAACAAAAAAAAACAATTTTTAAAATTTTTGTGTCTGTTTTTTTACTCGATCACAGTTAGTCCTTGACTGCGATCTCGCCTGATGGTAAGTGACGATGCAGTCTAAGATGGTAGCGGGCTAACTTGGAAGGGGTATGGCAGTGTATATTCAACCCAGACCCCTAATGGGTCTACACGCCATCGTGCAGGATAGCTTGGCGGCACGTCCTTGACGTTAGGGCGGTAACTAGCAACGACCAAAGCCTTCCACTAAACAGACTGTTTGTTATATTCGATTTTCAATAGTCGGATTAGTTTTTACTTGGTAAAAATTAATCAATGTCCTGTACCTGGTACGGCGTGACCCCTATCTGGTACACGATGTCGGGGTCCTGGTCCAGCAAGGCCAGCAGCCGCTGCTGGTGCTGCACGCTCAGCGCCGCCTTCAGCGCCAGCTGCGTTAGCTCCTGAGCCTCGGCAACTATGTTGGTGCTCTCTTTTTCTTCTGATTTCTTCTCTTCAGGTTTCTCTTTCTTTTCTTCCTGAGAAAGAAAGTTTCAGATTAGAATTTGATTGTCTTCTTCTTCTAAATATAAAAAAGGCAAAGGTGACTGGCTGACTGACCGACTGATCTATCAACGCACAGCTCTAACCGCTGAATGGATCAAGCTGAAATTTGGCATACAGATAGTTATTGTAGACATTGGCATCCGTAAAAAAGGCTTTTTGAAAATTCAACCCCTAAGGGGGTAAAATAGAGGTTTGATAAATCGAATGTAACGTGAGCGAAGCCGCGGACAAAACCTAGTTTTTCAATAAGGTTTTTAAAAATCCTGCAGGAATTCACCATTCTGTAGGTCTTTGATTATATCTGTATTAAATATCAAGTCGCTCTATTGCTAAGTGATTGAAGGACTAACGGACAGAGGTATAAAATTAGTATGATAATTGATAAAGTAGATTTGATTATATTAAATTGGATTGCCTATAGCCTAGTGCAACATGCCTCCAACGTCGCAGTTACAGTTACAACCACATCTGTTATATAACATTATTTTTTTGTTATATAACAGTAATCAATTTTCTAACCGCCTTACAGAGAAAAAAAATGAAATTTTTACGTATAAATGCGAAAGTGTGTTTATTTGTTCGTTTGTCCTTCAATCATGACCCAACAGTTATTACGTGGTTTTTTTGGAGAAGTATAGTTGAGAGTAACGTAGGCTACTTTTTATCGCCGAAAAACAAGAGTTCCCGCCGGATTTTTAAAATCGAAATCCACGCTATATATAATTTTTTTTGCCAAAATATCCGCAAAACACTCATATTGCGAGTACAAATTACCTTTACTTTAACTTCTTTGGGCGCGCTCGGCATTCGTTTTTCCACTTTTTCCGGCGCCTTGAGTCCGATTAAACCGTCGAAATCTGTGTCGTAGAGAGGCACGTAGGCGCCTCGGTTTACGAGATTTTTCCACACACCCTGTAAATAAAAAGAATACGAATAAATTAATCTAGAAATTTAATAAAGTAAGTTTTTTTTTTCGGCGTTTTCAAATTATTTTTGTTATTTGATGTTATAGACTTTTAATTTATTTTTATTATTTGATGTTATAGCAGCAACAGAAATATACATTCTCTGAAAATTTCAACTCTCTACCGTCCGTCTATCTGGACGGACGGACGAGATACATGATAGCGGAGACTTAGTTAAAGGTAGCGTTTGTTATCCTTCGGGTACGGAAACCTAAAACCGGGATAAAATATACATATTATAAAGATTTACCTCATCAGAAAACGATATTTCCGTGGGGTCTAACAGGAAGGTCGGCGGCGGTATGGGCCCCGCGGGCTTCAGCGTTCGATGCAGTGGTAGGTATTCATTTGACATCAACGCTTCCAGAAGCTCCTTCATCGCCATGCGGTTTGGTGGACTCCTGTACCATAAAGTAGTACGGTTTCAATAGTCAAGACAATAAATACCGTCAAAGACGTGTCGCCAAGCGACTTAGCGTTCCGACACGATGGCGTGTAGAAACAGATTAGGGATATGGGTTGAATGTACACTACCATAACCCTTCCAAGTTAGCCCGCTACCATTTTAGACTGCATTGTCATTTACCATCAGGTGAGATCGCAGTGAAAGGCTCTCTTGCCATCGAGTAAAAAAAAAGGTTCAGGAGAAACAAAATTGCAATATCCATGTTGCCACAAACCAGCAACTCTTTATAAAACGTCAAAATGCATACATAGTATGGCAGCTTGTATAAAATACAAAGTGAACTGTGACTTTGTAAACATATGATACTTTTAGTAGTTTAATCAATAATTTAAAATGATGATGACCTAGCTTTATCCCACGGCTTCGCTCATATTAAGTTCGATTCTTCCAACCCCTACTTTATCCCCTTAGGGGCTGAATTTTCAAAAATCCTTTCTTAGCGGATGCATACATCATAATAGCTCTGTATCTGTATGCCAAAGGATGCGGTGGAGACACCGCTGCACATCATCTGTTACTGTCCTGCTATAATGCATAAACGTAGCATCCATCTGGGGAAACATATAGTTCACCCAGAGGAAGCTATACTCTTTCCAGCCAAGAAAGTGCTGCTGTTCCTGGCGGCAACGAGCATCGGCGAGGAAATATGAATAGTGGCGAGCACAATAGATCGGCGACGGTCAACGTGCTACAGGGCCTCGAGACCTGCATAGCCACAACTCAAGAAGATGAAGATGATGCCAAATTTCAGCCTGATCCGTCCAGCGGTTTGAGCTGTGCATTGATAGATCAGTCAGTCAGTCACCTTTGCCTTTTATATATTTAGATGAAATGATTATGAAGTGTCTCTCACCCGTCACTGAGCGCCACTAGAGCGGGCGCCGTCGCCCTGGCCACAGAGCTGACGTCGGCAATCTTCTCTGCGTGCATGGCTTGCAGGGACGAGTAGTCAAACTCCAGCTCTTTGGAGTTCACCTCCGTTAACATCACCTGCTTCGCCGACTTTTTGAGCACCTGAAAGTACGTGTAGAAGGCTAGAAGCACAGAATATAGAATAATTAGCTTTTACCTGCAGCTTCGTTTTCGTTAAATTCGATTTTTCAACCCTCTATTTCACCCTCAAGGGGGTGAATTTTCAAAAACCCTTAGCACATGCCTAAGTCATAATAGTTATCTGTATACCGAATTTCAGCTTGATCCGTCCAGTGGTTTGTGCTGTACGTTGATAGATCAGTCAGTCAATCACCTCTTCCTTTTATAATTTAGATACAGGTACAGAAGATTCACTATGCAAAACCATTTCAACGAGTAGCAACTCTTGCTATCACACAATAAAGTGTAATTAACATTGCACAGAACTAATTTACCTAATTAACGTTGAATCCACCACCCACATACAAATTGAATCTCTTTCCATCACATAATTCTTATCCCTTCGTACTTTTTGACCCTTCAGTATGAAACAACGCTGGGTACCTACTTGTAGCTTTATATATAAAATGCGGAGTCCGCTTGGTCTTATAGAAATAACACACTTTTTTGGTTGGTTGGGTTTCTAATTTTTTTAACAAGAAAAAAATACTTGACTTTACTTTTGAAAACATCATGGAGAACTCTGATATACAGGTTTCCTCACTATGCCATTAAAGCAAGTGATATTTAATTTCGTAAAATGTACATAACTCTGTAATTCAAGGTGGTTCCACCCACATTGTTCTATAAATCTCCCATCATTCCTTATTAAAGTTATTTTAAAAATGTTGCAATACTCACATCTTTAATATTAGCAGGTATAAATCCATGCAGCTGAGCTATGAATAGCCTCTCCTGTGGAGCCAGCGGCAGCAACCCTGGCTTGCCGTCCAGTAGGTGCAAGAATAGGGCACTGAAAGGATTCTCTCCCTTGTAGAAGTCAAATATCAACGCAAGGGCTACCACCCTCTGTCCAGGGAGGGAAAGGTCACCTCCCGTAATCAGAGATGACAGCAAAAGTGATACTGAAATTAAACAAATTTTATGAGGTTTTATACTTAGATTTATGAAAAGGTATTAGTAAGGTTATTGTAACTCTAATAACACTGCATCTCTGCACAACTCCACTGAGAACTGAATTGGAACTAAAATTCCATGTGAATAAGATGCAGGTAATACTCAAGCTAAAGAAAGAAGTTACAAATGTCCTTTTTTACAAACTTATAGTTAAGTATAAAAAATACTAACAATTAAAATGCTCTGATTTCGGAAACCTCTTCTGCACTTGTGCACAAATAGACTCAAGACTCTGAGAATCAACTGTTTGTTCTGAAAATAAACTAAAAACAAATATAAACATCACAAAACGCTCTTCTAAGTACAAGTGTAAACATTAAGGTTATAAGCACATAAGAAACGTACTCTAATATGTATTTGCTGTTCTCATTAATTAATTGCTGTGACATATTTACTAAATTTTTATTAGTAAACTTTATTTAAAGTTTAAATTCATGAATTTCAAAATCCATACGAGGCATCTGTCGTAAAACAAACAAAAATTGAAATTCAAAAATGGCATATTTTGACAAGTGAATGAAATTGACAGTGACAGCTAAATCGTCACTTTTTTTAACATGGCTGGTCGATTCCGCAAGAATTGCACCCATCATTGCAATGATGTGTTCTCTTTTATTGTGGTAGGTAGGTACCTACCTATATAATAGGCTTCATTTTTAGCGTTCTTGCTGCTTCAATACATTTTAGCCAATAGCGAGAGAATATTTAGAGATGATTGCGATTGTCACACTGTAGCATTGACATTAGCAATTACCTATTATGGAGGTAGTACATTATAGGAGGCTTGCTATAGGTTCCTTAAGTAGGGGATTCCCATTGTCTATTGTCTTGGTCGGTCTTGCCATAGAGTATGGTGTGGTCTTGCGTTGCGTCGCTTGTATCCAGCGGCTCCCAGCGATTCCTCTGGGAAGATCCTTTGGAAGAACTAGAGACTGACACATCTAGCTATTAGATTTATGAACGATTTTCGCCTTCGAGTAGAAAATGTGCTCTAAGACTTTTCTTCTTTATCAACCGATAGGACAGATTTCAACACTTTCACTTGCTTCGGTCTTACCCCGTCGAATGGGGCTTGTATGTGGGTCAGGCCGTAGATTTTGCCACTTTTTTTCCTTCCCTCTTGTCTTCTTAAGTTTTTACGATTTTTATGATCGGTACATGGATTTAAATAATAAAGATCCATGAATTATTGTATAGGTACTCGAGACCGCAAAGTTCTTCCACGTTTTAATAGTAAATTAATAAGAAAAAAATATTTATATAATCCAAAAGGAGCTTTTTGCAAATAATCACTATGTCCTTTGTAGGGGTGGCATAGCATTTCTTCGTACTGTATCGTATTTATTGCGTTTACAATTTATATAATTTCTTCCTTATAATCTTTATGAAATTGGCTTACATCTAGTGACAATTTTATTTGCTTTAATTATGTTTTTATATATATTATTGAAATTTTTAATTTTGGTAAGAAATCCGATATTTATGTAACTTTTTGTATGTAACGCTTCATAGCCATTTGTTTTTAACTAATCATTTAATTAGAAACATTTTTCTATTTCGCAACATAGCCATAGAATATCATGTGGTTGTCCAAACAACTACGGCTGTTTTTTTTAAATTTAGTCGAATTTTTTCTTGGATAGAGTGACACGGTCACGTCGTTACGGAGGTTGTTTTTGAAGATTTAAACGTAAGTACTCAACTTTTTACCAATATTTTATCAGAAATTAGTTTTGCGGTCGTAAGTTATTAAACAGTCCTAATTTCAATTGGAAATATTGCATTTATATTGAGTTATCACCGATAAGATACCAGAAGTTCATGCTTATGTAACGTTTATGTAACGCTTATCTAACGTGTTACATTTAATTTTATGTAACGTTACATAAAATACCCTTAAAGCTTAGTGTAGGTGAGAGACGAGGACTTGCCATTTAGGTTAGCACTTTTTTCACGAAAATAATTAGTAGTTAGTAGCTATTTCTAATAGGTAGATACCAATCTACGCTACTATTATAAAGAGGAAAGATTTGTATTTTTGTGTGTATGTTTGTAATGAATAAACTCAAAAACTGGACAGATTTGGCTGAAATTTAAAATTAAGATAGATTATACCTTAGATTAAAACATAGGCTACTTTTTATCCCGAAAAAAGTATAATTCCCGCGGGATCTTGAAAACTAAATTCAATATGTAAACAACATAAATAATTATTTGTTCACAGATGCCTCCAAAATCAGTTCAGAGCCTTACAGTTATTATAACAGAATAAAAACTATTTCTTTATTTTACTGTTGTGTTTTTGTTCACAGTTCTGTTCTTAGCTTTACAATTTTAGGTAACGTTTTTATGTAACGATTATGTTATTGTTACATAAAATCTGTATAACAGTTTATGTCACTAAGTGGCAAAATTTACGGCCTGACCCATGTATCCTCCGTTAGGAGTGCCAGTATCGGTCTAACGGCTCCCTGCGATTCGTCTGATAATACTTGAGTTTTTTCAAAATAGATACTTTTTTTATTTTTCCATTCTCTTTGAGCGAGTGAGGTAAAGGGTATTATTTTTTTCATAATAAAAAGAATATTAGCCAAGCTGAAGTTGACTAATTTTTTTTTTTTAAATATTTTTAGTGCTTATAATTATGTGCATCAAGTAATTCGTAACGCTCAAACGTGTTAGTGTTTGATCAGGGTGTTTTGTTTTGATCAGGACATTGGACGATTTGATGATTTTAAATCCTTTTATCAGCTTCTGCCCCCGCAACTGCGTCCGCGTGGTAGGTTACCCATTAGATTTTCGAATATCTTGCAGTAACCCCCCTAAAAAGTAAAATTACTTCCACTTATCAATTAATCAATTTACGTATAAAAGTACCTAATCCTAATGACTGCAATACTGCTAGCCGTGACCTAAATCTGCAACCCTGAAGCTGTAAGCAGGACAGTTTGTGGACTAGGTCACTCATACACTCCACTTACTAAATCTTGATTTAAGAATTACTTAGGGACATCTTGATTCAATTACGTACCTCTGTACTTAAAGTACTTACATAGGTAGGTACCTACCTATAATATAACAGCTTAAGTATCAAGATAGCTCTATTGTTAGCGTATTTTCGCAAATTACGAAAAATTCACGTAATTTTAGAAAAGTGTGTCATCCGTTAACCACTATACCTACTTATAGGTTCTAAAGAATAGTTGTCTCAATGACTGATACCGTTATCGTAAATGAGCGCGAAACAATAGCGTTTGGTTTCATGAACCGGCCCGAATCTATAGGTATTATCGCAGCTATGCTAATTGCGCGTTCGTCGTTTATACTTTATTTATCACTCATTTCTTGGCGCGATAAGATTAGACCAGTCATATGGCGCGTACGAACGCCATCTTTACCAACTTTTGTAATATAATTTAGGACTTTTGTAAATATTCAAGTTGCATTGCAAGTTTTATGGGGTATTTCAGTGATAGTGGTGGTTTTACGTGTTGTTTCTCGAGAGATGAGTGATATTGGGCGGAGCCATGCATAATCCAAGGCCGCTTGAGTTTATATCTTGGAATGAGCCACATCGTAGCCGCTCGTCGTCTTGGTCATCGTGGCGGAGGACCAATGGTTCCGTACGCCCGGAACCGAGATATTCGTTACAATATCAGGTGATTAACTTTGTTACATGCGATATTGATGTGTGTATCCTGTTGCAAAAAGGTGCTTTAAACTGATGACTAATGTGTCGAACACGCCGGGTTGTATATTATGGATTTATTTGTATCTATTTATGTGATAAGTATTATTTATTATTGATAAATGATAACATAGTTTTTGATTTTTCTGATAGGTACAATACCTAGCTTGTTAACCTTTATTTTTATTTTTTTAAGAAATAAGGCTATCCGTAGACCCAGTGCGGTTTCGTAGCTAAACCCACGATGATGTAGTGGTGGTAGGGGTTAAAATGTGTAGAGTACTTATATGTACCATACCTCTGACTTCCACGGTGGAATATTATCAAGAGGTTGCGGGTTCATATTATACTCAAAGTGCCTCTTAAATATTTGGTTAAACAAACTTTACTGTACGGTACAGTAGTTGTCACCTTATTTACATTAAGAGATTAACAAAATACCAATTTATCATGACAAAAAAAATTGTGATTCAAGTTTTTAGGGTTCCCTGCTCAAAGGGTGATAGCGGGAATTTGTATTTCTGCTGCCGCTATAACAAACCTAAGCTTTGGTTAGTGAATATAATAAAAACAGGTCATTTTTCGACGATTTTTGCTCGACCTTGACATTCGATGTTACGATGGTACGGAACCCTTTGTTTACAAGTCGGACTCGCACTTGGCCAGTTTTTAGCATGTAGGTCACCTACCTACTTACCAATTCACTAAGGAGTAGGTAGTGACCTTAGCTCATTACGATGGAAGCTTATTCATTTGCTCAGAGTATATTGAATAATTATACATTTACCAAAATTGCCCATTGAAAGAAATGACCTTTGATCGATCACGATGTTTGCCTTCACTGAAAAGCGCGTGATGAATTCTTTAAAACTCTCTTGAGTTAAAAAAAAAACAGGTACCATCAGCCGGGTTGATATTCAAACTCTGGAATCTTTCTGGATCTGTGAAACCAAGAAGCTATCACGGTATCGTGAACATTTCATATAATTTATTAATTATAACAAATGTTATTTTTATTATTTAGGTATGTTATGTTTTCAGATTGTACGGTGTTCTGCGTGAAACGTTTTGTAATGCGTAAAAAAATTGAATGACACTATGACAAAGAATTCATGTCAAAGTAGTCAAACAGCTGTCACTCGATTGTCATGCGAGCTGCAGACGATATTTTTCCGTGATATTTTAGTTTTTTGTTTGTATATTTCCTTAACCGTGTTAGTGATTTAGTGTCGTAGTGTTTATTTTCCTAGTTTTTTACCATTCTAATGGTCTCCCATGAGACCGAAACATGAAACTGTGGTTGCGGCGGTGATAAAAAGGACTCTTTAGACGTGTCAAAAATCTATGTTATTTTCAACCGATGAGCTTTGCAAAGAAACGCCAATTGTTTTGCATTACGATTATTAATTAGTTTAATTTCACATGGCTTGGCAATCGGATACACGTGTGAGTTATCCCAAAATATTTGTTTCTATAGACCCTAATGAGTTTTCGATATGACCAAGGCTTTTAACAATTAAGTAATAAACTAATAACATGCACTCGTCCTTGTGATTGGTTTTGCATTTTAATGGACTATTTGAGGAGTCAAACACGTTATGCGCCTTTCAATAGCATTTGATCAGTCATATTTTGCTGCAGTATTTATAAATTAGTGTTCTAATTTGTTGCCTAACCTAAGCCTGTTAATAGGATTTGAATGGGTATTTCGAATATTTTTATTCGCTACATTGCTTCCAATCCTATCTACCACACTTAGTTTCACACTACATTAACATAGATTAAGCAAATGAACTGTGTAAAAGAGGTATTTATTTTATGTAAATACTGCTATTGTTTAAAGTAGTAGTTAACAGTAAGAACATAATTGGAATGGCATAAGAATGGCTTGAGACCTTATTCCTGCAGTTGACTTTAACAGGTAGTCAAACATGAGGTCAGTTAATATTGGTGGCAAGCTATCTCTATTAAGGCAACATCAAATTTAGATCAATCTAGTTAGTCTAGTCTAAATGAAGTTACTGCTATTTACATACCATAAGACCATCATCTCAACTGACAGATGCTTCACATAAGTCTCCTGAAAGTATTGTCAAAGAACATGATCTTTTGCTGCTTGTATCTAATGGCTGTCAGCAAGTCTCTTGAGATTAGCCTACATTGTGGGATCTTCCAATGCTTGCACCTTATAATGCAGGGTCACAATTCTAGCACTGTGGGACCTCAACATAAATTGGTTCTTCAAGCCATTATAGTGAGATTCAAATAATAATAGACATTGTTGCAACTTGTTGCTGGAAAGTCAAGTAAAGAGACAGGCATAAGCCTGTGGGAAAACAATATTATCACTTTTTTACCTGATATAATTTTTAATTTTATTGATGTAGTATTTATCATGAGAAAACTATGTAAGGCTTTGTAAAAAATTGTAAATAAAAGCTTATATATTTATTCATAAAAATTATATTTATTTATGCTTACCACAATAATTTGTGTTGTTAAAAGTTGAGTTTCTGGTGGTAGAAACACAAAAACAAACCAGTTTTAAAATCACTACATTACTTATAAAGTTAAAGGGATATTAGCATTATTTCCTGTTTGAATAATATTAGTTTTTAAAAATATAGCTGATGCTATTAAATAGCAAGTTTGTTTGCATGGATTTTTTTTAAAAATCCTGTGAAAAATAATTTTCTTTATAAAAAGTATACTAAGCCCTCCAGGTTGAAAGCCATCTTTGTGCCAATTTTCATCAAGATTGTTACATCTTTCACCTTGGATTGGTTGAGCTATGAAAGAAAAACACCTTTGTAATTTAAGTATGGATAAAATACTTATTTCACAATAACTTAAATTATTATGGTAATGATATCAATCTTATATACATTTAAGATTAACTGGGTATTGGATACTTAGAGTATGACTCATTGCTATTAGGTCATTGTATTTTAAGTCTTTTCGGGTGTGTCATAGCATAATATAATCCTATTTGCTATAATTAGAAATATGCATGTGATAAAAAGTTCATTTTATTCAATTTAACATAATGATGGTCAAGTGTGAGTAGTATTTTACTTTAAAAGGATTCTTATGATTCTTAGGTTTTTGTTCTATACCACTACCTAACTGTAAGAACACTTGTACTAAAAGGCCTCAATATTCCAACGTCGACTTTGACGACCTCCCTGGCGCAGTGGTGAGCGCTGTGTTCTTATAACTGGGAGGTCTCGGGTTCGATTCCCGGCGAGACAATTTTAGGAATTTATAATTTCTAAATTGTCTCTGGTCTGGTCTGGTGGGAGGCTTTGGCCGTGGCTAGTTACCACCCTACCGTCAAAGACTTGCCGCCAAGCGATTTAGCGTTCCGGCACGATGGCGTGTAGAAACCGATTTAGGGGTATGGGTTGAATTTACACTGCTATACCCCTTCCAAGTTAGTTCGCTACCATCTTAGACTGCATCGTCACTTACCATCAGGTGAGATCGCAGACAAGGGCTATTTTGTCATCGAATTAAAAAATAAATAAAAAAAAACGTTAAAGGGTGTGTACTAAAAATTAAAAGGTTGCAGGTTCAAAACCCATCTGTTGCATTATTGTTGTACCCACTCCTAGCACAAGCTTTGGTGGGTATAGGAGGATTAGTCAACTTCAGCTTGGCTAATATTCTTTTAAAAAAAAAATAATTGCATGTCACAAAAGTATCAAGTATCATTTATGATATGAGTAGGATTAATGAATGTAGGATTCATTAAACTTATTAATGCATTTTTGCATTTTTGAAGCTTTATTGTGGAAGCACTGTATGCATAGCATAGCTTTGTAAAAAAAAAAAATTTTTTTTTGAAAATAGCAACTGCTGAGTTTCTTGCCGGCTCTTCTCAGCAGAATCTGCATTCCGAACCGTTGGTAGATTTGTGACTTGTCATAAGAGCTACAAGTTAGCCTATATGGAAATAAATAAATAAATTTTGAATGAATGTAATGTAAAACGTAATTTTAAAAAGTTTGTGAGGATAGATGTTTGTTACTCTTTTACGCCACAATGAATGAACCGATTTGGTTGAAATTTGGCATAGACATAGCTCATACCAAGGAATATCAAAGATGTCATGTGGGAATCAAAAAACCTTAACCCACGTGGAAGAAGCCGCGGGCATCATCTAGTAAAATAATACATTTGTTTTACTGTTGGTCTTCACACTAGGGAAACCTGTGTCATGAAAAGATATATTCAGCCATCATATGACATATTTTCAATTGGATATCAAAAGGTGTATCACGGACAGCAGTGGAGATCCTTTGACAGTTCAGTTGTTCCCACTGTGAGATAAAAAACTGAAATTCTATAACTTGTGTTATTTCTGATTTCAGACCGATGAAAATAGCTTCCTGCTTCGGTTGAAGATAGTAGGAGCTTATTCATTGGCGAAAAAAGACATTTTTGGTGCTAGGTGAGTTCAGTAATTCTTAAACATATGTGTGGCAACGAGGCGCAGCATCTTTCATATCAAATAAATTTATTTTCTCCAAACATATGAATGCATGTGTTGGAATTTTACCAAATAAGAAAAAAAAAATGTTATTAAAAGAATACATTACGGAATGTATCTAATATTCTTTTAATTAGTAATGTTTTTTTTTTAATTTTTATTTTGTTTGTTTATGTTTACTATTAGATGAGAAAACAACAATTTTATCATTTCAGTGATCCGTATGTCCGCATTGAACTGCAGAAGGTGGACGGTGATGTCACGCTTGAAACTTTTCTTACGAAGACCAAGAAGAAGGTAACTTTTTTTTTCTTAAACCTTTTAAATACCAAAAAAAATATCTCTAAGTTTAGAAGTTCATTGAGACGCATTTAAGGATGATTCCAATTAAACTAGGGGTGGAAAAGTAGGTATGATGATGCGCGTTTGAAGTCGTTTTTATTTTCAAAATAAATTGTAATGGGATTTTTTTTGCTTAGACACGATTTACTCGTAGGTTCGTAGATTATGTGTCTACAAACCTATGAGTAAATCGACATAATGGGGTTTTAATTTTTGATGTTACTGAAAAACTACTAGCTTGATTTTGATGCAGTTTTTTGAATTACACATTATCACATGAGCATGTTTTACATATATTTGTATTATTTGATATATTGTTTAATTTCATTATACATATTAATCTCTCATTATAACCTTTTCAGACCCTAAACCCAATATGGAATCAGGAATTTGTGTTCAGGGTAAGTTTGACATTTATTTTGTTTGCGTGCATATTGCTTGTTTATTTTTTGTATGTAGTAGAAGAGCCCATGCTATTTACTTTTTAAATAGTTGTTGGTGTTCACGTTTCTGCAGCTTTATAAGCTCATGCGTGAGCCATGTTTAAGACCGTAAGTTCAATTTAGTCAGCTGAACCTGTGTGTGCGTGCGTGCGTACATGCGTGCGTGCTTGCTTAAGTGCGTGCGTATGTGCGTGCGTGTGTGCGTGGGTGCGTGCGTGCGTAAGTACGTGCGTGCGTGCGTGCTTGCGGGCGTGCATCTGCACACCTGAGAGTTCTCCCATAATATTCTCAAAGGTGTGTGAAGTCTACCGCTTCGCATTGGTCCAGCGTGGTGGATCTATAACCTTTCTCTGAGAAGAGATCTGCGCCCAGTGGTGAGAGGTTAATGGGTTGCTCGCGATGATGGTGCAGGTGAAGCCGCAAGAGCAGAAGCTGCTGATCCAGGTGTTCGACGAGAACCGGCTGACGCGCGACGACTTCCTGGGCATGGTGGAGATCCCGCTGGGCAGCGCGCCCGCCGAGAGCGCGGCGCAGCCCCGCGCGCCGCCCGTCAAGTACCCGCTCCGGCCGCGCAGGTCTGTGTAAGTAGACGGGCTTATGCTTTTTTTTTATTTTAGTTTTTTTTTAATTTATTTTATCTTTTTTTAAATTTTTTTTAAGTTTTTTTTTTTAATTTTTTTTTTTTTTTAATTTAAAGCAAAGTGTCCACTAGCAATAATACCATTTGCAAAAGTATATATGTATATGTGTCATGGAAAAAGACACAAACAATTTTATTAGTGCAAATCTATATCAAATACTAAAGGGGAGTCTTATGCGGCATTGTTTGCAGCATTTTTTCGAAACAAATTAAAAAACTAACTAAACTAACATATTAATATGTTAGTTAGTTATAGTTAACTTATGACATCTCAGCGATCAGGCACTCTTCAAATGATGGTATCTCAGTAATATGAAGGTAGATTTTTAAATTACCGCAATTAAGTGTAAAATATTATGAGTGCTTATACTTTTTATCAGTTATTAAGATATCTGATTTTTTTCTCTAAGTGAATTATAAAATTCTTAGAGAAAGAAAAAAATCTTTTAGACGTAAGCCCAGATAATTACTTATTTACTAAACAAGACAAAAAGGTACTGCAAGTATTCTAATTTAACCAAAATCAGGTCTGATATTATTACTGACTTGACAAGAATTAGTACAAATAACTTCTCAGTGGACACTGTGCTTTACATTTATTTACTTTTAAGTTTCTTAATTTTATTTTTTAAGTACTTACAAAAAAAAAATGCTTTTTCCAATTTTTTAGTTTATCTTTTGTCTACGTGTTTGCATTATTGCCACTGTGTGAAAATTGTATTTAGTTCCTGAGTCTCCGAATTATTCTTACATGTAACATTTTCGATTGTGATTAATGAATATCCACACTTTAACAACATTCAACATTGAATATGAAGCGAAAACTTTTTTGCTAGTAGAAGTTTGATAGGTATCGATTTTGCTTTGTAAAATTGCGTAGTAAGTACAGTTAGGATTATTTGGCTATTCACTAGAATCTAACTAGTTTTTTTTTCACTAAATCTAGCAAGTTTATTTAATTTTTAATTTTTTTCTCTAAGTAATTATTTATTTATTTATTTATTTATTTATTTATTTATTTATTTATTTATTTAGGTATACTTACAATATGAATTCGAAAAAAAATATATACATTGCAACATTAGCTGATATGCATTTCAATAACAAGCATACACAACTTTCAAAAAATGCGTCAGATAAACTAATTCTTAAAAAATGAAAAAAAAAAGTATTTTGGTATGTTGGTTCAAATTCAAAATTTATTTATTTCATGTAGGCTAACTTGTAGCTCTTATGACACGTCATAAATCTACCACCGTTTCGGAATGCAGATTCTGCTGAGAAGAGCCGGTAAGAAACTCAGCAGTTGCTCTTTTCAAAAAAAAATAATTTTTACAATAGGTAACAAACTATGCTATGTACTTATACACATACAGTGCTTCCACAATGAAGTTTCAAAAATGCCTACGCAGGTACACACTATCCCACGCATGTCAAAATGGGTGGACAAAGCAGACCCATTCCTGTTGGTGGCACCCGTTCACGAGCACGATGCATGATCCAGCCGTTGCTTCGGTTTTATACATTATAGGCACACGCTTAACCACTACCACGCCTGATGGAAAGTGAAGATGTGGTCTAAGGTGTAACGCGTTTGCCTAGAAGATGCCTATTCCCTCTTGTTTTAAAGATACCAAAATTGGTAAAATTGGTATTTTGGCTCGTGAACGGGTGCCACCAACGGGAATGGGTCTGCTTTTGCCTGCCTGTGTTAACATGTATTGTATTGTATTTATTTGTATTTGTATTGTATTTATTTTTACTTGTATTGTACTCAGGAAAATTCATCGTGGAAGCACTGAATACATAGCATAGTTTCAATAACAATTGTAAATTTTTTATTTTTTTGAAAAGAGCAACCGCCGAGTAGGGAATGCAATCTCGATCTCGCGAGATCTCGTTTTCGCGAGATCTCGGCCTTTTTCAGCGAGATTGATCTCGGACGAAAAAAGGGCGAGATCTCGCGAGATTAACGAGATTGCACTCGAGCATAAAAAAAGTCTTATTCGAAGCGTGGACTGACACGGACGGAGTTGCGACCTGTCGGTTTCGTTCGGTGGGCGAATTAATTTTTAAATTACTAAAAGATTTTCGTTTGATATTAGAAGAGAAGACTGGTTGTTTTTTTCATTTATTTCAAATTCAAATTCAAAATTTATTTATTTCATGTAGGCCAACTTGTCGCTCTTATGACACGTCATAAATCTACCACCGGTTCGGAAAAAAGATTCTGCTGAGAAGAACCGGCAAGAAACTCAGCAGTTGCTTTTCAAAAAATAAAAAAATAAAATTTTTTACAATAGGTAACCAAACTGTGCTATGTATTACAGTGCTTCCACAGTGATTTGATAGATACGTACGTCAAAGTCTACTTACTTAGTAGTTTATTTAAAAATTATACACAATTTGATGTAAAAAAATTCGTGAAAAAAAATGTTATCTTATAATACTTATAATTTTTATTATTTTATTTCTAATTTATTCAAATATTGTGATTATTTGCAAAAATAACACACAAAACTGCCAATCTCGCGAGATCTCGAAATTGGCGAGATCTCGCAGTATTGTTATTTACAATCTCGCGAGATCTCGCTTGAGCCCCAATCTCGCGAGATTTGCATTCCCTACCGCCGAGTTTCTTGCTGGCTCTTCTCGGCAGGAAAGGCATTCCGAACCAGTTCATTGACGATTCAATAGTGCTTGTAAAAGTTTATTTGAATAAAAAATATTTCTATACTATTCTATTCTATTCTATTCTATTCTATTGGTATGGTGGTAATGGTATAGTAAAATAATTTGGAATGTTGTGTGCAGCGCGCGGTCGCGGGTGCGCGGCTACATCGAAGTGTACCACGCGCTGGTGGGGCGCGTGGGCGAGCCGGGCACCGAGGACGCGCCCGAGCCCGCGCCCGACGGCTGGGAGCTGGTGGAGCCCGCGCCGCAGGTGGGCGACGTGCAGCCGGTGCGTACCCCCACCCTCTTGTACTACCCTACGAATAAATAATAAGTAAGGAAGTCTAATTCAGAACAAAACCCACTCAAAAAGTGGCCCCACTTCAAACCAAAAACGTATGATTCAAAATACGAATCATACGACCTCCCTGGCGCAGTGGTGTGCGCTGTGGTCTTATAACTGGGAGGTCTCGGGTTCGATTCCCGGCGGGGACAGTTTAGGAATTTATAATTTCTAAATTGTCTCTGGTCTGGTTTGGTGGGGGGCTTTGGCCGTGGCTAGTTACCACCCTACCGTCAAAGACGTGCCGCCAAGCGATTTAGCGTTCCGGCACGATGGCGTGTAGAAACCGATAAGGGGTAGGGGGTTGAATTTACACTGCTATACCCCTTTCAAGTTAGCCCGCTACCATCTTAGACTGCATCGTCACTTACCATCAGGTGAGATTGCAGTCAAGGGCTATCTTGTCATCGAATAAAAAAATAAAAAAAATACAAATCACTTCTATACGGTTCAGGACCGCACAGTAATGAAACTGCTTAAAGTAGAGACTTAAGTTTATTGGCCTCTACTTAGGCTAATAATAACCTAATTGCAGTGATGTGAGCGCGATGCGATGTTATGTGCACTGATGTATGAATAAAGGTTGCAGATAGACATGCTTGGTGATCGGTTCAAATTCAGAACGAAAGCAATGATTGGTTCGCGCTATGACAGCAGAGTCATTGAACGATGTTATGAAAATTTGACGTACAAGAAAAATGACCAACTATTGACGTGCTATTTTTGTTTTAAATCCCCGCCTCTAAGGGCTTAATTTTAATCTCCACCCACTTCGGCGCAATTTTCGTTGGGGTCATTTTTTTAACGCAGTTAGACTTCCTTACTTATTATTTATTCGTAGGTAATACCCGCCCGCGTCAAGTCAACCTCTACAGATGCCCATGTAATAGACCTTCGTCCAAATGTCTATCGGTTGATAAAGGGCATGGTTGCGGGTACATAGAAGTGTACTTTACACGCTCTGGTGGAGCCACTTTTCCTGGCACCTCAGCCCGAGGTGGACGTCATTTCATCTTCCTCATGATTTAAAGGCGTATATTTACGTGATTCGAGTCGTTTTATTATTTATAATGTTTGTTTAAAATTAGTTACGTAGGATAAAAATTGTCTTTTATTCTAACTTATCGTAAAAAAACCAATAACAACGTAACAACAATACCTGTACTGCACTGCATGCATGATAAATAAAACTATTTTTCATTCATTCACGAAACATAACATAGGTATTTAAAAATAGCAATACGTTGCGCAAGTAATTGTCGTTGGTTATTTAGCTTTTTATTCGCGTCTTGTATAAGTGTATTCGTTAGCGCAATTGAATTCTAATCAGCGCCATCTAGTACTTTATAGTAAAACTAATGCAAACCTTCAACTTTTAGGCCTGAAGATATTGTTCATATACGCATATGACGTTAGTGATGGGTGATATCGGAAAAACTGGCAATTAGTTATTGGAAATAGTGTTTTCATTAAAAATTCTAATACTCAGCAACTGACCATGTTTTTACAATATTTAATTTCCAATTATTTCGCGTTGAAATTGAAATTTTTCCGAAATTACTCATCATTGTTCAAATTAAAAAGTTTTTCCTTTATTAGGAATTGTGAGATATGTTTAGTAGTTCAAGTATTTTAAAAACGTTTTCTTTTTCTATCAGACCATAGTGGAAGAACAACCAGTAAGATAGTTAAATTTTAATGTAGATTCGCTAGTTTTCTGTTATTGTGAGTTGAATTTTGAAAGATAAATAAATAGTATGATAGTAATATTAGTAAAACAAATATATAACTTTTAATAAACTTTACTAATATTATAAATAGGAAAGTGTGTTTGTTTGTTGGTTTGTCCTTCAATAATGCTGCAACAGAGCTACGGATCGACGTTATTTTTTGCATGGTATAGTTGAAGACCTGGAGAGTGACATAGGTTATTTTTATTCCCACGGGATTTGAAAAACTAAATCCACGCGGACGAAGTCGTGGGCATTAGCTAGTGGAGAAAAAATTCCACAATAAATTGGTCTCTTATGATTTTTTTATTAAAGTAGAACTGTCATTGTCTGATAACTCTGACTAAATTTTTAAACTCAGATTAAATATACTCGTAATCACAATTATAATGCAGTGAAAATAAAAAGAAAAAAATAGACAAAAAAAAAACCACCAAAAAAGATATTATGTTTATACATAATGCTGTTATAACTCCTTATTTTTATTAACGTGATATCTAACCAACAATTAAATATTGTATTTAAAAGTTGTTTTATCTGTTGTTTTGCTTAGCCAATAACAATAACCGTGGAAGAACCGCTTGTAAGGCAATTTTTTTGAGTAGAAATGCTAGAGTTACTTATATAGAATGTGTCGTACAAACTAACAACATAAGTTTAAAACTATAACGACTGTGGAAAATTAAAATAGAACATCCACCACCATATTTATTTTGTTCGTATAAAATGTAGCCTTCGTCACCTGGATCATAATAATGAATCGATTGCCACCTCATTCATCAAAATTGGCTCAGTAGTTAGGGCAATGTGGTTTAAAATATGTAAACTCAAACAAATACATAGGTTTTTTTATAGTTTAGCGCATTATAGCAAAGGAATATTACTTTTTCTTTTTAACTCCTTTCAACTGTTTATTTTCAACAAAAATAATATTTTTAAACGACTCGATATATTTTTCTGTGCATGCTAGTTTTGATTAGTAGGTACTAGTATTAGTACTAGTATAATAAATAGATTTTTTTCTTTGAGTGCAAATTTAAATAAAAATAATTTTATTATTATTATACAGACTCCTATGTCTAGCATGGATGAAGATTCAGTAAGATTTTAATTTTTTTTCGTGAACTTGCTAGATGTACAACAAGTATCAAATGTTGTTTTGTGATTTATTTCTATAATGCGTTTCAAATGAGAATAGGACTGTCAAACAGCCATTTTATGTTTCTGTCCTGCTCATATGCGGTTTACACTGAGTGAGATAGAAAGAGAAAATGGCGGCTTCTCATTCCTATTGTCATTTAAATCGCATTATAGTGGCAATTTTTGTGGTATTTTTTCGCTTTTTTACGTTTATCTTTTAGTTTGTGTTTTAGGCACCTTAGTTGCTACTTGAGTTAAATTATTATGCATGCTTTTTTTGTTGTGTAGTTAGGCTTAAGGCGGTCAAACAATAATTAATTAATATAAAGAATATAAGTCATATTGAACTTGAATAATATTCCCCTCTAAAGAAACAAAAAGCTTCTGTAAGCAGTAGATTCGACAGTGCATCCGGTGGGGATTGAATCTTTCAGATCAGACCTTTAACCGTTGGGTCATTGAGGTTTTCTTACTAATATTATAAATGCGAAAGTGTTTTTTTCTATTTTATTGGTTTGTCCTTTAATCACGCAGCAACGGAGCGACAGATTGGCGTAACTTTTTGCACGGGTATAGTTGAAAACCTGGGGAGTGACATAGGCTACTTTTTATCCCGAAGAATCATAGAGTTGCCATTGGGGTTATCCCTACTAATATTATAAATGCGAAAGTGTGTTTGTTGGTTTGTTGGTTTGTTGGTTTGTCCTTCAATCACGCAGCAACAGAGCAACGGCTTGCTGTGATTTTTTGCATAGGGGTAATTTACGGGCCGGAGAGTGACATAGGCTACTTTTTATCCCGAAAAATCAAAGAGTTCCCGCGGGAATTAAAAAACTAAATCCACGCGGACGAAGTCGCGGGCATCAGCTAGTTAACAATAAATCCACGTGGACGAAGTTGCTAAAGCCCGAATATTATAAAATTAGGCCGTCTTATTGTTTTAAGTAGAAGTGCACCTTATCACAATAGTCATAAAGCTTGGTTTTGGCTGGCGCTAGGTGTCGTCGGTGCCGTCGCTGACCGGGGGCGAGTGGCAGTTGGTAGAAGCCACGGACTTTGATATTGTAGGTTCACTTTTATTATACCATCGCTTGTTACACCTATTTATGCTGAGATCTATAGACTGTGCCTCAACTTAGACTTAAGATTTTTTTTATTCGATGACAAGATAGTCCTTGACTGCGATCTCACCTGATAGTAAGTGACGATGCAGTCTAAGATGGTAGCGGGCTAACTTGGAAGGGGTATGGTATAAATTCAACCCATACCCCTAATGGGTTTCTACACGCCATCGTGCCGGAATGCTGAATCGCTTGGCGGCGGTAGGGTGGTAACTAGCCACGGCCAAAGCCTCCCACCAGACAAAGGACTCACACGTGCGATTAATCATTTAAATATCATTACAAGCTTCAACATTGATAGAGGTTAAAAAGAGACACAAATATGCTCTGACATAAATCTGTCTCGTTTTAACTCTGTCTTGAGTCTGAGCTGAGGGAAAGTGCAGTCTATAGATTACAGCTTAAGAGTGCTTTTAGTGTTTTTGCATGCCTTCCGCTTATATAATGTGTAACAAATACCTGGTTCCTGTGAGCTGCAATATAAGAATCGATATAATTTTTTTTTTAATTCACTTTATTGCACTAAAATACTACAAAAGG
Source organism: Hipparchia sbordonii (assembly GCA_038048805.1). NCBI lineage: Eukaryota > Metazoa > Arthropoda > Insecta > Lepidoptera > Nymphalidae > Hipparchia > Hipparchia sbordonii. The sequence goes on from CM076113.1 coordinate 12,138,813, forward strand.
GGGATTTAATGCATTTTTTGTCTACCTTTACACGTGCGACAACACGTGTAGGTGTGCAAGAAAAGAAGTTTATAAAAAAAAAATAGAATATTACTTAAATATAATTCAAACTTAGGAAAATAGCTTATTTGAAAAGACTCAAATATATCATATCAAAATAGAATAATAAATAGAATGAATTTTTTTTTATTGAAGTGTTAACCTATACTTAAAGAATAGAACAACACTTGTAGAATGAATCCTCGTCGTAATCCTCAAAATGCATCTGCTAATAGTCTGCTGGCTGATCGCATGATGAACGCAGAAATAATTTTTCTAAAATGATAATGATATCTCACACCTCTTGCGGGGGTGAAATATCATTATCAATCCCTAATATTACCTAACTAGGTATAAATATTACTATCCAATCCGACCTAACTAGGTAGATAGGTACTATATAATATGCTCTGCAAACTGAACTGAACATTGTGTACGCAAGAAGAGAAAAACGCGGAGAGAGTAAAGAAGGAAGGAGCATTTACAGAGTCCAATGGCAAATTCTATCGACCGCAACCTTCCTTCGCGCTTCCCCGCACCGCACCTCAAATCAGACCCGCTTAGTACAGGTAGCAATGAACCGCTCGCAATTGTCACTACCAAACTTCAAAGTTTTGTTTTTTATGTTTTGAATGGTTTTGTTAACTTAAATTAGTTATTTATTTTTGTTTGGTTACTATTGTTAGCGTATCGTCTTTTACGATGAGTAAAAAAAGGAAAAGTTTTGAAAAGCGCAGAATTATTATTTTCTTGTCAACGGTACGGTATGACGTCTTTTTTAACGGTCGACGACGGCCAACTTGAGGTGGATGAGTAATAGCGTAGGCGGCGCGCGAGGGTTGCGCGTCCGATGTCAAAAATTGCACTGACGTGGTCAGCTGGTGGCTGCGTTGCTGGCGCCAACGCTGGTGCTCCAGGGGGTGCGGAAAAGTGTGAGGGGGCAGGAAATACGTCATAGGAACTAGGTTTGAGGTAAAAAATGCACACAGTAGTGTTTTGGCGCGGACATAACAAACTAGGCATAACTTTTTTTTTTATATCTTAAGATTATAAAACTACAAGTATGCATAATGATTTAAGATAAACGCGTTTTTTGAGAAAAAGGGTCGTGACACACAGACAGACGGGCAACAAGGTGATCCTAAAAGGGTTCTGCTTCTTTTTCGGTACCCTTAAAATAGACAGGCAGGAGTGGTTACCCTCAACGATGGGCTTGTTGCAGGCGATCGGCGGCGACGTGCTGCCGCCCGGCTGGGAGGAGCGGCAGGACGCCAACGGGCGCACGTACTACGTGAACCACATCGCGCGCTCCACGCAGTGGGAGCGGCCCACGCTCACGTGAGTCCCACTAGAGCCCCCCCTGTACAGTTGCAGGCGATCGAGACGTGACGTCACCAACGACGCCATGACACCGTCGAGCGTTTTTGCGTGAATTTTAAAACTGATAATTGAAATGGCAATTTTATCTAGCAAACCTTATTTTGATTGCTGAAATAAGATATTTTTTCGAAATAGTAGGATACTTCCAAACATTACGACAGTTTTTGAAAATCATTCATCATACCTATTCAGTTGATTTTGCGGGTTGCCTTACATCTTTCAGATTAATAATCAGTTTCGATTCTATTGACCTCTAGTCAACATTCATTAGAAACACCTTGTATAGGTATGCTTAGTGCTAGCGTTTAAGCAAGAACAACTGTTCACGGCGGGAAACAAAACGCCAATGATCAAAATGGCGAACATTGCCGTTGCGTGAGCGCTCTCCCCACTACTTCGTGGGGTTAGAAAGAGACGGCAATATGACAGAGAGAGACAGATTTATAAAGGCGGGAAACAGTACCTATCTCAATTAAGCTTTGAATAACGGTACAGTCATCAATGTTTCCCTCCAGGCGCAATATAAGCATAGAATCGCAAGCCGAGCGCATGGAGACAGCGGTGACGGAGTTCCAGCGGCGGTTCCACATCTCGGCGGACGACGAGCACGCGCCCACGCGTGGGCACAGCCCCGCGCCCACGCCGCCCACGAGCCTGCCCACGACGCTGCCCGCCAGCCCGCCCACGAGCCTGTCCGCGAACCCCGCCAACCTCTCCGCCGCGCCTTCTCAGGTCTGTATTACCACGAATGAAAAAAAATAGGGGACTTCTTTATATAATTAAAGGCTTGATTGACGAGCCATGCTGAGGCTAATAAGGCTAACATGAGCACCACGAGAAAATTTTCTCACACGTTTATTCGTAATCTCTATGTGAATCTCTATAGAGATTCACGAGTAAAAGTGTGTACAAAATTTTTTCGTGGCGCGCATGTCAGCCCTACAGGTCGTGCCACAGTTTTTGCACGGTCCAAATATCTTTACTATAGTCTGTTTTTTCTTAGCTGTCTTAAGGTAAACAAATCGCAGAAACGCGTAGTCTTTGCCGGCCGTTTACGACGTTTTAGAGTTTGTGTTCTCACTTTTAGCACGGTTTGTCAGTGCATGGTAAGAACGTCTTATGCACCATGCTTAACGTGTTTACGCATTTGTGCGAGAAAAAAATTGTTTACCGTTTCCGACAACTAAGAAAAAATAAGTAGGTAGGGCTAGCATGCGCGTCTCGAGAAAATGTTGTCTACCCATTTACACCTGAAATCTCACACAAATTCACGAGTAAATGGGTCGACAAAATTATCTCGTGGCGCGCATGCTAGCCTTATAACTGATCTGCGAAAGTTTATATAAAAATCTTTGAAAGTATTCCGTTTGTGGCAAGGTATAATGTGAATCGGCCTTTGGTCTTTTGCCCTCTTCGCACGCAAATTTACCTGAAACATAACATTTTAAAAGTATAAAGTATATTAATTATCTAAAGTAAAATAACTTTTGCAAGTTAAATTGACAATATTTGTTAGTACAGTAAGGGTGGTAATCACTTGCTTTACAATCGTTGTAAAAAACGATTGTAAAGCCTTTTTTTGCTTTGAAATTATAGTAATAATTGTACAATCGTTTTTTACAAATTAATTTTTATTTATATCTATGGCTATTTTTCTATATAGAAGGCCGCGAAGATTATATAGAAGCGGAGGCTTAAAATTACACCCTTCTACACTAACCTAACTCCCCCCTTCCCCCTGGCAGGCAATTATTTACAATGCATAACATTGGATTCGGTTTGCATGCCAATATTTGTGTAGCTTGACACATTTGCATGCAACATATATATTATTTTGTATACATATCAAAAATTTTGTACGAAATTATATACATATTGTATATTATTCAACTGTATACAATCTCTTAAAAATTAAATTGATAGGTTTTTATTTCATGCTATCCCTTTCATAATACTCTCTCCGGAAAAGGATAGCATTATATTTAGATAAAATCTCTAAACTGAATTGACAGGCCTAAATCTCATACTATCCCTTTCGTAATCCTTCTTGCAGAAAAGGATAGCATTATATTTAGATATAATCCCTAAACTTAACTGAATTGACAGTTGTAAATCTCACGGTCTCCCTTTCATAATATAAACTCTGCGGGAAAGGATGGCAATAGATTTAGACTTGTCAAGTCAATCAAAGAGATTCAGTACCACAGTATAATGCCCGTTTTCACCAATCGTACCTAAATGATCCCTTAAATAGGAGTCTATTTACGTAAGTAGCCCTTAAATAAAATCCCTTGCGCAAAGTCCACCTTTAGGTGTTTCCCTAAGGGTTTGTAGAAACGAGATTGACAGAAAGCGTCACTTAACTTAGCTTAGGAAGCCTGTAAAAGTTAGGGAGCGTTGGTGAAAACAGGCATAAGCCACATTAGCGAGGTTTTTTTTTTATTTCATTTTGCATATAATATCTACTATTATAATTGCATGGTAAAATTGTAGGTTTAACAATCATAGATAAAAACTGACAGCCCGAATTTGAATTAAGTTTTTTGTCGGCCAACAGAATAGGACCTAAGTATAAAATAATTTTTTTGATATTACTATGCCAAAGATGAAGGTATACAACGAAAAGTATAGGATAAATATTTTACATGTCAAAAGGACAATTTATCTTTTCCGGAAAGATTTCCTTCTTTTTTAATATTTTAACCGGTTTTAATTTTGTTAAATATCATGGCACACGTGATTTTTTATTTAAAGTGATAAAGCCGTGTGCTTCAATATAACTGAAAATATTAATAAAAAAGCTTTATTTAATTTCTTATGCGCTTTGTTTTTGCAATCATATTCTTTTCAATTTAAGTCTCTTTCAAAGGACAGTATAATATAACTATTTTATTTATACAAGAAATTTTGAAATCTTTAAACTAAACGTATTAAGATTTTTTCATATAATCCGAAATCATTGCGGTGTCGGTATGAAAATCAGGGACTTACGAAACATTTTATTTTTATTATAAATTATTTTTCAAAACACATAATCGATAATAATCAATGAATTTATTCAAAAAATGTATTTCATGATGTTTCATTATGCTCAAGGCTGCTGTAGAGAGGTTAAGCGAAGTGTCGCGTGATTTTTAAAATGTTACATTCAGTAACATGAGAATGATTCGTGTATTCGCTCGCGGCTTGCTGAGAAATTGCCTCGCTTAAACACGAGTACGTTAAGAGCCAATTACGTTTATCATTATCACTCTCGCACATTCTAATATTTCCAATTATTGTAAGAATCTTGCTTCTATAATAAGATATATAAGATAATATCTTGAATCTAAAATATCCGTAATTTCATTGTCAAGTATAGTAATGAACCACTTTGGTCAAAAATATAATGAGACTTTTACAATAATTGAAAATATTAGAATATGCGCGAGAGAAAGATGCCAAAGGTAAACTGGCTCTTAAGGTTTCTGTGTTGTTTGCAACAAATTATGCCGCGTGTTTATATATTCTCTGCAGCTATGTGTCTTGAGCCTATGTTTTTCATCTAGAATTTTTCCGCAGCATGGGCTTTCGCTGGATATTGGAAGACTAACAATAACATTCAAAGATTTATTTATTTTACTATGTATGTATTATTGTTGAAAAACCAGTTAGAGACGGATAATTTTATCGAGATGCTTATAGTTCACTGAAATATTTTATTGACAAAGAGTTTTTGATAGAAATTACGTAAATTTTTAATCCCCCTTCCCCATTTTTTTATCTATATCACTGAATATTGGAAGTACAACAGCTCATATAATTTACGTCCGATTCCTATATATATTCAATCTGTCGATTCTGTCGCCCTAGGAACACTGTTATTTGTCAAATTCGTATGTAATTACTTTTTTGACAATTAACAACTTCGCTAACTTATCGACAGATCACAGATTTTACGTAATGCTATTCTGAGACGCTGTGCAAGCCAAGTTAAAAAGTTGGTGACTTTAGTATGCGCATACGCAGAGTTAACTAAAAAAAATATACATATAACTGCGTTAGAGACACCTCTGCTCGATCAATGCACATATTATAATATGTGCATTGATATTTGATATATTTTTTATACATTCCCGTACTATATTATTATATTGTCATGCCACAATGTTGGATGGTACACTGTGATCTAATAACAACATAATCACAAAGACATTCGTGCTCACATTACACTAATTTTATATATTGGAATTTTAAGCGAATAATTTGCGAAAGAAAATCCTCCCATGTCAATATAAAGGTACGGATTCGGTTGTAAGCAAAACCTAAATAGGCTGAAAATAAAATTATAGCGTTCTTTTCTATATGAATATTTTTGAATGGATATCATTAATAGTACGCAAATTCGAGTAGAGAAACTCTTTATGAGAGTTTGCATTAGTCTGTCAATTTGTATGGTTAATTTGCCAAATACCTACTGAACGAATTTGAACCTGATATTTTGTGGACAGCTGAATTTGTTGTACACTTGCAAATTGTTCTAATGGAGATGTATTCGCAAATTGTTCGTTTATTTGAACTGGATTCGGGTGTGATTACAAAAACATCGTGTTGTCCTCACTTGTCATAGACAATTCGACATTTGCTGACTTTTAGGTGGCGAGGTATGATAAAAAACCAATTTTAATTTGGCCCATATTTGAGTATAAAATATTCGACAATTTGATCGGTCAAATAGCATCCAATAAAGTGTAGAAGGCAAATAAAAAATTATTGTTTTTATTTGTAATTAATAGTCATTGAATTCGTTTAGCTTTTCTTAATAAAATTTTATTTAGGGAACTATATCAGAGCTTTGAGTGTATCGTTTGTTGCTTTAAAATTCATCGTTAGAAAAAAAAAATACTTATTAGAATTTTGTGATGTTGTAAATTCACAATCGATCGCTCCAGGCTCAGTTGTAGGGTTAGGTAATTTTAGGAATTTAATCAATAATTGTTTATGAATACAAAATATCTAGCAAGAAGTATCAATTCGAAATCTCTAACAGGAGGAAGTGAGTGATAGGCGAGCTGAATCGACTGAAAACACTCCTTACTCAACGCCGATACTTTCCCCGGAGCTGAGAGACCAAGTTCCCGTCGAAACTACAACAAATATAAGCAATGACTGTGATAATAACTTAAGAGATAATCAGAACGAGGAAGACGACGTCGTGTGTGCGAACAAAAATGTTCCACGTGCGGCAGAGACGGTCATCACACAAGAGACTGTCGAAAATGCTCAAGATTCAACCAACGAGAATCAAAATTCTAGTCAAGAAACGGTAGAATCCGAATTGAATGAGGTCGCGAACGAAACACAAGCACACGCTTCTACTGAAGCCAGTGAAGTCATTAATGACACGGAGTCCAATGCAGCTATAGATCAAGATATAGACGATAGAGACGAAAGAGATGATAGAGATGATAGAGATGATAGGGATTATGATGCGAGGACAGAAATCGAGGAAATAACGTTTGGAAGGGAGAGGACTATTACGGAAGAGACTGGGGACGATTCGACGGAATCCCTGACGTTTGATGAAAACCATTTCAGCACGCCTACGGGAGGGGTCACTCCGGAGAGGCGACAATCGACCTCCAGGCGCAGGAGGACTACCGCTAGCTCCTTGGACGACTCGGAGGTAAGCTGTCGACGGGTTTGCGGGTGCGACGTACAACGGTTGGCTTGTATTGGCGGTGTTGCGATACATTTTGTGTGGAGCAGAAATGAACATCAAATTCTCAATAGGTTAGAGGTGGACTGAAACTGAAAGGTCGAAGGTCCTCCCCACGCATTTTATTGTCGTACCCTCTTTGAACATAAGCTTTGCGTTTGGAGAGCAAAGTGGAATATTAGCGAAGTTCAGTATAGATATTTTTTTTAAAGATTGATACACATTCTGCAAAGAGAGATAAGTAGCAAATTGATGCAAATTGGGTTGCACATTATAATCTATTTAACTATAAAAATCGACTAGTCTAAAGTTAGTACAAAAGACCATCTTTATTTTGAGATAGATTTGTAGAACGAAGTTAGCAACGATTTGCTATCAAACACTAAATGAATACCAGAAATAAAAAAGGCTCTAAGTACCAAAACAAAAAAGAGCAGAATTCGTGTTTCAAATAATTAATAAATCATTTAAACATATTTCTTTTATTTTAATCTTCACATGGTTATTATTACAATAAAATTCTTTACAACGCTAGTCGTTTAGTTCTTATTTTAGGTTATTGGCGAGGGAACATACTAAATAATAAAGTAATAAAAACCGAAACGAAATTTTTGGCACTTAGACCCTTTTTTATTTCTAGTATTCAAATATTTCGTAGATTGCGTATTGGTCTTAATATGGGTACCATTTTTGTAAGGAATGATAAGTTTAATTGATAGTGGATGCATTTCGAAAATTTTGAGTTTTAAAAATTAAATTTTTTTTATTACTTATGATCTTACTCTTTATTATTGGCCTGAAACCCCAAAGGTCATCGTAAACACGGCTATGAATCAAAGTTTGGTAACTGAGGGTAGATTCACGTCACGCCTTCTGGCACAGTAAGAATGGCAAAAGTGCATCGTATCGCTTACGAAATAAGATTCATATTAGGCTGTTCCACACAAAATGATGTACCTTCGCACGGCGCTAATGTAAGCCAACACTGATATGTCATCATAATCGAGTGTTTCGTGTTTGTGTGCGTTTTGTTTCATTCATAATAATCACAACATGAAAAATTTAGGCTAATTAGGGCGTTTGAAGTAGTTTCAGCATTTCTGCACCGCGTGTCTTGGCCCAAACAACTCGCTTGATACCAACATTTGTGCGTGCTTTGGGCGATTGTCTATGAGTGATGGACATATAGAGGATATAAAACATATTATTATTTCTGCGCATGCTAGGAATCGGAGAATTTCCTATTTTTCCATGGTCATTGATAAAAAATTACCCTACACCAGTGATTTCAGTAGTTGTACAAAACTAATAAGTACGGATCTATTAGTGTATGACGTCATCTAAATTACCTAGATTTAGATGAATGTTGTTTTTATAGCAAAAAGTATAAATTTTCGACACTAAAATTGGTGAATTTTGAGTTATATCACCCTTGTCGCAAATGAGCGAATTATCAGATGTACTCTATATGTCCATGTTGAGGACATTGTGAAGGACAACAGGCGTTTGTGACGTTTCTACCCGTGCTACGCTTAACTAACACCACGCTGAAACACACCAACTAAAACCTAGGGTCAAATCTGACCCACTAAATCATAACTGAGGCTAAAGTCTATAGACCGCACTCTCACTCAGCTCAGACTCAAGACTGCTTAAATATAGACTCGAAAACCTCGGGGTCGAACCTGCGACCCACGAATATGAGACCGCAGTCCTAGCCACTAAGCTATCACTGCTCAGAGTCAATTCAGAACACCCTCTATGGCGTCTATAGGTCACATGTTGAGATCTGTAGAACATACTCTGGCTCAGCTCAGACTCAAGATAGAGGTTAAAACGAGACACAAATATGCTCTGACATAAATCTGCCTCGTTTTAACTCTCTCTTGAGTCTGAGCAAAGTGAAAGTGCGGTCTAAAGATTTCAGGCATATAATTGAACTGCGCTTTCTTATACATCCCTTCAGCTATCTAAAAACAATAGTTATTTATGCAATAAGTGAGGTAAACTGAAAATTACAACTCAAATTATGATACCGGAGCCACAGGCGAGGTTTTCAATAACGTCCAGAGCTTAATTTTCAATACGCACGTGTATTATACAATGGTTTTCATTATAGTTCCATGTATCTGTCAGTATCACTAGTAGGTACCACGGTTTTGTCTAGGTTTTACCATGTACCATATAGGTAGTATATTCAATATTAATTTTTACCATAAGCAACTATACAATATCTTAAAAAATAGGGTGGCCCTTAAACAGCTGTTCCCTATAGCAGCCATATTGTCATTGTTACCAACGTTCAAAAATGTAACAGAACTATTCAGATGCCAACAGATGCGGTTTTGCGCCTACATTAGTTAACTTCACTCATACCTTGAGTGAAGATAGCGGGAGGTGTCAATAAAAGCCTGTTAACATTTGATAAAAGTTGCTTGTATGGATATGTCTAGAATAGAATAGAACAGAATAGATTTTTTTTTATTCAAATAAACTTTAGCAAAATCCTTTCTGGAATAAGCTAGAAGGGCAGGTAGCACACTTACGCCGTGAATCTATTACAGCGGGATGAAAGGCGTAGAAGGGATGTGTGTGTAAGAACTTACGCTTATGTCCCTTCCGCTTCCGCTGTTATGAATTCCCGTCGAATATGTGCTCCAGGCCTTAATATTTCCCACATGAATGAAGTAAGCGCCAAGCGTAAGACAAAAACTTTGTGTTTTTTTAAAGTTGATTTCATATTAGTATACCTTCCTGGCGCAGTGGTGAGCGCTGTGGATTAGTGGAAGTTACTGGCCTCTATTCCCGTCACTGACAAAAAATCTGCAATCTACAACTGCGAGCCTCTTCGTGGCTCCAATTCGCTAAAAATGCACCTTATGTTATAAAAATTTGATATTAAAATAAAAAAAACGCTTTATGATTTTTAATTTTGTATATGATGCGCAATGCAATGCTCATGTTTTCTTGTCATAAGTTATCTAACTAGGCATCTTATAATGTTTAAGACTTAGATGAATTTTATATCCAAAGATGTCAGCATTTGTGACGTATCTGCTACTGCTATGCTTTTCATTTATGTATTAAATTAATATATATTATCTTTCTCAAGCTCTAGAATCTTAAGAGTTTCTATCTCAAAGCTGAGAACTATTGCTCTCTCTATTCTATTCTATGTGTCTCTATTCAGCCGCTCTAGCCATATTACAAACGTGTTGTCTCTTTCTACGACCGCTTACGCTAAAGCAGGGGCTCCCTAAGGTTTTTTTATCACTCTTCCCTTCTGACAGGATAGGACATGCGACACGTTTTTAATATAGCTAGGGCGGCAGGACATATCGAGCGGTAACCGCCGACTAATCGTAAGCGACATTTTTACCTAAATTGAGTTTTTTATTACATTTTTTTAAACTATAAAATACATATATATATTTCAAGTTAATATGTAATATTTCCGTGAAATATCGACATGCCCTAGTCCTTTATAGGTTAAATTATCGTTTGTAATTAAAAACTAATTTTAGGTAAAAATGTCGCTTACGATAAGTCGGCGCTCATGGCTCGATAGTTGTGTCTCGTTTTGACTCTGTCTCAAGTTCGAGCCAATTCCTTGAATAGAGAGAGCTACCCTCTGTACTTGTCGGTTTTATTTTTTTACAATAAAAACCAATTTCAAAGTTCCAAGCGTTTTGCCAAATCAAAAAAAAAAAAAAAGAAAAATAAAATTACATTTGTGTGGAAATTCGACCTTAAGGGACTCTTAAGAGCGTTTTTGATCTATCTAGTGGTTGTTGGTTGTATTTAGCCTGTTTTGGCCTTTGCATGCCGTAGTTAGTAGTGTACAGTACACGACAGTAAATATTATTTATCTATGTATGGGTATCTATGGTGTCCCAAAAAAGGACCATCATCCAGTATCGGCTTCCTAGCTTTACCTTGTATCACTGTGGTTCTTCATTTCATTTTAAGCTAAATATTGCGTGTATAAATATTACGATTAGGCGGTATCGTGAGATTTAAGATGAAATTTATATTATGCTAGAAATTATATGAAAGGCTAAGTTTTGTGGTCCAATATACTATTTTTATAGGTTTAAGCTTGTTTAAGCCAGTTAATTTTAATTTAGCTTTATATAAAGCTAAAAGAACTGTCATCCAAATGCAATATTTTCTCCTTAGTTGACTTAAAAGTCGTTTTCTGCAAGAGCGCGCAATAAAATGAAATGAAAAAATCAAAATGGGACTATAGTATGAATACAATATATTTAATGAAATCGCTCAATTATACGCTTCTACTATGAACAGCGAAATGGGTTCAAATATTTTGTTCTGTAATTTTATTGATGTTATAAAATCTTTATTTTTTCACATGTTCAAAAAAGCATTAAAGTCAGCTAAGGAGAAATGGATTGTAATAATGGAATTATTTGGTCACCACAAAATGTGGTTTTGATTATAAAATGAAATGTTCTCAGGACGACACAGACGGATCTTCTGAAAGCACAAGAAGTACATCTAGTACGAGCCAGAGTCAAAATCTTCCTAACAGTGATGGTAAGAATTTTATTCACTACTAACTTTTTTCTAACACTATCTGAGTAAAGTTAGGCTTTAAAAATCCCGCAGGAACTGTTTTCTTTCTAGAATAAAAAGTAGCCTATATCGTTCTCCTCAAGTATAAATAATGTATAAGTATAATGTATAAGTATAATAAATAAATAAATAAATAAGTATACATAAAAATCACGTCGATACTTTGCTCCGTAATGCGTGTCTATAGTCTGATTTTTAATTCGGTGGAATTCTGACAGTTGTCATTTTATAAATAGAGCGAGTTATTTGTATGAAAAACAGTATTACCACCATTCGATTTTACCCCAAACTATCTGTCAGGCAATATATCTATGTGCGGCAATTAATTTTTATTTTAAGTTTGTTATCTTTTTTGTGGGATTTTTTTCATCTTTGGTAACATTACGATACTTCAGAATTCCACGCAATTAAAAATCAGACTATAAATTGATTGCTCCAACCTTTTAAAAACCTATAAAATTCTCAATAACCTTAAGTTAAATGTCTAAACTGAAAGGTTGACGGTTGAATTCTATTTTAACCTGTAGGGCGTCATTAGAAAATTCTGTCTATACGTTTACTCGTAATGTCTGTAGAGATTCACGAGTAAAGTGTAACGCATCTCAGCCCTATTGGTTTCATCTGCCCACCTAGTGGTTTCTGTTGGGAGGTTGGGACCGCAAATCCATGAAATTCAGCGTCCGAATCATTACTAAAACACTTTTTGGGGTTCAGGCACTAATTAGTTGTCGATTGTTTCTCCCCAGGCCTGCCGCCCGGCTGGAGCATGCAACGCGCCCCCAACGGCAGGATATTCTTCATCGACCACAACCAGAAGACTACCACGTGGATTGACCCTAGAACAGGTATTTACCTCCATCTCGAGGCCTCTAAATTTTACCTTGCTACGTGTCCCTCGACAGAGGCCTCCTCTTAAATTTTAACTTGCAGCGTGTCCCTCGACATAGGCCTCCTCTAAAATTTAACTTGCTGCATGTTCCTCGACATATGCGTTCTCTAAATAACTTGTTGACCTATCCCTCGATAAAGGCCTGCTCTAAATTTTAAATTGTGGATTCACCACTTTATACGTTATCGCAAGTACTAATGCGCGTTGTGGCAGGGTGCGCGTCGAGCCTGCCCAGTGCGGCAGCGGCCACGGCGGGCGCGGAGGCGGACGGCCTGGGGCCTCTGCCCGAGGGCTGGGAGGAGCGAGTCCACACCGACGGCAGGATCTTCTTCATCGATCACAGTGAGTCGACTGAATGCTCATACTCATCATCAGCAACCATTGACCTCTATCTTTAATGTATTATTAACTTGCTGCTTTTTTGGACCTACTTGATTGACGCCATCTTGGATTTGTTTGCGCCATCATGGCGTTGTAAGCATAGATATGAGTGTCTGCGGAACTAATAATATTGCAAATGGCGCATCAATCTCTATAATTAATCTATGATTTCATAACCAACCTCTTTATTTAATCTACGCCACCACATTCTATACATGCAAGAGACCTTTGTCCAGCAGAGAGAAGAAGATGGTCGGTGTAATGTTTCCCTTTGTGCCCAGACACACGGACAACGCAGTGGGAGGACCCGCGGCTGTCCAACCCACAGATCGCGGGCCCGGCCGTGCCCTACTCGCGGGACTACAAGCGCAAATACGAGTACCTCAAGAGCCAGTTGCGCAAGCCCGTGCGTATATTCTAAAACACTTTGAATTCCCTGATTTGTATTTTCAGGACGTTAAGCTTTATGATTAATCTATGATTGACACTGGAGAGGCTGCTGTCGTACCTGATTTTGGACCTACATGATTGACGCCATTTTGGCGCTGTAAGCCGTACTTGATCGCTACGAGTGTCTCTGGAACTAATAATATTGCAAATGGCGCACCGAATATTAAACCAACTTCATTCTTGAGTTGTGACCATTTTCGAAGTTCATTGTCCGGATTGGGAACTAAGAAAAGCTATTAAATAAAAAAAGAAGAAATAAATAATGTAAAAGAACATTCAATAATTTTTTGGGAAAATTCCTGAACGTATATTTATTTTGTCCACAGAGTAACGTACCGAACAAATTCGAGATCAAAGTGAGAAGAAACTCTATTTTAGAAGACTCCTATCGTATTATTAGTTCTGTTAGCAGATTAGATCTACTCAAGACTAAGTTATGGGTCGAATTCGAATCGGAAGTTGGATTAGGTACGTATGATGTCAATTTTTAAAACCTTTCAATAACCTGCCAAATACAGGACAAAATTTTTGGCAGTATTCCTTGTTCCATTTCACTTCGAATTTTATTTATTCAAGTTTGTTCAACTAATTTATAATTTTTAGTATCTTATTAATCAAATGGAATTGCAGATATTTTTTCATTACTCATACACGGAAAGTAGGTCTGAAGTTGCCTGAGAAGCGGGTTGAAAGTAATACTTTTCAGCCCTAGGGAGAATCGTTTTCAACTGACAGCTGTCAAATAATTAAAAAAAACTAGTTGTCACATTTTTATTGGAATTCAAATGAAACACGACATACCCGAGTGCATCCATAGACAAGAAGAAAGATAGACTTTATTCATAAAGTAAAGACAACTGATTCATAGACATTCATAGACAATCATAGACAATACTTGACTATTAAAAAGCTAAATGCATAGCCCGCCGGCTAGGCCAAAGAAAAAAAAAAGGCGGTAAAGTTCACTCAATTTTCTTTAGCTAATTTCTATTTTTATTTTGACTTTCCTTATATTCGTAATGAAAAGCACAGTGTTTACCTCGGGATAAAGACTTATTTAGTCCCTCGAACTATAGGCCCCCTCGCTACGCTCGGGCGCCAAACCCCGTCTCGGGACTAAATAAGTTACTTTCATCCCTAAGGTAACAATGTACTATTGAAATGTTCTTCCGACAAAGAACTTCTGTGTTTTTTCATAAATTGACCATTTTAGTGGAAAGACCTGCCCAAAAATATGAAAATTGTAAAGATTTTTATTAGCTCCCATTTGAAAACTATTGAAGGTACTTACCTGTAATTTTACGGTTGATGAAGCACGTATAATATATATATTTTTTTTTTATGAAAGAATATTTGATGTATATTGTTTTTTTTATAAATGTTCAAAGTTGCACACTCGAAAATTGCACACATTGACATTTATAACCCCTGGGTAAATGTCTGAATGATGAACATCATTAAAGGATTGCCAACATATTACCAATAACCCGTTATTGATTGAGTCTTGACATGCCCTAAGTGCCACAGGTAGGCCTGCGTCAAATAAATAATTTTGAATTTGGAATCGGCATAGACTACGGCGGGCTGGCGCGCGAGTGGTTCTTCCTGCTGTCGAAGGAGATGTTCAACCCGTACTACGGGCTGTTCGAGTACTCCGCCATGGACAACTACACGCTGCAGATCAACCCCAACAGCGGCGTGTGCAACGAGGAGCACCTCAACTACTTCAAGTTCATCGGCCGCGTGGCCGGCATGGCCGTCTACCACGGCAAGTTGCTCGACGGTAAGAACGTTCTTCGACATTGAAATAGAAATAGAAATAGAAATATTTTTTATTCAAATAAACTTTTACAAGCACTTTTGAATCGTCAATGAATCTACCACTGGTTCGGAATGCCTTTCCTGCCGAGAAGAGCCAGCAAGAAACTCGGCGGTTGCTCTTTTCAAAAAAAATCAAAATTTTACAATTGTTATTGAAACTATGCTATGTATTCAGTGCTTCCACGATGAATTTTCCTGAGTACAATACAAGTAAAAATAAATACAATACAAATACAAATAAATACAATTCAATACATGTTAACACAGGCAGGCAAAAGCAGACCCATTCCCGTTGGTGGCACCCGTTCACGAGCATGACGCATGATCCAGCCATTGCTTCGCTCAACCATATTTGAGGGAACGTAACAACCCGCACCACACGACACCACCACAGAAACTTTAAAGAGAGCATGACATACTATTCTTCTGCAGCTTCAATCTTTGTTCATTCTTCTTCGCCTTAAATCTTTGTTCATTCTTCTTCGCCTTAAATCTTTGTACATTCTTCTTCGCTTTCAATCTTTATTAATTCTTCTTCGCCTTAGGGAGACCCTGATTTCTGGCACTATACTGCGCGAGCCGATTATTTTCCATTTTTGTCTTGGAATCCTCAAAAATATATTTTTGGCAAAAAAGAGTATAAAATATACCTAGAGCTACCCGGGAGTACATCCAGAATTATGGATAGAAAATTTAATTGATTTTCGATTATCTCAGAATAGGAAGAATTATGCAGAGTAATAAAAATTAGCTTTTGCATTTTTTTTTGTAGGAGTTAGTTTTTTAGTAGAGATTAGATTAGTAAAAGTAAATCACAATATTTTACACGACCTCAATAATGAGGTTTTTATGAAAAAAGGGGTAAAATATGTATTGTTTGTTTCAGCATTCTTTATCCGTCCATTCTACAAAATGATGTTGGGCAAATCCATTGAGCTGCAGGACATGGAGTCTGTGGACTTGGAGTACTACAACTCCTTGATGTGGATTAAGGTATACTAAAAAAGAAAAAAAAAAAATAGAATAGTTGCTTTGGATAAATTAAGTTCTTTTAAAAGCGTTAATATGGTTCTTCAAAGTAGTGATACCTTAGTTGTAAAGACCTGCTTTTCGAAGGATTTTGAGTTTTATTCTAGGCTTTTCTAACTTTTCGGATTTATGTACGTTTTAAGTTATTAATACAATGCTTTAACATTGTAAAAAAACACCATGAGAAAAATTGCATGCCTGAAGTCTTCATAATGTATATGTTTAAATCGTCTCGTATGCCTGAATGAAAGTAAATCCCTCATTCCAGCATTCACATCCTCATTCATTCAAAGCTTCACGACCTTTGTAAGGTTTTTAGATTTTGCGGACTTTTTGCAACGGTTCTCTAACGTTACAGGAGAACGACCCGTCAGAACTGTACCTCACGTTCGCCGTAGACGAGGAGCAGTTCGGCAAAACTATCCAACGGGAGCTGAAGCCGGGGGGCGCCAATATATCCATAGACAACGAGAACAAAGACGAATATATTAAGTAAGTTAAAAATAATTTTGCTAATGGTATGCCATTGTAGATTTACTGGCACATAAATTTCTTATTGAGATGTCTTCACTCCACGTTTTTGGGCCTCTCGTATTTACCGGTTCTTTGAAATCGACTGGCCATCTAGTTGATCTCCTAAAGCTGTGTTTTCTGTTTGCAATTGCCATATTTATTTTATAAATCCGTATAAATCACTGTTCGGATCCGTATAAATCCGGAAAAATGTTTTGTATAAAATTCGAATTATTTTCGTGGAAGACTTTCATTTTTCGATTCAACTTCTTTTCCATAAATGTCCACTGGATTAAGAGGATGAGGGAATAGAGGGTGCACCTGTGTTTGCGCACACACTTGTACACTATAACATCTCCCGCGTGGATGGCTGATCTCTCTAGAGACTGGTCGCCGTGGCCGGATTCGGTTGGGTGAACATTATTATCATACATACTTTTCAGGTTAGTAATCCAATGGCGATTCGTGAGTCGGGTCCAGGAGCAGATGTACGCGTTCCTCGAGGGTCTGGGCGGGCTGGTGCCGCTGCCGCTGCTGAAGATCTTCGACGAGAACGAGCTGGAGCTGCTGCTGTGCGGCATCCAGCACATCGACGTGCGCGACTGGCGCGCCAACACGCTGTACAAGGGCGACTACCACGCCAACCACATCGTGGTGCAGTGGTTCTGGAGGGTGAGTGTGTTTTGAGCCTTCTGTAATATTCGGCAGGCATGGTCCCACACTTGGAACTATTATAATGTGTTTAGTCCACGATTCAAAGAAAATACACAATTTCAAGTTTCTGGAAGAGGTATTGGAGTTTATTGGGCATTTTTGAGGTATTTTCTGGTGTCTGTATTCCGGTGATGGCAAGTGAAGATGCAGCCTATGATGGTGCGTGCTTGCCTAGATGTCTATTAACTCTTCATTTAAAGATACCCAAGTTATAGTTAGTTGGAAAAATGCCGGAAGGGCATTCCAAACCGTTGGAGGATTTGGAGGATCGCAGCTTCATTTTCTCAAGAACTTGTTGATCCCCGAAAGATATATTTTCCTAAAGCTTTGGAACTGTCCACAGGTGGTGCTGTCGTTCTCCAACGAGATGCGCTCCCGCCTGCTGCAGCTCGTGACGGGCACGTCGCGCGTGCCCATGAACGGCTTCAAGGAGCTGTACGGCTCCAACGGCCCGCAGCTCTTCACCATCGAGAAGTGGGGCACGCCCGACAACTACCCGCGCGCGCACACCTGGTGAGTGTTGACCGGAGTCTGCCTCAGGTTGAGGCATGCGAGGCAGGCCATCTGTGTCTTGTAATCTATTTGCAATGAATCCTACTATATTTATATTTAATATTATAAATGTGAAAGTGTGGATGTTTGTTACTCAATCACGTCGCAACGACTGAACCGATTTGGCTGAAATTTGGCAAAGAGATAGATTATAGTCTGGAATAGCACATAGGCTACTTTTCATCCCGGGAAATGAGAGTGTTCCCGTGGGAATCAAGAAATCTCAATCCACGCGAACGAAGTCGCGGGCTTCAACTAGTTAAATAATATTTTAGTCCGCCAATCTTCTTTTTCGATTAATTTTCCCCGTATTGAAGTTTTTATTTGTTTTTTTTTTCAATAAACAGCTTTCTATTTGCAAGCTAGTTCCAAATTTAAATAAAACCTTTGATAAGTTACCTCCTTGGTTACCATGTTTCGGAGTAAAAGATCGTTCCAATTTGAAATAACACCACAGATATTATATTACATAGTAAACTCACTATGTAATTTTATTAAAACAGCCCAGCAATGGATTTTGCTGGCCGCTATTTAGCCAGTACAGCAATTTCGATTTATCTCGAAGAAGGTTGTCAAAATGATGCTCACATTTCCAAGCATGTTTGGGAAAATATAATTAAAGACCAAAAATATTGTTCGCAGCTTCAACCGCATCGACCTCCCGCCGTACGAGAGCTACCAGCAGCTGCGCGAGAAGCTGGTGAAGGCCATCGAGGGCTCGCAGGGCTTCGCGGGCGTCGACTGAGCCTCGGCCGCGGCGCACGTGCGGGCGCTGTGCAGGGCCCTGCACTCGTTGTTATGACGGCGTATTACTTGATGATGGTGATGATGATGGTGATGAATGTGGTGATGATGGTGGTAGAGTTGTTTTCGCCTTACAAGATTCATTGTAGAAGTATGTTCTTTGTCCCAGAATTTCGTGCTAATTTTTTTTTCTCCGCTAAATGCAAGTAGTTTCTTGATGATGGTGATGATGATGACGATGATGATGGTGGTAGAGTTGTTTTCGCCTTACAAGATTCGCTCTAGAAGTATGTTCTTTGTCCCAGAATTTTGTGCTAATTTTTTTTTTCTCGGCTAAACGCAAGTAGTTTTTTGTTCCTCTAGGTCTTGTCATTATGACGGCATATTACTTGATGATGGTGATGATGATGATGATGGTTGTAGAGTTTATTTCGCCTTACAAGATTCGCTGTGGAAGTGTGTTCTTTGTCCCAGAATTTCGTGCTAATTTTTTTTTTCTCGGCTAAACGCAAGTAGTTTTTTGTTCCTCGACGCCTTGTCATTATGACGCCGTTTTACTTGATGATGGTGATGATGATGATGATGGTGGTAGAGTTGATTTCGCCTTACAAGATTCGCTGTGGAAGTGTGTTCTTTGTCCCAGAATTTCGTGCTAATTTTTTTTTCTCGGCTAAACGCAAGTAGTTTTTTGTTCCTCTAGGTCTTGTCTTTATGACGCCATATTACTTGATGATGGTGATGATGATGATGATGGTGGTAGAGTTGTTTTCGCCTTACAAGATTCGCTGTGGAAGTGTGTTCTTTGTCAAAGAATATTGTGCTAATTTTTTTTTCTCGGCTAAACGCAAGTAGTTTTTTGTTCCTCTAGGTCTTGTCATTATGACGGCGTATTAATTGATGATGATGATGGTGATGAATGTGGTGATGATGATGATAAAGTTGTTTTCGCCTTTCAATATTCGCATACAAAGTTGGAAGTATGTTTCTTGTCTCAGAATTCAATGCTAATTTTTGTTTCCGGCTAAACGCAAGTAGTTTTTTGTTCCTCAGAGTCTTGTATCTGTCATTGTGACGGCGTATTGCTTGATCCTATGCCAAACAGTTCAATCAGTCCAGTGGTTTGAAGCTG
The DNA here is from genome assembly GCA_038048805.1 of Hipparchia sbordonii. Classification (NCBI taxonomy): domain Eukaryota; kingdom Metazoa; phylum Arthropoda; class Insecta; order Lepidoptera; family Nymphalidae; genus Hipparchia; species Hipparchia sbordonii. The sequence goes on from CM076113.1 coordinate 12,158,745, forward strand.
TGCGTTGATAGATCAGTCAGTCAGTCAGTCACCTTTTCTTTTTATTTATTTAAAATTTATATTTTAATTAATTAATAATAGTAGTGCCATCAATTTTCATGGCTGTATCAAACTTTTTAATAAAATTGAGATCGCAGTCAAGGACTATCTTGTCGAATAAAAAAAAGGAAATAATTTTGAATTTGATTTGGCATTATTTTGGCATTATGCAATATATTGACTCATTTTCGTAATTAACTCCCACAAAAATCAAACCAATATTGATGTTTAAAAAAAAAAATAAGTCGGCCATCTTCTAATTCAAAATGGACGACGTTTCCGTAATTAGCACACCGAATAATTGCACTAACAATTTTCTGTGAGTCTGTTTGCATCATCATTGCCAAAATCATAGATATTATGATATGTAGATGATAATGAATATAATATGATGGCATTCTACATTTGCTAAGGCTAAATGTCTATTCTCCTTAGAGACAGTGGCTTCAAAATGAGTTACAAAAAATATATACTGTTCATATATTAATACAATTTGCACTTAAAATGTCAATACATAATGAAAGTGATAATGAAGTAGCCTTTAAAGGGGTGCCTTCACACATATTCGGGGAGGCTTTGGCATATACCTGGATGGCATAAAACGATTTATAACAATTTACGATAAAACGCATTTTGAATGCGATTGATCGTTGATTTCCAATTGTTTAGTTTAGAATTTGATCATTTTGTATTACGAAAATAGCTCTAACACTATCAACAGTGTCTCAGCGTTTAATTTTCATAGCTAAACTAGTCTGAGGCGAAATGTTGTACAAATAGGTTATGTAGGTTTCGGGCATGGGCTATTTTTTAACATGACCCTGCAGAGTTTGAAAAGTACATAAATTCTACGTGGACAAAACCGCAGAAAAATCCAGGCTTTGGGCGATAAACCTTTTGCACATCTCGCTTGCGAAATCATAGCGACAGAACAGATGAGGATAGTAATATAGTTTTGTTTTTTTCGCATTGTCATTGTGTATGCTGTTTAATTCCGAAGATATCCTAATAGCCTTAATGTCCGTGTCCTCACATGTGAAATTTTATTTACACAGCGTTTAACAGCGAATAGTACTACTAGTATGTCCCATAATGTAATCTATCTGTTAAAAAAAGTTTACCTCCCTTAAATTTAATTTTTGCGATCAAAATGCTCCGAACGAAAGATGCCCTTCCGAACAAGTGTGGAGTTTACCCTTAGTGATTGTTTTATCAAACAAAAATGTACTATATTCCATTATTTTAAGGTTAGTATTCGTTTGTCCGGTGTGAAGTTAGGACGGGTTGATATAATATGCCTTACTCATTTATGTGATTTGTGACTAATATTCTATTCTATTGTTCTTAAGAGTTTTTCGAATGGTGAATTTAGAGAATTACTGTTACGTTTATCTTTTAAGTGAATTCCCCATCACCTAATGATCACTCCTCCCACATCAAACCATAGAAACTGTCCCCATTAAACGGTGCGATACCAAAGGCACGATTCCCAACTAGGGATGTAAAGCGGTAATATAACTTTCGTAAAATTCGGTAATTTACCATATTTTACGTAAAATATAAATAAATTACGTAAATTACGGTAAAATTGGGTAAAATACGATTTATCTCTCTAACAAAACTATTGTGACTAGGGTTGCCAGACGTCCCGTATTTCCCGGGACATCCCGTATTTTAGACATAGTTTAAAATGTCCCGGCGGGACTGACTCTGTCCCGTATTTGAACCGTACTTCGTTTTTCATTATGAAATCGATTTTAATTACGATTATAATTACACAGTCCTACAACGAAATTCCTTATTGAAGTTCAAGTAACGTTTCTCCTAGATTTTTGTGAGTTGAGGAAATATTTTTTTTTTATTTTGCAAAATTTTTCTACATGCATTCAATATAGCATGACGGTGATTTTCATTTAGTTAAACTTATAATTATGATATAAAATGAAGTTTGTCTGATCGGATGGATAATTGCCCTGTTTATTTATTAAAAAAATATATAGATTTCTTTGAGTTCTTAGAAAATCTTCAACAAAACGCAGCTACTATGCGCGTATACGTGCTAGTAGTAAGCATAATTAGGTAATGAAGGTATTTAAGTTTTTTTAACTTTTAAAAAGAAAAAGTTCCTCAAGTTGCACTAGTATTTTAAAATGTTCCTCTTGACTAACTATTCGGATACTAAAAATAATACTAACTATCCAGCTATTTCTTTACTTCTGGTTGTTTTTTTTTTCTTGAATACCCCAATACATTCTTGATTTTTATAAATGTGTATTGTGAAAAATTCTGATGTATTCTGATGTGATAGAGCCAAACTGACTTCAGATTCGTCATTAGGAGATTCCAAAACCCAAGAAATCAGCACTGACATCAAAAAAGGAAAAAATAATAATTTGTAGGTGTGTTATTGTAGTGACGTTTAAAGATACCCATGTTCAAACAAATAAAAATATGTTAAAATCAGTTTTAACATATTTTCCTCGATCCTCGGAAAAATATTAAAAAAAATGACACTAAATAATTTTGTTTTTTTATTTGTCCCGGGTAAAAAACTGAAATCCCGTATTTTTTTGCCCATTTGACCATTTGTCCCTTATAGGCTGAAAAAAAATCTGGCAACCCTAATTGTGACCCACACTTTTGCTTGATTTCGTGGCATAATTTACTAAATGCACGTATAGTGCAGTCAGTCAAAACAATTCAACTGATCGCCGATCGGCTTGCCGAATGCTCACTGTTCAGTCGGAATGGCAACAGCGCAAAACATAAAGGCAAACTGCACTAAACGGCAACGTCGCATCGTGCGAGTCGCGCCGCGCGACTCGCAGTACGTATGTTTCAACTACACGCTCGTCTCACCCCCCCGCCATACTTTTCAGCATACATACGTAGCCGGTAATTTTACCGTAATATATATAAATTACCGTAAAATATCCGTATTTTACAAGCTTTTTCGGTAAAATTACGTAATTTTGCAACCGTATTCCCAACTGAAGAAAAAGAAAGAAAGAAAATACATTTATTCTTGTTTAGTGTTACAAACAGTACATTTTTTTTTTTAAAGAATATTAGCCAAGCTGAAGTTGACCAATATCCTCCTATCCCCTCCCAATAAGCGAAAAGCTTGTGCTAGGAGTGGGTACAACAATAGTGCAACGGGTGGAATTCGAACCTGCGACCATTCAGTTTTCAGTTCGCATCTTTAACCGTTGGGCTATTGAGGCTTTATACTTTATACTAATATTGAGTAATAGTAATATCTGTCTGTAACACTACTTGGAATGGGTGTACAGCTCAGCATATGGTGTGCATTATAAATACATATTTATAATAAACGACGCTGATTTTCAGCTGAGACCCAAACTAGACGGTCTAACTAGGCGGAGCAGCTGCATACAAGTGGCACAAGATAGCGTTCTGTGCCGATTCTTTTGCAGAAAAATTCCCCTAATTCTATCAATATCAACGATTGCGATCATCGCAGTATTATAATCACTATTTCCGCGATAGCCCCAAATTTAAATTAATATGATAATTGTCTAAATTCATAATTCTAATGTATTTTAAAATTTCGCTTAAAATGCTTTTGATCGAGAGTTCGGGTAGGCTTACACTCAGCCACTTTATAAAGTATGAATTATAAAAAAAATGTTACTATGGCGTTTTTATTGTAATATTTACCTTTGAATTAAACTTTTCATTTCCGGTAATTTAAAAATTATTATTGGCTAGGAGCAGACAGCAGAGTTTGTGGGAGTCCATGACACACAATGAACCATAAACTTATTTTGCTATAATCCGCTGAACCAGAAAAATATGTTAGAGTCGTCACTTACCATCAGGTGAGATCGCAGTCATGGACTTCTTGTCATGGAATAGAAAAAAAAATTCGGTTAGTTACATTATATAATATATTGGTTTTGTGACTGAATGTGAGCCGGCCCTGTATTATTTTTCATAGCAATTAAATTCAGTTGTATATAGATTAGGTTAACGGTGTAATATATTGCTATTGTATAAAAGTTATAAGAGTTTTTGGGGGTTGTCCATAAAATGGAATGAGATTTGTCGGTTAAAGTAAAAAGCAATCAATCGTTTACGCCATGTATTTATTACAATTACTATATTAAATTTACTTTAATTATTACTCCGACTAAGTTTGGATTTAGATATATAAAAAAAATTACTTAAATTGAATAGTTAGGTTAAATAAATAAATTTTTAATACTTACATTAGACAGCGAAATCCTAGATGTATAAGTTGCAAGTTTATTTATCAATACATATTATAAAATAACACTGATTGTTAAGATTTATTGAGATAGTGTACTAATTTGTTATACGAAAAATACATATTATGTATATTTACACGATTTTTTTGCTATATTATTCAACCGTAAAATAGTTGGATAAAGACAATTTGTATTCACAGTTATTTAAATATATAATAATGTTTTGATTATTTCATCAAATATCGCAATAAAATGACGCAATAATAAATAGCTTTCTTGCTAAGAACTAAGATATGTATATGGCTATAGGCTGATAGCAAGTATCGCCGTGGAACCATACCTAACATTTGACTGTATAGTGTACATCTATTCCTTTCTTTCAGCTGCTAGGTTTCACGAAAGAATTCTGCTAACAGCCTTAAGCCATGTATTCACTAAGCAACATGTTGGGCTCTGATGCGTAACTGTTGTTTTAAAACCGTTGTTTTAAAACTGTTGTTTTTTTGGTTTTGAGATGTCATATAACGACAATCTTAAAGTAATTATTTTAAGGTTGGCACTGCATGCCATGTCAAAACAATTTTGAAATAATACCTACTGTTTTAAATGATGGTAGTATAGGCCATGCGGTTTTGCCAAACATGTTGAGCGACACGTATTGCCGCCTCAAGCGTTGCTCAGTGAATACAAAGCGTTGAACACTAAAATTAATTCATACAATATTTTTTGGAATAAATATTTTGCGACATGTAAACCAACCTTTTTTTTTTGCTGTCACAAAGCGCCCAATAGGGTACAATTTAAATGCTCACCAAAAAATAGGCGTTTAAACACAAGCCATTTTATTTGAGCGATGTTAATTTTGACATGATTTTATATCAAGTAGTGTCAAATATGACTTCGTGGAATATATACTAAAGCGCGAGATCCGGCTGCTTGATTATAACATCCATTTGATAATTCTTTTTTTATTATATGTAGGTACTGTCATACACATACTACAAAGTACGAAGTACGTAAGACGGAACACTGGTTCGACAGTTTGTACACTGCGGTGTGAGTGCATAGACAGTGTTGACAGTGACAATTAAACGACTTACCTATATATTTGCAGTTACACCCTCTAAATATCACAGTCGTAAATTCGTTTTTAATATATTTTTTAAATTATATAGACTAGCGCTTGAAATTCAAAATTAATTTATTTCATGTAGGCTAACTTGTAGCTCTTATGACACGTCATAAATCTACCACCGGTTCGGAATGCAGATTCTGCTGAGAAGAGACGGTAAGAAACTCAGCAGTTGATCTTTTCAAAAAAAATTTTTTTTGGAAGGAGCATGACCGACGAACCAATAGTGCGAAAACAGTACCTTTGTTCCACCAAATAGATCGATTAATCACCTATTGTGCAGGTTAAAGATCAATGGTCTCCTTTCTTGACCCAATTGTAATATACAATCACGTGTAAATATAGTTTATCTAAAATGGAAGTTTAATGCAAATAAAATATCGACAATTCGTGTTTGTGATTTTATCTTTGCACCAATACCACTACTGTTATTTCTCGATAAGGAATGTTGAAATTTTATTCGTTGTATACCCTGAAGGAGGTGAATGTGCTCATGAAACTGAACAACTTTCCCCAGGGAACATAGGTCAAAATATGAAAAAAACAAATTGGACCCTCCATACAAAATTGACGATTAGCTGATTGATTTACTATGGGAGGTCCAAATTTATTTTTCATATTTCAACCTATGTTCCTTGGGGAAAGTTGTTCAGTTTCATGAGTACATTCACCTCTTTCAGGGAGTACAACCAATGAAATTTCACCGTGTATTATGGAGCGTGTTCCGCTAACTGCAATCCCAGCCTAGATGCATGCTGGTGCAAACCCAACCTTCGGAGTATTGGGACGAGCTACGGTGATTTTCTGATATACGAGTAACATCGATCGATTGTCACTAATTATCCTACTAATCCTTCCTTATAATGTTATAAAGGCAAAAGTTTGTATGTGTTTGTGTGTGTGTATGTTTGTTACTCTTTCACGCAATAACTACTAGACCGATTTGGCTGAAAGTTAAAATGGAGACAGTTTATACCTTGGAATAAAACATAGGCTACTTTTTATCCTGAAAAAAAAAATTAGAGTTCCCGCGGGATTTTGAAAACTAATTCCACGCGAACGAAGTCGGGGGGGTATCAGCTAGTTAGTTACAATTTTTTTGTAATTTCTTTTTTTTAAATATAAATTAAGTTCAAATCGTATTTCTTTGCTTCCCCTGGCTGCCCTTAACATAATTAGCACACATATGCACTGTTATGTACTCGTATGTCGTACCATTTACCTTTGTAATTAGGGCAGTCATTAAAGATACTTATAGCGGACCGCACATTTGTTTCTAATCCAACTCCTTAAACCCCCCAACCCCGCCCCCACATCCCCCCACCTCCCCCCACATCCCCCCACATCCCCCCACCTCCCCCCCACCTCCCCGCCTCACCACATGGCGACCCTGCCAGGAAACAAATCCTGTTCTCTAATTTAAGGTCAATTGCACGTCAAGCGATTAGAACAACCTTTGGCAACAGTCGTAAAATGCTATAGAACCTTGACTTCTGCAACAAATAAGTTAAATAGATTAGGTTCTTGGGTTATAAATGATTGGTTTGAATGTTTATAGATATTTTTAGTTTACTAGTGATTTTTACAAAGACTTATAAATTATCCTATTATCCTATTAATTATAATCCTATTATTAATATTATAAATGCGAAAGTTTGTATGTTTGTTACTCAATCACGTCACAATGACTGAACCGATTTGGCTGAAATTTGGCGCAGAGATAGATTATAGTCTGATTTAAAGTAATTAGTAGATAATTAAGTAACTCTATGCGCAGTGGAGTACAGATCCAAGTATCTAGCTTTAATCACCGATGAGGTACGAATAGTGAATAGGGCCCACATTTGTGATCCAATTTCGGTTTTTTTATTGCTTTTAACGGTGACTTAACTTTAACCGCCTGTCGTGCAACCGGCCCTTAGCCGACATACATTTTGGAAATCATAAAATAAATAATTATTATTATACAAACTTGACCGATATGTTGATTACATAGTTGATCTAACGTAATACTTAAGGGCTTGGGCACACAATCCGCGACGGCGACGAGTGCCACGCGCTCGCTAGAAGATCTACCTTGAAGATATTTTAATACAATATGGTAACTCGAAATGGTATGGTATGGTGGTATATGGTAAAACGTAAATATTTACCTCGAACTCAAGACAAGAGTTAAAACGAGACACAAATATGCTCCGATATAAATCTGTCTCGTTTTATCTCTGTCTTGAGGCTGAGCTGAGTCAGAGCACGCTCTATAGATCTCAGCATAAGTATTGAAGAGTTTTTACTGTTGAGAGTTTGTTAACAAAATACAGGCCATTGGCACACCCGCGCCATGCTAGTGTGACACGTTTATACACTGTGAAATTTTATTCTCCGTAAACCCTGAAGGAGGTGAATGTGCTCATGAAACTGAACAACTTTTCCCAAGGAACATAGGTCGAAATGTGAAAAAAAATTTGGACCTCCCAAAGTAAATCAATCAGCTAATCGTCAATTTTGTATGGAGGGTCCAATTTTTTTTTTCATATTTCGACCTATGTTCCTTGGGGAAAGTTGTTCAGTTTCATGAGCACATTCACCTCCTTCAGGGTTTACGGGGAGTAAAATTTCACCGTGTATATGACATACTAGATGATGCCCGCGACTTCGTCCGCGTGAATTACGGTTTTTGATTCCCGCGGGAACTCTTTAATTTTCCGGGATAAAATAAATCTGGGATAAATGTTAATCCTGGGTATGATCTACTATCTCTGTCACTTTCAGCCCAATCGATTCATTCGTTGTGGCGTGAAACAGTAATAAAAATGTGTGTGTGTACACACTTACATACACACACACACACACACACACACACACACACACACACAAACAAACTTTCGCATTTATAATATTAGAGTGATACACGTCTAATTAGCGTAAATATTTCTCTTTTTGATGATGATTTTGATGATTCCCATTGTAGAAATAAATAATTCAAGCTTTCTCACAATCAACCCGTAGTTCAACACGCGTACGCGCGCGGTCTTTATGACGTCCCGCCGATGCCGTCCAGGATCTGTCGCGTGTTGTGTATGTAAAAACCTTACAATATGTTGTAAGTGGTAAGCTCGGAAGGTCAGTCCGGCCGCGAACGGAACGCCGCGCTTTCATAATATTATTATTATTAGCGACGCGCGCGTATCGGCGCAGTTCACCGCGGCCCGTATTTGCGCACACCGAGTGTACTTATTATACAGTTATAGATAATAGATTTATAAATACATATCGAAAATTCCGAGGCCGGCGGGATTCGAACCCACATCTCTCTGGGAATCGCGCCCGAAAGTGTAGGTTAAAACTTTAATAAAAAAAATATATAGAGTTATTAGTTACAATACACGTGCGTAAACAAAATATCATTTTATGAATTTTTATTTTTTTTGAATGGGTATCTATTTTTAATTGTTACATTACTATTATTTATTGTCGTATTAATGTATGCCTTAGTTTATTGTTAAAAATAACGTAGTGTTTTAAAATTGCAGTTAACTGTTTCTAAATCTGGTATTACTTAATATTTAAATTAATTTTCCGTTTTAACTTTTAACACAGAAATGATTTAATTAGGATTTTATGTAGTTTCAAATGGTACATACTGAAACTGTCATCTGCTTGTACTTTTTTTTATTCGATGGCATGATAGTCCTTGACTGTGATCTCACCTGATGGTAAGTGACGATGCAGTCTAAGATGGTAACGGGCTAACTCGGAAGGGGTATGGCAGTGTAGTGAATTTAACCCATAACCCTAATAGGTTTCTACTCGCTATTGAGCCGGAACGCTACATCGCTTGGCGGCACATTTTTGACGGTAGGGTGGTAACTAGCCACGGCCAAAGCCTCCGACCAGACCAGACCGTGACAATTTAGAAATTATAAATTTCCAAATTGCCCTCGCCGGGAATTGAACCCGAGACCTCTCCGTTATAAGACCACACTCACCATTACGCCAGGGAGGACGTCAAATAAGTAGTATACTCAGCAGTTTTAATTAATTAAGTAAATACTTATCTAAGTACATGACATAGATTACTTACTCTAGTCATAGAAGTTAAGGAATATTAATTAGCCAAGTTCAGCATGGCCCTTTCCACCCTCCAAAATAATCCGTTAGGACAGGGCAATAGTGCAATGGGTGAGGTATGAACCGGCTACCTATCGGTTTTTCAGTCTACCGCCCTGGCCGTTAAACTATTGTGGATATGTAGATAGGCAAGGTTTAAACAGTGTGTAAGTTTATAAAGGAACTATATGAAAAGCTTTATTATAAACTCAAGTGACTCAAGTGATATTTAAGTGAGAGTGCGAACATTCGCGATGCAGTGCCATATAGAAATGTTAATGGTGTTGTTTGTGACCACGTGGGGAGCATGTCACGGGAGTCATTTTAACGGTAAGTTGCTTCTGACTATCTCAGTTAACAATACTTATCAAAATCTGTCTAGTTTAGCGCTAAAGTTCAACGTTGTCGTTAGTGGAATAAACCCGGCGTGCTTTCGAGGCTGACTAAACTAGCTAAAACAAGGCTAAACCTCAGAATAATAAAAAAAAGACGTGTGGCACTCGGGGACTGCCGCGGTAAAGCTATTGCATAGCATTTTTTATCAACGCCATCTAGCGGTGAGAGGAGTCCCGTGTCAGGTTATTTTCGTTACGGAATTTCTGGATTCGGTCTCCGCGCTCAAGGCCCGCGATAGAAGCTATGCAATAGCTTAATAGGTATAATGTTCTCCCAACGCAAATCTCCAGAGACAGGGTCTGGTGCACTCCGCAGTAAACTACGGAGCTACAAGTACATGGCGTACCTCTTCGAAGGTCCTCAATTCAGAGAGTGCGAAGGGATAAGAGTTACGGGATAGAAAGAGAGAAAAGTCTAAGTGAATAAGACTCGAATTGAAAAATTTTAATTATACCAAGTCCACAGTATAAAAGTTACATAAAAAAAACACTTTCTTATAAATAATTCGCATGTCAAATTGGCGTGGTACAGTTAAGATCTCCATATTGTTTTGAGCATCTGTTACTATTCACCTGTATCAGCAAATAAATTGATTGATTGGTCTGCGCGGGAGCCATTATAGTGCATGAGTTGCACAGGTGCACTTTCTATTTCCTCACTCTCATAGTCCGATGGGACGGAAATCCGACACTACCAGAGAGAGATCAGGCGCAGGACCGACGGCTTTATTGCTCTCCGAAGCAACTGGGTGATACACCGCAAACTTCCAAACTTTGTGCTACGTATACAATAAGTATATATAAAAATTTCTTGATAGTAAAAACCAATAGGTACCTGCATAGCTAGCATAGGCGGGAGAAATTTTATCCCCGGGAAAAGGATAAAATGTTTATCCCCTTGCTTAGTTTTATCCATCCGTCGAGCATAGGCACAGCGGTGGAAATAACACTCAGTGGATAAACTTTTTTTTTCTTTTTTAATCTATTTTTTTGGGGGTTTTTTACCCGCTGGCACGCCAACCCCATCCAAACGTATAAAAGATACCTACTTACACTTTAGGAATATACTTCGCCTTCTCCTCTGTTGACATGCTTTAGCATAGGGAGAAGGTAATTTTATCCCCTGTCGAGTGGAAAATCGGGGGATAAACTTTTTATCTCCTGCCCATGCTAGCTATGCTGGTACATGTTTTGCTTCGACCCGAGAATTGAACCCGAGACGTCGTCGTCCGCAGTTATGCTATCCACTTGACCAACGACTCCAACGAGGAGTTCCAATGTATCTTCGTAATCACTAGTAACAGTCATAGCGTAGTTTATAGCCTCAATATTCCAAGGGTTGAAGGTGCGGACTGAAAACTGTAAGGTCGCAGGTTCGAATCCCACCCGTTGCACTATTGTCGTACCCACTCCTAACACAAGCTTTCTACTTATTTGGAGGGGACAGGAGGATATTAGTCCACTTCAGGTTGCTTAACATTCATTTTATAAAAAAAAGACGTGTGGCACTCGGGGACTGCCGCGGTAAAGCTATTGCATAGCATTTTTTATAAACGCCATCTAGCGGCTCTCCGCTAGATGGCGTTGATAAAAAATGCGCCATCTAGCGGCTCACAGTAGAGGAGTCCCGTGTCAGGTTATTTTTGTTACGGAATTTCTGAATTCGGTCTCCACGCTGGCCCGCGATAGAAGCTATGCAATAGCTTAAAAAGCTATTAAGTAGGTTATTTTGGCGAAAGCATTTCGAATAGGTAGTGTTACCTACCTTAAGTTGTTTAAGGAGGATCCATTTACCTAAGGGCTTTAAAATCATTAATTAAGATAAGATTAAGTGCTACTTAAGATTAAAAGCATGCCATACGGAAATGGGCAGGGTCATTGTCGACAACCTGTGAGCTTTTTAATCCACTAAGTAACTACTTAATTATAACCTATAAGTAGGAAGGAAGCACCTAAATAATATTCTTGTCTAATACAGGAAACTAACATACAAAATTAAAATAAATTCAAATATCCATAACGACCTACCTACTTAATATAAAAATAAGTTCAAATTCCGAATAGGTAGCTTACCTACCTGCCTTGAAATGGATTACTTTGAGTTTGAAAGTCTGTTATTATAATACTAGGTAATATCTATTATAAATGCGAAGTATATCTGGTGGGAGACTTTGGCCGTGGCTAGTTACCACCCTACCGTCAAAGACGTGCCGCCAAGCGATTTAGCGTTCCAGCACGATGGCGTGTAGAAACCGATTAGCGGTTCAACTCATAAGTTGAATCTACACTGCCATACCCCTTCCAAGTTAGCCCGCTACCATCTTGACTGCATGATCACTTACCATCAGGTGAGATCGCAGTCAAGGACTATCTTGTCATTAAATAAAGAAAAATGTGTTTGTAGTCCCACTCTCTAGAGTCTAGTACCAGTTAGAAAATAGATTTTGCTGAGAAGAGCAGGAAGAAACTATGCAATTTCTCTTTTTAAAATGCAACATAGGTATAGGTACCTAGTTACTTAGCTAATGGTACAAACGATTGTTTAGGTTAGGCTCGCATTGATCTCGTTACTTAGCTAATGGTACAAACGATTGTTTAGGTTAGGCTCGCATTGATCTCGTTACTTAGCTAATGGTACAAACGATTGTTTAGGTTAGGCTCGCATTGATCTCGTTACTTAGCTAATGGTACAAACGATTGTTTAGGTTAGGCTCGCATTGATCTCGTGGGATAAATTGCTGGTTGCTTCTATGCACTTGATAGTTTTTAACCTCCAACAGACAAACGGGGGATAAGTTTTACGTATGTATATGTGTTTTGTGTATACCTACTTATAATAATTATATCCTTTACTTACATATATGTATATAATATTATAACTGCGAAAGTTTGTTTGTTGGTTTGTCCATTAATCACGCTGCGACAAAATCTTTTTTTCCACGTATCACCAAATTGTGGAATCTTCTCCCTTCGACAGTGTTCCCACTTAATTACAATATGGGGTTATTCAAGGGGCGCATCAATAAGTTCCTGAAATGCCGGCAACGCATCGGTGGTGCCTCTGGTACTACAAGTGTTCATGGGCGGCGGTAATCACTTTACATCAGGTGTTCCGCCAGCTTGTTTGCCCGCTATTCATATAAAAAAAAAAAAACAACGGATCGACGTGATTTTTTGCGTGGGTTTAGTTTAGGACCGGGAGAGTGACATAGGCTTCTTTATCTCAGAAAATCAAAGATATTTTTAAAAATTAAATCCACGTGAGCGAAGCCGCGGGTATCAACTCATCTAAATATATAAAAGACAAAGGTGACTGACTGACTGACTGACTGACTGACTGATCTATCAACGCACAGCTGAATCCACTGGATGGATTAGGCTGAAATTTTGCATGTAGATAGTTATTATAACGTAGGTGTCCGCTAAGAAAGAATTTTTGAAAATTCAACCTCTAAAGGGATAAAATAGGGGTTGGAATAATTGAACTTAACGTGAGCGAAGCCGCGGGGCAAAGCTAGTTAGGTATAAAGGTTTTCTTTTATGCGGGGTTGAGACGATTTAAATTTTGTTGATCAATCTGCTAGATCGCATGCGCCTCGTCTGAAGTGACGTTCATCATCATCGTCATCATCATCATCATCATCATCAACTTATGGACGTCCACTGCTGGACATCAGTCTCTTGCATGGACCTCCACAGATCTCGGTCTTGCGCCGCCTGAATCCAGCGGCTCCCTGCGACTCGTTTGATGTCGTCGGTCCACCGGGTGGGGGGTCTGCCAACACTGCGCTTCATGTTGAAGTGACGTTCATTCAATTTTAATTTTTTGTTGAACAACAAGTTTAGTGACATTCAACTAAAATTAAACCGTCTCAACCCGCTGTTATAATTATTGTAATATTTTGTGAGTACCGATGCATGAATATCATGATACATGAAGGTCACCTTTAAAAGTCCTTTATTAAAAATGAGAAAAAAGGAAAAAAACCCGCTGTGAGCATAGATAATAGATATGTTATCAGGTCGCAAAATCTAAATAAACAGTCAATTGCGTGTGCCACACGTAGTGTAGGGTTCCGTACTTACCTGTCACAATTAGAAAGGTGTACAGTACATATACTTATGTAATTTTCATAATTTTTTTTACATTTTAAAATAACATCACAAAGTAATAACACGTCTGTAGGGTAGAAATATAAAAAAATTGCATAGTTCTAATATATTTTCTTAATATGGGGTTATTCAAGGGGCGGACCAACAAATTCCTGAAAAACTGGTAACAGATTGGTAGTGCCCTTGGTACTACACGTATCTATTCATGTGCGACGGGTGCCTCAGGTGCTACAAGTGTTCATGGGCGGCGGTCATCACTTAACATCAGGTGACCCGCCTGCTTTTCGCCGTTTGCTCATTTGCCCGCTATTCATATTTATAAAAAAAAACTGTGGCCCAGGTAAAAAAATTGAGAAATTGGATTATCTCTCTGAGTGTCTTCAAAATAAATTAAATAATAATAATCTACCTACGATCAACTTCAGCATTTGCGAGAATCCGGTTGCGCAACTGCAAGTAACTAGGTACCTAGTTACATTATTATCTGCCCTTGGTAATTTAATGAAAGACTAGTTTTATTGACATAACGCGAAAATTAGTAGGTCGAGCATTATGTTGACAACTAGTTTACAGCGACTTGGTAGGAATTACTGCTGCAATAATTTAATCAAATAAGTGATTATACCTACCTACCTGCGCTGAAACAAAATACGCTGAATAATGCCTCTCTTCCAGAAGTAGAACAAATACCTACAGTTTTTTTTATAAAGAATATTAGCTGAGCCAAGCTGAACTTGACTTATATTCTCCTCTCCCCTCCAAATAAGCGAAAAGTTTGTGCTAGGGCTGAGTGCGACAATAGTGCAACGGGTAGAGTTCGAACCTGCGACCTTTCAGTTTTCAGTCCGCACCTTTGACCGTTGGGCTATTGAGGCTAACAACGCAACAGTAACATCGCAGTGCAAACACAAAAGCCTCCAAAATAGCGATCCATAGAGTGTCTAGGTACGTTTCGTTCCGACACCGGAGCAAACGTTGAATATAATATATGTGGCAATATTGCAAAGTGATAACATCGCAAAATAAAATAAATGTTTCATTCTTTCTTCTTTCTCTTTCAAAACTAACAGAAATCCTCCTAAAATCGCAGAAATACCGAAGCATTCTCAGGTGACGTTGACTCCTCAATGCAATATTGCAAGTGATAACGCAACAACACAAATCGCCCCCACACCGGGGATTCTGTAATTCAGGACAGTTTGATCCCACAATGCGCAACTGCTAAATGATAACAACGAAAAATCGTCCATCCATTGACCGTTGAGTGCGCCGAGTTTCGTCATGAGGTCCATAGTTAGCGACCAATGTATCAGAGCCATATAATATGGAAAGATTTCACACTTTCTTCAACGGTGAAGGAAAAAATCGCAGGGAAACCTGCACGCCTGAGAATTCTCCATAATGTTCTCAAAGGTGTGTGGAGTCTGCCAATTCGCATTCGGCCACAGCTGTGGTGGACTAGGGCCGATAACCCTTGTCTGAAAGGAGACCTCCGCACAGTAGTGAGATGTTAGGCAATGCTCCTAAGTCCGGTTACGTATGCTACAGCGTCCGCGTTCGCCGAGGCGCCTCCGCTGTACGCGCTGGACGAGTGGGCGCAGTGCCAGCGTCCCGAGGACGTGTACTGCATCGTGCACGCCGCGTTGAAGGCGTCTGCTCCCAACCCCCTGCTGGACTTGCTACAGGTAAGCTTCTAACCTTCATAAAAAAAAAAATATTTTATGTTGGCCAATTTGTAACTTTTATGACAATTAAGGCTCTACCCGATGGTTCGGAAAGCAGATTCTGCTGAGGTGAACCGCCAAGAAACTCGGCATTTGCTCTTTTCAAAACTTAGTGTTCCCAGCATTTTTTATTGCGAAATAGGCTTGCCCTCGTCAACAATTCATGATGAAACGCACTGATAAGGTCTAGTTTAGAGTGCGCTTTCCTAGAAGATGGCTATTCATTCTTGCCTTGAAGGTACTCAAATTATATGTGGCAGCTTACGTTGTTTTTAAGTAAACCCGTATGTGAACGTAAAAGTTCAATGTTAATGTGTATGCATCGAAATCCTTTCTATTAACGCGTGGAACCTGTTTAGGTGTATTTTAAGCGGGTGACCTTGACCTAGTGACTGGTCGGTTCATGCACCTCATATGTATGGGCATCAACCAGGGCACTGGAAGCGATGACATTCTTTGTTGATTGCACAAACGGCGTAAAATCCTTACTAACCATCGACGAATTACTAATATAAAATAATAACGCCTAGAAAGCAATGATTTCTACTCGGGATGAGTTATATACTCACAAAACAAGCGAAAAAATTGTTCCGAACGAGTAGGTACTACTTCGGAATTTTGAAGTTGGCGGTGTGTCACCCTCGTGCTTCAAAGACCACATAAAGCCGTCGGTCCTGCGCCTGATCCATCTCCGGTCGTGTCGGATTTCCGTCCCACCGGACTATGAGAGTGAGGGAATAGAAAGTGGATGATGGTTAAAATCTCTGTGGAGATTGGTTGCCGTGGCTGGATTCGGTCGAGAGGACATTATCTTTTGAGCTTCTTACATTGCTAACAAATTCTGTCGGTATTCCAGGAATACTCAGCTGATACTCAGAAGCACTTCAACCGCACCCTGGTGCATCGCGGCATCTGCGTGTCGCGCTGCGGCGGGGTGGGCCCCGAGACCTGGCACCGCGCTGCCCAGCTCTGTGTCAACCGGGGCCTCGCAAGATATGATTTGGAGGTACGACGGTCTTCTAAGTTCCACAGATTTGATCCTTCGAGCTGCTGATTCTGCTGCCTGTGGTTGTGTTGGTATGGTTCCAACAGAGTAACTCAGGGTGGTTCTTGGTCAGGGTTATGTATTATTATGTTGTATGCTCTAAAATTGATTGATCAGTGTAACGATTGCAATGAACTCTGATTGGCTGAATTTGTGGCGTTCTTGCTGCTTAGATGCATTTTAACCAAGAGCGGGAGAGTACCAGCCAAATAGTCCAACCTGAAACGATTTTGATAATTCTTTCTTTTTCAAATTATGTACCACAAGGTAGAGGATAGAACTTCTGTTAGATAGATAGATACCTACTTTGTAGTGTAATTTGAAGTTGGTTTTTTGAACACACCCGTCTGGAAGATAAACCTGCTTTTCCGTTGTTTCCAGGGAGAAGTAGTATCCGTACAGTGGTGCAACAAACCTGTACCAAAGTTTAGCACTTCAGCATTTGTGTTCAACATCGTGTTGCTGATACTAGTGGCGGTTACTTTATTGGCAACTGGACTGCACGTTTTCGGCAAATGCTGTGGAAGATTTCAAGGTGAAAATTAAATCTTAATTTTTTTAATAGAAGTTTTGGATAAAAACTGGCATTAGTTTGCGGTATTATAATGGTGAACAAAGAGCATCAAAGTTATTTTTCTTTAATTCAGAAAAACGTGTATCATACAACGTTCATAAATGTTGAGTCAATATCTCCTGAAAAAGTTTAATTGTATTTATATAATTTTATTAATAAAGAATTTTCTATCTGTCTATGTTTCCAGGGAATAGATATCTCCTGGCATTCTCCATCAAGAAGAACTGGGAGATTTTAACGCAGATCAGGTCAAACCCCAAAGCAGAACATCGAACGAGAGACCTCAGTAGCTTGGAAGGCATT
Source organism: Hipparchia sbordonii (assembly GCA_038048805.1). Classification (NCBI taxonomy): domain Eukaryota; kingdom Metazoa; phylum Arthropoda; class Insecta; order Lepidoptera; family Nymphalidae; genus Hipparchia; species Hipparchia sbordonii. Next base: position 12,176,409 of record CM076113.1, read on the forward strand.
AGGTAATATATAATTTGAAAAAGCATGCATAGTTACTTGCTGGTTTTCCTCGATAGAAACGAATTTTGTATATGAATATTTTTTTTATTCTAACTTTTCAGATTCTTAGGAGTTTTGGGCGTGATATCTACTCATGTTACCATTGTATACGTCTATTCCTTCATTGACAATCCTGAATTTATTGAAAATGTGAGTATTCATTGGAGTGTGATTAAAGTCTTTAAATCTGTGTAACTTTTATGTCATCGAATTTTTTAAAAGATTTTAAAATACATAATTTCTTCCTTCAAATTTTGCATTAGGATAAAGCTGAAAACTTTAAAGTCAACTTTTTCTAATTTTTAATTTTAACTGCTTTCTTGAAAACTAGGCACAAGTCTCCTAACTGAACGCCAGTTAGGAGACTGGTGCCTAGTTAATACTTTGCTTATTCATTCAGTCATCCGACCCTATCATCGATGTAGGCTAAAATTCCATGTTTAATTTGATTATGCAGAATTTAGACAACATCTCCTACTTCACTTACGAGTATTGCTATTTTCAGATGTTCGACCACATCCCCACACAGGTGGCTTTCAACTCGCCGCTATGGATGCAGGTGTTCTTCTCCATCTCTGGCTTCCTCACCGCCTACTTCTCCCTCATCTACACGGAGAAGAATGAGCTTACTGCCGGCAGATGCGTGCTCTCTTTCATTTATCGGTTTATCAGGTGAGATTTAATATATCATCATTATGAGCAACATCTCAATTCTAAGTCCACCACGCTGGTCCAAAGTGAATTGGTAGATTTCACACACCTTTGAGAACATTATGGAGAACTCTCAACCGTGCAGGTTTCCTCACGATGTTTTCCTTCACCCCTTTTGGAAGTGGTAACCTCCATAATAAACTTGGGAGCAAACTCATCAAACCATATGTGGGACTGCCTAAAAATGATTGCATCAGTGTGACGATCGCAATCCCCTCTGATTGGTTGAACTTATAGCGTTCTTGCGGCATCAATGGATTTTATTGCATTTGAACCAAGAAAATCCATTGGTGCCACAAGAACGCCATAAATTCAGCCATAATGTTTTCAAAGGTGTGTGAAATCTGTCAATGTGCATTGGATCAGCGTGGTGGACTATGGCCTAACTCCTTTCTCTTAAAGAAGATCTGCGCTCAGTAGTAAGCTTTTTTGCGGTGCATATTAAGAACGAAAAAGCAAAGCGCATAGCGCGATATCGTGGAATTTGGATCACGTAGTGGTGCAAATCGTTTATGGATCGCTGATGATGATGACGATGATGTTGAGACAGGTTGACGCCGGTGGCGATGGCCGGCATCTGGTTCACGGTGGCGTACCCGCGGCTGGGCGCCGGGCCTCAGTGGCAGCTGCTGGTGGAGCGGGAAGCGCACGACTGCGCCGAGCGCTGGTGGTACCACCTACTGTACGTGCACAACCATCTCCCACTGGGCAGGTTCTGCATGGGCCACACGTGGTGAGTGCTTGAGAAATATCTGTATATAGGTCATAATCTATTAACTTCTGTATCCACGGCATTTAGCTGAGTTGGGATGCTTTAATGGGCAAGACACGTAGTAGGACACTAGTTCAATTAAAATTCAAAAGACACGAAAACCAATTACACTATAGCTAACCCTTATTTAAATCTTCCCTCTTCTCATTTAAATCGCCTTAAAATAAGTATATTATACTCGTATTATATGTGGAATCCCACTACTGATGTTATTTTTTAAGCCAAGCTGCATTTACCCGTGGTTTTAGTGAGTCGGCCTATCAATGAGATCATGGGTAAACTTTCCCTTTCAAATAAGTGGAAAGCTTGTTTTAGGAGTGGGTACGAAAATAACGGATAAAGATCGACTCGTCGATCTACCAGTTTTCTGTCTGCACCGTTAGGCTTTCAATTTTAAATATCTTTTCAGGTATTTGGCTGTAGACATGCAGCTGCACATCCTGGGCTTGGTGTTGCTGCTGGTGTTCCTGCGGTGGAGGAAGACCACGACGCCCATCATATTCGTGCTGGCCAGCGGTTCCATTATCGCGACCGGCTTGATTGCATACTTCTATGACCTGACGCCTATAATTACAGCACAGAATCCTGAGTACGCACTTGTTTAGTTCTTCATTATCATCAGCAGTCTAACGACTCACTACTAAGCACATGTCTCCTCTCATTGTAGCGTGCGAAATTTAATCGCATATGGGTGGCCCTTGCCGGTAATCAAACCCACGACCGCCCCTTATCCATTGACTATCAGTTATTCCATTTCACTTCAGTTTCTCCACTCGCTGAGCTAAATTTATAACTTTAGTTCTCCTACGGACCTTCTGATTTTTGATTTGATCTCGCAGGGATGGGATAATTTATGTCTTAGTCTATTTATAAGTTTTCGTAAGTCAGAATATAGTTTAATATGAGTTTTATCGTGTGCAGGATCACCAAAAACATGTTCCTGGACTCGCAGCTGATGATGAAGATGTACCTGCCTGTCTGGACCAACCTGTGCGGGTACCTGTTCGGGTTCGCCACCGCTTTCATCTATTACAACAACCAGATGAAGGGCGTCCAGCTCAATGAAATTAAAGTTTGTATTTTCCTCTACCTGCTAAGCTTCACTTATTCCAAAAACTCTAGAGGCACATATGAAATTATATGAACTGAAATTATTTCGTGTATTGGATATTGGAATCGAAAGTTCCTAGAGTTAAGACCGCATTTCGGCAAGTGATAACCCCCTCCTCCCCAGTAGCTGAAGCTATGACATCTATGAAATGGCTGATGATAATAATGAAGTCAATACTTCTAGTGGTTCAACGTGCTGTTCCACACAACGCTGACGCTGGCGCTCTGCATCACGCTCGCCGGAGTGCTGTTCCTGGCCGACACCAAGCCGCCGCGCTGGGCCAGCATCGTCTACAGCTCCTTCGACCGCGTGCTGATCGCGCTGTTCTTCAACATCTTCCTCCTGGGATGCTTTAGCAATTGCAAATGTGAATATACTCTTAGTAATACAGTAAATTGTGAAAGTGGGATCCTTTAATCACACTCCAGCAGAGCAAAGGATCAAAGTGATTTTCTGCATTGGTATAGTTGAAATGTAGGGCTGGAGTGGCGACCCTAGACTGGGAAGTGCAGACTTTCCACTAAGTGAACCAATGAAATCAGTCAAGTCCCAAAGAGTCGCTGGATACAGGCGACACAAAATCGAAGCCTGTTAAAGTCCATACAAGAGACCTTTGTTCCGCAGTGGACGTTAGTCGGTTGATAAAAGAACATTTAATTTTGCATTTATTAGTTTAATAGCCAAGGACTTGGAGAGTGACGGGCTACAGACAAAAGCTAGTTTGGTAAAATTCATGAAATTTATTTGCAAATCTATAGCAGCGTTGATAATACTGGTAATTTTTGGAGTTTGGAGGAAATGGTGTCCATTTTCGAATTTAAAATTGAGTATGATTATTGGCCTATTCTTTATTTTTGACATGTCCAGTGTCGAGTTGAGAACAACAGAAAATTCCTAACTCAGAACTGTCAAACCCACATTTCTTCATATTATATTCATATTTGAAGGTGAAATTCTCCTTTGCAGCGGTCCTCCGCGACGCACTGTGCTGGCGAGGCTTCCACGTGCTGGGGCGGCTGTCGTACTCCGTGTTCATCGTGCACTTCATCATCATGCGAATGACCGTCGCCAGCAATACGCAGATCGGACATGTCTCCTTCTACTCCATGGTGAGTTGTGCTGCATCTATCGACTCTTCTTTGAAGCGCTTCTTCGCAACGCTGTGCTTCGCAAAGCTGAACAAAAAGCACAGCGAGACTAACCGATTGCTTATTGTTTCAGATCTCTTTATTAATAGTGAGCTCAGTGCTGTCATACGTGATCGCCATACCAGTGTATCTCTTGATCGAGATGCCTTTCATCCAACTCTGGAAAGCTCTAGTTAGTGTGGGCACGAAGAAAGAGGACATCGTTCTAAAACACTCAGCTCACACCAAAATAAACGTTGTTAAAGATATGAATGCCCCAAATGATACCAATGAAGTTTAATATTAGGATTAATACATTAATGTAGCATTTACTAAACATCTTATATGTCAGAAGAATGGCTGGCCAATGTGACCGATCAGCATTTTTCACCAGCATTTAGTACCTATTAATGCTACTAATAAATTAATCATTCTTTATTGTTTCAAGAGGTACGGAGTAAAAACTAAATGGATGAACCGTTACACTATCATCGTACCCAACTCTAACATAGGCTTTTCGCTTATTTGGAAGGAGGAAGAGAAAATAATATGAATATTAAAAAAATTGGTATTATTAACAAAAAAATGTAAAAATGCCACTTTATATTACATACATTACATACCTGGTTATAATAATTAGGTGCAGGGTACCAAAGAACTAAAAACTGGTGAAATTTAATGATCAGTCACTTTGTACAGCCATTCTGATGCACACGAAGATTGTCATCATTTGGCCAAGTTTTATAAGAGGTCGAGGGTGTTGTTAATATAAATGATTGAGTTAATGTTAATGTACATAAAAATCGGAATATCTAGTTAGTATTTTTAAGTAGGTAGAGAAATAAGACGGGTAACTTATAACTATACAATATAATATGTTCCTACTTCAGGAAGGATACTGATATTAATGTGATATATTTTTTATAAAGTGTGGGGTAATCTCGAATCTCCACATGAACGCCATATTTTTTTAATCAAATTTTGTTATATTTCTGGAATCCCTCAGGGTCTTTAGGTTAAAATAAAGTTAAGCTTAACTGCTTAAAATGAAACCGAATTTTATATCGATAGTCATAATATGACACTCATTTTAATTACCTACTTATTAGTTATAAATATGTAGGTATGTAAAGTTAAATAATAATTAAAAAATATAACGTTTTTCAAATGTATTAGTGGTTTCTTTTAAAATCCCTTCAGAATATAATTCACAACAATGAACAAGAGATCGCAAACAAGGGCTATATTTGGTCTAAACATTTTATTGTTTCAAATCTAGAGGCACAAAATTTTTAACAATAATTCCTTTCTCTTTTTTTTAACTTACATTCTCCTCTCCCCTCTAAAGAAGTGGAGAGAATGTGTTTCTACCACAAGTGGGTACGACAATAGTGGAGATCGAACCTGCAACCTTTTATACGTAGTTTTACTCAAAGAGGAGTATTCTACTTTAACTTCTTGTCGGTTCTCCCATTGGCCGTTAGCTTGATGAGTTTCGCCGCGGGCGCCTCGACGACGAGGTGGAAAGGCACGGCCAGCGCGTAAGTGGTCGCGAACACTCCGACCGTCAGAAGGAACTGGGAAATAAAATAAACAAAACGTTACAAACTATAAACCGACTATGGCAAATTGAATATAACATTTGCATTATTGATTTTGTTCGTATAAAATGTACCTAGCCTATATCAACGGGACCATTGAAATCGAATGAATCGCGACACTTTGATCATCAAAATTGGCTCAGTAGTTTATGTGCTACCGCAGAATATTACTCGTAAAATTATTACTATTGTATACACATCTGACTGCTGAAATATGTAAATGTTTTACTTTTATTGTTTTCTCTGTAAGTGAATTTGTAATTCTTTGTGAAAATAAAATTCTTTAACCTGGAATATAAGTACGTAAATACAAATACAATACAAGATTCCAGCCACTTGTCTCTGCAAGATTAAATAGAAATAAGTACGTCGAGTTATTACCGTGTTGAAGAAAGACACCGGTACCAGCTGAGTTTTTAGCCCTAAACCTAGTTCGATGAATATATTGTGCAGCAAGTACACGCAGTACGATAGCCGGCTCGGCAGCACCCAGCCGCGCCACTCCATCACAGTCTTCGACATTCCTGCAAGCAAATTTTTCTGAATTAGTGGCAAACATTTGACATTTCAAAAGAGTCACAAATTAGCCTACAAACAACCCAATTATAATATTAGAATGATAATAGTAATCTATTTAATAGTATTTGACAGATTTAATCTAGACATGAAATAAATTGTGTATTTTGAATTTGGTTTTGTCAGGATCTCTGATATGAAATGTATTATAGATAAATAGATCACTCACCATTAAATTTCAATGTAACTCCCACCATCCAGAATATTGCAAGGAATCCAATAAATGCTCTATTTGTTCCTGCGAATAACATTCTAATTGCGAGAGATGGGCGCTCACCGTCGTAGTAAAACAAGGTGCCACAGTATACCAAAAATATGTACATCGGTATGATACACCAACAGATGAAGTTACCAATCTGAAAAGGTGTAAGAAATTTTAGCGATTACTTGTCAGGAGTTCTTTGGTATCGATTAATTTAAATGAAAACTGATTTCTCATCAGCGTACCTACTTATCCCGTCGTACGTAGTAAGCTATCTTGCCAGAATATTCTGGCAAGATAGCTTACTGATATAAACAAGGAATAAAAGAGGTCCTAAAATCTATGAACCCTGCTCGACTTCTATTTTTAACACTAATTCGAAAGACCGCTTTCTGTTCACGTCAATCCTTAATATTCTACCATTGAAGTTTTGATACAATTTTAATTATTAATTTTTGGGATAAAATATAACATGATTTGAATATTTTTGCAATCGTTCCTGATTCCAAAAACAACTATTTTGAGGTTTCTCATAAACAAAAAATAAAGTTGTATGAATCATTTCAGTCACTTTTAGGTTAATAAACTTCCTTTAGGTGTAAGACTAAAAGCCAAAATCAAAACTATTAATATCTACCTTAAAATTGGGGTATTCTACTTTCTTTTGTTGCAAATAGTAGACCAAATAGCCCGCAGCCAAGCCGCACAGGAAGCAGGAGAAATTGTTATGTCCGTATACATGGAGCTTGCGAAAGTTTGCACCGGCGAGTGTTCGATAGAATCTGTAAGAGATTTGCAAAATCGCGAATTGTTTGGATACGACGGTTTTTACTAGCTGCAGAACTTTTGTCGATAGACCTCTCACAGCGGGAAAATTACATAATCTCAAAGGAAATCAGAAATTGTATGTAGACAAAGTCATGAGTAGTTTAAAATAAAACCCAAAACTTAGATACTCACTCAGGTGTTTGAAGAACAAACGCATCGATGTCCTGCCACCACACATGCAGCGCTGGGCTGGCCATCGCCAGCAACAGCAGCGCGGCCAGCGCGCCGAGCCGGCACCTGCTGCTGCGGCGTCTCAGCGCAAAGTGGACTAACACACCCACTATGAACAGCTGCATGTCTGCCGCAATGTACCTGAAATCAAAGTGTTTATAATCGCTAGGGCTTTTAAACCTTTGACGCAAGAAGTGGGATGTTTTGCGAGTTTAAGGCTTTGTTTCTTCAGTTTGTGTGTCTATTCGTGGCTTAGTATTGCTCGCAAATGGTTTTATTTTCCTACTTTTGATGAAAATGATTGAAACCAAATAATTGCTCATGCTTATGATCTTGCATTAATAGATTCGTGTAAATGGTAACGCCAAACAGCTTATCTGCATGACGTCCACAAGACCATTTAGAGTCTATCTTCAACCGTCAAATCCGAAACCGTCCGATCCGTGTGAAATCCGATAAGCTTTGGTGTCTAAAGGTGCTCACTATGGAGTAGGGAAGGTCCATCAAGAGATATGGGTCCAATCATGGGTATCTTTGGCTTAAGGACGATAACGCGAAAGGCTCTAAAATTGTTTTCGAATGTATGATCCAAATGCATATGAAAAGTGCAGCCTTAAATTTTCGAATTTACCATGTCTGAATAGCACATAGCGTGTCTTCGGGGATGTAGTTGTTGAAGTAGAACACGTGCGCCCAGAAGTAGCGCCGGCATTGGTCCGAGCAGCCGCGGGTGACGTAGGCGTGCCACAGCGGGCCGCTGCCCAGGTGGCGCATCCAGCTCGCCGAGAATGCTACCAGCATCGCCGCTGGGGGAGTTAACCTGAAGAAAACAATGTTCTCCAATTTGCTAGCAACATATAACTATTGTAGACTTAGTACTGGTGGCAGAAGGGCTGGCTCATTTTTTGCACAAAGGATCAGCATGGCTATCTAGCGTGGAAATGCAAATAGTATTCTTAGTATCATTCCACGCGGGCATGATTTATACAGAACTACTTACTGCACAAATCATGCCCGCTAATTTTAAGTAAATAAGTTTTATTCATCATCATTATCATCATTCATTTTCATATATAATAAATATTCATCACTTACCTCAGCCATCTCAGCAATATGACCTTCGGCGCCATCTTCCAAGACATGGCGCTGGTCTCTGCGAAGACCTGCAGGAAGTAAGTCAGCAACATGCCGGTCACGAAGAAGTATACTTGGACTATGTTGGTGCCGCTGAAAAATATCCGTTTTACCACGGATTCGTAGGCCTGGAAAAATAGTAAATTGCATTTTAGGCGGTTAAAAATCCATCAAGTCCGACTAAATCCAGGATACAGGTGCACCTTCTATTCCTTGGCTGTCATAGTAAGGTGTGACGGACGACACGACCGGAGAGAGATCAATTGAAGAGAATTTCTTGTCAGAAAAAGCCAGTACGAGTCAACCCGGGAATTGAACCCGGAACATCGGCATTCGTAGTCGAGTATGCAAATCCAACGAGGTCCAACCATTACTAATGCGCAAACACAGGTGCACTCTCTATTTATTCATACTCTCTCGAAGTCTGATGGGACGGAAATCTGATATGACCGCCAACTTCCTAGCTCTGGGCAGCTCTGGGCTAATTTCTTGCCAGAAAAACCCATTGCATTGTTTGATCAAACTTGGGAATGGAACCCCGTCACCACAAGACACCACCGACAAGAGGCCGAGATACATACGAATTATATGTATGAATTGTATGATACAATGTACTAAGATTACTAACCTACTACATAATGGCATGATATTCGGTAATGCTGCAATTATCAGTATTGTATTGTCTTTACCTTTTCAAAGCTGTGAGGATCAGCGTTAAAGCCGGTCGCCATTATAAATCCGACGTGCGTGTTCACGGTGAAGAATGTTATTATTGTCCTACAAAAATGTTAAACACCTTATTATTAGCGCCAAAATGGCGTCAAACTTGTAAAAAATCACAGCAGCAAGTCCAGTGTTAATCATAGATTAAATATAGAAGTCAGTGCTCTAACACCACTTCCTTACAAACTTAAGACCGTAAGATGACCGCCATTTCTGCTCACATTCCTATAATTTATTTTGAGTTAATTTTATCTTTTGTTTCTATGTAATGTGGTGTACAATAAAGTGTATTCATTTCATTTTATGCCCCCTGTTAAACTGTTTTTGCTCGCTCATTTTTTTCCGCTTGACTTTTTGTTCGTGAAAGTGCTTAAATGTAATTTTCCTCCGTGCCGCGGAGTCCGCTCAGTCGGCACGGCGGTGGAAACCTCGCTTTAGGTTTATCCGTCTTAATAAATACTTACGACCTTACGAGTATACATAAAGACAATATGCAGCCTAAAACTGATGACAGTCAAAGACCCTCTTTAATTAAATACTCGTAAAGTATTTGAAATCACTTAATTGGTCGATCGCAAAAAACTTGGACCACCACCACTTCGACAAAAGTTTTTCAAATAATGATACTTATTTATTAAACGTTTTTGCTAAGTCATCATTTATAATATATAAAAAATACTTAGGTATATGAGCATAAATGTTATTTTTTAAGTAAAATAAATAAAATAAACTTTATAGGAAAACTCCACAAATGATGATTTTCACAAAAAAAAAAATAGCTGTAATGGTACGTAATTCTTATAGCAGAATGTAGTAGAGTATTACTACTTTGTTGTCCGTCTGTTTATCAGTCTGCATATTGCAAGGCTAAGATATTAAGTGGAAATTAATATTTTACTCTAAAGTCGTTGACTTCGTAATGCTCTAAAAATTTATACATAGTTGCTATCTAATAAAACGCAACAAAAATACCTCATAAAGCAGATTTTCGTACAAAAGCACCCCTGATTCTCAAAATCACAAGTACAAAGGTAGTTGTTATTAATTACCTGACTACGGCAAAGCTAAAGAAAGGGTTTCTTATTTAACACTTTATTGCCATACTACAATATAGACATACTTATATAAAATAAACAAAAAAATAGAAGTAAAAAGCAAAGATGACCCTATCGCAACCTTTGACAACAACGTCTCTACCTACCCCCTTGATACTCTTGATACCTAGGTGTAAGCGATCAATACACACAAGCCGCCATTTCCAGAGGTATGTATGTGGGTTCAAAACCCGTCAATGTTAAAGGTTTGTTGTTCAAAATTTATCATGAACTTACCGAAAAGCATGAATACTTTTGAAGACATTCACCCTTGCATCACTTTCTTCTATTGTAGTTATTGATTTATAGTTTTGAGGAACTGAGAAACATAGTAATATATCCTTTACTGATAATCCTGTAATAAAACATACGAGAGTCAACTTCAAACAATAGAAAATACAAAAGAGGGAAAATATGGAGGGATGAGGGAATATATACGCAATAAATGAATTATGAATTATGAAAATGTTAAGTATATGTTATTGGATAGAACTTTCTGAGTTAGAGAAAAAAGGTGATTTACACAATAGGAAAATGAACAATCGAAATAGAGTCATGATTCATCAATTAGGTTTTCGAAAGTCATTTGTGGGAACGGGCGTGACGGTCTATAATACTGTTATTCAATTTTTTAAAAGAGTAACCGACGATGTGGGCATTTTTTTTTTGGTTTTTTTGCCAAAAAAAAATGCCCACAAAGAAAGCTTTAAACACTTACCTTTCTTACAATTTTGCTCATTATTTCTATCATTCGAATAGATCTCACAATAGCTTCCGACCAAGCAGAGCACAAGTAAAATAGCAAATATACCAAGAAAGGTGTAATCAAAATAATCCAAATTGAGTTGATCTTTATCTTTTTCTTTGACACAGTTCATGTTATAAACTCTTGCCATCAGGCCGTATTTGTTGCGAATAGTTTCGTTGAGGCATCCCTCAAGGAGCGCTCCTAGGTCCCTGTTAATATCTAAGCCAGCACTCCTGGCGAATGACTCGCATGTCTGTGTCACACAGACGCCTCGATCTATTTTCGAATAGTTGTAGTGTTTCAATGTAAACTCGGAATACTCCTGGAAATAAATCATTGAATCAGGAATTGATTGATGCCGTTACAAATTTGGCAGGAATCGGGTCCGATTCTATCCAGGATTAATTTTTTAGAATTTAAGAAAATTTCTGTCTCATAGAATCCCCTGGTGACCGGAGGGCTGGTTACCGTGGCTAACATTTAAGTTTGACCATTCAGCGGACTAACGCAGCCAGCGTTCTCGGCTAAATTCCTCGTACAAATAAGTAATTTCTAAAATTCCATCTAGTTCTATCTACTATCAAGCACTGGTACCTGGATGAGCGTGTACAGGTCGTTGCTCTTATCGCTGTAGAGCTCTAAGTTGGCGACGCAGTAGACGCCGCCGGGCGCTTCCATGCATTTCTCATAGTTCTCCAGCTCGAACAGCCGCGGCAGCCGCTCATACTCAGTTTCTGAAAGGGTGATATTATAAAAAAGAAGAAAATTTATGACGCAATGGATATGCAAGTTGTAAACTCTTAAGCAACAGATTTTAATTTCTATAGACATAGATAAATAATAATATTTTTTGTTTTGTTTAAGACTTAGTTTGCGTGGAGTTAAAATTCTGCGGAATCCTTTTGTTTTTCCCCGGGATATAAAGTATCCAATATCACTCTATCAAGTCGATCTACTGCTCAGTTGCTGTGCGAAGGGCAAACCAATGGAACACAATTTCCCATTTTATAAAAAATTATAATTATGTAAAAAAACATTGTACCTAGTAGGTACTTAATTAGAGTAATTAATTGTTTATAATGTATCTAACATTATAAATTATGTTTAATTAGTGTAATATTTTTTATAATACAAAGCCTCAGATTATAGATAAAATCGGGTTTTAAGGTTATTTCATACTAGCTGATGCCCGCGATTTCGTCCACGTAGATGTAGTAGGTAAATACAATAAAAATCATTGAGTGGGAATTCTTTGAATTTCCGGGATAAAAATAGCCTATGTCTTCAGATCACATCCAAAAAAATCACGTCAAGCCATGCATAAATCGATTAGCGACCACGTTTCGGAACCGTAGGTCATCACTGGCAACACGCACAGTTTGTAGGTACTTAACAAATATTATCAAAATTCTGGGAATTATTTCTTCAATAAAAATTAGAAAGATTTTGTCACTTATTCAGGAAGAATTTTGGACGAGAAGACATCTCGAAGCTTCCTAACGCTGCCGCTGACCGGTAAAGTTGGATTCGGTTTGACTAATTCTATCTCTAAACTAGACCTACTATCACGCTCCAAGTATACCCGTAAGTTATTCAATATCCTTGCCTAGGAGAGCACGTTAAGCTGTCGCCAGTCCAATAGTCTGTTAGGGATCTCAGGGTCGTTCCAGCCGCTCACTTTTCCATCACGCACGTGGCCCTGGGAAGATAGCAGCTTACGGCACAAGCGGTCTAACTTCTTAGTACGTACAGAAGTCTGGGGGCTATCTCCACCTCAGAGACGAGGCAATGGGCGTCGCGCTAGGAAGGCTCCGGTTGTGTTCTTAAGAGATCCGAAGCCTTCCAAAATGCGTTAGTGGGTAAAACCCCACATAACACGAACTCTACCCCAGGATTTCGGGTATCTTTTAAGAAGATTTTCCCCACGTAAAAAAGCCGTCGCTTAAATCTTAAAGACAAGATCTCACTCTTGGAGTCGAGTCGTACCTATATGGAAGAATCTGACAACCCATAGCATTTTTATCCCAAGAATACTCCTACCATTATATGAATAGGTAACGACGAGGGTCACGATCTTCAGCAAGGAGAAATACGAGGGAGAGGAGAGTTTACAGAGGACCACTTACCATTTAAATGATATATAATTCCAGAACTTTGACCGAAATAAAATACAACAAGAAAAGCAAATACAAGTACCATTCTGTTGATTAAAGCAAACATAAAAATCATTAAACACTTCGCGAGAGTAGAACGTCTTTATGTTATTGGTACTTAGTTTAATATGAAACGTACGTTGGCATTGGTTTCTTTAAATATAGACACCTAGAGGTGTTAAGTTTAGTTTTTTAAGAATATTAGTCATGCTCAACAAAATTTAATATTTCCCATTTCCCATACAACTAATTTAGTTATAGGGAAATGGGAAATATTCAATTTGGGAGCTGGGAGTGGGCAAGACATTTTTTCTACAACTTGGATATTCTGTTATGCTATTCAAGCTTCAATATAATAAAACGGAATATAATAAGTCGACCAACAAAATTTATTTTTTGGCATCAAAACCTAGCTTCTAATTTAATAACTCAGCAACGGGAAAATGGAATCAGAGAGCGCCATTCAAAACATGCATTTGTTTTTTTTGTTGTTCTATTGTTAGTGTGTTAATATTGCAATTATTTTTGTATAATTTTTTCTTTAAACTAAAGTTAGGTTAGGTTAGGGTTATACATGAATATTCAGGTGCCCGGCCGACGGCCGGGCACTTAGGTTCTGTTGGGATCGTAAACCTAGCTAAAACTAAAAAAAAAGTTGAAAAAAATTTGAATTTTTTTTTCAAAAATGTTATAATGTTATGTGTAGGTATTTATCTTGAGTTAAATTTAAAAACAATCATTTTTTTAATTTCATTTTATCAAAAAAAAAAAACGTTTTTTTATTTAGTTAGAAACATTTTTTTATTTCATTTTTCTCACAAAAAAAAAAAATTAAAAATGTGGTTGAAGATTTGGTGTATTATTTGGTGCTAATATTTAAGTATTTTAGGAGTTCACGGTTTGAAGCTAAGTTATAAATATAGATGCTAAAATTATATTTTTTAGAGGCTCACTAGTTGAAGCTGACTTAGTAATTTAGAAGCCAATAATGGTATTAAATAGAAGCTCGTTTAATTACATGCCTAATAAAACTACGTCATTGGTAGTGGTTAGCGTGTTCGTCTGCGCATGACCAGACCCTGGGTTTGATTTCTGTGTCGGGCCAAAAAATATTTTGGGTTTTTCTGTCAAGAAATTTTCAGTATTAGTCCAGAATTAAAAAGTAGTATGTACCTGAGGGCGCTTCCTGTCATCACGGTTGCATTTGCTCAGCAAGAAAACTGATTTTAAAATAAAAATAGTGGCAATTAGGGACTTTTTTCCTTATAAAAGTAATTATTACTAAAGAATTAGTGTGTGAAAGTGTTATCCAAGCTATTAATATCAGAAAAAGTGTAGATAATTTTCAACATTCGATGTTACATAGTGCTACAGAACATCATTCCCAAAACTATTTTATCAAACGAAAGTATGTATCTATAGTGAAACTAATACTTTTTGCACAAATTGTATTTTAGCTAAATCTATAAAGTGCACGCAGTGGTCCATGAAGAAAGTTATTGATACTTAATTGTTTTCCTACATTTAAACCAAATGTGGGTGGATTAAAAACTAGTGACAAAAACATTAATAAACATAACTGCCAGCGAACGTTTGACTCCGGGTGCATCAAATTTAACTACTTACTACTTGCTTGAAAATCACTTGGAATTTGCACGGTGTCTTGAGTTTGATTCTGGCTGAGGTAACTTTTAATATTACTTGTTGGTTGCCATTCCCATATTTATTGTAAGTCGAAAATGGAAGAAGCTATTTTATCAGCCTTGAAACAAATCCAGAAGGAAATGGAAAATAACAAAAAAGAACTACAGGGACTGAAGGATAGCATAATTAAAACAATAAACGAGACTTTTATGGAAAAACTCGAGATAATTGAATCAAAATATAAAGGCTTATCCGAAAAAAATAGAAAAACAGGAAATAATAATTAACAATTTAAAAAGATTTACTCGAAGAAAAAATCTCGTATTTTTTGGTATAGAAGAAACCGAACAGAGTTATAAATATTTAGAAAAAGATATACTTACTCGATTTGATTAATAACAAAATGCAAATAAATTGCCAAAGTAACGAAATAGAATACATAAGAAGAATAGGAAAGGATACAAAATTAAGGCTCGTTGTAGTCACATTTGTGACTATGGGAAAAAATATTGAAATTTTAAAGAATAAAAATGTTTTCAATAATACTAAAAATTATATTAAAAAAGATTTTCCACGAGATATATTAAATAAACGAAAACACTTACAAGAACAACTAAAACAGGAAAAAATGCCATTATAAAATATGATAAAATTATAATATTCCCAGACAACAATGTGCAGGCAAGTAAAGAAAACAAGGAAAACACAGCATTTAAAAAGAAGAAAAATAAACCAAGAATAACTCATTCAAAACAGTAGCTGTATCATAAAAGTACCATACTAAATTATATCGTCCCCTCCACTTCTCCCAGTACGGGTGGTCGCCGTGGGAGAATATGACCATAATCCTTTATGTTTGTGAAAATAAAGAAATAAGAATTAAAAATATATTATTAAGTATTACCTATTACCTACTAGAAATAAAATAAAAGAGAAAAAGACACATGAAAATTAAGAAAAATACTATATTATGATATTTTTTATATTTAGCTTTTATTTTTGATATTTACGTTTTAGTTTTAATTTAGTATTTAGTTTTATATTATATTAAGTATTATTATTACATATCTTATATATTAGAAAACCAATAATATCTTTTTATTGGTTTTCTAATATATATTTTCTAATATATATCTTATGAAAATATAAAAAAAAAAGAAAAATACATATATTAAATGAAAAAAGTTTAAGTTTAAAATAAAAAGGACAAAAATAAAAGTATGGAAGATTAAAAACTAACTTAAATAACATATTAAACTAGGATAAATAGCATAAATACCAGTATTGAACATACCTTTACCCCAATAAGGGTGTCCAAACTATTAGTTAATTAACATTAGTATACAAGTTTTGTAAGTTAAACCATATGTTTCGAGTTTTCTTTTATAAAAAAAATTAAAAAAAAAAACAACTTTATGTTTGTAAGTTACTTAGCCAACATATAAATTCGTATAGAACTATAGTTGTGATAGTTCATTGCAAAACTAGTCTTGTGCCTGATCTTTCTCGGGTTGTGTCGGATTTCTGTCCCGTCGGACTATGAGAGTGAGGGAACAGAGGTGTACCACTGTCTGCACACACACTTATGCAGTAGAATATTTCCCGCGCAGATGGCTTATCTCTGTGGAAATTGTCCGTCGTGGTCTGAATCGGTCGGGAGTACTATTATAATCAAGACTGTCTTTACTTAACGCAAGAACTTTGGCATCCCTACGTGGTTTTTTTTCTGGATTTTTCCAGAGACAACAAAGATGGTCGAAATCCAACCTACTCGATGTTTTATTTCAACGTTTCTAAAACGAACCGCTAAGATGTGGAAACTTCCAGCATCCGAGTTTCCTGCCACCTATGAATAACTTGAGTACTTCAAGGAGTGAATAGTTATCTTCTAGGCAAGCGCGCTCCAATCTTGACCATATCAGTGTTTTCCAGTGTCACACCCGAGAGATGTGGCCTTGATTCCCACCGGTTACAGAATTTCTAAGTCAGTACTTTCGTGGAAATAATAAAATAATGATGAATATGTATGCTGTCGTTATTGCTATGAATTTTTCATTAGGTATGTAAGTAGAGATACTATGTAGGTATTGTGAATTGTTGTGTTATTTTCTGTCTCTGTGGCTTTCGGAAGTTGTTAATTAAGAACTGTCAAACTGGCATTTTGAACCGTGTCCCAATAGTTTTTTTTCCATATTTTATTTTACGTATGTTCCCCGATTACTCGAAGACGCCGGGACCGATTTGAAAAAGTATTTTTTTGTTGGAAAGGGTAGATATACTTCCCAGGTGGTCCCATTGTCATCATCAGGATGATGGGATCCTGGAGAAATCGAGGGAACGCTTCAAAATAGGCACAATTACTTTGTAGTGGCGTTTGAAGTCGGTTTTGCTTAAAGAATTTTTACATTTATATTATTATGGTAGGTACCTATAGCAATACCTATAGCTGAGGATCTGGTGAGCTACGAATCGAAGTGATTTTTAACATGGGGAAATGGTTGAGGACCTGGAGAGTGGCATGGGCTTTTTTAAAATTTTAAATAACTCCACGCGGACAAATTCGCTCACAAAACCTATTACTAAATAGATCGTAAATTTCCATTGGTTGATGTTGCAATCATGCTATTACGGTTGACAATGGGCCATAAAAAGACATAATACCTGCCTATCAGTTAGTTAGAATGTACTCATACGGTATCATAAAATATTATTTACTTTTATTAAGTAGGTATATCGTTACTATATCGCACAACAAATTCCTTAAAAGCCGGCAGTGCATTGGTGGTGCCTCTGGTGCTACAAATGTTCATGGGCGGCAGTAATCACTTAACATCAGGTGACCCGATTGCTCGTTTGCTCGCAAAAACATATTTAAAATAGTACCTACCTAGATATTAGTACTTACCTAGATATAATTATTAGACACACGGAAGTATAGACACTTCCACGAAGATAATGTCAACAACGGAGAAAATAGCTGGTTTATATCTATGATTTTAAAACACTTAGCAAACATTTGCATTTAGTAGTATCATACACATGTTTTGCTAGTCATTGTATAGGTAATTGAGTTGTAAAGTATTCTCAGTGTGAAGTAGACTCTATGCTGATGGTTATAGAACATTATGTCGTTTACAGACGTCTTATTATTCTATCGTCCGCAGTGTAGAGGAGAAACTGAATAACTGACAAAATCGATCCATAATTAATAGCCAATAGCTATAAGTAACACAAACTAAAATAATATTTTTTCCATGGTACCTACCTTTTAGCATGCTTGGTTTAGACAGGAAACTATGATTAGATATAATAAAATCGTATTGTATTGTAAATAAACAGTACAATACAATACGATTAAACCTGTTTGTTGGTTTGTTCTTTAATCATGCCACGGTGCAATGGAAAAATTTAATTTTTTAAATAGATTTAAGTAATTAACCTGTATCTATGACCTCTGCATTAATCATTTCTACAATCTCAATTGTCGTGATTGGCTAAAATGGCGTTCTTTCTACAATAATGTATTTCAGATGATAGCGAGGGAGTATCGGTCAATCAGAGATGATTGCGACCGACACATTGCAGCAATTATGTTTAGACAATCTCGCAGCGGATATAGTAACGTGACGTCAAAAAGGTCACTTACTTAGTTTTGATGTTACACGCACAGTATAGTTCAACGGGTTTGCTCTATGAGATAACTGCTTTGATTGTCGGAGCTCTGAATGGGTCACAGTCTAAAAATCAGTAACAAATCAGCTGGTCGCAATGACGGACGCGGAACTAACGTTGCGTGAAGTGTTGGACAAAATATTGGACGAAAGAGATTACACGCCTCGAGAGATCAAGGTCAAGGCGATTACAACCGGCGGTGCCAACTACACATCGTCTCTATTCAGCGTTGACGTATCATCACCAAATAACGATGATCTGAACTTGTTCGCAAAAGTTGCCTGCATAGGTGAATCGTTGCGGCCTGCTATGAATGCAGACTGGTTGTTCAGCACAGAAAGAATAGTGTATACTCGCCTTGTACAAATCTACAATGATATACAAGACAAATATAACGTTACCGATGAACATAGATTTGTGTTTCCGAAATTCTACGGGTGTAGCCCTGAATTGGGGAAGGAAACTGTCGTTATGGAGAATTTAATTGAAGCTGGGTTTGAGTCGTATAATAGGTTTGTTTCGTTGGATTGGGATCACGCCAGCGTAGCGGTGCAGAACCTTGCGCGATTCCACGCTTTGTCGTTCGCCTTCGAGAAGTATTATCCTGAGGAATTTGGAGAATTAACGCCGGAAATGAAGTTTAGAATCGGCAGTGAGGACAAGCCCACTGAAGATCTAAGAGCCTTGTGGGAAAGGATGGTGGATAATTCTCTAGGTAAATCTTGTCCTTCAATCATCAAACTTTAACGCTTGAAGTGGAACAGTTGACGTGGTGATAAGCCAGTTTTAGTAAGCCTTTAAAGGCCGACTAGGCAGTAATTAGTAAGACGAACTCGTAGAAAATTATTAAAAGGAAATATTAAAGTGCGCAAAAACAGGTGCTCTCTTAATTCCCTCGCGCTCATAGCAACGGAAATCCGACACAACCGGAGCGCGGCGCAGGACTGACGGCTTTACGTGCTCGCCGGGGCACGGGGGTGACACACAGCCAAGGCTAATATTGAGAATTTCATTCAGAACAGAAAAACCCAATACATTTACTGTCCCCAATCCGAATCTAACCCGGGACTTTGTTATTCTAGAAAATGCTAGCCTCTGCACCAATACAACAACACGAGAACACAACACAAACAACGAAGGTGGTACCAACACGAACTTTTACGTTTAAATCATAGATCTAGGATATAGTCGCTATGCGTTCTTCCTAGGGACTACCAATCCTGAATGTTCGGTTTGTCTTGTTTTATAGAAGTGATCGAGGTGGAGTACAGGGACCGCGTGAGGAGTTTCACACTTGACGAGAAGCTGACGAGGAAGTTGAACAAGCCGCTGGGGAGGCCGGTCGTCGTGCACGGGGACTACCGGCTGAGCAATCTGCTGTTTAGACTGCAGGTGAGACGAAAATACACTGAAGCTTTTTTATTATCTAAATAAATAAAAGGCAAAGGTGACTGACTGACTGACTGACTGACTGACTGACTGACTGACTGATCTATCAACGCACAGCTCTAACCACTGGACCGATCGAGCTGAAATTTGGTATAGTACTACAGGTAGCTGTTAGGACGTAGACAATAGACATCCGCTAAGTAAGGATTTTGGAAAATTTCAACCCCAAGAGGGTTAAATAGGGGGTTAAAAAATCGAACCTAACATGAGCGAAGCCGCGGGTAAAAGCTAGTAAAGAATATTAGCCAACTTGAAGTTGACTAATATCCTATCCCCTCCAAATAAGCGGAAAGCTTGTGTTAGGAGTGGGTACGACAATAGTGCAACGGGTGGGTGTCGAACCTGCGATCTTGCAGTTTTCAGTCCGCACCTTTAACCGTTGGGCTATTGAGCTTCAAGATTAGGGCATTCTGGGCATCCCAATATATACAAATAAATTAATTTGAAGTATCTGTTTGTAATATCAAAATAACAGCTTTTTACTAAATGCTAAAAGTAAACACGGTTCTAATAACAAAAAAAAACATTTTTTTTAATTTTTGCCTGTCTGTCTGTCTGTTTGTTCCGGCTAATCTTTTTAATCGATTTTGACGGAACTTTCACTGGTAGATAGCTGAATGCTATCGGGCTCTTAAAATAATAAAAGACTATACCTATAAATATAACAAAATAAAAACTTAAATAAATAACTTAACTTTTTAGTCTGTATCAGTAGCAATAAATATGTGCTATCGGGAGTAACTTAGGCTAGTTTTTTAGCCGACTTTCGAAAAAGGAGGAGGACGTGTCCGACTCACACTTGGCCGGTTTTTTAACATTATTAAGCAAGGATCTATTCAAAGAATTTCAAAATAAATAGATGCGGTTAAGTACGCAAATTAAAACGTGGCTCGTTCAAATGATATTTGTTTTAACGTTGCCTTATATTGGGCATACAGAATATGCGCATGACATACTTATGACACATGACTCGCATTTTAAATTATCGTTGTGGTATGAATTATAATGGGCTATTGTAAAAACATCCATGCATACCGTATTTACTTGTGAATGACAGTTTGACTGATCAATTATAATGTCTACTCATAAAGATACATAAATGCGTTTACTAAATGATTCCCGCGATGATTCGTCCGCATGGATAAAGGTTTTTTAATTCCCGCGGGAAATCTTTAATTTTCTGGGATAAAATGTAGCCTATGTGTTAATTCTGAGTATGGTCTATCTCTATTCCAAATTTCAGCCAAATCGGTTAATTCGTTGTGGCGTGAAGGAGTAACTAACATTCTTCCTTTACTTTTTTCATTCCTTCAGGCTCTTAGCACATCTTAACAAAAACATAAAAGAGGAGTGGGTATATAATACCACTTTAATCACCCGGTTAATTATTTAACTTCCTTTTAACTTTGATTTAAATCTTTTTGCTTTACACAACTCTAGCATCCTAATCAACGTATTAAACTTTAGTATTATGCAAAACCCCTCTGTTTTTACAATAATAATTTACGCGTTATTATAAAAAAAGATAACGTTTGACGAGTTATCTGTTCCTGTGGCTGTACCGATTACTCTTATTTATTGTATTTGTTTAGCCGATGCTCGCGACTTCGCTCGCGTTGATTTAGTTTGGAAAAAACTCTTAAATATATATTATACTTACGTATAAGTGCGCGTTTGTTTCGCGTATTTAAGTTTTCAACATGTTCCTAATTCTTTTATTTTATACTTTTTTAGTATTGAACATTTTACGTATTGAGCGTTACGTTACAAAAGTTTTGAACATTTTGCAAATTGACCATTCTGCGTGTATCTAAAGTTTAAAAAAATTTAAAACGATACCGCTGATACTCCGTTATAAATTGTTTGTAATATAACAGAAGTGTAGGAAAGAGAAAAATTCATAATCTCTCATAATCAAAATCTCTTACTGAAACTGGTAATTTCTATGTTGCGCATTAGATTTCATACCTTCAATACAATGTAAAACGTAAAGTGTAAACGTAAAGTAACCGTAACCGGCAAGGGGTCGGGCTGAAACTTAATTCATAAATAACTTAACAGAACTTCAACTGTCTACTGTTACACGGTTTCGCGGAGGAGATGTACTACAGGCTTTATTAATTAACTCCATGGATAAGAAGTTAGTGTCTGCCGAGTTTCACTAATAGCTTCAGGCAGAAAAAGTGGTATTGTAAAGAAAACTATGGAAATACAACAAAGAAATACAAGCGTAAAGGTCAAAATGCAAGAAAATTTGGGTGCCACGCACTTAGAACATTATTTTATTGACAAAGGTCACAGTGAAGTAAAGATCGAGGTTGTTACAATAAAGTTCTAATTTGATTGACCTTGGTAAAGCCAAGAGCACACAGCGTTTTTCCGCGGCAATTGCTTAGCAAAAAACCATTGCCGAGTTACTACGTAGGTACGTCGGAGACCGTATATTAGAGGCCATACATAATTATACTTGGCTTTGATGTACCTTCTACAACATTTTTTGTTCTTTATGCATGAGTTGCGAAGGCATAGGGACAGCTTCCTATGATGAGACGGATGACCTACTTTCAGTCTTGGAAAAATAATATTGTAAAATCTCACGGAGTTACAAAGTGTAAAGACAAAATCGCTGGCTTTTTCATCATTTCGTCATTCGTCGTAACGTAATCCATATTGCTGCTGTTCGCGACTCACTAATCACATAGGGTAAAGATGCCGAATATGAGATACCATTTACATATTCGGCCATAAAAAATAAATTATTGCACTAATGACTATGAAAATCATTTATATTCGATAAGTATTTAATGAAGCTTATCCTTGAAAGACCGTTTAGTGCTAGGTATAATAGATTTTTTGTTATATCAGATAATATTAGAAAAGTCAGAAATTACGTCTCCGGGAAATGGTCTCCTATTATGAGATACCAAGGGTTTTTAATATGAGATAGTAGGGTAAAGATGCCGAATATGAGATACCATTTACATATTCGGCCATAAAAAATAAATTATTGCACTAATGACAATGAAAATTATTTATATTCGATAAGTATTTAATGAAGTTTATCCTTGAAAGACGGTTTAGTGCTAGGTATAATAGATTTTTTGCTATATCAGATAATATTAGAAAAGTCAGAAATTACGACTCAGGGAAATGGTCTCCTATTATGAGATACCAAGGGTTTTTAATATGAGATAGTATAGATTCAGAGAAAAAGGAAAGAAATCAATTCAAAAAACTTTTTATTGGCGTCTGCATTAGCATCTTTTTTGACATAACGTTCTAGCATACTCTTAAGAACATCGAAAGTTTTGACGCTATTAGGTAACATATTTGTTTGCTTCGCACTGCACTCACGGCCCGTATTATGGCATCGTGGTCTTAGAACTTCTTTGATCGACGGCATCTAGAAAAAGAGGTTTTTAAATAGTCGTATTTCTATACATCCTAATATGGGATATCTCATTTAAGGAGCCCCCACGTGTCTCATATTAGGAAAACACCCAAATTTAAAAACTAGGCTGCCTATTATTTCTTGACGAAGAAAATACAACTAAACTGCAAATGCATTGTAAAATTAATCATATAACTGATACAATGACTGTAAATTTTAAACATTTAGTGCGACTATAAAGTTGTCACATACCTCGTTAATATTTGGTGTCAAAAATCGGGTTTTGTGGTTTCGTAAAAATCCACACGTACACAACCTGACTTCGCCTCGAACTGGGAAGCACCAACACATGTTTCGGTCTGTTGCCACGCAGCTTCTGGTGACAGTATCGCCAAATAGCTGCGGCGATTAGTTTCGCCAAAACCTAACTATCTCATATTTGGCAACTATCTCATATTCGGCATCCTTACCCTAATTATTTATAGTTTTCTTGGGATAATAATGCGGTGAGATTTCACTGATTTTATTGACAGAAGTACGTGATAACCGGGACGGCCTAACATTCTAGAAACTAAGGACACGCAAAGGTCTAATTTGAATTTCCAAAGTCAACCGACCGTCCATCCAGCAGCAGATCAACGGCGCTTAATACCATTGTCTCACATCTTGGCTACATCTCCTTATCAACTTTGTCGCTGATAAAAACGAGTATTTTCATGTGTTTCATTGGGACAGATAAGTGGAGCGTTCGACAATGAGTTATCTTCATAACTTTACGAAAGATAGTAACATGAATACCTCTGATTGGCAAAAAGAATAATTGCTACCATCATTTGGCGATCAAATTTGAAACATGGCGGACATAGAAAAGATATTACGCGAAACGCTGGACAAAATATTGGACGATAAAGATTTAAAGCAACGAGAAATTAAGGTCAAGGCGATCACGACGGGTGGAGCTAACTACACATCGGCTTTGTTCACTGTTAACGTTTCATCACCAGAACGAGATGATCTTAAATTATTCGCAAAAGTCGCCAGCGTTGGAGAGATGATGCGAGCTCAGATGAATGCAGATTGGATGTACAAAACAGAAAGACTAGTCTACAAACGACTCGTTAAGATATACGAAGACATTGAAGCAGAAAGAGATATTCCTGAAGAACATAGATTCGTATTCCCCAAGTTTTATGGTTGCAACGAAAATTATGGTGAAGAAACAATTGTCATGGAAGATTTAGTTGCAGCCGGATTCGATTCGTACGACAGATTTCAATCAATCGATTGGAATTATGCGAGTGTAGCTGTGGAAAATTTAGCGAAATTTCACGCTCTGTCGTTTGCTTTTGAAAAATATAGGTCGGAAGAGTTCGAGATAATGGTAGCTGATATGAAACATGAGGTGGGCAACACTGATGATGAAGTTATAATAATGGTGCATACAAAAATGTCGGAGAACGCCGTAGCAGTGGTCGCAGAAGAGTACAAGGATCGCGCAAGAGATTTCATAATGCAGCATAATTTATGGGATATGTATTTAAAGCCCGTCGGGAAGCCGATTATCGCCCATGGAGATTATAGAACAAGTAATCTGTTGTTTAGGACACAGGTGAGATCACTTACTGTTTAATCTGTAGTTTCACTCACAATTTAATGAACAAATACCTACTTGTTGGCATAGTTTTCTTTTCGGCAGTACCAAATCTTTGCAACCTTGTTAGATTTCAGTTATTTTGGTTATTCCGGTTATTCTAAAGATCTCATTTATTGTTATGTTTAATCCTTTATATCCTAAAACTGCTCCTTTCACATTTCCTACAAAATTCTCACCTATCATTATGTCATCATTAACTTCATCCTCTACTTCATGAACAGAACGTTTTTTACATTGACTCATAAAATGGTTGTAACCATTACAAGGGACACAACATTTACTGTATGCAGGACACAGGATACAGGATTTGATCACGTAGTGTTTATACTCGCACAGTTGTCTTCATTAGCCATAGGTGGTTCCAAGATTTTTTGAGGTTCTTGGTTCGTAACCGGATTTTCTGTTCTGAGTTATATGACGAATCATGCCTCGGAGTTATATGACGAATTATGATATGATTCAGAATATAATTGGTTACTTATCCATTGTATCTGTAGCGGATGGAAACAGTAAAACACTGGTTTAGAGCAAAAGGGCTTGGCGGAATCGTAATTCGTAGGAGCTTGTGATTTGGGCGGTTGGCGACGGGCGGCGAATTTAAAACGGACCTTTTTCAAACGTTAGGTGTCACCAACTGACAGTTGCCCCCCGCACCCCTGCCTCCGTACGAACTACGTTCCGTTTATGCCGTATTTATTATAATAATAAAATATGGCAACACAAAACAATATTTAAACTAATTCGCGTCGCTAACAGTATCCTTATGTAATATAGTGGTAATTAGTATCTCTCTATCTCCAATAACATTCAGTAGATCTTCACCAAAGTTAGACAAAATATTTTTAATAGTCCACAATTTACAATAAAGAAAGAATTATCAAACTCGGTTAAAATTTGACGAAGTTATGGAGCAAAATCAACTTTCATCCCCTATCCCGGGTAAAACTTATTGTTTATTAGGATAAAAAGCATTCTATATATTGACCCAGGGCATCAACTACTACTATACTAAATTTCATTGAAATGCGTTCAGTATTTTTTGCGTGATGCGCGCATAGACAAACCGACAAAAAATTAAAAAAAATTGTTTTGGGCTAATAAAGCATCCTCCGATTAAAATTTTCAAAATATATTTAATGTACAGAATTCGTCCCGTTACAGTTTTATTATAAGTATAGATGTAGGTGATAACCTACATAGAATGTCAATTCTACAAACTAAGGACACGCAAAGACCTAATTTGAACCTCCAAAGTTAACCGACCGTCTCCTTATCGACGTCAAGTCGCCGGTAAAAGTGAGTATTTTTATGTGTTTCATTGGGGCAGATAAGTGGAGCGTTCGACAATGAGTTATCATTATAACATTCCGAAAGATAGTAACATGATTGGCAAAAATAATAATTGCTACCATCATTTGGCGGTCAAAATTGAAACATGGCGGACACAGAAAAAACATTACGCGAAACGCTGGACAAGATATTGGACGGTAAAGATTTAAAGCCAAGGGAAATTCAGGTCAAGGCGATCACGACGGGTGGAGCTAACTACACATCGGCTTTGTTCAATGTTAACGTTTCATCACCAGAACGAGATGATCTTAAATTATTCGCAAAAGTCGCCAGCGTTGGAGAGATGATGCGAGCTCAGATGAATGCAGGTTGGATGTACAAAACAGAAAGACTAGTCTACACACGACTCGTTAAAATATACGAAGACATTGAAGCAGAAAGAGATATTCCTGAAGAACACAGATTCGTATTCCCCAAGTTTTATGGTTGCAACGAAAATTATGGTGAAGAAACAATTGTCATGGAGGATTTAGTTGCAGCCGGATTCGATTCGTACGACAGACTTAAATCAATCGATTGGGATTATGCGAGTGTAGCTGTGGAAAATTTAGCGAAATTTCACGCTCTGTCATTTGCTTTTGAAAAATATAGATCGGAAGAGTTCGCGATAATGATACCTGATATGAAACATGAGCTGGGCAATTCTGATGATGAAGTTAGGATAATGGTGCATACAAAAATGGCGGAAAACGCCGTAGCAGTGGTCGCAGAAGAATATAAGGATCGCGCAAGAGATTTTATAATGCAGCATAACATATGGGATTTGTATTTAAAGCCCGTCGTGAAGCCGGTTATCGCCCATGGAGATTATAGAACAAGCAATCTGTTGTTTAGGACACAGGTGAGATCACTTATTTAATCTGTAGTTTCACTCACAATTAAGTGAGTAGCTACTTAATGTCATAATATTTACGTATATTTACGTACACTATTATCGTGCCCATTCCTTACCTATATTTTACGTTTATTTTGGTGGAGAAAAAAGGGGTATAAAGAATCACGTTTCACGTGGCTATTATCCTTACTAAATTTTATAAATGCTTAAGTGTTTCGATTTGTCCTTCGATCATCGTGATTTTTTGTATGGATATAGTTGCGGACTTGAAAGGAGACATTGACCATCTTTTATCACGGTAAAGCTGAAGGTTATAAAAAGAAATCGTCGCATGTATTAACAAAACAAAATGAAACCGAAAGATGGTAGATTCAATTGAAACTTCTGTTCTTCAAGAAAATAAATATACGCCATTAAAAAAGGCCACGTTTAGAGATTTGGTTGTTTGCACAGCTGCTATCACAATCGTTTTAGCGTTAAGTCATTTGATAAACTTAAAGTACAAACTTAATAATCATATCAATACAAATAACTATAAATTACTTTAATCTAATCCGCACAATCATAATCTTATCGTAATCTTAGGGCTGAAACACAGCGCAACATCACCCAACGTCACGCTGCGTCAGCAACTTGTGAAATATTATACTCGCGTGATGTGGGGTCCTTTCCAGAAAATCTTCATTGTTAATGAACAGATACCTACTTGTTGGCATGGTTTTATTTTCGGCATTCTCTCACGCTCGCGATGTTGTTGTACAAAATCTTTGCAACCTTGTTAGATTTCGGTTATTTTGGTTATTCCGGTTATTCTACAGATCTCATTTATGAACTGATCACGTAGTGTTTATAGTCGCACAGATCTTTTCATTAGCCATAGGTGGTTCCTAGGTTTTTTGAGGTTCTTGGTTCGTAACCGGATTTTCTGTTCTGAGTTAGTTATATGACGAACCATGCCTCGGAGTTATATAACGAATTATGATATGATTCAGAATATGATTGGTTACTAATCCATTGTATCCTTATCCGTGGTAATTAGTATCTCTCTATCTCCAATAATATTCAGTAGATCTTCACCAAAGTTAGACAAAATATTTCTAATAGTCCACAATTTATAATGAAGAAAGAATTATCAAATTCGGTTAAAATTTGACGAAGTTATGGAGCAAAATCAACAAAAACTTTCATCCCCTATTCGGGATAAAACTTATTGTTTATTAGGATAAAGAGCATCCTATATATTGACCCAAAGTATCAGCTACCACTATACCAAATTTCATTGAAATCCGTTCAGTATTTTTGCATGATATGCGCATACGCACAGACAGACAGATAGACTGACAAAAAATTTAAAAAAAAATTGTTTTGGGCTCAGTATTAATAATAAAGCATCCTCCGATTAAAATTTTCAAAATATATTTAATGTACAGAATTCGTCCCGTTACAGTTTTATTATAAGTATAGATGTAGGTGATAATCGGGATGGCCTAATATTCTAGAAACTAAGGACAAGCAAAGACCTAATTTGAACCTCCAAAGTCAACCGACCGTCCATCCAGCAGCAGATCAACGGCGCTTAATAGCATTGTCCAATAATACGCACTGTCACATCTAGGCTATATCTTCTTATTGACGTCAAGTCGCCGGTAAAAGCGAGTATTTTTATGTGTTTCATTGGGGCAGATAAGTGGAGCGTTCGACAATGAGTTATATAACATTACGAAAGATAGTTACGATTACGAAAGATAGATGAATATCCCTGATTGGCAAAAATAATAATTGCTACCATCATTTGGCGATCAAATTTGAAACATGGCGGACACAGAAAAGACATTACGTGAAACGCTGGACAAGATATTGGACGATAAAGATTTAAAGCCAAGGGAAATTCAGGTCAAGGCGATCGCGACGGGTGGAGCTAACTACACATCGGCTTTGTTCACTGTTAACGTTTCATCACCAGAACGAGATGACCTTAAATTATTCGCAAAAGTTGCCAGTGTTGGAGAGATGATGCGAGCTCAGATGAATGCAGATTGGATGTACAAAACAGAAAGACTATTCTACACACGACTCGTTAAAATATACGAAGACATTGAAGCAGAAAGAGGCATTCCTGAAGAACATAGATTCGTATTCCCCAAGTTTTATGGTTGCAACGATAATTATGGTGAAGAAACAATTATCATGGAGGATTTAGTTGCAGCCGGATTCGATTCGTACGACAGATTTAGATCAATCGATTGGGATTATGCGAGTGTAGCTGTGGAAAATTTAGCGAAGTTTCACGCTCTGTCGTTTGCTTTTGAAAAATATAGGTTGGAAGAGTTCGAGATAATGATACCTGATATGAAACATGAGACGGTCAAAACTGATAGTGAAAATGAAGAAGATATGATAACTTTCTATATAAAGATGGTAGAGAACGCCATAGCAGTGGTCGGAGAAGAGTACAAAGATCGCGCAAGAGATTTCGCACTGCAGCATAATTTATGGGATAAATTTTATAAGCCCGTCGGGAAGCCGGTTATCACCCATGGAGATTATAGAACAAGCAATCTGTTGTTTAGGACACAGGTGAGATCACTCGTTTAATCTGAAGCTTCACTCACAATTTAAGTGAGTAGCTACTTAATGTCATAATATTTACGTAAACTATGATCGTGCCCTTTCTTAACCTATATTTTACGCTTAATTTGGTGGAAAAAGAAGGGGAAGGAATCACGTTTCACGTGGCTATTATTCTTACTAATATTATAGATGCTTAATTTAAAAAAAATATATAGACTAGCGCTTGACTGCGATCTCACCTGATGGGTAGTGAAGATGCAGCCTAAGATGATGCACGCTTGCCTAGAAGATGCCTATCCACTCTTGATTTTAAGACACCCACACCACATTATAGTTATTTGGAAAAATGGAAGCCGGAAGGGCATTCCAAATTTTTTTTCAAAGTTTTCGGTTTGTCCTTCAATCATTATCATCATAGTAATTGGTATTTTTGCGGGTGTTCAGTCTGCTGTCTAGGTAAGATCTATTTAACTCGGGATTTTGTCTCGTTCCTGCGTTGCTAAGTCACATTTTCCTTTCTCTTTTACATCATTTAACTTCTAAACCAATATGCTTCTAAGCAAAAAGAGCTCTTGTAACTCCCAGTCCCAGTTAGAAACAGAATTCCATGAAGTATGGAGGTGGATAACCTGAATTCAATCGTTATGGAATGAACCTCGCCATAGTTAACATAGGGTTAGTTTCTCTTGGTCAATAAACCCTTGTTTGTCTTGTCTGAGAGGTTCAATTCTTAAAGCTTCGCCATTGAATTGGATTGCGTGAGGTGGTCTCGTGTCACATCTGGTGTGTGTGAAATTTATGATTTGATTTGACATAATGCAAGGCGATCTAAGCATGCGCGCTCTAACCTAGACCTCATCAGTGCTTTTCATAATTGTTTTTCGTCAAGCGCAAGCCTTTCAATCTCGCAATAAAAAAAGTATACGTGGCATGAACATTGAACATGGGTAGCGTGTTCCAAATCTGTTCTTAGCCTTATTAATTTGTTTCGCAAAGCAAGCACGCGCGGTTACGCGTCTAGTATCTGAAAAAAATAATGTTACAAATGCGTATAACGCTCTCGAAGCTACGAAAGTACCTACACAGGTACATTCTATTGTTCTCGACAGCTTCGAGCACCTTCACTTGTTTATCGGGCCTGTGTAGGTACCTACCCATTTTTTTGTTGTTTTGATCACTTCGAGGGTTGTTTACGTATTTGTAACGAACCAGAACGTTCGATTAGGCGGGGCCAATCAGTATAAAAAGAGCAGCCCTAGCGACCTGGCAGTCAGTTGAGTGTCACAAGCGATCGAAGCGAGAACAAGTGCGAAGCGAAGTTCGAAGGCGATTGTATTGTTCCTGTATACAGTCAATCAGTGTGAATAAACGTTCTTGTACGGAGACTGGCATTTCAATCGAACCCTAACACGTAACAACTGGTGTCAGAAGTGCGATGCCAGCCACACCGCAACAAGAAGAGGGTGTACGTACGCGACGGCAGACGGCGTTGGACGCGTCACGTGACCAGGCGGAGCATGTCGGAGCGGAACGAGAGGCTACTCCGGCTCAGGCGCCCAGCACAGCCCCAACGCCTATGGCCGGTGGTTTTGACATGGCGGCTTTATTAGGTGCTATACAAGAGGCTATTGGGAGTAAGATGGACGCCATGAACGCCAAGCATGAAGATTATGGTGAGACGCGAAAAATTATAGAGGAAGTGGAGAATCGGGTGGATGAATACGATGCCACTCTCAGAGCTTACGACATGGAGCTAATTGAACACCGAAGGCGGTTGGAGAACCTGGAAAATATGCTGCAGAAGGTCCAAGCGCAAGGCTTAGCAGCTGCACCTGCTGGGGTCCCAAAGCTGAAGATTCCGAACTTCGACGGATCTACTTCATGGTCAGCCTTCAAACATCAGTTTGAGACGGTTGCGAAGGGCAATGGATGGGGAGATGACCAGTCTCTCACGGCCCTGACACTCGCATTACGCGGGGACGCACTACTGATCCTGGAGAATATCCCAGCTGATGGATGGTCTTTCGATGCTCTCCTCAAGGCCTTGGAAACTCGTTATGGTGATAAGCACCTAGAACATGTCTACAGAGCGCAGCTAAAAGACCGCAGACAGAGATCAAGCGAAGGTCTACAGCAATGGGCCTCAGAAATAGAACGCCTGGTACGGCGTGCATATGCCTCTGACCCCCTGCTAGTTGACAAATTGATTGTGCAAGCCTTTGTGGACGGCATAAAGGATCGGGAAGTAAGAAAAACTGTTAGACTGGCCCATCATGCTACCTTAGACGCTGCCCTAGCCCATGCACTCGAGGTAGAAGCTGCAGGTCAAGACTACCAAACCTATAGGGTTCGCGAAGTAGTAACCGAAGTCAGACCTCGAAGGAGACCAACGTGCTATGGATGCGGTGAACAAGGGCATATCAGACTGAACTGCCCTACTCAAAAGAGGACCCGAGGGAAACAGGGTACAGTATCAACGGGTACCCAGGTGAACGCCGCAGAAGTGGGGCGGGAGCTGGCTGAATCCCGTAGAGCCCCCACTATCCACGTACTACAGACAAGTGATGGAAACAGTCTTGTTACTACAGGAGAAATAAATGGAAAATCATGCCGCTTCACAATTGACACAGGTGCATCGAGATCGATTGTGCGACCGGAGCTTTTGAAACCTACTAATGTGTGGGAAAGTTGGCGACCACTTTGCAAATTACAGACAGCTACGGGCCAGCCAGTGACCGTCCTCGGAGACACGGAAGTAGTGATTAAAATGGGCGACAGAATATACCGACACCCTGTCTTGGTGGCTAACATTACAGATGACTGCATCATCGGATTGGACTTTCTGCAATCACAACAATGTGTGGTAGACGTGCCCAGAGGGGTTTTGAGTTTTCCGGACCAAGAGGTATTTCTAGAGGGTGCTTCCTCAGCAGTTGTGTACAACTTGAAAAACGTGACATTGGCCCCAAAATCTGAAACCCTGATTAAAGTGAGATTGTCACCAAATGTGATTAAGGACAGGTGCGTCATAATAGAGGATTGTGGAACCCACCCGGACTGGATCACGGCAAGGACACTGGTAATGACGCAACGTGATGCTTCAGTAAGAATCTTAAATCTTAGTGACTCGGAAATACACCTGAAGAAGGATGATGTTATCGGACAATGTGATGCTGTCAACTACCTCAGAAGGACACAAGTACATGACTCTGGATCCCGGTCAACAGATCATTTGGATTCTTTACTGGAAGCGTTGAAGGAAAATCTAAAAGGAGAAGAGCTTAAGGAAGCTGAAGAACTACTGAAACGTTACAGTGATCTTTTTACAAAGAGTGATGACGACCTTGGAAGAACCGGTCTTGTGAAGCATCGGATAGACACTGGCCTCACCCAACCCATCAAGCAGAGACCTAGACGTGTACCATTGGCGAAAGAAAAAGAAGTATCAGAAATGATCCAGGACATGGTACGCAATGAGGTTATTGAGCCGTCCAGCAGCCCATGGTCTTCACCTGTAGTGCTTGTGAAGAAGAAGGACGGTAGTACCAGGTTTTGCGTGGACTACAGGATGTTAAATAATGTGACGAAGAAAGACAGCTACCCTTTGCCCCGAATCGACGACACACTAGACATGCTTGGAGGTATGAAATGGTTCTCTACTGTAGACTTGAAGAGTGGCTACTGGCAAGTGGAGCTTCACCCGGAAGATAAGGAGAAGACTGCTTTCACTACTGGTACTGGGAATGGCCTTTGGCAGTTTCGAGTGATGCCTTTCGGGCTGTGCAATGCACCAGCTACCTTCGAGCGTCTTATGGAACGGGTGTTAGTGGGGCTTCTGGGAGACGCTTGCCTAGTATACCTGGATGACGTTATCGTCATGGGACGCAACTTCAAGGAGCATCTACAGAACTTAGAGAAGGTTTTCAAAAGGTTCCGAGAGTCTAATTTGAAACTAAATCCGAAGAAATGTGACTTTTTCAAGAAAGAAGTTTCGTTTTTGGGACACATCATATCGGACAAAGGTATTCAAACCGACCCAGATAAAATCAAGGCAGTGCAAGATTGGCCTGTTCCGAAGAACAAGACAGATGTAAGAGCTTTCCTCGGGCTATGTGCATACTACCGGCGTTTTGTTAAGAGCTTCTCCGAAATAGCAAAACCTTTACATCGACTCACAGAAGATAAAAGGAACTTTATTTGGGACCTGGATTGTGAACAATCATTTACAAAACTAAAGCAACTCCTTTGCTCCACTCCAATATTGGGTTACCCTAACAGAGAAGGAAGGTTCCTGGTAGACACAGATGCCAGTAATACAGGAATTGGAGGAGTCTTATCGCAGGAACAAAATGGTCAACAAGTAGTTATTGCTTATTTCAGCAAGTCATTATCGAAACCAGAGAGAAACTATTGTGTAACACGACGCGAACTGCTGGCTGTAGTTAAGACCTTACAGCATTTTAAGAAGTATCTACTGGGACGAGAATTTACTTTACGAACCGATCACGCTGCTCTTACATGGCTCCTGCAATTTAAAAATCCCGAAGGTCAAGTGGCAAGATGGATCGAACAACTTCAAGAGTTTAATTTTGTAATAGAACACCGGAGTGGAAAGTCTCACTCTAATGCAGACGCCCTGTCAAGAAGACCATGTGTTCTAGATTGCCGTCACTGCTTAAAACAGGAGTCAAAGGAAGAAATTAAATTACTGAGAACTCAAGGACTGGACGAATCTTGGAGCAAGGAAGAAGTAGCCAAGGCACAAAAAGAGGACACGGACTTGAAACTCATCTTGGAATGGAAAATCCAAGGACAAAGACCACGATGGAGTGATGTGTCTGCCACAAGCCCAACTACTAAGGCATATTGGGCTCAGTGGGATAGTCTTGTCTTGGAGGATGGAGTCCTGTACAGAAAATGGGAATCACCAAATGGCAAGGAACATACTCTGCAGATGTTGGTTCCTAGAAGCAAGGTAGCTCCTGTGTTAAGACAATTACACGACGGTACCTCTGGAGGACATCTCGGTGTGAAGAAAACCTTAGTGAAGGTACGAGAACGCTTCTACTGGGTACGCTGCCGTGAAGACGTCGAGGATTGGTGCAGAAAATGTTCTGCATGTGCCTCGGTGAAGGGACCTCGTAATCGATTAAAGGGAAAACTCCAGCTGTACAATGTGGGAGCTCCTTGGGAGAGAATCGCCATCGATGTTGCAGGACCGTTCCCGCAAACTGAAGATGGAAACCGATACATTGTAGTGGTACAGGATTATTTCAGCAAATGGCCAGAAGTATTTGCTACCCCGAACCAGGAGGCTAAGACCGTGGCCAA
This sequence comes from Hipparchia sbordonii, assembly GCA_038048805.1. Taxonomy (NCBI): domain Eukaryota; kingdom Metazoa; phylum Arthropoda; class Insecta; order Lepidoptera; family Nymphalidae; genus Hipparchia; species Hipparchia sbordonii. Next base: position 12,211,296 of record CM076113.1, read on the forward strand.
GAAGCTCATTCAAGAGGTTGTATGCCGGTTCGGAGTACCACTGGAGTTACACAGCGACCAAGGAAGAAACTTCGAGTCAGCTCTGTTCCAGGAAATGTGCCATCTGCTCGGGATACATAAGACTCGAACCACACCAGCGCATCCGCAGTCGGACGGCATGGTCGAGAGATTCAATCAGACATTGGAAAATCACTTGGCCAAGGTCGTGGAAGAACACCAGCGAGATTGGGATCAATACATCCCTTTATTTCTGATGTCGTATCGCTCGGCGGAACATGAAACCACAGGATTTACTCCCGCTAAGGTTAACTTCGGAAGGGAGATACGTCTACCAGTCGATTCACTTACTGGGACACCCCCCGATTCCCCAAAACGGACCGTCGACTATGTCGCAGACCTACAAAAACAGTTGGATGAGGTACATGAGCATGTTCGGGAACAGAGTCTAAAGACCAGTGAAAGAATGAAAACACGCTATGATCGGAATGCCAATACTTGTGGTTTCAAGGAAGGCGATTCTGTGTGGTTGCATAACCCTCTAAGAAGGAAGGGTAAATCTCCGAAATTACAAGCCCGGTGGGAAGGACCGTACAAAGTAGTCACCAGGATTAATGACGTAACCTACCGCATCAAACAAGGGGATAGGAAACGGCCGAAGATTGTCCATGTGGATCGCTTAGCACCATATCGAGGGACCAATGATGCTCGGGACGAGCACAACTAAGGAGGGGATGGTGTTACAAATGCGTATAACGCTCTCGAAGCTACGAAAGTACCTACACAGGTACATTCTATTGTTCTCGACAGCTTCGAGCACCTTCACTTGTTTATCGGGCCTGTGTAGGTACCTACCCATTTTTTTGTTGTTTTGATCACTTCGAGGGTTGTTTACGTATTTGTAACGAACCAGAACGTTCGATTAGGCGGGGCCAATCAGTATAAAAAGAGCAGCCCTAGCGACCTGGCAGTCAGTTGAGTGTCACAAGCGATCGAAGCGAGAACAAGTGCGAAGCGAAGTTCGAAGGCGATTGTATTGTTCCTGTATACAGTCAATCAGTGTGAATAAACGTTCTTGTACGGAGACTGGCATTTCAATCGAACCCTAACACGTAACAATAATAATGACTCGATAGCACACGCTTATTATCATCACTATCAACTAATTATTTACTTATCAATAGATATCTAAACAGGGCTGATATTAATAAACATTGTTATTATTAATACCTATCATAATGAAGAAATAAGTGAAATTGAGAACTTCTTCTCCGAAGATGGTAAAAAAACGTTTTGTACCCCTCACCTAAGGATGCATATTTCTGCCATTTGTTGCACTCAGCCGTTGCTGCCGCCGAACCTGCTAACGCAGTGGTTGCGTTGATGTGAGATGGTGCCAGTGTATCAACACAAGCAGCACGAGCGTCATTCCGTCAGACCTCTTGCAATCATCACGTTGTAAAACAGCTGGCACTTTGACGGTAAACAGGGCCCGACGAATAACGTCATTGATCGAGGCATGTCGGGATAAACGACCAGGCACTGCGCTGACACGAAAGACCGTGATGACCAAGTTCATCAACCCAGTTTCCACAGCGGCATGATGTGGCCCCATTACTTTGACCCCTAGAGGCAAGCGAACCGCGACTGACAAGGTCCTTCTTTCCAATAAAGTGCCTAGGTTTGTCGACGGTAAGGCCTGCAGCCAGAAGGCCGATTCGGGTTTTGAAACGGCCAGAAAATAAGCGCGATCCATTGTATCCGTACAAGAAGCTAAAATATCTTGAAGCATTGATCTGCAGATCGGCTCATTCCATAAATTTTGACCTGATCTGGAAAAGTTTATAAGATTGTTTTTAGTAGATAATTAAGTAAGATAAATAATAATTGTAATGCTTATAAATGATTTAGTATTTAGTGCTCGTTAGTTATAATTTTTCTAATAGGTACTCGAGCGCAAACTCTCCAACGAATTGCATGTGCAGTTTGGCGGGATAAATTTTCATTTGTAATTTGACAAATGTGCAATAAGTCTTAAAAAAAATTTAAATATCTTGAATTCTAAGCTGCTGTATATTCCTCTCAAAAAAGGCTTCTAAAATTTCCAGGGTGACAGTCTCCAAGTCATCGCGGTGGACTACCAGACAGTGCACGCGGGCTGCCCGGCCGCCGACCTTATATACTTCATCTTCTTGGGCTCCGACGAGGAGTTCCGCAGACAGTACTACGAGAAGCTTCTGGACCACTACTTCAACTCCTTGCAGCAGGCTCTAGAGCGGCTGGCTGTGGACCTCAGCGTCTACACGCGTGAGAAGTTTGACAGTGATATGAAAGAGGTAATCGTTTTTCTTAACACATTAATTGTAATGTGCTTTTGACCATCGCTTATTATAAAGGTGAAAGTGTGTTTCCTTGTTGGTTTGTCCTTTAAATACACTGCCACAGAGCATCGGATCGACGAGATTTACGAGCCGCATGAGTACAGTTAAGGAGTTGGATAGTGACGTCATACCTTTAATCCCGGAAAAACAGGGGGCTTTAAATTGTAATTCCACGCCATTCCACGCTTACGAAATCGCGGGTAATACCCAGTTTTTATTTATTCCCAAACCGTTTCGGTGTCGTGATGTAAGATAGCGCCATCTTACATCGCGGTGTGGTGGTATCGGTCACTGTCAAGGACCGCTCCTGCTACACGCACATCTTAATCCTCCTATAGTAATATTTCTTTTAGGAATAGTTGATTCTGCTATCCCATCGAAATAAGCTAAAAGCTTGTTTAAGGAGTGGGTACGACAACAGTAGGTACGCAACGTGTGTGAGGATCGAACCGTCGATCAGATACTCGATATCGACGCTTCAGTAGCCTGAGCACTAACATTTTGACTTTCGAATAGTAAAGTTGAAGAATATATGAAAATGACACGAGTGCTCCTGTCATTTTCATACAAATTTTTTTGCTGGCGTTAACTTTACCTCTATTCGAAAGTTAAAACGTTCGTGCTTAGGCTACAGGTGGGAAAAGTGCTGACTGAAAACTGAAAGGTAATTCAGTAATAGGCTATCTATTGAGGCTTAAAGCCGTTTCCAATTCCAGTTGCTCCCGTGCGCGGTGCTGCTCGGCGTGATGGTGCTGCCCGTGGTCACGGTGGAGGTGGATTCAGCGCCCAGAGTGGACGGCGACGCAGACGCCAGCGGCTTCCTCATGAAGCCCAACGAGCTCTACGCGCAGAGGTTCCGCGGCATCGTTAACGACTGCGTCCGGTGGGGGGCCATTTAAAGGATGCTGTTTAGTATAAAATGGGCGTCAGTGGCTTCATCATGAAGTCCAACGAGCTCAAAAGTTCCGCGACATTCCGTGGAACCTGGGAGGCCTTTAAAGGGTTGCTGTTTAGTATCCTTCTCCTCTTTTTCGAAAGTTGGTATAAAAAGTAGCCGAGGTTGCTCCTGATAACATCAGCTATATACCAGTGCGAGTCCCGTCAAAATCAATCTAGCCGTTCCCGAGATTAGCCGGAACAAACAGACACTTCAATTTTGAATAGATGTCACACTACTGTTCGTTATGTCACAAGTTAAAACTAGATGGCGCTAGCTGTAGGTTGGCACACGACGTGGAAGTCGTCAAAACCCTCCATAGGACGCTGCTGTAGCAAGTGCAGTTTTATTCCAGGCACTTAAATTTTATGTATTTTTATGTGTTATGTATAGATGTATAGATAATAATAATAGGTAATTATAATAATTGTAATAGCGAGAGCCGGTAACATTGTAAAGGTGGCGGTTCGCGCCGCGACAGAGACAGGAGACCACGACCGGAGACCGCGACCGGCGACCGCGACAAGTGTCTCGGTCTCTTCTGCATGTACTGTAGGTCGAGACCGAGACTGGAGACCGTGAAAAGTATCTCGGTTTCTTCAGTATCGGAGAGTGTGTCGATGGAGTCAGTTGTGTTCTGTGTCATGATGGAAAACCAAGTTGTAGAACTTCTATTGGAGGAAGAAGAAGAAGATTTATTTATGCTTTCAGCTATGCTCATCCAAATATTGTCCTTCAAATTTTCGTCTCTGTAGGAGTCTAGTCGTGCATCGTATATCGGAGGGTGCTGTCTGATCAGTTCAATCAGCGTTTCACAGTCTTCGTCAGAAAAAGTATTCATTTTTAAACACTAAACACACGTCCTTTTCGAACGCGACACGAGACACTACTGGTCCGAGGCAGCGACCGTCTCGCTGTCTCCTGTCTCGCGTCTCTGTCTCCTGTCTCTGTCTCGCTCGCGAACTGTCGCTTATACATTTCCTAACGTCAAGTAACGGTCGCGGTCGCCGGTCGCGGTCTCCGGTCGTGGTCTCCTGTCTCTGTCGCGGCGCGAACCGCCACCTTAAGCGCTGTCATTAGGGGGTGAAATTTTTATTATGTGAATTGGTAGTTAAGCATTAAACGAACAAAATAAACTAACTGAACAAAAGTCGTACTCATTCAGGAGAACCTTGCACAAACAACTTTTTTTCGTTTCGCATTTCGCATATCTACTCGAAGTGTACGATAGAGAATAGAGTTTCTCCGTTATCTTGTGTAGTCTTGTGTATTTGCGCAGTGTTTTTCTGAAAAAGTACGAATATTTCTTTCGAATATACTGAAAGCAATATTATATTTACTCAATATCCGCGATGACGATTGACGGTGAAACATGTTTGCATTAAAAAAAACATTTTTTTTTTGCAACATTTTTTCCACAATTTAAATGAACGCATCCTAAGCTTCATTTAACCGTAATTGGGTATTTGACTGTTGTCAAATTGTGGATATTCATTGATTACAATCGAAAGTGTAACATTTAAGAATAACATTTGTAAAAACAGCAAATAAATCGGTCAAAAAACAAATAAGTTGTAAACGGTTTTACTGCGACTGTATCCGTCTTTTTCTAAAACGAAATTTTGTATGGAGAGCATAGAATTATTCATACAATTTGTATGGAGCTACTGAAACGTGACGTAATTTCCTGTTAGAAAAAGAGAGCGCTCGTCGAGAAAGAGCACTCTCTTTTTCTAACAGGAAACTTAAAAGCTCTATATTTTCGAAACTAGTTAAAATATTAAAAAAAGAAAAATGACATTGTGTTATAATATTAAAAACCTTTATTGAAAGTATTTAAAAAAAATATCGAATACCCAATAATTTAATAATTCTTTTAAAATTATCGGTTCCTCATGACGAGGCTTTTTAGTGTTATCGGTTCCGAGACCATAATTTAAGTATACGCCTATTTGTCAATAATAAATTTTAATAAATTAATGCGTCTTAGGTAACTTTGTAAAATATTATATTAAATAACGTGTGTGTAAAATAAATGTAGTAGAATAAATGAATATTTTATCTGTTTCTTTTTTTTAATAATAAAAAAGAATAAAGCTTTCTACCAAAATATTCTGAAGTGGTGTATCTGTAAGTTTGTACTTGCAGAAATCACCACTTTAGAATATTTTGGTAGAAAGCTGGTAATGACCAATTTTGATTTTTCAATTTTTCGGCTGTTCTTTTGGGCGGAAAAAAATTCAAATAAGTCAAGCCGTTTTTTGAATTTAGTTGAGACTAATGAACCTATATCACCACCGCATCACCACTGGTGATTGATGTAGGTACATCATGCAAATATATTGATAAAGTACATATGCATTGTATTTCCCAAAAATTCCCTTCTTTAAACACCAGTGAAACTTGTCGCTTATGCAAAATAATTATAAAAAGACTTTTAAAAAGGCAATGAAAATTAAGGACTTCGGCACACCACCCGCACTAAACTATAGAAGCGAAACCGCAGAAGTGCCGTTATGTCAGGCGAAATAAAAACAAAACTGTTTGTTCTAACTTAGAAACCTCTTAAACATAAACACATATTATATCATAGTGCAGAAAGACTATACTCAGTGTATTTATAATTCCACAGGATTCCACACAAAAATTTGTTGCATCTCTACATTTAATATAGTAATGCTAAACGTTTTGAAAGCCTACGTACAAAGCTATAATCATATTGTGTTAAACAGCAGAGCTTGAACTAAATTAAACCAAGCCAGATGCAATTGATTGAATGTAATCAGCTTGAATGGCGAAATTGAGCTAGAAAAGGTTTCATTCTTCAATCTGGTAAGTATACGAAATCGAATGTTAACATAAATGATTCTCATAATGAGGTTAATGAACGAAACTTGTTTGAATTTATTTCCAATTCTTAGTCCTGATAAACCGACCGAGTGACCGCAGACATACAATTTCAAGTTGGCAAATTATCGAACACAACGATTTTGACAAAGAAATGATCGACGATTTAGTTAGACAAGATGGCGGGCTACCATCAGTAACTATGCCTAATAGTATACTCTGCGATTTAGTTGTCCAATACCTCATAAACTCATAGTAAAAGTTCTGCGTTAGAAAATGTAGTTAAGCTCCAGTTTTGAATGTCATATAATTAATTATAAGGAGCCAGTCGCTTTCTATTTCGTGGCGGTAGTCTGCTACAGGCCTAACACATATTATAAGGAAACAGGTATAGATTCAACAATACCTAAAGTTAACAATATACCGGAGCTCCTAAATATCAATGAACTGAATTTTAATTAATGGTTTATTTTTTCGCCGATTGACGCACGAGGAAAAAAATATTTGAGAGTTTAGTTTATGTTTAGTATTTTTTTTAAAAGAACATTAGCCAAGCTAAAGTTGAGTAATATCCTCCTCTCCCCTCCAAATAAGCGGAAAGCTTGTGCTAGGAGTGAGTACGACAATAGTGCAACGGGTGGGGTTCGAACTTGCGACCTTTCAGTTTTCAGTACGCACCTTTAACCGTTGGGCTATTGAGACTTTTGATTAGATATTTATTTATTTATTTACCTAAAGGTAAATAGTAAAAATTCTGCATTAAAAAAGAAGTTCCACTACAGTTTTAAATTTGTACAATAATTATAATAAGTGCTAACCTCAGTGGATTCCTTTTCTTATATGTACATATAAATACCATTGAGTGAATTCGCTATCAATTCCGCGACGGTGGTCTACTACAGCCCTTTGAGGCCTTTGAGGCTCAAAACAGGTTCCTTAGATGTGATAACTATCGCTATAATATTTTTGTGCAAGTAATTTTGGATTTATCCGGACAAACATTTAAAATTCGGTTACAAGAACAGATTTCACGCTCAATTCGTTGGCAATGAAGCAGAGTTATTGTAAATAAATAATGCATTTTAATATTTTATTATTTTTAATAACTTTTTGCTGTGGAAAAAGCTTTGGAATAATATATCATTTAAATGGTAAGTCACTTACGCTATTTTCTAATCATCTTTATCTCCATATACTTCCACTGCTGGATACGCTGGATATCACTGGACACTGGACACTGATGGGATCCAGCTCGCTGCTTTGGATTCGGTGTATCGACGCGCCACAAGACTCACAAGCGACGAATCGCTGGTTAATTCCAGACTCCAGGGTCTGGAACATCGGCGCAATTTAAAGAAAAATAACCTGGCTTTCATCTCAAATGCTATAACCGTTGTTTATAGCAATATTGGCAATGCTGTGGGTGTTCAAAGGGAAATTGTTACAACCGTACCCACATACGCAGTCTACCTGTACGGTCTATGTAAAAACCGTACAACTGTCCCAGTCATCATTCACGCATTATTATAAATACGCCTTTCGTATACTCATACCTCAGTGCACATAACATTGCATCGCGCTGTAATTAGGTTATTATTAGCCTCAGTAGGGACCAATAAACTTAGACCACTACTTCAAGCAGTTTCATTACTGTGCGGTCCTGAACCGTACACTACCCTACTCCTGACCGAATCAGGCTACGGCGGCCAATCTTCACAAAAGATAAGCTATTTCCGCGGGAGATATTATAGTGCACAAGTGTGTACGCAGATACAGGTGCACCTCTGTTCCCTCACTCTCATAGTCCGATGGGACGGGAATCCGATATGACTGGAGAAAGATCAGACGCAGGACGGACGGTTTTATTTACAGGTATTGTTTAATTTTGGATTAATACTGAGAATTTCTTAACAGAAAAACTCAATACATTTTTTGGTCCGACACAGGCATCGAACCCGGGGTCTCGTCACGCGCAGACAAACACGCCAACCATTACCGACGAGGTAGTCTTATTATATTGAAGCTTCAATAGAGTAACAGAATATCCAGCCAGGTTGTAGAAAATGTCTTGTCCACTCCCAGCTCCCAAAAAGATTTCCCATTTCATTCAACTAAATGTAGTTGGACGGGAAATATTAAATTTTGTTGAGCACGACTAATATTCTTAAAAAACTGAACTAAACACATTTAGGTGCCTATATTTAAAGAAACCATGCCAACGTACGTTTCAAATTAAACTAAGTAACAATAACATAAAGACGTTCTACTCTCGCGAAGTGTTTAATGATTTTTATGTTTGCTTTAATCAATAGAATGGTACCTGTATTTGCTTTTCTTGTTGTGTTTTATTTCGGCCAAAGTTCTGGAATTATATATCATTTAAATGGTAAGTGATCCTCTGCAAATTCTTTCCCTTTGCATCGTATTTCTCTTTGCTGAAGATCGTGACCGTCGTCATTACCTATTCATATAATAGTAGGAGTATCCTTGGGATAAAAATGTGATGGTTTGCCAGATCCTTCCATACATACGACTCGCCCCGAGAGCGAGATCTCGTCTCTGAGATTTAAGCGACGGATTTTTTTTAACGTGGGGAAAATCTTCTTAAAAGATACCCGAAATCCTGTGGTAGAGTTCGGATTATATGGGATTTTTACTCACTAACACATTTTGAAAGGCTTCGAAATCTCTTAAGAACACAACCGGAGCCTTCCTAGCGCGACGCCCCCTGGTTCGTCTCTGAGGAGGAGATAGCCCCCAGACTTCCGTACGTAGGTACTATGAAGTTAGACAGCTTGTGCCGGAAGCTGCTGTCTTCCCAGGGTCATGTGAGTGATGGAAAAGTGAACGGCTGGAATCCCAATTCCAGCCGCTCGCGATCCTAAGATCCCTAACAGACTATTGGACTGGCGACAGCTTAACGTGCTCTCCTAGGCACGGATATTGAATTACTTACGGGTATACTTGGAGCGTGATATGCGGTCGGTTCCAGCTAGGTACGAGCAGGTCTTGTGTAGAGATAGAAGTCAAACGTCGAAGTCAAGAGTCAAAAAAGTCGGTCGAAAATTGACTTGATAGAGTGACATTGGATACTTTATATCCCGGGAAAACAAAAGGTTGCCGCGGAATTTCAAACGAAGTCTTAGAGAAAACAACTTATTATTATTTATACATGTGTATAAAAATTAAAATCTGTTGCTTAAACGTTTGCAGCTTGCATATCCAATACGTCGTTAATGGTCTTCTTTTTATGCCTAATTTATCACTCTTTCAGAAACTGAGTATGAGCGGCTGCCGCGGCTGTTCGAGCTGGAGAACTATGAGAAATGCATGGAAGCGCCCGGCGGCGTCTACTGCGTCGCCAACTTAGAGCTCTACACCGATAAGAGCAGTGACCTGTACACGCTCATCCAGGTACCAGTGCTTGATAGTAGATAGAACTAGAGAGAATTGTAGAAATTTGCACGAGGAATTGACCCCAAAACGCTGGCTGCGTTAGTCCGCTGAATGGTCAAACTTCACCACATCGGTAACCAGCCCTCCGGTCACCAGGGGAGTCTATGAGACAGAAATTTTCTTAAATTCTAAAAAAATCATCCTGGAGAGAGTCGAACCCGATTCCTGCCATATTTGTAACGTTCGGCATCAATCAATTCCTGATTCAGTGATTTATTTCCAGGAGTATTCCGAGTTTACAGTGAAACACTACAACTATTCGAAATTAGATCGAGGCGTCTGTGTTACACAGACATGCGAGTCGTTCGCCAGGAGTGCTGGCTTAGATATTAACAGGGACCTAGGAGCGCTCCTTGAGGGATGCCTCAACGAAACTATCCGCAACCAGTACGACCTGATGGCAAGAGTTTATAACATGAACTGTTTCAAAGAAAATGATAAAGATCAATTAAATTTGGATTATGTCGATTACACCTTTGTTGGTGTATTTGTTATTTTACTCGTGCTCTGCTTGGTTGGAAGCTATTGTGAGATCTATTCGAATGATAGAAATAATGAACAAAATTGTAAGAAAGGTAAGTGTTTAAAGCTTTCTTTGCGCGTGTTTTTTTTTTTTGCAAAACTGGTTTACCTCGGCAGTTGCTCTTTTAAAAAATCGAATAACAATATTGACCGTCGCGCCCACTCCCACAAATAACTTTCGAAATTTACCTCATTGATGAGTCATGAGCTTATTTTGGTTGTTCATTTTCCTATTGTGTAAATCATCTTTTTTCTCTGACTCAGAATGTTTCATTCAACAACATATAACATTTCCCCTCTTTTGTATTTTCTAATGTTTGACGTTGACTCTCGTATATTTTATTACAGGGATATCAGTAAAGGATTTATTACTATGTTTCTCAGTTCCTCAAAATTATAAATCATTAACTACAATAGAAGAAAGTAATGTAAGGGTGAATGTCTTCAAAAGTGTTCATGCTTTTCGGTAAGTTGATGATAAATTTTGAAAAACATAAATAGTAAACCATTAAAATTGACGGGATTTGAACTCACATACATTTGAAAATGGTGGCTTGTGTGTTGAGCGTGTACACCAAGGTATCAAGAGTATCAAGGAAGATGACTGGGTAGGTAGAGACATTGTTGTCAAAGGTTGCGATAGAGTCACCTTTTGCCTTTTACTTCTATTTTTTTGTTTCTTTTATATAAGTATGTCTGTATTGTGGTATAGAAATAAAGTGTTAAAATAAAAAACCCTTCCCTTTGCCGTAGTCAGGTAATTAATAACAACTACCTTTGTACTTGTGATTTTGAGAATCAGAGGTTCTTTTGTATGGAAATCTGCTTTATGAGGTATTTTTATTGCGTTTGATTAGGTATGTATAAATTTTTAGAGAATTCCGAAGTCAACGACCTTAGAGTAAAATATTAATTTCCACTTAATATCTTAGCCTTGCAATATACAGACAGATAAACAGACGGACAACAAAGTAGTAATACTCTAAGGATTTTTAACTGTACGAAACCCTAACAACTAAAGTTGTGTTAATAGTACTACATTTTGCTGCATGAATCACGTACCATTACAGCTATTTAATGTTAGTTTTTTTTATTTTAATTAAAAAATAACATTCATGCTCGTATACATATCGAACTTTTTTGTTTATTATTTATGATGACTTAACAAAGAGTGCCAAACGTTTAATAAATATCATTATTTGAAAAAAATTGTATACGTTAGGTGGTCGAAGTTTTTTGCGATTGCCCAATAATTAAAAATCGATAAGAAACTTTTTTTAAAGGTATCTCGCAGCCATGCTTCAAAATACAGCTCGTAGTTATATTTTTAAAAAAGTTTGTCGCCGACTAAAAATTAGTTACTATTATTAGTTTAGGAGCTTAGTTAGTAAGACTAAAAAGATTTCTATTTTATTTTTTTCCCTTTTTTGTTGCTTCCATCGTCGGTTCAATTGCTTGTAAAAAGTAATTATTAAAAACGAATCGATTATGTATGTATCAAGGGTCTTTTGGTTTAAAATAATAAGGTGTTTAACATTTTTGCAGGACAATAATAACATTCTTCACCGTGAACACGCACGTTGGGTTTATAATGGCGACCGGCTTTAACGCTGATCCTCACAGCTTTGAAAAGGTAAAGACAATATAATACGTTTATGATAATTGCAGCATTACCTAATATCATGCCACTATGTAGTAGGTTAGTAATCTTAGTACATTGTATTCATACAATTCATACATACATACAATTTGTATGTATCTCGGCCTCTTTCCGGAGGTGTCTTGTGGGGACGGGGTTCGATTCCCAAGTTTTATCAAACAATGCATTGGGTTTTTCTGGCAAGAAATTAGCCCAGAACTGCCCAGACCGTACCATCGGACTTCGAGAGAGTATGAAGAAATAGAGAGTGCGCCTGTGTTTTCGCACACACTTGTGCACTATAATGTCTCCCGCGCAGATTGCTAATCGCTGTAACTGGATTCGGTCGGAAGGACATTATTGTTATGTATAATACATATAATAAAGTCCTATCTAGATCTTCATGAGCAATTATGTCGTAAACGTGTCTCTAAATGTACATAATAATCTTCGTCCACGAAAAAATAAACTTTTTGTGGTCCCACATCATCGCACCTGTAGGTACCTTCCGCGTTCATTGGCATCTTTCAACGCGCTCTTTTGGACAAGAATGCTCAATAGGATCCAATTAATGATGGTGGAGCATTGAATGAACTTCATTTATTACCTATTCTTTATAGGTATTCCTTTTTTTATTTTTTGTGTTTCGTCTAGTCAGTGTAAGTGGCACTTATGCTGTGCTAATTGGACAATAAATAAATAACGTATTTAACCTTAATTTTACCCTCCTGAAATGCAATTTACTGTTTTTCCAGGCCTACGAATCAGTGGTAAAACGGATATTTTTCAGCGGCACCAACATAGTCCAAGTATACTTCTTCGTGACCGGCATGTTGCTGACTTACTTCCTGCAGGTCTCCGCAGAGACCAGCGCCGTGTCTTGGAAGATGGCGCCGAAGATCATATTGCTGAGATGGCTGAGGTAAATGAAGAATATTCCTCGTACTATGAATAAAATTCTAGACAACCTTTTTAGTTTAATCAGGGAAAACCGGCCGATTTCGGAAAAGCTGCTACAATATTGTTGTAGTCTTCATTAGAGTATGTTGATTGGCTGAATTTAAGGCATTTTTGCAACGGTAATGTATAACGGCTACTTCGAGTATTAAACCAACATTGGCTAACATTGGCAACATTCGCTATTACGAAAAAGAAGTGACTGCTATATTCACACTGTAGCAATTTTAAATAGGTAATTCCGCAGTACGATAAAAAATAGCTTAGATAAAAAATAAACTTCTTGAATAATATATCCTTTCAAAGAGACGAGTTATGTCTGGTTCGAAATCGTAGACAGAGGTTTAGTTAAACATAATAGTGTATACTGTCATAGAGCAAAAAAATACTGTATAGGTACATATGTGTTCAAAGCTGATAATATTCGTACATTTTATAAGTGCGTAATATTATGTAGGGATTAAAGTAAGTAACTTACGGTTTTTACGGGTAAACCCTACGGATTTTAGTTATTTATAAATTGTTAAATACATAATTAAAATAAACTTCGACTCTATCGAAACTTGGGCTGTTTTGGAGTTACTCCAGAGGTGCCAAGTTGATTGGCGCTATATCGAGGTGTTGAGATGACCAATGAGTCAATGACCGTCCAAGTACAATCTCAGCAGTTAAAACCCAAGCTGAAGTGGGTCAGACCATGTTTATCGCAGAATCGATGGCCGCTGGAGGTGGAAAGTTCTGGAGTGGAGATCGCGAACAAGTAAGCGTAGTGTGGGGCGCCCTCCAACAAGATGGCCGGATGAGAAACGCTGAGGACCGGGTGTGGTGACGCTCGTTGGGAAAGGTCTATGTTCAGCTGTGGAAGTCCGCAAGCTGAAATGATGATGATGAAGATGATAAATAAAACTGATAGCTAAACTTATCTAAGTACTGTACAAATAATGCCCGCCTGGAATGATGCAGAATACTATCTGCATTTCCGCGCTGATTCTTTGCGCAAAAAATTAGCCAGCCCTTCTGCCACCAACACTATGTCTACAATGATTAGGTGTTTCTAGCAAATTAGCAAATTAGCAAGAAGATTTGTTTTCTTCAGGTTGACTCCTCCAGCGGCGATGCTGGTAGCATTCTCGGCGAGCTGGATGCGCCACCTGGGCAGCGGCCCGCTGTGGCACGCCTACATCACCCGCGGCTCCTCGGACCAATGCCGGCGCTACTTCTGGGCGCACGTGTTCTACTTCAACAACTACATCCCCGAAGACTCACTATGCGCTATTCAGACATGGTAAATTCGACAATATAAAACCAGACTGTTGCTATTCTCAGATGCATTTATACCTTACATTTGCACCAACTCTGAAGCCTTTCGTACATTGTTTTGTCAACCAAAAAATTACCACTAAATAGACGCAAGGCTCTTGCAATCTACACTCCAAAATAGCACTTATGGAGCTAAAAATTTATCGAATTTCAAATATTAGAAAAAGAGTTCTATAGTCTATTGGCTGCCATAAAGACTAAAAAGATTATTGTTATACTTATCTTAGGGTACTTAAGTACATAAAGTTTGTTTAAATTTTTAGAAGCTTGGCGATAACTTTAGAAGAGCGCCACAAAGGAGAAAATCTTGGCGTTCAAACATTTTCACCAGCTAATCAATTTCAAAGCTATTATGTTACAAGTAGACACACAAATACACAGACAAAGACGTTAAAGGTTAAAGCATATCCCAATTTAATTTGAAAGAGGAGAAATTGTTTATTTCAGGTACATCGCGGCAGACATGCAGCTGTTCATAGTGGGCGTGCTCGTGCACTTCGCGCTGAGACGCCGCAGCAGCAGGTGCCGGCTCGGTGTGCTGGCCGCGCTGCTGCTGCTGGCGATGGCCAGCCCGGCGCTGACCGTGTGGTGGCACGACATCGATGGGATTTTTCTTCAGACACCTGAGTGGGTAGCTAATTTCATTTATCATAGGAAGCTTCAATAGCCCTATTCTAGTACATAACAACACAAGCTTTCCGATTATTCGAAGGAGAAAAAGAAAATTAGAGTAAAGTTCTGCTTGACTAAAATTCTTTAAAAACGACTTACTTACTTGGCTAATAAAAATTATTGTTCGCATTTTTAACACAAGTTCCAAGTATTGCAGGAAAGCATGGATTTTTATGTACGAGTAAGAGGCATTTCTAACGTTGTTTGATGACCACCTTCCTTCAAAAGCACCTTGATACAGATTTTCTTTGAAGTCGGAAAATTTGTTGGAATGAAGTGCGACACCATGATCGTTATTATCGTTTTTGAACTTGGACTGCCAAACTTGAGTGAGCCTCCTAGCTATAGTATATACTCCATAACGTGACATAAGTCGTGAGCTGCCTTAGCCGTGACCATGACAAAAGGAGACATAAAGCAGATTTCGAAAATTAATTTATTTACCTCTTGGAACTTCCATTTCGAAATTCCGTTTTCCGAATTGCAAACGTGAAGAAGTGGTTTGTGTGAAAACTTGGTAAATGTTCCGTTTACTACATGTTTGTCTTCATCTCTTACAGGTCATATCGGAAACTCGACAGTGCGAACTTCCGCAAGCTCCACGTATTCGGACATAACAATTTGTCCTGTTTTGTCATCGGACTGGCCGCGGGCTACTTGATCTACTACTTGCAACAGAAGAAAGTGGAATATCCCAATTTTAAGGTACGCGTTAAGCATTTGGTTTAATAATTCCCGAAAATCACGCACTATTTATTATACTGAACAGTTTTTTTAACACGTTGTCACGCGAAAACCAATTCCAAAATATATTCAAAATTTGGGAGGATCCTCGTGATACCTTTGAATGCTTGGAATTTTTTATGATTTTTCAGAGGCGTGTTGTGCTTAACGGGAAATATTGGAATTTAGATTATGGTACTAGATTTAATGAATTCTCACTTTGATATTCTTAACTTGAAAGGTAAGTGAAAGGAAAGCTGTCTTTCGGGTCAGTTCTAAATAGAACATGAAAGGCAGACGTGAGTAGAAAGTGTTCTTTCGAATCATTGGTAAAAATAGTGAAAACAAGGTCCCGTGGTTTATATTTTAGAACTCTTTTTATTACATCGCTGATTAAGGGATGGTATTGATTACTGATGATATCTCACTTTGCATTAAAATTAATGAATACCAAAGAACTACTGATGTAACACATTTGATTACGCAGATATCGGTTGATATAATTAATCGATAAAGTTCGTATGTTGCTTTGACTATGGCTTTTCTCATGCTCTTTCAGATTGGTAACTTCATCTGCTGGTGTATAATACCGATGTACATTTTCTTGTTATACTCTGGCAGCTTGTTTTTCTACGAAGGTGAACGCCCATCTCTCCCAATCAGAATGTTGTACGCAGGAACAAATAGGGCCATTATTGGCTTTCTTCTTATAATCTGGATGGTGGGGGTTACCTTGAAATTTAATGGTGAGTATGATATCTTTAATTTTTTGGAGTATTAAGTCCTAAACCATATTTTACAGTAAATATTACATAGCATTGTTGGGTATTATTTATTTTTAACAGAGCTTCTAATATCAACATAGCTAATGGAGTCACAAAGCTGAAGTGGAAATAGAGGGGCACATAGCTCGAATAACCGTTGGACGTTGGGAAGATGCTGGAATACCGACCCCACATCGGGAAACTCAGCGTTGGAAAATTCAGTAAGTGAATGGACAGTTTCAAGTTTCTGGCAGCCGCTGGATACAGGCGACACAAAATCTTGAACTGTGGCGATCGTTTCAAAAGACTTACATATGTTCAGCAGTATGATTGAGATGATGATGATGGTGATGATGAAAAAAAAATTGCTTGCAGGAATGTCGAAGGCTGTGATGGAGTGGCGCGGCTGGGTGCTGCCGAGCCGGCTGTCGTACAGCGTGTACTTGCTGCACAATATATTCGTCGAGCTAGGCTTAGGGCTAAAATCTCAGCTGGTACCGGTGTGTTTCTTCAACATGGTAAGAACGCGACGTACATCTTTTTAATCTTGCAGAGACAAGTAGCTGGAGCCCCTCAATGCCCAAAGAGCAAAGTCTTCGAACTGTGTGAGGTGCACAAAAATATATATAGTCATTGAATGTCTATCTTATAATATAAAAAAATATATAATATATAAAAAAAAATTTGAGTGTTAGGGTTGTTCAAGTTTTATAAGGGTTTTCTGCCATGTTACTCAGTAAATCCTTTAAAAAATGATTTCATTTCAAGTTGCCCCGTTGAATCAAAATATTCGCCTATGTTAGAATGTTAGCCTATTTAAAAGCGTAAAATGGTTTGAAAATAAGACAAATCGGAGAAAGAGCAAGTGTGATTACGTTTGATTTATTTTAATTTCTAGTTCCTGCTTTCCGTCGGAGTGTTCGCGGCCACTTACGCGCTGGCCGTGCCTTTCCACCTCGTCGTCGAGGCGCCCGCGGCCAAACTCATCAAGCTAACGGCCAATGGGAGAACCGACAAGAAGTTAAATTAGAATACTCCTCTTTGAGTATACTTTAACGCATATGTATTTTTTTAAATTAGTAATAATATAAATGAGGAAGAATTATTGTTAAAAATTTGTGCCTCTGGATTCTTCTGAATTTTAAATAAAAATAAAAAAAGTTTAGATCAAAATATTTAATGATAAAACAAACTTACCTGTAAGTGAAGTTCGATCATAATTATACGAGGATTCATCCGAAGACATTTATTTATTTAAGTAAACTTTCCAGAAGTAGTTGAAGAAGTAGTTAATGAAAAAGTTTTTGAGTTTAAGTTCTAAGTATGGGGAACCGCCATGTTTTTTTTTCTATTTTTTGTAGAAATCTTAAGACGGTACTCTAGTCCCAAGGAATTTGAAAAATAGGTATTTGAAGAAAATATCGCCGTCGCGCTGCGCCCGACCAACAGGAGTTATCCATGTGTACGAGTAGTGTATTTGTGTGCGCGAGCCCTCGCCCCTCCCATGCCCGTAACATTCACCCGCCGGCCGCCTGCGGGTTAATAAATATATTTTGAAAAATTGAATCTGATGATGCTTTACTATTGATACTGAGCCCAAAACAATTTTTTTTTTTTAATTTTTCGTCTGTCTGTATCTTGGCCGCGCATCACACTGAAACTACTGGACGGATTTAAATGAAACGTAACATGATTTAAGTTCATACTACGAGGTAAAATATAGGATACTTTTTATCCCGAAATTCAGCACGGTTCCCTTGGGAGAGGGGATGAAAGTCAAAATGTGTATGTATTTCATTTTAATTCATTAACGTGTACTCCGATTTCATTCATTCATTTTTTATTAGAAAGAACATACTGCAATGATTGTTCTGTAATTATTTCAAGGTCATCAGTTTAGTAGTTCAGAAATTATAAACTTCGCAATGCTCAGTAATAGGTCCAAATAACTTGAACCCCGTTACGTACAGGAAACTTTGAATGTACGGCTCATCTTAAGCTGGCATAATACACTATCGTAAACCATAATGGATAGCCCTATTTTTAACCGACCTTCAAAAAGGAGGAGGTTATCAATTCGGTCGGTATCTTTTTAGATATGTCCACCGATTACTCCGGGGTTTCTGGACCGATTCACACGATTTTTTTTAATGGGCCCTTAAAATTTTTTACCTTCAACTCCTCAAACCTGATGTTGCAAGGGTACTTTCTCCCTAAAAGTTTTAGGAAGTGTCGTTTACAAATTGGTATGCTTGCTAATAGATCATAGAGCTCCAGGTCATCCTCCTCAATCCTGTAGGGTACTGCCCACCTAAATTGTAGGGATTTAGGAGGGGAGAAAGAGAGCTGCTGCAGGAACAAGCTTCACTAAAAAACTTAAAATAAAAATTCTTTTCAAAAACCGACTTCAAGCGCCACTACAAACCATAAATAAATTAAAAGTAAAAAACAAGCTTTTATTTAAATGCGCTAAAAAGAATAAAATAAACTTTTCTGTTAAAACTTTTACTATCAACTTGTTATGTCATTACACAATTTATATGATATAAACGTTTTTCGCGAGATTAGGTACTCGGATTTACTTACGCGGACGAAGTCGCGGGCATCAGCTAGTATATATATACATATACAAATAAATAATATTGTCTGTGTTGAAGAGAAGTGTTTGTTTGTAATATCAAAAGAACAGCTTTTTAGGGTTCCGTAGCAAAATAGCAAAAAACGGAACCCTTATAGATTCGTCATGTCTGTCTGTCTGTCTGTCCGTCCGTATGTCACAGCCACTTTTTTCCGAAACTATAAGAACTATACTGTTGAAACTTGGTAAGTAGATGTATTCTGTTAACCGCATTAAGATTTCCACACAAGAATAGAAAAAAAACAATAAATTTTGGGGTTCCCCATAGTTAGAACAGAAACTCAAAATTTTTTTTTTTCATCAAACTTATTCGTGTGGAGTATCTTTGGATAGGTCTTCAAAAATGATATTGAGGTTTCTGATATCATTTTTTTCTAAACTGAATAGTTTTCGCGAGAGACACTTCCAAAGTGGTAAAATGTGTGTCCCCCCCTGTAACTTCTAAAATAAGAGAATGATAAAACTAAAAAAAATATATGACATTACCATGCAAACTTCCACCGACAATTAGTTTTAACGAGATCTAGTAAGTAGTTTTTTTTAATACGTCATAAATCGTAAACCGCAATTGCTGCTATGGAACCCTTCATGGGCGAGTCCGACTCGCACTTGGCCGCTTTTTACTAACTGCATACGAAAGTAAATACGGTACTTATACCAAGCCAACAATTTTAAAATTTTTGTCTGTCTGTCTGTTTGTTGCCACTAATCTCGGGAATGGCTGAACCGATTTTGACGGGACTTTCACTGGTAGATATTATCGGGCATCGTATAGGCTAAAAGGAGGAGGAGTTGTGTTTTTCTACCTCTGTATATCGATATCTCCGTGATTTCTTAACCGATTTGCGTGAATCTTTTTTAATCGACACAAAAACTTTGCGAGATGGTCCCATAAAAACTTCGGGTTTCAACTCTTCAATCCTGATGCTGCAGGGGTACTGCTTCCCTAAACTGTGGGGATTTAGGAATTGTTGATTATTATGAATAGTTATTGTAGGGACCAAGTAAAGACATCGTTAAATTCCAGGATCCAACTCCTCAATCCTGATGCTGAAGGGGTTCTGCCAACCTAAACTGTGGTGATTTAGAAACGCGGACGAAGTCACGGGTGTCCGCTAGTAATAATTAAAATAATCATTGTATAGTGTAAATATCGACATCAGAGTACATCACTAGAGTATCGATAAAAATATCGACAATTGTCACTTCCCTATTAGTGTATATGTAAGCCTTACCCTCCCTCACCTCCACCCTACCCCCGTAAAGTACGAAAGGGACAACTGCAGCTCGGGCTGATTTTACCTACAAAAACCTTGGCCAAAAGACGTTTCGTATTCTGCTGTTTCCTTCTTCAAAACTGGACAAATCTCAAATATTCTTATATCAAAATTTAGAGGAAGAGTATATCTGTGCTTCTATGTTTTTCTTTTTTGTTAAAAACTTATCAAATTTGTCTGATAGTCGTTTGAACATGGCGGTAAAATCGAGGGTTTTTTTCGGGTTTTTGGATTGTCATATTTTTTTTAATGATAATGTTTTGGAAAAAAGAAAAACATAGAGGCACGTATTAATTAGACCTAGATTTTTTGGAAAAAAATCATTACTCTAGAGGCATTATCCACGAAGAAAACAGCAGAATACGTTTGTATGGAGAAATGCCCACTAGAGTACCCTCTTAATGCGGTTCGCAGAATACATCTACCTACTTACTAAGTTTCAACAGTAGGTATAGTTCCGTATGTCACAGCCACTTTTTTCCGAAACTATAAGTAGTTTCGGAAAAAAGTGGTTGTGACATACGGACGGACACAGACAGACTGACAGAGAGACATGACGAATCCATAAGGGTTCCGTTTTTTGCCATTTAGCGACCTAAAAAAGGTAAGCTTTTTTTTGTAGAAGATGATGATGTGGTCGTAAGGATCCTATTTGAAAAGTTTTATTTTATTTTAATTTTATTAGTTTCTTTTAGTTGTTCTAAATTTAAACTTTCAGTTTAAAATGAAATGAAATTTTATTTGCTGAAAGTAATCATTGTCGCATAGTAAAATTTACATAATAAGATGGTAAACATATAGAATTTGAACTCATCCCATGAGAAACTCGATTAACACGTTAACTGTCCAGACAACAGACACAATAGTTAAACAATAACCATGCTCACATGTGATTCATGGGACAGGGAAAGGGTTAAGAAACAATAAATAGAGTAAAATTTCAATTATTATTAAGATTTTGATAACACAAGTTATTATATTAGGAAATCATTGATATCAAAAATTCAGTACAATAGAAGTACAGTGTATTCAAATTGGCGTATTTGACATGGGAGATCGTATTCCAATTATGCCCTTGAAAAAACTTGTTTATTCGTTATCAATAAAAAATTGCCTAATAATATTAGAGATAATCAATTTATTGTGCTAGCTGTAGGCAGCACTGTTATAATTAAGAACTAAAAAATCAATGACATTGAATTTTCATTCCATTTCATTTATTTGTATTCATGTATCCACTTACATGTCTAATAATATAACATGACTAGCTTTTACCCGCGGCTTCGTTCACGTTAGGTTCGATTTTTTAAACCCCTATTTTACCTCCTTCGGGGTTGAATTTTGAAAAATCCTTTCTTAGCGGATGACTACGTCATCATAGCTATATGTATGTAAAACTGTATGTAAAGTGGTTTGAATTGGGCATTTGACTGTTGTCAAATTATGGATATTCATTAATTACAATCGAAAGTGTAACATTTAAGAATAACACTTGTAAAAACAGCATATAAATCGGTCAAAAAAACAAATAAGTTTTACTGCGACTGTATCCGTCTTTTCTAAAACGAAATTTTGTATGGAGAGCATAGAATTATTCATACAATTTGTATGGAGCTACTGAAACGTGACGTAATTTCCTGTTAGAAAAAGAGAGCGCTCGTCGAGAAAGAATACTCTCTTTTTCTAACAGTTACTTTGTAAAATATTATTAATGATTAAACGAACTTACCTGTACGTGAAGTTCTATCATAATTATACGAAGTGCTACGTCCGAAGAATTAGTAACGTCATGATATTATTTAACACAATGTAGTACCGCATAGGTTTCACCACTTCACCACTGTAGTTTAGAGTTTTTTTTTTTTTTTTAATATTACCCTCTCTACTGGACTACCTTTACTCGCCTCATGGCCGCCGCTCCGCTGCTCTTCATTTAGTTTAGATGATTGCGATGTTTCCGTAACATTCTGGGTTACCAGGGCGGGCGGGTCTTACTAATTCTTCGGACGTAGCACTTCGTATAATTATGATAGAACTTCACGTACAGGTAAGTTCGTTTAATCATTAATTATACTCGTGCTACGTCCTCGAATTAGTAACGTCATGATATTATTTAACACAATGTAGATGTTGAGAGTACGTGGAGGGAACGTCGCAATAAAATTACAATAATGATGAAAGAATCAAATACGTAATAATATTACGGTAACAAAAAAGTATTAGGTACAAAGAGTAATCATCAAAAAGTAGAACATTATATAAATGTGAATAATTTTAATCAAAGTGAACATAATGTTCTAGTTAAGGCCGAGTTACCCTCATTATTGACTATCGGCCTGCTGTAAAGCTTGGCAAAGGTAGCGGAACTACCGCTCCACCCAGCGGTTTGTCTTATTATATCTAAATTGACCCCAAGCTTAAACGCCAAAGATGTTGAGGCGTGCCGGGTGCTGTGGGAGGAAAACACGGAGACGTCAATTCCGCTATCTTTCAAGGTGGACTTAATCCACCGGCTTAGCGTTTGAGACGAAACACAATTGTGAGGTTTTCGTATGCTTACAAATAGTAGGTCAGACTTCCGTAAGGTCTAGGTTCTGTCCATGTATACAATAAGCATTTTTTTTTTTTAGGGCATATTCCTGGGTGTTCCTTGAAAAAAGGCAAGAACAAAATAGGTTGTTTTGTACCCACTTTGGACGTTTTAATCAATTCCGTAATTTTTATAATTATTTGATCATTTGAAATAGTTATTTGATCAGTTTTAATTTTAGATAGTGTTTGCACTCTATGTGCTGTCACAAAAGCAAGTAAAGTTGTGCTTTTCTTTGAAAGTTGTTCTAGAGTCAGACTTTCATTAGGAAACAAAGAACCTAAATGATTTAAAACAGTATTTGTATCCCACATACTATTATACCTAAGTAGTGGTGGTCTTAGCCTGTAAACGCCTTTACAAAATCTTGTAATTCTATCGTCATCTGAAATATTTCGAACAATTAGGGAGAGAGTAGCTCTGTAACTATTGACAGTTCCATACTGACCACCATCATTAAATATCTTAGTGAGGAACTCAATGATGAATTGATGGTTCGTAAATGCTTACACAATTCACCATACGAAAAGTATACCAACGTTTGAGGCAAACATTATACTGCTTTAGTGTTAGATGACCTTGAAGCCATCATTATTTCTAAGGCAGAGATTGGCTTACATCGCTGTAGCAATGCAGTCCGGATAAGGTCCCTGCAACCAAGATAATGTTGGTTCGGATATTGTGACTGCTGGAACAAGATAATACAACATCGTTAAAATTTAACTTTACTAAGTCGGACTTGAGCAGGCGCATAAATAGTGGGTACCATGGTTGAGTGGGCCAATAAGGTACAACGATTATACCTTCAGCTTTATCTGCTATCATTTTCCGTAAGGCCTTAAGTATAACAGCGCAAGGTGGAAATGCATAAAATAAATATCGGGACCAGTGTAATGTGAAAGCGTCGATTGAGAAGGCATCAGGGTCCCTATGCCATGAGACAAATTTTTCACATATAGTATTTATTCGGGTAGCAAATAAATCTATTTTTGGGGGCTGGAAATTTTTCCATCAATTTTTAATAGCCAGCGTTCGTTAACTCCCATTCAACGTCAGGATGTGATTGACGAGATTTCCGATCAGCAATTACATTATCTGACGACCTAATATAGGAAGCTACTACAATAATCTTTCGAGACTCACACCACTGCCATATGTCTTTAGTGACCTTGTTAAAGTGAGGGTATTTAACGCCACCCATGCGGTTAATATAGCTCACTGCAGTAGTGTTGTCAATCCTAAGCAATATTTGACAGTTGTAAAAAGGTTTTGCAAATATTTTTAGTGCAAAGTACGCAGCTAAAAGTTCGAGTTGATTGATATGTAGTAGCCCCTCACTATAAGACTAGCGACCACAAGCGGTTTGACCATCACAGGCTGCCCCATCGCAGGCCCCAACCCCAATTTTGAGGCGACAGAGAATATCTCTAATACAGCTGTCACTCCTGATTCTGTGAACTGAATGGTCAATAGCATTCAGCCACCAAATTAACTCTGGAAGTAACGATTGTGCACTGTCATAAGTGCTTCATAATCGTCGCAGGTACGCTGTAAGTTAAGAAACTTACAGCGTTCTAATTGTTTCGTATACAACCACCCGTACTCTATGGCAGGGCATGCAGAGACCAACAAACCTAATAACTTTGCACACTTTCTTATTATGCAGCGTTGTTAGTAGCTGTCATGATGGTTTGGAGTTCTGATTTTAATCGGGCTCGTTTTTTTTGTGAGTTTATGGGTGTCTATATTATAACCCAAATAATTGCAAGACTTTGAAGGTATCATGTTACTTTTTTCCCCATTAATAATGAAGCCCAACGCCCTTAGTAAATTTTGAGTGGCCTCAATATTTTACATACAGTCTTGGTAAGTATAACCAATTAAGCATAGATCATCCAAGTATATAGATGATATAAAACCACATGAACATAATAACTTTACAACCGGCTTCATCAGTTTGGTAACGAAAAATGGCGCCGTACAGAGACCGAATGGCAGGACATTAAACTCATCCATCTTATTGTCAATTACAAAACAAAGATATTTACGTGAGTTTGGATGAATCTTAATAAACAAAAACAAATATGCATCCTTCTAATCTATATTTGCAATATATGACTCTTTGGACATAAGTTTATGGACAGTACGAATGTCCTCTAACTTGAAGTGTTGTGTATTAATAAATTTATTAAGACTTTTTAAATTTAAGATGAATCTCATCTTGCCATTTGGTTTCGGTACTAAGAACACGCGTGATACAAATTGTCCAAGACATGCTTTACATTCAGAAATATCCCCGATTGTTAACAGATTCTTAAGAGTATCTATGACATTATGTTCCTCTGCATCCGTAGAACTATTTAGTACGGGTAGGCAAGTTTGATGGACCGGTCTATCAAATTTTATTTGATAACCGTTTATCCAGGACAAAATGGTACGGTCGCGGGTAATCAAAGACCATTGCTTAATGTTGAAGCTGATGTTGAAGCTTTAGGTTTCTTGGGAATTCCGGGTTTTAAGCCCGAGCTAGATTTCGAAGCAGCCTTTGCTGTTTTAATGGTCTCCGACAAGTTGCTGCCGAATAAGAAATTGTCAATCTTGGTAGCAGATAACTGGTCCTTTAATTCGTTTTTAACCGAATAAAGTGCGAAGTTACGACGCGCTTCCGACTCGGAATGTTGAATGTCGCAAAAGATTCGACTAACTTCCATAAGATCTCTGATCAAATCGTTGCTCTTTTCGGTAGCACATAGCTGATCCGATATTATTTTCCCGAGCGAGGAAATACCGGCTGCTATCTGCTTCTGACGTGCTTCAATGGCCTTGTCCCTTTTGATGACCTGATCAGGGATCCTGGTCTTAACCTCGGCATTAAGCTGTGGTGCAGCTATATTTATACAGTTCCCCGGAACTAAGACTTTCGTCAAAAGTTGCTTGCGAACATCCTTGTTTAAACCGCATGTTGCTACATGGGTAAATCTTGATGCGACTTTCTTATTAATGTCAGACCCATATTCGACAACTACTGACGGGTCTGCACCCAAAATATCAAGGATTTCGGTGTTAACAGCCGCGTCTTCATTATGAACACTCGATGCGATCGGTTCTCCCGATACGTTATCTGATAGTTCAAGAGGGATTGTATCATCCTGATCCCTAGGGATCGAGGTGGGTTCCTCACCCAAAACAAGGTATAGTACATAACCCGATACAATTGTGGTCTACAAATGCGGCAAGATAGTCCTAACGACTACTCTGATGCAATTTGTAACAAACAAAGCCTTCTCACAGCCATTAACGTTCAAATGCGGCGAAATAGTCCCACAGACTACTCTGATGCATTATAAAGTTCAAATGCGGCGAAATAGTCCCACAGACTACTCTGATGCATTATAAAGTTCAAATGCGGCGAAATATTCCCAGAGAATATTCTGATGCATTTTTGTTAGATCACAGCGTATCATTTAAAGGTTTAAACTAGAACGAATGTGGCGAAAAAGTCCCGCAGACAGTTCTGATACATTCGTAAGTTTTTCCTTTTATCATTAAAATTGAAGGGAGGTAGGAACCTACCATCAACAATCCCTTGTGGCGTGGCTGGCCTCGATGAATCTGACGATGAATCCGTTGATTGGCTCGATGATGATGAAGAACTCAACGCGGGACCGTCACGTTTTTTACGTCGTGACCGTCACAGTTTTCTAGTTTTCTTAATTTTTTTCACTATAAATTCCAAACTACTTTCATTTGCACGTTTCGGCATAGTTATAGTTATAGTTACGTTATAAATTTACCACGTGCGAAATACTGAACGAGTGAAGTGGTTGAGCACTAAAATGCGAATGAAGAGCAGCGGAGCGGCGGCCATGAGGCGAGTAAAGGTAGTCCAGTAGAGAGGGTAATATTAAAAAAAAAAAAAAACTCTAAACTACAGTGGTGAAGTGGTGAAACCTATGCGGTACTACATTGTGTTAAATAATATCATGACGTTACTAATTCGAGGACGTAGCACGAGTATAATGTAAAATAACTTGTGTGTAAAATAAATGTAGTAGAATAAATGAATATTTTATCTGTTTCTTTTTTTTAATGCCTAAAAAAAGAATAAAGCTTTTTAAAATGATATTCTGATTTAGAGAAGTACAAAATTACCAAAGAACAGCAGAAAATTGAAAAATCAAAATTGGTAATTTTAATTGGTAATTGGCAAATTGGCAATTCGGCCAAAAGGGCGAAAAACAATTCAGATCAGTCTAGCCGTTTTTGAGTGATAATAATAAGCCAGACTAATGAACCTATAGATATTTTATTTTTACGACATATTGTATTTCCCAAAAATTCACTTCATTAAACACCAGTGAAACTTGTCGCTTATGCAAAATAATTATAAAAAGGTAATGAAAATTAAGGACTTCGGCACACCACCGGCACAAAACTATAAAAGCGAAACCGCAGAAGTACCGGTATGACAGGCGAAATAAAAACAAATCTGTTTGTTCCAACTTAGAAACCTCTTGAACATAAACACATATTATATCATAGTGCAGAAAAGCTACGGTCAGTATATTCTCCACAGGTTTCCGACACATTTTTTTTCTGGCAGGTTTTAGACACATGAGTGTCTAAGTACGAAGTACAAATAGCAGAGCTTGAACCGGTAGCAATTAAACCAAGCCAGATGCAATTGGTTGAATGAAATCAGCTTGAATGGCGAAATCGAGCGAGAAAAGGTTTCATTCTTCAATCTGGTAAGTAAACGGGATCGAATATGATAATGAGGTTAATGAACGAAACTCGTTTGAATTTATTTCCAGTTCTTTATCCTGATAAACATATAGTGACCGCAGACATACAATTTCAAGTGGCAAACTATCGAACACAACGATTTTGACAAAGAAATGACCGACGATTTAGTTGGACAAGATGGCGGGCTACCGTAAGTAAAGCTCGCTGCATACGTAACGTGCACGGAACGTGGACGGGACGTGGCCCGGACGTGGTTAGTAAACACGGACGGGAATTTTTAATGCATACGCAACGTGGCAATAACTCAGAACTAACGTGCTAGTGATGTGAACAAGGAAAGATGGATTTTTCTAAGATTGTAGCGAGCTAACTTGGAAGGGGTATAGCAGTGTAAATACAACCCATACCCCTAATCGGTTTTTACACGCCATCGTGTCGAAACGTTAAATCGCTTGGCGGCACGTCTTTGACGGTAGGGTGGTAACTAGCCACGGCCAAAGCCTCCCACCAGGCCAGACCAGAGACAATTTAGAAATTATAAATTCCTAAATTGCCCCCGCCGGGAATCGAACCCGAGACCTCTCAGTTATAAGACCACAGCGCTCACCACTGCGCCAGGGAGGTCGTCAAAGGTTGATACTATATACCTATTGATTTGAGCATAAAAAGTTCAACTGTAATTATTATTACATATTAAAATATAAGTAGAGATACCAATGCAATAAATTAATAAAATAAATCTGACCGTTTTCAGTGAGTGATAGTTCGACTGCAATTTTACGCCACAGATAATTTTTATATTTGGTGTCTAAATACTTTCAATGATCGTACACACTCAATTAGTTTTTCCATTCGTCCATTTTTGCTTCGTAGGTAAATACACAAACATCACTACTTAGCTCTCCGGAGCGAACGGGGCGACTGTGCATACGCAGCGGAATCACGCACGGGACGGGCCACGTTCGGGACGGGACGTGCTAAACATCGTCGCCGACGATATTTTTCCCGTTCCGCGCGTGGCACGTTCCCGTCCCGTCCGTGCTCCGTGACGTATGCACAGTCGCTTACATTTTCTATGAAACGATGTTTCCAAAACTCCACGTCCCGTCCCGTCCACGTCCCGTCCCGTCCCGTGCACGTTATGTATGCAGCGGCCTTAACTATGCCTATTAGTATACTCTGCAATTTAGTTGCCCAACTTGAAATTGTAAGTCTGCAGGTATTCATACACTCATTGTAAACGTTCTGCGTTAGAAAATGTACGCTACGCTCCAGTTTTTAATGTCATATAATTTTATAAGGGGCTAGTCGCTTTCTATTTCGTGACGGTGGTCTGCTACAGGCCTAAAACATATGAGTCTCAAAACAGGTATAGATTCAACAATACCTAAAGATAACAATATACCGGAACCCCTAAATATTAATAAATTGATTTTATAGAATTTTATTAGTTTTATTTTTTTCGCCGATCAACGGACGAGGAAAAAAATATTTTAGAGGAACATGTGCCAACTGCCAATATTATCTAATTTACTGCCTTAACTAACATTTTCTATACGAGTAGGTATGTATATTTCAGAGAATTCAACGTTGCTGACACCCTCTCGCAACCCGCACGCTACCCCACGGAGCATCCTAGTTTACTTACTACTTTTTTCTTTATTTTACTAGTAATATTATTAGATATTTATTTTATTTATTTATATATCTTTACACCCATAGTAAAAGTTCTGCATTAGAAAAGTAGTTCCACTTCAGTTTTAAATATGTACAATAATTATAATAAGTGCTAACCTCAGTGGATTCCTCTTCTTATATTTACATATAAATATCATTGAGTGGATTCGTTATCTATTCCGCGGCGGCGGTCTGCTACAGGCCTAAAGCCTTTGAGGCTGAAAACAGGTTCCTTAGGTAAGATAACTATCGCTATAATATTTTTGTACAACTAATTTTGGATTTATCGACAAACATTTCAAATTCGGTTACAAGAACAGATTACACGTTCGATTCGTTGTCGAAGCAGAGTTATTGTAAATAAATAATGTATATTAATATTTTATTATTTTTAATAACGTTTTGCTGTGGAAAAAGCTTTGGAATTATATATCACTTAAATGGTAAGTCACTTCTAAGGCTATTTTCTAATCATCTTTATCTATACGTCCACTGCTGGATATCACTGGACACCAATGGAATCCAGCTCGCTGTTTTGGATTCGGTAGATGGATGCGCCACAAGACTCATAGGCGAGGAGTCGCTGGTGAACTTCAGACTCAAGAGTCTGGAACATCGGCGCAAGATGTCCTGCCAGTCGATGTTCTACAAGATATATTTCGGAGAGTGTGCTCAAGAAATATTCAATTTAGTTCCACCATCGCCCGTCTACCACCGAACCGGAAGGAATTGCACGAATCTGCATCGCTACGTACAAAAGTTTGACAAATCTCAATTTTGATTAGTAAATCTAAATATTTCAAAATCTGTGAAACACGTAGATAATTCTTTATTTTTATTCGAAAAAAAAGTTTCATGGATATAACTTGAAAAATGACGGACTTTCATACAAACTTTCACCCCTTATTTAACCCTCTTGGGGTTGAAATTTTCAATAATTATTTCTTAGCGGATGAAACTTTGATAAATCTCAATTTTGATTAGTAAATCTAAATATTACTTTAATCTAAATTTTATTTAAAAAGAATTTTTATTAGAAAGAAAGAAAATAATTTTTACTTGATCAATACAATTATTAGTCAAGTAAAATAAACAAATAAAAAAAAATTAAAAGTTATTACTAAGGTAAACCTAAATAGGTATCTTTCGCGGACTCCCAAAAGGTTAAATCGGCGGTTGGAGTCATGTGATAGCTTGGTAGGTATGTACCATGTCGTACCTACTAAGTTACTTGCCCAACCCGGGGGGGGGCAGAAACCAGTTCCGTGGCTGGGTATTCCGCTATTTCCAAAAATTGATTTATCGAGATGATTTGGTCTTAATGTAGGTACATATTGCTTTTGTATACTAAGTTTTAAAGAATCCGGCTTTAACCTTCATTTTGTCCAAGATACCTACTTAAAAGGTAGCCTATATCACTCTCCAAGTTCTCAAAATAATATGCTACATTTAGTTTATTCATTAAAAATTTAGTGAATTGGGTATTTGACAAAATTTTTTTTATATCCTCAAAATAATGGTTTATAATATTATAAAACAATGTCATTTTTCTTTTCTTAATATCTTAACTAGTCTCGAAAATAGCTTTTAGGTGTCCTGACAGAAAAAGAGAGCGCTATTGCAATATGGCGTCACGTTTCAGTAGCTGCATACACTCTCCATGCAAAGTTTCGTTTTAGAAAGAGACGGATACAGTTGCAGTAAAACAGCTTATAACTTTGTTTTTTGATCGATTTATTTTCTGTTTTTACAAATGTTATTCTTACAACTTTCGATTGTAATTAATGAATATCCACATTTTGACAACAGTGTAATACTCAATTGTGATGATTGGCTGAATTTATCGCGTTATTTCTGCAACAGTGCATGTTAGCCAATAGCGAGTGAGTATATCTGCCAATCAGAGGCGATTGCAATCGTCACACTGAAAAGTGCTGAAACGCAACCGCGAGCTATCGCAGTGAGGCATTTCGGCCATGTTTTAACCGACTTCCAAAAAAGGAGGAGGTTCTCAATTCGTCGGAATCTTTTTTTTTTAATTTTTTATGTAGATATGTTCCCATTGTTATCAAGTCAGGATCTGATGATGGGATCCTGGAGAAGTCGAGGGAACTCTTCAAATTTTATAGGCACAATTGAAATATTTTGTAGTGGCGTTTGAAGTCGGTTTTGTAAAAAGAACGTTTATATTATTATTAGCCTTGGGAAAGTAACAAGTACTTACGTAAGTTTTTAGTTAATTGGCTCATTATGCAGTTGATGATAATGTTTTATTATTTTTACAACTATTTCTTATAAAATAAGTGTATTGGAAAACCTTGAAAAACTTGCACGGTACATGTGCGCATTGTAAAAAGCTGTCGAATTTGAGTGTACAGTATTTGTTGACTTTCTACACTTCATAATGATGATTACCATTAAATCTTTAGGAAGTCCTAAAAATTTAGTAGTAATTATGTAGTATGTAGTAGTACCTATCCTAAACCTATGCATCTTCTTTTTGATCAACAAATAGACATCCACTGTTGAACAAAGGGTCTCTTACATGGACTTCCACATGGCTCGGTCTAACGCTGCCTGCATCCATAACATAAGCATCAGTAAATAAATTTTGGATAGAAGCAAGCGCTGTGTTGCGGAATTTCATTTCCTGGAAGAAAAACTATATTTGTTGAGGAAAATCAGATTTTTCTCTTTTGGCGAATTATTACAAAGTAATGTTATTGTTTTTCCTTAATTTTTTTTTAAAGAATATTAGACAACCTGAAGTTGACTAATATCCTTCTATCCCCTCCAAATAAGCGGAAAGCTTGTGTTAGGAGTGGGTACGACAATAGTGCAACGGGCTGGATTCGAACCTGCGACTTTACAGTTTTCAGTCCACACCTTTAACCGTTGGGCTATTGAGGCTATGAATTCCAATAAATTGGACTTTAACTGTAATGAAACTATTTCAGAAACAGAATATGAACAGCTGCCGCCGCTATTTGAGCTGGAGAATTACGAGTCCTGCATGGAGGCACCTGGAGCCGTCTATTGTGTGACCAGTCTGCAGCTCTATACTGACTCGGACAGTGGCCTGTATACGCTTATTCAGGTATCTACATTTTGCGAGAGGATCAAGTATCTATACTTTCTCTTCTCTATTTCTAAGGCTCAATTTCACCAGCACGGAATAAGTCTCACTCTGCAGTAAATTAGCAGTTATTCAAAGAATAAACTTGTATGCATAGAACTACTCTTATATTTAAGTAGATACGTGTCATCATAGCCTAATCGGGGAACTAAATCGCTACTGTCATCAGAAGTAAATATGAAGAATATATAAATAATTGCTGATAGTTAGTTATTCTCAAGAATGAAATTTGCTGGGGCCACCAACGTTTAAAGCAGCAGGTATTAATGTCATAGAATGTCGAGATAATATACTGAAAAAATTTACTACTTTTTAGCGTTGTTGGTAGTACGCCCCCAAGTGTAAACAGTTAAGCCTTTTGTTTTTATATTATTTCCAGGAATATTCCGAGCACGTATTGAAACACTACAATTATACAAATATAGACAGAGGTGTCTGTGTGAAACGCTCATGTGAATCATATGCCAGAAATGCAGGCTTAGATATAAACAGGGACCTAACGACCGTCCTTGAGGGATGCCTCAATGAAACAGTAATCAACAAGTACGGTTTGATGGCGAGAGTTAACACAATGAGCTGTGATCAACAAATGGATGGTGACAAAACACAAATAGATCTTCTCGATTATGTCGTTCTTGGTGTATTTATTATTTTACTTGTGCTAACCTTGATCGGAAGCTCTTGTGAAATCGATTTAGATGGAAAAAACAAGGTTAAACAAAATCGTATGATAGGTATTATTTTTTCCCTTTATTTATGACTAGTTAATTAATTTAATTTAGATTTCTGTATGACTATAATGTTGATTACATTGCATAATATAAAATCATCATGAACAATTCATTAACCTCTCACTACTGAGCGCAGATCTCTTCTCAGAGAAAAGTAATGCATATTATTACACGAATAAAATTTAATTTAAGTTATCAGACTCCAGATATTAAAATACCTCTTATTTTAAATACATTATTTTGTTTTTTAGGAAAGGAAGTACTATCATGTTTTTCATTTTCTCAAAACTGGAAAAAATTGACTGTAATAGAAGAAAGGGATCCTCGGCTGAACATTTTTAAATGTGTCCACGGGGTTCGGTGAGTTAAAGTTGAATAATGTACCTAGTTGTGTAATGCCATTCGGGTTTTAATCAACTAGTACAGCCAAAGTACAGCAAAATTATTGATTAAGGCTTTGTTATTTACCTACATTCAACTTTCAATAAATTTTATATCACCTTGCAGGTCAATAGTTATCTATTTCATAGTATACGGACATTCACTGTTGTTAATTATTAGTGGCTTCACATCTGATCCCCATAACATTGAAAAGGTATTTATTTAGTACTACAACAGCTATAGTGCCAAACTTCGTTTGAGACTCTCCGAAAGTGTTGCTCAATCTTTTTTTCATTAATTCTCGTTTTATTGTCACTCGACGTAAAATAATTTGTAAGTTTATTTCTTACAGTCCTATGAATCAACTTTGATGCGGTTGAGTTATAGCGGTACAAGCATGGTCCAAATATCCTTTTTTATTTCGGGAATTCTACTGACGTTCTTCCTGCAGACATTCGCGGCAAACAATGTCACTTGGAAGACGATACCGAAGCTCGTATTCCTCAGGTGGTGGAGGTAATTATTGTCCCTGATTTCCTAGGAGATCTTAATAATATAAATCCAGCTACAAGAGGCCTATTGACATAAGTTCTTCCACTAGCAGAAACCGCAATCGCAATTTATAATTTTTGAAGAAAATAAAAAATATTAAAAAAAATATTTTTGTTATTTGTTGTTATAGCGGCAACAGAAATACACATTCTCTGAAAATGTCAACTCTCAACCTATTACGGATCATGAGATACAGCCCGCTGACATGCACTCCTACGGATCTCCTCATTTCTAATTTGATCTCGCAGGGATAATCCAAGCATAGCTCTCTCCATCGCCCGCTGAGTGATCCTGAGCCTTCTTATGAGGCCCATAGTTAGCGACCTTGTTTCGGATCCATAAATCATCACTGGCAACACGCACTGTTCGAAGACACTAAGGAATTTTGGACGAGAAGACATCTCAAAGCTTTCATCTATCGCGGGGATATTTTTCTGGCATTCTGCGCACTGTTAAAATGACGTAATATTTCAGGTTAACACCGTCAGCGGCCGCAGTGATAGCGTTTACGGCGAGCTGGCTGCGCCACGCCGGCCGCGGCCCACTTTGGAGCGCCGTCGTCACCGGCGGCGCCTGCGCGCAGTGCCGGCGCTACTTCTGGGCTCACTTGCTCTACGTCAACAACTATTTGGACGAAATCAGCCAATGCGCTTTTCAAACGTGGTACGATTATGGTACAAGTGCACAGGATGCACAACAGAGTAAAAAACGTAAGGGTAGGCATTGTACAAATTATAAAAAGCCTACCCTTAAGTTTTTATAACTCGTATTGGAGATTTTCTCCATT
Source organism: Hipparchia sbordonii (assembly GCA_038048805.1). Classification (NCBI taxonomy): domain Eukaryota; kingdom Metazoa; phylum Arthropoda; class Insecta; order Lepidoptera; family Nymphalidae; genus Hipparchia; species Hipparchia sbordonii. The sequence continues at coordinate 12,246,026 of CM076113.1, forward strand.
TTATATCATCTTCCTGCTTAATGTTAATGCCTACCTTGTATAGGCTATATACTAGCTGATATCCGCGACTTCGTTCGCGTGGATCAAGGTTTTTAATTCCTTATTTTCCGGGATAAAAGTAGCCTATGTGTTATACCAGATTAAGGTCTATCTGTGCCACACAACCAAATCGGTTCAGTCGTTACGGCGTGATTGAGTAACTACATCCATCCATCCATCCATCTATTCATCGATCCATACAATGTTATCGCATTTATATCTAACATTAGTAGGATTAGCAACAAGAGGTTAGAATTATTTTGCTATAATCCGCCAACAAAAAAAATCTGTATGGTTAAACATGCAGTTAAAAGCTATAAACACTTCCCAACCAAGCAAAAAAGCCAAGTTCCCAAGCAAGCAATGCTACCACCACTCACATGCACCACCACATAAGACTTTTATATTACTCTTGACTTGGCTTTTTTGCTTGGTTGGGTAGGTAAGCGGTGCTTAGCTTTTAACTGCATGTTTGACCATACAGATTGTTTCTGTTGGCAGATTAACTCTAACATTGTCTTGCTAATCATGAACTTCCGCAAAGTAACGCCTGATTTTATCCAATACTAGAAGCCCGCGCCGACTTCGTCCGGGTTGAAAATTAAATATATGTTCTTGTGAGCTTCTTATAGGAGACGATTGTCAATAAGATCACCACAGGAACCACACGAATATCCCGCACCGATACCCGCCACCGTGCCCCGCCGCGCCAGCCGGCACCATTTTATTATTTTGTCGCGCGGAAATATTAATTTTCCGATAACTCCTAACATATTTATTTAAATTGTATAGTGTAAAGGGCAAATATGTTCTTAATTAAATACTTACGATAATAAACATATTTATTTAGATATAGATTGACATCACATCGGTTAAAGAAGCTTCGAAAATAATTCATTATTTTTAATCAAAATTTGAAAGATAGAAATGGTTACTGTAAGTTATCCTTAGAATATAGACATATGCTATCGCGGACTTTTTTTTAGAACTTTTTAAGAGGAACAATTCACCCATACATCATTTTCATCCAGTAACAGTATATGACCCAGCGCACGCCTTGAAAACGTTTAAGAGTCAAAAAAATTTCCGACTTCTTTAACTTTGCACATAATATCTAGCCATAATACATTTATTAAAACAATTATAGCCTATAACCATCTGGAATAATGTACCTTTGAAATGGTAAAAGAATTATTGTAATAGGTGCGGTGGTTCCAAAGTTTGCTCCGGACATACATACAAACTCACAAAATTCGCGCTCTCTCTTTATTATAATAGTATAGATTTAGTAGGATTAGTTGAGACAGAAAGGATCTATTTGATTTCAGGTATATCGCAGCAGATATGCAGCTATTCATCGTGGGCATTATAGTACATTGTGCAATCAGGAATCGAAGCAGGGCCGTCAAAATGATCTGCCTTCTCTCGCTCCTGATGCTGGGCGCGGCCAGCGCGGCGGTGACCGTGTGGCGCCGAGACATGGACGGGTTGAGTTTGTTGAAGCCTGAGTAAGTCATGTAATGACTTTGCTTTCATCATCATCATTTCAGCCTGCGGACGTCCACTGCTAAACATAGGCCTTTCCCAAACAGCGCCACCACACCGGGGTCCTCAGCCTTCCCCATCCGGCTACTTCCTGCCACTCTCTTTAAAATATCGTCGGTCTTATACTGGCTGCCTCGTTTGTCTAGTACAGGAGTCTCCAAACTACGGCCCGCGGGCCAAATCCGGCCCGCCAGTGCCATCAATCCGGCCCGCGACAGCTTAAAACTATAGTGTCATCAATCATCAATCCACTAGATGTCGTTAAGTAATTGAAGTAATTGAAATGCAAAAAAGCGTATATTTGCTTAGGTCGCGCACTTTGCGACTAGTTTAGCTAGAAATATAGTTAAGGGCAGAAAAATTTAAACTGTTACATTCAGGTTACATTGCAAATTTAAACTGTTACCTTGGAACATACTGACAAAATCATTATGGCCCCTAAGGCTTCAAAGCTTGGAGACCCCTGGTCTAGTGGTTAGCAAGTTCGACTGCGGATGCCGCGAAAGGTTTAAACTCACGGGCACTCATTCATTTTCCGGGATAAAATGTAGCCTATGTGTTAACCCAATTATCTTGACTCCAAATTTTACCCAAATCAGTTAATTCTTTGAAGCATGAAGGAGTCACAAACATACACATCCGTACAAACTATCGCCGTTGTAATATTAATGTGATGTGATTACTAATTGCTACGAGTATTAGTACACTATTTAATTTAATTTATTTTTCCTTGACTGTTTTAAATGGAAACAAATCGCAGGAAACGCGTAACCGACCGACGTACATGGCCGGAAGCCTATGACGTCCTTAGAATTTCTTCCCTCCTCACACGGTTTACTGCGATAAGAACATCTTATGCGCTGTTCCTAGCACGTACTTTATGAAGTTCTGCGCAGAACCAAATTTTTCCCTTTAGGACAGTTAAGGAAAAAATATAGATTATACGTGTAAGTTTGTTGTAAAGACTGTATTTTATCTATGAACCCTCTGAGTCAGCCGCGTTTGGTCGGTTTCGTTTCCACACTTCCTCCTAATCCTGGTTTCTTTAACAGAGCATTACGCTCCCTCAATGACCCCGCGATGCGTGAACTGCATATGCAAGGTCACAACAATCTACAGATTTATGTAATGGGAATGGCGAGCGGCTACTACGTCCACTATTTGCAACAGCAGAAAGTGGAATATCCAGACTCTAAGGTAAGATGATGTTTCATTATTTTTTGACGCCTGTGATTACCAGCAGGTTGTCGAATTTTAAAAATTGGGAACGATCCCGCATTGGAAATGTCTAGTATTTTTCAAATATTTAATTCGCTATTTCCGTAAAATAAACAATTTCGATATAACTATTATTTTTATTCGATTGTATTTCAGCCATTACTGATCAAGTCAACCCCATTTAAATATCGTAACGATCTAAAAAGATCTTTAAAGATGTATATTGGTATTCCTTGATTACAATCACACGTGATGGCAATATGACGATGTTCTCTAAGATGGTAGCATGCTAACTTGGAAGAGGGTTTGGGTGTTTTAATTAAACCTTCTTTCGGTTTCTACAAACCATCGTGCCTCGTGATTGGCGGCAGGTCTTATCGGTAACTAACCTTCAGCCCAAAGCGTCTCACCAGGTCAGGTGCCACTTTTTTGACTTTGCCGGTGGAATGAAAGGTTGTCAACCAAGAAGTTGTCAAACTCGCATTTCGTCATACAAAATGCGAGTTTTTTCAACTGCCAAACTGTTCAAGGCCACTGAGGTAGGGAATAGCCCCTTAGAACGGAGACAACATTTTTTTAATCCTTTAGACACAGTTTGCTTTGTTTAATTAAATTCTCGATCATTTTCAGGTCGGAAACGTACTTTGCTGGTGCTTAATACCATTATACGCGTTCGTGATATACGGCAGCAGTCTGTTCATTAACGACGGCGCCCGACCGTCTCTTGCCGTTCGGATGCTGTTTGCAGCTTTGAATAAACCTGTCACAGGCATCATATTTGTAGTTTGGATAGTGGGAGTTACATTGAAGTTTAATGGTGAGTGATTTTTTGATACAGGGTTTGAGGGTTGTGTAAGTGGTGCGTGGTGGTAGTAGACACCAGAAGAGGGTAATTTTACCAGTCTTTGTATGTATGTATGTACTCGTACGTGGCGCTCCGGAAACCAAACGCGTAGACCGATTTTGATGATTCTTACGTCAATTGATTTATGTTTATCTTGGGAGTGTCACTAACAACATGACAGTGATCAAAATTCAATATGGCAATTACCAGAAGCTATATTGTGAGATAGAAAAAAGTTAAATCAACGAACTATAGTATATTAAGTGGGGTATCATTGAACAGGTATTTGAAAATCATTGTTAAGTTTCTTTTCTTTTGAATAAACATTTTGTCAGGTGGGAGGCTTTGGCTGTGGCTAGTTACCACCCTGCCGTCAAAGACGTGCCGCCAAGCGATTTAGCGTTCCGGCACGATGGCGTGTAGAAACCGATTAGGGGTATGGGTTGAATTTACACTACTATACCCCTTTCAAGTTAGCCCGCTACCATCTTAGACTGAATCGTCACTTCAGGTGAGATCGCAGTCAAGGGCTATCTTGTCATCAAATACATTTACATTACGATCATAACATTTTCGATCTATGACAATTTAAACCAGTTGATTTCCTATAAAGCAGTCGGGTTTTTTATTCTCTTTTAATTGCTTGTTCCAGGGATGTCGAAGGCTGTGATGGAGTGGCGCGGCTGGGTGCTGCCGAGCCGGCTGTCGTACAGCGTGTTCTTGCTGCACAATATATTCATTTACTTAGCGCTAGGAGTCAGGACGCAGCTGGTTCCGGTGTCTTTCTTGAACGTGGTAAATAACCCTAAGACTGAAATCTATAGAACGCACTCTCACTCAGCTCAGTGTCACTTGTGTCTCAGTGACTCTTCTTCTTCTTCTTCTTTGTCAACTTATAGACGTCCACTGCTGGACATAAGTCTCCTGCATGGACCTCCACAGGCCTCGGTCTTGCGCCGCCTGAATCCAGTGGCTCCCTGCGACTCGCTTGCTCAGTCACTCAGTTATGTCTTAAAATGAGTATTTTAATATTAGTATTCAATTCGATGCCTTTTTTTGAAAAGAGCAACCGCCGAGTTTATTGCTGGCTCTTCTCGGCATTTCGAACCAGTGGTAGATTCATCGACGATTCAAAAGCACTTGTGAAAGTTTATTTGAATAAAAAATATTTCTATTCTATTCTATTCAGACTTAAGACAGAGTTAAAACGAGATTTATGTCAGAACATATTTATGTCTCGGTTTAACTATATCTTAAGCCAGAAGTCAGAGCTCGCTTGTGCTAGGAGTGGGTACGACAATAGTGCAACGGGTAGGGTTCGAAACTGCGAGCTTTCAGTTTTCAGTCCGCATCTTTAACCGTTGGGCTATTGAGGCTTAGTTTGAGTTGGTATAGACTTATAGAGGAAGGAGTACCTACGGGAATGAGAAAAAAAATATATATTTTCAGTTCCTCATGAGCATCGGAGTGTTGGTGCTCAGCTACCTGGTGGCGATTCCGTTCTACCTGCTGGTGGAGGCGCCCACGTCGCGACTGATGAAGCTGATGATCGACGACAAAACTGACAAAAAGGAATAACTACCCTCACTTACACCGTGCTTTCACTATTTATTTATAAAAATAATTATTTATTAAATTTAAAAAATCAAAAACCCGACTGCGTAAAAATTGAATTTTAAATAAAAACTGAAAGGGAAAAACATTTCCTATTTAATCAGTGTCGGGACCCATTCTTGAAAAGATTTGAACCGATCTAGATTTTTAATGGGTGGACACTCCCATGATTATCACGAATTGATTGACGTCTTGTCATCGAATAATTAAAAAAAAAAAACGTAACGATCAAAGTCGGCCCACGCGTTTGGTATCTAGAGCGCCCTACACACATACATGCCGCAGTCGGGTAATAAAATCATTAATCGTAAGCTTTTAAACCCGCGACTTCGTCGTGTGTAGTTTGGTGAAAAATTCCGCACCAATCTGTTTTTGCGGAATAACATGTAGATAAGTCACTTTCATGCAAAAAATTAAGTCACATTAATCCGTTATTCAGTTGCTTCGTGATTAAAGGTCGAACCAACAAACAAGTTGCACACTTTCGCATTTCAGTAAAGGCATATTAGTAAGTACTTACACATTTTTGTTTGTTACAATAATAAATTATTAATTTGTTGACGTAATGTATGTATTAAGAGATTATTAGTGTAATAAATATTAATAATGGCTGACTTCATTCAACTTTTTTTATTTCATTTGTTTACTTTTCTAATTAGAACGGAGTAAGTAATAAATGTTAGATATATAAAAGGTGGGAAGGGAATAAACATCTGCAATCAGTCTCCGAGTTGTTATTCTTCACCGTCACCTTATATACCTAACTACGGCAAGCCAAAAGCACAGCACTCTATATATGTGTGTGACTATTTACGTATGTTTCCTCGTCACGTCTAAATTACTGAGCCGATTTTTATGAATGAGGTGTCAACTAATTCGTCATTATAATTTATAGTCTGGATGACATGGTGTAGGTAGATATTCAATTATCTAGTTGGATTAGTTTTTAAAATTTTGCCTTGTTGTAAGTGACGTAAGTAGCTATTTAACAATGCGCAGAATGCCAGAAAAAATCCCGCGATAGACGAAATAAAACATATCCGACACGCGTGTGAAACGCAACAGAGACGTTAGCGTGTAGGAGTGTAGAATACATCATGTATTCTAATAACTCGTAAAATATTATTTTTAAGCTATTGCATAGCTTCTATCGCGGGCCTTGAGCGTGGAGACCGAATCCAGAAATTCCATAACGAAAATAACCTGACACGAGACTCCTCTCACCGCTAGATGGCGTTGATAAAAAATGCAATAGCTTTACCGCGGCAGTCCCCGAGTGCCACACGTCTTTTTTTTAAATGGCTGTATCGTCTCTTAGTAGTACGTATAGGAATTTTATATAAAAATTTTGGCTCTATAATGTAATGGAAATTGGTTAAAATTAGACCTAACTTCGCAGTTTTTTTTTGTCGAATAAGTACCTACTCAAACCCTTGGAAATATGATGTAATTTTTGCCTGTTTTTTTTTTTCGGACAGTCAATCTACTGCTGTTAAAATCAAATCTACGTTTGAAGATTTACCGTTACACGCGCTCTTAAGTAGGTACTTGCCTACAGCTGGGGTATAGCTGAAGTAATAGGGCTATTAGTACGTGGAGCGTGCATTCTAAGTATTGCTTACAATCGTTTGTTAGCCAAGATCGCTTATTTATTGCCCGCAACTTCGTCCGCGAGAATTGCCATAAATCCTTTGATCCCTGAATAGCCTAGATCATTCCTTGAATAAGCCTGTAAAAGTTCTTCAAAATCGGTCCAGCCGTTTCGAAGATTAGCCGAGGCCCGAGACAAACTTAACAATCAAGTACCTAACTACCGAATGATAATAAAAATATGAGCTTACAAATAGCTTAATATTGCAAAATCACCGACACACAAATTATTATTAGACTTTAATAAAATGGACCTAGGTCTTAAGTGGTAATGAGTCAACTACCAATTACTACATCTATTTAAATATTTATGTAAGTATGTTTCATGTATGTTAAATAAAAATAATTGATTGAATGATTGGAGTATTTAAAATAGAGTCTGTTCAAAAAGGGAACCTTCGTGGCCAAACAGTGAACTAACGCTAACAAGATTCCTTTTCGCATATCTAATAGAATCTGCAACTACATAAGCATAATATTGTATACAATATACATATACAGACCAGAGGATAGAATGTTCAAAAAGAACGTTGTCGTGGCCAAATAGCACAAATTCATTTGACGATTCGAAAGCACTTTGTAAGAGTTTATTTGAGCCACTGATTGGGAATTGAATTGAATTGAAAGTTTATTTGAATAAAAAATTATTAAGCTTTTGCATAGTTTCTATCGCGGGCCTTGAGCCTGGAGACCGAATCCAGAAATTCCGTAACGAAAATAACCTGACACGAGACTCCTCTCACCGCTAGATGGCGTTGATAAAAAATGCTATGCGATAGCTTTACCGCGGCAGTCCCCGAGTGCCACACGTCTTTTTTATATTCTATTATATTCTATTCTATGTATTACGCTATTACATTTACGCGCTAAACAGAAAAGGCAAGCACAGCAGCCGCATTGCAATCTCACGACGGTTCTCTTTTTGGACAGATTCTATCAGCTTCTTCTGTTTAGATTTTAAATCATACTCTTTGTTTTAAATACTTGCATCTATATTTGTATGTATTGATTAGGTTAAGGCTTGCTGGTCCCGGAACTTTAGGTATTTAGCGGGCTATGTCGCCGCGCGCCGCGCCGCTCCGAAATCCTCGTGTACGTATTAAATACGCGCTGGGCAGACATGGAGCGAAAGCGCAGTGAACCCGTACGGGCGCTCCTGGTCACAATATATGAAACTACAGTAGGTACTTAGTTCAACTTGACAGATATTGTTTAAAATTTTAATAGACCAAATTATACGTATGTAGTATGTACCTACTTACTACTCGGCAAATTTAATTTTTCAAGGCATTGAAATTTTACACTTGTAAATTACTGACGTTGTTCTTGTAAAAATTATATAGTGTAAGCATCTGAAATTCTAACTTTGAGGGCTTTAGAAAGGAAGGAGTAGGAAGGTTTTATTATCAGGTGTGTCCTGGATTTCCAAATAAGCCCTGTTTAGAGATGGGTAAATCAGTAATCACCCAGATTAAGCCCACGAATGTGTTTTAACCCGGGTGATTACCCGTCTTGAACGTCATGAAACGGACTTTATAAGGTATGTTTCTTTTTTTAAAAAAGAATATTAGCCAAGCTGATGTGGACTAATATCCTCCTGTCCTCTCCAAATAAGCGGAAAGCTTGTTCTAGGTGTGGGTACAACAATGGCGCAACGGGTGGGGTTTGCACCTGCAACCTTTCAGTTTTCAGTCCGCACCTTTAACCGTTGGGCTATTGAGGCTTATATTTATAGTGTATTCTATTATGAATGAAAATGAATCTTGTAAATTTGGATTTTTACAATAATTAATATACATAGAGCTACTCGTGCTGACTCACTGACTGACTGACTCACTGACTGACTGAATCATTGAGCACCTCTCATCAAAATTTCTCTCAAAATTTTTTTTCAGTCATGGTTTCGTATAGAGGACAAAAATTCATTCGGAGCAAAAACATGAAGAGAGCTGATGATTGAGGATTTTGGAGATGGGTGAGGAGCACGGCCAGGACATTGAAGATAGGTAGGGGTTGTTCAAACAAAAGTCACTCAAAACCTCATCCAACTGGCAGAGAGCTGAAAAAAAACTCCAAAATGGCAGATTCAAGATGGCGGCCATACAAATTTCGTCAGTCTCTATCTTGCGGACTTTTAAAGATGGAAGAGTGGTTTCGTGGAAAAAGATGATCAGGACCCGAAGGTCTACTTGATAAATAGAAAAAAATTCAAGATGGCGGGTTTTTTTTTATTTCATACAAAATATGTGCAAGACTTTCATACGGTTCCTTTTCCAAATTTATGATGGTTTCATATAGAGGATATAAGTTCATTTGGAGGAAAAATATGGAGAAAGCTGACAATTGAGGATTTCGGAGATGGGTGCGGAGCACCAGGGTATCGAAGATAGGTGGGGGGTTTTCAAACAAAAGTCACACAAAACCTAATCCAACTGGCAGCGAGCTGAAAAAAACTCCAAGATGGCGGCCATACAAATTTCGTTGGTGTCTATCTCAGAGAGTATAAAACATGGAACAGTGGTTTTCTGGCAAAAGATGATCAGGATTGAAGACCCGAAGGTCTACTTGATGAATAGAAAAAAAATTCAGGATGGTGGAATTAATTTTTCCATACAAAATATATGCAAAACTTTGATACGGTTCCTTTTTATTTCTGATGGTTTCTATAGAGCACATAAATTCATTCGTATGAAAAATATGTAGAGACCTGAGGATTGAGGATTTTGGAGACATGTGAGTAGCATGGCCAGGGTATTGAAAATAAGTGGAGGGTGTTCAAACAAAAGCCACTCGAAACCTCATCCAATTTGCAGCGAGCTGAAAAAAACTCCAAGATGGCGGATTTAAGATGGTGGCCATACTTTCGTCGGTGTCTATCTCAGAGAGTATAAAAGATGGAAGAGTGGTTTTTTGGCAAAAGATGATTAGGAGTTAGGACCCGAAGGTCTACTTGATGAACTGAAAAAAAAAGCAAGATGGCGGAATTTATTTTTCCATACAAAATATATGGCGAATAGGGAACTATGAAAGACTTTGATACGGTTCCTTTTCAAAATTTCTGATGGTTTGGGAAAAATATATGAAAAGAGCTGATGATTGAGGATTTCGGAAATGGGTGAGGAGCACGGCCAGGGAAGATAGGTCCCCGGGGTGTTCAAACAAAATCCACTCGAAACCTCATCCAATTTGCAGCAAGCTGACAAAAAAAAAATTTTCTGGCAAAAGATGATCACGACCCGAAGGTTTACCTGGTGAGCAGAAAAACCCCGGTTCACTTTAGCGGGCAATGCGGCGTGTACCCACGCACCCTACTAGTTTTCTATATAGGTAATATTAAAAAGAGAGAAAATACACTAACTATTGATTCTTGATAGCAGGCTGTAAATATTTTTTTATTAAAATAAGTATCGATAGCGTCACATCTCTATTCTCTATAAATGACCGCGGTACATTTCGCAAACCAATCATAGCACTCGAGTACTCCAGTACTCCCCGCCGGTCCCAATTTTTTTCAGAATGCGTTTTCATAGAAAATAAAGCGGGTGCGAGGTCTAGAGTTAGTTGGTCTGAGTTGTAGGCAAACGTTACTCTTTACGGCGTATCACCACTTTCCATCAGGTGTGCTAGTGATCAAGCCTATAATGCCCCCCCTCCCCCTCCCAGCTATCTTCGGTATCCCCGTGCTCTAGGTATTGCCGTGCTCCTCACTCATCTCCGAAATCTTAAACCATCAGCTGTCTCCATATTTTTCCTCCGAATGAATTTTTGCCCTGTATACGAAATCATCAGAAATTTAAAAAAGGAACCCTATCAAAGTTTTGCATATATTTTGTATGAGGTTTCGAGTGGCTTTTGTTTGAACACCCCCCACCTATCTTCAATACCCTGGCCGTGCTCCTCACCTGTCTCCGAAATTCTCAATCATCAGCTCTCTACATATTTTTCATACGAATAAATTTATGTGCTCTATAGAAACCATCAGAAATAAAAAGGAACTGTATCAAAGTTTTGCATATATTTTGTATGGAAAAATTAATTCCGCCATCTTGAATTTTTTTTCTATTCATGAAGTAGACATTCGGGTCTTCAATCCTGATCATCTTTTGCCAGAAAACCACTCTTTCATCTCTTATACTCTCTGAGATAGACACCGTCAGAATTTGTATGGCCGCCATCTTAAATCCGCCATCTTCGAGTTTTTTTCAGCTCACTGCAAATTGGATGAGGTTTCGAGTGGCTTTTGTTTGAACATCGCCCACTTATCTTCAATACCCTGGCCGTGCTCCTCACCTGTCTCCGAAATCCTCAATCATCAGCTCTCTACATATTTTTCCTACGAATGAATTTATGTGCTCTATAGAAAGCATCAGAAATAAAAAGGAACCGTATCAAAGTTTTGCATATATTTTGTATGGAACAATCAATTCCGCCATCTTGAATTTTTTTTCTATTCATCAAGTAGACGTTCGGGTCCTCAATCCTGATCATCTTTTGCCAGAAAACCACACTTCCGTCTTTTATACTCTCTGAGATAGACACCGACGAAATTTGTATGGCCGCCATCTTGAATCTTGGAGTTTTTTTTTAGCTCGCTGCCGGTTGGATGAGGTTGCAAGTGACTTTTGTTTGAACATCGCCCACCTATCTTCAATACCCTGGCCGTGCTCCTCACCTGTCTCCGAAATCCTCAATCATCAGCTCTTTACATATTTTTCCTACGAATGAATTTATGTGCTCTATAGAAACCACCAGAAATAAAAAGGAACCGTATCAAAGTTTTGCAAATGTTTTGTATGGAAAAATCAATTCCGCCATCTTGAATTTTTTTTCTATTCATCAAGTAGACGTTCGGATCCTCAATCCTGATAATCTTTTGCCAGAAAACCACTCTTTCATCTTTTATACTCTCTGAGATAGACACCGTCAGAATTTGTATGGCCGCCATCTTAAATCCGCCATCTTCGAGTTTTTTTCAGCTCACTGCAAATTGGATGAGGTTTCGAGTGGCTTTTGTTTGAACATCGCCCACTTATCTTCAATACCCTGGCCGTGCTCCTCACCTGTCTCCGAAATCCTCAATCATCAGCTCTCTACATATTTTTCCTACGAATGAATTTATGTGCTCTATAGAAAGCATCAGAAATAAAAAGGAACCGTATCAAAGTTTTGCATATATTTTGTATGGAACAATCAATTCCGCCATCTTGAATTTTTTTTCTATTCATCAAGTAGACGTTCGGATCCTCAATCCTGATAATCTTTTGCCAGAAAACCACACTTCCATTTTTTATACTCTCTAAGATAGACACCGACGAAATGTGTATGCCCGCCATCTTGGAGTTTTTTTTAGCTCGCTGCCAGTTGGATGAGGTTTAGAAATAGAAATAGAAATATTTTTTATTCAAATAAACTTTTACAAGCACTTTTGAATCGTCAATGAATCTACCACTGGTTCGGAATGCCTTTCCTGCCGAGAAGAGCCAGCAAGAAGTTTCAAGTGACCTTTATTTGAACACTCCGAACCTATCGCCTCACTGTATGTATTTACACTGTGTTCACACTGATACCTACATCTGGAATAATTATTCTTCTTCAACAAAATTTATTCACGCCTTTTGTAAAAATTCTAATCCTAGGTAAGCACAGTAATATTATAAAGGCGAAAGTTTGTATATGTGTGTGTGTGTGTATCTTTATTCCTCTTTCCCGTAAAAAGGAAGGTTTTGGTTGAAAATTGGAGTGGAGATAGATTGCCTGGAACGTATACTTTTTATCCCGGAAAATGATAGAGTTCCCACGGGATTTTTCCAAAACCACACGGACGAAGTCGCGGGCATCATCTTGTCTATACTTAATATTATAAAGCTGAAGAGTTTGTTTGTTTGAACGCGCTAATCTCAGGAATTACTGGTTCGAATTGAAAAATTATTTTTGTGTTCGATAGTCCATTTATCGAGGAAGGCTTTAGGCTATATAACATCACGGTGCGACTAATAGGAGCGAAGCATCAGTGAAAAATGTTGCAAAAACGGGGAAATTATCCATATTTGAGGGCTTCCGTTGCGTGCGCTGCGTAAACGGTTCAAGTTACTCAAAAAATAACTAAATATTTTCGGAGATAAAGGACATAACTTCTCGTGGATAGTAGCAAGTCACTCTAAACCACGCGGACGAAGTCGCGGAATCAGCTAGTATTTAGATAAAGTGAAAGAAACACTTACCATACTTGTTTTCTAATATTCCTTCGCTTCAAAGCTGATATTTTCTTTATTAAATTTCTTTTATCATCCATTATTATTCATAAAAACAAACACTATATTTAATTATTTACTATAACTGTTTACAAGATAAGATAGTAACCTAAGATACTAACTAAAAACTATATAAAACCAAATACTAAGTAGGTACTGTGCTAACTAAGATCTAATAAAAAGTTTTAGTGATTTTACAAAATAATATTTTTACAACAAAATTAATGAAATTGAGAATTTAAGCACGTGGCCTGCGAAAACTGACGTGCGTCCAACCTCGATAGAGTCCGGTGGGACACTGAAACACCCCCGTTAGAGGATGCGCGTGACGTTTTACGTCTAGAAATAAGCTAGAGCTAAGCTTAAATTTTTATTTAAAAAATTGTAAATAGGAACCCTCATAAATGTAATAAGCTTTATTTTCATGTATTTTTTTTTAAATTTAGTTATAAACTTTAGACACAAAATTGAAATATTAGTGAAAATCACGATTTCTTCATGATTTTTTATGATCGAGCAAAGTATGGCCTTACACATTTCTCTAATATAAGAACCTCAGATAACATATGTATCTACAATATATATTTTTTTCGATGCAAAAAAAATAGTTCTTCATGAATTACAACTTGTTTGAAAAGACGCGAAATTACTAGAAACAGGGAAAAGACCCCGTTAACGCCGGAAATGCATTTTCGCGTAAACAGGCTAAAGTAAAATCACAAGAGGTTCTAAACATTATTGTCTAGTTTCCTCCACAGTCAAGGTTGAATACGAATGTCACATACTGAACTGGTTTAACGAATTAAACCGCCTCGTTGGTCGTTGCGGTTAGCAAGATTGACTGTGGATGATGAGGTTCCGGGTTCCATTCCCGGGAAGGGCCAAAAAATGTATTCTGTCAGAAAATTCTGGAGTTAGGAAGTTCGCGGTGAGTCACCCCCGTCACCCCCGTGCCTCGGAGAGCTCGGACTATGAGAATGAGGGAATAGAGCGTTTGCGCACACACTTGTGCACTATATCTCCCGCACAGGTAGCTAATCTCTGTGGCCGGATTCGGCCGGGAGGACATTATTATTATTACTGAACCGGTTTTTGTAGAATTTGTATTACCTACTGATGGTGCTTAAAGCGCCCTATTTTTTCAGAATGTCCACAGTTCAAATCCCAGGTAGAATCCTCCAATAAGTGTTCAGAAAACAAAACGAGAAAACGTGCGTGCTTGCTTCCCCATAATATTCTCAAAGGTGTCTAAAAACTGCCAATCCACGGATGGCAAACTTTCGTTCAAGGTAACAAAAAATATAAAATACTTTGAAATTTAGGTATCGGCATGCTGTTCTTTGAATGCAGACCGTTGTTATCGCATTGTTCGCGGTACATTGCTTGCTCAAAAATTACAGTATCGGTAGGTAATAATTTCTGCGATAGTTGTAATTTCGTTATTTTTTTAACCGACTTCAAAAAAGGAACTCGTCGGAATCTTTTTTTAATGTGTGTTCCCCGATTAGGATTCTCAAAGACGTCTGGACTTTGGACGGGCTGGACCGATTTGGAAAATTCTTCTTTTGTTTGAAAGGATATACTTCCCAGGTGGTCCCATGGACATCAGGTTAGAATCTGATGATGATCTAGAGAAATCGAGGGAACTCTTCAAATATAGAGACACCTTGATATACTAATTTGTAGTGGCGTTTGAAGTCGGAACGTTGAATTTTTAGTTAATATATTAAAACTAGCGCTTGATGTATGTAATGTTATCACACTTGATGTTAAGTGAAGATGCAGCCTAGGATGGAGCACGCTTGTCTAGAAAGTGAATATTCACTCTTGATTAGAGGTACCCAAGTTGTAATTGGTTGTAAATACAGAAGTCGTCCGGGCATTCCAAATTGAAATTATAGCGGTGCGTATCAGGAACGAAGAAGCAAAACGCTTATTGCGTGACCGTATATATGTTTATTTATTTATTTATTTATTTATACACTTATAGGGTTTTCTTTTTGTTTTTACTGGGTGCCCCCTTTCATGGGAAGGGATTTTGGTGTTTTTATTTTTAATTTTCATTTTATTCAAATTTTTATCATTTGTAATCTTTTATTTTAAGCGAATGCACTTATAGGGTTTTGCGAAGCAGAGTTAAGCTAACTTTTCGATTCAACTCTGCTTATCAGTTTATTTAGAGTCAACACAAAGACATAACCTTTCTACACTTTTATTACTAACATAGAAGGTCTCTAAGTTAACAATAATAAGGATAATAGGCTATATCAGCATCTAGCACGTTACTATCATGTTACAACATTTGTGTCGGTCACGTAACTAGTTAGGACGTGTGCCATAGGCCTAATTTTTATTTATTAAATTGTGATATATAAATAATTTAAAATAATGATGCTTTTGGTTATTTTCTCGTTGGTTTTGATTAAACAAAATTCGGCTGTTATTTATCGGATTAATGGTATGTATGGTACATCAAATTAGTTCTTTATTTTTAGCTTAAGTGAATAATTTATATATAGTATACTTATATATTATATATACGGACAACCTATGTTTTAAAACCCCGAACACAGATTAGTTAAATCTACTAATCTGTCCAGATGCATGTTTTAAAGAGAGTTATATTAGTATTTTATTAAGTTCTTTAATTATATATCTATCTGTAGATGTTGAGTAACATGACAAAAATTATTTTTACCAATATTTAAAACGCCGCAATGTATTTTAAATCAGATAATTTATATTCTTCTTGTTGATGACGAATGTACCAATAATAATAATCAGTGTGAATGACCTTATGATGTTTACCTATGTACTTAGTTCTCCGAAAATATACAAGTACATCAGGTTACGCAACGTTTTTCCTACCAGGAATATCACCTGTACCTAAATTTTTTAAACGGCTTTTTTGTGCAAAAGTGCACTTAAAAATTTAAGTTTTTTAATATTCTTTTCTCACGAACATAACGTTGGTGGGATTTACGCAGTGTTTTAAATAGAGCTACATACTACTTACATTATTTTACTTATGTAGCCAAAACTGAAAATCAAAAGGTCCGTTCTTTAATTTTCACACGTTACACTATTTTCGTACCTAGTACCAACCCAAAGTTTATTTGGAAGGGAGAGGGAAATACACAAACACAGGTGCACCCTCTATTTCCTCACTCTCATAGTGCGATGGAAATCCTACACGTCCAGAGATTAGGTGTAGGCACGGGGGTGACACACCGCCTACTTCCTGAATCCAGATTAGTACTGAGAATTTCTCAGATTTTTTGGCTCGACACAGGTATAAAACCCCGGACCTTGTCAATCGACATATGCTAACTACTAGACCAACGAGTTAGCTTCTGAATGAAATGGTTAGGACACATTGCCGCACGGACGAATGTATACAGCGACTAATAAATATAATTCGCTCATTTGCGACAAGAGTGACATAATTCAAAATCGACGATGAGAGGATTCTCTCGTTAGAGAGTAATGTTTTGTGGATGCTGCGGTCTCAAAACAACACAGCGGCCAACAAAGCGACAGAGCATTAAGTCATAATCTCTCTCGCTCTTATTTTTTTGTGCTTAGCGTAATGTTGTTTTTATAGCAAAAAATATAAATTTTCGACACTAAAATTGGTGAATTTTGAGTTATGCCACTCTTGTCGCAAATGAGCGAATTGTACCAAACGGAAAATGAGCGTATTACGTGCCGCCAAGCGGTTTAGCGTTCCGATGGCGTGTAGAAACACATTGAATTTACACTGCCATGCCCCTTCCAAGTTACCCCGCTACCATCTTAGACTGCTTGACTTACCATCATATGAGATCACAGATAAGGACTATCTTGTCATTGAATAAAATAAATTAAACCCAGTGCATAAGTGGCCTAAAAGCGTTTAGCGAATAGTTTGGTGCCGTTTCCTCATGCCGCACACTTGAACCCTGGTTCAATGTCACACATGTACAATGACGTCGCATTGTGCGAGTGCGACAAATAATATAGTTATGTTAGCTTTTGCCCGCGACTTCGTCCGCATGGAGTTAGATTTAAAAAAATTAAATTAGTGACCACCCTACCGTCAAAGACGTGCCGCCAAGCGATTTAGTGTTCCGGCACGATGGCGTGTAGGAACCGATTCAGTAGATTTCGCGTGATGCGCGCACAGAGAGACAAACAGACAAAAAATTCAATTCAAAAAAAATTGTTTTGGGCTCTGCAGGGTTAGCATGGGGAGGAGATAAAAATTCTATCCCCCGATTTTATCCACTGACAAGGGATAAAATTACCTTCTCCCTATGCTAAAGCGTGGCGACAGGGGAAAGGAAAAGTATATTCCTATAAGAATATCCAATGTGGATATTATTTCCACCGTTTTGCTTATGCTCGACAGGTGGATAAAACTGAGCGAGGGGATAAACGTTTTATCCTTTCCCCGGAGATAAAATTTCTCCTGCCCATGCTAGCTATGCTGTATCGATAATAAAGCATCCTCCGATTAAAATTTTCAAAATATATTTAATGTACAGAATTCGTCCCGTTACAGTTTTATTATAAGTATAGATAGACCTTTAGTGCTCATTAAAATGACAGTAATTAACTGCGTCTATTGGTATATAGTTGACTATACTAATTACTACATCTAGTCCATGAACGCGAAGACTTTGACAGGTAGAATGACACCAACCGCGTGTAAGATTTGCAGGTACCGCAGGCTCTACATAGATACAAATAAATAAAACTGAAATCTGTCCGTGTTTTTGAAAAAATCATGGAAAAACTTTTTTTTTTTGCTATAATCCGCCAAACCAGAAAAAATCTGTATATCTAGTACTAAATGTTAGATTTAGACAGAGATCCAAAATAACCGCTCAAATGCGAGTCGGACTCGCATACGACGGGTTCCGTACCAAAAAAAAACGCTAAAAAGGGGAGCCCCTTTTAATTTTTAATTTATTTTTATTATTTGTTTTTATAGCGGTAACAGAAATAGACATTCGCTGAAAATTTCAACTCTCTACCTATTACGGATCATGAAATACAGTCCACTGACAGACGGACGGACGGACGGACGGACGGACGGACATACAGCGGAGGCTTAGTAATAGGTTCCCGTTGGTTACCCTTCGGGTACGGAACCTTAATAAACTAAACTTTGATTTAGTTTAGAACGGTCCAAACTTAAATTTTTTCATACATCCAAGTATTACAAGTTTTATGAATGCTGTTACAGAAACGGAATACCACCGCATGCCGCCATTATTCGCGTTAGACGACTTCACAGAATGCATGCTAGAACCGGGAGGCACGTATTGTGTAGCGGAGTACGTGCTCTCGTCCAAGGGCCATTCGGACCTCATGCACTTTATACAAGTAAGCTTTAAATAGAGTACCTCAGGATACCACATTATAGGTGTTATGCAAGTACCTATGCAGAATGCGTGCTAGAACCAGAAAGCACGCATTGTGTAGTGAAATATCTCCTCCAAGGGCCATTCAAACCTCATTTCATTTCATTTATTTGCATTCATGTATCTCTCTACTTACATGTCTAATAAATTTCATCTTACATGTTAATCGTCAAGTAGATTGCCTCATGCACTTTATTACAATTTTTCTTCTGTGATCGAAGCAATAAAGCTAACTTGTGTAAGCTTTAATGAGTACCACAGAATGCCACAATAAACGCGTTATAGAACTACCTACGCAGAATGCATGCTAGAACCAAGAGGTACGTATTGTGTAGTGAAATATCTCCTTCAAGGGCCATTCGGACTCATGCAGTTTTCACAAGTAAGCTTTATATTGAGTACCTGATGTCTTATAGGATACATTATACGCGTTATGCAACTATACCTACGCAGAATGCGTGCTAGAACCAGGAGGCAAGTACCTGAGGCGACAACACAAAATGCATGCTAGAACCAAGAGTTACGCATTCCAAGACTTCTTGTGGCAACGTACAGGAACAATATTATATATTGCTTGGCTTTGCCGGTTGGCTGGTACTTGCCACTAGCCACGACCGAAGCTTTCCACTAAACCAGGCTAAAAATTATAGCATAGGTAATTAATATAAATCCAACCAAGAATTAAACCCAGAGCCTTTCGCTTATAAAACCATACCACTCACAACAACCATAGGCGTTGTTATGGGTATTTGACGAAAAAGTTTAGGCTTCACTTTTAGAGAAAATAATGAAATCAAAAAATCTTTTGCTCTACAATGAACTATAGCTACGTATCTATTTTTATTTTATTTTTATTTATTTATATTATGAAAATCAACAGCGAATTTGTACAATAATTAACTTAAGAGTAGTAACAATTTTATGGCCAATTATAGATTTTCTAAAAATTACAGATAAATATTGTAAGAGTGAGTAAAAAATAACTTTAAAAAAACACAACTAATGAGAACAACAAATTTCAAAATAGTTTGAATAGAAAGTAAGTCAATGAATAAATAGGTATGTTTGCGAGTACGTGTGTGTGTATGTGTGAGTGTAATCGTGTGTTTGTGTATGTGTGTGTGTGACTGTATGTATGTGAGTTTGTGACTGAGCATGAGTGTGTAAGTGTTTTCTCGTAGAAATATCAGGATTTTTGTGAGATGTATCGCCTAAATGTATTTTTTGAGTAACGGAAAAGATCAATATGGGAGAATTTTTTATTATAGGACCGAGTAATTCTAGTAATAGCAGAATTTTTCGTATAATGTTTCCTTTTGAAAGGGACACGGAATAATGATGTATGTCGGGTCCGCATAACGGGTACACTCAAATTAATTTTAGATAGAAGTTGCGGACTATCAATTTTTCCATTTATAATATCATATAGCAGTACCATGTCAGCTATATCCCTCCGTTCCCCACAGCTTCTTAAATCATAATGTTTACAATTCTCCTTGTAATCTGAGGGTACATAATAGGTGCGATAGTTCAAATGTTTTATAAATTTACGCTGAATTCTCTCAATTGCTTCAGTAGGTTTAATGTAGTAAGGAGACCATACGCTACTGCAATATTCTAAGTTACTACGCACGTATGCGAAATAGACTGTCTTAAGTGTATTGATGTTTTTAAATGGTTTACAAGTTCTTAGAACAAAGCCAAGCATAGAATACGCTTTATTAGTAATGGCTTCAATATGGGGATTAAATGTCATTTTTTCGTCAAGAATAACTCCGAGATCGCGCACTTTTTCGACTTTGGAGATGGTCTTACCATCAATAGTGTAATTATACCTAATCGGATTATTATTTCGGGTAAAACTAATTTGCTGACATTTACTTATATTAACTTGTATTCTATTGTCTTTATAATAGGAAGAGAGTTTATTGAGATCATCCTGTAACTTCTGACAATCATCAATACTATTAATTCCCATGTATATTTTAGTGTCGTCAGCATACATTAAAAATTTTGAATTAAGAAAACATCTGTCAATATCATATAAGTAGATATTATAAAACAAAGGACCTAAATGAGAGCCTTGTGGAACCCCAGAAGGGATCTCACAAAAATCGGAACGACTACCGCCAACCACGACAGCCTGAGATCTATTAGACAGGTAAGATTTGACCCACCTTAGAAGATCTCCGTGGATTCCTAGACATTCCAGCTTTTTTAGGAGGATGAAATGGTCCACGCGATCGAACGCTTTTTCAAAATCGGTATAGATCACGTCAACCTGTACACGTTCATCCATGGATGATAAAACGTCTTCAGTAAATGTTATTAGATTAGATAAAGTTGATCGTCCTTTAAAAAACCCGTGTTGTTCGGAAGGAATAGAATTTATCAATGTAGGATATATTGTATTATACACAATTTTTTCAAGCATTTTCCCAAATACGTTCAATATGGATACGGGTCGATAGTTTTCTACGCGATTTTTGTTTCCCTTTTTGTGTATTGGAACAATGTGAGCTTCCTTCCACTTAGACGGAAAGTGACCTTCAGCTATTGATCTATTAAAAATAACACTTAGTGGTGTAATAAGAGCCTTTCTTGCATGGAAAATAAAGTAAGGAGGTAACTTGTCACTTCCAGGGCCCTTAGATTTATCAAGTTTAATTATAATTTTTAATATTTCATCTGTATGAACTTTGAGGGAATGAATGTATGGAGTACTTGAATTTTTTGGAGGGTTATATGCGAGAGATGGATAATCCTTAAGCGGCAGAGAAAATACGTTGTAGAAAAATTTATTAAAAGCAATAGCGTGATCTTTGTTAGTAATTGATTCGACGTTTTGATAAACAATTTTTTTTGGTAAGTTGGTGGTATTACGCTTTGTTTTCGTAAATGACCAGAATCGTTTAGAATTTGCTCTTAAGCACTGTTCATTAAACTCAGTATATTTATTGTAACAATCATTTTCTACTTCTCGCTCGCGCTTTCTTAACCGGGAGAACTCTTGGTAGTCCAGAGGGTCATGAAATCTTTTCCATCGTGCATGGACCTTTGATTTTTCCCGAATAATTTTTATAAGAGATTTACTGTACCATTTTGGATAAACGTCGTTTTTTCTCGTTACCGTTAAGGGAACAAATTTAAAAATGCTCTCATAAAGATGTTCATAGAAGCAATCAACCGCGTCGTCTAAGGAACCCTCATTGAGACATGTACACCATGGGATTGACATCAGATAATTCACTATGTGATCATAGTTAGCTTTGTGAAATTTAAGTTTAAGATGAGGATCAGCTGGTAATGGTTTAGTAGACAAAATAGGCATATCAATTAATAAAGCTGGGTGAAAATCATCTTGTTTCAGTAGAGGGGATAACGCGAGGGATAAATCTACAGAAAAGTTAGTAAATACCAGGTCTAAAATATGGTTATGCGAATTTTTAAAAAGCGATTGTTGCGTAAAGCCCATCATGTTTAAGTGCTGAATTAGCTTCATGCCTGCTTCTTGAGTATTCTGTGTCCCTTTATTTTTAAAAGTGGGTCCATTCGTAGACCATTCTATGAAGGGCATATTAAAGTCGCCAACGATTATGAAGTGATCGTTCTCTAATTTACTGTTTTCATTATAAATTGATTTCAAAAATTCTTCTAATAAATGAGATTGAGTATTTGTGTTCCCAGGTATATACGTAGCAAGAATATCTATTGCATATCATAGTCAAGACCAGTCAGATCGAGCGGAATTGATTCCTAAATGCCACCATTCGTCTATTTACTATTCAATACCTACCTTAACTTACAACTTTGAGATTGAAATATTAATCATTAAATTATGAATAAACTTTTCAAGTACAGTAAAAGCTCCTTATTCGCGCTTCCTTTATTCGCGTTTTCACTATTCGCGGATTAAAAAAATGCGACCCAATTCCTATATTCGCGGCTATATTTCTCTATTCGCGGATCTAATCGGTACATCGGTACATACATAAAAAGGATTCCAATAGGTATCAAGCCCAATATCCAAATGGACTAATATTTGAAAAATCTCAGTGAAGGTTTAAGAATGGCATATGAGCATTGTGATTTTCTTATGAAAATTGATCTGTCTATAGAACAAAGCCTTATTTTTAAGAATTACAAATTGCAAATGCCACTGCTGAATATCAGTCTGAATTAAAGGAGCTTTTAATAAAAAGAGTCAAGCAAGAAAAAATTACAAAATTCTTAAAACCATTGCCTAAACCTGAAAATAATAATTAATCAAATATGGTAATAAACTTAAATGAAATTGTTTTTTTTATTTATTTGTTTTTTATTTTGTCACTTAGGAACGTATCCCCTATAATCCCATATAAATTACCATTCCATATCCACGGTTTCTGTATTCGCGGCATATTTACGGAACGTATCCCCCGCGAATAAAGAGCTTTTACTGTACGATAAGGGCGTAAAACTCAAATTAAGTATAAAAATGTCAAATCATGTCGTTTTGATACCTAATTTGATTTCCATGCAAGTGTGTGTGTCTGCGATATATAATGTTTATTTTTTACAGGAATATTCAGCATATAAAGTGAAACATTTCAACCATACAAAAATACACAGAGGTACCTGCGTCACTATAAGTTGTAGAGACCAATTTAATAGATTAAATAGAACAAGGGATATAAAAGCGGTCCTTGGAGAGTGCCTCAATGAAAGCTTATGGAGAAGTCATAAGCTAGAAGCAAGTTTATTGGAAATAAAATATTGTAAAAAGGCTGACGAGGAAATTATTTACGATATAAGCGACTTCATTACAGCGGCTGTTTATATTTTTCTTATTATGGTAAACATTATCGGAAGCCTTTACGACATCATCTTATGTGAACGAGACAATAAAAAAGGTAATAAAGTTGTAACGATTCTTAAGATTTATTACTGGTTTTACTAATGATAAATAGTTAATAAAATAAAGACATAAACATGAGCACGCATTCGATTATTATTATTTGCTAGTTAAAGTTATTTTTGTATTAATACTTCAGGAAATTTTCTCTCCGCCATCCGTCATTAATATTTTTTGAGATCTACGTCCAGCAGTGGACGTGTATCAGTTGATAAAGAAGAAGAAGCAGACTTGTTTGAGATGCACATAGCTCCGAAAAGTTAGAGATGCGTGCTTGATCGAACCCTGAAGAGGTTACAATAGTCTACCTTTTGTAGCTAAAACATGTTTGTCTTGTTTAGGAAACCCGTATTTGCTTGCGTTTTCGCTGAGGCGCAACTGGGCTAAGCTGACCGCGCCCGGGGGCAGTGGGCCAGACCCCAGAATGGAAAGACTTAAGATATTCAACGGATTAAGGTAAGAATTAAACTGGGAACTCTTGTCAACCGTCAATTGCAGAGGGGAGCCCAATCTTTATTCCTAGGATTAGCGTTGGAAGGAAGAACTGTAGCCAGGAGAGCGCCAAGTTGCCAAAGACGCAAGTGGGAGGACGATGTGAGGGAGTAGACTGGCCTTAGCTACCGTAAACTGAAGGAAGTGGCCTTAAAAGAGAAGCTTTTCGCATGATGACCACCAAACTTAATTTTGAAGAAAGGACATGATGATCATAAAGTGGAAAAGAGATATTATGCAAGACTAGCTATTAACTTTACAACTTCAGCATCGTTGATTTAAATGTTACGTAACAAATGTGTTTCATCTAAACTTTATGTTGATTTCAGAACAATGACGATAAGCTGTGTGATATTTTCCCACTGCGCCCTAATGTTATCGTGCTCGTACATCGCTAACCCTCTTTACATTGAACAGGTGAATGACTTAGTTAATATTGCATTAATGTTGCATAACAGCAACATTCATTGCTATGCAGATGATAGTACTGGTGACGCCCTTTATAAAGATTATGCACAATTTTCTCGCTCAATGCCAGAAGAGAGTAGAGTTAAATTTTGTGTCCGACATTGAGGCTTGATTTGAGAAAATGTCAGTACCAAGTTCACAAAATCTTGTGCAGTTCAAGCGTAACTTAGCACCCCAGTACAGGGGTGCTAAGTTCTTTAGAGTTTAGAGTATTGCTCTCACCTTTGGGCTAAAGTACCTCAATATTAACTCCTTTCATTTCATGGGATCCAAAAACGAGCAGTTTGGCTTGTGGACAATCCCAAAACAACCAACTCGTTGGAAAGCCTGGAGCACTGCAGAGATTTAAACGCTCTTTGCGTATTCTATCGGCTAAATAACGGGGAGTGTTCGGAACAGCTATTTGACCTTATTCCACCCATTCTATTGGTGAAAGAATTTTTAAAATCGGTCCATTAGGTTTATCCATTACAAACAAACATACAAATCTTTCCTCAATAAATAAAATTAGTATAGATTAGTAATTTTAGGTATGTAGTAACCAGT
Organism: Hipparchia sbordonii; assembly: GCA_038048805.1. Taxonomy (NCBI): domain Eukaryota; kingdom Metazoa; phylum Arthropoda; class Insecta; order Lepidoptera; family Nymphalidae; genus Hipparchia; species Hipparchia sbordonii. The sequence continues at coordinate 12,270,995 of CM076113.1, forward strand.
AACTTATTTATTACAAATTATTTAACATCAAAATACAAGTGCACTAAAAATACTACTGTATAAAATACTAGCAAACCCGGCGAACTCCGTTTCGCCACCAGATTACATGCTATGTATCAGAGATGGCGCTGTATGTGAAAAAAGATTTTCCCGCTTTTCTGTTGAAACTTTTCCTGAATTTTTTTTGCTATAAACCTTACGAAGCCCGAGACCTTTCCAACGAATGCAAAACCGTGGAAATCGGTTCGTGCGTTCTGGAGTTATAGCGTCAGGAAGGAAAACCCGACTTATTTTTATATAGTAGAAGATTAACGGTTGAAACCAGTTGAAACGAATCTTAAATATATCATTTTGTTCTATAAACGACTATGTTTCAGATCTTTAAGAATTTTTTTTTAAATTAACCATCTTGATTTCAGTCTTACGATGACCTGTCGAAACAAATCCTGTACAACGGGAACCTGGTGACGCACACATTCTTCATCATGTCTAGCTTCCTGTTGGCTTACAACTTGCAGATCCAGGCCGAAAAAGCTGAGATCACTTGGAAACAAATTCCTAAGGGAATTCTGTTGAGATGGCTCAGGTATTTTTCTCATTTTTTCATGGCGTCTATAAACTGATTAGTGTTATAGGTATGATGAAAACTGTCTTATGCATTTTTATTACATAAGACTTAAATCGTAGATAACAAAATACTTATTAAAAAAAAGAGCAGACCAGAAAGTTTTCTTAATACTAGAGCCAGGCATACAATATTGGACCGAGAAGGGCCTCGAAACCTATATTAAGTTTTGAAAAGGGATAGTGGACATTTCCGAAGAGCGTCGATGAACAAAAACATTTAGCATGATTAACAGAAACGATGATGATGAATCCGAGAACAGAATAGAATAAACATTTTTTCGGCGTTTTTGCTCAACCTTAACAATCGCTGTCACGATGGTACGGAACTCTTCGTGTGCGATTTCTACTCACACTTGGCCGGTATTATCTCAAGCCTACAATATGTGCGATCTGCTCAGTATAATAATTCATCTTCGAAACCTCTGCTTTCAGGTTAACTCCGCCATACGCCCTGATCATAGCCACCATCAGCACGTGGATGCGGTACATTGGCAAAGGGCCCATATGGGACCTGGTGGTGGTCAGCGAGGCCAACTACTGCCGCCAGTACTGGTGGGCCAACATCTTCTACTTCAACAACTACATCTACAAGGAAGATATTTGTTTCCCACAGGGGTGGTAAGTCGCCTTGCAGGTTTGCGCTCTGACTTAGGTATTCACTTATTGCCCCGCCAATTTGTCGTCACCAGCAAAATAGAAAGTGTTACATATAGGTACTTAAACCGTGTATACCCAAGTACATTTTTATGTACTTGGGTAAAAGGAAAAGGTGACTTACCTACTGACCTGATCTGTCTACGCACAACTCAAACCACTAGACGGATCGGGCTGTTTAGAATACAGAGAGCTATGATGACGTAGGCATCCGTTTAGAAAGAATTTTAGAAAATTAGAAAAGGGGTTTAAAAAATCCAACTTAACAGGAGCGGAGCCGCGGGCAAACGCTAGCCAAAAGTGCATAGCCAAGCTAAACTTGAGTCCAAATAAGCGAAAAGCTTGTATTCGGCACTCCTAGTCCTAACCTGTTCCACTGAACGGTTGGGGATTGTACTGTCTACTATACTATTGACCTTTCAGGTTTTTTGCTAACCACCTTGGTAAAGTCTGTAAACTCTTGCCGTCGAAGCTGGCTTTGGTTTCCGATTTTCCAATATCAATACTCAAGCTCTAAAAATATTAAATTTAAGGTACCTCGCCGCAGACACTCAGCTTTTCGTCTTCGGACTAGTGTTCCTGGTGCTGATCAAGAAGCCCCGTCACAGAATGGTGATCCTCGTCCTGCTGTTCCTGGCTTCGCTGGTCATCACGGCGGCACACACTTACTTCCAAGACTTGAACGCTGTAGTTATACAGTCGCCTGAGTATGATTTTCAATTAATTTACCCGAGACTTCGTCTGTTTCTTCAATTCACAATCGACAGATCCTAAATCCCCACAGCTTAGGTAAGTAGAATCCCTGCAGCATCAGGATTGAGAGGTCGGGTCCTGGAATTCAACGATGTAGTGTTTACTTGGTACCTACGATAACTATACATAATCGACAGTTCCTAAATTCACTTCAATTTTAAGTTAAAATAGAACCTAGCTGTAGGTTGGCACGTGATGTTACCCGATTGACGTGTGTTACAAGACGCTGCTATAGGAAAATGCTTTTCATTCCAGACACTTCAATTTGCTTTATGTGTGGTCTTGTATTTGGGAAACACTAGTCTAATGATAACCGTTTGTTACAGAGCCTTCCGCAATTTTTACAAAGATGACGATACTTATCGGCTGGTGTACGCACGGGGCCACACCAATCTGTCCGTGTATACGCTGGGGCTGGCCGGCGGTCTGCTCACCTTCCACTGGCAGACCAAGGAAAAGGACTTCTCTCATTATAAGGTCAACTTCTCATTTCGTTTGATCGTCTTATGGTTTTGTTTCATTTTCGATGTTCTCAAAGGTGTGTGAACTCTACCAATTCGCAATGGGTCAGCGTGGTGTACTATGGCATATAACCTATCCTTGAGAGGAGACCTGCGCTCTGTATTGAGCCCTTCATCATGATGTTCATAATTTCGTTATTTGCTGTCATTTGTGACTGCGTTAGTGTGGATTCACAGCGTGCACATGCTTGTAAAATGAGGAATCTTAAATTTTTTAAATTTTTCTGGTCTGGTTTTACGGGAGACTGCTGCCGTGGTTACTGCTACTGGCTACTTACTGAATTCTAAAGACGTATCTGCAAGAGATTTAGCACTTCGGTATGATGCCGCGTAGAAATCTGGATTTATTTAAACTACACCATATACTTTCCAAGTTACCTGCTACCATTACACTGCATGACCCTACAGCCCTCAAGTGAGGTCACAGTCAAGCACAAGGCATATTTAAAACAAACTGAAAACTGAAGACAGCGTTTTTGTCCTCTGCAGAAACACCTGTGGCTCATGTACGTCATGATACCGCTGGGCGTGGGCATCATCCTGTCAGGCGGCGTGTTCTACGTGGACGGCGCGGCCGTCCCCGCGGCGCTGCGCGTGCTGTACGCGGCACTCTACAAGCCCGTCTTCCAGTTCCTCGTGCTCGTTTTCATCGTTTTCAGTATTTTTAAAATAGACAGTAAGTGATTGGCAATGTTTTTCCTCCTTTTTGCCTCCCCGTTGGGCGTGAGTACTATTCTGCCGGGCGTCATATTTTACGTGGACAGCGTGATAGTATCCACGACACTGCGCGTGCTGTTATACAGCCCATCTTCCAATTCCTCGTGCTTGTATTCATTATCTTCAGTATTTTTAAACAAACTTCCAAAAAAGGAGGAGAGTCTCAATTCGTCGGTTTTTTTATATATGTATCGTCACTTAGTATCTTAGATCGCAGTAGTATCTTGTCATCGAATCAAAAAAACAAAAATAAGTGTTGTTGCAGCGCTGTGCCGTGGCATCATCGAGTGGCGCGGCTTCAGCTGGGGCGGGCGCGCGTCGTACAGCGCCTTCCTGCTGCACAGCCTGTTCCAGCGCGGCGTGGCGGGCGTGCAGACCACGCCGCTGGTACTCAACGACTACTTCGTGGTATGTACACAAGTCAGCCGAGCCCACAGCGGCGAGTTTTGTGCCGCTGTTTTTTGTTTTCAAACCGCCTCTGTATTACAGCGAACAAAAGAAAAAAAAATTTAAATCGGTTAAGCAGTTTTTGCGTTTTAGCCAGACTAACGAACAGCAAAATTACGAAAGCACACGCACGCACGAACGCACGCACTCACGCACGCACGCACACACTTGAATGAATCCCCGTCGTGTTTCAGTTCGTGGTGCTGTGCGCGTCGCTGCTGGCGTCGTTCTCGCTGGGCGCGGCGCTGTGGCTGCTGCTGGAGGCGCCGCTGGCCGCCGTCACGCGCGCCGCGTTCGCGCCGCGCGTCAAACACACTTCCTAAACCGCAAGCTTGACCAAGTATTCCTAAGAAATACACAAAACTAGAACTGTTGTAATTATTTATTATGCCGAAAGTAATTGTGATTTTTTTCGTTTGGATAATAAAAACTATTGCCAGGCACCCACTGTGTTTCTTTCCCTTGTTCAAGGGTCTCACTTGTACCCGACAAAAAGGGTTAAGCTATACCTAATGCATACCGTTTATAACTATTTATAAGTCCACCCGTCTACCCATCTGTTAGCGGTTTAATTCAGAGACTATCCATAGTAGGTGTATACACTAGAGATCGATTGTTACATCGATGTTGACTGTGAATTTATTGAAATATGCGATGCGCAAATCGCACACTTCAATAACTACTTAAGCATTCCTTCGCAGTGGCAAAATAAGTCGAAGAGAATTACAATTTCCCATGCAAACGTGTAACGCCGAATTATGCTTCCTTAGTAGGTATAGCACCACTTGCACCTTTTGCAGAAATTATTATCAGAGTAGGTAGCTAAAACTTTCGGAACTTTTAGTGTATATTTGACTACTCGATGCAAAACTCTTGCCAGAAATGTCGACTTGTCTTTAGATAATGACCACTTTGCATAGGATTATACTCAAGACATCACACCTTGAGGACACCTTGAGGATTAACAACAGTCGAACTTACCAATAATTACAATCATTCAACAAAGATTTAATAAAAAAAAGTATAATGTCTTTTCATTAAGCGTTCTCATATTTTCCGCATTTTAAATACAAAAACAACGAAAATATTCGCTTTGGTGACATTCTTTAACTATTACTTCAACAGACTTGTCGTTGCTTTTTTATTAGATCTATTTATTACGTTTTGCTTCATCATAAATGGCACATTCACGAAAGAATTGAACTTTTCCCAGAATACGTCAAAATTCAAAAATGTTTTCGGTACGCGGTGTATTGTTTATAATCCTTTTGAAACAATGCAATGGAGTGATTTATTATTTGAACGGTAAGGAAAAGTGATTTACTGAAATGTGTGATTTGAATTACTTGATGTTTAGGCATGATTTGCCCATTTTTAAGGAATACTATGTTTATGGATTTGCCTAAGTTGTTTTAGGTAATTGGTTAATCAACCAATCAATTGTAAATTAGGCAATCGCCTTGTTTGGTGCAGTTCTTCCTTTAAAAAGTGCCACGCCTCGACCATCGAATGCACCGAAACTTATCGCCAGTCCACAGGGTGTCGGTTCTGTAAAAGCTGCATTAGTTAAGCCTCAATAGCCCAATGGTTAATGGTGCGGACTGAAAACTTAAAGGTCGCTGTTTTTAACCCCACCCGTTGCACCATTGTCGTACCCGCTCCTAGCACAAGCTTTCCGCTTATTTGGAGGGGATAGGAGGATATTAGTCAACTTAGCTTAACTTAGCTTGGCTAATATTCTTTGCTAACAAAAAAAAAATATTGCTACAATCTCTCTCTAAAATTGTAGTGATTGACTGGATTTATCGCGTTATTTTTGCACAATACACATCAAGTACTAACTTTTGCCCAAGGCTTTGCTTCTGTTAATTCGATTTTCAACCTCGTATTTTAACCCCTCAGGGGTTAAATATTTTAAGAATCCTTGCTGCTTAGCGGATGTCTATTTCATAATAGCTCTTTCTATGCCAAACAGTCTGATCCGTCCAGTGGTTTGAGCTGTGCGTTGTTAGATCAGTCAATCAGTCAGTCACCTTTTCCTTTTATGTTTATTTAGAAAATTGTAAAAGTGATTCAAAAGAAATTCATTCTATGAGTCTGAGTGCAAAAAAATTTTTACGAGACATTTCACCACGGTTGATTGCCTCTTCTGGTGACAAAAGAGCTGGCTCATTTTTTGCGCAACGGATCAGCCTGGCTGTCCAGCGCGGAAATGCAGCCAGTATTCTTGGCACCATTCCACGCGGGCATGATTTGTATAGTAATTAGTTTAGCTATAAGTTTTTTTTTGTAACCTTTTAATAGTTTTTAATTTTCAAATAAATAATTCTATGAGTTTTACAAAAGTTTTGAGTCAGTGAAAAATTACTTTTCAGAGACGGAATACAACCGCATGCCGCCGATTTACCACGTGGATAACTTTACGGAATGCTTACAAAATCCTGATGACGTCTATTGTACGATAAACTTTGACCTGGTCTCTGACGAGCGCAGTGAGCTTCTTTACATGATTCAGGTAAACTCTTCCGAACTGTTGATGCCATTCGTCATTCTTAGATTAACCAACTCATTGGAAAGCCTGGAGCACCGCAGAGATGTAAGCTCTCTTTGCGTATTATATCGGCTATATAACGCGGAGTGTTCTGAAGAGCTGTTTGACCTTATTCCACTGTCTTTCTTCTACAACCGAGAATTTCACCCTCACCATCTGGGTGCTTGGAACACTTCGACCGTCCGATGTGCCAGATGGAATCAACTTCCTGCAACGGTGTTCCCACTAAACTACAACATGGGGTTATTCATTGAATTAATCGACGATGAAAACGCCCTGTAGAGATTTTCATAGCAATATATCAAAAATTGTAATTTGTAGAGAATTGAAATTGCTTTACAACTTTGTTTAACTTCTTTCATGTAAAGTTAAGGAAACAAGATTTTGAAAGCTCTGGTTTATTCGACTTTTAATTTAAAATATCTATTTTATTGATAATTAATAAATTAAACGTAAAAAATTTTTTTCAAAACAAGCTTTTATTTAAATACGCTAAAAAGAATAAAATAAACTTTTACTATCAACGTGTAACGTTATTACATAATTTATATGATAGTTTATATGAAAAGCTTGTCGTGAGATAAGTATTAAGTACTACTCGTATTTAATTAATTTAAAAATTTTAAAAATTAAAATCAATCGGATAAAGTTATTTAATTTACTTGTTTATCTACACAGGTAAATCTGTGATTGATTTGATCTTATAATTGCAATTAGGTATATACTTATACATTTTGAAAACAAAATAATGTTGATTAATAGATAGGTAGGTACTTAATCATTGAAGTTTTTTTTCTTACTAATACTTTAATATTGGAAACTATTATGTAAATTATGCCACCAAATCTAGTCGTAAGCTTATTAGGCGTGAATCGTAATCCTTTCGTGTATTCAAATTTTTGTTTAGTTTAGAAGCAATAAAATTAAAATATAAATTATAGGTGTATTATGTTATCTTCTCCTGTCATTGGCATCATCAGCTTAACCAAGAACTTTATTTTATTATATGACAAGGTACCTTTTAACTGCGATCTGTGGTCTAAAATGGTAGCGGTTTAATTTTGAGAGGGGTATGGAAGTGTAAGTTAAACCCATACCCCTAATCGGTTTCTACGCGCCATCGTCTGGAATGCTTAATTGTTAGAGCCGTTCTAAATGTCAACTCTCCTTTACTTTTTTATCTAAACCTATTAACCACGTTCAAACCCAGAATCACATCCAGCAGTAATGTTAATTCAGCGCCTGTTTATAAGTATAAAATCGAAATGCAGCTGAAAGGATTTAAATTTTTATTTGTAGAATTTCTTTATCAAATTATATTTTGTTCTGTAACTTTCTGTTTCTCTTGTTTTGTAATTTAAAAGTCAAAATATTTCAATGTGATTTCAGGAATATTCTAAACAAATACCAACTCATTACAATCATACAAAACTACGATACAGCATCTGTGTACCTAAGTATTGTCAACCGTATATACGGAATAGAACTGCGGTGACACCGGAGGCCCTTGAAGGATGCTTGAACGATACCATATGGAAAGACTATAAATTGAAGACAAAACTAGAAAAGAATTACTGCCATACATTATCTGATGATATAGAAGTGGACACCAGTGACGTAATAGTAGCCGTGATTTTGCTTGCAATTCTACTGCTTAATATTATAGGAAGCCTAAATGATATCGAGTGTTTCTCGAATGGGAAAGAAGGTAATACTTTCTTTATAATGTTTGTCTATAATGTACATAAATTCCATTTTTGGCAGCGATAAAATTTAGCTAGCTTCTTCTAACCTAACTTCTATTGGTTATTCGAGATTAGATTTTATTAACTTTACACCCAACATAAGCTTAATGACCTGATTCTAATTATGAATTAATGCTCGAAAATGTTAACTAGCTAAATACTTTTTAAGTTTTGTAAAGATAGTGTCTTGCTACTATATAAAGATATATTTCTTTCTGTGTTTTTACCACTTGAGTATTTTTCAGAAGTAAGTGTATTGTCTTGCTTTTCAATACGCAGAAATTGGAACTCACTTGTAAAAAACATCAAACACTCAGACCCAAGGCTGGAAAGACTTAAAGGGCTAAATTTTTGGAGGTTAGTTAGAATCTGTTCTAAAAGGGAATCGTCGTGAAAGAGGGCGCAGCCGATACCTTTTTTGTTTAGCGGGCAATACAATAGCACGTTAGTTCACTGTTTGGCCACGACGGTTCTCGTTTTAAACAGACACTATTTCTATAGTTTTAATATTTTGACGTAAAGATGAAACTCGTGAGCCGATTTGTACGGTACAGCCAAAAGGAAGGGTTAATATTTTAGCAGTCTCAATATGTGTGTCTATTAGTAGCGCCTAAACCACTGAACTGCTTTTGGAGAATGAGGTGTCAATAGATTTTTTTATATACCTATCTTAAATCCAGGTAATATAGGTTACATTTTAGAGGAACAAAATCGGCTTATATGATGGATGTTACATCCAATTTTATAGTTACAGTTTTAACAATTTTTTTTGTAATGATTCTCTTGATATTCATGCACGTCTCTTACAGATCCATCAGCCCCATCGGCGTCATCTTGGTTCACTGCGGCTGGCCCTACTTCTTAGCTCTCAACAACTCCCACGATATGGAATTGGTAACGTACAAACAATTTGAAAGAAAGAAACATTTATTTTATGAATTGTGCCCACATCACCAACTAGGTAAACCTAGATTAGGTTACCTAGATTTGGTTGTCCCGGCGCGTCCACCACTTGAGCATAAAAGATAAAAGCCATCAAGCAGAAGAAGCGCCGGAACAACCAAGTCATGTGTGACTCAACCCGGAAAAAAGTCCCAATTCAGCATAATGCTGTATGCTTTGTACATGCACAAGAGCATACAGCGCAGATTTTCAGCCAGAACCCTGATTCGGGTGGCGCCATGGAGTTCTGCATCGTAGCTGTACTATCTACTAACGAACTTAAATAAAAGTGCACTTTTACAAATATGACTAAACTACTATATAATATACTGATCAATACTACGTATATATTCAAATTTATTTAGACTTCTGAAACCCACATTGCTTGTTTTCGGTGGGCATGATTAAACATGTAGTACTTAAAGTAACTTAACTTTAACTATCTGGCGTGTATCTGACACTAAGGTTAGATTAACTAAGGTGGATACAAAAATGGGTTATACTCTAAGGTAAATAAAGGTAGATACAAAATCAGTCATCGCAACGCTTCTTCCAGAGCTACTACAACCTAGCCCAGCACCTCATCCTAAACGGCTCCATAGCTTTACAAACATACATGGTGATGTCCGGGTTCCTGATGTCATACAAGATGGAGCTTTACTCTGAAAAGAAGCCGATAAGCTGGCACATGGTGCCGCGCGGAATCTTACTGAGATATTTTAGGTAAGCTGTGAAAAGCCCCACAATATCTACGCTTTTTAATCAAAAATATTATGGAACTCTTACGTAGTATATATTGCGCGTGGAATGGTGCCCCGAATTCTAACGGCTGATAAGCCAAGCTGATTCTCTGGACAAAAATTGCCAGCTTTTCAGGTGCCTTATAAACTGTGGTTAAATATCTGGTACGAACTCTTTTAGTAAGGTGTTCCGGCTTCAACGAAAACCGGTCCAGCGATGCAGCGCGGGCGAGGTGGCCTCGTGCGGTTGGCATTCTACATTTTTTCGTCGACCATTGTGCTCCGTCAAATGTTATTGTTTTACTCTTTTTCTGTGGCTAAACAAAATCGCTTTTTTCTTCAATATAAGAGAATATCAATACAAGAAGCCGTACCAATACCAAACATAAGGAAAGATTATTTTAAGGATATCAGGCAAGCTTAAAAGTTGACTGGTATCCTCCTATCCCCACCAAATAAGAGAAAAGCTTGCGTTAGGAGTGGGTACGACAATAATGCAACGGGTGGGGTTCGAACCTGCGACCTTTCAGTGTTCAGTCCGCACCTTATACCATTGGATTATTGAGGCTTAACTTCTGCTAATCTGAATGTATCTAAAGAGAGTCTTGGCCTCTTGCGCCACTTCACGTCAACCAGCTCCATTGACGGTCTCTGCTCGTTTCGTCCATGCTTAAGTTACCTGTGCGTCCAACCAACGATACCTATTGGTCTTCTAACTGGGTGTTATCTTATTGGACAATACATACTCTTCTTACAACACGATCCTCTCTTATTGTATCTAGGTGTCCAAACTATTGGAGCTTCGCTTAATAACTTCACCCTCGTGGGAATACTTTGTGGTAGAAACCAAGAAGCTGCGAATAAACAGCATTTTTTAAATACCTATTTAAAAAATCAGAAATCCATGTCATAATGGAGAACTATCATCTTTGGTCCACAATTTTGGGTTGAACTACTCAATCCGCTTATTTCTGATATTGCAACGCTATTGCGCATACAACTTGGGTTTGTAATTATTTTCAGACTAACGCCGGTGTATGCTGTGACAATAGCAATAATGGCAACGTGGACTAAATTCATTGGACCTGGCCCATTTTGGGAGGTATGTGTGCATAATAAATAATCTTCTACACGTGTCTTTATCGATAAAATGTGATACTCCAGCGCCCAGGGGCTTTAGTTTAGATACTTAATATCTCAAAACATACAACCATACATACATCTTATACTATGTGAACATTTATCAAATCGTTTACAATTGTCGCAACTTTACCTGGACGCTGCGACCAGTTTCTGAGACTGTCACCTTCTAGAGGTTTCTTATAAATGAGAGCCTCAGGAAATATAAAACTTAAATAAATTAAATAAATGAAAACTACTACTAATAATATTTACAAAAAATACACGCCGTCCAAGTGGTAGTTTATGGGCATGGTGCCCAAAACACTGGCGCTATTCCCTCGTTGGATAGCGACTAGCGAGGCTATAGTATTTGTATGTGCTCCCAGGTGTCAGCGGGGCTGGTGAGGAGCCACTGCCGGAGTCGCTGGTGGGAGAACCTGCTCTACATCAACAACTACTTCTACAACGCCCAGTGCTTGGTGACGGGATGGTACGGAACTACATTTTACTTCTATCATATTAAATAGTGGAACAGATCGCTTTTTAGCGACAAGACCGCCTTTTTTTTTTTTTATTCGATGACAAGATAGCCCTTGACTGCGATCTCACCTGATGGTAAGTGACGATGCAGTCTAAGATGGTAGCGAGCTAACTTGGAAGGGGTATAGCAGTGTAAATTCAACCCATACCCCTAATCGGTTTCTACACGCCATCGTGCCGGAACGCTAAATCGCTTGGCGGCACGTCTTTGACGGTAGGGTGGTAACTAGCCACGGCCAAAGGCCTCCCACCAGACAAATTTTTGTACTGACATTATTTTGTTAAGTTTACTTTTTCTGTTTGTGGTGCAATAAAGAATAAATAAATAAATATTAGGATTAACAGTTTCTTTCTAAAGGTTCGATCTTTCTAGCATGCTGACAAAACGAGAATTAAGAGACAAGGTAGCACTTGACTACATTAAGTCCGTCTTGTAACTTATCCGAACTATAACCTCTAGTTGTACCTCTAGCTGTATTACAAAATGTCGTATCTATTCTCTTCCCATGATCGCTAACGCCGCTGTAGAGCAGGCGTTCCCAAAGTTTTTTATCACGCTTTCCTACTGAAAGGATAAAAAACCTTGGAAGTCCCTGTTTAAGCGTTAGCGATCTTAGAAAACGAATAATTGGTAGCCAAATCGACATAACTAAATTTTTTTTCACACGTCCTATTTTTTCATTTTGACCAATTGGTAAATTGGCCATTGGTTTCTCAGGATGATCTAATACCACTTCAATCACCACCGGTAAACCTGCGCTCACTTTCCAGGTATTTAGGAGTAGACATGCAGCTGTTCGTGGTCGGCCTGGTGACGTGCGTCGCGCTGCGGCGCCCCGCCCGCCGCGCCGCGGCGCTGGGCGCGCTGCTCGCCGCCGGCGTGGCGGTGCTCGCGATCCACATCTACGTGCGCGATCTACAGCCTATCCTGATTTTCGCCCCTACGTACGTTCTTTTACAAAACCCCTACACTCGTTTTCACCAACTAACCGGCACGCTAAGTTAGATCGCCTGAGCTAAGTTAGATCTTTCGTTTTTACGAATCTTGTATGTTATTCCAGACTACAATCTATCGCTATGCCAATTTTCATCCCCATCCTTTGCACTATTGTCGTACCCTCTCCTTACGTAAACTTTCCGCTTATTTAGAGGGAAGGGAAGAATATTACTTAAGTTCAACTTGGCTAATATCCTTTTTTAAAAAAAAAAAAGACGTGTGGCACTCGGGGACTGCCGCGGTAAAGCTATTGCATAGCATTTTTTTATCAACGCCATCTAGTGGCTCACCGCTTGATGGCGTTGATAAAAAATGCGCCATCTAGCGGCTCACCGTAGAGGAGTCCCGTGTCAGGTTATTTTCGTTACGGAATTTCTGGATTCGGTCTCCACGCTGGCCCGCGATAGAAGCTATGCAATAGCTTAAAAATCCACGTGCGTTGGTCTGATGCATTCAATATTGTTCGCCACATTGCAGTGAAAGCCGGACGTTGTTCGAGACCGACCGAACTGTCAACGAGACGTACAAGATGGGGCACGCCAACGTCACCAGCTACATAGTGGGCCTGGCGCTGGGCTACCTCGTGTACCGGCTCCAGCAGCGGGACCTCGACATCGAGAAGTATAGAGTAAGGGAGGTCATATACTATCAAGTTTGCTTCAAGTTTGCATGATGCTTAGGGATTCGAAAGAAGGATCGATACCTTAGTATCGATACTTTTGGTTCGATACCTTGGAAAGCTCCCGAAAGCTGTACCTACCACTGTATTGAGGGAGATAACGCTATACGAAAGAGAATAGTAAGTACAGACTATAGTTTGCTGTCTGACGCGTGACGTTTTTGTATTGAAGATCGGGATATATTGTATAAGATTTATTTTACGTTGGGGAAATTAGCCCGATGGCTTAGGAAAATTCTAAAGGATCAATGCTGCTTAGGTACTATGTCACACTGTGGTGACTTATATTAATTTAGAAATTAGTTTTAACTTAGTTTTTTAGTTATTACTTTTTTATTCATAACTCAGAAGTGATTATGTAAATGTATAACGTTTTTCCAGAAATACCGCTTCATCTACTGGTCGATACCGCCCCTGCTGGCGGCCATCGTCCTGTCTGGCAGCATCTTCTACCGCGATGCCCCGCCAGACCCCATTTACATACGAGTGCTTTACGGCGCCCTCGCTAGACCTATCTTCGGCATCTTATTTGCGGTCCTCATATGTGGAACTATCTTCAAATTAGAGAGTAAGTTGGTATAGGCGATTCTTATGAATAACATAAAATGATAATTTTTTATTCCATTACATTATACTATACTTATAACTGCTAATTCCACAAAAATTCACAAAAGCCTAAATACAAAAAAATATTATTTAAACCACTGGCACGAGGAAAGAAAACAGAAGAAACACCGGAACAACACAACGCTATATAACACGTTATAGTGCCACAGAAACTTCCTCAAACACACTCGACGTACTGTTAGTCCGTCGGTTCGGCGGTGTTATAAGGAAAACACGGGGCCGTACTTTGAACTAAGTTTATTATGCACTGTTCTGACAAATAGGGGTTACACTACTTAAATCACTTTATTGTTCTTTAAAATACGCGACTCGCGGGACCTCAGGATAGGGTCTTTACGGCGACTATTTCAGGCTCTCAGCTTCCTTGCTGGTCAGACCGGCGGGCAAGAATACCAGGTCCGTAGCTGAGCAGCAATTAGGCCAATTACCAGAACGACTGGTTCGATTTCCCTTGATCAAATGTTTTTATAGATACATGTATCGCTGAATATCACTTTTTGAAGTAATAGCATCTCAGCGATACATGCATCGAAGTATATTGCAGAGTTGCACTTTTTCCAATGTAAGCGCCTCAGCAGTAAATAAGTTAGGGATGTAACACCTCCCCCCTTTAAGACGAAGCATCACAGGAATGATGCGAGTAGAATTAAGTACTTAAGTGATTTAAGTATTACAAAAAAAGAAATAGTAAAACAATGGTTAGATGTTGAAAATTATCGATAATACAAGAACTAGAAATAGAAATAGAAATTTAATAGAACAAAATATTTTATAAAATATTTTATAATTTCTCAAATTAACAATGCGAATTACAGAAATTAAAAACTAGGAATAAGTATGATATAAAAGTAATCTAGAAATAGCATTTTTTTATTAAACTAGTAACATTTTCTTATAACTATGGAAATAGAACAATAACTAACATATAAACAAATTTAGTACTTAGTATCACAATTCTTCATGAAATAAAAATGAAATAGTAAGTAAATACATTTACTGTAGGTTTCTCCTTAAGCTACTGGGAGAACCTTCAGAGCAATTACTTGTATTACAAAGACTTTATTACGAGTTTCAATATTTGCATTAGTATTAATTGCTTGCAAATTATTGTCAGGTTCAGAATAGCATTTATTGAAAATATGTACCTATACAACAACCAGGATTAGAATTGGAAATGTCATTACGTAGTACAAAGTATTTTACAAATTTTATAAGAAAAAAAAAAAACTTATTACAGTTAGTGATACCTTAGTTTTAACGAATTGAATATAAATCTATTTATTATTATTTATCTTTTGCCATAAATCGATATCGCTCACTATTATTTTATAATCACACGTGTCCGGTATTTTTTATCACTTTGCACTCACTTAAGTCTTGTTACGCGGAATATATATTAATTTATTTTGTGTTCTTGCCAAAATTTTACGGATGGATTAATCAATACAAAACTAACAGGATTATAAATATTATATGGGGTTGGTAAAGAATAAATGTGATAGAAATTATATTCTGCAGAGGAAACTGTTAATGGAAATCTAATAGCAAAGGTTAACTTGTCGTTTATAAAATAATATATTAGAGTATGGTTTGGTGTTATGAGATTTAGTAGATATTGGAGAGTTAGTAGACATGGGAACAAAGGATTCATTTTAATTTCATTTATTTTTATAGATGATTCAGGATGATGTATAGGATTTTGTGAGATACCGCTTATTTGGGGCTGGCTACCCGTGTGGAATATCTCAGAAGGACTGCCGGTTTGGGGCTGGTTACCCTGCTGTATAGTCCGTATATTGAGGTCTCCATTTTGGGGCTGGTTACCCTGTCGTATGACCTTGAATTTCTATTTGGAAGGACTTTTGTGACCATGCATTTATTTACCCTATACCCTGTCGGTTGGTTTGTTGAAAAGATACAGTGGATTTCGATGTAGATTTGGTAATTTGCTCAGGGTCATGAGTTTGGAGCTGGTTACGCTGTTTGTTGACTCGTGACACGGATACAGAGGATACAGAGGAGTTTGTAGGACTACTAGACTTAGTAGTTTTAATAAAGATATTGGAATTAGTAGTTTTAGTAGATTCAGTGGATTTAGTAGACTCAGTGGATTTCGTAGACTCAGTGGACTTGGTAGACTCAGTGGGTTTAGTGGAATTAGTAGGTTTAGTAGAATTAGTAGACTCAGTGGACTTGGTAGACTCAGTGGAATTAGTAGAATTAGTAGAATCAGTGGACTTAGTAGAATCAGTGGATTTTGTAGAATCAGTGGATTTAGTAGAATCAGTGGATTTAGTAGATTTAGTAGACTCAGTGGATTTAGTAGGTATAGAAGGTTTTAAATAACCAGGAATGACGGATACAGTGGAATTTGTAAGCCTGGTGGAACTAGAGGATTTTGGAACTGGGATACATATCTTCGGTACGTGTTCCCCTACTTCCTGAATGCTAGGCTGATTATTATTATGAGTAGTAGGCTTTAAATACCGTGAGTTATCGTATTGGAAACAGCGATTATCTATTGCGTCATTTTGTATAGTGGGTTCCGAGCGACGCAAACGCGGAACCCTATTTAGTTTAAAAACTCTTGCCCATATAATTCAGGATTGTCTTCTTGAATATTTCGTGACACGCTATGAATATTACTAGGCTGCAGGGAATTAGAAAAATTATAGCGATTGGTATTATTATATCGCCTCTTGTAGCATTCACTTATATCATGACCTATATGCTTACAGTACCGGCAAGCTATATCTGTACTGAAAGAGGATGGTTGTGGATTATAGGGGGTGTTTTGATTTTTCTGTGTGTGATATGTATTGGGATATCGAGGGGGTGACCTTATTTCTTGGGAACTAGATGAATAGGACGTATTATGTGTGGGACGAGGACGATAAGAATGGTATTGTCTGTCCGTGTGTCCCAACCTACCAGTTATACCCTTAGAAGTCTGGACAAGGTTGTAAAATTTTTCCTCCTGGATAGCTAAGTTAATCGCTTCAGCAAGGTTTTTGGGGTCTCTACTTCTAAGAATACTTGATAAATGACTTGGTAATCCTAATAAAAATGTGTATAATGCTAAGTCCTCAGTGTCGGCAAGTCGTCCTTTTATCTCACTAGCGTCCTTAGTAAAATGGGAAATATCGGTTTGTAATCTAGTTAGACAAGTTTCTAATCGCGTACTGTATTCTAAAATAGTCTCGTTTGATTCCATTTTACAGTTTTGGAGGTCTAAAAATAGATGACTTCTGTGTTTGGCTTCGCCAAAATTACTTTTTAAGAATTGTTTCAATTCTAACTAGTTATCAAACACTTTTAATGAGCAGACTGCATCTGCTTTCCCCTCTAACTGCGATAATATATATTTAAATAAAATATTTTTTTGAGATACAGTGGCTAGGTTTATCGCATTTTCACAATTTCTTATGAACGATGACAGTTTATTTCTATCACCATCGAATGGTTTAATGAATTTAGCGAGAATAGAAAAGCTAATTTCCTCTGAGACGTATTTCTTTTCCATTTTATATGAAGTATGAATGAAATAGAATTATATTGAAATAGAAATTAAGTTAAAGATTAATCCACACGCAAAAACTGGGTCAATACAAAATAAGTTAATAAACACTCACAGTTGAAACAGTGTCACTGATGATTCGGCGTTTTTCGGCGTTGACGGGGTTGCGAGTTGCAACACCGGAGTCGAACTGGGTCGCACGTGCGGAAATTCCACACGCCTCGTCGCGATGAAGTGAACAAGCAGGAACCCTCTGGACCGCGTGGCAGCACCTCACGGCTGGGCAGAGAACCCTCGGGCACGATGGGGGCACAGCACGGTCTCGTTGTCAGTGCCAGCTGAGGTTTGCCTGTCCGTCAGTCAGAGAGACTAGGACGGCAACACGAGCAGCGTGGCTTGGCGAATAGCAGGACGTCGTCAGGAGTAGGCGTCCCTCGGGAATAAATCCCGCTTTCTTCTGACACCAAAATGTTAGTCCGTCGGTTCGGCGGTGTTATAAGGAAAACACGGGGCCGTACTTTGAACTAAGTTTATTATGCACTGTTCTGACAAATAGGGGTTACACTACTTAAATCACTTTATTGTTCTTTAAAATACGCGACTCGCGGGACCTCAGGATAGGGTCTTTACGGCGACTATTTCAGGCTCTCAGCTTCCTTGCTGGTCAGACCGGCGGGCAAGAATACCAGGTCCGTAGCTGAGCAGCAATTAGGCCAATTACCAGAACGACTGGTTCGATTTCCCTTGATCAAATGTTTTTATAGATACATGTATCGCTGAATATCACTTTTTGAAGTAATAGCATCTCAGCGATACATGCATCGAAGTATATTGCAGAGTTGCACTTTTTCCAATGTAAGCGCCTCAGCAGTAAATAAGTTAGGGATGTAACAGTACGTTTCACTCCGACACCAGAGCATCATCAGATGTTGACTCCACAATGCACGAATTGCAAAGTTTCCACATCTCTACCATTTCAGAGACGTTGAACCACAGCGTTGAACAATGTAAGTTGAGTTAAAGCACCGAAATCGATTATTGCCGAAAAGTTGCCGACTTATCGGTGTTTTATTGGATATATTTCGGTGACTGTGCTCAGGAGCTCTTCGATCTTGTCCGCCCTTCACCTTTTTACCACCGCACTGCAAGACATAGGGAGAGCTTCCATCCCTACGTCGTCGATATTCCATCTATGCGCACCAAGCGCTTTAAGTCTTCATTCCTGATTCGCACGGCTAGGGTCTGGAATGCTCTTCCTAGATCTGCTTCCTAACACCTACAATTTGAGACTCTTTAAAACAAGAGTGAATAGGTATCTTCTAGACAAACACGTTATACCTTAGACCACATCATCACTTTCCATCAGTTGTGGTGGCCAGAGGCGGCACTAGTCCATGTAGCGCCCGTGTGCAATTAATATCTTGGCGCCCTCTAGAAGACGCGCGGCCAAAATGGAATACTTACAATACAAGAATACCGTTTGGCTTACATATATTTTCACCAGTGAAAGGAAATTCAGGTGCAAAATTGGTGCAATTTTAAATGATGGCGGGAAGCAATAGGTACACTTTTTCGAGGTGTCGCGAGCGCGGCTCGGCGCGTCGCCCCTAAAACCCTGCGCCCGTGTGCATTGCACACCCTGCACTATAGGTAAAGCCGGCATTGGTGGTGGCCTGTAATATGAAAAAAATATATCAATTCCAGGTGTATACAGAAGCGTGCTGGAGTGGCGGTTGTGGACGGTGCCGAGCCGACTGAGTTTCTGCTTGTACATACTGCACATGCCCTGCCTGAGGATATTCCTGGCGCTGCAGACCACGCTGCTGACCTTTTCGATCACGAACCAGGTAACTGTCCATTATCTTTTATCTAAACACTAGCTGTTGCCCGCGACTTCGTCCGTGTCCATTTAGTTTTTAACAAACCTGTTTGATCTTTCGGATTAATAATAAATAGCCTCCGGTTAGGTTCTTGTTCGGTTCTCGTCGGGTGACCGCCCTCGACCACCGACTCACCGCATCGCATTGTTCCTCCGCGCTATTTTTTCTTTTTTCTCGGCTTCTAAGAGTCGTACCAAGATGTTGAATAGCCCATAACCTTCCTCAGGAATTGGGCTATCAAATACAAAAAGAATTTTGCAAATCCGACTTGTAGTTCCAGAGATTAGCGTGTTCAAACAAAACAAACTCTTGCACCTTATTATATTAGTATAGATATAAAAGGAAAAGGTGACTGACTGACCGATTTATCAAAGCACAGCTCAAACCACTGGACGGATTGGGCTGTTTGACATCCAGATAGTTATAATGACGTAGGCATCCGCTAAGAATTTCTGTTGTAGGTATGTATAACGTTATCTCTTTCAATGGAGTGGTACAGCTTTCGGGAGCTTTCCTAGGTATCGAGCCAAAAGTATCTATACTACTCAGGTATCGATCCTTTTTTCGAATTCCTGAAGAAAAATTCACAGGTCTTAGAGTATACAGGTAGCCACTTAGCCACAGAACACGGCAGTGTTGCCAACCTTTGAAATATATGCCTAATTATCGCATACACTGGTTTTCAGATGGTGTTAATGCTCGGCGTCCTAGCGGCTTCGGTCGCGGCCGCGCTGCCTATGTGGCTGCTGGTGGAGGCACCCTTTGTGGAGCTCACGAAGCTCTGGAGCTCGAGAGGACGAGCGACGACCGAACACAAGGAGAAACCGACCGAGCTTCCTAACAGCGAGGACAAGCCGAAGAGCGAGGATGGCAACACTCGCCTGTAGAATAAAATTGTGGCTTATTCTCTTGTAACGCGTAAATTAACACGATAAAAAAGGCATTACGCAGATGGGGCCAATATTTTACTACGATGTGTTGTAACATTACTAATGACGTTAGACCCTAAGTGCTAGTCCAATTGAGCGCAGCCTTAACACTAACATTAATGCAAATGGAGCAGGATGGATAGCCCAGCGGTTAAAGGTGTGGATTGAAAACTGAAAGGTCACAAGTTCAACCCCCACCCGTTGCACTATTGTCGTACCCAGTCCTAGCACAAGCTTGCCGCTTATTTGGAGAGGATATTAGTTAACTTCAGCTTGGCTAATTCTTTATTTAAAAAAAAAATAGATATGCTTTAAAGAGAATTAGCCACATTGTTGCACTTTCCCATATCTATACTTATAATAAAACTGTAACAGGATGAATTCTGTACATTAAAACAAATATTTTGATTTTAATCGGAGGATGCTTTATGATCGATACTGAGCCCAAAAAAAATATTTTTTGAATTTTTTGTCTGTTTGTGTTTCGAATTGACGGCCTGACTACTGAACGGATTTGAATGAAATTTAGTATAGTGGTAGCTGATACTCCAGGTCAATAATTAAGATACTTTTAATCCTGATAAACAATAAGGTTTATTCGGGACAGGGGATAAAAGTTTTTGTTGATTTTGCCCCATAACTTCGTCAAATCTAAACCGAATTAAATAATTCTTTTTTTGTTATAAATTGTGTACTATTAGAAATATTTTGTCCAATTTTAGTGAAGATCTACTAAATATTATCGAAGATAGAGGACATAACTTCTCGCGGATAGTAGCAAGTCACTCTAAACTTTTTCGAACGACGAAGTCGCGGGTATCAACTAGTCCCTCAATAAGATTCCTTTTGAAGTTATCAAGGTTGTCTGGAGGAGATCGCTTAAAGCGACTAAACGGCCTTTGCGCGCTTTAGATACTTCGTTTGTATGGGGTTACCCTATTATATTATATAGTTTACGACAGAAAAAGTTTGATTTGGACTGTAATGTTGATTTCCGAATCGTCAATTATACAAGGACACGAATAATCTATTTGCTTACTGACTACAAAGTGAACCCGCGCGAATTGAATCACCATTCAGTATAGTTCAAGATTTCGGCGTTATAAGCTGTGATGCGTGTGGATTTGCCAATCAATGAAGGTTGCTTTATTACGCATATTGGGTTTTGGACGAGAATACTACAATAACATTGTATGTAGGTATGTACTTAGTATTAATTTTATTATTTACTTCGTAAATGTAGCTGTCATACATATCTGAGTGTGATTTTTTTTTATGTTTAAATCGTGAAATCCGAATAGTTTGCCAAATTATTAAAGAAAATTCAAAACGTCTGCCGCTCCATGCTTATCTAAGTATCTACCTACTTCCTATTTAAATAACAGATTCAGCTCAAGGTTACGACGATCGCTAGTGTTATTTGCTTTGATTATATACATTTATTTGTAAGCTTATTCATATTTAATATGTGCATCATATTATTCTTTGTTTTTATACGCAAGCGTTGTATGTATTTCTGACAGATTGACATTTGACAGAAAACGTACCTAGGTACCTACTTACTACAATTTACAATTACCACGTGTTCTAACATAGATAATATACTACAAATAGGGTATAGATAAGTAACTCTTAGTACAAATAATAATGCAACTGGCAACAGATGGCGCTGTATAATTTAATAATTTTTCTGGATCGCGGTTTGACGCCAGTCCCATCAGTATAAACTAGACTTCGGTCCAGTATCCATCCAAGTAGAGATCATTATAGAATTTATACTAATTATTTATACTAATAAAGAGTTATTAAGCAGGTAGACAAAATAACCCTTTATTAGTATATTAATCAACAATCTGGTGATAGTGCGAGTACAAATCATTTTAGCACCATCTATTGAGCGATCAGACAAAATATAATTTGCCTGACGTGTGTTAGATGGCGCTCGCAGCAACCTGAAGGCAATTGGTTGACCGTAAAGAAAACATATTTTAACTCAATGTCATTTATTTTTTCATATAAGTATGTATACTTTATTACTAACACTAAACATTGCTATCTATAATGACGTCATCTAGTAACCTTGCAGGAGCACCATGTCTGCCGTATCCTAGCTACCCGTAGAATTAGTATTAGCCAGGTATTAGCTAATCACACGATAGATATTACAGCGCATTAGTGCCAACTGTACGTCATCTGTTAGACACGTGCAATAATACTGATGAATATTATCGATATTGTTATCTATTACATTTAGGTCATTTTTTTTAGGTCAGGTAGGTTAGGTCATTTAGCTCATTTTATTAAAAGATAACAAAAATACGTCCGTGCTCACATGACGCGACTGTACGCGTCCGCATAACAGCCAAACGTCTTCGTCAATATTGTAATCAGTCATAATCAGTACATACAAATTACTATCTGTTTTGTTAAAACGTCGCTTCCATCGTTTAAGCGCGTGATACACATGCTAGTAGATGACATGCTAGGTGCTGGTTAGCTGGCATGCCATTTACTGGCAGAATGTCAGCGCGTGATATAGGTACATGCTAGTGAATGGTATGCCAGTTTCTGACCTTCTACGTTCTACGTAGGTACGTAACGTTTCTAAAAGTTCACAAAATGAATATTTATGAAGAAATAAATAGTGTTACAATACAACTCGTAATTATATTAGGCAAAAAACAACAAAAACAAACACAAAACTTAAAAAATTGGCAGATAGTTGAAGGTTGCGATTTACTAGCAACACGTTACGATCTGTTTCACGTACTTGTAACAGGCAATACGAATCTCCCGTCCCACTTTCCCTCAAAAGGAAAAAATCAAACGGCTCGCGATCTACTCGTATGCTTTGTACTGGCACGTGAGTTACTGGCAGAACCTCGATACACATGCGAGTAGCTCGGTTTTGCTTGTAACTGGCATGCTTTTGTGCGAGTTACTAGCATGTGTATCACGCACTTTACTCGGTAAACACCTCTTATATGTTTGTGGTAAACACGACAGCGAGTAGTCACCAAAGAGTATATAAATCACTACGGTAGTCACTTTCGAGCTCCGACGCCGCCGGAAGGCCGCGTGCCCGCGCACGCACGCGTTTTCATCAAATGTGACTGTATAATACGAGTACCGTTTGGCTGTAGTACTATTAAACTGTTTACTTATACACATATAAATGGGCGGTTTAATTTATACCTCTACCCCACACGGTAAACATGTTTAAAAGCTATTTATTTTGATACTAGCTGGTTCCCGCGATTTCGCCCGCGTGGAAAAAATTTAGAGTGACTTGTTACTCCAAAATCCGCGAAAAGTTATGTCCTCTATCTTCGATAATATTTAGTAGATCTTCAGCAAAATTGGACAAAATATTTCTAATAATACACAATTTATAATAAAAAAAGAATTATCAAATTCGGTTTAGATTTGACGAAGTTATGGAGCAAAATCAACAAAAACTTTCATCCCCTATCCTGGATAAGCCTTATTGTTTATCTTGATAAAAAGTATCCTATATATTGACCTAGAGGATCAGCTACCACCATGATTACGATAATTGAGCGCTGTGTGTGATATTTGAGCGTCTTTTAACAGGGAGGTCCCGGGTTCCATTCCCAGCGGGGGCAATTTTTATAATCTCTAAATTGTCTCTGGTCTGGTCTGGTGGGAGGCTTTAGCCGTGGCTAGTTATCACCATGCCATCAAAGACGTGCCGCCAAGCGATTTAGCGTTCCGGCACGATGGCGTGTAGAAACCAATTAGGGTAGGGGGTATGGGTTGAATCTAGACTGCCATACCCATTCCAAGTTAGCCCGCTACCATCTTAGACTGCATCGTCACTTACCATCAGGTAAGATCGCAGTCAAGGACTACCTACCTTATCAACGAATAAAAAAAAAGTCGTGTGGCACTCGGGGACTGCCGCGGTAAAGCTATTGCATAGCATTTTTTATCAACACCATCTAGCGGTGAGAGGAGTTCCGTGTCAGGTTATTTTCGTTACGGAATTTCTGGATTCGGTCTCCACGCCCAAGGCCCGCGATAGAAGCTATGCAATAGCTTAATAAAAAAATTACTCCAATACATAGGATAGGAACCTAGCTATACACAGGATGTACCTGTGTGCCTACTGTACTAAAAACATGACCGCGTAAGCGGCGCATAGGTAGGTACTAAGTTATACTTAAGTACTTTGGTTTAAAGACAGTAAAGAGTAAGGACCACTGAATCTGAGCGCAGTTGTGTTTGGCGGACCAACCACACTATTAAGTAGTAGTAACCTTGATAAAATTCCAGCGGTCAGTCACCCTTACCCCATATCCTTGGAATTTCTCGCTATCGGTCAGATTCAATGATATTATGTCGTTGGTCAGATTAGACGCGTGTGCATCCGTGTACTATCGCGTCTTATCCGATGATAATAATGATGATGATATATCGATTATAGCACAGGTTAATGTACCAATGACCTGTATAACTTTTATGTAATACTATCTCTCTCTTTATAACTTTATAACCTTTATAACTTTTATGTAATAGGTAGGTAGGTACTATCTCTCTATCTCTCTCTATAGAACTCATTTTGTCAAATACAATTTACTTTTCAAAATCAATGACGAACAATGAACAACAATCAATACCTTTTCCCCGCATTGAAGTATTCATTTGTTTTTTTTTTTTCAATAAACAGCTTTCTATTTGCAAACTAGTTCGAAATTTAAATAAAACCCTTGATAAGTTACCTCCTTGGTTGCCATGTTTCGGAGTAAAAGATGGTTCCAATTTTAAATAACACGACAAATATATTACTTACATAGTAAACTCAATATGTAATTTATTTGGCCGCTAAACCAGGCCAGCAATGGATTTTGCCGGCCGCTATTTGACGAGTACAGCAATTTCGATTTATCTCGAAGAAGGTTGTCAAAATAATGCTCACATTTCCAAGCATGTTTGAGAAAAACATGTTACCGCGTAAGCGGCGCATCTAAGTTATACTTACGTGCTTTGATTTAAAGACAGTAAGGGTATCTGTCCACTGAATCAGCGTAGTTGTGTTTGGCGGACCAACTTGACTATTAAGTCGTAACCTTGATAAAATTCCAGCGGTCATTCACCCTTACCCCATATCCTTGGAATTTCTCGCTATCGGTCAGATTAGACGCGTGTGCATCCGTGTACAATCGCGTCTTATCATCGATATAGCACAGGTTAACGTACCAATGACCTTTATAACTTTTATGTAATACTATACCACCTTTGTACCTCTGCTGTACTCGCATTTGGCAAAATAAACTCATTTCATTTCATAAATGCTATAAATGTTTTCTAGCCACTTCGTCGTTTATAATTCGTACAGAGGACAAAAATTCATTCGAAGGAAACATATGGAGAGAGCTGATAATTGAGGATTTTGGAGACGGGTGAGGAGCATGGCGAAGGTATTGAAGATAGGAGGGTGCTCAAACGAAAATCACTCGAAACTTCATCCAATCGGCAGGTGTAGCAGAACGCAGCTCTCGGTGTAGCCTTCGTGTTTATGTTTTTTTAATCACCCAGAAATGCTTGTATCGAGAAATTCTTATTGTTAGTTAGGTTCGCGGCAGCTTTCGTAGTCATTTTTTTTATGACCATTCAGAAATACTTGCAACCAATTACCGTTAGGGAGGTTAAAGGGTGGCAGGAAGAAGGATTTAGGCGTGGGTTAGAAAGTCTCTCAGTCCGATTATTGTTTGTTTTATCACTTTTACCAAAGACAGTAGTAAATTATTAAAAATAACCGATAAAAGTGATCAATTTCATAGTATTTATCACATTTACCAAATCATGCTAAAATTATTAATAATTACCGAAAATTAGTAATAATTATCACATTTACCGTAACATATCCACTGAATCACCGCAATTGGGTTTGGCGGACCAACCACACTATTAAGTCGTAACCTTGATAAAATTCCAGCGGTCAGTCACCCTTACCCCATATCCTTGGAATTTCTCGCTATCGGTCAGATTAGACGCGTGTGCATCCGTGTACTATCGCGTCTTATCATCGATATAGCACAGGTTAATGTACCAATGACCTTTAGAACTTTTATGTAATACTATACCACCTTTGTACCTCTGCTGTTCTCGCATTTGGCAAAATAAACTCTTTTCATTTCATAACTGCTATAAATATTTTCTAGTTACTTATTTGAAATTGCTAAATTTCTTCCGCCACTTCGTCCGCGTGGATTTTGAGTACCGGAGTAAAAACAATATATGTACCTATCTATTTAGTTATACTTACTTACCATCTGTGTCCCAAGTGTTCATTGGTCTGGTAATTAGCATGTTCGACTGCAGATGACGAGATCCTGAGTTCGATTCTTGGGTCAGGGCTAAAAAATAAATCTTCTATCAAGAGTAGGCGGAAATAGCGGTGTGTCACCCCCGTGTCTTCAGAGAGCACGTAAAGTTCTAGGTCTAATCTCCTCCAGTCTTGTCGGATTTCCATGCCATCATTTGCGCAAACAATTGTGCACTATAATAACTCCCGCGCAGATGCCTAATTACTGTGGAGATTCATCATAGAAGTATAGGAATGATTAATAAAGTCCTGGGCCTTTCAAGTTATTTCAATTTGGTGGAGACCTACTGAAAACCTATTCGTATAACAAAACATAAGAAATGATTTTTCGTATCATACATAATCACGTAACATAATATAAAAAAATCGTATCTTTTTATCAAGCGCTTGTTTTGATAAAAATAGATAAATTTGATATAAAAATACGATGAATGTGTAACTATTTCCCCGAAATTTACGCGGAAGTCATTCCACTTGCAGTAACCAACGATGGCGGAGGGCGAAGAAGTGCTCAATGAAATCTTAGCGAGAGTAGCCAAGGAACAAGGCTACGAAAATTGCCAAATAACTTACAAACAGGTATCAAGCGGGGGAGCCAACTACACCAGCTTTCTATACCAGGCGAGCATCTCCGCACCAGGTAAGGAGGATCTCAAGTTATTTGTCAAAGTAGCAGCATCTGGAGAAAAGATGAGAGAAATTACGCCGTTTCGAGTATTCGATATCGAAAACTTTGCGTACAATGAACTACTGAAGACGTACAAGGAACTCGAGGAAAAGTACAACGTTCCAGAACAGCACAGATTGGTCACCCCCAAATTTTACGGCAGCAGCGACGAATATTTAAGGGAAGCGATAGTGTTAGAAGACTTAACGGCATCCGGTTACACAACTTACGACAGATTTAAGTCAATAGATTGGGAGTTTGCGTCGAAAAGTATTCAGAATCTGGCGAAACTACACGCTTTGTCCATCGTCTGGTCCATCGAAGATCCGGAAGCGTTTATTAAGAAAACAGACGCAATATATCCGTCGGACTTTATGGACGGTATAACGACTTACTTGGACACGGTGATCACGAACGCTCTTAAAGTCACTCGGGAAGAGAACAGGGAGCGTTTGTCAAAATTCCTAAACAAAATAAAGGAGGATAAAGAGTACACGATGTCTTTAGACAAGCCCATAAATCGGCCGGTCATAGTCTTCGGTGATTGTAAAGCAAGCAATTTTATGCACAAGATTGACGAGGTGAGTTCTTATTGTTTTCTTCGAATCCGCTTGGGTCTCTCTCAATTTTTACTACAGCAATCATAATAAGTAATTATGTTCGCTTAAAAACTCTAGCATGGTTGGTCCAAATCAAAAAGGCCAAATACGAGTGAGACCCGCACACGAATGGTTCCGACTTCCGTATCAACGTGATTTAACATCAGTTATTTATTTTGGAAAAACAACAGCTTATAATACTACATAAACTTAAATTTAAGTGTCTTATAGCTAATTATTGGTTTTCCCAGATAGAAACTACATGAACATGGGTACCTGAGTGCACAGTAAAATTTCTAGAAAAATCTGCAAGCTGAAAATGTAGGATGCACTTGGCTACTACTTAACTAATATCTCTGTTACATTTCGACGTAAACTATTCATATTACCACAAAACAAGTCGACATTAGGTTCGTTATAGATTGATATTACTTAAGATCAAGCAAAAACCAGTTTATTGCATGGGGTCTCCGTACTCTCTTTAATTTTCAACTTTTTTATGATTAATTTTTGTTATAACGGTAACAGAAAAACACATTAGATACCTACCTATTGCGGTTCATGAGATACTTACAGACGAACGGACGAACGGTCAGCGGAGGCTTAGTAATAGCTGGGTCCCGTTGGCACCCTCTGGTACGGAAACCTAAAAATGTTATTTATCACGTAGGTAGTTACTAGTTAGGTAGCTTTAACAAATAGTTGACCACCTGTAAAGATATCAAAACATTTTCAGGACGGTTCTATGGACATAATCGCCATCGACTATCAAACGCTGCAGCGGGCCAATCCGATCATAGACCTGCTGTACTTCATATTCACCAGCTCGGACAAGCGGTTCCGCGACAAGCACTTCCAGCAGACCTTCGACTGCTACTACGAGGCCCTGTGCGCCGCTCTCCGGAGATTCAGCCTAGACCCCAGCGAGATATACCCACGAGAGGACTTCGACTATGAGCTGCAGAAGGTATGTGTGACATACCATTAGGTATATTTCTCTGGTGGGAGGCTTTGGCCGTGGCTAGTTACCATCCTACCGTCAAAGACGTGCCATGTATCCATGATGTGACCAAGTAGAATTATTATAACAGTAAATAAACTAAATGAAATCTAACAACATCCCTCCAAACTTTCGCATTTACTCGTAGGTACCTAAGGGTTACGTTGTGCTACTCATAAAGGAATTTATGCCCTAATCGCCACGCTGGGCAAGCGATGGCGATTAGGTATGTCTTCGGAATTTCTTTGAGGGACAAAGTCCGAAACGAAGTAATTCGCCAAAGAACTAAGGTGACCGACGTAGCTCTCAGGGCTAGCACGTTGTAGTGGCAGTGGGCTGTTCACATTTGTCGGAGGATCGATGGCCGCTAGAGTCGTAAGGTCCTCGAGTGGAGACCGCGTCTCGGCAAACGGAGTGTAGGGCGTCCCCCGGACTAGATGGAGCGATGACATCCGGAAAGTGGCAGGCATCGATTGGATGCGAAAGGCCGAACGTAGACAAGGTTGGCGCTACTTAAAAGAAGCAGTCCAACAGTGGATGCATGTGGGCTGATGATGATGATGAAGGGTTAAGTAAGGGTTTTTTATTTTCGCAGGTCCTGCCCTACGGCCTGACAACGGCCGTGTTCTGCCTGCTGATGGTGACGGTGGAGGTGCAGGACGCGCCCACGGTGAACGCGGACATCGCCTTCACCGACTTCGCGCCCAACCCGAGCACCCTGTACAAGGAGCGCCTCAACGATATCGTTGACCACTTCGTCAGCATGGGCGTCATTTGACAACCTTGTCAAATTACCACATAGATTACCAGATAGTAGTACCAAACAGTGATATGTAAATATGTAAAAGTAGTCGATGCCCGCGTGACTTTGTTCGCGTGGATTAAGGTTTTTAATTCCCGCGGAAACTATTTTTTGGGATAAAAATTAGAGTTATAATAGCCTGTGTTTGTTTCAGACTATACCTATTCTATTTCGGAGTAAAAAGTAGCCTATGTGCCAAATTTCAGTCAAATCGGTTCCGTCGTTGCGAAGTGATTGAGTAACAAAAATCCATCCATCCATTTATAAAATTAGTATAATATTAATAGGATTTACCTAAATGTAAATAAAACTTATTTTATTATAAATGCGAGTGTTTGTTGATTTATCTTGTTATGACTTCTTACCTCACAAGTGAGAAAATATTAAATGTATAATTTATATTTAAGTACATGTATTAGGTAGGTACCTCTAGTCTATACAATGAACAGTAAAATTATACTTAATTAGGTATAATATTTAGCGAATGTAGTATTAAGAGAATAAATGTATTGAACATAAACCGCATTCCTTACTACCATAAGGTATTGAACAACCCTGTAAATCTAGAGGCCGTGTGGATACAGCAGTGTATTAGATGAAAAAAAGATATTTATTGAGGAATCGCCTGCACCGATTTTGATGAAGATTTAGAAAAATAACTCTATAGAAATGTATAATCTGACAATCATTATTAATCTTTCTGTGGTTAAAGGTTTGGAAAACGGATGGAGGCGGATTAAAAACTGAAAGGTCGAAGGTTCAATCCCACCCATTGCACTATCGTAAAACCCACTCCTAACAAGCTTTATGCTTGGGAGGGAGGATTAGTCAAAGTGCGATAAGGTAGAAATGTAGGGCATGAAGCATGAGGTACGAGTAGCATCTAGGCAGAAATAAAACACAACGTGTATACAGTATGCTGTTCATTTTATTATCTCAGGAATTATTTTCATGTTAATATAATATCATAGTTTCATTACAATGGATTTCCCAGCAGGTAATGACGAGTGCCGGCACGCCGCACCTGACCGGCCTCTATTACGAAACACCGTGGCGATAATTGCGATAATCGCAATCTAGTTGAAGCACATCCAGTAGCAATATTATTATAATTATAAAATCTTAAACTCTCTATTTACTTCGACTTCGGTACAAATCAAACGAAACACGAACTGCGCCCGAACGCTATTCCTGTTTTGTTGGAACGAAGTTCCTTATCGCGCGTTGTGAAAGGGGGCTAGACGGAAAAAATTCTTACGAAAAGTTGTCACGACACTTTTTGCTATAGTAAGCTATTGTAAGCTGTGCGGCGTCGCATGTTTCTCTGTCTGTCTCTCTCTCTCTTATAGAAAGCAAGCCTTATATTTTCATTTCTATTTCGCATTGAACTTCGTTCCATCCGGGTGTCCCTTGACACCTCTCAAGTTTTTTTTCATTAATCATAAAAAAGTAAAGACGCTGTACCTCGGCATCATTTATAAGAGCTGACCTTTGAAGACTGACTCTTATTTTACTGGATAATATTCACAATCGCAAACTTTTTACTTCCAGGTACCTACATAAAATTCAATAAAAATATATAATTATGTTTTGAGAACACGACTAATATACCCTCTGTCAAAGCGTGAAGAATCATTCACAAATTAAGAAGTTACTTCACTTTGATTAAGTCATCGATGCATTAAGTGAAGAAGTCTTTAAGCTTATAAGTAGTAGGAATTAATACGAAAATAGTCCAACATGTATGGCTCGAAACAGATCAGAATGAAAATGAGTCAATGACAGACAAGCTATTGAAACCTAATTAAACAAATCGGTATTGTCAGAATCAGTCACTAAAAACAATTGCGACGATCGCAATTTAATTGCAACAGGTTTCGTAATACACGGCCGGTCTATTACACTTTCCAAAAAATTAAACATCCTATTTTCAAAACACAGACTTTCAATCTTATGCTAAAATCAAAAACTTTCTTTTACTCGTACAACTTCAAAACTAAATTAAAAGAAACGCTTTTTAATTGTGACGCATTATTCAACATTCATAAAAACAACGTGAATATGAATTGCAATATTCATTATTCAAATTCTATTCAGACATAATAAGACACGACCGCTTTATTCACGAATATGAATAAAACTATTCAGAAACGAATATAAGTACTTACAAATAAATAAATATAATTTTTAAATAACGATCTCTTATTATTTGAACGATAGAAAATTCCAAAGATAGGTTTTTTAAATTATATATGTTTTAAATATTCGGAACGGCTGAACCGATTATGACGATAAAGAGTAGGTAACTGAGACTGTATATCCCGGTCATAGTTTAGGATTCCTTCATAAATAATAAGAATCCTCTATATCTTGAAGCGATATAGGCAATTAAATTATGAATAATACCTTTATAAAATTATTATTCGTAAACGTGAATAATTCTTTTGAATAATACCTATCCAATATCATCAGTATAGTATTAAATTCAATGTCATCTGTTTCGCATCGTTCTCTATTATTATTTTAGTGCATGATTTTTATACAATTTTTTAATATAATTGAATTAAAATCTTTATTTTCAATAATTTAAGTGTAAAACTTTGGTTATGAATAGGTAGGGGAAGTACGTCCAAAATGACATATACGGACAAAACGACACATTAGTGATATTTAAAAAACTGCGCGGTATAAACTGTCAAAAGTTAGCCAATCAAGAAGCACCTACACCGGAAATATACCATTGGACTTTTGAGAGCCATTTAAAATACAGAACGGACGCCATGTTGACATTTGTGTTTCAAGGTTGGAAAGAAATTGGTTAGTGGTCATTTGTTTTTTGTTTTTCGCTAAGTTTTCTTTTGTTATTTTACTGTCCTATAATTTTATATTTCGAAGCATTTTGTGTTTGAGGTGATCGCGTAGAATTTAAAACATTATTGTCACTGCAACAAGATTATTCTTCGAATCGTAATATTTTTTGAGGCTATGTACAAAATGACATACAACCACTATGGACAAAACGACATAATGTGTCATTTTGTCCGTAGAGATGGTGGTAAGAATTTTTTTTAAGTAAATCTACTTACGTAAATCTTCTTAATTTACAGAATGGCAATATGCCCCGAAATTATAAGAGGACAAGTAATCGACAATCATGGTGTCAAGAAGCGATGAAAAAAGCTATTGAAGCTGTTAAAGAGAAAAAAATGGGTTGGCTTCTGGCTTCTAAGACCTTCAAAGTGCCACAAGCTACACTAAGGAGGCATGCTTTGGAACAAAATAAAACAGTTGCACCTGCAGCAAAAGGTTTAGGCCGATTTCAGCTAACATTTCCTCTTGAAATTGAGAGACAATTGGTTGAGCACATTAAGCTACTTGAAACTCGCATGTTTGGATTAACGCGTACAATGGTCCAAGAACTCGCTTTCGAATTGGCTGAAAAGAATGGCTTTTCACACAGTTTTAATAAAGATAAGGGTAAAGCTGGCCAGGAGTGGCTAGACGGATTTTTAAAACGCCATAAAGACATATCTTTACGAAAACCAGAGCCTACCTCCGCAGCCAGAGCCCAAGCTTTTAATAGACCTCAAGTAAGAAAGTTTTTCGATAACTATCAAGAATACATAGACAAACACAAATTAAACGCAAACCGGATCTACAATGTGGACGAATCGGGGTTGTCTACTGTCCAAAGACCTCAAAAGGTCCTGGCTACCGCTGGTAGGAAGCAAGTAGGTGCCATTACAAGCGCGGAGCGGGGATCTAATGTGACAGTTGTGTGTTGCATGAACGCAGCTGGGTCGTATGTACCTCCTTTCATGATTTTCCCAAGGAAAAATATGAAAAACGAGCTCGTGGATGAAGCACCAACTGGTACGGTAGGAGTAGCTCAAGAAAGCGGGTGGATGACCACTGAAATATTCGTGAAGTGGCTCCAGCATTTTCAAAGCTTTGTAAAAGCTAGTCATAATGATAAAGTCCTTCTTATTGTCGATGGCCATGCCAGCCATAAGTCATTCCAAGCTTTGAACTTTGCCAAGGAGAATGGAATCGAAATTGTTTGTCTTCCTCCACACTGCACCCATCGTATGCAGCCTCTCGATGTGTGCTTTTATGGACCGCTCAAGACATATTTTAACCAAGAGATTTCTGTCTGGCTTAGAAATCATCCAGGAAGAGTGGTGACAGCTCTTCAGATCGGATATTTATTTAATCAAGCTTATGGAAAGACTGCTTCAGTTCAAAATGCATGCAATGGTTTCAAAAACACTGGACTATGGCCAGTTAATCCAGACATATTTCCAGATCACTTTTTTGAACCAGCTGAAACAACAAATATGCCAATAGCTTCCACAGCTGATAACTCAGACTCAATCCAGGATCAGAACCTTCCATCGTTGCCAATAGAACCGGAGGCTGGCGAGATCATAGCCCAGGAACAGAATAAGGCCCCTGAATCTTCATCAAAGCCATCCACTTGTTCTTGTAAACCATCTACTTCATCGGATTCTTCAGACGCAATAGCAGTCACTAATGATATTCATAACACACTGACTGGCCCGTTAGACACTTCCCAACCATCCACGAGTTCCTTTGCATCGACAAGTTATTTAGCTGTTCCAATTAATGTCATTTCTCCAGTTCCCAGTGGTAAATTTGTAAGTGGACAGGGTAAACGAAAGCCAAAGAAACGAACGACAACATTCCTACTTACGTCATCACCAAATATGGCAGAATTAAAGTACAAACAAGATATTGCAGCTGAAAAACCAACTCGTAAAAGGAAACAAGCAGTTACTAAGTCTCTTTACATTGATAATGACTCAGATGAAGAGCGCTCTGATCAAGAAGACGAAGAAGATGATTGTGCCTGTATTTACTGCAACGATCTCTACTCACGTTCAAAGCCTGGTGAGGGGTGGTTGAGGTGCAGGCGGTGCAGTCATTGGGTTCACGCAGCCTGTGCTGATTTGCCAAAGCGTACCAAAAATTTTGTTTGCGAATTGTGCAATTAATTTTTATTATTATCTCTTATTTTATAATTTTTGTTATGTTGATGGCTGTGTATGTCATTTAGTCCATACGACTCGTGTCGTTTTGTCCATACGGTATGGACAAAACGGATTTTTCTTGATCTTCATTTAATACTAAATATTTTTGTAAGTGTTGATTTTTCTGACAAAATCTATATGATTCCTGTTAACCAATTAATATAAGCAAAGTTGTAAGAAAAAAATATGTTCCTATTATGAATAATATTAAAGTTATTGATGATTAATAAAACGATATGTCATTTTGGACGTACTTCCCCTACGACAATGGTGTAGCGGGTGGGGTTCGAATAGTCAACCTTTGGGATTTCAGTCCACACCTTATCCATTGAGCTCTCAAGGTTTCAAGCCATTGTTCATACAAACGTTAAAAATTGAGCCGCAATTAAAAAACAACCGTGTTACCACTTGTAGTTATTTAATTAGTATTTACTAAGTCAATAATAAAGTCTCATAACATAACATCGCAACAAAACACAGCCAATCGAAAATAACACGTAATTACATACAGTTTAGGTCGATAGTGCATCTACTCTCTACAACAAATACATTATACAACAATTATACCTCATCGACGTTCCATTTAGTAGCTAATTTTGGTCGAATAGCAACCCCGACAACAACCTGTCAAAATCGTTGTCAAAAATGCAATTTTAGCAAACTGTAACAGCCGAATAATCAATAGACTCGAAATGCTAAAACGGTTTTTGTATAAAGTAAGATTTTTAACAATGAATTCTAGAAACAAAGTTACTTAGAGTTTGGAGCACCCTAAGTATACTAAAATAAGTTAGTTACCATTATTCAGCCGTTAAAGGGTCTGTTTAAATTGCATCTTGCATACATATCACTGACAACTACCAAGAAGGTACCATCAACATAATACGCCCCAAGTATTGGCAAACGATAAATATAACTGAATGAATTCCTGATTCTACACTGTTGGGTAAACCAAGCTCCGTCTCACTTGTAATCTAATTCCAAACTTGGACTTAAATTCGTGTTTCCATGATTGTTCTACTTATTTATTCAAAACCCATACATTTCTGCTGGATTTCTTAAAAAATAAAAACTTCTTGCTAAAGGTACAAAATTACAAGTTTGATAGGTATACCTAACTACGTTAACAAAGGTAATGTAATATAATCGATGGTCTTCCAATTTGAAATACACAGTGGAACAATGTAAGTCAGTCACATTCGCAAAACTGGCGCAGCAATAAAAATCAATAACTTTTTGAATAACTTTTATTCAAAATGCATTATTCAAAACTAGCTTTATATAGCGTTTATTCATAAGAGATATATTGACAGACGACAGTATAGTCAGTTCCATTGCTTTAATTATAATTACAATAACCATAATGTTGCTCGCTTTCATATAAACATTTAATTTTTAATAAATTACCTAATACAAGACTTTTCTCTAAATTTGCATTTATCTAGTGCGTAAATAATTTTAATATTATATTCGTATCAAAGGTACAAAGTTACGATACGAAATTGTTTTTATGATTTTTAATGACATTTTACAGGATTAGTATTTCTGAATAATAATATAATTCAAATGCTAACAGGCCCGTTATGACACTCGCTGATGTCTTCACCCCCAACTTTGTTTTACCAACATTATTACATTTGTGAGTGAAGTTATCAGGTGGTCTCAAACCGAACCTGTTAGCATATTTTGTATAGCCTTGGATGGGGATGGTCTTATAAAATGTCTACAAACAGTAACAGAATGTTATAAAAGCTTTCAAAAGGAGGGACTAAGCGAAAGTTACGTGGTAATAAAATACATGACAGTTAACCCCAATCTGGCAACATTGTAATTTTCAACAGATAAAATAATAATTTCTTTTTTAATATTTTAAATTAATTACACAATATATTATAGTGACTAATCTTAATATGAAGCGTTGTATGGCTTTTAGCTTCCTTTTAACATACATTTTGAAAGATCCAATTTCAGATATTAACCGTAACATATACCTACATCTTATTGAATTGTAGACTCTAATTCTAATGATTGCATATGAAATATGAATGCATAGCCTTTTCCATACAGGGCTCACTATTTCTTTAAAATATTATTCTGTCTTTTTAGTTATTCTATGTATACGTTGTTTTTGTTTGAAATAATTTAAGGAATGTCTCTGAGTTTGGTAGTAAATATCTGATTTTTGACATTTTGTCTATTCAACGAAAATGTCAAAAACAGTCACTTAACGTTTGGAGCGTTCTTAAGTGCTAATTATATTCAATGTTCAGCCGTAAAAGGACAGAATATTATTCCTGGCCAGTTTCACATCAGGCGGTTAATCTTAAGGTTACCGTTAAAGTGCACGAATAAGTATATGTTTAAATTTACGGATTCGGTAAAAAATAAAAATACCCTGACTTCTGCAACTCAAAGCGGCTTTTATTTAGATTCCAATAAAGCTTATGTATCAGTTTCATAAAAAAAAAGAGTTGAAAAGGTTTTAGGCCATAGACCCCCACGGTGGCCAAATGCAATTTGCATTCAGCAGACTTTAGATTGGAGTGCGGATAAGATATGTTTACTTAGCTTCGAGAACTCTCAGGGATGCAGGTTTCCTCAAGATATTTTCCTTCGCCGTTAAAGCAAGTGATTTAATTACTTAAAACGCACATAACTCTGAAAAGTTATAGGTTAAGGTTATAGGTTAGGGTGGGATCCGAACGCGGGCCCCTGCAAAGGAGCGCGAAGCTCTTAACCACAGGTTATCACAGATTTTTGTTAATTAATATGAATTTTATCGATAACCTTATTTTAACCGCTCCATGTGAAACTGGACCTCAAACAAGACTAACCAACAATAATATATAAATAGCTACTCTGCTAAATGATATCGATACCATAATTATATAGGTATAAATACAACGCTAAATCTTGAAAATTGATAATGTTTATTCTTTACGAACAATTTTTTCGAATGCGCGTAGCATTTGATATGAAATATTGTACTTGGATCAACTATTTCACAGGATAAAACAAGTAATTAAAAAAAAAACAAAAAAAAAATTAAAAATGATAACTGGTTATTAAAACCAGTGTACTTAAAATGGACGTAAATGTTAATTTTACCAAATTACTTCCATTACCAGGTACTTACAGGTATTCATTCATTCTATAGTCAAAATATTGTATTCACTGTAACATAAATATTGAGGGTAGTTAATAAATATATTGAATGGAATGATATTCAAGCGACCTAATAACGTTATTCGTTGCATATCAAAAGCGACGAACCAGATCAATCGATACAATACAGAACTATAATAAACTATTCAAAATAAGTATAAAACTTTAATAAATGCGTTAACTTTTAATTTACATTAGTAGGTATAACAACGAATTAATTCAAACAACTTTTTGATTACTGGAGCAGCTTGCTCGCAGACCTATTAGCGCTGACTCCGCATTTTCTCAATTTTCCGCATTCCGCATTCTATCAGAACATTCAGAATATCTAGATCCGGATAAATTCAGGATGTCTATACAAAATTGTACGCCTAGCCGAGAGTTCCGGTTTAAGAACCTAAAGTCCGGCTTTGAGTACATAATGTGATTCCGGATATTTACTACCTACTAAGAAATTGCTCGAGTGTACGACCCGTACATCGCGTGCTAATAGATGTGCGAACAGCATAGTTATATAGTATGTTTCGCTTATGATTCAATTATAATTTATATTCATACAAATATAATAAATTGCTACTAAAACTACCACATGGGATTATTCCTGGCAACACTGACCAGTTGCGTCAAAGATAGTGTCTTTAGATAGATATCATAATGAGCAAAGCTTAACCGTTTCGAATCAACTCCGTGCATATTATATCGAAATTGTAAAGTGTAGTTCTTTTTAGTTCACACACACTTTTTTTAAGAATCTAGACAAAAATAAGATAGCGCAAACAAGATATAATGGTGCCTATTCGGCTTGTACGCACTTCTTTATGCTGACACATCTAAAATAGTGCTATCGCTTTCCCAATGTTCGCGGCGCGGAAAAGGATAGCACTACTCAAAAGCCCAACCATTTGGTTTTAACTTAGAATAGGCACTCACTGTTAAAAAGCTCATTATATTGCGCCATCGGCTTGATATATAGAATTGGCTTCTCCAGCTCGTTTGGCAGCCCATCTTTTTTCTGAAGTCTGTGGCTTCAACTCATCACCACAAATGTTACTGATCACTATACTAGGCGCGCGATCCCGAATAATACTGACTATATTATTATAGCGTACAAAAACATTGCTGTCTTACTCGAGTATAGTGTGTATGAGAGAGAAGCATGCTCCTATCGTATTCAAGCAAAACCTCGTATGCAACCAGATATATGCCTCTGAGTCTAATGTCTTGACAAAGTTCATACCTTAATATAATATACTTGTCGAAGTGTACCCAATACCTGTTGAAAGAAAGGAAGAAAAAAGAAAAACCCGCTTATTCGGAAGCCTGGCAACACATGACTACATTTTCTACCAATTTAGTATAAACTAAAATATTGCTCAAACAGAAGCACCGAGATAATGTATCATGTTGGGTGACATAACCCGAAAATTTTCCTTGTACAAGCATAATTTTTTGGAGCTTAAACTTGGATTTGACCCTAATCCAGTTCAAAGCTGATACAAAATCTGTTCGAAATCCAAGGCTTGCGAATATGTTCCAAAAACCATATCTTCTATCAGTATGGTTTGTTTAACACAGTTATGGTTCTCAAAGCTCAGAACGCATCTATGTGCCTCCATCGACGCGAATATCAACGTCCATACAATGCGAGGCACGTCACATACGAGGCACAACTGGATACGAGTCCCGCGCACCGTCACTACCGGCTCTCGAGATCCCTTCATCACGCTAAAACGCAAAATGACAAGTGCAAAAAGCTCATACAAATTTTCAAAAATTATTATCTCAAACACTCTCGAGAAATTATTATCTCTATAAAGCCCAATTATATAGGATTTTATTTAGGTATATTATACTAGGTAATACAATATTATACATTGAGTAATCAATGCCTTGTGGGCATTGGTCGCTCAATGTTGGTCTTTCAAATATGGACCGTAACTCGTGTACTATAAAATGCATTAATGAATGACAAGACATGTAAGTGAGTCCATTTATAAGTAAGGAAATAAAAAACTCGAGTCGAAATACATATTGTGTCATTCCAAAAATGTATCAACGGAACACGATTCAGAGCATATATTTGAATGACGGGCAATACCGAAGTGGTGTATTGAAAGATATTGAACCTTTTTACTGACAAATTGGCAATACAAATGCGGCAACATTATGTAAGTAATTATGTTGTCCGTTTTAGCGTAATGAATTGATCGTTCAGCGTCACTTAAACGTAGTTTTATCAAATTTACTTTATTTATAGCTTTAAATACACATATACATGTCAACGTCGAGAACTCATGTATATTAATTATTATTATTATATTAATCCGCTATCATTGAAGGTACGTTATAATATATATTTTTTATAACAGACACGGGTCGCTCGGGCCACATGGACATGAATTGTTAGATACTATTAAAATCATATAAATATTTTATATTAACTAACATAAATACGATACTATCTATTCAGGAAAAACAAATATACAACTAGACTGAAGACATCTTTTTTTTCCAAATACGTACACGATCTACAAAATTTACAAACACATTTATTTTTTGCAAACAAAAATATTAGTTTATACAATTACTAAAATTACACAATCATATATACCTATGATAATAGTTTTTATAATCTTTGACGTTGTAAATATGGAAATATAATAAATAATTTCACTGGCAACACCTTACGAAATTACAAACATGGCGTCCACGCGGACCGATGAGCCATAAACAACAGCGCCTAAGAAAGAGATAACAACTTTAGGATATTACCCATAAACACGTTGGTATTAATAGTATATTATTACATCATTAAGTTTACATTTACAATAATCACTTACCTAAACAACTAGTGCTTGCGGAGACATTTTCTTTATTAAATAGTAGAAATCTCAAGTGTTACCATAGCAATAATCGGATTAAAAAAATGGCCGCCTTCAACGTGTGATATTACATTTGAATAACAGTTGAAAAGTCTATTGTTTATTAAACTATGACACTGATCGCGAGTAATTTTATGTTATCCGTTGAAGAAAACGTTCATTTTACTCTTTATTTTTTTTAATTTAAAGAAATGTTAAAAATTTTCAAAGTTCAAGTATCATAAAAATTAATGCGTTTAATCGAGATGTTTTTAGCAGAATTCTAGTTTATTTAAGTCCTTTTTAATAAACAAAATACCTCTAATTCCGAACCGGTGGTAGAGTTTTGACTACATTTTAGCCCGCGTGAAATGAATATTTTATTTTTTAACCAGGAAGATATAAAAAAACAATACGTAGTTCCATTCCAACATTTTGTGTACATTTTTTTTTTTAATACTGTTCTTTCTTTTTATGTGGTGTGCAATAAAAATTCAATCCAAGGAACTGTTCGCCGGTCTATTGTTCTTATTCAACTTTTACTGAACTACAAGCGCATCTTTATTATATTTCCTCTCCTGTGTTACCAGGTTGGTCCCATTTAAATTCCCTCCTCAACTGACAATAGCGAATCACCCGCGATCAATGTCTTCGTTTCATAAAAAATAATGTCAACCATACACAATAGAATATCATACATTGAAGAAGGTTTTTTGGGTCGCATTATTTTGAAGTCGTTTCAAAAATGGTAGTCGTCTCTGCAAGCGTGCGTACTATAGTAGTTATTGTACCGGTGGCGGCTCGCGGCTCGTGCGCTCGAGCGAGTGTCGCCCGCTAGACTACGTAGCTAAAGCTAAGATCTACCAATTTGGTATGAAAACGAGTTTGTTACATTAGAGTGATATCCACACACCCATCGCAAATGAAGCTCCGCCAGTACTCAATTAGCTTAGCTTCTCGCATTTTTTGAGTCATTTTCTTACACCCAGACTATAGATTTAAGAAGACAACGCAAATGATTATTCTGTTACTCCTTAAATTTTTCTACTTATGAATAAAATTGCTCCAGTTGATTATAGCAAAAAAAAAAAAAATACTAAAAGATTTCTCTTCCAGTTTACCTTTCTTAATCTGTAGGGCTACAGAGATTCACGAGTAAAGTGTAGACAAAATTTTCTCGTGGCGCGCATGTTAGCCACACTGGACAGAGTGATAGTTGTAGTAGGTACGTTGATAGAGAAACAAGTACATAAAAACTAAAAGCCTCATACTATTTACAATTTCAACGTAAATTTTCAAGAACATTTTGAGAAGAAGCAAGTTTTTAGTGACTTTGAATTTAGATTCGTCATGAGCGAATAGTGCTAAGCGATGTATGATAGCTCACATCAATACATCAAATGTGGTGTAAAAATATGCTGTATTTAAGCTACTAACACTTTAAGTTGTGATAAATTAAGAAACGCACATCAAAAGGATGTTTGAAAGACTTCTAACTTTTTTGCGAGATAAGCTAAACAGTATTAGCTCCGCAGCGTTCACGATGGGGACGCGTATAATGAACGTATTATAGAAATAGTATAATTTAGATTTTAGACGCTATGCTTACACAACTCTGATTATAATTGAAGTTACTTAGCATATTCGACCTGATATATCATTATAGTATTTACTAACGCGTAATAAGGTTTACATTCGTGTAAAACGTTTCGATGCTAAAACACAGATACGAGAACTCTGGAAGTAAGGTTATAAGCGCTGAAGAAGTGTTGAAGGCACCAGACACAAAGACACATCCCAAGAAAACATATAACATTCAAATACACAATTACTTAAAATTTTAATTATGTTACCTAAGAGTTTTATACACAAGTGTGAAGTGGTGATTAAATATGATTTTTTTAACGTTCGGTGGTAAAAGGGGCGCAAGTATGTACAAAATATAGTTTAAGGGCGTAGTATCACTAGGCGCTGGTATAGCATGCAGTTGACTGTCCACTGGATGACATTTTAAAAGGTTTCTAGATAGTTATTATAGTAAAACTACGTTTGTATGGAAATTCGATTTTATTCCATCTTTACAGATATTCTGTGAAGTGTTTATTCTTTTAGAATTGAAATATTCGCGTGTACGTACAGTTTTAGTTTAAGTAATAGGATGTCATTTACTTTGTACCATATTGCTGTATACATAAGGTTCAAATTACGAAGACAGATTTTCTTAAAGCCTCAAATAGATTTTAATGGTGTGAATTTGAACCATATGATTGCAGTAATAAAGCACAAAATAAGTTACGTTCTATTGACCTGTCCCACTCCATGCTACAACGAAAAACTGTATAGCTATTTAATAAAAGCAACTGGATACCAACCTAGTAAGACCACGCCCTGCATAAAAAGCAGCATTTTTATGTGTAACTATATCTATCGATTAATTTACACAGCAATATCGTTTAAACGTTTAATTCTTTGAGAAACGCTCTCATTCAAACGATTATTATTAATAAAGTGACACGTAATCCACAAATGAAATTAAAAAAAAATGTTTGTACTACCACGATTTAATAATAACATTCCAATATTTTCATATATTTTTTTCTAGCAACTGTTTCATTAGAACTATTATAAAACTGGGAGTAAACAAAACAAATACATAACAGTAGTATTACGAAATGAAATGCCTCAACTGATTCCATCCATCCATATTTTCCATTCATTCATATTTTTGGGTAATATTGTTCATTTTCTTCATACTAACAACTTTGCGATTCCAAACTTTT
Source organism: Hipparchia sbordonii (assembly GCA_038048805.1). NCBI lineage: Eukaryota > Metazoa > Arthropoda > Insecta > Lepidoptera > Nymphalidae > Hipparchia > Hipparchia sbordonii. Next base: position 12,314,257 of record CM076113.1, read on the forward strand.
TAAGTATTTTTAATTTAATAATCTATCTTGCCATAGCATGCTGATATCTTACATCTTTCCAAATCAAAATATCGATCGATACTTATAACTCAGAAACATAAAATAATAAAATTTTTTACTTATAAAACTATAGAAATATATTATGCCTGTTTTTGAATTCGTATTTCTTGATATGAGTATTCTTGGTATCAAGAAATACGAATTAAAAAAATATTTCGATAATTTTGTGAGTAATTTTTTTTAATTTCTTAAATAAAACTGCAAACTGGAGAAAAAAGTAGATTTCATGGAGATATTTAATAAAAGAAAACTAACTGTACATATTCACTAAGTATATGGAAAAGATAGGCCATTCTTGCTTATAATTAATTGTATTTCTGTTAAGTTGAACTTTAACTCGACAAGTTTTAATTTGTTCCTCAAAAACTCATTTATTCTTGCAACACATCGAAATGACTAGCAAATTATTTTCCAATTACCTACAAAATAATATTTCGACAAATCCTTCCACGGATTCAAACGAATTTGTCAATTACGGATCCTCTAGCATGGCCGCCAAGGAATGTCGATTTATAGCTTTCGAGTCGAATAGGACTCACAGGAAACCTTTTTTCGATGACATCCGTGGTATTTCCGTGAGTTTTCTTAGGTAGGGGGTATTGTCACACTAGGATCACCGATTGAAATGATAATGTCATTCTCTATAATCAGATTCGAGCACTGTTAAGGCAAGATTCATCGTGCACGCCAATACGGGCTCACTACCTATATTCACACGCGATAACAGCTACCAGCTTAATCCTTCGAATACGCCTTAAGCGCGTTTTTGTCTTTTGACGGAGAACAGAGAAGCTTTGTGTCACTTCTCCTGGCGCGATATGGCCAAGGCGAGCTGCAGCTCGGCGTCCTCCTGCCGTCGCCGGGCCTCGGCTTCTTCGTTCAAGCGCTTGGACTCGGCCGCCGCCCACGCCCACTGCTGCTCCTCCGACGGCAGCGCTTCGGAGCTCTTCGCCTCGACCTGCTTGGACTTTTTGTCCTTGTTGTGTCTCGTCCTGCCGATACCTCCGATGGTGTGGACCAGGGACCTCGCGTATTTGACCGGCTTCGGAGACTTTTCCTTTTTGCTCGGCAACGTGTTCGTCGGCCAGGTTTCGTTGAGATTTTTGTTGTTGTTAGTCGTGTTGGCGTTCGTGTCCCAATCCGTCGCCCAGTTGTCGGTCTTGTTGGACCAAGTGTTGTCGGTCTTGTTGGACCAAGTGTTGTCCGTTTTGTTGGACCAACTGTTGTCCGTTTTGCTGGCCCAGTTGTCGGTCTTCCAGTCGCCGGTGGAGGCTCCGGTCTTGGCCGAGCGGGAGGCGGCGGACGCCTTGGCCGCGTCGGCGCTCGCCCACGCGTCCTGCGCCGGTTTGGCCCACGCGTCCTCCATGGCCCAGTTGTCGGCGGGCCAGGCGGTCCAGGTGTCGTTGTTGTTGGTCGCGGCGGCCGCGAAGGGGTCGTAGGCGACGGGCGGGGCGGACACGCGGCCGCTCGCCCGGCTCGGCTCGGCGAGGCCGTTGACGGCCGACGAGGGGGCGAAGAGGTCTTCGGTCGCGAAGCCAGCGACTGAAGTGGGTCTCGCGAAGGGGTCGGCTTTCCTCGAGTCGGTGACGTCGGAGAAGGGGTCTTCGATGTTAAACGGGTCCTCGTATCTGTAGTCTTTGAAGGGGTCCTCGGTGAAGTCGAGGGCGGGTTTGCGGAGGTTCTGGTCGAACACAAAGTGTGAATGAGGGGGGAGTCTGTGGCGGGAGGGTGGGGGTACGCACAAGAGCCGCCGCCGCGTCCGCTTAGCGCTGCAATGTGGGGACAAGCACGAGCGTGTTAGCATATGTTAGTGGATCGGTGTTGCATGAGACGATGAACAATCATTTATTTATGAATATTAGATATCACTAGACGCTAGTAAAATTATTATTCTATTTTTCGAGAATTTGCAGAAAAATTGCCGCCTCCACACTGGAAAAGGCCAATCCAAACACAAGTTTGAACAAAATTGGATTTTACTCAGGCTTGAATTTTACCAGCGTCAAGTTATAAAAGTAGAATGATATTAGAAGTATTATTTACACAAAAGTATTATAGTTTTATGGTGAAAATGAAAAATTTATATAAATATTCAATAATAACTCAAGTGATAAGAAATTAAATAAATAAGACGTAAAAGGACAACATGCAAGTCTTGTATTTAAAGCATTTTTAACAGCTACAAGCTCTCTAACCGTATATACCTAGACAAAACTATGGGAGTGCTCATCTACGACTATAAACTATAACCAACTTGCAGTCTACATTATTTATTTTTGAAAAACCTTAACCAATTTAGCAGCAAATATAACTAAGCTCACTATCAATATGTTTATATAACTACAGTTACTTCACAACCCTCGAGCCAGATATAAAATCCCAACTATATTTCTGATACAATACAATAATATTATCGTCTTCATAATACCAAGCAAATAAAAAATATTTTTTTTGTCTGGTCGGAGGCTTTGGCCGTGGCTAGTTACCACCCTACCGTCAAAGACGTGCCGCCAAGCGATTTAGTGTTCCGGCACGATGGCGTGTAGAAACCGATTAGGGGTATGGGTTCAATCTACACTGCCATATCCCTTCCAAGTTAGCCCGCTACCATCTTAGACTGCATCGTCACTTACCATCAGGTAAGATCGCAGTCAAGGACTATCTAGTTATTCCTACGTACTATATGTAAATAGCTAAAGCCTTAAAATTATAAATTGAATACTAAAACTGATTTAATGTGAAATTAATTTTCAACTACTAAAAGAAGGAGATAAAAACATTTCACTAAATAGTAAGTATGGCATGCAAACATAAATATGGGGTCCATTAGACGATATCAGGTTTTGCTGTCAGTTTTGTGACGGCCATCTTGACTGATGTGTGACGTAAATATCTGGATAATTGGGATGTTGCCTACGTTAAAAATAAAATATTTAACCCTTGCCCACGAGATTACCGCCATGTGGGATGTTGATTCAACGATTGTAGTTCCGATTGGCGTTTCAGTCAATGGTCTTATAGCGAAAAGTTTCAATCAACACCTTAACAAAATTTCGCTTAGTATTTGGATCAAGGGCAGGATACAGAAGGCGGTACTCCTCGAGACGGCACGCATTGTGAGGAGGTTCCTCACTCTGGAGCCCTGACCACTGGCTGCTTGGGTCTTACCCCGCAGCAAGTGGGACCCATTTAATTATATTATTTTTGAGGATGTTATATAGGTATATTTTATTTTTGCAAACATTTTTTAAAAGATAGAAGATAAAAATTATTTGTTATCTATTTATTAAATAGTTCTTCCAAAACAAATACTAAACCCTCACTACCTGAGTGCCTGGAGCACTTCGACCATCCGCTGTGCACTACCAAACTGTGGAAACAACTCCCTTCAACAGTATTCCCACTTAACTACATTATGGGGTCATTCAAGGGGCGGACCAATATATTCCGGCAACGCTTTGGTGGTGCCCCTAGTGGCACAAACATTCATGGGCGGCGTTAATCACTTAACATCAGATGACCTGCCTGCTCGTTTGCTCGCTATACATTTAAAAAAAATACGTCTGCTGCTACTTTCATGTGTAACTTAGCTGATGCCCAATGGAACTCTCATATTTTCCGGAATAAAAATTAGCCTATGTGTTATTCCAGACTATAGTCTACCACTGTGCCAAATTTCAGCCAAATCAGTTCAGTCGCTGTGATGTGATTGAGAAACAAACACCCAACATCTAAACTTTCGCATTTATACTATTAAATAGGAAATAGGATAACTATTTTGAATTATCGACTAAACTACAAAAAAATGTGTCGAACTTTTGTGACGTCACAGTTCACTATTTCATACGAGCTCCCATGCTAATCATACTATGCACACATTTTGATAGTGTTGCTGGTTCGATTGTCAACATCCCTTCTATCGTCCAAAAGACCACTCAAACAATGCACGAAATGATCAATGATAAATAAATAGGTACATATAATGCAAATAAAATGTTTGTCCCAAATAAGCAGCGCTAAGTGAAGCTTGTCTAAAACTCAACTCAACTAAAAAAGCACCCACATTTTTTTATGGCGAATTAATTTCAAAAATCATCTTAAAATGAAAACCAATTGATTTGAGTTTTAGTTTTAATTTGAAAGTATGTTAAGTTTGACAAGAATTAATATACTCACTCACATAGAACAATCCAAAAATTATTTATTCAAAAAAAAATTATTGTTAATAATTTAAAAAAAAACCCTTCGTTTTTGAGACGAACGTAAGGACTATAAAATCTTTTACTCCTGATTGTAAAATTGTGATAATAATTGATTAATCTCAAACTACGATACTTTCAAACCCTTGTGCGTTTAAAAAACACATGAGAATGGCATTATGCGCAACAGAGAAAGTAAAAAAAAAACTAAAAAAATAATAAAATATTACCAAAAAAGCACGTCAGCAAATGGCAGATATTTTCGAAGAGTAAACCTTATTGCCAAAATGCCATTCTCGAATTTGAACAAAAAAAGACGTGCATTCTAAATCTAATTAGTAATTACATACACGACAACGTTTACATACATTTAGTTTTACTTTCTCTGCAGCGTTAGAAGAAAAAAATAAAAAAAATAATCATTTAGCTTTAAAATGTCGCAACCGTCGGCTACTTGCGTCATGCCGCTATGTACTAAATTGGGTATAGGGGGTAAATAGAAAATAATCTGAAAACAATTTTGGTTAACAAAAAAGGTAAAAATCATTTTTAGTTTCCATTAAAAACAGATAACTTAAATATGTTTAGAACCTAAACCTATGCTACCAAAGCATAAAGCAGTATTATTTCAATATTGTTTTGAGCAATTACTTTGAGGTTGACAGTGTGTGACATCTCAAAATAAAATTGAAATAATATTGCTTTAAGCGTTATAGACCTTGAACGGTCTCACAAAATAATTCAAAAAGTTCTGACGCGTAACATGACGGTAGTTTTGTATTGGAAAGAAACAATAGTTCAACGGGGTAAAGGTGAACTGAACTAAAAGGTGGACGGTTCAATTCCCATTTGGCACTATTCTCGTATCCACTCCTAACACAAGCTTTACGTTTATTTAGAGAGAAATATTAGTCAAAATCAGCATGGCTTATATTCTTTAAAAAATTATACATATCTTTTTTTTATTATTATTTTCCAAAAAGCGAGAATTTGAATTTAAAAATATAATTAAATGAACTGGACAAAGGTTTACAGAGGTTTAAAAGGCTTTAAAGAGGCTTGTTTAAGTTTTTCGTGGCAAGACCGAAAAGTTAGAAAATATACCGGGAAAACATCTTGACAAAAAAATTCTGGAGTTATAATTACGTGGCACGTTCAATCTAATATTGAAGTTGATATATTTTGCATGTTATAGGTCTGATGCAGACTTATTCTTTAGGCTGCCCGTCCATTGGAGCGGAGACGTGCTTTGCAGACCAATCAGGTCATTGATAGATGACGCGGTAATTTTATCAGGTCACCTCTCAATAATATCATTGGTCAACCGAACACATCTCCGCTCCGCTCCACTTCAATGGACAGGCAGCCATGGGTGGGAAAGGTTACGTGGAAGTGATAACCAACGCTACGTCTAGATACATCTTGTCTCGACACGCACCTTATGCGGCGGGTTGGGGCGCGGCGGGGCGGGGCGCGGCGGCGGCGTCTTGTGCCGCTTGCCCGCGCCCGCGCCGCCCGCGCCGCCCGCGCCGCCCACGCCGCCCACGCCGCCCGCACTCGCCGCGCCCACGGAGTTCCGCGTGGGCGCGTGCAGCACCGCGAAGGGGTCCGCTTCCCACGCACCCTGTAAGTAATAGGGTATTTGATATTTTTTTTTACTTACTTAAAATAAAGGTTTTTAATATAATATTGACACAGTGTCATATTTTTTTTATGTCTTAACTAGTCTCGAAATTATAGAGCTTTTAAGTTTCCTGTTAGAAAAAGAGCACTATTGCAACATGACGTCACGATTCAATAGCTCAAGACACTCTCCGTACAAAATTTCATTTTAGAAAGAGACGGATATATTCGGAATAAAACAGCTTATAGCTCAAGGATTAGCGTCGTTGCCGATCGAAATAGTACATTACTGCCGCGGCCAGCAAAATAGGCATTGATGGGCGATAGCGTAAATGTGGGCCGAGGCGAAGCCCAGGCACACATACGTAAGTCCATCAATGCCTAGTTGTGGCCAAGGCATGTGTAGTATTTTTCTCAAATAATGCGCGGAAATTAAAACTATGTAGTACCTTTTTTTATTGATTTACTATGTAATTTATCTGGCTGCTAAATCACGCCAGCAATGGATTTTTATACAACTTTTGCCGCCCAATTAAATAGCAATTTCGATTTATCTCGAAGAAGGTTGTCAAAATAATGCTCAAATTTCCATGTATGTTGCATGTTTGAGAAAATATAGATACACTCACATCAGCGGGCTTGGTGGCTTCTGCGGGCGCGAAGGAGTCTCCGGCGAACGGGTCGGCGTTCGATGCGAACGCGTCGTTGCCGAACGCATCCTGGAAAGTGCGATTTATCACTCGTTTCTGACCCAAAAGACCCAAAGGCGGCAGCGGCAAGGGTTTCCTACGTTTTGGCCTTGGCCAAGTCGGGAATACGGGTCTCGAGGCATCGACTCCTCGCTCGGATCAGGCGCCGGAAAGAGCACTTCCCGGTTGATGAACTCGGCAGTGTTCTTCCCAGCGCCTCAAATTTTAAGCCACATGTCGGCTAAGACCTGCCATCCGTCATCAAATTGGCTATTCACTACTACCAACTTGAGTTTTAATTTATTTTAAAAGAAAACTTACAGCTTATTAGAAGAAATTAGAAGAAGGATAAAAGCTAATTACAAGTTTTCACAGATAGAATTTACGTATGAAAAAGAAAAAAAACACTCAACTGGGAGAAAGAAAAACAATAAGGAATACAGATAAAAATAGCAGATCTGTGTTTCCTAACATATACAATTTGGGTATCTTTAAAACAAGAGTGAATAGAGGCATTTCTAGGCAAACGCTTACACCTTAGACCACATCATCACATAGTTTCCGCATGGAGCCCTGACAGACAAGACCAACTTTACATCACTTATACTAAGTATACAGATATAATCATTTAAGGCATTCACAAAAGGCATACCGCATATTTTTTAAAATTTATTTTACCATTTATATCTATATAGTATATAAAAATCAATTGCTGTTCGTTAGTCTGGCTAAAACTCAAAAACGGCTCGACCGATTTGAATAATTTTTGTTGTTTAGTTCGCCTTCATACAGGGGCGGTTCAAAAGAGAACAGCAGAAAAATCGAAAAAATCTAAATTGGTAATTTTTATAGGAATTAGCACTTCAGATTACTTTTAAAGCATGGCGGAAGCGAAGGAAGATAAAATTAGTTATTAATATAATGCGCCCAGCTACATCTCACATACCTTTGCGGAATGCGTGTTCCCCGCGGGCGCGAACGGGTCGTTGCTGGGGAGGTTCGAGAAGGCCGAGTCCTTGAACGGGTCGGAACCGAACCCGCTGCCCCCGTTCATCGCTCCGAACTCGTTCTTCGAGAACGAATCGTCATCCTGCGGACAGAATCATCGCTTATTTTAGTTTTTTATAAGAAAATTAGCCATGCTGAACTTGACTAATATTCCCCTCTCTTTCAAATAAGCGTAAGTTATGTTAGGAGTAAGTACGACAGTAGTAAAACGGGCGGGGATTGAACCGTCGACCTTTAAAATTCATAATTCAAATAACATTTTTATGTTTACTCCTCCTATTAGAAAAAAACTGACTCGTGAATGTTCGATAATATTCTAAAGAGGGTCGTAAATGGTGGTTATTTTATAAAATTAAAGTGTAACAAGTTTTTGTTTTATAACAAGAAATCTCAAAAAAAAAAAAAAAGTTTTGCCACTAAGCGTTCTACTACTATGTCCAGGTATACTATAACACTGGTCAACACTAGTCATGCCACACGAACTCTGATAGCTAATATTGTTTTTACCACCTACCCTCATTAGTAAACAGGGATAGTTTTATTTTGATTGGCCTTAGATTTCTTGTGATGTGCTGATTCGTATAACTAGTACTACGGTGATAAACGCAAACAAAAGGTCGCGAATAAAAAGTCGATAAATTAATTATTTTGGTATTAATTTACATTTAATGATTTATAAGTAATTGCTGTCATTGTGTGAATATGCACAGAAAATGTAATAACGATCCTAGCTCTTTTTGTTATATTTGTGGAGAATTAACTTTCAAGAGAAAAAACGAAATTTCACTAAAGTTGTGATGAAGAGTTATCGTCAGGATTTTGGTTTCCTGTGGCTCATCAAGACAAATCTTGGGCTCCCCATATTTCTTGCATTACCTGCGTTAAGAATTTGAGTGATTGGAAGAAAGGGTCCCGTTGTATGCCGTGTGCTGTACCCATGATTTGGACTGAACCGATTTTTGTTTTATTCTAAAAAAAATTAATTAATTCTAAAAAAAATACTACCCTAATTTACAGTCAACTAAGAGACCAGTACTGCATAGTGACAATTTGCCTATACCAGTTACATCTGCGTCCGTTACAATTAACGATTCACAGCCCTCCACTTCGAGCGGATCGCGGGCCGTTGATGACGAAGATGAATCTGAGTTTGAAGAAATCTCAAACAAGCCACACTTGTCAATAACTCAAGAAGACCTATCCGACTTGGTTCGCGACTTGAATTTTTCAAAAAAGCAGTCAGAACTCTTAGGATCTCTTTTGAAATAATGGAATTTGCTACATCATGAAACTAAAATAAGTCATTTTCGAAATCGTGACGAACTTTTCAGATCATACTATTCTCAAGATGAAGACTTGGTGTATTGCACACTCACTCAAGATTCATTTCTTAGACTCACGTCTGGATTTTTTCCCTGAGAATTTGGGACCTGTGAGCGATGAACATGGGGAGAGGTTCCATCAGGCCATTTCACAGATGGAAAAGCACTATCAGGGCAAATGGAACCCAAGGATGTTGGCCAATTACTGCTGGACGTTGAAAAGGGACCATCCAGGAGCTAAATTTGCCAGAAAATCCTAAATCGTAAATTCATAATAGAACTTTTGTACTTTTTTTGTTTCGAACAGTCATTATTTGTTGAAATATTTAAATTACATTAATCAGTAAAATTCTTGGCCAATAAATTTTTTTTAGTGACTTATTTTTACTAACAATCATCCATCAAAGTAAAAAATATGAGTGAAGTTTGTGTGGCACGACAAAGTTCAAATTTTGTTGCCCAGTGTAATCAATAAGGGGAAAAGGGTTTAATAAAACTGCCATGACACTTCCCGCATTTACAGTTCATCCCACTTCTGATGTGTGTTACTAAGTGCTAACTGAAATGCAACTAGTCCTTACGACGGCGTCGTTGGGCGTGCTGCCCCTGACTAGCTGCTGCAGGTGCTGCTCGGTGTGCAGCGGCTGCAGCGTCAGCACTCCTGCCGCAGCAGCGCCGCCCGCCGCCAGCTGTTCCACTGCCGACGTCAGCGATTGGTATTGCTCTTCTAGGTGACTTATTTTTATTTTCGCCTGCAAACACACGTTACGGTTATAGCAAAACAAGAAAAGATATCTCTGTCTTTTTTGAAAGAAGTTATTATTTCGACGAAAAAGAATAGTACACCAATTCTTTTAACACTAACAGAATGGAATTGGAATCAGTTTCCGTATTTTCATTTGGTCTGTTCAAATGGAAACGCATCGTACTTTGTGTGGGTCCTCTCTACTGATCGTGAAGCCAATGGGCCTCGATCCCCGAAGACCGAGGCACAACCTCGTTTCCATCCTGGACCAGACGCTAGACGTCCCGTCCGCGGCCTCCACACAGCGGGCGAGCGTCACGCTGACGCGCACGTTGCTGGCGTCGGTCAGTGTAGCCGCCCGGCTGACTTGCGGGGCGCTGTGCGGGGGACAGGGGGGTAGCCTCACCTGGCTGACGGCGAGGACGGTTCTGCTGAGCTGCGAGGTGAGCGCCTCCGCCTCGGCCTCGGCGTCCGCGGCCTCGGCCTGCAGCGCGCGCTCCTTCTCCTTCAGCGTGTTGGCGGCCGCGCGCCGCGCCGCCACCTCCGCCTCCGTCTCCGCCGCGGCCGCCTCCTGCGCCGACACTTGCGACCGCAGTTTGTCCACCTGCAGTTGTCAAACAGATCTTAGAGCTCTCCGAGTCTACTTGAACTAACTATCCGACACCAGAGCCTCTTCAGGAGACTTTGACTCAACAACCATTGATATAACGTGCGAAACCTACGCAGAATGTATTTCAAGGGTTTAGTGTGGTGTTGCATTGTTCCTGCATTCATTTTTCTATTACTAAAAGAGCGGCAGGGGCAGCACAACTATCACTTTGTACTTTGGTTTGGTGGATTACAGCAAAAGACTTGTTTTTCATTGGGTAGTAAGGAACGCAAAGTAACGCTCGCTTCTATCCAATATTTTAAGTTTACTGGACTGTACTCACTTGCGTTTTCAGATCGTTTAACCTTTTCTGCGCCTCGCCTTTTTGGTTTTCTAACTGTTTTAATGTAGCCGTTAAAGTGTCCAATTCACTCTGAAACAAGGTGACAAAATATTTGTGGGTTTTACTTTAGTGAATAGCCCTGCCGGTCAGGTCATGGCGTTGGAATGATCGCCGACAGTGGCGCGGCGTGGCCAGCTCACCTGCAGGCTGTCCGCCTCGCCCGTCTTGACGGAGACCTCCCGCTGCTTGGCCGCCAGCTCCGCCTCCAGCGCCAGCCGCTCCCGCGCCAGCGCGTCCACCTCGCGCGCTATCGCCTCCATCTCCGGCGTGGGCTGCGGGCCCAGGCTCACCGGCTCCGGCATCTGGTGACAACGGGACATCGTACAACCTTATTGATAACACCAGTCGGAACTCCGTTGGCCTTCATAAAGGAGGGAAACTCCAAAACTCTATAACACCCGGAAGATTTAATTTATCATTAATTTTGACATCACTCCCTTGTTAAAAAGAAAAAAAAAAACAAAAAATACTATAAAAAAATGTATCAAGAGAATATGTGAATATGAGAACGCATTTCTTTCTTAAGTTTTCCAATTCCTAAGGTTGCCTGTCCAGCTTAACCTCCAACTTGTCGGTATCTTCTTAAAATAGTCTATCTAGCAAGCGTTCTAGGTGGTCATCAATCTAGAACCATACCATTGGTACTCAGACATGATTATCTAATACCACTTCAGCTTACTAATAATAAATAATCTAAGCTATGAGATCTAGTTGACGTTAATATTTCTACACTTAGAAAATGATACTTACCATTGGAGCATCGAGGATTTTGTCCTGGTTTCGAATACAGGAAAAGAAAGCATAATATAAATACTTATTTAAGCTAAGTTTCTAAATTCGTAGAATACTGACAAATTGTCTCAAATATGACAGACAAAAATGTCTAGAGACTTAAATAATTTCCTCAATTTTCTTAATACTTATAAGAAAAGATGAAATGGTTAGTTTTAACTATTTTTATGTTTGCTTTGGATTTCAAGATTTATTCCGTAAACTGTGACGATGATTACATATCTGAAAAGTTGACGGGTCTTAAAGTAAATACTGCAAACAAAACTAATCACCAAGATCAGCTCTGGTCTGCTTATCACAACTGTTCATATAGAAAAACGAAAGCAGTAAAGTCACCAAACATTATCGTAAGAGCGTATGTAGGTTCAGTCGCGAGATTGCCTTGCCATTTGTGCGTTTCGCCGATTGAAAAAGTGCAAGTGGTTTGGATGTACGCTGAGGTACCTAATTATTTCAATTTTGTTATCATATCATTTGACGTCCTATATTATGAAATGTCCTCTAAGCGAATTGCTAACTAACGCCAGTTTAGAGATTAACATTCCTGAAACCTTTTATCAAGAATTCCACCATTATTTAGAAACCACTAGAGTTCCACAATTTTTTAGAACCCACTAGCTAATGATTACGACTTTGTTATCCAAGGAAAACTTTTTCCGGATGAAAAGTATCCAAAAATTTTCTCTAAGGAAGAAAATTAGTCCTGTGCCAAGTTTCAGCTTACCGGACTAACGATATGCGAACATACAAAGGACAAACAGACCAACACGTTGCGCTACCGCTAGTCATATCAACATAAGTTTGTCATACAATCCTTTTAGGCTCTATTCGCAATCTTCAAGTAAACTTTAACCAATGAATAAATGTTACATAAGATAGCCAATACAAAACTGTCATAACGTCAACTTTATTCGTCGGTTAAGCATTATTCCGCTTTTGTGAAACAGGCCCTTTCAAATCCGCAGCTTTGAACTCCCTGGCTTTAAATGACAATATTTCTGTTAATTTGCAGTCATTAAAAAACTTGACATTCAACTTAATGGAAGAAATGGACACTGCAGTTATCGACGAAAAACTGACGATATATCACACGAGACCACAAGACGCAGGCGTGTATCGCTGTCAAGTGGGGCAAAGATATGGAGGTTTTGTGATTTTGGAAGTGACGGATACAGATAAATATACTGTTGTTAGTATTTTTAACACTTCGTAAACGATAGAGATGGCGTGCATTCGAAAGACTTATTTTAATTTTTATTTATTCACTAGTTTTTGTCCGCGGTTTCACTCACGTTGAGTTCGATTTTTCAAACCCGTATTTAACCCACTTAGGGGTTCAATTTTCAAAAATCCTTCTTTAACGAATGCCTACGTCATAAAAGCTATCTGTATGCCACAGCCTTTTTCTGCATCCTGCATTTTCTGCAAAGTTTTATAGGAAAATTATTTTCGATATTTTGCAGAGTTTATCTGGTTCTAATACCACAATGCATTTTTGTTAACTAAGCTATTAATTACCGAATAGATCTTTTCAGGTTAAACCAACATCGTCGCGTGGGCCATATCCGTGTCCCCCAGATGCAGTAAACCAAAGTTTGATTCTTTTCACCTATTGGAGTCCATGGAGCGAATGCAGTAGATGCGATAAGGTGGGGAGACGGCGACGCTATGGCATTTGCTACGTAGCCCTCATAGACCGCATGGTAGGTCTTTTACTTGGAAGTATATTAAGCCTCAAGTCATTTGTAACTTTTAAAAAAACATTTAGAAATTTTCAAAATACCTAGGAATTATTATTTTTTATTATTAGATAGTCTTAAGTTCTTTGTAAGTGAGCAAATTGTTCTTTGCGAATAAATTCTTTAAACCTAACCTAAACCTAAGTAATAGGCGCATACGTTAATTGCATAATTAAACAAAAGTAAATAAATTAATTGAAAAACAATTCAGAATGAGTTTAGAGACCCACTTTTGGCTCTTTTTTCATTTTTTCAAAATTCAGAGCTGCATACCTAAAATCTTACTCTACACTCCCCTGAAAAGGAGGCAAAAGTTTTGCTTATCATCGCTTTCAAAATTTATTCCTTACCATTCTTTTGGTTTTAGATATCAAACATAACTGCCACACATTATAACTACACCTCAGACGAAATGGTCGACGACAAAATTTTGAAACTGTTCCACGGTAAATGATATTCGTAATATTATATAACGCTTAAAACACGTGCACCCAAACAATTTCACACATTATTTTATCACAAAAATCAATCTAGCTTCTCATTCTACGCGTACTGAATATTGAAATCAATTTCTGCACATCTTATGCACTTATTTGTAACTGTAGTTTGCTACATTTAAATTGATAACCTCTGTCAAGAAAACAAAAACAAGTAAGTTGATAAAAGTGGCCATAATTTTTTATATCACAAAGTACACAAAAAATTTGTATTTCAGCTTATCCTAAAGGTATCCCTTGCCGCTCGCAGATATTACCATCGCTTTTAAGAAGCCTGCCAGAAATTGAGTCGAGACACAACGAAATTATGATTGCATTGTGTAAGGTATGTTGACTGTTATTACATCACACATTTAGTGCGAAAGCTTGTTTTTGTGTTTGTGTGTGCGTGTGTGCGTGCGCGTGTGTGTGTGTATGTTTATTACTCTTTCACGCTACAACGAATGAACAAAATTCGGCTGAATCTTTTTAATGGAGGTAGCTCATATCCAGGATTAACACATAGGCTACATTTTGTCCCGCTAAATTAAAAAGTTTTCGCAGGATTTAAAAAACCTTGATGCACGTGCACGAAGGAACGGGCATTTTCTCAATTTTAAAACTTATTTCTACCCGACTACGACAAAGCCAAAAGGAATCCGCCTAAGTCGAAATCCTTTACAAGTCGAAAACTCTACAACTCGAATTTTTGGCGTCTCCCTTCAAATTCGACTTACAAAGGTTACTTACTGTACAAAATATTCATCAAATTTTCCGTAGTAATGCTTAGAAGTCATCCTTACGTTATTTATAGGTGCCTTGCAAAGATGGACTATTTGAAATACGATCCGATTCGGGGGAAATTCTAGAGCGAGCTAACAACAGAGCAGGAATTTACTCATTATGCCAGAAGAAACCTTTACAGCTTCCTCTGATTGCACGGGAAACCATGTTTTTTCTACCGGGATCTAAGTTTTTCATTCGATGTCCAGGGTAATGTATATTAAAATATTTGACTGTGAATATTCATAAACTTCCTAACTTCGGGCCTCTAGTATTGAGAATTTCTTGCAAGAAAACCCCAATTTTTGGCCTGAATTGGACTCGGGACCTCGTCACCCCCAGGCGAACATGCTAACTATCAATAAACACCAGATGAACCAACGATTAATTGTATTTTATCGCCAGCAAGTCTCGTTCGATGACTGTCCAAGGCACCTGAAAAAGAACCGAATACTAGCCCTGGGCAAGCCTAATTGATCCAGGCAACATACGAGTACCGACTCCTAAAGAGGATCGACCTCTATTTAAGAGTAATGGTAAATCTTCAGATGCAGATTTGATTTTTACAGCAGTAGATCAAGTTACATCATATTTCCAAGAGACGTTACTGAGTAGAAACAAAAAATGAAAGTTCGACAAAAAAAAACCCGAAGTTAGGTCTAATTTTTAACCAATTTGTATTTATTTTATAGTCTTAGTCGTGGGACTGATTGCAAATCATTCACAGAAAAGAAAAAAAAATGTATTTTAGATCGATTCCTCGCGACGTTCCCGTGACGTGGCGGATCGGGAACCAGCCCGTGGTGCCGCGGCTGCTACATGCGGCCACGCGCGGTCGACTCCACCTCAACGCGAGGGACCACCTTGTGTTCAACTACGTGGATTATGCTGATGCTGATGTCTACAGGTATGTACAGTTGCTACCCGTCCACGTCAAGTTGGCCGCTACCTCGTCCCGCGCTACCCCACACCAAGTCAGACCCGCTTGGTACTGATAGCAACAAAATTCAAAAAAATTCAAAATTCAAAATTTATTTATTTCATATAGGCTAACTTGTAGCTCTTATGACACGTCATAACCCAGACCCATTCCCGTTAGAGGCACCCGTTCACGAGCATGACGCATGATCCAGCCATTGCTTAGCTCAACCATATTTGAGCGAAGCCAACGTTCGCGAATGTCACTACCAAATATTTCAAAGTTTTGCTATTGTTACGTTTTGAAATTTTTGAAAACTTTAAATTATTTATTTTTGTTTGGCGATTCTGTGGCAGCTGTCAAAGTGAAATGTTGCAAAATCAGCTGTTATATATTTAATTTTAATTTTATATTAATTTCTTATTGAAATACTATTTAAATAAGTGTTAAAATTCTATTTTGTAATAGATTACTATAAAATTATTACACATTTGCTCCACTGTCGTCGAAAAGTTCCTGATTCACCTATGAAATTTGGCGGGCGAACGGCGTGATTCGAAACTCGACGACATCGGGATAAACCGGGGGAGTATTTCCTTTCTTTTTATATGATAAGCTATTTGGTATTGTTAGTTTATTGCACTAACACATACCTAGGTACTTACCAATTGCTGCTGTTAGAAATAATTTAGGTAGGTAGGTAGCCTAACCTAACCTAACAATAGCTGTTCAATATACAAAAATAAGTGTGTTTTCTGTAAATCTTGTTTTTGTTTTAGAAAGTAATAGAAAGTAATACAAATACACTAAATAATACGTATTTAAACTTTCTTTTTCCACACTTTTTGTAAAATAAATCTTAAATCTCAGACTCTCTTCTAGGTTTCACACACTCTTTTCTGTTTTTCCTTCATTTACACATATTATTTGGTGTTTCAGGTGTATTGCTGCACTACTGCAAGTATTACAATGCAGACCAGACGGGCAGCAGCATTGGAAGAACAGCTGAAGCTCAAAACTGCCCTCAATGAACTGAAATCTCTGAGACAACTGAATAATCAATTGCTGAGGGAGCAAGAGGAAAGCGAGGTCGAAGTCAAAGCTGTGATTACCAAGAACTCACAGCTGAAAGCTGAATTGGCTGCCCTGAATTCCACTCATACATCAGTGTTGGAGGAACGGGACCAACTTCAGGAGGCAGTTAGCTCATTTAATGTGTGCATACAGACTTATGAGGAGGCTCTGGGAAAGATATCTGTACTAGAGGATGAATTGAGTAGGGCTCAAAAAATAATTGATGACCTTCAGTCTCAACTAAAAACATATGAAACTCAAGCAACCAATAACTTGTATGACGAACTGCTCGCTTCATCCTCGAGGGTGCCAATCATAGATCTGACATCTGACAGCCCCTGCACTAAAAGTAGTAATACACACCAAAAACATGATATGGTACAATTTAACAGCCATAGGAAAATTAAAAAATACATAAAAATTAGTAAAATAATTAAAAAAACCAAAAATTTAATGAAATTACAAAGGGCTCATATCAAAAATGTATCCTTAAGGAAAGAACGGGCCCAGTTATTACATGATATTGACACATATTGCTCATCTTTAACAGACATGAGAATGAAATATGAAACTGATGTTCAAAATCTTAATGATGAAATTTGTAAATTAAATGTTTCTCTAACAAGAGTCAGTACAGAGTATGAGCAGTCACAGAATCAGATCCGTGAGCAGATATTGGCAGCGGATGAGTTGCTAGCCCTAGGTAACTATAATATGGCTCGCTTTGAGTCATTAACAAGTAAATGTCAATGTAACTCCTTGCATGTACCTATGGCTAGCAAAGATCATACTAGTACAGTGATCCCTGTCAAGTTGCCTTCTTGTCCAGTGCAGTGTAGTGTAAACACAAAAGTACCTTCATCCTCGAGCATTAGTAAAAAGACTGTGATTATTTCTGACCAATTAGGTAGAGACTTTGGCTCAATTTTAAGCAATTATGTGGAACACTCA
The DNA here is from genome assembly GCA_038048805.1 of Hipparchia sbordonii. Lineage (NCBI taxonomy): Eukaryota > Metazoa > Arthropoda > Insecta > Lepidoptera > Nymphalidae > Hipparchia > Hipparchia sbordonii. Next base: position 12,331,629 of record CM076113.1, read on the forward strand.
GTGATTAACAAATGTTCACCGGGGGCAAGTTTTGACTATCTAATAAATAGCTTAAATAAGGAAACCTTAGACGCAAACACTAATGTAATCTTGCTGATTGGCGACAGCTCAATAGTAAACAAGTATAAAATTTTAAAATGTGTTGAAAAATTATTGTATTTACATGATAAAACTCAATGTAAGTTTATTATATGTGCCCTACCTTACTCAAATACTCTGAGTAAGGAACAAAATCAACGGATACATAAATTAAATTTACAAATGTTTAATTTGACAAACCGCCACAGAAATGCTATATTTTATTTTGACATAAATAAGTTTATTTATAAGTTTAAATTGACCGCAGATAATATGTATCTGCCTACAAAATGTAAGCGACTTATAGCTTCATTACTAGCATATAACTTAATTCATGATACAGTTACAAGTGTTGTAACAAAGTCTTTTGACAATTATACAAACTGTACTTCTAGTACTAATATTTCTGTTTTTGACTCAAGTACTTTAAGTACTAATATTTCTGTTTGTGACTCCAGTACTTTAAGTACTAATATTTCTGTTGTTGACTCAAGTAATAGTAAGCCTATTGCTTGTTTAAACTAGATACTAAGACAACGGAGAGGCTCTGTAAACTGAACATTGTACATCAAAATATACGGAGCCTATCCGGCAGTTTTGTGAATTTGGACTCAAATAAAAACAATACTTGTGAAAATTTAAAAAATTTAAACTAAGCAATAAGACAACAGATAAGCAATCTAAAATTAATCTTGTACACCAAAATATACAGGGCTTATCTGGCAAAGAACATGAGATTGAGCTTTTTATTAAAGAATTTGATATTGAAGTCTTATGCTTCACTGAGCATTGGCTCAATACTCATCAGTTAATTGTACACCTTGATAATTATTCCCTGTCAAGTGCGTTCTCAAGAAAGACTGCTATACGCGGGGGATCATTGATCATAACACGAAATAACATTAACTATAAAGAGCGAAAAGACGTTGTTAGTCTTTCTATAGAACGCACTATTGAGCTGTCTTGTGTTGAGCTGGACCGATATATTGTAGTTTGCGTGTACCGCCCACCCTCGGGCGACTTTGTTGTTTTTGAGGAGGTAATGGAGGATGCCTTAAGGCGGCTATGTAGGTCATCAAAAAAAATAGTGGTCTGTGGAGACTTTAATATTGATATTTTGCTTCACACTCCTTTTACTGGTAGGCTACTTAACTTATTTAAAAGCTTTAATTTAGAGAATATTTTTGATGAACCTACGAGAGTAACTGCAAACTCAGCTACCTGTATTGACAACATTTTTTGTGATTGTAACATTATTGAAAAATCTATTATCACTTATCTCAGATCTGATCATTGCGGTCAAATGATATCTATTCCAAGCAGTGAACAGAACATAACAAAAGTAATAAAATACAGGCCAGTTACCACTAAAAAAGTAAAGCATTTCAAACAAAACATCTCAGCTATATTGCCGACGCTTGACCTTGCACAGGATGATCCGGATGTAATTTATACAGAGTTTTTTGATTTGTTAAGCTCACAATATAACTCTATCTTTAAGGTGATAGAGAAAAGACTGTCTAAAGATCTTAAGTTTAGTGACTGGGCAACTGCAGGCATCTATAAAAGTAGAAATAAGCTGTTTGACTTGTATGCAGAAAAACAATATAATTATTCCCCCGCGTTTATTGAATATGTAAGAAATTATTCTAAATTGTTTAGAAATGTATGCATACAAGCAAAGTCACTTCACATAAAACAAAAAATTGTCAATTCTGATAATAAAATTAAAACAGCATGGGACATCATTAGCGATGAAACGAATAAACATAAGGTGCATAATAATAATAAATTGGAGCTTAAAATTGATAATCATGTAATTAACTCCGATATAGAAGTTGTAAATACATTTGAGAACTTTTTCAAAAATATTCCAATTACCACAACCAGTTCTCTAAATTCCTCGCCGGCAGAAGCCTATCGTCTTCTAAGAAGCAATGTCTCTGAGTGCAATAAGTTATTTAGGTTTGAACACGTTACCCCATATGACATAGTCAAAACATTTAAATCTTTACAAAATAAGAAAACAGCAGATCTATGGGGGATATCAGTTAAAATAATTCATAATGTAATTGATATTATTGCGCCGTATCTTGCTTTAATTTTTAATAAATCAGTAGATTCTGGATCTTTTCCAGATCTTATGAAATGTAGTAAGCTAATACCGCTTTTTAAATCGGGCAGCAAAAGTGACCCGAATAACTACAGGCCAATTTCAATTTTGCCAACTCTCAGCAAGATATTCGAAAAAATAATGCTCAACCAACTGCTTTTACACTTTAATTTAAATAAACTCCTACACACTGAGCAGTATGGTTTTACAAAGGGTCGATCAACAACCGATGCAGCCGCAAGGCTATTACAACACATATTCGATGCGTGGGAGAACTCACAGAATGCCATTGGTATTTTCTGTGATTTGTCAAAGGCATTCGACTGCGTTGATCACGAGACTCTTTTGCTTAAACTGAGCCACTATGGCATTAAAGATTTTGCACTTAGTCTCATTGCGTCTTATCTCAGCAACCGAGTCCAAAGAGTATGTGTCAATGATGTAAAATCATCCGGATCAGCCTCAGTAATGGGTGTACCCCAGGGTTCTATTCTAGGTCCATTCATGTTTTTGGTCTACATAAATGATTTACCACATTTTGTCCAAAATACTTGCGATATTGTACTATTTGCTGATGATACGTCTTTAATTTTTAAAGTCGATAGGATGAAAGACAATTTTGACGATGTAAATAGTGCATTATCTCAAGTTTCTGAATGGTTTACGGCAAATAATCTCCTTTTAAATGCTAAAAAAACAAAGTGTGTTGAGTTTTTATTACCTAACACGAGAACTGTCAGTAAAAATTTAAAAATAAATAATGAACCTTTGAAAACTGAGGACTCCACAGTGTTTTTGGGGTTAACCCTGGATTCAAAGCTACAATGGGGCACCCATATAGCAACGCTTGCTGGCAAACTTAGCTCTGCTGCTTACGCTGTTAGGAAGATTCGACAGTTGACTGACATAGAAACTGCAAAAATTGTTTATTTTGCATATTTCCATAGTATTATGTCATACGGAATCTTACTATGGGGTAAGGCAGCCGATATTGGAAAAATTTTTGTTTTGCAGAAGAGGGCAATCCGCGCAATCTATAATTTGAGGCCGCGGGATTCCCTTCGAGAAAGATTTAAAGAGATAGGCATTCTTACAGTAGCTTCGCAATATATTTATAACAACATAATGTTTGTCAGACAAAACATTTTGAGTTACAAAAAAAAGAGTGATTTGTCCGATAGACCAAGTAGAAATCCAAATAGGCTCATGTTTCCTGGGCTGCGCCTCAAGAGGGTCCAAAAGACATTTGTGAGAATGGGCGTGACGTTTTACAATAAAATTCCACAGTCAATCTTAGACTTGCCTCTACACAAGTTTAAGAAATCAATTAAATCTGCTCTCATGAAAAAAGCATATTATACAATTGAAGACTATGTAAATGATAAAAAAGCGTGGATATAATTCGCTCCAGTGATTCATAAGACAGTAATAACTATCCTGTGTAACATGATTTTATTGTATTCTGTTCCACGGTGTTTCCACTTTATTTGTCTCAGTCATGTCTTAAAATGAGTAGTTTAATATTAGTATTCAATTCGATGCCTTAACATGGGTAGCCTAAGTATGTCATGCTCTCTTTAAAGTTTCTGTGGTGGTGTCGTGTGGTGCGGGTTGTTACGTTCCCTCAAATATGGTTGAGCGAAGCAATGGCTGGATCATGCGTCATGCTCGTGAACGGGTGCCACCAACGGGAATGGGTCTGCTTTTGCCTGCCTGTGTTAACATGTTTTGAATTGTATTTTATTTGTATTTGTATTGTATTTATTTTTACTTGTATTGTACTCAGGAAAATTCATCGTGGAAGCACTGAATACATAGCATAGTTTCAATAACAATTGTAAATTTTTATTTTTTTGAAAAGAGCAACCGCCGAGTTTCTTGCTGGCTCTTCTCGGCAGGAAAGGCATTCCGAACCAGTGGTAGATTCATTGACGATTCAAAAGTGCTTGTAAAAGTTTATTTGAATAAAAAATATTTCTATTTCTATTTCTATTTCTGTTACTATTGTTAGAGGACTATTAATTGCTTTAATTAATGACTTTTTCTAGCGGAAAAAATAAGAAATTAAAAATTACGCCTTTAGACTTTCAAACTGTCATTGCCATGAAAGACATTGCCAGAAAAGAGAACTTCCGTTGTGATTACAGTAAAAATACAAATATTATTTTCTTGTCAACGGTACGGTATGACGTCATTTTGTAACTGTCAACAACGGCCAACTTGACGTGGACCGGAGTCGCGGTCAAAGGCTATCATAATTCCTGCACCAAGGGGGCTAAAATATCACGCTTCCTTTCTGAAAGGATAGGACGTGCGATAAAAAAAACTTTGTACTTTGGGAGTCCCTGCTTTAGCGTTATCGATCGTAGAAAGAGACAACACGTTTGTAATATGGCTAGAGGTTTTAGTTGCTGGCAAGACAATATCCTGGCTGGAGTCGTAAAGCTGGAGATATCGAAGAGTGCAGAGGAGACGTACAGAAATCGATTCATATTAGTCGCTGCAATCGTTCTGCTATACTTGCTGCTAAGACTAACGAAGCATATTTCCCGTTATCCTCTACGCGAATCCTACACAAATCAATAAAATATTCTTTTGAATTATTCGAATTTTAATTTAATAGCGTTTAAAATTTTCTTTTTTTTACTATCTAAATTTTTAAGGGACTTTCGTCCGATACGGACACGCCAGCTCCGTCGTAACCTAACTTATTTACTTTTATTGCTGACATAATAATATAAAAAAATATTTTGAAAAAACCGACTTCAAACGCCACTTAAAAGTATAAAATAATTTTAGTTTGTACACGTATGTTGAAGTTGGGCCAGCGTCGCGCATCGGTTTCATCGTTTCTATTTAGGCCCGTCCGTCTCACGGGCTAATTCAACAAGTATACCGGCCTAATAGTATTTACGATTTAATAATTTTAGTTACTTATATTGAAGTCGGACGGGCTTAAAATATAGAAACGATGATACCATTGCGCAACGCTGGCCCGACTTCAACATATGTGTACAAACTAAAATTATTTTATACTTTTAAGTGGCGTTTGAAGTCGGTTTTTTCAAAATATTTTTTTATATTATTATTTTAAGCTTTTTAGTGTAGCTTCATGGGACCAATTCACTAGACCATTTGTTTTGTTCCTTAAAAAAAGTATTGAAATATATTATTCCAAATAGAAATTTAGCATATGTATGTATGCTATGAAGTTTGCATGGTTAAAATCGTACACACACTCTGATCACGAGCGATTTGCTCTTATTCAATGAGGAGTTCCATCCTATATCTCCGAAGATATTCATCAGATCTTCACCAAACTTAAATGGGACCAACCTGACGATATGCTCTTTTAAATAAAAAAAAATTATTGAAATCGGTTCAGTTTTGACAGAGTTATAGAGTAACATCGTCAAAAATTCAGTTAAAAAAAATTATATTGAAATGCCGAATAGAAAAGCATTATGTATGTATGCTATGAAGAATGCATGGTTAAAATCCTACACATACTCTGATCACGAGCGATTTGCTCTTATTTATTGAGGAGTTCCGTCCTCCATCTCCGAAGATATTCATCAGATCTTCACCAAACTTAAATGGGACCAACCTGACGATATGCCCTTTCAAATAAAAAAAAAATTATTAAAATCGGTTCAGATTTGACGGAGTTATGGAGTAACATCGCCAAAAAAAAAAAATTAAAAAAAAAAAAAAAAAAAAACATACGCGTCGAATTGAGAACCTCCTCTTTTTTTTGAAGTTGGTTAAAAATAGCCCTCGACTGCGATGTCACCCGACGGTAAGTGACGATGCAGTCTAAGATGGTATTAGACTAACTTGGAAGGGGGTATGGCAGTGTAAATTAAACCAATACTAAGAATTGGCTTCTACATGCCGTCATATCAGTACGACTCTTTTTGCTGAGTGTTTTTCGCTAAATTCTATTGGTGAAAGTGTTTTTACGTAATTTTCCTCAGCGAGTTCTTACGGAGTTGGCTTCGCTCGTGGTAAGTACCTCGCTTACTGGTTTACGAACATGTGAAAGCAGTGATAACCTAGTGATTAGGACTACAAACTCCTATTCAGGGGGTCGCGGGATCGAACCCAGACACGCACTTTTGACTTTTCGGACTTATGTGCATTTAAACACTTAAATATCACATGCTTCAACAGTGAAGGAAAACATCGTGAGGAAAGCAGCATGGCTTACTTTTTTTAATTCGATGACAAGATAGTCTCACCTGACCGTAGGTGACAATGCAGTTTAAAATGGTAGCGGGTTAACTTGGAAGGGGTATGGCAGCGTACATTCAATCTGTACCCCAATTCGGTTTCTACTCGCTATCGTACCGGAACAACAACAACTACTACAAGTTGACTACAACCTCACGGTTCCCATAATGTTCATACTAAGTCTGCAATTCGCATTGGACCTATCGTGGGCTAATCGTGGTGGCCTATAACCCTTCTCCGAGGAGACCTCACTCAGCAGCGAGCTGTTGCTGATGATGAGCATGCTGTGATCACTCACCGGCGGTGGCTGGCTGGGTTTGGCCAGCAGCTCGGGCGGCAGCGCGGCCGGGGGCGGCACGCCGCGTAGTGCTCGCTGCACGAGGCACATGGCGGCCGCGAATTGATCCCGGGACAGCTTGCCCGCGCTCTCCGTGTCGCACAGCGCCCTGGGAACACGCGGAGAGAGGCTTAGTGCGACAGTGTATGCAAGATAGCGGGGCAATCGTTAATATTAAATTAGCGCGCTACATTAATCGGATTAGTCGCACGCATGCACGCACGCAAGCACGCACGCACGCAAGCACGCACGCACGTAAGAACGCACGCACACACGGACGTAAGAACGCACGCACGCACGCACGCACGCACGCACGCAAGCACGCACGCACGTAAGAACGCACGCACGTAAGAACGCACGTAACAACGCACGCACGCACGCACGTAAGAACGCACGCACGCACGCACACATATAAGAACGCACGCACGCACGCACGTAAGAACGCACGCATGTAAGAACGCACGCACGCACGTAAGAACGCACGCACGCACGCACGTAAGCACGCACGCACACACACACTCGCACACAAACTTTCGCCTTTAATAATATTTATTTGATATGTCAGAAAAAATTGACTTTGTATTTTATTTATTTGATATGGCATAAAATAATTAACTTATTATTAATTAATTAAAAAAACGTTATTCTATAAGTTAAACGCGCCACACACGCCAGGTGAACTCACCAGATCTGCGCCAGCGTGGGCTGCGGCAGGCCGCTGTGCAGGAACACGTCGCGGATCTCGGCGCCCGACACGAACCCGTCCCGGTCGGTGTCGGCCGCCGTGAACTGCGCGTCGTACTGCGCGCGCTCGCTCGCCGACACCCACGACTGCGCCGCGACTGGCGGCTGCGGGGTGGGGGGCTGCCGACACGAGGGCCATCATCATCATTTCCATCACTAACCCACCAAGTAAATTGAACCATACCAACATTGAATTAGAGCTCAAAATCGTGTATACATTCTTATAAGTTTACATATATATATACAGATTCGCTACAAAGACAGGAGAGAGATCAGGCGCAGGACATTTTTGACAACCTCCCTGGCGCAGTGGTTAGCGCTGTGGTCTTATAACTGGGAGGTCTCGAGTTCGATTCCCGGCGGGGAACATTTGAAAATTTATAATTTCTGAATTGTCTTTGGTTTGGTCTGGTGGGAGACTTTGGCCGTGGCTAGTCACCACCCTACCGTCAAAGACGTGCCGCCAAGTGATTTAACGTTCGGGTACGATGACGTGTAGAAACAGATTAGGGGTATACCATACCCTTAGGGGTATGCGTTGAATTTACACTGCCATACCCCTTCCAAGTTAGCCCGCTACCATCTTAGACTGCATCATAACTTACCATCAGGTGAGATCGCAGTCAAGGACTAGTGAAATCCGACACGACCGCAGAGAGATTAGGCGCAGGACCGACAGCTTTACGTGCTCTCCGAGGCACGGGTGTAACTCCCCGCCAACTTCCTAACTCCGGACTAATACAGAGAATTTCCTGTCAGAACAACCCAATATATTTTTGGTCCAACCCAGGAATAGATCCCGAGACCTCGTCATCCGCAATCGAACATGCTAACCACTAGACTAACGAGGCAAATTGCACAAAGCGCGGTACTCACGCTAGACAGGTCCAGCAAGCCTTCGAGCAGCGAGGCGTTGGACTGCGGCTGCTGCGGCGGGGGCCCGGGGCGGGGCGGAGGCGCGCGCGGCTGCGGCGACGGGGGCCGCGAGGGGGGCCTCGACGGGGGCCTCGAGGGGGGCCGCGAGGGGGGCCGGGCGGGGCGCGCGCGCAGCTCCGGCGGCAGCGTGGTGGGGACCGCGTGCTTCTCCAACGCTTTGTACACTAGGTGCATCGCCTGCCGAAATAATACTTGTTACAACTTCTATTCTTATGCTGTCTCTTAATGGAGGTTAGGACGGTATAGGAGTACTCACCACGATGAACTCGTGCCTGTCGAGCATGCCATCCTTATCCTGATCAGCCAGGTCCCAGATCTTGCCTAGAGTCTCTAACGGGAGCTTTGATTCCATCAAAACACCTTTGACCTGCAACATTTAAACTCCATTATACATAGCCAGTCTGTAGTTCTTTATTTTTTCTTTTTTTATATTTGTAACGAACAAACCAGCAGACGGGTCACCCGATGTCAAGTGATTACAGCTGCTCGTGAACATTTGTAGCACCAGAGGCACCACCAGGCTTTTCAGAAATTTATTGATACGCGAGTATACGCTACAGTGCTCAAATAAGGACAGTAGTTTCACTCCATCGGCAGAGTTACAATTCTCCAGTGGAGCTGTTGTTAAGGGATACAAATGTTGGCTCCAATGTTTGCCACTGTGTAAATCGACAAAGTTTCACCACATCCACAGTTTGCTTAAACGTTGGGTGTTGGCTGGTCTGTGTAGATTTCTTTCAAAATGCCGAGTCGAGGAACAGAACGGTGGAAGCTAAAAGGTTTGCAAAATAAAATAACGGACACATGGATTGCGGAAATTCTGGGGCGAATTTTTTAATTAACCCCAGAATTTCCCCCCAGTTTTTTATTTTCGTTATTTGATGATTTAGGCTTTTGCAAGCCCACGTCACGCACCTTGTTGCCAGGAATAAGTCCATTGCTGGGCTGCAGCGAGTCGAAAAGCTGGCTGTACTTATCGCGCTCCGCTGGCTTCACGCTCCAGTCGCTCAGCGGCGCTAGAGCGGGGGCTGTGGCCGGTGTCGCGGAAGGAGGCGGCACTTTGGGTAATTCTCCCTGGAACACGGGGTTATCGTTTTACTCTAGGTATCATAGATAAAGGCACAAGGTTATTATACGGGATTTGCTGACAAATTTTTTCATAATTAAGGACCACTAGTACCCAATTTTTACCAGACTGCGCGACGCAAAGAAGGGTAATATGATCAGTCTATGTATGCATGTATGTTTGTGGCGCTCTGGAAACTGACCTCTCTGACCAAACCTGTGGACCGATTTTGATGATTCCGTGAACGTGAATCGATCTTGCGAGTGCCACTAAAAACATGAAACTAATCAAAAATCAATATAGGGACCACCAGATGTCATAATGTGAAAAAGAAAAAAATTAGAGTCGAGTATCATTGAATAGGTATTTGAAAATTATTTTTAGGTTTGTCTTATCACTTTTCGTTTCGAATGACCATTTACGACCTATGACAATTTTAAGTTATAAATTTTCAGTTGATAATAATTGATATTCCATAAAGCAGTCGGGGCTTTTATTCTATTTTAATATTTTGTTTGTTTCTCATAGTCAAGAACCTCTTGAACCCACAATTTTCGTCGCTTCATGTCTCATTGTTAGCCCCGAAAAGTCTAGCAGCTCCAGTAAATAGTCCTGGCGATCTGACAAATAAATTATGCCAGAACAATTGGGAACTGCAAATAAACTATAACACACATTACTGGCATGGAGCCAAAACTGGATCGATTTCCATGCGATAATGAAGTCCCCCCGTCTGCGGCCCAGCGATGCGAGTCAAGGGTGCACTAAACCAAGGAGCCATTACACGTTGAGGATAAATAGTAGTCAAGGGCCCGTACTTACGTTGAACAACGTTGACGTTTAAGTATAGATTTTCAAAATTCAAAATTCAAAATTTATTTATTTCATGTAGGCTACCTTGTAGCACATATGACACGTCACAAATCTACCACCGGTTCGGAATGCAGATTCTGCTGAGAAGGACCGGCAATAAACTCAGCAGTTGCTCTTTTCAAAAATAAAATAAACTAATTTTACAATAAGTAACAAAACTAAGCTAAGTATACAGTGCTTCCACAGTGAAGCTTCAAAAATACAATACATATAATCTAACACATGTCAGCATGGGAAGTCAAAGCAGACCCATTCCCGTTGGCGGCACCCGGTCACGAGCACGACGCATGATCCAGCCATTGCTTCGCTCAACCATATTTATCTTGCGATAACTCCATTCACATTTTCTTTTTATTCTACAAGATAGTCCTTGACTGCGCTCTCACCTGATGGTGAGTAACGATGCTGTCTAAGATGGTAGCGGGCTAACTTGGAACGGGTATGGCAGTGTGAATATTAGCCAAGCTGAACTTGACAGGTGTTCAATGTTTATATAAAACCTTTTTCGGCTAGCGGTATTGCTGATGCTGGCACACTACACGAAACACAACACTTGACATTACACAAATATTAAGAAAAAAAGTATAATCACATCACATCACATCACACTAATATTATAAAGCCGAAAGTTTGTATGTGTGTGTGTGTATGTTTGTTACTCTTTCAGGCAAAAACTAATGGACCGATTTGGCTGAAATTTAAAATGGAGATAGATTATACCTTGGATTAAAACATAGGCTACTTTTTATCCCGGAAAATCAAAGAGTTCCCGCGGGAATTAAAAAACTAAATCCACGCGGACGAAGTCGCGGGCATCAGCTATAGTATGTAATATATTGCGGTCGGGGCGGAACACCAAAACCATAGTAAAAGCGGCAAAAGTGGTATGCAGTTGTGTGGCGGACACGCGGTACCAGTATAGCGGCAGCGGGAACCAACGGGGGTGAGTTTAGGGTATAAAATATTATATTTAGTATATTGTATCAATAGAGATACCCACGGAACCATATTCGCGCAGCGGCAGACGGCTGGCCAGCAAATGCGGCAATTTAATTAAAAAACAACAGGAGTCAAGTTCAGCTTGGCTAATATTCCTTAAAAAAAAAAAAGACGTGTGGCACTCGGGGACTGCCGCGGTGAAGCTATTGCATAGCATTTTTTATCAACGCCATCTAGCGGTGAAAGGAGTCCCGTGTCAAGTTATTTTCGTTACGGAATTTCTGGATTCGGTCTCCAAGCTCAAGGCCCGCGATAGAAGCTATGCAATAGCTTAAAAATTATAAAGTACCAACAGTAGTGTTAAATCTTGTAGGATGGTACGGAACCCTTCTTGTTCGTATCCGACTCGGACTTGGCCTGTTTTTTTTAAATATAAATAACGGGCAAACGAGCACACTGGTCCCCTCACGTTACAAGCTCAATAAGCTCATGACTCACGACTTTGGGCGGCGGCGTCTCGGAGTGTATGTTGCTCATGTTGATGTCCTTGCCGGCCTGCGCCAGCGCCACCAGCTTCAGCGCCACGAACAGCCCCGCCTGCGAACGAACATGACGTCATGACCGGTAAAACAAACAAACATACAAACAAAATTTTTTAAACCAGCCCAACCTATCAAATCGACTTGACATTTGGCGCAGACGTAGCTTGAATTGTGGCCTGTCAATTGGATATTTTATTTAAATTCATTTATTTCATGTAGGCCAACGTGTGGCTCTTATGACAAGTCGGAAATCTACCACCGGTTCGGAATGTTCATTCTGTACTCAAAATACTGTTATCGAAATGTTTATATTCACTATACTCGGAATTATAATTCGATTCCACATTTGACATTAGCTACTGTCATTTTGTAAAATAATGATACCACATATAATAGTGTAGTGATGAACACAAAAATCGATAAACAATCGCGATTTATGTTTATGTAATCATAATATTGGTGTGACAATTAAAGACTAAATTATTGATTTTTATTTAAATAAATACATAATTATTCATAATAATTATTTATTAATTAGTAACCGCTGCTTTATTTTATAAAAAGTTAATATTTTTGTTTTTTATATTAAAAACAAAACTTATAATAAAAGAGCTTATATATCCCATGTTGTCCAAGAATAGGAAAAAATGAGTAGGCTAGATAATATGTTAATTGACAATATCACAGATACATTTATAATAAATGTTACAGAAAGTGACAGCGATAGAAAGCGATGACGGCGACGATTTATAAAATAAAATATTACCATAATATATATTCTATTTCTTTTATTTCTCATGCTCCTTCATGATCACATTTTTTTATTTATTTCACACACAATTATTAAAGAAAACTCTCAGATCCTTAATAAAATTAATCGTCATAACTAAATTATCCGTTCAGAAATATTTAATTTCCTGATATACTTAGTTTCTATTAAAGTAGTAGTTGTTTAGATATACTACTATAAACGAGAGGAATCGATCCGGAAATATTCCATTTCCGTATCGAATAATTTCGCAACGTCACTATTTAGTACTTGTCATAACGTTGCAACACTGAAATTGTCAAATCTGGAATCGAATTAAAATTCCGACTATAATTACAATCGAAAATGTGACATGTAAGAATGACATTTGTAAAAACAGAAAATAAATTGGTCAAAAAACCAAAAGTTATAAGCTGCTACAGCTGTATCTGTCTCTTTCTAAAACGAAGTTTTGTATGGAGTGTACGGAGCTACTGAATCGTGACGTCGTGTTGCAATAGCGCTCTCTTTTTCTAACAGGATTTTTAACAGATCTATATCTTCGAGACTGGTTAAGATAATAAAAGAAAAAAAATGACATTTTGTTATAATATTAAGTTATAAAAAAATTAATCAAATACCCAATTGCGGAAAAGCTTCATCGATCATTTCTCTCTCAATTTTGGTGGTTGGCTGAATTTATAGCATTTGCAATGCAACAATGCATTTTAGACAATAGCCAGAGCCACGCCGTAGCAATCAAATTTAGACAATACCACAGTTCAAGACTGATATAATTTTAATTTTAATTTTTGTCTAGTTTAGTTTAGGTAACAATTTGTAAATATTTGCGGCTACCTATAAGTGAAATTACTTGTTTTCACTACCTTACTTTTATTTATGTTTAAGTCTAGTTTACATGTAATTTTGTTGATTGTCCAAATAATCTATAATTATATAAAAAGGCTTGTCCTGACTGACTGACTGACTGACTGACTGACTGACTGACTGACGATCAACGCACAGCCTAAACCACTGAAGTTAGAAACTTGAAATTTTGACAGTAGGTTCCTTTTATGACGTAGGCGAGCACTAAGAAAGGATTTTTCGAAATTCGCTCCCCAAGGGGGTAAAAAGGGGGGTTAAAGTTTGTATGAAACTCCGTCATTTTTCGAGTTATACTCATGAAATTCGGTATTTAGGCTTTAAATTGAAAACAAAAAAGTACGTGTTTCACAGTTTTTAAAAATTCTACCCCCTAAGGGGTTAAATAGGGGTTGAATGTTTGTATAATAGTCCTTCGTTCTTCAAGTTATTTTTCAAGTTACGTTTATGAAACTTGATATTTTGGCTCTTGATTAAAAATAAAGAATTACGTATTTTACATTTTTTTTAAATTCTCCCCCCAAGGGGGTAAAAAGGGGGGTTAAAGTTTGTATGAAACTCCGTCATTTTTCAAGCTATACCCATAAAATTCGGTATTTAGGCTTTAAATTGAAAACAAAAAAGTAAGTGTTTCACACTTTTAAAAAATTCTACCCCCTAAGGGGTTAAATAGGGGTTGAATGTTTGTATGATAGTCCTTCGTTCTTCAAGTTATTTTTCAAGTTATGTTTATGAAACTTGATATTTTGGCTCTTGATCAAAAATAAAGAATTACGTATTTTACATTTTTCGAAAATTCTCCCCCAAGGGGGTAATCTTAATATATAAAAATGAATCGCTTAATGTGTTGGTAAGCGCATCACGCGTGAACGGCTGGACCGATTTCGCTAATTCTTTTTTTATTGTATTTGTTATTGTTAGGAGAAGGTTCTTATGAAAGAAAAAATTAAGAAAATTGCGCGGAAAATTAGAAAATTTAAGAAATATTAACCACCATATTAAATTATTTCTAATGTAACCGCTTTTACAATTCAAACTTTTTGATGTAACCTTATGGCGTTTGACATAACATTGACAGAATGCGTGCTGCCAATTTCGTCAAAGAGTTTCAATATTCATAGTTAAGACAGGACAACGTCTGTCGGGTCCGCTAGTAAATAAATAAATATAGGATACTTTGCATCGCAGAATCAGACTATCGGGATTTTTAAAAACGCGGACGAATTCGCGGGCATTAGGTTGTAGTGTGGAGTATGTTATTAATTGATTGACACAGTTTATGTACACGCTGTGTAAATATTAGCTACACAATAATTAACTCCCAATATATATATGTAGCTATATAGATTGTAGGTATATAATCAAATAATTAACAATCGTTACTAATCCGTAAAAATGCGAAAGTAGTAGTTTGTAGTTCGTCCTTCAATCACGCAACGATCAACGTGATTTTTGCATGGACATAATAATATGTAGTTGAGATCTATTTTTTTTTATTTTTTGATGGCAGGATGACCTTTATTTGGATATCATTTGATGGTAAGTGACGATGCAGTCTATTATGTTAACAGGCTGACTGGCTTGAAAGGGTTCCTTCATTCAACCCATACAACTAATCTATTTCTACACGTCTTTTTTTTAATTCGTTGACAAGATAGTCCTTGCCTGCGATTTCACCTGATGCTAAGTGACGATGCAGTCTAAGATGGTAGTGAGCTAACTTGGAACGGGTATGGCAGTGTAGATTCAACCCATACCACCCAAATCTGTTTCTACACGCCATCGTGTCGGAACGCTAAATCGCTTGGCGGCACGTCTGACGGTGGGGTGGTAACTAGCCACGGCCAAAGCCTCACACCAGATAAACATCTTGTATCCTTGTATACTCAATCTTTGCGAATAAATAGAATTGAATTGAATCGTATCCGAAAGCCAAAACCTGACCTGATTTTTTTTTATACATTATAGGCACACGCTTGACCACTACCACACCTGATGGAAAGTGATGATGTGGTCTACGGAGTAACGCGTTTGCCTAAAAGATGCCTTTTCACTCTTGTTTTTAAGATACCCAAATTGTACGTGTTAGGAAACACAGATCTTGGAAGAGCTTCCAGACCCTAGCCGTGCGAATCAGGAATGAAGTCTTAAACTACCTGATAAAATTAATATTTTTAGACTGTTTTCGAAATAACTCACAGTTTTCAATAAACTAGTTTTTCATTTAACCAGCTATACTGATAACACTTGCTATCGCCGCGTAACCAAACACGGCACACATCCTCCACCGACCACTGCGCTCTGAGTCAATAGCGAACAATGTATTATCACCAACATACTTCCACTATCACTCGCAATAATTAATTATTCATTAATTCGATACGCTGCCAGCCTGACGACTTCTCGAAGCCTTCCAAACTAAGCCGAAAAGTTGTAAAAACTATTCTTCAACAACTTTTCGTTGTAAAAAGTATTTCTAATCGTAAATTTGTGTCGAAAGGGTGGATTTTGTCTCGGTAACTTTCATCTTAACTCATTCTTAACCACACTGACTTGTTATATTTTTTTTAATTCTGTAATTATAAATCTCGCGCTCACTTCGCTCTTAACTAATTAATCTATTTTAATCTTATTAATTTATTTTAATCTTATTTTTTTACTTGTACTATAATTAATCAATATGTATATTGGGTCTGTGCCTTTAATAAAAATCTTTATTATTATTATTATTATTATTATTAACAACCAATATTACGACGTAACGATTGAATTAATGTTAAGTTGATTGATTGAATATAAAGTTTTAGTTTTAAGTTACTTGTTACTTCATAGAAACTTTTCAACGGTAAAGTTAGTTTTTTAAAAACTAAATCCACGTAAACCAAATCGCGACTATTAGCTAGTCTTCCAATATTTGTAGAAATAATAATAGTTATTTAAAAGTAAATGAAAATCATTCTCGTTCTTTTTGGGAATAGTCATTATAGGAATTGAGCATTTTGTGAATTCAACTTTTTAAGAAGTCAACGTAGTAGAGGTCCTGAATGCTAATAATAAGTCTATTTATTCGTAGATTCAATACATTTTCGGGTCCGTATTGTAGATCTGACAAAGGGATTGCGTCACGAGGGAGAGTCCTTAACAAACTAGGTTGCTATTCGTAATTTTCAACACAAGAAAACTATTCATAAAACGGGGAGTCGAGAGCCCTTCCAATGGGCCTCGCCCGTCCGATTCGATTGGATATTGGAATACAACCCCAGCCGCGCTACAGTCGTTTTCGAGACCTCTCTGGCGTTGCAATTTAAATACTCGCTTTTTATAATGGTCCGGATACGATTCTCGATTAAATAAAGTGTTGCAGTTTTTCTGTGAGATATATTTTTTTTATGAAAAGTATCCGCATTCCCTAGATACTTGTTTATTCGTGAATGTTTTTTTTTTTTTTAATAAAGAATATCAGCCAAGATGAACTTGACTGATGTTCTCCTCTCCCCTCCAAATAAGTGAAAACTTGTGTTAGGAGTGGGTACGACAATAGTGCAACGGGTGGGATTCGAACCTGCGACCTTTCAGTCTTCAGTCCGCACCTTTAACCGTTGGGCTATTGAGGCTTAAAAGTAAGTAATTTCATTTAGATAGTAAATGTATTCTATACTAATTATACTTATATAAAAATCAATTGTTGATCGTTAGTCTGGGTAAAACTCAAAAATCTCTCGACCTCGCCTCGACCGATTAGAATTTTTTTGTTTTGTTCGTTTTAATACAGGGGTACTTTAAAAATAGAAGAAAAATAGGGGGGAAAAGCTGAAAAATCAAAAAATTGGTAATTTTATATAGGATCCCCTTCCTTTTATTAGATGGGGGAGCGAAGCCGCGGATAAAAGCTTGTTTTTCATTAAAAAAATTGATTTCAGAAAGAATGCCATGCGATGCTACGCCCCCGACTGAAAGTATGTCATAGTAAAATGAAATTAGCTACTCAAGCTAGTGCACAGCATATTCGAAATATAAATAGGTTAGCAAAAGAAGCGAGTAAGTATCACAACGACCGCAATAAATTGGGCGAGAGCCCAATTCCACATTCGGCCTAACTTAGAATGACTATAAACCCAAAAATGTATAAAATGGAAAATGGACGACTTAAGGTCGAGGCACACTGCGGCAGAACTTCTGAGAACCATAGTATATTGGGCTTGTTAACCAACACTAATATTCCCTTTTCCCATACAACTGAAAGTAAAGCATAGAGGATCTGAAATATTTTATCATATACCTCCGAAATGATAGAGATGAATAGAATAGAATATTTTTTTATCCAAATAACTTTCATAATTCTACCACTGGTTCGGAATGCCATTCCAACCCAGAAGAACCAGCAAGAAACTCGGCGGTTGCAATTTTTAGCAGTTATTAATGTCACATGAAGTGCTGTGGAGCGAGTTATGCGTACTTTTGTGTTTTAGATGCGTTGCTCGCACCCTCGGGGAAAAGAAGTCTTTTTTTTTTAATATATGAATTAGCGCATGACTGCGATCTCACCTGCTGGTAAGTGAAGATGCAGCCTAAGACGGTAACCACACTATCACTACGCAACGCAGTGTATAACCTTAATTAAAATCCTAGGTAGGGAGCGTAGACGTCAGGCGCATTGAGTGTGACCCTAACCCCTTTGTGCAGTGGGTTGAGCAGCGTGCGAGCAGTCTCAAGTGCCCTTTAGGCTCTCAGCAGTAGAGGGTCCTGTTCACAGTGCCGACAACGTTTTTCACCGTTTTAAATAACGAATCAAGACTTTGCCAACAAACCAAGCCACTGATACCTTTACTTTTTAACCTCCCACACTAAAACAGTTAGTTACTAGCTGTTGCCTGCGACTTCGACCGCGTGGATTAAGTTTTCAAATCCCGTGGGAAATCTTTAATTTTCTGGGATCAAAAATAGCCTGTGTCATTCTCTAGCTTCTTAACTACGAACACGTTAAAAATCACGTCGATTCGTAGCTCTGTTGCAGCGTGATTGAAGGACAATCAAAAAATCACATTTTCTCCTTCATTCAATATTAATAAGGACAAGTTTGACCGCTTTAAGTTATACTACTGTGCCATCTACGAGTATAAACAGTATTACAGCCATCGAAGAATGGGTGGATCGTTTAAAATGCTGTTTTTTTTTTCATCGAAAGAGAGTTTAATTGGGATGGTTGAGTATAGCTATGATTGATGAAAAAAACTGTTTAAGCACTATCAGCTGCTTTTTTCAGTTCTTTGAACTATATGCTCCGCCTATTGCCGCTTCAATTTCCAGACTCAATAAGCTATGTCGATTACTCTGGTGCTCCTACGGATCTCCTCATTCCAAATTTAAAATCATAGGAATACAAGCAGCTGAGCTCTCTCCATCACCCGCTGAGCTACCCTGAGCTTTCTTATGAGGCCCGTAGTTAACAACTATGTTTATGCTTCCTTGGTTATTTGGATGTACATCACAGATACTATATTGGTACTACTCAGTATAATATGCAAATATCGTAGTTGAAAAGCTTTTGAAGAGTGATGTTCGTCATAAATATAGTCTAATATTACGTAGTAGCTTCGTAATTTGATGGCTGCGAGCCGTAAAGAGTTTATTGCGCGCGCCCCGGTAGCTTTGGCCTAAGGATACTACAACTTGAGCATTATGGATTTTATGGTTTAGCCATGCCTACATTAATTTATAAGACGAGCTGATAGGTCTAGACGTCTGGTATAGAGATGGCTATAAAAACCTATATAAGTACAGTATTAAGCATATTTTAATTAATTGTCGATAATTTGACGTACACAAAATAAATACTTTTGAATTTGAATTGGGTATTTGACTATTTTTTTTTCTTTTTTAATATCTTAAATATAGCCTCGAAAGTATAGAGCTTTTAAGTTTCCTGTTAGATAATAATATAAAAAAATATTTTAAAAAAACCGACTTCAAACGCCACTTAAAAGTATAAAATAATTTTAGTTTGTACACGTATGTTGAAGTCGGGCCAGCGTCGCGCACCGGTTTCATCGTTTCTATTTAGGCCCGTCCGTCTCACGGGCTAATTCAACAAGTATAACGGCCTAATAGTACTCGTATTTACGATTTAATAATTTTAGTTTGTACACGTATATTGAAGTCGGACGGGCTTAAAATATAGAAACGATGGTACCATTGCGTAACGCTGGCCCGACTTCAACATACGTGTACAAACTAAAATTATTTTATACTTTTAAGTGGCGTTTGAAGTCGGTTTTTTTAAAATATTTTTTTATATTATTATTTTAAGCTTTTTAGTGTAGCTTCATGGGACCAATTCACTAGACCATTTGTTTTGCTCCTTAAAAAAAGTATTGAAATATATTATTCCAAATAGATATTTAGCATATGTATGTATGCTATGAAGTTTGCATGGTTAAAATCCTACACACACTCTGATCACGAGCGATTTGCTCTTATTCATTGAGGAGTTCCGTCCTCCATCTCCGAAGATATTCATCAGATCTTCACCAAATTTAAATGGGACCAACCTGACGATACGCCCTTTCAAATAAAAAAAAAATATTAAAATCGGTTCAGATTTGACGGAGTTATGGAGTAACATCGCCAAAAAATAATAAAAATAAAAAAAAAAAAAAAAAACATACGCGTCGAATTGAGAACCTCCTCTTTTTTTTTGAAGTCGGTTAAAAAAGAGAGCGCTGTTGCAACATGACGTCGCGATTCAGTAGCTCCATACTCTCCATACAAAATTTCGTTTTAGAAAGAGATGAGTACAGTTGCTGTAAAACAACTTATAACAGCTTGTTTTTTGACCGATTTATTTTCTGTTTTTACAAATGTTATTCTTACATTTTGGATTGTAATTAATGAATATCCACATTGTGACAACAGACAAATACCCAATTATCAGGTCTCCGAACTATTTTCTCTCCTGCTGTCTGTCTACTCGTCTTAACATGCATTGGATTGTATGTAGGACTCACAAAACTTCATTTTAAGCACTGCATAATAGCATAGTTTTATTAACTATTGTAGAAAATTTTTTTTGAAAAGAGCAACCGCCGAGTTTATTGCTGGCTCTTCTCGGCAGGAAGAGCATTCCGAACCAGTGGTAGATTCATCGACGATTCAAAAGCACTTGTAAAAGTTTATTTGAATAAAAAATACTTCTATTCTATTCTTCTATTCTCAACACCTGCTAATGAGTGCACTCACTTTGTCCAGGTAACCCTTGCCGGTGGGGTCGGACAGGTCCCATATCTTGCTGAGCACCACATCGCTGAGGCGCGACTTCTTGAGAAAGCGCGCGGCGTCCAGCGCCTGCACCGCGCCCGTGCCATTGGGGTCCACCTGGAACACGTGCCCGTTTCACACATTACTATATTAGAAAGCAAAACTGCAAGAAAAAAGGAGTGTAATATTCCAGGGTTCATTTTTAAAAAAAAAAAAAAAAGAATATTAGCCCAACTGAACTTGACTTAGTATATTCTCCTCTACCCTCCAAATAAGCGAAAAGCTTAAGCTAGGAGTGTGTAAGACAATAGTGCAAAGGGTGGGGCTCGAACCTGCAACCTTTCAGTTTTCAGTTCGCACCTTTAACCATTGGGCTGTTGAGGCTTATTCCACCATAACTTCTAAATGCCTGAATTTTGGATGTATGATGTATCTTTAGAATCCTTACATCATCCCGAGTGACACTGGCTATAAATTTTCAGTTGATATTGATCAGGTTTTTAGGGTTCCTAAGTGTAACCAACAGGACTCTATTACTAAGCCTCTGCTGTTCATCCGTCTGTCCATCTGTCTGTCAGCGGGCTGTATCTCAGGATCCATAAAATAGGTAGAGAGTTGAAATTTTTTGAGAATGTGTATATCTGTTGCCGCTATAACAGCAAATAATAGAATAGAATAGAATAGAATAGAATAGAATAGAATAGAAATATTTTTTATTCAAATAAACTTTTACAAGCACTTTTGAATCGTCAATGAATCTACCACTGGTTCGGAATGCCTTTCCTGCCGAGAAGAACCAGCAAGAAACTCGGCGGTTGCTCTTTTCAAAAATAAAAAATAAATTTTACAATAGTTAATGAAACTATGCTATGTATACAGTGCTTCCACGATTAATTTTCCCGAGTACAATACAAGTAAAAATAAATACAATACAAATACAAATAAATACAATTCAATACATGTCAAAACAGGCAGGCAAAAGCAGACCCATTCCCGTTGGTAATAAAAATAAATTAAAGGTTTAGTTCCCCTGCTAGAAATGTGTTTTTTTCCCCCATTTGATTCTCACATTTGACTGGCTATTATTCTATTTTAATAATTTGCTTGTTTATTTTGATAATAAGTTAACTGGGAAGTCCATAACTGGGATCTCTTCAGGTTATTCTGGATGAACAGTTTTCTCACAAACATGAATAATTTGAGATGCTTAAGTAATGATAAAGCGAAAAATCACATAGTACAAGAATTGAAATGGAAAACAGCAAACAGGGTAGATAAGTAATAAGATAAAATTGAAAGATGTATCTCACTGATGCCTCATGATTGATAAAAATATATTATGTAACAAGTTGATGCCTGCATGTTTATGGAGATTCAGATTTTAAAAAATCCTATGGGAGTCTTTGATTTTCTGGGGAAATAAGTGTCCTGTCTAATTTCAGACACATCAAAATTTGATTAGGATAGGGTTTAGCAGTTGAGTTGTTCTTGAAAGGTAACAGACAGATAGATAAACACTTTTGCATTCATATTAAAAAAAGTACCTTCTAAAAACAATTGCTATTGCTAGTGCTGTTAGTATAATAATGAAACATAGATTGAAACTATAACTTTGTAGCCTGTACTTTATAATTCTGCTTTTTTGAATCAGTTCAAAAAAATTACTTAAATATAAAATTAATAACCTTTATGTCATCATTAACGGAACATGTTTGGACCTATTAAATAATTTAACTTAAAAATTTAACAACCTTTTTTTTATATAAAAAAGCCAGTAAAAGTGTGTTGTCTTAAACATAGTTTAATGGAAAAAAAAATCAGTTAATTCAAAAATTGTAGTATACTCAGTTCAATAAGTCAGTTGACTTTTTTCAATTTATTCAACCTTTCCATATTAATGTGCGTATTTATTTTTAATTAAAATAGACTCTTTCACAATGTTGCTACAACCTATTTTCCCATTCACCCATGTCACTGAATTATTGAACAGACTCTAGTAGTACTTACATAAAAATATTTTATCTTCTTATCTTTAAGTGAAGCCTGAGACACAGCTTAGTCACAACATCAATATGCATTGATACAATTTCCCTTTAGTTTTCCATCACAGAGTAACATATTTTAACCAACCAGGAAAATAAATAAAAAACATTTCTACTCTATTTAAGTAAAGATTTCAACATTCTTAATAAAAAGAAAAAAAAAACAAAATAATAATTTCCTAAATTATTGTATTAATATTTTTGCCCACTTGAACCATATCAATAAAAGTATCAGTTGAAAATAAGAAGGAATAAGGAAGAAACTTTAGACTATGTTCCAAGAAGATTAGGTAAATTAGCTCCCTTTTATGCACTAGTTCATATAATTAATATGTATAAATAAATAGGTAGACATATAGACATATAATAAAGATATAGTTAAAATTTTAATGTTAAAATTAAAAGAAAGACATCAAATCATCCTCACAATATAAATCTAATACTTATTTAATTATTGATTTTATGACAACCTTCATAACTAAAAGTATAACAAGAAGATTTCTGTAGCATTTGGTCTTTGTCTTTTTAAGGAAGTCATCAGAAATATGATAAAACAGTAATTAAACCATAAAGGTTTACTACCAGAGGAAGAATAGTAGAACATACTCACTTGGTGATAATATGCTTCGTATATAGAACTGTGGGTCCCTGCCACCTGCAATGGTTCAATCCACATTTTGAGAAGGAGTTCACGATATAATACTATTTAACACAAGTATTTTCATTCGTTATAAGGGTGTGACATATTAAAGTGTTCTTGACATTCAATGTTCGCGCAAAACTAAACCGATTTACGGAATATCTGACAAACTAGAGGGATGCAACTCAAATTAACACCACTAATAATCACTACACTATTGTCATAAGAGGTATACTATAATAGTAATAGGATAAAACTATAGAAATTAATAGTTTTAGTAACAGCGTAATCAGTGCACAGTTCGCAACACTTCGACGTCGAATAAAGTACTGTTCCAACTTCTTTTCTCTTAATCGAACCTCACTAAACTGTAGATAATTTATCAAACATCATTTTAAAGCCCAAAATAGTTTAATAATCACTACACTAGTAATTTAATTTGCGTTAATTCTACCTGAGTAGGAGAAGGCAAGGCAGCCATTTTTTACATCTCCTCGTCGACCAATCAATAGGGTCCATAGAGAATCGAGATTTGACATAGCAGTCGGCGTAGTGATGCTATGCACTCCAACATAAAATACGATTTTTCTATCGGTTGAAAATCGATTGATTATCGATTCCTGATATGTACTAACATATTACATTATATTAATAGTAATAAAATTGATTTTAGCTTTCATTGTACTTTAAGCAAAAATATAAAATAGCCTTTATGTCATGCTCTCTTTAAACATTTCTGTGGTGGTGTCGTGTGGTGCGGGTTGTTACGTTCCCTCAAATATGGTTGAGCGAAGCAATGGCTGGATCATGAGTCATGCTCGTGAACGGGTGCCACCAACGGGAATGGGTCTGCTTTGACTGCCCGTCTTGACATGCGTTGGATTGGTGTACCTACGTATGCATTTTTGCATTTTTGAAGCTTTATTGTGGAAGCACTATATACATAGCATAGCTTTGGAAAAAACAAAAAAATTTTTTTTTTTTTTGAAAAGAGCAACTGCTGAGTTTCTTGCCTGCTCTTCTCAGCAGAATCTGCATTCCGAACCGGTGGTAGATTTATGACATGTCATAGGAGCTACAAGTTGGCCTATATGAAATAAATAAATTTTGAATTTGAATTTTGAATTTGAATTTGAATTTGATAAGTGGCTAGAGATTCTTCCATAATAATATTATAAATGCGAAAGTAAATCTGCCTGTCTAAATCGATAAATTACTTTCGATAAAGTTTAGCAAGGGATACATAGCTTACATCCTAATCAAGGACAGTTTAAATTTGTTCTGGAATATTCAGGAGTTCTCATGTGATCATTAAAAAATCTACTGGGCAAACTGGGTGAAATTATTATTTTTTTACTTTATTCATTTCATTTTATTAAGAATCATACGGAGCTAATGATTGTAAACGTTCTTCATCATATCAATGTAATTTTTTAAAGCAGCCAAGCCACTCTGGTTTATTTCATAAAATGGATAAGCTTCGAATTTCTTTATCCACTGCCCCACTTTTGTATGTCTTTCTGTTAGTGGTACTAGTTGTGACATTGATGTGACTACAGGCACTGTGCAGATATCACAAAGGTGCATCTGAAAAATTCATAATACTTATTGATTTTACAAATACTTAAAAAAACTTTCAGGTTCTACTTGGTTTTTTTCAAACAATCGTACCTACATAAGCTTACAAAATATTATCAATGATAAATGATAGACAACATAATATTTACCTTGGCACCAGCTAACCAATTAGTCATATTTAATTTATATTCTAAGTAATCAAGCGCCGACAGCCATTCTTCTAATTTGCTGTTATTTACAGGCCATTTTTCACAAAAATATGATGTCTGAAAAGAAAAAGAAAAAATAAGTAGGTATGCATGGTATGGTTTATCATTAGATTAAGTGAAGTATACAATATTTTAACTACCGTAATTTTTTCTTTATATTATTGTGTACCTCTATTACTAACCATCATTTCACTATCAATCCGAAACAAAGTACTAGAATTAAAAAACAACATTTCATTAATTTTAGCTCTGATTAAGGGTTCTTCGGGGTAGAGACTGCTACTGTTACTGATCTGGCATAAATACATAGCTATAGCATGGCTATCGCATATTGTAACATCTCCAATCACCATTGCTGGCACTTTCTGTAAAGGATTTATCTGAAAATTGAAATAACACTTTACACACCTCATTATTTTTAGTTACAAAATATTAATATGTTTTGATTAAAAATAATATGTACGCTAACCTTCCTAAAAAATTCATGCCTATTTTCATTCTTAAATAAATCGATTTTACGGAAATCTAAATCGATTCTTAACATAGATGCTGTCATCGTAACGAATCTCACTGGCGGAGATATTTCATCACCATAAAGAATTGGAATTTTCATCTCTGGCGTCCTGTTTGAACAAAAAGTTTGTTACTTATTAAATTCGTTTATTTATGTTATTATATCATGTGCCCTAGGCTCTATGAGGTGATAGTAATAAATTTTAAGGTAATTGTCATTAAAGCTGAATATTGGCATATCCTGAGGCTCAGGTACCTATGAACCCGAGCCTCAGGTGAGGGTTTCAAAAACACCAAAGATCACTATAGATACTCACTGACTTTTCAGATGTTCTTTAGTTTCGAACATAGAGTTAGTTATAATAAAATTATTCAATATGTATACCTACTAACTGCTGCGATTGTATTTTGCAACTTTTTGGTCATAACTCATAATTTTTAGTTAAGGTAGCAAAAAATTATTAAGCAAACCAAAAAATTCGTTTAGAAAACAGCGTTAATATTGAAATGTAATTTAAAACCAAAATTGCTTACTCGGAAGTACTAAAGTTGCAACGCCGCGTAAGTTTCCCGTATGCACTTTTATTCATTAAACGTAACATCAACATTATTTTAGGGATAAATATGCCACGATCGAAACAAGCGAATGCTGTCAACTTACTACTACCTAACTACTCGTATAACTTATTTAAATGCATTAATAAAATCAATTTTATTCCGTCTGCTGAGTTGCTGAACGCCTTCTGATCGCGGGTGTCTTATTATTTTGAAACGCAATAAAAATTGTTTTCAAAAAAACCGACTTCGAACGTCACTGAAAAGTATAAAAATAATTTTAGTTTTTTGAAGTCGGGCGACTTAAATACAAATGATAAAACCGATAGTCTCCTAGTAGAAAGCACTTTGCAAAAGTTTATTTGATTAAAAAATTATTCTTTTCTATTCTATTTATGGGTAAATTTTCAGAATGGGCTTTTTCCGTCATTTAGGTGGCTAAATTTTTTTCTCACATTTCACCCAAACCAAATGCGTTAGATTAAGATGCTGTGAATCTAATAATTTGTGAGGCGCCCTTTAAAACACAGTACTTTCGGAGAAATATTTTTTGCGCCACCGTAATGACGATAAAAGCCATAGAAATGGCTCTAATGAATTAAGTAAGCAAATTTTCTTAAATATAAATACAAAATATGCTTAGACTAGACACTGTATACACTAGGTCCTCTAGCTCCAAACTAAATCACATATCCATAATTGTGTTTTAGGAGACAATAAATATTAAATATTAAAAACTGAACTCTGAGTCCTACAAAGGCCTAATTACCTACGTACTTACCTTCTTATAAAAATAAAACTTATTAAGTTATTATTGAAAATGTATGTATGTATTTTAAGTATATATCGTATTGATTATACAGGCATTCATCATTTCGGTAGCCCACTGTGCCGCCGCAATGACGCCACCATGATGACGACAAAACGGTTTTTTCATGATAATTACTCAACTACCTAATTAATTTAGTAGATATTTACAGGTCGTAATATCAAGGCAATTATCTATAACATCCTAACTTGACGATACAATAAATCACTCTGTTCATTAGCTAAAACTTGCCACCGAACTGACCGCTCACGGTGACCAAAACATATTTTATGAAAAACTTACCTCGGGAACATTATAAAACCTGCGTATTGGACATCCTCTCTACAAACAAGTTGGGGCCAGACTAATGCTCAGCTGGACCGATAAAAAAATTTGGCGTGAAATCGCTTGACTAATAAGAAACAAGTAGTCAATTGCGAGCATCGAAAGTGCAGTTTTACGCGGGACAAAGACATATTGGCGTCTCAGATTTTTAATTTAATAGTTAGTAAAGTTTTTGTGTGTTAAATTGTGAAATGGAGTAAATACCTTTAAAATGAGATATTTTGATAACAGATAAGTTAAAATTTCGTGTAATAGTGAGTAGTTTGGTGAGCGCAATTCGAAGTGGGACAAGCCTCCCAGAGGTAGACCGCCCATACAAGTCGGATATTAAACGTGGAATTTCTTGTATGTTTTTAATATTAATTCTAATCTGGTTTTATATACGGTTAAGCTATGAGGTATATTTTCAAAATAACATGTGTTTAGTTTATTTTAAATGATAGTTTCTATGAAAAGGTCATAGGACGCCTAAAAAAGTACGCTCGAAAATTTACCCTTATAGTGGAATGCGCTAATAACAATGCGCAGAAAAACTTTCAGCTTTTATAAAATAATGAAGGTCTGGCCGTCCATATAGAGCAAGAGCCCAGCTCTATAAGTAGGAAGATTTTGAAATCAGATGAAATCTCTTTGAAATTCACGTAAATACATACATTTGAAGAAATAATAATACTGGTTGTGATACTGGTATTCTAGAAAATGAAATAGAAGTACGTATACTTAAAGTTTGAAGTAAATGACAAGGTACCTATACTTTGACATGTTTTTATAGGTATATAAAAAAATTGCAAAATAATCAAAATTAGGTACTCCTTTAAAATTATTG
Source organism: Hipparchia sbordonii (assembly GCA_038048805.1). Taxonomy (NCBI): domain Eukaryota; kingdom Metazoa; phylum Arthropoda; class Insecta; order Lepidoptera; family Nymphalidae; genus Hipparchia; species Hipparchia sbordonii. The sequence continues at coordinate 12,359,893 of CM076113.1, forward strand.
TTTTGGAAACTTTTATTATTTATATCGAACTCCTAATTTAATAAAAATATAACAAATATGTGTTGATAATGGGATCAGTTGGTAGTAAAAACTTACCTACGTGTCTATTGTAAGTTTATTTAATTTAAATTTAATTACATATCATTATTGAGGAAGTTAACTAACTTTCAACGTAATACTAAATTCTGTACTCGATATAGATCTTTGCTTCAGTTTCTAACGATCTCTCTTCTCGACTGTAATCTTCTTTTTCACACATTTTCGGAACCGTCATTCTCACTCGTTTGCAATTAATTTTTAGAAGCTTATTTATTTCTTATTTCCAATCAAGCTGGTTTCTGTCGAATCGGACCAATATAATATCTGAGAAGTATTAAAAAGTAACTTTGAAATTCAGGATGGCACTTGCTTACTCAGCGGAGCGATGCAGGAAAAATTTAACTATCTTTTGCTAGCCTCTGCTAAAATTAGATAATATAGAGGCGGTAGTTGGTACAGAACATTATAATAGGCAATCATTTATCTGGGCCAAATTCAAATTATTTATTTCATGTAAGTTAAATTATAAAGATATAGTTCAAAGAACTGATGCTCCTTGGGATTGGGGGTTGCTGAAGTGGTAATCCCGCACCGGAAAGCACAGGGGACTAATGACACCAGATGTGACTAGTCGCAGGGAGCCGCTGGATACAGGTAGCGCAAGCCTAAGACCTGTGGAAGTTCATGCAAGAGACCTTTGTCCAGCAGTGCACATATCTATTGGTAGTTAAAGAAGAAGACGTTAAAATTATAGCCCTTATGGCAAGTCACGACTGGCAAGTTTCACTTTTCGTTTAATCATGTTTGTATGATAAAGCCATTGCACCTTATGGAAGTCGGACCCGAGTCCGGCGTGCCGAGCCGTCATGATGGGCCTCGACGCCATGAATTTGAGCGTCACGGAAGTCGATATCGATTTGGACAAAGCTGAGCATCGGACTCCTGAAATTACTGCGGTAAGTGACTTCTTTCTAAACATTTGTTACGTAATAAAGCTAGTGCAAAGCAGTAAAAACAGCTGGCCGAAGACCACCTCCCCCACCAGGCCGGAAGAGAACATCGTGGCTTAAAAACCTGCGGCAATGGTATGGGAAAAGTACCCAATCCTTGTTCCGTGCAGCAGCGGCCAAGATGCAGATAGCCCTAATGGTTGTCAAACTCCGATAGGAGACGGCACTACAAGAAGAAGTGACTATATTCTAAACATTTGTTACCTAATAAAGCTAGTTCATCCTGGGGAAGACAAGTACGAAGATCCCATCTAACCCATCTGTTGTTAATGCGAACTAATGCGAAATTTCTCTCACGGTCAGTTACCGGTTAGCAGCATCAGGTAATCAAATTAGTAAACCAAGGCTTCAATAACCAGATCTTTCCTGTCATTAACATCATCTACCTTCCTCGTATTAAAGTTTGACAGACATCGTGCGAAAGGCTTTTCTATTTTTAAAGCTGCAACTTCTAGTTTTTTATAAGTAAGCTCTTGGATTCTGTCAGTTACTTCCCTATCAGTTCAGTATTCGCTGTGTACATAATGTATAGGCGTTTGGCGATACGGAAATGATGGGTCTGGATGCCATGAATGTCAGCGACACACAGATAGATGTCGACATGGACCAAACTGAGTATCGAACTGAAATTATTGCGGTGAGTGTCTCAACTCCAAAGTCGGTTATTTAATAGTCACTGCACCCTATGGAAGTCATCCAGTCCATCGTAAGATGAAATGATACGAACTTTCTTATGCCTGTTTTCACCAAGCTTCATCATCCTCCAAGTAGGAATCTCTTCACCTAGGTAGCCCTTAAATACAATCCCTTACCCATTGCCTTTAGGGACCACTTAAACCTAAAGGTTCATAAATTGGTTTTATGTTGTTTCAGATGAATCCACATCAAACTTTACCGATTCTGAAGGACAATGACTTTGTATTATGTGATAGGTAGGTACTTTCTTCACGTGTACTTTTTAACAAATAAAATAATCAAGATAAAAGTCAACCACAAAATATATAAATTACAACGAAGGTACTTACCTACCTGTCCAGTGTGCGCGCCACGGGAAAATTTTGTCTACCCGTTTACTCGTGAAATCTCATACAAATTCACCAGTAAATGGACAAAATTTTCCTGTGGCGCGCATACTAGCCCTAAAGATTTATTTTTTAAAGTTCTTCATCATTACCTAGGTAGGGAAAAAATCGTCAAGAAAGCTGCGTGCTTGAGAATTACTGATGTTCTCAAAGGTCTGTAAAATCTGCCAATCCGCACTTGACAAGCGTGGCGGACTAACCTAACCTAAACCTCTTTTTTTAACCGACTTCCAAAAAGGGAGAAGGTTCTCAATTCGTCAGAATCTTTTTATTTTTATTTTTTATGTAGGTAATGATTATTTGAAATACTCCTGGACCAATTTGGAAAATTCTTCTTTGTTTGAAAAGGTATACTTTCCTGGAGAAATCAAGGGAACTCTTCAAATTTTATAGGCACAATTGATATACTTTGTAGTGGCGTTTGAAGTCGGTTTTGTAAAAAATATTTTATGTTTTTAATATATTCTGAGAGGAGACCTAGTAGTGGGCTAGGGATGCACTGGATTAAAATAATGATGACAATAATTTCATCCTATGTTTCAGTCACGCTATAAACTCGTACTTGGCTTCTCGCTATTGCGATTCTGAAAAGTTACTGCCCACCAATCCGGCCGGCCGCGCAATAGTCGATCAGCTGATGCACTATGACAGCGGGATACTGTATCCACATTATCGCGCTTGTGCCGTAAGTAATTTAAAAGTATTCATTACAATAGAATAGAAAAGAAATATTTTTGTAAATTCAAGTACTTAAGTGCTTTTGAATCGTCGATAAATCTACCACTGGTTCGGAATGCCCTCCTGACGAGAAGAGCCTGCAATAAAATCGGCAGTTGCTCTTTTAAAACAATTTTTTTTACAATAGGTAACAAAACTATGGTAACAAATAATATGGGGTTATTCAAGGGGCGGACCAATAAATTCCTGAAAAGCCGGCAACGCATTGGTGGTGCGTCTGGTACTACAAGTGTTCGTGGGTGGCGGTAATCACTTAACACCAGGTGACCCACATGCTCGTATGTCCGCTATTTATATAAAAAAAAGTATGCAATAAAGTGTACCTACTGTGTTATGTAATAAAGTTTACTGAGTGACAATCATGGCTGCAACACTGTTTTATCACAAAAATCTCGATTTTTCAAAAATCTGAAAACTTCAAAATTTTCAAAATCTTACTTTTGGAAAATTTTATAGTAACTAGTCTTCTTTGAATTTACTTTTTAACCGACTTCAAAAAAAAGAGGAGGTTCTCAATTCGACGCGTATGTTTTTTTTTTTTTTTTTTTTTTTTATTTTTTTTTTTTTTTTGGCGATGTTACTCCATAACTCCGTCAAATCTGAACCGATTTTAATAATTTTTTTTTTATTTGAAAGGGTATATCGTCAGATTGGTCCCATTTAAGTTTGGTGAAGATCTGATGAATATCTTCGGATATGGAGGACGGAACTCCTCAATAAATAAGAGCAAATCGCTCGTGATCAGAGTATGTGTAGGATTTTAACCATGCATTCTTCATAGCATACATACATAATGCTTTTCTATTCGGCATTTCAATATAATTTTTTTTAACCGAATTTTTGACGATGTTACTCTATAACTCTGTCAAATCTGAACCGATTTCAATAATTTTTTTTTATTTAAAAGGGCATATCGTCAGGTTGGTTCCATTTAAGTTTGGTGAAGATCTGATGAATATCTTCGGAGATATAGGATGGAACTCCTCATTGAATAAGAGCAAATCGCTCGTGATCAGAGTGTGTGTAGGAGTTTAACCATGCAAACTTCATAGCATACATACATATGCTAAATTTCTATTTGGAATAATATATTTCAATACTTTTTTAAGGAGCAAAACAAATGGTCTAGTGAATTGGTCCCATGAAGCTACACTAAAAAGCTTAAAATAATAATATAAAAAAATATTTTAAAAAAACCGACTTCAAACGCCACTTAAAAGTATAAAATAATTTTAGTTTGTACACGTATGTTGAAGTCGGGCCAGCGTTGCGCAATGGTATCATCGTTTCTATATTTTTAGCCCGTCCGACTTCAATATACGTGTACAAACTAAAATTATTAAATCGTAAATACTATTAGGCCGGTATACTTGTTGAATTAGCCCGTGAGACGGACCGGCCTAAATAGAAACGATGAAACCGATGCGCGATGCTGGCCCGACTTCAACATACGTGTACAAACTAAAATTATTTTATACTTTTAAGTGGCGTTTGAAGTCGGTTTTTTTAAAATATTTTTTTTATATTATTATCACCTATGTATTTAATGTAGTTTTCACAGTACTTTTTCAAGAAAAAACATTGTTCCACCAAATTAGCGGTTTGTCGCTTAGTGAATGGCTTAAACTTTAAAATAAGTAAGTTTATTAACAATTTTCAAATAAAAATAAATAAATTGAAATGTCTTCAGAGATACGCAATGCGCATTAAATAGTTGGCTTCGTCACAGTCAGAATAAGCAACCAAATCTTTACAAAACGTTGATGTTCATTAGATCGGTGTTTTAGAAATTTAGCAATGCAGCTTCCCAATCCCTCTATCGATAAATCTATAGACAAAACCCGCCAAGTGCGGAGTTGGATTCGCACACGAAGGGTTCCGTACCATCGTAACAGCGATTGTTGAGGTCGAACAAAAACGTCGAAAAAAATCACGTTTCTTAGCGTTTCTTGCATGGAGACCATGGAGAGGATTTATTTTTTAAGCTATTGCATAGCTTCTATCGCGGGCCAGCGTGGAGACCGAATCCAAAGACACGGGACTCCTCTATGGTGAGCCGCTAGATGGCGTTGATAAAAAATGCTATACAATAGCTTTACCGCGGCAGTCCCCGAGTGCCACACGTCTTTTTTTTATTTCATTTTTTTATTTTTTTTTAAAGCGGCAATAAATAATACGTGTGCACATTCTTTAAAAAATACCAGTATCTACATTTTACGGTTCATGAGATACAGCCTGCTGACAGACAGGCAGACGGACGTACGGACGGACGGACGAATGGACGAACGGTCAGCGGAGGCTCAGTAATAGGGTCCTGTTGGTACTCTGAGCAGAGAACCCTAAATTTGAAATAACTACCCCTTATTAGTTCATCATAATAATTGTAACTAGCTTTAACCCGCGGCTTCGCTCACGTTAGGTTCGATTTTTTAACCCCCTATTTAACCCTCTTGGGGTTGAAATTTCCCAAAATTCTTTCTTAGCGGATGTCTACGTCCTAACAGCTACCTGTATGCCAAATTTCAGCTCGATCGGTCCAGTGGTTAGAGCTGTGCGTTGATAGATCAGTCAGTCAGTCAGTCAGTCACCTTTGCCTTTTATATATTTAGATTTGTACAGAGCGGTATGTATATAAGTTGTTCTTGTTTTTCAGTATCCAATTTTATACGAGAACTGCCGCTTTGTAATGCCGCAGCAAATAAAAGAGGTTGAATACGCGTACCAAGAACTGGAGACGATGTTGAAAGGCCGCACGTGGTTCAGTGGAGCCAACATGACGCTCGGAGACATTTCCATCGCGGCCACCGTCAGCACGCTGAACGTTTTAGTTCCCGTGGATAGAGACAAGTAACGAATTCACTAAATCTCAGCCAACAAACTATATGATGGATTGTATTTATTTGTATTTGTATTGTATTCAGATGTATTTGTATTGTATTGGACTTAGGAAACTTCATCGTGAAAGCACTGTATACATAGCATAGTTTCATTAACTATTGTAAAATTTTTTTTTTTAAAGAACAACCGCCGAGTTTATTGCTGGCTCTTCTCGGCAGGAAAGGCATTCCGAACCAGTGGTAGATTCATTGACAATTCAAAAGTGCTTGTAAAAGTCTATTTGAATTTGAATAAAAAATATTTCTTATTTCTAAAAAATATTTCTATGCAAATTCTCAGTAAAAATCGTTCAAGTCCCTAAGAAAAAATATTCTATACGCGAGCGCGATTTATTCTACTAACGCCATCTATTATCAGTATCAGAAGCTCCTTTTGTAATTTTGTATAAGACCCTGTACACTCAATCTTATTATAATAATTTGAATAAATTGAATTGATGATTCCTCCCATCAGGTATCCCGTGCTACTGAGCTGGATGCTCCGGATGTCTAAAGAACCATTTTGTCTCACAGGAAATCTCAAAGGACTAAATGAATTCACTAAAAGAATTGGTAAAATTAACCCAAAATATGTATTTCAATACTAGATAATGCCTGCGACTTCATCCGAGTGGATAAAGGTTTTTGATTTCCGCGGGAACTCTTTAATTTTGTGGGACAAAATGTAGCCTATCATCCTGGGTATTAGCTATTTCATTTCAAAATTCAGCCAAATCGGTTCATTCATTGTAACGTGAAGGAGTAATAAACACACACAAATACACAAACTTTCGCCTATCACACTAATCGTCATCGTTGACGTCAATTATATGGTCTAAAAAGTGTGTGAAGGCTGCCAATTTGCTTTAGGTCAGCTTGGTCTGGTGGTCTATGGCCTACCTTTCAACAAACCCGTCTTAGGGAGCCGTTGGATATAGGTGGCGCAAGACTTTCCTATGCTGAGGACCAACCGTTTGGATTGGAAGCCCCTGTAAGATACCTAGGTTACCACGAGGACGATACAGTTGGTTCAAAGGTTTTAAAATTAATAATTTTATATCTTGTTTATATCCCCAGATACCGGTAACGTACTCGACTCAAAAGACTGGAATAAATGTCCGCGATCCTCGACCATGAGGCGATCAACAGGAGCCAAATTGGCCGAAACATAGTTACTTACTTAATGCAAAATATATTTATTATTTAACACTTTCCGTCTATGTATTAAAAAAATATAACTGTTTGTAAATGAAAATGAATGTGTATTAGTTACATACTTTTTGAAACCTATAAATAATCTATTAAATTCTGACGACAGATGGATATCTATGAATAAGGATGGATATCTACGAATAAGGACTTTTAAACCCGCCAAAATAAACCCTATCAAAATTGGCCCATTCCGCCTATAAACCTCCTTGTCGCTTTCATACAACAGCATAGACAATTATTTTTCCTTGAAACTATTTCGTAAAGTTTTAATCGATTTCCCAATCGATTTTGAAATATACTTAACATTGACCATCACTATTAGGAATTCACCTGTCATGACCATTGATGTCAATAATTTTAATTATTCTTCAAAGAGAATGTAATCACTCCGTTTTAAGAGGCGGAACTTCAAAGAAAAAAATTTCGAGACTTTGTTTTTATTTTAGCCAACTTCATAAAAGAAAAACAATACTACCAACCCATGTAATGAAGAAAGAATTGTCAAAGCTAAGGATGTAATGTATCGATAGATTTGTCTTATCGATAATTAGATTTTATCGATATCGACAAAAACAGGGATGTGCTACCAAATCTATTGTTCTAAGATCAAGTTCAAAAGTTGCGTAAATAAAACAAGGATCAATATGAGTCTAGTATTTATTCATTTTCATTCACAATATTACAACTAGTTGAAACAAAATTAGTTACTTTAAATTGAATTCTTTCTTTCTTTCTAGAAGTTTTTTCAATGCATTAGCATCTTTTTATCTGCTAAGCAAAGCAAAGTATCACTGCAGTCTTCTTTTTATCCCATTCGATAGAATAGCAGATAAAAATAATCGTAGGAAGCACAGGTAGGTTGGCACTTTACCAGTTTGATACCATTGGAAAAAGCAAGAACTTCTCAGAACTTTTAACATTCATGCTGCAAACTTCACATTTTCTATAATCTTCCAAGATGGTTCACAAATTGAATTGAGGAATTAACGAATAAACAATTCCCGCTAGAATAATTATTTATAGAATTAATATTTATTTAAAACGTTTGACAAATATTTTTCTCTTATTTATTATACTGACAACTGACTGATAAATGACAACAATTTTTTTCTTTCTTTGGATTAATGACTTTTCATAATGCGAAGCCAGTCGAACCAAGAATTAACTCTTTTTAGAAAACTCCTTTTTGACATAAATTATGTTGGCAATATGACGTCACCCGTTAGTTTCGGCATGTTGCTGAACCCAAAGAAATTAAATGTTCTTGTAAGAGAGTTTCTAGAGGCTGCATACAAACGCCCTCGCAAGCGTGCGGATGATTCCCAAATTCAAGGCAAACGTTTGTAGAGGTTTGGCGTTTGCCGTTTGCCACAAGCATGCGGACGCGGTATAACATTCATGCTGCAAACTTCACATTTTCTATAATCTTCCAAGATGGTTCACAAATTGAATTGAGGAATTAACGAATAAACAATTCCCGCTAGAATAATTATTTATAGAATTAATATTTATTTAAAACGTTTGACAAATATTTTTCTCTTATTTATTATACTGACAACTGACTGAAAAATGACAACAATTTTTTTCTTTCTTTGGATTAATGACTTTTCATAATGCGAAGCCAGTCGAACCAAGAATTAACTCTTTTTAGAAAACTCCTTTTTGACATAAATTATGTTGGCAATATGACGTCACCCGTTAGTTTCGGCATGTTGCTGAACCCAAAGAAATTAAATGTTCTTGTAAGAGAGTTTCTAGAGGCTGTTATTCTTGAATTTGTTTTGAGGAGAAGGGGTAGGAATTAGGATTGGTATGAATTTGTAGTGGCGTAGCAAGTTGCAAGTTCAGTAATTAATTATGTAGATTATCAAAGCTATTGTTCACACCGAGATAGATCATTGTGAAACGTAAAAAGTGCATGCTTATTCTCACGTGCCGCGAAGAAAGTTTTCTACTTAATTGTGAAAGGTATTCGTTGATATAACACTCGTGTTTAAGTTTCAACATGAATTTTCGTTCGTGCTGATTGTCTAGTTTCTACGTTGCAGCGTGCGTGGTATTGACTTTGCAAAAAACTATGGTTAAGACATAAAATATAAATGTCGGGTGTAAAAACAAGTGATACAATGCCCAAAATCGGGCATGTGACCGACTTAAGGGAACAGTGGCTCGTGCGCACGGACGGCGCTCTTGCGCATCACTTGCAGGACCGCGAGATCTCATCGCACCTCTGCGAAAACAGGTACCGCAACCAGCAGATACGCGAGGACTTCCCACTGGCGTTAAACGAGCAACGCGATATCGAGCACGAAGTTAAGTTGCGCGAACTCGCGCGCCGTCGACAAGCCGATATCGACGCGGAAATCGCGAGGGAAATGGCAGTAATCAACCTTCGCAGGCAGCGCTATAAACACAACCCAGAACCGCCTCCTCCCATTCCTCAACCATGCTCTTCCAGAGCATTTCCACCACCAGACATCAACCCAGAAGAGCTAGGCTTATCTGCCGCTGAGATTGAAGAGATGAGACTGCGTTTAGAACAAGAAGAGAGAGATGCTAGGTTAGCCAGAGCGCTCAGCCATGAGGTCCAAGATGAAGATGTCTTACTCGCTGACATGAAATGTGCAGTGGAAGCTCAGGACGGGGAGCTGGCTAGACTGCTCCAGCAACGAGAGTACAAAAAACTGCAACGGGCCAAGGAAAAGGCAAAGCAAAAAGCACTACTCAAAAAGCAACAACGACTGCAGCAAATGCCTTTGCCTGAACCACCTCAAGCTACTCTATGTGATGCCTACAGCAACCCACGTGACATGATTCGTGAAGGAATGGGGGTTAGAGGAAATGGAATGCGTCTCTGTAAATCAGTTGACTCAGACTTAAATTACGTTGAGCCGTTTGAGCGTGAGCACATTCAGTCTAAAGACAGTGCATTGTTATCCAAAGAAATATCTAAACAATACTACTCTCAAGAACCTAGTACTTCAAGTTCAAATTTGAATATATCTCATAAGCATTCTAAATCTTTTGATTCTGATAAACCAAACACCTCGATTCACCATAGACATCCCCCACCCCCACCATCGACTGGTAAAAAGCCAAGATTTCCGGACCCAATGAGCATTAGGCCTGCATCACATTATCCCACTGATAATATACTGACTGACAGTCCAAACACCTCGATGCAACACAGTGTCAGTGAAAATAACAACCTCTACAGCTCCACATACCCTCCAGACCATTCTACACCTCAACAGCAAGGCTATGAAAGACAAGATCCATCAAAGAGGTTGTCAGTAATATCCGACATAACGGCTGAGGGTCTTGCGAAGAAGAAGAGTAAGCAAGCTGATATGCAGAAGAAAAGAAGGGGATGCAAGATACAATAAAAAAATTAAAAGAATACTGCAGTGTTAGAGATGTGCCACATTTATATTGTACTCTGTATCTCTGTATGCACTTAAAAATGTGTGAAAGTTATAGAATGATAATAACTTTTAGGGCAGCCACATCCCTGGTATGTTTTTGTAAAATGTCTCATTTTTCAAACATGCTGTAAATGCACTATGCATTTATGTGATTTGATTTGACTGAAGTTGTGTACATTAATTTTTCTACTGAATATTGTGTTTGTTGTAGGGCATAGTTACGTCGTCATTCCAATTTTGTGTTAAAAAATGCTTGTCTGCAACACGATGGGATCAGTTTGCATTGCATATATAACAGTTCCCTTGTCCAGTGGGACAGTAAACAGTTGACTAGTAATTAAATACTCACTTGGCAATGCCACAGTTATTCTCAGAATTTACCATTTGAATAAACACTGCAAGCTTCTTTTTTAAACAAAAATAAACCTTATTCTGTTTAGTATTAAGTTCTATGTCATTGTGTTCTGGTGCATAAAAGATCTTTATTGTTTTTTTCCAATAAATAATAAACTTTTAATGTTCAATTGATGAAAGTTCAATAACATTCAACATTAATGAATAAAGAAAGGCTTTGTTCAAACTTTTACATCTCTAGTTTATAGACGTTAGCTACAGATGTGATTAAAACTAGAGCTATAAAACATTTTAATATTTACAGAACAAATATAAGTTAAATAAAGTCTTCTTTTACCAAATTAATCATCATAAATTAAAATTGTATAATTTAGAAATTTCTATTTGGACAATCTCTTGAATTTATACTCCCATATTAAATTCAATGTTTAATGTAAAGTGATAATTTTTCAAAATTACTTTTTAAGCATTTAAATAATTTTATACTTTATTTAATCTATAGGTAGTACCTGCGGGATTTAAACCAATGAGCCATTTTGTTAGCTGAACCTGTAAGGTGTATGTACCTCTTGTAGTTTTAATTTAAGTTATCCATAGTGTTTTGCATTCCAAATTTTGTGATTTCTTTACAATTTTTCTTCTTTTCGATCTCAAGACAAGAGTTTCATTTTTTATTTTTAATATTTTACGGAAATAGAAATTAGATAATTTGAATACATAATTACTTTGTTCAGTTTAAAACTTTCTTTTATGGCAATTACATGGATCTGTTTAATTTTAAAAAGTGTTTAAATCACTATACTTACTTAGTTTTATTTATATCAAGAATAATTTCTGTTTGTAATAACCTAAGTATTTAATTTGGTTTTGGATTTTTCTTAATAATTTTGTGTAAATGTTTGTCATGCACAATAATACTTTGTTGAAAGAAAGTTTTTAGTGTGGAAATGAAGAAATAATTTATTTTGCCAAAATGGCCAATTTGCAAACATCCCTGTAGGGGCTGTAGGATGTTATTAAGTATATACATCTAATTATATATTCTTTGTAGGTATTTTGCGATTTATTGTACTTAATTTTAAATTATAAAACTTAAGACTGATTATAATGTTAACCTTTATAACAAGTATTCCAAACAGTAGAATTTTTGTTTCTTTTCTCAAGAATTGATTTATGTTAAAAAATACTAAAGGTATTAATTAAAGGTAGGTAAGTTTTTAGTTTTTTGGTGCTCTTTTTTCTACTTTGATACATTATATTTTTACATACATAATTTAGATTTATCTTATACTTACTCGAACATAATTATAGCTCTCTCGAATTTTTTGATTTAGTAATCTCAAATATTTAAGTCTCTTGCCTCTACCAGACAAGCGTACTTACCTAATTTGAAGCGTGTTGCGATATCCTGTTCTTATTAATTCTTAAGGTGCAAATACATTACTGTTTTTGGAGCGTTGCAAATGCAATCTACCGCGATGTTGGCCAATCAAAGCGGTTCACTGCAAGTTTTGTGTCATCAACATCGTAGGCAATTCATAACGTCTTCAATGTACGAATAGATGCTGCGAGCGCTTTGTCTCACAACACAGCAATGTGCTTGCACCTTTATACGCAACTGCGATATTACCGACCAAAAATTCAGAACAAATTAATCCGTTATCGGTCGGAAATATTGCGCTTGTTTTGGAAGAGCTTTATAATATTTTACTTTAGGTATTTTGTAACGTCCTGATTATAATATAAAATGAATATGTTTTGAACTTTTTGTCCAATTTATCATCAGTTTTAACGAATACCTACCTATTAATAGTTATATTATGATTACTGTGGGTAATGATTAGCTTTAATCGCAATGTACGGCCTTCAGCGTGCCTTATTGAAACCGAACCAAACTCCAAGAATGTTTAATTTAATTTTTGATTAATAATAAATAATAATTATATCATCATACAGTTCGTTTTTTTCCAACTACCCACCTATTTTTGTCTACTTTCTAAGCGTAATCTACAACTCAACTTCGAAGCAACACATCACCAGCCAGCTGATTTATGTTTTTGAAATAAAAATACCATAATAATAAATGGATAAGAAGTAAAACTTCGTTTAAATAAGGATTGAGTCAATCTTTTTCTTAGAAGAAATATGTTTGAATTTTTCGCGAAAGCATATTCCGATATTCCATTCAATTCTTGAGCAAAAGCGTTTGTGTGATGGCAATTAAGATATACAATAAGTTACCTAAGCAGATAAGGAAATTTAATAATATAAATAACATAGAACCTGGATATAATTGCCTCAATAGCCCAACGGTTAAAGGTGCGGACTGAAAACTGAATGGTCGCAGGTTCGAATCCCACCCGTTGCACTATTGTCGTACCCACTCCTAGCACAAGCTTTGCGCTTATTTGGAGGGGAAAGGAGGATATTAGTCAAGTTCAGTTTGGCTAATATTCTTTATTTAAAAAATAAAAATAATTATAATGTGGCCGATGGTCCACTGTCCCATCATTTGTCAACACAATGTGCCAATTGGCAACCATTGTATGCTTATATTGCATATACCTACTCTCGGAAGTTTGCCATTTGCGTAGAATCCGATTGTCCTAGTTTTGTATAATGAAGCTGACGCCTATAACTTCGTCCATGGGATTTTAGTTTAAGAGAAGATTTTAATTTTCTAGGTTGAAACTAAGTTGAGAGTAAATAAGAGTGCCTACATAAATAGTACTAGTGTAATTATTAAAAAATTAAATCACCTATATTCATTGACTTATATATTAATGCCTATATTATTTGGAATTTACGCTTGTGCCTATGATATTGTATTATTATAAGTCACTGATAAGTCACCATAAAAAAAGGTAGACAGCTACTAAAAATTTTGAACAATAATTTATTTATACTTAGTTACTTATGTTAATGGTAAGTCTTCGCCTGGTAGTGAATAAAAAGAAAACTAAATCTCCAATTGACTATATTCATTCTTTACATAAAATAAAAATAAATACAATAGGTACAAAAATATGAGTCGATGTCTACCACGACATTAACCCGTTACTGACATTGACTGTTGCTGAGGTTCAGGAACACACGAACACAATGCTAAGCTAAATACATTAAGCACATATTACACATTGGCCCAACGCACTCGGCTAAAGTCTGAAATTTCTTTAATTAAGTTAAACATAAAGCCGTGATCAACTGAAAACGCCAATTTTAAAGTTAAGTTTCTCCGAGAAGTTTTAAAAAGCAGCTAAACAAAATAATAATGTACAGGCCAGGACTCCTTGGCATGAAGAAGCCCTGGCCGGCTTTCGACAAAAGCATTGGGCTAATGTGTACCTACTGGAGCTTTTACATAAAAGCAGGATGGTACAACAGAATATTTGGGATCATTATATTAATATGCTAACATTAAACATGATTAATTTCAAAAACTAAAACCCGACTATACTCTATTCAAATGGAAGTACATCTATTTTTTGCTTATAATATAATTAATAAACAGTTTTTGGAATCACATTTTACACCGAACTCGAAATAAATTATTGAAATAAACTATGCACTTTCTATGCAAAAATAAACTATGCATTTTGTTGTTTTTTTTTTGATTACGTGACACAGATATCACAAAAAATCCAACTTTCGAGTTAAATAAATAATTAGTTCTTCTATATTATATTAATCTACTTTTCCTTCGCTGTTTAAAAGGTAAACAAATCGCAAAAAACGTATTCTGCTGTTGACCTGTTGGATTTGTTATGACGTCACACACACTACGTAATAATAATATCGCATCCTTAGAATTAAAGTGACCTAATTCAAAAATTGCAATTTGTGGGCAATGAGCAAAAAAGAATTCAAAAAGGTATATTGTTGAGTTTTAAATGTATCTCTGCCGTATTTCATTAGAAAAAGTTCTTTTTTCCGAATTTTTATATATTGATCTTATTTAATTTAAACTGAAGTAACATGATTTTTTTAGGTCATTATAATTCTAAAGGTGTTATATGTAGTTTGGGCGTTCAACGAAAGAAATGAACATACATACAAGCTAACTTGCTGCTATCTCAGTTTCATAGTCGGGTACAATATGGCGATATGTTGTTGACGAAACTTACTACGGGTTGTTTTTTTATAAGTATATCTAGTTTACATAGGTAGGTATCAATATTACAATGGACTACTTAAATGTACCTACTAGTTATTACATTATATTTATTTTTTATTTAGGTAAGGCAGGTGCAATTGCGTCCAATTTTTTATTAACAAAAAATATTTTTCTCACTTTCCAATCAAATTTTGGCAAATCTATGTACATATGAACCGAAAATTTCATAACAAAAATTATTTTTTAATTTAATTCAAAAAATGCAGATTAAAAACCGTTTTTCAAGATCACAGTAGTGAATATTTTTTGAATATTTATTGGTGAGATTGAGCTTTCAAATTGTAATTATAAAGACTAGTTTAAAAGACAAAATAATGAACATAAGTACCTACTACATACATCACCAGTACTTAGATATATAAAAATTGGTCTGGTCAAAATATATGATGAGTAAATTATTGTAGACAATTTTGAAACTTTTTTAAATGTAGTGGTTGAAAGTATTATTGATAAAAAAATACAGGTAACTTCTAAGATTTTTTTTTAATTTGAGTGGTGATTTTGGAGTTTAGAGGTGCAAATATGAAGTCAAATGCATTTCACGCCTAGTAACAATTTGAACGTCAAAGAGAGTAAGCGCTTTAACTACTAAATCGATACCTCCTACGTAAGTTGTGGTAACCCACAAAATTGGCATTTTAGGTTTTGAGCACTATATCATTTGTTTTTATCTATTTCATGTTAAAAAAGAATTAAAAACAGCATTCTTTAACATACTCTTAAGACACATAAAGTTGTATCGTTATTAAAAAGACGGCGTAAACCATTGTATTAACCTTCAAAACAATTAACGCGTCACGTAAGCGTTTTGGGGATACAACAATTTACGTAAGAAGTATCGATTATGTATAACATAGTACCGAAAAGTAGATTATGGGTAATCGATTTTTTATTTTATTTTATAAAGGCGCGCGTGCACCTGCAAGTGGAATTTTGTCTTCGCAACGCGCGCGGCCTTATTGCATGCATTGAATGTCTCGTTAGTCTAGTGGTAAATGTGTTCGAGGTCCCGGGTTCGGCTCGGGTTAAATATAAATATATTGGGGCAGGGTTTATCTTCCAAGAAATTCTCAATAGCCCAACGGTTGAAGGTGCGGACTAAAAACTGAAAGGTCGCAGGTTCGAATCCCACCCGTTGCACTATTGTCGTACCCACTCCTAGCACAAGCTTTCCGCTTAATTGAAGGGGATAGGAGAATATTAGTCAACTTCGTCTGTTCTTTTTTAATTAAAAAAAAAATGTCAGCCGGGAGTTAGGAAGTAGGCAGTGTGTCAACCCCGTGTCCCGGAGAGTACGTAAAGCCGTCGGTTCTGCGCCTGTCGTGCCCGATTTCCGTTCCATCGGACTATGAGAGTGAGGGAATAATGCGTGCACCTGTTTGCGCACACACTTTTGCACTATAATATCTCCGCAGATTGCCGCCTTCCACCGGTCGGGAGGATTATTTATTATTATTAGCCGAGTTGAGAAGCAGCAGAGTAGAAATGGTTAAATGGTTAGAGTCTAATCAAAAAGAGAACAGTCGTGGAATTTGAGCTGAATTGCCTTTTGAGTTGAGCTGGCAATATAACAGCACTGAAGTTTTTAACCATTTCTTTTAATTTTTGATTCATAATAGTTAATTTATAACCTTAAAAAATACATTTTTAAGTATTTTTTAAAGTTACAAATTTTGTCGCTCTATTATTTCTTTCAAATTCTTAACAAGTCTCGTAAAATCGTATTTTCTTGAAGTCAATCGATGTAATCATACCCATACATAATCATTATTAAAAATGCGAGTGTATTTGTTTGTTGGTTTGTCCTTCAATTACGCATCAAAGAAGGAACTAATCTTGAATTTTGGAATATAAATGAACTTATGACACTTGATACCGTTAATCCCGGGGATTCCCTCACACAACCTAACTGCACGTGGACGAAGCTGCGGGCTAGCCTTACTCATATTATAAATGTGTGAAGTGTTTGTGTCTTTGTTGGTTTGTCCCGCAATCACGCAGCAACGAATCGACTCGATTATTTGCACAGATGAGCGGCATTAGCTACTTTTTATTCCGAGAATAAGACAATAGGAGGAAGATACGGGCTATTTGAATAAACGGCTAAGAGCCGGCGGACGCTACTTGTCAATGCGGTTAGCATTTTGGGAGATTTTGAAAACCTAGCTCCACGTGGACGAAGTTGCGGACTAATCGATTATTAGTAAACGGCTAGCTTTTTGGGAGATTTTGAAGATCTAACTCCCCGCGGACGAAGTTACGGGCCAATCGATAATTAGGCAGAGAGCTAGTGGGCGCTACTTGGCGATGCTGGCGGCCTGCTTCTTGGCCTTGACGAGCTCCACCAGCTCCTTGTACCGCTTCATGCAGTCCTTGCGGCTGCGCTGCGGCAGGCAGGCGGCGATCTTGTCCCAGCGCTCAGGCGTGCTCACGGGAAAAGTCTTGATGGCTTGCTCGAGGAGCTCCTGCTCCGTTTTGGTCCACGCCCGCTCCTCTTTCGACTCCTTTTCCTTGAAAAAAAGGTAACATATCACTCTTTGCATCGTATTCCTGACCAGCTGTTGCGCGCGACTTCGTCCGCGTCAATTTCTGTTATTATGATCGCGATTAAGAAGTTTATAAAACAATATATTTTAAATATGGTTAATTTTCCCCGTTTTTGCAACATTTTTCACTGATGCTTCGCTCCTATTGGTCGTAGCGTGATGGTATATAGCCTAAAGCCTTCCACTATAAATGGATTATCCAACACAAAAAGAATTTTTCAATTCAAACAAGTAGTTCCTGAGATTAGCGCGTTCAAACAAACAAACTCTTCAGCTCTATAATATTAAAGTATAGATTTGGTACATTGTTATAAAGAAGAAAGTCCGTTTAATAACAAAAAAGGGCTTTCTTCTTTATTATAAAAATAAAAAACGATTTATGATTTTTTTATTAATAACGCCTAGTACGCGAGGTGCATACGTAGCGTTCATAAAAATTAATGGTATAGAAATACCATTCGGTGAAGGAAAACTTAATCGTGAGGACAGATAACTCGATCAACTTGACTTATACCATTTCCTAAAGCAGCCACCAAACGCGCGATCTAAAACACTACTAGCGCCATCTAGTTTCGCACACGAACACAATATTTGGAAACCAACCCTGGGCAATGGAGATTATTGCCGAAAGAGGATACAGACCTTTTTCAGTTGTATAAAAAAATATTAATATTTTTTTATACAACTTAAAACAAAGGAGAAAATCCCAATGTTTTGAAAAAATTTCTTTGCTTTGAAGTTGGCGACAAAACTACATCTAAAATTCTAAACAGTAGTTAATTAGTAATTCAATATATTTCTGCTTACAGTAAAAATCATATTTAGCGTAAATTTTGAGCATAATAGGAAAATCTAGCTGTGCAGATGTCATCTAAAGAAGCATATCATGCGGAGCAAAAAAACCAAAATCTGACTTTTTTTTTTTTGAGAGTACATTGCTATAAGTATATTATTATTATTGCTATTAATTAATTAATATAATTCTCTGAGGCTTATAAATATTTTTTTTTTAAATTAAATTTAGTCAAGAGTTTGTAAATAACTGAATGAGGAAATCGATTAATACCTTGATATCGCCATTGACTTTGGGCTTGGCTACACCATTAACTAGTTTGGGCGGCTCATCATTCTTCGATATACTGCTGTCGTCAACTACATTTACCACTTTTTTCTTGTCCTTCTCGAATTGATCAAATGCTTCCTCGTTTGCTGCTTTCTTGAGACTGCTTTTGGAGAAATCTGAGCTTTGCAAGTCCTTAGCTTTGTTTAGAACCTCCTTTGCATTGAAACGTCTGTCATCCGTAAATGTACCGTGTTGATTCAAGAAGTTAGCGACTACATCCCAACGTTGGTTTGTCCCCGCAGGAAATAAATTAACTGCTTTTATTAACAATTGAGTCATGTCAGCCGACCATTCTATAGGAGCTTTCAAAGCTGCACTCTTCTTAGCTTTTTGTTCTTCCGCTTTCTTAGTTTCAAATAGGGCCCTGCGTTCTGCTTCCAATTTTTCCTCAGATTCGTTCACCGCTTTGAGGAAAGCATCGCGCCCGTTGCTTTCTAAATCTTTAATTAAATCCTGGAGCTCATTCACTTTAAGCATTTCGCATATTTTCTCAACAGCAGACATGTGAGCGACAGTCTCGTTTTCATTGCTGGCATAGTAATTGTTAGCTTTGCATACGTCTCGGAGGGATTTCCGTTCTTTGCGGAGATATTTCTTCTGCTGCTCTCGCTCAGCGCGCGCGACCTCCATCCGCGCCCGTTCCGCTTCATCAGCCTTCTGCTTGGCAAGCTGGGCTTCTTTCATCAATCTATCCTCTTCTGCTTTCTTAGCTTGCACTGCATCCTGGAATTTAAATGACATTATTTAAGCATTGAGTAATTAGTAAAATCAATAGCATTTATAGTTTAGCTCTAGATTAATGAGATAATCTTTCATTCAAATAAACTTTAACAAAGTGAAATCAAATTGCCAAATAAATTTACCATAGGTTCTGAATGGTGTTATATAAAACTAGCTTTACCCCGCGGCTTCGCTCACGTTAAGTTCGATTATTCCAACCCCTATTTTATCCCTTTAGGGATTGAATTTTCAAAAATCCTTTCTTAGCGGACACCTGCGTTATAATAGCTATCTACATGCAAAATTTCAGCCTGATCCATCCAGTGGTTTCAGCTGTGCGTTGATAGATCAGTCAGTCAGTCAGTCAGTCACCTTTGCCTTTATATATTTAGAAGAAATCAATTGCTGTTTGTTAGTCTGGCTAAAACTCCAAAATGGCTAGACCAATTTGAATTTTTTTTTTGTTTCCTCTGAAAGATAAAATTGGTAATTTTTTATAGAAATTACCCATTCAAATTACTTTTAATAGATGGTGGGAGCAAAGCTGCAGGCAAAAGCTAGTATTATCATAAAAATGGCTTATCACCTGTCTGGCACGTTTAGCAGCCAACTTCTTATCCTTGTCCTCCTGCTTGAACCTCTGTATTCGTGGGTCATTGGCATATGCAAGGTCAACTAAGCTTCTCACTCGGGCCATCTCTTCTTTCTTTAGTTTAGCGCGAGCAACTTTGTTTTGCTTCTCTATCCATCTTCTCTCTTCCCTATCAGACCCTTTTTCTTTCTCCTCTTCATCTAAGTAAGAAAACTCACGCCAAGACTCAAACTCATACCAAAATGAATAGAATTTCTCTACAAATTCGCGGGGGCTATCCTCATCCCCTAGCAAAGGCACATTCTTCCTCTCTGACCAACGTGCGTTAATCTCAAAACATTTACCAAACGTTTTGAAGAACCCATCTTTTTTTATCTCACTTGTTGATGGGATAGAATCATCGACTTCTGGGTCTACAGAATCGTATGATCTCCTACTTTTCGGTGTGCCGAGGATTTCATAAGCTTTAGTTATGCATGTAAAGTAATCATCGTCGCTTCTTACCTCTTCTCCTAGCGCTTTACGCTTATCGGGGTGGTGTTTTAATACCTTTTGTCTATACGCACGTTTGATATCATCGTCTGTCGCTTCGAACCGCAAATTTTTTATACCTAAAACAGCATAATGGTCCTGCTTCTTCCACTCTTTGGGATCCAAGCTACGGAGGTAATCGACGTCATCTTCGAAAATCACTCCTTCGGCTTTATCTTTCGACTTAGACGTGAGCAGAGAAGTATCTTCCCCGTGACACTTTACATTGTAATATCTCAGGAACGAGCCTCCCGCGCATTCGACTTTCCGCTTCACGAACAAGCATGGTATCGCTACAACCCGACAGTTATTCCCAGGTTCTCCTTCGGTCATCGTTTATACGATTTTTTCAGTAAAAAACCTCTTGCTAACATAACCTAAAAGCGAGGTAAACAGCGAATATGTCAAGTTCACGCTGCTGATAATGTAAACTTTATTATTTGTTATATACAAATATAGAAACAAAATTGCACTAATATTAACAAACTGAGAAATAAATATGAGAATTCATTATAATTTGTAAATTGTAGAACGCGCCATTGAAAATTTATTTCTCACGAGCGAGCATCAATTTCTAAAGAAATATGAAAATTGAATTGAAGTGTCAACTGTCAATGCCAATTTTATTAAAAAAAACAATTCTTGTCTATAGTTAGTCAAATTACGAGTTTGGGAAAAATGTCTTTGGGGGCTAAGCTAACTAACTATAAGCTCATAAAACAGGACAAACATTGAACTGCACTGCATTAAGGTAGGTACCATAGTAACAGCCAGTAACAGCCCTCTGGTTTGTAGCTGGAACTAGGATTTTTGGATTTTTAATGTGTAGGTACCTACTCCTACTCTACCTACCTTATGCCATTATACCTACCAAAAAATTAAGTAGGTAGGTACTCCCTAATTCTATGACTTTACCTCAGAGGATGTGGTCAAAATCAATGCAAATACCTACCACAGATTAGGTAATGATTAAACTGTCTACGATTAAACCATAAACATAATTTATGATGATAGCAGAGACTACCAACATTCACGGTTGCCAACCCTACTGTTTTAACAGTAGATTTACTGTTTTTGCGTTGACATCCCTGTTTTCTGTTTTAGTTCGTATTTTTACTGTTTTTAGGTGATGTACCCGAATTTCGTACTGAGAAAAAAAAACCAAAATGTTAAACTGGAATAACCTATTAGAGCAAGCAATAAAGATAGTTTTTGTATGTGTCGGTCACGCGCCTTTTTACAATTGTGAATTTGGTATCACTAGCGGCATAGGGGATTCCCATGAAAGCATTAAAGTACTAATTTGTGATTCTCCATTTTCTAACGCAATCTTTTTGATATACAGTAAAACAGGATAGCTAAATTTGTAGTTTGATAAGTGGAACAGGGATAGCTGTGCTGTACTGTACTTGATTTTTATTGCATAAAACCGGTTTCTCCTGGATTTAATAAAGCCATCTATGATTTTAATAAAAAAAATGATTCAGAAAACGTTGAAGATCGCGAAATTGAAATGAGTAATTCGTAATAAAATGAATAATTTTGATAAATATAATAATAAATATAATAATAAATATAATAAAAAATAGTATAAGTCTTTGCATTTTGACTTTATTTACTTTGTGTTTCCAAGAAATTCCTTATTTTAAGGCAATTTGTGTTAAATCTCACAGTAGTTGTTTATCTATTTAACAATTTTATAAATGTTATATCGAACAGTAGATTTGATGTTTTGAATTTATTATTTTACTGTTTTCTGCTGTTTTTTTAAGTCCCATTTGCTGCTTTTTGCTTTCCTGAGGTTGGCAACACTGCCAACATTACAAATAAAATCAGCTGACTAAACTCTAAAAAACTACAACTCAAAACAAAAATTCAAAACAAATCTCACTTCACACCTAAATTCACTAAGATTAATTTAGCTTTTAAGTTTCAATTATTAAAAAGTATAACAAACAATGAACGACCTAGATTTTCTTGACAAGCCGATAGTATTAGTGACCGGTTTTGGACCATTTTTGAATCACCCAGTGAACGCAAGTTGGGAAGCTGTGAAATCAATGAATAAAGAAGAGATAGAGAATAAGCATAATATAGAACTGGTGCAACTGGAAATCCCTGTCACGTATGAGAACGTGGATGAGTTCGTTCCAGCACTCTGGGAGACACATTCTCCAAAGGTGATTACATAAACTTATTTCGTTGTTGTTATTCTGAAAACGACATGGGTGAAACAATTCTTCAACTATTTCCCAGTTTCCTGTTGCCATATATCTTCTTGGCTAAGATTTATTCAGTTTATATGTATATTATTATATTATAATTTGCGCATAAGAAACTATTTGATTTTCCAGGATAAAAGGAATCCTATGTCCATCACAAGTTTGTAATCTATCTCTGTGGCAAAAGTCACTTCCAGCTCAGGGTTTGAGCTGTTAAAAGATTGACTGTTTGAGTTTTGTAAGACTACATGCAATTTATTTATTTAATAATATTCTGGGGTTTCACTAGAATATTGGACTCTAATAGTTATAATATGTAAAATATCTAAAACCTAGTCATTTCTTATTTTTTAGCTGATGATCCATGTGGGTGTATCCAAAATAGCAAAAAATATAACCCTAGAGAGTCAGGCCCACAGAAAAGGGTACCAAAGACTTGATTACTTTGAGAAGTGCCCTGCCAACCACACATGTTCTGCCGATGGAGCCATCAGAATACACACCAAGCTAGATGTAGAAAGATTATGCAAAGACTTCAATGACAACTCACAGATGGACACAAGTGCTATCACCTCCAGGGATGCTGGAAGGTAAATTCAATTAAATGTTGTGTAAATAGACACACTGCTAGGCCATACTTTTCCTTATTGTGCTCCTGCACATCTCAATTCTTAGATTTATTGTAAATACTCTTAACACCTTTCTGCAAAGAAGATAAGGAAAAGAGCCACAAAGAATCTCAGCAGTTGCATTTTTCAAAATGTGATGGTTCGAACCCCATCTAATGCACTTACACTTATTTGAAGGGCAGAAGGCAAGAAAAGTGACATATCCATGTAAAAACAAAATGTAGCATTTCTTAACAGTAATATTTATGTAAGTATAATTTTTTTTTTTAAATTTCAATCAATAACTAATTTTTATTTGTATTTCAGGTATCTTTGTGAATACATTTACTACACATCCCTGAGTGTGGATAACACGAGAACGCTTTTTGTTCATGTACCAGATACAAATATATATTCCGCTGACCAGACTGCCAAAGCCCTTGAGAGAATATTGGAGTTATGCTTAGAACAAATTGCTTCTATGGAATCTTCCAAGGAACTTACAAAGAATATGAAAAGTAAATGTTCCTTAGAATAGGCAACATAGTTTGCACCATAATCAGTTGCACCCATTCTATAGAAAGGGTAGAAAGGTTGAGTAGATTGCACATCAAACTATAATGCTTTAGAAACGTAATAGTCAATGTCAAAGTGATAAGCTATTTAACCGACTTCTTTTAGTAAGCCTTTAATGCGGACTATGGAGTATCGTCTAGTTAGTTCGCAAGCTTGTAAGAAAATTTGCAAGTAAAGTAAAATTATTAAATGACATACTGTGCTGTGAAAGGGTGGCATAATTAATCACATTAACCTTGATTGTTATTGTGATGAATTATATATAGGTATGATTATTTAATTATCAGTTACAATACCAGAAAATAATTACAAGGCACTTACACTTCATTGGTTCTTTGAGCCTATGTTTGGAGAGGAACTTTGTTAGAAACTTCTCTTCTAAGCAGTATAGTTCGATGGAATTGCACAATTTATCAGTTGAGGTGCACTATGCAAGATGAAGTCAGTGTATAATAATATCATAAATTAAAAAATGTACTTATTTTTTTAGTCATGGTGATATTTTATAAGTTGTTACATTATTTGTACTATGTTAAATGTTTATATTAATCTATTCATTCCAAAGAATTTTATTCAGTGTATAATTATATTATTAGAGAAATTTTTATCTTAGTATACAGATGATTTTGTGTTAAACTTATAAAATGGGGGTATACCAACCAACAAAAATTGTTTTTTCTATTGTATTGTAGGTACATTGGTCCTTCAAGGGTACAACCCATAAACTCACTAGTTTTAAATGCTCTTAAGTACGCGGCAAAATCTAGTAACAAATAAACGAACTCAAACTTGAGCTTGGTATAAAATGCGCGCACGTGCGCCTCATTAATATTTCTACGCAAAACCGGTCTGAAAGCCCATGCAAGACTTGTTCAGCAGTGGAACAATGTGGTGAATGTCTAATCGGTTGATAAAGTAATCTAGGATCTGTCCTAAAGCAAATAAGTCCCTTGAAAATACCTACCTACACACCTACAATTGTTCCATGTGTTAACTTGAGATTTTATTGAACTCTGTACCTCTATAGATTCAAATGACTGCATACAGTTACCTGCAAGTCAGCAGTCTGTCTGATGATATCTTAGGAATGAGTAATAAAACAAGCTCAAAAGTTAAGTTTAGTTATGTTTATTGAGGTCTAATCCTCCTCTTCGTCATTAGCAGCGCCAGTGCCCTGTCCCTTGCGCAGGTTCTTCCTCTTGACGCGGCCCGGCCGGCCGCCGCCGAAGGGCGACTTGAGCGAGAAGTCGATGTGCTTGCCAGAGTCCAGACGGACGATGAACGAGGGGATGTTCACCACTTGCTTGCGGACACTGGAATGCAAAATAAATTACTTATTTCTCTTATGTCAAGGTTCAGTTCTTTCTGATAATGTGTAAGAGGACTCAAAACTCTTTTGCTTAAGTGGTTATTGGTGATCCAGAATCTAATGGCAAAGAAACTTTTATGTAATTTTTATATAGATGTGTCACATAAGCCTTTTTTTTCCTGCAACAAGGTCATAGCACTATTATCTCCTTTGGGATACTTATACTGAGGCTTTAGCCACATAGCTACATAGATGCAAGCTCCATCCTAACACTACATCAAATTAATCAGTTCATCACTTAACAAATCATGGTAATAAATTCAGATTTAAATCACAGTACATTACCTGAACTTTGCTCAGAAATGGCTTGCATGCTCAAAAGAACTTGCATATTTCAAGACATTGATCTCAAAACAGGTTTGAAGATCAAGTGGTCTTTGGGAATACAGATAGAATGGTTAAAACCAGCAGCCTGACGACTGAGCAGACTCGCCTTTACCTGCATGTGATCATTATTGTCAAACATTGAAGGAAAAATAAAATTCAAATTATAGCAAAGGAATTTTATTTTTCCTTTAATATCGTTGAATTCTGCAAAGTTGTGAAATCAATTAAATATCCAAATTCAAAGCTATTGTGAATTTATTGTAAAGATGATTGCATTATCAATTTTTTTGCATTAGATTCAAAATGCAAAAAATTAAGCCTCAATAGCCCAACGCTTAAAGGTGTGGACTGCAAACTAGGTAGCAGGTACGAACTCCATCGCATGCACTATTGTCGTGCCCACTCCCAGCACAAACTGTTTATTTGGAAGGGATGGGAGATATTACTTCATCAGCTTGGCTAATATTCTTTAAAAAAACCTACTGTATTGCAACTACCTGTTGCAATAACAGCAATAGAACTGAATCTGCAGTGTAATTTAGCATTTTTCTAGTAGTCTTGTATTTCTAATGTCTAAAAAATTGAAGTGAACCTAATTGAACGAGCGAAGCGAGTTCTCTGAGTCAACTAGGGCGCTTGCCTACTAGACAGAGAAGTGTGTCCGTCTAAATGTCTGTCAGAGCCCTATAACTTCTGAATTACTGAATATTAGAATGTGAAACTTGGTTGAAAATTCAGTTATATCCTGTACTTGAACAACAAATACTAAAATTAGATAAATGTTATAAAGAAACGAAATTATTTAATTTTAATGCGCCATCTATTAGCATTATTGTGAAGCTAATAGCTTCACTATAATGCTAATAGATGGCGCTGTGTCAGTAAAACAGTTTTATGTCAACTATTATTTTTTTTATTGCGTCTAATATTAAAAGTTAATTATTACAATATATAATTAAAACTTTTGGGAATTATGGGATATCGCGAGGTCTCAGTTCGGGGCGAACCACTAGTTAAAGCTAAAATATAGAGGATAGTTACCGGATATGCCTTTGCCTGATCAGGATACGGGCATGATGGATGGATTTGGCGAGACCAGCCTTGAAGACCTGCGTCTGTAGGCGGCGCTCCAAGAAATCCTCAATCTTGAGACCCAGGACATAATCCAGCTTCATTTGCTTCTCATCTAGCACACCAATCCGCACCAAACGACGCAATAGTGCGTTACCTGGTGAAGAGTACAACATGTTAGAAATGTAACAATAAAGTAACATGAAAAATCAAAGTACTGGTTATCAGAAAACTAGATCTGTCAGCACGGTTATTCTGACAAGAGGTTGCCAGATCTTTTTATCATCATTGGCTGTATAACATTAGATTATTAAGAAAATAAATATTGTAGTCAAACTTAAGTGATGAAAAGCACATTACTGGCATGGCATACTATAATCTTACTTTTTTATATTATTTTATTTTGTATTTTCAGCATGGAATTCACCATCTCTTGCCTGCACCCACTAGGCAGTTTGGATTGCAGTAATATTTAAATGGCACTTTCTAAACAACCAATCCAACCATTGTGATGGATTGGTACCCAAAGGATGGAAAACGTAATAGAGGACGGCAACATCTCAGATGGGCAGATGACATTAAGTCTATTGCAGGGACTACATGGATGAGAAAGGCCAGAGATAGAAACGTTTGGAAGGGGCTGGAGGAGGCCTATGTCGAGGCGACACACTGAGTAAAACGGTCACCGACTTATGTTTGTAAATAATAAATAATTTGTAATAATTATTGTAAACGAAAAACTCAGTTAATAAAGGCTTATTATTATATTATTATTATTATTCTAAACAAGCCAATGTTAAGACAACTATGTTTACCCCATTGCAAAGTTAGTGTTACCTTCAAAAAGCCTTTTAGGATCCTTCTCCTCCAAGGTCAAGAGCTCACGGGCAGCCTTACGGATCCTAGCCAGGGTGTACTTGACCCTCCACACTTCACGCTTGTTCCGGAGCCCATATTCACCGATGATCTTCAACTCCTGGTCCAGACGAGCCTTCTCGAAGGGACGGCGTGGAGTGACATAGGTCTTTGAGAAGACCGAGGGTACACGATTGTTCACCATGATGGCGAGCTGAGGAAAGTTTTAAATTTAATTTGGCTGGCATGTGTCTGCTTTATTGAGGCGTACGGCAGTGTGCCAAGGCCAAAGTATGGACTAGCACATGCAATATCTGTATCATTGGGCTCATTAGAATGATCTCAAATAAATGAGTAGGAAGATGTTAAATGATTGAGGAGTATTTAATGATAGAGCAGCAACTGGGTAACAGGTTGTTTGGTATAATATAATATCATACGGAACATAGATTCACATATTGGAGGTGTTTTAAATTTAATATACAATAGTGTCAATAATTTAATTGACACTATCTGAACAGGGAACAAAACAGCTAGTTTTGTTCTGCTCACTACACACTAGGTAGATAGTTTGGGGTTTGTCGCCACTAACCGTTGCAAACGCCAAATACCAGGTGAAGGTCCTGTAAAATCACCTGGGTTCAAACGCTTGGGAATCGTAGCACGTGGCTATACTCTCGCCTTTTTTTCCCGCACATCAGCCTATGAAGACTGATGTGTTCTACTTAAGGCACAAATAATAAAATTAACACATTGTTTAGAGGTTGTTTAAATCGGTTTTCATCAACTGCTAACAGAAGTCATTGAGAAAATATTCTGCTTAATTCGTTATAACCCAACATGAAAAGCTTTATGAACAATGTATTTTAATTTAATTTTGTATTAATATGAATATGAAATGAAAAATGTAAAATATGCACGCACCTGCAACAACGAAAGCCGCTCGCCGAAAAGGAATCAATTTTTCTTTCAAAATGGAAGATGTCAAAGCAATGTCAACGTGACTTAAATTGTCAATTCAAAATGTCATCTCTGTGACGTTGATCTCACTGCCTTTTCCATTGTCTATGTTCACATTCTCACTGCCCGTAGAGAGAGAAGACATAGAGCCAGTGACGATTTCTTTCTCACTCACACTAAAAAGAGAGCAGAAATAAAGTTACTAATGTGATAAACAGAGACGCAGCTACCCAATTTTTTGTCCCTCATCGTGTAACCAGTTTTTTTCAAGGTCGCCACACTTTTGTGCGAAACAAACTGACAGTTATAAGAAAAATTTAGTATCTATGTGTGTTGCCAGCTTTAGGTACCTATACAATGTCCCGATTTTCCCTATCCTACTAATATTATAAATGTGAAAGTTTGGATGTATGTATGGATGGATGTTTGTTACTCAATCACGCCACACTAAACCGATATGGTTAAAATTTGGCACGGAGATAGGTTTTTTTAGTAATGTCCTCTGACATACCGTAACGGCGGGTTACTTTGGCTACTTTTTCAATTTTTTTTTTAAATTTTTGTTGAAACAAAATAAGATCGTGATGGAAGAAATGAATATTTTGAGAAAAGAAAAGAAAGATGATGGATACTACATAATATATGTCGGCGATGATTAAAGTGTATTCAGTAAGATAGTGTCGGTTACTGTTCTGAATTATCCTGAAGTTTCGTTCGAATGTCCAACGACCAGTCGAGAACTGTTAGCGATCTTAAGAATTATTTTATTTGCAAAGTTCTTAATTTTTAAAGCCATTTTTAAATAGCTAGAGGCAGACTTTTTATGTTTTTGTTTTAATAATTATTAACTTAAACTATGAAGAGTTGCAGTTTTATACGACTGCCTGAAAAAAGGAATATACTGTTAATTTCATTCATGATGATTTTGATGACTAAATATACAATTTTTGTTGCTTTTAATTCAATAGCATTACTCGATTGAAGGAAAATTATAAACTGTTCTTTACAAATTATTTTGTGTAACATTCTTACTAGTAACTTGTGTAACGAAAAAAAATATTCCTTTGTGTTACATGCATCTTTTTTCAAAATGACTCACATATGCTAAATTTCTATTCGGCATTTCAATATTTTTTTTTTAAGGATCAAAAAATTATCTAGTGAATTGGTCCTATGAAACTACACTAAAAAACTTTAATATAAAAAAATATTTTTAAAAATCCGACTTCAACCGCAATACGTGTACAAACTAAAATTATTTTATACTTTTAAGTGGTAGTTGACGTCGGTTTTTTAAAAATACTTTTTTTAATATTATTATTCTTTATTGCACACAATATTAAGATATATGTAAAAAATAGAAGCTTACCCTAATAGGTATATCTCTCCCAGACAACCTTATATGTGTAGGTATGTTATTTAAAAAATAAAACAATTCAGCATCTGTTTTGTCGTTTTATTTAAAAATCCTGGGAAGAATTTTCCATCTAATTTGGGGTAACAGGGGAGTGCAGTTATTGTGGCAACATTAAACTCAAACTTGTCATGTGACGTCATCGTTACGTCATGATATCTCTATTTCAGTCGCGGTTACACAGTACCTTGGTCTATTGCCTTCTCTGTCTACGTCACTGCCCTTTTCCATTGTCTATGTTCACATTCGTATTTTTTCCTCTATGGGGTTTGCAGATTCTATTACATAGGTACCTACCTATCTTGGTACCTGTGTGGTACCTATTGTATCCACTGTATCTTGAAGCAAATTATATAGAATTCGTCAACAAAATACAAATTGAAAATAATGACGAAAAATAGAATGTCTTGAATACTGGAAAATGGAACAATAAACTACAGACAGGCTAAAAAGGGCTAGAACCCAAAGCCGTTAAACCAGTCATTAAAAAAAAAAACTTTGAAAGTAGATTACCTACTCAACCTTAATACTCCCGCTCAAAACTTTTGAAAATTCACCATGAAGTAGCGGGCAAAATATTTTAATTATAATCACCCCGTATTTCATGGTTTCAGAGTTGGAAATCATCGTTTCAGCTGATATACGGTCTGCTATAAGTCTCTTGCAAGGAACATAATACTCTGATGAGGTCTCTTGCAAGATTATCCACAGAACACAATCTTATGTCGCTGTTGGGATCATTTGTCCATTTAATTAGGGTCTCCTAACGTTGCGCTTTTTGCACTCAAGAATAATCTTAGAATTCCATAAATCTGCATAAATGTAACAAAGGGTTTATTTTAGTAGTAAGAAAATATACATGACTTCAACAATATATATTTTATAGTTAAAATATGTAATCATTCATTAATTAACAAAACAATCAAAATTTCTTGTATTTCAAGAAGCTTCGATACTTTTTCGGATTCAAGCCATATGCTTTGAGTCTCTCGTCAGATAAACTGCCCAAAGGATTATTCGTCTTTTCCTTCACACTGGTCTTATTAACTTTCCTCTTAAACTTATTCTTATTATCTTTTTGATTCATGTTAACTTGCGAACTATTTTCTTGCTTATTTTTCTTTTTCTTTTGATTCTTTGTAGGAATGTTGATACTTGAAACCGTTTCTAATTTACGTTTCATATTATTCTTTTTATCAGCACCTTTCGCTTCATCATTTTTAACTAGTTGACTATTAGTATGACTATTCTGTTTGTTCAGAGTTTCAACAACGAAAGCATTTTCGTGTTTATTTTTCTTTTTACCTTCTTTTTGCCCATTAACTTTTACATCTGAAATTCTAGTTGGTCCTTCATTGACTACAGTATCCACAGTAAAAGGGTTTATGGAC
This sequence comes from Hipparchia sbordonii, assembly GCA_038048805.1. Classification (NCBI taxonomy): domain Eukaryota; kingdom Metazoa; phylum Arthropoda; class Insecta; order Lepidoptera; family Nymphalidae; genus Hipparchia; species Hipparchia sbordonii. The sequence continues at coordinate 12,391,108 of CM076113.1, forward strand.
TTTTTCTTTTTCTTCTGTACTTTATTGCTTAAATCTGAAGCATTGCTTATTTCACTATTCACTGATTCTTTTCGTACTTTACTCTCATATGACTTATTGTTGTTGGTTTCATTGTTGGACAATTTTATATGTGGTTTATTGTCTTTAGAACCTTTTTTATTGATAATTGGCTTAATATCTTTATTATTTAAATGAAGGGTAATTTCACTATTTATAGATTCTTTTTCTGTCCTTTGCTTATTCCCACTTCCCATATGATTTTCGTTAGCAGACGCTTCTATGTTATCATTATCTAACATTACACTACTATAATCTTTTCGTTTCTTCTTTTTGGGTTTCTCAATATCAACGTCTATTGTATTTGTATCAAGTGGAAGTTCACAAATATCCGTAGTTTCATTATTGTCATCTCCTTTTTTATTTTCATGTTTTCTTTTCCTCTTTTTCTTTGATGCCTGTTCATTTTCATTAAATGTGTCATTCATTTCAACACATTGGTTTACAGTGTCATTATGAATGTTGTTTCTGATGTCAGTTTCTGTTTCTTCTGGGTTATCTTCTTCTTTATTTTTCTTTTTCTTCTTCTTCTTTCTCTTTTTGTTAATTTCTTCAGGTGGAACTAATACCTCGGGTTCCCTGAAAATTAATAGTGTTGTATGTTAATATTAGTTATCAGATTTATAGTATTGGTGCAATTAAGATCCACTTGTTAGTGACGTTAAGTTTTAAGTTTACAATCTATATAAAGATTTTCGATAACGATACTCACTCAGGCAAATCCTTAAACAGGCTGGGTAGAATCTTCTTTTTTAGCCTTTCGTCTGCCGCCTTCTGTAAGTACGTCTTCACTTCTCCTTTCTCCACATTCTCCGGCCGATACTTGACGATCTTCTTCAAGGGCACCCATTGCGTTAGCTCTTTGTCGTCTGCTAGAAGGATCTGGAAATAAAGTTTTTTTTAATGTTTAAATAAAAAATATTTGTATAATATAGTCACCTAAGGTACGAGGGCGCATAAGGCGATACGAAGGCGCATTTTAAACAATAAGCGCCAAAATGCTGATAATCGAAATGCTTCAGAATCACATCCTCGATAACCTATTCAGTGTATTAGTAAACTAGCGGACGCCCGCGACTTCGTTCGCTTCTTCAATTCATAATCGACAGTACCTTAATCCCCTCAGTTTAGGTTGGCAGAACGCTTGCAGCGTCAGGATTTAGAAGTTAGGTCCTGGAATTCAACAATGTAGTCTTTACTTGGTAACTAAAATAACTATTCATAATCCACAGTTCCTAAATCCCCACAGTTTAGGTGGGCAGTATTCCTGCAGCATCAGTATTGGGTGTGGGAACCCAAAGTTTTTATGGGAGCATCTTGCAAAGTTTTCATATCGATTAAAAAAAGATTTTTTTTTAAATATTTCTAGCAAGCAAAGACTCACTCACATCGGTTTAAAATAGAGGTCATAGAGTCTGTAGGTATTATGTAGGTCTGTAGATATTAGTTAATTTTACCTTTACCCACTATTGCACGCCATACATACAATTTGCAATTAATAAATAAATTCTAAATCATATATTTTAAATTACCTCTTCAATAGTCAGTCCAAAATCATTAGGGACAACCTCCCTATACTTAAATCTGGTCGGGAGGTCTCCCCCAATAACATCTTCGCAGTCCATCTTGTAGTACTCCTCCATAAACTCTGAGTACTTCTTGTCCAAGTCGGGAACGAACTTGGGTTTCTCGTCGGACAGGAGTTCGGCCAACTTGGACTTGCGTTTGCGATTCCTGCGTTTCTTTCCCATGTTGCGTTTTAATTCTTCCAGAAGATTCAGTTTTGCTTGCTTCGGATCGTAGTCTGCATCCATCTGTATGATAATTTTTTATATTTTTTTATTGCTCATTTAATTTGAAACATTAATAACGGGCACAAAGTCGATTCTAATAAATTTCTATAAGTTACTAACTTAACATAAAGCGATTTATTGACTGTAGTTTAAAATCGAACCTCATACTAATAGGTACCTAGCCTATAAAAAATGAATGGTTTTAAATGATAACGAAAATCAATGTTTGAATTAATAAAAATGAACTTGGTTGATATAAAATTAAAGCCTATTAAATATATTAAAGCCCGTAGCAGACCTTACCCTGAAATAAAAGTAGTCAATTCTCTAAAGTAATGTTTCTGTATGATTTTGTGAAACTGAAGTGAAGCTGTCTTTTCTTACACGCGGATTTTGTGTGTGTGGAAGTGTGCTAAAAATATAAAAATATATGTTTTTCTGATTCTTACGTTAAAATGTTCATCTTCACAATGAGGACCGTCTTCATCGACATCTTTGTTTTCATCTTTGTATTCTTCGTCATCGTATTTTTCCCAGTTTTCTGCAATATCATTAAAAAAAATTATAAGTAGTTTTATTTTATTCTTATACATTAATAACTATTGATTCAATAGCCGTTTTACATTCTTATTTTTTTCCTAATTTTCTTTTGCTACGTTTTCCTCCCGTGAGCCTTTGGCCGAGGCATTAAACACGGTCATTAACCCGGCTCAAGGGGATGTAGAGCAGCCTTCTCTATCTCCCACTTGAGCGATTCTCGTCCGGCGCGTCCTAGTCGCGGGGGTGGGCGCCTCTCACTTCAGTAGGCCGAAGTGAGTAGGTGGCAGAGTTCGGACGGGGACCCAGTACTGCGGGGTATAACGCGGACCCGTGCCCAGGGTTACGGGTGAAGACCTCAACGGCTGCGAAGGCGGAGATAGTATATTATGTCGGTACGGCAGAGCAGGCGGAAGGGGCACTAACCCAGTGATAAGCAGTCCTTACATATTGAGGTCATAGGTTACACTGGAGCTACGCCAACAGGCAGGTTGGTGTAGTAGGGATGGCGGCGGAGGAGACTTCGGTCCAACGGCGGCGCCCAAGCTCTCCAGGAGAGTTACTGCCTTGGTGTCAGGTGGCAACCGGCCATAAAACTAATAGCCAATAACATATTCTCCTCACATGAAACGTAAAACAAAGAAAAAAGGCAATTCTATTAGGGCGTACCCCTTAAGCGACGCAAATGCGAAGAATGCGACACACGATGCTAATACCATTAGGGCGTTCCCCCGAAGCGACGAACATAATGACAAGAGTCAGCACTCGCATTTGAACATTAACAAAATAAGACTAGCGACTTGGAACTTAGGGTCTCTAACTGGAAGAAGTCAGGAGCTGAGCAAAATTCTACGACAAAGGCGCATTAACATCTGCTGCCTTCAAGAAACGAAGTGGAAAGGATCAAAATCAAAAGATATAGGGAACGACTACCAGGTTATTTATCATGGCATAGATAATAAAAGAAACGGAGTGGCAATTGTGTTAGACGCAAACTTCAAGACACGCATCATAAATATTACTCGCAAAAGTGACCGTCTGATTGCTGTCAAATTAGCCTTAGATAACCAACAAATAACCAACATCGTATCAGCATATGCTCCACAGACAGGTTGTACAGATGCAGAGAAGGTTGAATTCTGGGAAGACTTGGATGAACTAATCAGAAATATAAGACCCAATGAATATAAGATCATTGGAGGAGACTTAAACGGTCATGTAGGAGCAAGAAACATCACGTATAGTGCAGTACATGGGGGTTTTGGGGTAGGGGTGATGAATAAACAAGGTGAAGAAATCCTGGACTTCTCAATGAGGCACTCTTTATCCCTGATTAACACCAACTTCCAGAAGAAATCAGAACACCTGATTACATACAAGTGTGCAGGCAGAGAATCACAAATAGACTTTATCATCGCGGACAAGGTCTTAAAACAAAGATTTAAAGATTGTAAAGTCATTCCAGGGGAGGCTCTGACATCACAACATCGCATTCTTGTAACAGTATACGCCCTTCCCAAACCAATCAAAACCGTAGTTGATAGAACACCAAGGACTAAGTGGAAAGATCTGGATAGCCCTAAGGGAGAAATATTAGTATCTGAAATTAAGAGCTATCTCGAGAATGATATTGCGATAAATTATAATTGCGCTGAAGATATGTGGTCTAAGTTTGAAAACAAATGTAGAACAACCGCAGCAAAGACCTTAGGAATTTCCAAAGGGCCACTCCGTACTGGAAAGGATCCCAGTTGGTGGAATGATAAAGTTAAAGAGGCTCTGGCTAATAAAAAGGAGCAATTCCGAAAATGGCAAAGGTCACAACTAGACACAGATAAAAACACATATAATGAGGCGAAAAAAGAAGCAAAGAAATGTGTAGCACGTGAAAGACAAATATCAAATCAAACCTTTTATGATCGATTAGAAAATGCTAAAAATGAGAACGAAGTACTGAAAATTGCCAAATATAGATATAGAACTACTATGGACATTAAAATGAACAAATACATAAAAAGTAAAGACAACAAATTATTAACAGATAATGCAGAAATCAGAGATAGATGGCACGAATACTATAAGCAACTTCTTAACGAAGAATATCCACATGAAGATTTAATACCTCTACCACCTACGTATGGACCCATCCCCATGATAGATGTCGAGGAGGTTAGGAATGCGCTAGCGAAAATGAAGAACCAAAAAGCTCTTGGTCCAGATGAAATACCAGCAGACCTATGGAAACGCCTCGGTATGGTAGCGGTGGTTTGGCTGGCCAAATTGTTTAACACTATCCTAGTTAAACAACGAATTCCTGAATCCTGGCGTCAAAGTTATCTACTTCCATTTTATAAACACAAGGGTGATGTTTCACAATGTGAAAACTATAGAGGTATTAAACTAACAGCGCACACGCTTAAAATCTGGGAACGAATCATAAATACACGTCTTACTGCTCTTTCAGAGATATCGCAAAATCAGTTTGGATTCACGGCATCCAGGTCGACCACTGATGCTATTCAGGCAGTCAGAATTCTGATGGAAAAATATAGGATCAACAACAAAGACATCTTACATTTATCGATCTCGAAAAAGCTTTCGACAGAGTGCCCCGTAAATTAGTATGGCAGGCACTTCGAGCACAACACATTCCAGAATATTACGTTAGTCTGATACAAGATATGTACAACAACATCACAACAAGAGTTCGCAGTCTAGCAGGAATAAGTGAAGCTTTCGAGGTAAGGGTAGGTGTCCATCAGGGATCTGCACTCAGCCCCCTATTATTCAACCTGGTGATGGACTATCTTACCAAGGACATACCGTCTCCGTTACCATGGACCATGCTATATGCCGATGATATTGTCTTAGCCGCCGACACCGCAAAACAACTGCAGGAACTATTAAATACGTGGACACACGCTTTAGAAAAATACGGCCTTCGAGTAAGCAGAACCAAAACCGAGTATTTGAAATGTCCCTTCAGTGGAAACACAACACCTGAAACAATTGTAATTGGATCAACACCTATTCCTAGAGTTGAGAAATTCAAATACTTGGGCTCCATTCTTACAAAAGATGCCAATGTAGACAACGACGTGGCTCATAGAATCAATGTAGCGTGGCAAAAATGGCGATCGCTTACTGGAGTGCTGTGTGATCCTCGTATCCCCGTAAAGACAAAGGGTAAGGTATATAAGACGGCAATTCGCCCGGCACTATTATATGGTTCCGAATGTTGGACAGTTAAGAAGACGCATGAACAAAAGATGCATGTCAACGAAATGAAAATGCTGAGGTGGGCAGGAGGTGTGACTAGGCTCGATAAAATCCGTAATGAGTACATACGAGGAAGTTTTAAAGTCGCACCAATAACAGAGAAAATTACTGAAAACCGCCTCAGATGGTTCGGACACATAAAAAGACGTGGCAGCGATCATGTGGTTCAGATTGCGCTAAACCTACCTGAGGTAAAAAGAGGTAGAGGCCGCCCGCCATCGACCTGGTGGTCTAATATTAAAAGAGACCTTAAGCTAGCCCAATTGCCTGAACCGACAACCCAAGACAGAATGACTTGGCGCAGAAAAGTGAGGAGACCCGACCCCAAATAATGGGAAAAAGGAGAGGACAAAGAAGAAAGAAGAAGAAGACGTTTTCCTCCCGTGAAATCTTGTTATCCTATTCCTATTAATATTATAAATGCGAAAGTAAGTTTGTTACTCAATCACGTCGCAGCGACAAAACCGATTTGGCTGAAGGCACAGAGATAGATTATAGTCTGGAATAGGACATAGGCTACTATCCCAGAAAATTGAAGAGTTCCCGCGGGATCAAAAACCTTAATCCACGCGGATTTTCTGTTATCTATTTGCTTTATCGAATAGTTTTGTTACCTATTATAAATTTTTTTTTTTTTTTTGAAAAGAGCAACCGCCAAGTTTATTGCTGGCTCTTCTCAGCAGAATCTGCATTCCGAACCGGTGGTAGATTTATGACGTGTCATAAGAGCTACAAGTTGGCCTACATGAAATAAATAATTTGTGATTTGATTTTTGATTTTATTTCTATTCAAATTCAAATTCAAAATTTATTTATTTCATATAGGCTAACTTGTAGCTCTTATGACACGTCATAAATCTACCACCGGTTCGGAATGCAGATTCTGTTGAGAAGAGCCGGCAAGAAACTCAGCAGTTGCTCTTTTCAAAAAAAATTTTTTTTACAAAGCTATGCTATGTATACAGTGCTTCCACAATAAAGTTTCAAAAATGCAAAAATGCATACGTAGGTACACCAATCCAACGCATATCAAGACGGGCAGTCAAAGCAGACCCATTCCCGTTGGTGGCACCCGTTCACGAGCATGACGCATGATCCAGCCATTGCCTCGCTCAACCATATATTCTATTCTATTCAAATTAGCTCAAGTTTTTCTTGTAAATTAAAAAAAAAAAAAAATGTTTATGTTGTCACCAATTTCCAGTTCTTCGTCCAGGTCGGGGAACACCGGCTTGGTGTGGTCCGCGTCGCCGTAGTACTGCTCATCGAACAACGCCCGCATGCGGCGGTCGTGCTCCTCGGGCGAGAAGTCGCCCTCTATGTCCGCTTCCTGCTCCACACACCACTTTTGTTAAGGCCCAAGAGACGGGTCTGCCCGCGAAATTCAAATTTAATTTGGTTTTTCGCAATTTGTAAACTAATACGACAAAATAGGCTTATGGTATTCAAATTGCGACAATGGCAGTATCATCTTCACAGGTTTATATACTAATCTTAACGTGAAAGTATCCAGTTTAAGAAATTAGTCAAAATAATGAGTTTGACGTGAGCTACTCACAAATTAGTCATTATTTTGATTAATTTCTTAAACTGGATACTTTTACGTAAAGATTAGTATATAAACCTGTGAAGATGATACTGCCATCATCGCAATTTGAATACCATAAGCCTACTTTGTCGTATTCGTTTATAAATGGCGAAAAACCAAATTAAATTTGAATTTCGCGGGCAGCTCCGTGTCTTGGGCCTTAATCGCTGCTGATACCTGACTTGGCTGAACTATCTACACGCAGGGGTGAGCACTGTGGTCTTATAACTGGGAGGTCTCGGGTTCGATTCCCGGCGGGGGCGATTTTGAAATTTATAATTTCTGAATTGTCTCTGTTACCACCCTACCGTCAAAGACGTGCCGCCAAGCGACTAAGCGTTCCGACACGATGGCGTGTAGAAACAGATTACAGGTATGGGTTGAACACTGCCATACCCCTTCCAAGTTAGCCCGCTACAATCTTAGACTGCACCGTCACTAACCATTAGGTGAGATTACAGTCAAGGACTATCTTGTAAAAAAAAATTTTAATAGTTCATAAAACTGATTTAGTTGGTTTATGGAAAATAATTCTTATACAATGGAGTCTTCTAGAAGTGGACTTGGCATGCGTGACAAAAGTGTACTACAATAACTACAGCGCACTGTGCGACACTACTCAAATACAAAACAACAAATTGATAAGTTCCCAAATTGCCCCCGCCGGGAATCGATCCCAAGACCTCCCAATTATAACACCACTGCAGTAGGGAGGTCGTCTATTGTTCTGAAGCCAACAATGTAACGCTGACCTGGAACGCGAGGTCCTGGTTGCCGGTGACCTCCTTGATCTTGGCGATCTTCTCCTGGATCTCCTTCAGCTTGAGCGCCTTCATGCGCGCTATCTCCTCCATCTTCTGCTTCTTCTCCTCCTCCTTCCTCGCGCGCAGCTCGGCGCGTTTCCGCGAGCGCCGGTCGTCCTTGGGCCGGATGTAGTTCATTGTGCGCGGGAAACGTTTTAGCTGGAAATTAACAATTTATAGAACAGGTTTTAGGAACTGGCGGCTTTGCTCACGTTAAATTCGATTTTTCAGACCCCTATTCACCCCCTTTAGGGGTTGAATTTCCAAAAATCCTTTCTTAGCGGATGTCATGATAGCTATCTGTATGTCAAATTTCAGGCTAATCCATCCCGTGGTTTGAGCTGTGCGTTGATAAATCAGTCAATCAGTCATCTTTTCCTTTTATCTAAATATATAAAAGGCAAAGGTGAATGACTGACTGACTGACTGACTGACTGACTGATCTATCAACGCACAGCTCAAACCACTAGACGGATCGGCAGAGGCGTAACTACAGGGTGGCATGACGGCAAAATGCCACGGGCCCCAGCCGGCAGGGGCCCCTGGTCAGAGAGGGCCGGAAGCTCAAGATGATCATAACATTTATAGCCATTCCTGTGACTACGGCTAGTGCCGAGCGATCATTTTCAAAATAAAAATTGATATAAACTAAACTCTTTGGGACAAGAAAGGTTACGCACAGTGGTAAATTTACCAAATGGCTGATTTGACTGGAGCCTAGGGCAGCAGATTTTAGGGGCGGCGAATTTGGGGCCAAAATTTTTATTTATGTCTTACAGAAATTAAAAAGATACATATTTGTAATACCTAAATGTCATTAGGTCCACAAACACATTTTAAAATAACCCCAATAACAATAACTAAATAGTTGGTAGGGCCGACTTTACCTACGATGCCGAGTGTGCGGCGCATACAAGCGTAGTGTCTCAAGCGCCAAAAGTACAGGACTAGATATGGTGTAGTGCAGAATAAAAAATTTCGCGCTCACTTCGTTCGTGAAAATGTCGCTTTTACGTTGCTATTGTAGGTGCCAAGAATGAACTACTAAGTGCCGTAATGTATTCATAAAAAATTTCGCGCTCGCTTCGCTCGCGAAAATGTCACTTTTATGTTGCTATTGTAGGTACCAGGAATAGACTACTAAGTGCCGTAATGTAATCACAAAAAATTTCGTCGCTTTTACGTTGCTATTGTAGGTGCCAAGAATGGACTACTAAGTACCGTAATGCAATCATAAAAAATTTCACGCTCGCTTCGCTCGCGAAAATGTCATTTTTATGTTGCTATTGTAAATGCCAAGAATGGACTACTAAGTGCCGTAATGCAGTCATAAAAAATTTCGCGCTCGCTTCGCTCGCGAAAATGTCGCTTTTACGTTGCTATTGTAGGTGCTAAGAACGGGCTACTAAGTGCCGTAATATTACTTTACGGCACTTAGTATAAATACAATACGCTCCGACTTAAAGGTTATTAGAAAATCAAGTAATTGTAATTGCGTTTGTATGTACCTACTTCACGTAGTGATTTATGAAAAAATAAAAAATACTATCTCATTGGGTGAGCTTCTTTATATTGGGCGAGGGAGGGCCCCATCCGATGAATTTGCCACGGGCCTCAAACGGTATAGTTACGCCTCTGCGGATCGGGCTGAAATTTTGCATGTAGATAGCTATTATAACATAGGTGTCCGCTAAGAAAGCATTTTTGAAAATTCAACCCCTAAAGCGATAAAATAGGGGTTTGAAAAATCGAACCTAACGTGAGCGAAGCTGCGGGAAAAAGCTAGTATAATTGAACGAGCGAAGCGAAGTTCTCTGAGTCAACTAGGGCGCTTGCCTACTAGACAGAGAAGTGTGTTCGTCTAAATGTCTGTCAGAGCCCTATAACTTCTGAATTACTGAACGTAAATACTTCAAATTTAAATATAATATGTAAACTGATGGCCTTCAGCCGAACATTGTATAAAAAAATATAAAAAGCTTTATTTCAGGGGGGCTCTCATAGAAGCGTATTTGAAGTAAAATCTTGTTTGTTGCTCTACATAGACTTGCGATATATCTTTTTAAAGACGACTTTGAACAGAGTACAAAAATATATTTTTTTTAATTTTTCCCTAAAAATTGACCAAATGGCGGGGTTTCAAAGTGGAGATTTTAATTTGAGCCATATGTCAAGAATTACTGAATATTAGAACGTGAAACTTGGTTGAAAATTCAGTTATATCCTGTACTTGAACAACAAATACTAAAATTAGATAAATGTTATAAAGAAACGAAATTATTTAATTTTAATGCGCCATCTATTAGCATTATTGTGAAGCTAATAGCTTCACTATAATGCTTCACTATAATGCTTCACTATAGATGGCGCTGTGTCAGTAAAACAGTTTTATGTCAACTATTTTTTTTTTATTGCGTCTAATGTTAAAAGTTAATTATTACAATATATAATTAAAACTTTTGGGAATTATGGGATATCGCGAGGTCTCAGTTCGGGGCGAACCACTAGTATATATTTAGATTAGATTAGATGACATGTAAGGTGCGGACTGACAACTGGGAGGTCGATATGGACAATTCAATCCCCACCCATTGCGCTATTGTCGTACACCCTTCCTATCACAAGCTTTCCTCTCATGTGGAGGGGAGAGAAGAGAGTTCAAAAGTCTAAATTACTCGGCCTGTGAGGAAAAAAATTATTTAGAACACTGCATATTGGCATCTATTATTTGATTTGATGACAAAACGTTCATAAAATCTGCAGTCTATTCTATTGCAACAATATGTAAAGGATGAGAACTGATGTTTACAAGTTCGGAACTTATCTTAGTGTTTCATCCTAATCAAATAATGGATCATCGTACTAATGACCTTATTTCATTAAATTTCATTTTATTACATGATAAATTAAGTTCTTTGTTTTACACAGCATGGCATGGCAGCAACATTCAATATGGAGTTATTCAAGGGGCGAACCAATAAGTTCCTGAAAAGCCGGCAACACATTGGTGGTGCCACTGGTACTACTTAACATCAGACGACCAGCCTGCTCGTTAGCCTGCTATTCTTATTTAAAAAAAGTTCTTTGTTTATAGCGGACTGGCACCAGCATCAGTTTCGGATTGATGAAGGCCATTCACTAATAAGTCGACTTACATACTCGTCGTCGGGCTCCTCGAAGCGGAAGTTGTAGGCGCGCTCGAACTTGCCCTGCTCCTCCACCTGCTGCTCGTCCTCCTCCAGGTCAGCGTCGTCGCGGATCTTGTCACCCGCTTCCCCCACGTCACCGTCTTCCAAGTACCTGCCAATGTAATATTGTTGTTCTATATCTGCATTTATTTATTAAACCTGTTGTCAGACTGCAATACACGTTTTAAAAATTTACATTGGTTGTTATTATTTTTCCCAGTTTATATTGCTAGCCCGTGGGTCCTTTGGTAAAGGCCTCCTCCAATCCTTTCCAATCATTCCTTACGGCTGCTCGTAATCCATGTTTTCCTGGCTATCGCTTCTATTTCATCTTGCCATCTCTTGGTTTGACACCCCTGTTCTATATCTGTATACCTATTTGATAGTATGATTTTCGAATTTTGTATTTATCTGTTATAATATAAACATAAAAATCCTTTTTAAAAAAACCAATTTCAAAAACCACTACAAAGTATATCAAGTGTGTCTATAAAATTTGAAGAGTTCCCTCGATACCAGGATCCCATCATTTATCCTGACCTGATGACCACCTGAGCAGTATACCGTTTCAAAAAAAAAATATTTTCAAATCAGTCCCAGGTCAGTCATCAGGTCTTTGAGTAATCGGGGAACATACTTAAAAAAAGAAATACTAACAAATTGAGAACCTCCTCCTTTTTGGAAGCAGGTAAAAATTAATTTGACATTACTTTTTGTATTATCCAAGAAATATTATTTTAATTTATAGAGCTTCAAAAAACAATCACATCTGATTTTGTTGAAGGAAAAAAATAAATAAAATTCTGTTTGTAGGATATAACTTAGTTTATAATTTGAATAAAAGCTCAGCCTTACCTTTTATTTAAAATATAGTCTCTAAGGAAAGCCTCGCCATCGTTTATCTTGGGATCGGACCACAGAGCGCGGAGAGGTGCCAAGTCACTCTCCAGTTCTTGGTCTACATGCTCCACTTTCCCAGTAAGGTAGTCTTTTAGTTTGTCTTCCTGAAAACAAATCAAACATGTCAAATTAATCATTCGCATTAACATGCCGTTGCTTCCCACCAAAATGATGCTTGGTGTGAACGATAATTTCGTGACTTCCATCTCATTAGACAGGAGACGAAATTGTCAGTCATTTGTGTTATTTTTTTAAAAAAGGTACCATGTTATACCTTCAGGATGAATAATATCGATTATTCCATGTATGTATAATCCTCTAAATGGAAGTGAAAGTCCTGCCAAAATTGATTCCACTATTATGAAGATGATGTAGATCAAAATTTTAAAACTTTCTAGGTAAGTTCAAATTATCTTAACTGAAAAGTCGCAGGTTGGAATCCCACTGTTGCACTATTGTCGTACCCACTCCTAGCACAAGCTTTCTGCTTATTTGGAGGGGATAGGATGTATGCATTTTTGAAGCTTCATCGTGGAGGCACTGTATGTGTAATACATACCATAGTTTATTTACCTATTGTAAAATTTTTTTTTTTTTAAAGAGCAACTGCTGAGTTTTTTACCGGCTCTTCTCAGCAGAATCTGAATTCCGAACCGGTGGTAGATTTATGACGTGTCATAAGAGCTACAAGTTGGCCTACATGAAATAAATGGATTTTGAACTTGAATTTATTAGTCAACTTGAGCTTGGCTAGTATACTTTAAAAAAAAAAAAAAAAAAACAGAGTAAAGGATAGTTAGATACAATACCTTAGATGATTTACCACTTGGATCTGTATCATTTTCTGGTTGGTCAATTTCAGCTTTCTTCTCAATGCTGAATATATTTGGGTCATCATCATCATCATCATCGTCATCACTATCACCAAATGTCAACTTCTTAATCTCAGGTTCCATTTCTGCAGGTAATTTATAAATAAGTTTGTTATTAGTAAATTCTGCAGTATATTTCAATTATTCTTTGAAACTCAGAAAAGGGTAAATCTAGTTACTAATTAAACATGATACTGGGTGGCAGTGTGAATATAAATGTGTTTTTTTTTATATAAATAAACTAGCTTTTGCCTCCGCGACTTCGTCCGCATGGAATTAGATTTTAGGGTGGAATTTTCAAAAACTGTGACACACGTACTTCTTTATTTTTAACTGAAAGCTCAAATACCAACTTTGATGGAAACAGCTTGAAAAATGACGGAGTTTCATATAAACTTCCATCCCCTATTTAACCCCTTAGGGGTGGAATTTCCAATAATCCTTTCTTAGTGTGCGCCTACGTCATAAAAGGAACCAACTGTAAAAATTTCAAGTTTCTAACTTCAGTAGTTTAGGCTGTGTGTTGATATCTCAGTCAGTCAGGACTTTGAATTTTATATATATAGATAGGATAATTCATTTCATGAGAAAAACAAAAATTGCAAAATGTATCCTTTTTTAAATTACACAATTCAATTATAAATAGATGAATGAACCTTTTTCCTTTTCAAGTGTTTCATCAAAGAACTTATAGTTAGGGTCATATATCCGGGGATCCTTGGTCTTTAAGAGTGCGAGGGTCTTGAGGAACTGCTTCTGCACTTCCTCGGACACCTCCACGGGCTCATCGCTGTCATCCTCACTGTCAGATGATGAAGAAGCATCTGAGTTCAAGGCTTTTGAGCCATACCTTTGTTCTACTGTAAGATAACAATTTCAATTTTAGAACTTTGCAACTGTGCCCAAATGAACTAGGTTTTTTAATTTAAAATGGGAAATTCCAGGACAAAGAGTAGAATGTCCATTTCCAGGAAGATATTCACGAGTCAAATTTCATCAAAATTGGTTTAGAAAAGGAAAAAAAAACAATCAGATAGACAGCTTCCATATTAAAATATTATAATGTTGTCTTTTGGACTGCTATTGACGACACACCATTTATATATTTTATAACTTGTTATTGGATTAAAAACCAAATTACCAAATATTACATACATTTGTGCAGTTCTTCTTTTTCACGCCAAGCATCGTACTTTTTAGCATATTCGTTTTCAGTTTTGATTGCCACTTCTTCCTCCGAATCTTCATCAAAGAGTTTCTTTTTAGACATATCTATTTATAAATAATCCTAGTCATTTATTACCATTATATTTACTTTATTACCGCAAAGTAAGCGAGATTTCGATTAGTAAAAAATAAAAACAACCTGTAGGTACTTCTTGGTGCTTTTAGGTTAGGTTTGTCAATTTGTCAGTCAATTAATGTCACTAAATGTCACGTTAAAAATGTCAACATCACAGACATCAATATGGTACCTACCTATCTACCAACTGTCTACGCTACTGTGTGGTACCTACCTAGGAACCTACCTATTCCCTGCTGACAAGATGCTGACAGGAGTGGCAATGACGTTGACGTCTGACAAAATAAAACTAGTGGTTCGCCCCGAACTGAGACCTCGCGATATCCCATAATTCCCAAAAGTTTTAATTATATATTGTAATAATTAACTTTTAACATTAGACGCAATAAAAAAAATAATAGTTGACATAAAACTGTTTTACTGACACAGCGCCATCTATAGTGAAGCATTATAGTGAAGCATTATAGTGAAGCTATTAGCTTCACAATAATGCTAATAGATGGCGCATTAAAATTTCTGAATTTTCAACCAAGTTTCACGTTCTAATATTCAGTAATTCTTGACATATGGCTCAAATTAAAATCTCCACTTTGAAACCCCCCCATTTGGTCAAGTTTTAGGGAAAAATTAAAAAAAATATATTTTTGTACTCTGTTCAAAGTCGTCTTTAAAAAGATATATCGCAAGTCTATGTAGAGCAACAAACAAGATTTTACTTCAAATACGCTTCTATGAGAGCCCCCCTGAAATAAAGCTTTTTATATTTTTTTATACAATGTTCGGCTGAAGGCCATCAGTTTACATATTATATTTAAATTTGAAGTAATTACGTTCAGTAATTCAGAAGTTATAGGGCTCTGACAGACATTTAGACGAACACACTTCTCTGTCTAGTAGGCAAGCGCCCTAGTTGACTCAGAGAACTTCGCTTCGCTCGTTCAATAAGTTGACATCTGTGGTTGACATTGACAATGACATCACTTGACAAGTGCTTGACATATCGCTCGCCGGGAAATGCGTGCGTGCTGTTTTCAAAACTTAATTTTTTGTAAACTAATAATTGTATGTAATAGGAGTAATAGTGTTCTGTGAATAGTATATGTATTGATTGTTGTAAAAACAGTGTGTCATAAAATTAATAATTATGACTACTAATCCACGGAAGGGGACCGATCCAGCACCTTTGGAGGAGAGTGATCAACTCACTATTAGACCTTTGTAAATAACTTTTATTTTATTTTCCACATTATACACAGAAATTCCACAATTACTATTTTTTATTATAATTGGATGTTAAAGACGACTGTGAAACAAACCGCTATACTCAATCTTAAAGATTGAATGTAAATATTACTCTATTAACTTTGCTAGTGAAAAAAAGTATTCCAAGACTTGCTTTACACCGATTTTTATCAACGGTTTAAAGAAATTCTATTTTTAAAATAATACTACATAAACAGTCCTACACATTTATCTCAAATGTATCATCTTATACTAACTTGCTCCTTATTCAATCATTCGTTTTCGTATTTTCTTATTGGTTAAGTTTAATGCCTATTTTCATCAATGTTTCCTAAATTTTAGAAGTAGGTCCTAAGGTAGATTAACTTGTAGCAGGTATGTTTTCACCAACCTTTAAGGAACACCTAAAATTGAAAATGGACATAATATGTTAAGGAATGACTAAATAATAAGTTGGTGGAAATAGGTATTAGAGTTCTCTTAACATTCATAAGATTGTCGAAAAATGGCTGGTTTTCACTTTTGGTTAAAATGCATTGATGCAGTAAGTATGCCATATATATATTCAGCCAATCATAGATAAGTAATTGCAATTGTCACATTAGCAATCATTGTTAGACACTCTCACAGCACTTATCTATGTCTCTATCTGGTTCAAGATTTCCTTATACTAGCCCCCTTTAACTCTGTACTGTTACTAGGTACTAATTCAACTATGTTCTTGTAGAGGGGCTGGACAAGAAGTGGGTAGATCATGCATCATGTTGGAGTTCAAAGGAAAGAAAATAATGGTTAGTTTGTTGCAGCAAAAGCTATTAGAAAAGAGTATTGTTTGACACCTGGCAGTGGTGAGTGCTCTGGTTTTATAACTGGAAGGTCTCAGGTTCGATTCCCAGTGGGGGCGATTTGGGAATTTATAATTTCTGAATTGTCTCTGGTCTGGTCTGGTGTGAGGCAGTGGCTAGTTATCATCCTACTGCCGAAGACTTGCCACCAAGCTTTAGCGTTTACAAGAGTATAAGCTATGTTATATTCCCTTTACCCTCCAACCCTAAGAGAGGGCACAATGACAGCCCAACTGATTGATTGAACAATCAACCTTTCTATCCTTTAACTGTTGTACTAATTGAGGTTTCTTTTTTATTTATATAAGTAAGTTTAGAAAGTATAAAGGCTGGTTTTAGTATTTATATTGTTGCTGATATTTGGCTAGACAGACTTTTAAATTGTCTTGACTCAAGTGGATTTGCCTGGCTTGTTTTGAACCCATCTGGCTTCGTTAGAATTTTTCTACGTGGCCTCCCCCACACAGCATGGCTTGTGGACAGTGGATCATGCTGGCATATGATGAGTCGCATAAACATCTACATAAGTAAGCATTGCATTCCAAACTAGATCCAAACTACCATCTTACTGTACAAACATCTGGCAAATAAAATTATTATTTATTTATTATTATTAGTTGGGCATACTCCAGCATACATCTACTTGAACAATCCAGTTTAATTTATGTATCTCTTTCCAGCTAGATTGTGGAATCCACCCTGGGTTGTCTGGAATGGATGCTTTGCCCTTTGTGGATTTGATAGAAGCAGATGAAGTGGACTTATTATTGATATCACAGTAAGTAAAGTAATTTACTTTACTAAATAAAGTATTCAATAAAAAAGGCATCAAATTGAAGTAGAAAAAGCACCACTTTTTTACTTAACACTGTTTTAATATTAGCATTGTAGTATTTTAGTTTGATCACTTAGGATCAAAACCTTTGGAAATGATTTACTCTTTAAAGCTCTGAGAGATACTAATACCTACATAGTTTAAGTGTTTAGAGTTTGACGGCCCAACCGAATAAATGTGGTTGAAAAAAGTCAATTTTACAGGAGAGCCAAAAAACCGTAAAAATGAACTATCTTCTTTGCTATTTACATCTAATTAATGTTGTAAGTATATGTAACTAGCTTTAACCCGCGGCTTCGCTCACGTTAGGTTCAATTTTTTAACCCCCTATTTAACCCTCTTGGGGTTGAAATTTTCCAAAATCCTTTCTTAGCGGATGTCTACGTCCTAACAGCTACCTGTATGCCAAATTTCAGCTCGATCGGTCCAGTGGTTAGAGCTGTGCGTTGATAGATCAGTCAGTCAGTCAGTCACCTTTGCCTTTTATATATTTAGATTGTTGTTGTATGTATAATATGTTAATTTTTTGAAAAGTATTTTTTTTGTATGCAGTAAAATAGAGATGTGTATGTATTCTTTCAGTTTCCACTTGGACCACAGTGGTGCCCTGCCGTGGTTCCTCACCAAGACCTCGTTCAAGGGGCGCGTGTTCATGACGCACGCCACTAAAGCCATTTACCGGTGGCTTGTGTCGGATTATATTAAAGTTAGGTGAGTAAACTAATTTTTCTAGAACATTAGCCTTGCTGAACTTGACAAAATACATTACCTGATGAACAAGATTACACTTAATATAAATTAATGCTTGTTTTTTTCTACATTTATAAAGTACATATTAGCTTTTGCCCGTGACTTTCTTAGCATCAAGTTAGGTTTTTAAAAATCTCACAGGAACCCGCTGTTTTTTCTGGATACAAGGCTACCTTTATCACTCTCCAAAGTCTCAAACTTAAACTCAAAATTATTTATTTCATGTAGGCCAACTTGTGGCTCTTATGATAAGTCGAGAATCTACCACCGGTTCGGAATGCTGATTCTGCTAAGAAGAGCCAGCAAGAAACTCAGCAGTTGCTCTTTTCAACACAAAAAAATGTTCAATATGTATAGCTTATCTATCTTGTGGACAGTCTCAATCTCAAGTTTATAATCACGTCGTTTGTTGCAGCAACATCTCAACAGAGCAAATGCTCTACACAGAATCGGATCTGGAAGGTTCCATGGACCGCATTGAGACCATCAACTTCCACGAAGAGAAGGATGTGCGCGGAGTTCGCTTCTGGGCCTACAACGCGGGGCATGTGCTCGGGGCAGCCATGTTTATGATCGAAATTGCTGGTGTTAAGGTAAACGAGAAAACGCGTCGATTCTCTGAAAATAATTGCATCAGTGTACCTAACAATCGCAATGACCTCCGATTGGTTGGTACCCTCCCGCTATTGGTTAAAATGCATTGATGCAGCAAGAATGACATAAATTCAGCCAATCAGGAATTTGTACCATACATTCAGCCATTCAGAATATTTGTACCATAAATTCAGCCAATCAGAATATTTGTACCATAAATTCAGCCAATCAGAATATTTGTACCATAAATTCAGCCAATCAGAATATTTGTACGCCGCTACGGCTAATGTGTTGAACTTTTAATTAGAATTGTCATCTTTTGATTGTAACACACATTATACAAATAAAGAATTTCTATTTCAGAGGCGATTGTTACACTGATGCAATCATTTTTAGAGAATCGACATACTTTAATAACTGTAATCACTACACACATAATCTGCGTCATATTGATTTTGTTCATATAAAATGTAGTCCATGTCACTCGGATCATAATAACCTAACTCCAAGTGGAGGAAGTCACGGACAAAAGTTAGTGGAATAAATACTAAATGATGTACATTTTGTTCACAGATACTTTATACAGGGGATTTCTCGAGACAAGAGGATCGGCATTTAATGGCGGCGGAAATACCCACCGTGCACCCTGACGTGCTCATCACTGTAAGCTGTTTTTGTTAAATACAAGCTTTTATTTTACTTGCAATGTATGTATGTATCTAACTATGTTTGTTCAGGTGGAATTTTGCACCGGTTTTGAATTTTGAAGTAGATATCTTCACCAGATTGAGCTGAAACTTTGTCTTCACGTTTGGATGACAATGCATGGTTAGCTGTGTGACGTCATTCTAAATCCAACATGGCGGAACACCTAAGATGGCGGACTAGTTATTTTTTATGCACTCCTACAATATGGGTATCAAATGTGGTAGTTTACATGTCTATATTGAAAATAAAAAATGGTATGAACAGTGCTACAGACGCAAGTGCATGCGACGGCTCACACGCGTCGGAAGCAAGGCACAAAGCAAGCAATGAACATCGATGCGATACACTCAAAAGCACTTATGCTATTCGATAAGGAGCGCATGATAATTAATTAAAGTGCAAACTCACCTAGTATTGTGGGACATGGCGAATAAACTATACAAAGATAGAGATGCCCGTCAAAATACATTGCACAAAAGGTGTCATTCAGGATGTACAGTTACCCAAAGGGTGCACGCTAAATTAAAATTCAAAATTTTTTCATGTAGGCCAACCTGTAGCTCTTATGACACGTCATGACTCTACCAACGGTTCGTTAAATACAACTGTACACGCTTGAGTCCAAATTAGTCCCACATTCGGAGCGGGTGCCCGCACGTGAGTTACAGCAAGCCCTAAGGAATAAAGTTAAGGAAGGAAGGAAAGGCCCTAAGGAAGGAAGTTTGTTCAGGAATCGACGTACGGCACCCACATCCACGAGAAGCGCGAGGAGCGCGAGAGCCGGTTCACGGGGCTCGTGAGCGACATCGTGCAGCGCGGCGGCCGCTGCCTCATCCCCGTGTTCGCGCTGGGCCGCGCGCAGGAGCTGCTGCTCATACTGGGTAACACTACACACGGATAGCGTCCACCGCTGGACAAAAGGCTCTTGCGTGGACATACAGTGTAACAAAAGGGTGGGTCGACCTTGAAGGAGGTGAATGTGCTCATGGAACTGGAAAACTTTCCCCAAGGAACATAGGTCGAAATATGAAAAAAAAAAATTTACCTCCCATAGTAAATCAATCAGCGGATCGTCAGTTTTGTATGGGAGGTCCACATTTTTTTTACATTTATAGCTCGCTATGTTCCTTGGGGAAAGTTGTTCAGTTTCATGAGCACATTCACCTCCTTCAGGGTTGACCCACCCTTTTGTTACACGTTGTATATTTTTTTCAAATCAAATCAAATCAAATCAAAATCTTTATTTGCATAGATTGAGTATAGGTACATAGGTGTTACATAATATTTAAACGGCACTGCAATCTGCCAGGTATTGGCATGCAAAATTAATATTATAATAAATCTTATTCTAAATAAATCTTATTCTAAATTTATTGACACAAATCTATAAATTATAAAGAATTCATCAAATAATACATCATAATATAATTAATTAATTAATATTCGAAACGCTATACATTATATTTATTTTATTAAATTAAATTAAAAAATGTCAAATGTTTTTATTCATTGAAGGTTTATTATGAAATAGTAAATGCCATTTCTCTTCAAACCTCCAATGGCTAAAAAAAGGCCTATTGCCGTTGATAGGGACTGAGTTACAGAATCAGCCTCATGCTCTAGGATTGCCTAAAAATGTTTGCATGAGTGCGTGTGACAATCGTAATCACTTCTGATTGGCTGGTATCCTCTCGCTTTTTTTTTAAGAACATTAGCCTCTAATTAGTAATATCCTCCTATCCCCCCTAAATAAGCGGAAAGCTTGTGCTAGGAGTGGGTACGACAATAGTGCAAACGGGTGGGATTCGGGGACATTTCTGTCCGCATCTTTAACCGTTATTAAGGCTATATTGCTTAAAATGTATCACTATAAATTCAGCCAATCAGAGGTGATTGCAATCGTCTGACCGATGCAATCTTTTTTAGACTATCCCATAGCACGGTTGAAACTCTACAACGTGTAACAAAAGTATGAGATAACCCTGAAGGAGGTGAATGTGCTCATGAAACTGAACAACTTTCCCCAAGGAACATAGGTCGAAATGTGAAAAAAAAATTGTGGACCTCCCATACAAAATTGACGACCAGCTGATTGATTTACTATGGGAGGTAAAATTTTTCTTTCATATTTCGACCTATGTTCCTTGGGGAAAGTCGTTCAGTTTCATGAGCACATCCACCTCCTTCAGGGTTATCTCACACTTGTTACACGTTGTATACTCGGGACCCCTTGGTTTGGTTTTGTACGTGTGGTGCCCCTCGCAGACGAGTACTGGTCGTTCCACCCGGAGCTGCAGGACATCCCCATCTACTACGCGTCGTCGCTGGCCAAGAAGTGCATGGCGGTGTACCAGACCTACGTCAACGCCATGAACGACCGCATCCGCCGCCAGATCGCCGTCAACAACCCCTTCGTGTTCCGCCACATATCCAACCTGAAGGTCGGTACCTGATTTACATTCACTTTACGTTGCCAGGGATAACTCCAGCCTCCAATTGATTCTCCAACTGGGGTTTATACAAACCTCTCAGACAGAAAAGACATAAGAAGTACCCAATCAAATTGACTTTCAGGGCTTGGTGAAGATATACAAAATTACAGAGTTATGCAGCTGTTATATGAACAAAAGTTAAAACTCTACCTATTCAAATAAATTAATCGTCAAACAGCCGCCACATAATTTCGATTTTGAACATCTAACTCTTCTTAAAGCCAGATTGATTATTTTCCTAATAACCATCGTAACCCCTGAGTATATAATCACATTAGTTTACGAGCTCATCATATTTTCTGTCAATGTGCCTTGCTAAAATGCTAATCCAATTTAGAAAAATTGCTAAGGTAGGTTAAAAACTACACCAGTCAGCTAAGAAAAATACTGAATTTATTATAAGATTTTTATTATCCACGTACAGCATTCTCTTCGCCGATAGCAAACACGTCTATTTCAGGTTTCACTTTATCATACAAGTGTGGGAACGCACCCTCCGCCTTGTACTTCTTCCTCACCACTTCATACAGCGTCAAGTCGAACATCTCCTCGAATTCTTTCCTCGTCATGAAAATATCTGCGTACAAAAATGAATAACCACCAACTTCGCGCGTAAACTTCTCCATTTTTCTCATTGCGTGGACCGGATTGTACGGTTTGTTTTCTTTTACCTTTCCAGGAACGCCGTAAACTCCTAAATCGTTGTACATCGCGTAATTTGTTTTAGGCACTATGTATTTCCCTTGAGGTCGACGTAACTGACCCGTCGATGGACCGTGATCGATTATTTTGCACGGGTAAACCAGTAGGGGGAATTTGTCGAACAATTCGCTCGCAACCTCAATCTGTTTCTCTAATTCGTGTAGAGGTAGGACAATGTCTTGGAACACTTGTTTGGTAAATGTGTAAGCTCGGACGCCAGGGGTGGTTGTGAATTTGAGGAATGCCGGTTTAGGGGGTAAAAGCCAGCCGAATAAAGTTCTGAAAATGGGATCGTTTCCAAAGCTTATCATATCTTCTACGACCCAGAAGATTGGTCTGTTATGACGTAGCAAATAATCCCTTAAAGGAATCAATTCCACTCGTTCACCCTTGTCAAGGAAGGACTCAACGTGTTTATAAAACCAGGGCTTGTACCATCTTGAGCAATGATTTACAGTGATGTTTCTGTCATAGTCTGAATAGTCACCAGTCATAATAACAGCTTTATCTTTGCTGAATATAGTCCCTTCTATATAGTCGGGATGGTAGGTCGGTTTAGCTTGGTTAGCTCCTGAAACTTCTCTTAGCATATCGCAGTAGTTCTTCTGCCCTTCGACTGGGATGTACCTGATTTTTATGTATGGTTTTATTTTGACTATTTTCAAGGTTAATGCGACTAGAAAACCTAAGCTGCCGTGGCACCAGGGCAGAGCTTTGTAGAGGTCTGCGTTCTCATTGTTTGCCGTAGCAGTTACTAGGGAGCCATCACCTAAAACAACTTCGTAGCTTGTAATGGTTTCGTGGTAAAGACCCGCCTTGTGCGAGTGTGTTGACATCCCAGTTCCGAACGCAAGACCTGTAACAGAAGAATGTTGATTGCACTTTGCTTGTGCGCAAACACTGGCGCATGCTCTATTCCCTCACTCACATAATACGATGGACCGGAAATGGCTGATGATCTTATGTACTCTCCGAAGCACTGATTCCGGGCAAATACGTACTGAGAATTTCTTAACAGAAAACCCCATTACCTATTGATTTTATTGGGCTTAATCGTCTACAGACGAACATGCCAACTTTTAGAAAAACGAGATTTTATCCAATAACAATCTTCACAATTCGTTGACTTTTCAAGTAGGAATTTTGCCACCAACTCGATGATTATATTAGTTTTTAACAGTTCAATAAATACGCACCTCCCAATGTAGCATCGACCAGTTCAATAGTCACTGCTAAGGAATATCCCTTGGGTATTAAGTACTCCGTTATATCCCCTATGGTCACCATGGGTTCCACCCTGACCGTCATTGCGTTTTCATCCAGCTCCAATATGTCATACAAGGGTATAGCAACTTGGTGATGAAGGTGTTTCTCGAAGAATGTGGTGCTCAGAGACAGCCAGTTGGGTCGCGATGTGCACAGCAGGCGGCGGTCTTTTGGAGGCAGTTTGTTCCATTTTTGCACCTAGAACAATGTGCGAACAAGTGTAAATTAAATTTTAAAACACTCCCGACATAATACAACATCCTAATCGCTAGTAATCGTTATAATAAAAAATATGAAATCGGCCATTTTGTGGCGGCGGCCATCTTGGACCGATTTTCGTCAAACATAGCTCAGAACACTGCCGACTAATTCACCTTTCAAACAAAAAATCTAAATACACACACACACGCACAGTAACACACACACTTTCTCTACTTCTCTAGTGTTAATTAATAGGAAAGTCATATAGTAAAAACTACACTTGCAATAGATGTTGCTTTTGTCTGACGGGAGCGGTGGAATTACCACTTACCGTCAAACCTTGCAGCCAAGCGATAAGCCTAAGATGGAGCACGCTTGCCTTAAACTACCTACTCAAGTAATAGTTGGAAAAAAGGAAGCTGCAAGGGCATTCCAAATGTTGGCATACCTTGGCTTGTATTTCCCGCACCGCGCTGTCGTGGCGCCGCGGGTCGCTGCTCAGGGCGCGCAGGAGCGCCCTCAGCCGCAGCAGCAGTGCGAACAGGAAGCTGGCGGGCAGGCAGAAGACGCACACCACCAGCTCCCGGTGCTCCTCCAGCCATCGGATTAACCGCTTCTTGACCCAGCCGGGGATCATGATCCTATATAAATTCGATATTTCAGGTGCTCGACTATATCCATGCACAAATCATGTTGATCCGTATCTCTGTTGCAGAGTGATTGAAAGACAAACCAACAAACAAATACACTTTCCCGTTTATAATATTAGTATGGATTAATATCGATACATACAGTATTTTTTAGATTGCCCTTCAATCACGGAGCATCAGATCGACGTCATTTTTTGCATTCAGGGTATAGCTGAAGACTTGAAAAGTGAGTGAGCGATAGTTTAGGTAACTTTTAACCCGAAAAAACGGGTTTCTGCAAGATTTTTAAAACTTAACTCTTCAAGCGGGCGAAATCACGGGCAAAAGAAGTTATAAGTAATTGTTACGAACGAAGCGACCAACTGAGGAAGTTGAGAAGAACATTTTCTTACCTTTTATTGTAAACAAACTATTTAACTCTTGTAACCTCAAAAGTTTTGACAATCTCTAAACCTTGGCATTGACACTCGAATTCAAAACTCACAATTACTTAATTAAATTGATAAGACCGGAGATTATTTTAATATCGAACTGCTGAAAATGCGATTAAAACACGATTTTCATCAATCAATTTTAAATGTAAATCGATTTTAGTTATAAAATTAAATACTTACTATTTTTAACGATATTGTACTTGTAGATATGTAACATAGGTTTCGGTGTATAACATGTGCTGAATAAACTATCAGACGCTAAAATCTGCGTTGACCTTGATTGCAATTCAAAGCAGATTCAAGTATGCTTTAGTTTCGTCTGTTTCTATGGACGCAATGTCAAGGATAAAATATTGAATGATAAATGAATTTACTGTAATATTTATTAGTTACTTATTAGTTATTTATTATTATTAGTTACTATTTGATGCTTGCGACTGCGTGCGTATAATTTAGGTTTTTAAAATACCGCGGGAACTCTGATTTTACGGAAATAATATACAAGGTGTAACAGAAGGGGGGTATCAACCCTGAAGGAGGTGAATGTGCTCATGAAACTGAACAACTTTCCCCAAGGAACATAGGTCGAAATATGAAACAAAATGTGGACCTTCCATACAAAATTGACGATCCGCCGATTGATTTACTATAGAAGGTCCAAAATTTTTTTGTCATTTTTCGACCTAAGTTCCTTGGGGAAAGTTGTTCAGTTTCATGAGCACATTCAGCTCCTTCAGGGTTGATACCCATTGTTACACGTTGTATAGGCTACTAAAATCCTAGCCCTTCATTATGCTAAACGAAGCTTTTTGCTTTCATAAACAAGGCTATGGTTGCAGGGTATCGACCACTTCGAGGACATCGGGCCCTGTGTGATCATGGCGTCTCCCGGCATGATGCAGTCGGGGCTCTCCCGGGAGCTGTTCGAGTCGTGGTGCACGGACCCCAAGAACGGCGTCATTATTGCAGGTGTGCTTGCAGCATCATCATCACAATTGCCTTTTTCGTATTGAAGTTTGTTCATCATGCGAAAATATTTCTATTTAAAGCTGCATCTTTTAATTTTGGATAAGTCAGCCCTGTCAACCTCCTTATATCGCTCAAACTAGTCTCGCCTGCAATCCTCCCTTTCAGCACTAGTTTCCCTACTAATATTATAAATGCGAGATTTGTGATGTATGGATGAATGTTTCTCAATTCTTCATGCCTCAACAAATGAACTGATTTGGCGGAAATTTTGAATGGAGACAGCTTTTTACACATAGGCTACATGTTATATCGGAAAATGAAAGACCCTCTATTTTGCCGGGATAAAAGGTAGCCTATGTCACTTTCCAGGTCCTCAACTATATCTGTTGCTATAAAGCAAAAAATAAACACAAAAGAACAGATTTTTCTTTTTCCGTTTTCAAGTGAGCACTCCCACTTTTCCACAAAATTCGATTCGCTGTCCAATAAACACTTGTTGACACGTATAATCAGCTTGCACACGCACACGCAGGCTACTGCGTGGAGGGAACCCTCGCCAAGACGATCCTGTCGGAGCCGGAGGAGATCTCCACCATGTCGGGGCAGAAGCTGCCGCTCAAGATGTCCGTGGACTACATCTCGTTCTCCGCGCACACTGACTACCAGCAGACCTCCGAGTTCATCAACATACTGAAGCCGCCGCACGTGGTGAGCCCTTTGCTATCCTGTAACAAAATCGCTCTTGTCTGTATTCTCCTGATGGTACGTGACGATTCAGTCTAAGATAGTAATGGGTTAACTCGGAAGGGGGAATCGGTTTTTAATTTCAGTTCAATCTCAGCTCAATCCAATCTCACAAGCAGATGGAAACTGGAGAGAGCTATTTATTCTAGATTTAGAGCGAAATATTTTTCAACAAGTTAAGGGCTTTGATAGTGGTTAGGAATGGGGATGCTTTTCGGAGGGTCCGGGGTTGGTTGATTTCAAGTGTCCATCTCTAAAAATACCGCTTACTTTAACGGTGAGGGAAGACATCACGAGGAAACCTACACGCCTCAGAGTTCTCCTTAATGTTCTCAAAGGTTTACTGATGGGTTTTTTGATGCTTTAGAATTCTACAAATCCGCACTTGGTCAGCATTAGAATCGAATAGAATAATTTTTTATTCAAATAAACTTTTACAAAATGCTTTCGAATCGTCAAATGAATCTACCACTGGTTCAGAATGCTGTTCCAACCGAGAAGTAACAGCAAGAAACTCGGCGGTTGCTCTTTTAAAAAATTGTGAAGTATGACGTAAACCCTTCTCCTGGAGAGAAGACCTGTGTCCAGTAGTGAGATGACTAGTGTTGAGATGAAGGCAGATGTCAGATGTGGATGTCGTCAGGTGCTGGTGCACGGCGAGCAGAACGAGATGTCGCGGCTGAAGGCGGCGCTGCAGCGCGAGCACCGCGGCAAGCTCGCCATCCACACGCCGCGCAACACGCAGCAGCTGGCACTCACCTTCCGCGGAGACAAGACTGCCAAGGTGAGATGGACTTCAGGGGTCTGTTCCGATTGGCTTTAGGCCAAACGAGGCGGGCCGAAACCCGGGCATGGGCGCAAGGAAGAACGCTTCCCCGGTAACAACAGGCCTGCCATCTTGACTTAGGGCCTCGTGGTTGGGCATAAAGTCCAGGGCTCCTCTCGTTGTGGATGATTTTCTTTTTCGACGAAGAATTGAGAGGAGCATTATCACAAAGCGATACAAAAAACAATGGACAATTTTCTGTAGAGAGTTGGTATCGAAACAAATGAGAGTATAGAGCGTTGGAATTTAGCCTTTAGAGACTTAATTTTTTTATTTTACTTTTAACTGAAATGTCAACAACTTAATCCCTACCCGTTTCGCAATTGTAGTAACATCTCTTTGCATGTCATGTTCAGCAAAAAAAATGTGGGTAGGAATTTAATAAATGTTAAATTAAAAAACTTGTTCGTAAATCGTAGGTGATGGGGTCATTAGCTATGGAACCCCCTGAGCCGGGTAAAGAACTGCAAGGCATCCTGGTGAAGAGAAACTTTAACTACCACATCTTAGCGCCTGCTGACCTCAACAGTGAGTATTGCTGTTACTAAGACCACAAACGTTATTTTATTTTAGGAACAGTTGGGTAAGGCCGTAGATTTTGCCACTTTTTGTAAAAAGAAAATGTCCCTTAACTTGACATGCGTATTAAAAATCGAAGTATTGCGTAAATTGTTATGCAAGTATCCTAATTAGGTTAGGTAGTTCTTAAACTCCTATAGTGCATTCTTAAATTGAATGTATGTCGTATATTTAAAAAAATACAATGACTTAAAACCGACCTTACCCCGAAATTTTGCCCAAAATAAGGTGTCTTTTTGATCCCGTCAAATATTTGGCTCGTTATAACTACATTATTTCTATTTAAAGTCCTAATTTACTATGAATATCTGAAATGTGAATAGATTAAGCAATTACATCCTGGGTTCCATGTATTTAAATATGCGTTTTTAAATGTTTTATCGCAATTCAAAATGTTGTCTCCTTATTTTCACTTATTACGTTACTATTTTGTATGTTACCAAAATTGGGCATCTAAATATTCAATAACTTTAGGGTAGTATTTTATAATGGCTCGTGCCACACTAAAGATTCCGGCAACGAAATAAAAAAAAAGAAACCGCCATTTTCTAGTCTGTGGAATTTTATCAAAGGTGTGCGCGTGTGTTTCGTCAGGAGCTTTTTTTTGTGAATTTTGGTGATTTTAAAGGTAAATAACAGTTTTTATTGCACACATGTATGTGTTATACTAAGCTAAAGTGATTTATAAAAACATGACAATGTGTATTTGACTAAAATCGGCTCGCATTTAGTAATTATTCCTATTTAAAACCTCAAAAATTACGCTTCGACGTTACTTTTATGTGACTTCTATGTTACTGGTAACGTTGATAGTTATTTAGTAACGTTGAAGTGTTGTAAAGGTTAATGTACACAGCGGATTTTTCAAATAGTTCTTTTAAATAAAGAATGGGTTTAAAAGAAGATGAGTTAATTGAAACTCATCTTCGTAATAATCAGAATAATGTACCTTTATTTGATAAACAGCCAGAGAGTTTTGGTTACTAAATTCCATTGATGATAGTTTAAAAAAATATATTTTTCCTATTACTGAATTCTCTCTCTTATCTCTGAATGATCGGCGATTATAAAAAATGCTATACTTACAAGTTTATTACAAAAATCTCCTCCTTTTTTGAGGTCGGTTAAAATAAGTACGTTATGTAATCAGCCTTACAAACACTGTGTTACTTTCACGTTACTTCTACGTTACCGTAACATAGGAGTGTCTATGTTACTCTGTTACAAAGTGGCAAAATCTACGGCCTTACCCAGTTACCAATCTATAACTACGAGTGTACCACATTGTTCCAAGATCCGATAGTCGTCAGGCTCTATTTTCGACATCCGTGTTTCTCGGATTCATTTATATAGATACACGCTGTTTAACGTAATTAAGATGTTGGTTCCAATCGGTGTTCATAGATGGCGCTGTGCTATTGATAATTAAAACTATGTCGCGGTATGAAGATTCTTGCCCTCAAACATATGTGCCCAGCGTAGACTTCAATAAATTGTCTTCGTCCTCATGTGGTAGTCTCATTTCTACCCTGGTGGGATTCAATCGGGATTTTTCATGGTCCTTCGAACCGGATACATCACGACAAGAGGACAGGTCCAAGCTGGTGGATCTATGCATACCGATTGGAACCAACATCTTAATTACTACGTTAAACACACGCTATGATGATACTCTAAAGATAAATATTAAGACAGCAGGTCTAAGGTAGGTAGCTGAGAGTCGCGATAAAATGTAGACACAGACGCTCGCAAGCACGCACGTACGCACGCACGCACACACAAACACAACAAACCAACTTTCGCCTTTATAATATTTATGTAATGTGACATCTTGGTTCGTTGCAAAGAAGGGAAATATATCATGTATTTTTCCCGTCAGAATACACGGAGCTGTCGCAGTCGGAGGTGTCGCAGCGCGTGTCGGTTTCGTACGGCGGGTCGGCGGCGCTGCTGCGTCACGCCGTGCTGCGCCTGGCCGGCCCCGTGGAGTTCCTCACCGACTCGCGCTGGCGCCTGTACGGCTGCCTGGACCTCATACTGGACCTGCCCATTGTCACGCTCGAGGTGAGCGTGTACACGGAGCGTTATTAATGTTGATCACGAAACCAAGCCATCATTTATTTCATTGGAAATAATTTGAATATCAACCCTGAGTACCGTAATATGGGAGTAATAGGGATGCAGGGGTGAATAGGGACAAGACCAGGAAAGTTTTTCGATGCTCAGTAGTATCTACGCGTGACTATAATCTAAGTTGTACATTGTCTGTGGTACATATACCTAGAGAGGTACGTGTCTGTGGTACAAGTCTAGAATCAAGTTGTCTGTCATCGTCGTATCGGTCAGTAACTCAGTAGTGCGTTCAGCCGGGACTTCAGTTCAAGGAATCTCCGACACAATTTTGTGTATGAAAGGATTATAGGGACCATAGGGACAACCTTCTCCCATCACCCATGGCACCCTTCATTTTCTCGGTTATATGGGGTGAAACTGCGGGAAGGCGCCAGGTTCTTGCTCTTGGGGCGTTTCCCGGTGCGTCTTCTTGACTCCCTACAAGTTTTTTGTATTCTACTCCTTGTCCCTAAGCGTCACTCTCCCCTTTTTGGGGCAAACGATCACTATCACATACAAGGGCCCGCGTGCCGAGCGGTCCACCGAACACCACTTTCCGATCCGCAATTACGGTGCCAGGCGGTTCCGCCTATGCCATTGGCATGTATGTGAAGGGATTGTCGTACCTTCTGCAGTGGCAGGCCGCGCCCGTGTCGGACATGTACGCGGACGCCGTGGTGGCGGCGGTGCTGGCCGCGTCGTCGCTGCCCGCGCCCTCGCACCTGCCGCTCGCGCCCAAGCTCGACCGCATGCACTTCAAGGTGAGATTTTTTTTTAAATGTGTTCTTCCCCCCTTTTTCCCTCCGACAGGGTAATCGGAGACTGTTCTAGGTCGGTACTGATTATGGGTTTTTTGTCATATTCTCTTTTTGCAGTTCAGGTGCAGTTCGTATCTTAACAAATTTAACAAAGACTATATTTAATAAATTTATATTTAAAGGTTAAAACTTAAGTAACTTAGGATTACACCAATGTTAGTAAGGTACATTTTTTTTTGTGAACTTTTTTTTTCTTTTTTTTTCATTATTATTATTTTTACTATTTTATTTTTTCATGTTCTTATGTCAATTTCCGTTTTAAAACTTTTTTTTCAAGGTGAGATATACCGTGTAGATTACATTACGGGTTACATTTTATAAAAAAAAAAACAAAAAACAATAATTATGGATGTTTCATTCAATTTTCTATAGTCGGATTTGATTTTTTCTTGCAAAAAAAAGTATGTGTTATTCTTCGCAGGAGTGCGTGATCGAGATGCTGCAAGAGATGTTCGGCGAGGACTCCGTGCCCAAGATGTTCAAGGGAGACAAGCTGCACGTGGAGGTGGACGGCAAGCGGGCGTACATCGACCTCCTCGCCATGGTGAGTGACTGACGCAATGCATCATTCGATGAAAAAATGATTTTGAGCTGGATTTTAGAAATTAAGGGCATAACCATTTTAATTTGAAGCAATCACCGACACATCTCATTATCACAACTTTCGTGATTCGTTAAAATCTTATATCAATTCTGCTCACGCTGTTGGATTGTCTAAACATGATAGCTACATTGTGACGATCGCCTGATTGGCACATCTGACTGACTGACAATCTTTGATTGGATTTGACATTTTAACCAATAGCGACAGAATACAGCTGGTTCCATACATTTTTGCGTCCTTTGCTTATAAAACGAACATTCATCGCTTTTAATCTTTCTACGAACTGAATAGGTGGTCCTTTGTATAAATCTATGCTAGAAATGATGGCGCTAGTAGTTTTAAACATTATATTTCATTGTTGCAACCAATGATAAATCATATTTTATTTTATTTGTATTTGTATTGTATTTATTTTTACTTGTATTGTACTCAGGAAAATTCATCGTGGAAGCACTGAATACATAGCATAGTTTCAATAACAATTGTAAAATTTTTATTTTTTTTGAAAAGAGCAACCGCCGAGTTTCTTGCTGGCTCTTCTCGGCAGGAAAGGCATTCCGAACCAGTGGTAGATTCATTGACAATTCAAAAGTGCTTGTAAAAGTTTATTTGAATAAAAAATATTTCTATTCTATTCTATTTACTGTTCTAGTTAGTCATATTTATTTGTTTACAGGAAGTGAAATGTACGGAGGACGAAGGCCTCGAACGTACCGTACATTCAGCGCTCAGTAAGCTGTACGCGGCGCTTGCGCCCGTCAAGCCGCCGCCGCCGCCCGCGCCGCTCGCGTCCTGACAACCTTCCCCGCCCGCACCCCCCGCCCCACTGACGACTGAATGACAGATGCTGTCAGGCGACAAGAGCTCCGTCCCTTAGCACACTGACCTCTCTTTAATCTATGATTGACACTTGGAGAGGCTTGACGCCATTTTGGATTTGATTGACGCCATCTTGGTTGTAAGCTTAGAAATGAGTGTTGTAATATTATTAGTTCCAAAGACACTCGCATGTCAAATGTGGCACTTTAAATTGATCCATAATAATTATGCTGTCAGCAAGTCCATTGTTAATCATAGATCTGTGAGAGGTATGTGCCTTAGCACAAAAGTTACGATTACTAGTTATTAACAGTTAGGTGTCTAAAAATAATTGAATCAGTTAGATGATCGCAATGGGCTTTGATTGGCTGAATTTATAGTATTCTTGCTGCTACAATGCATTATAGCGACTGATCTCTATATTTTAACCTATAATCAACTCTGGATTGGCTGTCCCTAGACAAATGACAGTCTAAATTATGGATCAATAACAATTTAAAGGCCACATTTTGCACACATATAATTAATCTATGATTTCAAAGCTGTTATGTTTAGACAATCCCACTGCAGTTCTTTTTACCTGACGCCAACTGTACGCACTGGAGTGCAGGGCTATTTTTACACTGTGTATAGGTTAAATGAAATGTAAATATAAATTAAATAAGTATTTTTCAATTAAGTATTAGTGTTACTTTTTTATTTTAAGTTATTATCATCATAAATCAATTTTATTACGAAATCAATAAATGAACAACTGAAAATTTTATAAACAAATTTATTTACACCATATTATGTACCTATTTACAGTCTTGTTTATTAACTTTAAACTCTAAACAATATTCTTAGTGTCGATATCACCTCTCTTGATTCATTCTTCATCTTGAAGTCGCGGTATATCAAGCTTCACAAATTCAGGAACAAAAAATGAAACAGTTGTACTTTATACTCATCAATATTTGGGTATAACACTGCACTGGCCTGAGGAAAGATCTTCCTATTGGTACGGTACAGACCCTAACGTGGTTCATGACTAATATCGGAATTCTTTTGTACGGATATCAGTTCCCAGAATTTATAGTCAGTTACACCAGACGCACCCAAACCAATTTTTGAATTCTTTGTACGAACTCTTCACAGAAAAAGTACAGTTGCCATATCCTTAAGACATTTGCAATGGCTTTGGAAAACAAAGAAAAGTAAGAATTGTCATTAAAACATACGAAATGGAGGTTTGACAGTTCCTAGCAACATTCGATAGCCTGAAATAGACACAAACTTGAGCCTTAAAACAAGGTAGTTAAGGTCCACTTTTACGATAATGCGGTCAATTCTGTTGTACAAAATCTTCTGGCAGGTCACATCTAGTGCTGTAACTTTCGAAGGATAGCATTAAATGTATCAATCAGCCACAATGACAATTTCGAGGTGCAATACAGCCAGGTTTCTTAGGAAGCCTTGGAGTACCGCTTCCAGAACCGCTTGACGTCGTCGTGCGACGCGCGCGTCACCACCATGGTCCTGGCGCGCTCGCTGTGCCACGTCAACACGCCCGCGCCCTTGGCGTAGTCGCGCAGAACTGCGAACTCCGCCTTAAAATACCACATTTATTTTTTAAATATTGAGGGTAGTATCTAAATTAAACTTGTTTTTTTTAAGCTATTGCATAGCTTCTATCGCGGGCCTTGAGCGTGGACACCGAATCCACAAATTCCGTAACGAAAATAACCTGACACGGGACTCCTTTCACCGCTAGATGGCGTTGATAAAAAATGCTATGCAATAGCTTTACCGCGGCAGTCCCCGAGTGACACATCTTTTTTTTTTTTCACTAATTGGGTAGTAAATTATTAATTAGTAGTACTTTTGTAATCGCAGAATGATTATCCTCTAGAATCCTACCAAGCGTGTCGCCGGAAACAAAGTACATACAATACTAGCTTTTGCCGCCGCGACTTCCGTCCGCGTGGAATTAGATTCCAATTTTTCCTGAATTTTTTTGCTATAAACCTTACGGAGCCCGAGACCTTTCCAACGAATGCAAAACCGTGGAAATCGGTTCGTGCGTTCTGGAGTTATAGCGTCAGGAAGGAAAACCCGACTTATTTTTATATAGTAGATTAAAACGCTGCAACGCATCATTGTTTATATTCTAAATCAGTTTTAATAACTTAAAGTACTTTTTATTTTAGGTTAGACTTTAATTTAACACTAAAATTATCATAACACTAAAATATCTACTTTAGTACGTCTTTGCTCACAATGTATTGTGAGCAACAACTCAAAACGTGGCACGCAGTGAGGGACGGATAGACATAGCTGTGTCTCATTCTGTCTTGTTTGACATCGCTATACTGCATCTCTCGTGTGGGAGTGAAAAGGAGATATCATTAAGTCTATAGTTTTTCTCTGTCTACGTTTCTAATAAACCAACGACATTTTTTTTTTTTTTTTGAATTAGACATTAGAAGAGTCGTAGGAAGCAGCTGTTACCTGCGACAGGAACTGATTGTACACCACACCCTCGGTGTATGTGAAGCGGTTGCGCTCGCTCTCCCACAGCTGGATCTGGTCCACGACCGTGGGCGGCAGCACGGACGCCGTCCGGACGCCGCCCGTGTCCGCCTTCAGCATCTGAAGAAACACGTCGACAGGGATATATCGCCATGATCGTAGAACAGTGATGGACTTGCAAAAACTCCAAAAATGACTCCTTGGCATTTTTCAAACCAATTTTAGTCAAACTGCTTTTTTTACAAAGTCACGTGATCAGTACGGCCATATTTGGGAGAGAACTGTTGCCTATATTACGAGTTCTGAACTTATCTTAGGCAGCTGTGTCTCAACCTAACAAAATATGGATCATTGTACCTAACTAATGACCTTATTTAATAAATTTCATTTCATTTATTTACCTTTTAGCTCAACTCCATTGGAACAGACTATACTTGAGGTCCTACTGGGCTAGGGGCGAGTGATAGTAATATTTTTGTGCCCTGTGTAAGCTTTCGAGATGTTGGCCGTTAACTGTCGCTTTGCTGAATTGTCTGTACCTGCGCGTGCGAGTGCTGCTCGAGGTAGCGTATGATCTGCTGCGCCGAGATGCCGCCGCGCAGCGCCGCGCGCACCGACTCGCGCGTCAGCACGCCCACCACCACGTTCGGGAACCTGACCACGCCAACCATACCTTTATCACTCAAATACTATTCAAATATTACCATATTTAAACCACATAAAAAAATCTCGTGAATCGGTCCAGAAACCCCGGATTAATCGGTGGACATACATAGAAAAAAAAAAGATACCGGCCGAATTGATAACCTCCTTTTTGGAAGTCGGTTAAAACGCCAAGTGTAAACTGAAAATTTAAAACACCCCATGTGAAATTAAAAAAAAATGTAATTCGTCATTTTGTGATGGCGGCCATCTTGGATTTGAAATTTATCATAGTATTTTACTAGTTAAGCCCTTTCATTTGATACCCATGTTGAGGGAGTTGTGAAAAAACATGTAATCCGCCATTTTGTGGCGGCGGCCATCTTGAACCGATTTTCATCGAACATAGCTAAGAGCACTCCCGACTAATTCACAGTATGACAATAGCGACGTTGTCATCGGGGATAAGTTTGTGGGACTATACCTGTATATGAGCTCGGTGAAGAGCCCCAGAAGAGCCACTTGCAGGCTGCTCTGCGTGTAGGCGTACACGCGGTAGTTGGTCTCCACGATGATGTACCCGGCGGCGGCCGCGGCGTCCAGCGGCGCCACGCCGTCCTTCACGCACGTGATGTTGAGAGCCAGCCGCGTGGGGTAGAAACGACCCGCTTTACGCTGCAGATGCCATATAAACAATTCGAACAATAAAAAAAATCGAGCAAAATATTGGATAGAGTCAGGCGTTACTTTGCGGAAGTTCATGATTAACAAAAAATGTTAGAGTTATTTTGCTGTAATCCGCCAACAGAAAAAATCTGTATGGTCAAACATGCAGTTATAAGCTAAGCACCGCTTACCTCCCCAACCAAGCAATAAAGCAAAGTTCCCAAGCAAGCAATGCCACCACCACTCACATGCACCACCACACAAGACTTTAATACTACTCTCGACGCACGTTTCGCCCCGACACCGGAGCATCCTCAGGAGATATCGACTTTACAATGCTGTATTGTCTAGTTTAATACTTAGTTCTAGTTACTTTTGACTAGACAATACAGCATTGTAAAGTCGATATCTCCTGAGGATGCTCCGGTGTCGGGGCGAAACGTGCGTCGAGAGTAGTATTAAAGTCTTGTGTGGTGGTGCATGTGAGTGGTGGTGGCATTGCTTGCTTGGGAACTTTGCTTTATTGCTTGGTTGGGGAGGTAAGCGGTGCTTAGCTTATAACTGCATGTTTGACCATACAGATTTTTTCTGTTGGCGGATTACAGCAAAATAACTCTAACATTTTTTGTTAATCGAGCAAAAATTGTTACGCGCGCTGAAGGAAAGAGATGGCGTGGCGGTTGACGGGTATATGGCGCCAGCGAGTCTGGGACAATCATGGCGGTAGTCTGTGCGTGTTGTTGATGTAAAATTGGAAATGTGAATCTAACCTAAATATGTAGCGTGTTGTGTTGTAACTCTATGAATAGAATAGAAATATTTTTTATTCAAATAAACTTTTACAAGCACTTTTGAATCGTCAATGAATCTACCACTGGTTCGGAATGCCTTTCCTGCCGAGAAGAGCCAGCAAGAAACTCGGCGGCTGCTCTTTTAAAAAAAAAAAAATTTTACAATAGTTAATGAAACTATGCTATGTATACAGTGCTTCCACGATGAATTTTCCTGAATACAATACAATTAAAAATAAATACAATACAAATAAATACAATCCAATACATGTTAAAACAGGCAGGCAAAAGCAGACCCATTCCCGTTGGTGGCACCCGTTCACGAGCATGACGCATGATCCAGCCATTACTTCGCTCAACCATATGTGATGTTGAATTAATAATTGGACAAGTTAATTATTAAACGTGATTGTAAACATATCCAAAGTCTGATTGTTACAAATATTTTGGGCTCACTTCTCTCACCGAAAGTTCAAGACGGACGACTGCTTTCGAATTGCAGTAGTCGCGATCAAATTACGTATTCAAACTGCAATTTTTTGCAGCGTGCACGCTTTATTTGCAGAATTAAAGGTGTTAAGTATTCCATATTTTTCGGTGGCCATGTATAATTTGAAATTTGTGCATATTTAGGGTTTTCAAGGATTATTTCGATACCTCCTACGTAAGTTGTAGTATCCCCAGGCCGTCATTTTAATAACGATACAACTTTATACATCTTGAAAGTATGTTAAAGAATACTGTTTTTTTTAAACGAACACATAAAATAGATACAAACAAATGATAAGTCCAACAATCCTGAAATGGGATACAACAACTTACGTACGAGGTATCGATTTATTGAAATCTCTAGGGGACCTAGACCTAGTGTCTATCAGTCAAGTCGCTTTACTGTTTTACAGGTATAGAAGTCAGATGATTTACCAAATTCTCACCTTCCTCTGGTAGACAAGCCCAAACTCTCTCAGATGCTGCAAAAACACCAACATGTTGTTACTCATCCCTTCTGTGCTGTAATCCTGGAATACATACAAATTGACAGTATTAACTACCATCATCACATTGCATAGGTACAGTGCAGTAATATTTTTATTGCCCTTGTGTGGCAATAACAGTTTTGACGTGTTACAAGCAAATCAGAAATATATTAAAAAATTAATTTCTTTATGTTCATTCATTAATCTCAAACTAACGTCAGCCCACAACTTTTTTTTTTAAAAAGAGCAACCACCGAGTTTATTGCTGACTCTTCTCAGCAGGAATGGCATTTCGAACCAGTGGTAGATTCATTGACAATTCCAAAGCACTTGTAAAAGTTTATTTGAATAAAAAATATATCTATATCTATTCTATTCTATTCTACTGGGCATAGCTCTCCTATCGATGTGAAGAGTGGACTATGGTCCACCACTTTGGTCAAGTGCGAATTGAGTCTTATGACAGACTTCACACATCTTTAAGGAAAGCAGACATACAGGTTTCACTCGCAATGCTTTCCTTCAAAGTGATATTTAATTGCTTACAACACACAGCCCCCAAATCAGAGATATGTGCATGAGATCGACCCCAGACCCTTCTAAAATGAAGCAGAAGTTGTAACCACAGGACTATGACTGTGTTTACATGTATTAATAATAATAAATTACCTTTCCAAGTGTACTGAAACTGAGCTGGTAAAGAAATGCTAGACATTCGGCTGCACTCAAACTTCTCTTCTCAGCCGTGTGGAGATAGTGTTGCAGGAACAACCACACCTATACAAAAATATGCATTTAACTACAATAATTTTACATTAATTCAGAAAAACTAAAAGGAAGGCTATATATGTATGTTCTATCATTGCACCTAAGTTAGATGCATGTGTGATTTAATTAGTTATCACTGTTCGGATACATTGGCTAAATTTTATATGAACAAAATCAATTTGAAAGATCAACATCCAATTTTCAGTTGTCAGTTTTTTAAACTTCTACTTTTTAAACTTTTATTTTACAAGAATGTCAGAGTTTTATGCTGAGATCTATAGAGCGTACTCTGACTTAGCCCAGACTTACGATAGAGTTCAAACAAGACACAAATGTGCTCTGACATAAATCAGTCGTAAAGAATGAGGTCTATAGATTTCAGCGTTAAGAGTCCAAAAACTATTTGTACCTGTTTAGCAGTACTGAGTAGTAAAAACTGGAAACCAGCCCTAGTTATAACTGCGGACCCATCTTCAGCATCCCTAAAACCAAAATAATAAAAGTTATTTTATTAAGGCTTATTATGCATGCATGCATACTTTTGGTGAATGAGGTATATGGGCTACACATAAAGCCTCGATAGCCCAACGGTTAGAGGTGCAGACTGAAAACTGAAAAGTTGCAGGTGCAATCCCCACCCGTTGTACTATTGTCGTAACCACTCTTAACACAAGTTTTCACTTATTTGGAGGGGAGAGGAGAAAAAAAAATAGCTTATTTGCTGCAAGAAAAATGTTTGTGTTGTATTTACAGTACGATGACTTTGTTCAGTGCTCTGACCTGGTCATAAGTCCAGCGTGCAGCAGAATTCTGACGGCGTCAGCGCTGATGCCCTCAGTTTGCGCAGATCCCACCATGTAGTGCAGCACACACTCCCACCTCTCTAGGGCATACGCGTCGAGGAACGCCACGTCGCGCGCCTTGCCGTCCGGCTCTAACGATGACGACATGCTCCATGGACGACCACTGTGAACAATGCGAAAGTACTTGTTTGTTCTTCAATCATGTAGCAGCACAGCAACTGATCGACTTGATTTTTTATACATGTATAGTTGACGATCTGGAGAGTGACATAGGTTAAAAAGGGTTCCCAAGGGATTTTAAAAACCTAATTCCATGAAAACAAAGTCAAGGAGAAAAGCTAGTAATGGATAAATTTCAAACTCAGTCTTATTTATTTTACGTAGGCCAACCTTGGCTCTTATGACGAGTGAAGACTACCACTGGTTCGGATGCCAAATTCTACTCAGAAGAGCTGACAAAAAACTCAGTCTTTGCTCTTTTCAAAATATGCTAATATATAGATAGATAGAAGCAGGTGTTACATTGAGAAATTCCATGAAAAAGTGAAAAACTGCTGTGCTTTACTTATTAAAAATATTATGTATAAAGGTAAGTTCATAAACTTACCCTCCCAACAAAGCAACCTTGAGATTTTTTTTGAAGGACTGTGTGAGCATCCAGCCTGGCAGGCCCCCCGGGATGGGCGCTTCCTGCCACACAAACAACTCGGAGAGCGCTTCACATGCCTTGCTCTGTTCCCTTTAAATAGTTAGTTTTTAATTGATTATGGTAAAGATAAAGGTTGCAAGTAGTTTTTAACATACACAAGATTCACTCAGCAAAATTATTTAAGTAAATAATTAATAGTAACTACAACACAATAAAGATCAATTATATTAAAATGCTTTATACTTAAAATGTGGAGTGTGCCTGGCCTCCTATTATGAAACGGTCCAATATTTGAGTTACCTTGAGACCCTTGGGATCGGTGGACCAGATTTAAAATAAGTTGTTACGACGTTATTACAGTAGTGAGTCTTGATTGGAAGTACTGTTAAGTGTATTCTATAACTAAGGAAGGTCATACTTAGCATGTGTCTGAGTAACCCACGATGCTACTACAGCTTGCGGGACAGGTTGCTCCACAAACAAAAGCCTTATTACAAAATGTCGTGCTAATTCTGGAATCTCACTGAAAAAAAAAATACAAGTAACATTGAGAATCATAACATAACCTATTACACTACTTCAGTAACTACAGGTATAAATACAGGTTTAGTTCTTACCGGTAAACTGCCAGGCATATAGTAGGATAGTTGTATAATGTCTCCAAAAACTGAGCCGAGCGGCTTTTTAGATACTCGTGAAGATCCTTGCACTGAAGAGTCGGCGAGGGGTTTAAGTTTGAGGACTTTGAGGATTTAGATGACTCTGACATGTTGGATGTGTAATAAATTATTAATCTTATCTGAATTTATTGACTTTCAAGCAATCTTTTGGGCAAATGGGTTTGCAATTTGCATTTTGCAGATTTGCATAATTTTGGAAAACAATAAAAACCAGAGACCACGAACACTGATAAAAATTACAGAAGAAAACACCGAAAAATACCGTAGATCACACAGCAGCACACTTCACAGAGTACCTACATTGAATGTTCTGTGACATTGAATATCCGTAAACCTCTATATTCACTTAATCAGTCTATGATTAGCACTCGACTCCACAGAGTATATTCCTTGCTACTGAGTCTATACAAATGACAGCCTAAATAATGGATCAATTTGAAGCGCCATTTTTGACACACGAGTGTTTCTCGAACTAATAATCTTGTTATTGGCGCACTGATTTCTATAATTAATCTAACAACAATAGTGAAATCATAAGCACTAAATGTTTTTGGAACTAATATCAACAATTTGTGACACTTTATTCATAATAATTCAATTCACTTATTAATATATTATTATAATTAATGCGAAAGTATGTCTGTTTCAGTAAAGAGTTACTTATGCCTACTCAGGTCTCACTTTCGATTAGTACCTTGTCTCTTTACGTACCAATCTATATAGCCTTGTAGTTGAACATAGCGAAGTAAAATAATATTTTATTAAATTAATGTACATATGTTATAATTTATATCGCCGCATAACAAATAACAGTTAAAATAATTTAAGTAGGTATACCTACTAAGGTACCTACCTATTTTAAACATTGATTAAAAGAGTAGGTACCCTACCTACCTATTTACATTCTAATATTTTGTAAATTCAATGTTTCCTACAGAAAAGAGTAGATTCATAAAATTATAAACTTTAATATGTCCTCACTCTTACAGAATAAGGTTTAAGTTTGCAGATTTCAGATATGAATTACGTAGTGCCCATATAAAAGCCTATACCAATGGGATTTTTTTAATCTCTTTTGTCCCACACAAAAGAAAAAAGTGTACACACACATGTTTCCTTTTAAAGCACACTATAGTAACTGCAAATACAAACAAGGCACGCACACTAGTGTGAAGAGCGAGTTCAACTTCACGGCATTCATTCTCGTCGGCAGATGGCGGATGCAGTGCCAGTAGACGCCTTCCGTCAGTCGCGCATAGACAACTCACCGAGCGCAGTCCTATTTTGTTTCGTTAGCACCATTTTGTGTGTATCATCTCGAACGGGACATTGTGTGTTTGTGCTTCGTGAAAGATCATAAGCCAAGAACAAAGTGTACAAAACAGTTCATTCGTTTTTACCTTCGACATGCTAGCAAAGGGATCGATGCGATATCTCGGGCGCTCGTAGAAACCGCGCCTCCGTCATGAGCGAGTGATCGTCGACGTAAAAAAAGTTGACACAGGAAACATGTCTGGGCGGACCGTCGACGCGGATGCGAGCGAAGGGTTCGAGTTCGAAATTCGAAAGCGGTCATGTCATCGCCTCTCGGATTTCGTATAAGTCACCGTCCAATGTCAAAATCGTGTCCCTCGCGCTCGCGCCTCGCGTCCGTCGCGAGCGGACAGTGCGGAGCCGGAGTGTGGCAGCGCGCAGAGTGCGCAGCGTGCGGACCATGCGCGCCGTGGTAGCGTGGTGGTGGGTGGCCTCGCTGGCGTGCGGCGCGTGGTCGCTGGCGGGCGCGTGCAGCAGCAGCATCAGCAAGCGGCCCGCGCGGCCGGCGCGCCCGCGCCCGCCGCAACCGCGCCTCAACGTCACCTTCCCCACGTTCAAGTGCGAGCCGGACTACTCGGAGTACTACTGCCTCAACGGCGGCGCCTGCTTCACCGTGGTGATCTCGGACAGCCCCATCTACAACTGCGAGTGCCGCAGCGGCTTCGTGGGCCCGCGCTGCGAGTTCAAGGACCTGGACGACTCGTACGTGCTGACGAGCCGCCAGCTCATGATGGAGACGGCGTCCATCGCGGGCGGCGCCACGGTGGCCGTGTTCCTCGCCATTCTAGTCTGCTTCGGCGCCTGGGTGCGGCTGCACCGCGCGCCGCGCAAGGCGCCGCCGCCGCGCGCGCCCGGCCTGGTGCAGCTGGTGGCCGTGGCGGCGCGCGGCGAGGTGCGCCTGCACGCGCAGCCGGACGCTCTGTGTACATATAGTTAGTCGCGTGTGACTCGTGCCGAGCCGCGGAGATATTCAATTTATGTGATAATTATTTTATGGAGCTCATAATTTATTTGATGGAATTCTTTTGTACATATGGATCTGAGACGTTCGGGAGTGTTGCGTTTGTCAAATTTCAGTCCTCGGTGTTTGTGAAATGTAATCTGTATTATTTTGTTGGTATTCAGTGTATTGGACTCGTGAGGTTAGCGATGACCGTATACCTATGCTACTCGCTTCAAGTAGAGCTGTTATGTTGTATATTGTTGGCACTATCGCAGGATGCCGCACGCGCGTCCCGCCCGCTCGCCTGCTGGAGGCAGCGCGGCGCGGGCGGGGCGCGCAGGCGGCGGGTGCCTCTGGTTCCACTGCATGTTATTGTTTGTAATGTAGCAAATGTTTAGGCCTCCGCGGAGGCGCCGGCCGCAGCGCGCCTTGGGCCGGTGCCGCCGGGCACGGGCTGCAATGCGGCTGCGGGGACTGTATATGTGTATATTGTGCCGAGGCGTGCGGGCCTCAGCCTCGAGCACGGGTCGGTGTATAGTTGTATAATGGATGTGGTGAACTGGCTGCCTGAGAGCCAGCGTGGCAGTTCCTAGCCGCAGCACATTCCATCAGCGGAT
The DNA here is from genome assembly GCA_038048805.1 of Hipparchia sbordonii. Classification (NCBI taxonomy): domain Eukaryota; kingdom Metazoa; phylum Arthropoda; class Insecta; order Lepidoptera; family Nymphalidae; genus Hipparchia; species Hipparchia sbordonii. The sequence continues at coordinate 12,434,979 of CM076113.1, forward strand.
CAGTATTATTTTGTAATACGAGTGTAAGCCGGCAGCTTTACTTTATTTTTTAATTTATACCTGATATCCCGGTGGGATAGAGCTGTATTATATTCATTTAAAGGCTGAGACGTGCCCTCAACGAAGGCCTCTTGTAAATATAGCCCGTGTAGGTATTTATTAGATATTTATGAACGTTTATTTATTGACTGCTTTATTTAGTTAAACTCGATGATCAGCCGCGTCCAACTCGCCTAATAAGTTAATAACGATTAACGGTTGCATCTAAACCTTGCTAAGCACGGCCTCGCGTATCGTATTCCCTATTGTAATCTCATTGTGAATCTCGCCTATTGTAAAAATCGTAAAACATTGGATGGTGCGTAAAGCCCTCGCCCCGCGCAGCGTCAGCGCCGCACTGCTTCCGTTTCTGACGGGCGACCTCGTCTGTGTCTCGCTCGCTGACTCCTGTCTGCTCTATTGTCATTTGTCTGTCATGTGTAATTAATTGTGTTCTCGGCGGCTTACCCTGCAGGGGCGACAGAAAAAAATCGCAAATTCGTTTCTAAACTGTGTCCTCGAATGTGTACTTGGTAACTGATAAGCTGGTTATGTTTTATGTTTAGACCGTGTCCGCCGCAGTACGGCAATTTGAACTATTTGACTGTATATACCACCACATTGTCAGTTCCCAAGTGGACTTTCCAAGCCTCCGACGAAAGTCGTAAGGTCCTAACTTGTGTCGATTCAAATGAGATCGTCTATATGAACATTCCAAAGTATATTATGTAAAATATTACCTACATCGCTAATAATTTTGAAATACCTGTTAAGACGCTACATTGTTAATTATACAGTTTTCTATTGATCATTATTTGTTAAAAGAAAATTATACGAAACTAAATCCTTAAAACATGAATTTGAATTTTTCGCTCCGGCCGCCGCCCTTTTACCTTTACCACCTACATCTTAACGCCATGTCTCCCGCCATTAATGGACAAAGATGCATTGAATTCAACAGTTTATCGAGGCTTCTCGACACAGATTTGATTTTTGCACTTGATTCGAAAGCATTTTGTAAAAGTTTATTTGATTAAAAAATTAATGTATTTTATTCTGTTCTTTGCTGGTGAAACTTACCAATACAAGGGTGAGCCCAAGAGAGTGATTTTGAGAGTAATAGTGTTAACGTTATTTGACTCAAATAGGGTGGAAAATAAAACTGTAAAGTAAACTACGCGATTAATAACTACGAAAATTGCTTTTGCTTAGCCTAAAGAACATGGTTTCATTCAAGCTATCTTTAACTGTGCGTAAATCTGTCTTGCGTATGGAAATGTCAAATTAGCAGGTTTTTCCAAAAAGCTGAACTAGTGTAAAACTGCGAAAATCTGTCAGTATGGGCTTTTGAACATCCCAATGCTCGCAAATCGCAGATTAATGTCATAATTTACTAAATATTTCAAAAGATTTCCAGGATTCGAACAGGCGACCACTCGGCAAGAGACTACTTTTCTTTCTAACGACTAGGTCAGCACTCAGCATATCAATTCTCGTAGGTACTTACTATACCTATACCGATATTTCGATAATCATTTTAATCTTGACCTACTTTTGAAATAAAGACTGAAAGATTCCTTTTGCTAATTAGAAGTAGGTATGTACCTACGTAGGTATCTACATTGTAACGTTTTCATCAAATTTTGCTAGGGGTTTTCGGTAAAAAATTGGGGCCTACTGCATCGAGTCCCAGAAGAAGATAGCGTTGGCTTCGTAAAGCGTCGTATCTGTCATTCTTGTACATATTATTATGTGAAATTTTGTGCTTCATGTGACAGAAATATGACAGAAGGACGCTCTACGAAGTTGAAAGCAAACGATGCGTGTTATAGATTTTACATGCGGATTCTGTACGGCGTTGGTATAAAACATGCTGGCCCATTGCAAATAGGTAGACGTCACATTCCCTTGAGAACATTATGGAGAACTTTTAAGGCGTGCAAATTTCCTCACGATGATTTTCTTCACCGTTGAAGCATGTGATATTTAGTTGCTTAAACGCACATACCTCTGAAAAGTCTGAACCGTGCCCGGGATCGAACCCGCGACCCGCAGGTGACCACAGTCCTAATTCCTAACCGTTAGGCTATCATAGCTCCAATCAAAGTTGTGCAAATATTGTAATGAGTGTTGTTGGGTAAACGTCGACGTCATGCCAATACCTGGCCGGGCCGACCGCCTGCCGCCTACGGTTTGTATCGGTTTTCATCAGCTTGTGCAATACCGACGCGTATTAAAATTAGATTAAAGACAACATTTAGCGAACGCCTTTGTAGGAAACATATTTATGAATGAATGGTCAAGTGTTATTGGGGATTGATCCATTATTTTTGGAATATAAGAAGGGTTATTTTGTACCAGTGACTATGGAAAACAATGAATAGTTGCTAACCATTGCTAACTGCCAAACTCGCATTTCGTAATCCTACTGAGATAGAGAATAGCTTTTTTTATTCAATAACAAGATAGTCCCTCGACTGCGATATCTCACCTGGTAGTAAGAGACGATGCATTCTAAGATGGTAGCGGACTAACTTGGAAGGGGTATGGCAGTCTAAATCAACCCATACGGCCCTAATCTGTTTCTACACGCCATCGTGCCGGAACACTAAATCGCTTGGTGGCACGTCTGTGACGGCATAGACAATTAATTAACTAGGTAGGTAGGTACCTAGGGAATTTAATATCGTTATTTACAACGCGGGAACTCTTTCATTATTTTCCGGGATAAAAAGTAGCCTATGATGTGTTATTTCAGACTATTACTGTGCCCAGCTAAATCGGTTCAGTTGCGGAATGATTGAGTAAGTAACAAACATCCATCCATACTTCCAAAAAGCTTGGATGCACGGAATTAAAAACCTTAATCCACGCGAACGAAGTCGCGGGCATCAACTAGTGTAATGTACAAAAAACAAGGGGAAAATCACGGTGTGATACCTACGAGTCGACACTCGAGCATAACATTAATGTCCGCAAGTCGCACGCGAATGAAAGCGTACAAATCTACCGCATTCATAATATTGCTCTGAATGAAATCGAATGCAGAGCTGCAGATTGACACCGAATCGAATGTAGGTACTATAATATTCTTATTCATTTGTTAATTGCATTCCAATATGTATTTACAATGATTCTTATTACTACTTAGAGACCACCACCCACCATACCTACCACCCTACCCATAGGTTATATTATTGAGTAAAATTTTCGATGTCGGCCTTCAGTCTGTAGAATTCGCATTAGATCCACCGGTTGACATGATCAACACCGCCGTAGGTCTTAGTTTCCAGCTCACCGAGCGCCGCAATAATCCCACCCTATCTCCACAAAGCACAAAGGATCTAGAGAACGGTACGCGGCGCTCGGCCAGTCCATTGAAGCTCCCGCAGCATTTTTATGAATAGGTTCCCTCGCCCCGAGACCGGTCCGCCACCGGCGTCGCATAGAGTTCATTGAATGAGTGCCCGTTCGTTTGTTGACATTCCCCGAAAACCTGCCCCGTGGCAGTCGCGCCCGCCAGAAATACCCGCGCATCACAACTCCCGTGCCCGATGGATGGACAACGACCGAAATAGACGCGCCGATGAAGATTAAAGCCGTTTTCGGAGTTCGATACTAAACTAACAGCTAACTAACTATACTTATGAAGGAGGAGCGTTTTGTTGGAATCGGGCAGGATGTCGACGCGTCGTGAATAGGGATTAAACAGTTTACGGCGCACTTTGAAAACTAGCTGTTTATTGCTTGGCGATAAAGATAAAACGTATAACCCGACTACAACAGCAGAACTACATTCAAAATTAATATGTTCTCCTTACTGTCTATATACTTGGTATCTTGCCCTAATATTCAGCAGCTATGTAACTGTGCCAGTCAGTTAATTAATATCACATACGGTTTCGTAGAGCATTGTCGCTGTTGCACGAAACTACAAAAGTAGAATAACATAAGCATGGGTGACAGAGACGACGCTCTACGCAACCAAGGCTGGTCAATCGTCCCTTTCTTAGATTTATTACCATAAATACCCGCTTATGTATATCTATACCTGACATACAAAGGTATCTCAAAGAAAAGTCTCGAAATGAGCACTTAAATTCTATCACTTCATAGAATATGCGGCAATTAAAGTTTAGAAAGAGTTTATAGCAATCATATCATGTTAATTTAGTACGTAAGTACCTATCTACAGAGTTTTTATTTTACTTACCGGCTCTTCTCCGTAGAATGTGCTATCCTAACTTGATCCTAACCGATGGTAGAGTCTACACTTGTCACTTGATCCTTCATGAGATCACTTACATACTTACTTCGCTGGCTCAGTGACACAAAGAGGCTTTTAGCTCCGATACTAGAAGCTGCCACTCATGCCTGCCCTGTGCTGCTTCACGCTTATCGGGTGTATTGACGGCTTGCAGGTCTTTTGGTCGCTTCGTCCAGCAGCACTGGTAGCATGGGCAGGAGATAAAAGTTTTATCCCCCGATTTTATCCACTGACAGGGGATAAAATTATCTTTTTCCTATGCTAAAGCATGGCGACAGAAAAGGCGATGTATATTTCTATAAGTATATCCACTGAGTGTTATTTCCACCGCTGTACCCATGCTCAACGGGTGGATTAAGCTAAGCGAGGGGATAAACGTTTTATCCTTTTCCCGGGCATAAAATTTCTCCCGCCCATGCTACCAGTGCTGGATCGTCCAACGGGGCGTTTTCCTATTGGGCGACTCAAGTATGCTCTCCTTACAGCGCGAAAAAAATCGCTTGGCGGCACGTCTTTGACGGTAGGGTGGTAACTAGTCACGGCCAAAGCCTCCCATCGGACAAAATGACTAGGTATGAATAGGTATAATTTATCTATGACTAATATGTCGCAATGTCACATTTTTTTAATGTGAATTGTGATCACGAATACCACGATCATCAGTTATAGTAATGTGGTGTATTACCTAACGTTGTGTAACGAGCAGCGCCGGCTGAGCAGCGAGTAGGTACTTGACGCGCTTCGAAGCTAGCCGAGCAGAACCGCCGCTCAGATTACTACTTACTAAATGCAAGCCTAAAAATGGGTTAATTTGGTTACGATTAACAATTTAAAACTCATTTTGGAAACAAACGGTTTTTGCTTCGTTCATTCCACTACCTAGTAGGTGGGTACGTCCGCTGTCGGTACGTCTAAAAATGATTGCTAACACGTATAGTGACGGTCGCAATCACCTCCTTCGCAACATCTTCAGCCTGCTGGACCTCGAGAGCGTGGTGGGCAACGGATGGATGAGAAGAAGAAGACCGTATTTTGGCTTTGACCTTGAAAAGTTCAGCTGCGGACGGCTTTAGGCTCATGATATGAAAAGGTATACCTGTTAACTATAGGTAGGTATAGGTAATTAGGTATAGGTAGGTATAGACTATAGATCCAACAGCTTGTTTCGCACGCATTCGATATTGTACCCAAAAACCGAAGTCGTGTAACAAATTTTTCGTCGAATTCTACTTCACGCAAATTATTGTAGGAATTTTCACGATATCATTGCAAAATAGCTGATACTTTAATGATACTACCTTTGCCAGGTACAAGGTGCAGCCTCGCAAAGTGAAAAGTAGTGTTATGAGATCCACCTATGTATAGACGGGCAATCTCAAGCGAGTCGCTGGCAGTTGCTGGATACAAGCGGCACAAGACTGTGTTTTATGGTGACTCTCGCAAGAGACCTTTGTCCAGCTGTCGACATGTCTCAGTTGAGACGACGACGAGATGTGATGTGATGATTTTAGTAGATAATGTGGCCGATTCTACTGCACACAATCTCTAGACGAAACTAAGTTGACGGGTCCTCTGAATCTCGTGCTATCACTTTCATAACGCTCTCTGTGGAAAAGGATAGCACTAGCTTTAGACTTGTCAATTTTGTTTAGTCTATGAATCGCGTACAACAGAATTAGCTACAGATTTGACTGTATTAAGATTAGCTACACAACCAGCATCTATTCAGTTAATTTGCATAAATTGAGTAGGCAGGTATGTCAGCGGATAATCAAAACGTATCGCCAATTATGTACAAAACGTAGGAAATAAAACATTAAGGTATTTGATGAAGTCTGCGCGGATCTGTGAATGAACACATCAAGTGAAGGCGACACAGTGTCGCCAGCCACCAGCGTTACTTGACCCTCGTACCTCCTTCCAACATAGATTCTAGAATAAAGAGGTATCTACTAGCTTGCACTAGACAAAGTTCAAAAACCTAAACTTGTCTTATTTGAACTAAAAAAACAAAAGTAGGTACGATCTTCTGTTACGTAAAAATATTTAAAAATTATATTAGCAACAGCTTTTTTTATTACTTTGTTTTTTGTTTTAGGTGCCTAAGTGCCTTCGGCCACGGCTAGTTATCGGATACCGGCAAAGCCAAGGCTATGTAGGCCGGAAACCACAAAGTTACGTCGATAACAGATTTTGTCAGTCACAAGACGTCTATCAGTTGAGATGATGATTCTCTAAAGAATGAGTTCGTACCTACATAGTTGAGTAGATACAAAACATCAGATCAACGTACAAACATCCACGGACCCTGCGGCCTGGTCGCGTTCGGAGACGGAGCGTCGCGCGGCCCACGCCCGCTTCCTTTATGGCGATCGCGCAGTGGTCATTGCGTCCAATTAACATGCCTACGTGTCCGGCCCACTTCGTCATTATACTCCGCGAAAATCTTCCTACTACATCACCGGCACCCGCGGGGCCAACGCTTCCTTGAATTAGCGGCAGCGACGGCAAGTATCTTCAAGAAACAGCTTCATTTTTACGCTATTTTCACGTCTTAGCTTAGGGGCATGCTAAAAGCATTGATCTCTGACAACTATCAGTATCCAAACGCTCCGCAGTTTGACGTAGTTAGTAAGGAATGTGACGATTGCAGTAACCTTTCTCCTCTGATTAGTTGACACTTAACACTCTTAAAACGGCTAAAATGCACTGCTGCTGCAAGTTCTTGCAGTACCACCACCATATTGCAGTTGCACTATAACCAATCACAACAGTTGATATTAGCCAATGATCTCTGATCGTAGTAGTAACTTTTTTTTTTCTGTCTCGGAATCTTGGAATGCGGTCGTGGTTTTGACTTCATGTTGTACGTAGTACGCTTGTTATCCACTGCTCTCTGACAGCTGCCTTCCTCGTGCATGCATGAAGGGAAACTTCCAAATTGCAGACCTCACTGGGTCTGTTAATTTTTTTTTTAAACAACTTCTTATCATACGTGATGCTCCGTGACCTGCTTCTTCTACTCATAACAAAACGCACCTTGTACAACAAAGTCATGGCCCCGAGATAAAAATCCTAATCCCTAACAGGGAAAGGCATAGTGCACCGTGTTACGCTAAGCCCAGCGATGATAGTCGCTTGGTTAAATCCACCGGCGAATCCATTATGTTGGCTACCGTAGCATCTGCACACGAGCCAACTTTCCAGTCCAACAAATTGGCAGCCAACGTTTTCTTGTCACTGAAGATTTTCTCTTAAAGACCACATAGTGATAGAGTACTTGGTTTTAGTTTGCATGACTCTACTCAGCTTATTCAGTTAAATATAATTTTGGAACCCTACACTTTCACAAGCATGAATGTGGTTAGAAGGCAACTCAGCCTCCTTGTAAATTCATATTATTTTACATCTTCGTACCAATTTAGGCATGTTTCGATAAATGATACCTATAGACAACAAAATACGGAACATATTCCAATATTTCTAATGTGGACACCAAGAATATTTCGATGTTTTTAACCAAGTAAAAAAATTTCCCCAGCCGACATGTTGGCAGTTGGCACATCTGTAGAAGCTGTAACCAGAAGTGCTGGTTTGCGGATGTTTTATTGAATTATGCTAGTTGTTTAATTTTCGGCATGATTTCATCATTAGCACGCAAATGCCGGCGGCGGCTTTGCATGACAAATGGGTCGTTCGGATGGTCCACTTTCGTGAGACATAAAGACAGTTTAACTTGTATTTTATCTACCATTAAATAAATTGGGTCTTCCTTAATAATCTTTACTTACTTAGCTTTGCACACTAGAAGTTTATTTATCTATTTAATAAATTACATTACATTACAAATACATTACATATAAATTTTCCCGCTGCAAGAGGCCTATTGACAACAGTAAAAACTTGCAATCGCAATTTACATGTATTTTTTTTAATTTTGAAAATTTCACTCCTTATTTTATCATCCTCAAGGGGTTTCTTTCTAATATTACTTATACAGGCTTAGAGCATTTAACCAATAAATGCTCAAAGGTCTTACTTAAAACTAATAAACTAAAAACGGATTTTCATGTCTCTGATTTCAAAAACTTCTGACTTTCATATAATTTTCCAACCTCCAGTTCAGGGTGGATTCTCCGTTTTTTAGCTACGCTCTAGAGGGAACCTAAGCTACCTTCCATTTTCAGTTTATAGGCTTTTTAGTTTCCGATGATTTCGTGATTAGTAGTCAGGGAAACTGGTAACTTTCTTTTATATTTAAGGATAGATTAGGCATATAAGTTAAGCGTCAATGTAAGTGGTGCAATGTGCCGCGACGCGCGCGTTGCGTCGGTCGCTCCGGCAACAATATCGCCAAGTGCACAAACCAGTCGCGTCAGTTTTTCGTCCAGCACCTGTGCCTACTGCCTCGCTGCCGTCCCTCAACTAGAACCCAGCTAAGCCAAACTTCGAAAATATTGAGTTAAAAAATATTAAACTTACTTTTTTCTTTCAAACATGTCTAATTTTAACAGTTTTCTCCTTTTCGTATTCCATTGGGCAGAACTATAGACCAACAGGTAGGATTTGATTTCAAACGTTGGAACAGTGGATTTTGTATTAGTTTATTAAACCGTTTAGCTATTTATTTTATAAAAAAGCTTTTAACCGCGGCTTACTTAGCTCACGTTAAGTTCGATTTTTTAAACTTCTATTTTATCTCCTTAGGGATTGAATTTTCAAAAATCCTTCCTTGGCGTGTGTGTGTGTGTGTGTGTGTGTGTGTGTGTGTGTGTGTGTGTGTGTGTGTGTGTGTGTGGTGCGTGTGTGTGTGTGTGTGTGCCAAACTTGAGCCCATTCTGTCCAGTGATTTGAGCTGTGCGTTGATAGATTAGTCAGTAAGTCTCCTTTTCTTTTTATTATATGTACATTTAAATATCTTAAAGGATTATTGAGTCTACTAGGGATAGGGAGCTCATACCGGAATTGCACATTGCTTTGCAGACTGATTGATTTGCCAGATCAGACCGAAGCCAATTTACAAATTATAAATTCATCGACATGATATTTTGCATGGATATACCTCGTTCTCATTCGAAGTCATTCTGGAGGATGACTTTACTTTTTATCACGAAAAAAAGGGTTATCGCGGGATTTTAAAAGGACCTAACTCCGAGTATTTATATTCCGGAAAAATGCAGGTTTTTAGCAACCTAACTCAGGAAATGTCAGAAAAACTAATTGCATGCATTTCTCCGCTCATTGCCTGAGCGTCCAGAAAGATATTTTCGTTGGTTACATACGTTTGCAAGCGCGCCCGCGTCAAGCTCGTCAGCCTGTGGAAGCCCTGCGCGCTCGAGTGGCCCTTCCTGCGCCACATGGCGGCACGTGCGGCAAAAACACCGATATAGATCACGTCGATATTCCGCGCTGTGCGGTTTGTGGAGCCATTGTTTACACACAAGTACCTACGTGTCGTATACGGGGTCGTGGACGCGGCGGACTTGAAGATTTCAGTCGACTTCGGATCTCAAGCTTTGCGAGAGGTCCCAAACTTATAGCTAAACTTATATACAAATCAGGCCCGCGAATGGTGCCAAAAATATTGACAGCCAGGCTGATTCGTTGCGCAAAAAATAAGCCAGCCCTTCTGTCACCAGATGAGGCAATTAACACTTCAAACATAGTATAATTTACGAATTTACTACGCAAATCGATACGTCACAATCGAATCTAATGACGATTACAAAAAAAGTACTTATTTCAAATCTATACTCAGTTTCATAGGTTTGCCTCTAGACAAATAGTTTGTTTATCCTAACGCCTAATCTAGGGCAATTTGGATGGAGTATCATTAAGCTCTATCAGGTATTTGCTTTCTTCCAACAGATTCATACCACGATTCATATATTCGTGTAAGCACACAATACTTACCTATTAATAGTGGTATAGGTATTTTTTGTTTTTATAGTCTCTCTACTTTCCCTCTAGTACCTACCTCTGTCAGTTTGCGGCAGTTTTTAGGCCCTCGAATGCGGACCAGAGGGTAGGCTGAAAAAATCGGAGCGCACGTGTCACCTGCCCGCCAACAGCCATTGTTCAACGGAGTGGCACATCCAGCGTGCGCTGCGATAAAAAACCTAATTGGTCCAGATGAGTCGTCGAACTTGAGAGGCATCAGCGAATGTTATCAATCGGCGAATCGGCGAGTTTCGATGACATTTTTTTTTTTTTAATTTCATGACAAGTCCTTGACTACGATCTCACCTGATTGTAAGTGAAAATGCAGTCTAAGATGGTAGCGGGTTAACTTGGAAGGGGTATGGCTGTGTACATTCAACCCATACTAATAACCCCTTACAAGCAATAATTGTTTGTAAGCTTGTGATTACAAACAATTGTTAAATTGTTACAAACAATTAGACACGTCGTTGGCAGAAGCTATAGGCTTTAAAAATCCCGCGGGGACATGGCGGAACCCTCTATTTTTTCGGTAGGTAACCTAAGTCACCCTCCAAATCCTCAGCTATGCCTATAAAAGCTAAATCTAAAATCACGTCGATCCGTTGCTTCGTGATTGAAGGACAAACTAACAAACACTTTTGCATTTATAACATTAGTAAGGACATTAGTAACTTTTTAGATTATGAAAACCAACTAACAATAAACTTTACCTATGTATAGGTATAGCGAAAATCCCTCTCGGCTTTTCTTTATGAAGACAAAGTCAGCGAGCGTTTTGTTGCTTTTGTCAATATAATAACATGTGATTTAGCAAATCTGTTTACAGTTCCAGGCAATATAATTCCGGCTCGTAAACTCTGACGTTAGCAGTCTGTGACCTGAAGGCTGGAATGGCCGGTATTAACCTTGTTTCAGTTATTTCGCGTCGACGGCGACACTGATATCTGTGCTAATGTTTCGCTTTGATAACTAGGTAAACATTATAAGAGGTTATTTTGTTCTTATAAAATTCCTGTAATAACGAATAATAACGTATCGATTACCACCTCATTCATCAAAAATAGCATGTAGTTGAGGCGCTCTGGTGGAACACACGTATACAAATATACATACACTGCTAAAATCATAACTTCTTCTTTTAACTTTTTATTTTTATTTTTCGCGAGCAAACGAGCAGGCGGGTCACCTGATGTTAAGTGACTACCGCCACCCATGAACATTTGTAGCACTTGAGGCACCACCAATGCGTTGCCGGCTTTTTAGGAATTTGTTGGTCCGTCCATTGAATAACCCCATGTTGTAATTCATTGGAAACACCGTCGCGAAGTTCTACAGTTTCAAAGTAGGTACGTGGAAAAAACGATCTGGCACATCGGATGGTCGAAGTGCTCCAGGCACTCAGGTGGTGAGGGTGAAATTGTGTTCGGTGGCGAGCGGTGCAGTTGTAGAAGAAAGACGAATAAGGTCAAATAGCTCTTCAGAATACTCCCCGTTATATAGCCGATAGAATACGCAAAGAGAGCTTACATCTCAGCGGTGCTCCAGGTTTCCAATGAGTTGATGAAGACTGAATTCGGAAAAAAACAGGCATTTTTTTCTTGTAGATAAATAAAGAAAAGCGTTTACTTTACGATCAAGTGTTTTCGGTGCCTCGGGACCAAGTGACGTAACCGCCGCGCCGGCTTTACGGCCACATAACTGCTCGTCTGCCCACATCGTAATGAATGGACGTATTATATTATGACGGGCATCAACCGAATGTTCATGATTCAAGTAGGGTGACTTCGCCGGTTACGCGACCAGGGTCAGTTACGCGACCACTAACAGGACCTACGGCATTAAAACGAAAATAATAAGAATTCTATTCTTCTTTTCCAAATGAAATTCACTTAAGTAAAGAGGGGGATAGACCTATTAGTTTTACCTACAATAGTTGGCAGCTTTGTGTTTACCCGAAAGCAAACAAATCTTAGTTCAATCCGCCGCTCATACTTTCGGCGCGTACACGTTCCCAAAACAACGAAAAAAATAGTGAGTAAGTGATGCGTTCGAGGTAAGTAGATCGTGATGTATTTATTTGAGTCAATTTTTTAATGTTCTATTAAGTGGATATATATATGTTTTACGTTATTTGTACATTTATTACATGTAATATACAAAATCAGGTAAAAAAATTGAATGGTCGCTAACTGAAATTGGAATTAGCCAATAACTTCAGTTGGCGACCACCTGGCCGCCAATAGACATTTAGAAAGAAAAACATTTATTTTTATTTTTTATAGACTACAAATCTAATTCGGAATTTAATCACTTTCAATTTAATTTGTTTATTTTTATCCGTGTATCTTTTAGTTTACGACCACCAAATTATTATTATAAAACATCTTAAAATGTATGGGTATCAAGTGGTCGCCAACTAAAAATGAGCAAATTAATATGTGGGTTTACGACCATTTGCAATCACTACTTATAATCTTATCTGTTTTTTGCATAATGTAGGTGTTTAATATATAATATTTTCATTACAGATGTCCTCCACAAACCGTATTAGAAAATAACACCGGCTTATTCCCAAAGAGATCTGGAATGTGCTTTAAAAATATAAGAGAAGGAGGACACGGTATTAGAAAGAAATATAAAATGTATAACATCCCGAGATCTGATGATTTGATTCTAAACTTTTGTAATTGTTGTTTAAAGTGATATTTTTAATTTTGTACTTGTGTAGGAAAATGTATTATACTTGCTAAGATTCATTTAAGCTTAAGCTTGAATATTAAAGTGTACCTTTGATCTCATGAAAAAATGTGTTTTAATAGTTTATTATAATGTATGAATAATAAAGCATGAATAATAATTATTTTTTAAACATTAACACGTTCATATTTTTTATTTTTAATTAATCAAATTTAGTTTTCCCTAGCAAATCGAGAGGTCGCCAACTAGATAAGGGGGCAGTCGTCAACTAGCAAAAGTGGTCGCCAACTAGCATTTCACATAGTTTTTAAGATTTATTCAATTTAAAATGTTTTCACAACTGTAATTCTTATTTTTTTACTTTTAAATATAACTTGACAATATCTAGGACCCCGTCATATAACTTTAATACATGTGCTATGGGTGCAACATACTTAAATATTGACGTAAAGTTGAATATCCCGCTAATCGGTCGCCAACCGGCGAAATCACCCTATATTATAACCCGGCACTAAAAATTGCACAACAAGTCGCTTTGGCCGTGGCTAGTTACCACCCTACCGTCAAAAACGTGCCGCCAAGCGATTTAGCATTCGAGCATGATGGCGTGTAGAAACCGATTAAGGGTACCGGGTGGAATTTACACTGCTATACCCCTTCCAATTTTGCCCACTACCATCTTAGACTGCATCGTCACTCACCATCAGGTGAGATCACAGTCAATGGCTATCTTGTCATCGAATAAAAATGCTAAATTAGAGGCTTGGAATGCATTCCATGCTTACAAGATTTTTTTATTCGCCTCTTAAAAACTTTTAAGTAGGTATATCACAGTTTTAGGGACTACCTTGCATGGGAACTGTTTCCATATAAGGTAAAAAAGCATAAGTAGATAGTCATAGTCATTTATTCATAAATGTTGAGAACACAGATGTGTTTTGAACATAAATGCGTAATATTTAAATGACACGATACACATGTAGTAACTTAGTAAGCCGAAAGAAAAAGTCGCAGTCAAAAGCAAATAAGCCCCATGAGAACATACAACAACTTACGTCACCAGATAGATATACCTAGAGAATTCAGTATCCAATCTAGACAGTCGGAGCCTGCTATCTGACGCTGGTTCCCACGCCGCGTCAGCCGCTAACTGCAAATAGCATCTCAGATGGCCGCAGATTTTACCGATTGTTTTCCTTTTCAAGCTACTTTCATGCTGTTCAAGAATTTTCTGGCGATGTATCAAGCTGGAAATTAGAGAGCTGCAACTGATTGATGGTCATGCTCTTGTTGTAGTCAAAAATTCTTGAAAATACCTTTTATTTGGAAACTGATGGAGGTACCTCATTAATTTTCATCTAGAATTCAACTCTTTGACATTTATTTTTAACAGAAGCAGGATAATATTAAGTATTTACTATTTGCTAAGGAAAAAAAATTCAATGTATATTGTATACCTACCTAGTCAAAAAAATTAATAGGTTCTGATTTTCTTTGGCTTCCATACTGTGACTGTTTGTTAATTTTTCATGGATCACTCCTTCAATTGATCTTGTATGAAATAGTTAGTAGAGACTTTTTTTTTTACTGCGGAAAACTTAGTTTTTACGGGAAAATAGAAATATATTAAAACCGATAGATCTCAAAGTGTAGCTAGGTATAACGATATTTTGTAATACGCTATGGATTGTATAAAGAGAGACCCGTAGTAAATCGCGTGACTGTATCGTAGATCGGTTGTGTGCCTCAGTGCTGAGTCCAATTAGGGCCCACAGTGTCACAGTGGCCGAGGAATTGCATCGAGGCAGCCTGTGACTCAGAGCGACGGCGACGGAAATTATATTTTTCTAGGACAATTGTCTACTTTGTCTAAAGAGACAAAGTACGACGCTAATGTCCTATAAAAGATAAAAATATTACTACGTTTCTAGCATTTATTCGAGTTTCTAAAAATTACATGAGTAGGTATTGGATAGAATCAGGCGTTACTTTGCGGAAGTTCATAATTAACAAAAAGATGTTAGAATTATTTTGCTGTAATCCGCCAGCAGAAAAAATCTGTATGGTCAAACATGCAGTTATAAGCTAAGCACCGCTTACCTCCCCAACCAAGCAATAAAGCAAAGTTCTCAAGCAAGCAATGCCACCACCACTCACATGCACCACCACACAAGACTTTTGTACTACTCTCGACGCACGTTTCGCCCCGCGCGATGCTCCGGTGTCGGGGCATCCAATAATTCTAACATTTTTTTTGTTAATAACAGAACAAGCATAATTTATCATTTCCTTATTTATGCACGTAATGATCGATTTTCGCACAGTGAACGTTTTCTTGATGAAAAGTTACACAAGTACTATGAAAATTGTATGAAAAATATTGTTTCAAAACATCGTCTTTTTAATATGTATAAACGTTGTTTTTTTTTTTTGAGGATCTGTCATTTGCTTAGAGTTCAGTCATGTACAGAGATGCTCAGTCAGTATCAAGATCTCTTTGCTCTATCTATATAATTTTTCTTTCTTATAAACCCATAGACGTCCACTGCTGAACAATGGTCTGGTGAAGGTTCTCTTCTTAATGACAAGGATTTAGGCCACAGTCCACCACTAATAAATTAATTGCTTTAAACGTACCTGCATTAACTCCAAAAACTTAGACGTGCTTGCCACATAGAGTTATATAACTGAGATGTCATCTACTACTTAATTTTTGCGTCGTAATGAATTTAAAATTTAACCTTACCTAACCTTATTAGCTATCACACACTCGGTAGGTTTGTCTTCGTGTTGCAATTAGCATATCTCCAAGATACAAGTAAATTCCCTCTGATTCAGTGGATGCGGGCGCGACACGGTTTTCACGTGGACTCGGCAGGTTCAATGATCCATTCAAAATATTAAGGTTATCTTTTACTTATTGCCTCGTTATGATCAGAGAAACATCTTCTTTTGTTGACAGATGTAGTTTTTCATGATCAAGACGCTGAATAATCTTCATCTTTCCTTACCTAAAATGATGCATGTTTAGTCACTTTATAACTGAATACCTAAGTGATATATTATTTTAGGCAATGTTCTGCAAAGTGATTAAAAACTATTCATGACTGATGAAGTTGGATTAAGTAATGATTAACGACTAAATAAGAGTTCCTTTAGTAGAGGATTCCATTTCCTTCTGTAGACAGTGTTTATTTTCAACAAAAACAATATTTTCATAAGCTAATAAAAAAGTAGTGATAACCGTTCTATATCGATATATTTTGAGATTTACACAAACAATTCAAAAAACTGTACATATTTAGGTTTAGAGGTCCCGTACAATGGGCAGCGGTGGGTGTAAACCAAACATGTTTAATATTATTGTCATAATAACTGCTATTGAAAGGCAATTGACATTATTTTGTTTACAGCGGTCAGTGATTGTTAACGAGATTTAATAAACACACACAAACACACACACATTAAGACCTACTCGTATTGTTCCTAAAAAAATGTTTAGAATTTTAGAGATGGGCGTTAACCTATCTACATATATTTTGTCTCAGAATAGAATCTATTATAATTTTTTACTTATTAAATACTAGCTTGCTCTCGCGACTTCTTACGCGTAAAGTTAGTTTTTTGAAAATTCCGAGGGATCCCTTTGTTTCCCGGGATTAAACTAGTCTTTGTCAATCTCCAGGTCCTCAGCTATACCTATGCAATACTATGCTACTACTATACTACAATATACAATAGGGTCACTGGTAGAGATCTGAGAGATAAATGTTTCCTTATCTTTTCTTTTTCTTGTTTTAGGGATTGATGAGTGCCGATATTATCTACGTCGAGTGATTTTTAATCGAGGAATAGATTTGGCGGTCTAACAGTTTTTGTATTGATAATAATATGTACTGTCAAAATATCATCAAATGGTTATGGCTTGTTTTACGTTATTGTAATCGGTCCTTATGGTAGCACTATAAAGGATAACTTTGCCATGAAAACTTGCGTATTTTCTTTGTGTTCAATCAACCAAAAAGCAGCTTCTATATCTTTTAAATGCTTTGTGAGTTCATAATGACTGAAATCGATCACTAATTGAAATGTTACCTAGTCTAGCGTTGCTATTTTTTATAGTTCTACTGAAATAATGTTTCTGTTATACGAGAAGTTTTTCGTTTTCCTTGTATTTACTTACAGTGGCAGGCCCATTATTGAGAGAACTGAGATCCTGGTCAGGCTATTATGAGTTCTCGCTGTATAATTATAGTGTTGATATTAATTTGGTGGTTTTAATCTCATTTAGCGTAAAATGTCTCAAGTAACTGTTCACGAGATCGCTACGCACGGTCCGCGGATTTAACACTTTTGCACGATAGATATAAGCGAGACTTGGATAGCTGTGTAGACTTTTCTGGGAGGTCTGATGGCTGCTGTCTAAGCATGCTCTTATCTCTTCTTAAACTTCTCAGGACCAGTTATTGTGTAGGTACAGGTTCCACTACATGCCATTCTTGTTGTCGAACTACTAATAACGCAGGCTTTTCTTTTTCTTATTTTCTCAATAGTTTGACGGGACTAGACTAAATTCAAAAGATTGTAGGTACAAAACAAATTATGCAGTTGGTCTACTATTGTACCTGTTCCTAAAGTACTACTACTAAACTATATTAGGTACAAGCTTTACGCAAAACTGGAATAAAAAAATGGAATTGTAGTAAGTTAGTAGGTAATGCTAAGCATTTTGTAATTACTGTAATAAATATATTAGGTAGGTATAAGCTTTACGTAAAACTGGAATAAAAATGGAATACTAGTAGTAGGAAGTAAGCTAAGAATTTTGAAATTACCGGAAGTAAGATGAGGAAGAAAACAAGGCGATGGTAAACTTTTTTATTTTTTTTTTCTTTCCTTAAAGGTTTTGATTGGTATAATTATATCGATATTCAAGAACAATATAGCAATGAAATTTTCTTAAACAGACA
Organism: Hipparchia sbordonii; assembly: GCA_038048805.1. Classification (NCBI taxonomy): domain Eukaryota; kingdom Metazoa; phylum Arthropoda; class Insecta; order Lepidoptera; family Nymphalidae; genus Hipparchia; species Hipparchia sbordonii. The sequence goes on from CM076113.1 coordinate 12,452,895, forward strand.
TGACGTTTACTTAAGAAAATTTCGGTGATACGACTCTCTTTACTCCAACACAGATCACTGCTGCTACTTACTTTACCGGCTCGGTAATGAGTTGAGAATTGAGATGAATGAAAAATGAAAAACATCATTACTACCTTCCTAAGGCGCCAGTTACACTAGAAGAGTTTCTCCAATGTGAGCTGCAAGAAATAGTTTGCGATTATTCTATGCAAAAAACTTTCCATACAATTTTCGCCCGCGATTATACATTACATTACAATACATTATTATACATTACGACAAAAACTCGTGTCAGTTAATCAGTGCTTAAATATGAGTACCAACACTCGCATTAGAGAAACTCCACTCTCCTTGTGTAACTGAGCCATAACAGTTAAGAAGTGGAATGTTTTCTTCCCAAGTGAGGCTCAGCTCAGCCCGGGCCGCGGCGCGACGTCACAGCCAGCCCGGTGGCGGTGACGTCAGCGCGCCTTGTACGGCCCATGGTGTCTCCCACGCGAGGCTTGCGTTGCTGCTGCGGCCACCAGCCTGCCACCAGTCCTGGGACTTCACTACAGAAAGAAAGAAAGAAAGAAAGAAAGAAAAAGCATTTATTTGAGACACACGCATTAAACAGTTAAAGACAGACAGACGTAAGTTTGTTCAATTCAATTCAATTCAATTTATTTGCATAAAACATGTGAGATACAGGTGTTACATTTCGTTATAAATTAGAACAATGTTTTGCCTAATAATCGGCATGCAAATATTTAAAATTTCATCTAATACTATCTAATAATAATAATAATGTCATACTTATTTCAAATGTCAATATAAAATTACAAATTATCCGCTAAAAATTCTTTAATTGAATAGTAGCACTTTTTCAGTAAAATATCTTTGACTTTTTTTTTTAAATAATATAATATTTAGATTTTTGTCAGCCAATGACGCTGGTAGTTTGTTGTATATTTCTGGAGCCATGTTGAAAATACTCTTACTAAAGAATTTAGTCCGTATGGTGCGAGAAACATATTTTATCCTTACGACGTTCACTAGATAGTGTTAGACAAAACAAAAAAATATTTATGTTCTCTACCCTGTTACAAATCGTCAAAATGTTGTGTATGCTACACAACACTTTTTTTTTAGAAATGCCTTTCGACTTCCGTTTTTCCAAATAACTATAACTTGAGTGCTTTTTAAATCAAGAGCGAATAAACATAGTCTAGGCTAGTCGCTCCATTTTAAGCTGCACCTTCATTTAGCATTAGATGAGATTGCAGTCGATTGCTAGTATTAAGTGCTATTTTTTGAAAAAAAAAAAAAACTACGTAAATAATACTTTTTAATGTAATGATAGCTCGGAGGAAAAAAAAATCCTCCTAGAATGATAGTGACAATATCTATCTATCAATATCAATCAACTGCTCAACTTTGTAAATAACTAAAATAATTTTGTATATTTCCAGTGTCAATCATGTACCTACTATACTTATAAGAGAAATTCAAATTAAAATCCGGTACATTCTGCTAGACTACACCACTAAAGGTAGTTTTCTTCCTCACCAGCTATCTTTTGAGGATCTGCTAATCAGGCCCTCGTCGTAATTACCGACACAACATTTGAACGTTTTTAAAGAATTATTTTTAGAGAGCAAACGAGCAGGCGGGTCACCTGATGTAAAGTGATCACAGCCACCCATGAACATTTGTAGCACCGGCACCACCAATGCGTTGTCGGCTTTTTAGGAATTTGTTGATCCGCCCCTTGCATAACCCCATGTTGTAATTTAGTGGGAGCACCGTCGCAGGAAGTTGGTTGCACAGTTTCAAAGTACGTGGAAAAAAGATCTGGCACATCGGATGGTCGAAGTGCTCCAGGCACCCAGGTGGTGAGGGTGAAATTGTGATCGTTGGCGAGCGATGCGGTTGTAGAAGAGAGACGGTGGAATAAGGTCAAATAGCTCTTCAGAACGTTTTTGTTACCTACCTATTCTTAGCTCCCACGTTTAGTTCCGCGCGATGTGGTCACCGCGGACAGAGCCTCTGCCGTGAGAGATTTACATCGTACTGTTTACTCAGTTTTCTAAACGGAATCGTAGCGCCCGACGCCGCGATGCTTTCCAGCGCTCGAGTCTGCCACAACACGCACACAACACACACACAATACACACACAACTCACAACACAACGAGTTATATTATGACTTCATCATTTATTTCATTCACTACACTCTTTGATGACCTATGTTTCTCAACAAACGTCTACAAATACTGTACATACACAACGAGTTCATTAGTTATTTTATTTTCATTTCGCATTTATCCTACTAATATACTATACTTAATGCGAAAGTTTGTGAGGATGGGTGGATGGATGGATGTTTGTTACTCTTGCACGCCACAACAAATGAACCGATTGGGAATTGGGAATGGAGATAGCTTATCCAGGATTAACGTAGCGTAGGCTACATTTTATTCCGGAAAATTATAGCGTTCCCGCGGGAATCCAAAATCTCCACGAAGTCCCGGGTAGCACTAGTGGTTCGCCCCGAACTGAGACCTCGCGATATCCCATAATTCCCAAAAGTTTTAATTATATGTATATTGTAATAATTAACTTTTAACATTAGACGCAATAAAAAAGACACAAAACTGTTTTACTGACACAGCGCCATCTATTAGCATTATTGTGAAGCTATTAGCATTTAAAATTAAATAATTTCGTTTCTTTATAACATTTATCTAATTTTAGTATTTGTTGTTGAAGTACAGGATATAACTGAATTTTCAACCAAGTTTCACGTTCTAATATTCAGTAATTCTTGACATATGGCTCAAATTAAAATCTCCACTTTGAAAGCCCCCCATTTCGTCAATTTTAAGGGAAAAATAAAAAAAAAAATATTTTTGTACTCTGATCAAAATCGCCTTAAAAAGATATATTGCAAGTCTATGTAACGCAACAAACAAAATTTTACTTCAAACACGCTTCTATGAGAGCCCCCCTGAAATAAAGCTTTTTATATTTTTTTATACAATGTTCGGCTGAAGGCCATCAGTTTACATATTACATTTAAATTTGAAGTAATTACGTTCAGTAATTCAGAAGTTATAGGGCTCTGACAGACATTTGGACGTACACACTTCTCTGTCCAGTACAGACAAGCGCCCTAGTTGACTCAGAGAACTCGCTTCGCTCGTTCAATAAATTATGTTTTTTCCTCTCAACAAATCGCCGTCCCACTACTACTTTAAGTAACGAACAATTCAGTAAAAAAAAAATATTTCGAAGAGAAGATATTGCAATAGCGCCTATGCAGCCGTAACAAGTGTCTATAACTTTAATAATTAAGTGTAGAGTTCCTGAATAAAACAACAGTGACAAACAGACAAACGAAGTGATACTTCTTAGTTACCTCAACCTCATACATGGAATCCAATAAAAACTCAGTCATTCGAGTAATAGATGCGATCGTTACCTGAATACCTATTGTTTATTGTAAATATTTTAGTTCATTCATATTGATTGTTGAGTTGATGCGAATTTAATATCCCTCGTGGGCTGCTGGTCCATAAACATAGATTTAACGATTACAAATAAGTGAAATTATGACATAATTTTTATTTTTTCGATGTTTATACCTACTTGACTCCACGTTATCATAGCCTCTAAAATTTTCGTGTCCTGTAAGGCACGTTTATATGATATATTTTTATACTTTTATGATTATGTGATATGGCGTCTGTGCTGTGATCGTCGGTTTTTGTTGCAGTAAGTGTAGACGTAATAGTTTTATCGCTCATTTTGAATCTAAAGTCACAGAAGAATATGTCTGTAATGCGCTAAACTAAAGTAGCGGGCATCATATAAAGCTCGCTGCATACATAACGTGCACGGGACGGGACGGGACGTGGACGGGACGGGACGTGGAGTTTTGGAAATATCGTTTCATAGAAAATGTATACGACTGTGCATACGTCACGGAGCACGGACGGGACGGGAACGTGCCACGCGCGGAACGGGAAAAATATCGTCGGCGCAATTAAAGCCAATTCTTCAAATGAAAAATCCATCTTTCCTTGTTCACATCACTAGCACGTTAGTTCTGAGTTATTGCCACGTTGCGTATGCATTAAAAATCCCCGTCCGTGTTTACTAACCACGTTCGGCCCCGTCCCGTCCACGTCCCGTCCCGTCCCGTGCACGTTACGTATGCAGCGGCCTTAAGTAGTCGTTTAATATCTTGAACGATATAACCAACTTTAATATCTAAGGTAGATGGTTAAAGTCTGAATGATTGTAAGTTCCGTTTGTTCTTTTGTTGAGCCCTTTCAGAATGGAAATATGTTTTGAAGGATTCCCTACCGATACAGTGGTACAAAATATATTTCGATTGGGTGCAGCTGCTGAGTTTTTGCCAGTTCTTCGCCATAAAACTGATTCGGAACCAGTGGTCTTCACTTATCACAAGTCACATGCAAAAAATTTTCCATTATGATTTTTTGTACGTCTGTATATTCCTTCTCCTATTTTCTCAACTCCTAGTTTCCTTAGATTACGCAAGGAGTATAGTCGACAAAATAATAATACGATTATTCAATTTCCGAACGTGGAACAGCCTCGGAGTCGGCACGGGCGGACCGCCATGTTTGCCGCGCGTCACTTTTGCGCGGGAAGCGGCGCCATTACACCAATTGTCCTAAGCAGGATGCCGGCGATTTACCTACAGACCACCATCTACACTTCTCTACATAAACTGCTCTATGATTCACACGTCCTCAAGTTTTTGGCACATTAGAATTGGGGAAACTAATTGCATCCTGAACTGACGTGATGAAGAGTTGTGGTCACAGATTTTCTCGTTACATTAGAGACATTAAGTAGGTATTATTTTTCGTCAAGCTTGGGTTTCTTGTGTTTATAAAAAGTTGTAAATACATTCGAATAATTTTATATCTACTATCTGGAACCTATCCAGTCTACAGGCGAAATTTTTTTTCCAGTGTTTGAAATGTTTTCAAAATATTCACTGTGCATTTGCCTAGATCCCTTTCAAGAGAAGAGAGTTTCAAAAATGGCTTCTATGTGTAGCAACGGAGATCGTTTTTGCTTTGAAGTATTTTGTTACAGATGCTACTCAAGGGCCCGCTAAGCGACCATGAAGTTTATACCTAGTTAGCGAAATAATTAAGTTGATTAGGTTGTCCATAATAATGGGTAATAAGTAACTGAATTACATCGTAGGTACATATAATGTGGCTATAAATGTGGATTTCGGTGACTTAACTTCCTGACTAGACAAGGAAGCGTGTAGGAGTACCGAGTTTTCCGAACTGGCAGAGGTGTAGGGGTTCCAGCTTTTCGCAAAGAAGCGGATCAAATTATGCGAAGTATTTGTACCTATGACAGATCAGTGCCACGTAGGTCCCGAGATCTCTATTGACTGGCTTGAAGTTGTAGATCCGACAGGCTGACAGCTGAAAACATAAAAGTGTTTAAGGATGTCATTATCTAAATATACATACAAAAGGCAAAGGTGACTGACTGACTGACTGATCTATCAACGCACAGCTCAAACCACTGGATGGATTAGGCTGTTTGGCATGCAGTTAGATAGCTATTATAACGTAGTTGTCCGCTAAGAAAGGATTTTTGAAAACTCAATCCCTAAAGGGATAAAATAGGGGGTTGAAAAATCGAACTTAACGTGAACGAAGCCGCGGGAAAAAGCTAGTTATATTATAAAGTATGTTCGTTGTAAATATTTCTGTACTACTTAAAATTCAAAATTACTTATATCATATCGGTCAACCTGTGGCTCTCATGAAAAGTTGGATTCTACCACCAGACGTTACCTATTGTGAAAAAAAATGAAAGTCGATGAACTATGTTAAGTGGGGTATCATTGAATATCTATTTGAAAATCATTAATTATTATCATCGAACCGGTCGCGGTGGTAGAGTCATGACGTGTCATAAGAGCTACAAATTGGCCATCATGAAATGAATAATTTTGAATTTGAATTTGTTAGACTTTTTGTCATTGTTAGGTTTCTTTGATCACTTTTCGTCAGGAGTTGCAACAGCCGACTTTTTGGGTCGAATATATTTTTCCTCCTTATCCCCAATCTTAGCTCCAACGGCATTATACGAGTCATATAAACATAAATGGTCTCACAATTTTTATCGCGGCCATAGCTCGTAATAGTTATAGCTTTGATAGTAAAATGTCGAATAAGTATAAAGCCCAAATGACCATGTTTCTTTGTAATGTACTCACGTAGTAGTGAGAACAAAGATTCATATAGGAATTGGGAGCATTTTTTTTTATTCGATGACAAGATAGCCTTTGACTGCGATCTCACGTGCTGGTAAGTGACGATGCAGTCCAAGATGGTAGCTGGCTAACTTGGAAGGGGTATGACAGTGTACATTCAGCCCATACCCCGAATGGGTTTCTACACGTCATCGTGACGGAACGCTAAATCGCTTGGAGGCACGTCTTTGACGGTAGGCTGGTAACTAACCACGGCCAAAGCCTCCCACCAGACCAGACCAGAGACAATTTAGAAATTATAAAGTCCCAAATTGCCCCGCCGGGAATCGAACCCGAGATCTCCCAGTTACAAGACCAAAGCGCTCACCACTGCGCCAGGGAATTCTAGGCATTTATTTTGTTTACATAATATGCAATCATGTATTAAAAAAAAGCGATGTTAGACTCCTTTCTTAGGAAATCCGGGAATAATGTGCGCTTTAATAAAAACAATATCACTTATTTTAACGGTGAAGAAAAACATCGCGATGAAAGCTGTTTACCTTAGAGTTCTCCATAATGTTCTGAAAGGTGTGAATCTGCCAGGGACCATTTTGGTTACCCGTGGTTTTTCGAAAGGGTTGTTATAAAACCCTACTCATTTGGGTTACACTTTATAACGCTGTCCTCGTAATTGAAAACACAGTAAGTTACATAGAAGTTACCTTTAAGTTACTGTGTTTTCAATTACGAGGGCAGAACGCAAAGCCGCTTCACTGGGTAACCCCTTCTTGGCAGATTCAATCTGCCAATCCGCATTTGTCCAGCGTCGTTCTCGTAGAAAAGGGCTATTAAATAACCCTTTTCTGTAGTGGATAGAGATGAATGAATTAATGAAAAAGTAATTAACTTGTACTTTATTTTAATATAGTTGTATAAAATAACAATACTGGGCAATAAAGCGTGGTAAAACCTAGAACTGTTAAGTACACATAAATTAATTATGAATTATTATAATGTAGAACACCTAAACTGCAATTGAACGTATAAATAGTGAATAATAAATTGTGGTGAACGTACTTGTAAGGGCGTATAATATCTTACAACACGACCTGACTACAGCGCAAGAGTCGGCTGTTGAAAATACCTTAGATCTAATACATTCAGTTACCCAAAACTAATAAAATCTTGAAGTTACCTCAACAGTCTAAGAATCTATTTCACCATCCGAGTTTAACTGAGGAATTTATATTCGACATTCTGACAGTTTTTGTAATGAAAATCTGTCAATACGTGGGTTAAGATTTACTTAGTGGTTGTTAAATCCTCCCTTATTATAACTTATTTAACACCGTACCTACAATTTGATATTGTTTCAAATACAAAAACTGTCAAAACATTGAATTAAGACATCATACAACCATTCACTATTACTAAAATAATTTTATTACATTATGTTCAAAAGGTTGCAGCTTTAATAAGGACATCAGGGACGCAGTAAAATCGGGAAAGTTGGAGGATTGGGTTTATTTTCAAAAAAGGGTAACAAAAATATGGCTCATGAATTAAATGACGCGAAAATGTTACCGCTGATTCTGGGCCTATCACACTTAGTCTATACCTACGCAAAATAGGTCAAGTGGAGCTCGCTCTGCTGTTCCTACTGGCCCTATTGCAACTTTGTTTGAAGTATCTATCCTTAATAATATTAAGTAAGTTGATGTAAATGTAAGGAAATAAAAAAAAATATCATAATTCGGGTAGTTTCGGAGAAATATACAGCTTTACATACAAAATTAAAAAAAAATTAAATTATTTATTTCATGTAGGCCAACTCGTAGCTCTTATGACACGTCATGACTCTACCACTGGTTCGGAATGCAGAATCGGATACATACAGATACACACATACATACATACATATTATATACATCTACAAAAGTTTGCATAATTTGTTTGGAAGCTGTAATCTACAAATAAATAGGCTCTAATAGATTATATTATTTATCATCATTATAATTTTTGTGAATATTTTGCAGTTCCAATAATATTTTTACATTCGTATGCATGCATTATGCAAGTCGAATTGATGATCTTCTTTTTATGAAGTTAAAAATGTGATTAAGGATAGTCCATGTTGCTCTCCAATTCCTTAATTATAACCACCTATAACCGTGATTGAAGGACAAACCACTCATTCATTTCTAATATTAGTAGGGACAGTCCATCAAAATGAGTAAATGAACGTGAGAGTCAAACCGGACAACAGATAGGAACATGCAAAAACTACAGTGAAATTGTCTCATTGATACCGGCGACGTGTCTTTACAACAGCCAGGAATCTATTTACAGCCGTTCCCACGCCAGAGACACTAAAATATATGGAACAATGGGATTTGCCTAATTGGCTCGCCTCCAAACCGCAGGTGACAAAACTATTATGTCTAAACCAGTCTAAACTATTATGACTGCAGACAGTCATTGAACTAAACAAATGACACGGACCTCCCGACTGCGAACCTTAGGAATGTTAGGATAGCCAGGTAAAGAGCTCTGATCTCTGGACCCCTTAGCTTCTTGTGTCGACGACCTCTCTGTCGGAGGGGTGAGCGCTGTGGTCTTTTAACTTAGAGGTCTCGGGTTCGATTCGCGGCGGGGGCAATTTGGGAATTTATAATTTCTAAATTGTCTCTGGTTTGCTCTGGTGGGAGACTTTGGCCGTGGCTAGTTACCAACTTACGACCCTACAGTCAAGGACGTCGCCAAGCTATTTAGCGTTCCGGCACGATGGCGTGTAGAAACGGATTAGGGGTATGGGTTGAATTTACACTGCCTTCAAGTTAGTCCGCTACCATCTTAGACCGAGTAAAATAGGCGTTTGCAAAATCTGACTTAACGTGCTAAAGTTAGTAGGAACATAAAACGGAAATTAGGATTCAGTGTACAATTCAATTACCTGTAATAAGTTTTGCAAAGATAATATTTTTTGTCATTCTCTAAAGGTCCTATGCAACGTGTTCTTTGTTTCCGAGATTATCCCGAATTATTTATAAAAGGTACCTACTTAACTCTTTTCTTATTTATCTTTTATTGCCTACCATTGCACGGAAGGAAAATAGTTTGCTTTACCACAGCAGTTAACACAGATCAGTAATGCCGGGTTTGTAATTGTACCTACTGTGTGTCTCTGTTTTTTTTTCTGCTAGTCTCTATAGTAATAAAGACTAGCAGAAAAATAGTAGATTGTTACACAAGGGACGTAAGTAAGCTATTACAGAACAAGATCCAATTTGGCGCCAGTGCGAGCGCAGCTCGCATAGGGCGCTAATGGATCGCGTGCACCCGAGATATTTAGTCACACGAGCGAGCGCAGCGAGCGAGGGTGAATATAGTTCGAGGGTGTAATAGCTACTTGCAACCGAGGTAAGCATTCTACTTTATATCATTCTTGCGAGGTATATAACTTTGGACTTATCCGGCAAAAGGTTTTGCATCATTTGTTCTGCTTCAAGCAAACAAAAATCAGGCTCTCCTCCTTTTTCATTCATCATCTGATGAAGTGCTTGACATTGTTGTAAATAACTTAAATCCCTTTACGAACAAACTTCACAAACTTTCAGATCAAATGAAATGCCGCCATTTCCATTTTTCTTTCGTAAATAGTTTTCCATTTTTTTTTACGGCTCTGAGTTCCAAGGAGTTTTGCATAGTTTGAAATGTATGAAAATTAAATGCCGCCATGTTCAGTGTTTTTTTTTTTTTTCAGTAAAAAGTTTTCTTACCATTTTATAAGAAAAGAGATTGTTTACCAAGGAGTTTTGCATAGCTAGAACTGTAATGTGAACATTACAATTAAAGCATAGTGCGACGTAATGTTGCCTTGAATTGCAAACACCAACTTACAAGGAGACTTTCCACCATAGTAATCCCTAGTTACTGAGCAAGTATGATATAAAACAATGTTTCACAAATTGTTATTTATTTTGCGTCTATTTCACAAAAGATAATTTTGTAGGTGCGAAACAATAACGTTTTAGGGCTGTGAACTGAAATAAATATAACGTAGTTACAGGACACAGGTATTTACTGCTGCACTCAGAGTCGCTTAATCGTTACTTAATGAACTCCTAAATTAAATAAAAAAATGGTTGCGCCAATTGAAGCCATTCAGTATTTTTTCCAAGTGATAATGGTTTGCAATTTTATTATTGTGCACTATAACACAATCTCTCTTGAATTTTCCGGTATCGGAGTGAAATGTACGTAGTGTATTTTGGAGGATTGGCGTGGTGTTGCATTTTTTATGTACATCTGTTTTTCAGTAGTAGAACAAATTTTGTTCATGTTTATTCCTCTCTATTGTTTTGAAAAGAGTGGCAGTGCACAGTATACAGTTTTTATCTAGTTTGGTAGATTATAAGTTTGTTTTTCCTTGATGTGCACATTGACATTGATTGATTGATTGAGCTACATGAAAATAAATTAATCTGTATCTGAAATCTGGTTTTTAAATAGGATCAGAGGGCTATTAAAGAATGTAATTTTTTTTATTTGATAGTTGCGACAGGCATTTTGATCTAACTATACATAATGGTTGTTTTTAACAAAATAAATAAAAAATTGGACAGCCCTAGTACAGATGATATTTTCGCACGCTACAGTAGGGCAAAGGATTCATTGATGACTCAAGACAGTTGTATAATAGCTGCAAAAAACTGTTTCCAATACTTATTTCGTGAATGAGACGAATTCTTTGAACGCTTGCATCCGACTTCATGAATGGGTAATAGGACAGGTAGGTGAATAGTTAGTCTCCCTACATTACGGTGATACTTAGTAGTTAGAATTTGGTCTCCTTGTCGGGGGTCAGGAGTTCGAATTCCAGGCCTTTTCCGGGAACCTCGCACTTGTCCGAGTTATGTGCGTTTTAAGTATCACTTGATTTAACGGCGAAAAAAAAATATCGCGGAGAGTACTGAATAATATTGTCAAAGGCCTCAATAGCCCATCGGTTAAAGGTGTCAATACTGAAAAATCGCAAGTTCGAATCCCACCCGTTGCACTATTGTCGTACCCCCTGTTAGCACAAGCTTTCCGCTTAATTGGAGGAGAGAGGAGGATATTAGTCAACTTCAGTTTGGCCAATATTCTTTTTTTTAAAAAAAAAGGTGTTTGAAGTCTACCAATAGTAGGTAGTAATTTTTATAAGACCAGCGTAGTGCAGAGCCTTATAACCTTTCTCTAAGAGGAAACCTGCGCTCAGAAACGAGTCGTTGATAATGGTGACGAAGAATATTTGCAAATTCGTTAATCGCGGGCACGTTATTTTCTCGCGCAGAACTCTTGAGCTTTAGCTATAAGGCTATAGCCGACAGAAGCTGAAAGCGTTTGTTTGTAGCCGGCTCTATCAGTTAACAGGTTTCTCACGGTCGGTACCCGTGAACATATTACTTCATAGTTCGCGTTATCTCAGTAGATACGTACTCGTATTGTACCAAACAAAATGGACAAAGATTGACTTTTAATATACTATGTAGTGCCACAGAACACTAGTAGGTGTCGTTAGATATGATCAGTGATAATCTAGTGGTGAGAAGGACGCCGTCTCCTATTCGAGGGGGTAGCAGGTCCTGGAAACGCACCTCTAACCTTTCGGAGTTATGTGCGTTTAAGTATCACATGCTTCAATAGCGAGTAAGTCTTCATGCCTGAGCGTTATCCATAACGTTCTCATGGTGTGTGAAGGCTGGTCCAATTTGCATTGGACCAGCTTGGCCTATGGCACTACTATGATATATGTATAGACTATGGTATGGGTCATTCTTTGAGAGGAGACGACCTCCCTGGTGCAGTGGTGAGCGCTGTGGTCTTATAACTAGGATGACTGATGTTGACTGTGTGATAAATTAAATTGAATTGAATAATTTCTAAATTGTCTCTGGTCTGGTCTGGTGGGAGGCTATGGCCGTGGCTACTGGCTTGCTACCACCCTAACGTCAAAGACTTGCCGCCAAGCGATTCAGCGTTCGAGCGCGATGGCGTGAAAAAACCGATTATGGGTTGAATTTACACTGCCATACCCCTTCCAAGTTAACCCGCTACCATCTTAGACTGCATCGTCACTTCCTATCAGGTGAGATCGCAGTCAAGGACTATCTTGTCAGCGAATAAAAAAAAGGAACACTCAGTTGATGGGTTCACGATGATGATGAGTGAAGCTATCGCTTGAAAATTTTAAAACAATATAAGCTTTTACCGCATCTGTTTGGATTTAACAACCATGTTTTAGAACTTAACTTTTACCTGTTTCCACTAACTAATCTTTGTCAATTAGTGGTTATCTTCCATTTGAACAACGGTACATGCTGTTATCTGCGGGCGTCTAAGCGCCACCGATACAATGCTCCACGCGAGGCGAACGGTCAAAACAAAAGGGATTACGAGCTCGTCGTACCTGCGGCTGCTTGGCACATCTGGTGCAGACGAACTACAAGCTTTTACATAAACAATGGAGAATATGCTACAGCTGTTTTGATTTAGCTAATTAAACAAGTGCCGCCAGAAAATCCTTTACTATCTTTTTCTATAAATATAAAAGGAAAAGATGACTGACTGACTCATCTATCAACGCACAGCTCAAATCATTGGACGGATCGGCTTGAAGGTTGACATACCTACAGAGAGCTTTTATGACATAGGCACCCGCTAAAATTTTTTTGAAAATTCAACTCCTAAGGGGTTTAAAATAGGAGTTACAAAAATCGTCGAAGCCGCGGGCCTACCTACCTATTATAAAAATGCGATTGTGTGTTTGTTTGTTGGTTTGTCCTTCAATCAAGCAGCAACGGAGCAACGGATCGACGTGATTTTTCGCATGGGAAGATATAGTTATAGACTTAGGCTACCTTTTATCCCGGTAAAACAGAGTTTTCCCGCGGGATTTTTAAAAACCTAACTCCACGCGGATAAAGTCACGGGCAAAGGCTAGTATAATAATAGTGATGCCGCTTTACGAGAAAACCAGACCCCTAGAATATCTAGTATTGTAATTTGTATAGCGTTCAAGCTATCTCTACATCGTATATTCTTCATAGGTGAGGGTAAGTACAGAGTAGGCACCTATAGGTTTGACGCTTTGAACTTACGACTGTTCGGATTGCAATCCGCAAATTAAACCATTGAGCTATTGGCGGTTAATTGAGCTGCATTCAGCTATTCATCCTTTTTGCCGGAAATCGGTGGTTCCTTGAAATAATTAGTGTTGTTTACCAGAGAAGTACCTACTTATTTAGGTGCAAGCGTCCTCACTAGGTACAGTCAAAATTATTCACAGGCACAGTCATCCAAATAATATCTGCTTTCCGTTCCCATAATGGGGTATCGCAAGTTTGATTCAACTTGTATGACAAATATTTCTGAATGTGGAAATACCTGGGTACCTACCTAGATATCATAATTTTATGAATAACTCCTCTCTTAAAACCTTCAAACTTCGACTAAAACAGCATTATCTTTTCTCTCTATCTTATTAATACGTATTTATTTTAAATCTAAATATATAAAAGGCAAAGGTGACTGACTGACTGACTGACTGACTGACTGATCTATCAACGCACAGCTCTAACCACTGGGCCGATCGAGCTGAAATTTGGTATACAGGTAGCTGTTAGGACGTAGACATCCGCTAAGAAAGGATTTTGGAAAATTTCAACTCCAAGAGGGTTAAATAGGGTGTTAAAAAATCGAACCTAACGTGAGCGAAGCCACGGGTTAAAGCTAGTTAAATATATTTTTGTTGTGCATTTCTATTCTTAGTATTATTTATTGGAGCCGATCTTAACGAAATTATGCATAAGTTTTCATTTTAGGATTCAAGCTTATCTTATGCACAATTGCGCTAAGATCGGCTCATCAACGAACGCTTAGACTCCGAAAAGGTAACAGGTGCCTTATTTACGAATAATTGTAAGTAAAAGTATGGATTTCGCAAAAATCATTCCCGAAAGTGTCTGCTTGCATACATTTTTTGTGCACTACAAAGCATAATTTATTAATATTCATATAGTAATTATATCGATGCCTCTAAAGTCTAAACTATAGAATGATCTGCAAAGAACAATGACAAAGTTATTGAAAATAGCGATTCCAAAAATGATGCGGCGCCACTGACATGATGATCCATGATGCACGCAACACTTGAGGTGAGAATAGACGTGATCAATAGATCTCTGCGCTCAACCAGCTCATCCTACTGATTCAATTCTAATTGCGGCGCGTCGGGCGAAATCGGAAAATCATAATGTATTATTAACATGTGGAAATTAATAATGTTTTTTTTTTTATAAAGAATATTAGCCAACTTGAAGTTGACTAATATTCTCCTGTCCCCTCCATATAAGCGGAAAGCTTGTGTTAGGAGTGGGTACGACAATAGTGCAACGGGTGGGATTCGAACCTGCGACCTTACAGTTTTCAGTTCACAGCTTCAACCTGTGGCTATTGAGGATTTTTGAAAGTATTAAGTTTATTTCTTTCGATTACTGAGAAGATACATAGCACAAATGTTGCTCAGGGGTTTTCAAAATTCAAAACTACCTATTTATTTCATTAGATTAACTTGTGGCTCTTATGACAAGTTAAGACTCTACCACCGGTTCGGAATGCAAATTCTGTTGAGAAGAGCCGGCAAGAAACTCAGCAGTTGCTCTATTCAAAACATATATTATTATTTATTATGTAGTTATTAGAATGTGATAAGTTATTACACTATCTTGTGTACAGCTGAATGCAAAGTCGATTGTTCACAAGCAACTTTGGTTTTAAAGTGGGGTAATAACAGAAACAGGGTAATTTTACACATATCTACTCCAAGACCCATACCTAAGTATGAGTATTACAAAGCATTGATGACGCGTTGAAGTGACGGATGAGGCGCCTATTACTAATACTAGGTATACACCACACAGACGTGGCTTATCTGTTGTTCACACCTGGGAAATGACCGAGCACCTCAAATCTAGACTTTGGACTTAGAAATTACGTAAATCCTATTTCTTGGTATGCTGATTAGCCGGCCGCACGTCATTTTGTGTAATTTTTATTTAATGGTGGAAATTCGACTGCGCCTTCATTTTTGGACTTCCGTACCCGAAGGGTTACCAATGGAACCCTAGTACTAAGCTTTCGCTGTTCGTCCGTCCGTCTATCTCTCTGTTTGTCAGCGGGCTGTATCTCATTATCCGTAATAGGTAGACAGTTGAAATTTTCAGAGAATGTTTTTTTTGAATTGCCGCTATAACAACAAATCTTCAACAAATAATAAAAATAAAAATATATTAAAGGGTAAGAAACGAGTTCTTTTCGGCGTTTTTTGGTACAGAACTCTTCTTATGCGAGTCCGACTATTTTTATGTGTAGATAACAGAATTTTTAGTTTATAGGCTATGATGTGGTGGCTTTTCTATATGCCACTAAAGAATTTCATTAGGTTTTCATCAGCAATGTAGATTCTGCAAGAAGATTTAACTGTACGATTCCTTTATAAAGTATAGTGTAATTTGGTAAATTGGATACAGTAAAAGACAGGTAACCTTCCAAGGAGCCGTGTTTTCGTCGACAATCGACAAAACTTAAGACATTACCTACTGTTGGGTTCAGAACTTAGTTATGCCCAAGTTATCTGGAAAATCTATATAATAACGCATTGCATAGGTATATTTCCCCAATTATAATGGACTAGTAGCCAGTTTTTCCATATGTGTCAAAAGTCAAAACATTTGAATACGCAGTAGGCGCCAGCGGCGACGTGAGTCAACCGGCGCTGGTGATTGCGTGATTGCCCTCGATTGCATGATTGCTGCTCGCTACTGATACTACTGGCCACTTGGGCACATCCTGCTCACGTGCTCACGTGCTTACGTGCTCGCCGCCACACGGAGCACGCGCTCCACGCACCCGACGTCTTCGTACTCTACCTGTGTCGAATATTCATATATACTTACTTATATTTTAACTAGTGCGAAAAGTGTAATTCGTCATGATCGTAGAAGAGTAATGGATTTGCAAAAAGTCCAAAAATGACTCTTGGGCATATTTGGACCTTAAATTAACAATTGTTATTTATTTCCTTTTTAATGGGCATTGTGAAACTTCATTTCTACAGATTTTTTATTTAAAAAGTTATGATAACAAAACTTCGAAAATTATTTCAAACGGCTGTACTATAAGGTTGATAAAATGCAGATCCATAGTTGTTCTAGGATCATGATGAATTATGAGCTTGTAACCTTACACGGCTTGTTTCGACAACTTATGAATCCAGTATTTCCATTTTCCCTCCATATAAGCGTATAACTTCTGTTTATAATGTAGGTACCAGAACATACACATCCAATAATTCGAAGAGATGATGGAGTGGGGACTCACTGGGAAGCAGAATTAGCAGACCGCAGACCCAGACGAGTTCCAGAGAGCCACTGGATACAAACGGCGCAAGACTGAGACCTGTAGAATTTCGTGCAAGAGACCTTTATTCAGCACTGGAACTCGGTTGATAAAGAAAAAGACAATAGTGCAACGGGCGGGGTTTGAACCGGCGACCTTTCGGTCAGCACCGTAAGTCACCCTGGTCCTTATCGTCTCAAATATGTATTATTTTAAGCCATTCCGTGTCCCACTTTACTAAGGTAGTTAGTTACTCTTTATGACGAAAACATTTGAAATTATGTGCAGCACAGGTGGTTCGGTCGCGTTCGTTGTAATAATTATCTTCTCGACAGATGCGGGTCCGAATCTAGTCATTACCTGCTGTACTGTGTGGTTAGGTGGCTATTTAAATGCATATAGGTAGTAGGTCAATTTTAAGATATAGGCTGGGTATTATATTTTGAATGGTAAAATGTATGAAGTGGCAATAGGTGGGGCACATACTCGTAGCTCGAAGAACTGAAAGAAACATTATAATCCCAAGGTGCGAAAATGCTACCTTGAACGACCCCATGCTAGGTGGTCAGTGGTTACTGGGTATAGAAGGTTTGTTTGAAAAGAGCAACCGCCGAGTTTCTTGCTGTTTCGTCTCGGTTGGTTTTTATTCAAGTAAACTTTTACAAAGTGCTTTCAAATTGTCAAATGAATCTACCACTGGTTCGGATTGGCGGTTTTACTATTAAAATTTTGTTTTTGTATAATTACAAATATATTGCTACTAGTTAAGGCTAATGCCTTAACTGGTAGCAAAATAAAATTAAAACTAATTTAGCGGTAAGTAAGTACTCATAATAAGTTTTTCTGGTTCAATTAAAAGTGATTCTTATGCTAATTCGTTTTCTTGGATTTTGTGAAATATTGAATATAGCGTAACGTTGTTTTGGCAGTTCATAAATGACCACATTATGACCCGTTTTATGAAAAAAAAAAAACGATTTTTTGATTTTTTGTAGACACGTTCACCCAACTCTTACATCGCGAAATAAGGTGTGCTAAAACCTCGTATGTGACTAATCGATTCATTATTTGTTATCTAACCACTTGTTTTTTAATAAATAAAATGGATACTTATTAATTCTCTTGTGCAACGCGAGATAGCTGTTCGATGAATCATGAAGGACGTTGTAGGAATTCCAATGCATATTTTCACCGCCGAAAAAGTTGCGAATACCTACTTACTTACTAGTTGATTCCGGCTCGAGTCTTGACTCCTGACGTTTATGAATGACATGAGTCACAGTATCGTAAAAATTTCGCACTGTTTTCGTTCCGATCCGCTTCCCGTCAACAATCGTAGACAGAGAGTTTGTGGCAATCTAAAGCGTCCAAAGCTCATCGGGCAAGGAGCGTTCTGTCATGGAAGAGAAGTGCATTTTGCGACAGACGAGTAATAAACGTGCTTTTAGCTTCCGTAATACGATTTTTAGTGACATTTTGCGAATGATCGTGTAGTGATTGCTGTCGCTTTGCTACTGCTGTCGCTGCTGCAAATACGTAATCAGGGTGAGAAGTGACGTTTGACAGCAACGATCGCGAGATGTTACAAGCATGTCGCGAGATACGTAATAAACCTGCGGGGCCGCTTGCTACAAGTACTAGTAGTAATACTAGTTACTTACTGGGATGGTTCCAGTTACTATGCAATATTTAACATTGTTACTGAAATGATTATTTTTGATTTGTCATCAAGATTAACGGTTCAAACCCGGCTGTGCGATTCTCTTCGATTGTTATAACGAGTATAAGTTATTATATAATTGAATACAGTAAAAGCTCTTTATTCGCGGGGGATACGTTCCGTAAATATGCCGCGAATACAGAAACCGTGAATATGGAACGGTAATTTGTATGGGATTATAGGGGATGCGTTCCTAGGTGACAAAATAAAAAACAAATATATTAAAAAAAAACAATTTAACTTAAGTTTTTGACCATATTTTATCAATTATTATTTTCAGGTTTAGGCAATGGTTTAAAGAATTTTGTAATTTTTTCTTGCTTAAAGCTTTTTAAAAGCTCCTTCAATTCAGACTGCTATTCAGCAGGGGCATTAGCAATTTGCCTCTTAAAAATAAGACTTTGTTCTATAGACGGATCAGCTTTCATAAAAAACCACAAAGCTCATTTGCCATTCTTAAACCTTCACTGAGATTTTTCTAATATTAGTCCATTTGACGACGCGTTTACAAAGGATATTGGGCTTGATACCTATTGGAATCCTTTTTATGTATGTACTGACGTACCGATTAGATCCGCGAATAGAGAAATCTAGCCGCGAATATAGGAATTGGGTCACAATTTTTTAATCCGCGAATAGTGAAAACGCGAATGAAGGAAGCGCGAATAAGGAGCTTTTACTGTACTCACTCGTTATTGACTAAAATGCATTGTTGCAGAAAGAGTGCAATAAATTCAGCCAGTCACCACAATTGAGGAATGATTGTTGCAGGTCTTACAGAATCGGCCTGTTGATCCATCCTATTGTTTTT
Source organism: Hipparchia sbordonii (assembly GCA_038048805.1). NCBI lineage: Eukaryota > Metazoa > Arthropoda > Insecta > Lepidoptera > Nymphalidae > Hipparchia > Hipparchia sbordonii. The sequence continues at coordinate 12,472,109 of CM076113.1, forward strand.
CTGACTCAAACTATCCTATTATTCTTTTACTCTGTACGTATCTACTCACTCCTAGCAATATATTTTTGCTTAATACGAAGGAGAAAAGGCAATATCAAATTAATTTTTTTAAATATGTATTTGAAAAAAAGATTAGGAAACGAAATAGGATACCCGCCACCAGCTCTCGGACTATGCTATCAAGACAAGATGTGAGTTGAGTCATTTCCGAACGTCCTTGCGGGTGCAGTATACCGGCCGTGTCACGGCTCGCGCGCTCGCACACGGTTCCACGTCTGTCCGCGACTGCGCCAGTTGTAACCTTGTCTAATTGAGCTGTCGCCTTGTTTGGAATTCGCACAAGTGTGAGCGCACTCGATTGACCGCTGCGTTGCGACTTGAATGATTTTATTGCACAAATAAATATCTAGGCATGTATTTTAAGAACCTCTTTATTAACTAGTATTTTAAGAACCTCTTTATTAACTGACGAAAAGAAAGAGGCTCTCAATTTGTCACGTACATTTTTTTATGTATGACCACGCACAACTTTTCACAATGTCATCCGATTTTGATGATTCTTTTTTTAATGATTAACGGTTACCTCGAAGTTGGTCTCGTTTAAATTTGAAAAAGAAATTCCACCTCCAAGGGTAGTCCCACACAATTTTCCCGATTCTATCACGCACAACTTTGTACTGAGTTATCCGATTAGGTATCCGATCCGGTAGGTTCTCACTGTTCATATAATATTTATGGCATTTTCCATTTTAAATATTCCCTAAAACCAGGAAATTTTTAAAAGTGGGAGCCACGTCAGCATTAGCGTAGACAGACGCGTAAATACCTTATTATGTTCAAAGTTATGTTCCAATTAAGACGGCGTTTAATTACACAGAACAATTGTTTCTTTCAATTGGAAATACATAGTAATTAACATAATTATTGTCCCAAGTCTCGAACTTAAACATAGGCGCGGGACGTATGTACCTATAAAACGATAAAATTTTTTTTCCAATCCTTCAACTTTTCCGTAGACAATGATTAATATATTAATTGTGAACAATGCTAAAGCAATGTCAAAACCAAGTTTTTGCGTTCCACAGCTCTTAAGCAAAATAGAATGAGCATGGATGTATGAGAGATAGTCAGGAACGAAAATGGCTCGAAGAACCGATGGGCGTTGGGGTCCTAAGGTGCTGGAGATACGAACTTTTACGAGCTTCGGGAGACCCCCCTTTAGATGGACGGATTTTAGGCGAGTCGCTGGCAACCGTCGAACCCAGTGTCGATAATGGCCTCTGATTGGCTAAATTTATGGCGTTCTTGCTGCATCGATGCATTTTAACCAATAGCGAGAGGGTACCAGCCAATCAGAGGCCATTGCGCCAGATCGTTATAACCAATCGATTAACACCCTTTCATCAAATTTGGTTCAGTAGTCTAGGCGCTACGGTGGAACACACATACATACCCTGCTGAAGTCATAACTCATAACCTTTTTTGGCTCTGCCGTAGTCGGGTAAAACGGGATAGGCAAAACATCACTAAAATTAGTGGATGAGTTTTGGTCGATGTAGAGGCTCTTGCGCACAATTCGTCCAACAAAGAGCGTATGGTGGAGCTCGTCTATGATGCGCCGCACTGTGCCGACCGCAGGGGTCGGGTTACCAAGGGTCGCGGCGTGGCGTATCGATTGATGTCCGCTCGCTTTGCTCCGCCGCGGCCGGCGGTCTACACTCGCGACTAAATTACTTTCCAATTACATAAGCGGTGATGGCCTAGTGCTTGAGATTTCGGCTTCCATTTCGGAGGTCCAATGTTCGATCCCGCACGCGTCTCTGACAATTCTTCTCCTTTTTTGCCTGGGAATTGTTTCCGCAATTAGGATGTGACCGCCCGTTTTTCTTGATTCCGCTGGTACGGCTCCCCGCCGGGTCTCTCCAGCCAGCCTAGCTTACTCCAAAATCCAAGCAGGCCATCCAGGTCGCCGAGGATTGTTAACAATTAATACACATTTTGTGGCAATGTAAGTTTTAATTTGAACAGGCTTAATGTGGGACTTTGTCAGCAGTCAGTTTCCTGGCAAACTTTACATCAAAATTAGCTAGAAAAGTATGTAATGTAGTCACTGCTTGCCGTCAGTGACTTTCGGATGTCTTTGTAATTAAGTAAGTGTTAAGTTGGATAAGTTCTTAGATTTATTTTTAAAAATGTATCGTCGTGTTGTCATTTCAGTTTGTAAAAAAACTACAAAAAAGATTTAAAAAAGGAGCACTTACCGTATCTACCTTTATAATGGTAAAGGAAAACGTCGTAAGGAAACCTGGATGCTTGAGAGTTGTTCATAATGTGTTTAAAGATTTGTGAATTCTACCAACCCGCACCTGGCCAGCTTGATGGAACATAACCTGCACTCAGATGAGTGCAGGTTATGTTCCATCAAGCTGGTCTAGATAGACTCTAGTTCGAGAGTAGACTTGTAGAGCTTGTCCAAACTGAAATGACGCGCTCCACTACCGCATTTACGAACACAAGATACTATGTACCTATTGTCACATTTAATTAAGTAGTGGGGCGCGTCATTTCAGCTTAGACAAGCTCTACCCAGAAGGGCCGACGGTGGCAAGTGCGTATTAGTTGACATGTTACACCTTTGAGAACATCATAAAGAACACTCAGGTATGCACTATGCAGATATCATTAACTTAGTAACAAAAATAATGTTTGCCCGTGAAAAGTTAAGAAATAAAATAATTTATAGCCCAACTGAAAATGCTTCGAATTCTTGAGCAATATTTGTGGAATACAAGAAGTTTTAAATGTTGGCGCAACCACCCAAATATTTCATTGTTAGGAGTAGCAGCTTACATCGCCGATTTCAACATTCCCAAGAATGCTCTTAGTACATTGCTTAAAAATTATTAATGCCCTAATTACTACTAAGCCAAAGACTTGTATTAGAAGTCTTTGTACCTACTAAGCTTACTGTTTTTCATTATTTATTGTACCTATGTAGTTTTTCAAATAAATTCGAGCTTTTTTAGCTAATGCCATTAAAACTTCGTTCGTGTGCAATAAGTTACAGCATTGATAGATTTTACCTGTGGTTCCATAATTACTTAGGTGTGCGAACACACACTCCATAAATCTGTCTCGGTTTAACTCTGTCTTCAGTCCAAGCAGAGCGATAGTCGGTCTATAGATTTCAGCCTTAGACCAATCAATTCAGCTCGGATAGATCTATCGCAGCCATAAGGTACCTACCCGCAGTCAAGTCGGTCGGCAGTCGGCACCGTCGGATCGGGTGAGCGCGGCAGCGTGACGCCACCTGTGCCCCGTTCTGCTCGAGGGGCTCCGCCATGTCCATGATATTGGATAACTATCGCCATAACTCATTAACTCCAGCCGATTGCGGGCACCGTCAACCGTGCAATATTATACGGGGATGATGTTTCATTTTTGAAGGGGGTGGAATTTTCGGAAAGGCTGTCTGCGTTGTAGATTGCCTTTCTATGCTAAGTGCGGCGGCAGTCGGCACGTACCCCTGACTTTTCGGGGTTATGTGCGTTTAAGCAATTAAACATTTTTATTTATTGTTTAATTTTTCAATTTTGCTGTCACGATAATTTCACTAATTTGACTTTTATTATTACTTTTCATTTAGTGATATAATAATTATAAAATTGTTTAATTATTAATTTTATTAATGGATTTTGACAGGAGGAGTATATTATATTCAAGATTAATAATAATAAAAAATCATTGAATTGTACTTGCAACGCCCTAACTGGGTTTGTATGAATGTGTGATATTTGTATCAAAATATGATAGCAAAATAAAGAATACAAAAATGAATGTCATAATAATGCTTTTACGATGCAGGAAAACATCGTGAACAGGTGTGTAAAATTGAAGTGGTGGACCGTAACTGCAGGACAAACCAACAAACAAATAAACAAACACACTTTCGCACAATTTAGAGCAGATTTAGTATTTTATTTTCTTGAAAATTATCCCCAACCTACCCCAACAGTCGGGGCGCGGGCGACCTTGAGACCGCACCCCTGAAAGTTTAATTACAATTAACCCTTCAGCCAGGGCGGGTCCTAATGAACTTGTCACGTCACATCGTTAGGGGATATTAGCGCGTGATTAATTGTTGACGTCGCGGTCGCGCTTACCCCTTTTACCGCTTCGGTGAGGGTTGGCTAATTTTGTTCTAATGGATTAGGGATACGGATAATGTTAAGGATATTTACATAATGATAGCCATTAGCTCTGTTAAGTACGGCTTTACCTTAGATACTTTCGAATATAGACTACGAAAAAATTCAAAATTCAAAATTTATTTATTTCATGTAGGCTACCCTGTAGCACTTATGATATGTCACAAATCTACCACTGGTTCAGAATGCAGATTCTGCTGAGAAGAACCGGCAAGAAACTCAGCAGTTGCTCTTTTCAAAAAAATAAAATAAACTAATTTTACAATAAGTAATAAAACTAAGCTAAGTATACAGTGCTTCCACAGTGAAGCTTCAAAAATACAATACATATAATCCAACACATGTCAGCATGGGAAGTCAAAGCAGACCCATTCCCGTTGGCGGCACCCGTTCACGAGCACGACGCATGATCCAGCCATTGCTTCGCTCAATCATATTTGAGGGAACGTAACAACCCGCACCACACGACACCACCACAGAAATGTTTAAGTGAGCATGACATACTTAGGCCACCCATGCTAAGAGTTAAGACATCGAATTGAGTATTAAGATTAAAATACTCATTTTAAGACATGACCGAGACACAAATACAGTAGAAACACTGTAGAACAGAATACAGTAGAAGAAAGCTTTGTAGTACCTCACAAGAACATCAACCCTACTCAGCCGCGACTGGTTAGTAGTTAGAAGGTAGGTACTGCCTATTTATAAGCATAAAATCACTTCATAGAACAACTTAAGGGCACAATTGAAATCTGCATGCCGAGCTATTACGCTGTTACACAACAGCTTGTAATAGCTACTTAAGCTGCGCGGCCACGGGTCGGCTCCCAGCGAGCGGTTCCGCGTCTCTTCCGCCTGCCATTATATGATTATTCCTCTTTCCCACCGTGCCTGTGCAACAGGGCTGCCACCTTTACTAAATAATCTACGCTGAAGACATATCTCCGTATCGTATGCGGGCGGTATCTTGTAGGCTCATGTCGGAAAATCTACGCCACCTAGTTAAATGTACAGAACGCGATGTTACCTAGAATGCTCATCTCGTATTGAAAAATCTATAGAAATCCGCAATGAAATACATTATTGTAAGGTTTAGAATTTTGAAAAAGTTTACAAAATTCCGCACGAGGATATTCTTTTTGGCATTTCATCCGCCAAACATGATTCGTCTCTAATATTTCAGTCTGTAACACGCAGCGGTTACACGGTTCAAAAATTTCTCACAATTCCGCTTTCGCTGGTTAACATAGGGTCAGTCGGGGTAAATATAAGACACTCAAATTTCGTATAAAAATAAGACATGATTGTAATTCCGTAGAAAAAGACCAAAAAAGAACTTTATTAAACTAAAAAGTATACTTCATTTGTAATGTCTTAGAATTCAAATTACTAAATTGATAACTTATTGCATGTATACTTTATAACACATTTTATAAAGTACCGAAAATATTGCCGCGAAAACTTTACATTGGGATCTAGGAACTTTTCGTTTGCGTTAACCCGTTCATGCAAGCTTGGCCGCATCTCCCGCTCCCGGCATTCTGGGCGAGATGTGCTTGCGGGGGAGAGCGGTGGTTTTATTCTGCATCCAGTCGTTGATAGGAAAACTCAAGTTGTTTGTAGGGTAAAAAATGAGACACGTAAGTGGGAAAAAAATGAGACAGTGTATGGGGTAATATTAAGACAGTTGATATTTTTTGGAAAGCAATAAAAACTTAGTCCGCCTTCTTTAGAAGTCCGCCATATTGGATTTAGGGTGACGTCACTTTATTTTTCGAGTTATTCTCAGCAAGCCCTTTCATTTGATACCCATATTGTAGGAGTGCATTAAAAATAACTAGTCTGCCACCGTGAGTGTTCCGCCATTTTGGATTTACAATGACGTCACTCAGCTAACCATGCATTGTCATCCAAACTTACCGTGTATACAAAATTTCAGCTCAATCGGTTGAAGCTATCTGCTTCAAAATTGAGTTGCAAGATTCGACCCGAACAAATATAGTTGCATACATTGCAAGTTACATAAAAGCTTTTATATATAACAGAGGAGTGTCAAGGCTCATATTTAGATTAGATACAGATAGTATCAGACTTTCCTATCATATTTTGTAGCTATTTAAGGTTAATATTGAAACATTAAGTACCGACTACTGTAATTATTACCAAAAAAGTAAACCAATTTTTTGTTTTGTTAATTTTAATGATTTTTTTTATATCATATCTCCCAGCTCTATTTTATTATTACCACCATCTCTATAAAACACTGAAGGCATAGAAGTTCAAACATGTTTCATTTTTAACCTTATATGTCTTATATTTTCCCCTTTATAGAGGAAAAAAATGAGACATATACTTTGTATGAAAAATATACATTTCGCTTGACTATTTTGAATTGAATTGGTATCATGTGAAAGATACCAATTATAAGTATAATATAATCAGTTTTTCTTACACTTATAATATTTTTAACAGCATTAGAAAAGTAAAGATCTGTTTTCGTCCCATATTTACCCCGCCTGACCCTACCCATTTCGAGTTAGCTCATTTTTGTTATAGATTGCGTCATTCTTTCAATTAATTATCATGTTCAATAATCTTTCAACAGATAAAACATTAATAATACGATTGAATTAAAAATTATTTGATTTTGATTGTGTACAAATGACAGCCCTACAGTATTCAATGACGAACGCTTTCTCAGCTCACAGGACATGCTAACTGTCGTGTCGCATAATGATAACAGTCTACAGGCAATAAGGAGTTTAGTCTTTATTGACATGTGATCACTTAAACCCCTGCATTACAGATCTTCTGTGCTGGTCCGGAGTTAGTTCTTTGAGGCGTTCGCCTGCTTGAACTTACTTTCCGTTTCTACCTACTATTCCTCTTGGTAACCGCCCCCATAATATGTAAGATTGCGGAAGATGAAGTCCCGCGTCCGATGCCAGCCAGGTCGAAGAAGAATATCCTGGCTGACAGTTCCAGCTCACTGTTCAGAGGCGCAGGGAATTAAGTTCAACTAAACTAGCCATATCGTTGCCAACCTCTGCTATAAGATGGCACTAGAAGAAAAAGAACATTCCTCATTACCTTGTTCAATTTCTGTGCCCTTACGACTATCAACACACCTAGCGGGATAATCGTTAATAAAGTAATCTTGCAAAGTCAATTATACACAACAGACGAATTATCTATAATTCACATGGACTTAATACCTTTTTTTATATCATTAATTATCTTAACGTTAAATTATAGATTACCTACTTAAATTCCGTAAATAGCTTCAATAGACCAACGGTTAAAGGACTGAAAACTGAAAGGTCACAGGGTCGAGCCCCACTCGTTGCACTATTATCGTACTTCTAGCACAAGTTTTTCGCAAAATAAAGGAATCACTTTCATTACAAGTTAACAGCATCTCAAAGCCCACATTTGGGAGGTAACTAGTTTTGTTCCATTTTAGACTGCATTGTTATCTGAAGTAAAAATCGTTAGAGGTAGGTATAATTAGGAATTAATTAAAGTAAGCGGCATTGTATTGAAAACATTTTATTCTCTCGAAGTTACAAATAACTTAGAATTTTTACGTTATATTTAATCAAGTTTTACAATAGTTACAGTTGAACATTTTATTTAAATAATTAGAAGAGCAACAAAAAAAAATAAGAGCCAAAAAGAGAAAATAAAGACATACGACATGCAGTGGCAGTTTTTTTCAGGATTAGGTACCTACCCTACTTGGGAGAATGAAGGCAGGTTAAAATATAATATTATTATGAATATACATAATATTTCCAAAATTAAATAGATATTATGTGTAATCCTTATACACTAATAAGTGTGTTTTTCGCATGTATTTGTAGGAAAATAGGAAGCATATATTATATTAAAATAATTGAAATAAAATTAACAATTCACCACTTTTGCTCTGTAAAATACATACTATAGATATTCTTTATTGTCTCATATCTTTAATAGGTAAAAATAAAACAGAAATGGTAAGAGACTATGAGAAAGAGATGCTTAAGAATTTTGTATGTATTGTTCTTCATATTGTCATTCTTTGTTAATTGTTGAGTGAGAAAAATGAACGTTGACCTTAAGGCAATCTAATCTTAAATCTAACATAAATTCTACAACGTATTTACAATTTGAACACACAATCTTGAAATACAAAAATGGATTACAAAAAAATACAAGGCAGTTTTGTACTGAGTCTCTTTACATTTTCATTAAAATCTCTTACTTATTATTACTTACAAACCCTTACAGCTAAGTGGCAAAGTGGGATATGTCCTAACTTTAACGTTTTTCAAACACGATATGAGTATTATACGTATTACAGAAGCTAGTAATAGATATGTAAATTAATTTAGCAAGCATTAAATATATAATTTTTCGGTAATTTAAAGCTGATTTTTCGACCACCGAGGTCGTTTCAAACCCCTTTGCAAAATATTTAATGTTTGCAAAAAATAACTCTTTCCGATATCCGTCAATAGGAAAGGTGTATCCCATTCAATGCGATGGCATGCATCGACGGATTAGGAATACAATAATTATAGAATGAGATAAATTTGTACGAAATCCTTTAATATCCTCTTATATGGATGGCATAATGTCCGCGTGTGTGTCAAAACATTATTAGCGACATGCGCCTGCGCTCGCCATCTGCCTATATAAATTATTTGTCACTTACACCCCTTTTCCAAGGAAGACAGTTTTCTTACATAATGCTATTTATAATACTATGGCGTGTAGGGGGCTACAAAAACTATCAAAATTATCAAAAAGTCAGTCTTTCGCTCGGAGGTCGGTGTCACTAGGAGGGATGCGCCACTATGAGGAGCCAAGATCACGAAATGATGCAGTTCTTATCGTGCTGCGCGTTCTTCCGCTGTCTCTCTCGCTTGGCGCACGCCACTGCGTCGTTCGGCACGTACGATATCCGAACTCCGCCGTACGCTCGTCTAGTGGGCAAGGTGTAGGATTCCGTCGAGGAAGAAGACGAGGAACAGGTACTGCAGTAGCTATTTGCGTCATCGTCTCTGACCTTCTCTTTTCTAACCGGTTCATCGGGCTCGAACGCTTCGTTGTCATCCCCGCTAAATCTGACCGTTCTGCCTCCTCTGGGCTTCCTAGCTTTGCCGTCGACTAGCGTCAGCTCAGGCATCGACGTGGAGTGTCCTGGTGTGACGACGGTTTGCGCTTCCACGGGGTGAGGTGGTTTCCAATTCGAATCGGGAACGTCATTTTGCTCTTCGGAAGTCGGTGAAGGTTGTATTTGATGCTCCGTCATGGACTGTTCTAGCCTGAGATCCGCTAATGCTCTATCGAGGCTGAGGCAAGCGTGGGGCGGCGGCGGGTGCGGCGGAGGGGTTTCCAAAGCCATGGAACCGCTCGGTTCCGAGTCCGCGTCGATGTGATGCGGGGAGGGTTCTCTCTGTGGCGATCTGCTCAAGGTGGGCGATTTCGGAGACGGTATCCTCCTCGGACGCGGAGCTCGGGGCGGGCGGGGGCCGGGGCCCGAGGAGTCGGACGGCGTGGGGGGCTCGCCCTTGGAGCACGCTATGGAACAGAAGATGGCGCCCTTGCGAGGGAGGAAGGGGCGGCCCAGCAGGCTGGCGCGGCACGTGTGGCACGCGAAGCAGCGCTCGGTGGCGTGCCAGTGCTGGCCCTCGTGCGACATCTGGCCCTGGTCGACGCCGATGGGCTCGCCGCACGCGTCGCAGTACTCCGCGAAGCAGTTGTCGAAGCAGGGCAGGCAGTAGGGCCGCGCCTCCCGCATGATGTAGCGCTGCCCGCCCAGCTGCTTGGCGCACTCGGCGCAGGCGAAGTGCTTCATGTGCCAAGCGCGGCCCTCCGCCTCCGTGCACTCGTCCGCCAGGATGATCTGCGAACGAGACGCACCAGTGAGATACGACAGAAAAATAAATGGACGTCGTTAAGATCGTCGCAACCTACACTACTCATTCATCTCAACTCATCGCCGACAACCTACAGATACATGAGAAGAGTTCAAGCTACGCTGGCCAGGTGCAACTGGCAGACTTCACACACCTTCAGAACATTATTGAGAACTTTCAAGCGTTCGTTTTACCACGAAGTTTTCCTTTTACTTTACCGTTAAAGCAAGTGAATTGAATTGCTTCAAACGCACTTCAAAAAGTCAGAGATGTGTGCCAGATGTGTGTGTGTGTGTGTGTGTGTGTGTGTGTGTGTGTGTGTGTGTGTGTGGGAGACTGAAATATTACCTACTAGGCTATCACCTCCATACTACAATATTTTTATTTATTTATTTATTTAGTACCAGACAACAAAACAAACATTTAAAGGACGTGCACAAGGACAGCTTATCTTTAAGAAAGTGGTACTAATTGTAAAACATTGTACTTATTCGACTTAATTACACTCTTGACTACATAGTTCTGTTTATGCAATGTTTAAAAACGATTTAATTTCTTCATACACAATTAAGCAGACATTAATGAAAGATGTTCGCTGCAAAAAGATTGCATAAATTAGGAAGGAGATGTAATAGGTATATCATTGTAAAATTATAATATGTGATTTTTAATTAACAGATGATTATAATGGCAATTAATTTTTTACGAGTCGAGGCAATGACCTGGCGCTATTTACGTAACACTATCCTCGTACGTCATTATCCAAATATATAGTTATATAAATAATATAAAAATTCATAGCTTAATCTCCAATCTAGATAATTTGCATTCAAATTAACTATCTGATGTGATAGTGTAAGATAGGTAATCCTATTCATTTGACAACTTAATAACCGGTCAAGTGCGAGTCGGATCCACATAACAAGGGTTCCGTATCAAAACCGCCAAAAAAGACGTTTCTAGTAGAGAAGCCCCCTTTAATTTTTTTTTATTATTTGTTGTTACAGCGGCAACAGAAATACACATTCTCTGAAAATTTCTATCTATTTATGGATCATGGGGACAGTCCGCTGACAGACAGACGGACGAACGGATAGACAGCGGAGGCTTAGTAATAGGGTACCGTTGGTTACCCTTCGGGTACTAAAAACTATGTTTGACATATGAAAGTATTTTTATTTTGTCAAATGTATACGATTTTCTTACATCACAGGCTGGTCAGACTCTCGCGGCATCTCGACATCCCCCACCATCTCTCCGGAATAATAATTAATTAATCCATATTCGGCGGGCTAATTAATTAGCCGATAAACAAGTCTAATTGGTCTTTGTACGTTATCAGCGGGTCGGCGGTCGGCGCTCGACCCGCGGAAAGTTCCCGCGCAACAATAGGCTCCCACGGCGGGGTTATACATTTGGCTGGTTCGTTAGTGGGCTACGACGTTATTAATATTTTAAAACGGTATCTGAGGAGAGTGCTCCGTGCCACACCGACTGGCGCTAACATTTTATAGACCACTGTTTCTAAAATGCCATGTGTGTGGACCTCAAGAGCTCCACAAAAAGATCGATACCATATACTGAGTAGAAGCGATACTTTTGGCTCGATACGTAAAAAAGCTCCCGAAAGCTGTACCACTGCATAGAGAGAGATAACGCTATACATCAGAAAGAGAATAGCATAGCAGTCTGCTGTCTGACGTGTGATAAAAGTATCGAGTAATTGGGAAAGTACCGTGAGTAAGCAGACTATATGTAGTCCATACTCTTCTTCTTTATTCTTTTTCGTTAAGCGTTATCTCTCTCGAAAGAGTGGTACAGCTTTCGGGAGAGTTCCTAGGTATCGAACCAACAGTATCGATACTGCTCAGGTATCGATCATTTTTTAGAATCCATAAGCATGGGGGGTAAGACAGGAGAATGACAATATCATCTAGTCGACCCCAACTGTCAACCTCACCTGCTCGTGGTACCCCCTGCTAGACAACGAACGACGTCCTGGCGACCGACAATGGCGGTATATCAATGAGGCTGCAGCGGCATGGGGGTTAAAATTCACTCCTAAAATGTCTGGTGCAGAAGGCAAGGGCAAACAACTGCAAACTGAATTTCCCCTGAATTCCGTATGAAAGCAATTGACGAACATATGCGAATCGGTGAGCCGGCGTCATGACTAGTCCAGGTCGCATGGTGTGAAACATGCTACTGGACGCACTGATGCGACTCACCAGGCGCAGTGTGAACAGAATGTTACTGGTGACTCATCTCCGCAAAGCCGAGGACCGGAGAGAGTGGAAGGCTTTAGTTACCAGCGCAACGAAGCCACTTTCGTATGGACACGACTTTCAGCAATGAAGTGTGCGACCAAGATGAAGAAGCATCAAGCAAACTTGACGGTATGTGGTCTCCTAGGTACAGTGCATTTGGTAAGGCGCGCGTTGCTCGCTGCGCAGGCGCGGGGTTCTGGGAACGGCGCTATCGCTCTCATTATCACCGACTTATTGTCTCGCTGCAATTCAACAATTACTTTGACTTCAACTGAAATTATATTTGAGAAACTTTGAACACTGTCTTGAATATGTTTCGATCGATAACTCAGTTTTCCAAGTTTAAGATGAGGATTGAAAACTGAAAGATCGATGATCGATCTAGACTTATTTGGAGGGGAGAGGAGGATATTAGTCAACTTCAGCTTGGCTAATATTATTATTTAAAAAAAAGTTAGTCATAGGCAGTATGCAGTCACCGCGATATGTAGACGGGTATGTTTTGGAAACAGCACGCCACGTGGTGCACTGCACTGCACTTTACGTAACTCGCCTCACGTGCTAGCACTGGCGATGGAATTCCTGTGAATCATGGCATGCTACGAGCCGTCACACGGATGTAGCGCTGCGTGATTAACTGTTTTGATATTAATAGTTTTAAATGACATCGCACAGGTAGGTCCTATTAATAAATATTTTAGTTACGTATCGATTTATCATTTGCGGCCTTTGAGCATTTGGTTGGTTATATACTCAAAGAGCATTTGCAACCTCTCAACGGCTCTCCTCTCAGAGAGGGCCCAATGCAACTGGTAAATTTCACATACCATTAAGAACATTTTTGAGACCTCTCTTTCAGGCGTGCAGGTTTTCTCACGATGTTTTTAACCATTGTATATTTAACTTCAAAGGTTATGGGCCTGGTATCAAATCTGTCGAGTGTCGACCGACTGAATATGAAACCGTAGTTCTATTGGTTTAGTAAACTATATTTGTAAATATTTAATTTAAATTTTACCGTGATCGCTAATGAGAATAAATGAATTATTTTACGCGATATAATTTAATCCGTTATAATAATTAGTTATCGAGTTAATTTATACTTCCTGTCCAATTGGTGGCGTTATATTTTTTTTCCTTAACATTGGTGCAGAGCTATTTCATTGAACGTCTTTAATTCTTTAAGGAAAACGAGTGACAATTATTATTATAAATGTATAACAAATAGTACAGTGTCTATAAATAATTATATTGTTGCCCGATATTTAAATTAATTTCAATCGAATTGACGTAAGAATTACGTTAAACGTTGTTTAGTTAATAAATAAATTTTTTAGTTAGTAAATAAAACTTGCGTGATTGTTGAGCGCTGTTACACTCTATTGTAATTTAGTTACTAGGACCTACCACCATACTAAATGTGTGTGTGTATGTTTGTTACTTCACGCCACAACGAATGGACCGATTTATCTGTTTCGAATGAAGATAGCTCATACCCCGGATTAACGGAACATGAAAGAGTTCCCGCGGGAATTGAAAAACCTTAATCCAAGTACCTTAAGTCTTAAATAAACCTTAAGTCGCGGGCATCATCTAGCTTCTTAATAAAATTTATCACTATTCACATAAGTTTCGTGAACCTTTACTTCTCAATCAGCAATCAGCGCCAAAATTGTGATATATTTTATCGTCGCCTTCTGCCCGTTCACCGCACTAGCAGCATAGAAGTCAGTGTTAGAGGTCACAGCACGTGCGATAACAAGGCACCGCATTGCTGTCTGTACGTAACTGCACTGTTACCTGCACCGGCCTGCACTGCATCGTTCTTGACATTTTACCTACTGAAAAAATTGCGCCAAGCGCAAGTAGGTATAACCTTTTGGTTTAAATGCATTTTAAACATTTAAATGAACTCCTTCCTTCATCTCAATCCATCACCGGCCAACAAATCGGCACAGGTGTCCTTTCAAATAAGAAGTGCTTAGGCCATAGTCCGTTGGCCAAGTGCAGATTAGCCGACTTCACACACTTTAAGAACATGATGGAGAACTTTCAGGTTACCTATGCAGAACCTACGCAGGTTTCTTCAAGATGTTTTCGCGCGACAACCTTTTATTTATACTAATATTATAAAGCTGAAGAGTTTGTTTGTTTGAACGCGCTAATCTCAGGAACTACTGGTTCGAATTCAAAAATTCTTTTTGTGTTGGATAGTCCATTTATCTAGCAAGGCTTTAGGCTATGTAACACCACGCTGCGACTAAAAGGAGCAAAGCATCAGTGAAAAATGTTGCAAAAACGGGAAAAATTATCCATATTTAAAATATATTCTTTTAAAAACTTCTTAATCGCGATTATAATAACAGAAATTGACGCGGACGAAGTGCCGGCAACAGCTAGTATATCATATAAATTGTGTAATGACGTTACAAGTTCATCGTAAAAGTTTTAAAAGAAAAATTTATTTTATTCCTTTAAGCGCATTTAAATAAAAGCTTGTTTTTAAAAAGTTTTTTTACTTTTAATTTATTATATTTCAATAAACTTCCACAAAGTGCTTTTGAATTGTCAATTCATTAATCTACCTCTAGTTTGGAACGCTGCCGAATGAAAATGTATTAACAAAATATTATTATAACGTATTTTGAATTTATCAGGGGTCGTCATAATAAAACGGTTGGGAAAATTGTTTTAGATTAATAGATAAGGAATATCTGCATAAATCCGAGTGCTCACAGCCGCCCCTGCATGCGAGGCGGCGTCGCGTGTCGCTAGTGTGGACGGGGCGTGCTTTACGATCGTCTAACACGCCAACGACGATCGCACGTCAATTTTTACTCGTTGTTTCCCATAAATTAACTAACTTCTTGTAACTAGGCGCTTTTAGTTTAGAAATAATTGGGCATAGCGAGGTATCGGAGTACACTTGGGTGAATTTGCACTTGTCCATTTGATTACAGCGTTTTCGTTACATATTTGTATCCACAACATTGAGCTGAACCCTTTCATTGGCATCATACATAGTAATTACTAGTTAAGTTTTAAGTGATTCTGTATAATTGTAAATCTATGTGTACCGATTTCATTTTTGTATGTCAATAAATCGTACCCTTATTGCAAAAACCGATTATCTGCATTTTTGTACCAAAATTAGGTTAACTATATCAATCGACTCCTCAACTCACGGCGAAGCTGTAGGTAAAACCCATTATCTGCTACGACGCTTTTTTACGGAGATAGCTAGAGTTAAAAGCAACTACCTACAGGTATGATTTAATTACCTTCTTAAAAAAAGAACTAAACTCATTTAAATAATTTAGATTTATAAATCTATACCACAAAAACAATGTATTGTATTATAATACTTTTCAGATGTAGTTGCTTGATTTATCATTATGTCAATATTATTCTGTTAATACATGTTAACCTGCGTTAACAGGTTTCAGCTTTTATTAATATACTAGAAATTGCTGATGTATCTAAAAAGAAAAACGAACTAAACAACATTAGTTGCTTTTTGCAGAATAATGAACTCAATATTTTGTTAAAATTATTGCAGGTAAAAGAACTTAAGTTCACTTTTACTGTATAACTGGGCTACGAGGGTTTTTGAACATCTTCACAAATCAAAAGTTTTTGATTTGTTAAGCTCACAATATAACTCTATCTTTAAGGTGATAGAGAAAAGACTGTCTAAAGATCTTAAGTTTAGTAACTGGCCAACTGCCGGAATCTATAAAAGTAGAAATGAGCTGTTTGACTTATGTGCAGAAAAAAATATAATTATTCCCCGCGTTTATTGAATATGTAAGAAACTATTCTAAATTGTTTGAAAATGTGTGCATACAAGCAAAGTCACTTCACATAAAACAAAAAATTGCCAATTCTGATAATAAAATTAAAACAGCATGGGACATCATCGGCGATGAAATGAGTAAACATAAGGTACATAATAATAATAAATTGGAGCTTAAAAGTGATAATCATGTAATTAACTCCGATACAGTAGATTGTAAATACATTTGAGAACTTTTTCAAAAATATTCCAATTACTACAACCAGTTCTCTGAATTCCTCGCCAGCAGAAGTCTATCGTCTTCTAAGGAGCAATGTCTCTGAGTGCAATAAGTTATTTAGGTTTGAACACGTTACCCCATATGACATAGTCAAAACATTTAAATCTTTACAAAATAAGAAAACAGCAGATCTATGGGGGATATCAGTTAAAATAATTCATAACATAATTGATATTATTGCGCCATATCTTGCTTTAATTTTTAAATAAATCAGTAGATTCTGGATCTTTTCCAGACCTTATGAAATGTAGTAAGCTAATACCGCTTTTTAAATCGGGAAGCAAAAGTGACCCGAATAACTACAGGCCAATTTCAATTTTGCCAACTCTCAGCAAGATATTCGGAAAAATAATGCTCAACCAACTGCTTTTACACTTTAATTTAAATAAAATCCTACACACTGAGCAGTATGGTTTTACAAAGGGTCGATCAACAACCGATGCAGCCGCAAGGCTGTTACAACACATATTCGATGCGTGGAGAACTCACAGAGTGCCATTGGTATTTTCTGTGATTTGTCGTCAAAGGCATTCGACTGCGTTGATCACGAGACACTTTTCTTAAACTGAGCCACTATGGCATTAAAGATTTGCACTTAGTCCTCATTGCGTCTTATCTCAGTGAACGAGTCCAAAGAGTATGTGTCAATGATGTAAAATCATCCGGATCAGCCTCAGTAAATGGGTGTACCCCAGGGTTCTATTCTAGGTCCATTCATGTTTTGGTCTACATAAATGATTTACCACATTTTGTCCACAATACTTGCGATATTGTACTAATTTGCTGATGATACGTCTTTGAATTTTAAAGTCGATAGGATTAAAAGACAATTTTGACGATGTAAATAGTGCATTATCTCAAGTTTCTGAATGGTTTACGGCAAATAATCTACTTTTAAATACTAAAAAAAACAAAGTGTGGTTGAGTTTTTATTACCTAACCCGAGAACTGTCAGTAAAAATTTAAAGATAAATAATGAACCTTTGAAAACTGAGGACTCCAAAGTGTTCTTGGGATTAACCCTGGATTCAAAGCTACATGGGGCACCCATATAGCAACGCTTGCGGGCAAACTTATGCTCTGCTGTATATGTTATCTTTACATAGTATAAAACAAAATCGATTCCCGCTGTCTGGCCCTCTTTAAGTACGCGTAGATCTTTAAACTACGCAACGGATTTAATTCAGTTTTCATCAGTAGATAGAGGGATTCGAGAGGAAAGTTTACAGTTATAGTGTTTCCCCTAAATTCCCTACGGGAACGGGGACAATGTAGGTGAAACCGCAAGGCAACAGCTATTATTCTAATATAATAAAACGAAATAGTTTTTTTTTATTTAAATGAGCTAATCTCTAGAACGGCTGGACCGATTTCAACGAAACTTTCTTTTAAAGATAGCTGAGATTATAAGAAATAATGTAGGCTTGCACATTTTCCCACGGGAACGGGAACTCCTCGGGTAAACACCATAGGCGCTGCAGTTAGTATGTACAAAGTTAAATGAAATCTACTTTACCTTCAGCAAAAGCGACTAAAGATATTTATTTACACCTGTACTGGCTAAAGTTGAACTAAAACGATTTTTGTCTTGATGATTATTACTATTCAAAACAAGTGATTAATAAATAAAATGCATTAGAGCTACCAGAACGGTAAATTTGAAAATTTGGTAGTTTTTCTACATTCAGGAAAAAACTAACTAAGGGAGCTCCTTACCGGTTATTTTCTTCTTTTTTGTTGAAAAAATAGTAAGTTTTTTTTCAATTATTAACCTACTTAACATTTCTTGAATAGTTTCTTGTTTATAAAAATATTATTGTTTAAAAATGGACATCATTATAACTAATTTTTAAGTCGTTAAAGTTTCAAATGCTTATAACTCAAAAACTTTTCGCTCAAATTTTGGTGCAGATAATCGGTTTTTGCAATAAGGGTACGAAATAAACGATATTCTTTTCTGTTCTATTAATACCCATCTTCACCAACCATACCTAAATCATCCCCTAAGTAGGAATCTCTTTACGTACCCACATAGATTCTACATACAGTCCCTTATCCAATGTCATTTCTACCTTTAGGTGTTCCCTAAATGGTTTGTGAAAAACACTTTGACAGAAAGTGCTGCCTAACTTAGCTTAGGTAGGTAGGAGTGTTTAGTTTACACATCGGTTAAAATTGACTATGTTTTAAATATAATTAATGTTATTAAATTAATTAATTTAATAAGTCCGGCGGTTAGTAAGATTTACACGTCGGTATCTAACTTTTTTAGTGCGACCTCTTTGCGGTTAGTAATAAATAATTATTGTTTGTCGTAATTAGTTAATTAGGCACCAATTAATTGAATCAATTACGGGTGAATTACCTTGCCTCATCCGCTAGTTCGATCGCATTAAATATATTTTCGATTTAATTAAATTAATTATAATAAAGAAATAAAAATTCAAAAAACGCTTACAACTGCGGGATTCATGGAAAGCTAAAGGGGTCACAACCCACAGCAAAAAGGAATACAAAAGCTACAACTTCATAAATACAGATCAGTGATAGATTAAATCTTAATAATACAAAGCTATGCAAATACGATGTTCCATGTAACATGTGTTACAGCAATTTAACCGTTCCAAAATTACTTTCGCGCAAAAATGCACTTAGCATTTCTATAGCTAATTGAGTGAAATAAATTTTCTTCCGGGAAATCTGCATCGCTTATTAAATGTGCTAAGTGGCGTGTAATAACGACTGACATTATATTTGAAGAAGGTAATTGTTTTTAAAACTGCATATTTATTACAAGCTCTTATTTTAAATAGCAATGTATTTATGGTCTACTTATGTTTGTTTTGGTCAAATCTTGCAAACTAAATTAGAACCGCTTCCCTGTTTCCGATTAAGCTGAAATTTTGCATGCAAAATGGGATGACAATACAAAATTTTTCAATCTATTAATTTATCAATATTCTAAAGGAAACTAAGCTGATGATCTTAATGATGGTTTCTAGATATCTAATGAAACTACTCTTATAAATGGTTTGATTTAGCAGATCCTAACTTTACCCAGAACATTCTGTCAGGAAGAAGAAATGCAATTGTTTATTTCTTATGGCCATCATGACTTTTACGACAAAACAAGACTCTACAAAGAAATATTGATTTACTTCTAAAGGAACACTAAGTAAGTTGTTCGTACTATACTAATAGAGATTAAAAGTATTGTTGATAAATTAACAAAATTTTTATTATATCTAAAACAAAAATCATAATAAAATATAGCCCATTTTAGATTTCATAAAATAATTAAGCTTCGAGTGGCTTATCTGAGTTCTGAGTAAAAATTATAGTCCCATAAAACGAAATAAAAAACAAATTTTCACGAAAAATAATAATAGGCAATAAGTACTAATTTTCTTACAATCTAGATTTTTACAAAATGCCTAGTGATTTCATTGCAACTACCCCCGAATTAAGTACCATCAATTACGTCGCTAGTCGCCATTGGCGTATAACACCCCGTTTACACCTGTAACTTTAATTCACATAAGGAGCTTACATGAGTAACTTACGACATTATTACTAATGTAAACGCTCTTGTAACTAGTTTCTAGTAACTTCTTACAACTTGCGTAAGTTGAAAAATTACAAGTCTAAACGGGGTTATATTATCTGAGTGATATGGATCGACCCTTGCACACTAGCAAAATGCATCAACTTGTTGGTGTTCCTGAAAAGCTCTGACTTGTCTAGGAGCAATCAATTGTTTCTAGGAGTTTCTAGGAGGTTGCTAAGCGATGTTTCTCATTTAACTGTTAGTAGAATCATGAACATTTTTGTTCAGACTACCCTTTCTATAGGCATTTATTTGAATGTCGCGAGTACATTTACGGCGAGAAAGGGCTTTTCGAAAAGAGGGTTAACCGCTTTCGACCTAAATCCTTATCGCTTCCGGTGGGGGCTGTTTCCTCCCCGGCCACTCACAACGGTGGCCGGTTTGATAGGCCATTTGATTTATAGACCCGCAACTGCTGGGGTCGACGACCTGGACATGGAAATTCCGTAGAAATTCATGTACGAAATATACTGATAACGAATAGCCTCAAAAACTGGTCATTGCCTCGTTTAACAATGTTTGAGTACCAAGGCGGGTTTTCACAGTTTAGGACTTCCTTAGGTTAGGATCTGATAGTGTTATATTATTTCACGTAGATGTGTATAATGGTGATCGCCTACAATGGTAGTGGTAGGGACTGCTCTCAAAGCAAAAATAAATAAGCCTTTATTTACTGAACAATTGGGTTTGTTTACAGATTGAACATAACTACTTAGTTACAAAAATATAGGTAGGTATTGTTCTATCTGTACATACAATTTCTTTATTTATATAGACAGATCTACAAAATCACAATGTAAAATAGGGGTTTGGATAATCGAACTCAGCGATGCAAAGGCTAGTAGATTTGAGTTAGTTACTTTAATAAGTAATATCTCCCACTACTACTTGCCCACGTTTTAGCTAACCACCCAAGAGACTACTACTTCAAAGCAGAGTGCAAAATACATCCTCTTCTTTTCAACTTCGAGACTATCAAGTTATTACTTAACTCATCAGTGAACGATAACCCTATCATGCTGAAGTGGGCAGTGGCAGCTTTGTGTTCGCGAAGGGTGTAATTGGCGAGCGGAGCATCCTGCGGAACCGCGATATCATCGCGGAACCCTCCACTTTGTAGGGCCCATCGAACGCGTGACACGAAGAGGGTGATATCTGAACAAGTTATTTCGGCGTATCGCTGTTCGGGGTTAAATGATGGCATACGTACTACACAAAAAATATGCTCTATCAATTTTTTGTAACATAATATGATTCGATGTCTGTTGGGATTTCTTTTACCCGTGTCACTCATGGAGGAATCAAATTTTTTGATACTACAAGGTGTCACTACTATTATAGTAGTACGACTAGCGCGGATAATGAACGTTCGTTGCGACAGCTACAATGAAAATGCGCCCGAACTGCCATTTTGCACTCAGCGCGCAGTTCAAATGAAGTGAGGACACAACGTTTTTTCCAACCTAGACCTGATCAGTGCTTTCCAACATTGTATGTCGTCAAGTGCCAGCCTATCTTGCGGCATCATCGGGAGAGTGATCTTCCCCGCTGGCTTCACGGCCAGTGTAAAGGGTCCACCCATAAAGTAAAGTAAAGTGGTTCTCACCTCATCACACGCGGAGCAGCGGGGCTTGAGGGTCTCGGCGTGGTGCCTGCCGCAGTAGAGGCGGCCGTCCTTCCAGAAGTACACCAGGTCGACGAGCAGCTCGTGGCACGCGCTGCACGCGAAGCACGCGGGGTGCCAGCGCGCCGCCGGGCCCGCGCGCGCCGCCGACACGCACATGTCGCCCGCTGACATGGACTCCTCGCACTGTCAACAACAAACACACATCATCGTCAACAAATTTCTAAATCACTAAGCTATCAGCGCATTGCTTATAAGTTATAATCATTAACCATGCTGTAGGATGTCAATGATTGCCAAATCCCATTTTCCGAAGGCTCGCCAAAACCAAGCCCTTGGCAATATTATCGACTTATAAAGTGAACCACTTGAGTGTGTTGTTCTATAGCTATGCTTTATCTACCAGAATAGATTAATAGATTTAACTTATTCTCTCGATTTATCGTCAAGTCATTGTGTTTCGTGCTTCTAACAATTATGGCGTGACTTTAAAGTGTTAATAACCTATTAAAGAGCAATATTTTAGAAACAATTAAGCTCTTTATTTAAAGGTGGATGCCTTTTAAACATTTTACGTCCATGAACTTAAAAATGCCCTGAAAGTTAAAAGTTGAAGGATATTATACGATTTTACATGGGAAAATGTTAACTCATACAAGCTTTATTTTAAATTTTCACTATTTATGGTCGGAAGTAAGGTTTTTGGGTTGTACCTAATTTAAACAATATTCGCAATAGTACAGGTTGCTTATGGACGTTAATGACTCTGCTTTAACTCAACACATTTTCTTCAATAAACACCTGATTTATACATTTCAGGATTACTTTATTACTTTCTGAACACATCCCTATTTCACTATACAGGTAACCCTCAATCGATCCATTTACAGATGAGTTATTAATTATTAATTTTGCAATCAACGATTCCTTATCGAGATCCTGGTGAGAACACTTAATCAGACTTTCTGATTAAGTATTGTTAAAAATATAAACTATTCATGTAGCGTAGTCAACAGAATTTATTAGAGATTACTCCTAGATTACTCCTAATCGGAAAGGGTGACGAGCATCATAACCTTGCAGGGTTAGAGGTTCTGGATTCAATTCCATTCCCCAGTTGATTAGTACGGCTGCCCCATTTCAAAACCTAGTAAGTGTGGTTGACAAAATTTTACAGGGGCAAAAAAAACATGTTTTGCAGATGGCTTAGCGAAGTAGGTAATAAATATATCCAATAAAAGCTTTCAAAGTAGTTTATTTACGAAACATTAATTCACCAACAAATACTGAAGAGTTCAGAGTTCAGAAGGGCTACCACAAATATGTTTTTTGATCTCCTTTAAAATTTTGTCAATCACACTTACTAGGTTTTGAAATGGGGCAGCCGAGTAAGGAAACCAGATTTTCGCCTAAGTTTTTTAGCACTTCAGCCCTACCCAACCCTTCTATATTATATTTTAATGCTTATCACGGTACTTCACATTTTCTTACACGTAATGAGAGTAGAGGTAGGTAGTGTTTCACACATCGCTGTGGAATCCCTTTCTGTGTTTGTTTTAGATCGATCCTGATTCATACATTCCTAACAAGGCGTGGAGGCGCGGCCGCGTGCTGGCAGCTGTGTAGTAGAAAAATACGTCGATTGTTCGGCTTACTTGAAATACATATTAGCAATACGTAATATCACAATAGATCGCGAAATTATTTATGATATTCAGCAAATTCTCAGTATCATGATATTAGTCGATTCAATACCAACAGACAAATTCTATAAATGTATAAATAACAGTTGTGTGTTTTTGGTTTTCCTTTCAATCACGCCGCAACCTGAGTTTCTTGCCGGCTTTTCTCAGCAGAATCTGCATTCCGAACCGGTGGTAGATTTATGACGTGTCATAAGAACTACAAGTTGGCCTACATGAAATAAATAAATTTTGAATTTGAATTTGAACAGAGCTACGGATCGGCTCGCTTTTTTCGGCATCGTCACGGCTAAAAGCTAGTCGATTTTACCTTTGTATTTTTTTATGGGATTGTTAATTCGGACTGCATTAACAAGTACTCCGTCACATGTGTACTGTACCTTATGTGTCTTACAATCTAAAAGTGGCGAGAGTTTGTTCATTTGCCTACATTTCTACAATCACGCTATCAGAGTGTACACGCACCCTAACAGCAATACGGGACCCGCCATCACAATTAGACCTTCCCAGAAGGCCGCTACGTGCCGGGGGCCGCGTCGCGCGCATCGAGTGTCTCGCGAATCCAAATTACAGGAAAAAACAGAAAAAGTGGAAAAAAACTGACTCCATACGTGCCTGCCGACTGACGAGCGGCGTCGGAACACTACAATATAATAACGTTGCTCTTGTCAGGCCTGTAGCATATCTTCGCGAAAACGTGGCAGCGGAATGAAAGGAATAATCAAAGGTATTTTTTTCAATATGAATAGCAAACGAGCATGACCTGATGAGATGTGATTACCGCCGCCCATGAACACTTGTAGTACCGGAGGCACCACCAATGCTTTGCCGGCTTTTCAGGAATTTGTTGGTCCGCCCCTTGAATAACCCCATGTTGTAAGTCTTCAGAAATCTCCCCGTTATATAGCCGGATGTTTGTTATGTGGTTGAAGGACAAACCAGCGAATAGGAAATTATAAATTTCCAAATTACAAAATAATTAAATCAAACCTGAGACCTTCTAATTATAAGACAAAAGCGCTCAGTGCGTCAGGGTGGTCAAAACGAACGTAATCGTGTATCACCATATTATATACGTGCTGTACGAAGATTTGTTAATCGCCGCTGGACTGGCTGGCATAGCAACCTGCAGAGGCTTCCATAGTGTCTTAATTAAGCATAGTGTTTATGTCAATAGATTTTGTGAATAAAAGTTAAAGTTAAGTTAAATTTAATCCTCAATAGCTCAACGGTTAAAGGTGCAGACTGAAAACTGTAAGGTCAGGCAGGTTCGAATCCCACCCGTTGCACTATTGTCGTATCCACTCTTAACACAAGCTTTCTGCTTATTTGGAGGGTATAGGAGGATATTAGTCAACTTCAGGTTGTCTAATAATCTTTATAAAAAAAAGGTCGTATACGAAGGAAAGAACCAAGTTGCATTCACAATTCATTCCTGAGGAGCGGAATGTAAAGAACGGAATGGCACGAAATCAGAGCGTCTCGGGAAATCGATTTGGAAGCAGGCCAAGCGGATAAGTGATGTCGGACATTACGCTGCCAGCTTTATCGCTTTAGTGCGACTCGAGTCGTATGGTTTTTTATGCTTGGAGGCTTCTTATCCTAATCACAATCACGATGTAGTGCCTACTTAGGAATCAATAAGTTTGTGGAATAAAATAACCAACAATTTTTTTTAATCTTCTTCTATTTCTTTTATTAAATCTTTCCGTCCATGGCCATAGTCTCATTTGATATTACAGATAGAATTCTTTGATTACAGGATATAGACCAGGGTCGATAATTTTTAAAACCAAAAAAAAATAGTAGTAGGATGAAACCCATTAGAAAAGGAGGGGAATATTATAAAAATGAAAGGAAAAATAATTTACGGGCGATCTGAGGTCGGGAAGGGGTGGGGGTGAGTTTTTAAGGGGAAAAAACGGTTTTTCTCGATTTCCGGCAAAACTAAAAGTCCTATCGAAAAAAGTCAAATCGCAAAGTTGTCTAATATGACCCTGGTCTAATATGACTGAAGTTATACATAAGTTTCAGCTTTTCATATTAAGTCCTTTTTTCGGAGAGACTCTTGGATAAAAGAGTTCTAAAATAAAGACGGTGCCTTTGATAGGTATCTATCTATCTATCCTCAAAATTTTTATTCTTTTAACTTGATAAGATTCCCGTCTATGTAGGCGTAGAGTCTAATATTGTAGCGGGTGTCAATCAGTCGGCCGCTTTACAGTCCACACATTTAACCGTTTGTACGAGTATATTGAGGAATATTTGGCGAATATTTTATGTAAAACTAGCTTTTGACCGCGGATTCACTTACGTTAAGTTCGATTTTTCCAATCCCTATTTTATCCCCCTAGGGGCCGAATTTTCAAAAATCCTTAGCGGATACATACGCCATAATAGCTATCTCTATGCCAATTTCAGCCTGATCCGTCCAGTGGTTTGAGCTGTGCGTTGATATATCAGTCAGTCAGTCAGTCACCTTTTCCTTTTATATGTATAATCAAGATTACTTAAATAAAATACAGTTTGGTCAAAAATACATTTGCGCATAATTATGTCGCCAAATTGTCGGTTGAGCTTCTGGTTAATAAATCCCATATCCTCGCTGAGCGGTTGTCACTTGTGAGTCGCGGCACGCTCCGCGCCAGTATTCCGCGCACCGACACTTCCACGCGAGGAGCTCTGTCTGGCCGCGGAGTGCGGACTCTCGTGACTCACAGTTCCGCCCTGACGAGAACGCCGACCCGACCGAGGCACACGCGAGCCGCGATTAGCACAGCTGACTGCCTCAAGCCAGCGTGAGTTTAGTTGACAAATGTTTTGTTACCTATTGTAAATTTTTTTTTTTTTTTGAAAAGAGCAACCACCGAGTTTATTGCTGGCTCTTCTCGGCAGGAAAGGCATTCCGAACCAGTGGTAGATTCATCGACGATTCAAAAGCACTTGTAAAAGTTTATTTAAATAAAAAATATTTCTATTCTATTCTAAGGGACAGGCAAGCGCCTGCATTTATACTAATACTAGTTGATGCCCACGAATTCGTTCGCGTGGATTAGGATTTTGTATTACTCCCGGGAATTTTCTTATTTTCCGGGATAAAATGTAGCCTATGTGTTAATTCTGGATATGAGCTACCTCCATTAAAATTTCAGCCAAATAAGTTCATTCATTGTAGCATGGAGTAATAAACACATACAAACACAGACACACACACACACACAAGCTTTCGCCTTTATAAATAAATTTCCAGTCTTGGTTAAAAAAAAATCTATCGCCCGTGCTCGTGCCGTGTTCCAGGGTAAGTTAACTTTTTATTCTTTTCTACGGAGCATAAGGTTCAAATAGGTTTCTGTAGCGACGACTCGCTTCACGCTCCGCATTTTTATGACAAAAAAAAAGAAAGTATTTAAGTGTCTTGTCATACATTATGAGAATATTCGTTGGTAATAGTTTTACAGTCTATTTAAAAGTTTATTTATTTGAAACTTTTCCGTTCTATTATATTCAAATCGCTAATCGCTTATGAGCTGGCCTACACCACAAGAGTTCATCCGTAGACTATGGGCTTTAATCAGACGCCTGCGTATTTCCTTCCACTTGTTTTACAATGCTTTATAGTTGGCAAGTTTTTATTTACTTATATTTTATTGAAGGTGCTAAAAATAGACTGTACCATATCGCAAAGTACAAGACGAAATCGGAAAGCTTAAAGACAAGATAACAAAGGAAAACCAAGGATAATTAATGTATTATTATTTTATTGTTAGTTTTTAATGAAGATTCATAGGTGTATCTCTAGGATATTTTTTAATCCTAAAAACTCAGTTTTTCGAGATAAAAAGTACGGACCCGTATAAGTACCTTATGCTCTTCTTCAGAATGCACGTTATCTTGCCAAATCTCTTTCTAAACCTATTAATGTGGTTTAAGCGTAAAAAGACAAAAGACTAAAACTACTAAAGACAGAGAGACGTCTAGAAAGGCATTATTAATGAACGTCAACTCGTCTCATCTCGACTCGTCGACCATATTATGGTCTATGGATGTTATGAACAGTGAGCGACCTGGGGCCCAAGTCTGCTATTGCAATGATATTGCAATTGTAGTTCAATTGTCTATCAATGACATCCCAATTGCTACTTTTAGCAATTTGACTTGGGGCCCAGGGGTTCAATTGTCTATCAATGACATGACAATTGCTAAAAATAACAATTGTCATGTCATTGATAGACAATAAAACTACAATTGCAATAGCAGACTTGGGCCCCGGATTGAAGACTCAATGAACTTATCAATTCGGAAGACGAGGCACTGGGTTATGACTAATACAGGCTGTGTGACTTTCACTGGCATTGTGCGGCACGAGGCGGACCGAGGCGGCACGTGACGCCGCCGTCAGCTGAGCGCCGGAAACGGACGTGACGTCACGGGGTGCCGTCGGTGCTGCAGGTTACACTATTTCTAGTTAGCTTTATAATTGACTTCGTAGTCAGTGTAATTAAGGTTCTTCTGTGGCAATTTATTTGAAGTGGGCGATTATGACCCGCGACATTTTGGAGGCGACAATTCCGTTGCTCCGTTGCTGTGTGATTGAAGGACAAACCAACAAACAAACATACTTTTGGCCTCCTTATTGATACTATAGATGCGAACGACAGAAACGGATCGACGTAATTTTTTCAAAGAGGGCTTTAGAGAGTGACATAGGATTTGTAAAAACCAAACTCTACGCAGATAAAGTCACGAGCGAAAGCTAGTAATATTAGTAAGAGAGTCATGCCTGATGGAAAGCAATGATGAGGTTCTAGAAGAGAAAGAAACCATAGGGAGCAAATAAAACAAATAACGTGGCAAAAATTCCAACAAAAGGTTTACCAGTCAAAAAACTCACTAACGTTTACAAAATGATTGAAAATGTATTTGATGATACAGGACCACACATTACGAGATGCATGAGAAATGACCGTATTTAGATAGATATAAAAAACAAATCACAAGTAGAATTAGGTTGTCGGCGTTAATCTGTCGAAACTGCGGCAAATCAAACACTGATCACCGAAGACCCGCCTCCTGACCATCTCCCAACAATTTAAGACTTGAAAGACACCGACGGACATCTCTCGAATGAAGGCAATCATAACAATACAAACGCTAAGGAAGAATAAATTCTACGTCGTAGGAATTAAGGTGAAAATGTCAAAGTCATTCATGATGAATGCAGTGATGTAGACTTAGTAAAAACACGCGTGGAATTTTTAACTCTACGTGCTTTAAATTAAGGTGTAAAATTCAAAAATGATGTTGGTGATGAAAATTTAGCAAAAACTGGTAGTGTTTAGGTCGCGGCACATAACAAACAGTTCGGAGATGTAATGACAGAGTAGAATTTGTGTGATACGTGAAGAATTATTGCGCAAATATTGTAGTTTGGCTAATTTATCTAACAGTTCGGACCACCTGCGTGGAGGATGTTTTGGAGATCTTGTTTTACTAGGAAACTCAATAGGTACTATTAAATTTCACACACTCGTATATATTTTTTACGAGGTTTGTTTAAATATGAGTAGGTCTGAAATATATAAAATGAAAAGATGACTCACTGACTGACTGATTGATCTATTAACGCGCAGCTTAAACCACTGGACGGATCGTGCTGAAAGGCATACAGGTACAGTAGGGGCTTAGGCATCTACTAAGAAAGGATTTTTGAATATCAAGGTAAAATGCGGGGTTGAACAATCAAATTTAAAGGCTTGGACAAAAGCTTCTATAAGAATAATATAGTAGGTATCAACTATCATACTTTGGAAGCCAAAAAATTTAAAACAGGGTCCGATTTTTAACATAAAATATTTTCACATAAGTTCATGCTAAAACCTAGCTCATCCATCTTGTAAGTCTTGAAAAAACGGACTGTGTTCCGATTTATTTACCACTAAGATTATAATGAATAATACATGATATGATGTTGCTTAGATCTAGTTGTATATTATGCGAGTATAATCTTGCCATAATTCTTTTCATGTGGTAACGTAGAGCTTAGTAGTCTATGATGGATGAGTTTATTAGGGAAACAACTTTGGGAAACAAAGATATATATGAGTATATGATGCTAGCTAAGAATTGGGTACGGTAAAGACGCCACGTCAGACTATATAACTATTATGAATATCTTTTTTATTTTACTTTTTTAACGTTTATTTTTAGGATTTTAGTGTTTTAATTTTTTAAAGTATTTATAATAATCAAACATTGGTAATGCTTTTCGTGTTTTTTTTTTCTAAATTATCCTTCTCGTGTTTACTTGTTATAAGTTTCACATTTTCTCTAACTATTATTTTACTTGAGGTAGATAGTGTGACGCTGGACTAAGAGCAAGTTATTTTTACAATATAAAAGAGCACTAGACGTTTAAGTGTTGATAATGTAGAGTTTCGATTGTTCATAACACTGGTACGGTTATTGTATTTTTTTCAAGACACCTGCTGTGCTTTGGAATCATTCGATTCAATAACGTCTCAAGGTAACTTAATTCAAAAGTTTGTCACACAGCACGAGCAATGGATATAAAACATTAGGACTGTAGGAATGTTTCCCGGATATTTTGGAATCGGGCAAGATGTGGCGTATCGGAGCTTGGTCACGTATTTGACTCTTCAGGGAGGTTTGTGAAACGAATGTTGGACACCATATTGATAATAATTAATATTTATGGGACTCTTTCTTTGCCGAGCTTGTCTATGCTGCTGCATGAGGGAAGAAACTATTTATTAATATAGACTGATAAATAGATTAAATTAGCGCTTGTCTGTGATCACTTCTGATGGTAAGTGAAGCCTAAGATGGAGCACGCTTGCTTAGAAATGCTCTTGATTTCAAGATAATCAAGTTACAGTTAGTTGGAAAAACGGAAGCCGGAAGGGCATTAGGATCGAGGAGGCAAAGTATCCAAAGCAGCGAGCTGGTACTTGGCGGAGTAATCCCATAAATGAAGCAGCAGTAAGTTAAGGCAAACTCAAGGTAATGTGTAAATTGGTACAAAGTTTAATATCCTCAGATACAATGGCCGCAAATAAAAACGGTACATCTAGGTACCTACTCACTTCTTTAAATATTCATAATTCTCATGATGTAAACCTATTTTTTTATATTTCGAAGAGAGAATAATAACGTGTCTATGCAAACCGTCTGCTTGTCCACAGAGAGACTACTTCATATTTTTTTAACAAGACCACAGAATAATATAATAAAAGACACAAGAAAACAAATAAATTATAATAAACGAATGAATAAGGGATAACAAATGTGAACTATGGTATGGAATATCATTGGAACTATGTGATAGGGGAAAGTGGGGGAAATACGAACACCTAAGGGAAAACTTACATAAAACAGTGGAATTTGATCACAAGAGTTTCTTTATTTTTTAATTATAAAGTTAACTTATCTGTCTAACGAATTCACTTATCAAAATTTATATTTTTAATAAATTGTAACAATATGAAAATAAAAACCAAAACCCTTAGTGTTCGGCTTTACCCGACATTAGTTGGGTAAACACGAACACTAAGTGGGGTAATTACGTACTAACATTAATAACTTCTTCTCTGCATATGGTTATGGAATTTGGCGAATTTTTTTTATGGTTAAGTCATAATAGAGTTTACTGCACTTTATGATCGACAATCGACAAATTGCGTTTCCTGTTCATCTGTAAATAAAGGTTTTCGTCCAGACCTTGGCTGCTTTATCACTGTTTTCTTTAGGTGGTCAAAAATTGTTGTTTTTGGAACATTATAAGTTTCTGCTGCTCTGCCGATGTTGAGTTTTTTGGTTTTAACATCGTCTATAGCCGTTTTGAGATCTTCAAGAC
Organism: Hipparchia sbordonii; assembly: GCA_038048805.1. Classification (NCBI taxonomy): domain Eukaryota; kingdom Metazoa; phylum Arthropoda; class Insecta; order Lepidoptera; family Nymphalidae; genus Hipparchia; species Hipparchia sbordonii. The sequence continues at coordinate 12,503,376 of CM076113.1, forward strand.
TATACTTCGGTTTAGTCTTTGCTTGCCGAACGTTCGAGATTGCCCCACATGGAGTGTTCGCCTTTACCCCGCTGGATTGAAAACAATAAAATGAAAAAAAATAGGTTCTATATATCTCTTTTGCCAATTGCTTCATTATCATTTAGCTGATTATTATGTGAGTATTCCACTATGTAAAAGTTAAATTACTATTGTAGATAGAAATAAAGCAACACCAACTTGAATTTACCAAAAAAATTACATCAAAAACATGCAAAATATTGAAAAATGCATACCTTGACAAGTATGTGCGTCCACATCTCCCGTGTTATTGACTGGCACTAGTGGAGATGTGATCTCCGAAATGGCGACAAGTAAAATATGGCTAGATCTTTCTAACATATTAGAACCATTGGATTCGGGATTACCCCGCGTTCGCGTTTCCCCCACTCTCCCCTAAACAATATTGACTAGAGCTTTTGTATTGATCTTAAGATCAAGGAATCTATAAAGGTGTGAGAATAGAATAGAAAAGTTTTTTATTCAAATAAAGTTTTACAAAGCGCTTGTGAATTGTCAAGTGAATCTGATGATTTGGAATGTCATTCCAAGCGAGACGAAACGACAAGAGACTCAGTGGTTGCTCTTTTTATAATATTATATTGTGTAACATTAAAAAAAAATCAAAAATATTTATTTATAATATAGGTCAGAGTGTGGCTCTTATGACAAGTTGAGAATGTACGACCGTTTCAGTTCGTAATAAGCAGGTCAAGCGCTAGTCTATATATTTAAAAAAAAAAAAACAAAAAAAAATTGTGTAAATCTATGCTATATGCTATATCTATAATATTATAATTTTAATCTTCAATTAAGTAAGCTTTTTTCATGAGCATAGTTTTAATAGATTATTGAGTGCTAACTGAAGGCGAGTCTAAAGACTTCGCTCCCTGTGATGGTGGGGAAAGAGGAGGGGGGGGGGGGGTCAAAAACCGGGATCGAAGTCGGGGGTCGGGCTCAGACGCGTGTGGGAACGGCGCTGCCATGAAATCTACGAAACTACGCTTTTTTTTTTACAAAAAAACACACTTGGACCACTCGGTGCGGAGAGCTTTTAGAGGACACGATACGATTGGTGTGTCGTGAAAGCTTTATGCTAAAAGATATTTTATAATTTCAAGAAGAATATTATGCTTATTCACTTAAATGAAACTTAAACGCTTTACAAACAAAATATCGCATTTTTAAAGCGTACAAAAGAAAAATAAGTGATTATGTATTCGTAGACGTCTTGGTGGACATAGATTGTTGTAACCATGGTACCATCACAACCATCGTTGTATCACAACAAAATCTACGCACACAGAAGTGATATTTTTCAAAAATTTATTCGGATATTTCCTTTAACTGTAGGTTAACACTTAAAAAAAAAATTAGCAGCTGAGTTATACCGTTGAATTTAATGTGCTACCCAGATCGTTGTAGAACTCGATATATTTACAGCTTAACGTCGAGGGAAAAAGCTAGTCACCAAATTCTACTTTATATACTTACTTACGTAGATACTTTGAAAAATAAAAGTATATTTTGCGAAGTAGAATAGAATATTTTACTAGAGCCGAAAGACATAGCAATAAAACTAATTAATTAAATGTGTTTAACGTCAGTAATTAAGGTTAATGTAACAATAAAATCCACTTGATTCAACAGCTAGTTGTTTTGTTTCACAGAGCTTAAGTTAATAGAAATTTTTGCATTGAGTTCATCATTACTTTTTACGATCACTTTACGAAAAATTTAATAATTTTTTCTTCGATATCATTAAAATATTAGAGATTTTTGTGGGTGCCTATAAGACGGTAAAGCAAAAACCGAAGCCTAAAGCAATCTTTGCAGTAATTGAAGCCTCAATTGCTCAACGGTTAAAGGTACGGACTGAAAACTGAAAGGTCACTGGCTCGAACCCCACCCTTTGCACTATAGTCGTACCCACTCCTAGCACAAGTTTTCCGCATGTTTGGAGGGAATAGGAGGATATTAATCAACTTAGCTTGGCTGATGTCATTGATAAAAATGGGATATACTTTAGAAGAGATATGGCATGAGAGGTTAAACCCATATCCCTTATTGGTTTTTGGATGGCTTAGATGAAAATCATAGGTTTGCCGATAAAGTGAAGCCGTCCACTAGACTCTACCGGGAATCGAAGCCGGGACCATCACCATAGTCCACAATAATATCCCTATCGCTAAACAACGAAATAAATCGTCCAGCTCGACGCTTCACGGTGCAGATGTCACTTTTTTCCAAGCTTTTACAAAAAAGAGTTGCTATCTACGGCTTTAAATGGATTGCCATCGACACCGACAACTATATTCCTTCTCGGCGATCCTTAGGGTTCCTTCTCGTATTATAAATCACATCACATCACCTCACACTAATATTATAAAGGGGATAGTTTTTATATGTGTGTGTGGGCGTGTATATGTTTGTTACTCACGCCACAACGAATGAACCGATTTGGCTGAAATTTTGAATGGGGACAGCTCATACCCAGGATTAACACATAGGCTACATTTTATCCCGGAATATTAAAGAGTTCCCGCAGGAATTAAAAACTTTGATCCGCGATCTATATGAAAGTTTGTGAGGATGGATTTTGATAAAACTTTAATGTAATATTCTATATTATTTAAATTTTATTCTTGTACAACGGAGTGGCACAAATGCTACATTTTATCCCGGAAAATTAAAGAGTTACTACGGAAAGCAAAAAAAACCTTAATCCACGCGGACGAAGTCGATTCCGCGATCGAATAGTTATATAGACTGCTATTTTTAGGTATCACATAATTTTGGTACAGCTTTATTTGATTTCTCAATGTCAATATCGGTAAATACCCATACTTTTCACGGAACCCTCAACACGGTAACCCAGGTTGGTCAGGTTTTTTATCAGTATCTTTTACGCTTAGACAATGGTCGGTAAACGATAATTAAAAGTTGAGGCTCTATCGCCTTTCTATTAGTTTTTTGTTCACCAACAAATGCAACAGAAAGTAAACCTTATGTCTATGTTTTAAGGGGGGTAATGCTTTAAAGATTGGATGAGTAGACCTTTTTTGTGAGGAATTTAATCCAATTGGATCTTTTGGTTACTAATTGATTGGTGTGGTGTTGATTTAGTTTTATCATTACATAAACAAAGCATCAATGATTTTAAAAGATTCCAAATAATCTCTAGAGCGCTGTAGGGAGAATGGTTGTATCTAAACAAGATGGCCCAGCTTTCAGATTGTAACGGAATTACAAAATACTCAAGGAAAAACTCGGAGGAAAAAAAATTTTGTGTTGGATAGATCTATTTTACTCGCACTGAAGTAGTGAAAACTGAAAAGCGCGTGATGAAGATGTGTTTTTTTTTAATTGATAAAGAGCAGAGGACCATGGCCCTTGACTTATTCTGAAACATTATGGTCATAGTGTATTACGAGGGAAAACTAATTATCATAAATCCAGCTTCGTCTTAAGGAGCTCAACTTTGTATTAGTAGGCGTGGATAATTCAAAACCTTTGGGTAGGTGTATTGTAAAAAGCTGGGCAAGTGTGTGTCTGTCCATGCATATGGCGGGGTTCCGTGGCCAAGTTATGGAAGGAAATTGCAGTAAACTTTAAAAATTGTTCTAGATTTTGAAGTATTTTTTTTTTCAGAGTTGCACTGGGCTTGATTTATTATCTGCTTTTAAATCTACATAGAGTACGAATATTTTGGTTTGGAATAATTTGGTGTTCATTTGTAGATTTCATTCGATAGAGAACGTCTTATGCGCTGTATTATAGCACGTTGGTTACACCTTTCTAAGTTAAATGCTCTAAGTTTCTAAGGGAAACCACTTGTTTACTTTTAAAGACAGAAAATAAATAGATTATCAGATATAGAAGAAAAGCACTAGAAGAAAAGTTTAATACCCGATTACGTAAAATTATAGGTGTAATTGTAGGTATATCACCCAGATGGTAATAAATTAATAGCAAATCAATAGACTCATTCATCAAAATCGGCTGAGTAGTTTAGCGGCTACGGTGGAACATTCATAAATAGTGACATACATAGACCGCTTAAATCATAACCCTTCCTTTTGACTTTGCCGTAGTCAAGTAAAAATCCGTTTGACACTGTTACCTTGTGAGTAAAGGCGCCGTTTGGCGTTAAGCCGCGGAACCCTAAAAAAGCCCTCCTTTTTTATAAGGCCAGCTAAAACGTAGTCCGTGTTCGGCTGCGTTTTATTTGTGTGAAGATTTATCTCGCTCCGTGGAATGCGCGGCATTTCTTGCGACCTTGACGTTGAGAAGGTAATTGATTTTGTGTTTTGTAATTAGAATAAAATTGGATGAATCCTTTTCGATAAGTTTGTTAATGGATAAAGATAATTATCTTAAGCCAATAAGTAAAAAGGGATTTCAAATTATAAAATACTATAGTTGATGCCCGCGACTTCGTTCGCGTGGATTAAAGTTTTTTAATTTTCGCGGGAACTCTCTTATTATTCGGGATAATAAGTAGCCTATGTGTTATTACAGACTATAAAATCTATCTCTGTGCCTTTCAGCCAAATCGGTTCAATTGTTGCGGCGTAATTGAGTAATAAACATCCATCCATACAACCAAACTTTCGCATTTACAATAATAGGATAGCATGTTAACTCTCATGTAATATTTTGCCAACCTTCTTGACGCAGTGGTGAGCTCTGCGGTTACTAAATAGGAGGTACCGGGTTTGATTCCCAACAGAGGTGATTTGACAGTTTACACTTTTTTGAATTGCCTCTGTGAGACTACGGGTAGTAGGTACTCTACCGGCTAAGTTTACCGACTAATGAAAATGTGTATTGACACTAACTTTAGCACATCTATTCCACACATCGAAACATAGTTTTAATTTACCAATCTATACAGAATCATAGAAGTATTGTCTATTGGTAATGAAGGCTCAATAGCCCAACGGTTAAAAAGGTTCAAACTCAAAACTGAAAGGTCGCAAGTTCGAATCCCACCCCTTGCACTATTGTCGTACCCACACCTGGCACAAGCTTTCTGCTTATTTGGAGGGGATAGGAGGATATTAGTCAACTTCAACTTGGCTAATATTCTTTAAAAAAAAATATGAGTTATTGACTCTAGAAAATTGGGATTTTCCTCTATCTATTTAAGTACCTAAAGACGACTGGCTCGTGAAAGATAAGCCCGTTTTGCTGAAACACAAGTGATTTCACAGTTTCACAAGTGACGCGGTCAGGGGCCGTGGGAGCCTTACTCCGTCACCTCATGCCTTATCGCGCGATAGCCATGTTTGACATATGACACCCATGTGACCATGGTTTTCCCTTTGTTTTTCTAACATTACATACCTCAGCATTTTACTTGACGCATTCCTATCTAATCTAACCTTATTGACATCATGACATTTTTTTAAGCTATTGCATAGCTTCTATCGCGGGCCTTGAGCGTGGATACCGAATCCAGAAATTCCGTAACGAAAATAACCTCGGGGACTGCCGCGGTAAATAGCTTTACCGCGGCAGTCCCCGAGTGCCACACGTCTTTTTTTTTTCTTCAATACTGCAGACTATGTACATAATTGCATCTGGGCAGTAATTTATTATATAGTCCACGAGGCGTAAGCTCAGTTTTGTATCTGTGTGAGTGTTCACCAAAAGTAATACAACCGCAAACAATAAACAATGGTAATAATAATAGCCCCCAAGTATCCCCCCCCCCCCTACCAAATTAGCCTGCTACCATCTTAGACTGCATCAGACTACCATTAGATGAGATCGCAATCAAGGACTTACTTGTCTGAAATAAAAATAAAAATAGAAAAATCGCCTTTTGGAATGCCATAAAGCAAATACATCGCATGGTTAGACGCCATAGCGAGTAGAGACCATGTCACGTAACAATCCTCTACAATGCTGGCGGCGCGATTAATAAAGTAGTACAAATGCCTCGTATCTACATTCGGCTGTCGAAAAAACCTCACAATGCTCCGAGCAATGCCGTACTCATTCATGGCGATTAACAATGGGTAGCCATGGCGACCGGCCCGGCCCGGACCCGGCCCGGAGACGCCGGTAATCTCCTCAACTTCGCATTCCTCACATAAGCCCATGGCGTGAAAAAACATTGTTAGCACCGCCCTTCGTGAATGGGTTCTGTATATTTGAGCTGTCAAATACATTCAGTTATCTGAATGGACTCGGAATTTTCGTCTGGTGCTATGGGAAACTTGTGTTGATATTGTGTCACTAAAATATACTTTCGCGTGCGTACAATTTTTAGGTGCAAATATGTAATAGTGATTCAAATGTCAGCAAATTAAAGACAAACTCTTTTGAAATTAAACTTTCTTTGATTGACTTACCTTTCCTAACTTGGTAACAAACGCCAAAAATAAATAGAGAAAATCTAAAATAGAAACCGTGGTAAAGTTTTCCTTAAAAGGTATTTTATTTGAATTCAATGGATATGTAGCCTCTTCTTGGAAATAATAATACTTACTTGCATCTGTGCCTTGTCAGATTCGTCGAATAAAAATATAGTATTTTATAGTTAAAACAACAAATCACAGTTCACACTGTGTGCTTTTTGTGTGCTAGATAACTATTAAGTCTTGAGAGTAACATAGTTATAGCATTAAATTTTTATAGAACACAGAAGTGAATGGATCAGGTCTAATGAAGATCCACGTGAGTAGACCGTACTAGTTATTCTCGTGTGTGAATCGCCGTCAATGAATTGAAAGCAAAGTCGCGAGAACCCTAAAACTGGCCGCGATACAATGGTGCTTACCTACGAATAATAAGATCAAATAAAACCCCTGCGAGTTGAAGCACAATCGTGTAAGCATGTAGACAAACCATTATGGTAATACAATGCAATAGTTCCGTCTCGTTCGGTCGCGCCTTCACAATGATGTTTTTTTTTTCTTCAATTTCGTCTCGTTCAGATCTTCAGACGAATTAAGTTTTGATTTAATACATTTATCTTCAAGCGTTACGCCTGTTCTAAAGAGTCACACCATGATTTCATGTTTCATGATGTCATGTCAAAGCCAGTTTTTAATCAGTTTTGTAACTGATTAAAAACTGGCTTTTCTCTTATTTTCCGGATCAGTCATAGATGAACGGTTAATCATAAACAAAAAGAGTCAATAGTTAGTAAGCCATAACTCATAACAATTGTTTTTGTACATTTGGATCATTGTGCTCATTAAGTTTCACGATGTGTACTCCGATGACTTTATCCTTTTCAATAGACCTACTTCTATCTACAAATACTAGAATTCACGTTGACAACCAATAAAGCAAATTACTCTAATTGGCCATCTCGCAGAGCCCGGGAGTACTCTTACTATAATTATTTTAAACTAGCTTTTGACCATGATTTCCTCTGCGTAGAAAATATGCTTTTGCGAATTTATCTTTTCCGTGACATTAGACTATTTTCCGAAATAAAAAATAACGTTTTCGAAAATTTGTTGTAAAAATGTTATTAACAGAAAGATAACTTTCAACAATTTAGCATTTTAATATTAGTGTGGATAAAAAATATTCTGTATTTGTCTCCCAATATCGAGATATTTTATAGACAAGCCTAATATCATCAGGATGGCTTCAGTGCTATAGCTTGATTAGGTGACAAACAGACAGACAATCTCGCATTCATAGTATTAGTGCGGATTGAATACGTGATTAGCAATCATCATAAATGAGGTTCACTATGGCAACGCCTCTCAGCAAGCTCCGACCTTCACCTTGGCTTAACGGCTTCGTCTGCTAAGGAACAAATTACTATTAAGCCTTTGACTGTGTGCAAGACAAATAAATCTTTTACTTCCAATGGGGTTCTATACATCGATTTATTTTATTCCTTATGAAGAAAAGAGTAATGGATATCAAACGGAATAAGAAAATACATTATCACAAGAAACATGGTAAGGAGTTTAATCGGCATGGGGGTACCGCAGGGTAAGTTAATAGGGCATCTACTTTTTAAGGTGACCCTTTGAAGGGCGTCCTTTATTCTCCTCGGGAGTTGTTTACATGACTTTTTGTTCATCGAGAAGGGTAATTGAATTACTATTGAAGTCGCAGAGGGGAAATCGGCTGGATATCTACAAGGGTTTTTTATGCATGAGTGTCGGTAATTATGGTGTTGCCTTGGGTTGATTTATTGAAGCATAATAGAAAGGGATTATTGAATTAGATACCTAATTTGCAATTCAAATGAAAGCCGTTTGATTATGACGCTATCTGCCTATATAAAATTTAATAGGCTAATAATTGCAAACGATTTAAATAATTTGTGTTAAACTAATTGGTGCCTGTGGCGTAGGTCGCTAGATGATTTTGATTTTATAGATAAGATACAAACATATTCAGATAATTTTTCAGAATTGGTCTATGTTTGAAAAATCATTTCTTAAAAGATAAAGATACATTTTTTATTAATAATAAAAGTAAGGCTCACAGACAGACAGCTAAAGATAGAACATGAAAATGAAATGACATCGTCGAGCATTCATCGGGGATGTCATGTCAGACCTCAAACATATTCTTTTTTCGGGCCTCAAACAGTCAAACGACAGCAAAGGTCCAAAGGGACAATGACAATAAAGTTAACGTACAAGGGTGGGTTTTTCAATGAATATTCTATTGGAGCATTTACATAATCGTATGACAACCTGCGAACGAGGCGCGGGCGTGTCACCCAGGGACCTTATAAAAATGCAAACATACTTACAAATAAAATAAAATAAAAAAGTTTTTCAATGGGGATCGGACTCTCGTCAACAAGGCATCGTACTCTAAAGATAAATAAATAAATAAATAAGCCTTTTATTACTGAAAAGAAGAATACAAAAATCTTATTCTATCCTCATCAATTACTTAAAAAATAAGTTTTACAGTAGGTATAACAAGATTATGTTTGTAGGTAAATTAGTGGTTTAATTCTATACTTAAAAATATAATATAATATAGGAAATATGTTTTCTCTTTATCTTGTTTTTTGTAAGAGGTGGGTACATTGTGTATTTTAGACAAGCTCTGTGAAGGATTAGATAACTAATGGTTAAAGATTAATAATGTATGAATTAAACCACTCTAAAGATATAGAAATATATAGTAAAAGAACTTTTTTTTAAAACGTCTTTGTACTAGACTTAGCAATCACTGAGTGCACTATGTAAATACTCTTTGTAGAAGTGGTATTAGGTGGTGTAGAAAAGAATATCTCTTTGTATCTTCGACATTGAGAAGATCCTAATAATATAAGTGTTTTAGCAATTATTATTGTTATTAGGTCTTTAAGTATGTATTTTGATGATTATGAAATAAATATTATTATTATTAATATACTAGCAAGCAAAAAGGTGAAGAAGGCACACACCAATATTCTTAAACTAGAATTTGGTACCAACTTTGATCTGAAACTTTTTGAAGATCAAAATTATCTTGTAATATAAATGAACGAATGGTGTGATAAGATAAAGTAATAACCAAATACCACCAGCAGGTAAAGGAATTTAAATGAATACCTACGTATTATAATTTAATGTTATAATTAAGGCAGTTTGCTTCTGCAGTGTTCGGGTCGATAACAGTCGATAAGGCATAAGTTACGAGTTTCCACCTTTTATCATATTATTTTTATTTTACGGCCAGGGTTTTAGGTGGTCTGAGTTGTCAAAAAATAGGGTACCGTGGTGAGCTAAGTAAATTTTAGTGTAACGTTATCTCATATTATGTTACGCTAACAGCGATTCTGATATAACTTACTACGATGACTGAAAGTAGAAAATAGTAATTATGATATCTTGAAAATGAAGGAAGTTAATTTGAGGTAGAGCAACTTTTCAAATTCATGATGGGCATTTTTTATTTTCTCCATTTTTATGTTTTTTTAAACAAAAATCTTCTGTAATATTTAAAATTTTGTCCTCACTGACCGCTCCTAAAACAACAGCCTATTTTATAGTCCTCTGACGCAAGACGACCTAATAGGTATGATGCCGCGTCGCTTTTCTTTATGAGAAAAAATAATTATTAAATAAAAATGAAACCCGATTGCGCCAAAGCCTCCAAAACTATATAATTCAACATGGTTTTGTGACGTTATCCACCCAATGCCACTCCCACAACTAAGACAAATCTAACGATACATCATTTATTGCAATCTTAGCCCGTTTAGTCTTCTGGCGGACGTACATACATAAACTCAAAAATATTACCCTCTTTTTGTTGCAGTCAAGTGATTAATCTATACTATTATAATAAAGAGAGAGCGCGAATTTTGTGAGTTTGTATGTATGTCCGGAGCAAACTTTGGAACCACCGCACCTATTACAATAATTCTTTTACCATTTCAAAGGTACATTATTCCAGATGGTTATAGGCTATAATTATGTTAATAAATGTATTATGGCTAGATATTATGTGCAAATTCGTTAAAGAAGTCGGAATTTTTTTTGACTCTTAAACGTTTTCAAGGCGTGCGCTGGGTCATATACTGTTATTGGATGAAAATGATGTATGGGTGAATTGTTCTTCTTAAAGAGTTCTAAAAAAAAGTCCGCGATAGCATATGTCTATATTCTAAGGATAACTTACAGTAACCATTTCTATCTTTCAAATTTTGATTAAAAATAATGAATTATTTTCGAAGCTTCTTTAACCGATGTGATGTCAATCTATATCTAAATAAATATGTTTATTATCGTAAGTATTTAATTTAGAACATATTTGCCCTTTACACTATACAATTTAAATAAATATCTTAGGAGTTATCGGAAAATTAATAATTCCGTGCGACAAAATAATAAAATGGTGCCGGCTGGCGCGGCGGGGCACGGTGGCGGGTATCGGTGCGGGATATTCGTGTGGTTCCTGTGGTGATCTTATTGACAATCGTCTCCTATAAGAAGCTCACAAGAACAAATATTTAATTTTCAACCCGGACGAAGTCGGCGCGGGCTTCTAGTTACTAATAAACTGCTATACCTTGTCATTATGTTAGCGCACTTTATCAAATTCTACATAATATTCCTAACTAATAAAAATCCAAATCACTATATTTGAATTGAGTATAATTTTCTCTTGCGGAACCTAGACTTAATTTTTGTATACTACTTATATCACGCTGAGGCCACACGGGCCACACACACCTCTGCAAATCTAAAGGTCCTTAACACCAAAACATTGTTTCGTTAGCGGCGCATTAGGACACCGACGTCTTTAGTTGCATTTTTATTGTAACTTAAAAATCTCAATTTATTAGCATAAGAACATTCCTGAGCCATCGGCACTCATATGGGAGCCCTTTTTCAATTTATATTTACCAAAAAGTTTTTATCACGTTTAAAAGTGATTAAAATCGTCATTAATGTCATTTGCATACGATTCATGCCAAAATTATTTCATTCAGAACTTCATTAAAATTTCTGTGTTGAATTTGTAAATTATAATTTTTAAATGTTTATTTTGTTATAATCAAAAATGGATATGGAAAGAGGAAAAACCACCCGTGATCGGATGTTACCACATGCAATTGCAATAAAAAATAACAATAATGTAAAAGATAATTTTCCACCAAGAACATTTTTACAAAATATCAACGATGAAGGGGAATATAGCGGTCGGGATAAAAATGAAGCTCATAATAGTGTAGAAAATGTTATTAAAAAATATGAAGATCAAAGGTTGAAAAGGACATGCTATAAATTAAGCAATCAAAATTTAAAGAATTCTTTGGGCGAACGCGTTTTTTTCAACAGAAATGGAGAGTTTACTCAATCCGTTCACAACTTTTATAATCACGTTGAACCCAAGTATTTTACGGTTTCTGGTAATAAAGGTAATCATGGTCCTGTTATTAACAATATTTTCTCAAAACAAAATACTAAATTAAATGAAAATGTACGAGCTAAAGTCACTTTTGAAGAAAAAAGCAACTTAATGAATACAAATATGCAGTTCTGTGAAAAACCACGCCTAACATCAAGAGAAAAGTTGTATGCTGATAAAACTACTTATTGCCGTCCAGTTACAAGCCTTTACAATGAAGAGTTTATATACAAAACAATGGAAAGAAATTCTAAACTCAAGAGATTGGTCAAAAAACTAGCAATTGCTAGGCAGCGAGAAAAAGAAAATGTGAATTGGAACAATTACATAAATGAACTGAAAAATAAGCACAACCCTACCTCTAGTTGTAACGACTACCAGTCGAAACATTCTCCACAGCCCGAACGTGAACAATATATCACACCAGATATAATTGACGATTATTATAATACTAGATTTTCATGGCAACAATCTAGACCTTGCAGGAACTTGTTACAGGATTTATATGAAGGATATTATGAACCACCTCAACCAACATATAACGACAGTCGACAGAATGAAAATAAGCCCCAAGCATATTCAAATCGCCATTCCTTACCTTATTATACAGATTCATATTGCTATCCCACTGTATCTCAAGGAAGACTTCTTATGTTAGAAAGAGAGAGACAAAGAAATGAATATTTAAAACAATGGCATAATCGCTTGAGTCATAATAATTTTAGATACGAAAATAATCACATAAATACAAACTACTATGAGAGACACGAAACTGAAAGACAAAAGAAAAATTCATTTTTGCCTAATAATAATAATTCAAAGGCTTGTACTGAAAGTTGCGCAATTCAGATGGATAATTTTAATGGAAACATATTTAAAAATAAGGCTACAAATAAAACTGGAAATGAGTTAATAGATGAGATGATACAAACTTTTGAAAGTAATGAAAATGTTGAAGAAAACCACCAAGATACACGAAGTATCAAAAAACCCGTTTCTCTTGTATATATAGAAAATAAACTTGATACTCTTATCGAATGTATCAATAACTTTATCGATGAAATCAAATCAAACAGAAACTCAAAACGAAAAACCAAAGTTTCATCTCATGTAAAGTATGAACAGAATAACCTTACAAATAACAAAAATATGACTAGTGGTACGATTGAAACAGCAAGGACAGATAGTTTAGTTAGTGGTGAAATAGGGAATGAAGGCTCTGAAAGTACAATCACAGCGTCTAACTTTTATCCTTGTGCTGTGCCAAAAGCATCGGAAATTGACGAAATACTTAGGGAAATTGACAAGTTCTGCTCCAAAGACAGGCTACTTAAGAGCCAGCCGTGTTCTGTAAACATAACATTTGAAGTTCCAACTAGAGATTGTTCTACAGAAGTAACGAAATCTTTGTCCAAACAACATCCTGATGATAAAGTTGAAGTAATCGAAGAAATCAGCACTCCCGAACATTCGCCCACACAGCAAATGACAATCGCCGTGAATACTGATCCCTTTAATTTCTTGTCTCTTCTAAGGATTTCTACGGAGGCTTTGATGCGTTTGATATCGCACGTGCCGAATTTTAACTACCATTCATATTTAGAGTTCCTACCTTTCCCACAAATGACAAGAAAAGTCGATTCACATTTCATTTGTAACATTTGTGGCGCTGCCTTCAATAAGCCATCTTCACTCAGCGACCATATTCAAGAACACAATCTGGGAAAGACGAGGTATATACTAACATTATAACTGCGAAAGTGTTTTGTTTGTTCGTTTGTCTTTCAATCAAGCCCTAACAGAGATACGGATGTAGTGTTACGGAGTAAGGGTGTAGTGGAGGACCTGGAGAATTTCAAAAATTCAAAATTATTCAAAATTATTAATACTTTTATTCCGGAAAAAAGGGCTCTTGTGGGATTTTGACATGCCCAATTCCAGACGAACTCACGGATAAAAGCTAGTAAAATATAAATCATAATAAATTAACCACTGAATTGTTTTATGCTCTTATAATTCCTCATTTCCTGCGCAGTGCTGTTATCGGCCTGATCTGTAATGTGCTTTAGATAATTATGCAAATAAAGACACACAAAGTACATTAGTAATTCAGGCCTTTACTTCATTAAAGCTAAAATAAACGTGAAATATCAAATGATGTTTATGACATGTCAGACTGATTATGTACTTATCTCAAAATAGTATATAAATATTAATCTTTATAATTATTATTTTTGTAATGTTTGATAAGTGTATATTAATTTACTATTTATTTTTATTATAAATGTTACTATTTCGCTATTTTCGTTTCCTGCGACATTGCTTTATTCAAAAATGTGTCAAAAGGTTTCTTTTCCAAAATCTTTGTTTTTTTGATTTTATAGTAAAGCCATCTTTGAGTTTACTTTTGCAACTATGTATAGTGTGACTTTCATAGAGTATGAAAAAAATCAATGTTCAATCAATGTGAGGGTAAGGGACGGCTAAAGGGGTGAGTGGAGGCGGCTTTAGGTAGCATTTCCGCGTTTTAAGACATAGGTTCTCTTAAGGCGTGATTAGTTAAAGAGTTCCAATACCCGTTTCTGGAGTGTGAGCTAACAGATCAATGTTTTATCTCAGAAATTACACTTTTTCGATATAAAACATTGATTTTTTTCTGCAATTCCAGCAAGTGAGCGATTTAATTGCGGTTTCAGGGACTGCTGCGTGTGCCGGCACGTGCTCGCCGCGAGCAGCACGCTGCACAACCTGTTCAAGTGCGAGTTCTGCGGGCAGCGGTTCACGCGCGCCTACTGCCGCGAGCTGCACCAGCGGAGCTGCGCGCGGCGCCGCGGCCGGCCGAACGACGTCGCCTCCAGCCTCGTGTTGCTGAGCTAACGTGCGGTTACGAGGGCATCTTAGGCTTGTAAGAAGGTGGGGTTACAAGGGATCTTAGGCTTGTAAGAAGGTGGACTACAATCAATACTTTCAGAACTTTGGTTGTATTACCCTAAATATAAAGACAACGCTATCCTAATTTACAGCCAGGTTTAGTTTTTTTATTTCTAGTTTTTTTCTGCGACTTCATCCGCGCCCGCAGGGATCTTTTGTTTTTCTGAGATAACAAATATCCATAGCATTTTTTCGGCCTTTGATTATATCAATGCGAAAAATTAAGTCGAGCCATTACTTATGTTGTATGATTTAGGATTTTTAATAGATTGGAAGGTTAGATTTTTAGTATCACAGGATAAATAGTGCTAGTTGGGTAGAGTATAGAGTTTTATATTATAATTTAACCTATTTTAATTTTTTTAATCTACTACATATAAAAAACAAGTATTAAAAACCAAAAAAAAGAGTCCCCAAAGTACATTAAAAGAACCGTATTTGCAATGTGACGATATGTCAAATATCCATAAATACAGGAATCTGTGTATTAAAAACGGTTACGGAGAAACATCCCGGTGGGTCGCGAGCCTTTAACCGAACACTTGGACAAAATGCCTTTTGTTGTAACACTCGTATTATTGAATTTACACCTCCAGGCTGCAATTCAATAGAATACTGAGTTAAAAGACCGTAACCGAAAGTACAAAAAAGTCCACAAAGTATTCGGAAATAGTAACTTGGTGAGTCAATGTCCGGTCCGGTCATTGAGAAGAGGTTTACAATCAACAGTGTCAAAGCAAAAATATACGTAGCAAAGCTGATGCCCGCGACTTCGTCCGCGTGGATTTAGTTTTTAAGAATCCCACAAGAAGTCTTTTATTTTCAGATGTAAAATGTAGCCTACATTACGAGCTATCTCTAATCTCTATCCCTTTTAGCCAAATCCGTTCATTCGTTGTGGCGTGAACGAGTAACAAATATTCATCCATCCATACATTCATCCATTCTCACAAACGTTCGCATTTATAATATTAGTAGGATGTAGGTATTATTAAAATAAACTACACTATTATTTGCTACATAAGTATCTTTTATATCGCAAATAGGAGTACATGAATTTCAGTGTTGACTAAAAACTTTTTTTTTCATAATTTTACTTTAATAAACTTTCCATACAAATGGATTTGACTAATATTTTGTCCATTTATTATAATTGCATATCCATCTAACTTTTATAAGCCCAGCAACACAATTATTCGTCCAACATCATTATCCCGCTTGACCGAAACCCCTTAAATAATTACGCCTTAAACAGCATCGACCCATTGAGATGTATCGATAGAATTTTACGCTCATTTCACCAGAATGGTCGTCCTGAGCGCGGACAAACATCCGTGATGGATGGGGGGCGGCGACCACAAAGGTTTCATTGTCAACCTTCCTCTACGTCCAATTATTCCTCTACGTGTCCAGGCACGGGTTTTGTCCACCCGCGTCCCTTATGACCCACTGTGCAAAAAATCTCGTACACAAGATAAGACTGTTTAGCCCCAGTGTGTTGAGGTGATAAATATTTGTGATGTTGAAGAAGAAATCAACACTATTTAAATTTATTTATTTCACCTAGGGTCAACCTGTGGCTCGTATTATGACAAGTCAAGACTCTACCACTGGTTCAAGGAAACAGATTCTGCTAAGCCTGAGAAGAGCTTACAAGTTTAGCACTTTTCAAAGTAAAATGTTACAAAATATATATGTAGGTATTAGCTATTACAATGTAATAAGTTATTATACTAATTTGTTGGCAGCTTTAAGATTGTTCTTTTTTTTTGTAATTTTTCCACTCGGTTTTTGGTCTTAAACAACTCAAAAAACGGAATTTAGAAATCGTATGTACACTACATTATTATCATCTCCATTATGGGATGGATGGAAGGGGTCAGGAGCCTCAGCCATGAGGCATTCAATGCAAACAGCGAGAACGTAATCAATTATTCTGTCTCAACAAGTTTCTAAAAATCAAATAGCCTAAAATAAAGAATTTGTATTATTCCTAATTTTTTGTCGTTCACGCTAAACTAACGTGAAAGGAGGTGGGTTGATAAGGCAACAAAATCCGCCCCTCATACACTCGAAAAAAAAAGTTCCAGATTTCGACAAATTGTCAATGTATTTATATACTTGAAGATATAATCTTTATTTTAATATAAAGTTTAGGTGATAAAAAAAATAGTAAGTTACAGAAAATATTACCCAAAAAGAGAGTGTTTCTGTTACTTTTCTTACATTTTCATACATTTTAGTCGTTTTTTAAGTTTTGATTTAATATTTTAGAATGAAGCGCTCCATGAACCATGGTAAACGTAACTGATAATGATGCTCCTTTTTATAAGCTTTTATATGAGTATTAATTTATTTTGGTTCCGTGAGCGCTTCATTCTAAAATATTAAATCAAAGCTTAAAAAACGACTAAAATGTATGAAAATGTAAGAAAAGTAACAGAAACACTCTCTTTTTGGGTAATATTTTCTGTAACTTACTATTTTTTTTATCACCTAAACTTTATATTAAAATAAAGTTTATATCTTCAAGTATATAAATACATTTACAATTTGTCGGAATCTGGAACTTTTTTTTCGAGTGTATGAGGGGCGGATTTTGGGCCTTATCAACCCACCTCCTTTATCCTTATTGTAGACTTAAGGCTTGTTGCTCATTACGGTTTTACGTTTTACGCTGAGAAATTAGCATACTTGCGGAATTTTAGTTTGTGAAGTGAGCGTAAATTAGTGTCCATGTTTAGTTGCTGTAGCAAAGATATTGTATAATTTTTGAAAATTCTAACATAAAAATAAATAGTGCTTTGGATCTTATTAGCATAAATTCTTGCTAGAATATTCTTACTTCAAAGCTCAGATACTTAATCTAAGCTTTGTAGCAAGAATTTATGCTAATATGTTCCAAACGTCACTTATATTAATAAATAAATTAAAATCAGATTAATTTTAGTGATTTCAATATATAAAAAAGCTTTCAAATACATTTAATTTTTTCTAATTATAATATACGTAAAAATATACTTTCCTAAATATTTCTGGGATAAAAAGCCCTATTTTGTTGATGACAACAAGCAAATTATATAATTTGCTTGCTGCAATAATGATATCATTATTAAATTAGAATAATCCGACTGTTATAAAGAATATCAACTGAAAAATAGCCGGTGACATTCGGGATGATGTAAGGAATCTTACGATACCCCATATATTGAAATCTATTCAGGCCTCTAAAAGATATGGTTGAATAAACAAATTCACATCCATGAGTGAACTTTGAAAAGTTTTTTCACGACGTTTTTTTTTATTATTTTTTTTATTCGAAGACAAGATAGTCCTTGAAAGCTATCTCACCTGATGGTTAGTGACGATGCAGTCTAAAATGGTAGTGGGCTAACTTGGAAGGGGTATGCCAGTGTACACATACGGTCATACCCCTAATCGGTTTCTACACACCATCGTTAGGCGCTTGGCGAATATGTGCCGGAATGCTGAATCGCTTGGTGAATATTTTACTGAAAACATTACACTTCTTTTTTGGGCAGTCGGTAAAAAACCATAATGCGCGTCTAGATTATGGTGGCAAATTCTAGGGACAAGATATTTGAGTGTTTTCTGGGACAGTTGCAGTTGTGAACGCCGCTGCCGGCGCCATTCGCAATCGGCCGTGAAATTAAGTCTATCATAATTTTACACACTACCTAGCCGACCTGGTCTGGCGGCTAAATATAGGCTAAATAGTGGAACGCGGTGTGAGATAATCTAGCTTAAATGAATAGTAAAAAACTAAAAAGTACGTTTTATTTCGGCAATATTTTGTTTTTATAGAATTGCGTTAACTTTTAGCTCAAATAAAGCCAATTAGTATATTTATTTATTTATTCTTATTATATTTTTAAGTAAAGTTAAAAAAGGAAATTCTATGGTCCTAAAGATATTTTATCTTATTTAAGAGAAAGCTTTTAAAAATATATCTACGTATTTGAACTTGCAATTAAGGTACAGAAGCATAATAATATGTATAATCGATTATTATTAATCAAGTTACAAATGCACCTGCCACTGACGATACATAATAAAAACAAGGAACCGACAAATCCTCTTTTGGGATTTACAGAAAAACAATATTTGTCATTCTAATCGCGCCAGTGATACGACGCACCTTGCGCGTGCAGTCTTATCACGATGTTATCAATTATTTGTCGAATGCACCCCTCTTATCACGCACAGTGGTGGTGTTGATAAGACCCCACGCGTCTCACACTATTGTTCCGATAAGTGTTTTTTTGTCCAGGAAATCGTAGCTCGTGCTCACTGTGTGTTTATAGGGTCCTTATCATCTAATTTTTTTTTTGAATTTTTTGATACAGGTAACGAAAATAAGTTTCTTGCCGGCTCTTCTCAGCAGAAGCTGCATTCCGAACCGGTGGTAGAGTCTCGACGTGTCATAAGAGCGATGAGTTGACTACATGAAATAAATAATTTTGAATATTAAAAATATTAAGTGTATTTTCTCAGTCTGGAAGAATATGAATACATATACCAATTGGATTAAACAAAGCTGTCTGCCGGATTTAAATTCCGGATTCATTTTTACCGGGAATAAAATAATAAGCGGGTATAAAAATAAATAAAGCCTCACTTACTTTATGTTGAATCTAATCATCTGTCTATCCTACTTGTGAAAATCCCTTACCAAGTAGGTGTGGCATCACTCTTATAGCTGATTGCAACCCCGTTCACGAACGTAAACACTATATTTCCTGGGATTCGGAATGATAAAGGCGACGAAGCAATGATCGGCCAGGATAAGAGGCTATTTCCTATCACATTACCACTCAATGCACTCGCTGCCACCAGTTTCCGTCGGCTGAGTCGCCGCTGACGTCAGCCGCGAGCCACCGGAATAGGGGTGACTAAGGCGGGATACAACCTGGGTATACTGTATATAACTAACCTAGACAACACGTCTTTTTTATTGTATAATTGACCAACATATTTTTTTTTACGAAGCTATTATTTATTAATAAACAGCCTTTTAAACAGCCATGTGAATGTCGGGCCACGCGTATAAGATTCCGTAGTTATCCGTTACAATATAGTAAAGTAAATGATGCCAACGACTTTGTCCGCGTCGATTAAGAATTCGAAATTCAAAATTTATTTATTTCATGTAGGCCAACTTGTAGCTCTTATGACACGTCATAATTCTACCATCGGTTCGGAATGCAGATTCTGTTGAGAAGAGCCGGTAAGAAACTCAGCAGTTGCTGTTTTCAAAAAAAATATTTTTTTTTTTTACTATAGGTAACAAAACTATGCTATGTATACAGTGCTTTCACAATGAAGCTTCAAAAATGCATACGTAGGTATATACAATCCAACGAATGTTAAGACGGGCAGACAAAGCAGACCCATTCCCGTTGGTGGCACCCGTTCACGAGCATGACGCATGATCCAGCCGTTCGCTCAACCATATTTGAGGGAATGTTTTTAAGGTCGTAAGGTTTTTTAAATACCGCGGGAACTTCTTAATTTTCCCGGATAAAATGTAGTCTATGTGTTAATCCTGGGTATGAGCTATCTCCATTCCAAACAGCCAAATCGGTTCATAAGCGACTCACAGGTAAGGCAGTCGTAACTTCGTAAGTAGTTGTGATTCCTCTCGCGTCCCGCTCATGATCACTTTACAAGTGTAGCACGCGACGCGGCGCGGACGTGACGACCGCGACACGTCATTAGCATGGGTTTCCGTTAGCCGGAGGAAACCGCGTTATTACGAGCACCAGCTACGGATATTGTGACTAATCGTTATACTAGTGGTTCGCCCCGAACTGAGACCTCGCGATATCCCATAATTCCCAAAAGTTTTAATTATATATTGTAATAATTAACTTTTAACATTAGACGCAATAAAAAAAATAATAGTTGACATAAAACTGTTTTACTGACACAGCGCCATCTATTAGCATTATTGTGAAGCTATTAGCATTTAAAATTAAATAATTTCGTTTCTTTATAACATTTATCTAATTTTAGTATTTGTTGTTCAAGTACAGGATATAACTGAATTTTCAACCAAGTTTCACGTTCTAATATTCAGTAATTCTGAAGTTATAGGGCTCTGACAGACATTTGGACGTACACACTTCTCTGTCCAGTACAGACAAGCGCCCAAGTTGACTCAGAGAACTCGCTTCGCTCGTTCAAATATCACCTTTTAGCCAAATGGACATACGCCATTTTGGATTGTTACGTAAGGAAACCGTCAATCTTATAATTAGCTGCGTAAGCAATGCGTAAGTAGTAATATTTATTTACATAAATAAAAAGTGCGTAAGTTCGTATGATACAAGTACAATTTTGGATACCTTCAAATCAAAAGTCAATAGGCTTAGGCAAGGCAAACGCGCTCCATTTAAGGCTGCATCTTCATTACCATCAGGTGTGATCGCAGTTCAGCGTTAGTCTATACCTACTTAAGTTGTTAAAAAAAAAAAGTTAAAATCTACTTTTTTCTTAGGTGTTTTAAAAACATGGGGTTATTCAAGGGGCGGACCAACAAATTCCTGAAAGGCCGGCAACGCATTGGTGGTGCCTCTGGTGCTACAAGTGTTCATGGGCGGCGGTAATCACTTAACATCAGGTGACCCGCCTGCTCGTTTGCTCGCTAAAAATAAAAAAAATAAAAAAAAAAGTAAACGTAGTTAAATAGCGCAGTAAGCTTAGCTGGGGGCAGTTTTTTCACTTGTAGCACGGTTATTTTTGGTTTTGAATTTGAATTTATTCGTCGTCCTTATTATAATAAACGGTTTTCGATTAGTGAATCTGCGTTGAGTATTCATATCACGAGTTTGATAGCCAACTTCCGAACAGACGCATTGTAATGGGATAGCTACAGACGATGCTATTGACTGGCTTCGATTGGATAATCACAATCAGCCATTGTTTACAACTTTCATTCATCATACTCGCTTCGTATATCACTTCGTATTCACAGAGAGAACTTTGGATCTTAATTGGTCTGAGTCACGAGTGTAATTTAAAGTAAGAGTTAACAGTGCCTAAACCGATTACATCATCAAGCTTGTGGCTGAGATTTGGCTGAAACGCGCAACATTGAGAGGAAAGGCGTGCACATGAAGAAGCCTTTATCCAACGATGAACGAAATGAAAGGGCAACACTGTGTGCGGTGTAGCATGGTGCGGCATAGACAATAATGGTGCGGGTAACATTAGACGAACCGTTCCTTTTCACTCTTTTCCGTTGCCGCGATTTACAATTAGGTATGACTTAATATTTGCAGTTTCACCCTTAATATCACCGTCGTAAAATACGGAATAGGTAACTATGGTTAATTAAATAATTCTGCAGTGTGTGCCGCACCACCACTATGTAGCCCTTTGTAGCAACGCCGCACAGAGTGTAGAAAAGAAGAAGACAAAGAAGTGCCTAAACATGACCTGACTATCCTATAACTATCATTATAGTAAAAAAAAATACTTTTGCAATACACTTGTACGAAAAATTGCGGTTTTTTTAAATACTCAAATCTTGTTTATTTATCCGTTTTCTCACTTCTTGATCGCACAATTCATTCCTGAATGTCTTCGTGACTGGTAACTATAGCCTTCCAGTCAGCCCGCTCCTGCCCCTCCACCTACAACTATAAGTTTCCTCAAGTTGCGAGTAGTGCTTAGAACTAAGCATGGGCAGATGCTGGGAAAAATCTTCCCTAAATGTTTTCCTTAAAGTTAGTTTCCTAGATTTTCATTCGAAACGCACATGCATGTTAAATTGCGTAACTTGCAAGGGTGAAAAAGTAATATTTTCTCACAGATAAAAAAATATGTGTGGACATTAGTGATTTCACATCTGAGAAGTGTATCTAATTTTGGCAGCGGTATCGGGCCGGAGGCTGCGCGTGTCGTTATCGCGAGTGGGATCTCGGCACATCTCGGGCTGAGCGGTGACCGCCGCGCGCCGCGTGATAACTTGGCGCCTCCACACCACACGCCACTCCGGGATATATAGACTATGGAATTGGCTCCTATTTTGATTGATAGAAACATAGGTGCTATTTTACTTCTTTGTGTCTTACTAAATTTTAATCTTTTAATAAAAAATCTAATGTTTTCATTTTTAATTCTAGACTGCCTCCTCCTTCTCTGAAGTTGGTAAAAAATATTGAAAATTATTTATTAATCGAGTTACTGTAGGTTAGGTAAGTTAAGGTGCTCATGACTCGTGAGCAGCGCTCGTGAGCCTTGCACTATTATTCCCTTCTAATTTTTTTAATTGGAACTTAGAAGACGAAGAAAACTCTCAAGGGAGCTGAAAATCGTTGAAAGTCATTAGATACTTGCGGCTCAAGGTCGTATTCAAGTGGACGTCTATCAGTTTAGACTATAACCACCATCTACTTCGAGTCCTTCTCCGACTAGCGAAGGTTCGCAGTCAGCTTTGCATCTCATACAGTCCACTCCCGGATGTACTAAACCAGGACTTTTTTCTGCGACCAACATGTTTTTTTAGCAGACACCCATCATGATGAGTTGTAGGATTTCATATCTCTCGTGCTTGAGCACGTGTCCCAGATATACGACTTTTCTCATCTTGACGATCTGCAAAAGTTCGCGTTTTTGATTGACGCGTCGCAAACCCTCTACGTATTATTTGTAAGAAAAAATATGCAGCTATTTCCACAAAAAAATGTAAGGCGAGACCGAAGAAATAAGATGATACAGTTCGAAATACCACCCCAAAAATTAAAGGTCTGTAAAAGAAATATGTATTGTATGGCTATCGAAATTTATAATTATTTGCCAGATCATGTTAAGGTGTTTAACACTAATAAATTCAAAAATTATTTAAGAAATAAATTGTTAAACGAAAATATTTATGAAGTTAGAGACTATTTTAAAATGAAATTTGATTAATTTGACATTTTACAACTTGACCATATTGTATTAAAACTAACCTTAATTATATTGATTTTAACGTTTTGACATTTACTACATATTATTAATTTACAACTAACCTTAATTATATTAATTTTAATTGTTTTGACATTTACTAATATTAATTTAATACAATAGAATAAAATAGACCAGAATAGAATAGATAATATTTGCACGCCAATATGGCAAAACATGTTTGGATCAGCTAAAATTTGACATTGACATCTAAATTGTAACCCATGTTTACAGCAAATAAATGCATTATTATTATTATTATTATTATTATTATTATTATTCATTTATTTCATTTAACATCATATTTTTTAAATTTTTAAATATTTAAATATAGAAATAAAAAAAAAACATTTAAAAATATAAAAAATAGCGGTCCACCGGTCTCGGGAACAGGGTCCAAGAAACCTGCGGTCAGGGCCCCAGAGAGAGGAACCTCCTGACGATGCGGGCCGTGTCCAGGAGTACAGCCTTCTGGATCTGGCTCTTGACCCAGCTACCCAATGAGAGCCTCGAAAGATGTTGGTCGAGGCTCTTGGCTATAAGACCGTTAGCGGTCACGACTATCGGTACAATGATTGCTGAGTCTACACTCCACATGGCGACAACCTCGTGGGCCAAATCGAGATACTTGGTTAGTTTCTCTTTCTCGGCTTTCACGAGGTTCTCGTCATGCGGAACAGTAATATCAACAATCATTGCACGGCGCTCTGATCGGTCTATCACCACTATATCAGGCTTATTGGCAACAATATTCCTGTCTGTAATGATAGACCGATCCCAGTATAGTGTGATATGACCATTTTCGAGAACTGGGTCGGGCACATACCTGTAGTACGGTACCTCCGATTCCACAAGATTGTATTTCAAGGCAAGTTGCTGGTGTATGATCCTGGCTACTTGATTATGTCTGTGCAAGTATTCGCCGTTAGCCAGATGAGAACAACCAGAAACAATGTGACGAATAGTTTCTCCAGGACGGCGACACGCCCGACATATGTCTACCGTTCCATCCTTCACTATGTATTTTCTGTAATTGTTCGTCATCATGACCTCGTCCATAATTGCACATACAAACCCTTCGGTTTCCCCAAAGAGGTCTCCGAAGCGCAGCCAGGCCACGGACGCTTCAAAGTCAACATCAGGCCCGTGGAGGGCCCGATAAAAGCGTCCGTGAAGCTCCTTACCTTGCCATACAACCCTGCGGTCATTGGTACTGAGCACTACAGGTATGCGCCAGTTCTCGTTAGCCAAGGAGAGCGGCGTCAGACCCCTGTCCACTGCGACCACATCGCGGTGCATCTCCGCCTCGGCGTGGAGAAAGTACTCCCTGAGACTGCACACCTCGCGGTTGTGGAGGGTTTTGGCATTCAAAAGGCCTCTTCCCCCACACTTCCGCGGGATGTACAGCCTCATCACCGAGGAGCGTGGGTGATGCATCCGATATGCGGTCAGCAGCGCACGAACTTGTCTGTCCAGGGCGTCAAGCTCAGTCTGAGTCCACCTGAGCATGCCGAAGGAGTACATCATGACCGGCATGACCCAGCCGTTGAAGGCGCGTGACTTATTGCCGCCCGACAAAAGGCTTTTTAGCACTTTCTTCAGGCGGCCAAGGAAACGCTCCCTCACCGACTGTTTCATGTCGGCCTCTCTGATACCTAACGCCTCCGTCATGCCCAGGTATTTGTAGGCTTCAGTTGGGGAGAGCGATCTGAGGTATATGGAATCTGAGAGCTCAAGTCCCTCAGATTCCACAATCTTCCCTCGCTTTACATGCATGACCGCACATTTGTCCACACCAAATTCCATCCTAATGGAATCACTAAAGGCTTTAGTTACCTTTAGTAACTCTAGTAGATGTGATTTGTTGGAGGCAATGAGTTTTAGGTCATCCATGTAAAGGAGGTGTGATATAACCTGACCACCTCTCCTCAACCGGTAACCTAACCCTGAATTCTCCAAGAGAGTACTCAGAGGATTCAAGGCTAGGCAAAACCACAAAGGACTCAGGCTATCGCCCTGGAATATGCCTCGCTCAATCCTTATAGGCTCCGCGCTCCCCAGGTTCCGGCGACATCCTGGATAGTGAAGGACCGTCCTCCACTGCCCCATACACGTCTGTAGGAAGGCGCGTAGTATTGTGTTTACTTTGTACAGTTCCAGCACCTTCATGAGCCATGTATGGGGCACAGAGTCGTAGGCCTTCTTATAGTCTATCCAGCATGTCGATAGATCCTTTCGGGAGCGCCGAACCTGTTGACAAATGGCCATATCAATGAGGAGCAGCTCCTTAGTACCACGAGAGCCATTCCTACATCCATTCTGAGAAATAGACATGATGGAGTTTGAATCAATATGATCGTTAATTTTTGTTCTCAGAATGGATGTAAGAAGTTTATATAGTGTTGGTAGGCACGTAATCGGCCTATAATTTTTGGGCTCCGTGGTACTGCCTGACTTATGGAGCAGGTGGGTAATACCTGTTGTGAGAAACTGGGGTAACGACTCTGACTCTAGAGATGATTGGAATTGGGATGCCAAACGAGCGTGCGAGCTGCGTAGCCACTTTATCCAAAAGTTGTGCAGCCCATCCGGCCCAGGGGATTTCCAATTAGGCAGGGGACGGGCTGCAGTGGCCACGTCTTCAGGGGTGATAGTAATAGGTCCCATTTCTGGAATTTGATCGCACGCTCTTTCTACATCCCACGTCCAACCACCCTCAGTGTGAGCGACAGGTACCGACCAGATGTTGCGCCAGAATGAGGTCATGGCTTCATCATCCGGTAGGCACGTATCGGTGACACCTTGGTCAGGGTGTTCCCAATCTCGATATACCCGCCTCTGATCGTTTTGAAAAGTGCGATTCAGGGTATATCTCTCGACCCGGCACTTGTATCTGCGAATACGGCTAGCCCATGCAGAGACTTTTTGCTTCAGGAAGTCAATGCGTTCAGTGACGCGCGCCATATAATCTTGAGGCCTGATATCAGTCCCCAAGAAAGCGCGCCTCACAAAGCGCATAACTCTAGGGCGAGTGTTGCCCTCCCTGAAGCAGAGTAGTTTGCCAATGAGTGCCCTAGCCCCATCAACACGACGTTCGATCCTACACTGCCAGGCTGGTGCGACAGGTTTCGGTCGTGTTGCTGTATCATTATTAATAAACTTTACATTAGCAACACGACATGCCGCAACAGCCGCACAGTACAGAATCGAATGTGTGTCGGAAAGGTCTTCGCTGCTGTCAAAATAACTCGGCAGCAACGAATCCAGGGCACCCATTATCGCTATGTTCTTATTTTTCATGGGTAACCGAGGTAACCGCGGTCTAAGCTCGCGTGGTGACGATCTATAATCCCGAATAGCACTCTCCAAAGCGCTCCTCAATTGTTCACTACACTGGGTACTTACATGTGTATCCCCGCCATCCTCTCCCTCACCAGCCTGAGTGGGCTGCAGCGAAATCGCATGAGCAGTTTGCGATTGGGCTGGAGCTTGCGGCGAGGAGGCGGTAGCGCGGCTACATTGCAGTTCAAAGCGGAGCCGATCAAGCACAGCGTCGTCCAGCATGTGATTACGCTGA
Source organism: Hipparchia sbordonii (assembly GCA_038048805.1). Lineage (NCBI taxonomy): Eukaryota > Metazoa > Arthropoda > Insecta > Lepidoptera > Nymphalidae > Hipparchia > Hipparchia sbordonii. The sequence goes on from CM076113.1 coordinate 12,530,740, forward strand.
ATAACCCGCACCTGGTCCGACAGTCGCTGAGCCGACACATTGAGAGCTGGTTCAAGGACCTGAAACAAAGCATGCATCCTAGCACGGTACGCGGTCATGTTGGTTCCACCCTCCGTAGCCCCTAAGTATGCGCGCATGACATTTTCATTAATGGATGTTGTCCATCTCATGCGCGACACACTACCACCGGGAGCGGGGATCCTATCAGAAGCCGGTGGGCCTCGGGATCCCAAGCAAGTCGGCGGCCGGCCTCTCCCACGCCGACATACTGGTGGTGGCGACGTCGGCGGGGAGAAAAACTCATCGCTCGAGCTCGACGCAGCTGCAACAATGGGCGTGATCCCGGGTGGTTGCGAGGCGGGGCTGAGCGACGGGTCCGGAGGTGTTAGTTGTGCGTTCCGTGCTCTGGATCGTGTCAGCATTCTATGTCGAATTTCGTTTGTATTTCATCATCAGGCATCTAGTGACAGCGTGTGTCAGTTATATTTCGGCCTCTTAGATTTCTGATAATTTTGATTTTCTTCATGGTTTATTCTTTTATATTGTTTCTATTGTATTAAATTTTGAATTAAAACGGAAATTCTGTTGAATTCGGGTTTACTGATATTTATTTCGGCAAAAATGTAACGGAGAAAAAATACGACGTATGCTGACATTCAGGGTTGCCAGGTTATTATTATTATTATTACGTTAGGCAAACGCTCATCATTAGTTGGACTCACAAAGTAAAGTAAGGAATAAGGACCACGATTCAGTATTGTTATCCCGTTGGGATATTCACAAACCGGTGTTCCCACTAAATTACAACATGGGGTTATTCAAGAGGTGGACCAACAAATTCCTGAAAACCTGGCAAAGCATTGGTAGTGCCTCAGGTGCTACAAATGTTCATGGGCGTCGGTAACTCAACACCAGGTGACCCGCCTGCTCGTTTGCTCGCTAAAAATATCGTAAGTATTTAATTTAGAACATATTTGCCCTTTACACTATATAATTTAAATAAATATCATAGGAGTTATCGGAAAATTAATATTTCCGCGCGACAAAATAATAAAATGGTGCCGGCCGGCGCAGCGGTGCACGGGGGCGGGTTTCGGAGCGGGAGATTCCTCTGGTTCCTGTGGTGATCTTCGTCGTATGCGGTTAGTCCCGTAAAAACAAAATAAATATTTAAATTTTCAACCCGGACGAAGTCGGCGCGGGCTTCTAGTATTTAATAAAAGAACTAATTTTGAGCGTAGTGATGTGAATACCGCTTCCAGCGGCAATACGTCCCGCCGATGGTCCGGCGCCTATACATTTGGGTGCGGGATTGTTCGGATCTCAGTTTTTTCTTCGTTTTGGCCCGCGGAGCCGCCCGCCGCCGCCCGCCGCCGCCCGCCGCCGCCGCGCCCGCCGCGACGACTATCATTGTATTGTGTTCTTGGAAATGTAACAGATTCCATATCGTGTGGACACGGTAACGGTATTCATTTATATCTCGTATTATATATCGAGTAGACGACAGAGCATATTTTACAATACTTAATAATTTTAAAGCCTCCAACTGAAAACTGAAGCTGGAATATAGACCGCCCTCTCACACTACTCAAACTCAAGACAGTGTTAAAATGAGATAGATTTATGTCAGAACATATTTGTGTCCCGTTTTAACTCGATAGAGTTAAGATATTACCTAAGACTTAAAATAAGTCCAAGCTAAGTCGGAGCACACTCTATAGATTTCAGCATGAAAGGTCGCAGGGTCGAGCCCCATCCGTTGCACTATGGTCGTACCAACTCTTAGCGTAAGCTTTTCGCTTATTTGGGGAGGAGAGGAGAATATAAGTCAAGTTCAGCTTGACTAAGATTCTTAAAAAAAAATTGAAGAAAATATGTAGGTACCTATCCATTACAAATGCGAAAATTTGTTTGTTTATTAGTTTGTCCTTCAATCAAGATGCAACAAAGCAATGTATCCTGCAGAATGACGTAAGCTACTTTTTATCCCGGAAAAATAAAGGATTTCCGAGGCATACCTAAAAAACCTACTACACGCGGACGTCGCGTCGCGTTGTCGCTAGCAAAAGCTAGTAGGTAAGTGTTAAAAAACTGTGGAATAGAATAGTTTTTTGTTCGAATAAACTTTTACAGTAGATATGCTTTTGAATCGTTAAGTGAATCTCGTCAATTTTTTTTTCATTGGTCAAGGCACATCCAAAACCGCTTTCACAGCTCCGCGTCCCAATCGGAATGTAACACCCTCGATTAAAACAAACAAAAACAAAACAATCGACCCTTATCAGATCCACAGATAATGGATTGACCCATTTAGTTAGTGAATCACTCATTATAACAACACTATTCCTTCTTTGCCGTCCAAAAACTAAAAGTTCCACGTAAAATATACCGAATTGAAAAAAATACGAATGCAAATTATAACTTTGTACTTTGCCAAGGTAGAATTCTCATTTTGCTGTTCGGGAATCATCAATTCAATATAATTTGTATTGAAGTTAAACTGTTTTAACTGCAAATGTATGTTAGTATTGGAAGGTTTCCTTTTAACTCTTTAGGTGTTTGTTTTGATAAAATATAGGTTTATTAACTCTGATTTGGATTCTAGACGTTTAACACGAAATAGATTATTGTATTTCTAATAATCAAAACAATGATTTCTATTTAACAAATTATTATAAACTAGCTGTTGCGCGCGACTTCGTCCGCGTCAATTTCTGTTATTATGATCGCGATTAAGAAGTTTTTAAAAGAATATATTTTAAATATGGATAATTTTCCCCTTTTTTGCAACATTTTTCACTGATGCTTCGTTCCTATTGATCGCAGCGTGATGTTATATAGCCTAAAGCCTTCCTCGATAAATAGTCTATCCAACACAAAAATAATTTTTCAATTCGAACCAGTAGTTCCTGAGATTAGCGCATTCAAACAAACATACTCTTTATATATTAGTATAGATATTTATATAAATATATTTATAAAAAAGAGCAATCATAGCCTAGTGGTTAGGTCTGAGGTCTCTTATTCGGGGGGTCGCAGGTTCGATCCCGGCCACGCTGAAATATCGGAGTTACGTGCGATTAAGAAATTAAATATCACATGCTTCAATGGTGAAGGAAAAGATCGCGAGGAAACTTTCAGGCCTGAGAGTTCTCCTCGGACCTGGGACCTGGGACCACCCGAAAAAGACGCCACAGTTCTAACCTAGGCAAGGACTGCTTATAGCTAGCTAGCTGGTAGGTAAAACTTGCTGGTAGGTAATAACGTATCTACCAAATTGTTCTAATTCCTTAAAATTGGCGTGCGTGATTCGCCAAACGATTGCGAGAGCCCTTTCCAATCAGGCCGACTGCGTAATTGTTTTGTTTACATCCAAAACGCGAATCTGGATCAAAGGGCCGTCAGTTATCCGAGCTTGAGAGGAGTTCTAAATTCTAATGAGCTTTGAATTCTTCACTTAAATGTTAAGTGTCTGGCTTCTTGTTTATATCCAGGACGAATTCCATTTTTACCTTTGCCAAAAGTATAGTAATACGTTGTAAAAATAGGAATCTAGGAACAGAACATCTTACTAATATTATAAATCTGGAAGTTGGATGTTTTTTACACCTTGACGCCACAATAACCGAAGCGATTTTGCGAAATTTGGTACCGAGATTGCTTATTAGCCTGAATTGACACGAACGCTACATTTTATCCCGGAAAAACAAAAGTTTCGGTTCGAAAACTAAACGCCACGCGGACTAAGTCACGACACCGAATGGGCAGAATACCTAATGGGCTAAGTGGGCAAAAGCTTGAATGTATAAACGTGTATTTTTTGACAAAATACACTCAGAGAGTTTTGTTGAATAGGTAACGTGAAAATTAAAGATTGTATAAGTACAGATTTAGCTAGGCCTATACCTATATAGCTTCCTGTCGTGACAAACGGTATTAGGCAGTTAGAGTCGAAATAAACCTAAATACATTACAAGCATATTATACAAGCTTTAATGAGGGTGAATTATTTGGACTGCGCCCTACGGCTACATGCCTAAACTGCAAGCCATTCTACAAATACTAACCTCCAATTAATTTGAATGTTACACGAAAATAATCGAATTTCTAATATTTAATACCGGCTGGGTGATATTTTGGGAGCAGTCTGGGAGTCACTCCTATCTATCAAGATAGGAGTGAGGAGATACGTAGGAGAACCAGAGTTACCAATATAGCTGATCGAATCTGACTGATGTATGAATTTGGAATTAATTGCTAGAATTTTTTTAAAATAATGTGAATAATTATGTAGACATTAGATTGTTGGTATGTTAAATTTCGCATGCCGCTGTGTCTGGCACTATAGATTGTTTCAGATATTGTATACTCAATCTTTGCGAATTAATTGAATTAAATTGATGGTCTTTGGGGTTCTAGAGTTACGACCCCACACCGGAAAGTGCAGGTGGGCGACGACATCAGAGGAGTCGTATGAAGCTACTGTATGTAGATGGCCCAAGACCGAGGCCTGTGGAAATTCACGCACTTTCTCCAGCTGTGGACGTCTATCGATTGACGAAGAAAAAGAAGAACTATCACGAAAAGTGTTATTCTTCATTGGATAATAAAGATGTATCTTTCTTAAACGATAGCATGGTTCCGAATACGTATATTTCTGTGTTAGTTTTAGTTCGCTGACCGTTCTCGTAAACTCACCCTCGTTAATGGCGTACTTATTATTAAAAAAACATTTATTTGATATCAAAGTATTAGGTTCAACATTTCTATTAATTATGTATGAAATGCTTTGCAATGTCAACTAAAATCTGAAAGATTAGATTTAAGATTAAAAAGATTAATACTCTAATATTTGTGATTTGTAATGTACATTTAGAGTAATTCAAATACATTAGTCTAACAAGTAACAATGGGATTTAACCTTTGGTAAATGGATTTCATTTCACGGGAAATATTTTTATTAAGTTATCAAACAAAAAAATGTTTAACACGATGTAGACAGAGTTACATAGGTAGGTACCTCTAGCTCTACCTACCTCGCTACCTCTTTCTCGAATGTTTATAAAACAGTAAGTAAGTAAGTGTAGGTACTTTACTTACTTACTGTTTAGTTTATGTTAGCTTATGCTCGTGACTTCGTTCGAAATCTTGCGGATACCTTTTGTTTTTCCGGGATAAAAGATAGCCTATGTCCTCAACACTACCCATGTAAACAATCATATCGATCAATCAAATTAAGTGTAAAACTAGGCATGTTTGTTTTTATTTAATGACAACATAGTCCTTGACTGCGATCTCACCTGATGGTAAGTGACGATGCAGTCTAAGATGGAAGCGGACTAACTTGGAAGGGGTATGGCAGTGTTCAACCCATATCCCTAATCGGTTTCTACACGCCATCGTGCATCTTTAAATCGGTTGGCAGCACATCTTTGACGATAGGGTGGTAACTAGCCACGGCTAAAGCCTCCCATCAGACAAACACTTACTATACTTGAACACTTTATTCTTTAGACATGTACTTTCTTATCTTATTAAGTGGTGAGTATCAAAGCCTTATTACGCTTGCAATAGCAACCCCCCCAACGGCCGAAGTCCCGGTGATTTCACAGTCGATTGCAGTGATTGCGAGAGCCAGCGAGTACCTACGCACTGCACCTGTTTCACGGCGACTGAGCAACTGACCAACGATCGGTTGCCCTTCGCTTGCCTAAGTATATAATGGTGATGACTCTGTTGCTATGCCAATGCATAGCTGCTACAGCACCGCGGAGGTACTTTTTTATTCGATGACAAGATAGCCCCTGACTGCGATCTCACCTGATGGTAAGTGACGATGCAGTCTAAGATGGTAGCGGGCTAACTTGGAAGGGGTATAGCAGTGTCAATTCAACCCATACCCCTAATCGGTTTCTACACGCTATCGTGTCGGAACGATAAATCGCTTGGCGGCACGTCTTTGACGGTAGGGTGCAGTAACTAGCCACGGCGAAAGCCTCCCACCAGACCAGACCAGAGACAATTTAGAAATTATAAATTCCTAAAGTCCCCCCGCCGGGAATCGAACCCGAGACCTCCCAGTTATAAGACCACAGCGCTCACCACTGCACCAGGGAGGTCGTCAAAACTATACTGTCTTAAAACTGCTTGTAGGTAATTCAATCCTAGTCCTTACCATCCTTAGTAATCCTTACTAATGTCCTTACTAATCCTTATTAATATTATAAAACCTCAATAGGAGGTGCGGACTGAAAACTGAAAGGTCGCAGGTTTGAACTCCACCCGTTGCACTATTGTCATACCCACTCCTAGCACAAGCTCTTACTTGGAGGGGATAGGAGAATATTATTCAACTTCAGCTTGGCTAATATTCTTTTTAAAAATAATGTGAAAGTGTGTTGGTTTGTTGGTTTATTAGTTTGTCCTTCAATCACGCCGCATAAAAGCAACGGATCGACGTGACTTTTTGCATGGGTACAGTTGGGGACCGAAAGAGTGACATAGGCTACTTTTTATCCCGGAAAATTAAAGAGTTCCTTTGGAATTTTAAAATGTATGGATGGATGTTTGTTACTCTTTCACGCAAAAACTACTGGATGGATTTTGATGCAACTTCACTATGTAATAGCTTATACAGAATAGCACATATATCATACTTTAACTCAGAAAATTAAACAACTTCCGTGAGAATCAACTCTATCCGCGCGGACGAAGTTGCAGGTATCAGCTTCCAGCAATCCTTTGCGGAAAACGATCGGCTCCGAACCGATACACCGAACCGAACACTCTAGAATTACAATGTCACCTTTTCTCCATCAATCCAGCAACACCAGACTTACCTTTAACAAAGAACACATTATTATTAGAAGACTACAAAAAGCATCGATCGTCTGATGGTCTGACCCCAACAAAGACCAGATGGCTGATCCGATGGAACCGAATTAATTCGCGAAAGGTGCAAAGCGATTGAAAGGGAATCCGCAACTGTATCATTTGTACCACCTACTGCTACACGTTATACTCAAAGAGCTGGTGGCAATAAGTCTTGAGCGATAACATAAACGTTCTATATCTACTATATAGATGATTACACGAAAGATTTCGTATGATTTTTCACCTCTCGAATACATTTCCATAGGTATAATGTGATTTTGATTAATCAAAATTGCACTGAAATCACACTGTCTACTACAAAATTTAAGAATAAAAATAATTATTTCCCAACAAACAAAAATGTCATATAAGACAAGGCTTGTACGACTTTAAGTTGTATTGCAGTCTTACAATAGTAAAGAGATGACTACTAGGTCCTATAGACGTCTTCCATTTAACTTCTTAGCCTGGCAATAGACGTCCGATTTTGTTTCCGATTGTCTGATCAGGCAACCGGATCGTATTTACTCGATACACATCCGATTTTTCCGTCAGGCTTTTTCTGAACTCAGTCGTTCCCGAGCTATCATCCCGAGTGCTTGCGTTTGGAGCAAAGCAGAAGAAAAGAAGATGGATGACGAGTTAATAGAAATAGAAATATTTTTTATTCAAATAAACTTTTACAAGTACTTTTGAATCGTCAATGAATCTACCACTGGTTCGGAATGCCGTTCCTGCCGTTCCTGCCGAGAAGAGCCAGCAATAAACTCGGCGGTCGCTCTTTTCAAAAAAAATTTTTTTTACAATAGGTAACAAAACTATGCTATGTATAGAGTGTTTCCACAATAAAGTTTCAAAAATGCAAAACAATCCAATGCATGTTAAGACAGGCAGGCAAAAGCAGACCCATTCCCGTTGGTGGCATCCGTTCACGAGCATGACGCAGGATCCAGCCATTGCTTCGCTCAACCATATTTGAGGGAACGTAACAACCCGCACCACACGACACCACCACAGAAATTTTAAAGACAGGAAAGAGAAAGAAGAAATACGTCGCTATTGGATTCATCCAATCAATTTGACAAGACATACTGAGAGTCATTTCTATTTAAAACATCCAAAATAATTCATAATAATAATAATTTTATTTTTATCTTTGTTATCTCAACGGCAGTGGGATGATGCGCTATGTGCGGATGTTTTGCAAGAGTTAATAAAATCATCAACTTCTGCAAGGGACCGCGCGCGCCTTCTTGCTGTGTCTACGAGAGAATCAAGTTACTGGCTTCAAGCTCTCCCTTCCCATCATATAGGCACTCTACTAGACCACCTCACTCTTTCCATTGCAGTTGGTCTTCGACTTGGTGCCAAGATCAACTATCCGCATCTTTGCCACTGTGGCGAGACAGTGGACGAGTTTGGACATCATGGGCTTTCCTGTGCCAAAAGTGCCGGTCGCTTCTCACGTCATGCTTCCTTAAACGATGTCATTCGTAGATCTCTTGTCACCGCTAAAGTGCCTGCAGTATTAGAACCTGTTGGTTTGGCACGAAGCGATGGCAAGAGACCTGATGGTATGACACTTGTTCCGTGGAAGCAAGGAAGGTCGCTAGTGTGGGATGCCAAATGTGTTGACACACTGGCAGCGTCTCACTTACAGGCGACCTCCGCGGCGGCGGGAGCCGCGGCTACTAAAGCAGAAAGGGCTAAGCGGCGCAAATATGAAAACATAGAAAACAATTTCATATTTGTGCCATTTGGTGTTGAAACCCTGCGGTCATGGGGCGAGGATGCTAGATCCTTTTTTAAGGATCTGTCATCCCGTCTCATAGAGTCCACTGGTGACCGGAAGGCTGGAAGTTACCTCGGCCAGCATATAAGTTTGGCCATTCAGCGGGGTAACGCAGCCAGCGTTCTGGGCACTTTTCCTCGTTCCAGTGGTTTAGATGATATTTTTTATATTTAGCTTTTATTTTTGTTATTTACGTTTTAGTTTTAATTTAGTATTTAGTTTTATATTATATTAAGTATTATTATTACATATCTTATATATTATAAACAAATAAACCAAATTTTATTTTATTATTATTTTTTTATTTTTTTTCATAATATTCGAACCACAACGATGCGTCCACACAGTGTCAGCGCTAGATTTTTTGGGCCCTAAAAAATCCCAATAAGCAAAATTCCGCCCTAAATTTGGGGCTAAAAGCCCTAAGTTGGGAACCCTGACTGGCAAAATCGGAAGGAGTAACCGGATGTCTATTTTGTCTCATACTAAAAGTATGTAGACCGCGCCTTCAGACAATCGGACCGGCAGTAAAATCGGAAACGCCTCGCGCCCGTTTCCGACTCGGACGTCCGATCCGGTGGCCGGATCGGACGTGTATTGACTGTTCATACAAAGTAATGGCTTCAACGCCTTCCGGTAGCCTGATCAGGCTACCGGATCAGACTATCGGATGAAAAAACCTGACGTGTATTTCCAGGCTTAGTCGTGCGACTATATGTCATAATAAACTGATCATAGCAACGTCAGCAAGACTAAACTACACGACGTTATATTACAGTTTTAACTATAACGTTAGTACGATAATGCAATAGTCATACTAACGTTACAGTCCAATAAACGGTTTCAACTAACCAAATTAGGTTATAGAAAAACCTGTATGTGACATTTATATAATGAAACAGTTGTACACACGTTTTGAAAATGACGTTTGTAAAACAATCCCCCATTTTGTCTTACAACAGTTAACTTGAGACACTTGAATGACTTGGTTGTTCATTTTGACTTAAATATGATCTCTTTATTACAAGATGTCGATTAAAGGTCATGTCCTGACTTTAACTAGCCTTGTTGTCGCATTTGAGACAAGTTTTTACTTTTAAGCGACTTGGCCGCCATACTAACGAAAAGTGTGTAACTTTTCGTTAGTATGGCGGCCATATTTCAAGACCATACAAGGTCTTGAAATAACCTTAATATGACTTACTGTCTTTACAACGTCACATAGAGATAAGTGTACGACAAAAGCAATATGTCTTGCATTTTTAGAAACAAACACTATTGTTATTCATAATAATATAATGTTTCAAACACAAAACTATGAAGGGGCATGAAAATATGAATAGTATTTACATAGGTATATTATCATAAAACTTAAATTCCCAGTCGAACTAAACGGAATTAGAAACAGTTACAGTTAGCAAGATATGAAAATTAAATAACACTCAGCTTTTATTTCCTTGTAATTATTTATTTTGCACCTTCAAAGCCACGAACACGCAAGACACTATCAAGAAATATAAATCAGTCATATAGGTGTTGTTAAATGACTTCAACGAAGTCATCTTATGACTATTGTATGACGATAATACAACAACGTACGTCGTATAAATGGGGCCCTTTTCGCGTTTAGCGTTATTAAAACGTTAGTGTGACTTAGCTGTGGTAATAAGAAAACGTTTACTAAACTATTGTACGACGATAATTTGTTAGTTGGGTTTGGGCGGACTTGTGATGTACGGTCAATTCACTATTAAATAATAATAATATATAAAAAAAATATTTTAAAAAAACCGACTTCAAACGCCACTTTAAATTATAAAATAATTTTAGTTTGTACACGTATGTTGAAGTCCGGCGGGCCTAAATAGAAACGATGAAACCGATACACGACGCGACTTCAAAAAAAAGGAGGTTCTCAATTCGACGCGTTTTTTTTTTTGAAAAACAATTTACTATGGTCGCAGTTGTCATTAGCTCGACACCTACATAATATTTGGAACGTTCTGATTCTATAGGGGATAACCGATGGTGCATTTTGGGGTGTAAATTCTATGAACGTGGTTCAAGGTGTAACAAGTTCGATACAAGTCATCGCAAAAAACGATTGAACCGCTTCCTCAGTGAATTTGAGCTACCATCTGTTCTAACAGTTTCTATTCAACTTGTTTTTGATGATCGTCAGGTATAATGATTTTTCTCTTTCTAAAAGATCCTCTTCTCTCATCTTCTTCTCTTCCTTTTCCCTCTCTTTTTTCTGATCAATATAGCTCTCAATATCGATAGAGCACTTTTTTAGATAAGATTTCTACCTACGCGTTTGGACTAACAAATTTTGTAAGCATAAATAGGTCATAATTACTCAGTTCAATAGAAACAGAAAAATGTACGTTGTAACATTTTTCATTGGCAGCGGCTCGTTAACATAATTGAAAAACAGTTTCTTAAGAACTAATTAGAACATCGGAAAAACAATTTTATAAGCGCGGCCGTCGGTCTGGGTCATAGATTAGATTAGCTGATAAAATTGAAACACTGGCACAAAGCCAAGGGTGCCAATGCGGTGGAGGCAAGTAGGCTTTAGGTAGCGTGCGTTACGGCCTTCTGGCGGTCTACCTAGCCGCCGTACAATGCTGGAGCCTTGTGTTGGTCGTTTAGACTTTTAAACTTGTTTATTACACTACTTTTGCCCACGACTTCAATCGCGTGGAGTTAAGTTCTCGAAAAATCCGGGGGAACTTGCTGTTTTTCCGGAATAATAGGTAGCCTATGTCACTCACCAAGCCTTCAAATATTCCCATGCAAAAAATCAAGTCAAATCAACCATTGCTCCGTTTCTACGTGATTGAAGGACATATCGACAAACAAACACCTTTTAGCATCATAGGAGTTAGTAAGGATTCGGTAGGTATGTTCTGCTGTTTTCTTCGAGGAAGCTTTTCTAAAACTAAATTACTGAGAAAATCAGCTCTAAACTTTAAAAGTATTTTCATGAGATGGTAACACAAGTACATGAACTAAAATTATTGAAACTTCTTACTCAGACCAATTTTACAAGTTACAAATTACAATATGACACCTGGGAGGTCACTTGGTACAAATTATAGAAATCGCTCTCCTTTTTCTGTACCAACACACAATCTGCTCAGTCTTTGTCCACAGCTGGACAAAGACTTGCATGGACTTCCACAGGTCTCGGTTGCGCCGCCTGCAATTTGTCTGATGTTGTCTAGTTTGTCTAGGTACAATAATAAAATCAAAATTTTAGTTTCAGTTTATGATTATCTAACTTGTCCACAAGTTAGATATCTAGATTCAATTAAATGACCAATACAGAGCAACACAGTAACGCAGGTACGTAATTTCCATGTCCTAAATATGTAGCTGTAACCTCGCCCCATATAATGGCAGGTCCCCTAGCTTATGGCTTATCGTTGGTAATTTTTAACCATTATAAGCCAATTTTACCGCCTTATTAGTTCATAAATAAATATTTTATTTCTTAGTTCTTTATTGGATGTTATATTTTCAATATTTTGACAAAGTTGCATGGAATCAGTCGGCTTGGCATCCAGCTACCCACAAGATAGTGTAATAAGTATAAGATAGTGTAAGTGTAGTATAATATTATGTATACCACATGTATACATTAATATTGTAATACTTTGTTATAAAAAGACCAACTGCTGAGTTTTTTGCCGGTTCTTCTCAGTGGTAGAGTCAAGATGTGTCACTACAAGTTGGCCTACATGAAATAAATAATTTTGAATTTGAATTTATTTCACTGTTATCGATAGTTTTTAGTTAAATAAATTAACAATATTTCAAAGAAAATTATTATAATTATAATTAATTAATTCATCACTTATTCATTTATTCATTATGAATTTATAGACGAAATAAAAACTGATTTTGTAACTTTTATTGGACGCAGATACACAATAACGATTCAAGCCGCAAATCTCTGTCAAATTAAATACACACATAATGTAAAGGAATAAAGTTAGCTTTTCAACTGATAAGTCCTATGGGTTGATTCTTTATTGCGTATCTGCGTCCAATTGAAATTAGGTTTGAATTTTTCCGATACTTTCCCGAGCCCCAATATGCTTTAGTTTATGCCCTCATTTGCTACCGTTCGGAACACGCAACTCGCTGACGACGACATGGACGGTAAAACTTAAATTACGATCATAATCTACATAAAGGGGAAATTATTTAGGCTTTCTTTGGCGGTGATACGTACTTTCCTGACTGTGGCTGGTTTTCCATCGAGCTTACGTGAAAAGAACGTGTGTGAAACCAAAATCACGCTCATTAGAAGGATCTTTCAGCGGAGGATGGAGAGAGCTATAGTTCGGAGTATCCCTGCGAAATCGAATCAGAAATGAACATCCGTAGGAGAACCAGAGTTAACGACATGGATCAGCGAATCGTGAAGCTTGCCTAAAGTGGCAATGGTTAGGGCATATGGATGGAGGTTGGGGTGCCAAGGTGCTGGAATGGTGACTATCCTCCGGAAACTGCAGTATTGGCAGAACCTCTATGTATATGCATAAACATTGTATTCCTTATTACTACTAGGTTGACCGACGACATCAGGTGCGTCGCAAAGAGCAACGAGATAAAGGCGCGCAAGACCGAAGCATGTGGAAGTCTGTACAAGAGACCTATATTCAGCAGTGGACGTCTCGACTTGTCAAGAGCCACAAGTTGGCCTACATGAAATAAAGAGATTTGAATTTGAATTTAACGTCAGTTGATACGACCACAGTGAGTGACAAATTGTAAACTACATCTTTACACCAAACTTTTCACCATAAGCATAACTACAGAAACATAGCAAAGAGCAAACGGCAGGCATATTTATGTGATAGCGGGACTCAATATAAAATTAAAGACCAATATAAATGAAGAGCATTCAAAGGACCGCGAAGATCCAAGAGCGTGCCCGGAACGCACCTTGTCGCGTATCGTTTGTTCAATCATACTAAAGGGAGCTTTCAACTAAATATAATTCAATATACACCCTCTTCCTGCCAAATATGCGCCGCTACTTACCAACTCTGATATGCACTCACGTACACTTCTATTAAAAGATATTAAAGCCTGTTTTTGTTTGGGCAAAATTTGAGATATCGGTGTATTGACAGCAGGTGTGCTCCAAGGGTCTCCTCTGGGCCGCATTTATTTTAGATTCACAATCTTGAGACACGTGGCATGGGGTGGTGATCGCAGAAAAACCATAGCAGCTTTCGACTTCCGTATGGCACAAACATAAACAGAATTAGATCGGCATAATGTTTTTCCGGTTGTGTGAGCTTGTATAGCCGATTTAGGAGTGTCCTTAAGAGGTCTTGTGCTAATTACAAGTTTATACGAGGGGTCAATATGTTACGAGTATATTTATGAGTTATTTGTAAACTACACTTAGTTTGTTCACTTCAATATTGTTGTTGTTTTGAATGTGTTTCAAATATAACTTTATATAGTAACTGCATATTTTATAAAGTAAAAATTTATAAAAATGTAAGTAAATAGATCGTAATTTAGACCATTGAAAACGTAAATTGGATTTGATCGTCATCCAGAGCAGTTTAAACTATAGCTAGAGTATAATTTTTTTTATGTCGAACAAAACGTAAGGATTTTAAATAGGATTATAACTGATTACTTATATCTTTCTATTTGCAGAATGTAGAATGGGTACGCAAAATGATCAAAATGAAAAATTTTCAATTTCTGTTAATTTGGGACATCGATATGCAAAATTACGATATCTGTGACTATTCATGACTTTGTCATTATCATTAATTTATTTGTTGATAGCTGGTCCATCTGTCTTGGTCATATCTAAAATTCTTCTCAATATTTTTTTCTTATCAAGAAAAATTTCGAGAATATTTAGTAGGTATTTATAATTCATATCAACCGCATTACAGCTCAAGCACATGCCACGTTATTATTCCTATTTATCTAAATTTAATCTCTTGTAAAATACCATCATATTCCCCTACCACAATAACTATGAAATGTTCCATTTAAAACCTTAGCTACATCATCTTAAGAATAAAAAAGTGTTTGTATTTCGGTTAACCATCCTTCCATCTGAGCAACCCCCAAAAAAGTTAACTACTAAATTATTTTTGTACATAGTTATTTTATTGATAGTTCTTAATTAAAAGGAGTAGAGTTGAAAATTAGGTGCTTTTTCGTTTTATGTCAGGATTTCGAAATTTGGAGTTAGTTGCTACGGGGTGCGTACAAAAACGGCAGTTTTCTTTGCGGCGCGCGCGCACACCAGATGGCGCGGCGGGGCATTGACTCCTTAAATATGTTTTTTTTAAAGAAATCGCGACCCCTAAGTGCGGTTAGGGAATTATGAGCCGCGTTTAATTTGACGTAAGTAGCGGCGCGGCGGCTTCAAATTAAATTTTGTAAACGGCGCAAATCGGTTTTTTTGTTAAAAAGCGCATTTCAAAAGTGATTTTGTGTTCTACATGCAGAACATATTTTTTGGTCAATACTAAATGGCACATGGGTTACAAGTTACGACTTACAAGCAATAAAATGGTTGGTAAAAACCAACTGGTTTTATTAGAGGATAAGAGGTCTTTAGAAGGGGAGAAACAATAGATAATACTATTCCTTAATTTAATAATTCTAACTTAATATCCAAGGGCTGGAGTGGCGACCCCACACCGCAGTATTGGCAGAATCCCGCTAGGTGGCGCTGCTGGATACAGGCAATAAAAAACCGACGTACGAGTATGTGGAAAACGAATGACTAAGATTGAATTGAACCCAGAAGCTAATTTGTTGAAAAGTTAATTAGTAAAATAGTTCGCATTTAGTGCGAAGAATCCTAAAGATGAAGCTAACAAGATGTCAACAACGGCGTAGTTAGCAGTTAAATAGTTAAGTCTAGCTGTGCCCGAGCAAATTATCTGCATTGCGCCAATCGAGTTTCAAAATGCCAAATACAATGAGTATGCATTTGCACCACTTGCACCGAACCCGATCATTTTGATCGCGTGCAACGGCAGACTTGCATATTGAAAAGAAAAAGTATTACCCTATAGGCCATTATCGAAGACCAATTTCATGAAATTGTGTAAACTACGAGTATAACTTGGGTACCTTAGTATCTTTAAAATTTTACCTTGTTTTAACTTGATTATGTATCTAATAAGCGGTCTGGTGCCTAATAAGCATCTAATAGGAAGCGTAGATAAGGCATAGACCCCAAAATTGCAGTTTATGTGATGAAAACACAAGTATCGGCTGACTGTACTATTGCATACATTTATGCTATGTACACTTGCATAATTGCATATTATGCTATCCAGTTTATAATTTTTGCCCGTTCAAAAGTCGTTAGTTTATAACTTTTGATCGTTTACAATTTGAAGACTGATTATAATTTTCCTAGTTATATGTTTTATGCTCGTGTAACACTTACTTCATGTTGGTGAAGTAGGCCAAAAGAGTTTTTACTATTTAATAACATATAATACCTACTAGTTATACCTATACTTACTTAGTACTTACGAGATTAAAATTCCTATGTAGGTAATAGATTCTTTCATAATAATAGATTGTTTCCATATATGCGTATTATATAGGAATGTGCAATTCGGAAACGGGGAAGAGCGCAAAGTTTCGTGGCTGCATGCAATCATGTTGTTAGACATTATGCAGAATCTTTGTTATGCGTGTTATCTTTCTCATTATACTCCTCAGGTTACCATGTAGAGTATTAGATTTAGGACAAATACAGGACTGCAATAGCCGTCGTCTTTGACTGATATGGGTCATTAGGGGGATCTTTCACACAACACGGTCTTGCGCAGCTTATATTTGGCCGTCATAACCACTTCAGCAAATCAGAGACACCAACGCAACTCTTTGAGTTATGTTGGTGTCTCTGATTCTTCTACGGTCTCCTCATTTCTGATTTAATTCCATCGAGAAACTCCTAGAAAGGCTTTCTCCATTGTCCGGTGATTCGTATAATACATTATACTTCATTTCTTTACTTCTTTGAAATAATGAAATAAGAAACTAGGTACAAAAAATACTAAGAATAGCAAGTATAACAACCTAGATACTTGTTAACTAAAAAACTTTTATTAGAAGAACATGAATGAATTTTTTTCTTGACTGAAGTTCATTTAAACTGCAGTAATTCAGTGCACAAACTACCAACGTTCCTGCTTATCTTTATCGACATATCTAATTTATTTCAAAATAACTTCGGCAAGACTGTCAAAGTTTTCCCATTTTCCAAGCCATTAGGTTAATTTAATGACTGTAATATCGTACCCTTATTGCAAAAACCGATTATCTGCACCAAAATTTGAGCGAAAAGTTTTTGAGTTATAAGCATTTGAAACTTTAACGACTTAAAAATTAGTTATAATGATGTCAATTTTTAAACAATAATAATTTTTATAAACAAGAAACTATTCAAGAAATGTTAAGTAGGTTAATAATTGAAAAAAACTTACTATTTTTTCAACAAAAAGAAGAAAATAACCGGTAAGGAGCTCACTTAGTTAGTTTTTCCTGAATGTAGAAAAACTACCAAATTTTCAAATTTACCGTTCTGGTAGCTCTAATGGCATTTTTTATTTAATCACTTGTTTTGAATAGTAATAATCATCAAGACAAAAATCGTTTTAGTTCAACTTTAGCCAGTACAGGTGTAAAATAAATATCTTTAGTTGCTTTTGGCTGAAGGTAAAGTAGATTTCATTTAACTTTGTACGTACTAACTGCAGCGCCCTATGGCTTTACCTGAGGAGTTCCCGTTCCCGTGGGAAATGGGCAAGCCTACATTATTTCTTATAATCTCAGCTATCTTTAAAAGAAAGTTTCGTTGAAATCGGTCCAGCCGTTCTAGAGATTAGCTCATTCAAATAAAAAAACTATTTCGTTTTATTATATTAGAATAACTAGCTGTGCCTTGCGGTTTCACCTACATTTGTCCCGTTCCCGTAGGAATTTAGGGAAACACTATAACTGTAAACTTTCCTCTCGAAGCACTCTATCTACTGATGAAAACTGAATTAAAATCCGTTGCGTAGTTTAAAAGATCTACGCGTACATAAAGAGGGCCAGACAGCGGGAATCGATTTTGTTTTACACTATGTAAAGATAACATATACAACAGAGCTAAGTTTGTCCGCAAGCGTTGCTATATGGGTGCCCCATTGTAGCTTTGAATCCAGGGTTAATCCCAAGAACACTGTGGAGTCCTCAGTTTTCAAAGGTTCATTATTTATCTTTAAATTTTTACTGACAGTTCTCGGGTTAGGTATAAAAACTCAACACACTTTGTTTTTTTAGTATTTAAAAGTAGATTATTTGCCGTAAACCATTCAGAAACTTGAGATAATATATTATTTACATCATCAAAATTGTCTTTCATCCTATCGACTTTAAAATTCAAAGACGTATCATCAGCAAATAGTACAATATCGCAAGTATTTTGGACAAAATGTGGTAAATCATTTATGTAGACCAAAAACATGAATGGACCTAGAATAGAACCCTGGGGTACACCCATTACTGAGGCTGATCCGGATGATTTTACATCATTGACACATACTCTTTGGATTCGTTCACTGAGATAAGACGCAATGAGACTAAGTGCAAAATCTTTAATGCCATAGTGGCTCAGTTTAAGCAAAAGTGTCTCGTGATCAACGCAGTCGAATGCCTTTGACAAATCACAGAAAATACCAACGGCACTCTGTGAGTCCTCCCATGCATCGAATATGTGTTGTAACAGCCTTGCGGCTGCATCGGTTGTTGATCGACCCTTTGTAAAACCATACTGCTCAGTGTGTAGGAGTTTATTTAAATTAAAGTGTAAAAGCAGTTGGTTGAGCATTATTTTTTCGAATATCTTGCTGAGAGTTGGCAAAATTGAAATTGGCCTGTAGTTATTCGGGTCACTTTTGCTTCCCGATTTAAAAAGCGGTATTAGCTTACTACATTTCATAAGGTCTGGAAAAGATCCAGAATCTACTGATTTATTAAAAACTAGCGGACCCGACAGACGTTGTCCTGTCTTAACTATGAATATTGAAACTCCCCTTTTTACCCCCTTGGGGAGAGAATTTTCAAAAAATGTAAAATACGTAATTCTTTATTTTTGATCAAGAGCCAAAATATCAAGTTTCATAAACATAACTTGAAAAATAACTTGAAGAACGAAGGACTATCATACAAACATTCAACCCCTATTTAATCCCTTAGGGGGTAGAATTTTTAAAAACTGTGAAACACCTACTTTTTTGTTTTCAATTTAAAGCCTAAGTACCGAATTTTATGGGTATAGCTTGAAAAATAACGGAGTTTCATACAAACTTTAACCCCCCTTTTTACCCCCTTGGGGGGAGAATTTTCGAAATATGTAAAATACGTAATTCTTTATTTTTGATCAAGAGCCAAAATATCAAGTTTCATAAACATAACTTGAAAAATAACTTGAAGAACGAAGGACTATCATACAAACATTCAACCCCTATTTAACCCCTTAGGGGGTAGAATTTTTTAAAAGTGTGAAACACTTACTTTTTTGATTTCAATTTAAAGCCTAAATACCGAATTTTATGGGTATAGCTTGAAAAATGACGGAGTTTCATACAAACTTTAACCCCCCTTTTTACCCCCTTGGGGGGAGAATTTAAAAAAAATGTAAAATACGTAATTCTTTATTTTTAATCAAGAGCCAAAATATCAAGTTTCATAAACGTAACTTGAAAAATAACTTGAAGAACGAAGGACTATTATACAAACATTCAACCCCTATTTAACCCCTTAGGGGGTAGAATTTTTAAAAACTGTGAAACACTTACTTTTTTGTTTTCAATTTAAAGCCTAAATACCGAATTTCATGAGTATAACTCGAAAAATGACGGAGTTTCATACAAACTTTAACCCCCCTTTTTACCCCCTTGGGGGGCGAATTTCGAAAAATCCTTTCTTAGTGCTCGCCTACGTCATAAAAGGAACCTACTGTCAAAATTTCAAGTTTCTAACTTCAGTGGTTTAGGCTGTGCGTTGATCGTCAGTCAGTCAGTCAGTCAGTCAGTCAGTCAGTCAGTCAGGACAAGCCTTTTTATATAATTATAGATTAAAGCAAGATATGGCGCAATAATATCAATTTAATTATGTTATGAATTATTTTAACTGATATCCCCCATAGATCTGCTGTTTTCTTATTTTGTAAAGATTTAAATGTTTTGACTATGTCATATGGGGTAACGTGTTCAAACCTAAATAACTTATTGCACTCAGAGACATTGCTCCTTAGAAGACGATAGACTTCTGCTGGCGAGGAATTCAGAGAACTGGTTGTAATAATTGGAATATTTTTGAAAAAGTTCTCAAATGTATTTACAATTACTGTATCGGAGTTAATTACATGATTATCACTTTTAAGCTCCAATTTATTATTATTATGTACCTTATGTTTACTCATTTCATCGCCGATGATGTCCCATGCTGTTTTAATTTTATTATCAGAATTGGCAATTTTTTGTTTTATGTGAAGTGACTTTGCTTGTATGCACACATTTTCAAACAATTTAGAATAGTTTCTTACATATTCAATAAACGCGGGGGAATAATTATATTTTTTTCTGCATACAAGTCAAACAGCTTATTTCTACTTTTATAGATTCCGGCAGTTGGCCAGTCACTAAACTTAAGATCTTTAGACAGTCTTTTCTCATACCTTAAAGATAGAGTTATATTGTGAGCTTAACAAATCAAAAAACTTTTGATTTGTGAAGATGTTCAAAAACCCTCGTAGCCCAGTTATACAGTAAAAGTGAACTTAACTTCTTTTACCTGCAATAATTTTAACAAAATATTGAGTTCATTATTCTGCAAAAAGCAACTAATGTTGTTTAGTTCGTTTTACTTTTTAGATACATCAGCAATTTCTAGTATATCAATAAAAGCTGAAACCTGTTAACGCAGGTTAACATGTATTAACAGAATAATATTGACATAATGATAAATCAAGCAACTACATCTGAAAAGTATTTTAATACAATACATTGTTTTTGTGGTATAGATTTATAAATCTAAATTATTTAAATGAGTTTAGTTCTTTTTTAAGAAGGTAATTAAATCATACCTGTAGGTAGTTGCTTTTAACTCTAGCTATCTCCGTAAAAAAGCATCGTAGCAGACAATGGGTTTTACCTACAGCTTCGCCGTGAGTTGAGGAGTCGATTGATATATTTAACGTAATTTTGGTACAAAAATGCAGATAATCGGTTTTTGCAATAAGGGTACGATATTCAAGTACTTACCTAATGCGAGCTACGTACAGAACATAAGGTTGACGACGAAACTGCAATTTTATGTTCCAAACTAATAAGTTTTTATACCTATTTCCATGTTATGGGTATACCGGATGCATATACAATAATTTGTCCTTTGTTTCGCTCACACATACAGACAATTTATAGACTGCGATTACCTGTATCATTTTTTTAAATTAGGTGTTCCGTTCAAATTCAGAATGATTGCTTAAGCCAAAAAGGCAAAATCTCTATCATCCTACTCTATCAAACTAGATTATTCTTAAATAAAGTGACCTAATTAATCAAATAGTACGTAGACAACTTCTGATTTAATTACCCTTGACCAGTACCGGAGGTCAAATGTTGACTTCGAATTAAAAATAGATCATGAATACCCATTTTTTTAAGTAGGTATAAACTAACACTCTACTGCGATCACAGGCAAATGAAGGTGCAGCATAAAATGGAGCGGACTTGCCTAGAAGATGCCTTATAATAGGTAATCATTTTTTTTTTAATTTTCCGCTTACAACTGTCTCTAACCCCGGGTATGAAGAGGACTAGAAAGAATGGTTACCCTGCGTGCATTTGGAAATACATCAAAGGTAATACTTATGTAACAGGAGGGCACGCGATCATTGGGATGATTGCAAAATTATACGCACGAAGCGATCGCGCCCGACCCGCGGATAAATTATAATCATTGTTTTGAACTCACTGACTGACGTATCAAGGCCAGAGGCATAGCTGTCTAATTTGGTATCTGGGTGAAAACAAGGTTTATTTATATTAACAGGTTACAATAACTCTTATTAAACTAAACAAAAATGAAAAAACATGTTATTATTGTTGTATTATAGACCCACTTAGAGATCGCCACAACTTGCGGATAAAAAACTAGATTGTCTGTTAGAAGGAGAAAAAACGATATAGAAGGGGGGCATGAGAATAGATGCTCTGAGATCCAGCAAGCAGTGACATAAGCTAGCTGGATCTAGTGTCACGAACAAAAAACATACAACGTTCTGGACCAGTAGCAGAACATGTATGAACAGACGCTCACTAGTGGATATAGGTCTCTAGTCTGCCATACGCGACCAAATACACCAAATTCTTTGCAGTCATTTCTGCATCTTTTTCTTCAAAATTATGCAAGGCTACTGACGTTAGATTTTGTCATCATGTTCCTAAGTTACAGTCCGTCCCTAATCTCTTTTTTTTAAAAAAAAAGAATATAACCCAAGCTAAATTACATTAATATCCTCTTATTCCCTCCAAATAAACAGAAAACTTGTGCTAGAAGGGAGGGTGACGATAGTGCAAAGGGTGGGGTTCGAACCGTCGACCTTTCAGTTTTCAGTCCGCACCTCTAACCGTTAGGCTATTGAGGCTTCTTTTTCCAAATAATGCTCTGAAGATAGCCGCCTTTTGATGCGCTAAATGTTTCGGCAGGTTGTAGCCTCCTGCGCGCCCTTTTCCTATTGCAAGATTCATTCACATAATCAGTGGAGATGGATGTCAGCGCGAGGTTTACAGCATTCAGAAAGAAATGGGGGGGGGGGGGTTACACCTATACCTGCGTAGCGGTCTCAGTAGTATATCGGTATTTGCGGTGCACCATCTGGTACTAACTGTGCCGACAGTCGACACGCAGCTGCAAGCCGGGTGCGCGGCTCGCGACTTCAGTTTGCGTCGTCGCTAGAGATATCGCACAATTCACTCTCAAGAAGATTAAAGGTCAAGCTTGGACACTATTTCTGTGTGGTTTTGTCCTAGCCTGGGAAAATCGGGGGAGGTTACGACTTTCTCAAGTTTGGTTTTCACTTGTAACACGGTTTCATTGTCAGTGTTGAATAACGTGCTATGCGCTGTTTTCTTTAAAGTTTTTTAGAATTATTCGCCTCTATTGAGGCTTCAAATTGGGTTCTAAATGCGACGGTAAAAGTTCGGACTGAAAACTGAAAGGTCGCAGGTTCGAACCCCACCCGTTGCACTACGCACTCTTAGCACAAGCTTTCCGCTTATTTGGAAGGGATAGGAGGATATTATTCAGCTTCAGCTTGTCTGATATTCTTTTTATGTATGTTACTTATTGAATAGCTAATGACGCATACACAAATAAACAAAAACAATCGCCAAACGGGCCTCGGCTTGAAATGTGTCGCGAGACGGGCGCGTGCGCAGAACCCCATCTGCCGCGAAACCTGACCCGCTCCTTGCCATATGAATTATGCTATTCTTAAAAAAAAAATCACAAAAAATCCATCAAACTAAATTCAATCTTAATCTAAATCCAACAAAATTCAAAATCGACAACCCTATTTTCTCTACCCTGAGAATATTTTCAAGTGAATATGAACTTTATTGCTCAAATTTTGAGTTCAGATTTGCTTGTAGTATAGTGCACAGTGCTCCAGAAAGCAAATCATCTGGAAAAAGACATGTGTATTTTTCGGCAGGCACCAGATGGCGCGGCTAGTTGATTTCGAGATGTCATGTATGCAGTATGATTTTTTTTAAAGATTTTTTGTGGAATAGCGGTTGTATACTGTTACTTGTACGGTTGAAATTCTTTGTTGTTAATGTATTATAACTTTATAAAGGCGGGTATTATATTTAATTTTGGATTTAAAACTGGGTTTTCGGAACTTTGGGATGGTATTGAAAGTGTGTTTGCCCCGCACGTGTATACCTACTGTATTTTTCTTTACAATATACTTCTCAGTTACAATATTTTAGAAATGAAACCTGAAACCCGTACAAATTAAAATACAAAAGTTACAAAGTTATAGTTCCTGCATAAATGTAGAAATATTATACTGCATTATCTTATTAATATTATAGACTAGCTGATGCTCGCATGGATTTAGTTTATAAAAATCCCACGGGAACTCTTTGAAAAATTAGCCTATATCACTCTCCCGGTTCTCAGCTATACCTACCCATGCAAATTATGTTGATCCGTTGCTTTATTGCGGCGTTATTGAAGGACAAACAAACACACTGTAACACAAAAAAAAATTAGTAAGGATGCGAAAGTGTGTTCGCATGTTACGGCTTGGAAGCAGGAGCAGTCGAGTCGATATCGGCGCTTATGTAAGTTGCTGTCATTTATGCCCGGGCTACACCTGCGCCGTAACGCGTAAATTAACACGCTAATAAAGGTATTACGCAGATGGGGCCAATACTTTACTGCGCTAAATGTATGTAATGACGTTAGACGCTAAGCGCTAATCTATTTGAGCGCAGATTGAACACTAGCATCAATGCAGAAGGAGCAGTAGCATTATGGAAAACAAATGACGGCTGATTGCGCGCACAGTTGCCGGCCTACGCGGATTAGCGTCCAATTTGACGCCGCCACAACACTATCAGCGATCACCATTACCCTTTGACACGAGTGTATTTTTCATAGCGGATTTAGAATTTTTAAAATATTCTTTAGCATTAAGTCCAGCTTCGCACTTGACCTTTTCATCACAATTGATGATGTAATCTAAGATGGAATATACTAGCTCGTGATGGGTGATCCCACACGTGTGGACACGCAAAATAAAGACTACAGCGGGGAAATAAGTTCGTACCTATCATTTTCCACCCTCGCGGCAAGAGTCTCTAAAGTCTTCCACTCTCTGATTGACAGACTTCACACACCTTTGAGAACATTGTTGTTAACTTTCATGCACACGGGTTTCTAAAAAAGTTTCTAGTCCTTGATCATCAAAGCAAGAAAAGCTGAACTCGACCTTTAAAAAATTAATTTTCATTATCAGACACAAATCTTCATACTATTATATTATACTATTTCTATTTTAGACCACCAGATGAGACCTGATACCATCAGATAAGATCGGAGTCAAGGACTATCTTGTCATTGAATAAAAAATATATATATGTTAGCATATTTATAACTGTTCTGTGAGAGGAGACGTCTGCGCTCAGGGACCCAAGTCTGCTATTGCAATTGTAGTTACATTGTCTATCAATGACATGACAATTGTTATTTTTAGCAATTGTCATGTCATTGATAGACAATTGAACCCCTGGGCCCCAAGTCAAATTGCTAAAAGTAGCAATTGGGATGTCATTGACAGGCAATGTAACTGTAATGTAACTACAATAAAATTGCAATAGCAGACTTGGGCCCCAGTAGTGAGCCGTTGATGATGATAATGAATACATTTCTGGACTAATATATGATCATAGACTTTCCTAAAAGACTCATCTTCTTCTCCATAAGTGTAGAATTAAATTATTAAAATGGTTAGTCTATTGTAGAAAATCTTCATTATTTATTTATTGCTACAGTCTAAATTGCAATGGCTCAATTAATGGCTTTCTTGTTGCATTGCAGATAATATATTTCAGCCAATAGTGAAAGAGTAACGACCAATCAGAAGTGATTGCAATCATCACTTTGTAGAGATAATTTTTAGACGATCCCGTAGCTAGACTTCAAACGTGCCCCGTAATACATGTTATCAAAAAGAAAAAGAATACCGAAATTGATTATGTTTCGCTTTTGTGACGAAAAGCAGTAGTTCAGTTATAACTCAAGTCGCCTTTTATGAAACAAGCAATCATCAATGTCCTCATTAGGAAATTCTTGGTCGTAAAGAATATGAAAATTAATACGTAATTAAATAAAACTCGATCGTAAAGAAATATTCTTGAAACTAAACACATTATTATGGCATCATAAAACCAAAACTGTAAAATTTTGAAATCGGGCCTTTGTAACGTTGTGGTCCATTTTATTTACACACTCTATGCACACTCTATGCATTTCATTTTCGTTGTTTCTATTAATGGCTTTCTCATCAACTCTATCAGGTGAAATCATCAAGAAATATTTAATTGGTTATTTACGACCCTAAACGGTATATCTCTCTATTTCTTTCTGAGTTATAAATTCGTCTGTATGTCTCTGCTTAAATCTTTCAAAGTTCAATGTATTTCAATGCGGTTTGTTCCAGCGTTTGAAACATTTTACTAAGTTTTATAAGTACTCAAATTAAAGGCGGACGAAGTAACAGCCAACTGCCTGATATCAATAGCTTGCTATATGCACCAAATAAGTAGCAAATGCGGTTTAGGTTACAAATATACTTAATATTTGTAACCTAAACCTAAGTAGGTTTAGGTTTAAAAAATTTATTCTCCAAGAACAGTTTGCTCATTTACATAGAACTTAAGACTAAAATTATTAATTATTATTTTTAGTGAAATACTCGCGTCGTTTCACGTTTTTTTTTAACTACTACTGCTTTCCGGAAACAATGTATCTTTAGTGGATCTCTAGAATACAAACTACATATATACCTTTCATAAATATCCGTTCATCTTTGAAAAGGTAATAGAATAGAATAGTAGAAGTATTTAAATACAAACTGCTTTTGCTTTTGAATAGATTGATAGACAGACATATTATCTTTCGTATTTAAAATATTAATATGGATAATGCCACCTCAATCAATTGTGCGTTAAGATTTAATTAAATGATGTTGCATATGCAAATAGGCGCCGTGTGACGCGGGGACAAGTGGAGGGGTAGGCGTAGAGGTGGGAGGAGGGGGGAAGGTGCCGTCGAGACGTCGTCTGCGCATCCCGTCGCGACGCTTTGATCTGCGCACGAGTTTATAATGGGTTTAGAAGTGCCCGTGTTTAAAAGTTTATGCAGACACATAAATATGTCGAACTTCTTATTTAGTCCGGTGGAAATGAGCTTGTTTCGTGCAACACAATGTAGCAAACTCTGGGGTCACTTTGGATATTTCTTGTTGTTAGAAAGACTTTAGATAAATTTCGTTTGATACGAGTTTGAAATGTAAAATTTTGTCAACCGTTTTTTTATCTTTTTTCCTTGAAATATTTTCAGGAAAAAAACAGCGTCCCCGGGATGCAGACTGAGCCAGATTTTGTCAAATATGGTACAATAATAATATATTTAAAATGATCAACACGTTGAAGAATTTCGCGAAAATTTTGATAGGTATGTATTTAGAATTCATATTAACTTTGCGGCTGCGTCTGTGGTCATCGATTTTTCTTGCAGTAAGTGCGGACGTAACTGTCGTTCACAGATCCACAGTCACCGAAGAAAATGCCTCCGAGACAATGCTTTTAAACAGTCTAGAATAGACGTTAAGGCCTTAATGATGACGAATTAAAACAGAGGTCAAGTATGTAAGAATAAGTAGGTAACAAATAGAAAAGGAATGTTAATTCTCTCTGACGGTTTCGTAGGTCTATGCTCTGGTCTGTTGGGGGGCTGCGCTATTCTCGCGCTATCGCCAAGCGCCGCTCGACACCAGCGTGCCTCGCCAGATCGATCCGTTGTCGATCATTGCTAAGGACAACCGACGCATTGTAGATCATTGAAATAATCCCTACGCAGAGATAGTTTGCTGAAAAATTTATTCGATCTTTTAAACCAAGACCAAGTTAATTAATTAAAGGTAACTAACTTTTAAAGATGAGCTTAGCAGTGTGTCGGCCTCGTTTTTGAGAGTCCAAATTCCACACATATCTCTCACTTTTCAGAGTTAATATGCGTTTTAACCGATTTTGATTTTGTTTTTTCGTTTGAAAGATGAATTAGTCGAGAGTGTTCTTGGCTCTGTTTGATGAAAATCGATCCAAGATGGTCGCCGCCACAAAATGGCGGATTACATATTTTTTACAACTCCCCTATGAATAAATATATTATTTATTCGTAGCAACTACCTCAATATGTAGTAGACTACTATCTATACCCTATGATAAATTTCAAATCCAAGATGGCCGTCACCACAAAATGGCGAATTACATATATTTTTCTTAATTTCATATGTCGGGGGGTGATTTCAATTTTCAATTTACACTTGTTAACTATTAGGTATGAAACAATCAAACTGGTGCATTTTACAATAAAAATAACATAAAATACACAATCCAATCCTAACAAAGGAATCGTTAAAGTTCATCAAATAGTAATTTTCACTGAACCATCTCCGATTTTAGTTAAGATACGCTCGGCGACAGTTTTTCTTTGTCGCATTGTCATTTGCCACGAGAACAATACAGCTTCAAAGACTTACATAAAACAAAACCGTACAAGCCATTTCAAGTTTTATTTGTATTACGCATAAAAACAATATTTCCGAATCGGAATACGGTAAAACGAACGCAACTTTGTGTGTAGGTAAGTACAGCGTATAAAAATTAATTTCTCTTTAATCGTGTGAACTGATCGTTATCGGGGATCTGTTAAAATAAAAATGTTATACAAATTGCTTCAATCTTAATTGATTTTTTTGTCCAGGTGTGTTTGGAGGGACCACTGTGCAATTTGCGGCGGACAATGTAATTAAACATCTTGAATTTTGAAAATTGGTGCAAATGTAAATTTAATTACACGAAATCTACTTGTCGTAAAAAATGGCTATTATATCTCAATGTAACCTAAATAAATTAATATTTTAAAGCTTCCGTATAGCCTTTTTGATTCACATGTTGACGATATACAAAAAAAGGATTGGTAAATAGCTATTAAATAGCACTTTAACTGGACTGATGATATAGTTAACGATGAAAAAGCATATTTAACTCTTTATACAGGGTGTCCCACGGCTATGCCACATGGAGGGGAAGTACCTTAAATATTGTGTAGGTGGAACATTTTACTGAAAGAAGACTTCATTTTAATTTAAAAAACAATTTAAACTGCATTCATAGATTTTTAAATAATTGCCTGGTTGAACCGGGACTCGAACCCGCTATACGAGAAAAAAAATTAACCTGTATCTTTATCATACCGATCGGAAGGCTTCATCATAAGGGTTATTTTTTGTTAGATAACATAGCATGAGAAATAAAAGGAAGACCATGAATTTTAGCTTTTGATGTAAAATTTTGTTCAGAAAAATGAAAAGCTGACATTGGCGTATCGCATCGACATACAACTGACAGGAACTATTTATAATGAGTACCCACTTGAGAAGTACGCATCATTTCCCGATCCTTATTATCCTTACTAATCCTTACTTATATTACCTATAAATGCGAAAGTGTGTTTGTTTGTTGATTTATTGGTTTGTCCTTCAATCCCGTTGCAACAGTTTGCAGCGGGATTGAAGAACATGTCGATACGCCAATGTCAGCTTTTCATTTTTCTGAACAAAATTTTACATCAAAGGCTAAAATTCATGGTCTTCCTTTTATTTCTCATGCTATGTTATTTAACAAAAAATAATCCTTATGATGAAGCCTTCCGATCGGTATGATAAAGATACAGGTTAATTTTTTTTCTCGTATAGCGGGTTCGAGTCCCGGTTCAACCAGGCAATTATTTAAAAATCTATGAATGCAGTTTAAATTGTTTTTTAAATTAAAATGAAGTCTTCTTTCAGTAAAATGTTCCATCTACAATATTTAAGGTACTTCCCCTCCATGTGGCATAGCCGTGGGACACCCTGTATATCAACGGCATTCATATTTTGAACTTCCGCTAATCGTAAGATTCCCGCGCGTTGATCCGTGCGTCTAATTATAACGCTGCGCTATTTATACGCAGACGGCTAAATAAAGGACCGCGCCGATTGCTGCGACTCCAAACTATGGACGGTGAATTCATATTTTTTTTAACCGACTGCGAAGTGAAGGTCCGTACCTTAGGTATAGTTAAATTTTTCAAACCCCTATTTGATCCCCTTGGGGGTTGAATTTTCAAAACTTCGTTCTTAGCGCATGCTACGTCACAATAGCTATCTGTATAACCAGCCTTTCAACACTAGCTCTCTCGAGTTTTTTCTATGTATACACACCCGATTTCTCCGGGATTTCTAGAAATTCCGTAAAATATAACCCAATCAAATAGTACCAATCTATCCAGGGCTTACTACTGAGCGCAGGTCTCCTCTTAGAGAAGGGGTATAGGCTATAGTCAACCACCGTGGCCCAATGCAAGTTGGCAGACTTCATACATCTTCGAGAACAACATACAGATTGCATAATCTTGCAGGAATTGGATGGATGGATGGATGGATGGATGTTTTCCTTCACCGTCAACAACAAGGCTTCAATTGGTTAAAAGCCACGAAAAGTCAGAGGTGTCCGCGATCGAACCTGCGACCCCCTGGGTAGAAGAACGCAGTCCTAACCACTAGGCTGTAACTGCATTGAATTCAATGCGTCCATATAATTTACATTGTTTCTCGGCAATATATATCCGCCGTCGGTCCGTCTGTCACGCGCCGCGGTATCGTCCGATAAATCCTTCCACCGAGTCGCATTAGCGGCACAAAACAGAGTTAAAACGAGCCACGGGACATACATCATGGCGTTTAGCGAAATTGGAGCGGCTACATGAAATGGGCATTTTATCCTTACCTGTTAACTTACAAAAGTTTTAACTCTATTACAGAAAATTGGACAGCTATAACCCGTCGTATTGATTTTGTTCGCATAAAATGCATATGCATACTAAAAGAAAAAGTAATATTGTGCTGTATTCTGTCAAACTAGAAAAATCTTTGTGGGAACACGCGCCGCCCGCGCCGTACACCGTCGTCTCTCCAGAATCGAAGAAACACAGGAACCACACAATGACACAACGCCGTAGCGCGACACAAACTCCCTCAAACACACTCGACGTACCTACGTTTTGCTCCGACACTGGAGTGTCACCAGGAGATGTTGATTCCACAAAAGTCCAAAAGGACTGCCAAACTCAAGGTGAGTTCGGCAGTCCTTTTGGCGTTTTTAAAAATAAATCTAAATCTAAATTAAATTAATAAATAAAATAAAACTAAATAAAATCTTAAACGCCATCGAAGTCACCGCAGTGTGGCATAGTTTTATTTTTAAGGAATGGGTTTTTAAGATCCTAAAAGTGCTTGGAGCCGCGGGCGTCAGCTAGCAATAAATATGTCCAGAACGAGGAACAAGCATGTTTTTAAAACTTTTGGCAGAGCAAAAGACATTAATCTTTGCATACTAAAGAATAGTCTTGGCACAGCCTTTTCTAGAAAGCCTAGACCTTGGCAAGAGATAGACATTTAGCTTAATGGGATTTGTTGAGTCTCTTAAGTCATAGAGCGGTCCCTGACTCCAGATATTTGGGAACTCTCCAACTTAGTGCCGGCAGTTCTATAGAATCGTGCTAGTGTTGAGGCATAGTCTAGGCCTATCCTATCGAATGAATAAATAATTCTTTTAAATCTAGAGTACTAGAATCTAGAACAGAACAAGATTTTACTTTTTTATAATTATTACTTTTAAGTATATATTATTATTTACAAAAATAATACACTTGCGTTTTAGCAATATAGGTATATTGCCACGTTGATGCTTTGACCTAAATCTTCTTAAATTACCTAATGCGCGGATTTATTTTTAGACTCATTCATAAAATATTTCATGTGCGATAACCATGGGGTTTCAAAAGCAATTTTATGGGGTCGCCATTCCAGCAACCAACGTAAATCGGTTCTTCTATATGTATTAGTATAGTGATAGGTTATAGTTAGCACTGAATTAAACTTTAAACAGCAAAAACGTATTGAAGCAACTAAAAGTTAGGGCCTGTTTTACAATCGCCGTAAAATATTTAACCGATGAATAAGTTTGACGCTTCGACAGTTCTTATATTGGAAGTATGTCAAAATGACTTTATTCATCAGTTAAAGTCAACGTGGCGATTGAAAAATGGGCCCTTAGTAAAACCAGTTCCATCAGTATCGATACTGATTTTTATTTTTTTCCCATGCCTACGGTCTATATACAAAAGCTAAGTAAAAAAGCCATCACGTTTCTACAAGGCTTCGGGAGGCAGACGTATTGACAGTCGCTCCTTGCCAAATATATTTATTGCGTGGGGTCAATGACCCGCCAATGATATCCAGGCTCTGCCCTTCGCAGCACTTTTTAGGAGTATCTTTGTTACATTACTTATCTCAATTTATAGCGCTGTTTTTGTTGTGACGTCTTTCGTTTCGATTCCAAAAAAATAAACGACGACCAACTCGTTTAGTCCTACTATCCTTCTTAGTCCTATTAATATTATAAATGCGACAGTTTCGTTGTATGGATGGATGGATGTTTGTTACTCAATCACGCCGCAACGACTGAACCGATTTTGCTGAAAGGTACTGAGATAGATTATAGTCTGGAATAACACATAGGCTACTTTTTATCCAGGCAAATAAGAGTTCCCGCAGGAATTACAAAACCTTAATCCACGCGGACGAAGTCGTGGGCATCAACTAGTACAAATGCGAAAGTATGGATGTATGGATGGATGTTTGTTACTTCTTCGCGCCCCAACGAATGAACCGATTTAGCTAAAATTTGGTTTCCTGGCGGGGGCAATTTGGGAATTTATAATTTCCGAATTGCCTCTGGTCTGGTCTGGTGGGAGGCTTTGGCCGTGGCTAGTTACCACCCTACCGTCAAAGACGTGCCGTCAAGCGATTTAGCGTTCCGGCAAGATGGCGTGTAGGGTGTAGAAACAGATTAGGGTTATGGGTTGAATTTACTCTACCATACCGCTTCCAAGTTAGCCCGCTACCATCTTAGACTGCATCGTCACTTACCATCAGGTGAGATCGCAGTCAAGGTCCATCTTGTCATCAACTATTGTTACTTCAGACTCCGCCAATCATATCTCCACATTCAATTTCGCTATATTTGTTATACACTATAGATGGAGGGGTATGCCTAAAAGTTGAGGAAAAGTGGTTTTAGGACCTCGGAATTCCCTACTATGTATTAAAATTACAGACGCAAACTGAATTCCTTGTCAGGATTAAACACCGATTTAGTAAATGAGTCTATTGACTAGACACAATAAAATCAACGAATTACAATAAATTACAATCAGCAAAATATAACCAAATGTAACGCGGCACAGAGTCGTCATGTCAAAGTTTTGTTCACCAAATTCGTGTCGCCCACCCGAGGGCGTTGACCCCGTCTCAATAGCGGCTAGATTTGAGCCTAAATTACTGTTTCTTTGCTCAACGGGGGATCGAATCCACAGGTTTGCTGAGAAATCTCCTTATGTCATAACTGGTAAGCATTATAACTGCCCCCTATTACGAACCTTGATGTAGGACCGCCCTAATGAACATGACAATCCTTTACATTCGGTGACATATTCATATATTTTCTTTATTTGTGTAGTAGGACCATGTTATGGTATGTAGTATGGTTATGGTATGGTAAGTATATCTTGGTTAGCATACCAGGGTTTGCGGATTATTGTAAGTTCAATTGATAGCGTAGACTGTTCTGACCTAGTTTTTCGAGGAACTATTTTTTTGAGTTTCTTGCTTGCTCTGTTCTGCAGAATCTGCTTTCAAAACCGGTGGTAGAGTCTTGACTGGTCATAAGATCCACACATTGCCCTATGAAATTAATAATTTTGGATTTCTAACGCTTGAAAACGCAAATTCCTCTGATAACCGTTAAGTATGTACTTACAGCCAAGTTTTTTTTTATATTTTGAATATATTTTTCTGACTGCGAAATCCTGGGAATAGCAAATTCCCAGGATTCCTAAAATATATGTTTCTTCATACTTTGCCACTGTTTCTTGGATCTTTAGGAATGAATTTTCAGATTCCCTTAATTAGTGTACTTCTAGGCTACAAATAGTACATTGTTACCTTAGGGATGAAAGTAACTTATTTAGTCCCGAGACGGGGTTTGGCGCCCGAGCGTAGCGAGGGGGCCTATAGTTCGAGGGACTAAATAAGTCTTTATCCCGAGGTAAACACTGTGCTTTTCATTACGAATATAAGGAAAGTCAAAATAAAAATAGAAATTAGCTAAAGAAAATTGAGTGAACTTTATTTTACATAAATCAACAACTTTGGTGAGATATTTATTTAAAGTTTATGTTAAAATTAGAACAAAAGTCTATCTTTCTTCTTGTCTATGGATGCACTCGGGTATGTCTTGTTTCATTTAAATTCCAATAAAAATGTGACAACTAGTTTTTTTTAATTATTTGACAGCTGTCAGTTGAAAACGATTCTCCCTAGGGCTGAAAAGTATTACTTTCAACCCGCTTCTCAGGCAACTTCAGACCTACTTTCCGTGTATGAGTAATGAAAAAGAATATATTTCACTCCAAACATATTGTAATACTGCTTAATGTTCGCAGTAACCAACTACAACAATTTCAAGCGATGAAAAATTAAGGGGTCTTAACGACCATAACCGCAACGCATCCAAAACAAATAAATAACATATACTTTTCACACGTTAACGGGTTATATTTTACCCCTAAGCCCTTCAAAACAAACAATTAATCACCTATAAGGCGTTACAATGTTACAAATATTATATTCTCGACACCCCTTCGAGTCATTTTAACTCTTCCCAAACAAAGGTGCTAAGAAGTGTTTACATATTTCTAAAATCCTGAACTTTAAAATATAAAATAGACGTTTTAAAATTTTATAATAATATTATGTACCTACTTACATAAATAAATAGATGTTATTATTTTATACGTTTAAATTGGCTATATTAAGTGAATCTAATAGATTTATAAATACATATCAAAAATTCCGAGGCCGGCGGGATTCGAACCCACGTCTCTCTGGGAATCGCGCCCGAGTGTGTTAACCGCTACACCACGGCCGAACCATACGTCAGCCACGAAATTAGTGATATGTATCTACTTTTTCAATCAGTTTTATAGCAACTATTAACTATATATTAGGTTATTTCCTTTAAGTGTAGGTTAACACTTCAATAAAAAACTAAAAATATTAAGTGAATGATCGGATGTTTTGTTTAAAATTCTCAGGACGCTTGATTATTTATTATTCACAGTCGCTCAGTCGATCATGCTAACTTCTAGAACGAGGTTGGTTGTATTGCTAGTTACGTGTAACAGAGACACCAACAGACAATGCAAAATATTCGTGGTATTTTGTGTTTGAACGAACGTACCTACCTACTTCTTCGTGAATCGTCTACAATAATTATTGTGTCTCTGAAAAAGTTTATATATGTTTTTAATAAAATGGCGCTATTTACAAATTCAAATTACCTTATAAAGATGACGTAGGGCATACAAAACTAACAATAAAGCGTTTCATTTGATGATCACTTTTTCATGGCCCATAAACAAAGACCCGGCCGCGGGTGCCGGCGTCTTTTATCAAAAAAAAAAAAGAAAAGAAAAAGAAGCATCAGCAGATGTGCCAACAAATCGGCTGCCGACACTTACCAACCAATCAAATCAGACTGACAAGCCGATCTCTATTTACACTTGGCTAAAATGTATCACCTCCAGATTGGACAACTTACAGGTAATTTCATTTAAATATTGGCCGGACATTAATGAATTTCTTCAAAAAATTAAATTTTTAATAGTTATAAACATACGATCGGATATAGTTCAGCAGATTTCATAAAAAAAAAAATAAGTAAAAGGCTAACTTATACGTTTAACATCTATGGTTATAACAATTACATAAGCAGCACTTGGTTTGCATGTCAGGCTGATTCAGCTCTATGGTGTGAAGACGTGGTGTACTAGCTGGCCAGTGGTCGCCTAGTTTGCTGTCTTTGAATGTTTTAAGTTGGAGTTAGTAGGTAGTTGGAATGTCTGCAGACGCTAGAAAAAGAAAAAATAAGAGAAAAAGGAGAAAAAAAATCTATATCAGCGCGCGCGCGCATGTGCCGCGGTGTTTAAATTTCGAATCGGATGCGAAAAAAATTGTACGCAATGTGCACGTAGCACGCGCTACGCCATATGCGAGACCAGAGACAAAAAACTTTTTTTTAATGCGCCAGAACCACGGCTAAATTTTTTTTTATTCATCAAACACCCTCAGCGGAGATAAGGGCTGAAAAAATGGTAACATAAGCATAATATTAGTAGACGGCAGTAAGTTTAAATAAAAACCTTTACACAAAAACTGCTCATTTTGAGGTTAAATAGATGCTTTGGAAGGCGCTTGCGGGTAGGGTTGGCGATGACTACATGTTTTGTATAAATGATTTGATTTAAACGTCGTTTAAAAAGGTGTTTCTTTTTAAGACAGTACAGATTTCGCCTTTCGAGTTTGTGGTAAACTATCGTACTTGGCTTCGTGTGTAGGTAGAGAATTATGAAGTGAGTGATGGAGTGGACAGTAATTTTATTTTTAGTCCCTCTTTTTCACTTAAAACCACGTACTTTAGTGGTTCTAGTTTCTTATCGCTTTTGGAACATACTAATAGCCTTCAAGTATATATATACACATAGTATATAAGAATAAGGGCCAAAAAAATCATTTATCTAATATTTAATTAAAATTGAAAACAAGCTTAAAGTGTTTAATTTATTCTGGATTTGTAAATCCATTCTTATCGTACACCTCCATTTCTCCGCTTTAAATTAAGACTAGTAAATTTTTTTTCAAAATAAGAAAAATGTGAATATGTGAAATGCCAAATAGTAATAGTAGCGAATGTAAGTTACCTTTATCTTATCTTTTCTTTTATGAATGTAATTTATCTTTATCTTATCTTTTCTTTTCCTTTAGATTTCTTGTTTAGTGGCAGCCCTGGTCACACACACAGGACATCTGTCGCGTCGCAGGGAAATTCGTTCGTCACTCGATGCGGATTGCGTTCGGCTTATTTACTCATTATAATAATATTATTAGTACGTTAAGGAATAGTGTAATACAATCCAACTAAGGCAAGAAATAGTTTGCGATTATCCTATGCGAAAACTTTCCGTACAATTTATCTCTATCTGAAGGTATCTTTATGGGTAAAGTAGGTAATTGAAAAATATTGAACTCTACTATTAATTACACAGTTACGCATGAAATTATCTTATAACAATTTATTATTGCGTACTTATTATGAATGATACCTTTTTTAAGTACCTTCATTTACAAATTATAAGAAAAATCAAACATTTTTGTTTTTTTTATGTGATTTGTTTCCATTATGCTGCGGCTACATTATCGTGCGAAAATTCGTGTCGCGTTGTTGCGATAAAATTATCGTGTTTGGCTATACGCGATGTTCTTGTCTAGGTACATCAGCAGTCAACTTGTTATTTACATTAACGACAGTGCCGCGATAAGGATTCGTATTACCCCGAATACATCGCGATTCAATGGTCTATTCTGCAACACTTATCGCGGTAGTGCGAATATTCGCCGAAACCCGATAATGTCCGATGAAATCTCATGAAACGCTGAAAAGTTCCCCGTCCGAGCCAATCGAGCCACGCGAGTGCAATTTCGGTACTTACTAAAATTACAAACTCCAGTAAACTGTGCATGTTAACGATCGTTGTTGAAACCTTTTTCAAAATTGCCCTTCTTGAAAAACTTAAGTGAACGTCAGTTTTTCATAAAGAGCGGCCGCTCTCTGTCATTGAAGGCTTCATGGTGGAACATTCAAAATTCAATTGGTTACATGTTAAAGGATAATTATTTTGTTTTGGTAAGGAGATGTCAGAATTAAAGTCTCGAAATTAGGTATGCCTAATATGGACCTTCCTTACTCTGTGATATCAAAATACAGAGCCCCTACTCTCTACTAGCTAATGTCCGCGATTTCACGAGAGTTTAAAAACTCTCTGGAAATGTGACAACGGATTTTTTTTAAAACTTATACCCACCTGTGACACTTTATAAAAACACTCGACCAAAATACCAATCAAGTAAATTCCTTCCACGGTATCATGTCATGTCATGGCAGGTGCCCTCATTTGAATACCATAAAAAAGTATAGTAGGTATAAAGTTTTTTGGAGGTAT
Organism: Hipparchia sbordonii; assembly: GCA_038048805.1. Classification (NCBI taxonomy): domain Eukaryota; kingdom Metazoa; phylum Arthropoda; class Insecta; order Lepidoptera; family Nymphalidae; genus Hipparchia; species Hipparchia sbordonii. The sequence continues at coordinate 12,568,493 of CM076113.1, forward strand.
AAGCCTATTCTTATTAGATTAGACCCTTAAAAAATTATCGCAGTTGTTACATAAGTTTAAAAAAAATAAACAGACCCTTAAAAGTTATCGCAGTCGTTAGAAGCTTTAAAAAAAGTGCCCGTTAGTAGACAAGAAGGTAATTTATTTATTTGATAGAAAAAACTCGGCTACGCTCAGAATACTTGTTTTATACGTCTAAATCCAAGAAATTACTATCATCTCAATCTGAATTTAAAAAAAAATTAAACACATAGATTAAAGACGAGACGAAGATGATAATAGTAATTGAAGATGCTGCTTAAATAAATATTCCATCGCGTATAAAACTGATGTCTTGTACTAAGACTACCATACTGTCTGTTTATCTCAATTTGTGCTTTTGGATTGAATCTGGTACTTTCCGCTGGGAGGCAGTCAGTCAAACATGACAGAGATGCTTCCGTGAAGCTTCTCTGACAGTATGACAGTCGGCGCTGCATGCCGGTTGTCAGAACTCGGCTCGCTAAATATAGCTCTGACCATTCACGAGCTTGTTCATCAATGAACACACACATACACCGAAAGAGCAGTGGACAAGCGTGCTTCATGTAGATACATGTGTCGGACTAGGAATACATTAATGTAGGCAGCTAGTAGGTACATGTGCAAGTATTTGAATGGAATTTAAAGCACGACTTTTATGGTGGTTTTATTTATAGCTGTTAATTTCGTTGCCTGTCTTCAAGTCAGTGTATTATACCTACTTAGGAACTTGTTATTAATAAGTTACGTATTTGCCTAACAAATCATAATAATACCTAAAAACTCCGTATCTGCCCACGGGGGCCAATCGCCACTCACAGGTGGACTCCCTATTGCCTCACTCTCATAGAGAGATCAAGCGCAGACCGCAGAGCCGATAGCTTACTTAATATACCTAAGTATTCGTATATGGGTAATATAGGTATATCATATATCTAGGCTATTTTTTCAGGGAGAGAAGGATACATGCGGTATTCAAATGTCCCGTGTGGACTTGAGAGAGCTGGCACAGGTAGCAAATTGTCGATGCTCGAGACCTGGGGCCCAAGTCTGCTATTGCAATTGTAGTTTTATTGTCTATCAATGACATGACAATTGATATTTTTAGCAATTGTCATGTCATTGATAGACAATTGAACCCCTGGGCCCCAAGTCAAATTGCTAAAAGTAGCAATTGGGATGTCATTGATAGACAATTGAACTACAATATCAATAGTATTGCAATAGCAGACTTGGGCCCCTGATAGAAGGGATAGAGCGAATGCTGTCCAGTGAGGATGAGCGGTGGAAATAGATTGAAGAGAATAATGATAAAGAGAGGTGAAAGAGAGAAAGAGGAGAAGAGGTTTGCCACGAAATAAGGAATACAGTTGTGATTCCGTGCTAATTGGGCCAGCGTAGAAATTAAGTGGGTAAAATCTAAAGTGAATTTATTGATAGAAGCGTAAAAACCCCGTATTTAGCCAGGTAGGTACTTCGTATAACAACTTTAAAAGTTGCCACGAGCTAAAATTAAATAATATTGTTTCAGGAACCCAGGTTTTCATTACAATATTTAATAACAAAGACAAAAAGTAAAGCTTAACTAGCACTGACTTAAGTCAATGTTAACTACTTACTTTTTTAAACCAAAAAAGTAATGCAGTATACTAATTAAAAAAATAAAGGCAAAAAGCGACTAGCTCTAGATAAAGGTAAAACGTAAAAGCGCCACGTAGGCCTAGCTGGAACGTGATACTATAAGCACATAGCACAATAACTACTATTTATGCCGCACTTTTACGACGTAGTATTGTATGAATGTAACACTACCTGCCGCGTTCCCACGCCCGAAGTCGTTAAAAAAAATCAAAGATGAGGAACAAAAATGAATTTCACACCTTCGCGGAAAGGTTTTAGGCAGCTTTTATTACGAATGTAAAATAATAATGGACGCATCGCATTTAAAACTTTCTTCAGCATTGTTTATTTTTTTAAAAGTGTTGTGTAGCGACATCTAGTGTGAGTCCTTGAAATTTTGTTAACGATTCAGCTAACGCCATCTAGAGTAATATAGAGAAACTTTTATTTAAGTTTTTCAAACACGCCATCTAGGTATAAAGTAATGAACTTCTAGGTTCTGCTTTTGTAACAGCGCCATCTATCTACAGTAAATTTTAAGGAAAATAAATTTCCTAAAGATTGCATTTTCCACTTCCGGTTGTCTCTGACGATTTACAGTTCATATTGTTGGCCATAGCTTTACACAGCTTACTTTTTTTTTTTACGGAATACATAATATTATTGTGAGCTATTGCACTGGCGTAGACCAAAATCTTTTTTGAATAAAGGCGTAGAGGCATTGCGGAAGATATTTTTAACAAAAAGTATGTTTCAAAGCAAACATGCAGACTTACCTCAGGTAGATTTAAAATATTAACATAATTACACGAACACATTGCGTACCTAACCACATTCAGCTTTTTAAAAAGCCTTGGATGACTATAGGTGCCTAAATTTTTCACGTCTAGATTAGATACTCGTACAACCTAAATAGTTAAGTATTGCCAGCCAACTGTCGTACCTAGGTAGATACAAGATATTTTATAGGCTTCCCTTTCGTATAATTACTTAACGTTTCTCTAACTAATAGAAATTTTGTGGTTTTCCATGACTTTCACTAAGAAGTAAAATATAAGATGGAGAAAATTATAGTGAATTAAAGGCACTTGAGTTGTGCTAACTGGATGCAATAAACAATGCAACTCGACATTAAGTAAGTATATAACTTTCATTTTGTTTCATTCTGAATTCTTATTAAAAGATAGCTAAGCTAAACAGCTTAATAAATATTATATTAATAATAATCTAATAATGGTAAGTACTCAAGTCACAAAGAAGAAAAAATAATTTAAAATCAATGAATGCATATTGATAAAGTTTATTACAACAATAATTCACAACAGTAATCTTCATCCTCAGCCTATAACCTAGTTACATCAACTGTTGGACATAGGCCTCTCCAACGTCTTATCCTCCGCATGCAATCGATGCCAGCCACTTCCTGGATATCGTTGCTCCATCTTGCTGGGGGGATGCCCTACAAAGACGCTGTCTCAATTTGAGGACCTTTCAATTCCATGCCATCCATCGGTCTTCTGATACGTTCCTTTATTTTTCAAAAAAATTCCAAACGTAGCTATTCCCGACTATAGACTAGAATCCCTGTCAGTATTCATGTTAGCACCATACCAATTTTAGTTAATTAGTTATAAATAAAACTAATGGCAGAGTTTGGTAATAATTAATTATTGTAACAACATGTAATAAAATATACAGTAAACGGGACAGCAAGAAACACATACAATAAGGAATAACAATAAAATACTTGTTCAAGGCTTTTACCATCTTTTCATCCCCCTGCGCTAATAAATCTCCCGGTTTGTAATAAACAATTCAACACCGCCATCTGCCGGCGACGCGCGTTCATTTCGCGGCGATAAATCAAAACAGTGACAACAGATGGCGTTAAAAGTTTGGCAATATCTCACCGAGAGGGAGGATTGTGTTTACGAGTGTTTTCCCATTTTCCCGATGTTGCAGGTTATTGAGATTTGTAGAAAAAAAATTTGTTTTTAATATTTCTGTCTGTCTGTTTGTTTGTCCGGGCTATTTTGAGTACAACACTCCAAAATATGCTTAAGCCGTTTCAAAATAGATCTTAATTCTTAAGTACCTTTTTTTTTGACGATCTTAAGTACTTATCACCTATCACTAAAGATTTCGTTTGATTTTCGTTTGATGAATTATAAGTGTTCATCTATTCTGCCTGCCTATTTATCTGACTTCAGCCGCATGAGTTATATTACTATTTTTCCGGGGTAAAAGGCCACTCTCCTTGCCCTCAACTAACTATAATATTATGTTATACAAAAAAATCGGATGAGTCAATCCGTTCTCGAGATATCATTGACAAAGTCATTCCCTACCGATTTGAGAAATTGAATCATCTTCATAATATTTTTTTTCGTGAATTTTCCAATGCTTTAATAGTTAGATATTCTGCTAATTTGGGGCGGAGACAAATCCAACAAAATGAAAGAATATAAAAATCGATCCAGTCGTTCTAGATTTATAATATAGTTATGTATAAACTAAGGGTTATGCACCATTTATAACTGTATTATATACTTTGTTGGATATATTTAGGTAGATTAGGATAGGTAGCCACCCTTATTCTGCGTGGAAGCAAGACACGCGAATTTTCCGCCCCATCTAAAATATTGGCAGTTGGTGTTCATGGAAAACCAATTAAACCGTTTAATGTGCGGCAGTTAACGAGCAGGCAGACACTGCATGGTAACGTAATGGCACATTTTCACCATATGTGTCCTTGTCTGTGCGGTGTCATATTATTCAATAGGTAGGTGCTAGCCGACGACCGTAGTTTCCTCCACATGATTAAGATTTTTTAGAAAAAGCGAGGGAACTCTAGTTTTCCGGAATAAAAGTATTTTATGTTTGTCTTTAGGATGTAAGATATTTCTGTGTCAAGATATTGTTGAAATTAGTTCTTCATCACTGTCACACAAAATTAATTATTTTCTGTACTGACAGATCACACTAATAATATTCTAAAGGCGATAGTCTGTTTGTGTGTGTGTGTGTGTGTGTGTGTGTATGTTTGTTACTCCTTCACGCCATAGAATGAATCGATTTGGCTGAAATTTGAAATGTGGACATATTACATGGAGGCTTAACATATAGGCTACATTTATCCCAGAAAATTAAAGAAGAAGAAAAAACCTTAATCCACGCGGACTAAGTCGCGGGCATCGTCTATTAAATTAATATTAATTACGTATAAGATGGTTATTTTGATGAGTTATGACACCGTTTCACAGTGTACAAGGTCAATTTTTAATTAATAAAATTTTCTGTGAGTTCTGCTAAAAATAGTTAATCACCGCGTCGGCTATAGCGTTTCTAAAAATATATTTACATAGATAGATTATAGACGTTATAGATCAATGCGCTATCCTTTTCACAACAGCATTACATTTAGACCTGTCAATTTAGTTTAGAGATGGTGTAGGTAGAACAGATCTAGCAACGGTATCATACATTGTATTATCATCCCCTATCGCCCGGCGCATTTCAGCGCATAGGAAACAGACGCGATGTTTACGGCGCACGTCGTTACAGGTGCCACGTGTTTAGTGTTATATTTACTTTATACTTGGGACGTGTAGAGTTGTTACCGTGTAGACTACGGGGTCGGGTTACTTACGATGGCGTTATATAAAAATACTAGCTTTTACTAGCGGCTTCGCTCACGTCACGCGGGTTTAACTTTTAAAAAAATTTTTCTTAGCGGATGCCTACATAATAGCTATCTGTAAGCCAAACTTCATAGATAGATAGATTATATTTATTCACCAAAATGCATGTACAGTGTGATGTAATATGGAAAATTAAGCCTTGTAGGGGAAGGGGGGGCATGACGGGGTCCTTAACGTTTGAAGGGCATTAAAACGCTCAATTTTGATATTTTTAAATGATTATTTATTTAGAATAACTCTTACATTATTAATCTTTGGAAATCAGGAACTTACGACTCTTTACTTATGCCAGAAAAAGAAAAAAAAATTTTTTTTTGTCAAAGACATCCAACACCCGATTTTGACATAAGGTAGGGTAAGATGGGGTACCCTATGGGGCAAGATGGGGTATTGAGTGACATATTTTAATTTTGATTACAATACTCGCAAATAAATACTGCCTCGTCGTCCTTGTCATCTATCCCAGCACAGCTACAATGTGCCCAATTTTCACAGAGGGAACACGCGACCCATCCTTCATTTGATTCCATGTATCTTCCGTTGAAGTAAAAACAAGGGATATTATTTTCGTCTTCATAATATTCTGGTGAAGCGTGATTCTTTTTATTTTTCTTATTAATTGCAGTTTGTTTTGTTTTAGTCAATTCGGTTTTCTTGTTCTTTTTTTGTTCTTTTTCATCTTTTTTTCTCTTTTTGCTATCTTCTACCAGTCTCTTTTTTTCGATTGATTCTTCCAATTCATTTTTGTACGGAGAAGAAGTTATAATAGCTGTTTTTCCTCGTTTCCTTTGTCAGGCGTGAAATTTTCGCGTTGTAGGATAAAAAAAGCATGAAAGGGCAAGATGTACCCCATCTTGCCCCTTGATGCTTTTTCGAATAAAATAACTTACCATAAAAAAACAAATCAAAATATTGAAACGAACGAATTCTTACCTGCTAGTATAATTATTGACGAACAAAAATATCGTTCAGTGAGTTCTTGATACCTTATAATGAGGTGACAAACACGTGTCATGTACAACGTGAAAATAACAAGAAATTTGACAAAAACAGAATTTTTGGCGCTACGTCACAAACACATAAACTTACTAACTGGTGACAGTGCTGCCTGAGAAACAATACAAAGTCGCGTCATTACGAGCCAGGGCGGCTGTGATTGGTCGTTCGTACGACACGTGAGACCCTCTGCCCCGTCTTGCCCCCTACCCCGTCTTACCCCCCCTTCCCCTATTGTTTTACCAGCACTGGTGTGTGAATATTATACAAGCCCGATACGTCCAGCAATTAGAGTTGTGCGTTGATAGATCAGTCGGTCAGTCAATCAGTCAGGTTTTCCTTTTATATATTTAGATATTTTTTCAAATCCAGGATCTCTTGCTGGAAAGTACCAACAGACGTTAGGTATTTCATAATATACCCAGCTATTTAAGTGAGAAGCGACGTCGGCCGGTCCAGGGGTAACCAATTCTTTTGTTTGAGACAATCGACCAAAGGGGCGATTAAAAACCAGTGAACCGTGGCCAAAAGAGAGCACTTTAAACTTAATGGGTCACCAGTTCCATTGTCGTACGAGATAGAAAGGTATGTCAGTTTGTAAATTGTCATTCAACGATCTTATTTAGAACCTAATAGTGATAACAACAAAGCCACCGCCGCCGCGTGCCGCCAAGCGATTTAGCGTTCCGGCACGATAGCTAGTAGAAATCGATATAGGGGTATAAGTTTAATGTACACTGCCATTGCCCTTCCAAGTTAGCCCGCTACCATCGTAGACTGCATTGTCACTTAGTCAGTTAATCAGTCAGTCAAAGGTCACCTTTTTCTTTTACATATAAAGCATAGTTATGCATATAAATAAGGAGAATTAATTTCATACGATTACAAAGTTATCACTATTTACGATTACAAAGTCATACGAACATCTTTAAAAACGTATAGCCTCCAACAATGGACCCGCGCGGTTCCAAGAATATTAAAGAGATTCGCGAACCACAGTGGGCATATTTCCTTCAGGGGGTGTTCCACTACATTAAGCACTAATTTTGGAGGGGCGGGGGAAGGGGGGGGGGGTCTCTCAATTATAACGGCAATCATAAACGCACTGCCACGAAGTCATCGGAGCAAGAAATTGTTTAACTTTCAACGTCTCCAAATGGTTTCCGTTGAATATGATATTATAATGGCTTCCATGCCATTATAAAAGAAAAGTTTTAATATCTCTATCTAAGTAAGGTACCTGTTAGATACAGATGCCTGTAGGTAAAAGTCAAGTCTCAGACATAAGCACCATATTTTAAATTCTGAAGAGCAGTGAGACACATAGATACAAACAATTTGGAACAGTTATAAACCCTGATACAGAAAAATGATCAGTTAAATCAATTTCAGAAACAGCTAAGAAAAAATTAAATTAAAACTTAAAGTTAAAATGAAAAATCCCTTCGCTGTACAGCTTCATACCGGAACGAAAACGTAACAATTAAAAACCACATTCACTGAAGCTTCAAATTACTCGATAAAATTTTGATCCCCTCATTAAAACAAATAAGGAAAAACGTTAAAAAACAGGAGTTTTATAAATGTTACGCCATTAAAAAATTTAGAGCTCAGCTTTTCTTTTACAAGTTAAAACTTCAACAATTAAAACAAATTGAGACTTTAGGCAACTCAGCAATATAAAGCGGAGCTTTCGATTAACACAGACGTGCGACAGTCTTGGTTAAATAGTTTTTACTAAGATAAGTACATTTAGGTTCAATATAATATGAACAAACCTGAAATAATTCAGTTCTCATAGAATAGGCAAGTAGTATAATAAAATAAATGGTGATTACACAATTTATACCTGAGGATTTTGAAATGTGTATCACAAAAAACAGAATGGTAAATAATTTAAATACAAAATATTGCTCCATTTGATGGTAAACTAGTAGCCTCTCAAAGAGGAAGAAAAGAATTACAAGGAGAATCCTAATATCACGCAAGTTGTAAGGGATTTTATCACTGCGATAACGCTTTCTCATGGTTTTTTCATCGATAAATCCCAAGGTCTCAGCGCTTTGCTTCCTCGTTCCTGATACGCACTGCTAGGAATGTCCTTCCGGCTTCAGTTTTTCCATCTTACTACAAATTGGGTACCTTCAAATCAAGAGTGAATAGGCATTTTCTAGTCAAGCACGTTCCATCTTAGGCTGTATCTTCACTTACCATCAGGTGTGATCGCAGCCAAACGCTAGTCTATAACTCTATATAGTTAAAAAAATGTTGCAAAATCGGGGAATGAGCTGTGGATGTGCCGCACTGATTGTACTCACTCAGGCTGCTGGGGTTAGAAATGTACTATGACAATAAAACTTTCACTTCACAAGAATTTTGATTTGATTTGACTTCATTTTAGTCTTACGTGTGTAGTTACCCTTATTTAGGAGAGTAAATGAAACTGTCCGAAAGTTTCATTGAGTGTAAGGGGAGGGAAGCTGCGCCAAATCAAATTCATTTGCATCTTTACAAATTAAAACGCGGAAACTTCGACTCGCCGGCCGCTGGGACCGCTGGGGAGCGCCAGCACTAATGATAATGAGATTTCATGCGGCTATTTGTTTTTTTACCTACTTCATTTTATCAGTAGCATTGGTACTTTACCATTTAAAGGCCTCTTTAGGGTCTCACAAATAGATGCGTGTTTCAAGACATTAAAATTTAACACTAAAATTTCGAGTTACTTGGGGCTATTTAATGTCTATTGCAATTTTACCTGATGGTAAGTGAAGATGACAAATGCAGACAAACGCGATACCTAGAAGATTTACTCTTGATTTAAAGGTTATAGTTAGTTGGAAAAAACGGAAGCCGGAAAGGCATACCAAATAGCAGTGCGTATTAGGATCGAGGAAGCAAAGCGTTTTTGTTTTTATAACTATTAATTTCTGTTGTTATCATAATACAACATCTTTTTTCTGATTTGTTTTACATCTATTTGTTATAAGTCTTATTTATATTATCCTATCTTCTTCTTCTTTATCAACTAATGGACGTCCACGCTGGACATAAGTCACCTACATGGACCTCCACAAGCCTCGGTCTTGCGCCGCCTGAATCCAGCGGCTCCCTGCGACTCGTTTGATGTCGTCTGTCCACCTAGTGGACACTCCAGCACCTTGGGACCCCATCGACCATCAGCTCTTCGAACTATGTGCCCCGCCCATTTCCACTTCAGTTTCGCCACTCGCAGAACTATGTCGGTGACTTTGGTTCTCCTACTATCCTATTATCCTATATAATATTATCTATATGTTATTTGTCTATATATTATCCTAGTATTGGTATGTTTTATGATATGGGTGAGCTGGTGGTTTTTTTACCGTTGCACTATTGTCGAACCCACTCCTAACACAAGCTTTCTGCTTATTTGGAGGGGAGAGATAGAATATATATTAGTCAAGTTTATCATGGCTAAAATTCTTTAAAAAAAATAGTATTTGGTTAAGCTTGAGGACGGCAGCATCATCTGCATCAATTAACAGTTTTCAAGGATAGAAAGACAGGTCTCTCTCTCTCTCTCTCTGTCTCTCGAAGTTAGTCCCCAATTCCTAAATTAATAGTAAAGGCAAAGGTCATTCGTGGGAAGCCGGTGCGGATCGGCCAATGTTTATTGACCTGTTGACAAAACCGAGTGTTTGTCAAACAACTCTCCAGAAAGTGCAGTTGAACAGTAAAGCTAATTGAAATACGATCTCTGCGGGTGGTCCTGTAATTAATGTGTATGTTTATACGTGTCTGCAATCTCACGAACTCAGCTTTAATTTGCAATAATTACGTTTTTATGCACAGTATAAATGTTCACTTCGGTTATATTGCCTAATATAATTGATGCTAAATTTCAATTTAAGTATATTTTATTCTGCACCGAAATTTAAACTGACTGACTGACTATCTGAATAAATTAGTGCTAAGTCCACGCGCAATCTTATAGTGAGAAAACGTGTTTTATTTAATAGCTTTTATTTCTTAAAAATATGATATAGACTTGCGCTTGACTGCGATTAGGTACACTTGATGGTAAGTAAAAATTCAGCCTAAGGTGGAGCGCCTTTACCTAGAATATGCATATTTACTCTTGATTTAATGGTAACCAAGTTACAAATACTTGGAAATAACCGACCAAGTGCGAGTCGATTTTAAATTTAATTTTATAAATTTTAATTCTTTTTTGTTATAGGGGTAATAGAAATACACTCTGTGAAAAATTCAGATGTCCTTTTAAGGATCATGAGATACAGCCCGCTGACAGACGGACGGACGGACGGACAGGGAAGGTTATGGTCCCGTTGGCACCCTTAGTGTACAGAACCCTAAAAAGCTTTGTCATCAAAAAACGTTTATTCCTACTTCTCTAGTCCGGGGCGCGGTTTTTGCTGAGACTTCAAACAAACGGGCCAAAAGCAATATGTAATGTTGTCAGTTGCAAGAGACGGCTCCGCGAGGGTTCCGTATGATTTATTGGCTGCGGAATTAAAATGTTGCGTCGCAGCATCAGGGAGAGACCATAGTGTCAGAAGGAGCGGGCAAGCGATCGGCGATTCTTTCTTAATTCATACATTACAGAGCAATTGGTATCAGCTGGATATAAAATCCAGGAAATTAGATCAAGGTTATTTTGTCATTTTATTTGCAGAGATTAAAAAGCTTGCTCAAAATCTCTAAATAAAATGATTTTTGTTAAGCGCAGTGGTTTGTGGCAAAAGTTTTTGTAAACTATTTACCTACTCTATGCTTCACATATCCTTTTATCTATGCCTTCGCACTTTTAACGATTCAAAAGAACTTTGTAAAAATTAATTTGATAACATTTTTATAGTATTTTATATACATAGTTTAACTTAATTTCCTACTTTAGGAGGTTTCATTGTTAAAAGTTTTTACATAGCTCGTAGACATTTTATAGATCTGATCTACAAATAAGTAATAATAATAATTATTATTAGCGAATTTAGCAATTAGAACAAAAAGATGAATAAAAATGTAAATATTCTTTTAATGTATGTGCTTCATTGATAATTATGATATTGGGAATGAAGTCCTCAATGAAGTTATATTGAAATCGCTGTCTCTTGTAAGAAAGCTACAGCCTTACTTGTATAAAGATAAACGCAAGGTGTTAACAGAGTTTATCAGATGAATCGCGGGATTAAATGGATCTCGACACGGCTCTTTTAAATTAAACCATTTTTTCACTTCATTGCCTTCATAATTTATATCTAACGTGTTTAATCTGTGATTGCTTAAAAGAAGACAGCTCCAAACTTCGGCTTCAAAAATCTTTGAGTTTCTTATAGTAGTTTTCAAAATACTAGTGTCTAGGAATTAGTGTTTTTATTATTAGGACTCGCCATTTTTGTTTTTTCATATGAATGTATTCTTTATATTAATTTTATAGTCTTAAGTTCTCTGTAAGTGAGCAAACTGTTCTTTGAGAATAAATGCTTTAAACCTAAACCTCCTACTTAATATTATAAATGGGAATGTTTGTGAGGAGTGAGAATGGATGGATTGTGTTTTTCTGTTAAGAATTTTTATCACACTCAACACACATCTTGTTTTTTCGTGAAATAAGGAATTATTACCTCTAGAAACCTATAAATACCTAGTTACAAGTTCGTTCAGAATTTTACTGAAAATAATAAATAATACCTTCTATGAAATGCAAGCGCAAGAGCAATTAAATATCTCTTCCTTTTTCACACAATTACACCACAATCGGCGAACACTGCGAAGTATGTCCGTAATCACTATTTACTTCTAATTGCCAATTAAAATAATTTTGCCCTAATGGTTTCACTAAGTCCTTTGTTGCTCTAGTAAGTTTGCTGTCTTTGAACCTTAGACCATTTAAGATTAAATGGTCAAGTTTTTAATTAGCTTTGGACATTTTTTTATTATTCTATGAATTTCATGGTAACATTCATGGTAATAGACAAGTAGAAATAATAGACCTCCCGACTGAATCCGGCCAAGGCGGTCAACCCACGGGAGATAATTCTCTATTCCCTCACTCTCTTTTTCCAATGGGACGGAAATCCGATACGACCGAGGAGAGATCAGGTTCAAGATGATATTTATTTTTATTTGTTTTTTGAAATTAATTTTTTGATTGTTGCTTATTGCTTATGTGGTCATGGGTCCAAATGGTAATTTTGAAATTGTTCATTCTTTCTTCCTTTGTTTATACGTATTTTGTTTCTTTTTTCCGTAAACATAAAGGTATGCACTCACCCGATCGCAAGGCGCCGGCGCGTGCAGCTGGCGCGCCTGGCCGCGGCCCAGCGCCTCGCGCTTGCGCTGCGCGCTGAACAGCCGCAGCTCCTTGCGCTCCTCGTCCGACAGCGCGTGGCAGTAGCGCACCTGGAACCGTGAGACACGCCGTGTTTAAACGTCAACTCAGGGTAAGGCTGAACTCGCCGATCGCACTCTTATGGCTCAGTAACATAAGAGAGTTTGCTCGTTTGCGTTTTCGGCACTCATATTCATTGCTAAACTAGCCTGATACGAGTTTTTGTTATAATGTATAGTAATGTAATGTATAATCGCAAACTATTTCTTGCCGCACGCATTCGAGAAACTCTTCTCGTGCAACTGAAGCCTTACTCTACTCAATGTGTTTGCGGAAATAATAGCATTTCGCATAATACGGGACCACGATCAATATTGGTCCTTTTCGTGGTCACAATTTTGATCGTGGTCGTGGCTGCGTAGTGCGCGAGGTCCCTTAAGATGAATTTTCTCGTGAAGGGAAATTCTAGGGCTTAAATCGGCAATTACTACGGCCAAAGCCTCCCACAAGACCAGACCAGAGACAATTTAGAAATTATAAATTCCGAAACTGTTCCCAACGGGAATCGAACCCGAAGCGTCCCAGTTATAAGACCACAGCGTTCACCACTCGCCAGGGAGGTCATCAGAAGTAGTACCTCATTGTCCTGCGGCGGCAGCTGTTGCAGCAGCTGCTTGAGGCGGTACCGCTCGCCGACGCTGTTGACGTACGGCACCTTGTCCTCGGGCAGCGCGGAGAAGTACAGGTGCACCTGGAATGAGACATTGGCCACGTTATTGTGACTGCGTAAAATATCCTCCCGGCCTGGCGGCCAATCGCCACAGAAAGTAGCCATCTGCGCGGGAGATATTATAGTGCACAAATGTGCGCGCTAACACGGGTGCACTCTCTATTCCCTTTCATAGTCCGATGGAACGACCGGAGAGAAATCAGGTGCGGGACGTGGGTGACTCATCACTAACTGCGTCACACCTTGCTAGTACGAAGGATTTCTTGACAGAAAAACCCAATACATCCAAACTTAATACCCAATAACCCAATTTTTTGGCCCGCCCCGGGAACCCGGGGTCTCATTACCCGCAGGTGAACTTGCTAAGCACTAAACCAACGAGACACTAAACACAGGATTGTGTTGATGCATTTGTAATGAATTGACCCAGTTAAATTGAGTATAACATTCTCTACCTGTCTGTTCAAATATTTTCAAAATCGGTTTCTGAAGTTTAGACTGCTGTAAGTCAAACAGACAAACATTTGATAATACGAGCACAATATGAGGCAATATTTCTAAATCACACGGACAAATCAATTTTATTTAATTGTTTAGATTGTGAAGTCAGACCATAATAAGCATTATCGGCAAGTCTCCTCTCAGAGAAGAATTTATATAGGTCTACCACGCTGGGCCGATGTAAATTGGCAGACTTTACGCACTTTAGAGATTATGGAGAATTTTCAGGCGTGCAACTTTCCTCACGATGTTTTCCTTCATCGTTGAAGTATGTGATATTTAATTATGTGCTTAAACGCACATATTGCATAAGCAATTAGGAGGTGCGTACCCGGGATTGAAACCGCGACCTCCCGAATAGGAAGGAGGTCGCAGTCCTCAAGGCTTGGAGGGGAGAGGACTATATTAGTAACTTGGCATTCAGATGAATTCGTGGGCATCAGCTAGTTGTGAACTCTATAATGAATAACGGTTATTCCATTCCAGACAAAACAAAAATGCACCATGAATTGTTTTCAATATTTGAGTTGCCCTTTTTAATGACTCTATCTAACTCACCCTTCATCGTGCCCTTTACTAACAATATTGACATATAACGGCGGTGAGCAAGCATTTAAACAAATAACTTATCTCTTATTACGTGAGTACCGTTTGTCAATTAAATTGCTGCGTTTGTGCAATTAATTGTGCATTGTGTTACTATGTCACATGTGTGGCAGAAGTTTCTCAATCGCAAGGAATTATGCGCTATATAAAAAAATACGTTATGTAGGTAAAGCATATACTCGGCTGGCAAGCGAAAGCCAGTAGAGGATTTTTGAATGCATACGCATAGTTAGATTTTGTATGAAACAATACATAATATCGCTGCAGTAAAACTCCCTGTCGAGTGCGGCATGTTTCATACAAAAATCTAACTTTTCAAATATGTTTGAAAAGTCCGAAGGCCGTTGTTGCCTCCGTTTCATTTAATTCAAAATACTTCATCATCATAATCAGCAACGTATACAAGGAACACTCCTGCCACGGTTGCAAAAAGCAAAAATGGCAGAGTTCAAACTTTTAAAATATTGCATGCTTGAGAGTTCTCTATAATGTTCTTATTGTTGAGTGAGGTCTGCCAATCCGCATATGGCCAGCGTGGTGGATTATGGCTTAAGCCATAGGCCATAGTCCCAATTGTGGGCCAGGCGAAGTTTTAACCGCTAGGCTATCACTGCTTAGGTATGTTGCTTGCTTACGTAATAATATTATTATGATAGGTCAACTAGAGATTAATAAAGCTGACTGAAGGCACAATATTTTGTATTTTGTAATAAGTTTTTCTGCAGCAATGAAGAGGACTGTAACTAATGTACTAAATAAATAAGGCTTAGCCTTATCTTGCGGCGCACAGAAAAGTATTAGATAGGTGAAAGTTATGGTGGTATTACGAGGCAGGATTACCTTCGATATGAAATATTCCCCCTCATAACCTATCATTTATGAAGAGTTAGGTATATAATATAATAGTGATAATATTGCCCTCCCGACCGAATCCGGCCACGGCAGGCAATGTCCACAGAAATTAGCCATCTGCGCGGGAGCTATTATAGTGCACAAGTGTGTGCGCAAAACCAGGTGCACTCTCTATTCCCTTACTCTCATCGCCAGATGGGACGGAAACCCGACACAACCGGAGAGAGATCAGGCACACGACCGACGGCTTTACGTGCTCTCCGAGGCACGGGAGTGACTCACCGCCCACTTCCTAACTCCGGACTACTGAGAATTTGTTGACAGAAAAGTTCAATACATTTTATGGCCCGACCCGGGAATCTAACCCGGGACTTCGTCATTTGCAGTCGAACTTGCTAACCACTAAAACGTGACTGCAATCTCACCTGATGGTAAGTGAAGATGCAGCCTAAGATGGTGCGCGATTGTCTAGACTCTAGAAGATGCCTACGTATATTCGTATTCACCCTTGATTAAAAGACATCCAAGTTATAGTTAGTTGAAAAAACAAGAAGGTCATTCAAAATTTTGTTGTAGTTTGTTGTTTCACTATACACGGTGAAATTTTATTCCCCGTAAACCTTGAAGGAGGTGAATGTGCTCATGAAACTGAACAACCTTCCGCAAGGAACATAGGTCGAAATATGAAAAAAAATTTTGGACGTCCCATAGTAAATCAATCAGCTAATTGTCAATTTGTATGGAGGGTCCAATTTTTTTTTCATATTTCGACCTATGTTCCTTGGGGAAAGTTGTTCAGTTTCATGAGCACATTCACCTCCTTCAGGGTTTACGGGAAATAAAATTTCACCGTGTATACCTACAATTTTATACGAAAACACAATAAGTTCACTTTACCATCCGTATGACTCGTAGAACTCAAATCGGTCATAAGCTAGCTCAGGCTAATAAATATACGTAGTAGCTAATAAAGCCCCTCCGTCTCATCTAATGAACGGCTAATGAAAATGATACGTGAGCAGCATCCGGACCGAGCACGGCGCGGCGGCGAATTGC
The DNA here is from genome assembly GCA_038048805.1 of Hipparchia sbordonii. NCBI lineage: Eukaryota > Metazoa > Arthropoda > Insecta > Lepidoptera > Nymphalidae > Hipparchia > Hipparchia sbordonii. Next base: position 12,584,910 of record CM076113.1, read on the forward strand.
CAATATGTATCATCCGCGTTAATGATTTGTTATTAAATTCTTCCCATCTCGCCATGGTTATGAAGTCTGCGTTATTGTTATTCATTTCCGTAAATAGAAAAGTTGCAATGCTCACTTGTTTGTGAACACAACTCCGAAAAGTTAGAGGTTTAGAATAGAATAGAATAGAATAGAAATATTTTTTATTCAAATAAACTTTTACAAGCACTTTTGAATCGTCAATGAATCTACCACTGGTTCGGAATGCCTTTCCTGCCGAGAAGAACCAGCAAGAAACTCGGCGGTTGCTCTTTTCAAAAATAAAAAATAAATTTTACAGTAGTTAATGAAACTATGCTATGTATACAGTGCTTCCACGATGAATTTTCCCGAGTACAATACAAGTAAAAATAAATACAATACAAATACAAATAAATACAATCCAATACATGTCAAAACAGGCAGGCAAAAGCAGACCCATTCCCGTTGGTGGCACCCGTTCACGAGCATGACGCATGATCCAGCCATTGCTTCGCTCAACCATATTTGAGGGAACGTAACAACCCGCATCAACAACAACAACAACCGTTGTTTTCCCGAGCAAAGTACTTCCACACATTCCTGCATGGATACCCAGTTTGGGTGTAGCACCGGAATGGATTTCTGACGACAGAACCCTGACAGTTAGGTACCTTTTGTCTGGTGGGAGGCTTTAGCCGTGGCTAGTTAACACCCTACCGTCAAAGCCGTACCGCCGAGCAATTTAGCGTTCCGGCTCGATGGTGTGTAGAAACCGATTAGGGAGTATGGGTTGAATCTATACTGCTATACCCGTTCCAAGTTAGCCCGCTACCATCTTAGACTGCTTCGTCACTTACCATCAGGTCAGATTTTAGTCAAGGGTTGTCTTGTCATCGAATTAAAAAAACCTGGGAATCCAAGAATCTCGTATTCCGCAGTCGAACCACTGGATCAACAAGGCACCGAGACATTGACATTCAATGCGGATGAAGTGGCGGGCAACTACTAGTGTTTAACATTAACGTCCGCATAATTCGGCTTCATCTCACGGACGTCTTCCCAGCATCCCCCCGGAGCGCGGGGAGTCATTTCAATTTTTTGCTCCGTCGCCCCGGGCCGCACTCTTATTGCTTTATTTTAACCTTAATTGTGAGCATGGACTTAGTATTCAAGGCGCTGTGCTTCTTTATAATGGAGTGGCGGTTGAGCGGAATTTCTTATTTATTTTGTTGGGGTACTCTTAAATTTAAATAAACAGGATATTGTTGTGCTTACAGAATTCAGGGGTTAATTACATTTGTGTAAAGCTAGGTCGTCACCGGAGTAAACATATTTGTAGGTAGAACTACGAAATTGTCGTCATCAGTAACCCACGGATGGCTCACTGCTTTAAGGGTTGTAGGCCATAGTCTACCACGTCGGCCCAATGCGAATTATTTTTTTATTAGTCCACAAAACTGACTACAATTATTTAGACAGGCTTAACATATTATGTAGTAGTATATGAGAAATATTTGTTAAACAATCGAGTCTTGCATTATTCCAGGGTGGTGAATTATGTTCTACTAGTGGATGCCCGCGACTTCGTTTGCGTGGGTTGGGGTTTTTTTTCGCGGGAACTTTCTTATGTTGTATTCTTGTATACAAAGTAGCCTAAGTGCAGTTCCAGACTATAATCTGCCTCTATGCCAAATTTCAGCCAAATCGATTCAGTCGCGTGATTGAGTAACAAAGAACCATCCATCCATACATCCAAACTTTCGCATTTATGTAGGAGAAGTATCTGAGAGGAGAACTGCGCATGTTCTATTTCCCAGTTAAAATAGAGCATTTCAATTTAGGTTAGAAGTCTATTCGGTAGCGGTTCTTTGTACATAGATCTTAATTGCGCAGGCCCTCTAGGTATTTTAATTGCGTATACGCGTCTCCACTGGCGAGCGGGGTTTCCTAGAAGTATGCGGAACACACGGACGCGCGGACTGAGTGAAGTTGTTCTTAGCGCAGTTTTTGCGCGACAGATAATTTATTGCGCACACCGTGCTGAAATAAACATTTTCCCCTGTTTAGACCTCGATTGCACGGTGTCATTTTACCGCGCGATCGGACGATCGCATTTCTATAATACTGCGGCTCCATTATCGGGATTAGGCGAATATTCGCATTATCGCGACAAGCGTGGCCGAGTAGTTCGTTGAATCGCGATGTATTTGGGCGAACACAAATCCTTATCGCAGCACTGTCGGTAATGTAAATAACAAGTTGATTGCTAACGTAGACAAGGACATCGCGTATAACAGAACACGATAATTTTATCGAGACAACGCGACACGAATTTCCGCACGATACGATGTAGCCGCGGTTTTTGATTTTTAAACTTAATATTTTTATTTTACACTTTTCAGTTAGGATTTTCACAATCTTTAGATTTTATTGAGAGAGTTAATTAAAAAAAAATATGAGATTGTTTACCTAGCACCTACATAATATCTTAATCCCATATTTCGCAATCCAAACTATTCTTTATTGATGTTGCATTTACGGCAGGCGATGACTGAGATTCCTTTCGTAGATTGATTTATAACAACCGAGCCATCTTTACAATGAAACTAACGTCAAATAAGTGATATAATATCCTGAGAGGAATGTTAGCTCCACGTATAAATCTCTGGCTCTATATTTTTTCTTAGTTCCCAAGTTTTTTTCGACTCCACAAATTCTACAAGCTTTTAACTAGCTCTGGGATTCTACCGAAGTTAACGACCTTTCTGGCACAACAGTTACTCGTTTTGTCGGCAAGTTTAGTTGCAAGAGTTACCCCGCAAACCTATTTTGTATCTCGGTGTATCTCGGCTGGTTGAGTGATTTTTTTGGTAGGGGAAAACCTTATGAGTTCAGGTCACAGAACTGCTAATGTTAACATTATTATCTGTAGCCAGAGAGTAGGTACATAATAATAAATGTACAGAAGATTCACTCCGCAAAATCCTACTTCCCACTTCCTACTTAATATTATAACCGCGAATTTGAAAGTATGATGGATGGATGTTTGTTACTCAATCACGCCGCAACGACTGAACCGATTTGCCTGAAATTTTGCACAGAGATAGATTATGGTCTGGAATAACACATAGGCTATATTTTTATCCCGGAAAATAAGAGAGTTCGCGCGAATTAAAAAACCTCAAACCACGCGAACGAAAATCAGCAGCGATTCAGAATAGTGACAATTGTATAGCCAATTATGGATATTCTCAAAAATAACTTTAGAAAAAGAAACATTTTGTGTGAGTGAGTAAAACGGTTACGGTTACGGTGTTAACCAGCCAAAATTGATTCTTAATATTGGAAAAAGCTTAAGTCAATTTGGAGTTTTTTATATTATTCCAACTGGAAATCAAATGTAAGACCTGAGTTTTCCAAGGTGCAGATCGTTGCGCAGAGAAGTGTGTAGTAATATGGGGCTTGGAATCGAAATTTCTATGCACAATTCCTAGTATCCACGTTGTAGCACGTCATTTCAGGGAACAGCAGCTTTCATATTGCTGTTTGTTGCAATAGGAAATAGGGCATTGTTCAGTCTAGAACCTGAACTGTATATACAAGCCGTTTAGAAATAACCAAGTATGTTTTAAACTAAGTAACTTTGGCTGAAATCTGCTGCCTAACTACTACAACGAGTAATGACTATAGAGCATGCTTTGAGGATACAAAAATTGTCTCACTTTCTGGAGTCTGAGCAGAGAGAGTGTGCGGTCTTTAGATAGATTTTAAGTCTTAGTTTATGTCAGTTCTTTTATAAATATACACCAAAACCTCGCGAATAAGGTTGTACAGTGTAATGAAAATCCGACTATAATCCCTAAAATAGTTTTTGAGACTAACGCCCGCAGTCAGAGAAACTCAGCGTAGGGACTTTCTTATATACTCGTAATATATTAGAATTTGCTCATCTGCGTGACTTAGGTTACTGTTTTTCCAGGGTAAAAGGTCACTTGCCTTGCCATTAAAAAATCCGTTCAATACAAAATGTATGAGAAAATAAAAATTTTTCAAATTTTTTTTCGTGAATTTTTACGATATTTTAAAAATTATTCTGCTATTCGGGACGGAGACAAATACAACAAACTAAAAACGATGAAAATCGGTCTGGCCGTTCTAGATCTAGAGTTAAGTGTTCGAACAAACCCGACTTTGTTTTATAGTATACGGGATAAAAAGTATCCTATGTCTGTCTCCTGGTTCTAAGCTACCTCCCCACCAAATTTTCAGCCAAATCGGTTCAACCGTTCTTGAGTTATAAATAGTGTCACTAACACGACTTTCTTTTATATATATCGATAGATTACATGTATAACGTTATGGTAAATGTTGTCACCGTCAATTTCTAAGCGGTCGGAGTATACGTAGCAGCGACAATGGTTTGTAAACACGCGTAGTATTCTCGGAGGCATGTCTCTATGCGAGCCGATCGCTCTTTGACAATGAGCAACTACCCTCGCGGGGGAGCAGCTATCGCGTACTACCAGCCCACTGGGGCCAATACATACGGAGTTATTATCGGAGCGTGCGAGAATTATTGTTATGTTCACTGGCCTCGCCCGTGACTTCAACCGTGTGGACTCTAGATACATACAATGAATACTTATTCTCCGAGATAAAGAGTAGGTAATCTAAATCCTCACTTTTTGTATAATAAAATTATCTGTCAGTGAAAGCCCATCAAAATTAGCCTTTCAGAATATTAGCCCACACAAAGTACATACCAGCACACACATACGATACCTGCTTTATAAAGGGTGTTTGTAAGGGTGTACTTTTTTAAAGTGTCGTTTATTTGTTTCTACGTCATAGATATTGATTTAGATTATATCAGCGTAATTGATATATTGATAGGTCTACTCCTAGGCGTACTGCGTGCTGGTGTTCGAGTCCACGACACGATAGCATCTACCCTTGCCCCGTTACTTATCTGATATCTTTCTATCCATTAGATAATATTATTTTTATTTTATTTATAGCATGACTATTAAGTCCATGGGCCTTAACTATGATTAATGTTATCAATTGTCCAGAGGTATTTTATCGTACAAAAATAGAATGAGGATAGCCATGCTTCCTATTCTTACTAATATGTATTTTAAATGCGAGAGCGTTTGTTCGTTGGTTTGTCCTTCGATCACGCAGCACCGGGTATATTTTAGGATTTGGAGCATGTTAGCGTGTAGGCTACCCTTTTATCCCAAAAAAAAAAATTGACCTAAAACCAAACTCCACGCGGACGAAATCGAGGGCAAAAGCTAGTAAGGAATAAGAAAATAAACCATCAGTGCGGGGTCGTCACTCTAGCACCTAGTCAACAAGCTCTGCTGTTTCGATTCTATTCTCTTTCCATGATCGCTAAGGCTAATGTAGAGCAGGGATTCCCAATGTTTTGTTTTATCACGTTTTCCTACTGAAAGGTTATGTCGACTTTGCTGCACATTATTCGCTTTCTAAAATCGCTAACGCTAAAGCTCCCAAAGTTTTTATGACACTTCCTTCGAGTAGGAAAGCATGATTATAAAAATCTTTGGGTATTCCTGTTCTACAGCGGCGTTAGCGATAATTTAAAGACAATAGATAGATAGACGACACGTTTGTAATATGGCTAGGGCAGCAGATCATAAATAAAATCTAAAACATCAGTGATTAAAAAATTGTTTGCAGCTTTGCAGCCTTACCTGTTCCGGCCTCAGTCCTGGTGGCACCCAGGTGTACTCCTCCAGCGCGCAGCCAGAGTCGTCGTCGCTCTGCGAATGCCGATGAGGGTCCCCGGGCTTCATCAGCCGCTCCGCGTGCTCCAGCAACCCTCGCAACTTGCCCTGAGGAACTGGGTGCGGGGATAGGGACATCGCCGATTGAGGTGACTGGGGGGAATGGTAACTTTGACCGGCTTGAGGTTGCCCCGGCTGGTTCAACTGGGACACGCTATGGCTGTGGAGTAAGTATGAAGGCTCCTGGTACGGTTGACTTCTCCTGAAGTTCGGGTAGGAATAAGGGTGGGGGGAGTTTGAGGTGCTCGGTATGGACGAGCCGCTGTGACTGGGCTGCGGGGAGGGGAGGTGCGGCAAGGGGGAGGCGGGGGCTGGTGGCGGCGGGGAGGTCTGCTGCTCGTGGAGGGGTGGGGGCGACGAGCCGGTCGGTGACACCACGCAGTTCCGGCAGACTGGCCTGTGAAAGAAGAAATGAGAATATTAGGAACAGTTAAAGCTCAATTGGATAAAGGTGTGGAATAAAAACTGAAAGGACGACGCGACGGTTGCGCTCTTCTCGTACTCATTCCTAATACAAGCTTTCGCTTATTTGAAGTGGAGAGGAGTCAAGTTCAGCTTGGCTAATATTCTTTAAAAAAACTTAAAGTCTAAGCGACTAACTTGAAAAGCTCACATGTTTTGGGGATTACTTTTAGAGCGTAAAATCTTCATTGCATTTCCCGAAAGCCTAAGAAGCAAGGTAAAGAGAGCGAAACGACGCCCTTTATGGAGAAATCGAGAGAACTATTCAAACTTTATGGGCACAATTGATATACTTTGTAGTGGCGTTTGAAGTCTGTTTTGTAAAAAGAATTTTTACGTTTAGTCACCTTTTATTATTATAAAAAAAATATTCTCCTTCTATGTATTAAGATACTGCAAATAATAAAATAATACAACGATACCGATACAGCGTTATCATTTAATATATTAATGACTAAAACATCTTTGAATGATTTATCAGAACATTACTCATAAGCTCTGTTATAGAACCTTCAAAAGCCTTTCAAAACTTTCATACATCACTGTTTCCTTTAACTGCGGAACCAATCAATCAATTTCTTAAGACAATACGACAATTGAGAAATCATTATTTCATTCTACTGGCCACTTCCACGTATTCAATTAGGCTCCGTGACCGACGACTGCTTATCACGGATGCCTTCTGGGTATAGGGTGTGGAGTCTTAACGGTCTCCACGGAGATCTTACTGCTACTGGCTGGTTGATCAGCTGGCCACTTTTATTTTCATATTAGAAGGCATTCAAACTTGGAATGCAATTTGAATGTTGTTTGGAATGTAAGTTTGAACAGGCGTCGTAATGCATTATTCTATTTGCCACCGACCGAGCCGGAGGCCTAGAAAAGTAATATTCTCAACTCTCGTCCACACCGGTCGCTCACAACGCCTGTTCATCCAGTTTAAGTTTATCTTGTTACATTATTTTATTGCTGGATAAATACAAGTGTTCAATAACCAGGTGACACGGTTTTCATTTAGATAGGGCTTCATTTCCCCTATATTGGTGACTCCCGACCCGTACAATTTTATGGGTTGCCCGGACAAGTTGTGTGCATAATTGATGGACAGCCGTAAGAAATATTATTTATTATTGGAAAATGTGAAACGTAACGTCATCGTATCGTAGAAGTGGAAATACGCAGCGAAACCTCATTCGAACGATTAGAAAATCATATTTAAAAACAATTTGACAAACGTCGACGTCGTCGCCCGTCATTCGTGAAAGTGAAGTTTTAAAGAAAATTTTGGGACACTAAAATTTAATTTTAATATTTTTCTTTTTCAGTGTATTAATTTTAGATTTATTTTAGTGATTTTAGGTATATAACTAATACGATTTTTGTGTAATTTTTATTTAATATGGAGGCGAAATTAAGAGATTTAGCAAAAGAAAATGAAGATCTTAAGAGTAAACTGAAGGAGTTGGCTGGTTCAGCTATTCCTTTACTAGAGGAGAACAAGTCACTAAGGGATAAAATTGCCAGTTTTCCGGCGCATCAATCGGAAGCCCCCATGGAAGACACGAGGGTATTTAAAGTGTCCGCGAAACTTCCTCCGTTTTGGTCCGATCGGCCAAGCATATGGTTTGCCCAGGTCGAGGCCCAATTCTCAATTTCAGGGGTAACAGCGGATCAAACTAAGTACGATTACGTTGTAGCTCAATTGGATTCACGTGTGATTGGCGAGGTGGAGGATATTATTACTCAGCCGCCGGTCACAAACCGTTACTCCTTTTTGAAAGGTGAGCTTATTCGTCGTTTATCCACCTCTGAGGAACAGCGGGTCAGACAATTAGTGAGTGATGAGGTACTAGGAGATCGCAAACCGTCTCAATTTTTACGCCATTTGCGTTCTTTAGCGGGGCACGTACTCTCAGATCAAAACATTTTACGTCAGTTGTGGATGCGCCGGTTACCACAACATTTACAAGCAATTTTGGCCGCGCAAAGTGAATTAACATTAGATAAAATAGCTGAATTAGCTGACAAAATTTTAGAAGTTTCCCCAGGCATTGTAGCCACTTCGGCGCTTAATAATGCGGCTTGCTCATCCGAAGCGAGTTTCGCTTCGGTTATGAGTCGTTTAGATGAATTAACTAGGGAAGTATCCGAAATTAGAAATCAAAAAAATTTTTCGCGTCATAGAAATAGATCGAGAGGTAGGTTTAGGAATAGGCGTTTCGCATCACCATCCCCTAGGAGAAACAGTCCTAGCAATGGTGATGATTTATGCTGGTATCATAGGAATTTTGCGTCGCGTGCTGTGAAGTGCGTCAAGCCATGTTCATTTAAAGGACAGGGAAACGCGAGCGACAATCAGTAGAGGCGGTTCCTGATTGGTCGGCCCGTAGCCGCCGTCTATTTATTACCGATGTCAAGTCGAAAAAAAGATTTTTGATTGACACCGGCTCAGACGTTTCATGTTTTCCGGTTTCTTGGATGGAAAGTCGTCCGAAGGTAGCCGATTATTCGATGCGCGCTGCAAACGGAAGCGATATCAAAACATTTGGAACTATTTTACTATCGTTAGATTTTAGATTAAGGCGTGATTTTAGGTGGCATTTCATAATTTGTGATGTGACAACTGCAATTATTGGCGCTGATTTTCTCGCGCATTTTTGCTTATTACCCGACTGTAGGTCAGGTCGAGTTCTTGATGGTTCGACTGGCCTGTCGTGTGTTGCATCGGTTGCCCATCACGAGCAGGTTAGCATTAAAACTGTAGCTTCAGAATACAATATTTTATCTGAATTTCCCGCGATCGTTCGCCCGCCGGGTCCGGTTCGTTTAATCAAACATAGTACCGTGCATTACATCCGAACAACGGATGGTCCGCCGGTTTGTTGCCGTCCGCGCCGCCTTGGTCCATCAAAGTTAGCTGTTGCTAAGAAAGAATTCGATAGCATGTTAGCTTGTGGCACCGCAAGGCCTTCAGATAGTGCGTGGTCATCGGCACTTCATTTAGCCCCGAAGGGGGAGTCTGATTGGCGTCCGTGCGGTGATTATCGTGCTTTAAACGCTCGCACGATTCCAGATAGATATCCAGTGCGTCATATCGGCGATTTTAACCAAAATTTGGTTGGTTCGACGATTTTTAGCACAATCGATTTGGTTAAAGCGTATCATCAAATTCCAGTAGCGAAGGAAGATATCTGTAAGACTGCTATCATTACTCCATTTGGTCTTTTTGAGTTTCCTTATATGATGACCTTTGGACTGAGGAACGCAGGGCAAACATTTCAAAGGTTTATCGATGAAGTTGTCCGCGGTTTAGATTTTTGTTTTGCTTATGTTGATGATATTTTGGTCTTTTCCAAAGATCAACAACAACATTTAGAACATTTACGTATCCTTTTTAAAAGATTAGAGGAATACGGGATTGTTATTAATGAGAAAAAATCTCATTTTAATCTTCCAGAAGTTCGTTTCCTGGGATACACCATAAGCGCTGCTGGGATTAGTCCTCCTACGGACAGGATTAGGAACCTTCAAGAGTTTCCTTTGCCTAAAACAGTGCAAGGTGTACGTCGTTTTCTCGGTATGGTGAATTTTTATCGTAAATTTCTCCCTAGTATTGCGCGCTATCAAGCTCCGCTCATTGATGCTCTATCAGCGATTCAAGGTAAGGGTGCAAAGCCATTTACTTGGACTCCTGACTTAGAGCGTAGTTTTATTATTTGTAAAGAAAGTTTAGCTAACGCGACTCTGTTAGCACACCCAGTCGCTGATGCTCGGCTAGGTTTATTTACAGATGCATCGAGCTCTCATGTTGGTGCATGTCTGCAGCAAGAGGTCAGACAGGGTTGGCAGCCTATTGCATTTTTTAGTAAGAAACTTAATTCTAAGCAATCAACGTGGCCTGCCTACTATCGTGAATTATTAGCTATTTACGAAAGTGTGCAACATTTTAAGCACATTCTTGAAGCACAAGCGGCAACGATATATACAGATCATAAGCCGTTGCTTTACGTGTTTACACAAAGACGGGAAAAACTTCCGCCCGTTCAATTAAATCAATTAATTTTTATTTCTCAGTATACCACGGACATTCAACACGTTAAGGGAGCTGAGAACGTTGTGGCTGATGCATTCTCGCGCGTCGAGAGCGTCGCTGCCCAAGATATCCTGGTTGAGCTTGCGAAGTCGCAAGCAGCTGATGAGGAATTAAAGGCACTGAGTGACTCAACGTCGATGACGTTGGCTCGGGTCACAATTCCAGACACCAGGTTAAAAATTACATGCGATGTGTCAACAGGTAAACCACGTCCTTATGTAACTCCGCAGTTTAGGAAGAGTATTTTTGAAAGTTTTCACAATCTCTCTCATCCCGGGGTCCGTGCGACTAATAAATTAATTTCGGAACGTTTTGTTTGGCCATCTATGAAAAGAGACTGTCGTGCATGGACACAGGCTTGTCAGGGGTGTCAGTTATCAAAAGTAACGCGGCACACTAGTGCACCTTTCTCTAAGTTTGCTCTCCCATCGGAGAGATTTGCATATATCCACATGGATATTATAGGCCCATTACCTTATTCTTCGGGAATGAGGTATTGCTTAACTATCGTGGATAGATTTACTCGTTGGCCAGAGGTATTGCCCATGCCAGATATTACAGCGGAAACTTGCGTGGCAACTTTCGTCTCTGGCTGGCTATCAAGATTCGGTTCAGCACGGGTTATTTTAACAGATCGAGGATCTCAATTTGGCTCGCATTTGTTTCAGAAGATAGCTGCGGTTGTAGGTGCTCAACACCAGACGACAACCGCGTATCATCCTCAAGCAAACGGGATGGTCGAAAGATTTCACCGGCAGCTCAAGGCAGCGATCATGTGCCATGCGAATCCAAGGTGGACTGAGGTTCTCCCGTTGGTACTTCTAGGGATCAGGAGTGCCTGGAAGGAAGACCTCGGCACTTCCTGCGCAGAGCTAGTCTACGGGGAGCCGCTACGTCTACCAGGTGAATTTTTCGACCCTAAAGATTATATTAAGGACCCAACATATTTAGTGGACAGACTCAGGTCTCACTTCGCAAATTTATCTCCATCCCCCGCTTCTGACCACAATAGTAGGAAGATATTTCATATCCCAAAGGATTTAGCTTTGTCGGAATATGTTTTCGTTCGTAGAGGTCCGTTTCAAAAAGCCTTAGAGCAACCCTACGTTGGCCCTTTCAAGGTTCTAAGTAGGGAAGGGAAACATTATAAGATAGAAATGAAAGGCAAAGAGGAAAAAATTTCAATCGACAGGTTGAAACCAGCCTATGTTTTAGGTCCGGAAGAATTGGACGAGCTGGGCAAACCTGTTGTTAGGACGCGTTCAGGGCGTAGAGTTCATTTTAATGTTACGTAATTAATCATTGTTTTTCTTTTTCCTTACTTTTCATGTCTTCCTGGGGGAGTGATGTGGAGTCTTAACGGTCTCCACATCACTCCCCCAGGAAGACATGAAAAGTAAGGAAAAAGAAAAACAATGATTAATTACGTAACATTAAAATGAACTCTACGCCCTGAACGCGTCCTAACAACAGGTTTGCCCAGCTCGTCCAATTCTTCCGCACAATCGATTTGGTTAAAGCGTATCATCAAATTCCAGTAGCGAAGGAAGATATCTGTAAGACTGCTATCATTACTCCATTTGGTCTTTTTGAGTTTCCTTATATGACCTTTGGACTTAGGAACGCAGGGCAAACATTTCAAAGGTTTATCGATGAAGTTGTCCGCGGTTTAGATTTTTGTTTCGCTTATGTTGATGATATTTTGGTCTTTTCCAAAGATCAACAACAACATTTAGAACATTTACGTATCCTTTTTAAAAGATTAGAGGAATACGGGATTGTTATTAATGAGAAAAAATCTCATTTTAATCTTACAGAGGTTCGTTTCCTGGGATACACCATAAGCGCTGCTGGGATTAGTCCTCCTACGGACAGGATTAGGAACCTTCAAGAGTTTCCTTTGCCTAAAACAGTGCAAGGTGTACGTCGTTTTCTCGGTATGGTGAATTTTTATCGTAAATTTCTCCCTAGTATTGCGCGCTATCAAGCTCCGCTCATTGATGCTCTATCAGCGATTCAAGGTAAGGGTGCAAAGCCATTTACTTGGACTCCTGACTTAGAGCGTAGTTTTATTATTTGTAAAGAAAGTTTAGCTAACGCGACTCTGTTAGCACACCCAGTCGCTGATGCTCGGCTAGGCTTATTTACAGATGCATCGAGCTCTCATGTCGGTGCATGTCTGCAGCAAGAGGTCAGACAGGGTTGGCAGCCTATTGCATTTTTTAGTAAGAAACTTAATTCTAAGCAATCAACGTGGCCTGCCTACTATCGTGAATTATTAGCTATTTACGAAAGTGTGCAACATTTTAAGCACATTCTTGAAGCACAAGCGGCAACGATATATACAGATCATAAGCCGTTGCTTTACGTGTTTACACAAAGACGGGAAAAACTTCCGCCCGTTCAATTAAATCAATTAATTTTTATTTCTCAGTATACCACGGACATTCAACACGTTAAGGGAGCTGAGAACGTTGTGGCTGATGCATTCTCGCGCGTCGAGAGCGTCGCTGCCCAAGATATCCTGGTTGAGCTTGCGAAGTCGCAAGCAGCTGATGAGGAATTAAAGGCGCTGAGTGACTCAACGTCGATGACGTTGGCTCGGGTCACAATTCCAGACACCAGGTTAAAAATTACATGCGATGTGTCAACAGGTAAACCACGTCCTTATGTAACTCCGCAGTTTAGGAAGAGTATTTTTGAAAGTTTTCACAATCTCTCTCATCCCGGGGTCCGTGCGACTAATAAATTAATTTCGGAACGTTTTGTTTGGCCATCTATGAAAAGAGACTGTCGTGCATGGACACAGGCTTGTCAGGGGTGTCAGTTATCAAAAGTAACGCGGCACACTAGTGCACCTTTCTCTAAGTTTGCTCTCCCATCGGAGAGATTTGCATATATCCACATGGATATTATAGGCCCATTACCTTATTCTTCGGGAATGAGGTATTGCTTAACTATCGTGGATAGATTTACTCGTTGGCCAGAGGTATTGCCCATGCCAGATATTACAGCGGAAACTTGCGTGGCAACTTTCGTCTCTGGCTGGCTATCAAGATTCGGTTCAGCACGGGTTATTTTAACAGATCGAGGATCTCAATTTGGCTCGCATTTGTTTCAGAAGATAGCTGCGGTTGTAGGTGCTCAACACCAGACGACAACCGCGTATCATCCTCAAGCAAACGGGATGGTCGAAAGATTTCACCGGCAGCTCAAGGCAGCGATCATGTGCCATGCGAATCCAAGGTGGACTGAGGTTCTCCCGTTGGTACTTCTAGGGATCAGGAGTGCCTGGAAGGAAGACCTCGGCACTTCCTGCGCAGAGCTAGTCTACGGGGAGCCGCTACGTCTACCAGGTGAATTTTTCGACCCTAAAAATTATATTAAGGACCCAACATATTTAGTGGACAGACTCAGGTCTCATTTCGCAAATTTATCTCCATCCCCCGCTTCTGACCACAATAGTAGGAAGATATTTCATATCCCAAAGGATTTAGCTTCGTCGGAATATGTTTTCGTTCGTAGAGGTCCTTTTCAAAAAGCCTTAGAGCAACCCTACGTAGGCCCTTTCAAGGTTCTAAGTAGGGAAGGGAAACATTATAAAATAGAAATGAAAGGCAAAGAGGAAAATATTTCAATCGACAGGTTGAAACCAGCCTATGTTTTAGGTCCGGAGGAATTGGACGAGCTGGGCAAACCTGTTGTTAGGACGCGTTCAGGGCGTAGAGTTCATTTTAATCTGACTTAGTTAATTAATCATTGTTTTTTTTTTTTTCCTTACTTTTCATGTCTTCCTGGGGGAGTGATGTGGAGTCCAGCGGTCTCCACGGAGAGCTTACTGTTGCTGGCTGGTTATGAGCTGGCCACTATCCATCACTTTTATTTTCATATTCGAAGGCATTCAAACTTGGAATGCAATTTGAATGTTGTTTGGAATGTAAGTTTGAACAGGCGTCGTAATGCATTATTCTATTTGCCACCGACCGAGCCGGAGGCTTCATCAAAGTTTAAGTTTATCTTGTTACATTATTTTATTGTTGGATAAATACAAATGTACAATAAGCAGTGTGATACGGTTTTCATTTAGATAGGGCTTCATTTCCCCTATATTAACAAATTTATTCATTTCTTGTTATTTATTTGTTTCATTGTTGTTTATTTATTTGTCTCCACGGAGATCTTACTGCTACTGGCTGGTTGATCAGCTGGCCACTTTTATTTTCATATTAGAAGGCATTCAAACTTGGAATGCAATTTGAATGTTGTTTGGAATGTAAGTTTGAACAGGCGTCGTAATGCATTATTCTATTTGCCACCGACCGAGCCGGAGGCTTAGAAAAGTAATATTCTCGACTTCCGTCCACGCCGGACGACACAACGCCTGTTCATCCAAGTTTAAGTTTATCTTGTTACATTATTTTATTGTTGGATAAATACAAATGTACAATAAGCAGTGTGATACGGTTTTCATTTAGATAGGGCTTCATTTCCCCTATAAGGGCACGACTTTGTAATGGTTACGAAAAGTTATTACCAATTTTTATGGCCACTGTGAATATAGCCGCGTTCAGATCTGCAGGACATTCTAAGTTCAGTGAGGCTATTAGCTATTAGCGGTTTTTTTTAAAGAATATTAGCCGAGTTGAATTTGACTAATATCCTCCCATCCCCTCCAAACAAGCGGAAAGCTTGTGCTAGGAGTGGGCACGACAATAGTCCAACGGGTGAGGCTCGAACCTGTGACCTTTCAGTTTTCAGTCCGCACCTTCAACCGTTGGGCTATTGAGGCTTCTATATTTTGATTTATGAGTTACAATGTTTGACCCACATGAAATAACCAATTTTAAAGTGAAAGTAGTTGTTCGTTCTATTCTGATTCAAATTACCACCTTCCCGGTAGGCGGTTCGGATAGTTTCAAATAACACGTAGACTGCGAAACGTATAGATTAGAGGCTGAAATATCTCGACAGCACAATTTGAGCTAGAAAATTCAAAGCACAATCATCAACGCCTCACAGGCGCATGAACATTCCGTGAGTCGGCGAGAGAACATTCTAAAGTATCTAAATAGTTGAGAGGAAAGCGGTCACGCCGAGTTTCCTGTAATTTGCTTTTTAGCTCCTCTAACAAACTACCAGTAAAGTTAACTTAAATATGGACTGCATATTATGTAAGAATACATGCACACGTGCAGGATATATTTGAGACAAGATAATCTTTGGTGTGAGTGTGAGATTATTCATCATCGCCATCAACAATCCGTTGACACATGTGATATCTTATTGCGTAAACGCACAAAGGTAGCTCCAAATAGTCTGAAAAGCCCGGATACGAACCCACGACCATCTGACTGGGAAACCGCTAATACTGCGGTATAAAAGCCAGGCATGATCATTGATTACCTTACTTACCTTACCTTATATTTTCTTAATACAAACAAACAGTATGTTTATTTTTCAAAAGCAAACTGCGACTCTTTTTTAACCGACTTCCAAAAAAGAAGGTTCTCAATTCGTCCGAAGCTTTTTTTAATATATAGACTAGTGTTAGACTGCGATCTCACCTAATAATAAGTGAAGGTGCAAAACGCTTAAATGAGCGCTTGCTTAGAAGATGCCTATTCACTCATCATTTAAAGATACCCAAATTATCAATAGAAGGCTCAGGGTATACACTGTAGTGATAATATCGATCACGAAAATTATCAATTTAAAAATACACTCGACGTAAAATATATCTATGGAGGTTTGATTTATGTGAGAAACGCATGTGTGTACAGAGTCTTCGATCATAATATACTACCTTATTTTAGTACAACAGGAAATTAGGATCTATTACAACACGAACTTAAGTGATGTTAGTCGATGAGTGCCTTTACGACACTGTACATTAACTATATCTTCTGATATTTAATAAGTACCTGATCATTATTAATTTATGTACCGAATAAAGATTAAGAAGGGATTCACTTTATTCATTGAAAGGTCAATAGACTGATTAAAAATCCTATAAATTAGTAAGTACTAAGTAGTAAGATATGCGAGCCTCAATGATATATTTTTTAGTGTTCTCGTGCCGCCTTGTTCTCCAGCCGCGAGAACTCTTTATGATCTAATATTAAGAATTTGTAAACAAAAAGAGTAGTTTTAGTTTTAAGAATGTTTGTAACTCAATTACGTTATCCAACAAATCCTGCAGGAGCATTGATGCAAGGCAAAATGGAATCGCGATTCCTCTAAATCTTTTAAAACAAAGACTTAAAGATATTGAGACAGGAACTCATGAAAATTGCATTAATACCCCTTCACAATTGAGTTGCGTTCCCAGTCTATCAGATGCAAGTGCTTTTAAATAATGCAGAGGATTTTACAAAGCTCGCTGACGCCGCGTCTTGGGATAAGATCGTCTGGAACGTCCTGTCAGCGCCTGAGACGCGCCTAGAAAACTACCGAACTGTAGAAAAAAAAACCGGCCAAGTGCAAGTTGGAACCGCGCACGAATGGTTCCGTACCATCTTACAAGATTTAACACTAGCTGTTAGTAAGATAGAGCAAAAACAAAAGTTTATTGTATGGAGACCCTCTTTAATTTTTAACGTTCTTTTTATAGAAATACATTTTCTGTAAACATTTCAAGTATCTACCCGGTTCATGAGATGCTGACAGACTGACGGATGGACGGACAGAACGAAGGTATAGTAAAACCAAAGTGTGCCAACGGGGCTCGTTGGCACACACCTCCCCCCTTTTTAGGGTTCCGTACCCTAAAAAGGGGGGGAGATGGTTCCATTGTACCTTGAGTTAAGTACTTCCGTACCTTCGGCTATGCCGTTTGCTTTATTTAATAGGAGCCAGCTCTTCGTAACCACAAAATGTTCACAATTTTTCAAGCTATTTTAAACCACCATAAATACTCGTAGCATCATTTCAGTACAAAGTTGCTACTCAGTAAGAATTTAGCTTGTAGCGGTACTTACACTGTAAATACAGCAGCAATTAGATGTTACGTAACAGCAACTGTATCGTTCAGGAAATAAAGTTCAAATTGTAATGACGCCGCGTCAACATTGATGCCTAGTCATGATTGCGCAGATCCGGTGAAAAGTTTTCTAATTGCGTTAAACGCTTCCATTTAAATGACTCGCTATATACAGAGGCCCTTTCCTGCAATTACTTTGCATAAGCCACCGAGTTTCATCTAGAAGCAATTAATTAGTATTGATTACAGCATGATAGCATGACGACTCCATATTTGTAGGGGCTTCTTGCAACTTGAACGTAAACTACGGGTACGTGACGAACTGCAGTACGGTTACTTGTTGTAATCATGTTGATATAGACTTGTAAAAGAAAAAAGAAGCGGTGTAGGTTTGTGCGTTTTAGGCACATGAAGTTTTGATTTCTTTTTCTCGGCAGGAATAACATTTCAAGCATGCTTTGGGAGGTAGGTATGATTGCAACAGAGATCATATTCACTTAAAAAACTTGAGTTTCTTTCAATCAACTTAAGCTCTTTCAAAACAACCTTTTCATTTTTACCCAAAACAAAATCAAGTTCAAGTTTTAGGTTCTATTTATTCATTCAAATGGCAAACATCTTCACCTTTGTGTTAAAAAATTTTTTGTAATAATTATGTTACTTTATAATTATTTCAGTTAATGTGTCAATTTTATAGTTAGTGGTTAGTACTAATGCTAAAAAATGTTTTTGCATTCTACTCCGTCGCAGATTAGAGTAAGTACAGAAAATTGTACATGACCTTAAATACCTACCCATATCTTGCAAATAAATGAATTTGAATTTGAATAAAAACTTGCATTGGAGGCACGAAATGGAAAATAATGATTTAAACCACGTGTTAGTTGAGACAGACTGGGTTCCCGTTGTCAGTCTGTATGTGTGTCACGTACGCGCTCGAGAATGTCTAACTCCGAATACGTACTCCTTACACATGTTAAAGAGCTCGTTATATTGTGGCTGTCGGTTATTGTGTTATTACCTATTGTTTGAGGTTGAGCCTAATTTCTATATTTTATTTGATACCCTAGGATTTTATGTACTATCTATTAAAATTAATTTCGACATTCCTAAGGATTCACATTTCACAAGCACCGAATAACGTTTAATCGAAAAATATATTTGACAGTTTTTGTTTTGAAAATCTGTCAAAACGTCAATTTTATTCGTTGTCTAAAGTTCACTTGGTGATTGAGAGAAATAACCTAAGCTTTTTTAGGGTAGTAAAACTATAAGGAACCCTTGCAGTTTCGCCAAAGTGAAGGAAAACGAAACCTGCATGCCTTAAAATATTTGCCAATTACGTTGTGGAATATGGCCTAAATCCCTCTGAATCCCTAACCTCTCAAATACTGAGAGGGGATCAGCGAAGAGCGTGGGTCGGCGATGTGTTGAGATGATAATGAAATGTTGATGAAGCTCTAGTATTAAATAATTATTCAAAAACAGCAGCAAGAATTTTGCTACATCCGTCAATTTAGGAATTCACAAACTAAATTGACCAAACCCGAAACTTCTCATTTACCTCATTTACAAGGCGATAGAATACGCCACTATGCCAGAGAGGTATTCAGTCTCAAATACTGAAGTCATGCTAAGCAAAAGTCTTAGGTAGTAATCGCGTTTCGTACATCTACCGCGGCACTCGACGGCACGCCTTTGACAGATTGCCGACCGCTTGTCGTCTGACTGATTTGTATCGATAGTTACCTCCCTACTCTATCGATAGATATCGAGCAACATCATCCAGTCGTGACACTACAAAACTTGCCTTAACAATCACAGTGTTTTTGAAGTTGATAAAGCCTCTACCGCGGTATGCGAAAATGAAGTCTGTCTATCAGTTACCTTTTCACTTCTCAACCACTATCCAGATCTACAATTACAAAAAGATAGCTTCCACTCTATAGTTGGACATAGAATACTTTCATCCTGGACAATCATAATCTAACGGGATTTATAAAAACCTAATTCCTCATGGACGCGGATTTAGTCGCGGGAATCTCTATCTCTTTCTACATCGTCATCCTCATGGTTGAGGGTAGTGATCCTTGGCACGAATCAACTTCTCCACACGATATCTTTCCATTTTGATCTATATGCTTAGTATTATGGTCAGCAGCAACAGCAAGTAAAAATAAATAAATGATTAAAAAATTTTACATCGACTTTAGAATGAAACTTGATACGTACATACTGTTATGGCGGTTACTACAATGCAAATAGACATTTACTTAGACAATAGAAACTTACCTAATCTTAGAACTTCGAACTATTTCGTGGCCTAATAACAACTGCTATTAGCAGTTTTTTGAACTCAGTTTTGAACATCTTTGGCGATAAAACTTTATGCTTGGCCATGACGTAAGCAAGTCATTTCTTACGAGTTCTCGAAAATGATTGCATGGGAATATTTTTCTACAGTTTACCTTATTAGAGGAAATTACATATCAACACAAAGAAAGTGCGTAGAACAATGGTTTTATGTGGCAGTAGTGATTTAAATCCTTTTGTAGTATCTCGTATTTTATGATTTAATTATATGGTACCTACACTTTTAATTTATTTTACGTTCAATGGGTAAGAGTATATCAGAAAGAACGATCGCTGGCAACATGAACAAAAATAAAAACAATTTCTTTGACCTTCCTTGACACATCTTGTATTTACTAATTTCATAAAGACGAAAATATGTCTGGTTGTTGTTTTGTTCTTCAATACGGAGTATCAGATCAACGTGTTTTTTTACATGATTAAAGTTGAGGTCTTGGAGAGTAATTTTTAAAAACCTAACTCCATGCGGATGAAGTCACGGGCAAAAGCATGGACATTTAACGCTGGTTAAAGGTCTTCCTTAACGAGCACTACCACAGTCTTCAGTCTTTTTCATCAGCATCCCACCCTTCAGTTGTTAATAAATTTTAAAAACATGCACCAGGTAAATTCTGTAATTTTATATGGACGGTAAAGGTAAAGGTAGATTAATTTAACTCCGATGACAGGTTTTCGCCATGAGAACGTTAAACTTAGAAAACTGAGACCCATTTCCTGAACGTTAAACTTAGAAAACTGAGATCCATTTCAAAGTATCACCAGGAGAGCTTACGTTTTTTATAGTCCAACTATTGGAGTAATGTTTCCAGAACACATATTATTTTACAACGCTCATACTAGCTTAGTGCGGCTACAAAATGTTTCATCGCCGCCATATAGGAATGAAAATAAAATCATTACAGTTTACAATCTCATGCGCTAATGATGCCAGCTTTATATAGCGGCCGCATAGGACGTACAGAGCGCCGCCATCAAAATTTATATTATCTTGATCTTAGCCGCCGCTGGAATGTATCTTTATAGCTGTGTAATCCAGAGCGAGCCCTGTACGAACGAAGTTTGGTTATCATTTAAATATTTACCAATCAAAGTCACTGCAGCAAGATAGATAAGCTACATATTGTAACATGGGGTTATTCAAGGGGCGGACCAACAAATTCCTGAAAAGCCGGCAACGCATTAGTGGTGTCTCTGGTGCTACAAGTGTTCATGGGCGGCAGTTATCACTTAACAGCAGGTGACCCACTTGCTCGTTTTCTCGCTATTCATATAAAAAAAATTGTTTTCAAAAGAGCAACTGTTGAGTTTCTTGTCGGCTCTTCTCAGCTGAATCAGCTTTCCGAACCGGTGGTAGATTTTCGAAAAATAAAAAAAAAATATTCTGTATTAATAAACGAACTTTTCAAGGGAAATTCAATCGATATTAGGAGTCGTTTCTTTCGAAGATATAATAATCATGTATGAACTGAATAACCTACAAAAAATCTAAAGCATTTTGAATTTTTAGTGCCAGCATAAATACCGTCGGGGTTTAGTGATTGCTCCACAAACCTATAATTTGAACTTCTGGTCTGATTTACAGTTTCCACTAACGAAGCCCCGAAGGTTGTAAACTTTGGGAACCGTCTTGATGGTTTAACATTTGAATAATTGTGTACACTCTTTTGTTTTTTGTGGACTAGCTCAAGTCCACGATTCCGCTCGCGTGGAGGTTTTAAAAGAAATATTTCTTCATACAAACTTTATCATCCTTATTTATAGGAACGGAATTTCAATAGTTCTTATATCTCCTTTTCATTACCCGATACACGTCCACTGCTGGACAAAGACCTCCTGCGTGGACATCCACGGGCCTCGGCCTTGCGCTTTTTTTAAGTTTGCTAACAAATACGTATTATAACTAACGTAAACTATCAGATTACCAGTCTTATGTAATAAATAGGCTGATGGTATAATAAACATGAACTGTATTAGGTAATTAGTAGAATTTGAAGAACGTAGTAAAATTTTGGCGGCACGGCCTGACGGATGCCCAAGATTTATTTCACTAATTAATTATGCAAATGATTCAATTAAGAAAATTAGTTATCTTCTTTGTAATTTATAATGCCGCTATGAATATTCAAAGAAATAGGCACGGTACTGTCGGATACTCTGAATAATCCCTTGAGTTGCTGGAGGATGATTCAGGTGTTTTATTTGTAGGTTATTGCTTTTAATCGCCAGGCGATTTAGCGTTCCGGCACGATGGTGTGTAGAAACATATTAGGCTACCATTTTAGACTGCATCGTTACTTACCATCAGGTGAGATCGCAGACAAGGTCTATCTTGTCATTGAATAAAAAAAATATACGGATCTTAGTGCACCAATTCATTCTAACCAATCAGAGGTGATTGGAATCGCCACATTATAGCAATCATTCCACTGCCGAGTGCGGCAAAATTGACAGCTCAAAGACGTTTGTTAAATGGAGCGATGGAACCCTTCATCATGTAATTTAACAAGCAAGGAATGAGTGAACAAGATCAGCTACACGGCACTAATTTGTAGCCGGGAGGTGCGCGCAGTATTAATATTAATATATTCTAATCGCAGAGGCGACGTCGATGTCTTCGCCGTGCCACTTTACATAAGCATGCGGCGAGTGGAACCGGGATACAGAATGCGTGTCGGGATTATTGATTACGTAGCTACGCCTGCGAGATAAATCCTGGATTAGAGTTTCAAGACATCTCCGTATCGTATACGCTGAGCTTCAAGACAAACTTTTATCAAAAATATGTAAAAAGGTAAAAAATCTCGGTAGGGTTTTTTTTGTACATTATAGGCACACGCTTGACCACTACCACACCTGATGGAAAGTGATGATGCGGTATTCATCGCCGTAAAGTTGCCGGCTTGTCGGTGTTTTATAGGATATATTTCGGTGAGTGTGCTCAGGAGCTTTTCGATCTTCTTCGGGGTTGCGTCTTTTATTAGTTTCCATAGCCTTGTTCCCAGTGCCACCTTTTGGCTCCATCATCAGAACCTGGATTTCATATAGGATCAGCAGTCGTTTTATGATAGAGTTCCCATAGCCGCCTTCCGGTTACATCATCAGATCAGTTCCATGTCGTAATAACATTGCATTCGATTTACATATTATCCGATATAGGTACATATGCATACTTAATCGGAAGCCGGCAAGTGAGTTCACAACTTGTAAGATTTGATTACAGACATAAGTAGGGCTAAGATGCGCGCCACGAGAAAATGATGTCTATACTTTACTCATAATTCTCTATAGAGATTCACATAGGAATTGCGAGTAAACGTGTAGACAAAATTTTCTCGTGGCGCGCATCTTAGCTCTATAGGATAGCTGTAACTTGTAAAAAGTGGCTTGCCATGAAAACCGCCAGTATCCCAGGTGAGACATTAGTCACATCAAGGAGTCTCGGCGCAGTTCGCAAACGCCGAACGTGTCGGGCCAACATGAACAGGAGGCATCGAAAAACAAGAATTCCCCGCCATTATTAAAATAAAGCATGTCAACTTCCGCGCATTCAAGCGACTTCGATCCGCGCAAAATGCAAATAAAAGAGGATGATATTTCAGCGCGAGCATTTAAAAAGCGCCTTTTAAAATTCCTGCTCCGAACAACGACATAAATTAGATGACATGATAACCGCATCCAGTATCGGGAACCGGTCAATAAAGCCCGGGTCACACATAACAGCCAAGCGTGACAATAGTAGCCCAGTGGGATGTCATCTGTTTCAGTTACTGCGTCTAATCTTATCTAATCCAATAAAACAATACCATGACAGATAGGTTGAATGATTGATAGACAACGCACAAACTAAACAGACTGATCTTTGATTTTGATTGAGAATTGAAAGGAGAAAATACTTTAGCTAATATTAGGAGGGAATTTTTGAATTTCCATCTCCAAAGGATTAAAAAATGATGGTTTTGTATGAAGTTTTTTTTAACCAACGTCTATTTCACGCGGATAAAGTCGTGACCATATTAAATTAGTAGTAGGTACTACAAGGAGCTGTATTATTAAGCACATCACACTGCGAAGCGCTTCGGCATCGGTGCATGCACAGCGTGTTCCTTGTGTTATAACAATTGTGGCTTTATCAATTATTACCAGCCCACCATAAGTAAGTAGTTATGATTACAGTCAAGGGCCAATGTATTATCAATAATAAAAAAAAAACTGATGGCACACGTCGCAGTCGCCACGCGTTATATATGACCAAGGCCTCAGAGTCGATATGGGAACAAGACGTGGTAACCAGATTACGATAACTTAATAGGCCAACCGGTAACTTTGAATGTTTGAAGGTACTTTTGTAGTGATAATCTACAAAACAGGGATCTATATGACTTCTGATTATGAGGATTATATTTTTGTGAAGCATCATTCATGCGACACTTTTTTACCTGAAAGTCAAAAGCTAAAAGAAAGGGTTACGATGTTTTGTAACACATTATATGCACAAATACAATAATCATAAAAATTAAACTAATGAGTATGATTAACAGAAACGACTCTCTTCGAAACTGAGACTTTGCCGATTACTTCTTATTTTTAGTCGGTGACAAGATGGTCCTTGACAGCGATCTCACTTAATGGAAAGTGACGAGGCAGTTTAAGATGGTAGTTTAAGTTGGAAGAGGTATGGTACCTACATTCAATCCATACCCCTAATCTGTTCTACACGCCATCGCACCGTGCCGGAACGCTAAATCGCTTCACGTTCGTTTTTGACAGTCCTAACCTGGGCTATTACCATTTTCCGGTGTTCCGGTGCTCCGGATACTGTACAAAATTTTAATTCTTACTCTAAGCTTAGATTTTTACGAGGTTATATTATAATTAATATGTAAAATGAATGTTTCATCGGACAAATCACCAATCCGATAAGATCTTTTAAAGTGACCACCGCAATAATTGTTCGCTACAAGCACATGCCATTCGTAAGGAAAATACCAAAGTAATGAAACTACTTAAACCTATCAGCGGGAGGCTGGTATTTATTGCTTCAGATACAGTTTAATAGCTTTTAAGGGATTCGAGTTAAAATGCTGAACTTTATTAATGTTGCAATATAATGCTTGCATAAATATAATTTGTCAATTATTTATTTATTACCCGGGCCCAGGTCTGTTGATCGCAGGCCCAGGCTCGACAAGGCAGCTCAGGCCGGCAGGCTTAGGCTTATCGCACTCTGCTCAAACTTAAGTCAGAGTTGCAACGACGCAGATTAATGTCAAGACGTTATATTTGTTATTTTTTATTATTTTTTGAAGACACCATGACGTTCGATGCCGTCTAAGCTACCATGCTTTACTAACTTACTTTATACTGGCGAAACTATCAAAAAATACTGTAGCCTAACAAGAACATTTTAACTTTCGAATAGTACTAAAGGTAAAGTTAACGCCAATGTTTGAAAATAACAGGAACGTTCCGAAGTTTTTGCTGGCTTTAACTTTACCTTTACTATTCGAAAGTTTAAATTTTCGTGCTTTGGCTACTGTTCCCAAAAATATAGGTACGCTGTAAATATTTATACAGTTTTCGAGCAAATTTTGTGTAATTACTACGAGATACTATTAGGTATTCTGTGCTACGAGTAGCTGATGCCAGAGACGTCGCTCACCCGGACTTAGTTTATAAAAACCCGCGAGAGCCCTTTGATAAATTAATGTACTTTTAGCTTATGTCACTCTCCAGGTCCTCAACTATAACCATGCAAAAAATTTACATCGATCCGTAGTAAGGAAGTAAGGAGTTTGGTTTGCTCACGTTAAGTTAGATTTTTCAAACCTATTTTATCCCCATAAGAGTTGGAAAAGTCCTTTTTTAGCAGATGCCTAATCTGTATGCCAAATTTTAGTCCAGTGATTTCAGCTGTGCGTTGATAGACAGTCAGTCAGTCAATCAGTCAGTCAGTCAGTCCTTATATACCAATATTTAACAACTCACAAATAATAATTTTTGTTAATATACACGTAATGATATTACCTTGACATGAAATCAGACGAAAGCTACTCAATGTAAATTTCACGCAGCGGGAGGCCACGCGGAGCGACGCTTTCTTTTGATTTAGTGTTTATGGAAATTTGGAGATTGTAAAACTCTCGTATGAGTTATCAGAGGTAGGTCTACTTTTCATTCCCTATTTATTTATATATTCCCTATTTATTTATATATATAGCTATTTGAAAAAAAATCTTTGGGTTTTAGACCCATAACCTATCACTATTTGTTTTAAGTTATTTGAATTATTAAAGTATTTAATGGTAAATGATGAATGAAGGAGGGAAGTCATTTTCTTACAATAGTCACAAAAAAGCTTCTTGAAGAAACGCTACTTTGGACCAAAATTTTTCTTTCGATCTTAACAATCCTTAAATACTAATCCTTACTAATATTATAAATGTAATATTATAAATGCGAAAGAGTGTTTATCTACTCCAGCATCGAAAAGTTCCAATTTCGGATTTAACAGCTCAATCGAAATGGTTATCTTCTTAAAATAGAGCTCTCTCTGTTATTCATACTAGAGATTGGCTCGTCACACATACATAAATAGGCAGCCCTAATATTACCTAAAGGTACCTAGATCGGAATCGGATCTCTTATGTAAAATTTCCACTACCTACGGTCGTTTTATGACAGTTTAAATCCGATTTTGTATTTATTATGATTTATGACGGATGTAAAATTGTTTGGGAACTAGTTTTTTAGGGTACAGTATCTGTCTCCGCTCTCCATCCGTCTGTCAGTGGGCTGTATCTCATAAACTGTAATAGCTGGGTACTTGAAATTTTAAAATAACAATATAAAAAAAAACTCTATTCCTAACAAAAAGTAATAAAAAATAATGTTAAAAATAAACTTTTTTAATTGCTCAATCTTAAAGCTAGTTGAATAGTACGGAACCCTTCGTGTGCCTGTGTGTGACTTGACTTAGCTGGTTTTTAGGGTTCCGAAAAAAACTTCGGAACCCTTATTAAAGAACAAGCGGTATCTAGTCTACTACTGTAAAACGCATCTATGCGTATCCCCATGTCGCAGCCTGGCGCCAACGACCGTAAACTAATCTTCACTCATTCATCCAATCATAATGGAACTATTTTACTAATTAAAATTCGCCTATTAAAAATAACATATAAACCACTTTATTGTCTTCATCTAAAGTCCAATTTCCAATGACAACCGTTAATACAGTTTGAATATTGATGAATTACTAAGATACATCATTATACGGCTGTAAAACTTAAGAGGTACGTACCTGCTAAGTGGTTTTATAGAGATGAAGGCTTACCCGTAATTTAATGGGTTTTATGGTGGCCATTTTAATTAAAGGACGCAAGTTGCGATATACATTTATCTATGACAATAAATATGGGTAGGTAAAAGGAGGGTATAGTATTTATCAGTCTATATATGTATGTGGAGACGAAACGCGTGGACCGATTTTGATGATTCTTACGTCAACCGATTTTTGTTAATCTTGGGAGTGTCACTAAAGACTTGACAGTAATCAAAATTCAATATGGCGACCACCAGACGCTATATATTGTGTAAAAAAGAAAAAATTAAAAAGTCGACGAACAATGTTAAGTGGGGTATCATTGAATAGGTATTTGAAAATCATTGTTAGGTTTCTTGGATCATTTTTCATTTTCAATGACAATTTACGATCTATGTCAATTTAAAGTTGTTAATTTTCAGTTGATTTCCTTTAAAGCCGACGGTCTTTTAATCTCTTTTAATTAAGAAATTAAGCGTTTTATGCTTATGTAGCTTTAAATTCGCCATGGCTTACGAATCACATTAACTGCAAATTATTATGAAGAGATATACAATTAGACGTCGTAGAGTTACATTCTATACTACCATGAAACAGGAGTAAGGAATGGCAGAAAAAAACATAATGATATGGGTAGAAATTATGCTGCGTAATGCGTTATTCAGCAAAGGGTTGTGAAAAATTACTGGAAACTGTCAAATATATAGCCGACTAAAAACTATTAAAATTAGATCCAACTTTAGAAGATAAAATTATATTATTTTTAGTAAATTATAAGCATTATAGCTGCTGGGATGTGTGGTTTTGCCCCTCTGAAGCCTGCGTGCCTAAGTTCTCCATAATATGTGATCAAATGTGTGTGAAGCTCACACAATACAGACTTAACGAAATATGTGTGGAGACCTGGACGAAGAAGTTGAAATGAAATGAATGAAATGAAATGAATACACTTTATTGTACACCACATAAATTCAGAAACATAAATACAAGTTTTTATAAGTTTATAAGTTATGTAAAGCCATCCGCACACATGGACATTATGGCCTAAACCTCATCTAATTATTCGGAAAGTAAAACTGCACCCAAAATTAATGACGATGGATATAATTATTATAGGTACGATTAAATTTTTTATTCAAGCAGATTGATCAATGTGAGCTCTTGTTGGACAGATATTATGATCATAATCTGTCAATACGATATCGCGCTCAATATGTTCTAATCATCGATGTGTTCTAATAAAACGAGTGAAAGTGAACATTCATATTTCTATAGGCAATTTACGTATGCCGTGTTTATGGTACCGTTGTAACAATTATAATGTAGCCTGCTCTACTTTGTAATAATTGATGTTATTAATGATTACTTTCCTATGATAATATTATGGGCCCTGGTGCTATTTTCATGTAGCAGTTTTAATAGATTGGAAATTGTTCGAATTAATTTACCGAGCGGATGTACAATGGCAACACCCTGGTTGGTATAATTATATTGTCTATTGAACCGTTACAGAATATAATACAAAGACTTTTTATTCAAATAAACTTTTACAAAGTGCTTGTTACTATCACTGGTTTGGAATGCCGGTCCAACCGAGAAGAACCAGCAAGAATCTCAGGCTGAAATCTATAGACCCCACTCTCGCTCAGCTCAGACTCAAGACAGAGTTAGAACGAGACAGATTTATGTCAGAACTTGTTGAGTCTGAGCTGTGACTCAGCTCAAACTCAACACGCTCTGACTGAGCACGCTCTATAAATCTCAGCATTAGAACCAGAATAAGCCATACAGTTGGCCTGAGTATATTCTTCAATAAGATGTAATCACCATTACAAAATTATAATTGACAGTGCACTAAGTCGATTCAGGTGTCAGCGAGCCATGCTGAAGGCTTTAGAAGAGTTGCGGCGCATTTTCCACATTTTTCTCCGCGTTTTCGCTTGGCATTCTTTACGCGTAATGAAGAGACTCTGACCTATAGTAACTTTTATAAGAAGTTAGCCTTAATAAGTATTTTTTTAACTTTATGTGCAAAATACGATTTCGATGTAAAACTACAGCAAACGACCAGTGTTGCTGATGTAATTTTTTTTTAATCGTAAACTAAAATCGAAAATTATAATTTTCGTAGTTCATTAGACTCCCGTAATTAATTTAAAGTAGATAATTTTTTAGTTTAATTCATTTCGAATCGCTCCGTTTAATAAATGCGATGTCTCGCATAGACAAATAGAAACAGCAAACTTTTTTCGTCGAGTTTAAAAAGAGAACATAGATGCAGTAACAAGATTTTAAGTTATACTGATAAGCTTTGCAGCTTGCATATTTAGTTCAATATCCTAATATCCTTTAGTAACCACTACAATTTCTAGTGCCCATGGGAAATTAATTCGCTTGCAAAGTCTCGAGCAACTTCGCTTTTTCCTCCGTCAAGTATTATGGCAGCAAATTACGCAAACTTACTACATAGACCGCGATCTGCATACTTGTTAAAAGAACAGAATCGGAGGAATTTCCGTGCTACATACAGATAATTGCGAGCACTAAATACATGTAGAATACCTGCTCGAAATCAGTGACGACTTGGTGACGAGTCGAGCCATGATCGCCGACATATCGTAAGCGACAGTTTTAACTTAAATTGTGTTCTTTATTAAAAAAAAAAAACAATATTTTAAATTATAACTAAGAAAGGCACGTCAATATTTCCCGGGAATGGGACATATGAACTTCAAATAAATGTTATTTTTATAGAAAAAGTCGACATGCCCTAATCCTTTATAGTTTAAAATTTCGTTTCTAATAAAAAACTCAATTTAAATATGTCGCTTACGATAAGTCGGCGATCATGGCTCGAAGTGACGACGTACATAGATTGCAAGGCTACAGTTGTATAAAACTAGTGGTTCGCCCCGAACTGAGACCTCGCGATATCCCATAATTCCCAAAAGTTTTAATTATATATTGTAATAATTAACTTTTAACATTAGACGCAATAAAAAAAATAAATAAAACTGTTTTACTGACATAGCGCCATCTATAGTGAAGCATTATAGTGAAGCTATTAGCTTCACAATAATGCTAATAGATGGCGCATTAAAATTAAATAATTTCGTTTCTTTATAACATTTATCTAATTTTAGTATTTGTTGTTCAAGTACAGGATATAACTGAATTTTCAACCAAGTTTCACGTTCTAATATTCAGTAATTCTTGACATATGGCTCAAATTAAAATCTCCACTTTGAAACCCCCCCATTTGGTCAATTTTTAGGGAAAAATTAAAAAAAATATATTTTTGTACTCTGTTCAAAGTCGTCTTTAAAAAGATATATCGCAAGTCTATGTAGAGCAACAAACAAGATTTTACTTCAAATACGCTTCTATGAGAGCCCCCCTGAAATAAAGCTTTTTATATTTTTTTATACAATGGTCGGCTGAAGGCCATCAGTTTACATATTATATTTAAATTTGAAGTAATTACGTTCAGTAATTCAGAAGTTATAGGGCTCTGACAGACATTTAGACGAACACACTTCTCTGTCTAGTAGGCAAGCGCCCTAGTTGACTCAGAGAACTTCGCTTCGCTCGTTCAATAATATGTTTATCGTGTTTGTGTGTTCATACTAGTCCCACCATCCTCCTATCCCTTTCAAACGGTCCAGGGTTCGATCTCGGGCACGCATCTCTGACCTTTCGGAGTTATGTGCATTTTGCTTTAACGATTAAGGAAAACATCATAAGGCCTTAAACCCTTTATGGCCTAAACCTTTCTAATAACCCTTAATGAAGATTTTATTAATACTACTAAACTATGCAAGGAATATACGTGATTCAAAGGAACCTTTCTTATCTGAAGGTTCAATATGCTCCTACAATAATTATATTTTATCTTATGCCACTTTATACCAGTATCGCAAAATTTAAGCCCAACGCATACTAGTGGAGCCGATAGCGTATTTTAAGGACAACAAACGAATTTTAGAAGATTTATTTACTTTGACATACGGGAATGAAACTCCAGTTCGTTTGAATGCATTGTTCGTCGCTTTGAGATCGAAACGCGTTATAGGATCAGCATTTTACGATAAAAACAAAGGTATCCCGCGGGATTTTTAAAACTTTCTTCACTAGTGAGAAGTCGTTTGCGGAAACGCAAGTTTTATTTTTTATCTCAAACCATCACCGGCCCACTGGCAAATGAAAAAGGTTATAGGACATAGTTGACCACGCTGGCAAAGTGCAAATTAGGGAAAAAATTTAGTTTATTATGAAAAATGTTTTCTTCTTCATCAACTGATAGAGGTCCTCTGCTGGACATAAATCTCTTGCATGGATCTCCACAGGTCTCGTTCTTGCGCCGCCTGAATCCAGCGGCTCCCTGCGACTCGTTTGATGTCGTCGGTCCACCTAGGGGGGGTCTGCCAACATTGCGGTTCCCTGTGCGGGGTCGCCACTCCAGCATCTTGGGACCCCAACGACCATCAGGTTTTCGAGCTATGTGCCCCGCCCATTTCCACTTCAGTTTCACAACTCGCTGAGCTATGTTGGTGACTTTGGTTCTCCTGCGGATCTCCTCATTAAAAGGACGCTTCCGCTCTATTCCGTTGGTGGGCGTTATGCCTCAGTCATGGTAACCCTATAATCGTCCGATAGCATGTCAAATACCGCGGAGCAATTATAACTCGCGCCGATGTCCCGCGCCGTCCCGCGCCGTCCGGCCGCGTCATAAAGTGCGCTCTTTACGAGTCTCAATAAAAGTCCGGCCTAAAAGCAAATAAACCGCTCGATGATAATAATTGATAATCAACCCTATAAATTCACCATAGATATAAGGAACCAAAGAAGTGTAAGCACTCGAGAATCACGAATGTGTCTGCAAGTGCAAGTGCAAAGAGATAAGCGACCTCTACACCAACCGCGCGTGGAAAACGCGTTCGCTGAAGAGAGCCTAGCTACGCAACGCGGCTACGTGGCGACGCGACGCGACGGCTAACACAGCTAGCTTACTGCAACGAGTAGCAAAATCCAAACTAATATTTTAATGCGAAAATAACTATGACTGTCTATTTGTTCCTTTTTACGCCTAAACCGCTGAAACGATTTAGACAACGTGTGGGAAAAAGATAGCTTGCATCCTGGGGAACAGGCTGCTTTTTATCCCATGAAATCAAGGAATTCCTACGGGATTAAAAAAAAATTAAAATCTATGCCAACAAAGTCGCGGGGATCTGCAGTGTTTAATATACATACATATAGAGCAGTCATTTGGACTGTGAATCTTGGGTGCTAAATATCAATGGTGTTGGTCCTGGCGTATGTTCTTGTTTTTATGATTATTTATGTTTAAAGTGCCTTTCGATGACTGTTTTTGTATAATTTAAACATAAAAATATTTAAATGATTTTCAATTACCCATTCATGATGACCAGTGTCTTTACCAAAGGCGGGTCACGAATTTCTAGGGTCACTCTTGTAAACATGAAGGTTGAATATAGAAAAAAAATTGGGGCTCCATGTTGCTCGAATTGAGACCCCTCAAAGGATTGAGCAGTGTTTTTACCCTCCGCCCATCTGTTTGTCTTTCAGCTTGCTATATCTCATGATCCGTAATAGGTAGAGAGTTGATATTTTCAGAGAATATGTATTTCTATTGCCGAACTAGAAACGCGTTTTTTCGGCATTTTTTGGTACGGAACCCTTGGTATGCGAGTGCGACTCGCATTTGACCGGTTATTTAATAATTTTCTGTACTAATGTAACTGTCGTACTAATGCGAAGATACTGCGAGTGTAGTCGGTCTTTAAAGGCTTCTTAAGAATGGCTCATCACCGCGTTGACTCCTGCACTCCTTGCGTTATAATACGATGCAATTAGCTAAGAAAAAATTGATTGTATAATATTAATTTTGACAAGGATTTATAAAAACTTGCGCGTTTTTCTTTCTATAGTGTAACGCAATAAAATGATTGCAAGCAATTGACCAGAGTCCGGACTTAAAGTTACACATCATTAAAACATTGTAGGCAAGTTGTAACATGACACAATAACACATGTTTAGGCGAGTGCAATTTATTTGAAACATGTTTTTACAGCATGCAATAAATAATTCTGATTAATTGCGAGACCAACCAAACAACCCGAGGGTTCCACGAGGGTTAATAAAATATAAATTCTAGTATTATCTACTAACCTGTCTTAAAAACAGGTAATAGTATTTTTTTAGTTTCACTTGAAGTTAAAATAAGGATTGACGCTGAAATCTATAGACTGCTCTCTCACTCAGCTCAAGACAGAGTTAAAATGAGACAGATTTATGTCAGAGCATATTTGTGTCTTGTTTTAACCTATATCTTGAGTCTAAGCTGAGACAGAGCATGCTCTATAAATCTCAGCATAAGTATACACCTTCTTTGGGAAATTCGGAGTTCCTTCTCAGACTTTTCGAAGTTATGTGTACTCATCTATGTATGTACGTACTTATTTGGAAAAAGAACCAGAAACAGAAATAGAAATATTTTTAAGCAATTAAATATTTTTCACGTGCATCAATAAAACTAATTTAAGCAATTAACTAAAATTAATAAAATAATTTGCTTGCTTTAATATAATTTAAGCAATTAATTGAAATCAATTTAGCAATTAAATATCACGGTAGTAATAAATCGTGTGGAAACCTGTATGCCTGCAACACAAACACACTTTCTGTGTTTCAATTGGGTTTGCTTGTTGGTTTATCCTTCAATCACGCCGAAGCAAAGCTATGGATTGACCTCATTATATGCATTTTGAGGGTTTGGAAAGTGACATAGTTTACTTTTAATTCCGGAAAATCAAAGACTTTCCATAGGATTTTCAAAAACTAAATTCATGCCAACGTAGTCGCGGGCATCAGCTAGTTAATGAATACAACACAGATAAGTTTTATGTGCGGAACCCTATAATGCAATCTATACAAATAAATAAAATTGAAGTGTCTGTTTGCAATATCAAAAGAACAGCTTTTTACTAACTGCATACGAAAGTAAATACGGTACTTATTATAACAAGAAAACAATTTTTAAAATTTTTGTCTATCTGTTTGATGCCGCTAAGACTGGACCGATTCACTGGTAGATAGCTAAGTGGTATCGGGTGTAACATAGGCTACTTTTTAACCGACTTTCGAAAAAGGAGGAGAAGGAGTTGTGTTTTTCTAGCTCTGTATATCGATATCTCCGTGATTTCTTAACCGATTTGCGTGAATCTTTTTTAATTGTAAATATACGTTCAATATACCACTTTATTTGCCTGCTGTGACATACATAGGCTGCTTTTGACCAAGAAAAATCAATAAATACACGCGGACGAAGTCGCGGGTATCAGCTAGTTTTAAATATAAAGGGCGGTACACATCGATGAACATATATTATTGGCAAGGACTCTTGTCGCGCAGTTATTTTTATTTCACTCTTTTATTCCTTTAATACAAATCGAATCGTTAATCGAATGCAGATATCAGGTTCCCGATCGACTCCGCTGCCTCTCTTCAATCGATTCGGATGTGTTTATAAAAGGCAGAGTTAATACATTGTAACGCCAAATTAATTGTCTTGTACAGGGGAATAAAATACGTAAAAAACTACAAGACAATAAGATGTACTTAAATAATTAATTAATGTATTGAGCTGTAATATGGCTTCTTTATTACTGAAATCATTATTTATTCATCTGGACTCAAGGTAAACAGAAAATTTTTATTAAAATTACTTTATTCAAAGGTATACCAAGCTGAAAACGAGAAAATTAGAAAACCATTACCAGTTACGATTTCCGATGAGCTTCAAATTAAGGTGTAAATATTGGAGTATTAGTACATTATGGTACAAGTGTAAAAGTTGGTGATTACCGCTGAGGCGCTATTGAGACCCGAGCCGTTAGGTGAGGGTCTTAAGGTAGCCGAGGACGGTAATCATCAATATACACGTGTATCATACGACGTTTTTCAACACACTTGTGAAGAAAATAACACTAAAATAGTACATTATGGTACAAAACAGTGAAAACGAGTTGTGAAAATTTTTTCGCAATGGCGGAAAAAATTAATGTTGTTCTTTTGTTCGCCCTCTTGAGATGCTCTTGAGGGCAGGCAAAGATCGACGACCATACAGCCTATTCAGGTGTTTATTTGATTTAATCAGTTTTCCGGAATGCGCGCTCACCTTTAATGGCCATAGACTAAAAGAATGAGTTTTGTTTTTTTTTTTTGGCTTTTCTCTTATAGCCAAAATGGGGAATTTCCAGTTTTCTTTATTACAGAAAAAACAAAAGTTTTATTTATTAAACACGTACAAGTTGAAATTATCTATTTAAATACGAAGTTGTATGAAATGAACAAGCAATAGGTATCTTGGCAATAGGTAGGATCTTTTTTGTAATAGAAACTTTTTTAAGAACAAAGCAACTCAACCAATAAAATTAAAAAAAATAATTCTATAACTCACATTGTGAATAATAATAATCAAAAGTCACAGTTTGAGTTAAAGGTGTCATTGTGTGCCTAGTTGCGGTGAACCGGGAGCCATTTTATGAGCAAGTGTGTTGAAAAAATTATAATTTAAATATATTCAGAATCCCTGGGAATTCAATGACAGCGTGAAGGTAGCCTAAGATTCTTAAATAAATGCTTTTTCTTTCTTTCTTTTCTAAGAAGAAGAAGAAGATATACCAACACTGTATGGTTCCATTTATTGGGCCTAGCCAAGACCTGATCATAATTTTGATTTCAATATCAACTTTTAAGGGCCAATACTTAGGGTTCCGTATCCGAAGGGTAACCAACGTCCAACGGGGCCCTATTACTAAGTGTCCGTCCGTCAGTCCGTTGGCGGGCTGTATCTCATGATCGGTAATAGGTAGAGAGTTCTGAGAAAATGTGTTGTTCGGGATATTATCTACATGATAATAATTATAATTAGGTAAAGTAGTTAAGTATATATCTACACTAGATGTTGTCTGAAACTTCGTCCGCATGGTGTTAGGTTACCTAATTAAAAATCCCGCAGAAACGCTGTGTTTTTAATAAAGAAGTAGCCTATGTCACTCTCCAGGCTTTTAACTACCTATACGCGATCCGTTGCTCGTTGTTTCTGCGAGCTGCGTCATTAAAGGACAAAACAACAAACAAACATACTTTTGCATTTAAATATTAGTAGAAGCTACCTGGAATTACATTTCGCAGCCATTCCCATATCGATGAGATCGTAGAAATAATTTGTTCACTTAACCGCCTGCATATAATCTATGCTAATCTAATGTCAACTGCAGGCGAAATGCATGCATGCAGTTAGCTATACCTGTAATTATGCAAAGCGTATGATACGCTATCGACCGTCGTGTTCAGTGCAGTATGTGACAAGGGGCAAAACGTGTTTCATTTGTAAGGGCCAGGGCAGACATCGGCGTTTTTGCTTTCGGACGCGACATCGAGCTTCCGAAAAGCGACTAAAATCTACGAATAAATAATACGTAAGGAAGTCTAACTGCGTTAAAAAATGACCCCAACAAAAATTGCGCCGAAGTGGGTGGAGATTAAAATTAAGCCGTTAGAGACGGGGATTAAAACCAAAATAACACGTCAACAGTTGGTCATTTTTCTTGCACGTTAAATTTTCATAATATCGTCCAATGACTAAGCTGTCATAGCAAACCAATCATTGCTTTCGTTCTAAATTTGAACCGATCACCAAGCATGTCTACCTGTAACCTGGGAAGTGATTCGTATGATTCGTATTTTGAATCATACGTCGTTTTGGTTTGAAGTGGGGCCATTTTTTGAGTGGATTTTGTTCTGTTCTTCCTTACTTATTATTTATTCGTAGACTAAAATCGCAAAAATTAAAAGCGGCGTGTGTGCCCGGTCTGTAAAGACTCAAAGTTTGACGACGGACAACGGGGGGGCTTAGTAATAGGGTCCCGTTGGCGCTCTTTGGCTACGGAACCCTAAAAATGATAAAATACTCGTACCTCGCGAGATACAGCAATGTCGGAGGTCACAGGTTAAAATTTACATTCCACCCAGTAGTAGGTAGGTACATACGTTATGGAATGAGTTGACTAATAGGCATTATTTTTATCAGTTTTTATTACTGTTTATTTTATTACGTTTTTGGTGTTTTATATGAGACTTTTTGAGATTAATTATTTATTATAAATTAAAGAAAAAAAAAAATTCACTCCAGAAGAGACGGCAAAAATACACAACAACTGTGGTCTGTGTACCTATCAGTTTTTTTAAAAGAAAAACCGCCAAGTTCAATGCTGGTTCTTCTCGGTTGCAACACTTGCAACCGATTCCAAAGCACTTTATAAATAAAAACTTTTCTATTCTATTGTAATATTTGAATAAATATCTTTTTTATTTTCTTCTATTCTTATTCGTAAACTCTCATCAAAAGGCCCCGGTTGATTCTCAATTTTATTGAACTTGTCTTTTGTGTAAATGATCTCCAACGTGTCAAAGATGATAAATCGTCGCTGCGTAAATCAGCAGCCTTTATTAGTACATAATTTATTGCAAAACAACTAAGAATAAAAAATGCGCTGCCCAATGTTATCTGCAATCTTCACATCTTTTGATAGCGTGCACTTTTATAGTGGAGGAAAACGATAAAAGAATTTATCTCGATAAGAATAAGGTGCATTATAATGACCCTACGGTGAGACAACCAAATTGTATTGTCATCTCTTTCCCTGATGACGGAAATCTATATCCTTATCTCTTTTTGCGCGATGACAACGCAGCCCTTGAGGACTTTAGCACACGTAAGCCGCGAAACCGCTGAAACCGCAGCATGACTTGCCCGTTTTATGATATTCGAAACAAAAGCAGAACTGCCTACTTTAATAGAGATTAAACTATAAGTCTCTCTTTCACACGTGAAAGTGAGATAAATGCCAGTCACAATCAACGCAACCGGTTTCGCTATATTTGTTTGGTGGCAATCCAATATAATAGGGACATAACCGAAATCTCATGGGAAAAAAGATGACTACATACTCAAACCACTGCTTATTATATTGTCATAGAAGAGGTAGTTACGCTCCAGATATGTAACTTGCAATCTCAAAGCGTGCAATTCACGCTGAGCTTCAGCGATTTCGCTATATTTATTTTTCGGCAGAGGTATGCCACAGGCCTAATACCTATCTTCAGCATCTGGTTTGTGCGTAATCAAGATTCGTCAGTTTTTTGGAAATAAAAAGAAATGAGCATAATGGCGTTGCTATGGTATTCTTAATTATGTCGCGGTGTGGCTCTTTATTGCATGAGAAAATCTGGTGCGGTTTGAATAGAAACATTATGACCAAATACTTACACCATAAGTTAATTTCTAAGGAAAATCTCACGAACTGATCGGCAGGCTGATTACGTATCATGCAAACGATTCGCGATAGCAAAAATCGCACAATATTTGCTGTTTAATCGCAAATTCGTATTATGTATAGACGATTGCGAAGCCACAGCAAACAAGCGACAGTGCTGCCTCTGTAGAGCAATCGGTGAACTAAATCTGCATCTTCGGCGTATGAGCTTATGAAGTTTTCGTATTACGTATGACTTATGACAGCGACGCGATAGCAATTAACAAGCAAATTGATCTGTCAGCAGAGGCGTAACTACAGGGTGGCATGACGGCAAAATGCCACGGGCCCCAGCTGGAAGGGGCCCCCGATCAGAGAGGGCCAGAAGCACAAGATGATCCTAACATTTATAGCCATTCCTGTGATTACGGCTAGTGCCGAGCGATCATTGTTTTACTCAGTGTGTCGCCTCGACATAGGCCTCCTCCAGCCCCTTCCCAACATTTCTATCTCTGGCCTTTCTCAGCCATGTAGTCCCTGCAATAGACTTAATGTCATCTGCCCATCTGAGATGTTGCCGTCCTCTATTACGTTTTCCATCCTTTGGGTACCAATCCATCACATCGTTAGTCCACTTTACTATCTTGTTTCTTACAGTGTGGCCAGCCCATCGCCATTTCTGTTCTTTTATTTTCTTCTTAACATCGTAAATTTTTGTTTTCGCTCTTATATTGACTAGTCTATGTCTGTCTCTCTTCTTAATATGTAAAATACTTCTTTCAATTCCGTGTTGGCATGTTTCTAGTTTTTGCATGTTTCTTTTTGTCAGAGCCCATGTTTGACATCCATAGGTCATGCATGGGTGCAAAATTAAAATTTATATAAACTAAATTCTTTTGGACAAAAAAGGTTTCGCACAGTGTCGGATTTACCAAAAGGCTGAGTTGACTGGAGCCTAGGGCAGCCGATTTTAGGGGCGGTAAATTTGGGGCCAAAATTTTTATTTATGACTAACAGAATGAAAAAGATACATATTTGTATAAGTATGTACCTAAATGTCATTAGGTCCATAAACACATATTTTAAAATTTTAAAAAATATCTAATTAATTACTGAATATAGGTACCCCAAACAATAACTAAATAGTTGGTAGAGTCGACTTTACCTACGATGCCAGGTGTGCGGCGCATACAAGCGCAGGGTCTCAAGCGTCAAAAGTACAGGACTAAATATGGCGTAGTGCAAAATAAAAAATTTCGCGCTCGCTTAGCTCGTGAAAATGTCACTTTTAAGTTGCTATTGTAGATGCCAAGAAAAGACTACTAAGTGCCGTAATGTAATCATAAAAATTTTAGCACTCGCTTCGCTCGCGAAAATGTCGCTTTTAAGTTGCTATTGTAGATGCCAAGAATGGACTACTAAGTGCCGTAATGCAATTATAAAAAATTTTGCGCTCGCTTCGCTCGCGAAAATGTCGCTTTTACTTTGCTATTGTAGGTGCCAAGTATGGTCTACTAAGTGCCGTAATGTAATCATAAAAAATTTCGCGCTCACTTCGCTCTCGAAAATGTCGCTTTTACGTTTCTATTGTAGGTGCCAAGTGTGGACTACTAAGTGCCGTAATGTAATCATAAAAATTTTAGCGCTCGCTTCGCTCGCGAAAATGTCGCTTTTAAGTTGCTATTGTAGATGCCAAGAATGGACTACTAAGTGCCGTAATGCAATCATAAATTTCGCGCTCGCTTTGCTCAGGAAATTGTCGCTTTTACGTTACTATTGTAGGTGCCAAGAATAGACTACTGAGTGTCGTAATGCAATCATAAATTTTGCGCTCGCTTCGCTCGAAAAAATGTCACTTTTGCGTTGCTGTTGTAGGTGCCAAGAATGGACTACTAAGTGCCGTAATGCAATCATAAAAAATTACGCGCTCGCTTCGCTCGCAACATTTTCGGAGTAACAAGTATGGAATACATAACTGCGCGGTGCAGCCGTTAATACTGGGCTACATCATTGAACTTCAGGTACCAACTCCTCAATCCTGATGCTGCTTGGTAAGGCCACCTAAATTGTGACGATTTAGAAACCATCGGTTGTGGATTGGTATTGCAGGTAGTTAAGCATCAAGTATATGGACTAGTGGAGTAGTGGCAGAATACAATCGTAAAAAATTTCGCGCTCGCTTCGCTCGCGATAGTGACATTTTTGGTTCTTATGTCATTAACACCTTTGCTGAACAAAAGCCCGAAAAAAGGAATTTTAATCTTTGAAAGTGACATACGCTCTGAATTGAAGGTTATTAGAAAATCAAGTAATTGTATTCGCGTTTGTATGTACTTACTTCACCTAGTGATTTATTATAAAGCAAAAAAATATTATCTCATTGGTTGAGCTTCTTTATATTGGGGGAGAGAGGGCCCCATCCGATGAATTTGCCACGGGCCTCAAACGGTATAGTTACGCCTCTGTCTGTCAGGTTGCGATTAGCTTTTAGGTGATTTCTTACTGATTGTTTTATAATTTATTGTTAAATAGTCCGCGTATTTTATATAAAAAGTGAAGTTAAGTGTAATTATTTAAGTTGTAATTAGTGTAAAGTGTAGTTAGGTTACTTTTTGGTGCCAAAACATTAAGATTTATTAGATAAGTACATTTGAATTCGAGATGGCTCGTGCGTTTCTATTGCTTGAAGCACTAGATTTAGAAGGTGAGAGCGTCGAGCGCCAAAGGCAGCATAGCCGCAATACAGCAAGACTGAGACGTAGCCTTCGAGACCAAGCCAAGGCTTTGGCACTTTCCGACACAGACTTTAAAGCAAACTATAGGCTTACTAAAGAGTTGTTTAAAGATTTGTGCTCAGAAGTAAAGCCATTCATGGCTCGGTCTAGGAGGAGAACAAAAATCTCTGTAGAATGTAAAGTAAGTAAATTAATACTATCATTAGGTGTTTAGTCTTATCATTTGTAAGTTTAACTTATAAAATATATTGGTAAAAATTAAAACCTACTAATGTGCATTTTAAATTTCTTGATACCTTTACTATAGTTTCATGGCAAAATTACGTGTTAGATCAAAATCTAGCATACTATTTGGGTGAAATATAAACACACATACGCAAAAATACTTGTAACGAAATCCAGTCTTATAGCCAGTTTACTTAATAATATATTAAGTGCCCTCCACCTTATAATATTTATCTCTAAATAATAACATTTCAACATCTGTGTCTACTCTATTATGTATAATTTATATTTATTTAATCGATCAGTAGCTCTAGTGTCATATATCTGTTTGTCTGTGTTGCGTGGGCGGTGGTTTAGATTCGTAAAAGCTTTGTTTCAAACGTGGACATCGTTAAAAGTCTAGTAAGTGGTGATAAATTTATTTTTATCGGCTTCTGATAGCCCGTTGACCGATCGTTCCGACACTCGGGCTGAACTCTATAGACCACAATCTCATTCTCCTCAGACTCAAGACAGAGTTAAAACGAGACAGATTTATCTCATATTTGTGTCTCGTTTTAACCTCTATCTTGAATATGAGCTGATTCAGAGCACGCTCTATAGATGTCAGCATCAATCGCATAGTAGTAGGTGTACTTCGAGTAGTATATCATCATCATCATCAGCAGCAATCCATCCCCGGCTCACTGCTGAGCGCAGGTCTCAGAGTAGGGCCATAGTCCACCATGCTGGTCCCTTGCATATTGGCAGACTTCACATACATTGTGAACATTAAGGAGAACTCTCAGGCGTGCAGGTTTCTCACGATGTTTTCCTGCACCATTGAAGCATGTGATATTGAAGTTTAAAACTGCACATATTTCCTATAGCCCGGGATTGAACTCGCAACCCTCCGAATAGAAGACCGCAATCCTAACCACTATATTATCATTGCTCTAACGTCCTTTAACATCGGAAACATCCCGCGGAAACTGTCTGTTTTCCGTTATAAAAAATAGCCTATAGGCTATAGTGTGATGTACCACTCCTGATATCCGTGCGTGATTGAATGACAAACCAGCAAACAAAACAATTTAAGTTTATAGGTGTGAGTATGAAAGTATGGATTAAGGTTCAAAGAAACGTTTGTATTTCATATTTTCAAAGAAAGAAGGGCAGTGTCCGCTAAAATATAAAATAATATGTAACGTCGCGCGTCGCTCAAATGGAGGCTTTATTGCTCGATCGCACCGTGAAATGGCGCGATGACAGTCGCCATTCGCTTATTGAGATGACGAATAAACCGGTACTAAATAGCTAATAACAATCACTGATAGATAACGTTGGAATTTATTATAATGTACGTGCTAATCAACTACTGTATTTTTGATTGATTTGTTTGTGCCAATTTTTTATGATACCCAATTATCGAGTTCATATCATCGATTGACTGGAAGCAGATCTCTTGAAATGATCGCCACAGAGCACGATTCCGTGCCGCCTGCATCCAGCAGTTGCCAGCGACTCCCCTGATATCGTCCGTCCATATCAACGTGGCACCAGTTCTAGCACTTTGGGACCTCGACGCCCATCGGTTCTTCGTGCCATGCGCCCCACTCAGCTTTGCGATTCCATAAGCAATGTCGGGAACTGTGGTTTTCTTACCAATCCCGTCATTTGATCCCGCAGAAATAATCCGAGCATAGCTCTCTCCGTCGCCCGTTGAGCGACATTGAGCCTTCTTATGAGAGTTAGCAACTTTTTTTTCACGTTTATTTGAAACAAGATATTGAGCGTGCGCTGAAATACCACAGTTTTTTATTTTATTTTTTTATTCGATGACAAGATAGATGACTGCGATCTCACTTGACGGTAAGTGACGATACAGTCTTAGATGGTATTGGGCTAACTTGAATGAGGTATAGCAGTCTAAATTCAACCCATACCCCTAATCGGTTTCTACACGCCATCGTGCCCGAACGCTAAATCGCTTGGCGGCACGTCTTTGACGGTAGGGTGGTAACTAGCCACGGCCAAAGCCTCCCACCAGAGTACACTTCATGTAGATAGAAAATGGATCGACTATAGTTAGTACTTTCCAACTACTAACTATAGTCGGTCTGTTTTCTGCAGGTCACACGCCTTACTATAAAGGTTATAGTTTAGAGCAAGATGA
Source organism: Hipparchia sbordonii (assembly GCA_038048805.1). Classification (NCBI taxonomy): domain Eukaryota; kingdom Metazoa; phylum Arthropoda; class Insecta; order Lepidoptera; family Nymphalidae; genus Hipparchia; species Hipparchia sbordonii. The sequence goes on from CM076113.1 coordinate 12,628,406, forward strand.
CGCGATGAGAACATGATGAGAAGCATTTTTTTTTGAAATATTCGGCCTTTGGCTCCGTAGTGTTGGAGCTCACACTCACCTAATATGGGTGTAGAGAAAGCTTATAATGGTTATGCAGATTGAGAAAGCTGATTTACACACCAGTATCGACGTATCCGCGAAGCGAAGTAATAGTATGTAGTGTAAAGTGCATTGCCCACGAGTGGAATTGAGGCGCAGCGCCTTTTTATTCGACTACTGCAAAGCCAAAAGGGAGGGTTGTATGTATGTGTATGTATATATTATACGTTCAACCGTAGCATCTACACTACACCGATTTTGATGAATGAGCTATGAACGATTAAGTAATTATATGGTTCGGATGACATTTCACACGAAAAATTCCAAGTCAGCGAAGTCGATGCTATTATCATTCATGCCCATATTATAAATCATCCCCTAAGTACGAGTCTATTTACGTAGATAGCCTCTCATTACAATCCAATGTCATTTTAACCTATAGAGTATAGGTGTCCTAAAGGTTTGTAAAATTGACAGAAAGCGTCACGTAACTTACTTTAAGTTAGGGAACGTTGTGGAAAACGTGCGTAAGACTAAAGCAGAACACGCTTGCTTAGAAAATGAATTTTTTTTTCCGCCTTTTATAAGTCAATAGTTTCTCCAATTACTACAATAAGCCCCGAAATTTTCTTCAACACCAATAATATATTTTTTCACGTTTTTAAAACGAAATATTGCTCCACAAAAAATAAATTGACTTAAGTTGAATCAAGTCTTTGTGCTTGCAACATAGAATGTCACAAAAGTAATGCAGTCGTTCCTATAATGGTTGTCAGAGTTGAATGGACATTATCTGAGCCCGCCATCGCGCCATTAGGAGATTTGTCGGACAATACAGCCGAAATAAAGATCGACAATCGACATGTTACAGCGTTTTTGTCGTGCATTTAGATTTAAACGACTTAAGTCATATATCGGTAGAGTGTCACCATCTTAATATAATATAACAACAAAATCTTTTCGACGATAGTTCCGTTTTAAAACTAGTATTCAAATGACCACTAACCTTATAAATTCAAAAGTGTGTTTTTTGTTGGTTTGCTTTTCTATCACGCTACAGCGGAGAAAGGGATTGACGAGATTTTTTGCATGGATGTAGTTGATGACTTGGCTAACTATAAAAGTTAGCCAAGTCCCTGAAAAACAGGATCTCCGAGGGATTTTTAAGAACTTAACTTCACGCAAATAATTAGATAACAGAATAAGATTTATTTTGTAAAATATTATATACATAAATTTAACTATTCTAACTTCTATTATATATTCTTTATAAGACAGCAGCAATAAAACAAAGCCGAAAAGGAAACAAAAAGGATAAAAATTAGGACATGAGCATATTCTGTTGTCGATAAGACGTGACATGAACAAAACGCGCCGAAGAAAAAAAGGTAACAGATAAAAGAAAAAGGTAAAAGATAAAGGGGCGCCGTAAAGATCGAGTTACTGGGTCCAGCCTGGCTGTTTGAGGCTTGCAGGATTGAGATGGCATCATTATACTCCCATTGACGATTCTATTTTTATTTTGTGGTAGTTAATGTTCTTTTAAAAGCTGTTCACACATTTTTTGTGGCGTACTTGATAAAAGCCACCAGCTTAGATTAAGACAATCAAGCTAGCAGTTATAACGACAAGGAGGCGTCTTCGTACCAGTACGCTAAATCGTTTAGCATTGTAAGTTGAACCAGATTGCAATTACCACAATTTGGAATTTAACTCTCTTACTTTCAAGTCTGAGAGAAAGTAAGGCAATATTTGAAAAATAACAAGCGAAATTCCGTCAATAGGTAATAGCGCGGAATTCCACTAAAACGTGTGAAAAGTTTAGTTTCTAAATCTATGTTTTACTGAACACATCTGTGTTTTTTTTAATCGGATGTGAGGTTCATTTTAAGGCCATTCAAAAAGTTCAAAACTGAAATTACTTATTAGGTATTATATGTGTATATTTAGTGTGTACCTAATTTATATAAAATTGTTGCACTTTCCCATATCCCTCAATAAATATATTTTTATAGTTAGGACATCGCTTAAAGCGATAAGACCCTCCTTGCGCATTTTATGTACCTACATTTTTCAGTTTCAATTGTAAACATCAATTAAAGAAATTAAGAAAGAGTATTCTATCTATCTACATCATATAGGATAACCTGTGGTTTAAGAGCCACACACGTCAAGACTCTACCAGCGGTTAACAGAAAGCGAGTTGCGCTAAGAACCAACTCAGCAGTTGCTCTTTTCGAAAAAAAATGTTACAATATAGCTATTACAGTAAATAACAAGTTATTACAATATCAAAATGCAGGCAGATGGATGCAAAGTCCATTCATGAAACTTTATCATTCAGACTCATTCATACATTCATTCATAAATATTTTGTTAAGTATAACGCCACAATTGGGTATCGAATCGAATCGATTCTTTCTTTTTTTAATACGACTCGTATTGAAATAAGTAATCATAACAGTAGCAAGCTCTTATTAACCGACTTAAAAAAAAGAGGAGGTTCTCAATTCGACGCGTATTTTTATTTTTTTTATTTCAATCGCGTTCAATAAGTTAAGCTTTCATTAAATCGTAGCGAACGCAATAAATATTAACATTATCTGTTAATTATATTTCTGTTCAGAACCTGCTTACAGAATTACAATCTAAACTATATTTGCTTCTTGCGAGCACGAGATATTTGAAAAACTATCAGTAACGTTGCATCAATTTCATTGTTTATCAGAAAGTAGGGTGTTGGTGTCCATTGTTCGTTAATTAATTAATTAAATAAATAATAAAATTATTGGTGAAATAGAAGTCGGTTAAAAATTAGATTTTAACATTTTTTTACCCCTTCAGGGCTGTAAGTTTAAAACCCTCCTTAGTGCATTTAAGGATTATTTCTTCCTTTCAAATCATTAGCAACTTTACAATACGGAAAGTCAACAACTAAGCTCTTCTAAAAAGCTTGAGCGATGTCAGCTGAACTGGCGTTACAGCTCTTAGGTTTCTCACTTAAAAAAATATCATCTCCACTTATCTGTAGATGCACGAGTAAGCATGTAACTTAATTCAACCAAATTAAATGTAATTCAAACTCCTTTTATTCTCATTCTACAATGGAAATCCGATATTCTACAATCGTATCGTGTGACAACGCAAACGGACCGTCACGGCCATCAATCAAAAACGTTTGGTGCGGGCGCATTCATTTCATATGAATTTTCTTTTTCTTCTTTTTATAACACACGATAATAATGTTTTTGTTCATTCTCAGCAAACCTGTAGAAACATGAAACGATTTCGCTTCTGTTTGATAAATCCAAATGAAAAAAATCTTGGGTATGAACCGATATTAACCGTAACGTTCTTGTTAAGAGGGAACTCTAGTGGGCCTTTTTCCATACAAACGTATTCTGCTGTTTTCTTCGTGGATAATGCACTCTCTACAGCAATGATTTTTTTCCAAAAAATCTAGGTCTAATACGTGCCCCTATCATTTTCTTTTTTACAATACATAATCATTAAAAAAAATATGACAGTCCAAAAATACACAAATACACTACTCGTACACATTGATAGCTCGGTTGGTTGGGCGCAGCGCGACGGCGATAGTTTCTTCAAATACCTATTTTTCAAATTCCTTGGGACTAGAGTCCCCTCTTAAGCATAAATTATTATGGATATTACTAACTGTAAAAATAAATAGAAGTTGGATGAGGATCTCCAAAAAGTGGAGTGACCTTGCATCGGCACGGGCCGTGACCGACACGCTTGCGTGACCGGTACCGCCCCGGTACCGGAGTTTTGGTATACTTCACAAGTATTTGAGATCCCTGTATCTAGCTTTAATACAGTAGCTTTCTCCTGCAAGAATTGCTACTGAACACGATCTTGTGCCGCTTATATCTAGGGCCTGACAGAGAATCGCATGACATCATCTGTTCACCTTGTAAAAGATCTTCTAACGCTGCGTTTCCCAACTTTGAATAAATTGAGTGAACCTGGAGAATTTGGGTATTATTTTGTGAAAATCCAAGTCTGCAAGTTATCCCCGCGGACACGGCGTGCTATTTCACTTGACGCTAAGTGACAATAGAGTCTGATGGAAACGCGCTATATTAGAAAGCGTAAAGCAGTTCATTATACTCTCATGTTTATTTAGTTAATTAAATTCAATTTCCTCAAATAATTTTGATCGTAGAATGAGAAATATATGTATGTATTTCCATCACAAAGCAACGAAATTGACGACGAATCTCATTTCAAGCTTGCAAATATTTGAATTTTAATAGAAAAGTGTTACAACTTTTTTATTAGCGCCGAGAAGATTAAATTTAATTTATATAAACCTGATCTTCGTGTTTCGGTAAGGCGAGTCACACTCTTTTATTTGAATATCTTAATATGCAAAACTATTATTATAATTAATTTATTATATCTATAATTCCATACCTATGTACTGACTTTTGTCCGCGATTTCGTCAACTTTGATACCAAGGAATTGTTACTAACTAACACTTACCTGTTAAAAATAACATGTATAGGTAGGTCTATCATATAATATTATATCTTAATATTATTCATCAAATTCTATTTAAAATCATATTCAAAGAACTACTTTTGATGAGGTTTTATATTAAATCTTAGAAGTAAGTAACTAACTTTTAATTTAGATTTAAAGTTTTTTATAAATTTTATTGTGATTTACGTTTTAATAAATTATGTTAAGAAAATAATAGTAACCTTAAACGTGAATAAAAGAATTTTCATATAAACATATAGATACTTAGTCCTCAAGTTAGGGGTGGAATTTCTAACATTCTATTCAGCAAGAATAAGCATTAGTCGCGTTTTTTGCAATTTTATGAGTATAGTATTTTATTCTAGCTGATTTATTGTACCAACTCTTGCCAACTCTAACTGGAACTGGTATATTTTAGAATAAAAATTCCTACAGCTGTGAAACTGCGCTTGTTTATTTTACCGGTTTTATAATACAGAACCCGTTACGACCAAAACAAAAAAAAACCCCTCGTACTAGGTAGGTAATAACTCTTTTTGTTAGGTTTTAACATTATTCCTACTGGAAAAATATAATATTTAACCGCAGTACTGGAAAAGATTTTTTTTATTCGATGACAAGATAGTTCTTAACAACAATCTCACCTGATGGTAAGTGACAATGCAGTCCAAGACGGTAGCGGGCTAACTTGCAAGGGGTATGGCAGTGTACTCGTTTTTTAAATTCTATTTCCACGTGGACGAAGTCGCGGTCAAAAGCTAGTTCATGAATTAAAATAACAGTGACTAAATATCGCCTTTAATTTTCAAGTTTCAACTTAAATAAGTTCTTTGTTATTATTCCATGTAGTTGTTACATTGCTCAAACATAGATCAAAATATTAATTATGTAAAAACATTAATAATAATATTAAAGCAGGCTTTATGACGGAAGGTGCTTGTATATAGTACTCAAGTAGAGTCACTGGCATGACGGGAATGTACCGACTGCCAGTGCTCTGCAGTCAAGTGGTCAGTGTTTAGTGCTGCTTGTTTGCTGTTTCTGGAATGCAGTAATTAGTGAGCGTGCAGTGGAACTAAATATTTTAAAGCGCATTAGGCGTCACAGACACGTTTCGTTGGCGCTTTTCTTTTTACACTCTGACCTTTTCAATGTAGGCGGTTGCAAAGTTGCGGGGTTGAGTTAACATTTGAACTATAGACCCTTAGGGCCGATTGGGACCGATCGCCAACGTAAATAAGTCTTATCCGAGCGTTTTTGTAACTTCATTGCGGAAACACTGTATACATAGCATAGTTTTATTACCTACCTATTGTAACTTTTTTTTTTAAAAGAGCAACTGCTGAGTTTCTTGCCGGCTCTTCTCAGCAGAATCTGCATTCCGAACCGGTGGTTAATTTATGACGTGTCATAAGAGCTACAAGTTGGCCTACATGAAAGAAATAAATTTTGAATTTCATTTTAAATTTTGGAAGGTTTTATTTATTCCTCGGTTAAACGTTACTCGATTTCGGTGAAATCGGCACTTATAATTATAACAAATCCATTAGTCCATTGCTTGCTACTTGGTTTAACTTAACAAACTTCAGCTAATAGTTATTTTGTATTCAAACGCCTTTACACCTATGAATTTAGGAGATAAATTAAAATACTCACAAAAATATTCATATCTTCTGTTAGTTAAAAGCCTATAGCGTACCGGTACTAATAGCATACGCGTGTTGTCTATAGGGTTGTTGTAGAACGGTTCCGTACGCGTCCGTGTTATAAATAAAGGTAATTGGTCCCTCGCTACAAAATTGCAGGTAACAAGGAGCTCTCGTTAATTGCGCTAATGAGGTCGCCTGTCGCAGGGCCTAGGACCTTTAGGTGTGCTTTAGGTTTACGGGTGTCTTAGACGTATAGAGAGATGTTTTTCCGATATAAAAAAATGTTCTTTGAAAACTATTGACCTGTATGTTTTGTATTTTGCGAAAGAAACAGTTTTGATCCAAAAAAAAAATAACTTTACTAACTAGTTTGGATCATGCAGAATTTGCAGGAGTGAGAAATGATTTTCATTTTACAAATAAGAATGATTTAATATTTAATTTATGAGTTTTTCCAAATAAGTTGATTTTTTATGTTTGAATATCGATTCTATACTAACGTAGCTCACAGGAACCACAGGGTTTTTGTTACATATTGTATATTATTTACACGTAAGTTCTTATATCATACTTAATCCTGGTTCAGTGAGAGGCTTTGGAGGTGACTAATGACCAACAAACCTTATGATGACGTGTAGAAACCGATTAGTAACTTGGGTCAAAATCTGTTAAAAAATATCACTAAAGCTTAGTACGTACTACAAGCTTATAATAAGGCCGCATTTGCATGCGTAGTTTTAAGTTTTGTAGTATTATATTGTTTTTTCTTCCCTGTGTATTAAGTTTTTTCTATCTTAGTGAAACAGTTTCCTGTCTGATTCTCGTAAACACAGGATAATAATTATAGCTGGTCGGGCGCGGTACGCCCGTAGTAGGCGTGTAGAGTAAATGTCGATGTACCGATACATCGATATTATTGTTCGATATATCAATAGTTTTTGGCGATATAAGCTATTATTTCGATACATCAATATTATTTGACATTTAATATCTAGTATCGTTGATGTATCAAATACGATATCATATTATTGCCAATAATACCGTTGTTGTCATTATCTAAATGCACAGGAATTCAAAGTCGTAAAAAAAGTATATGTTGACTTTTTTCATTGTCATCACTTAATTATAATAAAATACCTACTTTATGAAACAAAATTTCTTAAAGAACAAATATTTTTCAGAAACTATCACCGATGTAAGTATATCGATGTTTTTGTTAAAAAGCTATTGATACTTTTCAGTATATCGAAAACGATATCGATATCGATTCGAAAGCGCTTTGGAAAAGTTTATTTGAATAAAAAATTATTCTATTCTATACTTTTTTAAATATCGATAAAATATATCATAATATCGATACTTTTTGGCACTTCCTGCAACCCTAGCCGTGAGCGGCGAGCGCTAATGAGATCGCGATGCGTAGGCGCAGCGCCTGTAACCGTATTTGCTTTTCTATGGGAACATTAATTTTTCTTCTGCGTCGGTTAATTACAACTTCGGTCTACAAATAACCATTTGCAATTTGCCTTGCGTTGCTTGCAATAACCGTAGGTTGTAACTTCTTGTGCTTTTTGGAGTGCGCTTAAGCAATTAAATCATACGCTTCAACGGTGAAGCAAAACATAATACGAGTTTTTTCAATGGTGCTTAGAGATCTTTCCGCGAGGGTGGAAATAATACATTACTGCCGCGGCCAGCAAGAGGCATTGATGGACAAACGTGTAAACGTGTAATACGTAAGTCCATCAATGCCTAGTTGTGGCCAAGGCTTGTACAGTGCTTTTCTCAAATAATGCGCGGAAATTAAAACTAAATAGTACCTAGGCAGAATTGAACAAAATTTTCATAGGTTGTCAAATATTTTTCTTTCGATTTTAGCGGTAATAAGTGTTCTGTTACGGCTCTTGCCGCTTCTTGAATTTTATTCACTCACACACTCATTGTCTTCACTTGAACTCAATTTGTCAAATATATAATGTTATATTTGAGAAATAATAATTAACTTATTTCCCAGCTGTAGTCCTTTATTTCTCGTGTTCACACGTGTGTTTAGTGTAATGTCGGATAGCTCACTCCTTAGTAATACAAAAGTTTTCCCTATTATACAAAGCCGCGGCAGTCCAACTCGCTATATCAGCGAGTGGAGAGATTAAAAGAAGATTTATTACCGTTTCCCTTAATGTAGGCCAATCAGAGAGCCCAAATTATTTGAACGAATCGTTAATATTAACAACCGCGTCCAAACTGAGCGCCACCTATCTAAACATGACAACCAGTTACAACCAGAATCATTCCAACCAAATTCCAACAGACAAATTGAAAAAGTCAACTCGGTTTCGAGAGTTGAACAAACACGGTAACGTCGCGGGCTACTGTCAAATTCAACAAACTGCCTGTCCCTTATCATTGTATGTGACAATTAGTAGGTGTGAAAGAGATAAATGATGGTAGGAAAGTGTGAACATACTTCGAGTGACCGATTCCAGAGAAGTGGTGAATTGGTCTTTACTGTTTATTTTTCCTACAAAATATTAAAGTGTTTTGTTAGGGGTCCATTAGACGGTAGGTTTTGCACCTCTTAATTCGGATAGTCATACGTCAGAATCAGCAGCGCTTTTCAGTAACATACAAACTCGCTTCGAAAATAATCCCACTTCGCTAATCACGATATGAATAAAAAATACTAGAACGTTTATGACACTCGACCTAAAATCTTATTCTGTGTTATCAATTATGACAAATTGTCCCTTATTTTACATAAAGGACAAGTGAGTTCGCTTTCAAAGTTATTTTATTTTTGTGAATATCCCTACAGGAATAATAGAGCAGAGGAATATCTTCTTTTTTTTATTCAATAACAAGAATAATAGTCCTTGTCTGCGATTGCACCTGATGCTAAGTGACGATGCAGTCTAAGATGGTAGCGGACTAACTTGGAAGGGATATGGTAGTTGGTATTTGTCATACAAATATCAGTTAATATTGCATTAGTCTTAGACCACTTATGATAGGTTGCGCATTGCATATCATGTCAGGATTCTTTAATTGTTTACCAAACCTTAACCATACGTGGTACGAAAACGAATAAATGCTTATTTTTGTTTTGGGCAAGTTGGACGGTAACTTAACTTAATAACGTTCAACTTACGCTTAGCCTGTAAGTTAAGAGGCTTTTAGAAATTAAGTAACATTTTTTCCATTTTTACCGTAAACCTAGGACTTAGAATATATTGCGATTTGCGACAGGATTGTAGACCAAAGCAACATACAAAAACGCTTTCGCATGTATGATATTAGGAGGCATTAAGGATATTTTGCAATGAAATAGTTCGAGTTAAGCGCAAACACATGTATAATCATGTATAATGATGTATAACAGCTGTATAACGGCTGTGTAATGGCCGCCAGCGCAGCGGGAGTGAATCGTGTCGTGTAACCGTCAACTTAATTGTTGCGCACTAAACCCGCCAAGCCTTGTGCTGGAGAGAGATGCTGATTGTTTTAATTCAATTTATAATATCTAGATTCTTGTCTAGCCTTTACTAACTAATCCTTAAATCTAGCGGCATTTCTAACCCGTGGTAGAGATTCATTTGCCATAAAAGTGCCTTTATATATATCGGCATTCTTAACTAGTGGTATGGTATAGGTAAATTCATTTGACCTATACATAACTAATTCATAAAAATAGCCTTTATATCTGTCGGCATTCTTAACTAGTGGTATAATACAGGTAGATTCATTTGACCCATGCATACTTAATTCATAAAAATAGCCTTTCGACATTCTTAACCAGTGGTAGATGGATTCATTTGACCCATGCCAAAAATTGCGGTCATTTCGGTCTGTTGCTGCGTGATTTAAATGATTTAGATAGTTTAGTTTTGAAAAAACTTTGTAAAAGCGATTAGGACTTCGTTATATAATAATGTAGTGATTATGTACTAGCAAGAATGGATTTATATTTGCAGCCCAACTGCAGATATCATAAATTTCCCACTTCATAGTGCAAATCATACGCATTGAGGATTTATAGCGGCTGGCGGCTGCGCGCGCGGCGGCCTCAGATACAATTATTTATGTGTAATTTTGTTACGTGTAATAACGATTTAATGGGATTACTGGATACTACTAGCTATCGATCGTGACTTCGTCCGCGTAGAGGTTTTTTGAAAATCTATCGGGAACTCTTTGTTTTTCAAAATATTGTACCCACCATCGTGTTACACTCAATCTAGCAACTAAACGAATCAAATTGATTGGAACTGAATTTTTCAGGTCAAAAAGTAAGATCAACTCTAGGATACCATGTAGATACCTTACTCTGAAGGTTTCATCAGGAATATTTCAGTGTTAGAGCCGTGAAAAGGTAACATACAAATAGACATATTATTTTATGTCGTACTAGCTTTTTCCTGACTTGGTGGCGATATAAATAGATACGACAACAGTGAAACCCTCCTGAGTTTGAACCGTAGACCTTTAACCTTGGATCTCGTTGATTTCTGAAGATGCTCCTCCGGTGTCGTAGAGAAACGTGTAGGGTTTATTTTGGAAGGTTTGGTTCTTCCTGTATTTGTAAGTATAGTATGATAAGTTAAATGGCGATTCCACATCGGAAAACGCAACGTATGGGATCGCTCCACATTGAGGATATAGACAACCACAAGCATTATCATTAGGAGCAATAAGTCCTTCAAAGCGTTGCCCAACTGTGGACATCTATCTCAGTAGAAACGACGACATTAGGACTAGACGTTGAAAGTTTACAATTTCCTAAAAGTCGCCCTAGTTCACAACATTAAAACGAAAGCGTCACACAAGAATGACATCTGCTAACTTTTTATAGGTTCCTATAACAGTATCTTGAAACTGGATATAGGATCTTTTACACATCCACTTTATAGCTTAATTTAAGGCTTAAAGAAGCGAGTCATTAACACTATAAATTGTTTTTCTATGTAAATTAGATAACAAAATAGAGGCATCTGTAAGTATAATCAGACTTTAACGGTTGTCCACTTTTTGAGAAATCACTTAATTTGACAATACGGTCCTATGGTATTGGACATAAAACTACTTCAGTAGAAACCATTGATTTAGGATGGCATTAACTTAACGACATTTCAATACGAATCCCCGAGCAGGTAATATTCATGCTAAACTAAATTGATAGAATTAAAAATCTCGTAAATTCCTAACTCTTCAAGTATGAATTCGATATTACAAACAAGTTTCGAGCCCTCAGAATACCAAAATCTTCAGTGATAATATAAAAATTATAAATCAATTTACATTTGTCAGAAATCGAATTCGAGACACAGCACTCAATTATATTGCGTAATGAAGGTATTTCGTGGGAAAAACTTTTTTTGTAATGGTCAGTGAGACAGTGACCATAGGAAGGATGCGGGGAAGCCATACAATTTTGTGCAAATCCTGTGCACTTGCCACCACTATTTCTTTATTCATTATGTCATACTAGCTGATGCCCGCGACTTCACACGCGTGGTTTGAGGTTTTTATTTTCGCGGGAACTTTCTTATTTTTCGGGGTAAAAAGTAGCCTATGTGTTATTTCAGATCATAAGCCATAACCACAGTTATCATTATTATGAACATAGCAAAGCTCAATAGAACTTTCAAAATGCTTTAGGTTCAAAGCCAACCAAGGCGATAACAAAATAATATGTTTCACATATAGTAGATAAGAGTAAGACCAGTTTCAATAGTCGATGTATTTCTCAATAGTCAATTATAAAAAAAATAACAAGCATAAGAATGGCCGCCAGCAGTGTTCGCGGCCACATCGCCAGCCGTCGCATCGCGCTACCGTTTACAAACAAACTATGTTACATTGTGTTGAACACACATCGCTCTTCTGTTTATTATTAACGTTTTTATTGATTATACTTATGTGGTCTAGGTACCTACCATTTCGATTCATGTCTAGTAACAATACATCGTTGTGATAGAGTACCAACTATACCACAAATTGTTATATGTGACTCTATGATATATTCTGTTGCCCAGTTTTGTGTTTGTACCCAGAAAGCCTTACTGTTAGGTTCGCCACAGCATTCATTGTTATTTTTTTTTATAACCACGCAGAAATACTTGCATGAGAAAATCCTTATAGGTTAAAGGGTCGTAGGAGGATGGAGTCACGATGGAGTTAAAGGTAAGTATTCAAACTGTCCGGTCCAAGTGATAAATTCAAGCTATCTCAAATTTGACAGACGCTTTTGGTCATTATTCATAATGATCAGTCCATATTAATACTGCCCGGTTCATCAGTGGCCGTGTTCTTTGAAATTGATTATATCAGTGTAACGATCGTAATAACCTCTGATTTGCTGATACTCTCCCGCTATTGGTTAGCATTGATGCAGCTAAAATTAAGCCAATCAGAGGCACTGATTATTACACTGATGCAATCATTTTTAGAGAATACCAATACAGGTTGCCTGTAACATATACATTCGTACTAGCCCCCACAGTTCACGGGTGTAAACCGCAAAGTTTACGGTTTCCGGTGAACCGCTATTAGGAATGGCGGCTAACCGCTTAGTTAGGCATTCCCGCACAAAGGAAACTCTTCGCTATTCTCTACACTTCCAATGTTTTCAACAGGATTGAGTATTAAAATATATTGGATTCTTTGAAAGCTATTTGAAAGCTTAATAACTAAATCTACGTCTTTTAAAATGTAGTTAAATATTCTAGGATTTTCTCATTTACACGGCGTTTCACACAACATAGATTAAAAATTTCATTTTTTAATGATCAATTCGATCATTAAAAAAATTGTAATTTCCAATACTCGAAAAATAAGTTACTCATTTGAAAATAATTACCCCGGTACGATCAGATCTCACATAAAACTAATATATGTTCATATATCCAGTTTTAAATTGCAATGTACCGAGAAAATGCAATGTTCCAACAATGTGGGATCGTTGAAATCTTTCCTATGAACGTCCAAGGCGGGTTTAGCTTCAAAAGGAACGATCGTCATGTTATTGTGGATTATGTAGAGAGTATGGACAATAGTTTGTGATTTATGAGTTTGCTATCAACCCGCGGGTCAACTCAAACCAAGGACAAAAAGGTAAGGTTTTTGACAAAGAGCAACAATAACATAGAACACTCGTTATCGTTGTGTATATCACACAAAAAAACAATAGCTGTAAATTAAACCACGAACTAAAATTATGAAGTAGATATCCTTGACGAACGCCTAAGGCCACTAAATATTATATACGCACAAAAAATGTACCACTAGCATAAACAAAATATACTTACTTAATGCCAATTTACCATGTCCGGATAAAAACTGATGAAATAAATGAAATGTTTTGGCAGATCTCAAACCAAAAACTAACAAAACTTCTAATTTATTCCTCGCTTTAACATTTTTTGGCGAATAAATTCATTTAATTCGAATTGTTTGGGTCTAGATTGAAATAGCAGTTTATAATGAAGTTAGTTAAGATTTAAAGACGAATCAAAAAAATTATGTGCATACGTCCTTAATTTTTAAAATAATAGCTAGTTAAAAGAATCTACTCACTCATTACAGCTCGTCTCCATGGTCTGAGAGACAGTCACCAAAGTCGTCGTCTTCGTCGTCAACTTATCACCAACACACTTCTTCCGAGAACACTCGTCTAACACTGCATCCTCTTTCACTGACTGTAACACTTCCCTCACTTTATTTGGTCCCGTTTTGACCGTCGACCTTTGAAACTTGAGATTAGCAATCGTCTTTCCATCAGTTTTAATCTCAGTTTCCTCGGTAACCAATGCACCTTTTCTAGTCTTGCACACTAGTTTTGAACTTTTTCCGAAAACGTCACCATTTTTATGAAGAACTTCATTCGAGTCTATAACTTCACTTTTATCGGGAGGTAGACTGTTTAGAATTTGTTTTATACTATCACTATCTAGGTTTGAAGTCAAAATTTCGTTTATACCTTCGTAGTTTTGTATTGGCTGTCTTCTTTGGTCTTTGTGCCAGGTTTTGTCGAAACCGTATATCGGCTCCGATTCAGCTCCGAACCATTCCTTGCTATTATTTTCTTTTTCATCCGGGGCTGGTTCTATTTGATTTGAAATGTTGTCTTCGAAGAAATCATCTGTTAATTCAGTTATCTGTGCTCCTTGCCGCTTTGTGTCAGGATTATCAAAGAACATGGTCGGATTGTGAACTTTTCTCCTCCCGTACAACTGCCTGTAGTATTTTTCCTGGTCTCCGTACATCCAGCATACCTTCCACCATTGTTTGCACATCAGTATATTCGCCGAGTTTGACGACTTAACATGTCTCGTTGCAGTTGTAGACATTGTTGTATTTCTTGTCACTGGATTCTAAAAACCTGTTGAGTTGGTTACGTTTGGAATAATATCACTGTATATGGTATGAAATAATAGCGATGACAAATTGATGAATTTTTTTATTCAATTTTACATTCTTATGGAAGGCATTGCCCTACAATAACTGTTGATACTTAATTATGATTATGTTTCAATGTATGTTTTTATTACCACAATCGTTTTCGAAATATGCAAATAATAGAATTCTAGCTTATATCAGCAACGTTTGCTTCATTGTTTTCCTATCAGATAAAGATATTTTTCCCAATGAAAAGGTAGGAAACAACTTCAGATTGGTTATATTATTAGGGATTCGATTCAGTATAGTGTTTGAAATTGACCATTGATACATGTTTCATACCATCTCGTAGAGACTAGAGAATGTAGACAATGTAAGTCTGTTACGCCTTTAATGTTATGAGCCCTTTGATTCACTCAATTTAAACTCTCAATCCCTTATTTGTTACATTGTAAAGTTCAGTTTCGTTTAAAAGTGTCTACCTTATTCGGTCTGACATCGTTGTGTTTTATTACCAAGTAGTAAAGTTTAGTCTTGTTCATCGCTTTGTGGCATCCAGTGGATTGGAACCTGCCCATTACCCGTAATTCCGTTCTATCCCGTGGTCGCTTCCCTTTATTTATTGCCTTATCATCCCGCTATGTGATTTACCGGTTAATTTCAAATTTGAAATAGTTCGATCGATTTCTTGGCCGATGCTTGTGTTTCCATTTTGAAAACCGAAGCCTACTTAAATGCAGTTTAAAAGGTAGCCTGTTTCGAATTAGGACTGTATCGTTATGTTAGTTTTATTATTATAGTATTAAAGACTTTAATTATTTTTAATACGTGTACAATACTATTGTACTAACTAAATTGTACAATAAATAATAATTAATAAAGTGCAAAAAAGTGTACTTACAGTTTACCTAATTTGAAAATAAAGTTAAATAATTACTTACTTGAATTTGGTAGTAAATTGTGCACGTTTATACCGTTTACTTACATAAGATTTTTATTAATATGTATGTACTTTAAAAATACTTAAAAGTGCAGTTAGCTGGGAAAAACTTCAAATGATTGCCTTATTAACTGCATTTCTACTTTCCTGTTCGAACGATAAGAATTTTAATGAAAATAAAGAATACTCTCTCCGGAGTAAACTGTCATTTTGGAAAGATAAAATAAAATGGCCACATAAAAGCTTGTCAGCGATGTTAATGTTCATTAAATTACTTCAGATTTACTTTTTATACCAAAATATTCTTATTGCACGTAAAATACAAAAATACATGTAACATATATTTTTATAAGTTATGTTTGTTCGAAATTAAATAATAAAATTATTTTGGTGATTAAGTTTTATTGCAATGTTATCGTTAAGTTATGACGTCGTAAAATCTAATAAACATGAGATTTTCATTAAGTACTAGCTTTTACTCGCTCAACATAGTATTACTATTAGAGTTTAAGGCTATTTTGTCACCTAATGAACAAGAAAAAAGTATAAAAACTATCCCTTAATGAAAATTGTACACACAAAATAAATAAATAAGCCTCAATAGCCCAACGGTTAAAGGTGCGGACTGAAAACTGAAAGGTCGCAGGTCCGAACTCCACCCGTTGCACTATTGTCGTACCCACTTCTAACACAAGCTTTCCCCTTATTTGGAGGGGATAGGACAAAATTAGTCAACTTCAGCTTGGCTGATATTCTTTAAAAAAATACATTACAAAATTGTACCATAATAACTAATCGATTGACACCTCATTTATCAAAATCGGCTCAGTAGTCTAGGAGCTACGGTGGAACAGACGTAGACACATACGCACATACACTGCTAAAGTCATAACCATACCTTTGAGCTTTGTCGTATTGTACTCGGATAAAGAAGCTACCGCGGTTTATTTATATGCTTCATCTAAAACCGCTAACTCAGATTCACGAGATCAAATCGCTCTAACTGTCCATGAGGTGTAATTGAATAGAATAGAATTAATAATATAAAGGCGATGGAAGGCACGCAGCGAGGCAGGCTCCATTAAAAATCAATTATCGGCAAAAACCTGCCACCTGCGAGCCGCGGGCGGGCCGGGGGCGCGAGGCTAGCTAGATCGACTGCGTGTACCTGCGCTGTATGTATGTAATAGGATTGTAACTGTATGTAATCAGTGCGGTGTAGAAACAGATTAGTCTAACTTGTTGTTGTGGTCTTCTCCTTGTCGAGCTTGATTAATTGCGATCTCAACTGATTGAATTTTGACTACCTCTTTGGTTTAGTGCGTCGACTCTTTGATTGGGTCATCCCACTTGTACAAGTGATTAATTCAACCGTTGAACTAAGAGAGCAGACTGGCTACTTTTAGCGCCAGCGTTCGACGTTTTTGTGGCCTTTTACGAGCTGCCTTTAATTTTTAATTTATTTTTATTAGTTTTTGTTATAAAAGCAACAAAAATACACATTATTTGAAAATTTCAACTCTCTACCTATTACGGATCATGATGATATTAAATATCTCCTACGTAAGTTGTGGTATCCCAAAAATTGGCATTTTAGGTTTTGTGCACTATATCATTTGTTTTTATTAGTTAAGCTATTGCATAGCTTCTATCGCGGGCCAGCGTAGAGACCGAATCCAGAAATTCCGTACCGAAAATAACCTGACACGGGACTCTCTACGGTGAGCCGCTAGATGGCGTTGATAAAAAATGCTATGCAATAGCTTTACCGCGGCAGTCCCCAAGTGCCACACGTCTTTTTAACATACTCTCAAGTCGTATAAACTTATATCGTTATTAAAACGACGGCCTAAACCTATTGACCTTTAAAACAATTAACGTGTCACGGAAGCGTTTGGAGATACAACAACTTACGTAAGAAGAGATATCGATATAGACAGACGGACGAACTGACTGACAGCGGAGGCTTAGTAATAGGGTCCCGTTGGTTACCCTTCCGGTACGGAACCCTAAAAAATGAGTTAGTGAAATAAGCCCTTTCGAATTTAATTGAACTTCAATTCATTCTTCCGATGCTTCAGGTATTTATCTCCAATCTGCTGTGCTACAGGTTTTAATACGATGAAGCGTAATTTCTACATTCGTATGACATACACACATGCCTGCTACAGCATTCGAATATTCGCTACCACCCACCTCAGCTGTATCTATCTCAATCTCAATACAAATAAACAAGATCGAATCTTAACAGATCATTCGCGTAGGCTTGTTTTTATGCTTATCGGTTTGCTCTCATTTGGTTTTAGCCAATGATATACGTACGACAACCCTAGATAAACTTCTATTAAAATCACTCCCAATCTGAACCTGTGGTTTCATTCAACATTAATGTGAAGTTTGTCTCCGGTGAAAGTAAAAACTGCGTTATAAAAGATAGAGGAACAACGGGAAAAACAATATCACTTTTGACTAACTATGCAAAAACTCGTATAAAATTTGAAGTGTCATAAAATACCCGAAAGAAGAGAAGGTCTATTTTGTTCACCCATTTGGACAAAAATACGCTCTGCTCTACATTTTGGTTCCCATTTCCAAACGTCTGAAATCAAACTTCGCTTCAAAATATATTAGGACATCCATGGCTCTGATCTCACAAAAATCAATCATTAATTTGACTGTACCGTTTAAAATAAAGTATTTAAAGTAGTTGGTCTAAATGAACTGATCTATATATTATTATTAGCAGTCGCATAAACGTATACAGAGCTATGATATTGTATATGTAGGTATAAAAAGATGTGGATATGCTACAAGAGTGCGGTAAATGAAGCGCATAATGGCAGATATTTGTCATGTCATTTAACAATGAAGTACTCTATTATACTCTTGGTCGTTCGGCACAATTTTTTCGCCTGTTTTGTGAGTACATAACTTATCCCTAGTGGAAATCATTGATACGGAGCACAATCATGGATACGTGGAGGTACTCGTATCTTTGCTATTACATATCAATGTGTCTGAACTAGTAATTTCGCCAACATGTCCCCGGGGAACAATTAGGCGTCCGCAATAAATGCCACGATTGTAATAAATCATGCGGTGTTGCCGCGATCGCTATCGAGTGTCATGTGGACTAGTTGCTATAACTTTTTATGGAAAATTACCTGTTATTTTTTTTTCGATTCAAACTGTTCTTGAATTCTAACAAGATTCCCTGTGGGTAATAATAATAATAATAAGAATTTATTTATTGACATAGGTAGGTATAACATTTTTTTACATTTTTCTATTGGTCCCTACCCTCTGCGCTAGGAAAACCTGTGTTGCAGAGGATAGTCCTTTCAGATACAAGATATATAAAGGTTATCTTAAAATAGGTATAACATATGTATAACATAAAATTTTACTATCACTGGGTGGTTTGTTCTATGAAGAGAGGCCTATGCATCGAACTCCGACTTCTACAATGCCACATTTTGGCCGTTATTAGGGTTTACCCGAAGGGTATCCGACGGGACCTTATTGCTAAGCCTACGCTGTTTGTCCGTCCGTCCGTCTGTACGTCTGTCTGTCAGCGGGCTGTATCTCATGATCCGTAATAGGTAGAGAGTTGAAATTTTCAGAGAATATGTATTTCTGTTGCCGCTATAACAACGAATAATAAAAATAAAAATAAATGAAAGATGGCTCGCCTCCTAGAAACGTGTTTTTTTGCGTTTTTTGGTGCGGAACCCTTCGTATGCGAGTTCGTCTCGCATTTCAACGGTTATTTATGTGGTTGTGACTCCCAGAGGAAAAGTTGGGTTAAAATGATTGAAACTGGGATTCTTTGAAGGTGATATAAATAGAAGAATATAAGAAGGGTATCTAGAAAAGACGGCCAGACTTGGGTGTAGTGGTGCTCGTTATGAAATACATCTATGTCCAGCGGTGGGTGTCCACAGGCCAAAATTATGATGAATGGTGGGTAAGTATTCTTGAAAAAAATATTAGCGGCGACGAGATTTTTTTCTTCATATAAAAGTTCCGGTCTTTTTCCAAGACTAATAAGCTTTTACGCTTATTAAAGTCGAACGCCACTCCCTGGCCATAATATTAAACAAGTTATGTTGAAACATGCAAAAATCATACATACAAAAATGATTTGTATGCATTAATCGACTACGCAACCCACTTATGGCCGGACTACATAATTAGCACCGATAGGATTACACTAGGGATGTGGACTCTCGCATTCGACTACAAATTCATTTTTATCGTGAACATCAATATTTATAAGAACATACAACAAAATAAATAAATATAAACTAACATAGTTTTTAAGAATTGTGTTTTTACTAACATCTATGTGCCAATGGCCTGAAATAAATATATTCTATTTTTATTTTATTTATTATATAAAATAAAACTTAAATAAATTAACTACTACAAGTTATTTTTTACAGTGTCGTGAGTTAAGTACCAGATAACTATTAGTTATACGTACTAGCTGATGCCCGCGACTTCGTACGGGTGGATTGAGGTTTTTTAATTCCCGCGGGAACTCTCTTATTTTCTGGAATAAAAAGTAGCCTACGTTATTCCAGACAATAATCTATCTCTGTGCCTTTCAGCCAAATCGGTTCAGTCGTTGCGGCGTGATTGAGTAACAAAAATCCATCCATACACCCAAACCTTCGCATTTATAATTTTAATTCATAATTCATATATGATTTTCATCTACTATTGGAGTAAGTTGATTACTTCCAGCAAAAAATATCACCAAGAAACTTATTTGTTAATATATTTAAAAGAACTATTTCCGGCGCTCCGGGTTTATCGGAAGGGGCAATGTAGGAGTTTATCATTTCTGAAATGTCTCTGGTCTGGTCTGATGCCCAACACGATGGCGTGTAAACTGATTAGTGTTATGGGTTTAATTAAGTTAATCGCTATCATCTTTGACTGCATCATCACAATTATTGACATCGCAATGACAATGAGATCGCAATCAAGAGCTATATTATTATCATCTTGTCATGAATAAATAGTTAAAATAAAAGCTATGGCTTTTAGAAAAGTTTTTGTTTTAATTTATTTTGTTATATTTTTAAAATCTTTTTAATGTTGGCATGTTAAAAAGTATTTCTTATAAAGAATAGCAAATGAAAAAATTTACTATAAAAACATTTTAAGATTTGAATTTCGTCTTCGATACCACCGTCGGTACAACCCTACTTTACTTGTTCCATAATAAACCGTTTAAGGGAAACTTTCAAAACACAACTAATATGGTTATTCAAACTAGTTATCGGTGAGATATAATAAAAGTTAATTAGATTATTAGGCTTTTCCTGGGTTCTCGTAACTGAGTAATTACTAATTATTATCTTCGTTATTTCTTGGATTTTTTGTATTTAAGTCCTTTTCGATATTTTTTATCTCACGTCCTTTAATTAGTATATACAACGATTTATATGCAGTAGATATCATAGCGAATTTAATATAGTAGGTACATAGTTCTACATTGAAGTTTGTATAACAACTTAAATAAACAAAAAATAATAATTAGATACAATCTAATTCAAGAATAGGGTTTTGCCGCATGTCTGCGCTGAACAACAAAATTGGTACATAAAATGTAAAAAGTAATAAATTAATGAAAAACGCTGAAATGACTCTCACGATGTCGTGATTTTCGCGTTCATCAGCGGAAAAATAACGCTTTCGTCTTGATTTCAAGTAAAAAGTCGCATTTTATACGAGTTTTTTTACAACTAAGGAAGTAGACCATGACAACATCATCTTTTTTAAAGTTTAAAACTTTCTTATAAGAATAAAATCAATATAACGGTTTTCTATTCAATTTACGTATAATGCTAATTATATCTTTAGATAGACGTGACTTTGTTACTATTTAGAGATAACCCGAGCTCATCCGCCCATATTTGAATAATTTTACGGGCAAACCATGCTTTCCGTTCCCCGCGACAATGTTCGCTTTTCTTTTACTTTTTCCAGTCTATATTTGTTCAAACTTCGCACTCCGTTTCTTGCTGGTGCACACGAATAAAGAGCGGTGCTCGAACAAAAGGAGCGATGTATAACACGTGAGTGCAACAGGTAGCTGAACTGGTTTTATGTAAATAATTTCCCCAGGGCTAGAGTAAGCATGTTGTTGGGTAAACCGTGCTACTAGAAAACATGGCGGACTTTTTACATGCATTTCTGCGGAGATAATTATCTCACTTCTGAGCTCCTGCTCGGAATAAATCTCAATATGTTGACAACTTTGTTTACTCGTTAAATTTTGTAGAACCTTTTAAAAGGTGTTATGGTGAATCTACACTGTTCAGTGTTTTGTCATAATGTATTGCTTGCTTGTTGATTTTATCCAACATCGGGGAAGCCAAAGAAAGGGTGATGACTGTACGACGTAATAAATGTGTCTTGTAACGCCATGCTGAGTGTGGTGGCTGATAAGCCTGACTGCCCCATACTGAGGCATTGGATACACACACATGTGCATGTAGCTAGTGCCTCAGTACGATGCGGTGGCAGGTATTTAAATTAAAATAATAAATTAAATTGGGCTAAAACTAACATAGGTTTAAGAATTGTGTTTTTACTAACATCTATGGGCCAATGGCCTGAAATAAATATATTTTATTTTATTTTAATTTATTTTTTATTTTAATAATATTTTCCACCGTATCGCACAAATTACTGCACCGATTTTAATGAATCGGGTAAATCGACTCATTATTATAGTCCGGGTGACACAGGTTATGTTTAATACGAACAAAATCAGTATTTCACATAGGTTAACTTACTAACTCCGGGCTGGTAGGATTTCTTGACAGAAAAGTCCAATTGAGGACTCTACCATTATGTTAAATGCATACAAAGTGACACAGAATACCTACCTACATTTTACAGTAGATTTTCAAAAACTTAACACCATATAGAGCTATGTAACTCTATGGTTAATCTATCGAAAGAAAGAGCTCATAATTAGTTCCCTCTTGAGATCATTAGACCGATCTCGGCTTTATCTGCGATCATGTGATCAGCTAACGTTAATTGATGCTATTAATCTGACCTAATTTGTTGATCTGCCATTTATGGGTAAAGATCGGATGCCGAGTTGAATTGAATGGAGATTCTGGACCAGTCTTAATGAACACTGACGTATAATATCATTTAGCTATACAAAAAAAACCTTACCAATAGACTTAAACAGATATCTTCATAAGATTCTTGACATCTATGTCATAAATATGAATCATTTGAACACAAATAAATATCCTACAACCCTACAACTCTTCCCTTCCACTCCTCTACTCCTCTTCTACTCCTCTTACTAATGATATAATTGTAAAAGTTTGTGAGGATGGATGGATTGATGTATGTTACTCTTTCACGCTAAAACTACTGAACTAAACCATTCTCATTATCATCCAGTAGTGGATCATTGATGTAGCTATTCTGTTGAGAATTGAGATTGAGTTTCACACGGATATTTCGAAATATCTAGATGAGACTCTAGTTTGTATTTATATGCAACAATTTTTCCTATGTGTATAAAAAGCCTAGTTCTCCCTTTTTTGTCACTAGGTCCCTACTTCTAGTTTTAGATTATTTACGTTCTTTTGTTTTGAGATTGTGCGACAAACATAACCTTAAGCTATTATAAAAACCTGTATTGTATCTGTGAGTATAATAATGTTTATTGTGATTGCATCATTGATATACAAAATCCAAGATACTTACTGCAGTGTTTTTCACGATATTTAAAGCTAAGGGTGCGCAAAAACTAAAGCTTGGGCTTTGGGGTTTTCTTTAGGAACTTATGCTCTACACAATCACATAAGTTACAATTTATTGAGTAGGCACTTATAATTAAGTGGAGTTTGAGGTATTCAGAATCTAAGTTAGAGCAGCGTGTAAAGTTTAAGCTAGTCAATTATTTCTGTTTATGAATGAAAAGACTGCCCACAAGGATCCAACCTACAAAACTTGTCAATAGAAAAATTAACCTTCATGTATGTGCTTATTTGTCAAATTTTTTGTGGGTTGGACCCTTTTTGCGCAACTACGTCGAACTAACTGTGTATCTTTGGTTTGCTACATCAACGTATTACATCAACGTGCCCAAAAAAGGCAATGTTAATGATTTTTATAGAATACCAGCTGTTTAACCAGTCGATAAGCCATTGTTATGCGCCGCATACACGCGCACCAGCGGAGCGCGCTGGAATGCTGCGGCGAGTCGCGTGAGCAATGTGAATCCGTCATTAGTTGTTATAAAATTAGATACGATACATAGAAAATGCTCATTTTTTGTTAGTTAAGTTTTTACTCGTTCATTCAATATGGATGAAGGATTAAGCCTTGATTTTATAGGGATAAGGTTGTTTTTGAAGTGAAAAATTCGTAACTGTGTTTTGAGCGATTTTTGGGAGGGTAAAATTTGATGGGGTCACGTCAATGACGTGCTAATGTCAACAATAGATCAATGAGTGTGACGTGTTTCCACTTCTATCAGCATGGCTGAAATCTATAGACCGCCCTCTAACTCTGCTCAGACTCAAGACAGAGATAAAACTAGACAGATTTGAAATTCAAAAAATTCAAAATTCAAAATTTATTTATTTCATGTAGGCTACCCTGTAGCACTTATGATACGTCACAAATTTACCACCGGTTCAGAATGCAGATTCTGCTGAGAAGAACCGGCAAGAAACTCAGCAGTTGCTCTTTTCAAAAAATAAAATAAACTAATTTTACAATAAGTAATAAAACTAAGCTAAGTATACAGTGCTTCCACAGTGAAGCTTCAAAAATACAATACATATAAACAAAGTATTTATGTCATATTTATGTCAAAGTATATTATTGTGTGTCCCGTTTTAACTCTTTCCTAAGCCCGAGCTAAGTCAGAGCATGCTCTATAGATCTCAGCATAAGATTGTACATGTTTTTTTATCTCCTTGGGGTTTATAAACCGTAGTGATTTAACAACTGCTTACTAACAGTCTTCTTACTACAGAGAAATGTAAATAATAAAACTTGGGCACGTCTCGTTAATTAATGTTGAGGATAGTAATAGTACCTATAAGTAGTCGCCTACTAACCCGTAGTTATAATGTAATTACCTTGAGCAGCGGTTTTTAAAATTACCAACCTTCGAAATGGCTTGGTGCCAATCTGACAATACTCTATCTACTACGTGTAGATGTCTAATCGGTGTTGTTTAAAACCAGAATTATGAGGAAGTTCTTTATAACAATGTATCGTACGAATACGTAGTTTCGTTATTTTAAAGCAAAACTTTTTTCGTTTGCCCTACATTTTGCTGATATTCATAGGAAAACGTCTAGACGAGACAAAACATGTTATTAGAGGCACTGTTATAACTTATAATGGCATGTCCACAGTCCGTGTCCGGTAACCACTGCGCACCTTTTCTTCAACAGGTGGAAAAAACGTTGTGTTTGTTAGATTGGTAGGTAGGTATCCCTAATTGGTGGATAAAAATCGCTCTATATTAAGTAGGTACATCAATTGTTTCGACTCTATTATAATAAGATACTCAAGTTATAAATTAATAAGCGTTTTCTTCAACAATTTTAGTATTTCTTTCAAAGTTACCTAAGTAGGTAAACCTTTTTTCGTTTAGAAACAAAAAGTTGAATTATAGATTAAAATAATTACAATGATTTATGTAAGTTTTGTTAGATAAACTTTTCGCTTAAGGTGCGAAATATCAATTAGCATGTACATTGTACGTAGGTACCTATCTACGGATTTCTCAAATCACGACATTATATACGTGCTAACTATTGATAATTATGTCAGAATCTAACGAGCCGAATGAGAAAACTATCATATTCCTCTAACTAAAGTTCAGTTTGGTGCTAATAGAGCCGTTGTAGGTTGAACAAAAAAGCTATGCAAAGTTACTGGCTAAGTAGAATTCACTCTAAATTTTGACCTTCCAAACGTAACCAACCTAGTTAACCGCTGCAATTTCCCACGTGCTTTCCAACATGAAACACACTGTAATCCTTTATTGTATTCACTTAGATTCACTTTCTAAACACAAAAACACTGCACTTCACTTTACGTCACGCTAGCTTGCTTATGCCAGCGACACAAAAACAAAAGATGTTCCATTCATTCATGCTTTCCCAGTACCACCATGGATGAAAAAAAAACTTTTTTTAATAATTTTGCGCGAAAATGAACAAAGCGAACACTCGAAGCTAGTGCGCGTGCGCAACTAACGTAAAACATGGTAGAGCCAACCAACCGAGTGGAGCCTCCGATAAGCGAGACAGCATCATCTGATTCCCATATGACAGAAGAGGATGTAAGACATAAACCTTTAAAAGCATCCCTCTACAGAAGCCATGTAAATTTCGCTCGTGTGTTATTTACGGTTTTTAATTGAAAGGCTGCGTTGCTTGTCGAGTTGGGGAGCACTTTTTCCGGACGAAAACCGTTAACCATCAACTTTTAATTTTGTACTTATAAATAACCATATCATCACGTTTCACAATCTTACGAGTCTGCAAAAGAGCATTTTGCAATGAGAATTACCGACATAGCTCATAGAGTCGCGAAGCTATGTGGCTTTGGGCAGGACATAATATACTGATAGTTAGAAGACAGGTCCCCCACTGCTACAGGCAGCGCAAGATTGAAGCATGTGGAAGTCTATGCAAGTGACTTATGCCCAGTAGTGGACGTCTGTCAGTTCATGATGAAGAAGAAGAGAAGACGACATCTTCTTAATATATAAATGAAAAAGTTGTCTGACGTTCCCAAATAGTTGATCCGTCCAGTTGTTGAAGCGCAGCTTCAACAACTGGACGGATCAGACTATTTGGCAAATACACAGTTACAAATAGCTATTATGACGTAAGCATCTGCTAAGAAAGGATTTTTGAAAATACAATACAACCTCTAAAGGGGTAAAATAGGGGTTTGAAAAATCGAAGCTTAGGGCAAAAGCTAGTTTAACATAAGTTCTTGTTTTCAAATGAAATGATTCCTAGCCAGTTAAGGTATCTCAGTCAAACGATTTTGTGATTAGGCCCAGGCAACTTGAATCTATTAAATGAACGTCAGTTCTCTGAGCTTTTATCAGTTAGATTGATCTCGACGAGTAGACGGTACTTCGGTAGACAAATCCATAAATCTCTTATTAATAATACTGCCCATGTGGTTTTGATATGAAAATGGCGACACTAAAAACGAGTTCCAACTAGTAACTACTATGAAACTATGTCACACCGGCGCAAGCTTCGGTGTCCCATCGTAAATTACACCACTCTCATTTGCGGCTTAATTACATCAGGAGAAAGTTGACGCAAATCGATCCAGTAACCCTATACGTTTACCATAGCACCGCGAGCGGGGGAACATAGGCTTCACCCAGTATGGACGGCTGATTGAATGTTTCTGCAGCATAGTAATGGGTAATTACAATATCAGAAACATTACTTATATAAACCGCTGTTGTGCACATTGCACACAGGGACTCAGGAACATAGGGCCTCATTTGAAGATAATTTTATTAAATTTTATCTTGCACTTCCATAATTCCAAGAAACCTTCCTCCACAACTGGACAAAGGTCTCAAGCCATGGACTTCCATAGGCTTTGGTTTTGCGCCGCCTGTATACAGAGGCTCCTTGCGACTCGTTTGATGCCGTCGGTCTACTTAGTGAGGGATTGCCACTCGAGTTCTTCGAATGTATGTTTATATCACCTATTCTTTTTATATATGTTGTACCTCTTCTTTTTCCTTTAAGGTAAGGCCTCACTCCATTGTATCTGCAAAGATTAATCCAACAGGTAATTTCTACAACAAAACTACCTTTGTATGGAGACTCAAGCTTACGGGAGACCCAACTAATCAACCGAAACTGTTACTCGAGACTAATTAGCGTAAAACCTGATTATAACATAATTTGGGAAACTTGTCAAGCTCTCTCTAATTTTATGGTTTGTCAATGGAAGTAATAAATACTTCATTGGCCTTCTACATTAAATTCCGTTCGCATGACATTAAACTTTATAACTTATAAAGTAATTTTTAAGTTTAACGTTGTTAAGAGCCTATTTTAATACCATCAAGTAAACTTTAACCGACGCATTTCGACTTTCTAGCAGATTGTAACTAAAAATAACTGTCACAACGTCAACTTTTTTCGTTGGTGGAAAAATTATTCTCGTGGAAATGTTCGCTAGTATTTGATATTTTCTGATGCAGTATCTACTTATTTTGGGAATAAAGGCCAAAGTGTTACGTTGTGCAGGGATGGAATAGCATTAATGATATATTCACTCAACGATTCAAAAGCACTTTTATTTGTAAAAGTTTGTTTGAATTAAAAAAAATTCTATTCAACCATGCAACAATGAAGCAACAAATCACTTGAATTTTGCATGACTGTAGACCTAGGGTGATATAAGGATACTTTTATTCCAGACGAACAAAAGGTTTGTATGGGTTTAAAAAAGTAAAAACTGCGGATGAAGTCCAGGGCAAGTCTTCGCTAAATTAGACGAATCAGGAATTTCAAAAGTACCGGATAAATTATTGAAATCAGATCGCGGTGGAGCCCGACGAACACCTATAGGAATGCAGATGAAGACACCCTGTATAGCCGCGGGGCTCCGAGATGTATCATTTGCTACCAGCAATCAGCGTAATAGCGCCCGCCGCAACATCGCGGAGCCCTACCACTGGACCCGTTGGGGGAGTCTCTCGACCACGAAAATATAGAAAAAAATATTAAAAAAAAAAAAAATTCGAAGTTCGGGTTCGAAAATCAGATTCTGCTGAGAAAAGTCGGAATGAAACTAACGGGGGCTACAGCCTAACTATCCTGAACAAAATCAAATTCCTAAAAAAATCTTTATTACCATTGTATTAAAGCTGTCCGCAAAATTCAAATCAAATCATTAATTTGCTGATTGCAGGTACATAAAAAGGTGTTACAGTCGGTAAAAAGTCTGAGATAAGATCGAAAGTACTCCTTATATGAAGAAATAAATCATGACCATATACATACGCCAAGATCTATATGAAAAACTGATAAGCATCGGCACAAATCTGCACAAATAAATCAGAAATGGATAATTTCAAATTGAATTCGATCGTGATTTCATCTCGAAACCTTTGAAAACACGTTCGAAGTGTCTTTTAAATTCATGGTACCACAGCTGATGAGCGCACGCGCTTTGGCTTTTCTACCAGAGCCTAATGTTTCACGAATTTCGACTTTAACTATCTGAAGTAAAGCTCAATTTTGTCATTATCATCTGAGATTAATTTAAATTCCCGAGCGTTACAACTACCAATTTGCAGTCACTGAAATTGTAACTCAAGTTAACTGTGATAGGGTTTGTAATGGGTTGAAACTGTCGTCAATTGGCTTGTTACGGTGTAGGGAGTGATAAGATTTTCAGATGTGCTTTTATATTCGTTTCACATCTTATGTATTCGTCGGGAGTCATATCGTAAAAGCGTCACGAGGTGCTATTTTGCATACGTTTGACCTGATGCTAATTCTATAATTCTGGGAGATGGTCAAGTACCTGCAGTGTTTACAGTGTCATGGTTATAATAGATCCGGTTACTGATTAGTTGATTACCCTAACTAACTATATTAACCTCTCTTGTTTTAGTCGATACTCAGCAGAATCTGCTTTCCGAACCAGTGCAGCAGTAAAGTCTAATATTAATGTTGTCTTAAGAGCCACAGGTCTGCCAACCATGGAATTGCTCAAAAAAAGGGAAAAATACGCTTATTTTGTTCTTGTTTTTGCTTCAGTTCTGTTCAGTTTATTTTTTTTAACTTGAAATGTGGTAATATTGGGCACGTCGGGTAAGATTTTGCCTCAGGACTTTCTGGAATCAATAATTTTAGAGTAGGTTTCGAAGTTAACGTTAACTATGCGTAAATCTGTTTTTCCATCACTTTTCCGTCCATATTAATGTACCTACACAGAGTTGACGTTAACTTGAATACTTACACTAGATTCAGAGAGCTTATTAACAACGTATCGTTTCCTCAATTTGTCCAACCGGGAATCAAAGTGGAAACCACTTTCCGGAGACGAGAATGAACGCTAGGAAAAATGAGCAGCTCTACCTGCCTACTACAATGGTACAAGAGCTAATAATAAAGTGGAAGTGCCGGGTTTATGGCGTTGAATACGAGTAGTAATCTCGCGGTGGTAAAGTGGCCATCCATCGCGCCGCACCGGCCACCGCAAGCGATGGTGGCCAATAAATCATTGTGGGCATTCTACAATGTTAAATTCAGATGTATTTTTACTCGACTACGGCTAAAACAAGAAGAAGTGTCATGATTTCAGTATTTTATGGATGTATGTAAGTGTCTGTTTACGTATGTAGCGCCTAAACTACTAAGCCGATTTTGATGAATGAGGTGTCAATCGATTTGCTATTATAGTGCCAGTATTATAGACTACATTTTATATGAATGAAATCCATAATATTATGGATGTTATATCCAATTTTCCGTAGTCGGTTTACAATTTTTAAACTTTTATTTTTGTCTAGATGATGCTCGCGATTTCCGCGTTTTTAGAAACCCCCCAGGAATTCCGTGGAAAATCTTTCCGGAATGTTCTAATCGGTTTCTCCACACCTTCGTATCAGAACGCTAAATCGCTTGGCGTCACGTCTTTGACGATAGTGTCGTAGCTAACGACCGAAGCCTTCCAAGTTCCAACAAACTTGACAAGGGACAATTCAGGAATTATAAATTTCCAAATTGCACTTTCCGAGAATAGAACACGAGACTTTCAATTTATAAGATCACAGTGCTCATCACTGCGCTAGAGAGGTCGTCAAAATACTTATTACAATTTTTATTAGCAGCTTCTTGCTAGATATTAAAAAAAATTTCAAGCAAAAGCTTTCCTAACTGGAGCCGCAGCAAGTTTCATTTTCTGCTCTTTACAAACATAACCACACCCAATTATCCTTTTTTTCTGAACTCGGGTCAAAAACCAATTAGATACGAGAAAGTATGTGTTTAAAACTCATTTAAAAATAGACAATAAACAACCATATTCCTTGGTAATACGATTACCTCTTACTACAGATTTTATGAACATACCTGAGCCGCAAACTATTTTTTAAGGGCACCAGAAGAAAATGTGGGTTGTTTATATGAAGCACCTGTAGATATATTCAAAACTAGTTTTAACCCGCGGCTTCGCTCACGTTAGGTTCGATTTTTTAACCCCCTATTTAACCCTCTTGGGGTTGAAATTTTCCAAAATTCTTTCTTAGCGGATGTCTACGTCCTAACAGCTACCTGTATGCCAAATTTCAGCTCGATCGGTCCAGTGGTTAGAGCTGTGCGTTGATAGATCAGTCAGTCAGTCAGTCAGTCAGTCAGTCACCTTTGCCTTTTATATATTTAGATATTGTTTGGGAACATTAAATAATTATGTTCTATGGGAATGGTTTTTTTACTAAATGTTTTTTTCGTATCTTTGTATTCCTAGTCGTAAAGCCGTCGGTCCTGCGCCTGATCTCTTTCCGGTCGTGTCGGATTCTCCGTCCCATCGGGCTATGAGAGTGAGGGAATAGAGAGTGCACCTGTGTTTGCACACACACTTGTGCACTATAATATCTCCCGCGCAGATGGCTAATCTCTGTGGAGATTGGCCACCATGGCCGGATTTGGTCGGGAGGACATTATTCCTAGTCGAGATGCATGTTCCGAATATTTATTTTATATTTTTTATCTATTCGCAAGTAGCAACCAACGAGACGCTTTGTATTAAAGCACATAATATAAAATAATATGTATTAATAGAATAAAGTACTTATGTCTATTTCTAAAACTTGTTTGTCTTTTTGTCTGTCTGTTTCAACACGTTATTCTTCATTTAGATTTACTCGACTAAATCCAGTAGGGTCAGATCGAAAGTCACACAAAAATCTCATGAAACTTGAAATATATAGAAGTAAAAGCACTTTTACTACGGATCCCTTGACCCTAATATTTTATTATCACCAATGGCATCATAGGGCCAATTTCATGTAATTTGAAAATAATTTAATCGTCAATCCAACTCAGAGCAATATTGGGAGTGATTGTTAATCAATTTCTGACAAAAGAATTGAATTGGACGACTCTCGGAGACTATTATTCTATTGTGTTATTCAAGTATTATAACGAAATAGATTTGGTCTTTATAAAATAATTGCAGTTGTTTATCGCTTGCGTAGCTTAGGTTCCGTAGTAAAGAAATAATAATTGTTAAATAAATTTTATTTAACAATTATTTCTTAACACAGGTTTTGTACAACTTTAGTTTAAGATGAACTCTCCGAATAGGACTATACCTTTGATAACGTTGGATTTTTCTTCTTTCCAATTAATTATCTGACCATATATTAGTTAATACCTGAAACAAAAAAAAAATAATTAAATAAAAAATTAAGAAGCATATTAATAAATATAGGCATCACAAGCACTGCTAAGGCTTATCGTGTGAGCTTAATTAGGTGTGGGTTCGATTCCCGGCGATTCTATCTAGCCGCGCTTGCGTGTTCCATGGCTGCATGCGATGCTCCTCATTTATGAACTTAATTCTTTTTGTTAATTAATTTTTTGTATTTACTTTAACATTATAATTACTAAGGTAAGCTTGAGAAGAAAAATATTAAAAAAAAACATTTAAAAAATACTCTTTCTTGGACTTCATCTTCACTAAGATCACAGGAAAGCGGCATTTTTTGTCATCAAAAAAACCTATTTTAATTTAATGACAGTCCAAATGTATTTCAAATGACTCGCAGCTAATGGATACGCACTGGTGTGGTGAACAATAACATGACGAATTTCGTTGTACATACTCAGACAAACTCCAAATACACATCACGTGTCGTGTCAGTCAGAATAAGTGATTGTCATTCACCGTCAGACTTATTCTGATGACATTTTATTATTTAACTATGATATTCTACTAGGGATGAGTTATATACTCACAAAATAAGCGAAAAAATTGTTCCGAACGACGAAGAGTATAATAGAGTACTTCATTGTTAAATGACATGACAAATTACGACAAATATCTGCCTCACATGCACCTCTTTTTATACATATACATAGTTATTTAAGAATAACTAGTGGTTCGCCCCGAACTAAGACCTCGCGATATCCCATAATTCCCAAAAGTTTTAATTATTTATTGTAATAATTAACTTTTAACATTAGACGCAATACAAAAAATAATAGTTGACATAAAACTGTTTTACTGACACAGCGCCATCTATTAGCATTATTGTGAAGCTATTAGCATTTAAAATTAAATAAATTCGTTTCTTTATAACATTTATCTAATTTTAGTATTTGTTGTTCAAGTACAGGATATAACTGAATTTTAAACCAAGTTTCACGTTCTAATATTCAGTAATTCTGAAGTTATAGGGCTTTGACAGACATTTGGATGTACACACTTCTCTGTCTAGTAGGCAAGCGCATTAGTTGACTCAGAGAACTCGCTTCGCTCGTTCAATAATAATATCCTTCCGACCGAATACGGTTAATTCTCACTCATCAGAAATTAGCCATCTACGCGAGAGATGTTATAGTACTAAATGCACAAGTGTGTGCGCAAACCCAGGTGCACCATAACTCTCATAGTCCGATGGGACAGAAAATAAAAACAAAAAAAAAAAACAAAAAAAAGTAGGTATGTAGTATGTTCACACTAATTAAATGTTATCAAAAAATAATTACAACTAAGAATTTTTAACACGAAAGCAAGTTTTGTATGATCGAGAATAAGTGCATGTAAAATACTAGGTATGTATAAGGTATGATAGTAAGTGTCAAACGGTACCATCGATCACAGATTATGCACGCCCGTCGCAGCGCTGAGCCGCCGTCGAGTGATTTACGCCCAGAATTACTTATTAGTTGTTAGATAATAACCCCTCTTGCTAATTCAGTTACTGTTTGAATGATTTATGTGAGCGATACAAGACCAAAGTCTTTACAAGATATCAGTGTCTTCTATCTATAACTACAGAAATATTTAAAATTCGTACCCTAGACTCCTCGAAAAGAAGGTCGCAATCGGAATCACTAGGTCATTACTTAGTTAAGACGTATGCTGAGATCTATAGAGCATGCTCTGACTTAGCTCAGACTAGATAGAGATAGATAGTTAAAACGAGACACAAATATGCTCTGTCTCGTTCTAACTCTGTCTTGAGACTGCTACGGCCTACAGCAGT
The DNA here is from genome assembly GCA_038048805.1 of Hipparchia sbordonii. NCBI lineage: Eukaryota > Metazoa > Arthropoda > Insecta > Lepidoptera > Nymphalidae > Hipparchia > Hipparchia sbordonii. The sequence continues at coordinate 12,662,245 of CM076113.1, forward strand.
TGGTTCACATAAAAACTAGTAAAAATAAGCTTCCTCCGAATGAAAGCGGTGAATATACCAGAAGTGAAGATGAATAAGCAGCCTTACTTTAAAACTTGAGCTACTTCGCCTTACCAAGAAAGCCGGCTAATTTCCTGCATAAGCAGTTACCAAAAATTCCAAAAGCAGGTTCTACACGCACCGGCAGCGGCGCGCCGCGCACGCACGCCGCGGGCAGCCCGACCGGCAATTACGACCCATTACTCTATAGTCTACAGTCCGCAGTCTATGGGAACATGGGACGTGTTTTCGGATAGGCCAATTATTTTTAGGAGCGACTTCGTTGATGGAGTATGTTAGATTACGAGGCTTTGTTACCTATTGTACCTACTATGAATTTTTATAATGATTTTCCTGTGTTGAAAAGTACGCTGATACCTGAGTTTGATGCTTTGACTGATAGTTACAACGTAAAGTGAGATTCAAACCAGACAGAGCGTATTTAAACGCAGCATCAATCCAAGTACAGGACGTAAAATTAAAAGTTTCATAAAACCTACGAATAACTGGAATTCTAAAAGTAAGTTTAGTGTAATCTAATTATTAATATTATAAATGTGAAAGCTTGGATGTATGGATGTTTGTTACTCAATTGCACCGCAACGACTGAACCGATTTGGCTGAAATTTATCGCAGAGATAGATTATAGTCTGGAATAGCACTTTTTATCCTGGAGAATACGGGAGTTCCCGCGGGAATCAGAAACCTGTATCCGCGCGTACGGAGTACACGGGCATCATCTAGTACTCTATTTATATACTGTTATGACACTGTACAAAGATTATAGCTATATTGTGATGGTCGCAATCAGAGGTGATTGCGATTGTCACACTGTAGCAATCATCTTTAGACAATGCCACGGCAGTTTATTGTATTGCAGATCGTTCATTGCATTTAGTGGTTCGGTCGTACTGCTGCCGCCACGCGTCGTGTTTCTCCAAGCCCTTAGCCGCTCACAGTGGGAGGTGACGACGAAATGTTAAAAAAACTAATAATAATAGACAGCCACAAACTATTCCTTTTCATAATGTTACTATTGCCTGCGGCTTCACCTGCTTAAATTAATAACATAAATTACTGTTATGTAGGTAGGTATCCGTACAAGAAACATTGGAACGGTTTTAAAAATCAGGTTTTTGAAGATATATCAAAAAGGCAGACTAAGGGAATAAAAAAAAACAGCGTATATGTAATTCAATTTTTTATGTTCTTTGCTGTAAATATTTAGATTTTCGAAGACTTGTTATAAAATATATTCCCAACATAAGGAACTCATTTCAACTTATTAAAAATCTTAATGGTAGTCGTATTATAAGAATATTTTATCGTTATCTTGACTGTTATGTTTACCGTTTCCTCAATGACGAGCCCCATTATTTACATAATAAAAAATTAGTTTTCTGAGCACCTAAAATAGATATCTAAAGCTTTTAAATTTTCTGGACAGGTACATATGATTCTTAAGTGTCTAGATAGTATTCGATTGTGCTGCGTGACATCCCTTATACGGTTCCTTTTTTCAAATCGTAGACATGTGAATGTGCAAATGCTGTCACGCTTCGCTTTACTTATGTCCAAGCCTTTATATTCTGTCAGTGGCTAGTATGCTTCATTAAAATATCTTTGACGGTACGTAGTTACAGTCGACAAAGTACGAATACCGTGACGATCGTTAATGGTGAATCGATTATGATTAAATTGATCACCGACGGCGCATCCCGAGTTCCCGACCCTATTCACAGATCGATGACATCAGTTTTTTGGTTAATGCCTTGGTAAGTAGGCAAAATAAGGTAGGTACGAAACACAAAAATTCTAGGAATAATAGGTACTTACTTAAGAGAAAGAGCTTAGAAAGAGGCTATTGCGATCTTTACCCTGATGCAATCAAACATTAAAACCAGAACTATTAGAATTGTTATAATTATAAACATAATAGTACATTATGGTACAAGTGTCAAAGTTGGTGATTACCGCTGAGGCGCTATTGAGACCCGAGCCGTTAGGTGAGGGTCTTAAGGTAGCCGAGGACGGTAATCATCAATATACACGTGTATCATACGACGTTTTTCAACACACTTGTAAAGAAAATAATACTAAAATAGTACATTATGGTACAAAACGGTGAAAACGAGTTGTGAAAATTTTTTCGCAATGGCGGGAAAAATTAATGTTGTTTTTTTGTTCGCCCTCTTGAGATGCTCTTGAGGGCAGGCATAGATCGACGATCATACAGCCTATTCAGGGGTTTATTTGATTTAATCAGTTTTCCGGAATGCGCGCACACCTTTAATGGCCATAGACTAAAAGAATGAGGTTTCTTTTTTTTTTTGGCTTTTCTCTTATAGCCACGTACAAAATGGGGAATTTCCAGTTTTCTTTAAGTATTACAGAAAAAACAAAAGTTATATTTGAGACACGTACAAGTTGAAATTATCTATTTAAATACGAAGTTGTATGAAATGAGCAAGCAATAGGTATCTTGGCAATAGGTAGGATTTTTTTGTAATAGAAACTTTTTTAAGAACAAAGCAACTCAACCAATAAAATTTAAAAAAAAAATCTATAACTCACATTGTGAATAATAGTAATCAAAAGTCACAGTTTGAGTTAAAGGTGTCATTGTGTGCCTAATTGCGGTGAACCGGGAGCCATTTTATGAGCAAGTGTGTTGAAAAAAATATTCTCACAAACCAATAATTAAAATCCAATACGAGTCCTATAATAAAACGCATTCTACTGAAATCCCTGTAATAAAATTTAACGACACCGCTGCGGTGCAGCTAAACTATATAGCGGCGGGCAACGGAACTAATAGGCATAAAGTTCAATCGCGCGAACATAGATGGCGCTGTTCTGAATATATTCACCATTAAATTCTAACTTGGGGTTAAAACCTAATTGGAAAATGGCGGTTTTAGTCATATTTTCATTTGTTAAGACTTTGTGGGCCCCGGAGCAGTTCGGTTATTGCATAACGATGTAATATGACCATTCCGTTTGTCTGGAATTGGCGTGCAATAACAATTACGGGCCGTTTCATACTTATTGCCCTTTTAATGTGAGTTTGCGTGCCGGCCGCCCGCTAGGCTAATTTCTCAATTATAATAATGAGAGAAATTCGTATTGTAATTTCATTGTTATTTTATTATACCCTTGCTACAAATATATAAAGATCCAATAGCAATAACTTGAAATGTTTAAATGGCTATTTAAATTAATGTGCTACCATCTTAAAATTACTCTTAATAATTCATAAAATAAAAAGAAAGCAAGAAAGCAATTAAAACAAACCAGACAGATAGTGAAATGAGAACTAAGAATTGATAATAGTTAAATAATTATAAAATAAGATATAACTTCACGAAGCTCTTATAGATGGCGCTAAACGTCTTGAATAATTGAAAAAATTGTGTACAAACAGGTTTTATAATAATCCCACTAAATATTATAAAATATTATAAATGTGAAAGTGTGAATATTTGGATGTTTGTACTCAATCACGTCGCAACGACTGAACCGATTCTGCTAAAATTTGGCACAGAAGTAGATCATAGTCTGGAACATAGACATATAACGCTAATAATTTTATGGTCTGGAATAACATATAGGCTACTTTTTATCCCGGAAAATGAGAGAGTTCCCGCGGGAATTAAAAAACCTCAGTCCACGCGAACGAAGTCGCGGGCTTCAACTAGTGTCTAATATTTATAATTATTATTTTAAAATGTCACGCCACGCTCACATATACCTATCAAATAGGTCTCCAGGCGAAGAATTAAGTAAGAAAGTAGGTACTTAGCTACTTTAAAAAAATCCACGTAAAATATAGTGTGAGAACATTTGAGAAACCGACTCTACAATTACTGAAATCGACGCCTTCCGTGTGATTTATCCCACTCCGTGCGATAATAATATCTAATGACGACCTAATCGACATCCTGTGCCACATACGTGGATATATTTTATCCACTATTCAAGTTAAATATTGTCAATTTTCAATTCAAAGCAGTATCACCGCCCAGTGGTTCAGACTCTTCTTTTTCCTAAAGTCCAGGGGTTACCTACTGTACTGTAACAATAATTTGTAGACAATATCCTACCAAGAGCTTGTATAAAATACAGGAAAATGTGGGATATAAAAGTAGTTTTTCCGTTTTCCTTTACTTTTACGGGCTACCCAAGTTATGTTAGGTGACGCTTTCTAAAGATTTCGTTTTCAAACACCTAAATATGTGCAAATAATAGTGGGTAATGGATTGTACTTAGGGGCTGCTTAAAGAGATTATTACTTAGGGGGTGAATGGGTGATTTAGGTAAGGGTGGTGTAAACATACATAAGTACTTACTTAACCATTCAAAAATCAAGTCGATCCGTAGCTCTATTGCCGCGTGATTGAAAGACAAACCAACAAACAAACACTTTTAGGGATAGTAGGTCAAGCCAAGATCGAGCTAAAAGAAATAAATATAAACGAAGTCAGAAGAAACAGCTCGGTGTAACCTATAGCATCACCACAAATTGTTTCGTGTTAAATACAAATTGCTTCGTAATAATCTCACAACAACCGCAGCCAGTGTCATGACATCATTATAACCACGATGACACCACGCTCAGCTACTGCGCCAGCATGATAATAGTTAAGTTTAAACGTTAGAGATTAGAGAGATAATCGGCTGAATGTGTGGTCCGCATAGGCAAGAGTTAGGGATTCTTGGATAGATTTAAAATGGACTTAATGTTATTTTTATTAAAATCTTAGATACGGTACCGTACCCGACCGTCCTTACTTTGAGCATTTGAGCGGAGAGTGATCAGGCAAGATGAAAACTTTTGCCTCTGTTCGATTACTGGAACTCTACCCACGATCTTATGATCTGCTTTCGGATAAGCTAGTCACTGCACCAGCAGGGAGTCATCCAAAATAATATTTTCATAAAGGTTTATGGAAAATCCCTAAGGAAGGAAGAAACGTTATAATAAAGAACAGAACCTAACCACAGAGGTGTCGTTAACAGTGAAATTCACATAACTTCGCTGTTGTACGTCGTAAAATCTACGTAACTCATGAATTTATAATTCACCGATTTACATCTTGTTTAACTTTGAAGACGCAAACAGTTTTACATTCAAAAATATAATATTAAACTATTTTGACGCCTGCAGAAATTCGATACATATTTCAATGACTTGTGTAAATGCTAATTAATTTTACTAGGAGTTTCAATTTTTAGAGGAAAAAAGAATGAATTCAGAGTTAATAGAGTTGTATTCGTGATAGTCACATTGGCCCAAGTCACTAACTAAATAGGGAAGTGTCTTTGGAGGTCAAAATTTAGGATTAGGTTTCCTCTGTACCTCGGAGGGCGCGTTATTATTATTATTGCCACTCGTCCTGGTGATTATTTATTAACATTAAATTAATCTGTATAGTTCGAATCCTGTTCTTTCAGTCCAGTACCGCATGCAGATGTTTCTGGTAGCTTGCTGAATTTTTATCACAAGAAAACCCCTATTATTTTGTGGTTAGTAAAAAGACCTTCAATAATGAGAAAACCCATGCAAAGATTCAATACTGTGAACTGTGCTTGCCGTACGTTTGAAAACATCAAAAATCTAAGAACTAAACTACAAGACACTAACTACAATATAACGAAACAAAAGGTAATTTATCATTTCCAATGAGGTTTGTTCATTTCCAACAAATGATTTCAAGAGGGGAAATCGGAATTCAGTAGAAACTACATTCCAGCGAAAGCCTGGATCATCAACAATGCAACAACAAGCATGGCGGACGTACACCGCAAAACAATACAAACCTTTGAAAACCCGCGACTCTACTCCTTTACCAAACTTATGAATTTATACAAAAATTTAAAAAGAAAATGTTATGTGTTAAAAATGTTAAAATGTTGAAAAAAGTTGAAAAATGACTAAATCGTTAGTATGAAAAGTGCTCTGAAAACAGTAAATAAATATACAGTTTCAGATGGACACACTGACAATTATACTCATATATAGTCGGATGATTGTTATCCATATGTCAATAATCAGCAGTCGTTTGTAGAAAAAAAACAGTGAAAACGTGCATTCCTTAATTAAAATTCTTATTAATAAATAAAACATCGCCAAAACAAAGTTTTTAAATAAATATTTTAAATTACAATCCGTGCCGTGAATTGACACATTGATTAAATTAGTGTAGTTTTTAATTTGATAATAAGATAATTTCAATGGTTGTAATAAAATAACTGATTTTTAAAATATTATACTCATGAAGATAAGAAAAAAAATTTAGAAAATGCAATGACATCAGCTGGTAATATAACTGAAGACCTTTGCAAGATATGTGATGGCAGAATAGAATGTGCTCCCACTGCCATACTTCTCATTTCCCTAGTTCATACACTATACGGCCATATTGGACCTGAACCTGATTATTTCGGAAGACACAAACAGGAATTATTCAAATCGGAATACAAAACTAAGGCTGAAAGTTATCTTAGAACTAAAGCAACTGCAAAATACAGATATTTAGAAGAGGAAAGAAGAGATAGTGAAGATTTGGAAACGGAATACGACTTTATTGTCGTCGGTGGTGGAACAGCGGGATGTGTTGTTGCTAGTCGTTTGTCAGAAAACAGAAAATGGAATGTGAGCGTTTTTAGTTTGTTTAATTAATTTAAATAATTAGGCTATGTGAAAAAGAGTTAGAGGAGACTAAAGACGTCTACAAACAACAACTTTGATATCCACCAAATCGTCAATAATTTTGGAACTAAAAGTAAATAAAAATAGTGTGTTGGTTCTTTTATCCCATAAGACTTAGATGAAGAACATATAAAAATAATTTTTTTCGCTTCCATTTGCTTTTATTGGCGCTCTCCTTGAACAAAGCGTTTTTATTATTTATTATATTATTATTATTACATAATGTCAGTTATAAAGATGTAATTCTATTCAGTATTAATTCAGGAGTTATAAACTTCTAAGCCTCTGATAGACACAAAGTGACAGACGGACGAGGGCAAATTCACCCAAGTACATTCGGAGACTTAATTAAGAGAAATTAATCCTGTGTTCAAACTTTGCAGGTATTACTCATTGAAGCTGGTCCCGAGGAACCGAAAATGGCCTTGATTCCTGGTCTCACAAGTGAATTCAAAGGATCATCTCTTGATTGGCAATATACTATGAGGCCTAAAAGGGGGTGAGATTTTCAATAACTTGATAAACTTTAGGTTTAATACTTCAGGGCCCGTCCTCAGAGCTGTTCATAAATCACGGCGGGCCCTACACAACTGTATATTTCATCAATCAAATAATATGTTTCTATTACAGATTTTGTCAGAATCAAGCCTTAAAAGGTTGTGAGGTTATACAAGGTAGAGTTCTTGGCGGAACGTCCACAATTAACGATATGGCCTACATGAGAGGCAGCCCTGCGGATTACGACGAGTGGGCTCTTAACGGCAATGAAGGGTGGAGCTTTAGTCAAGTGCTACCTTACTTTAAGTACTCAGAGGGGAATTATGATAAGGATATATCGAAAAATAAATTCTATCACTCCACGCAAGGGCCGCTGGACGTCGGACGATATCCATATGTTGACGAAAATGTTGATGTTCTGCTCAGCGCTTTTAATGAGCTAGGATATAACTATACGGACATCAATGGAAGAAATCAACTTGGTTTCATGAGAATACAGACTGTATCGTATTTTGGAGAACGAGTCAGTTCATACACAGCTTTTATTGAACCAATTAGAAAATTAAGAAACAATATTGAAATAATAACGGAAGCACTTGTCACTAAAATAATATTAGAAGATAGAAGAGACATTCTTAGAGCTGTAGGTGTAGAATATATAAAAAATGGTACAAAAGTAACAGTAAAAGCTTCTAAAGAAGTTATCTTAAGTGCTGGTGCGATCAATTCGCCAAAATTATTAATGCAATCTGGAATAGGTCCAAGTGAATACCTGGAGTACTTGGATATACAAGTTTTCAATGACCTACCTGTAGGTGGTAACTTTCATGATCATTTATCGGTTTGTCTGCCAGTTATAAAACTTACTAAGACTGCAACTAAATCCAAGTTTACAGAAAAATTGAAAGATATAACGACGTATTATTCAAAAGGTATTGGTCCACTTTCAGCAAATTTCCAAGTGGTTGCATTTTTTGAATCAAGTATATCGGAGATACTCGGTACACCTGATATAGAGTTTAGGTTTCGAGGACATGATTCAAATATGTATTACGATAAGATAGACATATGTACTTCACTTTTAACGCCTAAAAGCAGAGGGCAAATTGTTTTAAATGCAACAGATCCCACATTTGGGTCTCCGTTGATTTATCCAAATTTTCTTAAAGACCCCACTGATGAAAAGAAATTGTTGGAAGGTATACAGGAAGTAGTGAAACTATTTGATACAGATGTGTTCAAATCTGCTGAATTTGAATTTGATCCGCGACCAATTTTAAATAACGAGTGTAGAGAGCATGAACGTGTCTCAGAAGCGTTTTGGTCATGCATAATAAGGCAATTTTCAGCTCCTTTGCATAACTATGCCGGTACGTGCAAAATGGGACCATCTAAAGACCCCGAGGCAGTAGTTGACAATAGTTTAAGAGTTTATGGGGTAGTTAATTTAAGAGTTGTTGATGCATCAATAATGCCTAAAGTAACTAGAGGATCAACAGCAGCGCCTGTAATAATGATAGCTGAAAAAGCAAGTGACCTAATAAAAACAACTTGGTATTAATAAGCGTTTTATTATCTTACTACCTTAAAAGTATAAACTATCTTCTAAGAAAATTCCCTTTATTTTCCTTCCAATCTTTTTTTATAATTTTACTGCCCTTCTCTGCAATCATTACTGTAGGGGCAAAAATATTACCGCGTACATGTGTCGGCATCACAGATGCGTCAACTATCCTTAATCTCTCAATACCATGGACTTTGAGATCGTAATTTACTACTGAACTTGTTCTATTACCTCCCATACGACACGTTCCTATAGGATTTCCTAAAGCTTTAGTATAATGTCTTGCTATGCAATTCCATTGATCTCTGTTTTGCAATCTATCACAAGGAAATAAATCTAGTGGAGCTAATTTTACTTCAGCTTTTTTTAGTTCCTTTGTATTTAGAAGCTGTAATGCAATATCGACACTATCGATTAACGCATCTAAATCTTCGGATTCCTTTAACAGATTCGCTTGTATTACAGGTCGTCCATACTTGGGATTTCTTTTATTTAATGTGACTTTACCTTTACTTTTTGGTATCAGTAGTACTGGATTAATATTCACTAAATTATAGTATGGCAATGGTAAGCTAGATTCTTCTGCTGTATGCACACTTACATTTGTAAGCATAAACTTATCACTTCTAATGTAATTACCTTCTAAGGCCAGCTCTATATTTGGACCGTTTTTATTTTCAAACAGTTGAATGAATGCTGATATTTGATTAATTCCTCTTGAGGCCAATGGTCCACCCCGATTTTGGAACCATGTCTTAAAGTCTTCTATTATTTGATTTTCATCAACAGCAATCTCCCCAAGGGAAAAAGCTAAACCTCCTATTGTTACTTGATCTTGATAATTAACACCAACTGGGAGGTCAATAAATTGAGATATATTATGTTTTAATAACTCCTCTTTTGGTCCTATCCCTGATAGATGTAATAATCTTACATTATTAATGGCACCTGCGGTTAAAATAGTTTCTTTCTTTGCATACGCATGTTGCTCTTTTCCTTTTTCAACTTCAAATAAAACTCCATCTACAGCTTTTTCTTGAGTATCGATAATCAGTTTGGTAACCGTAGCTCCAGTTTTAACGACCAAATTCTTCCTATTTCGTACTGGTTTTAAAAAAGCAGTATTTGTACTTAATCTAGTGTTATTAGATATAACGAACTGATTATTTATAGCCGCTTCTGGTACGTTCGTGTTAATATCAATCGAACGGAAGCCCATTTCTGCAAAAGCTCCTAGAAATTGCTCCATATGACGGTCCATGTATTTAAATCTTTGGACATGCATTTCTCCCCCGCGAGAATGATAGAATGAGTTCATAAGAATATCATAGTCACCTGAAAAACAAAAAGAACATTTTTATTTTTGTTTATGAAAAAATGATAAAAATAAATAAAAAAAGCAAAATATTTATAATATTTTCATGGTGACGCTTTCATTCATCAAAAATTGTATTTATGATTATTGCCTCACAAAATTTGCAAAATTACCATTGTCCTCTGAAGTCTTGAAATGCTCTACCAGATTCTCAAATTTCCATTCAAGGGACCCAATCTCTCCATTATTGTGCCAAGCGTCAAAATCTTTTTTGGAACCTCTGGTATACTTCATGTCATTTACTACGCTTGATCCTCCCAACACTTTACCAGTTTTTACTTCACAACTCCCTCCAGGCCTCGATAGGCAAGAAAACCCATTCCTTTCGGTTCTATAGTTCCAAAGTATAGGCCTGAAATCCTTTGTTGGTACACCAGGGATATCATAGTCTATGTTTTCCTCTTCGCCAGCTTCTAGTACCAAAACCTTTAACATAAATGAAATCAAGATTAGTAATTAACTTTATTTAGTAGCTATTCGATAATAGTACATTATGGTACAAGTGTCAAAGTTGGTGATTACCGCTGAGGCGCTATTGAGACCCGAGCCGTCAGGTGAGGGTCTTAAGGTAGCCGAGGACGGTAATCATCAATATACACGTGTATCATACGACGTTTTTCAACACACTTGTGAAGAAAATAACACTAAAATAGTACATTATGGTACAAAACAATGAAAACGAGTTGTGAAATTTTTTTCGCAATGGCGGGAAAAATTAATGTTGTTCTTTTGTTCGCCCTCTTGAGATGCTCTTGAGGGCAGGCAAAGATCGACGACCATACAGCCTATTCAGGTGTTTATTTGATTTAATCAGTTTTCCGAAACCTTTAATGGCCATAGACTAAAGAATGAGGTTTCTTTTTTTTTGGCATTTCTCTTATAGCCACGTACAAAATGGGGATTTCGAGTTTTCTTTATTACAAAAAAAAACAAAAGTTACTGACAGTTTTATTTATTAAACACGTACATGTTGAAATTATCTATTTAAATACGGAGTTGTATGAAATGATTGTTTGCTCAGGTACATTAATTTAACACGATATTTTTATAAATTATTGAACAAGATCTTTTTTGTAATAGAAACTTTTTTAAGAACACAGCAACTCACCCAATAAAATTAAAAAAAAAAAATTCTTTAACTCACATTGTGAATAATAGTAATCAAAAGTCACAGTTTGAGTTAGAGGTGTCATTGTGTGCCTAGTTGCGGTGAACCGGGAGCCACTTTATGAGCAAGTGTGTTGAAAAAATAATAATTCCCGCGTTGCTTTGTATGCCTACTAAAGTATAAAGATCAGTCAGTAATAGAAAACGTTTGTAATTTCAATGATTAATTATTTAATGTAATTGTTTTGTTATCACGATAACATGTAGATTACTAGAAATAGAAATCCAGGCATTTAAGTATTACAACTTTGTTAATGAAACTCGATTTCTAGTGTTTCACTGTCAGTCATGTCAAGGTGGCTAATTATTTTTTTAGCTGCCTAATAAATAATTACACACTCATTCTCACACACACACCATACACACACGCGCTCACACGCATACATACTCTCACACACTTCCTTGTCTATTTCGAGATTGTATGATTGTAATGTAACTGTTCAAAAAACCTTGATCTAAACATTAACTGCAAGTGCGTAAATTCGGAACAAAAACATATAGTGCGAAAACTGTACAATTTGAGGGAGCACTACTATATAGACCTCAAGAGATTGTTACTGAAAAGTCATTTGTAACTTAAAAAGAAAACTTAGAATGTATTTTCAAAATAGTTGTGTCTAGGAATTAGTCTTTTTTATTATTAGGACTCTCCATTTTTGTTTTTTCATACGATTGTATGAAAAAACAACTGATCTAGACAATAAGCACTCACAGTGTCATATTTTATAAGGAAGAGGGCTCTTTAACACAGATCGACCAAGTTTAGCTAGGACAGCCAGTTTTGATCCTAGTAATATACTTAAGTGTTTTAACAATTATTGTTATTAGGTCTTTACATATAATAATTGTGATGATGATAAATAATAGTTATTTGTTCAACAAGATAGCAAAGTTAGTTAGTTAGTTTGAACCCCGAGCGGGCGAAGGATTCTAAGCCAGAATCCTGAGTGTAGTGAGGAATTAAAAGGCACAAGAAACAAAAACTTTGCTATCGTGTGATACATATAACTTTTCACCTCACGACTTTTGCTCGCTGGTTTTAGACAGCAAAGGCATCCTTTTTTGAAAAATATTATTATATACCTTCCACTCAGGGTTAGCAGATAGTCTGTTGGCGAGCACGCAGCCAGCCGTGCCGCCCCCCACCACGATGAAGTCGAACACGCTGTTCCGCACGTCCTTCTCGTCAGCCAGGGCTCTACTCCTCGTCGCTTTGGACAACAGGTCGCCCTCCACCATCGACGTCACCAGACATACCACGCTGGAGATCGAGATGTTGACAGACGTTTACATTATGTCATATGTCCTAACTCCTATCTAATCAGTCGCGACTTAAGAGCGCGTGTAATGATAAATCTTCAGATGCGGTTTTGATGTTTACAGCCGTAGATCAAGTTTAAGGGCACGATCTTCGGCCGCAGTAACTTGCAAGCAATTGAAGTGAGGTGCACGAGCCACTTTGTTATAAAAAAAGTAAAACAGTCATGATAAAAAAAAGAAAACTTTTTAGAGAAAAATTAACGGTAAAATATTCTTCTAAAAGTTTTTGCCTATTTTATGACATTTTTTGTTTTAGTTTAACTTTGATATATTATAAATACAACCTGAAAAACAATTAAAAACTACACTGTTTTCGGAATATTATTTGATCGAGTGAAATTCAAAATATGGACTTTTGAACGGTAAAATAATTTAGAACGTGTATTAAACTACAACATATATTTTTAACCTATCAAAACAAAGAATATTTGATTGTTTACTATTGAATCAAAAACAGGCTGTTTTCGGAGATCCTGCCGTTAAACAATCCGGAAAAAACAGGCGAAAATCACATCATATTTATTTTTGAGTCCTATTCTGCTGCCGTTTTGTAATGTTTTTATACAATATTCTTCTATGAAATTCAACTGTAGTCACCTTCATTAACTTGATCATTAATTAATCATCTTTAAATTGAGGTCTAATGGATAAGTCAACCGACTTATCGAAAACAAACTGCTATCTAAAAAGCTCTTCGGATCTCTACAAGACCTACACTGGGTTTTGGGTATAGAAGGTACACTAGTGCAATAACTAGGACAATAACAAGATTTACTGGTTTTTTTTTTATAAAAGAATTAATTAATACCTATGCTTAATTAACATGACTAATAAGTATTTTCTTTTTCCTCTCTAAGTAAGCTTAATATAATGCTTGTGTTAAGAGTAGGTCCGAGGTCCAAGCGGCGGGTTCGAACCTATTGCTTTTCAGAACGCGCTTTAACTTTTGCGCTATTGTGCCTATTACCATCCAGAAACGTGCAGTCATCTCATCAAGTCAATGCATCACTAAGTATCACGATAAATAAAGATAAAAGAACACTATCACAAGGCGACGAAAGCAAATTTTGAATTGAACTTTCTAACCTTAACACTTTAATCTCCATTTCTAATCACAGATTACCGAGCTGGACGTTACGCCACTCCTCCATCAACCTGCACTGTGAGTGTGAATAACCGACGAATCTAAAATGGAAGTTATGTGTTAGACACGCTCGAGCGCGTAGTATCCTGCCTTTCGGAGGGGAACTATTTGTGCAACCGGACTCTAGTTACTTTTAAATAATTGGCCCTTATATAATTACTTATTGATCCTTCCTGCGACGATCAAGGACAAAGCTGTGCGTCTACTCGATATTACGGCGAGGATGATTTATGATTACGTAGGAATTGGTAATCAACCTGCTAGGTAGGTAGGTATATAATATCGACGAAGGTACCTATAGTTTAATACAGATAATTTTTCTTAATAAATGGGAACAATGGGACTTGGGAGGCTTTCGCCGTGGCTAGTTACCATCCAACCATCAAAGACGTGTCGCTAAGCGATTTAGCGTTCCGGCACGATATAAACCGATTAGAGGTATAGGTTGAATGTACACTGTCATATCCCTTCTAAGTTAGCCCGCTACCATCTTAGACTGTCACTGACCATCAGGTGAGATTGTAGTCAGGGATTATCTTGCCATTGAATAAAAAAACCCCGAAAATAAGTTAAAATTATTCTGATAAAATACAAACTATAGGTAAAATACACTGAAGGAATAATAGAATGCAAGATGTCGCGATTCAGAGCCAAAACCCGGCTAAGTTTGCCGAAAGGGGTGTAGATGGTTGGCCGGAAATTAAACTGACCAGTGGATTGTTTATGGGCAGGAACGTGGGCTCGATGTTATGATAACTTCAATGTTATTTACTTTATGGTATTTTGATACTGATAAGGGTTTAGATAGCCCTTCACATAAATAATCGGGATTAAATGATTTAAGGCAGGGGATAGAAGCAGGCAGTAAGAATGAGACGAGAAAGACCCATATTTCCAGACAAAATCGATTCAATTTTTGAGTTAATTTTTTTTTTGTATAAATTGAAAGAAACAAATTTTAAAAGGTTAAAACAAATTAAAGTAGCACTTTTTCCTAATATTGGCATTGATGGAAAATCCTGCAAAAATATATTTTTTTTACACGAGTTCTACCAACGATGCCATATATGCCATCTAGTGGAAGTCAGTGGAACGACTGCATCGAACGTTAATCCAATAATGTTACAATTTCGTCAGAGATGGCGCTCCTAGTTCGAAACGCAAGTTCAAATATAATAATGTTTTCTTTAATTTATTTTTATTTTGCATCATAATTTATAACTGGTGGCATCAAATAAATACTATCAAGTACCATTGCAGCATCGCAAATTCTAATTATTTTTTATGTAAGCAAATTATTAACATTGACTTGACAGTTTTACGTGCTCTCTTAACTTCAGGGGTCCGAACCCAGGAACCTCATAATTTTAATTTGAACCTTATATTATGTAAATTTAAATAGGTATTGTAGTATTATAGTGAAAGTGTGTTAATAGT